>CM048747.1:426867092-436867092 GCA_026315105.1 Locusta migratoria
GTGGGCTGCTTGCTCCTGTGTGAGATCTCCCGTTTTAGTGCGTGATATTGCGTTCTGGTACTGATTTTATTTGTGATTTTGCATTTTTTCCGTCATTTAGTGCGCTGGGCGTGAATCTGCGTGCTTGGGTGTGTATCTGTGTAGTTGTGTGCGCGAATTTACGAACTTTTGCGTGTCTGGTGCGTAATTTGCGTATTTTCCGTCATTTAGTGCGCTTTGGGCGTGAATCTGCGTGCTTGGGTGTGTATCTGTGTAGTTGGTGTGCGCGAATTTGCGAACTTTTGCGTGTCTGGTGCGTATTTTGCGTGTTGAGGAACCTCTTTCCAGGTTCATCATAATCCACTGTCTCTCCCATCATTCCTCACTTTCCACTTTCCCGGCACCATTCCTGTCCCAATGGACCCCTGCTCCTTCTATCTGTACCAGTTCAGGAAAAGTATCCCTTTCCCTGGCCAAAACCCAATCCCACATCCTATTCCTAAAATGCTGTCTAAGTCATGGTATCCCTCCCAACGGTCTTAACATTAAAAATTCCATTGTCTGGATCCCACCCCTCCTTCCACAATGACCTGCACCTTTTCAGATTCCACCAATCCTTATCCCTCACGAACCTAGTCCTACAAAATCACCTCTCCATGGCTCATAAATCCCTTAGCTACCTTCTCTCCCTCCGTAAGATATTACTATTGTGTAACCAAAACTACCTACATCCCATCTCCCAGATCGAATCTTTGCTCTCCAGCAACTGGAGGAGCATTCCAAACACCACCTCCACAAACTATCCAGCCTGCTGACATCATATTGCCGCCTTGGAGCACCCATATCCAATCCCTATCCGAACCACAGTGTTCCTCCTCATGAGCCCCTCATAGGTCCCAGACCATGTTTAGCTGACCTCTTGAACCTACCTCATCCCTCCAAACTCCCTACCACCACTCCACAACATCCAATACCAAAACAACCCCAGAACACTGTGGTCAACCTATCCACAAAAAACCTAAACCCCACTGAAGTTTCCGTTCTATCCAAAGGTCTTACCTTTAGTCCTACACCCCAGTTTAATCATGTTGCTCTTGTCAAAGACCTACTCTCCTTTTCCCGATCCCTACGATGGAAACACTACTTTGCCACCAATCCCTCTGACCGCAATCTACCTAATCCCAATATTGAACCCTGCCTGTCCCAATTCATACCACCATCCAACAAAGATCCCCCTGCACTCCCACCTAACCACCCTCTGGTTACCCTCCAAGAGTTTCTCACCTCCAACTTGTCCTCACATCCTTTCCCAAGTCCCTTCCCAAGAACCTCAAACCTTTCAGCAGAAGAAAGAAGAGCCATCCAAAACCTTAAAACTAATCCTGACATAATCATCCTCCCTGCTGATAAAGGTTCCACCACTGTAGTTATGGATCACAGTGACTACCTGGCAGAATGACTACCTGGCAGAAGGGCTCCGCCAACTATCTGACTCCTCCACCTACAAGTTGTGCCAGATTGACCCCATCCCCAAAGTCCAACAAGATCTCCAATCCCTACTAAAATCCTATGGCCCCTCCAGAAACTCTCCCCTGAATCCATCTCCCTCCTCACCCCAGCAGCACCCCGCACACCCACCTTTTACATGCTCCCCAAAATCCACAAACCTAATAATCCTGGACGCCCTATTGTGGCTGGTTACTGTGCGCCTACCGAACGAATTTCAGCCCTAGTTGACCAACACCTCCAACCTATTGTCCAAAATCTACCTTCCCACATCAAGGATACCAACCACTTCCTTCACCGACTCTCCACCATTCCCACCCCTTTGCCTCCTGGATCTTTACTTGTCACAGTGGATGCCACCTCCCTATACACCAACATCCCACATGCCCATGGCCTTGCCGCTCTGGAACACTACCTCTCCCAACGTCCTTCTGAATGCAAGCCTGATACCTCATTCCTCATAACCCTTACCAATTTCATCCTACTATAACAACTACTTTTCCTTTGAGGGGAAAGTTTACCATCAAATCCAAGGCACAGCCATGGGCACCCGCATGGCACCCTCCTATGCCAACCTGTTCATGGGCCGTCTGGAGGAATCCTTCCTAGCATCCAAAACCTCAAGCCTCTGGCCTGGTTCCGGTTCATTGATGATATTTTCATGATCTGGACTCACGGCCAGGACACCCTATCCTCCTTTCTTCAGAACCTCAATTCCTTCTCTCCCATCCACTTCACCTGGTCTTCCTCAACCAACCATGCCACATTCCTGGATGTCAACCTCCACCTCACTGATGGCTCCATCCACACTTCCGTCCATATTAAACCTACCAACCACCAACAGTACCTACATTTTGACAGTTGCCATCCCTTCCACGTCAAAAAATCCCTCCCTTACAGCCTGGCCACCCGTGGACGGCATATCTGCAGTGACAAGAATTCCCTTTCTGAATATGCTGAAGGTCTCACAAAGGCCTTCACAAACAGAAACTACCCCACAGACCTAGTCCGCAAACAAATCTCCCGTGCCATATCCTCACACACCCCAAATCCTCTTCCTAACACTAGTAACCATCCACAAAAGAGCGCTCCCCTTGTCACCCAGTACTACCCTGGTCTCGAACAACTAAATTCCATCCTTCGCCAAGGTTTTGATTTTCTATCCTCATGCCCTGAAATGAGAGACATCCTGCCCAAGATCCTTCCCACCCCTCCTAAAGTGGTGTTCCGTCGCCCTCCCAACCTTCACAACATCCTTGTTCATCCTTATGCCACCCCGAAACCCAGCTCACTGCCACAGGGATCATATCCTTGTGGAAGACCCCGCTGCAAGACCTGTCCAATCCACCCACCCAGCACTTCCTATTCCAGTCCTGTCACAGGCTTATCCTACCCCATCAGAGGCCGGGCCACTTGTGAAAGCAGCCACGTAATTTACCAACTGTGCTGCAAGCACTGTACAGCTTTCTATATTGGCATGACCACCAACCAGCTGTCCATTAGGATGAATGGCCACCGCCAAACTGTGGCCAAAAACAAGGTGGACCACCCTGTGGCACAGCATGCAGCGGAGCACATGCTTGATTTCAATGGCTGCTTCACAACCCGGGCCATCTGGATCCTCCCATCCACCACCAGCTTTTCTGAACTGCACAGATGGGAGTTATCCCTACAATACATTCTCCGATCCGAAATCAACCAGGCCTCAACCTACGATAATTTCCCTATATATATATTTTTCCATACCTTACAGTTCCTACCTCTGTACCCCAAACCTCGCCTGATTTGAGTGGTGTGTGAATGTGTGATCATGTGTGTGTATATGTATGTATGTGTGTGTGTGTGTGTGTGTGTGCGTGTGCGTGTGCGTGCGTGCGTATGTGTGCGTATGTGGTCTTGTGCACTTGCAGTGTGCATGAATTTTCATATATATATATATATATATATATATATATATATATATATATATATATATATATATATTTTACTTTATTTTATTTTATTTTCTCCCCTCACCCGCCTCCCCACTCCATTCCTAAGCTGCATCTCGTTATTCCCATCTAACCCATCCCCACCACCGTGACGTAACCTTTCTATCCCCTCCCCCTCCCCTCCCCTCCCGTCCCCGTATATATATATTATATTATTTTATTTTATTTTACTTTATTTTATTTTATTTTCTCCCCTCACCCGCCTCCCCACTCCATTCCTAAGCTGCATCTCGTTATTCCCATCTAACCCATCCCCACCACCGTGACGTAACCTTTCTATCCCCTCCCCCTTCCGTCCCCCTCCCGTCCCCGATTCGCTGCAGAGCGTGATTCGAAGTGTGGCAGTCGGAGGTGATGGTTGTATGACTGTGTTGTGTGCCTGTGTGATTGCGTGAGTGCTCTATTTCTGAAGAAGGCCATGGCCGATAGCTGAATGTGTTGTATGTGTGTGTCTTTTGTATGTGCCTGTCGCATCTCGTCGCCACGTCTTTGCGGTGAGTTGTAACTGTCCTCATTATATTATTTATTCCAACCTGGACTTTCCATTATTATATTTTGCCTAACGGTCCTCCTTCCATCCCATAACCTTTTCCTTTGTTACTACTTTCTATAACATCCCTCTATCAATATTTCCTTCACTCTTGTATTTTTGTATTTTCCTTCTTCTCAATCGTTTGTTACTGTCACATTCCGACTTCCCAGCCAACAATCCCGCCAGCTTTCAACAGAGAGCTTTATAACCACGCCGATTGTTGATGCAGCTTATTCTTCCTCCTTCCAGTTATTCTAATACACTTTTCCTTACTTTCCCTCGTGTATTTTCTCGTAGTTTTGGTCCACTGTATATACTTTTATATTTTTTATCACCTTAGTTTTTTATTACGACCCAACTATGCCAGAACCCCTTCGTTTGAACTAACAGGCCCGCCCACAGATATGTACATGTAATCTTTTATCCCCAGCCACGTATATTCTTCTCCTCTGGCACTATATATTAGAATTACGTAAATTTACGTTCCTGTGTCTTGAGTTTTCTGTTCTAGAAGCTCCATTACAGTCTTTCTTCCACGAATTTCCGTACTTATGCGTTGTTTGGGTTTTTGCACGCATTTTTGCGGTGGGCTGCTTGCTCCTGTGTGAGATCTCCCGTTTTAGTGCGTGATATTGCGTTCTGGTACTGATTTTATTTGTGATTTTGCATTTTTTCCGTCATTTAGTGCGCTTGGGCGTGAATCTGCGTGCTTGGGTGTGTATCTGTGTAGTTGTGTGCGCGAATTTACGAACTTTTGCGTGTCTGGTGCGTAATTTGCGTATTTTCCGTCATTTAGTGCGCTTGGGCGTGAATCTGCGTGCTTGGGTGTGTATCTGTGTAGTTGTGTGCGCGAATTTGCGAACTTTTGCGTGTCTGGTGCGTATTTTGCGTGTTGAGGAACCTCTTTCCAGGTTCATCATAATCCACTGTCTCTCCCATCATTCCTCACTTTCCACTTTCCCGGCACCATTCCTGTCCCAATGGACCCCTGCTCCTTCTATCTGTACCAGTTCAGGAAAGTATCCCTTTCCCTGGCCAAAACCCAATCCCACATCCTATTCCTAAAATGCTGTCTAAGTCATGGTATCCCTCCCAACGGTCTAACATTAAAAATTCCATTGTCTGGATCCCACCCCTCCTTCCACAATGACCTGCACCTTTTCAGATTCCACCAATCCTTATCCCTCACGAACCTAGTCCTACAAAATCACCTCTCCATGGCTCATAAATCCCTTAGCTACCTTCTCTCCCTCCGTAAGATATTACTATTGTGTAACCAAAACTACCTACATCCCATCTCCCAGATCGAATCCTTTGCTCTCCAGCAACTGGAGGAGCATTCCAAACACCACCTCCACAAACTATCCAGCCTGCTGACATCATATTGCCGCCTTGGAGCACCCATATCCAATCCCTATCCGAACCACAGTGTTCCTCCTCATGAGCCCCTCATAGGTCCCAGACCATGTTTAGCTGACCTCTTGAACCTACCTCATCCCTCCAAACTCCCTACCACCACTCCACAACATCCAATACCAAAACAACCCCAGAACACTGTGGTCAACCTATCCACAAAAAACCTAAACCCCACTGAAGTTTCCGTTCTATCCAAAGGTCTTACCTTTAGTCCTACACCCCAGTTTAATCATGTTGCTCTTGTCAAAGACCTACTCTCCTTTTCCCGATCCCTACGATGGAAACACTACTTTGCCACCAATCCCTCTGACCGCAATCTACCTAATCCCAATATTGAACCCTGCCTGTCCCAATTCATACCACCATCCAACAAAGATCCCCCTGCACTCCCACCTAACCACCCTCTGGTTACCCTCCAAGAGTTTCTCACCTCCAACTTGTCCTCACCATCCTTTCCCAAGTCCCTTCCCAAGAACTCAAACCTTTCAGCAGAAGAAAGAAGAGCCATCCAAAACCTTAAAACTAATCCTGACATAATCATCCTCCCTGCTGATAAAGGTTCCACCACTGTAGTTATGGATCACAGTGACTACCTGGCAGAAGGGCTCCGCCAACTATCTGACTCCTCCACCTACAAGTTGTGCCAGATTGACCCCATCCCCAAAGTCCAACAAGATCTCCAATCCCTACTAAAATCCTATGGCCCCTCCCAGAAACTCTCCCCTGAATCCATCTCCCTCCTCACCCCAGCAGCACCCCGCACACCCACCTTTTACATGCTCCCCAAAATCCACAAACCTAATAATCCTGGACGCCCTATTGTGGCTGGTTACTGTGCGCCTACCGAACGAATTTCAGCCCTAGTTGACCAACACCTCCAACCTATTGTCCAAAATCTACCTTCCCACATCAAGGATACCAACCACTTCCTTCACCGACTCTCCACCATTCCCACCCCTTTGCCTCCTGGATCTTTACTTGTCACAGTGGATGCCACCTCCCTATACACCAACATCCCACATGCCCATGGCCTTGCCGCTCTGGAACACTACCTCTCCCAACGTCCTTCTGAATGCAAGCCTGATACCTCATTCCTCATAACCCTTACCAATTTCATCCTACTTAACAACTACTTTTCCTTTGAGGGGAAAGTTTACCATCAAATCCAAGGCACAGCCATGGGCACCCGCATGGCACCCTCCTATGCCAACCTGTTCATGGGCCGTCTGGAGGAATCCTTCCTAGCATCCCAAAACCTCAAGCCTCTGGCCTGGTTCCGGTTCATTGATGATATTTTCATGATCTGGACTCACGGCCAGGACACCCTATCCTCCTTTCTTCAGAACCTCAATTCCTTCTCTCCCATCCACTTCACCTGGTCTTCCTCAACCAACCATGCCACATTCCTGGATGTCAACCTCCACCTCACTGATGGCTCCATCCACACTTCCGTCCATATTAAACCTACCAACCACCAACAGTACCTACATTTTGACAGTTGCCATCCCTTCCACGTCAAAAAATCCCTCCCTTACAGCCTGGCCACCCGTGGACGGCATATCTGCAGTGACAAGAATTCCCTTTCTGAATATGCTGAAGGTCTCACAAAGGCCTTCACAAACAGAAACTACCCCACAGACCTAGTCCGCAAACAAATCTCCCGTGCCATATCCTCACACACCCCAAATCCTCTTCCTAACACTAGTAACCATCCACAAAAGAGCGCTCCCCTTGTCACCCAGTACTACCCTGGTCTCGAACAACTAAATTCCATCCTTCGCCAAGGTTTTGATTTTCTATCCTCATGCCCTGAAATGAGAGACATCCTGCCCAAGATCCTTCCCACCCCTCCTAAAGTGGTGTTCCGTCGCCCTCCCAACCTTCACAACATCCTTGTTCATCCTTATGCCACCCCGAAACCCAGCTCACTGCCACAGGGATCATATCCTTGTGGAAGACCCCGCTGCAAGACCTGTCCAATCCACCCACCCAGCACTTCCTATTCCAGTCCTGTCACAGGC
Organism: Locusta migratoria; assembly: GCA_026315105.1. Lineage (NCBI taxonomy): Eukaryota > Metazoa > Arthropoda > Insecta > Orthoptera > Acrididae > Locusta > Locusta migratoria. The sequence continues at coordinate 426,874,538 of CM048747.1, forward strand.
TTATCCTACCCCATCAGAGGCCGGGCCACTTGTGAAAGCAGCCACGTAATTTACCAACTGTGCTGCAAGCACTGTACAGCTTTCTATATTGGCATGACCACCAACCAGCTGTCCATTAGGATGAATGGCCACCGCCAAACTGTGGCCAAAAACAAGGTGGACCACCCTGTGGCACAGCATGCAGCGGAGCACATGCTTGATTTCAATGGCTGCTTCACAACCCGGGCCATCTGGATCCTCCCATCCACCACCAGCTTTTCTGAACTGCACAGATGGGAGTTATCCCTACAATACATTCTCCGATCCCGAAATCAACCAGGCCTCAACCTACGATAATTTCCCTATATATATATTTTTCCATACCTTACAGTTCCTACCTCTGTACCCCAAACCTCGCCTGATTTGAGTGGTGTGTGAATGTGTGATCATGTGTGTGTATATGTATGTATGTGTGTGTGTGTGTGTGTGTGTGCGTGTGCGTGTGCGTGCGTGCGTATGTGTGCGTATGTGGTCTTGTGCACTTGCAGTGTGCATGAATTTTCATATATATATATATATATATATATATATATATATATATATATATATATATATATTTTACTTTATTTTATTTTATTTTCTCCCCTCACCCGCCTCCCCACTCCATTCCTAAGCTGCATCTCGTTATTCCCATCTAACCCATCCCCACCACCGTGACGTAACCTTTCTATCCCCTCCCCCTCCCCTCCCCTCCCGTCCCCGTATATATATATTATATTATTTTATTTTATTTTACTTTATTTTATTTTATTTTCTCCCCTCACCCGCCTCCCCACTCCATTCCTAAGCTGCATCTCGTTATTCCCATCTAACCCATCCCCACCACCGTGACGTAACCTTTCTATCCCCTCCCCCTTCCGTCCCCTCCCGTCCCCGATTCGCTGCAGAGCGTGATTCGAAGTGTGGCAGTCGGAGGTGATGGTTGTATGACTGTGTTGTGTGCCTGTGTGATTGCGTGAGTGCTCTATTTCTGAAGAAGGCCATGGCCGATAGCTGAATGTGTTGTATGTGTGTGTCTTTTGTATGTGCCTGTCGCATCTCGTCGCCACGTCTTTGCGGTGAGTTGTAACTGTCCTCATTATATTATTTATTCCAACCTGGACTTTCCATTATTATATTTTGCCTAACGGTCCTCCTTCCATCCCATAACCTTTTCCTTTGTTACTACTTTCTATAACATCCCTCTATCAATATTTCCTTCACTCTTGTATTTTTGTATTTTCCTTCTTCTCAATCGTTTGTTACTGTCACATTCCGACTTCCCAGCCAACAATCCCGCCAGCTTTCAACAGAGAGCTTTATAACCACGCCGATTGTTGATGCAGCTTATTCTTCCTCCTTCCAGTTATTCTAATACACTTTTCCTTACTTTCCCTCGTGTATTTTCTCGTAGTTTTGGTCCACTGTATATACTTTTATATTTTTTATCACCTTAGTTTTTTATTACGACCCAACTATGCCAGAACCCCTTCGTTTGAACTAACAGGCCCGCCCACAGATATGTACATGTAATCTTTTATCCCCAGCCACGTATATTCTTCTCCTCTGGCACTATATATTAGAATTACGTAAATTTACGTTCCTGTGTCTTGAGTTTTCTGTTCTAGAAGCTCCATTACAGTCTTTCTTCCACGAATTTCCGTACTTATGCGTTGTTTGGGTTTTTGCACGCATTTTTGCGGTGGGCTGCTTGCTCCTGTGTGAGATCTCCCGTTTTAGTGCGTGATATTGCGTTCTGGTACTGATTTTATTTGTGATTTTGCATTTTTTCCGTCATTTAGTGCGCTTGGGCGTGAATCTGCGTGCTTGGGTGTGTATCTGTGTAGTTGTGTGCGCGAATTTACGAACTTTTGCGTGTCTGGTGCGTAATTTGCGTATTTTCCGTCATTTAGTGCGCTTGGGCGTGAATCTGCGTGCTTGGGTGTGTATCTGTGTAGTTGTGTGCGCGAATTTGCGAACTTTTGCGTGTCTGGTGCGTATTTTGCGTGTTGAGGAACCTCTTTCCAGGTTCATCATAATCCACTGTCTCTCCCATCATTCCTCACTTTCCACTTTCCCGGCACCATTCCTGTCCCAATGGACCCCTGCTCCTTCTATCTGTACCAGTTCAGGAAAGTATCCCTTTCCCTGGCCAAAACCCAATCCCACATCCTATTCCTAAAATGCTGTCTAAGTCATGGTATCCCTCCCAACGGTCTAACATTAAAAATTCCATTGTCTGGATCCCACCCCTCCTTCCACAATGACCTGCACCTTTTCAGATTCCACCAATCCTTATCCCTCACGAACCTAGTCCTACAAAATCACCTCTCCATGGCTCATAAATCCCTTAGCTACCTTCTCTCCCTCCGTAAGATATTACTATTGTGTAACCAAAACTACCTACATCCCATCTCCCAGATCGAATCCTTTGCTCTCCAGCAACTGGAGGAGCATTCCAAACACCACCTCCACAAACTATCCAGCCTGCTGACATCATATTGCCGCCTTGGAGCACCCATATCCAATCCCTATCCGAACCACAGTGTTCCTCCTCATGAGCCCCTCATAGGTCCCAGACCATGTTTAGCTGACCTCTTGAACCTACCTCATCCCTCCAAACTCCCTACCACCACTCCACAACATCCAATACCAAAACAACCCCAGAACACTGTGGTCAACCTATCCACAAAAAACCTAAACCCCACTGAAGTTTCCGTTCTATCCAAAGGTCTTACCTTTAGTCCTACACCCCAGTTTAATCATGTTGCTCTTGTCAAAGACCTACTCTCCTTTTCCCGATCCCTACGATGGAAACACTACTTTGCCACCAATCCCTCTGACCGCAATCTACCTAATCCCAATATTGAACCCTGCCTGTCCCAATTCATACCACCATCCAACAAAGATCCCCCTGCACTCCCACCTAACCACCCTCTGGTTACCCTCCAAGAGTTTCTCACCTCCAACTTGTCCTCACCATCCTTTCCCAAGTCCCTTCCCAAGAACTCAAACCTTTCAGCAGAAGAAAGAAGAGCCATCCAAAACCTTAAAACTAATCCTGACATAATCATCCTCCCTGCTGATAAAGGTTCCACCACTGTAGTTATGGATCACAGTGACTACCTGGCAGAAGGGCTCCGCCAACTATCTGACTCCTCCACCTACAAGTTGTGCCAGATTGACCCCATCCCCAAAGTCCAACAAGATCTCCAATCCCTACTAAAATCCTATGGCCCCTCCCAGAAACTCTCCCCTGAATCCATCTCCCTCCTCACCCCAGCAGCACCCCGCACACCCACCTTTTACATGCTCCCCAAAATCCACAAACCTAATAATCCTGGACGCCCTATTGTGGCTGGTTACTGTGCGCCTACCGAACGAATTTCAGCCCTAGTTGACCAACACCTCCAACCTATTGTCCAAAATCTACCTTCCCACATCAAGGATACCAACCACTTCCTTCACCGACTCTCCACCATTCCCACCCCTTTGCCTCCTGGATCTTTACTTGTCACAGTGGATGCCACCTCCCTATACACCAACATCCCACATGCCCATGGCCTTGCCGCTCTGGAACACTACCTCTCCCAACGTCCTTCTGAATGCAAGCCTGATACCTCATTCCTCATAACCCTTACCAATTTCATCCTACTTAACAACTACTTTTCCTTTGAGGGGAAAGTTTACCATCAAATCCAAGGCACAGCCATGGGCACCCGCATGGCACCCTCCTATGCCAACCTGTTCATGGGCCGTCTGGAGGAATCCTTCCTAGCATCCCAAAACCTCAAGCCTCTGGCCTGGTTCCGGTTCATTGATGATATTTTCATGATCTGGACTCACGGCCAGGACACCCTATCCTCCTTTCTTCAGAACCTCAATTCCTTCTCTCCCATCCACTTCACCTGGTCTTCCTCAACCAACCATGCCACATTCCTGGATGTCAACCTCCACCTCACTGATGGCTCCATCCACACTTCCGTCCATATTAAACCTACCAACCACCAACAGTACCTACATTTTGACAGTTGCCATCCCTTCCACGTCAAAAAATCCCTCCCTTACAGCCTGGCCACCCGTGGACGGCATATCTGCAGTGACAAGAATTCCCTTTCTGAATATGCTGAAGGTCTCACAAAGGCCTTCACAAACAGAAACTACCCCACAGACCTAGTCCGCAAACAAATCTCCCGTGCCATATCCTCACACACCCCAAATCCTCTTCCTAACACTAGTAACCATCCACAAAAGAGCGCTCCCCTTGTCACCCAGTACTACCCTGGTCTCGAACAACTAAATTCCATCCTTCGCCAAGGTTTTGATTTTCTATCCTCATGCCCTGAAATGAGAGACATCCTGCCCAAGATCCTTCCCACCCCTCCTAAAGTGGTGTTCCGTCGCCCTCCCAACCTTCACAACATCCTTGTTCATCCTTATGCCACCCCGAAACCCAGCTCACTGCCACAGGGATCATATCCTTGTGGAAGACCCCGCTGCAAGACCTGTCCAATCCACCCACCCAGCACTTCCTATTCCAGTCCTGTCACAGGCTTATCCTACCCCATCAGAGGCCGGGCCACTTGTGAAAGCAGCCACGTAATTTACCAACTGTGCTGCAAGCACTGTACAGCTTTCTATATTGGCATGACCACCAACCAGCTGTCCATTAGGATGAATGGCCACCGCCAAACTGTGGCCAAAAACAAGGTGGACCACCCTGTGGCACAGCATGCAGCGGAGCACATGCTTGATTTCAATGGCTGCTTCACAACCCGGGCCATCTGGATCCTCCCATCCACCACCAGCTTTTCTGAACTGCACAGATGGGAGTTATCCCTACAATACATTCTCCGATCCCGAAATCAACCAGGCCTCAACCTACGATAATTTCCCTATATATATATTTTTCCATACCTTACAGTTCCTACCTCTGTACCCCAAACCTCGCCTGATTTGAGTGGTGTGTGAATGTGTGATCATGTGTGTGTATATGTATGTATGTGTGTGTGTGTGTGTGTGTGTGCGTGTGCGTGTGCGTGCGTGCGTATGTGTGCGTATGTGGTCTTGTGCACTTGCAGTGTGCATGAATTTTCATATATATATATATATATATATATATATATATATATATATATATATATATATATATATATATATATTTTACTTTATTTTATTTTATTTTCTCCCCTCACCCGCCTCCCCACTCCATTCCTAAGCTGCATCTCGTTATTCCCATCTAACCCATCCCCACCACCGTGACGTAACCTTTCTATCCCCTCCCCCTTCCGTCCCCTCCCGTCCCCGATTCGCTGCAGAGCGTGATTCGAAGTGTGGCAGTCGGAGGTGATGGTTGTATGACTGTGTTGTGTGCCTGTGTGATTGCGTGAGTGCTCTATTTCTGAAGAAGGCCATGGCCGATAGCTGAATGTGTTGTATGTGTGTGTCTTTTGTATGTGCCTGTCGCATCTCGTCGCCACGTCTTTGCGGTGAGTTGTAACTGTCCTCATTATATTATTTATTCCAACCTGGACTTTCCATTATTATATATATAACTCCTACTTCAGAAGACTTCTCTCCACTGAGAATGACCTGCTGCTTTCTGTTATCTAGGAATTCCTCAATCCAATCACACAATTGGTCTGATAGACCATATGCTCTTACTTTGTTCATTAAACATTTGTGGGGAATTGTATCAAATGCATTGCGGAAGTCGAGAAACACAGCATCTACCTGAGAACCCATGTCTATGGCCCTCTGAGTCTCGTGGATGAATAGCGCTGATTCCTACAGAGCAGATTCCTAGTCTCGAGAAATGACATTATATTCGAACATAATACATGTTCCAAAATTCTACAACTGACCGACGTTAGAGATATAGGTCTATAGATCTGCACATCTGTTTGAGGACCTTTCTTGAAAACTGGGATGACCTGCACCATTTTCCAATCTTTTGGAACGCTATGCTCTTCTAGAGACCTACGATACACCACTGCGAGAAGGGGGGTGGGGGGGGGGGGGGCAGTTCCTTCGCATACTCTGTGTAAAAACGAACTGGTATCCCATCAGGTTCTGTGGCCTTTCCTCTTTTGAGTGATTTTAATTGTTTCTCTATCCTTCTGTCAATTATTTCGATACCTGCCATTTTGTAATATGTGCAGCAATCGAGGGAAGGGACTACAGTGCAATCTTTCTCTGTGAAACAGCTTTGGAAAAAGACATTTAGTAATTCCGCCTTTAGTGTATCATCCTCTGTTTCAATGCCATTTACGTCACAGTGTGTCTGGACACTTCGTTTTGATCCACCTACCGCTTTGACATAAGACCAAAATTTCTTAGGATTCTCAGCCAAGTCAGTACAAAGAACTCTACTTTCGAATTCGTTGAACGCCTCTCGCATAGCCCTCCTCATGCTACATTTCGCTTTGTGTAATTTTTGTTTTTCTACAAGGCTTTGGCTACGTTTATGTTTGCAGTGAAGTACCCTTTGCTTCCGTAGCAGCTTTCTAATTTGGTTGTTGTACCATGGTGGCTCCTTTCCATCTCTTACGACCTTGCTAGGTACATGCTCATCTAATGAATATTGTACGATGGCTTTGAACTTGGACCACTGTTCCTCAACACCATCTGTACTTAAAATAAAACTTCTGTGCTGAGCCGTCAAGTACTCTGAAAACCCCTTTTTGTCAGTTTTGTTAAACATAAAAATCTTCCTAGGCTGATTTACATTAATTTCCATATTATAAATGTCTCTTGATATTTTACTAATGCTTGTAACACAAAAATTGTACTAACTATTTTGTTAATTACATACAAAAACAATACGAAACACACACCACTACTTCAGCAGCTTGCCTACTGCTTGGAGCGCTACTGTCATTGCAACTGTCAGTTGGTAACTACTTTCACAGCAGTGAGTGTCTTGACGGTATATGTTGCACTGTGCTTTATACTTAGAACATGTTTATTGCTAACACAAGCTTAAACTCAGTACAGACTACCTTCTGCTTGGAGTGTTCCACTATTTATACATAGAAAGGTTTTCTGGATCTTACAAGTACATCAACATAAGAAACATGTAGAACTTTCTAGAAATTGTAAATACAAAGAAATATTTTTTTTCTGCCCCTGGCCTGATTTTAACTGGGGACGACAAGCACAGCAATCCGTGATGCTAACCACTACACCATGCATGCCATCGGAAGACTTGTGGCAATATAGTTTTAATTCGCTAATACCAGTTAAAAACCTAGTAGAAGATGATGGCTGTAAAAAAAAAGGAACAAAATTACGCATGCATAATTGTATAATTACAAAGTGCAACAAATAGTCGTTCATCATTGAGATGTATTGGGAATGTACATCTACATAAGTACTCTGAAAGCCAGTTTCAGTGTGTGGTGGAGGGTACTTATACAATTTTATTTATTTGTTTTTAGGAGTGTCTATATTCTTGAATAGCATGAGCAAAAAATGGCTGCTTGTAGCTCTCAATATGAGCATAAATTTATCTAATTTTAAATTTGTGGTTTGAATGCATTATGTGGAAGTAAAACATTTCCAATGTCTTCAAATCTGTGCTCTCTGAATTTTGATAAGAATACTCTTAACTGTGAATTATATTTCATGCAATGTATGTCACAGTAATTTTTCTGCATTTTCATTACTAGTCTTTTTCTTAAATTTTGTGTGGTGCTTTTGTTTTTGAGAGCTTTATACAATTTTTTTATCAAAAATGTTGTGTAGAGATTTCATCTGTTGTTTCTGTTTTTATTTTAAGTTGGACCGTTGCTTCAGCTAGTTAGCAGCCAGTTTTAAATTTTGTTTGTTTAGTTTTAAAAAGCTTTATTCTCACATAGTGTTACATATTGTTCTGTAGTCATTAGTCTGTTGGTTTGAACAATGGCAACCATTTATCACAGCTCAGCAGCTGCAATTAATGAAGTTTTAGTACAATACCTAATTGAATTATTTAGCTACTTCTTATTTTTTGTTGTCATTGTTTAGGTATTTCATTAGCAGTGATAGAACAGATATGATGTGTGTGTGTTGTGTGTGAAAGCAAGAGGAGTTGGTTGTTGTTCGCGAACAGCTGAATGTGCTTTTGGTCAGCTGTCTCCAGGCTGCTGCCTCAAGGAGTGGTGGCAGCAGGGAGTCTGGCATATCACGTGGGGCACCTCACGTGTCACGTGCGTTGCCCACAGTCTCTGCTGTTGCGGCAATTTAATGTGTACCAGATGCAATTAATCCATCCTCCCTGCAGAGTGAGTGAAGGGTATTATGTTTTTGTCGCTCGAGATGACATTGCCAATTCATCCTGTGAGTGGATGGGTTGGCGGTCGTTAAACAGAGTCAGTGCCAGCGGCACATGAGGGGAACAATCTGTTAGTGATTGGGAGCACCAATTTTAGGCGCATTATGGAGACCCTTAGGCAGATAGCGTCCAGGCCCATAAAGAATTCCAATGTGCACTCGTCATGTCTGCAGCGGATGGGGGGAGGGGCAGATGTAGAGCAGCCCTGCTGGCAGCTGTCGAGCATATAGAATGCAGTTGGCTGCGAAATGTTGCTCATATCGGGACTAACAATTCCTGTTGCTGCAGCAGGTAGCAGAATTGCAGGGTTGCAAGCAGAGCTTTTAAATTTACAGCATTGTTTCCAGACAGGATCGGGGTCATTTGGTTTGGAGCTGAGTGGAGGGTTTCAACCAAAGGCTTGATGATCATGGCTGCAGATTTCTGTTCCTGTGTTATCGGTTGAGAAATTGCGGGAATCCCCTTGATACATCAGGGGTGCATTACATAGAAGAAGTAGCTACTCAGGTAGCAGAGTACTTGTGAAGTGTGTGTGTGTGTGTGTGTGTGTGTGTGTGTGTGTGTGTCTTTTCAATAGACTAGACAATAGTTCTGATGAACATTTGTCAGTCGATTTGTAGACAGTTAAATCAGGCTGCATTCAGGACTCTGAGTGTTAAAATATTAGCGGTAAATTTTCAGAGTATCAGAAGCAAAGTCCATGAATTTACTGCATTGCAAGAAATTTGTTGCCCTCGAATAATCCTCGGTACTGAGAGTTGCCTGAATTCTGATGTTGGAAGCATGTAGTGAAGAATGGGATGCATATCATAAAGATAGATCAGGTACAGTTGGAGTGAGTGTGTGTTCATTGCTATAAATAAAGATATCTACTGAGGTAAAAATCGGGTGTGACTGTGAGGTAACCTGGATGCGTATAACAGTTACAGGCAAAATCAAGTTAATGGTTGGACGTTTTTACAGCCCCTCCCCCGGTTCCACTATCATAATACTAAAGTCACTCAAATATCAAAGCTCAGTAGTTCGAAGGTACCCAGGCCATGCATTATTAGTTGGTGGAAACTTTAACCTGCCTGATAAAGACTGGAACGTTTATAGCTTCACTACAGGGGGTACAGACAAGCAGTTTGCGAACTACTGTTGAACGTAAAAAAATGCTCAGTCTCTGTTTCAGTATTTTATTTTCCAATTACGCGTTTCGCGCTGTTAGCGCATCGTCAGATTGGGCGGAGATGGAGCCACAGAACTGCTATTGCTGTGAGTTGTAAACGTGGACCTGCCGCGACATCGACTCCTCTGCTGCTGTGGCGCCCAATAACACAAATTGTTAAGATACCTCCTAAACAGCAATAGCAGTTCTGTGGCTCCATCTCTGCCCAATCTGACGATGCGCTAACAGCGCGAAACGCGTAATTGGAAAATAAAATACTGCAACAGAGACTGAGCATTTTTTAATATTCAACACTGTTGCTGCACCAGCCGCCGCCACCACCATCATGGAATGGAATGAAATACTGTTGAACACTTTTGTGATGTCATCATAGTGCCAATGGCCACCAAAATTAATAAAGCGGTCAAGAAGGCAAGGACAGTGCTTATACTAGAAATAGCAGATTGTTAGCAATTGTTAGCATCCCACTTAAGGAATAATAATAATAATAATAATAATAATAATAATAATAATAATAATTTCGTGTAGCCCATTGGTCTGGTGCAAGTCTTTCAATTGGACGCCACTTCGGCAACTTGCAAGTTTCCAACCAGCAAAAGGAGACCTACAGCTTAACATGAAATCTCTACCACGTGTCATTTCTGCCGACTCCTCACATCATTGAGAGGTGAACGATGGTTTAAAATGCAGACTAAAAAAATTACAGGTCTGACCGGGTTTCGAAGCCGCGACCCTTCAGTTTGCAGTCGAGCACTTTACCCCTAGACCACCAGGCCCGGCACTTAAGGAATGAGTGAACATTGTTTAGTTCCATTACAGTGGATGTAGAGGAATTGTATGCCTTCTTCAGGTAAGAGAGAAGGGAAGAAAAAAGGAAGGGGAAGGTTATTCATGACCTAGGTTATGAGGATGGTCTTAGAGGATTGTGGAATATACAGTTTCTCTGCCTAGGCCGTGAATTACCTTCCCCTATCTTTCCCATTCCTTTTTTCTTCCCTTCTCTCTTACATGAAGAAGGAACCCTGTTCTGAAAGATTGTTTTATTTTTATCCCTTTTGAGTTTCTGTGTGAGACTCGCCAGTACAGCAAAAAGGTAAGTACTGGCCAGCCAATCTATCTCTTTTGGAAATTAATTTAAGATTATATACAATATGTTGGGCCTAGTGGTCTCCAAACCAAAGAGTCACAGTTTCAAAATCCAATCGGATCATGGATTTTTGAAATCAGTGTTTCAGTCCTGCCTTCACCTCTCTGGGATGTGGGGAGTTGCCTGAGAGGTTTGGATTCCACTTTAAACTGTAGATCCCTTTTCCCAGTTAGATAACTGAGGTAGGTTAGGGACATGCAAGTTGTCGAAATGACTTCCAATGGAAAGACTAGTACTCAAAGTTATGAACACAAGTGCACAAAATTGTGAATAGAAACATAAAATGGTGCGCCAATTCTCAAATCCAAGCATCAGTATACAAATTCTTACAAAACTACATAATGAGATGTACAGGCACATCAAGACCATGCAATAATATCTACAATCATATAAAAATATGTAAATATTGTGATTGTTAGATTCAAATTGATGAAACGAAAATTATAGAAGGAAACTTTCTTGGTGGGATAAACAAATAGAAAACGGATGACTTACCCAAAGAACAGGCTTGTCGACAGACACAAATAAAGTCACACACTAACACACATACAAACTTTCGCAACCGTTGGTCGCTTCTTCAGGAAAAGAGAAAGAAAGGAGAGGAGAAAGGGAAGGATATGGATTTTAAGGAAGTGGAAAAGGAGTCATTCCAATCCCAGGAGTGGAAGGGGAAAAAAAAGGAAGGTAAACAAATACACACTCACACATATCCAAATGCAAACACACCTAGCCTAGGTGTGTTTGCGTTTGGATTTGTGTGAGTGTGTGTGTATTTGTTTACCTTCCTTTTTTCTCCTAAGGTAAGTCCTTCCACTCTTGGGATTGGAATGACTCCTTTTCCACTTCCTTAAAACCCATATCCTTCCCTTTCTCCTCTCCTTTCTTCCTCTTTTCCTAAAGAAGCGACCAACGGTTGCGAAAGCTTGTATGTATGTTTGTGTGTGATTTTATTTGTGTCTGTCCTTGAGCCTGTTCTTTGGGTAAGTCATCCGTTTTCTATTTTTTATATGTGTAAATATCATACTACAATGTGTGCAAGGGAAAAAGTATTTATAGAAGGAATGGAATGGATGAGTTATACAAGTATGTGCTTGTCTAAATAGATAAGAGTTAAGATTGGGTCTTGGGCGATTGACAAGTCTGTGACGCACACCTAGGCGACACAATGAAAAAATAAAAAACACACACAAATATATTGGAGGAAGAGGGGGAGGAAATGTGCTTATGGGAATAACTTACAATGGGAAGAATGTTGCATCAACAATCTGCATGGTTACACAGCTGAGTGTTGATTGAATGATGGGTCAGCTAATATAGTGTGGCTCACATGAATTAAGCCATTAGTCATCATTGTATTTCTTCCCAGAAATTACATAGGATTATTTTTCAAGAGAGATAGATTGGCTGGCCAGTAACTTACCTTTTTGCTTACCGCCAATAGTCAAACACAGAAAGAAAAAAAAAGACTAATATAAAACAAGCTTTCGGAACAGGGTTCCTTCTTCAGCTAAGAGAGAAGGGAAGAAAAAAATTCACGACCTAGATCATGAGGATGGTTTTGGAGGATTGTGGAATGTGTTTGAGGATTATGGAATATACAGTTTCTCTGACTTCCTGAATCCTCAGACACCATCCTCATGACCTATGCCGTGAATTACCTTCTCCTTCCTTTCCCATTCCTTTTTTCTTCCCTTCTCTCTTATCTGATGAAGGCTGGCCAGATGGCACTTGCGAACTTTCACACTCGTATCACAGCGCCAACGATGCGGTGTAACATTTGAATTCATGCACTTTTTATACAACATTTCTCCCCCTTTTTGTTTTTCACTCACTTGTTGTAGTAAGTCTACATCCATCTTTTCTTTCTCACTGTTTGGGAATGATCTAGTTGGCATGTTCACATGTGGCCAATAATGTCCTGTTCGAGCTCATTATGAGATGATGGGTGACATGGGTGGTGAGGTGCGTGGTGGTGCACATGTGAAAGACCTAGGGAAGACAGGAGACCTAGGGAAGACATCTGTTGTTGTGGTGTCCAATCCACTAGGATGTTGGAATTGTCAGATTGATTTCTCATTGTAGGAAGGTCCGTGTCCACATCCATCTTAAAGTTCTCCTTGATGGGCAGTACCAGTACTGTGGTGACTACTAAACAAAGTTGGTCGATGTGGCGAGACACGTCCCCCGCAGGAGTGCGGACGGAGTACAAACAACAGCCCTTCTGTGCGACAACATGGCCTCGTGACCATTTTGGTTGCTTTCCATAGCCTCACACCCAGACAGGAGCATCCTCCGCAATTATTCTTGAGTGCTGATAGTGCATTTAGAAGGTGGGGGTGTGAGGGGATGGAGAAGAGTACAAGGTTAGTGTCCATACCAAAGCTCTGCCGAGCTATGGTCCCCAAACGGAATGAATGTAGCAGCCCTGATCGGAGACTAGTACCGAGTATCGGCTGGTTAAGTTTACTATCAGTGGTCCTATGTCCCCTTTATCAAAAGTACCCATTATGTAGCCCCCAAGGCCAAGGACAGATTGGAATTTCTCTACCGCCACCAACAATAAATATTCTTTATTACTAGCAGAAACGTTGACAAAGAGGTAGCATGTCGTCGTGAGACCCTCATGGTTTTTAATATCCTCTGTGGTACTAATCTCTGAACTACTACAAATCTCTCTGTTCCACTGAGACAGTCGAGAGAAAATTTTACTGCTCACAAATGCCAGATGACCCAAGCTATTTGTACCCCTTGTTAGAATGGGTAAAATTTTACTTACGTTATCACCCGTTCTAATTGAAGTAGTTGTCAGTCATGTGTAGCCACTCCCGATATTGTATCTCATCAGTGATCACAGAGAGATAAATTACTACTAATGCTTCTGACATTAAAGAAAATCAGTGATTCAGAAGAACTCAGTTCGAAGGATGTCAGTTGCAGGGGAAAAAAATGACCCATCACTCAAACATGGTTCATTTAGTCGTTATCTTCAAAGGGTAATGTATACTAATTAAGTAGACAAATTCTGCAATTCGACACACTTTATTGTTGCTGCAGTCGGCCAGTAATACTGCTCAGTCCCAGTAACAAATAATAATATAAACAAGCAATATTCCTCTTAAGATTACACTCGCTAATGACACTCACAGGTAACGTGAGCAATCGTAGGTCAACTATTTGCAACTACTACAATAAGTTACACCGCAAGTTTAATTTAAATTCGACCTCAGGGATTAATTTATTGAAAAGAAAATGTCTTATATTTTTCATTACAAATCCTCTCCAGACTCTAAACTTGGAAATACTTATTCTCACTGATTATGATTTTTTTACGAAATAAATAAATAAATAAAAATTAGAAAAAAATTACATAAACAATTTAAAAAAAAAAAAAAAAAAAAAAACTACAGTGCCACCACAACTTTCCGGACACCTCTCATGATTAAAATTACAAAATAAAGGCGAGGACCGTTTTTCAGGTGTGGGCGAAATGAATCATTCAAAAGGACTTGTTTCCCACAACCCGTAAGAGTCTTAAGAGTCTGCCTGTTGATCTTTAAGAACAGCCTAGGGAAGAAAAATGAATGTAGTCATCAGTAGGTAATGTTTTGATTTATCCACTACCCAAATGGAGTACCGTAATCACTTCAAGTAAGAATAATTATTAAACTGTTATTTTGTTTAGTAGACCTTATGCGGCATTTAATAAACAAAAATATCTTTTCACTTTAAAATGAAAATCTTTGTATCTGTCCTGAAAGTAACTTTACATTTAATTACTCTTCCTGCCCTTAGTCGCTGAATCAGTCTACTACCACGCCTTATTTTCAAATATGGAACATAAGCAGTATAGACCCAACATCTCAATAATAAATATGAGTGGAACTCCATCACACTCATGATACTTCGTACAACACGCAGCCTCCAACATCTACAATCCACACTAACTCCCAACTTCAAAAAATCATACTATCTGCTATGTTCAAGAATATTAATAAAATCAACTTAGCACTGTATTATAAAGTGTAACTATTAAATTCCATTACAAATAGATCGTAATTATACACCCGGCTAAGAGAAGTAATTAACTCTGTGGACCATCAAGCAGATAACAAAAAATAGAAATTCAACCATATGCATGAAACATAACTTTCATGTCCCGATACTCCCTTGATTTACAAGTAAATTCTCATAAAATGAGACCAAGAATTGTGATCAATTACTGATTAAATACTTGTGGAATAAAACCACATAAGATACAGCATAGATCTATAGACTACTAACTGGCGCACCGCAGTATGCAACAAGAATATGTAAATCATATTATATGGCTGATTTACTTTTACTTTTTTATTTCATTTTTATTTTTTATTTTTTAAATAATATTCGACAATACTTTGGTAGCAAACCTTGACCTAAGGACACATTCATTAATTTGTTCCCTTAACATAGTTTCCTTTTAGGTAATGCACTCCTATTTATGTCAACGTAAGTTGTATGCGATGTACTCTCGTTTTCCTATCATCCAGAAGTCATGACGTACTCCAAAAAAATTCTGTGCCGCTACATGAAGTGATATGATGCTAGGAATTGCAGGACTGTGTCATCAGTGGAAGAGGATGTGATGTTTCTTCATTTGGGATTTAAAGGTACGTACCAAACGTTCCACTTCCCCATTGGACTGGGGGGTGGAATGGTGGTGCAGTGATAAGGAAAATGCCCCTCTCGACACAAAACTCAGAAAATTCGGAGGTGAACTGAGGCCCATTATCGGAAACAATAATAGTGAGTAAACTTTCCAGGGCAAAGATTTTGGCCAAAGCCGTGGTTGTAGCAGCTGTGGTTGGTGAAGCACAGTGAAGGACAAAAGGAAAATTGGAATAGGTGTCAATGACTAGGAGCCAATAAGTGTTGAGTAAGGGTCCCGCAAAATCTATATGAATGCGGTCCCTTAGATTTTCAGGTGTGGTCCATAGAGAAAGCAAGGACTTGGGTGCAGGTGCTTGCGCCACACGTCAGACAAGTGGCAACCATGCGCGCAATTTCTGTGTCGAGTCTGGGCCAGTAGACGTGCCGTCTAGAGAGATTCATCCTAGAGACGCCCCCAATATCCCTGCTGTAGAAAACGTAGGACTGCAGGCTGCAACGTTGCTAGAACGACAACGCTGGGAGAGCCGCTGTCGGTAGCCAGCAGGATAATTCCATTGAGGGAGGAGAGGTGCAGCTACAGATGGAAGTAGTTCTGGAGAGGATCGGATGCTTTTCCAGGAGGACGGTTCAGCCAGCCGTTTTCTATATGATGTAGAACCTGGTGTAGAACAGGATCCTCAGTGGTAGCTGCCACCAGGCATTGTCCCGTGATGGGGAAGCCCTCAAAGACAGTCTGTGCAGCATCATCCAAATGAAAACAAAGAAGCTCATCTTTGTCAAAGACGGGCTCAGTGCCCGTAGGAAGTCTGGATAAGGAATCAGCATTTGCATGCTGAGTGGTGGGACGAAAATGAATGTCTCATTGAAAACGCGAAAGAAAAAGTGCCCACCTTTGGAGCCTATGTGCTGCCTTGTCAGGAATGGAAACAGATGGTTGAAATAGAGAGACCAATTGTTTGTGGTCTGAAATGAAATGGAACTTATTACCATAGAGTAAGACACCGAACTTATGGAGAGCATAAACAATGACAAGAGCCTCTTTTTCAATTTGTGAATACCGCAACAGCGAATAATTTAATGTTTTGGAGGAGTAAGCAATAGGACATTCTGAACATCAGAATATTTGTTAGATAAAACAGCAC
This sequence comes from Locusta migratoria, assembly GCA_026315105.1. Classification (NCBI taxonomy): domain Eukaryota; kingdom Metazoa; phylum Arthropoda; class Insecta; order Orthoptera; family Acrididae; genus Locusta; species Locusta migratoria. The sequence continues at coordinate 426,890,977 of CM048747.1, forward strand.
CAATACCATGTTGTGATGCATCAGTAGCTAAAACAAGTTGTTGCCCAGAACAGTAAGTGGCCAAACAAGGTGCTTTTTGGAGATGAGCTTTAAGGCGGTGAAAAGCAGCATCGCATTCGGCAGAACATGTAAAAGGAACATTTTTCTTGAGCAAGCGAATGAGTGGGTAAGATCTCGGCTACGGAGGGAGTAAACTTGTGATAGTATGCTATATTTCCGAGAAAAGCTTGCAGTTCTTTGACTGACGAAGGACACGGAAGGGCGTCAATCACAGCAATGTTGTCATGAAGGGGACAGGTGCCATCCTTGGAAAGGCAAAAACCCAGGTACACTATAAGGGCTGAAAGAATTGAGATTTGTGAACATTGCACTTAAGACCAGCCTGTTGCAGGGCAGAGAAAAGAGTACATAGATTTTTGAGATGTTCATCTGTTGGTAGCCCCGGGAACAAAGATAAGAAGTTATTTTAAAAACCTTTGAAATATGGCTGGTGCACTGGCCACGCCAAACAGCAACCGTTGGTAACAATAAAGGCCAATAAGCGTATTGAGAACAAGAAAGTGATGTGATGACTTGTCAAGTGGTAACTAATGATAAGCCTCAAAGAGGTCAATTTCAAGAAGTATATTCCTCCGGCAAGTTTGGAAAACAAGTCTTCCGGTCGAGGCATAGGATAAGTATCAAAAGACATTGAGCATTGATGACAGTCTTAATAAAGTCACCGCAAAGCCTGAGACTGCCATTAGGTTTGCTGACAACGACAATCAGAGAGGCTTATTCGCTGGAAGGAACAGGTAGCAAAACTCCTGAGGTCATAAGCCAATCTAACTCCTGTTTTTCAGTGTCTCACAACGCTACAGAAAGGGGCCGGGCTCGAAAAAACTGCAGCCTGGCTTCTGGTTTGAGAGAGACATGAGCTGCAAAAGCTGTGACACACCCAAGGATGGGCGAAAAAAGAGCAGAAAAGTCTGTAGACAAGGTATCTAACTGATACAACATTGACAGTATTGTCGACAGAGAATCCAAATATGCAGAAGGCATCATAACCGAACAATTCAGCTGTCCCATGTGATCAACAACATATACAGTGACCATTTGTACAACAGACTTATATGTGAATTGGACATCTATTTGCCCCAAAAGTAAGAGTTGTTGCCGATTGTATGTTCGTAAACGCCGCAAGACCGGTGAAAGGGGTGGTGAACCCAGGCAAAGATAAGTTCGTGACATAATTATTGTGCCTGCCAAGCCTTTATGTATTTGCATCTGTACATCTTTTCCAAACATCTGCACCGTGAGGTAAAGCTTGTTTTCAGAAGAGTTTGTGGAGTTGACGTATAGTATGGAGCCTGTATCTAAGTCAGTATCATGTATAGCCTGCTTAGATCAGCAAACAGAAGAGATGTGACCCTTTTTCTTACATTTGTGACATGTAGCCCAACATTGGGGACAATCATCTTGTGGATGCTGGGAAAAACAGCGGGGACAAGAAGGTAAGGCAGCAAGAGATTTCTTCTGTTTAAAACTAGTGCGCTGGTTGCTTTGCTTGGGTTGCATGCGAGAGTACACCACCTCTGCTTCCTCGTTCACGACACTGCCTGGTGTGTCAACAAATGCCATATCCACCGTGACATTCCCTACATCACCCCAAGCATCCAGTTGTGCACCTGCAGCGCGAGTAATTTCAAAAGATTCTGCTATGGCCAATACTTCAGATAAGAATGGGTCATTTAATTGAAGAGCCTTCTGACAAACTTCCTTATCAGGAGCGGACCTCAAAATTGCATCCCTGACTATTGAATTGGCGTAAGGTTCTTTATGAACAGTAGTAATGAATTTGCACTTTCTACTAATGCCTTGCAGTTCTGTAGCCCATGCTCGGTGTGACTGATGGGTCTTTTTTTTACCCTGATAAAATGCTACACGTGATGCAATGATGTGTTTTTGCTTCTTATAATATGAAGTGAGAAGTGAGCACATTTCGTCAAATGACGGTGAAGATGGTTCTTTGAGGGGCGCTAATTGAGACAGAAGTTGGTAGAACTATGGAGAGATCCATGAAAGAAACAGTGATGTACAGAGATTTGCATCAACAACACTCAAAGCTACTAAGTGTTGTCAAAGCTGCGTCTCACAGCCTGTCCAATCTTTTAAGGTCTCCTCGTATGGTGGAAAAGCATGTAAGGACAATGTCGATGTGCGATCGTTGTTTGTTGCCATGAGGAACTGTTGTAGAGCCATTGTGACAAACTTCTGATGTTTGGTGATGTGGTCGACCAGCAACATTTGCTGCTCATCGAGGATTTGCAGAATTTGCTCGAGCGTTGACATCTCAAATGTTGTCGCAAAATGTTGTAACAACACAAATATTCAATAATCAACACGCATTACACTATAAAGATGAGACTAGGACATCACACTTAAGAGTCTGAATGTGAACTGCTGTTCCGTACTGCTTTCAGACCTTCTGCCACTAGCTGGCCAGGTGGCGCTCGTGAACTTTCACACTCATAATGCAGCGCCAATGGGTGCGGCGGAGTATTTGAATTCACGCACTTTATATACAACACCCGGACTATGCAATATTAGATGGATAAGACTTAAATGTACCAAGAATGAATTGGAACATCTAAGATTTCACTGCTGGTACTGCAGACAAACATTATTGTGAATTTCTATTGACACATTTACCAAAACTGTCTTGGACAGATAAATTAACAGCTTATATGCAATTGAAACATTTTAGATTTTATAGCTGCAAACTATCATGATGTGAGTATAGCAACAATAGCAACAGGGGTTAGTAATCATGTTGTTTTCACAGTTACAATGGTTACACAGTTAAGAAGTCTGTCAAGAAGGCTAATTCTGTCCTCTCACGGGACATGTTCTGCGTGACACGCCAGATGTGCTGACTATCTATCTAATGCACCATGAAATGATATACTATATCCTACGAAACAAGCTGCTCATCATGATTTGGGAAGATGTGGTTCATCTGTGTAGAAGACTGCATAACAGAGGCAGGTTGCTACATTTGTTACTGGTAGGTTCAGTCAACACGTGAATGTTACAGAGATGCTTTGGGAACTCTGATGGGAATCATTGGAGTGAAGGTGCAATTGATTTCGAGAAATGGGTATATTCGAGCCGTTGCAACAGCGGGATGATATTCTTCAAACCTCACAACAATTTTGTATGATTGTATTATCTATTCTGAGCTTGTGGCTTTCAAGTGGAAACTTTTTTAATCACCCCTAATAGTTATCTATATTTAAGCTATCTCATCTTACCATTTTTAAGTATTCTAATGTATGTATTATAATTACCCTTGAATTATCTTACTAAAAACATTTCTTGATGAATTAGTAGTAATAATTGACAGTTCATAAAATTTGCAATAGTATCATAACACAGCTGTGGTAATTATTCTCTATATATTGTTTAAAGTAAGAAGGCCACAACAGTAGAACTCCTATCATAACAGTGGATGGTTATGTTATCCGTGATAATGTATTCTTAATTTGTTTACCATGTGTTAATTTCTGTTTTGTAGGATGTTCAAGGTCCAGTGCTGAGCTTTGATCCATTTCCACCATTAGACTCCATTGATATCTACACAAGACCACAACGTTTGAGATCTGCATATGAACGTTCAAATGCATTTTCAATGTTTTTTCGCTCCTTGATGCCAAACTTCAACTTAAACCAACCAACTCCAGCAGCAGCAGCAGCAGCAGTTGCTGCAGAACGTGTGTGAGTGAACTATTTTCCAAATTAGCCTAAATATGTATAGAAACTAGTGGGATAAGAGAGAGAGAGAGAGAGAGAGAGAGAGAGAGAGAGAGAGAGAGAGAGAGAGATGATGATGATGATGATGGTTTCTGTACTTAAAACACTAAATACTTACATTAGCCGTGGTGGAATAGCCATGCGCACTGAGGTGTCCTGCTGCAGTGTGTGTGGCCATTCGCCATCGAGAATTCGAGTCCTTCCTTGGGCATGGGTGTCTGTGTTGTCCTTAGATTAGCTTAACATAGTGTAAGTAGCTAGGGGCTAATAACCAATCAGTTAAGTCCCTTAGATTTACAAACATTTGAACATTTTACTTACATTAATTTAAAGAAAGAATAGTTGATGGTATATGTATAATGCATTTACTATAAACAATTATACTCTACTATTAACAATTAAAGAAGTTGCATATAATTTCATTCCAGTGAAGCAGAAATCCCACTTCATCCTAATTCATAATTTACTACCAGGGTGTAGCTGCTGGTTTTGAATGTTATTTCCAACCAGTTTCTCCATCTTTGTTCTTTATGTATTTTGAGTTAGGTGATGAAGACTACAGAAATAATATTATCACTGATGTAGCAGGTTGAAAATATAGTAAACATTGGCTGTAGAAACTCTGACACTCGGGTTGTGGTGGGCAGAGACAGCAGTCTTGTTTGTGTGAATGTATGAAGATGTATCTCTCTCTCTCTCTCTCTCTCTCTCTCTCTCTCTCTCTCTCTCTCTCTCTCTCTCTCTCTCTCTGATAAAGGCTGTGGCTGAACACTCACAGCTGTGTAAATGAATGTGGGATTGTCTTTCTACATGCTTTGCTGTGGGTCAGGCATCATCTTTATGGTGAGTTGTAACCTAGCTTCATTATAAACACATCAGAAGTGTTTTGCATCATCCATGGAGCTACAATGACAGGACTCGAAGAAACTGGCCATTCAAAGCTTTGTAAAATGTTAACAACTTGTTTATAGGCCCACTAAAGGAAAGCATATTCATTTCATTCAATGTACTAGGCGCGTTTGTAAGTAAGTTCTGTTTTGTTGTAGACACTAGTAGTTCGCGCAGATACCACATCAAGTGTGTGTATCATTTATGCCTCAGGAACAACTGTGCTCAGTTTCTGCTCTGTAGCTAACCTGTATGGTTCTGTTCTGTGCTTTCAAAATGTTTAAGACCATCAACTCGCCCGCCGTGTGTGAGTGATATGGTTTTTGTCACCAAGGTACTTGTCTGCTGCAGATTTTCATCAACAGATTTGCGAAGTGTATGGTGATACTGTTATGAGTAAAGGCAAATTGGCTACGATAATTCAAAGATGACTGTGACAACGTGCATGAAGAGGACCGCTCCAGTCACCCATCTTCGGTTATAGATGATTTGTAGATTTCAGCTAAAGTGAGGATTCGTAAGAACAGGAGCTTCACAATAACAGGTCTCCCAAACGAATTTCCTGACATGTCGAGATCAGTGCTTTACAAAACAGCAGTGAACTCTTGGTTATTGGAACAGGCAGCAAGATTGTATGAAAAGGGTATTTTAAAACGGGTTGAGAGGCAATGATAAGTGTGAAAAAACTTGACAACTATGTTGAAAAATAGAGTAAAGCATCTACTTACTGACGTTTTGTTGTGTATTTCTGTTCAAACAGAACTTACTTAAGAAACGCGCCTCATGGTAACATTTGTGCCTTCATTCAATACACAGAGTAAGAACAGTATAAGGCATTTGTCGACATTGTATGAATGTTTTCCAATGGCAAGAAGAACAGTATCAATGTTATGATCGCACATGAATTGTTGCTTTCTGTCAACATGGACATCCGTGAAGAGAAGTTACAAGGTGAAATTCTAAACTCAGATCGGAATGTATATCGCAGAGACAGGCTGGGCATTGAAGGAGGAGGTGTGTTAATAGTGATAAAAAGTGAGTTAGTATCAAAGGAAATTCAAGGAGATCAGAAATGTGAAATAATTTGGGTGAAGATCACAGTTAAAGCAGGCTCAAACATGGTAATTTGATGTTTCTATAGGCCCACTGGCTCAGAAGCTGTTGTGGTGGGACACCTGAAGGAAAATTTGGAAAATATTTCAAGTAGATTTCCCGATCATGTTATAGTGTTGGGAGAAGATTTTAATTTACCGGATATAGACTGGGAGACTCGGACATTTATAATGGGTGGCAGGAACAAAGAATCCAGTAGAATTGTTTTAAGTGCATTATCTGAAAACTACCTTGAGCAGTTAAGCAGAGAACCACCTCATGGCAATAACATATTAGACCTTCTGGTGACAGACAGAACCAAACTATTCAAAACAGTTAACGCAGAACAGGCAATCGGTGATCGTAAAGCGGTTACAGCATCAATTATTTCAGCCGAAAATAGAAATATTAAAAAATGTAGGAAGATTTTTCTGTTTAACAAAAGTGACAGAAAGCAGATTTCAGAGTACTTGTCAGCTCAACACAGAAGTCTTATCTCAAGTGCATATAGTGTTTAAGAACAGTGTACACAATTCAAAACCATCGTACAATATGCGTTAAATGAGTACGTGCCAAGCAAGGACGTAAGAGATGGAAAGGAGCCACCGTGGTACAACAACCGAGTTAGAAGACTGCTTACAGAAGCAAAGGGTACTTCACTACAAACATAAACATAGCCAAAGCCTTGCAGACAAACGAAAATTACACAAAGTGAAATGTAGCATGAGGAGGGCTACGCAAGATGCGTTCAAAGAATTCCAAAGTAAAGTTCTGTGTACTGACTTGGCTGATAATCCTAAGAAATTTTGGTCTTATGTCCAACTGGTAGGTGGATCAAAACAAAATGTCCAGCACACTGTGGCAAAAATGATACTGAAACAGTTGATGACACACTATAGTCGGGCCGCTGAAACATGTCACTTGACTGTTTGTGCATAGTTCGCGTGTAGTTGGCTATACTGCGACTACGAGATTGCAATAACTACGCAGCAGGCGACTACAGGGACAGCTGATAGCTCAGAACGTCCAAAATATGTACTGGAAATGTCGCCTAACACCGTGAATAGGAACGGTCGCATAATAATTTATACGAAAGTATAACGCTGAACGTCTTATTTCAACAGACAAATCACCAACAGAGAAATACCATTTGTTAGTATGCAAAACCGTGAAATAAATAAAACAGTCTAACTTACGGACAGTGTCTATCAGATGTTATTCCGAATTGTTAATGTAATAGATGCACATGAAATGTCGTACAATAATGTAAAGCTATTCATAACCAAGAACACGCAGCCAACATCGTAATACAAAATAAAGAAACAGTTGAATTCTGTGATGCAGAGTGAAACAATTCTGCATAAATTTACACTTACTGGTTTATGAAGTCAGTGGCGCAATTCCGTCCACATTCTCCATCATCAGCGACATCCGAATCAGCTCCAAAACCGTCGTCGTCATCATCATCATTGATGGAAATCATTAATTGTTCACGTTCATTTATTATGCCATCTATAGTTTGCGCTTCTTTTACTAAGTTCAGCAACATGATCTACCTTCTATCTCCACGAGGTGGCGTCAACAGTAGCAAGTCCTTCAAGTAAAATCTTTCCACTTCTGTTATGGTGAAAGACTTGTTTTTCTTCCTAATATACTTCTTGGCATCACTCCAAATCATTTCGTTCGGGCTGAAATGGCAGTGATATGGTGGTAGCCTAATTACCAAATGACCCTGTTCCCTTGCAACTTCGTCTACTACATACATAGGTGTCACAGGTTTATTTTGTTTCACAAGTGAATACAACAGCAGCTTTGTCATACTCATATCTGCAGCAATGTCTCTCGCTAGCAACCACTGTACCATAGTTTCTTTCTGGTCACTAGGTGTTGGAGTTTTGTCTAATATGACCGAATGGAAAGGTGCAGTGTCCATTACAGACACTGTTGGGACAATAAACTGCGACCACAAATTCTTAAACCACTGCAGGAAATGTTGGTGGTCCATATCTTCGTGGTAATCACCAGTTTTTCTGGATCAAAAGACTAAAAGTCCATAATTCACAAATCACTTGAAGATCCTGCATGTGCCACAATTAATCTGGCACCTCTTCCTGTTGGGTGATGACCACTGCTATTTGGAGTATTGTCTGTCCAGCATTTATCAACAGCTTCTCTAGCATTGACCCAGGTTTCATCTAACCATACAATGGAATGGATATCATTGCCTTTAATTTTATCCAAGAATATACTTCTAGCTGCAACAACATGCGGCTTTTCAAGTAACAGTCTTCGTTCATTTAACTTTTTGAAGCAGAAGTCCATACTTCTTAACACCTTTTTCAGAGATGTTTTTCCACCAGAGAAAAGATCGCATGCTTTTAATGAAATTAGCAACTTCACTACAGTCGGATATTTTTTCCGGCTATAAGCCATAAATATGACGTCAGATTGCATCATTTTGTAACAAATCGAGATTGTTAACAGGGCAAGACTGCTTCTTTTCCTTGCCTGGGGTAGCTAAAATCACACTGTTTTCTTCACCCGGGATATCTTGCATGTGGTTTTTTAAACTGTCTTGTAGTTCTTGAAGTAGCACACCTTTCCTTATAATCGTTCTTTGACTCAGTCCTATAGTTTTCGAAGTACGTTCTAAGACTTTACCAGCCGGAATTGATGGTTCCCTGTGAACAGATAACACTCTCTCTCTCTCTCTCTCTCTCTCTCTCTCTCTCTCTCGTGTTCCTAGAACTCCCATATTCTTTTAATTAATTCCATTGCTGGGCTATTTAACGGCACTTCGTGACGCAACGGATTCTCGTTTGTTTGAAGACGCCATTTCGGTGTCATTTTTTAATAAATATAAATGTACGCGAAGCAGTAAAATCGCACACGATACAAAAGCAGACAATAGCATACGAACACACAAAGGTTTCATAGAACACGGCAACGTGGTAGTGACGACGACAGAACCAGCATTTGTAGCTGTGCTGTAATTTGTTCAGAAGATAAAGCGTCTCGCATACATCATTTGTTTTCCAGTCATACTGGCAACTTCAAAACACTCATGGGGTGACCTTGAAGTGCCATGTTTTAACAGCCTGACTATAAAGGCTGAAATACAAAATGTCTTTTTCCAAAGCTGTTTCACAGAGGAAGACTGCACTGTAGTTCCTTCTCTAGATTGCCACACAGATTACAAAATGGCAGATATCGAAATAATTGACAGAGGGATAGAAAAAATAATTAAAATTGCTCAAAAGAGAAAATGCTGCAGGACCTGATGGGATACCAGTTCATTTTTACACAGAGTGTGTGAAGGAACTTGCACCCCTTCTTGCAGTGGTGTACCATAGATCTCTAGAAGAGCGTAGCATTCCAAAAGATTGGAAAATGGCACAGTTCATCCCCCTTTTCAAGAAGGGACATTGAACAAATGTGTAGAGCTATAGGCCTATATCTCTAACGTCGGTCAGTTGTAGAATTTTGGAACATGTATTACGTTTGAGTATAATGACATTTCTGGAGACTGTATATCTGCTCTGTAGGAATTAGCATGGGTTTCGAAAAAGGTGATTGTGTGAAACATAGTTCGCGCTATTCATGCATGAGACCCAGAGGTCCATAGACACAGGTTCTAAGGTAGATGCTGTATTTCTTGACTTCCACAAGGCGTTTGATACAGTTCCCCATGCTCGTTTAATGAACAAGGTAAGAGCATATGGTCTCTCAGACCATTTGTGTATTTGATTGAAGAGTTCCTAGGTAACAGAACGCTGCATGTCATTCTCAATGGAGACAAGTCTTCTGAACTAAGAGTGATGTCAGGTGTGCCACAGGGGAGTGTCGTGGGATCGTTGCTTTCCGTAATATATATAAATGACCTTCTGGGTAACATGGGAAATTCACTGAGGCTTTTTGCGAATGATGCTGTAGCATATTGAGAGGTTGTTTCAATGGAAAATTGTGTTGAAATGCAGGAGGATCTGCAATGAATTGACATGGTGCAAGGGATGGCAATTGAATCTCAATGTAGACAAGTGTAATGTGCTACAAATAAGTAGAAAGAAAGATCCTTTATCATGTAGCTACACTATAGCAAGTCTGCAACTGGAAGCTGTTAATTCCATAATTACCTGGGACTAGGCATTAGGAGGGCTTTAAAATGGAACAACAATATAAAATTAATCATCGGTAAAGCAGATGCCAGACAGATTCGTTAGAAGAATCCTATGGAAAGGCAGTCTTAAAACAAAGTAAGTAGGTTGCAGTACACTTTTTCACCCACTGCTTGAATACTATTCACTGGTGTGCGATCCGTAGCGAGTAGGGTTGATAGAGGAGGTAGACAAGATCCAGATATACTGTAATTGATATACTTTGCCTATCCGAGCAGCACATTGTGACGGATATGGAAAAAGTAAATGTAAGCAGTTACAAATTACCAGCACATGTGAATAGAGAGAATAAGGTGAGAGGAGGAGTTGCCTTCTATGTCAAAAGTTATTTCTGTGTAAAAAGTTAATAAACACAAAAGTTTTGTATATAGCAACATATAGGAAGCATGTAACTGTCAGCTTAAATGGAATAAGGGCCCTTTTATAATTGTAACAGTATATAGGTCCCCTTCAGGAAACTTTCATTTATATATATATGGCGTCTATTCAGAAAGAACAGATGTCACTTCTGATCTTGCAGTTTTTATTGTTTACATATTCACAGAATACATGGCTTCAACTGCGAATGGGTAAAGCCGAAAATGTGTACCAGCCAGGATTCACCCCCGGGTGTCCTGCTTTCTAGGTAGTTGCGCTGACTCCTATACCACTGGGGACACAGTGATCATCGCACCTGCAAGGACTAACTAAGCAGGGTAGAGCTGGAAATTTGTATCTGATAGGAGGCGTGCTTAGGTAGTCCTTGCAGCTGTGGTGATCAAAGTAGGGGTCTGCACAACTGCCTAGAAAGCAGGAGACCCGGGTTCTAATCCTGGCTGGGTACACATTTTTTACTTTACCCATTCGCAGTTGAAATCATACTTTCTATGAATATGTAAATTTTCATTTATTTCTGGAAAACTTTGATGCCTTGTTTTGTGCTATCTGTCAGAGATGGGAAAGCAAATTACTATTTATGGGGATTTCAATGTTGATTCACTGAAATAATGTAATAGGAAGAATGACCTGGAAGTCTTACTCGGTTCTTTCAATTTGTCACCTGTTATTGATTTTCCTACTTGCATACTTTTTATAGACCAAGATAAGTTTTAAAACATAAATGCTAATTCTGTTTAGACTGGTCTTTCAGATCATGGTGCACAGCTAGTTACAGTAAATGACATAGTTCCTGTCTGTAATTCAAAACAGCCCTCCAAAGTTGTGTGTTCAGTTAACAATTTAACAATTTTCAAATTTCAGGTAGAATCTTCAGCAGTTAGACTGGGACGAGGTGTATAAGGAAGCTGATGTTAATTTAAAATACAACTTATATCATGATACATTTGTAAGAGTATTTGAAAATTGTTTCCCCATGAAAATAGTTAAATATAATGATAAGAAACCGTGCAAGAAACCATGGCCTACTAAAGGAATAAGAATATCTTTTAACCGAAAAAGGGAACTGTATCTAACAACAATAAAGACTAATGACCCAGAAACAGTTAAATATTATAAAAACTACTGTGTGACATTAAGAAAAGTTATTAAAAAGTCCAGAAGCATGTGCATCATGTCTGAGATTAGTACCACTGATAACAAAATTAAAACAATTTGGTATATTATTACCAGGGGGACAGGGCAAACAAGCGCACTGGGAGACAGCAACATCAGAGTGAATGAAAAGTTTACAATTAACAAGCCAGAAGTTGAAAACATTTTTAATAATTATTTTTTAAATGTTGTGGATAAAATGGGATCTAAATGTTTATTAGAAGAAGCTAGGCAGTTAATGGAACAGACCATACCCACACAATTTGATACAATAGAAATTCCACCCATCTCTCCTTCTGAAATTAAGAAAATAATAAACTCCCTCAAGAGTAAAAGCTCACATGGAATTGATGGTATTTCCAGCAGGATAATAAAAGCTTGTTCTGAAGAAATAAGTAGGATTCTTAGCCACATATGTAATAGCTCACTGAAGCAGGGGGTTTTACCTGATAGACTGAAATATGCTATTGTTAAGCCACTGCACAAAAAAAGGGGATACATCTGATGTCAACAACTACCACCCAATCGCACTTCTGACAGCCCTATCCAAAATTCTTGAAAAACTAATGTATTCTGGAGTAGTTTCACACATAGGTAAAAGTAAAGTTCTAACAAAATGTCAGTTTGTTTTTCAGAAAGGCTTTTCAACAGAAAATGCAATATATACTTTCACCAATGAAATATTAAATGCTCTGAATAACTGGATATCACCCGTTGGGATTTTTTGTGATCTGTCCAGGCCTTATGGTTGTGTAAATCATGGAATTCTTCTAGATTGTGGCGTGAATGCGACAGTGTAAAAATGGTTTAAACCATACCTAACAGGAAGAGCGCAAAAAGTTGATGTAAGTAATGCACATAATATGCAAAAAACAGTTGATTCCTCAAACTGGGGAACAATCAAAAATGTGGTGCCACAAGGTTTGATCTGCTGTTCTTAATATTTATGAATGACTTGCCATTCTATATCCATGAAGAAGCAGAGCTGGTTCTTTTTGCTGATGATACTAGTATAGTTATACCTGACAGACAAGGACTAAATGAAGAAATTGTAAAGAATTGTCTTTCAGAAAATCATTAAGTGGTTCTCAGCAAATGGACTATCATTAAATTTTGATAAAAACACATACTGTTCCCTACAGTAATTGGAATGACACCATTAATAAATATAGACTTTGATCAGAAATCTGTAGCAAAGGTAGAATATGCAAAATTTTTAGGTGTATTCATTCATGAGGAGTTGAACTGGAAAAAACACGTTGAAGATCAGTTCACTTACTTATGCTAATAGGGTAATTGCAAATTTTGGTAGTACACATTTCAGTAAATTAGCTTACTATGTCTATTTTCATTCTCTGCTTTCATATGGCATCATTTTCTGGGGTAATTCATCATTGAGTAAAAAAGTGTTCATTGCACAAAAGCGCGTGATCAGAATAATTGCTGCAGCCCATCCTGCAGACACTTATTTAAAGAGCGAGGGATCTTCACAGTATATATATTCACTTATGAAATTTTTTATTGCCAAACCCACCGAATCCAAAAGCAGTAGCAGTGTACATAACGACAACACTAGGAGAAAAAATGATCTTCGCTGTTCAAGATTAAGTGTAGCTTTGGCACAGAAAGGGGTGAATTGTGCTGCCACCAAAGTCTTTGGTCACCTACCAAACAGCATCAAAAGCCTGACAGATAGCCAACTAGCATTTAAAAATAAGTTAAAAGTATTTTTGAATGGCAACTCCTTCTACACTGTAGATGAATTTTTAGATATAAATTAACAAATCTGGAAAAAATAAATAAAAAAAAATTATGTCATGTAATATTTAGTACAAAGTAATAATGTGTAGAGACACCTTTCATTAACCTGACACGTTCCACATCATTACGAAGTGTCGTATTCATGAACTATGGAACAAGTACTAATCTAATCCAATGGAGAGCAGCGCACTTCGTTAGAGGATCATTTAGTAATCGTGAAAGCATTACGGAGATAATCGAGAAACTCCAGTGGAAGATTCTGCAGGAGAGATGCTCTGGCGCTCGGTTCGGGCTTTTGTCGAAGTTTCAAGAACATACCTTTACCAAGGAGTGTAGCAGTATATTGATCCCTCCTACATGTATCTCACGAAGAGATCTTGTGGATAAAATCAGAGAGATTAGGGCTCACACAGAGGCATACCAACAATCTTTCTTTCGACGAACAATACAAAACTGGAATAGGAGAACTGATAGTGATACTCAAGGTACCCTGCGCCACAAGTGTCTTGCGCAGTGTGGATATAGAGGTAGATGTAGGTAGCTATATGTAAGAGTGATGTTCTGAAACTACAGGTAGTGTTCGTGACTTGCCCTCTAATTGTGGGTTTGGATGTATTTGGTCATGGTGACAAGAAAGGAGGTTGCAGGCTTGGAGTCAGTCAGGCATTGTGAAAGATAGTGTTCAGCAGTGGCAGGGCCATGAGCATTGGGGATGTTAGTGTAGAGGGAGATGGCATCATTTATGATGAGCATGGTACCAGGTGATAAAGTAACAGGAACTGTGGCGAGTCATTGGAGGAAATGGTTGATGTCTTTTATGTAGGATGATAGGTTATGGGTAATAGATTGAACGTGTTGGTCCACAAGAACAGAGGTACTCTCAATGGGGACATCACAATTAGCCACAATGGGACATCCATTGTGTCACAATGATCCCATACCAAAATCTGCACAGGATCTGCAGCCCCTGCTAAAATCCTTGGGCCCATCCCAGGACCTCTTCCCGGAGTCTCTCTCTCTCTCTCTCTCTCTCTCTCTCTCTCTCTCTCTCTCTCTCTCTCTCTCTCTCTCTCTCTCCTCCTACATCCTGCATCCCCATCCTCTACATGTCCCGTTGTGGCCAGTTATGGCCCCCTCACTGAGAGACAAACTGCTCGTGTGGACCAACACCTTCAACCTAGTATGCATAACCTATGTACCCTCCAATATAAAAGACACAATCAATTTCCTCCACTGACTCTCCGCAGCTTGTTTTCCTTTATCACCTGATTGCATGCTTGTTGCAGTTGATACCGCTTCCTTCTACACCAACATCCCCAATGCTTGTGGGTTTGCTGCTTTTGAACACTACCTTTCATGATATCCAACTGACTCCAAGCACACAACCTCCTTCCTTTGTTACCATGATGAACTACATCCTCACCCACAATTATCTTTCCTTTGAAGGCATCATCTTCAAACAACTTCATGGCACAGCCATGGGCACCCATATGGCACCTTCCTATACCAACCTGTTCATGGGCTTCTAGAGGAATCTTTCCCGACTACCTAGAATTCCAAACCCCTCATTTGGTTCCGATTCATTGATGGTATCTTCATAATCTCAACTGAAAGTGAGGACACACAATCCTAAACATCTTCTCCATCATTCACTTCTTTGACATTGATAGCCACCTCAAGGATGGCCTCATCAGTACCTTTGTCCACATCAAACCTACCACAGTCAACAATACCGCTTCCTTCTACACCAACATCCCCAATGCTTGTGGGTTTGCTGCTTTTGAACACTACCTTTCATGATATCCAACTGACTCCAAGCACACAACCTCCTTCCTTTGTTACCATGATGAACTACATCCTCACCCACAATTATCTTTCCTTTGAAGGCATCATCTTCAAACAACTTCATGGCACAGCCATGGGCACCCATATGGCACCTTCCTATACCAACCTGTTCATGGGCTTCTAGAGGAATCTTTCCCGACTACCTAGAATTCCAAACCCCTCATTTGGTTCCGATTCATTGATGATATCTTCATAATCTCAACTGAAAGTGAGGACACACAATCCTAAACATCTTCTCCATCATTCACTTCTTTGACATTGATAGCCACCTCAAGGATGGCCTCATCAGTACCTTTGTCCACATCAAACCTACCACAGTCAACAATACCTTCATATTTACAGCTGCCACCCTGTGGTGACAAGCAGTTCCTCCCCAAATATACCAAACATCTCACTGAGGCCCTCATTGATCGCAGTTACCCTGCAAACCTTGTCCAGCAACAGATCTCACAGGTCCAGTCTGTTCTGTCATGCACCATCTCCCTCACAGCCTTCCCAGAAATAAGGAACCCCCCTACCCAGTATCCTCCCCACCCACTCCTACAGTGGCATTCTGCCGCTCATAAAACCTACATAACATCATTGTCCATTCCTACGTAATCCATGCTCCCAACCTCTTGCCATGTGACTCATATCCCTGCAAAGACCTAGATGCAAAACCTCTCCATCCCATCAACACCTACTCCAGTCCCGTCACAAGCATTTCTATTCCCATAAAAGGCAGTTCAACGTTTAAAAGCAATCATATTATCTATAAACTGAGCTGCACCCATGTGCAGCTTTCTACGTGGACATGACCAGCATGTCTGTCTGAATGATTGGTATCATCAAACTGTCGCGAGGAGACAGCTGGACCAATCTGTTGCAGAGCATGCAGCTCCGCATGATGTGGCTCACTTCAATAACTTCTACACAGCCTGTGCCATATGGATCCTTTCCACAATCACCAGCTTGTCTGAAATGAGCAGGTGGGAACTCTCCCTGCGATATATCTGATGCTCATGCAATCTCTCAGGCCTAAACCTTCACTAGTTCCTGCCCCCCACCACCTTCCCTTCCCTTCCCCTCCCCTTCCTTGTCACACACTACCTTTTTGTATGTCTCCCATTCCGTAACACATTCCCTTCCCCCCCTGTCTGTTAGACTGCACTGTTGTATTCTTCCACCCCTGCCATGCATCCCTTCCCTCCCTTCCTGATTGTTGAATACTTCCTGGAATTTCCATTGTATATGCATTATTAATTATTATTATTATTATTTTAAGGTAAAAGATTAAGAACCTATTGCTAACATAATCAGTACAAACATTCATTTCTAATGTGATTAAGGTAAATATTGTAACATTTTGCAGCTTTATAGTGCAGTTTGAAAAACAAAGTCTTACTTAAGTCAAAATTTTTCAGAGAAAATGAAGCAGCTGATGCAGAGGCAGATGCGGGTGCAGGAGGAGCAGCTGCAGCTGGCGTAGAACTTCGTATAAGTGTAACAACGTTGTTAGATGCAATGCGAGACTTGCTGTCAAATATTTACACATCTGATATGGCACATGGTGACCATCATTTGGACAATAATGATGACGACGATGATGATGACGATGGTGAAGATGAGGATGATGACGATGATGATGATGACGACGATGATGACAATGATTGAAATTAATTAATGTATTAGTTGTTTGTTGTCATTTGATGTAAAACCTGATGCAGATAAGGTGGGAAGATATACGAAAAACAAAATTAATTATTAACTGTGCTACTACATTTATCATCAAAGCAAACTGGAGCCCAGTGTAACAGATGTGTTGTGTGTGAGATAATATGATAAAAAGGGTGGAATTCCACTTCAAATTGTAAATACAGTTTTGTTATTGTTGACAGTGTTGTTGTTCTTGTTTTTACAATATAAAATTCTTAATTTATTGTTGTTTTACAGTAAAATTTAATGTCTTGCTGGGAAAAGGGGTTTACAAAATGTGGTGCGTGGAGAAGAATGTTATGTTGTGTGTTACTTATATATCAGTATACTGGACACCAGTGTTAATATCCACAATATGTAGTGGTTGATCACTTATCGTGTATAACTGCAGCTTTTTTGTGTGTGTGTAACTAAACATAAAATAATTCCAGTTTACTCATACAAAAAGTTCATGAATCTCCCCCCTCCCCTTTTTTTTCAACTTACATTATTCTATAAGGGAATAATTTTGTTTGTAAGCTGAGAATTTTTTATATTGATGTATCAATCAATCCCTTTATCAGAAATCAATAGGTGTACAATTGCTCATTCATTTGGCATTAATAATAATAATGAAAGTTCTTCGCACAGTGTCTCAAAATTTCAGATTTGCTATGTTGTAGAATATCAGTGTTATGCCCAAATGAGGAAGGTTCAAAGAGCTGATATTAGGTAATGTATTAACATATTTTGTAATTCCCTGTCTCTTTTGTTTTTATCCATTTGCATATTAGTGGAATGTGGAAATTTGTCTTTCTTACTCTCAACTACAGATTAACTAAAATATAACAGGTCTGAATATAGCAAACCCAATGCAAGCCATAATATTATGCAGTGACTGCCCAATGTGCTAATGAGGATTTGCTGAATTGTAAAGGTGCTTGTTTTGTGTGTTCTTATACTCGAGACTTACTGAACAAGGATTACCCTGAATACACGAAAAGAAGAAAATAAAATATAATGCTGATCCAAATGTTTTAAGGTTATTTCTTGTAATTGCTTGGTAGAGGAGTGAACTGGTTGGTCTAGAAACTTAACTCATCCATAACATAACATTTTTAAGAATACAGATACATATTATTTGTGATACTGTTCTAACATGATTATTTTATAATTCTCACTCTCACAGGTAAATGGTTGTGTAATTTTCTCACACTGTTCTTCTGGCCATTGTTTCTTAATTGTTCAGAAAATTGATGAAATACAAAAAACACTTTGCAAAACCAGTTTCACTTAACTTACCAAGTATAATGTAGACTACTACCACTTTTATTATGAACTATATTCCGTAAATTTCTAAATCATAAATAGATTGTACCTGATTTTTCAAAATATGTCTTAAATGCTTTCTCATCCACTGTTTAGTAGTGCTTTAAGATTGAATCCTAAAACCCATAATCACTGACTATGACAGATTAGTGAGTTATCCAGTGAAGCCAAGGAAAGAACCCATTAAATGTGCTGTGGCTAAATAAATGTAGTATATGTGTAAACTACTACGATTAATTAAGCATTAAAATAACTTTAAGTTGTTGCATCATTGAGAAGAAATTGTTAGAGAAAAAAAAGAGAGAGAGATCACCATCAGTTCTAGAGATTAATTAATAATTGGTACATTGCTAACAATTGTGGGAATACTCTTTGGCTATGTTTACTTATTACTGACAAATACAGTGTAACCCCTATTTTAAGTTTTCGTGCGGTCCATACCTAAAAAAAACCAAATTTAGGAGAACGCAGAATCTAGGAAAAATGTTAAAACCCCAAAAATACAAGCAAAAAGAAATGTAATTGGCATATGTCCATAATTAAAAATTGTAATCCTCTTCAATAGGCCTATATAGTATATTATCTGTGTTAGTGAATGAAATTAAATGAACAATAGGTAAGTTTAGAATAGTGCCAATGGCATACTTACGTGTGCGGCATAGGAATGTTGTCACTGCTTGCCATGAGTGCGGAATAAGATAATACGGATTCCGCGATATTGTCATGTTGAAATGAAAGCAGGCTTGACTTCGATGGCAGGATTGTCAACTGAACACAACACTTATACTGAAAGCAGGTTTATTGGGAACTTAACATACACGCAACACTGACTGCCTCTCGGGCAGAGTGCTCTGCTATTTATACACAGACAGAATGTACCAGAAATTAGAAGAATAGTTAACATAGAAACAAGTAGAATTTACAATTGGATATAAGAAAGATGTAGAACATGCTGGAATTGTTAATTACAAAGAAATAAATTTTTGCTGGTGGGCGGGATTGAACCGGCGACCTTCAGTACCGCAGTCCATGACGCTATCCTCTGCGCCATGCCGGCAGTCAGTTTACGTGGTGTTTCGTGGCATTGCTCCCTCTCCTGGAAAAACAGCGACCCGCTGTTATGTTCCCTGTGGAGACAGCTGCAATGTCCTGGATCTTGACCTTGTCATGGGTCCTCTGTATGGCAGTTCAAGAGAATCCTTCTCTTCTCCACAATTATCGATGACAGACATTCCTGTCGTGCCTTCATCAGTAACATTACTGTCCTTAAAGTTCTTGAACGAGAAGCCATTGTCGCGTACCTGTTCTTCAGGATTGTAGTAAGGCTTCATGCGCAGGACGTGAACAATGTCTCGTTGTTTTTGTCGTTTCGATGATGGCTCATAATCCTCAACTTCGTATGTGACGTCTGACAGGTGGCGTATGACATGATACGGACCAAAGTATCGCTTCAATAACTTTTCTGACAGTCCAACCTTCCGTACAGGGTTAAAAATCCATACCAGATCTCCTGGGTTGTACACAACAGGTCAATGCTTGTTGTTATACCACTGACGGTCCTTCTTCTGGGCGTTCAGTGGCCGTATGCGAGCCAGCTGTCTTGCTTCTTTGACCCTGGTGATGAGCTGTTTAACATAGTCATCCTGAGTGTCATCCGGTTGGAATGGGAACAACGTATCCATTGTCATCTCCGATTCACGGCTGTGGAGCAGGAAAAATGGTGTGAAGCCTGTGGTGTCTTGTCTTGGGGTATTGTAAGCAAATGTCATGACTGGCAGAATTGTATCCCAATCCTTCTGCTGAACATCAATGTACATCGACAGCATATCGGCTAACGTCTTGTTAAAACGTTTCGTAAGACCATTTGTCTGAGGATGGTATTCAGTTGTCATTCTGTGTACAATGTCGCACCGTGACATTACCTCTGATACTAGTTATGACTGGAATACTTTTCCACAATCAGATATTGTGACACGTGGTGCTCCATGCTTCAAAATAATGTCTTCTACAAGGAATTTTGTGATTTCTCGAGCTTCTGCAGTCGGCACAGGTTTGGTTACAGCGTAGTCAGTACAGACTATTATCCTGTACAGCACTTAATCTTTATCTCACGGATGATAGGAAAATTATACAACCCATCCCAGTGCTGCATAAATAAAATGGGTTGGAAGTGTTGTCAGGATGGAAGGCGGAGTGGTGAAGGCTTGTGGGCGCCCTAGGAAAGGGTGGCTAACTGGTAAATAAAAGGTAGGATGTAAGTTAATATTTAGTATATTCTGAAATACGGGATACATATCGGGACTTGCCCTGGATATGGATGTAATGAATGAGTGCCAGTCTAAGTTACAGGATTAGAAAATGGTAAAGATTATGGTAATGGTTACGGTTCACACAGTTGGTGGCTGATATCGAACAGCCGCTAGGCCCACACAGACGCTGAGCCTCTGGAGTCCGTCTGTTCTGTATGAGAACTACAACTGAAGAGAGGGAAGGAACTGATTCTCGCACCTCCGAATCCTCCAGCAGTAGCACCCGTGATCAAACGTGGGTGTCTGCTATTGGCTCCACGGTAGCATGGAAACGTCAGTAGTTTCAGCATGGACTCCAGAATGGTGGCATGATTTTAGAATCAGCAGTCAATACTGGTTCTGGCCAGCTCTGTCCTGCAAGGTGGACAGGCTTGGTCACGTTGTCAAGGCATATGTTACAGTGGAAGAAAACTTCTAAAACTAAGGCGAAGTTTTGAAATAAAATTTTGAATTGTTTCCCTAAACTATTTTAGACTCGCTGGTCATCCTGTGGAAAGGAGCTGCTGCCGACGGATTTGGTACGAGATGCCCTGGAGGTAACTGCGGCACACGTTTCCGTCGCTGGCACTCTTTACAGTGACCCACATAGTGCATGAGAGATCAGTAAAGACCTTTCCAATAATACCTGCGTGTGATTCTGTCTAGGGTCTTCGCAAATCCGAGATGACCGGACATTGGAGCATCATGGAAATATTTGAGAATAATTGGTTGGAGATGAGCTGGAATGACCACTAGTCATTTGGGACCCAGTGGATCGTAATTGCTCTTATACAATGTCTCATTTATAAGTTGAAAATCTGCTTTGGTCGGTTCTCATTTCTCCAAGGCCTCCATGGTTTGTAATAATGCTGGATCTTCCCTCTGTTCAGCTGTAATGTCATTTAATTCAGTGAGGGCTGAAATTTCATTTGTGACGTTGTGTTCCACTAATGGATTCCTCGAAAGGCAGTCGGCATACTTGTGTTTGCGCCCATTCTTGAATACCACTGTGACATCGTACTCTTGGAGTCTTAGTGCCCATCTTGCTAGTCGACCTGATGGATCCTTCAAGCTAGTCAGTCAACACAAAGAATGGTGGTCTGCCACGACGGTGAATGGTTTGCCGAATAAATATGACCGGAACTTGATAGCCCAGATAACTGCGATACAATCTTTCTCAGTTGTAGAGTAGCTTATCTTGGACTTTGAGAGTACTCTTGATGTGTAGGCTATCACTTTTTCAGCACTTTCCTGCACCAATCCCATAACCACTGGCGTCTGTGTGAAGTTCCGTTTCTGCATTCTCGTCGTACAAGGCTAGCACTGGTGCGGAAGTTAGAGCCTCCTTAAGTGCCCGGAAAGCTCTTTCTTTTGTCTCATCCCAGTAAAACATGACATCTCCTTGCAGAAGTTCTTGTAATGGACCTGCCTTGTTACAAAATCCTTTTATGAAACGTCGGTAGTATGAGCACAGACCGAGAAAACTTCTCACATCACGAATGTGCTGAGAAGTTGGAAATTCTGTGACTGCCCTTACTTTATCTGGATCAGGACGGACACCATCTCCATTGACTAGGTGCCTCAGGATTTTTATCTCTTTGGCGATGAAGAGGCACTTCTTTGGATTGAGGCGGAGTCCTGCAGCCTGAATACACTTCAACATAGTTGACAGACGATTCAGATGTTCTTAAAGTGTTTTCGAGAAAACGACAATGTCATCTAAATAGCAAAGACACGTTGTCCACTTAAGGTGTCAAAGCAAGTTGTCCATCATGCGTTCGAATGTGGCCAGAGCAATCCGTAATCTAAATGGCATTACTTTGAATTCATAGAGGCTGTCAGGTGTAATAAAAGCCATCTTCTCCCTGTCAGCTTCATCAACCTCGATTTGCCTTTAACCTGTCTGCATGTGGATAGTTGAGTAGTATGTAGCTCCTTTCAAGTAGTCTAAGGTGTCGTCAATGCGCGGCAGTAGGCAGACATCTTTCTTTGTGATTTTGTTCAGCCGCCGATAGTCGTCGCAGAGTTGCCACATGCCATCCTTCTTCTTTACAAGGACCTCTGGAGAAGACCAAGGACTCTCCAGAGGTTGAATAATGTCATCGTGCAACATCTTCTCCACTTCCTCCCAAATTATCCGTCTTTCAGCTGGCGACAGCTGGCTAATTATTGGATGATCCCCAGTATTGATACGATGCATTTTGTGGGCCGTTTCGTCTGACTTTTCCCCTGATGAGGTGTGAATGCACCCGAAAATTGACGTAGTGTAGCTAACACCCGCTGGCGTTGTTCCTTGGTCAATCCGGACCCTATTGGCAGTTCCACGTTTTTTCCTCCAGCGTGTTGTCTGTACTAACAGCAGAGCATGGGTCTTCGTTGATGCCATTGAGCTCACCATCCTGGATTGGTTCAGCTGTCCTGATACACATTCCTTTGGGGATAAGTTGCGACTGCTCATGACAATTAGTGATCCAAATCTCTCCTCGACCTCCAGTAATGCTTATGATAGCCACTAGTATGCAAATTTCTTTGGTAAGCCTGATAAACTTTTTTAATATCAACAAGCTCTCCACAGTTTAATTGCTCATCTGTGTTTGTGACTGCAACTCTTCTCATCATCAAAGGTGGGATCGTCACACTGTCAACGGCAAATAATTCTGTACTACGTGTACCTGTTGGAACAACTTCTTCAATTTGCAGCTCAGATCTTCCACAGTCAATGATGGCTTGGGATGCCTGAAGGAAGACCCAACCATGGATCACATTGTGACTACATTCTCGAAACACAACAAATTCAAATGGCTGGGTCCTGTTGTTGATGGTTATTCTTGTGACACGCGTTCCTGCTGGCTGGACAGACTTTCCATTGGCGACCTTCAGCACAGTTCCCCTGTAATACAGAACATTGTCTTCTTTAGCGTGCGGCAGTAATTATCCGACAATACAGAGAAAGAAGCTCCTGAATCAATAAGTGCCCGGATAGGTTGCCCATCGATTATGACGTCGATGAGATTGCCCGACTTCTTAGCGACTGTCGCCCATGGAGGATTTTCATCTGCGGCGGCCTCACCTCCGTAGATGGTCTCCTCGCTTAGTTTACCTGGGCGCGGCGGCTAGGGGAGCGGCTGGTACCTCTGTACGGCGACGGTGAACGGCTGCAACGCGTCGGGGAGCGACCTTGTCTAGGGTACAGCGATGGGCTTCTTCCCATAGGTCGACTGAACCCATCAGCAGATGACTGCCTGGGATAGAACTGCTCTGATGGCTGACGCGGCAAAATAATCATCGAATACTCACCTATCTCTCTGCAGTAGCATACAACATGTCCAGGGTGCCCACAGTGAAAACACAGAGGTATGTTATCTTATGTCCTCCAGACGTCTGTTCTTCTGCGGGGCATCATAGTTGCCGGGGACGTTGGTTGTGGCCGCATCAGCCGGTTCATGGGCTGCTGTTTGGCAGCTGCAGCATAAGTCATAGCAGGGCAATGCCATGCTTCACGTTAGGTGCAATTGATGGGGCAGACAGGAGTTATTGTCTGAAATACCTCTTCCTCAGCGGCGTCGGCTCCCTCGACAGTTACAGGGCTTACATCCATGGCCATGATATGATGCATGCTCGGTCTAACAGTCCCGGTTGCCATAAATTGTTGTAATTCTTCTCTCACAATTTGTCGTATCAGGGAAGCGAAGTCATGCTGGTCTTCCACAACGGCCATAGGGACTACTTGGGGAATCTGTCATACTTCTTTCGTCCGACCCTCCTTTGTTATATCTCTTCAATACGCTGGCACCACTTGATGAACTCTTCTGTTTTTAATCTGAAGGGCTTGGTAGATATCTTCTGCTACACCCTTGATCAGGTGCGTGATTTTATCATCCTCAGTCATATTCGGATTGACTGTGTTACACAGTGTCTGTATGTGTGACTGTGTCGGCTCACCATGTCTTTGGGCCTGGTTCTTCAGTTGTTCTTTCGCCGAGCGGGTTTGTTGTTGGCGGTCACCAAAGGTCTTCTTGAGTTCCATCTGGAACGTGTCCCAGTCATTCAGCTTCTCTTCGTTGTTTTCAAACCATTGCTGCGTTGTTCCGTCCAGGTAGAAATAAACATTGCCAAGCACATTGTATGATCCCACCTGTTGTACTGACTCGGTTGAACCCTTTTAGCCATTTGTTGGGGTCCTGTCCAGCGTCTCCAGAGAACACCAACGGGTGTCTGATGTGTAGCTGGCCTACTGCTGGTTTTGTGTCCATCATTCTTCTGATAATACAGACTTTCGGAAGGATTTACTCAGTATATCCCTTGTATTCCGGTTTTAGTCCATGTAAGCGACGGCTTTTATGTTGCCTAATCGGAACCACAGTGATGCAGCTATTGCACAGGATACCCGGTGCCTCCACCAAACAATGTCGCGTTAAATGAGAGCAGGCTTGACGTCAATGGCAGGGTTGTCAACTAAACACAACACCTATACTGAAAGCAGGTTTATTGGGAACTTAACATACATGCAACACTGACTGCCTCTCAGGCAGAGTGCTGTGCTATTTATACACGGACAGAATGTACGAGAAATTAGGAGAATAGTTAACATAAGAAACAAGTAGAATTTACAAGTGGACATAAGAAATATGTAGAACATTCTGGAATTTTTAATTACAAAGAAATAAATTTTTGACGGTGGGTGGAATTGAACCGGCGACCTTCTGCACCGCAGTCGGTGACGCTATCCCCTGCGCCACACTGGCAGTCGGTTTACATGTAGTCCAGTCAATGAGTGCTCAAAAGAGGGGTGTAGAGTGCATGGAATATGCTAGAATTTTTGACTTCAGGACTTTGTTAGGGTTAGTTAGGAGGTGAACATACTAAAAGTCCCCGGCCCTGGGGGATGAGCTAAAGCGGAGATGGGGATGGAAAGGTACCGTTTTTTGGTTTTTCTCTTATATCTCAAACGTTTGGCTTTAGGAAAAAATTGTTCCAAATAAAAATTAAAGATAATTGAATTTGCTATAAAATTGTTTCGATACACATACGTCGAATTCCCAACAGGTTTCGAGATATACCTTATTGAAAATTGACAATTTTGGAAAAAATCATCTTTACCTCACTAATTTTCTCAAACATTTACTTCTAGTGACACACTCGATCGTTTCACAAAAAATTTGTCATAAAGAAAGTTGTAGAGCGTTAACTTTCCTTCACTTTGATATGCACAGTTGCTACCTTATCGTCAGCCAATCAGAGGTTAAATCATTTATAAGATGTGCAATCAGTTTCGATGTCCCTCCAGAAATGAGTGTTTTGAGGGGCTATGACGATTTTACCTTATGAAACGTGCTAGCATGGTAAATAACAACAGTTTAATGATGACAAGAAGGTACTTGCATTTGAAACCTTTTCATAATTGTACCTTTTATTTCAATATTATACAATGAAAGTTCTTAGAAACACTGATAGTGATTCAGGATGAAAAATAAGTCCATTCAAAGCAACATCTCCGTTTTTCTGAGGAGGAATGGTCGTGGTTCATTCATCTTTATCGGTAGTGGAGACTTCGTCCAACGAGATTGGTAGAGTCCCTATGTCACTGTCGTCATCATCATTCTGAATTAATGTTTCGACTCCGTTGTTGCAGTTGCCCTTGCAGTTCAGGCATGTAACAGAGCAGTGTAATAACGCTTTTCTGCAACTACATCTGCCACAGTCACATCCTTTCGTGCATCGACAAAAAAATCATCTTCGAGATTTCATCAGAGGCAGCAACTAACTCTAAGAGTTTCGAAGTAGTTGGCCATTCCTACCCCTATTAGGTTCCTCTCAACCAAAGGTATACTTGGTGGTACATTCGGAATGCATGCTGCTTAACAGCTCATTCAGCTAAAGGGAGATTTGAGAGTAGGCTCCATGTTCCAAGCTGCTTTTATACACGATTTGTAGCGGAACTCGTTGAGGGATTTTGCGGTGGCTGAAGCTCCATACCATTATAGAGTACTCGTCTCAATGGAGTCGGGGAAAGAAGAATTGTTGGCAAATATCTCAGCAGCATGTTGTATGATTTTGGGCTTCTGGTGCATTTTGTCAAACTCCACTTTACTCTTGCAATACGCTATGGGTGTTGTGTCACAGTTTGTAAATGCATGCGTAGTCTTTCATTTTCAATTCCTGCTGCAGCTATTTTGAAGAATATAAACACGTCTTAACCTTTCCTCTT
This sequence comes from Locusta migratoria, assembly GCA_026315105.1. Classification (NCBI taxonomy): domain Eukaryota; kingdom Metazoa; phylum Arthropoda; class Insecta; order Orthoptera; family Acrididae; genus Locusta; species Locusta migratoria. The sequence goes on from CM048747.1 coordinate 426,917,559, forward strand.
TCTGGTTCTACAACCAGAATGTTACGATCAGTTGCAGATTTTGCTATTAAGAGAACAGCTAAGTCGACATTCTCTTCAATAATGGCAATCGAGGAATTATGTTATCTGTTGATAGCTGTCTCCACAATATCAACGTCAGAATATCCTGAAGCTTGAATGCCATTATCCCATTTTTCTGCAATTGCATCAACAGGTTTATCAGGTGATTCTTATTGTTAAATATGGAAAGAAAATCCTCTTGCTTCACTGTAATTTTAGTTCTAGACTGACATTCATTTCCCCACATCTCCTGAGCCGATATCGTCGACTTTGTTCAGATGCTTTTATGCTCTCTGATATGTTGAGAGTACCCATTAAAGACCACAGTACAAGCTCTCCTTCGTTATTCGTCGTGGGGTTTCCCCATCGTTAACCCTCTCCCGGGTGTTAGGTACTGACGACCTTGACATGTCCACTGCAGACGACAATAAATGACCTCAGCTCGTCCGCCTCAGAAAAACGAAGATGTTGCGTTGAATGCACTTTTTTTTTCATTCTGAATCACTTTCAGTGCTTGTAAATACTTTAATTGTATGATTCATAATATTATCATAAAAGCTAAAATGATATAGAGATGTTCTGTTTCAACTGCGAGTACGTTTTTGTCTATGTTAAACTGTTATTTACCATGCTAGCACGTTTCATAAAGTAATAACGTCACAGCCCCTCAAAACTCTCATTTCTCGAGGGACATAGAAACTGATTGCACATCTTATAAATAATGTAACTTCTGATTGGCTGAAGGTAAGGCAGCAAATGTGCATATCAAATTGAAGGAAATTTAACGCTCTACAACTTTCTTTCTGACAAATTTTCTGTGAAACGATCGAGTGAGTCACTAGAAGTAAATGTTTGACAAAATTAGTGAGGTAAAGATGATTTTTTTCCAAAATTGTCGATTTTCAATAAGGTATATCTCGAAACCCGTTGGGAATTTGACGTATATGTATCGAAACAATTTTATAGCAAATTCAATTTTTCATTTTTATTTTGAACAATTTTTTCCTAAAGCCAACCGTTTTCGAGATATAAGCGAAAAACCAAAAAATGGTACCTTTCCACCCCCCTCCCCGCTTTAGCTCACCCCCCCCCCCCTCCGGGGTGGGGACTTTTAGTATGTTCACTTCCTAACTATCCCCAACAAAGTCCTTAAGTCAAAAATTCTCGCATATTCCATGCACTCTACAATGCATTCATTGACTGGACTAATATGATATGAAGAAAAGTCCAATGAAATAAGAGATTTCAACTGAGCACAAGAAAAGCCATGTTTCAAATAATTATGCTTATTTAATTAAATCTTGGTACTATGTAGGTGGCTGGGTGAATGTGTGTGTATCAGTTTGTATTGTAAACAGTAATAACTTAGTTGAATCAAGGTACTTGAGCTATTTTCCAACATGCTGCAACTACAAATTATACATCAAAACACATGTTTTTGAGAGACCTTTCCATCCATTGGATACTTATCAATTATCAATTTCTATCTGGACAACAATATGTAGGCCCATTTTTATCTATGGCAACGTTTGCTGTGCGGTCGTGCTTGATCCAAGTCGTGAGAATTGATTCAAGAGATGACGTTTTCATCGATTTCCTCTTCTTAGAAGGAGCTTTGCAAACGGTATAAGTACTTCTCGATATCTTCACAATACTATTTTAAAGGCATCACTGGTAATTCCAAGAGATGCACCTAACTGTCCACAAGTCCTTGTATTAGACTCAACTTGTTTTAGTACAAGTAGGCTATCTGCATATTTACTTCTAGTGAAAAAACTTGATGTTTTTTGTTTAATTATTGTACATGCCTGAAACAAGATTTGTTTCACATGAACAACTCACTAACACAAATAATATACAGCAATGAACTTTCCATAATCTTTACTCATTTATTTATTTAATGATTTATTGTTTAGCCAATATTAAATTCATAACTTGTAATTCTATTTCTTCATGATGCGACTTTCTCGCCAATCAATTGTTGCTGGTTCTTCCTTGTTGGTATACTGATATAAAACAATTGATGCTATGAAATCAAACTCGATGTTTAGAAAGCTTACTGCTTCACCTCGTTGTGCGCATGTGCAGAGTTTTCCCTGTGTAGTGTGCATACATGGAAATGAGAGTTGAGAACAGCTTGTGCTAACTTTCTGGCCATTGCGCTACACAAATACTGTTCACTGTGGACCTTCGTGTACTCCTAAACTCCGAAACAAAAGGCATGTAAACCGTCTATCTTTTGTGTCACTTAAAACACATTCAGTGGACATCAAATGTCAGCTGGGAGGTGGGGGCAGAAATGAAGTAAAGCGAGACATCAAGTAAGAACAAGAATTGAGGTTAACATTCCTGGGGTAGGGGGCATAAAATTGGGTAATTTTTAACGTTGATCTTATCGGTTTTTCACAAGGCCTATTAATTTTTGGTCTAACATTCAGAAAAAAAAACTTGAAGTTCCATTGTAACAATGTGTTGTTAATGCTAAAAGTGATATGGTATTTACATAAGTAATACCAATTTATTAATTGTCACACATTTAAAATTCAAATGTAGTTCAACTATGAGAACAAGATGTAGACCAGAAATAAAGCATAAAAAAAAGAAAGAGAGAGAGAGAGAAAGATGTAGTCATTGGTAGTTCCGATGTTAGGAGTCTTGTGGTTCCGATGTTAGGAGTCTTGTGGAGCCACTTAGGAAGATCGTGTTCAGGACTGGAAAGAATTCCTACAAGAGTGGTCCCATAAGTACCCGACCCAAAAAAGTAAACAAAAATTTTGGAAAAATATGTAGTTTTGAACATAATCTCCTTTCAGCTCTATACACTCTCCCCAACATTTGTCAATATGTTTGAAGCCCTTTTTAAAATGAGAAATGTCTACCTCCTCAAAATAGCCATTAACAGTAGAAATCATGTCTTCATTTTTTTATTTTAATTTAAATTTTTTAAGTGTTCGACCACTGAGATTTCTTTTCCCCCTCTCCCAAGTTTGGGAACAAAAAATAATCCAAGGGGGCTAAATCTGGTGAATACTGTGCACGAGGTAGCAATTCAAACTTTAATTCATGAATTTTGGCCATTGCAACAACAAACTTGTGAGCTGATTCATTGTCCTGAAGAAACTACACTTTCTTCTTGTAGCTTAGTATAAAGAGGTTTCAAAAAGGTTTCAGCTTATATTAACTGTGGCCAAAAATATTTCTTCCTAGGATTGTTTAGTATGGTGTGGGTATGCCAAATCCTAAGTTTTGGTGGCCGATTAACCTAAAAATTTTCGGATTTTTTCCAGTTTTTCACATGTAATTTGAAAAAGGGCCATATTTAGGATAGAATCCTGAATTCATTAAAAGAAAAAACTTAAAAATTCATCCAGTAATACGATTTTATGGGGATTTAAAAAAAGTAATTTTTTCCAACTTTGCCAAAAATTGTTTTTTATCCATTTTAAATGTGCTGTAACTTTCCAGCATCAATTTTTATCAACCCTCCACCATTTAAAGTTGTAGAGTATCAATTCATAAGATAAAAAAAACACCAATTTTGAAATTTTACTCGTAACACAAAAGTGAGGTAAATCTTAAACTCACAAAATGGGATTTTTCTATGGCTACGTCTATGGGAATCAATTCTAACATCATTTCGAGTCTATATTATGACCTCTGAATGCTTTCCAAAATATTTTTTTTTTTTAATTGTCTAGGACAGTTGGTTTCTTGTTCAGGGCAAATAGCTGGTTCCAGTTTTATTTACCATTTGCACCTTAACAAGACAGAAGAGCTCTTCAGTTCAAACATTTTCCTCAAATTGAATGCATACCAGTGTGTTGTGAGCCAGTTGTTTTTGTTTCAACATGAGTGGAAATTTTGGTTTTCTTTCAAGTCTGTGTAGATGAACATGAATTGATAATTGTAAACAAAAGGGAATGAGAAGATTTTTGAAAAGCATCAGAAAAAGGAAGAATACAGACCACACTCATTTGCTGGAAAGTGCACAAGAGGTATCTAAATGTTCATGTGACATGTCAAAAACCATATATATTAATCCTAAGTTGAATGTGAAGGATTGTCTGCCAACAGTGTAGTGATGATTTCCTCTATGTTGAATGAGTACAGAAGTCACTAGTCATTTGTTTCCGGAATGTTTAAGCAGAAAATCCTCGCTGACACCTTTTACATACACAAAACCCAAAACATTGAAGAAGAATAAAACAGAAATGAAAGCATCAGCAGAAATAGTTCTGGAAGACATCCGCTCTGTTGCGTCCGTCTCATGGGAACTCCAGCAGAAATATCAATTAATATGAATAAATAATCCCTGAGACGGATTTACGTCTCAAATATGTCAAAGACATTATTGATAGATGTGAAGCATTGAATTAAAATTTGTGGTGCGGCCGGGAATCGAACCCGGACCTCCATGCTTACTAGGCAGACGTCTTAACCGTTAGACTACCACACCACTAACGATTAATGCGCCTTGGAATAGTCTATGTACAAATTTTAATTCAATGCTTCACATCTATCAATAATGTCTTTGACATATTTGAGACGTAAATCCGTCTCAGGGATTATTTATTCATATTAATTGATATTTATATCAACATAACAGGATTGTTCCGCCATGTCCATTGCTGAGGTGCTATTCCGCTGCATGGAGAGCCTTGGCAGTAGTGGCAATTATCTTTGGAACAAAGAAGCTGAATTAAAGTTTGTGATGTGGAGGGAAATCGTACATAGACTATTCCAAGGCGCCTTAATTGTTAGTGGTGTGGTAGTCTAACGGTTAAGACGTCTGCCTAGTAAGCATGGAGGTCCGGGTTCGATTCCCGGCCGCACCACAAATTTTAATTCAATGCTTCAGATCTATCAATAATGTCCAGCAGAAATGATCAGTGCTGGGGAGAAGATCCTGACAGTAGTGTGTGGCACCAGAAGAAAAACCAGCTGAGTTGTCATTATTTTGTGAAGATGTCAACAAAAGCACCGTTCAACTTGTCCCAACTTCCTCCAACTGTCAACGCTGCAGAGCGGCAGTTACAAAGCATTCCTTTGATTTCAGTGGTGGGTCGGAAACAAGATAGACCTACTTGAATGGGACTGGAGATTTGACAGCCTCATACTCTCTCTCAATTTTATAATGGAAAAACGTATTCCCAAAACAATTTTGAAATTGATCTGGAACTGCAAAATGGATGCACCAATGCATGCACTTGCCGCAGATTGGGGCCTTAAGTGGGCCACTGTATGCAAGAACTGTCTAGGGACTTTTTGCACAAACACTCAATACATTGAGCTCGACATAGACTTGGACTGCGACCTCACTGAGGAAGAAGATGTGGATGAACTTGATGTGGAACTTTGGGAGTGAGGAAGTTGACCCGGAAGAGGCTTACAATGACCATACTGAGACAGCAAAAATAACGCCAGATAAGCCGGTCATGGTGGCCGAGGGGACTGAGGTGCTCCAGTCACGGTCTGCACGGCCAATACGGTTGGGGGTTCGAATCCCCACTCGGGCATGGATATTTGCGCCATCCTTAGTCTTAGCTAGTTCATAAGTAGTTTGTAAGCTTAGGGACTGATGACCCCGTAGTTTAGTCCCATAAGTTCTACAAACATTTTTTTTTTTTTTTTTAATGCCAGATAACTATTAAAATGATGAAAACTGTAAATATTTGTGTATCTGTGTAATTATTGCAAGCATTCCTATAAATAAGTGTGATGCATAAGTTTTTATGTACTGTTGGAATTAAAAATAGTTGAGAATGTGATCTTTGCTGTATTTTACAATGTTAATAAAAGCACTTAAGTATGTCTTTCCCAATTATTTTTGTATAACATGAATAACCTAATGACTTTAGAAAAGGACTTTCGGCACTAAATATATATTCATAGGGTACAAGAAACCATCTTTACATGTCAAACTAAAAAAATAGAAATAAATAAAATAGATTTTAAATTTTAATAACACGTCAAAGTATGAAAAATATTGTCACGTTGCAATGGAAGTAGGCTTGACTTCGAAGGCAACTAAACACAGCACTTACACTGAAAGCACGTTTATTACAAACTCAACATACACGCAGCACTGACTGCCTCTCAGGCAGAGTGCTCTGATATTTATACACTGACAGAATTTACCAGAAATTAGAAGAATAGTTAACATAGAAACAAGTAGAATTTACAAGTGAACATAAGAAAGATGTAGAACCTTCTGGAATTGTTAATTACAAAGAAATAAATTTTTGCCGGTGGGCGGGATTGAACTGGCGACCTTCTGCTCCGCAGTCCATGATGCTATCCCCTGCGCCACGGCAGCAGTTAGTGTTCATGGTCTCTTGCGGCATTGCTCCCTCTCCTGGAGAAACAGCGACCCGCTGTTATGTTCCCTGTAGAGCCAGCTGCAATGTCCTGGATCTTGACCTTGTCATGGGTCCTCTGTATGACATTTCAAGAGAATCCTTCCCTTCTCTGCGATTATCGACGACAGACATTCCTGTCGTGGCTTCATCAGGAACATTATCGTCCTTAAAGTCCTTGAACAAGAAGCCATTGTCATCTACCTGCTCTTCAGGATCGTAGTAAGGCTTCGTGCGCAGGACGTGAACAATGTCTCTTCGTTTTTGACGTTTCGACAACGGCTCATAATCCTCAACTTCGTATGTGACGCCTGACAGGCGGCGTATGACACGATACAGACCAAAGTATCGGTTCAATAACTTTTCTGATAGTCCAACCTTCCGTACAGGGGTAAAAATCCATACCAGATCTCCTGGGCTGTACACAACAGGTCGGTGCTTGTCGTTATACCGCTGACGGTCCTTCTCCTGGGCGTCCAGTGTCCGTACGCGAGCCAGCTGTCTTGCTTCTTCCACCCTAGTGATGAGCTGTTTAACATAGTCATCCTGAGTGTCGTCCGGTTGGAACGGGAACAGTGTATCCATTATCGTCTCAGCTTCACGGCCGTGGAGCAGGAAAAACGGAGTGAAGCCTGTGGTGTCTTGTCTTGCGGTATTGTAAGCAAATGTCACGACTGGCAGAATTGTATCCCAATCCTTCTGCTGAACATCAATGTACATCGACAGCATGTCGGCTAACGTTTTGTTAAAACATTCCGTAAGAGCATTTGTTTGAGGATGGTATGCAATTGTCATTCTGTGGACAATGTTGCACCGTGACATTACCTCTGATACTAGTTTTGACTGGAATACTTTCCCACGATCAGATATCATGACACGTGGTGCTCCATGCTTCAAAATAATGTCTTCTACAAGGAATTTTGCGATCTCTGGAGCTTCTGCAGTCGGCACAGGTTTGGTGACAGCGTAGCGTATGAGGTATTCAGTGCAGACTATTATCCAACGGTTACCTGTTGTCGACTTCGGAAACCTCCCTAAAAGATCGATCCCAACTCGGTGGAATGGAGCTGCTGCCGGCGGAATCGGTACGAGATGTCCTGGAGGTAATTGCGGCACATGCTTCCGTTGCTGGCACTCTTTACAGTGACTCACATAGTGCTTGACAGATCGGTAGAGACCTTTCCAGCAATACCTGCGTCTGATTCTGTCTAGGGTCTTCACGAATCCCAGATGACCGGATATTGGAGCATTGTGGAAATATTTGAGGATAGCTGGCTGGATATGAGCTGGAACAACAAGTAGCCATTTGGGGCCCATTGGATCGTAGTTGCTCTTGTAAAATGTTCCGTTTATAAGTTCGAACTCTCCTTTGGTCAGTTCTCCTTTCTCCAAGGCCTCTATCATTTTTAATAGTGTTGGATCTTCCCTCTGTTCAGCTGTAACGTCATCTAATTCAGTGAGAGCTGAAATTTCATTAATGCTGTTGTGTTCGACTAATGGATTCCTCAAAAGGCAGTTGGCATACTTGTGTATGCGCCCGTTCTTGAATACCACTGTGACATCGTACTCTTGGAGTCTTAGTGCCCATCTTGCTAGTCGACCTGATGGATTCTTCAAGCTAGTCAGCCAACACAAAGAATGGTGGTCTGTCACGACGGTGAATGGTTTGCCGAATAAATACGGCCGGAACTTGTTGATAGCCCAGATAATTGTTAGACATTCTTTTTCAGTTGTAGAGTAGTTTATCTCGGACTTTGAGAGTACTCTTGACGCATAGGCTATCACTTTTTCGGCACCTTCCTGAACTTGTACAAGCACTTTGCCAATCCCATAGCCACTGGCGTCTGTGTGAATTCCGTTTCTGCATTCTCGTCGTACAAGGCTAGCACTGGTGCGGAAGTTAGAGCCTCCTTAAGTGCTCGGAAAGCTCTTTCTTTTGTCTCATCCCAGTAAAATTTGGCGTCTCCCTGCAGACGTTCTTGTAATGGACGTGCCTTGTTACAAAATCCTTTTATGAAACGTCGGTAGTATTAGCACAACCTGAGAAAACTTCTCCCATCACGAATGTGCTGAGGAGTTGGAAATTCTGTGACTGCCCTTACTTTATCTGGATCAGGACGGACACCATCTCCGTTGACTAGGTGCCCCAGGATTTTTATCTCTTTGGCGACGAAGAGGCACTTCTTTGGATTGAGGCAGAGGCCTGCAGTCTGAACACACTTCAACACAGTTGATAGGCGACTAAGATGTTCTTCAAATGTTTTCAAGAAAACGACAATGTCATCTAAATAGCAGAGACACGTCGTCCACTTAAGGTGTCGAAGCAAGTTGTCCATCATGCGTTCGAATGTGGCTGGAGCATTACATAATCCAAATGGCATTACTTTAAATTCATAGAGATCGTCAGGTGTAATAAAAACCGTCTTCTCCCTGTCAGCTTCGTCAACCTCAATTTGCCAGTAACCTGTCTGCATGTCCATAGTTGAGAAGTATGTAGCTCCTTTCAAGCAGTCTAAGGTGTCATCAATACGCGGCAATGGGTAGACATCTTTCTTTGTGATACTGTTCAGTCGCCGATAGTCGACACAGAATCGCCACGTACCATCCTTCTTCTTTACGAGGACCACCGGAGACGACCAAGGACTCTCTGAAGGTTGAATAATGTCATCTCGCAACATCTTCTCCACTTCCTCCCGAATTATCCGTCTTTCAGCTGGCGACACTCTATACAAACGCTGGCTAATTGGCGGATGGTCCCCAGTATTGATACGGTGCTTTATCATGGGCCGTTTCGTCTGCCTTTTCCCCTGCTGAGGTGTGAATGCACCCGAAAATTGGCGTAGTATACCTAACACCCGCTGGTGTTGTTCCTTGGTCAGTCCAGGCCCTATTGGCAGTTCCACGTTTGTTTCCTCCAGCGTGTTGTCTGTACTAATAGCAGGGCATGGGTCTTCATTGATGACGTTGAGCTCACCGTCCTGGATTGGTTCAGCCGTCCCGATACACATTCCCTTGGGGATAAGTTGTGACTGCTCATTACAATTTGTGATCCAAATCTCTCCTTGACCACTGGTAATGCTTATGATAGCCGCTGGAATGTAAATTTCTTTTGTGAGCCTGATAAACTTTTTACTATCAACAAGAACTTCACAGTTTAACCAGTCAAGTGTGTTTGTGACTGCAACTCTTCTCATTGTCAATGGCGGTATCGTCACATTGTCAACGACGAATAACTTCCCAGAAAATTCTGTATTACTTGTATCTGGCGGAACAACTTCTTCAATTTGCAGCTCAGATCTTCCACAGTCAATGATAGCTTGGGATGCCTGAAGGAAGTCGCATCCGAGGATGACATTGTGACTACATTCTGTTAACACGACAAATTCAAACAGCTGCATCCTGTTGTTGATGGTTATTCTTGCGACACAAGTTCCTGCTGGATGAACGTACTTTCCATTCGCGAGCTTCAGCATAGTTGCTCCCGTATCACAGAACATTGTCTTCTTTAGTGTGCGGCGGTAATTATCCGATAATACAGAAAAAGAGGCTCCTGAATCAACAAGTGCCCGGACAGGTTGACCGTCGATTATGACGTCGATGAGATTTCCCGACATCTTGGCGACTGTCATCCATAGAGGATTTTCATCTGCGGCGGCCTCACCTTCGTAGATGGTCGCCTCGCTTAGTTTTCCTGGGCGCGGCGGCTAGGGGAGCGGTTGGTACCTCTGTATGGCGACGGCGAACGGCTGCGGCGGGTCGGGGAGCGACCTCGTCTAGGGTACGGCGATGGGCTTCTTCCCATAGGTTGACTGAACTCATCAGCAGGTGACTGCCTTGGATAGAACTGCTCTGACGGCTGACGTCTTGCGGCAAAATAATCATCGAATACTCACCTCCTCTCTCTGCAGTAGCGTACGACATGTCCAGGGCGTCCACAGTGGAAACACAGTGGTGTGTTGTCTTCTGTCCTCCAGACGTCTGTTCTGCGGGGCGTCATAGTTACCGGGGGAGTTGGCTGTGGTCGCGTTGGTCGGTTCATGGGCTGCCGTTTGGCGGCTGCAGCGTAAGTCATAGCAGGGCGACGCCATTTTTCACCTCGGGTGCGATTGATGGGGCAGACAGGAGCTAATGTTTGAAATACCTCGTCCTCAGCGGCGTCTGCTACCTCATGACTTACAGGGCTCACATCCATGGCCATAATCTGATGCTCGCTCGGTCTAATAGTCCCGGCTGCCATGCACTGTTGTAATTCTTCTCTCATGATTTGTCGTATGAGTGAAGCCAAGTCCTGCTGGTCTTCCACAACGGCCATAGGGACTACATTTGGGAGACTGTCGTACTTCTTGCGTCCAACCCTCCTTTGTTGCATCTCTTCAATATGCTGGCACCACTTGATTAACTCTTCTGTTGTAGCGACGTCTTTTATCAGAAGAGTTTGGTACATATCTTCTGCAATTCCTTTCATCAGGTACGTGTTTTTGTCCGCCTCAGTCAGGTTCAGATTCACTATGTTACACAGGGCCAAAACATTCTGTATGTACGATTGTGTCGGCTCACCATGTCGTTGGGCCTGGTTCTTCAGTTGTTCTTCCGCCGAGCGGATTTGTCGCTGGTGGTCTCCAAACGTCTTCTTCAGTTCCTCCTGGAACGTCTCCCAGTCATTCAACTTGTCTTCGTTGTTTTCGAACCATTGCTGGGCTGTTCCATCCAGATAGAAATAAACGTTGGCCAAGCACATCGTATGATCCCACCTGTTGTACTTGGCGACTCGGTTGAACCCTTTTAGCCATTTGTTGGGGTCCTGTCCAGCATCTCCAGAGAACACCAACGGGTGTCTGATGTGCAGCTGGCTTATTGCTGGTTTCGTCTCCATCATTCTTCTAATAATATGGACTTTTGGAAGGATGTACTCGGTGTATCCCTTGTATTCTGGTTCCAGTCCGTGTAAGCGACGGCTTTTGCGTTGCCTAATCGGAGCCACGGTGATCCAGCTGTTGCACAGTGTACCCGGTGCCTCCACCAAACAATGTCACGTTGCAATGGAAGTAGGCTTGACTTCGAAGGCAACTAAACACAGCACTTATACTGAAAGCACATTTATTACGAACTCAACATACACGCAGCACTGACTGCCTCTCAGGCAGAGTGCTCTGATATTTATACACAGACAGAATTTACCAGAAATTAGAAGAACAGTTAACATAAGAAACACGTAGAATTTACAAGTGAACATAAGAAAGTTGTAGAACCTTCTGGAATTGTCAATTACAAAGAAATAAATTTTTGCCAGTGGGCGGGATTGAACTGGCAACCTTCTGCTCCGCAGTCCATGACGCTATCCCCTGCGCCACGGCGGCAGTTAGTGTTCGTGGTCTCTCGCGGCAATATAAATTTTCAAATTTTCTCAAAATTCCTTAAAATCATTTTTGGAAGCATATAGACTCAGAATAATGTTATTTTGATTCCCATAGTTGTACACATAGAAAAAATTTTAAAACACAATAGTGTGAGTTTAAGGTTTTCTTCGATTTTGCTTTTCGAAATTAGCACAATTAAAAATATCTTGTGGATTGATTCTCTACAACATATAAGCAGAGGGAATATTGATAAAATTTGATTGTGAAAAGTTACAGCACATTTAAAATGGGTAAAACACAGTTTTTGGCAATGTTGGAAACATGCAGTTTCCATAAAAATGGAACTGTTGTGGTCTTCAGTCAGCAGACTACTGGAACAGTTTTCAACTTTTTTCTTTTAATCTACACGGGATTTTGCCCTTTTTTATTTTCTTATAGAACGTTTTTTTTCCAGAATATGGACCATTTTCGAGTTATAAGCAAAAACCTGGAAAAAGTTGAAAAAATTTCGACCTTTTATGACCAGCAAAAGTTGTCCCCTCCCCCTCCACTTTTGAGGTCGAAAAATTAAATTTGGCGTACCCACACCCTACTAAGGAATCCTAGTAAAAATATTTTGCCACAATTAATGTAAGCTGAAACCCCTATACACTGAGCTATTGAACAAAAGCGCCCATTTTTGCTTGATTTCTTCTCCCAAATGTTCCAGTAAGTTCACGTAATACTCGCTGTTGATAGTTTTTCCTTTTTCAAGGTAGTCAAAAAAATTATAACACACAGATTGATCAGTCTTCATCTTGTTTGGAGTCGGTTCTCCAATTTGTTTCTATTGTTTTGATTGTTCTTTTGCCTCTGGAGTGTTGTTGTGGACCCGTGTTTCATCCATGGTTATGAAATGGCATGAAAAATCTGATTTGTCGCTGCAAAACTTTGCTAAACACTCAATTGAAACATCTTCAAAACACTGATTTTGCCTGAGTGTTTGTAAATGCTGCACATCCCTTGCACACAGTTTTCTTATGTTCAAATTTTTTGATAATATATGATGTACCACCTTTTTTTTTTTTTTTTTTAATGCCTACTGTGTCTGCTAGTTCGTGCTCTTTCAGCCAGTGATCATCCAGTACTGGTTTTTGGATCTTCTGGAGTCATCACCTCATTTAATCAACCACTGCAATGCTCATCTTAGCAGCTTGTATATCCTCATTTAAAGCAACTACCCAATATTTTTCTGTTGTAAATGAAGGAGATAGTCCTCCCAAAGTAGAATCTAGCTCACCTTTAATATTGGTTTTGCTGAGCCCTTTAAAAAAAAAAAAAAGAAGAATCTTATCACATAACAGTGACCAATCTTCTCCACTTTCAACAATTCACTCACAATATTCACTATTGATGGCTGCCAAGCAAATACTAAACAATATGGCATCTTCAAACTTGTAATGTACGCTTTATAGATCATATACTTTAAAATCTAGAAATATTTTTCAACAACTGCCTTCTCTCGGTCAGATCTGGTACTTACGGGTCCACCCCTTGTATGTGCACTCAGTTTGTATGTGACGGGAAGGTTTCATCCAATATGTGGAGGTGGCCTTTCATGCGGCAATTGACCCTATGGGGTGCAGCCACCTGCAAGTTGTAGCTCACATTAGTGATGACAACACCATCACTTCTGTTGTGATGCGATCCTCATTTTATATAGATGGATGGTGGAATTGGTGAAGACTGCTGCCTTCACATATGGGGTGCAAGCAGAGCTTGCAATTTTCAGGATTATTCCCAGGATTTATCAGGGTCCATTAGTATAGAGCCGAGTGGAGGGTCTCAACCAGACCCAATATCACTTGAAGGCAACTTTAACCTGCCAAGTATAGACTGGGATATATATGGTTTAATTTCATGTGGAACAGATAAGCCTTCTTGTGAACTACTATTGAACACATTTCGAAAACTGTCTTTAAGATTTAAATCAACCACCCCCACACATTGAAACTATTTTAGACCTGTAACCAGGACCATATTTAGGATACGCGATGCCCCTGTGCACTAGTTTATTTTAGCCCCCCCCCCCCCCCTCCCTTGGTATCTGGCTGTCATTCATTGCAAACGACCTCAGGGCAAGTTTCACTATGTAATCCATACTTTCAGAATATAGAAGTAGTTAAGACACAACAGAATTTCACTAGAAAACCAACAGTATCAAAAAAAAAAAAAAAAAAAATTAGAGAGTAGGAGGAAAGTTCTGCTGGTAGGTACTGGCCATGGAATAGGTGTGGGCCAGATTTTGCAGGAAAAATTAGGTGACAGGTACCAACCAGGTCACAAATGTTTTCAAGCCTAGTGCATGTCTTAGTCAGGTGGTAGAGGATATAGGTTCCCTGTGCAAGGACTTCACAAAGTAGGATCATTTTGTGGCAGTGGCAGTGAGGGCTACAGTATCTAGTGTGACTTAATGAAAATAGCCTCTGCAATGACCCTTACAACTGTTGGGATGGTGCCTGTTTTCGTGTGACATGATCAGCCCCAGTTGAATCGCTCTGTCAGGAGGATTAATACGGAGTTAGATCAGTTGAGTAGGGTGGCCACTGTGTCAGACATTGGTTTGGTTTCTGTTCAGGCTATTGATAGGTGGCATTTTACAAGGCATGGACTACACCTCAATAGGAAAGGAAAGGGTAAAGTGGATGGTTTGATAGCAAAATCCTTAAGGGGAGACACTACCTCTATTTTAGGCTAAGATCAGTGTCTAATGCAAAGGGCAGGCAGGTGCTAAAGATACTGAAAACTCACAAGAATCTGACAAAAGTAAAGGAAAAAATCACTCTTTCCCCAGGGGGCTTACAGTAGTTTCGCGAGTGTGTGCGTGGCAAGCACAGGGCTCCAAGCCGATGCAGACTTCCTTCCTTCCTTTTCTTCCCGGACAGCATTTTCATTCCCCTAAAAAATAAAATTACCAATTTTCACAAAATATTTGGGGATTAAAGAACAAAGTAGAGTAACAAAAGTGAAGTAAAATAGTGTTTCATCTTTCACAAAAATATTTGGAGATTAAAGAACAAGGTAGATGAGCTTCTGGTTTGTTTGGATTACATAGAATCTGAGAATGTAATAGATACACTATGCCTGTCTGAATATCACAGTGTGATGGATATGGAAAAGGTGAACATAAGTGCGCACCTCTCCAGTGACAGCACACTTTCAGTTGTAAGTGTAACCGGCTTTTTCACTAGAAGCAACATATTTTGACTTTTCTGTGTGCTTTCCCTTCCGTTCATTAAATTTACCATGTGCTTGCATTTATATTTGATTCTTATTCACGTTAAATATCTGATTAGTGTATTATTCCACTGTGTGAATAGCATTGTGACAGTCATCTGTCTTTCTTTTGAAACAGAGTTACCGTTTGTTTACACATCAGCAGACAGCAGCTCTTTCAGCTTTCTCAATTTGTGAGTTAATTCGGCATCTAAGCAGAAGCGACTTATTTTGATTTTTTCACTGCGTTTTTCTTTTCTTAACTTTTTGTGTACTTGCGACTTTATTTAGACTGGCATTCAAGTAAATAGTTTCGTGTACCCTTCCGCTAATTCATTATTGTTTTGTAGTTACTTAATGCTTATAGTCAGATCATGAGGCCTTTCCAGACCATTTTACGACAGGTTTGAGGTGCTATCAAAGATGAACAGTCATTCTGAGCCAGATGGTGCCACAAGTCCTGTGGTCACCTCTCAGTCAGCAAGATCCGAGCACTCTCAGAGGATGGGATTGCTTGTAGTAGTGAGCTCCAATATTAGGCAGATAATGGGACCCCTTAGGGATTTGGCTAGTAAGGAGGGGTAGAAAACCAATGTGCACTCCCCTGTGCATACTGGGGAGAGTCATTTCAGATGTGGAATAGGTCCTTCTGGATGCCATGAAGGGAACAGGGTGCAGCCAAATGTGGGTGGTTGCTTATGTCGGTACCAACGATGTACATTGCTTTGGGTCAAAAGAGATTCTCTCCGGTTATCGGAGGTGGTAAAGACTTCCAATCTTGCTTACGAGATAAATGCAGAGCTGACCACCTGCAGCATCATCGACAGGACCGACTGTGGTCCTCTGGTACAGAGCTGAGTGAAGGGTCTGTATCAGATGCTCAGGTAGTTCTGTGACCGTGTAGGCTGCAGATTCCTAGACTTGGGCCAAAGGGTGATAGGTTTTTGAGTTCCGCTAAATAGTTAAGGAGTCCACTACATGCAGGATGCAGCAACATGGGTAATGGGGCTGTATGGTGTGAACTGTGCTGTGTTTTAGGATAGAGGGCTTTGGGGAAAACAAAATAGGCAGCCTCAAAGGCTGCAGGTGGATCACAGGAGAAATGTAGATCTAGGAACTATCGGTATAATTGTTGCAAATTATTGTAGCTGTGTGGAGAAAGTACCAGAACTGCAAACGTTAATAGAAAGCACTGAAACACACATCATTGTAGGCAGTGGAAATTTTCTCAAGCCGGAAATAAGGTCAGCAGACGTTTTTGCAAAAGATCTAACTGTGTTCAGAAAGAATAGATTAAACAAAATAGGTGGAGGCGTGTTTGTTGCCATCAAAAGTAGTCTATCATAGCGAAGTTTAAATTGATAGTTCCTGTGAGCTGTTAATGGGTAGAGGTTGTACCTGAAAAACGTAAAAAGTTAATGATTGGTTCCTTTTACCAGCCTCCCAACTCTGACGATACAATAGTAGAAAGGTTCAAAGAAAGTAAATACATACCCGACTCATACAATAATAGTAGGCAGTGATTTTAATTTACCCTCAATATGTTGGCGAAATTATATTTTCAAATCAGGAGGTAAGCATAAAACATTGTGCCAAATTGTACTCAGTGCATTCTCCGAGAATTACTTTGAACAATTTAGTTCATGACCCGACGAGAACTGTAAATGGATGTCAAAACACACTTGATCTCTTTGCAACAAATAACAAATAATCCCGAGCTCATTACGAGCATCAAAACGGATACAGGTATTAGTGAACACAGTGCCATCGTAACGAGATTGAATATCGAAAGTCCCAAAGTTACCAAAAATAAACAAAAGTATATTTGTTCAGAAAAACAGATAGAAATACACTAATTGCTTCTTGAAAGACAGTTTCGACTCATTCCAAACTCTAACTTTAAGTGTAGATCATATGTGGCTACAATTCATAGTAGTAGTACTGACAGCAATTGACCAATTTATACCAAATAAATTAATAAAAGAAGGTGGAGATCCCTCTTGGTACACAAAACAGGTCAGGACACTGTTGAAAAACAATGAAAAAGGCATGCTAAATTTAAATGAAAACAAAATCCCCAGGATTGGTGATCCTACACAGAAGCTCGAAATTTCGCTAGGATTTCAACAAGAGATGCTTAAAATTTTTCCAGGAAAGCCAAAACAGTATTGGTCCAACCCGCCACTGCTCACACCGAAACTAAGTTTATTGTGCGGTATTGCTCCCTGTATATCTAGTAAAGCCAACCAATGCCCTTGAACAGTGCAAGGAGTCCCTTTACTAGTTCTTTATTAGACACAATTTCTTCGGGTCTGGTTGTCCCAAATATTCTGTGCCTTTTATTCTCCAATGCAATGCATTCGAAAATTAGATGTGATGCAGTTTCATCACCGTCATCACAGATCCTACATTTACTCACTATTTTAGTATGTGATTCTGGATATCCCCAAGAGTTCCAGTTGTTGCCAGTTTTGTGTCTGTATGCACCAGCCGCTGCCTCCATCTTGACCCAAAGGTGTAATGGGGGCATATCCAGCATGGTTTCCATCCCAGCAGTTGGTGTGCTGCTAATTCCGCCTGTTATGGCTAAGCAGGCTAATCTCTGCACCTTATCAAGCTCCTCAGCAGCAACCTGCTGTTCTACCTTCTTCCACCACATGACTGCCCCAAAGGGTTTCCTAGGTCTAATCACTGTGGTTCATATCCAAAGCATACCCTTGGGGCTCAGGCCCCAATTTTGCCACAAGCTCTCCTGGTAATCACAAGAGTACCTTTTGCCTTGGAGCAAATATTCCTGATGTGAGGGGTCCATGTCAGTTTCTCATCTAGGGTAACCCCTAGATATTTCACTGTCCCCTTCACAGGTCGCGCTTCATTGAAAAGCTTTAGATTCCAACTTGAATGTTGTATATGCTTCTTTGTGAATGGTACAACAACAGTCTTCTTAGGACTAACCCCCAGATCCTGTTTTTTCTACACCAGTCTTGCACAATGTCCAACGCACCTTGTGCCATATTCTTTACTGTGTCAGCAAATTTGCCAAGTATTACTATGACAAGATCATCTGCGTATCCTTGGCAAAAGTACTGCCTAGAGTTTAATTCTCCAATGAGATCATTCACCACTAGATTCCACAATAAAGGGGAAAGAACTGTTCCTTGCGGGCAACCCTCTAGTGGTGTTGATTACCATTTTTTTCATTCATCATGGTAGCTTCTACCTTTCTTCCACTGAACATGGCCCTAGTCCACCTACATATAGTGGTCCCTAGGTCATGCACCTCTGCTGCCCTAACCATGGAATCGAAGGTCTTATTGCTAAAAGCCCCCTCAATGTCCAGGAAGATACAGAGGGCTATTTCCTGAAAGTGTAGTGCTTTCTCCACCTTCCCAACGAGTTGGTGGAGAGCTGTCTCACATGATTTACCTGGCTGATATGCATGTTGGTTTGAATGTAGAGGACCCCTACTTAACCTCCTTTCTCCAACATGCACATTAACCAGCTTTTCCATTGCCTTAAGAATGAAGGAGGACAGGCTGATTGGTCTCATATCCTTGTCCTTGGTATGATCAATTCTCTCTGGTTTAGGAATGAAGACAACCTTCACTGCCCTCCAGGCATTGGGAATGATTCCTGCTGCTAGGCTAACCCTGAATAATCTGCATAGGAATCTAATAAGATTTTCTCCTGCTTGTTGCAGGAGAGCTGGGAAGATTCCATCGGGGCCAGGTGACTTGAACAGTTGAAATGTTCCCACCGCCCATCGGATCTTACTGAGATCGACACACTTCTTGGCCAAATCCCAGTCCTCTTTGCGAATACCTGAGAACCATTGTCTCTCAGGAATCACATTCTGGTCTGAGTTATCCCCCAGAGTATATTGAGGAAAGTGAGTCTTGAGGAGCAGTTCCAGCATTTCATGTGCTGTCTTTGTATACTCCCCATCCTCCTTCCTCAATGTTCCTCCTGGATTAGTTGGTACCCTAGTGAGGATTTTATGAAGTCTCGCTTGAGCAGCCATGCCCTCCACTTCCTCACAGAATACCTTCCAGGATGCCTCCTTTGCCCGTCTGACGGCAAGGTTGTAATTGACAAAGGCCTTACGATACTTTGCCCATTGTCCTTTGCACCTCGCAAGGTTAAACAGTCTTCGTACCTGTTTCCTTTGCATTTCCAGGTTATTATTCCACCAAGGCACACTCCTATTTGTGCACTTCTTGGTGATTGAGCAGTTGTCCTGGTATGAGGTCACTATAGCAGAGATTACGGCCTCTGCTACTTCCTCAAACTCTGCTGGATACCTTATCGAAGTTTTAATTTTCGATAGGCTGAAGTCAAGGTCTTTCCTATATGTCTCCCAGTCCGTTTTCCTGGGGTTCCTATAGGCCATGGTCGGTCTGGTTCCCATTTCAACGTTGAATTTGATATACATGTGATCTGATGAGAATGGCTCCAGGACCACATGCCACTGTTTGACGTACCTTCCCATCATCATGGAATCAAAAGTTATGTCAATTACTTCTTCCCTTCTACTATTCCTGAATGTAGGTTCATCATAGCCATACTATACATATCTTTTCGAAACTCATTCTTAAAAGAATATGAAACCAATATTCCAGATTTTGAATAACGAACAGAGGCCAGAATGAGTAACATAGAAGTCAATATCATCGGAGTAGTGGAGCAACTGAAATGACCTAATGAGAACAAGTCTTCTGGCCCAGACTGTATACCCATTAGAGTTCTATTTATTATACTGATGTGATATACAACAGCTTGCTCAAAGAAGTATCTGTACCAAAAGACTGGAAAGTTGCACAGGTCACACCAATATTCAATAAAAGCAGTAGTAGTAATCCACTGAACTGCAAGCCTATTTCATTGATGTCCATTTGCAGCAGGTTTTTGGAACATATCGTCTATTTAAGTATTATGAATAATCTCGAACAGAATCTTCTATTGACCCAAGGTCAACATGGATTTAGAAAATATCATTTATGTGAAACACACCTGTTTACTCACATGAAGTTATGAGTGCTATTGACAAAGGCTTTCATATTGATTCTGTATTTCTAGATTCCCAGACAATGTAGCTCACAAACGACTTTTAATCAAATTGTGTGTTTATGGAATGTCGCCCCAGATTTGTGACTGGATAGGAGATTTCCTATCGGAGAGGATACAGTTTGTAGTAATTGATGGTAAGGCATCAATTAAAACAGAGGTGATATCCAGCCTTCGACAGGGTAGTGTTATTAGTCCTCTATTGTTCCTTACCTACATAAATGATCTAATGATCTGGGAGAAAATCTGAGCAGCTCTCTTAGATTGTATGCAGATGACACCACCATTTATCGTCTAGAAAGTCATCTGAAAATCAAAACCATCTGCAGAACAATCTACATAAGACATAAGTGTGGCGTAAAAATGGGCAGGTGACTCTAAATAATGAGAAGTGTGAAGTCGTACACCTGAGTACAAAAAGAAATCTGTTAAACTTTGTTTACAAGATAAATCAATCAAACATGAAGGCCATAAACTCCACAAAATATCTAGAAATTACTATTACTTCAGACTTAAATTGAAAAGAACACATAGATAATGTCGTAGGAATGGTGAACCAGAGATTGCATTTTATTGGCAGAACCCTTAAAAGATGCAACAGAACTACTAAAGAAGCTGCATACAGCACGCTTCTCTGTCCTTATTTGGAGTATTGCTGTCCAGTGTGGAATCCCTATCAAATTGGTTTTACTGAAGCCATCAAAAGAGTTCAAAGAAGGGCAGCTCATTTTGTATTGTCACAATACAGGGGAGACAGCATTACGGAAATGATACAGTATCTGGGATGGGAATCACTACAACAACGGCGCTTATCACTGTGGCATGGGCTACTTGTGAAACTCCAATCGCCAACATTCTCCTCCGAATGCGAAAATATATTGTTGACTCCCACCTACATAGGGAGAAATGATCATCAGAATAAAATACAAGAAAGCAGAGCTTGAATGGAGAGATTCGGATGTTCTTTCTTCTTGCGCACTATTCAAGAATGGAATAGTAGATTAATAGTTTAAAGGTGGTTCAGTCACTTAAATGTGATAACAAACATAATAATGGAAAGTCCCGGTTGAAATAAACAGTATGGTAATAGGACAGTTTACAACTCACCTCAAGGACGTGACGACAAGCCACGACAGGCACATAAAAAAAGAGACATACACATACAATACTTTCAGCTATCAGCCATGGTGTTCTTCAGAAATAGGAACATTCACACAGGCACACAACACAGTCACACAACCATCATCTCTGGCTGCCGTACTTTGGATTTTCATAGTATATAAATTCACTTGTGGAATTTGTTGCCGGCCGCAATGGTCGAGGGGACTGAGGGGCTCGAGTCACGGTCTGCACGGTCACTATGGTAGGGGGTTCGAATCCCCCCTTCGGGCATTGATATTTGTGCCGTCCTTAGTCTTAGCTAGTTCATACGTAGTTTGTAAGCTTAGGGACTGATGACCCCGTAGTTAAGTCCCTCAAGTTCTACAAACATTTGAACATTTAAAATTTGTTATTGCCAATCTGACCAAATTCAAAAGCAATAGCTGAGTGCATAATTACAACACTAGGAGAAAGAATGATCTTAACTATTCAAGGTTAAATCTAGCTTTGGCACAGGAAGGGATGATTTATGCTGCCACCAAAGTATTTGGTCACTTACCAAATAGCATCAAAAGTCTGACAGATAGCCAACCAGTGTTTAAAAATAAATTAAAAAATTTTTGAATGGCAACTTCTACTCATTAGTCATTAGATAAATGTTTAAATATAAGTTAAGAATCTGCAAAAAAAGAATTAAATATTTTGTATAATGTAATATCTTGTACAGACTTCTTTTATTAACTTGACACGTTCCACATCATTACAAAGTGTTGTATTCCTGATCTATTGAAGTAGTACCAATCTAATCTAATGCTAGTTGAGGCTGCAAGCACAATGGATAAATACTGCATTGCACACAAATGCAGCACACACCTTTTGAAACCACCTTTCGGACAAGTCTGAAAGATCAGATGCCACATATATATAACAATCTATATAGTTGTGTAAAGCATTACAGTGATGAATATACCGGATGATCAAAAATTCAATATAAATTTGAAAACTTAATAAATCACGGAATAATGTAGATAGAGAGGTAAAAATTGACACACATGCTTGGAATGGCATGGGTTTTATTAGAACAAAAAAGAATCAAAGTTCAAAAAATGTTCGACAGATGGTGCTGGACAGCAAAACATCAGTGACTGTGCATCAAAATCATGTATAAAAGGAGCTGTTAATGAGAGAAAGAATCAGATGCACCAGCAGTCGCAGTATGTTGACATTACCTGAAAAGGTGCTTTTAGTGAAGCTGTATTATCAGAATGGGGAATGTACTAGTTCAGCGTTACAATCCTATCGCCATAGGAAGGGGATTCGCAAGGGTAAAGGTCAATTGATAAATGAAGCTGTGCCGAGAATGATTTCGAAGTTTGAAGCCACGGGTTGTTTAGACGATAGACCCCGTAGTGGCCAACCAAGCACACGGTGTAATGCTGCTGGACAGTTAAGGAAGAAATGGAGACCGTAGCGGGTTCATCTATGCATGGGGAAGTCAGCGATCATGCAGTCGCACCGGCAATCCATACACTACTGTTTGGTTGGTACTTAGGCGTACCTTCCGATGCTATCCTTACAAAATCCATCACCATCATGAACTGCTTACCTGGAAATTTAGTGAAGCAGAGGACATTTGTTGTGTGAGCGTTTCAAAAGATGGCGGAAGATGACGATTGGTTGAGTAACGTGTTGTGGACCGACGAAGCTCATTTCATGCTCCAAGGGTCTGTTAACGCCCACAACTACCAAAAATCCTAGAACTGTCATGGAAACTCCATTGCACAACGAGAAAGTCACGATATGGGATGGATTTGCTACATCTACTGTTAGCAGGCTTTTTTTCTTCGAGAAACTGCGTGAATCTGGTTTTGTAACTGCTACCGAGACAAGTGAGAGGTACGCTGATATGTTACAGAATCACATCATCCACAGCCTGGCTGATAAAGACCTGCTGAAATGTACGATTTTTATGCAGGATGGAGCTCCAATCCATGTTGCTAGACATGTGAAAGATCTCTTGTGCGCGTCGTTTGGTGGTGATCGTGTGCTCAGCTGCCACTTTCATCATGCTTGGTCTCCCAGGTCCCCTGACCTCAGTCCGTGTGATTATTGGCCTTGGGGTTACCTGAAGTCGGAAGTGTATCATGATCGATCACCATCTCTAGGGATGCTGAAAGACAACATCCGACGCCAATGCCTCACCATAACTCCGAACATGCTTTACAGTGCTGTTCACAACATTATTCCTCCACTACAGCTATTGTTGAGGAATGATAGTGACATTTGAGCATTTCCTGTAAAGAACATTATCTTTGCTTTGCCTTAATTTGTTATGCTAATTTTTGCTTTTCTGATCAGATGAAGCGCCATCTGTTGGACATTTTTTGACCCCCCCCCCCCTTTTTTTTTTGTTCTAATAAAACTCTATGTCATTCCAAGCATGTGTGTCAATTTTTACCCCTCTATCTACATTATTCTGTGATTTATTAAGTTTTCAAATTTATACTGACTTTTTGATCACCTGGTTGGTACTTTACATGCCAGTTACATGTCTGATAGGATGTTACATCAAATGGTAAATGATGGGTAACACAGTACTTCGATATATAGGATAACAGTATGAGAAAGGGTAAATAGCTTTCTAGGAAGTGAATTGTAATTTAATTGAAGCTCGGAAAAGAAGAAACAAGTCTATACAAATTAGTACACTCTAGCAGCAAATGTAGTTACCTTTCTTCCATTTGTAATTCCATTAGTTAGTTAGTTAGTTAGTTAGTTAGTTAGTTATGTGGAAACACTTCAACAGTACAGTTGATTTGCACAATGGTTATTTTAATCTATACATTTTACATGATATTATGTCAGACTTAATCATTTGTACCTACATCAAGCACTTCAGTAACTGCATAAATGTGAGATCGTCTTGTGTGGTGAGTGACTGTTATGTAAAGTAGTTTTACACAACTATCTGTACATAGACTGTGCTAAGTTTATTTCTCCAGAGAAAAGAAGATGGTACCTTTACGTGCCAAAACCAGTCATCAGTAAAAATAAAAACGTTATTGTGAGTGTGACACAAACGTTATTTCATTTTAATCGAAGTAAGATTGTGGCTCCCTAAAAAGAGCAAATTTAGTATTAATCTGATGATATCCCACTTGTGATTACAGTGAATATTAGTTCAAGTTAGTGATAATAAGTAATAGAACAATGAATGCTTTGTCACCACCTACAACGACTATTGAATGAAGATTGCCCCGATTAACATTATGTATACCTACAAAAGACGCAAAATCTACAACCAACATAGTGTGTGTTTCATAAAAGCAGAGACCACTGCGACTCCTTTGGTTTAAAAGTGTTACAATATTTCTGGGAGTGAGCATATTCAGGGCTGTGCAGGACAACACAGACTCGAGGGGCAAGGGTAGCGAACACGAAGAGAAGGCAAAAAATGTCAAGTGTATACATTGTGGAACAGATGGCATGAATAGTGTTGGAGTGAGAGCAGTGAAGGCTGATCTCAGGGGGCTATGAGAATGAAGAATACGATATACATAAAGTTCCCATCTGCAAAATACAGAGAAGCTGGGTTTAACCCTTTGAGGCACACAAATACTCATGGATGTGATAGGCACTGAAATTTGGTGTTATCCTACTTATAGCTTTACTGGAGAACATAACAATTTGTTTTAAAAAATTTCAATTTTTATGAAAAATATACAAAGGTGGTTTCAGTGTGAAGTCACTGTGACACAATGGATTTTTCAATATCTTGCAAAGAGTCCACTAATTTTGAATTTTTAACATTGTTACACTAATATTAAGTTTCATTTCATATTTCTTTTTTTTCCAAATGTATGTATAGTGTTTTTTTTTAATTTTAATTGAGCCTGGTTCTGGATCTAAGTCTTCAAGTCTTTGCAAGAGTCAACCAATCACTGATTCCATTACCTTAAATGCAAACGAGGGATTGATTTTTCTTGTTTCACAATCCCACTGCATTACTTTTAATGATGAGCATGCAAAATTAATTTTTACCTGCTGTTTAGCTCACAAATGTTTGTTCATGAGGGCAAAAGGAAGTATGTGTAAGTAAAATTGAGTATAAGGGTGCAACAATGTGTAACAACAACAGATACCTTGGCTTACTCAAAATTTTACTGTATGACGATAAAATCAAAAAGTGAAATGTTTATTTTTATTATTTTATTTTGTTTATTTACTTTTGGTCCTCTGAATCATACATTGTACAGACATGCACATCATGATATAGGACAAGTCAGAATAGGTGATGTGATGGAAGATGATGGAGATCCCATGTGTTCCCATTGAGCAGTGTTAATGTTATCCATCTAAGTGATTCGAATATCATCTCAATCTTCCATGTGAGCATGTCCAGGCCATTAAGATAAATGTACAATGGATGTGTATTACATTCTGCAGGTGATTCGCTGCTTGCGTCAGACTGTCTTCATTCATCTCTACAGGATGTGAAACAATGGTTGGGCCCTGAACTCTCACCGACACATGGTGAATTGACATGTAACAATGATAATTCAGCAGACTAGTCTGGGAAATAAAGCATGGTATTTGGCCTGTTTTACCAACCTTTGCCCACAGAATGCCACCAGGAAACACTCATTGCAGAGAACAGTTAATGGCCACACTGGACTCAGTGTAAACATTGTAGAACAACCGATGCATTAGTCCCTGCCACCTGCTGCATGTGAATTGTATTGGAGAAACTATCTAAAAATGAAGCAAACCGTATCATGTAAACTATGTATGCCAATTTTGCAGGTATAAATATTTATTAGATATGTCACTGTTATGACTGAATGTTGCGTTACTGCCCTGATGTTTAGCCCACCCATCAGCAGCGGGGGCATGGTGCTGTTACTTATATTTATTGCTGAAACAAAATGTAAATATCATTGAATGAAAATAATTTTGTTTCCATTTCTCATGTCACCATATTTATTGAGAGATGCCAAGTCTGAAAAGAAGCTATCTGTAGGACTGGGGGAGAGGAGATGACATGTATGAGGGTCTTAAACAGGAATTTCAAAACTTGACAGTAAAAATGTCCTTTTGATGCTTAATTGCATAAAAGTAATTGTTAAGACACAAGACGGCACCAATTAAAAACTAAATGTAACTCCCTCTGGCAGAGTATATGTGATTTCTGAAGAAACAATTACATTAACCTTATATTCATTTATCTATGACCGCAAGAGACTAAAAAAGTGAGAGTGTTAATTTAAGAGTTTCACAGTGAGTGATTTACACTCATTAATAATATAACAGCATGAACATTAGTATGCCAAATAGCAACCAACTACAAGTTTACACAACCACAATACTGAAGATATTGAGGCTATACTTCAGTGTTTGTGTATATTATACTATTTGTACAAAGCTGGTGATAAAAGGGTACAGTATTGCGTTAATTCTGAAACAATAGGGGTTCATAAAATGATAACAAAAAACTGTTTTCAAACTACTACAAACAAATAGTGAAATCCCTAATTTTAGAACAGGCTCCCATAACACCATAAATTTTGCCAGCTAGATATCCATGTAAAAACAGGGCCTCTGCATACAATTGCCTTTAAGGATTCCAGAATCCTTGACTCACTCTGTCAATAAATTTAGATGTCCTAGCCAAGAGACAACATAATCCTGAGCCTTGTAGCCATTCGTGTGCACTGAGTAAACAGAACGGATTCAAAATCTAATAAGTTTATGTGTTTTAATGCAAATAATGCGCAATGTCAGTTTTCAACAAGGTAATGTGCCATGTCACAACGCCAGGGAGTGATGGAGAGATTTGTGACACACGTTGGCGAGTTGCAATTTTATGTGCTAGCCCTACAACTAGCCAGAGTCGAATCTCAGCGAACACATCCAGGATGCAACTGAAGATGTCCGAAGTATGAAACTGAATACATGTTCTTAATGAACAAAATTGAAATCAACTGACAGAAATCTAGTTATCTCTACAATGGGAAGAGAAGGAAGAAAGGTAACTATGGAGATGATTGCTGAGAAGTCAACAGCCATACAAAAAGAAACTTTCCATATTGTGACGTTTCTTGAAACACTGCTTTATGTTTATGCATTTTAAATAAATGAAAAAACACAATTGTGTGTGTTCTATGAGTTTACTTTTGTTTACTTAACCGGTTTTCAGCTTATCAGGCCATCTTCAGAGTTTTGACAGCTGAGTCAAAGAGGTTACAATGCTTGGATACTGTATTGAAAGAGAAGACATATGTCTACACTTAGATTTACATACATAGTACATTAGATTAGATGTACTTTTCATTTCGGTAGATCCGAATTGAGGAAATCTTTGATGTAGAACATGTCAGAACAAAATACACAGTATATACTTACAAAAAGAGAGCATGTGTGTTAAAGTACCTTCCACAGATCCCAAATGTAATTGCCCTTTTGGATGTGGAATTGGTCAGGGAAAATAATTATCTTAAGAATATTTACATTTTAAAGAACATAAAACAAATTACTACATACTAATATACTTGGTGCATATTACAATTCTTAGCATTTCTTTTACAACACTGATTTACAATGATCACATTACTGCACAAAACTTGTACTGAAGTCAAACTGAACAGTTTTCATATTTGTGAATATTATATACAATAACTTATATCACGTCTGGTAAGAAATTCATCAATGGAGTAGGAGCTGGCCACCAAAAAATCCTTTACTCTTTTCAAACTGTACTTTATTGTGAGTTAATTTTTTTTTATGGCTGCTGGCATGTTATTGAAAATGTGTACTGTGGAATATTGGACACCTCTCTGAGCCACAGTAAGTGACTTTAAATCTTTATGCAAGTTATTCTTGTTTCTAGTGTAGATCCCATGGACTGAGCTATTGGTTTGGAGGAGAAAATTAATGACAAATTTCATTAGAGAATAAATCTATTGGGAAGCAATAGTAAGTATCCCCAGTTCCTTAAATAGCCCTACACAATGTTTTTGAGTTGACACCACAAATGATCCGTAACACACGTTTTTGTGCTCTGAAAACTTTTACTTGGCCTGATGAGTTGCCCCAGAAAATGATCCCTTATGATGTTATGGAGTGAAAGTACTCACAATATACTAGTTTTTTTTTTATTTATTTTTTTTATTTTATTTTATTTTATTTTTTTTTTTTTTATATCTCCTATGTCTGACAACATTCGCATAACAAACAGGGACTTGTTCAGGTGCTTCAGCAGTTCTGTGGTATGCCCCTCCAGTTAAATTTATTATCCAGCTGTAATCCTAAGAATATGACACTTTCAACTTCTATACTGTAGGCATATACTGGCAGGAAATCTTTTATAAGTCCTAAACTGCATATAGTATGTTTTTTTCCAAGGTTTATCGTCAGAGAATTGGCTAAGAACCATTTATTAATGTCCATGAAAATTTCATTAGCCAATCTGTCAAAGGCTATATCTGGTTTCCTATTTATTGCAATATTTGTGTCATCTGCAAATAAATCAAACTGGGCATCCGATAATGTTGATTATGAAAGATCATTGATATATACAAGAAAAAACAGGGGACCTAAGATAGGGCCTTGTGGGACCCCACGTGTTATTAGTTCCCAATTTGATGAGGCCTGATAGTTCAGTACACTTCTTTTTCCTATTGACACCCTTAGTTTCCTATTAGAGATAATACAATTTGAACCATTCTGCAGCACTTCCTGTTACGCTGTAATTCTAATTTGCTCAAAAGTATACTGTGATTTACACAGTCAAACATCTTTGACATGTCACAAAATATACCAGTGGTATGTAATTTATTGTGTAATGAATTAAGAACATTCTCACTGTATGTGTTATGTGTGGATAGCCTTCTCAATATCAGAAGCCTTTATAAACCTGAACTGTGACATGGATAAGGTGTTTAAGAAGTCAACTGTACATTATCTTTTCTAAAATTTTTGAGAATGCAGGCAAAAGTAAAATTAAACAGAAATTTGATGGAATTTCTTTATCTTCTTTCTTATGTAATGGCTTAACTTCAGCATATTTCAACCATTCAGAAAATGTTCCACTGATAAAAGACTGGTTACACAAGTAACTTAAAATATCACTATGCTCAGAAGCACACGTTTTCATCAAATTTGTTGATATATTATCATAGCCCCTGGAATTTTTTGATTTTAATGATTTTATGCTGGACATAACTTCTAGTGGTGTTGCGAGTGTCATGCTCTTATTACTGCAGTTATTTGTAGGCACAGGTGTGAGATATTCCATTGAAGCAGTTACTGACTCTGATAATCCCATATTTTTGGTAAAAGTTAAGAAATGCTTGTTGAAAATAGCAGCAACATGGCACACATGTTACACATGTGGCATCTACTCTTAATGCTATATGTTCCTCTTTGTGTCTGGTTCTAGCACTTTCCTCCTTTTACTGTATCCCATATTGTCTTTATTTTTTTGTCTGATAGGACTATCATGCATTTCCTTTGATGTCAGTATTACTGTCTTCAATATCTTGCAGTATGTTTTGTAATTATCTAAAGCATTTACATCTGAACTGTTTCTAATTTATAGGTATAGCTTCCTTTTTGTCTTACAGGAGACCTTTATTCCTTGAGTAATCCATGGTTTCTTTGTAGACTTTGGTCTAATCTGTGTTAGTTTTGGGGGGAAAGCAGTTTTCAAATAAGTTGAGGACGTTATTTATGAAAAATGCTCTCTCTCTCATCCATACTATTAGCACTGTAGACATCACTCCAATTTATGTCTTTGAGCAGTTTTCTAAAATGATCAATTTTTCCCTTACTGACTACCCTCTGAAACTCAGATTTCATAGATTTTATCTTCTGGTCAGTATTACTATCTAGCAAAAGTAACTGCATGTCATGGTCTGAAAGGCTGCTTATTATTGGTTTCATAATATAATTTTGATCATTTGATATTTCTATAAAGATATTATCAATGGCTGTCTTTGAGATCTTAGCTATCCTAGTTGGAAAATTAACAGTATGCATTAGGTTGAATGACAATGCTACTGACTGCAATAATTTGTTTCTGGGAGAGTTTTCAAGGAAATCTACATTAAAATCACCAGCCAACACTAATTCTTTCTTTCTTGTGATCAAATAAGCCAACAGAGCTTCAAAGTGACTTATGAACAAATTAAAGTTACCATTTGGTACACTGTACACATTATAAATGATTTATTATGAAATTCTACTTCTGTTGCACATGCTTCCATATGCTGTTCTAAACAAAATTTATGAATGTCTATCGTATTAAATTTATAACAATTTCTAATGAATGTGGCAACTCCTCCGTCCTCCATTTCCACTCTATGAAAGTTGGAAGGTAACCTAAATCCTGGAATACTTGGAAAATCTATACCAGTATACCAGTGGTCACATGATGTTAGGGAGGGGGGGGGGGGGGCAGATTATGTCGACTGGGTTGGATGACTAAGTCATAAATGCATATAAGTAGTTCATTTATTTTTCTTCTTAGCCCTATAATATTTTGGTGCACTAAAGGTAATTTGCATTTTACATTGACTGTTACAGAACTGGAGGTGAGATAAAATTTCTGATAATTGATGAATTTTTAGATTAGATTCACACACAAACACACATACAAGCTTTCACAACTTCAGGAAAAGAGGAAGAAAGGAGAGGAGAAAGGGAAGGATATGGGTTTTAAGGAAGTGGAAAAGGAGTCATTCCAATCCCAGGAGTGGAAGGACTTACATCTCTGTCTAACTCCTTAACTTCTTTGCTTTCTACAGTATGTCTGCCTAGTTGTGTTTGCGTCTGTGTAAATGTGTGGGTGTGTGTCTATTTGTTTACCTTCCCTTTCTTCCCCCAAGGTAAGTCTTTCATCTCCCGGGATTGGAATGGCTCCTTACCCCCTCCCTTAAAACCCTCATCATTTCCTTTCCCTCTCCTTCCCTTCTGCCTGAAGAAGCAACTGGGTTGCGAAAGCTTGCGTTTGTGTGTCTGTGTGTGTGGAGGGGGGGGGGGGGGTTTGGGGCTCACAACTGCTAAGGTCATTAGCGCCCAGACAAGAACAGAGATTCACTAGATCTCAAAAAATTTGGTAACTGCCAGTTAGAATATCAAGAGAAGGCTAAAAACGAAAGATAAAAAACAAAAGAGTTAAATATCCTTCGATAAATTGGCCAAGTTGATAAAACGCAAAACCCGAGCAGCTGCTCGTGTGTCATCAGCTAAAATTTCCTCCAGAGTAGACAGAAAGTGAAGGGCTACACAGAGATGATTACAATTTACACAAGACAGTAAAACATGGCGCACCGTGAGCAATTCACCGCAGGAGCACAGGCGGTGCAGGATCGGCGGTTAGTAAATGACGGTGGCTGAAACGGCAGTGACCTATCCGCAATCTCCTCTCACCGAGAGGGAGCGTAAGGAGGTCCTCCAAATGGTCGGGATCGGTTTTACAGTTCTCAATTTATTGTCGTACAGTGAGAACCACGCACTGTGCCAGGACGACACGATGCTCCAGCGAAGAGCCCGTTGAACATTGTCCGATGGGACGCAAAAGGTAGCCATGCGAGGCAAAGGAGCTGCTGTCTTGGCTGCTATGTCGGCGGTCTCATTCCCGGGCACACCCACGTGGACAGGGACCCACAGAAAAGAAACGTGATAGCTGTCATCTGCTAGCAACTGGAGGGAGCGTTGGATCCGATACACGAGAGGATGGGTCGAGAAAGGGTCCGTAAGACTCTGCAGGGCACTAAGGGAGTCCGAACACATGGCATAGAAAGGTTGGCAGTGGCGGCAGGTATACAAAACAGCCTGGTGGAGGGCAAAAAGCTCATCTGTGAAATTCGAGGACCGGTCAGGGAGCTTGTATTGGAAACAGTTGTCCCCGACGACAAAGGCAGATCCGACACCTTCAGTGCTCTTGGAACCATCAGTGTAAATAAATATGGCATTATCGAACCACGAACGGAGTTTGATAAGCCTCGAGCGGTATACCAAATCTCGGGTGCTCTCCTTGGGCAGTGAACTAAGTTCAAGGTGAGTGTGAGGGCCAGATGTCACGGTGGCAATGGGCTGTCACTCAACTGAAAGGTGGAAGGACGGGTAAAATCGAGCCGCTGAAGCAGGCGGCGAAACCGAACTCCAGGTGGAACCAAGGCTATCGCAGACAACTGATATTGGCGATCGAGTGAGTCGTCAAAAAATAATCGGTAAGATGGATGGTTGGGCATCGACTGCAGGCGGCATGCGTATCGACACAAGAGTATGTCACGCCAAGTGGTCAAGGGCAATACAGCAGCATTGGCATACAGACTTTCAACAGGGCTGGTATAAAATGCACCGGTCACCAGACGTAATCCCCGATGGTGAATAGAGTTGAGACGGCGAAGAATCGACGGCCGTGCAGAAGAGTATACAAGGCTTCCGTAGTTGATTCGACTGAACAATGGCCTGGTAAAGTTGAAGCAGGACGGTACGATTCGCTCCCCATGACGTGCCACTGATGACACGAAGAACATTAAGGGATCGGGCACAATGGGCAGCCAGGTAGGACACGTGTGTGGACCAGAAAAGTTTACGATCCAACATGAGTCCCAAGAATTTCGTAGTCTCCACAAAAGGGAGAGTAACGGGGCCGAGACGTAGAGAAGGTGGAAGAAATTCCTTGTATCTCCAGAAGTTTATACACACCGTTTTCTCAGTGGAGAATCTGAAGCCGTTTGCGATGCTCCAGGAATATAGGCGGTCAAGACAGCGTTGAAGACAACGCTCCAAGAGACACGTCCGCTGGGCGCTGCAATAAATTGTGAAATCGTCTACAAAAAAGGATCCGGAAACGTCGGCTGAAAGGCAATCTACGATCGGATTGATTGCAATGGCAAAGAGAGCAACACTCAAGACGGAGCCCTGTGGCACACCATTCTCCTGGCAAAAGGTGTCTGACAAAACAGAGCCCACCCGTACCCGAAACTTGCGATCCGCCAAAAACGCTTGAATGAAAAGAGGGAGGCGGCCCCGAAGGCCCCATGTGTGCAATGTGCGGAGAATGCCCACTCTCCAACAGGTATCATATGCCTTCTCCAAGTCGAAGAACACTGCTACTGTTTGACGCTTCTTTAGAAAGTTATTCATAATGAAGTTCGACAAGGTAACGAGGTGTACAGCAGCAGAGCGGTGTCGATGAAAACCGCATTGGACATTTGTTATGAGGCGGCGAGATTCGAGGAGCCAGACCAACCGAGCGTTAACCATGCGTTCCATCACCTTACAAACGCAGCTTGTCAGAGAAATGGGGCGATAACTGGAAGGAAGATGTTTGTCCTTCCCTGGTTTGGGGATGGGTACAACAATGGCTTCGCGCCAACTTGTGGGAACATGACCTTCAGTCCATATGCGATTATAGGTACTAAGAAGAAAACACTTGCCCGCAGGAGAGAGGTTCTTCAGCATCTCAATATGAATGGAATCGTGCCTGGGAGCAGAAGATCGGGACAGAGCGAGAGCACTGTCTAGCTCCTGCATGGTAAAGGAGACATTATAATTTTCACAATTAAAAGAGTGGAAAGAAGGTGGCCATGCCTCCTCTACCTGTTTGCGAGGGAGAAAGGCAGGGTGGTAATGGGCAGAACTCGAAACCTCCGCAAAGAAATGGCCCAATGTGTTGGAAACATCAGCGGGGTCCACGAGGACTGCGTTCTCCACGGTCAGGCCAGGAATCAGGGAGTGGACCTTGATGCCGGATAAACTGCGTACGCCACCCCAAACAACCGTGGAGGGAGTAAAACGGTTAAAAGAACTAGTAAAAGCAGTCCATCAAATTTTCTTGCTGTCATATATAACACGACAACATTGTGCTCACAGTTGTTTATAATTTATACAATTCTCCAACGTTGGGTGGCGGTGGAAGGTGCGTAAAGCATGTCGCCAGACTCTAAGAGTGTCGTGGCAGGCTGCAGTCCACCAAGTGACCGGGACACGATGTGGAGAAGAGGATGTACGAGGTATGGAATGTTCGGCAGCTGTGGGAATAACCTCTGTGAGGTATTCAACCTGACTGTCACAGCTGGGAAAATTCTGATTGTGAAAAACAGCCATGGAAGAATAAAGCCATCAGTCGGCTTTAGAAATGTTCCAACTGGTGTGTGTGTGTGTGTGTTTTATTTGTGCACTATCACCACCTGCGCTCCGTCCCCTGGTGACTAATACAGTAGAACCTCGTTTTTACGCTTTTCAAGGGACTTAAGTAAAATGGTGTAAAATGCAGGAAATAATGTTTTAAGTGGTAAAAAATGCTTACTGCATGAGCCTTGCATTTTCGTAGTTTATTTGTGATGTACATAATAGGCATCTAAATACTCGCCAGGAAGTTTATTATACAATAAAGGTTATCCAAATTTTTACTATTTTAAGCGCCAGGTAAAATATAATTTTACGGGAAGTAGAATTTTTTGACGTAATTTCATTCATTATAATCGAGGATACCGCTATTTTAAGCGCCAGGCAGAACTGGTAATTTTATGGGAAGTAGAAATTTAACGTAATTCCATTCATCATAATCGAGGACACCGCTATTTTAAGCGCCAAACAGAATTGGTAATTTTATGGGAAGTAGAATTTTTTGACGTAATTTCATTCATTATAATCGAGGACGCCACTGCTAGGCTATGTAACAAAACTACAAAATTACCTGAACCACTTCGATATTGTTTGGACGCTGCTGCTAGGCTATGTAACACATCCCCAAAATTACTGCCTTTTTCCGGAATTACGTAATTATTTACGTAGTAAAACTCAAAGTTCCGTTATTTTTGTATTTTTAGATGTTTCACACAACGATATTAGAGAATATATTCGCGTTTTCGAGTACAAAAATATGCATAAGTATTTTTGTGACGTTTGCATAGGATCGGCACCTCTCACTATTATCGCTTTTTTGTGGCTGTGGGTATTATGATACCCAACTTTGACAGATATCGTTCTTTATTAATCAGAAATATGTATCACAAAAAGAATGCAAATCTTTATTCTCACGCCAACAAAGCAACTGGTTCTGATTGTTTGAGTAAATGCCAGCTGCTTTGGCAAAGAAGCTAGCGGAAAGAGGACATGCACCGCCACAAATCAGCGTTATTCTCACGCCAAGCGCTCTGGCAAAGAAGCTGGTTGAAAGACGAACTACATCGCCACAAATCGGCTTGTCGTAAGTCTTCAACGAAAGGTGAAATATACGTTTGAATAAATGCAAAGTGTCAATAGACTCGACTGCGAATAATTTTTAAGCGCTATACTTTATGGGGAAAGTCATGCTAGCGTCAATTTATGTACATTACGTCATTTTTCTTCACGAAAATTCTTCCGAAAAGCGTAAAACGCGGGAAAAATGTAAATATGTTAACGCAAAAACGAGGGCGAATTAACATTGTAAACATAGGAAATTTGATGGGACCGACAAAAAATGGTGTAAATGGCGGGAAAACGTAAAAACCGAGAATGTAAAAACGATGTTTTACTGTATATAGCTTCCAGTGGAGGCGAAAGCTTGAACGTTTGTGTGTTTTTATTTGTGTTTTATGTTTCTATCGGTGAGCCTCTACTTTGGGTAAGTCAAACTATATATATTACTAACTTTTATCTAGAAATTCATCTAATGTGTAGAAGGTATTGCCATTCAGAAATTCTATTAATTTATTTTTAAATGCTAGTTGGCTATCTGTCAGAATTTTGATACTACTTGTTAAATGACCAAAGACTTTTGTGGGGTGGGTGGGTGGTGGTGGACATGAGGGACCAAACAACGAGGTCATCAGTCCCTTCAATCTCAAATTGAATACGCCATGGAACTCGACAAAAAATAGGTGAAAGTCAAAAGACCATTACACTAGGAAGTAAAATCGACTCGTCAACAAGACTACGACCAACCCAGGGCAGCAAATGCTACAGTGTCCGAACCCACAGCTCTGGAAGCGACCTCTAGCCTTAACCACAAGGTACTAATGGCACAGTGGTCAACGTATCATAGCTCCGGAGCAGGGAGAAATAAAACTACATTAAAATGTAAAAGAGTGGGGGGGGGGGCTGATGGGGATAAGGCTCTAAACCCCACAATCAGCTAAGAATCACAAACCCACTCACCCCGAACAAGCGAGTCCTAGAGCTGACAATAAAATCTACTTTCACGGAGGAAGGCAAGGACGCGATCAACCATCCGTGGGTCATCCGCAAAACTGAAGGCAATGCAGGCGGTAGGCCATAGTCGCCACGGAGTGTGGAATGGAGAGGACATTCAGTCAGAATATGAGACACGGATTGTACGGCTCCACAATCACAATGTGGTGGATTGTCATTTCGTAAAAGAAATCCATGGGTCAGCCTGCAGTGTCCAAGACGGAGGCGACAGAGGACAATTGATTCTCTCCGGGAAGGGCGTAAAGATGAACTCCAAGCTGCAGTCGTATCCTTGATGGTGCGGAGTTTATTGGAAGGGGCAGTAGCTTTCCAACTGCTATCCCATGAGGAGTGAAGCAAAGATCTGATCTGCACCCGCAGATCCGCACCCGGAATTTGAAAGGGAGACGGGCAGCGAGTAATTGCCGATCTAGCCAACTGGTCAGCTACTTCATTCCCTGTAATACCAACATGGCTTGGCACCCAGAGAAAGGTAACTGAGCAGGCAGCACGATGAAGGTCAGCAAGGAGTTCATGGATGGAAATAACTAAAGGATGGGAGGGGAAACAACGATCAATGGCCTGCAGACTGCTCATGGAGTCAGCACAGATTAAACCACGTTCCACGGCAGAACGTTTAATAAAACAGAGGGTTCTATAAATCGCCATCAGCTCTGCCGTAAACACACTGCATGCCTCTGGCAGAGAATGGCATTCCGCCCCAACAGGAGACGTAAAAGCATATCCGGAGTGGCCCGCTGTTTTCGAGCCATCAGTGTAGAAGATAGAGGCTCCCTGAAACTCTTCTAGTACTGGGCGCACCAAACGCCGAAAGACCATGGGGGAAATTAAAGCTTTTGGGCCCTGGAAGAGATCCGTCCGAATTAGTTGTCGCGGCACCATCCACGGAGGTGTGCGTGCAGTAAAATGTGGGGTGCAATCTAGCGAAGGGAAATGGAAATCCCGGCAAAGAGAGGCAAGCCGCAGTCCGACGGGAAGGCCCGCCCGCGGCCGGGTATCAGGGGGTCGAAGCCCTTCATATGCAAAAATAACCTGGTAAGCGGGATGAGCAGGATATTGCCGGATGGCGATGGCATAAGACGCCAGAAGCTGATGCCGCCTGACCTGAAGAGGGCAGATTCCCGCCTCAACAAGGAGACTGTCGACCGGGCTAGTCGGGAATGCACCTGTAGCCAAGCGGACACCATAATGGTGAACCGGGTCTAATAATTTCAGGGCAGAAGGAGCTGCCGAGCCATAAACTTGACACCCATAGTCCAATCGGGACAAGATTAGAGCCCGATAGATACGGAGGATAGTTGTTTGGTCTGCACCCCAAGATGAATGAGCAAGGAAACGTAGGGCATTGAGTTTCCTCATACAACTAATCTTTAGGTGGCGAATATGGGGCACCCAAGTCAATTTTTTGTCAAAGAGAAGACCCAGGAAACGATGCTGTGCTACAACTTCCAGGCGCTGATTACCCAAGAACAGTTCTGGATCAGGGTGAACTGTAGTACGGCGACAAAAGTGCACCACCCTCGTTTTTGATGAGGAAAACTGGAAACCATGGGACGTAGCCCACACTGAAGCCCGCCGAATGGCGCTCTGGAGCTGACGTTCAGTAGAGGCTAATGAGTAGGAGCTGTACCATATGCAAAAGTCGTCGACATACAATGCCGGGGTTACCAGTGACCCAACAGAGCTCACCAACCCATTGATGGCGATTAGAAAAAGTGTAACACTCAACACTGAGCCCTGAGGGACACCGTTCTCCTGTATCCGAGGGGAGCTAAAGGAAGAGCCAACTCTGACACGGAACAGGCGGTGGGATAAAAACTAACGGATAAAAATTGGTAAGGAGCCTCTGAGGCCCCAGTCATGAAGAGAACGTAAAATATGACGCCAAGCAGTGTCGTACGCCTTATGCAGACCGAAGAAGACTGCTACCAGATGATGTCTTTTAGAGAAGGCCTGTCTGATCGCAGTCTCCAGTCGAAGTAAATGGTCAATAGGGGATCGTCCCTCCCGGAACCCACACTGGTAAGGTGAGAGAAGTCCCCGGGATTCAAGAACCCAGCATAATCTGCGGGCTACCATCCGCTCAAGTAGTTTACAGGGGATACTTGTCAGGCTTATTGGTCGATAACTGTCCAGCGCCGACGGGTCCTTGCCAGGCTTGAGGGCAGGGACCACAATACTCTCCCTCCACTGGGAGGGGAACACCCCAAATACAGTTAAAAACTTTTAGGAGAAATTGTCGTTGTGAGGGGTTAAGGTGTTTCAGCAATTGATTATGGATATCATCAGGGCCAGGTGCTGAATCACGAGAAGAGGAGAGGGCCAGCGACAGCTCCCAGTCAGTAAAAGGTTCGTTATATGGTTCCACCTGGTGAGAAGTAAAGCCTAATTTGAAGGTTTCGGCCTGGTGTTTCTGAAGGAGAAAGGTCGCCGGATATGAAGTTGTCGCCGAGACATTGGCGAAGTGAGTTGCAAGATGTTCTGCAACAACAGATGGCTCCGTGCAGACCCCATCAGGCAGGGCAAGACCAGGGATGGAAGACGGCCGCCAGCTACCTTGGATAGATCGGAGCATAGCCCACACTCTTGTCAAAGGGACACAAGAACCCAACGAGGAGACAAAATGCTCCCAGCATGTCCGCTTACTTTGTTTGATTAAGTAACGAGCTCTGGCACGCAGACGTTTGAAATTTATTAGACCAGCGAGTGATGGGTGGCGCTTAAGATGTTGCAAGGCCCTTCGGCGCTCGCGAATGGCTGCGGCAACAGTTGCATTCCACCAAGGGTCAGGCCGGCGAGAAGGAGGGCCTGTCGACCGGGGAACAGCGGCGTTGGCAGCTTGGGTGATCATGTTGGTCATTTGGCTTATAATATCATCTATACAGCCTGAGGGGGAAGATGGGAACACAACCTGGGATGTATATAGCGGCCAATTAGCACGACGGAATACCCAGCGGGGTACCCTGGCTCGTGGTAGGCGTGAGGGAAGTGAAAGGATCAACGGAAAGTGGTCGCTATCGCAGAGGTCGTCATACGCCGACCAGTGAAATAAAGGAAGGAGAGAAGGAGAAGTGAGAGAGAGGTCTATGGTAGAAAAGGTGCCGTGAGCGGCACTAAAATGAGTTGGGGAACCATCGTTGAGAAGGCTCAGATTGTGGTCAGCAAGAAACTGGTCTATGAGGCGGCCCTGGCTAGATGTATAAGCACTGCCCCACAAAGGATGGTGGGCATTGAAGTCCCCAAGGATGAGGTAAGGAGGGGGGAGTTGCTGAAAGAGGGCCACTAGGGACGTGAGAGTAGGTGGCCTGTCAGGTGGAAGGTAGAGGTTGCAAATGGTCAATGGAGTGTCCAAGTGAACCCGGACAGCAACCACTTCCAATGGAGTTTGGAGAGGAATCCAGGTACTGACAATATCTGTCCGGACCAAAGTACAAACCCCACCAGACGCCTGGAGGGGACCAACCCAGTTCCGACAAAAAGCACGGAACCCACGGAGGGTCGGTGAATGTGCATCCATAAACCTCGATTCCTGCAGGACGACACAGGCCGCAGAAGAGAGAGAGATTAGCTGTTTAATCTCCAAGAGGTGACGGTAGTAACCATTACAGTTCCATTGGATGATCACATCACGAGGATCTAGGCGGGAAGCGAATGGCATAACGTCTGTCACGCTGCTTTGTCAGCGTCCGTCACCAAAGAAGGGACAACATCCATAAATAGCTGATCAGCCTCGGGCTCAATGGGATGAGCGAGTTGCGAAAGCACAGTCGGCACCTCCGGTGGTACCGGAGGGGCTTTATCTTGTAACTTTGGTTTCTTCTTCTTCTCCTTCTCTTTCTCCTTCTCTCGTGTGGGACGGGCAGGACCCACCCCAGAGAGAGGACTTTTGTCAGTTGGTCTGGTACTGACGAGGATCGGGCGACCTTTGAACTCACTGACTGGGAGTCCGATGGCCGGCTGGAGGTCGAAGATCTCCGATCTGGGGAACGCCGGGACGGAAGGCCCTGAGATAGGGCACTGTCACCGGCAGGCGACGTAGAAGGGGTGCACTTCTCCGGCTGGGAAGGGGTGGGACACAAAGGGAGGGCTACAGGAGCTACAGGAGAGGGAGATGTGAGGGAGGGGTGTGGACGGGGTGTAGGGGGGAGATGGGAGTGGGAAGGGGAGGGTGAAAGGCTAGACGATAACGTCGTAGCGAAGGTCGTCGCCATTTGCACGGGATGCAGAAGTTCGTATTTGCTGCGGGCCTCAGGGTACGTCAAACGCTCCAGGGATTTGTACTCTTGTATCTTCTTTTCTTTTTTGAACATAGGGCAATCTGGCGACCGTGAAGAGTGGTGTTGTTGACAGTTGACGCACACCGGCGGAGGAACACAGGGGCTCCCCTCATGTAGTGGGCGTCCACAATCACCGCATACTGGGACTGCTGTACAGCGAGAGGACATATGACCAAACCTCATATACCGAAAACACCGCATGGGAGGTGGAATGTAGGGCTTCACTTCACATCGATATATCATGATCTTGACCTTCTCTGGGAGTGTGTCCCCCTCGAAGGCCAAGATAAAGGCCCCAGTATCGACGCGGCGAACAAAATGTACACCACACCGCTCGAGATAGGTCCTAAGCTCCTCATCAGTTTGAAGGAGGAGGTCCCGGTGGAATATCACACCCTGTACCATATTCAAGGATTTGTGCGGGACAATTGTGACTGGAATGTCGCCAAGGGTGTTGCAGGCGAGCAAAGCTTCAGACTGGGCTTCCGAGACTGTTTTAATGAGTAATGAACCAGATCTAAGCTTACCCATAGATTCCACTTCACCAAACTTGTCCTCTATGGTCTCGACAAAGAACAGAGGTTTGGTGGAAGTGAAAGTCCCTCCATCAGTCCTTGAGCAAACGAGATAGCGAGGAAAGGGTTTTGCTCCTAATCGGCGAGCCTGGCCTTCCTCCCAAGGGGTAGCAAGGGAGGGAAACATCCTCTTATCCGCAGTAACAGCATTAAACGATCTCTTCCTGTCTTGAGA
The DNA here is from genome assembly GCA_026315105.1 of Locusta migratoria. NCBI lineage: Eukaryota > Metazoa > Arthropoda > Insecta > Orthoptera > Acrididae > Locusta > Locusta migratoria. The sequence goes on from CM048747.1 coordinate 426,958,965, forward strand.
GACGGCCGATGCACGACCATTTTGGAGTCTAACTCTTTTCATAGTGCTAGACGTCCGCCCTGGTGTCACCCACTCCGAAACCGGGGCTCTCTCCATGGGCGCCACCCAGCCTCAGCAAAGGCCACCTGGCACGATGGCCATTGCCGGGAGTTCTGATACCCCCGAGGACAGGCATCAACTCCTTGGCTTGCATGGAGAGGTCGCAGCTCAGACACCAGTAGTGTGATCCCTGTGGTGTCAGGGGGCTCAGCCAAAGGGTACATAACAGCCCCCCCCACACGGACTGGCTACACGTGCTGGGGACCTAGTGGGGGATGGGGGCTACAGCGAGGAAAGGAAGTGGAAAGGAAAGGATAGGACCCGCGCTGTAGGGGCTAGGTCAGGAGTTCTTCCCCAATTGGCTCACACATTATCGGACAATTTTGGTATGGAAGGTCAAACCCCGAGGGGGACCAAACTGGGCCAAAAACCGGTGTACACAGCAGACAAAACCAAAGTGCAGGACAATCGGTTGGAGAGGGTGGGAAGGAGGAATTGGGATGGGAAGGAGGGGGAACTAGGAGGGGTAATGCAGCCTGGGGAAAGCAGGAAAAAAGGCTGCAATGGCTCGGGGACCCATGCGCGCCACACACGTACCCACAAAAGAGCTGTGGGCCCCCTGGGGGGAAAGACTTTTGTGAGGAATAATTAACCCCTTTCTGTGACAGAGCTAAATTTAACCTTGGATAGTGTAGGTCACCCTTTCTCCTAGTTTTGTAGCTATGCACACTGCTATTACATTTGAATTCAGTTGAACTGTTAATAACAAATTTCGTAAGTATATATATATATTTTGTGAAGCTACTGTGAAGATTCCTAGATACTTAAATAAATGTCTGCATGATGATCTTGGGTGGGCTCCAGCTATTATTCTGATGACCTGCTTTTGGGCAATGAATACTTTCTTACTAAATGATGAATTACCCTAGAATATGATGCCATAAGAAAGCAGAGAATGAAAATAGGCATAGTATGCTCATTTACCGAGTTGTACATCACCAAAGTTTGCAATCACCTTAATAGCATAAGTAGCTGAGCCCAAACGTTTCAGCAGATCTTCAATGTGTTTCTTCCAGTTCAATCCCTCATCAACGCATAAACCTAAAAATTTTGAATATTCTACCTTAGCTATAGATTTCTGGTTGAAGTCGATATTAATTAATGGTGTGATGCCATTTATTGTGTGAAACTGAATACTATGTTTTCTCAAAATTTAAAGAGAGCTCATTTACAGAGAACCACCTAATAATTCTCTGAAATACTTCATTGACAATTTCATCAGTTAATTCTTGTGATAGGGATACTTGTATCATCAGCAAAGAGAATTAGCTTGGCATCTTTAGGAATATAGAAAGGCAAATCATTAATATATATTAAGAACAGCAAAGGTCACAGTACCGAACCCTGTGGCACCCCATGCTTGATAGTTCCCCAGTTTGAGGTCTCTGCTGTTTTTTGTATATTATATCAACTTTCTGAACTCTTCCAGTTAGGTATGATTTAAACCATTTGTGCATTTTCCCACTCATGCCACAATACTTGAGCTTATCTAGAACAATTCCATGGTTAACACAATCAATGATATGTCAGAGTTATGCTGTTTAGTTGCTTTTTAAAACTGAAGGTTTGTGTCAATATTGACCTATCTTAGAACATTACTTCTTTTTGTCCTGCCTATCCTAAAAAAGGAACTGCTCTGGCACCTGTAACCACTGGTATTTTACCACTCATGTCAGTGCCTCCTCCCTCCCTCCCCCCCCCCCCCCCCACCACTTAAGTTTCCTGCTATTAGCCCTGACAATCTCTTCTATCCAATCCCCAATCTCTTTCCTATTGAGATGCAGGCCATGTCTAGTATAATCCCACCTACTGAGTGAATCAACCATGTGTGATCCCGCAACTAATCAAAGCAGTTGTTTCAACTCCAAATTGACTCTCCTAACAGAAGAGTTCAAATGAGGTTAGTCGTGGTGCTCCAGAACAGACAAACTTTCTGGTATGCATCGATGCTGATGCAATTTTTGCCATGTCCCACTCTATGTTGAACCCCAGATCTTTGTCAATACTGTTCCCCGGACCACCCACAATAACCATGGTGTCCCCAATAACCATGGTGTCCTCCTTGGTGACACCTTTACACAGTGAACCTAAATCGTGTTACCTGACCCAGACTTGCACTTGGTTTGAAGAAACTTGTGACCAGGTATTCTGTTCCTAGTTCATCCTGCAGGAGTTGGCCCACACCTCTGGCATGCAAGTTACCTCAAACTTTCTTCCTTTTTGTTGATTTCCCTACATTCTTATTCAAATTCCCGTTGAAAGTTTGTTCAGCCCTGTCTACGTCTACTTCTATAAACAGTTTCTAACAGTAGCAACAGGTCAAACTTAATTTTTCCATTAACCACAAAGCTGTCTGACTTCTGCCCCTTTTCTTTTCACCTGTTGCCACATCCCACCAATGATTACCCTTCTCCCTCTTTAACCTGTTCAGATCCCTCTTAGCCTGATGTAACTCTGCCTGAAAGGCAGCAATTTTCCCGTCCTGTTCCACTAGCTTCCTATCCCTACCGTTGAAATTGTGTTATTACAATTGGCAACTTAAAAACTAAACAGTAATAAATGAATATACAATGTGTGGAGGATAAAATAAAGAATAAATTTGAACATAACCTGGCAACTGGAACTAACTACTATTATTAACAAACCGATAATGCTAATAAATATAAGTGCTTAATAATAATTTTGGGTGATAATTTTAGATAGGTGTTACATATGACAATTATTAAGGGCAGGTTTGTAGTGGCAAGAAATTTAAATGAATTACAGTGTGGAATAGTTACAGGATTAAACTAAAATAGACCTGTCTAATGAAATTAGTATTCCAAAAATGTAGCTGAAAATGTATATAATGTGGTAAGCTGCACTGGGACAAAATTTGAAAACTTAAAAATAAATCATAATAAATAAATCCATGTAGTGTGGGTATGTAGGGGTAAACTAGGAATCCATTTTTAGAATTACTATTGAAACTGTGACTGCCTGACTTTGATCTATTAATTATACAAATAAATGGGTAGGTCAAAATTTAGGTTTTTGTATGGATGTTACCTATTGCAGTTGCAAGCCCTGGTTACTTCAAGTAGCATCAATAGCCTTAAATGAATACAAGTAGACCTGTTCTGACAGCCAGAATATTCAAAACACAGGCACCTAGGAATGACTATAGTATATGAACCTGAATGGAAAGAGAATCGAGAACATGAAATTAAAACTATATATATATAGTTTGGGTTTCTACAAATGTCTGCCTAAGTGTGTTTGGATGTGGATATGTGTGAGTGTGTGTGTATTTGTTTACCTTCCTTTTTGTCCCCTAAGGTAAGTCCTTCCACTCCTGGGATTGGAATGGCTCCTTTTCCACTTCCTTAAAACCCGTATCCTTCCCTTTCTCCTCTCCTTCCTCCCTCTTTTCCCCGAAGAAGCCACCACTGGTGGCGAAAGCTCGAATGGTTGTGTGTTTTTGTGTGTGTTTAGTGTTCCTATCGACCAGCCTGTACTTTAGGTAAGTCAAAAATCTTTATTTTATACCATTTTCCTACCTGGAAGGTCTCCTTCTATAATATTAATATATATATACACACAGGAGGCTGGAGGTAGGAAAAGGCTGACATAAATTTTAGCTATGAACTAGAAACTGTGATACACTGAAATATTTTTTGATTAAAATTAACAGTTCCAAAATATGAATGCCTAGATCATAATGTTACAGATTATTTTGTATAGATGTTAAGTCTGATAGTTGTAAGCACCGGTTTATTTAACTTAGAAAGCATCAGTAGTATGTTCAGAGTTTTAGGTTACAAACTGAAAAATGCAGTTAAACCGCAACCCACACACAATGGAAATATCCTAGACCTAATAGCCACCAACATGCCTGACCTTATTTACGATGTCTGTGTAGAGACAGGAATTAGTGATCATGATATTGTCATAGCGTCGATGGTAACCAAAGTTCATAACCCAATCAAGAGGGCTAGGAGCGTGTTTTTGTTGGGAAGAGCCGATAAGCAAATGTTATGATCACACTTAGAAAATGAATGGGTATCATTTAATTCCAGGACTATGGATGTAGAGGAATTGTGGACTAAATTTAAGTGCATTGTTAATAAAGGGTTAGAGAAATATGTGCCAGTAAAGACGATTAAGGATGGAAAAGATCCACCGTGGTATTATAATAATAGTGTTAGAAAGCTGCTGAGAAAGCAAAGGCTGTTGCACTCTAGATTCAAAAAAGAACATGCAAATGATGACAGGCAAAAGTTAGTAGAGATTCGTGCGTCTATAAAAAGATCGATGCACGAAGCATACAATAATTATCACAGCCATACCTTAGCAAAAGATCTTTCCGGGAACCCGAAAAAATTCTGTTCCTATGTAAAATCGATAAGCGGGTCAAAGCCCACTGTCCAGTCACTCGATCATTCTGGGGCAGTAATAGAAGAAAGAAAACAGAAAGCTGAAGTTATAAATTTAACCTTTCAGAAATCTTTCACACAGGAGGACCGCACAAATGTACCATCATTTGACCAACGTACTAATTCCGAAATGGGGGACATAGCAACAGGTATTTCCGGTGTAGAGAAGCAGCTGAGAGAGCTAAATACGAAAAAGTCTGCTGGTCCGGATGGAATACCAGTTCAGTTTTACAAAGACTATTCTGCGGCGTTGGCCCCCTACTTAGCTTGCATTTATAGTGAATCTTTAATTCAGTGCAAAGTTCCTAGTGATTGGAAAAAAGCGCAGGTGACTCCCACGTATAAGAAAGGAAAGAGAACTGACCCATACAATTACAGGCCAATATCGTTGACATCAGTTTCATGTAGAATTTTGGAGCATATTCTCAGTTCGAATATAGTAAATTTCCTTGAAACGGAAAAGCTTCTTTCCATGAATCAGCACGGGTTTAGGAAACATTGTTCATGTGAAACTCAGCTTGCTCTTTTCTCACATGACATCTTGCAAGCCATGGACGAAGGGCAACAAGCGGATTGTGTTTTTCTCGACTTCAAAAAGGCGTTCGACGCGGTGCCACACTGCAGACTGCTAACGTAGATACGAGCTTATGGAATAGGTTCACAGATTTGTGACTGGCTGGAAGACTTCCTAAGTAATAGAACACAGTACGTTGTTCTCGACGGCGAGTGTTCATCAGACACGAGTGTATTGTCAGGCGTGCCCCAGGGGAGTGTGATAGGACCGCTATTATTTTCTATCTATATAAATGATCTCATAGACAGAGTAAGTTGTAATTTGCGGCTGTTTGGTGATGATGCTGTGGTGTATGGGAGGGTGTCGTCTGTAACGGACTGTAATAGCATACAGGATGACTTAGACAAAATTTCTAGTTGGTGCGAAGAATGGCAGCTAGCTCTCAATGTAGAAAAATGTAAGGTGATGCGCATGAGTAGAAAAAACAATCCCATAATGTTCGAATACAGCATTAGTAGTGAGCTTCTTGATGCTGTCGTGTCGTTCAAATATCTAGGTGTAACACTGCAGAGCGATATGAAATGAAACGAGCATGTAAGGACAGTTGTGAGTAAGGCGGACAGCCGACTTCGGTTTATTGGGAGAATTTTGGGAAGATGTACTTCACCTGTAAAGGAGACCGCGTATAAAATGCTTGTACGACCACGTCTTGAGTATTGCTCAAGTGTTTGGGACCCGCAGCAGATAAGTTTAAAGGAAGACATAGAGGCAGTTCAGAGACGAGCAGCTAGATTTGTTACCGGTAGGTTCGACCAATGCGCGAGTGTCACGGCAATGCTCCGGCAACTCAATTGGGGATCACTGGAAGAAAGACTACGTTCTTTTCATGAATTTCTGTTAAGTAAATTTAGAGGGCCGGAATTTGAAGCTGAGTGTAGTACGATCTTGCTGCCGCCTACTTATATTTCGCGTAGTGATCACAAAGACAAGATAAGAGAAATTAGGGCTCGTACGGAGGCATATAGGCATTCTTTTTTTCCTCGTTCAATCTGGGAGTGGAATAGGAAAGGAAATGCCTAGTAGTGGTACAGTGTACCCTCCACCACGCACCTTACGGTGAATTGAGGAGTATGTATGTAGATGTAGAAATAGGGACATTTATGGAGGACTGCAACAGCCAGTGTGGGAGTTGATGGAAAACAGGTAATTGATTGTACTATGAGGAAATGAATGGAGAGAGAGGAACTGACAGTGTGATAGGTAATGTAACTCAGGGATGAATTAAGTGAAATCCACTAGGGGTGAACTGTTGAGTTATGTTGGTCATTTAATATTAAATTAGGGCTATGGGCTAGGTGTTTATTAATTTCAAGAGCTTCTAAGAGGTTGAGGTTTTTATCCTTGTTTGTTATGTGAAGGACTTGAGGCTATGGCTGATAGCTGTGGTCCTCACTCATTACATGCTCAGTAAATGTGGACTTCTGATTCTGTAGTCTCCAGCTATGTTCATGTTCAGCTAATCTAGCTGCTATACTTCTGCCAGACTGACCAATATAAAACTTACAACAATGTTGACAAGTAATTTTATATATCCCACTATTGGTTTGTAAAGGAGTCTTCTCTTTGCTATTCAAGATACACTAAGCTGTGGTGTTTTTGATGTGATAGGAAACCCTGTAGTTGCAGGATTTCAGTAGTTTGGATACTTGTTGTGATATTTGACTGAAGTATGGCATTGTACACCATTTCCGGCATTCATTGGAGGGGATATCAGAGGAAGCATAGAGGGGGATATAATTTTCTTCTTTTTGTTGTTGTGTAAAATGCCATCAATCAGGGCTGAATTGTAGCCATTGTTTGAGGCAATACATCTGATGGTATTTAACTCCAGTCTGAAATCCTCTTTAGATATGGGAACAGATATGAGATTATGTACCATAGAGTGGAAAGCCGCATGTTTTGATGTAACTGGATGTTGTGACGATGTAGGTATTACTGTGTCTGTAGCTGTAGTTTTCCTGTAGATTCTGAAAGTGTGTTTGTTTAGTGATGTTTATTGTCAGATCTAGGCAATTTATGGACTTGTTACCCACCTCCATCATGAATTTAATGTTCTTGTGTTGGATTTTTAAGTTTTGAAGAAAAAAAATTCTTTCATTATTAAGTTCAGAAAGATTACATTACCTTACCTCATTCAATACTGTGCAAGGTATATATGAAAAATACAAAAATATAATAAAACTCATTTTTATTTTTATTCACCAGAAAAAAGAAAAAATCCTGGTTTGAACAACTTTCATAATTCTTTATCTCATGATGTGAAAAGAATAAATTACATTTTCTCTCTACTTGTTTCAACAATCTATGATATGATACTTATAAGGAATGCTTCAAATTTTGTGTAAGCATTTCTCACACATTAAGCCATCTTTCATGGCAAGTAAATGCAACATATTATCACACCTTCAGTTTAACAGGAGGAAAAAAAAATAAAAATCAACATGCAATAGAATAATTTGGAAGTTGAAAAGCTGGAGAAAAAAAAAAAAAAAAAATTTGAGGTCACATGAGTAAGGCTCGTCAAAGCATGAAAAAATGCAAGTTATCCTGCAAGTAATAAAAACTGATTATTAGAAAGTCACATTTTTCATATTATCTTTTTGTTTTTACATTAGCATTTCCATGCTTCAAGTACAAAACTTTGGAATCAAACAACATAATTAAATACAAAAACAGAATATTTGTGTATTTTCATTTACACATGTTTGCTATTAGTCTAAGTAAAAGTGTCAAGTAGGCCAAAATAAATCTTCAAGTTCACTGTGAACCAGCACACCAGCCATATACTTAAGTTGGATTTGGCTGTCAATTGGAAAAAACCTAAGTTCACTGTTTCAATAATACATTCATCTTTACCACACTGTTCCTTATTAAATTTCCCCCTGTTACAAATGTTCGTACATAACTTATGTCATAGTTCCAAAAACTGGATTGTGGCGACATATACTTGGTCCGTATTCTTCATAAGCTGCTTTTGTGTGACACACCTGGTAAAATTCAGGCTGCAACAGAAGTATAATTTGTCAGTTAAAGGTTACTAGAAGCCATGCATACTGCTACAAGTACAATTCTGAAATTCACTACACATATCACTCAAATACTAGCTGAATTTTTTACTGAGCAATAAAACAAAGTTTTAATGAACTAAAAAACTTGGAAGTAAATTTCAATGGTTACATTTTTTCTCCATTTTTAAAATATGTAAATGAAATAGAACCAAAGCACTGATTAATGTGAAGTAATATGTTACACAGCCACGGTGTATGGAACGACGTAAGCCATCAAATAATGTTCACGGACGAGGTTCTGTTTGTTTGAAAATGATGGCTGCATTTTGATTTGCCAAAGAAAGGTGCAGCTTCATAACTCAAGGCCTTATGGTGTGGGGTGTTGAATTACAATTGGTGAGTGTCTAGGGCACTATGACCAGCCTGACCTGTGTGAATAAGATCATGTGGCCCACACCCAAACCCATTCTGCAAGACACCACAGACGCAATTTTTCTGCAAGGCACTACTTGACCTCATGTTGCTACATGAACATATAACTTCTTAGTGTCATTGTATGCCAACCTTTTGCCCTGGCCCACTAGACGTATCCAATCAAAAATTTGTAGGATATGGTAGCACAGCAGGTACAGAGCTGTGAACTAATGCCAATTGCAAGACCACAGTACACTTTGGAAACAGGCAAATGAAGCACGAGTGATTACAAAACAGGATGCCATTCGTACCTCATATATGTCAATCCATCAGGCATAGAAAGTAGCGGGGCCTACGGCAGGTCCTGTGCCTACTAGGCAACACACACAAGCTGAACTGAGATGAATAAAATGCTAATGAACATGCCCTGTAAATATGAACATCCTATGTCTAATCTTTCAAGGTGTTCTTCTTCTTCTTCTTCTTCTTCTTCAACATGAGTGTATATGCAAAATTTTGAATCAATCTCATGGAAAGATGGTTCTGCAGTTCTGAGTTACGTGCACCAATTCCATGCACTTCTCACTTTCATAAAACCTGAGGGCTCAAGTTGTATGTGTGTCATGAAAAAATAATCCTAAATGAAAATCAAAGTTTTGGATTGTGACCATAACAGGATACTGTTGTATCCTTTCATCCTACTATCAGCTCGAAAAACAACCATAGAATTCATGGACAATGTTCACTATCTTGTGTTTTCTAGTGCTCTCTCTACCGGAAATCCTTTTGTCTAGATATAAGCAAATGACAGTGAATTTTCTGTGAATGGTCATCCACTTGCGTTTGGTTCAAAGCACTCCAAATAAACCATGCTTTAGGTGCTTAAAAGCAGTGTTTGTACACTCTGGAAATTTACACTATGGTGAGCTATTTGAGTGACACAGTTGCTTCTTCTCATTCATCGAATCATATGCTATGCAGGCACGTCTGTACAAAATGCTGTTTCTTAATGCAGCAAGAATACTTTCAGTCCCTCTCAGCAGCAAAAATTTTGGCAGTGCATTTCTTTCCTGTTAAAGTTTCACGGTAGGTTTTGAAATGTCACATTACACCATTCCCAGTCCACTCATATCAAGCTGTGATCCACCCCTACTTTCCTCACATAATCCTTGTTAATTTTACAAATCACACACCTCCCACCCAAATCATTTTCTCCACCGACTAAGTTTCTACATCGTCAACTGGTACACTGCTCATTACACTCGTTACAATTACTTCTCCTTTGAAGATATCACCTACCATCAATGGTTTTACCCTTACAACCCTGTACAGAAACAAATCTTCCTTGCTTTGTCTTACTAGACACCTCCCTTCCATGCATGGCCACTATGAAACCATAAAGGAGCAGCACTCATTTCATGAATCAATCTCTCACAGGAGCAAGTAAATCATATTCTCCACCAGAGCAGGGGTTTGATTACCTCTCATGGTGTCCTCAGACAAAGAATATCCCCCCTCTCTCTCATCCCCCTCACCCCCATCCTCCCACACAGTAGTATATCACCAATTATAAACAAACTTATTCCTGCCCTCTTACTTTCGTTCTATCTCTACATTTGTATTTTCAAATATCAATAATGGAGGATACATAACAACTCACCATAAAGAGGCTTGCTGAGCTGCTTACAAATACAAAAATAGATAATCACATCCACACAACTAAATTTTTAGCCATGGCCTTCGTCAGAAAAAGAAACACGCACATTTAAACAATTACTCGGAAAACTATACACACAGAACTATCAGGTCTGGCCACTCCAGCAACACAAGCTAGATTGTGAGTGAGGTGGGGAGTGGAGGGGGAAGGATACTGGGAAAAGGTGGGGATGGAAAGTTCCAAATTGCATGATGGATTTTTAATTGTGGCAATAAATACAGTGAAGGAAAGGGGCAGGAAAGGATAAAAGGGAGGTGTAGAGAAGTGTGGTGGGATTTGAAATGATAAGAATAATAATGAAAAATAAAAATATGAAACAATGAAATAATAAAGTTAGGAAAAAGGAAAAAAAGAAAGTTAGGAAAAAGGAAAAAAAGAAAGTTAGGAAAAAGGAAAAAAAGAAAGTTAGGAAAAAGGAAAAAAAGAAAGTTAGGAAAAAGGAAAAAAAGAAAGTTAGGAAAAAGGAAAAAAAGAAAGTTAGGAAAAAGAAAAAAAGAAAGTTAGGAAAAAGGAAAAAAAGAAAGTTAGGAAAAAGGAAAAAAAGAAAGTTAGGAAAAAGGAAAAAAAGAAAGTTAGGAAAAAGGAAAAAAAGAAAGTTAGGAAAAAGGAAAAAGGAAAAAAAGAAAGTTAGGAAAAAGGAAAAAGGAAAAAAAGAAAGTTAGGAAAAAGGAAAAAGGAAAAAAAGAAAGTTAGGAAAAAGGAAAAAAAGAAAGTTAGGAAAAAGGAAAAAAAGAAAGTTAGGAAAAAGGAAAAAAAGAAAGTTAGGAAAAAGGAAAAAAAGAAAGTTAGGAAAAAGGAAAAAAAGAAAGTTAGGAAAAAGGAAAAAAAGAAAGTTAGGAAAAAGGAAAAAAAGAAAGTTAGGAAAAAGGAAAAAAAGAAAGTTAGGAAAAAGGAAAAAAAGAAAGTTAGGAAAAAGGAAAAAAAGAAAGTTAGGAAAAAGGAAAAAAAGAAAGTTAGGAAAAAGGAAAAAAAGAAAGTTAGGAAAAAGGAAAAAAAGAAAGTTAGGAAAAAGGAAAACAAGGTCTGAAATTCTTTCTGTGGGAGGACAGTAACGAGCCAAATTGGGCGTCCAGGATTGTTAGGTTTGTGGATTTTTTGGGAGCATATAAAATGTAGGTGTGCAGAGTGTTGTCGGGGTGAGGAGGGAGATGGATTCGGTGGAGAGGTTCTGGGAGGGGCCATAAGATTTTAGCAGGGATTGTAAGTCATTTTGGACTTTTGGGGTTGGGTTGTCCTGGCACAACTTGTAGGTGGAGGAATCAGACAACTGATGTAGGCCTTCTGTCACGTAATCACTAAGATTCAATACAACAGTGGTAGAACCTTTGCCTGCGGGGAGGATGATTAGTTTGGGATTTGTTTTGAGGTTGTGTAAGGCTGACCTTTCTACTGCCGAAAGATTGGTGTTCTTAGGAAGGAACTTGGAGAGGGTCGTTAGGGGGGAGTGAGGGAGGGTCACGGTTGGATGGTGGTATGAATTGGAAGAGGCAGGGTTCATGTTGGAATTAAATTTGCTGCGATTCGTATGATTTGTGACAAATTAGGGATCAGCAGAAGGAAAGGAGCTCATTGACAAGTCCAACGTGGTTAAATTTGGGGTGGGGCTGAAGGTGAGACCTTTGGATAGGACAAACTTCTATGGGGTTGAGGGTTTTAGCAGAAAGGTTAACAACAGTATTCTGGGATTGTTTAGGCTTTGTGAAGTGTGGAGTGTTGGTGGGGGGTCTTGGGGGATGTGGCAAGTGGAAAAGGTCTGCGAGGCAAGGTTTAGGTGCTATGAGGGGTTCACAGGAACTAACACTTTGGGTGGGATAGCGGTTGGCAAGTGGTACTCCAAGGTGGCAGTAGGATGTCAGAATGCTAGATAATTTATGAACATGGTGTTGGAATGCTTCTCCAACTGCTGGAGTGGAAGGGATTCAATTTGGGATATGGTATTTATGAATTGGGGATTGCACATTAGCAATATCTTTCGGAGGGATCAGAGTGGTTTATGGATGCCTGTGCCATGGAGATGTGTTTCTGGAGTACTAGGTGTGTGTGAGGGACAAGGATTGGTGGAATCTGAAAAGGTGAAGGTCATTGTGGAGGGAGGGATGGGATCCAGAGAAAGGAATTTTAATGATTAGGCCATTGAGCCATTGAGAGGGATTGCATGGTTTCGGTAGTATTGGAAAAATAGAATGTGGGACTGGGTTGTGGCCAAGGACAGGGAAACTCTTCTGAACTAGTGCAGAAAAAGAGAGCAGGGATCCATTGTAGCAGGAATGTTGTTGGAAAACTGGATTTCATGGAGAAATAGGTGGATTAAGGATATTAGGAGGTAGGAAGGGGTACTTGATAGCTAAAAAGGACACATGAAAATATGCAAAAAAATTCACAGACTCTCACACCAATTAAGCACTAGTACGAAGAATTACACACCAGTACGAAAAACTATGAACTAACAGTCAAAATCACATATTTTTTCATAAAATGACAATCTAACACACGAAAATTATGCACCAATACCAATTAATGTGTAACAATGCGACAAATTACTCACCAATAGGAGAAAATGTATTAAAACATGCACATACATGTAAAATCATGTAAAGATAAGCAAGGATACGCTATAGAACACACAAACTAGTACAGCTACGTAAAAGTTCATATTAAGTTGATGGAAATGATTGGAAAATGATTTATGGAGGGGATTAAAAATGTAATGGATTGTGTAGCGTGGGTGGATGAAGTAAAGGAAATTCAATAAACAAATAAAAATAAACATAATTAATAAACAACACAGGTAAAGTTTGCAAGAGATACGGTGGAAAAGTGAATGTAGAAATTACAGGGATCAGAATAATTGCTACAGCAACAATACAAGCAGTAATTTAGCACTGTTTTAAGTGGATAGGACCGTTAATTGTGATACCAAGGCAACAGGAAACAAGAAAAAGAAGGAACAAGTAAAGAAAGTTACAGGCGTAATAAAGGACAAACACAAGGTCTGGGAAAGAAGATGGGCTGTTTGGCAAAATTTTAACAATGGAAAATCCAATAGGAATATCAATAATGGAGGAGAGGTAACAACTCACCGTAAACAGGCTCGCTGAGCTGCTGACACACCCGAAAATAGATAATCACATCCACACAAATTATCGGCCATGGCCTTGGTCAGAAAAAGAAACACATACATTCACGCAACCATTCAGACAAATACATACACATAACTATCATGTCCGACCACTCCAGCAACACAAGCTAGACTGTGAGTGAGTTGGGGCATGGAGGGGGAAGGATGCTGGGTAAAGGTTGGTATGGGATTTTAAAGGCGAGAATTTGAATTGTGGCAATGAATACAGTGAAGGAAAGGGGTGGGAAAGGATAAAAGGGTAGAGGAGCAATTCTGTGTGTTGCCTTAATCATTTATAGTGAATTCGTTTTTGCCTCAAGATTTCAGCCAGCCACTACCAACAGCATCCAAGATCAAGAACTTCACGAATCATCAATCTATGACCAGGCACTGCACAACATCCTCATGCTCTTGCAAGCAACCACCCCCTGGTGATCCTCCAAGAATTTCTCAACTCTCACTTGGCTTCATCATATTTCCTTAAGTCCCTTTTGGAAGAGGAAAGGAGAGCCATCCTCAGCCTCAAAACAAGTCCAAACATAATGACCCTACCTGCAGATAAATGTTCCACCATTGTAGTTATGAATCACAATGACTACCCGGGAGAGGGGTTCTTCCAACTGTCTGACTCTTCCAAATACAAGTTGTGCCTGAATGACCACATTCCAAAAGTCCAACAAGATCTTCAATTCCTGCTGAAATCATGCGGCCCCTCCCAAAAGCTCTCTCCTACATCCACCTCCCTGCCCACCTCAACAGATGCTGCACCACCACCTTCTACATGCTCCCCAAACCCACAAACCATTATGGATGGTTACTGTGATCCTATGAAAGAATTTCAGCCATTGTTGACCAACACCTCCAACCTACTGTCCAAAATCTGTCCACCAATATCAAGGATACCAACCACTTCCTTCACTGACTCTCCCCCATCCCCATATCAAGGATACTAACCACTTCCTTCATCGACTCTCCCCCATCCCCAGTTATTTACCTCCTGCATCCTTCTTGTCATAATGGATGCCGCCTCACTATACACCATCACCCCACATGCCCATTCCTTATCATTCTTTAACACTACCTCTCTTAGAGTCCCTCCTAAATTCAAGCCACATACCTCAATTCCCCATAACCCTCACCAACTTTGTCCTAACAAACGAGTACTTTTCCTTTGAGGGGAAAAGTTTACAGTCAAATTCGTGGCAGAATCAGAGACACCCGGACATGACACCCTCTTATGCTAACCTGTTTATGGGCTGTCTAGGAACAAACCTTCCTATACCTGGCATCATGTAAGAAGGCACTTCCGTTCTTAGAGATAGAGTGATAGTGGAAGTGTGGAGGAGAGGAGCTTCGGACGGGCACCAACAATGTAGCCTGCAGCAGAAACATTGTGTAACTCGTGGCTAGCCACGCGCCTACAGGATGAACATTATTGGCTGTCATTGTGGTAATGGAAGGGGATGCACAGAATGGCTGAAAACTGGGCCACCTTCATAGGTAATGCTGACTATACCATCACAAAACCCCGCATCTCAGATCTGGTTCACGTTTATGGTCAATGTCTTCATGATCTGGACACAACACCTCTTCCCCATCCATTTCACCTATCTTCCTCAAACCACCGTGGCACATTCCTGGAAGTTACCCTCCACCTCACTGATGATTCCATCCACATTAAACCGACCAACCACCGACAATACCTACACTGACAGCTGCCAGCCCTTCCACGTCAAAAATCCCTCCCTTCCTTTCTCAATTTCCTGATGAGTTCACAAAGGCCTTCACAGACAGAAACTGCCCAACAGACCTATTCCATGAAAATATCTCCCGTGCTGTATTTCCACACATCCCAAATCCTCTCTCTACCACCATTAACCAGCCACAAAAGAGCACTCCCCTTGTTACCCAGTACTACCCTAGACTGGAGCAACAGAACTGCATGCTTTGCAAAGGTTTTGACTTTCTGTCCTCAAGTCCAGAAATGAGACATCCTACCCAGATCCTCTCCATCTTTCCTGAAGTAGGGTTTGCCTACACTTCTCCCAGTGTGTGTGAGTGAATGTGTGTGTGTGTGGCGGGGGGAGAGAGAGAGAGAGAGAGAGAGAGAGAGAGAGAGAGAGAGAGAGAGAGAGAGAGAGAGAGAGCGCTTGTTGCAGCTCCTCATACGTCTTTGTGATGAGTAAACTATCCTTATTTTATTGTTACATATGACTATAATAATACATGGTGTTTCAGAAAGAATATACACATTCTAAATCATTATTTTGTATTGGAAAGAGGATCACTGATCTGTAGTGACATGCAGAAAAGTCAAGTCAGTCTCTCTCTCTCTCTCTCTCTCTCTCTCTCTCTCTCTCTCTCTCTCACACACACACACACACACACACACACACACACAAATGAGACCATGATACCACCGCATCTGGCCACGACATCTATTCGAAACATCTTTTTATACTTTCTTTAACACAATGTGTGCAAGAAGAGGACTGAGCATACCACAATGCAAAATATACTTACTGTGGATGCAAGCATGCTGCCACCAAACCAAACTGCATATCTCTGCATATGATGTGACACCACTTGCACATCTATCGGTTTTGGCTAAAATTGGAAAAAGAGTAACAAAATAAACATTTAATTGAGAAAAATGTAATAACTTTAGTGCAATACCAAAAAATAACTGTTATACATTAGGTAATCTTACAGTATTATTAGAACTGTATTTTTAGATGCTTGTTCACAAAGAATCTCACATAAAAGATCAAAGGCATTATGTAATATGTACAATAACTAGAGTACACAATATTTTTTTAAAAAACTCAGAACATTCTTGGGTACAACATAAGACGACAAAGAGAAAGTGATGTGTGGTGACTGTATGGAAACAATACATTGAGAAACTGAATGATGGAGAACTGTCAAACGGGATGAAGTTGACCAATTTTTAACATAATATTCCTGAACCCAATGAAATTATGTTAATTTTTTTTTTTCAGAGTAAGAGTATTGCACTGGTAGTAATAAAATGTTTTGTTGCTGAATTTTTAAATAAAAACTGTATTTGTCAACTTTACCCCATGTGGGGGTGAAGTTGACGAATTATATATTATGTGATAATTTTCAGCTAATCATTACTCTACGGCAGGCTATTCGAACAGGCTGCTCCACAAGCAGGAGTGCACACGAGCATTCACAACCACAGCTTGAAGCTGCGGTGGTGGGGCATGCTGACATCGCACACGCCAGTACTTGGCGGGGTTAAGTAAACAGAGGCGCTCGCTTAGTTCTCATCAATGGGTAGTTGTGACAACAGCAAAAGTGTGTAGATGTGAAAGTCCATTGCCTGCTTTTTGAGAAAAACTGTATCAATTCACTAACAGAGACATACGTCCACAATGTCTAATATGTCACAAAACACTTATTGCACACAAAAATTCAATCTAGAGTTCCATTTCAGAAAAAAAATAGGACACCCCATTTTTTGCTTGCGTGCCTCGCATCCCTACAATTTCTATGAGAAAGTAAATTGAGTCCGTACTTCCTTGCACTATCTTTCTAAATTGAAAACCTTAGTATGTGTGCCATTTCTTGTGATAAATACTGGATCAACCATTATGCCATTTATTGTTGCCCATGTTTAATGCGTTCTGGAACTTTTCACACAGGCGACTTAAGTGGTGTGTTAGTCATTTACCTGAAGTATGCTATTATGCCTGAACGTATATGTACCATTTCTCTAAAACTTAAATAAAAAACATAGCCTGCTTTTGTTGGAGACTGCAAATCTTTGTTATGAAATTCACTGTCAAATTCGTACTGCCATATTTATGATTAAAACTGTAGAAACGGATAAATCAGTCAGTTATATTCTGGCTTCTTTTGATATTCTAGCAACAATTTCTAAAATAGATGATTCCTTCATTAAAAAGATAACGGGAAAATTTATTCGACACTTGATAAGAAATGCTCCTTGGTTGGTTCTGTGAAACAGGCATTTAAAATTGTAAAATAATGCCATAAACATGTGTTATGAAGTTCCAGTCATGAAATCACATCACTGATATTCAGGACAAAAGAGCTTTTTCATTAATTATAATAACAAAAGAAATAATATTATCGCTCAGGATTTATCCAGTGTCACACATCCTGCATTTCCATGTAGAAAACTGGCAGGCTCAATTTTAGCCTCTTCAGAAACAATTGTGCCCGTCATGGGAATTGGAATATAGCTGGTATTTTCTCATAACGTCACAGTCTATTCAGCTGTTTCACTTGCAAATACGCTCAACACAGCTGTGCCCCCCAAGCGACAACAGCTCATGGCCGAGAAGCGGTGCCCCACAAGCAAGTGAGTGCTCCCTACATCAAGGGCGAGCATGTGAACTGGAACAGACTGCTCTAGGATGATTTTAATTTTTCTGGAACATTACCAATGACTGTCAAATAAATATGACATAAAAACTAAAATTTATGACTAATTTCTGATTTAAATATAAAAACATTATGGGCATAAAACATGATTTTAACGGAAAATGCACACAAGAAAAGGTGGCTGCTGTAGATTAAAACTAGAAACATCAAATTTAAAATAAAATTCAGCTTCGTCCAGTTATTTGATTTGTCAATTTTTTAAAAATATTTTAAGCCTCGATTGTGTTCACATCTTCAATTACTGGCGATACAAAATGAGATTCATTTTATCACAGTAATATAGTGTCTAGCTGCTCTTTGTGTGTTGTAATAACTTGCCCCACATAATGTTTCACCGTTTTCTTTTCTGAATTAACAGTTAGCTTGATTTAGTTTGTTGATCTGCAAAGAATAAATATGAAGAATGAAAATTTGATAACATCCCTATAATCATAAAGAACAGTAAGATTGCAGCCACTTCTCTTACATCATTATGAGCTCTATCAGTTCCTTCATCTTCTCCATCGGAAATGGAAGAGCAACAGTGACCAAAGTTCCTCCAAGTTTTTTCCGTGACATCATTATTCTCTGGAGTGTTCTCAGCTGCAATAGAGCTTCCTGAAATTACATTCAACTTCTTCAACTTCACTGTTGATGTGTCTTTTTCCTAGTTTGCCTTGGTTCCTTCAGATATTCCACAAGCTTATTGCTAAATTCATTATTTTCATTGACATTATCATTCTTAGGTTCAGTTCCATATAATGATGGCAATCTCTGTATTAACACTTGCTTGGTAAGTGGGTGGATACCACAAGCTGAAATTCCACTTACAGTACTCTTCAAAATTCTAGTTTCAAAAAGGTTTCCTCAGCATTTAAGGAAACATTCCCTTTTCAACTGTGGATGAGGATGGATTTGCTTTCTTCCAGTCTGTTAGAAGTCCATTCCAGCATTTCTTGTCAGGTGCAAAAAATGAAACATACAGAGGTTGGTGGAGATGTGTTGCATTAAGTGGCAAACATAAAAAAGCTTCAGTATGTTCTTTTCTTTGCAGAGTCACACTGTCCACTAATGAAAGTTGCAGAGTCACACTGTCCACTAATGAAAGTTGCAGAGTCACACTGTCCACTAATGAAAGTTGCAGAGTCACACTGTCCACTAATGAAAGTTGCAGAGTCACACTGTCCACTAATGAAAGTTGCAGAGTCACACTGTCCACTAATGAAAGTTGCAGAGTCACACTGTCCACTAATGAAAGTTGCAGAGTCACACTGTCCACTAATGAAAGTTGCAGAGTCACACTGTCCATGAATGGTGTGATTGTAACGTAACCCTTTTGAACAGCAATGCTTTGTGCAGAATGAAGCCCCTTTTTGGACCCCCTTCACATCAGGAATCCCACAAATATGGAAATAACAGATATGCACATCATGATGTTTACTGAGCTCTTCGTTTGGTTAACTACGATGTCAATATGTTTGATACCTCTTTTGAAAATTAGTTTCCTTTTTCCGAGAACATCATTTAAGTTTCTCTTCATAGCTAAGAATGGCATCAGAACTTATTGCTTCTATTGTTTTTGCAAGTTCATCATGGAAAACAGTAGAATGAGCTACACAGCTCTAGCCTTCCATACTAAGTAGAACACAAATTGCATCTTTGTGTTGAGACAGGAAGCTCTTTGAGACAATTATAGTATATCTTTGCTATATGTCTTCAATTCCCCTGACTTGTGCTTGAACACATGTAGTGTTTTCATCCAGATAAAAGTAGTAGTGGTACAAGCCACTTTCCCTGACTTCTTCAATACCTTGAGATACCCAAATTTTTTTCAATAAATTTTATTGAATTGATCAGACATGATAGGAATGGCAGATGCCACCAGAATTTGTTTGTTTCAGATTCTGGAGATGGTGGCTGTATCAGATATTATGTCTGCTCAGTTAAAGATATATATATTGAAGTTCCTTGGAGAAAGTGGGTGCTTAGACGGTTGCTAAGAAGAAAAAGTTGTTGATTTTGATTTTGTATGCTGTGTCTGACGTCTGTCAAGATATTTGTGTCATATTCTTATGTACTAATTGATGGAATAACTCCTTGAATATAAATAAATATGAGTTAATGTATAAATAAGTGGTTTATTCTACAAAGTACATGGATAAATGACAAATTCATTTGGTAATTAATTAATGACTAAAATTACTTAGAGGCACAGCTATTGCTGGAATTCATTAACTGGTGAATTACTAAGCATCTACAAAGGGAACTATCACACTGCTTATGTTGAAAGTCATCCAACTCAGGGTCAGTCAGCCATGATAGTTCACAATTACAAAGTCAACTGTATGGTGCAACAAATTATCAAATTAACAAAGTATCAGAGAGGCACACATGCAACAATGACTTCCCCACTGTTGTCAATTGATGCTGCTACATGGTATCACATTCTTGCTGGAGTCACGAAAGATTTTTCACATATACATATAAAACAAGAGTGATTAAAAAAAACTGTCAACTTCACCCCAAGTTTCTCAGGTGGTCAACTTCAATTCTACCAAGAACTGCCCAATTTGAATTAATATGTCTATAAATATCTAAGTTTAATAGATAAACATTTCCTGTTGCTCTCTTCGACATTATGAAGTACTGTTGCATGACATACAAGAAATTATGTATGTGAGTTGTTTTATGTCACCGACACAAATGAAAGCTTCAGCTCATTTTGTGTGTGTGTGTGTGTGTGTGTGTGTGTGTGTGTGTGTGTAGTATGGTCCTATACAAGTTGAGGGAAACCTGTATCAAAACATGAAAGAAGATTGTTAGAAGGTTTACAGAAATGGTTCTATAAAACAATGATCAGCTAAGGAGATGATATTATCAATGGAGATGTAATATCCAGAGCCACATTCAAACAAGACAGTCACTGGACATATTTTAAGCCACAATAATATATTGGGACAACAGCACATGAAGCTCTGTAGAAAAAGAATCTGCAGAAATTACACAATATGCCTTACAGTCAACAAATTATGAGTGATACAGGATGCATCCATTGTGAAGAAATAAAGTTGATGGCAAACAGAAGAAAAGAATGCAAACCAATTTAAGGGTAGACACAACAGAATAATAATAATCAAGAAGAAGAAGAAGAAGAAGAAGAAGATGATGATGATGATGATGACATAGAAACTGTAGGTATAGCCATAATATTAACTTCTGATCAAACCATTCCACTGAGAAAAGCTTAGATGAAGCAGATACTAAGACACTAAAAAAAGAGTATTATGTAAGTGCTAACTAAATAAGTAGCCTAATGTTTAATAAAGATAAATGTCTGTTGTAACATAGAATTAGAAATATTGTCATGTCTTACCTTTATTCTCCCACCACTGAGAACTTCACTTAATTTCAATCTTGCATCAACTGTTCGTTTTATATCTCTTTGTAAACGTCTTCCAAAGTCTCTAAACATTGTGGAACCTCCAGAAAGCACAATATTATTGTAGAGAGGCCTTCGTACATCAATAGGGCAATTTTGAATCACAGTATCAACAACTTCAGAAAGGGGCATTGTGAAGTCAGGGTTTGAAAACTGTAATTAAAGTACAAAGGATACATATGAGCCCACTGTAACTCAGTGTCAAATGTAACAAAAAATCATAACGTCTGCATAACTATTGTATTTCCACAATTTCAAAGATATTGTTTCTGAAATGTTTCACATCCATGAATGACAAAAATGCACTTCAATCGCCATTACATAAACTATGCACAAGTTCTCATGGAACAAATTTTAAAATCAGTGGTGAGCAATAAAACTTAACTGAATTGTTAAATATAATAAATGCACTGATTATCTGTAGTTCAGTTTTTTGTACTTGCATAACATGACATCATATTACAAAATACTTCACTAGTTACATGAATAACAGAAAATCGGTATATATTCTTTATGACTGTTCTGAATAACTTACTTGCAGAGCTGCTAGAATCAAAGCTAAATGTATCAATTAGTAAGCAATGACAGTGAGCTTACACAAATATTAAAAGAAAAAAACTTATTTATTCATATAAATGGAATTTGCCCCATTATTTATCATAGAAGGAATCAAATTACATGAAGACTTTTCCACTGTGGCTGTAACATAGGCAAAATTTTTATAGACCAAGAGCTCAGAGCCACCAGACATTACTTATTTTCTGAGTAACAAAATGTGGTGTATGTAGTACTATTAGTAAATACTATGAAGGTACACATACCAGCTACCTTGGGCAGATGTCCAATTTCTAGATACCAGGTCCTAAAGGTACATAAAAACAGCGGCAACTTTACTGAAAGTCTGAGTGATTAATTTTATGAATAATGTACACAATTTCATTAGAAATTAATAATCACTATTTCCAGACAATTTTCCATGGGTGATAATTTCAGCCAGACACTTTAATGTTCATGAAACAGTGACATAATTTTACTTATTTTCTTATTCTTGATTATTATTTGGTATACTTAGGGAACTAATTCAATACGATTTGTAAAGAGCCAGATAAATTGCATGGGCCAAACATCCAACCAGACACATTTAAAATGTTGCCATGACAATGAACGCACACTTGAAAATGTGGCTTTATAACACAGCTTCATTATATTTATGATTTTTGTGGTCTAATGTTAGTTTTCATTAACAATCAAACCATATTCTAATGCTCAGTCATAATTTATGTTAATGATCTGTTGACTTACGGTAGAAGTTTTATACTAAATGTATTTTGAAAATTGATGCATGAGCTTCATGGAAACTGCACACTTATGCTGAAAAGTGCTTTAAATTTTCCATCAGCAGAATGTAGACTATGTCACAGTGCTCTTTCCTTTGTTTTGAAGGTTGAGTGTGCAACATTCAATCCACGATCAGCGAGCTGTTTAGTGATGCTGAAGCACAGGAAAAAGGCTTCAATATGATTCAGAAATGTGAGATATTTACAAAATGGTCATAGTTACTGATGTAGATGATGTAAGACTTCAGTTGTTCATGAATACCTACACTAGAGCCGGTCATGTCAGCCTTCAGGCTCGCTCATAGCTTGTCCCCGCATTGCACCAGACACTCAGCTATGGAAAGCAATGTGGGGCATTGTGTGTTAGCTGCGGCCAGTCTGTAAAGACTGCGTTCATGACACACACAGATATGAATCATACATAGAAACTTGCAGCGCTGTTTCTTAAAGGGCAATAGCATTGAAATAGGACATTCTTAGGATGTTAGCAGATGGGACACATTCTGCTGGACAGGCCTGGAACAAAATGCAGTAGTTCCTGCCTGGATAAGTTTAAGAAACTAATTAGAAATTTGTGTCATTTCAATTAGATAAACAAGGTGCCTTCGACAATATCCAATTTTTCTTAAGTTTATTTTTATAGCAATTTTAAACAAGAGAGCTGAAGATTTATTTTCTTATTGTTTAACCTTCCAAACAGTTAAACATTAAAACTTGCAGTAATTACGATATTTAAGTGTTCAGTTTATTTGTAAATGTTGTTACAGATGAGCATGTTGCATGCTCATAACATATGTTTTGCAAGTAAGAGATAAAAAACATACATTAGTTAAAAATTTTGCTGTCTCTTATTTCATGCATTCATCTATATATGCATCCACATACATACATTGTGATGTTACCATGAGGTGCATTACCATAAAATCTTTATGCATGACATACATACATACATACTCTGCAATCCATCGTAAGCTGAATGGCGGAGGGTACCTCGTCCCACTACTAGTCATTGGCTTTGTATGAGCCTTAATTTCTCTTATTTTATTTTTGCGGCCTTTGCGCAAAATGTAATTTGGTGGCAACAGAATTTTTCTGCAATCAGTTTCAAATTACAGGCCTTTAAATTTCCTCTAAAGTATTTACTTCTAGTCGTCACCTCATCTGTTTAGGACGTCCTATAAAAGGTATGATTTTTATTTAACAGTGGAAATGTGTAATGCCTAGCTGATTTTACAGTACAAAATTTAAACTATCCCATTATCACAAGATCAATTACTGAGGGTTTTTTTTTTTACTATTTTTATTTTTTGTGGTTTTAGGGAGCACAACTGCTGATGTCATTAGCACCCATAATCAAAACTGAGATATACCGAAGGATAATAAGCCTATATTAAAACAGCTAAAAACATAAGGATAAAATACAACAAAAAGAAGAACTAAATGTCCTTCGATAAATTGGTCTAGTTGATAAAATTCAAGACTCTAGCAGCAGCTCGTGCTCATCAGCTAAAATTTCTTCCAGCATATTTGGTAGATTCAGTGAAATATGAAAAGGAGTAAAATTTAGACAAGACAATAAAACATGGCGCACCGTCAGTGGGTTACCACAGTAACATAACAGTGTGTGGTCACCAGTTAACAAGTGGCGGTGGCTGAACCGGCAAATGTCCGATCCGCAACTGGGCCAAGATGACTACTTCTCATCGCGAGCGGCGTGAGAAGCCCTTCCAAGCCACCAGGAGAGGTTTCGCCACGACAATAAAATGCGACAGGAAAGAGCCCCTCGAATATCATTTGATGGGACACAGAATGTAGCTGTCCGAGGTAGGAGATTTACAGCCTTGGACACAGAACCATCAGCCGCATTACTAGGCACACCTGCGTAGCCAGGTACCTACAGGAGGTGAACGAGAGGTCCATCGGCAGCTAACAATTAAAGGGAGTGGTTGATTTGGTGCACAACAGGACGGGCCGAAGAGGGGTCTCTCAGACTCAGGATGGCGCTGAAGGAATCAGAGCAGATGACATAGGAAAGATAACGGTGTCGGCGGATATATAGTACAGCCTCGTAGAGGGCAAGAAGCTCAGCTGTGAAATTTGAGCAGTGGTCATGAAGCCTGTACTGAAAACTGTCATCCCCAATGACAAATGCACAACCGACACCTTCATTGATCTTTAAGCCATCCGTATAGATCAATAGATAGTATCGAGCCGCACACGAAGATCAAGAAACCTCAAGTGGTGAACTGCTTCGAAAGTACTCTCCTTTTGGAGTGAGGCAAATTCAAGGTGAACG
This sequence comes from Locusta migratoria, assembly GCA_026315105.1. Classification (NCBI taxonomy): domain Eukaryota; kingdom Metazoa; phylum Arthropoda; class Insecta; order Orthoptera; family Acrididae; genus Locusta; species Locusta migratoria. Next base: position 426,983,798 of record CM048747.1, read on the forward strand.
GGAACTTGTGCCTAAGCCAAGGTGGTACTGGGCTCTCCCTATTTGAAATGTAGAAGGGAAGGTAAAATCAAGCTGCTGAAGCAAGCAAGCAACAAAAACCAGGAGGGAGCAGGGCAGTCGTGGACAGCTCGTATTGGCTATCGTGGGAGTCATTAAAGCTTGATGGATAGGAAGGGTGGTGGGGCATCTACAGCAGATGGCATGCGTACCGACACAGCAATACGCCACACTGATAGGTCAAAGGCAATTCGGGAGCTTCCGCATAGAGGCCTTCAACAGGGCTAGTGTAAAATGCTCCTATCACCAGGCGTAGCCCCCCGATGGTGGATCGAGTTAAGACGGCGTAAAATGGATAGCTGTGCAGAAGAGTACACGAAGCTCCTGTAATCCAGTTTTGATCTGACAGTGGACCGATGAAGGTGAAACAGGACACTACGGTGTGTGCCCCATGACATACCACTAAGAACAAGGAGAACGTTAATGGAACAAGTACAGCGGGCAGCCAAAGATAACATGTGGAGATCAGCCAAGTTTCCTATCCAACATTAGCCCTAAAAAATGTCGTCATCTCCACAAATGGGCGAGGGACATGACCTATGATGGAGAGATGGTGGAAGAAACACCTGTATCTCCAGAAGTTGATACAGACCATTTTCTAATGGAAGAAACAGAAGCCGTTTGCGACACTCCAGGAATAGAGACTACCAAGGCAATGTTGAAGACGACACTCCAGGAGACATGTTCTAGGAGTGTTGCAATAGATCGTGAAGTCGTCCACAAACAAGGAGCCTGAAACATCAGCTGGGAGGCAATCCATAATTGGGTTGATTGCAATGGCGCAAAGTGCTACACTCAAGAAGACGGAGCGCTGTGACACCCCATTCTCCTGATGAAAGGACTCTGACAAAACAGAGCCCACTCGTACCCTGAACATTCAATCTTTTAAAAAGGCACGAATAACTACAGGGAAGACTATGTATGCATGGAGCGGAGAATGCCGGCCCACCAACAAGTGTTGTAAGCTTTCTCTAAATCAAAGAACACAGCCACGGTCTGACTTTTTCACAAAAAGTTATTCATAACTAAGGTCTCAATATAACAAGGTGATCAATAGCTGAGCAATTCCTTTGAAACCCACATTGGACGTTGATGAGGCGGCGTCAAGATTCAAGTAGCCAAACCAGCTGAGCATTAACCACGCGGTCCATTACCTTACAGACACAGCTGATCAAGGAAATGGGTTGGTAACTGGAAGGAAGAAGATTGTCCTTTCCTGGTTTGAGTATGGGGACAATTGCTTCATGCCAATGAATGGGAACTTCACCTTCAATCCAGACATGATTGTAAGTGCGAAGACGACAGCATTTACCTGCAGGGGAGGGTTCTTCAGCATATGAATATGAATGACATCGGGCTCCAGGGCAGACGACTCTGACAGGGCAAGGGCACGTTCTAGCTCCTGGGAGGTGAAGGTGGCATTATAATTTTCACGATTGGGAGATTTAAAAGAAGGCGGTCATGCCTCTTCTGCCTGTTTTTTGGAGGAGGAAGGCAGGGTCATAATTAGCTGAGCTTGAGACCTCAGTGAACAATCGGCCTAAAACATTGGATTTATCAATGGGTTCTACAAGGATTTTATTATGTTCAAGGCGGGGATTGGGGAATGGACCTTATTGCCAGATAGCTGGCATAGGTTACCCCCAGACGACTGACGAAGGAGTAAATCTGATTAAGGAAGTGAAAGAAGTTCAGCAGACTTTTTTGCTTTCTTTAATGACACGACAACATTTCACTGATAGTCTCTTGTAATTGACACAATTCTCCAAAGCAGGGCAGCGTTGAAACATAAGTAGAGCGCCTCACGAGGCTCGAATAGCGTCGCTACATACTGCAGTCCAGTCTCCAGTCGGCTTTGGAGATGTTCCAGCTGGTGGAACATGGAGAAGTGGTATAATGTAGCACAGAAATTATACAGGGGAAATGGTCGCTTGAATACCTATCAGACAGAACATACCATTCGAACCGATGCGCAAGTGGAGTAGTGTGTATTGGGAAATCCAACTGGGAATAGGTATGCGTCATGTCGGATAGAGAATTTTGTTCGCTGGTGTTTAGGCAGACAAGGTTAAGGTGGTTGAAAAGTTCTGGCGAAAGAAAGCCCCTCTGGCAAGAAGCTGGAGAGCCCCACAGGGCCTCGTGGGCGTCGCCAATCAACAAAATTGGTGTAGTAAGCTGAACTACAAGGTGCAGCAAGTCTGCCCTAAGAACGGCAGACAAGGATGGGGTATAGATATTACAAAGACAGAAGTTGAATACAGGGATGGTGATATGGACGGCAACCACCTGTAGGGGAGTTTGGAGTGGGATGGGATGATAATAGATGTCTTCCCAAATGAGCAGCATAACACCTCCATAGGAGGTAAATCAAACACACAGAGGTATATTGTGGGAAATTGATATGATTGTTTGGGTGGAGCTTTGTTTCTTGTAGACCTAATATAAGCGGGCAGTGCAGTCGAAGTAGTAGTCTTAATTCATTGCAGTTCGAACGAATGCCTCTGATGTTCCACTTAAGGAGTGCCATGAAGAAAGCAAGAGAAAAAGAAAAAGGGAGAAGGCAAGAGGGGATCACCTCGACCGCCGCTAAGGGTCAGGCTTCGAGGGGGCACTACTACTTCAATTGACAGATGCAGTGTGATGAGAGATGATGTGTTCCATGAGTTCAGACATCTGTTCTGCCTCCTTCCTGGATTGATCAGAAGGGGCAGCTTCCTCTGCCGGTGAAATTCTGGCAGATCGGCAAACAGTAGAGCGTCCTCATGAGACAGAGATTGGCTGGGGTTGTCTACTGCTAGATGGCATTACCAAAGAGTCACGCGGTGTCAGGAAAGGAGAGGAAATTTTCTTTTTTTTGTGCATTTTTGGAGGCAGTTTGGTTTGAAGAATGAGCAGCTGTTGGTTGGGAAGATGAAGTTTTAAGAAAATCTTCGTGAACAGGATCTCTTTTTAAGTCCGGGCTTCCAACTTAGTGGCCCGTGATTTCTATGAAACTTATGTGGACTGGGGTTTAGAGTGAGCAGCAGGCATTGGGGATGTGGAGTGGGCAATCTCTGGGCTGGCTGATCTGACAACTGTGGCGCTGAAGGTAAAATCACACGTCTGTGTATCCATCTCCTGAATTGGTTGAGGAGAGGAAAGGACATTGCTGTAGGTACCTGCTGGGAGCACAGCAGGCTTTCTACTTGCTAATAATTTCAGGGCAGCAGAGAAGGAAACTTTTTCCTTGACTCTGATTTCCTGGATGACTCACACATCTTTGAACACAGGGCATTCCCTATAATTAGCAGCATGGTCGCCCATGCAGTTGATGCAGTGAGGGGACGGATGTAGGCGGTCACTCACATGTGCGCCCCTACCGCAGGTGACTTATCTGGCTGCATTGGGGCACGACAGACGGGTGTGGATGAAACGCTGACACTGGGGTTAAGATCATACGGCCAAACGAAGGTAATTTCGTAGCCTGCTTTTACCTTGGAAGGAAGGTCAACTTTGTCAAAAGTCAGAAACACAGTTTGGGTCAATGTTAGGTTATTGTTAACCCTTTTCAACACACAATGGACAGCTGTTATGCCCTGATCAGAAAGGTAGTCTTGACTTTCCTCATCTGACAGGCCATTGAGGGAGCGTGAGAACATTACGCCTGTGACGAGTTTAGGGTGCAGTGAGGTTCGACCTTGAAGTATCCAACAGCGTGGTGTGCAGCAACTTTTGAGCTTGGGAGGCACTTTCGGTTTCCAGCAACAGTGTCCCATTACACTGGTGGAAACAAGTTTTGTCAGGACCGGCAATTTCATCGACACCCCTTTGTATTATAAAAGGATTCACTGACCTGAAGTCATAGCCATCAGTTCGTGAAATGACAAGAAACTTTGGCAAGTTAGGAAAAACATTCTTGGTCTCCGGTTCATCTAGTTTCCTTTTCTGGGTAAAAGTCAAAGTAGAAGAAGAGGAAGAAGAAGTCATTGCAAAATTGTCCCCCATGATTACCAGCATCTCCGATAGTGCGCTCCTTCCTAATGGGGAGCCCTCACTGAGGGCTCACCCACCTTAGGTGACTGTCCACATCTCAGGTCACATCGCCCAAGAAACGAACGGAGAGACCAATCGACACAGCCTGAAGGTATCAACTAGGGTAATCACTCCTCCCTGTGCCTGGTCTTTAGCAGGGGATACGTGCAGGCCCTACATGTCTACCCAAGGCTGGTACTTACGCATTATCCAGTCACCTTTTATGCAGCAAGTGAATGGGCAGCCTTCAGGAACGCACAGGGAGGAAGTGAAAAAGGTTGTGTCTCAAATGCCAAGGTGGAGACTAAAGGAGGAGAGGAAGGCTAGAAGAGTACAGCCATGAGGGAAACGCATGTTGTGATATGTTTCTTTATTTTTTTAATCCAATTCACAAGTGAAGAATATAGTAAAGCAGATTAAGAAGGGGGCATTGACCCATAGCTAAGGATTGCAATCCAGGAAAATGGGATTCTGCAATACAGCGACATCCAGCATAATTTGAGGAACTGCGGGATCTCACAACAGCCTGTAGATTCACAATCATAAAATTGTGCAAATTCTTTCATATTTGCCATCTTAAATTCACTTCACAGCATGTTGTATTAATTCGCAATGCATTCCTTGATGTGAGTTTAAATGATGTTGCCATTCAGTCATTGGTCTTATTTTGAATTGCAAGCACACACATACAATGTGTAATCTGAATGAAGATTAAGAAGGGGGCATTGACCCATAGCTAAGGATTAAAATCCAGGAAAATCGGATTCTGCAATACAGCGGTATCCAGCATAATTTGAGGAACTGCGGGATCCCACAACAGCCTGCAGATTCGCAATCATAAAATTGTGCAAATTCTTTCATATTTGCCATCTTAAATTCATTTCACAGCATGTTGTCTTAATTCGCAACACATTCCTTGATGTGAGTTTAAATGTTGTTACCATTCAGTCATTGGTCTTATTTTGAAATGCAAGCACACACGTACAATGCGTAAACTGAATGATGGCAGTTCATAGGTGGGTACCGGCACGGCACAGCGAAGATGAGTCAAACACACAAGACTCCTACTGGCCCATTTAACCTGCAGTCTGAACCATCACAGGTCACCACGCTGCGCCCTACTATCTTCACCAGATGATACCAATAAGTTTACACGGGGTACATACAGTAGCTCATGTTGTTTATCAGCTGCTCCATCACGCCAGCCAGTTGCCAATGGACTCTGCAAATTTGTGTTTTTGTTCTGAAGGCGATCCTCAACACAAAGTACATATAACGCTTGTTTACTTGTCATCAAATTACTAATTTTATTTATGGTGAATTTTATGGTGTTATAGTGGTTTATAAATGAGTAGACCAGATGCAAAATCCGCTTGCACGATAACAAAACTGAGATAATCATGAAAAACTCATCCCATCCAAACTATTAAAGACTTTTTTTTTAATTATTTATTTCAAAAATAGGTAAAAATAATTAATTACTCAGTATTGATGGTTGAAATCTGTGATTATGTTTTGTATGTTAAAATAGTAAGTGAAATATTGACTTAGCAATTTTGCACTCGATTCATATAGTTAGCTGGTATTGCAGATGTAGCAAAATTACGAAAGAAACTTTTGGTTGCAAAACCTGCTATTTGGTGTTAGGAAGGACACAGCTAGATTGAAACATCAGAATGACAAACCACTTTGAAGATTAATTTCAAAGTTTCTCAGTGGTATTACTGCAATCTATTGTCAAAACACACATGTAGCCATAAGGCAACTACAGGAAAAAGATTTGAGATTAAATCTTTCAAGAAATGCATATTGTTTATTTTAGGAAGAAAATTAAGACAATTAGTTAAATTAAACTAAATTCATGTGATACTGTAAATCCCTCAATAAATAAGACCAATTACAATTACCTTTGAGAAAGATTAGAAGTAATATTTTTAGTTACCTAAAATACCATATTTGCCCAAATATAGACCATACTTTTTTTTCCAAATTTTGGCTTCTAAAATCATGGTGCAGCTCTTAATCTAGATTCTATCCCCCTGCCACTCTCATTTATGTCATTAGTTACAAAAATTACACACTCAACTTTATTCTGGTTTGAGAATGTAATAAAGTAGATCTTTTAAAAAAATTGTATCTGTTTTACAAAATTGCATCTAAGATTTTGTACACATTCACGGAAATGGGGGATAAATTGATGAAAGTTGATGTTTTGATATAAATCAAATAGTCTCATTATGTACCGCAGCCAATCTCCTTGAGGGCACACAACAATAGCAGACAGTGTTTTTATCATGTCTGCACACTATCAAACAAATGCAGTAAGTAACACAGACTTCCTAAGCACATAAATGATTGTAATCTGAAATGAAACTTTCACTCTGCAGCGGAGTGTGCGCTGATATGAAACTTCCTGGCAGATTAAAATTGAGTGCCGGAACCGGGACTCAATTTTAATATGCCAGGAATTTTCATAACAGCGCACACTCCGCTGCAGAGTGAAGTTTCATTCTGGAAACATCCCTTAGGCTGTGGCTAAGCCATGTCTCCACCATATCCTTTCTTCCAGGAGTGCTAGTCTTGTATGGTTCGCAGGAGAGCTTCTGTGAAGATTGGAAAGTAGGAGGCGAGGTACTGGCGGAAGTAAAGTTGTGAGGCGGCATCGTGAGTCGTGTCGGGGTAGCTCAGTGGAAGAGCTCTTGCCCGCGAAAGGCAAAGGTCCCAGGTTCGAGTCCCGGTTCCGGCACTCAATTTTAATCTGCCAGGAAGTTTCGATTGTAATCTGATGTGCTCAATGAAGCTAATCTTCGCAATAAAAGTCTAGAGCGCATCACATGAGTTATTAGTGTGGTGTTGGTGTTGGTAACGCCTACTGCGAGTGGTGATGGAAGGTTAGGATGGCAGAACAGCTGATGTGTGTAGCTAATACTGATGTTGAGTTCAAATACTATATTTTAAAACAACGCGTTTTACCCAACCAGATTCACTGTCTTCACATTTGTTGGGGTATTTCAAAGAAACAATGTACATAAAACTCTAGGCTATTTTGTAGCCTTGCAACTGAATCATTTCTGTTATAACAGCAAAACTGTAGTTACTGCTTTGAATTACGAAGTCAAACAAGTATTTTTCTATATCGGAATATTTACAGTTTCGTCCTCACAATGTGTGACTCTTAACAATTTAATAGTTTGTCCTCACTTGTACACTAGCAATGAACATTTTTGGTCCTCTTTAGGTCACAGTAAAGTGGGTCTTTGCGATCACCTTTTGACAACACAGAATTTAAATGAAAATGAAAGCTTAACCATTCATCCAACATGCAAATTAAAGCAACGGATTTGTAGAGGAAGAAATTCTCTCTCACTCTCACGCACTCTCTCACACTCTCACTCGCCACACACACACACACACACACACACACACACACACACACACACAGTTTCAGAGATATTTGCAGAAATAATGGTGATTTGACACTGTCTCTCTTTGTCTGTAACATGTTCCTATTTTTTAGGTTGCACCAGTCAAACAATCAGCACCAAATTTTGCAGATGTAAATTTCCATCGCCAATGATCAGAAACTCCCTTTCTCAAATATTTTGAACAAAACATAGGTTAGTAACACTAAAAATAGGCTGTATATGATGGTCTTTAGACAGTAGGAAATTTAATTGCAAATAACACCTTAACTGTTCATCTGATACGAAAAATGAATAAATGTATTTGTAAAGAGAAAATTCTCAACAATATTGCATTTCCGTAACTCTCACTGTTTCAGAGACTGTGAGGGGACCTGAGTACCCAATTGCTTATTATGAATGAACAAGCTTTATATTTATTAGTAAAAGTAATTAAATACAGTTATCAAAGTGTAAAGTAATTTATTTATACTAGAGTTGATTTGTTTATTTTATCATGTCCACAGTATTTCACATAGCTTTTATTGGCAAAGTAGGCGGCAAAAATTTTATTGAGCCATTGGACCACGGAATACCACGGCCAAGGAGTTATAGCCTATATATATTCTGATGATGTTTTTATTGTTCGTGTTGATTTTGGAAAAAGTACAGAAATAAATGAAACTGAATTTGGAAAACATTCAATTTATTTTGAAGGTGCAATAAAAAGTAATGCAAGAATATTATATTCCAATTTGGTATGCAAAACTCTCCGCAGGAGAAGAAAGAAGACTGTGGAAACGATGAGGGTTTCAGATTTGACAAGAAAACAAGATAATTTATTAAAAACTACAGAGAACTTTTACACATGGTGACCCTGTCAGGATCATTTTTATGTTGATTCAACTTCTCATTACAGAATAGCTTGAAAGGAGACTGAAGCTTTCTAAGCATTGATTCTGGACTAGAGGCTGCATTTGCCTTTGCTTCCTTAAGAGCAACAGCTTTTGGCACAAGTTCAGGATGTTCCTGGTAACTGTTCCATTTTCTCTTCCTATTCTTTTTTCTGGGCAGCTGCCATATCAATGTATTTTTCTTTGCTGGTAGTTTATTATACAAATCGGCAATGTATTTAGAAACATTTGTCATTTCAAGGCCAAGACGCTCTTTTGCAACCTCTCTCTCTCTCTCTCTCTCTCTCTCTCTCTCTCTCTCTCTCTCTCTCTATCTATCTAAACTGAAAAGCATATATATGTTGACAAAAGTCTTCGGGGCAAGTCTGGGTGACAGTTCTGTTTTTGGATTCGGTAAAAATGTGTCAATTTTGCAGCTTCCACCAATTCCTTCAAAATTCTAAACCTTCTCAGGGGTTTCTGAATTTTAAACCATACTTCCTTACATTCACTAGCAGAATAATTACCAAAACTAATCTCATCCCAATTTAATTTCTCTGCTCGAGAATCAATGCAAATTGTCCTTGACGGGAATGTTGTTTTCCATTCATTTTATTAACTCCACTAAATCAGCTTCAGGCCAATCTGGTATATCATCATCAGCTAAAACAGAGTAGTAGTTCTGAGTAAAAACATCATCAACTTACTCTTCTTCAATCCTTTCAATAAGATCTTCCACCTTATCCTCAGACACTGCACCCTTCCAAGATTTGGTTACAGTTTTTGTTGACTCTTTAGGTTTTGGTACAACTGTACTACTCCCAGCATTTTCATTTGACCGTACTCTTTTTCTTACTGTTATTTCAGAAGTGGAGCTATTGTCAATTTCACCTTGAGCTCTCTTCTTTTTTGCAACCATATTGTAATACTCACTCATAGCAGAGTAGTGTTATAACCACATTCAGAGAACGATAAGTCTCTGCAATCCAACACTTCATCCACTGAATACATACGGTTACTAAACATTTTACTGGCATAGAGACAGGGGCTGCATGGCACACATGGTTAGCTGTTGCTTGATATCTGTTTTGTTTTCCAGCAAAGCAGTTATGTGATAACTATAATAAACTGACAATTTCTTTCCTGAAGACCGGTCAACACTTCTAGAAACAAGGAGACATAGCAGTTATACAATTACAGAGACTAGAGCTGACTTGGTTCAAGTAGTTGAAGCAGATATTAGAGACTATGTATACAAAGCAAACAATTTAAGTGTTAGTGAAAAGGAGGATATGATTACATTACTATGTAAACATATAAAAGTATTCTCAACATGTCCGGGTGTTATTAAAGATTTTGTTTGTAGATTAAAAATTAAACCACACAACCCATTTTATGTCAGACAATATTCCATACCTGTATCAATTAAGCCATTGGTACAAAAGGATATTGATAGAATGTTATAGTGGAATATTATAGAACAATCTGATAGCTTTTACAATAATCCATTAGTGGTTGTCAAGAAATCTGATGGTAATGTCCATGTTGTACTAGATGCATGAACAGTAAATAGAATAATTGAGGAAATGCTTGCAAAATTTGAAGGGGTAAAGTATATAAGCACAATAGACCTTACTGTAGGCTACTGGCAGATTGCCCTACATAAAGATTCACGTAGGTATACAGCATTTCTATTCGAAGGAAGGTCCTATCAATTTCAGGTACTACCATTCAAACTGAATGTATCAGTCTCAGTTTTCGTAAGAGCATTAGATAAAGCAATAGGCACCAATTTACGAAGTGTTACTATATGTTGATATAGTGGTAATAACTAAAATTTGGGAAGAACACCAAGGTTAGGCTCTGAATGTGTCACCATAAAATTGTCAAAATCTCAATTTGGGAGAAATGAGGTTAAATTATTGGGATATATTGTAAATACTCTGGGGATGGGTTTGTATTTTTTTCTAAGATATTTGCAAAAATAATGGCAATCTGTCACTGCCACTTGATTTTACATAAACCAGTGCAGGCAAAGAGAGGTGAAGACATTTTAATCAAAAAAGATTATGAAAATATGGGAGAGAGAGATTAAAATAATAGTTTAAAGAGGTAACAGTTCAGAGAAAGTGTATGTTTTTCAAAACTAAACTAAAATATCAAATAATTTTGTTGGTCAGAGAGAATATTGTGTGTTGAGTGGATAGATATCAATAGTAGAGACATAAGCCTAAACCTATCATCCGTAATTTATAATTTTTGTCCGTAATGTTTTCGAAAAATCATTAAACTACAGGAAAATGTAAAGTTGTCCATAAAACAAGCCAGTGTGATTTTCTTCATCAACGTCAAATTTACATCCAGCTTCCCGCTCGCTTTCCATGTTCCTTACTGTTACTGGGCAACCTGAAGCTTAAATTGTGTGGTGTAACTTACATGTTCTTTACCAAATTCCCATTACCACTCAAGCCAAAAGATTGTGACACACTTCTCTTGCAGGCCAACTGAAATCTGAAAGAACTCCATATTCCACAGCATATGAATACGGTAACAAGCCTTGCTTCGTCCTCCCCTCATTTGGAGCATTGCACGATTATCGGGCTGTCATCTCTCTTTCTTATTAGTTGATTTACAGTTTTTCACATTAGTTTTGAATTTGTTGAAAACAGGAGCTGCATTCGTAACAATGTGTTTCTGATTATGAGAAAGTAAGATTAAATAAAAATAAATAAATAAAAATTAAAATAAAAAATTTAAAAAACAGTGGCCTATATTCAAGATTTTTTTTCTATAATCTCAAGTCAAAAGTTTAGGTGCAGCCTATATTCGCCCAAATTTAGATAAAAATTACATTGACTTTTGCTATTGTCCTTTAACTTATTGTTACTAAATAAGTAATCAAACAGCAAAATAATTAATCAGATGCAGAAAGATATTGTTGACTTTGGGGTTTTTAATAAATATTTTATTATATTATAACAAAGAATATTTATTGACTTCCAAAAAAAACATAACCTTTGTGGGATCCCACTGGATTGCAGGCAATCCAGCAAAAATTCCCGCTGGATTGAAAACACTGCTGGGTTGTAGTCCCTACATGTACGCTCAGCCATACACCATACGGTGGCTTAAGAAGTACAAAACTCTTCTCCATGAAAACATACATACATGAATTGTCACTCGTCCAACACTGTAAGTCTGTTGCATCCTCCTCCGCCACACACCATACCATACCATACCATACCATACCATACCACAGCCGTCTTCCTCTTCTTTTTGAAGGTCAAATGTGCAGAATTGCATGAAGATTGGTATAAAACTGTATTTTTATGCACACACACACACACACACACACACACACACACACACACACACACACACACACAAGTGTTATGTACAATGAAATGAAATGATCGAATGGCATTTTTGGCTGAGATATTCCAGGTGGGATTATTGGTCACCTAGGGCCAGTCTCTTTACTTGATGCCACTTTGGTGACTTGCCTGTCGATGAAAATAATGATGAGGATAACACACAATGGGAAATACTGTTAGTAAGGTTTTTTAATTTGTTGACTTTTTATAGTGTAGTTTCTATTGGTGTTGGTGGTAGCTTACACGTGTGTACACGCACGCACACCTTGTTTTACATGTTGAAGTGGTTATAGTTTTCCTACATTATGTGTGTAGGTCCCCGTTGACAGTTTGTCATCTGCAATTATATGACACTTACTTTTCAGCTGGACATAGTTCATAAGCAAAAAATAAAGAACACACACAGATGCTATTCACACAAAAATACTACTAGACCTAACCACAAAAATAAAATCAAAAGTAGATCAAATATTTCATTATAAACCAGTTTTGTACATAAGTTCCATATAGTTGCAGATGATAAACTGTCAACAGGGACCTGTGCAGATAATGTAGACAGACTAACCACTTCAACATAAGAAACAAATTCTTGTATAAATTTCTAACTAAAAAAAACTTATAAACAATCTGTACAAAGTAAAATATGTCTGTTCTTCAATTTAAAGCACAAAAAACTCACTGAAGGTGCTACTACTGTAGCAAAACACATACGAGTATAAAAATAAAAACCACTGTTTTGCTAAAGGGCAGAGCCTCAGAGCAGAAACTAAATAAATCTCCATCATGGTCATGTTATATCTAACTTAATACATTTCCAATTAAATTTTATAAATTATTTAAGAAACTACAAACACACATACCTCAGGATGAAAAAATATTTCTGGCCCGAGAAACCTTTCGTAGCCCACGTCCACGACAAATGGTTGTTTAGTGACAGAATTGACACCTTCATATTTCTTCATCCATTTTGATGAATCAGAATCATATTTGGCAAATTCTTTTGCAATATCAGGGCAAATATAGCAGTAACGTTCCTTTATTGCTTTTGCTGTTTCTAGAGACTGTTCAGGGGGAATCCCGATTTCACGTTCCCTCAGCAAAGACTGGATGAAATAAGTTATGTTTCTGCCAGCTATAGGAATATGTTTTATGCAGCTTCCTATTACATACCCATCTGCCTACAAAAATGAGAAAATTATACACAAAAACTAAAAAATAACCAATCCATGAAGTACAATTTCTTGAAACTCTAAACATATTAAAATAATAATTCCATTCACTGTAAGAACATATGTTTAACATCAGACCATTTCAGATGTTGCTCTCTCAGCACACATGTCTTTCTTTTTTTATTAATTAAAATGTCACAGTCTACATATTCCATTACCTATATAACAGAAGGACAAGCTGAAAAACTAATCACCATACCACTGAAAGACTATAATTTCTGTTATATCAAAACTGCACTTCTTTCTTGACATAGTACCTTTTTAATTTAATTCAGTATTTTAAAACTCTTTATTCAGCAGGTGTATTCCACTCCGGAACTGTGATTCCAGAAAGTTCAAATGAATGAAGGAAAGCAGGCAGGAATATTATGTTTTAATGTCCTGTAGACAGTGAGGTTGTCATAATTGGGAGTACAAGCTGCAATTCTTCCAAGAATGGGATAGAAAGTGGATGTGCCCTTTGAAATGAAGCATCCTGGTATTTATCAGGAAGGATTTAGAAAAACTACAGAAAAAATAAAACTAGATGCGACTATGAGAGATCTGAACTGTCACCATATCAGAGGATGCTAAAGTGGTGTTTCCAAGAATTTGTAGTTTGAATCACATAGGTTTCCAACTTACACTTTTGTAAGTGCATAATCTTGTAGGGCTTTTCTTTAAAAATTTACTTTTCTACTTCCATTATACATTTACGGCAGAGGACTTGCACAGTACTTATCAATTATAGTTACGTGTAGTGATCATCACTTGCACTTGGGCACTACACACACACAACCTGAGTAACACAAACACATAAAGTGATGTAATGTATAGAATTTACTTATAGCAACAAAGTAATATAAACAATAGAACTTATCTACCATAAAATACATACAAATACTCACTACTTTAACTACACTTTTACAAAATGCCATACTTTTTCCAGGATAAATATGGACACAAGACACACATTATGGTGCAAATTTGAGGCACAGTGTTTTGTTAAATAATAATAATAAATCTTGTCCATGTTTGAAACTATTTTAGGTCCCCTCTACAGTGATATTGTGCCCCTGACCCCAATTCTCCTCCTCATCATACTACTACTACTACTACTACTACTACTACTAACTACACTACAGTCCATGTAGGTAGTTCTGAAAATGAGAAATCACTTTTTGCAACACAAAGTCCTGGACAGAATCTTTTTGATGCTGTGCCACATGCAACAATTGACTTGCTTCCAAACCCCCTTCCCACTACTCTCTCATATTAATGGAACAAAATATACCATAGAATCCTGTTATGAAGTGTGAATGGGAAATAGCCAAATCTGAGCAAGTTTTTGAGTGTAAGGCTGTGGTGAGAGTACTGTTACTTCATTAACATCACCAAATTTTCAAAATATAGATTCTGGAAAAGAAACAGAACCTGAAGAAAGAAGATGGAAATGAAGATGTTCTTGAGGTTGGAGAAGACTTTCTTATTGTCTACCTAAACCTGAAGCATTACAAAATGTATAGAGAGACAGTTTAATGATGAAGTGGTTATGAGTGCTATGAGTTCTCAACAAAGGGGAGAAGGCAGGTAAAAATTCCTGAGAGTGCAACACCAAATAAAACACAAAGCATGACTAGTTATGAAGGGATATTCACAGAAAAAACCAGCAGACTACAGGTAAATATCATCGCCAGTACTAAAATAAGAATTACGCACATGCCTTTTAGCCCCAATAAGAAAAGAAGATTGACCAATCAACAAGGTGGCCAAGAAGACAACCTACTTAAAAAAAAATTAGATCAAGATATATGTGATCCACCTCATCAAATCAAGATATAAAAATTTGTCTACATAAAAAGAATGGTCTGTGAAATTCAGAAAAGCATTTACAGATTAAGACAGAGTGGCTATTTCTGAATCAGATGTCTGCACAAATGGGAGATAAATAGTATAATGGTGGTTCAATGAACCCTCTGACAGGCACTTATATGTGATTTGCCGAGTATCCCATGTTGATGTAGAAAACCTTGATAAAAATGGGTATGAAACAATCAAAACCCAATCCAGGTATTTATTAGTGAAGTGGTGAAGATCAAACAATGGAAAATCCAGAAAGGGTAACACACACACACACACACACACACACACACACACACACACACACACACACACTTCAACCACTCTTCACAGCAGATAGAGACTGTGTTTTGTGTGTGTGTGTGTGTGTGTGTGTGTGTGTGTGTGTGTGTGTGTGTGTGTGTGTGTGTCATCGAGACATCTTGGTATTTAAGATTATGTCACAATAATAGCTCATTCTTCATATAAATAAAGATGAAGATTTTTTGAAAGGCAATGTAAAAACAACTATGTTTAGCATGCATTACTTGGGAAAGATAAAGGAAATAATTTCGCTTGTTAAAACTGACTGTAAACCTATTTTTATACCAATGGAACCAGAAGCCCAATGCCAGTGAGTTACCTACATCCAAGACCAAATTCCAATATTGTCAGAGGCTTATCCTATGCCTCAAAGACTGGGACACGTGTGAAATCAGCAATGACAATCACTGCACAGGGTTTTGCATTGGTATGACTACCAAACAGCTCTGTAACAGAATTTATGACCCTCATCAAACTGTGACCAAACATAAGACGGACCTCCTGAGGCACAGCATGCAGCTGAGTATAATGTGCTC
Organism: Locusta migratoria; assembly: GCA_026315105.1. Lineage (NCBI taxonomy): Eukaryota > Metazoa > Arthropoda > Insecta > Orthoptera > Acrididae > Locusta > Locusta migratoria. The sequence continues at coordinate 426,999,441 of CM048747.1, forward strand.
TATTTCAATGGCTGCTTTACAACCTGGGCCATCTGACATGACCCCCCCCCTTTCCTATCAACAGCTTTACTTAACTGTGAAAATGGGAGCCATGACTGTCATTCTATGGTCCCCAAGCATTTGGCCTCAACCTAAAGAAACCTATTGTCTCTAAACCCCATGTATAACAGTCCCCACCCCCTCCTCCTACTCCATCTCCTCTCAATTCATGTACATCCCCAACTGTGTGCTGCATATTTTTATTATTATTATTATTATTAATAATTATACTAGTATTGCCTTTGATCAAAATTCAACCAATTGTATTTACAGAGTAACAAAACTAAATTTTGTTTTAATGTAACTGGAATGTACTGGTATGTAAATTCTTAGTTCCTACCTGAACCCTGTAAATAAATAGGTTTTATCTGCTCGGTATGAGAAAAGGAGTATAAAAGAACGAATAGGAAACATGAGAGAATGAAAGATACAAATCAGGAAAACAGTTTGCAGAGTATTGTTGTCTAATACCCCCTTTAGATATGAAAACATCTAGTTTCTTAATCACTCAAAACAGTTTCATATACACATAATTTTTGTTTTTGCACATTTATGGCAAAGCCCATCTCAGATTATAAAAGTTGCATTAGCCTCGTTTTATAATTAATATTGAAAAACGGTATTTGAATTTGTGTGTTCATGAATTTCTATAATGCCAAGAAATAATGTTTATTTCATTACAGTGATATTTTGATTTCCACTGCTAACACATTCTACCACTAGATGGCTCTTGCACTAGATCTGTAGCTCTTGCAGCGTACTTCCTGTAACCATTCTTAATATCTTTTGTTTTATGCACATCCTTCACAAAGCCCTTTTTGAAGTGTGTAACTTTCATTGCCCTCCTTTATAGAATTAATATTAAGCATCTGTATTAATCATAATTAATCATCATTAATATTAAGCATCTGTACTTCAATTTCCACATTTGCATATTTAAATAATGATACATATTCCCTGTACGCTTCCCGTATCATTCCTCTGCCCCCTCCCTTTAGTGGACTCCAAGCTGCATCTCATATCCTATTTGTGGCTTTATGCTCCACTAGACAATGCATTTCTATCCCCACCTCTACGCCCCTGCCCACCTCATTCACTTTTAAGGTGTGAGACGGGCCTTAGCAACCCAAGATGGCGGTGTATGTGCACGAGTTATGCCTGAAGGAACGTGTGAATTTATGTGTGCTCTCTTTTTCTGATGAAGGCTGATAAATGTGTGTTTTGTAGATGCCAATATGTGGTTCAAGAAGTATCTAACTTTAGATGCTATCTATCCTCATAAACAAACAAGATATAGAGCATAATAAAAATGTAACACAGTATATGCCCACTTTTCCATTGCCACTTTTAAATTTTCTTGCCATTTACAACATTTTTGTTGCTCCCGACAAATTTCCTACATGCATAATGTTAACTTGACCTTGTTTTTTGCATTAAGATATCTGCAGTTTTCCTGCAATTAACTCTTTACAAAACCACATTCATGGAGAAAAGTTGACATAATTGGCATTAACCAACACTGGAATGGTTTTTCCTTCAAGTATCTATAAATACAAAAATCAATGTGTGTGTGTATGTCCTCTGTGTGTTCAAAAACCATTAATTCGATTGCAATGAAACTTTGGTGAACTGTACACCGTATGCCCACGAAGGTTCCTGACCCAAAAACAAAAGAGCACGACATGTAGAACAGGAGATATGACATCATAAATAATGAGAGGCCTCTGCGTAAGAATACCCAGATTTATGCATCATTTATGCATTTCCTCCTAAACCACTGGACCGATTTCAACCAAATTTGGTACACATCTTCCTTACCGTGAGGTACCAATTCTGTAATGGTAAGAATGACATACAACACATGGTTCAGGAGATATAAGGTCATAAACAACAGGAGATGAAAGAAACTGCCACATAATGTGACGAGAATTTATGAACACAGTATATGAAAATGAGACTACTTAGCGACTTACAACAAATTTTAAAAATAATTTCAAACCTTCATTGAACTATTTCTCACAGACAACCATAACAAAATTATGAAAGGAAAAAAGTTCTTCACTAACTACTTTTCCCCTGTTCATGGACTAACACTACGGCATTCGGTATGACTTTACAATGTATAATTTCTACACTACAAATTTTAGCCGCAGGAAATTTTACAGACAGTATACACATACATATAAATAATTTCTACATTACAAATTGTAGCTGCACAAAATTTTACAAACAGTATACACATACATATATATTTGCATGTACCTTCCAAATTATATCACAGTACGACACATAGTTCACGAGATATAAGGACATAAACAGTAATGTTCATGGAATACCTCCCCATCATGCACTAAGTTGCAATTTATTACTTCTTTACTACAAAATGTATTTCCAGGAGATTTTACTGACATACAGCACTTATACAAATGAATATATACCTGAAAAATTATAAATTGTACAACATATAATTCAGTAAATATGAGATCATACGAATTTTATATGTAATTTGTTTTTTTTTTTTTTTTTACTGCTATCTCTCTTTGTTAGGATACTGCACTTATAATTTTGTACATTGTGCAAGACAGTGTTATTTCTTATATATTACCCAATAAATATAACATGATTTTTGAAAAAATGAGATGGACAGAGAAGGGATAAGAGAAGTACTAAGTCAAGGCAGGGATAAATAAATAAATAGCCAGGCAATGCCGGGTTTTCAGCTAGTCATTTATAAATGTTACACTATTACGTTTCTTGCCACTTTTTGTTTATTCCAACTCATATTCCATGTTTCGTTGTTTATGTACTAACTGAGCTGAATCACGGTGCACTGACTGACGGGAGTGACTGTACAGCATTATCCATTTATAATCACTCCAATTGGCCTCAGAGTGTCAGTTTAGATTGCACGATCAGTAACTTACCATGCTTAACTAAACACATTTCAAGAATTTATTCATATTGTGTAGTGCAAATATTGATCCAAGTATTTTTTTTTTTATTATTATTAACAGTATGAATTACGCTTTGTGTGTGTGTGTGTGTGTGTGTGTGTGTGTGGTTTTTTGCATGTTGGAGGGAGCATAGTATGTTAAGACCAGATACACTACCGGCCATTAAAATTGCTACACCAAGAAGAAATGCAGATGATAAACAGGTATTCATTGGACACATATATTATACTAGAACTGACATCTGATCACATTTTCACGCAATTTGGGTGCACAGATACTGAGAAATCAGTACCCAGAACCACCACCTCTGGTCGTAATAAAGGCCTTGTTACGCCTGGGCATTGAGTCAAAAGCTTGTATGGTGTGTACAGGTACAGATCCCCATGCAGCTTCAACATGATACCACAGTTCATCAAGAGTAGTGACTGGCCTATTGTGACGAACCAGTTGCTCGGCCACCATTGACCAGACATTTTCAATTGGTGAGAGATCTGGAGAATGTGCTGGCCAGGGCAGCAGTTGCACATTTTCCGTATCCAGAAAGGCCTGTACAGGGACCTGCAACATGCGGTCATGCATTATCCTGCTGAAATGTAGGGTTTCGTAGGGATCGAATCAAGGGTGGAGCCACAAGTCATAACACATCTGAAATGTAATGGCCACTGTTTAAAGTGCCGTCAATGCAAACAAGAGGTGACCGAGACGTGTAACCAATGGCACCCTATAATATCACGCTGGGTGATACGCCAGTATGGGGATAACGAATACACACTTCCAATTTGCATTCACCACATTGTTGCCAAACACGGATGCAACCATCATCATGCTGTAAACAGAACCTGGATTCATCTGTAAAAATGACGTTTTGCCATTCGTGAACCCAGGTTTGTTGTTGCATACACCATTGCAGGTGCTTCTGTCTGTGATGCAGTGTCAAGGGTAATCACAGCCATGGTCTCCGAGGTGATAGTCCATGCTGTTGTAAATGTCGTCTAACTGTTTGTGCAGATGGTTGTCGTCTTGTAAATGTCCCGAACTGCTGACTCAGGGATCAAGACGTGGCCACACGATCCATTACAGCCATGCGGGTAAGATGCCTGTCATCTCGACTGCTAGTGATACGAGGCCGTTGGGATTCAGCACGGCATTCCATATTGCCCTCCTGAACCCAAGATTCCATATTCTGCTAAGAGTCATTGAATCGCAACCAACACGAGCAGCAATGCTGCGATATGATAAACCGCAATAAGCTACAATCCGACCTTTATCAAAGTCGGAAACATGATGGTACACATTTCTCCTCCTTACACGAGGGATCACAACATTTCACCAGACAATGCTGATCAACTGCTATTTTGTATGAAAAATTGGTTGGAAACTTTCCTCATGTCAGCACGTTGTAGGTGTTGCCACCGGCGCCAACCGTGCTCTGAAAAGGTAATCATTTGCATATTACAGCATCTTCTTCCTGTCAGTTAAATTTCACGTCTGTAGCACGTCATATTTGTGGTGTAACAATTTTAATGGCCAGGAGTGTGTATAGTAATGCAGTAGAAGTATAGAGAAACAGTGCATTACACTCCGCAAATTTTACAGGTAATACTGACACCGCATTACAAGGATCTCTTGGATTGATCAGGTAAACCAGTGGTGCAAAGTTCAGATATTTACCTGAAGATTATTGCTGTAGTTAGAAATTCTAAAAAGAAGGTATAACACCTTGTCGAAAGTTGTTGAATTCTGTGACATCAAAATAAACAGTGATATATCCAATAACTCAGAGTAATGTAACTTCAGAAAATTTCAAATGAAAATGGCAGATTTCATTTCAACAGACTGCCACATTAAATCTGGATCATCACGTACCAAGAGGCAGCTTGTTTGGATAAAGAGTGATCTGAAACGGTGGGCAATGTTCTATTACAAGAAGTATGGACAGTTACCTTGTATGAGAAACAGTGGAAGCAAATATTGATACCATATCCCTCAAGTCAAGAGTCTGGAATGTTCCTTAAGATGATGGGTAGATGAAAAGGATGTGAAACCTATTTTTCAGAAATAATTGTGAACAATCAGACACCAGGAAATGACATCGAAATGGAGTACATGCTGGATATCTTTTATGCATAGTAACAAATACCAACTAAAAGGAAAATGAACAATTAGCATGTCAACAAAAATGGTGGATCACAGTTTCTTACCTTTAATCTCACACATAATAAACAATTCAAACTAATGAAATTTGGGGACCCACAGTCTCCACAATAAAACCAACAAATTCAGTTTAACACAAAGCAAACCAAAATGCAATTTTTGTGTTGACTGAATGCAATCCGTTTGAAAATCTCAGAGTCATGAAATGTGAACATCATGTCTGTGAAATTCATTGTATTGGACTAAATCCGTTTCATGTCCGTTATTGGACACAAGAACAAACTGCTGTTTTCACAGAATATTCACATTAATAAAAACTAAAGAAATTGATGGGAGAAGTGATTTCAAACTGTCTGTTTTTCAAATGTTGAATGAAACACAAAACACAAATTCAATATAATACTGGCTTGATGAAATTATTTGCACTGGTAACAAGGACACCAAAAACTTCCAGTACCAAAACAAGTTGGGTGCTATTGTCAGCAGATTTGGAGACTGTCGAGATCTGAAGATTATTTATCCCGATGTTTCAGTTGTTTGGTCAGTTCATCAAATGCTTGGACGTGCCCCATTACATTCACATGATTTGTAGATTGAAGGAGCTCAAAACTCTCCATCATCTTGTGCAAACATTTTGAATAATGGTAATGGCTTTCCTCACCAAGGTCAATGATTTTAATGCTTTTCAAGAAATAATGAAATCTACCATCATAGTTTCAAACAGCCAAACGTATGGTAAACACTAGGACAACTATTCCTGTTTTGCTGAGGAAGCATTTAAGAAACTGCTCCGCATAATGCGGGGAGAACCAGACATCACCAAAATAGTGGTAACTGAAGAAGGTGCCATGAAAAATGAACAAGATACTGAAATACTTAAGTGTTTCAATGATAACGACAAGAATGATTGCGAATCCAGAATTGTTGCACGGACAATGTCAGCTAATAAGTCCTTAAGAGAAGTCAAGTGTGGGCACTTAGCACAGACATGGGATGACATTAATCCATATTATGCACCATCTAGCTATAAGGTGACATATCAAACCAATTTTGCATTATTGTCCCCTATATTCAGGTATTATGATACATGTATTTGGAACTTTAAGTGCCACCACAAATGAAGTAGAGGTAGAATTTAATAATATGAAACATTGCCTATTAAGAAATCAGATTTGTCCAATGGGAACTGAGAAATTCATAAATTATTTGAAATACTTAGGATGTTCCTAGTTATCTTGGGCCAAAGGAATAAAAAATGAATCAGTGAACACTGAACAGTCCGCTACTAGTTACCATAAACAGCATGAAGTGGAAACGTCCAGTAGTAATTTATCAAATGTAAAGAACTGCCCAATGTTTAATATTGCAGAATCTGAGGAACTGAAAATCTGGGCGCCCTGAGTAGGGTTGGCCATATCTTGTAAAACTGGAATGGTCAGTATAGGTGTCCTACTGAATGGTAATATTTTAAAGTCTATCAGGGACAAAGGCCAAAGAATTACTGTGACTAATGCTTGTTGATCTTCCAGTATTATGCAGTTGATGGTAATTACAGTATATTTGTAATTTGAGTAGTTTTTTAAAGATGACTGCAACATAGATATGAGAGAAAAACGTGTGTGTGTGTGTGTGAGAGAGAGAGAGAGAGAGAGAGAGAGAGAGAGAGAGAGAGAGAGAGTACTACGAGAAAACTACTAGTTTCATTAGACTTTGATATGATTAGCAAACACAGATATGAAAAACTAGCAGAAGCTATAGAGATTGCCAGTACTGCATATACCAAAAAATGTGTCACTGTTTTAATGAAGAAGTCTATGTAAGCATCAAATACCACCTGCATTTCTTTGTCAAGTGCATAAAAGATACTCTATAACATCTTGGTATCAAATATTTTCCTTACACTGTGACTCTCAGGGGATCTACCTGCTCTTTGGGAGGTATCATTAATTAATATAAAGACTGTACTGTAAGGTCAACAGTGCATTATACCACCGTTATTAACTTTGGTAACAAATGGTTTGAAATTAACCCATTCACTGCTATACCCGTGTATATAAACAGGTCATAATTGCTACACGTCAGGTGCCACACCCGTATATATACAGCAGGGTTGCCATACGCCATGGATTTCACGGACAGTTCGTGATTTTAGAGTAAATGAAAACGTCAGGGCTGAAAAGGCACATGTCCACGATATTTGTTCGATTTGAAATCAACTTCCAATAATTTTTAAAAAATGCTGTCAACGAAGCACCAATATGTCATCTCTTTGCCTTCATATTATTTAAAATCCAAAGCGAACAGAACAGCATTCGAGGTTTCAAAACAGTGGGCAGTCATTCATCTCTGATGGTATACAGTATATCCTTTTTGATTTGCGAATTGTCGATAAAATGTATTATCCTCTTTGATTAGCTTGTTGGAAGTTCATATGGTTTCTTGTGCTTGCGATTTAGTTGTGTTCTACTGTATTAAATAGTTATTATTGCCTGATGGTTTAAAATTTCTAGTAGATGAAAAGTTATGTTCAGGAGGAATATAATAAACAGTTTCCAAGTCTAAAGCAAGAAAGAGCTGAATATGAAGCTTGACGTGATATTTACGACCACATGCAATTTAAAAAGCGTAAAACTGCAGTGGGTTCATCATCTTTCACAAAGCTCACCAGGTTTTCTTCTTTTCTTTTTTTTTTTTTTTTTTTTTTTTTTTTTTTAAAAAAAAAGACAGTGCGTCAAGCACCATCATTAATATAACTCCAGTTCTTGCACTTCAAAAATTACATCTCAGGTTCTTAGTGACTCTAAAGTTGCAGTAAACTTTTCCAGTGCCAAAACTAAAATAGAAGCAATAAACTGATTGAGAAACATATCAAGTTCCTTTCCTCTGTTCAAGGTTCTGAAAAATATGATTAATATGAGAAAAGCTTAAATGATGACAATGGAACTTCATGTACTGAATAATTTAATGCATATTCTCATTTTTACTAAAATAAATGCTTTCTTAATGAAGAAGTCCTTCCTAAATCCTGGCTCAATAATTAAAAGCATATTTATATTAGCTTAGAGGCATGAGAACTTCTTATTCCTCATATTTCCATTTCCTTCGATCGATTACGCTGACCATAAGCTTTGGATTCCAAGATCATGGCAACCCTAATATACAGGCACCCTTTTTAAACTGCTTCTTGTATTTCTTTGACTTGATAGTACGGCTCTCTGTTAGGGTTGGTTATATTATTCTAATCTTAAGAATGGAGTAGTTATACTGCATCGTTCTTTGTTGTTCACTTGTGATATAAGTGGTGTCGAAACTCCGGCCCATTTTTGTTGTGATAAAGGGTGTTATGTGACAATTCAGATACTGCCAATACTGTCCACTGGCTGTGTGTCGTCACCGCCCATGGAACAAACTGAAGCAATGTTTCACTGGGTAAACATTGAGTGCCATCAAAAACCCATAAATTTAGTGAAACTAATTCTGGTTTTAAAGACATACATCTTTTGCTGTGTAAACAATGCATCTGAAATATTAGATTATTTCAAATGTTTTGTTACTCCAGAACTTAAGAGTAAAACTGCTTTCAAGACAAACAGGTATTTTCAGTATTTGATTTCTAATATGAATTGAGCATTGTCATCTAGACTTCGTAAATAGAAAGAGGAACTCCAAAGAAATTTACTTGTTTTTAGCAGTAACAATACTAATTTCTAGGAATAAAAAGCTGAGCTTGAATGACTGTTGGTCTATTGATAAATTACTGCAAACTCCAATTTTTGGTGAGAATGCCGAGACTGCTATTTGTTGCTACTTAGGCTGCTGCATTTCTGTGATAATGAACAATAAGAAAAACATAATAGACTGTTTAATATAGACATGGTGTTGAATGTCATTAGAAAAGTGCACAGCAAACATTTTTATCCTTATGAAAATCTTTGCATAGATGAGTCTTTAGTGCTTTTTCAAAGGTCATTCCTTTTTCAAACGGTATATAAAGGCGAAATGACAAAGATGTGGTGTAAATGTTTTTGTTACAGCAGATGTCAACGGACTATATCTTTGACTTCATAATTTATACAGGTGGATCAACATGGCTGAAAGTATTTGATAAAAAAACAGAAATTTCTGCCTCTGTTGTCTTGCAACTCATAACAGACATTCCATGGAAAGCCTCACAATCAATACACAGACAAATGGTAAATGAGCCCACTACTTGCTGTCCCCCCCCCCTCTTCACAAAAATCAAACAAATCTTTATGGAACAGAAGTGATAGGGTAAAGAAACCTGCCAGGAGGAACCTTAAGTTGTAGTGGTACAAGCCACTTTCCCCGACTTCTTCAATACCTTGAGATACCCAAATATTTTTCAACAAATTTTAGTGAATTTGATTAGGCATGATAGGAACAGCAGCTGCTGCCAGACTCTGTTTGCTTCAGATTCTGGAGGTGGTGGCAGCAGCAAGTGGCCTCATATTATGTCTGCCCAGTTAAAGATATATATTGAAGTTCCTTGGAGAAAGTGGTGTGTGCTTAGACGGTTGCTAAGAAGAAAAAGTTGTTGATTTTGGTTTTGTATTCTGTGTCTGACGTCTGTCAAGATATTTGTGTCATATTCCTATGTACTAATTGATGGAATAACTCTTTGAATATAAATAAATATGGAGTTAAATGAATAAACAAGTGGTTTATTCTACAAAGTACATAGATAAATGACAAATGAAAAATTCATTTGGTAATTAATTAATGACAAAGTACTTAGAGGCACAGCTATTGCTGGACCTCATTGCTTCAAGACTTTCATATTGTGAACCTGCAAGGAAGATTTAATAGCTGAATTTCACTCTTCATAAAGAGGAATTGACAGCTTGGAATTCATTAACTGGTGAATTACTAAGCATCTACAAAAATAGAACTATCACACTGCTTATGTTGAAAGTCATTCAACTCAGGGTCAGGCAGCCGTGATAGTTCAAAGTAAAAAGAGGCATAAAGTAAAAACTGTGGACATATGATTCTGAAATGGCTTGAATGAAAAGTTGTGAACATGTTTACTAGTCATGCTGACACAATAGCACCAACTGGTACAAGAAACAGAAAAACTGGAGAACCAGTTATGAAATCTGTGCATTCAAAAATAAGAAAAATATGGGAAGAAAAAAATAAAAAATAGAAAAGAGATGACTTACCAAAAGGACCGGCTCGTCGATAGAAACGAATAAAATAACACACAAACACACATACAAGCTTTCACAGCCTAGCTGCTTCTTCAGGCAGAAGGGAAGGAGAGGGAAAAGAAAATGATGAGGGTTTTAAGGGAGTGGATAAGGAGTCATTCCAATCCCGGGACAGGAAAGACTTACCTTGGGGGGGGGGGGGAGAAAGGAGGGTAAACAAATACACACACACCCACACATTTACATAGACACAAGTACACTTAGGCAGACATACTGTAGAACTGTAGAAAGCAAAGAAGTTCTATTTTTGAACTTCTTGAAGTTCTATTTTTGAACTTCTTGAAGTTCTATTTTTGAACTTCTTGAAGTTCTATTTTTGAACTTCTTGAAGTTCTATTTTTGAACTTCTTGAAGTTCTATTTTTGAACTTCTTGAAGTTCTATTTTTGAACTTCTTGAAGTTCTATTTTTGAACTTCTTGAAGTTCTATTTTTGAACTTCTTGAAGTTCTATTTTTGAACTTCTTGAAGTTCTATTTTTGAACTTCTTGAAGTTCTATTTTTGAACTTCTTGAAGTTCTATTTTTGAACTTCTTGAAGTTCTATTTTTGAACTTCTTGAAGTTCTATTTTTGAACTTCTTGAAGTTCTATTTTTGAACTTCTTGAAGTTCTATTTTTGAACTTCTTGAAGTTCTATTTTTGAACTTCTTGAAGTTCTATTTTTGAACTTCTTGAAGTTCTATTTTTGAACTTCTTGAAGTTCTATTTTTGAACTTCTTTGCTTTCCACAGTTCTACAGTATGTCTGCCTAAGTGTACTTGCGCCTGTGTAAATGTGTGGGTGTGTGTGTATTTGTTTACCCTCCTTTTTCCCCCCAAGGTAAGTCTTTCCTGTCCCGGGATTGGAATGACTCCTTATCCACTCCCTTAAAACCATCATCATTTCCTTTTCCCTCTCCTTCCCTTCTGCCTGATGAAGCAGCTAGGCTGCGAAAGCTTGTATGTGTGTTTGTGTGTTATTTTATTCGTTTCTATCGACGAGCCGGTCCTTTTGGTAAGTCATCTCTTTTCTATTTTTTATTTTTTTTATCCCACCAGGAAAGTTTCCCTCTATAATTTTCGTTTCATCAATTTGAATCTAAAAATATGGGAAGCATAGACAAAATCAATATGTTTCTAGGTTCAGTTGAATGTTTACACAAAACAATGAAGTGGTACAAAAAAGTATTTTTCCCACCTCACAGGCTTTGCTGAGGTCGATTCTCACTCTGTGTATAAATTAAAAACAGGGTGAACACTGCCATTAGCTAAATTTCATTTAGAAGTGATGAGACAGCTCATCAAGAAGTACAGCAAAGAACTGAGAAAAAAAATGATTTGTGTATCTTCTGATGACTTGCCTATGAGACTGTCAGCCCGCCACTCTCCACAGTTAGCCCACCCATACATGGAGGAAAACAAAAACCCACAAGGTATTGTTATGTGTGTTCCAATACACAGCAGCTCCAAAAAGAAGAAGGGACAAGACATCAATGTACAGAGCGCTATGTTGGTTTATGTCTTATTAATTCTTAAATATCACTGGTTGTATATTTTCTTTTATGATTTATTCTGTCATATCTAGCTGCCTGTGAATTTAATATCTTTCTTTTGACACAAAAGATAAATAATAATAATAAATTACAATATAGCAATAAGGACAGTTTACAACTCACTGCAAAGATGTGGCGACGAGCTGCAACAGGCACATACAAAAGACACACACACAAAACACTGTCAGCTATCGGCAATGGCCTTCTTCAGAAAAATTGAACATTCCCGCAATCACACAGGCACACAACACAGTCATACAACCATCACCTCCTGCTACCGCACTTTGACTCACGATCTGCGGCATGTAAATCGGGGGGAGGGGAGAGGAGAGGGGATAGAAAGGTTGCATCATGGTGATGGGGATGGGTACAGCACTGCCTAGATGGGAATAACGAGATGCAGCTTAGGTGGGTAAGGGGAGGTGTGTGAGGGGAGAAAAATAAAATACACAAAATAAATATAGATATAAATAAATAAATATAAAAATAGAAAACAGATGACTTACCAGCGCGCGCGCACACGCAGTCTTGTGTTCATGCAGTGTGTGCGATTTTATTTTTATTTTTTATTTTTATATTTATTTTTTATTTATGTCTATAGTTATTTTATGTATTTTATTTTCTTATTTTATTCCCCCCCCCCTCACCATTTACACGCCTCGGAGCATGATTTGTTGTGCACCAGCCAGAGGTGATCTTCGTACGACTGTGTCATTGCGTGAATGTTCTATTTTCTAAAGTAGGGCATGGCCGATAGCTGAAAGTGTTGTATGTGTGTATCTTTTGTATGTGCCTGTCACAGATCGTCGCCACGTCTTTACGGTAAGTTGTAAACTATCATTATTGCTATATTATTGAGTCCAACCTGGACTTTCCATTATTATTATTATTATTATTATTATTATTATTATTATTTACTGCGGATAAGACTGCTTTCCCGAGACCACAGCAGACAAAAGTTTGACTGAGAGAAACTCCGATTCTATTGCCGCATACGGGTGTTGCGTATGCTTTCCTGACCCCGCAGTGAAAGGGTTAATGATAACAATGTGAAACCAACACGTATAACTGAAGACCACTTGATAAATCTGATGTTTTGCTTTTACGTCAGGATGCAAATATAGAACAACAAAATGATGTGTAAATTCTTGTTTTACTACAACTGACAAAATTGAAAAAGTGATTCAGCTTTCAGAAAACATTAGTAATAACAGGAGAAATAAGGAATTGACCAATGGTGAAGTAAATAATTGTAGCTACATTAATTTTAGGTTATAATTAATCAACTTAAGTGAGTCATTATAATTTATTAAACACATTAAAATCGTTCTCCTACAGGATAAATAGCATTAAATGCAAACTCTTCATTTTTCATTTAACATTAAATATTTAATAATTATTCCATTCCAGAGAAATATGTATTCTTACCAACATAAACAACACAACCAAAAAATAAATAAATTTTAAATAATGTTTAATGAAGGAAAGGAGAGAATACATATGTTTTAATCCACCTCAGGTGTGTTTGGATGTGGATATGTGTGAGTGTGTGTGTATTTGTTTACCTTCCTTTTTGTCCCCTAAGGTAAGTCCTTCCACTCCTGGGATTGGGATGGCTCCTTTTCCACTTCCTTAAAACCCGTATCCTTCCCTTTCTCCTCTCCTTCCTCCCTCTTTTTCCCGAAGAAGCCACCACTGGTGGCAAAAGCTCGAATGGTTTTGTGTTTTTGTGTGTTTCGTGTTTCTATCGACAAGCCTGTACTTTAGGTAAGTCAAAAATCTTTATTTTATACCATTTTCCCACCTAGAAGGTCTCCTTCTACACTAGAGAATTTTTTAAGCAAATATTACAGTTTAAAAAGTCATTTCTTACATTTTACACCATTTCTTTACGACCCTTGAAAAACATAAAAGCAGAGTTGCACTGTATTTAGAAGCAGTAGTAAATATTTGGTATTAATCACAAACATCAAAGCTTGATAACATTTTTCCAAATACCAAAAAAGAAACATCAGAAAGCTATTACAAGCAATTTAAATATCTAACTGCCACCAGAGCCATTGACACTGTCTTACTCGTCTTAACAATACAGATTGTTGTATCACAGATGGAACAATGTAGAGGTGTATCTGTCAAGATACCACACAACCCCATGGTACCTGAAGAGGGGCAGCAGCCTGAATGACCAACCAAGCTGGCCTTGCCACATCAGTAAACATGAATTTGCCATGCAGTAACAGCAAAGGGCTGAAAGCAGTGGGAAAACTTCAGTTTTTACTATTCCTGAGGATGTGCATTGATATATGATAGCTTCCTCTTGGGTAATATATTTTAGAGTTAAAATAGCCCCTATTCAAATATGAGGGTGTGGACTATTCACGAGGATGTCATCATAAGGAGAAACAAAAATGGCATTTCACAGATCAGAGCATTGAATGTTCCATACCTTAATAAATTAGGTAAGTTAGTAAATTTGAAAAGGGAATAAATATGTTGAAGTTAGCTTGTTGGTTGGTTTTTGGAAGGGACTAAACAGCATCGGTTATCAGTCTGAAGTTAGCTGAAGTGGGAGTTACTGGTGGCAGGATAAATAGGTTTTCTTGTCCGGCAAGAACAGGGTGAAAAACACAAAATCATTTACGGGTAACAGGGGATTTCTAACAATGAATAAGAAAATAGGAATGTGGTTATTATTATGAACAGCACCGTGAAAGAATTATTGTAGCCAAGACCAAAATGAGTCAACACGTAATACAATAGTACAAAGCCATATGCCAACCACCTCTTCCAATCATGATGAGATGGAACAAATGTGCGAGGAGGTAAAAGAAATTAAACAGTTGATGAAGAAGAAAAGCTTGATTGTGATGGGAAACTGGAATTCGGGGAAAGGAGGGGAAAGGGGGAGGGGAAAGGAGGGGAAAGGGGGAGGTGAAAGGAGGGGAGAAGGGAAAGGAGGAAGAAAAAGGGAAAGGGGGGAGGGGGAAGAAAAAGGGAAAGGGGGGAGGGGGAAGAAAAAGGGAAAGGGGGAGGGGGAAGAAAAAGGGAAAGGGGGAGGGGGAAGAAAAAGGGAAAGGGGGAGGGGGAAGGGAAAGGGGGAGGGGGAAGGGAAAGGGGGAGGGGGAAGGGAAAGGGAAAGGGAAAGGGAAAGGGGGAGGGGGAAGGGAAAGGGAAAGGGGGAGGGAAAGGGAAAGGGAGAGGGAAAGGGAAAGGGAAAGGGAGAGGGAAAGGGAAAGGGGGAAGGGAAAGGGAAAGGGAAAGGGAAAGGGAAAGGGAAAGGGAAAGGGAAAGGGAAAGGGAAAGGGAAAGGGAAAGGGAAAGGGAAAGGGAAAGGGAAAGGGAAAGGGAAAGGGAAAGGGAAAGGGAAAGGGAAAGGGAAAGGGGGAGGGGGAAGGGAAAGGGAAAGGGAAAGGGAAAGGGAAAGGGAAAGGGAAAGGGAAAGGGAAAGGGAAAGGGAAAGGGAAAGGGAAAGGGAAAGGGAAAGGGAAAGGGAAAGGGAAAGGGGAAAGGGAAAGGGAAAGGGGGAGGGGGAAGGGAAAGGGAAAGGGGGAGGGGGAAGGGAAAGGGAAAGGGGGAGGGGGGAGGGAAAGGGGGAGGGGGAGGGGAGAGGGGGGAGGGAAAGGGGGAGGGGGAGGGGAGAGGGAAATGGGGAGGGGGAGGGAAAGGGGGAGGGGGAGGGAAAGGGGGAGGGGGGAGGGAAAGGGGGAGGGGGAGGGAAAGGGGGAGGGGGAGGGAAAGGGGGAGGGGGGAGAGAAAGGGGGAGGGGGGAGGGAAAGGGGGAGGGGGGAGGGAAAGGGGGAGGGGGGAGGGAAAGGGGGAGGGGGGAGGGAAAGGGGGAGGGGAGGGAAAGGGTAGGGGGAAGTGGAAAGGGGAAAGGGTAGGGGGAAGTGGAAAGGAGAAAGGGTAGGGGGAAGTGGAAAGGAGAAAGGGTAGGGGGAAGTGGAAAGGAGAAAGGGGGCTAAACTTAGAGGCCATTAGTCCCGTTACAAGCGAAGTTGGTACAATATAAATTATACAAAGATAAATCTATCAATTTACAGTGGTAAAATAAATTGATATGGCTGAAACAGAATAATATAAAATGCCTAACTGAAGAAAAACATATAGGGAGGAGAGATATTTGTTGAGATCTAATATTAATTTAATTGTTTTCTGAACACATTTGTTTCAAGTGTCACCTTTGATGGGAGCAAAATGTAGAGATAGAAGCTTTTGAAATGTGGTGTTACAGAAGAATGCTGACCATTAGATGGGTAAATAGTGTATCTAACTTTGGTAGCACTGAATAGCATTGGGGAGAAAGAAGTTTGTACTGTTATCTTGAACAAGATAAGGGACTGATTGGTACGACACATACAGAGACATAAAAGCATTACTAGGACTGGAGATAAGTCTGTAAGGGCAATTTCATTACCATCCTGGTGCTGGGCAGGGATCTTTCAATTTTCTTGTACTTGGAAATATTTCACAAAAAGTATTTTATACACCTTCTTTGGATAGTTAACAAATGTTTCTATATAAACAATTCCACTATAATTCTATTCATAAAATTCAAGAATAACGTAAAAACTTTATAGACCTTACCACTGGTATGACATGAGTAACACCATCACCACTATCCACAACTATTCCAGTGAGTGTGCGTTCACTAACTGAACGGGATGCCCAAGAGGCTGCCAAAGCTAAAACCGCTTGGACAGCAATATATAGCCCTGGGACGTTAAATGACTCAAACATTATCTCTGAAAAAAAAGAATTACAAATATTTTCAGATTGAAGGTCACATTTTTTGGGGGGAAAATTATGGAGTTTTGGTAAAATTTCTGATTACACTGTAAACTTTAATAACTAAAAGCCATTTTCACACAGAAGTGACAATAATATCAACAACCTTTGAGATATATCCTGTTAATAAATCTGAACTACTGTTTACCATATATTCCAAGACCAGAGCTGAATATCAACTCTGTACATCCTACAGCATCGTTGTCACTGATCTTATTAAGTTCCATTAGAGACAGGGTTGCTAGCAAAGCAGCCTTTTTTTCTGAAATTTTGTTATATCTATTTGTCAGCTTTTAATACAAATATGATCGACAATCTTTTGCTGTTCTAGTTGTAAAATAGTCACTATGAAACTGGGGGAAAGCTTGAACATCCATTTATTCAGCCAAGATTGTCAATTTTAATGGTTGCTCCACAGTCATCATTTGATCTCCTCATCTTTGTACAGCGAGACACTTGGAAGAACTGTGTAACCTAATGGAAAATTTCATCATCATTCTACATGACAGGGGGCAGTATTGAAGGAGGATCTAGCCTGTATTACAATGAATTCTAATGACGTGTCAATGAGACACATCTGATATGAAGAAGATTAAAGAAGAAAAAAGCTGCTAGTTCCCATGTGCATATTTATCTATTTATTTATTTTGTGGATCTATAAAACAGGTAAATTCCACATTGTGTGCGAAACTGCCCATTATGTTTATTCAAAGACAACTGACTATTCAAAAGCCGTTCAAAAAGTCTTTTTCCTGTAAGCACCTTTTCCAACATGCCAATTGTTTACCAGGCTATGTACCAAAAGAAATTTGAGCAATTGCGATTGGGCAAAGCTGAAAATGTGCACCCAGCCGGGATTCGAACCCGGGCCTCCTGCTTTCTAGACAGTTGCGCTAGGAGACCTGGGTTCGAATCCCGGCTGGGTGCACATTTTCAGCTTTGCCCAATCGCAGTTGATGTCATATTCTGTGAATAATAAATAATAACTGCAGGATCAGAGGTGACGTCTGTTCTTTCAGAACAGACGCCACATGTATATATATAAATTTGAGCAACTTTGTTGATATCTTCATTTTATAAACAAATAAGGGATTAAAAGATTGTTGAAGTTTACCTCAGCCATTCAAAATATGAATGATAAACATACCTAACTCTGAAAGTATTGAATATTGGAATAAATAGAAATTTGATCTATGACATGCAGGATGTTTCTGGAAATTTATTTGGGGGCACGGCAGTGCCTCCGCCAACTCAAGCGCACGACTGTACCATCCTTTTCTCAAAGCAGTTCACGGCACTTTCGAACCCCCTCTGTATCTCCATTGTGGATAAATCTAGAAGCCTGACTTTTTTCATTAGCAAGAGTATCTACTATAATTACGTATATTTTCAAATTATACTATTCTACACCTTATAGGTTATGAAATAGAAGCAGTTGAAAATTAGTGATTCTGACACTCTCTGACTCACCAATCATCAAAATGATAAGACACTTCTAGCAGACACACAAATGTCAATTTTTGTATTCAGATAGTGTTTAGCCTGTAATGTAAAGAAAAATTAAAGCATCTTTAAATATTAATTCCGTTCCCAAACACATTTACACTTGACAGAAGAGTATCTGCTTTTTGCTATTTTGCTGCTACAAGGATTGCGTCAGTAATTGTCTTGTGGTAGAGTGATGGATTCACGTATGGGAGCTCGGGAGTTTGATTCGTGGTGTCCTAATTTTTTTACTTTTCATTTTAATATAGCCACCACCTTTCTACTATGTGAAGAGTCATCAGAAATGATATGTGGCACCTGATTAGATAATTTAGAGTAACTGGTAAAATCTAGCTTAAGTTGGTGCAAATAGAAACAGTGCCAATGACACCTACATTCTAGCTCGATTTCAGCTATAAATGAGAAAATGTTCGTAATGTCGAAAATTTCATCACACGACACGGGGCAAAAGTGTTAGATCGGGAGCAAAAACAATAGATGTTGGTTTCAAACAACAACACAGCAGAGATGGGGAGACACCAGTGATATGGGAGACATGCAGTCTATGTTATCTATGGTCTGTGCCACAATAGAAACTATCTGGAGTGAGTATTGCATTCTGTCTTCTCTAGGAGGTGCTGGTTCTGCTTATGTTATCAGCATTAAGTTGGGATTGTCATGTGATATCATTACATAAATATGCTGACTTGAAAACTGAAGTACCAATTATATACAATAAATTTATCAGGAGGCCAGTGAAACTTATATAATTCGAAAGATGCTTTGCCAAAGATGTTCACAATACAATAATCATGAGTGTACATAGCCGTTAAGGGCAGTAAAACAAAGCATACATTGTCAAATCTACAGCTCGAATCACGATTTAAATTCTCCAACTCTAACAAAAAGTGAAGGTAAAAAATTGATGTGCTACCAACTACTGTCCTAGGGATGTTTGATATTTCAAAAACAAAGATGTTAACATCAATTCAAAGAAATTGATGTATGATGAACACCGAAAGAAAAACATCAACATCCAAGAATATCAATGTTCTGGGTGCCAAAACAATCAATCATCGGAAGAACCAATGACACGCATTACTACACTGGCACTACCAAATACAGTACTATTGGTCTCCCTGTACTTCAAACAATGTATCAACAATTATTTGTGTATGGATATAACAGTTTTAAGAAACAGGGATAAACCAATATAATTTTGCCACATTTAGAGTTTTGGTGTAAAGGCTAAATTTTACTTCGGGCGGTGGCATGTGTGTAAATGTTGGCAACGAAGTGTTCGCTTTATGAGAGGTACAAACAAGAACCTGTCAACTACAGAGCAGTAACAGAATTAATTATTACTTCATGGTCAACATGGAAGACTATATCCCTCCTTCTACACGATTGGTTTTCTGAAGTGTCTCATTCGTCGGTTGCTGCCAAATTCAGCAGACTATGTCACCATTGCCATAAGAAAAATTCTGTCCTGTACTATTTATTTATTTATTTATTTATTCATTCATTCACCTTCGAACATTTTTCCATGTTATTGGTGTATTAGATTGCATGTTCAGCATTGATTAGAAACAAGTTATATAAACAACATTGGCAAATTACATATACCACAATGATTAGAAACAAATTATGAATATATATAAATGACTAGGTCTAGTAACATTTACAATTAGTTATAACATCAATAATACAGTTTTATTGATCATCTAGGTTAATTTTTTTATTAATATTTTGGTGTGTTTCTGCCTGGTTAGAACTTCATGTCACTTAAATCTGATTCTAGATATTCTTCCACTGAATAATATGCTTTTGTTTTAAACCAATCTGATAAAATGTTTTTGAATGTACGGTAGGGGACAGAATGGGCACTTTTTGGGAGTTTGTTAAATAGTCTGAGGCCAATATGTTTGTGGCTGTTGTGTACCTTTGTCAGTCTGCTGTATGGGAAGTCAATTGATTGCCCAGTTCTCGTGTGATGTTTATGTATTGATATCCTAAGGTCAAACTTATTTAAGTTTTCTTTGTCACTGAGGAGACAGCTATAGATATAGAGGCTAGGATGTGTCATGATATTAAGCTCTTCATAATACGCTTTACACGATTCCCCTGGAGCAAGAGCTGTGATACATCTGAGGACTTTTTTTGCCATTAGAATACGGTTTTTGCAACAGAGTCATTTCCCCACAGAAGAATTCCATATGTAAGATGGGAGTGGAAAAATGCATATTATGCGTACACCATCAGGGATGAGCTTACATGATTTCTAATTTTGTACATAAGATACATTACCTGAGATAGTTTACAGCACAGTTTTTCTGTATGGCCCATCCAACTGAGTCTTTGATCTAGGTGAAAACCTAGTAATTTAACTACTTTCAGCTCTTCATTGAAAACTATCTCTTCTGTTTTACTGTTATTTATTTGTAAACAGTTTGTTTGGAACCAATTGGTGCATCCGTCCATTACAGTCTTTATGTTGTGCCGTAATTCCTCCAGATTGTCAACTTGTGTTAAAAGAGTTGTCATCTGCGTATAGAACTGCTTCACATGGTATGGTTGAGGTTAAATCATTTATGTATACTATAAACAGAAAAGGACCTAGTACCGAGCCCTGTGGGACTCCTTTTGTAACAGGTAGGCAGTCTGATTGTTGATTGTTTATAGCTACTAACTGTTCTCTATTGCTTAGATATGACTTGATGAGGTGCAGTGCACTCTCACCAACTCCATAGTATTGTAGCTTTCTTATAAGTATTCTGTGTGATACACTGTCGCATGCTTTCCTCAAATCTAAGAGAGTTGTACAGACGAAGATATAGCATACAAAACAGAATTTACATGCGAAATACAACACTAACTTGATATTTGTATAGTAATCCACCACAGGTTGCAGTACTGTACACGATTAAAGTATTGAAAACACACACACACACACACACACACACACACATGCAAACCCACCTAGGCAGACATACTCTTAAACAGAGATCTATCTCTGTCCAACTTCTTTGCTTTCTACAGTATGTCTGCCTAGGTGTGTTTGCGTTTGTGTATATGTGTGGGTGTGTGAGCTATCAGTACCGTTCGTCCAATTGCAATAAAAGTTAGCACATTTCAAGTTGAAAGCAAGAGCAAGGTTTGCGTCAAATAAAAAATTGGAAAACTCGCTCAGAAAATACGAAAATATAGGAAAAACTAAAAGTGAGTTTTTGACTATGAATAAAAATTAATTACCACATGGTTGTAACAGCATCACTTGAGTATGGCTTGACAGGACAGGTTTGAAAATAAATTCTTTTTCGAAAATTCACCGGAAAATTGGAAAATTTGAGAAAAATGAAAGAACATTTTTCAATGTGTATTTGATTTAATTCAGAACTATAACTGACTATTCGCATGATGGATAGGGGTTATTCTTTTTGTTTTTTTTCCCCCCCTCATGGTCTTGGAAAAGTTTTCAGTAAAAAAATAAAGGCAAAGTTAAAAAGGAAAGTTGCAAAAATCCAAGTAAGTTTCTTGTTCAATGTGTTTCTAAATGTACTCAACACTAAGTTGAGAACTGTTCATCCAATTGCGATCAAATTTTGATCATTTGACATTCACCAAAAGATGAACATTCTTATGAACTAAAAATTTGGGAAAGTTACCTGAAAAATTTGAAAATTCGCGAGAAACTGAAAGAGCTTTTTTCAATGGGGTATCAATATCATTCGATTAATGATGAAAATGCTCCTCAGAGATGAGAAATATTGTTGAAACGAGATAGAATGGCTGGCCAGTACTTACCTTTGTGCTGTACCGCCGATAGTAACACAAATGAAGAAACAGAAAATAGGGGACAAAAAGGACAAGCTTTCGGAACACAGTTCCTTCATCAGGTGGGAGAGAAGGGAAGAAGAAAGGATGGGAACAGAAGGGAAAGGTAGTTCACGACCTAGGTCATGAAGGTGGTGTTTCGGGAGTGTGGACGTCAGAGATACTGCATGTATGTACTGAGCCAAGCCAGAGAGGATAAATATAACCAAAAAGGAAAGATCAAGTAGTAAAGAGAAGAGAAGATGAGTGAAATGAATGATGATGGGGGGTGTAGGAGGGGCGGGGGGTTGTCTAAAATGTTTTTCATTAACAGGGAAAGATGGATGGACACACACGGAGATTATATATATATATATATATATATATATATATATAAAAAGAATGTCAGAGAGAGCGAGAGGGCGGGAGGGAGAGGGAGAGAGAGAGGGGTAAGGAAGGGATAATGAATAGGTGAGCTGAGTATGGAGGAAGGGGAGGGGTTAGCATAGATTTAGGCCAGGGGGGGTGGTGGGAAGAGAGGATATGTTGGAGGGCAAGTTCCCACCTCCGTAGCTCTGAGGGACTGGTGTTTGTTGGTACTATCCAAATGGCACGTGTGGTGTAACATGTGCCCAGGTCCCCGGAGTTATGCTGGAGGGCACGTTGTGCCACAGGATATTGGGTGTCCCCCAGGCGAACAGTCCGTCTGTGCCCATTCATCCACTCAGCCAATTTGTTAGTAGTCATACCAACATAAAAGGCTGAACAGTGGACACATGTCAGCTGGTATATGACATGTGTTGTCTCGCATGTGGCCCTGCCTTGAATCGGGTAGGTTTTTCCTGTGGTGGGGCTGGAGTATGTGGTAGTGGGAGGATGCATTGGACAGGTTTTGCAGCGGGGTCGGTTGCAGGTGTAGGAACCATTAGGTAGGGAGGGTGATTTAGGGATGTTGTAACGTTGGACAAGGATGTTGCGGAGGTTGGGAGGACGGCGGATGGCTACTCTGGGTGGTGTGGGAAGAACAGTTTGGAGTGATGGTCTCATGTCAGGGCATGACTTGAGAAAGTCATAGCCCTCTTTGAGGAATTTGTTGAGGCATTCCAGGCGAGGATGGTACTGGGTGACTAAGGCAGTGCTTCTGGGTGGTCTGGGGTTAGGAACTTTGTTGTTGGAGGGAGAGAAATTGACAGATCGGGAGATTGTGCAATTTTATGCCCACATCCTTTTATTTGATCATTTACTAAGCAGTCATTTTTAAAGAAACGTCTCCCTTACTGGAGATTGTTGCAACAATCCAACATTGTGGCATTGTTTACAATTTATTTCGACCATAATCCCAGCGACTTTTTCGTTATGACTAATCTATAATGGCATTTTTGGTTGTTTATCAGCGGTTTGACCATAAATTTTGTGCCGCTGGTAAGTTTTAAGTTGGCGCCAGTGATCTTTAATTGACGGTAATTACCTTTTATACGCAACTAGCGATCATTTATCTGCCGCCAAAAACCCTTTTTCCGGCCCTCTGAGATCATTTTTCACCGGCACTTGGTAATTACAATTTCGTAAAAAAAATTCTTTCGTTGAACGTTTATATATTGGAATTTTTTTTTTTCCCCCAAAATATTTTCGATAAATTTTCACCCTATTATTCATCCAAACAATATTAAATTTAAATTTTCTTACGTTCTGCCCCTCTTCACACACGAGAACCCAACCACCACCCCTTTGTGTGTTCTTGTGTGTGTGTGTGTGTGTGTGTGGTGTGTGTGTGTGTGTGTGTGTGTAACATATATTATATTATTATTTTTTCAAACCAATTATCCACCATGTATCCCAACCCTATACCACAGTACCTTCAGTCATTCTGCAAACATGCATTTGCTATAGTCAAACTGCAATCCCACATTCTTTTCCTCCAGTCCTGTTTGTCATTTGGAACAATCCCCAAAGGACTCACTTTAAAAGTTCCCATCTCTGAGTGTAATCCTTGTTTCCATTAGTCCCTCCTACAGTTTCAAATTCAGCAGTCCTTAGCTCTCGCCCGTCTTATCCTCCAACAGTATGTTGCCTCATGTAACCACCACTCCCAACAACTCTCTCTCTCTCTCTCTCTCTCTCTCTCTCCAAAATACTTCTCCTCTCAGCACCTGGCTCAAATAACACACTTGGATCCATAATACAACAAGCCAACTGTAAACTTGAACTGTATGCCACACAACACCTTAGGAAACTATCCAACCTACTGGTCCATCACCTCAGAAGTGGTATCCCTCTTCCCATAATCCACAACCACCCACCACAACACCACCCTCAACCCCCCCCCCCCCCCCCCCCACTCACTGGCAACAAACCAAGCCTGCTTCCCTACTGAATCTTCCAATCCCAGCACACACCCCACCCAGAACCTATCACAACCGTCACCACATGCAGACACCACACAATACAGATTCCAATTCAGTCCTTAACCTCTCATCCAAATCCCTCTCCATTCCAGAAATATCTGTCCTGTCTAAAGGCTTAACCTTCTGTCCTACACCTAAACTTAAACGCACTGCCCTGGTCAAGGATCTCCTCTCATTCACCCGTAACCTCAACTGGAAATACCACTTCAGCACCCAGTCACAACCTCCAGGCAGCGGAGCTGCTGTTGAACCCTGTCTTGAACAATTCCGACCTCCCTCCCAAAAAGATCCTCTTGCTTTTCCTCAAAACCATCCCTTGCAGGCATTCCAGAAATTCCTCACATCCAGCATTGCTTCCCAATCCTTCCTGAACAACATACCAACCCAGCTGAATCCAAAGCCATCCGAGAGCTGAAAGCGGACCACTCCATTGTAATTCTCCTGGAGGACAAGGGTTCCACAACTGTGGTACTTGATCGAGGGGAGTTTGTGGCAGAAGGGCTGCGTCAAACATCGGACACCTCTACCTACAAACCTATTCCTTATGATCCCATTCCCTCAGTCCAGGCTGAACTACAGAAAATTCTTAAAACCCTAGGTCCGTTACAAGGTCTCACCACTGCCTCCTTAGAACTTCTCTCTCCACCTGAACCTCACACCCCTATCTTTTACCTACTCCCTAAAATCCATAAAGAGAATCATCCTGGCCATCCCATAGTAGCAGGTTTCAAAGCTACAACAGAACGTGTCTCAGCTCTGGTAGACCAACACCTCCAACCTATAACCTGCAGGCTCCCATCGTATATCAAAGATACAAACCACTTTCTGGAATGCCTCAAATCCATCCCTATGCCCCTCCCACGTGATAGCTTACTTGTCACCATCGATGCTACATCCCTGTACACCAACATCCCTCACACCCATGGTCTATCAGCTCTGGAACACTATCTTTCCCAACAGCCACCTGAAAGCCTCCCAAAAACCTCATTCCTTGTCACACTTGCTAATTTCATACTCAACAATAATTACTTCACCTTTGAGGGCCAGACCTACAAACAAATCAGGGGGACAGCTATGGGTACCAGGATGGCCCCTTCCTATGCCAACCTCCTCATGGGCAGCATGGAAGAGGCATTCCTTAAGACGCAGAAGGTGCCTCCCCTGGTTTGGTATAGATTCATAGATGATATCTTTGTGGTCTGGACTCACAGTGAAGAAACCCTTCTGAACTTCCTCCACGACCTTAACTCCTTCTCCAACCTTAAATTCACCTGGTCCTTCTCCAAAACTCAAACCACCGTCCTTGATGTTGACCTTCACCTTGCTGAGTCTCACATCCATACCTCAGTCCATATTAAACCCACTTACAACAGTACCTCCACTTTGACAGCTGCCATCCCTTCCATATTAAACGATCCCTTCCCTACAGCCTGGGCATCCGTGGGAAACTTATCTGTTCCAGTTCCGAATCCCTCACCAGCTTCAACAACAATCTATCCAATGCTTTCCTCTCCCGCAACTACCCTGAAGTCCTCATCCACAAACAGATCACCCGAGCTGTCCATTTCTCTCCCTCCAACAACAATGTTCCTAACCCCAGACCACCCAGAAGCACCCACTTAGTCACCCGGTACCACCCTGGCCTGGATTGCCTCAACAAATTCATCAAACAGGGCTATGACTTTCTCAAGTCATGCCCTGACATGAGACCATCACTCCAAACTGTTCTTCCCATACCACCCAGAGTAGCCTTCCGCCGTCCTCCCAACCTCCGCAACATCCTTGTCCAACGTTACAACATCCCTAAACCACCCTCCCTACCTAATGGTTCCTACCCCTGCAACCGACCCCGCTGCAAAACCTGTCCAATGCATCCTCCCACTACCACATACTCCAGCCCCACCACAGGAAAAACCTACCCGATTCAAGGCAGGGCAACATGTGAGACAACACATGTCATATACCAGCTGACATGTGTCCACTGTTCAGCCTTTTATGTTGGTATGACTACTAACAAATTGGTTGAGCGGATGAATGGTCACAGACGGACTGTTCGCCTGGGGGACACCCAATATCCTGTGGCAGAACATGCCCTTCAGCATAACTCCAGGGACCTGGGCACGTTACACCACACGTTCCATTTAGATAGTACCAACAAACACCAGTCCCTCAGAGCTACGGAGGTGGGAACTTGCCCCCCCCCCCCTCTCTCTCTCTCTCTCTCTCTCTCTCTCTCTCTCTCTCTCTCTCTCTCTCTCTCTCTCATGTGAAACTCAGCTTGCCCTTTTCTCACATGACATATTGCGAGCCATGGACGAAGGGCAACAGGCGGATTGTGTTTTTCTCGACTTCAAAAAGGCGTTCGACACGGTGCCACACTGCAGACTGCTAACGAAGATACGAGCTTATGGAATAGGTTCACAGATTTGTGACTGGCTGGAAGACTTCTTAAGTAATAGAACGCAGTACGTTGTTCTCGACAACGAATGTTCATCAGAGACGAGTGTATCGTCAGGCGTGCCCCAGGGGATTGCGATAGGACCGCTATTATTTTCTATCTATATAAATGATCTGATGGACAGAGTAAGTTGTAATTTGCGGCTGTTTGCTGATGATGCTGTGGTGTATGGGAGGGTGTCGTCTGTAACTGACTGTAATAGCATACAGGTTGACTTAGACAAAATTTCTAGTTGGTGCGAAGAATGGCAGCTAGCTCTCAATGTAGAAAAATGTAAGGTGATGCGCATGAGTAGAAAAAACAATCCTATAATGTTCGAATACAGCATCAGTAGTGAACTGCTTGATGCCGTTGTGTCGTTCAAATATCTAGGCGTAACATTGCAGAGCGATATGAAATGGAACGAGCATGTAAGGACAGTTGTGAGTAAAGCAGACAGCCGACTTCGGTTTATTGGGAGAATTTTG
This sequence comes from Locusta migratoria, assembly GCA_026315105.1. NCBI lineage: Eukaryota > Metazoa > Arthropoda > Insecta > Orthoptera > Acrididae > Locusta > Locusta migratoria. The sequence continues at coordinate 427,026,762 of CM048747.1, forward strand.
GGAAGATGTACTTCACCTGTAAAGGAGACCGCGTATAAAACGCTTGTATGACCACGTCTTGAGTATTGCTCAAGTATTTGGGACCCGCAGCAGATCGGTTTGAAGGAAGACAGAGGCGGTTCAGAGGCGAGCAGCTAGATTTGTTACCGGTAGATTAGACCAATACGCGAGTGTCACGGAAATGCTCCGGCAACTCAGTTGGTTATATTTATCCTCTCTGGCTTGGCTCAGTACATACATGCAGTATCTCTGACGTCCACACTCCCGAAACACCACCTTCATGACCTAGGTCGTGAACTACCTTATCCTTCTGTTCCCATCCTTTCTTCTTCCCTTCTCTCCCACCTGATGAAGGAACTGTGTTCCGAAAGCTTGTCCTTTTTGTCCCCTTTTTTCTGTTTCTTCATTTGCGTTAGTATCGGCGGTACAGCACAAAGGTAAGTACTGGCCAGCCATTTTATCAATATCATTCGTCTGATTGCGATAAAATTTGGCATATTTTACATTCCAAGCAATAATAACGTTCTTATGAAATATAAATTTGGAAAAATTTCCCAGAAAAATTGAAAATTTAGAAAAAATAAAAATATTTTTCTATGAAATATTAATACCATTGATCTGATTGCGATAAAATTTTGCACATTTGACGTTCAAAGCGAGAGGAAGATTTGAGTGAAGTAAAAGTTTGGAATAGTTGCCCAGAAAATAGGAAAATTTGTGGAAAACTGAAAGAGCTTTTTTCTTTGGGATACCAATTCGTACAGTTGCGATAAAATTGTGCACATTTGACATTCAAAGCAAGAGTACATACATAGTAGCAATTGCAAAGCATTGCAGGGTCAACTAGATGACCCAGTGAACTTCGTATCTCTTACCTTTTGACATAAATCATATTAATTTAAATCTTATGCATTTTAGACCCAATAGCTTTATAAAGGCATCATAAGATAGTCTAAGTATTGGTTTGACAGTGGGCGAAAAGAGTGGGCAAATCATGCACACATGTCCAGGACAATGTTCATGTCACATTTGTAGAAGTTCAAGGAAGGTTTAAGCGGCGATAAAATAACGAAAATTTGAGAGGAAAATATAGACTAAAAGTATGTAAAATAAGGACTTGGTCGTTGTGTTGGGTGCATTCAGAAACATACTTTGAAAGAGTAAAGTTCGCTTTACACGATCTGAACCCGTATATGAATTGTCAAAGTCACTGTCAAAGGTTCCACATACACTAAATATATGCAAAGTACACACTGAATATAGTGCCACTGCAAAGTGCCTTGAAACTAATGTCAAAAATAAATAAATAAATAAAATAAACTTCATTTGTCATTCTATCACCATTATAGTTACCATTATTAGTGCAAGACAACATTATTATCTGATACTGTTTACAATGCCGACCTAACATAGGTCTTCTAAGTCTATCAAATGTGCGACGAGCTACCTCAGGCGCTAACCGCACTGATGACCAGTGAGTGACTGGTAATGATAACAGTCGTATTGGTATGGCAGATTTGCATTTTAGAGTGAATTACAATGAAGTAGATGGGTATAGAATGGAACGAGTTTGGGCACATTGATCACAACAACAGTAAGCACGGGAAAATGAAATTTATCGATTCCACAGATGCAATGCTCCAGTGAACCTGGAACAAGGAGCATTCTCGTATGATCTGAAAATAGATTATAGTACCGACAAATCTGTAACAATTGGGGAAATGTCAATTGTTAGCCAACATTGTAAAGCTTTAAAATACAGTGGTGAATCTACAGGATTACATTGTGCTGGTGGTAAAATAAAATTGCCACAATTGGTCCCACCACCTGATCCATTACACTCAGTTTTTGGGATGGAAAATGACTCAAACACATCTTGGCCAACATCAAAAAATATAATAATTGCTTCCAAATGACATTGTTTGGTGCAACGCATATTGTACAGAACAGTTTCATGCCCACTTTCTCCGGGACTTGACGGCATGGCGGGAGGTCTCTGTGACTTGGACAAGTCTGGTTGAACCAGAATATTGCCAATTGTGTGCTCCTGAATTTCTTCTATCTCATACAAATCCTTTAGTTCTTCGGCATTTAAATTAAGTTATATTATTCCCTCAGATTATGATGGTGACATTATTGAGATGTACTTTAATAACAGTAGTTGTTCCGCCAGGTATTATTGTTCATTAGCCCTATTAATTTGTATTATTCAGCTCAAACTGTGACCACATTTGATGCAAAAATTGAAGGTATCAGCAGTTATTATTAAACATTTGTCATACCTTAAATTTTTTGTACAACTAGGACAGGTAGTTTTGTTGTTCTGCCGTTTTATCTCATTTTTACACAAGGGACAATGCATTTTTAAAAGTTAATTATAACTTCTGAAAAATAGGAGTCAAAGTGCAAATAGCTTTTCCTGAGAATAATTATTGTTCAATATTTTGATTTATATACTTCAAATCAAAAATATCTTGAACCACACACATTCTAAAGTATCTTATCCGAAACTTCAGCACTCAAGCTATCTCCACACCAGATTTCATTACAATAGATTAAGTGGTTTATGTAATGATATATAGCCAAATCAGTTCAGCCGTTCGAGACTAACGAACAGCAATTGATTTTTATCTTTGACAGTTCATATACAGGTTCAGATCGTGTAAAGCGAACTTTACTCTTTCAAAGTTATTTCTGAACACACTTAACACAACAACCAAGTCATTATTTATATACATGTGGCATCTGTTCCAAAAGAGCAGTCGTCACTTCTGATCCTGCAGTTGTTAATCTTTCATATTCAAAGAATATGGGGCAGGGTGGGCAAGATTGTGCCCTTACTCTTACGAGACTTAGTTTCATAACTATGAGTTTGAGTACTGTGGGCAGGGTGAAGCTGGGAATTTGTATCCGACAGAAGGCGTGCTTAGGTAATCCTTGCAGGTTCGGTGATCACTGTGTCTCCTGTGGTGTAGTGGTCAGCACAAGAGACAAGGACGCAGGAGACCCGCTTTCGAGTCACAGCTGGGTACACATTTTCAGCTTTGCCCATTCGCAGTTGATGTCATATTCTGTGAATATGAAAGTCATTTTTTACATGTTTTAAATCTTAATTTTCCTTGCAACATTTCCATATTTTATCACCGTTTAAACCTTCTCTGAACTTCCACGAATGTGACATGAACATTATCCTGGACATGTGTGTGTGATTTGCCTACACTTTCCGGCCACTATCGGGCCAATACTTAGACTATCTGATGACGCCTTTATAAAGCTACTGGGTCCTAGATACATATGATTTTAATTAATATGGTTTATATTAAGAGGTAAGCGATACGAAGTTCGCCAGGTCATCTAGTAAAGATATATAATTTTGATATAGTCACTACCAATGTTACTAGATAACTAACTACATAAAAAAATTATGACAAGGTATTGAATAGGTGGTGCCAAGAACAGTAACTAAAATAACCGACTTGATTTCCTATGAGATCTCATGACTTTTTATGGTGGAAGAAATTCTTTGCAAGAGTTGCATTTTTGTACATTTCATGTTATTGATGGGATTATTTATACATTAACTCCCAGAGAGATACGTAATTCAAAGAAGTATGTGCGACACAGGGAGGTAGAGAAAAGAGCACAAAAATATGCAAGGGTAAAGGAGAAAGTGTGATATAATTATTGCAAAACTGCCTAATATATCAGTGGGAAGATTTGGCATACTAGATGCTGCACCAACAATCTGCACATTCACATAGCCATATGTCTTATTTGAGAGAGATTGCTGATGAAGTGTGACTTTAAAGGCAAGAGCTCGCATGCTTTGGAAGGTGCAGTGAAATACAGCAAAGAAGAGAAAAATTGACAGACATTGATTACAGAAATGCACTAACAGAGGAAAATAGCCCCGGGTTGTGGGTTGCAAGCACAGCCACCATGCAAAATCCAACAGCTGCAAGCACAACCTAGAAGGCTAGACAAGGACTTTTACTGTTCCAAACGTTAGGCCACTGTTTCAAAAACAGTCACCATGCTGATCTTCTTGTTTTATCCAGACCTTTACATTCAATCAATGTGCATATTTTCACATTGTATTTTTCAATTATTTTTGTCTTAAAAATAAGTCATACCTGCAGTGTATTCACGATTTTCTGGTGTGTTTAAAGGAGGTTCTGTTAATAAAAAATAATGATCTTCAGGCTCAGCACGTAGATATTTAAAGATGCACTGTTCTAAGAACCTTTCCATTAAATCCCAGTCCTCCACTAAACCATGACGAACAGGGTACTGGAAAATTGACACACATTATTAACAGAAAATTAACAATTTAAATACCTGTATAACTTAAAGTATGTTCAATTGCAAACAGTCTCAAAAATATATCTGGGATTTATAATAATAAGAGACTTCAGCTTTTTTTAATTAATATCACCACATATCATGAAACACCTTATTAGAACAATTATAGAAATGCTAAGAGAATGCAATACACTGCAATATTAAACTAGAACTATTTTTAATAAAGTTGTTACGAGGCACGCACGTTAGGGGAGTCTATATCGATAGTAGTGATGAGTTTCCCCTTAGGCGGTGCTTTGATCTGCCACAAGGAAGTTGTTTTCGATGTGCCATCGCTGGCGATGGCTAGTTGGAGGCGTGTGATGCATGCAAAGCCAGTGACGGATTGACATTCAAATAGCGCTTGTTGCCTCAGTTCCTCCGGAGGTGTTGTGACCGACTTGTGGGCCGCCGCCAGCGTAGACCGATGGAGTAACAGCTTGGCGCCCAACGAGTTCTAGTCGCCTGGGTAGCGGTGGTTATGTTGTTACTGTTGTGCGGGCCGACGTGAGCGCACAACTTAGTGTCCTAGAGGCAGAGTCGCTGTTTGCTCCTGAAGTATTTTGCAGCTCAATGTTTGGGCAGCAGGACAGGTAGCTGGAGATGAGTACTTAATGTGGGCGACGGCGTGCTGTGCCGCGTGTGTCGCCTAGTGAAGCAAGTTCTCTTTCCTCTGCTCCTGAGAGCAAGTGCTGTACTGGTGACCTTGTACGAGCGCTGGAAGGCTTTAATTCTCAGTGTCATTCCGTGTCGGGCTCTGCTACACACCTTGTGAACGTTGGTGCCCCAGGCTTCGTTGATTATGCAATAGTCTGTTGTGTGCCTTTTGAACAGAAGTTCGTCGAGAGTAGGGTGTTTTTCTCCTGAACTTTGTTTTGAATTGTGGATTGTGCCTGATGTTTCATATGGTTGTCCCGGCATTGTCTGGTGTCCGCCCCCATCTGAGTGTCGTTATTCGGATGGGCAGTCTTGTTTGTTTCGATTGTGGAGGTCTGCACTGTGCACCCTGCTGATTCTGGAGCACCTCTGGCTTCGTGTTGGAACAACGTCGGTTCTGAGTCGTGGGAGGGGGTCAGTTAGAAAACTGTTACTGAGCTGATCTCTTACAGACAGTTGTGGTTTGGCATTTGACACTAAAGTGTGGTATTGATGTTTAAGCAATTGTTTCATGCCTTCAATGTTATGAGTTCTAAGTATATATATATATATATATATATATATATATATATATATATATATATATACACACACACTAACCGTTACTGTTTCTGCAAAGAATATTTAAGTATTTGAATTTTGTTCTAGCATTTATTTGAATTTTAAAATTTTACTAAGTTTTAATGAGTGCCTTTTATTTCTCAAATTGCTAAGGAGGTTTGATATTTTGGCACTTGTTATGTACTGTTTTATAATTCAAAGCGTTTTGGAGGTGTATATGTCGGCGTAATTTGGTGCCGGATACTGTTTCTGGAATTTATGTTGCAGATTTACATTATTGGGGCTGGCCCGGCGGTACCACAATGGAGGAGGAAGTTGTGATTTCCGGTTACGAGCAGATGGGGGATCGCGGTAGCGCTAGATTGTTTTGCTTCCTTCGGTTAAGCGACCTGTCTCCTCCTCTGCGGTCCTGCAGTGTCCGCCGAGTAGTATGTATGAAGATGGCTACCAACATGCATTGTACTTGGTGGTCGAAAGTTTAAATTTCCAGTTTCAACATTTGCCAGTTTGTTACCTGCTTCGGAAGCATCATTTAAATTATGATTTTGAGCAATTCAGTAGTTGTAAAAAAAAAAAAAAAAAAAAAAAAAAAAAAAAAAAAAAAAAAAAAAAAAAATTTACTTTAAAAGGGTTGTACTTAACATTTTCCTTTGGTTTAAATTGTTGAAGTGATTTCTTTAAAGAAGCCCTTAGGGCTTTATTATTGTTAATAAACCTGTGTGCATGAGATTTGCTGAATATACCATTTTGCCATCCTGTCCTTAGTTTCCTTATTTCCTGAACTGCTTTCAGTGGCGTCCCCTCCATCTGCACCATAGCAAAATTAGTCTAAATAATGATCAGTTTGATTCGTTAAGTGTGCCCTGAGTATGGAAAATTCAAAGAAAAATACGGGTATGCAGCCAGGTACAAAAATTGACATCTGCCGATCTTTCGGAAAGAGACAAACCCAACCAGCCTCAAGGCAATACTGCAGCAAGGAAGCAAAGTGTAATAACATTTAAAACCTCGGTTTTCAGTGACAACAGGAAAAACAGCACACACTGAGCAAGCAAGCAAACACATGAAACGGAAAAAAAAGAAAAGAAAAAAAAAAGAAACAGTCAGAAGTATTGATGATAAATATCAGTATATAATTGCTAGGGTGGTATTGATTTTGTCCCTCTGTTTCTTTGAAAGTGAACCCTCGAAACCACACACAGGCCTACAACCTGCAACAGATAATTCTGCTGTGACTCAAAAACCATTACAACAGCAGATTGAAGTGAAGATATTCGGCGACAGCCACACACGTAGTATCTATAAACATGTCTCAAACTCTTCTAAAGAGAACGTGAGTGTTTCAGCTGTTGTGAAGACTGGGGCAAAGTTTGCAAACGTCGCGAGCAGTATCGAAAATGAATGTGCCAAATCCACTAAAAGTGACTGTGTTGTTCTTATTGCAGGATCTAACGATGTTTACCGAAATGAGGCTAGTGCATTTATAAAAAAACTTATTGCTGTCTTGCAGCTGCTGACGACTACAAACTTAATAGTGATGAATGTGCCTATACAATTTGACCTGTCTGACTGGTCTTCTGTGAACAGTGAAATTCGGCGAACAAATAAAAAATTACAGCACTTCTGTTCGAGGTATCAAAATATGAAACTTCTCGATGTCAGCAACTACGAAAAAGCTTGTTTCACAGCACATGGACCACACCTAAAGCAGGCTGGTAAGAGGAGACTCGCATCAGATATAAACCAAGTTGTTGACGAAATGATACAAGTAAGTAGCTGTGAAAATAAACAATCTATCAGCCTAAATTATGTCATACAGAAAAACTAGTGGAATGGGCCAATTCCAAGCAAATTCGGCCCAACATTAACAATTCAGAGCAAGCTTTAAATACAGAACTGAAAGTTAATCTACCTTGCTATCAAGATAGTTTTAAAGACCCTCTACCAAAAGCACCTCAGGGAGTCCAACAAACTGTTACTGTACTGCAAATGAACATCTGCTGCATAAGGAACAAACTGTTAGAATTAGAAAACTTTTGTAATGTTGAAAAGGTTGATGTTGATTGTATATCAGAACACTGGCTGACAGAAGAACAGGTAGACTACTTTGTTCCACAAGGTTATTCTGTTGGAGACATTATGTGCAGAAGTAAGATAAAGAACGGAGGTGCTCTAATACTGGTTAGAGATAGTTTAATGTTTTTTTTTTTTTTTTTTTTAATTGGACGTTAGCTCCTTTTGTACTGAGCTGGATGGAGAATTTAGCTGTACAAGACTAGCTGTAGAGGACACCATAATCATTAGCTTATATAGATCTCCAGATGGAGATGTAAAGATATTCCTTGAAAGATTTGAGCTACTTGTGAGGAAAGTCTTAAAGTATAAAACAAAGGTCATTATCTGTGGGGACTAACATTGAAATGATTAATAATGATGACAATATTCAGAGGACATTTTTCAATACCTTAAGATGGCTAAATTTACATTGTACAAACCACAGACCCACACGGAAAAATGCTTGTTTAGATAACATTATAGTTAATCTTCCTAGAGATACATATAATGTCAGAATTACTAGCGAAGCTCTAGCAGACCATGAACCCCTACTTCTAACTCTCTACTCTGATCAATTACCTTTGTCAGACACTTAAATCAGCGCGAAGTTCAATACTACGTGGATAAGAGGAATATATTAAATTACTAATTGACAGACTAGCTGATGTAAATTGGGACATTGTATACTTCACTCAACCAGGGAAGGGTGCTGGTGAAATTACATATGATAAGTTTATGAAAAAACACTCTGAGGTATAGTATTCCTGTTCACCACTTATAAAAATCAACCTTAAGCGTAACCAGAAAAGGAAGCAGATAAATTGGTACACACACAAGGTAGCCCTAATTAGGGAGGATATGCTCAGACTATATAGAGCATATAAAAATTCTCGTAAACAAGGACTTCAACCAGATGACATTACTTATAGAGCCTATTTAGAATGTAAAAGAAACTACAAACACAAACTTACCCTGGCCAAAAAACTTGCATGCGAACAATACATAGATGGTGCCCCTAATACATGCAAAGCAGCATGGGACATTATCAAACAAGAAAGTTCCCAAACCCACACACAAGATGTAATATTGGACCCAGAAGAATTAAATGATTACTTTGTAACCTCAGTGAGTGAGCGGGAAAAAAAATCAAACAAAATGGGATACATGCATTAGATCTCCTTGTAGTTGAGACACACAGAAAGTATACCTTCAGCTGGAATGCTGTCACCCCCAAGGATATTATAAAAGTTGTTGCAAAATTCTCTAACTCCAGAAGTATGGACAGTTACTGGTTTTCTAATTATGTAATTAAAAAAATAATCCATCTTATATGTCAACCCTCTCCTTCATATTTAATATGTGTATAGAATCTGGAGTATTCCCAGCGCACTAGAGGCCAAAGTAATACCAATCTATAAAAAAGGAGATAAGCACCTGCCTCAAAACTACCGACCTGTTTCCAGTGACCCAATATTTTCAAAAGTCTTTGAGCAGTTAATGCAGAGGGAGAGGGCGCGAGGGAGTCCATCCAGAATTTAAGCAAAAACCTCTATTCCTATTCATAAGATCACCGCTAGTTTTATTTCAATCACTTCCTCGATGACACAGTCCCAATAGGTAGAAGTACATGCCAAAATTTCCATTTTGTTGTATTTCATAAGGTGACCTGTGTCTTGACAGTGTTCAAAAATAGCAGATTTGTTAGGCTGTTGTAAACATGTGTGATGTTCATACTCAATAGATCAATCTTGAAGAGTCCTAATTGTTTGACCATAATGAAACGCCACAGCTGCATGCGATACAATAAGACACCTGCCTTGCACAAACCAAGACAATTCTTTACAGACCCTAAAAGCGCCTTAATTTTAGATGATGTTCAAAAAACACATTTCAGATTGCATTTACGCAAAATATGGCCAATCTTGTAGGACATACTGCCAACGTATGGCAGAAAGAACACTGACTTGAGTGCCATGTCTGTGCTATCATCACTAGCCCTTTGCACATTTAGCCGATAGTGCAACACTCTTACCACATTGTGGACAGCGCCTGAGTGACTCTTACAATGCCAAAAAATTATTAGCTGCTCCACACCGTCACACAGGTGGGGCCTCACGGCGAAGGAGATGGCCATGGGTCACCCAGGTATGCCCAATACGGAGGCAGCAGAGAACAACCAACTCTCGATGTATGGATCGCAGTGAAACTTCCATAGAGTCATGGATAGCTTCACTGCTCGAAGCTTATTCGTTGCACTCGTGGTAGACCAGTGAGCACACCATGCCTCATGCACCTTCTTGTGCACTGTTAACTTGAGGTCCGATTCCGTGTCGTCAAAGGTAAAGGTAGCGCAACGGTGGCTTGTTTGGCCAACTGGTCGACACGTTCATTCCCCGGCATTCCAATGTGGGCAGGGGTCTACAGAAAGACCACAGAATGTCCAGATTTGCCAAGAGAGTAAGCAGACTCTTGAATGGACTACACTAATGGGTGATGAGGGAAGAACTGGTCGATTGCCTGCAAGCCACTGAGGGAGTCACAACACATGACAAATGACTCCCTGGGGCAGGCTCGGAGATGTTCTAGAGCCTTTAAGGATTGCAACCAGCTCTGCAATTAAGACTATTTCCATGGGGTAATGAGTGCTGTTCGACATGGTCGCCATGGAGACATGCATAACCAGCACGACCATCTGCTAGGGACCCATCAGTATAAATGGCTTCAGCACCATGGAAAGAATCAAAGAGACGCAGGAATGGGCAACGGAGTTATGTTGGAGAAACGGAGTTTCGATGCACAGGACAGATCCAGACAAAGCTGCACACGGGGAATGGACCAAGGAGGGGTTTGAAAGGAATATTGGAAAGTGGCAGGGAGTGGATGGGATTCAAGGGACGAAAGGATAGAATGAACACGGACTGACATTGGATAACATGACCAGGGCCGTCATGGAGGGATAGGGAGTGCAGTGCCTCGGAAAAGAAGCCCATGTGTGCAATGTGCGGAGAATGCCCGCTCTCCAACAGGTATCATATGCCTTCTCCAAGTCGAAGAACACTGCTACTGCGACGCTTCTTTAGAAAGTTATTCATAATGAAGGTCGACAAGGTAACGAGGTGATGAGCAGCAGAGCGGTGTCGACGAAAACTGCATTTGTTAGGAGGTGGCGAGATTCGAGGAGCCAGACCAACCGAGTGTTAACCATGCGTTCCATCACCTTACAAACGCAGCTCGTCAGAGAAATGGGGCGATAACTGGAAGGAAGATGTTTGTCCTTCCCTGGTTTGGGGATGGGTACAACAATGGCTTCACGCCAACATGTGGGAACATGACCTTCAGTCCATATGCGATTGTAGGTACTAAGAAGAAAACACTTGCCCGCAGGAGAGAGGTTCTTCAGCATCTCAATATGAATGGAATCGGGCCTGGGAGCAGAAGATCAGGACAGGGCGAGAGCACGGTCTAGCTCCTTCATGGTGAAGGAGACATTATAATTTTCACGATTAAAAGAGTGGAAAGAAGGCGGCCGTGCCTCCTCTGCCTGTTTGCGAGGGAGGAAGGCAGGGTGGTAATGGGCAGAGCTCAAAACCTCCGCAAAGGAACGGCCCAGTGATTTGGAAACATCAACGGGGTCCACAAGGACTGCATTCTCTTTTGTGTTCCAACTTCGTCGCCGCTTTTGTGTCCCAGCCTCGTCGTAGGTGTCGGTCGCCGAGTGGAATGAGACCGACACGCTGGTGCAGGTACGGAGGGGAGCAGCCAGAAACTACAAACACTAGAGTAAATTAGAAAGATATATATTGCACAGAATGTAACAATACTTAACTTTTACATAGTACTGCAGAATGTTGATACATAGTTATTAGAGGCCTGCCTAGTGCCTGTACAATAGCAAAGTCTTCACTGGTGCCTATCTGATTACGAAGGTCCTAACTCATTGCTATCTCAGTCCGAAGTGACCGATGTCCTTCAGTGGTGGCCACGAGCGGCGTTGTCACAGAGGGCGCTCGTGGCTGTCGTCTTGAGAACGCCGCGCCATGCGTGCATGGCGGCGCGTGGCGAAAGTAGGTGGCGCGCACTTTGTACTTGTGCGACACCACATTCTCGATGGTCAGGCCAGAAATCGGGAAGTGGACTTTGATGCCGGATAAACGGCGTAGGCCATCCCAAACAACTGTGGAGGGAGTAAAACGGTTAAAAGAACTAGTAAAAGCAGTCCAGCAAGCTTTTTTGCTGTCGTTTATGATATGACGACATTGGGCTCTCATACGTTTATAATGTATGCAATTCTCCAAAGTTGGGTGGCGGCGGAAGGTGCGTAAAGCACAGCGCCGGGCTCTAAGTGCGTCGCGGCAGGCTGCAGTCCACCAAGGGACCGGAACACGACGTGGAGAAGAGGATGTACGAGGTATGGAATGTTCGGCAGCGGTGAGAATAACCTCTGTGAGGTAGTTGACCTGACTGTCACAGCTGGGAAAATTCTGATCGTGAAAAACAGCCATGGAAGAATAAAGCCCCCAGTCAGCTTTAGAAATGTTCCAACTGGTGGGACGAGGAGATGGGGAATGATGCAGGAAGTGGATGATACAAGGGAAATGGTCACTCGAGTACGTGTCAGAAAGTGCATACCACTCAAACCGACCGGCAAGCTGAGGAGTGCATATCGCAAGGTCTATGTGGGAGTAAGTATGGGTTGTGTCAGAAAGGAAGGTCGGTGCACCAGTGTTGAGGCAGACAAGATTGAGGTGTTGGAGAAGGTTCACCAAAAGGGAGCCTCTTGGACAAGGTGCCGGAGAGCCCCATAGGGGATGGTGGGCATTGAAGTCGCCTACCAACACGAAAGGTGAAGGGAGCTGGTCAATGAGGTGTAGCACATCTGCCCCAGTAAGGGCAGATGACGATGGCGAATGAATTACAGAGGGAAAAGGTAAATGTGGATAAAGTGATGTGGACGGCAACTGCCTGTAGGTGAGTATGCAATGAAATGGGATGGAAATAGACGTCGTCTCGAAGGAGCATCAGAACCCCTCCATGGGCTGGGATACCTTCCACGGGTGGCAGGTCGAACCGCACGGAGGTGTAGTGTGGAAAGTCTGCACCGTAAGTTGGACGCAACTTCATTTCTTGGAGACAGACTAGAAGCAGGCAGTGCAACCGAAGGAGTAGTTTTAACTCCTCCCGATTGGAACGAAAGCCGCGAATATTCCATTGAAGGAGCGCCATGATAAAAAATGAGATAAGAAATGAGGATAAAAATGAACAAGCAAGCGGGGTCACCTTGACGGCCGCTGAGGACCGGATTTCGAGGGAGCACTGCTATCGCTGTCTAGGGGCAAATGGTCATGGTGCATAGGTTTGACCAACGCACCTGCCACCTCCCTGAGTTGATCAGGAGGGGCAGTTTCTACCGCCGGTAAAGGGCCAGGTGCCCGGCTGAAAGAGCGTCCCGGTGAAACAGAAGACGGCCAAGGCCGGCAACTGTTGGGCGGCGTGACGGACGGGTCACGCCTCGGCGGGGAAGGAAAGGAACTCTTTTTCTTGGTGGCTCTTCTGGAAGAGTGAGGCAGTTGACGGTTGGGAAGCCTGAGAACGCAGAAAATCCTCACGGACGGGTTCCTTTTTCAAAGTCCAGGCATTTTGTTTAGTTGCCCGCGGTTTACTAGTGGTTGACGAAGACTGGACTTTAGAAGCAGCAGGAAGAAGTGGGGACGTGGAACGGGCAATCTTCGGGCTGGCGAATCGCACAACTGTGTCAGAGAAAGTGAAATCACAAGTCTGGGTACTTGAATCCTTAGTAGGTCGAGTGGAGGTGAGGACCTTACTGTATGTGCCCGATGGGAGGACAGTGGGCTTTCGACTCGCCAGCAACTTTCGAGCGGCAGATGTTGATACCTTTTCCGTAACCCGAATTTGTTGGATGACCTTTTCATCGTTATAGACAGGGCAGTCCCGAGAGGAAGCCGCATGGTCACCGTTGCAATTAAGGCAGTGAGGGGACGGAGGTGGGCAATCCCCCTCATGGGCGTCCCTACCACAAGTGACACATTTTGCTGCGTTAGGGCAAGATTGACGGGTGTGGTTGTACCTGTGGCATTGAAAACAGCGCATTGGGTTAGGTACATAAGGGCGGACAGAGATGACTTCATACCCTACTTTGACCTTCGACAGGAGTTCAACTCTGTCGAACCTCAAGAACACAGTATGAGTCGGTGTCAGCTGGTTATCTACCTTTTTCATCACCCTGTGGACGGCTGTTACACCCTGATCGGACATATAGGTTTGTATGTCTTCGTCAGACAACCCGTCAAGGGATCTCGTAAAAACTAACCCCCCTTGACGAGTTGAGTGTGCGGTGCGCTTCTACCTTGACTGGAAACGTGTGCAACAATGTTGTTCGTATCAGTTTTTGGGCCTGGAAGGCACTGTCCACTTCCAGCAACAATGTGCCATTGCGCTGACGCAAACAGGTTATAACAGGGCCAGCAATTACATCAACACCTTTCTGGATGACGAAAGGATTTACAGACGTGAAATCTTTACCGTTGGTGCGAGACACAACAAGAAATTTCGGTAGATTAGGCAGTCTTTTTTTGCTGAGGCGAATCTATCTTTCGTTTCTGGGTCAATGTCACTGAAGAAGAGAAGGAAGTCATTGCGGAAGTGTCCCCCGTGATTACCGGCGTCTCTGATGGCACGCTCCTTCCTAGTGGGGGCCCTCTCCCAGGGCTTACCAGCCTTAGGTGATTGTTCACACCTCAGGTCACACCTCCCGAGAACTGACGGAGGGACCAATCGGCATGGTCGGAAGGTACCAGCTCAGGTAATCATCCCTCCCTGGGCCTGGCCTTTACCAGGTGGTACGTACGTGCCCTACTTGTCTTGCGTGGGTCGGCCTTCAGACACGCACAGGGAGGAAAGAAGAAGAAAAGAGGAAGTGAAGAGAAAGAAGGAAAGAAGTGTCTCAAACGCCGAGGCGGAGACTAATGAGGAGGAAAAGAAGGCTAGGAGAATACAGTAAGGAGAGGAAGACAGAAACAAAGGGTAGGAAAGGACGGAACCAAGGAATAAGAGAAACGACAACAAGAAACCACCGTAACTCGCGAAAGACGCCCGTCTCCGGGCGAAGGCATAAACCGGGAGGGAAAGTGAAGCAGCCTGGGGCAGAAGAAAGGCTGCTCCGGCTCGGGGCCCCGTGCGCGCCACACACATACCCACAAAAGAACTGTGGGCCCCCTGGGGGGGTCTACAGGAGAGACATCATCATCTGGTGAGAGGTAGACAGAACATATTGTAACACTTGCACTGCCCGGACCCGAACAGCAACTGCATCTAGAGGTGTTTGAAGAGGCATGATAGCGCTTGGGACAGAGGCTAGGACATAGACGCAGACTCCACCTGACTCTCTGTCATTGGTGGAACGATTTTTAAAATAGCCCCGATAGCCTTGAAGGGGCAAGGGACAGCATTGCTGAAACCAGGTTTCCTGAAGAGCGATACAGAAAGCAGGTGTTAGGCTTAGAAGTTGTCGTAGCTCAGCCAGCTGGGGGGAAGGCCGCCACAATCCCACTGGAGGATGATGATTTCTGGTTGGTTGGATGTTTAAGGGGGACCAAACAACAATGGACTTCAGTCCCCCATTTCACCACAAAGCGTCCAAAGAATACTGTGAGCATGAAAGAGAGAGGCCCAGAGTTAATGTGTAAAGTGGGAGGGGAATCCCACATAGTCCATAACACTTCATCAAAAGCAACACGAAACAAAACAAAAGGAGATCATCACACAAAACAGCTTACAACAAGGAAGCCGATGGCTGTGGTTGGCCGACCATGAATATAAAATAGGAAAAGTCAACCACTCGGCAGCTCTCTAGTTACAGAGAACGATAAAAACACCCTGCTCGAATAAAAAGTAAAACGGAATCTGCCATTGTAGCATCGTCACCTAAAACTTCTAATAAAACAACAGGGAGGTTAAAATTTCTCCGCAAGGTGGCTAAAACGGGGCAGTCTGACAATATATGGACGATAGACGGGACCCACACCGACATTGGGGCAGGTTCTCACCCCGTAGGAGTTTTTCATGGGTGAGCCACGTATGCCCAATGTGGCGGCGACACAAAACCACTGAGTCCCGGTGAGAGCCACATATTGAGGAGCACCACACAGCCGTAGCACCACGTAGCCGGGGTGCTCAGCAACGACAGCAAAAAACTGGCGATGGAGAGCCTCAGGGGGAAGCGAGTCCTTGCACCCGTGGGCCAAGTCTAAATGAAGACATGGCCTTGGCAGGCACCATGGAGGTATGCGTGAACGGGCCCGAAATGGAGGTAGGAGAGGATAGGACTCGAGCTCCCCCAGGAGGGACTGCACTCTGACAACTATTGTGTGTCCTGACCTGGGTCGCTGCTGCTGGTGACGAACGGCCACAGTGGAAAAAAGTAGACAATAGTTCGGGTGTCCTGTTGAACTATATACTCCGACTGCATACGCTGCCAACAGTTGTTGACAGCGGACCCATAACGGGGGGGACCCCGGCCTCTGCTAGTAGACTGGCCACAGGGCTGGTGCGGAAGGCACCCATCATGATGCGGACCCCACAGTTGTGAATGGGGTCCAGGAGATGCAGTGCCAAAGGTGCCGCAGACCCATAGGCAATGCACCCAAAATTGAGACAGGACTGCACCAGCGCCGTGTAAAGCCGCAACAGCAACAGCATTGAGCGGTCAGCACCCCAGGTCGTATGACCCAGGTGTCTGAGAAGGTTGAGACGGCGCCAGCACTCCCGTTTCAGCTGACGAATGTGGGGGAGTCACGTCAGCTGAGCATCAAAGACCAGTCCTAAAAACCGATGGGTGTCCACTACGGTCAGTAGTTCGTCGTTAAGATAAAGTTCAGGGTGAGGGTGATCTGTCCGATGCCGACAGAAGTGCATCACTCTGGTCTTGGTGGCAGAAAACTGAAAGCCATGAGTAATCGCCCAGGACTGCGCCTTCCAAATAGCACCCTGCAACCTAAGCTCGGCAACTTTGGTGCTGCAGGAACTAAAAGAGATACAAAAGTCGTCAGCATAAAGAGAAGGGGAGACCGATGATCCAACCGCTGTCACTAGACTGTTGATGGCAACTGAAAATAATGGAACGCTCAAAACTGAGCCCTGAGGAATGCCATTCTCCTGGATATGAGAGGTGCTCAGGGAGACTAGGCGAATAAAATTAACTCCCCGCCGTTCTAATTTCCCACACAGTTCGTTTTCCGACTGCAACAAAACATCTCTGTGAAATATTATTCCCTGCACCATGTTTAAGATCTTGTGTTGTGTTATATCAACAGGTACATCATCCAGCTTGTCAAAGGCTAGCGATGCCCGTGACTGGGCTGGGGATGACGTTATTAATACCGACCCAGAGCGCATATTTGACATTCTTTCCACCTCACCATACTTGTCCTCCAAATTATACTCGAAGACCAAGGGCTTAGTCATCTTAAAGGAGTCCCCATCAGTGCGGCTACAGACAAGATATTTAGGGGCATAAGCCTCACCATGATGTCTTGCCCGACGTTCCTCCCATGGTGTAGCCAGGGAACGGAATATTGGGGATCATACTCTGCAGCATTGTAGTCTCCTCTTCCTCACTTAGAGACGGCGGTTGTACGTCCGCCAACGTTCCATGGTCTTTTCATGGTGTTCCCAAGAGCAGCTAGGGAAATAAAGGTCCACCCAGGCAGAGCCCCGCTTGCCTGGGTAAGCCTTATACAACTGAGGTGCAGCAGCTTCCTCAGAGGTTGCTCGCTAGCAACTGTTCAGGTTGAACAGGCAGGCATCTCCTCGGCACGTATCACACCTTGAGATTGAGGGTTGTTTTTTTTTTTTTATAGAGGTTTGTACCGTCCTCGCGACCCGGGCGATCAAGCCAAGATCCCCGGGCTCTGAAACGTACAATGTTCCACCATCGCGCCATACAATGGTTGTTGAAGCACGCACAGAGCTTATTGTGTAGCGGACTGTTGGCGCGACACAGCCCATGGGTCAGGACCCTGGGGTCGCCAAGCCTGTACTCTGCAAATTAATGCTGAGCCCCTGAGGGGTCTGGATTTATTTATGAAGAGCTTTGTTTAACAATCTGACATAATTTCATTAAATATACGGTAATTGATGTTTTTATACAGCTATTACTTGATTAATGAAGTAATGAAAGAGTTAAGCATGTTCTTAACCTTTACATGAAAACCTATTAAGAACTTTTTGACATGAAGATCAAACATTTATGTACGTGTTGTAAGCTATTTCTGGGATTTAATTGCCTCTCTCGCACAGTAATTGGTTTAAGATTCTAAAGTATGGCATGTTCCATGAAACACACCACCACTGTTTTCCATATGGAGTTTAAGTGGTGTTGTAACTTATAACTTCTAAAATATGAGACAGCATGGATCAAAATATGCAGAATGCCACATATGTGAACATCACAAATATTTGTACTTAGCCATCCATTAAAATCTCAAAAGGCATAGTGCTAAGTGTTGTTGCTGTGTTTCATTATTTAAGTCGTAAACCTTACATACCTGCATTCGTAGAACCATTTTTGAGTGGTACTGTGGCTCTCACCTCAGGTGTATCGTATAATACGGCCTAATATCATATATTTGTAGAAAAGGGTGAAGTACTTTTGACACTCAATAATTTAAGCTGTACTCTTAGGTTTCTGCCTAACCACATTCATTAAAATCATGACATATTCATAAAAAAAATAGTGAAGTACTTTTGTTAATCAGAATAGACATCTACAGTGTAGCTTGTCATAGCCATTTTCTACGAGTTCGTGATATTAAGCCGCATTACACGATACACCTGAGACGAGAGCCACAGTACCACTCGAAAACGGTTCTACAAATACAGGCTCATGTAAACCTTTCATCAATGTAGGTTAGACAGTAAACGAGTCAACTAGCGCTACAGGTGGCCAAAACACAAAATGTGAGAAATAGGCATTCGACTTGGCATTTGTAGTTGCAACTAGTGGAGGCCGCGCATGCACAGTAGAGAGAGTAAGAAACTGGCAACGTAGATTTTCAAGGAAATGCATCAAGCCAAGTGGTAGGCAAGCAAATGTTCCTGCCAAAAATCAAATCTAGTACTGCGACTTATCCAAGGTTTTTGGGAAAAATACAAAAATTCCATGAGTTTTCCAGAACAAAGAAAGTCCCCGAGTTTTCTCGGTTTTCCAGAATGCTGGACACCCTGACACTGAAACCCTTGAAACAGTGTGAATAGAAGATTTTTTTTCTAGTAACATACATGATATTTATATGTATATCAAGCTGTTATAGGAGGTGGTATTCTGTTGCCTTCCTCTGACCTTAAATATATGAGACAAGTGTGTACACACACCCATGCACATTGTGGCAATGCTTAACCCTGTATTTGGCACGCACAGAAATCACAAGAAGAAAAAATAAGTTTCTTAAATGAGTAGGGCCATGTGAACAGATTTATATGATTTTTTTCAAAATATAGTTTCTGGTTTGTAAGTAACATTGCCCAAAAACTTTGCATGGTGGTACAGTATTGTTCTTATAACTGTAAAAATTATTGTATTTTAGGCTACTTCATGAGAAATGTGTGAAAACAAGTCGTTTTTTGTGCAAAGTTCAGAACAGTCCCATGATTTCCACATTTTACAGTCAAGTATCCCTGAAGACAAAACTTCCAAATTCATTTTGGCTTGTAATCTGTCAAGTGACAACATGTCATATCTGTCATACCGTACATCATTGACTGTTACAGGAGATGCTGTTTCATACTTCTTTTGGACTTATTGCCCATTTTGTAGTGGTCTACCAGGCCTCCTCTTCCCAATAAATATAATTCAATTTTCAGTCTCCCATCTAAGAACTCATCAACAATTTTCCATAATAATGTAACTTCAAGGCTTCCTCTTTCCCACTTGTAAACACTTTTCCATGAATCACGAAAAATATTGTTACAAAATTGAAACAAACATGTACCTCGGTAACGTATGCATGGAGTGTCCACTAAAGATTGAGTTAGTTGCTAAACTTTTCGCAAAAGACAACGGAACATCACTGTAATGGAGAGCTTAAAAGTTAGTTTCAAGCACTGTTGCCCATCCAAGGAAGAAACTTTAAACATGTTTCAGCAAACCATGCACAATTTTGATGTTGCTTGAGAGCAACATTGCCAAATAAAGGTGTAAGGTATAAAGACACAAAGGGAAAATATGTTCACTTATATTATATGTGGTATTTTCCAGTTATGAAATAATATAATTCATAAAATAACATACGTAGTTTATCCTGTCGATAGAAGAATGTTGGGTTAAATTTTACTTAAAATATTGGCGGTCTAGAATGTTAACATTGGCAACAGATGAGAATGGCTGGAAATGAGGCGACCAATGACGGAGCACATGCAGGCAGCCAATCTGAATTCAGTCTGTTTTAATTGTTATATGGCAAATTAATGATAAGAAACAAAAGGACACAGAAGAATGTTTGATGCCTCCCTCTTTCATTCATGATGAATCGCAACATGTTTAAGTTTTATGTAAAATGGTAGTGTTGTAGTGAGCGAGTGTGGACAATTAGATGTTTCCTTCATGATGTTAATGAAATTACTGATCAGTCAAGAGTACACACAAGAACCTGTCGACCATACAGCAGGAACAGAATTAAGCATTTACTTCATGGTCAACAGAAAGGATTGTGGCACTCATTCCATGATTTAAGTAAAATTTTACATTAGTGGGAATGAATCCTTTGTGTTGATACTGAAGTAAATGATTAATGGGTAACAAGTTCTTGTATGAACCTTTCTCCAGTCATTAAATTAATCATCACAACATTCAATGTCAACATTAGCTCTTGTGCCATATTGCGGAAAAAAAAGGGTCACCAACACAATGTGTTCCTTCATTCTGCATAAGAAACCCACAAATCTCATTAGATAAAGCATACTACCTTGCAATTGGCTAATGACACCACACAACTCCCACCATTTTCATCTGTTGCCAACAACAACACACTAGGCCACAAATATCATATGTAAAATTTAACCAAATGATGTTCATAATCCATACACAACAAATTATAATGATGCCTCGTGCATTTTCTCGAAAACTGTTAAATGAAAGAGAAATTAAACTATTACTTATAGTCTTACTTTCACAGCATATCCAGTAGCATCAAAAGCTTCGTCTCCAATGTAAAAATCTAAATCTTCCACTCCCTTTGTCAACCTCCGAATAGCCTGATCACCGACTTTTGCAGTTTCCTTGATTGCAATTGCTGATGGAATGATAAACTGAGGTTCTTTATTTGCAGCAAATCCCAGTTTTGTATAGCTGTAACCAAACCAAAAAGTTCAACAAGCAATATAAGTGTTTTATCCACATACTAGCTAAAATCAACTTCAATTTATTTACAAGAAAATCAATAATATGAGTAGAGGTAGCAACTCACCATAAAGATCACCACTAAGCCCCAAACGAGCAATCTCAACTAAACTAAATCGTCTTTATGCTGAGTTGCTACATATCTTCATCTTATTGACATTCCAACCAAAACTTATCTTTATTTACAGAAATAGGATGTAACATCAATGTATAAAATATTATTGAGAAAAGAAACATCAATGATGTAATTTGGGCTGGTTGTTGGAAAAAAATCAATCAATTCTAATGTTTTAAAGTTGCACAAACCATACAATCCAATCACTGTTTATGTACAATTGACAGCTTTTATATTCTTGCTTTCCCAAAAGCACATTCCCTTTACACATAACCAGCTTTCTTTTGTTAAGTATATTTTATTGTGTTTTTCAATTTAACCTGAATGATTTCAAATATGGAAAATAGTCCTCCAATCAGATCTCTGGGCAAGGACTACTCAGGAGGATGTGTTCATCAGGAAAGACAACAATGGCATTCTACAGATCAGAGTGTGGAATGTTACATCCCTTAATCAGGTAGGGAGGTTGGAAAATTTAAAAAGCAAAATGGATTGAAGTTGGATATAGTGGGGATTAGTGAAGTTCGGTGGAAAGGGGAACAGGATTTCTTGTCAGTGAGTACATGATTATAAACACAAAATCAGTTTGGGTATTACAGGAGTAGGTCTTTTAATGAATAAGAAAATAGGAATGCGGGTAAACTACTATGAGCAGCACAGCGATCGCATTATCATACAAAGCCAACACCGACAACGGCAGTACTAGTTTATATGCCCACCAGCTCTGCCAACAAGGATGAGCTCGAACAAATTTATCAGCCACAGGAAATTATTCAGACAATTAAGGAAGAAGAAAACTTAACTGTGATGGGAGACTGGAATTCGGTAGTAGAAAAGGAAACAAAGGAAAAATAGTAGGTGAATATGGACTGGACAAATGGAATGAAAGATGAAGCTGCCTGGCAGAATTTTGCATGGTATATAATTTAATCATAACAAACACTTGGTTTAACCTCAAGTTATTGAGAATTTCAGAGGGAGCTTTAGGCAACAATTGATAGAAACGGGGAAGGGGGGGGGGGGATAAAACAGTAGAGGAGGAATGAGTAGCACTGATAGATGAAATAGTGAAGGCTGCAGCAGACAAAAGGCAAGACCTACAAAAAGACCTGAAGTAGGTAGGGCAATGAGATGATCCACCACAGAACGGTGCTTGCGAAACGCACATTGGACATTAGAAAGGAGATGTCGCGTATCAAGCCACAATACCAGGCGCCCGTATATCATGCACTCCATCACCTTACATATGCTACTGGTGAGGGAAATGGGGCGGTAGCTGGAAGGAAGAAATTTGTCCTTCCCAGGCTTTGGTATGGGAATGACTATGGTTTCATGGGGAAAGTTGCCTTCTATCCCCATGCGGTTGTATGTGGCCAGTAGGAAGTGCAAGCCCGCAGGTGAAAGGTGTTGCAACATCGCTACGTGAATGCCATCTGGTCCTGGAGTGGAGAACGGCGAAGACAAGAGTGTGTGGTGGAGTTCTTGCACAGTAAACTCGGCATTGTAGCATTCACGGTTCTGAGAGGTAAAGGGCAATGGAGACGCCTCCACTGTCCGTTTCCTAGCGAGGAAAGCGTCATTTTAGTGAGAAGAACTAGAGACATCTGCAACATGTCGACCAAGTGTGTTGGCTACTTGTGGAGGGTCAACGATGGTGTCAGTTACAACACAGAGACCAGGAATCGGGTAATGAGCGATAGTGCCTGAAATTTTTCTGAGTTTACCCCAAACAATAGAGGAAGGGGTAGACCTATTAAAAGAGCTCATAAATGAGCACCAACTGCCGCATTTACAGTCGCGAAAGAGGCGATGACAATAGGCCCGAAGTTGTCGAGTGTGGGTTGTCGTTTAAAGGTACTGAGGGCACATCGCCATGCTCGCAGAGCGTCACGGCATTCTGCAGTCCACCACGGAACAAGGGGACGACGTGCTTGGGTAGTCTTACAGGGGATGGAACATTTCGCAGCTGTGAGAATAACTGTGGTAAGGTGTTCCACTTGGTCTTCTATACTGGGAAATTGACGAGTACCAAAATCCACCAGTGACGAATAGAGCTCCCAATCCGCTTTGGTTATTTGCCAGCGGTGTGGGTGTTCAAGGGTGCCATGCATCATTAGGTGCATTACACATGGAAAATGATCGCTCAAATGTGTATCTGAGAGAACAGACCATTCATGACGCCGTGCCAGCTGAGCAGTGTAGCTAGATAGATCTATGTGGCTGAAAGTGTTTGTGGAGTCTGAAAGATAAGGTGGTTCACCAGTGTTAAGGCAGATGAGCTGAAGGTGGTTCAGTATATCTGCCAGGAGGGAGTACCGTGGACATGGCTGTGGGGAGCCCCAAAGGAGGTGGTGGGCGTTTAAATCTCCCACCAACAAAAACGGATGTGGAAGCTCGTCAATAAGATCTAGAAGATCAGATCTAGTGACTGGAAAGGAGGAAGGAGGGTAAATATTGCACAGTGTGAAGATAAATCCAGGAATGTTTATCCGGACAGCGACAGCTTGTAGTGGAGTACTCAAAGGGGCGGGTGTACTGTGTACGTCATCCCGAATGAGCAACATTACGTCCCCGTGGGCTGGAATTCCTGCCACAGGAGGAAGGTCAAAGCGAATGACAGTTTAGCGTGGGAAAGTAATTCAAGTACCTGGGAGCAATTTGGTCTCCTGTAGAGAGAAGATAATTGGGCAATATATTCGCGTAAGAAGATGCAGTTCTGCCCAATCAGACCAGATACCACGAATGTTCCATTGAAGAAATCCATAGCAGGATAAAAAGAGATGGAGGTGGACATCAGCCCGACGAAGGTTTGCAAATGGTGGTGTCTGAGACGGGAGGGTCTTCTCAGAGGTGACCAAGGCAGCTGTGTGAGGGTCGTTGGCAGCCCCATTTTTGGTTGATGCCCCTGGAGAGACTATAGGCTTCCAGGGGTTGCCATTGTTGCATTGTGAGGTAGAAAGATGGGAAGTTTTCCCCTTACTTGACTTCTTGGAGCCCTGGTGAAGTTCCTTTGTAGACTCAGATGTTTTGGAAGGGGTGTGGAGGAAATCCTCGCACGAATACTACTTCTTAGACTTACGTGTCTCGATCTGTGTTTTCGCAGCTGAAGATGAAGATTTGGAAGAGGTATTCACACTTTTTGTTGAACTTGATGCCGTTGTCAATGTAGACTGTTTGACGACTGCAGTAGTAAACTGTAGGTCACATGTCTGTGTGGCCATGTCCTGCGTTGGTGGGGGCGCTGCAACTACAGCACTGTAGTTACCACGCGGTGGGGTATTAGGCATACGACTGGTGTACTACTTATGTACAACTTGTATAGGAACCTTTCCCTTGACTCTGTTTCCTGTATGGCCCATTCATCGGCAAATACGGGACATTCCCGGGATGAGGCAGCACGATTCCCATTACAATTGACGCAATGAGGGGACGGTGGTGGACAATTCCCCTCATGTGCATCTTTACCACAGGTGATACATGTTACTGGGTTCTTGCATGACTGACTTGTGTGATTAAAGCGATGGCATTGGTAACACCAAGTAGGGTTAGGGATGTAATGTCGTACTGTGACTACCTCATATCCTGCCTTGATCTTTGGCGGCAGAGCCACTCAGTTGAAGGTCAAGAACACTGTACGAGTGGGGACTGAAACATTGTTCTCCTTTTTCATCACTCGGTGCACTGTGATGACGCCTTGAACTGCCAGATAGTCCTTTAATTCACCCTCAGTCAGACCATCCAAACATATAGGGCTGAGTTCACTACCCCTCAGGAATAATTGGGGGTTGGATGAAGCTCAACATGAACCGGGTAGCTATGAAGCAAATTAGCCTTCAGCAACTGTTGCACCTGGGAGCCACTTTCTGTTTCCAAGAATAGTGTCCCATTACGCAGACGGGTGCAGGATTTAACTGGGCCAGCAATGTCGTCAACCCCTTTCTGAATTACAAATGGGTTTATCGACGAGAAGGAGTGTCCTTCCTCAGTACAGGTAACCACAAGGAACTTAGGTGTCGATGGTAAAGTCATCTGTTCAGGTACACTATTGTCCAGTACGTCTAACTTTGTGAGACACTTTACAATTTCCTTTTTCTGTGGAAAACCATCGCAGATGTATCCCCCACGATTGCCAAAGTCTCCCATGGCACGCTCCTTCCTGCTGGGGGAGCCCCAACGGAAGCACACACCCCTTGAGTGATTGTTCCCACCCCAAGTCACACCTCCCGATCTACAGATGGAGGGACCAATCGGCAAAGGTATCAGTGCAGGCAATCGCCCCTCCCTGGGCCTGGCCTTCACCAGGAGGTACACACGCACCCTATATGCCAGCCCGATGCTGGGACTTGTGCATTACCCAGTCACCCATATGGGTGGCCTTCAGGTGTGTGCAGGGAGGAAGAAGGAAGAAATAGTAGGAGGTGAAGCCTCAAACACTGATGCGGAGGCAAATAAAGAGGTGAGAGAAGAGCTCAAACCAAAAGAAAATTATAACTTTGGTTCCCCAAAGGATACACACAACTCGGTTCCCAAGAGAGGGGAAAGGACAGTACAAGAAGCGTCATGTAGCACGGAAAAGAGAGTGCCACAAAGGCTGGGGCCCCGTGCTCGCCAAGCACGTACTCACCACAGAGCGGTGAGCCCCCCGGAGGAGGAGTCGGTGTGAACGGGCATTTTGCACATTAAAGCGCTTACTGATTTCTGCCCCTTGTTTGACGGCATATATTCCTGTGCAACATTTGGTTCTGGCTACGGATGCGTCTCAATATGGCATTGAGGCTGTTTTGGCCCATAAGTATCCCGATGGTGTCGGAACAGCCCATCACGTATGCATCCAAGACGTTGATGGCTACCCAGCAATGACACTCTCAAATTGAAAAAAGAGGCTTTAGCCATTGTGTATGCTTTGAAGAAATTTCACGTTTACCTGTATGGGGTCAAATGTCATCTTATTACTGATCATAAGCCCTTGGTTTCTCTATTTCACCTTACAGCAGCACTTCCCGACAAGGCAGCTCATAGACTGCAGTGTTGGGCTCTCTTTCTTTCCCGTTATAATTATGAGATCCATTTCCGTCCGACAGCACAACATGCTAACGCAGAAACATTATAGCGCCTTCCGGCGGGTCCTGATCCTGACTTTGATAGAGAAGAACTTTTGTGCTTTTATTTGGACAAGGAACCTCAGGCTACTGTAATGGTTTTCCTATTACAGCTCCAGTATTGGCCAAGGCTGTGTCGTCTGATCCCGTACTGCGGTGGGTTCTTCACTACATTCGTGTGGGCTGGCCGGACAACCCTCCGCGTAGGGCTTCAGACCCCCTCCGCCGTAACTATTCTTCCTTCCATTTTCGTCTGTCTGAATGGGACGGGGTTCTCCTTTTGGCTACAGACGGACTCCCTGTAGAACGGGCAGAAGGGATCGGAGAGGTGGAACGAGCAATTTTTGGGCTAGCTGATCTGACAACAGGGTCACAGAAGGTGAAATCCCAGGCCTGAATGCCTACCTCCTTAGTTGGTCGAGGGGAGGTGAGGACCTGATTGTAAGTACTTGATGGGAGTACAGCAGGCTTCCTACTCGCTAATAACTTCCAAGCGGCATAGGTTTAAACCTTTTCCTTGACGCGAATCTCCTGGATGACAAGCTCTTCTTTATAGATGGGGCAGTCCCGTGAAGAAACAGCATGGTCACCCATGCAATTGTTGCAGAGAGGTGATGGTGGTGGACATTCACCCTCATGGGCATCCCTGCCATAGGTGGCGCACTTGGCTGCATTAGGACAAGATTTACTAGTATGCTTAAATTTCAGGCAATGGTAGCAGCTGGACTGGGTATATACGGGCGAACGGAATTGACTTCGTAGCCCGCTTTCACCTTAGATGGTAGATCAACCCTGTCGAAAGTCAAGAAGACAGTAAGAGTTGGCACGAGATGATTGTTAACTTTTTTCATTACGCGATGAACAGCCCTAACTCCCTGATCGGACATATAGTTGAGGATATCCTTGTCGGATAACCCATTCAGGGATCTTGTGAAGACTACCCCCCCCCCCCCCCCCGCAAAGAGTTGAGGGTGTGGTGAGCCTCCACTTTCACAGGAAAAGTATGCACAAGCATAGCCCGAAGTAATTTCTGTGCCTGAAAGGAATTCTCAATTTCAAGCAACAAGGTCCCATTGCGCTGTCTGGAGCAGGTCTTCAAGGGACCTGCGATCGCACCAACACCCTTCCGATTCAGAAAAGGATATACAGAAGAAAAATCCTGATCATCAGTACGAGATACTACGAGGAACTTGGGAATGTTAGGCAAGACTTTCTGTGGCTGAGAATCTTCATGTTTCCGCTTTTGGGTCAGGGCTATAAAAGATTTGGAAAGTTTCATAGCAGATGTGTCCCCCATGATTACCGGCATCTCCGATGGGGTGCTCCTTCCTTGCGGCAGCCCCCTCTGAGGGCACACCCACCTTAGGTGACTGTTTGCACATCAGGTCACACCTCCCGAGAGCGGACGGAGGGACCAATCGGCATGTTCGGATGGTACCAGCTCAGTAATCACCCCTCCCTGGGCCCGGCCTTTACCGGGGCGGGGAGTTACACCTTACCCCGTCACCGGCTACGCAGAGTGTGGGTTGACCTTCAGATACGCACATAGAGGAAAGAAGAGGAAGGAGAAGAAGGGATTAAGGAGAGAGAATCTCAGACACCAAGGCAGAGATTAAAGGGGTGGCTCATGGACAAGGAGAAAGGAGCAAGAGGGGAACGCGAAAGAACAGGAAAGGAAGAATACCAAGAGAAGTAAGTCTCGAAGAAAGAGAAAAAGAAACCTTGGACTGAATGAAAACGCCCGTCTCTGGGCGAAGGCACAACCCAGGGGGGGGGGGGGGGGAGGGGGGAGGAATTGTGAAGCGGCCTGGGACACAAGAAACGCGCTTCAGCTCGGGGCCCCGTGCGCGCCACACACGTACCCACAAAAGAGCTGTGGGCCCCCTGTGGGAGGCTGGAACTGACCGCCATCAGATGCAGTGGCTCCTTCATACACCAAGTACAGGCATCTGCACGTGAGCAAGAAGCAGAAAAACTGCCCTCTGCAAAACTAAGAAGATTGCAGCATTACCAGTTACAGAAGTTGGGGGAAACTATATTAAATCAGAAATTAGGAAACAGCCAGTCAATAATTAGACCATTGTTGTTTCAGATCTGATAAAATAGGATTCCACGTTTTGGTTGACATCAACAGAATGTACCATCGACCACAGGTCTCAGCACAAAAATTTGCAGCTTCTGCAGTCACTTGCCAGGGGGGGGGGAACCACACACACTAACTCTCTGTTAATCTTTACCTCACAATCAGCATGAAGCTACAGAGTACTTTTCAAACACAAAATCTTAATCTATGTTCTGCTTGTAACAAACTATCAGTTTTAACTCAGCCACCACATAATTACCCCCACCACCTAAAGACAAGCACACACATGACAACTTGTTGATGCCACAGATCACAGCCGATGGGCGGTATCCTAGTCTTCAGGTGAGCCAAAAATCTTATCCCTCTTAATAGGAGGATTGGATAATCTTATTTCCATTGATTCCTTCAGTACACATTCTCAGTACTGGGAAGCTTTAGCAATAATTTGTGTCTTTGAACAGCATGTTATTCGCTACATTACGACTTTGTTCAACCATGGCAGCTTTTCCCAGTTGGAACAGATGTGTGTGCCTTCGATGTTCTACACATCGGTCATTAACCATATGAATTGTCTGCCCAATATATACCTTTCCACAATGGCAGGCGATTTTGTACACTCTATGCTTCCTCAATCCCAAATCATCTTTTACAGAACCATGAATGGATCTTGTTTTTGCCACAGACAATATTACATTTTCTGATGAAATACACCCTAATGTGGTAAAAAAGCAACTGATAAAGTGTCTGGATAGTTCACATGGTGGTCCCAACTGGAAAGCTCAACTGATTTAATGATCAGCATATAGCCATTCTGCCTCAAAACAACTTTAAAATGATCCGTTTGGTACATCAAATAATCAAAATCAGGAATAGCATTCTTGACAAGTGTGTGTAAAACTTCCATGCATTGCTGTTAATGACAACTAGAAGTATGAAGGTAGCATTCCTTATGTGTGGGTTTACAGTGCACACATGTCCCAAAGTCCCATTTTCTTTTTTAAGTACTAAAAACTTTAAAAAAGTCAATTTCCATCAAAAATTTCATGCATGGATGAAGACAGTTAAAATCATCTAAAAACCAATGAAGAGCTTCCACTCTATGTGGTGAAACACTGAAAATATCATTAACGTATGTCATAAAATGTGGGGGCTTCGGAGAAGGAGCAATGTCATCAAAATCTTCCAGAATAAGATCGGGTGAAAGAGGACTCCTCATACCCACATTGTCACATTGTCAAATGTGTTCAAAAACGAGTCATTAAATAAAAAGTATGTCAATGTGAGTATATGGTGACACAGCTCAGTTGTTTTGGCATCCAAAAGCTGAGTTATTAGCAACAAGGACTCCTCCACAGGTACCCGAGTAAAAAGTGAATAACATCAAAACATACTAAGTCATCTGTTTCAAAGCATTGAGACTTCAAGTACTGAATGAAATTAGTAGAGCTAGATACATGATGCTCACACTTTCCAAGATAAAGACTAAGAACAGATGCAAGATGTTTGGTCAAGCTTGGTAAGTAGGTGCCCCCAAATTGCTAATGATTGGGCAAAGAGGCGTTCCAGGTTAGTAGCCCAAGGTTAAGTAAATCATGGGAGGTGCTGGTACCCTGATGAAGTTTCTTAATGATATCCTCAGACAAGAAGCTCTTCTTAATAAGTGATATGGCCTTCCACTTTATCCTGTCGGCAGTATCACCATGTAATATGCAATATGCAGAATCCTCAGAGAAATATGTCTTTTTACCAATAATCTTCAAAGAGAGAACAGTGGCATTGCCTTTACTAGAAGAACTACAAGATAAATTTCCACATCTATATACATACTCTGCAATCCACCGTAAGGTGCATGACAGAGCATACACTGTACCACTACTACACATTTCCTTTCCTATTCCACTTCCATATACAATGAGGAAAAAAATAATGCCTATATGCGTTCATACGAGCCCTAATTTCTCTTATCTTGCCTTTCTGATCATTACACAAAATTTAAGTAGGCAGCAGGAAGATCATTCTACACTCAGTTTCAAATTCCAGCCCTCTAGATTTCCTCAACAGAAAAGAACATCGTCTTTCCTCCAGCAAACACGATCCGAGTTCCCGGAGCATTTCCTTGACACTTGCACATTGGTTGAACCTACCAACAACCAATCTAGCTGCTCACCTCTGAACTGATTCTATGACTTCCTTTAAACTGATCTGCTGCGGGTCCCAAACACTTTAGCAATACTCAAGAGGTGGTCATACAAGTATTTTATATGCAGTCTCCTTTACAGACGAAGTACATCTTCCCAAACCTGTCTCAATAAACCGAAGTTGGTTGTCCACATTACTCACAACTGACCTTACACATTCATTCCATTTCATATCACTCTGCAATGTTACACCTAGATATTTGAACGACGCAACTGCATCAAGAAGCTCACTACTAATGCTGTATTCGAACATTATGGGATTGTTTATACTCATGGGCATCACCTGACATTGTTG
Organism: Locusta migratoria; assembly: GCA_026315105.1. Taxonomy (NCBI): domain Eukaryota; kingdom Metazoa; phylum Arthropoda; class Insecta; order Orthoptera; family Acrididae; genus Locusta; species Locusta migratoria. The sequence continues at coordinate 427,057,577 of CM048747.1, forward strand.
TACATTGAAAGCTAGCTGCCATTCTTCACACTGACTATAAATTTTGTCTAAGTCATCCTGCACGCTATTACAGTCAAAGACTACACCCGCCCATACACCACAGCATCATCAGCAAACAACTGCAGATTACAAGTTACTCTGTCTATCATATCATTTACCAAATTAAAAATAATAGCAGTCCTATCACACTTCCCTGGGACACACCTGACGATACACTGGTCTCTGATGAACACTCGCCATCAAGAACAACATACTGCGAACCCTAATTGAGTGAGTGGAATTTCTTTCCCTAGGTGAAATATTACTCCATAGACGTGGTGCTTGGCAAAGAAGGTGAGAGACTTCTGGTCTAATCTCCTCAGCACTTTCTTCAGGAAAGCAAGCAGTGGCCTGTCCCACAGAATTAATAAAAATAAATAGCAGGTGAATTCCTCGATTGGAAACAAAATTTATGCCTTTCTCCAAAAACTGATGGACTAGCATCATCCAATATCTCAGTAAAATTAATAACAGTCCAGCAGTGAGTGATGTCATCAGAAATGGATGGTTGTTCGCGAAGATGATGAAACTTAGAAGATTGTTTAACACTACTCTTCCGCTTTGGTATAGGCCTATGGTGAGCTCTCTCTGGCAGTCAAAGACAGTTTGTAACCCTTCTGAAATTCTAGTTCTGAGGGGCTAAATCAGGTGTAAAAAGTAGGCAAAATACAATTCTAAAATAAAGCAAATAGATATTTTCATAAAACATACATTAATTCACTACTGAACTGGAAACTTTTCACTCTCCCCCCACCTGGCTTATTTTATCGTATTTGATACAGGCTTGATGTTGGATGCACATTGGCACTTTGTGCAGTTAAATTTCATATGTAACATTTCTTCACACTTTTGTTAGCCTTGATTGGGCAATTCAGATTCTTAATTTGCACTTGTTAAGGAGTTCAATAAACAATACATACAATATATATGCTAATGTATATTATTTGGCACGTCATTGTGGTCTTCGGTCCGCAGACTGGTTTGATGCAGCTCTCCATGCAACCCTGTCCTGTACATGCCTCTTCAACTGAAAATACGTATGGCAATCTACAACCTTTTGAACCTGCTTCCTGTATTCCTCCCTCTATTGTTTTGGTTTTTACCTCCACACACTTCCTTCTAAGGAAGACTTGATAATTCCCCGATGTCTCAGAATGTGTCCCACCAATCTATCCCTTCTCTTAGTCAGGATATGCCAGAAACTTCTTTTCTCCCAAATTCTGTTGAGCACATCATTAGTTACGTGATCCACCCATCTAATCTTTTTCATTTGTGTGTAGCACCACATTTGAAAGCTTCTATAATCCTCCTGTCTGAACTCCTTCATCCACGTTTCACTCGCATACAATGCTACACTCCAGAAAAATGCTTTCAGTAAGGACTTCCTAATATTTAAACTAATATGGGATGTTAACAAGTTACACTTCTTCAGAAACGCATTTCTTCCCATAGACATTCTGCATTTTATATCTTCTTTTCTTCGGCCATCAGAAGTTATCCAAGTACCTAAATAATATAACTCATCTACTCCTTTATTGTGTCATTACCTAATCTAATTCCTTCAGCATCGCCTGATTTTTTGACACTATATTTCCATCAACCTCGATTTACTCTTGTTAATGTTCATCTTATTTATGCCTTCCTGTCAAGACACTGTCCATTTCATTCAATTGCTCTTCTACGGCCCAAGCTGTATCTGACAGAATTACTATGCTGTCAGCAAACTGCAAGGTTTTGATTCCCTCTCCCTGGACTTTTAATTAACTCTCCAAATTTCTCCTTGTATTCCTTCACAGCTTGCTCAATGTACAGACTGAACATTGGGGAAAGACAACAATCCTATCTTATTTGGCATACCACCAAGTATCTGAGCAACAACAACCACGCAAAATAACATTTGTCTGGCGTGAAAACTGCTGTCACGGTACACAACCAGAGGATAGCAGCATACTATAAGTCACACAGTATTTAAATAAAAGTAATAGCTGGCTTCACGTCACATTTGGTATAATTTAAAATACTGGGTGTATAACAGCTAAAAATTACATTCAGTTACTACCCTCTTTCCTCAAGGGTCAACAAATTATTGTCAGATACTGCATAGTTGATTACACAAACAAGTACACAAATAAACAAGAGAAATTGTGTTATCGTTCAAGCAACTGTCATCTAAACGTAAACAAAATTACGACAGACATTCAACGTTTTACCAACGTACTGATGGTTGTACATACCCCGTTCCAACATCAATCACACATGCAGGTAGCCTTCCAGCCATTATGTCAAACAAAATTAGAGGTGGTTATGAATTAATCACAATAACCACACCTTCTTCCGGCTGCAGCAGTCCAGTATCATACTGCAAAGACAATCATTGGCAGCAAGAGTAATCTGACTTTATGGAAGGTAGGAATATCTTTCCTCCTTTCACGCAAGTTCAGGCGTTTCCAAGTTGGGGCTGCAACTATCGAAACCGCCCTCAGACGAATTGAGATTTCGACCGTTTTCAGCTGAATATGACAGCGTCGGATGCATAGACTAGGATTAGGAACCAGTCCTTTAGCGTAATAGCTAGTACGAAACACCGTCTGCGCAAACGAAATGAGGGTAGTTCAGCGTTTACGTCGTTGGATTCAGCAACACATGATATGTTCATAACAGGCGAAGTAGGCAGCGGAAGAAACGACGTTATAGGGTAAGTCACACTGTCCGCGTCACGTTCCATCGAACATTACTCAATGTATTTCTAGTGGCAGCATTCACGATTTGGTTCTGGGGAAGGGGGCCTCATGTTTTAAAAATAAAGCCTATTGAATTTATTAATCTATGACTTATTTTACACTTTTTTATAATTTAACCAATTATACTAAGAAAACAATTGCACAAGGAATAAACTGAGTAGGTTCGCAGTAATATAAAATTGGAAGAGGACCAACATTGTGGAAATGGAGTGTATATAACTAGCTCGTAAAATGATTAAGCGATGTTACTAGCGAAAGAGGAAGGTCTTTGCAGTTTAATTAACACGAGACTCTATGTGTAAAAACTGAGCTAAATAACACTATTGTTGTTTATAAGAATCGACCAGTGGTGCCGCCGACCTGCTAAGCAGCAGGTCGTCAAATATGAACAATTGGCTCGTCACTTCAGCATAACAGTACCAATAGTGGCTTCATCAAAGCTGGTCGTGGTGGCATTAAAACCACTCACAGAAACAGCAATACACATTCCCAGTGGCTGCATCACCTTGGCGACCCATTGCCATGGTCAAGTGTGCTTGGCAAATTACAGTTATGTTCTGATTTATTACATGTGTACTATTTCAAATTTCCGGTGCGCGACTGTTTAAACAAATTACATCGACAACAAATAGTAGAATTAAAATATCTTTGGGAGGTGCCAGGGGTGGGGGGCTCAACCCCATTAGCCCACCCCCTATGGCTGTGCCCAAGGAGTTTAAAGTAACCTTCTTGGCTGTGCCACTGAAACTTACTGTTCTTTAAACCCTTTCTATACAAGACGTGCGACACGCACAAGATAATCGTTGTCAGCTGCAGCGCTCCTTGCGATAGACCAGCGAACTACAAAGAAGCGTTCACACACTAAGGGACGTTTTCACCAACAGATGTTAGTTAACACGGTTGTTAGTCTATGTAGCATTATTTAAAACAAACATTGCATTACATCAACTTATGTCCATATTTCTGTTGTAAAGGCGTTAACAATTGTAGTATTGTCAAGATGGCGGGCGCAAATGCAGCTTTCGATGTAGATTTGCTACATTTGGATCGTCTAAATGGCATTCGCAATAGAGAACGGCCTATGAGGAAAAATGATTTCAACGAACTATCGGGTAAAGATTTTCTTCTGAGGTATAGACTGTCGAAACAAGTTATTTTGAAGATTACTGAGGAATTGCAGGAGAGGCTGGAATGTGGATCTAATAGAAATATGCCGATCTCACCTTTGCTTCAAGTGTTAATTACATTGCGTTTTTATGCGACAGGTACGTTTCACTCTATGGTTGGAGACAATATTCGAGTATCAGTTGCTTCAGTAAGCATAATTGTGACGAGAGTGTCATTAGCCATTGCAATGTTGAGACGTTTCCTTTGGGTGATGAACGAGCTCGTGTAGTGTTAAATTTCTACGAAAAGTTCCATTTTCCTGGAGTTTTAGGTTGCATAGATTGCACGCACGTGGAAATACATTCCCCTGGAGGTAACAGAGCGGAAATGTACCGTAACTGCAAAGGCTATTTTTCTGTGAATTTTCAGGTTATTTCTGGCAGTAACCTCCTAATCAGATACATTGTTGCACGTTGGGCCGGTTCGGTACATGATAGTACCATTTTCAATGCTTCACACATTAGAGCACAGTATGAGATTGGAGCTATCAGTGAGGGAGTTCTACTGGGCGATAGTGGATACCCACTAAGAAAATACCTATTGACTCCTTACCTGTGTCCAGGAACAAGAGTGCAACAAAATTATAATGCTGCACACATCAGGACAAGAAATACTGTCAAAAAAATTATAGGTGTTTGGAAGAGACGTTTCCCAGTTCTGCACTTTGGTTTACACACGAAACACTCCACCACACTTACCATTATTGTTGCAACTGCTGTGTTACACAACATAGCTGTGGAGACCAGGGACGAACTTCCCCCGGAAGATGTCCCACTGTATGAGCATGTGAAAGAGAGACGAAATAGGAATGCTGGGATCAGGAATATGCACATTCCAGTTCACATGGACAACGAAGGAACTGCAGCAGCTCATAGTTATGCATTTGCAGCACATTTCATGTGTAAGTAAAGTTTAAACTACTGTCCTAGTTAAATAGTATAGCTTTTATTTGCATTAATTCCCAATTAATTAGAAATATTTCCATCTCATTAAACATCCTGCTTATACGTTTAATATTCCCATATCAGTGCTACATCAATCTGAAAGATGAGATGGAATCATATTATAAAGAATTACGAAAAAGAAAATAATCATATTAAGAATTAATTTGCATAAGATTTTTCATATTTTGAAAGATATTAATATTACTAAAATTAGGCCTATTACAAGGAAAAATAATTATTAAAACATAAACTTATTTAATTCAAAGTATTTTTCACTTTGCTGAGTAATCATTTAAATTTTGAAGGCGGGATCTCTTTTCTTTGTAATATATTAATTTCTCACAAATAGCTTCCTGTTTTATTCACGAGTTTTCTTCCTTCATTAATGCATTTTGTGTCTTGATATCCAGCAGATTACATTCTTTATTATATTTTCTTTCAATTAATGTCATCTCTTGTTCACAGAGGTTTGTTCTTGACTTGGCAAGAGTTGAATTTATGTCGAAACTTCGACTGGCCTGGAATAAAAAAAATTCATTACAACGTCGGTACTGCTGCTCGTGACCTTCAATGAATATCAGCTGATTGTAAATTACTGACCTTCCTTGATTGAGTTGGCTGCTTCTGTTCAATTCTCTTCGTAGAATAACTAGTCTGAAAGTGCATAAATTATTATTATTACCAAATTATTAGATGGAATTATTTTTAATATTTTCTGAGTTATTAGGATGCATACAATGATTTCATAAGTAATATGAGAACTCACTGTTGGTGTTCTCATTTCTTCTTGTGCACTGCCCCCTCCAGTGATTTGTGTCGTCGCTTGGGATTCACTCATCTCAGGAGCATGTGAGGATAACACAGAATTAAAAAAAAAAGGTCAAATGTTTGTATAGCTTATGGGACTCAACTACGGGGTCATCAGTCCCTAATCTTACAAGCTACTTATGAACTAGATAACGCTAAAGACAGCACAAATATCCATGCCCGAGGGGGGATTCGAACCCCCGATCGTAGTGGCCGTGCAGACCATGACTGACATGCCACAGTCCCCTCGGCCACCGCGGCCGGCAACACAGAAGTGTTTATTAGTGTAGTGTCCTCAGCAACATCCTGAAAGAGCAATAACAAAGTTTGTAACTTGTTACTATTTTACTTACAGATGATTTTTAATTATGTTATTGTGCACGCAATGCCATTGAGACTAGAACAGTGGCCTACATTATATCTGAAGTGGATGACTGGGGTTCAGTGCTGTTCTGGCAAGGATTCTCCTAATGTTATTTATTTTTTGTTGTTTTAAACTTACATTAATTTTGTCATTAATGATTTAATGAACAAACAATTTTAAATTGAAAAGCCCATAAATTATTCAACTTCGTTTTTAGGATGCGAGGCCTAGAAACACATTGAAAATTAGGACTACATTTCATTGTTTCAAATTAATAAAGGTTATATAGATCATATATTATTTCCATTGCACTTAAATTTAGACTTGCAGCGACAGAGACGTCGGAACTTAAAAAATACTGACAGAATTTAAAATTCCAATATTTAACCTACCGAAATTAGTGTTTAATTTTGTATTATTAAAAACAAAATTAAATCTGAACCTCCAAATATTGGTCGAGTAAAAGCCCTACAGCCCGGATGGTTCCGGTGTCTCTGGATATCAATAAAAGTTATCAAGGTTACCTCCTGCAGCAGTATGCCTAAAACTACAATGTGCTGTTCACCAGTCTGGCTTGCCTCACAAGTTTCTCCTGAAACAAAAACAAAACGTAAGTAATATCATTTACATTGTAACAAGATTTAATTGAATCGCTTATGTAATACTAGCTCTTTTTTTTCTTACTATAATATTGTGCATCACAATCAGTGGGATTGCTGTCAGGATCTATCTGATCTTCTATTAAACTCAGGATGCTGTCATCAACTTTTTAGTGCACTTTCCACCACCCGCCAGGAACCGTTCACTCCTGTCCTTCTTTGCACTTCGCTTCAAATTAGTATAATATTGGCGAAGTTGCTTTGTACTTCTTATTGTCACATTAGCAATACAATTAAATTCTCTTGTAATTTTTTCCCATGTTGCATCTTTAACTTTTACGTTTGCCACATCTGTCTTCTTATTTTCTATAATATCTTTATATTCTCTCAGCGTTAACACGTGTTTGTTGACATTTTCAGAAAACAAGTTTGTAAAATGCTAGAACTTTAACAGTCTTGTAAACGCATTAACAAATGTTACGTTACATTTGCTAATGCCATTTTTAACATCTGTTGGTGAAAACGGCACTAATATACACCATACAATATATAGAGGTAGTGGAAAATGATGTACCAAATGTTATGGAGTAAACTAACCAGGTAAATAACACAAATCGGATGCCAATCCAAAATACAAGACTGGAGTGTACCATAGAAACAGCACCAGCCTCTGTCACCAATAAAAGTTCTGTAAAAGCAACAGCTGATGACTCCTCAATCGGAAATAACGTCAATAACATCGGTGCAGTGGGATCTAGCGCTAGTATAAACAAAAAGACATCACTGAATTAAATTCCTATGTTGAAAACAAAGCAAGTACTCATGTAAACAATCTGAAGGACAAAAAATCTCCAGCAACTGGCAGAAGGAGAATAACAAGCAACAAGGTAGAACATCTTCCAGTGAAGTTAAGCTACAAATAAAAGACTTAAATCAAAACCTCCATAGACACATCACATGATAATAAGTTGTCAGACGGGACAGTGGTACAAAAGGGAAAAGCTGGTGAATAGTGTACTTTAATGCCTGCTACACAAATATCAGGAAATATTAGTACTAAAACCAGAAGTAGAGTTATAATACAGGTACTAGTGGTGCAAAGGGAATGCTCTGTGGAGACAAAAAAGCCTGGTTCCACCTTAGCAACCTAAAGCCCTTTTTAAACGATGAACGAAGGTGAACAAGAGAGATAATAGTCTACTGAAGCGCTCCTAGCGTACTAGCCCTGAACTACAAACTCGTGCAAGATCTTGTGGCAGCGTGTTTAGACGATAAACGTAATCGAACAGTAATACCCGATGTTGAAAGTGAGGTTATGACAGGCGATCTGTTATGTAGGAAGTCATAGTTTAATACTGGAATTGAGGAAACAACGCTAAATGCTATTGACGGCCAAAGAAAACCTTGCATCTATGTTTTTGGTCAACATAGTGTGGTAAAGTTCTGCGAAGTGAAACAACAGTTCAAAACATTCACATCTATTTTCAAGCGAAAAAAATAAACTTATGAACACATCAAGCAATATTTATAAGAGCATAAATAGACCTTGTGTACTTCATCTACTACGATTTGCGCACTGACATTGTTAATAACGTCATGCACAACTGAATTTTTGTCTTTAATTTGGACTGACTTTTTCATTTAAAATGCTATTTAATGAAAATTGCATCACCAAATTACAATCTTATTCAAATAAACAATTGGCTTCAGTCTTTTCTGTTACGATATTGCAAAACATAAACCATTTTTCGGTTTCAGATGTACGACCTCGCTTTTCGGTAGAAAATAATCGAGATAAATATTTAAGTCGTCACGAAACATTTGCAATTTGCCGCTAAACCAAAGTATAATAATAAAATAAAGATTAATAAGACAAATTTACGTGCAAACAGTGTAATTGTCGACTACAATATGAAAATCGCGTGACGAAAATAGGTTAACTTCCGATGTCAGCAGACGACCGTTCAATTGAAACAATCTTCTCGAGAAAGCTTAACGTGACGTTGACGTTAGGTGACTGTTTGGAGACGGACAGTTTGAATGCCATAATTAGAAATACATTTTGTAAGACATTCTGATCATAAACTTCGACATAACGCAAAATATACGTAAATACGAAGGAAAATGGCGGACTAACTGGAGCGGCGACTGCAGCAGACAGCTGCTAGCTCGCGCATGCGCAGTGAACCCACTAGTACCGAATTTAGAACTGGTCCTATTTCCTTATCGCTATAATTATCGCGCTTTGATACTAGTGCAATCATACTAGTGCAGCCGTTCAAACGACTGACGGCCGCCATTAACGCAACTTGTTAGCAATCTATTACAAGTTCGTTGATCGTTTAAAACGGGCTTAAGAGCTGGTACTACAGCTGAAATTGTTACTACTTTCCTAACCCTTTCAGTCGTGATTTTTTTTCTAGTTTAATTTCATGAAATTCTCTTTTTAATCTTTTCTATAGTCTACAGTTAGGTCAGGAAATATAAAAAAATTCTTCGATTTTACGAAAAAAGGAACCACACAATTGTGTTGGATAGTATTTATTTAAACAAATTGTGATGCATTTCCCCCAAGTATATATGACTGTGACTGGCAAATAAACTGCATATATCTATGCTCCAATTACACTCATGATGTGTTATTTACCTGTATATTTATCAGAATGTAAATTGAAACAAATAATTACAGATCTAGGTTTACAATCATTAATAACAATGGAACTCAATAAGAAACTACTGCTTCTGTATATACTTCATAAACTGTTTTTTTTATTTATTCATGTTCAAACTACAATACTGCTTATTTAAATCAGTTAAAGTCATCAGGAAAAATCATAAAAAGTACAAATAATAATCTTGAAACACTATTTGTGCTTCAAAAAACATAAATATACATTGCAGGTTTCACAGCAGGCTTTTGTTCTGCTGATACACAAAGTTAATCTACACATTTGGGTAGAAGTTACAACATCAAGATTGGGTAATGATCATAATCATATAATCTTTTGTCGTTGCAAGGAACAGGGGCAGGAGAGTTATAATATTTTGATCTTTTACTTTCCTCAGTCTCGGTTTTATACTCAGATTCGACCAACACAATGCATTTCTTGCCAGGAGTTTTCAATAAAACTTCAGTAATTTCCAACCGAAATTTTATAAAATTCTTTATATCTTTTTGTGGAATTTTACTTAACTTTGTGACCATTCTGTACTACAGCCAGCTTTTCACAATAGCTAAGTCAAAGTAGTGGAGAAAGACCTTCAAAGTCCATATCCTGGTCCTAAACCAACTATGATAACAATCCATTCACTGATCACAGATGTCCACTCCACCCATTAACTGATTATATCTTCATACAACAGAAGGACATAGTAGCTCAATATATTCATTTTTCTTTTTTGGACCACCACTCCATAGTTTGTTTTATATCAAGTCTGGAACATATAGATGACATCATAACCCATTGCTATCCTTCCATTGCACTAAAACTATCTTCTCATCACTTATAAGAAACTGTACTGATTCTCTTCGTTTCAATTTTGAAGTATCACAAAAGTTCACTCCTTTTACCATATTTGTCATAATTGTTCCTGTTCCACGATGTCCCATGTCAACTAATTTTTCCAACAATGGAATTGTGGTGAAATACCTGTCAAAATCAAGCAGCTTCTGGGTACGATTTGTAACAGCTGAAGAACAACAGAAGTGTGAAAATTTTTAGTGGCTGATATTCCAGAACGTATTGTGGGTATAGATTTTTTTAACACATCACAAACGTTCACCCCATGTTGTGCGCCACTCTGATTTCCACCAACCCCCAAACAAACATTTTTCGTGTGATTCATCGAGTTCTGGCTCCACTTCCGCAAGTGCTACTGTTATTAGTGGGTGTATCAAATTGTCTGATGTCTTCGACAAGCTGCTGACTAAGTGTTTTGATGAACACTGTGACTGACTTCCTCTCCCAAGTCGATGGCGTGTCCTCCCTGATCAACCTCTAAACCTTGCCATTCTACAATCAGCTGATAACAAACTCATGCAGCTAGTTTCTGATCCTCCTCTCTCCACTTCGTTTGCACCTCTTTTCCTGGGGTCACAGGGGAAATCTGGTGTGATGCGAGGTTTACCAAAAACTGCACGAGCATTCGCTCCCTGGTGTACATGCCTCGACCAGACTTGTCAAGAACATTTCGTCTGGTGGGACGTCAAGCGCGACTGGCAAACTCAGTCTCAGGGTTGCCTTCCCTCCCAGTGCATCAAGATCACCTAACATACCTCCCTCCTTTGGGCTCTTTCCCCATTCCTGCGGACAGATTTCAAGATGTCCCCATTGACCCTCTTCCTCTGGCTGATGGTTTCCGTTATGTCTTGTCGACTATCAATCGGACGACCCGCAGGGTTGAGGCTACTCCTCTCACCAACATTATGGTAGAGACAGTGGCTAAAGCCTTTCTTCATTCTTGGGTGTCTCGGTTTGGCTATCCTTTGGTCATTACCAAAGGCCAAGGCCACAAATTCGAATCTGCTCTCTTTTCCTACCTTTGCCACCTCTGTGGCAAAAAACACATCCATTCCACCGACTACTACCCCAAAAGCAATGGGTTGGTAGAGTAGTGGCACAGGACCCTCAAAACATCTCTCCGGTGCCATGACTGTCTATGGACAGAGGCCCTTCCTCTTGTTTTCTTGGCTTACGAGCGACCTACAAGGAGGACGTCTGGGGCACCATACCCGAATTCGTCTATGGTCAATCTACTTCAGAGGCATTTGAACTTTTCCGGAGGCTCCTGTCCGGGAGTTTGATGTTTCTTTCCCTCCCCAATTCATTACCGACATTGCGATTCTTTTGCATGAAGGCTTGATCTTCATCCTGTGTTCGGCCATCAGCGCTTCCCCTCTCCCCACGAATGTAGGTACGAGTTACTGAAATGTATCCTCTGCTGCTGCTTCTTTTAATTTGGACGCTACATGAACCACTCTGTTCCCCTTGGAAGTGTTTAGAGTGATACTTCTTATCCTAACTGCACAACCCTCAGCCTCATGCCAGCTAGTGCGTCAGGTGCAGCAGCCCCCTCACTGCAGGGATATCAAGGTTTTCGGCCCCACTTTCGCCACCTCCATAGACTGTCGCCTCTGCCAGACAAATCCATGGAGTTGTCTATCACACGCACTCCACATGCACAATAATTGCCAGCTGTCGCTCTCCCACTCTGCCCCCCCCCCACTGTCACTTCTACATGGGTACTCCATTCTGACGAACAGTTTATCTTAACGATCATCTTGGGCGAGCCGCCTCTGTGCCACCATCATTGTACTGGAAGTAATAAAAGTGTTGTTGCACAGACTTTGCTAAGCTATATGTTATGACTGTTTACAGTCAATATATGTTCAACGTCCTCATTCACGTGAAGTTGAATCAGTATACTTACAGTAAGAGACATTACATTAATCAACACAACACCTGGAATAAGGACTGTATAGACGAGAAAAGGTGTTGATTGGCCAAGACCCAAGATAGTTTCACTGTGGCAGCTGTATAAACGTTTAATACGCTTCTGAATAGTGTTCATCCCCATGATAAAAGCACAGGCCTATCTCTGTAATTCCAGTGCTGGCTAAGGTGATGGAACTTCTAACTTATTTCGAAGAAAACAACCTCTTTTAACGATACACAGCATGGTTTTCGGAAGGGTAAGTCTACGACAACAGTAGTTGTAGACCTGATTAAGAAAATAAACCAAGAGTTTGCAGAAACTGAGTCTGCCGACCCTCGTATTTTGTGATCTTAGTAAAGTCCTTGATTTCATTCCACATAAGATCCTACTTAGTAAACTAAAATCCTACAGGATTGGAGGAGCTACCTTGGCAACCCTCAATACCTGTCTAACTGACAGACGTCAGGCCATGCCAGATAAAAAGCAGTCTCATTTGAAGAGAAACTGCAATATGGTGTACCTCAAGATTCTGTACTCGAGCCTTTGTTATTTCTAATTTTTGTTAATGACATAAGCTCAAATTGACACATTTAGCAGTTTGCAGATGACACAACACTGTTTGCTAGAGGAAATACTGACATACAAGCGATGCAACAAGATAATGTTCTGTTCAACAAAGCCAAGGAACAGTTTAAGACTAGTCAAATGAAAACAAACCACTGAGAACGACATGAAGCCCCAGTGACATTGGATAACTGGATAATAGTGGAGCTGTTAAACCTTTGGGATTCTCCATTCACAGCAAATTAACTTGGAAAGAACACACTATGTATGTGTGTCAAACTGTCACCAGTCCTATATCAATTGAGAAAATTGAAAACCTTCATAACACAACAATACCTGCTAACTGCTTACTATGGATTATTCCACAGCCATATCGACTATGGACTGCTGGTATGGGGCCATGCTGCAGGATGCAGGATTGTGCTACTTCTGCAGAAAAATCAGTGAAGATAATTGCTTCCAGTAAAAATATGGACCACTGTAAACATGTTATGACTGTTTACGGTCAATATATGTTCAACAGCCTCATTCACGTGCAGTTGAATCAATAAACTTATAGTAAGAGACATTACATTAATCATCACAACACCTGGAATAAGGACTGTATAGACAAGAAAAGGTGTTGATTGGCCAAGACACAAGATAGTTTCCCTGTGGCAGCTGTAAAAACGTTTAATACGCTTCTGAATAGTGTTCAGTCCCTGCCAATGAAGCTGTTCAAAACTAAAGTGCTAAGTAACTTAAAACAACAACCATTGTACTCCAGTGACACGACAGTGATTACCTGACTTGGAACACAGTGTTATAATAGTCTGAACAATACAGATGTGGAAATACTAATGTTAATCTTAATTATTAGTTTCAGTGTAGAATTATTCTTGTTTAAAATGTAATCTTGACGCAGTCCATCTAGTTTCAACTGGTCAATGGCAGCATTAGTAATAAATTAGTAATAAATTGGTAATAGACATTGGGGCTGCTCAATGAGCTGAAGTATAACGGACTGGTCACAATTTCTTTCACAAGTGACTCACTGTAATTATCCCATTTGCATTGTGAACACTGTGCACAAAGCTTCTGCAAGTTACTTGCTGCTTTTAAGCTTCGTTTCTATTTCCTCCATAATACACATATTTAACATTTTACTGAATTTCACAATGAATTTCATGTAAAGATCCCACGTATTATAGTTTAAAAATAAAAGTAATGGGGGAGAAACAAGAGTGGAGAAAGGGAGATACCAAACACTGACTGAAGCTGTGGGGAGCTTCCCTGAAATATGGAATGTGTACACTCGTGACTTTCATGCCAGTGTGATATTCCTGGCCTGTTGCCACTTCATATTTCTGGCCGCTGGCCGTTTCTTTGCTAACATTGTACGTGGCTTAAACGCGGAAGAAAGACAGCAGTGCAGCATATGTTGAAATATGGGGTGGGGAGCAGTAGCATATGGCGCAGTAGGTGTTGGTTCCCGTGGGAAAGCCCGCCTATGTTACTGGTGCTCTCCTCGCATTGGCTGCTGCATTTCACGTCACGTGATTTCTTTTGAAATTACTTTTGTTTATTATAAACTAAATATTAATTATTCAGAGCTGAGAAATTATTATAAATATCTCTCAAAGACAGGCTAGATTTTGACAGTTTAAAAAGTTTAAGTTGCCTTCTCTTATTGTAACAAGAGAAGAGGGATTTTGCAGAAGGCCCACGACGGCCCTGATTTGGTGTGAAATAGAGCATCAGGTGTCCTCTCGCAACGCGCCGCAGTTTCAGTCTCGAGCTGACCACTATACCCGCCGGACCGCGCAGGTCATGAGTAAAGATTTTTTGTAATAGTGAAAACAGTCGAGGTCTCAACATGAGCTATGGGCAGCATAGGCTGTATCATATTAACAATAGTTGCTCAATTTTTTATTATTTATTTAATAAATGGCATCCACGACAATTAAAAATCTCGCGAGTCGCTTATTATGCTTCCATCACACAGAACTTATTTTAGCCTCACTTGTATGCTGTAGAAGAACCAACGACCTGTGTGCTGTCGTCTGCACTGGGGACACAACTATAGAATACAACAGGTTAGTCAGAACTCTATGCTGTCCATAAAGTCTTGGACAGCAACTACAGCACCTTGTGCGTACTGTAGGGTGGTACAAACGCACACTGCTATGCAACAGCATCCGTAAGGATGTGGAGGTTTTAGGGGACTTGTGGGAGGAAGCAGTATTAACTTCTCCGTCCGCAAATAAAACCCTAGGAAGCTTGTACATGGCATCCCTTGCGGGGATGAACATTTCGGAACGAAATAAACAGATACAGGAGGCGATAAACGGTGCAAGTGATTCGCGAACTGTTAGACATCAAGAATTTTACAAATAAAGTGACCGTTAGCCAGTTGATGTACGCAAGTGAAGCAAGTGCAAGTGTTGAGTTCGCGGTCCATTGGATTACGTAACTTCAAGAATCGACGAGCTACAGAACGGCGGCGTCGCAACACTTCACCGGGCACGTCAACGGAACAGCCACGCTCAGCGCCATAGCAGACGGAAGAGGGGTGCGGCGCCTGAAAGGAACGGCCGTAAACATCGCCAGCAGCGGCAGACGACGACTCCATCTATTAGCAGAGCTACAACCACCAGCCTTCACGTCGCAACAACTGCACATCGCGACGCGAGAAAAAACGAGAGTAAATGCGAACTCCTATAAATTATAATTAATTGTGTATGCCTGTTAATTAAATTTGGAAATTAAAAACTAGCGTAAAAAGTATATTAGAAATGGAAAATGAGGGAAAGACTAGGTATTATCTCAGAAGTAGGGACGGAGAATGTGTTCAAAATACAGGTAATGATCATTCAGGTCAACAACCTCAGATGCAGGGTGACAATATCAGTCCATATTTTGTAGCGAATATGAGTGAATTGCAATCTAATATTATCCAGGATATGGAGGTTAATCAGATCAATAGCACACATAATGCAGAACAAAGTGCTGTTGAAAATGTTGTAAGTGACGTGCAGAGAGATACACAAGTTTGTCATTCTGTCGCTCCTAACTATACTGGATGCAGCTGTCAGAGAAAATGCGTCTCGCGCCTGCATAAGAGAGGAGCAGATGGAGGTATCAAGTGACAGAAGCCATAACACAGCTTCAGCTGATAAGTTGCCAGTAGAAAGTAATGGAGGGAAGGAAACTGGTATTGACAATAATATTATATCAATGCTTAGCGATATACTTGCTAAATTTGATCAAAACAAAGAAGAACAAAATCAGAGCATGAATAAGTTGGTGAATGAAATTAAAACAGAACAAAAACAAAGCATGAATAAGTTGGTGAATGAAATTAAAGAAGAACAAAAACAAATCATGAATAAGTTAGCAGAAAAACTAGACCAAAACATTGAAAGATTAGACCGTGTGATAGAGTAAATACGTACACCAATGGCTAGTGTAAATAATAAATTCCAGGGCTTAAGAAACAGGGTAATTAATAATAAAGAAAAAACAGAAATGTGTTTTAAACAATTAGATTTGGAAATTTGTAAAAATGACGTTGTGCACAGGGTGGACTCTGAAGTAAGCAAAATTAACGAAAGATTACAGGTTAATAGTGACACGCTGTATACTGTTACAAATAAGATAGAGTGTTCGAGAAAGGAACAGGCTAGCGTTAGTATAACATGTAAAGATGGATATCTGTCACAGCAATCAGACATCGAAAAAATGGACAGAAATGTAGCATTAATTGACAGTAAAGTGTCACAGGTAGGCACATCATGTACAAGTAATGAAAATGCACCTCACAGTAAATTAACAGAGATCGAGCAGAAACTGAATGAGCTGCCCGATTCATGTAATTTAGTGGAAAATATTAGCACCAATGAAAATGAACTTGAGAGAAAACTTGAAGCGTGGATGGAACATGAACGTAAGAAAGGTATAAGTAACATAGTTGATGTTGCAAATAATCCTTATTCATTCAAATTTCACAATTTTTCAAAGACAGATAGTGTACATCCTGTTGCTTTCATCAGGCAGTTCGATGGTGTTATTCCTAATAACATGACAGAACAACAAAAGATGAAAATCGTTGTGTGTAGGTTTGAAGGTGCAATATCGTGGGGAACAGGAGCTATAAACATTTGTAAAACATATCAGGAATTTGTCACTGCATTTCTCAACCAAAATTGATCTGAAAGTACACAAAATAATATACACACTGAAGGCCGCGTGAAAGACTACAAGTATAAATTTAAAGTCAGGCCCAAAATAATTGAGGAACTTATTCAGAAGTTTCATAGAGTCAAGATATTAACAAGCATGGACTTGACTGCTAGCTTCTGGCAAAAACAGCTAAAAGAAAATTGTTGCAAAAAACACTGCTTTTACGTATGGAGGAAGGTGTTGTCAGTTCAGAGTGTTGCATTTTGGTCTGAAAATATCAACATCTGCCTTCATATACAAATAGGTACATGTACCTCAGGGGGCAATAGCGCTCTTTGCTTTGCCAGGTAACTGACGCCTACCAGGTACCCTAGTCAACTAGCAGCTTATTTCCTTTCCTTTCACGCTGTTAGTTCTTCCTCTTACTATTCAGTCTGAACTCTTTTCTATCGCCTTTACTTTCGTCGCTATCCAAATACCAGATTGCACGAAAACACTAATTTAGACGAGTAAATAAAAAATGGATTTGACATGAGTAAGCAAGAAGACGAGATTTACAGACTTAATACGTACTGAATTTGGCTTAATGTGAGTATGTAACAATTATGGAACATAGTAAATATTGTAACTCAGCAGTAAACATCTGCATAGCACGAGTTACCTTTACAAAGTTAAGTGGCAGACACAGATCTTCTCGGAACTAAACATAACAGCTGACTAGGTTATTGAAGGATTTTTTATTAATTTTATTCCAATACTGTTTACTCTGATTATTATAAGGTAGTATATGACGCTGAGAAGAGGACGGCACAACAACAGGCGAGTGAACTTAGTAAAAATAGTTGTTGGACATAGGCAATGTAAACATGGTTTTATTATGAATGGCATGAGGAACGAGGTGTATGGTCTGCTATGTGTAGTTTTAAGCAAGTTTTGAGAAGGTGGTAAGAAGGGTCAAGTACAGGTGACTGATAAATTCGGCCTGGAAATAGGTTCATAATTAAGAAGGTAGTAAGGTGGAAAGAAGGGTCAAGTACAGGTGACTGATAAATTCGGCCTGGAAATAGGCTCATTATTAGAAATGAAGTGGTAAGAAAGGGTCAAGTACAGGTGACTGGTAGATCCGGCCTGGAAGTCGACTCATTATGATTATATCTGGTATTTCAGGCGGCAATGAAGTCGTCATTTGTATAATATTGAAAATAGGTAGGGGATGCAGTGTGTGCCTCACTCTACAGTTTTTGAATTAGAAATACACAGTAGCAGAAATGGCACAATTTTTTGAATACATTTCTACTATGCTCTTACACATACACATCTATGAATAAGTATATGAGTAATTATATGATATTTTGACCTGTTTCGCCTCCACATAAACCTCAGGAAATTATAACACATCAGAGCGATAAACAACATGTACTATGAATATGTATATCATACATAATGGAATTTCAGTGTCAGCTGCCAATGAAAGCAACCATCCGTCAGTCAGAATTATATTTTGCCTTTATGTAGCAAATGGTTTCTGTTCCTTTCTGTGATCTGCATTTTGCATTAAATATTAAGCATTATCATAAGCTACATGTGGCCTATTACAGTGAATATAAATGTGGCATCTGTTTGCCAACAGTGCGGTATTAAATATTGGACATGGTATGTGTTGCCAATTTTAATATGGGAATAGACGTAACATCTGGTGACAATATAGAGTATTGTCAATGAATGAAGGGTCAGTGACCCAATTAGGAAACTGACATACATGACTTAATGTATCTTAAAGTGTGTCACGAAAGATAATTAAACGTAAGTTTATGACAGAGTAAGTAACTGAAGAAATATGGGAAAAGTAAATGACCTAAAAAAAAAAAAACTTCTACTTTATCGGTAATTACCAAACACTGAATGTGTATTATTCTGGATTCAACATGCAAAATGTCTGCTTTGCTTCGATTTTATAAATGTATTGGTATGTATAAATTTTATGTACCACCTTATGTATATCCTTTGTATGTACAAGCGTGTGAAGCCAGCAGTGCAAAGTAGTCTACGAGAAAAATTATTAAAAATATAAAGTCATGAGTGCCTAGTGTTGAATTTGCACTCAATGCGAGTGTCAAAATTGCAAAGCCGAAAGTGAGTAGGCAATTCAATTAATAAAAAGAGAAAGTGTTGATAGGCTTGGTGGACAGCATTGTGCCGATATAAGTGATAAATGACCTCGTACCAAAAAATAGTTTCATTTGTTACGGTGGTTTTGATCGACGGCAATGCGCCGAAAGTTAGTAATTTTATGTAAGGCAGTATACTATGTGTTGTGGTGGTATTGATGGACGGCAATGTGCCGGGAATTTAATTGGTGTTATAAGCGGCCAAGAGCCAAAAGTCTAAATGTCATATATTCAAATGGCAAGGTGCCAATAAATTTTGTAAACATGGACGGCAATGTGCCGATTTTAAATCACAACTATTGAGAGGCTTTATGTCTGCTGTAGTTCCTTGAAGTATTCAAGTATTACTTATCTATTTTTCAATCGTCTGTTTTCTGCACAGTTTCATAGAATGTGTTAAGTAATTTGTAACTTTAAGATTTTATGTGTGCATTTTCAGAAGGATATTTAGGATGTGTTTCAGCATTTATATGTAGTTTAATATTGTAAAGTTAGCTAATTCATAGCTGCCCAAGTTCAATTTAGGCAGGTTTATAATTTTGATGTTTCTTTACCTTTTTGTGTAATCATTTTTGATTTAGATGGGGAGATTTAGAAGTAATGGTTTCAATATTTATGTAAGTTCTTGAGAGATATGGGTACTATGTTTCAAAATTTAGAGGGTTCTTATTTCCAACTTGTCTGTCGTCTTTGAGAACATTCCAAGTTTGGAAATCAGCGAAGGAAGGGGATGTGTGATATTCCTGGCCTGTGGCCACTTCATATTTCTGGCCGCTGGCCGTTTCTTTGCTAACATTGTACGTGCCTTAAAAGCGGAAGAAAGACAGCAGTGCAGCATATGTTGAAATGTGGGGTGGGGAGCAGTAGCATATGGCGCAGTAGGTGCTGGTTCCCGTGGGAAAGCCCGCCTATGTTACTGGTGCTCTCCTCGCATTGGCTGCTGCATTTCACGTCACGTGATTTCTTTTGAAATTACTTTTGTTTATTATAAACTAAATATTAATTATTCAGAGCTGAGAAATTATTATAAATATCTCTCAAAGACAGGCTAGATTTTGACAGTTTAAAAAGTTTAAGTTGCCTTCTCTTATTGTAACAAGAGAAGAGGGATTTTGCAGAAGGCCCACGACGGCCCTGATTTGGTGTGAAATAGAGCGTCAGGTGCCCTCTCGCAACGCGCCGCAGTTTCAGTCTCGAGCTGACCACTATACCCGCCGGACCGCGCCGGTCATGAGTAAAGATTTTTTGTAATAGTGAAAACAGTCGAGGTCTCAACATGAGCTATGGGCAGCATAGGCTGTATCATATTAACAATAGTTGCTCAATTTTTTATTATTTATTTAATAAATGGCATCCACGACAATTAAAAATCTCGCGAGTCGCTTATTATGCTTCCATCACACAGAACTTATTTTAGCCTCACTTGTATGCTGTAGAAGAACCAACGACCTGTGTGCTGTCGTCTGCACTGGGGACACAACTATAGAATACAACAGGTTAGTCAGAACTCTATGCTGTCCATAAAGTCTTGGACAGCAACTACAGTACCTCGTGCGTACTGTAGGGCGGTACAAACGCACACTGCTACGCAACAGCATCCGCAAGGATGTGGAGGTTTTAGGGGACTTGTGGGAGGCAGCAGTATTAACTTCTCCGTCCGCAAATAAAACCCTAGGAAGCTTGTACCAGTATAAAGAAAACAAAGTTTACAGATATAATAAATTTCTTTTATTAGTATAGTAATAAGGACAGTTTACGACTCACCGCCAAGATGTGGCGACGAGCTTCGATAGGCAAATACAAAAGACACACACATACACACACATGTGTCTGTTGCAGCTGATTGCCATGTCTTTGTGGTGAGTTGTAAACTGTCCTTATTACTATATTGTTAATTCCAACCTGGACTTTCCATTATTAAATTTCTTTTATTGTGACAAATTTAACAAAAACTTTAAAAAAATTCTTCTATATTTGAAGTGGCACAATTTAAAGACTGGATTTTCACATGAAGTGAAAGAATAATAGCAGTAAATAAGTAGTGGCTCTTTAGAGACAATTTCGGATTCTTGGTTGTTGTGTATTATTGCCATGAAAGAGAAAGTAGCGTGATATGTAAACGTTCCTTGTCAGGAAAAACTATGAAATTCGTCCTGTATTAATGTGGCGTGTCAAGCGTGATGTTAGTAAACAATCAAGATCATTTAAATAGACATTCTACGAAAGTTTTAAAAGCTATCAATTTTCAAGACACCCAGTTGATGTAACAAATTACAGTAGATTCTACATTGTGGTCTCCTAACTGATTGTGAAATCGTAATGTTTCCCATTTTTGTGTTCTTTGTAAGAATTAAAAGATGAACAGCAAAACTGACCCACCTATTTTTCGTTTTACTTGCTCTCACTAAAGATACATGTGAATGTTTTCTGCAAGTTATTGTTGCAACTTATTAGTCACAAAACTGTCAGAAGTATCTTGCATACTTCTTGTGATTGTTGTGCAAACACAGCAGGCCCATTAACTCATTTGATAGCTGCACCAATAAAACAGCTCTCTGCATATTGGCGCTGTAGATTGCTCAGTGGAACCGAGGCATCATCCAAGAATCTTGATGGAAAATGGACGCGTCATCCGGAACGTGTTGAGCGTTCAGGTTGGCACGTTGTTTCGATTGGACCTGGCTCTGCTGGTGGTACAGGCTGCAGTTAGGCACATTGGGTGTGCATTGACAGCTACCTCTGGTAGCACAAAATCCAGCTTAACTCTGTCAAGAGAGACAGTAGTAGCTTTCCGGTTAAGCAGAATGTCTATTGTTTTGTCAGTTCTGCCATCAACACCAGTACCAGAGTGTGGTGGTATTAGTGCCAGTTTCACTCCATCGACACGCAACGTGATGTGTGTGAACATGAATGTAAGTTTTGATACACATAGACGTTCAAAGTTTCATGTCACTAAGCTTGACATCGCCGCATTTGTATGATTCACTCTCTCTGTCTGGAAACTAAGTCTGCTGCATTGATGTTGTCTAATTTGACAGCACTTGGGTCAAAAATCTCTCCAGGAAGTCGAAGCACTTCACGATTTACGAACTCTGCTGCTGAAGAGTCCAAGTAGGGCTTGTAAATTTCACTCATACTCATTAAGACCCGTGCTAAAGCTGTTGCCTAACATACGATGTGCCACATGAGAGCAGCTTTCAATGAATGATGCCAGCGCTCTATCAAACCATTACTTGCTGGATGTTAGCCCTTGGTCTTATAATGTACAGCACCGCAGAAATTTCTCAGCTGAAAGAAAACAGTTCCGATTCAAATTGTCGTTCACAATCTGTAGTAATATTCAGTGGAAACGTGAAATCCAGTGTGAAATGAAAGCAAAGACTAATGTTTCTGCAGAATTATTTTCCACTGGCGGTCAATGGCTGTCAACAGATAACGGCGTCCGTTTGATGAATGCAGTAGACGTCAATATGGACGTGTGTAAATCTGGCGGTCGTCTGTGGAGAGTCCCACACTCGCGTGTGTATTTCAGAATATTTTACTACGTTGACACTGAACACATGTTCTAGTCCATTGACGACAATCCTCTTGTATTCCCGGACACACAAAATGGCTAGAAACCAGACGAACTGTAGCTCTGATGCTTGGGTGACATACATTGTGCAGGATTTCAAAATCTCGCTTGTGGAATGCAGGTAGCAGAAAGGAACGAGTTCTCCTAATCGAAAGCTCACAGTAAAGTTTAACATTACTGGTAGGAACGTTGACCTGCCGCAATTGCAAGTTGTAAGAAGTGTCTTTCAGTGTGTTCTGAAGCTCCTGGTGTGATTCTTGTGCTTCAGCAAGTTGCTCAAAATCTGTCATCTTCTTTATGCTATTTACCCGGGACAAGCAGTCTGCTATGATGTTGTCAATGTCTGATATCTGCTGTATGTTCATACTAAATAGAGTTATAAACTCTAAATGATTGTATTGTCAGGGTAATCACTTGTCATTATTTTGTCAGGAAACATAGATGAGCGGCTTGTGGTGGGTGTAGATCGTGAACTCTCTAGCCCCCAGTTGTAGCCAAATATACTTGATAGCTTCGTAAACCATTAAACGTTCACGATCATTGGCGCTCCATTTCTGCCTTGATGGACAGAGCTTATGTGAATAAAAAGTAAGTGGCTGCCATGCAGCAACAATGAGCTGTTGCAATGCGGCACTACTGGCAGTTTGGCTAGGATCCACCACTAATGCGAGGTGTGCATCTAATGGAGGGTAGGGACTGATGACCTTTTAGTTTAGTCCCCTCTAAATGAAACAACAAGACCATAATGCAGGGTGCACAAGTAGTGCAGTGTTTGCTATGCTTAGCTCCATCAAAGGCACATTCATAGCACCAGTCCACAGTAAGGGTGGATTTCTTTTTGTCTTAGGGCCAGACAGTGCGCTTTTCAATGGTCCTTGAAGTTCAGCCGAGTGGGGCAGATGGCGACAGTAAAAATTTAATATTCCTAGAAAATGGAGCAGTTATTTACAGTTTCAGACCATGACATTTTTTAAAATAGCCTCTACTTTGTCAGGAAGTGATAACGATCCTGCAGGAGAGATCAGATGTCCTAAGAAGGTAACCTCAGGTTGTCCAAAAGCACACTTGTCAGTATTAAGTATAACCGCATGCTGGTCTGTGCACTTAAAAACTTCAGTCAGATGTTGGTGGTGTTCTGCCGTGAACGAGAAGCAGTGCAGGATTACCCACATAGCAAGAGTTAGCAAATGCTACAGGCCCCACGCATTTGGGGGGGGGGGGGGGGGGGCGCGCCTGGGCGCGAATACTCTTGTCGTTTTTATTTTTTTTTTTTCAATTTTTTTACAGTTATTTGATGTATAGCATTTATTTATTGCAAGTAGACTTGTGAAAAAAGGTGAATTATCTCACAATTTGGTTAAGTTTTCAAAATTCTGCCAACTGATTAATAATGTTTCTGACGTCACAAAGAAGAACAGGGTAATCTGTGTGACGGAGCTAACCTCGATGGCCAGCAATAGCTTCTTAGTGACATTTAGTTCATGCAATCCTGTTGCTGTATTCGCTGCATCTTGAGTGACAAAATGCGGTATTAATACTGACGGTGCTGTGAGAACGGCTAATACGCTACCGAAACGCCATGTGTGAAAGGTGCCAGGTGCTGCCGGCAGCGCGCAGCCGCTCGTGCACAGATGGCAGCGTGTGTGGACGCCCCATTTGTTTGCACTGTGGAACGCTGGTTGCTGCTGCCGCGTTACGAGGCCTTGTAAAAGCGCACGAGTGTTAACGTTGGTAACACTGTCGTCGCAACAGCGATTAAAAAAGGCCAGTCGAGACTAGCCCCAAGAGCTACCGACATCTAACAGTCGCTGCTTGGAGGCCAATCGTGAACTTCTTTTACAAAGTATTATTAAGTGGATGGCATCGGTTTTATATAGTGATTCCAAAGTTGCTGACTGAAAAGAGGGAAGGAACCACTGAAGCATAAGGTAAGGTACTTTTATGTTAATATATATCCCAAAGTTTAAACAATAAAAATACCGATTCAATGCAAATTTTTTTCAGTGAAACAATAAGAGCAACGTCTTCCATTTTCGTAAAATTGATGAGAGAGATTCTTACGTGACAAGAGAGTATTGTCTTCTTTTTTCTTCAAAATTGCATTATGTTGTCTCTGAGGAAATAAAACTTTTAATTACGAAAAATACACGAATCAGGTTTATTTATAGCCTACAATGTTTAGTTACAAACACCCATACACTACAGTTGCGGTATAACATTCCCAATACTAGAAAACATGTGAAAATGTGACATAGTTGTCTTGTGTATTCGTGAGTCTTCCCCTACACCAGTCTGAAAACCTGTCTGCTAAACAGCGGAAATTATTTTAAATTTTCGATTCGTTAGAAAGGGCTCTGCCTCCTCTTTCGTGGTTTTCAGGAAGAAAGTGATTCGCCAACCAAATATGTTTCCATTGTTAAATTTGTAAAAACTTCTGTTTTCTGTGTTTATTTGTTTGCATATATCTTTTTCTGCCTTTCGAGCTCCATAATTCTGCCAATTACGCTAAAAACAGTTGCTAACACTTAACCACAACAGAACTTAACTCCACTTGAAGTGTGCTCCACCGATGTGGAAGTCGTAGGATACTCTTAGCAACACCGTGCTGGTCGCAAGCTGTGTTAAAAAAATGAACAATTTATAGGAAGAAGCAGTGACACTTTCTGCGGGAACCATTAACCATTTTTCAGGACAATGTACGGGCGCATATGGCCCAAGTGGTGACGGATTTGTTCGATTGCCGGTCTCACAAGTGTTGTACCACCCGTCACACTCCCAGAACTTAAGCCCCTGTAACTTCAACTTGATTCATGAGCTGATGGAAGCTCTTCATGTCATTCGCTTCAATTGTAACAGAGTTTCGTTGGACAATAGACCGCTCCGCTCGAACTTTCAACACAACCGGTGTTGCTAAGAGTATCCTACGACTTTTACATCGCTGGTAACGGCTTGTACACAATGCTGGTGACTACTTTGAAGGACAGTAAAGCTTTGAAACGTGAAGCTATTTTATATAAATTGAAAATAAATAGTTGCCACTATTAAAGTTCCAACCATCGTATTATTCATTATATTTACGCATTACGCAGTCAAATTAAATAGTAGTGATCCATTTTATTTTTTAATTTATTTTCCCTTCTACACAGATCTGGCTAACCACCATGAGCAGCAGTCGGAGAGATACTGTATGCCACTACGTTTCTGGAAGTGCAAAACGTAAAGCAAGAGATGAAAAGAAGAGAAAGACATATGCAGTGGCGTAGCTATGTCACCAAGGGCCCCGGGGCAAGAATGACTTTGGGGCCCTCTTTAAACTGAAAATATACAGATGCAAAACTACATCATTAGCTCCTTACCGCCCACTGGAAGACATAATAAGGCAAACCTAAATACTATAAAGTAAATTATTGTGTGTCACGCAGCACATAACATTTAATCTTATTCTCTAATATAATAACTGTGAAAGTTTCTTTGTTTGTTATACTTTAACGCAAAAATTACTGGGTGGATTTGGATGAAATTTTGTAGAGCGATAGAGTTGGGTAGGACAGACAGATAAAACGACTCCCATCGGATAGTTCCCGAAGTTGTCCCATACAAGGTGAATGAAGTCGCACGCAAAAGTTAGTAAAAAAAAAAAAGAAAAAGAAAAAAAATAATTAAAAAAAAACTCAAACACGAAAACATGGCCCCCTTCCGCGAAGCAAACCGGTAACAGTCAAGTCAGGACTAAGGCGTCCGTGGTGACAGCAGACGGACTGTTATCAGTGCCGACAACTCACTCTCGCTAAACTACTGCGCTGTTAGCTCATTGCTCCGTACCGATCGGAGAAATTTCGTTGATAGCCCAGTCAAAGAAGAAAAACAGGGGAAACATTGATGTAATATGATTTCAGCCAAAGGAAGTTGCCGGATTGTTGATGAAACACTCTGGATTGAACCGTCCTCAATAACTTAAGTTGACATCTTCGCTTATTATCGTCACAGTAGGCTAGAAGGCAGCGTAAAGAATGCACACTTCACTATTGCAACAAAAAACCATATTTCCTCTTCTTCTTGCATTAATTTCAGTGTGCATAGAGAGATCTATTAAAATGTTCAAATATTTTTAAAGCTTATGGGAGTTAACTGCGTGGTCATCAGTCTCTAAACTTACAAACTACTTATGAGCTAACTTATGCTAAAGCCAGCACAAACATCCATGCCCGAGGGGGGATTAGAACCCCTGACGGGCAATGGCCTCGCGCATCGCAGCGTAGCGCCTCCATGCACTCCGCCGCGGCTTGGGATCTGTGATTAATTGCACTCCCTTGTGGGAATTCACTATACAAAAAGTTGAGTTACCATAATAATACCGTTTTGTAATAATACATGTAGAGACTTCATATTCAAATGTGGTCACACCGTGTATTGTCAAACACACTGCTAGTAATTCAGCGCCATTCACTGTTATTTCGCAAAGTTTGTGAGCCATGGAAACTCCGACTTCGATTGACAATACACTAACGGTGCAGGGTCCACGTCTTAGCGGACAATCAGTAGACCTTGTTGTGTTTTTTCTGAGGTGGGAATCATTTTTGCATTTCACTTCTTGCGTTTGAGGCAGAACGTACATTATACGATGTAATTGGGGGACATGGATGTTCGGAAAACCGATTATTCGGATAATCGAACTGTGCAATTATATTTGCCAATAAGAAGTACTGTACACTAAATGTATTTATACAGTATTGGAGGCGTGTGATCCTTCACAATGCGCTAAGCGACACGACGCAACACTTGGAAGCCGCAGCTGTTGCCGCGACCAACTTTGATGCTGCCGCTACTTTTGCTACTACGCCGACTGAAGTGTGCAGATTGTTGTACACAGCAACTAGTGGCTTGGCCGGTCAGCAGCGCCACCGAGTGGCGTCCTGAAGAGTCCATTAGAAACAATCTTATTGCGGCTGTTGAGGGAATCATGGTTTGTTGGGAGAGGAAGATGATGGACGATAGGGAGGGAGAGTAAAAAACTAGAATTAAATTAAAAATTCCAGGCTCTACTGTAACTTTTTTCGAACGTCGCTCACGATGGTCGAGGGGCCCCTGGACCTCGGGGGCCCCGGGGCACTGCCCCGCCTAGCCCTATGGCAGCTACGCCACTGGACATATGCCATTGTATCTAAAACACGTAAACCGTCTGAGTTTTTTAATGTTCAGGATGATTTTGCCGAATATACAGAAAATGAAGTACAAAATACAAAAGCTGAAGTTGATTGTAAGGACGATCGTTACACTACAGAAGATTCATCAGAATGTGCAATTTTTTCCGATGTAGGTACGTTTTCCACAAGTGATACAGCAATTTGAACAGACGGCTAGTCTACCCAGTGCAGCCATATCGTCTCCAAGCCAAAATGAAATGAAAAGCATGGGAAGTCCTATCGGCCCAAAGACCTGGTCTTCAGGACAAAGAGAAGTGAAAAAAATAATACAGGCTTGTGATGTTACGGCATCTTTGTTGAACACAAAGTGAAAGTAAAATGTATTCTAACGATATTGGTGAGTGGCCAAACAA
Organism: Locusta migratoria; assembly: GCA_026315105.1. Classification (NCBI taxonomy): domain Eukaryota; kingdom Metazoa; phylum Arthropoda; class Insecta; order Orthoptera; family Acrididae; genus Locusta; species Locusta migratoria. Next base: position 427,085,698 of record CM048747.1, read on the forward strand.
CTTTGACAGAGGTTATTGGATTATTAAAGGAAGTAGTGAAGTTAAGCATATAAACAGTAGTTTTTTGTCTTCAATGAAAATATATGAGAAGGAAAATAAGCCTAAATTCTGTAGAAAGTCGTTTTTCACATATAAACATAAACTAACGAATAAAACTTACATGAGAGATTAGTTGTGCTTTTCAGAAAGCAAAGGGCGACTGTTTTGTCTGCAAAGTGACGGCTCACCACAGTTTACGAAAGACAGATTAGATGACTGGAACAATGCTAATATTTTGTTTAAAAAAAAGAAGTTCGCATAGAAAAGTGATAATTTCGCTGTTAGTTCGCAAAAACAAGGATGCACATGGGGCGATTCTCAACTTGTAAGCTAAATTGAGAGCTAACAAAAGTATTGGCAAACAATTTTAGAACGAATTGTTGCAATTATACGTTTTTTAGCTGAGTGAGGGCATTTCGAGGTGATGAAATTGTTGGTTCACTCCTGATATATCTCACGTAGATCAACTGACTCTGATAGTGTGATATGTCTTACCATCTGGACCAGTGGAAAGATATGTGAAGTTTTTGGTTATGGAGAGTAATACTGCTGAACAACTCTCCCTAAGCTTACTGTCATTTTTAGCAGAGAATGGCATTAATACCGAAGATTACCATGGGCAAAGCTATGACAATGCCAGTAATATGACAGGTATACCGGCTCAGGAGCACGAATTAAAGATATAAATAAGTATACTGAATATATTCCCTGTTTTTCACATTCGCTAACTTTGGTCGCCAAATGTGGTGCAGAATGTTGTACAGAAGCATCCATTTTCTTTGATTTCCTTGAAAGCCTCCATATATTTTTTCCGCTTCTACCTATCGATGGGGGCCTTCTTTTGAAAGTACTGAAAAGTGATAGCACTAAAATTCCGATTTTGAAAAGGTTATCGGACACTAGGTGGTCGGCCAGAGCTGATGCTACAAAGGAGCTTCTATTTGGTTTTAATACCGTTAAAGAGGTTTTGAATGACATATCTACTAAGATGCATCAAAAGGCAGAGTGTCGCAATCAGGCTTACGGACTGGGTTTGAAAATGATGAAGCTGGAGACGGGAATTATGTGTGTTGCATGGAACAGAATCCTAGAACGCTTGCAAGTGACCAGCGTTTCGCTGCAGTCCTCTGATCAAGCTCTGAGCACCGGATATGCTCTTTATAAATCCTTGCATGAATATATCCAAGCAATGAGGTTCACATTTTCAGAAATTGAGGCTAAAGCCAAATCCTGACTAGCTGTAAAGAATATCAGCAAGAAACTTCAAGACGACACAAGCAAAAATACAAAATACGACCATTTTAGTGGGTCACCTACACTCGATGAAGTTGTAGAAAATCAGACACTTGGAGAACATTCTGAATTTCAGATGTTTATTGTGATAACTGACAATGTGCTAGCTGTATTAGCTACAAGCATGGAAAAATACCATCACTTGACTAATGTTTTTGGAATATTATGGGACTTTAAATCTCTTACAGCAGAAGTGATCTTGAAAAGATCTCCTAATATCGTGAATGCTTAACCAGATGATTCATAAGAGTCACTTGGCAACGACCTGGTGGAGTTCGCTGAGCTAATGAAAACGGGCATCGCTGCTGCCACTGACAGAAAAAAAAAACGAAACTTTAGAACTACAAATTTACAAATTGTTAATGGAAAATTCATTAGGATCTTGTTTTCCAAATATAGAAATAGCCTTACACATTTACTTATCACCAACTGCAGTGGAGAACATTCTTTTTCAACGTTAAAACACGTTAAAAATGAATTAAGAAATACGATGGGACAGGAACGTCTAAATGACCTCAGTTTATTGAACATTGAATACTATTTGCTCCGAGAAATTGATGTAACTTGTGTTATTTCTAAATTTTCCGAAATTAGATCGAGAAAAGTTTATTTGTAATAATCTTGTTTGATTTTATATCATAAACCATATGACCTAAAGTCCTAAACAACCCAAGGGCCTTTTGTCAGATTTTGCTACGGGCCCCATGCTTCCTTATTCTGTCACTGACGAGAGGACGAGAATATCGTCCAAATATGCGAAACCGAACGACAAACCACGAAGCACTGATTCTATAAATTTCTGACAGGTTAGGGCAGCATTTAGTAAACCGAATGGCATGAAAAGACTCTCAAACAGGCCAAATGGTGTTATTATAGCCGTCTTCGGTATGTCTTCGTCCGCCACAGGAATTTGTGTGTAAGCTTCAGCTCATTCAAGTATGCTAAATATAGTTGCACCGTACAAGGCATAGTTGTAGTTCCTCAACAAAGACACAGTGTATCGATCTGGTACCATTCTGGTATTAAGCGAGCGGTATCCCCACAGGGGTGCCACATGCCAGTCTTTTTCTGAACTAATTGTAGAGGAGACGGCCAGGAACTATGAGAAGGGCGAATGTTCCTTCCTTCAGCAAGAAATCAAATTCTACCTTGGCAATAGCATAACGGGGTAGGAGCCAGGCGTCTTGGCCTATAGGAAATCGGCGGACCTTGAGTAGTCTTAATATAATGTCGAGTGCTGTGATGTAGCTCTTTTGGTGTGCCAGGATGTGGCGTGATACCTGGAAACTGCGTCACCAACTCGGCGTATTTGTTATTATGAGGCGCCTGGATCAAGTTAGCGCCGTACATTTTTGCAGCATGTCAAAACCCATTAGCAGCAAGGTCGGTGACGCTGTCGACGAGTCGTGAGTTGGCGATGTCTGACAGTTGATGATAGTATGCTAGAGAGTCCGCTCCAATGATTGGCTCCACCACGTCCCCTACGGTAAAATTCTAAGCATACACGTGAGGTAATCGCAAATCTAGTTCCATATGCTGCGTACCTTAGATAGTTATGGTAGAGTTATTGGCTGCAGAAAGACGAAATGATGTCGATGGTCGATGCTTGTGTAACAAAGTGAGTGGCATAATACGTAAATCAGATCCAGTATCTAACAGAAACTTTTGCCTGGTCTTCCTGTCTGATAAAAAGAGGCGACTGGTGATCTGGCGCAACTAATTCCGACTGCCACTGCTGTTTGGGTAATCACACGACGAAGTACACTTGTGCTCATGCTTTCTGAATTTCCGATGATACCAACAAGTGTCGGAAGTTGGTTTTTCTGTGTCACTCGCTGATAATAATTTATTTGAAAAATCTTCTCTGAAAATGACGTCTACTGTCGTTTCGCCGGTCGCGGTGGCCGAGGGGACTGAGGCGCTCCAGTCACGGTCTGCACGGCCACTACGGTCGGGGTTTAGAATTCCCCCCTCGGGTGGATATTTGTGCCGTCCTTAGTACTATTTAGTTCTTAAGTAGTTTGTAAGTTTAGGGACTGATGACCCCGTAGTTAAGTCCCATATTTTTTTTTTTTTTTTTTTTTTTTTTTTTTTTTTTTTTTTTTTAATACTGTCATTTCGGCGAGACAACAGTTCACTAAGGTGTTTCCTCAGGGCGTCCACTTAGTTGACGAGGCACTCATATTCCGCGCGCGTCGTTGTGGATGTCAATCCGCCGTTAGACGTCACTGCTGCAGCTTCACTGGCTGACGGCATAATCGCGTCCTGAATTTTATCTGCCAAGTCTGCTACTGCACTGCGTTTAAGGATATGTCAGCTTGTGGTGCGAATATAGCTTTTAATTGGACAGGCAGTCGGCTTCTCCACAGGTTCCAGGTTCCAGAATGAAACTCTCACTCTGCAGCGGAGTGTGCGCTGATATGAAACTTCCTGGCAGATTAAAATTGTGTGCCGGAACCGGGACTCGAACCTAGGAGCTTTGCCTTTTGCGGGTAAGCGCTCTACCGACTGAGCTATCCCGAAACGACTCACGATGTCGCCCCACAACTTCACTTCCGCCAGTACCTCGCCTCCTACTTTCCAACCTTCACAGAAGCTCTCCTACGAGACATGCAAGACTAGCACACCTGGAAGGAAGGATATGGTGGAGACATGGCTTAGCCACAGCATAAAGCCGTCGGCACACGGAGCGTGTGTCTGAAGGTGGGGGTCAACGTGGCGAGTCTAAAGGCTAGTCTACATGTCGACACTAGGTTGCGAAACTCGTTTCAGGATATGAATTGCGCGCAACTGGTTTCGTGTGTGTCTGTAGACACGGCGTCAATACTATACACTTCAGTTTCGTTGTTTTGTGAGTGTCGTAGTCGCCGTAGAATGAAACTTTTGGTAGCTGTAAGAGTTGTGGCGGAACTATTGCGTCTCTGTGAAGTCGCTGCATAAGACTAAACATAAAAAGAATAAGGAACGTGTTTGGGTTTGTGACTGGATTAAAAAAAGACGTCAGCTCGGTTGCTTAGCCACCTTGCTGAAATAAATTGTGATTTAAGACCCTAGACGTTATTTTAACCAACTTAGCATGTCGCCAGAGCAGTTGACGTTCGTTTTAAACAGGGTTAGTAATGCAACAACAAAAATGGTACTGTTATGTGTGAAATATTGTTACCAGAACTGAAATTACAAACTGCATTACATTTCTTATCAAGTAGGTATTCGTCTCTACAGTACCTGTATCGTGTTCCAAAATCCACAATTGCCATAGTTCGTTTGTACAGGTATTGCGAGTCTGTTTAGTTTCCCCAACGAGATGCGCGAACGCCTGCCGCGCATGCGCACTGGCCAGTAGCGCAGTTTCATGAGACGTAGTGTCGTCGTGTAAACTAGCCTTAACGTGCGGCTGAACTCTTGGAGACGGCGCCAGAGCATACGAGACGTGCTTCTCAACGAGCTGCACGCGACCGCAGCGCGCTCCGATGACAGTTGTCGACGGTATCAGTTGCTGGAATCACACTGTTTACCAAATCAAAGAGTGGAATTCCTGCTTTACCTCTACTGAACCGCTTATTTCCGCGCTTGTGCGTATGTTAGTTATGTTCTGTGATAGTCCTAAATAAATAACAACAAAATACCTATACTCTTATAAAAGTTGCGTTTCATGTCAATAAGTGCAGCGAATAATAAAAGATTCATGACAAACTGTGCGATATAAAATTAGAATAGGCCGTCACAACAGAAAGATTATTGCAAGAGTCTCGCTTTTTAGTAAATCTTAAAAGATCATGCTTCCATGGTCAATGTTACTATTCAGTAGAAGACTGTTAAGAACGTGTAAAATGCAATACGTGAAACAATAAGTGCGTATTTTACTCTAATTGAGGTGCAACTGTCTTGTTCGTAAAACGAATCCAACAAACTCCTCAGAGGGTGCACACTTATGTTAACATAGTATCGAATATTATGAAGTATACGTCTAAGAAATTTATAGTAAAGTGTTTTGAGTCTATCAGAAAACCGAATAAAAGAAGAAAAAAAATTGCTTATCTGGAGCCTTGAACCAACACCACGACCTCTGCAGTCCGCGACTTACACCCTACGCTAGCCGGCGGCGGTGGCCGAGGGTACTGAGGCGCTTCAGTCACGGTCTGCACAGCCACTACGGTCGGGGTTTCGAATCCCCCATCGGGCATGGATATTTGTGCCGTCCTTAGTTGTAGCTAGTTCATAAGTAGTTTGTAAGTTTAGGGGCTGATGACCCGGTAGTTAAGTCCCATAGACTCTACAAACATTTGAACATTTGAACACCCTACGCTACAGCCAGTTACATTACCAATGAAATCTCACGTACGGCATTAGACGAATCGTATATGCTACTGGATGATATGTCGGTTGTTGACATGTATTTACAACAAATGATACAAAGAACTATTCGTATTGATAGATCTGCAGTCCACCTTGCCTTGAAACGGCAGATTACTGTAATACGGAAATTTTTTCAAAGCGTATAAGACGTTTCTAGTCATTTATTCCAACAAATAGTACCTCAATGGCCGATTTCCGAGAGATTCTCAATTTACTCAGTTACTTTTACTTGCTTTGATTGCTTTGAAATGTCATACATTCATTAAGACCTAAATTATAAACATAAAACCCACGAAATACGACGGCCAATGTGGCGTCTTCGTCTCTCTACCGAAAAGAGCTGTCCCCCTCCCCGGATAGCCACGTAGTGTGACGTCGGGGGCGTTCTCCCACCTTATTGGTGATCGTTCAGACGCTCGTTGAGAATATCTGGCATGCTTAATGCTGCCCCACAGGTTGGGAAAGCCTCGCCAGCGTGCGGTTCGCACGTTATGACGTCAGAAACTCGCCACGTTGGAAACACTCGTTCAGATACACGCTCCATGTGCCGACGGCTTACGAATGTTTCCAGAATGAAACTCTCACTCTGCAGCGGAGTGTGCGCTGATATGAAACTTCCTGGCAGATTAAAATTGTGTGCCGGGATCAGGACTCGAACCTGCTGGGACCTTTGCCTTTCGCCGGCAATGGCTCTACCGACTGAGCTATCCCGACACGACTCACCATGCCGCCCCACAGCTTCACTTCCGCCAGTACCTCGCCTTCTACTTTCCAAACTTCACAGAAGCTCTCCTGCGAAACATGCAAAATGATGATGATGATGATGATTGGTGTTTTAGGGCGCTCAACAGCGAGGTTATCAGCGCCCGGAAACATGCAAGACCAGCACTCCTGGAAGAAAGGATATGGTGGTGACATGGCTTAGCCACAGCCTAAGGGATGTTTGCAGATTGAAACTATCACTCTGCAGCAGAGTGTGCGCTGATATGAAACTTCCTGGCAGATTAAAATTATGTTCCAGAACCGGGACTCGAACATGGGACCTTTGTCTTTTGCACGCAAGTGCTCTACCAACTTAGCTATCCGGACACGACTCACAATGCTGCCCCACAACTTCACTTCTGCCAGTACCTCGCCTCCTACTTTCCAAACTTCCCGCAAACTTTCCCGCAAAACATGCAAGACTAGTACTCCTAGAAGAAAGGATATGGTGGAGACATGGCATGCCCGTGAAAGGCAAGGTTCGAGTCCCGGTTCTGGCACACAATGTTAATCTGCCAGGAAGTTTCAGAATATCAGGTTAATTGGACAGGCAGTCGGCTGCTCCACAGTGTGTGAAACAGAATATTAGGTACTGTACCAAAAAAAAAAAAAAAAAAAAAAAAAAAAAAAAAAAAAAAAAAAAAATGTTCGAATGTTGTAAATCTCTTGGACCAAACTGTGTGGTCATCAGTCCGTAGCTTACAAACTACTTAAACCTAGGTAAACTAACCTACGGACATACACTCACACCGATGGCCCAGGGAGGACTCGAACCTCCACGGCGAGCAACCGCGCGCTCCGCATTGAGTTGCTTTAAGGTGGGTGGTCCAAAGCGCGATTGCTGCCTGTGGCTGCAATGGATCGGCTCGTGACGTCAGAGGCTGGCTGCTCGCGCATGCGCACTTTGAGTTTGGATGCGGCGCGCGGCTGATGCGGCGACAATCGCAGGACTGCACCAGTGAGCAGTGTTGCGATGGGAGTCGCGACGACTCAAGGCAGCGGCAGAAAGATGTCGAGCCAAGCGGACCGAAGAAAAACGGATATGAGCCACTCATCTTATGGGCTCGTCTCGCCATTAACCTATTGCCTTTGCACATTGAACAGATTTAGATTTCATGGTAATCATATATAAGAGTATATAAATATTCGGAGAAATAAAAGAGAAATGAAGGTTGGAAAAGGAGCTGTATTGGCCCTCTAGGGTTTTGGAAATACAAATGTGACTGGTGGTAACTAATTTTTTGTTTAGGTGATCCCACAAGTGTAAGGAAATGCATGAATACGTTAATGTAATCTTTTCATTAATTTCATTCATACCAATACAGTCCGTTTTGTGGCGTGCCGTAAAAATTATCTTAGTTCATATGAACAAAGATAAATGTTGTGGTGTACCATTTAGATTCAAACGTCTCGTACACGGTATGGATGACATCTTCGATATTTTAAAATCTATTTGTTTCCCCTATTCTCTGGAAGATGGTTTAGGACAGAAACCGGTCAGAATGAAATAAATTATAACAAAACAGCAAACAGTCTTACAACTGTTGTTGATACATTTAACAAGCTACAGAAAAATCTTTTGTTTGGTATGCGTTTGTTGTTTTTGATCTCCCTTGGAAAAAATTTCAACTCTATGTTTTCGAAAACTGGGACTTATTTCAAAGGCAATACACAAGGTGAATACAGACAGTAAAAAAAATGCATCAGGAGTTTCAGATAAACACACTCCTGGTCTTATAAACAGCGCCGCAATCGTAAACTTGAAAATAAAAGAACAGTTACCTTTGCGTCACTGTGTTTTATTTTTATTTATTTATTCAGCTGCACTGATAGATTTGTTGAATCGGTTATATGATTTTCTCTGAATGTCACCCTCTGCAAGTTCCAATTCATGTGCAAACTGGTAATCTAAACTCAAGTATGAATTTCGTGTCGTCATTTAAAAGGTGCCTGTTAATAAAAATGTTTTAACAGCTTTCATGGTCATTGTCACAAAAAATAGAATCAATATATAGAAAACCCTAACAGTTAAAATCTGCAGTGACACAGTGAAGTGCACGGCAATGTGATGAACTGAAGAAGCAAAACGTCCATCCCTTGGGAGAATACACACACAGCTCCATGAAGTCGCACATAGAATTAACTCTAAAAACTGCCATTGATGATGGTTCACAAATAAAGAAGCGAAATACGTTTCATTTAGTTGCAATAGACGTAAATAAACCTCCATAAATGTTAAATACTGTTTAATTAATACCTCGTTTCATCGTAAAAAACTATAGTTATTTCTGTATAACTGTAGATAAAAAAAGCTTTGAGTATTGATGATTGTGTAAAACATGAATTCCTTCCCAGGCTATCATTTTAAAAAAAGGTTCAATGTCTTCAACAGTTTATAACATGTGATGATTGTTACCTCCGCACAATTCAGGTTGCACGTGGAGAGAACTGGCGCGCTAGTCGAGACGCTCCCGCACCGTAGATATAGGAGCCAAAATCTCGAAAACGGAGACAGGTATCGTCCTGATCTCAACTTTAAAAATAATTTCGAATTATTGGCTTCCTTTCATCCGCAATAATGTATGACCTAAAATGAACCATACGCAAAGTAGCCAGCGACTACATTTTTCGATGTAAGCACTTCAAGTTTAATGCAATAGGTTACTTAAAAATTAAGTATCTGAATATGAGGAATTTTGAGAAAATAGACACTTCGTTATCAAGCTGGGATATGAAACTACAAGATATGCAAAAACCAAATTTTTTTGCGTGTTAGTTTCGTCAAACTCGACAGAGATGTAATAAAAAGAAGAAAAAAACATGCACAACCGAAAGTAGCGCTTTTTAATTTTTTAAAGGAAAACGAAAATCTGAATGTGGGAACTGATGTAGCTTTGCTTCCTTAACATGCAGTATTTTTTACAGCAAAATAAAATCGGAAATTTTATTTTCGTCATGAATTTCCCGAGTCGCCGACCAGGAGCCGCGCCTTGGTAAACGGCAGCGGCTCGCGTCGTGGTCCCGACTCCCCACCGTCCGCCAAGGCCGAAAAAGGGAGAGGGGGCCGAGCCGCAATCGCAGTAACTGCCGCGTCTTGGACAACCCACCTTTAGACCGCCCAGCTACTCCACCGCGGCGATACTGTACCTGCATCGACTTTACTGTGCAGGTGCTGTAGATATTGGGAAGGTTTTCTGTCATCGATCTCTTCTTCTGTAAGTACTTGTCGCACATGTTGTTCATGTGATGTGGACACCCTTCGTATTACCTCCGTTTTACGTTTGTTGTGCGAGTCTGTCTTCGGATGTGCGGTGATTACAACTTGGACTTCCGTGGCATAACGATGGTCCAATTGACTGCCCACCAGGGCGAATTTAGTTGATAGTAGTTATTCCAGCACAGAGAAAACTTGCTTCAACCTGCGCAAACCATAACGCTGGAATGTTTGGCTAGAATGCAGGTAGCCGCACTGCGAGTCGGGATACTGCCAGTACGTCTTCCATTTCCACTAAAAATTAATCTGCAGAAGCAAGGTTGATTCTGTTGATTTTGTTGCCTAGTACAGATGGTTCCGCTGGCTTGTTCACATCGGGGTCACTCTCATCCAGCTCCTTATGAATACTCAATGTCGAATTGCAGGAACAAAAATTAAAATATCTTTATTTACTTTAAACCATAACTTGTACAACTAGTCAATCTACAAGAGTACGTCTTCCATTTCCACTAAAAATTAATCTGCAGAAGCAAGGTTGATTCTGTTGATTTTGTTGCCTAGTACAGATGGTTCCGCTGGCTTGTTCACATCGGGGTCACGTGAAGGTCGGGGTGAGAGTTTAAAATTGGGAATGATTAATTTTTAAAACTCACAACCACCAGCTGTGAACCAAATTCATAAACATGCAAAAACACTGGAACTGTTATTGCGACTGTTTGACTCGTTTTCTAGGGGATGATATCACACGTTCGCAGCTTTCCTTCCCTGCATATGATTAACAAAAGAAATTCATAATAAAATCAAGTTCATGAGAGAAAAGGGTGTACTAACTACTATTTTTGAAAACACGTGAAAGTTCACTTTATGTTATTTATTTCACAATATTTGAACCCTGTGGCTGATAAGTCTGTACGTCGACACATTTACCAAATAAAGTTATAGCTCGTGAGCCCCCAGACAAAATGAATATTTGTCGTGAATTGTTTCCACACCACGTGGCTGTCTCAAACACTGTTTATGTTCATGCCTATGCGATGACACGTGTTACATTAACAAATCAGTCACTTTAATTCCAAGCGATGCACACCTTGTTCCACAGGCTAAATATTCACAAACACACAGTAGCACTCGATTTAACTTGGTACAGTCTACGACGAGCAACCACACGTGGCGATTGCCACAGACAAATCTAAAGTCACCACCTCGAGATCCACATGCCGACTGATGCAGAGCGACGCCGCCCGGCCAGCCACCCCACGTGCTCTCGAGTCTCGTCACTTTCTGCCCTCGCACGCACGCGCGCCAAAAGCTCAACTGCCGGGGTTTTTTCCCCTACGTCATCAACTTCCCCATGTGAGCTGTTCTAACCGATTTGCCAACGTACAGCGTTCAGCCAACACATTTCTAAAACTTTCCTTAAAATCAAAATAATTACACTACACATTAAACAATTTTCTTCTTAGGTTTTTATATTGGTATAAATATCCTTTGTACTGTTTATCATAATCGTGCAATTTCTTATATCACAGATAAGTGATTTAACTGAATACTTCAAGATAAAATACAAAAGATTAATTGAAAATAAAATGAAAAATAGTTAATATATTATTTTTATAAACAAACATGGCCATGCTAGTTGTGTAACTGTCTTGTATTTATTGGTAATTTATTACTTTTCATTGTCAATTAAACATATTACGTCAGATGTGACTATATCAGCTAATGTATTGTTTATTTGTCAACAGGCTATTTTGTAATGAGGGCCTTAAAGGTTCCTAACTGCATCGTATTACTTCAAATGACAGTAGTATTAGAATATTTGTGCATTGCACTGTGCCTGGCCCTCACCATTGTCCCTCTCTCCCCTCACCGGAAACGAACTGGAAAATCCTAAGCTGGAACAAGCCACCAACGTCAGCCTGCTCGCTGGCTTCCCGTCAGCTACAAGCACACAGCAAATCTCAACGTGGAGAATTTCTACCTATGGCCTAACTATAAATTTTGTCATCCAACTGTGTACATACATTGCTACCATAATTAATAAGATTAAAATTGTGTAACATTTAGTGCATTGGCATGGTCAATGTTTGCAGTGAACTTCATACTGTTTCATTATCAAATGCTATTAATTACCAGTATTTCTATTGGACGGTAATCTTACAAGAACTACCAGCAGAATAATGACAGAAGAACACGAAGTATCAAGAATAGCGGCCCGCTTGCCGCCGTTCTGGTCCGATAATCCTACATTGCGGTTTGCGCAAGCAGATGCAAGTTTTTGCTGTGCAGGCATAACGACGGATTTGACAAAATTTTCGCCCATTGTAAGCCAGCTAAATCATCGTTATGCTGCAGAGGTACATGATATAATCACAGAGCCGCCAGAAACGGAACTTATTCTCGACTGAAGTCAGAGTTAATAAGACGAGTAGCCGCCTCCCACGAGGATCGTATACGCCAGGTAATGACGCAAGAAGAGACGGGTAATCGAAAACCATCACAGTATATGCAACACTTACGAGGCAAAGTGGACACCATCATCGTTCCAGACAATCTGCTAAGGACACTGTGGAGTAGCCGACTGCCTCCATAAATTAAGGCTATTATCGCTTCAGAAACGGATATGCCATTGGATGACTTAGCCCAGGTTGCAGATGGAATTCAAAAAGCTATCACCGGCTCAGGTCAGCACCGTAGTCGTGACAGACAACAATGTATTCCCCACTGGCATCCGCACAACAGAGACTTAATGGTAAGCTCGCAGTAAAAGTGGAGCAGCTGTGTACACAGTAGTGATGGGCAGTTCGGATCATTTCACTTTTTAGAAACATACGGATCATCTGACTCTAGTGAGTCGACTCACTGTTTTGGCACACGAAACATCTGGCGTGCTGCAGAGTCGTGCACCACGCTACCTTACCTGATCCACGTGAACCGCGACAGCAGCAGGGCGCCGTAGTGAGTCGACTCACTGCTTCGGCACTCAAATCACTCTTTACGTGCCACAGCCCTGCGTCCTGCTACCCCCTCTGATTCACGTGAGCCGAAAAGCTGCAGTAGGGCGACACAGCAAATACGAAACATCTATGAAATATCAACATGGTTTTAATAAGTTAGTCACAAGACTTAATTGAACGGACAGGATTTGCTTGCTACAACGATTTTACAGTCGTGTTAAAGCGTAAACATTTCCTAAGTTACTCGTATTTTCATACAAACAAACATTGTAACAAATGAAGCACAGAATAGTAATGTTCAAATTCCAAAGTCATGAAACTTTTTCCAACCTTCAAAATTCCATAATTAAGTTTAAGTAAGACAAGAAAGATCATGGTACAAATGTCTACGTGCATCCAGAAATGAATAACTTTTTAACTAATCAATATAAACAAAATATTTAAGATTTGTTCCTAAGACAAATTTAATGGAATCAACAGATATTACTACAAGTATTAACACAAGGAAACACGTTTCACAATTTACGTGACGAAACCAGAAATCTGAACAAAAATTTTTCAATGTCCAGATAGGTATTCTAATAATCAGATTCATCTTCAGTCAGTCAAATAAAAGAGAATCAGTTACAGTTTCTTTAAATTGAAATTAAAAAAGCGTTATTTTTGACATCTTACTGAGAATGCGATTTCGTCTCACTGAAATTATTTTCCCTTGCTTCGAAAAGATGCGTTCACCTGGCCAGATGTAGTAACAATGCATGACAACGCTTAGTTCACGCGAAACTACCTTAAAACACCGAAGGACTTCACAACTTTTCTCGGTGTTATCCCAGTTTTCAAACCTCAGTTGAAGGGTACTGGTAGCATAATTCAAAATCTCGCTTGGCGCGTTAGCGGAACAACTTCAAACCTGTTGCACGCCTGGGCGCTGTGTCGAACTCACCCAGGCAAACGGGCAGCAAAACACATATTAACGGTACTAACGTCCGATACAAGAATCATAAGATTCGTTGTTTCGAATCAGTGCCGATTCAAGTTTCGACTCAGTCGAACAGTTTGCTGACTCGATTCACTGAGTCGAAACATTAACTCAGTAGCCAACTCTAGTCCACAGGTCAGTGCGCTGTTGGCTCAAGAGGACGGCAACAATACAATAGAAGGAGTAAATACAGACATCGTTCAAGAAGCAGGTCCTCTGGCACCACCATGTGTACACAGAACAAAACACAGATGTGCTGGTACCATCGACGGTTCGCCGATCAAGCGAAGAAATGTATCTCGCCATGTTCATACACAAAGCCAACAGTAAGTTCAGTCGACTGTCGTATGATCTCCAAGCGCTTGCTCATCTCAGACAGAGGCACCGGTATGAAGGTTTTGATAGATTCAGCGTCCGACTTAAGCATACTACCTCGGACAACTCTACTTCGTTGCCGGCCACCCACTTCGTTCCGTTTGACAGCAGCAAACAACTCATCTATCGCCACCTACGGCACACAACGGATGGAGCTGAACCTCGGACTGCGCAGACGATATACAGGGTGTTTCACTAAGTGTGTTTGCCTCTGTAACTTATAAAATAATAGATGACGGTAAATTTTAATGCGGTAGGTCAACACAAGAAATGATACACTTTCTGCGGAGCTATGAACATAGTTTATTGTATCATTTTCCAAAGAGTTACAGCACAACGATATAATTTTTTAAATGGAACAATAGTTATTTCTATCGTGTATTGGATTAGTTGAAACCAGCTGCATCCAAATCAATTTAAACTACATTCCTATCACTGTTAGTTTGGGAGCTACAACCCTTCAAAGTTTCAGGTGCAGATACCACAAACGCTGCGCTTAATGCAATGCGCCTTCTAAATGTGGTGCAGCCAAGTTGTAACGTCGCCGGTGTCACGGAGCGAGAAGCTTCATGGCATCGTGTCGGCACTCGCCAAGCATCAGCAACATATCAACGTACTCGTTGTTCGTGTATTCCATCGTCATCCGATGTCAGTAACTGTGGTATATTGAGCCCCGGTTGTATGTGTGGCTCCAACTGTCCGGTATACGGCCGTGTGCGGCGACAGTCGGCAGTCTAACAGCGCATCGAGGAAGCTTCTCGCTCTGTGACACCGGCGACGTTACAATTCGGCCGCACCGCATTTAGAAGGCGCATTGCATTATGCGCAGCGCTTGTGGTATCTGCCCCTGAAACTTTGAAGGGTTGTAGCTCCCAAACTAACAGTGATAGGAATGTAGTTTAAATTGACTTGGACGCAGCTGATTTCAACGAATCCAATGCACGATAGAAAAAACTATTATTCCAATTAAAAAAATTATATGTTTGTGCTGTAACTCTTTGGAAAATGATACAATAAACTATGTTCATAGCTCCGCAGAAAGTGTGACATTTCTTGTGTTGACCTACCACATTAAAATTTCCCGTCACCTATTATTTTATAAGTAATAGAGGCAAACACACTTAGTGAAACACCCTGTATATGGGATTTCACAGTAGCCGACGTCACCAAAGCAATTATCTGAGCCGATCTCTTGGCGTACTACAAACTGCTGCTGGACATGGGAAATGCACGCTTGGTGGACAGCTTAGCGTAACACGCTTCCACCGCAATACCGCGACACACAGCACCAAATTGATTCAGGCTACTGAAGCTGAGTAGGCTGAACTTTTATGTAACTTACTC
This sequence comes from Locusta migratoria, assembly GCA_026315105.1. Taxonomy (NCBI): domain Eukaryota; kingdom Metazoa; phylum Arthropoda; class Insecta; order Orthoptera; family Acrididae; genus Locusta; species Locusta migratoria. Next base: position 427,101,017 of record CM048747.1, read on the forward strand.
GAGCTTGACCAGGCCGCCTGGGGCTCCCAGATTTATACCGCACGACACTGTGCACCACATTCTAGCGACTGATGGCCCCCCAGTAGCTTGTCCACTGAGACGCCTAGCTCCGGACTGCTTGGTCATAGCGAAAGCAGAATTCAATAGTATGTTGCGTGAAGGGGTATTGCGACCATCTAAGAGTCCTTGGTCTGCTCCATCATACCTGGTACGAAAAATATATTTGTTCAGGAAAGCAGATAGAAATAAAATACATTGCTTCTTGAAAGGCAGCTTCCACTCGTTTCTAACACTAAACGTAGGTGTAGACCAGATGTGGCTCAAATGCAAAGAAGTGGTATCGACAGCAATTGAGAGATTTATACCAAATAAATTAATAAAAGAAGGAGGCGATCTGGTACACAAAACAGGTCAGGACACTATTGCAAAAGCAAAGGAAAAGGCATACGAAATTTAAAAGAACACAAAATCCCCAGGATTGGCGATCGTACTCAGAAGATCGAAATTTAGCGAGGATTTCAATGCGAGATGCCTACAATACTTATCACACCGAAACTCTTTCTCGAAATTTGACTGAAAACTCAAAGAGATTTTGGTCATATGTTAAATATACTAGGGGCAGAACACAAACAATACCCTCACTACGAGATAGTAACGGCGATCCTGCCATAGCTTTTAGAAACTCATTCACCAAAGAAAACGAAACCAATTACGAATTACGAACAGAGGCCGTAACGAGTAATGTAGAAGTAGATATCATCGGAGTAGTGCAGCAACTAAAATCACTTAACAAGAACAAGTCTTCTGGTCCGGATTGTATACCCATGAGATTTCTATCTGATTATGCAGAAGCGATAGCTCCTTACTTAACAGCCATATACAACCGCTCTCTCATAGAAGGATCTGTACCAAAAGGTTGGAAAGTTGCACAGGTCACATCTATATTCAAGAAAGGCATTAGGAGTAACCCACTAAACTACAGGCCTATTTCATTGACGTCAATTTGCAGCAGGGTTTTGGAACATACCCTGTATTCAAATATTATGAATTATCTCGAACAGAATGATCTATTGACGCAAGGTCAACACGGATTTAGAAAATATCGTTCATCCGAAACACAACTAGCTCTTTATTCACACTAAGTGATGAGTGCTATCGACAAGGGTTCGCAAATCGATTCCGTATTTCTTGATTTCCAGAAGGCTTTTGACACCGTACCTCACAAACGGCTTTTAATAAAATTGCGTGGTTATGGTAAATCGCCCCAAATTTGGAATTGGATAGGGGATTTCCTGTCAGAGAGGACACAGTTAGTAGTAATCGATGGTGATATCGAGCGTTCCACAGGGTAGTGTTATTGGTCCACTGCTGTTCCTTATTTACATAAACGATTTAGCGGAAAATCTAAGTAGCTCTCTTAGGTTGTTTGCAGATGACACCGTCATTTACCGTCTAGCAAAATCATCTGAAGATCAAAACCAACTGCAGAACGATCTGAATAAGATATCAGTATGGTGTCAAAATTGGCAATTGCCTTAGATAATGAGAAGTGTGAAGTCGTCCACATGAGTACGAAAAGAAATCCGTTAAACTTTGTTTACAAGATAAATCAATCAAAAGAGAAGGCCGTAAACTCCACAAAATACCTAGGAATCACTATTACTATTACTTCAGACTTAAATTGGAAAGAACACGCAGAGAAAGTCGTGGGAAAGGCGAACCAGAGACTGCGTTTTATCGGCATGCAACAGAACAACAAAAGAAACTGCATACACTACGCTTGTCCATTTTTTGAGTATTGCTGCCCAGTGTGGGATCCTTATCAGGTGGGTTTGACGGAGGACATCGAAAGAGTCCAAAGAAGGGCAGCTCGTTTCGTATTGTCGCGATACAGGGGAGGCAGCGTTACGGAAATGATACAGGATCTGGGATGGGAATCATTACAACAACGGCGCTTATCGCTGCGGCTTGGGCTACTTACGAAACTCCAATCGCCAACATTCTTGTCCAAATGCGAAAATATATTGTTGATTCCCACCTACATAGGTAGAAATGATCATCAGAATAAAATATGAGAAATCAGAGCTGGAACGGAGAGATTCAGGTGTTCTTTCTTCCCGCGCGCTATTCGAGAATGGAATGGGAGATAAATGGTATAATGGCGGTTCGATGAACCCTTTGCCAAACACTTAAATGTGATTTGCAGAGTATCTCATGTAGATGTAGAAGAAGAGTGGATGGAGCATGGCGCCCATGTTGCGCCTACTGTACACTTAATGCACGTACTGTTCTGGACAGATATCCTATTCCTCTACAGAGGGACTATAGTCAGACTTTATGCGGTGCTAAAGTGTTTGCAGTGCTTGACTGTGCGATTCTTATACCCAATGGCGTAGCTAAGTCACCAAGGGCCCCGGGGCAAAAATGATGTTGGGGCCCTCTTTACACTAATACTGTACAGATGCAAAACTACTTCATAATCAGCTCCTTACCGCCCACTGGAAGACATAGAAAGGCAAACCTAAACACTACTAAGTGAATTATTATGTGTCACGCAGCAGATAATATTTAATCGTACTCTCTAATATAATTGTGAAAGTTTGTTTGTATGATAATATTTAATCGTACTCTCTTAATATATTATTGATAGAGCTCTCTTAATATAGTTGTGAAAGTTTGTATGTTATGCTGTCACGCAAAAATTACTAGGTGATTTGGATGTAATTTTGCAGAGGGATAGAGTTGGACCTGGGTAGGACATACAGATGAAAATGCCCCATGGGATATTTTTCATCAGGGGTGACAGCAGGCGGACTTTTGTCAGTGCCGACAATTCACTCTTGCTAAACTACTGCGCTGTTGGCTCATTTCGTTGATAGCTCAGTCAAAGAAGGAAAATATGGGAAATATTCGTGTAGGATGGTTTCAGCAAAAGTAAGTTGCTGGATTTTGTTAAATGAAACACTTTGGATTGAGCCGTGCCCCTAGCAGGCTTCTTGAAGTATGTGTTAGTGTCTGGCCAGGAAAAATTGATAAGTAAAATAACTAAGTCGATATCTTCGCTTATTATCGTGACAGTGGGGTAGAGGGCAGCGTCTTGATGCACAATTCACTATTGAGGCAAAGTAATTATTATATGAAACTTCTGATCCGTAAATGTCATTAAACCTTTAAATGGCAGAGTAAATAAATAGTGTGCTGGTACAAACGTACTTAAAAGATTGTGTGAAGAGCTGAATTCTCACCATTACTTTAAAACACAGAGAAGTTGTTTGTTTTTCACATACAAGAACTGAGCAGAATCCGGCGGAGAGTATAGTGTTAGTATGAAAGTAAATTGAAGAGCGAATAGTTCTTATGGTATGGGAAGGCGCCGTACCCAGAAAAAAGGGCACAGAATGCCGAATCCATTTCCCACCTACCATTGCAAGGTAGTGTGTAGAAAGGTATGTAGATTCTGTTCGGTAGTCCTTTCAGTATTAACACATTTTTGGAAAATGCACATGCCTGTTTCCTGGCGCAATGCATTTTGTGGAAAATGCGCACTCTCCAAGTGTGTCTACTCTACGCAGTACGTCATCGGTGATTTATGAGGTGCACTGTGGTCGGTACAACTTTGTAAAACACCTTGTAATTTCCTTTTGCGATGTAATTGGGTAGACAGAGTGGGAGCTTGCTTTCTCGCTATTCGTATTGCAGGCTCACAAAGAACGGCAATGCCTGACCATTCCAGCGGTCTGCCCTTTCCCGCACCTTCTGCCCTCCATCCCCCCCACCCCTTCCTGCTGTCACAAATCATATGCCAAATACTGTTCTGCTGTATTTAAAAATGCTGTATACATTTAATATTTTGTCTTAGTCCATTCTCTTTAACAACAACAATATTAACATATTGGCTGCCAAAGGTATACCTGGGTTACCGACCCACGGGGACCATTTACTTTTTTTCATATTCTGCTTTACTTTGCTTGAAGTAAGCTATTTAATTACAAATAAGTTCAAAATATTGCAATTTAGTACCTTAGTTTATGTTTTTTGTGTGAGTTACATATGACTCACATGGCGCCAGAGTAAAGTTTACGCCATTTACTATATCGCTAATAATTTTGGGTTGGTACCCCTGTAAGTCTTTCATTCCACAACATTATTTGCGTACAGTTGCATTATTGTTTTTCTGCATTGTTACTACAGTCTTTATTCAGTGTTATTTGTTCCGTAACACACTGATACTGTAGCACGAGAAAGTGTCTCACAGAAGTTATGTAGATGAACAAAGGCTTGTACAGAAGCTTTTAGATGAAGCTATGGACAGCCGGCCGCGGTGGCCGAGGCACTTCAGTCACGGTCTGCACGGCCACTACGGTCGGGGGTTCGAATCCCCCCTCTGGCATGGATATTTGTGCCGTCCTTAGTCTTAGCTAGTTCATAAGTAGTTTGTAAGCTTAGGGACTGATGACTCCGTAGTTAAGTCCCATAAGTTCTACAAACATTTGAACATTTGAAGCTATGGACATAAGTGAAGAAGATGAAGATACTACTGACATGGAAAAATCAGAGGAATGTCTTGATGCTGAGTAATGCTCACGGTGAGGAAGAAGATGTAGTTCAAACCAAAGGGGCACAAAGAAAAAACCATCAATGATAGCTGACTATAATCAGTCATTTATAGATCTCTCTCACCAAATGAAGGCGGGTTGTGAAATGGTACACGAAGCTTGCAATTGAACTGTTGACAGGGTCTTACGATTTACCGATACATCAACAAGATCATCTCAATCACAGAATTCAAAGAGGAAGTGACTTTGAGACTGCTCCATACAGAAGATGCCTATGCCCCTGAGAAATCTCTCACCGTAGCCACCGAGCTGCCTGCAGATTGTGCTCTTGTGAACGTGGGAGCAGTAAGTCATAGGTGTACGGATGCTACGAAACAATGAAGAATGAATTTGGACGTGAGCAAGCAGTCAAGGAATGCAAACTAACTACATGGCAAAGTAAAAAATTGTGGCTCATATTTTTGCGAAGAGTGTTTCTTCATAAACCACAGTGCATGCAGGTGTTAGAGATTGAAAAAATTGGGTAAGTCCACTTTCTGTCTGTTTCACTGTTGTTGCAATTAGAGTTGGAGAATGTAATTAGAACTGTATGAGATTTATAATCTATTGTATAAGTAATATGTAACACCAAATAATAAATTATAAAAACAAGAAAACTCCAATATGACTGGCCTTGAGCTCTTGAAAACTGGAGGCCACGAATATGATTTATTACTGGGGCCATAACGTACTCTAACACCAAGGCACAGCACGCTACTGTGAGTTACAACTGCTTTAAATGGAAAAATGTCCGTGAGTTGTATTTACTTCACGTGGCCCGAAGAGAAGACTTCATGTGACTTATATTTAACTGACGTGTCAGTCAATGTGTTAAAACATTATTTTCTATAAGTTAGGAATTTTTCTATTTTTTGTAACACGAATACTATTATTCCTTAAAAAATCATAATTAGTTTTCGCGCCTCACTGTGTATCACGAACGTAATGAGTGGCGTTTTTCAAGTCTTGGGGATTTCATTCGTGTTCCCTCACGCACCAAAGTCAGAATGAAAAAATACTTACTGCAGTAATACAGTGCTTCAAACTGTTAGATTGCAGATGTTGGCAAAGATGTGATTTCTGATCGGTAATTATCGGTAAGCGTTTTCGTGACTGCAGTACATTATAGTAATAATATGGCTACACAATTAGAAAATAGTCAATTTTTTTAACAATTATTTTACAATCTTTTCCTGGCTTTGATCTTTTCAAAATCATCAATAAAGTCTGTTAAATCTACACTTGATGCAACCTTGTTTTCGATTGCTATGAGTGCGAAATATCCGAGTCGAGCTTGAGCCATACTGTACCTCAGATGCGTTTTGATCATTTTGCTAAACGACCTTTCGGCTGCTGCAGAAGAATAAAACTGCGGTAAATATTTCCGTAGCCTCACATTCAAATTCAAATGTAAATCTATCGGACCAAACTGCGTGGTCATCAGTCCGTATCTTACAAACTACTGAAACGAAGGTAAACTAACCTAAGGACAAACACACACACACACCCATGCCCCAGGAAGGACTCGAACCTCCGACGGCGAGCAACCGCGCGCACCGCAGCGAGGCGCCTTAGACCGCTCGGCTACTCCACCGCGGCAACCTCACATTCTAATAATGAATGTTTTGTTATAATTTCCTCACATAATTGGTGAACTGTCCATGTTGGGGTCAATTTCAGCAGGAGAAATTAAAAGTCGAAATTCCTTCATTCAACTAAAATATTATATACAGTATAACGTACATTATATGGTTTATTCGGATATTGGAACTGTACACTTCTATTTGCCAATAAGAAGTACTGCACAGTAAATGAACTTATACTGTATTTGGAGGAGCGCGATCCTTCACATTGCGCCGAGCCGGCACGCCGCAACACTTGGAAGACGCTGCTGTTGTTGTGAGCAGCTTTGATGCTGCCGCTACTTCTGCTGACTGAAGTGTGCCGATTGTTGGACACACTGGCTGGCAGCTTCGCCTGTCGGCAGCGCCACATAGTGGCGTCTTGTGAAGGCCCAATTAGAAGTATTGTTCCGCCAGCCAGTGGCCCAGTGCGGCTACTGTGGGAAACTTGGTTTGAGGGGAAGGGGATATGATGGACGATAGGGTGGGACAGTAAAACAAAATTAAATGAAAAATTCGACGCCCTACTGTAACTTTTTTCGATTGTCGCTCACAAAGGCCGAGGGGCCCCTGGTGCTCGGGGGCCCCGGGGCACTGCCCCGCCTAGCCCTATGATAGCTACGCCACTGCTTATACCCAGATCCCTGTTGCCAAGGAAGACATACCAAAGACTGCCATCGTTATGCCTTTCGGCCTATATGAATAAGTTTTCATGCCTTTTGGATTACGCAACGCTGCTCAAACTTGGCAACGATTTATAGATTCGGTTCTAAGAGGACTTCCATTCTATTTTACTTATTTAGACGATGTACTGGTGTTCTCAGCAGACCATGACAGCAGCAACAGCACTTGAAGGAAGTGTTTGATAGGTTTGGAACACTATAGTGTCGTACTAAACGTAGAGAAATGTGTTTTTGGTCAATCAGAGGTGACATTCTTGGGGCATAAGATTTCAGCAACAGGTTCTCTTCCTCTACCAGAGAAGGTGCAGGCAATACTCCAAATACCACGACCCACTATGTTCAAACAATTACGCCGTTTTTTAGGCGTGATAAATTTTTATCGGAGACTCCTTCCTCATGGGACAGAATTGCAGGAACCCTTAACAGAGGCGTCAGCGCGTCCAAAGAAAAACAATAAAAGCCTCATACATTGGACAGAAGGTACGTGCGTGGCGTTTGAAGCAACTAAAACAGGCTAGCCAATGCGACATTGTTAGCACATCCAAAGCTTGACGCACTGTTAGCAGTAGTTGTCGACGCCAGCTTGTCAGCAATAGGCGCAGCATTACAACAATGGTCAGACGATGCATGGCAACCACTGGTATATTTTTCAAAAAAACGTTCACCTGCACAGAAGAGGTGGAGCACTTATGACCGTGAATTACTGACCACATACCAAGCAGTAAAATATTTTCGGCCACAAGTAGAAGTGTTGGGAACAAATGTGTCATTTTTTATCTTGTGCTGACAGAAACACTGTGTGACAGTTTTTTATTCTGAGTCGATTTTCATCTTTGGATTTTTAATTCTCTTGTAATAGGTTCTATAAATAAATGGTTTATTGTCTGTGTTCCTGGTAATATGGTGTACACGTATTTAATTTCGTAATAAGTAACTTTAAATCTCTTGAGACGACCATTTGTAATTCTGGCGTACATGCCAGTTTTCTTATGAGTGGAGCGCTGCCAGCCTGCTACGCGCCGTGCGTTTACTCACTACTTCTTTTGCAAGACACGAAATCTAAATTCGAATGCAATGTTTGATATTGCGGTTACATGTTAAGCCTGAAGCAATTTTGCTAAGACCTTCAATGACACTTTCCGAGTGTTCATTAGTCCCGCATTATGGAAAAAAATGGGTGACCATTACTAAAGTCAAACATGTCCAACACCTACAATGGCTAGAAGTGTTCCGAATGAGTATTGCTGCGAGTAATTACACGGGATAAAGACATTGGTCGTGAGCCTGGCATAAGTTGGGTTTCGCCGTACTTTTGAACATTTTTGCTATCCGTTTCTAAGTGATAGTCGAACATTTTGGTTTTTGAGCCATGAAACAACTGTCTCCGCCTGCGTGAAGAACAAACTCTGACCGGCACTTTTATTTGACAATACTACTCGCACACTATCACTTTGCCAATATTTATTTACTGTATAATGCGTGTGAATCCACGTTACATCTAAGTAAACTACTTGTCGCTTTGACTCTGATGAAAACCTGAGAAAGTATGGTCTTTTAGCAACAATGCCCTCTCGTCCACACACACAAAAAAAACGTTAATTTTGACACTTTGTAAAACGAAAATCCATAGACAGAACATTGCTTCTAAGGGTTTCCTTGCTAGTTTTGAAGCTCATTTCTGTTTTACAAAATTTCTGCAGTTTTCACAGAGTTCGTATTTCTTTCTATTGTTCGTAACACCATAAAAATTGCTGCCTGTTAATACATTTATCCATATCATCTGTCACATACTTATTGTGAGCTGATTCTTCTTGGGCGCTAGTTTAACCGTAGCCTTCCTGTACCTCGTCACGTGACCTAGTTCCTGGCACTGCCGCGGTACCACTTCGCCTTTCCAGGCGATTGGTATTGTTCATTGTTGTGTTCTCTACACCGAAAACTATAGAATTCGTTTCGGTAGATGGCCGAGGTAGTTGAGATTGGTCAGATGCACTTGCATTGCGTTTCGTAAGAACAGAAGAATTGGTGAGTCCCAATTTGTTGCAACTTGGGATATAATAGGTAAGTGCTCTTCATATAACGTACAATTAGTAGCCGCGGTGGAGTAGCGGGCGGTCTAAGGCGCCTCGCTACGAAGCGTGCGGTTGCTCGCCGTCGGAGGTTCGAGTCCTCCCTAGGGCATGTGTGGGTGTGTTGTCCTTAGGTTAGTTTACCTTAGTTTAAGTAGTTTGTGAGCTACGGACTGATGACCATGCAGTTTGGTACGATAGATTTACAAATATTTGAACATTTTACGATTAGTATTGCGCATGCATGTTACTCATAAGTTAGAATTTTTCTCCTTCCAGATTGCAGAATAAGAAAATTTATTTTTCTTATGAACTGTTACTTCAAAAATTGGCAAGTCGGCAAATAAGCACGCGTCCTCTCAATAGCTAGAATGAAAATAAAGCGCAGAAAGTGACGTGATACGGCGATGACTAATATGTCAGAAACGAAAGAACTGACACCTAGAAATTACGACAGATGGCGAGTGTCAGTTCTTTGAAATGAACAACCGCAGTGCCGTGAATTACTATATTTCGACTAGCATTAGTAGCCGTTGATCCCGGGTGTGTATTTATTGTATTATTCTGTTACTCCATCTCCTTATTCTTCCTCTCTCCATGGTCTTCTGCCCCACTCTTTGACCGTTTCACCTACGTCTGTAGTGAAATTCGGTCTGAAATGCAATTTCACGTGGCTCAATTCTCATGACTTCAACTCCTAAACAGTGTATCCTACAGTAATATAAGACTTCACACACACTTGAACAATTTTGTAAATTCACAAGGCTTATTAAAATTAGCTACATTTCTTCAATCAGGTTTGACTCCAGTTTTTAGCTGGTGCCCAGCGACTGTTTTGTACAAATCAGAAGAGAATGTTACCAATCAGTCGTAATTTTTGTTTTTATTCTCCAGAGGTAGACTGGAAGGGTGGGATTAAAATAGATCAAAACAAAATAAGCAGTCTTGCCTGTGCGATGACTTAGTTGTAATGGCAGACTCGATTGAAAAGTTGCAAACAATTATTTCAGAGCTCAGTCAGAGGTGTAAGTATTATGATATGAAGATCAGCATCTCCGAAACGAAAGTAATGTCTGTGGGAAAGAGATTCAAACAGATTGAGTGCCAGATAGGAGGAACAAAGCTAGAACAGGTAGACAGTTACAAGAACCTGGAATGTATTTTCTCACAGGATGGCAACATAGCGAAAGAACTGGAATCGAGTTGCAGCAAAGCTAATGCAGTGAGTGCTCAGCTAAGATCTACTCTCTTCTGCAAGAAGAAAGTAAGTGCCAAGACTAAGTTAGCAGTGCACCGCTCTATCTTTCGACCAACTTTGTTGTGTGGAAGTGAAAGTTGGGTGGATACAGGTTACCTTATTCATAAGGTAGAGGTTACAGATATGAAAGTAGCAAGAATGATTGCAGCTACCAATAGATCGGAACAATGGCAAGAGGGTGTCCATAATGAATAAAACCAAAGAAAAACTGGGAATGAGCACCATAGATGAAGCAGTTAGAGCGAACAGCCTGAGATGGTAGGGTCATGTTACACGCATGGTAGAAGCAAGGTTACCTAAGAGACTCATGAGCTCGGCAGCGGAGTGTAAGAGGAGTCGAGGTAGACCAAGAAGGCAGTACTTAGATTCGGTGCAGAATGATTTTGAAGTAAAAGGCATAACATCAGACGAGGCTTCAGTGTTAGCATTGAATAGGGGATCATGGAGGAATTTTATTAGAGGTACTATGCTCCAGACTGAACGCTGAAAGACATAATCAGTCTCTAATGATGATGATGATCTACATAGAATTCGGGCACAGTGTGGCTCTTCTCAATGCTTTGAGTTATGTTTACATCTATACCGTCATGCTGAACGTAACTGTAAAAAGACGGTTAGATGGAAGCACATATAAAACTTTGAGACTGGACACTCATTGGCCTCTAACGATACACTAAATTTTTTATTTATTTATTTTAGTTTATCTTCGATCAGCGATGCTTATCGCCTCCGGTTCCCTCTGACTCGCAATGAAACTAATTTAATTTCGCTCGTCATTTTTTACGTCCTAACAAGCGAGAAGACGGAACCGTGATAGTAGTTTTTACTCACTCTCTTGTCTGTATCCGATCCGTGAAGACGTCTTTCATACCTGTATCCACTCATGTAAGTAAGAATAATGCAAGCTTTTGCTGAAAATCTATTATTTAAATTCAAAAGCATTCCCTCTCCTTGGTTTTCATTTAAATCAAACTCCTCCACGTCAAATATTTATTTTCTTAATGTTTTCAGCTCCTTGAGGTCCGTAATAGTTTAATGTTCAGACGCCATTACAATCGCTTCGCATTGTCTGCAAAATTTCAATCACAATCAATCATCTTTACACAATACTTTCCTTGATTTTAGAACCTGCTGTCATTTCTTTTTTAATTTCACGAAGTCCGATTATTTTTTTATTTTTTATTCTATCATTACCAAACTTCATGTTCCACCCACAGTCACACAACAATGAAAAACGAAGTGGACAGTCTGAACATTGATCTCCTACGGAAAGTATCTCAAACGTTCACATATTAGATAAGTAAACGTTATCATTTCCAGCTTCTACAATACGAAGCACAGGATCCAGTTAGATGCTTTCCATAAGTCTTATAACGTGCTGTTGCTTGTGCCCGACTTTAATATGTAACCCGTGGTTTATTTGCTTTAATGTTCATTTTGTGCTGTACTTTAACTAACTTATTTCAAATTAAAAAAAATTCGGTACCATCAATTCCTTGTCCAAAATATAATCGCGGAATCTACTTTAACAATTATTGCATCATACGAAGCAAAGGCAACATTATAGGGCACAACCTAGGTAGATCAGAAAAATAAAAACAAAAATTGCAATTGATTACCGGTATTTCCTACAGATTTAATTAAATAAAATTGCGCTAACGTTCTATACAAAAAGAACAACAGTTCCTTATACACCACGACAAAATGGTGTTGCTGATCGTCTGAATCGAACAATCATTGAGAAGGCAAGATCGATGTTGACAGATGCAGGACTAAGCAAGCAATATTGGGCTGAAACTGTTAATACTGCAAAATCGATCTTCTACGAAAGCTGTCAAGAATGTTACTCCTGAAGAATTGTGGAGTGGTCGTCGAGCATTTGTCCATGTTCCAAAAAGAAAGCGAATAAAATTAGAAGATAAGTCGAAGGAACTTATTTTTGTTGGATATTGCGCAGACAGTAAAGCATACCGTCTAACTGACCCAAATTCACCAACAAAAATTGTGACAACTCGTGATGTGCAGTTTATTGAAAACTCAAAATGTCAATGTGGCAATGGCTGTATGAAGAACATTAAGCCTACTGGTGACAAGCATATAAATAATGGCCCTTTGGACATAATTAATGATAATTGTACAGATATCATACAGCCGGCAGATGTGCCTAATATTGTTGATATGACAGTTGAACCAACACAACCCACTGATGATAAAAATGTAGTTCAGTTTGAAATGACGCAAAGTGATGCAGAGCAGGCAGTTAACTGTCACTTCGATCAAGATACTGATCAACAAGATACAATTCCCATGCAATCAGAAACTAGAAAATCATCACGCCGAAAATGTTTAACCCCCAACTACTTCAATGATGATTTTGTTTGTGTTGCTAGAATTCCTGAGCCAAAATCGTTTACAGAAGCATTGACACATGACAATTGGGAAAAGTGGAAAGAAGCATTAGATAAAGAATATAAGTCTTTACTAGAAAATGAGACATGAACTTTAACTGATTTACCACCGGGCAGAAAGACAATCAATTCTAAATAGGTTTTCAGAGTCAAAGAAACAGCAAAAGGTGACATTGAGCGTTATAAAGCTCGTTTTGTAGCAAAAGGCTAGTCTGAAATACCAAGAGCAGATTTTGACGAGACATTTTCGCCTCTTGTTCGTCATTCTTCACTTCGCACACTGTTGGCTTTAGCAGCTAAAACTTGATCTCAACATTGAACATATGAATGTTCGAACAGCATGGAGATCTAATTGAAGAAATTTACATTCATCAACCTGAAGGCTACGTGAAGAAGGGGGAGGAGGCGAGGGTTTGCAAACTAAGAAAAGCAATCTATGGTCTCAAACAGGCTCCACGCGTTTGGGATCAGAGGTTAGATACAACACTACGTACAATGAATTAAAAAAAAAAAAAAAAAAGAAATTGAATATGAGCTGTTCATCCACTACAGAATTGAGAAAGAAAATGTACTCATTGTAGCTGTTTATGTAGATGATCTCATCATTTTTTCAAACAGAAGTAATAAATACAAGCAAGAACTGAATACAGAACTAATGAATCGCTTTAAGATGAAAGATCTTGGAGAGCTAAGTTGGCGTCTTCGCATGAGAGTAAAACGAGACAGACAACAGGGCACAATTACCATTGATCAAAGTAAATATGCAGCAAATATACTCAAGAAATTTGGAATGGAAGATTGTAATCCAGTTGCATATCCAATTGAACCTGGTTTGAAACTACAAAAATGTGAAGGAAAACTGACAGAAGACGAAGAATTGGCATTAAAATGCATTCCATATCAGCAAGCTGTTGGTTCTCTTCTGTGTTTGTCTCAAGGCACAAGACCAGACATTATTTATGCTGTGGGGGTTGTAAGCAGATTTAACTCCAGTTATAAAAAAAAAATCCACTGGGAAGCAGTAAAACGAATTCTGAGATATATTAATGGTACAATCAATACAGGACTGATTTTCAAAAGAAGTGCAACAACAAAAGATGAAGGGCTCTGTGATGCAGATTATGCTTCAGAACTCAATCAAAGGCGGTCGACGACGGGCTACGTTTTTAAGCTAGCAGGAGCTGAGTACATGGCTGCAGCAACAAGCAGCGATGTATCTTCAAGGATTACTCAGTGAATTATGTGTTAACCACAGTGAGAAGTCAGTAAGTATGTGCTGGGATCACTACCACCTTTGGAAGAACAAAGATACTTACTTACTATGATTGACCGGTTCACTAGGTGGCCTGAAGCAGTACCGGTGGATAACATAAGAGCCATAACATTGGGTACAGCTTTTGCAATAACATGATTAGCCAGATTCTGTTGCCCACTACATATTACCACAGACAGAGGACATCAATTCTAATCTGACTTGTTTGCATAATTAGCTAAATCTGTGGGTACACTCATCACATGACTACAACCTACCACCCAGTGAGCAATGAAATGGTTGAGTGCTGGCACCGTTGCCTAAAGACAGCCTTGATGTGTCACAGTGAAACTTGGACGTCTGCTCTACCAGCAGTCACGCTAGGCTTTCGTACGACCTTCAAGTCAGACATTGGTTCGTCACCAGCAGAATTAGTTTATGGTGAAACACTGTGTCTTCCAGGAGACTTTCTGGAGACTAAGTCTATAGAAACAGCCGACAACATTAGCCAACCGGAATTTCTGTGCCGTCTCAGACAACACATCGTGAAGATTCGTCCTGTGAAAGCGTCATGACGTGGCACACCACCCTACTTCGTACAACAAGACTTAGAGCATTGCCGACATGTCATGCTTTGCACAGAAGGGGTCAAACCACCACTACAAGCACCATACTACGGCCCGTACAAAGTGCTTCAACGTCATACTCAAACAATAGAGATCATGGTGAATGGCAAACCTACCATCGTGTCGCTAAACTGCGTCAAACCACCGTATGTCTTTCATGACACGCCACTGCCGCCACTCTAGCGACGTCGCATTCCCACCATGGATCGACAGCGAGACGCCGCCTCCGTTGCCTTCCTCACCAGACGCAGCACAACAGCCGGCACCAGACGCCACCCCACCGACGCGAACGACCCGCTCAGGACGCCCGGTGCACTTCCCAGCAAGATTTCAAGACACCGACGCTCCACTCCGCTTCCGATCGGAGCGCTGATGTAGCGCTTCACAAACCGACGCCACAAGTAAAACAGCGCGCAGTGCAGTGCAGTTCCGTGCCCAGCTCCTTGGGGCGCTGTGTTTCTTTTATGTTTTGTATATTTTATTCCTTGGTAGTTATTATGTTTCTTTTTTTCTTTCTTCCTTTTTTTTTAATCTCGTAGTTCTATGTTCCCTTGATTAAAGAGTGAGTCTTTTCTTGTTCTTTAACCCAAATAAGGCTGAATTATTTTTTGTTTGGATTTTATTAAAAACTTTTATTAATCACTTACTGTATTGGTGTGGTGTCTGTTCTATCGGACATCCGAAAGAACAGACACCACACCTACTTCGCAGTCACATAGCATTTGCAAATGATAAAGGAAGGGAAGTAAGAAGGATAGAAAAGAAAGGATTGACAGTGGCTGCATTTGGGCATTGATATTAAGCAATGGCGACAAGTGAAATGTGAGCCGGACCGGGAATCGAACCCGCGTCTCCCGCTTCGGGCCAGCGGTCGCCTTAACCACTTGGCCACCCGTGCTCGTCTCCCGGCCATCTCAAATTCCCACATGTCGCACGCTATGTTTGTAGGGCCCCTATCGTACATGCCCTCTTACACTCGCCATTACGGATTCCCGTGCTTTAGCTTCAGTTATTTCACCGCAGATGCGGTCATACGTCCGACCTCGCATGGGAACCGTAATGGCGAGTGTAAGAGGGCATGGACGATAGGGGCGCTACAAACATAGCGTGCAACATGTGGGAATTTGAGAGAGACGGGAGGCGAGCACGGGTGGCCAAGTGGTTAAGGCGACTGCTGGCCCGAAGTGGGAGACCCGGGTTTGATTCCCGGTCCAGCTCACATCTTCACTTGTCGGCATTGCTTAATATCAATGCCCAAATGCGGCCACTGTAAATCCTTTCTTTCCTATCCTTCTTCCTTCCCTTCCTTTATCATTTGCAAATTTTATTACTCACTTAATTATAACAGAAGTTACATGTACATAATAGTTTTACACTCTTCATTTACATAATTTTTTAATAATGGCCCATCCTTCTGGATGGACATCAGTCGAAGTGATATTCACTTGACACAAAGTCGTAATTGAAGCATCAGGCCAATACTGTCTTATTATTTTGTATGGAACAATACAATACAAGACACATGAAGCGGTACACTCCATTTAATATACTGTGTTGTAGATTTTTTTTTTTTGACATTGGTGACAATGGAGTTGTTTCTTCTTTCCTGAAACGGGATCTACAGGCAAATCTGCGATGTAATATTCCAGTTTGTCATATCTGGAATCAATTTTTGCCATTTTATATGGTCTTCCTCTTTGCATTGCGACATGGCAGTTTGATTCCAGAATTGCGGTGATTATTCTTTGAGGAAATGCCATGCGGTCCAATTTTCTACCATCCTCCCTGTAGAGGTGCCATGCGTTGTGCTCAGCGACATCGACAAAATGAGCAATAATTGGGAAGTACCATTTCTTTCCCCTGATAGACACTCTATAGAGTGAAATATTTTGATCAGTTCTATCAACTCCTCCCATAAATTTATTGTAGCAGTAAATGAGTTTTGGTTGTTGGATTGTTATCCGCCTTTTCTGCTGATGGGAATATTGCATTAGTGGATGAGTTGGACTGATAGAATCAAATTTGGTTGCCACTGTCACTACGCTGTTGTCATTCCATGAAGCCACTAATACATTGGCTGAATTATCAGATCTGAAGTCGAATGTCCCCCTGGGTTTCTTTTTCATGTCTTCTCTCTTCTCTAGATTACAATATTTACCAATTCTGTTGGTCCTTATTGTACATGTGTCCTGGATGTCTCTTAGATGCAAGTCACACAGACGATGACAGGAAGTAAATAAATTGTCAAAATACAGTCTATATGGCAGTTCATCCAGTTGGTCGACATATGTCATTACTACTCCATAACCAAGATCTTTGTGAGCATATTTCTCTGGCAATGTACCAGCTCCTTGGTATGGTTCGATCCATGTCAGATATCCATTACTTGGCCCTCCACACCAAAATTTAAATCCATATCTTATAGGTTTGCCTCGAATAAACTGTTTTGCCCCATGTCGCCCAAAATAAGGAACCATGCTTTTGTCAACCGAATGGTTTTGCATGTCAGGTGTATGATCCCTGCATTTTTCATTGATCATGCTTAGAAGTGTGCGGATTTTAGAAAATCTGTCAGTACTATCAAGGTCGTCGTTGTTGGAAACATAAATATTTGACATAATGAACTTGAAGCGGTCCCTGGATATTGCATTAGAAACTAAAATGTTGTGTACATATGTTGACATCTCCCAATACATGTCTTTTCTTGGCAAGACGACATAACCACTAAGAAGCAAAATAGCTAAAAAACACGTCATTTCCTTGTCAGAACAATCTCCAAGTCTGTTCCTCTTTGCAGCGTATTGGTTGGTATATTTCACCATCATGCTGTCAAAAGATAGTTCAAAGTATTCTAATGGTGTCCTCAATAAGTGTTTTACAGTACTCATTGGGGGCCAGTTTGTGGTTGTAGGTGGAAGTGGCTGTTTTACCCATTTGTACTTAGGAGATGATTTGGTTGATTTACTTCGTTTTGGTGCAGGGGATTTTCTTGCTGTTGCATAGGACACTGCAGCAGTGGATGTGGATGTAGAAGGCAGGGATGAACGGTCTGTATCTGCACTTTTTGTCAGAATTGATTGATTTGGAATTTTTGTGTTGTGAGACACATCCGTATTGCAAATTATGGCTGAAGCTTTCAACTGACTTGCTGGAACATTATCAATATTTGGTGCTTCTTCATCGCCAGAATCTTTATCAGTAATATCATCTGTAGCATTCGTGGGTGGTAACAAAGTAATATCCAAACCATTATCAGGCAATCCATCATCAGCACACTCCAGAATTTCAAGCAGCTCATCTAATGTTACACGTTCCCTGCAAATGATTGTGTAGGATGTAGAGTTGCACAGGTCTGAAGTGCACGCCACATACTTTCGCCGCCATGAAAGCAAGGTGCGGCATTCTTACGACGTTGGTCACGAGCGCCCTCTGCTGCTACCCTACTCGTGGCCACCACTGAACTGCATCGCTGACTTGGGATTGGGACAGGCACTGAAACGGACTCATCAGTAGCCAGGCCTCTACGTAGTTAACCTATGTCTCAGCAGTACACTTAGTTGGCAGTCATGAACTTTGTAAAAGTTAAGTATTATCCTATTTTTACGAAATATACAACTTGTTCTAATCTAGCTTAGTGTTTCTAGTTTCTGTTGTCCCACCGGCTGGTCACCTCAGACTCTGGACCCACACACGCATGCATCCTAATTCCCTGTGTTGGTGTCTCTCTACTCGGCCATCGACACCTAGGACAACCGGTGGAAACGAGGCACAAAAGTGGCGACAAGGATAGGATACAAAATAGGAAGTGTTAGTTTTTCCTTGTATCATCCTTACTTATAATAGTATTTTCACACAAAAAAATGTAAGAGTAATCCTATTGAGAAACTGTGGCTTATGAAGCAAATGTTCGCAATAGAATTTTTATATGGGTATTTATTAAGCAGAAGTAAAATAATTTTGATTCGCAATTTTGATATACCAGTAACAAACAACGAAAATTCTACACCCTGAATAATGATAAATAAGCTTAACAGCATTTTAGTAACCAAAGTAGTTTGCTTTTGTTGCTGAAATATTCTATAAGCACGTGACATTATGATTCAAGAAAAGAGAAATGTCAGATAGCACTGTGTCTGATTTTTGTATGCATAAAGCTAATGTATTTCCAGAAGGATGTGCTTGAACACAGACACTGAGGTTATAGTCTGCATGCAAATACCCATATCGTCCATTACTAAATTAGTATGACATTTTGAGAGAAAATGTGCACTGTTCTATTGCTAATATATTCGTGTACAGAGACGTTATACTTACCCATCAACTAGGAGATCAGGCACAAAATCCATTTTCAGCAAACGAAGTTTTCTCACACATACACAATAACAATAACAATGAAAGCTATATATTGGTTTAAACAATGGAAAGGTTCAGTTGGATGAAGTGTATACTACTGCCATCTGTTGGAAGATAGAATAAACTAGTAGTATAAGTACTTTTAAGTTCTTCTGTAAAAATCTTTCCTGAAGGACAACAGCCATATGTGGGTTAAGAGAAAAAAAATCTGGAATAAAGTTCTGACAGTTAAAACAGGCGTAAACTATTAAATATCATTCTCTGGTTATGAAAACAGCGCCAGTTAATGTCTTAGCAATTCTCGCACTGTTTTACATATGTGTATATTCTGAAGAGCATGAAAACGAAGTCATACAGGCAATTAATAAACTGTATCCAACAAACTTTTTGTGTTATAATCCTCTTAAAGCTAATTTTTTTTTAGTTTTTTCATAGAAGCATTATGTAACTGAATAGAGAACGAGAGTATTAATTTACTGCAAGTCTATTTTACAGTACTCACTAGTTTTTTCCGTATTTCTTATGCTATATGAGAGTGAAAATGTACAGGAAGCTAACAGGAGAGTTTGAATTGGTGTGACTGAAGCGATTACGAAAGATATTTATAATCTTCCTTCTCACGTAGACGTAGTTGGCTGCCTATTTCGTATATGTGGCGACTTCACAAATACTTGGCTGCTTATACATAAACATGTACTGATTTGCAAGTGTGTAATTGGCCAGAACCCTAAGCAAACTGCTGTAACTAATATGATTGAAATCAGCACCATCGTAAGTAATAGTTATCTATGTAACACAGTAAAACGGAAACAGTGTGTTCAGTCAAGAGTGTTGAATGGTGTGTTTTTATTAATGAATTGAGAAATTGGGGGGGGGGGGGACCACAGTCACATATAATTTTTGAAGGGCATTAGACTGCCATGAATTATTTTTAATTAACAATTATGATTTGGATCACATAAGTAATCAACATTCAATTAGTTTAGTAAAATCGGTAGTAAAATTCCATAACTGAGCACAAATTGAAAATGTGCTGTGTTAGTGCAAAGAAACCACACGTAATGGAAAAATACAATTTATTTGATGCTGTATAAACTGGCATGACCATGTTTTGATTTGATTCACATCAAGTAGTATTACCATTTACAGCAACAAAACCCGAAATCCGTGAATTAAAATATCTGTTCACTGTCAAATGCCTAACATTCCCTTCATAAATATTGTTTTCTGTTTATTTTAAAATATATAGCGATTGCCGAGTTAGTTGTCAAACAAGTAAATAGACCAGTGGTGTAACTAGGACTTGGCTTTGGGGGGGGGGGTGGCTGGATCCACTAGACGAGCAAAATTTTAGTCAGTTTCCAGACAGACTACCATCTACCACTCCCTTTGAAGAAACTAATTGACTCCCATCCAATGAAAGCTTATGGTAAAACACTCCAAGTTTCCAATCTTTATCTTTACCAGATTGCTGTTATACGATTTCTTTCTTTTTCCCCCTTCTTTTCGGGGTCTGGGGGGAGGGGGGTTCTATCCCCCTCACCCCCCCTCCCATAGTTATGCCACTGTAATAGACTAACTGTGAGTAAAACTAGTTGCAACAAGTAATGTTCATCCATAATCCACATCACAAATCGTCGTCTGTTTGTTTACGAATATGTTGTGATCGAGGTAGCGCCATTCGCGGCAAAAAGAACTCATGTGCCAAAGTTCTTCAGTGGAAATATACACCTCTTTCCAGGAGGAATGCATCAGATCTTAACGCCTACTTCAGCACTGGTAGATCGTTACAGCGCATTTCCGTCAGAGACTGAGGACCTGGTGGTTTCTCCATCGCATACACGTTTGTTACTAGCGACATTTCCCTTCGTCCTTCCCTTCAGAAGGAGTGCCTATAGGCTGACTCCGGATGTGTAGAAGATAAAGGCAAATTCACACTGTCCGTCACGTCAATGTCACGTCACGGCACCGTCACGTCAAGTTGTATTCACACTGTCCGTCAGTGTCCGTCACGTCAATTCGCCGATTGCAATATGCGATGTTGAAAGTGAGGTTATGAGTAGCGATCTGTTATGTAGAAAGTCATAGTTTAATACTAGAATTGAAGGAACAACAACGCTAAATGTTATTGACAGCCAAATAAAACTTTACAGTGTATGTTTTTGGCCAACTTACTGGGAACTGAAACAACATTTCTTAACATCGACATCTATTTTCAAGCGAAAAAATAAACATATTAATACATCAAGCAACACTTATAAGAGCATAAATAGCGCCTGTTTACTTTATCCATTACAATTTGCCCGTTGACATTGTTAATACCGTCGTAAACAACTGAATTTTTGTCTTTTGTTAGAACTGACTTTTTCATTTAAAATGTTATTTAATGAGAAATGCTTAATCAGATTACAATCTTATTCTAATAAACAGTTTGCTTC
This sequence comes from Locusta migratoria, assembly GCA_026315105.1. NCBI lineage: Eukaryota > Metazoa > Arthropoda > Insecta > Orthoptera > Acrididae > Locusta > Locusta migratoria. The sequence goes on from CM048747.1 coordinate 427,122,321, forward strand.
AGTCTTTTCTGTTACAATGTTAAGTAACATTAACCATTTTTTGGTTTCAGATATGCGACCTCGATTTTAGGGGGACACTCAATTGACAAGAACATTTAAGTCGTCATGAAACATTTGAGATTTACCCCTAAAACGAAGTATAACAACAAAATAAAGGCGAATAAGCATATAAATAGTGTAATCGTCGACTGCAACATTTAATTCGCGTGACGAAAATAGGTCAAATTAGACGACCGTTCCGTCAAAACATTCATCACGAGAAAGCTTGACGTGATGTTGACGTGACGTGACGGTTCGTGACGGACAGTGTGAACGCAGCCATTAGAAATACATTGCGGAATGTTCTGACGGACGGTGACGTGACGTGACGGACAGTGTGAATTGTCCTTAATCTGAACCTCAGAAATGTATAGGGAATGACGTTAGCGGCGGAAAAATACCAACCGGAAGTGCCATACTTTGGCAGTCAGAAGTATAATATCTGTGATCGTGAAGATCTTTGAGTAGGCTACGCAACGCAAAGTGACAGCTGAGAATGTAAACAAAGCAGACGATCATGCTATTTTGGATGAAACTCGGTTATTGTTTATCTCTGTCAGTTGATTACTCGCGAAATAGCTTGTTGTTCCTTTACTTATTGCTTAATTTTCTTTACTGTCCGAGTGAAAATTAACTGTTTCACAGACAGTACAGATCTTTTGGTGACTATTCAACTACGTTTTTTTTAATTTATAAATAAACATTCAATTATAACGTTCTTTAAATCATGTACCAGCCACAATCTATGTTGTACACAGAGCCTGCTGGCTTCTGTCTAGAATTTTTCAGCCCACATTTGTTTGATTTTGTAACTGACATTTCGCTACAACCAAATCAGACTCAGAATGGCTAGCAGTTTCAAACTTCATTACTCTTGAAGGGTGCAAATAGTGTAGCCACTTTACTTTTGAATTCAATAAAGGCAACTAATATGGAAGCACTATTGGATGTCCACCAGAAACCAAACGTCTTAAATCATCTCAAACATTTATATTTTGAACACAGCTACTTAAACATGGGAACGCCTGAGACACGTCTGAGCAGTGCACAAATACCTGGTCATGAAACACCTGATCGTCAGCCGACTAGAATGATAGTTGATACATACAGTACTTAATTTTACGTCATCAGCTTTTGCCAAAGTGAACAGAAAGGCAAAGACATTTTATATTCATCTTCATTGCTATAAATAGTTATGTGCATGAGAAGAGCAAGAGGAGAGCATGCTCACCTGTGTCATTGCTCTGTCCATTTTGGAACTTCAGAAACATGGGTGAATGAATAAATAAATAACCTTTTACATGTGTACTAAGTCATACATGTTGTGGACTATATGAAAAATAAGGGCTGTTAATAAAAAATAAACTATGCTGTTTTTACTAAAGAAGAAGAGACCCTGTAAATAAAAATACTTGGCAATACTAATATATGGTTGTCGAAGCGGAGAGTGGCGAATACTTAAGTTGTTAAATCCTTCTTGCTATAAACTGTGCGTAAATATGTACAAAGCATATAAAAAAATAAAAATCTAAACAACAATTCTTTCTTTCCTCAGACAAGTTATGTAAATTATTATCATTATTATTATTAGTGGTTAAGTAGTAGAAATGGCATTGGGTGCAGTCGCATACCTCTGTTCATCATCATAAATGTGGGTTCAGATGTAATGATCAGTCTGCTCAAATGTCTGCGCTCACCTCGTAAATCATTGCGTGTGGCCAGCAGATGTGTGCAGATATGAGATATACACAAACCTGGAAGTCAGAGTTGGAAGTTTGAGGAAGATTGCTCTAATCTGTGAGTTCAAATCACATCTGTGTTAGCGTGTGGACAGGAGATAGCTGCAAATTTGAATCATGTGTGCACAAATGAAAGAGAATGGCTGCAGAATTCAGTGCCGAATTTATTGAAGCTTTACTTGTTTATTGTAAGAGAAAAGTAAAGAATATATAGTGATAGCGACTAATCAAACAGAAATCATGATTCGTTGATCCTGCTGATAACATGGAATATGTTATTAACATAATAATAATAATAAAAAAAGGTCGTTCTGAACAGTACATCGTAAATAATTTTGGAAAGGCTTAAACCTCTTCGAACTAGTGTAGGAGGATATGAATTTTACAGATCAAATCTATGGTATTTTGATAGCCACTGCCTCGACTATTTCGTCCGACTTTTCCGTTTCTGGCGTTTTGTTTGCATTTTATTTGCAAGACACGTTGCAAACAGCGACCATAATAGAATTTCCTCTATTGCTGAGAAAAATAAATATACTATGAAAAGAGCAGTTTCGTTTTTCAGTGTGACTGTAATCTGTACTGCCGAAGTGTTATTCTAAAAAAGACACATGGCGGGCTTGAGAATTTGCAGCTATCTGAATACCCGTCTTCATGCAACGATTCGTGTGCACAGACATATTCATAGATTTTTGCGCAGTTGGATCTTTGTATGTGGACCCTCCTTAACTACTATAAAACAGATGGTGCTTCGAGTTCCGTGTTTACCTGAAGCAACATATTTGTAAACGTCCTAAATATATACTCGCGAGCAACCACTGTTGATAATGAAATGTCTTATAGTGTTTTCCGCAGCCTCATTCATATTCCAGACAGTGACATCGCTCCAGAGATGTTCTTCTTGGTCTGTAATGGCAAAGATTCTGTTTACATGCAAACGCCAGTGGTTGTTTGACAGATGCGTAGTAGCAAGGTAGGTTGACTGTTAATTTAACAATGCAATAATAGGAGTGGATTGTTGTAAGTAGTGTTGTATACTTGCTGTGAGGACGTGTGAATGCTTGTAATTAGTTGTTTCTTTTTTCCTAATACATGAACGTATGACGGGAATATTAATTACGGATCAATTGTTCTCGAATCTATTTCGCTAATCTGTTAAATGTAAATGCCTTGTACAGGGTAGTAATGGATACACCAGGCATTATATTTGAACTCCAATGGAAGAAGAAACAAGGCATCTCAGGCAGCGGAGAAGATATTGCAAGTATCGGAATATGGGACATGCCAGATGCATCTCTAGACTGGATGAGTTTCAAATCTTATTTGGTAATTTTTTTATCGTCTATATTGACCGTCGTGTGCCTTGTATTCTATTTGTATTTTTTCCGTATTGCAAAATATGTTTAAAATTCATATTTATGAGTTTTCATTTTGTATGTTTGTGATAATCCTTTTTTTGGGAATAGCGTACTTTTTTGAAGATTGTTTTTATAAGAAAAGTCGAAAACTCGCTGATACACAATATGAGTTACGTTCTGATGCAGTGGAACCCAAGTGGTGATACGCAAAGCGTTAGATTGATAAAACAATTTTAATACTCAAGAAGGACAATGACTGTATGAATCACATTTAGAAATAAAATGTGTTGAAAAAATGGGGCCTTACAAACAATATTTGTATATTCAATTTCGAGGAGCAAATTCTTACAAAAGGCCTAATTTTTGATATAGCCTACAATTAAAATTAACTGCATATGAATCAAACGCTTTATACCTATTTGATTGTGTTAGAACCGTTATGAAGAGGCAAAGAACCCCTTACTACATAGATATAGTCATTGCATATTAAATAAGTAGATAATTAAATAATTACTGCTGTTCCTGTGTTATGGTTGACAGTATGTTTGTACATTTGTTGCCAACATTAACTCAATCCACCACTGCTGCCATATAAATGATAACTAATTCCCTTTTATGTTTCTTGTAAAGGGCATGTAAACAAACTGTGTTGTGGACTCACTGCAAATACTCACTACATCCATGTTAATAATCTGCAAGCCACAAATGCTACTTGGCAGAGGGTGCTTCCTCCCTTTTACTGCTAATTTCTTTTCCTATTCCATTCCCACAGAGAGTGAGGGAAACCAGCAGGGCCGTATTTACGCATTTGCAGCTGTACAGGCTGGCAAAACTCTTGGGGCAGTAAAATGTTGGCATTGAAAACAAAAATTATAAATTTTGTTTTAATGACAATTGAACCGTCATTGTTCGGAGTTTTGATTACAGCAATAAATTTTTTAATTTAGGCTGTTATGTTTATAGCAACAATGTTACCAGAGAGGCCTTTTTTATCCTAAGAAGTAAGTTTGAATCCCAGATGCTGACTGGGGGGGGGGGGGGGCGTATACTTCTAATATGGCTCTGAAAACTGGTATAAATGCAGTTGATGTGTCTTCACAGTCTGCAGTGAATGATGAGAGTTTAAAAGAGCCAATGAGAAATAAGCTTCAGACAGCCAACAACAATGCAGCTCTATATTTTAACCTTTTTGGACGAAATGAGCATTGTTAACATAAGTATTTTTATGATTGCAAAATCTTGAATTATTTGTATCGATCATGCTGTTGTTGGCATGAATATTTTTACCTGTATTATGCTTGAATATTGTAACACATTTGTAGATTGTTTTCTTTGCTGTCATTCAAAAGGGTGTTGACAAGTCAAAGCTACAATTTTTTTTTTTAATGTGTTGCATCCATGTAATGACTCGTGCTCTATGTACTTTTAGTTCCTTCTCCATTGACTTTTTCTCTGAAGAAAGTGCATTTGCCATTCATCCTCCTATTCCTTTGCTATTTGGGTAGTGATGGGTTCTAGAAAGTCATAGCATTTCATGTGGTCTGTCATTGACAAGCTGAAGGATGTGCTCCATGTTTGGTCACACACAGTCTTTTGTTAAAGTCCAGTTTATGCATACAAGACTGCCACTTGACATATAGATCTTGGCAACAACGTGATGATGCCTTGGGAGGTGAAGACAGCTAATGAGGAGTGTGTTTGGGTGGTCAATGAGATTGCGTGTTTGATGTCTTGTAAATTTGGCGTAAGTTTTAAAATTTGTTCTGACATGCCTCTTAGGCATTTTCCTTCTACCTATGTGATCCTCTGTGGCTTTCACTACTATAGGCTCTGAGAGGTACCCCACTCTTCTAGTAGCACTACTGTATTACTTTCTCCATTTCGGCAATCCTTGCCTAATGCTCCCTCTGGAACTCTCAACAACCGCTAATTCATTCAATTTATCCAGGTTCCATCTCCTTAATATTCTACCTTTTCCAGTTTCTTAATTTTTAATCTGCATTTCATAACCAATAAATTGCTTAGAGTTTACATATATGCCACTGGATATGTCTTACAATTTAAAACCTTGTTTCGAAAATTATGCCTTACCATTATAAAGTCAGTTTGATATCTTCCAATGTCTCCTGGTCTCTTCCATATAGGCTATAAAACCTTCCCACATGGTACTTAAATCAAGTATTTGTGATGATTAAATTATGCTCCGTGCAATATTCTTCCCGTCTTCCTCTTTCATTCCTTTTCCCCAGTTCCTATCCACCTACTAATTTTCCTTCAGTTCGTTTTTTGGCTCACCTCTAGTCGGGGATACCGCCCATCAGCTTTGACCCGTGACGTCATCTTAGCGCGGTAGTTTTGAGGTGCGTTGCGTGTTTGTAGAAGGTGTGTGTGATTATGTGGTAATTGAGTTAAAGACGATAGTTTGTTTACAAACAAAACAGATTTTGTATTTAAAAAGTGATCTGTAGCTTCTCTCTGATGGTTAGGTGTAGGTTAACCGAGAGGTTTTTTTTATTTGAGCGCCGATCGCGCGAATTTTTTGGCTTAGACCTGTGATCAATGGTACATATCTATAATAACTACAGATTATTTATATCTACAATACAGAAGTATAAGATATCCCGTATACTGGTTTTCCGACATCTTGATGACGTCATGGGTCAAAGCAGATGGGTGGTATCCCGGTCTACAGTTATGCCTTTTTTTATTATATTATTTTGTACTACTGAGTTCCAGTCCCCCACCACAGTCAAGTTTTCATCTCCTTTAACTGGTACAAGGACAGCAACTATATCAGAAAAGAAAGGCGATATTTGTTGTGATGAGATTTAGCCTATTTGTGAAATTTCTGTCACCAACGTACTCTTCAGAATGTGAAAATATTTTGTTAGCACCCACCTACGTAGCGAAACATGGTAATCATAAGGGAAATCAGATGCTTCTTTTCCCCCGCGAGCTATTAGAGTATGGAACTATAGAGAAATATCATAAAAGCAGTTTGATTTGAACCCTCTGCCATGCACTTCAATATGATTTGCAGAGTATTTATGTAGATGAATCTGTTTCTTGTAATAAAAATTTGAGTTGTCCTGTATGGGAGGTCAACTGTTCTTTTAAAATAAAACGTGGTTTGTGAAGTATCCGGAGTTCGTATTAGTAACCAGTACCTGCTTGACTTCTAAAGTACTCCAGATTTATGATTGAAAAGCTAAAAGATCGTCTTTCGGCAAGATCGTTACCGGCTTTTGTACTCATTTATTATTATTATTAAAAATAAAAAATAGAAAAGAGATGACTTACCAAAAGGAACGGCTCGTCGATAGAAACAAATAAATAAATAAAACCACACACAAACACACATACAAGCTTTCGCCACCACTGGCAGCTTCTTCAGGAAAAAAGAGGAAAAAAGGGAAGGATATGGGTTTTAAGGAAGTGGAAAAGGAGTCATTCCAATCCCAGGAGTGGAAGGACTTACCCTAGGGGAAAAAAAGGAAGGTAAATAAATACAAACACACTCAGACATATCGAGACGCAAACACACCTACACAGACATTACAGACCTACACAGACATTATTATTATTCTTATTATTGGTACTACTATTACAGAGAGAGAGGCCAGTTAGTGCGCAGGAAGTATTGGAATTACCGTCATGGTGACCACACGTGATAAGATTGGCAATCATGACGTTGGCCTTAGCCAATCATGGTACAATGCAAATGTTTTTTCATGAAATCTTTGTTCTACGAGGTCAATATTTTTCTCTGTGTGCACAAGGGTACATGCAAGAACCTGTCAACCGAAGAGCTGGAAGGACACTATTTATTTATTTCTGCACAACACATCTTGGCAATGATTTTCTGCCGTGTTGTTGATGTTGCTAACATAAGCGAGGCCGACAGTATGGTAGATAAAAGTTTACCCATTATGAAGTCACAAACAGCAGTACAGTATGCATACTACAATGATGGATCATAAATGCTACTTTCTATACATAGGCCTACATTTAAATTGTTAGAAATTAGACTCTATGCCATTCTTTTTGTATATAGATTCCATGTACGTTTATTACTCTATTTTTTTACTTTATGATGTGTATGTTCCGTGGTCTTCATTCATGTTCTTGTGTGTATTATGTGTGTATGCATTGATCAAATAAAGTTTAAGTTTAATAGTTCATTTTAAACAGTGATCGCTCTTTTTAGGATTTTAGCTTTTACTAATGCTGGAAAGAAAAAAGAAAGAAAAAAAAACATAAATCATAGGGGATAAAGGGCTCACTGAATAAAGAATCACAAATAATGCTAGGTAATTAGCAAAAATTAAAAAAATTGAGAGAAAGCTTCGTGACAACACTTAGACTTTATTAATCGTTACTTTGAGTTCACCACTTCTATGTCTTGACCATTACACCACTGCCACAATCTGCTATTTGTTACTTATCGTTCTCACCATGAGCACCTTGTGATGTCTTCTTTGATCTTCAGCAGGCATACAACACCACCTGATGCCCCCATATCTTAGTTACAATGGACTAATAGGGCTTAGGGGGTGTTCTTTCAGTGTTCCTCCTGAACTTTCTCTCCCTATGCATCTTTAATGTTAGGGTTGGTACTTGTTTCAACTCCCCTCATATTAAGAGAACGGTGTTCCACTGGGTTCCATTCTAAGTGTTCTCTTTTGGGTGGCAATAAAAGGCTCACAGCTGCAGTTGGCTCAACGGTCTCCTGTTCCCCATTTGCCGATGACTTTTGCCCATACTACAGCCCATACTACAAGCATAGGTGTCACTGAACAGTGGCTGCAGGAAGCTAATCAAAAGGTGCAGTCTTTGGCCTTTACCCATGTTTTTTTAATTATCTGCATCAAAGACCTGTGTAATGCAGTTCTGTTGCCTTCTGCTGGTTCACCAGCATCCAGAACTTTATCTGTGACAATGAACATCATCGTTTAGATAAGACATGTTGATTTATGGACTTGCTTATAGATGCCTGGCTCACTTGGACCTCCCACCTTCGCCACCTTAACAGGACTAGCACTCCTGTAAGAAAGGATATGGTGGAGACATGGCTTAGTCACAGCCTAACGGATATTTCCAGAACGAAACTTTCACTCTGCAGTGGAGTGTGCGCTGATATGAAACTTCCTGGGAGATTAAAATTGTGAGGACGGATCATGAGTAGTGTTGGGGTAGCTCAGTGGTAGAGTGCTTGCCCCCCAAAGACAAAGGTCCCAGGTTTGAGTCCTGGTTCCAGCACTAAATTTTAAACTGCCAGGAAGTTTCATACCAGCTCTCGTTCTGCTGCAGAGTAAAAGTTTCATTCTGGAAACATCCCTTAGGCTGTGACTAAACCATGTCTCTACATCTACATATATACTCCGAAATCCACCGTAATGTGCGTGGCGGAGGGTACACTGTACCACTACTAGGCATTTCCTTTCCTATTCCACTCCCAAATAGAACGAGGAAAAAAAGAATGCCTATGTGCCTCCGTACGAGCCCTAATTTCTCTTATTTTATCTTTGTGACCACTACGCGAAATGTAAATAGGCGGCAGCATCATCGTGCTACAATCAGCTTCTAAGTCCGGCTCTCTAAATTTCCTCAACAGAATTTCACGAAAAGAACGTCATCTTTCCTCCAACAATCCCCAATTGAGTTGCCGGAGCATTTCTGTTACACTTGCCCATTGGTCGAACCTACCAGTAACAAACCTAGTTACTCGCCTCTGAACTGCTTCTAGTCTTCCTTTAAACTGATCTGCTGCGGGTCCCAAACACTTGAGCAATACTCAAGACGTGGTGGTACAAGTGTTTTATACGCGGTTTCCTATACAGATAAAGTACATGTTCCCAAAATTCTCCCAATAAATGGAAGTAGGCTGTCCGCCTTACTCACAACTGTCCTTACATGTTCGTTCCATTTCATATCGGTCTGCAATGTTACGCCTAGATATTTGAACGACACAACAACATCAAGAAGCTCACTACTAATGCTGTATTTGAACATTATGGGATTGTTCTTCCTACTCATGCGCATCATCTTACATTTTTCTACAATGAGAGGTACTGGTAGCTGCCATTCTTCACACCAACTAGAAATTTTTTCTAAGTCATCTTGTATGCTATTACAGTCAGTTAAAGACGATACCCTCCCATACACCACAGCATCATCAGCAAACAGCCGCAAATTACAAGTTACTCTGTCCATCAGATCATTTATATAGATAGAAAATAATAGCGGTCCTATCACACTCCCCTGGGGCACGCCTGACGATACAATCGTCTCTGATGAACACTCGCCGTCGAAAACAATGTACTGCGTTCTATTACTTAGGAAGTCTTCCAGCCAGTCCCAAATCTGTGAACCTATTCCATAAGCTCGAATCTTCGTTAGCAGTCTGCAGTGTGGCACCGCGTCGAACGCCTTTTTGAAGTCGAGAAAAACACAATCCGCTTGCTGCCCTTCATCCATGGCTCGCAAGATGTCATGTGAGAAAAGGGCAAGCCGAGTTTCACATGAATAATGTTTCCTAAACCCATTCTGATTCACAGAAAGAAGCTTTTCCGTTTCAAGGAAAGTTACTATATTCGAACTGAGAATATGCTCCAAAATTCTACATGAAACAATTTCTCCTGCTTTTCTTATAAATGGGAGTCACCTGCGCTTTTTTCCATTCACTAGGAACTTTGCGCTGAATTAAAGATTCACGATAAATGCAAGTTAAGTAGGGGGCCAATGCCGCAGAATACTCTTTGTAAAACCGAACTGGTATTCCATCCAGACCAGCAGACTTTTTCGTATTTAGCTCTCTCAGCTGCTTCTCTACGCCGGAAATACCTATTGCTATGTCCCCCATTTCGGAATGAGTACGTTGATCAATTTTGTGCGGTCCTCCTGCGTGAAAGATTTCTTAAAGGTTAAATTTAGAACTTCAGCTTTCCATTTGCTTTCTTTTATTACTGCTCCAGAATGATCATCGACTGACTGGACAGTGGGCTTTGACCCGCTTATCGATTTTACATAGGACCAGAATTTCTTCGGGTACTCGAAAAGATCTTTTGCTAAGGTATGGCTGTGGTAATTATTGTATGCTTTGCGCATCGAACTTTTTATAGACGCATGAATCTCTACTAACTTTTGCCTGTCATAATTTGCGTGTTCTTTTTTGAATCGAGAGTGCAACAGTCTTTGCTTTCTCAGCAGCTTTCTAACATTATTATTATACCACAGTGGATCTTTTCCATATTTAATCTTCTGTACTGGCACATATTTCTCTAACCCTTTATTTCCAATGCACTTAAATTTAGTCCACAATTCCTCTACATCCATAGTCCCGGAATTAAACGATGCCCATTCATTTTCTAAGTGCGATCATAACATTTGCTTATCGGCTCTTCCCAAGAAAAACACGCTCCTAGCCTTCTTGATTGGTTTATGAACTTTGGTCACCATGGACGCTGTGGAGTCATTCCATGTGAACTCAACAGTCATTTTACCTCACCATCTTTGATTTCAATGAAATTTGGTATACTGGTACCCCCCATATAGAGAAATAAAAATACCAAATATCAACTCAATATCTCCAATAGTTTCAAAATTACGCCTTGTTAAAGTTTACAAAAAACGCTAAAAATCGACCTTTGTCTGAAACTTTAAACTGCTATAGCGACTCTCAGAATCAAGCTAGAAAGATAAGAGAGGTGACATTTTGCAGCATTTTTCAAGCCCTTTCCAAAAATGTATAACACTACAAGGGGCATAATATTTTTTTTTACTAATTTCAAAATAAAAAAATGTATTTTTAAATTTCTCAAAATGCGGCACTTTTAAAATTTTGAAAAAATTCTCAAATAGTCCTTGTATAGTGCTTAACTGATGGTATTAATTTCATAAAGGGATCATAATGGGTTCTTATAGAAAAATGCATTTGAAAATATTCTTACATTAGCATTTTCACTATAATAATGACTCATTCGTCTTGGAAGGTCTAATAGTCTTTTAGATTTATGAAAAATTTATATGAGAGACTTAACAATAGAAATATGTCTATAAATTTGATCATTGATATTTAATTTTTATGACCTCTTTTTAAAAGTTAAATGTAATCATTAGAAAGCTTTAGACACATCACTAATAGAAAAAGAAGCCTATGCACTAAAACCAGGTAGTTTTAAAACTGAAAAATTTTAGTTGGGTGAAATTCAAGAGTAATATACATATGAAGTTTGGTAAAAACTTTTAATGTGTTGTAACTGGGTAAATATTTTAATAAAGTCTATGTACATAACAGAAAAAACTTAATTAACTTGCAGCCTTTTTTATAAATATTTTCAGAAGGTTAAATTACTAAAGTCGGTGAAGACTTCAGTGATTTTCTGCAGGTCTTCATTTGACAAATTATAAGTTCGGCCGGTTGGAGTTATTGGGTTAACTTGACTTAGCACAAGTGTCACAGGAAGCTGAAGGATATCTTGCTTTGTAGGGAAAGAAGAGCTAGATGATGGAGTGGCTGGATGCAAAACAGAAACCTACACTTCATCATTGATTTCATCTTTTTCAAGTACATAGGCCAACCACCAGTTATTGTCATAGATGACAGTCACATACCCACTGACTTCTGCTAAACTTAAACGATCCTGAATCATTGTAACAACTACAATTTTGAACTCAGTTGATTCTGAGAAAACTTTTACTTTCATTTTGCTGTTACTAGAAGTGATAGGAATGAATGCATGAAGTTTCTGATTGCCTTGTATGGTCACAGATTTTTTCAGCCGATTTTCCAAGTGCTTCTCAGTTTCAATGTACTCCTGTTGTGTAACAAACAAAATTTGCCACAAAAATATTTAGCATTGCCCACTCGTACAGGTGGAATAGTGTTTGAATCTGGTCTTCATAGGGCCTTTGCAAGCTGGTTCTGGCGGCTAATCTCTTCACAGTTCGTGCAACAGCATCACAGGCACTTTTCCCATGGACGGTGCTGAAAAATGTCACTCAGCATTAATTTTAAACTCTTCTGAATGAAAGCTTAGATTGGTGAAGTTTTTCCGGTTTTTGTACTGTGTGGCGCACCCATCAGAAAAGTAATATATTTTTGATATACTGTCTCCAAATTTCTGTTTCATGAAATCAATCAGTTTCCTTTGAAAACAATACACTGCTGTAGTATTGTGCTCTTGAACCTCAGAAATGATAACAAAGCTTATGTGTTTGGTTTCATCCTCTCTTTTATAGTAGATCATAAATGGTTGTACTGTTGCTTGTCCACTGTTCAATTGGTACCTTTGTGCTGCATCTTTAATCACAAAAGTGTATTTCTCAGAGAAGTCACACATGACAAGATACTCTGAGATTTCAAGATTTTCCTTTATGTTGTTAAAAAAGGAGCTTTGCTGTCTGGCAATAAAGTCATGTCTGATTAATGCAGACAAAAGTTGGACAAACAATTCAATAATATCTGAAGTTGATTTTTCTATTGTCTCCAGGTTGCATCTATCAACCGATATCCATTGCTGAAAAGTTATTTTTTCAATGCCCTTTTCTTTGAATTTTTCTTCCAACAAATTTTTGATGTAATCTGTACCTGGACAGGTTGAACATTCCTCAAAATAACACTTAATGGAAGCAGGGTTGCACAGTGCTTTAGCAATAGTGTTTATACGTATGCAGTTCACCATTTGTCATTGAGCTAATTTTTGCATTTTCCAACATAAGTTTTACATTTTGATGGCATGTGCAGACATACTGAGTGTGTACCACTAGAACTTGCCAGGACACAGTTTTTCGGTCTTAGTTCTGCGAACTTAGAAAACCCCATTTTTAACATAGGATTTTTGTATTTAAAATATAAAAATGCCTCCATTAAATTGCATAAAACTAGTCTCTTTGGCAGTGTGACTTTTCCTCCAGTCCCAGACTTAACAGAAACACAGTCTTTTTTACCAGTTAAAACCATGCTCATTTCATCACTCTCATTGAAATCACGCACTGCTCTTACTACTTCTATTGGCAGGCTCTTGCCAGGTTTTTGGTGTGGGCCCTCTAATATACCTTTATCTTTAAGTATTTTCTTAGACTGCCTGACCATGTAATTTGAAGCATTAAATTCTCGCATTATTTTTCTTACGCTCCATGAATCAGGCAAACAAGTTAATATCATAATCTTATTGTCCCTTGTAGTGCAGTGTGAGAAGTGGTATTTTAGATTTTCAAAATTGAAGCATCAAGGGTTTCATGAGCTTCATCAGAGGAGTAGTCTTGAATAGAAGTAAAAAGTTTACGCTTCATGGCTGAATTAATTTTGAAAATTTTTTGTGAAACATATCTCTTTGATTTTTATTTTTCTTGAATCAAGGGGTGATTCGCCCAGTTCATGAAGAGAAGCATTGTGTCTCAACGACATCCAACTTAGAGTTGAAATCAGGGTCATTTTCAGAATCAGAAGTATTTAAAATTTCAAGCTCTCGGTTTAGTGTAGCACTGGCTTGTTTTGGTACTTTGTTGTTCTTTAGAGTTGATAACTCTTTTCTGCAAGAGTCAAATACTTTAGCATCATTAGGTGCTACAAAATGTTCAACCATCCATTGTGTTACTGTTCTAAGTGTTTTCACTTCCACTCTACTCACATATCAAATATAAACACAATACTTGTCACACCATCAGTTACGGTCCAGCACTTGCAGTATTGTAGTAGCACATTGTAATACTACATTGTTTACGGCACATTGTTAACTACACATACGTAAAATGTGACATTAGCTCAATTAGTCATTATTATAGTGAAAATGTAAGCTTGTTTTCGGATGCATTTTTCTGTAAGAACCCATTATGATCCCATTATGAAACTTATACTATCAATTCACCACTCTACAAGGACTATTTGAGAATTTTTTTCAAAATTTTAAAAGTGACGCATTTTGAAAAATTTTAAATTAAATTTTTAATTTTGAAGTTGGTAAAAAAATATATTATGGCCCTTGTAGGGTTACATATTTTTGGAAAGGGCTTGAAAAATACTGCAAAATGACACCTCTCTCATGTTTCTAGCTTGATTCTGAGAGTTCCTATAGCAGTTTAAATTTGCAGAAACAGGCTGATTATGAGGGTTTTTTGAAAACTTTGACAAGGTGTAATTTTTGAAACCATTTGAGATATCAAGTTGAAATTTACTATTTTTCTTTCTCTATAAGGGGGGTACCAGTATACCAAATTTCATTGAAATCTGAGATGGTGAAGTAAAATTTTAATTTAAACTGTGTTGAGTTGATATGGAATGACTCTGTGACAATATCATGATCACTAATTCCTGTCTCTACACAGATGTCGTTGATTTGATTTTCTCAGGGAAGCCAAAACAGTCTTGGTCCAACCCGCCACTATCCCGCAACAAAACTAAGTTTATTGTGCGGTATCGCTCCCTGTATATCTAGTAAAGCCAACCAATGCCCTTGAACAGTGCAGGGAGTCCCTTTACCAGTTCTTTATTAGACACAATTTCTTCGGGTCTTGTTGTCCCAAATGTTCTGTGCCTTTTACTCTCCAATGCAATGCATTCGAAGATTAGAAGTCTTGCAGTTTCATCACCGTCATCACAGATCCTACATTTAGCGTCCTCTTCTGTTATTCCCATTGTATGTAAGTGTTTTTTGAAATTCCCATGGGCTGTCAGCAATCCAACCATGACTCTAATCTGACTGAATAGATACAGATGCTACGATCTTGGTAGCACCTACACAAATTCTCCACACACTCCCTGATGGCGGTGATTTCGGCCTGGAATACTGAGGCCACTTTCCCTAGAGAGATGACGCCCCCCAGTCTTAGTGCACCCCGTATACCCTGGCCCCAACGCCTTTGAAGCAGTATGGGGCTATAATATAGTCGGCTGGCATTTCCCCAACCTTTCCTATATTTACCTCACTCACTATTTTAGTGTGTCATTCTGGATACCCCAAAGAGTTCCAGTTGTTGCCAGTTTTGAGTCTATATGCTCCAGCTGCTGCCTCCATCTTGACCCAAAGGTGTAATGGGGGCATATCCAACATGGTTTCCATCCCAGCAGTTGGTGTGCTGCTAATTCCGCCTGTTATGGCTAAGCAGGCTAATCTCTGCACCAGCTGTTTTACCTTCTTCCACCACATGACTGCCCCATAGGTGATCCTGTGTCTAATCACTGTGGTGTATATCCAGTGCATCCCCTTGGGGCTCAGGCCCCGATTTTTGACACAAGCTTTCCTGGTACTTACAAGATTACCTTTTGCCTTGGAGCAAATATTCCTAATATGAGGGGTCCATGTCAGTTTGTCATCTAAGGTAACCCCTACATATTTCACTGTCCCCTTCACAGGTAGCGCTTCATTGAAAAGCTTTAGTTTCCAACTTGAATGTTGGATATGCTTCTTTGTGAATGGTACAACAACAGTCTTCTTAGGACTAACCCCCAGATTCTGTTTTCTGCACTAGTCTTGCACGATGTCCAACACACCTTGTGCCATAGTCTTGACTGTGTCAGCAAATTTGCCAAGTATTACTATGACAAGATCATCTGCCTGTCCTTGGCAGAAGTACTGCCTAGAGTTTAATTCTCCAATGAGATCATTCACCACTAGATTCCACAATATAGGGGATAGAACTCCTCCTTGCGGGCAACCCCTAGTGGTGTTGATTACCATTTTTTCATTCATCATGGTAGCCTCTACCTTTCTTCCACTGAGCATCGCCCTAGTCCACCTACATATAGTGGTCCCTAGGTCATGCACCTCTGCTGCCCTAACCATGGAATCGAAGGTCGTGTTGCTAAAAGCCGCCCTCAATGTCCAGGAAGATACAGAGGGCTATTTCCTGAAAGTCTAGTGCTTTCTCCACCTTCCCAACAAGTTGGTGGAGAGCTGTCTCACATGATTTACCTGGTTGATATGCATGTTGGTTTGAATGTAGAGGAGCCCTACTTAGCCTCCTTTCTCCAACATGCACATTAACCAGCTTTTCTAATGTCTTAAGAATGAAGGAGGACAGGCTGATTTGTCTCATATCCTTGGCTTTGGTGTGATCAATCCTCCCTGGCTTTGGAATGAAGACAACCTTCACTGCCCTCCAGGCATTGGGAATGATTCCTGCTGCTAGGCTAACCCTGAATAACCTGCATAGGAATCTAATAAGATTTTCTCCCGCTTGTTGCAGGAGAGCTGGATAGATTCCATCGGGGCCAGGTGACTTGAACGGTTGAAATGTTCCCACCGCCCATCGGACCTTACTGAAATAGACACACTCCTTAGCCAGATCCCAGTCCTCTTTGCGAATACCTGAGAACCATTGTCTCTCAGGAATCACATTCTGGTCTGAGTTATTCCCCAGAGTATATTGAGGAAAGTGAGTCTTGAGGAGCAGTTCCAGCGTTTCATGTGCTGCCTTTGTATACTCCCCATCCTCCTTCCTCAACGTTCCTCCTGGATTAATTGGTACCCTAGTGAGGATTTTATGAAGTCTCGCTTGAGCAGCCGTGCCCTCCACTTCCTCACAGAATATCTTCCAGGATGCCTCCTTTGCCCGTCTGATGGCAAGGTTGTAATTGACAAGGGTCTCACGATATTTTGCCCATTGTCCTTTGCGCCTCACAAGGTTAAACAGTCTTCGTACCTGTTTCCTTTGCATTTCCAGGTTATTATTCCATCAAGGCGCACACTCCTATTTGTGCACTTTTTGGTGATTCAGCAGTTGTCCTGGTATGAGGTCACTATAGCAGAGGTTATGGCCTCTGCTACTTCCTCAAACTCTGCTGGATTCTTTATCGAAGTTTTAATTTCCGATAGGCTGTAGTCAAGGTCTCTCCTATATGTCTCCCAGTCCGTTTTCCTGGGATTCCTATAGGCCATGGTCTGTCTGGTTCCCATTTCAACCTTGAATTTAATATACATGTGATCTGATGACGATGGCTCCAGGACCACATGCCACTGTTTGACGTAACTTCCCATCATCATGGAACCAAAAGTTATGTCAATTACTTCTTCCCTTCTACTATTCCTGCATGTAGGTTCATCACCCCTATTCAGGATCTCCAAGTTGTTAGATAGGAGAAATTCAAGAAGGTGCTCACCTGTACTGTTGGTGTCCTTGCTGCCCCACGATAGATTGTGGGCATTGGCATCATATCCCACCAACAGTTCGTCACCTTGCCGAGAGCAGGCTTCCCTCAGTCTCCTCACTTCCAAAGAAGGAGGAGAGCTGTCTTCGTAAGGAAGGTATGCTGAGACCAAAACAATTTCCCTCGTGATACCTTCCTCACATTGCTGCATGCTGATGGTCACCAGGTCCCTGGAACAAAAATCCATCATTGGTATGAAAGGGATTCCATTTCTAACATAAATGCATGTTCTGGAGTTTCTTAGATTTCTAGCATAAATCAGCTTACCTCCAGTACCACCGAGGCCCGATACACCCTCTTTGTATAAATAGGGTTCTTGTATCAGGGCTACGTCTACCTCCTGTCTCCCCAGGTGATGGCTCAGGGCAGCATTGGCCCCTTTACTGTGCTGAAGGTTTATCTGCAGCATTTCCAGCCCCCATCTTGCTGCCATTATTGCCTTTAAAGTCTTTGATTACCCCGACGGCGACCTGCGAGAATCCTAAAAACAGTTTCAGGCCTTGCTCTCTCATTGCCTTCAGGGTCTTCTCTCCGACCCCTACCACCAGGGTTCGTCCTTCCAGAACAACATTTTGGTTAATTACCCTCCAATCCTATGTCGAGACTTTTGGGTTCTGGACCATTATTTTCTTGAACAGAGTCTTTGGAGAGACATCCTTAAGGATCTTTGGTACCCATATTGATAGCTTTGCGGTCTTCTGGAGTTCGGCTGCTGTCTTGACCAGCAGCTTTGCATCCTCCCACGGGGATATCATGGGCACCTTGTCCTTAAGCCATTCTGCTGAGTGCTCCCCCTCGCAGACAAAAATGAGGGCACCGCGATCTAGATAGATCCTCTTGAATTTGGGTCCTGGACAAGCATCCCCCCCCCCCCCCCCAATCTGCACGAGCTGCTCCTGCTGCGAGATGATGCTCACCAGTGGGTATCCTTCTTGGACAACCACCATTCTAAAGACCGAGACTGCAGTACTATAGGTCTGTTTCCCTATTTCCTGCCTCAGCCTTTTAGGATCACGCCTGTCCGGAGAGGAGGGAGTCTTAGATTCCTCCCTAACTATCTTGTCACCTGTCTTTGACGTCGAGGGGGTCTGTGTATCCCCTTCGGCCTGAGGCAGTTTCTTTTTGGGGGTCTTGGGCTCAAGCCCTTTTGATCCCCTCCACTTATGCTTAGGAAGCCATTCTTTTCCTTCCTTTTGCTTGTGTTCCTTGAGAAGTTTCCTCCTCTGAGCCCCAGACAAGGCCTTAATCCTAATCTAGTCCAACTTCTCTGTTACAGTTCCGACTTCTTCCTGGGGTCTGGACCCTGATTCAGAAGTAGGAGTGCACTCCATCGGTCCTGATCCCTATGTCTAAGTATCTGAGGTCTCAGATTGTCCCCCAGATTCTTTTAAAATACTTTCTTTCTCTGTGTTCATCTTAGTCCCACAAGATTTGGGGATTTGTATGGTCTACACCATGATAACCCCACGCGGTGCAAGGCTACTTACTCAGGGAGGTCGCTCGGTATCCCTGAGGCTTCGTTCGAGACACATCCACCCATGTGCCACGCACCCTTCGGCATGGATCGCATCACTCCTTGGGTTGGGAAAGGACTGGGAAAGGATAAGGAAGACGGGACTTGTGGGAAACTCTTAGTCTGATGCATCAGCTGAGGCCTTTCTGGCAGTAGGTTCAATACCTTCAGTATAGCCCTCAGTTTCCCACGGATGCGCAAGCCTCTCCACCCACACAGACAGTACTTCATCAAGGTGTTGTCTCCCGGTGAGGACACAGACATCATTAATCACCATATCCTTTCTTCCAGGAGTGCTCTTCCTGCAAGGTTCACAGGAGAACTTCTGTGAAGTTTGGAAAGTAGGAGGCGAGGTACTGGCAGAATTAAAGTTGTGAGGACGGATTGTGAGTCGTGTCGTGATAGGTCAGTGGTAAAGCGCTTTGCTGCGAAAGGCAAAGGTCCCAGGTTCGAGTCTTGGTTCTGGCACACAATTTTAATCTGCTAGAAAGTTCCACTTATTTCATTGTCGAAAACTGAAATATTCTGAAACATTTTGAAACAATCATAAATGTTCAAAACTATTTAGAACATTGTAGCTTTTCATAGCCCAGTTCAGTCCTCAATTCCCATCTGTTTCACTGGCTTCCATAAGAAAACCATTTATGTGATGCTGTCTTTTCACACGTGTCCATGTATCTTTGAAGCCAAAACATACTTCGTGGATGGAGAATTGTGTTTTATCATTCAGGACCAAATAATGATATAATGATTGAGGATTTTCAAAAGGTTGTTGATTTGATTAATTTTTTGTTTGTTTCAGTCTCAAAACTTAGGAACAGCAGAAGACATCAACTTTGCTTATGTAGACAGTGAAGGAGATGAGGTAAGGTACTCCTGTCAGGAATGATTCTTTTGAGATTTTGACCTCATTATTCAGTGTAGACTTCATGCATATGTTTTGTTTATACTTGCAGATTCCAATACAAAGTGAATGTGAATTTCAAGAAGCATTAAAGGTAAGCATGATGTGAAGTAGATTGTGCAGTCTGTTGTGTCACATGTATATGGGTATTACTTGTCCTTTGTGTAAACACTTCTAAATTCTGAATAATTAATACTATCCTGTTTGTCCTAGTTTGAACATAAAACATTTTTAATTGGTCTTTTTCATAATACCTGAAAATGGATGCGATGTTGTTTACTGTGTGAATTCTCTTCAGTTTCATTTACAGAACTGCAAGTTATTGTTAGGAGATAACTTTATTGTTACTTTCTTTTTGTATGAAAAAAAAATGCAAAACTGTTTAAAGTAGTCTATAATTCCAATATATGGGTTGATAGTTAGGCATATTGTTTTTTCTTTATGTTCTTACTAGATGCTAAACCTGGCATTGCTTGGGTATATATTTTTCCAGTCTTGCAATAGAAATATCATGCGCTATAGGGATGGATTTTCATGAATATAATTCCTTTTGATATAATATCTCCTGACCTATGTGTCTATTATGATATTATTTACAGTGTATATTCAGAGGTACATCTGCGTACTGTCTGCAAAATATGTTGTGTCTAGAGTTAGAGAAGACGACCTGCTCTGTTAGCCGAGTGGTCTTAATGCACCCCTTTCCAAGATGGGGTGGGGTACTGGGCCCGGTTTGAATCCGCCCGGCGGATTAACAAAGGGGGTCAGAATGCCGGCAGCCTGGATGTGGTTTTTAGGCAATTTTCTACATCCCCCTAGGTGAATACCAGGCTGGTCCCCAAGTCCCGCCTCAGTCACACGATTCACAAGCATTTCGTAACACTTTCATACCTATAACACTATACGCAGATATTTGGGGTACACCTTTCCTCCCGTGGGTCACGGAGTGGTGCAGAAAGGTCATTTTGGCACCCCATAAATATTAACCCACACCAACACCGAATTTAACAAGGCCGACCTTGCATGAGTGGAATATAGCCAAAGAGAAAGAAAGAGTTAGTAGTAAAGTAGTAGTAATAAATCAAAACCACATGTGTGATGTGGTGGTTTTGCATGAATCTTAATTGTTTGTGTCATCAAGTATCATGAATTACATATATTTATTCCTTTCTTATTTAAGTCCCTCTCTTTGTTCCCTTTCTGTCTATCGACTTCTACCTTACAATCTGTATATTTA
The DNA here is from genome assembly GCA_026315105.1 of Locusta migratoria. Lineage (NCBI taxonomy): Eukaryota > Metazoa > Arthropoda > Insecta > Orthoptera > Acrididae > Locusta > Locusta migratoria. The sequence continues at coordinate 427,143,257 of CM048747.1, forward strand.
AGTTTCATTTTCATGTAGCTCAATACTTATGACATCATATATCCTTGACTATGTGTCATACAATTGTATTATTTTCTAGATTTGTAGAGTGTAATATTAGCAAAGGAGAAATAATGGTTGAATGAAGTATCGTAAATCACGCGTCGGATGGGAAATTTTTTTGTGACTCATTGTTTACAATGTCATATCTCACGAAATATGTGTCATAGGTCATTTTTAAACCCACAGTGATTGTTGTCTGATAGTAAGCAATATGTGTACCAATATTATTTAAAATCGGTCCATTATTTTAGGAGGAGATGCAGAAAAATACCGCTTGATGTAACAGTTATTCAGAAATTTCATTGCTTATGACGTCATATGTGTTGTACTATGATCATAACGCTTAGAAGGTAAAGTGCCGTCACTTCTGTTTTCGTCGTATCTTCTGTAATTGTAGTTGCTGCGCTCTCTGACAGATTCCGCAACAATCGCTAGTGGCTGGCTGAAGTAGATTTCCAACAGTGCGCCTCATAAAATAGTTTAGAATTGTTGTTGTGTGTAGCAGTGTTTCGTGATGTCAAATAATTTTCTATCGTAAAATTGCGGTGGAGTAATATTTATGTGTGTGTATGTAGACTTTCTTTGTGTGGTGTACTGAATTATTGCCATCGGAGAAAGAAAACTGTGTTTGTGAATTATGCCGTGCTGTTTCGTTCCCTTTGCTTCTTATAACTGACTCCTTCGTTATAGAAGGAAACAGGGTCAAAATACCGAGAACGAGCTGGAAGTTAAGAGCCAGATTCAGTGCCTCATATTTTTCCAAACTTGCCAAGCTATTTATCAACTCACTTGAAACCACGCAGATATCCTCCAAAGAGAGTAGTGAAGAAAATAGTCCCCTCTTGTACCGAAACATCAGCGATTTGTACACCAGTTGCAGCTTAGTGCTTCCCATGTAGCAGATAGTGAGGCTGATGCAAGAAAAATTATCGACAGTCTCAAACGGAAAGTAAAAAATCTGAAAAGAATGCTAGTGAGAGCACATAATCAGCTATTGAAAGAGAAGGAGAAAGTAATTTTGTTCGATAAAAAGTTTCTACTGAAATACAATCGAAGTCATGTGCATGCAGTGCTTCGAATGTCCCGAGCAAAATACAAAAGTTGGTCATAGGCACTATGCTTAGGAAGTGCAAAACAATCCCAACCGGTATGCGATATAATGATGAGTATATTTTGGAAAGCTTGCTTCTCAAAATTAAATCACCTAAGGGCTACAAGCATTGTCGAAGGCACGACTTCCTTCCTCAGCCATTGACAGTGTATTTTATTTGCTTATTATACATGACCCGATATTCGTAATTGCCTTAAAGGATGTCAATGTTTTATATTTTCAATGCAGATTACATAATTCCCTTATCTTGTCAAATACAGCGTTTTAAAATTGTGTAAGATCCGAGTAGTGCAGGTACGGAAACGTTCCTCTCCCAGCGCTTAGCGACGGTGGAGCCACCTAGCGGCAGGCCGACGTAAACTTGTTGAGTGCCTACACTTCTTCTTCTAGACGCTATGCTATGATATAAATTTGAAGGTGCATTCAATGGTATAGTATGTGCCTAATGTCTCAAAAATAAGTCGTGAATGGAGTTAGCAGTATAGACATAATAAATCGAAAACCTCATATGTGATGATGCAGTTTTTTGTTTATGACTTTATATCTCATGAACTATATGTCAAACTATGATATAGTATGGAAGGAACATTCAGTGATATATATGTGTTATTTCTTTTTTTATATAAAGGAAGAAAGCGGTCACGGTTTGAAACACAGAAATACACTTTTATTTTAGCACAGAACAAATAGAAGAAAAAATAACATGATACTCATTACACATCAAATAAAGAATAGACCAGTAATGTGTCCATAGCAACCACAGCAAAGGTAATAAATTTTAGCGGAGGCATCGATTCTATTACGAATTCCAACACCCCCACTAGAACCTATGCCTCTTCATCCTCAGAGTCCAAATTCTTGGGTTAGTTGCTGATATCTGGTTCTTGGTAGCGGCTTCGTCATCATGTCTGCAAGCATCCATCCTGTTTGTTATATTTGCTCTACTGTGATTTCCCCTGATTCAATCTTCTCCTTGATGAAATGGTGCCTGGTATTGATATGTTTCTAGTACAACCCTTGTATCCATTAGTCTTTGACAGATCAATTGCACCTTTGTTGTCACAAAACAGCTTAATTGGGCCTTCTATTGGGAAGGGTGATATTTCTCTCTGAAGCCGTTGTAGCCACAATGCTTCCTGACAAGCTGACGTTAGTGCCACGTACTCTGCTTCAGTTGTGGAGAGAGCTACTGTTGGTTGCTTTTTACTATTTCACGATATTGTTGCACCTTGTGACATAAACAAGAATCCAGTGGTAGGTTTTCTGGCTGCAGTGTCTCCAGCCCAGTCAGTCCAGTTATCTTATAATCCTTATCTTGATAAAATTGTAGTTTGAAATCTTTTTACAGATTGGCAATGAGGTACTCCTGGATTATTATTAAATCGACTCATCACTCCAGTTGCAAGGGCTAGATCAGGTCTAGTACCTTGTTGAGCAGACATTAGGCTACCTATAGCTTCTCTATATGGCACATTCTTCATGGCAGCTTTTTCTTTTTCTGTCTTGGGGCTCATTTCAGAAGTTAATATTTGATTGTTATCTAGTGGTGTTGATACTGAATGGCAATCTTGCATGTTGTATTTTTGTAAAATCTGATTTATGTAATTGATCTGGTCCATCCATAGAAATCCATGTTTTCTATCTCTTGTTATTCGGATCCCTAGACAGTTAGATACATCTCCCAGGTCTTTCAGTTTAAACTGTTCTTTCAGTTTCTCTTTAAATGAAATTTTTTGTTGCAGATTGTTAGTAAATCAACATAAACAGCCGCAATTAATATATCATTTCTTTGATTTTTATGGTAAACACATGGGTCAGCTGTGGATCTTGTAAAATTTAACTGTATTAAAGCCTTACCCAGTTTAATGTTCCAACAGCGACTTCTTTGTTTAAGTCTATAGACTGCTTTTTTAAGTCTTGCAGTGTATTTGTCTTGAAATTTTCTTGTCACATAGTCAATTGTGGGAATTTTAACATAAATTTCTTCTGCCAAGTCACCTTGTAAAAAAGCTTTCACTGTGTCACAATGATCAATATCTAAATCATATTTAGCAGCTAGACTAAATTAATATCAGAGTGAATTGTATTGTATCACTGGTGCATATGTTTCATCGTAGTCTAAGCCTCTGACTTGTGCACATCCCTTGACAACAAGACGTGCTTTATGTCTAATTACTTGTCCCTGTAAGTCTCTTTTTATCTTGAAGACCCACTTCACATCAATAGCTTTTTTGCCTGGAGGTAGGACTGCAGATTCCCAAGTTTGATTTTTTGTGTGTGACTTTAATTCTTCTTGAATTGCTTGAACCAATTTCTGTGAATCCTTAGATGTTAATGCTTCTTCTAAAATTGATGGTTCTGACTCCTGTGAATGTTTAATACAATAAGTCATCTAATCATCCATCTTCTTTGGGGTTGGTATTCGGGAAGATCTTCTGAGTACTTTTCTTTAGGTGGATCAGAATCTTCTTTTATACCTACTGAGCGTGTTTCTTCTGAAATGCTACTGCTATCTGACCTGGTATCTCTTGAGTCTTCATCTTGAGTATCAGTGTTCTCCTTATTTGTAAATGGAATAAATATCTGGTTCGGTTCTAGCAAATTATCAAATACTTCTGGCTTGTCAACATTCTGCATTTGTTTTGACTGCTCCTTTATATCTGACACCCTAGGCCAAACCTTTTCTTAATTCTTCCATTGTGTTTGAGTGCAAGTGGCCTAATCTTCTATGCCATAGATTTGCGTCATTAGACAGTGAGGCACACTTTGCTTTGACGCTGTGGTCACTTGCTTGGTTTAGTTCATATATTCCTTTGATTAAGGATGCTGAGGCAATTAAAATATTCTCTGAATCACGAATGCGAATCTGTCAATAAAAATAACTGAGTGCCCCTGTCCAACTTCACAGAAAGTAAAGTACTCAATTGAGGCACGTAGAGCACATCTGTCACTTTAATATTTGTCTTCTGACTGCCTGCTAGTGCTTCAATATGTACACAACCAGTTCCTTTAACAGGCAAATTTTCGTCCTTAGCTACAACCACTTGAAAAGTAGGCACTGACACTGTAAAATTCAAGTCTCATGGGTGCTTTGACGTATGTGCTGATGCACCAGAATCCACATACCAGTCTGTGTGCATTATTTTAACTGATGCTGGCATCATTAGGAAAGTTTTATAAAATTGTTTCTTTACTAGCAGATTTTCCACCTACCTTGTTTATGTACCCATATTTATTGCAGTTGTAGCACCTTGGACCTCTCGAATTTTAGTGTGCATTACTGCAGTGGTCCTTTTTAATTGCTCGAAGTGTTAAGTCATTAAAACTTGTCACACGTCGTCCTTTACTTATTGAAGTTGTGGGTTTTTCTTTTTTTTTTTTTTTAATGGAATTGTCTGTTATTGGCGTGTTGGAGTTCTCTAAACCCATTATCATTGGCTTGCACTCATTAGGTAGTTCAGCTAACAAAATACATCCAACCCGCTTGTCTTTCACTTCGAAATTCAGGCCATTCAGTGTGTTTGAAGTTGAAATTATTCTCGACACATATTCTTCTACAGATGAACAGTGCTCCAGTCGAGTTGTTAAAAGTGTTCTTATGAACCCAATTCTTCAATAAAGTCCCTAAGGCTTCGTAAATCTGTTTTCACTTATCCCACATTTCTTTTGCCGTGGCGGTGTTCTGCAAATGCACATAAATTGCAGGGTCAACTGATAGGACTATTTTTGCTCTTGCTGTGCATATCTTGACTTTGTCTTTGTTCTCGTCTGTTGTACATTGCCACAACTGTTTGTGTTGCAAATATGTTTTCATCGCAAATTGCCAAGTACTGTATTTTTCACACCCTTTTAGTTTTCCAAGTCTCAGCAATGAGTTAATATTTACGGAACTCATGATTTCGGCGTTCTGTATTCGTATTTTGAATCACAATTTCTTCATGTATCAGTAACGCAGACACAAGCAACTTTTTGTCTGTTTCAAATAAACCGCTCATTCATTGAATACTGATGCATCCTGAGCCCAAAACTTTTTATATAAAGGAAGAAAGTGGTCACGGTTTGAAACACAAAAATACACTTTTATTTCATCACAGAACGAATAGAAGAAAAAAGAACATGAAACTCATTACACATCGAATAAAGAATAGATCAATAATGTCTCCATAGTAATCACGGCAAGATAATAAATTTTAGCAGATGCATCGATTCTATTACGAATTCCAACAATATGTGTACTGTCTGAAATGTCTTGCGAATGCAATTTACAGTTTAGAAGTAATAACTTATAATGTCATGGCAAATGCCTTATACATACCTCATGAACATTGGACAATTAGTAAACAATTAACTTTTTTACTTTCATCATTTTGTTGGGGTTGTCAGTGACAAAAAAAGTTTCATAAGGATTTGAAATTAATGTTCGAAGTTTTGTGAAAGTCACTAAGTGCTCTCATTGTCAAATAATTCACGAATAAAATCACGCTATCACACACCAAAAGGTGGGGCAAGTTTCTTGTTTATGACATGATTTTATATGAACTATGTATCATAAGTGGTTTTTGCAACCATAGCAAATGATTCGTGACCTTAAAGAATAGTACGAAATTTGGTCGAAATCGGTCCATTATTTTAGGAACAGATGTAGAATATTATTGCATGATGTGGCCACTTTTCACAACAGTCATTGTTTATGACATCCTATCTCTTTACATATGTCAAACAATGGAAATTTCAGGAATGATTAAACACTATATTAAGTAGCTACTAATGTTTAAACAGTGGAAAATACGATTGGAAATGTTTATAATGTAGGATAGCTAACAACTCACTGTAAACAGGATCACTGAGCTGCTGACAAGCACGAAAATAGATAATCACATACACACAACTTAAATTTTCGACCATGGCCATTGTCGAAAAAAGAACATGTACATTCACGCAATCATTCAGACAACTATGCGCACATAGCCACCATGTCTGGCCACTCCAGTACCACAAACATCTGGACTGTGAGTGAAGTGGAGAGTGGCGGATGCCGGGTTAAGGTGGGGACGGGAAGTTCTGCGGTGTATGATGTATTGTAAAAACTCTGATAGGTGGGAATTTGAATTGTGGCAATGAATACAGTGAAGGGAAGGGGTGGGAAAGGATGAAAGGGAAGTGTAGAGGAGTTTAGGGACGGAGTGGGGAGGGGGGATTTGAAATGATGAAATGAGGAAAAATAAAATGGGAAAAACAGGAAGAGGAGAGGCAAAAAATAATAAAACAGGAAAAAGATAGGAAAAAATCTATGGAAAAAATAATAATAAAAATAAAAAGTAATTAATTAATGGGATATTGTAAGGGGCAACACAGTTGCAAGGAAGACATGAATTGCAGAGATGCAGGATAATGAGTGGGGAAGGAATTGGAGGGGGGGGGGGGTGTTAGACAATAGGATGTAGGGATGGGATGTGGGACGTTATCTTAGGTTGAGGCCAGGATGGCTGCGGGACTGTAGAATGTGTTAAAGGGATAACTCCCATCTGCGCAGTTCAGAAGAATTGGTAGTGAAGCAGCCATTAAAATCCTGAGCGCTGTGTTCAGCCACACGCTGTGCCGCAGGTTGCTCCAACTTGCTTTTCACCACAGTTTGACGGTGGACATTCATCCTAACAGATAACTGGTTTGTCATCATACCAATATAAAAACACTGTGCAATGATTGTAGCAGAGTTGGTATATCACATGGCTGCTTTCACATGTGGTCCAACCTCTTGATGAGGTAGGATAAGCCTGTGACATGACTGGAAAAGGAAGTGCTGTGTGGGTGGATTTGGCAGGTTTTGCATCGGTGTCTTCCACAGGGGTATGATCCCTGTGGTGAGGGGTTGTGGTTGGGAGTGGCATAGGGATGGACTAGTATATTGTGGAGTTTGGGTGGGCGACAGAACACCACTTTAGGAGGAGTCAGAAGTACATGTCATCGTGCCCTGAAATGAGAAACATCCTACCCAAGACCCTTTTGACTCCTCCTAAAGTGGTGTTCTGTCGCCCACCCAAACTCCCCAGTATCATAGTCCATCTCTATGCCACACCCAACCCCAACCCCATGCCACAGGGATCATACTCCTGTGGAAGACCCTGATGCAAAACCTGCCCAAACCACCCACCCAGCACTTCCTATTCCAGTACTGTCACAGGCTTGTCCTACGCCATCAGAGGTTGGGACACCTGTAAAAGCTGCCATGTAATATACCAACTCTGCTGCAATCATTGCACAGCGATATATGTTGGTATGACGTCGAACTAGCTGTCTGTCAGGATAAATGGCCAACGTCAAACTGTGGTGAAAAGCAAAATGGACCACCCTGTGGCTCAGCATGTGGCTGAACACAGCGCTCAGGATTTCAGTGGCTGCTTCACTACCAGAGTCGTATGGATATTCCCCTCCACCAACGGTTCTTCTGAACTGCACAGCTGGGAGTTGTCCCTTTAACACATTCTACGGTCCCGCAGCCATCCTAGCCTTAACCTAAGATAACTTCCCACTTCTCATCCCTACACCCTATGCCTAACATCTCCCCCCTCTTCCTTCCCCACTCATTATCCTGCATCTCTCCAATTCATGTCTTCCTTACAACTGTGTTGCCCCTTACAATATACCATTAATTAATTAATTAATATTTATATTTATTTTATTATTATTATTTTCCATGCATTTTTTCCTATATTTTTCATGTTTTATTATTTTTTCCCTATCCTCTTCCTGTTTTTCCCATTTTATTTTTTCTTATTTCATCATTTCACATCCCTCCTCCCACTCCCTTCCTAAACTGCTCTACACTTTCCTTTTATCCTTTCCCACCCCTTCCCTTCACTTAATTCATTGCCACAATTCAAATTCCAGCCTATCAGAGTTTTTACAATACACAATACACCACAGAACTTCCCGTCCCCACCTTTACCCGGCATCCTTCCCCCTCCACTCTCCACTTAACTCACAGTCTAGACACTTGTGGCGTTGGTGTGGCCGCTCATGATGGTTCGTGTGTATAGTTGTCCGAGTGATTGCGTGAATGTGTGTGCCTTCTTTTTCTGACGAAGGCTATGGTCGAAAATTTAAGTTGTGTGTAGGTAATAATCTATTTTTGTGCCTGTCAGTAACTCTGTGAGCCTCTTTATTGTAATTAGAAATCGATTATAAGTCTCTTATATAATCACCTTTCTTTCCAGTTTGCTCGCCAGAGGGCTCGTCGAGGGAGGGGAATTGTATTGAAGCTAGACAAACAGGATGTAAATGATAATGGAACTTCAAATGCCCAAACAGAGGCTTCAGTACAAGGTGTCACAGCAAAATTTACAAAACTTGGGGCCATACGTCGACATGAAAAACCAAAGTCTGCTAAGCCAACCAGCACACGACCAGCTACTAAGATACTTGCACCTGTAGAAAAAGCGAAGCGTATAGTTGCAGCAGTAGGGTCAACACAACCATCAAAAAGCAACAAAGTTAACTCGGAGGAGATCAGAGATGATATTCCTCCACTGTGGTTCAAGAGATACATGCACAAGGTAAGTAATTTACAAAGCAATTTTATTTGTTATATAAATGACATTTTAATTGAATAATTCTTCAAAGAAAAATATTTCTGTGTTGGATAAGTCTTAGTATTTAATGCAAGGCGGGAGGGCATGTTTATTGTTTGTGTCAGCTAAGACTGTGAATCCCTCATGAATGAGTTATATGGTGCAATCATTGATTGTGTTAGTATGATATGATATTCGATGGAAATTCTCTCCAGAGATGATAAATTATTTTTCAAAAGAGATTGATTGGCTGGCCAGTACCTACCTTTTTGCTGTACCGCTGATAGTTACACACAGGACACTTCTTAAACACCACCCTCACAACAAAAGCTGCATTTTCAGCAATGTCTTGTTCACGCAGGTCAATAGTGCAAAGTTTTTCAATTAGTAAATTCAAGCTTAGCTTTTCCAATGGTATCGTATCGCAGAGATCTTTAAAATTGTCATATTCCTTCCCCAGTGTAGACAAAATTCGATCATTTAATATTCTTTCAGACAACGTATTTTCTTCGTGTTTTGCTAGTTTCCTCATTTAGGTCTACAAATAACTTTTGTAGTTTAGCCACATGTACACTAATATCTTCTGTTTCATTGTGTTTTACACGGAAAAATCTTTCAATCAACATATTCAACCGCTGAGTACTGGTCAAATCGGGCTCATAATTTGTCCCAGATTTCTTTAGCATTACTGCATGTTAAAACCAGTTCTGCGACAGGTTTACTTAGCGCACTTGCAATGAGACTTGCTGCTTTCGCGTCGTCCTTTTGGCTTTCTATTTCCGCTTCCTCCTGTTTACTTGTAGCATCTTGTGGTAACTCTACACATGTTCGTGTACCGTTTATAATTTCTTCCAGTCCATATGAACGCATCAACAGAGAAATATGCCACTTCCATTTGACCCAATCATCAGGTCCGTCAAGCTTATCGATGTTAATTTTATATTCGCTGCTAGCCCTCATGATTTTTTTAGGAAATACTTTTAATTCAAACATTACTTTGATGAAAATAGTAATAATAATATAGTGAGGACAGTTTACAACTCACTGCAAAGACGTGGCGACGAGCTGCGACAGGCACATACAAAAGACACACACATACAACACATTCAGCTATCGGCCTTGGCCTTCTACAGAAAATAAAACACTCACACAATCACACAGGCACACAACACAGTCATACAACCATCACCGCCGACTGCCGCACTTCGAATCACGCTCTGCAGCGAATCGGGGACGGGACGGGAGGGGAGGGGAGGGGGGGGGGATAGGAAGGTTACGTCATGGTGGTGGGGATAGGTTAGATGGGAATAACGAGATGCAGCTTAGGAATGGAGTGGCGAGGCGGGTGAGGGGAGAAAATAAAATAAAATAAACTAAAATAAATATATATGGCCATATCCATCTCAATTCAGGCAGCAAAGTGAGAATTAGCCGGTTCATAGTCTTCGATTTTCCTCAAATTTGGATATGTTATTCTAGGAGCAAAATTAAGAGACACGTATTTTTTCATTTTGCCCAAAAAAATTTTTGGGCAGAGTTACAGAGGGTCAAAGATTCGTCTAGGTCACACGTAATTTCTTCTGCGGCAAGCTCAAAATTACTATAAAGTGCAATATTTTGGGAACTGATAGGAATATTTCAGATCTGTTTTCAGTTTCTGAAAGGTAAAAATGTCAGGAATCTATTGGATTAAAGATTGTTGTTCTATTAGTGAAAGGTACATTGCTAAAAAATAATTTCAAAATCGCGAAATTTAACTTTAAAGTCATTTTTCTCAAAAACCCCAGCATTATAAATTCTGAAATTTTGTAACAAGGAGGAGACATACATAGAGTATAAAACCGCCAAAGGAGTTTTCAGGATCTTACCTACTTTTCATTTTATTTCATATTTACTTTTTGGCTCACTTTTCATAAAGTACATGACTTTTTCACAGAAAACTAGGCTTATTGTAAAACAGGTAACATAAGAAAACACCATTTTTAAGCCTACTTTCAGAAATAATTTTGAAGAGAGAAAATCCTTTCCACATCCTCAGTGTCTTCCCTAGAGATCGCTTGTAGGCGCCCAGAGGAACCTTCTGTACTGCCACGAGACAAGTTGTAATTGGTTGCAATGTACTTCAGATCACCTCCTACACCATCAAATGGTCCTTTTCCATGACCTGCTGCAGTGAAAATCCATTTTTTGTGTACTGAAGCCTTGGTAAGTTCAAATAACTTATATCTATTTTTAAAGCGTGATGATGCACCGTCACTCGAGATGGTGATTCTTTCAATTTGGCCTTCTTCTTTCATCATTTCTTCTATATTCGTGAGTGCAAGAAGAGCATGGGCAGAGTCATGTGAGTGATCATCTGACTCCATACCAAAACTTCTAGTTGTACCATCGAAGTAGCACACTGCAGTGAAGTGCTCACTTGTGGATTTTGCCAGTGGTATGACTGGATTTTATTTGGCAATATAGCTGTCGAATTCTCTGCAAAATCGCAGTGAAGGAGCAGATGGTTGGTGGAATTTTTAATTATATATTTCTTATTGAATGTCTTGCCACTGAATATCCTTAATTTTCAAATGGACAACAGCTTTAATGGTCCAGTCTGCCAACACACCAATAAAATAATCCATTGAAGAGGTTTTCTTGATAAGGTCATTCCCCTCCCACAATGCAAAGGTGATGTCTTCATCCATGGTATCTTTAAGTCCAGTAGCCTCAGATATAATGCCATTCTCCCCTGGACATTCAGTGCACTCTTGAAAGGCACAACACTGAGTGTTGTTATCACGTACAACAAGTGACAATACCAATTGCTTCAGGTTTTCCACACTGATGATGTCATGCCTGGCATGCTTTATTGCAGTGACGCATAACTGAAAGTTTTCACAGTAAATGCAGAGGCAGCTGTTTTTTTGGGGATGAGGTATCACCCATGGAGGCCGTAGAGCATAGAATGAGGTTTTTCCAAGTTTCATAAGTGGATATTTCTCTGTAAAAATTCTGTATATTTCTTGAATGCTTCTTGTCAAATAACACTTCACTTTAAGAACTTTCTCATTATTTTCAATCAGAGTTCTGGCATCCTTCTTGTTGGCACTTTGCCTTGAACAATCCAGCTCATCTTCAATGTAGAAAGCCAAAGCACATCTTACAGCATGTGGACTAAGTGGATGGCCTGCATAGGGATCTGGTTCACTATACATGCCCTTTTCTTTTATAGTACTTCTTGCTTTATCAACCATATGTTTTGTTACAACAGGAAAAGTTGACAGGATTTCGTTCCTTGACATAGTTCCAGGCAAAAGTCAGAAGTCTCACGTTTTCATTATAACACTTAACACTTCTAAGAGCTGTCTGTATGTTGTCTGAAAACTCTTCGTACTTCCCACAACCACTGTCATCAGGTGATGAATCTGTAGTGCTACAACATTAACTTTATAAATTTTTGCCACATGTTCTTCTGTTGCTTTCTGTAATTCTTTCCGTTTTCGTAGCAAATACTTTGGTGATGAACTTTCACATTGTATGTTTTTTTAATAGGTGTGACATTCAGCTGCCCTGCAGTTTTTATTTATTTCACTTAATTCAGTTTCGCTCTACACAACTTCCTGTTCGGCATTATCACCATTGCCTTCATCATTGTCTGGGGGTACTTGAACATGTTGATGCTGATGCTGAGATGCAGCTTCTTCACATTTCCTTAAATGTTCAGTGTGACACTTTTTCATAGTATTGTTCCAGGTGTTCAGCTAAAACACCAACTTTAACAAATGGTGAACCACTTCCTTTTTTTCTGATATTGAACTTTTTTACGCCTTTTTAGATAATCTGCACACCTAATTCTGTCACCAGAAAACAAACTAGCCATTATACACTGCTTTTTCCTGTCTGCAAGTGACTAAATATCTACAACTGCACTGGATTGAAAATCTTCTAGTCGCATGCCAAAAAGTAGACTCAAATATTTTCACACTCAAGTTCTACAACGGTCGAACACTCCTTCCTATTTGTTTGTCTGGTAAACAATATTGTAGCCATGAAAATAAGAAAAAACAAATTACTAGAATGAAAATTTGAAATTCCTATCCATACATTTCTAAGGAAATGCACCGAACAGTAAATATCTAATAAAATGAACAGTAGGCAAGATCCTGAAAAATCCTTTGGAGGTTTTATACTCTATGTACATCTCCTCCTTACTACAAAATTTCAGAATTTTTGATGCTGGGGTTTTTGAGAAAAATGACTTTAAAGATAAATTTCGCAATTTTGAAATTATTTTTTAGCAAGATACCTTTCACTAATAGAAGAACAATCTTTAATCCAACAGATTCCTGACATTTTTACCTTTCAGAAACTGAAAACAGATCTGAAATATTCCTATTAGTTCCCAAAATATTGCACTTTGTAGTAATTTTGAGCTTGCCGCGGAGGAAATTACGTGTGACCTAGACGAAACTTTGACCCCCTGTAACTCTGCCCAAAATTTTTTTTTGGGCAAAATGAAAAAAATACGTGTCTCTTAATTTTGCTCCTAGAATAACATATCCAAATTTGAGGAAAAACGGAGACGATGAACCAGCTTACCCTGCCTGTCTGGAGATGGATTGGGCCATATATAGAAAATGCATGCACACTGCAAGTACACAAGACCGCATACACACACATACACATGCACGCATGCGCGCGCGCACAAACACACACACACACACACACACACACACACACACACACACAATCACACATTCACACACCACTCAAAATAGGCGAGGTTTGGGATAGAGAGGTAGGAACTGTAAGGTATGGAGGAAAAAAAAAGGGAAGTTATCGTAGGTTGAGGCCAGGTTGATTTCTGGAATGGAGAATGTATTGTAGGGATAACTCCCATCTGTGCAGTTCAGAAAAACTGGTGGTGGATGGGAGGATCCAGATGGCTCGGGTTGTGAAGCAGCCATTGAAATCAAGCATGTGCTCCGCTGTATGGTGTGCCACAGGGTGGTCCACCTTGTTTTTGGCCACAGTTTGGCGGTGGCCATTCATCCTAATGGGCAGCTGATTGGTGGTCATGCCAATATAGAAAGCTGTACAGTGCTTGCAGCACAGTTGGTAAATTACGTGGCTGCTTTCACAAGTGGCCCGGCCTCTGATAGGGTAGGATAAGCCTGTGCCAGGACTGGAATAGGAAGTGCTGGGTGGGTGGATTGGACAGGTCTTGCAGCGGGGTCTTCCACAAGGATATGATCCCTGTGGCAGTGAGCTGGGTTTCAGGGTGGCATAAGGATGAACTAGGATGTTGTGAAGGTTGGGAGGGCATCGGATCACCACTTTAGGAGGGGTGGGAAGGATCTTGGGCAGGATGTCTCTCATTTCAGGGCACGAGGATAGAAAATCAAAACCTTGGCGAAGATTGGAATTTAGTTGTTCGAGACCAGGGTAGTACTGGGTGACAAGGGGAGCGCTCTTTTGTGGGTGGTTACTGGTGTTAGGAAGAGGATTTGGGGTGTGTGAGGATATGGCACGGGAGATTTGTTTGCAGACTAGGTCTGTGGGGTAGTTTCTGTTTGTGAAGGCCTTTGTGAGACCTTCAGCATATTCAGAAAGGGAATTCTTGTCACTGGAGATATGCCGTCCACGGGTGGCCTGGCTGTAAGAGAGGGATTTTTTGATGTGGTAAGGATGGCAACTGTCAAAATGTAGGTAGTGTTGGTGGTTGGTAGGTTTAATATGGACGGAAGTGTGGATGGAGCCATCAGTGAGGTGGAGGTTGACTTCCAGGAATGTGGCATGGTTGGTTGAGGAAGACCAGGTGAAGTGGATGGGAGAGAAGGAATTGAGGTTCTGAAGAAAGGAGGATAGGGTGTCCTGGCCCTGAGTCCAGATCATGAAAATATCATCAATGAACCGGAACCAGGCCAGAGGTTTGAGGTTTTGGGATGCTAGGAAGGATTCCTCCAGACGGCCCATGAACAGGTTGGCATAGGAGGGTGCCATGCGGGTGCCCATGGCTGTGCCTTGGATTTGATGATAAACTTTCCCCTCAAAGGAAAAGTAGTTGTTAAGTAGGATGAAATTGGTAAGGGTTATGAGGAGTGAGGTATCAGGCTTGCGTTCAGAGGGACGTTGGGAGAGGAAGTGTTCCAGAGCGGCAAGGCCATGGGCATGTGGGATGTTGGTGTATAGGGAGGTGGCATTCACTGTGACAAGTAAAGATCCAGGAGGCAAAGGGGTGGGAATGGTGGAGAGTTGGTGAAGGAAGTGGTTGGTATCCTTGATGTGGGAAGGTAGATTTTGGACAATAGGTTGGAGGTGTTGGTCAACTAGGGCTGAAATTCGTTCGGTAGGAGCACAGTAACCAGCCACAATAGGGCGTCCAGGATTATTAGGTTTGTGGATTTTGGGGAGCATGTAAAAGGTGGGTGTGCAGGGTGCTGCAGGGGGAGGGGGATGGAGATGGATTCAGGGGAGAGATTCTGGAAGGGGCCATAGGATTTTATTAGGGATTGGAGAACTTGTTGGACTTTGGGGATGGGGTCAATCTGGCACAACTTGTAGGTGGAGGAGTCAGAGAGTTGGCGGAGCCCTTCTGCCAGGTAGTTACTGTGATCCATAACTACAGAGGTGGAACCTTTATCAGCAGGGAGGATGATTATGTCAGAATTAGTTTTAAGGTTTTGGATGGCTCTTCTTTCTTCTGCTGAAAGGTTTGAGTTCTTGGGAAGGGACTTGGGAAAGGATGGTGAGGACAAGTTGGAGGTGAGAAACTCTTGGAGGGTAACCAGAGGGTGGTTAGGTGGGAGTGCAGGGGGATCTTTGTTGGATGGTGGTATGAATTGGGACAGGCAAGGTTCAATATTGGGATTAGGTAGATTGCGGTCAGAGGGATTGGTGGCAAAGTAGTGTTTCCATCGTAGGGATCGGTAAAAGGAGAGTAGGTCTTTGACAAGACCAACATGATTGAACTGGGGTGTAGGACTAAAGGTAAGACCTTTGGATAGAACGGAAACTTCAGTGGGGTTTAGGTTTTTTGTGGATAGGTTGACCACAATGTCTGGGGTTGTTTTGGTATTGGATGTTGTGGAGTGGTGGTAGGGAGTTTGGAGGGATGAGGTAGGTTAGCTGACCTCTTGAACGTCTTTAATAAGAAATATGTGTAGTTTCATGTTGGATGAAAGCGGTACCCACATTAATATATCCAATTTTTCTGAAATTTATCTTTATAGCCATTTTAAACTAGAGTTCTGAAGATTTATTTTCATATTACTTACATTATAAACAAATATTATAGAAGGAAACTTTCCTGGTGGGATAAATATGTTTAAAATATAGAAATCGAATAACTTGCCCAAAGGACATTCTTGTAGATAGACACAAAAAGAGGAAGGGAGAAAGGGACAAAGGGAAGGATGCGGGTTTTAAGGGAGTGTATGTGTGTGCGCTTGGTTACCTTTCCTTTTTTCCCCTAAGGTAAGTCCTTCCACTTCCGGGATTGAAATGACTCCTCTTCCATTCCCTCAAAACCCGCATCCTCCCTTTTTTCCCCTCCTTCCTTCCCCTTTTACTGAAGAAGCAGGCATCGGTTGCGAAAGCTTGTATCTTGTCTCTCTGTGTGTGTGTGTGTGTGTCTGTGTGTGTGTGTGTGTGTGTGTGTGTGTGTGTGTGTGTGTGTGTGTGTTTATTTTTGTTTGTGTCAATCTACAAGCCTGTCCTTTGGGTAAGTTATTATTTTCTATATTTTTAATTATAAACAAAAAAAATAGATGAATATTACTTACCTGGCGAAGGAGCATAGGTAGTGATAGTAGCACAAATAACACACACGCGCGTGCGCGCGCGCGCGCGCGCGCACACACACACACACACACACACACACACACACACACACACACACACACACACACACACACAAACGCTAGCTTTCGCAGCCTAGCTGCTTCTTCAGGCAGAAGGGAAGGAGAGGGAAAAGGAAATGACGAGGGTTTTAATGGAGTGGGTAAGGAGCCATTCCAATTCCGGGACAGGAAAGACTTACCTTGGGGGAGCAAAGGAGGGTAAACAAATACACACACACCCACACATATACACAAATGCAAACACACCTAGGGAGACATACTGTAGAAAACAGAGAAGTTGCTAGGTGTGTTTGTGTATATGTGTGGGTGTGTGTGTATTTGTTTACCCTCTTTTTTTCCCCCAAGGTAAGTCTTTCCTCTCCCGGGATTGGAATGACTCCTTACCCACTCCCTTAAAACCCCCAACATTTTCTTTTCCCTCTTCTTCCCTTCTGCCTGAAGACACAACTGGGTTGCGAAATCTTGTGTGTGTGTGTGTGTGTGTGTGTTTGTGTTTTATTTGTTACTATCACTTCCTGTGCTCCTTCACCTGGTAAGTAAACTTCATCTATTTTCTATATTATTTCATTTATTAAGAAATCTTTGCAAGAAAACACGAATTTATGTAGTTTCATTTCTGAAATCGATCCCTTCTTTTATTCAAGGTATGCCAGAAATTCCTTTTCTCCCCAATTCTCTTCAGTACCTTCTCTTTAGTTACGCGATCCACCCACTTAATCTTCAGCATTCTTCTGTAGCATCACATTTCAAAAGCCTCTATCCTCTTCCTGTCCACACTGTTTATTGTCCATGTTTCACTCCCATAGAAGGCAACACTCCACACAAACGCCTTCAGAAAGGACTTCCTTAGGCTTAAATCAATATTCAATGTTAACAAATTTCTCTTTTTCAAGAACGCTTTTCTACCTATTGCCATTCTGCATTTTATATCCTCTGTACTGCGACCATCATTTGTTATTTTACTGACCAAGTAACAAAACTCAACTACCTCCTTTATTGTTGCTTTACCTAATTTAATTCCTTCAGTATCACCTGATTGTCTGAGACTTCACTCCATTACCCTTGTTTTGCTCTTGTTAATGTTCATCCTATATACACCTTTTAAGTATACTAAAACTTTATAATAATCTGTTGTTCTTGTAATTATTATAATTTGTGGTAATTTATCTATGAATGATAATTGTAATTGTTAATCTGCACTTTTCATCAGTTGTATTTAGAGGAAACAGTGTTTCTTTTCTTTAGGACATTCCGATTTTTTACTGATAATTAATTCAACCTTTCTTGTAGATACAATAAGTTTTCTGTTAATTTGATTTTAACTTGAAGTTATTTTTTGCAGATGAAAGGTGAAATAGTAGCAGAAGTAACGTCACAAATAGCGTATGAGCTTCATCAAGCTGTAGTTGACCTGAAGAAAACATGGCACAGTTCAGAAAAAACATCAGCTTCTATTGATGCATCATGCACAAAGAAGAAGAAAAAGAAGGTATCTGATGAAGAGTCATCAGATGCAAATGCTGTCGAGCAGAGGTATAGCTGAATAAAGTTGTATTTCTTAGCCTTCAGTCCACATAACTGCAGTATTCAATTTCACTAAAATTTTGTAGTAGTGCTTGCTCTTCAGTGGTGTAGATACTGCTTCAAAATTCTTGGCATCTGAACTTTTGCATCTTCATAAGTATTTGAGACACTAATAAACATGACAAAAAAAAAAAAAAAAAAAAAAAAAAAAATAGTGCAGTAATTTCTCACAAATGTTGGGAATCGAAGCTGGAACTATAAATATATATTACTCTCATAGCCAGAGCAATATATATTGGGAAAAAAGGCGGACACAGGATGGACTTCTAGGAAAAAGCAATGTGAGTGAAATGTTACCTATATTTTTCAAAGACATCACAAGAGTATACCCTGGTTTTGGCAAAATAGGTCTTACAACAGCATTGTACACAACACCCGGCAATGGAAACAATCCAACACTGGAAACAAAAATAACCTTAACTAATCAGTAAAGTAAGCTATTTTAAAATAGTCATTCAACTGCAGTAAGTGCAATTTCACATTCGTTAGTATTTTGCTCATGATGTGTCACGAAACTGGAACTTCAGATACATTCGTCTTTTGTCCATCACATGTCTGCCTTCATTCAGTACATATTGTTCCAGCTATGAAAGCAACATATATAATTCCAAATTCGATTCCCAAAGCTTCTGTGAAATTACTGATAGTGCAGAGTATATTACCAGTTCCAGTTTACACTTTGAGTACACACATGATGAATGATCAACATAGCTTAACTGACTGACTGAGATTGCAGGAAAGTGGACTCAGCACTCAGGTACCAATCTGCTTTAAGCTGTGCATGATATTGTTCATGATGTTAAGTTGCCAAAGAAATTCCAAAAGGCTCTCTGTTGCAAAAGGAATTTACAGTGTTAGCAGAGTTGTTATACTTTTATATTTATATATTTTCATTTAAACATTTTTTAATTCACTATGACTGTTACTGATAATGATTAAAACCTTACTTTTTCTCTTGTTAGACACATTTTCTTTTCTTCCCACAATGTATTTCAAATGTTTATACCTCCATCTTTAGGTTGATTTTTTATTTGTGTGTGCAATTGTGGGTTGTCCATGACTTCAGGATAATGTCCAGAATTAGTTTTTATGTATTTTTTGTGTGTTTACAGTGCCAAGGGTTATCCTGATATCATGACAACCTACATAACACACACAAATAAAAAATCCACCTGAAGATGAAAACATAAACTCTGAAACATGTTTTGGAAAGAAATTAAATACAGTGAAGGGTCAGAGAATAGGGTATTTTTTAATTGTTGTTGTAAACAGTGATGGTAGAAGGTAAGTAGAATGGTTAAGAAGTGAGTGATAACACCGGTCGACAAATTTTGACTTTTTGTCTGGGGTTTACATGAAAATATGAATTTCTGACTAAATCGACCCTGCTGATCACAAATCTGCAGCCTGTTTCACTGTAGCACGTCAGGTTTTTGCACCACCACCATCATCATCATCATCATATTCACTATTGTCTAACTGTGCGCCCAATGAAATTGGAAAGCAATTACGGGACAGTGGAAACGAAATGGAACAGTAAAGTGGTTAAAAAAGAATTGGAAGAAAGGCATATGAATTATAAATGTTCATTCACTATGTTCTTTCATTCCACTGTCAGATTTTGCTTTGTAGGCCACTCTCTCCTACTTCAATGCTCATGATAAGCTCTACTGTCCCAGTCACACATATAGCAAGGCATCTTAGTGTACCCTGCTTGCTGACCAAGAAGAATGCCAATCACTTTAAAGTCACCACACACAAGCCACTGGTGTTCATCGTACGTCACATTTTGTAGAAGTATTTTCATGGTATTGTATGTCTCTTGTAAATGTACTGAATATGCAATTGGATCCTAGGTCATTTCCAATATGTAGCAACATTGTTTATAGATTCTTCAAAGCGAAGTTTGAAAGCAATCTCCATTCCTTACTCTCATACGTCTGAGCTCCCATTTTCATCACTAATCCGGCGATGTCTTTGCAGAACACCATAAAACCATCTTCAACAAAAAATTCCCTGAAATCTTTATCACGATTTCTGTACAATGAATATGATGTACCATGTGCAAGTAAGTTATTTTCACTGATACTTGATCCCAGTAGTTGTGCTGTATCTTTTGAGATTCCTAAGTCTTTCACTAAATTGTCAAGTTCTGTTTGAATAAGAGGTTTTGGGCTACTGTCGGTACCACACTCAGAATAGTCGGATTCCCTGCTTTCTTGACTTACATCTGGTTCAGAGAAATCAAGAGAATCCACTGATGATGGTGGAGAGGGGATTGGTAGCCCTGGGCCATGAGGAACAGGTCTAATTGCCGAATCTTAAGTTTGGATACGATATGTTTTTCATGTTTCTTCTGTTGTATCCCGTTACATTCGTCATACAGAAGTAACAGTCATCAACATGATTCTTCTGTTCACGCCATACCATAGGAATTGCGAAATTCAAGCACTTGATTTTATCTTCACTCCATTTCCTTAACTGCTCCACACATGCATGTCACACAATATGTAGAGCAAATGACTTGTCCTGATCGCTGACCTTCATGCCGAAATATGCAAAATATGACTTCTGCACAAATTTTGTTATTTGTCGACGTCTTGCACGTATCACATAATGTCCACAGATATAACAAAATGTATCTGGGCTCTTCACGCACTGCCTTCCTGAGATTTTTAACACACCTTCAGTGAAATACCGCCACTCACAACAAAGCGCGAAAGCACCTTCTTGTAGCTGTAGCACTCACTCTCTGATTTCTGTGGCGATAATGGGACGTCAGCTCCAAGCTCATTAGCCCCCTCTGCCTCACCTTCACACAAAAAATGCAGCATTGCCACATTTCTGTAGTTGTGGACACTGCATAATACAGATTTCGCAGCCAATGGTAGGTTCGGAGGGGGGTAGATGTGCAGAAAAACCTGAGGGTGATGGAAAGAAACTGATGTGATTTTCATATTCAGGGGTGCAAATTTAGTAAAGAACACCACTTACTTTCCAAACCCCAGAATCCATGTCGACCTGTGTAATTAACATATTCACATTTCCTTGGTGCTCACAAAGTTCATAGTCTAGTTGTTCTGTATTCTTGAGTGAATAATTTTGGAAAATATCTTATAGGTGACATCAACAAGAGATATCCCTCTATTATTATTGGAATTGGGCCTATCAACTTTCTTGTATAGAGGGTGCATTGTTGCTGTGTTCCCCTCCTATAGCATTTTTTCATAGTACCTTATGTTTATGTAAGTTTCGTAGAGTTTGATCATTGGCATTCTTCCATAATTGTGCAACCAACTGATTTTCTCTTGCTGCTTTATAGTTCTTGAGCAAGTTGATCTCTTCGTCATATGTTGGTGGTATAACCTTTTCTAGTGGTGTTTTGTTTTGTGGTTTGCAGTCAAACTGCAGATATTCTCTTAGGTCTTCATAGCCGAGTAATTTTTTGGAGTAGACTGCCAAGATATTTGCATTGTCTTGGTTGTTATGCGCCATTTTTCCATTTTCATTTCTCAGCACAGGCGTAGGTGGAGTATACTTAGACTGATACTGTTTAAACGTCTTGTAATAATCCCTTGTTTCATGTCGGTTGAATGATTCATCTATTGTTCTGAGCATATCATTCTGATGATTCTCTTTAATTCTTCAAATTTCTTTAGCCACTTGTCTTCTAGCATTAGTTAGTTGTGCTTTGGGTTTGTCAGTTTTTCTTTCTTGATCAATTAGCCATTGCCGCGGCGGAGTGTCCGAGCGGATTTAGGCGCCAGGTCATTAATGCACACAAGAAAAGCAATGGCCCTAAGATGGATCCTTGTGGAACTCCACGTGTAATTTTTTCCCAATCTGATGATGACTTAATTCACTAGTCCATTGGACTGACACCCTTTCTTTCCTGTTTGAGAGATATTACTTGAACCATTTTGCAGCAATTCCTGTGACACCATGGAATTCCAATTTACTTAAAAGGATTTTATGGCTCACACAATCAAATGACTTTGACAAATTAGAGAACATTTATTATGTAATGAATTAAGTACATTGTCACTGTAGGTGTAAATAGCCTTCTTGATATCAGAATCTTTCAGAAATCCAAATTGTGTTCTAGATCCAAATTGTGTTCTAGACAGTATGTCATTTGAGGTTAGGTGGTTGAAAAGCTGTGTGTACATTACCTTGTCTAGAATTTTTGAAAATTCCGGTAAAAGTAAAATCGGTCTGTTGTTTGATGGTATCTCTTTATCCCCTTTCTTGAATAGAGGTTTAATATCCACAGATTTTAACCAGATATGAAATGTTCCAGTTATAATAGACTGGTTACACAAATATCTTAAAATTGTGCTGAATTCATGAAAACACAATTTAATATATCTCGTTCATATTTCATCATAACCACTACAATGCTTTTTTATGGAAGTTATTTCTTGAAGTGAAGTAGTGGCGTATTCATGTACCTGAAGTTATTCGTAAATGGCAGTTTCAAATATTCCAGGGCATTATTGCTGACCTTGTCAATCCCATGCTGTCAGTAACAGATATAAAGTACTTGTTAAATAGACTTGCTACCTTATGCCCATCAGTTACTAATGTATCATCTATTCTGAATGCTATCTGCTCCTGTTCCTTTCTAGTTCTACCAGTGTTCTATTTCACTACATCCCATATTGAAACTTCCTGGCAGATTAAAATTGTGTGCCGGAACCAGGACTCGAACCTGGGACCTTTGCCTCTTGCGGGCAAGCGCACTACCGACTGTGCTACCCGACACGACTCACGATGCCGCCTCACAACTTTACTTCCACTAGTACCTCGCCTCCTACTTTCCAAACTTCACAGAAGTTCTCCTGCGAAACTTGCAAGACTAGCACTCCTGGAAGAAAGAGAACTTCTGTGAAGTTTGGAAAGTAGGAGGCGAGGTACTGGTGGAAGTAAAGTTGTGAGGCGGCATCGTAAGTTGTGTCGGGATAGCACAGTCAGTAGTGCGCTTGCCCGCGAAAGTCAAAGGTCCCAGGTTCGAGTCCCGGTTCCAGCACACAATTTTAATCTGCCAGGAAGTTTCATATCAGTGCACACTCCGCTGCAGAGTAAAAGTTTCATTCTATATCCCATATTGTTTTTATTTTGTTGCCTTACTTTGCTAACCTCATATAGTGCATTTGTTTAGATGTTTGAATTACTTTTTAAAAACATTTTACAGTATTCTTTATATTTAGCTAATTCAACATCATTGGAACTAATCTTAGCTGACAGATATCTTTTCCTTTTTTTTCTTACATGAAATCTTTATTCCTTCTGTAATCCATGTTTTTATTGTAGACTTCTGTTTACTTTGAGTTATTTTTAGAAGAAAACAGTTTTCAAACATGATATTGACATTATTAATGAATATGTTATATTTTTAATTCATGCCATGAGCATTATAAACATCTTTCCAGTTCATAGTTTTGAGCAGTTTTCTAAAATTCTCAATTTTTGGTGGATTGACTACTCTCCTGAATTATGAAGATTTAGTAGTCTTCATAGTCTGCTTAGAATTTGTACCTAAAAGAAGGAGCTGCACATAATGATCTGACAGGCCATTAATTATTGTTTTTATGATATGATTTTGTTCCTTTGATTTGTCTATAAAAACATTATCATTGGCTGTCCTAGAGGATATAGTTATCCTAATTGGAAAGTTTACAGTACAAGTTAGATTGATAGACAATGGTACTGACTACAATAAATGTTTTCGGAAGACTGAGTAAGAAAATCTGTATTAAAGTCACCAGCAACCAAGATTTCTTTGTTTCTTCCTGTTAAATAATCCAATAGAGCTTGTAGATGATTTAGGGATAGATTATAATTCACTGCAGGTGCTCGGTAAATAGCTACTATTATATAGTTTCTGTTAAGGAACTCTACTTCTGTTGCACAAACTTTGAAGTGCTGCTGTAGACAGAATTTATTTATATCAATATTATTTAATTTGCAGCAGTTTTTAATTAATGTGTTAACTCCTCCTCCTTCCACATCTAATCTACAGAAGTGTGAAGCTAAATTAAATCCTGGAATATGTAACATATCTATGCCAGTGGTCACATGATGTTCAGAGAGTCAAATTAAGTCAATAGGGTTAGAGGAATCTATTTTATCACTACAAATGAGTACTTCATCAAGTGTATTTCAGAATCCTGGTATGTTCTGATGTAATAAAGATAACTGATATTGCATACTAATGGTTGAAGAAAGATTTACTGATTTACTGGCAGTTTCCGAGTACTTTCTATTAAACATTGTTTGCTAAAATCTATCTCCTGTTTATCTGTTTTCTCAAACTAAGGGTGTTTTCCAAACTCTCTCAAAACTGGTTTTCTTTTCCCCCTCCCTATCCTAAAAAAGGCATCCCTCTGACACCTGTAACCACTGGTATTTTATCATTTGTGACAGTCCCCCCTCTCCCTCCATAAGTTACTTGCAATCAACCCAGACATTTTTCCCTTCACTTTCCTGTTGAGGTGTAGGCCATGCCTAATGTAGTCCCACATGCAGATAGCATCCACATGAGTCAAACCAATGTGGAACCTCATATCTGACATGGGCAGCCGCTTCAATGCCAAGTTCTCTCTCCTGACAGAAGAGTTTAAATATGGCTGATCATAGCGTCTCAAAACAGACATAAATCCCACACTAGCATGCTTCGTTCCGATGCTATCTTCACCAGGTCACTCTCTATGGAATATTCAGAGGCTTTGTCACCTCTATTTCCTGGACTGCCCACTAGAACCGTAAGAGATATTACATGCAGAGAAATAAATTATTGTCTTTGGCAGTTACAATGTAAATAAATATTTAAAGTAGAGTTGAACACAATAAAGTTTGTTGCCTCAACTAATGGCTATTATCTAGTTCTAATTGACCATATCTTGCAGAGGAAACAAAAACTAAAACTTATACCCCTCCTCTCTGCCTCCCCTGCTGGCCTTTCCAATACATGTAAGAAGTGTTGTACTATTCCATATCTAAGACAGGTATCACAGAGTTTAGCCAAAACTCTGAAAACCTGCAACTACAGAGTTTTTCACTATGTAAATAATAATTTGACAACTCATGTTCCATGACTAAACTTCAGTAAATGTCTGATTATGCCCTAATAATCCGGAAATCGATTCCCATGATAAACAAACCTGTAGAACAAACACAAAATTGTGTTTTTAATTTTTATAATGAATTTGTTCTACCAAGAACCGATGGAAGAATCAGTTAACATAACAATTTCTCTTTCATTTGGATTGGACAGGATATGTCTTCTCTTTGGTGTCAACTTGATTTTTAATTTGGTTGTGTAATGATTTGAATTTGGTTGTGTAATGATCTGAATAATAAAGACAATCCCCAGATATTAGCCAGTAGTGGGATATACAAGCTTATTTTCCCAGATGGTGATAAGTTTTACATTGGCCAGTCAGGTAGGAACATAACAGCTAGGCTAAGAGAGCAGAAACACAGTTGGAGGTTGCAAAATCATGGTCCACTTTTGCTGAACATGTTCTGATTGAGGGCAACAGATACCAACCACTGTCCCATGTACTCCACTTAGCTAACAAAGACCAGAAGCTCAATCTACTAGAGGCCTTAGAAATAAACAAATGTTTGGCTCACAGTCCAGGCTTAATATTAAAAGATCAAACAGTCCTCAATACATCACCACTTCTGAACACACCCTAATCGTCAGAATTTTCAATGCGACTCACCAGGCCTGTTCCATTTTATTTCTTCAATTCTTGTATCTCCTTATTTTACTTTATTCTGTTTTTTGAGTCAGCATTTGTTTGTAATAGGTTTCTGTACTTTGGTGCTACAATTACTTTACGGGTATGCAGTTGTAAAACTAATTTAAATTTGGTACTCTACTGTTTTTCTACTTTCTGGGTTAATACCAGTCCAGCTTTCCAATGTTTTGCACCTGTTTTGTAATATTCCAAATTATTCTGTACTCTGTACTTACATTAATTCTTAGTTAATTACAATCACTATAATTGAATATGTTTATTTTCACAGTTTTTTTCAGTTCGAGTGCATATCTCCTATTTGTTAAGCTTCACAATTTTCCAATGCATGCCATCTTTACCCTCCTATCCATCTATTTTTGTTTATCTGTTTGTTTAGTTATAATAGTGTTACAGGTTTCTAACGTTGATTCTATATTTCTTAGGTTTTGTGTCACATTGTGTTTTGAAAAAACTTTTCAAAGTTTAGATTCTTGTGTAATTTTATTCACTGAAGTCATTGTTCCCATGACATTGTTATGTATTCTTCATTTCACGAGGTGTAATGTTAATGTTTTCTTCTTGCACTGCTATTAATTTACAAATTATATTAAATATTTATTTACATTGAAACTGTCAAAGATGATAATTTATTTCTCTGCATGCAACATCTCTTCCGGTTTGTTGACAACTTGTATTCCATGACTAAACTTCAGTAAATGCCTGATTATGCCCTAATAATCTGAAAATCGATTCCCATGATAAACAAACCTGTAGAACAAACACAAAATTGTGTTTTTAATTTTTATAATGAATTTGTTCTACCAAGAACCGATAGAAGAATCAGTTAACATAATAATTTCTCTTTCATTTGGATTGGACAGGTTCATGTCTTCTCTTTGGTGTCAATTTGATTTTTAATTTGGTTGTATAATAATCTGAATCAATGTCTACTCCACGAACTTTGTCATTATAAATTTCCTTATAGTAATTTTTATCCACGGCAACACGATGAGAGCTATGTGTAATTAAAAAATAAACTTTGAAAATTTAGCATTTTCAAATTCAGATATAGCATTTATATTTTTAAACGTGCTTAAACATCTAAATGAACTAAGTTTTTTAATTCTTAGACACATTAGTGACTAGCACTGTAAATGTGTTTTTCTAAATTGTCGTCCTCCCAGTTGAGTTTCACACTGCAAAAGTGACACCAAGCAGTTTCAGCCATGAACATAAAAGCTACCGTATTTCATATAGGCACTGCATCACTCCTAAAACTCAGTTCATTTTAGCCTTTTTTTGTAATTTATTTATTTATTTATTTATTTATTATTATTATTTTTTGTTTGTTTGTTCAATCAGTGTAAGCACAGGCTTCTGCATCCATTGTCATTGTCAGTACAAATTTTTAGGCTATGTGACCACATTCTAAAATTACGTTCTGGTCACTATTGCAAGTAGCCTCAAGGTGCGGTGGAAAGCAACTTGCATAGTGCTTATAGCTTTATGAAAAAGAGCAGCCATTCAAAAATTTAAGTAACTGGTATATATTTGCCGCTTTCCTAACAAATATTTCTGTATTTAGTACAAAGTTTTTGAATTTTTGTCAGTGTAGGTAATGAAGAAAATAAACAAAAAGAAACATTGATTAGCATGAAATTTAAAAAAAATTCTACACTATACATCATCATTCACAAGCAACAAAGCATGATAATATACCGTTCAAAGTCTTCTAGTAAAGATCTGTAAGCTGAATAGTGGTTGGTGGGCTTTTTTCTTTTTCTTTTGTTTTTTCCCCTTCTTTTTTATACCAGCAGGTATAAATGAAAAACCTTTGGGTTTTCAGTGATGTTAAATATCGCAAAAATGTATCTCGTGTACTCTGTGGTAGCTCGGTAGTGCGCAAATGTGTCTTGGAAAGTTTAACAGAAAAGTGTAGTTTTACAACAAGTATTGTAAATGTGACATAAAGACACTGAGGAGGTAGGCGACCGTGATGAAATGATTAGGTAGTACTGCTGTGAAGCTGGTTAGGTCGCAAATTCTTTGTTATTGCTCACACTTCATGTACAGCGTGCTCTCAAAAATGACATGTTTTGTATGTATATTGAAGAACATCTTCCATCTTTTCACGTGTGCACATGGCACGGAAGGGATGCTAATCTGATGATGGTAATTCCGAAACGTGTCATTTTTGAGAGCACGCTGTACACGAAGTGTGACCAATAACAAAGAATTTGCGACCTAACCAGCTTCACAGCAGTACTACCTAATCACAACAAGTATTCATTACCATTGCTCTTTTGGCATCTTTAGCTGGCGATTACATACATAATTGCGGATATATTCTAATCAGTAACAGTCTGCTGTCTGTATATTAAGATGTTTTATTACTTGAAAAATAAATTCCACTGAAATAATTAATTTTAGTAAATACCATTGACTTTTACTTATGTAGATTTTATAGTAGTTATGGAGCACTTATAGCATATACGAATTTCACGTAGCTCTAAACATGATCAATTTGGAATTTACCCAATTTCATGTTAGGTCATTTCCAGGTCATTAATTTGTGTGGTTGTCTCTTAAATCTGGTAGTTTCCAAAATAAATCCATGGTCTGTAGAAAGTTCAATTAACCTTTAACCATT
This sequence comes from Locusta migratoria, assembly GCA_026315105.1. NCBI lineage: Eukaryota > Metazoa > Arthropoda > Insecta > Orthoptera > Acrididae > Locusta > Locusta migratoria. The sequence goes on from CM048747.1 coordinate 427,171,807, forward strand.
CCTGTTTGTTAATTTATGTGCTGTCCATTTTACTACTACTGGGCTGCTTCACCTTTCTCATCCTATTTTTGCATTAAAATCTGCAAGCAAGATTTTCACATGTGACTCAGGGATGTTTGATATCATAAGGCCGAGTTCCTCCCAAAATTTGTCAACTTATTCTCTATCCTTGTTGTTTTTATCATTTCTTGGTGTGTGTACATTTATCTTGAGTCTATTGTACAATTACAAACCACAAAGCCCACTCTGAACATGTATATAAAACATTATGAAATAATCTTTCTCGAAGTAATAAATCACCAAAGACGTCAACACCCCTGTCGGTTTGTGCATGCAACTGAATGACTGCTTCATTGTAACACTGTTTATAAACACACACACACACACACACACACACAATACAGGACGAAATTCACGAGAAAGTGAAGCTAGTCACTGCCTATTGGTAGCAAACCATTACAAATACATCCTCATCCTCAGTGATCTAAGCTATATAGTGTGTTTTGGCAGTTTTACTTTTCACAGTTAAGTGAAACATTGAAGAAATTTTGTATAAGTCATTTGTGTTGTCCTGTGCTGCTGTAAGATAGAGGAGGAACAACTCTGCATTATTATTATTATTTTAATTTACTTTCAGAGAGTACAAGCTTCTGAGAAAAATTGAGAAACTTCAGAAAAGAGAGAAACGCCTCGAGAAGAAACTGGATGCAAAATTAGAAAAGCTGGAAAATAGAACGAAGAGAATGCTCGAAAAAAAGTCGCATTCTAAATCACGCAGTGAAACATTACCCGAGAAGAAATCATTGAATAAGAAACGAGTGGATGTTCCAGTTGGTACATACTTAATGGATGCTGTTTTGTTGAATGGTGGATCAAAACCAGATTTACACATCAAACTTGGAGAATCTTTTACAAAAGTTTGGCAAATTATGAACACTGGCACACTGCCATGGACAGATAAGGTAATTAATAGCATGTTGTCATGTTTCAGAATTGATGTTTTGTCAAAATAGTTCTCATTTTTTCATCATGTACAATTACTAGATGGGTCAGAGGTAATACATAGAGGCATTGTCAGTGTGTGCTGGAGTTTAGCTTAATCGTATGTGGCACTTCTTCTCAACTGTTAACACGAGGATATGCTTCATGTCAAGGAACTCTTCCTCCTATGACTGTCTCTCAAAATATTGTTTATATTCTGGAACTGTAGCTATTACTAGCTAATGCTTTTCTGCCATTCATAATCAACAATGAAATGAAAAGTAGTCTCACCATAGTAAAAATAATACAAAAATTAACACTATATGCTGACCTCAATGCCCACATTGTAGACAGTGCATTGTGTTCAGCCCAATTCCGTTTCTGTACTGAGCTATCTGTGGTATTTCAGCACAAGCATTTATTGGTGTGAGTCAAGCAACTTCATTCAAAAACAGATTTTAAATGTGGTCTTGAAATCTGCTTTTGTCCCCTGCCTCCTTAATTAATTACTGGTTTGTGTAAAAAGATTTATATGTTTTTGCAGTGTGTTGTGGACAACTTGAAACAGAAACTTACATCTTTGCTACCACTGCCAAATAACAGAAACCTGTATTGCATTTTCATAGACTATTGAAGGTTTTTAACATACAGTAACATATAACATAATTGTTCCTTAACACCCATTTAACAAAATGCGTGTCATGACAAGACAGCCAACTCAACCATTCACATAGTATATCCTTTCAGATATATTATTTTTCAAAAGATATAGCATTTTGATACATCAGAGTGCAGAATGACTTGTCAGTTGTGATGTCATTCCAAGGCTGGAGCACATCTTTGAGTAGCAGCATCTAAGAGATAAGATGCCAAAATCAGCAGCTCATTATGTTCTGTTTTTCATAATGCTCTGTAGATAGGCTGCTGAGTGAGGTTCTGCAGTGGTGAGACATTGGACTTGCCTTTGGAAGGTCAAAACTACCTACAGCTATCCAGATTTTTCTATGATTTCCCAAAATTGCTCCAGGCAAATGGCAGGACGGTTCCTTTAGAAGTGCATGGCTGATTTTGTTTCCTATCATTACCAGAACTATTAAAGCTTGTGCTCTGTCTCTAATGACGTCAATAAGATGTTAAAACCTAATTACCTTCCTTCTTACCTCCAGATAGGCTGTGTCCATGAAAATCTCCATCCTCCCACTTACCAGACAATATTTTCCTGCACAATGTGATAGTCTTTCTTAAATCTTCTACAAACTTGTAATTAATATTACAGTCTTTTTCTGTTTAGTATCCCTCAACTAAAAACTGCTCACATTAATATCCATAATTACTGCAAGACTCGGACAGAGTACAAATCATATCTGGGTTTTGTTTCCTACCACTGCAGTCCTTTATATTTGATAAACCATTGACATACTGCGTTTTCAAAAACTTTTGCCGACTGTAACAGCACAGTAATAGGTCTAATGTTGTCTACATTATTTCCTTTTTCTTTTACATACAGTATAACCCCATTTTTAGACTTTTCAGGGGACTTAATGAAAATTGTGTACACTGCGGGTAATAATGTTTTAAACGGTAAAATATACTTACTGGATCACCCTTGCATGTTCGTAGTTTATTTGTGATATATGTACGTAATAGGCATCAAAATACTCATAAGGAAGCTTACTTATTATGTAATAAAGGTTATCAAAATTTTGTATTGTTTTAGGCTCCCGGCGGAATAGGAAATGTAACTTTATAGGAAGTAGAAATTTTTAACATAATTTCATTCATCATAATCAACTTTTGTCAGCAAGCCTTTAACTGGCTTTTATTATTTACGTAGTGAAACTATGCAAGTTCTCTACTTTACGTATTTTTTTATGTTTCGCACAACAATACTCGAGAATTTATTCACGTTTTCAAGTGCAAATATATGCGTAAGTATTTTTGTGAGATCTGCACATTGTCAGCATCTCACACTATATCGCATTCTTTAGGGTATAATATACTGTCTCCCCTTCAGTGTGCAGAAAAATACACATAAGCAAACCATAAATCTCATCGTTTATAAAACTTCACAAAAAATACTTAGATAAATATTTGCATTTCACAATAGAATAAATTCTCAAAACACATCACACAAGTCATGAAAAACTACCAGTCGTGTAAACAAAGCTAAGCTGATGTGAGCGTCGTGAGATCTAGGTGTGTACTGCAAGCATTGAAACACGAAATATACCTTTGAATAAACGCGAAGTGTCAAGAAACTTAACTGCGTAACATTTATAAACACTATGCTTGAAAGCAAAAGCTATGTCAGCGTCAATTATGTCATTTTTTCTTCATGAGCGTGGTAAAACGCATGAAAAGTGTAAATATATTAATGCAAAAACAGCGAATTAAAATTGTGAGCATAGGAAATTTGACATAACTGACAAGAAATGGGTAAATGGTGGGAAAACGTAAAGGTGGGGTTTTACAATAAGTTGGCTTCACTACTGATTACTTTAATCAGCTACGAAATATATTAAGTACTGGGTTAACATTTGCAGAACAGTACTTTAGTATTCTGCTTGATTATTATTTTCAGTGTAACTCAGTTTACAGTTTCTGGTACCCAAAGATTATACGAGGTTTGTCCATAAAGTAAGGTTCCCAATGCACTACAGTCGCGAGGAATGCGGTTAAGTGTGATCTGACATCACCGTCATGCAGCTCGGTTCCCCCTCTCTCCACTGCCACAAGTTGGAACTGTCTGTGACGTTCAGTGTAGGCTTGGCAGCCATTAGCAATGGAGCTTCTGCTTGTTTCTCCTGCCAGGTGCGAGTTACAATCAGTAATTAGTTTTTTGTGCGCAAAAAACACTGTACCGATAAATATTCATGCACAACTGTGTGACAAGTGCATGAGTGAACAACACTTTTGTAAGTGGTGCAAAGAATTTAAAGAAGGATGTACAGGTGTCCATGACGAACAGCGTTCTGGTAGGCCATCAGTTTCGGACGAAATGATCGCAAAAGTGGAAGAGACAATGCTGAAGCATCGACGAATAACAGTCGACTAAGTGTACTTGTGTCTGTGTAAATGTGTGGGTGTGTATGTATTTGTTTACCCTCCTTTTTTCTCCCCAAGGTAAGTCTTTCCTGTCCGGGGATTGGAATGACTCCTTATCCACTCCCTTAAAACCCTCATCATTTCCTTTTTCCCTCTCCTTCCCGTCTGCCTGACGAAGCAGCTAGGCTGTGAAAGCTTGTATGTGTGTTTGTGTGTGATTTTATTTATTTTATTTGTTTAGGACCAGGTGAATTTGATGGTCCTATTCCAAATCCCATGCCATGTTCCTCGATGTTGACCTCCATCTGTCCAACGGCCAACTTCACACATCCGTCCACATCAAACCTACCAACAAACAACAGTACCTCCATTATGACAGCTGCCATCCATTCCATATCAAACGTTCCCTTCCCTACAGCTTAGGTCTTCTTGGCAAAACAGTCTGCTCCTGTCCCGAATCCCTGAACCAGTACACCAATAACCTAATAACAGCTTTCACATCCCGCAGCTATCCTCCTGATCTGGTTCAGAAGCAAATTACCAGAGCCACGTCCTCATTCCTCCAAATCCAGAACCTTCCACCGAAGAATCCCAGAAGTGCCCCTTATGTCACCGGATACTTTCCGGGACTGGAGCGGACTCTGAATGTGGCTCTCCAGCAGGGATACGACTTCCTTAAATCCTGCCCTGAAATGAGATCCATCCTTAATGACATCCTTCCCACTCCACCAAGATTGTCTTTCCGCCGCCCACCCAACCTTCGTAACCTCCTAGTCCATCCCTATGAAACCCCCAAACTACCTTCCCTACCCTCTGGCTCCTACCCATGCAACCGCCCCCGCTGTAAAACCTGCCCTATGCACCCTTCCACCACCACTTACTCCAGTCCAGTAACCCGGAAGGTGTACACGATCAAGGGCAGAGCCACTTGCGATAGCACCCACGTGATTTACCAACTGACATGCCTGCACTGTGAAGCATTCTATGTGGGAATAACCAGCAACAAACTGTCCATTCGCATGAATGGTCACAGGCAGACAGTGTTTGTTGGTAATGAGGATCACCCTGTGGCTAAACATGCCATGGTGCACGGCCAGCACATCTTGTCACAGTGTTACACCGTCCGGGTTATCTGGATACTTCCCACCAACACCAATCTTTCAGAACTCTGGAGATGGGAACTTGCCCTTCAACACATTCTCTCTTCCCATTGCCCACCTGGTCTCAACCTGCGCTAAATTTTAATTCCCGCCCACCATCTTTAACATCTTTGCCTCGGTTCTCTGGACAGAGCCTCTGCCTGAAGTGGTATCTCTGTCCAACTTCTTTTGTTTCTACAAATGTCTGCCTAGGTGTGTTTGCATGTGGATATGTGTGAGTGTGTGTGTATTTGTTTACCTTCCTTTTTGTCCCCTAAGGTAAGTCCTTCCACTCCTGGGATTGGAATGGCTCCTTTTCCACTTCCTTAAAACCCGTATCCTTCCCTTTCTCCTCTCCTTCCTTCCTCTTTTTCCCGAAGAAGCCACCAGTGGTGGCGAAATCTCAAATGTTTTTGTGTTTTTGTGTGTGTTTCATGTTTCTGTCGACGAGCCTGTACTTTAGGTAAGTCAAATATATATACGTAAAAAATAGATGAAGTCTACTTACCAGGCGAAGGAGCACAGGCAGTGATAGCAACAAACACACACACACACACACACACACACACACACACACACACACACACACACACACACACACACACACAAACGGAAGCTTTCGCAGCCTAGCTGCTTTGTCAGGCAGAAGGGAAGGAGAGGGAAAAGGAAATGATGAGGGTTTTAAGGGAGTGGGTAAGGAGTCATTCCAATCCCAGGACAGAAAAGACTTACCTTGGGGGGGGGGGGGGAAAGGAGGGTAAACAACTACACACACACACACACACACACACACACACACACACACACACACACACACACACATTTACACAGATGCAAGTGTGTATTTTCACAGTTCAGTGGCAATTTTCTGTCAGTTAATAGAATTTTTACAGTTTATTCCATTCAGTTCTAAAAAATCTGACACTTCCAATTACACAAAAGGGGCATATGTTATTTTAAGTAAATCATTTTTAGGTCTTAAGCTGTATGTTATGCCTCTCATCATCAGGAATTAAAAGCAAACATTAGTAATACTCAAAATAATATTAATCCAAACTTAATGTGTATAAAAATTATGTGGAAGCATTTCATGTGCTCTACTTCATCTACTGTTATAATGATGATTAATTTTTATACATGTGAGATGCTGTAATGTTATGATCTAATATTGATTCTTACTGATGTTTGGTCTTAATTGTAGATGATGATTGCAATAAGGGAAACTGGTTGAGTAATAAAGTGGAATACAGCTTAAGGCTTAAAAATGATTTATTCAAAGGACATAAAAACTGTTGATATATACCAATATAAAGTTCTGATATGATAAGTGAGACTGAACAGTTCAAATGTCTAGTTGTTCACGTTAGATAGTAAGTAGTTCTGGATAGCCCGTGTTCAGGATCTTGTTCAAAAACTGAATGCTGCATTACCATTAGAACAGAATCTGAAATAAGTGATAGTTCAGCCCAAATAATAGTCTGCTTTGCTTATTGTGTGGTGGTGTTTTTTTGGGGTAATTCTTGTGAGTCATTATTAAATTTTTGAGACAGAAATGAGTGGTTTGAGCATTATGTGATGTGAGCTTCGCAACCTTTCATCAACCCCTGTTCAGTTTTCTGGGAATTCCGACATTTGCCTTTTAGTACATCCTGTGATTTCTTTTACTGTTAACAATATCGCTTATTACTTATAGTTAGGAGCTTTCATGTGGTTAATATTAGGCACATGAAATAGCTTAATTTACATTGTTAGCAGAATGAATTGATTCCACAGTTTGCCCGGGCCCCAATTCTGGTAATCCATTTAAACTTGTATTATATAATGTAACATAGCTACAGGAAGTCATAGGTTCTAATGGCTATACAAACAAGAAATCTTTAACCCCATATTCCTAGCTCAAATAGGAAATGAGCACCAACCCCCCCCCCTCCCATTTAGGCCACTCTTTAAGCTCTGCAGTACATTATTTGTGGCATACTGTAGCTATTGCAGAGTGTAAGATAAAACACTTCTTGTTGGCACCAAATATTTTGTAGTTTTACGTTTGTCATTGAACACACTTAGACTTTTATGAGTTTTTATTTGAAGTATGGTATTATTAACCTAATTATATATCTTTTTTTACATTTATTGACTTGTAATTTTATCTGTCTTATCATAGACGGAGTTGAGATTGGCTTGGGGAACAACTGGCTTGGAACCACAAGTGACTACTGTTAAATGTCCTGCTCTTGAGCCTGGGGAACGTGGTCAAATATGTGTTACATTTAAAGCACCAGGTAAGTGTATTACTCAATTTTATCTGCTACTTTACACCTTGAGAACTAGTTTTATTTTAATATCACCATTTTATAACCTTCTGAAGCAGGATTATAAGAATATTTCCAAATACACTTACTGTTCAGTAATATGCCCTTGTGCAGCTACAATTATAGTTTGTATTGTGATGTTCATATTTTCCAGGGTAGTTTACAATGCTAAAATTTTGCATGAGGGTCTCAACATTGCCTCATAGTGCTTAGCTTACTTTTGATATTTTTATTTAGTACGAGTATCATATTTTTAGGTGAACTAATTTTCAAACTTCGAAAAATTATTTTTTACAATACATTCACATTTAGCTGAAATATATTGTAAGAGCCTTCTTTCTTCTTGGAATTTTGTTTCTTTCGGAGGTGTTAGTTTTGCAACATTGTAGGAAAGCTTCCGCAGACTTTGGAAGAAGGGAAGGAGACTGATAAGATGAACCTTGACCTTACCTTGTAAGGTGTGCTTTGATGGGATTATTTGTAAGGCACTGTTCATGAAAAACAGCATTTCAGACCAGGGTACTCTTTTTCATCTATAATCAAAAACAGCCTCATCTCATTGGCTGCATACACTTTGTTTGTTTGTGTGTGTGTGTGTGTGTGTGTGTGTGTGTGTGTGTGTGTGTGTGATTGTCGGTGTTATTGGAAAGCATTTTAAGAGTGCCTGTCCATTTTTCACAATATGTGTGTGTTGAGTAGCATTTCTTTTGCAGTCATTTGTGTACACCCAATGAAGAATTGCATCAGCATGCCCTTTTAGTGTGAGGAGCATATATTGAAAGAGTATCTGAACATCACACAGTTCTACGAGACTTCCTGTGTCACGGACCACCAACTTGAGGTGTGGAGTGATGTTGACACAAAGCCTCAACAATTCGTGGGAGCAAGCAGGAAGAAGTAGTAATGCCGTGAAAACTAGACAGCCAAATTGATATTGACTGACACATAATCAAGAACAGGGACTGTGTTTGACACTTCCATCATCCTGTATTATTTTGTATGGAATCAAAATTCGTCTGCCCCCAAGCGGTGTGCTTTATGCAACAAGTGTTATGAGACCCCTCCAAAATCAGTGAAAATTTCAATGTGTTTCATTGTTGCTCACAGATCAAAATAAACTTGTTATATAAGCTGTTGGCAATTTAGAGGTGTGTGCAGCATGTGTTCAACACAGCTTGGTAAGCTACAACAAATAACAAATTTCCATCTGGACCATTTTACAGCTGACACTTTTTACAAGTCTGTAATTTTCTTCATAACATCCTTGGTTGGTGATGGCGCTACTCTGAAAATTGGTTTTGATTAGAAGTCATCATTGTTTTTTGTAACAGGTGCCACACATCTTGTGTCTGATCAGGTGCCTTATCAAGAATTAGACTCATTGTGCTCTGCATTTTTGCATACTTTTGCCTCTTGGTTAGGGTGTGCAACAATTTCATGCTCAAACCTTTCAGTTGCTCACATTTTTTCTAACAGCTCGGTGTTGGTGTTACTATATTAGAAAATTAAGACGACTTATCTTATGGAAATCCTCCAATCAGATAAGAAAAAGCTATCCAGGAGGGAGTGGCTGCCCAGAACTCAGCTCAATACCGCTGATATTCACAAAAAAAGATGAAAATAAAATCATTGGAAAACAAGCTTTCAGAAATTAAGTCCTTTGTGAGGTAGGTGCGAAGCGGAAGGAGAAAGGAAATGGAACGGAAAGGCCACTTGCAACCTAGGGAAGATTTCAGGGTGTTAATTTTATTGGGCACAAACATCTGCAACAGTAATAGCAAAGAATGGTGTACCAAAGGCCGTGGAGTCATGGCACACTACACAAGCTATTTGGATGTTCCCACCTAGCACCAGTCCCTCAAGAGTTACAGAGATGGGAATTTGCCCTCCAGCACATCCTCTCTTCCTGCCACCCTCCTGGCCTAAACCTAAATTAGCCTTACCCCCTCCATCATCGTCAACTCAATTAGAACAACATGCCACCCACCACCTCAAAAAACTATCCAATCTCCTGGTCACCCACCTCCGGAAAGGCAATACTCTCTCCCTCAATAACCTCTCCAATAAGCCTCAACCTCCTCAAATTGCACACAAACCCAGGCTCTCCCATCTACTCAATCTCCCACTCCCAACTCCTCTTCCCCCCAAACCTCAAAACTCCAATCCACACATTTCAGAACCACAACATCCCAATTCAGTAGTCAACCTCTCCTCCAAACTTCTGTCCCAATCTGAAACCTCTGTCCTATCCAAAGGCCTCACCTTTAGCCCTACTCCCAAATTCAACCAAACAGCCCTTGTCAAATATTTACTATCCTATACTCATAGTCTTTGCTGGAGATATCACTTTGCCACGAAGAAAAATAATCCTACTCCTAATGATCCAGCTCCCCAAGACATCAGTCAAATAGAACCTTGCCTGGAACAGTTCTGTCCTCCGTCACAGCGAGAACCACCCGCTCTTCCTCAAAATCACCCTCTTCAAACCTTCCAGGAATTCCTTACTTCCAACCTTGCCTCCCAGTCTTTCCTGAGAAACCTTAATTCTACTCCCAACATTACCGCAGCTGAATCCCGAGCTATCCGTGATCTGAAGGCTGACCATTCCATCGTTATTCTCCCACCTGACAAGGTGGGATTATGTGGCTGAGGGACTGCGTCAGCTTTCCGATAGTACCACATATAAAGTTTGTCAAGACAACCCCATTCCTCATTTCCAGGCAGAGCTTCAAGGAATCCACAAAACCTAAGGCCCCCTACAAAACCTTTACCTGACTCCCACCGATACCCCGCACCCCCACCCTCTACCTACATCCCAAGATTCACAAACCCAATCACCCCAGACGCATCATTGTGGCTGGTTACCAAGCCCCTACAGAACGAATCGCTGCCTACATAGACCAACACCTTCAACACATCATGTGCAGTCTCCCATCCTTCATCAAAGACACCAACCACTTCCTTGATCGCCTGAAATCCTTACCCAGCCTGTTGCCTCCAGAAACCATCCTTGTAACCATTGATGCTACTTCCTTATCCACAAATATCCCACATGCTAAGGGCCTCACTGCGATGGAGTATTTCCTTTCACGCCTACCAACCACTTCCCTACCTAAAACCTCTTTCCTTAATACCCTAGCCAGCTTCATTCTAACCCACAACTACTTCACTTTTGAGGGCCAGACATACCAACAACTAAAGGGAACAGCCATGGGAACCAGGATGGCCCCCCTCGTACGCAAACTTATTCCTGGGATGCTTAGAGGAAGCCTTCCTGGATACCCAAGCCTGTCAACCCAAAGTATGGTATAGATTCATTGACGACGTCTTTATGATCTGGACTCACAGTGAAGAAGAACTCCAGAATTTCCTCTTCAACCTCAACTCCTTTGGCCCCATCAAATTGACCTGGTCCTATTCCAAATCCCATGCCATTTTCCTCGATGTCTACCTCCATTTGTCCAACGGCCAACTTCACACATCCGTCCACATCAAACCTACCAATAAACAACAGTACCTGCATTATGACAGCTACCATCCATTCCACATCAAACGTTCCCTTCCTTACAGCTTAGGTCTTCGTGGCAAACGAGTCTGCTCCAGTCCCGAATCTCTGAACCAGTACACCGATAACCTAATAACAGCTTTCATATTCCGCTTCTATCCTCCTGATCTGGTACAGAAGCAAATTGCCAGAGCCACTTCCTCATCCCCCCAAATTCAGAACCTTCAACAGAAGAACCTTAGAAGTGCCCCTCTTGTCACCAGATACTTTCCGGGACTGGAGGGGACTCTGAATGTGGCTCTCCAGCAAGGATATGACTTCCTTAAATCCTGCCCTGAAATGAGATCCATCCTTCATGACATCCTACCCACTCCACCAAGAGTGTCTTTCCGCTGCCCACCTAACCTCCATAACCTGCTAGTCCATCCCTATGAAATCCCCAAACCACCTTCCCTACCTTCTGGCTCCTACCCTTGTAACCGCCCCCATTGTAAAACCTGCCTTATGCACCCTTCCACCACCACTTACTCCAGTCCCATAACCCGGAAGGTGTACACAATCAAGGGCAGAGCCACTTGCGATAGTACCCACATGATTTACCAAGTGACATGCCTGCACTGTGAAGCGAACTATAGGGGAATAACCAGCAACAAACTGTCCATTCGCATGAACGGTCACAGGCAGACAGTATTTGTTGGTAATGAGGATCACCCTGTGGCTAAACAGGCCTTGGGGCACAGCCAGCATATCTTGGCACAGTGTTACACTGCCTGAGTTATCTGGATACTTCCCACTGACACCAGTCTTTCAGAACTCCGGAGATGGGAAATTGCCCTTCAGCATATTCTCTCTTCCCGTTGCCCACCTGGTCCCAACCTCCGCTAAATTGTAATTCCCGCCAACCATCTTAGCATCTTTGCCTCAGTTCTGTGGACAGAGCCTCTGCCTCAAGTGGTATCTCTGTCCAACTTCTTTGCTTTCTTCAGTATGCCTGCCTAGGTGTGTTTGCGTTTGTGTATATCTGGGGGTGTGGGTGTATTTGTTTACCCTCCTTTTTTGACCCCAAGGTAAGTCTTTCCTCTCCCGGGATTAGAATGACTCCTTACCCACTCCCTTAAAAACCTTAAATGTATAAATAGAGGAAATATAGATACTGCCTACAGGAAAATAAAAGAAACATTTGGAGACAAGAAAAGCAGCTGTATGAATATTAAGAACTTAGATGGAAAACCAATTCTCAGCAAAGAAGGGAAAGTTGATATTTGGAAAGAGTATATAGAGGGCCTCTACAAAGGAAATGAACTTGTAGACAATATTGTAGGAAGGGAAGACGATGTAGATGAAAATGAAGTAGGAAATACTACACTGAGAGAAGAATTTGACAGAGCTCTGAAATACCTAAGTCAGAACAAGGCCACTGGAGTGGACGACATTCCCTCAGAACTACTGAAGTCTCTGGGAGAGCCAGCCATGACAAAACTACTATTTCACCTGGTCCGTAAGATGTATGAGTCAGGGGAAATACCCTCGGAGTTTAAGAAAAACGTAGTAATCCCTATTCCAAAGAAAGCAGGTGCAGACAGATGTGAAAATCACAGAACCATCAGTTTAAAAAATAAAGTCATGGTTGCAAAATTTTAACACAAATTATTTACAGAAGGATGGAAAAGCTGGTAGAAGCCGACCTTGGGGAAGACCATTTTGGATTCAGGAGAAATGTAGGAACATGGAAGGCAATACTCACCTTAAGGCTTATCTTAGAAGACTAAGGAAAGGCAAACCTACATTTCTAGCTTTTGTATATTTGGAGAAAGCTTTTGACAATGTTAATTGGAATACTGTCTCTATTTTTCAAAAAAGGTAGATTGGCTGGCCAGAACTTACCTTTTTGCTGTACCACCGATAGTTACACACAGAAAAAATTTGGAATATAATTAGCCTTCAAAACTGGGTTCCTTCTTCATGTGGAGAGAATTTAGAAAAAGAAGAAAAAAAGAATGGGAAAGGTAATTCACGACCTTGGTCATGAGGATGGTGTTAGAGGATTGTGGAAGTCAGTGATACTGAAATACACAGTAATCAAACAGTAAAATAACCTATAATGGTCACAGTACAGTATCTCTGACTTCCATAATCCTCTACCACCATCCTCATGACCTAGGTCGTGAATTACCATTTCCTTCCTATCCCATTCTTTTTTCTTCTATTTCTCCCTTCTCCACCTGAAGAAGGAACACAGTTCCGAATGCTTGTTATTTTCCTCCTTTTTTCTTTTTGTAACTGTTGACGCTACAGCAAAAAGATAAGTACTGGCCACCCAATCTGTTTTGAAAAAGAATTTATCATCTCTGTGGAGAATTTCCATTATTAATGGAATACTATCTTTCAAATTCTGAAATCCACAGATGTAAAATATTGGCAACGGAAGGTTATTTACAACTTGTAAACAAACCAGACAGCAGTTATAAGATTTGAAGGGCACGAAAGGGATGTGGAGGTTGGGAAGGATGTAAGACAGGGTTGTAGTTTTTCTCCAATGTTGTTCAATTTGTACATTGAGCAAGCTATAAAGGAAAACAAGGAGAAATTTGGAGAAGGAATTAAAGTTCAGGGCGAAGAAATAAAAACATTGCGTTTTGCTGATGACATTGTAATTTTGTTAGAGACAGCAAAGGGCCTCGAGAAGCAATTGAACGGAATTGACAGTGTTGAAAGGAGCATATAAGATGAACATTAACAAGAGCAAAACAAGGGTAATGGAATTCAGTCTCAGAAAATCAGGCGATGCTGGAGGAATTATATTAGGTAATGAAACAGTAAAGGAGTTCGATGAATTTTGTTACTTAGGCAGTAAAATAACATGATGGTCGCAGTACAGAGGATATAAAATGCAGAATGGCAATGGGAAGATAAGCATTTTTGAAAATAGAAATTTGTTAACATTGAATATTAATTTAAGCATGAGGAAGTTCTTTCTGAAGGCATTTGTGCTGAGTGTTGCCTTCTATGGGAGTGAAACATGGACGATAAACAGTGCGAATAAGAAGAGGATTGAGGCTTTTGAAATGTGGTGCTACAGAAGAATGCTGAAGATTAGGTGGGTTGATAGCATGACTAATGAGGAGGTATTGATCAGAATTGGGGAAAAAAGGAATTTCTGGCATACCTTTAACAAAAGGAGGGATTGATTGGTAGGACACATTCTTAGACATCAAGTTATTGTGAATTTAGATTTGATGGAAGTGTGTGGGGTAAAAACCACAGAGGGAGACCAAGAGATGAATACAGTAATCAGGTTTAAAGGGATGTAGGTTGTCATTCTTATGAGGAGATGAAGAGGCTTGCTCAGGATAGAGTAGGGTGGAGAACTGCATCAATCCAGTCTCCGTACTGAAGCGCACAACAACAACAACATAAATGAGTAATGACAAACATACAAATGTGCCAGGAATGTGATGTCGATGATATGAAATAGTCGCTCAGTTGTGATCAAGATTTTTGGATCATATTAGATTATGAAAATGTTGGAACATATTGCAGTCAAACAAACAGCAGGAAATGCAAGAAGATCAAAATGTATATGCAGAAAATTATGCAAGACCATCTTATGCAGAAGAAATTCAAGCCCTGGTAACAGCTTTCAAATGGCTCTAAAATGGAGAGTGTGATACTGCAAGTGCACTATCTTTAAAACAAATTCAATATGTAATTCGAATTTACAGAAAAAAAATTGTTTATGACAAATGAAAATTACTAACTATATTAAATTACGACGACTTTCCTGTGTGACTTTCATTAGATATGTAATGAAAAGATTGCAATATTTCTGTAATTTTAAGAAAATATATACCAGTATATGAAATGTGTGTCTAATCTTTTAATAAACATTGATTTGTTTTTGGTTTTAATCAGTTTAATTTATTTTTATTGATATGTATAAGCACCTAGATAGATAACAATTTGATAACAAACCTAAAAGGTAACCAGACGTTGGCAATCTAAATATTTCTCTGGAGTTATAATACATAATTTACTTTCAATTATAAATCAGTTATCCTGATTTTATATCGTTTGACTGATTTACAGCAACAATTACTGCAGATAACTAAGTCTGTTTTATATGTTAAAGAGAACACGAGTCAGACGCAGCTGTATTTTATTTCAAAATTTCAGTAATTGTGATCATCTTCAGTGCATTAAATGTACATTAAAACATTGCAGTGTGAACTTGGCTTTTATCACAAAGGATGAAAGGATTACATTTTATGCGCAATCGCACATCTGCATTTTGTTGTGTTTGTTTTTGTATAAATATCTGTCATGTACAGTTGAGAGTGACTCAAATCTCTGTTGCTGTGACTGTAGCTGATCATGCTAATGTTTATTTATTTATTTATTGTTATTATTATTATTTTCAGTTTTGTGAGTGCATTTAAGAGGAAAGAAGTTTTTGAATCTCTTACAGTGAATGAATCATTACTAAAAATATAATACAAATTATCACTCTAAAAATAAATCAAAGGGCACATAGAACCAAACAATATTATATTAATAATCTCATGCTGATGGCCATTTTGGTTTCAGAATTTGCTGGGACTTTTGAATCTTACTGGCATTTTTACCACATGGGAGTTCGATTTGGGCACTGGATAAGTTGTGCTATTATTGTTGACCCCAAGGATGAACCTCAAAATATTTACAGTGGATGTGGCAGCAGTAAGTTGACAGTTCTGTTGAAATGTATTACTGGATTTTGATTTTGTTAGTACCTCACAACATTTTTTGTTATAGGCCCTGCAACAGATATTTTTCTGGAAAACTTTGATAATAAATCAAGGAATGATCATGCAGTTGACCTTACAGTTCGTTCAAAATCTGATGAAATATTTGAGTCTGTATCAGTGCCAAAATGTGAGACTGTATCTTCCAACAACATAAAGAATAATGAAAATAATAAAAATGCTGAATATGAGAGTGATACTGACTCAGATAATATAAGTGTTGTTTCACATACCATATCAGTTACTTCTGAATCCGGTGATGAAGATAAATTTGTTGTTGTTTCCATGCCAGCTTCATCAACTACTGAAGGCAAGTGCTTTAATATCTAAAAATTAAATGCCCTTACAAAAGTCAGTCTCAGACATGCCTGGCTCAACATTAAAATAATATGCTCATCTATAATTACATACTTTATGTTGGTTGGAATACCTTTTTATGACAAATAACAACATGAATACATCTCTCTCCTCACTCCAAAGACACCTCGCACACCTACCTTCTACATGCTTCCTAAAATCCACAAACCTAATAATCCGGAATGCCCAATTGTGGCTGGTTACTATGCTGAAAGAATCTCTGCCCTCAATGATAAACACCTCCAACCTATTGTCCGGAATGTACCCTCCCACATCGAAGATACCAACCACTTACTTCACCGACTCACCGCCATCCCCACTCCTCTACCTCCTGGATCCTTAGTCATCACTGTTGAAGCCACCTCCCTGCACACAAATATCTCTCACACCCATGGTCTTGCCGCACTCTAGCACTATCTTTCCCAACATCCTTCAGACTCTAGGCACAATACCTCCTTCCTCATAGTCCTTGCCAACTACATCCTAATGAACTACTTTTCCTTTGACGGAAAATTCTACAAGCAGATCCACGGCACTGCCATGGGCACCCATATGGCACCTTCCTAGCCTCCCAAACCCACAAACCCCTTGCCTGGTTCAGGTTAATTGATGACATTTGCATGATCTGGAATCAAGGCCAGAACACCCTATTCTCATTCCTCAACTCTTTCTCACCCATCCGTTTCACTTGGTTCTTCTCAACCCGACATGTCACCTTCCTGGATATTAATCTGCATCTCTCTGACACCTACAGCCACATCTCTGTCCACATCAAACCCACCAACTCTCAACAGTACCTTCACGGTGATAGCTGTCATCCTTGTCACATCAAAAAATCCCTTCCATATAGCCTCGCTACATGTGGAAGGAGAATCTGCAGTGATGAGAACTCCCTTAACCAGTATGCCGAAAGCTTCACAAAGGCATTCACAAACAGAAATTACCCACTAGACCTAGTCCATAAACAGATTTTCACACACCAACAGTCCTCCCTCCAACCCTACTAACCAGCCTTGTCACCAAATACCATCCTGGACTGGAACAACTGAACCATATCCTACACCAGGGCTTTGATTATCTGTCAAGATGCCCTGAAATGAGAGACATCCTATCTAAGATCCTCCCAACTCCCCCACCCCCCTCCCCAACCTCTGCAACATCCTAGTCCATCCCTATGCCACTCCTAATCCCAATCCCTTACCACAGGGATTATATCCCTGTGGAAGACCCCGATGCAAAACCTGCCCAATCCATCCACCCAGCACTTCCTATTCCAGTCGGTCACAGGCTTGTCCTACCCTATCAGAAGCTGAACTATCTGTGAAAGCAGTCACGTAATATACCAACTCTGCTGCAATCACTGCTCTGGATTCTACATTGGAATGACCACTAACTGGCTCTCCATCAGATGAGTGGCCAGCATCAAACTGTGGCCAAGAGCAATATGGACTATCCTGTGGTGCAGCATGCAGTGGAGCACAACACCGTGGACTTTAACAGTACATCCTATAGTCCTCAGATAACCTAACATCCTACATTTCATGTCCCACAGTCCCCCTACCCCTCACATCCTACATTTCCTTCTGATTCATGGCCCTTTCCCTGCTGTGTGCTTTCTATTTTTAAAAGTTTCTTCTTTCCCTTTTGCCCCCTCCTTCCTTCCTCTTTTTGTGATGGCACAAACAGATGGAAAAGCTTGAATTTTTGTGTTTATGTGTGTGTTTTTATTTGTGTGTCTGTCAATGAGCATGGCTTTGGGTAAGTTAAATGATCTCTTTTTACACACACACACACACACACACACACACACACACACACACACACATGCCATGGGTGTTCGCGTGTGTATATGTGTGGGTGTGAGTGTATTTGTTTACCTTCGTTTTTTCCCCCCAAGGTAAGTCTTTCCTCTCCCGGGATTAGAATGACTCCTTACCCATTCCCTTAAAACCTTCATCCTTTTCTTTTCCCTCTCCTTCCCTACTCTGCCTGAAGAAGCAACTAGGTTGCGAAAGCTTGCTCGTGTGTGTGTGTTTGTGTTTGCTTTACTTATATTTGCTGTCACTACTAGTGCTCTTTTGCCTGGTAAGTAAACTTCAAGGGATTTGGAACTGGAGCAGACATGTTTACGACGAAGACCTAAGCTGTAGGGAAGGGAATGTTTGATGTGGAATGGATTGCAGCTGTCATAATGGAGGTACTGTTGTTTATTAGTTGATTTGATGTGGAAGGATATGTGAAGTTGGCCGTTGGACAGATGGAGATCGACATTGAGGAAAGTGCCATGGGATTTCCAAATCCAGGTCCTGGTGAATTTGATGGGACCAAAGGAGTTGAGGTTGGAGAGGAAATTCTATGGTGCTTCTTCACTGTGAGTCCAGATCATGAAGATGTCATCATTCAGTCTGTACCAAACATTGGGTTGACAGGCTTGGGTATCCAGGAAGGCTACCTCTAAGTGTCCCATAAACAAATTTGCATACCAGGGGGCCATCCTGGATCACATGGCTGTTCTCGTTAGTTGTTGGTATGTCTGGCCCTCAAAGGTGAAGAAGTTGTGGGATAGGATGGAGCTGGCTAGGGTAATAAGGAAAGAGGTTTCATGTAGGGTTGCAGGTGTTCGGCGATGCCCTGGGCGTGTGGGATGTTTGTGTATAAGGAAGTAGCATCAATAGCTACAAGAATGGTTTCCGGGGGTAACAGGTTGGGTAAGGATTTCAGTCGGTCGAGAAAGTGGTTGGTGTCTTTGATGTAGGATGGGAGACTGCACATAATGGGTTGAAGATGTTGGTATATGTAGGCAGCGTACCATGGTCATGCATCCGTTGTCGGCCGGAACAATAACAATGGAATGGTCAGCCTTCAGGTCACGGATAGCCCGTGATTCAGCTGTGACAATGTTGGGAATTGGATTAAGGTTTTGCAGGAAAGACTGAGAGGTGGAAGTGAGGAATTCCTGGAAGGTTTTAAGAGGGTGGTTTTGAGAACAGGAGGTAGGTCTTATGCGACAGAGGATGGAAGTGTTCCAGGCAGGGTTCAATTAGAATTATGTCTTGGGGAGCTGGATCATTAGGAGTAGGATTATTGTTCTTCGTGGCAAAGACTACGAGTATAGGATAGTAAATCTTTGACAAGGGCTGTTTGGTTGAATTTGGGAATAGGGCTAAATGTGAGGCCTTTGGGTAGGACGGAGGTTTCAGAATGGGAGAGAGGTTTAGAAGAGAGGTTGACTACTGAATTGGGATGTTGTGGTTCCGGATTGTGTAGATTAGGATGTAGAAGTTTGGGGGGGGGGGCAGGGAGCTGGAAGTGGGAGATTGAGTAGTGGGAGAGACTGGATTTCTGTGCAATAAGAGGAGCTTGACGCTTATTGGACAGTTTGTTGAGAGAGAGTTTATTGCCTTTCTGGAGGTGGGTGATCAGGAGTTTGGGTAGTTTTTTGAGGTGGAGGGTGGCATGCTGTTCTAATTTGCAGTTGGCCTGTAAGAGGATGTTCTGAACTGTAGGTGTGGATGTGGGATTGGAAAGGTTGAGGATTTTAATTAGGGATAGGAGTTGACAGGTGTGTTCATTGTGCGGAGTTGATGTATAGGTTCTCGCCTGGTAAGTGCAACTTTCTTTATGTTTTATAAATATTTTTCTGAACAGAACACACACACACACACACACACACACACACACACACACACACAACCTGTTTCATACTTCATCTCATTTTCCACCTGACGTTGCCTCACCTTTTTTATCCCCACCCTTATCTTCCCTCTCCACTTCACCCTCCCATCCTCCGCTCCTTTCCTCTGCCCCCACCCATCCCTTCTGCTTGCCATATAGTCAGACTGTGTTGGGCTCCCAGAGATGGTTGACGTGTGTGGATGTTTGTGCCTGAGTGCTTGTGTGGATGAGGGTTCTCTTTCTGAGGAAGGCAGTGGCTAAAAATTTATGCTTGTGTGTCTTTGTGTCTGTCGGCAGCTCAACATTCGTCTTTACGGTGAGTTTTTCCCTATCTACATATTGTTACTAACTTTTTTATGACAAATAATACATATTTTCAGAATAAAATTTTCACTCTGCAGAAGAGTGTGCACTGATATGAAACTTCCTGGCAGATTAAAATTGTGTGCCAGAACTGGGACCTTTGCCTTTCACGGGCAAGCGCTTGCCGGCGAAAGGCAAAGTTCCCAGGTTCGAGTTCCGGTTCCGGCACACAATTTTAATCTGCGCGGAAGTTTAATATATGTTTTTCCCATAAAGGAAACGGGCAAATTTCTTGTAATAAACAGAATATTCCATTTCCTTAGAAATGCATGGCTCTCTTCAACCCAAATTGTGGTTTGAGCTCCCTAATGGTTTATTGTGCATGGTCTTATATACTGTTTCCTCTCTCTAACCTTGTTCCGATTTCTTCAGCCTTTTTAAAGGGGGATTTTGAACCACAGTGTAACATTTTTATTATTGATAAGCATTCCAGAACTGAAAGAAGGAAAAATTACAAATTAAATTCTTGTGAACCTTGAGATCTTTGAATCAACAGTCATACACATTACCATGGAGCAAGCAAGCCACACACAAAAGTGCACATATACAGCAATAGAATATTTGACTGTTTGTTTAAATGCATGGTTATGTCATCGTAAGCTTATAACATGCTTTCACTTCCTTTATAATACATAAAATGATTTGTGCATAAAAAAAACATATGTTTGGTGTCTATTCGTTCAGAGATTCTCCAAGAACAGACACCTTTGGTTGACAATAACAGTCATCAATCCATGTATTTGAATTATGTAAACATGTTGTCTGTTTCAGAGCGTTGAATTAAATTGACTGGTGAAGTTGAGTTATGTGCTGGATTGGGACTTGAACTCCACTTTCATATTCTCCTTAACCATTAGGCTATGTACAGATGCTTCCAGCCCAGTTCTCATTCTCATCTTATCACACAGTACCCTTTGTCATTTATTCCAATTGTTTGTATCTTTACGTGCATTTCTGCAATTGATTGGAATTCATTGTGCACCAGCACTGAAATTGGACATGTCGAACATATGTTTATAATTTTATATATGCCTTAAACAGGCACAACATGATTTAATAGCTGATGCACAATTAGTGCTAGTACACTGCTGGAATACAGGTGAAGCTCCAAGCAAGTGGAATAATGGAGAGAGGGCACTACAATAGTAGTGTGCTATAAGTTGTGTATTTGGGCTGGACAGCTAACCTAATACCGATAGTTAAGTTGACACCTGGTTCAAAGCAGGAAATATGGTTTCGAGGCCTAGTCCAGAACAAAATTTTAACTTCACCATTGAATTTAATACAATGCCATGAAACAGGCAAGATAATATCTCATAATATCAGATACTTCCAAGCGAACAAAAGAGAAAGAAAAAAGCAACAACAATATAAAAATGAATTTCAACATGAGACACAAAATTTGTCAGCTAATGTCTGAAGCATTGTACTATATCATCAATTATGCTACTGCATAATTTACTACTGGGCTAAAGTATTTTATCCATGGCAGCAATTGTTCAGTTTCTTAATTCATAAAATGCAGCAACCAGTTGCTTGTAATAACTTTTTTGACGACCAGTTTTGGGCACTTGAGTGCCCCTTTTCTGGTCCTATACAGGCAAACAAGTGTATTGGTATTCCTGTAAAACAAATAAAACATACAAACTTTTGTACGTTTTATATGCTTTACTGTAATACCAATCACTTGTTTGCCGGTATAGAGACTAGAATAAGGGCACTCAAGTGCCTGAAACCAGTTTTCACAAATAAATTATTACAAGCAACTGGTTACTGCATTTTATGAATTAACTACTAGGCCACATGAGGAGATGAAGCCACTTCATAACTTTGACTGTGATTTTCTGAGACAACATTTAATTTTGGCACTTAAGCCAAAATAGTTCTTACCTTATTTTCTACTTTCTACTTGGGTCTTGAATGTTCTGACCAGCTGTTCCACCTCCCTTTGGATTGGGGGTGGAACAGAGGAGTCAAAACATGATGGCTACCCTGGCAGGCACAGAAGTCTGAAAACTCTTCAGAAGAGAACTGTGGGCCATCATCTGTAACCAGTGTGACTGACAATCCTTCCAAAGGAAAGATTTTCAAAAGCACCGTGACTGTAAGTGCTGTCGATGTAGAACCACATATGGAAACTTTGAGAATGCATCTACCACCAACAGCCAAAATGAATGGAAAAACTCATTTCCATGCTTGTTATGGTTCCGGCCATGGAGAAAAAGATTTGTGGGGAGCTGCCTGGTGGGTGGCACATTTTGAACAGGCAGAAACAAAGCCTCCATCTAGCCCCGGACAGAACACATGGTGACAGGCAATGATTTTATAGAGGACATCCCCCAGTGGTCTGCATGAAGAAGACTGAGACATTCACAGCAGAGAGAGGAGGGAATGACCATCCTTAGTGCCACGTCAGATGTAGCTAACAAGAGGATGCCATCCTGGACTGAAAATTGGTACCGAAAGGAGAAAAGATTGTGAAGCGAGCCTGAACTGTAGCTTGGGGACCTCTTTGGCCAGCCGTTTTGTACACATGGCACCACATGTCATTGTACAGAATTGGCGAAGGTGGTTGATGCTATCTGTGAGGCAGCAATGATAAAATGAACCACTGCCTGTTGAGCCTCCACATCCAGGTGAAAACAAAGTAAGTAGTCCGTTACTGTCAAAAACAGGGTCAGGGCCCACTAGGAGACAGGATAGTGCGTCAGCACATGCGTGTTGAGCAGTAGGGTGGAAATGAATTTCATAATTGAATCTTGACAAAAAGAGACCCCATTGTTGTAGGCGGTGTGTGGTTTTACATGGAAGTGACGCTGAAGGGCTAAGCAATGAGATCAGGGGTTTGCGGTCTGTGAGTAAATGGAGTTTTGTGCCATACAAGAAAATTAGAATTTGTGTAATGGATAGACAATAGCCAATGCTTCTTTTTCGATCTACGAGTACTTGAGTTGAGCCGAGCTCAATGTTTTCAAACTTTATCCAATGGACCACTCTGTACCATCTTCATAGCTATGGGCCTAAATGGTCTCCACTCCATGTTTGGAAGTGTCTGTGGCCAAGACTAAGTTCTACCTGGACTGAAAGGTAATGAACCAACAATGTGACTGCAGCTTTTGTTTCAAAAGAGTAAATGCTTTTTTACATGTCAGGACCACTGAAAACGCACACTTTTTTCCAGTAGGGCATGCAATGGTTGCCCAGTGGATGCTGCGTTGGGAAGGAATTTATGATAATACGCAATCTTGCCTAGAAAGAAAGACCTGCACCTCCTTCACCGCTGTAGGCAAGGCAGGGTTGAAATGGCTGTAATGTGATGCTGTAAAGGGGAAATCCCTTCATGTGAGATGTGAAAGCCCAAATAGTCAATAGAGGGTTGGAAAAATTGGCAATTTTCCAGACTGCATTTAAGACTGGCAGACTGTAATGCTGAAAAAGGGACCATAGGTTGTGTAAGTGGTCGTCTTTGGATTTGCTAGAAACCACAATGTCATCCAGATAATTTATATAGTCCAGGACTGGACCAGTGAGCTATTGTAGGAATTGCTAAAAATAGCGAATGGGAACCTTAAATATTGGTACAGGCCAAAAGCAGTGTTAACCATCAACAAACGAACTGGGAAGCCTCGTCTAAAGGGAGTTGGTGGTAAGCTTCTGCCAAATCTATCTTAGAAAAAAAAATCCTCCTATCAGTTTAGCGAGCAACTCCTCCTGGTGGAGTAATGGGTAGGTATGAGGTGGAAAACAAAATTTTTGGGACTGGTGCTGCTGTCTGGAAAGTAGGAGTAGTAGATCTTTGCACCACAAGGGGGCAAGAGCTGCATATCTGATGAATCAGTGTGCCAACTCGGTAGCACAATGGTAGAGCGCCAGACTACGAATCCAAAGGTTGCGGGTTCAATCTCCGCCAGGTCCTAGGATTTTTATCTGTCATTTCCCAATTCTTTCACCTCTGGCAGTGTTGCTTATGTAAAAAATATCGAGTAGCACCGTGGTTTGGAACTCACATTAAGCTGTAGGTCCCTTTGTAACTGGCTGATTGAGTCAGTTCGGTCGGAGGAAGGCAATGGCATACCACCCCCAAACAGGACCAAGCGTAGTAAAGCACTGTGGTGTTCAAACCAATCTTCAGATTGTTGACTGCTTCACCTTTAGTGGCATTCAGCTGAGATGACGTGTTACATGTCCATAGTGATTTCCGTAATGCCCTGTGTTTGGTGTGTGGCGATTTTATGATGGATCTGTGAACAGAACAGCACGTGTGTTTCAAATCTCTGAAAAAGTGCTTCGGAGAACCTTGTAATGGTTCAACAAGTGTTTTTGGAAGAGCTTGGGTTCTCAGAGACCCAAAAAAACAGAGACGGGGGAAGAGCGAAGTGAAGAGCATGCTTACCGTTTTCTTTGATACCGAGGGAACTGTGCAGACAGAATTCATCCCACCCAATCAAACAGTTAATACTACTGTGACTGTGACGGCTCTGTGAAAACGGGCGGCAATGCCAGTCCAAACTTTGGAACAAGCCCTGTCACACACGTACTTTCTCACCAGGACCGTTTTAGCAAAAAACAATATGGCGGTTGTACCCCACCCACCATACTCACCAGATTTGGCACATTGTGACCTTCTGCTATTCCCAAAACTGAAACTCAAGTTGAAAGGCCATCAGTTCGATACTCTAGAAAGAATTCAAGAAGCATCACTGGCGATGCTAAACACTCTCAAAGAACAGGACTTCCAGAAAATGTTTGACCAGTGGCAGAAGCCCTGGGACAGGTGTGTACATGCGGATGGGAACTAGTTTGAAAGTTGTGGTGACCATTAGTCCAAAGGTAAGGTTTACAACACATGGCAGCATCAGTCCTAAAATTGTATATAGCACCTCATATCTATAATGGACTGGGTGTTTATTGTGACCTTAAAATTGCCACAGTTGTCTCTCTCTCTCTCTCTCTCTCTCTCTCTCTCTCTCTCTCTCTCTCTCTCTCTCTCTCTCCAAGACGACCAGGGAAGTGGACCACTCACTCAAAGATAGGGCGAATGACCCACTGGTCCCTTAGGTGTTCTGATTCTGCTGTAACTTAGTCACAGAGGGCCACAGGTAAAGGGCGCCACGTGAAAAAAAAAAAAATCATGTTCTTGCGGAAGATTTCATCATGATGTGAGCCTGGAATGACGAGGTGCAACCCAAACTTGGTGTAAATAAGGATGAAAATTCTGCACATAGCATGTCGAGTTGCGATAATGGAACCTTGTCACAGACTAAATTGATCTCATTGGAAATAGAAAACCCAAATAGTTGAAAAGTATCCGTACGAAAACAGTTTTGTGTAGATGCATTGTTCACCACCAGAAATGTTAAGGGGTGAGTCATTGCCCGGTAGTTCCAGAACAGTAAACTGGTCAAGCACGGGAATCTGTTGTTTATTATTGCTCAGCAGATTGTGAGTTACCTGCAGGAGGGGTGGAGAGTCCAAGTTGACATATTTTTGTGAATTTAACAAGGTGACTGCTGCCCCTGTCCATGTCCTGATCATGTGTGTGGGGACGGGGAGGATTTGATCTACAAACAGGTGCAATATGACCCTTCTTTCTGCAACAATGTCATATGGCCTAGTGTCGATGACCAACAATATGATCACAAAACAAGGAGGACAGGAAGGCAAGGATCACAGGACTACATAGTTTTGTACAATAGACAAAATACAGTTATAAGTGGGACACACAGTATCATAAAGCTTGCAGTCAATCTTTACATGTACAGTAATATTACCAGGCTGCACCACAGCTTAATAAAAGGGGCATACAATTCCGCAAATTTCGCAGACAACTTCTTGAATTTACAGAAGTATTATTCGTAATACAACAGCCAATTGAGCCAGAGCACGAACAACACTCCATAACATCTGATTCTATAAATAGTAGATGTGTCGTGACAAAAATTAGTTTCAAAACTCAACATATTGTCAAAGGGCATAACATATATTCAAACTGCTTAAAACAACAGGATACTTGGAGATGGTTGGCTGCTGAATGAGCAAGGAGCCCAGAGTCGCAACCCAAACACAAGTGAACAGGGTCCTTGGCATGTAAGCGTGAGTCTCCCAACTTCACACGAGAGGTAGCGAGATTCAAGCCTTAATGAAGATAGAATAAGGCTCCTAAACTGCAGCTAAGGAACAATGCCCTTGCCAGAACCACAGACAAGAGAACCAAAACCAAACGAATAACCTTGAAGTATCCTTGTGTACACCCCACCCCAAATTGGGGGGGGGGGGGGGGGGAGCTACTGAAGTTACTCCTGCAGACTGTGTAGCCTCAGTTCCACATAAGGCCACTAGGCAGATAAGTGGATATTGTATTTCACAAGGATAAGAATTGTCTCCAAAGAAACCTTCAAATATAATTGCAGGTTCCACCTCAATAAAATGAGGAAACACAGGAGGAAAAGAAACATTTTCCCTCCTTAAGCTACTGCTCACAACCAGACTATTCATATCAACATCACACCACAGCAGTGACATAACCCTTGCAGAACTTATCTTCCAAGTTTCAGGTAGCAAACTGCATGGGCTAGGTGATAAATGTCATTGTCACCCTCCTTTGCACACACTGGCTAACATGCCGGTACTAAGGTAGCTAGCTGCCTTTCACTCCATCCACCAAGCCGTTTTACAGCTGAGCCGGGACTTACAGCTTCAGATTGCTAACCTCTTGTATCACCAGCTCTTGTCATTGCTTCCCTATAACAAGAGCGGTGCCTGTCTCCTGTTTCTTGGTATTGTGGCTCTCATAATTCCTGAGACTTGCAAAGCAGGGGCTAAGCTGTCATAACACACATGAGCTGCAGTCCACACAAACATGGACCTCACTCCTTCCTTCCTCATCCATGAATGAGGTGTGACTCTACCGAACCTCTCTTGGCCTGTGCCAGCGACCCCACCTGACACTAGCGGTCAACCAGAGAGCGACAAAATAACAAGCGTTATCGGTAGTCATAAAAGGAATCAGAAACGACACATATGCGCCACAAAGCTTGCACCAGGCAGATGCCAAGCACTCAACAAGCCATTACAGCCAAGGTCAATAAATTGACACCATTCTTCAACTGTTGTTGTTGTCATCTTCAGTCCGGAGACTGGTGTGATGCAGCTCTCCACAATACCCTATCCTGAGAAAGAATAAGAATGTCAACCTACATCTGTCTGTAACCATCTCTTGGCCTTCCTCTGCGATTTTTACTCGACACTTCCCTCCAATGCTAAATTTACAATCCCTTGATGTCTAAGAATGTGTCCTACCAATCGATCCCTTCTTTTAGTCAAGGTGTGCCACAAATTCCTTTTCTTCCCAATTCTGTTCAGGACCACCTCATTAGTTACACTATCAACCCACCTAATCTTCAGTATTCTTTCGTAGCACCACATTTCAAAGGCTCCTATCCTCTTCCTATCTGCACTATTTATCATCCATATTTCACTCCCATACAAGCTAACACTCCACACAAATGCCTTCAGAAAGGACTTCCTCAGGCTTAAATCAATATTTGATGTTAACAAATTTCTCTTTTTCAAGAACGCTTTTCTACCCATTGCTGTTCTGCATTTTATATCCTCTGGACTGTGACCATCATTTGTAATTTTACTGCCCAAGTAACAAAACTCATCTACCTCCTTTATTGTTTCATTACCTAATCTAATTCCTTCAGAATCACCTGATTTTCTTAGACTGCACTCCATTACCCTTGTTTTGCTCTTGTTAATGTTCATCTTATATGCACCTTTCAGCACACAGTCCATTCCGTTCAGCTGCTCTTCCAGGTCCTTTGTTGTCTCTGACAGAACTACTATGTCGTCGGCAAATTGCAAGGTTTTTATTTCTTCACCCTGAACTTTAATTCCTTCTCCGGATTTCTCCTTGCTTTCCTTTAAAGCTTGCTCAATATACAAATTGAACAACATTGGAGAAAGGCCACAACCCTGTCTTACACCCTTCCCAATCTCTGCATCCCTTTCATGCCCTTCAACTCTGACAACTGCTGTCTTATTTTTGTACGAGTTGTAAATAATCTTACACTCCCTATATTTTACTCCTGCTTGGTTCAGAACTTGAAAGAGTTTATTCCAATCAACATTTTCAAAAGCCTTCTCCAAATATACAAAAGCTAGAAATGTAGGTTTGCCTTTCCTTAATCTATCTTCTAGGATAAGCCGTAAAGTGAGTATTGCCTCCCGCGTTCCGTCATTTCTGCTGAAACCAAACTGATCTTCCTCTACGTTGGCTTCGACCAGCTTTTCCATCCTTCTGTAAAGAATTTGTGTTAATATTTTGCAACCATCACTTATTAAACTGATGGTCCTGTAGTTTTCATACCTGTCTGCGCCTGATTTCTTTGAAATGGGGATTATTACATTTTTCTTAAAGTCTGAGGGTAGTTCGCCAGTCTCATACATCTTACACACCACAATCAGCCACATTAGCTGATGTTACAAGGCCAGCTTCAACTACCGCACCGAAAGACATGAAAAAACAAACAGAAGGGGTGCTTTACAGATAAAACTAGCCCGCACGGCTTAAAACTACCTGATGGAAATACTAAGACCGTATGTGTGTAAAAGTCCTTTACACATTTGTAAATCTGTAGATTTTGTAAAACACCCCATCAACTTCAGGCTGAAAGACTCAGATATCTTGGTGAGCTTCAGCTTTGTTTTGTTATTCACCAGGGTGCAGCTATGGGAGTCACTAGAACTTTTTGGTCAGAAATTTGAAGTGACTTTTCAGGCATGTCTTGACCTCCACATATTTTCTGTTCAATGGGGAGTTGCAGTGATTAGCACCTTAGTGGCCGTGGTCACAAATTTCTTTATGGAGTACTTTGAGGAGGAAGCCTGATATGAGTATTTTTCAGCTGGTATTAATATGTGACCGACGAAATGGATAGTAGCAAAGTTTGCTCAGTACAGTGCTGCCTTCTTACCCTAAACAGTATGAAGTTGTTACATAACAACAAAATTTCACAAAATAATTCTTTAAGGGAAGGAAGATGAGGGTTTAATGCCCCATCATTATTGTGGTCATTACGGATGGATCAGTTTTCTCTTTCTTCAGATAAATTATGTGTATTATAATGGTAACTGTTATAATCATCATTATTATTGTTAGGAGTGGCTACAGTTGTATAAATTTGTTCATACTCATAACTATTGTAAAGCAAATGCTATTTCATACTTCCATAGTTGTCTTAATCTAAAAATTTGTGAATACGAAGTGTATTCTCATGCACTGCCACTCTACCACAAACTGGGCTACAAAATGCTTACATCTACATACATATTCTGCAATCCACCACAAGGTGCTTGGCGGAGGGTACCTTGTACCACTACTCATGATTTTTTGTGTGTCCCACTCCCAAATGGAATGGGGGAAAAACACTTGCCTGCATGCACGTCTATCTTATCTTTATGGTCTTTATACAAAATGTAAGTTGGCAGCATAAATTCGTTCTGTTGTCAGCTTTAAATTCCAGCCTTCTAAATTTCCTCACTTTTTTTTTGAAAAGAATGTTGCCTACCCCCATTGATACCTAATTGTGTTCTCAGAGCATCTCTGCAACACTTGTGCATTGATTGAACCTCTAGCAGCTGCCTCTGAATTGCTTCTATATCTTTCTTTAAACACTTAAGCAATTTTCAAAACGGGGTCACACAAGTCTTTTATACACAGTCTCCTTTACAGATATATTATAACTTCCAAAACTTCTTCCTGTAAAACAAAGTCTACCATCTCCTTTCCCCACAACTGTTCTTACATACTCAATCCATTTCATTGCAGTTACTGTCCAATTAAAATTACTTGCTAGTTGACACTATACATTGGAGCTGCTGTCCTCCAGAGTGCTGAATGTCATCTTGAAACGGCTCTCTGTTGCAAAACTGTTGTCAATCCACTTCCTATTGCTTGTCCAGATTTATTTCTTGGTGTGTTTTAATCCTGATTCACAGGTCTGTTCCTTTTATTTTGCATTCCATCACTTATGGTAGCACAGCAAAAACAATACAAGCACAACAATGTTATCGAAATATGTATGTTTCATACACACCAGTAACCAGATACCATGCAGTTATTATTATAACAGAGATGGGCTAACATTACATGAGCTTCATCTTACTTACTTTCTAAAAGCTACAATGTAGGATGATGAATACATATAGTGCTGTGGTGTAGCATGGTGGCTATGATTATAGCCCCTCATCCTGAAGTTTGTGGGTTCGATTTTCGTCGACACCAATCATGTTAACTTACTCTTCCGTCGGTTCTTTGTAGAAGAAATTCATAATGGAAATTAAAAATACAGTTTTGTGTTTGTTCTGCAGCTTTATTTGGTTTGTGAATCGATTTTCGGCTTCTTAGGCCACCGTCAGACATTTACTGAAATTTAGTCAAAGAACTTGCATTGTCAACAAACCAGACGAGGCGTAATTGGATGTGTTTATTTTTACCTTTTTTCAGTTCAAGTGCATACCTATGGTTTTCTAAGCTTCATAATTCTCCTATGCACCCCACTTCTACCCTCCTATCCCACCCCTCTAATTTTGTCTGTTTGTTTATGTAATTATATTAGTTTCCCGGATTTCTAATATTTATGCTATATTTCTTAGATTTTACGTCACTTTGTGTTTTGAACAACCCTTCAAACTTTAGATTCTTGTTTAATTTTATTCACTGTAGTCATTGTTGTCAAGAAATTGTCATGTATTTTATCAATGTTTTATTTTTGCAGTACTATTAATTTACAAATTTATTTAAATATTTATTGACATTGTAACTGACCCATCAAATAAAATAATTTATTTCTCTGCGTGTAACATATTCTGGTTTGTTAACAACACAAGTTCTTCGACTAAACTTCAGTAAATGTGTGATGATGGCCTAAAAAGTCGAAAATTGATTCACAAAATAGCAAACTTGTAGTACAAACACACAATTGTGAATTTTAATTTTTTTTCCAAATCTAATTAAAATTACTTTGTTATTTTTAGTTCAATTGTTTTATTGTACTTTTCTATATTTCATTATAGTATTTTTTCCTTATTTT
The DNA here is from genome assembly GCA_026315105.1 of Locusta migratoria. Classification (NCBI taxonomy): domain Eukaryota; kingdom Metazoa; phylum Arthropoda; class Insecta; order Orthoptera; family Acrididae; genus Locusta; species Locusta migratoria. The sequence goes on from CM048747.1 coordinate 427,203,058, forward strand.
CTCTTATGCTTATCATTCTTTTATCAATTGGCATCTGCCCATATTGTCTATAATTTGTAACAGAGGCTTGTTTAGCCACTAGCCTGTGTGGGGATAGTTTTAGCTAACAAGTGACAGTGAGAAATTATAGTTTACTTTTAGCGATGAAATTGAATGTTTTTTGTCTTGTTTGATGGTAGAGGTTACCTTTAACTGTCGTAAATGAAGTGATGGTGACCTGAGTTTTGTTGCAGATTGCTGACTGTTGTTTTCTCGTATAAAATTCAAATCGTGAGGCTGTGGTTAGCTTAGGAGATGAGTTTAAATTCACAGCTACAAAATACGTCCTCACTTAAAATCAGCTGTTCCATTCACAACATAACTTGCACTGTTCACTTAGAGCTTAGCTCTGTGTTATCCATTAACAGCATTTGTGAAGTGTCCCACCATGTTGTCACCTATAATGGAACAGTTACCAGCAGCCTGTGTCGCATGTTTCGCAACACTACACTGCCAAGTGACAAACGTCAGCTAGAAAGTAATTTTAATCAGACTAGATATATACAATCGACACAACTGTGTCAAGCAACACACTACTAATACTGCATGTGAACATTATTGTTTTTCCTGATTATCTGCATCGCCTTACATTTTTCTACATTTATAGCTAGCTCTCATTCCTCACAGAAACTGGGAATTTTGTTTAATATTGCCTTCTTATGTACAGTCACTCAATGATGACACCTTCCTGTACACCACAGCATTATCAGCAAACAGCTGTAGGTTTCCACTGACTTTGTCTATTAGATCATTTACATTGACGAACAGTGGTCCTATCACACTTCCCTGAGACCCTCTTACGATACCCTTGTCACTGATAAACATTCACCAACAAGGTCAATGTACTGGGCTCTATTACTTACGAACTATTTGAGTCACTCGTATATCTCGGAACCTATTCAATTTGCTCATACCTTTGTTAACAGTTTGCAGATTGGCATCTGGTATAAAATATGTGTTGCAAAAATCAAGCAGTATGCAGTCTGTCTGTTGTCTTCCATCCCTGGCTCGCAAGATAATATGCGAGAAAAGGTCACACAAGTGATGGTTCCTAAAGCTGTACTGATGCATGAACAGCTTTGCTGTCTCATCATCATCATCATCATCATCTTGGACAGTTTCCAGCCTCTGGCCGGGTCTGCTTTGAACATAAGCCTCTCCATCGTCTTCTGTCTTCCCACCATCTCTCCGTCTTCACCTTGGTCCAGTCTTCTCCTTTCTTCCTTACACCTTCCTCCATGCCTTTCAGCCATCTGTCTCTTGGTTTTCCTCTTGGTCTCTTTCCTTTCAGTTTCATCTCCTGCATCCTCCTGGGTATCCTCCTCTCCTCCATTCACTTCATACGCTCATACCATTTCAGCCTTGATTTCTCTATCTCCTTTTGTAATGGTTCCACCTTCATTAACTCTGATCCTCTCATATATTAACCTGTCTATCTTTGTCACTCCAATACTGTTCCTCAAGAATTTCATCTCACTAGCTTGTAATTTGCTTTTCTCTCTTCCTTTCATAATCCAGGTTTCAGAAGCATATGTCACGACGGATGTACTTCTTAGGTGTACATCCCTGTTCCATATCAGGCTTCTGACACTCTTCCAAAATGCTTCTGCTTTTCTCCCTTGCTCGTTTATTTCTCTGTCGTTTTTCCCATCTTCCTGTATCAGGCTTCCTAGGTACTTGAAACTCTCCACTTTCCTCAATCGTTCCCCACAGATTGTTACTGCAGCTGTTCCTCTCTCTTTTGCTCTTGGTGTGATAAATCATCTCACTCTTGCTTATACTAAATTTCATGCCATATTCTTGTACTTGTTGTTCCCATACGTACAATTGCTCTTGCACTTCCTCCTCCTTATTCCCCCAAATCATCAGATCATCCGTGAACACCATAGCGTTCATCTTTCCTTCACCAATTACTTGTGCTACTGTACTCATTATATCATCCATCACTATGGTGAAAGTGCACTTACCTGCCTCAAGCCATTCCAAGCTGATCTCTCTCCTCCCACTTTCACACAGTTCACACAGCCATGATACATTTCCCTTATCCTCCAAATAGTTTGTTTTGCTATCCCTCTCTTCTCTATGGCTTACCACACTTTACTTCTTTGTACACTATCATATACTTTTTCAATGTCCAGGAAGGTCATTAGTAGAGCTATTCCATATTCGTAGTGTTGTTCCTGCAATTGCCTTACAGCAAAAATTAGATCCACCGTGGACCTTCCTGTTCTGAAGCCATGTTGTTCTTCTCTCATTCCTCGTCCTAATTTTGTCCGAATTCGTTCTTCCAAAATTTTCTCAAAAATCTTTGTACAATGAGTCATCAGTGTTACCCCACAATAGTTCTTGCACATTTTACTATTTCCCTTCTTAAAGATTGGGACAATTATTCCCTTCTTCCAGTCTTATGGTATAGTCTTCTGTCTCCATACAGTTTTCATTACTCGATAGAGCCATTGTATCCCCACCTCTCCTGCTGCTCTCATCATCTCGACACTTAGCTCATCCAAACCCGGTGACTTCCCTCCCTTCATCTTGGCCAATGCCTCTTCCACTTCTCCTCCTCTTTCTTCTCAGCTTGTTCCTCCTCATCCAGGTCTCCATTCGGATTCAGGAGTTCTTCAAAATTATCCTTCCACATATTCTTGAGTTCCTCCTTATTCTCAACAACTTGGCCACTTTTGTTCACCATTTGGGCATAATAGCTTTGCTATTTCAAGGAAAGAAAATTTGCTAGATTCGAACTCGGAATATGTTCAAGAATTCTACAGTGACCTTACATTAAAGTTATTGGTCTCTAAATATGTAGGTTTATTTTTTTTACAATTTTTTATAAATGGGAGTCAACCAGCATTTTTCCCGGTCACTTGTGAGTTTGCACTGAAACATAGATTGGCAATAAATTCATGCCAAGTAAGTGCCGCAGAGTACTCTTTTTTAAACCAAATTGGGATTCCACCCAAACTGCACAACTTACTTATTTTCAGCTGTCTCAGCTGCTTCTATACACCAGGGTACCTACTACTGTGTCCTGCATTTTGCGGTATATGGGTGATGAAATGATTGTATGTTAGTATGGTCCTCCTGCATGATGATTTCGTAAATGATAAATTTAAAACTCGAGCTTCCCTTTTGCTGTCTTACATCATCATCTCAGAATGATAATGAGTTAGTGGATAGCGGCCATTCGCCCACTTCTTGATTTTATCCATATTCTCAGTGAGATCTTTGGATAATGCATAACAGTGGTAGTTATTGTATGTTTTACACATTTATATTTTTATGGACCTACAATCTGTACTTCCTTGTTCTTTTTGGAACTTAGAGAGCAACTGCTTTTGCTTTCTCAGCATTTTGTTGTCATATATCTCTCCCACACTTTATCTACAATGCATTTAAATTATGTCCATAATTCCTCAATGTCCATTGTACTAAGACTAACTGATGTCTGCTGGCTGCGGTGGCCGAGGGGACTGAGGCGCTTCAGTCACGGTCTGCACCGCCACTACGGTCAGGGGTTCGAAGAACCCTCGGGCATGGATATTTGTGCCGTCCTAGTTCGTAAGTAGTTCATAAGTAGTTTGTAAGTTTAGGGACTGATGACCTTGTAGTTAAGTCCCATAGACTATACAAACATTTGAACATTTTTGAACTAATGTCCATTCATTCTCTAAGTGGGAAGTAACAATTGCTTAACAGATCTATCCAGCAAAAACACTCCTACCCTTCTTGAATAGTTTATTAACTTTGATAACTATTTTTCCTATGACAACATCATGATCACTAACCTGTTTGTAGCTATAATGTCCCATTACATCTAAGCTGCATATTTAGATTGTTAAGAAAGTTCTCAGAAAAAAATGTTCAATAGTAATGCACAAGACTGCTTGTCCATAAGAATCTTAGTGAAACTGTAGATGTCCCAGTCTATACTTGGTATGTTAAGGTTGCCCTCACTTGTAGTCAGCGACAGCGTGTATGGCCTCTTGAGCCAGGGCTCATTTATTATGAACCACATTGTAGCTCACTATGAATGAGGTAGTCTAAACTTCCATGAATGCAGCTGTCTATAGTGTAGTGACTGTCAATGCAATTAACAACACAGCATTCCTTGTGGCCTGCGCAGTGGAAGAGCATTAATGCTGTCGCCGACTGTAAAAATGAATGGTCCAGCTACCTTAGCGCTACTGAGCATACTCTCTCTTTAAATGACTCCAGAACTGTAATGCAGGAATTGAGGGCCCATTAAAAGCATTAACTTGATTTATCCTTGATCTGTTATAACAGTCTAGGTAACTTCACAATCATTCTTAACTTTGACCTCGGTAGCAAAACCCTATTTTTGTCAACTGCAGTGAATACTTTTAATTGTTCCACCACTTAGCTGTGCCCCATTGTGACTTACTGCATGTCATAGCCATTCACAACACTGGGGTGAATTACCTTAAGCTATCTATTCTTAAAGTAAGAGGTGGCATTCTTTTTCCAACTTTTGAGCAATATTTTGTGCTCAACACAATCAAATGCATTTGTTATATCAAAGAAGATGCCTAGTGTATGCAGCCTTTTATTTCATTGGCTCTTAGCATTTTCAGTTGTTAAACCAGTTCTAAAAACAAACTGTACATTTGACTGGAATAGTTGATTAGCCTAGAAAATACAGCCTTTTCAATAAATTTAGCAAATACCCATGACATAGAAGTTAGAATCAACTTGTCTACATTATCCCTTTCTCCTTTTTTTTATAAAGTGGTTTCCACTTCTGAGTACTTTAATGGGTCAGGAAACGATTCTGAAAGGAAAAATTACAAAATCTGGTGAATAGTGGGCTAACAGTTTCAGACCGGTACTTTGGTATTTTGCTAGATACCCCCGACGTGTCCATAAGAGTCCTTAGTCTTTAGTGATTTAATTATTTTACTCAGTTTCCTCCTTGTAAATATCAAGAAGAATGATTTTAAAGTCTCGGGATGCTATTTTCTAACAGAGTTACATGATTATGTGTAGTAGCTAAGGTTTTGTTTTATTAATCTAAATTCAGAAAGTGATTATCAAATACTGTACATATATCTGAGTTAATAGTAACGAGAAATTTCTACTATGCACTGACGGTATGTCCTCAATCTTGGGGTACTGACAATGTACTTCCATCACAAGGTTTTATTTTTATCATGAAAATTAACTATTTTTTTGCATACCACATACTTTTTGCCATCTTAACTCTTTCAGTCCACTGTTGGACTATGTTCAACAGCACAATTTTTTGCTGTGGCTGCAGTGTTGGACGGTATCGCAACACTAGTCCATTATTAAACTTTCCAACTTGGACACAATTCTTAAGAATATTTATTGGTAATGTGAAAGGTTGCTTTTATGAATGTGGGGTTAAATTGTAATGGAACAATGAAAGAAAAATTTTCTCTAATTTGGGCTAACATCAGTGATTAACTGGTGGCTAACTCCATTGATTAGTTCTTTGGAAATCAGAAAGTATCATTAAAGAGTTACCCTTGGGAGAGGTTTAAGAAACTTTTCGTCTTATTTGAGTATGTTTCATGATAAGAGCATTTTTGTATTTGGAAAGAACTGTTAATGACAACATCATGATCACTAACCGGTGTCTCTGCAATGTCATTGTTGGCAGAGTCAGACCTGTTTGTAGCTATAATGTCTAAAATACTTCCATTACATGTAGGCTGCATATTTAGATGGTTAAGACAGTTCTTGGAAAAAGTGTTCAATAGTAATGCACAAGACTGATTGTCCATAAGAATCTTAGTGAAACTGTAGATGTCCCAGCCTATACTTGGTAGGTTAAGGTTGCTCTCACTTGTAGTCAGCGACAGCATATATGGCCTCTTGAGCCAGGGCTAATTTATTACGAACCACATTGTAGCTCACTATGAACCTGTGCAGTAATGAGATATGCTAAACTTCCATGAATGCAGCTGTCTACACCAAAGTGACTGTCAATACATTTGACAACATGGCATTCCTTGCCACCTGTGCAGCGGGAGAACATTAACGCTGTGGTTGACTGTAAAAATGAATGGTCCAGGTACCTTAGTACTATTGAGCATAGACTCCCTTTGAATGACTGAATTGAATTGTAATGGAGGAACTGAGGGCATAGCTAGATAACCTATAGTTGAGCAGAAATATGATGATCCCTAGTGCTTGCACCAATCAGCTTTGAGCACCGGCTGCAACAGCAGAACATTAGAGTTAGTCAAACGCGAATGTTACTCTGTGCATGTGCGCATCCAGCTGCACTGTGCACTTACGCCAGTTCTGTCAGATAACAATGGCCATTAGCTATACAGTCCGGCAGCTAACTAATTATTTGGCAACGTGGTTGCATTCTGTTTCTCTGACTGGGGCTGTCTCCCAGCCCAGTAGGCAGAGCCATGGATCATACTGTTTCAGCCCAACTGTAATTCGCCAAGGTGTCTGCCGTCCCAAAGCAGGAAACCCAGGTTCAAATCTCAGTCCAGCACAAATTTTCAACTTCGCCTTTCAATCTTATTTCAATGCCCTGAAATGTTTGAAATACATTGGTACTTTTTTACCCAAAACTATTAAGTAGCATTAGTCTTGTAAGAAAATGATGTCAACTTTTAGTATATCTTAGCACTCACGCAAGAGGAAAATATGAACAGGTAAGGGTTCTTTGTTAATTATGAAACCTCATGTATACTTTGCTCATCTTTGCATCTCATTACAGAAAATTGTTGTGCTGCCAGTGACTCGAGTGAGATGGTGTTATTAAATCCTGAAATTTGTACCACAACAACAACAGTTGTCACAACAGCTGCAGCCAGCACCATTACATCTACTAACATCACCCCTACGGCTTCAACGAGTGCTGCTAGCTGTCTTCACACAAGTAAGTTAATCAGTAATATTATGTGTGGCAATACTGTGCTTTGTGTATTTCAGCCATTTATTGTATTTTATTTGGATGCCAAAAATTGTATTTAAAAGGGAGAGAGTGGCTGGCCAGTACTTACCTCAGCCCGGTACCACCGACAGTCACACAAAAAAGATGAAAATAAAAATAGGTACATATTGTCTGAAAATTTTCTTCTTCATCAGGTAGGGAGGAGAAAGGGAATAGAAGGGAATGGTTACTCACAAAGTAAGCTGTGAGGAAAGGATGACGTGTAGGGTGATATGTGGAAGGTTCCAGTTTCATTTTTGTAGTTATTTCTCTAGTTGTTCATAACATATAAAAGTAATTGAGGCAAACACAGTGAGGTGGCACAGCAGTAACACACTGCTCTTGCATTTGGAAGCATCGTGGTTCAAATCCATTTCCGGCCATCCATATTTATATTTCCCGTGATTTTCCTAAATCACTCAAGGCAATTGCTGGGATGGTTCCCTTGAGAGGGCACGGCAGATTTCCTTCCACATTCTTACCCAAACATTCCGAATGTAACCTCCGTCTCTAATGACCATGCTGTTGGCGGGATGTTACACTCCAAGCTTCCTTCCTTCCTAATAGAGGCAAATGGCATTGTTTAAAATAAAGAAGTGAATGCTCAATAGGTTTGGGATTGCCATTTTGGAAACAATCTCTCTCTCTCTCTCTCTCTCTCTCTCTCTCTCTCTCTCTCTCTCTCTCTCTCTCTCTCTCTCTCTCTCTCTCTCTCTCTTTCGGTGAGAATTATGTCAAAAATAGTGTCATTGTTCTAAAAATGACAAAAATAAAAAACAAATTACAGGAGGCCATTATCATCTGCTAAAAGAAGGGTACACAGAAGGGGCTCATGGACATTTTTTCCACAGTGCTGATCTTTCTACCACGTTTTAGCATCAGTCTGTACTTCAATAAGGACTAGTCTTATTTTGAGAAAATGAGTTACTTGCGCAGAAAATGACAAAAGAAAAAAAAATCCCATACAGGGAAAGAAGGGACATATTGACATTTTTCAGAGAAAAAACAAGCTCATTATACACAGGTAGTTGTGTGTTTTTTATGACAAGATGTGTAATAGTTCATAAATGTAATTGAAAGTTACGATGAAAGAATTTAGAGAATGATGTGATTCAAAGAGCCCTTTTGTTAAAGTAAAATTGTGCACTTATATAAATAAATTTATTTGTTATCTGTACTATTAGTGTTATGTTCAGTTTAAAGTCAATTTAAAAGTTCTAGAGAATTTCAGAGAGAGCTTTAGGCAACAATTGACAGAAACGGGGCAAAATAAAACAGTAGAGGAGGAATGGGTAGTATTGAGAGATGAAATAGTGAATGTAGCAGAGGACAAAATAGGTAGGAAGGCAGGACCTATAAAAAAATCCTTGGATATTACAGGACATACTAAATTTATAAATAAAAAATAGAGAAGATTACTCACCAGGTGAAGGAGCACAGGTGGTGATAGTAACACACACACACACACACACACACACACACACACACACACACACGAGTTTTCTTACTTGGGTTCAGAGACATTAATTGCGTACATTGTTTGAAAGTGCTTATGTTGCTCTCACTTGGAAGTTATGAACTGTATAGATGGTTAACTTTCAAGTTTTAATTATCTATTATAATATGACATAGAATCACAAATTGGTGTTGGTACTGGAATTGGAGATTTAAATGTTGACCTATTCACCCTTCACCTAGAATTAATTATTACAGATTAAGTGTGAAGAATAGTTGCCTACAAGACTCCTTGATAAGATTCTTCTATATTATATGAATAAACTTCACTTCCTTAACAGACTATAACACATGATGCATGTTAGGTTAAAATCATTCCGAACAACCTACTAAACTCACACAGCCCAAGTACAATATGCAACAGGATCTTCAAAAGTCAGCACATAATCCCTCTTTCAAGACATTGTCACCAGCGGTCATGTGTGTGTGTGTGTGTGTGTGTGTGATTTCTCCAACTGACAAAGGCCGTAACTGCCGAAATCATCGCAAGTTGCTTTACTGCGGCTCATCAGACGTCTCTGTGGTGAATAGCAACCTATTCTTCACAAAAATATTGTTGAATCCTTCCTGAAATTTCCATTGTTTGTTTGTAACACTTTTTAAGGGTACACAGAAAGAAGAGGCTCGTTGTCATTTTAGAAATATTTCAGAAGTATTTGAAGTGTATACATCTCGAAGGGTCTTATTGTCATTACCTCATTAGTTAAGTGATCAACCCACCCAATCTTCAGCATTCTTCTGCAGCACCACATTTCTAAAACCTCTATCCTCTTCCTGTCCACACTGTTTCTTGTCCAAGTTTCACTCCCATACAATGCAACACTCTACACAAATGCCTTCAGAAAGACCTTCCTTATGTGTAAATTAATATTCGATGTTACCTAATTTCCCTTTTCAAAAAAACTTTTCTTCCCATTACCAGCCTGCATTTTATATCCTCTGTACTGCAACCATCTACCTCCTTCATTTTTTAATTATCTAATCTAATTGCTTCAGCATGGGCTAATTTTCTTAGACTGCACTCCATTACCCTTGTTTTGCTCTTGTTAATGTTCATCTTATATGCACCTTTCAACACACTGTCCATTCCATTCAACTGCTCTTGCAGGTCCTTTGCTGTCTCTCTCAGAATTACTGTGTTGTTGGCAAAATGCAAGGTTTTTATTTCTTCACGCTGAACTTTAATTCCTTCTCCAAATTGCTCCTTGCTTTCCTTTACAGCTTGCTCAATGTACAAATTGAATAACATTGGAGAAAGGCTACGACCCTGTCTTACTCCCTTCCCAACCACTGCGTCCCTTTCATGCCCTCCCAACTCTAATAATCGCCGCCTGGTTTTTGTAGAAGTTGTAAATAAACTTCCATTCCATATATTTTACTCCTGCTTGCCTCAGAATTTTCCAATTAACATAGTCAAAAGCTTTCTCAAAATATACAAAAGCTAGAAATGTATGTATGTGTTTCCTATCTGGCTTCTAAGATAAGTCGTAAAGTGAGTATTGCCTCCCATGTTCCTACATTTCTCCTGAATCCAAATTGGTCTTCCCCAAGGTCGGCTTCTACCAGCTTTTCCATCCTTCAGTAAATAATTTGTGTTTAAATTTTGCAACTTATTAAATTGATGGTTCTGTAATTTACACACTTGTCTGTGCCTGCTTTCTTTGGAATCAGGATTATTACATTTTTCTTAAAGTCTGAGGGTATTTCGCCTGTCTCTTACATCTTACACACCAAGTGAAATAGTTTCATCATGGCTGGTTCTCCCAGGAACGTCAGTAGCTCTGAGGGAATGTCGTTTACTCCTTGTTTCGACTTAGGTCTTTCAGTGATCTGTCAAATTCATCTCTCAGTGTAGTATCTCCCGTGTCAAATTTATCTACTTCCTCTACCCTTCCTACAATATTGCCTCTCAGTTCATTTCCTTAGTAGAGCCTTTCTATATACTCTTTCCACCTTTCAGCTTTCCCTTCTTTGCTGAGAACTGGTTTTCCATCTGTGTTCTTGATATTCATAGAGCTGTTTTTCTTATCTTCAAATATCTCTTTTATTTTCCTGTAGGCTCTATCTGTTTTTCCCCTGTTTATACATTCTTCTCCATCCTTGCATTTGCTTTCTAGCCACACCTGCTGAGCCATTTTGCACTTCCTGACATTCTTAATCATCTGTACTCCATTTTGCCTGTTTCATTTACTGCATTTTTATATTTTCTCCTTTCATCAATTAAATTTAGTATCTCATGAATATTATAGATGAAAAATTCCTTAGCAGGAAAAATATATAAATAAAAAAATAGATGAAGATTACTCACCAGGTGAAAGAGCACAGGTGGTGATAGTAGCACAAATAAAACTCACACACACACACACACACACACACACACACACAAATAAAACTCACTCACACACACACACACACACACACACACACACACACACACACACACACACACACGCACGCGCGCGCAACCCAGTTGCTTCTTCAGGCAGGAGGGAAGGAGAGGGAAAGTAAAGGATGAGAGTTTTGAGGGGGTAAGGAGCCATTCCAATCCCGGGTGAGGAAAGACTTACCTTGGGGGGAAGAAAAACAAATACACACACACACACATTTACATAGACACAAACACACCTAGGCAGACATACTGTAGAAAGCAAAGAAGTTAAGGAGTTAGACAGAGATGCCACTTGCGGCAGAGGCTCTGTCCACAGAACCATGGCAAAGATGGTGGGAGGGAATTTAAATTTAGCGGAGGTTGAGACCAGGTGGGCAACAGAGAGAATACACTGAAGGGCTAGTTCCCATCTCCGGAGTTCTGAAGGATTGGTGTCGGTGAGAAGTATCCAGATAACCCGGACGGTGTAACACTGTGCCAAGGTGTGCTGGCGTGCACCAAGGCGTGTTTAGCCAGAGGGTAATCCTCATTACCGACACTTTCCTCGATGTCGACCTCCATCTGTCCAACGGCCAACTTCATACATCCGTCCACATCAAACCTACCAATAAACAACAGTACCTACATTATGACAGATACCATCCATTCCACATCAGACATTCCCTTCCCTACAGCTTAGGACTTCGTGGCAAACGAGTCTGCTCCAGTCCCGAATCTCTGAACCAGTACACCGATAACCTAATAACAGCTTTCACATCCCACAGCTATCCTCGTAATATGGTACAGAAGCAAATTGCCAGAGCCACTTCCTCATCCTCCCAAATTCAGAACCTTCAACAGAAGAATCCCAGAAGTGCCCCTCTTGTCACTGGATACTTTCCGGGACTGGAGCGAACTCTGAATGTGGCTCTCCAGCAAGGATATGACTTCCTAAATCCTGCCCTGAAATGAGATCCATCTTTCATGACATCCTACCCACTCTACCAAAAGTGTCTTTCCGCTGCCCACCTAACCTCTGTAACCTGCTAGTCCATTCCTATGAAATCCCCAAACCACCTTCCCCACCTTCTGGCTCCTACCCTTGTAACTGCCCCCGTTGTAAAAGCTGCCCTATGCACCCTTCCACCACCACTTACTCCGGTCCCGTAACCCAGAAGGTGTACACGATCAAACGAAGATCCACTTGCGATAGTACCCACATGATTTACTAACTGACATGCCTGCACTGTGAAGCATTCTATGTGGGAATGACCAGCAACAAACTGTCCATTCGCATGAAGGGTCACAGGCAGACAGTGTTTGTTGGTAATGAGGATTACCCTGTGGCTTAACACGCCTTGGTGCACTGCCAGCACATCTTGGCACAGTGTTACACCGTCCAGGTTATCAGGATACTTCCCACCGACACCAATCCTTCAGAACTCCGGAGATGGGAACTAGCCCTTCAGTGTATTCTCTCTGTTGCCCACCTGGTCTCAACCTCCGCTAAATTTAAATTCCCTACCACCATCATTAACATCTTAACATCTTTGCCTTGGTTCTCTGGACAGAGCCTCTGCCTCAAGTGGCATCTCTGTCTAACTCCTTAACTTCATTGCTTTCTACAGTATGTCTGCCTAGGTGTGTTTGCGTCTATGTAAATGTGTGTGTGTGTATTTGTTTTTCTTCCCCCAAGGTAAGTCTTTGCTCTCCCGGGATTGGAATGGCTCCTTATATATATATATATATAAAATAGAAAACAGATGACTTACCAAAAGGACCGGCTCGTCGATAGAAACAAATAAAATCAATAAAATCACACACAAACACACATACGAGCTTTCGCCACCAGTGGTGGCTTCTTCGGGAAAAAGAGGGAGGAAGGAGAGGAGAAAGGGAAGGATACGGGTTTTAAGGAAGTGGAAAAGGAGCCATTCCAATCCCAGGAGTGGAAGGACTTACCTTAGGGGACAAAAAGGAAGGTAAACAAATACACACACACTCACACATATCCACATCCAAACACACTTAGGCAGATATTTATAGAGGAAAAATTCCTAACAGGAAAAATATACGAAAAAAATAGATGAAGTACACTTACCAGGCGAAGGGGCACAGGCAGTAATAGCAACAAATAAACACACAGACACACACACACACACACACACACACACACACACACACACACACACAAATGCTACCTTTCGCAGCCTAGCTGCTTCATCAGGCAGAAGGGAAGGAGAGGGAAAAGGAAATGATGAGGGTTTTAAGGAAGGGGGTAAGGAGCCATTCCAATCGCGGGACAGGAAAGACTTACCTTGGGGGAAAAAATGGAGGGTAAATAAATGCACATACACCCACACATTTACACAGACACAAGTACACTTAGGCAGACATACTTTATAAGAGGACAGAATTCCTAACAGGAAAAAATATATGCAAAAAGTAGATGAAGTCTACTTACCAGGCGAAGGAGCACAGGCAGTGATAGTAACAAATAGATAAACACACACACACACACACACACACACACACACACACACACACACACACACACACAAACAAACAAACAAACAAACAAACGCTAGCTTTCGCAGCCTAGCTGCTTCGTCAGGCAGAAGGGAAGGAGAGGGAAATGGAAATGAGGGTTTTAAGGGAGTGGGTAAGGAGTCATTCCAATCCCAGGACAGGAAAGACTTACCTTGGGGGGAAAAAGGAGGGTAAACAAATGGAATGACTCCTTACCCACTCCCTTAAAACCCTCATCATTTCCTTTTCCCTCTCCTTCCCTTCTGCCTGACGAAGCAGCTAGGCTGCAAAAGCTAGCGTTTGTTTGTTTGTGTGTGTGTGTGTGTGTGTGTGTGTGTGTGTGTGTGTGTGTGTGTGTGTGTGTGTGTTTGTGTGTGTTTATTTAATTGTTACTATCACTGCCTGTGCTCCTTCGCCTGGTGTGTGTGTGTGTTTCGTGTTTCTATCGACAAGCCTGTACTTTAGGTAAGTCAAAAATCTTTATTTTATACCATATATATATACGAATATTATAGAGGAAAAATTCCTAATAGGAAAAATATACGTAAAAAATAGATGAAGTACACTTACCAGGCGAAAGGGCACAGGCAGTAATAGCAACAAATAAACACACAGACACACACACACACAAAAATGCTAGCTTTCGCAGCCTAGCTGCTTCATCAGGCAGAAGGGAAGGAGAGGGAAAAGGAAATGATGAGGGTTTTAAGGAAGGGGGTAAGGAGCCATTCCAATCCCGGGACAGGAAAGACTTACCTTGCGGGAAAAAATGGAAGGTAAATAAATGCACATACACCCACACATTTACACAGACACAAGTACACTTAGGCAGACATACTGTAGAACTGTAGAAAGCAAAGAAGTTGGAAGTTAGACAGAGATGCCACTTGAGGCAGAGGCTCTGTCCAGAGAATCAAGACAAAGATGTTAAGATGGTGGGTGGGAATTCGAATTTAGCGGAGGTTGAGACCAGGTGGGCAACGGGAAGAGAGAATATGCTGAAGGGCTAGTTCCCATCTCCGGAGTTCTGAAGGATTGGTGTCAGTGGGAAGTATCCAGATAACCCGGACGGTGTAGCACTGTGCCAAGATGTGCTGGCCATGCACCAAGGCATGTTTAGCCACAGGGTGATCCTCATTACCAACAAACACTGTCTGCCTGTGTCCATTCATGCGAATGGACAGTTTGTTGCTGGTCATTCCCACATAGAACGCTTCACAGTGCAGGCATGTCAGTTGGTAGATCACGTGGGTACTATTGCAAGTGGCTCTGCCTTTGACCGTGTACAGCTTCCGGGTTACGGGACTGGAGTAAGTGGTGGTGGAAGGGTGCATAGGGCAGGTTTTACAACGGGGGCGGTTACAAGGGTAGGAGCCAGAAGATAGGGAAGGTGGTTTGGGGATTTCATAGGGGTGGACTAGGAGGTTACAGAGGTTAGGTGGGCGGCGGAAAGACACTCTCGGTGGAGTAGGAAGGATGTCATGAAGGAAACGAGTCTGCTCCAGTCCTGAATCCCTGAACCAATACACCAATAACCTGATAACAGTCTTCACATCCCGCAGCTATCCTCCTGGTCTGGTACAGAAGCAAATTGCCAGAGCCACTTCCTCATCTCCCCAATTTAAGAAAATCCGGAACCACAACATCCCAATTCAGTGGTCAACCTCTCCTCTAAACCTCTCTCCCAATCTGAAACCTCTGTCCTATCCAAAGGGCTGACCTTTAGCCCTACTCCCAAATTCAACCAAACAGCCCTTGTGAAAGATTTACTATCCTATACTCACAGTCTTTGCTGGAGATATCACTTTGCCACGAAGAAAAATAATCCTCTTCCTAATGATCCAGCTCCCCAAGACATCATTCAAATCGAACCCTGCCTAGTACAGTTCCGTCCTCCGTCACAGCGAGACCCACCTGCTCTTCCTCAAAATCACCCTCTTCAAACCTTCCAGGAATTCCTTACTTCCAACCTTGCCTCCCAGTCCTTCCTGAGAAACCTTAATCCTACTCCCAACATTACCACAGCTGAATCCCGAGCTATCCGTGATCTGAAGGCTGACCATTCCATCGTCATTCTCCCTGCCGACAAGGGCTCCACGACAGTGGTACTTGATCGGCGGGAGTATGTGGCAGAGGGAGTGCGTCAGCTTTCAGATAATACCACATATAAAGTTTTTCAAGGCGATCCCATTCCTGATGTCCAGGCAGAGCTTCAAGGAATCCTCAAAACCTTAGGCCCCCTACAAAACCTTTCACCGGACTCCATTAACCTCATGACTCCACCGACACCCCGCACCCCCACCTTCTACCTACTTCCCAAGATTCACAAACCCAATCATCCCGGCCGCCCCATTGTGGCCGGTTACCAAGCCCCAACAGAACGAATCTCTGCCTACATAGACCAACACCTTCAACCCATCATGTGCAGTCTCCCATCCTTCATCAAAGACACCAACCACTTCCTTGATCGCCTGAAATCCTTACCCAGCCTGTTACCTCCTGAAACCATCCTTGTAACCATTGATGCCACTTCCTTATACACTAATATCCCTCATGCCCAGGGCCTCGCTGCGATGGAATATTTCCTTTCACACCGACCACCCACTTCCTTACCTAAAACCTCTTTCCTTAATACCCTAGCCAGCTTCATCCTAACCCACAACTTCTTCACTTTTGAGGGCCGGACATACCAACAACTAAAGGGAACAGCCATGGGGACCAGGATGGCCCCCTCGTACGCTAACTTATTTATGGGACGCTTGGAGGAAGCCTTCCTGGACACCCAAGCCTGTCAACCCGAAGTCTGGTATAGATTCATTGACGACATCTTCACGATCTGGACTCACAGTGAAGAAGAACTCCAGATTTTCCTCTCCAACCTCAACTCCTTTGGTCCCATCAAATTCACCTGGTCCTATTCCAAATCCCATGCCACTTTCCTCGATGTCGACCTCCATCTATCCAACGGCCAACTACACACATCCGTCCACATCAAACCTACCAATAAACAACAGTACCTGCATTATGACAGCTGCCATCCTTTCCACATCAAACGTTCCCTTCCCTACAGCTTAGGTCTTCGTGGTAAACGAGTCTGCTCCAGTCCTGAATCCCTGAACCAATACACCAATAACCTGATAACAGCCTTCACATCCCGCAGCTATCCTCCTGGTCTGGTACAGAAGCAAATTGCCAGAGCCACTTCCTCATCTCCCCAATTTAAGAACCTTCCACAAAACCCCAGAAGTGCCCCTCTTGTCACCGGATACTTTCCGGGACTGGAGCGGACTCTGAATGTGGCTCTCCAGCAAGGATACGACTTCCTAAAATCCTGCCCCGAAATGAGATCCATCCTTCATGACATCCTTCCTACTCCACCGAGAGTGTCTTTCCGCCGCCCACCTAACCTCCGTAACCTCCTAGTCCACCCCTATGAAATCCCCAAACCACCTTCCCTACCTTCTGGCTCCTACCCTTGTAACCGCCCCCGTTGTAAAACCTGCCCTATGCACCCTTCCACCACCACTTACTCCAGTCCCGTAACCCGGAAGCTGTACACGATCAAAGGCAGAGCCACTTGCGATAGTACCCACGTGATCTACCAACTGACATGCCTGCACTGTGAAGCGTTCTATGTAGGAATGACCAGCAACAAACTGTCTATTCGCATGAATGGACACAGGCAGACAGTGTTTGTTGGTAATGAGGATCACCCTGTGGCTAAACATGCCTTGGTGCATGGCCAGCACATCTTGGCACAGTGCTACACCGTCCGGGTTATCTGGATACTTCCCACTGACACCAATCCTTCAGAACTCCGGAGATGGGAACTAGCCCTTCAGCATATTCTCTCTTCCCGTTGCCCACCTGGTCTCAACCTCCGCTAAATTCGAATTCCCACCCACCATCTTAACATCTTTGTCTTGATTCTCTGGACAGAGCCTCTGCCTCAAGTGGCATCTCTGTCTAACTTCCAACTTCTTTGCTTTCTACAGTTCTACAGTATGTCTGCCTAAGTGTACTTGTGTCTGTGTAAATGTGTGGGTGTATGTGCATTTATTTACCTTCCATTTTTTCCCGCAAGGTAAGTCTTTCCTGTCCCGGGATTGGAATGGCTCCTTACCCCCTTCCTTAAAACCCTCATCATTTCCTTTTCCCTCTCCTTCCCTTCTGCCTGATGAAGCAGCTAGGCTGCGAAAGCTAGCATTTGTGTGTGTGTGTGTGTGTCTGTGTGTTCATTTGTTGCTATTACTGCCTGTGCCCTTACGCCTGGTAAGTGTACTTCATCTATTTTTTACGTATATTTTTCCTTTTAGGAATTTTTCCTCTATTATATATATATATATATATATATATATATATATATATATATATATATTCACAAACCTAATCATCCAGGCCGGCCAATTGTGGCCGGTTGCCAAGCCCCCACAGAACGAATCTCTGCCTACATAGACCAACACCTTCAACCCATCATGTGCAGTCTCCCATCCTTCATCAAAGACACCAACCATTTCCTCGATCGCCTGAAATCCTTACCCTAGCCAGCTTCATCCTAACCCACAACTTCTTCACCTTTGAGGGCTGGACATACCAACAACTAAAGGGAACAGCCATGGGAACCAGGATGGCCCCCTCGTATGCAAACTTATTTATGGGACGCTTAGAGGAAGCCTTCCTGGAAACCCAAGCCTGTCAACCCAAAGTTTAGTACAGATTCATTGATGACATCTTCATGATCTGGACCAACAGTGAAGAAGAACTCCAGAATTTCCTCTCCAACCTCAACTCGTTTGGTCACATCAAATTCACCTGGTCCTACTCCAAATCCCATGCCACTTTCCTTGATGTCGACCTCCATCTGTCCAACGGCCAACTTCACACATCCGTCCACATCAAACCTACCAACAAACAACAGTACCTCCATTATGACAGCTGCCATCCATTCCATATCAAACGTTCCCTTCCCTACAGCTTAGGTCTTCGTGGCAAAAGAGTCTGCTCCAGTCCCGAATCCCTGAACCAGTACACCAATAACCTAATAACAGCTTTCACATTCCGCAGCTATCCTCCTGATCTGGTTCAGAAGCAAATTACCAGAGCCACCTCCTCATTCCTCCAAATCCAGAACCTTCCACTGAAGAATTCCAGAAGTGCCCCTTTTGTCACCGGATACTTTCCGGGACTGGAGCGGACTCTGAATGTGGCTCTCCAGCAGGGATACGACTTCCTTAAATCCTGCCCCGAAATGAGATCCATCCTTAATGACATCCTCCCCACTCCTCCGAGAGTGTCTTTCCGCCGCCCACCTAACCTTCGTAACCTCCTAGTCCATCCCTATGAAACCCCCAAACCACCTTCCCTACCCTCTGGCTCCTACCCATGCAACTGCCCCCGTTGTAAAACCTGCCGTATGCACCCTTCCACCACCACTTACTCCAGTCCAGTAACCCGGAAGGTGTACACGATCAAGAGCAGAGCCACTTGCGATAGCACCCACGTGATTTACCACCTGATAGGCCTGCACTGTGAAGCGTTCTATGTGGGAATGACCAGCAACAAACTGTCCATTCGCATGAACGGTCACAGGCAGACAGTGTTTGTTGGTAATGAGGATCACCCTGTGGCTAAACATGCCTTGGCGCAGTGTTACACCGTCCGGGTTATCTGGATCCTTCCCACCGACACCAACCTTTCAGAACTCCGGAGATGGGAACTTGCCCTTCAGCTTATTCTCTCCTCCCGTTGCCCACCTGGTCTCAATCTCCGCTAACTCAAATTCCCACCCACTATCTTTAGCATCTTTGCCTTGGTTCTGTGGACAGAGCCTCTGCCTCAATTGGTAGCTCTGTCCAACTTCTTTGCTTTTCACAAATGTCTGTCTAGGTGTGTTTGCGTTTCGATATGTCTGAGTGTGTGTGTATTTGTTTACCTTCCTTTTTTCCCCCCTAAGGTAAGTCCTTCCACTCCTGGGATTGGAATGACTCCTTTTCCACTTCCTTAAAACCCATATCCTACCCTTTTCCTCCCCTTTTTTCCTCTTTTTCCTGAAGAAGCTGCCAGTGGTGGCGAAAACTTGTATGTGTGTTTGTGTGTGATTTTATTTGTTTCTCTCGACGAGCCAGTCCTTTTGGTAAGTCATCTCTTTTCTATTTTTATTTTTGTTTATCCCACCGGGAAAGTTTCCCTCTATAATTTATATATATATAGAAAATAGATGACTTACCAAAAGGACCGGCTCGTCGATATACACAAAAATAAAAATCACACACAAACACACATACAAGCTTTTGCCACCACTGGCAGCTTCTTCAGGAAAAAGAGGAAAAAAGGGGAGGAAAAAGGGAAGGATATGGGTTTTAAGGAAGTGGAAAAGGAGTCATTCCAATCCCAGGAGTGGAAGGACTTACCCTAGTGGAAAAAAAGGTAGGTAAACAAATACACACACACTCAGACATATCGAAACGCAAACACACCTAGACAGACATTTGTAAAATTTTTTTTACAAATGTGTGTTTGTGTGTGATTTTTATTTTTGTGTCTATCGACGAGCCGGTCCTTCCCATGGGGAAAGTTTCCCTCTCTCTATATATATATATATAAAACTAATATTATAGAGGAAAAATTCCTAACAGGAAAAATGCCTGTGCCCCTTCGCCTGGTAAGTGTACTTGCTCTATATATATATATAAAACAGATGACTTACCAAAAGGACCGGCTCATCGAAAGATACAAATAAAATCACACGCAAACACACATACTGTATGCACAAGAAAGTATATTGTTTGAAAGTACATACTTTGCACTAACTGTTGGTTCAAGTCATTAACAGTAAGATGGTCAATAACACATAATTTTAATGAAGAAATAGCATTCAACAACTCACCTAGATGGTGGCCAGACTTCAACTGACGTATGTGCTCGGCATAGATAGCACCATCTTCCTTTATTTGAACCTCCTTGATTGTAACCAATGTCTAGAATGAATTATGTGACATCAGGCTGTAGGTCTCTTCCATAAAAATGCAATTCCATTTCATAGCAAGTAATCATTTCATTTTTGGTCTGATTCCAGAAAAAAGTGGAACTGAAGATATTCATGCAAGGCAGGCGAAGAAAATCGATGTGGAGGCACAGTCAGCAGATTCTACAACGAGTGAGAAGGAATTCAGTGATGCTCCACAAATCTCGAAAGCAACTGTGAAAACAGAATGTGGTGGCTCGGAGTTTATCTATAAAAGGGAATTTATGGATTCATCACAGAATTCGCAGGTTCATTCTGCAGTTGATTTAACTTACACTTTGAAGAATAATGGGAACTTGAAGAACATAATTTTTGCTGTTGATACACGAGGAAAAACTGTACCTATTAAAGTAACAAATAGACCCAAAAAACTTAACACAAATAATCATTCATCACTCTCTTCAAATGATAGTAAAGTCAGTTCAGATGAACCCATAACATCAATGGAAAACCACGAAGAAACAAGTATTGATGGGGATACAACATCCATAAATCATGTGCATGAATTCAGATATGATGCATCATTGCCTTGCACATCTCAGAATAACAGTGAAGGCACCCAATCGACGAGTCCTAAATATGAAGCACAAGGTCCAGTACATGAAAACAGTCCAAATATAATTCACATATTGCCTGAGACATTGGTGAATGGTGCTGTAAAAGTTGCAACATCAGCATTCAGTACTGCTAAATCAGTAATAAGCAATCTTCATACTATTCCTGCAAGGGTAAGTACTGTCATTAGTTTTGTCTTTCTATACTGTTCAATCTCTCCCCCATTTCTACAGGTTTTATTTCAACGGGCCTAGCTAAAGAAATGCATGTAATTTTGTAGTTGAACATCAGTTTTTGAATAGGCACAGGCTGTATCAATGCACTTTCACTGTGGTTTCTGAATGGTTGGAAGTATGCTAGGTACATTGAAAATAACACACCCAGAGAAAAGAAAGATACAAGCATGAAATTTTGCAGATAAGTATAGTGAGATCCAATGTGCAAGTGATCTAAGTTTGGTACCAATGTGTATGTCCACATACCCTGCAGATGCACTTTAGTTTAAATGCCACATAGTGATAGAGTTGTCTACATTACACTCATATCTCAAAGACATTAGTTGGCACAGAATGCTAGGTACTTTTGTTTGGCAACATTTCTCACAGTTACGTCAGTTTGATAGGGACCTGTGTCATTGGTATGAAAACCACATACTGGTTGACATGCCACATGGCTCACTAGATTCATCATTCAAAATGTTTTGTCAGGCAATTTTTGGAGCATTGGACATGAGATGGTACCTATGTTGTGACTACCGGGTCTGGAGTGACCAGAAAGACAATGATGTTGGGTGATTGTGCGGTAAATGTGAAGATCATATTGTGACTTGGTCCATATTGGAGGCAGAATTACAGGTGCAATTTATTCTTTGAACTATTTCTAGATGCTATGTTTTTGCAAATTAAGAATTCAGATGCTCTTCTCTCATATTCCTGTTAACTCCTGAGATAATGTTGATTCTGCCTACAACGGTGGTAACCAGAGGAGTGTGGACAGCAATCAATTGGCGAATCACGGTGTTCATGATGAATCCTGATTCATTTTGGGGACTTCTGAAAACCGTATATGGGTGTGGAGGTAGCTTGGTTAACTGCACATGCTGTTGCACACCATAACACCCCCACAGGTGGAATGTTGGGGGGGGGGGGGAGTATACAGTAGCGGTAGCATACAGTAGCTGGTCCTGTCTAATTGTAGTACACGAAATCACAATGGCCAGCACTTTACTTATTATAATGATCTTGTAGCAGTTTTGACCATAGAAACAGCTAATGTTCTGACTCCCTGGTGGAATTCTCTTTAGGTGATACCACTTGGGTAACTTGCACATTGATGATAATAAAATGATGATGAAGGAAACACAACAACACAGTCCCCAAGAGGAGAAAATTCTCTGACTCACTGGTAATCGAACCCGAGCCTCCTGTGTGGCAATCCTCCATGCTGTCCACTGGACTACAGAGGTTTTTATTTATGACATCCTTTAACCCCATATGGGAACTTTTCTACTTGATATATCTGTGGCACTTTTTGAACAAGATAATGCTCATCCGCATACTGCCTCCACACACAACACTACATATGTTATGAATTTTCCATGGTCATTCATGGTCTGTACAGCATTTGTGCAACTACCTGAAAAGTCTGATGCTGCAGTGTGGCTACACATGATTTGGGTGTGGCTGTTCGAGATTTGTTCTTCAATTTGCCTGAGGACATCATCGTACTTGTAAAAAAAAACTTGATGCCAGACCACGTTGCAGCAGAAGGTGGTCTATCATGTTATTTCTCTTTCACTATATTTGTTTACTTCTCTTGATTTTGGGATCAAGTGAATTTCTGATTGCGTCTAGAAAAATTGGTTTCAGTGCAATGACTCTCTCTTATTCCATTATTTTCAACATTCCTTATTGTACAAATGTTTGATTTTAACCCTCACTGTACTAATACATGTTAATTTGTTTTTGATATTAATGACATACTTTTTGAAGAAGTATGGATTAGCGATGGGTCGAACCCCAATTTTACTAAATCGAATCCGACTACCGTATCTTAAATAAAACATGTGCTGAATTCCGAACCCAAATTCAATCTTCCGAATCTCAAACCTAAATAATCTGTCAACTCAAGTACTTGCCTTTAAACATAATTACTATTCTATCACAGTCAGTGGTGAAGATAAAGCCTTCTAGGGCTAATCACAAATTACAATATTGACAGTAAAATTTAAGAAATTAAAATTACATGTAGATTTTTTTTTAAATCTTAAGGATTTTTTAATACCCCCTACCCTTAAAAGAAATTTGTATGAAACATTTTGATATATATGTTGTTTAGATGGTCTAAAAGATAAAAAGAAACTTTCTTCACTCTAATATAAAATGTTTCATTTTGATGAAATACAAAATAATTAAAGGGAAGGATTACATATTTTCTTCAAGGAGGAAGACTCAAAAATAAAACCTGAAAAAAGAGTAGATATTTTGGAAGTCAATAAATAGATTCTTAAAAAATAGGATGTGTAAATGTTAAATAGTTTTATAGTGACATATCAGGCATTCCATGTGTGACAGACAGGACATTCTGACGCAGAGAAATCCGCGTTTATTCAAGGTGTGTACTTGTTAGTGCCACAAAGACATTTCAGAACTGTGAAAAGTACTTAAAGCGCAGATTGCGCATTCCAGAGGGTTGGTTGGTTGATTGATTTTCTCAGGGAAGCCAAAACAGTCTAGGTCCAACCCGCCACTGCCCGCAACGAAACTAAGTTTATTATGCGGTATCGCTCCCTGTATATCTAGTAAAGCCAACCAATGCCCTTGAACAGTGCAAGGAGTCCCTTTACCAGTTCTTTATTAGACACAAATTCTTCGGGTCTGGTTGTCCCAAACATTCTGTGCCTTTTACTCTCCAATGCAATGCATTTGAATATTAGATGTGATGCAGTTTCATCACCGTCATCACAGATTCTACATTTAGGGTTCTCTTCTGTTATTCCCATTGTATGTAGGTGTTTTTTTTAAATTCCCATGGCCTGTCAGCAATCCAACCATGAAAGTAATCTCTCTCCTGTCCAGGCCCAGGATTGCAGAGCTTATTTTAAAACATGGGTTGGCATCATTACCTTACCATGTTTTTGTTGATAGACTTTGGTCCAATATTCTACATGCTGTCTTCTGAGCCACTTACATAGCTCCAATTTGATCATTGCCTTGGGTGATTGTCAGGACAGGTTTCTGTCCAATAAATGGAGTCTCTGCTCCCATCCTGGCTAATCTGTCGGCATGTTCGTTGCCATTGACCCTCGAGTGGCCAGGGACCCACAATAGGTTTACCCTATTGCTTTCCCCTAGCTCCACCAGAACCCTGTGACATTCTGCAACAATTTTAGACCTTGTTGCAGGAGCTGCCAGTGATCTCAGGGCTGCCTGGCTGTCTGAATAGATATAGATGCTATGGTCTTTGTAGCACCTACGCAAATTCTCCTCCACACACGCTCTGATGGCAGTGATTTCGGCCTGGAATACTCAGGCTAGTTTCCCTAGAGAGATGACGCCCTCCAGTCTTGGCTGCACCCCATATACCCCGGCCCCAACAACTTGGTCTGATTTTGACCCGTCAGTGAACCAGACAATATCCCCCGTATGGTGTCGAACTATTTTCTCCCACTGCTCCCTACTTCCAATTCTTATACTGAAAGGCTTGTTGAAGCAGTATGGGGTTATAATATAGTCGGCTGGCATTTCCCCAACCTTTCCTACATTTACCTCACTCACTATTTTAGTGTGTGATTCTGGATATCCCAAAGAGTTCCAGTTTTTGCCAGTTTTGAGTCTGTATGCACCAGCTGCTGCCTTCATCTTGACCCAAAAGTGTAATGGGGGCATATCCAACATGGTTTCCATCCCAGCAGTTGGTGTGCTACTAATTCCGCCTGCTGTGGCTAAGCAGGCTAATCTCTGCACCTTACCAAGCTCCTTAGCAGCAACCTGCTGTTCTACCTTCTTCCTTTACACGACCGACCCATAGGTGATCCTGGGTCTAATCACTGTGATGTATATCCAGTGCATACCCTTTGGGCTCAGGTCCCAATTTTTGCCACAAGCTCTCCTGGTACTTACCAGAGTACCATTTGCCTTGGAGCAAATATTCCTAATGTGAGGGGTCCATGTCAGTTTCTCATCTAAGGTAACCCCCAGATATTTCACTGTCCCCTTCACAGGTAGCGCTTCATTGAAAAGCTTTAGATTCCAACTTGAATGTTGGATGTGCTTCTTTGTGAATGGTACAACAACAGTCTTCTTAGAACTAACCCCCAGATCCCGTTTTCTGCACCAGTCTTGCACAATGTCCAACGCACCTTGTGCCATATTCTTGAATGTGTCAGCAAATTTGCCAAGTATTACTATGACAAGATCACCTGCGTATCCTTCGCAAAAGTACTGAGTACTGCCTAGAGTTTAATTCTCCAATAAGATCATTCACCACTAGATTCCACAATATAGGGGAAAGAACTCCTCCTTGAGGGCAACTCCTAGTGGTGTTGATTACCATTTTTTCATTCATCATGGTAGCCTCTACCTTTCTTCCACTGAGCATCGCCCTTGTCCACCTACTTATAGTGGTCCCTAGGACATGCACCTCTGCTGCCCTAACCATGGAATCGAAGGTCGTGTTGCTAAAAGCCCCCTCGATGTGCAGGAAGATACAGAGGGCTATTTCCTGAAAGTCTAGTGCTTTCTCCACCTTCCCAATGAGTTGGTGGAAAGCTGTCTCACATGATTTACCTGGCTGTTATGCATGTTGGTTTGAATGTAGGGGAACCTTACTTAACCTCCTTTCTCCAACATGCACAAAAACCAGCTTTTCCAATGTCGTAAGAATGAAGGACAAGCTTTTGGTCTCATATTCTTGGCCTTGGTATGATCAATTCTCCCTGGTTTAGGAATGAAGACAACCTTCACTGCCCTCCAGGCATCGGAAATGATTCCTGCTGCTAGGCTAACCCTGAATAACCTGCATAGGAATCTAATAAGATTTTCTCCCACTTGTTGCAGGAGAGCTGGAGAGATTCCCTCGGGGCCAGGTGATTTGAACGGTTGAAATGTTCCCACCGCCCATTGGACCTTACTGAAATCGACACACTCCTTGGCCAGATCCCAGTCCTCTTTGCGAATACCTGAGAACCATTGTCTCTCAGAAATCTCATTCTGGTCTGAATTATCCCCCAGAGTATATTGAGGAAAGTGAGTCTGGAGGAGCAGTTCCAGCATTTCATGTGCTGTCTTTGTATACTCCCCATCCTCCTTCCTCAATGTTCCTCCTGGATTAGCTGGTACCCTAGTGAGGATTTTATGAAGTCTTGCTTGAGCAGCCGTGCCCTCCACTTCCTCACAGAATACCTTCCAGGATGACTCCTTTGCCTGTCTGATGGCAAGGTTGTAATTGACAAGGGCCTTACGATATTTTGCCCATTGTCCTTTGCACCTCACAAGGTTAACAGTCTTCGTACCTGTTTCCTTTGCATTTCCAGGTTATTATTCCACCAAGGCACACTCCTATTTGTGCACTTCTTGGTGATGGAGCAGTTGTCCTGGTATGAGGTCACTATAGCAGAGTTTACGGCCTCTGCTACTTCCTCAAACTCTGCTGAATTCCTTATCGAAGTTTTAATTTCCGATAGGCTGAGGTCAAGGTCTCTCTTATATGTCTCCCAGTCCATTTCTTGGGATTTCTATAGGTCATTGTCTGTCTGGTTCCCATATCAACCTTGAATTTAATATACATGTGATCTGATAAGGATGGCTCCAGGACCACATACCACTGTTTGACGTAACTGCCCATCATCATGGAACCAAAGGTTATGTCAATTACTTCTTCCCTTCTACTATTCCTGCATGTAGGTTCATCACCCCTATTCAGGATCTCCAAGTTGTTAGATAGGAGAAATTCAAGGAGGTGCTCACCTCTACTGTTGGTGTCCTTGCTGTCCCACGATAGATTGTGGGCATTGGCATCACATCCCACCAACAGTTTGTCACCTTGCTGATGACAAGCTTCCGTCAACCTCCTCACTTCCAAGGAAGGAGGAGAGCTGTCTTCGTAAGGAAGGAATGCTGAGGCCAAAACAATTTCCCTCGTGATACCTTTCTCACGTTGCTGCATCCTGATGGTCACCAGGTCCTTGGAACAAAAATTCATCATTGGTATGAAAGGTATTCCATTTCTAACATAAATGCATGTTATGGAGTTTTTTTAGATTTCTAGCATAAATCAGCTTACCTACAGTACCACCGAGGCCCGATACACCCCCTTTGTATATATAGGGTTCTTGTATCAGGGCTACGTCTACCTCCTGTCTCCCCAGGTGATGGCTCAGGGCAGCAGTGGCCCCTTTACTGTGCTGAAGGTTTATCTGCAGCATTTCCAGCCCCCATCTTCCTGCCATTATTGCCTTTAAAGTCTTTGATTACCCTGACGGCGACCTGCGAGAACCCTAAAAACAGTTTCAGGCCTTGCTCTCTCATTGCCTTCAGGGTCTTCTCTCCGACCTCCACCACCAGGGTTCGTCCTTCCAGAACAACCTTTTGGTTAATTACCCTCCAATCCTATGTCGAGACTTTTGGGTTCTGGACCCTTATTTTCTTGAACAGAGTCTTTGGGGAGACATCCTTAAGGATCTTTGGTACCCATATTGATAGCTTTGCGGTCTTCTGGAGTTCGGCTGCTGTCTTGACCAGCAGCTTTGCATCCTCCCACGGGGATATCATGGGCACCTTGTCCTTAAGCCCTTCTGCTGTGTGCTCCCCCTCACAGACAAAAATGAGGGCACCGCGATCTAGATAGACCCTCCTGAATTTGGGTCCTGGTCCAGCATCCCCCCCTCCCCCAATCTCTTCAAAGAGGGCAATCTGCACGAGCTCCTCCTGCTGCGAGGTGATGCTCACCAGTGGGTATCCTTCTTGGACAACCGCCATTCTAAAGACTGAGCCTGCAGTACTATAGGTCTGTTTCCCTATTTCCTGCCTCAGCCTTTTAGGATCACGCCTGTCCAGAGAGGAGGGAGTCTTAGATTCCTCCCGAACCCTCCTGCCACCTGTCTCTGACGTCGAGGGGGGTCTGTGTATCCCCTTTGACTTGAGGCAGTTTCTTTTTGGGGGCCTTGGGCTCAAGCCCTTTTGATTCCCTCCACTTATGCTTAGGGTGCCATTCTTTTCCTTCCTTTTGCTTCTGTTCCTTGAGAAGTTTCCTCCTCTGACCCCCAGACAAGGCCTTAATCCTAATCTGGTCCAATTTCTTTGTTACAGTTCCCACTTCTTGCTCAGGTCTAGACCCTGATTCAGAAGTAGGAGTGCACTCCATCGGTCCTGTTCCCAATGTATCCGAGGTCTCAGATTGCCCCTCAGATTCTTTTAAAATAATTTCTTTCTCCGTGTTCATCTTAGTCCCACGAGATTTGGGGATTTATATGATCCACACCACGATAACCCCTTGCAGTGCAAGGCTACTTTCTCAGGGAGGTCACCTGGTATCCCTGAGGCTCCGTTCGAGACACATCCACCCATGTGCCGGCACAGATCGCATCACACTTTGTGTTGGGAAGGGAATTGGGAAAGGACTGGGAGAGGATAAGGAAGACCGGACGTTGTGGGACACTCTTTAGTCTCATCCATCAACTGAGATCTCTCCGGCAGGAGGTTCTCTACCTTCGGTATAGCCCTCAGCTTCCTACTTATGCTCAAGCCTCTCCACTCGCACGAACAGTGCTTTGTCGTGGTGGTGTCCCCCGGAGAGGTTCTAGAGGGTTAAGCAAGGGTATTTTGTAGATTTAGTTATTCTTTCAAACGTTGAAGATCACATAACTGATCTGCATATTATTCATAGAAGATTTAAAAAATCAGTAGTAGAAGTCAGTTGCCGTGCTTCATTTCTATATGCCTCTGTTCAGTATAAGAATAATACAGATGTGAACATTAACATGATACGTATATTCTTCCACGTTCGCTGTTGTCTTTCAGGTTTGTTAGGCGGACGGAATTTGAATGTTGTAACAGCTAACACGAAAGATTACATGGCATAATGTTTACATTTGTATTATTCTTATGGCAAAAAGAGAGTGGAATTTACAAATGATGATTAATAGGAACAATCCCTTGTCCCTAATAGAAAAACACGTAAGTTGTAGCACGAAGGCAGAGGTTGTTGCTTCAGGCATATTGATGCAACACAGGCTTACCAGCCGGTCTTACGTAGCAACTTTTAGATAAGACTTCAAATGTATGACTATTGTCTGAAACTAAATGCTGAAATATAAAACAATTTTATTAGGCTTATAATACAAATTTTATGAAATGTTTGTAATAGCAGTTAGATATTGGTATGGTAATTCCAAATTTATCACTTGATTCCTTTTTATTCAGTTCCTTCGTACTACAGAGCATCATCTATTGTACAAACTAGTGCATTCGATTTCAAATATTTTTAAATGCCTGCTACACAATCTGATTTTGAACCCACTTCCATCTATCATCATTCCATTGGCACACTTGCGTGTTTTACGCTACTCAGTGTCCGTTGTCTGTAACTTTTCGAAAGGCAGTTGGTGTACGTGTGTTTAAGCTTAACCTTAAACGATTTATTGAAACAGACGTTAAGTGGTTGCTGAATTGACGCCATCCCATCACGATTAGAACTTTTTTTTTTCCACATAATAAATAACTTTCTTCTTGAAATCCTAGTGATTCATTACAGTTCACTTACCCAACACTTCACAAAATTCAGCAAAACTATAGGTGAAATCAAAATGAGGCAACTCATGCAAGAATCCTAAAGCCTTATGTATTGTTGGTATTTATGTAAAGAAATTTATTTTTGTTGCTACTTATATTTGAAAGGCCTTATTTTTTTTAAATTTATTTATTTATTTATTTATTTTTAACGAGTGCAAATGTTTTAGCCAGCATTTATATTTGTGCCTGTTAAGCAAGCTTGTGTAGCACTGCTTATATTAGACAGGAAAAGTTACTTGTGGTGGCTCCTAGCGCCATTTACTATTCATAGTGAGGTCGTTTCATTTTATGACATCCTGTCTTTCAGCGGGTCTATGGAAAATAAGGTAAATAACGCAAATAAAAGCACACTGTTATGCAAAGTAAACTACAACATTTGTAACTGAAGGTTTTCATATAATACTTTGGATTCGGAATTCGGTAGTATTCGGCCCTTATGCTCCGAATCTCGAATCCGAAGCCAGTGTGCTAGATTTGGCGAATAGTAGTTGTGGCCAAACCACTCGGACAAAGCCCTAGTATGGATTGTAAGTAGGTTCTAAAGCGTCTAAATACACTTTACCACCCTTGGCAATATGAACACACTTTCAGTAATGCACCTTACAGGTATGGGAGCATCGTACAACTGTCACAGTAAATAAATAAATAAAATTGTCATTAATTGTTGTTGACAAACTTTAAACTTTCTAAATAGAGATTGCTGTGTAAATACAGTCACAAACTTGAAAATATTGAATACTACATATGCCTGGCGTGCATTGCAATATTTGTATTAGAATTAGGGTTGTGTCCGAGTGGTTCGGCCGAATCCATTATTCACCGAATCTAGCACACTGGCTTCGGATTCGAGATTCGGCACATAATGGTCGAATACTACTGAATCCTGAATCCAAAATGTTATATGGAAACCTTCAGTTACGAATGTTGGAGTTTACTTTGCATACCAGTGTGCTTTCGTCTGCTATTTACTTTATTTTCCATAGATCCACTGAAGGACGCGATGTCACAAAATGAAATGACCTCACTTTGAATAGTTCTGATAAATGACGCTAGGAGCTGCCACAAGTAACGTTTCCTGTCTACACAGGCGACACAGGCTTGCTTAGCAGGCGAAAATATAAATACTGTCTAAAACTTTTGCTCTCGTAAAAAAAAGCCTTTCAGTTATAAGTAGCAACAAAAATAAATTTCTTCACGTAAATGGCAACAATACATAAGGCTTTAGGATTCTTGCCTCATTCTGATTTCACGTATTGTTTTGTCGAATTTCGTGAAGTGCTGGGATATGTGCACTGTAATGAAACACTAGGATTTCAAGAAGAAAATTATTTATTATGTGGAAAAAAAAAAGTTCTAATGGTGTAACCTCGAGGTGGGATGACGTCAGTTAAGCAACCACTTGACGTTTGTTTCAATAAATTGTTTAAGGTCGAACTTAAACACATGTACACCAGCTGCCTTTCGAAAAGTGACAGACAACTGTCACCAACGGGTCGTGTAAAACGCGCAAGTGTGCCAATGGAATGATGATACCTGGAAGTGGGTTCCAAATCAGACTGTGTAACAGGCATTTAAAAATGTTCGAGATCGAATTCTCTAGACTGTACAAGGGAAGATGCTCTGTAGTACGAAGGAACTGTGTAACAAGAAATCAAATGATAGCGATTTAGAATTACCTTACCGGTATCTAATTGTGTAAACATTTCGTAAAATTTCTATTACAAGACTAATAAAATTGTTTTATATTTCCGCATTTAGGTTCATACAATAGCTGTACATTTCAAGTCTTATCTAAAAGCTACTACGTAAAGCCGACTGGCAAGCCTGTGTTGCGTCAATATGCCTGACACTACAACCATTGCCTTCGTGCTACAACTTACGTGTTTTTCTATTAGAGGCAAGGGATTGTTCCTATGAATCGTGATTCATGAATTCC
This sequence comes from Locusta migratoria, assembly GCA_026315105.1. Lineage (NCBI taxonomy): Eukaryota > Metazoa > Arthropoda > Insecta > Orthoptera > Acrididae > Locusta > Locusta migratoria. Next base: position 427,234,753 of record CM048747.1, read on the forward strand.
ACACTTTTTTTGCCATAAGAATAGTACAAATGTGAACATTACGCCATGTAATCTTCAGTGTTAGCTGTTACCACATTTAAATTACGCCCGCCTAACAAACCCGAAAGACAACGGGGAACGCGGAAGAATACATTTCACGTTAATGTTTACATTTGTATTATTCTTACGCTGAACGGAAATACTTAGAAATGATGCACGGAAACTGACTTCTAGTACTGATTTTTAAATCTTCTACGAATAAAAATTCAATGCAGACTAGTTACGTGATCTTAAACGTTTGAAAGAATAAATGAATCTAAAAAATACCATTGCTTAACCTTCTGGAATGTTCAATCTGCGAATTACTTTTCACAGTTCTGAAATGTCTTCGTGGCAATAACAAGTACACACACGTCGAATAAATGCGGATTTCTCTTTCTCTGAATGTCCTGTCCGTCACTTATGGAATGTCTGATATGTCACTATAAAATTATTTAACATTTACACATCCTATTTTTTAACTTACAAAATATCTACTTATCTTCTCAGATTTTATTTTTGTGTCTTCGCCTTTGAAAAAAAGAAGAAAAAAAAGTAATCCTTTCCTTTCATTGCTTTTATTTCAGAATATGAAATATTTTGTAACAGAGTGAAGAAAGTTTCTTATTATATTTTAGATCATAATATTTATATCAAAATGTTTCATTCAAATTTCTTTTAAGTGTAGGGGGTATTAAAAATCCTTAAGTTTGAAAATAAAAATGTAAGTGAAATTTTAATTTCTGATTAATATTGTCATTTGGGATTCACCCCAGAAGGCTTTCTTTTCATCACTGGCTGTGCTAGAGTTGTAATTCTTTTTAAATACATGTACTTGAGTTGACGGATTATTTGGGTTCGAGATTCGAAAGATTCGATTCGGGTTCGGTATTCAGCAAATGTTTTATTTAAGATTCGGTATTCGGATTCGATTCGGTAAAATTGGGGTTCGACCCATCCCTAATTAGAAAACAAGGTTGTGACAAAATTTTAAATCAATTGGACAACAACATCCAGAGTTTTGGTAAAACTAATGAACAGAAAATGTGTGTGTTCCTCATTGGAAACCTGTGAAGGTTATTGACCAATTGCTATGAAATTTTGATACAATGTTGCATTGGATACACCAATCTATCTTTTGTATATTTTTGCAAAATGAGTTGCAAGTTGGAATGTGAAGTAATACATTAAAACAACATGCAGGATGCACCAGTTTTACAGCTTGTATAGCTAAAATGTAGTAAGTGACAAACTTTTTTTCCTTTCATCATTTTGTGGAGAGTGCTGGAATAATTTTTGTAAAGTTTAGAAATCGTATGTAAATTTTGTTGCTAGAATTAAGTGCTCTCAATCTAAAACAGTGGATACATGAATTTGGGTATATCCGCACATTTCATCTTATTGTTTGTGGTGTTAAGTCTCCGGAACTATTTGTTGTTGTCTTTAATTTTTGTGCTAGGAACCTTTGCAGAAGTATGGAGAATAATTCACTAAAGTTCCATCTCATTTGGATGAATGATTTAAGAATGCACAGAGAATGAACAAACATTAATTTTTATATATAAAAATGACAGTCATTATATAACATCCACTTCTACAATTAAAAAAAAAGTTTTTTTTCATCATTTCAAATCCCCACACTTCTCTACATCTCCCTTTTATCCTTTACCGCCCCTTCCCATCACTGTATTCATTGCCGCAATTCAAATTCCCACCTATCAGAGCCTTTAAAATCCATCATGCAATTCGGAACTTTCCGTCCCCACCTTTACCCCCTCCACTCCCCACCTCACTCACAGTCTAGTTTGTGTTGCTAGAGTTTCCGCACATGATAGTTGTGTGTGATTAGTTATCTGAGTGTGAACGTATGTGTTTCTTTTTCTGACGAAGGTCATGGCCCAAAATTTAAGTTGTGTGGATGTGATTATCTATTTTTGTGTCTTAGCAGCTCAGTGATCCTCTTTATGATGAGTTGTTACCTATCCTCAATTATTGATATTTTTCAGTTAATCTGACAGAAATTCTTCAATGTAACATATCAGTTAAATGGCTTACATTATTGTTATTTAATACTTTGTCATTGTATTGAATTAACTTGTTCATTATCTTGCATTTTGGGTTGAGTAGTTTCTCTCAGATTTCGTAAATGTCCTGGAGGCATATGCTGTTACGTTCTCTTTTCCATCTCATATTTGTACCAAAACACCAAGTCAGTATCATCCACTTGCATTTTTGTTAAACTTTGTAGGTCCTGTCTGATCATACAAACAAAGTATGGAATCAGTCATCAGAGCTATTCACAAGATTTTGAAATAAACTTGTAGAGATTTGCCTAGCTTTTAACACCTCTTGGAAGAGTCTGGTTTTCATACAAAGTATTTACAAACTGCCAGGTTGACATTCGATCACAGAACATAATCTCAAATGGTTTCAAAATGCTAGAAACATTTCAGCAAAGGAATCCATCAAAATTTGAAAACTATTATACCAATATTAATTACCATACCTTCATAATTAACATAGAGAAATAAACATGCCTACAGTTACCTATCGGAAATCGTATTATTGTCAGTATTCATTTTCTAACAATGTGTGGCACTGTATTATTACAGTATGTATTACAAAATAATAAAATAGCCTCCACCTTTGGATATGCAACATTTCTACATTAACTATATCACTGACATCATTAAAGACGTTTCATACCAGATACAGTGTAGTGTCTTTGAAAACCACCAATTTCACAGTAATTCCCAAAAAAATCGATGAGTTCGTGTTATTTCCTTAAAAACCGCAGAATTTGCATTATTTCCTTAAAAACTACCGAATTCGCATCATTGTTAAAACAGATTTTCCCTGTCCCTAAGCATATTAAATGATGTATAAATTCTATTTTGTCCAAATAACAGATTCTGAAATTAAAAACCATGAAATATGTAATGCAAACAATACAAATATTTTGTTAATTACATGGGGATTAAATAAAGGCAAATGTTGCCAACAGGTATTGTCCATCTACATTAAACATTCTTCCATGACATAATGATAGAATTCAAAATAATGAAATGGTCTTTGAAATATTTGGTTTGTTTACTTGTGAGACTTTAATTAATTACATAATTGATGGGTAATTTATTTGTAATAAAGTAATATTCAGTACATGCAGTACTCATTTGGAGATGTGCCTCAATTGTGCTTCAGATTTACAATACAGAATTTTGTAGCGTCAAGTAGCAATGCTATACCCTTTAAGTACTACTTGCATGGAGCCTGTTTGTTTTAAACAGTGTCTCAACCTAATGCAGCACAGAATTAGATTGATTCTTCCAGTGTTTTGCCTTGTAAAACCTTTGGTGTTAATGCCTAATGCATTGTAATCATTGGTAGATTCACTTCCATTGAACACGTTGATACTGTGTCTCGATCATGCTGCCAACCACTGTAGTGTCACACACTAGCACTTTACTTATCAGTTACCTCTTTTTCTCTAACATTACTGGTTGGTCAACACCATCCTCAGTAGACAAATAAGAAATATCACTGTATTATTATGTACTTTGGTTCTTCACTTTGCAAACATGTTTGAGAGACATCACATAGTTGTTTTGCATCAATGTTTCTTTCAGCGAGTAGAAAACATTAAACAATTTAAGTTTATAGTCTTCTGAAAACTGTGTGGCTTTAGATTTACATTTACAGTATAAATGAAAGAGGGAAAATATTGTTGATATTATTATCCCTAGGTCTCTGTAGAAACGGCTGAGTACCATAAAAGATTGCACGCAAGTAGCCTCCTAATCAGAACAGTATTTTTATGACAGTACAAAGTTGTTTTTTATAATTAAATGCAGTAATAAACTTTAACATTACTTATAACAATTCCATAAGAGATAACAACAATAGAGAAAGACGATAGAGACCTACCTCTTGCTTGGGAGCCTCTTTAGCTGATAGCACAATACTGTCTTTTCTAATATATGTCTTTCCTATACTACATAGTTGCTTCTTTGTCACATTGAGCACTACCGCCACCCTCTTCATCTGTTTTTTTCTCTTTCCATTTTGCAATAGTGTTTGTTAGTTAGCTATAGTATTATTACTTCAGTTGTCAACAGTCGTGCAACTGAGTGTTCGAACAGGACTCATTTGAACATTGCCATTACTGGTAGCTGTTAGTGCCATCTTGTGGCAGCTGTAAACACTATTTCCCACTGCTTTGGCACTTGAGTCAGAATATATGTTATTGGCCTTGGCATTTACAGTGGAATTTCACCAACAACTCAAATTTCAATTTCTTTTGGTGCTTGACTTGTTTTTTATTGACATGCCTCTTGTGGTATCAAAAAGTTATTAGAACCATCTAGCACTGGACAAGCATAAGAACATTCTCTGACTGGCATCAGTTACTTCCTTCCCATACCTTGTAATTAGGAATCCCCTCTATACTGAGTGTACTTTTAGTAATAAATTATAGTTTGCAGATTGCTCCCATGTGTGTTTGTTTACAGATCTTAAGACTAAATGTACCATGCATTAATACTAAGTTAACATAGACTGTGTCACTTGTTCATTTATACTAGACTGCCCCATTTTATATTGAAGATGGAAAACACTTTATCAATATGCACTACTGGCCATTAAAATTGCTACACCAAGAAGAAATGCAGGTGATAAACAGGTATTCAATGGACAAATATGTTATACTAGAACTGACATGTGATTACATTTTCACGCAATTTGGGTGTATAGATCCTGAGAAATCAGTACCCAGAACAACCACCTCTGGCAGTAATAACGGCCTTGATATGCCTGGGCATTGTGTCAAACAGCTTGGATGGCATGTACAGGTACAGATGCCCATGCAGCTTCAACATGATACCACAGTTCATCAAGAGTAGTGAATTGAGTATTGTGAGCCAGTTGCTCAGCTACCATTGACCACAAAGGCCAGTACAGGACCCTGCAACACATAGTCGTGCATTATCCTGCTGAAATGTAGGGTTTCACAGGGATCGAATGAAGGGTAGAGCCACAAGTCGTAACACATCTGAAATGTAATGGCCACTGTTCAAAGTGCCATTGATGCGGAAAAGAGGTGACCGAGACGTTTAACCAATGGCACCCTATACCATCACGCCAGGTGATACGCCAGTATAGCAATGATAAATACACACTTCCAATATGCGTTCACCATGATGCCGCCAAACACGGATGCGACCATTATGATGCTGTAAACAGAACCTGGATTCATCCAAAAAAATGATGTTTTACCATTCGTGCACCCAGGTTCGTCGTTGCGTACACCGTTGCAAGTGCTCCTGTTTGTGATGCAGCATCAAGGGTAACTACAGTCATGGTCTCTTAGCTAATAGTCGAGGCTGCTGCAAACACCGTTGAACTGTTCGTGCAGATGGTTGTTGTCTTGCAAATGTCCCCATCTGTTGACTCAGGGATCGAGACGTGGCTGTCATCTCGACTGCTAGTGATAGGAGGCCATTGGGATTCAGCACAGCGTTACGTATTGCCCTCCTGAATCCACCGATTTCATATTCTGCTAACAGTCATTGGATCGTGACCAAAATGATCAGCAATGTCGCGATATGATAAACCGCAATCGCAACAGGCTACAATCTGACCTTTATCAAAGTTGGAAAAGTGATGGTACGCATGTCTCCTCCTTACATGAGGTTCACCAGCCCGTCAACTGCTGTTTGTGTATAAGAAATTGGTTGGAAACTTTCCTCATGTCAGTATGTTGTAGGTGTCGCCACCGGCGCCAACCTTGTATGAATGCTCTGAAAAGCTAATCATTTGCATATCACAGCATCTTCTTCCTGTGTGTTAAATTTCGTGTCTGTAGCATGTCATCTTCATGGTGTAGCAATTTTAATGGCCAGGAGTGTACATATATTATGCAATTCAAGTATGTGTACTGCATGCTGAAGCACACTTATACTTAGTTTTGCAACAGTTCACTGCTTGTTGTGTTTTATCAGTTTGCATCTGTAATGAGGAGTAGCTGCACAAACTCTCATCATTTAGATGTGATTTCACCACTTGTTGCAACATACGACAAAACTCCTGAAACATCCAACCAGTTTTGGAGTTCCTGAAATGGTCATGCCAAGCCTTTGTGCATCACAAATGCTGTCACTCAAACTGAGGTAGATCTCACAATTACCCCTGTCTACACATGGTCAACACTCTTACTGAATAATACTGTAACACTGCTGAAGCATCTTGTGTGAATTATAAGTAATTGGATCAAATATTCAGAGTAAGTTAGAGATAGCCAAACGAGGTACGGAGTTGATGCTAGCAGTTGGTGCAAGATAGGCATTACAATTATGGTATCAGGTTTATGTACTATGTGACTGGTTCCTGTGCAGTTCTTCTAATGTAGCAATTGCAGAAGACACCTGCAGTACATTAACATGAAGGTCACTCGGATGGGCATTTGCGAAGCTGTTGCTTCTTGCGTGACTTGAAACAGTACAGTAAGGATGCAAAGAGCAGAATAAATAATTGAGTCACCTGTTTCAGAACAGTGGCTGTTTTACGGTATGAGAGTCAAAGAGTACAAGAGCCAGGTACCTGGTCATCGTTTCACAGTTGGCGTTGGCAGACAGCCAAGACACTGTAGCAGGGTTGCCGACAGTGTGAAGTCAAGATTCCACCATGCGATCTTGGCCGGCTCTTAAGTCTTATTCCCCATACTTGGGCCATTGCACTGAAGATCTGCTAGACTCCCACTCTGTCAGTGAGCCACTATCTTGGGCTGCATTAAGTTCACAACTTACAGTACAATGCAGCTTAGTCATCACCATGAGTGAGAGCTGGCTCTTCATAGTCGCTCAAGCTGGTAACAGCTGTCATCAGACTACCAGGGCTGAGTCTACAGCAGGCCTTATTGCAAGTGTATGTCATACTGTGAGGTTGCTGCCACAGCAGTAAGTCGAGTTGTGTCACTTCTGACTCATGGCTGAGCCATATGCCGGGACCTGTATAATGCTATCACCAGCTGTATCTATCTGTACGAGAGGAAATAAAGTTGATTAAACCGACTCTTTTCCGTGCCCTAATAAACCTTAGTTTCCAATAATTGGTGTCAGCAGAGCAACACATCAGAACTTCAGTGACTTCAATCCTCCCAGCCACTAAATTTGGCACCAGCTTCAATTGTCATTCCTAATTTTGTGGGTTGGACACTAATATTGGTTTTATGAGTTTTGAGTTACAGCTATATGCATAATGTGACCAATGTGACATGTATCAGTATCATGTAGGCAGTGTGTTTTTCTGGGACAAAGCGTCACCATATATGGCTGCAGAAAACGTTGTGAGGGAATTTCTATTTTTTTGTTTCATCATAATGAGTAACAAGAACACTGCAATGGCTAAGTAAGGGGGACAGGGTATAATGCAACATGAGGCATTTCAGTAGTTGTTGGAGAAGGTTGCACAGTTGACCACTGACTATACGGATTTACATAATGGATTAAATCACGAGGATGACAGATCGAATTGTGTACCCATGAGGTTGATCCAGCAGCTGCTGTTTGGTTGGTCTGTTTTGGGGAAATGTTTCAGATGCTGTGGTATCCAGTTTGGTAGATTTATCTGTAGCTGCAGTTATGGAGAGGATGGTTGGTCTCACACTTGTTGCAAGTAGAAAACCAAAACATTTTAACAATGGAAAATCAAATTGGAATGTCAATAATGGAGGATAGATGACAACTCACTGTAAAGAGACTAGCTGAGCTGCTGACAGGCACAAAAAATAGACAATTACATTACACAGCTTAAATTTTCAACCACGGCCCTCATCAGAGAAAGAAACACATACATTCAGACAATCTCATACACAATTATACACACACAACTGCCATGTCCGGCCACTCCAGCTCCACAAGCATCTAAACTGTAATTGAGGTGGGGAGTGTAGGGGTAAGGATACCAGGTAAGGCTGGGGATGAAGTGTTCCACACTGTATCGTGGATTTTAAAGGCAAGAATTTGAATTGCGGCAGTGAATACAGTGAAGGGAAGGGTCGGGAAAGAATGAAAGGGAGGTGTAGAGTACTGTGGGGAGGGAATGGTGGGATTCGGAAAAAATGATAGAAATAGTAAGGAAAAAAATTGAGACGTAATTAAGAGGATATTGTAAGAGACGACACACAGTTGCAAGGAATACATAAATTGGAGGGATACAGGAAAAGGAATGGTGAAGGATGTGGGTTGGGGTGGAATAATATTACACTTAGAGTGTAAGGATGACAAATTATCTTAGGTTGGCCAGGATGATTGCCATACCGTAGAATTGTGTTGAAGAGGCCACTTCCATCTGTGCAGTTCAGAAGAACTGGTGGTCAAGGGAAGGATCCAGATGACTCGAGTAGTGAAACTGCCATTGAAATCCAGACTGCTGTGTTCAGCTGCATGCTGTGGTACAGGGTGGTCCTTCTTGCTCTTTCCCATGTTTTGACGGTGGTCATTCATCCTGACGGACAGCTGGTTCATAGTCATACCAATATAAAATGCTATGCACTGATTACAGCAGAGATGGTAAATCACAGGTGCTCCGACCTCTCATGGGGTGGGATGAGCCTGTGACAAGACTGGAATAGGAAGTGCTGGGCGGGTGGATTGTGCAGGTTTTGCATCGGGGTCTTACACAGGGATATGATCCATGTATTTGGGGTTAGGAGTGACATAGGGATGGACTAAGATGTCATTTCAGGACATGTTAGTAGATAATGGAAACACTGACAAAGGATGTGATTTACTTGTTCCAGTCCAGGGCGGTATTGGTTGACAGGGAGGACACTCCTTTGTGACTGGTTACTGGGGTTGGAGGGAGGATTGCTAGTGTGTGGGGATATGGCATGGGAAATATATTTTCAGACTAGGTCAGGAGGGTAATGTATGTCTGGGAAGGTCTTTGGCATAATGGGTAAGGGACTTATCATTGCAAATTCGCCATCCACAGGTGACAAGCCAGTATGGGAGGAATTTTTTTATGTGGAACGGATGGCAGCTATCATAGTGCAGGTACTGTTGGTAATTAGTAGGTGTAACATGGATGGAGGTGTGGATGGATCCGTCAGTGAGGTGGAGGTTAACATCCAGGAATGTGACTTGCCAGGTTGAGAAGGACCCTGCTGGGGGAGAAGGAATTGAGGTTGTGAAGGAACGAGGATAGGGTGTCCTGACCCTGAGTTCGTCAATGAACCTGAACCAGACCAGACCAGGTTTTTGGAGGTTAGGAAGGTTTCCTCTAGACAGCCCATAATGAGGTTGGTGTAGGAGGGTGCCATATGGGTGGCCATAGCTGTGCCTTGAATTTGATTGTATACTTTTCCTTCAAATGAAAAGGAACTGTTTGTTAGGATGTAATTGGTAAGGGCTATAAGGAATGACGAATTGGACTTGGAGTCTGAAGCACATTAAGGCAGTGTTCAAGGGTAGCAAGACTGGGGGCATGTGGGATATTGGTGTACAGCAAAGTGGCTGCAACTGTGACAAGTAAGGATCCAGGAGGTAAAGGGGTGGGGATGCTGGAGAGTCTGTGAAGGAAGTGGTTGCTATCTTGGATGTGGGAAGCTAGGTTTCGAACAATTGGTTGGTGGTGCTGATCAACAAGGGCTGAAATTCTTTCTGTGTAAGCACAGTAACAAGCCACAATTGGTCGTTCAGAATTGTCAGGTTTATGGATTTTTGGGTGCATGTAAAATGTAGGTATGTGGTTATTATCAGGGTGAGGAGGGATATGGATTCAGGGGAGAGATTCTTGGAAGGGCCATAAGATTTTAGCAAGGGTTGTAGGTCATTTTGGTCTTTTGGTATTCCGTCGTCATGGCACAACTTGTAGGTGGAGGAATCAGACAGTTGATGTAGGCCTTGTGTTACATAATCACTGTGATTCATCACAACAGTGATGGAACACTTCATGCAAAGTTTCCAGAACATATATTGTAGAGCTCAGCGGTGCAGAGTTATGTGAGGTAACTATCCTGAACGACAGTAAGATAACTATAGTTCACAGCTGATCTAAGTTAGTGTTACAGGACTATTCACCGAACTTTATTTTCCGAGGTTGTAGATCCCAACTGACTGGATCCCACAAAAAATATACAGTGTGATGTAGTTGTACTTGTAAGGGTCACTGACTATATGTAACATTGAAGAGGGGGCCCACATGTATGGACCTGGAGGGCCAGGTGTTTTAAAGGGCAGTACTGAAGTATTTCAGGTAATGGAATGAAATATTCGGAAGTAATTTAGAGAGAGGCAAATTAGGTATGGAGTAGATGCCAGCAGTTAGTGGGATATTCCAGTTATGGTCTCAAGTTAGGTTTGTGTACTAAGTAAATTACCAGCACTGTGTAGCTATGCAGTCCCATTAAAACTATTGCAAAAAGTCACCTGCAGTAAGTAACCACAGAGGTGTCTCCTCTAGGCATGTTAAGAAGTTGTTGCCTGGTATGTGTGACATGAAATGGTGCTTTTGTGTAAAAAAGGACATGAAGAGAAGAATAAACAGTTGCTTGTTTTAAAGCACCTGCAGGCAAAGAATTCAATAGCCAAGTAGCCAATCATCAGGTCTCGGTTGCAAGCAGATGGTGTACTGTCCATAAATCAATAAATGAGCAAAGTGGCACTGTGGGTAACTCCCAGGACTCGCTCACATTCAGGGGGGACAGTAGTTCTAACCCTCCTCCAGCCATGCCAATTTAAGTTTTCTGTGATTTCCCAAAATTGCTCCAGGCAAAAACCAGGATGGTTCTTTTCATGGCTGTTTTCCTTCTCCTACATTAACAAAACTAATCTGAGCTTGTGCTCTATTTCTAAGTCAACTGGATGTTTCTTCCTTCAAAATTCAGTAGCAGGTGCCCAAGATAAAGATTGTGGCTGCTTATATCATCCTAACAACGAGCATAAATAGTCATTAACTGTTAATGTGAGAATTTTTCTGTGGATAAGTGATATCAACTAGCAGTTTTGCAGTATTTCTATACATCAAGTAGTCTGTAGCCTTAATTATCACTTATGCTTTGAATTTTCATTTAGACGGTGAACACACAAACATGGGAAGGAGAAGTACCACTTCATTCGTCTGATACTGGCCTCACCACATCACAGTGCATGGCAATGCTTACAGAAATGGGTTTCAGCAACAAGGAACTGAATCTTTCACTCTTAAAGCGCTGTAATAATGATATTAATCGAGTAATAAGTGTACTTCTCTCATATGGTGAGGAGAACAATAGTCTAGATTAAAGTTTACCAATTTTTTTAATGATTTATATACAATTGCTTGTAAGTATGGCTTTGATTTTATATATGACTTACAGTAAATAGTTAAAGCTAAGGACAGTATAATTTGTGTAAACATGTTAATGCATACTTTGGATTTTTCTGTGAGTGAACATACATAATTGTAAAATATTATATGCTTACATCTGAATAGAATATTTATTTCTAAAGTAATCAAAAAGAATCCTGTGTTGTCGTGGTTTCTGTGTTGAGTGGTAAAGCTTTTATACTGTTTGTTGGTCTAAAATGCATAAAACAATATCAGAATATATTTACTTCAGAGTCTGAAAGCCTTGTGTTGCTGCATTATGTTGAAATAATAAATGAAACCATTTGTTTCTTGTAGAGGCTGAATGTGTGTGTGTGTGAGAGAGAGAGAGAGAGAGAGAGAGAGAGAGAGGGTGGGGGTGGGCTGTATCATTTCTCTCCAAATGGAGGCAAACAGGGACAGGTTAGTAGAAGGCTCATAAATTGCTCTTCAGAGAGAAAGGGGGGAGGATCCTCTTAATCTCTATTTCACCTTGCACTTTTGTTTTCCTTCAACCCATCGATGGTTTTATTTTTTGCTTATTGTAAACAATCAAACAAGTTATTATTATCAAAGCCACAGTAAATATCATTTGAGATGAAAATTTTAACTACTTGTATATGAATTTAATAAAAGTTGCAACACACCCTACAGTTATTTTTAATTTAATATTTTATCCTTGCCTACAGGAAAATAAAATATTTTTTGTCATCTTTGTATAAAGCCAAGAAACTGTATAAAGAAAAAGTTTAATATTAGGAAAATATCTGGAAAAAATAGTGTGAAAGTAGTCATGTATTTGTAGATCTTGTAGCACTGACTGCATGTTGCAAATGTCATCAGCATTTGAACTTTTTGTAATTAAAGTTTGTTGTATTGGCCGTAATAATAATTATTATTGGTTTTATGGTCATCTAATGAATTTAAGTTGTAATGATGTTCTGCCATGGTAATGTTTGAAATTCTGTGATTATTATTGATTACCTTTCTCATTACTATTGTTAGCACGTGGTTTATAACAGCTATACTATAAGTACATTATGATAATGTCTTCTGTATATTAAATGCTCTTAAGTGAAGTAAAAATGAAAAATTTAGTCATCACATTCTCTGTCTCTTATTTTATTTGAGTATAGAAGAATTCTAGATATTTCCAAAAGTTATGAGTTGTACTAGTCTTATCCATGAATTTGAGTGGATCCATTTTATTTGCATATTGTAATTCAACAATTTCATGTAATGTTGACAAACACCTTCCATGCTTTCTCTAGTAGTATCAGCATTTTATAAATTAGTAATGTATGTCAGTTGTAGAATGAATTAACTATTCTCATTAGAATCTATATTATAAAAATTTCCTTTTACAGCTACAAGTATTAAACATAAATAAATTCTTTTTAATTTAAATGGTGGTTGTAAATAAGACTTACTGAAGTATTCATCAGGGTTTGGGATTGAGTACCTATAAACTAGATTGACAGTATAAAGTATTATTATTTGTTCTGAGTACCATTACTCTAGGAGCAAAAATTGGCAAATAAAACTTCTTCATCTATTGTAAATACCGAACCAGCGATAAAAAATATTAATTAGCTTTCCACACACACACACACACACACACACACACACACACACACACATACACATTGAATCATGCCTGAATCATTAATTTCAGGAACTATGTGATAGCTCTTTGTGAAGAGAAAGGAAAATGAATCAGAACAAGCATATGCTTTAACAGACATTACAATATGGCATAGACCAAAGAAGAATTTAGCGGCTCTCCTTAAATAATGTTAATATTGCCAATAAAATATGAAGATGTGTTTTGGAAAGTAAACAAATACAAGTGTAGTCTACTATTTACGATCTGTGGGCTGAAGGCACATAAGAAAAACTGTAAGTGGCACAAAGTGAAATGCTGGCAAAGCAAAATACACTGAAGTTTCTGACAGAAACATCACTCTTTTGTAATAAATGGTCAAAATTGTGTGGCAATACTTGTCACTCCATTGAGTTATATATATTCTTATATATGTTTACTGACAACTGATATGAAAAGAAAGACCAGGTTTGTATTCAACAGTATAATGATGATACGAAAATTATAGAAGGAAACTTTCCTGGTGGGATAAACAAATATAAAATAGAAAACAGAAAAAATAGACAAATGTCTGTCTAGGTGTGTTTGTGTTTGGATATGTGTGAGTGTGTGTGTGTTTCTTTACCTTCCTTTTTTTCCCCTAAGGTAAGTCCTTCCACTCCTGGGATTAGAATGACTCCTTTTCCACTTCCTTAAAACCCATATTCTCCCTTTCTCCTCTCCTTTCTTCCTCTTTTTCCGAAGAAGCGACCAACGGTTGCGAAAGCTTGTATGTGTGTTTGTGTGTGATTTTTATTTGTGTCTGTCGACGAGCCTGTCCTTTGGGTAAGTCATCCGTTTCCTATTTTTTATATTTGTTTATCCCACCAGGAAAGTTTCCTTCTATAATTTTCGTTTTAAATAAAACAATAAAAATATATAAACAAGAAAGGAGACAGTTGTAAGATTCCAGGGGGGAGAGGGAGGAAGCATTTATAAGGGAATAACTGCATAGGAGGGGAATCAGCTGCATCAACAATCAGCATGATTACACAGCTGAGTGTTGTTAGTGGGTGGGATGTTTAATATAGTATTGCGACCTTCCTATTGGTACTCACCAATAAGAATTGGGCAATACATAACTCAGGGCAGTAAAAGTTTATGGCTCGTTGTCTCTGTTCATAGGGGTGAGTTATGTATGTCAGCTTCTATGCCCTAAACAGCTACCCAATCTGTTTAAACAAGATCAATAATTAATCTGTAGTTTATCCAGACTATCAATCTGCATATGATGATGTGAAAATATGTTTAACAAACATAAATTAAACCTCTGAATGACCAACAAAATGGATTCTAAGATAAAGAAGTGATTCTCTCACGAAGTAATTGTTTATAAATGGAGTTTATTACTCTTATTAGACATGAAACACGGAGAGGGTCCTACTTTATGCATTGGTAAATAACTGAATATTTTTCCTACTACTGTTCATTAGAGGCGCAATAAGTATCACAAGCACTCAAGAGTAAAAGTTCCAAATTATTACTTGTAAATTAGAGTAGTCCATTGAACATTGCAGTTCCAAGTTAATCTGTGATTAAAGTATGTGTTATAAAAAACAGTTTGTAATCACACAAGTGCACAATTGCTGAATTATCACAGTTCCACAGCCCTACTACCATACATAGTTTATCACTTTTCAGGCAGAGACATTTACAATTTCGTAATGCAGCTTCAGACCACCCAGCCTCACAACATTTCACCATCACATCCAAGTTAAGAGTCCCTTCCCAAGCGTTCGAAAGCATGCTCCATCTGCTCCCAAATTTGTATCCTTCCACACATCCTAACGCCTCATCTTTAAAATACAATTGCCCTTCCAAAATATTATACATTTGAATATCACAGAATTAAATGCTTTGACCACCTCCCTACAAATGTTGTTTACATTTAACAAACAAATATATATTTAACAATACTAGAAAATGGTTGAGACTGAAGCTCTTTGCTCAGATAGCTATTAGTGTGGCATCTCACTGTTCAAATATACTGTCACTGTTGAAATGTAGTTACACAATTAATATTTAATTTATCATGGCTTTTTATACAAATATATTCAGTTCTTGTCCACAAATACTTATAATTGTTTATATATAAATTATCTGCTGTATATCTACTATTTTTAGTCGGCCATGAAATATTTAAGTGGCATTCTACAACATAAAAAACGAATGTTACTAAGAATAATATTAAATATAATAAAATACAAATACAAATGTGATGCACTTTTCTGGGTTCATATTTTGTGTTTCTGTGGTGAAATCTATGTTCTAACACAAGAATATTATTACCTCAACGAAAAGCAGAACAAGCAGGTAAAACAAAGTTTATTGAAAGAATATGGAAATAACGTGGTACACCTTTAACACGTTTGCTGCGACTGATGCTTATAAGAATTTCCGCGATCAACACGCCAGAGCTGCCGACACTTATAAGCGTTTCCGCGGTCAACACACCACAGCAGGTAACGCTTATAAGCGGCGCGTTCGCTAGCTGAGTAGTTTAGTTTGCTCTCCTGTTAGTACAAGCCACCAAAAAATATCACATAACATTTCCATCTGCAGTCGTGTGTTTTTGTCTTTAGTGGTTTGCTACAGAAACATCACCGTGCGAACTTATTTGTTATATGGGATGGGATTTCCATAGCACCTAATTGGAGATGAGATCTGTTTCTTTTTCTCCATTTGAAAAACCTTTTGGTGTTTCCAGACTAATTCTTTCTCAATTAAGCAGATTTATCGATGGTGTGAATTTCATTTTCTTTCCAATTTTCAATATATCAGAGGTGTTGTTAGAATTGTTTGCAATAAATGCATATGACACTTATTAGCATCAGACAGCTTGCAACATTTATCACATAGTCGGCATGCAGCTAAAGCGTACTTGGATTTTTATATCTAGCACCACCTCTTGTCCTGACATTATATTCACTTTCAGTATTACAGGTTTCGCAAGGGTGCGCTTACAGGCGTCTGCCTAAAGTGTTAGCAGCCCGTACTGGTGACCGCAGCGAACATGTTAAGATAGGTAGTGTGGTGCAATGCTGCCCATTTGCTTCTTAATCTGGTACTGATAAACACTACATATCAATAATTGTAAATATGAGTCTTATTATTATTATTATAGTACTGAGATTTATCAGCTTTTCATCTGTAAGGGATATTTAAATTGTAATTGCGGTGTTTGATTCTCACAAGTCTCCTGAATCCATTCAAATAATTATATTTGCTGTATGATCATTCCCTGATTTTATATGGATTTTTAGAATAATGTGTATGGCTATAATGTATTTATGTATTTCAGTTGCAATCTGGGAGAGCCACCCTCGCTCAGCCAAGAGCGTTTCCGGTTTCCGAGCACATTAGGAAAATTCTAACTACCTGTATACCACTCACTAGGTCCTCACTGTTAGCTGGCCGGCTGGGGAACCCAACAGCCTAGCAAAACCCGCCTTTCACATGGAAACAAATCAGCTTTCCCCTGTATCTGTAATGTCACAGTATGACAGAAGTCAGAGCATGTGCCATTCGAAAGGCAATGAGAAAAGGAAAAATCACAGGAGAGAGGGAAATAGAGGTAAAGGAAAGCTTTAGAAAACAGTACCATGTATTCTGTTGCCCATTCAATCACCATAACATCCCAGTGCATCCCTATGCAATCCCCAGCTCCAGCCCCCTGCCCATGAAAGACCCCACTGTAAGATCTGTCCAGTCAACCCATCCAGCAGTTCCTATTCCAGTCCAGTCACGAGCTTATCCTACTCAATCAGTTCCGGGCCACCTGTGAAAGCAGCCCTTTAATTTACCAACTGTGCTGCAATCAATGCACAGCTTTTTATATTGCCTTGACCACTAATCAGGTATCCACTAGAATGAATGGCCCCCACTGAACTGTGGCCAAAAGCAAAGTAGACCAACCTGTGATATAACATGCAGCTGAGCATAAGCTTGATTTCAATGTCTGCTTCACAACCTGGTCCAAGCGGATCCCCCCCCCCCTCCAGCTTTTCTAAATTACACAGATGGGAATTGTCCCTACAGTACATTATCTGATTCCAAAATTATCCAGACCTAAATCTACGATAACCTTTTCTGCACACAGAAATTCATGCCCCCTATATCCTACACTTTTCCATTTTGAAGTGTGTGTGTTTTCCTTTTTCCCCTTCCCACTCCATTCCTAAGCTGCATCTCTTACCACCCATGTAGTACTTACATGCTCCTTAAGGCTGTACTGTATCCATCCTCAATACTGCCTTCCTGTCCAGCCCTCTCCTATCCTCTCACTGCAGAATGTGATTTGGAGTGCAGTGGCTGGATATGACAATTATGAATCTTGAAGTGTGAATGCTCTCTTTTCTGACAAACGGTAGTGGCCGATAGCTTAAGTGTTATATGTATGAGTTTGTTTTTCATATGTGCCTGTCGCAGCTTGTCTTATGTCTTTGTGGTGAGATGAAATAATCTTCATTATATTGTTAAAGTAATAAATCTGGTATAAATGTCCATAATTTGTTATATTTTTTCTTTATTTATTTATTTTTATTGTGAGTTTGATCTGCAATATTTAGGGACAATTCACCTTGTCAGCATGGAAGTATGTTAATGAGAGGAAATACCAGCTTGTAGATGGAAAATAGCATTCTATAAATAGTGTTTTTCAACCTGTGGGTCACGACCCTTTGGTGGGTTGCTAAGTCTTGCTCGGGGATCTTGGTCTTAAGAGGATGCAGTAGATCATGTTTGATGGCAAATCTACGTTTCGAGATGTTCAGCTATTATGGCAGAAGTGACAAGGTTTTGTGAAATTCGATTAATTAGCAAGTCACCCATAGGTGGAAAATAGGCTTTTTGTGACACGTTTAGTGTGGCCCTTAATCATACACCAAAAGCATCACAGGTATAAGGTGTATCTATTGGAACTTTTGATTTCTCATGATGGGGTGACAAAAAAAATGAAACCATTATTTCACCTCATGCTGACTTAATCAATACATAACATACCTTTTCACTACTGGATCATAGTAGTTTGCAGACTACTGACATAGCTTTATTATGGACCTGGGGGCTCACTGCAGATTTTTACTCGCAAAGGGTGTCGTAGGTTGGAAAACACTGCTGTAGATCGTCAATGTGCCTTTGAAATGTGCAGAAGTGAGATTAATTTCTGAGTTAAAATAATAACTTGTGTATTGTTTATGAAGAAACAATAATGTGTAACTGACAAATTGCTGACATTGTGTTTTTCAGTTAGTTAATACCCTTGGACCTCAGTGCATCTGCTCTTACCTCATAATGCCAATATTTTAATTATTTGCAAAGAAAAATGGCTAAAACAATACCACAATTGTGATACAGCAAAACAGATGATGGAAATACCGCTTAACTGCAATAGAATGAAATAGCGTGTAACTACAATTGTGGGAAGTAGTAAACAATACGGTACCATGTAAATGCAAAAGCACGCACAGCCACAGCACATTGTCACTGCTTTATGAGTCTCCCTTTCATAGTAGTTCATTTCATGATGATGGACAGCAACATAGACGACAATCCCTCCACTGAGGAAGAAATGGTTTCTCAGCTGAAATTGTCATATGAAAGCGAAGAGTCCTCCCTGAGAATGACTAAAGTAGTAAGAAAATTGTTTGATTATTTACTTTTGAATGTTAATAGTACAACAGAGGCCTTATATTAAAATGAATTAGAATTCCTCACTTCGCTCATTCTTTGGTTTAGTCGTATCTCTGAAATATTCTTAGGATACACACATACTTAAAGAACAAACAACAGACAAGGACAGTAATAAGAGTTAAGTTACATGTACAGGTCACGCACTTTTTCGTGGCCCCTCTGTGATCGTCGGAAGTCGGCCGAGTTCGTGTGTCTACGGAATGTTTGTGCTCTCTACCAACCTTACCTTCTAACAGCATTGTACACCATAGACATCGACAATGTATTGTTGATTCGTGCTTGGTATTGATTATTGTCTTCCACTTGATTTGCTAAAGTAAGTCCGCATATCCCGACGACTTCTTTTAGAAAAAGGAAGGCTGTACTTGAAAGTAATATGAAGAATTTTAATTCCGATTGTTATTCAGTTAAGACAGTAAAGAGGCAGAAAGCGTTGGTACACCCGCTTAATAAGTCCCTTTAAATTATTTATATTACTAAGATATATGTTCGTTTTCTATTACTTAAACATTAAAGTGATAATCAATTTCGTGTTCCATCTGCGACGCTTTAACCTGTTATATGTTGTTTCTTCTTCTTCTTTTTTTTTTTTTTTTTTTTTTTTTTTTTTTAAAAAAAAAAAAACCTGTAAGCTATACGGCGTAAGCTGGCAGCACTGGGAGAAAGAGGCGGGGCTTGTTCTAACGGCCAATGCGCTACAAGCTGAATGCAAGCTTCAGCTCCCAACATTCTCCACTCAGGGGCCACGTTTAAGTGCGTGATATGTACTGAAGAACATAGTAATGGCTACTATAATTTTTGCGTTACAAGCTTTATTAGAATATCGAGAGACAAACATAATACGGAAATTAATATAAAAACAGCCTAATTCAAATGATTCTATGGCACAAAGAACAACTGCGTCATGAACAAATACTGACGAATATGTGTATATTTGCAGCTTATTCAGCTGAAAGTAAGATACATATAAACATAATTGAATAATAAATTTCTATTATGGTCTATTCATACTATGACCGCCAGTTTTTGACGTGTATCAATTCGATATGGAGTCTCATGATTCTCACATTTTTACATGTCACTCGTCTTTCTTATTCGTGCATATTCTTTTAAATGTAATTACTTTAGCTTTAAAAACCACTGTTTTGATGATTCTTGCCGTTTGTGGTTCAGATGTAGCAACAATTGTGGAATGGGGTTCTTCTTTGTTGGAAAACAGTTTGGTTCTTTTGTTGTTACATTGCCAAGTCTGTGACATTTTTCCTTTAGTTACTGCTGTGATGGTTGATATGGTACGTTAAATACCGTATTTATTGGATTCTATATACATTTCCTATGTTCCACCCTCACCGATTTTACTGTAATTGTAATGAAGAATAAACGTTCATGTGTATAAATTGACGTCTCTCTGTTAAAGGGCATGTTTCCTGGCATTCTTATTTTTAATAGAAAATGAAATTATTTATTTAAAGCCTGTATGTTACAGGGTAATTGTAAATTAACTGTCCTGTAATATACCTTTTTGAACTTTGTCAGGATCTTCCGAAACCTAAGAAAGACAAATGGGGAGCTATTTTTTTAAATTATTACTTATTTATACGTTCCTTAAAGTAAAAAGTAAGCAGAAGTCAATCTAAACGATACTATTCGACTCATCAACTATCGTATTCGGAAACGTAGCTTACCGGCCGCTTGGAGCGCTGTTATTGCAGCTTATAACAAAAGTCTGTGGGAGTGTCGTGACTGTATATGTTAGACTGTGGCCAGTGGCGGCGCTAGGCGTCGGCGACCGCCGACGGCCTCGCGCCTGTGGGGGCCTCGCAAAACATTGTCAAATTTTCAGATTTTTTCCTTCTTTTTTTTTATATTTGATGTTTAACGGCGCTTTTCAACTGCTACTTTATGTAGCGACGACCTGATCTAACTTACACTAGCTTAACGAAAGGACGAACACAACATGCGTAAAAAGGATGGGATCCGACCCCCGACGAGAGCGATCTCGCTCACCGTGGTATGACGCCTTAGTGGGTTCGGCCATTCCCGGCTGGCAGCTATTTAGTTGTCCGTATTTATTTCCGTATGAGTGCAGCAGTGGAGTAATTTTTAGTTAAATACTTGCAAAACAACTTCTTCAGTACATTTTAGAAAATAATTTGGAAAAAGTATATTTATATACCAATCAGAATCATGTTGACAGTTCCAGTCAGTATAGGTTCAGCCGAAAGGAGCTTCTAAAAGTTAAAATTGATTAAGACATACTTGAGAAGCACAGTGAGCTAAGAAACACAATCTACGTTGTCAGTAGTATCAACTGAAGCCGAAATAGCGGCTAGTATTAGTTTAGATGCGATCTTAAAAAATTTAGTGAAACTAAAAGCCGAAAAGTTTCTCTATTTTAATTTGTGTATGTCTATAGTAATTTTCGTCATTGCAATAATACTAATAAAATTTTACTATAATGATTATTGATGTATAATTCAGATCGTTTTATTTAACATTTTCTTTCTTTCTGGAAAAATGAAAGGGGCCTCGTAAAGACGAGTTCGCCGACGCCAAGTTTTCATCTAGCGCCACCACTGACTGTGGCTACTCTGACCAAGTCGTCATCTTCTCTGTGAGTAGAGACTCACGGTCCTCCAGGTATTGAGCGTCTGTTTACCTCACCATTATCTCCGAATCATCTGATCCATCTCCTTGCTGTGGAAGCATCAACACCATTACAACGTCCTGCCTCAGATGCACTAATACCACTTTCAAAGATAGCAATTATGTACTCGCAAACCTTCACATCAGCCATTTAAAAGTAGACTTCTGACATACGCTAATTAGTTTCTCTTAGTTGAAAACTACAGACATATCATGTGGCGGTCAAAGTAATTACAAACAAAATACATCCATTTTCATTATTATTACTATGAAATGGCATCTGTCTGAGTAAAGATTAGATTATTAAAAAAATAGAAACTTCTAAAAACCTCTAAAAGCCTACAACTGCACAATTTTTAGTGAATTAATATTTAAAATATTACCTGCATGGTGTCTAAAATATAAATTGACTACAATGGGATTCGAATGCACGCGCATTGCGTTCATAAACTGTCAGTCTATCCGCTCACCCAATGAAACATATGTGAGAAGCAGTTCTTTGTAGTAAATGTACCCACTTGGAATTCTTATACCTCAGCTGTTTCTATGTGCTCAAATAATGTTTTCCAAAATAAATGATACATGAATCTCGACGTATACTGTATCTTAACTGTTGTCTTGCTTTTATTTGAAGATGTCAACAGCAAGCTGAAGCTGCACAGGCCGCTGGAGTTGGCAACACTCGCACTTATGAGCTTGGGCATGCACAATGCTCTGTTCTTGGACTTTAAATTATTCAGGCTGGGTAATTTTTTTTGTCCCCCAATGTCTGACACAAAAAGCATGATCTTTACAAACAAAAAACGATCCCAGCAATAAAGTTGTAGGACTATGTAAAGTAAGACAATAGATTGGGAGTAATATAGAAAAGTAAGGACTGAAAGAAAAGAATCTGATGCCTAAGTTGGAAGATAAAAAGAAAATGTACCCCAAAGGCAGGAATCCATTATCCCTAAGTCATTACTATTACAGGCCAGAATGAATAAGGACACTTGTTTGTGCAGTGTGTGCGTCTGTCTGTGTGTGAGATCAAGTGTAACTCTAAACAACTACGTCTCCTACAAAAACTGTAACAACCCTTCCCATTTAATACCTGTGAAATTTGTACAAAGGTAAAAAAAGTACAAAAACTAATTGTCATTACACCGATTACAAACACAAATTGTATATGTCTTCTTCCTAGGCAGAAAAATGAAACGAAATAAATACAGGAAGATATGTATATACATGTGGCGTCTGTTCCGAAAGAACAGACGTCACTTCCGATCCTGCAATTGTTATTATTTAATATTCATAGAATATATGACATCAACTGCGATTGGGCAAAGCTGAAAATGTGTACCCAGCCGGGATTCGAACCCGGGTCTCCTGCTTTCTAGGCATTGCGCTGACCCCTACACCACTGGGGACACAGTGATCACCGCACTTGTAAGGACTACCTAAGCACGCCTCCCGTCAGATACAAATTCCCAGCTTCGCCCTGCCCACAGTACTCAAACTCGTAGTTATTAAACTAATTCCCGTAAGAGTAAGGGCTTCAAACATCTTCACTAACGATAGGATCATTGCCCGTCACCGGCATATTATGTATATACATGTGGCGTCTGTTCCGAAAGAATTCACAGAATATATGACATCAACTGCGCTACCCCTACACCACTTTTTTTTCCTCTCTCAAGTATAGTAATGTACTTAATCTCTTGCTTCGGTTCCCATTTTGATTAAGTATGTTGTTATGATGCACTCTTCTTTCCGTCTTGTGCGGCAGAGATGCTCGGATATGGTTTGCGGTGCATCTCAAGCTGCAAATTTTTCTTTTTCTACGACGTGTTTTTGCATTGATATGAAAACCAAAATTAAATAAGTATAAAAATAAATAGCCATCTTCTTGGCGTAAAATGAAATAAAAAGATAATAAAAAATATACCTAAATGAAACTGTATCGTTTAATTTTTCTCTGCCGTTGGTCTATATTATTGTTCGTTTTAGATAATTTGCGTACTTCTCTTTATATTTTCTGTGACGTTCAAGCTTCTGGTGTTCTATCAGCAGGTACATCCAATAATCTTCTTTATTCTTTGTCTTGTTTGTTATAATGTAATGAACAGTCTGGCCTTTGACCCAGTTGACTGCTCTTCGTCTAGTATTAGGGAACGGTACGTCATCAGGATTAAGTACTTGTGCCGGTGTTATTGTGTTTGGTGATGTGCGGAGAATAAGTGCCAGTGTCTTCCTGAATAGAAGCCACACATCTTTCGCATCTTCACACACAAAACGATGTTCGTCGGTGTCGATTAGCTTGCAGTGGGCACAGTTTGGGTCGGCTGGCAGATGTATTTTGTGCAATTTTGAGTTGGTGGGGATTTTTTATTGACGGCCAAGTACCACGTCGACCTCACATTGGATGATAAGTGAGTGTCAGATATGTTTGCCCATATATTGTTCCAGTTGTTATGTTTAAACTGTGTTTCTATTTGATTACTCTGTTTGCCTTCCATCAAAGCGTTGTAGATCTCCTTTACTATGTACATGCCTTTCTCCAGGGTTTTATGACGTATGTAGCTGCACTCCACTAGGAAGTGTTTGAGGTGGTACAGCTCATGTGAGATGTGGTGCACGTCTATTGGTGGAGCCCTGCTAACCGGTGTGATTTCGTTCAAAAGATGAGATACTAAGGTCGTTGGCGATCGTTTCCACTGTTTATATGTTTTACTGACATATAGTGCTTGCACTTTCAGGTATATATCTGTCAGTTTTAAACCGCCTTTGTGTGTCGGTAGCGTCAAGGTGTCATATGCAACCTTAAATATCTGACCTCTACTAACAAAATAACCAAGCGTTGCTTGTATTTTGCGTGCTATGGTTCTGGGCAAGGGCAGCACTTGAGCAACATAGTTGATTTTGGATGTAATATACGTGTTGACTAGCTGCACTTTTTGAATGGTGTTTAAATTGCGTAAGCTGTGTTGTTGTATGCCTGCTCGTAATTTTGCAAGTAATGTCCTGTAATTGAGAGCGGCCGTGCGGTGAATACTACGAGTATATTCGATTCCGAGGCATTTTATTCGTTCCACTATTTTTATTGGTGCAGCGGGTCTGATCTCTATACCTCAACCAAGATTCATAACACCAGACTTATTGCGGTTTAATTTAGCTCCTGACGCAAGTTCGTAAGTCGCCACAATGTCAAGTACTTTGTCCATCTCGCTTGCATCAGTCACAAGGACTCCGACATCATCCGCGTAAGCTTGGCATGATATCTTCTGCCCATCGATGTGTAGTCCACGAAGTTCTTCTGTCAGGCAGGTCATAAGAGGTTCAAGCGCCTGTGCGAAAAGCGTCATAGACATTGGGCACCCCTGTCGTACCGAACTCTGAACATTTATCGGGCTGCTGAGTTGGCCGTTTATACTTATTCGTAATGTGCTATTCGTGAGTATGGTTTTCACAGTATCTATCACTGTCTGTGGAAAGTGCATGGCTTTCATAGTCCGGAAAAGGTACGAATGATTTACTTTATCGAAAGCCTTTTCAAAATCAAGTGACATCAATGCACATCTGATGTTGCAAGCTTCAGATATTGCTATGATGTCTCTGTAGTCAGTTAAGGTCTGATAGATTGTCCTATCTTTCCCCACACTTGTTTGATAAGCTCCTGTCACTGTACGAATAACGGACTTGAACCTTTGCATCATAATACGGGCGAAGATCTTATAATCAGTGGCGTAGCTATGTCACCAAGGGCCCCGGGGCAAAAATGATGTTCGGGCCCTCTTTAAACTGAAAATATGCAGATGCAAAACTACATCATCAGCTCCTTACCGCCCACTGGAAGACATAATAAGGCGCACCTAAATACTCCTAAGTAAATTGTTATGTGTCACGCAGCACACAACATTTAATCTTATTCTCTAATATAATAACTGTGAAAGTTTCTTTGTTTGTTATGCTTTAACGCAACAATTACTGTGTGGATTTGGATGAAATTTTGTAGAGGGATACAGTTGGACCTGGGTAGGACAAACAGATTAAACGACCCCATCGGACAGTTCCCAAAGTTGCCCCATACAAGGTGAATGAAGTCGCAGGCAAAAGTTAGTAAAAAAATAAAATAAAATAAAGGTATTACTCAAAGACGAAAACATGGCCCCCTCCCGCGAAGCAAACCGGGAACAGTCAGGACTAAGGCGTCCATGGTGACAGCAGGCAGATAGTTGTCAGTGCCGACAACTCACTCTCGATAAACTACTGCGCTATTAGCTCTTTGCTCAGTACCGATCGGAGAAATTTCGTTGATAGCCCAGTCAAAGAAGGAAAACAGTGGAAATATTGGAAGTTGTCGGATTGTTGATGAAACACTTTGGACTGAGCCGTGCCCAATAACTTCAGTTGACATCTTCGCTTATTATCGTCACAGTGGGGTAGAAGGCAGCGTACAGAATGCATACTTCACTATTGCGACAAAAAACCATATTTTCTCTTCTTCTCGCACTAATTTAAGAGTGCATAGACATCTATTCAAATGTTCAAATATTTGTAAAGCTTATGGGACTTAACTGCGTGGTCATCAGTCCCTAAACTTACAAACTACTTATCAACTACCTTATACTAAGGACAACACAAACATCTATGCCCGAGGGGGGATTCCAACCCCCGATGGGCAACATGTAAAGACTTATTATTCAAATGTGGGCACACCGTGTATTGTCAAACTGTTATTTCGCAAGATTGTGACCCATGGCAACTCCGACTTCGACCGACAATACACTAACGGTGGCAGGGTCCACGTCTTAGCGGACAAGCAATAGACCTTTTTATGTTTAAATTCTGAGGTAGGAATAATTTTTGCATTTAACTTCTTGCGTTTGAGGCAGAACGTACATTATACGATGTAATTGGGAACATGTGTGTTCGGAAAAGCGAATATTCGGATAATCGAACTGTGCAATTCTATTTGTCAATAAGAAGTACTGTACAGTATTTGGAGGCGTGTGATCCTTCACAATGCGCTGAGCGGCATGCCGCAACACTTGGAAGCCGCAGCTCTTGCCGCGAGCAACTTTGATGCTGTCGCTACTTGTGCTGCTACGCCGACTGAAGTGTGCAGATTGTTGTACATAGCGACTAGTGGGCCCATTAGAAACAATCTTATAGCGGCTGTTGAGGGAATCATGGTTTGTTGGGAGAGGGAGATGATGGACGGTAGGAAAGGAGAGTAAATAAAAAATTCCACGCTCTACTGTAACTTTTTCGAACTTCGTTCACGGAGGCCGAGGGGCCCCTAGAGCTCGGGGGCCCCGGGGCACTGCCCCGCCTAGCCCTATGATAGCTACGCCACTGCTTATAATCACTATTGAGAAGTGTTATAGGTCGAAGATTCGCTATGGTTTTGCCTCCTGGTGTTTTGGGGACCAAGACCACAGTGCCTTCACAGAATTCTTTCGGAAAATCATTTTTTGTGTGCATTATTTCGTTACATACGAGTGTCAGTTTAGGTAGGCGTTACTCGTTCTCGATAGACTTGATACAACTCCGCGGGAAGCCCATCTGGACCAGGTGATTTATTCTTCGGGCTCCTTGAGATGGCATCTTCGACTTCGTCGTCTGTTATCTCTGCTGCAAGCTCGCCTGCTTCTTCTGGAGTTAGTCTTCTTTGCGTCCTAGCAGTAATGGCTTGCTGTGCTGTTTCGTCTGTTGATGTAATGGCAAGTAATTCTCTAAAATGTTTGTGGATCTCTTCTCGTATTGCAGCTTGGTCTGTCAAGAGTCTCCGTCTGAAGTTTTAAATTCTGTCAGAATTTTCCGTCTCTGTCTTTTATTTTCTTGGAGAACATGGTACATCGATGTAGTCTCTTCATTTGTTGTGTTTTGTAAGCGCGTTCGTATTTAACAGCCTTCGAGATGTTGTCTCTACAGAATTAACAGTTTCGCCTTTATTCTTTAGATCTGCCCGTAATTATTGATGACTGTGGCGTCCTGAACGTACAAGTCTCGCAGGCACTGAAAGTAAAATTCTGTCGTCTGCTTCCGCCAGGCGGCTTTTTCGCGAGAGTAGTTTTTCAGTGTCCTCCTTATTGCGGGTTTTGCGCATTGTAGCCACCAGTGCAGTGCCGTACTGTAACGGGGGAACTTCCGTTCACATTCTGCCCAAGTTGTATAGAATGCTGCACGACATCCAGGGTCCGATAGGTGTGCTACGTTAAACATCCACTGGCCTCTAGCTCTGTAGGTTCCCTGTCTCTCTAAGTTTACCGTGCATATGTACGCGATATGATCAGAGAACATAGTTGGCCATAGTCCGGACTGTAAAATGTGTTCCTTTAAATTGGACGTTGCATAGATCCTGTCTATACGACTGGCAGAGTGGTGATATATGTGTAACCCGGCTTATCACCGTGTTTCAGTTCCCAAGTATCAAGCAGATTTAAGTCTCTCACGATGGTCTCCAGTTCCAGAGATTTATTAAAATTGGGCGTCTGATCTTTGGGGCTTAGTACGCAATTGAAGTCGCCAGCGAATATTTTTTGTTCAGATCGGTCAATAAAAAGGGGTACTATGTCCTCCTTGAAAAATTCGGCTCTGCGGCGCTTGTTCCCAGTTCCTGAGGGGGCATATACGTTAATCAGCTTAGTATTATTTATTGTGGCAGCTATGCCTCTACTGTTTGGCAGTTTCTCCACTTTTGTGAGTATGATACCTTCCTTTGCCATAATCGCCGTACCGAGGTCATTGCCATTACCAGGATTAATAATGGCGTTGTAGCCAGCGATGTTGTCCAAACAGATATTCGTTACTTCTTGCAGCAAAAGGATGTCAACATTGGCGGCGTACAGAAAATCTTGGAGATTCTTCAGTTTGAATGTGCTGCTAATTTTATTAATATTCAAGGTCGCAATTCTGTACGCCTGCAAGGACGTCATGTTGACTCTACCATTGAACTAGTTATATGCCTACCAGACAAGGTGGATATGTCTCCATTTAAAAGAAATCTGCATCGTCACCTGGCATATTAGCGTCTTCTACGGTATTTTATCGATCGGTGGTCACTTCATGTCGGTGTTCGGGTGCTGTCTGTCCTGTTATCTCAGTCATCTCTGCATCTCGGTTGTGCTCCTAAACATCATCCGCCCAATCGCGAGTGCACTTAACTTCCCCCACGTCCGTCTGTGATATACTTGGAGGGTGCTTCTGACTTGCTGTTCCTTTGTCAGTTGTCTTGGCACCGCTTTCAGGGGTGTGTTTTCCTCGATCTGGTTCAGTGTCCTCAGTTCGTGACTTCTTTGTTGTTGTAGTTCGGTTGTCCGGAAGCGCTCCTTGAGCTGTTTTCGCCATTTCTTGGCCTATCCGCTTCGCTTTATCACGCAGTAGCGGCGCAAGTTGTTCTGCTCCCTGACGAGCTTTGCGACGCTTCCTCCGGGACTTCGGTGAAGTCATGGGGGACTGCAGGTCGCCATCCTCAGACGTCTCAACAGTGTCATCTTTGCACTGGCCCTCTCCTTCGTGTGACTGACAAGTGCCTTCTTCTGCCGTCTTAATTTGGTCATCTTCTGCATGGGCACTGGTTCCTGCTTCTTGAGAAGTAGCTGGACCCATAGCTTCTGTGCTACTAGTCTCCATAGGGACGTTTTCAGCTGGACGTTCTGTAAACTCAGTTGCCGCCCTTTCTATGCATGTGTCTGGGGCAACGTCTCTGCGGGCTGCGGCGGCGTACGTCACGGGTAACGTGGTCATGTGACTAGGCTGCTCTCGCTCACCAGTCGGTGGTTGCGTCACACGCCTCTGCACACACTGTGCACGGACGTGGGTAGTCGAGCCACAACCTGAGCAAGTTCTCGGTTGCCCATCGTAAATAATTATCGCTCTGTATCCACATATCGTGAGATAAGAGGGAATATGTTTCAACATGTCAATTTTAATCTGTCTAACACCATTTAGAACGGGAAATTTGTGCAAAGTAGACCACTTCTCTGCAACATTGCTGATAATCGTGCCATATTCCCGCAGTTTCTCATTAATCTCCTCTTCTGTTACTTCAAAGGGGAGCTCAAAAATACGGACCGTCCGTGTCCCCATACCTGCACGCGAAACCGTGACATCCCCTATATGTCCATCTGAGTGTTTAAATCTGGCTACCCCACCACAAGATCTCAAAATTTCATCGCATTTGTCAGCAGTTGATAATTTCAAGTAAACTGTCGGGCTAACGATCGACAAGTTAATTCCAATCAATTCGTCCACCTTGATCTTAAAGTTATTTTCTATAAATGCCTCAACTTCGAAAAATTTTGGTCTAGCATATTTCGGGTCAAAAACTATCTTCAAAGTTTCTTGTCTCAATTTCTCTACTGTCGTTGTCTGTTCCATTATGTCATTCTACAAATGTTACTTCGTACACAACAAGAAACGCTAAAAGCGTACACTCACCACACCGCGCTCGGCTGCCCGCAGCGAGCCGGCCGCGGTGGCCGAGGTGACTGAGGCGCTCCAGTCACAGTCAGCACGGCCACTACGGTCGGGGGTTCGAAACCCCCCTCGGGCATGGATATTTGTGCCGTCCTAGTTCGAAAGTAGTTCATAAGTAGTTTGTAAGTTTAGGGACTGATGACCCCGTAGTTAAGTCCCATAAGCTTAACAAACATTTGAACATTTTGCCCGCAGCGACGACGTAAACACCACACGGCCGCTCTGACGTCCGCAGCTCACGGCCGCCGCCGGCGGAATACGCACCACTGGGGACACAGTGATCACCGCACCTGCAAGGACTACCTAAGCACGCCTCCCGTCAGATACAAATTCCCAGCTTCGCCCTGCCCACAGTACTCAAACTCGTAGTTATTAAACTAATTCCCGTAAGAGTAAGGGCTCTAAACTTGCCCACCCCTCCCCACTAACGATAGGATCATTGCACGTCACCGGCGGCGTCTGTTCCGAAAGAACAGACGTCACTTCTGATCCTGCAGTTGTTATTATTTAATATTCATAGAATATATGACATCAACTGCGATTGGGCAAAGCTGAAAATGTGTACCCAGCCGGGATTCGAACCCGGGTCTCCGGCTTTCTAGGCAGTTGCGCTGACCCCTACACCACTTTTTTTCGTTTTTCGGGCCTCCCATCTCCCCTTCTAGTCCGACCTTTCACTCTCCAGATATGCCTTCTTCGGCTAGGCTTCATTGCCTTTCTGTGAAATCGAAGTCTTTCTTTCTTCCTTTTTGTTAACAGAAATATTTCTTCCATGGTATATACAAGAACTCAGTGTTGCACTTCCTTTTGCATTTGATAAAAGAGTACTGAAAGCTGTACTTCTTTCCAATGAGCTTCTTTATTGAATAGTACATGTTATAAATTATTTAGGATTTTCTGCACCGAAAATTCAAGGAATACTTAAATCTGTTTATAAACACAAAACGTTCCCTTGTAATTAAAACAAAACTAAAGTAATTAAATAAAATTGTGTAGATATTTACTTCAATGTTTTCTTTAGAAAATTGGCATATAGTATTCGAAAATCTTATATCTGTTCTAACTGTTGGTGTTGTATTGTCACATACATTAAAAAATCTTCTTTGCTTTTTTCTTCATTTCGTAGAATGTAGAATACCGCATGTCCCATGATCCAGTCACAGCATTCCTTTTGGCATTTGGGTATGGCACTTCTTCGGGGTGTAATAGTTTCGTTGGTGTTATTGAGTTATCTGATGTTCGTAGTATAAGCGAGAGTACATGCCGAACATAACCCCAAATATGTTTGATTTTGTCACATGTAAATTTGTGCTCATCTGTGTCTATCAAGTTACACGTGCTGCAATTTGGTGATTCCGCTAAGTGTATGGTATGTAGCCGTGAAGTCGTCGGGATCTTCCTGTTGACTGCTAAATACCAAGTAGATCTTACGTTTGTGGGTAAATTGCGGTCGTGAATATTCTCCCATATCTTTCTTCCAGTTAAAATGATGATACTTCTGTTCTATCACGTTTCTCGGTTTTCTGTCTATCAAGCTTTTGTATACTTCTCGTACTTGTTGAATGTTTTTCTGGGGAACTGCCCTGCGAATGTAGCTGTATTCAATGAGAAAATGTTTGAGGTGATACAGCTCGTTCGGGATGTGGCGCACATCTACTGGCGGGTCCATGCTGATTGGGGCTATCTCATCCAGAAGATGAGCTACCAAGTTGTTGGCCGAAACTTTCCATTGTCGGTAGGTCTTACAGATGTAAAGCGCCTGTGCCTTACTGTAAACATCTGTGAGATTAAGGCCGCCATCTTTGTGCATTAGTGTAAGGGTTTCATATTTTACTTTGAAAATCTGACCTTTACTAACGAAGTGGCCGAGCGCTACGAGCATTCTCTTTCCCATCTCTTTAGGTAATGGCAGAACTTGAGCTACATAGTTCACTTTGGCCGTTATGTATGTATTAACAAGCCGAACTTTTTGTATTTTATCGAGGTTTCGCAGGCTGTAAACTTGTATTGCGGCTCTCATACTCGTCAATATTCTTTTGTAATTGAGGGCAGCCGTTTGTCGTATATTCCGTGTGTAAACTATACCTAGACATTTCAATCTGTCCGTTTCCGTCAGTTGTCCTTCCGCTCTGATGTTATTGTCACTTCCAATGGTCATAATTCTTGACTTTAGGTTGCTGAGTTTGGAAGCAGATGCAAGTTCGTACTTCTTAATAATGTCAAGAGCGGTTTGGAGCTCCTGTTCACTTCTTACTACAAGTCCTACGTCGTCAGCATATGATTTGCAGACAATATTTTGTCCATGTATCTGTAATCCCTGCAATCCTTGGCTTAGTGTACGTAGGAGAGGCTCGATGGCTATAGCAAATAACACGGATAAGGGGCATCCTTGCCTAACAGAGCTATTGATCTTTATTGGACTACTTAATTGTCCATTTATATTAATTTTTGATGTGCCATTCTTTAATAAGTGCCTGACCATCTCGATGAATTGTGGAGGAAAATTCATCGCCCTCATGGTGTTGTAAAGATAATCGTGATTGACTCTGTCGAAAGCTTGTTCAAAATCAAGGGATACTATTGCACATCTAATTTTACATGTCTCAGCTATCGCTATTATGTCCCTGTAATCACTTAGCGCATGAAAAATTCTTCTGTCTTTGCCTACACTTGTTTGGTACGGTCCTGTGACAGTGGTTATAACTGCACGGAGACGTTGCATCAGAATTCGCGTGAAGATCTTGCCTGCTGTGGTTTTGGGAACGAGAACTACGGTCCCCTCGCAGAATTCTTTGGGTATGTGTGTACTGGGGTTCATAAGTTCATTACATATGCTCGTTAGTTTACTGATCAGTTTTTGTCTGAACGTTTGATACAATTCCGCCGGGATACCGTCAGGTCGGGATCTATTTTTTGGACTTCTGAGTATCGCGTCTTCTACTTCCTCTTCCGTGATTTCGGCAGTGAGGCTGTTTGCTTCTTCCGGACTGAGTCTTCCTGGTACCCGTGTCGTGAAGTCCTTTTGTGCCGTCTCGTCTGTAGGTTTCATGGCTAGGAGCTCTGAAAAATGTTTCTGTATCTCGTCCTTTATGTCGCGTTGATTGGTCAATAATCGCCCATCACTGGCCCTCAGCTCGGTAAGAATTTTTCTGCTTTTCCTCTTATGTTCCTGTATGAAGTGGTGTACGGAAGTTGTTTCGTCTTGTACTGTATTGTGCTGCCGTGACCGTATTTTGCATCCTTCTAGTTGTTTCCTCTTTAAATTGATTATTTTAGCTTGAATTCTCTTAATCTGTACGTAATTATTAATTTTTGCTCCATCCCGTTTATACAATTCTCGCAGACACTGAAAATAAAATTCTACTGTTTTATTCTGCCACTCATTCTTCTCCCATGAGTAATTTTTCATGGTTCTCGTTATTGCAGGTTTAGCGCATTTAATCCACCAACTGATCGGTGAGCTGAACTGAGTTAACCGTTTTTCACATGCTTCCCACGTAGTGTCAAAAGCTGCACGACATCCTGGATCCGACAAGTGGCTTACGTTAAGTTTCCACTGACCTCGGGCCTTATAAGTCCCTTGTTTCTCCAAATTAATGGTACACATAAAAGCTGCGTGATCTGAGAAGACGGTGGGCCATATTTCCAAATGTAGGATACATTCCTTAAGATCAGCTGATGCGTACATCCGATCTAAACGACTTGCCGAGTGATTCGTGACGTGCGTGAAGCCAGGTATGTCACCATGCGTATACTCCCAGGTGTCCACAAGTCGTAACTGATTTACAATGCTTTGAAGCTCAACTGATTTATTACAATTTGGCGTCTGATCCTTTGAGTGTATGACACAATTAAAGTCCCCGGCAAATATTACATGATCATGTCCAGTCCCAAAGAGTGGTACTATTCCGTCTTTGAAAAATTCTTCTCGTTGCCGTCTTTTTCCAATTCCTGAAGGCGCGTAGACATTGACTATTCTGGTGTTGTTTATTGTACATGCTATTCCTCTGCTGTTAGGCAGTTTCTCTATTTGTCTGACTATAATACCTTCTTTTGTTAAAATGGCTGTTCCGAGTTCAGTAGTATATCCAGGGTTAGCTATAACGTTATATCCTGTTATTTGATCCAGATCAATTGCATCTGTCACTTATTGTAACATAACGATGTCTATATCTGCGGCATAAATCACGTCCTGGAGAAGTCGCAGTTTGAGTGCGCTCCTTGTTGATGTTGATTGTGGCTAACCGATATGCTTGTAGTTCTTTCATATTTTATTGGTAATGATCTATTTTTGTTTTAAATTCTAAACTTTCTGTAATTCTATCATTCTTTCAATCTGTCTTTCTTGCTACTAACAAATTTCATTTACGAGAAGTCTGGGTCATCAGTTACTGCCGTATCTTTCGCCGGTGAAGGTCTATTATCGTTGGTTCCATGTTCGTCAGTCTTTTGTGTCATTTCATCATTCGTCTCCATCAATTCTTGGTCTTGGTTGGCATCTTCATGGTCGTCAGCCCAGTTTTGAGGAAGGTTACCTTTCCGTTTCTCCTTTTTCCACTCGGTGAGGTCATGAGGTTGTTCTTCACAGTCCGCTTTAGTTTTTGTCGTCGTTTTCATCTTCACAGAGTTTCCTGACGTTTCCGTGACGCCGCCGTATGAGTCTTCCGTCCGTGACTTTTTGACGGTTTTCTGGCTGCTGTCACGCGTTTTCCCTGTGGTGTCGTTCGACTTCTGTCGCAACTGTTTAGCTTTCTCTCGCAGTGCTGGTGCAGGTTTTTCAGCTCCCTGGTGGGCAATCCGACGTTTTTTATTGTCCGTAGATTGTTTATCCGTCGATGTCTCACCGAACGTAACTGTTTGGAAGTCGTGCTCCGTCTCCTGCTCATTGGTTAATCCCTCGTTCAGGACTTCTGTATTTGAAGTGTCGTGCTCAAGAGCTGCAGACTGCCGTTCTTCGTTTCGTGCTGGCAGTTCTACAGCCATTTGACCGTCATTATATTCTGGGAAGTCGGTTTCCATCCCGATTTCCTCAATTTGTTCTTCGACATGAGGTACCTCCAGCTCTGCGGTCGTAACTTCAGGTGCGGACGCACGAGCAGCCGCTACGTAAGTAAGCGGTAGCTGTGACATCGTGTTCTGAACCACTGCTTCTCCTGTTGGCAGCTGCCCCACTCTCCTTTGCATACATCCAGCATGAACGTGTCCTGTACCACCACATCCTGCACACGGCTTAGGTTGTCCTTCATATATCACAATAGCTCTATGGCCACGGACACTAATATAAGAAGGTATGTGTTTGATCATATCGATTTTCACCTGCCTCACACCAATAAGAACCTTAAATTTGTGAGCACCTGTCCATCTCTCTGCGACATTACTGATAACGGTTCCATAGGAATTCAGAACAGCATTTATATCGTCAGCGGTAATTTCGAAAGGCGGTTCGAAAATGCGTAGTGTTCTAATGCCAAACCCAGCATGACTCACTCTAACTTCGCCGATATTACCGTCTGAGTGTTTAAACTTCAATTTACCTCCACATCTAACAACAATATCATCACACATCTTGGCATTTTTCAACTTAAGGAAGACTGTACTACTACAGATCGATGGGCAAATTCCAATAATTTCATCCTCTGCTATCTTCACAACCTCCTCCATGAAATTCTCTATTTCAAACGAACTAGGTCTAGCAAAGCTTTTGTCGAACATAAATTTCAAAGTGTCAACTCTTACAGGTTCTGGCATGGTTAGTCTAAGTTGAATACATGAGGAAACGCTCTACGGCGTTAAACTCACCAACACAGCGCTCGGCCAGCCGCAGCTGCCACGTAAACACAGCACGTACCTTACCGCTCGCCCGCCGACAGCGGAATAGCACCACTGGGGACACAGTGATCACCGCACCTGCAAGGACTTTTTCTTCCTCATAGGGCACATCCTCCTCAACCTCCTCTCTACTTGACATTCCCAGTTGGTTATATAATCTGTATGAATCGCTACTTCAGCAAATTTAGGGTATCTTTCTAACCTTTCTACTTTACTTTCTGTCTCAGAAACTCTCTGATTCATCCATGAATTCCTGTCTGGAATCTCTCTCTAAAATGTCAACTTTGTTTTGAGAATCCATTAAATTTTGATTCAAAATTTGATTTTTCTGCTTTGCACTTTCTCCAACATTTTGAACCATACATTTAATTTCTTTAAAGTATTCGTAAAACTCTTTTCTGGTTAAGTCACACTCCTTTCTAACTACAACCTCTAATATTTCCTCAGATATTTCCCTGACCTTGTCCCGAGAATGTATTGACTGTTTTAAATCATGATATCTTTCCTGCATAACTTTATTATTCTCCTGGCACGTATTTACACTGGCCAAAACAGTTAGGAAATCATTTGAGATAGGTATCTAGGTTTTGAAGTATTGTCATCTGCAGAATGAGCTAAAATGGTTCAATGTTGTGATGTCGATTCTACGGAGTGGAGACAACAATACAGCGACCGAGAGAGTGGTAATAACAAAAGGTTGCTGCAGAGGGGGTTGGTATTGACTTGTGCGTACTCTACCTGACAACTTACACTCCTTAAACACCATCCTCATGACCTAGGTCGTGAATTACCTTCCCCTTCCGTTGCCATCCTTTTTTTTTCTCGCCTGAAGAAGGAACTGTGTTCCGAAAGCTAGTCCTTTTTCATCCTTTTACTTTTTTCTTCATTGTGTCACTATCGCCAGTACAGCACAAATTAATGGCCAGCCAACCTACCTCTTTTGAAAACCAACTTAAACAAGCAGTTGCGTTCAGATAATGTACTAAGTGGGTAGTGCAACAACAACATGACTTAACTCGAAGCTATGGCATGGAGAGCCGTAGGAAGGTTGGAAACGGGACAGACCCAGAGGAAGGTGGCTCATGCTATTGGAGTGTCTCTGAGCGTAATTTCCAGGTTCTGCACGCGATTTCAAATTACGTGAACCATTGAAAGAAGACAAGGCCAAGGTCACCTGTGGGTAACATCAGTGAGAGATGACCATTATCTCCAGTTAACAGCCCTTTGAGATAGGAAGCTGAATGTAGCTCAGCTGCAATGCTCCCTCCAGGCAGCAACAGGATATGCAATATCAACACAAAACCATACGAAATAGCCTGGGCGGAAGAACATCAGAATTGGAGTCATAACGGAGGGAGCTGGGTTCTTTTATCAGTACGCGCGTGGCAAGCACGGGGCCCCGAGCTAATGCAGTCTTCCTTCCTTCTTTACTTCCTGGACTGCATTTTCTTTCCCGTCCCCTCCTTTCCTATACTCACTCCTTCCCCTCGCCACCGGGGGACTGATAACCTCAGTAGTTTAGTCCCCCTATCCCAAACAACCCGACCCCTCTGTTTACAGAGGAGTCTAGATTTTGTGTTCAGCCAGAAAATTGATTGTTAATCCCTCATTTGAAGAGAATGTGGAATTGGAACAATCCTGCTTATATGCACGAAATATCACCGTATCATGTTGGTTGATAATGGTGTGGGTTGGAGTCAGTATTGGTGGACGTACGGAGCTTTATGTCATTCAGAATCTACATCTACATACATACTCTGCAATCCACTGTAAGGTGCGTGGCGGAGGGTACACTGTACCACTACTAGGCATTTCCTTTCCTAATCCACTCTCAAATAGAACGAGGAAAAAAAGAATGCCTATATGCCTCCGTACGAGCCCTAATTTCTCTTATCTTGTCTTTGTGATCACTACGCGAAATGTAAGTAGGCGGCAGCAAGATCGTACTACACTCAGCTTCAAAGTCCGGCCCTCTTAATTTCCTCAACAGAAATACACGAAAAGAACGTCATCTTTCTTCCAGCGATCCTCAATTGAATTGCCGGAGTATTTCCGTGACACTCTCGCATTGGTCGAACCTACCAGTAACAAACCTAGCTGTTCGCCTCTGAACTGCTTCCTATGTCTTCCTTTAAACTGATCTGCTGCGGGTCCCAAACACTTGAGCAATACTCAAGACGTGGTCATACAAGCGTTTTATAAGCGGTCTCCTTTACAGATGAAGTACATCTTCCCAAAATTCTCCCAATAAACCGAAGTCGGCTGGCCGCTATACTCACAACTGTCCTTACATGTTAGTTCCATTTCATATCGCTATGCAGTGTTACACCTAGATATTTGAACGACACGACAGCATCAAGAAGCTCACTACTAATGCTGTATTCGAACATTATGGGATTGTTTTTTCTACTCATGCGCATCACCTTACATTTTTCCACATTGAGAGCTAGCTGCCATTCTTCGCACCAATGAGAAATTTTGTCTAAGTCATTCTGTATGCTATTACAGTCAGTTAAATACGACACCCTCCTATACAGCACAGCATCATCAGCTACCAGCCGCAAATTACAACTTACTTTGTCCATCAGATCATTTATATATAGATAGAAAATAATAGCGGTCCTTTCACACTACCCTGGGGCACGACTGAATATACACTCGTCTCTGATGAACATTCGCCGTTGAGAACAACGTACTGCGTTCTATTACTTAGAAAGTCTTCCAGCCAGTCACAAATCTGTGAAACTATTCCATAAGCTCATATCTTCGTTAGGAGTCTGCAGCATGGCACCGCGTCGAACGCCTTTTTGAAGTCGAGAAAAACACAATCCGCCTGTGCCCTTCATCCATGGCTCGCAGGATGTCATGTGAGAAAAGGGCAAGCTAAGTTTCACATGAACGATGTTTCTTGAACCCGTGCTGATTCATAGAAAGAAGCTTTTTCGTTTCAAGGAAATTTACTATATTCGAACTGAGAATATGCTCCAAAATTCTACATGGAACTGATGTCAACGATATTGGCCTGTAATTGTGTGGGTCAGTTCTCTTTCCTTTCTTATAAACGGGAGTCACCTGCGCTTTTTTCCAATCACTAGGAACTTTGCGCTGAATTAAAGATTCGCGATAAATGCAAGCTAAGTAGGGGGCCAATGCCCCAGAATACTCTTTGTAAAACTGAACTGGTATTCCATCCGGACCAGCAGACTTTTTCGTATGTAGCTCTCTCAACTGCTTCTCTACACTGGAAATACCTATTACTATGTCCTCCATTTTGGAATTAGTATGTTGATCAAATGATGATACATTTGTGCAGACCTCCTGCGTGAAAGATTACTTAAAGGTTAAATTTAGAACTTCAGCTTTCCGTTTGCTTTCTTCTATTACTGCCCGGAATGATCGAGTGACTGGACAATGGGCTTTGACCCGCTTATCGATTGTACATAGGACCAGAATTTTTTCGGGTTCTCGGAGAGATCTTTTTGTAAGGTATGGCTGTGGTAATTATTGTATGCTTTGCACATTGATCTTTTTATAGATGCACGAATCTCTACTAACTTTTGCCTATCATCATTTGCGTGTTCTTTTTTTAATCGAAAGTACAACAGTCTTTGCTTTGACTGCTCAGAGGTATACAGACAAACTGCTTCGGCCTTTTGTTATGCCCTACACTGGTGCCATAGGAGAAGGGTTGCTTCTCGTTGACGATAACGTTCACCCCCACAGAGCTGCACTGGTGGACAGCATACTGGAAGTTGAGGGAATTGAACGAATGGAGTGGCTAGCTTGTTTTCCAGTCTTAATCCTGATTGAGAAAGTGTGGTAATGCACTTGGGAGATGCATTGGAGCCAGACCAGCACCTCCCATAATGGCTGCAGAGCTGGATATTGCACTCTTGGAACAATGAGCAAACATCCCACAAGAGCTGAGTAATAACTTCATACTGCCCATTACACACAGGTTTGCAACTGTACTAGCTGTCTGGGATGAACACACACCATATTAGAGGACAACAAGAATGACTTTTTCACTACTATGGCACTCGCTCTAAGTAAATGCCATGTAAAGAGTTGAGACAGCAAACTGTTGTACTGTTCCACACACAAATTACAACTGTAACCGATATCTGAATATCTGCATGATATCTCGCCTGATCCCTTAATTGTTTTCAGCAGTGTATGTGGTCATTTAGTTTTTTCTCTAGTACTCAATATTTGAACCTGTAATTTGTCAAACTTTCCATTAAAAGTTTCAGTTTGCTTTTCTATCTTTATGTCTGTTTCATTAACTTCCTATTCATTTCAATTATAAATTTCTGGAGTTCACTGACCCACTCTGGTATTACTGTTGAACCTCCCACCATCATTCTCCTGGTTGTTGGCATATGCTGCCCCCTATGGTGCGGGCGGTGAAAGTGCTAAGGTCAGGTGGGGCAAGTGCGACTTTGGGGGAAGTGCGTCTCCTAGCCATGAACATTTTTTATGTTGCAATGTTGGCAGTTTTCATGAATACTCCACTTGATTGAATCTTTGGCAACAATACAAACTCGTGCGCGCACCAACAATGAAGTTCTGACTCACGCAGTAACAATCGGCAGTTGCCAGTGCACTTCATACTGTGACGACAAGTGCGTCAAATTTTCTTTCGTCATTCGTTG
Organism: Locusta migratoria; assembly: GCA_026315105.1. Taxonomy (NCBI): domain Eukaryota; kingdom Metazoa; phylum Arthropoda; class Insecta; order Orthoptera; family Acrididae; genus Locusta; species Locusta migratoria. Next base: position 427,275,040 of record CM048747.1, read on the forward strand.
CAGCTGGACTTTCGTAGATACTTGCTGTGTGCATATGTGCTAGGTAAATATAACACATAAGTACATCATAAATATACCTAATTTTAAAATATCTTCATGTGATTTTTGTTTACTAACGGGGTCGCTCTTGCCCCTCAGAATATACATCACAGGACAAGAGCGTCTACAAGGAGTGGGGCAAGAGCGTGAGAGTAACGTACTTGCCCCACGATTTTTAAGGTTTAATATTTTTACTGAAACTTTATTAAATGAAATATTGTGTCTGAAAAACATTATTATGTCAGATGCCTCAATATGGTCCACAATTACGTGAGAAAAAGCGATCGACCTAAATCTTACACTCAAGAAACTTTACAAAAAGTTGTCGCCGACATAGAAGCTGGAAATGTGACGATAACAACAACATGTAGAATGCACAAAATTCCTTTGACAACTCAGAAAAATCATCTGAAAGGGAGAAGAGGGCAGAAGAGCTCCACGTTTGGTCGAACACCGGACATACCTCCTGAAATAGAAAGACGTATTGTCAATGCACTTTGTACAATGGACAAATGGAGCTTCGGGTTCTCACGCTGTGAGGTGTTAGACCTTGTGGGAGAATTTGTTATGAAGATTGGAATAAAAACTCAATTTAAACACGGCCGACCGGGAAAAGACTGGTTCATAAATTTCAGGAAATGCCAACGTCTTTCTATTAAGAAGCCTCAAAGTGTAGAAGTGGCCCGAAGAAAGTATTGGACCCTTTCATAATTCATGATTATTTCGCCCTTCTTGAATCTACTCTTACGAACGTAGACCATCTTGATAAACCAGAACAGGTATTCAATTTAGATGAATCTAGCTTTTGCTCAGACCCTTCAAAAACAAAAGTCATAGGAAGAATTGGCAAACCATCTACAAGGACAGTAAGTGGACCAGGACGAGAAAATACAACCGTATTAATGGCTTGCAGTGCTTCTGGGAAGAAACTTCCCCCTTTAATTGCCTTCAAGGGGAAGAGTATATGGAATGCATGGATTGCACCAGAGGGAAGTGGTTATCCAAGAACAGCATATGCTGCCACCAAAAATGGGTGGATGGAAACTGATGTATTCACCAATTATCTAATAAAAAAAAAAAAAATTAAAAAAAAACTTCATACCAAATATAGGGGATAAAAGACCAGTTCTTCTAATTTACGATGGGCATTCCACCCATATCAACATAGAGGTCGCTCAGCTAGCAATTGAAGACCAGATACCGATTTTAAAGCTACCTCCACACACATCTGTTACAACCCCTTGACATTTTTGTATTCCCGTCCCTTAAAAGTGCTTGGGACGCCAGATTAGTCAAATTACCTAGGGAGCATGCAGGAATGAAAATTCCCAAGCAGATGTTTTCCGAATCAATCGGACAGGTGTGGTTAGAAACGAGTGAAGACGTAATCAAAAGTGGCTTCAGGAAAGCTGGTATAATGCCTTTCAACAATAAAGTAATTTCCGAGGAACATTACGTCCCAGCTTCGTTGCAAAGATTGGAAAAAAATATCAGAGGTTCAACCCACAGATCATACAATCGAGAGGAATGAAAATTTGGAGTTGGAGAGCTTGAAATCTTCTGAACAACTATCCATTGGCTCTCAAAAGGCACCTGTAGAGGTAGAAGCTGAAATCTGCAACCCAAATCCATCGACAAGTAAAGAAGCAGAAAAAATTCTTTTAATCCATTATTTTGGAAAATATTAAGAAAAAAATCAACTGAAGTTCAGACCATTAAAAGTTCAAAGAGAAAGGTTTGTGATGGAGCAGAAATTGTTACCAGCAAAGAGATTATCCAGCGTCTGAAAGAAAAGGATGAAAAGAAAGCAGTAAAAAATAAAAAAATAAAACTTCAAGTTGAATTAGATTCAACATCTGATGAAGACAATGATGATGTCATCTATGAAGATGAAGAAAACATTGCCAGCAGTATTTTAGAGGAATTTGAAGATAAAGTAAGTCTTGCTAAGTAAGTGAAAGATGTGGATGTGAATGACTGGGTTTTGGTGTAATTTTGCACGAAGAAAATAAAAAACCTTTTTGTAGGTCCAGTCTGTGGAATTTCGAATGATGAAATATCTGTGAAGTTCGCCAAAAAGAACTCATTCCTGAAAAAGTATTTATATTCCCACCTGTTGAAGATTTGTCTGTTGTTCTTAAAAGTGACAATGTATCTGTTTTACCCATCCCAAACATAGGTCGTAGAGGTGAAATAAGTTTCAATGTGTCTTTTGACAATTATAATATTCAATAATTAATAAGTCCATGTATTTATCTTATCATTTTCAAACATGTTTTGAGTCCATGTATTGATTTCTATGTTTTTATTAATTTATCTGGTAATTTTCACACATTTTTTGAGTTAAATAAAAGGATCTTATATCACACACATTGGTTGTTTATTAACAAAAAAGTATACCCAACCTGAATTATTCATGATACTTGTGTCAAATCAAAACCAATATCAAAGTAAGGTTGTAGTAAGACGCTCTTGCCATCCTGGATATTGTATGCTAACTGCCACACGAAAATGCACTTGCCCCTCTATGGGGGGAGGGGGGGCAAGTGCGTTTTGTGTAATGACCATCTTTTAAAAAATGCGGGAAATTTTATCATCCAGTTATGTCACTTATATTCATAAAATCTAATTGAACATGTTTGAAACGGTGTGAAAAAATTATTACATTCTTCCAAATTGCTAAATTAAACAGTTATAAATGTGCTTAAATGTCTACTTATTCATTTTCGGGGTGCACTTGCCCCACCACACCTTACAGTCAACACTTGATTCTTGCTGCTATGCTGGAAAAAAAAATGCGTGTCTGTTATAACACTTGTTCTCAAGGGCAACCATTTTTACTCTTCTGAGTATCTTCCTGTTCAAATTTTTTTTTCTGTTATTCTCTCTCTGTCACATTTGCCACCGTAAGATAACTTGTTCTTCTCAATTTTGCCGTGTCCTGTATACAGGTCAAAAAATTTCTTAGTGTGTGACTGTGTAGCTGGAAAATGCCACCGCTGAAGTCTTCAATGTCTGTTTCCTTCTTGAAATTATTCATAATCTATGGAATCATTTACTCGGACACATATTTCGTAGTTTAACAACAAACAGGCTTTACTAACCATGAGCCTAGCTGCTACATTTCGTTGTACATAGCCATGTGCCCTAAACAATATCAAATTCAAAAATGCTTCAAAAACATGACGAACAAGACATGAGCCTACAACGATAAACCTCTAGGAGCTCACAAATTGAACATATATTGTCTGTGATGAGATCAGCTTGTTAATCCTTGAAGCAACATCCTCACTGAGTAGGTGCATTGCTCCCCCGACAACTTTCATGTGGATTTTAGAACCAGTGGCGTATATAAGGGAGGGGACCTGGGCCCTCTCCAAAATAATTACACAAAAAAGAACAGTATCACAATTATTTTAGTCAATTATGCATGAAGGTATGGGAATAAGTTAATTCCCAGCTGTGATTAAATATACTCTTTGATGTGAAAGTGTTCGAGTAATTATATTTGTTCCTTGCTTTAGTCTAGTTTTCTACTTGTTGATTTTAGTGGAAGTTTGAGTTTCTTAATAAAGAAAAGTGTAGATGAAGAATTCCTCTACATAATTGGTGACCCCACGACGAAAATAGTCCACGCACAATACATCTACATCTACATACATACTCCGCAATTCACCGTAAGGTGCGTGGCGGAGGGTACACTGTACCACTAATAGGCAGTTCCTTTCCTATTCCAGTCCCAAATTGAACGAGGAAAAAAAGAATGCCTGTATGCCTCCGTACGAGCCCTAAATTCTCTTATTTTGTATTTGTTATATTTACGCGAAATGTAAGTAGGCGGCAGCAAGATCGTACTACACTCAGCTTCAAATTCCGGCCCTCTAAATTTACTTAACAGAAATTCACGAAAATAACGTCTTCTTTCTTCCAGCAATCCCCAATTGAGTTGCCGGAGCATTTCCGCGACACTCGCGCATTGGTCGAACCTACCAGTAACAAACCTAGCTGCTCGTCTCTGAACCGCCTCTATGTCTTCCTTTAAACTGATCTGCTGCAGGTCCCAAACACTTGAGCAATACTCAAGACGTGGTCGTACAAGCGTTTTATACGCGGTCTCCTTTACAGGTGAAGTACATCTTCCCAAAATTCTCCCAATTAACCGAAGTCGGCTGTCCGCCTTACTCACAACTGTCCTTACATGCATGTTCCATTTCATATCACTCTGCAATGTTACGCCTAGATATTTGAACGGCGCGACAGCATTAAGAAGCTCACTACTAATGCTGTATTCGAACATTATGGGATTGTTTTTTCTACTCATGCTGCCATTCTTCGCACCAACTAGTCATCCTGTATGCTATTACAGTCAGTTTCAGACGACACCCTCCCATACACCACAGCATCATCAGCAAACAGCCGCAAATTACAAGTTACTCTGTCCATCAGATCATTTATATAGATAGAAAATAATAGCGGTCCTATAACACTCCCCTGGGGCACGCCTGATAATAATCACAGTCTTGTTTAGAGCGTGTTAATAACAATGGAAGACGCGGAGAAATCTATTCTCGCAATTCAAGAAGAGATTCAGCAACTATACAGCGGCAGCTAGAGGTTCTGGAAATTTCTATGCCAAGCAATGATGATAGCTCAGCCACAATGAATTTACCAATTCTGGCGATATCTTCTATGCCACAAACGCATGCAAAAGTGGAAGGCCGCACACAAAATGTGACATTAGCGCCATCCGCACCGCGGTTGCAGTTATGAGCCCCTCAGTTTTCGCCCGGAATTCATCTACAAAGGCATCACCGTGGTAGACAGTCATCCATCCCTGTAATGGTTACGGGAGGAGGGTATTAGTGATGAGAATTTAGAGTCAGGTTGTTTAATAGCTATATTTTTTATGATTTAATATTAACAATAAAAAAATCTTGATCTCTTAAAGTAAACAGGACTTCAGAGTGAATTATGTTTTCAATATGAGCAACAAAACATTACATTAGAGATTTGATTTCATTTTATAAAGACTGTATCCTTAAGAATGAAAAGTCTGTTCAGCCCTTTAAATTTCAGGAGCCAAGTTAAGTAAGAATATTTACCACCAGCGTTCTCTGTTGATATATGCCACCCAGTGGCGTAGCGAACATAACGGGCGCCCGGGGCACGACCACAGAGTAACATATACAGAGAAGAAACCACCGCTACACCACTGTCCTAGTAGTTCCGTAAGACGCTAGCAGGTGTCAGGCGGATCGCTGGCTTAGGGTGCCTCTCGCACGTCAGAGGGTAGCGTGGAGGGGAGGCTGAGGGGAGAGGTCGTGCCGCCTGCCACGAGGCAACGGCTGTGTCCGGCGTGCCGGCGTTTGAGGGGAGGTGTGGTGGGGACAGCCGCTACTTGCCGCCTGCTCTGGCCACTTTAAAGGGCTGCTTCTGACCTCAGCGCCATCATGAGAAATCTTACGGAACTGCTGGAAAACCTACCTCCCCGCACCCCTGAGCGTAGGACCGGGCCCTTACGGAGGTTTCCCGTCTGTATATATTTGTCTGTGGCACGACACATTACTGGCGCTCCCCCACCCCCCCTCCCCCCGCCGCTGCCACCAAGGTTCCCGTGGTAAAACTCTCACTAAATTGGCGGCCTCTCCTTCCAGAAATACAAATGCATATATTAATATAATATACAGATTGTACTCCTCTAATATTATTCTAAAATTATAGCAGAACGTTGTACCTATCTTAAAATACCTGTAAAAGATTAGCTGTGCTTCTACAAAATACGAAGTTTTTGGGATAAATAGCAACACAGGTTAAACTTTGGCTTAGCCAAACATCTAGTTACAAAGACTAGGATTGGTTTCGGTAATGTATATGGGTCAGTGAAAAAAATCAGATGCACTACCTTGTAGAATTAATTAAAAAGATAAATTTATTTTACATATGTACGTGTTTTGAAATATACAGTTTTTTAATAAGAAAAAAAGTTAAAACATTTGAACATAAATATCTTGTTTAACAATCATGTTATAGAACATTAATACAGATAAGTACTACGTATAGATTTATCTTGCTTTTGATGCTACAAAGTTATCAATTACTTTATAAAAGTCAATCAATTCAAATTTTTCTCTTTCCACACCTAAAAATGCTACGTCACTTAGGCGATCTTGTCCCAAAGTTGATCATAGATATTTGATAATTCATTTTAGTTGGCTGAACAAACGTTCACAATTGAGATTGAAATAGTAAGAAGTAAGTGGCGTACGTCTCTCAGGTATCGGAAAACATCTTCTCCATAAGAGATTATAAAGGTAAGAAGCTCAATTGGTGTTTTGGTTCACTATCTTTTCGACTATGGAGTAACATTTTACAGTCACATATTTTGACATAAAGTTCTGTTCCATTATTATCTTCGTTATAAAATTCACGCAGATTTTTACAATTCTCTTCAAGTCTCTTATCATCATTAGCCTTCTTTAATAATGTTTCAACGTCCAATAAAAATCCAAATTTAGGATTAAGACTGCGTAGTCGTCTAAATCTTGTACTTAGTTCTTACTGAAGACGATCAACAACGCTCTTCATAACGCGAGATACTTCACTTTCTGCAGATAGGCCAGCATCAGCGGCCATTCTCCGGGCATTCGAATACGGGTTGTTGAATCAAGATCCCACTTTTCGCAGAGGGACTTGGCCTTTTCTATTGCCTGTTCACAGACCTCTTTTCGAATTTCTGCAAGTTCAGTTGCTAATGACTCAAGATCATGGAACGCTTCTCTAGAATTCATTTTAGGATATTGTAATCTGACCTGCACGCGATCTATTCTCAAGATTTCATGCCAGAAATGGACTAAAGTTATGAAAGTGAAATTCACTATATTTTGAAATAAAACTATGACTTCACTTCTGGTGTCACTTGTGGTACTACTGTACTTCGCTAATTTTTCTAATAGTTCTACTAATTCTTCTAGACCATCGTCAATAACGTTGACCGCTTGTGCCCTAGCGCTCCATCGTGTTTCAGATTCACGTTTGACCGTTTTCTTTAAAGCATTTTTTGATAGTTCCCATCGTAATGTTGAACGTGAGAAAGAGACATATGTTTCAAGTACTCCAAAACATGTTACAACGATTGGATCTTGCGCAGTAACTCCTACTAAATTTAAGGAGTGATTATCACAATTTACAAATAATGTTTATTTTTTTTCTCCAAAATTCTTTGCCAGATATGTGACCTGACATCATGGCAGCATTATCATAACATTGTGTTCTACAGTTTTGTAATAAAATCTGATCGCTATGTAATCTTCTAAAATTGTATTTTCAATTGAGGATGCATCTTTAGCATGTATTTCAATAAATACCAAAAACGATTCTTTGATAGAAACTTTTCTGTTGGTAAAATCAATATCTACATACATAAAGACATTTGCTCTCGATGGGCGACATCAGGAGTTGAATCAAATAAAAATTCATAATATTTATTTCTTTTGATGTCACTTATTAGTTGATTTCTGACTCTGGATGCCAGCAGATGAATTAATTCATTTTGAATTTGTGGTGATAGCTATGATACAGTTCTTGGCGTTTCAGTGACATTTTTAAGATGATTTGCTAATAGTGGATCAAACTGTGCTACAAATTTAAGTAAAGGTAATGCCATGGACATGCTTGTTAAAAAGGTTTTAGAGGTGTTTCAAGCAAGAAGGTTTGCTCAGCCTACATCTTGTGACCTCAGCAAGGCTATTGATTGTGTTGATCATGGGTTACTGTTGGAAAAACTGTTTCATTACGGAATAAGAGATGCTAGCATTAAAATGTTTAAATCATTTCTTAGTGAACGGCAACAAAAGCTCTGTGGTGCAGTTGTAACTCACAGTAGCGTGCTGTGGCCTGTGGCTTGGTGTTACAGTGCGCTATGGCCCCAGTAACAAACCATGTTCGTGGTCTCCAGTTTTCAAGAGCTCAAGAGTAGTTATTGACACCTGAAATCGTGAATTATGTATAACTCACATGGCCCAGTCATATTGGAGTATCCTTTTTTATAATTTATTATTTGGTGTAACATATTACTTATACAGTAGATTGTATATCACATACAGTTTTAATTAAATTCTCCAGCTCTAATTGCAACAACAGTGAAACAGATTGAAAAAATTGGGCAATTACACTTTTCATCTCTAACACCTGCATGCACTGTGCTTTATGAAAAAACACTCTTCGCAAAAATATGAGTCACAATTTCTTACATTTCCATGTAGTTTGTTTGCATTTCTTGACAGCTTGCTCTCGGCCAAATTCATTTTTCATTTTTTCGTAACATCCATACGCCTATGACTTGCTGCTCCCATGTTCACAAGAGCACAATCTGCAGGCAGCTTGTTGGCTACGGTGAGAGATTTCTCAGGGGCATCGGCATCTTCTGTATGGAGTAGTCACAAAGTTACTTCCTCTTTAAATTCTGTGATTGAGATGATCTTGTTGATGTATCGGTAAATCACAAGAGCAGTTACCAGTGCTGACCCTGTCAACAGTTCAACTGCAAGCTTCCTATACCATTTGACACCCCGCCTTAGACAGTATAGGACTTCATTTGGTGAGAGATAGAGTTGGCTATGGTTTCATGGTTTCGAAACCAGGTTTCGAGTCACACAAGTGTTTCAAAACCGGCATCTTTCACGGGTTCGAAACCATGCGGTTTCATTCCGTTCTGTTTCGGATCACATTCGCGGTCGATTGTCGATACACTGAAACCGTTTCTTCCTGTCGGTTTCACTGTATCGTGTTGGGTTCACGGTATTGTGTCGGTTTCACGATTTCATGTCGGTTTCACAACACCGGTGTTTCAAACCACTAATGCAGAAACGCGGAACAGAAAAATGGTGTCGAAATGTGGTGTTTCATTTTACTGAAGCTCCACACAGATACACATATAATTTACTAGTATATAAACCATTTAGAGAGTGTCAAATAGTAGTCGACACTCTTGAGTCTGCAGCTTATGATTACTGATATCAAGATTCGTTTGCAAGAGACTGTTGTATTCCGAAACGACAATGTCTGCTTTATAAATGTAAAAGAACAATAAAACATCGTTCACTATTTGCATTGAAAAACCAGTTAAATTCTAGATTTATCTACCATATTAAAGACACACGAGTGAAACTACATTCTTTTAAAAAATGAGATACAACATGAAGCCTGAAATGACATTTTTTATATTAACTAGGGTAGATCGCATATTTAATCTCGTGTTGAAGAGTTGGTTTCTTATGAGCGAAAACGAAGTTACCTACTGTCGTTACAATTTTTCGACACTCATGTTAAAAGAATTGCGGCGGTGGTGTAACGGTCAAGACGTACAAATGGTGAACTTGCCTCTTACTCAGTGGCGTAGCTATCATAGGGCTAGGCGGGGCAGTGCCCCGGGGCCCCCGAGCTCCAGGGGCCCCTCGGCTTTCGTGAGCGACGATCGAAAAAAGTTACAGTAGAGCGTAGAATTTTTTATTTTATTTTATTTTTTTACCCTCCTACACTATTGTCCATCATATCCCCTTCCTCTCAAACCAAGTTTCCCGCAATAGGCGCACTGGGCCACCGGCTGGCAGAACAATGCTTCTAACTGGGCCTTCACAAGACGCCACTATGTGGCGCTGCTGACAGGCGAAGCTGTCAGTCAATGTGTCCAACAATCGGCACACTTCAGTCGGCAGAAGTAGCGGCGGCGTCAAAGCTGCTCACAGCAACAGCCGCGTCTTCCAAGTGTTGCGGCGTGCAATGTGAAGGATCGCGCTCCTCCAAATACAGTATAAATACGTTTACTTTACAGTACTTCTTATTGGCAAATAGAAGTGTACAGTTCGAATATCCGAATTAACCGGTTTTCCGAATATTCATGTCCACAAATTATTTCGGATAATAGAAATTATACTGTATATAATATTTTAGTTGAATGAAGGAATTTCGACTTTTAATTTCTCCTGCCGAAATTGACCGCAACATGGACAGTTCGCCAATTATGTAAGGAAATTATAACAAAATATGCATTATTAGAATGTAAGGTTACGGAAGTATTTACCGCAGTTTTATTCTTCTGCAGCAGCCGAAAGGTCGTTCAGCAAATTAAAAATTATCAAAACGCATCTGAGGTACTGTATGGCTCAAGCTCTACTAGGACATCTGGCACTCATAGCAATCGAAAACAAGGCTGCATCAAGTCTAGATTTAACAGACCTTATTGATTATTTTGCAAAAACCAAAGCCAGGAAAAGATTGTAAAATAATTGTTAAAATAAAATTAACTACTTTTTGTGTACCCATATTATTACTATAATGTACTGTAGTCACGAAACGCTTACCGATAATTATCGATCAGAAATCATATCTTTGCCAACATCTGCAATCTAACAAATGTTCAAATGTCTGTAAATCTATCGTACTAAACTGCGTGGTCATCAGTCCGTAGATTACAAACTTTTTAAACCTAGGTAAACTAACCTAAGGATAAACACACACACCCATGCCCCAGGGAGGTCTCGAACCTCCACGTCGAGCAACCGCACGCTCCGCAGCGAGACGCTTTAGACCGCTCGGCTACTCCACCGCGGTTGCAATCTAACAGATTGAAGCATTGCATTACTCCAGTAGGTATTCTTTCATTCTGACTTTGGTGCGTGAGGAAACACGAACGAAATCCCCACGACTTGAAAAAACGCCACTCAGTAAGTTCGTGATACACAATGACGCGCGAAAAATAATTATGATTTTTTTTTCAAGGACTAATAGTATTCGTGTTACAAAAAATAGGAAAATTCCCAACTTTTAGAAAACAATGTTTTAACACTTTGACTGCCAAGAGAGTTAAATATAAGTCCCAGGAAGTCTTCTCTTCGAGCCACGTGAAGTAAATACAACTCACGGACATTTTTGCATTTAAAGCTCCGTGGTGCCGTTGTAACTCACAGTACGGTGATGTGACGTGGGGTTACAGTACGTTATGGGCCCAGTAACAAATCATGTTCGTGGCCTCCAGTTTCCAAGAGCTCAAGAGTAGTTATTGACACTTGAAATCGTGAATAATATATAACTGACATGGTCCAGTCCTTCTGGAGTTTCCTTGTTTTTATAAATTATTATTTAGTGTTACATATTAGTTATACAGTAGATTGTAAATCACATACAGTTTTAATTACATTCTCCATAGCAACAAAAATGAAACAGACTGAAAAAATTGGGTAATTACATTGTGTATCTCTAACACCTGCATGCACTGGGCTTTATGAAGAAACAGTCTTCGCAAAAATATGAGCCACAATTTCTTACATTTCTATGTAGTTTGTTTGCATTTCTTGACAGCTTGCTCTCGTCCAAATTCATTCTTCATTTTTTCGTAGCATACATACACCTATGCCTTGTTGCTCCCATGTTCACAAGAGCACAATCTGCAGGCAGCTCGGTGGCTACGGTGAGAAATTTCTCAGGGGCATCGACATCTTCTGCATGGAGTAGTCTCAAAGTCACTTCTTCTTTGAATTCTGTGATTGAGATGATCTTTTTGTTGATGTATCGGTAAATCACAAGAGCATTTACCAGTGCTGACCCTGTCAACAGTTCTATTGCAAGCTTCTTGTACCATTTCACACCCCGTCATAGACAATATAGGACTTCATTTGATGAGAGAGATCTATAAATGACAGATTATAGTCACTTATCATTGATGGTTTTTCTTGTGCCCCTCTTGGTTTGAACTTCAGCTTCTTCCTATCCATGAACAGTACTCAGCATCAACATGTTCCTCTTATTTTTCCATTTCAGTAGTATCTTCATCTAAAAGCTTCTGTACATGCGTTTGTTCGTGTACATAACCTCTACGAGACACTTTCTCCTGCTACAATATCACTGTGTTACGGAGCAAACAACACTGAATAAAGACTGTAGTAACAATGCAGAAAAAAATAATGGAATAATGTTGCGGAATGAAAGACTTACAGGAGTACCAACCCAAAATTATTAGCAAAGGACACACCTGACACTTTACTCTGGCGTCATGTAAGTCATATGTAACCACCAAAAAAAAAAAAAAAAAAAAAAAAAAAAAAAAACCCTAAGGTACTAAATTCCAATATTTTCAAGTTATTTGTACTTAAATCTTACTTCAAGCAAACTAAATCAGAATATGGAAAAAAAGTAAATAGTCCTCGGTGGTCTGTAACTCAAGTATACCTTTAGCAGCCAATATGTTAATATAGTTATTGTTAAACAGAATGGAGTAAGACAAAATATTAAATGTATACAGCATATTTAAGTACAGTAGAACAGTATTGGGCATATCATTTGTTGTGGGGATGTGACAGATGACAGCAGGAAGGGGGGGGGGGGGGTTCGGTGGGCAGAAGGTGCGGGAAAGGGCAGACCGCTGGAATGGTCAGGCATTGCCGTTCTTCGTGCGCCTGCAAAACGAATAGCGAGCCCCCACTCTGTCTACCCCATTACGTCGCAAAAGGAAATTACAAGGTGTTTTACAAAGTTATACCGACCCTTCCACAGTGCACCTCCATAAATCACATGACGTACTGCGCAAATACACCCGGAGAGTGCGCATTTTCCAAAAAATGCGTTGCGCCAGGAAACAGGCATGTTTATTTTCCACAAATGCGTTAATACTGGAAGGAATACCGAACGGAATCTACATACCTTTCTACACACTACCTTGCAATGGAAGGCGGGAAATGGATCCGGCTTTCTGTGGCTTTTTTCTGGGAACGGCGCCTTCCCATACCGTAAGAACTATTCGCTCTTCAATTTACGTTCATACTAACGCTTTACCATCCATCGCATTCTGCTCAGTTCTTCTATGTGAAAAACAAACAATTTCACTGTGTTTTAAAGTAATGGTGAGAATTCAGCACTTCACGCAAACTTTTAAGGTACGTTTCTACCCTCACACTATTGTTTATTCTGCCATTGAAAGGTTTAATTACATTCACGGATCAGAAGTTTCATGTACTAATTACTTTGTCCCAATAGTGAATTGTGCATCAAGACGCTGCCCTCTACCCCACTGTCACGATAACAAGCGAAGATATCGACTTATTTCACTTATTACTTTTTCCTGGCAAGACACTAACATATACTTCAAGAAGCCTGGTAGGGGCACGGCTCAATCCAAAATGTTTCATCAAACAAAATCCGGCAACTTACTTTTGATGAAACCATCCCTGTTTTCCTTCTTTGACTGGGCTGTCAACGAAATGAGCTAACAGCGCAGTAGTTCAGCGAGAGTGAGTTGTTGCACTGACATAGTCCGCCTGCTGTCACTGCTGACGAAAAATATCCCATGGCGCATTTTCAGGTCCAACTCTATCTCTACCCTCTGGAAAATTTCATCCAAATCACCTAGTAATTTTTGCGTGAAAGCATAACAAAGAAACAAACTTTAACAATTATATTAGAGAGTAAGATTAATAATTATCTGCTGCGGTGACACATAATAATTTACTTAGTAGTATTTAGGTTTGCCTTATTATGTCTTCCAGTGGGCGGTAAGGAGCTGATGATTAAGTAATTTTGCATCTGTACAGTATTAGTGTAAAGAGGGCCCCAATGTCATTTTTGCCCCGGGGCCCTAGGTGACATAGCTACGTCACTGCTCTTACTTTATTATTTTTGTAATTCCGTAGCATTACTTGTGATTATTTAGTTTGCCCTTATTCCCTATAATTTATTTAGTAGTTATAGAAAGTAGCATTTATGATCCATCACTGTAATATGCGTACCGTATTGCAGTTTGTGAGTTCCTAACGGGGTAAACTTTCACCTACCATACCGGCGGCCTCGTGTGACTATGTTGGCAACATCAACAACACGGGAGAAAATCTTTATCAACATGTTCCGCACAGACCAAGAAGTAAATATATACTCTATGGTTGACAGATTCTAGTCTGTACCCTTGTCCACATAGTGAAAAATATTGCTCTCCTAGAACGAAGATTTCATGACAAAACATACATTGCTTCACGGTTTCTTGGTTTCGAAACAGTGTTTCGAAACCACACATGGTACGGTTTCATTCGTTTCGAAACCGTCAGATGTTTTAGTTTTCCCATCTCTAGTGAGAGAGATCTATGAATGACTGATTATAGTCAGTTGCTGGTTTTTTCTTTGTGCCCCTCTTGGTTTAAACTTCCGCTTCTTCCTCTCCATGAACAGTACTCAGCATTTACACATTCCTCTTATTTTTCCATTTCAGTAGTATCTTCATCTTCTTCACTTATGTCCATAACTTCATCTTAAAGCTTCTGTACATGCCTTTGTTCATCTACATAACTTCTACGTGACACTTTCTCCTGCTACACTATCACTGTGTTAAAGACCAAACAACACTGAATAAAGACTGTAGTAACAATGCAGAAAAACAATAATGGAACTGTACGCAAAAAATGTTGTGGAATGAAAGATTTACAGGAGTACAAACCCAAAATTATTAGCGACATAGCAAATGACACACCTAGCACCTTACTCTGACACCACGTGAGTCATATATAACTAAAAAAAAAACCATGAACTAAGGTACTAAATTGCAATAATTTTAACTTATTTGTACTTAAATAGCTTACTTCAAGCAAACTAAAGCGGAATATGGAAAAAGGTAAATGCCCAGCAGTGGCGTAACTATGGGAGGGGATGAGGGGGATAGAACCCCCTCCAGAACCCATAAAAAAATGCAATCTGGTAAAGATTGGAAACTCAGGGTGTTTTACCATAAGCTTTCATTGGATGGGAGTGAATTAATCTTCAACGGGAGTGGTAGATGGTAGTCTGTCTGGAAAGTGACTGAAATTTTGCTCATAAGCAGATCTATTCCCCCCCCCTCTCCCCAAAGCCAAGACCTAGTTACTAGGGATGGAAAAACCGACCGGTTAAAACCGATACCGGTATTTTAGTTTTGAATAACTGGTTTTTTCGGTATTTATTTGGTGTCGGTTGTAACCGGTTTTTTTGTTATTACCAAGAACCGGGTAAAAAAACCGGTATGACTACTTACTGTAGTAGTGGTTCAAAATGTGTTTTTTGTAAATTACGTCATCGCAGAAACTAAGAAAAGCCATCAGTGATAATTGAAGAACAATCTCGGCAGTCAGAAACGCGCAACAAACGCGTAGCATAAGAACTTGAGAACTGGTGCAGCTATTGAGGCATCGATGCACCTGTTGCCGTGTGGCGTGGCCTATTAGACGACGCGCGTGCACCGGCAGTGTACGAGACTTGCCTCCGTCTGATCATGCGGCAGTTCCTTGCTGTCGTCGCCAGACATCGGTTGTGTCTTAAATGGCACCATCCCGAGTGAGGAAGTGCTTCACGAAATACGTTATCAGTGAGGTATAATGCTCCATTTGCTTTAAAAAGCTGAAAACGGGTGGAGGTACTACATTTAAGGAGAAAGCATCCAAAATGTTTTTTGGAAGAGAAGGTAAATCCGATTCATGTACCTATTATGTAAGCTTGGAATAATAACTTTTAATGTATTATCATATTGTTATGCTAAAAAGTTTTATTAATGTGATGCCGTGAAAGCGAGGGGCTTTTTTAATAACCAATATGGGCTTAGGTAACATTGATCATGTGGTGCCTCGTGAGGTAGCCGTGCGGTCTGAGGTTCCATGTTACGGACTGTGCGGCTGCTCCAGTCGGAGGTTCGAGTCCTCCCTCCTCCCTCGGTCATGGGTGTGCATGTTGTCCCTAGCGTAAGTTAGTCTAAGTTAGATTAAGTAGTTTTTAAGTCTATGGACCGATGACCTAAGCAGTTAGGTCTCATATTTAAGAACTCACACCCATTTGAACATTTTTTGACCATGTGGTACACAGCTTTCCTAGTTCAATTTGCGTAAATTTACACTGACAACAATCATACTGTTAGTCGGAACTGCGACTTTATTTTTCAAAATACTTCTGCAGCACTGATTGAAGTTCATAACGAGATATTCGTATGCGCTGGCTCACAAGTCCAACTTAAGGAGTGGTTGGCTCAATATTCGCTACTGCCGGATGGAAATACTAGGCCAGTAAATCTGTATGCTTCGTATATCATCTTCTACGGACTCCTGGCTAGGCTTACACACACTCAAGAAGGCGTAGTATTGGGAGGGGATCTTGCAAAATATGGAAGACTAGTGATTTGTCGTATAAGGTAAATTTAAATAAATTTCGTAAGTTTCGGTGTCGGCCGAACTCTACTGGAAATTATAACAATAAAAACCGAAAACCGGTTATTTAAAAAACCGGTTATCTTGAGCAGCTTTTACAGTGCGGTTAAACTGGATATGAAAAGAACCGGTATAACCAAAAACCGGTTGTTTCAGCAATAACCGCCATCCCTACTAGTTACACCACTGATCTCCAGGGGTCGGTAACCGAGGTATACCTTTGGCAGCCAATATGCTATTATAGTTATTGTTAAACAGAATGGACTAAGACAAAATATTAAATGTATGCAGCATATTTAAGTACGGTAGAACAGTATTGGGCATATGATTTGTTGTGGGGGTGTGACAGGTGGCAGCAGGAAGGGGTGGAGGGGGGGGGTTGTAGGGCATAAGGTGCGGGAAAGGGCAGACCGCTGGAATGGTCAGGCATTGCCGTTGCCGGCCGCGGTGGCCGAGGGGACTGAGGCGCTCCAGTCACGGTCTGCACGGCCACTATGGTCGGGGGTTCGAATCCCCCCTCGGGCATGGATATTTGTGCTGTCCTTAGTGTTAGCTAGTTCATAAGTAGTTTGTAAGTTTAGGGACTGATGACCCCGTAGTTAAGTCCCATAAGCTATACAAACATTTGAACAAACATTTGCATTGCCGTTCTTTGTGCGCCTGCAAAACGAATAGCGAGAAAGCGAGCCCCCACTCTGTCTACCCCATTACGCCGCAAAAGGAAATTACAAGGTGTTTTACAAAGTTATACCGATCCTCCACAGAAAATCACAGATGACGTACTGCGCAGACACACCTGCAGAGTGCGCATTTTCCACCAAATGCGTTGCGCCAGGAAACAGGCATGTTTTTTCCCCACAAATGCGTTAATACTGAAAGGAATACCGAACAGAATCTACATACCTTTCTACACATTATCTTGCAATGGTAGGCGGGAAATGGATTCGGCATTCTGTGGCTTTTTTCTGGGAACGGCGCCTTCCATACCATAAGAACTATTTGCTCTTCAATTTACGTCCATACTAACACCATACCCTCCGCCTGCTCAGTTCTTGTATGTCAAAAACAAACAACTTCACTGTGGTGAGAATTCAGCACTTCACACAAACCTTAAAGGTACGTTTCTACCCGCACACGGTTTGTTTATTCTGTCATTTAAAGGTTTAATTACATTCACGGATCAGAAGTTTCATGTAATAATTACTTTGTCTCAAGAGTGAATTGTGCATCAAGACGCTGCCCTCCACCCCACTGTCACGATAATAAGCGAAGATATCGGCTTAGTTATTTTACTTATTACTGTTTCTGCCAAGAGATTTTTCAGTAGTAGAATCATTGAGGTAGAATCACCGTATATCAAGACGTCTTCTGTGAATTATTTACATTGCTATTATATTACTCGTAACAGAGAAGATCGCTTTAAGTCATAAAAATATGCGTACAATGTTATGCTTAATGTAATGTTTCACTCGCCAACTGTAGACTGTTCATATGAGGAAAAGACGTTAAATAGATTGCAGGAAGCCGAATCTGACAATTCTCAAGCGAGTGATGTGATTGCCAAGTGACTGGCAGAGAATGCAGTAGCGCTGCTAGGGGGGTGCGGTCCGCACCGGGTACCAACTCCAAGGGGTGACAAAACTTGCCAGAGGTTTCCTCTTCTTCTTCTTCTTCTTCTTCTTTTTTTCCCACGCTAATGTACCATTGTTAATGGTCTGAACCGACGGGGCTGTTGCCATTCTTCGTCTATTATCGTGAGTGACCGGACGCCAGAGTTTTCTTCCGCAATATTCAGATGATCGAATGAAATATTTATTCATTTGCACGTAAGTAAATTGAATTATTTATGATTTTTTTAATACAACTTTTTCTTCCCATAGTTGTAAGAAAGATAACAAAGGGTTTCTTTTCTGGTGATGCCAAATGCCTGATTTTTTTCTTTTTAATGATTTTTTGAGAATCAGATGTTTCTCCCAGCTTTAAAAGTGATTAAGATACTTTTTCAGATGTTGCTGCCACTGGCACGGTCACTGTGTTCCTTTTTCGTGATTTGAACGTTAAAATAAACGGCCATTTAGTCAAACCAGCCGTATTAATTATATATCACGAATTTACTTTGTGCTAGGGTGTTCAAGTGGTCAAACGTACATGAACTAGTCTAGCATAAAACTAGAAATGTTTTCCGCCGTGGCTATCGATGTGGTACGTTATAATGTACAGTGCAGAGCTTTCCAAGCTGGATGTCACGACACCCAGGGGTGTCGCGTAGTGCCACTAAGGGTGTCGCAACGACACCAAAATCTTAATATAAAATAAGACAGAACATTGTGCAAAAAATACTAAACATCCTTCAGTTCGTTCAGTGTGCACTTAAAGTATAAGTGAATCATTAAAATTACTATTTCTTCAAAGCATCATTTATATAGGTAAATCTTTCTAATTAAAATCAGTGTGTTTCTCGTAAAATTTATATATTCGAAATGGTGTCGCGACTAGGAAGAGTTTGGAGAGCTCTGGTATAGTGCGTAAGAAAAATCGTAGAAAATTACAAAAAAATATGATATGGGTTAATTATTTGATGCAACTGTGACGTCAAATAGAACAAAATGTTCAAATGTTTGTAGAGCTTATGGGACTTAACTACGGGGTCATCAGACCCTAAACTTACAAACTACTTATGAACTAGCTAATACTAAGGACGGCACAAATATCCATGCCCGAGGGGGGATTCGAACCCCCGACCGTAGTTGTCGTGCAGAAAGTGACTGGCGCGCCGCAGACCGATCAGCCTCTGCGGCTGACTAGAACAAATCTCCTTAGTTTGCTGTTCATTAATATCTGAACTCCGTAAAAATTGCATAAAAGCATTTTCTTCTATAGAACAACAGACAACTGATTACTAACTTATTGCATTTCAGGAAGATTCCTCTTTTAAGCAATATTTGACTAAAAATCTAAATACAACTAAGAAGTGTTTGCTATAAATCAATATGGAGATTTCTATTTGCTTGTGGACGAAGCCTTTCGATTTGCGAAGGACACATGTGACGAGATGGGTATTCCTGTCTAAAAAAATAAGAAATATTAGGAAGAAGAGTATGATGCCTGGGGGAAAAGGCTGTAGACGAGACGGTGACTTTGCACCAGGAACTGAGAAGGTCAATATTAGAGTGCATCAACAGTTCCAACAAGAAATTGATACACGTTACAGAAACATGGAGTGTATATCAGAACATTTTGCTGTTTTAGAGCCCAGAAATCCAAATCAGAAAAGGAACTTCCCATGATTGTAAAATGTTTAATTGACAATTACGATGAGATTTCTGAAGATGTCCTCGCAGAAATTCTACGGCTGCGAAGATTTCTGCAGGCTGCTAATGTCCCAGAAGAAGAATCTCTTGGATGGACATATTTAAGTTTTACAGTTTGTTGTTGAATATGAAATTTCTGAATCTTTTCCAAACCTCACTTTTGCATTAAAATTTTTCTTAACTTTGTGTGTTTCGGTAGCGACCTGTGAGAGAAGTTTCTCAAAGCTGAGACTCATTAAGAATTACCTTAGTTCTACTATGAGGCAAGCAAGACTCTCTGATTTGGCAATTTTGTCAACTGAAAATAGTGTGGCTAAAGCTACTGACTTTGACCACGCAATTTCAAAATTTTCTGCAGAGAAAATTAGACGTGTGAGATTGTAAACTGCATGTGAACGTCACCAGTCATTAAGACAGTCTTTAGCTATTTGTTCTGCTTAATTAATAATCGATTAAACTATGATATTTATAAAAACTAGTTTTATTTATTTCCTTTCATGCAGACTGTTCACAAACTAATTAACTTTCTATTTTGCTCATTTCATCATGTGTATCAAAAATTTATTCTTCTCTCCTTGAATTTTTTTCCCATTCTTTCTAATGTCGGTGAGAGTGGCGGTGGTGATGTTGGAGGGGGGGGGGGGGGACAAGTTGGATCACCGCAGAGTGCCAGAGTGCCAAACTACTTAGCTACGCCACTGGGCGAATGAACGTTTACCTGAGACGGAAACAAATAAGATAATGGAAGGTGTTACTTACCACACAGAGAGCAGTGTGGAAAGGGATATTGAACGTCTTGAAAATCCTCGCTGTTCCTCCTTGGCCAGGGCAATAGTGGCGTATAAGGCCGGGTCCACACATTGGAACCAATATTGGCGCCAACATTGTTGTCCAATGTATGGATCGGTGAAATAGTATTGGAACCAATGTTGGCTCGGCTCCGTTGCTTGTCGGTATTTCGACCAAACATCAAAGGACTATGGGCCAATAGGGTACGTCGTCCACACATTAGCGCCAACGTTTCATTCTATCTTTGTCGTCTGCTCGTCTCGAAACTGTGTCTTTCTTCGTCGCCGTTTATTGCAAGTATCAAAATTTCTTTGTAAATATTAGAACCGTATCAGAAAGTGATTCCTTTGTGAAAGCAATCACCAAAATCGAAATGTCACCTCAAAACGTAGGCGCGATCTGTGAAATCTTTTCTGACTTTTGACACTCAATAACTGAATGCAATTTTTAAAATATACATACCATTTCCTGTCAAGTTTACATATTCCATTGCAAACTTCAAACACGAATGATATCAATTGCATGGTTATTTAAAAAAAAAAAAAAAAAGGGGGGGGGGGATATATGCATCTAAAACTGCTTCGTGTAGCAAGAAATCGAAGCATCAATACCGAAAAAACTTTAGCAGGTATAGTATCCGGCCAAAACGTATCTTTCTTTTTTTTAATTTTAAATTCAGTAATTTAAAGTAGCAGGTTTAAGATTTAATAATGGGTATGGACTACTTTTAACATATTTTAAAACTTTCTGATTTCGTAATTAATGTTCGGTAAGAAGTAATACAGCACACCCCATCATCTTTTTCAATGTTTATTTTTTAGTTTGCAATGGCAAAATGTAATTATTCACACTCAGAACCGTTAATGCATCGGCCGTGATTTGTCCGCCAGATATGTTTACGTTGGCTCTCGACGAATTCAACTGAATGTTGGTTCCAATGTGTGGGCGCTGTCGCGAAAATATTGGCCAATGTTGGCGCATGCCTTGGGACCAATATGTGGACGCGGAGTAAGGCTATGGACAGTGATGCCAACTCGGTATATTGAAAGTTCTCAAAAGTTATTAAAAAGTCGCCGTTTTTAATCGAAATGCCCCAAAATTTAAAACATAGAAAAAAATTAACGTATTGCAGTTAAACGAAATTGATCATGATAATCAAATACTACCTAAAATAAAGGGTTAAATAGCAGTTTCCGAGCACATATTGCTTCACTTATTAAACGCCACCGGTCTCAAATTTTGACTGTATGGTATTTAAGGAATGACTGCACCTACATCTACAGCAGTCAACATTAATCCTTTTGGCAGCTCTAGCTCTAAACAAATGGTGGCCAACATTACGCGTATATTTTATTGTTGTCCCTCTAATAATATATTATGTATCATTACAGTTGTGGTCTGCTGATGGTCATGTAAGTGACCGAAAAACGTTACCAGTGAAATAAAAGTAATTGCGATCTAAATTGACTTGTTATTGTTACTTGAATTAATAATTGCAAAGTAAGATCGTTGTTGAGCCATCATATTTCGGGCTTGCAGCCGAATCATGTTGACGTCTTCCATTTTTTTTTTAATTTTTTTTTTTTTTTAATTTGTGATTTCAATTCCCCTAAAAAGGGGCGGGCCGGCAGCGCTCACTGGCGCTCTTCAGCCTACAGAAATAATAATTTGACATAGGATAAACAGAAAAACACAAAGGAGATAAAATTTTGGAGGTAACACATACATAAAACGGAGATGTAAAATGGAGATAAAACAAAGTACATAAAATGGAGGGAAACGGGGGCGACATAAAATAGTTCCCGAGAGATTAAAGTTTCCTATTATTAATCCTCTCTTTAAAAAAGGTGATAAAACTTAAATTATCAACTATCGGCCTACCCCCCTTTTAATAACATTCTCTAAAATACTTGAGAAATTGGTCCACAAAAGACTTATTGACTACCCTTGTTCATCATAAATTATGTGGCATACACATTTAAACCTTCGAGCAGCTGTTTTTATTCACCACTATCGCCGTGGTATTAAACAGTAGCCAGTTTGGATTTCAACTGCGTATTTCAATAGAACAAATGAGCAGAAATAAAGTACACCTACTGTATTTACCATTGGTACTCTATCTGTGCATAAGGATTGAAGAAGATTGTTTCTTATATTGTGCAGACTGCATGGTGAAATGTAAAAACCTTTAATAAGTGAAGCAATATGTGGCTACAATGTAAATTGCTACGATCTTGAATAGGCTAGCGGGCCATCAGCTATGCTTTGGCGAGAGGCAGGCGAAACCAATTCAAGATTACTGAAGGAGTGCTATAAGTCAATAAGCAAAGTACTGTGCCACAAATTCAGTGAATCTATCCAGCTATTTTTTCCTTCACAAATCAAATCTTAGTCTTTTAATAATAAAGTATCTGCTGTTATTACCTTTTGTGACCTTTCTAAAGCATTCGATAGTGTTATTCATGAAATTCTCCTAGCAAATGCAGAATATTACGGTATAACTGGATCAGTTGGGTCGTGGATAAAATCCTACCTAACTGGGAGGAAGCAAAAAGTCATGCTGAATGACTCTGAAGGGCACTCTGTGTCATCTAGCTGGGGATCTATTGGCTGTGGCGTTCCTCAGGCCTCTATACTTGTCCCTCTTCCTCATCTTCATCAATGACCTTCCCTTCTGTACTAGCTTTAAAACTCATTTCACTCCTTTTGCTGATGACACCTCCATCCCCATAAACAAAACTGCAAACCACAATCTCGAGGAATCGGCGAATATTGTCTTTAGTGAAGTACTTAATTGTTTTTTAAATACTGGGTTATCTCTAAATGTTAACAAGACACAATTCGTTCATTTCCAAGTAAGAAAACGTTGAGTCATCTCAGTTCTTGGGTGTACACATTGATACCACTGTGAAATGGCCTGGCCACATTTTACAACTTCACAAAAAAACTCAGCTCAGTGAGATTCGCTATTCGAATTATTTCTACTGTCTGTGACCGAGACACCACAAAAACTACTTATTTTAGTTACTCCCATGCTTGTTGTATGGCTTAGTTTTCTGGGGCAATCAGGCACTTTCCAAAAAAATATTCATTTCCCAAAAGAGGGTAATCAGTATAATGATCAGAGTCCAGCCCAGACATTCTTGTAGGGACGTCTTTAGAACTGTGTGTCAATATATCTACTCCCTATTGTGTTTCATTGGTAAAAATGAGGAACTATACCAAACCCATGATTCATACTATACTTACAATACTAGGAGAAAACCGAACCTCCATTATGAACTAAAAAATCTCACTACTGTACAAAAGGAGTCCATTATATGAGATGCAAGGTATTCAATGCTCTCCCACCATCACTTAAATCACTCGTCCATGAGCTTCCCAAATTTAAGCAACAGCTCAAACTTTATCTAATAGACGATTTCTTTTATCCAATTGATGAATATTTCAATTGTGTTAACCGTGATAGATTCTTTCTTTTCATTGCATTAGATGTACTCTTTGTATAACAATAGTTGGAATCACTGTTAAAATTACTACAGTATGTCATTATGTAGCTATTAATATCTTGTAACTTTTCAAAATGTAATTTTTGGATTTACCTATTAATGTGTATTAAAAAAGAAAAAGTACTTTCGAGGCATTTGGAGGCCTCAAGACGAGAGGCCCTGGGCGGTCCGCTCCCTCCGTCCCTCCTTAGTCCACCACTGAACCTAACACGTCATACATCCTTGCGAATGTCTCGCTGTATTGATTTCATGGGATATAAATAAATAAATAAAATAAAATTTGATCGCATCATTGTAAATTGGGCTAGGATGTCGAGGGGATCATGTCCTACTCCAACAGTTTGATATAATACTGCAAAAGTATATCACAAAAATTACTGGTGTTGCTGGGCCCCTGTGACCCTTTAGAACGAGCCGCCCCTGACGTCCACAGAGCTAACTTATGAGAAAACAATGAATGAAAACTGTATAAAAAATTCGGATTCAGTATTTAACAGGTTTTTTTTTATCTACCGTACTGAAAATGCTGAACATTTTGGCACCAGTACTTGGCACTTCATTCGCGACCATTGTGTAACCTAAATACACTAATGTTTCACAGATTTACTGACTTTGTTTAATATTGTAATCCAGTATCTGCGCGCCCTATGTGTTCACAAGTTCAGTGAAAAAAAATCTCGTCATGAAAAAAGTATATGTATAAATGAAATAAAAAGTGTTTTTAAACTATTTTTTCGTTTCGTTCTTCTGTCAGATCATTTTATATGCACATTCAAAGTATTTTTATTGCATCAGAAACGTTTTACGTCGCGGAAACAGCACGGATACGCGTCGTAGCGCAGCCGCCTAAAGGCTGCAGTGGGCGCATGTGCGGCTGAGGTTCAAATTCTCTTCTGAACCCCCTGGAAGCAGCATATTGGTATCCCTGCGGCAGGGAGGGGCGAGGGGAAACGCCGCTTTTAACATTGGCTTTGGAGCTGGTAGAGACGCCAGTTCCTGGCTACTCGAGCTCTGGCGGTTACACACGAATGGTCCCGAATCAAGAAAATGGAGACACTGCACGTCTCTATTGCAGATGTGCAAATCCTCCATGAAGGCAACATCCGCCCTTCATATTTGTTTCTGGCGCATTTAAGATTAATCAAAAACACGTCATATTTGGTAAAATATCCTATGACAATAAATTAAAGACGCGTCAACTGTAAAAGCCTTCAGAAGATACGATCATGGATAATAATGAAGTCACTACTCTCCAACCAGCAAGAATAGTCGTGTTGTTAGCGGCAACGCGCTGCAGTGTTGAAGGTGTGTTCACAAGTTCAGTGAAAAAAAAGCTCGTCATGAAAAAAGTATATGTATAAATGAAATAAAAAGTGTTTTTAAACTATTTTTTCGTTTCGTTCTTCTGTCAGATCATTTTATATGCACATTCAAAGTATTTTTATTGCCTCAGAAACGTTTTACGTCGCGGAAACAGCACGGATACGCGTCGTAGCGCAGCCGCCTAAAGGCTGCAGTGGGCGCATGTGCGGCTGAGGTTCCTGGCTACTCGAGCTCTGGCGGTTACACACGAATGGTCCCGAATCAAGAAAATGGAGACACTGCACGTCTCTATTGCAGATGTGCAAATCCTCCATGAAGGCAACATCCGCCCTTCATATTTGTTTCTGGCGCATTTAAGATTAATCAAAAACACGTCATATTTGGTAAAATATCCTATGACAATAAATTAAAGACGCGTCAACTGTAAAAGCCTTCAGAAGATACGATCATGGATAATAATGAAGTCACTACTCTCCAACCAGCAAGAATAGTCGTGTTGTTAGCGGCAACGCGCTGCAGTGTTGAAGGTAATGGGTTCGAGAATGACTGCAAGCAATTTTTTGAAAACCCAATCTTCTTTTTGACAGATACGGAAGGGGAGATAGTGGGGCGGCGCCACTATCAAGATGTGGCACTCAAAGAAGTGAACCCCCCAGTCATTTGAAGCACCAGTCAAATGTTCAAATGTTTGTAGAGTCTATGTGACTTAACTATGGGGTCATCAGTCCCTAAACTTACAAACTACTTATGAACTAGCTAATACTAAGGACGGTACAAATATCCATGCCCGAGGGGGGATTCGAACCCCCGACCGTAGTGGCCGTGCAGACCGTGACTGGAGCGCCTCAGTCCCCTCGGCCACCGCGGCCGGCGAAGCACCAGTCGGCACTGATTGTGTAATCATTTAAAATAACATACATACTGAATAACAATATTTTACGTTTGCTTCGCCACATCAAAAAACTTACTTCCTCATGGATTGTGAGAAGAAAATCAACAAAAACAGACTGTCAAAATTCCAAATTTTAGTGAAATTATTTTCCTGTTTTAAGTTTTTTATTTGAAAGTGTCTTCTACTGGTATTCTGTCAACTACCAGTGCCCTTATCTTATGCATTTACTTGTATTTGTTGATCACCAACTGCAGTGTAGAACGTTCTTTTTCATGTTTAAAGTGCATTAACAATGAGTCAAGAAGCATTATTGGACAAGAAAGTCTTAAGTGGTCGTAGCATAATGAGCATGGAATATGTTTTACTTAGAGCCATTAATGTAACTTGTATTATATTTAAACTCGAGAAATCTTTATTGCCAAAAGTGTTTTATTTAACATTAAAAACAATCCAGATCGCAAATTAGTTGTTTTTATTTCATTATTAGTTTCAGTCTATTTTTGACCATTTTCAAATGCGGTGGCGGTGAACATAGCAGGCCGCACAAACGTGAACAGAACAATTAACAATAAACAACAATTTTGCGAACTGGACTGTTTTTTTAATCATACCGCGCACGGCAGTCCGAGGTATTAATATGTTCGTAAACGGCGCGTGCGAATTTGCGATTCTATAGGGGCCCATATCTCAGGTTCTATTCACCTCAGAGTAAAGGGGTAAAATGTACTGGATAGATCTTGACCTAGTAATCATTTGTGTACATATTAGAAGAATGGGTATACTATAGCTATCATACAGTACATCGTCAAAATTTTCAAAGTTAGACACTTCCTGGAGCCCATCCAAATTGAGCAAATCAGTTGGCTTTTGTACATGACGTGTATTCTATGGTGGGCTTTAAACGGCTTGCCGGCCGCGGTGGCCGAGGTGACTGAGGCGCTCCAGTCACGGTCAGCACGGTCACTACGGTCGGGGGTTCGAATCCCCCCTCGGGCATGGATATTTGTGCCGTCCTAGTTCGTAAGTAGTTCATAAGTAGTTTGTAAGTTTAGGGACTGATGACCCCGTAGTTAAGTCCCATAAGCTTAACAAACATTTGAACATTTTTTTTTTTAAACGGCTTACAGAAGCACCATTCATTCATGGGTGGTACCTGAGAAAATCGCAAAAAACATTATTTTTGGGTACAAAAAAAAAAAAAAAAAAAAAAAAAAAAAAAAACGAATTGTGGGGATGGTCACTTCAATACTTTCTGTTGTTGTTGTGGTCTTCAGTCCGGAGACTGCTTTGATGCAGCTCTCTACAGTACCCTATCCTGAGCAAGCCTCTTCACTCCACATAAGAACGGCAACCTACATCTGTCTGAATCTGCTTACTGTATCCATCTCTTGGACTTCCTCTGCGGTTTTTACCCCACACACTTCCCTCCAACGCTAAATTCACAATTCCTTGATGTCTAAGAATGTGCCCTACCAATCTATCCCTTCTTTTAGTCAAGGTATGCCAGAAATTTCTTTTTCCCCCAATTCTGTTCAGTACCACCTCATTAGTTACGCGAGCCACCCACCTAATCTTCAGCATTCTTCTATAGCACCACAGTTCAAAAGCCTCAATCCTCTTCCTGTCCGCACTGTTTATCGTCCATGTTTCACTCCCATACAAGGCAACACTCCATACAAATACCTTCAGAAAGGACTTCCTTAGGCTTAAATCAATATTTGATGTTAACAAATTTCTCTTTTTCAAGAACGCTTTTCTACCCATTGCCGTTCTGCATTTTATATCCTCTGTACTGTGACCATCATTTGTTATTTTACTGCCCAAATAACAAAACTCATCTACCTCCTTTATTGTTTCATTACCTAATTTAATTCCTTCATCATCACCTGATTTTCTTAGACTGCACTCCATTACCCTACTTTTGCTCTTGTTAATGTTCATCTTACATGCACCTTTCAGCACACTGTCCATTCCGTTCAAGTGCTCTTCCAGGTCCTTTGCTGTGTCTGACAGAATTACTATGTCGTCGGCAAAACGCAATGTTTTTAATTCTTCGCCCTGAACTTTAATTCCTTCTCCAAATTTCTCCTTCCATTCCTTCACTGCTTGCTTAATGTACAAATTGAATAACATTGGAGAAAGGCTACAACCCTGTCTTACTCCCTTTCCAACCACTGCTTCCCTTTCATGCCCTTCAACTCTGACAACCGCTGTCTGGTTTTTGTACAAGCTGTAAATAACCTTACGCTCCCTATATTTTACTCCTGCTTGCTTCAGAACTTGAAAGAGTTTATTCCAATCAATATTGTCAAAAGCCTTCTCCAAATCTATTCATTGCAAATCTTCGAAATTTTTACCATATGTTCTTATGATGATATTCTCGAGGCCGTTATCAAATTTTTTTCGACATCGTTATCCGTTGCCGAGAACCAGAGGTTGAAACTTATCATAGTTTTCACAAAATCAAAAAACCCGATTTTTAGCTGTTTTAGCACCGTGAATAGCAAATATCTAAATAACTAACCATAGAAAATTGTTCAAATATTTACAATACATCCTGTATACATTTACCTATAAGCGGCATTTTTCACTTTTCGTAAATCTTAGTCCGTTAGCAAGATACGGGCAGAAAACTGCGATATTTTGTTAGAAAAAGTGTGTATTGTGCTGAAAGACGGCGTTCGGACAACTCTGAAACACTTAGCATGCGATTTGAAGAAAGGTACTGGACGAAAAAATTTGATTTTTGTACATCTTAAAGATTGAAATCTTCAGTCGATGAAGGTGTGATTTTTGTTTTCATTTACTTTACAGTTAATATGCAGCATCCGGATTAATGAACTATTGCAACATATTTTAAAGAGTTTGCAGAAGTAAAAACACACTGCGTAGACTTCTCGTCTGGTTGATTATAGGTTACACATAGCTGCGTATGAAATGTAGATAACATATCGAAATTTTATTTAAAGTTTAGAGCAGAATGGTATGGTTCTTGAGATATCGGTCCGTGAATAACAGCACGCTAACGTATCTTATCTGAGGTAACGTATCTTGAGGAATAGGAAATGACTACAATGTTTTTTGTACGTTGTTTAGGTGTTTATCTGGAAAATCCGTTTCCCGTTTTTGGAAATGTGTATTCGTTATCGTGATACGCCACAGAAATCAAAATTTTTGGTATCAAAAGATCCAACTACGTGCATTGGCAAATCTACACTTCTATTCATGGCAAATCGTCGAAATTTTTACGATGCGTTCTAATAATATTCTATCCAACTTTTACTCACCATTGATTTCGTGTTATATAAGCAGTACACTCTGATGTAACAGGAAAAAGTCGGGAACCAGTTGAAAAATGCTCCTGCCAGAGCACAGAAAAGGCGCATACGTTCTCTGACACAAAAGCGTGGAACCAGCTGCCTGAATCCTAATTCCGACTTCCTCAGCAAAAATTTTGGCATGCGTACATATTCGCGTTTTTTCGGCTGAATGTGAGTAGGACAGAGACAGTGCATCTGGCAGAGAGAGCCATTTATGACGGAACAGAGAAAGTGTCAGTTCAGGAGAAAGGCATAAGCATGAAAACAGCAGCGGGAAGCGAAACGAGGTGTCGGAAGTCAGGAACAGTGGCGACAACAAACTAAGACAGATGTAGATAGTAGCAATTGGAGCAAAAGAGAAAACAGTGGGAAACTGACACGAATGGAGATCATACATAAAGCATGAGCGTGCGGCTCTCCAGTAATATAGCACGAAACAATTTGTCAAATTTTTCCCATCCCCAGTACCCATGTGCTAAACTTTTCTGGTCTGCAGGTCAAACCCCAAGCAAACCACCCCATGGACATATGTGTAAAGGAGAAAATCGTGATTGAAGACAATGAAAGCCGATTCAATGTGAGAAAGAAAGGATACTAGCAACAGGACAGGAAGCGAATGGGACAACATCAGTGGGGCAGAGAGACGATGAAAGTGGCAGAAACAGACAGCAGTGAGGAATCGCGTGGGAAAGGGATGAAGATATTGAAAGTTTGACACAGACAGAAAGCGACAGTGGGGGAGAGAGCAAACAAACGGACAGAGACATATATATTTGACACTGACAGTGAGAAGATATTGCTGACTATGACGGCTTAACTGGGCAAAAGTATTTACAAAGTTATGCGCTAAAAGTGTATGTTCGCATGCCAAAATTTTTGGTGAGGAAGTCGGAATGAGGATTGAGGCAGCTGATTCCACACTTTTGTGTCAGAGAACATATTCGCCTTTTCTGTGCTCCAGCAGGAGCATTTTTCAGCCGGGTTTAACTATTACATCGAAAACACTGCCTCCAGTTTGTTTTTATAAAATTATTCTGTTTTTGTAGCCTAGTCTATACGACCCAGGGGCATTCACTACGCGCCCCAGGCTGTCGTAATCCGGCACCGACTCCAAAATAATATAAACCACGTATTTTGCCAAAAATTCTCGTACGTTTTGAAAAATTGTATTTCTGGCTTATTACAGACTACATTGTTTTCCAGTTATGTCAGAATATTGTTTGAGTGCTTCGAGATTCAGGCGGCCGTTCTATTACTGAAATTTTCTGCTCGCAATACCAATATATTTCTCGTAACCTGGACTACCAAGAAGGGTGGGCGGTACTTCATGTCCAACCTGACACAATTTGGGGAAATAAAAGGTTTGTTAATCGTTGTTGCTCTGCCGTAGCAACATACTTTTTAAAAATCACTACCGGTAAACTATCTTTTAATAGTTGTTGGTAGAACTTTTAATATACGTTCGTAGAAATACCCTCAAACTCGAGCATGTGGCCGTGGCGAAATAGCCGAGCGCACCAAGGCGCTTTGCTGCGGTGCGCGCGCGTCCGTTCACCGTTGGAGGTTCGAGTCTTCCCTCGGGCCTGGGTGAATTTGTCGTCCTTAGTATCAGAAGTTTGTACGTCTAGAGACTGATAACCTTAGTATTGATTTACATTTGAACATTTTCAAACAAACATTCGAGTATGTGTATTAACGAGAAGGAAGCACCGTATAACCAGCATAAAATTTTTTAAACATACATTGTTTGTTAAATGTTGTTGCCTTTTACTTTTGATATACTTTTTACAGAGATAGTGATGTGTCAATACGATCCCGAACCTAAAAATACTGAAAAAGACGTTCCTAGGAAGGTTGAATTTAGTACAAAAACTTAAATTATCGTGTTAAGTTTAAATAAAAAGATTAAAACATTTATACAGTCTGGTAGAAGACGCCATTAATAACAATAAATATGCTATCAAAATTTAAAAATATAATGTGCCCCAGTGGATTACAATATTTTGATTAGATGGGTATAATCCCTCCCTCTTCCAAGCCCCTTAGTGTTGTGACTTTAAAAATCAGAACTGAGTGAAAAATGTTAAGCAAAACAGAGAGAACACCATGATAGTTTGTATCAGTTTTGCTGCCTCTTAATCAGAGAATAACTTGCGCTGGAGCCCCTTTTACTTTAGTGAGATTAAGCTTTTTTATTGATGAGATAAAAAATATGGCTATTTTTTATATATATATATATATAAAAAAAAAAAAAAAAAAAAAACCCTTAGGCCCAAGGCTAAATTCTCTTATGTTTGCGTACGATATTCTCTTTTGTCTAGCACGTGATTCAAAACGATGAAAATATAGTATTCGTACAAGAATTCTCGTACGCATCGCAACCGTGTCCTGCACTGATATTCATTTATGTATGGTAACCAAAAAGCTCGTTGTTCTACCGTACCAGTATCACACGTTTTGCTGTTCTATCAAAGAGTAAAATTATAAATGTAAAATATTGAAGGAAATTACTTGTGTGATATTTAGCGATCTGTGCTTGCTGAGGCTGATATAGTTATTTAAATTGTTGTGGGCAATTGTAATAAACGAAAGAAAGCCATATGTTCCAGTAATGTGCTACAATAAGAAATTTTGGTTTCAGCAGAAGTTTTAGTTTTTATACCGAAATCCGTCTACCCATTTAATTATCTTTCACCATCAAGATAAAAAGGAATTTATATTAGCTGTCAGTGGAAACGGAATCAAATCAATGGCGTAGGCTCACAGACATATGTCTGTGGGTAGGCTACGCTGAATATTTCGTGCCAAGCTGGGAATCTCTTTGACCAGTTTGAGTTGTCTATGACATCAGACGAAATGAATATTCTCAATAACACAAAACATTTCTGTATATGGTGTTAAACTAGAACAGTTTCTACGAGTTTTGCGCTTGCCAAGAATTCTCATGGTAAGTGTCCATTGTTTTTTTCCTCTCTTTTTGTTGCAATTACGCACGCCATCTATAATGTGATGATGAATGGATTTTGAGATCGTAAACACCAGGGACCGGTATGGAATCGGATGCATATTATATAAGGGACTGCAGTCGTCACTCCGCATTAAAAAATAAATAAAACCACTTACATTGCAAATTTATTTGGGTGGTCTGTAACGAAGTTTGACTACTATCAGACAAAAAACAAGTATCATAAATCGTGATTTTGCGAGAAATGCCACAGAGAGTGAGTAGTGGGATCATTACTGCCCATGTTTTCGTATTTCATTATGGTATTCAATTCGCATTATATGAATGCGACAGTGACTGGTATGTAGGCTACGTTAATTTTCATAAACAATAATAAGTATGCAGTGTGCTCTACACTATAGGTGATTACAATATAGGGGACATCAGCAGACATAACGCGCTACATTGCATACAGTAAAACACACTAGGCCGGCCGCGGTGGCCGAGGGGACTGAGGCGCTCCAGTCACGGTCTGCACGGCCACTACGGTCGGGGGTTCGAATCCCCCCTCGGGCATGTATATTTGTGCCGTCCTTAGTTCATAGGTAGTTTGTAAGTTTAGGGACTGTTGACCCCGTAGTTAAGTCCCATAAGCTATACAAACATTTGAACATTTTTGAAACAGACTAGACCGGTCGCGGTGGCCGAGAGGACTGCGGCGCTCCAGTCACGGTCTGCACGGCCACTACGGTCGGGGGTTCGAATCCCCCCTCGGGCATGGATATTTGTGCCGTCCTTAGTAGTACCTAGTTCATGTGTAGTTTGTAAGTTTAGGGACTGATGACTCCGTAGTTAAGTTCCATAGGCTCTACAGACATTTGAACATTTGAAACACGCTAGACAACACATTTCAGTGATTTCAGTTAGGTACATATTACAGAGACTTTAATATCAATAATAATCTTGCATCTTTAATGTAAATTTTTTCCCATACTTATGCCACATCATAATATTCAGTACATGTAGTACATTTCAAAACAATTAACTCTGTGTTTCTATAAAACAAGCATAAATTATTGAATACTTTCATTGAGTGATATTTGATACCATAAATTTTGAATAACACCAGTGCCACCTAAGGAAACTTACGAAACATTGAAGACAATAGTGTTATATTCTGCAGTTCTAGATTCATACAAAGATTTGCGAACCTGTTCTAATTTGAAATTATTAACGGCCGAGGAACTTTATCTTGTGTTGTTGCATACGTACAATAAACTGTCCTAATCTTGGCAACTAGTGTTGCCAACAGTGAAACCACTAGATTTTATTCGTGTGTTTAACAAAACTACTATATTGTTATTATTGGAAGGACTGAGTATGTCTAGTAACCAAACATATGAGCAATTCAATTTATCCCTTGTGTTTAAAGCTAGAACAGTATTATATGTATACCAAAAAAGAACAGTTGCAGGTCGAAATTTTATTTTCTTACCAGTTTAGAGCAAATATTGCTTTTCTTCAGAAGAGACTAAAGAAAAAAATGTCAGTGTTGTGGAGTGTATAGCTTGTAATAAATAAAATAATGTATACATTAAAGAAAAAACTTAAAATGAGATATCACAGTACTGTTACGGTGCGTTCACACTGCCAGCCGGGCCTAGCCGAGCAGGGATATGCCGAGCCGATTGGCGCCTAGTCGGCGCAAGCCGACAGCATGGGTGTTCACACTGCGCGCCGGTAAAAATAATTCTGTATAGCTTGTCCCACATGAAAGCAATATCACTCATGCCCGAGGGTAATTGTGAAGAACGCTTGCACGGACGCCAGTTTCGATAAACCTCGAACGCAACCACACTTCGATATACAGTGCGTTTCGATATGTTCCAAGACGGCGGGAGAATCTGATTTGTTGATGTACGAAACAGTGATCATTTTAAGTGAAAGTTAGGTTAGGTATAGGTTAAACAAGAAATTTTTTTTAGTATGTGAACGCGCGTAGCACCCGTATCTCCGGTTCAGAAACACTCCAAATTGCCAACATGTGCGCCATTCTAATAACACGGGCAACGACTCCCCAATTCTACCGTCCTGAACCAGAGATTCGGGCGCTACGCGCCCTCACATGCTAAAAAAAAGCTTCTTGTTTAACATATACCTAACCTAACTTTCACTTAAAATGATCACTGTTTCGTACATCAACAAATCAGATTCTCCCGCCAGCTTTAAACATATCGAAATGCACCATATATCGAAGTGTAATCACGCTTTTGGGATTTATCGAAACGGGCGACTGTGCAAGCATTGTTCACAATTACCAGACCACGCCACATCGTTTTATCAACTTATTTTTTCATTAAAAGCTCTGCCTTGCCTGTGAAAAAATAAAATGTCTACTTTTCATACCGCACGAGTTTTTTGTTTCGTAACGCTCCTCACTCGGTTTTGATGAAAGTATGGGGCTAAAAATTTTGAGTTTTGGCAAGGCCGTGGTTTTGGACGCGTGGTTGTACAACATCTTAGCTTTCGAATAAATTAACCTTAACAGTCGCTTTCAAATGACGCTATTGTCAAGTATGCGCACTTGATTTACAAAACGTATATTCAAATAGTTCGATAGCAGGCAGCTTATTGTTATATTCATTTTAGACCATACATTACAGCGAGTGAAATGGAGCTAAAAGAACATAAACGTTTTTGAAATAGTAGTCGCACTGATATATACCTCTTTTCACAAGTAATTCCCCTCAGGGGCTCAGCATTAATTTGCTGAGTACGGGCTTGGCGAACCCGGGGTCCTGAGCTGTGGGCTGTGTCGCGCCAACAGTCCGCTACACCGTAAGCTCTGTGCGTGCCTCAACGACCATCGTTCGGCGCGACGGTGGAACGTTGTACGTTTCAGAGCCCGGGGATCTTGGCTTAATCGCCCGGGTCGCGAGGACGGTACAAACCTCTATAAAAAAACCCCTCAATCTCAAGGTGTGCTACGTGCCGAGGAGATGCATGGCTGTTGAGGTTGAACAGCCGCTAGCGAGCAACCTCTGAGGAACCTGCCGCACCTCAGTTGTATAAGGCTTACCCAGGCAAGCGGGGCTCTGTCTGGGTGGACCTCTTTTCCCTAGCTGCTCGTGGGACGGAAATGAAACGAGCACTAACTAGCGTGGGCGGTCGCAAAAACGCCGTTTCTAAGCGAGGAAAGTCCGATTTTGATGCGACAGTATACGACCCTAAGACGTTCCCTTCCCTGGCTACGCCATGGGAAGAGCGCAAAACTTTACGGAGTTCAGATCCCTACACGCCGCGATATCTTGTCTTTTCCCGGACTGATGGAGACTCTTTCTTGTCCACCAAACCGCAGTTCTTCGTTGACCATCTCGAGGACAAGTACGGTGAGGTGGAGTCATTTTCAAAAATGAGAAGTGGGGCTGTTTTGATACAGACGGCTTCCCCAGCCCAGTGCAGGGCATTATTGGCCTGTGACAAGCTGGGTGATATTCCTGTCAGTGTCTCGCCCCACAAGACCCTCAATATGGTCCAAGGTCTAATTTACCATCACGACTTATTGTCGCAGTCCGATGAGGAGTTACGGACCAACCTGGAATGCAGAGGTGTTCACTTTGTAAGACGTATTTATAGGGGACCTAAGGATAACAGATTTGCCATTGGTGCGTTCATCCTGGCCTTTGAGGGCGATACACTGCCCGAGAAGGTCAAGGTCATGATCTACCGGTGCGACGTCACTCCGTATGTCCCGCCCCCTATGAGGTGCTTCAGGTGCTGGAAGTTTGGGCATATGTCCTCCCGGTGTACTTCCAGCCCTGCATGCAGGGAATGTGGACGTCCAGCTCATCCGGACACTCCCTGCACGCCACCTCCCGTCTGTGTGAACTGTAATCAGCTGCATCCGCCGTGCTCCCCGGACTGTAAAGTCCTACACAAAGAAAGGAAAATTATGGAAATTAAGACCTTGGACAGGTTATCATACAATGAGGCAAGGAAAAAATACGAGCGTCTCCATCCGGTGACTATGAATAATACCTATACTGTAGTAACGTCGTCCCCGCGCACTACGGGTACGACGTCTACCAAGGTATCACTTCCTCCTGTGGGCCCTAGAGGCCACAAAACTACCACTGCCCCCTCGTTAGGTGGGGGCAATACTCCATCTGCTGCTGCAGCACCTGTTGTGGGGGCAACTTCCCCACAACCTTCGGGGACACCAGTCCCCAACCCCCAGCCGGAGAAGCAACAGCTTCCTCCGGCACCTCTCCCTCGGAAGGGGTCCTTCGGGACGCTCCCTTCTGAGGAGTCTCAGGGTGCGCCAGTGGATCCCAGCCTTTGGCTGAAGGATCCGAAGCCTGCTGGTCGAAGGGCTTCTGGCTCTTCGACGGCCCCTGATGTCGCTCCCATGAAGTCCTCCCAGCCCTTAACACCAAAGGGCCAGCGAGAGGGCAAAAAGAAAGTGAAGAAGAAGAAGAAGACTGACCCAAAGGAGGACTCCTCGGCGATTCGGAAGGAACGCTCCATCACATCTTCGGCCTCTGAAGATG
Organism: Locusta migratoria; assembly: GCA_026315105.1. Classification (NCBI taxonomy): domain Eukaryota; kingdom Metazoa; phylum Arthropoda; class Insecta; order Orthoptera; family Acrididae; genus Locusta; species Locusta migratoria. The sequence goes on from CM048747.1 coordinate 427,311,919, forward strand.
AGGTGGAGATCCTCGCGTCGCCTGAGGATCTCGCCATACTTGGGTCGCCAGGACCGATGGTTCTGGACCCTGCAGAGTCTGCGGAGTTGGCAGCAGGTGCCACTGCTGAATAACCATTCAACATCTTAACTTATGGATATTCAGCACGCTGCAGAAGACATCTTGCAGTGGAATTGCGGCGGTTTTTTCCGCCGTCTGACTGAGCTGCGGCAATTACTCTGCCACTGCCCTGCTATCTGTCTCGCCTTGCAGGAAACATGGTTCCCCGTCGAGAGGTCCCCAGCCCTCCGAGGCTATCGGGGCTATTTTAAGAACCGAAACTCCTACAACAGAGTTTCCGGCGGCGTATGTGTTTATGTTCACACTTCAGTCCCCAGTGCTGCTGTGCCTCTGCAAACACCTCTAGAGGCAATCGCTGTACGGCTCCGGTTATTACGAGATTTTACGATCTGCTCTGTCTACCTTCCACCAGATGATGTCGTCTCTCCCGTAGACCTCGCTGCCTTGGTCGCCCAACTTCCCCCACCCTTTCTTCTTTTGGGGGATTTTAACGCCCACCACACTCTATGGGGTGGCACACAGACCTCGGCCCGGGGTAGGGATGTTGAGTCTTTACTATCAGAGCAGAATCTTTGCCTTCTAAACACCGGTGCTCCTACTCACTTTAGTGCAGCGCATGGTACTTATTCTGCAATAGACTTGTCTGTCTGCAGCCCTAGCCTTCTTCCACATCTCACCTGGAGAGTCCACGACGACCTGTGTGGTAGCGACCATTTTCCTATCTTCCTGTCGCTCCCACAGCGTCTGCCTGCCGACTGCCTGCCTCGCTGGTCCCTCCGTAGGGCTGACTGGCCAGCCTATTCCGCAGCTGCTGTACTATCCTCTCACTTTCCAGCTGATGTTGATGCCGCCGTTGAGCAGTTCACAGCGGCCGTTGTTTCTGCAGCCGAAAACTCTGTCCCCACCACGTTCGGTTCGCTCTGTCGTACATCGGTGCCCTGGTGGTCACCGGAGATTGCTGAGGCCATCCGGGAACGTCGGCGAGCACTACAGCGCCACCGACGCCACCCTTGTGTCGAACATCTCGTGGCCTTCAAGCGTCTCCGAGCACGAGCCCGGCGACTGATACAGGAAAGTATCTTCCTGGGAGAAGTACGTCGCCTCCATTGGTTCCCGCGCTTCTCCTTCCAAGGTGTGGTCGCAGGTTCGACGCCTCTTTGGGCACCGCCCACCAGCGGGAATTCCGTGTCTCAGCGTTCAGGGTACGTTCTGTACTGACCCTGTCGCCGTCACTGAGCACCTGGCGGATCATTTTTGTCGCATCTCAGAGACTGCTGCTTATGGTGCAGACTTTCGCGCCCTTAAAGGGCGAGCAGAGAGACATCTGCTTTCATTTAGAACGCGACGTCGGGAACCATACAACGTCCCGTTCACTGAGTGGGAGTTTGAAGGTGCCCTTACTGCATGCCCCGATACCTCCCCTGGACCCGATCGCATTCACAGTCAGTTCCTCGACACCTATCAGCGGATGCCAAGAGCCAACTTCTCGCCCTGCTTAATCGGATATGGCTGGAGGGTGTTTTCCCGTCCTCGTGGCGGGAAAGCATTATCATTCCGGTGATTAAGCCTGGGGCAGATCCGCAGGTGGCTGATAGTTACCGCCCGATCAGCCTCACCAACGTTCCATGCAAGCTTCTCGAACGCTTGGTGAGTCGGAGGCTCATGTGGATCCTCGAGGACCGGGGACTTTTGGTGCCACAACAGGGTGGGTTCCGTCAAGGTCGCTCCGCTGTTGACAATCTTGTGTCACTGGAGTCGGCCATCCGTACAGCATTTAGTCGCTGCGAACACCTGGTTGCCGTATTTTTCGACCTGCGGAAAGCATACGACACTACCTGGCGCTACCATATCCTGTCTACGCTGTACGACTGGGGTTTACGGGGTCCGCTTCCCATATTCATTCAGAATTTCCTGGCGTTGCATTCTTTTAGAGTTCGTGTTGGTTCTTGTTTTAGCTCACCTCATTGTCAAGAGAACGGAGTCCCGCAGGGTTCCGTTCTCAGTGTCCCTTTATTTTTAGTCGCTATCAACGGCCTTGTGGCGGCCGTGGGGTCATCGTTATCCACTTCCTTGTATGCTGATGACTTCTGCATGTATTTTAGCTCCACCAGCATCAGTGTTGCTGAACGTCGGTTGCAACTAGCCATTCGAAAAGCACAGTCGTGGGCGTTTGCCCACGGTTTTCAGTTCTCTGCGTCGAAGACCCGTGTAATGCATTTCTGCCGACGTCGGGCAATACACCCAGAACCCGAACTCTATTTAGCTGGAGACCTGCTACATGTCGTAGAAACACACACGTTTCTAGGCATGCTGTTCGACAACCGTCTCACCTGGGTGCAACACCTTCGCCAGCTGAAACGAAAGTGCTGGCGACACCTCAACATCCTGCATTGTCTCAGCCACACTGTTTGGGGAGCCTCACACCCAACGCTCCTACAACTTTACAAGGCCCTCATTCAGTCACGCCTAGACTATGGCTGCATAGTCTACGATTCGGCTGCGCCATCAGCACTGCAGGCGTTAGACCCAATTTTACACTGTGGTGTCCGTTTAGCGACGGGGGCTTTTCGCACGAGCCCGGTGACAAGCCTCCTTGTCGAAGCTGGAGTCCTCCCGCTGCGGTTCCGTAGGCAACACCTGCTGGCATCCTATGTTGCTCGTGTTCAGGCCTCGCCCTTCCACCCGAACCGCCGGCTCCTTTTTCCAGACGCTGCACTACCTATCCCTCCACGACGGCCAAGGTCGGGATACCCGATCTCCGTCCGTGTTCGTCTCCTTCTTTCGTCTCTCACATCCTATCCACTTCCAACCACTTTCCACTATTCCTTTCACACCCCTCCTTGGTCCATTCCTCGTTTGCAGCTCCGTCTGGACCTGTCCCATGTGTCGAAGGCCTCTGTTTCTCCCGTACATCTCCGTCACCAGTTTCTGCAAATGCTCGATCCGTTCCGTGCCGCAGACGCCATTTACACAGATGGTTCCGTAGTAGATGGCCGTGCTGGGTATGCGTTTCTACATCACAACCACGTAGAACAGCATTCTCTGCCCTGTGAGAGTAGCATCGTCTCCGTCGAGCTGGTTGCTATTCTCAGAGCTCTACAACATCTCAAAGCCTGCCCCAGGGGGTCATTCGTCATTTGTACTGACTACCTGAGTGGCTTACAAGCGATCGACCAGTGTTTCTCTTGGCACCCAATAGTGCGGTCGATCCAGGACACTGTTCACTCCCTGGGCCAATCAGGCCGTTCTGTGGTCTTTGTGTGGACCCCAGGTCATGTTGGCATACCAGGGAATGAACATGTTGATCGATTGGCCAAGCAGGCCACTATGGGACCACCTCTCACAATTGGTGTCACGGAACGGGATGTTAAACTGGTGTTGCACCGGAAGGTGCGTGAGGCTTGGAGCACCAAGTGGGCTACGGCGACTGCACCGAATAAGCTTCGGGCAGTGAAGCTCTCCACAGCTTTGTGGAAATCTTCACTGTGGCCGACCTGCCGAGAGTCAGTTGTCCTCTGTCGCCTCCGGATTGGACATACGTGGCTCACCCACGGGTATCTCCTTCGGTGTGAGGCTCCACCCGTGTGTCGATGTGGCACTATGTTGACAGTGGCCCATCTTTTGTTGGACTGTCCGCTTTTAGCCAACCTGCGGCATTATTTTAATCTTCCTGATGCACTACCCTTAGTTTTAGGTGACGACGCCTCTATGGCTAACAAAGTTTTACGTTTTATCCGCGCTGCTGGTTTTTATGACTCGATCTAATGGTAGGTGCTGTGGCCTGACATCTTAGGCCACCACCAATCCCGTTTTTTACCTTTTCCGCCCTTAGGGGTTCTTCGTGTATGCAGTATGGCTGGCTCATCCTGTTTTTTCTTTGTGATCAGCCAGCCAAGGTACTCTGCTATCCAGTTTTATTCCTGATCCAGTTTTATTCCTGACTTTCTTTTACCATTTCTGTGTGTCTTCGTTTTAAGTTATCAGAGGTTTGTCCATTGTCAACCTGTCCCTTATGTGCGTGATCATTTTTAGAGCTCTGTTTAATTTTTGTCGTTCTTGACAGTGGACTCTGAGCTAGTAACAGGGGACTGATGACCTAGATGTTTAGTCCCCTCAATACCCAACAACAACAACAACACAAGTAATTGCGACTTATCTGAGCGGCGTCGAGCGCCGCGATTGCAAGGCTACGAACTCTGCATGTGTTGGGCGTAGCACGAAGCTCTGCAATGAATTCGAATTGCTGGCCACGTGTATGGCTCCCCTGTGCTGTGTTGATAATCCATAACCAGAAAACAATTATAAAATATTTTTTTCTGGGGTGGCGACCGATTACAATTGACAATGACCTGCTATGGTTTTTACATGAGGTCATACTTTATATATTTGTCTGTAAATCTATCGGACCAAACTGCTTGGTCATCAGTCCGTAGCTTACAAACTACTTCTGAGGTAAAGTAACCTACGGACAACACACACACACCCATGCCCCAGGGAGGACTCGAACTTCCAACGGCGAGCAACCGCGCGTTCTGCAGTGAGGCTCCTTAGAACGCTCGTCTACTCCCCTGCGGCATCATACTTTATAAGAGGCATACAACTGATTTCTTGTCCACATTATACAATTAATGGAATGTATATTTTGTTTTTGTAACTAGAAGAGAAGAATAAATTAATGTTAACTGTGCCATTGGTGTTGATGGACTGAAAAAAAAAATTCTGACATTATACTCTTTGGCTTTCTACTTGGAAATGATAAAAAGGAAGAAGCCCTAAAATAATACTTAATTTATAGTCATTCTTTTCATTTTCGCTTTTGTAGATCTAGGAAAATGTCGTAACACAAGGTAAAAGTAATTGTGTATAGCTTGTCCCACATAAAAGCAGTATCACTCATGCCCGAGGTTAAAGTAAGAAAGAACTAAGTAAAAAAAAATAATAGATGGAAGTAACATTAAAAACATGTAGTTACATCGTTATAAGGGATGTTGTAAGTGGTGGAATACGTAAGGTTTACCGGTTTTAAGTGGGACACGCTTTCACCCCATCTCCACTTTCCAAGAACTCTACACATAGTTCTATTATTTATTTATTTTGTTAAGAAGCTGTCTGAGAGGAACTTCGTTTCTACGAACGTTTTGCTGAATCATCTGTTGACAGTTTTCTTTGTCTCAATAGTACTTCGTGTTTTTTTATTTATTTATTTATTTATTTATTTATTTATTTTTTTTTTTTTTTACCTGAAAGAAAAATGCGCTGATTTAGTCTAGCCTCAGACACTACAGGTCAGGTCAGTAAAGAATGAGAAGTGTGTGCCACTTTGTTATCCCGTGAATTTAGAGTTACATTTAGGAGAGAACAGCTAAAAACATTTCTGAATTTTGTATTCATTTTACAGAATTAATAGTAATACAGGAAAAAATAAACAGAACATGTTTTAAAATTTTGAACATAGCTGCTATTGTCAGCGACCGTTACAATGTCAAAGGATAAAAATGCAGCCCTCGGTCGCGAAATTAAAATTATTTAAACTGGTTTCGGCAATAACTATGATTGCCTTCATCAGAAATTATAAATAAGAACCAATCACATAATAAAAGTCACAACTTAGCTGTAAAGCTTACGTCATAAAATTTAAAACAATTTTTTAGAAAAAGCTAGCCACTATTGGCTTCACGGAGGCATCACCCCATGCAAACGTTTGTAAATCTACGGAACCAAACCACTGTGGTCTACGGAACCAAACCACTGTGGTCATCAGTCACTAGGCTTACAAACGACTTAAACTAACCTAAGAACAACACACTCCCATGCCCGAGGGAGGTCTCCAACCTCCGGCGGTAGCCATCGCCCAGTTCCTGACATGTTGCCTAGAACCGCGCGGCTTTTTACCTCTTCACAAATTTGTTTCAAAAGGTACAGAGCCAGCACATTCACCTTTACGGATTATCTTTTGTTGTGGAACGGTTAAATTTCCTTCCAAGCAGGTTGCTGATGATCGCATCTGTGCATTCAATTGATCTGAAGGAATAGTTATGCATCATTGCATGAAAAGCTAGAAACTCTACCTCGGCAACAACACGCTTATCTTCATCAATCATAATATATCACTCTTCTCACGTTGAATAACGATCATCTGACATTTTTCACGTTGTTTAAGGAAAGGTATCACTCTTTGTGACGAAGTTTTGCTTGAAACAGCTATCTTGCCTTTCTTCGTGTGTTGCACAACGCTCGATAGGCGCAGCTGACGTTCTGCTGCAAACTGCGGCATGGAACTGCGATCCAACATACGGCAATTGTCGCCGTGACACACACTCCGTGAGAAATTTGACGCTAGTCATTCTGCGTCATGTCATGGACCTGCATCTCGTCTTGCGAGCTCCCTAGAGTTGAAGAGGCTGTCACACAATGGTTCCATTCATAGACGAGAGACTTCTTCGACACAGGAATACAGAAGTTCTCACAACATTACATGTCTCAATTCTTTTGGTAACTATGTTGAAAAAGAGCTCTTTCATTGCTAAACCAGTTGTAAAGTTTTTCTCGTAACAATATTGTCTGGAAAAAAAAAAAAAAAAAAAAAAAAAAAAAAAAAAAAAAAAAAAAAAAAAAAGGAAAACTATCTTGATGCTCTTCGCACTATACCAGGTAATGCATCGCCGCCCTCAAACGAAAAATTATAAACTGCTGGTGGTTTAATGTGTACAGTGTTGGCAGCTAAACAAATGAAGAATGAAACTGATGATCAAAATGTTCAAATTTTTGTAAATCTATTGCACTGAACTGCAAGGTTATTAGTCCTTAGCTTACAAACTATTTAAACTAAGGTAAACTAACTCGAAGGCCAACAGACCCAACCATGTCCGAGGGAGGACTCGAACCCCAGACGGCAAAGGGCCGCGCACACCGCTGAATGGCGCTCCAGTGTGCACGGATAATCCACTGCGGCTAAACTGATGATCATCAGCTCAGAATTTGTCATCTGCATTTCGAGTGATCCATCGCGCCCGTTGATCGCGCCTTTGTCAACCCCTTCACATCACGGAGAGGCTGCACATACCATGTGAAAGCATTACGTAGTAGCAAATAGCTTATAAATATAATAGCGGAAACTCTTCCTTGAAACAAGCGACAGAACTCCTGAACACTTCCTAGCGGCGAGAGTTGTAAACTGAAACTAGGAGTGAACAGCCGAATAACTCAGAAATCTTACATCATTCGTCAGCGTACTTTATAGAAGTAGAAAATGATTGGAAGAGGAAGGGCATGTGCTTCATACAGCTGTAATAGCTAACTACAAACAGTGATGGACTCTGAAATCTTTCTTCAGGGTTCCAAAAAATAGATAATTCTAAGTCTGATGGTTTATGGAGGCTACTATTAGGCTTATTGAGATCGTTCACTTTTACTTTTAATAAACAACGTGTTTTTATGCTTTTATTTACCCCTAAGTTATTTTTAGATATAGGCAGTGGGTTTTTCATAAGTGAAGAGCTGACTTGGATAAAATTTTGAGTAAGAAGGGCCCAGAGCTTTGGAATAAAAGCTATGTATTATGCCCAGACTACTTTGTGATGAAGATTTCAGAAATGAGACTTTGTAAAGCCACAAGTGCCATGGCGGAGTGGCCGAGCACATTGAGGTGCTATGCTACGATGCGCAAGGCCATTCCCCATCGGGGGTTCTAATACCCTCTCGGCCATGGATGTTTTGTGTCGTCTGTAGTATGAATGCCGGACATTTGCCACACCTGACCCTTTGCCAGGTAGTTTGAATAGTGCACCCCCAGCCTTCCTCATAGGCAAGGGACGCCCTTCTTCGTACTCTTGGTGTCTGCTTCCAAACTGCCATCTCCACATCTTATTCGAAAGTCACTATGTAAGAGCCCTTTTTCTCCGACATCTTGGCAAAATGTACAGCTTCTTTTCAATATCCCGAAATCAAAATATAATTTACGAGAAACATAGGCAACACCGTCGTCTATGTGAACCTGTAATTAGTTCACAAATAGGTACATTACTGATGCAGTTATAGTTGGTAGTGACTTAAATCTACCATTTGTATCTTCTCATATTGTTCTAAAAGCTTTTTTAAATTTATTTCATACAGTTACTTCATGAGCCCATTCAAATTTTAAATGGTTTCGAAAAGACACTTGACCTCTTAGTCACAAATACTCCTGAGCATCAAGACAGATACAGTGATTAGTGAACATAAAGTTGTAGCGAGGCTCAATTCCGCAACAAAGATATTTACTAAAACTAAATGCTAAATGTATGTATTTAAAAAAAAAAAAAAGATAAAAATTCGGTTGACATCTCCCTAGGAGACAGTCTCAATTTCTTAAGTAACTGAAGAGCACATGTGTCTTACGTTCAAAGAAATAGCGCATGAACAGCACTCTAGGGATTCACACCAAATCAATCAATAAGAGGATGAACTGATCCCCCATGGTACACAAAACAGTACAGGACATCTGAAAGATTGGTGAAGTTTTACTGAAGCTCGAAATTTAGCACGGACTTAAATGCAAGATTCATTTAATAGTTTTCACAATGAAACTCTTTTTAGAAATGTATGGGAACATCCAAAGAGATTCTGGTCCTATGTTATGTACAGAAGTGGAAAGACTCAGTCAATGCCTTTACTGCGTGATAGCGATGGTTACTAAATGCAGTTTTCCAAAATTCTTCCACCAAAGAAGACGGCGTAAATATTCCACAATTTGAAATGAGAACTGTTGCAAACATAACATAGAACTAGATATCCTTGTTGCTGCAAAGCAAATCACCCTATCAAATAAGTGATGTTGCAAAGATGTCTGAACAGTCAGTGACAGACAAAATGATCAAATAAGTTTCAAAAAGTTTCTAATGTGTAAGAAACGTATGCCTAATACACTTGTTTATGATATTCTTTTGTAATAACTACTTTTGAATAGTAATCTCCTTCCATAGTTTCAATAGCTTTTACTGACCTGTTTAAAGATAATCAACAAAATGGTAAGGGATTTTCATTTTAAGGACTATATCTAAATTTACTATATTAGATCTGCATCTACTGTAAAGTTATTTCTACCATTGTCTAATTTTGGAGATACGGGAATTACACTCCTGGCCATTAAAATTGCTGCACCATGAAGATGATGTGTTACAGATGAGAAATTTAACTGACAGGAAGAAGATGCTGTGATATGCAAATGATCAGCTTTTCAGAGCATTCACCACAACATGCTGACATGAGGAATGTTTCCAACCGGTTTCTCATACACAAACAGCAGTTGACCGGTGTTTCCTGGTGAAATGTTGTTGTGATTCCTTGTGTAAGGAGAAGAAATGCCTATCATAACATTTCTGACCTTGATAAAGGTCGGATTGTAGCCTATCAAGATTATGGTTTATCGTATCGCGACATTGCTGCTCGCATTAGTCGCGGTCCAGTGACTGTTAGCAGAATATGGAATCGGTGGGTTCAGGAGGGCAGTATGGAACACCGTGCTGGATCCCAATGGCCTCATATCACTAGCAGTCAAGATGACAGGCATCTTTTCCACATGGCTGTAACGGATCATGCAGCCATGTCTCAATCCCTGAGTCAACTGATGGGTACATTTGCAAGACAACAACCATCTGCACAAACAGTTCGACAACATTTGCAGCAGCTTGGACTATCAGCTTGGAGACCACAGCTGCGGTTACCCTTGACACTGCATCACAGACAGGAGCACCTGCAATGGTGTACGCAACAACGAACCTGGTGCACGAAAGGCAAAATGTCATTTTTTCGGATGAATCCAGGTTCTGTTTACAGCATCATGATGGTCGCATCTATGTTTGGTGACATGGTGGTGAACGCACATTGGAAGCGTGTATTCTTCAGCTCCATATTGGTATATCACCTGGCGTGATGGTATGGGTTGCCATTGGTTACACATCTTGGTCACCTGTTGTTCGCATCAACGACACTTTGAACAGTGGCTGTTACATTGCAGATGTGTTATGACCCGTGGCTCTACCCTTCATTCAATCCCTGAGAAACCCTACATTTCAGCAGGATAATGCACGACCACACGTTGCAGGTCCTGTACGGGCCTTTCTGGATACAGAAACTGTTTGACTGCTGCTGTGGCCAGCACATTCTCCAGATCGCTCACCAATTGAAAATGTCTGGTCAATGGTGGCTGAGCAACTGGCTCATCACAATATGCCAGTCACTACTCATGATGAACTATGGTATCATGTTGAAGCTGCATGGGCATCTGTACCTGTACATGCTATCCTAACTTGTTTGGACTCAATTCCCAGGCATATCAAGGCTGTTATTATGGCCAGAGGTGGTTGTTCTAGGTACTGATTTCTCAGGATCTATGCACCCAAATTGCATTAAAATGTAATCACATGTCAGTTCTAGTATAATATATTTGTTCAATCAATACCCTTTTATCACCTGCATTTCTTCTTGGTGTAGCAATTTTAATGGCCAGTAGTGTATTTTTACACTATAGCTGCTGAAATTGTAAACCTTAGCAGTAGATCTGTATTAGGATGTCTATTTTAGGTGCAATTCAAAGATTCAAATATTTTTATAACCTCAACCCTACCTCATCAGTTTAACAAAACATGACATTTTAGGTGCTAGTTGCGGCTCTGAAGTTTCACGAATGAATTTAGAACTCACTATTATTTAATAGTATGGCCATAATTTTAGAAATATAAAACTCTCTTAACATGTCACTATAGGTGCTCTTACCCAAATAATAAATTACAAATTGATAACCAGTAGGTGTAACTGTAAATTCTGGATGCAGGAGGATCATTTGAGTGATGTTTAATATTTTTGCTTCATTGAGTCAAGTTTGACTGCTTATTGATAAAACACTAGTGTACCAAAATGGCACCAGATAGTTTCATCATTAAGCTATTTATGGATACTGACGCCTGATACATTCTTTTTATTTGTACAACTAATAAAGGTTGCATCGTCAAGTGATTCTCGTAGATGTTCTATATGCTCAATACTTCTCCGTTCTTCGAAAGCATCTTTCCCTTGCACTGATTATATATTTGGCGTAAGCACATCGATGTAAGGACACCTTCCTTTGATTCCCTCTATTTATTATAGTTGTAACTATTGTAATGGGCAAAAGACCTGCCCTTGGTCATTGCAATAACTTCCATACTGATAGTTACACTAGAAACTGCAGATGTCTGGATACCGTCCATGGAATTTCAGGGCTGGGAGGGAGGAGGATTACAAGGAGGAGGGGGGGGGGGGCAGGAGGAGGAGACATGAGCACCCGACCCTTCAGAGCACGTAAATGTGTGGCAAATGTCCGGTTTGGCAAGTGTCTGGACACTGATTTACATTTTTTAAATGTCAGCTATGGGGGGTGTCTGGATCCTCTGGACCCTCTCTTATATATGTCCATGACTGTCATGTTGAAAATTGCAGGTGGTCTGGAATTTGGAGGCTGGTCATTAATATAGCACAACACTTTATACTTAGAACAGGTTTATTGCTAACCAAATGTACACTTATTACAGTGGTCTGAGATGCTAATCACTGCACCACACATTCCATCGGAAGACTCGCGCCATTGCTCCCCTTCCTGAAAGAACAGTGATCTGCTGTTAGGTTTCCTTTGGAGCCATCTGTAGTGTCCTGGATCTTGTCATGGGTCCTCTGTGTGCCAATTCCGGAGAATTGTTCCATTCTGTCTGCATGCCTTCCTTACAGTGACAATGACTGGTGCCAGACCCTCCTGTCACGGCTTCGTCATTATCATAACAGTCTTCAGAGTCCTTGAACAAGAAGCTGTTTCTATCTATCTGTTCTTTGGGATCATGGTAAGGCTTCATACAGAGAACGTGAACAATGCCTCTTTGTTTTAGTCATTTTGAAAATGGCTCATAATCCTCAACTTCATATGTGATTTCTGACAGGTGGTGTATGCCACAATATGGAAAAAAGTATCACTTCAGTAACTTTTCTGAAAGCCCAATTTTCCGTACAGGGGTAAAAATCCTGGGCTGTACAACACAGTTCAGTGCTTGTTGTTATATCACTGACCGTCCTTCTCCTGGGCATCCAGTGTCCATATGTGAGCCAGCTGTCTTGCTTTTCACTTTGACCCTGGTGATGGGCTGTTTCACATAGACTTCTGGGGTGTCGTCGGGTTGGAATGGGAACAGCGTATCCATTGTCCTTGCTGTATTATAAGCAAATGTCATGACTGGTAGTATTGTATCCTAATGTTTCTGCTCAACATCGACATACATCAACAGCATATCTGCTAATGTCTTCTTAAAACGTTCTGTAAGACCATTCATCTGAGGATGGTAGGCAGCTGTTATTTTGAGGACAATGTCGCAGTCTGACATTACCTCTGATACTAGTTTCGACATGAATAGTTCTACTCAGTCAGATATCATCACACATGGTGCACCATGCTTCAAAATAATGTCTTCTGCTAGGAATTTTGTGATCTCTGTAGCTCCTGCAGTCGGCACAGGTTTGGTGACAGTATAGTGGGTGAGGTAGTCAGTGCAGACTATTATCCATTGGTTACCAGTTGTCAACTTCGGGAACCTAACTAAAAGGTGCAGGTGGAATTGTTACCATATGACTGGGGGTAATTGCAGGACATTCTTCTGTCGCTGGCACTTCTTACAGTGACTCACATAGTGCTTAACAGATCGGCGAAGACTTTGCAGTAATACGTTTGATTCTGTCTAGGGTCTTCACAAATCCCAGATGACCAGATATTGGAGAATTGTGGAAATACTTGAGAATAGTTGGCTTGAACTTGTTGGTAGCCCAGATAATGAGGAGACATTCCGTCTCGGTTGTAGAGTAGTTCATCTCAGATCTTGAGAGTACTCTTGATGCATAAGCTATACATCTTTTCAGCACCTTACTGAATTTGTATGAGCATTGCACCAATCTCATAATTACTACCGTCTGTGTGAAGTTCAGTTTCTGCTTTCTCATCATATAAGGCTAGAATTGGTGTGGAATTTAGAGCCTCCTTAAGTTCGCGGAAAGCTTATGCTTTCGTCTCATCCCAGTAAAACTTGACATCTCCCTGCAGATGCTCTTGCAATGGACGTGCCTTGTTACAAAAACCTTCTATTAAATGACGTTAGTATGAGCACAGCCCAAGGAAACTTCTCACATCACAGATGTGCTGAGGAGTTGGAAATTCTGTGACTGCCCTTACTTTATCAGGATCAGGATGCACACCATCTCTGTTTAATAGGTACGCCAGGATTTTTATTTCTATTTTCAACAATGAGGCACTTCTTTGGGTTGAGATGGAGTCCTGCTGTCTGAACACACTTCAACATAGTTTACAGGTGTCTCAGATGTTCCGCAAATGTCCTTGAGAAAACAACAATGTCATCTAGATAACAAAGACATGTCGTCCATTTAAGATGCCGAAGCAAGTTCTCCATCATGCGTTCGTATGGTTTGGCTGTTCCAATACACATTCCTTTAGGAATGAGTTGCAGTTGCTCTTGAAAAGTGAACCAAAGTTCTCCTTGACCACCTGTAATGCTTATGATAGCCACTGGTATGTAGATTTCATTGTTATACTGATTAGCTTTTTGTGATTGACAAGCACTTCACTGACCAACTGGTCATCTTGGTTGCTAACTGGAACTCTTGTTAACAGTAGGATCTCAACATTCTCTACAGCAAACAACCTCCCAGGGAAGTCCATGTTTCCTGTACTCATCAAAATGGCTTTCTCAATTTGTAGCTCAGATCATCCACAGTCAATAACAGCCTGGGATGGCTGAAGAAAGTCCCATCCGAGGATGACATTATGGATGCATTCTGTTAAAACGACAAATTCTAAAGGCTGCTTCCTCTTGTTGATAGTTACTCTTGTGACACATGTTCCTGCTTGCTGGATGTATTTTCCATTTGCAACCTTCAGCACAGTTGCTCTTGTGTCTACTTTAGTTTGCAGCAGTATTCATTTGACAGTACAGAGAAGGAAGCTCCTGAATCTACCAGTGCCATGATGTAGTTGCGATGTAAGTCATAGTAGGGCGAGGCCATTTTTACATTGGGTGTGACTGGTAGGGCTGACAGGCACTAATGTTTGAATTACCTCTTCCTCAGCAGTGTCGGCTTCCTCATGACGTACAGGACTGACATCTATGGCCATAAACTGGTGCTCGTTTGGTCCAACAGTCATGGCTTTCATAAAATGTTGTAATTATTCATATGTAATGTGTCATATGAGAGTATCACAGTCATGCTGGTATTCCACAATGGCCATAGGTACTACATTTGGGAGTCTGTCCTACTTCTTTCATCAAACCCACCTCTGTTGCATCTCTTCAATTTTCTGGCACCATTGGAGAAATTCTTGTGTTGTTGAAACATCTTTTAACAGAAGAGATTGATACATGTCTTCCAAAATGCACTTCATCAGGTGTAGAATCTTACCGGCCTCTGTCCTGTCCGGATTAACTGTGTGACATCAACACCACCTAGAGAGAAGGCCGTGGCGCTCTTGTGTGACTTCAGGCAGAATAGGTTGCGCACGCATAGCTGACTGGGTAGCTGCTGGGGTGTGGCCCACTATGCCGAAGCAGTCAGCTATACGTATGCAACCTACTCTGCCTGATGTCAGACGAGAGTGCCGCGGCCTTTTCTCTAGGTGGTGGTGGTGACATAGGGTCAAAACCTCTGTATATACAACTTTATTGACAGGTCCTATTTTTCAGTTGCTCTTCAGATAAATGGCTGCTGGTGGTCTCCAAATGTCTTCTTAAGTTCTGTTTGGAATTTTCCCACCTATCACACTTCTCCTCGTTACTTTCAAGCCACTGCTAGGCCATCCCGTCCAGGTAGAAGTATATGTTTGCCAAGCATGTAATGTTATCTCACCTATTATACTTGGCGACTTGGTTGAATCCTTACAGCCATCTGTTTGGATCCTGTCCAGCGTCTTCAGAGAACACTGATGGATGTCTGATGTGCAGCTGGCTTACCACTGTTTTGTCATCCATGGGTCTTTTAATGGTATGGACCTTCGGACGGAGGTAGTCAGTATACAGTTTGTGTTGCGGTTCTTGTCTGTCTAAGCGATGGCTCTTATGCTGTCTAATCGGAGCTACAGTGATGCAGATGTATTGCTGGATACCCGGCACCTCCACCAGAAAGTGTCCTATTGCAAACTGTAGGTGGTCCAGAATTCGAAGGCTGGTCATTAATAAAGCACAACACTTCACACTTAGAGCACATTTACTGCTGACACAAATGTACACTTAGTACAGACTGACTCCTGCTGGAAGTGCTCCAATATTTATACATAGAAAGAATTTTCTGGAACTTACAAGTACATCAAACATAAGAAGCATGTAGAACATTCTAGAAATAGTAAATACAAGGAAATAAATTTTCTTCTGCCTGTGGCAGGATTTGATCTGGGGACCGCAAGCACAGCGATCTGCGATGATAACCACGGCACCACGCATGCTATCGGAATACTCATGGCAATATTGTGATTTTGTGTATCTTTCAGTCATGTTTATCATACACACAGCAGTAATGATAATGCTAATAATTTGAGTATTCTACAGACTAAAATACACATACACACAGACACACACACACACACACACACACACACACACACAGACACACACACACACACACACACACACACACACACACACACACAGACAATTGTTTCTAAAATTAGTTAATAAAGTGTAACTGACTTCCACACCCCTTAAACACCATTATCATGACCTAGGTTGTGAATTACCTTCCCCTTCCATTCCCATTCTTTTTTCTTTCCTTCTCTCCCACCTGAAGAAGGAACTGTGTTTCAAAAACTTGTCCTTTTTCTTTTTTCTTCATTTGTGTCACTGTCGGCGGTAAGTACTGGCCAGCCAATCTATCTCTTTTGGAAAATAGTTTATAAATTAATGTCATTTTATTGTTAAAATTACTTTTAAAAGTAAGAACCCTTTAAAATTTTGATTCTTGTCTCTCTAGGAACTTCCAAAGGCGGTGTACCTCATCATTGGTGCCGAATTTTGTGAAAGATTTTCGTTTTGTGGCATAAGAAGTAAGTACTGCAAACAAATTTGCGTTTTTTCTTTGTTTATTTAGTCCTTGGATCACATGTTGTACAGAGTACAGGATGATATTCGACTCACACTTTAGTAAATGACAGCTGTCATTTTAGGGTAAACATGTAGTATAACATGTTAATATTAGGCTATATCACATGGGTAGTATGACATGGTAAACTTCAAAAAATTACTTTTCTATACAATCATTTCTGTTCAGATGTTCACTTATTGAATAGAAACAGTGGTACTGTAGATATTTTCTAATGGATCTTTCAAATACATTTATATTTTGAATACTTCTAATAACAGTAAGCAACTTATTGAAAAGTTTTATTGCCATGTTTACAAGTGCCTTTATTGTATAGACTAGTATTGGCTGGGAGAACATGTAAGTTTTCTTTTAATCTTGTGTTATGTTGATGTAAGTCACTTTTTTTAAATGTTAGTATTATATAAGTTGTATTTATTTCAATATACATTAAAGTATTGTGAATATACAAGCAAGGTTATAGGACCACCGCAAGTGTTTTAAATACTGGTTTACAATATTTTCTGGCTGATATCCCTGTGATGATTCTAATGGCTCTTTTTTGTATTCTGAAGGTCCCCATAGCTGCAGGGGAATTTCACCAGAGTATGAGACCATATTTTAGATGGGTATTAAAATGAGCACAGTAGATCCACAATAGTGACTCTGTGTTAAGATATCTTTTGAGAGCCCTTAAGAGGCTCAATTTTTTATTTACTTGTTCTGTATGTTTATCCCATTTTAGATCACTTTGTAACTAGATACCTATAAATTTCGTTTCTTCTTCATGCACATCTGGTTGTTTGTTGACTGTGATATCAGGATATTGCAAGGTGTTATGACAATTATGGAAATTTGATGCTACTGTTCTACTATTGTTAATTATGAGCTGGTTCATTCTAATCCATTCACTAAATTGGTTTGGAACAGTGCTTACTAGTTGTTGAATACCTTTATTTCTGGTGGCTTGTACTAATATTGTTGTGTCATTGGCAAAAAGGATTATTTTGTGAGCTTCAACATGAATATCTATATCATTAATAAATATAAGGAAAAGTAGGGGTCCCAATACTGACCATTGGTGTATCCTATAGTTGATTGGGCATTCATTGGACGAGTGTTCTGAAAATGTGTATGCTTTATCATTCACTTATTTAATGCAAACTTTTTGTTTTCGCTAACTGAGAAAGGAGTGTTAATACTTGATGCTCCTTAATTTTGGTAATAGATTACTTTCTGTCTTTCTATAGTTGATTAGGCATTCATTGGATGGGTGTTCTGAAAATGTGTGTGCTTTATCCTTCACTTATTTAATGCAAACTTTTTGTTTTCGCTCACTGAGAAAGGATTGTTAATACTTGATGCTCCTTAATTTTGGTAACTGCTTACTTTCTGTCTTTCTCTTCATAAAATATAACTCAATTTATGGAGGTATAAAAACCGAATTCCAGTCTCCCATAATAATTAAGTTTTCCTCTCCCTTAATTGTCTGACTAATTTCCTTTAGCTCCTCATATATTTCTTCGATCTCCTCATCATCGGCAGAGCTATTTGGCATATAAAGCTGCACTACTGTGGTCGGTGTTGGCTTCGTATCTGTCTTGACTACGATAATGCGGTCACTGTTTTGCTCATAGTAGTTTACCCACATTCCTATTGTCTTATTCATTATGAGGCCTACTCCTGTAATACCCCCAACTGATTTTGTATTTATAATCCTGTACTCACCTGAGCAAAAATCCTGTTCCTCTTTCCACCGAACTTCACTAATCCCCACTATATCTAACTTCAACCTATCCATTTATCTTTTTAAATTTTCTAGCTTCCCTATCCGGTTAAGGGATCTAACATTCCATGCTCCAATTCGTAGAATGCCAGTGTTGTCTTTTCTAGTGATCACATCCTTCTGAGTAGTCCCCACCCAGAAATCCGAATGGGGGACTGTTTTATCTCTGAAATATTTTATCCGAGAGGATGCAATCATCATATGTTCATACAGTAGAGCTGCATGTCCTCAGGAAAAGTAGCAGCTGTAGTTTCCCCTGGCTTTTAGTTGTTCGCAATAACTATGTGGCAAAGCCACATTAGCTGATGTTACAAGGCCAGCTCAGTCAATCATCCAAACTGTTGCCCCTGTAACTACTGAAAAGGCTGCTGCCCCTCTTCAGGAACCACACATTTGTCTGGCATCCCCACAGATACACCTCCACTGTGGTTGCACCTACGGTACGGCTATCTGTATCGTTGAGGCATGCACGCCACCCCACCTCTGCAATGTCTGTGGTTCAGGGAGTGGATAAATGCGATCTGTAGTTCATGGGAGTGGGTAAATGCAATCTCAAATTTTTGAGATATTTTCAACAATATTACCTTCACCCAATATTTTATCTGCATTTAAGGGAATGAACACTACTTTTAAGTTACTACTTTTCTGCTGTTCATGGACTAAAACAATGGCATTCGGTATGACGCTACAATTTATAATGCAATATCAATTTATTTTCTGTGTCCCAATAATGGGACAATAGCATGTTACATTGTCAGCATTTTGTTCAAGTACCTTAATAGAGTATAAATGTCTTATAATTAAAAATTACTGTGTGCATTCCTATGATCTGATAGGTTTCTATTGTATGAGTTTTCCCTCACCCACATTTTAAATTCCAAGAGGATGAAAACACACTGCATGGACTTATATTTGAAGAAATTCTAGCAGAACTGCATAAGGAGGAAGTGAGTGAATATGAAGTGAATGACTTAAAAGTAGTGTTTATTCCCTTAAATGCAGATAAAATATCAGGTGAACGAGATGTTCACAAAAATATCTCAAAAATTTGATGGTCTGTAATTTTTGTTGTAATATACTGAAATTTATTCAAACAACTTTTTCTTTTATTTGTCACCCAAGGTATAATATCAATGTAAAAGAATGCTGCAAAATATAACTAGAAAAGCTTTGGCAGATAATGTGTTAATTTTTGAGGTCAAAGTATGAAATTTAAAAATATCTAAAAAAATCCATGATTTTAGTTATGTGAAATTCAGCACCACTAATTTACACACAATTAGGCAACATTGGCTACCGCTGTAACAATGACAACAGCAGCTGAATAGCCCCCCTCTATTCAGCATTGCTATGCTTGCATTTTTTGACAGTTAGTGTGAATTCAAAGTTATACGATTAACAACATACGAAAATGAGTACTTGTGATCAGAGAATTAGGTTTATGGCATCGTTTAACTTCAGAGCTGTTGAGTTTGCATTGGATCTTGAAGTCCATGCAGGAGCTCTTGAAACTGAAGTTTTCATATTTCAGGTGTTTACTTGTAGCAGCATGTGTCTTCTGCCACCCAAAAACTACAACATAAGAAGAGCATACCACAGGCGGACTTTTGCGATAGAAACTGTGACAAATTGAACAACATACTAGTTGTATCTTTATATATAGAGCAGAGTGTCAAGATGTTTGTGTGCATGTGTTCCATACATATCTACAGTTTTGTTCCAATCTTTATGAAATTTTTCACATGTAGGCTTCAATCCTTGAGAACGGTTGCCATAAGTGTAATAATATGAGATATGATGTCATAAAAACAGCTTCATTTAGCGACAATGCTTCTCATTTTCTCCTAAACCAATGGACCGATTTCAACCAAAATTGGTGCACACCTTCCTTACTGTGAGGTAACAATTTTTGCAGGGTTAAGAATCACATATGACAAATGGTTGAGAAGATATGACATCATAAACAATAGGAATCACAAAAAAACTGCCACATAATGTGGTGAGACTTAATAAATACACTATATGAGAATGAGGGTACTTAGCGACTTGCAACAAACTTTAAAAAATTTCAAATCTTTATTGAACTTTTTCTTGCTGACAACCATAGCAAACTGATGAAAGGAAAAAAGTTTCTCACTTAAGTTAATACTTTTCCACTGTTCATGGACTAAAACTATGGCATTCGGTATAACACTACAATTTATAATTTCTACACTACAAATTGTAGCCACAGGAAATTTTACAGACAGTATACACACATATAGTTGAGTGTATCTTCTAAATTATATCACAGCATGACACATAGTTCATGAGATAAGAGCACATAAACAGTAATGTTCATGGAAAACTGCCCCATCATGGACCAAGTTTTAATCTATTACTTCTGTACTATTAATTGTATTCCCAAGAGATTTTACAAATACAGTATACAGCCCTTATACAAATGAATATATACCTGGAAAATGGCAGGAATAAATAAATACCCAGGAAAAGCCAGTTTTTCAGCTAGTATTTATTATATATTAAAAGGTTTTAATAAAATAAGCTTTTCATATAAAGTGTGATAAAATGATTAACATCTCAGCCCATCATTAACCAACCAAATGAACTACTGAATTTATGAAGTTTCCACCTTTAGTACCCTCCCCAATTTCAGAAGTAAAAGAATTGGAAAAAAGATGGGTTATATAGGTGACTAAATATGGTATTTCTCTCACCTTACCACTGACTTTCTTTCTCATAGTCTCCTGTCTGTTCACCATATTCTCTTTTTTTACACATGTCTTTGTTGGGCTTGTAAATCCTAGACTAAAAAACTTTAACATGTGCATCTTGGAATGGGGAAAAGTGGACAAAATTTCTTTTGTTTAAGTTCACTGCTCTGTGGGCTCCTTACTACCTAAGCTTGTGTTGTATCATCTCCACAAATCTTTTTCTGTCTCCTCCATCTTTTGCTCCCATTGCTACTATCTCCATCCCTTTATTCACGACTGTGCTCTGTTTCATTGCCACTGGCACTTTGTACTCTCTCTCTCTCTCTCTCTCTCTCTCTCTCTCTCTCTCTCTCTCTCTCCCCCCTTCTTTCTTCTACTGTCACTCTCTTCTACCCTTTCTCAACACAGAAGATTGCAAATATGTTTGCACGCCAAAATATTTGGTTAGGAAGGCAGAATGAAAACCAAGGTATCTGGTTAAAGTCTTCTAAACAAAAACATATTTGTCTTTTTTGTACAGGAGTATTTTTCGGTTTCCTTCTTTTGCTTGCTACAGCAAGAAATGCTGCTTATTGTAAGTCATGTAAGTCAGAATTTATGATCTGTCAACATGATTTTACAGAAACTAAAAATTTAGTGTGCATGTCAATGTGAGAATATAGCAGTTTCCACAAGGAAATCCAAATCAATCTGATGACAGTGCTGGCTAAAGCAAGAGTCGCTTAACTCGGCTTTCCGAAATTCCTTCATCAAAAAGCGAAGCAGATACTCCAGTATTCAAATCAAGAACAGCTCCCACAATGTTTAATTTAGAAGTAGATATCTTAGGAGTAGTAAAGCCACTGAAATTACTTTACAAAAGCAAGTCTTCTAGTCCAAATTGTATGTTAATCTGATGGAAATTTTCCAATGAGTATGCAGTTAGTCAATCTTCTCTATTCCCTGTCACATTCCCAATTGGTGTGACTTCTTCACCACCCTTACTCTTTCCCGAGTTGTGTGTTAACCTTGAACTCCATTCACTACCCAAAGATGCTACCCTTGGCCCAGTTTATCACAGTGAATTTCTTGCACTTCGTACACAGTTTGGAGACAGAATCTTTGTCTATACCAACAGTTCCACTACCAGATGACGTGATGATTGTTTTCAGTATCATCTTCCTGACCAGTTCTCGATCATTACTGTGGAACTTGTTGTCCTCTAAAAGGCCACATAGTCAGATCACATGAGCTTTCTAATAGTGTAGTATGCTCAGATTCTCTGAGTGCTATTCAGAGCCCTTGTGTGCTATATGTAGTTCACCCCGTACTACAAAGAATCCAGTGCCTTGGCTTGCTTACTGCCAGTGGAGCCAATGTGGTTTTCCTGTGGGTTCCTGGTCACACTTGTCTGTCAGGGAATCAGATTGACGTCACTGCTGTAAAGGATGCAGTTCTTCTCCCTCAGCTTGCCAACTATTCTTTTCTTTCAATTGATCTTTGTGCCACTGTCTTCGGATGTGTGGAATTGTTCTGGCATACACATTGGTCTTCCCTTGAAGGAAACAAACTCTGGGACATTAAACCTTTCTCTAATATCTTGGTTGACATCCTCTTAGCCTTCTGTTGTGAGAAGATCATTCTAGCCCAACTGCACATTGGACACCATCATTTCAGCTACTGCCACTTATCACATGGTTACTCTGCTCCATTTTATCGTTATTTTTCTCAACCCTTGACTGTATGCCAATTTTTCATCGAGTGCTCATTTTTTAACTGTCTATGTTGAAGTTTGTGTCTTTTGTCTGAATGGTCTGGTGTTTTAGCAGATGACATGTGTCGTATTGATTGTGTCTTACTTTTTATTCACCAAACCAATATGGCAAAGGAAAGTTAAATTCCCCCTCCCCCGGGGAATCATACCATGTCCCTAATGTTTTGACGTATCTTTTCCTAGGGAATGGCCTCATTTATATCTGTTTCATTTCTAAATTTAACTGACTGTGTTGTGCTTTTTTTGCCTTTGTGTCCCTTCATAGTCCTCACTTTTAATATATTCTGACATGAGTGCTTATGATGCCTTTGATTGTGGTACCATACAGAACCATTAGCCCACATTCAGGAAGTTAGGGTCCCCTTCCTTATTCCTCCACTGGGGTAATTCCTTTCTGGCATGTCCACATCGTGGATAGGGCATCCAACACACCAGTAGGCCGGAGTGATAGGATGGCTGAGTTCAGGCAGGGACCCAAAACCGTGGGGTATAACAAGGAAACCCATGCCCAGGGTTACGGGTGAAGACCTTAATGGCAGTGATGGGGGAGAAGAAAGACTTTGGAACGGCGAAGCTGGCAGACAAGGCAACCCTCCTTTCTGGGGATTAAACAACAAGGGAAATACCATTTAGCTGCAGTGTCTGTACTCCTGAGGGGTGGCTGCAAAAGGCATCTGTTCTCCAGGTTATGGTCGGCCTAATTATATGTTGGCAGTAGCTATAAAATGCCCTCAGCGACAGACAAAGTGACCCATCGGTTGAGATACCTTTTGTCGCACCTATGGCTACGTCTCTTCTAAATACGGAGCACACTAGGGCATCCCCCCAAAGCGACGCACCCCACTTGCACCCGAGTGATGCGAGAAATCAGCAAGACTTACCTACTCAAGGACAGGATAGGTTAAAAAACTTAGTTCAAGCAAAACCAAAACAACAAATGAGATTTGCTACCCTCAGTGTTGGTACATTGACTGGCCAACATCGTGAACTAGCAGAAATACTTAAAAACAGATGTGTCAATATTGTCTGCATTCAGGAGACCAAGTCGAAAGGTTCAAAGGCAAAAGAAATTGGAGATGGCTACAAACTCATCTATCATGGTGCCACTACACGAAATGGCATAGCAATAGTCATCAACCAGGACTACCGCAACAATGTCACCAGTGTTAACAGGGTGTCAGATAGGCTTATGTCTATCAAGATTGATTCAACAGCTATCACTGCACACATTGTACCTCGCTAAGCACCTCAAACTGGTTGCACTGAGAATGAGAAAGACAAATTTTGGATAGTCTGGAAGCCCTTCTTCGATCAATTCCCCAGGATGAGTCCATTATTGTAGGAGGAGATTTAAATGGACATGTTGGATCTCACAAAGGAGGATATATCCAATGCCATGGAGGACATGGGTCTGGTGCATGGAACAATGAAGGATGTCAGATACTTTATTTTGCAGAAGTCCACAATCTCATTGTGACCAACACATATTTTAAAAAGAGGCCACCACATCTGGCTGCTTATACAAGTGGAAGTCATGCTACTCAAATTGATTATTGACTAGTTCATCAACAATATATGAGACTAATAACAGATATTGAAGTAATTTCGTATGACAGCATCGGCCCTCAGCACTGATTGCTTGTGCTCGATATTCGTAAGAATGTTACAGAATCCGAACCTAAACCTAAGACTGCGCCTGAGCGAATTAAGTGGTTGCGAATGAATACCAAGCGATCCGAATTGATGTCAGCCTTTGCAAACTTCTCTTGGAAGCCTGATCAGTCGTTTGAACACATGTGGAAAGATGCCGTGGAACAAATACATCAAGCAGCGACAAAAACGTTCGGAAAAGACATACCTGGTCGAAAATTCATTGACAAACAAATCTGGTGGTGGACAGATGACGTCAAGCAAGCAATCAAGGAGAAAAATATGGCATACAAGGACTTGGTGGAACTCACGTCTTGATACTGATCTCCAGAAATATCTCAACCTGCGATCAGCAGCAAAAAGAGCAGTAGCTGTAGCAAAATACCAGTATTACCAGACATTATATTACCAGCTTGACGCATCGTCAGGAGAAAACAATATCTACCGTTTTGCTAAGTCCTGTCGCTGTTCAATTCAGGATATTGGAAACGTCATGCACATCAAGAGAGCTGATGGCAAACTGCTAGTAGATAAGAAAGCTATTCTCCAGCGTTGGACTGAGTACTTTTGTAACATCAGCAACAAAGAATTTACACATCCTTCAATTACTAGTCCTGATCCTACCCTAGGACCTGTTCCCTCAATTAGAGCTGAGGAAGTAATACTTGGGATCAGCGAGATGAAAAATGGAAAAGCAACTGGCCCAGATGATCTACCAGGAGAAATCTGGAAAATGCTCAGAAAGCCTGCTTCAGAATTTCTTGCTTCACTCTTCAACCAAATCATCGCCGAAAAACAACTTCCACACCTATGGAAAATAAGCATAACAGTTCCAATCTGGAAGGGAAAAAGAGACATGAATGAATGCTCCACTTATCATACTATTCGACTCCTCTGTCACGTGTACTTGATAGCAGACTTAGAAGTATTGTTACTGTAACACCAAACCAGTGTGGATTTGTTAAGAGATGCAGTACAATCTATGCTATCCATGCCACACATCTTTTGATGGAAAAGCACAGAGAGAGACAGAAGAGTGTACATATGGCATTTCTAGATATAGAAAAGGCTTTTGACTGTATCCCACATGGTCTTATCTGGCAAGCTCTTCATTATCATGGTGTCCCTGAAGAGTGTGTAAGCTGGGTGCAACTTCTGTACCTCAATTCCATTAGTGCAGTTTGGAGTCCTGTTGGTATCTCTCTGCCTTTCGGTATCACTGTGGGTGTTAATCAGGGTTCTGTTCTTTCAACTTTACTATCCATCCTCTGCTTGGATATGGCAACAGCTGACATACAGACTTCACATCTGTGAACCCTTCTTTATGCTGATGATGTGGTATTTGCCGAACAAACCCACCCAAAACTTCAACACCAGGCTCAAACGTGGAAGGACAGACTGTTGAAAATGGACTGCATCTCAATGTCAAGAAGACTGAATACTTAGAATGCGGCTCCCAAACCAGAGGCATCATAAGTATCGGGCAAGAAGACCTGCAGAAGACCACGCATTTTAAGTACCTGGGGTCCTTTGTCACCTCAGATTGTGACACAACTCTTGATACTCAGACAAGAGTGAATGCAGCTTGGATCAAGTGGAGACAGGTCACTGAAGTCCTCTGCGATAAAAAGATGCCTCAACGTCTAAAGACAAAAGTTTACGAAACCATTGTACGTCCAGCAGAAATCTATGGGACTGAGTGTCACCCTATGATGAAACAGCAGGAGAAAATGCTACATACGATGGAAATGAAGATGCTTCGTTGGTCCATTGGGCTGACTCGATGTGATCATGTAAAAAATACAGAAGTCCGGCAAAAGTTTGGTGTGGCGCCCATCACAGACAAACTGAGGGAAGCCCGTCTCCACTGGTACAGCCACATCATCAGAAAGGAGGACAACTCGGTTGCAAAGACAGCACTCCACATGAATCCAGGAGGATCAAGACCACGAGGGAGACCAGCAAAGAGATGGACTGACAACATCAGGGCAGACATGGACAATGTTGGTTTAAGGCAAGAAGATGTCAACGACTGAAAGAAATGGATGAGATGCAGCAAAGTAGCAGACCCTGCAAGTCAGGATTAATGCTTGGAAAGAGAGAGAGATGAGTACTTATGACATGAGTAGTTGTGCCATAAAACCCAAATAAAAAATTTAAAAAATAAATAAAAGGGAAATTATGCATCAGTTGGAGTGGAAATCATTAAAACAAAGGTGTTATTTGCTCATTGGAGACAGAACACAAGCTGGGATTGTTTTGATAAGGAACCATCCCAGAATTTGCCTGACATAACTCAGGAGAAACCTAAATCTAGATTGCTCTAGGCAGATTTAAACTCTCATCCTCCCGAATGAAATTTCATTGAAGGTCTGTAAAGATCTCATTCCTTATATGTTTTGGCATATTTATATACAGATTATGATGAATAACAAAAATAAACTGTCATTTATAGAAAGAATATATAAACCTGCATGATTTCCAGAATCAAATTTCTTGACAAAATAGTTTTCTTAAAATGGAATGATAAGTATTTCCTAACAGCTGCCAAGTATGCTTGTACGGATATGATCAAATAGTGTGGGTTCACCTGCTGGATACAAAATAAGTATCCTGAGAACGCAATGAGATACTGCAGTGCTCTTAATTTTGAATAACATTTCAATATCTTCTCTGGATTTACAATGTTACTACGTATGACCTAAAATCAACCAAATGTTATTTCTATGCAATGTGTTTCTAGCTCTGAAAACTCTTTAAAACACACAACTTGATGCTGTACTGTAACTGTAAAGAATAATGAAAATAGACTCACCCCCTTATCGTGAAAGATGGTTAGTTATTTAGATATTTGGACTCTACTGTAAAATAATGCCTAAAAATTGACTTTGTAATTTTGCATTACCGGTAAGTGTGGTAACCTTGAATCTTTGGATTTTAGTACAGTTAAATAAGACAGCAATTAAATTTAAAAAGAAAGAATATAATGTTAAGATTACATGGTATAATGTTTGATGAATTGCAATTAATAAATTAATGTATAGAAGTGTAGATTTTATACCCTACAATAAAGGTTTTTTGTGCTTTTTTCAGGTATGACCCCTGAACAAATGGCTTTTTATGAGCCATGTAAGGGCTACTGTAGACCACACGTATTGTACAAAAACTAACCAATTTGTGTAATATTTAAATTTTGACACTATACTTTAGGGTAGCAACAGCATGCCAATACTTCTCAAATGCATAAAAATGATCATCGGGCAAAGGGGTATCCAAAACTGTTTCCCTCTTGTCTCTGTGATCAGTAGAACCTGAGGTATAGCATCTGAAGAATCCCAATTTTGCATTGGTGTTTTTAAACATATTAATACTGTGGACATTGTGATTACTCTAGTAGCTTTGGTGTGGGGGCTGTATTGCTTCATGTGCTCCCTACAATTCTGTGGAACACAATTTGCTGTTCCAAGTTCTTTGGTGTGTCTGAAGGAATTATGATGTCAATGGAAGCCCAAGTATTTCTCTATAACCTGTAACTACATTTAGCTATTCTCATTCACTGGTTAACTAGTGCTTCCCTTTCCACTCTTGCAATTGCAGTTTAATTTATTTACAATTTGCTAGCAACATTTCACTTTCCTTGTCCAGATGCTGTGTGCTCTAGTCATACTGGTCTCATGTGTACATTGTACTTTTGCTGAGACAATGATGTTGAATGCTCTGAAGCACCCATAACAATAACAGTAACAACAATTCCCATATTTTATCCCTGCAAACTTCAGAATTTCAAAGAGTGTATTTTAGTCAATCCTGTCACAAATCAACAACGGCTATAAATTATTTTACCTTTCTTGAATTTATCATTTAATATATGTTGTAGGGGCTGTATTGCTTCATGTGTGCTCTTCAGTTCCCTTGAACTCAAACTGATTTTACCAGTTTTCACATTCTTCTATGTTAGTACTTTCCAAACACAACTTTAAAAATCTGATAGTCAGTGGGTGCTGCTATGTATGAGAATAGGAGCATGAGATCACACTAATTTCTGATACCTTGTGGATTTATTTTCTGTTTTTGTTTGAATGCTATTAAACATTACATAGATTGCATTAGATCAGATTAGATTAATACATGTTCCATATGTCATAAATACAACATTTATCAATGATGTGGACTGTGTCATTTTAATAAATGATTATTTTAAGGATTTTTTTTTAATTTTTAAATTTATATTTTTTATTTACATTTTTTGTTTTTATGTTTGTTTAGTGAAATTACTAAATTGTATCTAAAATTTTATCTAAAGTGTAGAAGGAGTTTCCATTCAGAAATTCTTTTAATTTCTTTTTAAATACTAGTTGGCTATATGTTGGACTTTTGATGCTAATTGGTAAGTGACTAAAGACTTTTGTGGCAGCATAAATCACCCCGTTCTGAGCCAAAGTTAGATTTAATCTTGAATAGTGAATATCACCCTTTCTCCTAGTCTTGTAGCTATGCACACTACTATTACTTTTGAATAGGGTCAGATTGTTAATAACAAATTTCATAAGTGCTACTGCGAAGAGCCCTAGATCCTTAAATAAATGTCTGCAGGATGATCTTGGGTGGGCTCCAGCAATTTTTCTGATCACACGCTTTCGTGCAATGAATACTTTTCTACTCAATGTTGCATTGCCCCAGAATATGATCCTATATGAAAGCAATAAGTGAAAATAGACATAGAAAGCTAATTTACTGAGATAATAATCATAATATATCACCAAACTTTTCGATAACCCTGGTAGCATAAGTAGTTTGTGATGTCTTGACTGTGAAGTTTACTTAGACACCACACTTGATTGCTTGTTCAAAGTTAGTAGCCCAAATGTTTTTATTTATGACGGAACCAGCTAGTCTGTTTCTGTAATGATATTTCTGCAACACCTGATATCAGACTTTCACTGTTCCAAAGATTCAGTTATTGTACCATTTTATAGTACAGTATTAATTCCATCTTACATGATTTATACTGGTAACTTCTTTATACTTTTGAATTCACTTCAAAGTTTTCTTCTATTTTATCACAACACTAAGTATGGAATATTAATTGACTTTCCACTATGAAGACAAATGTAAAATTCCTAATACAAAATACTCTTACAGAACACATAGCTTAAATAATATATCTTTTGCTTTTTTCCGCCATGAAGCTCCTAGGTATAAGATCTTCTGTGTGCCCTAGAGCTTTTTAGATATAGCAGTTCAAACACTTTGCCTTTGCCTGAAACCTGCAAAGACAGGGTTCCCTGGGCAGATTCTAGCATTAAAGAACTTAATAACTCATAAATAATAATAAATAAATAAATAAATAAAATGATTTGATTATTTTGATTCGAGCTTGAGACATGTAATGAACCTTGTTACACTACAGTACCAAATGCCTTCATAGACAGGCATAACCTGCCAGACCTTCTCTGCAAACAGATTTTCCATGCCATTGTAGTGTAAGAAGGTACATTACTGATCTCAGTACCATCACAAGATAACTGAATCATATTGTTTGGGAAATTAGAGGACTTGTGAGGACAGATATTGTGTTCAGATAGCCCTTTTGTGCAGGGTTTGTGAAGTCCACACACATGTCGACAGGAGAGCTGAGCAACTACTTGTTGAGGATGTTGCTTCAAGGAGTAACAAGCTGGCCTCTTTATAGACAATGTATATTAAATTTGTGAGCTCCTATAGCATTGTTGTTGTAAGCATATGTCTTTTGTTCTTGAATTGGAATTTGTTTAGGACACATGGCTATGTACATGTAAATGTAGTAGCTAGGCTCATGGTTAATAAAACCTGTTTGTTGTTAAACCACAAAATATGTTCATATTTACAGAATATATGACGTCATCTGTGAATGGGCAAACCTGAAAATGTATAGCCAGCTGGGATTCGAACTCGGGCCTCCTGTTTTCTAGGCAGATCTGCCACTACACCACTTGGGACACAGTTATCACCGCACCTGCAAGGTCTACCTAAGCACTTAAGCATCTTGCAGGTAATCACCGCACATGCAAGGTCTCCTAAGCACCCAAGCACCCTGTTGGTGCAGTGATCACTGTGTCCCCAGTGGTGTAGTGGTCAGCGCAAATGCCTAGAAAGCAGGAGACCTGGGTTCGAGTCCCAGCTGGGTTCACATTTTAAGCTTTGCCCATTCACAGTTGATGCTGTATATCCTGTGGATTTGAACTGCAGGATCAGAAGTGACGTCTGTTCTTTCAGATCAGACGCCACATGTATATACACAAAATATATGTCTGAGTAGATCATTCCATGGATTATGAATAATCTCAAGAAGGGCTCAGTTTTAAAAGTTTGAGAATTAAAGTTTGCCTTATCCAAATTTAGGCATTTTCAGGTTTCTGGAAACCAACTAGTGGGGTCCAACTTCTGAAGACAGAGAAAAATTCCAGATCTTGGTGTAGGTTGTAGAGATCAAATTACAACACCTATACTGAGAAAATTTATGCAGTGCCATTGTTTAGCTACACCATCACACCACACTGTATCATCTCACACCACCAATCCTCCCTCCATTCCCAGTGACTGTGACCCGCCCCCCTTGTTTCCCAATTTCATCGCAGACTGAAAAAATTGAACCACATCCTTCATCAGGGGTTTATCTGTCATCCTGTCCTGAAATGAGGGATATCATACCCAATATCCTTCTGACCCCTCCTAAATTGACATTCTATCACCCACCCAACCTCCACAACATCCTAGTCCACACGTATGCCACATCCAATTCCAACCTCTTACTGCAGGTTTTGTGTTCCTGCTGAATACCCCAATGCAAGACCTGTCCAAGTTTACCCACCCAGCACTTCTTATTCCATCACATCACAAGCTTATCATACCTAATCAGATGCCGGGCAGTGTCTCCAGAGTGAGTTTTCAATTTTCCCCATACCAGACAAAAAAATTCCCTACAATGATACTATTTTGGCAACTTTTCCCCAAATACATTAAAACTACCTTTTTCTTCAAATTAACACTTATTGTCAGTAATGGCAACTTGTAGGAGTGTAACTACTTGTTCAGAGCCATAAAATTATCATACGTATCAGAAATTATAGTGCATAAAACAAAATTATTAATTTTACAGCAACAATGTTAATATTATTGCATATGCTTTTCATATTAATGGTACAAAAACCCACAGAGCAAACCAGGAATGAAACCAGCCTTACATATTTCATTAAGTTTCTCAAGGATCTCAATAAGTGGGTATTAAGTAATTTTGTATGGTCTAATTTCGCTGTAACTGTACTAATTCTAAAATTAAAAGTAAAGTAATTTATTCCAGCTTCATTGTTTTACTTCAGATAAGATTTTCTGTCTAGTATGCATCAGGTGAAGCACGTAGAAAATATAGAAATTTATTAACTTACCAGAAAATAGTGGTTCGGCTTCCCACGCAGGTCGATATCTTCGCATGATAATTGTTTGATGCCTACTTCCTCACTAACTCTCAGATGCTGTGTTCATAGTAAACTACTTCTTTGTGAAGGGCCAACAATGAAGGCTCTGCATTGTTGTACTAGTTTGGGGAAACGATAACCAGTTGTCAAATGTTCGCAGAAATCACTGCTTACTGTCATATAAACATACTTCTCTGTTTACTCCATAAGCAATAAGTAAAACTTTGTATTAGGGATTGCATAGTATGCCAGTCTCAGCTAGCAAAGTTAGGTGTGACATCTTGCAGCAGTTGATATACAGCTGCCACCAAACACAAGTGAAATCTTATTATGGCAGTGACAATGTAGTTGTGCTAATGTTTTAACGACCATTGAATGCTCTTTGAAAACCCAATAGAATGTGGGGAATAATCTTTCGTGTTGACCATGAAATAAATAATTAATTATTTCCCTGCTCTGTGGTTGACAGGTTCTTGTATCTACCCTTTTTTGCTGAGTAAATTAATTACTTTCCCCGGTACATAATTTTTCCCCCAGCAATTTCTCCACGTTTTTTTGTCTCCCCAAAAGTTCCCCACAAAATTTTTTCCCCCCAAAATGGGGGAAAAAACCCCAATCTGGAGACACTGCCTGAGAGAGCAGCCCTGTGATTTACCAAATGAGCTGTAATCACCGCACAGCTTTTTACATTGGTATGACTAGCAACCATTAGAATGAATGGCCACCAATAAACTGTGGCAAAAAGCAGGCTGGGCCACCATGTGGAACAGCATATGGGTGGCTATAATATCCTCTATTTCAGTAGCCATTTTGAAACCTGGGCATCTTGATTTTCCTCTCCGCCACCAGCTCTTCTGATCTTCGCAGATTTGAGTTTTTCTTATAATTCATTCTATGGTCCCACAACCATGCTGGCATTGTTACATTCCATGCCTACCTACATCTCCTCCCAATTGATGTCTCTTATCCATGTCCTACCATGCGCGGTAATTATATGTTCGTAAACGGCGCATGGAAATTTGTGATTCTTTAAGGACCTATATCTCAGGTTCTACTCATCTCAAAGTGAAGGGGTAAAGTGATCTGGATAGATGTTGATCATATTAGAATAATGTGTATATTATAGTTATTATAGAGTACATCATCAAAATTTTCAAAGTTCGCACTTCCTGGAGCCCATCCAAATTGAGCAAATTAGTTGACTTTTGTACATGACGTATAGTCTATAGTGGGCTTTAAACGGTTTACAAAAGCACCATTCATTCATGGGTGGTTCCTGACAAAATCTCAAAAGGGATGGTCACTTCAATACTTTCTATTCATTGCAAATCTTGAAAATGTTTACCATATGTTCTTATGATGATATTCTCGAGGCTTTTTTTAAATTTTTTCGATATCGTAATCCATTACCGAGATCCAGAGGTTGAAACTTATCATAGTTTTGCACAAAATCACAAAACCCGACTTTTAGCCATTGTAGCACCGTGAATTGCAAATATCTAAATAACTTACCATAGAAAATTGTTCAAATATATACAATATTGACATTTTTCAGTTTTCATAAATCTTAGTTGGTTAGCAAGATATAGCTGAAGAACCACAATATTTTGCTAGAAAAGGTGCATATTGTGCTGAAAAACGGTGTTTGGACAGCTCTGAAACTTACCATACGATTTGAAAAAAGGCGAAAAAATTTAATTTTTTACATATTAAAAATTGAAATCATCGGTCGATGAAGGCACCCCTTCATTTTCTTCATTTTTTGTTTACTTTTCAGTTAACATGCAGCATCCAGTTTAGTGAACTATTGCAACATATTTTAAAGAGCTTGCAGAGGTAAAAACACATTGCGTAGACTTCTTGTATGGTTGATTTTAGTTTACACATAGCTGCGTATGAAATGTAGATAACATATCAAAGTTTTATTTAAAGTGTAGAGCAGAATGATATCTTATGTGGTTCTTGAGATATCGGTCCATGAATGATAGCATGCGACAGTAATACATTGAAAAATACTATTTCTGATTGTGAGGTAACTTATCTTGTGGAACAGGAAATGACTAAAATGTTATGTGTATGTTATTTAGGTGTCTATCTGGAAAATCAGTTTCCCAATTTTGGAAATGTGTATTCGTTATCGCGATATTGTGGTGTCGCAGAAGTATGAAGTGCGCGCCACGTACTTTTGCCGCACGCTGCCATGCAAGCACGGCGCGGCATTCTTACGACATCAGCCACGGGCACCCTCTGCTGCAACTCCGCTTGTGGCCGCGACTGCTGTATCGGCCAGTTAGGAATCAGATAGGCACGAGTTAAGACTTGGCTATCGGATAGCCACTAGGAATCATCAGTAGGCAGGCCTCTAGATAATCTATGTATCAGCATTCTGCAGTCAAGAACTATGTAAAAGTTAAGTATTACTAAGTCTCTATGAAATGTATATCTCGTTCTAATTTACTCTAGTGTTTCTAGTTTCTGCTGGCTGGTCACCTCCATACCTGCACACGCGTGCATCCTTTATTCCTGTGTCGGTCTCTTTCTTTTTGGCCACCTACAACAACCGGTGGACGAGATACAAAAATGGCGACAAGGCCGGGATACAAAAGATATGCTACAAAAATCATAACTTTTGGTATTAAAAGATCCAACTGGGTGCATTGGCAAATCTGCACTTCTATTCTCAGCAAATCCTCGAAATTTGTATGATGTGTTCTAATATTATACTATCCAAATTTTACTCACCATTGATTTCATGTTATATAAGCAGTACATTCTGATGTAACAGGAAAAAGACAGGAACCAGCTGAAAAATGCTGCTGCTGGAGCACAGAAAAGGCGAATATGTTCTCTGACACAAAAGTGTGGAACCAGCTGCCTCAATCCTCATTCCGATTTCTGATCAAAAATTTTGGCATGCGAAGATATTCACACTTTTTTCGGCTGAATGTGAGTAGGACAGAGACAGTGCAACAAACAGAGAGAGCCATATATGATGGAACAGAGAAAGTGTCAGTTCAGGAGAAAGACATATGCATGAAAACAGCAGTGGGAAGTGAAATGAGATGTCGGAAGTCAGGAACAGTGGCAACAACAAACTACAGATAGTAGCAATTGGACCAAAAGAGAAAATAGTGGGAAACTGAGACAAATGGAGACCATATATAAAGCATGAGCTTGTGGCTGTCCAATACTATAACACAAAATAATTTGTTCAATTTTTTCCATCCTCAGTACCCACATGCTAAAAGTTTTCCAGTCTGCAGGTCAAAGCCCAAGCAAACCATCCCCATGGGCATATGTGTAAAGGAGATCGTGATTGAAGACAATGAAAGCTGACTCTAAGTGAGAAAGAAAGGATACTGGAAACAGGACAGGAAGTAAATGGGACAACATCAGTGGGGCAGAGAGACGATGAAAGTGGCAGAAACAGACTGTAGTGAGAAATCGTGAGAGAAAGGGATGAAGACATAGAAAGTTTGACACAGACAGAAAGAGGCAGTGGAAGAGACAGCAAACAAATGGACAGAGTCATATATAGACACTGACAGTGAGACGACATTGCTGACTTTGACGGCTTAACTGGGCAAAAGTATTTACAAAATTATGCACTAAAAGTGCACAAATATGTTCGCCTGCCAAAAGGTTTGGTGAGGAAGTCCAAATGAGGATTGAGGCAGATGGTTTCACACTTTTGTGTCAGAGAACATATTTGCCTTTTCTGTGCTTTGGCAGGAGCATTTTTCAGCTGGTATATGTATGTATACAAGATGTAGCTTAAAATATAAGTTGTGTAAATATATAAATATTCATTGTAATGACTGACATTGAGCTGCAGAGATACATGTAGAAAATACATTCAATACAGTTTAAATTTTCATCCACAGCCTTCATCAGAAAAACAGCATTCATACATTCACACAATCAAAATTCATGTGCATTTGACTGCCACCTCTGGCTGCTACCACACAACTCACACCTTTACTGTCAATGAATAGGGGAGGAGAGGAGAGTGGAGGGAAGGATGCAGGGTAAAAAGTTCAACTTAGACTTCGCATTGTTTAATTTTTTCAGATATAGTTGATGCTAATAAGCTTCAAAGTAGTCCACTTCTTTCAATACTGATGGAAGCCTCTTTTCTTAGAGGCACTCCATAAAATTTTGCATAACATATTTTTTGTCCTGAAATCTTATCCATTTCAGAGTCTCATTTCAACTTAGAGAAAAACCAGAAGTTACTGGGTCCTATATGAGGACAACAGGGAGGTTGAAAACCATAGCCATATTATGATTGGCCAAAAAACTCAACTGAGTGGATTAGTTACTGTGGTGAAGGTGCCTATTCATCCATTTGCATCTCACTGCTTTATGAAGGTGATTCATAATCTCATGGTAGGACCTGCCTGAATATAATCATAATACACCGCACCAATGGAGTAAAAAAATATAGTTTCCATATTTACCCACATCCGAGCCACACTTGAATCTAAGCCACACCTGAAAAATGAGACTTGAACATCAAGGGGAAAAAGAAGTATCCGTATCTAAACTAAAAAAAAAAGACTTGCAATTAATTGGGAAGGGGAGCGGGGAGTTAAATTTGTAGGCTGCATTTTGTAATTGATTCAAACTAATATATACAAAATAGGTAGAATGGATAAAGGTAAAGCTTCGAGTTTTGAGTTATAAGATTAGAATTCGAACTTAAGGAAGATAATTTTGGTGCAAATACTTTTGAGGCGTTGGCAGCAGTTGTTAGTAACATCACAATGAATCATGTGCAGCCAATTGCATGACAATGCAGACAGCTGTTGAGTCTTTCCGATTATAAACAAATCTGCAGTTCTGTCTAGCTTTCATTGTGCTATTGTGTTCAGCCTAATCATGAACATGGAAACTGAAAATTTTGTAGAAACACATCAATATATTTCTGAAAAGCAAGTGTGTGAAAGTGTCAGATGTTTAATGCTTGGAATGATATGGGAGACAGATAGTGTGTTCTGAAGAAAATTGCAATTAAATATGAGTTTTTGATTAAGCATGAAGAAAACTTTATTTCTGGCACAACACTAAACCAAGCAAACTTAATTTCTAATGAGTGATGTTTCATATGGTTAGTGGTTTGTAATTAAATCACGGGGACTAGGTAAACTGTCAATCAATCAGTTCGTGTGGTCACCATAATCACAAGGAATTATTACACTCAAAAACATGAAACTAAACAATCACTTCAATTTCCACTATAAATTCTCTTAATCTTTTCTTGTCCCTCATTGGTTATGTGAAATACGTATAAACAAAAGAGAATAATTCTGAGATGCAAAACTGTGTGGACCTATTTTAAAGGTGTGCTACCAGGTTTCTATATAACCACATATTTGAAAATCGTGGCATATTCATAGCTACCAACTCATACAAAAAATCCTTAAGCCTTGTGTATTGTTGGTATTGCTTTAAAGAAATAGATTTTTGTTGCTACAAATATTTGGAAGACTGTTACATACAAAAACGAGCAGTACTGAATTTATCTTTCCTTCATTGCATGATGTATTAAACTTCAGTGACCAAAAAATGAAGAAAATATAATTTCATATCTACTACATAATTATTTATTTATTTTTTTGCAATGAAAGCCATCTTGATTGTACAATATTTTATTCTTCTTCAATGCCGCATTTCACCCTTTAGTGGGGCATCATCAGACAATCTGAATAACAGATTACAAAACAGAATAAAAAAATGGGGCAGGTGGGGGTAGGACATGGACTTATTTTTTGTCAAGAAGATTTAATAAAATGGCAAAAAAGTCTTACAGTCTTCACTGGTTTCTGTATATCACTATTAATTGGAGATCATTTTATATTTTGTATTTGTATTTTTATTAGCACAGAAATTTTTGTGTTAGAATTTATCTTACTGTCTGTAAAGTGCCTTGCACTGCTTATATTTGATGGAAAAAGTTGGTTGTGATTATTCCTAACACCAATTTTTAGAACTTAAATTTACTTTGCACTTGATTCTAAGCCACAGGCAGTTTTTTGGACCCCAGAGTGGGAAAAAAGTGTGGCTTAGATTCAAGTAAATACAGTAGTGAGAGTTTCACATTGATATAAACATACCTCTTTGGGCCTCGGTGATGATAGATACTTCTGTTTCTAGCACTCTTTGCCTCTGATCACTGTGTTAAGAAAGTTGGTATCACTATTTTCAGAATCCTACATATCCAGTGCTATCTCTGAGCAAAGTTGCTCCAGCTCATTTTTTACCAACTTCGGCGCAAATTTTGCTAAGATCCTGCTTAAGTCCAAATGTTCTATTAAAATAGAATGAATGAAGCATAAGCTAATTCTAATCTTGAATTCAAGTATTCTAATCATGATTTATCCATCCTGATTCTCCAAGGTACTTTATGTGGTCAATGACAACCTCATTTGCAGATTTTAAGGGCCACATGAAGATGCTTCACTCTCCACTGATGGGGGTTCATTTCTGAAGTGGTTGTACCTCTTTTTTCTTCATGTGGTACCATGCTTAATCCTCAATAATTTGTTGAATCTTTCAGATTATTTAAAATGCAGAACCAACAAGCTTAAAACAAACTTTGATGTAATAATGTTGGTTTCACTTTTGTGTTATTTTGCCACCCACAGTGCAAAATATGATGACTATCACTTACATGTATTCACTTGTCAACGGCTTGCCAGTGACTTTTTGTTTATGCAACTGTGAAAATTTTTTGGCATGGATACTTATTATGCCTACCAACATAGAGACCATATATATCCTGGATCCATTGTTGGCATTAATTACGAAAAACAAGGTCAGATACTGCTTGAACTGCACTTGTACTATTACAGTTTTCATTCTTAGGCAAGGGTTAGTGTATAGGCTGCCATGGACAGTATGGTATCACTCAACTCTTATTTAGACTTTGTGGTGAGAAGTGTGATTGCAGTCTATACACAGCACTGAAGATCATACAGTGAAAATGTAGGATGTCATGATTTATGATGACACTTTGATATTAGGAACTTTTAGTTCCAACTACTTTATGGTTCTCTGAATTAGTGCACTGGTACTTCCTAA
This sequence comes from Locusta migratoria, assembly GCA_026315105.1. Taxonomy (NCBI): domain Eukaryota; kingdom Metazoa; phylum Arthropoda; class Insecta; order Orthoptera; family Acrididae; genus Locusta; species Locusta migratoria. The sequence continues at coordinate 427,350,550 of CM048747.1, forward strand.
AGTCATGCCTTTTCTAAATCATCATCTTTTCAGTATTATTGTAATTTTGTTTACTACATTATGTTTAATGGTTTATATTCATCTATATCCAGAACTTACAATAATTATTATTAATATTATTATTACACAGATTATAATTAACAAACTAAGGACTGCTGCTTATTTATTGATATATGATTTCTTTTTTCAGCAATATTGTCGCTATATCTGAGGAATAACTTGCTATTTGATGAAAATACTTCCACTGTTATATATCATGTTTTTATAATGCTGTGTTACATAGTTCCATTGGTTGGAGCCATTTTGGCAGACAGTTTCTTGGGAAGATACAAGTAAGTATGGTGTTCTGATCTAATTAATGCATTATTTTAGTGAAGTAATTAATATAACTGAATTGAAAATACAGTGTTATCCTAAAAAAACCTCTATTGGATCTAAGTTCTAAATAAGCTCTTAAAACTTGTTTTAAAAAGAAGACCAAATTATTAGTTTGTTTAGAACCAATTATTGCTTCATAATGACAAGATTTGAACAGTTAATTGTCTGATTTCTTGATTATCAAAGAGATAAAACCTACCAAAGCTGACAACAACAAGCTTGCTGATGGGAAATTTAAAACAGGGTGTGTAAATTCAACAAATGAACACACAAACATTTCCAGTTTAAATAATTATGACAATGCAGAAGTATGCAAAGGTGAAGGCAATTTACAAACTCTTTAAATTGTGTATCAGATGAAAGTAATATTTCCTTTCTACATTGCAATGCAGAGTGCTGGGTAACAAGACAGATATTTGAGCAATATGTAACAGACATTTCTTCACACATTTGCTGTCAATGAACACAAAAGATACATTGTTCAAACTAAAGAATTACAACTTAGCTGGGTTTCTCTATTGAACGAACCACAAAGGTAATGAAGTAGTCATCTGTCATAGAATCAGTAGATCCCGTGGAAAATGTCTCATGGGTTAAAAGTACTTATCTGATTTACATTGTGAAATTGTAATAATCAAGATAATTTTTTTTCTGTTATACCTATATTATATAATAGCCCTATACAGATCACCCAAATGTGATCCAGAAACATTTATTAACTCTCTCAAAATTTATGTAAATTATTGTCTAAGCAAAAATGTGTAAATATTGTAACACATTAACAGAAACAATTTAGAAGTTATGCAAGAATGCAGACAGTTCAAGGTCTTTGTAGAATCGTATGGGGAAAAAGATCTCTTAGAAGATGTACCAATGAGAATAACCTCTACTAGTATAATCTCTATTGACCCTGTAATTACAAACTGTGAGAATATTATCACAGCTAATGTTGTAAATAGTCAAACAATGGAAATACATTGGAGGATTTAAAAATATATTGGAAAGGATAGGCTACTACTCACCACACAGACACCCGATGAGCCGCAGAAAGGCACACACAACATAGCTGAGCACTTAGGCCAACCATTGGTCTTCAAAGGTGACTGTAGTATAAAATCTAAAAATGTTTACAAATGTAAAAGAATATTCTTGGTTAACATCACTGCTAAACTGAAAGAAGACCTTAAACAAGAATCATTGGAAGTAAAGTTGTGAGGAGGCATTGTGAGTCGTGTCGGGATAGCACAGTTGGTAGTGCGCTTGCCCGCGAAAGGCAAAGGTCCCAGGTTCGAATCCCGGTTCCGGTACACAATTTTAATCTGCCAGGAAGTTTCATATCAGCGCACACTCCACTGCAGAGTGGAAGTTTCATTCTGGAAATGTCCCTTAGGCTGTGGCTAAGCCATGTCTCCACCATATCCTTTCTTCCGGGAGTGCTAGTCTTGCATGGTTCGCAGGAGAGCTTCTGTGAAGTTTGGAAAGTAGGAGGCGAGGTACTGGTGGAAGTAAAGTTGTGAGGCGGCATCGTGAGTCATGTCGGGATAGCACAGTCGGTAGTGCGCTTGCCCGCGAAAGGCAAAGGTCCCAGGTTCGAGTCCCGGTTCCGGCAGACAATTTTAATCTGCCAGGAAGTTTCAAGAATCATTGTATTTAGTATTTGAAGTCCTAGAAGTAAACAGTAAATGGAAAGCCTTTCTAGACATACTCTAATATCATTAAATTTAAATTATAGGATCCCTTTCAGGGAAGTAAAAACAAACAGGAGTAAAAATAGGTTGGAAAAATAAACAGCCGCCAGTTTCAAGGTTTAGATTTATTTACAACCAGTTTTGAACAATTATTGCTCTTCTTCAGGTATATAAATTGTGTCCTATAGATTTACACAGAGCATTTGGTAACCACACTGAACACATCAAACTGAGCCAGTCCAAATTCCAGTGAGGTTCCTGAAGTAAATCTGAAGGATATTTTTAATCTCGTCATATAAAAAATATCTGCTGACTGGGATGAATTTTCACCATTTTAGTTAAACTATGCCAGCACGAGCTAGTGTATTGTTGTACTTGATAAACAGATTATTAAAGGGAGGAGAGTTCCTTGAAAATCTAAAATTTGCTACTGTCTAACTGATATACAAAAACGTGACAAAGATCATGAACAAAATTACAGACCAATACCTTTAACATCCATTTTCACATATGCTAGAACATTATAATAGGCACAATGTCTTGGGCAATGTCCAGTACTGTTTTATGCATGATGATGTCTACAGTATAGTTTATACTAGAAGTTCTAGAGAAAATTAATTATGGCAACCAAGTAATTGGAGTTTTGTAATATCTCTCTAATGCTTTTTACAGGGTTGATCATGATATTACTTATCTCAAAATTGGCCATAAATGGTATCAGTGGAAAACTTCTTATAATTTATTACATTATATTTAAAACTAGAAGACAATGCACTGTGATTCCACACAATACTGAGGAAACATTAGAATCTTACAGATCCAGTATCATAAATATCAAATTTAGTGTGCCCCTCGGGTTCTGTTTAGTTGCTATGTAAATGACTTTCCAAATGCATTTAATAATGTTAATTTTTTGCAATGTATGCAGGTGACACATCAGGCCTTGTCTTAGGAAATAATTTATATAATGTTGGCAAAGAAGTAAGTCAAAGTTTGAAAATTACAACCTAAAAGTAAATAGACAGGGTATTCAAATTGCAGAAAAGAACAGTGGGAATTAAAGGCAAACATAATGCAAGAACATTATGCAAGGGTTTCTTTCTAGACTTTAAAATTATGGCTGTATATGAAATTTATATATACAAAACAATTATATTACCTGCAGAGGGTAAGCAGTATATAAGTCTCAATTTGGAAATAACATAAACACAGCAGTAAGCAGTAGACAGGCTCACCCTATGATAAACAGGAGACCGAGGGGGGGGGGGGGGGAGGAACAGCAAGTAGAAGCAGACAATATAGAAAAAATGCAATATATTTTAACACACTTTCACAAGGAGTAAAATTGTTGAATTATTGAAAAAATAAAAACAACAACAACAACCAAAATCATGGCTCTTCAGCGATGCCCTCACTGCTTATCTTCACAAGTAAACTCTTACATAATATAACAAAATAATTTTAGATTTTATACTATTACAAATTTTTCTATCTAATGTTTATTACTTATGCTATGCATGTGAATACATGTTTCAACCAAAAAAAAAAAAAAAAAAAAAAAAAAAAAAAAAAAAAAAAAAAAAAAAAAAAAAAAAAAATAATAATAATAATAAAATTAAAAAAATAAATTAATTAATTAATGATGACAAATTACAACTCACTGCAAATATCTACACCTAGCTGCAACAGGCACTTAAAGAAGACACTCAAAACACTTAGAACTCTAGCTAGAAGACACTCAAACACATAGAACACTAGCTTTTGGCCATTTAGTCTCTGTCAGAAAAGACATCACTCACACAATCACAAATGCAGATTTCAAACTCATACAACACTCATTTCTGATCACCTCTGTGCAATGAGGCTACAGACGGAGAGGAGAAGGGAGGGTGATGGTGGGGACTTACACAACATGGCCTTATGGAGCAGAGTGGAAAGCATGGTGGAAAGAGATGCAGATTAGGAATGGGGTGGGGAGGGAAAAACAACTAACTACACACACAACATAGAACAGGGTAGGTGTAGGAGTAGGATAGGAACTGTTGAGTATAGGGGAAAAATGGGATTGTCGTAGGTTGAGACCTTAATAATTTTGGGTTTTGGGTTACAATTCCACTCAGTGTAATTTAGAAAATATGGTAGTGAAATAATGCGTATGTTCAGCTGCATCTTTCCATTTTATTTTATTACACCCTATTAACATGCTTCCCAACTTTGTAGCCACATAGTACCTAATATTCATTATCATTTAGCTGCAGTGTAAGCAACAGTTCTTGAAAGGTAGTACTAATTACACAGTTATCAGTTATATCATTGTCACCAGCAAAGGACTGCTTTCTCCCTCCACACCTTGATGAAGTGACATACTATCGAGTCAAGTCAGGTTTTAACTTCTACAGCATGTACATTTCATTACTGTACAGATTTTCTACAAATAGTTGGATATATCTTTCTTGTATACTTTTACACATTGAATTGAACTACAAGAGCCTAATCAAATCCACAAGTTAACTGAATAATAACAGTACTGCTCTAGTCAAACAAAACTTGCCCAACATGTGACTTGAATTTCATATAATTACAGACAAACAATAACATTTTACAATAAGTTATAATAAGGGCACTTTACAATTCACTGCATAGATGTAACAACAAGCTGGAACAGGCACATAAGAAAGACACATACATACAACACTTAAGATATTGGCCATGATCATCTTCAGGAAATAGAGCATTCACACAGGTACGCAACATAGTGACACAACCATCATTTCTGCCTGCCAGACTCTGAATTTGGAGGGCAGCAGCCAGATATGACGGTTATGTGACAGTGTTGTGTGGCTGTGTGATTGCATGAATGTTCTATTTTCCTAAGAAGGCAATGGCCAATAGCTTAAGTGTTGTATGTGTGTGTCTTTTTTATGTACCTGTCACAGCTCATCATTACATCTTTGTGGTGAGTTGTAAACTATCTTAATTATATTGTTTAATTCCAACCCAAACTTTTTATTATTAGACAACAAAATTTTATTCATTCAAGACTCGTGGGTTGTTATTGTGGTAGACTCATTGCTTTCGTACGTTTTTTATTTTCGACATGTTCCTCTCTAATGTGGCATCTCACTCATTAACAAAAATTATTTAATGGTTGCAAATAATTTTATTATGTACAATATAAATCTAAACTTTAATATTGTTGTAATAACTGATATTACTTGGTAAAACTGCTGGATTCATTATCCTTACTTTTACCTATAAATTCATAGCCTTTATTGTTGTAACATGTATTTGTATGCAAAATGATAATGATTAAAAGTTTTCAGTATATTAAATTAAATATAAAATAAATAAATGTGATTGGAAGTAAAAAATGCAAGCAAGAATTAACATATCTGGTTTTGTGACAGCTATGCCAGATTACAGTAAGTGTCAGGTATATATATTCTTTTTGTCTTGTATGCAGTAGTTATATTTACTTTTGCATACATAAACAGGACTCGAATGAGTAGCATAAATAATAATAATAATAATAATAATAATAATAATAATAATAATAATAATAATTTATGCCCATTTTCTTTTGTGCAAATAGTATTTTTTCCTCACATATGTTTGCAATATTTTCCTTAAAATTAGAGTGAAAATTAATGTCTGAAATTAAGTGTGATCATTTACTATTGCCTGAAGATTTTCTTGCATAAAGTTTTATAAAATTACTGTTGCTAAAGCAGAGCTGAACATGTTTGTAAGTTTTATTTTATTTTTTACAGTTAAAATTAACTTTTGAGAAGGTACTTAATATTGTTCTTAATTGATTTTTACAGAACAATCTTGTATTTTTCTCTTGTGTACACTGCTGGAAACATACTACTTTGTCTTGCTGCTATCCCTCCAATTGCTCTACCTCCAGTGTAAGTAAATAAAATGTTTATATTCATTTCAGTAGAACAAATAATGTTAACTTCTACATTTTATTAGTGATCACAGTTTTGTTTGCACTGTAATATACTGCTGGAAAGAAAGATTAGTACTCCTGGAAAGATGACACTCATTTTGATCTGAAGATAACAGACGGCATCTGGGGGATAGTAGATGTAACGGTTTCAGTGTTGTCCACAAACTGATAGCATTATGACATAGCTGTCGGAGCGGCATCTGTGTATACCCTTTAATAGGGAATGTTTACTGTCAAAAGGCTCAGTGTGACAGTGTGATATCAACATGTGAAGCAAACAGACACCATGCCACAGATACACACTCATGCTTCCAGCCAACTGTGTAAGTTTGAAAGGGTCGAATTGTGGCCTTCGTAGTGACAGGATAGGCCTTTCAGAGAATTGCAAAAGTTAGTCAGGGTGCATTAGTTTTGCAATGATGATGGTTGCAATGGTGAACATTCTCATACCTGTAGAGAAGGTTCAGGATGTCCATACAGCACAGGTGCCAAGATAATTGAACCATGTATACTTTAGTAATCCGCGAATATTTTTTTCACTGAATTTATGAACGAAAAATTGGGATGTGTGGATTACTCAAATTTAGGTTGGTATTACTCCATTGCAACAACAGAACACACTAGGTGGGTATTACTCCACTTTAAAAAAATAGGTCCCTTTAGGCCGTATTACATGATAATATTTTTGATCAAATCTTTGACAAAGAAATATTATCAAATATTTGCAATATTTCTTAGAGATAAATATTCATCATGGTGTTAAAAATGGGTATTATTGTCATCATATTTCAAGATAGTGGATAATAATAACTTATTATTGTGTGCTGCCTTAGCCACTGTCAAAACTGCATATAATTTACTTGACAATGGTAGTCATACAACATATCAGTAATTTCACTGTAAAGGATCTCCTCACATCACAAACTGATGTGTTGGAGTAGTGTCTCTTTCTGCCAGTTTCTTTACCAGCACAACTGGCTCATATGAACAGTTGCTTTGTTGATGTAAGAATGACTAGTTGCATTTGTTTGTGATATTATCTTTCTGAGTAATAAAGTACATTATTGTCTTAATTTATGTATTTTTCGGTTCAGTACCACCATATTACCCACATTGGTATCAGCACTTGACAAAGAATATATCTGGAGAAGGCAGGGTTACAATGATTTCTTGCTACTGGGGTTAAACGTTAAATACGGCGTGGTGTTGCAGCTATGTTCAAACACACGCACACGTTGATCAGCAACAGTGATGCTAGCACTCAGAGCAGTTACATTTCGCATTGCAGCGAACAGAAGACAAGTAACTTTTATAATCAACTATACGGTGAGGCTCTACATTTGATGATATTTCTTTGATGAAAGATACATGTATGTCAAAGTTCCCTATTACACTATCAAATGTCTTTGATGTAAATACATGACATATCAACTTTGACAAAGATATATAACCATATAATACCAGTCTCAGCTCCATCTATTTATTAACTGTTTGGATTCTATAAGCGTTCATTTTGGTGCGTGTTACTGTGAGTACATTTTCACAGTAATACCTTACAAATGAAATATTTTTCGATTTGAATAAGAACATTTAGTAGGTAAAATATGAGAATTTTATGGGGTTGGTATGAGATTCGTATGCTCTGGTTATGACAACCCTGTGCGCCTCTCTCTCTTTCAATCAGTGTGGCGTCAATTGTTTTGATATTTATGTGTAGTTTTGAAAACTAACAGATGTGACATACCAAGATGACTGCCCTCACGTGCTTGCTCAAAGCTGACGGGTGGCATCCTCATCTACACCAAATCCGTGTGGCTTGTGTTCTTTCCTCATTGTCAAAATTTGGTGGCGTGAGGATTACTCGAGGGCGTGCATTACTTCAGTATATATGGTATTGTAAAGGGAGCAGTGGCAGAACCCAAGGCATAGATAAAAGAGTTTGTGAACCCAGAAGTGCCAACATAACTTGTTGCCAATTAGTTACTAGCAGTGGGACTACAGGCATGCATAAACTAGCCTGTCTTCCACTTGTGCCACAGCATCAATGTGCACAGCTTGACTGGTGCTGTCAGAGGACCACTTGAAAGGTGGAATGGTGGGCTGTGGTCTTCAGCAATGAAAACAGCTTCTGTCTGCACACAAGTGATGATCATAGCATGTATGACATTAACCTGGCCAGCGCTGTCTTTTAGAGTGCTTTCACCCAAGACAAACTGGCTCTACCCCTGGCTTATATGGTCTGAGGTGCAATAAGGTGCAACTCTCATTCACATTTGTTTTTTTCTGGAGCCCTCAGATCAGGCAGAATGTTGTAAGATATGTTGCTCCAACTGGATAATGCTCACCCACTTATTGCACTTTAAACTCAATGTGCTCTGCAAGATGTGCAGCAGCTTCCACAGCCAGCTAGATCTGTCAACTGGGATCTGATGAGATGACACTTGGCCTGTGCTACTCATCAGTTCAAACCTTTTGTAGAGCTTCATGAACAGGCCAAGCAGGCATGTAATAATGTAGCCCAAAACAGTATTCACCATTTGTATGTTTGAATTGATTCTAGAATAAACACCTGCATTGCTGCCCTTGGAGGCTATATTATGTACTTGTATGGGTTTCAACATGGATCAACATCTGGCACTACAATACCCCTTGAGCTATTGATATGTAAATGTAATCATATCATATATTCTGTATGCAATGTTTCAACAATAAATCTTGAGTTAATTGGTAAACTCTTAAGAGAGTGTACTAATTTTATTTCTGACAGTGTATAACAATTGAAGTAGCTTACAAATATTGATCATTATTCTAATAGTTTAAGCTGCCCTCAATTTTGAGTTATCTATAAGTATCTAACCACTAATTTTGGTGCCAGTGCAACATACACACATTACACACACAATCAGAATTTCTTTGGTTTATGCGAGACATTTTTGAATAATATTCTCTTGTAGTCACTGAAGCTTTCAGAGATTGTCATTTTGAAAGCCAAATTAGAATTTCCATATACTTGTGATCAATTGTTCTTTCTACATTCTCTTGCCCAGAGCTAAATATTTCAATTTTCCGTGGAAATCCTGCACTACTACATCTTTGTACTTATAGATTTGTCAATTTTTTATTTGCCATTTATACTTTGGTAATCCTTGTTGTTGCAACTACCTCATACTCCTAGATAGTGCTTTCAACCTTGAAAAACTTAAACTACATTTGTCTATAGATTTCCTTATTTTTCCCTGAAATATTGATATGCCCATGACTCACAAAAGTGAAATTATCCCAATTGACTATTGATTAACTAAAGTATCCTCTACTTATTATGTACCAGTCAGCTGAGATGAGCACATGGAGGTTAAAAGAAATATCTGGAGCATCAGTTACAAGAACCTTACTGACACATTAAAAATATGTGATAGGTTACTACTCATGCTGAACTCTTGCTTTTTTCAGCACTTTTCTGGTATGAATTCTGTTCCTGAATACAGATTGTAATTGGTCAGGATGTTTCCAACAACATTTCTTTACTTACCGCCAAGGCCAATATTACACTACATATCCAAATCTATGTCAATTGGACAGTTTAATACGGAACTTTTGTCAAAGTTGCCTTTCATACATTGATCAAATCTGTCACCTTACATTTGGTTAAAGAAAGCATTCATCTTAACTACAGTGAGTAATGTGACTGCTTGAAGCATTAGTATCATAGTAACAATTTTTAATGTACTGTTTGAAAATATAACTGCAAAATTTACATGGCGTGTCACTAAAACAACAAAAGTTATACAGTTATATGAGTGTGATTATAAGAATAAGCTGCATTGAGCCAAAAGCTATAAGATAATTGAGGTGGTTATTAGTAATGGAGTGAGGACTGGTTGCATGGCAGTCAATGTTATAAAGGAAATTAATGGCCTTCGCACTAGTTTTGCAGCAAAGAGTGCAAAAGTACACAATGACACTGTGTTTAATTAACTACATACATTTCTTTAGACAAATAATATTTCCACAAAATATGTTTACATAGAGTTACACAAAATACAATTTTTTGAATGTTTTTGTTTACTATGGATACTGAATACTAACAAAATTGGAAACAGCACGCAGCCTCATCATCAGTCAGAAATCTACTGGATCCATCATTTGAAATTTTTAGAGCATAATACCACTGCAGACACAAGTGTCACCAGTCTACACAGTCTTCCAAATGTCTAACCATTGCAATTACTGTATATGCAACCATAGAGTATAAAAAGATATTTATACTTTATATAAACAACAGCTATGGTTAATAAGAAATATTAGTCCGCAATTTTATTGCACTTTGATAGATACTTTGTCAAAGTAAATTTGATAGTATAATTACTCCTTTCAACCACATAAATGATTCTTTGTCAAAGAATATAGGACAGTTATTCTGTGTAAAAGAAATATGTTAGTTTTAATAATATAGTAAGGACAGTTTACAACACACCGCAAAGACGTGATGACGAGCTGCGACAGGCACATACAAAAGACATACATATACAACACTTTCATCTATCGACCATGGCCTTCTTCAGAAAATATAACTCTCATGCAATCACACAGACACACAACACACAAATTAGGAAATTAATAAACTCCCTCAAGAGTAAAAGCTCTCATGGCATTGATGGCATATCCAGCAGGGTATTAAAAGCTTGTTCCCAAGAAATATGTAGGATTCTTAGCCACATTTGTAATAGCTCACTGGAGCAGGGTATTTTCCCTGATAGACTGAAATATGCTATTGTCAAACCACTTCATAAAAAAGGTGATACATTGGATGTCAACAACTACCGCCCAATCTCACTTCTGACTGCTCTATCAAAAATTCTTGAAAAAGTAATGTATTCCAGAGTAACTTCATATATTAATAAAAATAAAGTTCTAACTAAATGTCAGTTTGGTTTCCAGAAAGGCTTTTCAACAGAAAATGCAATACACAATTTCACTAATGAAATATTAAATGCTTTGGATAACCGTAAATCACCCGTTGGGATTTTTTGTGATCTATCAAAGGCCTTTGATTGTGTTAACCATGGAATTCTTCTAGATAAGCTTAACTACTGTGGTATGGGTGGGAAAGTGCACAAATGGTTTAAATCATACCTAACTGGAAGAGTTCAGAAAGTTGATATAAGTAATTCACATAATATACAAAAAACCGCCAAGTCCTCAAACTGGGGAACTATCAAGCATGGGGTGCCACAGGGTTCGGTACTGGGACCTTTGCTGTTCTTAATATATATTAATGATTTGCCTTTCTATATTCATAAAGATGCCAAGCTAGTTCTCTTTGCTGATGATACAAGTATCGCTATCACACCCGAATCACAGGAATTAACTGATGAAATTGTCAATGAAGTATTTCAGAGAATTATTAGGTGGTTCTCTGTAAATGGACTCTCTTTAAATTTTGAAAAAACACAGTATATTCAGTTTCACACAATAAATGGCATCACACCACTAATTAATATTGACTTCAACCAGAAATCTATAGCTAAGGTAGAATATTCAAAATTTTTAGGTTTATGCATTGATGAGGGGTTGAATTGGAAGAAACACATTGAAGATATGCTGAAACGTTTGAGCTCAGCTACTTATGCTATTAGGGTGATTGCAAACTTTGGTGATATACAACTCAGTAAACTAGCATACTATGCCTATTTTCATTCTGTGCTTTCTTATGGCATCATATTCTGGGGCAATTCATCATTTAGTAAGAAAGTATTCATTGCCCAAAAGCGGGTCATCAGAATAATTGCTGGAGCCCACCCAAGATCATCCTGCAGACATTTGTTTAAGGATCTAGGAATCTTCACAGTAGCTTCACAATATATATATTCACTTATGAAATTTGTTATTAACAATCCAACTGAATTCAAATGTAACAGCAGTGTGCATAGCTACAACACTAGGAGAAAGGGTGACATACACTATTCAAGGTTAAATTTAGCTCTGTCACAAAAAGGGGTTAAATTTTCTGCCACAAAAGTCTTTGGTCACTTACCTAGTAGTATCAAAATTCTGACAGATAGCCAACTAGCATTTAAAAATGAATTAAGAGAATTTCTGAATGGCAATTCCTTCTACACATTAGATGAATTTCTAGATAAAAGTTAGTACTTTAGGAAAACTAAAAAAAAAAAAAAAAAAAAAAATAAATAAATAAAAATTCAAATATTGAGTGTCATGTAATATTATGTATAGACACACTTCATTTAACTGACATGTTCCACATCATTACGAAGTGTCGTATTCATGATCTATGGAACAAGTATTAATCTAATCTAACACAGTTATACAACCATCACCCCTGGCTGCCGCACTCGGATTCGAAGTGCAGCAGCCGGAGGTGATGGTTGTATGACTGTGTTGTGTGCCTGTGTGGTTGTGTGAGTGTTCTGTTTTCTGAAGAAGGCCATGGCCGATAGCTGAAAGTGTTGTATGTGTGTGTCTTTTGTATGTGCCTGTCACAGCTCGTTGCCACGTCTTTGTGGTGAGTTGTAAACTGTCCTTCCTATATTATTAATTCCAACCTGGACTTTCCATTATTATAAAAATGTTAGTTTGTATGTGTAATATTGGCCTAAGTCAAATCCCCAATATATCCTTTATTTCATGAGTACTAGTAAAGGTGTGCAGGGAGTTTTAGTGGCGTTTGAAATGTGTGATTGTGCACTGACAGAGGACAGGTCATAGTTACAACATTATTCACAAAAAAGGTAAACTTCCAAATATGAAGGCTGTTTTAATATACATGAAAGATTCATAAAAACATATGCTATATCCAAGGGAAAAAATTACTCATTTCATATACTTCCTCATTATAATATGATGTGTATTCCTGCCTATTACAACTTTATTAGAAATTCATTATTGTCATACACCGCAGATATACAACAGTTTGATAAATATTATTCCTTTCAAAATAAAATTTTCATTTATGTCTCTTTTGCATGACTTACTGTTTCATTATCAAAAAAGTCTGTGTGCTATACAAAATGTGGCATAAATACAAAGCACACAGTGGTCTGCAAAATAATTCATACCTACACCAAGATACCATTTGAGACGAAAAAACACATGTGAAATTTGTGATTGAAACATTCCATAATCTAAAGTTTAGCAGAAAATTAAAGATTTGCACTGTTAAATTATTTCTACACAGAAATAACTACAGATCATTTTCTATCTTATCAGTTGCTTGCATGCCTCCATGATACAGATAGCTGGACTGTAGGTGCAGCCACACCAGAGGGATATATGTGAAGAAGCCAGACAAACATGTAGTTCCTGAAGAGGGACAGAAGCCTTTTCAGTAGTTTCAGGAGCAACAGTCTGAATGATTGACTCGACTGGCCTTGTAAACTTCAGCTAATGTGACTTTGCCATCAGTTACTGCGAACAGCTGAAACCAAGGGGAAACTACAGCCAATATATTTCCAAAGGGCATGTAGCTTTAGTGTATTAATATTTTATGATGATATCCTCTTTGGTAAAATATTATGGAAGTAAAATAGTCCCTCATTAGGATCTCCATATGGGGACTACTCAGGAGGATGCAGTCATCAGGAAAGACAACACTGGCATTCTATGGATCGGAGTATGGAATGTTAGATCAACACCGCCTAGAAGACAAGGCCTGACAACTAGCCGTGTCTATATCACACCAAGAGGCGGTGGACACAAGCTGACTGGCCAGCCGATACAAGGCGGGGGTACGCCCCAGCGGGCAGCCAGTCAACTGACAGCCACCGCCTCTTGGTGTGACGTAGGCATGGCCAGTTGTGAGTCCTTGTCTTCTAGGTGGTGTTGGTTAGATTCCTTAATCAGGTAGGAAGGTAAGAAAATTTAAAATGAGTTCACAGTTATAAATACAAGTCCAGTGCCTAGCAGTTAGTCACTGATTCACCATGGAAGATGTTACCTGCATTAGGCAAAAGAATATCATGAGAAAGAAGTTTTACCGATGGACCATGACATCTTAGCCAGAAGGTTTTTATTAATGAAGATGCCAGCCACAAAAGCCTAGGCATAACAACTATCATGAAACAGGAGCTGTTAGGCAGAAAGTTAAAGGTATTACATCTGGAATAATGCACTGTTGCTTTAAATTCTTTCCTTTGATTTTGACTGGCTTGTGCCCACTTCAATGTAAAAGTGCTAATTTTGTTTCTTGCAACAATATAACAGGTCTGAAGTAAACAACACCACATTGGGAGTACACACTTTATTACTGGACACTCGCAGTACACAGAGAGTGTGAGGCCAGTGTGTGCTGGCTATTTATTAGTGTGCCACAGGCAGATGACACCTGGCGGTTGCCTACAAGACGCGTGATGCTGGCACATGCAACTCGAATGTTGTTCGGCAGTCCATGACCTTCCCCCGTGATGTGGGGGGGGGGAGGGGGGTATCCTGAAATGTAGCAAAGAATGCAGACTGCTGGGAAGGCTCCACCTCCATCCGGTCTTCCGTTGGCTCCACCAGCTCCCCGGAACCACAACATACAGGCAAAATGCTTTGCTTGGTGTCTGGCCCCCACCCTGAACAATGTCCCGATGACCCCAGCACTGGCAATAGTGGATGGTCTTCCATCTCCTTGTGTGGAGGCCCTCATGAGAAAACCCTGGGTCCATGTTGGGCAGCAGTGAGGCCTCCTGAGTGCGCAGTCCACTCCTTCGAGTGGGCCACTGGGGATGCGGCGGAGAAGTGGGCATTGGCAGCACCAAAGTCCCCATCTGCTGACCAACAGATGACTGCAGAACTGAAACAGAAAGAGAACCCACTGCAGGTGGCTCGTTGAGAAGAGGGGGGACACTGCAGATGAAGGGGGAGAGTTTTCAGGTGAGGGAACAGGCTAGTGGATCCTCAGCTTGTCGAGGTGGTGAGAGGATACTGGTAGCCAAACAGACCTCTTGGAAACAACGGCCACATCCCCATAGGGCTACAGCCAGAACCCAGCAAGGAAGGCGGCCGTAGCCCTGGGCCTAGACAGTTGAACCTTAGGTAAAGTGAGAAGAAGAAGAAGAGACGTCGTGGGAGAACTCGTATGCAATAGAGACAAAAGTGTCCAATTGAGGGTGGCTGTGTAGCTTGTTGGAGCTATATGGCCTGGCTGCGGTGGACTAATACTATAAAAGGAAACAAAGGAGGGCCTTCTCCACCAAAAGATGCAGCCCATGCTTAACATTTGTGCCTTCAAAGTGCATAGAAATCCGTCCACCACCCATTAGACAGCAGGTGAAAAGGTGGGGTTAGGATGTGCCATATCCCATGGGTAGAAGAGAAGCTCAAAAATGTTGTGATGTGAATTGGGGGCTGTTGTTGTTCACCAACGTGGCCAGGAGTCCTTTGATAGAAAAGGTCTTTAACAGGGAGCAGGTAGTGACATCTGCTGTTGAAGAGGCTAGGTGAACAATAAAAGGAATGTTAGAGTATGTGATGAGGACCAAAAGCCAATAGCTGTCCAAGAAGGGGCCCCAAAATCGACATGGAGTCCCTCCCACAGCACGGATGGAGCGGGCCATGGAGAGAGAGTAGACTGAGGAGTTGCTCATTGAGAAGCACTGGAAGAGCATCCTGCTATTATGCGAGCTATGTCCCTATCTATGCTGGGCCAATTTAAATGCCACTAGGTGAGTGTCTTAGTGTGGGATACATCCATTTGGTTCTGATGTAAAAGATCGAGAATCTGGTGGCACAACTAGGTCACAACCACTACTTGGTGGGAGCTATCTTCCACGTACAGAAGTAGTATACCATCAAAGATGCTAATACAGTGGTGAATTCAAAAATAATTGCGGAGTGTGTCAGAGGCCTGCTCTGGAGGACACTCAGATCAGCTCTGCTGCACCTGGAGGACGATGACCCAGAGACCAGGGTTGGCAGCAGTGGCCTCTGCTGCGCGCAAATTAGTGATGGGAAAACCCATGACCATTTGCACAGATAACTTATCCACTGCGAAACAGAAAAGTTCTCACACATCAAAGACTGGGTCGGAGCCCGCCAGGATGCAAAACTGCGCGTCAGCATTGGCGTGTTTACCTGTAGCCCGATATGGAATCTTATAATGAAAACATGAAAGGTATAAGGTTCAGTGTTTCAGACAATGGGTTGCTTTGTCAGGCAGCACCACCACCACATGAAACAAAGACACTAGTGGGCAGTGGCCCGTATATAGAGTGAACATAGATTCGCAGCCAAACACACAAAATTTCTTGAGAGCAAAAACAATGGCTAGGGACTGTTTTTACACCTGGGAATATCAGTGTTGAGATGCAAACTCTGAATATCACTCAGATCCATCTGGGAAACTATGTGCAAGTACCACCCTCCCGCCATACTTGGAGTCATTTGCTACCACCACAAGTGGGATCCCTTGGGTGTATGACAATAGGCAATGAGCTGGCAGAAGTTCGACTTTAAGTGAATGAAACGTTCACTCGCAAGCAGGAGACCAGCAGAAACGAACTTCTTTACACAACAAATGATGCACAGGGGTTATGCTGCTATGGCCACCTGTGGGAGGAAGTGGTGATAATAGGCGACTTTGTCTAGGAACATTTGAAGTTCCTTAGTGGATGAGGGACGGGGAAGGTCTGTGACTGCACTTAGATGACCAGCCACTGGGGGCACCTATACCGTAACACCTCAAAGCTGTAGTATTCAATAGAAGATTGCAAGAAAGATGACTTTTGAAAATTGCAGCAGAGGCCTGTTGCCGCCAATACAAAAAACAGAGAGTGCAGATTGGCAAAATGGTCAGCGGCAATGGACCCCATCACACTTATATCATCCAAGTAATTCACATAACGGGGTACAGGTGCTAGCAGTTGCTGCAAAAAGTGCTGAAATATGGTGGGGGTGCTGGTCATGGGGAACAGCAACCATTGATACTGGAAAAGGCCGAAGGGGATAGTGACCACCAGTGCCCACTTTGTCTTGTCATCCAAAGGCAATTGCAGATATGCCTCTGCAAGATTGATCTTCAAAAAAATACTGGCTTCACGTAAATTGGTCAATCAAATCTGTGGCGAGGCATCAGGAAGGAATCATTGATGGAGTTGGAATTCACTGTCTTCTTAAAGTCACCACATAATCGAAGGGTTGCATATGATAACCGGAGATGAAGCCCACTTTCCAGCCATGACAGGAAGCAGACTACCAGCAGCTGTCAGGCAATCTAACTTGGCCTCAACAACCCCTTGGAGGGTGACAGGAATGGGGCTTGCCTGATAAAAGATGGGGCGAACAGAAGGTTTGAGCGTGATGGAGGCCCAAAAGTTCTTTCCACACCAACACCCAGACATGAATCCTGTACGCAGCTTAGAGATGCCCTTGTATGGAATGTGATCAGAAACCAAGCAGATAGAGTCAGTAATAGTAAAGCCAAAGGCATGGAACACATCAAGGGCAAAAATATTCATAGCTGCCCCACTGTTAACAACCATAAATGGCACAGAGCGGTGAACATTCTGATATGTGGCCTCGGCCACAAACGAATCCAACGCCAATGGGGGTCAGAGGACTAATGGGCCTGCTTACAAACTTCCATGTCATGAGTAAAACAGAGCAAAACCTCATGGACCAAAGAGTCCGCATATAAATCCCCATGTGGTTCTCACTGAAATTGACAACGGGCCAGGCCCTGAAGTTCCGTCATCAAAGCGCAGTAAGATTGGCATGGTTGTTAATGTGAGCAGTAAGATAATATGTGAGCCAACATTACACAAGAGTGGCGGCTAAAATATGTAGCACAGAGAGGAACAGATGTCCGAAAATGAAAGGGACACCTGTGCCTGAAGTGGCGCCAAATCAACTAACAAACAGAAAAGACGAGGCAAAATCCACAAAAGGAAAGAATCTTATTACAGTCATGAAATGTTGGTGCAGACACGGCTCATAGTCAGACCAATCCTCAGCATTTTCATCAAAAGATGGAAATGTAGGAATGGGCACAGAAGAGCACAACCCAACTTGTTATGACACAAACTGAGTCAAGGTGTCAATAGATGAGGTGAGGAAGGCATTCAGCTGAGCCAAAACCTCTGACAATGACTGAAGATGAGACAGCACAGTGCTTAATTGATTGGCCATTGTGCTGAATAGGAAACACATGCGGCAAATATCCTCGTCACCATTGAAGTAAAAAACACCATGCTGGGAGTACACACTTTATTTTTTTTATTGGCCACTTGCAGTACACACAGAGTGGAAGTCTGACTTGCATCAGCTAATTATTAGTGTGCCACAGGGCAGATGGCATGTGGCTGTTTTGTCAGTTGTTGCCTGCAGCCGTGACCTCCGGGGCCACGTCGCATACTATCTTGGCCTGGCCAGCACAATCTTGAACACATGATGCTGACACACACAACTTGAAAATCACCTTCTAGTCCACAACAAAGTCTGTCCCTGTTCTTGTAGCCATTCTGTAACTCCATTTACTGTATTGGCCAGCAAGCTATTCCTCTATTCATGGAACACTTTTAACTGCCCTTTTTACAAATAGCATCTTCATTCTTTCACCAACTCTTACCATCTTCTCTAATATGTCAAAAGCCTTACTGTTGCACAGTTGTTGGAGTCTTTAGTCTGTTGTATGATCTCTAACTTGTATCTTGCTTCATATTTCCTTCTTTTTGTTGGTTCCATCATTAGACACACACTTAACAAAATTTATGTCAATTACACTTACAGTAAATAATTGTCTGAATGCACAAGCTACAACAGTACATTTTAGCTGTATGTAGGGGGTCATTTTTCAGCACTTGATTCGAATGAGATTTTTGATTTATGACATGTGCAGCTGTACCAATTTTATAGTAATACAGAGTGGATATGTCCATAAAATAGAATAGCTGATATGACACTTTAATACTTAAGGCAATTACTCCAAAACAATGTAAAATGATCACTGTTATAAACTAAATTTGCAGGCTGCTGATAGTTTGTGGACCTTCTTATGTGATGGACATCATATAAAACTATATATGTTTGACAAAAATTTATACCTTGTCTTATCTGAAGGCGTCTTTTCCACTTAAATATATGGTAGATTTAGTAATGAAACAATAAAGGTGGTAGATGAGTTTTGTTACTTGGACAGTAAAATAACATATGATGGTTGCAGCACATATAAAATGCAGAAAGGCAATGGACATTTTGTAAAATTGAACATCAGTTTGAGTCTTAAAAAGTCTTTTCTGAAAGCATTTGTGTGGAGTGTTATCTTGTATAGTTCAGACGGAAAGAGGATAGGAGCTTTTGAAATGTTGTGTTAAAAATGAATGCTGAAAGTTAGGTGGATGGATCATGTAATTAATGAGGAGCTACTGAACAGAATTGGAGACAAAAGCAATTTCTGGTATACCTTACCTAAAAGATGGGACCAATTGGTAGGACACATCCTTGACATCAAGGAATCATGAGGGATTGGAGGAAAGTGTGTGGGGTAAAAATCACAGAGTGAGACCAACAGACAAATGCAGTAAGTAGCTTCAAATAGATGGGGGTGGCTGTTCTTGTGAGGAGATGAAGAAGCTTACACATGATAATGTAGGGTGCAGAGCTGCATCAAACTAGTCTCCAGAAGACTACAATAACAACAACAGGAAGCTGGGAAGGGCGAAGCTGGGAATTTGTATCTGACGGGAGGCGTACTTAGGTAGTCCTTGCAGGTGCGGTGATCACTGTGTCCCCAGTGGTGTAGGGGTCAGCGCAACTGCCTAGAAAGCAGGAGACCCGGGTTCGAATCCCGGCTGGGTACACATTTTCAGCTTTGCCCAATTGCAGTTGATGTCATATATTCTGTGAATATTAAATAAAAACTGCAGGATCAGAAGTAACGTCTGTTCTTTCGGAACAGACGCCACATGTATATAACAACAGGAATGTTTTTTGTTAGTGGTTTCATAGATCAGGCTTGATTCCATTATGGCTCTTGTGCTCAACAACTGTTTTTCAATTTGTAGAAAATTGTCAGTCAGTTAGAAATATTTTATTTATTCACCAGGTCTAGATTTCGATCACAGTGTGATCATTATCAATGCTTAAAACAGACAGTTAAAACATATAAAACTTTTTGACTTTCATGTTGGAGGTGACGTTCTTCTCCAGTTTCATTCCAATCTTGATGAACTTTTGCACACTCTGAAATCTACCTAAGATTTCATATGTTGCATTGTGGAGGGTACCTTGCAATAAACTTAGACACCACTTCACATATCACTATGAAAGTTAATAAAGTTATACAATTTTTCATTGCTGGAGGAGGCAACGGACTGAGGAGGAGGAGGATGAGGAATATGATGGAGAGATGAGGAAGTGATTGGCAAAGAAAGGGGATGGTGGAGATGGGCAGAAAGAGGGGTAGAGTAGGTAAACAGAGTGAGTGGAGATAAACCGATAGGGGGGGGGGGGGTGAGATTGACAGAGAGAGAAAGAAAGTGAAGGTGTACAGACAGAGAAAGGGGAAGGAGATTGAAATAACTACCTGAATGACACTGGTTTTCAGCTAGTATGACTGATAAATTTCACATAGAGAGTCAGTAATTCATAAACAACTGGCTGTACTGCAAGAACTATATAATCAGTGGTGTTCAATCTGAACATTTTACAACTGACTGTTCATGGTATTGAATTTCACAGAACATTGAATGAAAATCTGGTCGCAAAGTACAAGTACTCATGTATGAAGACTGACAGTTCATAGTGCCTCATTAAATGCTGTGTAGCAAAAAAAGTTGGTTCAACCATCATACTTCAGTCACCCCCCCCCCCCCCCTGTTTGTCATAGTAATGTAAATATAAATGTTTCAGCTATTTTGCTAGGAAAAGTTGCACCAAAATTCCAACTTTAGGAGCCTCACGAAAGCCAGATGTTATGCAAATACTAAAAATTGTTAATAATGTAATGAGGTTAGTTTGCAATTCACTGCAAAGACACACTGAGTTGTGACAGGCACATAAAAAACCACTCATAATCATGCAACCTAGCTATCAGCTGTAGCCTTTGTCAGAAAACACACACATATCAGTCATACAATCAGACATGCACACTTCACAGACACACAACCACCATTTTCAGCTGCTGTTTTCAGAATAAAACTCTGTGGTGATGAGAAGAGATCGGTCGGGGAGAGCAGGGTAACAGGATGGTTTCAAGGTGGTCTTGGGGATCACATAGGTACAAGGTGTGTGGCAAAGAGATGCAGCTTCAGAATGCAGTATGGTGGGGGAGGGGAGGGAAATGAGTGTAAAGAAATGCAGCTTATGAATGCAATCTTTCATTTCACTGATCTTTTTTAGACAATACCACAGATAACAATTCATGAGAACATAAATTGCAAAGAACTATATAATATTTGCGAGAATCTTTTCAACAACTTTTTACTTTCTAAAATTTCTATTGAAGTCATTCTTTGTATAAAACACATCAGTTTATCTAGCTCTTTTTACAGTTCTTTGTCCAAGTGACATTATACCTTATTGTACAGACACATGTCAAAACTGACACATTGTACGTGAGGCAGTAGCTGACCGAACATGAATCAGGGCTGAAACGTGGACACGTTAGGTAACTATCATGAGGGACTATTGATAACCATCTGTTAGCAATAAGGTTAAGAACAAGTCTGAATCTGGCCAGGTTATCACTGACACTATGACACCGTCAATCATCACTTCTCTTGTGTCATGAATGAGTTGGCTGCAGTGTAGAATGGTGCTATGTTGTCTTCAGTGATGACGGAAGGTTCTATCTGTGTGGGAGTGATGCACGTACATTTGTATGGTGTAGATCTGGTCCACCACCTACTCCAGAGTGCCTTCATCCTTGACACATGTCCCATCGCAAGCATCATGATGTGAAGTATCAGTTACAACTCGCAGTCTCATTAGGTGTTTCTGTATGGTAGTATGGTAAAATAACCAGTGCTTGCTTAACTACGAGGAACATTGTTCTTGTGCTACTGCAGTTTCTTCAACAGGAAAGTGATGTGCTTTTTTGGCAGAACAATGCACATCCATATTTGGTTTCTGTGATGAAATATGCCCTTTATGATGTATAACTTCTACCCTGGTCAACAAGATTACCAGATCTCTCACCAATTGAATGTGTGTGGAACATGAAAATGGAAACTTACTAGCTCTCCAGGCCTTGTAAAGAGCCATTGATGAATTACAACAACAGGTACAAGATACTTGGGACAATTTATGGCATGATGCCATTCAGAACATGTTGTTTACATGTTGTGTGGGGATACACTTTGAATGCTCTGACTGTTGGAGCACTCTATACTGTGACAGGGTATATTCCTACAATGATGAACTACCTCTCACTTCACTTGGCAATAAAAATGACCCCATTCTTGAGAGTGTTGCAAATTTTTTTCGGGAGTGTTGTAGTTCACATTTATTTAGCTGTTGTTGAACCACTGATGCATAAAAGTTTTTCTTTCCATAATCGAATGAAATTAGTTACTTTTCAAAAACTATATTACTTGTTAATGTTTCTGCATTTGCTATAACAACAGATTTTTTAATCATTGTTTCAGATTATCCTCACTGGTTGGATTGCTGCTTGTAGCTGTTGGATCAGGTGGAATTAAACCTTGTGTTGCTGCATTTGGAGGAGACCAATTTCACTTGCCAGAGGAAGAAGAACTACTTGACAAATTTTTTTCGTATTTCTACTTCAGCATTAATTTTGGTGGATTCATTGGAATGATATTTACGCCCATCTTGCGCAAGTCATTTGTGTGCTTTGGAGACGACCATTGCTATGCAATTGGGTTTGGGTTCCCAGCTCTACTCATCATATTATCATTGTGTAAGAAACATACGATTGTTGAAAATATTTTTAAAATAATTAGTAAAAATGGCAGTTTATTGTAGGTGAATTTAATATTAACAGATCTCATCATGGACATTAATTCAAGATATACAAAAGTAGTTGCTGATAGCTGTCTTCAGCATTTCAGTGGAAACAGTGATAAGCTGAACAAAATAACTAATAAACCATGTGTTTCACCTGTTGGATGCAAAAGCATCGATTTGCTTTATTGTTAGACTACAATGAGGACAATGCTCCAGTTCTGCTATATGCCACCAAGTTCAGAATGACAAAAGTGATGTCAAGAATAATGATCCATAGCATGCACAACTAATATATAAAAATCAATGTTTGTTTGTTCATATTTTGATAAAACTTTATTAACATATTACTTGCTTGTGGTTTTAGGTACAGTTAAGCCTTTCCATCTGAACCCACATGATTGTTAGAGTTCAGATTTTCTTTTTTGCTCTGACCTCAGTCTTGTAGTATGCTTTCAGGTGACATGCAATGCCTCATTCACAACCCCAACAGAATTATGAAGGTAAACTCTTCTCACTTTCTGCTTTTCTGCTGTTCACATAATAAAACTACAGCATTCAGCATGACATTTATTATTTCTACATAAATAACTATTTTCATGAATCATTTTTCAGACAGTGTGGACTCATGCCACTGGATATGCCTTCCTCAATAAATCATAGCTTTCCTTCTCTGGCACTTACAGGTGAAGGTGCCCTCTTTCAGGGCCCTTCTTTCTGGCATTCCTCAGATTGGAGGTCTTCTGCCTTAAGTCAGCTTCTGGAATCAAAGTCTGTGAGTACAAAAGTCACCTGCTCTTCATCAGTCCTAGACCTCACTGACACCAGGTCTTTCTCTTTCTCTGGGACCTGCTCTCTCTGTCTTGTGAGAGAGAAAGAGAAGAAGATACAAAAGTTACAGCACAAGGATTCTCCAGTACCGCCTAAGGTACCAAGGTTCTCCTGACAACAAACTCCCCCCAATGAGCTTGTGTCTGATCTGCTGTTTATGGATGTCATCCCTTCCTCATCAGTGATAAGACACTGACTCAGCAGCATGACAGGCTTAAACCCATTCACCTCCCATATAGATACTCATGCTGTACTCATCCAGTACAACTGTTAATGGCTATTACTGTCACCTTCAGAAGTTAGTTTATTTTTCTTTACTCCTTAGTTCGTGTCATTCTGCAGGAATCACATTTTATTGAGTGCATACTGACCAAACCTCTGTGGGTTCCTTGTTTTTTGTTGGAACTGGATTGACCCCCTACAGTCATCAGGTGGCATTTGCATAGTCCACATGGATATTGTTAGTACATAGATTCCTCTCCATACTACATTGGAAGTGGTTGCTGTCCAGGTTCAAATGGACACTCCGTTAATAAATTGCAATCTATACCCCCCAACACTCCACATGCATCTGCTGTCCTAACTGCTCTCCTTTAGCAACTAGCCCTCCCTCCTTCATTTTTGGGGAATTCTATTCCCATCATGCTTTGTGGGGCAGTGCTCCCACACCTACCCGGGGCCGCCTCATACATCAGTTCCTTGTTTACTGTAACCTGATCAATGATGGTTCCCCAACCCACTTTAGTACCACTCATGGCACTTTCTCTACCATATATCTTTTGTTTGATCACTCTTACTCATCTCTTCCCTTCACTTCACTAGTCACCACATGATGACCTTTGCAATAGCGACCCCTTCCCAGTGATTCTTTCACTTCCCTCCCCCGGACAATGGACATGCTACCCTGTTGGGTTTTTTGTCGGGCTAATTGGCTTCTGTATACATCCCAGGTTGTTTCTGCACCCTTCTTGTCATGCTGTACTGATTATATCATCTGTGATAATCTGATGTGATTACTTGAGCCACTAACATTGCTCTTCACAGGTCAATGGGCCCTTGTAGCCACCGGCCAGTTCCATGGTGGAACACAACTATTGGCACAGCCACTCGTGACCGTCATCAACTCTTGCTACTTCTTAAGCATCACCCTTTGTAACACTTCTGCCCTTACCTTTTATAGTCTTGTTGCATTTGGTAGCGTTGTTTCAGATGACTCTGGCCTGAAATTGTGGGTGTAACTGTTCTCTATTATTCAAGCTGTTGACTTATTGTTTTAATTTGAAATTACTTTTATTTCTCCCCACACACATAAGCAATAAATGTTTTTGGCCAGTTTGGATAACACATTAACTTTCATGGCAGAAGACGTAATTGTACAAACTGCACTAGATTAGCCTGTGTTATCAGTAATTTAACACCTCATAGTTATTTGCATGTGGCAGTAAAACAGAATAGATCTTGAAGCCAGTACAATTAATTGAAAACTAGTGCACAGTAAATGAAAAGAAAGAAAAAAAAGTCATAATAAACTCAGTTCATGAATCACAATAAAGATTTAAATATTTTGAATTTCCATTTTAAATGAGCGCAAGTTGTACATCGGTAGACATGAATGGCTTAAGTGTTACTCATTGCATGTTCAAATGCAGACTACTGAATTCTAAATTTTTCTGGCTGTTTATAGGCCAGTGTCTTCTGTTGCCCTAACTGCTTTCCTTCAACAAGGAAGTTGTGGCACAACACTGTTTCTTGGGCTGCCTTTTTTTATTTCTACTAAAAAAAACTCTGACTTGCTGCCTCATATTTGCCACTGAAAACTAGCTGCATGGGAAGCTTAATGTTCTCCATTTCCTTGCCCATTCATCTTGGGGTGCAGATCTTGCAACTCTCCTTCATATCGATCAGACTGCAATTTTGTCTTGATTGGATTGTAGGTGCCAGGTTTATAGCTTAGACCCTGTTCACTATTGTGCTGTACACTTGGCTATGTGTGCTTTCCAGACCAGCCTTGTTGACAGCCTCCTTTCCAAGGCGGGAATCTTCCTTATTCAGATTAGGCAGCATCAGCTTTTGGGGTCCTACTCCATGCCATTCGACAATTTCCTGTTCATCCCACATATCATGTCCCTTTTGCGTGTGATGGGTCCCGACCTCCTGATACACCACCCTCGAGTAGAATTACCTGGCAGATTGTGGCTCACGTTCCTTTGCAGGGACTTTCATCTCCCTTCACTGGACTGCACTCTCCACCTTATACTATGCGCACTCCGTTGGCTAGTGTCCCAGTGACGAATTTGGATGGATCACTTCCAAGGTTCGAAAGCTTCAGTAACTCCCATAACCATCCTATGTCTTGGGGCATAAAGTCAGCGCCACGTGCCACATGCAAGAGAACGATCATGGAGAAGGCAGCGGATGATGTCCAGCAGCCAATTGCACACCAGCGCCACACATCCTGGAGGGAGTAACAGAGACAGAGGTGCGCACCCTCTACAAGCTGCTATATCTAGGCTGACATGTGTCT
The DNA here is from genome assembly GCA_026315105.1 of Locusta migratoria. NCBI lineage: Eukaryota > Metazoa > Arthropoda > Insecta > Orthoptera > Acrididae > Locusta > Locusta migratoria. The sequence continues at coordinate 427,376,828 of CM048747.1, forward strand.
GGATGGCCCGTCAGAACTTGGCTCTGAACTAAGGCAGTCACTAGGTCTCAGCGCAGCTAGCATTGTATAGAAGACGATGACCTGAGAAGAGAATGCTGCAACATACTTTTCATGAAAGACAAGATGACTAGTGACAAGAACTCAACAAATGGCAATGAGGATGATTCAACAAATGGCAATGAGGATGATACAACAAATGGCGACGAGGTGTTAAAATAGCATATTATGACCCACATTGTGATGTGTTTTTAAGTTTCAGCAGAAATTGCTAACATTACGCTGCGCTATTATTTTGCTTCATTACATGTATCGGCGATACTAGCATATAATCTTTTGTGAATCCTGTTGCAGGGAATAGTGTCAATTTCTATATTTTTGCATTGTTTCTGCTTGTTGCTTTTGTACCATGACTACTCCCACTAACACTATGCATGCCACTGCGCCGCAGCTTCCGGCACTCGATGCACAACAACTAATGCAGATGTTTCAGTTTCAGAGCCAGCAAATTGCCTCTCTCCTCTCTACTGTGCAACAATTTCTGGCCACACTTGATCAACAAAATACGCAAGTTCACTGCAACAGCCACCACCACCAGTAGTTCCACCATTCTGCCAGTATGACGAAAAAGAAGAGAAATGGACTGAATGGTTACAACAGTTTGAAGCCTACGCCACAATTCACAAGATACAAGGTCAAAATCAAACATACAGGCAGTGGATAACAGATCTTCAAGGCCTCACTAGGAAGTATAATTTTAAATTTTTTTGTGGAGCTTTGTATTCAGAGGTGATGTTACATGACGCTATTGTCTATAATGTAACTGATGTTCGCCTTAGAGAGCAGATTCTAAAAATGTCAGATCCATCTTTCCATCAAGTGGAACAGATTTTGGAACAGTTCAATTCAGGTATCATGGCAGCAGAAAACTTTGATTCATTTCCACTGTGTGCTACAACTACATCATGTGCTGGCGAGCACGAGGTCAGACGTCATGCATTTCTGCCTGACGGCTCAAAGCGTAAACATGTTGGTAGACAGAGAGCCTTGCCTAATTACGAAGTGAAGTCTTGCCCAAAATGTTTGTTGCAGGACAAAAGGCAGAACTGTCCATCCCTGTCAGCGAAAAGCTATCCATGCAGCAAGAAAGGTCATATACAAACAGTTTGCTTGCAGCAAAAGAAACAGAATTTGCCCTCCAGGCTCAAACAGCGACAAGACAATAAATGCAGTATTTTCAAAACCCGTGGCTGCCCCTTGTAACATCAAGGACATAGAAGTGGCACAAGTTGTACGCCAGGCCCAAAAAAAGTATGTCAATTTGTGTGTGAATGACATTTCTGTAAAATTTCAAATGGACGCAGGTGCATCAGTCACATTGCTCAATCACAAAACCAATGAACAGTTAGGTTCGCTGTGCCTTTCTTGCACTAAAACTGGGTTAACAGCATACAATGGCAATGAAATTCCTATACTTGGACAATGTTCACTACCTGCAGAGTACCGTTCGCAACTGCGCACAGTGACATTTCAAGTGCTTCAGTCTTACGGCTGAGAGAATATTTTTGTTTTAGATTCTTTTGATCTTTTTGGTTTTACTGTGCAAGACAATGTCTTAGTTGTGAACAATTTTGATGCTACAGACAGTGTAGACAAGTAGCTGAAAGTCTTTCCAGATTTATTGTCTGCAGGACTAGGAAACGCTAAAGATTTTGCTGCACACATTACTGTCAATGAAAATGCCAAACCAAAATTTTTTAAAGCTCATGCTGTACTGATCACTTTACGTGACAAAGCAGCACAGGAACTTTGCACATTGCAAGAAAATGGTGCAATTGAACCAATACAAGCCAGTGGGTGAGACCGCTTGTAATATTGCTGAAGCTGTCAGGTAACATTCACATTTGTGTTGATTTCAAGGTCACAGTGTATCCACTAACAGTTTTAGACAGTTATCCTTTGCAGAGACTTGAAGATTTAATGGACAGTTTAGGTGCAGGAAAATATTTCTCCAAAATAGATTTGCGCAATGCTTACCTTCAACTGCCACTCGATGAAGAATCACAGAAAATTTGTGTTGTCAATACTCATCTGGGCTTGTTTAAATATTTGTGTTTACCATTTTGGCAGTGCATCTGTGCCCACAATTTTTCAGAGATGTTTGGAACAGCTTACAGCTCGGGTGCCTTGTTGTTAAAATTACTTGGATGACATAATCGTGTCAGGCTATACCCCAGAAGAACACATTACAAATTTGAGGAAACTATTTCAAGATAAGTGTGACTTTTTCAAACCAGAACTGCAGTATCTAGGACACGTGATAAACAGTCAAGGTGTGCAACCCATGCAATCACATTTGCTTGCCATTCGCGACCTGCAAGCACCAAAAGATGTGAAAGAATTACAGTCCATCTTGGGAAAGTTAACATACTATATTAGGTTTATTCCCAATGTAGCACAATTTGCAGCCCCTTTGCATCAGCTACACCATAAAAGTGTTCACTTTGTATGGACAGACGAATGCAAATGCACATTTCAATAGTTAAAAGATGTATTGCTCAGTGATTGATGTTTGGTGCACTTTGATCCAGAAAAACCAGTTCTTTTGCAAGTTGACTCATCTTCGTATGGTCTAGGAGCAGTACTGTCACAAACACATGGGGATACAGACTGTCCGATAGTGTTTGCATCCAAACTTTTTGCATGGCGAAAAGCAGATTCACCATGGCAATGAGTGCATATCGACTATGCTGGTCCCTTCTGGAACACTAAGTGGCTTATTGTGGTTGATGCTTTTAGTGGTTACCCATTTGCAGTGCCAATGTCTTCCACGACTTCTAGTAGGGTGTTGTCTTCAATTTTTTTTGTCTGGAAGGTCTCCCTGAACTGCTAGTCTCTGACAACAGCCCTAAGTTCACATCGCAAGAATTTCGCTTTTTTTGTGTGAATGCAATGGTATAAAGCATCTTACCAGTGCACCGTTTCACCTGCAGTCAAACAGTGCTGCTGAACACTTCATCCAGACATTTAAGCAGCAGATATCCAAACTTCTTTCGGAGCACTCACAGGAGGCAGCTTTGCAACTGTTCCTAGCCTCCTACCGCTTGCATCCTCAAGAAGGTTCATCACTGACTAAACTTATGCATGGCCGCCGGCACCGCACCCTGCTCCATTTGCTCCAACCACCATGTTGTCCAGAGCTGCAGCCAATGACACTCAAGTAACGCTTCGCTCCACGTAACTCAGTCTTTTTTAGAATTTTTGGCAGTCACAGACGGTGGGAGCAGGGTGAGATGATCAAATGTTTCGGTGCTCACATGTTTGAAATTTCAGGAACTGATGGCATCGTTCTCAGGCAGTGCAACCAAATTCGTCCTTTTTATGTACCCTGTGATCATTCTTTGTCTCTCGGCAGATTCATGCACCGTGCAGACTGCCCAGCCTCCACCACCTGCGCGACTTTGGCAGCTGCCACAGCAGCAGATCTCCATGGTACCACAGTCCAACGTCATGGAGATGTAGCCCTTGCAGCCTCTGCATTGAATGGACATTCCCAAGGACATTGACCCACATGAACAGCACGCCACACAGCATTCAATGCCGACATCACCACCGACATCACCATCTACATCATCATCTGGGCTCCAGGTCATGGATGTGGCCCATTTGGAGATTTTCCCGGAGGACATTCCCTCATGAGCTCATGCCGGATGGTGGGGCCTGGCCAGTAGTCTGACATGCTCTGCAGCTACAGACTCCAGTCCATTAGTACATCCACGAGTCTGCCTCCTCCCCCATTGTCCAGCTCCCTACATGACAACAGTTCGGCACTTTGGGGAGGAGGGATGTTGGGGTGTAAAGTTAGTGCCACAAGTCAGATGCAAGAGAACGATCATGGAGAAGGCAGTGGATGACATCCGGCAGCCAATCACACTCCAGTGCCGTGCATCCTGAAGGGAGTAACAGAGATGTGCGCCCTCTACAAGCTGCTATATTTAGGCCGACATGCGTCTGCATGGCCCGTCAGAACTCTGCTCCGAACTAAGGCAGTCACTAGGTCTCACCGCAGCTAGCATTGTATAGAAAACGACAACGGGAGAAGAGAATAACATATAGAAGTTGAGTATTCTTAAGTCAATAAAACGGTATTATTAATCTGGATAGTTGTTCTAGATGTCTATGAATCCTGCACCGTACTCTTCACGAAAAACAGGCTGACCAGGGATGTGAACTCAACAAATGGCAACAAGGATGATACTACACTATGTTTGTTGCACCCATTTCTCCAGGGTGCCTCCATATTCAACAATGATGGCTTGAAAACTATTGGTTATAAGGGATATGCTTTTACATATCTCATCAGTATGGAATGCCATTCTCTACCAGAAACATGTAGTGTGTTTATGACAGAACTGAAGGTCATTAGCAGAGACCTTCATTTTATTAAACAGGCCACTCTGGACAAATTCAATGAGCAGCCTGCAGGCCATTGACTGATGCTACTCTTCCCATCCTTTGGTTACTTCTGTCTAAGATGTTCTCACTGATCTTCATCATAGCACCATTGCATTTCTCTGGGTCCCCAGGCATGTGGATATCCTAGGGAATGAGCAGGCTGTCCATTTGGCTAGTGAAGCGGTTACTGCCCATTTCTCTTGCAAATCCCAGGTGTAGATTTGCCAGTGCAGATATAATCTCATACAAAATTGAACAGCAATTGCCAGGCTCCTGCCCCATTTAATAAACTCCACACAATCAAGGAGACCACTGCTTCTTGGAGTTCTTTTTAACACTGTTTCTTTTCTTCCATGTTTAGGCTTTTATTCTAAGAACATGATCTGTTGATCAGCACATGCTCATCACTAATGAATTGGGGGTGATAGAGCTGTGGAGATGTGCAATGCAGAATTACTTATTTTATGTTGATTTTAGACTTGCTGGTATAACTGATTTTAATTGCGTTTCAGTTTATATCCTTTTTACTAGAATATATCTAGCTGAACCGCATCTTTTAATTGCTCTATCTCATCCTGAATACACGATTCTGAACTAAGTAAGCTGATGACCTAGCTTGTTGGTCCCTTACTCCTATCAACCAACCAACCTATCAATCTCTAATTTCTCACTCAACTGCGAACTACTGACTCTTCTCTAACACAACTTATTACTGTTGCTCTCATTTGCTCCAAACTAAGCCACCTCACATCCATAGCACTTAAATCGCTGTCCTGTGGTGTCTCAACATATATGCTACACCACATTGTTGTGGTGCCTATGTGCCACGAAGCTATTATGTGAATGTTCCGTATAGCCGAATATTAAATGTAACTGCCATGTTTGGGCCAACACTTGTTTCTCCTGTCAATGCAGCTAAGTCATTCAGCATACCCAACCTTCTCTTGGCAGTTTGACAGCTTACCAACTGACAGGTCAAAAACTGACAAGAGCTAAAAACATTGTTCACGACCTATTACAAGCAAGTATTGTGCATCCATCTCCAGTGACTGGTCCTCAACAATCCACCAGGCAAAGAGAAAAGATGGTTTGTTCGGATTTTGTGGGGACTATTGGCTTCCACACTTCAGAGATGTAACACTGATTGCTTTGTGTATGAGAAGTGCATAATAGTGGGTGCGTGGTTGTGTTTTCAGCTATATCCCAATAATAATACTGGGTGCAAAACCAATACAGTGATTCACAAGGCAACATTCAACACTCTCTCACCTTGCTGTCTCCAGAGTCTAATCTGACCCTCGTGGTGGTATAGAACAGGATTTGGTTGGTATTCAATATCTATTGGTCATAAAGTAACCAGCCATCAATACATTTCTGAAGTGTTGGAGTCTGTTGCCCTCCTAACACCTTTCAATCCTGTCAGTGGCCACATTACAACAGGATAATGTGTAACCACATATGGCAGCCAACTTCAAGACTTCTCCACCTTGCACCTTTCCACCTTGCACTGCTCCCTTGGTGTCTCACTTTTCCCAATCTCTTGCCTATTATAAATGTCCAATGGATGACTGGGGAATATCTGATTGAGAATATGCCATCGCTGCTACACCAGATCAGCTTGAGTAATATGTGGAAGCATTGTGGACTCCTGCACCCCAACTCATCCAGGGAGTAGTGGCTACAGCCAGCATTGGTGGCAACTGTACTCATTTTATCACCTTCCTCACTTCACATGATGCTCTATTTTCTACTGTGTTACCTTTGTACTATGTGTTATCTCTCAAGTTAATTTTACTGTGATATCTTTAGTCCCTTTTGGTGTTGGATTTTGATTGACCAACTGTGTTCATGCAAGAACTGTGATACTGTTAATTACTTGATCCATCACAGTCAGTGTTCAATTTTTCATTTAACTATATGCATTATGTACGTTAACTTCACTTATGAACTTTTTCATACTAAAGGACTGGCTGCTGTAGCCATTTACTAGCAAATTCCTTTCTCCAGCAACCATTAGGGGCATCTTGAGTATAACATTTTGACTAAATGCAAAAACAAATGGAAATATTTTATTCTTCACATTGATTTAAAGAAACAGAAAAACAATAAGAGATGTATACTTACAACTTTATCTCAGAAGTTCCAAACGATTGCCAAGTAGATATATATTATCCAAGGATACTTTTCACTCATGCAGATATACATCAACACAGTTTGATCAGTGCAGTCAGAAAGGTTGTATATTATTTCAAACATTGGGCATTAGACCTCTTTACATAAACTTGTTGATTGACTGTAGGAGTCAGCTGAATATAATTTAAAAAATTATTATCTAAACTCTTAGAGTCTTAGTATTTTTACAGCCTATTAATGTGAGCTGTATGTCTTGGAAATTATTAGTTTACATTCAACTGTCATTATTTAATTCACAAATTGTGTTATATTGACTCTGTCAAGAAAAATGATCAAGAATATGAAATTATGGAGACACTGACACAGCTGTCATTAATGAAAGGAATTGTATATAATGTATTAATGATTTCATGTTAATACATTATATACAATAATGTATTAATGATTTCATGTTCCACCCCCATGAACCACAGACATTGCCGAGGTGGGGTGGCTTGCGTGCCTCAACAATGCAGATAGCCATACCACAGGTGTAACCACAGTGGAGGGGTATCTGTGGAGAGGCCAGACAAACGTGTGGTTCCTAAAAGAGGGGCAGCAGCCTTTTCAGTAGTTACAGGGGCAACAGTCTGGATGATTGCCTGAGCTGGCCTTGTAACATCAGCTAACATGGCTTTGCCATGCAGTTACTGTGAACGGCTGAAAGCAAGGGGAAACTACAGTCGTTACTTCTCCCGAGCACATGGAGCTCTACTGTATGACTATATGATGATGGTGTCTTCTTGGGTAAAATATTCCGTAAGTAAAATAGTCCCCCATTCGGATCTCCGGGTGGGGACTATTCAGGAGGATGTCGTCATCAATCATCAAGAAAAACAAAACAGGCATTCTATGGGTTGGAGCGTGGAAAGTTCTAACCCTTAATCGCGTAGGTAAGCTAGAAAATTTGAAAAGAGAAATTGATAGGTTAAAGTTAGATATGGTAGGGATTAGTGAAGTTCGGTGGCAGGATCAACAGGATTTCTGGTCAGGTGAGTACAAGGTTATCAATACAAAATCAGTTGGTGGTAACACAGGAGTAGGTCTGATAATGAATAAGAAAATAGGAATGCGGGTAAGTTACTATGAACAACAGAGTGAACGCATTATTGTAGTAAAGATAGACACGAAGCCAACACCGACCACAGTAGTGCAAGTTTATATGCCAACTAGCACGGCTGATGGTGAGGATATAGAAGAAATGTATGAGGACATAAAAGAAATCATTCAGGAAGTTAAGGGAGATGAAAACTTGATTGTGATGGGGGACTGGAACTTAGTAGTAGGAAAGGGAAGAGAAGGAAATGTAGTAGGTGAATATGGACTGGGAAAAAGGAATGAAAGAGGAGATCACTTGGTAGAATTTTGCACAGAGCACAATTTAATGATCACCAACACTTGGTTTAATCATCATGAAAGTAGTGCTGTATATGTGCAAGAGACCAGGAGACACTGGGAGGTACCAGATTAACTTTATAATGGTAAGGAATAGATTTAGAAACCAGGTTCTAAACTGTAAGACATATCCAGGGGCAGGTATAGACTCTGATCATAACGTATTGGTTATGAACTGCAGATTAAAACATAAGAGACTGCAGAAAGGTAGAAAGGTTAGGAGATGGAACCTGGACAAATTGAAGGAACCAGAGGTGGTTGAGAGTTTCAGGGGGAGCATTAGGCAAGGATTGGCTGAAACAGGGGAAAGGAATACAGTAGAAGAAGAATGGGTAGCTCTGAGAGATAGGATAGTAAAGACAGCAGAGGACCATATTGGCAGAAGGACAAGGCCTAATAGAAATCCATGGATAACACAGATATACTGATCTTAATTGATGAGAGGAGAAAATATAAAAATTCAGCAAGTGAAACAGGAAAAAGGGAGTACAAATGCCTGAAAAATGAGATTGACAGGAAGTGCAGACTGGCTAAGCAGGAGTGGCTAGAGAACAAATGCAGAACCATAGAAGAATGTATAACTAGGGAAAAGATAGATACTGCCTGTAGGAAAATAAAACAGATATTTGGAGATAAGAAAAGAAGCTGTATGAATATCAAGAACTCAGACGGAAAACTGGTACTAAGCAAAGAGGGGAAAGCTGAATTGTGGAAGGAATATATAGAGGGCCTGTACAAAGGAAATAAACTTGAAGGCAGTATTCTAGAAATGGAAGATGAAGTGGAGGATGATGAGATAGGAGATATGATAGTGCGAGATGAATTTGACATAGCGCTGAAGGACTTGAGTTGAAACAAGGCTCTTGGAGTAGAAGATATTCCGTCTGAATTGCTGATATCATTAGGAGAGTCAGTCCTGAAAACATTGTATCACCTGGTATGCAAGATGTATGAGACTGGGAAAATACCCTTCGACTTCAAGAAGAATAATGTAATTCCAATTCCAAAGAAAGCAAGTGGCGGACAAGTGTGAAAATTACAGAAGTATCAGTTTAATAAGTCATGGTTGCAAAATACTAACACAAATTATTTACAGACAAATGGAAAAACTTGTGGAATCTGACATCGGGGAAGATCAGATTGGATTTAGGAGAAATGTAGGAACACGGGAGGCAATACTCACATTACATTACGACTTATCTTAGAAGATAGGCTAAAAAAAAAAAGCAAACCTATGTTTTTAGCTTTTGTAGATTTGGAGAAAGCTTCTGACAATGTTGACTAGAATACACTCTTCCAAATTCTGAAGGTAGCAGGAGTAAAATATAGGGAGCAAAGAGTTATATTCAACCTATACAAAAACCAGACAGCAGTTATTAGAGTCGAAGGGCAAGAAAGGGATGCAGATGTTGGGAAGGGAGTGAGACAGGGTTGTAGCCTTTCCCCAGTGTTGTTCAATCTGTACATTGAGCAGCAGTGAAGGAATGGAAGGAGAGGTTTGGAGAAGGTATTAAAGTGCAGGGAGAAGAAATAAAAACATTGCGGTTTGCTGATGACATAGTCATTCTGTCAGAAACTGTAAAAGATCTGGAAGAGCAATTGAATGGAATGGACAGTGTCTTGAAAGGAAGATATAAGATGAACATTGTAATGTAATGTGTAATGTGACTTATTCATCTCATAACATACAGTTTTCAAATCATTTGATTTGTTGTACTGAAGACATGTCAAAATTTACGATATGACGAATTTATGATTCACTTAGTTTACATTTTATATACATATAAATTGCAGTTACACTATTATTCTTAATACATAGATATTATCCATAAATATATATCAATACAAAGATATTATACTTCTTTATACAAAGGTATTCATTATACTTCTTAATGCATAAAAATATTATAAATATGTAATGCCCTGTCTCAAAAAGTGAATTTGTCATCAAAAAATTCCTCAACAGAGTAATAGCACTTTTCCACCAGAATACTGAAAAGCAGTCGCTTCAGTGAACCAAGCTCTATGTTAAATAATTTGCTCCCCTATATTTTGTTGTGTATTTTTAGTCCCATGTACTTTGGGATTTGTGCATAAAGTTTTAGCTGGTGTGTTGGGAAGTTTAAAATTTTCTTTGTTTCGAGTGCTATAATTGTGGCCGAATCGGAATATGTATAACGTATTTTGGTGTTTATACAAGAAAATCAACACCTCATATATATATAAAGAGGGATGGAATAGACAGAATTTTTAAATTTTTTAATAGTGGCTGACAAGACTTCCTTGGTTTGGCCATACACATATTCCTAATTATTTTCTTTTGCAATATGAGGATTCTTTTAACATTTGTTGAATTTCCCCAAAAGATTATACCATAACGGATAACTGATTCAAAGTAGCTGTGGTAGACAGTCTTTCTATGTTTGTTGTGCCTGAGAGAATATTCATTGCAAATGCCAAGCTATTTAATTTATTTGCTAGGTAATCAATGTGTACCTTCCAATTTAGATTTTTATCGAGATGTAGGCCTAAAAACTTTACATCATTTGATTCTGTCATTTCTTGATTATTGCAAGTTATTTTCAGTTCACTCCTTTTTACTGTTTTGGCTTCAAACTGAGTCATTTTGGTTTTAGTTACATTTAATTTTAGCCCATTTTGATGGAACCAAGTTTCCAGTTTTTCTACAGTTTTTTGCACACTTTCTGGATTTGTTTCAGGCACCTCATTTTCAATTAGAACTGATGTGTCATCAGCAAATAGAACTAGGTTTGCATCAACGGCTAGTGGTAAGTCGTTTATATAAAGAAGGAACAGGTAGGGACCCAATACGGAACCTTGTGGCACTCCCTGAGTAATTTATTGAGTTTGAAGTAACAATTACCCTTTGTTTCCTACCCGTGAGGTAAGAGTTGAACCATTTCAGAACAGTATCCCGAATTCCATACATCCGTAGTTTATGTAAAAGTAAGGAGTGGTTCACTGGGTCGAAGGCTTTAGTCAGATGACAGAAAATCCCTGTAACCTTCCTGCCTTTATCTAATGCAAGGTATATCTTTTGGGTAAAGTAATTGATGGCATTTACAGTGCTTTTTTCTGGTTGAAATCCAAACGGTTTTTAAAAATTATGTCATTTTGAGTAAGAAATGTCTGAACTTGTTTTGCTGCAATCTTTTCAAACAATTTAGCAAATATCGGCAGAAGAGAGATAGGGTGGTAATTTCCCATATCTTCTGTTGATCCCTTTTTGAATAGTGGCTTTAACTTGGCATACTTCAACTTATCTGGAAAACATTCCTGCTCAAAGGATTGATTTATAATAATTGACAGTGGTTGAGAAATAAGATCATATACACACTCTATAACAGGTGTTGGAATTTCATCCCAGCCAGATGAATTTTTGTTTTTTAACGACATAATTTCTTTTTCCACATCTCCACAGGTGATTCTTTCAAATTGTTTGAATAGTTCTCTTTCATTGTTTTCCAGATTTATGAGATTAGTATTGTTTTGATAAACTGCCATATATATATCCAATCTAGTAACATTCAAAAAATAATCATTGAAACAATTTGACATTTGAACAGGGTTAACTACAATATCATTATCAGATCTAATTTTCTGTATCTCTTGGCAATTGATTTTAGTTCCTAATTCTGATTGGACAACTGCCCACACTGCTTTTGTCTTATTTTTATGTTGGAAGATGAATGTATTATTTGCCATGCTTTTAGCAGCCTGTACAACTTTCCAGAATATAGCTTTATAGACTTTAACCTATTTTGCAAAATCAGGATTTGTATTTGATTTTAGTTCATTGTGAAGCTGTCTTTTTCTAGCACCAGAAATTTTTATTCCTGCTGTGATCCACTTCAGTTTACTGCTTCCTTTCTTTTGAAAATTCCTGGGTGGAAAAGATTCCTCGAATACATTTAGGAAAGAAATTATTATAGTTTGTGTTGCACAAACTATAGTTGTTTACACGCCAACCTATAGCACTAAGTTTACTGTGAAAATAATCTATGTTACTTTTGCTGAAATTTCTTTTCATACACATTTCTGGAGGGTTAGGTTTATCAGATTTTGGAAGCTCAAGGAAAAGAGCAGAATGATCAGAATTTCCTAAGCCTTAGCAGTACTGATTTGCATTTTGAAACTGATAATTTGTAATTATGGTATCAATACAAGTTACAGATGTACTGGTTATTCCGGTACCTTCATGAAAGTTTAATATGAAACCAGACTTTGTGGCACCACTGCTTTCTATGTTGAAATCTGCTGCAATCATAATTTTTTTTTCTTACTCTCTTTCTGAAGTTTTTCTAATAAACATTGGAGTTTAGTTAAAAACACTTTTGTTGTGGTATACCCAGGAATTCTATAAATTGCTATAATCAGTGTATTTAGAGTACTTAACTCTACACAGCAACTCTCGAACACATTCTCTTCATTTAAACAATTGAAATTTTCCCTTACATTATAACTTAATGTAGAATCAACAAGAATACAGGCGCCTCCAAGAGATTTATTCTTGCAGAAGCTGGTAGCAACCTTAAAATTATTAATACTATTTAAAACATTTATACTATCTTCAGTTAGCCAATGTTCATTTAGACAGATTACTTTGATAGTAGCACATTCTGAAAGTAGAATTTTAAGTTCATCTATTTTATGATATTTAAGGCTGTGTTGTTCAGATACTAATCCTTCTATGTTCCAGTGCATCAGTAGAGCATTTTTATTGTTGACTATGTGCTGATATGAGTCCCTCCTTTGATCCTTGTACTTTTTATTTTCTGTTTGTAGGCCTACATTTGGTGTGTCACCCCCTTCTGAATGTATCAGTTTCTCTCATTAACATTAACAAGAGTAAAACGAAGGTAATGGAATGCAATGTCAGAAAATCAGGCGATGCTGAAGGAATTAGATTAAGTAATGAGACAATAAATGTAGTAGATGAATTTTGTTATTTGGGTAGCAAGATAACTTCTGATGGCCGAAGTAAAGAAGATATAAAATGCAGAATGGCTATGGGAAGAAAAGTGTTTCTAAAGAAGCGAAACTTGTTAACATCCAATATTAATTTAAATGTTAGGAAGTCCTTTCTGAAAGCATTTGTCTAGAGTGTAGCATTGTATGGGAGTGAAACGTGGATGATAAGGAGTTCAGATAAAAAGATGATAGAAGCTTTTGAAATGTAGTGCTACAGACGAATGATGAAAATTAGATGGGTAGATCAAGTAACTAATGAGGAGGTGCTTAACTGTATTGGGGAGAAAAGGAGTTTCTGGCATATCCTAAGAGAAGGGATAGATTGGTTGGACACATTCTGAGACATCAAGAAATTGTCAACTTAGCATTAGAAGGAAGCGAGTGGGGTAAAAATTGTAGAGGGAGACAGGGACGAATATAGTAATCAGATTCAAAAGGATGTAGGTTGCCGAACGTATTCTCAGATGAAAAGACTTGCACAGGACAGGGTAGTGTGGAGAGCTGTATTAAACCAGTCTACGGACTGAAGACCACAACAACAATGATTTCATGTTATTGGTAATTGATGTAGTATTCTTTGTTAGTGAATTATTTTAATTTAAACAGTTTAGAAACTACCTCCAACAAAAACTCTTGAATATCAAAAGGATACGTTTGAGAAATATTAGTATATTAGTGTGTGTTCTATTTATTTGTGCTGCTGTCACACCTGTGCTCCTTCGCCTGGTGAGTAATCTTCGCCTGTTTTTTATTATAGGAAAAGTGTGACTAACAGTGCTTGTTGTTATTGAAGACTATAGTAAATTAATTTGTTACAATTGTTTCAGATCTGTATGTTCTTGGTAAAGGCCTGTTCAGAATCAGATGTCCAAAGGAAAACATTATATTGAACTTTATATGTTGTACTTATGTGAGTATTGTCTGCATAACTGTTTCAAGAACTAATAATATAGTAAAGAGTCAAAGTGCAGCAGCCACTCCAGTGACACAAGATAGACTGTCTAGCTTGTGTCACTGGAGTGGCTGGACATGATAGTTTGTGTGTATGGTTGTTGTTTTTTTCTTCTGATGAACGCCAAGACCGAAAATTGAAGTTGTGTGAATGTGATTATATATTTTCAGGTCCAGAATGAAACTTTCACTCTGCAGCAGAGTGTGCGCTGATATGAAACTTCCTGGCATATTAAAATTGTGTGCCGGAACCGGGCCTTGAACCTGGGACCTTTGCCTTTCGCGGGCAAGCGCACTACCGACTGTGCTATCCCGACACAACTCACGATGCCGCCTCACAACTTTACTTCCACCAGTACCTCGCCTCCTACTTACCAAACTTCACAGAAGCTCTCCTGCGAACCATGCAAGACTAGCACTCGTGGAAGTAAGGATATGGTGGAGACATGGCTTAGCCATAGCCTAAGGGATGTTTCCAGAATGAAACTTTCACTCTGCAGCGGAGTGTGCGCTGATATGAAACTTCCTGGCAGATTAAAATTGTGTGCCGGAACCGGGAAGTGTGCCAGGAAGTTTCATATCAGCGCAAACTCCGCTGCAGAGTGAAAGTTTCATTCTGGAAACATCCCTTAGGCTGTGGCTAAGCCATGTCTCCACCATATCCTTTCTTCCAGGAGTGCTAGTCTTGCATGGTTCACAGGAGAGCTTCTGTGAAGTTTGGAAAGTAGGAGGCGAGGTACTGGTGGAAGTAAAGTTGTGAGGCGGCATCGTGAGTCATGTCGGGATAGCACAGTCGGTAGTGCGCTTGCCCATGAAAGGCAAAGGTCCCAGGTTAGAGTCCCGGTTCCGGCACACAATTTTAATCTGCCAGGAAGTTTTATTTTCATGTCTGTCAGCAGTTTAGTGAGCCTCTTTATGGGGAGCTGTTACCTATCCTCCATTATCGATATTTCTACCAGATTTTCCATTGTTAATCTGAAATTAAACTTTACTGAAACAGTAATTGTTCATTCATCACAAAACAATCTGTGCAGTCTATAAGTGAAATGAGGTATATGGGCAAAACATTAGAGACTACAGACTGTGTCAAATTTGTGGCATATTAGTAAATAAAAACATGTTGTGGACCCATGTGGACAACATACTGATTAGTCTTGTATATATTATGAGTGTTTTGTATAGTATCATTGATTTAGCTGTAAGAAAAACTGTATACAATGCACATTATATTAGCTGTAGCATAATTTTATAGGGGTCTTAAAAAACAAATTTACTTAGAGCATTCAGACTATAAAAATAAAAAAGAGAAGATTATCCAAGCAATGGTGGGAGCTAAATAAAAGCAACACAGTAAACCTTTATTTGTAAAACTAGATCTAATGACCATTCAAAGCATGTATATCAATGCAACTTTCACTTTCACAAAAAGAAACCCACATATTTTTGAGGGCAACTGTTTGGCTTGAATATCATACTAGGTATAGAGCGAACTACATGTTACCAAAGCACAGATTAAAATTGTATGAAAAACCCCATACTACATGAGCATGAAATTTGTAAATAAAATATGCAAAGATATTTTTGCTACTCACCATAGAGATGTCTGATGAGCTGTGGAAAGGCACAAATAATAGAAAACAACTGCAAATCTTTTGACCATTCTGGCCTTCATCAGTTGAAGAAACACACACACACACACACACACACACACACACACACAGTCAGACACGATCGCCGTCTTTGGCCGTAGGAGAGTCAGGCAAAGAGCCCTCCAGTTGGAGGACTGTTCCTCGAAGATTTCTGGCAACTGAACAATTGTACTAAGTCTCTCATACCGCAAGTTGAAGCCTGATGCAACATTGCAGCAGTGCAGTGCAGGCCCACAGTGTCCACTGTGTGCGGGCAGAACAATGTCAATGTGATGCAAGCTGGCTGTTATGTTCACTCACACATTGTACTAAACAGCATTCTGGCCACTGGTCCCCCTGTTACTACCTTGCATGTCATTTTACACCAAACACGACAAGTCAGAGTGTCCCCTGTGTTGAGCCATTTGTCACAAATGTTGGGTGGGAGAGGGGAGGGGGGGGGCGGGGGAGAAAAATGAATATTGAGATCATTTGCCATTCAACGGCACAGGACTTGGTCTCAGAGGAAATGGATGTAGATATACAAAAACATTAAAACAAGCTCTTTATTGAGGTCACGATCTCATCGCACTTACTTTCCCTGCTAGTAGACATGGGTGAGACAGTTTCCTAACTTGATTGACAAATATATGGTACTCAGATCTGGGATGTATGCTGTTTTTACCAGTCAACAGGTGCCTCTGTAGTTAGGATAAATGGTGCATCAACCCTGTTTGGTCAATTCACTACTGATGTCATATATAAATTGGTAATTTGGTATTACCTTTATTGACATCAGTGATGCAAGTTTCAGACTTTTGGATTTTCTATCTCAGGCACAATACAGTTGGTTTCTTTTGATGTTCTCTACCAGTCATTAGAACCCCTGTACTCTCAATTTCAAGACACCTTTGCAGATGACTTAGGCTCTGTTTCAGACTTTGAAGCTCACATTGCACTGAAACTGTCTACCCATCTGCTTTAATCTGCACTAGGCAGATTCCTCTGTTCCTCCACCCCCAAGCCAAGGAGGAGCTACATTGGCTTATTTCCTTTGGGGTGGTGGTTCCCATTTCGTCTAGTGATCGGGCCACACAACTTGTCATTGTCAAGAAACCTTCAGGTAAATTGTGTCTTTGTGGCAGCCATTTACTCTCAGTCTGGTGGACAAATACCCATTGACATGTTATGCTGAATTGCTGTTACAATTAACAACATGTTAATTTTTCTTTAAACTCAATCTTTCTGGGGCTTATGACCACATACCTCTCAACAATGACTCGAAATTTCTTGCGATTGTCAACATGCCATTTGGAGTTAACCAATACCAGTGGTTAGCACTATTTGGAGCAGGTTATGTTGACAATTCGTCACTGCTACAACTATCTGGACAATAAAATTGTTACTGGCCACATTATGAGGGAACACCAACACAAGCTGTGGGCACTCTTCTGAAAATTCAGGTCTGTGGGCCTGTGTTGCAGTCTAAGAAAATTCAAAGTTCTTCCAACTGCCTCTTGAATATTTAAGTCATGTCATCTCTCAGCAAGGCATCCAGCCTATGGAGAGCATGGTATGGACTATCACAGACCTGCCACGCCCTTCTTCATTGCATAGATTTTGTCTTTTTAGGCAAAATAGCCTATTACCACTGGTTCATTTCCTGGGCCTCTACCATTGCACATCCTCTGTAGTGTCTTCTGTGCAAGGCGTTTTCTTTGTGTGGTATTCAGATTGAGAGCATGCTTATGCCAAATTGAAGGACTGCCTCAGGTCGAAAATGTGTTAGTTACTTATGATCCCCACAAACTGTGGATTCTAGCTACCACTGCTATGCACTAAGGGTTGGAGGCAGTCTTTGCTTATTGAATCATGGATGGCTTAGAGCTTCCAGTTTTGTTTGTGTCCAAAACACTTAGTCCAGCTCAAAACCATTACTCATAGATCAAGAAGGAGGCCCTGGCCAATTGTATGTGCACTGCAGTGGTGGGATGGCATGGTTCTCTCCACATCGACCCCTTTTGACTGTTTACTAATGTCCCAGGCTGGCGATGTAGACATCCCCCCAACTCAAGCACCTCAATGGATTTGGATGCCATCTCTGCATTACAGAGATATAATAATGGTCTCAAGGAGTCATATTCACTTCGCCCCCTGGGTGGGATGCAGTAGCCCGCAAACAAATTGCACAGGCCATACATTCATAGAGACAGGAGAAGTTACTAGTAGCCCCATCCTTTGCATGTGCACACAGTTGTTTGCCACTGACGTACACTAACAGACCACGCCAGCTGGCCAGTCAGTGTTTTATGCACTCCATGAGTGACCACAACTTATGAACTCAAGTGTGTGCCCATTCCAGCTGGATTGTCTAGGATTGTACAGGGTTACAACACTGTTCACATCTTTAGGATGTCTCCATATAATGACATATAAAGGCATATAATGGCCAAATAATGACCTTCTCTTTCTGATATCACATTTTGTCAGTCCCACCCTAGTCTTCAGGATGCTCTTACCGTCTCTATAAACTGTTGTCAAATCTGAGAAACGACAAAATGATTACATAAAATTTTAATGGAAGTTAGATAACAACTCACTGTAAAGAGGCTCACTGATCTGCTGACAGACACGAAAATAGATAATTACATTCACACAACTTAAATTTTCAGCCATGGCCTTTATCAGAAAAAGAAACATGTACATTCACACAATCACTCAGACAACTATGCACACACAAGCACTGTATCCAGCCACTCCAGTGTCACAAGCAATTAGACTGATTTCACAGTAAGCCATCAGTCCTCACTGATGTGAGACTGCCATGTTCCCACTCTTTCCTATGGCCCTCCACAGCAGAGAGTGAGGTAGATGTCTTGTCAGTGCCATACTGCACTGTCCTGTAAATGTGGGTATGGGGCTACGTAGCAAACAATAACCTGTTTGTTTGGTGCCCTGACATCATTGTTATCATGACTTATGCTGTACACAGTTCTATCTTCCATGCAGAATATGATCATACTAACATCTGCTGATATTTCGTATGATTACGCTATGAATTTTAAACACCAGTGTATCTACAGAAATGAATTTGACAATTAGCTCTTGGCGGTCCTTGCATATCACTTTTGTAGTTGTGGTCTTCAGCCCAGAGACGAATTATATGTATGGTAGTTCTCCACCTTACTCTATCCTGGGCAACGCTCTTCATCTTCTCATCAGAATAGCCATCCACATCTATTTCAGTCTGTTTACTGTGTATTTCTCTGTTGGTCACTCTCTGTGACTTTTACCCCTTACAATTCCCTCCAATGTTAAATTGATGAGTCCTTAATGTCTACGAATATGTCCTACCAAATGATCCTGTCTTTTAGTCAAGATGTGCCAGAAATTCCATTTCTCCCCAATTCTGTTCAGTACCTCCTTATTAGTTATGTGACTACCAACCTGATTTTCAGCATTCAAATATAGCACCACATTTCAAAAGCTTCTATCCTCTTCCTTTCTGAACTATTTATTGTCTGATTCACTCCTGTACAAAGCAACACTCCACAAAAATGCCTTCAGAAAGAAATTCCTTACACTTAAAATTAATATTGAATTTTAACAAATTTCTCTTTTTCAGAAGTGCTTTTCTTCGCATTACCATTCTGCATGTGATGTCATCTGTACTGTGACCACGTGTTATTTTACAACCCAAGTAACAAAACTTACCTGCCATCTTTACTGTTTCATTACTTAATTAAACTCCTTCAGCATTACTTAATTTTCTTAGACTACATTCCATTACCTTGTTTTGCTCTTGTTAATATTCATCTTATATTCACCTTTCAAGACGCTGTTCATTCTGTTCGATTGCTCTTCCAGTTCCTTTTGCAGTTTCTGACAGAATTACTATGTACCGGTAATTTGAAAATTATAATTTCTTCTCCCTGAACTTTAATCCCTTCTCCAAATTTCTCCTTGCTTTCCTTCATAGCTTGCTCAATGTACAACTTGAACAACTAATGATTCCCTTTCATGTCCTCAACTCTTAGAACTGCTATCTGGTTAACGTACAAGTTATAAATAATATTCTCTTCCCTGTGTTTTACCTCTGCTCATTTCAGAATTTGAAACAGTCTATTCCAGTACACATTGTCAAAGCTTTATCTAAATTTACTAAAGCTAGGAATGTTAGTTTTCCTTTCATTAAACAATCTTCTAAGAGAAGTTGTAACATGTATTGCCTCATGTGTTCCTACATTTCTCCCTAATCCAATCTGAACTTTCCTGAGGGTAGCTTCTACCAGCTTTTCCATTGTTCTATAGATAATTCATGTTAAAATTTTGCAGTAATGACTTATTAAACTGATGGTTCTGTAATTTTAACACCTGTCTGCACCTGCTTTCTATGGAACAGAGATTATTATATTTTTCTTCAAGTATGAAGGTTTTTTTGCCTATCTCATACATCTTACACACCTGATGAAATAGTTTTTTCATGACTGCCGCTCCCAGAGATGTCAGTAGTTCTGAAGGAATGTTGTCTACTCCATTAAAATTGCTATCATGTCAACAGTCTTAATCACATGTAAGCAACCAAAATTAGAATTGTAGAACCTTAAAATCTGATATTTCTTTTAGCACATATCTCATCACATAAATACAGTTTATTTGTGTTGAAGAAGCAGCAGACTAAGACAAACTCAGTATTTTGTTATTGGACATCAAATATGTTTTTACATTCTTATTCATTAAATATGAACAATGCCATACCCTTCTGTTACCTGAGTGTGTAGGCAAATAAGAATGTTTGATTGACTGTCACCTATGTAACAGGTCATATGCATACCCTTCTAATCACTGCCTTCTTGCTACGCTCAGTAACAGGGATGGAAAAATTACTTTTTTAAAGTTACCTACCACTATTCTAACAAATCACAGTGATTATGTAACATAAAGCCTATGTCAATTGTCTGATTCTATGTCTACATCTACATGAATACTCTGCAAGTCACATTGAAGTGCATGGCAGAGGGTTCATTCAGCCACTTTTATGATGTTCTCTACAGTTCCTCCACCTACAAGTTGTGCCAGGGTGACCCCACCCCAAAAGTCCAAAGAGAACTACAATCCTTGATAAAATCTTATGCCCCTACCCAGAAGCTCTCCCCTGAATCCTTCTTCCTCCCCACTCCAACTACACCCCACACACCTACCTTTTACATGCTCCCAAAAAATCCATAAACCTAACAATTCTGGACACCCAATCGTGGCTGGCTACTATTCTCCCACTGAAAGAATTTCAGCCCTTGTTGGCATCTCCAACAAATTGTTTGAAACCTAACCTCCTACATCCCATATACCAACCACTTCCTTCACCGACTCTCCACTATCCCTACCCCTTTATCTCCTGGATCCTTACTTCTCAGTGTTGATGCCATTTTGCTATACACCAATATTCCACATGCCTATGGTCTTGCTGCTCTCGAATACTATCTTTCTCAACATCCTCATTCCTAATAACTCTTACCAATTACATCCTAACTGATAAAATAATTAGAACTAGAGGGCCATCCATAAATTTTGTCACATGTTAAAGGATGCGGAGGATCAAGAAAGCTTGACATTGTATGAAATGTTTTTATTTCTTACTGGACCCTGCTCCTTTAAATTCTTAAAGACTTGCATTATTGTAATTTTTTTGAATTTCTGGGTGGGACATATCCCCTTTGCCTCCCCCACTTCTCTCTACCACTGGACACAGCCACAGAACACAGAATTTGGGTTGGCAGCATGTTGTGAAATTCAGTACCGTAGTCCAGAACTAGCAGCAAACAATGTTGCAGAACATGTTTCAAACTCATTGCAAATGTGCCTTATGCTAACAGTGAGCAAAAAACTAACCTGTACAGATTTTCTTAAGTTTGCTGTGGATTTTCAACTGTTTTGAATTACTTTCCCACCGACACTCAATTTTTTCCAACTTACATAAAAAATTAGAACACTTCAAACTAAGCTGGCCAAGACATGCATTTGTCTTCTTCCTTATTCATGTCATAAGGTATAGAAAATAATTGGACACTGCACATTGTTAATGTGTGACATGTCAGGTGATTGTGTTTCTTATTGTTGCATACATAATTTTAAAATAAAAATATTATGAATGAATGAGCGCTAGTAAGTCTTATAATGATACTAAAGTGTATACATTTCCATTGTGCATTGTTGAAAAGATTTAATTTAGAAAAATTATTGTTTCATTTTTTCTCTTCACTAAAACCGAAGTGTGGTATTCTGCAGTTTTGAGTTCTTACAAAAAATATGTTATGCTACTTGAGACAAAACAGTAAGGATATTTCTGTTAAATCGTTAACTGATAAAAGGAACTTAGTTACAGTTGAAGTTACTTTCTGCAAATATTATTACCATTACTGCCTGTTACCTTTTCAAAGTAACTGTTATCAGTAAAGGCATTACAAGTAACACATTACTCCTCATGTCTGCCTGGTTACTTATTTTCCAATGAGCAAGTGCTTCACAGTTCCATTTACTGTACTTTTCTCTGCATAAGTTATTCCCATGGTAACTTAGGTTCTGTATTTTTACCATAAGCTTTGAAAACTATATTTAACGAGAAAATAATAAAACTTTTAAATAATAACTGTCAATTAAGACAACAGATCTTCTCATTTTATTCTGTACATATTTTATAAAATATTCAACTAAGTTACATATATTTAGATTTTTTATATGTCATTCACACAGTTAAACTTTATACTTTGAAGTGTGTCATGACATGTCATTACTTTTGTTATGATATACCACATTTCCAATTAAGGAAAAAAGCAGTAATTACCATCTTAATAGAATTATTAATCTAAAATTAGTTGGAAATTGTTTATTTCTTTTAGTAATTAGAGAGATATAACCAAAATAAAAAAGCATAGGTTTTTTCTTATTCTTTCTTGTCAAAGTATTTAGGTTTGATCAGTAAACAGAGGATTTTGTTCACATATCTTAAAAATTATGAATAAACAGATTGCTGGTTCAAAATTCATTTTCAGTGCTTTATACTGTTTTTATTTTTTAAACTTTTCCAGTATGCTGTTAGAAGAAGATGTGAGTCTAAAGACCATTATAATGATCATTGGCTGGATGCAGCTATTGAAAAATATAATGGGAAATTAATTGATGATATGAAAATTGTGTTTGGAATTCTGTTTCTGTTTATTCCAGTTCCATTATTTTGGAGCTTATTTGATCAACAGGTAAATAATAGGATATATTATTGGCATTTAACTTAATTTGGCATATTGAGACCAGTGATAGACTTAATGATAATTGGCCAGCATAAAATTGAATATTCAAGTGGCACAGTACTGTCTGAATGTCTGGTAATAGTGAACATAGATGACAACTCAGTTTGCAGCACCTGAAGAAGGCACCTAGGTTTGTCATGAAAGTATAATGCATAAAAATGTAATCAACAAGTCCACTGAACAACAATAGGCATACCATAAAGTAGAAACTACTTATTTGGAATGTCAATAATGGAGTATACACAAAAATATATAATCACATTCACACAACTTAAATTTTTGGCCATGGCCTTCATTAGAAAAAGAAACACATACATTCGAGCAATCATTCAGACAACTGACAAAGGCCATTGCGGAAAATTTAAATTGTGTGAATATGATTATCTATTTTCATGTCTGTCAGCAGTTCAGCGAGCCTCTTTATGGTGAGTTGTTATCTGTCCTCCATTATTGACATTTCAATTGGATTTTCCATTGTTAAAACTACTTATTTTAATGGAGATTCTTTGCTATAGCCCAACACATCTTCATTTCAATTGAGCCACCAGTTACAGTTTGTGGCAGTGGTCATGAATATGACCTGATTAATTTTGTGACTGATCATTATAGCTCGGTTTTATATGCACTGAAAAGTATGTATAAATGCATCTATGCATTGAAAATCTGGTAAATATGCTGGAAAACCTTTAAAATATGCATAATAAATAAAATTCATATTTCAACTTTCTCACAATTTAGCCAGATTTCTGCACAAAATCTTGAAAACGTCCTTCGTTTTCAGAAAAATTATTCAGTTCCCAATAGTCATGCACTAGTACATCAAGTAAAAGATCTAGATTGCGGCCCAGATACTAAGCTCTTGTCACTGGATATCAAAAATCTGTATACTAACGTTCCCGTACTTGAAAAGCTTAAGATCGTAGAAAAGAATTTGTGTCAATCCAAGAAACTTTTTTCTGAACAAATAATTGATTTCATAATTTAATTAATGTAGTAGTCAAATACAACTACTTTGAATTTAACAGAAAACTGTACCAGCAAGATATGGTCTTGCTATGGGAAATCCGTTAGCTGGTATCCTTGCTGACATTTTCATCAGTTCTCCAGAATAAAAAATTCTTCCACAAGTTCTCTACTGAAACAATATGCATTGTTTCCTATTCTAGATATGTTGATGACATTTTACTCATCTATGAAGGACCTACCACTGGCATTGATCACATTTTTACTCTTTTTAATGGACTACATGAGAATGTCATCTTCACCTGTGAACTTGAAAACGAGGCTCGTCAACTGAACTTTCTCGATTTGACCTTAACAATAGAAGAAAATAAAATATTTTTCAATATCTACCAAAAATACAACATATACTGATCAAATTGTACCTGCCTCTTCTATGCACCCTCAATATCACAGAAATGCGTTATTTTATTCTGCCATCCACAGAGCCATTTCCATCCCATTCTCAAAAGAAAAATTCAAGGAAGAAATAAATTTGATAAAGAACATAGCAGTTAATAACGAATATGATCCTGCCATAGTTGACAACATCCTTAAAAATAAAACTGATAAAAGAGTTACAACACTTGGCACTCCCATTGAATCTGACCAAAAGAAAAAATATTTCTCCATTCCATTTCTGGGGGCCTTTTCCTATCAGATTCAATGACTTATTTGTAATAAGTATAACTCAAACATTGCCTTCTCAACCAACAACAATTTGAAAAAAAATTGCATGCACAATTTAAAATCAACCTGACAACCTTAGACAATTCTGGCATTTACAAAATTATTTGTGATACTTGTTCTTCCTACTACGTAGGTCAAATGGGACATGCTTTTAAAATCAGGTGAAAGAACATCTTTTGAGAAAAAATTGCACTAATCCCCAGAATTCGTCTTTTGCTGACCATCTTCTCATTACATGTCACGCACCTAAAGCCATTCATGACCTGAACATTTTGCATACTGAATGGTATTAGGTCATTACTCAGTCTTTGATGTTGTACTTCGTGTAGTGTCCGAAATATTTCTTCCAACTTGATCAAAAATATTTGCATTTTTAAAGCCAAACTTTTATATGTTTTGTCTATTACAGCTTTGTTACTTGTTAATTCTCTCTACTAATATTATATTGCCAAAATAACCTCTTAGCCATCTCTCATGTTAAACAAAGCTTTTTGTAGCAGTTGTTTTCTCAATACTGTTTCTCTCTGTACAGTAGCCTAGTTGTAATTGCAGCTACTATGTGGCACTACTGAGGTAATGTATATCTGTCCACTTAGCACACGCCAGTCTGATGCCCCTGTGCAGCCTATAGTGGCTAGCTTTTTCTTAAAATTTCTTTTTAATTTTTGTGACGTAAGCTTTACAGCTGAGTTGTATATTTTATTATGTGACTTGTTTTATTTTATAATTTCTGATGAAGGCAATCATAGCTATTGCTGAAAACAGGTTAAATAATTTTTATTTTTGTGACTGAGGGCTGCATTTTTATCCTTTGATGGTATAAGTGGTTTGATGAACCCTCTACCATGCTCTTCAATGTGACTTACATAATATTTATATAGATGTCATAGAATAATGGTGACTCGATATTATTGCCAAGTCACTAAATAACTGGCCATAAATTACAGGCTGTTTTCCAATAGAATGCAGGACAAACTCAGACACAGACCAGGAGAGCCACAAAGCAAAATTAGTTACAGAAATATTCCATAAGAAATATTGTTGTTGTTATGATCTTCAGTCCGGAGACTGGTTTGATGCAGCTCTCCACCCTACTCTATCCTGAGCAAGCCTTTTCATCTCCTCATAGGAATGGCAACACACATCCATTTGAATCTGCTTACTATATGCATCTCTTGGGCTCCCTCTGTGATTTTTAACCCACTCACTTCCCTGCAATGCTAAATTTATGATTCCTTGATGTCTAAGAATGTGTCCTACCAAACCATCTCTTCTTTTAGTCAAGGTATGCCAAAAATTTGTTTCCTCCCCAATTCTGTTCAGTACCTCTACATTAGTTACTCTATCAACCCACCCAGACTTCAGCATTCTTCTGTAGCATTATCAATGAGGTCCATCCTTCATGACATCATTCCCACTCCACTGAGAGTGTCTTTCTGCGACCCACCTAACCTTCATAATCTCCTAGTCCATCCCTATGAGATCCCGAAACCACCTTTCTTACCCTTCGGCTCTATACATCCTCCCACCACCACTTATTCCAGTCCTGTGACCCGAAGGTGTACACAATTAAGAGCAGAGCCACTTGCAACAGCTCCTATGTGATTTACCAGCTGACATGCCTGGACTTTGAAGCCTTCTTTGTGGGAATGACCAGCAACAAACTGTCCATTTGCATGAACGGACACAGACAGACAGTGTTTGTTGGTAATGAGGATCACCCTGTGGCTAAGCATGCCTTGTTGCATGGTCAACACATCTTGGCACAGTGTTACACTGTCCAGGTTATATGGATACTTCCCACTGACACCAACCTATCAGAACTCCGTATGTGGGAACTTGCCCTTCAACATAGTCTCTCTTCCCATTGCCACCAGGTCTCATCCTTCATTAATTTTAAATTCCCACCCACCATTCTACAACATCTTTGCCACCAATCTCTGGACAGAGCCTCTGTCCTGCCTGGCATCGCTATCCAACATCTTTGCATTTTTCATATGTCTGCCTTGGTGTGTGTTCATGTATATGTGTGCGGGTGTGTGTGTTTGATTTTCCTCTCCCAGGATTGGAATGACTCCTTACCCACTCCCTTAAAACCCTCAACCTTTCCTTTTCCCTCTCCTTCCCTGCTCTTTCTGAAGAAGCAACTGAAGTTTGCGAAAGCTTAGTTTTGTGTGTGTGTGTGTGTGTGTGTGTGTGTGTGTGTATGTGTATGATTTTATTTATGTGTAGGTCAACGAGCTGGTGCCTTTCACCTGGTAAGTCAAACTTTCTTTACTTTTTGTAAATATTATTAAGTTTTTGTTCATTAATTATCTGGATATTGTTTAAAATTATTAAAATTATTTCCATCGTGTTCATAATATAGCTATATTGAAGTATTGTATAACCTGATTTACATACACTGGAGGGTAGGTTTTACTATGGCACTAAGTAAATAAATGTCATTATCAGAAAAGAAGGCAGACAGATCAGACTGTGAAATGCCACAATGATAATGGACTGTTACTAGTAAAAAAATCATTATAATAATAATCATAATAAAATATTTTTCAGTAACAACTGATTGTTGTCAACCACCAGTTTTTTAAACTATTAGTCATGTGGCACACCACTTTCTTTTATGGAAGGTAATCTAATTAGATCAGTCTCCTGTTATTAGTCTTCATATGATCAATTATACCTACCTTTGGAAACAAAATGACTGTAACTGTCCTTTCTTTAGGCATTATGAAATATTCACGTTGCTGGATTGACTGTTAGCATACAAGTCTGATGAATCCCTCTCCTGATGGTAACAGAAATGGCACCACTCCATATTCCCTTGGCACCGGTACAGCAACTGTAATGGATATTTGGTGGGAAACAGTATTGTTTGCCCAAATTAAATTTTATTTATCTTCACATTTAACCCATTTCACCTGTTCTAGGCATCATCAGGCAGTATAAAATAAAAATTCTTTCAACTCAAACAGCAAGGAGCCAGACTTGATTAAAATTTCCATAAAAACTGGTGGCTGAAAGCTAACAATACATCTCAGCATAAAACTGGGAAGTATGCTGGCCTTACTTTGTCACTGTTTCAATTGTATCAGCTATGCAGATCCAGGTCTCAAATGTTCAATTTAAAGTTCAAATGACCATCTTAAAAATTTATAGTTTCTCATCAGGCTGTTTTAGTTTCCTGCAGACTTTTGCTGTATGTTTCTGGTGCTCTTCAGTTAGATGATGGGTTTTATGTGTCAAACATAAAATCAATAACTTATACTGGCACTTTTTGAATAATTGAAACTTATATTTTGATGAACTCATGATCATGTATAATGATGTACTCTCGCACTAGCAGCATGGTTAACACAAATAATTCCACCTTCACATAGGACATGAGTTAGACGAGATAACTTAGGGAAACAACATGTTAGAAATGAGAATGAACATCACTGTGCATATTCTTAAGTAGAGCTCATGTGCCCTGTTGCTAACAGTGTCAAGAGCTGTTAGTTGTTACATTTTGTTGCACATAAAGTAGAAATTTGGTAACTTCTAGTTATTACTTGATACTAAATGCCTGCAGCCTACATTTTTAATAACCTGATAGTAAAGGTATTGAGAGAGATCAAGTAATGAGTGTATATTTTTATTTCAGGGTTCACGGTGGACATTTCAAGCTTCACGTATGCGTGGGGATTTTCTGGGAATGCAGCTGATACCAGATCAGATGCAGGTTTTAAATCCTGCCATTGTTCTGGTACTCATTCCACTGTTTGACAGATCAATTTATCCTGTAATAGGATATAACAGCACAGTGACATCACTTTTGACGAAAATGTTTGCTGGTGGCATCATTGCAAGTTTTGCTTTCATCACTTCTGGAGCGATAGAAATTAAACTAGAGGTATATATTATTTCAGGAGAATATTTCACACTGTATTACATCTGTGCTGCCTGTGATGGCAACATATATTGAGAATATACACTCCATAGAAAAATATATGTATACATCTACATACAAGTGGTTAAGTATTATGACCCTTAACAAACATTTTGCTGTTTGTAGCATTGTTCATTTCCATAAATGATGTGATTTTTCCCATCTTTGCTAAATCCACAACTAACAAAAATCTACTCTATTTGTTTACTGTAATTTATAAATTAAACTATTTATGATCTTCTCTGTATCTGACTTTATAGCAACAGTGTCTCACTTGAATAAAAATATCAACAGAACATTCAGTTTCAGAGTATGAAGGTAGAATAAACATTAATTCAATTATCCATTATTGTTTGCTAGAACATGATAGATAAAGAACAGTTTCATTGTATTCAATGTATTCACTGTCATTGACAGTACAAAGGTTGGCAATATAACATCAGTTCTGTACTATTCAAATTCACATTTTGTTGTGCCAGCCAGGATGACACCTTGATCTTGTTTCCAGATAAGACCTCTCACAACATTCCACCTCAAAAAATGTACTCACTAGCAATTGTGTTATCATTAATGAATCCTTGTATCAACTGTGAAACAAGGAAGTTTTTTTTCCCTAGATTGCTTTGTTGATGTCATAGGTTTTTGCACTGTGCCCAAATGCACTGAACATGTACGTTGGCTCACTGCACCTAGCAATTACCAAGAGAAAGGTTACTTCTTTAGCACAATTAACTTCTACTGTCAGAACATTCTCCACACTACATCCCTTATTAACCCTCATCTGTATTTCAATTGCCAAAAACTTATCCAGAAAACTCAAATTCACCCGTACTGATATACACATGTTTTAATGCCCTCATCAAAACCACCTTCTGATAATCCCCTAACCACACAAAATTTGTTGCCACAAATGACACAAGCAATTTGTCTATCAATGTGCTCCAGAAGTTTCCTGAGACTCTACAAACACTGAAGTGTTTTCTCACATAAACTATTGCCCTTGCAATATAAGTGGTTGGCTTATGACAGACAGTTACTAGAAATCTACAAGTGTGTTGAAGATCTCCCATTAACTATCTATACTGACCACAAATCTTTCCAAAACCCTACAAGGGAGAACTTAACACACTGGTTACACCACATTGATTACATGGCTTAATGTATCACTGATATTCACTATGTCAGGGGTGCTGAAAATATGGTTGCAGATTACCTCTCACATATCAGCACTGTTTCATCCCACATTGACTATGACCAGTCTGTTGCTACAACAAGCTGACTTGCAGCTGCAAACTCATCTGCACACCTATTTACAAACCTCTAAACTGAAAAAAATTATATTAGGTATGACCCATCCAATCATATGTCTAGTTTCACAAAGTCAGCTCCACCTGCTCATGCCACAGACATTCATTTGACTTGCAATGACCATCATGACATACAGCCAAGTGCACAACAAAAATGTTATTCATGGACTGATTTGTTTGGCCAGATGTTAGATACGACTACTAGAAATGGATCTGCACCTGCATCCTATGTCAACAGAGCAAAGTATCCCCCTGTCCTCCCTCCACCAACACATACACTCCATCACTTCAAAGTCCTTATAGGGCACTTTCAATGAGTTGACAGATCTCATATCACCCCTTCCATCTACAACGGTTACTGATAGATCTTGTTTGCCTTTGATTGTGTTACACAATGGGTGGAAGATGTATTCATCACAGACATTATAAAACTACAAATAAATCCTTCATCAATATATGAAGCCATGTTGCCATACAACTGTAGCTAATATTCTGTGCTGAACAAACAACTCATCTGACCCATCTATACCCCACTATCCCATGTTGTTTTCTATGTCATGACCAATTTGTGAAAATCAGATGTTTGCTGCATCAGTTCAACAAATTCAATGATACCTTGTGAGAGCTGTGATACCTGTGTTGTCCCAAGTGACCATGTGGAGGTGACTTTATTTCCATTCTGCCACCTTGCTATGTCCCACATAAAGAACACTAAATAGAGTGCAAGCAGGATAAATTGGTTGGCAGATGTGCATAGCGCTGGGCATGTGTGGGGAGAGGGGTAGTGGTGGGGGATAGCAGTTGGAACTGTGAGTGAGCGCTGGAGGGGAAGTGCCCAGCTCATTGGCTGGCCAGTGGAAGTGGACTGATATGGCCTCTCCTTCTGAATGAAAAAATGGACTTGACGGTGCTTTGGATGAAAACTCATCTCTGTCCACTGTCCATGTTATCTTGTATGGTTTCTACCTGCATTTGCCTTTAGTGGTTCTCTGAATTCTCTTTAATCTTGAGTCTTGCTTCAGAATTCATTGCCACATATAGCTCCTATACATACAGTTGTATAACTCTGCAGTTCCTCATGGCTGGAATTTGTTCTTGCAGGGGGAGGGGGGGTAGGGTTATTCACAGAGAGTAGAAACTAATGAATCCAAACTATGGAATGAGACTCCACTGTGATAACAACTAGCTGTATTTGCCCCTCAGGCCAGTTAGTATCAATAATGACTTGACTTTCATAGCATTATCACATCCATGCTCATAAGAACAGAACAATAATTTGTTTTATTAAGAAAAGAACATCTACATCTACAACATAACAATCTCCCCAGAAGCCACTTGTCCCCTCAGAACATCCACAGGTGCACCGGTGTATTCTTTGGCAGGATGATCAGAACCCTCAGCTGCAGCGAGTGTTTATTCTGCCTCAGCTCGGAAGCACCTGCCAGCTTCCATGTACCTGCGCACAAAGGGACCAGACACCAGGCATCCAGAACACCTACATGAATCTGCACATCTCATGGTGGGATCAGGGTGCAGTGTAATGCAGAATTTTCCTGTTACACTACAGATCCCTACCCTTAGCTATGAGAAGTCAGATCACCTCTTCCCTCTATATCTCCCAACACTAAACTCATACACATCACATTACAAACAATGTATTCACATTACCATCAACCTCGAGCTTGTAACTCTTATTATATCCTGAGCATGAATACATAAAGACTAGTCAAATGACTGGCACAATCATGAACTTACAGTATTTTTGAAATTAAATGTTGTCATTAGGTTCAGTATCTAGTCTTTGAATGTTGCATTTCCTACCTCCATATGTTTAGTGTCATTTACAAGTGTCATGAGTCTGTGTTAAATATTTTCTTCCCAAACTGTCACAAAATAAGGTACCTCCTACTGTATACACATCACAGGTATTGGGACTGTAGTTCAGTCTTTTTACAACACTGCTGTTAGTTTACCAATTTACTGTTAATTTGCCAGATTACCTTTATACATTTATATCACTTAACCTGTGGATAATATCACTTGTACTTGCAATGATATACCCACATTGCACAATTGGTCTCTAACTTTGCCCAAAAACTTATTTGTGATCTTTACCCCAGTCACTTACTGGCAGCTAAAAAAGTGTGTTTCAATTATCATTCTTCATTTTGTTATTCTGTCAGATCATTTGATATGCACATTCAAAGTATTTTTATTGCATGAGAAACTTGCACGTCGCGGAGACAGCATGTATAAAAATCATAGCATGGCCGCTTAAAATATGCAGTAGTGACTGCAGCGTTGCAATGTACATGCATGGCTTAGGTTCAAATTCTCTTCTCAAGCCCCTGGAGGCAGCATATGGGCACTTCCGCAACAGGGAGTGGCTAGGGGAAATGCCACTTTCAACATTAGCGTTGGAGCTGGTAGATATTCCAGTTCCTGGCCGAGTTCTGGCAGTTATGCAAGAATGGTAATGAAGCAAAAGACATGGAGCTACTGCACACCTCGCCCTGTGCATCGGCGAATCATCAGTTAAGGTGACATCTGCTCTTCATATTTGTTTTTGGCATGACTTTGACTGGATAAAAGTAATAGCACTCACAGGATACACATGTCTTGAGGAAGGGGGAAACAGTGAGAAGAAATAGTCATATTGTTGAATGATTGTACCGCTTGTGCAAGTTTAGGTAGAGAGAGAGAGAGAGAGAGAGAGAGAGAGATGAAGGAAAGTGGAGCAGTTTATTAGCGGAACTACAGATCCCTAGTACCACCTACAAAGCAAGAAGACTAATAGGAAGATGTTGAAGTGGACAGGCTGTAATGAAGCAGGTTGGGATTTATTCAGGATTTATTCCCATCTGCTTGTATTACTGAACCTTCAGATACCACTTTTGCATAATAATAGATGTGAATGTAGTTAATCTATTATTATTTTCTTTTCCAAAACTTTTGTTATTCTTTTTTATAATGTAACTAGATGATGTCTTTTTCCATTGTTTGAAGCCAGAGAAGTTTGTTTAATTAGCAAATATTAATTAATTTGTGCCAGAAGTATATTTTTAAAGTTTAGATAGCATGCTAATTAGTATTTCTGTTAAAACTAGGTAAATTATTTTCTAATAATATTAAAGTAGGTATTACTATCTTTCACAAGTAATGTTAGCAAAGTTTTGCCCTCTTTAGTTTCTGTGTAATTACCATTTATTACATAAATATTGTTGATGAATATATTTTGTTAGATATGTAAAGGAAATACTATTTATTTAACCAATATTTGTATATTAATTTAATCAGTATTATTTACAATATCTTTTCTACAGCCAGTTGCACATAACGGTTTACTTTTCCACTGTAATTAATTTAATATACATAATTAACAATATGCAATTTTCAGTGATATTGTTTGGATGATATATATAGGATGTGCTCGCAGCATGTAAGAGAGCATTGTTCAGTCAGTTATCAGAGGCAGAATCTATGCTAGTTGATAGTATTGTTTCATCCTCCATCAGAAGCACAATGTATGTCAGTTCCGAGTATTTTCTATTGTTTTGGCTGTGATCTGAAGCAGAAGCCACACCAGATTGGACTTTAA
Source organism: Locusta migratoria (assembly GCA_026315105.1). Taxonomy (NCBI): domain Eukaryota; kingdom Metazoa; phylum Arthropoda; class Insecta; order Orthoptera; family Acrididae; genus Locusta; species Locusta migratoria. The sequence continues at coordinate 427,410,247 of CM048747.1, forward strand.
ATTTGAACAATTATGTAAAATTTCTTCAGTGTTACTATAATCGGGCTGAAACATGATGATCCCTGGCTCCGCATGCTGGGCTGAGAGACTGCCCAGGTCGGAGAAACAAAATGCAACCATGTTGCCAAATAGTGAATCATTGCCAGACAGTATAGCTATAATGGTCGCTGTTGTTTGACAGAACTGGCAGAAGTGCAAAGTGCAGCCAGATGCATGCATGCGCAAAGCAATGTTCGTGTTTGACTTAATCCAATGGTCTGCTGCCGTGCTGCCACAGCCAGCACTCGAAGCTGATGGTGCAAGCGACAGGGATCATCATATTTCAGCTCAACTATAGTGCAGATAGCAAATCAACTGTGATTAATCCATATTTGTGCCACACAGTACACCTCAGACTGTAGTATTCCACACATGGACTGTGTAACTTAGTATTATTGATACGTGAAATGTGCGTTTTTAGTCGTAAGGGTTGTAAGTAATGAGACTTGTAAGCTGGCCATAAATGGGGACGACTGGGCTTTTATAAATCATTAAAAGTGTCCAAGAAGTGCAATTCTATGTATTGCCTTCGACACGTGTAGTTCCCGCCCCATGAAATTTCAGCCAGCCGCTACTGAGAGCAACGATCATCAAGAACATCATTCTAAGACTAGGTAACAGTACAAGGCATAGTTAGTGGAATGGGTTAATTAGTCAGATCTGAGGAAAGGCCAGACTGCTTTTCCAGGGACCTGGGTTAAGGCCCTGAGCTGCTGTAAGGACTGAGCAATGTAGGGCTTGCTGACCACTGTTCATTCTTCTGGATGGCTCAGAAGAGAAATTGTGGTATGAAGTACCATGCACATAGGAATGTGTGTGGCCAATGAGACTCCTTCCTGCAGGGGAGAGCTAGTGTCCGACAGATTGGTCCCAATGGTGATGTTGCATGTGGGGAGAGTATCGGGATGCACTGGAATAATACGGAGAGTCCAAGAGAGGTTTAGCCTGGATGCTATCATTTTAAACTGCTTACATTTGCATGCATAGTAATGCCTGAATGAAGTGAGATGGGCCAATTTAGTGGAGCAAATGGGTTGCTTAATCTGAAAACGTGGAAAAATTGCTGAAAAGAAAGGTGTCTAAAAGCTACCTCCTACCCCACCCTTACATGAACACATGTTAAGCAAAAGTTGTGTAGATAAGAAAAGTTTGATTTTAATTATATAAATCATGAAAGTGATTGGAGTAAAGATAACAAGGAAGTTGTTGGACGAAGCTAGAGACCACTTATGCATTGTGGCAATATTGTTGCAATCACAAGTTAACTGATATGAATGCACAAAATCATGTGTCAAATAACAATAAATTGGAAAACTAACTGAAGTGATGTAAAAAGACTGAGCTACAGTCCTAATACCTGTAATGTTGGTATGGTAAGAGCTACCTTATAGTGAGACAGTTTGGGTAGAAAATATCTGACACAGACTCATGAGACTTGTAAATGACATTAAACATATGGAGGTAGGGAATGCAGCATACAAATACTAGTTCAGAAAAGGACTGAAACTATTTATGTAACGTTTAAGTTTAAGAATACTATGAATTCATGATTGTGCTATTAAGTAATAGACTGAGTCTTTACTTACCCATGCTCAGGATTCAATTGAGATACAAGCTCTGGGTTGATAGTGACGTGAATATATTGTCTGTAATTTATTTGTAATGTGACATGTATGAGTTGAGTGTCTATTATATGTAGAGGAAAGAGGTGATGGAAATCTCGTGGCTAAGGGTGGGGGTCTGTAGTGTAACAGCAGGTTCTGTGGTGCACTGCACCATGATCCCACGATGAGATGTGTAGATTCTTGTAGGTAAGAGATGGATCAGTAGTACAGTATGTTCTGGGTGCCTGGCACTTGAGTGGACAGGTTCACAGATGTGGGAGGGTGTGTCCTAATCAAGGCAGAGTGAAGAATTTCTTCAGCTGAAGGCTCTAACCACCCAGCCAAAGATTACTCTGGTGTGCCCCTGGATGTTTCGAGGGAAGAAGTGACTTCTGGGAAGACTGTTATGGTGTAGATGTAGATGTTCTTTTGTTAAGAAAACAAATGTTTTTTTTTGTTCGTATGGACAGAGATGTACTACACTCAACAAAGTCCTACACCACCTCATTGATCAACAGATGGCTCTTGGTGCAATGTTGCAAAACCAGACTCAGGCATTGCAAAACCAGACTCAGGTCTTTGCAACAGCTTTGGAGAATCTAACCCAGCTATTTCAGTCTTTGGTTTCGGTGCTGTCCTCACACACATGTCCTGCAGTGTCAGCCGCATCTGTCTCATACCGGCCGCCTTTTCCTGAATTTGACAAGGCTGTGGAAGAGTGGGAGTCTTACGAAAAGAGTCTGTGGCAACATTTTCAGGTTTTTGATGTCTGAGATGCCTGGATGTGCTGCGTCCTTTTTCTTTCCTGCGTTTCTCCTAAGATTTATCATTTGTTGTGTCAACTGGCCCCCTGCAGGATCCCACATCTCTTACTTTTGATCAGATGTGTCTATTACTGCCTTCTTACTACTGCAAGCATACTCGTGTCGTAGTTTTTTTTGTTCGTATGGACAGAGATGTACTACACTCAACAAAGTCCTACACCACCTCATTGATCAACAGATGGCTCTTGGTGCAATGTTGCAAAACCAGACTCAGGCATTGCAAAACCAGACTCAGGTCTTTGCAACAGCTTTGGAGAATCTAACCCAGCTATTTCAGTCTTTGGTTTCGGTGCTGTCCTCACACACATGTCCTGCAGTGTCAGCCGCATCTGTCTCATACCGGCCGCCTTTTCCTGAATTTGACAAGGCTGTGGAAGAGTGGGAGTCTTACGAAAAGAGTCTGTGGCAACATTTTCAGGTTTTTGATGTCTGAGATGCCTGGATGTGCTGCGTCCTTTTTCTTTCCTGCGTTTCTCCTAAGATTTATCATTTGTTGTGTCAACTGGCCCCCTGCAGGACCCCACATCTCTTACTTTTGATCAGATGTGTCTATTACTGCCTTCTTACTACTGCAAGCATACTCGTGTCGTAGCTGCTCATGTGGAGTTTTATAGATGCCGTAAATAACCGCACCAGTCATATCGGGTGTGAACGGCCAAATTACACAGTCTTAGTCGCCATTGCAATGTGATTATTCACCTGGCGCTAAGCAGGGAAGTGAGGAACCATGCCTTACAACACTAAAACCCTTCATTGTCAGAGGTCTTCAAAATTGCCCAAACATTCGAAGTGTTGCGGATATCAAATTGAGGATTGGTGTGACTTATCGACTATTCAGCCATCCCCCTCTCTCCACCTGCAGGGAGACGAGCCTCCTGAGGAAGACATTGCCATGCTTACCCAATGCTCTGTACGGTTGAGTGGTAGGCATCCTTTGCAACAGCAGAAACTGCAGGCGCACAGCCCGCAACAACAGACGACACAGGGCCCCTCTAGTGCCCCATTGCCCTCCTTCCCATCTTGCTTTGTCAGTCACGATTGGGCCGCTTGCTTTCGGCACTGGGCCACATGCCATCGGTGCAGCAAGAAAGGTCATATTTTGTTCGTCTGTAAGTGGAATCCCACCATGCATGATCAGGATATGGATGTTGATATGGTAGTCAACTGGGTGGCAGCACTGTCAGCGGGTCCTTCCAGACTTTTCCTGGACCTAAAAGTTTGCAACAACGTCCTCCGTCTGCAGGTCGATATGGGCGCCCCCATTACTCTGTTAAACTCACAAACTTATGTTGAGTTAGGCTCCTCTTCCCTGCAGTCAATCACTTGCAAGTAGCTCAGTTACAACAAACAACAGATTCCATTGCTTGGCCAATTTACCGCTCAGCAGCTTACCACACTGTTGTTTGCCCCTTAATCTTTCTGGTAGTGGACAATGCAACCACAGAGAATCTTTTCAGTTTGGATGCATTTCAGTTATTCGGGTTTTTTATTTTGGATGATGTCAACCCAGTTTCGAACGACGTACCCTACCCACAACTGGACGAGCTCTGTTCGGAATTTTCTTCCTTATTTACACCAGGTTTGGGTTGCGCCACGTCTTTTCAGGCACATATATCTATGAAACCTTCCGTGTACCCACATTTTTTTTCGGGCGCACCAGATACCTAGGGCCCTCTGCGATTTTGTCAAAGCAGAATTAGATCACCTCACATCCCAGGAGGTCATCCATCCTATTCCCTTGAGTGAATGGTCTTCTCTGTTGGTCATCGTAATAAAGCCAACTAGCAAGTTGCGGCTCTGTAGTGATTTTAAGATCACAATCAATGCACAGTCATTGACACTTATCCATTGCCTCACCAGAAGGAATTGCTCACCAAGTTGTCAGGAGGACTTTTTTTTCAAAGGTGGACTTGGCAGAGCCCTATCTTCAGCTTCCCTTGGACGAGGAGTCGCAGTGTCTGTTGGTGGTTAATACACCATTTGGCCTATACCAGTATTTACGCCTACCGTTTGGGGTTGCCAGTGCCCCAGCCATATTCCATTGATTTCTGGAACAGCTCACAGCGCCGATTCTGGTCACAGACGTGTGAAAATGTGTTTTCTCTTTCGAAACAAAAGTTACAGTCTGCCCAATGTTTGGGCCCCTTCCAACCCGGGCAGCAATTAGTTTTGGCCACAGATGCTTCCCCTCAGATGGGGTGTGAGCAGTCTTGGCCCTTAGGTATGAAGACAGTACAGAGAGGCCCATCACTTATGCATCAAAAATATTGAACTCGGAACAACTCAAATAATCAAAGATAGAAAAAGAGGCCCCTGCCATTATCTATGCATTGCACAAATTCTACGTTTTTCTGTATGTCACAAAATTCCATTTGGTCACATATCATAAACCCTTGATTTCTCTGTTCAACCCTTCTGCGTCCCTGCCAGATAAAGCAGCACACTGCCTTCAGCGATGCACCCCGTTTTTATCACCGTTCAACTATGAAATCCACTTTCTCCCCATGGCCCAACACACTAATGCTGACACACTGTCTCATCTTCCAGTGGGTCTCGACCCTGTTTTGACAGTGACGAATTGCTGTGTTTTCATCTGGATGTAGTGAAACGACAGGTAGTGGATGGTTTTCCTCTTACCGCATCACGTATTGCAGCCGCTGTCATGGCTGATCCCATGTTAAGACAGGTGGTCTCTTTTGTACAATGCGGCTGGCCAGAGAGGCCTCTGGACCATGTTTCAGACCCACTGTGCAATTACTTTTCCCTTCGATATCAGTGTTGGTCAGAGACGGAGTCCTCGGCAGGCGCACCACCTCGGGTGGTCATTCTCTATGTGTCCTGGCCAGGCCTTGAAGGGGATACTGTGTCAGCCTGCTCAAAATGTGCGACTCACCAGGCTGCTCCGCACAAGTCCCTTTCACTGTAGCCAGATCCAGAACAGGCTTGGGAATGAGTTCATGTAGACTTTACGGATCCTTTCTTGAATTTCTTCTGGCTATTGGTGGTTGATGTATTTTCAAAGTTTCCATATGTGGTATGTTGCACTTCCGTGTCAACAGCAGTAATGGTCTCAGCATTATCTAAGATCTTTGCTGTCAAAGGCCTGCCTATCACATTAATTACAAATAATGACCCGCAGTTTTCTTCTTAAGAATTTGCTAAATTCTGTGCCCGGCGAGGTATCCACATCCCCAATGTAACAGGGAGGTCGAACGTCTTGTCAGAATGTTTCAGACCAAAATGAAGAAGTACATAGTTCAACCTTCACCTGACATGGCTTTAGACAGATTCCTGGCTTCCTACCATTTTACTCCAATCGGTGATAAGAGCCCAGCAGAACTCTTACACGGCTGATAGCTGCAGATGCTTCACCTGATGCGGCCCCTGCAGTGCCACCTCTGCATGGCACAGCTGACCTGTTTCCGTCCGGGCACTGTGGTGTGGGTCCGCGGATTTGGCTCCCGCCCCAAATGAATCCCTGCAGTTGTCACACAGTATTCTGGTCGCCGTCTCTGTGAGGTCCGCACGGAGGATGGCCTCACATGTGGATCAACTGCTTCCTAGGGTGGCAGCTTGGGAGTTACAGGACATCCCGACACACCTTCGGGTTCGCCTGTCACTTGACGAGGCCGAGCACCGAAACCCAGCCTCCTCCTGGCCGACACTCCATGGCATCCGGGGAGCGGGGTCCAGCAACACATATGACCTGGCCGGCATCAGCCCGTCCCTTGGTACCGGTTCCACATGCATCACCGCGGGCACTGCCTCTGCTGCCTCCACGACCATCACTGCTCACAATTATGCCACTTACAGCACCAGGCGAGAGTGACGACAGCTTTATTGACTAGGACCCACCTTCTCCACTCATATCTCACTTGCCACCAACGGGCAGGGCTCACTGTGTTTCATGGCGCTCTCAGCCTGCACACCCGTACTCCTTGGTTCTGGCTCAATGTTTTGGTCGGGAGGATGAAATGGATGTTTCAGGTGTAACAGTTTAGTTTTTCCCCACAGAAGAGGGAGATGTGCTGTAGTGTAGTGTGTGCCGCGTGTACTTTCAGCGCCCGCCACCAGAGGCACACAAGAATAGAGATGAGCAGTGTGCCCTCTATGAACGAAGGTGGAGGTAGCGCGGAGTCGCGCAGGCAGTTGCTAAGTGCATGCCAAACGGTTATGTTGTTATGTTCTATTTTACACTTAATTGCCATATATGTTAGTCTACACCCTCATTCTCCCATGAGATGTGCTGATATGAGTAGGTAAGAGTTGGGTCTGTAGTATGGTGTGTACTGAGTGCCTGGTGCCTGTGTACACAGGTACACAAATACTGGCAGGTGCATCCAAACTGAGGCAGAGAAAAAACTTACTGCAGCCAAGGGCTCAGATCAGCCAACCAAAGAATACACCAATGCACACTTGGACATTCTAAGGAAATAAAAGCCTTCCAGAAAGATTGTTATGTTGTTCATGTAGATGTTCTTTTGTTAATAAAACAAATGGTTGTTATATCAGTAAGAGCATGCATGTGCTAATGTTATGTAAAGTTAAGTCATATATTAATATTAGTTGGCCTTAGGTTAAAATATAGCACATTATTATCAAACTGTTTTCTCACCCCATAGTTCAGGTTTATTAGAGTTTGTACTCTCTATGAATAACCCCCGTGCAGGAACGAATTCCAGCCTTGTCTAAAGGCAGAGTTATACAACTGTACGTTGTCAATCTATGGGAGGCAATGGATTCCTCAATCTGTACTGCAACATGATTTGGGGGAAAAGTGACAAAGAGCAATAACTGAAATGGAAATGAGACAGTTCACAAGAAATTTATACTCATTAAACATGAGAATTGAGGTTGACCCTGACTGCAAGGGATCAACCACCTATCAACAGTACATAGAAACAAGCTTCAAGCAAAAGAGGCACAACTGGTGTATAAAAGTCAAAGAAAAAGAGATGGAGAAAAGATCCAGAGCTAACACCTGAGATGCAGTGATGATGAGGCACATCCTACAATCGAGACAATAACTGCAACAGAGTCAACACAGGCCATCAGCTTGACACTTCTCACTGGCATTGTCCCAGTGCTACTGATACATTGAAGTAGGTTGTTGGTGCCACAGTCGACTGTTGGCACAGGTGATCCACATTAACAACTATCCAGTCAACATGCAGCCTACCACACCATGATGCTGGATGAGCATCTCATTAACATTTTGCAAGAGTGATCAAAGAGAAAGGTTGTTTCAGTGTTACACCTAAGTGCATTGACTAGTGTGGTGTGTATAATCGTTTGGCATTTCATTGTGTGGGTAGCCGGTAAGATTATTTATGGAACTGGAAGTACTGTATGCACTTATGTGTAATGTTGCTATCTTTTGTATATGACTAATTACATACATAATTCTTAACACCATATATCTCTGATTCCTGATAAACAAATGGATATTACCAACATCCTCATCTAAACATAGCCAATGTTGTCTGCGTGTTGATTTGATAGTGACAGTGAAAGAGTGAATAAATAAAGGATAGTATAAGATGCAAGAGATGTTCCATCCAAAGGAAAGTAGAAAATGATGAAACATATAGTTCCACCACCCTGCTTAACATTTACAGTTATAGATTACCTGGATGTGTGTTAAGTGATCTGACTGTCTCCACATTATATAATCTCTTTTCCACCCCCAGTTTAAGAGTGTCAATCAGAAGTAATGCTTTAGGGTATGGTACTCTTGCTACTGTGAAAGGTCCAATGTACTTATGGAAGAACATACTAGTAATTTTCTTTATGTTCAAACTATGAGCACTAAGTTGTTAACGTTTATTATGTTTAACAGCCTTTTGGTTTACTTTCTCTGTTCATTTCATTGCTGTGTGTTCTAAATTTGTTTCCAAAATGTCATTTATCTGATGTGCAGTTTGTTTATTAGTAGAAGGCCTCATAAACAATTTCAATAATGGTTCTCCTACAATTTTTTTGTTTATAATCTCTACAGCAGCAAGTCCCATTGATAAATGAGGTAATTCATTAAATAACAGTTGGAGATTGGGGATTAAATTTCACACATGAAGTGTGTTTATCTGTGTAGTATGGCTTGTAAAGACACATTGTGTGACTAGATTTTTCCGTGATTGTAGAATGCCATAATGAACACATTAGCTCATAAAGGCAATCTGTAGTAATAGGTGGGAAAATACACAGTGGTTCAGAAAAGAAATTGCCTGGGATTATCCATGAATCAGCAAAAAGGTTTCCCCTTGGACATATTTTTCTCTCACTAATTTGCACGTAATGTGTGTTTAGTGTTGAACATGTTCCTAATTATGTATTCTTATAAATAATTATTTTAATAAAAAAAATTTTCTTGTGTCTATTTACCTGTCCTCTGTTCCAGGAATCATATCCAATTCTTCCTGATAAAGATTGTATACACTTGAACTTCATCAATACAGTGCCATGTGAAATTGAAATTGTTAATCCCTTCAATGGTTTACAAGTAGTAAATGGATCTTCAAATTTTGTATTTAAAAATGTAAACATTAAAAATATAACTGCATTTGACTTCATGGTGTTTGCTCCAGATCAATGTAGTGATTTGTTGATTAATGAACAGCAGATATATCTTAATGTGTTAACATCTGAACAACAGGTAAATGTGGTGCCACATACCTTGTAAATATTTGACGAATATTATGATTAGTGCCAAGAGCTGCTGATATATATTATTTTTACTAAATGATCAGTTTTGATAAACAGTCTATCATCAGGTCCGTAAAAGCACATGTCATATTAGTGACATAAAATATGTGTGTCACGTAAAATCAATGAAATTGCCACAGATGTCATTTCCTACAATAAAATACATCATCAGACAACCATCAGTCACTTTAACTTACTGTATTTGTAAAAACTTTTAAGAGCAAGGGCTGAAACTGGTTGTTAAATAAAGAAAACTGTTTGCAGTTCTAGGTGATAATCATGATGTTCTTCAAATGCAAACATTTACTTATTTATTGGTGTTAGGTAATGATCTATCTCAATGTTTTTGTGTTGCAGGTAGAAGAGGTAATTATATGTGCAGTAAATTCTCAGCTAAAGGCCTTTGTCACACAATTTGAAGATCTGAACAAAACCCTAAGTGGAAAATCAAAAATTAGGTACAGTTCAGAATATATGGATCTTCAGTATCATATGATAAAAGTAAGTCCTAATCTAACACTCTGGTACTACTTTTAATTTATTACTGCTAGAAAACAAACACTTAATTTTCTATCAAACAAATTAAATACCTATGCCTTGTAGACTTACATTGAATTTATGAATACTGAAGAATTTATGAAAACTGGAGGTAACTGCTTCAGGAATTTAGTCTCATTTTTGGAATCCAAAAATTTACATTCAATATTCATTCTTGCAGAGTAATTAATTGAATGCAGCAACTATAAGTCAGTGGGTGGTAATAGTTTTGTATTGATGGTATCTTTCAATGGGCAGCCTCTCATATGTGAGTATGTAGTGCATTTCAGAAAATGCTTGAAAACTGTTTAATCTTATGGGATTTCAATGTTAGATGAAAGTGTGTGTAACAAAATCAATAAAAAGATTTAGGGAAAGAATATTACACTGTAGGAATTATGGCTAATTATAATATAGCTTTACTCCAATAACCACTACATGATGTTTGGTGTAGGATACGTCTGTACTATTGTCACCTATCCTGTTCCAGTTATGAATGGTGTAATGGAATGAGGATTGTTAGTAGGCCTCCTTTTGAGGTTGGGTCTTTTATTTTCCCTTCATGTTCTTTTTACAAAATATAAATAGAACATAGAAGGAATATCTAAAATGGAGGACTCATAACAACTCACCATACAGATGCTAGTAAAGGTGCAGGGGTATGATCCATAGGGTAAGGGGTTGGGATTGGGAATGGCATATGGATGGACTAGGATGTTGTGGAGGTTGCGTGGGCAATGGAACACCAATATAGAAAGGGTTGGAAGGATCTTGAGTAGGATGTCTTCCTTTTCAGGGCATGATGACAGATAATTAAAGCCCTGATGAAGGATGTGATTTAATTATTCCAGTCCGGGGTGGTATTGGGTGAGAAGAATGACACTCCTTTGTGACTGGTTCGTGGAGTTGGAGGAAGGATTGGGGAGATATGACATGGGGATTCTGTTTATGGACTAGGTCAGGAGGGTAATGTCTGTGTGAAAACCTTTGTGAGGCCATGGGCATATTTGGTAAGGGACTTCTCATCACTGCAAATTCTCTGCCCATGACTAGCAAGGCTGTATGGGAGGGATCCCTGATATAAGAGACATTCTACCCAAGATCCTTCTGACTCCTCCGAAACTGATGTTTCGTCACCCACCCTACCTTCAAACCATGCTAGTCCATCTGTATGCTCTCCCAACCCAAACACTTACTACAGGGATCATATCTGTGTGGAAGACCCTGTGCAAAACTTGCCCACTGCTCCCACCCATCACTTTCTATTCCAGTCCCTTCACAGGCTTATCTTACCTCATCAGATGTCAATCCACCTGTAAAAGCAACCATTTGATTTACCAACTCTTTTGCTATCATTGCACAGAATTTTATATTGGTATGAACCAGGTGTTCATCAGGATGAATGGCCATCACCAAACTGTGGCCAAATGCAAGATGACCATCCTCTGGTAGAAAATCCAGCTGATTACAGCACTCTGGACTTCAATGGCTGCTTTACTACCTGAGCCATCTCGATACTCCCCTCCACCACCTGCACTTCTGAACTGCACAGATGGGCATTATCCCTTCAAGACATTCTACAGTCCCACAACCATCGTGGCCTCAACCTTCGCCTAACATTATTCCTCACACCCTTCCTTCCGCATTCACTATCCTGTATCCATCCAATTCATGTCTTCCTTGTAACTGTGTGTCACCCCTTAAAATATCCCCTTAATTACTTTTGTATTTTTATTTGTCTTGATTATTTTTTTGTTTCAAATCATCCAACTCCCTTCCCACACTTATCTACCCATCCATTTTATCCTTCCACTCTCCTTCTCTTCGCTGGATTCAATACCGATTCTCACAATTCTGCCTATCAAAGCTTTTACAATCTCTAGTGCAATGCAGAATTTTCCATCTCCACCCTTACCTGGCATCCTCCCCCCTCCACTCCTCACCTCCCTCACTGTTCAAGATGCTTACAGTGCTGGAGCAGCTGGACATAATGGCTGTGTGTGAATAGTTGCCTGAGTGATTGTGTGAATGTATGTGTTTCTTTTTATGATGAAGGCCATGCCCAAAAATTTTAGTTGTGTAAATGTGTTTGTCTACTTTTCATGCCAGTCAGCAGCTCAGTTAGCTCTTTACACTGAGTTTTTATGTAGCCTCCATTATTGCCATTCCAATCAGATTTTCTCTTGTCAAACTTAGGAGGTTGATCTATCTTGGAATGTCATCTGCCTTTATAGCTGAGTGTACAGAATGGCCGACTGTGATGTGGAAGATGCAACTTTGATACCTGATATTACAAAGCATTTTACTATGGTTGAGGGACTGACGTAGGGAGCACTTTGCCTAGTGAAGGGACTGAGGAGTCACTTGACTGAGTAGTTGCAGTTCCCAGTCAAGGAACCTGACCATGACCAGGAAGACTGTTGAAGGAAGGGGGATAGTGTGTCCTGGCCCTGAGTCCAGATCAGGAAAATATAATCAGTAAACCTGATGCTAGGAAGGATTCCTCCATACGAGGATGGGTGATGGCTATGCCATGGATTTGGTGGTAAACTTTCCCCTCAATGGGAAAGTAGTGGTTAGTTAGGATAACGTTGGTGAGAGTTATGAAGAATGAGGTATTGGGCTTGAATTCAGAGGGACGTTGGGAGAGGTAGTGTTTGAGAGTTGCAAGGCTATGGGCATGTGGGATGTTAGTGTATAGGGAGGTGCCATCCAATGTGGCAAGTAGGGATCCAGGAGGTTAAGGGATTGGGATGGAAGAGAGTGGGAGAAGGAAGTGGTTGGTATCATGGATATGGGAGGATATATCTTGGACAGTTGGTTGCGAGTGTTTATCAACAAGGGCTGAAATTCTTTCAGTAGGAGAGCAGTACTGGGCCACAATTGGGCTTGCAGTGTTATTTGATTTGTGGATTTTGGGGAGCATGTAGAAGGTGGGTGTGCAGAGTGCTGTAGGAGTGAGGTTGGAGAGTGAGAGGGGACTTAACTACCTCCTCTTCCACCACAAGATAATATTATTGTGTAACCCAAAATACATATATCAGATCATCCAGATTGAATCCTTTGATCCAACAACCGGAGGAGCACTCCAAACACCACCTGCACAAGTTGTGCAGCCTTCTGAAATCATATTGTTGCCTTGGAGCACCTACATCCAATCCTTATCCAACCCACAGTGTTCCTCCTCGTGAATCCTTCATAGCACCCAAACCTTGCTTAGGTGATCTCTTGAACCTGCTCATCCGTCCAAACTTCCTACCACCACTCGACAACATCCAATACCAAAACAACCCCAGAACACTGTGGTTAACCTGTTCACAAAAAACCTCAACCCCACAGAAGTTTCCATTTTATCCAAAGGTCTTACCTTCAGCCCTAAATCCAAATTCCATCATGTTGGTCTCGTCAAAGACCTACTCTCCTTTTCCTGATCCCTACGATGGAAATACTACTTTGCCACCAATCCCTCTGAACATAGCCAACCTAATCCCAACAGTGAACCATGCCTTTCCCACTTCATACCACCATCCAATAGAGATCTCCTTGCACTCCCACTAAACCAGCCACTGGTTACCCTCCAAGAATTTCTCACCTGCAACTTGGTCTTACCATCTTTCCCCAAGTCCCTTTCTAAGAACTCAAAACTTTCAGCAGAAGACAGGAGAGCCATCCAGAACCTCAAAACAAATCCTGACAATCATTCTCTCTGCAGATAAAGGTTCCACCACTGTAGTTATGAATCACACTGATTACCTGGCAGAAGGGCTCCACCACCTCTCTAACTATTCCACTTACAAGTTGTGCTGGAATGATCCCATCCCAAGAGCCCAAGCTGTCCCCTGAATGCATCTCCTTCCTCACCCCAACTGCACACCGCATATCCACCTTCTACATGCTCCCCAAAATTCACAAACCAAATGATCCTGGATCCCCAGTTACTGTGCTCCTACCGAAATAATTTCAGCCCTCTTTGACCACCACATTCAACCAATTGTCCAAAATCTATCCTCTCATATCAATGATACCAACCACTTCCTCCACCATCTCCTCCCCTTTACCTCCTGCATACCTACTTGTCACAGTGGATGCCACCACCCTATACCCCATCATCCCACATGCCCATGGCCTTGCCGCTCTCCAACACTGCCTCTCCAAATGTTCCACGGAATTAAAACCTGATACTTTATTCCTCATAACCCTCACCAACTTCATCCTAACAACTACTTTTCCTTTGAGGGGAAAGTTTATAATCACATCCGTAGCACAGCCATGAGCACCTGCATGGCACCTTGCTATGCCAACCTGTTTATTGGCCGTCAGGAGGAATTCTTCCTAGCATCCCAAAACTCCAAACGTCTGGCCTGGTTCAGGTTTTTTGATGGTATTTTTGTGATATAGACTAAGGGCCAGGGCACCCTATCCTCCTTCCTTCAAAGCTTCAACTCCTTCTCCCCCATCCACTTCGCTAGTTTTCCTCAACCCACCGTGCCACATTCCTTGATGTCAACCTCCACATCACTGATGTCTCTATCCACACTTACATCCATAATAAACCTATCAACCATCAACAGTACCTACACTTTGACAGATGCCATCTCTTCCACATAAAAAAAATTCCTCCCTTACAGCCTGTCCACCAGTGAACAGCATATCTGCACTGACAAGAACTCCCTTTATCAATATGCTGAAGGTCTCACAAAGGCCTTCAGAGACTAAACCTACCCCACAGACCTAGTCTGTAAACAGATCTCCCTTGCCATATCACTATACCCCCCAAATCCTCCCTCTACCACCAGTAACCATCCACAAAAAGTGCTTCCCTTGTCACCCAGTACTACTGTGGACTCGAACAACTAAATTGCACCCTTTGCCAAGGTTTTGATTTTCTGTCCTCATGCCCAGAAATGAGAGACATCCTGCCCAAGATACTGCCCACCTCTCCTAAAGTGGTGTTCTGTTACCCTCCCAACCTCCATAACATTCTAGTCCATCCCTATGCCACCCTGAAACCCAGTCTACTGCCAGAGGATCATATCGCTGTGGAAGACTTCGCTGCAAGACCTGTCCAATCCACCCACTCAGCACTTCCTGTTCCAGACCGATCACAGGCTTATCCTACCCTATCAGGCCACCTGTAAAAGCAGCCATGTAATTTAGCAAGTGCGCTGCACTCACTGTGCAGCTTTCTATTTTGACATGGCCATGAACCAGTTGTCCATTAGGATGAATGGCCACCTCCAATCCATGGCCAAAAACAAGGTGGACCACCCTGTGGCACAGCATGCAGTAGATAATATGCTTGATTTCAATGGCTGCTTCAGAACTTGGGCCATATGGATCTTCCCACCCACCACCAGCTTTTCTGAACTGCACAGCTAGGAGTTATCCCTACAGTACCTTCTCCAATCCTGAAATTATACAGGCCTCTACCTAAGATAACTCCTCTTTTCTCCACACCCAACAGTTCCTGCCTCTCTATCCTAAACCTCTCCTATTTTGAGTGCTGTATCTATCCCCACCATGGTGACACAAACATCCTCCCCCCCCCCCCCGGCCCCTTATTATTTAAACACTTCAGAGCATGTTTTGTTGTTGCAGCAGCTGGAGATGATGGTTGTGTGACTGTGTTGTGTGCCTGTGTGATTGCGTTAATATTCTATTTTATGAAAAAGACCATGGCCAATAGCTTATGTGCTGTACGTGTGTGTCTTTTTTATGTGCCTGTCACAGCTCATTGTCATGTCTTTGTGGTGAGTTGTTAACTGCCCTTATTATATTGTTTAATTCCATTCTGGACTTTCCATTAGTAGAGCAGTGTGCTGATTACATGTCCCTCCATGCCACACCCAATGGAACCATTTTTGCAGGATGATATGGCTGCTTGAACCTGATTTGCTTATGTAGGGGAAGAGTGCAGAACTTTGCTTACTTTTAGAGACAACAAGAGAAAAACACCCAGTTGGGAACACGGCCCGATATAGTTTAACACAATATGGCCTCTCTCCAAACATTTGAGAGAGTACCACATAAACATGAAAAAAACTGCATTACATAAATCTTATTTATATTTTAAACAAAGATCAAAAATAGGCTATAAATTTTGTCTGAAACTCCTCTTCATAATAACAATACATTTTGATAATGTGGTTGTACTAACTTATCTTAATTCTTTTTAAACTAGGCATATAGTTAACAAGTGTGAACATGACTTCATAAATTTACATATTAGGCATACTCAAATTACGGGTTCTATATATCATTTTTACGTAGGTAAGTCAATAGTTTGTAATTAGCATATTGGTGTTTCACTTTTTAGACTTGTAATTTTAATGTATTTGAATTTGTGGTTTAATTTTTTATAAATACGGATTTGTATAAAGTCGTAGTAGTTTTGTTAATTTCGGCAATAGTTTCTTAGTACCAAATAGATAGATGAAATGAGCGTGGCAATCATGATAAGTTTTTAAATTAGGATTCAGTGATATATAAAACATGGTTCGCCTAATCTATTTAATAATAAGGTTGTGGAATAGTTTTAACATGTAGTGTTGTTGTTTTTATACTAATGTGTAACTTTATAGGCTCAGCATATTCTGTAACTAAGTGTAATGCATTTTTTATGTTTGTAGTTATTATTAATGAAAGTATCAAAGTTGAAATTACGCACAAAAAAAAAAATCAACCAAAGTTATGTTTAAATCAACATAGTATTTCTTAAACGTGTTTTACTAATAGTGTTAATAATATTTTAAAGAGGGTGTGAAAATGTGATATTTAACATGTCCGGTGGTGAAGTTTTAGTTATGGTTCCAAAATGTTTACATCTGTGATGTTGGTAATGGACTTTGTAAGTAGTGCGCAACACAGCAGAAATGTTACACATCCCCTACATAGTGTACCTGAAATGAAAACGTAGGATTCTCTGTGTACTAAGTGTTTCAATATATTGTGTTAAAATTCATTAAATATTTAAAAATATAAATAATTATACAGGTTACAATAAGTTTTCTTCTGCGATGACAGATGTTGTTCATGATGGGATGATTAGATGACACTGAAGGTTGACTCACTAAAAGTGTAGGGACCATCCGACGGTGTAGGGGATCAGCTGACACTTGAAGACTCAGAAACTTTTGTGTTAACTACAACAAGTGATTGTTTTCTCAGAATCCAGAACTATTTTGCCTTAACCACATACATAAATAAGCATACTGTTATCAGACTACTGGAAAGAGTAATCAAATTTTTCAATAGGGTATTTTAAGAAAAACTCAAGCTATGGGTTCAAATTAACCCTTAATGCTAATGATTTTAACGAGAAATCTCTCACATTTAGTTTAGTTCGAATAATGAAATAGCAAGCATTGACAACTTAAGTTTTTGTTACTTAGAGCACAGATATTCATATTGTAAACAAACAGTCATGCATGGTATGAGTCCATATAAAAATTACTTGCTCAGTTTTTTTATGGCATAGTTAAAATGGCTATAAAGACAGACAATGTAATCATGGTTTTGAAAATTTTTCAAGTACTGTGTGTATTGATTATTTATCATTTCTCATAATATGCAGTTTGAGAGACTGAGATTACTGAGCAGTAGTAAAGTACATAAACAAATTAGAATATAATATTACCCAATTTCTTACTTATTGATAAAAAATATGCAGTAATGAAGTTAGCAGTGGCAATGGTTAAGTACCATCATATATGAGGGTATTTCAGAAAGTAAAGATACACCATACACCAGAGGAACAGAAGAGTTTTGGTGAGCAAGTTGGCAACACTGGTGTTAACCTTGAACCGTTAGCTTTCTCGTCGCGGTCGTTCAGCAGTTGAACGTTGCTTCTGGTTAGAGTAGGTTGTGTTCAAAATGGCTGTGCCGATTCAGAATCCCGCCAAATGCAAAATGCACTCTGTCATATATTTTCTTCATGCAAAGGTCAGCGACCAGTGGGTATTTACAAAGAAATTGTTTCTGTTTATGGAAACATTATGAATACATGAAATGTAATGAAATTATGTCATCATTTCTCTGTAGGTAGGACTGATGTTCATGACAAACAGAGAACAGGTTGGACATCTGTGATCTCTGATGCCCTTCTTCAGAGAACAGAGGAAGCAATTCATGCGAATAGATGTCTCAAATTGAAAGAATTGCGTCAGATCATACCAGATTTGTCAATGACAACTCTTTATGACGGTGTGACTGTCAAGTTAGTGTACAGGAAATTGTGTGTGCACTGGTTCCAAAAATGTTAACGGAAGAACACAAAAAGAAAAGAATGGACTTTGCACTCGACTTCCTCACTTGCTGTACTGAAGCAGGTGATGAGTTCCTTGATCACATTGTGACAGGTGATGAGACGTGGGTTTATCACCATACACCTGAATCCAAGCAACAATCAATGCAATGGCACCATTCAAATTCACAAAAAGCCAAGAAATGCAAACCGCCGATTTCAGTTAAGAAAATCATGGCTTCTGTTTTTTGGGACAGACAAGGCATTCTTCTGTTGGAATTTATACCTCCTGGAATGACAGTTAATGCTGCTGCATATTGCCAGACTTTGAAAGGTCTTTCAAGTGCAATTCAAAACAAATGCAGGGAAATGCTGACAAATGGCATCCGCTTGCTTCATGACAACGCTCAGTCTCACACAACACTCGTAACCAAAGCAGTACTAAAACAATTCAAATGGGATGTATTGGACCATCTGCCATACAGCCTGGACCTTGCGCCCACCGATTTCCATGTTTTCCCTTACCTGAAGTCACATCTTGGTGGAAAATCATTCCACGATGATGAAGAGATGAAAGATGAAGTTGGAATGTGGTTCTGACGATGGTGGCAACCTTCTATGACTCTGGGATACAAAAGCTCATGCACCGACTTAACAAGTAATTGGATAACAGGGGTGATTACGTCAAAAAATAACAAATAATCCAGTTAATAAGATGTAACTGACTTTTTGTGAATAAATCTTATATTTAAGGAATGTGAGCCATTGTATCTTTACTTTTCAAAATGCCCTCGTACATTCAATGAAAAACCATAAATGGTAGTATCCAAGATCCATTGAAAAATCAAAATTTGTTTTCAAACATCTGAATCCTTTTTTTCAAGGTTGAGTAAAAAAAAAAAGAAATGTTTCTCATGAAATAAAATCTGACAAATACACCCAAACTCCGAGGCAGTAGTTGGAATAGGGGCGGAAAAGTACGCTGCAATTAAATTACGTCCACGGCCAGGGCAGGCAACTGACTCGCAAATGGCTACAAAGCAGAAAGAGACTCTGGTTGTGTTTACTTATTTTTTGTTTTAAAAATTACAGTGTTCATAAGGTAGTACGATACACCATTTAGTTACATAGATATGACTTCTAAACGGAATGTATGTATTATGGTATACACCTTACCAAGAGCTACAAGAGGCAACTTGACTCCTTAGTTCAACAGAAGTAAAGGTATCAACATTTAAGTTCATATTTGAACTGACTGTCCCAATCAACATAACACAGCCCAGAGCCCCACTGTGCTGTCAAAAGGCAAACAGTAAAAAAAAAAAAAAAAAAAAAAAAAAAAAAAAAAAAAAAAAAAAAAAGAAAAAAAAAAAAAAAAAAAAGAAAGACAGAAAGAAAAGTAATAATAACAATAATTTTACTCAAATCACAAAACAATGTCTAGTAGTGATGTTACAGTAGTGGTTGAAAATGAGTGACAATTTTTATAGTAGAAGTGGACACGAAATTATCTTAAGTATTTTGAAAGTCCATGCATGAATAAGTCAACAGTGTAAAACCTCATAATTATGTTCTGCACAAACATCAAAATTGACATATTGTCTGCCTGATTCTTCTCAGAAACAGTACCATTTCAGAAATAAACACCCTGTAATCAACTGGACAGTGATGTTCCACATGAAAATACAAAATATAAATGTTTAATTATAATAATAAAAAAGAGTAATATATAATCTATAATGTTTCATTGTTTTGTATCATGACTGAATTAAAATGTTCAGCAACTGCTTAAATGTTCTGCAAGTACACACTTAAACTGCATAAAACATTTCACTTTCATATCACACATCATAGTAAATAAAAATAACTGAAACAAAGATATGTGCTCTGTTATTAAGGTATTTAGAGGTTGCATAACATTTACCATTTGTACCTCTGTACACAAGAGAATGATTTTACATCACCTATATACACAAATATGCATGACAAAACATATCAAGTATGTAACATGTAAAACATTGGTAGATTCATCATGTAATAAATTTGATAAACTTTGTATGATTGTAAACTTGAAGAATAAAAATGAAAATTAAAGGTTTGCATCAGCCAAACCTGTGTTATATGTACAATATAATGTATAAATCAGTACTTGGTATTTTCCTTTTAAGCTGTAAGCTAAAGGATAGAAATTGCATTTTACATCAGTCAACACTTGAGTGTCCTGTGTGTCCTCCCATCTTTTAGTCACTTTTGTACTAATTAATAACAAGACCCTCTTGACACATCAAAGCAAAACTCAAAATTAACCAACAACACAAAAATACTACTGAATGATTAGCAATTAAAGAGTTTGAAGAGTGTTTAAGAATTAGAATTGTAATGCACTGCGGACATGATTAACAGAAAGATCACAGTACACAACTGAGGTAATCATTTTCTTATATACAATGACATTTCAAGCCATAAACAAATAATAGACACTTTAACATACCTTTGATTATTCTTATGAAGTCACTAAAATAGCTATGGTGTGTCAATCTGGACATATAGATATGGTGTATGCACTATCTGTATGCCATATTCATAAATGGTATCAAAATAATCAACAAATATCTTCCCAATAGGTTACAGAGTAATAGTAAGATAAAATTTACAAGACATCACTTAGCTTTCTGTATGAAGGTTTTAAGTGCATTAATATTTCTGAGGGCAATCAACTTTCTGGATAATGGATAAACAAAACTATAAGCATTGAGCTAAGGGTTTCAGTAACTTCGAGAGGCTCAGTGTATATATGTAGATAAACTTCAACTCTGATCTTAACAAATGGACTACACACATAGTAAAACTTATTTGGTTTTTCAGGTTCAATTAATAGATCTTTTAAACTTCTCAAAAGTATTCATGTCACTAGTATCACAACTTAAGTTGACATGGACAGAAGGTGTACTTTAATATTCGCATTCACTTGCTTTTTTTACCTAACACTTCAGTAGATGACTTAACATTTATATTATGGTTTGAAACTAACATTCTCAGTACACTTAACACTATCATTTTAAGACTCCTTAGCCGTCTCAAACAATTTTAACATCTTAGATTTCCAGTAAAGCATCTATTCAGAGAATACACTATTCTTAACACTACAACTTCTTATCATCATTTTATCATTAAATATTCATTTTTTATTTTCATTGTGAATTATTAATTTTTCTTTTTCAACATATGAAGAATTCACTTCCATTACTTAATAACTATTTGCTCTGTATTTTCACTGACAGTTCTTAACCTAACACATTTTTCTCATGAACATCACAAAACATTTCTTTCTAAATTGTCATATCTTGACTCCACAAAGACTTCCACATTAGCTAGTGTTCATAAACATCATAATATAGTGTCCAAAATCCTGACAAAACACATTTAATAAACCCCCATCATCTACCTGTATTCATTTTCTGTACTTAATTTCACATAGTATTTAAAATAGTCTTTAAATTCAAAATCCTTCTTAAATATTGTTGTAAATTGTATCTGTATTAAGTGTAAACATGAACTCTTTATTCAGTGGAAACTGTATATTAGTTTATTTACTTCTTAAATCTTAGCCCATTGGCCTGTTCATGGTAATTCTTAACTGAAGGTAAAAATTCCACCTACACATTATTTAATCATATTTTCTCAAAAACAAACTGGTAATAAAGTCTAGGTTTCACATTTTGAAGTTTCAATAGGCATAGATTAAAAATTTATATTTCAGTAGGTATGTCTCAGCTGTTTTCATTTGTCAGTGGAAATTAAAAAGTTTTGCTGAACAATCAGAAATATTTACATTGAAAGCAAACTTACAGACTAGTATTTTTTCTGTACTGTGAAAATGATTCCACAGCACACAACTGGAGACCGGAGCTGTTGTCAACAGCTTCACAATTAAAGAGTAATTGCACCCCTGCGGTATTACATCAGTACATAATGTGATGCATCTCATTTTGTATATCGTCTGGTATAATAAGTAGTAGTACATTACAATTAGATCAAAAATTAAACACAAATGGTTGGATCTGCTTTAACCAAGAACATACTGTGCACTTATACTTTTGCTTAAGTAATATCATTTCTACTGTATCAGTCATGTCAGGCAATAAACTGTCATTGCTCTGTGGCATAAAATAAACAGAACAAAATTTCTGTTTACCAGTGAACCTCACTACTGGTAAACTACTTCAGCTAGTACATCTAGGAATAATCGAAGTTGCAGTATGTAACATTTTTTGAATTTTGTCTACACACTGTGGTAATTCTAAGACTGTACAATGTCTTTCTACTTTCAATTCAGTGTTTTCTTCCAAACAGTTAACTTTACTTTCTTCTTTCAAATCAGAATTATTTTCGAAACAGTGAAGTTTGCTATTACATTCTTCAACAACATTGCAAATCTTTCCAGTTAAATCTGTTTTAGTATCCTGGCTCCGAGAATTTACATTACACACATTGTCCTCTATTTTTTCGTTCACACTGTCATTCGCTTGTGCAACTTGAGGAGTAGCTACCATAAAATTTCTTCCTACACTATCAAGTCTATCACTTTGTGTTTTGTCCATCTGAACAATGTTTTTCTTAACTTGTTCAAACTTTTGTAACAATAGATCTAATACATTCCATCCTATTCACATGTTTCTGAACTTGCTGCCATGTTTATTACTTCAATGCCAGACGCTTCAAAACTATCATCATCTGACATCAAGTTATGTCTACTTCTAAACAGTTTATGCAGTATGTAAATAATGCCCAACACACAAACAGTCACTGCAAATGTTACTAAAGTGACTGGAAAAGTACTTAGCTAAGGATGCGGTGATACTGGAATCATGTTGTTCAGATTTGTCATCTTTTTCCATTCCATTTTTACATCTTAGGTGTGGGTGGTATTGTATAGTTTACTACATTTTTTATTATAGAGGAGAAATTCCTAGCAGGAAAAATATATATATATAAAAATAGATGAAGATTACTTATCAGGCGAAGGAGCACAGGAAGTGACAGTAGCACAAATATTTAATAAATTCACACACACACACAAACTCTCTATCTTGATCCACACACAAGCAATAGCTGTTGCAGACTAGCTGTGTCTTCAGGCAGAAGGGAAGGAGAGGGAAAAGGAAATGATGAGGGTTTTAAGGGAGTGGGTAAGGAGTCATTCCCATCCCAGGACAGGAAAGACTTACCTTGGGGGGAGTTAAGTCTTTCCGGTCCCGGAATTGGAATGACTCCTTACCCACTCCCTTAAAACCCTCATCATTTCCTTTTTTAGATGCTGGCATTAAGCCATAGTCATTCCTATGCCTAAGCCTGGCAAGAACAAACATCTACCTTCCAGCTACCATCCAACCTCACTCACCAGTTGCATCTGCAAGTTGATGGAATGTAAGATTAATGGTCAGCTGGTATGGCCTCTTGAATCTGGGAATCTCGCAAACACACAGTGTGGATTTTGTACGCACCACTCTCTCTTGATCATCTTATCACCTTATCAATTCACATGTTGAGCAATTTTTTACGGAAGTGTCAAACAGTGGCCTTGTTTTTTGACTTGGAAAAGGCATGTGACACCTGTTGGAGAGCAGGATCCTCCATACTTTGCACACTGGTGTGCCTATTTTCATTCAAGAATTTTTGAACAATCATGTATTAAAAGTGTGTGTATGCTCGACACTGTAGAACACTTTTCTTCAAGAGAACGGTGTCCCACAAGGCTCAGTGCTGATTGTTGTTCTCTTTGCAATTGCAATCATCCCTATCGTGGGTTGTCTCCCACCATGTTTTTAGGCTTCTCTGTATGTAGATGACTTTGTCATCTCCTGTACCTCCCAACAAACACGCTTACTTAATTGGAAACTTCTGCAGAGTTTTGACCATCTCTACTCGTGGAGCATCAACAATGGGTTCCACATTTCTTCAGACAATCTGTGTGAACGTCTGGTGGTGCACAGTGTTTCTCCCACCGACTCTCTATCTTGATCCAGATGTTCTTCCATTTGTTGAGACAGAAAACTTGTTGGGACTCATGTTTGACAGGAAACTTCATTGATCCTCCCACATCTCCTATTTGGTAGCTTGGTGTACCTGCTCTTTTAATGTTCTCAAAATACTGTGTGGCACTTTATGGGATGTGGAACAGTCTAGTCTCCTCTGATTGTACCGCTCCCTTGTCCGCTCGAAACTGGACTATGGGTCGTATCGTCTACTCCTCTGCTCGACCATCAAATTTATGCTGTCTCAACATGATGCATCATCAAGGGATCTGTTCAGGAATGGGAGCCTTCTATATCAGTCCTGTGGAAATTCTCTGTCCAGAAGCTGCTGAATTACTGCTATCCTTCCGGAGGGATGTCCTACTCAGTTGATATGTAAGCCAATTGTCATCTATGCATGGCCACCCAAACGTATGCTATCATTTTTGATTACTCCTTCAGCCATCTATTTGCAGTGCATCCATCATCTCTATTACCACCCATAATCCATTTTTGTTTTGCTTCCACAACTAGACTTTATGCTCCCTGCCACATTCTTGATGGGTGTCAGCACATTCCCATGGTGGCTCTATCTAGAGATAATGTGTCAACTATGAACTCCATTTGCTTACCAAGGATACTATCACTGGCCTGGTCTACCGAAATGACTTTCTTGCATTCCATACACAGCTTTCTGATAATATCTTCATCTACAAAGAGCGACCTTGGTATTGAGTATGCCATGGTACTTGGCGATGAATCCTTCCAATATAGTCTGCCTGACCAGTGCTTGATCTTCAATGCATAGCTCTTCACTCTATATCTTCACTCACCTTCTCACAGTGTCATCTGCTCAAATTTTCTGAGTGCTCTTCAGAGTCTCTGCGTTCTATATCCAGTCCATCCCATGGTAGAGTGGATTCAGAAATGCCTCCACTCGCTGTCAGTGGAATGATGGTGATTTTACTGTGGGTTCCTAGCCATGTTGGAGTGTTGTGAAATATCACAGATACTGCTGAAAATGCTGTTTCCCTCCCTCGGCTTGCTACCCATTCTGTTCCGTTCCGTCTAATGACCTGCATGCCAAAGTCTCGAGGCATGTGGTATTGCTGTGGAATACACATTGGTCTTCCCTTCAGGGTAACTAACTCTTGGAGATCAAACCCCTCCCTTTTGCATGTTCTACTTCCTCCTGGTCCTCTCACACTGTCACTTAGCCAGCACCACTTACTATGCTGTGATCCTGCCCCACTTTGTGACCACTGTTCCCAACTGTTGACTGTGCACCACCTTCTGGTGCAATTCCCATTTTTTAACTGTCTCCATCAAAATTTGTGTTTTCTGTCTGAGATGTCTGATGTTTTAGCTGATACCCACACTGTGTTGATTGTGTCCTACTTTTTATCCACCGCATTAACATGGAAAAGGAAATTTAACTCTGTCCCTGGTTAATCATTAGAATCATATTTTGTTATGGATGCTTGTGACCATAATAACTTTGCACGGTAGGCCTTTAGGCAGCATTGGTGGAAAGGATGACTTCAGAATAGTGAAGTTGGCAGATGAAGCAACCCTCCTTTCTGGGAATTTTAAATAAGAAGAGAACCACTGTCTTGTAGAGAAGAGAGACCATCAAAAGGCCAATGGCATAAACCTTGAAAGAAAATCCTCTTAGGCCTAGTAAGTTAGCAGTGGAGCAAAATATATTGCTTTCAAAACTAAAATAAGCTTTTGAATAGAAGAATGAAAAAACAAGACATGAACTTATAGTACTGCTTTGAAGTAATGATGTACAAAGGCCTGATGTTTCTTACACACACACACACACACACACACACACACACACACATACACACGCACACACACACTCGAGATATTAGGGCTGGCTGAAACAAAGTGTAAAAGCTGGAAAAATAAATCACTGAGGAATAGATATATGGTATAGTAGATTGGTAACAAAAGTGAATCCAAAAGTGTAGCTGGCTTCATCCTCCATAAAGATATAGTCATACAGACACAGACATAAAGTATGTGACTGACAGGGTAATCCAGATCAGACTACAGGCTGGTAATGCACAGCATATTGGTTTGGAAGTACGTGTTTTACCACAAACCATGGAGGAGAAAGAGCATTTCCTTAATGAATCTAAAGAACAAAGGAGAACACCAGCAATATAGCCTATCTGAATTCTCAAACTGGTAAAGAAAGACTAGAATTTGAAATCATTTTCAGTTATGGAAAAGAAACCCAGAAACAGTGAATCTAATTGGTTCCTGTATGCAGAACAACCATACAAAACACATAATATCAGAAGAGGGAAATTCATAAAATATGAGATACTATGGGGAGTGCAAGCTCAAGATGTGATAGTCTTGATCATCACTAATACATATGCTGGCCAGTATGTTGTAGATGTTAAAGCCATAGCAAGTGTGAGCTTAGATAATTAATTGTTGACCTAAAATGTGTTCAGGTGCCAAAATCTAAACAATAGAGAATGCCAATAAATTAAAACTTGGCTTTTGAATGACGTGGAATAGAAAAGAAACTATGAAATACAAAAAACAGTGAAATTACCCAAAACTGAGAAAGAGGAAGTAGAAGGGGATCATCTTTATAAAAAATAAAATTTAAAAAAATTAATTAAAATATAATAATGGAAAGTCAAGATTGGAATTAAAAATATAGTAAGAGCAGTTTACAACTCACCGCAAAGATGTGGCGACGAGCTGCGACAGGCACATACAAAAGACACACACATACAACACTATCAGCTATCGGCCATGTCCTTCTTCAGAAAATAGAACACTCATGCAATCACACAGGCACACAATGCAGTCATATAACCGTCACCTCCATCCGCCACACTTCGAATCATGTTCTGCGGCGAATCGGGGACGGGAAGGGAGGGAACAGTGGATAGGAAGGTTATGTCACGGTGGTGGGGATGGGTTAGATAGGAATAATGAGATGCAGCCTAGGAATGGAGTGGGGAGGCGGGTGAGCGGAGAAAAATAAAATAAAATAAACAAAACAATATAAAATAAAGTAAAATAAAATAATATACAAAATGCGTGCATACTGCAAGTACACAAGACCTCATACACACACACACACACACACACACACACACACACACACACACACATGATTGCACATTCACAAACCACTTAAAATAGGTGAAGTTTGGGATAGAGAGGTAGGAACTGTAATGTAAGGAGAAAAAATAGGGAAGTTATCGTAGGTTGAGGCCTGGTTGATTTCGGGATCGGAGAATGTATTGTAGGGATAACTCCCATCTATGCAGTTCAGAAAAGCTGGTGGTGGAGGATCCAGATGGCCCGGGTTGTGAAGCAACCATTGAAATCAAGCATGTGCTCCGCTGCATGCTGTGCCACAGGGTGGTCCACCTTGTTTTTGGCCACAGTTTGGCAGTGGCCATTCATCCTAATGGCTAGCTGGTTGGTGTTCATGCCATTATAGAAAGCTGTACAATGTTTGCAGCACAGTTGGTAAATTACGTGGCTACTTTCACAGGTGGCCCGGCCTCTGATAGGGTAGGATAAGCCTGTGACAGGACTGGAATAGGAAATGCTGGGTGGGTGGATTGGACAGGTCTTGCAGTGGGATCTTCCACAAGGATATGATCCCTGTGGCAGTGAGCTGGGTTTCAGGGTGGCATAGGGATGAACTAGGATGTCGTGGAGGTTGGGAGGGCAATGGAACAACTCTTTAGGAGGGGTGGGAAGGATCTTGGGCAGGATGTCTCTCATTTCTGGGCACAAGGATAGAAAATCAAAACCTTGGTGAAGGATATAATTTAGTTTTTCGAGTCCAGGGTAGTACTGTGTGACAAGGGGAGTGCTCTTGTGGATGGTTACTGGTGTTAGGAGGAGGATTTGGGGTGTGTGAGAATATGGCACGGGAGATCTGTTTGCAGACTAGGTCTGTGGGGTAGTTTCTGTTTGTGAAGGCCTTTGTGAGACCTTCAGCATATTCAGAAAGGGAGTTCTTGTTACTTCAGATATGCCGTCCACGGGTGGCCAGGCTGTAAGGGAGGGATTTTTTGATGTAGAAGGGATGGCAACTGTCAAAGTGTAGGTACTTTTGCTGGTTGGTAGGTTTAATATGGAGGGAAGTGTGGATGGAGCCATCAGTGAGGTGGAGGTTGACATCTAGGAATGTGGCATGGTAGGTTGAGGAAGACCAGGTGAAGTGGATGGGAGAGAAGTAATTGAGGTTCTGAAGAAAGGAGGATAGGTGCAGATCATGAAAATATCATCAATGAACCTGAACCAGGCCAGAGGTTTGAGGTTTTGGGATGCAGGAAGGATTCCTCCAGACGGCCCATAAACAGGTTGGCATAGGAGGGTGCCATGTGGGTGCCCATGGCTGTGCCTTGGATTTGATGGTAAACTTTCCCCTCAAAGGAAAAGTAGTTGTTAAGTAGGATGAAACTGGTGAGGGTTATGAGGAATGAGGTATCAGGCTTGAGTTCAGAGGGAAGTTGGGAGAGGTAGTGTTCCAGAGCGGCAACGCCATGGGTATGTGGGATGTTGCTGCATAGGGAGGTGGCATTCACTGTGACAAGTAAGGATCCAGGAGGCAAGGGGATGGGAATGGTGGAGAGTCGGTGAAGGAAGTGGTTGGTATTCTTGATGTGGGAAGATAGATTTTGGGCAATTGGTTGGAGGTGTTGGTCAACTAGGGCTGAAATTCGTTCGGTAGGAGCACAGTAACAAACCTTAATTGGGTGTCCAGGATTATTAGGTTTGTGGATTTTGGGGAGCATGTAGAAGGTGGGTGTACGGGGTGCTGCTGGGGTGAGGAGGGAGATGGATTCAGGGGAGAGTTTCTGGGAGGGGCCATAGGATTTTAGTAGGGATTGGAGATCTTGTTGGACTTTGGGGATCGGGTCAATCCAGCACAACTTGTAGGTGGAGGAGTCAGAGAGTTGGCGGAGCCCGTCTACCAGGTAGTCACTGTGATCCATAACTACAGTGGTGGAACCTTTATCTGCAGGGAGGATGATTATGTCAGGATTAGTTTTAAGGTTTTGGATGGCTCTTCTTTCTTCTGCTGGAAGGTTTGAGTTCTTGGGAAAGGATGGTGAGGACAAGTTGAAGGTGAGAAACTCTTGGAGGGTAACCAGAGTGTGGTTAGTTGGGAGTGCAGGGGGATCTTTGTTGGATGGTGGTATGAATTGGGACAGGCAGGGTTCAATATTTGGATTAGGTGGGTTACGGCCAGAGGAATTGGTGGCAAAGTAGTGTTTCCATCGTAGTGATCGGGAAAAGGAGAGTAGGTCTTTGAAAAGACCAACATGATTGAACTGGGGTGTAGGACTAAAGGTAAGACCTTTGTATAAAATGGAAACTTCAGAAGGGTTTAGGTTTTTTGTGGATAGGTTGACCACAGAGTTCTGTGGTTGATTTGGTATTGGATGTTGTGGAGTGGTGGTAGAGAGTTAGGAGAGATGAGCTAGGTTGAAGGGGGTCAGCTAAGCATGGCCTGGAAGCTATGATGGGTTCACGAGGAGGAACACTGTGGGTTGGATAAGCATTGGATATGGGTGCTCCAAGGCGGCAATATGATGTCAGCAGGCTGGACAGTTTGTGGAGGTGGTGTTTGGAGTGCTTCTCCAGTTGCTGGAGAGCAAACGATTCGATCTGGGAGATGGGATGTAGGTAGTTTTGGTTACACAATAGTAATATCTTACAGAGGGAGAGAAGGTAGCTAAGGGTTTTATGAGCCATGGAGATGTGATTTTGTAGCACTAGGTTCGTGAGGGATAAGGATTGGTGGAATCTGAAAGGGTGCAGGTCATTGTGGAAGGAGTGGTTGGATCCAGACAATGGAATTTTTAAGGTTAGACCGTTGGGAGAGATACCATGACTTAGGCAGCATTTTAGGAATAGGATGTGGGATTGGGTTTTGGCCAGGGAAAGGGATACTTTCCTGAACTGGTAAGATAGATGGAGCAGGGGTCCATTGTGGCAGGGATGGTGCAGGGAAAGAAGAAAATGAGGAATGATGGGAGAGACAGTGGCAACATTTTAGGAATAAGATGTGGGATTGGGTTTTGGCCAGGGAAAGGGATACTTTCCTGAACTGGTACATATCAATATGCTGAAGGTCTCACAAAGGCCTTCACAGATAGAAAATACCCCACAGACATATTCCGCTAAAAGATCTCCCGTGCCGTATCCTCACATACCCAAAATCCTCCTCCTCACACCAGTAACCATTCACAAAAGAGCACTCCCCTTGTCACCCAGTACTACCCTGGACTCGAACAACTAAATTACATCCTTCACCAAGGTTTTGATTTTCTATCCTCATGCCCAGAAATGAGAGACATCCTGCCCAAGATCCTTCCCACCCCTCCTAAAGAGGTGTCCCATCGCCCTCCCAACCTCCACAACATCCTAGTTCATCCCTATGCCACCCCGAAACCAAGCTCACTGCCACAGGGATCATATCCTTGTGGAAGATCCCGCTGCAAGACCTGACCAATCCACCCACCCAGCACTTCCTATTCCAGTCCTGTCACAGGCTTATCCTACCCTATCAGAGGCTGGGCCACCTGTGAAAGTAGCCACGTAATTTACCAACTGTGCTTCAAACACTGTACAGCTTTTTATATTGGCATGAACACCAACCAGCTAGCCATTAGGATGAATGGCCACTGCCAAACTGTGGCCAAAAAACAAATTGGACCACCCTGTGGCACAGCATGCAGCGGAGCACATACTTGATTTCAATGGCTGCTTCACAACCCAGGCCATCTGGATCCTCCCATCCACCACCAGCTTTTCTGAACTGCACAGATGGGAGTTATCCATTTAATACAGTCTCCGATCCCGAAATCAACCAGGCCTCAACCTACGATAACTTCCCTATTTTTTCTCCTTACATTACAGTTCCTACCTCTCTATCCCAAACTTCACCTATTTTAAGTGGTTTGTGAATGTGCAATCATGTGTGTGTGTGTGTGTGTGTGTGTGTGTGTGTGTGTGTGTGTGATCTTGTGTACTTGCAGTATGCACGCATTTTGTATATTTATTTTATTTTACTTTATTTACATTGTTGTCAGTCAGTTTAAGTGTAGTTATGCAGTCTTACTTTTGTATTACTTCTGTGCTTCATCAAGAATGGATAAATAAGTAAATATGTTAAAAATGAAACGTGTCAAATTGAAAGTTTCCATGACTTGGAAGAACCCGACATCTTATTATTTTGTGATGTATTATTGGCAGGTGAGCTACAAGATCTTTGAGACCACTGAACTTTTACAACAGGTGATGTATTAAAAATGTTCAGTAAAAAAAGCGCCACACGTTCAAAGGAAGAAAGGAAATGTGTAAAGTTTTGTAAGGATGTGCAGTGAAATAAATAATAACCCCCTTTCCCTCCCCTCTCTTCTCATTGCCCATCATCTTCGACTTCTGAATTTATTTGTGTTTCTTTCAAATATATTCATGAGCAATGCACGCAAGATGTAGATCAAGTGAAACATACAAAACAATTAGGCTTGATTCCTTGGTGGCACTTGTGAACAATGACTTTTTATTTGATTTGTAGAAAAATTTTCAGCAATCAGTCATAAATATTAATTTATTCTGATCTAGGTTTTGACCACTGCTTAAAACAAAATGGTTAAAACACATAAAACATTTGACCATGTTGGAGGTTACATTCATACTCTTTAAGCCTTGATAATGACCACTCAGTGGTCAAAATCTAGATCTGAACAAATTAATATTTATGACTGATTGCTGAAAAATTTTCTACAATACAAAACAATCTTCATTAAATAAAAATGCTTTACATAATTGTAATTTGGTAACACAAAATTTAAAAGAAAGGTAACAAAACACATAATGTACGGTATATGTAACAGGGAATTTCTTTGAATATTTATTAAAATCAGTAGAAGTCCTACAGTTTGTATCTTTTAAGTTGAAAAATTAAAAGCACATTTCTTTTATTACAAAATTTTGTAGTTTTGTTCGAATTAAATCAAAATTCATTGTCTCAAACATTAGCCATTTTTCTTCTTTTTTAACCACATAAAGTTTTATTTGCTGAGGTAAATTCCCCCAGAATATACTTTTCTACTATATAATGATGTGAAAACACCTAAATTATTGAGTCTTTATTATAAAGATTCCAAAGGAAAAGGTAACTATGAAATACAAATCTCAGTCGTTTGGGGGTGTTGTTGAATTTGATTTTCCAAATCATTTTACTTTCAGTATGCAGTCCAAGGAATTTAGACACTTCCATTCTTATGATTTTTCACACATCCAATTTATTTCTCTCTTTTATTGTTTTCATAGAGAACCGAATAAAATTGGTCTTACTTGAATTTAATTAGAGTTAACCACTTCAGATACATCCTTTATGGACTCTTCCTATTGGTATTAGATTTTCTACTGATGAACATTGTGGTATTATCAACAAATAGAGTAAATGTACTGGTCATGCTTATGTGCAATGTTAGATGATTTACAAATTTCAAAACCAGAAATGACCCTAGATTTTAACCTTGTGGCACACTACAACTAATACGATTCCATTCATATTGAAACAGGTGCCCCTTAACCTATCTGATATGTTTAAAGCTACCTTTTGTTTTCTGTCCAGAGAAGGGATTGTGGCCAATTACCTAATTACCTGCAACACTACTTATACCAACTTGTTACTCTATGAGAATGTGGTGATATCCACAGTCAAAGGCTTTTGATATGTCACAGAAAAGACCAGTTTCTTTGCTTTTTTTACAGAATGATCCAAGGATTTTATTTATTTACTAGAAAACCCGGCAATGCTTCACAGTCACTAATGTGTATGGGATATATACCCTAATCTCATCTCTTCTTTTCCCGATGTATGTCCCTTCCTTCCTCCTCTACTTCTCCATCGCCTCCTCCCACTTTCCTTTGTCCATCTCCTCCTCCCTGTATCTTCACACCACTCCCTCTTACCCACACTATATCCATATCCTCCCCCCTCCTATCATCCCCCATTTTTAAATCCATTTCATTCCCCTATTCTTTATCTCCTCCTCTCCCTCTCTCTGCTCTTATTTATCATTATTGCAATTGGGACCCGCATTATGAATAGAAGTGAAAAAGGATGGGTAAAACAATTGGAAATGGGTCATTAGAGAGAACCTTTGAGCTGCTCTATCTGTGAGGTTAGTAGCTTTAATGTCCGTACTCTTAATGGTTTTATTACATGAACATACATATCAACGACGAACTGTTGAAACAATCTCCAGCATTTCAGTATGTGATTGTCCTTGTTTCAGTGAATCATCAAATGGTAGGCATAAAAATTCATACAGTTGGCCTTCTTGTTAGTTACTTTACCTGTAAGTGAATAATTAACTCTTATTACGAATCTAATTGAAACACAATTAACAACATTGCTACATACTGGTAAAATTTTACATTCCGAGACACAGGCAACTGCTGTTGGATCATGGGAATGAAGCCGACCAATCATGGCAAAGCTTGCGACAGCCAATGAAATTTTAGTTGGTGACAGTTGTTTTCTCTTCATAACCAAGGAAAGTAATAGTCCAAATAGACCTCCATAAATATCCAAAAACTAATCCATTTGGCCATTGTGTCTAGCCAGGATGAGCATGTAGTGCTTGTAGTGTGTGTGTGTGTGTGTGTGTGTGTGTGTGTGTGTGTGTGTGTGTGTGTGTGGTGTTCATGTTAGATGATGATGAAGGAAGTTTAAGGTGGAAACAGGCACCACCCTATAGACTATTTCTCTAGAATAGTATCAAGATGGCCACCTAGTACAACATACCCATCTAATGTATGGATCACCAACACTTGCAGAGACACTGGGGAGAGATTTGGAATTTGATCAAGGACATTGGTGCAAAGTCTAGGTATCAAGGACTCATGCCCCCATTACTATAAACTCAATACTTCAGAGAATCAGTATTGACTGGCTGTAATGGCTGTCATGTCATCATTAGCTCATAAGCATCAATGGATGTTTTCTGCACACCACTTTCTCAGCCAATGTCAGTTTCTAGAATTGGAGCTTCTACTGTTCAGTCAGGTAGCTCCTCAATTGCCTTCACAAGGGCTGAATGCACCCTGCTTGTGAACAACACTCAGCAGACCTGGGCAGTGCTCCTTCAAAATTCTAGTCATTATTTTGAGAATTGGTGGATCCAATGTGACATGGCCATTGGCTCAATTGCTATAAGGTCAATGTGCTATACATGGATGGGAACCCATTCTGACACTGACTACATGTTGCTTAACTTTGGTAATCTGACTGGAACCAGAGTATTCTCATCAGCAATCTGTGTGAGACACCTCTGGGCATTTCTATGAGCCACAGTGTTCTATCTCACACAGTAGACAGTGGTAGGGCTGGACCTACTAGTTTTACTTAGGTCTGCACCAGGCAAAAATCAAGTTGTGGAGGAAATGATAATGTCGCACTGTGGTTTTATCTCACTTCCAGTGGTCTGTATGTGAGTGCTATTTTGGTAATGCAGCTTCAGCTGTCATGCAGCCCCATGAGCAACAGCATTGGATTGCTCATGAGATGCCATGTTATAGGAGGAGACTTAGGCATTCCTGCCTATCTATTTATAAGACAGGCAATACACTGGATTTGAATCCGGTTGAAGAAAGTGTTACTCTTACTTCTCAGAAAGAGTTGTTGAGTGGTCCTATTACATTTGTAGGTGCCGTTTTTAATTTTAGTGTAAAAACTACTGACGTTTTTGGAGGTTCTGGATGGCTAGCGATTGCTCTTGTGAGATCTGGTGATGCCAAAAAAGGAGTTCTGAAATCTTTTCCAGAGCGGACGTGGAGTCTTGGAGAGGTGCCCAATAGAGATTATGGTACTTTGCATATTTATGCAGACAAACCATTGTGTTTGAGGACTTGGAACAGAAGCACAGACATTGCTTGTCTCAGTATTGACATTATTATCAGCAAGTTGTGCATTATTAGTTGACAAATAAATATCATAATTCTGTCAATACCAGTCTGGTCAATTTCTGTCACCTTGGCGACCACCCTGAGAACAATGCTTGGATTCAGCAGTTAGCCAGCACACATAATGACTAACTTATAACCAGTGCTGGGTCTTGAACTTGGGACTCCAACTTACTAGGCAGGTGTGCTACTTGTGCTACCCAGGCACAATTGCTTCACACACCTGCAATGACTACATGTACACCCACTGTCTGATTTAGAAAAACTATGTGTCCAAAAGAATATATTCCAGAATTCTTAATTGTAATAGCCACATGTGCCAGAATGTCTAATTCAATGGAGGAATTACAATGGGTCATTAAAAAGTTTTTCAAAGGAGTCAAAAGAAAAAAAGAGTAATTTTTTATATAGGGTAATGTTATACTTGGTAGGAATGTCATTGGTAATAACATTAGGAGGGTTATTACTAACTTTATAGGAGTGGTATGATGTTTTACATGCTTTGTAAATTTATGACATCATGGCTGTAACTGTCAAATTACAAAATGAGAATTAAAAGTATCAACCAAATTTGACAGTCTATTTACAGACGCCTTAGATGTCTTATGTATGTCAGGCTATCTAGACATAACTGTGACTTGAAAATGTCAATGTAAGCCAAAACAGGACCATCGTGTTCAAATACATATTATTAAATAGCAGTGTTTTTTATTTATCATTATTATTTTTTTAGACAAGATAATAAATTAAATGCTAAATTAAGCATCATATTCAGTTGTTATGAATCGCTTGAAAATATAACAAAGTCTTACAACTAAATCATAAAAAATACAAATCTTGTAACTAAAATCAAATGAAATTTACTTGAGGTATATAGAAACATCAATCATTTTGAGAAGTCATATTCAGAATAATATGAATGGAAATCAATCCTCTAAGAGCATAGCAAAAGAACTTGGAAGGCCATTGCTATATCTGGCCAACAGAATCATGACAGAATGTGAATTTCCTGACACACTTAATATAACTGCAATGCTATATGTGTAAAAGAAAGGCAATAGACATCTCCCTATGAACTATAGGCCAATCTCAATAATTCCAATAATTGCTAAAGTAATAGAAACCTGTATACACAAACAAATAAATGAACATTTTGAAAGAAACAAGATAATAAATGAAAGCCAATTTGGAATCAGACTAAACCTATGAACAATAAAAGTAATAGGTAATCTGATAGATAAAGTATGTGATGGTGTTTAAGGGAAATTAACTATGTGTGCTACACTCATAGACTTAAGCAAAGTAGATGAGTCACTTTCAGATGTGAATATGCTAAAAAAATTAGTTCACTATGTGAAAGAATGATAGTCATTAAATCTATTCAGGACATACCTTATGGACAGGCAACAATTAGTAAGTGTGAATGACCAGTCATCACAACATCTGAAAATTAAAAGAGGAATTCCATAGGGATCAGTCCTTGGACCTTTCCTTTTCGATGTCTACATAAATGATATTGCAAGGCACCTACCATGTGAGAAAGTACTATATGCTGATGATACTGGTAACAACAGGCAATGACGAACAAACTGTGCAACACTATAATAAAGAAATTATAAACACCACAAAAGTTTGGTGCCAGGACAATCAACTATCCATAAATGAATCAAAAACTGAAGAAGTCTTTTTTTAATCTGAGGGTCACAGAGGCTGAAAATAGGAGTGTTAAATTACTTGGAATCATGGTGGGGAAAAGACTGTCTTGGGATGCACATATTAACTACCTACTATCTACATCTACATGGGATACTCTGCAAATCACTACTATTTATCTCCCATTCCATTCTCGAATATCGCGCAGGAAGAAAGAACACCTGAATCTCTCCGTATTGCGCGAGTTATCTTTCTTCTATAGAAATTAAGATAAAATGTTAGCAAGAGCCTGCTGCTACAATCCTATCATGCTTTATTCCAATTGAAATTGCAGTATGGAATACTACTGTGCATCAAAGTGACCATGCACCTTCAAATGGCAGAAAAATGCTGTTAGACGTTTATCAGATCTTTCACCCAATGAAACTTGCAGAAGTCATTTCAGAGCACTATATATTTATAATTGCTTAATCTATGTCAAAGAAAATCTTCAAAAACTTAAATTATGAAATAATGTTCACATGCATGAAACAAGATTACATACATGATAGATCTGGCAAACTCAAGACTTTCACATACACAAAAGAGACAAAAAAACAATTACCAAATACAGCCCGCTTTACTCCCTTACCTGAGTTTTAGACAGATCTAGAGATTTGGATAAAAGAAAAAGAATTCTACTCTGTTGAATAGTTTATGGCAAGTCACCAGGCGAAGGAGCACAGGTGGTGATAGTAGCACAAATAAAACACACACACACACACACACACACACACACACACACACACACACACACACACACACACACAAACGCAAGCTTTCGCAACCCAGTTGCTTCTTCAGGCAGAAGGGAAGGAGAGGGAAAAGGAAATGATGAGGGTTTTAAGGGAGGGGGTAAGGAGCCATTCCAATCCCGGGAGAGGAAAGACTTACCTTGGGGGAAGAAAAGGAAGGTAAACAAATACACATACACCCACACATTTACACAGACACAAACACATCTAGGCAGACATACTGTGGGGAAATGCATCAAAGTATTGACAGTATGTCAATACTTTGTCCAACTCTTCGTCTAAAGAAAGGTCTGTAGTAGCACTATTGTCATCATCACTACTATTGATCATGATGTCCATTATTTCCTTGTTTGATAAACTATGTTCCGACATTGCAATGACAGTACAGTGAAACACTGTTCCCTCACCAAACAAAAAATACAGGACATGCCCGATGGAGGGCTCGTGAGTAGGAAGGCCCAGAAGTGAAAACTGTAGTGTTTACCGACATAACAAAGAAGGCCCGTTAATGGCAGTGCCACCAGGAATGTTGAGCCGCGGGTAAAACCAAGTCACTGCTGCTCCATTGTGCGCCCGGGCCCCGGGCGTACATGAATGCCCTTAGCCGTCAGGCCGCTCTACCTGCTGGGCATATATGAATGCCGGTAGGCCCAGACGGCTACGGGCGTACACATACGCCCGTAGCCGTCTGGGCCTTCTAACTGCTGGGGATACATATATGCCCATAGCCGCGAAAGGGTTAAGAATGAACTATGCTGCTTTTAGGA
Source organism: Locusta migratoria (assembly GCA_026315105.1). Taxonomy (NCBI): domain Eukaryota; kingdom Metazoa; phylum Arthropoda; class Insecta; order Orthoptera; family Acrididae; genus Locusta; species Locusta migratoria. The sequence goes on from CM048747.1 coordinate 427,448,409, forward strand.
ACCTGTCTGAGAGAAACAATGTTTTTATGAACATTATGCCGAATCATTTGAAGATAATTTTCTTTGTCTGCAAGATGGTACTTTCATTTTTTACATACACTGGTTTGGTTTAGCCTCAGACACTGCAGGACAGGTCAGTAAAGGATGAGAAGCATGTCCTTTTTTTTGGGGGGGGGGGGGGGTTCTTAAGAATTAGGTGGTAATGGACTCATCCTATGAATTTAGACTAACATTTAGCAGAGTCTTCCCTTAGGTGAACATTAGATATGTTTAATATACCCGGCATGAATCAGTGCCAGCACAAACCGATTGGGGTACAGTCTTGCTTCTGTAGCACAAGTATCACACGTCTCCATCCTGCTTTCAGCGGAAGCTTTGCTGAATAATATTTCTTTCGATTACACTTATGAAAATATGTTTATTTTTCGTCTATTACTATTAATTCTGTAATATTAATAAAAATTTTCAGAAATGTTTAGTTGTTGACATAAGGAAAAACTCAAAAATGTTAGTCGAAATTAATGGGATGAGTCCATACCAAATATTTGTTATGTACTTACGATTCTTTGAGTCACTACAGTGTGAAAACAATAGTAATAAGATAACAAAATCAATTAACAATTAGCTGGCCCAAAATAGACGGCAGTGAACAAGTATCCTTCGATCTTACACTGACAGTGGGTGATGATCCCTTGTTTCTGGCCAGAAGCCCTCCAAGAAGGAAAAAACAAACCACAACATGAAATAAAATGACACCTGCTTCTCAACCTTTACTGAAAGTACCATGGAGGCAAAGAAAATTGTCATCATGTGATTCATGAAATGTTCAGAGAAAATTATTTCCCATCAGTCAGCTTCCCAACAAAATAAATAAAAATTCTGAGAACCGTGTAGAGTTCTTTGAAAGTGGAGGTGAGTTGAAACATAGTACAGCATGTCCCACATGAAACCGGCACACCTAATATACCCCCACAGCCATAACTTGCAGCATCCCTTATAAGGAGGTAACTAAATATCTGTAATTTTACTGTTCTGTATTCCTGTTTAGTTATTTCATTCCTACTTTAGTCTTGGGCGTGAGGGATAGCGCTTTTATGTGAAATAGTGTAATAGTCATTATAGGAGGAGTAGATGCATCAATAAATGTAAATATATTTCTGGGCTTCTTCTGCTTATCACCTCCAACTAGAAAGAAATTAAGTAGAATTTCAGAAAATTTTATTTCAGTCCATCGACAGTAAATTCGCAGTTTACATTAATTTATTCTTCTCTTGTAGTTAGAAACATAAATATGTATTTCATCAATTTTATGATGTGGACAACAAACTACTTGTATACCTTATATTAAGGTAAGTATTACCTTATGTGAAACCATAGCAGATAATTATTCATTGTAATCAGTCGCCACCGAAGAAAAATTAGTGTATAGTTATTTTCTGGTTATGGATTATTAACACATCATGAGGGACTAACATACATGGCCAGCAAATAATTTTTTCAGCACTGCAGTGCTTCACGCTACACTCCCGAGTTCATAGGCTTGTGGTCGCGGTTTGACGCTGCTTGGATAACTCACAATTACTTGTGAAAAGAGGTAGATATCAGTGTGACTACCATTTCAAAAACTTCTCTATTCTTTTAGCCCCATTTCTCTCGCTGTAATGTATGGTCTAAAATACATAGAACACTAACCTGCTCGCTATCAAACTTTTTCAATACACGATTTGTAAATCAAGCACTTGCATTTGACAATTAGTGTCATTTGAAAATGAGTGTTATGAATTGTGAAAAGGTGAATGATTGATTTGAAAGCTAATATGATGTACTATCATGAGTCCAAAAATCAGATTTTTTAACCACATACTTTCATAAAAATGAGTGAGGAGCATTACACAACTAAAAACTCGGGCAGAAATGGGTTATTAGAGAGAACCTTTGAGCTGCTCTATCTGTGAGGTTAGTAGCTTTAATGTCCGTACTCTTAATGGTTTTATTACATGAACATACATATCAACGACAAACTGTTGAAACAATCTCCAGCATTTCAGTATGTGATTGTCCTTGTTTCAGTGAATCATCAAATGGTAGGCATAAAAATTCATACAGTTGGCCTTCTTGTTAGTTACTTTACCTGTAAGTGAATAATTAACTCTTATTACGAATCTAATTGAAACACAATTAACAACATTGCTACATACTGGTAAAATTTTACATTCCGAGACACAGGCAACTGCTGTTGGATCATGGGAATGAAGCTGACCAATCATGGCAAAGCTTGAGACAGCCAATGAAATTTTAGTTGGTGACAGTTGTTTTCTCTTCATAACCAAGGAAAGTAATAGTCCAAATAGACCTTTAAATTTAAGTTAGAAATCTTCACAGGGATCAAATTTGTCAGCACCTGCCATACCCTACTGTGCAGCTTCCCCTTCTAAATAACAGAATGTAAAATCAATCTTTCTAGAGTCTTTCCAACTTCTGGGTAATTATCTCAAATGCCTTAATGAATGATTGGGAGGGACTTCTCCATCTGGTTTGAATCTAGGGCATTGTTTGGATAAATTAATTCCTGAAGTAAAACTTAAATTATCCCCATTTGAACTAAGAGGTAAGTCAACAGGGTTGTTCTGGTCCAGTGCCCATTTTTGATCGAGTATGACAGAGTCTGTGTTTATCGTCAGAACTTTCTGATGTCACGCATTCTGTTGATCGCGTTTTACTTTTTATACATCGTACCAATATGGTGAAAGAAGTTTAAAATCCTTTGCTTGAAGAATTCTGTGGTGTCCTTGTTACTTTACCTTCTCTTGTAGCATAATTGTATCTCCTTTTTATCTCTGCCTCCTTTTAGTTAGTTCTTAATAAGCATGTACATATATTAAGACGAAAAATTCCTAGCAGGAAAAATTAAATATACAAAATAGACGTAGATTACTCACCAGGCGAAGGAGCACAGGTGTAACAGCATCACAAATAAATAAATGAATACACACAAATGCAAGCTTTCGCAGCCTAGCTGCTTCGTCAGGCAGAAAGAGAAGGAGAGGGAAAAGGAAATGATGAGGGTTTTAAGGGAGTGGGTAAGGAGTCATTCCAATCCCGGGACAGGAAAGACTTACCTTGGGGGGAAAAAAGGAGGGTAAACAAATCAGCGTCAAGTGGCATCTCTGTCTAACTTCTAACTTCTTTGCTTTCTGCAGTATGTCTGCCTAAGTGTACTTGCGTCTGTGTAAATGTGTGGATTTGTTTACCCTCCTTTTTTCCCCCCAAGGTAAGTCTTTCCTGTCCCGGGATTGGAATGACTCCTTACCCACTCCCTTAAAACCCTCATCATTTCCTTTTACCTCTCCTTCCCTTCTGCCTGACGAAGCAGCTAGGCTGCGAAAGCTTTCATTTGTGTGTGTGTGTGTGTGTGTGTGTGTGTGTGTGTGTGTGTGTGTGTGTTCATTTATTTATTTGTGATGCTGTTACACCTGTGCTCCTTTGCCTGGTGAGTAATCTACGTCTATTTTTTATATTTAAGCATGTACATAGTTGCTTATAACTTTTGTTGCCTTAAAGTCTCCCCCCAATAAATAAATAAAAAAAGAGATTTTCTGATTCCTAGTTGTTAATTTAGCTTTGGTCTTTTCTAGTCAAGCCCGCAATTTTTTTCAAATTGCAAAGTTGTTATTTAAGAATCTAAATTTTCATCTTCACTACCCTGTGGCTGTCAACTCATTCCTTAATTTGTTTAGTAACATTTTGTTCCCAATTAGGCAAACCACTTAAACGGATATTTAATTCTGAAATATTCTGGTACTTTGCCAAAGTGTCAACCTTACTCTCAGTTTCCAACTCTTTAATTCATCTGTGACAATTCCGCTTTGATATTAGGTTTGTAACACTTCTATTCTCTTTTGAGTTGATTTCAAATTTTGATCTAAATATTGAAATTTTAGAGTAATCTCATCTTTCACGATATCTACTGAACTGCTATTTTTCTTAACTTCTTCTAAAATTACCCCTTTAAGTATATTTCTTTCTTTTTCTAACTGGTCTTTCACTACCTGTGTAGAAATCTCCAAAATTGTGTCCTTGTAAATTAGTAATTGTTTTAAATTTTTAATATCCTGTCTTAAGTTAGTCCTGACATTCTGTTTCATAGTTTCCTAATTTGGATTGTAAATTATCTAACCTTTGATTTTGTGTGTTTAATTTTTTGTCAATTTCTTTAGGCAGCTCTGAAGTTATGTTCTCTAATTTATTGATAAGTTCATTCATTAACACTTTTAAGTTATTAGACTGTTCTGCACTTTGAATAGACAGTATGTCATTGAGATTTTTTTATAGTGTTTTAACTCTTTTCAAAGGTTTTCTGCATTTTCAATTACCATAGTGGTTCTCCTTCCATCTGATCTTTCCCCATATTATGGGTAATTGGCATAGACTAACTAATTTTGATGTAGACACTTAAGATTACACACACCCACACACACTTTAAACAAAATTAACTTTCTACACTCATCACAGGAACTGATGGCTTGCTTAAAATGGTGTGCCCAATGAGAAGGCAGTTCGACGTGTAGGTTGACCAGGAGTGGTGTGGTCCCGTGATGCCTTACTGTTGCATTGTGTGGGGTTATGGTGCGGCGATGAACTGCATAGCTATGACTACAGTAATCAGTGAGAACTATTGCTGTAGGTCTATGTAACTGGTAACCCACCAAACTGGAGTTTGCAATTCCAAGATAACAGACGTTTGTGGATTTTAAATCAATACCTCAACTTAAAAGTTTTTGCTGAATACTTCCTTCTTTTGTATTTTCTTATGAACCTTTTTCATACAATACAATTTTCTAGTGGAAAACAAAACTCCAGGTCAGTTCAATCTTGTTGATTTCCTGTTATCAAGGGTAAATCTCATTACTTTTTGTAGAATAACTTTTCAAATTAAGTTGACTTATCTTCTTTTCCTTATTATAAATGATAATCTTCTCTTCTTCCTAGTGTTAATTTATCTTACTTTTTTTCCCCTTCTGTTCTCATCATGTTATATGGCCACCAAGATCTATGACATGACCATGCTGATTTTGTAACCATCATAAATTCTGAATCAGTTAAGGTCCATTTTCATGTTTAGTTATGTGTTTTGTAAATGCTTCTTCCAATTAAATAAATGAAGATCAACTTATTTCTTGTAGTTAAACTTCAATAACGGTCTTTTGATTCCCTTTCTAACTATTACAGATAATTAGTTAAAATTATGGTTGGAAGTCAACTGCAACATTTCACATTTGACACAGTGTGCAGCCATGGTAGCCCTGGAAAAATCAGCACCAGCCACATGTGCTGTATATATGTTTCTGAAGATGATCTTAGATAAGGTCAAAACCAGAATGAAACCTTCACTCTGCAGCGGAGTGTGCACTGATATGAAACTTCCTGGCAGATTAAAATTGTGTGCCAGAACCGGGACTCGAACCTGGGACCTTTGCCTTTTGCGGGCAAGTGCACTACCGACTGTGCTATCCCGACACGACTCACGATGCCGCCCCACAACTTTACTTCCGCCAGTACCTCGCCTCCTACTTTCCAAACTTCACAGAAGCTCTCCTGCGAACCATGCAAGACTAGCACTCCTGGAAGAAAGGATATGGTGGAGAAATGGCTTAGCCACAGCCTAAGGGATGTTTCCAGAATGAAACCTTCACTCTGCAGCGGAGGGTGTGCTGATATGAAACTTCCTGGCAGATTAAAATTGTGTGCCGGAACTGGGACTCGAACCTGGGACCTTTGCCTTTTGCGGGCAAGCGCACTACCGACTGTGCTATCACGACACGACTCACGATGCCGCCCCAAAATGCAAACACACCTAGAGAGACATTTTACAAATGTCTGTCTAGGTGTGTTTGCATTTTGATATGTCTGAGTGTGTGTGTATTTGTTTACCTTCCTTTTTTTCCCCTAAGGTAAGTCCTTCCACTCCTGGGATTGGAATGACTCCTTTTCCACTTCCTTAAAACCCATATCCTTCCCTTTCTCCTCCCCTTTCTTCCTCTTTTTCGCGAAGAAGCTGCCAGTGGTGGCGAAAGCTTGTATGTGTGTTTGTGTGTGATTTTATTCGTTTCTATCGACGAGCCAGTCCTTTTGGTAAGTCATCTCTTTTCTATATACATATATAACAGAAGTTTATTATTATTATTATTATTTCGGCATAATAGAAATTGGCAAACTACTAAACTATCCTATTGTTTTGCAGCTCTCTGCTCATTTCACCATGTTGAATATTTATGACGTGCATCCTTTCTATTGTGTTTTGTCACCACCAGTCGATACAGGCAAACAGTGTTCACATTGGTGATTGCGAGGAAGAAAAAGACTGACAGCTTCCAAGTTCGTAAGATGTCAGTGCATTGCTGCAACAAGTACTTTCGACTAAAAGCTCTTATTTCAAGCAATAATCAAAACCTCTCAAAGTTCTTCTTCAATAGCAATTATTTCAGTATCCGTTGGTATTACTTCATCATTAGTCATGAATGGGAAATATCCAATATCTCTATTGCCGTCAATCACTTGAGCTAGAAATTTGTATTTATATTGCTGCAAAGATTTGGAGAATACATAAATGTACTTAAATGACAGACCATTCTCATGCACAAGAAGATTAATTATCACATTCGTTTTTCCACAGTTTGGAGGGCCAGATATAATACATGTAATTGTATCTGGAAATAGATCTCTATGTTTGCGACTCTGTACTGCTGATGTTCCATAATCATCATTTTTATCAGTAATAGGAGCAATGGAGAGTTGGCAAGTGTGCGTCTTGAAGCACATCTTGAAGTTAACTAGTGAGTCTCTTATATATAAGGAGAGTAACACTGTTCAAATGTCCGCAGTTGTTAAACAAAGAAAGTGTGGTGGATCACTTCTTAATAGCGCCATCAATGACCTACCTATCAAACTACATATACCTGGTTACTCTTATTGTGGACCAGGCACAAAGTTAGCAAGTGTGCGTCTTGAAGCACATCTTGAAGTTAACTAGTGAGTCTCTTATATATAAGGAGAGTAACACTGTTCAAATGTCCGCAGTTGTTAAACAAAGAAAGTGTGGTGGATCACTTCTTAATAGCGTCATCAATGACCTACCTATCAAACTACATATACCTGGTTACTCTTATTGTGGACCAGGCACAAAGTTAGCAAAATGATTACAAAGAGCTGATGTTGGAATCAATAAACTAGATGCAGCTTGCAGAGAATACGATATTGCATATGCAAAACACCCAAACAGTTTGTCTGACAGGCATAGAGTGGACCTGATTCTAGCTGATAAAGCAGTACAAAGAATAAAGGCCTCAGACGCTAACCTCAGTGAAAAAATAGCTGCCCTTGTGGTGACTGCTGCAATGAAGGCCAAAGTTAAACTCAGTATGGGTATTAATAAAAAGAAGAATATGAATAATAATAAGAATAATATGAATAAGAAGAAGAAAAATATGAAGAGGAATAAAAAGATTGGAGATAATGAGATGAAAGGATTAATTAAAAGAATTCACTCTGGTCTTAAGTCAATGACACCTGGCACTAATTTCTGGGGAGCAGTGAAAGCAGCTCATAACATTGCTTCAGATGTAGCTCCAAAAGAAAGAATATATCTGCCTAGGTGTACTTGTGTCTGTGTGAATGTGTGGGCAAGTGTGCATTTGTTTACCCTCCATTTTTTCCCCCAAGGTAAGTCTTTCCTCTCCCGGGATTGGAATGGCTCCTTACCCCCTTCCTTAAAACCCTCATCATTTCCTTTTCCCTCTCCTTCCCTACTGCCTGAAGACGCAACTGGGTTGCGAAAGCTTGCGATTGTGTGTGTGTGTATTCATTTATTTATTTGTGATGCTGTCACACCTGCGCTCCTTCGCCTGGTGAGTAATCTTCGTATATATATATATATATATATATATATATATATATATATATATATATATATATAAAATATAAAAAATAGACGAAGATTACTCACCAGGCGAAGGAGCACAGGTGTGACAGCATCACAAATAAATGAATACACACACACACACAATCGCAAGCTTTCGCAACCCAGTTGCGTCTTCAGGCAGTAGGGAAGGAGAGGGAAAAGAAAACGATGAGGGTTTTAAGGAAGGGGGTAAGGAGCCATTCCAATCCCGGGAGAGGAAAGACTTACCTTGGGGGAAAAAATGGAGGGTAAACAAATGCACACATGCCCCATGTGTGCATTTGTTTACCCTCCATTTTTTCCCCCAAGGTAAGTCTTTCCTCTCCCGGGATTGGAATGGCTCCTTACCCCCTTCCTTAAAACCCTCATCGTTTCCTTTTCCCTCTCCTTCCCTACTGCCTGAAGACGCAACTGGGTTGCGAAAGCTTGCGATTGTGTGTGTGTGTGTATTCATTTATATTTGTGATGCTGTCACACCTGTGCTCCTTCGCCTGGTGAGTAATCTTCGTCTATTTTTTATATTTTATTTTTCCTGCTAGGAATTTTTCGTCTTAATAATCGTTATATATATATATATATATATATATATATATATATATATATATATATATATATAAAATTGGAAAGTCCAGGTTGGAATAAATAATATAGTGAGGACAGTTTACTACTCACCGCAAAGACGTGGCGACGAGCTGCGACAGGCACATACAAAAGACACACACATACAACACATTCAGCTATCGGCCATGGCCTTCTTCAGAAATAGAGCACTCACGCAATCACACAGGCACACAACACAGTCATACAACCATCACCTCCGACTGCCACACTTCGAAGTGTGGCAGTCGGAGGTGATGGTTGTATGACTGTGTTGTGTGCCTGTGTGATTGCGTGAGTGCTCTATTTCTGAAGAAGGCCATGGCCGATAGCTGAATGTGTTGTATGTGTGTGTCTTTTGTATGTGCCTGTCGCAGCTCGTCACCACGTCTTTGCGGTGAGTAGTAAACTGTCCTCACTATATTATATATATATATATATATATATATATATATATATATATATATATATATATATATATATATAACGATTATTAAGACGAAAAATTCCTAGCAGGAAAAATAAAATATAAAAAATAGACGAAGATTACTCACCAGGCGAAGGAGCACAGGTGTGACAGCATCACAAATAAATAAATGAATACACACACACACACACAATCGCAAGCTTTCGCAACCCAGTTGCGTCTTCAGGCAGTAGGGAAGGAGAGGGAAAAGGAAATGATGAGGGTTTTAAGGAAGGGGGTAAGGAGCCATTCCAATCCCGGGAGAGGAAAGACTTACCTTGGGGGAAAAAAAGGAGGGTAAACAAATGCACACATGCCCACACATTCACACAGACACAAGTACACCTAGGCAGACATACTGTAGAAAGCAAAGAAGTTAAGTTATAGAAGTTAAGAAGTTAGACAGAGATACCACTTGAGGCAGAGGCTCTGTCCAGAGAACTGATGCAAAGATGTTAAGAAGGTGGGTGGGAATTCAAATTTAGCGGAGGTTGAGACCAGGTGGGCAACGGGAAGAGAGAATATGCTGAAGGGCTAGTTCCCATCTCCGGAGTTCTGAAGGATTGGTGTCAGTGGGAAGTATCCAGATAACCCGGACGGTGTAGCACTGTGCCAAGATGTGCTGGCCGTGCACCAATGCGTGTTTAGCCACAGGGTGATCCTCGTTACCAACAAACACTGTCTGCCTGTGTCCATTCATGCGAATGGACAGTTTGTTGCTGGTCATTCCCACATAGAACGCTTCACAGTGCAGGCATGTCAGTTGGTAGATCACGTGGGTACTATCGCAAGTGGCTCTGCCTTTGATCGTGTACACCTTCCGGGTTACGGGACTGGAGTAAGTGGTGGTGGAAGGGTGCATAGGGCAGGTTTTACAACGGGGGCGGTTACAAGGGTAGGAGCCAGAAGGTAGGGAAGGTGGTTTGGGGATTTCATAGGGGTTTTAGGTAGGGAAGTGGGTGGTCGGCGTGAAAGGAAATACTCCATCGCAGCAAGGCCCTGGGTATGTGGGATATTTGTGTATAGGGAAGTGGCATCAATGGTTACAAGGATGGTTTCTGGAGGTAACAGGCTGGGTAAGGATTTCAGGCGATCGAGGAAGTGGTTGGTGTCTTTGATGAAGGATGGGAGACTGCACATGATGGGTTGAAGGTGTTGGTCTATGTAGGCAGAGATTCGTTCTGTAGGGGCTTGGTAACCGGCCACAATGGGGCGGCCGGGATGATTGGGTTTGTGAATCTTGGGAAGTAGGTAGAAGGTGGGAGTGCGGGGTGTCGGCGGGGTCATGAGGTTAATGGAGTTAGGTGAAAGGTTTTGTAGGGGGCCTAAGGTTTTGAGGATTCCTTGAAGCTCTGCCTGGACATCGGGGATGGGATTGCCATGAAAGACTTTATATGTGGTACTGTCCGAGAGCTGACGCAGTCCCTCAGCTACATACTCCCGCCGATCAAGTACCACGGTCGTGGATCCCTTGTCGGCTGGGAGAATGATGATGGAATGGTCAGCCTTCAGATCACGGATAGCTCGGGATTCAGCTGCGGTAATGTTGGGAGTAGGATTAAGGTTTCTCAGGAACGACTGGGAGGCAAGGTGGGAAGTAAGGAATTCCTGGAAGGTTTGAAGAGGGTGGTTTTGAGGAAGAGCAGGTGGGTCTCGCTGTGATGGAGGACGGAACTGTTCTAGGCAGGGTTCAATTGGAATGATGTCTTGGGGAGCTGGGTCATAGGGAGTAGGATTATTCTTCTTCGTGGCAAAGTGGTATCTCCAGCAAAGACTACGAGTATAGGAAAGTAGATCTTTGACGAGAGCTGTGTGGTTGAATTTGGGAGTAGGACTAAAGGTGAGGCCTTTGGATAGGACAGAGGTTTCAGATTGGGAGAGAGGTTTGGAGGAGAGGTTGATTACTGAATTAGGATGTTGTGGTTCCGGATTGTGTAGATTGGAGTTTTGAGGTTTAGGGGGGAGAGGAGTTGGGAGTGGGAGATTGAGTAGATGGGAGAGACTGGGTTTGTGTGCAATAAGGGGAGGTTGAGGTTTATTGGAGAGGTTGTTGAGGGAGAGAGTATTGCCTTTCCGGAGGTGGGTGACCAGGAGATTGGATAGTTTTTTGAGGTGGTGGGTGGCATATTGTTCTAATTTGCAGTTGGCCTGAAGGAGGATGTTCTGGACAGTAGGTGTGGATGTGGGAGAGGAAAGGTTGAGGATTTTGATTAGCGATAGGAGTTGACAGGTGTGTTCATTAGCGGAGTTGATGTGTAGGTTAAGGATTAGTCGGGTGAGGGCTATTGATTGTTCAGTTTGGAATTGGTATAGGGCGGGATGAAAGGATGGGTTACAGCCAGAGATGGGAACTTTTAGTGTGAGGCCCTTGGGAGTGATTCCAAATGTCAGACAAGCCTGCATAAAAAGAATGTGGGAGCGTAATTTGGCTAGGGAGAAAGCATGTTTTCGGAGGGAATGTACATAAAAATGGATGGGGTTGTTATAGGGATGTTGTGAGGGAGGCATAGTATATGGATGAAGGAGGAGTGGGAAATATGGGCTATGTAATAGGCTGCAATGAACAAATAAAAAATAAAACGTAAAAATAAGTGTAAAAATATATTTACATGTCAGGAGGGAGATGAAAGTGGGCAGAATTTCAGGTATGAGAAAAGAAAGGAAATAGGAAAAGTTTTTAAAATTTGTTGTTGATACTGTGGTCAACTTTAGTTATCAACAACGTAGTATAAAAGGGTTTGGTAGTGGTATGGCGTGAAAAAAGGGTTTAAGGAAGGTGAAAATCGGAAAAAGAACGAGAAAACTGCGTGAAAATGCAAGGAAAACGTCTAAACAGGATTGGTTATATGGTAGCAGATTACGATTTTGAGGCTGAAATAGTCTGACGAAGGAAAAGTGCAATCAAAACCACCGGAAAGTTGCTGAAATTGATCGGAAAAGTATTAAACATGAACAGAAATGTGGAAAAACGGGAATGGAAGCAATCGTAAGGTAACTAAGAAATGACGAAAATGGTTATAAACAATAGAGAAACTATTGTAGGCGAGGTACTGGCGAGGTACTGGCGGAAGTAAAGTTGTGAGGCGGCATCGTGAGTCGTGTCGGGGTAGCTCAGTCGGTAGAGCGCTTGCCCGCGAAAGGCAAAGGTCCCAGGTCGAGTCCCGGTTCCGGCACACAATTTTAATCTGCCAGGAAGTTTCAATAGAGAAACTATTGTTAGGAAAGAGTGTTAACGATTTTAAACGAGAAAATTGAATGAGCGGCGTGTTACAGACGGAAGCAGGAGCAATGAAAGTGGTAAATATCAAAATAAACGTACTAATAGGAAAAGGTTTGGAAGAAAACGTATTGTTGTAAGAATTAGCGGACTATGAACAGTAAACAAAGGAGTGAATGTAGCAATGAACTGATATGTAAAATGTAAAAAAATGGATAAATAATGAATAATAAAAATAAAAAACCAAAGGGAAAGTAAGATGACAGAAAAGATTTCGAAAAGTAACAGAGCAAGGACGGAAGTAATTGTTGAATTCAAATATATGAAACGATTATTAAGACGAAAAATTCCTAGCAGGAAAAATAAAATATAAAAAATAGACGAAGATTACTCACCAGGCGAAGGAGCACAGGTGTGACAGCATCACAAATAAATAAATGAATACACACACACACACACAATCGCAAGCTTTCGCAACCCAGTTGCGTCTTCAGGCAGTAGGGAAGGAGAGGGAAAAGGAAATGATGAGGGTTTTAAGGAAGGGGGTAAGGAGCCATTCCAATCCCGGGAGAGGAAAGACTTACCTTGGGGGAAAAAAAGGAGGGTAAACAAATGCACACATGCCCACACATTCACACAGACACAAGTACACCTAGGCAGACATACTGTAGAAAGCAAAGAAGTTAAGTTATAGAAGTTAAGAAGTTAGACAGAGATACCACTTGAGGCAGAGGCTCTGTCCAGAGAACTGATGCAAAGATGTTAAGAAGGTGGGTGGGAATTCAAATTTAGCGGAGGTTGAGACCAGGTGGGCAACGGGAAGAGAGAATATGCTGAAGGGCTAGTTCCCATCTCCGGAGTTCTGAAGGATTGGTGTCAGTGGGAAGTATCCAGATAACCCGGACGGTGTAGCACTGTGCCAAGATGTGCTGGCCGTGCACCAATGCGTGTTTAGCCACAGGGTGATCCTCGTTACCAACAAACACTGTCTGCCTGTGTCCATTCATGCGAATGGACAGTTTGTTGCTGGTCATTCCCACATAGAACGCTTCACAGTGCAGGCATGTCAGTTGGTAGATCACGTGGGTACTATCGCAAGTGGCTCTGCCTTTGATCGTGTACACCTTCCGGGTTACGGGACTGGAGTAAGTGGTGGTGGAAGGGTGCATAGGGCAGGTTTTACAACGGGGGCGGTTACAAGGGTAGGAGCCAGAAGGTAGGGAAGGTGGTTTGGGGATTTCATAGGGGTTTTAGGTAGGGAAGTGGGTGGTCGGCGTGAAAGGAAATACTCCATCGCAGCAAGGCCCTGGGTATGTGGGATATTTGTGTATAGGGAAGTGGCATCAATGGTTACAAGGATGGTTTCTGGAGGTAACAGGCTGGGTAAGGATTTCAGGCGATCGAGGAAGTGGTTGGTGTCTTTGATGAAGGATGGGAGACTGCACATGATGGGTTGAAGGTGTTGGTCTATGTAGGCAGAGATTCGTTCTGTAGGGGCTTGGTAACCGGCCACAATGGGGCGGCCGGGATGATTGGGTTTGTGAATCTTGGGAAGTAGGTAGAAGGTGGGAGTGCGGGGTGTCGGCGGGGTCATGAGGTTAATGGAGTTAGGTGAAAGGTTTTGTAGGGGGCCTAAGGTTTTGAGGATTCCTTGAACCTCCTTGGACCTCCTTGGACCTCCTAGTCCACCCCTATGAAATCCCCAAACCACCTTCCCTACCTTCTGGCTCCTACCCTTGTAACCGCCCCCGTTGTAAAACCTGCCCTATGCACCCTTCCACCACCACTTACTCCAGTCCCGTAACCCGGAAGGTGTACACGATCAAAGGCAGAGCCACTTGCGATAGTACCCACGTGATCTACCAACTGACATGCCTGCACTGTGAAGCGTTCTATGTGGGAATGACCAGCAACAAACTGTCCATTCGCATGAATGGACACAGGCAGACAGTGTTTGTTGGTAACGAGGATCACCCTGTGGCTAAACACGCATTGGTGCACGGCCAGCACATCTTGGCACAGTGCTACACCGTCCGGGTTATCTGGATACTTCCCACTGACACCAATCCTTCAGAACTCCGGAGATGGGAACTAGCCCTTCAGCATATTCTCTCTTCCCGTTGCCCACCTGGTCTCAACCTCCGCTAAATTTGAATTCCCACCCACCTTCTTAACATCTTTGCATCAGTTCTCTGGACAGAGCCTCTGCCTCAAGTGGTATCTCTGTCTAACTTCTTAACTTCTATAACTTAACTTCTTTGCTTTCTACAGTATGTCTGCCTAGGTGTACTTGTGTCTGTGTGAATGTGTGGGCATGTGTGCATTTGTTTACCCTCCTTTTTTTCCCCCAAGGTAAGTCTTTCCTCTCCCGGGATTGGAATGGCTCCTTACCCCCTTCCTTAAAACCCTCATCATTTCCTTTTCCCTCTCCTTCCCTACTGCCTGAAGACGCAACTGGGTTGCGAAAGCTTGCGATTGTGTGTGTGTGTGTGTATTCATTTATTTATTTGTGATGCTGTCACACCTGTGCTCCTTCGCCTGGTGAGTAATCTTTGTCTATTTTTTATATTTTATTTTTCCTGCTAGGAATTTTTCGTCTTAATAATCGTTTCATATATTTGAATTCAACAATTACTTCCGTCCTTGCTCTGTTACTTTTCGAAATCTTTTCTGTCATCTTACTTTCCCTTTGGTTTTTTATTTTTATTATTCATTATTTATCCATTTTTTTACATTTTACATATCAGTTCATTGCTACATTCACTCCTTTGTTTACTGTTCATAGTCCGCTAATTCTTACAACAATACGTTTTCTTCCAAACCTTTTCCTATTAGTACGTTTATTTTGATATTTACCACTTTCATTGCTCCTGCTTCCGTCTGTAACACGCCGCTCATTCAATTTTCTCGTTTAAAATCGTTAACACTCTTTCCTAACAATAGTTTCTCTATTGTTTATAACCATTTTCGTCATTTCTTAGTTACCTTACGATTGCTTCCATTCCCGTTTTTCCACATTTCTGTTCATGTTTAATACTTTTCCGATCAATTTCAGCAACTTTCCGGTGGTTTTGATTGCACTTTTCCTTCGTCAGACTATTTCAGCCTCAAAATCGTAATCTGCTACCATATAACCAATCCTGTTTAGATGTTTTCCTTGCATTTTCACGCAGTTTTCTCGTTCTTTTTCCGATTTTCACCTTCCTTAAACCCTTTTTTCACGCCATACCACTACCAAACCCTTTTATACTACGTTGTTGATAACTAAAGTTGACCACAGTATCAACTACAAATTTTAAAAACTTTTCCTATTTCCTTTCTTTTCTCATACCTGAAATTCTGCCCACTTTCATCTCCCTCCTGACATGTAAATATATTTTTACACTTATTTTTACGTTTTATTTTTTATTTGTTCATTGCAGCCTATTACATAGCCCATATTTCCCACTCCTCCTTCATCCATATACTATGCCTCCCTCACAACATCCCTATAACAACCCCATCCATTTTTATGTACATTCCCTCCGAAAACATGCTTTCTCCCTAGCCAAATTACGCTCCCACATTCTTTTTATGCAGGCTTGTCTGACATTTGGAATCACTCCCAAGGGCCTCACACTAAAAGTTCCCATCTCTGGCTGTAACCCATCCTTTCATCCCGCCCTATACCAATTCCAAACTGAACAATCAATAGCCCTCACCCGACTAATCCTTAACCTACACATCAACTCCGCTAATGAACACACCTGTCAACTCCTATCGCTAATCAAAATCCTCAACCTTTCCTCTCCCACATCCACACCTACTGTCCAGAACATCCTCCTTCAGGCCAACTGCAAATTAGAACAATATGCCACCCACCACCTCAAAAAACTATCCAATCTCCTGGTCACCCACCTCCGGAAAGGCAATACTCTCTCCCTCAACAACCTCTCCAATAAACCTCAACCTCCCCTTATTGCACACAAACCCAGTCTCTCCCATCTACTCAATCTCCCACTCCCAACTCCTCTCCCCCCTAAACCTCAAAACTCCAATCTACACAATCCGGAACCACAACATCCTAATTCAGTAATCAACCTCTCCTCCAAACCTCTCTCCCAATCTGAAACCTCTGTCCTATCCAAAGGCCTCACCTTTAGTCCTACTCCCAAATTCAACCACACAGCTCTCGTCAAAGATCTACTTTCCTATACTCGTAGTCTTTGCTGGAGATACCACTTTGCCACGAAGAAGAATAATCCTACTCCCTATGACCCAGCTCCCCAAGACATCATTCCAATTGAACCCTGCCTAGAACAGTTCCGTCCTCCATCACAGCGAGACCCACCTGCTCTTCCTCAAAACCACCCTCTTCAAACCTTCCAGGAATTCCTTACTTCCCACCTTGCCTCCCAGTCGTTCCTGAGAAACCTTAATCCTACTCCCAACATTACCGCAGCTGAATCCCGAGCTATCCGTGATCTGAAGGCTGACCATTCCATCATCATTCTCCCAGCCGACAAGGGATCCACGACCGTGGTACTTGATCGGCGGGAGTATGTAGCTGAGGGACTGCGTCAGCTCTCGGACAGTACCACATATAAAGTCTTTCATGGCAATCCCATCCCCGATGTCCAGGCAGAGCTTCAAGGAATCCTCAAAACCTTAGGCCCCCTACAAAACCTTTCACCTAACTCCATTAACCTCATGACCCCGCCGACACCCCGCACTCCCACCTTCTACCTACTTCCCAAGATTCACAAACCCAATCATCCCGGCCGCCCCATTGTGGCCGGTTACCAAGCCCCTACAGAACGAATCTCTGCCTACATAGACCAACACCTTCAACCCATCATGTGCAGTCTCCCATCCTTCATCAAAGACACCAACCACTTCCTCGATCGCCTGAAATCCTTACCCAGCCTGTTACCTCCAGAAACCATCCTTGTAACCATTGATGCCACTTCCCTATACACAAATATCCCACATACCCAGGGCCTTGCTGCGATGGAGTATTTCCTTTCACGCCGACCACCCACTTCCCTACCTAAAACCCCTATGAAATCCCCAAACCACCTTCCCTACCTTCTGGCTCCTACCCTTGTAACCGCCCCCATTGTAAAACCTGCCCTATGCACCCTTCCACCACCACTTACTCCAGTCCCGTAACCCGGAAGGTGTACACGATCAAAGGCAGAGCCACTTGCGATAGTACCCACGTGATCTACCAACTGACATGCCTGCACTGTGAAGCGTTCTATGTGGGAATGACCAGCAACAAACTGTCCATTCGCATGAATGGACACAGGCAGACAGTGTTTGTTGGTAACGAGGATCACCCTGTGGCTAAACACGCATTGGTGCACGGCCAGCACATCTTGGCACAGTGCTACACCGTCCGGGTTATCTGGATACTTCCCACTGACACCAATCCTTCAGAACTCCGGAGATACTGTCACAGTATGTCTGCCTAAGTGTACTTGTGTCTGTGTAAATGTGTGGGTGTATGTGCATTTATTTACCTTCCATTTTTTCCCCCAAGGTAAGTCTTTCCTGTCCCGGGATTGGAATGGCTCCTTACCCCCTTCCTTAAATCCCTCATCATTTCCTTTTCCCTCTCCTTCCCTTCTGCCTGATGAAGCAGCTAGGCTGCGAAAGCTAGCATTTTTGAGTGTGTGTGTGTCTGTGTGTTTATTTGTTGCTATTACTGCCTGTGCCTCTTCGCCTGGTAAGTGTTCTTCATCTATTTTTTACGTATATATATATATATATATATATATATATATATATATATATATATATATATATATATATATATATATATATATATATATAAAAATAGAAAACAGATGACTTACCAAAAGGACCGGCTCGTCGATAGAAACAAATAAAATAAATAAAATCACACACAAACACACATACAAGCTTTCGCAGCCTAGCTGCTTCGTCAGGCAGAAGGGAAGGAGAGGGAAAAGGGAATGATGAGGGTTTCAAGGGAGTGGATAAGGAGTCATTCCAATCCCGGGACAGGAAAGACTTACCTTGGGGGGAAAATAAGAGGGTAAACAAAAACACACACACACACCCACACATTTACACAGATATATGAAACGAAAATTATAGAGGGAAACTTTCCCGGTGGGATAAACAAAAATAAAAATAGAAAAGAGATGACTTACCAAAAGGATCGGCTCATCGATAGAAACAAAGAAAATAAATAAAATCAAAGAAAATAAATAAAATCACACACAAACACAGACACTTTTATTTTATTTATTTTCTTTGTTTCTATCGACGAGCCGGTCCTTTTGGTAAGTCATCTCTTTTCTATTTTTATTGGAAACTTTCCTGGTGGGATAAATTTATATAAAAAATAGTAAATGGATGACTTACCCAAAGGACAGACTTGTCGACAGACACAAATAAAATCACACACAAACACACATACAAGCTTTTGCAACCGTTGGTCGCTTCTTCATAAAAGAGAAAGGAAGGAGAGGAGAAAGGGAAGGATACGGGTTTTAAGGAAGTGGAAAAGGAGTCATTCCAATCCCTTTTTACAAATGTCTAGGTGTGTTTGCATTTGGATATGTGTGAGTGTGTGTGTATTTGTTTACCTTCCTTTTTTTCCGCTAAGGTAAGTCCTTCCACTCCTGGGATTGGAATGACTCCTTTTCCACTTCCCTAAAACCCGTATCCTTCCCTTTCTCCTTTCGTTCCTTCCTCTTTTCCTGAAGAAATGACCAATGGTTGCGAAAGCTTGTATGTGCATTAGTGTGTGATTTTATTTCCTGGTGGGATGAATATGTATGAAATCAAATAACTTACCCAAAGGACAGGCTCGTAGATAGACACACAAATACACAAATAAAAACACACACAGAAACAAGAAACAAGCTTTTGCAACCGATGGCCGCTTCTTCAGAAAAATAGGAAGGAAGGAGGGGAAAAGGGAAGGATACAGGTTTTAAGGTAGTGGAAGAGGAGTCATTCTAATCCTGGGAGTGGAAGGACTTACCTTAGGGGGGAAAAAGTAAAGATAAACAAGCGCACACACACCCACACACATACACACGCAAACACACCAAAGTAGACATATGTAGGAAGCTTTCTACATATTATCTACCTTGGTGTGTTTGCATGTGTATGAGTGTGGGTGTGTTTGAGCTTGTTTACCTTTCCTTTTTTCCCCCGAAGGTAAGTCCTTCCACTCCCGGGATTGGAATGACTCCTCTTCCACTCCCTTAAAACTCGCATCCTTTCCTTTTCCCTTCCTCTTTTCCTGAAGAAGTGACCATCAGTTGCGAAAGCTTGTATCTTGTGTTTGTGTGTGTTTTTATTTGTGTTTTTGTTTGTCTATCTATGAGCCTGTCCATTGGGTAAGTTATTCGATTTCTATAATATGTGTGTGTCTTTGCGTGTGCATGTGTGTGGGTGTGTGCGCTTGTTTACCTTTCCTTTTTTCCACTTAAGGTAAGTCCTTCCACTCCTGGGATTGGAAAGACTCCTTTTCCACTTCGTTGAAACTCGTATCCTTTCCTTTCTCCCCTCCTTCCTTTCTCTTTTCCTGGGGTGGCTACCGGCGGTTGTGGGGGCTTGGGTGTTTGTGTGTGTTTTTATTTGTGTTTTTTGTGTCTATTGGCGGGCCTGTGCTTTGGGTGGGTCAAACAGTCTTATATTACCACTTCCCAAGAGAGGTGGCTTTTTGCCCCTCATTCGAAGTTTTGTAGCTTTATCAGCACTTAGTGGTCTGGCAGGAAGAGCTGCAGGCATTGCCAATGCAGTTGTAGATGCAAAAAATGCTCACAAAGAGGTGTCAGAGTTGCAACGACATAACCAAACTATGGAGGCCATAGCACTTCGCAAAGGCAAGGGGCTGTATTTAGAACCATAGAACCATGTAGGAAGAATGGTTTCGGCCTAATGTGGGGAAGAAAAGAAAAATTTCACATTGAACTGTCTTCCAAAAAGAGCACTTACAAACATCAACTTAGAACGCTATGCGAGAAAACTTGAAACCCCACTTTCCAGGTATCTTCATGAGGGACACTTGAACAAATAAGCCTAAAAGATATGAGAGTGCAATTGTCAACCTTCAGACAGATAGTGAGCCTGGCTCTCACTGGGTTTCTTTTTATAAGATGGGTAATGATGTCTGCTATTTTGATAGTTTCGGCAATTTACCACCTCCTCTAGAAATTGTCAGATATTTCAAAAATTGTTCTATAAAGTATAACTACAATATGTTTCAGTCACCTATGAGCCTTAGGTGTGGTCATATTTGGTTAAAGTTTCCAAACTTCACATAAATTACTGTGAATTCTAATAAGAAATGGATGTTGGCAAGGATGGTGTTATGTTTAGCCTGTCGGGTAAAACTTCAATTATAACCTCCACATTTAATCCCATAATAAATTTGTCTCATATTCATTTCTACAAAATTGCATTACATTCAATTCTATACCGAATATTACATCTAAAAACAATAATTTTTACTTCTATAACTGTTGTTGTTATGGTCTTCAGTCCGGAGACTGGTTTGATGCAGCTCTCCACCCTACTCTATCCTGAGCAAGCCTTTTCATCTCCTCATAAGAACGGCAACCCACATCCACTTGAATCTGCTTACTATACGCGTCTCTTGGTCTCCCTCTGCGATTTTTACCCCATACACTTCCCTCCAATGCTAAATTTACGATTCCCCGATGTCTAAGAATGTGTCCTACCAAGCGATCCCTTCTTTTAGCCAGGGTATGCCAAAAATTCCTTTTCTCACCAATTCTGTTCAGTACTTCTTCATTGGTTATCCGATCTACCCACCTAATCTTCAGCATTCTTCTGTAACACCACATTTCAAATGCCTCTATTCTCTTCCTGTCCGCACTGCTTATCTTCCATGTTTCACTCCCGTACAAGGCAACACTCCACACAAATGCCTTCATAAGAGACTTCCTTACACTTAAATTAATATTCGATGTTAGCAATTTCTCTCTTTCAAAAATGGTTTTCTTCCCATTGCCATTCTGCATTTTATATCATCTGTACTGCGACCATCACATGTTATTTTACTACCCAAGTAACAAAACTCATCTACCACCTTCATTGTTTCGTTACCTAATCTAATTCCTTCAGCATCGCCTGATTTTCTAAGACCGCATTCCATTATTTTTGTTTTGCTCTTGTTAATGTTCATTTTATACGCTCTTTTCAACACACTGTCCATTCCATTCAACTGCTCTTCCAGATCCTTTGCTGTCTCTGACAGA
This sequence comes from Locusta migratoria, assembly GCA_026315105.1. Lineage (NCBI taxonomy): Eukaryota > Metazoa > Arthropoda > Insecta > Orthoptera > Acrididae > Locusta > Locusta migratoria. Next base: position 427,469,894 of record CM048747.1, read on the forward strand.
ATTACAATGTCATCAGCAAAACGCAATGTTTTTATTTCTTCCCCCTGTACTTTAATCCCTATTCCAATTTTTTTCCTTCCTTTCCTTCACCGCCTGCTCGATGTACAAATTGAATAATTCAGAGAAAGGCTACAACCCTGTCTTACTCCCTTACCAACTGATGCTTCCCTTACATGCCCTTCAAGTCTAATAACTGCGGTCTGGCTTTTGTACAAGTTATAAATAACTCTCCTTTCCCTATATTTTACCCCTGCTGACTTCAGAATTTGAAAGAGTGTATTCCAGTCAACATTGTCAAATGCTTTCTCCAAATCTACAAAAGCTAAAAATGTAGGTTTGCCTTTCCTTAATCTATCTTCTAAGATGAGACGTAAAGTGAGTATTGCCTCTCGGGTTCCTATGTTTCTCCTGAATCTAAACTGATCATCCCCGAGGTCAGCTTCTACAAGCTTTTCCATCCTTCTGTAGATAATTCATGTTAATATTTTGCAACCATGACTTATTAAACTGATGGTTCTGTAATTTTCACACCTGTCTGCGCCTGATTTCTTTGGAATGGGGATTATTACATTTTTCTTAAAATCTGAGGGTATTTCGCCTGTCTCATAAATCCTACACACCAGTTCAAATAGTCTTGTCATGGCTGGCTCTCCCAGAGACTTTAGTAGCTCTGAGGGTATGTCATCTACTCCTGGGGCCGTGTTCCGACCTAGGTCTTTCAAGGCTCTGTCAAATTCATCTCTCAGTATAGCGTCTCCTATTTCATCTGGATCTACTTCCTCTTCCCTTCCTACAACATCATCTACAAGTTCATTTCCTTTGTAGAGCTGCTCTGTGTACTCTTTCCACCTTTCAGCTTTCCCTTCTTTGCTGAGAACTGGTTTCCCATCTGAGTTCTTGATATTCGTAGAGTTGCTTTTCTTGTTCCCAAATGTCTCTTTTATTTTCCTGTAAGCGGTATCTACTTTTCCCCTTCTTATACATTCTTCTACAGATTTGCATTTGGCTTCTAGCCACTCCTGCTTAGCCCTTCTGCACTTCCTGTCAATTTCATTTTTTAGTCGTCTGTACTCCATTTTGCCTGTATCATTTACTGCATTTTTATATTTTCTCCTTTCATCAATTAAATTTAGTATTTCCTGTGATATCCAAGGATTTTTTGTAGGTCTTGCCTTTCCGCCTATTTTGTCCTCTGCTGCCTTCACTATTTCATCTCTCAATGCTACCCATTCCTCTTCTACTGTTTTATTTCCCCCTGTTTCTGTCAATCGTTGCCTAAATCTCCCTCTGAAATTCTCCAGAACTTCACTTTCCTTCAATTTATCTAAGTCCCATCTCCTTATTTTCCTACCTTTCTGCAGTTTTTTCAGTTTCAGCCTACAGTTCATGACTAACAAGTTATGGTCAGAGTCTATATCTGCCCCTGGGTACGTCTTGCAGTTTACAACCTGGTTCCGGAATCTATGTCTTACCATTATAAAATCTATCTGATACCTTCCGGTGTCTCCTGGTCTCTTCCATGTATACAACCTTCTTTTGTGATTCTTAAACCAGGTGTTTGTTACGATTAAATTATGTTCCGTGCAAATTCTACCAGGCGACTTCCTCTTTCATTCATTCTGCCCAGTCCATATTCACCTACTATTTTTCCTTCTCTTCCTTTTCCTACTACCGAATTCCAGTCTCCCAGCACAATTAAGTTTTCCTCTCTCTTAACTGTCTGAATAATTTCCTTTAGCTCCTCATATTTCTTCGATCTCCTCATCATCGGCAGAGCTAGTTGGCATGTAAACCTGTACTACTGTTGTCGGTGTCGGCTTCGTATCTATCTTGACAATGATAATGCGATCACTGTGCTGCTCATAGTAGTTTACCCGCATTCCTATTTTCTTATTCATTATCAGTCCTACTCCTGTGATACCCCCAACTGATTTTGTATTTATAATCCTGTACTCACCTGACCAGAAATCCTGTTCATCCTGCAACCGAACTTCACTAATCCCCACTATATCCATCCTCAACCTATCTATTTCCCTTTTTAAATTTTCTAATTTTCCTACCCATTTAAGGGATCTAACATTCCACGCTCCGATCCGTAGAATGCCAGTATTGTTTTTCCTGATGACAACATCCTCCTGAGTAGTCCCCGCCTGGAGATCCGAATGGGGGACTATTTTACCTCCGGAATATTTTACCCGAGAGGATGCCATCATCATATGTTCATACAGTAGAGCTGCATGTCCTCGGGAAAAGTAACGGCTGTAGTTTCCCCTTGCTTTCAGCCGTTCGCAGTAGCTGTGTGGCAAAGCCACATTAGCTGATGTTACAAGGCCAGCTCAGTCAATCATCCAGGCTGTCGCCCCTGTAACTACTGAAAAGGCTGCTGCCCCTCTTCAGGAACCACACGTTTGTCTGGCCTCTCCACAGATACCCCTCCGCTGTGGTTGCACCTACAGTACGGCTATCTGCATCATTGAGGCACGCAAGCCACCCCACCTCGGCAATGTCTGTGGCTCATGGGGGTGGCTTCTATAACTACATTGGTAATAATGAAATTCTAGACAAAGTTACTATAAAACCTGCAACGTACGAACTCAAAGATATATTTTTATCTTCGCAAATGGAGATTGAAATGTACAATACCAAATTTTTCAATGATGATGTGCCTGAGGATGATAAATGGAAATTCAAAATTGAACTAAAAATATCTTACAATAAACCATACCAATGATGCAAAATGTGGTGTAATGTAGCTGTTGATTTTACACCAGATAATAATACTGGCTCAGTCCTAAGATTTGAGAATATATATATTGACCAGGAAACTTCAACGCTATCTGTGCTCGGTGTAAATATTCAGAATATTAATGTGTTATGCATAGATTGCAACATTTCGGCTGGGTCCTTCTCCTAAGCACACATTGCATCAGTTTTGGCCCACAGTCCCACCTGGATATAAGATTATGGAATCACCAAATTCACCCATTTACATGTCAGTTGTTGTACAACACAGGATGAGAATCTTGTAGATTTTGATGGGGAGTAAATAACTGTGAGAATACATTTAAGAAAAGCAAGGTGGTAAACCTTTACAGACAACAACTTACGCATGATGAGATGAATGTGTCTACAAATAGAAAATATAAAAAGAAAAAGAGTCAAATGAAGAAGAAAGAGGTTTTATATATATAAAAGTGTCAGGTGAAGCAGATTTAAAAGGACAAAGAAGATTGATGTAAAAAACATGTTGACTCCATACAATTGAGAACTACTATTGAGAATGGGCTGTAGTGTGCTATCAATACCAACGTAACTCTCTGTGAACTCTCTTTCAAAACTGCTGTCAGCCACGGTGACCGAGGGGACTGAGGCGCTCCAGTCATGGTCTGCATGGTGAATCCCCCCTTGGGCATGGATATTTGTGCCATCCTTAGGATAAGCTAGTTGATAACTAATTTCTAAGTTTAGGGACTGATGACCCCATAGTTAAGTCCCATAATCTATACAAACATTTGAACATTTCAAAATTGCTATTATATATAAAGAAAAAACAATGTCTCATTTACTGAGTGTGAGAGAGAAGATTCATTCCAATAACTCCGTTACCCAATTTCAATATCGTAGATACAAACCATATGGTCAACCAGCTTACGCTCGCACCTCTTCTTCTTCCTACAATACTGAAGCAATTACATTACTGCATTTATTTCTCTGTTGAATTATGCTATATAAAATTTAAAAAATTATGCTATCTTACAGCTTTTACTGATAGCAGACAAAAAAATTAGGATTGACATTTTGTGAAATGCAGATTAGTAACAATGTATTTGTTTTCAGAATCACTTACATTAGAGGCAACAATGTACCACCAAATTCAGCAGTTGCAATCGAAGGAAATATTGGCATTCAGGATCTTCAGTTCACACATGCAGAAACTTTCAGTACTTCTGAATTTACAGAGCTTGAAGCAGGAAAGTAAGTGTTTCTTATGCTCTCCAAAAGTAAAAGCTAAGTAGAGGGTTTAAGGTATTTAGATTTACATTTCCATATAAAACAGTAATACATCACCTGTCATTACTATTGCCTCATTTGCTTACCTGTCATTATTGTTTAATAATATACATTACTTCTCCTGTGTTCTTACATGTAAATGGAACTACAATTTGTGACTTCATGATGTATTATTATTTATCACTGTGGTATAATAATAATGTTAGACAGCTACTGAGAAAGCAAAGACTGTTGCACTCTTGGTTAAAAAAAGAACAGGCAAATGATGACAGACAAAAGTTAGTAGAGATTCATGTGTCTATAAAAAGATCGATGCGCAAAGCATACAATAATTACCACAGCCATACCTTAGCAAAAGATATTTCCGAGAACCCGAAAAAGTTCTGGTCCTGTGTAAAATCGATAAGCGGGTCAAAGCCCACTATCCAGTCACTCGTTGATCACTCTAGGGCAGTAATAGAAGAAAGCAAAACGAAAGCTGAAGTTCTAAATTTAACCTTTAAGAAATCTTTCACGCAAGAGTACCGCACAAATGTACCATCATTTGATCAACATACTAATTCTGAAATGGAGGACATAGTAATAGGTATTTCAAATATAGAGAAGCAGCTGAGAGAGCTAAATATGAAAAAGTCTGCTCTTCCGGATGGAATTCCAGTTCGGTTTTACAAAGAGTATTCTGCGGCATTGGCCCCTTACTTAGCTTGCATTTATCACAAATATTTAATTCAGCACAAAGTTCCTAATGATTGGAAAAAAGCACAAGTGACTTCCGTTTATAAGAAAGGAAAGAGAACTGACTCACATAATTACAGGCTAATATTGTTGACATCAATTTCCTGTAGAATTTTGGAGCATATTCTCAGGTGGAAAGTAAATTTCCTTGAGATGGAAAAGTTACTTTCTATGAATCAGCACTGATTTAGGAAACATTGTTCATGTGAAACTCAGCTTGCCCTTTTCTCACATGACATCTTGTGAGCCATGGATGAAGGGCAACAGTCGGATTGTGTTTTTCTCGACTTCAAAACGGTGTTTGACATGGTGCCACATTGCAGACTGCTAACTAAGATACAAGCTTATGGAATAGGTTCACAGATTTGTGACTGGCTGGAAGACTTCCTAAGTAATAGAAGATAGTATGTTGTTGTCAACAGCGAGTGTTCATGAGAGACGAGTGTTATGTCAGGCGTGCCCCAGGGGAGTGCGATAGGGCCGCTATAATTTACTATCTATATAAATGATCTGATGGACAGAGTAACTTGAAATTTGTGGCTGTTTGCTGATGATGCTGTGGTGTATGTGAAGGGGGTCATCTTTAACTGACTGTAATAACATACAGAATGACTTAGACAAAATTTCTCATTGGTGCGAAGAATGGCAGTTAGATCTCAATGTAGAAAAATGTAAGGTGATGCGCATGATTAGGAAAAACAATCCCCATAATGTTCAAATACAGCATTAGTAGTGAGCTTCTTGAAGCAGTCGCGCCATTCAAATATCTAGGTGTAACATTGCAGACTGATATGAAATGGAACAAACATGTAAGAACAGTTGTGAGTAAGGTGGACAGCCAACTTCGGTTTATTGGGAGAATTTTTGGAAGATGTACTTCATCTGTAAATGAGACCATGTATAAAATGCTTGTACGACTACTTATTGAGTATTGCTCAAGTGTTTGGGACCCACAGCAGATTAGTTTAAAGGACATAGAAGCAGTTCAGAGGCGAGCAGCTAGGTTTGTTACTGGTAGGTTCGACCAATGTGCGGCTGTCACGGAAATGCTGCAGGAACTCAATTGGGGATCATTGGAGGAAAGACGGTGTTCATTTTGTGAATTTCTGTTGAGGAAATTTAGAGGGCTGGAATTTGAAGCTGAGTGTAGTATGATCTTGCTGCCACCTACTTACATTTCGCGTAGTGATCACAAAGACAAGATAAGAGAAACCAGGGCTTGTACAGAGGCATATTGGCATTCTTATTTCCTTGTTATATTTGGGAGTGGAATAGGAAAGTAAATGCCTAGTAGTGGCACACTGTACCCTCCGGCACACACCTTATGATGGATTGCGGAGTATGTAGATGTAGATGAAGAGAGTTGTGTGTCCAAGACATGACTACATCATAACTAGTTCTAGACTAAAACATATGTTTAATGTCCGTACATTTATACATCACTGTATGCTTAAGACTAATCTGGAACAAATTTTTTTACAACTTAGTTACTAGACTTCAGTATCTGTCAAACATAAATCAATCAATCACAAACAAGAAATATATTAACATTATTCCATAAAACCCTGCTGTATCCGCCACTATGCCGCCAATGGCCAACAGCTCAGCGGCCGTCACTACATGCAGCCGGCAGCCTACAGTACAAGCCACAATAGGAAATTGCCATGCACAGAGCATAGGCGCACCGGCCAGCCGCTATAGGCAATTCGACTAGGTCACTAGAGGGCTATGTGTCCCGTGAGTCTCAGCTAGGCATCCCTCGTTCCACCTCATGCCATATAAACAAAGTATCAGGACTGTAAATAGACTGCCGTGAGGGACCTAGTATCCAGTTGTACTCATGCCTTCACCTGTTAAGTTCGTCATTTAGGAGGAAGACCAAAACATGCGCACCCTGAACTCCCCTTGTGTATACGCCAACATCTCTTGGAATACTGGAATTGCCTGCTCTGAAACTTTGGACTTTATATGGACTTAAATTGCTCTGTTTATGATGACTATGCCTGCCTTTGGACATAAGAGAACTTTGTGTTGTGTTTAAATGGTACTGTACCAATAAATTTTAAGTTTTTTACCACTTTATTGTGTTATCATTTATAACACAATAAAATGGCAACGTGCCAGATGGACCCAGTTACTTTGGAAGCACTAGTAACAAAGTTTATTCAACAACAGGCCGAGAATCAGTAACAACTTATGGCTACTCTGCAGCCACTTCTTGCTGATATGTTGCAACTACACCCAATACATCAAATTGTGGCCTTCTCTTCTTTTGATGAAGCCCTTGAAGAATGGGAATCTTATGAAACCATACTTAAGGAGCATTTCCAGGCATTCCAGCTAACAGACATTAGGTTAGTTTTGGACAAAGAGTCCCAACTACTGGAAGTTCTTGTTGGCTGCAGCAATGACTACAGCTCCTCTTTCACACCTCTGTGAAAAGATGACCCCTTTGCTTAGTCCCCAGCTTGTGAAAGTGCTTTCCAGACTTTAAAATTGCAACTTCTCATGGCCCTGTGCCTCGCATGTTTTGCCCCATGGAAACAACTGGTCCTGGCAATGGATGCTTCAGATGTTGGCATTGGGGCAGTACTGACACATCACTTCAATGATGGCTCTGAACACTCTATTGCTTATGCATCTAAAACGTTTACTGATGGCCAGAGAAAGTACTGCCAGATTGAGAAGGCGGTCCTCACTATTGTCTTTGCACTAAAGAAATTCCACATGTTCATTTATGGAACCAAATTCAACACTGCCTCCAAAATTTTGGATCACACAGCTCACTGTCTCCAGTGATGGGCTCTGTTCCCGTCCCGCTACCAATATGACATCCTTTTTCAACTGACCTCTGACCATTATAATGCTGTCACCTTCTCTCGCCTTCCCTGTGGGCTGATCCTGAGTTTGACTAAGAAAAGATTCTCTGTTTTCAGTGACGATGAAGCCCAGTCTGCAGTAGAGACTTTGCCCCGACACTAAAGGCCAGGACACTGATCTCCAGAGGGTCTAAAACAGCAATCTCCATGGGAGGCCAGAACAGCAACCCTCCCACTCCTCTCCCTCCTGCCAACAATTCTTTACCATGTACCATGCACCATCTATTAATGGTCGTCGATGGGGTGCTCCTCATAAGGGGTGGTCCTGAGAATGGCATACTGAGGGTGGTTGTTCCTACCGCCCTACACCCCAAGGTCCTGCAACTCCTTTATGATGGCCATGGGGGTATCAACCGCGCAAAGCTACTCAGTCATCGTTTTGTATACTGGCCCGGCATGAGCCTCACCATTGGAAGGATGATTCAGACTTGCCTGGTCTGCTAGAACTAACAAACAGCCCCCCCACCAGGGTTTTACTTCATGGCCTCCCTGCTCCTGTCCATGTAAACACCTACACCTGCATTTTGCAGGGCCCTAGCATGGTGACATGAACTTCATTGTAGTCATTGCCTATTCCCGTTCACATATGTCATCTGTTGCTTCTCCACAACTACGTCAGTCACTGTGTCAGCTTTAGAATGCATATTTGCCAATGCAGGCCATCCTGAAATTATGGTGACTGACAATGGCTTCCAGTTCCATAGACATGAATTTGAAACTTTCTGCCTCCACCATGGTATTAGTCATGTTCCTACACCTCCCTTTCATCCACAGTCAAAAGGCAAGGCCGAACGCATGGTGAGGACTTTCAAGAGCCAAATGAAAAAGTATCCCAAGGATCATTCCTCAGCTAATGCCCTCATCTAATTTCTCAGTTCATACAGGAACAAACCATTGGGTGATAAGAGCCCGCCGAGCTCTTGCATGTACAGCAACCATGTACAATCTTCTCTTCCCTGTTCCTCGACACATGCTGCCACCATCTGTGCATTGGTTCTGACCCTATTGGGCTTGGGGGTTTGGCTGCCAGCCAAAGTAGTTGCCAGGTGAGGTGCTGTGACAGTGGGGCCTCAAGATGTTCCTAGTCCGGGTCCAAGACAGGGATGTAATCTGGCATACCAATCAGCTTTGTGCCCGGTCCTCCCCACTGTCCTCTGGATGGATTCTCATGGTCTGCCATCTTGTGGCTTCCAGCCTCTGTCTCAGTGCTTGGACATCTCTGTCAACTGCTTCCAACATGCAGATTCTGCCAGGGGGTCTCTCACTCACCCTACCACCTCCACCTGGTGATGTGTTGCTCTCTCAGATGCCAGCCAGTGTTCCGGTCAAGCCAGACATCCAGCAGTCATCCGATACAAGACAGCCTTCACCAATGTCACCTTCATCTCCCAGTGCTGTCCCTTAAGCATGGTGCCCTTTCTGGATGTGGGCATCCAATGAGGAGATGCCTCTACCTCCACCATAACCTCCCCATGCTCCGCAGATTGGCCTGTCACACTGTCTATGGCACCGTAGCTGTCATTTCCACCCTTTTCGACCCTTACTGCACAACACTCCCTTGCGACTCAGATGATGAAGAACCCATGGGTGTTTCCTGCATCTCCAGCTGCTGTTTCACAGCTTCATGAGGGGGAAGAGGTGCTGTACCCACCACTAAGCCACCAACAGCCGACAGCTCAGCGGCCATCACCACATGCAGCCAGCAGCCTACAGCGCAAGCTACACCAGGAAATGGTCACGCAAGGACCATAGGCTCGCTGGCTGGCCACTCTAGGCAATTAAACTAGACCACTAGAGAACTAAGTGTCGTGAGATGGAAGCGAGTCTCAACTAGGCATCCCTCGCACCACCGCATGCCAAGTAAACAAACTATCTGGACTGTATATAGGCTGCTGTGAGGGACCTAGTAGCCAGTTGTACTCATGCCTTTGCTTATGAAGCTCGTCACTCAGTGGGAGGACCAAAAGGGACATGCCATGAACTCCTCTTGTGTATACGCCAATGTCTTTGGTTTACTGGAATTGCTTGCTCTGGAACTTTGGACTTTATACAGACTTGAATTGCTCTATTTATGACGACTATGCCTACCTTTGGACCTGAGTGAACTTTGTGTTGTGTTTAAATGGTACTGTATCAATAAATTTAAGTTTGTTATCACTTTATTGTGTTACCATTTATAACAAACGAAAAACATTTTCATAACAAAACAGAATAGAAATAATTTGTATCGTAAATCACAACAAAAGCAGTCCCAGATTTGTTTACAAAATTTAGATTGGACAATTTATGACAGTAACAAAACTTTTAGTTAAGCAGAAAATGACAACTGAGACAATATTCTTTAAGCACTCCATTTTATTAAAAGCCACTTGTAAGGCATAGTGTCAGAATCTGTTCAGAAATCTTAAAGTATGGAATCAATTTGAGATCCCGTATTGATAGCATCCCTCATTTCATGTATGTAAATTGCTTTCATAATTCATGTCAACTATGGGCCAATAGGGCATTCTCTTTGAGGTAGTACATAATGTTTGTACAAAAGTATGTGTTCCCAGTCTTGCTGTAAATTGATGTCATTGATAGGGGCCTGTTATTTTACAGATCACTCCTATTGCCATTCTTTAATAATGGAGTGACCTGTGCAATTTTGGTTGAAGAGCTAAAGAGACTGAGCACATAGAAGTGAGCACTACATTTGTCACTAATTTTATCATAATGTTATACAGAAACAAATACAATAAGTCAGGGTTGCAGCCTTCTCCAATGTTATTCAGTATGTACATTGAGAAAGCTGTGGAGGAAAGCAAGGAGAAATTTGGAAATGGAATTAAAAGTTCAAGAAATAAAAACTTTTTTTGGTTTGTTGATGAGATTGTAACTCTGTCAGAGACAGCAAAAGGTCCTGGAAGAGCAACTGAGTGGAATGGACAGTGTCCTGAATGGAAGGTATAAAATGAATGTTAACAATAGAAAAACAAGTGGAATCTGATTAAATTGGGTGATGCTAAGGGAATTAAATTAGGAAATGAGACAATGAAGTTGGTAGATGAATTTTGTCATTTGGGAAGTAAAATATGTAGCATATGGTGGTCAGAGGAGAGAAAATATAAAATGCAGAATGGAAATGTGAATTAAGGCATTGCCAAAGAAGATACATTTGTTAACATAAAAAGAGAATAATAATATTGAAGATTAGTTCACATGACTAATGAGGATGTACAGGACAGAGTTGGGGAGAGAATTATGTGCCATATCTTAACAAAAAGAAGAGATTCTGAGACATCTAGCAACTGTCAATTTATTATTTAATGGAAGTGTGCAGAGGGAGACCAAGAGCTGAGTGCAGTGAGCAGTTTCAAATGGATGAGGATTGCTGTAGTTATTGAGGCTTGCACAGAATGGAGTAGAATTGAGAGCTAAATCCCATCAGTCCTCGGACTAAAAACCACAGTACAACATACTACAATTGATTATGGTAAATAGTCACTGTTTACTATGTTTTTAATTATTAACAATATTTATACAATCCATTATTGTCTGAGAATTCAGTGAACTATTTCTTTGGTCTCATAGCTTTGAGTGCCTTTTCCACAGGGTACATAAACCTAGTTTTTCTAAAATAATCAGAGACAACCCACTGTGGGTCTGGCATGGACACCACAGTACCTTGTATGAAAGTGCAATTCGTAGTAGGTAACTGGTGTCTGCACTGGGGGAAACATTGTTTTGTAGCCATGTAACCTGTTATTAAATGCATGTTGTCTCTTCTACTTGACCTATCTTTTCCTTGACAGAATGGAGCACCCTTTTAGAGGCTACGATAGTCAAAAGGAGCTACACAGGTAGCATCAAGAGTATTGAGATTCAATTTTTACTGGCAAATGATATTGTTAGTATCCATATATATCATTATACCATATCTACAGTCAGTCTGTATTGCTCACAGTCTTTGTTATTTGTTTTCCATGCAGTATTGTAGAAATAAAGTTATTCACTAATCAGGTATTGTGTCCATATTTTGAAAATGTAATCATAAAAGGTTATGTGCCTTGGTTATCGGAATGGTAATTGGTAATTTTTTGATTAGATATATACTGAAATTTGTAAGCTAAAAATTACAGAAATTAACAAGTTTGTTAACATCTACATCAATACTCTGCAAGTTACATTGGAGTACATGGCAGAGGGTCCATTGAACTGCTTTTATGATGTTTCTCTACAATTCCGTTCTCTAATAGCACACAGAAAAAAGGGAACACTTAAATCTTTTTGTTTTCCATCTGATTTCTCTTATTTTACTGTGATGGTCATGTCTTCCTAGGTGGGTGTTAACAAAATAATTTCACATTTGGAAGGGAAAGTTTGTGAAAGAAATTTCACAAAAAGATCTCGTTGCAACGAATAATGCCTTTTTTTTATATGTTTTCCACCCCAACTCATGCACCATTTCCGTGACTCTCTCCCCTATATCGCAGTAATATAAAATGAGCTGCCCTTCTTTGAAATTTCTCTAAATCATCTGTTAATCACACTTGGCGGGGATCCCACAATGTGCAACAATAGTCCAAAATAGGACACACAAGTGTGGTGTAGGCAGTTTCTTTAGTTGAACTGATGCATCTTCTAAGTGTTCACTTTCCCTACAATATTTTCAGCGTGTTCTTTCCAATTTAAGTTCGTAATTCTTATTCCTAAGTATTTAGTAGAATTGACAGCCTGTAGTTTTGACTGATTTATCGTAGTCATATGGATGACATCACAATTGTCATTATTAAGCACCAATTGCCATTTTTTGCACCATGATGATATCTCATGTAAATCATTTTGCAGTTGCTTTTGATCTTCTTGTGACTTTACTAATCAATAAGTGACAGCATCATCTGAGAACAGTCTCAGAGAGATACTCAGATTGTCTTCTAAATTATTTATAAAAATAAGGAACTGTAGGGGCCCTATAACACTTCCCTGGGGTACACCACCTATCACTTCTGTTCTACTTGACGACTTTCCATCAATTACAACATACTATGTCCTTTCTGATAGGAAATCACGAGTCCAGTCGCGCAACTGTGCTGATATTCCATAAGCACGCATTTTGAGTAAAAGACATTGTTTGGTACAGTGTCAAAAGTCATCTGAAAATCTAGAAAAATGGAATCTATTTGACATCCCCAGTTGATAGCACTCATCACATCATCTGTGTAAAGAGCTAGCTGTATTCCACAATAATGATACTTTCTGTATATGTGTTGACTATGGGTCAATAGGTCATTCTCTTCGAGGCAGTTTATAATATTCGAGGAAAGTATATGTTCTAAAATCCTGCTGCAAACCTATTTCAATGATATAGGGCTGTAATTTTATGGATCACTCCTATTGCCTTTCTTGAATATTGGTGTAAACTGTGCAACTTTCCAGTCTTTGGGTATGGAACATTCGTTGAAAGAGCAGTTGTAAATGATAACCAGGTACGGGGGCTATTGCATTAACATACTCTGAAAGAAAACTAATTGATATACAGTCGGGACGATGACAATTGTGGCATACATTGAGTTTAATTGGAAATGCTGTCACATGATAATCAGGACACATGGAGAATTCAAGTTAAACCAGTATTCATAAAAAAATGATGCATTGTGATACCTGTCATACTGGAACTTGTAGTGACTGGTGAATGCACAACACTATCTGCTTCAAAAACTACTTACAATGCTTGACTAGTGGCAGACGGAAAAACAAGAGCAGACTGTTTCGTATACATCAGTCAAACCAAACTGAAGCAGATAAAGAACTGTAATACCTGTACATCACATCAAGTATTGCTTAAACTAGAATCAATCAATTTTCTCATAATGATATTCATAAACAACAGGAGTAAGGCTATGAACCCAAGTTTATTAAGTTTCCACATTAAGCTTAAAAGAGCAACACAATGAAGTAACAGGAATGTTAAAGAACAAGAACAATATCAACAGAGAAAGTGATGCATCACACTTATTTCTTGGAACTCATATATATGGTGTGGCAGAGGCTATGCTATGTGCAAATTCCCAAAGTGGTCTCTGCTGGGGGCCTAGTGCCGCAGTGCATGCCTGGCCTCACATGCAGGTTCATAGGAAAAAATAGTGAAAACAAATGCCTTTTATCATTTACATAGTATCTTTCTTCTTGGAACACAAAATCGTAGTGAAAGAAATTTCTGAAAAATGAGACATTCATGCCTATCAATGTCGAACTGTGTTTATTTTTTGCCACTTTTGAACTGAGGTTCAAAACACTGCCTCTTGTTTAATAAAATTCTGAGCATCTCAAAACAGAAAGTGTCTCTTTAAGTTTAAATTTTCAGTATAACAGACACAAGAATTTATTGGACTTTTCTTTCCTTCTTTCCTTCTTTTTTTTTCTTTTTTTTAATTCATTCACTGTATTCTTTTCATGCACCTTATTATCTGCAACTGTTTAAATTTTCTGCCTCTATTTCAGCTACAAATACTGCTTGAGTGTTGATAACAAAGTGATACCAGCCACTTGTTCAGAAGTGCTTCTACATCCAGGAGGTGTTTACATTTTAATTCTTCAGCAGGAAGGCTACAGTTTAGTGGTATGTTTGTCTGCATTTTTCAAAGTTAAAGGTTGTGAGTAAGTATTGAACACACTGTGTCAATTCTGCTGTCGCTGCAAATATTTGAATTGGTTTTCCATTGCCTTGCTTCAAGCTGCTATGAAGTATTATATGCATTACATTGAATGATAGTTATAAACAGTGGCATAGTGAACATAAGTGCTGCTTCCCCTTCCCCTCCCCCTTGGCACCCAGGACATTACACATTTTTGCCCCTCCAAAATGAGATACAGATCTACACCCTGCCATGCATCTCACAATGTGTGGCAGAAGGTACTTTGTACATGACTGTCACTTCTTTCTTTTTCTGGTTCAGTCACATATGGTACATGGGGGAAAAAAACTGCCAGTAAACTTCCATGTTGAATCTAATCTCTCTCGTTTTATCCTCTTGAACCTTTTGCAATATAAATGTAGGAGGGAGCAATATATTGGTTGACTGTTTGAAAACCACACACTTTTGCTGTTATGGCCTAGCGGGCCATTCAGATCGCGCGTGCCTGTATTGTGTTCCGTGGCTGGCACGGGCCCGGCCTAGATAGTTCCCGGCCTAGCCACAGGAGGGCACGCCATCTACTGGTGGCGCGCTGTCAAACGGCCGGGACTGCTTGTCAGGCCATTCAACGAGTGAATGCGGAACGAGCAACATTGTGCTTACGACAACAGCCCATGCCATGATTCAGAATGTCATTCCTCCAGGCTACTTCTTTTGTTAATGGACTACACTTGCTGAGGATTCTTCCATTGAATCTCAGACTGGGTCTGTCTTACCCACTATTAATTTTATTTTCAAATTGCTTCGTGTGAAATTATACAACCATTTGTTTATGTTTGTTTATGTTGATGGTCAACAATTTTCCAGCAATGCCATTTTTCAGTCAATTACAGCTGCATTCACAAAAAACAGTATGAAACATTCAGTGCATATATGAAAGAACAGAAATAATATCAGTAATAGTATACTTGCCTCCAACAGGCGGTTTCTGTGAAGATGGTTGATCCCATGCAGAAATACATTTAGAGCTGCAAGCAAAAAGAAGTAATAGGCAGGTGGACATACCTCATAGTGTGCATTATGTTAATATGGGCAGGACGGGAAGTGTTCCTGGATAGCCTAATTGGTTAAGGCAACCACTGGCCCAAAGCAGAAAATCTGGGTTTGAATCCAAGTCCAGCACACATTTTCAACTTCACCATTGAATTTATGAGTATTTAAATGCCCTGCAACAGTTGACATATTTGATTATTTTGAATTTGTAAATTTATGGCCATTAATGTCCACCAATAGTGTCTGGTCTATTGGAAATATTTAAAAGAACAGGCACCATATTAGTATTTATACAATCTCTGACAATAAAGTACAATGAATGAAGGGCAGAATGGCCAATCAGGAACACAGGTAAATCACAACACTGCACCTGCATAGTGGCTGGTATTGACTACCTGCCTCCACCATAGTTTGGTTGAGCATCACGTGTATGCTGTGGATGAAGTGCTTGTTTATTGTGTTGTTTCTAAACTGGGAAGAGCACAATGAATGAGTAAAATGTCAATTTAAAAATCTATTTTAAGCTTGTCAAGACAAGTAAAGAAAATCATACAATGCTGGTACGTGTTTATGGGGATCAAGCACTGTCCATAAAGTGCGTGTTTTCGATGAGGCTGGGAATGTGTTTTTGGCAATCCCCTCAGTGGACAAAAGATGACCACCATCAGTGACAAATACATTGAGAAATGAGGTCATTAATCATCAGTTAACTGTGAACATGATAGCAGTTGAACTGCAGATTAACTGTGAATCTGTGCAACAAATCTTTATCCATAAGACAGGGAAGACCCCTCAGGGGCTCAGCATTAATTTGCTGAGTACGGGCTTGGCGAACCCGGGGTCCTGAGCTGAGGACTGGTAAGCGCCGCTAGTCCTCTAGACACCGTAACCTCTAGGCACGCTTCAGCGACCACCGCGCGGCGCGGCGGTGGAACGTTGTGTGTACTGGGGAATGGGGATCTTGGCTTGACCGCCCGGGTCGCGAGGATGGTACAAACCTCTATAAAAAACCCTTCAATCCCAAGGTGTGCTACGTGCTGATGGGATGCATGGCTGTTGAAGAGGAACAGTCGCTAGCGAGCAACCTCTGGGGATACTGCCGCACCTCAGTTGTATAAGGCTTACCTAGGCACGCGGGGCTCTGTCTAGGTGGACATGTACTTCCCTAGCTGCTCGTGGGACCGACATGAGCACTTCCAATTTGTCCCTTGAACCTTCCAGTGGGATGGGTGTACCACTGGGGGGTACCAACACCCAATCCAAAAAGAGGGCTAGGATATCCAGTCCTCCTGATTCGGGGAGTAAGAAAAAGTATTTTGGGAATAGTAACAGAACACAGGCTGTTGTACAGAATGTGTTTATTGTTGTGAAACGAAAGGACGGCTCGTTTGAGGGAGTGTCTCCCTTCTATATTCAAAAAGGCCTTGAGGGAATTGCTGGCAGTTTAAAATCTGTGAAACGTTTGCGGAATGGGACATTACTGATCGAAACATCGAGTTCCCAGCAGGCAACCAACCTGCAGCAGGCGAAATTCCTGGGTGAATATGCCATAGAGGCGGAGTTGCATAACACCTTGAACTACAGTAAAGGCGTAGTGACCTGTAGGGATATAGTAAACATCCCTTTGGAAGAATTGAAATCTGAGAGGGCACAGGAGGGTATTTTGGATGTGCAAAATATTATGAAAAGGGTGGATGGTGAGTTGGTGAAATCGGACTCATTCATCCTTACCTTCAATAATCCCCAACTTCCAGATAATGTCAAAGCAGGTTTTCTTCGTTTGAAAGTTCGACCTTACGTCCCCAACCCAATGCGCTGCTTCAAATGCCAGCGCTTTGGGCATACCACCCTGGGGTGCAAAGGTGAGGCCACCTGTGGCAAATGTGGCAAGGTGGCACATGACGGAGCAGAGTGTACACCACCTGCCACGTGTGTCAACTGCTCTGGGGATCACCCTGTCTGGAGTCGTAATTGTAAAGTCTTCCTTGAGGAAAAAAAGGTGCAGGAAATAAAGACCACGAAGCGCATCTCGTATGCTGAGGCCAAGAAAATCTTCCAGGCCATGCAACCACCAGCTTTTGCCGCTTCTTTCGCTTCTGTTGTCCAGAAGCCGATTGTCAAGTGTGATGCTGTTACGCAAACTGAGTCTGTCTGTGTTGGTACTAGCACCTGCACTTGCCAGTGCACCTGCCAGGCGGCTGCTGCAGTCGTAGACGATTCCAGTCCGGTTGGTCCCCAGACATCGGAAAAAGGAACTGATCCGCCTCCTGTGGAGATGATGGCCCCCCCAGTAGTAGAGGTTGTGCAGAAATCCACCACAGCCACTACCTCTGCAACAGGCTCCCATCCGAAACCACCTAAGGCTAAAAAAGCAGTTGAAAAGTATCTGTCACAGGATAAAGTAGAAGTTACTTTGTTTGAGCCTGTCCATGTACGTGTAACAGATGCTCCATCTGACTCTCTGTCCGAGCAAATGGACCTTGATGTGCGTTTGGGGCAGCCAAACCGCCCCAAGTCGGACCCTCTACCCCATAGCGTCTCGCCGCCTCGGCGGAGAGAGAAAGTGAGGGTGAAACCTCCGTAAGCGATGGCTCCCATACTACAATGGAATATGCAGGGCTTTAGGACCCATGTGGAGGAACTTCGTCTCTTATCTCAGGGTCGACCTCTGTGTATGTGTCTCCAGGAGACAAATTTTAAGCCTTCAGACTCCCCTGAGATACGTGGTTACACGCTATGTAGGAAGGATGACGTAAGTGGGGCGAGAGCTAGGGGTGGAGTGGCTATTTTTGTTTGTACAGCCTACCACTCCGAGCCCCTCTCCCTCACCACAAGCCTCCAAGCAGTCGCAGTTTCTGTATATGTGCGTCATCGACTGACTGTTTGCTCCCTCTATCTGCCCCCTCATGATACGCTTAATGAAGAGGACCTCAAGGACCTTCTTACTCAACTTCCCCAGCCTTTTCTTCTGTGTGGAGACTTTAATGCACATAATGTGCTTTGGGGCTCTGTCACTACTTGCCCCAGGGGTAGGGCCATTGAGCGGCTCCTCTTGTCGTCGAACGCACATTTACTTAACACCGGTCAACCAACACACCTTTGTACTGCGACAGGGTCATTATCTGCCATAGACCTCACTCTTTGCTCTCCGTCCCTTGCCCACACTATACAATGGGACGTGGTCGATGATCTCCATGGCAGCGATCACTTTCCAATCTCCATTTCCCAACCGTATGGAATCGAACCTGAAAGACACCCGCCACGATGGATACTCAGTAGAGCGGATTGGGCACTTTACAGCCAACTTGCCCGCTTTGAACATCGTGACAATGTCACAGAATGGGTGCACCATATTACTGCCGTGATGCACTCCGCCGCTGATGCATCCATTCCACAGTCTTCGGGACGTCGAAAACGGCAGCCAGTCCCTTGGTGGAATGACGAATGCCGATCTGCCCTCAGGACCAGGCGGGCGGCTCTGCGACGGTTCAAGTGTCGTACGACTTCAGAGAACCTCGCTGCTTTCCGGGTTGCAAGGGCCAAGTGTCGTCAGGTTATTAGAGAGAGCAAACGGAGGTCATGGCAGCAGTTCCTCAGTTCCATTAACCGTTCTACAACCAGCACGAAAGTATGGGAGACCATCAGGAGGATTTCTGGAAGAGGAGGAAGGTGCCCCATAGCTGCTGTGATGTGTAACGGAACTTTACAAACACGACCAGCAGACATTGCCCAAGCCATGGCTACTTATTTCGCTTCCGTTACTGCCACTGCTAGTCAGGATCCAGAATTCCGGCGCCGCAGAGCGGCTGCTGAGAGGGGCCCCATGGACTTCAGGTCCGCGATTACGGAGGAGTACAACCTCCCCTTCTCCCTGTGGGAATTAGATTCTGCATTGTGTGTAGCCCGAGACACTTCACCTGGTCACGATGGGATCCACTATGCTATGTTACGGCACCTTACAGATCGCAACAAAGTTATCCTCCTTAACCTTTTTAATGCCATTTGGATGTCAGGACACTTTCCCGACTTGTGGAGAGAGGCTCTTTTAATTCCCCTTTTAAAACCCGGTAAAGATTCCACATGCCCCAGCAGTTACCGTAGTGTTGCCCTCACTAGCTGCATTGGAAAGACCCTGGAGCGGATGGTCAACCGCCGCCTTGTCTGGATGTTGGAATCCAGGCAGCTACTTAGTCGCTTCCAGTGTGGGTTCAGGCGATATCGTTCCACCTTCGATAACCTGGCCTCTCTGGAGGCGGCAATACAACAGGCTTTCCTGCACCGTCATCACCTTCTGGGTGTATTTTTTGATATCGAGAAGGCCTACGACACTACTTGGAGGCATCTTATACTTAGGCAGCTTCACGAATGGGGATTTCGCGGTTGCCTTCCAATTTTTATCCGGTCATTCCTTTCTCCACGTTTTTTTAGATACCGAGTCGGTGGCGTGCTCTCTGACCGCTTTGAGCAGGAGAACGGTGTCCCTCAGGGTAGTGTTTTAAGTGTGACGTTGTTTGCTATAGCCATTAACAGTATCACGTGTGTTGTGAAAAGTCCTGTCCAGTGTTCACTATTTGTTGATGACTTCTCTGTCTTCTGTTCTTCTTCCAGTCTTGCAACGACAACTCGTCAGTTGCAGCTCACTCTCCGGCGGCTCGACGAATGGGCACAGAAGACCGGTTTCAAATTTTCAACAGAGAAGTCGGTGTGTGTTTGTTTTAACCGTTCTCGTTCTATTTTTAACTTACCTGAACTGCGGATGAGGGACACCGTTCTGAATTTTAAAGACACTGTGCGTTTTCTGGGCGTGACATTTGACTCTAAACTTACCTGGTTGCCACATCTTAAGGATTTGAAGAGACGGTGCCTGAAGGCACTAAGTATTTTAAAGTGTCTTAGCCACACTTCATGGGGAGCCGGCAGAACTTGTCTGCTACGATTTTATAGAGCATTTGTGCGTTCTCGCCTAGACTACGGGTGCACCGTGTATGGGTCAGCAAGACCCTCTTATTTAAAGATGCTGGACGTGGTGCATCATGAGGGGATTCGGCTCGCTACTGGGGCATTCCGCACGAGTCCCATACCAATTATCTGCGCCGAGGCTGGTGAGCCCCCACTTCACATGCGGCGGCAGTTTCTCGTGGCATGCCAGGTATATACGACTTTGTCATCGCCAAATACACCAGCCCATCCGGTCGTTGCCCACCCTCCTGCGGAACGGCTGTTTCGTAACAGGCTACGGGCAACGAGGCCTTTTGGGATACGTTCTCAAGATTGTCTTTTAGATATGGATGTGTCTGGTTTTAATGTTTTACAGCGAGGTTGGAGTAAACGTCCGCCGTGGCTCCTCCAGCGGCCGAGACTACTTTTAGAGTTGACACATTTTCAGAAGCATTCTACTTCCGATTTTATATTTCAATCTCTGTTCTCACACATTTTAGATCAGCATCGTGATTTTACCGTGGTGTACACGGATGGGTCCAAACAGGGGGACTCGATAGGCTGTTCCATAGTGTTCCCCAACACCACCATCAGGATTCGCCTCCCTCCTGCATACTCAGTTTTCTCAGCAGAACTCCTTGCAATCCTGCGGGCGCTGGAACAAATGCAGCGGGTTCGTGGCACGAAGTTTCTCCTGTGCTCCGATTCTCTCAGTGCGCTGCAATCAATACGAAATTTGTATCCAGCTGAGAAGATAGTGCAGCTCATTCATGACAGACTGTCCACTCTCCAGCAGCGGGGGAAGCAAGTGACATTCTGTTGGGTGCCAGGACACGTCGGTATTAGTGGTAACGAAATGGCTGATCGGGCTGCCAAGGAGGCTTGCGACAGATCTGGTATTACTCATTGTGCCGTTCCCCTGCCGGACATCCTCTCTGTGGTGCACCGGAAGTCCCTTCGTTTGTGGGAGGAGACGTGGCAGGCAGTGACGAACAATAAACTGCGGTTGATTAAGCCCACTGTCCGACCGTGGCGAACGTCCTGCCATTCATTGAGGCAGCATGAGGTGGCCTTGACACGTCTCCGAATAGGGCATTGTCCTTTGCCACATGGCTACTTACTCCGTCAGGAGGACCCTCCGATTTGCGATGCTTGTGGTGTGCAAGTCACTGTACGCCACATTTTACTGGAATGTATTTCCTACCGTGCTGCTAGGGCAGCGGTGGCTCTTTGTGGTCCCCTGCCCTCTGTTTTAGCTGATGACAAGGCGAGTGTGACGAAAGTATTCAATTTCTGTGAACTTTCCGGCCTCTGGCCTAAGCTTTTAGGCTGGAGGTTTTAGGACGTTAACGAATGGTTAGCCCACCACTCCTCTGGCTTGGCAATTTGAGTACGTCTGTAAACCTTAGACGCTCACCAACTGTTCCTACCTTGCCATGTTTGGTTGGGTCTTTGCTTCGTTCCCCTTATCGTTTGGCTACTTTCTCTTCTGTTCCCTATTTGTCGTCATTTCATTTTAATCAGGTCACACGTATCGCCTAATTATCTTGTACGGGCGCTAAAGACCTAGTTGTCGTGCGCCCATAACATCATATCCATCCATCCATCCAAGACAGGGAAGAGGAAAATATGTTGTCGTCTTGTGCCACTTCATTTGACTGATGATCAAAAGCAGGCATGTTTAGTGGCTTCACAGGATTTTGTCGAGATGGTGGATGTGACACTCAATTTCTTGATCCGTATTGTCACTGAGGATGAAACCTGGTGTCTCTGGTACCTGAAATGAAATTACAAAGCATGGAATGGTGTTCTATGACATCACCTTATTGGAAAAAGGTCAGAGCTGAGGAAACACACATCAAATAAATGCTCTTCACCTGTTTTGATTGTCTAGGCATTATCCATAAGAAAATTCTGTAAGGTAACTGTAGTTCATAGTTCATCTACATTAATGTTACATGACTACTTACCAAACTTTATCATGAGAGGTTTATTTTAACTTATCTAATTACCCCACAGCCCCTCCACTTTATACCATAAATAATACACTTGACATAATTTATACTCTTATCAAATAGTGTATGATATTTTTTCAGCAATTTATGTCTTCCACCTTTTAACCCTCAGGTTTTCTGATCTCATCTGGTACAGTACCTAACAGTCAACTGTTTCCTTCTCATCTTACCCAATAAGTGTCCTCTGACCTGCAGTTTTTGGGGACTTTTCTACAACTCCCCCATTAGCTAAAACTCAGTAGTCACTTTCCTTCACCTTGTCCCTTCTTACAATTTATTTAGCAGAAGGAACCACTGGCTCTGAAAGCCTGCACGTTTCCATGATTTTTATATACTATTTCTCCTGATGCTGCTTGGTAAGCAGATTTTTTTTATCTATCTTACCACTCACCAGCACTAATTATTTTTTCATCATCTGCACTTTCAGAAACTGTACTTACTACAGTTGTACTTACTATTTGTGAGTAGATAGGGATAGGTTGTAATAAGAGAAAATACATTTTTCAGCAATCACTTGATATGACTGTAAAACTTTATTCTGAGTGAGTAAACTATAGATCATATATGATCTAATTTTGGATTCATCTGTATCCATATTTCTGTAATAGTCAAAGTAGTATGTTTTAATTATTTCTCACTGTGTAAACAAACTAAGATGTAATTACCAAACTAACCAGAATTCCAATTTTGTTTTCAGTTTTCAAAGTTGTTCATTATAACCCTACCCAACACTCTTTCAATGCTCTGGTTAATTCCACAGTATATCCTAATCTCTATTGCAGAAGTATTGTTTGCAATTCCAGGCTTGGAGTTCTCATTTTTACAGGTAAGTGTGTGCATCTTAAATCCTAATCATTTGCCGCAATATAAAGTTGCTTTACTTTGAGTAATTACACAACAGCCAATGAAGTTCATTAACTAATTTGCAGGCTCCTAAAAGCCTTCGAACAATAACAATAGCCGCTTGGTACCTGTGTGTTGCTGTGGGAAATTTAATTGTAATTCTTATAACTCAAGCAAGATTCTTCAGAAGTCAGGTACTTTTCCATTTTTTACACAGTTTAGCTCTACAATTTTTCTCAAATTATAAAGTGAAAGTAATTACTTATTCTCAATATTCCTAAATTAAATATTCTGTTGTAGTGTCCAACATTATGAATGAGGTAAAACTAAAGTACAAGAGCAGAGAAAATTAGTTAAACAGGTTATTTGATATGTAATGTGCAGTAACCACAGAGTTCAGTTACTGCTTGAGCAATAAAGTAACAAAATTAAGTAAAAATGTCCTGTACTGGGTCATTGAAAAACACACAAACAAGATTCAGAACTTTGCTGGTTGTGTTCTCTGTAACTGAGAGAGAGAATTTTTTTGGAGGCTCACAGAATGTTTAGTTTGTTTTTGTGTCTTTTGTAAATTCACCACATCTAGCCCTCTTCAGAGTTGTTACATTACTCTAAAATAATTTGCAAGAAAACAGTTAGAAACTTCTCAGGATCAGTAATAACCACTGTCAGGAGGGTTACAATTAGCATGACCATTGAGATATTCTTCTGGAAAGTAGTAAGGTAAATGTTTGAATATGTACAATTTGCAATCAGATGCACTAAAAGTAGAATGATTATAAATCTGTACAGATTTTAATTTAGTTTGTAAAAAGAATACAACTTAACTTAACAGCTTATAATAACAGACAAGCACAGAGACAAAAAAAGTTGTAAAAGTAAGTTCACTGAAAACTACTGCCACCTTAAAACAATATTAACATTGTACCAATATACCCTGTCTCAATATTATTGGATTGTATTACAAAAACAGTTAAATTGCAAGATTTTACATAGTCCCAGCTAGGCTCTAAATTTTTCAAATTTTATTTTACCTAGTGCTTCATCATAACATAAGCTGGTTGTTTATTTAAACTGATGTACTTTATTGCAACTTTCTTAGTGGAAACATTCTCCCTGGCAAACAAATTTTTTTACAACAATATGATTAAGTTCAAGATTAAATCAAAGCTTCTTTCATTGACTTATTACTGCCATACTGCCAGAAATACTGTATACAAACTACTTAGCCTACAACAGGGACAGCCATAAAATTGGTTTGCAGGCAGCCCTTTGGCCTGTGGGCTGTTTCTTTCTCACCTAATGACACAATTTCTCCCCCCCCCCCCCCCCCCATGCTGCTATGCTGTCAAAGCTGGAACTTTGAAGGAATAAATTGCAAAGTTTGTCTTGTAACTACATTATATTATACCTGGCATCATATAAGAAGGTGCTTCCACTCATAGAGGCAGAGCGTCAGGGGAAGCGAGGACGGGAGGAGCTATGGCCAAGCTCCAACAGCTGTGCCTGCTGGAGAAGCATCGCATGACTCGCAGCCAGCCATGAACATACAGAGTATGAACATTATTGGCTGTCAGTGCAGTAATGGAGGGGGATGCGCAGAACGGCTAAAAACTAGGCTGCCTTAGTAGCTGACACCAACTATAGTAATATTGTGTGAGTCATGTTGTTCTGTGTAAAACTCTAATATTTTAACTGAGATATAGAAAGGCAATCACAAAATATAGTGGCTATAGAATGATGTTAGGGATGGAATGAATTATCACAACTACATGTAGAAGGTTTTGACATCATAGTCATTACAGACAGAACTATGTGTGTGGAAAAAATACTTCCTAGCACTTCTCTACCAATGATGTGTTTGTGGGAAAAAAATACTTCCTAACACTTCTCTACCAATGATGTCTGGATTACAGTTCTTAAGAATATATGAAACCAAAAATTCGTATGTATGTACCAGTAATTATTTGTGATTCACAGACGACTTAGCATGGTTTATATCTGGTACAAACTGTCAGCATACTGAAAGGCAGAGTCAGTTTATCAGACTGCCATCAACCAAGTTGCCACATAATCATGATTCAATTAATTTCATTATTTCAGAAAATTCTTTATACACATAATCTGAGCCAGATATAACTTTAGCAGCCTCATTATGAATATGTGCAAACTCTTCTTGAGGAAATCCTTCATAGAACACTTGAACAGTTTTAACATCATATAATTTGTCTTTCAGTTGGTAATTGTGCTGCAAATTTGTCAGTTATATCTGCAAATGGACAGTGGGACATTCAACTGATACAGCAAAGGCACTTGAAAACGTCTCAAAAAGAGGCACCACATTGTCATTATACTGAAAATGATTTTGAAACTGTTTCTGCATTTCTTCCAAAGAATTTTACAAAATTTGCATTTTCTTTAGCACCAGAAATCTGAGAGAAATAGGTGCTGGCAGTTGGAAAAGTATTGCACCATAAGCCAGAAGAAACACAGCCTCATGCAGTGCAATATGAAATGCTGCACCATAGCAAGTACTTAGGAAAAGTGCCAAGCAAAGCTGAGATAGGCAGAGCATTACTTGGCTCCCCATGCCCCCCCCCCCCCCCCCCTGCTGGCTCTTCGAGGCTGACCCTAGCCTACAAGCTTCATTGGATTTCAAGTATGAGTTAATTGCAAGTATGTGAAGATATAAGTGTATGTTGATAAATGTTTATCACATTAAACTTAATCATAGAAAACCAAATGATTTGCAAAAGTAGCCTGGGCTGGTTGTATGGTAAAACAAAGTTCAATATGAAAATGCCTACTCTAATGCATGAGTATCATAGAAGGTAAAACAACTGTCTTACAGAGAGAAACAACACTAACTCAAATTTTAACTGTTTAGTAACATTACCAAATTGTGAGGAACATAATAAGTTTGATAATAGTAATTCTTTATTTGTAATTTTGCCTAAAAGTGTTTTGTATAATTTAGTTCTTCTATTGAATTTTTAGGCAGGCGAGTTCTTTTTATTTGCTGGGTTACTACTGGGAGATATGGTGGTGTTTTTCTTTATGGCACGAAGTTACAAATTTGTATTGCTTGAAGGAGATGGTTCCAGTACTATGGAAGATGAACATCTTTTTGTAAGAGCATCTGAAGAATTAGTGAAGTGAAA
Source organism: Locusta migratoria (assembly GCA_026315105.1). Lineage (NCBI taxonomy): Eukaryota > Metazoa > Arthropoda > Insecta > Orthoptera > Acrididae > Locusta > Locusta migratoria. The sequence goes on from CM048747.1 coordinate 427,496,146, forward strand.
TATCTTGAGTTTTGACTGTGTGCATGTATTGAGCAAATGTAATGCAAAATAAATTTTATTTTAGAAAAGGAATGATTATTTTATCATTTCCAGCCTTATTTATTGTTGTTATTTGCTTAAGAGTGTGTGCCTCCACAGCCGAGTTGTAAGCATGACTGGTTGCCATGTTGGGCACCTCAACTTTGCAGTAAGACAATCTGTGGGCTATGTAGCTTGGTGGAGAAAGTCATTTATGTGTAGCAGAAAATAATGCTGACTTATTAAATACTTTGTCTCCTTTAATATTACAAGGGGATCATACTTATGCTGTATCTGAAGAAATTATTTTTTTCTTTCAGCTGCAGATTGGATCTGTCTGCAGATCTGAATATGGAAAAATTAATTTATATTTTTTTCTCAGATAATCTCTTGTCAGTTCAACAAAGGTTGCTATCATGTCTTCTTATTTATGCCATTGATATATCAACAATCTAAGATCCCATATCAATTATCTGTCTAATTAGTACTGAAAGACAATTAATAGGTTGAAGAATTTTATAAAATAGTACATTAAATAACTCCTTCATTGTAATTAAATAATTTGAGTCATGAAACAGTATTTCATTAATTCAACACTGCCTAGTTTGCTTCGTGTTTTAAACCAAATAGCATGAAATGGTAGTGGAACAAGCCGGGGAGTAGTAATTGCAGATATTGTCCCCAGAAACCACTGGAATTTGATAATAAGCATGATAGCAGTCCACAACAGAAAACACTTTTACACCAGCTAAGGTCTGAGTGAAGTCTGCACTGTTCGGTATGGGGTAGCTGTCCATGAGAGTACATGCATTCAGTGTGTGGTAATCACCACATATGCACCCAGTGCCATACTTCTTGTCTGCCGAATGAATGGGTGACAATGAGTTGTTGGACAAAGGTTCAGTGACACCTGGCACCAAAGGTTCAGAGATTTGTTGCTTGATGGCTGTAAGTTTCTCCAGGCATAGGTGACACGGTTTGCTAAATATGGGCGGGCCATCTATTACACAAATTCTGTGCACTGTGCCATTGTGACTACCAAAATGTTGGTGTTTGTTTATTAGCATACATGCTGTCTGTTTTGATGGAGCAAGGCAGGGGATGGAGAATGGTGCTAAGCAAGTCTCAGGGAGGCAGGAGGCAGCTCAGAAGGTCTCGTGACAACGGAAGGAAGCCGAGGCACCGAAGTAGAACCTGCATTGGCCTCCAGTGCATGTGAGAGGATTGCAGCAGCGCACAGTGGCTTGGAAGCTTTCAGGGCTGCCGAGGGGAGCCGAGGCACTGAGGCAGTTTATGCATCGGTCACCGGCATGTGCAAAGGAGGCATTGTCACATGAGCACAAGATGGTGCCGCATGAAAAGATTTTGAGCAGAAAAGACAAAAGAGGATTGGCGTGCGCATGGAGAAAGATTAACACGGGAGACAGCCACTAGAGTGGGACACAGTGCTGGCAGTGTGTCCGAGCACGGTGTTGCCATAGCAACCAAGTTTTGTTTACAAATGTCCGCATATGAATGGCGTGGAGAGACAGAACTGTCACAAGCACTGATAACCTTGCGTGCAGCTGTGGCATCACTAAACACACTCGCAGGGGTAACACCAGTACTAACCTTAAGTATGGCAGTGTTTCTGAGGTGATGGAAGACTTGACAAGTGGTACTTGGTGGAGACCAGCTGAGTCTCCGCATCTTTGAGGCAGCAACTTATCAGGCTGCAGGCAGAGCACCTGATAATGTTTGTTAGACCACTTTGACATGAGTGTCTCTTACTCCTTCATAGTTTCAAAGCACTTGTGGACAATGTCTTCTATCTCACGCCACAGTCTAAGCTCTTGATCATGTTCACTGGACCACTTTGACAAGAGCGTGTCAAACTCATTAGTTGTTTCAAAACATTTGATGTTTGTAAATCTATCGGACCAAACTGCATGGTCATCAGTCTGTAGCTTACAAACTACTTAAACCTAGGTAAACTAACCTATGGACAAACACACACAGCCATGCCCCAGGGAGGACTCAAACCTCCACGGCGAGCAACCGCGAGCTCCGCAGCGAGACGCTTTAGACCGCTCGGCTACTCCACTGCGGCCAAAGCACTTGTAAACAGTTTTTGCAGAAGCGAAAGAAGAGCCTGAGCTCAATGGATCACACAAAAAATGTGTGTTCAAAGGGGGATGGAACGCTGAGTGGTGCACAACATCAGGAGAAAGTTGGTGATGGGATAGAAAATCCATACCCACGATAGCTTCCTGGATCTCAGACACCAATAAGTTCCACATAAATTTGCAACTTGGTGACAAGTGGACAGTGAATGTTTTAGAACCAGTGCACAGTAGTTGAGCGGCATTAACTGCTCGAAGTGTAGCACAATGTGGGTGGAGGGAACTCATAGCCATGGAAGTGAGCAAGAGAGACATCTGCACCAGTATCAATGAGAAAACGGGCATCACTAACACAGTCATGTAAATACAGGTGACTGCCCAACATTCAGGTGTCACAAATGGAATGAAGCAATTGTAGGCACCTATACTTGTCAGAGCAGGAGGCTGCACCTAAATGCTCCTGCACTCTGCATTTGGGTAAAGGAACAGTGGATGACACTTCTTTGCTACGTCACCAAAACGACTGTGGTAACAGGAATACTGGTACTGAGGACTCCGTTTCTGTGGAATGCGGATCAGATGGGGTGGGCCATCATCGGCATTAGATAAGCTGCCATCTGGCAGAGCCAGCAGTCGAGGCAGAGAGGGAGAAGCTGTCACTCAGTCTGCTTGTAAATGGTGGTTGGTCACAGATTGGATGAACACACTCACGGAGGTCTGTAATCAGTCACAGATAGCGGGCCACATTGTTGAGTGAGTAATGATCAAAGATCTGCTCGATGAGGGCAAACCAAGTTGTGGGCGCCTGAGTTGAAGACACCACACCTTATTGGCTGAGAACGTGGTTGGTGAAAGGATGCGACAACAAGCTTGGCGGGTTGGTTGCAAGTCTGTGATTCAAATTTTGATTATTTGAAATGTCCATATTCTGCATATTGTGAACATTTTGAGAATACAAAATGTGATTTGGCAAAAAATTAACACTGTACACGGAAAAAAACACAAAAAAAGTGGTGGACAAGTCCTGAGATAGTCCATGCTGTGGCTAAAAGGCCAAATTGCTTGAGGAAGTAAGCATAGCATGTTCTTGAGGTGATGAAACCGATGCAGGCATAGTACCGGCAGCAATTGAATCGGCGTGGTCATTGTGGTGATGAAAGAATGACCACCATATTTCATGGAAAAAACCAGCATGAAAACTCAAAACTGCACAACACGGGCAATGAGATGAAAAACAACACATTCAGAGTCAGCAGTATGGAAAGCTTAGGGGTTTGGGCCCCATAGAAACCACTGATATAGTGGTTCCTTCCTCTTTTTCCTGAAGAAGCTGCCAGCAGTGGTGAAAGCTTGAATGTTTGTGTGTTTTTATTTGTGTTTTTTGTTTCTATCAGCGAGCCTGTGCTTTGAGATAGAAAACGGATGACTTACCCAAAGGACAGGCTCGTCGACAGATGCAAATAAAATCACACACATACAAGCCTTCGCAACCGTTGCCGCTTCTTCAGGAAAAGAGGAAGGAAGGAGAGGAGAAAGGAAAGGATATGGGTTTCAAGGAAGTGGAAAAGGAGTCATTCCAATCCCAGGAGTGGAAGGACTTACCTTAGGGGAAAAAAGGAAGGTAAACAAATACACACACATTCACACATGTCCAACACAAACACACCTAGGCAGCCTTATTGTAGAAAGCAAAGAAATTGGGCAGAGATATCACTTGAGGCAGAGGCTCTGTCCACAGAACTGAGGGAAAGATGTTAAATATGGTGGGTGGGAATTTGAATTTAGTGGAGGTTGAGACCAGGTGGGCAACAGGAGGAGAAAATAAGCTGAAGAGCAAGTTCCCATCTCCGGAGTTCTGAAAGGTTGGTGTCAATGGGAAGAATCCAGATAACCCAGACGGTGTAACACTGCGCCAAGATGTACTGGCCGTGCACCAAGGCATGTTTAGCCACAGGGTGATCTTCATTACCAACAAACACTGTCTGTCTGTGACCGTTCATGCAAATGGACAGTTTGTTGATGGTCATTCCCACATAGAATGCTTCACAGTGCAGGCATGTCAGTTGGTAAATCATGTGGGTGTTATCGCAAGTGGCTCTGCCCTTGATTGTGTACACCCTCTGGGTTACTGGAGTGGAGTAAGTGGTGGAGGGAGGGTGCATAGGGCAGGTTTTACAACGGTGGCGGTTGCATAGGTAGGAGCCAGAGGGTAGGGAAGGTGGTTTGGGGATTTCATAGGGATGGACTAGGAGGTTATGAAGGTTAGGTAGGTGGTGGAAAGACACTCTGGATGGAGTAGGAAGGATGTCATTAAGGATGGATCTCATTTCAGGGCAGGATTTAAGGAAATCGTATCCTTGCTGGAGAGCCACATTCAGAGTCCGCTTCAGTCCCGGGAAGTATCTTGTGACAAGAAAGGCACTTCTGGGGTTCTTTGGTGGAAGGTATAGGATTTGGTGGGATGAGGAAGTGGCTCTGGTAATTTGCTACTGAAACAGATCAGGAGGATAGCTGCGAGATGTGAAAGCTGTTATTAGGTTATTGGTATACTGGTTCAGGGATTTGGTACTGGAGCAGACTCATTTGCCATGAAGACCTAAGCTGTAGGGAAGGGAACGTTTGATGTGGAATGGATGGCAGCTGTCATAATGGAGGTAATGTTGTTTGTTGGTTTGTTTGATGTGGATCGATGTGTGAAGTTGGCCGTTGGACAGATGGAGGTCGACCTTGAGAAAAGTGGCATGGGATTTGGAGTAGAACCAGGTGAATTTGATGGGACCAAAGGAGTTGAGGTCGGAGAGGAAATTCTGGAGTTCTTCTTCACTGTGAGTCCAGATAATGAAGATGTCATCAATGAATCTGTACCAAACTTTTGGTTGACAGGCTTGGGTATCCAGGAAGACTTCGTCTAAGCGTCCCATAAATAAGTTTGCATATGAAGGGGCCATCCTGGTTTCCATGACTGTTCCCTTTAGTTGTTGGTATGTCTGGCCCTCAAAAGTGAAGAAGTTGTGGGTTAGGATGAAGCTGGCTAGGGTATTAAGGAAAGAGTTTTAGGTAGGGAAGTGGGTGGTCGGAGTGAAAGGAAATACTCCGTCGCAGCAAGGCCTTGGGCATGTGAAATATTTGTGTATAAGGAAGTGGCATCAATGGTTACAAGGATGGTTTCTGGAGGTAACAGGCAGGGTAAGTATTTCAGTCAATCGAATACGTGGTTGGTGTCTTTGATGAAGGATGGGAGACTGCACATGATGGGTTGAAGGTGTTGGTCTATGTAGGCAGAGATTCGTTCTGTAGGGGCTTGTAACCGGCCACAATGGGTGGCCAGGATGGTTGGGTTTGTGGATCTTGGGAAGTAAGTAGAAGGTGCGGTACAGGGTGTTGGTGGGGTCATGAGGTTAATGGAGTCAGGTGAATGGTTTTGTAGGAGGCCTAAGGTTTTGAGGATTCCTTGAAGCTCTGCCTGAACATCAGGGATAGAATTGTCTTGACAAACTTTGTAGGTAGTGTTGTCTGAAAGTTGACGCAGTCCCTCAGCCACATACTCCCACCGATCAAGTACCATGGTTGTGGATCCCTTGTCAGCTGGGAGAATGACGATGGAATGGTCAGCCTTCAGAACCCGGATGGCTCGGGATTCAGCTGTGGTAATGTTGGGAGTAGGATTAAGATTTCTGAGGAAAGACAGAGAGGCAAGGTTGGAAGTAAGGAATTCCTGGAAGGTTTCAAGGGGGTGATTTTGAGGAAGAGCGGGTGGGTCTCGCTGTGACGGAGGACAGAACTGTTCCAGGCAAGGTTCTATTTGACTGACGTCTTGGGGAACTGGATCATTAGGAGTAGGATTATTTTTCTTCGTGGCAAAGTGATATCTCCAGCAAAGACTATGAGTATAGGATAGTAAATATTTGACAAGGGCTGTTTGGTTGAATTTGGGGGTGGGATAAACAAAAATAAAAAAATAGAAAAGAGATGACTTACCAAAAGGACCGGCTCGTCGATAGAAACAAATAAAATAAAATAAAATTACACACAAACACACATACAAGCTTTCGCAGCCTAGCTGCTTCGTCAGGCAGAAGGGAAGGAGAGGGAAAAGGAAATGATGAGGGTTTTAAGGGAGTGGATAAGGAGTCATTCCAATCCCGGGACAGGAAAGACTTACCTTGGGGAGAAAAAAGGAGGGTAAATAAATACACACACACCCACACATTTACACAGACACAAGTACACTTAGGCAGACATACTGTAGAACTGTAGAACTACAGTATGTCTGCCTAAGTGTACTTGTGTCTGTGTAAATGTGTGGGTGTGTGTGTATTTATTTACCCTCCTTTTTTCTCCCCAAGGTAAGTCTTTCCTGTCCCGGGATTGGAATGACTCCTTATCCACTCCCTTAAAACCCTCATCATTTCCTTTTCCCTCTCCTTCCCTTCTGCATGATGAAGCAGCTAGGCTGCGAAAGCTAGCATTTTTGTGTGTGTGTGTCTGTGTGTTTATTTGTTGCTATTACTGCCTGTGCCCCTTCGCCTGGTAAGTGTATATATAATAGAAGGAGACTTTCCAGGTGGGAAAATAGGTATAAAATAAAGATTTTTGACTTACCTAAAGTACAGGCTCGCCGACAGAAACACCAAACACACACAAAAACACACAAACATTTGAGCTTTCGCCACCAGTGGTGGCTTCTTCGGGAAAAAGAGGAAGGAAGGAGAGGAGAAAGGGAAGGATACGGGTTTTAAGGAAGTGGAAAAGGAGCCTAGTGAGGACAGTTTACAACTCATCGCAAAGACGTGGAAACGAGCTGCGACAGGCACATACAAAAGACACACACATACAACACATTCAGCTATCGGCCATGGCCTTCTTCAGAAAATAGAGCACTCACGCAATCACACAGGCACACAACACAGTCATACAACCATCACCTCCGACCGCTGCACTTTGATTCGAAGTGCGGCAGTCGGAGGTGATGGTTGTATGACTGTGTTGTGTGCCTGTGTGATTGCGTGAGTGCTCTATTTTCTGAAGAAGGCCATGGCCGATAGCTGAATGTGTTGTATGTGTGTGTCTTTTGTATGTGCCTGTCGCAGCTCGTCGCCACGTCTTTGCGGTGAGTTGTAAACTGTCCTCACTATATTATTTATTCCAACCTGGACTTTCCATTATATATATATCCTTTTCCCTCTCCTTCCCTTCTGCCTGAAGAAGCAACTGGGTTGCGAAAGCTTGCGTTTGTGTGTATGTGTGTATTCATTTATTTATTTGTGATGCTGTTACATCTGTGCTCCTTCGCCTGGTGAGTAATCTTCGTCTATTTTATATATATATATATATATATATATATATATATATATATATATATATATATATATATATATATATATATATATATATATATATATATGAAGTCCACTTACCAGGCGAAGGAGCACATGCAGTGATAGCAACAAATAAACACACAGACACACACACACACACACACACACACACACACACACACACACACACACACACACACACACAAACGCTAGCTTTTGCAGCCTAGCTGCTTCGTCAGGCAGAAGGGAAGGTGAGGGAAAAGGAAATGATGAGGGTTTTAAGGGAGTGGGTAAGGATCATTCCAATCCCGGGACAGGAAAGACTTACCTTAGGGGGAAAAAGGAGGGTAAACAAATACACACACAACCACACATTTACACAGACGCAAGTTTGTTGCTATCACTGCCTGTGCTCCGTCGCCTGGTAAGTGGACTTCATCTATTTTTTACGTATATTTTTCCTGTTAGGAATTTTTCCCAAAGCACAGGCTCGATGATAGACACAAAAAACACACACAACAAATAATCAAGCTTTCAGAACCGCTGGCCGCTTTGTCAGGAAAAGAGGATGGAAGGAGGGGGAAAGGAAAGGATGTGGGTTTTAAGGGAGTGGATGAGGGGCCATCCCAATCCTGGGAATGGAAGGACTTACCTTAGGGGAGAAAAAGGAAGGTAAACAAATACACACAAACCCACACATATATACACACAAACACACCTAGGCAGACATTTTTAGAAAATTATTTACAGAAGAATGGAAAAGCTGGCAAAAGCCAACCCCAGCGTAGATCAGTTTAAATTCACGAGAAATGTAGGAAATCGGGAGGAAATACTGATCTTACAGCTTATCTTAGAAGATAGACTAAGGAAAGACATAGCTACGTTTCAAGCTTTTGTTGATTTGGAGAAAGCTTTTGACAATGTTGATTGGAATACACTCTTTCAAATTCTGGAGCAATCACGAGTAAAATTTAGGGAACGTAATGTTATTTACAACTTGTTCAAAAACCAGATGGCGGTTGTCAGAGTTGAAGAGCATGTAAAGGATGCAGTGGTTGGGAAGGGAGTAAGACAGGGTTGTAGCCTTTCTCCAATGTTTTTCAATTTGTACATTGACCAAGCTGTAAAGGAAAGCAAGGAGAAATTTAGAAAAGGAATTAAAGCTTAGAGTGACAAAATAAAAACATTGCATTTTGCCAATGGCATTGTAATTCTGTCAGGGACAGCCATAGAGGACATGGAAGAACAATTTTACGGAATGGACAGTGTGTTGAAGCATGCATATAAGATGAACATTAACAAGAGCAAAACAATGGTAATGGAGTGCAGTCTAAGAAAACAGGCGATGCTGAAGGAATTAGATCAGATAACGAAACAATAAAGGTAGTAGATGAGTTTTGTTACTTGGGCAATAAAATAACACATGATGGGCACAGTACAGAGGATATACAATGCAGAATGGCAATGGGAAGAAAAGCATTTTTGAAAAAGAGAAATTTGTTAACATTGAATATTAATTTAAATGTAAGGAAGTCCTTTCTGAAGGCATTTGTTTGGGGTGTTGCTTTGTATAGGAGAGAAACATTGACAATAAACAGTGCAAATGGGAAGAGGATAGAGATTTTGAAATGTGATGCTATAGAAAAATGCTTTAGATTAGGTGGGTGGATCGTGTAACTAATGAAGGGGTACTGGACAGAATTGGTGAGAAAAGGAATTTCTGGTATACCTTGACTAAAAGAAGGGATTGATTGGTAGGACACATTCTTAGAAATCAAGAAATCGTGAATTTAGTGTTGGAGGGAAGTGTGTGGGGTAGAAATTGCGGAGGGAGACCAAGAGACGAATACAGTAAGCAGTTTCAGATGGATATAGGTTTTTGTTCTTATGAGGAGATGAACAGGTTTGCTCAGGATAGAGTAGAGAGATGCATCAAACCAGTCTTCGGACTGAAGACCACAACAACAATACAACCACAGTGTATGGATTCCTTCTCTGAGTCCATGCTAGTAGCACTTGCTTTACCATCTGTCTCTTTTGCCTAGGTTCTAAAGACCAGTGGTGACAGAGTGGAGGAGTTGGAGGTTTGTATATGGTTGGAACTGGAATTCCCTAACTTAAATCTACATGGTAGTAAAATATTTGTTACTACTTATGAATTTAGTACTGCATCTTTGTTTTGTTAGAGCTATTAATTAGGATGGTCAGGGCCACCATACATTGTGAAAACTAATTAAAGTTGGAATAAACATCGGAAGTTACCTAGCAGATCATACAAAAAAAAGCTATGACAAAGGAAACAGTGAAAATAAATGGCTGTTGGATCAAAAAAGCAGTAACCGACTTGACAAAAGAGTAAGTTGAGACTGAATCTGGATGTGGCTGTTCTGGTCAAAAATTCTTTTTTGATGGTAAAGTTGCCAGTTAATGCTAACTTCTGGAAATAAACACTCAAAATTTTATTGACAGCGTATATCTCTGCTGAAAGTAAAACTGATGAAGGGTAATTAGGTCCAGCAATTTATTTATATTGCATTTAATGAAAGGATGTCATTTCTTTGTGTTCCTCTTGATTGTAATGCCTTTCTTATCATTCATGTCATCTTACACTAAATCTTTAGTTGCTGATAAGATATCAAATGTCAGTTGTGTGAGAAAAAAAGTGCACACACTGACATTGCTACATTGTGGTTTTAATGTTCTACTTGGAAGTAACAATCACTTATGAGAAAATCTTGCAAAGACGTCCTTTAAAATCATAATAGAAGAATATACTGCTTCTTGATTTGTGTGCTCTACTGTCAACTCGGGTTCTCTGTCCGCAGGTGACTCACAAACCGATGGTCAGAAAGATCTTATAAAATTCCGATTATTCAACTGACACAGAATTCCAGAATGTTACTTCTAACTGACCTAAAAAGCGCTGCACAAATCCTGCAGAAAAAAGATGTAATATTAATAAATTATCGCAGTTAGGTAAAGAAATCACTGGTTTTGTAGGAAAGGTAACTTTTTGATTTTATGGCAGTAAAAACCTGATTGCAAGACTTACATTCCATTAGTAAAAAGGGAAAAAATAGGGTGGGGGGGGGGGGTAAGAGATCTCATGAGATTCAAGCCTTAGTGGTTTAACAGATGTAACAAGCTTCTTTGCAACTATAATATAATGAACTGCACTCTTGGTCAAGATTTCTTGTAGCCCCAATGCATCACCAAGACGATTCAGTAGGCCTGAGAGAAATTTGCAGGCTATATTAATACTCTTATTGGCGCCAAACAGTCCATGCGGATGGACTGTCGAGGAATGTTCCTGATATGAATATGCATCACCAAACTCAGCCCGGTGCAACTCCAACCCCTGATTGCGCTGTGTATGGACCGTAAATTACACACAATAATTTATCTGTGCAGGTACCTGAAGAAATATAGAGTACAACTGAAAAAAGGACGCACTGCAAAGGAACTATGAAAAATAAAAATTGTTGCAAAATGCTCACAAATTGGTCATACAGGTGTAGAAAGAAAATAAAGAATTGTAAAATTTGGCGTTTTTTGGATGAAAACTACAGCGCAATTTCAGCGCGCAGCTGGGAAGGTGTAGTAAATAGGGTACATGTTGTCGACAATAGGTCATAAAATCATTGTGAATTTTACTCCGTGTACTCGGTTGGGCAATAACTACAGCTCGCAGATAGATGCCTGAACAAAATATGCAGATGTAAGCATTTTAGAGAGAACGTGTAGTCACGCTCAAAGATGCTGGTTGGAGTAATCATCGAATCATTCGGCGTATGTTGCCTAGAATGGGCGAACTAAACACATGAAGTCACGATGGAAGCACTTGGCTTACGTAGGCGATTAAGCGAGGTCTGGTAATCATAAGAGAGGCACAGACTCCCCGGTACGACACTGTAGTCGATCCTATACGTAAATGGTGCTTCAGCGAGTGCATTACGGCTGAGCTCACTGTACCACAGTCGACCAGGAATCTCAGTGACTGGAATAGAATTGTCTTCACTGATTGAGTCCTGCTTCGAAATGAGCTCCGATGATGAGTGACGATACATTTGGCAACGCCCTGGACAGCGGTGGGATACCAACTGTCCGTCGCCCGCCATACGGTCTGATGGCCTAGAGTGGCAATTCATTTCACAATGTGACAACTCGTTTCCTTGTTTCGAGAGAAGCCGCTGTGGTGTTCATGTCGCCGCTGAATATGGAAGCTATTTCTTCAATTGTTGTTGCGTTCTTTACGAATGAAAAATACAGAATTCGTATTTGCTGTTGACGGATGGAGTCAGGACGGATCAAGCACAATTTCATTGCTTTTCCAAATCTTTGAAAAAGAGGCGTACCACAATTTGTTGCAACTCGCGAGTTTAGGCTATAATTTACATTGAGTAACAGGGAAGTGGTTTTCATGTCTGTACAATTAGCATTGTGTATTCTCATTGCTAGTAAATTATACTCTTTCTTCTTGAATGTTTAAGACAGGAAAATTATTCTTATATTATTTGAAAAGTTGGTAGTGTGGCAACCAAATATGCATCTTCCAATAGATGGAATCTATCTATCTTACATCTTATAAAATAGGCTGTATGTGTGTGTGTGTATGTAGGTAAGTACGTTCCACATCTCCTCCTAAACTACTGGACAGATTTCAACCAAACTAGGTACACATATCTCTTACTATCAGGCAATAATCGCCGTCGGGGTAACAACCACCTACGACACATACGTAAAGAGATATGACATAAACAATGACAGTCGTGAAAAACGGCCGCATCATGCGATAATATTCTACATCTGCTCCTAAACTAATGGACCGATGTCAATCAAATTTTGTGCAAATATTCTCTAAGGTCAGGAATCATTTGCTACGGTTGCAAAAACCATCTACGACACATAGTTCATACGATATCATGTCATAAACAATGAAAACTAATCCATATTGTAGCGCGTGATAGCGTGACTATTCGTCAACTATTCGACAATGAGGGCACTTAGCGACTTGCAGTAAACTTTGAACATAATTTTCAAATATTTGCGAAACTTTTTTTCGCTGACAGCCCCAACAAAATGATGAAAGGACAAAGTTTATCGCTTACTACTTTTCAAATGTTCATGATGTATATCTACGGCATTTGGCATGACGTAATGTTATGCAAATAATGGGGCCCATTAGGGATTTGGCCAGTAAGGAGGGGAAGAAAGACAATGCGCACTCCGTGTGCATACTGGGGGGAATCGTTCCAGATGTGGAACGGGTCCTTCCGGATGCCATGAAGGGACAGGTTACAGTCAACTGCAGGTGGTTGCTTACGTCGGTACCAATGACGTGTGTCGCTTTGGGTCGGAAGAGATTCTCTCTGGATTTGAGCGGCTATCTGAGGTGTTAAAGACTACCAGTCTTGCTTGCGAGATGAAGGCAGAGCTGACCACCTGCAGGATCTTCGACAGGACCGACTGCGGTCCTCCGGCACAGAGGCGAGTGGAGGCTCAGGCGCTTCTGTGGCCGTGTAGGCTGCGGATCCTTCGATTTGCGCCAATGGGTGGTGGGTTTTCGGGTTCCACTAAATAGGTCAGGAGTCCACTACACGCAGGTAGCGGCTACAGGGGTAGTGGACCCTCTGTGGCGTGGACTGGGCAATTTTGCAGGATAGAGGGCTTCGGGGTAAAACAAAATGGGCAATCTCAAAGGTTACAGGTGGACCACAGGAGAAATGTCGATCTAGGAACTACCGGTATAACAGTTATAAATTGTTGTAGCTGCATCGGAGAAGTACCAGAACTTCTAGCATTAATAGAAAGCACCGAAACACATATCATTATAGGTAGCGAAATTTGGCTTAAGCCGGAAATAAGTTCAGCAGAAGTATTTGCAAAAGATCTAACTGTGTTCGGAAAGGATAGTTTAAACAAAATAGGTGAAGGCGTGTTTGTCGCTATCAAAAGTAGTCTTTCGTGTAGTGAAGTTAAAGTAGATGGTTCCTGTGAGCTATTATGGGTAAAGGTTGTACCTGAAAATCGTAAGAAGTTAATAATTGGTTCCTTTTAGAGGCCTCCCGACTCTGACGATACAATAGCAGAAAGGTTCAAAGAAACCCTGTGTCAAATTGCAAACATGTACCCAACTCATGCAATAATAGTAGGCTGTATTTCAATTTACCTTCAATCTGTTGGCGAAATAATATTTTCAAATCAGGAGGTACGCAGAAAACATCGTGCGAAATTGTACTCAACGGATTCTCTGACAATTATTTCGAACAGTTAGTTCATGAGCCAACTGGAATTGTAAATGGATGTCAAAACACACTTGAGCTCACGAGCTCATGCCGAGCATCAAATCGGATACAGGTATTAGTGAACACAGGGCTGTCGCAGCGAGACTAAATATCGAAAGTCCCAAAGTTGCCAAAAATAGACGAAAAGTATATTTGTTCAGGAAAGCAGATAGAAATACACTAAATTGCTTCTTGAAAGACAGTTTCGGCTCATTCCAAATCCTAAACGTAAATGTCGATCAGATGTGGCTCACATTCAAAGAAGCAGTATCGACAGCAATTGACAGTTTTATACCAACTAAATTACATAATAAAAGAAGATCGTGATCCCCCTTGGTACACAAAACAAGTCAGGACACTGTTGCAAAAACAACGAAAAAGTCGAGCTAAATTTAAACGAACAAAAATTCCCAGGATTGGCGATCCCACACAGAAGCTCGTAATTTAGCGAGGACTTCAATGCGAGATGCTTACAATATTTTCTACAACGGAACTCTTTCTCGAAATTTGACTGAGAACCCAATGAGATTTTGGTCATGTGTCAGATATACTAGAGACAAAACACAAACAATGCCCTCAATACGTGATGGAAATGGCGATCCCGCCGATGATATCGCTATTAAACCAGAGTTACCAAACACAGCTTTTTGAAACTCATTCGACAAAGAAAACGAAACCAATATTCCAGATTTCGAATTACGAACAGAGACCAGAATGAGAAACGTATAAGTAGATATCATCGGAGTAGTGAAGCAAATGAAATAACAATAACAAGTATTCTGGTCCAGACCGTATACCCACTAGATTTCTGTGCGATTATGCTGAAGCGGTATCTCCTTACTTAACAGCCATATACAACCGCTCGCTCAACGAAGAATCTTTACCAAAAGACTGGAAAGTAGCACAGGTCACACCAATATTCAAGACAAGCAGCAGGAGTAACCCACTTAACAACAGGCCTATTTCATTGACGTCAATTTGCAGCAGGGTTTTGGGACATATCCTGTATTTAGATATTATGAATTGTCTCGAACAGAATGATCTATTGACCCAAGGTAAACAAGGATTTGGTCACTACGGTCAGGGGTTCGAATCCCCCCTCGGGCATGGATATTTGTGCCGTCCTAGTTCGTAGGTAGTTCATTAGTAGTTTGTAAGTTTAGGGACTGATGACCCCGTAGTTATGTCCCATAAGATTTACAAACATTTGAAACATTTCAACAAGGATTTAGAAAATATCATTCATGTGAAACACAAGTAGCTCTTTACTCACACGAAGTGATGAGTGCTATCGACAAGGGATCTCAAATTGATTCCGTATTTCTAGATTTACAGAAGGCTTTTGACACCGTACCTCACAAACAGCTTTTAATTAAGGGGATTTCCTGTCAGAGAGGACACAGTTTGTAGTAATCGATGGTATGGCATCGACTAAAACAGAGGTCATATCCGGCGTCCTACAGGGTAGTTTTATTGGTCCACTGCTGTTCCTTATCTACATAAACAATTTGGGAGAAAATCTGAGCAACTCTCTTAGGTTGTTTGCAGATGGCGTAAGTCTTGATGTACATGAAAACGGAACTTAAATGGACAGATAATGAGGTAGAAGGCGATGGACAAAAAGGGAAGAACAAGATGGACCAAATATTATTTATAGTCAAATTTTGAATTACATTAATTTTATACATAATTTGTTTTTTATGTAGGGGATAGGGAGAATATAGCGGTAATATGAAAAGTTAACGAGTGGTGAGTGAACTTTAACGCGGAAGTTCAACATGGAAGCGGCGCTGTGTGGAAAGCAGGTGTGCGACTTGAAGTAGAGCGGGACAAGCACGTTTATGATTTCAACAAATAAAGTGAAAGGTAGGTCGGCGGGGCGCAGTACTACGTAACAGCCTGACAGCTGTATTGCTTTTAAAGGTGGCTGGGACATACTTGATCGGAAGTAGGAGACCGGTCACGTGTAGCAAAGATTCGCTATGCCACATCTGTGAAGCACAGGCCGACGGGGTCAACCTCATTGTATAAATACAGGCGAAAAAGACAAGTAAGCCCGGACTGTGCTTCTCGTCGACAACAATTGCTATTGTTGTTATCGAAAAACTGAGTCTGTCGCAGGCTAGAAGCACTTCGACGTAGCGCGGGCAGCAGCTGATCATCACGATCTACACGGCATACCCGACGGGAGATGCAGCCAGCGGAATAGCAGCGGCCCAGCCTGATGCAACGGGCAGCGAGGTCCCGGCATCGACAGCAGCGCAACTGGGCGTCGAACCAACGCATGGCGTGGTAAGACTGCAGCCAGTTACTCACCCGGGGGCGTGGTGTGGACGAAAGGACGCGACCACACCTGAAGTGCTCCTGTGAACCGTCTGGAGGGCAAAACAGCAGCAGCAGGAGGAGGACCTGGGTTCAAGTCCCGGACAACGCCCTGCGCGCTACGGCTATCGCGGGGGCGGCGTGGCGGTGCGAGGACGATACCTCGCCTGTGTTGCCGGAAGTCCACAAAGAAAAGGAAAATGTTCCTCCTCTGATACCAATTGTTAGTGCAATTGCTTCACCCACCTATTTGATTACCAAGTTCTTGACAACACTATTACGACCGCATGTGGGGCGCTCGGATTCATATATCAAGAATACGAAACATTTTATAAGTAAATTGAATGATATGTTGGTCAATCCAGAGGACATTTTAGGTAGTTTTGACGTGGTATCCCTGTTTACTATGGTTCCAGTCAATGAGGTGCTGCAACAGCTAAATCTCCTCTTTCCACTAGACATTGCAGATCTCTTCAAATATTGCCTCACGACCACTTATTTCAAATTGAACGATGATTTTTATGAACAGACAGATGGTGTAGCTATGGGGAGCCCTTTAAGCCCGGTTATAGCAAATTTCTACATGGAAAAATTCGAGGAATAGGCATTGAAAACAGCAAACTAAAAACCTACTATTTGATTTCGCTATGTAGACGATACGTTTGTTGTGTGGAGGCATGGTAGAGAGGAACTAGATCGTTTTCTCCAACACCTCAACGGAATTAATTCCAGAATCCAGTTTACCATGGAGAAGGAGGTAGACACACACAGACCGTTATCTGCACCGGGATTCAAACCACCAATCACAGCAAAAGCAGGGCATTATAAAGACGTTGGCGGACAGAGCAAGGAACATCTGCGAACCGGAATTACTCGACGCTGAATTGAATGCTTTACTTAAGAATGGCTATTCGTCTACAGAGATAAGGAGAGCTTTGAGACCGACACGTAGAGTTGAAAACGATGAAACGGTTCCTGTGAAATCTAAAGACTTCCTACCTTTTATTAAGGACGTCACCGACCGCATCGGTAAAATTTTGACGAAACGGAATGTTGCCGTCATTTACAAACCTACTCGGAAGATACAGGATCACCTGAAATCGCAAAGGATGGTCGCAAACCGCTGGAAAAAGCAGGAATTTATAGGATTCTTTGTAGCTGTGGGGACGTATACGTGGGTACCACAAAAAGAACAGTCAAAAAACGACTAGATGAGCAAAGGGGAACTGTAGAAGGGGAGAGATTGACAGATCAGCTGTTGCTGAACATGTTTTTCAACCAGGGAACCACCTTATTCAATTTCATAAGACTCAGGTTTTAGCAGCCACAAATGGATACCACGAAAGACTGTATAGAGAGGCCATAGAAATTGTAAAAGACCCCAATTATTTCAATAGGATGGAGGAGGGCATGAAACTAAATGATATCTGGAAGAAGAAATGTAACAATCTTCCACCATGGGAAGACATTAACGGACGGAGGCAATCGGCAACGACGAATTGCGCGCGCATGTCAAAAACATCTGACGTCACACCACTGCGCGCGAGCCCTTGTAAACGGAATTTGGCTTCAGTCAGTAGCGAGCCAGGGTGTGAATCGGACACCCGAAAGTGCCACGATCCCCCTTGAGAATGTCCCCCGCAGTCGGGGGCGAAACGTTGGGTTTTAATAATAAATCCACTAGACCACGGCATAACAGCCCGGAAATTTTTAGTAATTTTGACCATTCCGGCCGTGAAAGTTTACATTTTACAATACGATACCTCGCCTCCAAGACAGAGGCGTAGCGGCTGGCGGGCAACCGCGTCATCTACTACGAGCATCGTGGCTCAGCTGGACGCCACCACAGCGCATGCAGCGCGCACGCACACTCCACTCGCCTCCAGCCATCTGTAAGCTTTAATGTAAATAAACAGTTTGTTATACTGGACCACTGTTTGATAATATTGATCTCGGGTATGCAGCCGGATACTGTCGTCAACCAGACACGATATTTCAACAGACCAACTGGCTGCCATCTTCAAGTGAGTGCGCAGAACACTAACTCGCCGGAAACTGATAAAGAACAAGAAACAGCAGCCCCTTTATACACTGCTGACGACCCACTGCGCGTGCGCGAAACCAAAGTAGAAGTCACCTAGGCGCAATAGAACCAGTAGCGCGCCGGTGGAGAAAAACGGCAAAAACGATGGGTCGAAAACAAGGCTAGTTTAAAGAAAGAGCAGGTCGATATGAAGACCGTTTTTGCTTGATGTCAGATAAAATCGGGTTCCAAATTTTACTTAGTGGAAAACCCTTGTCCCTATTAATAATATTATCGGCCATACGAATTTCCATTGATTCTTTGAGAACACATTCCCAGTAACGGGAAGCAGGAGCAATCAGTTTAGTTTCATCGTATAACATCTTGTGTCCCTCATTCAAACAATGTTCAACAACAGCCGACTTTTCAGGTTGGAGCAAACGAGTATGACGGTGGTGTTCCACGCACCGATCCTGAACTGTGCGGATCGTTTGGCCAATGGAAGTTTTACCACAATAACAAGGAATACTATAAACACCATGTTTCCTCAGTCCTAAATCATCTTTGACTGACCCAAGGAGGGCCCTAGTCTTAGGTGGGGGCATAAAAACACTTTTAATGTCGAATCTTCTTAAAATTCTTGACATTTTCGAGGAAATATTCCCGACGAAAGGCAAAAAGGCAATAGACTTGTAATTGTCTTCTAATGGTTCACCTTTTGGACCAAATTGAAATGCACGACAAATTTGTTGAGCAGTGTACCCATTCTGTTGACCACTTTGAGATGCTCCAGTTCTTCACCCAGATGTTCAGCATCAGAAATGGCGTACGCTCTTTTTACTAAAGTACGCAATACCCCCATACGTTGGTGTGGCGGATGACAGCTCGTCGCATGAAGATAGAGATCGGTATGCGTTGGTTTGCGATACACTCCATGTCCTAAGGTCCCATCACTGTTCTTTTGAACCAAAACATCCAGGTAAGGAAGTTGCCCATCGTTCTCTACCTCCATCGTAAATTTAACATTGGGATGGAGACGATTAAAATGGTCTAAAAAATGATTTAAAGCATCCATACCATGAGGCCAAACCATAAAAATGTCATCGACGTATCTCCAAAAACAGGTAGGCTTAAGAAACGACGTCCTTAAAGCCATGTCTTCAAAGTCCTCCATAAAAAGGTTTGCGACTATTGGGGAAAGAGGACTCCCCATAGCCACACCGTCAGTTTGTTCAAAAAACGTATCATTAAAAAGGAAATACGTCGAAGTTAGCACATGATGACATAACTTGACTGTTTCATCATCTAATATATTACTAACTAATAATAATGACTCTTCAAGAGGAACCCGGGTAAAAAGCGAAACAACGTCGAAACTGACAAGCAAGTCTGATGGACCAAGACAAACTGACTTCAGCCGTCGAATAAAATGTGACGAGTTCAATATGTGATGATTACACTTTCCAACATGAGGAGCAAGAACAGAAGCTAAATATTTGGCCAAATTATAGGTAGGGGCACTCAAATTGCTCACAATAGGACGAAGAGGAATTCCATGCTTGTGAACCTTAGGTAGGCCATACAATCTCGGAGGGACAGCAGCTCCAGGGCGAAGTTTCTTAACAACATCCTCTGACAAGGAACTCTTCTTTAAGAGTAAAAGAGTCTTCCGTTTTATACGTTCAGTGGGATCATTACGTAACCTACGATAGGCTGAGTCATCCAATAAAAAGTTCATCTTGGACACATAGTCTCCACGTGATAGAAGAACCGTTGCGTTCCCTTTATCGGCCGGAAGGATAACCAAATCCTTATCCTCTCACAAAGACCGGATGGCCGCCCTCTCACTACTAGAAATATTGCTTCTAGGAGGAGGTGCTCTGCGAAGTTTGTAGGCAACCTCTTGTCTAATTTCATCAGCCTGATCTTCTGGAATACGAGACACCACTTGCTCAATAGCACAAATTTCATTGCCACCCCATCTCCCGAGGTAATGACTGAGCTGACAGCCCACATGGAACGAACTAGTGTAGCTATCCTGATGTAGACGAAGCCTGGGTGTAGAACATTCGTCATTGGGTGTCAAAACCATCAAATTGTGCCTAGACACGTAACATTTATTGCTATTATTCTTTCTTTGGATACTGCCATACTGCATTTATAATTCTGTACATTATGCATATTTCTTTGTTTTACTGTTTCATAATTTATTAGCTGTTTTCATGATTACATGAAGATGAAATGTTTTCCGAATTTTTATATTCGTTTCTAATATAAGACCGGAAAATGCATATACACCCGGGCAATACCGGGTTTAGCAGCTAGTGTCAAATAAAGGGAAGAAATGTGAAGTGATACGACCATGGAGATGAGTTCGTTAACTCTTACCAAATAATCACACACGAAAGAGCTGATTCATTATAAGTATACATACGTCCAAGTTTCTGTTCTTTCTAATGAGCCGGCCGCGGTGGCCGAGGGGACTGAGGCGCTTCAATCATGGTCTGCACGACCACTACGGTCGGGAGTTCGAATCCCCCCTAGGGCATGGATATTTGTGCCGTCCTTAGTATTAGCTAGTTCATAAGTAGTTTGCAAGTTTAGGGACTGATGACCCCGTTGTTAAGTACCATAAGCTCTACAAACATTTGGACATTTTTCTTTCTAATGAGCGAGCGCGGTGCTGCGCGTTAATTTTCTTCTATTTACCTGCCATTACCTTTTAATTTCAGCAAAAATTGTTATGAAAATTGTAAAGAATGTTATCCTATTCCCTTGCAGTCACGAGAAATCCTCTCTTTATATTTGCAGGTGTTACTGCGAATTGCGTAATTTCTGCTACGCGTTGCATCTGGAACAGAGAATTCAGATGAAAATGACGAAAATTTATGGAGTTGAGCCTCATTGAGACGCATGAACACAGATCCTCTCATCGAGATGTATTTTTCTGTAACGCTGTCTTCTTCGATGTATGGGGAATTAAAAGAAAAATCGTGATTATGTAAGGTACAAAATAGTACAGCCGCGGTGTAGCGACGCAGCGCTCCAAGGCAGGCTTAGTGTGGAGTGCGCGGTTACTCGCCGTCTGAGGTTCCAGTCCTCCCTGGGAAATGTGTGTGTGTGTGTGTTACCTTAGTGTAAGTTAAAGTAGTTTGTACGTCTAGGGACTGATGACCACAACAGGTTTGGTCCAATAGGTTGACAAAAATTTGAAATTTTTGAAAAGAAAAATACTGCCTCTGTTCATCTGAGAATGGTGCAAAAAATATGTAATAAGTCGGCCAAGAACTTCACGACATTTTGGGTAAAAAATTTTCCCATTATACATTAAGTGTATGCTTACATTTTGTGGCTTTTATATAACTGTAAAACGTATTTCTTTTAAGAAAACATGTGATCCAGAACTATCGTACAAAAAAGGAACTGATCTTAACATTACACAAGATTTTTTTTTTTCATTTCTTTTTTTAATGAGGGGGCGACAATTTTGCAACTCGCACGGGGTGGCAGTTAGGCTTGAGCCGGTCCTTCATCTCTTGACGAGTAAGGATCTCTCGCCAGTTGAGAATGTTTGTAGCCTTATGGCAGCGGCCCTCCAACCAGTTCAGATTTTGACGAACTAATGCGACAATAGGGCAGAATTTGGCTTAGGACTGGGTATGTGCAGAACAACCCTATGGTCCTAATGTCACTATTTCTCAATTAGAGTACATTTGGAATGTCCAGAAGAGAAGGGGGTCCAGGTTGAGAAGATTATTAAAAGAAAAGTCAAAAATAGTATTGGAAGATGGTAAGAAGATAGGTGGTAAAGGTCACCTGACAGATGTTGAAATAGGTAGAATACAGAATTATTATGGCTTGGCCATAAGGAGAAATGTAGGGAATTTAGAAAACATGAAAAAAGCTGTCTGATCTATTTTTTCCCATAAGCTTTCACAAATGAAAATCCAGTGCACGCTATTTGCCAGAAAAATCCTGACAATTGGTGTACGTACAGGAGAAATGACAGATATGACCACAAACATTCTTTACCTGCATCAGTAATGAATGAAATTAAACCCATATTTAGATACCATTGCGAAGATACATTGTTGAAGAAAATCATGTCTTCATGGAAAAACCCAAAATTTAAATGAATGTGTCAATTCAGTCAATTGGAACCTATTGCCGAAAACTGTATGTGATGCTATTTTATGCTTCAGTAATGGTGTTACAAGAAAACTGGATGTTTTGGAATTATTGGGCATAAAATCTACTTGAAATACTGCAGAATCCGCAAAACAGATGTTGTTAATTTAAAATGTACAAAAGAAGGAAGACAGAATAGAAGAGGGACCAAGAGAAGAAAAGAAGATCAGTATGATTCATTTGATGCTGAGTATGCTGCAGGAAAATATTAGTGGCAACTAATTCTCATCAATAACTACACTAGAATAGCAATATTAAACTTTAAACGGATTTTTCTCAAAACTACATTTTTTAAATTTCAGGCATCATTATTTGATAAACTAATGGGGTTAGAAACATGAAATTTGGTCAATTTGTACTGCAGATAGTAACAAGTTATTACCGGTAAATCGAGAACCACCAATCGGAAACTGTTTTATAATAATTAATGTGGTAAAACAGTTAAATTTTACTAGTGAAAGAATATTTTTTTTTCAAAACCATAAGAGGTATTATGTTTATTTTACTTGTAAACTGGTTATATATATGCAGTACAAATTCCGTTGTTTTATCACTTACAGTTCTTTTGGAAAGTGTACGAATTCAAAGGGTAAGATACCGTTGGCAGGATAGGGATAAAAATTGCCTTTCGTCTTCCCTTAAGTGAACGATAAACGGAACCATTTCCAAGTCACCGAGTGAGGTGGCGCAGAGGTAACGCGCTGAAATTGCTTTCCGAGGACGGCGGCTCTGCTCGAACCCGCCTCCGACAATCCAGTTTTAGGTTTTCTGCGATTTCTCTTAATTACTCCAGAAAATGCCGGGATGCTTCTTTCGAAAGGCCACGGCCGATTTCCTGTCCCACTCCCCCATACGCTCCCTCTCTCATTACCATGACGTCGACGAGACGTTCCATTTCCCGGCCCAAAGTACCCTTTACGGTCGAACGAACGTTTGGGTGCCAGTTACCATGCAAACTTGAGCGATTTCCGTTGGATTAATTTTTTATTTTTAAAATAAGTCTTACTATTATGATCTACTCCTTCTGTATTTAATGTAAGGTAGCCACATTTCGGATACCATTTACATTTCAACAAAATTTGTCAACAATAATGTTTCACAGAAAATAAAAATTCGTTCTTGAACTCACTATTCTATATCCTTCAAGGATCCAAGTTCAAAATTCTGGTATTCTTAAAATATTTTGACCTAATTTAATGGTAGTAAAGAAGTGCTCCGTCGACAACTCCTGGAAAAGGGTTCCTTATTTCCGATGGTAGTTGGCCCTAATTTCGGATGGTTGATATCAATGAAAATACATGTCTTTTTGAAAGATAAAAAGACACAACTATATTTGAAAAGCATTAACTGGCACATTACATTATTCTAGAAACATAAATCACATACATATGTTTTCCACCCATGTTTTTCTGTACCCGCGCACAATTTATGGGTTCATTGGAGACATTCAATGCATCTAATACACTTCTCACTACGTTGATCATTTTTGCAGGGCTCAGAACAGTAGAGGCATGCCTCATATGCACTGCCGTATCTTCATCGTCCGTACTGACCAAGACTGGTTTGGAGGAAGAGTCATCAGAACAGGTATTTCTATTTCTACAACTCCTCTTTCTGGACGATTAAGATGCCAACATTTAGGGGGCCTATATACGATGTCTTTTCTTTAACGTTCTTCCTTTTCAATTTGTAGAGGCGATGTTCAGCTTCATTTCTTTCCTCAGACCTCGCTAATGAGTCTTGTAGTTCCAATTTGTAAGGATAACTCGTAATCACAGCAGTTTAACCTATCTTGCTCGAATTTGAATTTCTGGACAGAGCATTGTAAATTAGTTCCTATTTAAAACATATGTTCTGTACAGTAATACTTTCTGCTTAATTTAACTTAAGATACGCAATACTTTAAATTCGTCACAAAATAGTTCCTAATTTCGGATATCCGAAAATAAGCATCGCCAAGTATCCGAAATTTGGAACTTTACAACACTGCACTCAACATGGCCGATTCGAATGTGTAGGTTATGTGATCGTAACTTCACTTACACACATTAATATTAGAGTAAATATGTTGCTTAGACATACCAAATAAAATGTAATAAAGCCTTACCTTCCGTGTAAAAACTTGGCTCAGAAACACAGCAAAAAAACTCGGAACTCAATAAAACACGCTCGAAGCTTCCAACTATAATGGATCTCAAACAACAATCGAATAACTCCCAGCATGCTCTCCTATTACTCACAGAAGCTAACTGAAATGATTTCCAGTAGATAACAGCACCTACTATATGATAACTCACCATATCCGAAATTGTGAACCTATCCGAAATATGGCTCCCTTACCTTATATTATTCTTTTTAATCTTGTACAAAAGTCTGCCTCATCTTTTTCAAACATCTTCAATACGCAATGTTTGAATCCCTCTGTTGAGATCAGTGTTCCCCTGGTGTGTCTCGGTGGCTGAACACCGCCGAAAGAAAGTATTGCGTTTACTTATAACAAGTTATTTGCCCATATTCATCCGGAGATGTGCAGTTACGTAAAAATCATCAACGTGTTGGTGGTGGGCCATTGTCACTGGGTAAATACAGAAAGAGAGGCTGCTTTCATTATTGTTGATTTGTTGCCTCGGTTGTTTTCATAGTAGTTGCTTATGTTTAATCAGTCGCTGTCGTTGGGTGAACTTAAAGTGATAGGGAGTAGCCACGAAGACAGAAACCTCTACTCGTCATCTCTATTGAAATTTTATTAATTGTATAGTATTTGATCTACTTAATGGAGTTTACTTCTATTAATACTTTATTCTGTGGGAAACACGCGTTGATCTGGTCATACTCATCACGGCGCTCCGCTACTGCTGATTTCACTTCTATTTTATGATAGTTTACTAAATGCTATCAGATCTTTAACGAAAAACGAAAAATCTCTTATCAGGGTATAGCTTCAGTATAAAAGATATACATGATTTCAGCCGCAGAGCGAACTAATGCATTAGAAATTGCTTCATAATATGAAGAGACGTTTAATGGACTGAAGCATATCATCTTTGTAACGAGTGCGCTTTATATTACAGCAAAAAAGGGGAAGAACAGTAAAACAGCTGATCAAATGTTAATCCAATTTTTTATCAATTACTAGGAACACGTAGCACTACAGAGAAGAACGATGAATTACGAAACGAATCAAAATCGAAAGAGTCCCTATAGTTTTTATGTTCGAAAGTTCAAGGAAAAAGAATGACGAAAGATGACATTCGTAAAGTGACTTCTAACACTGAGTAACATTACCGGTACCTTTTGTGTTATTCCAAGTATCTAATGGGCACCATACTTTTCGTAAAAGATCACAGTTAATGAACAATGGTTATTCTGGTTACTTATTTCTATACCATTCATCCCAGATCCCCTGAATTTTGATTGGCCAGAAAGTGTTGATTGCATAATCTCTGCACTTTGAGTTGATTCTCCTAATAACATGTACATTCATTAAGCAACAATACTGAAATAGACCAGAAGAAGAGCACTCAAGCGCCCGAAACCGCTCGTCTAAAATAAATAATCACAAGCAACTGGTTGCTGAATTTTATTAATTTATAAAGTGTTCTTTGCTTTTATTTGAGTAACAAAGACGAGTCATGAAATTAGATTAGTTTACACCACAAGCGTTGTAGAGATCGTAACTAAACTTCCTTCCTATAACTGCAAAAGTGCTCGTCGTTCTAGAAAAATCAACTTCTACGAAATGGCATCCACATCTTCTTCTTCTTAAAAGACCGAGTGAGGTGGTGCGGTGGTAACACGCTGGAATCGCGTTTGGTAGGAAGGCGGTTCAAACCCGTCTCCGGCCATTCAGATTTATCTTTTCCTAAATGGTTCCAGGCAAATGCCGGGATGGTTGCTTTCAAAGCCCACAGACGTTTTTCGTTCCCACTGTTAACTGAAAACTATCAGAGTTTGCGCTCCATCTCTAATGACCGCGATGTCGACGGAATGATTAACCCCAACTGTCCCTTCTTTCTCTTAACAAGATATATATATATATATATATATATATATATATATATATATATATATATATATATATATATATATATATATATATATATATATCAAATTGGAACGCTTCCAAAAAAAAGTTCAAATGTTTGTTCATCTAAAGGACCAAACTGCTATGGTCATCAGTCTCTAGACTTACAAACTACTTTAACTAACTCACATTAAGGACAACACACACACACACACACTCATGCCCGCAGGAAGACTCCAACCTCCGTCGGTAGCGACCGCGCAGTCCCTAACTTGGCGCCTAGAACCACACGGCCATTTCCTAGTGGCTTTCAATTATAAATCGTTATGAAGCTTGTATTTAAGAATAATTATATGTTTAAGTTAACCACCTCTCGCTAAATCTCATTCCTCATGACGCCATCAGCTTTCTAAATTAATGTGGCCAACTTTTTCAAAACTCAATGCGGGACACGTCGAGGAGATCACGTGACTCACTGTGCCAGTTATTCTGAAACTAGGAAAGAAATTTAGGCGACCAGAGCAGGCCCACTTATTTACAGTAAAATACAGTATCTAATAAGAGTGACTTTTTATTCGTAATTTTCAATCTTTATTTACAGTTCATAAATATTTATCATACTCCTATTTGAATTTTAGAGTCTTACAATTTTTACATATACTTTCACCGTTACGTTTTTCCGATCATCTTCGTTGTTCGTACTACTTTTATTTGTTGCAACTGTTAGAGCATCGTGCTGCCACACATTTTGATACGTAACTTTCTCCGCACAAAGAATTATGTTTTGCATTAACATCGAATTGCATTTGATAAAAACTACTTTTTAAAACCATTTGAACTACTTTATTATAGAAGTTCTCTCGATGAAGTGCAGAGTTTAATTGTGCCTTGGTACATGCAGTGCTCACTCATTTTCGTTTTTGCATATTCAGATTTCACCAACTATTTATTCCTGAAGGAAATAAGTTTATGTTTGTGACTTCACAATTTTTCAGTCATTAATATATTATATTCTACATAAATAGTTCTCCTATAAAAATGATAATCAGTTGTAAAATAATTTACTTTTAAGTGTAATGATGACCAAATGCATTTTCGGTTAATTATGTTACTCCATTACAAGAATGTACTGAATGTGAAATATATGTATTAAGCTGGCCGTCATCTGCCAGAGGCCAAATAAAATAAAAATAAATAAAATAAAATAAAATAAAAATAAAAAAAGTAAGATGAAAGCTGATATTGTATTTACATGTCAGATTTTAAATACGTCTATACAGACTGTTATGATATTACATGCCACCTTGAACGCCGAAAAATATTCCATTACACTTATTGAAACGTATTTAAGAAGGCACAGAAAATATGCCAGGAGCAGAATATTTTAGTCATCCTATAACCGAATGAAATACCAGCGTAAAACAAAAACAACTTCCACTGCTAGCGAATTTATCATTTTGAAAAGTCAGATGATATGTATCTTCTATTTTTCTTTTGTATTTAATGTAAGATGAGTGTTATTTATTCATAGATGAGTATTGTGAAGTTGATTTGCAAGCATTATGACATAGCGTGCCGTACACAAATAGTTTCGGCTTGTGCTCTAAGACCGACAGTTATTAAAGTACTAAAATGCGGGACGCTTGCCATTTTGCGGGTATTTTCAGTAATTATCGCAATGCGGGACAACGAATCCAAATGCGGACTGTCCCGCAGAATCCGGGACGGTTGGCCGCCTTATTCAAATGTTTGTAAATCTATCGGACCAAACTGCGTGGTCATCAGTCCGTAGCTTACAAACTACTTAAACCTAGGTAAACTAACCTAAGGACAAACACACACACCCGTGCCCCAGGGAGGACCCGAACCTCCACGGCGAGCAACCGCGCGCTCCGCAGCGAGTCGCTTTAGACCGCTCGGCTACTCCACCGCGGCGGCCGCCTTATTCTAAATTTCATGGCCCGCGCTGCATTTCTGAGCTGGCACGGCGGCAGCACGGATTAACTGGCCAATCAGCACTCTGTTGTCGCCCCGTTTTGGAAGTACGCTGCGTCCAACCAAATTCTTACACATGCAAAACAGAGGCAAAAATTCCGCGCGCATTATGCTTAACTAACATGATAACACTTGTCAGCTTCACGACCATTATTTTTCCGCAAAGTCGTATGTTAAACAACAAAACAATACAATAAGTTTGGAAAACAAAGTTTCATTTCGGAAGACAGCGAACTGGTAAATGTTTTAAGAGATGAGAATAACTGTCAAGTTCGCAAAAATGAACAATTTATTAGATAAGGTGGCCGGTTTCAATCTCTTCTGAGATGGTATTCTCATCTTTTAAAACAGTACAACATTCAAAATATTAAACATGACTGCAGTTCAGCAACGGTGGAACGCTATCAAATTGCAAACAAATTTCAGCCGACCACTTGCAAAATATACATAAATCTTACGTATATAAACTATATTTTGCAATTGGTCGGCTGAAATTTGTTTCCAGTTTGATCAGTATAATATTCTACTGGAAAATTAAGAAATGTTTTACATCTCTCACCAGTTTATCCCTTTCTTATGAAACTAAAATTAACTTTTTTTATGAAGTAATCTAATATATAAAGCAGTGTGTCCGTATGTTTGTACGTGTTGCATACAAATCTACAGTTTTGTTCCAATCTTTATGAAATTTTGTACACGTAAGCTTCAATCCATGAGGACGGTCGCCGTACATACGATATATAGTTCACGAGATATGACGTCATAAACAATGATATGCGCGGAAAACTGATGCATTTTGTGACAATGCTGCTCATTTTCTCCTAAACCATTGGACCGATTTCAACCAAATTCGGTACACACATTCCTTACCGTGAGGTAACAATTGCAGCATGGTTAAGAATCACATAAGGCACATGGTTCAAAAGATATTACGTCAAACCAATAGAAATCGCAAAAAATGCCATATAACGCGGCGAGACTTTCGAAATACACTGTATGAGAATGACAATACTTAGCGACTTGCAATAAACTTTAAACATAATTTCAAACCTTTATTAAACTTTTTCTCGGTCGCGACCATAGTAAAATGATGAAAGGAAAAAAGTTTCTCGCTTACTACTTTTCCGCTGTTTATGGAGTAAAACTACGGCTCTCGGTACGACGTTACAATTTATAATTTGAACACTACAAATTGTAGCGACTGGAAATTTTACAGACAGTATACACATATATAGTTGAATGTAGCTTCTAAATTGTATCACATTTCGATACGTAGTTTATGAGATATGAGCACATAAACAGTAACGTTCATGAGAAACCGCCTCATCACGCATCAAGTTTATGTTCAAATGTTTGTATAGTCTATGGGACTTAACTACGGGGTCATCAGTCCCTAAACTTACAAACTACTTATGAACTAACTAAGACTAAGGACGGCACAAATATCCATGCCCGAGGGGGGATTCGAACCCCCGACCGTAGTGGCCGAGCACACCGTGACTGGAGCGCCTCAGTCCCCTCGGCCACCGCGGCCGGCATCAAGTTTTAATCTATTACTTCTTTACTACTAATTGTATTCCCAAGAGATTTTACAGACGTACAGCCCTTATACAAATGAATAAAACACCTGAAAAATAGCAGGAATAAATAAATAAATACCCGGGCAACGCTGGGTTTTCAGCTAGTGTGAACTATCCAAACTCCCAGATTACCAAAGTCTTACAACATCTTTTTTAAAACAAAGTAACACAGAAAAAATATCGTTTATAGTAAATTATTCTGTAATATATAATTTTTGGGCTCTTAATGGAGCTCGTGTAACAAGAAGATGCGTCCTTGTCAAAATGGGTGCGCTTTCATTCAACACCAGAACTGATGGTCAGAATTTATTGTCACTGAAGTGAAACAGCGGCAGAGATAACATTGCTCTCGGTAGTAAAGAGCTGGAAAAATAACACATAAAAAAGTCAGACACTAATAATCCGACACTAGGCTCTGAATTTTGAAGGTATAAGAGGAATACACTTTAGGAGAAAACACAAAACATGGCAATAATGTGTTTAGCTCTACCGATTACGCTGCCCCCCCCCCCCCCCCCCCGTCAACAACACAGAAGATGGCCGGAAGATGCATGATAGCCTTTATGAAATTGCAGAAAAAACCGGGTCTTAAAATCTCCTATGAAAAGACGGAATATTTTGAGTACAGACACGGACTTGAGAGATTCATAGAGATTGTTGGTTACTTTTTTTGTTGCTGCGCTGAGATTTAGTTTCACAATTGCATTTGGGTATCCTGCGACAGATCGCCTGCATACCAATCTCAGCATTTTCGATTTTTGTCTCCGTAAGATGAGACGACTATATGAGGAAACACAATTCCTGTGCAACTCCCTCCGGAGATGAAATCTAGGAATCATTTCTGAAAGTTCTGCTGTAAACTACGGTGTATTCTCAATATCACTCGTGCAACACTGCTTATCATCTCGCAGACACTTAACATGCTGTCAGTGAAGAACTGCTCATCAGATAATTTTTTGCACTCGCTTGATGTCTTCAACGAGATAAATTGTTTATATCGAGTCTTCTCTATAATATCTGCATCGCTAGTGTACCGTTCTTCTGCCTCGAGACAGAGGCTTGTCTATTATTAATAATTTTTAAATGTAATTAATCACTCATTCATATCCAATACCTGATATTTTTCTTCTCATTTTCCTATCGGTTTTCAACTGATTCATATAAATCTTTCACCAGTGAAAATACATTAATAACAGAACCTCTAAAACAGACATCAAAGTGTTGTCTATGGGAATGGAAAAAGGTCCTGGAAATATCTTCTCTCTGAAGTGCTAGGACCACATTTGTTTTCCTTGCATGTAATAATATTTCATTAGATTTACCTTTCTGTAAACGTCACTTCTATGCCGAAAATATCCAGTTCTGGCTTAGCACCAGATCTGAAGACATAAGAAATACTATTGCTCAAATCAATAATGATCTGTCTTCAGTGCCAACATTAATTAGAACATTGGAGGTAAAATAAATGGAAAAAATCGCACTGGGATGTTTTACGGCTCCTTTCAGTTATCCTGTAGTTCTATGACTTTTTTTGCAAAATAATAAAAATTTTAATGTAATAAAATGTTCGAAATTCGCAAAAAATTTAAAGAAACACTCGTGAAATGATGGGTCGAGCACGTCGATTGAATCAAAATGAATTTCTTTTCAACAAATCAGATTGTAAATCATTTCTGGCCGTTAAACGTTTATGAACGATACAATTACGACTCTACTTTAGTGATAATATCTATGCACTCAACACGTGATATTCTCTCTGGCCGTATTTTGTCAAACAGTCAAAATTTTGAACGGTTACTTCTTTAAACTATTACTTTTCCACATTTTAACTATATTTTTTCCGTTAAAATATATCACCTGTCATCCCGTTATAGTTTGTACCCTCTTTCAAGTTTATTATCTTTGCCTGTACTGGTTTATGTAAAATCAAGTTACTGTCAAGTCGCCGTTATTTTTACAAACATCTCTGAAACGATGTGAGTTGTGCAAAAAACATAAGAGAGCGAAGTTGTAGAGAATGTTCTTCTCTACAAATAGGGTTTGTTCAATTTTCGTCTCAGATTAACGGTTAAGGCGTTGTTTGCAATTAAATTTCGTGCTGTCAAAAGGCCACCACAAACGGCCTATTTTTAGAGTTACTAAATTATTTCAAGTCCGAAACATTTGCAAATCAGTGGTGCTGGTCGCTGGTGGCCAACAATGACATCTGTAAAATTTGGTGCTGATCCGTTGCACGGCGCGACCTAAGAATTGGAAACACGTTAGAGACACATATAGGACAGTGTCAAATCGCCGTTATTTTTGCAAATATCTCTGAAACGGTGCGAGCTATGGAAGAAAGATTTGTCGAGATTTTTCTCCTCCACAAATTCGTTAGTTCGATTTTTGTCTCAGATGAACGGCTATTTTAATTCAAATGTAGAGCTGTCAAAAGACTGTCTCAAAGGTCCACTTTTAGTGTTGCTACGTAATCGAAAGTGGGCCAGTAGCCGCAAGTAACGTTAGTCTCCTATCAGAATTTACAAGGACAGGATCAAAAGTAATGAGAGCTCTGAATGACGTTATTGACAGAGTTATTTACAATTACACTCCTTCAATATAAGCACTCCCAATATTTATGACATTTACCAAATGTCCGGAAGGCGTCACAGTCCACATGAACATCTGTTTCTGTTAATACCTCGTATTGACCACCCCGTGGCATGAGTAATCTCATCGCTGGTACTGTACCGTAGTCAGGGCCGGCAGCTGGTATGGCTAAGCGGCAGTTGTACCTCAGTGCCTTCTATATTTTCCTTATAGACTACGACAGTAGCTCTCAAAGCGGTCGACATTTATGGATACGACATCGGATGAATGCGAACAGTTTCGTTTATACTGATTTGTAACGTAGGCTTTACAATAGGGAACGTATGTAGTATCAGAAAAATGGGCAACATTTGTCTTTCGTACGTTTCCTAAGACACTGGAAAAATATGTACCGCTGAATTACATTACAGTTTCTTTAAGATTCTCGTTAAGCCTGCAGGTATTTATTGACGCTTTTAGATTCAGGGTCGTTAAGGTTTCTTCAGTACAATTTTTAATGCATATACCCCATAAAATTCAATTCTTTTAGATAAATGCAGATCGCGATACCAGTCGTAACTGAGCCTTTACTTATGTATAATCACGAATCTATTCAAAAAATATAACAATATAATACAAAACTATTTAATTACAACAATAACAATGTGCTTTAAACAATTTTGTTAAATTGTTTATGTTCGCAAAAAAAAACATAGCATTAATATTATGCAGTAATACGTTTTTGCCAATTATATTTCTAACGAACATTTCCTGCTGTCTTTCGCAATGTACTGGTTTGTTTGCGAAGCTCTGCTTACCTTACCTTGTGTAATTACTTTTATTTAGCCATTATAAATAATGTAAACAAATGTATGTTCTGCTCTAGTCTTACTTTATTTATATACCAAATTTTTGTTTCGGTTGTTACGAAAAAATTTATAAATTGATTGTTACACTTTTATATGACTCTTGTTTGTGATGGATCCATTTATTATGCAATATATCCTAAATGCTGCTTTAAATATAATTATTTTATTACACCATAGGCCTATTTCGGCTTTTAGCGCCATCGTCAGATGTCTGTTGGTCCTGACATCCATATACATCGATGGTTTTCTTGCTGTCAGTCATTTATTTATTGCTTTGAATTTTAATTATTGCAATATTTCTGATGACCTATGTTGTTTAATTTTAATTATTGCAATATTTCTGATGACTTATTTACGTTGTGATGTGACAGCTTTTTGATAACCAGGGATTACATCTCTTGTTATCAAAAAGCTGTCACATTACATCTCTGGTTATCAAAAGGCTGTCACATCACAAGGTAAATAAGTCATCAGAAATATTGCAATAATTAAAATTAAACAACATAAGTCATCAGAAATATTGCAATAATTAAAATTCAAAGCAATAAATAAATGACTGACAGCAAGAAAACCATCGATTTATATGGATGTCAGGACCAACAGACATCTCCTAACGATCGCGCTAAAAGCCAAAATAGGCCTATAGTTTAATAAGATAATTATATTTAAAGCAGCATTTAGGATTTATTGCATAATGTCTTTAAATGACATTTATAGTGCTGCAGGCCCAACAGAAACCAAACTGTTGGACCCATTTGTATTTAACTGATAAGCTTTTGCTCTAGAAAATGAAGCAATGTATAAATACGCGCGAATTGGCGCGCAGGACGACGAGTTTTTAGTCTACAACATGACTTGTTAGAGTCAATTATAAGTCTTTCTACAGTCAATCATAAGTCGAGTTTAAAACATGTTTTGGAAGAGTCTGGAATACAATCTTTATACAGTCTTGATTGCTTTGTGAAGTTTCAGTATGCCAGTCTTTTTTGTGTGTCTTCAAAGATTTAATAAAATATTTTTATCGAATGTAATGTGGTATATTTGAAGATTCTACTGACCCATAAGATCTCGCTGTATCTTAAACATGTGGAGTAATTTCGGCTATTGGCAGGCGAGAATTCTACCACTGAACGAGAAATACAAGGGGATATATTAACATATTTATAAAACTGTTGAGGTGTAAAGTCAGCGCCACACGCCAGCAACCCAAAAAATCTGCGCCAGGCGGTTGCGCTGAGGATTGATCACCCTGTATTTCTTTATATGGAATTACATTTTAGTAAATGAATAACATATTCAGAATTAAGTTATCTCTGGAAAATCTCCGTTGTATGAATTTTTCCTCTCTACAATTTCTAGACTAAGTGCTGGTTGGGGGTGGGAGGGGGGGCATTTTGGGCATCTATCCACTCAGACAAAATATGAACTGGGCTTGCTCGCAGTGCTCCTTTTCTTTCATTTTGGCAAGGAGATCGTAACCACAGGCACTAACGTCTGCAGTAGCTTGTTGTTTACAGTGTATGTTTTGTTTCGTTTATTCGTGTGTTTTTTCGATTAATATGTTAATGATTCGTTAGACATTTTAAATTCTCCCAGAATCGTTGACAAAAAGACATTAGCAACTGCCTCTGGAACAAACGGGCAACTCCAAAAAACAGTTCTCAGAATAAGGTATTTGTGCAGATTGGAAACCGAAGGAAGCTGTTAACATTTCAGAAAGGACTCTTAATGTTAATTAATTCTTTATTTGGCGTTCATTCAACCTTTTGTCACTAGGCATTAATTGTATATTAACACCCGAGAACATGCACATTTTAAAGTTACGCGATCGATCGCACGTATAGCATTTTTGTGACAGTCAAATAACAGTTTCTAATGTACTTAATATGTCTAAATAAGTATTTCTAGTTGGTTTATAAGAAAAGACAAATGTTTGACTATTTAAAATTGGTAAAATGCCGATTGTTTTAAAATTACTGTGAGCAAAATACTCACGCCCAAGTCCTCGCAGGTTAACAGCACGGCTGAACCAGGACTGCTTTGAAAATTTGTTTTCATAGATTAGAGGTATTGGCCATTCCTAACAACATCCTCACCCAAAATAAGTTTAATACTTCTGGGAAAGAATGCCCAAGACATTGAACTGTCTAATACTTCGTCTGTGAGACAGGAAGAAGATTCACAACAATTTCTGTCATCTAGTCTGCTGTGTGGAATTTTGCCGGATATGCCTGAAGCAATGACCACGCAAGGTGGGGGAAGCAGAGAGCCAGGACGTAAGTTTTAGTTGTGAGTCTGCTGCTCCGTCTGCTGTGGCACATGTTGAATGCCCAACTGAAGGATTCAAATATCTGACAGGCTACATTGCACGCCGTGCTGCGAAATATGAGATCTCACTGGGGGCGTCGTCTAATGAACTACTTTGTCCTCCTCCAAAACACCTTGCAGAATACGGGTGGATAGAATTTCTATCATGAGGAGGTTTGTTAGTGCCGTCCGACCAGTGAATGCGGCAGATCTAAGAGTTTGAGGTGCTGTTCAATGAGACTGACGGAAGTGACACACTTAAAAAAATATTTCTAAGAGATTAGCCGAAGTAATTTCGCAGAAATATCTTCATGTGGCGCCAGGGTCATTAAAATATTCTTACGAACCGAATTTTTATTCGAGTGCGCTACATCAACATGAAGATGAAGAGAGAGAAAGCAGCGGCATCACATAGGCGAAAATGACGTCAGTGACATTCTTCGACTGTCGGAAGGATGTAACGAGGTATGTAACTGCAATAAGCAATGCGTAAACAGTTAACTTTTTTTTTTTTTTTTTTTTTTTTTTTTTTTTTTTTTTTTTTTTTTTTTTTTTTTTAGTGGTGTTCTATGTGACGGCGCAGCGCCGCTTCGCACCCCTCGCTAGCAGTGCTGCTTCGCCGCTGACGTCATTTCAACGGCCAATAGCAGGTCGTTTCGCTTCGGGCCCAACCTTTTATAGAATAACCTTGATTACAAGAACGGCGCTTATCGCTGCGGCGTGGGCTACTTACGAAACTCCAATCGCCAAAATTCTCTTCCGAATGCGAAAATATATTGTTGAATCCCACTTACATAGGTAGAAATGATCATCAGAATAAAATACTAGAAATCAGAGCTCGAACGGAGAGATTCAGATGTTCTTTCTTCCCGCGCGCTATTCGAGAATGGAATGGAAGATAAATAGTATAATGGCGGTTCGATGAACCCTCTGCCAAGCACTTAAATGTGATTTGCAGAGTATCCCATGAAGATATAGATGTGGTACTAGTTTTAATTAACTCTGATTTCATTAACAAATAACTCTTTAAATAACCGTGACTTTGAACCCAAAGTTAACTAGCACCAACTCACAATAATTATCACTGACGATAATATTAGATTTCAAATTATACATATTATTCTTGACTTGAATATTTAAAATATTTCAGGATTGCTTTCTACAATCAGATTCTATAAGTTCGCAAACTCTGAGTAAAATTTTAGATGAGGGCTCCACGAGTTTTTTGTCTCACCGCACTCGTACGTATCTGCAATCGATAAAACCATGTTAACTTTGGTGCAACTTTAATGACACAAACAGTTTTATCGTAAGGCGTGATGATCACACTCAGAATTCACATCGAAAAAATCTTTTACACATCTTGATTCTGTTTTTAGAAATCGTAGACTCCCATCAGTAACTTCTTTTTTTTTTAACTTTTATTTTAAATATATTTGACATCATTTCACACCATTCAGTATTACAAATCATGATTTCAAAGAGACTTCCTCTTAGATCAGAATACAAATAACGACTAACTCTTTTTCATTTACATTTTTTTCATGTTCATTCTTAATATTAAAAACAATTGTCCATCGCAGTCCGCAACAGCAGGCAAGTCTTCTAGTTCAGCGCGCCGACCTTCGGCTAATCAACGATAGCGACCAGAATTTTCTCGCTGACGTCGGCGGAGAACTCGTCACTGCGTACTGCTGCAGCACCGTCGTTACATATGAAACAAACAAAAACAAATAAAATTCACACAAGTATATGTTCTCAAACATTAGTAACATTCAAAACAATATATTTCGTAATTACTGAATAACTGCGAAATTGAGCTTTATGAGGCAAATAGTGGACGGTTAAATAATTGTCTCACTACAAAGTCACGCCATCTCCTCTTATATTAGGTGTTTTATATGTGTGTTATTACATCCCTCCCACCCCCCCCACCCCCCCAAAAAAAAGTCGAAAGGTTTGTAATTATACCTAAAGGACCAAACTGCAAAGCTCATAAATCCCTAGACCAACAAACTACTGTAATTTAAACTAACTTATACTAAGGACAACACATACACTCACGCCCGAGTGAGGATTCGAACCTCCGACGAGAGGAGCCGCGCGATCCGTAACGTGGCGCCTGAGACCGCGCGTACATTCCCTGGCGGCTTTTCCCTTCCTCCACCACCCCCTTCCTCCCTGCAGCCCTTTGCTGCTAGCAAATTCAAATGTTCAAATGTTTGTGAAGCTTATGGGACTTAACTGCGGGGTCATCAGTCCCTAAACTTACAAACTACTTATCAACTACCTAAAACTAAAGACGGCACAAATATCCATGCCCGAGGGGGGATTCGAACCCCCGACCGTAGTGGCCGTGCAGACCGGGACTGGAGCGCCTCAGTCTCCTCGGCCACCGCGGCCGGCTGCTGCTAGCACTCATAATTAAAAACCTACCTTACTGTAAAATCTAATTATTCTTGTTATTATTGGGTACGAATATATAATTACGTGTTTTTTATGAACTATTTAAAATTTTAACTTTCTAATATCAGTATAACAAGACTACTACATTATGCGCGTTGTGACATGTGAAGATCACCTGGTTAAATTTAAGAGACGGCGTTGTCATACTAAATAAATCTACATAAATAAAAATCAACTGCTGGAAATACGTGAGAGCATCACTTGACAACGGTTCGACCGATTTGGTGAGGGGTTTCTTTTATTTTTTTTTTACTAGCTTAAACCCGCGGCTCCGCTCTCGTGTTGGCTGATTATGATAGCTAATGCGCGAAACGTCAAATCGATTTTTTTAAAGAGATGTATTAAAAGAAATTTCTTTTTTACTGCTTTATTTATTTATTCTTATATTTCCTTATTCGTGTGCGTATCCTTACAGAGAAAGAGCTGAAGACATTGTAGCTCGCATAGACCAAAGATATGGTCTATGGTATCACGTTTCGCTGTATGTAACCTCCTTTCTATAGAGTCGCAAACGTCATGGCTGGACTTCAGTCCGAATTTTTGTATAATTTGACGACTTTCAACCACCATATCTTACACTCCCTTATAGCTATCGGCATAGAACTGCTATGGAGAACAACGGGAGACTTCGGGCAACAATTACACATAGACCATTCGTTTGCGTTCTGTAGTTTTCGCTGCAGAGCGAAATATTAACACATACACACACACAAACACACACACACACACACACACACACACACACACACACATAGAATTTTATATACACCGATAACTTTCCATCCCAATATGCTCCACCCTTTTATCATTATCAACTCTCAAGCAACAATGCAATCAATAAAACTATTTTCAAAGAGTAAATATAATTTTCAAAGAGTAATTATTGTTCCGCATTACGCATTACATTCTTCAAATTACTAAATATCTGTCAGATCGCCATAAAACCGTGCCTAAAGCCTTCCACAGGTAGACATTAGTAACTGTACAAATTTTTAGCTCTTTATGTATTGTGGTTCATACGTGATAAACGTACACCGAACAGACATTCACATTTATAGATGTATATTTTTATTTATTTTTATCTAGCGAAAAATTGGAAAAATTTTAGAAAAAACTGAAGGTGCGTTTTTCAATAAACTCACCACTACAATTCACGATTCGGACGATGGAGAAGCTGGAGAGGGGGAAATACGTTTTTTGTTTCGTTCGTTATGGTCCTTGAAAAGTCTTGAGGAAAAACAATCTGAAAAGTTACTAAGGAAAGTCGGAAAATTCGAGTAAAGTTCAAAGATCATAATTTTTCATGCACTCCTATCATAGCTGACGATAGGATAGGCAACTTTAGTTTGAACCTTGACCATCTAATTTGACATTCTTCTGTGGATTATCATGGCGAACGTTTTTATGGTCCGCAACCCACCGTACGGTGCATGGGGGTGGGGGTGAGGTGCCTTGCGATAGATTTGGACGCCTTTTGACCTAACAATAGATTTCATCACCATTTTACCAATCACTACGAAACGCCTATGTATGTTTTCATGGAGAAGTCTGTTACCTTTTGTAAGACGCTATATGGTGCGTGGTGGAGGGTAATTGGGAATAGGCTTCGACACCGTTTGATTGTTGACCATGAAAGTTGGCAGGTATATGTAATTAATCATAGGTAGCGGGAGTGGGAGACGGAAGACGAAGAGGAGGGGGAGGGGAGATGTATAGAGACGGGAGCAGTAGAAGATGGGCAGAGAAAGGGGAGAGTACACAATGTAGGGAATGTTACTTTGAATCTAAATAAATACTCTGCAAGTCACATTGAAGTGCAAGGCAGAAGGTTCATCGAATCGCTTTTATGATATTTCTCTACAGTTCCATTTTCTAATAGCTCGCGGGAAAAAGGAACACCTGAACCTTTCTGTTTTCGATCTCATTTCTCTTTCATTATGATGATCATAACTCCCTATGTAGGTGAGTGGAAACAAAAGATGTTCGCATTCGAAAGAAAAAGTTGGTGAAAGAAATTTCGCCAATAGATC
Source organism: Locusta migratoria (assembly GCA_026315105.1). Taxonomy (NCBI): domain Eukaryota; kingdom Metazoa; phylum Arthropoda; class Insecta; order Orthoptera; family Acrididae; genus Locusta; species Locusta migratoria. The sequence goes on from CM048747.1 coordinate 427,536,240, forward strand.
TCGCCACAACGAATAATGTCTTTCTTTTAATGATTTCACCCCATCTCGTGCATCATTTCTGTGATTCTCCCCTGTATCACGATAATACAATACGATCTGCCCTTCTCTGAACTTTCTCTAAATCGTCCGTTAGTCCCTACTGGTGTGGATCCCACAATGCGCAGCAATATTCAAAAATAGGACGCACAAGAGTGGTGTACACAGTTTCTTTAGTAGAACTGTTGTATTTTCTAAGTGTTCTGCCAATGAAACGTAGCCCTTGGTTCGCATCCCCTACAGTATTTTCTATGTGATCTTTCAAATTCAAGTTGTCTGTAATTGTTATTCATAGGTATCACATATATTATTTCTCATCGGTGTTTTTTGTGGGTACGCCATATCTCCCGTATTAATTATCCAAAATTAATGATTGAGGTATCATTTTCAAGGCTTAGTTCTTCACTAATGACGAAAAATACACAAATAGTTTGAATTTAAGGTGCCATCTATTGACAATCTGTGTAACTAACATGAACGACAGCCCTTGCAGCAGTTTAGATTGTTTATGCTAGCCAAAGTCCTTCATTGATGCAAGCGTAGTTTATCACTCTATTTCGGTTATACACGGCGATGTAAAGTATTGTTTATCAAACAATTTCGCTTATGCACGTCGTTTTAACGACGAAAAATACACAAATAATTTAACTAACGGGCACGACAGCTTTTGCAGTTATTTAGATTCTTTACCCAAGCGTAGTTTATCACGAGATGTTTGTGCGAAAGTGACATACAGCCAAAAAGTAAAACATGATCACATTATAACTACTAACATTGTTTTCAAAGAAGTTTTGTAAAATAAACAGGTTTTCAAAATTAAAACATACATGAAAAAGTAAATATCTAATGTATATGTATCACAATTAATCATGTTGTGTTAAATTATATACATTTTCTTACAATGAGACTAATATTTGTTACTACTATTCAAAGTTCATTGTCTTCTACACATATGTACTCGCATCTTCCTTTTCTCCATTACCATCTTATCTGTCTGTGACTGATCAGGACAGAGTGCGAATTATTCGCACGGGTCATCTAGTTTAGTTGAATTGACGGACTGTAGATTTGACTGCTTTATCGTGTAACTGAAGTTTCACGCCGGCCGCAGTGGCCGAGCGCTCTGCGCCGCGCCAGTCACAGTCTGCGGGGTTGGGTTGGGTTGTTTGGTTGGGATAGAGGGACTAAACTACTGAGGGTATCAGTCCCCCGCTGGGGAGGGGAAGGAATGAGGGTAGGAAAGAAGGGGTGGGGGGAAGGAAATTCAGTCCGGGAAGTAAAGAAGGAAGGAAGACAACATTAGCTCGCGGCCCCGTACTCGCCACGCACGTACTCTCGAAAGAACCATGAGCCCCCCCCCCGGGGGGGGGGGGGGGGGTCACAGTCTACATGGCCGCTACGGTCGGGGGTTCGAATCCCCCCTCAGGCATGGATGTTTCTGTCGTTATTAGTATAAGGTAGTTCATAAGTAGTTTATAAGTTCGAATGTTCAAATGTTTGTAAATCTATCGGACCAAACTGCGTGGTCATCAGTCCGTAGCTTACAAACTACTTAAACCCTGGGTAAACTAACCTAAGGACAACACACACACCCATGCCCCAGGGAGGACTCGAACCTCCACGGCGAGCAACCGCGCGCTCCGCAGCGAGACACTTTAGACCGCTCGGCTACTCCACCGCGGCTAGTTTATAAGTTTAGAGACTGATGACCCCACAGTTAAGTTCAAATGTTCAAATGTTTGTAAATCTATCGGAGCAAACTGCGTGGTCATCAGTCCGTAGCTTACAAACTACTTAAACCTAGGTAAACTAACCTAAGGACAACACATACACCCATGCCCCAGGGAGGACTCGAACCTCCACGGCGAGCATCCGCGCGCTCCGCAGCGAGACGCTTTAGACCGCTCGGCTACTCCACCGCGGCCACAGTTAAGTATCTTAAGCTCAAAACATTTGAACTTTAACGGATTTCTTTAGTGGTCATATGGATGACTTCACACTTTTCATTAATAAGGGTCAATTGCCAATTGTTTATACCCTCAGTAGTGGAGACACATATATACAGAACCAAGAGGCTGCATGGAGGAGGAGGCAGAGCAGACGAAGGCGGACCGCACAGGAATGGCCGTGCGGTTCTAGGCTCTAGGTCAGGAATTTCGCGGCCGCTCCCGCCGGAGGTTCGAGAGATTCCTCAGGCATTGGTGTGTGTGTTGACCTTAGCATAGGTTTAAGTTAGTTCAAGTAGTTTGTAAGTGTAGGGAGCGATGGTCACGGTGGTTTGGTCCCATAGGCTTACAAATATTTGAACAGTTGAAGACCAAGGCGGAGATAGAGAGAGTGGTACTAGGACAGAGCGAGAAGGAAGGAGGCGATGGATAGTGTGCTACAAGAGACGTACAGGGAGTGGGTTGAAGGTAAGACACAGAGGTAGGGGGAAGGAGAGGGATAGAGAGAGGGGAGGAGAAAAGGATTAGGCTGCAGATCTGATTCCCATACATATTAGCAATTACGAAGCATTACCGGTTTCGTTAGTGAATAGATAAAAATGAAAAACAAAAAGAGCCGCGGGTCGCGACATTTGCTCAGTAGGGGTGGCTATTCGTGTTAATGCCGTTACACGATCCTTAACGGGTGACACAATATCGAAGCAGTCGATGTCCGCGATAAGCTGCGGTGTCTTTGCGTCACACAATTCTGTAACGAGAGTGCGGCGGCGGAACGTTTGAGGCCGGCCGTAATCTGCGCGCCGCGATGGTCAGTGATTGATAGCAATAGTGGCCGATAAGCCGCTATATAACCCACCAGTAGCCGCCTGCGCAGTTTTCATCAGTGGCAGCCATGGACGGCGGGAAACGCTCCGGCGACGGCGACAGTAAGTGCACTTCCGTTTCTCCTTACTGCCACTCTGTAACAGGTCCCATCTTCCTTTACTCGGCTCCATGTAGAAGTAGTTTCTAAACAGGAACTAGGCCTAAGTTCAGCGCAACTATAACATTGGCAATACCTTTAATATAAAGAAAAATATTCGCACTGTAATTAAGCTAACAGTCTTATTTAACGGGCACAGTCGCATAAACTATGAAAGCCGCCTAATATATATATATATATATATATATATATATATATATATATTTTTTTTTTTCAATCTTATTTTCCGTAATCGTAAGTATAGCTTTCAGAATCGTTACGAATTCGGACGGAACAATGTGCATCTCGAGAAATGAGTTGATTAATTTGAGGTTGAATTCGGCAACTTCTTACAATTTCCTTTAACCCTTTCACTCCGGCGCCCTGACTGTTGCGCCGTGCGCTGTGGACGAGCGCCAGTCGCGCTCGGCCGTGCCCGCTGTACGGCGCATTTTCCGCACTCCCCACGGCGCTTCTCTGTTCTGCTTTCACACTCTCAGTGTTATCGCAATTATTGGACTTTATACCATATATTAATTAGGGAAAATTCAGTTGGAGTAGAAACACATTTCTTCCTTCTTTCAGATAATTCGCGTAATTTTTTCGTTAATTCTTAAAGATCCAGCTCTGGTGGGATGTGGAAGTTATTATTATAAACGCATATTTCGCTCGTTAAATAATATTTATTCACAATTGCTTTACCTTACATTTCAGTAGCATTAAATTACGATGTATCACGTGAGGCGGAACTGCTACAGCAGTCCACCGGCTGGGCGGCACCGGCAGCACTCGACTGCTGCAGCAGTCCACCGGCTGTGGAGCACATTCGCTCCCGACTTCTACACAAGTTCACCGTAGCGAAAGGGTTAAACGAATCACAGTTAATCATGAGCACTCATCTTCATATAGCTGCGAAGCATTGTTTATCGTCAGATTGTGTGCACATTATCACAGTCTCCTACGGATTACCTCATGTCAGAGTCAATTAATAGTCTGAGATAAACATTTTGATTCGTGTTATCAGGACCGTAAATCTATGTTTCTATCCTATCATTCAGAGCTTCCAAGTTTTTTCAGATCTTTCTGGTTGAAATAAAATGCAATGTAATACGACACGATGCAACATGAAGATGTCTATGCGTAACAAACGTCAGAAAAATAATTTACGATACCACTTTTTTGCGGTAAACACAGAATCCTCAGAACGAATCTAATGAAATAATTGGCAAAGATTTTACCAACTCGTTGTGATAAAATGAAATTACATTTGCACTTTTTCCGAGAAGAAATCCATGTTTCTCTGAACATAAACATAACAATAAATAAAAGTTACGTACATGATGCAGTAACTACAGTTTTTATATCTTCAGCTTGTTTAGTTTTGTTGTTGTTGTCGTTTTCAGTCCAAAGACTAGCATTCATCTCTCCACGCTACCCTATCTTGCTCAAGCCTGTTCATCTTTGAGTAAGAATGGCGACATACATCCCTTTGAAGCTGCTGCTATGTTTCTCTTTTGGTCTCCCTCTGCGATTTTTATCGCACACACTTCCCTCCAAATGCTGGATTGAGGTTGCCTTGATGATGTCTCAGAACGTGTCCTACCAATCGACCCCTTCTTTAGTCAAGGTATGCCAGAATCCCCCCCCCTCCCCCAATTCTATTCTATACCTCCTCATTAATTATGTGATCCACTCATCCTCAGCATTCTCCTGTAGCACTAAGTTTCAAAAGATTCGGTTATTTTTCAGTCTGAATTCCTTATCGTTGACGTTTCATCCCAATAATCCAGACAAATGCCTTCAAATAAGGCTTCTTTGGACTTAAAGTAATAGTCGATACCAACAGATTTCTCTTCTTCAGAAATGCTTTTCTTCCCCGTAGTCGTTCGGCATTTTAAATTGTCTCTGTTTCGCCCATAAGTTATTTTGCTACTCAAATAAGAAAACTCTTCTACTACTTTTATTTTCTCGTTACCTATTCTAATTCCTTCAGCTTTGCCTGAGTTTCTCAGACTACTTTCCATTACCCATGTTTCGCTCTTGTTAATATACAGAGTGTAACTGAATATGTGGGAAAGCTCCGAGGATTCGATAGAGGACCTGACAACAAGCATATCATGTCCTGTACCCGTATGGTTCATTTGCTTTCGTTACCGTGTTATAGGCATTTGTTGACATGTATAACACAAACCACTTCACTATGCAGGTTTATCATTTGTGTTGATACATTGCAATTTACTACATACAGTTCTATATAGAAGGAACTCAAAATGGCTACCATGAGCTGTAATGCAGGCGTCTGTGCTCTGCTTCACTCGTTTCAGGCGTCTGTTGTATCTGCTGACATCCTTGCTCTATGCGATGACGCAGCAAATCTACGTTATGAATAGGTGGGTCTTCAAATGACGCCGAAGTCAGTGGCGGCTCGTCCTATTTGTTCAATAAACCCCCGGAAAAAAGCTCGCCATGAAAAAAGTAAATAAATAAAATAAAAAGTGTTTTTAAACAATAATTCTTCGTTTCGTTATTCTATCAGATCATTTTATACGCACATTTTTATCGCATGAGAAACGTTTTACGTCGCGGATACAGCACACACTTAATATAGGCGACAATGGCCGCAGCGTTGCAATGCGGATGCAGGTTCCAATTCTCTTCTGAACCTCATGGAGGCAGCATATGGAGCTCCCGCGACAGGGAGGAGCGAGGGGAACGCAGCTTTTAACATTGCTGTTGGAGCTGATACAGACGCCAGCTCCTGGCTACTCGAGCTCTGGCGGTTACGCGCGAATGTCCCTGAAGCAAAGACAATAGAGCTACTGCGCACCTCACCTTGCGCATGAGCAAACCCTTCATCTAGGCAATGTCCACCCTTTATCTTTGTTTTTGGCGCATTGAAGATTAATCAAAAACATGTCATATTTGGCAAAATTTCATATAAATACAAATTAAAGACGCATCAACTGTAAAAGCCTTCAGAAGATCCGATGGTGAACAATAATGAAGTCTACGCCTAGCAAGATTAGCTGCGTGGCTAGCGGCATCGCTCTGCGCTGTCGAAGATAGAGGGTTCGAGACCGTCTGCAAGCAATTTTTTTAAAACCCAATCTTCCTTTTAACATACGCGGGAACAACAATGACTTTTGTGTTGTTACTTGCCACATATACTTTAGACCTTATTACAAATATGTCGCAATTTTGAGGGTAAATGACACTCATGTTCTTCATTGTAACAAATATTTAAATATTTAACTGTTTGAAAAGATATGGGGGAGAGTAGCCTTTGCGCGTGCGTAATGTTAGGAGAAGGTGCTGCTTACAGTATCACGTGATCCGAAGGAAGCTTCTCTCTTCATCGTAAAAGATTCATTTAGTTACAGTCACTAAACAGTGTAATGAGTTACTTACTACGTTTTAGTGTTTATGTGCATATTCATATGTTTTTGGTGTTTATTATAAAAGAAAAATGAAAAACGTTCAGTATCTTTTAGAAAACAATTACTCAGCTTTAAGCTTGGAAGAGAAGTGTGAAATAAAGAAGCGTGGTAGGCCGACGCCTCAGCTCGAGTTGAAGCAAGTGCAAACAAGCCGAGGTAAAATATTCTGCAGATCTTCTATCTAAAATTAAGGGGTAGGGGCGCTTTTCCTGGCGCCACTCGCAGAGCTGCACCAAATTGTTTCTTTGGGCGCCGAGCAGGTGGGGGGGGGGGGGGGGGGGTTGCGCCTCTATCGCTATCAAGAGCCGGCACCGACAGAGGTGAACCCCCAGTCATCTTAAGCACCAGCCGCCACTGATTGCATTGTAATCGGAAAACCGCGAAGGTTTTATTTCTTCTCCCTCATCTTTAAATTTCTCCTAACTTTCCTCCACAGCATGCTCAATGCAGAATTGAATTTGGGGAAAGTCTACAACCGTCTCTTACTGCCTTCCCAACCACTGCTGCGTCCTGTTTTTGTACAAGTTGTATATAACTTTTCGTTCCCTATATTTACCCTTGTTGACTTCAGAATTTTAAATAGCGTATTCAAAAATAATGTGTTTTTGTAATGTTTGTGAATCTAAGGGACTTAAATGCTTTTGGTTATCAGCCTCTAGGCTTACAAACTAGTTAAACTAACTTTAACGAACCCTTAGGACAACAAACACAAACACACACAAACCCATACCCGAGAGAGGTCTCGAACCTCAAATGGCGGTCAATCGCGCGCTATGCAGCAAGGCGCGTTAGTGCGCTCGGCCATTCCACCGCAGCAAGTAGCGTATTTTGTGCTCCGACAGGAACATTTTTCAGCTGGTTCTGTTGGAGGATATTTTAATCGTCTCACAGTTGATTGGGAAAATTACTGCTTAAAAGTAGAGGATGAGAGAGAACATTCTGCGAAGTCGCAACAACAATGGATGCCAGGATGCAAGGCACTAGAAATGTAAGCAGAAAAAATTGCATAATTCATCAAGGGACAGACAGTCGTTGACATTTTGGTTAATCAGGAGCCAGAATCATTTTATTCAGGCAGTAAACAGCTAGAGCCAGTGTGAATAAGTACACGTGGATAGCAAACTATGTACATAACGGAGTAAATATAAATGATAAAGATCTTGCTTGATATACAAAATATGTATCAGTTTATACCGCACAGTATCTACAAACAAAGGCACAAATCAATATAGAATAAGCGTTACTTTATATGCTATCGACTACAGTGGCCGAGCGCACTCAGGCTATGCTGCGATGCGTGAGGCCGTTCCCCGTCGGGGGTTCGAATCCCTCTCGGCCATAGATGTTTTTGCTGTCTTTAGAATAAGTTAGTTTAAAAGTATTTTGTAAGTTTAGGGACTGATGACTCCGCTGTTGAGTCCCATAAGCTTAACAAACATTTGAACTTTTTTTAACTACAGAATAAACAATGTAAGAAGCCCTTGGTATCTACTGCAGAGTTGTATTATCACACAAAAAGAACAAGAACAAGATATATCGCTCCTATTTTAATTCAATATTCAGTCGCTTCTAGACACAATAGAGATCTAAACAGAAAGCAGCAAAACGAAAAGCGATGTCGTGAAGCCTGTCCTCAAATATCCCATCAAAAAGAAAATCAAGAAGTGTTTAGTTATTCGACATTCTCACTGCTCTGAGTCACACAGCAATAGACGTTCATCTCGACGAAATGCAATATAAATTGCCAGAACTCATGGGCTCGACGGGGCGTTCCACTTTCTGAAAAGTGACTTCTTCCTACATCGTGAGATTGTTGCCATATGTTGTGTCTACTTTGCTATAAGGACCTCGTGGTTTATCACGAAGTAATAGTATTTGGTTTGATGAAGAGTTCTCGGGCTTCCAGAGATCCGCATTCTAACGGTTAGAAAACACTGCACTCGTCTGGAATCAATGTACCTAAGAGACTCATGGGTTCGGCAGTAGAGGGTAGGAGACATCGAGGTAGACAAAGATTCCTTGACTCGGTCAAGAATGATTTTGAAGTAACAGGCTTAATATCAGACGAGACATCATTGTTAGCACTGAATAGGGGATCGTGCAGGAGTTTTATAAGGGACTACGATCCATACTGAACGCTGAGAGACATATTATTCTTAAATGATGGTGTTCAGATGTTTGTAAATCTATTGGACGGAAATGATATGATCATCAGTTCCAATACTTAAAAACTACTTTAACTAACTTTCACTAGCCGGCCGCCGTGGCCGAGGGGACTGAGGCGCTTCAGTCACGGTCTACACGGCCACTACGGTCGGGGGTTCGAATCCCCTCTCGGGCATGGATATTTGTGCCGTCCTTAGTGTTAGATAGTTCATAAGTAGTTTGGAAGTTTAGGGACTGATGCCCCCGTAGTTAAGTGCCATAGACAATACAAACATTTGAACAAACATTAACTTGCACTAGAACAACACACACACACACACCCATTCCCGAGGGAGGACTCGGGGCACCCAGTCCGTAGCTTTGTGTCTTAGACAACTTGGCCATTCCACGCGACAAATGTTGTTGACGATGATGATTGCTTGAAAAACATCAATGTTTTTATTGGTCCGTATTTGTACATTGCTTTTTAGGAAGCATTTGCTTACCAGGGATTATCTGTGGAATAACACTTTCTATTGCAAAGCCTATAGTATCTCTACTATTGCGTAACAAGAATTTTATATCGGAATAGTTTCGTTTTTATTATTCATGATCAACTTCGTCATCTACTACTTAACATCTCTTGTCCTATAAAGCGTAGATGAACACATTTCCACGCACTACCGTCTCCAGTGCTTTACATACGTTATCGTCAGCGGTGCTCATCCATACCGACCATCTACGATTTCTAAAGCAATATATCAGCCTTCTATTAGGGCTTGTCTTCATCTTATCTTATCTCGTGGAATCCAGCGCAAAACGTCCTTGCCTTATCAACCATCAATTCGGCCTGTCACACGTCCTGCTGACCTCTATTTATTTCCCAATACGTCATCATTAAGTCTGCCATTCCAAAGTGTCCTCCGATACATTTAGTCACGGTTGCAAAATTTTAGCATGAATTATTTACCAAGGGTTACATAGTTGGTAGAAGCTGACCTCGGAAATGATCAGAATGAATTCAGGATAAATGTAGGAACACGGGAGGCGATACTCACATTACGACTTACCTTAGAACATAGATTAAGGAAAGGCAAACCTACATTTCTACCTATTGTAGATTTGGAGAAAGCTTTTGACAGTACTGATTAGAATACACTCTTTCAAATTCTGTAGTCAGCTGGGATAAAAACCAGGGAACGGTAGTTTATTTACAATTTGTACAAAAAAAGTTGAAGGGCATGAAAGGGTAGCAGTGGTTAGGAAGGGAGTAAGACAGGTTTGTAGCCTTTCCCCGATGCTGTGTAGCAAAACAAGGAGAAATTTGGAGAAGGAATTAAAGTATGAAGAAATAAAAACATTGCATTTTGCAATAACATTGTAATTTCCAATGACATTGTAATTCTGTCAGACACAGCAAAGCACCTGGAAGAGCAATTGGACGGAATGACAATGTGTTTAAAGGAGCGGATAAGATGAACATTAAAAAGAGTAAAATAAGGGTAATGGAATGCAGTAAGAAAATCAGGCGATACTGAAGTAATTAGATTAGGTAATGAAACAATAAAGGTAATAGATGAGTTTTGTTACTTAGGCAATAAAATAACAAATGATGGTCTCAGTACAGAGGATATAAAATGCAGAATCGCAGTGGGAAGAAAATCTTTTTTGAAATCCAGAACTTTGTTAACATCGAATTAATTTAACCGTAAGAAAATCTTTTCTAAAGGCATAATTGTGGATGTTGCCTTGTACGGGAGTGAAACACGGACGATGTGGAGTGTTGCGTTCTATGGGGGTGAAACATGGGTGATAAATAATTTAGACAGGAAGAGAATAGGGACTTTTGAAATGTGGTGCTACAGAAGAATGCTGGAGATTAGGAAGGTACATCGCATAACTAATGGGGAGATAAGGATAAAGCAGTCATCAATCCGAAGATTGGTTTGAACACCACAGTGCTTACTAGGCATGGTCCTGTTTGGAGGTGGTATGCCGTTGCCTTCCTCCGACCTTCGAACTGACTTACCCAGCTAGTTATAGGGGGACCTACAGTTTAACGTGGGTTCAGAACCACGGTGCTACTCGGTGTTTTTCACATGAGCATTACTGCCAGAGGTGAAAGAAGTGGAAAGTGACAGATAAAAATCCTGCGACCTGGCAGGGATTGAACCCGCGACCTTTGGATTTGTAGTATGGCACTCTACTACTGTGCAACCGAGGCGCGCAATGTGGAGATACTGAACAGAATTGTGAGGAAAAAGGAATTTATGGCATACCTTGACTAAAAGAAGGGATCGATTGGTAGAACACATTTTTATACATCAAGGAATCATGAATTTAGCATTGGAGGGAAGTGTGTGGGGGAAAAATCGCAGAGGGAGACCAAGAGATAAATACAGTAGCCGCGGCGGAGCGCATTGAGGCGCTACGCTACGATGCGCGAGGTCGTTCTCCGTCGGGGGTTCGAATCCCCCCTCGGGCATGGATGTTTGTGCCGTCTTTAGTATAGGCTATTTCAAAAGTAGTTTGTAAATCTAGGGACTGATGACCCCGCAGTTGAGTCCCATAAGCCTTACAAACATACAAACAAATACAGTAAGCAGGATGTGAAAGCAGAAAGACATTATTAAGATCTGCCGGATTTTCCACAGTCGCTGACTGTTGAAAAGACTTCAGTATGCACTTGACCATCCTACAGAGATGATCTGGGCGTATGTCTATGACACTAATAGTTTTAAGTGGAATTTGTAATAGTGTTTTGGTGAATGTTATTGTTATCAAAGTTTGGATGGAATATTAAGACCATTGTCTTTTTATAGCCTTTGATAATGACGTATGTGGAAAGGCGTAAGGCGTTAATAAAGTGTAACAATTGTGGTCAAGACAGTTAATGTTTATTTCCTGCGCTGAGGTCACATTCCCGAAGGCGATTTCTGGCTGTCTGTGTTGATATTGCACGTCCTGTTGCTTCCTGGAGGGTGCGTTGTAGCTGAGTTGCATTCAGCCTCCTGTCTCGTTAACCGGAGGTAACGTTCATCTCTTGCTGATCTTATCCGTGGACGACCTTGGCCTTGCCTTCTTTTAACGGTTCTTGTTGTCTGAAATAGCGTCCATATCCTGGAAATTGAACTTTGGGACACTCCAATAGCTGCCGACACATTCCCGCTTCTAACCCTCCTACGGCTCTTCATACCGTAGTTTCATATAAGTCACGTCGTTGTTGCATTGCACTACCTACTCACTACACTATCTGAACCCAACTGCTTGTGTAATTTGTGGAGCAAACACAAGTCTACAAGAGCCTCTTCCGCAGCAACGTCTTGTTGTTACCACTATAGTGTTTGCCGTAATGTTGTTATCTCCACTTCGTAGACCCGACAGAAAGACGTCGAAACATTTTAGTTCATTCTGCCGATGACAATACTTCAGACCTAATTGTTTTGACCAGTGTAGTTACGACCTTTCCACTTCCACCCGCAAATGGAGCGACCCCTAAGTTATATTGTCTTCGCGGTCGTTACGCGAAATTTACCTTGGCGGCAGTAGAATGGTTCTACAGTGAGCCGTAAGCGGGAGTTCTCTGAACTCTCTCAAAAGTATTTCTTTAAAAGAATGTCGTCTGCCCTCCAGGGACATACAAACGGGTTCGCGAAGCATCTCTGTGTACTCGCGAGCTGATCGACTCTGCCGGTAACAAACACAACAGCACGCTCAGAAATCCTTCGAAGTCTTCCCCCTAATCCGATCTGGTGGGGATCCCATATGCCCAATCAGTACTCAAAATGAGGTTGCTTCATTCTGGACGGCCGCGGTGGCTGAGCGGTCTGCGGCGCGCCAGTCTCAGTCTGCACGGCCGCTACGGTCGGGGTTTCGAATCTCCCCTCGGGCATGGACGTTTGTGTCGTCTTTAGTATAAGGTAGTTCGTAAGTAGTTTGTACGTTTAGGGACTAATGACCCCGCAGTTAAGTCCCTTAAGCTTAACAAACAATTGAATAATTGAACTTGTTGCTTCATTCTTGAGATACACTTTCGAAAAATGTATCCAAAAACCAAAGCCGACTACTGACCTTACTTTCTTGTTCTGCTACATAATAAGTACGCCTCGATATTTAATCAAAGTGACCGCGTAAAAAGCGTACCGCAGATGATTATATTAGAACTCCTAATTTGAATGAATTTACATTTTTGTATATTTATAGCAAGCTGTCATTTATGACATCAGGTAGAAATTCTAAGCCATTCCCCTCAATTACCATTTAACGACTATACTTTCCAATATACTGAAGTGTCTTTATCATCATTATATATATAAAGGAATAACTGTTCGCTAGCATCGATTAGAATATTTTTATTGATGAAAAAATATTATATGAGACGTGTTAACCTAGACTAGAGCATGACGTGATAATATCACATAAAAATTAATATAATAATAAAACGTTTTATACTAGGCACATGTTAGCTGGTTTATAAAATATTTAAACTAAACGTGACTAGCCGTAAGGACTGTTGTAAGCGAATACATTCTGATGAAGACATCCCTAGTAGATGTCGAAACCTGGTAAAGTGTTTTAAACGTTGCTACGCAACTTATGGGCTGCTAATCTGTACTGCAATGAATAACTTTCACGGTTGCTGCCACCAGTTAAGACATGTTTAAAATCATTGTCTTATTTTTTCGATTTAATACAGAGATGGTTTAGAAAAACGAATAGGGAAAACCTAAAGGAACAAGTCAAAATAAAAAAAATCGAAAATCTGACTCCAATTATCCTCTCAAAACGCAACCCGCCTAAAAACTGTTTGGAAGCTTCAGCAATTAAGGAAGAACAGGCCACGCTGCTACTCCTTTGATGCATGATAATATTAACATGTGAACATGAAAATAGAAGTGCCGCTTTATAACCTTTTTCTTTCATGTATAAATAGAAAAGTGTCCCTTTGATTGTTTGCAATTCATACAAATCTACAGTTTTATTCCGACCTTCATGAAACTTTCCACGCTTGATCTTCAAAACAAGAGGAAGGTCACACTCTATACACCGAGCGAAATGGTGCAGTGGTTGCAAACTGGGTCCAAATCCACCTCCGGCCATCCAGATTTAGATTTTCCGTTGTTGTTGTTGTTATGGTCTTCAGTCCGGAGACTGGTTTGATGCAGCTCTCCACAATACCCTACCCTGAACAAGCCTTTTCATCTCCTCATAAGAACGACCATCCACATCCACTTGAATCTGTTTACTATACGCGTCTCTTGGTCTCCCTCTGCGATTTTTACCCCACACACTTCCAATGCTAAATTTACGATTCCTCGATGTCTAAGAATGTGTGCTACCAAGCGATCCATTCTTTTAGTCAGGGTATGCCAAAAATTCCTTTTCCCACCAATTCTGTTCAGTACCTCTTCATTAGTTATGCGAGCTACCCATCTAATCTTCAGCATTCTTCTGTAGCACTAAATTTCAAAAGCCTCTATCCACTTCCGGTCCGCACAGCTTATCGTCCATGTTTCACTCCCATACAAGGCAACACTCAACACAGTTGCCTTCAGAAAAGACTTCCTTACACTTAAATTAATATTCGATGTTAGCAAATTTCTCTTTTTCGAAAATGCTTTTCTTCCCATTGCCATTCTGCATTTTATATCATCTGTACTGCGACCATCATTTGTTATTTTACTGACCAAGTAACAAAACTCATCTACCTCCTTTATTGCTTCGTTACCTAATCTGATTCCTTCAGCATCACCCCATTTTCTTAGACTGCACTCCATTATCCTAGTTTTGCTCTTGTTAATGTTCATCTTATAAGCACCTTTCAGCATACTATCCATTCCGTTCAATTGCTCTTCCAGGTCCTTTGCTGTATCTGACAGAATTACTATGTCGTCGGTAAAACGCAATGTTTTTAATTTTTTCCCCTGAACTTTAATTCCTTCACCAAATTTCTCCTTGCTTTCCTTTATAGCTTGCTCAATGTGCAAATTGAACAACATCGAAGAAAGGCTACAACCCTGTCTTACTCCTTTCCCAACTGATGCTTCCCTTTCATGCCCTTAGAGTCTAATAACTGCGGTCTGGCTTTTGTACAAGTTGTAAATAACTCTCCTTTCCCTGTATTTTACCCCTGCTAAGTTCAGAATTTGAAAGAGTGTATTCCAGTCGACATTGTCAAAAGCTTTCTCCAAATCTACAAAAGCTAAAAATGTAGGTTAGTCTTTCCATAATCTATCTTAAAGATAAGACGTAAAGTGAGTATTGCCTCCCGGGTTCCTACGTTCCTCCTGAATCCAAACTGACCTTCCCAGAAGTCAGCTTCTACCAGCTTTTCCATTCTCCTGTAGATAATTCGTGTTAAAATTTTGCAACCATGACTTATCAAACTGATGGTTCTGTAATTTTCACACCTGTCTGCGCCTGCTTTCTTTGGAATGGGGATTATTACATTTTTCTTAAAGTCTGAGGGTATTTCGCCTGTCTCATACATCCTACACATCAGTTCAAATAGTTTTGTCATGGTCGGCTCTCCCAGAGATTTCAGTAAAAAACAAATGTTTGTAAGGCCTATGGGACTCAACTACGGGGGCCATCAGTCCCTAAACTTACAAACTACTTACGAACTAGGACGGCGCAAATATCCATGCCCGAGGGGGGATTCGAACCCCCGACCGTAGTGGCCGTGCAGACCGTGACTCAAGCGCCTCAGTCCCCTCGGCCACCGCGGCCAGCAGACTTTAGTAGCTCTGAGGGTATGTCATCTACTCCTGGGGCCTTGTTCCCACCTAGGTCTTTCAGGGCTCTGTCAAATTCATCTCTCAGTATAGTATCTCCTATTTCATATTGATCTACTTCCTCTTCCCTTCCTACAATATCATCTCTATGTTCATTTCCTTTGTAGAGCTGCTCTATGTAATCTTTCCACCTTTCAGCTTTCCCTTCTTTGCTGAGAACTGGTTTCCCATCTGAGTTCTTGATATTCGTAGAGTTGCTTTTCTTGTCCCCAAATGTCTCTTTTATTTTCCTGTAGTCGGTATCAGCTTTTCCCCTTCTTATACATTCTTCCACAGATTTGCATTTGGCTTCTACCCACTCCTGTTTAGCCATTTTACACTTCCTGTCAGTCTCATTTCTTAGTCGTCTGTACTCCATTTTGCCTGTTTCATTTACTGCAATTTTATATTTTCTCCTTTCATCAATTAAATTTAGTATTTCCTGTGATATCCATGGATTTTTTGTAGGTCTTGCCTTTCCGCCTATTTTGTCCTCTGCTGCCTTCACTATTTCATCTCTCAATGCTACCCATTCCTCTTCTACTGCTTTATTTCCCCCTGTTTCTGTCAATTGATGCCTAAATCTCCCTCTGAATTTCTCTAGAACTTCACGTTCCTTCAATTTATCTAAGTCCCATCTCCTTATTTTCCTACCTTTCTGCAGTTTTTTCAGTTTCAGCCTACAGTTCATGACTAACACGTTATGGTCAGAGTCTATATCTGCCCCTGGGTATGTCTTACAGTTTATCACCTGGTTCCGGAATCTGTGTTTTTCCTTTATAAAATCTATCTGATACCTTCCGGTGTCTCCTGGTCTCTTCCACGTATACAACCTTCTTTTATGATTCTAAAACCACGTGTTTGTTACGATTAAATCATGTTCCGTGCAAAATTCTACCAGGCGACTTCCTCTTTCATTCCTTATGCCCAGTGCATATTCACCTACTATTTTTCCTTCTCTTCCTTTTCCCACTACAGAATTCCAGTCTCCAATCACAATTAAGTTTTCCTCTCCCTTAACTGTCTGCCTAATTTCCTTTAGCTCCTCATATATTTCTTCAATCTCCTCATCATCGGCAGAGCTCGTAGGCATATAAACCTGTACTACTGTTGTCGGCGTTGGCTTCGTGTCTATCTTGACAATGATAATGCGATCACTGTGCTGCTCATAGTAGTTTACCCGCATTCCTATCTTCTTATTCATTATCAGTCCTACTCCTGTGATACCCCCAACTGATTTTGTATTTATAATCCTGTACTCACCTGACCAGAAATCCTGTTCATCCTGCAACCGAACTTCACTAATCCCCACTATATCCATCCTCAACCTATCCATTTCCCTTTTTAAAATTTCTAATTTTTCTACCCGATTAACGGATCTAACATTCCACCCTCCGATCCGTAGAATGCCAGTATTGTCTTTCCTGATGACAACATCCTCCCGAGTAGTCTCCGCCCGGAGATCCGAATGGGGGGCTATTTTACTTCCGGAATATTTTACCCGAGAGGATGCCATCATCATATTTCCATACAGTAGAGCTGCATGTCCTCGGGAGAAGTAACGGCTGTAGTTTCCCCTTGCTTTCAGCCGTTTGCAGTAACTGTGTGGCAAATCCACATTAGCTGACGTTACAAGGCCAGAATCATCCAGACTCTTGCCCCTGTAACTACTGAAAAGGCTGCTGCCCCTCTTCAGTAACCAGACGTTTGTCTGGCCTCTCCACAGATACCCCTCCGCTGTGGTTGCACCTACGGTACGGCTATCTGCACCGTTGAGACACACAAGCCACCCCACCTCGGCAATGTCTGTGGTTCATGGGGGTTTTCCGTTATTACCCTGAATCACTCCAGGAGAATGCCGGGATGGTTTCATTGAAATGATGTGGCCGACTTCCTTCCTCATATTTACCCAAAACTCTGAGCGTGAGCTCCAACGGCCACCTTGTCGACGGGACGGTAAACCGTAAGCTTCCTTCCTTCATTCCTGCACTGTTTACATAAAATTGCGTATGTTGGATTATGGATGGTACTTCACTTACAGACTCCGACTCATACCTGCAGTTTTATTCCTATCTTGAAGAAATTTTATACAATAGACCACCAACATAAGAGGCTAACTTATAACCGACTTTGACACCGTTTTACTGTGTATTATAAAGTTCGGTCATGTATGAATATTTTGATAGAGAGGGTGTTTATAAACCGCAAGCCAACTTAAATGGCAATGGATACTTTAAACTTTATTAATTTTCGTGATCAGTGAAACACTATCAGAAATGTGAGTTTTCATAGATAGGGTGAAGAGAAGGTGAACTGTAGAGGTGAAATGAACAGAGAGAGGACCACGGGAGATGGTGATTGGGGGGGGGGGGGGGGCGGAGAGGTGAGCCGAGAGAGGGGAAGGAGAAGATGGGCAGGAACGGGAGAGCAAGAGATGGACAGAGAGAGAGAGAGAGAGAGAGAGAGAGACGGACTGCGGGAGTATGCAACAAATAAATACCCAGTTATCGCCTCGTTTTGTGCTAGTAGTGCAATAAAAAGTTATTTTATTTATTTATTTATTGAGGTACAAGGTTTTCAATACAAGCCGACGATACATTAGATCGTTAGTCTGACAAGTATCAGTACAAGGCGGTAGTCTTTATGACTGTGATGTCATAATGTTTTCTACTGGTGCCAATAGCAGCCTTCAAGCACTTATGTTATAGAAGACAGAATTGTTGAACGATGAAATTATTCGTGGCCATTGGGATCATATTAATTACTTGCGCCTTGAACTATAGTCAGTTATTGTCACTTCTACGGATATTATCAAAGAGACGCGGTAGAGTGGCAGAGCGTTCTAAGGTGCCTTGCTGCACCTCGTGCGGTTACTTCCCGTCGGAGGTTCGCGTCCACCCTCGGGCAAGGGTGTGTGTGTGTGTGTGTGTGTGTGTTTGTGTGTGTGTGTGTGTTGTCCTATGATTAGTTTAAGTACGTTGTAAGCCTAAGACTATTAACCCCAGTAGTTAAGTCCCATAAATTTACAAACATTTCAATATCGTTTTTATTGCGAGAGAACGTGCGTCTGAATGTCTGGCCGAGTTGAATGAATTAGTTAGGAGACTGATAACCGTGTATTTTAGTCCCCTCAAAATCCCAAAACAACAATGAATTAGTTCATTATAGTCCGCACACGTCATACGTGTCTCCCAGACCATCTACGAACCACACAAAGCCCACGGAAGATTCGAACAAAACCTGAGAAGCAAAAAAGCTTGCAATTTGGCTGTTGGTTGTCTGTAGCTACTTCGGACCCTTTACATTTAGGCGTCCAACGTGGGATATTTCGCATCAGCCCGCTATACACTTTCCGAAAATCCAGCAATAAGGAATCTGCCTCTTGTCTGCATTCACATTAAGCGATGTAGGGAAATTGCGAAATATTTAAATGTCGATGGTCTGAAAAAAATCTGAATTGACTTTCTCCTTAATTCCACTCACTGCCTCACCAATACTTCAAGTAGATTAAATGTTCAACGCGACGATGTTTTCATCTGCGAAGCCTGTCAGCGAAAAAAATCAATTAGTAATCTGAAAAAGTTCAACATATGTTCAGGTAAAAAAGATAAAATTAATATAGTAACAGTGTTTGTTGCAAATGTTTTAGTCGAATCAGTTTTATTGCCTGGAAACCAACTTTAAAAATCAATTTCTGCCAGATAATATCGAGTGTTTTCACTCGGATAGCTTCTGTATCACTCCCCAGATTATCTGATGATTGCGTTGTATCTATGTATTGCTTAATCCTCGTCTTATGAAAGCCAGTAGATAGCCGGAGGATTATGTAGGAAAATCACTTAAGCGGCCCCTAGATAATCAATAATATTGGACAATGTATTGATGGCTACTCCAGACAGTGAATCGATATTGCACATTATTGGTGTCGAAATCTCGGACTTGCAATCGTGGTGGATGCAGATACGAACTGGCTCTTAACCTGGCTTTGCGATCACGTATGGAAATGAGGAAGGAATTGTATAACAAGAGAAGAAGATATATGTTTTTTATTAAGAACCTCCCAATGTACAAAACAAATAGCGGTTATCGTGACCACGACACAATATCATGCATAGTGACAGAAAAAAAACTTGATTTAATTGGTTCCATGTCAACAGGCTGTGTTTCATCTGCATATATAAGTACAATGAAATGCACCAACATCTGTAATGTTTTTTTTTTATTTTATTAATTATTGGCAAGCAGTTTCGGTAGCCATGCCACCATCTCTGGCCATACATTTAAAAGAACAAAACAGTATGATTCATATGGTAATACAGAAATACAGTGATATAAATAATGACGTAGTAGAATGTATACATCTACCATAATATTGAAACATTTATGTTAAAGGTAGGTACAGCTTGGGTATAAACAATTGGAAAAAGAAGAAACAAAGAAAAATTCATGTTCCTTTGGTAAAATGCGATTTGATAATCAATGTCAGTGTTTATTAATGAGTGGTTGGTAGAAATATTCTCATTAGACCCATACTACACATTAACTGCATCTCAGGGATTTGAAAATGTTGAAAAACCATAATAGTCAAACTTGTAAAAGTGAAATTGGCCTCCAATATTGAAGACTTAAGTTATAGGAAGTTGAAATTGGTGATTTGTGAAATAGTAAATTCATAGATAATGCTGGCATTCAAAAATGCTGAAATTCTCATTTCAAAAATATATATCAACTTAGGTATTTTAAGTCATATATGATAATTATATCTATAGGTGTGTCAAGTAACGAATTGTCAACCACCTAAGAGGTCATTATAATTTGCCAGAGAAAATTATGTAATGTAATAACAACGATATGCAGTGAAAGACATTTATAACGATCGATGTATAGAAACATCCATATGAGTAAGAGTGAACAGATGCCAATGTGTAAGTACCTTTTACCGTTGTAGCAACAATAAATGGTCCGAATAAAGTGATGAGTGGGGTAAAAGAAGTGGACAAATACTGTAGCTACTACATAATAATATATGATGGTATGTGATGCATATGAAATCGTTAGTAAAAGTGATCTTTTAGTAATGTCTAAGGCTCTGCTTTACACTTAGGGTACAAGTCTGTAAAATAGCTGTGAAACCATGAAAAATAAAGGCAAACAAACAGTGAGTAAATACTGCAATCTGATTTATATTATAAACGGTATTTTCATTAGATGTGATCTGTACTTATTAAAGCCTACGCGGTGAACATAATTAAAGTGTAATTAGAAACGGTCAAAGATGAATATATGTATATCGTGGTGAGTCAATGTAATAATCCAATGTATGACAACAGTTAACCTTATTTCAAATGAGTTCCGTACTCGAAGCCTGAATATCTGGTAAAACATGTTTTATAACCTTACTTCACTGAATATAAACACCGTTTTTACCCAGACACTTAGGCTTCAACATACGACCTCATTTACAAAATGATCCTTGTGTCTACAGCTGTACAATATTATTATTTATTTAGCCTCTACCTGTCTGCCATCAACAGGAGATTTAACCTACCATCGTCAACTTTATCATTAGAGAGGAGCAGAAATTCGGATTGTATTTGCTAGGGATGGCGAAGGAAATCGGCGGTTGCTTTGAAAGGAGTCATCCCGACATTTGCCTGGAGAAATTTGGGGAAATAATAGAAAACCTAAATCTGTATGGCTGGAGGTGGATTTGAACCGCCGCCCTTCCGCATGCGAGTCCGGCGTGATAACCAGTGCGCTACTCGCTCGGTAGCTCCACAGAGGTTGTTCCCTGGTGGCTGGGTGTCATGTCCTATCAGTCAGTATCTTGTTGTTAGGGCGTTCGACAGGTTCATTTCTTCGCCGATTCTGCAGATAACCTCTTCATTCCTTATCTTATCAGTCCACCTAATTTTTAATATTTATCTGATGGACCAATTCTGAAAAGCTTCAATTCTCTTCTTTCCTAGTTTTCCCACAGTACATGATTCACTTTCACAGAATACTGCGATTCAAAATTCTCTTTCGAAATTGGAAAAATGCAGAACTCAAGATTCTGTTTTTGCAAAATGCATACTTTTCGCATCACAAAACTGGCATCGTCGTATCGGTTGACATCCTTAATACTGATGACGTGTGTTCATACAGGCTTGGTTACGTTAATACAATAATCTTTCTTCAACACATGGGTCTCAGCAGCGCCTTCGTGAAAATTCTGCTGTAGTAATGTTTTACACGTGAATTGTTTACGTTTATGTGTTACTGAACTTGTGCAGCTTACACATTGTCGTAGGTTGCAGGAATTGTGGCAGTGTTTGTTAGAACATGATAGCGAAGAAGGATTAAAATTTGGATGCGCCCTTGGTTAAGCAAAAGGGACGACGAACGAGATGTTCAAATGTTCAAATGTTTGTTAAGCTTATGGGACTTAACTACGGGGTTATCAGTCTCTAAACTTACAAACTACTTATCAACTACCTTATACTAAAAACGGCACAAATATCCATGCCCGAGGGGGGATTCGAACCCCCGACAGTAGTGGCCGTGCAGACCGTGACTGGAGCGCCTCAGTCTCCTCGGCCACCGCGGCCGGCGAACGAGATGTGTACTGCACGTTAATGAGGAAATTCATGCCGGAGAACGCCAAGGAATTAAATTTTTTTAAAAAAAATTCGAATTATCGTGGACTGTTTACCAATTTCCTTTCGTTCGTCCAAGGACAAGGGCAAGGACAAACTCGAGACCAAAACACGGTGACGAGAGACAGTATTTCGCCAATCCGAAGTTACGAAATAATTTCACACTTGAGTTGCATCCTCAAACGTAATTTGTGCGTCAGATAAATCCTGCAATGGTTCTTTTTTTTCTTCAGGCAAGCTTTAACATTTCTGGAGAGAGGAGAATCTTTCAGAAGTCTTGGCTCTGTACCGAATACCGGTATATCATATGTTGTTGAAATTTGCAAAGCAATTTTAATTTCCGCTCCATAATGGGACCTCAGCGATCTAAATGTTGCTGTGCACATTTGTGGTGTAAATCCTGGAATGACACTCTCGAGTTTACGTGCAACTGTCTCGAGCTTCTGTTATTATCTTGTACCTTATTATAGAGAGAGGAATTTCAGCTTGGTTTGTTCTTTTCTGCCTTAAAAGCGCAATTCCAACTTTGTACCACTCTATTTATGCAAGATAAAGATATATGACTCCAACAAGACAAGAAATTTCACACGTAAACATGAAAGCGGCACAACAAGATCACTTTTGCGCATGCGCACTCACTACGCTACTAGCAATTTTATTACCTGACCTATTCCGCCGTCTGCCATCACGAAATGCCAGTAGTTCCGCGTTTATGTAGCTAGATGGTGCACAACATGATCTGTTTAATGCTAGCTCGATCATCGTGTAAACTGGGCTTTAGACCCAACTGGATTCTTGTTCAGCCTGTCTGGTGCAAGTCTTTTCAGTTGACGCCATTTCAGCCACTTACATGTCAATGATGATGAAATGATGAGGACGATACAACACCCAGGGGCGGAGAAAATCTCCGTCCGGACGAAACCTCCGCAATGCAGACTACAGAAGCGGACAAAAGATATATCATTAGCGTCAATAAAAACCCTGGATTCACGCAAGTGCTGATAATCATCTGTCGTCGTAAAATTATTACCCAAAGAATAGCAAATACGAATTAGTTTCATACCAATCGCCACTGAACAGGCAAATCAAAGCGTGCTTCTCGCTGTTGCGAAACGAACCTTATCAGAACTATGTTATCGCTATCGCCAGCTACTTTCCTTGTCGGCAGGCTTTGTTCCAGCGTGAATGTCTTGCGTCAGTCTCACTTATCGCTTAATTTTATGAATGTCCCGTGTAAATTTGTTGGCGCTCTGTGAAACAAAGTTATACTAACCGAAACTGAATGTGTCACACTACGTGTCACATGTCCTAAATTTACGAGTTTTTGCCGAGATGTTCGCCACAGAGGGGCCCTTGTATAATAACAGTAAACTTTGATTCCATTCGAAACTGATCTCCATCAACATAAGTATGAAGTGTGATTTTCATGGTCTCAAATGCACTCTTCGACTCTTATATCAGTTCTCTGATGGAAGCAAACGTCGCTAGAGGGGCGTTTGTTAGCAGGAAAGTAAATGGTCTTTCGAACCATAGTGCACAGTAGTAACTCTAAAAGGTTTTTGTGCTGAGACACATGTTAAATTTAAATTATTATTAATTATTTAGAAAATATAATTCAGTTGCAGTAGAGGCCTTTTCAAGCTCCATTAAAGAACAAGAGTTGCAGGATGATTATATTGACGGTTGCGTAGACATAAATACAATGGCAGTGATTAAAGACAGAGGAAAGTCCATCTTTGATCAGTGCCATTTCTGAACAGACGTATGCCTCAAGAACGGATAATTTCATGTCAGTTAACGGATAAATATAATGCTTTTTCCAACACATTTATTATGCTCTTTGAAAGTTGCTTCCCCTGAAAAGGTTGTACTACCACTCCACCGACAGGCAGGCTGGATGGCTGACAAGGGAGATAAGAATATCATGTACCTAGACCAAAACGGGAATTTTATCTAATTGTTAGCAATAAGGGTTCTGCAACCCATTACAGACAGTATTGTAAGTTTTTAAATATGTCGTTACGAAGGCGAAAAATATTTGGTATGCAAAAAGAACAGCTAATTCTCAGGATAAAATTAAAACCACGTGGTCGGTCGTGAAGTAATAGTCTCGTCAGCAGCGTCAGGCTCAGGATATGAAGTCACTACATAGCAGAAACATTTCTTTTACTGTTAGGTCCCAAATATGTGAAATATTTAATAATCGCTTTCTGAAGATAGCATGTGAATTAAACTGAACTTTAGTTCCTACAGGGACTCATATAACTCTTTAGAAAATTGCTTCCTGAGACTGTTAATCCAGATAGCGTGGAGTAATTTTTTGTTTTAATTTTATTTCAAAAGGTGTAAATTACCTTCATATGACTTCACAAACACACCATTGGTTTTGGGATACTGCCCATCTTTCTCGAAGGACGTCAAAATGAATGTTATAGAAATTTCATCTGATGAATCCTTATTACTAAAACACTACTTAAAATGAAATGTATACATATAAATGTCGCAAAAATTAAAGAACGTTCAAGAAATGTGAAACTAACTACGAGGAAATCTTCAATATCATCTGCATGAACCTTAACTTTGCACCATATCCTACCATTTTGCAATAAACAATACAAATTAAAATTTTTCTAAAATGGAAGGAGGAGATTTAAAGAAATGAAATTCAATACTGTGTACGAATTTGTAATACAAGTATGAGAAACTAAGCCACCATTCTCGTCCTTCTGGAAGGACGTCAGCGCTATCTGGTTTAACTCCTTGACAAGGAGAAGATTGCGTCAATAATTAAGTCAGTAAAGACTAAAGACTTTAACTGCAGTGTTAGGTGTTTTTACTCCAGTGATCTCTAATGTTTTACTCCATACATTACAAGGTTAATGCATTAATATCTCTGACTTGTATTTAATTTTGCTTTTATAATTATTCTATTGTGTGTGTTTTTGTTGGCGAAGTTACACAGTACTTCATAGCTGCCATATTTGAATTTGACAAGAAATTAAATATGAACATCTATGGCTGGCACGCTCAGACAGCTACAGTTAATCAATGAAGTTAACCACAGTCGGGTAAATAGTCACGACACTCCCGAAGAATTTTTGTTATACACTGCGACATCACTCCAAGCGGCTAGGAAGCTACATTTCTGAATACGATATTGGATGAGTACGAATAGTATCGTTTACATTGATTTTAACATAATTTTTACATTGGAGAACGTATGAAGTGTCATAAAATAGGCAATAACTTAAAAAAGCTCCACCTTTGTCTTTCTCAGGTTTCCCTAGATCCCTCACAAGGTAGGAAACGGTTCATTGCAGCACAGTTTATTTACAATTATCTTATAACTTACAGGCTTTTACTGAATAATTTCATTTACTAATAAAAATAGAAAATTGGCTAGGAAACACCAAAAGACCTGCTCTTTGGCAGAAAGACGTCGCATTTCTACTCAAGAATGTTAACGTTTCTTCACTACAATTCCAGAAAAATAACTACAAAATTTAACATACCAAATCAGCCACCACCTCAACTGTAGCTGAAGGAAAAGCGCCACAAACGTGGCAATAAAACGACAAAATCAGTCACACTGTTTTCAACAAAGAACAACCAATTCCACAATTGTTGCTACAGATAAACTACAAACGGTAAGAATCTGCAAGACATTGTCTTCTTAAGCTAAAATAATCACACTCAAAAGAATATGCGCATATAAGAACGACGAGTGAAGCCTAAAATTATGCGAACCATTTAGACTCCATACCGAATTGATACGTGTCGAAAAAACTCTTTGGCTCGGTAAGAAAAGACCACAAAAGAAATTTATGTTTCTCTTATGTTTATATTCTACTTAATTTCAGCGGAATAAGCTGTAAATATACACATATTCGCAACTATTGGTTCACGACGAAGTTGTTCGTTATACCACTGAATAAGTTAAGTTGGCTGTTTTAACATTAATTTCCGTTTTATGTGTGTCTCTTGATGTGTTACTATAGCTTGCAATGCAAAAATTATACTAACTATTACACAAATAATTATAAACAATCATAACTTTTTCGGCAGCTTGCCCACCACTAGGAGCGCTAGTGTCGTTGCAACTTTTGACGGCAGTGAGTGTCGCGACTGTATATGTTAGACTGTGGTTATACGGCATTTTATAATAAAGTTAATGTTACTAAACTCGCAACAATTGATGACCTCGATGTGATTTTACGGTCACTAACGTCACTTACCGTGTAGCGTCACATAAAAATAGTATATTTGCGTCAACCGCGTGGCGTTTTTGCTGCTACGCGATGTCAGACCTGCTTCCTACTGCAGACGTGCTTTCGGTAAGGCGGCCAACCGTCCCGGATTCTGCGGGACCGTCCCGCTTTGGGAGACTCAATAAAAGTATCCCGCAAAATGCCTGATTTGTCCCGCATGTCCCGCATTTTGGTAATTTTCATATTCCACCGACTGCAGATTATTTCCATGTATCTTAAGCATAAGTTCATATCCTGAATCGGATTTATGAGTGTGATTATATGCAGTAACTGTCGTTGTCTAGTGTACATAAAACAGAAATACATTCACAATACAACTGAGTGAAACAACACTTGATATTAGCCCCGGCACCAGTCATAGTTGTCGGAAGTTGGCAGAGATCTTGATAGGTTCCAGACGAAAAATTCCGGATGGTGCTGAAGCTCAACCGCCGATTCTTTAGGTTTTAAGTTAGTCCCCGCGGAGACTCGACATTGTTGATTTGTATTTGCGTGCTTCCCAGATTTCGGTCCGGTGAACTAATTTACACGTAAACTATTGACTTCTCTTCCTTCAATACCGCTCAAGTACTCGTAGTATAGTACTGTTGGACCAATGTAATGGACTACGACTGTCTGACTGGAAAAAACATTATGGACATGTTTTCATCTGAAAATAGACAGGAAGCTAATGAAAACTTGTCGAGGTGCCTATTATTGTGTCCTACGTTTCTAGTGCACGTGACACAAATCGAGGCACAAATTTCTCAGATTCGCACCAGGAAACTACACTCAGGTAATGGAGGCATACAGCGAAACAAGAATATAATAGAAAAGTAAAACATTCGAAGCGGTACAAATGAGGGTCCTGCGAGACATGATATAGGCGGGACACGGGACATTGATTTCAAATTGTTGTTTTTTATTAGTACATCTGCTTCCAAGTGGACGAGCGGCCCTCATTTTGTTTCGCCGCCCCGGGCCTCCAACAACGTTAGTTCACCAGTGACACTGAGTCACGCGTTCTATGTCCTTATCTACATTCTCGAAACGTACCGCATTGGGATCAGAAGTAGGCCGCCTTAGCCTTCGGGTGCTGTAATTAATCGCGCTGCAGTAAAACCACCACCGTTTTGGAAACAGAATCCAGTACTTTCGTTCGCGCAGTTAGAAAGCCATTTTGTGAAAGCCTGCGTCACTGCAGACGATACGAAGTCCAGTTACGTTGTTGCAGCGCTCAATGAAGATACGGCTACGGAAGCGTCGCCACCTAACACTGACCGCTACGTAAATATTAAAAACGCACTTATTGCCCGATTCTTGCACTCCTTCGCAGCTGCAGTGTCGCCTGCCGTTAACGAGGACACTCTACGAACATTTGATTATAACGCTTGTTAGATGACGCACATATGGAATCGGCAATGTGTGCTGGCGATCTTGATTCGCTCGTGCAAACTGCGGACCGCATATCGGAAATATACCTGCCAACTTGCGACGCAACAGTTTGCCCACAGCCTCAGTCAGGTAGCAGCCTTGCCTCATTACAAGTACAGATCGCCGAGATCACTGCTCACTACGAACTCATTGTCAGAAAACCAGTCACAAATCTCGCCGCTACCGCTCGTTCGGAAAGCGGGGCCGCTCACCCTCATCGGCAATAATATGCTGGTATCACCGAAGTGCAGTCCACAGTGCGAGAAGGAAAACTCGTCAGGAAGTCAGTGATGACGGCCACTGGCTTTAGGATGGCAGCCGTCGACTGTTTGTAACAAAATGCAATGAAAAGGTACAGTTCTTGGTAGACCCGGGTGCTGATGTCTCAGTTTATCCATCTGCTCGTCTGCAACCTGCCACATTTTTGCCGCCAATGGTTCCAAAATCACAACGTACGGTTGAGTCACTTTTACTGTAAACTTAGACGCAAATTCGAGTGGCAGTTCGTCGTACTGGACGTGATGCACTCGATACTTGGAGCGGACTTTTTATCATTTCATGGACTCTGCCTGACCTTCGTCATCGTCGTCTCCTTGATACCACTATAAACGTGGTAAGCCAAGGACGAGTACGTCGTGTGGATGATACTGCAGTGCGGATGATCACCGGTGATTCTCCTTTCATAGATCTGAAGCAGCTCCCGGAGATCACACGCCAGACGCCCACACTACTACTATTTGGCCACGATAACTTGACGATTTTGTTGGTGCTGCCACAAGCGGAGTAAATCGGCGTCAGTTGAGAGATATTCATTTATCTACATGCGCTGCCAACATTACAATGCTCCTTGGCGCGAAGAATTACTGTACACATTGTTAAAGTAACGGTTCCAGCACTGCAGCAAGCAGCCGATGCTGCCTTCCGTTCGTGCAAGAAACGCCTCCTGCAGCTCCCAGCAGCCACCACGCGAATCGTCAAGTTATGGTGGCCAAATAGTACCTGTACAGCATTCAACGGTGCATTCTATGTTAACTACACCAGGACCACCATTTCACGCCAAACCACGTCGTTTGACGCCTCATAAACTGAAAATTGCGAAGCAGAAATTCTCGTTTATACTTAAGGAAGGGTTCTGCCGCCCAGGGCGGGACAGTCTAAAACTAGCTTTCGAGATTTTGAAGCCCCAGAACGAAAGGTCAAGGCCGCTCCAAAAACAGGCAGTAGCTGGGCATCCCCTCTGCATGTAGTCCCAAAGACAAGCAATGGTTGGCGTCCATGTGGAGACTGCAGAAAACTCAATGCCAAGACCATCCCTGACCGGTAACCAATGCCGCATATCGAAGATTTCGCAATCAACATTCGTGTTAAGCGCGTTTTTACTATATTTGATTTAGTACAAGCATTTTATCATATACATGTGGCACCAGAACACGTCTCTAAGACCGTCGTCTGCACGCTGTTTGGACTCTCTGAGTTTATTAGAATGCCATTTGAACTTTGTAACGCTCCCCAAACGTTTCAGCGGTTTATGGACGTGGTTACCCGAGACTTCGAATTTTGTTACGTATATAACAACAACGCGTTGGTGATGTCCAGTTCACATTTAAGGCATTTAAGGCACACGGTCTGTTCATCAACCCATCGAAGTTAGTCTGTGGAGCATGTGAAGTTAAATTTCTAGACTATAATATCAATGCTCAAGGAATACTGCCGCTACAGGATAAAGTCGAGGCTATACTTAATTTTCTCAAGCCTACGACAGTTACGATTTCTTGGAGTCACTAATTTCTACCACCGTTTTGCCCTCCTGACGGCAGCACTGGTGAATTCGTAAGTGCTACACCGAAGCCAAGTGACAAACTGACGTGGAATAGTGAGGTCGAGCTGGCGTTTAGCAAGCTCAAGACTGCCATCGCAGAACTGCTCTGTCATCGCCCCCATTGGTGCTGCCCTGCAACAGAAAGCTGGAGAACACTAGCAGCCTTTAGCCTTTTTCAGCAAAACATTATTACCATCTCAACAGAATTGGTCCACATAATCATGAACTACGCTGCATACGCCGCCATCAAGAAGTTTCGCCATATGTTAGAAGGGCGACAGACCACAAGCCATTGAATTACCCTATCCACCAGCATCCTGAGAAAGCATCACCGCGTCAGCTGCGTCACTTAGACTATATCTGACAGTTCACCACCAACATACTCCACATCAAGGGAGACCTGAATGTGACAGCAGACGTGCTCTCTCAAATAGAAGCCATCACCGACGCAGTTGATTTTGAAGTTCTTGCTTCAGCACAACAAACAGACAACGAGTTGCGAGAACTTTTGACACAACAATCGGTCTACAGCTTAGTTATGTGAAAAGTCCACCATCAAACATACTGTTGCATTGTGATGTCACTACAACAAAACCACGACCGTTTGTAACTGTAGACTTTCGGTAGCAAGCAGTCGCCTCCTTACATAACCAGTCGCACAAGAAACTCGGTGAAGCGAAATTTTTTGTGGCCAAATGTGGACAAAGATTGCAAGGAGTTTGTGCGCCAGTGTGTGGTCAGCTAAAGCAACAAAGTTAGTCGGCGTGTCAGGGCACCTCTTGACATTTCATGGCACCAAATTTGAACACGTTCATGCAGACATCGCGGGCCAGCTCTCACCATCTGCAGGATATACATACTGCCTTCCTGCCTTCATAACCAGCTCGCAGCATTTTTGGAATGACCCGTTTTGCAAATCCGTAAGGGGAATACGTTGGGGATTTCTCTGTTGTGGTAATTTTCCGCAAATTTTCACATTTTCAGTTACGTTAAGACGACTCAGAAACCACAATCGCACAAAGGAAAAGGCATTCTTTCTCTTTACTAGCCTAACTACCAAATGAAGATAAAGTGGGTAGTCACTATAAAGCCAAAATACATCCCATCGCATTCGGAAGTACTAAGTCTACCATGTAGGGGAAGGTCGGGTAGTATCGGACGGCGGTTTATATCGGACAAGTGGTGTTTCTCATACTTGCCATTTGAGACAGAACCAGTAATGGTCACAGAAGTGTTGGCTGTGACGACAAAGGGGTCATTACGCCATATTGTACCGCTGCGAGTTTGTGTACGAAAGTGACGGCGCATTGTGTGTTTTGTGAATGTATTTTCGTGTACGAAGATAACTTTGGAGTGCTGTACCCAGCCTTAAAGTAAGTGTAATTCTTTTATAAGATGGTTAGTAGCAATAAGGGGTATTGCACTGTATGTTTATAGGCAGTTAATTTGTTTACACTTATTACTAAACACTAGACAATCGAATTATCTTCCCATGTCGGTCGGGTTGTATCGGACATAAGCATTGAGGGTTGTATCGGACAACAATCACAGCCAACAAAAAGGTGGTTTTGATGGATTTGTTTCATTTTACAGACGAAATGGGCAAAGTGAGGCATATGTGAAGGGAAGAAAATATGAAGATAGCTGTCGGAAAAGTATGTTTAATGAAAATGACGATTCGAGAAGCTAGCGAGCGTTTTTCAGTCCGAAAAAGTACCCTTGGTGACCGGCTTAAGAACTTTTTGGAGGGAAAGGAGACAGAACTGAAGCCAAAACTGGGAAACTCTAAGGATTTTGCTAAAACTTTCAGTGATGAGCAGGAGCAAGTACTCTACGCTCATATTAAAAATCTAGACAATCAGCTAATGCCAATAAACAAGGAAGAGTTTTTGAAGCTTGCTTACAGTTCGCCGAGAAATTAAAAATAAAACATAGGTTCAATAAAGGAAAATTAAAGACAGCAAAAGTTATGTTAAAGATGCAGTCAAATTGATTTCTAGGAGTTTAGAATGGAAAAATTATTATTACTTGTATCATTTAGTGAATTTTTTTGCACCGAAAATTGAATAAACATTTACCACTGGATATGTATTAATAGAAATAAACAAGTGTTTTGATTGAAATATTTGTTTATTTTCTGTAATTTACATCTTGTCCGATACAAACTTCCAACATTTCTCCGTAGTTAAAAATCAGATAGATTTTAGAAGCCAATAGATGATAGTAATTATCTACCCTAAGACTAGTTGCTAAGATGGTTGATTTATGACTTATGAGAGTACATTTTGGTGGCTATTATTTTCATATAAGACATTATTCCATTCAAAATTTGAAAAAAAGGTTAACCGTCCGATACTACCCGGCCTTCCCCTAATCATTTCTAGAAACGCATGAGAAATCTTCTTCTCTATATATAAAAGGAAGTGTCCCGATTGATTGACAGACTGACTGACTGACTCATCATCGCCCAGCCCAAACCACTGAAGATAAAAACTTGAAATTTGTGGAGGGTATTGATCTTACTCTGTAGGCGTATTTTAAGAAGCGATTTTTCGATATTCCGTCCTTAAGAGGGTGAAATAGGGGATGAAAAGTTTTTTTGAAAATACGTAGCTATTTAGCCAATTTTGAAACTAGAACTACAAAATTTCGGATTTTAATTCAAGGTTCGAATTTAAAAGACACGCGTTTCGGCATTTGTTGAAATTCGACAAATAAGGGGGTAAAATAGGTGACGCAAAAAATTGATTTTCAAAAATATGTTGCGGTTAACTCAAATTTTAAGCTACAACTACGAAACTTCGTATATGGAATCTTGGTCAGGATTAAAAATCCATGATTTTTAGTATTTTAGGAAATTCAACAAGTAAGAGGGTTAAATAGAGGATCAAAAATTGTTTTTGAAAACACGTTGCTATTGATACAATTTTGAAGCTAGAGCTTCAAAAATTGATAATTGTATAGTTGGTTAGACGTTAAAAAATAAGTGTTTCGGTATTTTTGGAAATTCAACCATCAACGGGGTTAAATTGGAGAGGGGATGTTTTTCGAAAATATGTTGCTATTTAGGCAATTTTGAAGTTAGAACTACAAATTTTCGTATTTGGATTCGGGGTTCGAATTTAAAAGACAGGTGTTTCGGTATTTTTGGAAGTTAGACTAATAAGGGGGTGAAATACGAGATGCAAAAATTGATTTTCAAAAATATGCTGCTGTTAACAATTTCAAGCTATAACTACGAAATTTAAGATATCGATTCTTCATCGGGATTAAAAAGAAACACCTGGTGCAGACCAACCAGCCTACGCACGCGAAACAGCGGGGGTTCAGCTTGTCTATAATAAATAAAGAGGTGGCAATTGCTACCTCGTCTCCCCTTGCATACGCCTGTGGTCAATATTGGTGAGTGATTCTTCGATGTACTCTTAAACGAGTTCACAAAACGGTAGATTCCTTTGGTAAAAGTCAGAGGCCGAGAAAATGATGACGATCAACTTCGAGCATTTTTTGTTCGATGTGAGGTTGTTTGTTAAAAATTGCGAACGACGAAGCATTATCGTATAGTCTTGCTGTCAATTTATTCGATACATTTCAAGAAGTTTTCAGTTTCTTTTCTGCATATACTTACCGATTGTGTACTTTGAACAAGCTTTTATCTAATCATCTGTAAAGCCTTTCTTAAAATATTACTCAGAACAAATGTATATACTATTCATGAAGTTAGATAATATTCCAAAGTAATGCTTTCGGAAGAAACGTTCCCACTGGTAATCGGATAATGTGAGGTAACCTGTTACACAAAAACACTGGATAAAACACACATGGCAATAGCACAACCTGATACCGAAAACGACTTGCTGCAGAGCAAGATAAAGGGGGAATAATTATTGAACATGAACGAGTTCTGTTAACTCGTCCAGTACGCGATGTAAACTACAGATATGTGTCTCAGTCCACAATTTGAGTGTTACTGAAGGAAGATGTGGAGTCCGAGATCACCTGCCCTAATAATTCAGTCCAGTACAGGAGTATAATCGTTATATTGCTGCTGGCTACCTACGATAAGTACAATCAGTAAGATAAGATCGGCAAGGTTGCAATCTAGTAGATTAGCCAGCAGAATTCAGCGAGAAGAATGAGGCACGTGCTCTTCGCGATAAGATGTCTCGCGTGTGATTGAGAAACACATTGTACTTGCTTAGTACTTACGTCTATTGTACCCGGTGTGAAGGAGGTCACTGAGCACTTTGGCATGTTACAGAAATCAATAGAGTTATACAGGGCATATAAACATGTGTGAAAAACTTATGACTTCACACTATGCAAAAAGTTTACGTCAACATGAGTCCGTAAATCCTTTGTTTGACAGACACGAAAGGCTTTATCACTAGTGACACGAAAATAATTCATTTCACAAAAAGATTTCCATTTTCAAAAATTGCTCGAAGTAACCACTACCTACTTCCACGCATACCCTAAGCCTGAATTACATAATTCAAAGAAAGTTGTGGAAACTTTTAGTGTATTCTGCTTTCATAAAATTCATTTTGAACATTGATAGTGGATGCGGGAGTTATAAGGGCGGCGTAAAATGTATTTCAGTATAATCGCTCCGGCATTATTTGTTCTTTTGCCAAATTTCCAGAAGGCGTCAAATCCATGTGCTCATCTGTTTCTGTTGATGTTCCGCACTGACCGCTCTGTCGTATGGATAACGTCATCTTCGGCGTTGTAGTGGGTCTGTCGGACGGTTCTTTCACAGGAACTCATATCTCGTGAGTACGGTGGATGCTTCAGAATCTTCCATAGCCAGCAGCGCAAGAAGTCCAGGTCCTCACCGTTGCTGCTGTCAGATACACGGTGACTGTTCAAAAGGGAACAAAACTGAATGTCATAAAAATAGTACAGTCAACGCTGCACCTAAAAGACATCAAATGTGAAGAGGCCCATAAAAATGGTCAAATGTTTGTAATTCTATGGGACCAAACTACGTTGGTCATCAGTCCCTAGACTTATAAACTACTTAAACTAATTAAAATAACATAAGGACAACACACACATCCATGCCTGGGGGAGGATTCGAACTTCCGACGCGGGAGTCCAAGCGATCCGTATCGTGGCGCTCCAGACCACTCGGCTACTCCTGCGAAGACCCATAAAATATACTTTTAACGGCTGTGTGCAATGTTCCCATGTCAATTTCGAACAAAAACTTTATGAGAGATATGTACGGCATTAACCTCTGAGGATTTTCCCAGGGAAATCTTTGAAGAAGAGGCAAGACAAATTTGAAGCAGAAAAAAATGGTTGGTTAACTATATTATTGAGGTTGACCTTCGAATTCGGTATATCCTAATCCAGCGAGAACGGATGTACATTCATTTCGAGGTATTATAACTAATTTATTAGATTTATTTATTTGTTTGTTTTTACAAGGGAACAGAAGGGACGCTCTGTAGTCACGAAGCAGTCGTCTGCTACAAACAGCGAAACTTACTGCAACCGCACTTGCAACAAAGCAGTTGGTCCTGGATAGTCCTCTTATAAATAGCTACTGGAAAAACATACCATTAATACTGATTATAACTATCAAAATTATCTATACTAAGATCAATATGACTCAAGAGAATCCTTACCTCATACATCGCGACGTGGTACACGGACAGGCGAGCGATTACCAAGCAAACAAATCTTTTCCAGTGATACCATCTGTAGTACGGGTATACAGATGCCAGCAGACGACGCTGATCTCTCTCTCTCTCTCTCTCATATATATTTAAGTTAACCTCTTAGGTTCTTGGTTAACCACACATTCCGCAAACTTAATATATTCAAAATATTGGGTACAAGCAAGGAATATCGGCTTAACCAGACCCTTGGAAATCAGGAGATAGTCATAAATAAACAGCTATATATTTCTGAGTAGCAAATAGTGTAAATGTCAGTGGTACTCATTTACAAGCAATTTAAACGTTTCCCATTGGTTTGTCTCTAAAAATATTATCGAAAATCTGTTTTTAACCATATTCTCGGAATATTTGTTACGAAAAAGAACAGAAACGTCATTGCTGGTCGTATCACTCGCAGCAATTTCATTCTCGGTTTTCCAATAATACAGAAATCACCAAATCTATGTTACCCATTCCTGACACAGCACAGCACATCGAGTACTGGATAACATACTACTGTTATATGAATAATAAAATCCCACAATGTTTTATGAAAAAGCAACTAATACAACGTATTGTAAACGATAAAATTTAAAAAAATTATATGTGTAGTTTCGAAAACAATTCCTCTTACGTAAAGACTTACTACACTAACAATTACGCTATTTTTATCTTTCTTTTTCTTCATGTAGATCGGTATGTCGTGTAGATCGGTATGTAGATTGTTCGTGTTCGTTGACATTTTGCTCCTTTTTAAAAAAATTATTTTATTTTGTTTTATTATTATTATTTCTTTTTATATATGTATAGCGAATCTTGAACACGCTAAGTTCCCACGCCGGCGTGCTACGACAACTTGCTGGTTCTTTTAATTCTTCTATTATGTATAATTTTCATAGGGTTTTTCACTGTTCATGTATTTTTATTTGCATATAGTTCTAAGAAATAGAGCCAAAGATGAGTTTTGTGCATCATCTTTGACACACTGTTGCCATGAAAAGGCGTATTACGACTTATAATATCAAAACTGTGGGATATACGGCATATCAAGATGGCTTCTGTCACTTGGAAGGAACAAGTGAATGTCGTTTTGACGTCTCTTTCCAGGTCGTCGCCCCGTGGTTGAAATTTTTGTGAGCTTCGATGTTGCCTCTCTTTTCGCCAGAGTGCCTTTGCAATATTCTTTAGAACGTGTTGACCAGAAATTTGACACAGAGACGAGCAACCTGTTTAGACATGTCCTGACGTCGACATACTTTCTCTTCGATTATGGTTTCTGCAAGCAGACGGGAGGAGTAGCCAAGGGAAGTCCACTCTCAGCAGTCGTCACCAACTTATTCATGGAACACTTTGAGGAGAAATCTCTGGATTCAGCACATTGGAAACCAAACTTCCGCTATGTTGTCGTCACCTTCGTGATATGGACACATGGTAGAGACAAACTGAATGATTTCCTCTTATATTTCAATTACAGTAGAGCATCCATTATCCGACCTAAACCGGCCGCGGCAAGGTCGGATAAGCGGAAAGATCGAATAACACGGAAAATAATATACACAAAAACATAAAAAGCTTGAAAAATTTATTTGAACACAGAAAACTCATTAAATATGTGAACAAGAAATGAATATAACGTTCAAATACATTAGACGGCACTCAAAGAACAATAATAAGATATTACGTTACACAAAAATTAAAGTAGAACAAATGAGTTAAAAATTTAATACAATACAAATCAAATTAGACTGAATAGATATTTACTTACGCTAGCAGTTCACAGTTGTCTTTGTGAAAGACTTCAGTGAACTACAAAAATATATTTAAATCTGTGTAAAGAAGTTAGTGTCTTTTGTTTACCTACTGTTTACCGTTTTTAAGAAGTAAAACCTTGGTAGACAATGTTTCCTCCAGGTACTGTAGATATTTTAAAGCAGCTTAGTCCGTTACGAAACTTTAAGGCTTTATCCTGCAAAATAGGCTCCGGCATGGGTACACCTTTATCGCTATGTTGAGTAAACCATAGGAATAAAGCTGCAATGTTTTTTCATAATCACATTTTATCATGGCTTTCCTATCTTTCAGCTTTCAATTTTTCTTCAGTTGACACGACCACCTTCTTCCGTTTTGAAACCATTACCACAATTTTTTATAAATAAAGCACAACACGTCCACTTCACTACAGATCTCAGTTACGTGAGGAGTAGCAGACGGCGACAATGAACTGAGTGACAATGATGTGCGCCAAAACAAACAACATGTGTAGTCACTGACCTGTCGCCTGGCGTCGGCTAGTGCGTACAGTCCCGGTGTGGTGAAAGGGTCAGATAACACTGAAAGTCGGACAACCAGTGATCGGATAATCGAGACTCTGCTGTACATACACAGGAATATGAAATCTGGTATGGAAATCAAAGTGGATGGTGTGCTCCCCTTCCTGGATGTCCTGCTTAAAAGGAGAGCAGACGGTACATTGAGTCGCAGCGTGTAACGTAAGAAGACTCACACCGACCTCAACTTAAATGCAAGCACATAATACCTTTGTTGACGGACATCCACAGCTAAGATGATACATCTTCAATAAAAGGGTCCGCTTCAGCTGTTTTACATTTTTTTAAAAGACGACCGGTTTCGTGACTTAAAGTCGCATCTTCGGGTCACATACAGTTAAAACATTGATTGTATTGGCGAGCTCCTGGTTTTATGTATTAACTGACCCGAAGATGCGACTTTAAGTTGCGAAACCGGCCGTCTTTTTAAAAAAAGTAAAACAGCTGGAGCGGACCCTTTTATTAAAGACAAATACAAGCAGCTGCCACCACCCAGAACAAAGGACAAAGGAGAGGCGTGCTCAAAACATTGATTCACAGGGCTCGCACCCTCTCCGACAATGAAAGCCTTAACCAAGAACTTGAACATCTGAGATCGGTGTTCCGAATACACTGTTACACAGAAAAGCCCATTCGGAGAGCTATCCCTCCCACACCTACTGTACATCCGAAGGTTCCTCTTCTCTTTACAGGACAGTGCCATAGTGTTTATGCTTTCTGTGGCCATTATCTGGAAAGAAAGGTCGAATTCCTCATAAAAATCAAGTGAAGACGGTCCTCCTCCCACTAGTTACAACACAGACACTGCATGGTAATCTCAAGGACGATTTGGGATTTCTGAAATAGGGGGTCTATCAGATCCCCTGCAAATGTGGTAAGACTGACATAAGCCAGGCGGCGCGTACGAACGAAGGTCGTTGCCGAAAAAAATAATCGGCACAGCAGTTTACAGCAGACCAACAAGTCGGCAGTCGCCGAACATTGCCTTTTGGAATTATACAGAATGATTTACGACCAGGCCAAGGTTCTAACACGAAATCTAACTACCGGGATTCTGTAATAGAAGTATCTATCGGCATAATAGTAAGGTAACTGTAGTTAAATCTATATAGTGATACATTCTTAGTAAGTCCTGAATATGATTAAGAAAAGAATGAAACGCCACGGCGAACTGACTTCGAGCCAACATCTGAGACGGCGCCAGCACCCGCAGATCGCGGTCGGAACGGTTCGATGACAGCCAGAGAACCAGAAGAGAAGCTGGATGCCCCGTGCCTGAGGGGCCCTATTCTGTATCTTTCGCACCGTTCGGTTCGGTGGGTTTTTCTCGGTGGTGACGTCAATTTCGGTTCGGTAGCGAAAATGGTTATTCTGTACGCTTCTGCGCCCTGCTACCGCCCGAAAAGGCCACCAAAATGTCGAGCGCTGCACCGAAAGTCATTTTCTTTCGCCACCACCCGGGTCTCCAACAGCCTCAGTCCGCCACTGCTACACTCAACTTCAAATTCCAGTCCTATAAATTTCCTCAACAGAATTTCTCGAAAAGAACGTCGTCTTTCCTCCAGCAATTCCCATTCGAATTCCCGGAGCATTTCCGTGACACTCGTGCACTGGTCGAACCTACCAGGAACGAATTAGCTGCTCGCCTCTGAACTGCTTCTATGACTTTCTTTAAACAGATCCGCTGCGAGTCCCAAACACTTGAGCAATACTCAATACTTGGTCGTACAAGCGTTTTATACGTGGTCTCCTTTACATATGAAGTACATATTCCCAAAATTCTCCCAATACACCGAAGTGGTTATCCGCCTTACTCACAGCTGTACTTACATGTTCGTTCCTTTTCATATCGCTCTGCAATGTTACGCCTAGATATGTGAACGACATGACTGCATCAAGAAGCTCCCTATTAATGCTGTATTCGAATATTATGGGATTGTTTTTCCTACTCATGTGCATCACCTTACATTTTTCTACATTGAGAGGTAGCTGCCATTCTTCAACTAGACATTTTGTCTAAGTCATCCTGCATGCTATTACAGTCAATTAAAGACAATACCGCCTCGTACAACACAGCATCATCAGCAAACAGCCGCAAATTACAACTTACTCTGTCCATCAGATCATTTATATAGATAGAAAATAATAGCGGTTCTATCACACTCGCCTGGGGTACTCCTGACGATACACTCGTCTCTGATGAACACTTTCCTTCCAGAACAAAGTACTGCGTTCTATTACTTAGGAAGTCTTCCAGCCAATCACAAATCTGTGAACCTATCCCATATGCTTTCTTGCCAAGTTCGCGGGCTCAGGGATCCAGACCCCAAAGGTTGTGTATGGCCTCAATTGATCCCCCCCCCCCCCCCCCCCCCCTGAGTGCGTTAGGGCAATGGTTAGCACAAATCCGCCTCCGGCCATCCAGATTTAGATTTCCCGTGATCTTCCCAAGTAAGACCAGACAAATGCCGGAACGGTTCTTTTGAAAAGGCACGGCCGTTTCCTTCTCCATTCTTAACAAAACAAGTAGAACTTCTGCTCCGTTTCTAATGACTACGCTGTCGACAGGATGTTACACCATGACCTTCCTCCCTTCCTCCCCTCCAGTCATCTCTTTTCTCCATTTCCACTGTCTACTCTCCCTTTTGCTCCCACTGCTAATAACTCCATCCATTTCTCTCTAATACTGCTACTGTCTGTATCTCACTATGCACTGTCTCTGTCAACTCCCACTCCCTGTTATTCTCTTTCGGAAAAAAATATGAAATAAAAATTAAGCAAGATGTTCGAATGCTAAAATTTCTGATGAAAGTGGAATGAGAGGTGAGGTAACTTGTTCCACACCTTTCTGTCAGGGTCGTTTAAACATGAAACATACTTGCCTTTTTAGTTCTCTGAAAGGAGCATTTTTCAGTTAGTTCCCTTCTTTTCCACACTACGGTAAGGTGTATTGCTGATATAAGAAACATTCTGTATATCACTGGAGAAATAACTGTCAATTTATTGGCATGTTCGACACATTTATATACAAGACTAACAAACCCGCCATCTCCTCCTCCCATCGTTTTCCCCTCTTATCTCACACCATATACATCTCCTCACCCCTCCTCTCTGCTTCTATATCACCCCTCCTTTTTAAACCCATTTCATTCCCCCATTCTCTATCTTCTCCTCCCCCTCTCTCTGACCATATTTATTGATAATACAATGGGGAACTTGATTGGGAATAGAAGTCAAAATGGATAGGTAATCAATTGAAAATGGGTTCTTAGACAGACCTTTCGAGCTGCTCTAACTGTGAGGTTAGAGGCTTTAAATGGCCGTCCTTTTAATGGTTGTATTCTGTGAACAGGTATGCTTCAACCGAGGATCTTGGTCAGAAACCAAAGATGCCAATGCTTCTGGTGTCGGTGTCAATTCTGGTAATTTGACCTTTCCACCCGCCCAACATAATCCCGACGGCTCTTTCCGAAATCTCAATGCATTGAATTATTCCGAAGCCAACTGATGCATCCATTGAGTAATCGACTGCTGCATCGTATCTGAACGCCAAACGTTCAGCTCTGTAGTCTTGGGGTAAAGCGCTCGAGTGGAAACTCTCGAAACCTGATCGGACCTCGGATTTTTTCAGTGTGCGCTTTAACCCATCCTTCACCTCTCAACGATGTGAGGAGTCGCCAGAAACAACACGTGGTTCGGATTCCACGTCAAGCTGTAGGTCCCCTTTCTCCGGTTGGATAACTGGGGTAGGCTAGGGACACGCAAGTCGTCGAAGTGACGTTTAATTTAAAAACCTGCACCAGGGCAATGAGCCACACGAAATTATTATTATTACTTGGCCGTCTGTTTTGTCAACAACCCAAATTATTTTGTGCGTAAGCTGCAACTGAGCGAGTCGAACTCGATCGTACCCGTTGTTCTAGAATCATAGCAGATCACGCTTGAGAATTTCTTTCTGTTTACCTCCAAGCGCAGTGAACGATCTTCGTCGGGCCGGCCGCGGTGGCCGAGGGGACTGAGGCGCCAGCTGTCCGCCGTAGTGTAGTGGGCAGCGCGTTGGATTATTAAAAGCCGGGCGCCGTGGCTCAGCGCGCCCGGTCAGAGGGCTGAACGCCCTCTGTAATAAAAAAGCTGAGCCAACAACACACCGAACAAGAACGAACAAAAACGATCAGCGTCCGCAACGAAGAGAACAACATACAGGAAAAAAAAAAAAAAAAAAAAAAAAAAGGCGCTTCAGTCACGGTCTGCACGGCCATTACAGTCAGGGG
This sequence comes from Locusta migratoria, assembly GCA_026315105.1. Taxonomy (NCBI): domain Eukaryota; kingdom Metazoa; phylum Arthropoda; class Insecta; order Orthoptera; family Acrididae; genus Locusta; species Locusta migratoria. The sequence goes on from CM048747.1 coordinate 427,577,943, forward strand.
TTCGAATCCCCCCTCGGTCATGGATATTTATGCCGTCCTTAGTATAAGGTAGTTGATAAGTAGTTTGTAAGTTTAGGGACTGATGACCCCGTAGTTAAGTCCCATAAGCTTAACAAACATTTGAACATTTTGATCTTCGTCGGTCTCATTGACTCTACGATCACGTAGTAGGATTGCGTTGCGCGTTCGCCGACCGATATTACGACGCCGCAACGGAGCCATTGTTATAATAAAATAAACCACGATCTTTATTCAATTTGTTTGTAGCACTCAAAAATACCACGAATTGACATCGATTCTATCTTTGCAACGCTCCACAGATATTATCAAATATGATCACCAACGACAACACCATGGAGGTAAGAAACAACGTTTCATGTTAAACTGTCTGGGTGTTTTAAGGCTTGAGTGCATAACGCCATCTCCTTGACGTATTTTTTCGCTTAGTTACAGTGTGTTTGGTCGCTAGGCCAGTAGCGAATGAATAAGCTGATTGTTGAGAATCTAGAAAGTGATTCGAGCTGGAATCAGTTTTTTTCAAATTCTGTTTTTTTCCGGTAGATATTCCAAAAATTTTATTTCATACTTCCCGAAAATTACGAACAGAACAAAGAAAAGATTTGCCAAATCGCTGCAGCCATTCTCAAGTGATGCGCTTTCATACATGCGGCAATGCATATTTATTAGAACAAGTATGGCGAGTAACAAACGGCAATTCAGTAATTTATTGAGACAAGATATCAAACTACGATGTCCTAATTTCTTGATATGTAATGATAAGTATTTCCCAACGGCCGCCAATTCTTCTTGGACAGAATTGTGCTCACTGTGCGGGTTCGTCCGCCGGATATGAAAGCAATAACTGAAGAACGGAATTAGATATTGTTGTCCTCCCAATTCAAAAGAAATTTCGATATCTCCTCTTAATTCTACACGTTACGATGTGTGAAATAAAATCAACCATACGCAAATTCCACGCAGTATGTTGTTACCTCTGCAAAATCCGTTGTGATTCTTAATTTGAAGCTGTACGGTAACTATGACAAATAACTAAAATAAATCAGTTCTTTATCGAGCGAAAATATCAGACTGTGAGATATGGAAAAATAATTTTTCTGACAAGTACGTTTCTTAAAATCGGGTGCTAAGTTTCGTAACACCTGAAACGTCATCTTTCAGCCCAATTGATAGTCTATGATAATGGTTTGTCAGGTCTATCTTGATGACGAATGAAGAGTTTCGGGCCGCGCGGGAGCAACCGAGCGGTCTGGAGCACCACGTTACGGCTCGCGTGGCCTCCCGCATCCGGGGTTCGAATGCTCCCTCGGTCATGGATCTGTATGTTGTCTTTAGGTTAGTTTACCTTAGTTTAAGTAGTTTGTAAGCTACGGATTAATAATTTAGCAGTTAAGTCCGATAGATTTACAAAAATTTGATTTGAAAGAGTTTTGAAAACGGGAATATAGCGTATTTACGTAAAACTCTACAAAACATGTTAATGTTTGGGCCATTTGTAAGGGTTATTTCAAATGAAATATTTGTAAATATATGGTATTTAACTATTGTGTGTATCAGTCCCTAGATTTACAAAATACTTAAATGAACTTAAATTAACCCAAGAACAACTCTCTCTCTCTCTCTCTCTCTCTCTCTCTCTCTCTCACACACACACACACACACACAGAGACACACGCATGCCCGAAAGAGGGCTCGAACCTCTAACATTGAGCTCCCGCGCTCCGCAGCAAGCCGCCTTAGAGCGCTCGGTCTTTCACGGCGACTAAGTTTATGTATTTTGATATTTGCTAAAACGGCTAATAACCAGTTTGTTTGTAATTTTGTCCATAGTATCTCTGTATCTCGGTAATGGAGAAATCAAAAAATGTAAAAGCTGTTTGCGAATCTTATCTTAAGAGGATAAACATTTGGACAATTTGCAATGAATATAAAGTTTAGAAGGGGCCATCCCAATAATTCGTAGATTTGATACCTAAGAATCTTGGCTGTTCATGGTTTCCTCTGGAACAGACCATGAATGAATGATGCTTCTATAGGCCGTATAAAGCGCACCCTAGACGACATGCGATGTCCAATAACATACCTGTTTGTTTCAATTTGACTAGGTTGCGGGGGGGGGGGGGGGGAGTGTAGTGTTTAAATTTCATTCCTCTACCGTAGGATAGCTCAAGTATGTCCAGTCCTCTGATAGGTATACAAATTATCACTAAGCCTTGGCTTATCTAAAACACTTACTCCTTATGTCTCTGATCAATAAAACCCGAGATATGGATCCCTGAAGAATCGTGTTTTTTCACGCAGCTTTTGCGCACATATCATTACCGTGCTATGTCGTGCATTGTAGGATAAAGAGAGCTACGTTACTCAAATTTGTTAATGCATATATACTGGTTAATTTTCATATGGAGACACCCATACTCGGTGTCGGTGGTCCTGCCGGATGGCTATAGATAGCATCGAGTGAGATGCTTCTAAGGCCACGTTGTATGACTTTATCTTCATTGAATCCCATTTGTTAGGGGATGATTGGGCAGCTGACGTGTAATAATACAACAGCTGGCTTCTCTTCAAACAGCGGGAACATTAACTATGTCCGGCGGTCGTGCTACCTAAGCTGCAACCGGATAGTTGACAAATGACGATTAGACTTTGGTTGCCTGATTTAGCTGATTTCTTAAGTTCATCCTGATATTTTGACTAGGCTGTAACATCGCTAAAACGTGGATTAGAGGATGCGTAACTATTGTACAATTAAACGTTTGTGACTGAAAGTACAATCTTATGGGTTCCTACAGCCATGCCGTCAGAGTTCATTTCATTCCGCGATGAACTGATTGGTCAGAAAATACACGTGTGTTATTGACTTGCGTGTGTCGACTCTCTAATTACTCGCTATGTCATATAAAGCAAGTTCGCTTTTGTGTTCGATGCTCCTCGCCAAATAGTTCTTACCTCCTCTACAATTTAATATTTTATTCGAGTAATTTGCTTGTGTAGTGATGATAGGAACGAATTAGAAATTTCTACATAGGCTAGAGTATATTCCAAACTGTAGGTTTTCTGGTGTGTTACTGTTTACAATATAGAACATTTTCTTGTAATACAGCACTGAAACTATGCCATACACGAAAGAATTACTGGCGGTCGATGTACAGAGTCACGATTCATTTGCTTTATCTCAACAGCACACCACTAAGTTTATCAAACACTCAAGTTTCTCCTGCAACCTCTTAATGTATGGTGAAGCGCTGCTTCGTCATAATTTAGTGTTATCACTTCTGCTATCACACGTGGTGATCATCGCTCGTGATGTCCGGTACGAAGTCTATATTGTGTACCTCTTTGACGTGTTTAATTGAACTTTGCCTCGCGTCACAGAAAAGACTGCATACTAATTTCCTTAGTTTTTATCGGGGATCTATGGTCTGAATTTTGACTAACAGATCAAACAATATTACAGTTTTATTATAAATTACCTGGAATCACTTGTTGCCTCTTTCCGAGACATCGTATATATTTATTTTTCTTTCCATCTCTCGATCTCGTTTACTTTTTTAGCCAACGCCACCAGCGTAGCAAAGCAACGATGAAACACAGTCAAAGCTGAAATACCGGAAATTTTAGTTTGTAATTCGACCATAAGAATTTGCTGTTGCCAGCTGCAAGTGTGTGTTTCCAGAGACAACTGCACTACGTATAACCGTTTGTGATAATACAACGTCCAATCTCAATACGACGTGATATCAGTCTATTTTTTGCAATAAAGACGTGGTGTAAATTAAAATTTCTCATCGAATTCAAATCGCTTATGTGGTAAGCATGATCAAACGTAGTGCTGTATGTTCCCAGGTTCGGAGTGGACAATAGAGTGTTTATTTATATCTGATGTTCATAAGCGTCGGATGCCTAGTTACTACAGAAAACAGTGATTTGAGAAAAATAATATTTCCCAGCTAAAAAAAAAAAAAAAAAAAATAAAAATAAATAATAATAATTTCCACTGTGACACTGGTTATAAAGAATACCAGTACAAAATGTGACGGACCTACTTTTGCCTGGACAGAAGCTGGTGAAAGAGGACGAAACAAAGTGGACACGTCATTGAGGACATTAGCTACACGTACGCTCGCAATTTCTGTGGACGCTTTCACCTACATCATTTACATCTACACCTATATCCCCCAGACCACCTTACAGTTTGTGGCGGAGGGTATTGACGAATTACAATAAAATTTCGTATAACATGTCTCCAATTTTAATTAAGTACATAGGTACAGCTGTTAGTATGTAACCCAAAAAAAATTAAATAAAAGCGGCAAATGAAGACTTCCACAGTTGTTTTTCAAAAATTCCACCACCAACTTCAATCCATTTTCAGCTTCTCTAGATCACAATACGTGTAGCTCATCTGAGATCGTCATTGTATTCTTGTATGAGGTCAGCATTTATAATCCCAGTTGATCAATCTGGCTCTTGTATTTTATGTTTTTCTTTGTAGACTTCGTCTCTCAACCATCCCCGTAGGCAAAATTCCAAAGGGGCAACGTTCGGGTACCTTGGTGGCCAAGAAACGTGTTTGCCGATTCATCTTCCGGGGAATGTTAGATTTAGATGCTGTGCCCCCTGACGACAAGAATCAGCAGAAGCATTGTCTTCCTCGATGAACATGCATATTCTTCGAGACCAAGGAATCCTTTCCGATAACGCTGTAAGCACATTTCCAAAAAATGTAGGTAACGGATTCCTGTGAGACAAGAAAGAACAAAAAAAGGCCTAATCAACCGATTTTCTATCAAACCAGACCACAAATTTACAGAGAACCTTTAAAATGTGTATCTATAACTGCATATGGGTTTTCTTCGGGCCACTGATGTGAATTACTAGCGTTACAGACGCCGTCACGTGTGTGATTGGCTTCATCAGTGATGAGTAAAAATGGGATTGCTTGGCATTTTTGAAGTATCCAGCGACAAAAATCCAGCTTCTTCCGGAGGCAAACAGCAGTGACAGCGAATGAGCCTGAAAATGTTTTTGTTTTATGAAAGGGCATAACTAGGGTACTATTCAACTAGTTAAGTGGAATTTTGTTTTAATAATTGTAATGAAACAAAATATGTTAAAATTCTGATGTGAGGTACAAGAATGTCTACTCATTGAGCAGTCGATGGAGAAGGCCCCCAGCGTGTGGTAGTCCTGTAGTTTGTCTGGCCATAGCCACCCTAACTAGGCGTATGAAGCACTACTTACTTACTTTCCCTGTCCGGTTCACCATTTTAAATCCTGAACTTCCAAAAATCGGCCACAAGAGTGACTCTGCCATTTGCATATACAAGGTCTTCGCTTGTGCAACCTTCTCCTATGTTTGGGCATATAGTCAAATGTTGATGATCCTGAACGGCGCCGCAATCACATGTATCTTGTTCCCTATAACCCCATCCTCTTAGGTTAATGTATCATTTTGAGAGTCCTGTTCTAAGTTTATTGAGCGTCCTCCATTTTGGATAAGGTAGGTGGTGTTCTTCCTGTATGTTGATCCGCTCGTGATTGATAGACTCACACCACAGATTTAGACGATATACTTCAGACCTGGTCTCTAGGGGAGGTATCGTCCGTAGAAAGATTTTCCGAGACTTAAGTCTGTGCTGATGCAGATGTCCGTATAAGGAATGTCCGTGATCGGTTTCATGGATTTTTTTCTTTTTTTCTTTTAATTGTAATTTTTTTATTTATTTATTCATTCTAAATTCGCAACAACACGTCTCCTAATTGGCGGTGGGGCAATATTGACTATTGGGCAGATTTTCTCAGTTGGCGTCGGTTTCAAACAACCAGATACAATATGGGTAGTCTCGTTGAGAGCCAACCTCGACATGCCTGGTGTTGGCAGAGTTGGTCCAGACTGGTGCTGCGTATTCTGCGGCCGAGAAACATAGCGCTAACGCCTAAGTCCTGAGGACTTGAGGTTGTGCTCTCCATTTTGTATGTGTCAGTTGCCGAATGATATTGTTTTCAGACAGTGTGTTTTTAGTTCAAGATAACGCTAGCTCGCTAGTAATACGGCAAAAGCACCGCAATTTTTTTCCGAGAAAAGGTTTTATCACTCGTCTCAATGTCAATATTTATCGCATTGTGGTTACCACGTCTTAAATTAACGCCCTGGAAAGTCAGCATTTCACCAAAGTTCAAGCGATACGTGCTGCGGTGGATATGTTTTTCCACCAGTATCCCTCTTCCCTCTGCAAGCTTTCGCAAATCCTCACTTCTGTGATTATGATCGTCCCGTACTTATGACCGTCTCAGTAAAGAATCTTTGATACCTAAGAAATTTATACCATTGTCTTATATACTTATATATGCCAGTGTGTCTCCGTGTGTAAGTGCTTTCAAAAAATGTTCAAATGTTTTGAACTTACAAACTACTTATAAACTAACTTATACTAAATACATCACAAACACCCATGCCCAAGGGAGGATTTGTACCCCCGATGGGGAACTTAAGTGATTTTATTAAACTCTTATTCAGGTACTACGTGAAAATCTGGAAATTTATCACAAGTCCTTCAAATGTCAGATCGTTTCACTCTCTTCAGCTTCATATCTACTTTTATTTTAAATCTCATTCCAGTGGCTGATTATCACTGATAATATTTCGTTTGTTTGACTGTCTGTACTGTGACATTCCTATCGCCTGAAGCACCTCATCAACCGTGCATAGATTCTGAGAAATGTCGTCAGATTAACCTGTCATCGCAACAGTTCTCAAGTTTCTTATCTGTACTCGCGTGCTTCTCGGCGTATCAAAGAAGAGTATGAGCGCCATGAAATGAACGTTAACTCTGCCTCTTATAAGTTAATATGACTTTATACATATACGTAACTCTGATTGAGTAAATGAGACAGTCTTTTTATTAGTAGATTGAAAATTTAATTTCAAGTCACTGACAAAGCTTAAGACAAAACAAACTCTTGAAATTGAAAACATTCTTTGAAGCGTTGCACCCATGAGCACGTAATTTCGTCACAGTTACAAACTAACAATAGTCCATATGGTTAATCGCGTTTCTGATACAATTAGCCGATTTGCAAATCTGTTTAGTACACACACACTGGACAACCTAATCTTTCTTGCTAAGGACTTGAGTATGAAATGAAATAGACTTGTGTAGCTGAAAATATCATTCCAAAATAGATTCGTACGAAAGTTAGAACTAAATAGCGTCAACTATTTATTCCCAACTTGTTACTCTCCTTCAAAGTAGTTACCAGTGTTGTGTAGAACCTGTTGCCAGCGATATGGAAGGCGTAGTATACCGTTAGCAGAGCCTGTCCTGTTGATGGTGTGAATGGAGCGGTCTACTGCCTGCCGAATCTCTGGAACAGTTCTGTAGCGAATGCCACGAAGTGGTTCCTTCACCTTCGGAATCAAATCACAGTCACAAGGACTTAAATCCGGGGATTATGGTGGATGGTACAGTACTTCCCAGTCCCCTCGACCGAACAGAGCAGCCACACCTTGCCTTGTAATCGCCCCCTTATTGTAGTGCAAAATGATGGCTGGGTTGCATAGAAAGTGTTGCCACTTCTTTCGCAATGCTGGTCACAGGTGATGCTCCAAAAACCAACAGTAATACTGTGCATTGACGGTCTGGCGTGGAGAAACGTAATGCATTAGAATAACACCATCACCATCAGCACTGGTTTGTACCGCAATGCCGATTTCCCGCACGTCTCTTGAAGACCTTGATGCCACTGTCGTGCTGTACGACCTCTGGCACATTCAGTCTTGATCCAACTCGTTGTTCCTGTTTCGAAAACACAGTGACAACGTTACGTTAAACCGCTCGCTCACAAGTGACTTTTTTTCCTTCGACTGTGAGCATGCCGGTGACGGGACGGGCGGGTCCATTTGATCGGAGATAAGGTAGGTATGTCAACAAGGTGTTGTAATGCCCCGTCTCGTCTAACGCAGTTAAATATTCTGTAATGTTATTATTTTTAGGCCCCTGGTCACCTGTTGGGTTAGAAAATATCGTAAGAGATACAGTATTCGGTATTAACGTAATATATTTAGTAGGGTTGTGTCCCAGTGGTTCGGCCGAATCCAGTTTCGCCGAATCTAGCACACTGGGTTCGGATTGGAGATTCGGTGCATAATGGCCGAATACTACCGAATCCCGAATCCAAAGTTTATATGGAAATCTTCAGTGACGAATGTTGTAGTTTACTTTGCATAACAATGCACTTTCGTTTGCGTAATTTACATTATTTTTACGTAGATCCGCTGAAAGACATGACTTGATAAAACGGGGTTAAATCGAGTACAAAAACAAGTTCTGAAAAATGGCGCTAGGAGCCGCCACAAGTAAGTTTTCCGTCCCGTCTAAGCAGTGCTACATAGGCTTGCTTCGTAGGCGCAAATGTAAATACTGGAGCTAAAACTTTTGCACTCATAAAAAAAAAAAAAAAAAAGGAAATCGAGTCTAATTCCCACTTTATTATCGACTATTGAATTTTAATACACCATTCAACGAAGGAAATAGAACTTTAGTATTGCTCAACTTCAAATGTAGCAGATCACGTTGGTAGCAGGTTTTTTTCCTAGGGACCGTATACATCGAATGAAACGGCAAACAATCGATATATATCAGACATTCAACTTTCGCTCCGCTAGCAGTAACAAGAAACTTATTCGTTTTCAATGAAAATAGACTTTTCAGCCAAAGCTATGTCGTTAGACTAAACTATAGGTACCGGTATTTGTACAAGCGAATGTTATGATTTTTACGTATATGTCATAATTTTAAAGGTGTGGTTAGGCATGAACGTAAGAGTACAACTTGTTCACTCACAAGTAACATTGTACTCTTAGGTTCCTGACTTACCACATCCTTTAAAATCATGACATATTCGTAAAACTCATAACATTTGCTTCTTCGATACCTATCGTTTCTATATGAAACTGTCCGATATATATCGATCGCACTGCCGCTTCATTCGGTGTACACGGGCTCGGGGTGATTCTATTTACACTTCGGTAAAATCAGACGTGACGTCATTATGACGTATCCACGGTATCGATGTCCAGAAGAGCGGCGCATCGACTTTTGCGATCGTTCGAGACGCTGGTTTTCGGTGGGATAACATGCTTAATTCGACATTCTTTCTGAACTGCATACTTTTTTCCTTCGTAGTTTAGTGCCAAAACTAGGCCTTACTTAATATTGGTATCATGTTTTGGAAAGCACTGACGGTAATTTTAGTAAATGTAAATTGAAAATTATGTCAGAAATAACGCAGACCGAGCCTTAAGAGAACTCCACACATTTTCAAAGAAAAGAACTTGCATGTTGCAGCAACTTGGCGGTAGATGAGTACCCAGTTTTACGAAATGTTTTACCTGATGTGCGCTGAGCCTCTGTAACAAATGCTTGTATTAATATCCAGCTCATTTGATTTATAGTTTCGGCGAAAACATACATATACCTACGGCTACTATATGTTGTTTTTGTATGTCGCATATTTTGACACGTGCAAGGACACATTGTCGCTTCATAGCCTGATAACTGTATTTTGTCCTCTTGGTTTAACGTAGACTCCGTACTACAATGCAACTCAGTAGCATTTTTCGCTTAGAGAAAAAGTTTCCGTTAGCTTTAAACACAACCTTCCCAAATGGGCCACGATGACAACAACAGATTTGACTGAATAACGTTTCAGAGCTCAGAGTGTAGGTCCTTTTTCGGAAAGTTTATAGCTTCTTACCTTTTTAAAAAAGAAAACAAAGTTATACCTTCCGAAACTGTAATGAATATACCATTACCTACTGAAGATATTATCAGCTACTCCTTTAATTCGTCTGCTACAATTGCAACCGCAGTTTTGCGTCTAGAACGACCACACAAGTCGATCATGGCTCCAGTCGTCTTCGATAGTGTGGATACGTCATAATGACGTCACGTCTGATTTTACCGAAGTGTAAATAGAATCTCCCACACGGCTCGTAGGACATCACATACGATTCTTGCATGAGTTGCCTTATGATTTCACGTATTGTTTCGTCGAATTTTGTGAAGTGCTAGGATTTCAAGTAGAAAGTTATTTACTACCGTATGTGGAAAAAAAGTTCTAATAAACATTTGACGTCTGTTTCAATAAATCATTTAAGGTCAAGCTTAAACACATGTACACCGACTGCCATTAGAAAAGTGACAGACAAATGACACCAACGGGTCGGGTAAAAAGCGCAAGTATGCCAGTGGAGTTATGATACATGTAGGTGGGTTCCAAATCATATTGGTAACATGTATGTAAAAAATGTTCGATATAGAATACACTAGTCTGTACGAGGGATAGTGTTCTGTACGAAGGAACTGAATAACAACGAATCAAGCGATAGTGATTCATAATTACCGTACAGGTATCAATTGCTATTATAAATATTTCCTAAAAAAATTATTATAAGTCTAATAAAATTGTTTTATATTTCCGCATTAGGTTTCAACGTTATTTCGAGTCTTATGTAGTAAGTGTTTAGTGTTGCTACAGTAGCCATACATTTGAAGTCTTACCTAAAAGCTACTACGTAAAGCCGAATGGCAAGCCTGTGTTGCGTCAATATGCCGCACGCTACATCCACTGCCTTCGTGCTACAACTTACGTATTTTAATACTAGGGGCAAGGGATTGTTCCTATGAATCGTGATTCGTAAATTCCACATTCTCTTTGCCATAAGAATAATACAAATGAAAACATTGCGCCATGTACTCTTCCGTGTTAGCTGTTACCACATTTAAATTCCGTCCGCCTAACAAACCCGAAAGGCATAGACCAACGCGGGAGAATATACGTATCACGTTAATGTTTACATTATTCTTATTCTGAACGGAAATAGTTAAAACGAAGACTTCTAGTACTTACTTTTAAATCTTCTACGAATATAAATTCTGTGCAGACAAGTTACGCGATCTTAAATGTTTGGAAGAATAAATAAATCTACAAAATACCCTGGATTGCGCAATCTTTTTAAGTACTTTTCACAGTTCTGAAATGTATTTGTGGCAATAACTAGTACATACACGTCGAATAAACGCGGAACTCGGCAAAGAAAGTCGTACAACCTGGGAGAAATATATATATATATAAAACCTATAGTTTTGTTATGTAAATATTTCAAATTCAATTGTTGGACGCCCTGTATTAAATGTCTGATTGTTAGTGTTTGTGTTGGTCACTGTTTAATTCTGTGGAAGATCGAGTAACCTAATGAGTTATATTCGTAACGTGTATAAACATAAAAATTTCAGCAATGAGTGAAATATGGAAATACTTTTCGGTTGACGCAAGTGACTGTCATTTTGCAATGTGCTATTTGTGTGCACGAAGAATATCACGTGGACCTGGAAGGAGTTTCACCACGAGTGCTCTCTGGAAACATTTTAGAAGTCACTCAAACGATGAAATTAGTAATTTTCTTAAGCCTGCAGATCAAAATCTGGATGAACCTGAAGTCACATGTGACAGTAGTAATACTGATGAATGTTTGCCCAGGAGCTGCTCTAATGACGAAGCTTCTACTAGTACAAGTTCTTCAACTCCTTTGTCAGCAAAAGTTCCGCGACTTTCATATACAGCACTTCCGAGGGGCAAACCCAAATATTACAATTTGGGGTCATTAAAAAAAGGCACCCCAAAACAGGTAACAATCCAAGATTGCTTTGAGAAAAAAAAGATATTTGATGTAGGTCATTCACGGTGCTCAAGAATAACTGGTCTTATTGCGGAAATGATATGTTTAGACTTTCAGCCACTCTCAATTGTAGAAAATGTTGGTTTCAAACAACTAATTGAATATTTGGAGCCGCTTACCCGATGGTAACTAGAAAACAGTTAGCAAATGTTGTCATTCCACATATGTTTCGCACAGTTCAAAGTGAAGTAAAAAACTTGCTATTATCTGCTGATAGTAAAGTGTGTATTACAACGGATATGTGGTCATCAGTTGCGAATAATGACTACATTAGTATAACATGTAATTTTATTACAAATGATTTTAAACTTAAACACGCAACATTGGAAGTACTGCCATATCCTGAAGTCAGCCATACTGCAGAGTCAATTAGAGAAGTGTGCTGAAAATACTTAGTGATTGGGGAATCAAAAATAAAGTTGCATGTGTCATCCATGATAATGCAGCAAATATGGTTGCAGCACTCGATGAATCAGGATTGACTCATCTCTCATGCTTCGCACACAGTCTTCAACTTGTTGTGTTGGCTGGAGTGAAAGAAAAGGCGTTATCCAATATTATTGCACTTTGTCGGAAGCTAGTAGGGCACTTCAAGCACTCAACCAAAGCATGCAAAATGCTTCAAGCTGCACAGATAGCATCAAGTGTACCTGAACACCGCTTAATTCAAGACGAACCGACCAGATGGGACTCTACTTACCTAATGATTTCAAGGCTTGTTGAGCAGCGTTATGCCCTCAGGTACCTTGTTGAAGAGCTGAATTACTCGTTGCCTGTGAAGATTAACAATCAGCAGTGGAAACAACTTTCTGATTTACGTAAAATTCTCAAATGTTTTTATGATGCAACAAAAACCATAAGTAAAATTGAAACTACTGCACCTGAAGCAATTCCCATAGTCCTTGGCATTAAAAATACGTTAACTTCAGTTGGTATGACCTTGGATCATCAGTAGCTATAGCAAAAAATGAAATTTTGTCTCAAATGAAAAGAGGCTTTGCAAACATGGAGCAGAAAAAGAATTACATTCTTGCTACACTATTAGATCCAAGATTCAAAGACAGGATATTTACTGACAAAGCTGCAGCAAAGCAAATGTTGATTGAAGAGCTAGGAAGAAAAGGTACCCCAGTACATGAGGTAAGTGACAATCAACCACCTTCTCTTCCAAAACTAGAAGATGAGAAATGCTCTATGTATGGCAATATATTTCCCGACGTTGGTGAGAGTGATACAATGAGTGAAGACACTTTTGGAAAAAGTGAATATTGAAGAAAATGTGAAGTGCTACTGGAAATATAATACAAAATATGAAAGACTGAAAAGACTTTCTAGAGAATACCTGTGTGTGTGTCCATCTAGTGTAGAATCTGCACGAGTGTTCAGTACAGGAGGGACAATTGTTGAAAAACGCCGAAATCGATTGGACCCTGAGCGTGTTCGAATGCTGGTATTTCTGAACAAAAACTTGTGAGCTAATGAGCAACTATGAAAGAATAAAAAAAACAACAGTAAGCTTTGTATATTATCAACGAATGTGTGGGATGTCTTACAGGAAATTTATTGTTGTAATTTGTTTAATGTAATTGTGTTTAGTGTAGGCTAATTTGTAAAATATGTCTATTTGACAGTGTCAAATTGAAATGGCACTTGCTTTTAAAATAACATGTTTTGAATTGTTCTAAAATAATGTTTTAAATTAAAATTTTGATAAATAAGAAGTGCTACAGATTAATTTTTAAGGACATTGAAAATTATTTATTTATGCGAAATGCTGCATAATTTGTCTTTTTTAAACAAAATAAATTAGCTTTGGATGTATAATAAATTTTATAACAGCCTATATATGTCACTATAAAATCATTTAACATTTACACATCATATTTTTTAAAGAATCTATTTTCCAAACTTCCAAAATATCTACTCTCCTTTTCAGGTTTTATTTTTGAATCTTCACCTTTGAAAAAAGAAAAAAAAGTAATCCTTTCCTTTGTAGAACTTCATTATGCAATTATTTTTTATTTCATCTAAATGAAACAGTTGGTAATAGAGTGAAGAAAGTTTGTTATTATCTTTTAGAGCATCTAAACAACATGTATCTCAAAAAGTTTCATACAAATTTTTTTTAGAGGATAAGGGGGCATTAAAAAATCCTTAAGATTTAAAATAAAAACCTAAATGAAATTTTAATTTCTTAAATTTTACTGTAATATTGTCATTTGGGATCCATCCCAGAAGGCTTCATTTTCATCACCGGCTGTGATAGAGTAGTAATTCTTTTGAAATAGATGTACTTGATTTGACAGATTATTTGGGTTGGAGATTCGATTCGGGTTCGGGATTCGGTGCATGTTTTAATTAAGTTTCGGTATTTGGATTCGATTCGGTAAAATTGGGATTCGACCCATCCCTAATATTTAGTGCATCTGACTCTTAATAGCTTCAGAAAATCCCTTATAAGGTTCTAAAGTACGTTAAATACCATTCAGGATGAATATAGGCTTTAGTTTTGAACAGAAGTACAGCGTAACTTAAATACGTTGTCACTACAACAAATATCTGTAAGCTGAAAATTCTTATTTTATGTAGAAAATCAAAGTACCTTTCTTATATTTATCAACATAATTAGCTTCACAATATTAAAAAGAGAGTAAAACGACACTTCACATTTATTGACTGTTGTTGTTGTTGTGGTCTTCAGTCCGGAGACTGGTTTGATGCAGCTCTCCACAATACCCTATCCTGAGCAAGCCTCTTCATCTCCACATAAGAACGACAACCTACATCTGTCTGAATCTGCTTACTGTATCCATCTCTTGGTCTTCCCCTGCGATTTTTTCCCCACACACTTCCCTCCAACGCTAAATTCACAATTCCTTGATGTCTAAGAATGTGCCCTACTAATCTATCCCTTCTTTTAGTCAAGGTATGCCAGAAATTTCTTTTCTCCGCAATTCTGTTCAGTACCTCCTCATTAGTTACGCGATCCACCCACCTAATCTTCAGCATTCTTCTGTAGCACCATATTTCAAAAGCCTCAATCCTCTTCCTGTCCGCACTGTTTATTGTCTATGTCTCACTCCTATACAAGGCAACACTCCATACAAATGCCTTTAGAAAGGACTTCCTTAGGCGTAAATCAATATTCGATGTTAACAAATTTCTCTTTTTCAAGAACGCTTTTCTACCCATTGCCATTCTGCATTTTATATCCTCTGTACTGCGACCATCATTTGTTATTTTACTGCCCAAGTAACAAAACTCATCTACCTCCTTTATTGCTTCGTTTCCCAATCTAATTCCTTCAGCATCACCTGATTCTCTTACACTGCACTCCATTACCCTAGTTTTGCTCTTGTTAATGTTCATCTTATATGCACCTTTCAGCACACTGTCCATTCCGTTCAATTGCTCTTCCAGGTCCTTTGCTGTATCTGACAGAATTACTATGTCGTCGGCAAAACGCAATGTTTTTAATTCTTCACCCTGAACTTTAATTCCTTCTCCAAATTTCTCCTTGCTTTCCTTTACAGCTTGCTCAATGTACAAATTGAACAACAATGGAGAAAGACTACAACCCTGTCTTACTCCCTTTCCAACCACTGCATCCCTTTCATGCCCTTCAACTCTGAAACCGCTGTCTGGTTTTTGTACAAGTTGTAAATAACCTTACGTTCCCTATATTTTACTCCTGCTTGCTTCAGAACTTGAAAGAGTTTATTCCAATCAACATTGTCAAAAGCCTTCTCCAAATCTACAAAAGCTAGAAATGTAGGTTTGCCTTTTCTTAATCTATCTTCTAGGATAAGCCGTAAAGTGAGTATTGCCTCCCGCGTTCCTACGTTTCTCCTGAACCCAAACTGATCTTCCCCGAGGTCTGCTTCTACCAGCTTTTCCATCCTTCTGTATATAATTCGCGTTAATATTTTGCAGCCATGACTTATTAAACTGATGGTTCTGTAGTTTTCACATCTGTCTGCACCTGCTTTCTTAGGGATGGGGATTATAACATTTTTCTTAAAGTCTGATGGTACTTCACCTGTCTCGTACATCTTACATACCAGGTGAAACAATTTTGTCATGGCTGGTTCTCCCAGAGACTTCAGTAGCTCTGAGGGAATATCATCTACTCCAGGAGCCTTGTTTCGACTTAGGTCTTTCAGGGCTCTGTCAAATTCTTCTCTCAGTACAGTAGCTCCTATTTCATCTTCATCTACATCCTCTTCCCTTCCCACAACATCGTCTCTAAGTTCATTTCCTTTGTAGAGCCCCTCTATATACTCTTTCCACCTTTCAGCTTTCCCTTCTTTGCTGAGAACTGGTTTTCCATCAGTGTCCTTGATATTCATAGAGCTGTTTTTCTTATCTCCAAATGTTTCTTTTATTTTCCTGTAGGCTGTATCTATTTTTCCCCTATTTATACATTCTTCTACATCCTTGCATTTTCCTTCTAGCCACTCCTGCTTAGCCATTTTACACTTCCTGTCAATCTCATTTCTTAGTCGTCTGTACACCATTTTGCCTGTTTCATTTACTGCATTTTTATATATCCTCCTTTCATCGATTAAATTTAGTATCTCCTGTGATATCCAAGGATTTTTTGTAGGTCTTTCCTTCCTACCTATTTCGTCCTCTGCTACCTTCACTATTTCATCTCTCAATTTTACCCATTCCTCCTCTATTGTTTTATTTTCCCCTGTTTCTGTCAATTGTTGCCTAAAGCTCCCTCTGAAATTCTTAAGAACCTCAGGTTCCTTCAATTTATCCAGGTCCCATCTCCTTATTTTCCTACCTTTTTGTAGTTTCTTTAGTTTCAGCCTACAGTTCATAACCAACAAGTTATGGTCAGAGTCTATATCTGCCCCTGGGTATGTCTTACACTGTAGAACCTGGTTCCGAAATCTATGTCTTACCATTATAAAATCTATCTGGTATCTTCCGGTGTCTCCTGGTCTCTTCCACGTATACAACCTTCTTTTGTGATTCTTGAACCAGGTGTTTGTTATAACTAAATTATGTTCTGTGCAAAATTCTACCAGGCGGCTTCCTCTTTCATTCCTTTTGCCCAGACCATATTCACCTACTATCTTCCCTTCACTTCCTTGTCCTACTACCGAATTCCAGTCTCCCATAACAATTAAATTTTCCTCTCCCTTAATTGTCTGAATAATTTCCTTTAGCTCCTCATATATTTCTTCGATTTGCTCATCATCGGCAGAGCTAGTTGGCATATAAACCTGTACTACTGTTGTCGGTGTTGGCTTCGTATCTATCTTGACAATGATAATGCGATCACTGTGCTGGTCATAGTAGTTTACCCGCATTCCTATTTTCTTATTCATTATCAATCCTACTCCTGCGTTACCACAAACTGGTTTTGTATTTATAATCCTGTACTCACCTGACCAGAAATCCTGTTCATCCTGCCACCGAACTTCACTAATCCCTACCATATCTAACTTTAACCTATCCACATCTCTTTTCAAACTTTCTAGCTTAACTATGCGATTCAGGGTTAGAACATTCCACGCTCCGAACCGTAGAATGCCTGTTTTGTTTTTCTTGAAGACGACATCCTTCTGAGTAGTCCCCGCCCGGAGATCCAAATGGGGGACTATTTTACCTGCGGAATATTTTACCCAAGAAGACGCCATCATCATATATTCATACAGTAGAGCTGCATGTCCTCGGGAAAAGTAACGACTGTAGTGTCCCCTTGCTTTCAGCCGTTCGCAGTAGCTGTGTGGCAAAGCCACATTAGCTGATGTTACAAGGCCAGCTCAGTCAATCATCCAGACTGTTGCCCCTGTAACTACTGAAAAGGCTGCTGCCCCTCTTCAGGAACCACAAGTTTGTCTGGCCTCTCCACAGATACCCCTCCGCTGTGGTTGCACCTACGGTACGGCTATCTGTATCGTTGAGGCACGCAAGCCACCCCACCTCGGCAATGTCTGTGGTTCATGGGAGTGGATTTATTGACTATCTTTCAATAAATGAAACGATACGTAACTTCGTTTTATCTGTACTCTAGGCGTATTACAAACCAACGATCTAAAATATCCTTTTTACTTAAATATTTCATTTAAAAAACTTCTCACCAAGCTTCTCCAAAAGATCCAACCTAAAGTCATAATATTTCCTTTTTGCTGACAGTTTTCTGTATTAACTAAGACACCGAAATTAAGTTTCTGTTCGTTAAAGATCTTAATTGTATCAGTGCTAATCGATTCCTTCAATATTTTCGTGATATCGAATTAATATTCTCTTTTCATTTAAATAATTTATGGAGATATGGTTGACTTTATACTATATTTATCTCCAATGAACAACCGTATATTTATTTTAATGCTCCTTTATTTTTATTTTATTTTATTAATAGACCAAAGATACTAATATCTTTGTAAGATTTTTCAAATTACGGTACTATTTATAATTTACTATTTCGTTCCTTTTTCTTGTTTGGGATTTTTTTTTAAACTATATTATATAAAAAAGTAATGCCCTTTTTACTTTATTACGCCTCCAAGCTTATTTGTTTTATTGATTTCTGTTATATATTCCACATACAGATCTTAGCTTTAGAGTGACTGCTAACTAACTGTCCCCTCGGACTATCTTTTTAAGTAGATTCAGAAAATAAAAAAAATGAATCCTACGGCGCCACCACCACTTACAGCTCAGTATTTACATTTAATTGACCTTGAAGCAAACTTGGAGCCTACTTCATGTGTTGGCACATAAGCAACTCTAATAACATAATTATAAGTTTTCCCACTTGAAGCTGTTGGATGGTTACTTGCGAGATCTCCAGATAGTTTTATTGATTCCAAGCCCTAAAGTTATAATCTTTCTATCCGTGACTGTCAAAATTTTATGTAAATATCGGAAGGTAAGTTGGTCTATTACATTTTCTGTAACTTATTGAACACAACAGCGCACAATTTGTAACCAGAACCAATAAAATCATACCAATAAAGCACACGTCCGACGCGTGGCTCAATGAACTCTCGCAGGATTCATAAAAAAAAAAAGACTGCTCTGTTCAAATTGCCATGTTAACTCCACTGCCGGCCGCGGTGGCCGAGGAGACTGAGGCGCTCCAGTCGCGGTCTGCACGGCCACTACGGTCGGGGGTTCGAATCCCCCCTCGGGCATGGATATTTGTGTCGTCCTTAGGATTAGCTAGTTCATAAGTAGTTTGTAAGTTTAGGGACTGATGACCCCGTAGTTAAGCCCCATAGACTATACAAACATTTGAAAATTTGAACATAACTCCACTCGGGACTGACTACCACCCACACCCTCCATAAATGAGTTACTTAATGCCGCCACACAGCATTAAATCAATTATCATTTTGAAACCAACTAACACTTCCAATATACTGCCACTACATTGATCCGACAAATGTCGTCAAACTACACTATTATTAGGAATAGCTATGTCATTGTCAGCCACATAAACCTATCCGCTCTGAAAAATACTTTCCTCACAACTTCGATTCCACACAGGAAAGAAGTATATTTAACTCTTATATGGAAAATTGCAAATATGTCCCAACATCACTAGTAATAACATCCTGTTTCGAAAATGATGTTAAATTAGTGGCGGACATTGACTTACGCAATATCTAACACGCTATTCTGCTTCTCAAATTAGTTAGCTCGGCAACTCACGGACAACTTACTGTGAACAATCGTAGGAACCAATAAATCATTGGGAGATCTTCATCTTTCACCGTACAATAATCATTAATATTTCTTTTCAAGTTGAAGTACTCTTTTTCAGTGTTATTTACTTTGGCGTATTTGAGAGATCACTGATCTTAAGCGTCTCATTTGCATTTAAAATATATCTATGAGCTTTCTCTTGGATATATCTTTGGCGTTTCATTGATGGAAAATTTAGAACACACATCAAACAAATAAATTTTAGTTCAACGCAAATAATTAAAATTTATTATCCAATGGATCTATCGGAAGTAATGTCAAATACTTAATACTCAAATTATTTTTATATTTTTCCTTTCTTAATAGATTGGAGTGAAACATTTCGAAAACTCCGTACCGAGCCAATAGAATAATTTGTCCCGTTACAGTGTACTATCAGCGACAATAGTAAACTCCATTGCATAGTGTCTCCACAGCAGTGTTACCACTATTTAAGTTCCAATCATCGTATATTTCCTAATAATATAATTTCTGAAATTTTAACTTGAAGGAAAGAAGAAAAAATTGTTTACGGAATGAAAAACGACGGAAGTAAAAGTGTAAAGATATTTCAAACGAATAGTTGTAAAACTGCACCTATAATCCTTCAATGCATCCTACGTCGTACCTTTTGTAAATCATTGAGAAATACACCAAGTATTCAGTGTATATCATACTTAACAGCGAAGATAATATAGGTGAATGTACACTAAAATAGAACCAAGAAAGCCGGCCGCGGTGGCCGAGGGGACTGTGGCGCTCCAGTCACGGTCTGCACGGCCACTACGGTCGGGTGTTCGAATCCCCCATCGGGCATGGATATTTGTGCCGTCCTTAGGATAAGCTAGTTGATAAGTAGTTTGTAAGTTTAGGGACTGATGACCCCGTAGTTAAGTCCCATAAGTTATACAAACATTTGATTTTTTTTAGGATCAAGAAATTCCAGTAAACATAGCTGCAATACTCATTAACCTTTGTTTACAATTGCAAGTACTACGTTACTCCACGACCATGGAGACTTGCTCCTCAACGGGGTCCTTGCGGAACATGATTAAAAGATATGATTAATTGCTTTTTTGTCGGTGCTTGACAGGACATGAAACGTTACAAAAGGAAAATACTTCCAAATATTCTGCAAATAATCTTTATTTATTTACTTGGTTTACTAACCAGTTTTCGGCTTTCTAGGCTATCTTCAGGCGAGGTCTTCAATGCTAGATGCCTATAATACTTATCACAACGAAACTCTTTCTCAAAATTTAACTGAAAACCCAAAGAGATTTTGGTCATATGTTAAATATACTAGGGTAAAACACAAACAATACCCTCACTACGTGATAGTAATGGCGATACTGCTGAGTTTATAAACATAGCTAATAGAAATTCATTCACCAAAGAAGACGAAACCAATATTCCAGATTTCGAATTACGAATAGAGGCCGTAATGAGTAACGTAGAAGTAGATATCATGGGAGTAGTGCAGCAACTAAAATCACTTAACAAGAACAAGTCTTCTGGCCCGGACAGTTTACCCATTATATTTCTATCTGATTATTCTTTTCGTACTTATGTGGACGCCATCACACTTCTCATTACTTAGAGTCAATTGGCAATTTTTTCACCATAGTGATGTCTTATTTAGATCGTTTTGCAGTTGGTTTTGATCTTCAGATGATTTTACTAGACGGTAAATGATGGCATCATCTGCAAACAACGTAAGAGGGCTGCATAGATTTTCTCCCAAATCGTTTACGTAAATAAGGAACAGCAGAGAACCAATACACTACCGTGTGGAACGCCGGATATCACATCTGTTTTAGTGAATGCCTTACCATCGATTACTACAAAGTATGTCCTCTCTGACCGGAAATCCCCTATCCAGTCACCAATCTGGGGCGATATTCCATAACCACGGAATTTGAAGCAGTTTGTGAGGTACGTTGTCTGGAAATCAAGAAATACGGAATCAATCTGAGATCCCTTGTCGATAACAGTCATCACGTCGTGTGAGTAAAGAAGTAGTTGTGTTTCGCATGAAGGATATTTTCTAAATCCGTGTTGACCTTGGGTCAATAGATCATTCTATTCGACATAATTCATAATATTTGAATACAGGATATATTCGAAAATCCTGCTGCAAATAGACGTGAATGAAATAGGTCTGTAGTGGGCTACTCTTACAGCCTTTCTTGAATATAGGTGTGACCTGTGGAACTTTCCAGTCGTTTAGTACAGATCCTTCTTTGAGCGAGCTTTTGAATGTGGCTGTTAAGTAAGGAGCTATCGCTTCAGCATAATTGAATAGAAATCTAATGGATATACAGCCCGGACCAGAATACTTGTTCTTGTTAAATGATTAGATCTAAAGATAGTCCTTAAGGACTGGAATTTATTACCTTATATATAATTGCGTTCTTTAACTCGATAAATGTGTATATATAACTACTCAGCTTCATTTACATTGAGGTAATCTGTCAAATAATTCAATAACAACAAATAATTTTCTCTTATTGTAATGTAAATTACATTGACCTCCCAAATATGGGCTGAAGGAGCACAGATAGCGCAGGGGTGTTGTTTGCATTAAAGACCTGTATATGACAAGCAGAAAAAAAAAAAATAGAAGTCGGTGGGGACCGAAATCACGCTCAGCTTTTCCTCTGATCAAGTAGTAAGAACGTAACTGATTACGGTGTAACAACCGTGGGACTACCTAACACCTACATTGTACTACTTCATAATGTGAGCATGGCTTTGTAAGAGTGTTATTAAATGAGATGATAGAATTTCGCAGTTTTGTTTATTATGCAAAAAGACTGCATATAGATATTCTATTGAACATCAGCTACATGTGAGAGGCCGCGGCGGAGCGGCCGAGCGCATTGAGGCGCTATGCTACGATGCGCGAGGCCGTTCCATGTCTGGGGATCGTATCCCTCGTGCATGGCTTTAGTATAAGGTAGTTCATAAGTAGTTTGTAAGTTTAGGGACTGATGACTTCGCAGTAAAGTCCCTTGAGCTTGACGAACATTTGAGATGTGAGAGTTTTCCTCAGACACAGAAGTAGATATCGCGCAGTGCGCAACAGTAATTAAAATACGAAGCTGCCGCATGTAGGTTTGAATTCTATGCAACGAAATAGTTTATGAAGATCTGTAGTTAATAAAAAACGAACTTTTATGTCACACAACTTTCGTATGGAAGAGTAAACCTTCAATTAGTCCGTAGTGGCTAGGTTGACCCAGGAATGGCTGCCGAAAGACGTGACGTGCATCTGACCAATGATGAGACGCGATTGTCGGCAGTCCACACATAAAAGGTGTAATATGCAGCAGAAAAAAAAACCACGAGATGGTAGTATCTCTTTTATTACAATTCCGAGTGTAGTCTCAGCGGAATCTCAACAGTAAAAGTGAATTGAAAAATAATACTTCTTCTAAACAATGACAAAAACAAAACTTTTTCTGATAGGTAAGTAAAACAAAAATAATTCACAACTGACTGGAAACACGTCCATCTCTTCTACAAAGTTAATAGTATCAAATGTCACGTTCCTTTGAAGGGTTTCGGTGTCCTCTGCTTCGGGACTCGGTTGGAAGCTGCAGCGGCAGAGTCCGGAGGTTCGTTCAAAGAGCTGCAGGGCTGCAGCTTCCTGCAGCAGCAAAGCAGGAACTACCGTGCATGCGCGGTACCGATGACGGTAGTCAGGCTGCAGGAGAAAATTTTCCCTGCAGCTCATGCAGCCCAGTAGCTGCAGCCAGGAGCTTCCTTGAACAGTCGGTAGGCTGCAGCATGCTGCAGGATTGCTCTTTGGACACGAATTTCCGTACTGCGCATGCGCGGTAGCAGCCCTGAAGCTCTTTGAACGAACCCCAGAAGTCGGTGGCCAGGCGTAGCGGAGACGTGGCTTCTCCGATGCTCCGGCTCCGGCAATGCTCCCTCGTGGTCCACGGTGTCGACGACGGTCTTAGCGGCGGTGCGGCTGTTTAAAGCCGCGGCGGCTAGTGTTCTAGTGCTGTGGTTTGCATTCGGATTGGAGGCCGCTCGCGACCGCTGATTGGCCGCCGATGCGGTCATACTTGCTACTTGCGAGGTGCGAAGAGGTGAGCGGTGAGCGGACCCGGAAACTTCGGGCGGTACGCGTATAGTGCCGCCTGCCGGAAGGAGCCGGGACTTGGACGTGGCGCACTGTTCGAACTGTCCGCCGCTGCCGACTTATCGGTGCGCGGCGTGTGCGTCTCTTGAGCTGGCGCGCGCAGGGCTGCACTGCGGCGCGGCGTCGTGCTTCTGCGGGGCGCGCCACGGCTAATGATGATTTGTATACATATTAGAGAAAGGAAATACTGTAGCTGCCCTACAGTACCACGTCAGAATTTTAAATATTACACTCCAGTCACGTTCCGCACGGCCACTACGGTCGGGGGTTCGAATCCCCCCTCGGGCATGGATGTTTGTGCCGTCCTTAGTTGTAAGTAGTTCATAAGTAGTTTGTAAGTTTAGGGACTGATGACCCCGTAGTTAAGTCCCATAGACTCTACAAACATTTGAACATTTTTTTTTTTTTTAAATATTACACACTTTGTGGAGCTCATTCAAATTGAGCAAATCGTTTGGTTTTTGCACACTACGTGAGGTTTACAATTGGCTTCATACTGCTTACAAAAGCATCATTTATTCATCGACGGTTCCTGGGAAAATCACGAGAAATCTTTGTGGGGATGGACACTTCGATATTTTCTATTCATTACAAAACGTCGAAAATTTTACCAATATGTAAGAGAAAAAGATCGGGACATAGACATTGGAAGAAGAAGTAAGCCAAAATGGAGAGAAAAGGATGAAAGCAGTTGCAGTGGTAGAGAGAGACAGAGGAAATTGCTAATAGTAGGTAAACTAGACAGCCGGAGAGACACATATCTAGACAGTTCCAGTGGAAGGGGGATGTTGTGTCTAAAACCTTCTTTACGATGAGAGACTGGCTAAAACGATTTAGCATGTTGTGTATTAAAAGAGCGCGTAAATGTTCGCATGCATGCTAGGCTGCTGGTTCCACACTTTTCTGTCACTGTTGTTTAAACAGGAAGATATTTTCCGTTTTTGTGCCCCGAACATTTCTCAGCTTGTAAAATATGCGCTGTTTACAACCTGGGTTTCGTCAAGCTGTAGTGACGTACGTAATGAAAACGGTGAGTGCTTTGACCAGGAAATTTCACACTCGGATCGGGACAAAGGTGAGTCAAGTGCAACTGTGTTGCCGCCACTTTCTGTATACAGTGCCTTAATTTGCATCCCTCTCCCCACCCCAGTACTCTCGTGTCCGCTGCAGTTGTGTAGATGACTTGTGCGACATGTAACGACATCGTGACCTTACACCGTTCGAACGGATGGAGCTTTCAACTTTAGAAGTGGTGTAGGAATTCGACTACGCGCGTTCAACCGTGCCCAGGCTGTATCGTGAATGGTTGAATCACGGTGTCTCAGTTCACAACAGACGAAGTAGCCTCCCTCGATGATACTGACCGGAGCCATCCGAGACGAATCGTCAATAGTGTCAGAAGGGAAGCAGTGGCTCATATCACGGCTGAATTCAGCATATGGTGAGCTAGTCACCCAATGGACAATCCGTAGGAGCGCGAATTCCGTGGAGTTTCGGAGCCGGAGACAGCGTGTGCGGTGTAGACCACATCGATGGATCCCGCCTGTCAAGAAAGCGTAGTCCAAGTGCGGTGATGGTCTGGGGCGCGTTTTACAGAGTAGAAGGCCACTTTGAATACTCAGAGGTAAGTTATGCTTCTCAAGGACCGTCTCCTCCCATTATTGTCCTTCCAGTTTCTGCATTTTTTTTTTCAAAATTATACAACACATCACATCTATGCCCCCAGGAATGGTTCCAGACAGTGACGGTCTAAGGGGGGGGGGGCGGAGGGGGCGGACCGCCCCGGGTCTCCAGTTTTGGGGGGGGGGCCTCCAAATACCTGGAAAGTAAAGGTTTCTTTTTTCTTTTTTTCGCGCATCTGTCTCGTTCTGCTGGGGCCTCCAAATCTCGAAAGTTATATTTCTTAGACTGCTCCGTGCCTCTCATCCTGGGGAGGGGGCTGCAAAACTGAAAAGGTCTTTTTTTGTAGAAATACATGTATGTCCACGTGCACGGGGTGCCTCATTTTGTATCGCCGCCGCCCCGGGCCTCCAACAGTCTTAGTCCGCCACTACTTGCAGGAATGTTCACTGGAGATGAGACTCAGGTTGTTCATTGGACATGAGACTCAGTTTGTTCATATCTGAGATGAGATGGAACGCAAACATTCTACCATCGTTTCAGAACCCACGAACAGATCAGGATTGGCGGCCGCTCTACAAACGATTTAGTGTCAGCTGGTCTAGAACAGTACCAGCGACTTGTAGACTCACCTCCACGGTGACTCAGTGTAGTCCGCGGAACCAGAAGAGACCCCACTCAATATTAGATGCCTAGTCCATGATAGTTTACACGGTATAATGGTAAACTAATTACCAACATTAGCACGCTAGGGGCTATCCAACATGTAGTGTAATTGTAGGTTTGATGGAATGTCCAGTCTGATGACTCTGACTGCTTAGCTCTGGTTATTAGTATACGTAGATAAGAATTGGAGCAGTAGTTTGGAGAACATGTTGGTGAGATCAGTGCAACTGTAATACAATATACCGATTAGACGAACAAATCCTGTTATTAAGGATGGGCATATTCTATTGTCGCTGGCATTTCCGCCTATACGCACAAAACAGTTTCATCAGCTTCCTTAGTGTTGGTTCACACGCAACATGCCGTTGCAGAGTACACAGTAGGTTTACTCTGATAAAGGCGATCAATAAGGTGCGTTGAGTGCGTTCGTGAAACAGCTTATACATGTTCCCATCGTCCTATCTTCTCCCCTCCAGCATTCCCGGCCTGCTGCTGCACAGCTCATCCAAAATTGTCGATGCTTGTTGTATTCCTGGCGTATAATCGACCTCAGCTCAGTAACGACAGTGGTAGCTCCAATTAACTGTAAACAACAGTTATAAATTTCAACAGTCAATTCTGATCTCGATGGGTAAATAGTGGCCGTGTTGTCGAGTGTGTCAACGTTTTTGTGTAACAAATCGCAGTAGAGATCTTCTCCTGAATGATTTGAAGAATAGAAAAATAGTTGTATATTTTTACAAAAACATGAAAAACATACCAACGACGTTTTAGACCTATCATCATATCTACTGCTGAAGCATCCATTTTCGCAATTCAGGAATGATAACACGGCTGCACTTGACTCACCCGATCCGACTGTGAAATGTCCTGGTCAAATGACTCTCCGTTTTCATTACATACGTCACTACAGCTTGACGAAACCCAGGTGTTTGTAAACAGTGCATATTTTACCAGCTGAGAAATGCTCCTGTCGGAGCACAAAAACGGAAAATATCTTCCTGTTTAAACACACTACAGAAAAGTGTGGAACCAGCTGCCGCTCCTCATCCTCTCTTCCTCGCCAAAAAATTTGGCATGCGAACATTTACGCACTCTTTTAACACACAACATGCTAAATCGTTTTAGTGAGCCTCTCATCGTAAATAAGATTTTAGATACATCCCTTTTCACTGCACAGTGGTAGAGTGCGACTACAAATCCAAAGGTCACGGGTTCGATCCCCGCCAGGTCCTAGGATTTTTATCTGTCACTTTCCACTTCTTTCACCTCTGGCAGTATTGCTCATGTGAAATATACCGAGTAGCACCGTGGTTCGGAACCCACGTTAAACTGTACGTTCCCCTATAACTGGCTGGGTAAGTCAGTTCGAAGGTCGGAGGAAGGCAACGGCATACCACCTCCAAACAGGACCATGCCTAGTAAAGCACTGTGTTGTTCAAACCAATCTTCGGATTGTTGACTGCTTTACCTTTACCCTTTTCACTACAACTTTCTAGATATGTCTCTCTGACTGTCTAGTTTACCTACCATTAACACTTTCTTCTGTCTCTTCCACTGCAACTCTGTCTGCCAAATGTCGTGGATGATCTCGGTGAGCTTGCTCACAGAATTGCTTCCAGCACATTTCCGGAGTTCAGCAGCGATATAGTCCTCTCCAGCTGCCTTATTATTCTCTAGAAGTTGAATGATTTCTCCAACTTCTTCCAATGAAGGAGGCAATGAATCCGGGTTTGTTGCGGTTTGTTTGTAGTCAAAGTCTTACCTGGGTGGATCACAGTTGAGTAGCTTTTTAAAGTATTGAGCTAAGAGGTCATTAAAAACCGGTTTGTTCTGTGAGTCTCTGAAGTGGAGTCTTGGCGGATTGTATTTTCTAAGTGTCTACGTGAAGTGTTCTGTAGAAATCTCTGCAGTTATTCCTAGCAAAGTCCTCTTCGATTTGGGTTAGTTAGTTTTGAGTGTAGGTCCGTTTGGTTTCTCGAATCATTCTCTATGATTCTCGAATCATTCTCTTATTCTCTTATATATGGAAAAATTTTCGACGTTTTGTAATGAATACAAAATATCGAAGTGTCCATCCCCACAAAGGTTTCTCGTGATTTTCGCAGGAACCGTCCATGAATAAATGGTGCTTCTGTAAGCAGTATGAAGCCCACTCCAAACCTCACGTAGTGTGCAAAAACCAACCGATTTACTCAATTAGAATGGGTCCCAGGAAGTGTGTAATATTTAAAATTTTGACGTTGTACTGTAGGGCAGCTACAGTACGTATATTCAAGTACGTCGTTTCAATTCACACTCCTTGTATTTTAGGGCACCACATATTCAAGAATTTTTCTCCACAAAGAAAAATTATGATCATAATATAAATGGGAATGGTATATAGACGCGAATAGTGTCTGATGATGAACCGACAGGTTTGAAACCGATAACAGCGCTACTGTGTAAATAAATAACGTTATTGAATGTGGTGTGTGTCTGTTTCTCGATTTTAAGAATTGTCCTGCATTTTATACACAACCACGGCCTGAAAACGTCAGTTTTTCCCAAATAGCATAGAACGGAGCTACTGGGTCCAGCTCCTAAGGAAGTACGACATCCCGCCATCATCAGAGATATCGCAGGCTAACTGATAACGTCGGGCGGCTGTGAATTCTGTTCTAAAACTTATCAGTATTGCCTCGCCAAGCCACTTGAGAGGACGGCCATAGGATGGCACACTGTTTTGTTATCGCAGAACTCCGAGACAGGAGACTAGCAGTCTGTGGGCCGAGATCTACCACCTGAAATTTCCTGTGGTGAAAAATTTAGGATTTCATAGAGGTTTAAAGAACTGGTACGTCAGGAATTGTCGATAATATGGCGTGTAAACTGGAAATTCTTCGTGATGAACATTATTCGTTCCATGGAGAACAGCACACCAAACTGTAGAAGAGAAAATTAAGTTAGCAACGGTTCTGCTTACAGGGAGACAAATTCTGAACAACATGAACATCGAGAGAGACAAAGACAACGTAGAGATCTATTCCTCGATTATAACTAACATGAAGATTTCATGGTGCAAAGAAGTGAGTTACAACGACACAATGACGATATGGAAATAATGAATGAAGGTGTCCCTAATTGTATGAAAATACAATAAGAGCGAGTTATTTATTTTTGTACGTGTCTATTAATGTAAAATACCGTCTACGAAATGGTATGGCCCCGGCTTACACGGACAGGAGTAGAAGTAATTCAAACTCTGACATATATGAGGGTTGGAACTTAAATAGTGGCAACACTGCTGTGGAGACACTATCAATGGAATCTACTATTGTCGCTGGTAGCACACATTGTTTACATACCTACCTTACCTTACTCGCCTGTCCCCCGTACCGATGTGCACACAATCGAGAGAAATACAGTCACTTTTGTGCGAGCGGTCTAATGTAACGTTGACACTATGTTTTTGAAAGAGAGCCACATCGTACGAGCCAAAACTGAAAATCCAACGAATGGCGTCATTATGGGTCGCCGCGAAAGTCGAAATTGCGTCAGAGTCCCACTATGGTGAAAGTTATGGTGATTCTCGTGTACGGCTGTGACGGTGCTATCCTAAAGCATTACATTCCTCCACGGGAGACCATCAGTGCACAGTATTGCTGTTCGTTTTTGGAGCATCACTTGTAATCAGCTTTGCGAAAGAAGCGCCAAGACATTCTATGCAACCCCCTCACCATTTTGCACGACAATGCGCGGGCGCATACAGCGCAAGCTAAGGCTGCTCTGTTCGGTCGTTGGGACTAGGAAGAATTGTACCGTTCACCATACTCACCGGACTGAATTCCTTGCGACTTTGATTTGATTCCGAAGATGAAGGAACCACTTCGTGGCATTCGCTTCAGAACTGTTCCAGAGATTTGGCAGGCAGTAGACCGCTCCATTCGTACCATCAACAGAACAGGCTCTGCTAACGGTATACTACGCCTTCCACATCGCTGGAAACGGGTTCTACATAACGCTGGTGACTACTCTGAAGGGCAGTAACAGGTGCAAACATGTAACGCTTTGTATCGGTTGTGATAAATAGTTGCCACTAAGTTACAACTCGTAAAATAGCTTCAATCCCTGTAAATTGAAAATGG
Organism: Locusta migratoria; assembly: GCA_026315105.1. Lineage (NCBI taxonomy): Eukaryota > Metazoa > Arthropoda > Insecta > Orthoptera > Acrididae > Locusta > Locusta migratoria. Next base: position 427,607,983 of record CM048747.1, read on the forward strand.
ACACATGAGGCACATCTTAGAAGGAACGCATGAAGATCCAATACACGTTAACTGTTACCGCACTACTTGTCTCATGGATGGAGCGTGGAAATGTCTTTATTTCACAAGAGTTTGCTGGTAATGTACATTAAATGGTATGAGCGAGTGACGATTCGGTTTGCGACAAGACAAAAAGACATACGATGTGATATGCCTCACCATTGAAGCAGTATATAACTAAAAGTACCGGTAGCCCGTCTACGATTGTTTCTAAGACTTTAGTAGAAATAGGATGGTATGTGTGTCTTCTTCAGGGGAATTCGTGAGCAATTTCATAACAGGAATGCTCATAAGCCTCTCATTATTGTGCTAATAAGATGAAACCAAATGACTGTTAGGCCTTGCGGAATAAGTACTCTTGCCTGGGAAGGGATAAAAGATTGGCATATGTCAATTAAATACTCTTAATGATCGGTACCATTGTAAGTATGACAATCGATCAGAAGAGTAGCGACTGTTATTTATTATTGTTTATTTTATATTTTTGCAGGGAATTGGCATATTGGCGGGAAGGGACACAAATTTTTGAGCTGCTCCCTAAATGTAATTTCATCTGAAAAGCAAGTTTAGAGCCTAAGCCAATCATGGTGAAACACGTATCATTTATGTACGGACAAATTGAAACGAGGTATTTGGAGGTATATCTGAATTAAAATTACAGTGTTATGCCAAATATTTACTAAGTAAACCAAAGAGTTAAGACTGTATGTAGTACGATTTATGTACAATTATTGGTGTGAGATATAGAGAGTTTAATTTTTCATATGCAGTCGAATTAGTATAACATTTACCTTCTTTTATAGTGGACTGACTTCTACCTTGTGGATCTGGAGCCCTAATTTCTCTTATCTTTGCGTGTTTTATTTTATTAGTTTTTGTTTTACCTGGCTGTAGAGTCGTTTGCAGTCAGTTGCAAATTTCGCCTCTCTACATTTCCTCAATACGGTTTCCCGAAAAGGACGTCCCCTTTCCTCCAGCGATTTCCGTTTGAATTCCCGAAGCAACTCTGTATCACTCGCATTTGATCTAATCTATCAGACGTAAATCAAGTTGCCCACCTCTGACGTGTTTCTATGTCTTCCTTTATACCGATCTGGTGGGGATCAAGAACACTTGAGCAGTACTCAAGGAAGGGTCACCTAAGCATTCTGTACGCAGTTGCCTTTAATGAAGGACCACATGTTCTCAAAATTTTCCCAATAAACCGAAGTCTAGTATCCACCTACCTCACGGCTGTTCTTACATGCTTATTCCGTTTCATTTTGCAAATCAAGATATATAGGCTGTTTTTCCTGTTGCCCTTCATCCTTGGTTCGCAAGTCACGTGAGAAAAGGGTAAGCTGAGTTTCATGAAAGCCGTGCTGATTCATGGACATAAGCTGTTCCGCCACCTACGCTTTTTTTCAGTTGCTTGTTACTTTGCACTGGACGAAAGATTCGTGATAAATGCAAGCTAAGCAAGAAGTCAGTGCTGAATTTAAAACTTCAGCTTTCCTTTTGCTGTCTCTTTAGTCACCTCAGAATGACCAACAAATGACGGGGTAGAGGCCTTCGACCCGCTTATGTTTTTATGCATAGAAACAGATTTTTTTCGTGTTCCTTGCAAGATATTTTGCTAATGTATGGCGGTGGTAATTATATGCCTCGCGGATCGATCTTTTTATAGATACGCGAATCTCTACAAACTTTTTTCTGTCTTCATTATCAAGCCCTCTTTTGCACAGAGAGGGCAACTATCTTTGCTTCCTCAGCGTTTTCCGATTATTATTATTAAACCTCAGTGGATCTTTCACATCCTTAATTCACCTATCAGTCACATGTTTCTCCAGCGATTGATATACAATGCGTTTAAAACTTTGTTCGTAATTCCTCTACGATCATAGTACAGAAACTATAAGATGTTCATTCATTCTGTAAGTGGAACGATATCGATTCTTAATTAGCTCTTTCTAGGCTTCTAGACTGAGTTGCTAACTTTGGTAACCTTCTTCGGGCTGGTGACATCATGATCTGTAACACCTGTGTCTGCATTGACATAGTTGAAAAAATCAGGTCACTTTGTGACGATAAGGTCTAAAATATTTCCATTGCTTGTAGGCTATTTAACTGCTTAAGACAGTGTTCTGAAAACGAGTTGAATTGTGTAGTTCACACCGAATGTTTGAAACCACAGACGTCCTAGTTTATACTCGGGTGGTTAAAATCGTCCCCAGTGAATATTTCTTCTCCTTCATGACTGAAATCAGACAGATCGAAAAATGAAACCGTAGTACTGAAGACGACACGGCAACTTATCCGCATTTTTGCTGTCTCAGTAAGATAAAATTTCTTTGTGGCAATCTTCTTGAAATAAAGATATGAAGATGTAATACTATAAATAAATAAATAACAACGTGTATTCTTTTCAATGTAAAACTCATAGGTCAAAATTTAATTCATATTTTTTCTTTTCTGCAGGTAGTAATACCGTAGCGGTCATAAGGGAGCCAGACGACATCATTGATAACGACAAAGGTAAGGTTATAACTTGTGTGTTACTTATAATTAACTTATTTGAAAATCGGAAAGAAGAAACTGATCTCTTGGATCATTTTCTTCTTTCCGGAACAGATTACGCCGAGCACGGAGAATGACTTTACTTTTCCTATTGTCTAATCTGGCTTTCAAGTGTATCGTGTTACGTGGCGCAGAATTTAAGTTTTCCCGATTGTCGATTCTTAATATTTCGTTGATTTTACTACTTTTTAGAAACATGAGCAAATTAAGTGATATAGTGAGAAAAAGCTTTTATTTTTGTAAGAAAGTTTTTCAATTTATTGGTCTACCTGTCTCTGTGGTGTTCAAACCAATCTTCGGATTGTTGACTGCTTTACCTTTACCTCCTCAATAGTTCCTAGTTCCATCCAAAGAATTTATCAGCCCTTTTCCCATTATCCAATGGTGAAGTAAGAAGCACAGTATCTTATCAATATCGTAACAGTAGCCCTGATGCTACCACTCCACCTTACTGTTGTTGGTTTCGCAAGCCCATATTAAAGAGGAGAAGATACTCCATGCATATCAGAAAAACTTCTAACATTTAACGTTTTTCAGGTATCAATTTGGAAGGGAATAAGAAGAGAGATAGTTCGTGTGTCTCCATCGTTACTTTACAAAGATGAATGAGAAACAAATCGCACTCATTTAGTGCAGTTCAGTACTCTATTTTTGCAGTAAGACATTCATGGTTTCCCGAATAGGTCCGGCGTCCACTTCCGTCAGAAAGCGGCGACAAGGGTAGCGGGAGCAGTGTGGCGTGGACTGGTCACAGATAGGACAAACACAGATCTAAGAACCTGTGATCTAACGGTTGTAAATTGTGTAGGTTTATGGAGAAAGTACCAGAGGTCCAAGTGCTAATAGATAGTACTGAAGCACAAATCATCATAGGTAGCGCAAACTGGCCAAAGTCGGAAATAGGTTCAATAATAATTTTTACAGAGACAGTCATGTTGTTCGGAAAGGATAGAGTTAATAAAATAGGTGGCGGTGTATTTATTGCTGTCACAGGCGGTTTATCCTGGAGCGAAATTGAAATAGATTGTTCCTGTGAATTGGTATGGGTAGACGTTATACTTGTCAACCGGAATAAAATAATTAACGATTCTTATTACCAACACCCTGACTCAGGCTATTCGATTGCAGAAATGTTCAAAAAAAGCTTGGATCAAAGTGCTAAAACGTATCCAAAGATATAATTTAATCCGAAGAAATTCTAGTCATATGTAAAGTATACTCCAGGTAAATCGCAATCAATACCTTCACTACGGGACATCAATGGCGGTACAACTGATGACAGTTCTGGTAAAGCAGAATTGTTAAACATAGCTTTCAGAAATTTCTTCACCAAACAAGACGATGCAAATACTCCAGCATTCGAATCAAGACAGCTGCCAGCATGTGTAATTTAGAAGTATATATCCCTGGAGAATGAAAGTAGTTTAAGTCACTTAACATAAGCAAGTCTTCCGGTCCAGATTGTATATTAATTGAATTCAAATGTTTGTAAGCCCATTGGACCATACTGCTATGCTCATCAGTGCTGGAATAAAAACTTACGCTAAAGACCACACACACACACACACACACACACACACACACACACACACACACACACACACACACACACACACACGGTTCACTCTAATATCCAGGAAAGGTAATATGAGTGATCCGCAAAATTACTGGCCTTTTTCATTGATGTCGGTTTGCAGTAGAATTTTAGAACATATACTTTTCACAGACATTATGAACTACCTCGCATGAAATGTTGATTGCTATTGACAAGGGATCTTAAATCGATTCCATATTTCTAGATTTCTGGAAGGCTATTGACACTGTACTTCACTATCGGCTTCTATTGAAATTGCGTACTTATGAAATATCACCAGAGTTATGCGATTGGATTCACCACATTCAATGAGAAAGGACCCAGTACGTAGCAAGTGTCGGAAAGTTGTCAAGTAAAACAGAAGATCTGTTGATCGCCAGGTAGTGCTACAGGGCTCCAGTGGCGTAACTATCGGGGGATGAGGGGGATAGAATCCCCCAAGAACCAGAAAAGAGAGAGAGAGAGAGAGGGAGAGAGAGAGAGAGAGAAATAAGAAAAGAAAAAGAAATCGTATAACAGCAATCTGATCAAGGTAAAGATTGGAATTAGTTTCTTCAACGGGAGTGGTAGATGGTAGTCTGTCTGGAAACCGACTAAAATTTTGCTCGTCAAGCCGATCCATCCCCCCCCCCCCCAAAGCCAAGTCCTAGTTACGCCACTGCAGGGCTCCTACTGTTCAATATCTTTATGAACATTTAGGAGACAATCTGAGCAACTCTCTTAGTCTGTTCGCGGATGATGCTGTCATTTATTGGTTAGTATGGCCAACAAAAGATCACAAGCAACTGGAAAACTAAGATAACCGCATGGTGCGAAATATGGCAATTGACACAAAATAACGAAAAGTGCAAAGTCATCCAAATGAGTACTAAAAGAAATCCGTTAAACTCCATTTACACGATTAATCAGTCAAAAATACAGGCCCTAAATTCAACTAAATACGTAGGAATTAAAATTACGAACAAATTTAATTGGAAGGAACACACAGAAAATATTGTAGGAAAGGCGAACCGAAGGCTACGTTTAATTGGCGGAACACTTAGAAAATGCAACAGTTCCACTAAAGAAAACTACACTTGTATTTCCTAATTTGCTGCGCATTGTGGAGGTTTCCCACTAAGTCGGACTGACGGAGAAAATAGAGAAAGTTTAGAGAAGGGCAGGTCGTTTTGTATTATCGCGGTAGGGGGTAGAGAGTATCACGGAAATGATGAACGAGTTTCGGTGGAAATCATTAAAAGAAAAGCGTTATTCATTGCGGCGATATCTATTTCTTGAGAGATATCTTTCACCAACTTTCTCGTCAGAATGCGAACATTTTTCGTTAGCACCCACCAGAGTTGCCCCCTCCCTCCATTGGCCAATGACTCAATCCTCCCCCCCCCCAAACTGCGACCAATTTCCTCCCCCCCCCCCTCCCCCCGCCACCCCACACACACGAACACACACCCGAGATATTAGGTCCTGTTTTCCCATTTAATATTGAAATTAAGTATCTTTTATTTCATATTTTGTAAATTGTGTTATATTCTTCTGAGCCTTCCAGGCTGGCCAAAAGTACAACCATCATGTAAAAATCTCATTGGGGGATTTAAATGCACAGATCGGCAGAGAGAAGGAACACAGATCAATCGTAGGACTTCATCCTGCTCATCGGCATACTAATAAGAATGGGGAACCTTTAATAAGCTTTTGTGCATATTTCAAGCTGAGACTCTTGTCCACGCACTTTTATGAAACCTCTACGTAAGAAGAAAACTTGGAGACCACCTAACCACTACTTGGGGGATTCAAGATCGATCATTTTGAAATTTAAGCAAATAATACACCCGAGATTCAGAATGTTAGAGTACAGAAGGGAAGTTGTAGATTTGGATCACTACCTTCAGCAAATCAAGGTTACTTTTGAACCGAATAGATCTAGACCTAAAGGCAACGAAAAATCCTCAGAAGAATATATGATCCCGTTCCTCAAATAAGACTTAAAGGACTAAACATCAAAGAAGATACCTTCAGGAACTGCAAGGCCTTTGCAGCAACTCTTGTAGCTAAGCACACTTTCACGGAGAAAGCGTAGAAGAGCACAGGTAAGCAATAGACGGAAGAACGCAAGAAACTGCATAGCGAGTTCATGAAGAGATTTTGAGAGGTGACGGAAAGTAAGGGAAAGCCGTCAACCCAAGTTCAAAGGCGCCCTGTAAGTGGGAATAACGAAGAAAGAAAGAAGATCCGTGAGGTTGTCAGCATGATGGATTTTGATACAGGTAAGCACAACGCGGAGCAGTGCAGCGAAAAGAAAAAGACGTGAAATGGATCGACACTTCGAGCAGGTACTTTTCATCTGACCCTTAACATAAAAAGGAGGCTTAACGTTTGATTAGTCGATTGAAGAGCAAGGACTAGAAACAGCGACGGCTGTAAAAATGTGCAAAAGTTCATTCTGAGTGGCCTAAATTGTAGCTCCATGCTGAACTGTTTTTGTATGTAAAGCAGATTCCAGAAAAGAGAATCAATGGAAGAACCTTAGGAAATTCAGATATATACTACTGTGAAAACCAAATATACGAAAATGCACCGGTGATAGGGGAATTAGCTCTACAGCCAAACTTTGGAAAGTAGGAAGCGAGGTACTGGCGGAAGTAAAGTTGTGAGGCGGCATCGTGAGTCGTGTCGGGGTAGCTCAGTGGTAGAGCGCTTGCCCGCGAAAGGCAAAGGTCCCAGGTTCGAGTCCCGGTTCCGGCACACAATTTTAATCTGCCAGGAAGTTTCATATCAGCGCACACTCCGCTGCAGAGTGAAAGTTTCATTCTGGAAACATCCCCTAGGCTGTGGCTAAGCCATGTCTCCACCATATCCTTTCTTCCAGGAGTGCTAGTCTTGCAAGTTTCGCAGGAGAGCTTCTGTGAAGTTTGGAAAGTAGGAGGCGAGGTACTGGCGGAAGTAAAGTTGTGAGGCGGCATCGTGAGTCGTGTCGGGGTAGCTCAGTGGTAGAGCGCTTGCCCGCGAAAGGCAAAGGTCCCAGGTTCGAGTCCCGGTTCCGGCACACAATTTTAATCTGCCAGGAAGTTTCAAAATAGGTGTTCATTAATCAAAACTTGCGGGCCAAGATGCCATGGTCCATATGTAAAATTTTATGTTTCGTTGCGTACTGCGGGCAATATCTTCAGGGGTGAGTCGACTACTGGCTACTAGACGCTGGAGGTACGGCTTGTATAAAGCGTATAGAGGGTGGCACCACTTGTCAGATGCTAACGACTATCAAGTTATCTCTGACCAGTGTCATCTCTCTCGATTAAAGATAATCGAATGTCACATCGTCGGTGCAAAGTCGATCGGCATATCTTATCTAATTTCAGACCCTCTTCTTTTCTATTGAAATTATTGTGCTACTACTGGATCGCTATGGCGTCTCGATACATGCGTGTATAATAATGTGAGGGCTAGCACGCTAGTTTCACCGAATTTTATTGCCTTTACAAACATGATTTGTCGGTGTGTCCCAGTCGACAATTCCTTTTGTGGTTCATTAACCGAGTATTAACAATTCTTTTCTTTGTTCTTATATAAACAATGCCACAGATACACGAAATTTTATACACCCCAGTCGTTGCTAGAGGGTGTCGTGTATATTTCACCGATCTTAAACATTCACTAATCTTCTTGGTGGGTCTAAAATTGTTTGCACTTCAAACTTGGCCAGAACTTTCCCAATACGATCCGTGATGTTGCGAATAAACGGAAGAAGAACTTTCCTAGCCGACAGTTGTTCTTGTCGCATGTATTCTGACACTTTTCTTCTAGGTTGGAATGCTCGATCTATCACTTTATCGGCATATCCATTTTTCTCGAAAGCCGTTCGCAAATGGTTTAATTCATCTTCCAGATAAATTGGCTCACCGATTTATTGACTGTATCCTCCAATGTTTTGATGGCAACTCTCTTCTGCGTAGGATGATGACTGGAATCCTTATAGAGGTAACGATCTGCGTGTGTTTCTTTTCTATATACCTTGTTCCCTAAGGTCCCATCTGCCCGTTTGATAACTAATAATATATTAGTTGTGCGTGTGGGGGGGGGGGGGGTTGTATAAAATTCCGTGTAGCTGTGGCGTGATCTATATAGGATATCCAACACAAGATCTGGCTAGACATCTCGCTTCCATGTTGCAACCATACATAGGTAAAACAGGTAAGCACATCGGAATTCTATGCATTTTATAGAAAAATTGAGAGACATTATTGCCTGTCTGTCTGTCCAGGTGATATTCTTGTTAGTTTCGATGTAGTATCCTTGTCTACCATCGTCCCCGTTGACGAAAATCTGTTTCTTACATAGCTGACATGAAAATGTTCAAATGTTTGTTAAGCTTAAGGGACTAATCTTCTTGGTGGGTCTAAAATTGTTTGCACTTCAAACTTGGCCAGAACTTTCCCAATACGATCCGTGATGTTGCGAATAAACGGAAGAAGAACTTTCCTAGCCGACAGTTGTTCTTGTCGCATGTATTCTGACACTTTTCTTCTAGGTTGGAATGCTCGATCTATCACTTTATCGGCATATCCATTTTTCTCGAAAGCCGTTCGCAAATGGTTTAATTCATCTTCCAGATAAATTGGCTCACCGATTTATTGACTGTATCCTCCAATGTTTTGATGGCAACTCTCTTCTGCGTAGGATGATGACTGGAATCCTTATAGAGGTAACGATCTGCGTGTGTTTCTTTTCTATATACCTTGTTCCCTAAGGTCCCATCTGCCCGTTTGATAACTAATAATATATTAGTTGTGCGTGTGGGGGGGGGGGTTGTATAAAATTCCGTGTAGCTGTGGCGTGATCTATATAGGATATCCAACACAAGATCTGGCTAGACATCTCGCTTCCATGTTGCAACCATACATAGGTAAAACAGGTAAGCACATCGGAATTCTATGCATTTTATAGAAAAATTGAGAGACATTATTGCCTGTCTGTCTGTCCAGGTGATATTCTTGTTAGTTTCGATGTAGTATCCTTGTCTACCATCGTCCCCGTTGACGAAAATCTGTTTCTTACATAGCTGACATGAAAATGTTCAAATGTTTGTTAAGCTTAAGGGACTTAACTGCGGGATCATCAGTTCCTAAACTTACAAACTACTTATGAACTACGTTATACTAAAGACGACGCAAACATCCATGCCCGAGGGGGGATTGGAACCCCCGACCGTAGCGGCCATGCAGACTGTGACTGGCGCGCCGCAGACGGCTCGGCCACTGCGACCGGCTAGCTGACATGTTTCCAACCGATATAGTAGCTTTGTTCCGACATTGCCTATCCACGACCTATTTTCTATAAAACAGTGAATTTTATGAGCTAATTGAATGGGTAGCCATGGGTAGCCTTCTGAGTTCAGCTATTGCTAATCTAAGCTCTGCATTCGGCCAACAAAAGCCCATCGAAGTGGTAACCGGCACGTGGACGATACTTTTGTGATATGGAATCACGGTGAGGAGGAATTGAATGGCTTCTTGGTGCACCTAAACAATATTAATCCGAAGATACAATTTACCATGGAGAAAAGTGAAAAATGGCCAATCAAGTTTCTTGGACGTAGTATTAGTTATCAAATGGGCATATGGGACCTTAGGGACATGGCCGAAAATTTAAGTTGTGTGGATGTGAGTATCTGGCGGCAGGAAGGGCATTCGGCCACCCCGTCAATACTAACATGCCAAATATGCAGTAACAAAGCCGACCCTGCATGTGCGGGGAAAAGGGCTGAAGAGAAAGAAAGAAAGGATGTGATTATGTATTTTCGTGTCTGTCAGCAGCTCCGCATCTCCCTTTACGGTGAGTTGTTACCTATCCTCCATTACTGATATTCCTATCGGATTTTGCATTGTTAAAAAGAACTTAAAAACCAGTGATATTTATGCTTAACATTTGCCCTTCTGTGAAATATTAGGTTATCGTAGAAAGTAGGAAATGCGATCATTTAAGAATAATCCTGAGTCAGAAACGAGCAAAAAACGCATATCACTTGAATAGGTCAGCTGTTGTTGAGGCATCAGTGCACCTGCTGCCTATCAGACGACGCGTATGTAGATGCAGTGTGCGAGACTTGCCTCCGTTTGGACATCCAACAGTTCCTCGCTCTCGTCGCCGGACATTTTAATATATGTGTTATTTTGTGATATTTTCACTATTACATCATCATGAACATCTCACGTTGGTTAAAACTTTAAACTGAAAATAGCTGATCTGTTGCCTGTGCCTACATTACGTGCCTGTGCCTCTTTGTAGTCCTTGGAAACGGTCAACTTAACACGAAAGACAGAATTCTCCAACCTAAGTTTTCATGCTTTAGTAGTGACTATTCACAGTGCCCAAATAATGATGTTATCCTTGATTAAAACGTGATTTTTCATTCGCGATTCAGAAACAATAGAGAGAAAAATGATTTTTTGTAGTATTCAACGCTCCATTACTTTCCGATAAAAGCAATGAACGGTAGTCGGACTGAGTTCTGCTTCGGTTCCTTATTTTACCTGATATATTGCTTTTACACACCTTAAAGAAAAGTGTAATCCAAAAGTCTGAGGAGGTTATAAAATTTTTCGACTTTAATTTCTACATTTGATACTGGAAATAATTGGAATAAAAAGCGAAAACCGATTACTTAAAACCGGATATGTTGAACGGTTTTATGGTAATGTTAAACTGGAGATAAATAAAAACCGGTATAACTGTAACCGTCATCCTTACTATGTCGCTGTCACCTGGAGATCAGCAGCGCAGACGCATCTACAGCTTCTGGATTGAATTAGAGGAAACACGTTGAAGATCTGCTACTTATGCTATTAGGGTCATTTACTTCTCAGTAAATTAGCTTACTATTCCTATTTTCATTCATTGCTTTCATATGGTATCATATTCTGGGGCAATTCAACATTGAGTAAAAAGTATCCATTGTACAAAATCGGGTATCAGAACAATTGATGGAGCCCACCCAAGATCATCACGCAGACATTTATTTAAGGATCTAGGGATCTTCACTGTAGCTTCACAATGTCACTCATAGTCACCCAATTCAAAAGTAATAACAGTGTGCATAGCTACAACACTAGGAGAAATGGTGATAATCACTATTCAAAGTTGAATCTAACGTTGGCACAGAAAGGGGCGAATTATGCTGCCACAAAAGTCTTCGGTCACTTACCAAGTAGCATCAAAAGTCTGACAAATAGCCAACTGATATTTAAAAAGAAATTAAAGGAATTTCTGAATGCCAACTCCTTCTACTCTTTAGATGAATTTTTGGATAAAAGCTAAAAAAATGCAAAAAAAAAAAAAAAAAAACTTATAATATTGATTATCATGTATAGACACCATTTACTAAACTGCCACGTTCTACATCATTACGAAATATCGTATACATGATCTATGGAACAAGTATTAATCTAATTCAATCTACAGGGGGTGCAGAATAGTGCCCTTTGACTGCTCCTTCACCTGCCTCGAGACTAACCTGTCCACCGCCTCTATGAATTGGCTGAAGTCCCGAGACGTCAAAAACTGTTCAGGCGGACCGTACGCATCTTCTACGAGAAAGAGGAACGGTCTGAAAACATTCGGATGTTGAACCGCAAACTGCAGCGCAACATCAACACCCGTTGGTCATATCTTCTGGCTACTAAGCAATGCCCGTGAAGTACCCCTTATATCTGGCAGAATGGGAGGCGAAGCATCGTGTGCTGTGAACATCAACACTACTCGGAGACACAAGTTATCTCCGTTACGTTCCGTGCTGAGGTGTGGAGCATCGACCTTAGGGCTCACACTAAAGATGGTAGACGTTATACAGCCGAAATATTAGAAAAAAGATGGAGAATTCTTGCGGCTGAACACCTACCCTAAATTTGATGGAACAGGCTAGACAGTTTGAAGGACAGGATAGCTAACACCACTTCAAACCCACGAATTCAATTAACAGCTGTTGGTCTGGTGCTCTAGGCAACTTGGATGTGGTTTTTAATATTTTTTTTCATGGTTCCATTTAATTTAAACTATATTAATTCTACATTCTCGCTTCAGGAACGTAATACACAGTTAAACACACCAAAACACACTAGGCACCAATCGCCCGAAAGTATGGGTTAAACGACAATCCTCTCTTAAGAAGAGTATCTGGCGACATAGTTCCAGCTTCTTGAGGAACACATATGAATTGTGGGTATTTAAGTGCTACTGCTGAAAACATTGTTGTGCTTATTATAGGACCCTAATAAAAGTCATGGGGAAATTACCGTTATACATTTATTTTTATTTTTTGACGATGATCTTAATTTAGAGACATTTCTTGATTTTTCAACGTAGTCTCTGTTTCTTTGGATAATTTTCCAATTTTTCTGTAAGTCGGAAATTCTGGCTTTTCGGAGATACCGACATATCTAAAACGTGATGATCTGAGGGCCTGTACTCATCTTAAAATGAAATATGCGAATATTTAATAGAAACTTGACATCGGAGGGATAAGTCGAATATTAAACAAGAGAAAAAAATCAGTCTTGCACTTAAAGTGCAATGTTCTAGGCAAAAATTCATCGTAATGTCTTCAGTTTTCCAACTCTTCCGTCGTCCAGAATTTTAAGTATCGGAGATATTGTTACATGTGTCCGTAAAAGACAATTCTTGGTTCTAATTCCTGTCCGGCCTGCGGTTTTAATTTGTCAAATACAATCATTGCAAGAAATGCTGATGTTTGAAGTAAATGAATTAATTATGAAATAATTGTTGCTTTCCACCTGAAAAGTAAGGAAGTAAATAAATGTAAATAATATGTAAACTGGTTATTAGTTGTGTGATATCCAAGATAAAGATTCTTCTTAGATTTATTCAGATACTACAGCTCATTGGCGGTACAATGACTTTCTACTTTTAGAAATTATGTGCAAGGAGGAAGGCCAATGAGTTACGTCCTGTCGAGTAGAAACCATTCAGATCGACCAACTATATATTTGTTACTTTCAGTGCGGTATCTCTTTCAGAGAAACCAGGGTAAACACGAAACCAGATGACCAGGTCTGAATTAAACTATTAATGTTATCGAATGCTTTCATAGGCTCCAATTATTAATGTAAAGCAGCTCTGATGGCACATAACAGACTTTAGAATCACATTTTAGAGGAGAGATACCGTGGCGACAAAAAGGACTCTTCAAAAATCAAAACCATTAAAAATAACTATCACTACCTATCGATACGTAAACAGTCAACTAGTTTCCTTAAAAGAATCTTTGCGTAGCTTTCGCCGCTAATGGAATCGATGTTTATGGCCATCCAAAGAACTACTTCCATGTCCTATTTTCCGCATAATTTATCTGTCTTATTGATTTTCAATTTTTGTTATTCATACGATCAGCAGATACTTGATTGCTAACATTATTCTGTAAGATTCCCGATTAACTCACGTTGTTGCCCTGACTTATTCTGTCTCAACTTTGTGTTTCTTATTTTCAGATGACGCTGTCTTGGAAGAAGTTCAGCCAAAGAAGGTATGAATTTTATTATCAATCTAAAAGAACATCTTACGAGATATATTGTAATTTTTTTATCTTTCGATGTAGTCTAAAATTATCGTAGCATTCTGGACATAGTACTAACGGAATCGACCTACATCTATTTGAAACTGCTTTTGTATTCGTCTCTTGGTCTCCCTCTGCAATTTGTTCCCCTTACACTTCCCTCCACTGCTAAATTCACGATTCCGTGATGTGTCCTACCAATTGATCCCTTCTTTTAGTTAACGTATGCCAGAAATTCCTCTTCTTTGCAATTATGTTCAGTTCCTCCTCATTAGTTAGGCGATTTACCCATTTAATCTTCAACATCCGTCTGTAGCACATCATATCAAATTCATCTTCCTGTCTGAACTGTTTATTGTCCACGTTTCGCAGTCGTACAAGCAATACATTGCACAAATGCTTTCAAAAAAGACCTCCTTACACTTAAATTGATATTAAATGTTAGAAAAGTTCTCTTTTTCAGAAACGTTTTTCTTCCTATTGCCATTCTGCTGCTGTTGTTGTTGATTTGGGGGTTTTGAGGGGGCTAAACTACAAGGTTATTAGTCGCATGCCATACTGCATTGTATATCATTTGCTCTACGACCTTGGTATGTTATTTTACTGCCCACGAGACAAACCTCTTCTACCACTTTCATAGTTTCGTTATCTAATTCCTTCAGCATCGCCTGATTTTCTCTGACGACATTCCATTATCTTTGTTTTGTTCTTGTTTATGTTCATCTTTTACGCTGCTTTCAAGACACGTACATTCTGTTCAATGGCCCTTCCAGGACCTTTGTTGCCTTTGACAGAATTACAATGTCACCGAGGGACGTTTTCATGATTTTACACCAATGAAAGTTCGGAATTTGTACAGGTATAATCTCTGAATACTTTGGTATAAAGGAACCGTGGTATCCGGAGTTCCTTGAAGAGTCTTAAATTTAGTTTGATTTCTTACCATCACTTATATTGAATGCTGCACTGAAAGTATCTACACAACTGTGAGAATTTCGACGCATGCAATGTGTTGTGTTTATTATACACGAACTTCTTCCTTTCACTCGTGGTACGAGATGAAGATAAACGAGGCATCACTGATGTCAACGCCAAGTAATTGCTTCCCTAACGACTTCGCGTTCAGTAAGTGCTCGTTTCATCTCATGTTTACTTCTCTCAAACTGTTAACCGTACGCTAACAGTGATGCAAAGCAATATGGATATAATTATTGTTAAAGACTAGGCTGATATATACGTCGTGTCTGAGTTTGCGGATTTCAATGGAGGAGCGGGACAGTGACACTATGAAGAGTTTTGATTAGTGTATATTAATTAAAAAAAAAACAAAAAACAAAGTGGCCAATGTTAGTAGCAAACTAGGATTTGGGAGAGCGCAAGAAGCATGGTCAATATTAAAAGGGCTTCGACAAGATACAATAGGCAAATCCAATCTTCAACTGGGAACACAAAAATTATTGAATGGGGACAGACAAGAATATCTAGAGGAACGAACAGCGGAAGAAAATGAACATCATGATGTTGAGATTCAAATTTCAGAAAGTGAAGTACTTCAGGTATTAAGGACAGGGAAGAATGGTAAATCACCCGGACCAGGGAATATCAATATGGAGTTTCTGAAGTATGATGGTGACAAAATTACACGGTTATTCAATAAAATGTTACAGGGAGATTCTATACCCAATGAGATAAAACTGGGTTACATTAGTACCAAATTTAAGAAAGGGGATAGCAAAATTTGCTCTATCGAGGAATTTGTATTACATACACTTTAATGGGGATTTTTGGAAAAATAATTAAAAATAAACTAGAAAAAGTTTTAGAACCCAAGAAGAACAATGCGGTTTCACAGCTGGTAGATCATGTGTAGACCATATTTTCACATTACGACAGATTTTGTAAACATGGGGAAAAATTGAAAAATGTAGGATTTATTTTTATAGATCGAGAAAAAGCGTATTATACTGTTCCAAGGAAACTACTCTGAAGAGCACTACATATGGCAAACATAAATACTTGTTTAATTCAAATAATACAATAGATGTATAAAGAAAATATTTGCCAAGTGAAAATTGGTAATACACTTTCACAGAAATTTAGAACAAGCAAAGTACTGCTGAAAGGCTGTCGCATGTCACCAACATTATTCAAAATCTGTATAGATATTTGTCTTGGGACGTGGTGACAGAAATGTAATAGTATGGGGTTAGAAATTAGAGACGGAGTTTATCTACATCATTTATTATTTGCTGATGATCAAGTTGTCATAGCACAAGACGGGGAGGATGCAAACTACGTGTGTAATCAATTAGCAGTAGCATACAAAAATTGGAGTCTGAGGATTAATTATCAAAAAAACAGAATCATTGACTAATGATCCAGATGAGCTATACATAGAGGGAAAGAAAATTAAAAAGAAAATAACACTTTCTGTAATTTGGGGTCCATTTTAGAAATTGAGGGAAAATCCGACTCAGAAATTAATAAAAGAGTTAGCAGTGGACGACAGGTCATTGGGATGCTCAACTCAGTCCTATGGAGGTGAAATGTAATGAACAGAACAAAAAAAAAAAAAAAAAAAAAAAAAAAAAAAAAAAAAAAAAAAAAAAAATCATATATAAATCTAAAATCTATATTTGAGAGTGTAGTTCTGTACGGAGCGGAAACCTGCACCATTAACCTGAAGCACAAACAGAAATTACAAGCTTTAGAATTGGATTTCTGGAGAAGATCGGTCAGAATTTCGAGGAAAGAAAAAAGAAGAAACGTCGAAGTAATAAAGAGGATGGAAATAAAAGAAAGAATGGATGAAGTGATGGATAGAAAAATATTACAGTGGTATGGGCATGAACGAAGAATGAAGGACACCAGAATACCGAAACTGGTACTGGAGTGGCAACCTGAAGGAAGAATAATAAGAGGACGACCTGTGACCACCTGGATCCAAAATGTGCAGCACACAATGAGAAGACTGGGCGCAGAAGAAGAGGACACACAAGATCGAGAAACCTGGAGGAATATAGTGATTAATTAGCGTAAAACCTTAAGTACTTGGTGTACTCATTTCTGGGCGAATTATTATGTTGGAGGTAAACCTCTGTAATGAGGAAAATCTCAATAAATTAATAAATAAACTCGAATAACTAACAAAATTAAACAAAATGAATATATGAACACACTGTAATGGATCACCAGACGCCTTGCTGTGTTTGTGCTGTATCTGAACTGAAGGCAAAGAGAAACTTCGCTTGATTTTCCCGAGGACCTGCAGCTCCATGTATGAATTAATGGTAATGTATGCTCTCTGGGGGTGAAACAATCAACCATTGATATCTCTGGGCGAGGACTACATAAAAGTATCTCACCAACAAAAAAAAATAAAAATGATTTTCTACACATTAGAACATGGGGTATTAAATCCCCCAGTCAATAGGTAGGTTAGATAATTTTAAAAGGGAAAAGGGTCTATTGAACTTAAGTATACTGGAAATTACTGAAATGAAGTTGCAAAACTTCAGGTCAGGTCAGCATACAGTTATCAAAACAAAATCGAGTAAACATAATGCATGTCCCGCCGGATGTTCGAGTCCTCCCTCACGCATTAGTGTGTGTGCTGTCCTCAGTGTAAGTTAGTTAAAGTAGTTCGTTAGTGTAGGGGCTGATGACCATAGTAGTTTGGTCCAATATGTTTACAGACATTTCAGTAATTCAAGAGTTGGCCTAGTAATGGTTAATAAAATAGGAATACGGTTAAGCAATTATGAACAACATAATGAATCAATTACACAAAATGGACAAAGTAAAAGTAGTCCAGAAAATACACTACTGGCCATCGAAAATGCAGCATCACGAAGGACCAGAGGTATCACGGCCATGTTTAAATGGGTAAAGAGTTGTACATGACTGAAAATACAACGCCATGTGAAGTGGGCCATGTTTAAATGGGTAAAGAGTTGTACATGACTGAAAATACAACGCCATGTGAAGTGAGGGAGGGGATGAAATCAGTAGTGTTTCCGCCATTTCTGGCTAAAACCGCTGCCCCACGCCTCGGCATTGAATCGAAGAGGCTCTGCATGTGCTGTGGGTAATAGCAGTCCTCGATATTTCCACTAATTGCCAGAGGTGATCTAGGGTAACAGTAAGTGCTGTATCGTGGGCCACATCGTCCAGAGTCATCCATCAGACGTTTTCCCTAAGCGAGAGATCGGGAGAGCAGGGAAACGAAGGCAGCGATTCAATCCAGTGGGCTACAAAGAAGTCTTGTACATTGTATGTGTGAGGTCACACATTATCCTGTTGCAATCTAGTCTTCAACAAACTCGAAGGTAAGGGAGGACAACATAGTCGAGTGTATCGTCAGGCGTGCACCAGGGGAGTGTGATAGGACAGCTATTATTTTCTATCTATATAAATGATCTGATATACAGAGTAAGTTGTAATTTACGGCTCTTATGATGCTGTGTTGTATGGGGGGGTGTCGTCTTTAACTGACTGTAATATCATACAGGATGACTTAGACAAAATTTCTAGTTGGTGCGAAGAATGGCAGCTAGCTCTCAATGTAGAAAAATGTAAGGTGATGCGCATGAGTAGGAAAAACAATCCCATAATGTTCGAATACAGCATTAGTAGTGAGCTTCTTGATGCCGTCGCGTCGTTCAAATATCTAGGAGTAACATTGCAGAGCGTTATGGAATGGAACGAACATATAAGGACAGTTGTGAATAAGATGGACAGCTGACTTCGGTTTATTAGGAGAATTTTGGGAAGATGTACTTCATATGTAAAGGAGACCGCGTCTAAAACGCTTCTACGACCACGTCTTGAGTATTGCTCAACTGTTTAGGACCCGCAGCAGATCAATTTAAACGAAGACGTAGAAGCAGTTCAGAGGCGAGCAGCTAGGTTTGTTACTGGTAGGTTCGACCAATGAGCGAGTGTAATAGAAATGCTCCGGCAACTCAATTGGAGATCTCTGGAGGAAAGACGACGTTATTTTCGTGAATTTCTGTTGAGGAAATTTAGAGGGCCGGAATTTGAAGTTGAGTGTAGTACGATCTTGCTGCCGCCTACTTATATTTAGCGTAGTGATCACAAAGACAAGATAAGAGAAATTAGGGCTCGTACGGAGGCATATAGGCATTATTTTTTTTCCTCGTTCTATTTGGGAGTGAAATAGGAAAGGGAATGCCTAGTAGTGGTACAGTGTACCCTCCGCCACGCACCTTACGGTGGATTGCGGCGTATGTATGTAGATGTAGATGTAGAGGTTCCAACACTTAAAAGACTCAGCTCCGGCTTATTTGTGTACCGGCAATGCGTACAGCGTGGTTTCGGGAGAGGAATCCAAAACCACCCCAAACCACGATATAGCGTGCACGACCAGTGGCGTAACAACAATTTCTTTCGAGTGGGGGGAGGAAACCTATTTCTGACTAGCGAACTTTAGCGCCCTATCAGACAACTACTGTGCCAAATTTCTGTGCAGAATTTGTTACATTTGTTACATATGCGTACATATGTTGTCCCCTATTAGCTGTAACAGACTCAAAAATGGGAAGAAAGGAGATGACAGAAAGTAGTAGTTGTCACAAGATGCTTCAGTCAAAGGCAAAAATGGCTGCCATTAAAATACTGTCTCGTAATTACTGACAGCACCAGTTCATTCACTGGCTCTGCCTAAAGATCAAATAAAACCAAGTGAATATGGGGGGCAGAAACCGTGTCACGCCCCACCAAAGTTTGAAGTGCGGGTGGGGGGCAGGCTGGGTGGGGGGGGGGCGACTGCCCCTCCTGCCCCCTCCCCGGTTGAAACGTCGTTTTGCAGGATCACTATGGCAATGCATGCCGAACTCCTCGTTGGATTGCCTTAATTGTTTACCAATACTAGGGGCACTTATATCTTTATGTCACATGTGGCAAACAATGTTTTTAAAGCTATGGGACCAACCTGCAGTGGTCATCGTCCACTAGACTTAGAAAGTACGTTAACTTACGGTAAGGACAACAAACGCACCCATGTCTGAGGGAGGACTAAAACCACCGACGGAGATGAGCCGCGCGCACCGCAGCAAGGCAACAGATGTAGAATTCTTACATGGAGATGGTAAATGTGCAAGACTGACCAATAAGAAATATTGGGAATTATAAAACCGATGCGAACAGCCCCGAATTTGCTACTGAACGAGCAGACGGAATTAACTAATTCACCTCTTTTAGATTGCGAGTAAGTTCTACGTAGAAGATAATAACAGTATTTTGGACCTGATGCTGTCATCCGTAAAGAAGCAAAAACGCCACCCGTGAGTGGCCGAGCGCTGTAAGGCGGCTTGTCACGGAGTGCCGTCTGCTCCCGCCGGAGGTTCAATTCCTCCCTCGTGCATGGGTATGTGTTGTCCTTTGCATTAGTTAGTTTAAATAGGTTGTAAGTCTAGACACTGATGACCACTGCAGTTTGGTCCCATAGGTTTACAAACATTTGAACAATTTTTAGCAATGCATGTGGCAATTGTTCATCATCGTCCACCAGTCCAAATTTAAACTGACTTCGTGGTAATGCAGGTAGAACCAACACCACCTAGAGATAAGACCTCACAACAACCAGGCCGCGACCGGCAGCTTACTAGCTGACCGCTGGGGCACAGGCCACTGCCTCATAGCGGCCAGCCAGTAAGCTGGCGATCGCAGCCTGTCGGTGTGACGTGGCACGGGCTGTTGTGAGGCCTTGTCTCTAGGTGTGTTGGTAGAACTGGGATTCGTCAGTACAATGTAATGGCATTCGGTTGTCCACGTCCGCTCATCCTACCATTACCTATGCAAGACGCCTGTGGCCTTGAATAAGTGGTACACACAGCAAAGGTCGCCTCTTTTAAGGATAACTACAACACGTTGGAATAGTTCTAGCCTTCATGTCCTCACAGAAATATCGCGTAGCCATAATATACTAAGTACGCCACATGTGTGCCAGCAGATCAACAAACATTCTGTTTGGTTGAAGCAGAACATCGATAGGTAGAGAGAGCGCGAATGTTCATTTTGCACTCACTCCGGTTGGAAACAGGGATTAACCCGATGACTCGCCAACTGACCTGTTGTTACGTTAAAAGTACGTTTTGTTTCAAAAATGTTCAAATGTTTGTTAAGCTTTTGGGATTTAACTGTGGTGTTATCAGTCCCTAAACTTACAAACTACTTATGAACTAACACAAAAGACAACACAAACATCCATGTCCGAGGGAGGATTCAAACTCCCGACGGGAGACGGCCTCGCGCATCGGAACATAGGACCTCAATGTGCTCGACCACTCCGCCGCGGCACTTTTTGTTTATCTAGTCACAAGAAGACAGTAGATTTTTAAGGTTTCTGGGTACGTTTTCTGTTTACTGAATGTAGGATGTGGCATGTATACTTTTTACACATGTGAAGTGACAATCCTGCTTCTTTTTTTTCTTTCCAGAAAGTGAAATATCCACGATCGGTCTTCTTCATTGTCAGCAATGAGTTCTGTGAAAGATTCACATACTATGGAATGCGAAGTAAGTACACTATTTTTCTTGATTGGTAAAATATTTATGTAGAATTTGAAGAAATCATACTGCACGAAAATTGCTTAAGAAACCCTACTTAAAATATATTAATTTGTCTGTTTCAGCTATTCTTTCAATATATCTCAGAAACATTCTGGGATTCACGGATGAGATGTCTACGATTATTTATCACACATACACTATGTTATGTTATTTCTTTCCAATATTTGGAGGTATTTTAGCTGATAGCTTTTTAGGCAAGTTCAGGTCAGTAAAGGAACCAAACAATTCACTAAAACCATTCTTAGATTACTGCTTGTCATAGTTGTATCGAATAGACAAAATACAAGTGACGGAGTACAATTGGTGCACCTTAAGATAGAAATGTCAACTTGTATTGTCCATATCTGGGACGAATGATTGGAGGTTGCTTGCCTGTCTAAGGTGAACAACATACTTTCCAGCCTACGTTGTATTTTGATCATCAAGTACAATAATTCAGAAAGTAAATAAATACATTGAGATACTTTCTCATAATTACATTTATTATTAAGCGCCAGAACGCTAATATTTTAAATTAATTTATATTTATTTTTTGCAGGACTATACTGTATTTGTCGATTGTGTATGCTTTAGGGAGCATAGTACTGTCTTTGGCCGCTGCAGATGATGCTATTCCAGGCATGCCCTCACAGTAAGTTTTTAAAATAAATTATAGTAATTGTAATTGTAGTACCGGGGCCAGTCATAAAATCGTATTGATATCTCATTCTGTTTAGTGGTTCTCAGGCAACTGCAAAATATGCTTATAATGCCAGGTAAACTCAGAGTTTATTTCAGGAAAGCTGCACTTGCATAAATTATGAATGCATATGACGTCCTCGACAATCGACAATGTTTCCACAGGTGCACACATTGTCACGTTCCAACACTGATCCCTCTACTGACTGCATGTTGAAATTTAGTCACCTGACTGCGCCAGACAAAAATGTTCATATTTAGTTTCTTGCGAAATTACAACATGGCTGCTACGAAGTTTTCCTATACCATGATAATGAAATAAGTTTCTAGTCCGCTCAAATACCTGCCTCTTATATCGCGTATTGATATAAATTTCAAGACAAGAAGTACACAAGCAATGCTTTATCCCTCAGAAACTGATGGAAGTTCATCTGCCGAATTACAACATGGTGGCCGTGGCGGAGCGGCCGAGCGCATTGATGCGCTATGCTACGATGCGCGAGGCCGTTCCCCGTCGGGGGTTCGAATCCCCCCTCTGGCTGTTAGAATCGTCTTTAGTATAAGGTAGTTCATAAGCAGTTTGTAAGTTTAGGGACTGATGACCCGCAGTTAAGTCCCTTAAGCTTGACAAACATTTGATTTGAACAACATGGTGGTCAATGCAAAATCATTTTCGAAGCAGGCACGCTGCCGCGGTGAAATGGCCGCGCGCACTAAGGCGCCTTGCTCACTTATCCTAAGAACAACACACACACACACACACACACACACTCAAACACAGCCGTGCCCGAGGGAGGATTCGAACCTCGGACGACGAACAGCCGCGCGCACCGCAGCAAGGCGCCTTAGTGCGCACAGCCGTTCGCCGTCGAAGGTTCGAGTCCTCCCTCGGTCATGTGTGCGTGTGTGTGTTGTTCTTAGGATGAGTTTAAGCAGTTTATAAGTTTAGGGACCGATGACCACTGCAGTTGGGTCCCATAACATTACAAACATTTGAACATTATTTGCAGGCGCGCTGCCGTGCAGTCATAAAGGCCGTAGTTATCCAGGTTATATAGACGCTGTAGTCAGGGTACAAAGGCAACGAGAGGGACCTGTGCAAACGGATTTAGAAGCTCGTTATGCGAGGCATATATCGAAATTTAACAAACAAAAAACACAGTAAACTCCAGAGCTCAGTACAAACACAGGCGATCATTGCTACAAGTTATCGATATTGACTGCGCGCTGAAGAGTCAAGGAAACTGCTACACCTGCCTAAAGTCTTATATCGACCTACGAGCACACACAAGTATCGCAACACGACGAGGCGTTGGACTCGACTAATGTCGGAAGCAATTCAGCGCTGTTCACTGAAATGATCGTACGGCATTTTTAATCGGGACATTGCATGTGGTGTTGTTCGGTAGCCTAGCGCAAGTCTTTGTAACTGACGCCACTTCGGGGACTCGCGTGTGGATGATGATGACAATGATGATGAGGACAACTCAGAACGCTCAGTCCCCTACCGGGAATCGAACCCGAGCCCGCTGCGTGGTAGTTAGCGACACTGACGTCTGAGCTACGGGGGCAGACAGCGCTGATGATTAATTCGTAAGAGTTCGAAGTAGTGGAGACCTCTTCTGAGTAGTAAGTTGCAAGGCGTCCGGGATGTTCTAAGTAATATGTATGTCTGGGGAGTTTGATAGCCAGCGGAGGTGTTTAAACTTAGCAGCGTGTAACTGGAGTCACGCTGGACGTATGGTGTGGTGTCTTGTCTTGCTGGAATCGCCCAAGTCCGTCGGAATGTACACTGGACATACAGGGTGTCCAGAAAAGAGCTCCCTGATTTCAAAATTAAATATCTCGAAAACAAAGATCGATAGAGGAATGCAGTAAACGGTATGTTTATTGTGAAAGCTGTAAGTAGTTTATACATCAGTTTGAAATAATAGTTACAAAAGCTGCTAACAGCTGGCGCTGTACGCTGTACAGCTCATATCAGCATACATAAGTGAAATAATCATATGAAAACACTCTTTGCAAACAATCACATCGCAATGTTTCAAAATGTTCACCATTGGCACTACAGAGGTGGTGCAAACGAAGAATGAAATTCGCCATCACATTTCGTAGTGTCTCAACCGAAATTGATTCACATGCCACACAGATCACCGATTCAAGCTCGTCCATCATGGCGCGATACCCCACAAAAAAGAAAAAGTCACAGGGAGTCAAATCCGGTGAATATGGAAGCCAATCCATGCCTGCACCAGTAAATTTGGGATATTCCAAAGCAATGACTCGATTCCCGAAGTATTCCTCAAGAAAGCGAAACACTTGTTCCGTCCAATGTGGTCGGGCTCCATCTTGCATAAACCATTCAGTACTTGGTAGATCCTCTAACGCTTGCTGTGTGGCGACAAATTCTTCCAAAATTGCAACTTAACGTGCACCATTGACCGTTTCTCGAATGAAGAAAGGGCCAATAATGCCTCTGCTGCATACTGCAGCCCACACAGTAAGTTTAGGAGAATACAGGGGTTTCGCTTCACACCAATATGGCTTTTCAGAAACCCAAAATCGCCAGTTCTGCTTACTCACGTATCTATTCAGGTGGAAGTGTGCTTTATCTGTAATCCAGATGCAGCCAACATCAAATCCTTCACTATCAATCATTGTGAGCATCTGATTAGCAAAGGCAACCCTTTGTTGCACAGCTCGTACGGGTACGGCCTGGTGCGTTTGAATTTTGAATGGAAACATGTGTAGGCTCTTTCTAAGTATTTTCTGCGCGCTGGAACGCTTCAAACCAGTCTCAGATGCAATTCTACGAACGGATGACATTGGATTTCGCTGAATAATTCCAGAAACTGTGGCGATATTTTCAGGCGTAACTGCGGTTTGCTTGCGGCCAAAATGCCTCACTATATCATCAGTTACGCTGCCTAACCCGTCATACTCTAGCACCAGAAAAACGCATTGTTCAATGGAGTACATGGTTTTAATCTCTCCCTTCGGTACGCTTAACCTCCTTTCACGTTTCAATAGTGGAACTGATCGCTCTCTCACTCGTGCAAATGACGGAAACAGATGGGTTTCCGATGTGCGGTGGAGTTCAAGCTGGTGAGCTACGCCTCCAAAATATCTGGTTGTGGTGTCTTTTTCCTGGCGTTTTGGTCGTCCTTGCGGTTTGCATTGTCTTGTTGATCCTATGTGTGCATTCCGCTCCTAGTCGAAGCGGAGCAGGTGGGGCCATCTGGTAGCATTCAGTCGCTGCACTCTGTGGCCAAGTGCACGAATGAGAGCGTTCGGCGACTGGGCAGCTTTCTGGTAGAAAAGCTTCGCAGCCTGCCGGAATCTGGCTCGGATAGGTGGTATGTTTGTGACGCGAAGGAGATCTTCGGTCGGAAAATCTCGTGGAAGGTGGAGTGCGAGACGTAGAATCCTGTTTTGGAGGCTCTGAAGCCTTCTGATGTGCGTATTCGCAGCGTTCCCCCAAACGACCGCCGCATACTCGAAGATGGGGCGGATGAGTGTGGTGTAGATGGCCACACCAAGCTGAGGTGGCAGAGTGGAGGTCGGGTTGAGAAACGGGTAGAGGTCCCTCATCCGGCCTCTGGCTTTGCCGATGACGTCGTCGACGTGTTGCTTCCAGGTAAGCTGCTTATCCAGTGTCACTCCCAGGTACTTAGCCGTTTTGCCCCATGGAACGGCTGTGCCTCGTACCGAGAGTCGTGGAAGATCAACTGGAACACGTTTCCTGGCGATAATGAGTGTTTGCGTCTTCGCTCCATTAAAGCTGAGCCTCCATTTGGTGGCCCATTGACTCAGCTCGTCTGACGCTCGTTGGAGCCGACTTCCTAACGTACGTGCGCTCATGCTTCGGGAGAAGATCGCCGTATCATCAGCGTATAGTGCGAGGTGCACCCTATCGATCCGTGGCATGTCGGCTGTGTACAATATGTACAGTATTGGTCCCAAGACAGAGCCTTGGGGGACTCCAGCTCGAATGGGTCTTCTTGTCGAGAGTTCCTCAGTGCGCACTTGGAACGTCCTGTCTTGAAGGTACGACCGAATTAGTCGGACGTGCGGCAGGGGCAGTCCAAGCACTAGTAGCTTGTAGAGTAAACCTTCATGCCAAACGGAGTCAAATGCTCTCGAAACGTCGAGGAACACCGCCCCAAAGTATTCCCGTCGTTCAGTCGCGTCGAGGGCCTCTTCTACTAATCGGAGCAGCTGGTGAGTAGTGGCATGTCCTGGTCGGAAGCCACATTGTTCATCTGGAAGGATGTTTTCTTGCCGGATGTGGTCCATGAGTCTCTTCAGGTATACTCTCTCGAACACTTTGCTGATTGCTGGTAGGAGGCTGATGGGCCGATAATTACTGGGTTGGCGATGGTCCTTCCCTGGTTTAGGAACAGGGATTACTTCGGCATGTTTCCAGGCTTGGGGGTAATCTCCCGTTCTCATGATGGTAGTGAATGTTGCTGCAAGGTGCGTTGAGGCTTCTGGGGGCATCTGTCGGAGCATTTCATTAGAGAGCTGGTTGGGGCCTCCAGCTTTTCGTTTGTTGAGGTGAAGTAATATCGTGGACACCTCTTCTGGGCTAACTTCTGCTATAGGTTCTCCCTCCTCTACGGCGTTAAGGTAGATCGGTAGCCGTTGCTGGACCAATCGTACATGATCTAGATCGATTGGGTCCTGTACTGGTGTGAAGTTTGCCTCGAAGACGTCGGCGATGGCGTTGGCCTTGTCTTCTGGAGCACTGACGATCGTAGGGCCAACCTGCAGCGGTGGTATCTTCTGTCGTCGTCGTAGAAACTTCTGGGTGGCCTTCCAACCAGAACCATCATCGACACGTAGTGTGGCGAGCTTGTTTGACCATTCTTGGTGGCGGTGTGCGGTTACTGCAGCTTTGATTTCCCGCTGTAATCTGTTTACAGCTCGCTTCGTGGCAGGGTTACGGGTAAGTTGCCATTCCCTGAATATGCGGTTTTTGGCTGTTATCATTGCCAGAATATCCGGTGGTAGCTGCCTAGATCGATCTGGTGGATCTCTCCTCTGGCGAGGTGTGGCCCGTTTCACTGCCTGGATAGCGTTGTCTGTGAAGATGCGGACGTTATTTTGGACTCCGGTATCTTCTACCATAGGTGTATTTTGGAGGCTGTTCCCTAAGAGTTCTCTGTAGTAGTCCCAGTTCGTGTTGTTGGTGTGTAGTCCTCTCCTCTTCAGAGGCTCTGCATCGACGTCGACTTCAAAGACGACTGGCACATGATCAGAGGAAAGTACGTTGCGTGTGCTGGCGGATATGACGTACGGTACCCCCTTGATCAACGCAACGTCAATGACGTCCGGTTGTCCACCATTTTCGGGGAAATGGGTCGGATCATGTGGACCTATTATCATGGCGTCGTGGCGTTGAGCTTCCCGCAGTAGGTGTCGTCCTTGCTTGTTGATGACGCAGGAATTCCATAGATGATGTTTGGCATTAAAGTCACCCGCTGCAAAGACCTTGCCAGAGGGTGACAGTAATGTTTCGACGTCTCCTGGTTGTACAGCAGTTTTTGGTTTTCTGTATACTGCCACGAAAGTGATCCTGCCGATGGTTGTGTCAACCGCTACTGCTGTGGCTTCCATAGCTTGTAGTGGAGGTAGCTGGACTCGATGGTGGGCCAGAGATGTGCGAACATAGACAGCCGTTCCGCCCCCATGTGTTGGTCGGTCTGTCCGGTAGCATGCATAATTTGCGGCGCGGACGTGGACCCCTGGCTTGAGGAAGGTTTCGTTGACTAGGCATACGTCAACCGCTTCTTCCCTGAGAAATTGTCGGAATTCACCTTCCTTAGTGCGGACGCCTTTAGCATTCCACGCGGCAATTGTGAGTCCTCGTTGACTACGGGCCATTACGTGTGAATGTAGGTCCAGCGGAGATTGCCTGGATGGCTGCAGTGACGGCGGCTGTGATTTGCCGCGGTATTTCTTTGATGAGGTCCCTCAGCTCATGGAGAAGAGTGACCATATCCTCCAGGTGTGGGGTATTCTCCCGTGAAGTTGCAGGGACAGTTGGTGAACTACTCGGAGGGGCAGTTTTGACGCTTTCCTCTCGTGCCTGGCGTGTGCGGTCGCGCTGCTCCCGAGTGCGTTCACTGCTGGTAGAAGGCTGAGTTGTGCCATTTTCTCCCCGGTTCTGCTGTCGAGGTGCTGTCTGGGTCCTTGTGTTGTTGGATTTCTTCTCCTTTGCAGGTTCTGGTCTCTTGTCAGTTGTTGCGTTTGCCGCTGCAGCTGCATAACTTACGCCTGGGCGTACTGTTGCTGGTTTCTTAGTAGCCCCAGGACGTTGTCCGCGGCTCTTTGCCGCAGCCCAGAGAAATACGGAGCATCCACGGTAGGAGGCGACGTGGTCCCCACCACAACCAGCGCACTTGGGTGGGCCGTCTTCTTTCTTCCGTGTGCATTCTCTGCTGGCGTGTTCTCCCGCGCATTTCACGCAGCGCGGCGGCAGTGAGCAGAATCGGGCGACGTGTCCCACAGCTTGACAGTTGTAGCACTGTGCTTCACCCCGCTTCGATCTGAGTTTTTCCGTTGTGACAGGTGTCGCAGCGATCCTAGTAACTTGCCAGAGACCCCTATTGTGAGGTATGTCGCAGGTGACAACCAGAACCAGTGGTGTCTCTTTCCTCGTTCTTCTTGAGTTCAGTCGTGTTACGGAGCGGAGTCCAAATCCATACCCCATGTCCGACAGTTGTTGTTTTATGTGCTCCAGACTGTAATTTCTGGGCAGGCCTCGGAAAACAATCTTCAGTGTTTTGTCTGCGGCAGAAGGAAAGGTATAGAAGGGTTTATCAAGCGCCCCAAACTTCGCTGTGACGGCCCTATAGTCATCCGCCGTTTTGAGTGTGACCTTGTATAGGTCATTACCCGCTGGCTTGATGACTACGTTGTCCTGTCCCACCATTTGGATAAGTAGTTTGTAAAGGATATCATAGTCGTCCGCATGCTGCACGACGATCGGAGGTGGTTTAGCTTCTGCCTTCCTGGCTGGTACTTCCACCCCTTCCGCCAATTCCGCGAACGCGTTGGTCGTCGGTACTTGTGTCGACGTCCTCATTTGTGCGGGTTTTGCGGGTCGTCGGACAAGTTCGAAGCCGTCGTCGTCTATAACCGCTTCCTGACGCGCCTTTTTTCCTGTCGTGGGGACGCGCGTGCTTCCTGATGTAGTCGCTGGTCTCCTCTTCTGCCGACGAGACATCGTGGAGCTTCCCTGGCGTCCCGTGTGTTCGTCGTCAGATTCAGGCAATGGCGCGTGTATTGCTTCCAATCCGCAATCCATAACATCGTCCGTGGTCGTTGCCTGGGCCGTCTTAGATGGGGGGCCGGATGGGGCCGCCGACCGAGCAAGCTCGGCCGGACAGCGATCCGCCACACCCTTCGCAGTACGTACGTCCACTTCCTCTGACATCGCGCACTCGATTGTCCTGATCGCTCTGGGCTTCGGAACACTGTTTATACTATGGCGATTACAGCGCCATCTGTTAGCAGCTTTTGTAACTATTATTTCAAAATGCTGTATAAACTTCTTACAGCTTTCACAATAAACATACCGTTTACTGCATTCCTCTGTCGATCTTTGTTTTCGAGATATTTAATTTTGAAATCAGGGAGTCTTTTTCTGGACACCCTGTATTATGTTGTTGGCATTAAATTACTGTCACAAACTTCACACCACTTCACGGATCATTCCTTAAAGTAATTCAGGTACTGTATTTATTTTTTTTAATATATACGCCACTGTAATAAGTCTATTACATTTGTCGGAGCTAGATTGTATTTTACTAGAAGCATGCGGTGTCGAGGTGCTACATTTATGTATCGAGGCGCGTAGCAGAGTTTTGTTGTTGTTGTTGTTCGTTTGATTTTGTGGTGTTATTTGCGGTTTTCGACAGAATTTTTCTGTTAAAATACGCTGCTGTGCTCTTTCTTACAGCAGGAAGACAAAAGGAGCGAATGTAAGCTATCATTCGTTTCCGAAGGACATTCAGCTTGAGAAAGTGTGGATTTCGAAGTGCCACAGGAAAGATCGCTCCAATGTTGCGACGCCAACAATTTGTTCGCTGCATTTCACACACGATGATATTACCTCCGTCACGTGTGAGCAGAACTCCTCAATTTACCGCCAAGGAAAGTGCTTAAACCGGACGCAGTGCCGAGAGTAAACATTTCAGGAAGTGTTCCCAGTGTTTATGATTTGAGTGCAGAAGATACAATTTCCACAAATCGGGCAGGCAGGTTGCAAGCAAGGAAGATAACGAAGAGTGCACTTGAACATCTAGAAAAATGTTCAAATGTTTGTAAATCTATCGGACCAAACTGCGTGGTCATCAGTCCGTAGCTTACAAACTACTTAAACCTAGGTAAACTAACCTAAGGCGAACACACACACCCATGCCCCACCGCGGCCACAGTAAGTCCCTTAAGCTTTAACGGATTTCTTTTTGTAGTCATACGGATGACTTCACACTTTTCATTAATAAGGGTCAATTGACAAATTTTGCACCATTGTTTATATCCTCAGTAGTGCAGACGCATATATACAGAAACATGAGGCGGCATGGAGGAGGAGGCCGAGCAGAAGAAGGCGGACCGCACAGGAATGGCCGTGCGGTTCTAGGCTCTAGGTCAGGAATTTCGCGGCCGCAGGAGGTTCGAGAGCTTCCTCAGGCGTTGGTGCGTGTTTTGACCTTAGCATAGGTTTAAGTTAGTTCAAGTAGTTTTTTTTTTTTTGTTCTATGTGTAGTTCTGTTCGTTGCGGACGTTGATCAAGTTTGTTCGTTTTTGTTCGATTTGTTTTTGGCGCAGCTTTGTTATTACAGAGGGCGTGCAGCCGTCTGACCGGGCGCGCTGAGCCACGGCGCCCGGCAGACCGCTCGGCTACTCCACCGCGGCTGAACATCTAGCTAATGTGTCTCTTAGACAACTGCGACAGATGAGTACGATATCGACAATGAACAGGAGAACTTACCAAACGTGTGGAAGAATTAGAATGTAGGAACCCCAGGCTGACTGCTTTGTGTTACAAACCTTCAATTTAGAGAAAAGACTCTGAAAGAAAAATTGAAAGTTTCCTCAACAGCCAATCACAGCTATAGCTTGAAATCTCTTTCCCCCACTTTACTTCCTTCAAAACCTCTTTCCCGCGAAAAAGAAGCTTCTAGAGGCTTCTAGAAAGTTCTAGAACGTTTGACGGTTGAAGTCAACTCCGAATCGTAGCGTCGCCCGCGAGGTTTGGCGCGAAGCAGCACCGGCCAGCCAGTAACCTGTGACCTCGCACTGCCCGGTCAACACGCCACGCCCTCCAGATAGCGTCACGACTCTCCTCGTCGCTTGCCGGCCTCCCTCACTTACTTGACTGCGTTCCTGTTTCCAACCGAGAAAAGTACTTCATGCAAATATTGTTAATATTAAATGTTGCCTACCAGCATCAACAAGTTTCCCCAGTGACCTAGTCAACATTAATACTCCCACTCTTCCTACCTAATTTTGCTTTCAGATTATCCGGAATCAAACCGATACCGGTAATCTATATTTATAAATGTGAATGTCTGTTCGATGTACGTTTATCATGTCTGAACAACAAGACATAAAGAGCTAAAAATTTGTACAGTTACTAATGTCTACCCGGGGAAGGCTTTAGGCACGGTTTTATGGCGATACAGCTGTTTATCTATATGTATTAATGTGAATGTCTGTTCGGTGTACGCTTATGACGTCCGAAAGACAAGACGCAGAGACTTAAATATTTGTACAGTTACTTATTTATACCCGAGGAAGGTTTTAGGCACGGTTTTATGGCGATCTGATAGATATTTAGTAATTTGAAGAATATTACGCGAAATGAAGAACAATAATTACTCTTTGAAATTATATTTACTCTTTGAAAATGGTTTAATAGGTTGCATTGTTGCTTGAGGGTTGATAATGATAGAAGGATGGAGTATATTGAGATGGAAAATATCGGTATATATAAAATTCTATGTGTGTGTGTCTTAATATTTCGCTCTGCAGCGAAAACTACAGAACGCAAACGAATGGTCTGTGTGTAATTGTTGTCCGAAGTTTCCCGTTGTACACCATATCAATTCCATGTCGATAGCTATAAGGGGTGGAAGATATGGTGGTTGAAAGTTGTCAAATTATAAAAAAATTCGGACTGAAGGCCAGCGATAACGTTTGCGACTCTATAGCGAGGAGGTTACATACAGTGAAACGTGATGCTACAGACCATATCTTTGTTCTATGTGTGCTACAATGTCTTCAGTTCTTTCTCTGAAAGGAATCGCATACGAATAAGGAAATATAAGAATAAATAAATACCACACTACTGAAAGGTAGCTTATTTATCATAATCAACCAATAAGCGATCGGAGCCGCGGGTTTAAGCTAGTTACATTATAAATCAATGCACATTATAATTATTAATGCGAAAACATAGCATGTAAGGTGGTGAAATTTCCTGCCACCTTACACAGTAGCTGTAGCGGAGCGCCGAGGGCTTTGAGGCGCTATGCTCCGATGCGCGAGGCCCTTCCCCATCGTGGGTTCGAATTCCCCCTCGGGCGTGGATGTTTGTGCTGTCTTTAGCGTACGTTTGTTTATAAATACTTTGTAAGTTTAAGGACTGCTGACACCGCAGTTAGGTCCCATAAGCATAACAATCATTTGAACATTTCTTACACAGTACAATAGCAACATATACGAGGTGCATTCAATTTCTAAGGCCTCCGATTTTTTTTTCTCCGGACTGGAAAGAGATAGATACATGCGCATTGTTTTAAAAAGGGCCGCGTTCATTGTCAATACGTCCCAGAGATGGCAGCGTCATACGGCAGATGGAATTTTACCGCCAGTGGTGATAATGAGTACTGTTTTAGATACTTAAAATGGCGACGTTTTCCTTACTTGAACAGCGTGCAATAATTCGATTTCTGAATTTGCGTGGTGTGACACCAACTGAAATTCATCGACAGTTGAAGGAGACATGGAGTTATGGATGTGTCGAAAGTGCGTTCGTGGGTGCGATAGTTTAATGAAGGCAGAACATCTTGTGACAACAAACCGAAACGACCCCTGGCTCGCACAAGCCGGTCTGACGACATGATCGAGAAAGTGGAGAGAATTGTTTTGGGGGATCGTCGAATGACTGTTGAACAGATCGCCTCCAGAGTTGGCATTTCTGTGGGTTCTGTGCACACAATCCTGCATGACGACCTGAAAATGCGGAAAGTGTCATCCAACTGGGTACCCGTGTGGCATGGTGCCAAGCAATGTTGACGCGCAACGACAGCACGAATGGGACTTTCTTTTCGTCTGTTGTGACAATGGATGAGTCGTGGATGCCATTTTTTCAATCCAGAAACAAAGCGCCAGTCAGCTCAATGGAAGCACACAGATTCACCGCTACCAAAAATATTTCGGGTAACCGCCAGTGCTGAAAAAATGATGGTGTCCACGTTCTGGGACAGCGAGGGCGTAATCCTTACCCATTGCCTTCCAATGGGCACTACGGTAACAGGTGCATCCTACGAAAATATTTTGAAGAACAAATTCATTCCTGCATTGCAACAAAAACGTCCGGGAAGGGCTGTAGGGTTGCTGTTTCACCAAGACAACGCACCCGCACTTCGAGCTAACGTTACGCAACAGTTTCTTCGTGATAACAACTTTGAAGTGACTCCTCATGCTCCCTATTCACCTGAACCGGCTCCTAGTGACTTTTGGCTTTTTCCATCAATGAAAGACACTCTCCGTGGCCGCAAATTCACCAGCCGTGCTGCTATGCCTCAGCGATTTTCCAGTGGTCAAAACAGACTCCTAAAGAAGCCTTCGCCGCTGGCATGGAATCATGGCGTCAGCGTTGTGAAAAATGTGTACGTCTGCAGGGCGATTACGTCGAGAAGTAACGCCAGTTTCATCGATTTTGGGTGAGTAGTTAATTAGAAAAAAATCGGAGACCTTAGAACCTGAATGCACCTCGTAACACTGAGAACTTTAATTTAAAATAAATCACGTCATATTATATGGCATTTTGTTGCAGTTAGCCTGTATAATCTGACTGTTAGCTAAGCAGAGCGCGCACAAAACTCGGTGGCGCTGTCTCGCTCGCCCCCAGGGCCGTCAGCATCCTGGGCCTGGTGCTGATCTCGGTGGGCACGGGCGGCATCAAGCCGTGCGTGTCGGCGTTCGGCGGCGACCAGTTCGTGCTGCCGGAGCAGGAGAAGCAGCTGTCGCAGTTCTTCTCCGTGTTCTACTTCTCGGTCAACGCCGGCAGCCTGGTGTCCACCTTCATCACGCCCATCCTCAGGGAGGACGTCACCTGCCTCGGCCACGACAGCTGCTACTCGCTCGCTTTCGGAGTTCCTGCCATCCTCATGATCGTCTCTACAGGTAGGGCCTATTTTCACCACTTACACTTGTTACATCTTTTAATTTTATCATTATAATTATAAATTTATGTACCCAGAGATTGTTTTGAATCTAGAAACAGTGAAAGACATTAAAATCAAAGGTGAAGCAATGAATTAAAATTTATGTTGCGGCCGGGAATCGAACCCGGACCTCCATGTTCACTAGGCAGACGTCTTAACCATATTTTTTTTAAAGAAAAATTATTTATTCCACAACTTCCTCTACACATATAACAATTACACAGGTCTTACAATAAAAACATACAATTTATGTACTTAAGATGAGCAATTACTTTATCCCATTTACACAACTTTTTTCGAGTATTTATTACATACAGATGTCCTTCATATTATTATGGAAACATATGCTCTTCTGCACCTGATGATAGAAAAAATTCATTTTAAAATTGAATGGAATATATCTATACAAAAAGGAGATTCTTCACGTAATTCAGTGCATGCAGTGAGTTGTCTTATCGAGACGTCACTGAACAGTGTGTCGTAGGAAGTTAAGGAAGAGCTTCTGGTAGATTCTTCTCTTCAAAAGGTTTTGGTGCTGTATGTTGAGATACAGCTGGAAGTCTTCCTTGCTTTTGACACCTTCCGTCATAATGTAGTGTATTGCTTATCCTTTAATCCAGTTGACAGCCTTTCTTTTCATAGCTGGGTAAGGCACGTTACTCGGATTTAGTTCTGCTGGTGTTAATGATATGTGGAGCTGTTCGGGTTACTTTGGCTAAAATTTGTCTATTGTTTTGCCGTATTTCATAGACATCAGCACACACCAATCGATGTTCTTCAGTGTCAACTAAGTGGCAAGTTAAACAGTTCGGTGAATCTGTGAGGTGAATGCGGTGTAACTTAAGAGTTAGTGACTATTTTCCTATTGACGGTCCTTTACCATGTAGCTCTGACGTTGGATGGTAGAAAACGGCTACTTATTCAAAATTGCCTTCCAGTTGCAAGCAGGATATTTCTGTTGAACAACGTTTCTATGTCTTGTCTTCATCAATTCTTCGTACATGTTTTCCACTGTAGCCGTCTTTTGCGCTCTGATTTTTATGGGAAGGTAACTAAGATCAACTATGAATTGCTGAAAATGATAAAATCCTATAGGTATATATCTATAGGGGATGACGTCTATAGGTACTATTTCATGTAATAAGTTAGCTGTAAGACAGTTAGAAGTTGTCTTCCAGAGCTTGAGCACCACTAGACCACCGCAACACTAGCTATTAAGGCACCTTGGAATAATCTAAGTACGACTTTCCTCCTCGTCACAAACTGTAATTCAGCTTCTGTGTTCCATGAAAAACTGTCACAATTCCCTTAGGTAAAAGGCAGGAATGTTCCAATAAGTCCAATACCGGGGTGCATGGAGAGCCTTGACAGTTGTGGCAATATTTCAAGGAACACAGGGGCTGAATTAGAGTTTGTGACGTGAAGTTGCACTTAGACTATTCCGAGGCGCATTGTTAGCTTCTGTTGCAGTGGTCTAATGATTAAGACGTCTGCCTAGTGAACATGGAGGTCTGGGTTCGATTCCCGGTCGCAGCACAAATTTTAATTCATTGCTTCACCTGTAACTTTTAATTTTGCTAATTGAACTGCCGGCAGTTTATAGTTTAACTGAAGTCGTGCAGCACACGTTTTCCATTGCCCTTCAATTTCTCTTCGTTTGGAGAGGCCTTGCCAAACATAATTAAAATATCACTTTTTGAACCTCCTGTCAACGTTGTACCCACTTTCGCGGCAGGACGACACAAAAAAGGTTGTGTGGAAAAATAAATAAATAATAGAACACGTTCAGAAATTGTCGAATGCTTTTGAATGGTTTGAAGTCGCTACATCCTACATACCACAGCAAAAATTGCGATTACACTACACCCCAAAGCGATAATTTAACGTTTAATGGGGTTGTAGCCTCACAGTTTCTTTAGAGAAAGTTTGAATTGTCCGTGGAATGGCAGCAGGGTCATAGATTGTCATGAACGTCGCCCTGTCGATCGTTAAAATGCGAACTGCCGTTTT
This sequence comes from Locusta migratoria, assembly GCA_026315105.1. NCBI lineage: Eukaryota > Metazoa > Arthropoda > Insecta > Orthoptera > Acrididae > Locusta > Locusta migratoria. The sequence goes on from CM048747.1 coordinate 427,644,479, forward strand.
CGACTTCGAAATGTGTGGGAATCAACGCCCCATACGGAAGGCGTTGTTTCATTGACGCCATTTGTGGCATTTTGTTGTCGATTTTCATCGACAGTGTCTGTGAAATTGTTTCTTCAGTGATGAAAACGAAACAGTGTGATTTTAATACTGCTTGTCGTGGTTCGGCATTCAATCTCAGAGCCATGGAAGAAAAAGATTAAATGTGAATAAGGCGAAGTATGTAAACCTATCCATCGTTTGACACGTCAAAAATTGGACAGAACTGTGGTGAGAATGTGACATCTTAATATCAACAAGCAAACACGAAAATTTAAGTACTGACTTCTAATATTAATTATACAAGTAGGCTTGTGACACTTGTACACAGCCAGAAAAAAAATTTGTTCGCCTGGAAAGACAACGTCGATTGTGATCGTTGATGGCAGATAGCACCTGGGGGATAATAGTTGTACTGATAAAGGTTTAAACTTCCTTCTCCAACCGATAAAGTATTCACATCGCTGTCAGAGGGCTATCTGCGTCTACCCATTAAGGATGCAGAGTTCTTTTCCGACTCAATATTATGTAAAAATCAACACCTATTTCTTTCAGGCACTGTTTATAATATATATGATTTACAGATTTATTTGTTGATATCACGTAATGCAGCACACTTTTTAAACAAATTAGAAGTATTATGAATATGTTTGAACCCGCTTATGGTTATTATAAATTACAAAGAAATTGATGCAATTTTTCTTTCCAAAATGCTTCAAATCGAGGTACCATTTTATCCTATGTTATACATTTGGAGGAGACCAAATTTTTACCAGGTATGTATGACATGATGGCTCATCTACTATACCTATTTAATTCCACCTATTATGTGTATTTCAAGGGTAAAAATATCAAATATTACATTTTCATTTTTATATATTTTATCCTAATAAAAATGTTATTGTTCTATAATTTAGTTGATTCTGCAATAAAGCTTAGGTAGACTACATAAGTAAGGACTATTGCATGTTACAGAAAAAAATAAAGCAATGTTTGATAAACTTTAGGTAATATTTGTACCCGAATGCTGACTATATAACTTGCAGGAAACTGCGAATGAAGATATGAGGCCAATTAATCTGTGCCTCAGAACATTCCTGAAGCATAGTCTTCATCCTGCAGCATTTCATCATCTTCAAGCTTCCTCTTGGCACTCATTTTAGCACTTCTTGCTTCTTTAGTAACTTGAAGAGCGAATCTTTCAGTTTCATGCACCCGTTATGTGTCACACGCAAGCAATCGATCTGCCATTATTGGAGCCACATTTTATGCCTAAATTTCTCAGGAATTCCATCCTTCCTATCACTCCATGATTGAAAAATATCACTGCATCCAGTGCACCAAATTTCAATGTATTTAGTCCTACAAAAACATTCTTGGGTAATCTTTCCCATATGCAATCGTCGAAACTTTCATTTGTATTCTAAGTGCCCTCATGAAGACATTTACTAAGCAAAACAGGGTCACTAAAGTCTCTGAAAATTGGTTTTATTTCGTTCATAACAGGCTCAGCAAGAAAAAGTTGATAGTTCTTTTCGAAATGAAACTGGTTTGTGTAACAGAAATAAAGGGGGCGTGGCGGTACACATGACCGTAACTTAAAAATTTAGTACATATAGGTCATTTTTCATTTGAAACCCTATAATGCGTATACCAGTATAATCAGGAAAGCTACAGAATTCAATAAAGTCATAACAAAACTTTCGATTTTTCTAGCATTTATAAGCACCCTGTATCCTTAGTAGGGAACGTATACAATCATGAGGCTGATTAGATACCAACGTGTGAAGCAAAAAGTCGCCATGTCAGGGAGACGCACTCTTGATTCCTAGAGCCAAGTGAGCAAGTGTGAAAGAGGTCGATTGTGGTTTTACGGGTGCTGGGATGGTCATTGCAGCGAACTGTCGTGCAGGTTTGATGTGCTACGTCAGTTGTGCAAGGATGCTGGTTACAATGACACAGTCACGTGGACATTCTCACAACTGTAGACGAGGCTCTGGACCTCCGCACAGCACTGACGTCCGCCAAGATGGTCGTGACGTAAGGGCAGCTGGGCTAGATCGTACATCACAGATAAAAAGTTTTGTGACCCCACAAGTGGAAACACCGACTTGCATATGTGCCTGAGGTACAAAACAGTTCCACATTATGAAATCAGCTTTGGAAAAATTAAATTTAATTGTTTTCTGTATTAGTACAGTGCACAAAACATAAAAAAATATGTGTTTTAAATTTTTTGTCGAACTATTGCTTTTTTATGTCATGTATTTCATGTACAACACATACGTTTGTATCGAGGTATTTCATTACTTGGACGTGATAGTTAATAATGCTAGCATAATCTTCGCCAAAGTAGCAAAGACAATTGAGGGGTCAAGGGAGAGAGGAAGCTATGCCACTCTGAAATGGAGATAAACTGAGTTTTCTAAATCACTGTATTAAGGTATTATTTATACAATAAAGGGGTTACTTTCTCCGTCTTAACTTATTGTTATGCAAATTATACAAAAGGAATAATATCAATTTTAATGTAAATAGGACTGATTATGACCTTGTAGGCTTTAATTAACTATAGTTCCCAGTTATTTCAAAACTCCGTGAAAATAACACAACCCGCCAGAACGCTGTTAAATTGCAACAGAATATTATTGGCGATGGGAGAAAACGTATGGCAGAAGACAAATAAATAGTAGCAATAGATGGCGCTGTAAGCACTATAATGTAATCCTTTCATGCCCTAATTATAGTTTGAGAATTGACCTCTGGAGGTAGTCAACCATCGCTGCCCCACATCGCCGCTGGTTAGCTACTCACGCACACTAGCACATAGGGAAGAATGTGTGCTTTGTTATAGTTGCTGATGTTACATGATAATCAAATGAGTGCTTTCTTCTGCTCACTCCTACATCATCACGTTTTGTAGCATAGCGCTGACTACAATCTTTATGTTCAATATGTGTTCTGAATATTGTAGTCCTGCAGGTTGTAAAACTCACAAAATAATGAGGTTTTAGATTCTTCATCTAACTCTGAATAGTTGCACCACTTGAAGTCAGACCTGTCTGATTTGTTTTCGCAGTCACATCCAGGTCTTTGTTGTTTTTCTGCTACTTTCTTGCCAGTTGTATCACTCACGTATTCAGATCCACTGTTTCTTTCCCTCTTTACATCTGCTCTCTTCCATTTGTCAGGATTACGATTGCTTCTTTCAACATTCTATGATACACAAGAATCCATGTTTCACGTACTATTATAGAACACGGCTACCAATCAAAAAGTAGTACAACTGTGGTGTCGCACAAGTCTAAAGTGCGCGCCACCTACTTTCGCCGCGCGCCGCCATGCACGCAAGGCGCGGCGTTCTTACGACGTCAGCCACGAGCGCCCTCTGCGACAACTCCGCTCGTGGCCACCACTGAACGACATCGTTCACTTGGGACTGAGATAGGAACCAATTAACACTTCGAAATCAGATAGGCATCAGTGAAGACTTGGCTATCGGACAGGCACTAGGCAGGCCTCTAGCTCAACTATGTATCACCATTCTGCAGTACTAAACTATGTAAAAGTTAAGTATTGTATAAATTCTGTGCAATATATATCTCGTTCTAATTTACTCTAGTGTTTCTAGTTTCTGCTGTCCCACTGGCTGCTTACCTTCGTACCTGCACAAACGTGCAACCTTTATTCCTGTGTCGGTACTTTTCTACTCGACCACCGACACCTACGACGGAAACGAGACACAAAAGCGGCGACGAGGCTGGGACACAAAAACAACAACTTACATTCACAGAAGAATGAAATAAAACGTTTACTACAAGATAGATACATAATGCAAATCATGTTTAATAGTTAGAAAAGATGGATGTAGGAGTAACAACTACTTTTTTTGAACCATACGTTCTTCCCTTATACGTTAACTGATAAAAAAATCTGTAACACTTCTATGTTGGTACGTCTGGAACGGGAAAAGTGGACAACATCGGTAAGTGGCATAGCTCCTCTTCTCACTCAAAATGATCGTAAGCGCCCATTTAAGATCTTAACAACAAGAACTGCTCCAGAAAGAGCCGGAGCCATGCCACGTGATTCTAGTTAATAGGATAGACGCAAGATGGCACGAGAATACTCAAATGTTCAAATGTTTGTTAAGCTTATGAACTGCTTACGAACTAGGACGGCACAAATATCCATGCCCGAGGGGGGATTCGAACCCCCGACCGTAGTGGCCGTGCTGACCGTGACTGGAGCGCCTTAGTCACCTCGGCCGGCCGATAATACTGAAAATGGACGAAGCTCAATATTTCATGTAATGTGGCATAGCCCCCTCCCTCACTGCTGCAATAAAATAAAAGGAACCACACTCACGCCCCCCACTCTCCATCACGTACAGACGTCAACGCAACCTCCTAGATGGATAGATTAATGCCTCACAAGTGGCTACACGCCGTACCAAGCGGCAAAATGTCGTACTAGAAGCATGTTGTTTATCAACAAAAATGCAACTTTAAGGACTGACGCACAAAATACGGTATAAATCAACTTGTAATACGTTGTTATCCAGGAACAACACTGGGAATGACAGGGTTAACGTTCATTGCTGGGGTGGTGTCCCGCTATTGGAGAGCTTCGGCAGCATTGATAAGTATCGCACAGGGTACCATGAGGCAGAACTGAAGTGTGCGTTGTGGATGGGGAGTGCTTCAAGACAGTCCGTGCAGTCGCAGCATCCATAAGGCGTTGCGGCTGAGTGCCCAGTTTCCCACTCCTCACCATAGATCGCACCCTCTCCTGGACCCTCCACCTACGCACCATCCAAGAAAAAACCTGCTCCCACATCTGCCTCCTCCTTGTTGGCCCAACCTGGGGCCTGAACTCTTCCACCATCCTCTATATTTACAAATCCCTAATCCTCTCCATCCTCTAAGTCTCCCATCCTGCCTGTATCTGCACCCCACCATCCTTCTACCAGTCCATAGAGATCCTGGGATGCCACGCCTTCCGCATCGCCTTTCGTATCCCTTCCTGCCCCCCATTCCCCATGCGGATCCTTTATGACCACATCCTCTTCCCCAGCCTTGTCCACTTCATTGAGCACCTTCGTCTCCATTTCCTCTACCGTAAACTGGATCCCCTCACCCTATTGTCCATTCTCTCCTCACCAATCCCCAATCCTGGTCCGTTGCTGTGCTATTACCACTATATCCCCCCAGCTGTCCACTTGGTCACCCTCCTTACCCTTTCCCATGGCAATTTCCGGATCCTCTTCCTCCCTGACGATGCCCTCCGCCTGACATCTATCCCTCATACCAGCTCTGGTCCACCCCTTCCAATCCCCCTCCGGTCCCTAATCCCACCAAGAGGGTCCCGCTCCCCTCCTTCCTCACCCGCCGCCCCTCCTCTTGCCGGTCCCTCTGGAATCACACCTCCCGCTCTTTACAGCTTCCGGGGACATCCAACCCCATTCCTTTCTCCCAGCCCTGTGGCCTCTCCTCACCCTGTCGCCCCTTCTCCTCTCCCTGCCCCATGTGATGTTAGTGCAAGTGTATGGCGTTGAAGCAATGTGTAAAAGTGTTGAGTGGTTTAAACGCTTTAGAGACGGAAAGGAAGGATGAGCCATGTTCGGATCAACCGCCCACTACACTTGCACTAGCATCCCATGGGTCTCCGTCGAAGTTTTGCCTAAGTTGAAACAAAACTTGATGTTAACGCGTTACTTTATTTTGCGCTGCAATTTGCAATACACTGGTTCTCACACTGGCCCTGTTAGCAGGCCCGCAGCGTGCACCACCGCTCCACTGCAGTGTCTTGTACGATAAAGGCGCTTGTTGAGGTGTCCCTCAATGTGTATGCGTGAGCACCGCCTCCTCGCCAGCGCGGTTTATAAATTACAGGACCTTCACCGAACTGTACAGACGCACATTATATTGTACGCATGACAAAATTTTGCTGAGGAAGGCGGTATGTGAAATGTGGCAGTTGGTTTCCTACTTCTCTACCAGAGTCTTTTAAACAGGAACATATTTATTGTATTGGTGTGGCGTCTGTTCTTTTCGGACGTCCGAAAGAACAGACACCACACCAATACAATAAGTATAAAACGCGACGACGGCGTTAGCTTCAGTTATTTCACCGCAGATGCGGTCATACGTCCGACCTCGCACGGGAATCAGTAATGGCGAGTGTAAGAGGGCATGGACGATAGGGGCGCTGCAAACATAGCGTGCGACATGTGGGAATTTGAGACGGACGGGAGGCGAGCACGAGTGGCCAAGTGGTTAAGGCGACCGCTGGCCCGAAGCGGGAGACCCGGGTTCGATTCCCTGTCCGACTCTTTTCACTTGTAGCCATTGCTTAATATCAATGTCCAAATGCAGCCACTGTCAATCCTTTCTTTCATATCCTTCTTCCTTACCTTCCTTTATCAATCATTTGCAAAAGGAACATATTTGCCTTTTTGTATTGTGGCATGAGAATTTGTAACTGGTAATCTGTTAATTAAACATATTAAAGAGAGGGGACCCGCCCTTTTTTTTTTAGAGCGTGTGCATTTATATCATTTCAAATCATATTGCAATTATGTATGCAGTCTATAAATAGCAACAATGGCACGAGTTAGATATGTGACTGACGCTTAGAATTTTATTGTTTCAGTTGTCTTTGTCGCTGGAAAACCAATGTACAAAATACTGCCGTCTGGGGGAAATGTCCTTGCTGATACAGTAAGATGCATTAATGTAAGTTTTGTTCCGTATTTTATGTTAGTTTGACTGGAGGTGTTATAATTACAATTTAAAATTAGAGATAGAAATATTTCTTTATGTTATTGTCAGAACAAATAATGCAACAAACCATTTTTTGAACTTGATTTACTCTATGTAATGAGTTTTTTTATTCAGGTAAGTCATTGTTTACAAAGATATGTACAGGTAACGACAATTTTATTCTTAAATATTTGCAATCGATCTTTAACATTCTACACTTACAAACTGAATGTAACATGGCTTAGCATTGTCTTACCACTGTTTACTTGTTGGGTAAGGTAACTAAACAGTATTGTGATAGCAAACACATAATTTTAAAAGGTCCTAATTGTTACCATTTTTTATACTAAGGTTTTATTATTTCACAACTGAAAGTTCAAGTTGTAATATCAATAATGAATAAGGATAGGTTGGCACCCACCGTACAGATGACCGCTAAGCCGCAGTCACCGAAGAAGGACAATGAAATTCACAAAGCTGAAGCTCTCGGCTCGACCACAGCTTTCATCAGATATCGAGTACATACACTCATTTGTAAGTTACGATCGGAGCCACAACTCACGTACACATGGGTGCCATCTCGTTAATTGTTGGTTGAACAGTGAGTAGTATTCAGGGGAATGGAGAAGGACGGGGAAGGCCGCTTGGAAAGGGTGGGGTAGAGGTATTAACACTACCTAGTGGAGTGCGCGGCTACTGGATGGATACTTAAGGATATAAGATGCAGCTTTAGAACCCTGTGAGGGGTTGCGAAGAAATAAAAGGGGTGGGGCCAGGAGAGGGTAAATGCGGCACGCAGAGAGGGAGAGTGGGAGACTTGAATTGCGAGCAGGCGTAGGAAATTGGGGGTGGGAACTATTGTGTTGGGGGTTGTGAGGACTGTAAGGTAGCACAGATTGAGATTCCGAGATTCTAGAATATGTTGTAAGTACAACTTCCATCTCCAGAGAAACTTGTTTGGGGAGGAGAGGATTATGACCTCGGTCTTGGCGTGTTTGGAGGTAGCTATTTATTTTGTCTGCAATCGCACTAATATAAAAAGCGTTGTAATTATTGCAGCAGAGTTTGTAAATCACATGGCAATATCCACAGATGCTTCAGCTGTATTACGGTTGAACAAGACAGTGTCAGGACTGGAATAAAAGTTCTACGTGGTTGCATTAAGTAAGTCTTGCATTGGGCTGTCCCACATGAATATAACCCTGTGGCAAAGGGTTAGGATTTGGAGTTGCAGACGGATAAATTGTTGCGGCGACAGGGTAAGCGAAGGAACACAACTTTAGGAGAGGTACAAAGCATTTTGGGTAAATGTATCTCATTTCAAGACCTGCCGGTGGATAATCAAAGCCTTGACAAAGAACGTTGTTCATTTCTTCCACTCCAGTCTGGTATAGGGGGACAAAAGTGGCACTCCTTTGTCTCTGGTTATTCGGGGGGTCGAGGGTGTGTGTGGGTTTGTGGCATGAAAATTTGATTTGTGGAATATGTCCGGGGTAGTACTTGGCTGTGGAGTTCTTTGTAAGAGCTTCATTATGATGGGTAAGGAGCTCTCACAACTGCAAATATGCCGTCTGTGGGTGGGAGGGTTGAATGGAAGAGATTTTTTTGACATGCAATGCATGACATCTGTCAAAATGCAGATACTGCTGGTGGTTGGTGGGTTTGATGTAGAAAGAAGTGTGGATGCAGCCTTCAGCGAGGTGGAAGAAGGTGTAACACTGACAGGTGAAGCGGATGGGGGAGTTGTGGAAGAAAGAGGATCTATGTGTTCGCCCCGTCGAATTCATGAAAATATCAACTGACCACAAGCAGATCAGCGAAAATCTGTCACGATTGTTTTTAATTTAAATGTTTTTGAATCTGCAAGATAAACAAATTAGGCAGTTCTTCTCTTTTACATGTGTGACTCTGAGCAGGCTATATTTGCCTTTTGTTTTGCATTAACTTATTCTCATTGGGGTTTCAAAGTTTTATTTTTCTGCCGTAACTGAGTAGCCTTAATAGTAGCCAACTCTTCAAAGTAAAGAAAAATCATATACATACCGTATGAATTATTATTATACTACGCTTCCTTAAAGGCGTACTTTATTCAGTTATTGGTTGCAATTGTAATTTGTGTGTGATACAGTACGATATTTTACATTCTCAACTCTATACTTTAGGCTCACATGGCGTTTAATTAGAGCGAGGCACCATGGGGCTACCATAACAGCGCCCTCTAATATGGTGTGAGATCACCTCAGACGGCCAGTACAGTTGTACAACTGCGTGACATGGACAGTAGAAGTTATCAATCAGTTCTTGAGGTATACTTGACCATTCTTTCAAGTCTAAAACCGAGGTGCAAGGTGCTCGTCTCGCTGCAATGTGTCAGCCAAGTGCATCCAGACATGCTCAATCTGGTTTAAGTCCGTGAACAAGTGGTCACTCCATTCGTTCCATTTTCTCAGCTTCACGCAAGATGTCCGCCAGTGCAGCTCTGTGGGGACGAGCGTTATCGTCCTATGGCACCGGCGTAGTGCACAACAAAAGGTTGAAGGATATCGGCACTATACCTCTGAGCAGTCAAACCGCCATTCTGAATGACTTACAAGCCCATATGACCGCCACTACTGGCTCCTGTCCACAATATGCTGATGTTTCCTGCACAGCCATAAACAGGATGGTCCCGATTTCCACGTTCTCTCCATATGAGGAACGTCGATTGTCCGACTGAACACAAAATTATGATTCGGCTGTGAACAGAATCCAGCGCCATTCGTTACGACTCCAATCCTGAAGTTTCTCCGCCCAGTTGCTGCGGTCTAAACGCTGTCGTGCTTTTAATGTGACACACACACACACAATAGGGCCCCGTGCCCACAGTCCATATTCCCGAAGGCGATTTCGGACAATTTGTGTTATACTGAGCGACCTGTTGCTGCCAGGAGAGTGCATAGCAGCTGAGTTGCATTGAGCCTCGTGTCTCGACGGGCTGTTAAACTGGAGATAACGGTCAGCTCATGCTGATGTTACTCTTGGACGACCTTGGCCATGCCTTCTTTTAGGGATTCGTGTTGTCTGAAATCGCGTGCTGGTCCTGGAAATTACATTTTGGGACACTCCAAAACCTGCAGCCACCTCCCTCTGTCTCTGTTCCGCTTCCAACTTTCCTATGGCTCTCAATGCCACAGCTTCGGGTAAGTCACGGTTCTTGCATTGCGCTACATGCTCACTACATTAACAAAACCCAATTGCTTGTTTACGAGCGTTGTTTTTTAAGTAAGGGACGATTTTATTTTTTTAAAGAGATACAAATACTTTTGCAAAAAAAAAAAAAAAAAAAAAAAAAAAAAAAAAAAAAAAAAAAAAAAAAAAAAAAACAAAAAAACTTTTGTTTTCTGATTCTACATACTTTTACCTATTTTTCTACATAGTTGCCTTGTTTATTTAATCACTTGTCATACCGTACAACTAAGTTTTTAATTCCCTCTTCAAAGAATTCGGCCGCCTGCTCCGACAGCCAAGAGTTCACGGCCGCTTTCACTTCATCATCGTCATTGAAGCGCTGCCCGCCAAGATGCTGTTTCAGGTACCGGAAAAGGTGAAAATCGCTAGGAGCAACGTCGGGGCTGTATGGTGCATGGTCCAAAACTTCCCAGCCAAAAGAATCAATCAAATACCGAGTCTTTTGAGAGGTATGAGGCCTAGCATTATCGTGCAGGATCAAAATCCCTTTTGTTAGCATGCCGCGCCTTTTGTTTTGAATTGCTCTGCGGAGCTTCTTCAGAGTTGCACAGTAGGCATCTGAGTTGACGGTCGTTCCTCGTGGCTTAAAGTCCACTAGCAAAACACTCGCTGGTCCCAGAACACAGTTGCCATAATTTTGCGCTTTGACAGCATCTGTTTGGCTTTGACCTTGACGGGTGAGGTTGTGTGTCGCCATTCCAACGATTGTCGCTTGCTTTCGGGAGTCATATGGGGTACTCATGTTTTATCTCCAGTGACCATTTGACTCAACATGTCATCCCCTTTTTCCTCGTAACGAATCAAAAAGTCAAATGAAGTGGCAAATCTCATCCCTTTGTGGTCCTCTCGAAACTTGTGGAAATTCCAAAGAAAGAGTGGAAATTGTGAATCTTCTGTCCTCACGAATCTTTGTTTCGACTGCAGCCACCAAATCATCAGTGATTACAGAGGGCCGGCTTGAGCGTTCTTCGTCATGGACGTTTTGACGGCCATTTTTTAAACTCTCTAATCCATTGACGCACTTTACCTTCACTCATTGCATTCAAGCCATAAACGTCTGTTAACTGACGATGAATTTCTGCAGCTGATAGGCTTCTCGCGGTCAAAAAACGTATCACTGACCGTATCTCACACGCGGCGGGCGATTCAATAATCGTAAACATTATAAAGTAGCACAGCGATGCGTTCACGTCAGCTACAGAGCTGCAACTGGTATCTGTGTGAACGGGAAGGATGCCGGCAAGTGGCGCGGTGGCTTGTTGCGGCGTCCGCGCGAACTACGGGACTATACGAGCGAACGGCCCTAGCTTAAAAAACAACTCTCGTAATTCGTTTGGTAGAGTAAACACAAGTTAACACCAAGACCCTGCACTCCGTAATACCGTCAGAAGAACATCGAACCATTTTAGTTCATTCTGCCGATATCTCAACTGATGCCCTAATTCTTACGACCAGTGTAGGTAATAGTAAGTGGTTCAGTTTATCGCGTCTCTAAGCGTTCTCTTCTGGCCCAATGTGAGGTTTCAGAGCTACAGAGCTGTCTTTTGCGCCAGGTTATGGACTTAAAGGTGTTTTTGCTTGATGTATATTTCTCTACGGTGCCCCATTAACCTAATACCGTTACTTCACGTTTGCAGTTATGCCGTGGCGATGATTCAGGTGCTCCGGACGGTCTTCCTCACGCGGTTTGCAGCAGAGGCAGCAGAGTGCTTTTTGCATGATGGTATTCTGGTGCCTGCGACTCGGAAGGCAACTATTAAATACCGGTCAGGCGCATTGTGCCTGGGTGTCTTTCCAGACAGGCTCAAAAAATTTTATTCGTCGATGTAATACCATTTTGCTCTGTAATTTAAGTAGTTTGTGTATCTTTATTTGTATAGATGAGTATCATTACAGAATAGTTGAGTCTTGTAGGAACCTTATCTTGATTGTTTGACTACAACGATAAGCAAAGCCGACCACGGTGGTCGAGGGGACTGAGGCGCTCCAGTTACGGTCTGCACGGCCACTACGGTCGGGGGTTCGAATCCCCCCTCGGGCATGGATATTTGTGCCGTCCTTAGTATAAGGTAGTAAATAAGTAGTATGTAAGTTTTGGGACTGATGACCCCGTAGTTAAGTCCCATAAGCTTAACAAACATTTGAACATTTGATAAGCAAAGAATGATCATAAAAAGTAGACGCAGGACTCACGAGAAATACCGTCACTGAGTAATTGCCACCTTTAGCAACCTAAAAATGTTTTAAGTGATTCTGAACTACAGCATTCCTCTGTATTTTGTTTTGCACTAAGTATACTATTTGCTACAGCATGCTCTTTCTCGGAGACGGAAACTGAAGCGCGAGAAGAAAGGCGAAGAGCGGGAGCACTGGCTGTACTACGCTGACGACAAATACGACAAGAAGACGATCGAGGGAATAAAGGCTACCCTCGGAGTTCTCTACCTGTACATTCCCCTCCCTGTGTTTTGGGCTCTCTTCGATCAACAGGTAAGAGCTCTAGAGGAGACAGTATTATAAACAGATGCTCAAACTATCTTAAAGTCGACTACCTGGCATCTTATTAGATATTTGTTTCTTCTCATGTTTTAGGGTTCAACCTGGACGTTTCAAGCTACGCGAATGACTGGAGAACTTGGAACGTGGGCATTAAAACCTGACCAAATGCAAGTGGTTAATTCCCTGCTAATTCTGTGTTTTATTCCTTTATTCGAAATCGTGGTGTATCCGCTGCTGAGTAAATGCAATTTACTGACGAAACCACTGCAAAGGCTCGGAGTGGGCGGGATAATTGGTGCGGTTTCATTCGTTATAGCAGCCATCGTTGAATTGCAATTGCAGGTAAGGTACCAATGGCAGCGAGAGACTGGTTGTGTTACTGTTTAGTACTGTAAAAAGACAGTGGAAACAGCAAAACATAGGTATAGTCAGCACAAAAATTTCATTTCTTTCTCATATACTGGGTGAGTCATTAACTATTGCCTCCAAGCATAACTCCAAAATATTCTAGGAGATGAAAATTTTTGTTGAACAAAAGCTGCAAGGGACAACGGGGTCAGAATATGACGTTGGTTTTCTGTTGCTAGGCGGAGTCGTATCAGACATATGAAAGTTAAATTAGTTTTTTATGGGATGCTATAATTTAGTACTTGTCTTCTGATAACAGGCTATCGAGACGATTCCAGTGATGTATAACAGTAAAGTCTTTGAAGGTCAACGAAGTCAAAAAGGTGTCATGAACGAACCATTTATTGAAGGGTAGAAAGTGATGACCTTTGGTATCAATGCAGCGCCGCAATGTCTTATCATGGGTTGAGTGGTGGTTCATATCACATCGCACTTATCAAAGCATATGCTCTGACAATTCCCTCTCGTATAGCAAATAGTAAATACTCGCCGAATACAGCGTATCCATCGAACGTGCCGTTGACTTGTAAACACCATTCGACGGCTGCACAATACTACACTAATAGGAACGGTAAGACTAATATCTTCGAAGCAAGTGAATGTGAATTATGTATTCCTCCGAAGAGCAAGTCGATATGCTTCTCATTTACGGAGAATGCCAACGAAACTCAGTGAGAGCTAGAGACTTATACGCTGGAAGATATCTTCAACGTAAGTCGTACTTTTAAAAATGTGTCCTGTAAATTGAGAACAACTGGATCTTTAAGGAACATATCCGGCAAAGGAATGTTACTAATGATGAGCCGTAAATTGGTACTCTTGTCACTGTGGTTCGAGATCTTTGTGTTAGTTCGCGTCATATCGGAAAGGAATCTGGCATGGGCCAGAATAGCCCTGTTCGTGTTTTGCACCACCATATTAGTCTCCACCAAGAATTAACTGGTAAGGATTGTATGCGACGCATGGAATTTTGCCAATGGACTCAACGTCAGATTCAGAGGGTTGGCACATTTATTAATTTGATTGTATATACTGACGAGGATACATTCATTTGCACAACCAATGCGCGAATGTCACAGAAATGTTCCGGAACTCAAATGGGACGCGCAGGAGGATAGACGACGTTCTTTTCGAGAAATTCTGTTGAGGAAATTTAGAGGGCGGGAATTTGAAGCTGACTGCCGAACGATCTTGCTGCCGCCTACTTAATATTTCACGTAAAGATCACGAAGACAAGATACGAGTGATTAGGGCTTTTACAGAGGCATATAGACATTCCTTTTTCCCTCATTCTATTTGGGAGTTGAATAGGAAAAGAAATGCCTAGTAGTGGTACAGTGTACCCTCCCCGCCACGCACCTTAAGGTGGATTGGGGAGTATATACGAGATGTAGATGTATTACTGGGCAAATGAAAATCGATGATGACTTCGGCAAGTTGCACACCAAAGACCTTGGTCGGCAAATGTATGGTGTGGGATTCTGGAGGACAGAATTATATACCTCTATTTCATGGAAGGAAATCTTAATGCTAGGATCTCCACGTTCCTGCAAGAAACATTAGGTATGTTATTGGAAGAAATACCTTTAGGGACAATGAACAGAAGAGATTGTTTATAAAGATGGGAGAGAGAATTGTCAGAGCATGTGCTTCGATAAGTGCCGAAGTGATACCACTCAATACATGATATAAGAAGATTGCAGCACTGCATTGATACGAATTTTCATCACTTCTAACGCTTTCTGTAAATGGACGTTCATGCCGCCTTCTTGACCTTGGTTGACTTTCAAAGAATCAGTTACAAGTCATTGGATTCATCTCGATAGCCGCTATCAGAAGAAAACTACCAAACTACAGCAGTCCATTTCTGAGGTTTTCTTCGTGGTTAATAGTTAGTAACTCACCTTGTATATAGGTACTAAAAGCTGTGGATGTTAGTCTGAAGCACAGCATTACAATAGTTCTAAGATTTTTACGCTTCCTTTGTCTTAAAGAAGATTAGGATCTCTTTGTATTCGTTACATTTTTCACTCTGGCAGCTACAAGTGTGCAATAGATAAAAATTGTTGTGGAGATCCATAATCGTTTGGTTGTCAATGTCGAGCTTGTTTATTGCCATGATATGGAAACGAAACAGAATTCTAATACAGGACTGAATAATTATTATATTCGTGTTGCTAAAAGGATTAAAATGTGTCTTCATTTACGTTCACTTTTGACATAATATACTCTATTGTTTTTTGCTTTTCTTGTTGGTACACAAAGTTTAATTTATTCTGTTTTAGCCAACTTACGCCGTAGTACCAAAGGCTGGAGAAGGCCAGATAAGGATTTTTAACAGTCTCGACCAATACGTGTTAGTCGCTACTCCTTACGGCTCCCGGAATATAACACCTCACGGCGCCTGGGACGAACTGCATTTGGAAGTTCATGGAGAGCAGATATACGACACCCAAGTGCTCTATATGAATACTGTGAAACCTGTATTTGAAACCATTTCTGCTTATGAAGCCCAGGTAGGGTATTCTTTTGTGTATCTTTGGACTGCTTTAGTATCTTAACACAATAGAAGTTAAGAAATCGTACGCACTTTACTGTCTCCTAGTGGACGTTGAAATAAATGGAGAAAGCTCAAAATTTCTAGCTTGCTAATACGAACCCAGGTCTCCTGCTTACGAGTCAGTCGTGCTGACCGCTACGCCACTGTGACACTGTGACGATGACGATCGCGTGGACTATCCCTGCTCGCCTCCCGTCAGATTCAAATCCTCCACGCACTAGAAACGTAGTGTCTCTACACACTATCTCTCTGTATTCGCGGCAATTACCGATTCTGTAAAAGTTAGGACCTGTAGAGCATCCACACTGAAGAAAGGATCAATGGGCATCATCGCCTTAATTAAAAATAGCTTATATATCAGGTGTCTGTTATTTCGCACTTGTCCGAAAGAAGAGACAAAATTCTTGGATCCTGCATCTACGTATTAATCCACGCACAAATATACAAAGAATTTACATTATCTGCTAATCGGAATATATAAATTATATAATTAATCATGATTCACGGTTCTTGCTGAAACATTATCAATTACTTTAACTGAACCACACCTATTGCCTTGTTTCCCAAATTTATTTATTTTGCATGACCTAGGTTTCGGGTTATGAGCCCGTTTTTTGGTACCTTACTAATTCCAAATTAGAGTCAGTCTCCAGAGCTCAAACGATAGCGTTGCTGACTACCGTGCAGGGGTTGTCCTCATCTTTATCGTCGCATCATCATCGACACTTAAGTCGGCCGCGAAGCTTGCAGTAAAAAGACTTGCACTAGGTGGCCAAACAATCCCGTATGAGATCTCCCGGCCAAACATTATCATACGATCATTTCCACTTCCGAAGTTCTTACACAAGTAAAGACAAACCATTACAATAGTACAGGTCTCTGATTTGAGACTTAAACACTGGAAGGTATTAAGGCTTACTACGTACACTGCTCTAAACAATTAGCGGATCAGGTGAAATATAATACACATTATAAATATGGTAACATGTTTTATTCAGACATTGGTTACAATTGTAATTTGTGTGTGATACAGTACGATTTTTTGCTGTCCCAACTCTATTCTTGGGGTTTACGTAGGGTTTACTTAGAGCGAGGCACTATGAGGCTACCATAATAGAGAAATAATGTTAAGTTTTGAGGTGGGTATGTATTTTGTAAATGACAGGACTCGAGGCAGGGGACGTTCAATGAAAAGTTTGGTGGTTATATAGAACAAGGAATTACGGACCAGTGTGGCAGACCAACAATGATTATCTCAATCATTAATGTTGTTTAATTAATAAAGTTTTTATTGAATTATGCTGACTGAATATTTGTATATGAACAATAACTTGTTTGGTCCCTCTCCAGTCCCACAGGCAAATCAACAACAATTCCAATTAATGTTGACTTTCCCCTCTAAAAATTGTGAATTAAACCGCGAAATAACAATAAATGAATATGTTAACAAAAACAAACTTTCTCAGCTATAAGTTTATTTTAAACGACACAATATTAGTATTATTTCACAGCAATAACTCAGAAATCTCAACTAAAAATGAACATCAGTTTTCATACAAATGTTGTTGTTGTTGTTGTTGTGATCTTCAGTCCGCAGACTGATTTGATGCAGCTCTCCACGCTACCCTGTCCTGTGCAAGTCTCTTCTTCTGACAATACTTTCGTCAACCTACATCCTTTTGAATCTGCTTACTATATTCGTCCCTCGATCTCCCTCTACGATTTTTACCCCACACGCTTCCTTCTAATGATAAGTTGACAATTCCTTGATGTCTCAGAATGTGTCCAACCAATCTATCCCTTATCTTAGTCAGTATATGCCAGAAACTCTTTTTTTTTCCCGATTCGGTTAAGCACCTCCTCATTAGTTATGTTGTCTACCCATCTAATTTTCATCATTCGTCTGTAGTACCACATTTCAAAAGCTTCTATCATCTTTTTATCTGAACTCCTTATCGTCCACGTTTCAGTCCCATACAATGCAACACTCCAGACAAATGCTTTCAGAAAGGACTTCCTAACATTTAAATTAATATTGGATGTTAACAAGTTTCGCTTCTTTAGAAACTCTTTTCTTCCCATAGCCATTCTGCATTATATATCTTCTTTAATTCGGCCATCAGAAGTTATCTTGCTACCCAAATAATAAAATTCATCTACT
Organism: Locusta migratoria; assembly: GCA_026315105.1. Taxonomy (NCBI): domain Eukaryota; kingdom Metazoa; phylum Arthropoda; class Insecta; order Orthoptera; family Acrididae; genus Locusta; species Locusta migratoria. The sequence goes on from CM048747.1 coordinate 427,662,135, forward strand.
ACTTTTATTGTCTCATTACCTAATCTAATTCCTTCAGCATCGCCTGATTTTCTGACATTGCATTCCATTACCTTCGTTTTACTCTTATTAATGTTCATCTTATATCTTCCTTTCAAGACACTGTCCATTCCATTCAACAGCTTTTCCAGATCATTTGCGGTCTCTGACAGAATAACTATGTCATCGGCAAACCGCAATATTTTTATTTCTTCTCCCTGAACTTTAATTCCCTCTCCAAATTTCTCCTTCCATTCCTTCACTGCCTGCTCAATGTAACAGATTGAACAACTTTGGGGACAGTCTACAACCCTGTCCTACTCCCTTCCCAACATCTGCGTCCCTTTCTTGCCCTTCGACTCTAATAACCGCTGTATGGTTTTTGCATAGGTTGAATATAACTCTTCGCTCCCTATATTTTACCCCTGATACCTCTAGAATTTGGAAGAGTGTATTCCAGTCCCTTTCTTTAGCCTATCTTCTAAGTCGTAATGTGAGTATTGCCTCCCGTGTTCCTACATTTCTCCTAAATCCAAACTGATCTGCCCCTCCTTCTGCCCCTGTCTCCCCCCTTTTTCGCCTCCTCTCCGTACCGACGCTCGCTTTATTCGACTCCTTGCCACTTCCTTGCTATCCAGCTGCCCTTCTTCTTTTCTCTTCCGTGTTCCCTTTGACATCATCCCTCTCCCCTTTCTCCCTCCCTCTGGACTCCCCTCCCCTCCCCTCCCGCAATTCTTATAGTGTCTTCGTCCTCTATGTTTTTTCCATTAATTTGTTACCTGTACGTTATATTTTAATGATATTCATTTTAAGACAGCCACGTTCTGTTTTTAAATAAATCATTTTAAATCCTTTTCTGCCTTAAATCTACCATTGAAAGAGGACCGTCTGTCGTCTTCCATATATTTTTTGTATATTTCTGTAAAGTTATAATTTATTTAATGTCGCTAAATTATCGTTTTGTTAAATCTTGAACCCCACTCTTTTCAACACTTGAGGAATAGCATTGTTTTCATGTGTTAAAATATTAGTTAATATTGCTAGGTTTTTCTTATTTTGTTATGTTAATAGTTTATTATTATATTAATTAATGTGGCGTACATGAGGCTTCTCCGCTACGCCACTGTCCCTGTGAGAATGTGTACTTGTCTTACTTTTAAGTGGATGTGCGACAATCTATCGCTGTCTGAATGTGGGGAGTGATAGCTCGCTTTGCATCGTTCTCTCTGGCTCAGAGTCGATAGCTGCTGAGGTTACCAAAGAGGTTTCTACACCCTTTGGTTACAGTCCAGTCGTCGAGCCTTCTCCAAGTCGAGTCTCTCCGCCCCCACCACTGCTAATCTTGGTTTTCCTGCTTCCGGTGACTTCCTGCGTGTCGTGGCCGCTCGTTCTGGTCATTCTGTGCTGGTCTTCTGGTGAGGTAAGGTTGGTTCTGCTCTTGTGGTTGGAGATGGTAGCGTTTCATTGTCTAGCACGTTTGACTTAGACTCGTGAACTTAGAATCATTTTTTGGAATGTTTTCTCCGATCGTATGTAGCAATGTGTTCTCGTCTTGCAATTCAGTGATTTCCAATAGATAGACTTGTGTGATTCTAGTTGCAGTTTGATAACAGCGTGGTATGTTAAAACCTTTTGTGATCATGTGACGGTGTATGAACTCTGTGTAAATACTTTCTAGCTTTGTGGGGCCCGATTTTTAATAGGTGATACGTTCATTTTTGGTAACAGTCCATGAGTGATATGTGTTCCACGTGGTTGGTTCATAGAACAAAGCCTTCAGCTTCCACTCTTGTTTGTTCCATGCCCATCAGGCAAGTAACTATGCGGGTATCCTTCTGATTTCCACAAATATTTACTAATATTTCGCGATCTTCTCTCTGTGCCTATTTTAATTTTACTGTTTCTTTTTCGATTTCTACTACGCACTCTGTCTTTGCCAGTAAATTTCTCTGAGCCTTGTACAATCTCCTTCAATAGCTTCTTTATGTAATTCTAAACATTTCTATACGTTGTATGCTGTGATTCTTGTTTTTATTTTTCTCACTTTGTAATTATTTTACTTTTACGAGTTTTTTGATACTGGACTTCAAACGTCTCTGTAAGGGCTCCCTATCGCGTGTAGCTGCATTTCTTTCGCTTCTTCATGTAATTCTAAGCATTTCTAGGAGTTGCATGCCGTAGTTCTTATTTTTATTTTTCCAACTTTGTAATTATTTAATTTTTGTGGTTTTTCTGAGACAGGACATCATCCGTCTCTGTAATCGCCCCCTATCGCGTGTAGCTGTATTTCCTTATATAATTCTAAGCATTTCTATGGGTTACATGCTTTAGTTAATTTTCTTTATTTTTCGGAAACTGAGATTATTCAATTTTATTGGTTTTCGGAACCACGTGGGTCCGAGTTCCGACTTCCGGGGTTTGCAGCTAGTCGCCTGAATTCACGCCACTTCTCATATAAAACTAGTACCTAGATCGATTTCTAACAGACTGCAGCTTAAGAATCTACCGTGATTTTATATAATGAATCCGATTTTCAACCACTTCACCTTCAGTGGAGTGCGTTCATGTAACGTAGCTGTGCGTCGTCGTTAGTGTGTTTGCTCGCAGTCCAATTCAGATGTAATTTAACTTGGGTATACACGCGTACCATCTCAAAATAGGCACGGCAGACCAGAGCCAGCTTCAAAGTGTTTTTGTATATTGTGTTTTGTGCTACCTCCGACTTGCTGAATTTCGCCTACTATAGCGGCTAGTGCTTCCGCCTCGTCTCAGCACGCTGATTTTAGTGAGTTTCGGTGTGGCATTGCGTGTGTGTGAGCGAATGAGTGTTGTTTGTGAATCCTTCTCCCCAGTAGCGTTAAATCATGTATAATTTAGGTTGGGCACCGTCCGCATTAATCCATGTAAGAGATGCATTTTTATTGTATTAACAAAATTGGTTCCCCATTTGGCTTGTTTTCTATCTGAATAAACAAGTCTAAGTTCAGCATAATCCGTAAGTTGCCTATAAATTGTAGTTTTAGAGCACCTTTCCTCTTTTATTTAATATTGTTCTTCACAAGTGGTGAGAACAAGCTCAGATACAATTTTTCTTATGTCTAAATTCCGTTGCGCCATAAATGTTTTCTTAGCAACCTTTCTAAGATAACTTTAATTGTGGTCGCTTGCTTATTAATGCCTGTGTGTAATAACGCGTGAGCGGCTATGTATACTGACCACTGTAGTATTAACGTCCTGTTATTGAAGTAATTTGAAACGAGTCAGTTCTCAGTTTGGGACAGGGAACAAGGTTTTATAGCAGGGAGTAATAGTGGTTCACACGGACCTCATTTGCTAATTTTAGTGATAAAACAAGTCTCTTGTTCCGTACAGTGGTCGAATTCTACCATCTAATTTTAAAAGTCTAAGGAACGGATATGGTGTTGCTGTCAGCCCGACTCTGAATTATAGAAAAATAAAATAAAAACAAAATAATTTTTTTTTTTGCTTATGGGACTTAACTACGGGATCATCAGTCCCTAAACTTACAAACTACTTATGAACTACTTACGAACTAGGACGGCACAAATATCCATGCCCGAGGGGGGATTCGAACCCCCGACCGTAGTGGCCGTGCTGACCGTGACTGGAGCGCCTCAGTCACCTCGGCCACCGCGGCCGGCTTAAAGAAATTCATGCCCTTGTTACCGTTAGAACACTAACATTTCATGCTTCTCCATTCCAACCATTTTTAATGCTTACAACTGATTTATGTCTTATTTTTTAAGTTATTTAGATTAGCTCATAAACTTCTGTACCATGAATAAACATTAGTCCTAATACTATGTAATTTATAGAAAACTTCTACATTTACTGTCGTTGGCACATGATTAATATCAGAAATGTCGTATTTTAGTCCACATCATATGTAATCCAAGACGTTGGAGGAGAACTGGTGGGCCCTTTCAAAAATGATCAAGTCGAGAAGTCACAAGAAGGTGATCCAATGATTCGGTAAGAAAACTCAGTTAAATTTTACACATTGCTATATACCTGCATTATTCTCCATAAGTTATTTATTTCTTTTCGATAACTAACGATAGGTCCAAAAGCTTCTGTTTTGTTTCTTGAAAATATATATGCCAAGATCGCTTGTTGAATATTTCATTTTAGATGAACGGTTTCGACAAACTTAGTTGTCATTTTCTGATCTCTACATTTAAAAAAATAGCACATCATATGACGTGGTGCTTGATGTCAATGTTATAAAAGTCACATACATTTGTACTGTGTTAAGTGCATATAAACTAGACGTATCTGAAATAAAATATTCATCTTGGCATATATATTCTCAAAAATAATAACTTAGATCGCCCCTTGCTTCAAAAATATCAAGCACGTACTGCTTCTGTTTTGTATATTGCCTGCAAATGAAACTAAATCATCGAAGATCTGTTGGAGTCATCGTGCTTCGTTTACTGCCTGCAACATCTAAATATGTGGGCTACTTAAGAATTTAAAAAAAATCATTAACACTAGCTAGAATTACCTAGACCAAAACTGAAGAAAAATGTAAAGCAGTCAATAATCCGAAGTTTGGTTTGAACAGCACAGTTCTTTATTAGACATTGTTCTGATGCAGCTGGTATGCCGCTGACTGGCGAACTTTGTATTTGTAGTCCGGCACTTTTGTGTTCTTTCTTTGGATCTACAGGCAGATAGATAGTTTCTGGTATTCCACTATGACCGATGAATATAGGTTACCTCTTATGTATAGAACAATCGTATGATGAACAAATCACTTAAAGATAACTATTCAAATGTTCAAGTGTTTGTAAATCTATGGGACTTAACGTCTTTGGTTATTAGTCCCTAGGCTTACAAACTACTTCAATTAAGTTAAACTAACGTAAGAACAGCACACTCACACCCTTTCCCGAGAGAGGACTCGAAACTCCGACGGTGAGCAACAGCGCGCTCTGCAGCTAAGCGCCTTGGGGCGTTCGGCCACTCCACTGCGGCCAGATAACTAATAGTGGTAACATACTATATCAGTCTATCTTTTTCGTACTGAAATACTAAATAGAAACAATACAGTTCAAACTTCAATTAAAAATTCCCCGCTGATAAGTAGTGGCCGATATGCTACAATTACAGAAGTGTTCACATCTTACTGGCACTGTTGTACTATGGAAATATTGAATTATTGACTATACAGTCTATATATTGTATTTTTGTGCAGATGAGCATACTGACAATTTCTTGTGGCCATTTTTATGTCTTTAGATTAGTTTCGAGATTGCAACGTCTCATACTGCAGTAAAGAATGTCCGTCTGTCTGTTATTCATACAAATCTAGAGTTTTATTCCGATCTTGATGAAAGAGTCCACACTTAATGTACAAACCAAGAGCAAAGATACTTTCTACATAAGATTTCGTACAGTGCATGACTAATGTATATACATTACAACAGATTACGACATCGTTTGACTGTTTCCCATGAAAGTTGGCACGTGTCTGTGTTTTTTAATGGAAAAGAATTTTTTACAGTCCGTAAAACTCCGTATTATGAATGGCAGATAGTACATTACGATATACCTCTACACCAGTGGTTCCCAATTTTTTTTATCGTGGGGCCCAAAATGTTTCTGGAAAAAATTTCAAAATCCAGTGCATATAAGACATTAGTTCCAAAGTTCCAAACGTTATTTGATCCAATAAATAATTTGCTTTATACACATGATATGGGAAGATCAGTTAGATTTATTAAATTCTTAGCTCTTGGTATTAATAACACTTTCGATAGCTAGACTGTAGCTTGTTAGTTTTAGACGTAACCGGTTTATTACGTATTTTGTTGTTTGTTTGCTTGGGGCAGGGGGCCAAACTACTAAAGTCATCAGTTCCCTGGTAGGGACGAAAGGAGTGAGAATAGGAAAGGAGGGGAAGGGAAAGGAAATGAAGTCCAGGGAGGAAGGAAGAAGGAAGGAAGACTGCATTAGCTCTGTGACCCATGTTCGCCATGCACGAAATCACCGTGTGCCCCCTGGGGAGGGTAGTTTATTCTTCTGTGCAATAAATAAATGCAAACGAGAGAAAATTAAATGCACGTACCCATAAATAAGTAGTTGTGAAACCCGTTAATTCCTTTGATTCTATATCCCTTTTCTGAGATTACCATTAGTCGTTGCAGAAATTATTCAGAACGAAACAAATGTTCCATCAGTGAGTCTTCCTCAGATGCTGATAGTTTTAGTTTTTTATGTTGTTCCATACAAATGGTTTCTAATTCATAACAATCGATAAAGAAGACTTGAATAGTAACTACTAAAGTGAGAAACAGATTTAAGTAATACTCTTAGACAAACAAGTTTCACTGACACTAATAGGAAAATAGTATTTCATAAAAAGCGACTCGGTAGCACAGCAGTAGAGTGCCAGAATATGAAATCAAAGGTCACGGGTTCGATCACCGACATGTCCTAGCATTTTACCTGTCACTTTCCACTTTTTTTTTCCTCTGACAATGTTGCTGATGTGAAAAATATCGAGTAGCACCGGGGTTCGGAACTCACGTTAAACTGTAGATCCCCCTATAACTGGCTGGGTAAGTCAGTTCGAAGGTCGGAGGAAGGCAACGGCATACCAGCTCCAAACAGGACCATGCCTAGTAAGGCAATGTTGTGTTCAAACCAATCTTCGGATTCTTGACTGCTTTACCTCTTTTAAAAACCTTAAATAATAGTTCATGTCGTTATCATTTAAAATGAAAGAGCGGTACAACTTGTTACATTTCGTAATACGGCTGAAGAATAATATAATGAAATTAATGACTCTTATAATAATTGAGTAAAAAGAGGGAGAGGTCACTATGGGCGTGAGCTGTACTTCTGTTTGAAGCCGATAGGCGTGGTCGGCGGCCATGTTTGTTCAAAACACACATAGGCCCTTACAGAGGATTGCTTGTTCTGCATGTTTCACGAACTGTCCACGCAAAAAATTAAGTGAATATTGAACATTACTTTGTGTCCCTGCCTCGTCGCCGCTTTTGTGTCTCGTTTCCGTCGTAGGTGTCGGTGGCCGAGTAGACAGACCGACACAGGAATAATGGACGCACGCTTGTGCAGGTAGGAGGTGAGCAGCCAGTGGGACAGCAGAAACTAGAAACACTAGAGTAAATTAGAACGAGATATATATTGCACAGAATGTATACAATACTTAACTTTTACATAGATCAGTACTGCAAAATGGTGATACATAGTTGAGCTAGAGGCCTGCCTAGTGCCTATCCGATAGCCAAGTCTTCACTGGTGCCTATCTGATTCCGAAGGTCTTAACTGGTTCCTATCTCAGTCCCAAGTGAACGATGTCGTTCAGTGGTGGCCACGAGCGGAGTTGCAGCAGAGGGCGCTCGTGGCTGACGTCGTAAGAACGCCGCGCCCTGCGTGCATGGCGGCGCGCGGCGACTTGTGCGACACCACACATTACACTATTGCAATGAATAATAGAAGTTCAGAAAAGGTTTTTAACGCTTCCTTTTGTTTTTAAAGTGCGTATATGACCCAGCAATAGAACGCGTTTAGTGTCGTCAAAAAATCAATGTTTAATTTGGTTACAGACTTCAAATAATTAAAAATGTTAGTGTATATAGGAATAAGCTGCTTGGAACTTGCATAAACCTATGTTTTACAGTATATGCGTCGATGTAACTAGAAATTGAACGCCGAAATTAATACTTTAGCTACATAGTATACATTGTTTCTTGTTAGTTGCAATTTCACATTCATATTGTTGTAGGGTATTTTATTGCTTATGTTTATAAATACAAAACTCCTATATGTTTTCCATGTTAGTCCACAAAATTGTAAAATTAGAATATACGTACAGAAATAGGCATACTGTCGTGCGTTTGTAGCTATTATCACAGTATGATTGCCTTGCCAGTACACACAATCTGATACGTAACCATTATACGGTGTTCTGTGAGCGCCTATTAAAAGCACAAATGATTTACGTGTCAGATACGAAAAATTAATCGGCAAACTTTCCTTTGGTTTGCAATTAACTAAATTTCATTAAGGGGGCAATATTTGCTTCCTCTTATTTGAAAATGTAAACCCCTTTTGTGGTTTTTGCCTCCATAAAATTGTACAATTAGCAAATGGTTATAGAAATAAGCATATTATAGGACTAGTGGTTTTGTGTTTGTTTACGTGGCGAAATTGTCTTCTAAAGGACACACAACAGGATTTTAGTACAATTTTAAACATCTGAACACAATGAAATGGTAACTGATATGTTGTACTGTGTGCAGTTACTTATGGCAAAACAGTCTTACAAGTCACGTATGATCAATAGAATCTTTTCTTTAGTGTACAGTTCAGTAAATGTCAGTAAGCAGCAATACTTTACTGCTCACGTTTGCAAATATAATTCCCATTTTCACTTAAGAATGGAACATTATTCCCTTTAACTTATTAGAGCTATCAAAACGGTTAGTACAACCGCAAACGACGCATACAGGAATTATCAATTAAAACCCGTCTACCAATCTACACAGCAGCTTAGCAGAAAACTAATGTTTTGAACAAACTGTAATGGCGGAGCTAGGTTCATGTCAGATTCAAGTTTGTGACGTCATGCTCTCTCCCCTCTTTTTACCTCCATGCTTATAACACACTTTGTCCTTTCCCTCTACACATAAGATAATCTGATAGTTTTAAGTCGTCTTGTGACCCATCAGAAATGGGTAACAGGACGCACTAGTGGATAGCGAGCCACAGTTTGAGAAGCCTCTGCTCTACACACTTTGATCTATTCCCATGAAAATCGGCACATGTATGAACATTTTCACGGAGAAAGGTTTTACAGTCCGCATATGCAGCAGCAATACAGTACAACAAATGAGAGACAAAATCTTCAGTGCAGAAAGAGGAAACTATTTTATTTTCTTTTTCTTTTTTTTTTTTTCATAACATATAGGAGGAAAGAATTTGACTTGAAGGATGATCTTTCGTACGTAAGCAGAGGAAAAGACAACTCGCATGACGTAGAGTAGATTTCGTGGACCGAAAACAGGTGCGAGGCTGCACGTTCCTAACAAAGCCGTAAATTCTTGAACTGAAACTACTAACCCTCTCATATTGTTAATACATCAAAACAGGTGTAAAAAAAACAAAAGTAATGTACCTGGCTGTCCAGTTATATGTAAGCTCTAGAGTACATTATAAAATACTGGAAATTCTAAGTGTGAACAGACAGTCACGTTTAATTAAGAGACACTGCAGAACATGTACAGTTTCCTATAGTCACGTTTAATAAAAATATAATCTGTAGATTCTTCATCATAATAACAACACACTAAGGAATACTTATGCGTAACAGGACAAGAATCAGTAATGACGATTACTCTTCATTTTTATAATGGACAGTTGTCCATAGAAGAATTTCTCGTTATAAATTGTTTTTACTTAATTTAGTTTAGTCTGTTGTTATGTTTAAATTATCACAACAATTTACCCATCTTTTCAGAGGTACAGTTCTAAGATCTGCAGAAGGAAATCCGCGACCATGCTTTGAGGACCACGCGATACTATGTTTCATATGAAATCGCTTTCATGTGTCAACGTCAATCTACAGATAAACTAGCTGGGGGGCAGGGTTCTACCACCCATAATGCATTCCAACTGCTAAATTGCTTTTTTTCCTTTTTGTGTCGAGGCAAGGTGTGACATATTGAGAGGTTACCTTCTTTCACTGATTATATGTAAGTCAGGTATTCCAGCGATTGTTCGTAAAACATTTATATTGTAGATTGTGAACCGTAGTTCCTTTGTTTCAATTAACAATAATTAAATTATTCGCAGAGTTTAATCTTTTAAAATTGTAATAAAAATTCTACTACAGCGACGTTTGTCAAATTTTTAATATATTTTGTTGTATTTTATTTTGTGTCATTTAAATAATATTTGATACGAATAAGGCTTTGTTTTCTTTTACTTTCAGAATACTCTACTCATTTAATGACACTTCAAACCATACAATTATCTTCAAAAAGGGAGATGTAGAAGGGCTGAAATTTAGCCTTAAGTCAGAAGATAAACATACTGATGCTACAACCTCACAAAAAATTGAAGACGGCAAGTATGTATTCACCGTCGTCAGTGGCGATGTGATGTATCCAGTTTTTATCGAATACATTAATTTATTTTATTAGACCTCTACTATATATCAGGTACTTTACGGATGGAAACGGATTCTGTAGTGTTATTAAATACTCTTTGTTACGAGTTTTTGTTGGGTGGCGGGTGGAATTTATTCTTCCGGTCGTGTTTGTCGGTTGACTCTAATTAGTCGTCTGTGATAGTGCGTTATTTTTACCTACCACTGCCTTTTCTAGAGCCTGAAAATTGTTATGAGCAACCATAAAGCGCTGGAGAACATACTTCTTTTAAACTTCAGTCCGCTAGTCCACACTTCAAGTAGTCGGAACTTTAATACGAGGGTGAATCATTAAATAAGTCGCAATCTTAGGTAGACACGCCAGTACTGCGTTTACAAGCCTGAAAATTTCTTTACTTTTCAGCTGACTCCACCTGTAAATTTAAACACTCGTTACATCGTTCTAGAATGCTTTAAAAGCCTGGAGATTGGAACTTTTGTGGCAGCGTTTGCATCCTAGAAGTGACGCTCTTCAGCTGTAGCTTTATTTGGTTCATTAAACTGATGCAACCCACAAGACGGGTGTGCCGTAGTGGTAGAGAAATACCCCTACACAGAACGTGTCTACCTCGGTTTGCGACTTATTTTACTGACTCACCCTCGTACAATATTCCTAATCTCTATTAAATTCAGAAAAGGGTACTACAACTAAAATGAATATAGATTAACTGCAAAATGATTACATACTTAAAGTTACTTATTTTAATTATTTGCGTTTAAATGCAGACTATGCGGAACGCCACACTAATTCGCAATAACTTGCTGCCAGACATTGCTACTCACCATTTATATTTTTCGTGTAACGCTTCCAAGATTTTAACAGGTGTGCCATCTGAGAAGTCTGAAATGATTTTTTTCAGGTATGACGTGTATCTCGACAACAATAAAATTGACAGCACGGAGTTAAAATTTGGGGGTGTTTACAACTATGTATTGGTTACAAGACCAAATTCTCAAAGTGTAAGTAAGTTTTCTTTGAGTGTAATTTAAAAAGTATGTGGTATCCTTCTATACATACAGAGACACAAATGAATGTTTAACCCAACTGAAAGCATATCATGTATTCAAATATTATGAATTATCTCGAACAGAACGATCTATTGACCCAAGTTCAACACGGATTTAGAAAATATCGTTCATGCGATACACAACTAGCTCTTTATTCACACGAAGTGATGGGTGGTATCGAGAAGGGTTCGCAAATCGATTCCGTATTTCTTGATTTCCATAAGGCTTTTGACACCGTACCTCACAAACAGCTTTTGATCAAATTGCGTGGTTATGGTATATCGCCCAAATTTGCGATTGGATAGGGGATTTCCTGTCAGAGAGGACACAGTTCGTAGTAATACATTGTAAGGCATCGAACTAAAACAGAGGTGATATCGGGCGTTCCACATGGTAATGTTATTGGTCCTCTGCTGTTCCTTATTTACATAAACGATTTAGGGGAAAATCTAAGTAGCTCTCTTAGGTTGTTTGCAGATGACGCCGTCATTTACCGTCCTGTAAAATCATTTGAAGCTCAAAAGCAACTGCAGAACGATCTGAATAAGATATCAGTATGGTGTAAAAATTGGCAATTGACTCTAAATAATGAGAAGTGTGAAGTCGTCCACATGAGTACGAAAAGAAATCCGTCAAACTTCCGTAGCGTTACGGAAATGATACTGGATCTGGGATGGGAATCATTACAACAACGCCGCTTATCGCTGCGGCGTGGGCTACTCCAATCGCCAACATTCTCCTCCGAATGCGAAAATATATTGTTGACTCCCACTTACATTGGTAGAAAAGATCATCAGAATAAAATACGAGAAATCAGAGCTCTAACGGAGAGATTCAATTGTTCTTTCTTCCCGCCCGCTATTCCAGAATGGAATGGGAGCTAAATGGTAAAATGATGGTTTGATGAACCCTCTGCCACGCACTTAAATGTGATTTGCAGAGTATCCCATGTAGATAGCAAACAATAATTAACTTAACAGAACACGAACTGTCAATGCAAGGAATGTTAATGCATCTCTGTACATGAAACCGTCAGAGCAGATCACTATGTCACTTCAGCTATTAGTGCTAACGACATCGCAGATTAAATTTCATGCGTCGACCAACCCTCTTAATCCTTTTTTCTTGAAACCAGGCGATGCGCCACACGTCAGTTAGCGGTGTGATAATCCTCAACGTCGGGTTCGTTGGTGCGGTGCAGAGTCGACTGCTCGCCGTGCTTCGTGGTGTTCGTGGGGTTCCGGAACACTTCTTTTTGATGATCTTTTATCTCCCCTTGGTTGCGTTTCGTGGTCATTGCAACATCCAAGAGACCAGGTTTGATCCGATCGAGTTCGAATTTGGTAGCTGATTCATTGATCATTATACACTATGTGATGAAAAGTATCCGGACACCTGGCTGAAGATGGCTAAGTTCCTGGCTCCCTCCATCGGTAATGCTGGAATTCAATGTGGTTTTGGCCCACCCTCCGCCTTGATGACAGCTTCCAGTCAGGTCCTGGAATGTTTGTAGAGAAATGGCAGTCTATTCTTCACGGAGTGCTGCACTGAGGAGAGGTATCGATGTAGTTCGGTGAGGCCTGGCTCAGAGACGGCGTTTCAAAACATTCCAGAGGTGTCCCATAGGATTCAAGTCAGGACTCTCTGCACGACAGTCCATTACAGGGGCGTTATTGTCGTGCAACCAGTCCGCCACACGCTGTGCTTGTGCACAGGTGCTCAGTCGCCATCCCCGAATTGCTCTTCAACATTGGGAAGCAAGAAGGTGGTTAAAACATCATTGTAGGCCTCTGCTGTGATAGAGCTTCGCAAAACAGCAAAGGGTGGAAGACCCTCTATGAAAAACACGACCCCACCATAACACCACCGTCACCAAATTTTACTGTTGGCACTACACACGCTGACAGACGACGGTCAACGGGCATTCGCCATGCCCATACCCTGCCATCGGATCGCCACATTGTGTACCGTGATTCGTCTCTCCACACGACGTTTGACCACTGTTCAACCGTCCAGTATTTACGCTCCTAGCCCAAGCAAGGCTTCGTTTGGCACTGACCTGCGTGATTTGTAGCTTATGGGCAAATTTTCTCACCTCCCGACTGACTGCCATAGAACATTGGAGTGAATCCTTATGCTGTTTGGAGTTCCTGTGTGATGGTCTGGATAGATGCCTGCCTGTTACACTGTACGACCCTCTTCAACTGTCCGCGGTCTCTCAGTCAACATATCAGGTCAGGCAGTACACTTTCGTGTACATGTCCGTTATCGTTTGCACTTCACTATCACATCAAAAATAGTGGACCTAAGGTTGTTTAGCTGTGTGGAAGTCTCGTGTACAGACCTCTGACACAAGTGATGCCTAATCACCTGACCACGTTCGAAGTCCGTGAGTTCCGCGGAGCGCACCATTCTGCTCTCTCATCAAAATGCACCTAATATGAGCAAAGTATGGTTTTGGAGATGTCCGGATACTTTTGATCACACAGTGTATGTAGAAAGTACTGTTGCCCTTACTGATTACCGGAAACGGTCCGTTGTACGGTGGTAGTGAATTAATTACCCATTGTTTATGTGCTCTTGTCTAGTTCAGCAAAAACGAGCGAGTGCCTTGCTAAATTATTCGCATGCACTGTGGATCTAAGATGCGTATATTATCTCGTAATCGGGTGTATACGTCCAAATCTATGATTTTGTCATCTGCCACGCTGTGTAAAACCTGCCCAAGTAGACGCACCGATTGTCCATATACCGGTTCCGCTGCTATGGTTATCGTGTCACTCTTAAATGCCAACTGATGCGGAGTGGTATGCCATGGTCCATTGAGCGTCTTACGTAATAGCGTCGCCACACCTCTGGAGACGTAGGTTTCTCAAATTGCCGTCCTTAATCAATGGTAACTGTCCTTCTTGCTCAGTGGTAAGTCTCAGTGGAACTCCCAACATGGAAACACTGCCACGAAAAAAATGTTTGCGCTACCGTTTCTGCTTTGATGTTCCTAGTAGGAAACCCCTAATGCACCTAGTGATCCTGCCTACAATAGTGACACAATAACTGTGGCCTTCTAAGAGTGAGATTGGGCCCACGATGTCAGCATCTACTTGCTGGAAAGGTTGGATTGGCGGCAGAGATGCCATGTTACTGGCGCGCCACACACTGCTTTACAAGCGCTCTGCAGTCCGCGTCCACGTCCACTCCAGGCCACACAAAGCTCTGGTCGACTAAACTGACAGCGCCCCTCTCTGCCAGGTGTGCCAGATTCTGCGTTGTGTTGTTGCCTGTGTTCCGAATTTCTGTGTCGTAAATGGCCGTTCTTTTCTAAACATTTTTTTCAGGCGATATAACGAGCTGTAGCATCTACCTTTTCATGCAGCTCATAATCACTTTGTCGTGCATGCAAGAGGGCGTTATAATGAGTGAGATTTGTCAGTGCTTCCACAGATGTGGTATCAGTCTGATAACGCATTCGCCACTTTTTCATGCTGAAGTGCGTCAGCTTGAATATTTAGCTTCCCTTTCACATTCACAATTAAGGTCATGATCTGGCTCATATAATCTACGTGTCGCCCTTTTTATACGTGACTCAGTTTCTTGACTTCGGCATAAACTAGATATAGCGAACGACCGTATGTTGTCCAACACTGCTGAAATGGTGTCAACTTTTGATTACACATTGGGCTTCCAATCCTCATCAATCTTTGCTGAAATACAACACCACGACCATGACTGCAAGTGGAGGAAGGAAGAAAGAATAGAAGATTTGAAAGTAACGTCCCGTCAACTTGCACTGATCAGTGGGTAATTACTAATGAACTGTTGGTAGAAATTTACTACTCCTAGAAATGAAGGCGTTCACTGTCTATTACATGCTGAAGGCATTTGCTTATGACTTACTTTTTTGTGCGGCAGTCGAATATCCGATGCGTTGACGAAATATCTCACATATTGGACCGATTTCTCACCAAAAATAAAGAATATCCTCCTCTTCCGACGATTACCAACAAATCATTTACGTACATATTGTTATTATTGTGTAGCATTGCGCCTAGTGGCAGGTCCATGTCTTCGAAATTTTGATGCCAATGGTTCCTGTCTTCAGATTCTTCCTTTAGTCTGCTCTAGCTCCTTCCAACTTTCAGGTCATCAAGGTGTTCAATTCTTCTCCTTCCTCATCGTTAGGTTCCGTTGCTCTTCCCTTCAATGTTCAAAATGTTCAAATGTTTGTAGAGCTTATGGGACTTAACTACGCGGTCATCAGTCCCTAAACTTACAAACTACTTATGAACTAGCTAATCCTAAGGACGGCACAAATATCCATGCCGAGGGGGGATTCGAACCCCCGACCGTAGTGGCCGTGCAGACCGTGACTGGCGCGCCGCAGACCGCTCGCCCACCGCGGTCGGCTCCCTTCAATGACGTCATGTATGAGATCCTCGTGTCTAAGGATCTGCCCGATCCAGTTGGCATTTCTCTGAAGAACTGTACATAGTATACTTTTCTTCTCTCCTACTCTGCACAGTACATCGTCATTTGTCACCCGATCTGTCCACGTGATCTTCTCTATTCTCCTCCAGCACCACATTTCAAAACTTTCGAAGTATTTTTTCTCCTTTTTTCTCAAAGTCCATGACTCGGCTCCATACAGTTCAGTGCTCCAAATGTAGCACTTTATCAATTTCTTCTTCAATGCCAAACTCATCTTGCTTGTCAGCAGAGCCCTTTTCTTATTGAAAGTGGCTTTTGCCATGGCAATTCTTGCTCGAATTTCGTATGTGCATTGAGCAACCTTTGTAAGAAAGCTTCCCAAGTATTTGAACTACTTCACATTATCTAGTTTTCGATTCTCGACTGTTATCCTCAAAGGTTTCTTCCTTTTTGGTATGTTCATCACTTTTGAATTTTCGATGTTGATTTGCGTACCATATTTACTACCAGTTACCACCAGACGATTCATCATGTGTGGTAGTTGTCTTTGATTTTTGGCAAGCACTACCAGGCCGTTTGCATATTTGATAGTGTTGATGAGGCTCCCTCGTATCCTGAAGTCTGAACGCTTTCAACGCTTCTCTCGCCAGTTTCAACATACAGATTGAAGAGACTTGTTGATAGACACAGAACAGGCCTGACCTTATTAACAATGCCTGTGTAGAGACAGGAGGTACAATCAAGAATGCTAGAAGCGTGTTTTTGTTAGGAAGAGCAGATAAGCAATTGTTAGGATCGCACTTAGAAAGTGAATGGACAACGTTTAGTTCCGGTACAACGGCTATAGAAGAATTGTGGACTACATTTAAATACATTGTAAATAATGGGTTAGAGAAATATGTGTCTGTAAAGTCGATTAAGGATGGAGAAGATCCACCGTCTTATAATAATAATGTTAGAAAGCTACTGAGAAAGCAAAGACTGTTGCACCCTCGGTTCAAAAAAGAACACGCAAAATGATGTCAGGCAAAATTTAGTAGAGATTCGTGCGTCTATAAAAAGATTGATGCGCGAAGCATACAATAATTACCACAGTCATACGTTATCAAAAGATCTTTCCGAGAACCAGAAAAATTCTGGTCCTATGTAATACGGATAAGCGGGTCAAAGCCCACTATCCAGTCACTCGTTGGTCATTTCAAGGCAGTAATAGAAGAAAGCAAACGGAAAGCTGAAGTTCTAAATTCTACCTTTAAGAAATCTTTCACGCAGGAGGGCCGCACAAATTCGCCATCATTTGATCAATGCACTAACTCCGAAATGGAGGACATAGTAATATGTATTTCCAGCTGAGAGAGGTAAATACAAAAGTTTCCTTGTCCGGATGGAATACCAGTTCGGTTTTACAAAGAGTATTCTGCGACATTGGCCCCAAACTTTGCTTGCTTTTATCGCAAATATTTAATTCAGCGCAAAGTCACTTTTCTTCCGATTGCGAAAAGCATGTGATTAATGCGTTTTTAATCTATGCGTATGGTTCGATATCCGGTGGCGTGGCTAGAATATCTTGGACCTCTGCTGAAAGACCCCTCAGTGGCCGCTTCAACCACATAGTGGTATTTAGACTTGTCTTCCGATATTTTTACTCTCAAGTTCGGGAAATCATAATAGAGGGTTATGTTGCCAGAATGGTGGGGGTGAATCGTGACCCCGTTAATTGCACTGCCGTGAGTTCTTTCAATAGTGCCTGGCGAGTCGGTCATTCTCGTGAGGGAAGGGCGGGTGTTGAGTAATGTTAACGTTCCACACTAAGGGAAACCGGCGCGGACGTGACGAAGTCGACAGTCACCAAAAATGTGGTATCGGATAGACTGTGATATTTATTCCACGAACTGTATACGTAGACAGGCATGAATTCAACGAAAAGTATATCAAGGAATAACTCAATTGATACCGTATTAACTGTCAACACAAAGAATGTTTATGCATCAGTGTACACAAAAACGTCAGAATAGATCACTACAATTATGTAAAAGAAAAAAGAACTGCTGCCTTGGTTTCGAAGTACATACATTGTAGCATATCACTTAAAACATTAACTACTACCACGCACTAAATTTAAGATTAGAGATCGGATTACTAAGTTTTCTTGAATTACATTTGCTCATCACATTAATTTTGCATTGATTAATCATTTTTGCTTTTCTTTCAGGGTAAACTGTACACAGTGTCATCTCCAAACACGGTACACATGTTGTGGCTGATCCCACAGTACGTCGTAATAACAGCCGGAGAAATTATGTTTTCCATTACTGGACTTGAATTTTCATATTCCCAGGTAAGAATGACCCACGTTGTTAAGATTTATTGCTCGCATTGATTGTTTCTTTTACATGAAGTCAGAAAACTTGAGATCTAGAATGCGACTAGAATTGTTATGTGATGGAGTCGGCTCGAGCGTAGATCGTTCGAGGTTGATTTGCCGACTTTATCTAATATACGGAAGAGCTTTTAGCAAATGAGGGAAATCCCTTGCATTTTCTTGACTGGTACAATACGTCAACGCGTATTTCATCAAAACACTCAAGACTCTTATTTTTGTCAAGAACATTCTTAAAGAAATTCTCGTAGAAAATCAAAGTTGTACGATTTTTGGATAATAAATTGGCGAACCGTGAATTGAGTTTGGGTATCATTAGTGTTGTCCACGAAGTTAAATTACTTTCTGATGATGATTGGACACATAATCGTAATTATGTAAAATTCCCATTTCTTAGACACTCAGCTAAAATATAAACTATGAGTTTTGTAATATGTTATTATAAATGCAATGACTGACGATTTTGATACATCAAAAATGTTCAAATGTTAGGAAAGCTAAGGGGTCAAACTTCTGAGGTCATCGGTCCCTAGACTTAAAAACTACTTAAACTAACTGATGCCAAGGACAACACACACACACACACACACACACACACACACACACACACACACACACACTCGTGGCTGATGGACGACTCGAACCTCCGATGTGAGCGGTTGCACAATCCGCGACATGGCGCCCAAACCACACGGCCATTCCCGCGCGGCATTTGATACATTATGAATGAAACACATCGGACAGCTGTGCAGTATTCCAGAACATTATTATTTAACGAACCGGTTTTTGGCTCTTACGCTATCATCAGGTAAACATCTATATGCCCTAAACATAGAGCTGCTAAGCGTCGGTGGGTAGAAAGAGTAAGTGGTAACGTGGTTTTGGATTGAATTAATGTTTAAACAAATTTAAGGCACACTGAGGCTGTAAGAAGGAGTAGGTGTATATGACAGACCTTGAGATTGTTTGGTAATGAACGGAAACTTGGGACTCAAAACGTTTTTAATGGGGGAGGGGCGCAAATCTGTAAATGGATATAATTATAGATATTGCACATGTCGAAAAGAACAGACACCATTGGTTCACTTCAATAGCTGTAAATATTCAAACAGCTCAAATGTTACAGGGCCTTTTTTTTTTTTTTTTTTTTTTTTTTTTTTTTTTTTTTTTTTTTTTTTTTTTCTTCCTATGTCTCTAAGTTCGTCGGGTAGAGTGGTCCTTTGCGGAGAGGGGATAATTTTTGTCCTCCGTTGAACTGTTGGCTCAGGTGTTTTGATATTTTATTTATTTATTTATTTTTAATCACGGAGAGCACCCAGTTTTGTGACCGAACTCACTGAGTTCCCGCGACCACCAAGACAAGCTGATCGTCCTGCTCAGATTCTCAGCTTACAGCACACTTCTATGGTTCTGCCTCCTTCCCATTGCTTCCTCTTGCTCGCAGCATTTACTGTATTCCCCCAAGCGATCGGACGTAATTGTGCATCCGAACACAAATGGCCGTTTCTCTGTTAGAGGCATACATACGATTGTATATATGGTGACTGTTCCTTCGAACCAAAATGGACAGAGGGCACTACTACCTGAGTTTATCGAATAAATTAGTTTCGGTGACGTTGCGTGCTAATAATTTATTATGGCCGTCTGTTATTAGATTCCTCCTGAGGTAGTTCTGTTGATAGTGTTATAGCGTATTCGAGAAACCAGGAGTCCTGTGTGAAAACCAGATTGGTAGTGCAGTTCCGCATTAAAAAGAATGTAATTGAATAGACTCTTAAATCAGTCAGGAGGAATTAAAAGTGACCAACACAAATTATTGAACTCGACTCCCCCTTATTATGAACAGCAACACTGTGTGGTGTCAGCTTTGCACACATTGTAGTTGATGTTTGTGGTGTGTTAATATTAGACTAGTGAGATATACTGTACTGCTTTTAACAAGAAATATTTTGATACATAAAAAAAGAAATACTATTCTACTTGCATAACATTAGGGAAGTGTTTCCTTTTTTATATTTTTGTCATATAGTGTCAAGCTCTGACGGAGAAGGGATTTAAAGCTACACACATTTTTTTCAGGCTCCAGACAGCATGAAGTCAGTACTTACATCAGGATGGCTGCTTTCAGTTGCTTTTGGAAATTTGATTGTCATAATAATTGAAGGAGCAAAAATTTTTGAAAACCAGGTAAGATACTGTAGTTGCAATACAAAAACAATAGTATAGACATATGTATGAAACATTTTTAGAGCAGAGGCACATTACCAGAGAAAAACAACAAAACTAGCTACAGTATTACAACCACTGATCTTTCAAAGGATTCCTTTCAACTAAAAACGACAATTTACGTTATAGGAGAATAGACAGCTAAAACAGTTTTTCCAGTACACAACTTTTATAAAAAGCCACAGCGTTCAAAACTCACTGGCACCAGAAAGTTGTGGATGAATCCCAAAATGTACTGTTTGATTGTTGCTATTGTAGGACTGATATGAAAGGAATGCCACATCCGTGACTCTAGAAACTGAGTATTGAAACAACGATTACAAGAAAACATATTTCTTTAATTCATAAGCGCTGTTTGTAAAATAGTTCAACTTCTTTACAGAGAATCATCTTATAATGATTTTACTCGACGTGTATTGTGAGTTTATTAAATACATTTAAAGAGGTGCATTTATATTTTTTTGTCTTCTGTAATTCAGTGTAACTATCCAGGTAATAGTGGAGGCAAATCAGTGTTGGTTATTTTTATACATGGAAAACTTATTTCCTTTGCGTAAACTGAAATTTTATTACAATAGAGTCGTTACTTAGAAAAGTTTGACATCGAGGTTTTCGGTCTACCAGATTTTAACATGGAACTAGTTCATGTCTCCGACCTAATTGCACAGTTTCTCATTATTATCTTTAAGGTTACACTCTTAACAAGTCGTAGGATATAAGGGAAATGCTTAAATAACAATTAAATTGTGAAATGTCCCTTGTTAATTGCTTTTTTTTTCGTTTAGGCTTACACGTTCTTCCTGTTTGCTGGCCTAATGGTTGTGGATATGGGAATATTTGCCTTGATGGCGAGAGGATATAAGTACGTAGAAAAGCCAAAGGATGGCATTGAGGAAGACAAGAGTGACGATGCCAACAGCGTGAAGCTACAACAGGGACTCGAGAATCCGAATTTTAAGGCTGAAGAATAATACTGCAGAGATAAGAAGCGTATTAACATCTGTGAAAAATAATGCATCATGTGATAATGAGATCTACATGTTACGTAGAAACATCTCATGGACTTTTGTACATTAATTCATTTGTAAATACAAGCAACATGCATCTTCATTGTTATTAGTCACTAATAGATATACTTTGTCTTAAATTAAAAATAAGATTTGTTTTCTAATTTAATGAATTTTTAGTTGTACTGTACGGCCTACAAAGCTCCTACCGTCCTCTACAATTATGAATGATTTTTCTTTCACACGTGCTTCCACTAGTACTGTGAGCATTAGTGCATTTAGTGCATGTAATTCGATCACTTCTTTTTCTGCCGTCTTAGATTACTCGCTATAGTATATTATTATTCTAAGTTTGGTATTTTATATCGTGTACCTTAAATATTCTGTGTAATGATCTTAGAAGAGTCGTTTCAGCGGAAGTATTGCTTTGAGAGAGTGCCTGGACTGTTCTGCAGATAAGACAGTTGCTGCAAAAGCAAAACGATAAACGATATGGCTGTGTAACGGAAGTATCTAAGGAACTACAAAAATCCTTGAAAAAGTTTCCAGTTGGTACAATGAAGTACAGCTCTCTCTAAAAGTGTGTAAATGTAAGATCATGTTTATCACAGAGACAGAAGCCTATGGTTACGTTATTTGAGGTGATTTTTTTGAACACGTCACATCGTGTAAGTATGTAGTAGTAACACCAAGCAAGCAAATATCAAGTGCTACGATCATCTAAAATCAGTAATAGGGAAGGACAGTGGATGACGGATTTGTGGAAAGGGTTCTGGGCTTAAATAAAAGAAATAGCATCCAAGTCGGTAGTGCGGCCCGATCTAGAATATTTTCCAGCGCTTGTAATCCTTGTGAAGTTAGTATGGCAACAGACAACGAACGAACCCACTCTTGCTGTTAGGATCTCAACAGATGAGTAGAGCTCAAATCAAACTCTAACAAAAACGGCTGGGAAACTTAAATGAAGAGATGATGAAGATATAGACAACAAATGTTGGGTAAGTTCAGAGACCATGTGCACGACGAAGACGGTGCGAGAATTCTTGCCATAGTGTATCTCTAGTGGGTATCATGAGAGAAAGATTCGTACAAAGACATGGATGCAATTTTATCTTGGTTAAGGATGCATGGTACTTTCCCGGATCAACATTACGTAAAAATCAACACCTATTTCTTTCAGGCACTGTTTATAATGTAAATGATTCACAGATTTTTGTCGATGTCAGGTAATTCAGCACAATTTTTAACAAATTAGAAGTATCTTCAATATTTTTGAACCTGCTAAGGGTTATTAATGCAGCACAATTTTTAACAAATTAGAAGTATCTTCAATATTTTTGAACCTGCTAAGGGTTATTAAAATTATGAAGGAATTGAAGTTTTTATTCTATTTTATTTTATTTTTTATTTTTATTTTTATTTATTTATTTATTTATTTATTACAAAATGCTTCCTCAAATTGAGGTACCATTTAATCCTGTGTTATACATTTGAAAGAGACGAAATTTTTACTAAATCTGTATGAAATGATGGCTCATCTGCTACTATACCTATTTAATTCCACCTATTATGTATATTACGAGAGTAAAAAAATATCAAATCTTACAGTTTAATTTTTACATTTTTTTCTCCTAATAAAAATTTTATTTTTTCTATAATTTAGTTGATTCTGCAGTAAAGCTTAGGTACACTACATAAGAGAGGACTATTGCAAGTTACAGAAAAAATTAGAGCAATGCTTGATAAATTTTAAGAAAATATTTGTACCTGAATGCTGAAAATACAACTTGTGGGAAATTGCAAATGAAGATAAGAGTCCAATTAATCTGTGTCTCAGAACATTCCTGAAGCATAGTCTTCATCCTGCTGCATTTCGTTATCTTCAACATTCTTCTTGGCATTCCTTTTAACACTTCTTGCTTCTTTGGTAACTATGAGCGAATCTTTCAGCTTAATTCATCCGTTTTCTGTCACACACAAGCAATTGATCTTCCACACTGGAGCCACATTTTATACCTAAATTTCTCAGGACTTCCATCTTTCCTATCACTCCATCATTGTAACAGATCACTGCATGTAGTGCACCAAATTTCAATGTATTTAGTCCTACAAAAACATTCTTGGGTAATCTTTTCCATATGCAATGCTTGAAACTTTCATTTGTATTCCGAATGCCCTCATGAAGACATTTACTAATCAAAACAGGGTCACTCAGGTCTCTGAAAATTGGTTTTATTTCATTCATAACGGGCTCAGAAAGAGAAAGTTCACAGTTCTTTTAGAAATAAAACTAGTTTCTGTAACGGAAATAAAGGGGGCGTGGCGGTACACATGAACGAAACTTTAAAATTTGGTATATATTGGTAATTTTTCATTTGAAACACCACAAATCAGGATATACTACAGAATTTAATAAAGTCATAAAAATTTTCTATTTTTTCACCTTTTATAAGTACCCTGCATCCTTAATACTTGGTTTAGGAAAGAAGATAGAAAATGTTGTCAAGTGTCCTCCTCAATTCACTGTACAGTGGCTTGCGAAGTGTACACGTAGTTGTAGTGTTATGGGAGTAGGTGGTAGTCCGATCTTCTCCATATGAACAGACCACAGAAGACCCAGCGCTAGCGAAAGGCCGCAGTATCATTATCAGTTTGAAGGAATCGCCGAATGTGGTATGGAAGAGCATGTGCTCAACACACCGCTCTTTCGACCGTAGTCACTTTCGCCACTAATTCTTCAAAATGTTCAAATGTTTGTACAGCTTATGGGACTTAACTACGGGGTCATCAGTCCCTAAACTTACAAACAACTTATGAACTACTTACGAACTAGGACGGCACAAATATCCATGCCCGAGGGGGGGATTCGAACCCCCGACCGTAGTGGCCGTGCAGACCGTGACTGAATCGCCTCAGTCCCCTCGGCCACCGTGGCCGGCTCACTAATTCTCAGTCAAGTAGCTTCTCATCTAGTCTATACGCTATTCAATTAAATAAACCTTCGATTTTCTTGTATTCAATATCGTAAAAGCTTAGTTAAACTAACGTAAATTTAAACAGTATATATGTTGATTGCTGACGATGGTTTACCACTAGCAGTGGAGGCTGAATGTTGGACAATGCCAGTCACTCATTGTGATGAACCGTCGTACAAAATTATTAACCGAAGATTCCGAGATGAAAGTGAAAAGAAACAAACATGTCAAGTACCGCCCAAGAAAGCCTCAACAATTCAGTACAATTCTTGCCATGTGCTTTTGCGACCAAGCAAGAATAAACTTTGTTCAGGTTTTCGTAGAAGGTTTTTATACATTTATTTATCGTATGGCATGCATAATAAGGTGCATGACTACGTATAGAAATATATAAACAAAAATTATAAATGCCTATTTGTCGACATCACAGCTTTCCAGTATTAAGGCCTATGTACTAAACATCTACAATGGTCATAACATTTAGGAGATAAATTGAGATATCTAGGTTCTGAACTACTGTCATCGGGAGAATGAACTAAAAACGTTCGACGTGATTCTGTCTATTCTACGGAATGGATACAAAAACTTTACGGCAACTGAGATTGTGGTAATAACAGAAAGATGCAGCTCGTAGAGATTAGTGTTGCGTTTATTGTAGCAAACGAATTAGGTTCAGATAGTGTGGCCAGCAGGCAGAGCAACAACAACGTGACTTACCCGAAGCTATGGCATGGAGAGCCGTGGGAAGGTGGGAAGCGGGACAGACACAGAGGGAGGTGGCTGCAGCTATTGGAGTGTCCCAAAGTGTATTTTCGAGCACCTCAACGCGATTTCACATAACATGAACCGTTAAAAGAAGGCAAGGCTCACATGACCGTTATTTACGGTTAACAGCCCGTCGAGACTGGAGGCTGAATGCAACTCTGCTGGAACGCACCCTCCAGGCAGCAACAGGACGCACCATATCAACACAAACAGTGCTAAGGTTTTGCGTACAACAGCTTTGTCCCTAGTTTACTCTGCAGCTGAATACTGTACTCCTGTCTGGCTCAACAGTGCTCATGTAAGAGACATTGATGTACAATTAAATAGAGCAATGAGATTGATCAGTAGCACTCTGATGGCTACACCACTTCAATGGCTCCCAATATTATGCAACATCGTCCCTCCTGATTTAAGACGGAAGGAAGCCTTAATGAGAGAGTACTATAAGATCTTGTCCACTCCTGAGCTTCCTATCCTGCAAGACCTTCCACCACAGGTAAGCCGGCTGAAATCACGTAAACTACCTCTTAAAACAGCTGTGCAACTACATGAGAGTGGCTTCTCGCCTAAATCAAACTGGGCAAGAACTTGGGATTCGTTTAATGGAAAAACACCATCTGGATAGACGATACCTCTAAGGAGCTCCAAGGAATGGACCTTCCCAGGAGAGAATGGTCTTTGATCAACCGCTTCCCAACTGGTGTTGGTCGCTGTAACTATTGGAAATTCAAATGGGGACAGATAGACGACCAGTCATGTGACTGTGGAGCAGACGTACAAACGATGACCCACATACTTACTAATTGCTCATTACGATCATTTTCAGGAGGGATGACCGAACTCCATCTAGTCAGTCAGGAAGCTGTCCAGTGGTTAAAGGAGTTGGACTTAGCTCTGTGACAAAGATATGCTTTATCTTATTAATTAGACACTAGTATATCTTACTAAAGTAATATATGTAGCTGACATTAACAAACAGTCAGAAATCGCCTTCGTGAATGTGGCCTCTACGCACGGAGGCCTATGGTGAGTGTTCAATTAAAATCACGACACCATTTAGACCGCAGAAACTGGGCTGAGGAATATCAGGATTGGAGTCGTAACGACACAGGCATCGAGTATTTCGTGTCATGAGATATCATTTCACATCTCTATCCAAACCCATCAAAATATTACTACTTCTACCACTACGATAGGATATTTATGTTGTGATATTTAGGCTTACTTATCCTATGGGCATGATAAACTTAATTTATCTGCGTTTCATATCGTAAAAGAAAAATAACGCTATAGTATTATCTGAAATAGGAAGATTAGTCTATGTCAGGATGAAAATAACTTTTATTATTTATTTTTTATGATTTTTCTGTGTATTTCAGACACCATCACACAATGGAAGATAATTGTTTGCAGGAAATCTTGTGACATACAGAGGGAGGTTTACTAGATTCATAATTATCGAAGTTTTTATTTTTGGGCTGTAACGATACACTAAAATTTTTATTTTTTTGTTTATCTTTGATCAGCGATGCTTATCGCCTCCGGTTCCCTCTGACTCGCAATGCAACTAATTTAATTTCGTTCGTCATTTTTTACTTAAAAACAAGCGAGAAGACGGAACTGTGATAGTAGTTTTTACTCACTCTCTTGTCTCTGTTCGTTCTGTACGGACGTCTTCCATTCATGTAGCCATTCAATGTAAGTGATGCAAGTTGTTGTAAAAACATATTACTTAAATTTAAAATCATCCCTCTCTTTGGCTTTTATTTAAATGAATCCCTCCAAGTCAAATACTTATTTTCTACTGTTTTCAGCTCCTTCACCTCTGTAATAGCTTAATGTTCAGACGCCATTACAATCGCTTCGCATTGTCTGCAAAATTTCAATCAATCATCCTTATACTATACTTTGCTTGATTTTAGAACCTGCAGTCATTTCTTTTGTAATTTCACGAAGTCCGATCATTAAAAAAAAAAAAAAAAAAAATTACAGTAACTTCATGTTCCACCCACGGTCACACAACAATGAAAAGCGAAGTGAACAGTCTGAACATTGATCTACAACGGAAAGTATCTTCAACGTTCATATATTAAATTAAAAAAAGTTATTATTTCCAGCTTCTACAATACGAAGCGCAGGATCCAGCTAGATGCTTTCCGTAAGTCTTATAACGTGCTGTTGCTTGTATGGTGCCCGACTTTAATATGCAACCCACGGTTTATTTGCTTTAATGTTCATGCTGTACTTTAACTAACTTATTTCACAATTTAAAAAAAAGGCGGTACCATCAATTCCTTGTCCAAAAAATATAACCGCGGAATCTACTTTGACAATTATGGCATCATACGAAGCAAGGGTAACGTTATAGGGCCAAAACTTTTTATTATTGTCAGCATAAGAAAAGCACTTTCGACCTGTTGTTGCTTGTCAGTTTGCCTTGCTGTTTGAGTTAGCTTGACCAGATCTAGATCGAATTATTATATTCCTACGTCAATGAATACATCCTGCCGTAGGGAGCAAAAAATTGTCTTTATATAATGGATACATATAAAAAAAAGCAAATTAAAAGTTGCTCATCTTCAGATTTTCAAGAAGTATCTTGTGGCTTATATTTCAGGTAATTATGAGAATGCAGTCCACTCCATGCATTTGTTCTACAGAGCGTGGCAACAGAAAATGTCCCGGTTGAATGGATACGATTTCGAAACCATCTGTGGTAGCATTAACGGTGGAGGAGAAGATCTATTCATCTTGGGGTTTGAAAGCTCTTCAATTACCGTGTTTGCTTACAAATAAATTTGCTTTACAGGTTTTGTCCGCCTTGAGCAAACACAAATGTTTTTTTTTTTTTTAAATTTTTCCCAGACATGTTTCGCTGGCGTTGCAGCATCATCAGTGGGATGTTTATTATCTTAATACCACATGTTGTTATGTTTGTGGTTTTTCCACTCACAAAATGTCTCTGATAGGTTTTGACAGTTTGTCATTTTGGTGGATGTCCGCTGTTTTACGTGTTGTGGACAGGCACTGTGTCACTTTCACTTTCACTCAATGTTACTTCCATCAGGACGGAATAACTGCCTGTAGTCTCGTCCCTACCTTCTAGCACACACAGCCTTCACGCCTGACAGAGTCGTTAGCTGAGGTCCGTGTGGTCACGGCCACCCAGCCTCCTGATCTGTCACTTTGAGACTACTGTGTGTGCGCTGTCACACGACAACCCAAAAGTCTTCAAGAACTGTAGCAGAGCAGTTCGTATGAGGCGGCAGCAACTCCAGCAATCCAGCGCAATCCGCCTTCAACACCTTGCTGACCAGGGGACGAAAGTGCCGGGACAGACACACAGTACTGTATTTGCTCTGCTGTCTTCGTTTCCACCCTGTAACTCTGTTCTGCAGGCCACTTTTGTTTGTCCATCCTGGCTTGTGGAAGATATCAGGTCAGGTGTACACAGTGACCAACACACGACCGTTGCACAGTCTCAAGCCTCGATACGAAGCGAACGGCCGTCCTCGTTTTAGTAATTGTATTTCTTCAATTTATCTACTATAGTACTTGCGTCACCAACAATAATTATTTTAGATTTTTTTCCGTCACAGGGATTTTAGAAACAAAATTAAATGGAGTTCCTGCTGATGGCTCTGGCACAGAGATAGTGGACACACTGAAGCTTGTTTCTACTCTGACCAAGGAGGTTACAGTACAGGCTGAAAAAGTGAAGCCTTACTGCGCCTTATGCTAAGTTTTTGAGAAGTGTTCGTATTGTAGAGCTAATGTTTTATGTCAAGTAAAACAGGAGTAAACCGTCCGACGGTCTTGCCGTGATGTACAACGTGTTAAAAGAGTGCAAATTAGCCGTTTAAAATTGAGTTTTCAAATATGTTATGATGAGTACTTATTACTATTTATTCAAAAAAGTACATTGTTTGAAAGTACATACTTTGCAGTGGCTGTCAGTTCAATACATTAACAGTAAGAGGATCGACTTAACGCATAGTTTTAACTGAGAAATAGCATACCAAAACTGACCAAGATGGCGGACTGGCTTCAACTGACGTATGTGCTCGGCATAGATAATGCCATCCCCCTTTATTCTAACCTCCTTGACTCTGACGGTTAAACTGCGTGTTTCCTTTGGTACCACTTCAGGGAGATATGAACAGATGCAAAACGGCATTTCTGTACTTGCTAATGATCTGAAAATTTAACATGATAATATTACTTTGCTTCGTTATTATCGTTAGACTTAATAGGGTTAACGCTAGGTTCATGCTTTTAATTTTCTGTTTCCTCACCTCTCGATATTATAGTGTTACCAAAGCTTTTTACAAACAAGTCAGAGGCTACCTGGGCATCCCTATTTTGTACAGGAGACATTGCACATACCAATAGTTCTCCCGTTCTAAGCAAGCAGTAAGAAACTTTAATGTCTTGACCACAACGACCCAACTTGCCGATCCACAGAGGAAGGTGATAGGAAGCGAGACCTGAAAAAAGACAAGTGACGTAATACTCTCTGCTACATAAAAGTAATTTACATGTGAGCAGTGGCGTGTCCGTGCTTGGAGGGACGGTATGGGGAAAGCTATATTCCTGACTACTGTCCAAATTACTGTAGCGGGCCCGCGAAGTCATTTTACTGAGCTGCTTGATTTCGCAATATCTTTCACTCACAATTAACTGTCAAGTGTATCATTTCTTGACTAAATCTCAGCGTCAGCCAGTATCGATATCAATCATCATCCACTGGGATGAACAGGTCAAGATAATTTAGCTACACGCCGTAAAAGTATTCTGAATAGTTCGTACACTTGCATTCTTGGAGAATAGGGAAATTTCTGAAAAACAAGAGAATTGCATAATTTTGTTATGCAGATTGTTTAATTACATTTTCTTTGCCCGAAAAATACTTTTCTAACCTAATTACATGAACAGATGGTCCAGATAATGTGACTAAATTAGACATATTAAAGTTTTAAGCCAAGAGACTGCTATTAACTATTGATAGCTTTTATTGGTACATTGTTATATGCACAATAAGGTTATTTCGGCTACTAAACACTATCCTCAGGTGTTCTGCAATTATCATAACACATATTTTATGAAGGTAACATTATGTTACACTATATTTAATTTTGACTTAAATGTACTTTTACATACGTGAGATTTTCTTCAATTCCCATACAATATCGTTGAATATCGATCTGTTAAAATGTCTGTATTTACTTTTATTGACGACTGTATCCTGATTTGACAGTTCTGTCAACGATGTTGAACGTTTACATAATATTTACGTCAGAGGGTGTTATCCGTGTTCTGTATTTTCTGTGTTGCTATGGATCAATTGACTAAATTAGGTTTACAAAAATGTTTCACTATTATTAATATGACATCTTACAGATTAAAACTTTACAATGAAAAGTTAAAGTGTTAACTGCATACTCTAGTGGGTAAAGTAGTTACTCTGCTTGTTTCATGTTAAGAAAATTAACTTATGACAAAGATTAGCATGACTGTATAATGCCTATAGGCGAGTAAGGAAATAGAGACATAAATTTAAAAAAAAAATTGTTGAGAAGCGGACTATCATCACGAACTGTACAAGGTTGGCGAGCGGAATCGGTATGTTGAGAAAGGAACTATCCTGGAATTCTCCTGAAGAGATTTATGAAAACCACAGATATGACTAAGTGACGGTTCTCCATAAACTATCTTCACCACTATCATGTTCGGTTGTATGGAAAGAATTATCACGATGATCACAACTTTTTTTTGCAAAATTATGCCAGAATGACATGTGAAAAATACCAAACATGTTCTATTACGGTAACATAGTATTTTCGATACTTAAAACAGAATAATATAAATAAATGTACCATTCTTTATTAAACTGATATTTTCTCTGACGAGAAATGAATATTTTATCGAAAAATAACATATATAGTCGATCACGCAGGGAAAATAATTTATCATCGATATTTAGTCTCGTAACCTTTCAAATTTAGAAAAGGATATGTATATTAAGCGCATTGTGTCAGCTATTATTTTGTGTTTTACGTGGTCTTTTTATGTGGTCAAATATATAACTGATTGAACAGATATTTGTAAGTCCCTTCGACATTTCAGAAGAAGAATAAGCTAAAAGTGACTGATACTCAGATAATAAATTCATGTCAGTGGATACAAAATCTATCAAAATTTTTAACTAGAATCACAGAATCTCAATATGGACATCCTTTGTGTTATAGCATACGCCAAAGTAATTCGAGCGTTTCACTGAAGTCGCTGACGTCATCTACTCAAGTATCGTGACAGCAGCTCGCTTTGCAAAATTGTTTGTTGGTTGCCATTCTTCAGGCGCGAACTAATTCGATGCGACTCTATGGAGTGGATGAGTAAAAGTTGACATGGAAAAGGATATAAGCGCCAAATTAATCAAATGCATGGAAAAAGATGTTCCACTGCCGGTGGCTTGGAGTGAGATCCAAGGGCAGAGAGACTGCTTGTAGGAGTTTGTGACACTTGCGGGGAAAGGGACACTTGCGGGGAGACCCGGACGCTGCAGGAAGTGAACAGGGTGTTCCAGAAGCAGGGATACACCACCCCTACTCCACGCCCTCCAGCCGCTACCTGTGCCGTATTCAGGGAAAGGCCCACCGGACCGGCCGCGCAATTTGTGACACAAATTACATGTTTGATAATATTAATGCATAGAAGTATGAAATCACGTCAAGACTACTTCCTACAAAAATTTCGACAAAAAAAAAAAAAAAAGTTGGCACTGAGTTTAGAAAAACAAAATTCTGGTATATTGGATTTTAACATTTTATCAAAAAATGAATGTTATTGCAAAAGATACAGCCATTGAAATTTACGGGCACCATAAAGTTTTCCCTTCCTGAGTAAATGAGCTGCTTCTTGTAGTTTCAACACCACAATAGCCTTTTTCTTGAATGTTCTGAATATAAATTTTCACACAGACTTCTTGAGGAGGAGATTGATACGGATATCGGATTGTAAACCACTGCCTATTACGTTAGACCTTTTTGACTGTACTGAACAGAAGTTCCGCATATTCCGTAATTTATATTTATACAGTTAACAGGAATGTAATTTATAACCAACTATTGGCTTCCAAATTCGCTTCATTTTTCCTGGAAGTCTTGCAACTTGTTTCTCCCTGTTGGTTTATGCCAAGTTCGGAGTAAAAATGGTTCTATATGACGGTGATAGAAATTAGTATTTATCTTTAGCATTTTTCAGTGTGTGACATTCCCTTACACATTCCGTATTTCATACATTTCTTAGATTCCGTATTTCATACATTTCTTAGATGTATTTGTAATTCGTTTTGGGGCCTACGAATAAACGGTTCAAGTATGTAAAATACTCATTGACTTATTATTAACGATTTTAATTGAAGATTTAAGGTTGCGTGTCCTATTAAAAAGCATAGTAGCTATTTTTAAAGAGATGGAAGTTATAGTGGGGTTAACTACATAACGGTCAATTACATCAACGTATATGTGCAGGATGCCTAATATATTTATTGCTTGCGCAGGTGTCTTGATATGCTTAGTGTTCTGAATAATATGCTTTTAGGAGGTATGACTGTGGAAAGTCATCGTCTTGTAGTAAGAGAAAATGTCTTGATAACTTTCCAAACATTATCACTATTAAAATACCTTTTTGTTTTCAGGAGGAACACTCAACGAATTAATAATATGTAGTTAGAACAAGTTACTATATTGCTCTTCAGCTTGCAAAGGTTTGTGCAATTTCACAGAGTTTCGTGTTATGTTGACAGTATGGAAACTTGACAACAGCAGTGCTAGACTTCTTGGTGTGTCTGTACCCAGGAAACCGCCCCAAGGGCCCAGGGTTCCCCGCAAGTGTCACTCCCCGCAAGTGTTCCAACCCCGCTTGTAGTTTGCATGACTGCTGTTAGTTGGCACCTGATGCAACTCTAGGGTTGGCTTGGAAAAACAATGTACATGCCATTCTGGCACTTGCATCCTTCTCCGTGTCAGATCTTCATTTGTGTACATATTCTGACGTGCCTGTTGCAACTGTGATACGCCATTAATTACGAATCGGAACATCGGGAGATGCTCCATTGACTGATGTGGTCTCGTGCGGTCGTTTTCTGAAATGTTGAATAACTATAACTTCAACTGTAATAGTAAAGGGAACCACTCTGTGATTAGGCTGTGTTTCATGCTGCATAAAAACTACGCCTGACGTTTGTTATGACACTCATCAACCTGCGGTTCTTTGAAGCGAGCTTTTGATCGTAGATGGTTAGGGACTGGATGAAAGGAGGTAACTGACAATGGGCTGTGCATGGAAATGAACTCTCTGACAGAGCGCAGCACTGCAGCTCCCCGTGTCTGAAAGTCTGCGGCCTCGGCCATGAGGCGCTGTTGCATCGAGACACTAACTGTAGCTCGTGCGTCAGGCGCTGCTTTCTGCAGTCCGTTCATATGTCTGAAAGAAAGGAGAACAGTTTACGTCAAAGATTCTCAGCTTCAGCACGAATGTCGCAGAGGAGTTCCTGCACTGGTTACCTCTCTGGCCCGCTCCACGAAGCTCTCAAACACGTCGGCGCCAGACTCCTTCACGAGGCGGTACAGCATACCATCCGCGTCTTGCAGCAACGTGTGTGGCTGGCCAAATTGCTGCAAATTCAAAATTTAATCTGTTACGAAAACCAAATTATGTAAACTTATCTTTAGGACTGTTTTTATAATACATTGAGGTAACAAGGGGAATGTTGTCTAAGGAAACCAGGCGATGCTGAAGGAATTAGATCATGTAAAGAGACAATAAAGGTGGTAGATAGATCGGTTTTGTTACTTGGGCAGTAGAATAACTTACGATGGTTTCAGTTCAGATAATATAACGTGCAAAATGGCAATGAACAGAAAAGATTTTACAAAGAAGAGAAATTTGTTAATCTCAAATCTTAATTTAATTTTTAGGAAGACTTTTCTAAAGGTATTTGTGTGGAGTGTGGCAGTGAAACGTGTACGATTAACAGTTCAGACCAAAAGAGGATAGACACTTTTGAAATGTGTTGCTACAGTAAAATGCTGAAGATTAGATGGGCAGATTGAGTAACTAATAAGGAGGTACCGAACAGAATTTGGGAGAAAAGGAATTTCTGGCATACATGACATTCTGAGACATCGGGGAATTGTCAGTGGAGTACTGGATGGAAGTGTGGGGAATAAAAGTCGCAGAGATAGAGCAAAAGGCGAATACAGTAATCAGGTTGAAATGGATGTGGATTGCCGTTCGTATGCGGAAATATATGTTCTCTATACAACCTGGATGTTGACTTCAGTTGTTCATGTGCGCCTCGGTAGCACAGTGGTAGCGTGCCAGACTAAAAATCCAAAGGTCGCGGGTTCGATCCCCACCAGGTCCTAGGAGTTTTATCTGTCACTTTCCACTTCTTTCACCTCTGGCAGTATTGCTCATGTGAAAAATACCGAGTAGCACCTTGGTCCGGAACCGATGTTAAACCGTAGGTCCCCCTCTAACTGGCTGCGTAAGTCATTTCGAAGGTAGGAGGAAGGCAACGGCATACCACCTCCAAACAGGACCATGCCTAGTAAAGCACTGTGGTGTTCCAACCAATCTTCGGATTGTTGACTGCTTTACCTTATATAAGTTTTGATTACGCTTCCACATTAGCCTGTATTGATACAAATTTCAGATCAAGAGGTAAGCAAGCAATTCTTTGTCACGTAATAAAAAGGTAAAGCAGTCAACAATCCGAAGATTGGTTTGAACACCACAGTGCTTTACTAGGCATGGTCCTGTTTGGGGGTGATATGCCGTTGCCTACCGCCGACCTTCGAACTGATTTACTCAGCCAGTTCTAGGGGGACCTGCAGTTTATTGTGAGTTCTAAACGACAGTGCTACTCGGTATTTTTCACTGCCAGAGGTGAAAGAAGTGGAAAGTGACAGTTAAAAGTCCTAGGACCTGGTGGGGATCGAACCCGCGACATTTGGATTTGTAGTCTGACACTCTATCACTGTGCTACCGAGCCGCACTGTAATACCTGATGTAAATTCGTATGCAAAATTTAAATATGGCGGACAATGCGAAAACATGTGAAAAATGTCTGAATGTGCAGGCACGCTGTAGTTCTATGCTCAGACACCAGAGTTATACATCCAGTTTGTATAGAGATCAATGGCGGAGATGAAGAGGCTTTCACAGGACGAAGTAGGGTGGTGAGCTGCATCACACCTGTCTCCGGACTGAAGACCACAACAACAAAAGCCACGAGGTAGCGATGTACAAATATACAGATGGCGGCAGTGTCGCGTTTACAAGGTATAAAAGGGCGGAGCGTAGGCAGAACTGTCATCTGCAATCTGCCGATTCATGTGAAAATGTTTCCGACGCGACTGTGATTGGACGATGGGAATTAACAAACTCTGAACGTAGAATTATAGTTGGGAATTTAATTTTCTAGATCCACAGAGTTAAGAGTGTATGAAGAATATGAAATGTAGTAGCCGACAGCCTGCACTTAATGACCGCAAACAACATTTGCGTATAGCTGTCACTACTAACAGACAAATAACTGCGTGAAAATACCGCAGATATCAACATGGCGCGTACGACGAACGTATTCATTACGGTAGTTCGGCGTAATTTGATGTTAATCGGCCAAGGCAACAGACAACCGTTTCTAGTACATTTGTTAACAGCACGACATCACCTGTACGGCCTCGCCTGGCCTCGTGACATCTACATCTACATGGGACACTCTGCAAAACATATTTAAGTGCCTAGCAGAGTGTTCGTCGAACCCCCTTTATACTATTTATCTCCTATTCCATTCTCCAACAGCGCGGGAGAAGAAAGAACACCTGAATCCCTCCGATCGAGCTCTGATTTATCGCATTTTATTCTGATGATAGTTTTTACCCATGTAAATGGGAGTTAACAATATATTTCAGCATTCGGAAGAGAATGTTGGCGATTGGAGTTTCGTAAGTAGCCCACGCCGCAGCAATAAGCGCCGTTATTGTAATGATTCCCTTCCCAGATCCTGTATCGTTTCCTCAACGTTGTCGCCCTTATATCGTGACAATACAAAACGAACTGCCCTCTTTGAACTCTTTCGATGTTCACCATCAAAACCACCTGATGAGGATCCCACAATGGGCAGCAATACTCCAAAAAAGAACGGACAAGCGTAGTGTATGCAGTTTCTTTAGTAGTTCTGCCAATAAAACGCAGTCTCTGGTTCGCCTTTCCCACGACATTATCTAGGTGTTCTTTCCAGTTTAAGTCTGAAGTAATAGTAATTCCTAGGTATCTTGTGGGGTTTACGGCCTTCACTTTTGATTGATTTATCTTGTAAACAAAGTTTAACGGATTTCTTTTCGTACTCATGTGGACGACTTCACACTTATTATTTAGAGTCAATTGGCAATTTTTACACCATAGTGATATCTTATTTAGATCGTTCTGCAGTTGGTTTTGATCTTCGTATGATTTTACTTGACGGTAAATGACGACATCATCTGCAAACAACCTAAGAGAGCTGCATAGATTTTCTCCCAAATCGTTTATGTAAATAAGGAACAGCAAAGGACCAATAACACTACCCTGTGGAACGCCCGATATTACCTCTGTTTTAGTCGATGCCTTACCATCAATTATTACAAACTGTGTCTTCTCTGCCAGGAAATCCCTTATCCAGTCGCAAATTTCGAAAATTGTTCAAATGTTTGTAAATCTATCGGACCAAACTGCGTGGTCATCAGTCCGTAGCTTACAAACTACTTGAACTAAGGTAAATCTAAGGACAGCACACACATACATACTCATACACACATGCCCAGGGAGGACTCGAATCTTCGACGGCAAGCAACCGTGCGCTCCGTAGCGAGGCGCCTTAGACTGCTCGGCTACACCACCGCGGCCGCAAATTTGGGGCGATATACCATCAACACTTAAAAGCCGTTTGTGAGGTACGGTGACAAAAGCCTTCTGGAAATCATGAAAAACGGTATCAATTTGAGATCTCTTGTCGAAAGCACTCATCACTTCGTGTGAATAAAGACATAGTTGTGTCTCACGTGACGATATTTTCTAAATTCATATTGACCTTGGGTCAATAGATAATTCTGTTCGAGATAATTCATAATATTTGAATACAGGATATGTTCCAAAACCATGCTGCAAGTTGACGTCAATGAAATAGGCCTGTAGTTTAGTGGGTTACTCCTACTGTCTTTCTTGAATATAGATGTGACCTGTGCAAGTTTCCAATCTTTTGGTACAGATCCTTTGAGCGAGTGGTT
Source organism: Locusta migratoria (assembly GCA_026315105.1). NCBI lineage: Eukaryota > Metazoa > Arthropoda > Insecta > Orthoptera > Acrididae > Locusta > Locusta migratoria. Next base: position 427,699,454 of record CM048747.1, read on the forward strand.
GTATGAGACTGTTAAGTAAGGAGATATCGCTTCAGCATAATCGAATAGAAATCTAATGGGTACACAGCTCGGACCGGAAGACTTGTTTTTGTTTAGTGATTTAAATTGCCTCACTCCTCCGAGGATATGTATTCGGAAATCGTAAAAAGTTAATAATTGGTTGGACGCTAGACTTCTGGAAAACCGTGGTATGGTCAGTTTGGTCAGTGTTTCAGTTGGTGGGGTTCGAGTGTGGCACAAATTCATGGGCCCAAGCTGTCAACAAGGCACTGAGCAAGATGGCTGTGGCTCCATAAGATGTGGTGTGGGTCCCAAGGTGTAACTAAACCTACAATTGAGTAGGAATGGTTTCGTCCACCTATTTTGTTATCAAAGACTATGGAATTTTTATTGATGAAATAGTGCCCTGACAACGGGCCACGGTTTGAAGAACATCGTGGAAAGTTGCAGCGAGTTATTTGCCCGCCAAGATCACCAAGTATGAATCCCATGGGACATACTCTAGAGGCCGGTTCGTGAATGTAATCCTACATCGGCAGTATTCCGCGTTTATTGGGGACGGCTGCACAGGCAGCACGGCTTAATAATTCGGACAGTGACTTATTGAGTCATAAAAAATTGAAAGTAATTGAGGCGTTTGTGGCTATTCTCGTTTCAACTAAAAATGTCTGATAGGTCTTGAATTAAAAGTTCCCAGACGTGTAAGCTTCCTGTAACTTTCTTCAATTCAAGATGTTTTCTCTCGCGTTAAAAGAGAATGTCAAATCCTACTGATGTGTGCATGCAAGATATTCGCATGTATCCAAACTTCACTTGCAAAAGCAAACTGTAGCATCGTAGGCAGTAGTTACTTTTCATAACCCACCTCCGCAGCCGAAGATACAAACCCAGACCAGTGCGGTATGTCTCGACACAGATGTGGGTTCGAATTTTGGTGAAATATGTAATTATCACCGCCAGTATTCGGTCGGGAAGGGGAGCAGAGGCGGTAGCATAAAGTTCCTGATTGTGCGCCAGCGACCTGAGCTAAATTCCAGACCTTTACGTAGGCTTTATGAAGGCATGTTGGTCTGTTGGATGGAGAAGTAAAAATCTGCGGCCTCCTTGATGCTATTTGAGATGAGCTGGGTCCGTGCCGGTTTTTCCTGGTTATCAGAAATAAACTCTGGATACTCGCTTTAAACTCGCCAGCGACTCCGTGAAAATCGAGTCGTGAGTCTCTTTTGAATCTGAAAACCTATCACACAGTTTTGTTATCAAATACTACAGCACTCGTCAGGATATGAAGGAGAGCGAGTACACGAGTTCCAAAATGCCGTATAACCGTTGGCTTGCGATATTGCCGCTAAATACGTACGACAATTGTCATAGACAGGGTGTTATAATTAAATTGACGGTGTTCAAATATGTTCAAATGTTCGTTAAGCTTATGAGACTTAACTGCGGGGTCATCAGTCCCTAAACTTTCAAACTACTTATGAAGTAACTTAAACTAAAGACAGCACAAACATCCATGTCCGAGGGAGGATTCGAGCCCACGACGGGGAACGGCCTCCCGCATCGGAGCAAAGCGCCTTAATGCGCTCGGTTACTCCGCCGCGGCGATGGTGTTCCGGGTGCTGGAGTGTGGTTTTTTATAGATCGTAGGATGCTGAAACTTCGTGGGTATGTTCAATAATCGATGCACTCGTGGAGTATGTTGAACAAAATAAAAGTTTAAGTGATGTCACCAGGTGAAAATATAGCTCTGTAAGCAGACATTATGTGGTGTGGGTGCAGGAATACTGGAGGATTTATCAAACACATTATAACGCTGGTTTCGGCATGGTCGACATTTGCTTGCAGCATACCCGATGTAATGTGGGCGACATGGCGTCTTATGCTGCCTTTCAGATCAGTCCGATATAGACACGATCCTTCAAATATTCCCTCAACCAGAAGTCGCATGGATTTAAGTCGATGGATCTTGAAGGCTATACATCTTGAAAGTGTCTAGAGATGATTCGGTGATCACCGAAGGTTACTCGATGCATTTTTTTTTCCTGTGGTGGCACCCCATCTTAAATGAAAATCGTGGTTTGGACGAGACCTTCATAACAAACAGCCGTGAGAATTATTATCTCATTTAGCCAATTTATTCACACGGGGTGTCTTCACAGACGTTTCTGTCACCGATATTCCCGCAATGCAGTACAGCTGTTGCTGCCTTTCTTGTGAAACAACTACAACTGCTGTGCACGGTTTTTCTTCCCCATATCCACTGCAGCACGTACGGAACCCGTTAACCCTTTACAACAATAGCCACTTCGCAAACAACTTCAACAAGCGTCGCCAAACAATCAACAACATACTGTTGTCTGCCAGGAAACATTTCACATTCCGACTTCTTACAGCGCCATATTTTTGCGTCTCGACAGAAAATGGAACTATAATTGTTTTCATCAAACTCCGCGAACGACCGAGTACTGGGCATACCCACGAAGTTTCAGCGACCTGCGTTGTATAAAACCTGCACTGCATCAGCTGGAGCATCGGTTACAGAAAAGTACTGTGAATATTTGTGTGTTTATAGCCAAACCCCACACAACTAATCACCCACAACACCAAATACGTTCTCACTGAGGTAACAAAAGTCCTGGGGTACCTCTTAAAATGGTGTCGGTCCCGTTAACCCGCTACACCGCAGCACCTCGACGTGTCACGTACCCGTGCTGCTTGGATGGTTTGATTTTTAAAGGGACTAAACGACTACGGTTATCATTCCCGTACACGTGCTGCCTCTACAGTCGAACAATATTGCGAAGCTGCTTCCGGTACTAGATTTTGGGCACGAAAGGACCTCTCGATATGCCGCTTTAATGTTGGATGGCATTGATGTAGAGCAATCTCGCAGGTCAAACGAATCGCTGGAATTGTCCAGAATGTTCTTCAAACCAATTGGCAACATCCGTGACCTGGTCACGGATGTTGTTTGGGGACATGAAGTCGATAAATAATTGCAGATGATCCCCAGGTAGTCGAGGATAACATTCCAGAATGAAATTTTCACTCTGCAGCGGAGTGTGAGCTGATATGAACTGCGTGTCGTAAACGGGATTCGAACCTGGGACATTTGCCTTTCAAGGACAAGCGCTCTGCCGTCTGAGCTATCCCGGCAAGCTTCACGGTCCGATGACTGCTGTCAGAGTAATCTAAACTACGGCTTAATAACCAACGGGTGAGGTAGCAATGGCTCTGTCCAACTGTTTTTTTACAAGGAAGAGGCCGGAAATCCAAGCAGCCTTTATTTAACGGATTCCTTAATAACTAATAACACTATCCACTCCCATGAACCACAGACATTGCCGAGGTGGGTTGGCTTGCGTGCCTCAACGATACAGATAGCCGTACCGTAGGTGCAACCACAGCGGAGGGGTATCTGTGGAGAGGCCAGACAAACGTGTGGTTCCTGAAGAGGGCAGCAGCCTTTTCAGTAGTTACAGGGGCAACAGTCTGGATGATTGACTGAGCTGGCCTTGTAACATCAGCTAATGTGGCTTTGCCACACAGCTACTGCGAACGGCTGAAAGCAAGGGGAAACTACAGCCGTTACCTTTCCCGAGGACATGCAGCTCTACTGTATGAACATATGATGATGGCATCCTCTCGGGTAAAATATTCCGGAGGTAAAATAGTCCCCCATTCGGATCTCCGGGCGGGGACTACTCAGAAGGATGTGATCATCAGGAAAGACAATACTGGCATTCTAAGGGTCGGAGCGTGGAATGTTAGATCCCTTAATCGAGTAGGAAAATTAGAAAATTTAAAAAGGGAAATGGAAAAGGTTGAATTTAGATATAGTGCGGATTAGTGAAGTTCGGTGGAAAGAGGAACAAGATTTCTGGTCAGGCGAGTACAGGCTTATAAATACAAAATCAGTTGGGGGTATTACAGAAGTAGGATTGATAATGAATAAGAAAATAGGAATGCGGATAAACTACTATGACCAGCACAGTGATCGCATTATCATTGTCAAGATAGATACGAAGCCAACACCGACAACAGTAGTACAGGTAGTACAGGTTTATATGCCAACTAGCTCTGCCGATGATGAGGAAATCTAAGAAATATATGAGGAGCTAAAGGAAATTATTCAGACAATTAAGGGAGAGGAAAACTTAATTGTTATGGGAGACTGGAATTCGGTAGTAGGACAAGGAAGAGAAGGAAAGATAGTAGGTGAATATGGTCTGGGTAAAAGGAATGAAAGAGGAAGCCGCCTGGTAGAATTTTGCACAGAACATAATTTAGTTAAAACAAACACCTGGTTCAAGAATCACAAAAGAAAGTTGTATAAGTGGAAGAGACCAGGAGACACCGGGAGATACCAGATAGATTTTATAATGGTAAGACATAGATTTCGGAACCAGGTTTTACAGTGTAAGACGTACCCAGGGGCAGATATAGACTCTGACCATAACTTGTTGGTTATGAACTGTAGACTGAAACTGAAGAAACTACAAAAAGGTAGGAAAATAAGGAGATGGGACCTGGATAAATTGAAGAAACCTGAGGTTCTTAAGAATTTCAGAGGGAGCTTTAGGCAACAATTGACAGAAACAGGGGAAAATAAAACAGTAGAGGAGGAATGGGTAAAATTGAGAGATGAAATAATGAAGGTAGCAGAAGACAAAATAGGTAGGAAGGTAAGACCTACAAAAAATCCTTGGATATCACAGGAGATACTAAATTTAATCGATGAAAGGAGAAAATATAAAAATGCAGTAAATGAAACAGGCAAAATGGAGTACAGACGACTAAGAAATGAGATTGACAGGAAGCGCCAAATGGCTAAGCAAGAGTGGCTAGAAGGCAAATGCAAGGATGTAGAAGAATGTATAAATAGGGGAAAAATAGATACAGCCTACAGGAAAATAAAAGAAACATTTGGAGATAAGAAAAACAGCTCTATGAATATCAAGGACACTGATGGAAAACCAGTTCTCAGCAAAGAAGGGAAAGCTGAAAGGTGGAATGAGTATATAGAGGGGCTCTACAAAGGAAATGAGCTTAGAGACACTATTGTAGGAAGGGAAGACGATGTAGATGAAGATGAAATAGGAGATACTGTACTGAGAGAAGAATTTGACAGAGCCCTGAAAGACCTAAGTCGAAACAAGGCCCCTGGAGTAGATGATATTCCCTCAGAGCTACTGAAGTCTCTGGGAGAACCAGCCATGACAAAATTGTTTCACCTGGTGTGTAAGATGTATGAGACAGGTGAAGTACCCTCAGATTCAGAAAAATGTTATAATTCCCATTCCAAAGAAAGCAGGTGCAGACAGGTGTGAAAACTACAGAACCATCAGTTTAATAAGTCATGGTTGCAAAATATTAACACGAATTATATAAAGAAGGATGGAAAAGCTGGTAGAAGCCGACCTCGGGGAAGATCAGTTTGGGTTCAGGAGAAATGTAGGAACACGGGAGGCAATACTCACTTTACGGCTTATCCTAGAAGATAGATTAAGAAACGGCAAACCTACATTTCTAGCTTTTGTAGATCTGGAGAAGGCTTTTGACAATGTTGATTGGAATAAACTCTTTCAAGTTCTGAAGGAAGCAGGAGTAAAATATAGGGAGCATAAGGTTATTTACAACTTGTACAAAACCCAGACAGCGGTTGTCAGAGTTGAAGGGCACGAAAGGGATGCAGTGGTTGGAAAGGGAGGAAGACAGGGTTGTAGCCTTTCTCCATTGTTATTCAATTTGTACATTGAGCAAGCTATAAAGGTAAGCAAAGAGAAATTTGGTGAAGGAATTAAAGTTCAGGGGGAAGAATTAAAAACATTGCGTTTTGCCGACGACATAGTAATTCTGTCAGATACAGCAAAGGACCTGGAAGAGCAATTGAACGGAATGGACAGCGTGCTGAAAGGAGCATATAATATGAACATTAACAAGAGCAAAACTAGGGTAATGGAGTGCAGTGTAAGAAAATCAGGAGATGCTGAAGGAATTAGATTGGGAAACGAAGCAATAAAGGAGGTTGATGAGTTTTGTTACTTGGGCAGTAAAATAACAAATGATGGTCGCAGTACAGAGGATATAAAATGCAGAATGGCAATGGGTAGAAAAGCGTACTTGAAAAAGAGAAATTTGTTAACATCGAATATTGATTTAAGCCTAAGGAAGTCCTTTCTGAAGGCATTTGTATGGAGTGTTGCCTTGTATGGGAGTGAGACATGGACGATAAACAGTGCGGACAGGAAGAGGATTGAGGCTTTTGAAATATGGTGCTACAGAAGAATGCTGAAGATTAGGTGGGTGGATCGCGTAACTAATGAGGAGGTACTGAACAGAATTGGGAAGAAAAGAAATTTCTGGCATACCTTGACTAAAAGAAGGGATAGATTGGTAGGACACATTCTTAGACATGAAGGAATTGTGAATTTAGCATTGGAGGGGAGTGTGTATGGTAAAAATCGCAGAGGAAGACCAAGAGATGGGTACAGTAAGCAGATTCAGACAGATGTAGGTTGCCGTTCTTATGTGGAGATGAAGAGACTTGCTCAGGATAGGGTATTGTGGAGAGCTGCATCAAACCAGTCTCCGGACTGAAGACCACAACAACAACACTATTGCAACAGGTGGAGGTGCATACCAGAATCTCTCTGTTGGTACATTCCAGAGGATGACCGGTCAATAACAAATATACTCAGCTGTTGTAAGTCTATCGAATTTTTAACATGATGTGATCAGAGCGAATGCATTTGAATGATTCTGATATTGAAGTAAGTTTTAATGCGGTCTCTCTAGACGACAAATGTAAATTCGTAGGATAGGGGAAAGATAGGTACCACCTACAGGAAATAAAAGAGACGCAGAAAACACCGACTAGAACATCAAGAGCTCAGATTTAAAACCAATTGTAAGTAAAGAAGGGAAAGCTGAAAGGTGGAAGGAGTATATTGAGGGACTATACAAGGCAAATGAACTTGATGGCAGTATTGTAGAAAGAAAATAGGAAGTAGATGAAGATGAATAACGGGATGCAATAATGCGACAACTTATTTGACAAAGCAATGAAAGATTTGAGCCTAAACGAGGGTCTTGGAGTAGTTGATATTCCCTAGAAATTGCTGACACCGTTGGGAGAACCATTCATGAGGAAACTGATTACCGTTTCTTCAAAATGTGTAAGACAAAGGAAATATCCTCAGATTTCAAGAAGAATATAATAATTCCAATTACAAAGATAGCAAGTGCAGACTAGTGGGAAAATTCAGCAGAATCAGCATAATAAGTTATGGATGCAAAATACTAACTGAGTTATGCACAGACGAATGGAAAAACTGGTAAAAGCTAATCTCGGGAAAGATCAGTTCGAATTTAGAAAAACTGTAGGAACTCATGAGACACTAAATTACGACTTTTCTTAGAAGATAGGTTAAGGAGAGGCAAACCTACGTTCCCAGATATTGTAGATTTAGAGAAATCTTTTGACAATGTTGACTAGTCTACACTCTTTGAAATTCTGAAGTGAATAGGGGTAAAATATAGGGAAAGGAAGGTCATTTACAACTTGTACAAAAACCAGACAGCAGTTATATGAGTGGAAGGGCATGAAAGGAAAGCAATGGATGTAAAGTGAGTAAGACAGGGTTGTAGCATTTCCGCAATGTTATTCAATCTGTGCCTTGTGCATGCCGAGAAGGAATGCAAAGAAAAATTTGGATAAGGGGTCAAAGTTCCGGACGAAGGAATAAAAACTTTCCGGTTTGCCGATGATATTGTAATTCTCGGCAGGGACAGCAAAGGACCTGGAAGAACAATTGAATGGAATGGACAGAGTCTTGAAACGAGGTAATAAGATTAACTTTAACAACAGAAAAACTAGGGTAATGGAAAGTAGTGTAAGAAAATCAAGCGATGCTAAAGGAATTAAATTAGGAAATGAGACATTAATGAGTTTTGTTATTTAAGAGGTAAAGAACATATATAATGCAGAATGGCTATTGGAAAAAAAGTATTTCTGAAGAAGCGAATATTTTTAACCTCCAAAATTCGGCTTAGAAAAGTGGACTATAAGGAGTTCAAATAGAAAATTTGTAGAAGCATCTGAAATGTGGTTAAGATTAGGTGGGTAGAATATAACTGACGAGAAAATAAATTTCTGGCATATCGTGTCATAGGGAAGGCATCGGTTGGTGGGATACATTCTGAGACATCAAGGGTACGTCAATTTAGCGGTGGAGAGATGTGTGTGGGGTAAAAATCTTATTCGTAGACCGAGAAACGAATACAGTAAGCAGTTCAAAAGGATGTAGACAGCCGTTCTTAATCAGAGATGAAGAAGCTTGTACAGAGCAGGGCAGCTTGGAAAACTGTATCAAGACTGAAGATCACAACAATAACAAATCTCTCTTCACTTGTATACCTCTGTCTAATTCGTTGCAGTTAACTGAGGTTCGATTTGTCGAGGAACTGATAAACCGAAATGTCTTGACTTCAATTTACTTTCTATTCAATTACCAATACTACCAAGATAGAACTGCAATGGAAAGTCCGTTGTTACCTATTATAGCCAATTTGTTCACGAAAAAAAAAAAAAACTGTTCATATGTTTGTATGTTTATGGGGAGTAACTGCAGTGGTTATGGGTCCATAAACGTACACAATACTTAAACTGAGTTAACCTAAGAGAAACACATACTCGAACCTCCGACGGCGAGAGGACGCGCGCACTACAGCAAGGCGCCTTAGTGCGCATGCTATTCCGCCACGACCTCGCGGAAGACTTCTAGGTACGTGCTTTCCAGTTAGTGACGTTGTACCATCTTACATCTTTCAGATATGCAGATAACACTTTTGTTGATTGGCCTAATGACCGGCTTTCTAGAATATCTGAATTCAATTCATACGAATATTTATTTCACAGTGGCTGTCGAAAAGGATGGTCGCCTTTATCTTCCTTGATATGATGGTCAAGAGAAAGGTTGATGGTGTATCATTTATAGGAAGCCTATTCACACTTGCTTGTACAGGCTGACAGTTGACACTATCCGGCTCAGCGTAAAGGAATTTATACCTTGATTCACAGTGCCCACACCATCTCAGACCATGAGAGCTTGTCAGCTGAGTTACCATTTTGCCTTATGCGGAATCATTTCGATTTTGCGAAAATATTATGTGAAATCTTTATCTGATAACAACCTACGAGTTTACGATCCGTATAGGATGATCTTAGTTTGCGAGTATTCCTTGCATTTGTGGTATACCATGGGTTGGTCAGACCATCAGGACTGTGAAGACCCGGTGCACCGAGTACAAGTTTCACAGACGCTTACAACAGCTGAGTATATCTGTTATTGACCGGTCATCCTATGGAATATAACAGCATAGAGGTTCTCGTATGCACCTCCAGCTATTGCAACAGTATTATTAAGGAAGCTATTAAAATTTAAATAAACGCTGCTTAGATTTCCGCTCTGAACCTTGTCAAAAACAAGCTACTGCTAGCTTACCAACTGGTTATTAATATTTTGTGTGTGTGTGTGTCTTTATTCCCAATCTTAAATTAAGTGCTAAGCAAAATGAGGTGATATATTGATTTTCATGGAACTGCCTTGCTGCATTTGTGCGTTGAAACTACAGTCCGTGCGCCTATTGAAATATTGGTGGTTTTAGAAGACGTTACCTGAGTGGATTCCCATAAGTTGTTTAAAATGGCACTATTTATTCTATAAATGTCAGACAGACAATTTATGTACTTAAATTTGTTGTGTGGCGTCATTGCATGTTACCTCATATTAGTAGGAGTGTCGTAGCAGAAGGGTAACCACAAAGAAGTAGCAGGCTGTATTTTCGAGCACACGCTGACTACCACACTGTATTGTTAGATAACTAGCATTCTTGTAGCCTATTTAATACTGTCAAAATTATTTGCCATATCTTTTCTAAAAGTTAGGATCAAGCTCTCATTCTGTTAACCGATACGAGAAACGTAACCCAGTATGCTGTCAAAGGATTTACAAAATATTTGACAAGTGTCTTTCATAGTGTAATACAGGAATAACAGCAGGACGAGCTTCTGGCTTACCCCTTATAAAAAGGATCAGTCAAAGTGCTGGTACAGATGCAATCCGGGTTAATGTAACAACTTTTTGTCTCTTCATGTATTTATTCTCCTCAAGTACTGTATTGCCTGTAATGTAATCGACTTAATCTAGAGCTAAAATAATAAGTAAACAGACGTATATACATACGACAAGCCTTCCGTTGTCCATGACGAGCACTTTGTCGCAGTCCATTACTGTGTGGATCCTGTGCGCGATGATTATCACCGTACACTTGCTGAACAGCTCGCGTAGTGACCGCTGTATAATGGCATCAGTCCTAGAAACAATTCAGACAGGAATGTTATTCTCTTGCAAAAGGAAGATATTATATGCTATTGTACAAAAATATAGACATAAGGGGAAGTTAAGAAAGAAGGAGTGACGAAAATTGCGTTGTTGTAACCTTTCACTTTTGTTTGACGAAATGAATGACGTGATGAATGTTAATGTAAGTGTAGAAACGAAACCAAGACGACTATTACTGCTCTGATTTTAATAAGATTATTGTAAAATAACTTTAAGTTCACATTTCATAAATTACTATGCCACAAAATATAACTACGTACAAATAATAGTGAAAGCATTCCATTATTCCTAGACAAAATAATTGAATCTGCATCGGAGTTTGTGCTCTTATGAAACTTTCTGGCAGACTGAAACTGCGTGAAGAACAGAAAATGGAACTCTGAAATTCCCGTGGCTGTGACAACCAGTTTCTTCACAGTATCCATTCTTCCAGGAATGGTAGGTCTGCGTACTCGAGAGAACTTCATTGAAATAGGAATGAGGTACTGGCGGGAGTAGGGCTGTGAGAGGGGCATGAGTCGTGGTTAGATAGCTCAGTCGGTAGAAAAAAAAATGGCTCTCATAGCGAATAGCACAACATCACTGAACATTACTCAAAGGATGGGCTGTGTAAATATGCTAACCCTCTCCCAAAAGTCGTCTGTTGCTCAAATCATACCTATCGACAGGAAATATATCGTACAGACGAAAAATATCTTTTAAAATTCATAGGTAGATTTATTTTGAAATCCACGGATCAGCTAACGAAACCACCTAACGAAAGCGTCCAAGCGTTAATCGATTGTTCAACCTGTGATGTGAAGAAATTCAGAAATACTTCAACTAGTCAATAGGACTTAGTGACTAGAAGGCTTGTCTATCTTGCAAAACGTAACACATGTATTCCAGAAAATGTCGAATGTAAGGTTCTGCAAGATAAAAAAAAAGAAAAAAAGCTCCAGCAAACACGATGAAACATAAATATTTCAACTGGAAGACGGTCTGGTCAAATTTTATAGACAAGCTCATAAGTTAGAGGTAGTGTTCAGCAGCTTCCGTGTTTCAAATTAATTTAATTCAAACAGCTTGCGGACACGGTAGAATGAAACTGACTATGGTCGTCAATACTATAAGTTCTGTTAAATGGTTGAAAATGCTATATTGGCCTACAGAACAGTAGGTTGCTCAAGATTTACAGGTCAGTGGGCATGGATGATATTTAAACCAGCGAGTTACGAAATAATTGGCAGGACTTTAATACACTGAATACGGACGTCAAAGTATTTTCCTCATCCAAGACAAAAGCATTCGTATACAATACACATCTGCATTACTGAACAAGTAACCTGGTTGAAGGTTAATTGTTGATTGTGTGCAAGCTCAGTTGCAGGTCAACTGTTTAACTGATTCCAAGAGCTGCAAAAATTTAATTTTCAGTTCTTCATATAATTATTCAGGAAACTTAAAAGTTTAAAATCATGTCCTAATGTACTCATTGAGGTGCTTTGTCTCATTTTAAACATTTGAACATTTGATGCAGAAGATAGACATTACGCACGAGTCTTGAGCTGGCGTAACGCACCACTTGGAAATGCCCAGACTATATTCATCCAATACTTAAGGTTAGCACATACGGTAGTAATTCACAAAAAACTTTACACATAATTTCAAATCTTTGTAAAACTTTTTCTTGCTGTCAGCCCTCCTTAAAATGATGAAAGGAAAAAATTAATCTCTTTCTATATTTTCTCTTTCCATGCAGTAAAAATTCATGAATGACGTTTTAATTCATTAATTATTTAGCGGTAGTACATTCGTACACCTATACCACTTAAAAAATAGTGTCAGTAATGGCACATTTGAGAGATATGAGATCATACAGCAGATATAAAGATGTATGAGAAACTACCTTTCGCTTGAAAATCAGCTCAAAATACCCAGAAATGAGAGGACTTAGAAGCTTCCAACAAACTTTAAAGATAAAAATTCTTTTAGAATTAAAACAGTTCGCCGAACCGGGACTCGAACCCAGGACATTTACCTTTCCTGTTCACACGCTGTACTGACTGAGCCATCCCTGCACGCCTCATGCTCTGCTGACACATCTTTATTTTTACCTTCCAAACTTCTCAGAAGTACAAAAGTGTTCAAATTTTTGTAAGTCCATGGTACTTAACTGATGAGGTCATTAGTCCCTATGCTTACAAACTACTTAAACTAACTTATGCTAGCGACAACACACACACACACACACACACACACACACACACACACACACACACACACACACACACATGCCCGAGGGAGGACTCGATCCTCCACCGGGGTGCAACTTCGCGCTCCGCAGCGAGGCGCCTTAGAGCGCTTGGCCAGTCCACCGCGGATTTACAGAAATTCTACTGTGAACTTTGCAGGACTAGCACTCCTAGAAGGATCGATATTGTAGAGATCTGGTTTAGGGGTTTGTTTCCGGTATGGAATTTTCTCTCTGCCGCGGACTGAGGTCTGATACGAAACTTCCTGGCGACTTTAAAGTCTGAGGACGTAACGTGATAGATCAGAATGTAGACAGATTTTCAGCGAAAGGCAAATATCCTTGGTTCGTGTCCCGATCTGGTAAACGTTTTAATCTACCAGGAAGTTTTAGATCAGCGCACACTCCACTTTATAATGAAATTTTCATCCTGGAAACTTTAAACATAATTTCTGAAATTTCAAAACCTTTTCTCGAATGTGTACCTAAGATCAAATATTTAAGGCAATGACAAATTCGTAAATTAAGGAGAAGATACATAGATTTATACATAGATTCCTCAAAGAAGCGAGAGACATACGACGTGTTTTACAAACTACGACTTCAACAAGGGAGGAGGGTTTGTAACAGCAAAGTGGAAATATAACTCACACGAACAAAAGATGAGAATCGTCAGAAATATCGGTGATGAGTGAGGCGGCATTAACTCTGTCCTTCTGATTTTTTACTAGAGAGAGAGGGACAGAATTAATACCAGATTACTCGCTGATTACTGACATTTACCATCGATATATCATATTTGGCTGTGTAATGGCCGTGCTGTTTACTTAGTTTTTCGGAACGGATCATCTTGAAGAGGATAGAAACGCCACTACTCAACCAACATACTAACCGAGAGAAACAGTGTGGCTTTAAATGGAAACTCTCGGCAGAGCCACAAGGCCTCCAGCTTAGTCAACGATCTGACAACCACCCGCCCACACGTAACCAGGCCTAGCACACCAGGGCACTGTTTTTAGACCATGGAAAAGCGTACGACAAGGTCAGGAGGGACAAATTACTGCTAAAGGTCTTCCCAAAAACGCCGATATACGACTTTTATGTATAACTCATAGCTGACTTTCTGCGCGGTAGGACCAACACAGTGGCACCAGGCACGTAGTGGCTGGCATTCCACACAGTATCTTCATCAGCGATTCACTGGTCATCAACAACGTCCAACTGACAAAATATGCGGATGATATATCTTTTTACACTAGTTGACGACAGCACGGGCCCAACGTTGGTTGGTTAGGGATATGAAGGGACCAAACTACTATGGTCATCGGTCCCTTGTTCCAATCAAAGAGATGACATGGGAGATCGTTAAAATTTGACAGAAAGTGTTAAAATAAGGTAAACCGTAGATAGAAGACGTCTTAAATAAAAGAAGCAAATAAAAGGGGGAGAATGAAGAGATTTAAAAGAGAAAACCAGAGTGTCTAGGCGGCAGGGATAAAACAAGGTCCAGACACTAACACATTGAAATCACCTGCCTAAACCAAAATTAAGCAGGTGCAGAGCAAATAGATAAAACATAGTCTACAAACATCAGATAGACTTATATAGTCCACTGTTACGAATAAAATTTAAGACAGCATCAGCCAAAGAGGCATTGTCACCTAAAATAAGGTTTAAAGAGTCAGGGAGATTAAAACGCTGCATTTGAGAGGCGAAATAAGGGCATTCCTTCAAGGTATGTGCGACTGCCAAATGCTCACCACATCGACAACGAGGAGGGTCCTCTCGACGGAGAAGGTGCGTCAGCCAAGTATGGCCGATACGGAGTCGGCAGAGGACAACAGAGTCCCTGCGAGACGTACGTTGTCTCCTTTATCGCGATTCTGCATTCCACAGCCCAAGAAATCGGCTGTGCAGCTGCGAACGGAGGTCATTATCTGTGATACCCGGTGCCAAGGTAGGTTTATGGATAACCTCCTTTGCTAACCTATCCGGTAGCTCGTTCCCGTCGATACCAACGTGTCCTGGAGTCCATAGGAAGACCACTGACCGCCCACGTCGGTCGATGGCATAGAGGAATTCTTGGATGGCCTGAAGCAAAGTATGGCGAGGGAAGCACTGATTGAGAGCCTGTAGGGCGCTCAGGGAGTCACTGCAAATGAGGAAGGACTCCCCGGGACAGGTAGAAACATGCTTGAGTGCACGAACGATGGCCACCAGCTCTGCTGTGAGCACACTGCAGCCCTCCGGTAAGGAGCGCTGTTCGTTGTGTCCCGCGTGCATATAGGCGAAGCCAACAAGACGTCGAACCATACGTGTAGATAACCGTGGAGCCCTGTTATCCGTCCAGAATTGACAGAAATTGGCGGCGAAGGATCTCAGCGTGGACAGAGTGTTTGGAGCTCTCCGACAAGTCCAGTCGAATAACACGGGACCAACGTCGCGAGGCTGCTGCGCCAGCTAGATGCGATAGCACAGTGGTGCCACACGAACAGTCATTCTGTGCCGAGAGAAGACGAGGGCGGTCTACGTCCCGGTCAAAAACCCACACTTCATGAGAGTTTCAGTTCTCAACAGAGATCACCCTCAACTGCGGACTCTTCTTCCACCACCACATCACGAATAGCCGCCAAAAATGCTTCCAACTGACGAAGGCATTAGTTTCTTTTTTTTTCTCAGTACGGAATTGCTCACAGCCACGAAACTGCGGCTCTACAATGCAACAGTCCAGCCCACCAAGCTACATGGGTGTACGGCATGGGAATAGCGGCAAAGTCACAGCTAAAATGCCTCCAGGACATAGCGCTGAAGTGGATCCTGCGGTTCCGCTCCCCATTGAAGAACACGCGGTATATCCCCTAAGAAATAGGTTCGGACTATGAGGTCATCATCATCAAGGCGAAAGCTACACAAGTAGTAGGAGGACAAATGGGTATTTAACTTGGATAGAAGACGTGCTTGGGTAGTCCGTTCAGTTGTGTGAAGTCCGAGTCCCTGGGTGGTGCAAGGGTTAGCATAACTGACTAGTAAGCCGGCTTAGAATCCCGGCCCTGGCATAAATTTTCGTCTCTCCATGTTGTTTGATTACAATCCTACTAAAATAACCCTAGTAAATCTATATTTAGTATCACATAATTGTTTACAGCACTGCTTCGGAACGCTATCCCTATCTTACAAGATCTTTATACTGGAAGGCCAACGCCCAGGGACAGACGTAGATGCCGACATGTCTGCTCACTCACTGACGCACCATGGGAATGAGGCGCACCACTACGGTAACAGGAGCGCAAAGGGCCTGCTCCCCTTGTAACTCCACATGTTGTTGTTGTGGTCTTCAGTCCGCAGACTGGTTTGATGCACCTCTCCACAATATCCTATCCTGAGCAAGCCTCTTCATCTCCACATAAGAACGGCAACCTACATCTATTTGAATCTGCTTACTGTATCCATCTCTTGGTCTTCCTCTGCGGTTTTTACCCCACACACTTCCCTCCAACGCTAAATTCACCATTCCTTGATGTCTAAGAATGTGTCCTACCAATCTATCCCTTCTTTTAGTCAAGGTATGCCAGAAATTTCTTTTCTCCCTAATTCTGTTCAGTACCTCCTCATTAGTTACGCGATCCACCCACCTAATCTTCAACATTCTTCTGTAGCACCATATTTCAAAAGCCTCAATCCTCTTCCTGTCCGCACTGTTTATCGTCCATGTCTCACTCCCATACAACGCAACACTCCATACAAATGTCTTCAGAAAGGACTTCCTTAGGCTTAAATCAATATTCGATGTTAGCAAATTTCTCTTTTTCAAGAACGTTTTTCTACCCATTGCCATTCTGCATTTTATATCCTCTGTACTGCGACCATCATTTGTTATTTTACTGCCCAAGTAACAAAACTCATCTACGTCGTTTATTGCTTCGTTTCCCAATCTAATTCCTTCAGCATCACCTGATTTTCTTACACTGCACTCCCATGACATCTATTATGGAATGACGTGTACGATACCTGCTTTTAAACCAACAGATCACCCGTTTGTCCACCTTTTTTTAACACTTTTTGGGAAACTTGTGCATTTAACTTTATCTGTTTATGGATTGTCACGAACATTAAAGACAACTTGTTTCGACATATGGTGTCACATACCTTTTGAGATTTGCTTTATACTATAAAAAACAGTGAATTTTATTATCTCACTAATTCACTTCCGATGGATTGATGCCGATTCAGTTGTCATTTGACGACATTTAAATCGTAATTTTAAGTATTTCCACTATTTAATATTCGTAAACGCACCACAAGATTCAAAATACATACATGTACGAAATGTCATTTCTCGCTTTTCAACATACAATTTTAACTGAACTGTTTATGTTTTTACGTATGTGTTTATGTCATACTGTTTAGCTGAACAACCAATGTCTATTTTTAAAATTTCTTAGTGTAATTTGAGTAATTATATTTAAGCAGTAGGTGAAAATCTCAGAGATGCTAAGTCCAAGAAATTTCGACAAACCCTCTGAGTTTAGAATTCGCCACACTTGTGTAAGGTTGTGTTTGTCAGCATTCAAAGAACTTGATGTAACGAATGACCATTTTGGTTATTTGTGTATACAATATGGCAGACAGGTATTGCTATTGCAACCTGTGAATGGAAATAAATGTTATTGTGTTAACACACCTAAATGCTGAAGAATTCCATTATCGACCTGTTACAAAATCTGGACCTTCCTTTTAAAGTGTGAATCAACTACCTAGATCACTAAACATTGAAGACTACAAAATTTCTACAATAACTTCGATACTCAACATCGATCATAATTATTATTTATACCTCCAACTCAAGAATTTAACCCTGCTGGCATTTCTGTAGTTCTGTATGACACGAGCACCGATCATTACTTCGAAAGTATTAGCAAGTTCAGGAAGTTGGCAGTGTTGCACCCTTAAGCCCAGAGTTTTAACTACGACATAAACATACGTGACTGCCACTATGGATGACTTGCCTGTGGCACCACTAACAGGAAGGCAGGGACTCAAGATGAGCCACAACTAGCTGTAAAGTGAAGATTTTTATTAATAAAGTTCTTCCTAGCGGAGCACACTAGGCCGCTGGCCCAGAACACACGACGCATGAGGAGGCAGGAAAAAGATAAGGCTTACTCTCTGCAGTTGTGCCTTGAAAACGCTGAGTGTGCACCAGCCGAATATCGAAGATCATCGTCCTTGTCATTATCCTGCATACCCGTAATTTATTCGAACTTTCAACATGTACGGAGAAGCTCAGGATTGACATTAGAGAGGAATATCTTTTGAGCCAGATATGTTTCATCGCGATATCTAGTATCGTTTTATAAGGGTCGTTCAAAAAGAAACAAGCCAGAGTCTGGAATGCACAAACGGATGACAGGAATAGCGTGGTGTTTTTAAAGAGGTGTGGTTGCGACTACAGCGTGGATGTTCACAATGCTAAAGGGCACGCGTGCACGACACGTGACTATTCAAAGCTAGCAGCAGCATGCATCAATCATCCAACGCTGCTAGTCGCACTACAAACAGTGACATGGAGGCGTCAAAAAAAAAAAAAAAAAAAAAAAAAAAAATGTACGGCGAACACTGCACGTCCCCTGCAAACGGTTCAGGGAAGGACGGGTGTCGTTAACCAGTGATGCACGGCCTGGAGCACCACACTGCATTACCGATGACATCGACCACCTGGTCGATGCTCTCATTACCCAGGACCGCAGAGTGACAGCAAAAGCCATAGCCGCCATGGGGGTATTGAGCTTCTGGATTGTTGACACCGCATTAAGGAAGGAGTGCACTTGAGCAAAGTGTGTGCCCAATCTTTGCCCCAGTCTTCAACGACAGCAGCAAGCATGTCGACTAGACCACTGTCTTGCTCATCTGCAGCACTATGCTCAGGAAGGAAATGCGTTCCTGGCATGAGTCGTGGCTGGAGATGAGTCGTGGTAGCATCACTTCGAACCAGAATCAAAACGGCAAAGTCTCCAGTGTAAGCATCCAGGGTCATCACTACCAAAACAAGCCTAGGCCATCCACACGAGTGCTGACGTTTTTCTTTGACCTTGTTGGCCTTCTTCTGATTCACTTCATACAGCAAGGGACAACAGTGAATGCCCAGCAATATTCACAAACCTTGACCACCTTTCGTCATGCAATGAAATCAAAACCAGGCAATCTCAACCTGGTGGGTTATTCTGTTCCACCACAATGCATAACCTCATTACGACTTACACAGTCGCGGTACTCCTGCAGAAATTCACATGGGAGTTTCTCGGCAACCCTCCATAAGTCCCAATCTCTCTCCCTGTGATTACGGCATTTTTGCTTCCTTTCAAATGGCTCTGAGAGGCAAATGATTCACCTCGAACGACGACGTCCAGCTGTATGTGCGGAACGAGTTCACATCATCGCCCCGGAATTTTATGAGACAGCCATTGACCGCCTTGTGTCACAACAGGGTAAGTGTCTCAACAGCCAGGATCAATACTTGTAAATACGAAGAACCACATCTTATTGACTGAAGAAATAAGATGTAAAATCAGAAGGTTGCAGACACACAACTGGATGGTGCATTTCTAATGGGTTAAAGGATATCGAGGGATATGAGGATATGAACTAGCTGACAATCTTGCTGAAAGAGCAGCTCGATCACGACAAGCGATACGTTACAACAAAATACCTGAAAGTGCCTTAAAGAAGAAACTTAGAGAGGAGTTTAGGAACAAATGGGACATTGAGTGGCAAAGAACAAAAACGGGGGAAGCACTAAACCGTATTATCCTACAATCCGACAACGTTTAAACTCCCACTATCTTCGAATTTTACAGCAATGTTAACAAGTCATGGGAAACTGAAAGTCTATTATCAGCAGTTCAGAATAACTGATGACGGAACGTGCACGTGTAACATAGCTGTCCAAACTATTGACCACGTGAAACTTCCTGGCAGATTAAAATTGTGTGCCGGAACCGGGACTCGAACCTGGGACCTTTGCCTTTCGCGGGCAAGCGCACTACCGACTGCGCTATCCCGACACGACTCACGATGCCGCCTCACGACTTTACTTCCGCCAGTACCTCGCCTCCTACTTTCCAAACTTCAAAGAAGTTTCCAGAATGAAAGTTTCACTCTGCAGCGGAGTGTGCGCTGATATGAAACTTCCTGGCAGATTAAAACTGGAGCCGGGACTCGAACCTGGGACCTTTGCCTTTCCCGGGCAAGCTCACTACCGACTGTGCTACCCCGACACGACTCACGATGCCGCCTCACAACTTTACTTCCGCCAGTACCACGTGCTTTTCTACTGCTGTAACATACTGAAAGAGAGAGACCATTTCAGATAAAAAAGGTGACAAATGAGGAGTATGGCCCGTCAGTAAATTTTATTTGGTACATAAATTCACTAGAGACTTTTAAAAGTTCTGTAATTGCTGATGTGCAAAATGGTTTGGTTTCTGTAATTATGCCTCGGGCTGGCAGCTTTACGGTGACGCACTGGTGGTCGATGTTGGCGGTGGCCTCGTCGAGCAGCAGGAAGGGCGGGCGGCGCAGCGCGGCCCTGGCCAGGCACACCAGCTGCTGCTGGCCGGCGCTCCAGCCGCCGCCCCCAGCGCCCACTGCAGCCTCCAGGCCCCGCTCCTGCACCGCCGCGTGCTCGTGCAGCTCCATCTGACAACACACACACACACACAGTCTGCAAAACACCCGGCACGCTCCATAACGTTACAAGAACAATATGTATCCATTTGTACTGACATACTTGTAATCTATGTATTTAGGATTCTGATGATGGCCCAGACCGAAACGCGTCAAATAAAGTCAAATTTTATCCACTTTATGACTTTAATCAATGTTCAAATGTTTGTTAAGCTTATGGGACTTAACTACGGGGTCATCAGTCCCAAAGCTTACAAACTACTTATGAACAAGCTAAGACTAAGGACGGCACAAATATTCATGCCCGAGGGGGGATTCGAACCCCCGACCTTAGTGGCCGTGCTGACCGTGACCGGAGCGCCTCAGTCACCTCGGCCACCGCGGCCGGCCACGCGTCTCACAAGTGGAGTACAGTCGGGGTGGCGTCAAAGGGAGAGGAAGCTTAGGGTTTAACTCTTTCAGTCACACTTTTACAGTAGGGACATAATTACCAATGTCTGTTCACACTTGTACAATTGGAACATAATTATCAATGTCTGTTCATTGAAGCAACTGTTACAACTGAAATATCACAGACAATAGAGGAAACATAATATAAGGTATTCAGTGATTCTGAACGTTATTTATTAGACGAATCATCATTACAAACGTACAAAACTCTCTAAATTTTCTCAACAGAATTTCTCGAAAAGAACGTCGCTTTCCTCCAACGATTCCCATTTCATTTCACGGAGCATTTCCGTGACACTCGCGCATTGGTCATACCTACCAGTAATGAATCTAGCAGCTCGCCTCAGAACTGCTTCAATGTTTCCTTTCAAATTGATCTGTTGCGGGTCCTAAATACTTGAACAATACTCGTACAGATGAAGTACATCTTCCCAAAATTCTCCCGATAAAACTAAATCGGCTATCTGCCTTACTCACAACTGTCTTTACATGTTCGTTCCATTTCATTTCGATCTGTAATGTTACGCCTAAATATTTGAACAATGCGACTGTATCAAGAAGCTCAGTACAAATGCTATATTCGAATATTACGTGATTGTTTTTCATACCTATGTGCATCACATTACATTTATCTACAGTTTGAGTTAGCTGCCATTCTTCGCACCAACTAAAAATTTGGTCTAAGTCATCATGTATGCTACTACAGTCAATTAATAACAACACCCTCCCATAGAATACAGTCTCATTAGCAAACAGCCGCAATGTACAAGTTAATCTGTCCATCAGATCATTTATATAGACAGGAAATAACAGCGGTCTTATCACACTCCCCTGGGCACGCCTGGCGATACTCGTCTCTGAATAACACTCGCCATAGAATTCTATTACTTAGGTAGTCTTCCAAGCAGTCAAAAATTTGTGAACCTATTCCATATGCTCGTATCTTCGTTAGCAATCTACAGTGCCACACCGCGTCAATTGCCTTTATGATATCGAAAAAAAAAAAAAAAAAAAAAAAAAAAAAAAAAAAAAAAAAAAAGTTGTTCTTCATCCACTGCTTGCAAGATGTTATGTGAGAAAAGGGAAGCTGAGTTTCACATGAACGATGTTTCCTAAACCCACTCATTCACAGAAAGAAGCTTTTCCGTCGCAAGGAAATTTACACGTTGTACATATGGTAACGTATTTTATTCAGATATTGGTTACAATTGTAATTTTCGAGTGTTAGAGTACAATATTTTGCTATCTCGGCTGTTTATTTGAAGTTTACATGACGTTTACGTAGAGCGAGGCACCATGGAGGTTACACAATAATTCTCCTCTAATATGGCGTGTGATCACCTCGGACGGCCAGTACAGTTTCACACCTGCGTGGCATTGACAGTATGAGGTTATCAATCAGCTCTTGCGGTACGTTTGGCCTTTCTTCCACGAGTAGAAAATCCAACTGTACAAGCGTTGTGGGAGGCGCCGGTGTAGTTGCTATGGGTGTAACAAGTGCTTCCCATGCATGCTCAATCGGATGTAAGCCCGATAAACAAGCTGGACACTCCATTCGTTCAATTCCCTCATCGTCAAGCATGTTGTCCACCACTGCAGCTCTGTGGAAATCAGCGTTATCGTCTACGATAAGGAATCCATAAGACATACCCAGGGGCAGATATAGACTCTGACCATAACTTGTTAGTCATTAACTGTAGGCTGAAACTGAAGAAAACTGCAGAAAGGTAGGAAAATAAGGAGGTGGGACCTAGATAAATTGAAGGAACGTGAAGTTCTGGAGAATTTCAGAGGGAGATTTAGGCAACAATTGTCAGAAACACGGGGAAATAAAACAGTTGAAGTGGAATGGGTAGCATTGAGAGATGAAATAGTGAAGGCAGCAGAGGACAAAATAGGTAGAAAGGCAAGACCTACAAAAAATCCTTGGATATCACAGGAAATACTAAATTTAATTGATGAAAGGAGAAAATATAAAAATGCAGTAAATGAAACAGGCAAAATGGAATACAGACGACTAAGAAATGAGATTGATAGGAAGTGCAAAATGGCTAAGCAGGAGTGACTAGAAGCCAACTGCAAATCTGTAGAAGAATGTATAAGAAGGGGAAAAGTAGATACCGCCTACAGGAAAATAAAAGAAACATTTGGAGATAAGAAAAACAGCTCTATTAATATCAAGGACAACGATGAAAAACCAGTTCTCAGCGAAGAAGGAAAAGCTGAAAGATGGAAAGAGTATATAGAGGGGCTCTACAAAGGAAATGAACTTAGAGACAATATTGTAGGAAGGGAAGAGGATTAAGATGAAATAGGAGATACTGTACTGAGAGATGAATTTGACAGAGCCCTGAAAGACCTAGGTCAGAACAGGGCCCCAGGAGTAGATGACATACCCTCAGAGCTACTAAAGTCTCTGAGAGAGCCAGTCATGACAAAACTATTTGAACTGGTGTGTAGGATGTATGAGACAGGCGAAATACCCTCAGACTTTAAGAAAAATGTAATAATCCCTATTCCAAAGAAATCAGGTGCAGACAGGTGTTAAAATTACAGAACCATCAGTTTGATAAGTCATGGTTGCAAAATTTTAACACGAATTATGTACAGGAGAATGGAAAAGCTGTTAGAATCTGACCTCGGGGAAGATCAGTTTGGGTTCAGGAGGAACGTAGGAACCCGGGAGGTAATACTCACTTTACGTCTTATCTTAGAAGATAGATTAAGGAAAGGCAAACCTACATTTTTAGCTTTTGTAGATTTGGAGAAAGCGTTTGACAATGTTGACTGGAATACACTCTTTCAAATTCTGAAGTCAGCAGGGGTAAAATACAGGGAAAGGAGAGTTATTTACAACTTGTACAAAAGCCAGATCGCAGTTATTAGACTTGAAGGGCATGAAAGGGAAGCATCAGTTGGGAAGGGAGTAAGACAGGGTTGTAGCCTTTCTCCTATGTTATTCAATTTGTACATAGAGCAGGCGGTGAACGAAAGCAAGGAAAAATTTGGAATAGGGATTAAAGTTCAGGGGGAAGAAATAAAAACATTGCGTTTTGCTGATGACATTGTAATTTTGTCAGAGACAGCAAAGGACCTGGAAGAGCAGTTGAATGGAATGGATAGTGTTTTGAAGAGAGCGTATAAAATGAACATTAACAAGAGCAAAACAAAAATAATGGAATGCGCTCTTAGAAAATCTGGCGATGCTGAAGGAATTAGATTAGGTAACGAAACGATGAAGGTGGTAGATGATTTTTGTTACTTGGGTAGTAAAATAACATGCAACGGTCGCAGTACAGAGGATATAAAATGCAGAATGGCAATGGGAAGAAAAGCATTTTTGAAAAAGAGAAATTTGCTAACATCGAATATTAATGTAAGTGTAAGGAAGTCTTTTCTGAAGGCATTTGTGTGGAGTGTTGCCTTGTACGGGAGTGAAACATGGACGATAAGCAGTGCGGACAGGAAGAGACTAGAGGCTTTTGAAATGTGGTTCTACAGAAGAATACTGAAGATTAGGTGGGTAGATCGCATAACTAATGAAGAGGTACTGAACAGAATTGGTGAGAAAAGGAATTTTTGGCATACCCTGACCAAAAGAAGGGATCGCTTGGTACGACACATTCTTAGACATCGAGAAGTCGTAAATTTAGCATTGGAGGGAAGTGTGTGGGGAAAAAATCGCAGAGGGAGACCAAGAGACGCGTATAGTAAGCAGATTAAAGTGGATGTGGGTTGCCGTTCTTATGAGGAGATGAAAAGGCTTGCTCAGAATAGAGTAGGGTGGAGAGCTGCATCAAACCAGTCTCCGGACTGAAGGCCATAACAACAAGGAATCCATCTCTTAAGGCATAAAAAAGGTCAACGTATCTCGGCTCTATACCTCTGAGCAGTCAAAGCGCCTTTATAGGTCAGTAGGTCCGCTAACATTGACACCTGCCCACACTGTTCGCCCGCCACTATTGTATGTTGATGTTTCATGCACACAAGCATGATTGTTCCGACTTCCGCTTTCTCTCCAGAGGAGGGAACGATTGTCCGGCTGAACACAAAATTCTTGACTCTTCTGTGAACAGAACCCGTCGCCATTCGTTACGACTCCAATCCTAACGTTCCCCTGCAAGTTTCTGCGGGCTAAACGGTGTCGTGGGTTTAATAGGACACATAGCCCAGGCCTCCGTGCGTAGAGGCCACATTCCCAAAGGCGATTTCGGACTGTTTGTGTTGATATTGTGCATCCTGGTACTGCCTGGAGGGTGCGTTACAGTTGAGTTGCATTCAGCCTTGTGTTTCGACGAGCAGTATTACCAACGGCAGAATGAACTAAAATGTTTCCACATCTTTTTGTTGGTTTACGAAGTGGAGATTTTACGTCAACCGGGATAGTGATAACAACAGGAAGCTGGGTGCAGAGAGGGTTTGTGTTGACTTGTGTTTACCATACGAATTACAAAAACAGTTGGATTTAGATAGTGTAGTGAGCAGGTAGTGCAATGCAACAACAACGTGACTTACCCAAAGCTACGGCACGGACAGTTATAGGAAGGTTGGAAGTGGGACAGACGCAGAGGGAGGTGTCTACGGCTATTGGAGAGTCCCAAAGTATAATTTCCATTTCATGGAAGCGATTTCAGACAACAGGAACCGTTAAAAGAAGGCTAGGCCAACGTCGTCAACGGGTAACAACAGCAATAGATTACGGTTATCTCCAGTTAACAGCCCGTCGAGACACGGGACTGAATCATCTCAGCTGCAACGCACCCTTCAGGTAGCAACAGAACGCGCAGCGTCAACACAAAGTCGGAAATCCCCTTCGGGAAGAGTTGTAGAGTTTTGTGCAATAAAAATTTCTTCCGTATCTGTGTACAATTTCATTTTATTACCAAACGGAACTTAATTTCTGGACGCGCCTCGTATAATGAACTCTGCATCTTGACATCTTGCCAGCTCTGACACTTCGAACATACACTGCTCTAAAAAGTTAGAGATTGGTCGAGATATCATCTATACAGGGTGTTACAAAAAGGTACGGCCAAACTTTCACGTAACATTCCTCACACACAAAGAGAAAAAAACATGTTATGAGGACATGTGTCCGGAAACGCTTGATTTCCATGTTAGAGCTCATTTTATTACTTCTCTTCAAATCACATTAATCATGTAGTGGAAACACGCAGCAACAGGACGTACCAGCGTGACTTCAAACACTTTGTTACAGGAAATGTTCAACATGTCCTCCGTTAGCGAGGATACATGCATCCACCCTTCGTCGCATGGAATCTCTGATGCGCTGATGCAGCCCTGGAGAATGGCATATTGCATCCCAGCCGCCCACAATACCGGGATTGCGTAGACAAGAGCATTCAAATGCCCCCATAAATGAAAGTCAAGAGGGTTGAGGTCAGGAGAGCGTTTAGGCCATAGAATTGGTCCGCCTCTACCAATCCATCGGTCACCGAATCTGTTGTTGAGAAGCGTACTAACACGTCGACTGAAATGTGCAGGAGCTCCATCGTGCATGAACCACATGTTCTGTCGTACGTGTAAAGGCACATGTTCTAGCAGCACAGGTAGAGTATCCCGTATGAAATCATGATAACCTGCTCCAGTGAGTGTAGCTGGAAGAACATGAGGCCAAATCAAGAGGCCCATTTTGTGTGTCCCATTAAAAGCATGTCACCGTTTAGCCCGCAGAAACTGGGCAGAGGAACATCAGGATTGGAGTTGTAACGAAGGGCGACGGGTTCTGTTCACAGATGAGTCACGATTTTGTTTTGAAGCGGACAATCGTCGTTCCGTCATCTGGAGAGAAGGTGGTACTCTAATACTCGGAAGAATCCTGGTTATGTGTAGGAACACCACCATATCATGGTCGTGGCCGATAGGCGTGAGAAAGAGTCAGCAGTGACGGACGTACGGATCTTTATGTCGTTCGGAATGAAGCTTTGACTGCTCAGGGGTATAGAGACGAGATCGATGTTCAAATGTTTGTAAAGCTTATGGGACTTAACTGCGGGCTCATCAGTCCCTCAACTTACAAACTACCTTATACTAAAGACAACACAAACATTCATGCCCGAGGGGCGATTCGAACCCCCGACGGGGAACGGCCTCGCGCATCGGAACATAGCGCCTCAATGCGCTCAGTGACTCCGGCGCGGCGAGACGGCATCCAGTGACCTTTTACTGTACCCTACGCCAGTGCCATAGAAGATGGGTTCCTTATAGTGGACGATACCGCTCGTCCCCACAGAGCTGCACTGTTAGACAACACGTTTGAAACTGAGGGAACTGAAGCCAGGTGATGCATCAATTTTTATTCCTAGCGTTGGAATTGCTCATGAATTCAATATGTCGGATGCTCTCGGAGTGGGCAGCTTGTTCACCAGATTTAAACCTGATTGAGCATGTTTGGGATGCACTTGGCAGAGGTATTGCAGCCAGAGCTGGATTTTGGACTCATGGAAGAATGGCCAAATATTCCGGAAGAGTTAACTGATAACCTCATACTGTCTGGGCCATGCAGGTCTGCAACTTTACTGGCCATCTGAGGTGATGACACACAATGACCTTGTCACTAGTATGTTTGCCCCACAGTGCCTCGCTCTATGTGAACGCCATGTAAATGGGAAGTAAAGAGTTGGACAGTAAAATACCGTACTGTATCACACACAAATTACAACTATAACGGATAACTGAATAAAATGCGGTATCATATGTATATCTCAACCGATCCCCAACTGTTTAGAGCAGTGTATGTTTGAGGTGTCAGGACTGGCAGAATGCCAGGATCAGAGTTCATTACAGTTGACGTCATGTAGGAAAGCGCTTCCGCACTTAGAGATGGAGTGATAGGGGAAGTGTGGAGCGGAGGAGCTACGGGCGAGCGCCAACAGCTGAGCCTGCGAGAGAAATATTGCGTAACTCGCGGCCAGTCGAGCGCCTAGAGCACGAATATTATTGGCTGCCACTGCAGTAATGGAGGGGTATGCGCAGAACGGGTGAAAACTGGGCCGCCTTCGCGCGTGACGGCGACTATAGTGTAGCGGCGGTCTTACGCTTCGCAGTGCGGCCCAGACGTCGGCGTCGGCGGCTCGCTGCTGGGGGTCGAGGTTGAAGCGCAGGGAGCCGGCGAAGAGCGCGGGCCGCTGCGGGATGAGCGCCACGGCCGCCCGGAGCGCCGCCAGCGGCAGCCGCCGCACCTCGCGGCCGCCCACCAGCAGCGCGCCGGAGGAGGCGGGCCACAGCCGCAGCAGCGCCGCCACCAGCGAGGACTTGCCCGCGCCCGTCCGGCCCACCACCGCCACCTGCAAACACGCCGCCTCAAGAAACGACGCCTCCACAAAAGCATTCCAACACCCCCCCCCCCCAAAACACACACCGCTTTTTATATTAGCTGCACTGTGCTGCCACCTGCTGCCAGGAGCTCCACATCAGCGACCTCATTGTCACTGCACATCGTGAGAGAGCAGAATCAGGCGCGTCGCGGCACTCGAGGACTTCGAACGTGGTCAGCTGATTGAGTGTCACTTGTGTCAGAACTCGTCACGAGGGATTTCCACACACCTAAACATCCGTAGGTCCACTGTTCCTGATGTGACAGTGAAGTGGAAACGTGAAGGGACACATACAGCACGAAAGCGCACAGGCAGACATCGTCTGTTGAACGACAGAGACCGCCAACAAATAGCGGTTGTACAGTGCAGTCTACATCTACATGTACATGGGATATCCTGTAAATCACAATCAAGTGCCTGGCAGAGGATTCATCGAAGCACCTTTATACTATTTATCTCCCATTCCATTCTCTAACAGCTCGCGGGAAGAAAGAACACCTGAATCTCTCCCATCGAGCTCTGATTTCTCGTATTTTATTCTGATGATCTTTCCCACCTATGTAAGTGGAAGTCAACAATATATTTACGCATTCGGAGGAGAATGATGGCGATTGAAGTTTCGTAAGTAGTCCACGCCGCAGTGACAAGGGCCGTTGCTGTAATTATTCCCATCCCAGATCCAGAATCATTTCCGTAACGCTGTCTCCCCTGTATCGTGACAATACAAAACGAGCTGCCCTTCTTTCGACTCTTTCGATGTCCTCCATCAAACCCACCCGATAAGAATCCCACACTGGGCAGCAATAATCCAAATATGGACGAACAAGCGTAGTGTATGCAGTTTCTTTTGTAGTTCTGTTACATCTTTTAAGGATTCTGGCAATAAAACGCAGTCTCAGGTTGCCTTTCCCACGACATTATCTACGTGTTCTGTCCAGTGTAAGTCTGAAGTAATCGTAATTCCCAGGTATTCTGTAGAGTTTACGGCCTTCACGTTGATTGATTTATCTTGTAAACAAAATTTAACGGATTTCTTTTCGTACTCATGCGGGCGACTTCACACTTCTCGTTATTTACAGTCAATGCCAATTTCTACACCATTGTGATATCTTATTCAGATCGTTCTACAGTTCGTTTTGATCATCAGATGATTTTACAAGACGGTAAATGATGGCGTCATCTGCAAACAACCTAAATGAGCTACTTAGATTTTCTCCCAAATCGTTTATGTAAATAAGGAACAGCAGAGGACCAATAACACTACCCTCTGGAATGCCCGATATCGCCTCTGTTTTAGTCGATGCCTTACCATCAATTCCTAATAACTGTGTCCTCTCTGACAAGAAATCCCCTATCCAGTCGCACATTTGGGGCGATATACCGAAACCAAGAAATTTGATTAAAAGCCGTTTGTGACGTACGTTATCAAAACCCTTCTGAAAATCAAGAAGTATGGAGTCCAATCGCGAACCCTTCTCGATAGCAGTCATCACTTCATGTGAGTAAAGAGCTAGTTGTGTTGCGCATGAACGATATTTTCTAAATCCGTGTTGACCTTGGGTCAATAGATCATTCTGTTCGAGATAATTCATAATATTTGAATACAGGATATGTTCGAAACCCTGCTGCAAATTGACGTCAATGAAATAGGCCTGTAGTTTAGTGAGTTACTTCTACTGCCTTTCTTGAATATAGGTCTGACCAATCTCTTGGTACAGATCATTCTTTGAGAGAGCAGTTGTATACAGCTGTTAAGTAAAGAGTTATCGCTTCAGCACAATCAGATAGAAATCTAATGAGTATACAGTCCGGGCCAGAAGACTTGTTCTTGTTAAGTTATTTTGGTTGCCTCACAACTCCGATGATAACTACTTCTACGTTACTTATTCTGGCCTCTCTTTTTAAATAGAAATCTGGAATAATGGTTTCGTCTTCTTTGGTGAATGAGTTTCTCAAATCTGTGTTTAGTAACTCTGCTTTAGTAGCGCTATCATCGGCAGCATCGCCATTACTATCACGTAGTGAGGGGATAGGCAGGCATCTATCCAGACCATGGCACAGGAATTCCAAACTGCAACAGGATCCACTCCAAATACCATGACAGTTAGACAGGAGGTGAGAAAATTGGATTTCATGGTCAAGCAGCTGCCCATAAGCCACACATCACGCTGGTCAATGCCAGACGACGCCTCGCTTGGTGAAAGGATCGTAAACATTGAGTGATTGAATTGTGGGAAAAAGTTGTGTGGAGTGGCGAATCACATTACACAATATGGCGACCTGATAGCAGAGTGTGGGAATGCCCAGTGAACGTCATCTGGCAGTAGTAAAATTCGTAAGCGATGGTGTTATGGTGCAGTACTGTTTGTTGCTGTGGCGTAAAATCAGCGCCACACACCACACGTAAGAGAACGATCGTGGAGAAAGCATCGATCGACCGAAAGCCAATCGCAAGCAGGCGCCGCGCATCCTGGAGGGTGTAAACGAAGATGCACGCCCTCTACATGGCTATATCTAGGCCGACATACGTCTGGACAGCCCGTCAGTTACTAAACTCAAGCAGTTACTAGGTCAGAACTCGACAGTTACTAGGTCAGAACGCGGCCACGAACTTAGCAGTAACTAGGTCTCAGCACAGCTAGCATCGTATAGAAGGCGCCGTAAGAAGAGAAAAGATACAGACATATGTTCCAAACTTGAGTATTATAATTTTCAGTCAATAAAACTTGTAATATTAATCTGAATAGTTGTTACAGTTGACATCGAATCCTGCACCAATACCTTTCCTGAGAACTAAACCGGGACGAGTACTCAACAGAAGGCAACGAGGTCACAACATTTATCAGGGAGGGGGCTTGCACCCCTTGCTTTTCTGTGCGGTATTATCACAGCACAGACCTACATTGATATTTTAAGCACCTTCCTGTTACTTACTATCGAAGAGCAATTCGGGGAGGCGATTGCACATTTTTTAACACGATCCAGCACCTGTTCATAATGCACAGTCTTTGACGGAGTGGTTACACGACAATAAATCCCGGTAATGAATACTAACTGATGGGCTGTCCAGACGTATGTCGGCCTAGATATAGCCGCTTGTAGTGGACGCGCATCTTCGGTTACTCCCTCCAGGATACGCGGCGCCTGCTTGCGATTGGCTCTCTGTCGATCGCTGCCTCCTCCACGATCGTTCTATTACGTCTGGTGTGTGGCGGTGACTTTACGCCAGAACAATAAACACTTACTTCCCCCGGAGACCTTTGGGATGGTTGGGAACGCCGACTTAATGCCAGGCATCACCGACCTTCATCAATATCTATCTTCTATGCAGCACTCCATGATGAATGGGCTGCCATTTCCTAAGAAACCTTCCAGCACCTGACTGAAAGTATGCTTGCGTGAGTGGAAGCTGTCATCAACGATAATGGTGCGCCAGCATTACCGATGGAGGGCGCTAAGAACTTATAAGTAATGTTTAGGCTGGTGTCTGGTTGCTTTTGATCACACACTGTACCTGCCAACCTGTAACTACTGTTTTCTCGGTCTCATGGACGAATACACCAACTTCACTTTCACACGATCGTTGCTTTCGGATACCAACTTCAACCCTAAGAAAAGATTTTCTTCTCCAACACACTACCGTACAGGTGGGTTTCCTGAAGTGGCCACTAAACGGTCAATATTGACTTCTGCCGGATGTTCGCGCCATTCTTGTCTGATTTTTCGTCGGCGTATCACGCTGACGTCTTCAGGTTGTACCTGAGAATGGTTTCGGGTGTATTCAATACAGTATTTATGCATGGATGGTGCTGGATGCGTCGAGTGTTCCCTCTGCAGTACGCGTCCGCCAATGGCTCTCTGCTCGCTGTGAACAGACTGTCGTCAGTATCCTCTCGGGTCGTGGTCGTCATCTGAGGTGTGTCAAATTCGATCTGTAATGACTGGTATTCTGTGTCATGGCAGTTTTCTTGGTGAACACTTCTGTTTCTTTAACAATCTCGAAGTATGTCAAGTTTTGAGAAGCTCAGGATCCGAATTCCAGGCACTGCTGAGTTGGGATCCAGCGTCACGTTTGTTGGGAATTTCCGTGACTTTGATCTCGAGATCATCGAGAACGATCCGGGCATAAATGCGGGCACCTTCCATCAAAGGACCATTACCTGGTAGTGAGTGTATCCGTAGAAATTTCACGTGAAAATGTCGCAAACATCTGGCAGGTCTCGATTATTCAACATGTTAACAGATGGTTACTGCTTAACTAGCCTTTTAACTACATCTCCACTCACACACATGTCTGATGCATATACTACACACGTCTTGTTCCCCTCTACAACTGTCCATCTCTTTCTGCCCCATCTTTATTCATACATTTCCTCTGCTTTCTCTCTCTGACCATCCCCTCCTCACTCTTCCTCTGACCACCTCATACTTCTTTCTGTTCACCCACATCCTTCTCCTCTATATGACCGTATCTACCTCCTTCCAATTATGATCATCCACTCATTTTCCTTCCTCTGTACATCCCATTTTCGACTTGTCTCAGCCCATTTCCCCCTCCCACTATGTCCATCGCCTCCTTCACCTTCTGTCGGTTTACATCGTCCATTCTCTCAGTTCATCACCTGCTCCAATTCTCTAGGTTCATCTCTTCCTTCCCTCTCTTCCATCGCTCCCTACGACTCCATCCGTCCATCTTCTCCTCCAATTCACAATATCCATTTCCTTCTCCGACCTGTCAGTCTCCACCTACCTCAATCCCCTCTTTCAGCTGAGCCATGTCCTAGCAGTCACGATGGCCGTGAAATGGACGCTCATAATACTTTACATCATACCACTCATTCAGGGTAGACTATATCGAACGGGCTGTGAAACCATTATTTGCAACAAACGAATAGGCAGCCGCTACAGAATCAAAATTAAACTGTTAATTACGTAATAATTACGTAATAATTACTTGTCACGCAAGAAGACAGTCTTCTAGTACTTCAAGTCTGAAAAATAAATAAAAATAAAGCTACAACTCGCTACTTTAAGGTGTGTCTCTAAAGACAACTGTCCTGTCCGCCTACTACAGCGGCAACACGCACAACACCAAGCCGTCGGGGATTGCCGGTCAGCTAGGCGAACACTCCACGGTAGAGCTGGGTTTGAACATGAATCGAACTGTTCGAACAATTTACGTCACAGTTCGGGAAATCTCGGGAAATGTTCAAACATTCGATCACAAAGCTATCTATCAATTTATAACGAAAATAGGGTGTCATTAATGTACCATGGCGACTAATAAGTGTGAAATTTCGACTATATTAGCTTCTAGGGTGCAGGGCATAAGTGAAAACATAACGAATATAGGCTATAACTAAACGATAGCAATCGCGATTTAAAATTGTAGTTCTGCTATCTAGCGGCGCCTGTTGCTACTACGTACACAACAGCTCTTGTACCGTTTATTCCCAGGTAATGTGGGGTAATGTGGGGCAATAGTTCTGTTACAGTAGTAGATACTTTGTTTATCAATGAATCATATCTTGCAGTGATACCAGTCAAGTCACGTATGCACACTTTTAAACAAAATACACAGTTTTTCATAACATTGAATTTATTACATGTACTTTTACTTCCTATGAAATTAGTTCTGAGCAAAGAGATAGCCCGGTAACTTGAAAATTTCCCGCGTTTGCAGATACGCAGCGTGAGTCATTTATTATCTGAGTGTTCGAACAGTTCTATACTGTATCGAGTTCTCTGCTGTATCGGGAAATCCCATTGATCTCTATACTCTCTGGATGTTGAACTTCAGTTTCCCTAGCGTGCCAGCCATAGATATTCATATTTACTTTTTTTCCAAATTCAAACATGGCTGCTAAGAAGCATTTAAAGAAAAAGAGAAGAAAATATGTTTCGATTCCGTTCCCATATCAGCCTACAACATCGAATATTGAATTAAATTCCAAGAGCCGGCCGCGGTGGCCGAGGGGACTGAGGCGCTCCAGTCACGGTCTCCACGGCCACTACGGTCGGGGGTTCGAATCCCCCCTCGGGCATGGATATCTGTGCCGTCCTAGTTCGTAAGTAGTTCATAAGTAGTTTGTAAGTTTAGGGACTGATGACCCCGTAGTTAAGTCCCATTAGCTTAACAAACTTTTGAACATTTGAAATTCCAAGACAAGAGGTAAGCAAGCAATTCTTTGTCACGTAATAACTGATAGAAACTCGTTTGCCAAATTTAATCATGGCGTACGATGCGAAATCGTATGCAAAACATTTGAATGTGCAGGCACGCTGCAATTCAATGATCAGACACCAGAGTTATACATCCAGTTTGTATAGAGATCACTGGGTCGCCGCCCGTGATTGTTGACAGGTATTAATCGTGTGAAAGAGATTGTTAGTTTTGGATCTAATTTTTGAGCCTCTACTTTATTGAAATAAGTACCTCTATAGGATGTCGGTGCTTTTTAATACTCGTATTAATTTAGATATTCAGTTTCGATTTCGAGTCTCTAACCTGTTTCGCAGAATCTTTGGCTTTAAATTGACGTTCTTGGCCAGTGATCTCTATACTATCTGGATGTTGAACTATAGCTGTCTTAGCGTGCCAACCATAGATATTCATATTTAGTTTCTTGCCAAATTCAAACATGGTTGCTATGAAGCATTACAAGAAAAATAGAATAAAATATGTATCGATTCCACTCCCATATCAGCCTACTACATCGAATATTGAATTAAATTCCAAATGCCGAGGTAAGCAAACAATTTCTGACACGTAATAACTGATAGAAACTAGTTTGCCAAATTTAAACATGGCGGACGATTCGAAATCGTGTGAAAAACATATGAATGTGCCGGCACGCTGCAATTCTATGCTCAGACACCAGAGTTATACATCCAGTTTGTATAGAGATCACTGGGAAATCCCGAACATGTTCGAACGCGAGTATCATTTGCCCAGCACTACTCCACGGGGTCCTATGAGTGCGCAGGCGGCGCTAGCAGATGGCACTGTAAATGGGGACATACTCCCGTCCGCCGTACACGTGATCGCGGAGTTACGGCAGGCATCTTTCCGCGTGAATATTTAAGGAAGAACACCGCCTATCCACGGCATTCGGACACCAGCCAAGGGACCTGTCAGTCGCCCAGCTGCGCCGACCAGGACGCCATCGTGCAGAGCAGCACCGCCGCCGATTGTGGGGACGGGCACCACACTGACCTCCGGAATTGATAAACTGGACTTATTGAAGAACCGGAACTGCAAACCAGTGGACCTTGTGTATTTTCTTCTGCTGTAACATTGGCATACAATCAGAGGAGAACTGATTTTGCATTCTTGTATTCTAATAAACGGTATTGGAGGAATTCACGAGTAACTTCTTACAGTAGATATATCAACAACGATGTCCACTGGACGTTAAACCATTATCTTCATTGTGACTTTTCAAGCTTTCACGGCGGATCTGTTGTAAACACACTTCGCGGGTTTGCCGTCGGAAGACATTGTGAATCTCCCACAATATTTCGCCGATCCAACTGTTCGAGATCTTCAGGGGTGGTAGCTGTCAGTACTTCAAGGCGCGACTGATGGTAATTGCGCGGCGGCGGCGGTATTTATCAGGGCGTGTGCAGAGATTACGCATGCGCGAGAGACCGTTCAGTGTTGGTCGGTGGCGGCGCTTCTGGTGCCCCCTGCTGGGAGCCGAGGAGGCGCGTGCGCCGTGGGCAATGTTGTGCTGCCGGACGCTCCTGTGGTGGAAATTGGAACTAAGTATCTGCGTTGCGCTGCGTTCCTTCGTGTTTCCGATTTTCTCTTTTCTTCTGTTTTGTTTTGATTGCAGCCAATACTGGATTCCAGGCTGCGCTGATCTGTAATTATCTTCATTCCTTCTTCCATCGACTTTTTATACGACGAGCAGGTCGTCGGCGCCTTCTCACCGACATATAAGCTCTTCTTTCGGCATCGGGATTACGCGGGTCAGAACAGCGTCACCCCAGCGTTAAAACTGCTCGTTTTCAATATATGTGTGGCGTAGGAAAACACTTCAGAAACACCACACCTCAGGATCAACACGAGAGGGTAGCTTTGGCCGCGGTGGAGTAGCCGAGCGGTCTAAAGCGTCTCGCTGCGGAACGCGCGGTTGCTCGCCGTGGAGGTTCGAGTCCTCCCTGGGGCATGGGTGTGTGTGTGTGTGTGTGTGTGTGTGTGTGTGTGTGTGTGTGTTGTCCTTAGGTTAGTTTACCTAGGTTTAAGTAGTTTGTAAGCTAAGGACTGACGACCACGCAGTTTGGTCCGATAGATTTACAAACATTTGAACATTTAGCTTAGGGGATGGCATGAAGGGCATACGTGTAATCTCCGCTTCCTATGGGCCTTTCAGTCAAAAACAAGAGTTCGGAGTACGTAGTCCATCAGGGCGTCATTGCTCGAAACCTGTCACAATGTAAACAGCCACTGGCCGAATAAACCATTCTCTAACGACATCGAAGGTCGCAACCTCGTTTAACGCGACGGCACCCCTTTATACAGGAGGAAACCACTGCAGACAATTAGAAACAATTTTACGATATTTGTACATGAACCGAAGTAGGTAAGTATGTTTAAAGTACTTGAGTTCTCCAATTTCGCGCTGTCCTTTGGCGTAATCACAGGAGGGCCAACATGCACGTAACGACGTAGGGGCCATCTAGCCCCACCAGGCCCCACTTCAACAACAGATTCGATGCTACGAGCGCATCTTTCTTTAATTCTTGACAAACCTAACTGTAGACGATTCCGACGCCCATTCATCTGAATGGAGGTCTGTAACTTCATCAGGGCCTGCTTGTAGATAAGACAATGTGATTGTCTGACCTCAGGGGCATTGTAAATAGCTCAACAAAGGTGTGCATGTTGTATCATAGATATTTCTGAAGAAGCGCTTTAGAAAGACTCCTTGCACTTCTGTTCATACATGTTTCAATACTGCAAGGTCCCGTCACTAGCTTGCAAGAGAGCGCGAAAAAGAGGCAGAAAAACCAGAAACACTCTTTCATGCTTAGGATTACGTTCAAATTTCGTCTACATCTACATGGGATACTCTGCAAATCACATTTAAGTGCCTGGCAGAGGGTTCATCGAACCATCGTTATACTATTTTACCTCCCATTCCATTCTCGAATAACGCGCGGGAAGAATGAACACCTGAATCTCTCCGTTCGGGCTCTGATTTCTGATGATCATTTCTACCTATGTAAGTGGGAGTCAACAATATATTTTCGCATTCGGAGGAGAATGTTGGCGATTGTAGTTTCGTAAGTAGCTCACGCCGCAGCGATACGCGCCGTTGTTGTAATGATTCCCATCCCAGATCCTGTATCATTTTCTGTATCATTAGCCTGTAGTTTAGTGGGTTACTCCTAGTCCTCGTCAAATAGTTTGGAATGGTCTCTTGAGTTTATGCCCTGTATACATGGATAAATGTTCGAGACAGGTAAAAAAAGAACCAACTCACTCATATCTGTAGATATTCAGGTGCCACAAACAAAAATATTTGTATGTGTTACACCCTGTATATAAAGGATGATTTTTTCTGTCGTGTACATGCTACAGAGGGCGTGTGACCAAGGAGACTAGCCCCCTCTAAACAACAACAACGTGCTACAGGAATTGTTTGAGGAGAGGATACGAAACAAAAGAAGTCTAATTAACATGTCTGGAAATGTTTGGTTGCCATGCTATAGATCATTAACTCACTCACAGTTTGTTACAGAGCCTGCGGTCTAATACGCACTGTACCATGCAGCCGCAATGACGGTATGGGTTGCAATGGTTTCCATGTGCCTCAAAGAATGTGTATGCATGTTGCCTTTGACATACGAACGCTGAAATCGTCGCTATAGTGTTTTGCACAGCTGGAATGGTCTCTGCATACACCATACCTTGGCCGCATAATCAGAAATAGCACAGGTTGAGAGCCAGTGGAAGAGCAGACCATGCAGCTGGAGTCTCGTCTGTTCCATGGGTTCACACGTTAACGGCGAACTGGGCTGGAGCACCGTCACATAGCAGTCACGTAACGCTTCGAATTAGTGACACAGTATGAAGAACGGTACCGCCCTCTAGGAGGAAACAGTGAATACTCTAACGTCCACGGAATCAACGAAAGAAATCATTCGTGATTTACAGTCCATGATTGTGCGTAACAAGTTAAAAAGACCAGACTACAGTGCGAGGGTAGGTCCTCCTCAGTCACATACTACTGCAGTGAATGGCAAGAGATTCTTAAAAACTCACTGGAGACGAGTGATTCGGAGTGACGAATCACGCAATAGACAGTGGCGACTCGATGGAACGTTTTTGGTTTGGAAAATGCCTGGAGAACATAACCTGCAGTCATGTCTACTTGTAGTGGGTGACGGATATTTGGCCTCTGCACTCCTACGTCAGCTTAATTTGCAGATAAATTTTAGTGTAATTTAATTTGTTTTCCGATCATTTGTAGCGTAATTAATATTTTATGAGAGGCACTTAATTTTCTTCTTCGTTTCGTGTTCGGAGGAACTACGCAGCCCGCGGAAGCAACATCTTCGATGCCAAGACCAGAGGTAAAATACCTGTTCACCTCAAGGCGTGAGCAGAAGACCTAGCGGCGCAAGAAAATCCTTTTTTCAGCGGCTGCTATAATTCTAAATAACAAAACATGAATGCTTGTCATAGTACCTGGTTGAAACGCATTTAACGACTTGTAATGTGTTCGGCAGTTGTTGACTGACCACCCGGGGCTCAGTGAATAACACATTATGTGTACACTCAGTCAATAAACACAAATATGTCATAATTACAATGTGGATCTGCTAAATTTATTTTATTTACTGAAAGTTTAATCTACACGTGCAAGATATCATTTATAGCAGAAGATGTTTGATAGGTTTTTTATGCAAAATAATTTTTTGAGAGATAACAGTAGCTGGAAGTACGTGTAAAGATACTGGAGTATTTCGTGCACCGTTCGTGCACCGTTCGTGCAGTGTGTATCGCAGGAAACAAACGACTGAATTTTTTCAGAATTTTGTATTTTGTCTCGTGCAGTTTGATAACTTTAGACAGAGTTTTATGGTTTCTGTTAGATGAAGAATTTCATTTGACAAGATTTAGAGATTCAAATTGTAAGTGAACATTTCGTATGTACTAGATGATGTTGAACAAGGAGTCAAAGTTTGTCCTGACAAATGTATTTGGCAGTGCAAATTCTTGAAGTAATTAATAGTGAATTGATGATTAAATTTAAGTGAACATAAGTGCAGATATGGAAATGGCGAAATAATTTTATATAGATCTGAGACTATTTATGGAGTTTCTTTTGAAGGTTCTATGAACCCTCTGCCGGGCACTTAAATGTGATTTGCAGAGTATCCCATGTAGATGTATTTACAGTGATAGGCATTTTGATGCGTAGTAGGTCTAGACGTGAAGTTAGAAAATAGTAGGCCTATCAGGCTAAGCAACAGTAATTAGTCGAATCTGAACTGATAAATTCACCACTGTCGAGTGTTGCCAATATTCAAGTGAAACTGTGTTCGCTACATCGCAATTAGTCGGATAGACGGAATAGTTCAAAGCATGTATGAGAATGGCAATGCCCCCTGTCTCCTTTGGGATGATTTAGGCCGTCAGTTTCATTTCTCACTTCACTGTCTCTGGTTTACGCTTCTGAAGGCG
Organism: Locusta migratoria; assembly: GCA_026315105.1. Taxonomy (NCBI): domain Eukaryota; kingdom Metazoa; phylum Arthropoda; class Insecta; order Orthoptera; family Acrididae; genus Locusta; species Locusta migratoria. The sequence goes on from CM048747.1 coordinate 427,739,261, forward strand.
ACTAGGATGTCATTCCTCTACAAACAGCTCACTGAAAATCTTTCCAAGCGAGTTCATGTCGCCATCTAGGTGAAGGATAAATAAAGCCCATTTAATGTTCACTCATAGGTATCTTGATAATTTCAATCAGATAATGTATTCATCTGTAGATTATAGTTGTAACGAGGTGGCCGTCTGAATTGAGGAACGCTTCTATATTATACTCAGCTATGCTCTCTAGATGACATAAAGGTAATGAATACTTCACGAAATCCACAAGTATTAATACAAGCAAGATTAGTGTGCTGGTGTGTCTCATTCATGCATTAATACATTTACTTACTTTTTCACCATCCCGGATCGTAAAGCTGACGTTGTCCAGAGCAACTAGGCCTTTGTCGTACTTCAGAGACACGTTCTTAAATTCAATAGTCCCGTTCATCGGCCAGTTTTCCGAAGTACTAGTGTCTGCGAATACAAATATAAACAAAACAATATTTATGGCATCCATACCGACAGAATTCAAAACCATTTGAAAGTTACAAAAGTCGGATAAGGAAACATATCTGAAAAGAGATGAAGAAATATCTGGTCAGATCTTGATTACATTTAAAAATTTGTGAAGACTGAGAATATATTTGGAATGTTCACAAATATAGAACTGTGCACTACACAAACGCAGGAAATTTGTATTTTACGACCAATTAAAAGCAATAGGAATCTGATTCCGGTACCTAAATAGAGTTTTGAGAAATGCAGTCCAACTTCAAAGAATATTACTTACAAAGCACCTTCGCGACCCTTTCTACAGTAATGCTCAAGTGTGTGAGACAGATTACGACCGACGGACGCAAGTGTTAACAGGTTTGTATGACTTGTGGATGAGCTTCACAGAAATGTTGAACAGTATTAACTGATATATATGTCGTAAAGGCTTTCGGTATAGTGAACAGACAATTATTATGGGAAATATTACGAACAGTATGTCAACACAAATTGTATAGGCAATTCAGGAGATCTATGCTAATAAAAGAATTCAAAAAATGGGGGTGATAGGAAAGGGAAGATGATATTAATGTAGGAGTTTTACAAGGATTCTGCCTTTCGCTACTGCTTTACATGTGTACATTGACATCACTGTATGAAACTATACGTATGATTTTAACCTGCAAGATTATATGAGGTCATCGAGAGTTCCACAGAAGTCTCTATTGTTCTTAATAAAGTGCAAAAATAGTGGTAGACAACAAGAATACTAGATGAATAAAGGAGAGAAAATTGAGAATTTTAATTGCTTAAATGGCACTATCAGACTTCTCCCAAGTAAAGGAAGAACAGAATCATATCTTAAATTCTATAAACGTATGTGGGTACCAACATTGTGGCCGCGCGGAGTAGCCGAGCGGTCTGCAGCGCCATGTTGCCGATCGCGCGACCTCCCTAGTCGGAGGTTCGAATCCTCCCTCGGGCATGGATGTTTGTGTTGTCCTTAGTATAAGTTAGTTCATAAATCGTTTGTAAGTTTAGGGACTGATGACCCCGCAGTTATGTCCCATAGGCTTGACAAACATTTGAACCAACATTGCTGTATGGAAGTCAATTTTGTGTAATGAAGAAGAAAGACAAAATATGAATAGACAGCAAAGAAATGAAATTCCTCAGCGACACAGCAAAATAAAGAAAGATTACAAAAGAAACACAGATATTAGAATGCAATTAAAAAAATTTAAAATAAATACAAACGTTGAAGAATGTAGACAAAACTAAATATCCAATCTATTGGGAATGAACACTCACAAATAACACTACATTTTGACAATATATTCCCCAAGGTCATCGATGCATTGGAGACCTGCAAGAGGTGGAAAGACCAAACGTAGCTATACAGGCTGAAGAAAAGCATAACGTATGACAAGAGAAGAAGAACATAGATGCCAAATATTTTCTGAGTGTCAAGTACAAAGTTTCGAGAACCAACATCAAATGATGAATTTAAGGATATACTACAACGTCATTTGAAGTCATTCCGTGCACGCTCCACAACCACATAATTCAGAAGATGCAACACCTTATGTTTCTGATTTATTTACTTATTTACTCTTCACAAGCCAGTTAAGGAGCTGCTTCATTTTTTCGGAATGAGCTCGTTTCCTCCCCTCTGACCATATGGTTCCAGATATTCTGTTGGTTCTGAAAACCTCTGAATATCTTGACTGCTACTCTAAATTTATCTCTGTTTTGTATGGTCTCCTGATCAGTTTACATTTCTTCCAGGGCCCTTCTCACAGCACCCACCCAACCGATTTTTTTAAAGAATTTTTTGATAGTCGTGTTTCATTCATTATCTCTAGGTGGCCACAAAATTTTGCTGGTCTCATCCTGATATCGTCAGTAATTTTAGAACGCGTTATTTGCTTTTAGTACTCAGTCTATTCTTCGTTGGGCCTAGTATTTTTCGTAACACTCGTCGTTGTTTCTTTTGAAGATCTCCTGAAGCCGAATTACCTCCGCCTAAAGGACGTGTGTCTTGTGACGATACTGCCGGCCCTCTCATTTCACTGTTATTGTACGATACCGTCTGCGTCGAATCCGGAATCGTGTGGTTCAATAGTGATATATTTTGCGTGTGAAGTTACAAACGAAATAGCCAGTCTAGGAATCAGTGCAGGACAGTATCTCGGTGATGAAAACAAGTGATAGATTTCATTAATTAAGAGATTTGTATAAGACGTTTCCAGATAATTCTATAAACAATACTTTTGTCATTGTACATTATTTCAATAAATAGACAGACGAAGGGTAAAAACTTTTGTAAAGCATAAAGAAATGAAAATAAATAGCATTGTATATATGTTAGGCTCATAAACAAGTTGTGTTGACCAGCTAATTGTGTTATTTCGACTATTACATTAATTATCAATATTAAATTCTTTGAATATATTGACTGACATGAGATTTTGAGTATATTTTGTGAATGGCATGAGATTTGATCAATGTATGTTAGGAACATGTATGATGTACTCATTAACAAATTAATTGACATTTATCATTATTCTTTGTTGTGAAACAAATAGTACCGCGATTTCGTCTTAAAAAGATGTGCTATCTAAAATTATTGTATGTATAGTTTTCATTTTATATTGTGATTACTTTTGTGTACATGAAATGTTTTCTTTGTGTGTTTGTTCATTGTAAATTAGAATATTCAATTGTTATGAACAATGCGTAATGTAAGGTCATTATTGCCGATGTTATATATTTGCCTTACCGATTTGCGTGGGAGAGTTCGAGTTTCAGTCATTTGTCAAGTGCTCTGGAAGCTATGTCAGTCTGTTGTTTTTAAATGGAAGTACTGTCGGCTAAGTTCTCTTGCATTGTTTTATTGTTTTGAATTTGTTATGTTTTGGTGGAGAAGAAGTTTGATTCAAATTAAAGAAGAAGTGAAAAATTGTACCTACGAGTATTTATTTCTACCACGACGCCCCAGGAGAATAATGTTGCAGCGAGCAGAACCCCCATACATCGTAATCTTGAAAAGATGAGTATTATGTTGGAAAGTGGTTGAAAGGAACTGTAATTACTGAAAAATATAGTAAAACATTATAGTCTGCAGCAAAAAAAAAAAAAAAAAAAAAAAAAAAAAAAAAAAAAAAAAAAAAAAAAACTTCTGGTTTCAATACTGCGTTATAATGCCTTAATTTACGTCTTTATATAAACAATTTTAAAAGAAAAGTTAGTTGATATAAAATTTTGAACAACTTTTTTTTTGTAATCCGACGCATAATAGCTGAGGCAGGTCATGGTGCTGCTCTCTAGCGGCGTCCGGTTATTCCGCCAGTGGGAGGTTCCTGTCGCTGGCGGAAAACAAATTCACTCCTGGCCATTAAAACTGCTACACCACGAAGATAACGTGATACAGACGCGAAATTTAACTGACAGGAAGAAGATTATGTGATTTGCAAATAATTAGCTTTTCAGAATATTCACATGAGGTTGGCGACGGTGGCGACAGCTACAACGTGCTGACACGAGGCAACTTTCCAACCGATGTCTCACACACAAACAGCAGTTGACCGGCGTTGCCAGGTGAAACGTTGTTGTGATGCCTCGTGTAAGGAGAAGTGCGTACCATCATGTTTCCGACTTTGATAAAGGTCATTAGAGCCTATCGCGATTGCGCTTTATCGTATCACGACATTGCTGCTCGCGTTGGTCGCGATCAAATGATTGTTAGCAGAATATGGACTCGGTATGTTCAGGAGGGCAATACGGAACGCCGTGCTGGATCCGAACGGCCTCGTATCACTAGCAGTCGAAATTACAGGCATCTCATCCGCATGGCTGTAACGGATCGTGCACCCACGTCTTGACCCCTGAGTCAACAGAGGGGGACGTTTGCAAGACAACAACCATCTGTACGAACAGTACGACGACGTTTGCAGCAGCATGGACTATCACCTCGGAGACCATGGTTGTGGTTACCCTTGACGCTGCATGACAGATAGGAGCGCCTGCGATGGTGTACGCAACGACTAACCTGGGTGCACGAATGGCAAAACTTCATTTTTTTCGGATGAATCAAGGTTCTGTTTACAGCATTATGATGGTCGCATCCGTGTTTGGCGACATCGCGGTGAACGCACATTGGAAGCGTGTATTCGTCATCGGAATACTGGCGTACCACCCGACGTGATGGTATAGTGTGCCATCGGTTACACGTCTCGGTCATCTCTTGTTCGCATCGACGGCATATTGAACAGTGGCCGTTACATTTGATATGTGTTATGACTCGTGGCTCTACCCTTCATTCGATCCCTGCGAAACCCTGCTTTTTAGCAGGATAATGCACGACCGCATATTGCAGGTCCTGTACGGGCCTTTCTGGGTACGGATAATGTTCGACTGCTGCCCTGGCTAGCACATTCTCCAGATCTCTCACCAATTGAATACGTCTGGTCAATGGTGGCCGAGCAACTGGCTCGCCACAGTACACCAGTCACTAATCTTGATAAACTGTGGTATCGTGCATCTGTACGTGTACACGCCATCCAAGCTCTGTTTGACTCAATGCCCAGGCGTTTGAAGGCCGTTATTACGGCCCGAGGTGTCTGTTCTGGGTACTGATTTTCAGGATCTGTGCAACCAAATTGCGTGAAAATGTAATTACATGTCAGTTTTGTATAATATATTTGTCGAATGAATACCAGTTTATCATCTTTAATTCTTCTTGATGTAGAAATTTTAATGGCCAGTAGTGTATGTCTGTAAAATTTGTTACCGGTCGGTTGACGGCGTGACCTGAAAAATGGGAACGCGTTAATTGCAGACACATATACAGGTGAAATCGTGGTTATTTTTCAAATATATCTAAAACGGTGCTAGATACGGAAAAACTATACGACAGCAAAGTTGTAAAGAACTTTCTTCTCCACAAATCCGTTTATTCAATTTTCGTCGCGGATGAACGTTTAAGACGTTATTTGCAGTTAAAATACGAGCAAATGACCTAGTTTTAGCACCACCCTTAGATACCTAGGTCTCACCTTTGACCGTTCCCTTTCCTGGAACCCTCACCTTAAAACTGTCCGACAAAAGGCCCTCTCCCGCCTTAACCTTCTCAATCTCCTTTCCTGCCGGACATGGGGATTGAACCCCTCCTCCATCCACCATCCTCTACACCTACCGTTCCCTGATGCGTCCCGTCTTGTGTAGCTCTCATCCAGCCTGGATATCCGCCCCGCCCTCCTACTATAAATCCCTCCAGATCCTAGAACGCCACGCCTTCCGCCTCGCTTATCGTATCCGCCTCCCCTCCCCCACGCGGATCCTATATGATCTCCTCCCTTTCCCCCACCTTCTAAAATTCCTTGAACATCTCCGCATCCTATACACCTCCCGCAAAACAGAATCTCGTCACCCACTGGTCTCTCCTATCCTCCTGAATCCCGGGCCTCTGCCACGCCTTTACCAGCATGTTCCTCCCTCTCTCCACCTCCACACTCTCCACATCCTATCCGAGGGTAACTTCCATCAGCTTCTTCTCCCGCATGACGCCCTCCGTCCTGACATGTACCTTCCTATCAACCCTAGCCTTCCTTATAGATTAGTGCCACGTCCCCCTCCACCCATCCTTTTCCCTTCCTCCGCTTCGATCCCCATCCCCACCCACTCCCTTGGAGTCCTTCCATCTCATCCCCTCCCCTCCTTTTATACCTACCGCACTTTCCTTCCCCCTCCCTCTCAACTGCGACGCCTGCCCAGTGATTTTAATTGTGTGTCAGTGATGTTCAGTGTTCAATGACTTAGTGCTTCGAGTGTACGTGTGTTTTTAAACCATCAGCAACCGTCGCACAGGCAGGACATAGTGTTGCCATGTGTTTTAAATGTGTCTCTTCGTCTCGTCGTCATCGCTCCGTTTTTTCAACATGAACGTTTTATCCACCATGGGTTTTTAAGCTCTAAATACGTACATTTTGTCATCCTTTTCACAGTCATTGTCATTCCAACCATTTATCTCACCGTTGTTTTTTTATGGGACTTAACTACGGGGTTATCAGTCCCTAAACTTACAAAATACTTACTAACTAGCTAACACTAAGGACGGCACAAATATCCATGCCCGAGGGGAGATTCGAACCTCCGTCCGCAGTGGCCGTGCAGACCGTGGCTGGAGCGCCTCAGTCCCCTCGGCCACCGCAGCCGGCTTTATATCTGTATGCTCTCGGCTGAAGAGCAGCATGTTTGCTGCTGCTAGCCTGCCCCTTCTAGGGTTTTCAAAAAACAGTAAAGAAAAAAAAAAGTTTTTGTGTTACTAACTGTGGTGCCGCACAAGTCTAAAGTGCGCGCCACCTAGTTTCGCCGCGCGCCGCCATGCACGCACGGCGCAGCGTTCTTACGACGTCAGCCACGAGCGCCCTCTGCTGCAACCTCCGCTCGTGGCCACCACTGAACGACATCGTTCACTTGGGACTGAGATAGGAACCAAAAAAAAAATGTTCAAATGTTTGTATAGCTTATGGGACTTAACTACGGGGTCATCAGTCCCTAAACTTACAAACTACTTATGAACTACTTACGAACTAGGACGGCACAAATATCCATGCCCGAGGCGGGATTCGAACCCCCGACCGTAGTGGCCGTGCAGACCGTGACTGGAGTGCCTCAGTCCCCTCGGCCACCGCGGCCGGCGAGATAGGACTCTGATAGGCACCAGTGAAAACTTGGCAATCGGATAGGAACTAGGCAGGCCTCTAGCTCAAGTATGTATCTGCATTCTGCAGTACTGAGCTATGTAAAAGTTAAGTATTACTAATTCTCTAAGAAATATATATATCTCGTTCTAATTTACTCTAGTGTTTCTAGTTTCTGCTGTCCCACTGGCTGGTCACCTCCTAGCTGCACAAGCGTGCATCCTTTATTCCTGTGTCGGTCTTTCTACTCGGCCACCGACACCTACGACGGAAACGAGACACAAAAGCGGCGACGAGGCTGGGACACAAAAGTGGCGACGAGGATGGGATACAAAACTAATCTAATGTGAACCTAAACGGAATAGGATCAACTGTTGCTCATTTACTCACCAATCATGCTTACAACTAAAAAGTATTTGAGAAGTGACACTGAGATGTCAAGTCGCAGCCGTCTTAATTAAGGAACGGTGGCAGTGCGTTTACATACCAACGGCGGCGTCATCCGTCTCCGGAGGCAGGCCGGCGTAGCGCAGCGCGCGGCCCACGGCGGTCAGCTGCTGCTGCAGGTCGCTGGCGGCCGTCACGAACAGCGCGATGACGGCGGCCAGCCCCAGCAGGTGCGTCACCGCCACGCCCACCGTGCCCGCCGTCACGCCCACAACTGCCGGACACAGCCCTCCACTAGACTCGCATTCCTCCCTATCACGACTAGCTCACCCACCCACATCTCCAAGTTACAGGGAAAACTCCGTCATTCCGTGTTACTTTACTTTTATGTATTGTTCACACCAATGATCTCTATACTAACTGGATGTTGAACTTCAATAGGGACTTGACAGTTTTCTGGAAATCGTTTTAAATTGTTAATTATGTCATATTATGGTCCGAACATGCTTTTTTACCTCGTGGATTTCAGTACTTCTTTTTAAAAAAAGAAATGAAATTCAAATAATCTGAAAGCCCGGTAAAACGCTACGTTTGAGTCACGTGATACCTGTGACGTCATACAACACCCTGCTGCTGCTGCTGCTGCTGCTGCTCTCGTAAGATAAACAAATACCTATGTCCACTGAGTAAGGCAGCAGGACACAGTGTTTCGACGAAGAATATGAAGGAATACAAAAGTTTTACTAAACGCAAATAAAATAACGTAAGCCTTTTCTTCTGCACAGGGCTCTACCAAGCAATTTTCATTGCAAGTAAATAACGTTTCAACTGATTCGCGTTTTTTAAAAATTAAAGCATGGGGCTTCGTATGTGTAAACGTAAATGGATTAGTTTGTAGTGTCAAAAGTAGTGACACATTCATATCAAACCAAATCTTGAACATGTAAGGAAAATACTAATATGCATGGCAGAAAGTTTACACACAATCGGAAACATTCACTCACAAAAACAACAAACCAGAAAAGCGCTGTAATTTCGGCGCTATAAATTTATTACATCGTGTCTCGCTCGCAATGTTTAGGTGAAAGTGACATGCATTTGGCTACGTGAAATGTGCGTAGACAACCTACGAGCGATATGAAAACACCGCCGACGCAACCCGCTGTCCCTGTTCTAGACTATAGATATATTGTATAACTATACACAAGGCATTGTTGCTGTATTTTACAGGTTTTAATGTTTCACTTTGCACCAGTATTGAAGTAGTTACATAAAATTACTCCCTTAACTGCGTGCTTTACTGGGTTAAATTTTACTAGGCTTGATTCCATATTGGATTTTACTAACTATCCCGGCGGCTTCCTGTGACTATGTTGGCAACAGATGCTGAATAGCGAGAATCATGAGACGTCGCCATTAGCCAATCGCGTGACAGCGCAAATATTTTGTCGTGAAACCTTTGATTTACGAGGGAAGTTACTTTTACTGACCGGACAAGGGTACATACAAGAATCATAGAGTAGGAACAGCATTATTTATTTACTTCATGGTCTGTACGATACACTAATCTAGTCATTCTATGTGGTCTGAACATCTCGACAAAGATTTTCTATCGTGTTGTTGATGTTGCCAACATAATCACTCAAGGCCGCTTTGATAGAAGATAAAATATCACCCTTTATTGCATAATATGGTGACTTCACATTAAATCTGCTGACATCAACAAATAGGGTACATTTTTCCAATGGCATAAAATATCTCTCGAAATAATTAGCTTTAAAATGTAGGTATGCGTTACTTACAATGCAGTTTTCACGTTTGTTGTTTCTGGCACGTAAAAATTTGGATTGTTTTTAAAGAATGAAGACACCATAATTGCATCAACTTTAGGGAGGTTTCCGCTGTCAGCCTTCACATAACCATCTTCCATTGTGGCATAAAAACTGTAAACGCGTTTAGATCACGAAAAAACTGAACTTAAAGCTGCGAAATGGAGGAAACGCGTACAATAATGCAGCTCCGACTTCTAGTTGCCGCGCTGTAGGTGTTCTATGACGTCAGCAGTACTTCAGCCAATAACGGAGCGTTTTAGATCACGTGATCTTATCGTGAAATTTGATTATTTTTAAGCTTTAATTACGTAAAAATAACAGATGTTTTGTACGAATTATGAGCGAAAATGCTGTCTAAATGTTATAACCAGTCAGAATAACAACAATTCGAACCATGTTTTTAACACAGGAAAATACCTTATTGTCTGAGCGTGCCAGCCATAGATGTTCATATTTAGTTCCTTGCCAAATATTAGTGTCTCCATTACTGGATGTTTGCTGTTGCCGCAACTGTGGTTCAATTTTTAACGAAACTCCAGCTCCAGCTGCATTTATTGGTGTTTTATTTAAGCCCACACTACCAGTTTCGGCCTCTATGCTAGGGGATTTTCAAGTGTGACAGACCTGCATATAATGTGTAACAATAAGTTTACAAAACTCACATGGTTCAAGACAGCATGTTATATATGTAAAAAGGTACTGTACAGAAGCAGAAGGAAACTTACGTTATGCCATATGAAAGAAACATCAAGTAATTACAACAATAGAACTCAGAGAATTTAAAACTTTTGGCGCCCAATGGCGACATGAGAAAAATGGGCGTGTCGTATTTAACATTTCAAAACAATATAATCGGCATGTTCTGATGCGTTCTGATATAAGCATTACATCATTGCAAGCATGAAATTCTAAATATTAGTTGATAAAATGTAAAGGTCAATAGTAAAATATTATAAATGTCAGTTAGGATAGAAAACGGAACATATACCAGCCTATGAGGCTATGTGAAAAGTGGGCGTGTCGTCAATTTATTTATTTATTTATTTATTTTTTAAGGCCAATTGTATTCAATTTACTTGACGCTCCTCAACTATCGGCTTGGACACCTCGTTTGTTGCAATCATTTTACATCCGAAAAATTTTTGTACCTTATTTAAACAATACATCCAACTTTAATGTAAAGTAAATTAAATACAATTGGCCTTAAGCTAAATTATTATACTCCCTGAATAAAAAAAAAAAAAAAAAAAAAAAAAAAAAAAAAAAAAAAAAAAATTAAATTGACGACACGCCCACTTTTCACATAGCCTCATAGGCCGCTATATGTTCCGTTTTCTATCCTAACTGACATTTCTAATATTTTACTATTGACCTTTACATTTTATCAACTAATATTTAGAATTTCATGCTTGCAATGATGTAATGTTTATATCAGAACACATCAGAACATGCCGATTATATTGTTTTGAAATGTTAAATACGACACGCCCATTTTTCTCATGTCGCCATTGGGCGCCAAAAGTTTTAAATTCTCTGAGTTCCATTGTTGTAATTACTTGATGTTTCTTTCATATGGCATAACGTAAGTTTCCTTCTGCTTCTGTACAGTACCTTTTTACATATATAACATTCTGTCTTGTACCATGTAAGTTTTGTAAACTTATTATTACATATTATATGCAGGTCTGTCACACTTGAAAATGGCCTAACATAGAGGCCGAAACCGGTAGTGTGGGCTTAAATAAAGCACCAATAAATGCAACTGGAGCTGGAGTTTCATTAAAATTCAAATATGGCTATTACGAAGTATTACAAGAAAACGAGAAGAAACTACGTTTCGATTACGCTTCCATATTAGCGTGTTACATCGCGTATTGACATATATTTCAAATCGAAAAGTAAACAAGCAATTCTTCGTCACGTAATAACTGTTGGATATACGTATGCCAAATTTAAACATGGCGGACAATGCGGAAACGTGTGGAAAACATCTGAATGTGCAGGCACGCTGTAGTTCTATGCTCAGACACCAGAGTTATACATCCAGCTTGTATAGAGATCAATGGTTCTCACACATAAAAAACCGTGTTGCAACACCACCAATTACCCTTTACATAAAGATGGAAAAGAGCCATACAAAAATCTTCAGTTACCATTATTGCTCATCAAAACAGAAATTGGCCAGTTGTATGACAATAAACTGCACATTCTGGATTTGTGATCCAGGTTGCAGCAAACGTCAGTACTCCTAATACACAGAGCACACCCTCTTGCAATAATGGATGCCTGTATTAGTTGTGACCAGGTCCACACAGAGGATTATTTTTTATTTTTTTGGATAGGGGGAGGAGGGTTGAAATTGTAAAGCTGATTTACCTAGTGTCATTTTTAATAATCACACACACACACACACACACACATATATATATATATATATATATATATATATATATATATATATATATATATATATATATATATAGTTGCCTAAAGCTCCCTCTGTCCTACCATTCTGCAGTTTTTTCAGTTTCAGCCTACAATTAATGACCAATAAGTTATGGTCAGAGTTTATATCTGTACCCCTGGTTATGTCTTACAGTGTAATACCTGGTTCCGAAATCTATTTCTTACCATTATAATATACTGCATAATGGGTCTTGAACCTTGTTGCTTTTGAATACCATTGCGAGTACATAGAATCCATGGATTCCATGTTAGATACTGACATGGTTCCCGAGGAGTTTAAATACTGGCCCTGCATTGTGGCCCTACGCCTCCACCCCACCTTTTAAACATTTTCCACAGTATTTTACAGGATAATGAGAGCATTGTTTTTTACCTCGTCTCCTGCCCTTCAACACCAACCCGCCCCCCTAACACCTACAACCTCACCCACTCATTCCAACCTCCTGACACCCACACTCCTATCCTCTTACCGCCCTGACCCCCTACCACCTAAGCCACCACCCACTCAACCCCTGCCACCATAACAGCCTTAATGTTTTACCTTACGATCCCTCCCCATTGCTCCATATTCTTATTGCCCCCTCCCCACAAGCCTCTTGATCACTTTCCTTTTAACTTTGTTTTACAACAGCGATTATCTTTACTTGATTCTAATGTGATGGTATAGTTAGATTTCATTTTTTAATTAATATTCATAGCATCCAGCCTTTAATACATGTAGAGTTGGATTTGTATGGTTATGCTTGTTGCCCGCCAGGTCCTGAACCGTATCTATCCCTGTCCCACACTTTGATGATCAACAGGACTTTAACATTACTTGGTTCCTAGATGTTGTATTATGTTAGATCCGTAGTTTATTTTCAATCATTGTTTATCACAACTAGGGTTGCATCAGTTTAATTGTAATTTATGGTGAGATGGTTTAATTTCCATTATGACACACATTCGTCCACAGGTTTTACCCCCACCCTTTCAATTTTACCATAAAATAGAACTTGAAGTCTTTCATTCGAATGTAATTATGGATGGTTAAATTTGAGGAAAAAAATTCCTTAACGTATATTATGATGAGCTTCTACCACATTATTTTTGATGTTTCTATGTGTGGATTGTTTCCATATGAAATTACATTAACAGCTGCGACATACAGCTTGCGATATGTAAGAAGTTAGGTGTTGATGTTACTGTTGTTCCTAATTTAGTTTCAACCTCTGCCTACTCCAGCCCTGCACTATAGTATATAACAAGACATGAGTTTTGCTTAGTTCCAAAGTGTTTATAGATGAATAGTTTTATTTCAGTCAATGCTTACAATGAATGGCTTTTACTATACTGAAGAGTAGTGTTTTAATTTAACTAAAAGGCGGTACTTGGTTTTGAATGGACCCATCTTCCCATTTTTATTACATGTGTCTCACATCTACAGCGTCCAGTATGCTTAGGTTCTGGTAGTTTTATGCTATTAAAATACATTGAATGCCCTTACTGCTCTACAGAGGTTGAGTATTTCATGTATTTGAAGATCACCATAGTTCTCATTTTTTAGAGTGACTTAATATTAAACCCTCGTTTCCATATTAATGTACAGGTCTTTATTTTCATTACCAGTGGATACATTCTATTACAGTGACACCATTGTACAACGCAATTGTGTGTTTTATATGATTTATGTTTTTACTTAAGATTTGTTACTTTTATAGAACAATTATAAACTTGTTTGTTAAATTTCCGTGCCATGGTATGGCTGAATCTGTTTAATGTTCTGTATCTATGTAGGAGCCTGAAGATGGTACAATTGATGTACCGAAACTAGTCGCCTAAATAAAATTCTAACTTGAATAGCTGTTGGAAAATTTTTTGTAAGAACCGAAATGACCAGCCGACGTCCCACTTCTGTCCACAAGAAAGGATACACATAAACGTAGGAGATATTCACGTTATGCTATATTATAATAGCAGAGATTTTCCCTGTGTTAGATTAAAACTGGACGCCTTACGTTATTTTGTGTAAGTCTAAAAATGTGGAATAGTTGTTCTTAACAGATTTGACAGTTCAAACCTAGAAGTAGTATTACAGCCCAGTGCAGTCGAGATTAGACAATAGTAACAAAACGTAAAATAATGGCCCTACACGTCCACAAACAGCGATAAAAAGTTGAGGCAAGAGCGGAATTGCAGCTTTTGAAATGTACTGTTGGAGAATGCGAAAGATTAGACTGCTAAATCTGATATATATATATATCGTTGCCGGTACTACATCTGCTGGCACGAAAAATGAATTTTTCCCTCACATCGCATAATGTGTATTTTATGCAGGATCTCATTCTATAGGGAGAACTATATCTATGCATATTATACAAACGTTTGCATGTATTTATGTGTTCCACACCTAAAATACTGGACCGATTTCCGTAAAAAATTCGTTATTATAAGATGACAATCGTTGTGACTAAGTCACCTCACCTACAACACGTAGTTCAGGAAATTTGATCTCATAGAAATGAAATTCACGAAAAACTGCCACATCATGGGACAATGATACATATCTCATCCTATACTAATGCAGCGATTCCAACCAAACTTGGACAAATATTCTTCAACCTTAGGAATCAATCAATATGGGGATAAAACCATCTACGACCAATTATTCAGGACATACGACTCATAAGCAATGAAAAGTGTACCATTTTACAATGCGTGGCTAATGAGACTATATTCATCTGTTATCTGAGAATTAGAGCACTTAGCGACTTCTAATAAACTTTACATATAATTACAAACTTTAGGAAACTAATTCTAACAGACGACCACAAGAAAATGATGGAAGGAAAAAAGTTCATCGCTTACCGGTAATACTTTTCCACTATTCATGCAGTAATACTGCGGCATTCGATATGACGTACAAATTCTTATGTCTGTCCTGCTAATTGTATCCGCAATATATTTTACAGCTAATATACACGTATACCACTACATGTTCCACTGAAATTGTCATAGAACTTCCAATAGTTAATAAGATGTGACTTCGTGAACAATTTGATTGATGAAAAACCTCTCCATCACGCACGAGTTTTCGATTTATTACATCTTAGCTGCTAACTCTACTCGCCATTTTTGTGTGGACAATATGCATATATACCACTGAATACACCTTCGAAATTGTATAAAACACATAGTTAAGGAGATATGACGTCAAAAACAATGAAATGCATGAAAACCCTCCCCATTATTCATGGTGTAATTAATTACCCTCCTTACAGGCACTGCCAACTCCATTCGAAACATACGCCGCAGACAATTTTCTAATAATCCACTCTACTAACCAGGGAAACTATATTACTATAGGACACACATATAAAGAGATAATGACTTCATAAGGATCGAGATGAATTCCTAGAGCAAGCAGTACCATATCTTACCACTAAAAAAATTGTTAATGAACCTGAAACTTACTGTCTCCAGTGAAGATGAAGAGAACTAGAATCAGTACAAGGGACACTGTAAACGTAATATCTATCCAAAAATTCTGGTCGCAGATAATTTCAAATGTCAGTCTTTTGGAACAGAAATAATTATCCTGAAACAAAAAAACACATTCCATTATTTCATATTTAATGCTTAGCGGAATATTTTAGTATTAAACACTTTTCGTTTACCAACTTTCTATTCAGAATGCGAACATATATTGTTAGCAACCACCTACACAGGGAGACATGATCATCATAATAAAATAAGAAAAAGCAGATCGAAAACAGGAATATCAGTGAGCTATTAGAGAAATATCATCAAAGTGGTTCGATATAACCTCTGCCATGCACTTCAATATGACTTGCAGACTATCCATGTAGATGTAGATGTACGTGCATTCTGGAGATTTCTTTTTTTCCAGTCTGTCGTTCATTTCCAAAGGGAATGGCCGGCGACCTTGTTTAACTAAAAGTACAGCGTGTTTATAAATGAATATCGCGGCTTTTAACGGTTTATAATATTTATTATATTAAATTTACAGTTATAAATGATATGTCAAATAACAGAAGAGGATGAGCAAGTTAAGTGTTTGGGTTTCAATGAATTGAAGCTAGGACGCTTAGTTTTGTTCTTATTTGGTTGACACAGACAATGAAAATGGGGAGATTTGTAGTCCTATTTTTTTCTTCATTGTGTTTTGCGTGGATCATGGTGTGGGTTCCTGTAGACATGTCCCAGTTCATGAACCATGGGCAGTGTTGAATGGCCAAGTAGTACTAACAATCGGGACACCAGTTACTTTGTAATAATCTTGCCATCTCGGACATATTCTGAGTCATGGCCACCTTTGTGCTCAGATGGAAAGAGTACCAACCCACCGGTTCAACCATCAAGGATAAAACCAAGTGGTACCCTGGGCAAGTAAGGCTAGCAACCTGCTTCCCAGGTACTTCGATCTTTTGCTGGCAACAATGAGAGCAAAGTGATCGGGCCTTTGAAGGTGACGGAGTTCGGAGTCCTACTTCCAATTGACAGACCAGATATGACTTAGCAAACGATCTGGAATGACATGGGTAGCTATTAATAGCAATGGGGGCTACAATGGGAAGAAGGTAGAGCTGGCAGAGGCTGCAAATGGTGTTAGCTATTTTAGTTGTTAGTGACATTCATGAAAGGGGAGAGAGAGAATACAAAGTGGGACGATGTAAGGTCTCCCTTTCAGGAGTAAAAGCAGAAAGAGCACGATGGGGTGTAGGGTGTTACATCAGCAAAGCAATCTAACCCAGCATAATTGCAATAAGGTATGTAAACGAACGACTGTGGATAGATGTGGCAGTCTCCAGCAAGAAAATGAGGATTGTATTAGTTTATTCGTCATGTGAAGGGACAGATCTAGAGGAGATGGACAGATTTTACAATGCACTCAGTGATGTACTTGTTAGAGTGAAGGACAAGGACAAGTGCTTTGCTCATGGGCGATTGCAATGCCAGGACTGACTGCTGACTGAAGACTACAACAACATTAACAGTCAAGTTTAGAGTTGCTCACTTCATTGGGCTTTCGTATGTTGACAAATAACCAATAGTTTGAAACCTCCTGGCAGATTAAAATTGTGTGACAGAACCGGGACTCGAACCTGGGACCTTTGCCTTTCGCGGGCAAGCGCTCTGCCGACTGAGCTATCCCGACACGACACACGATGCCGCCTCACAACTTTACTTCTGCCAGTACCTCGCCTCCTACTTTCCAAACTTCATAGCTCTCCTGCACACACACTCCACTGCAGAGTGAAAGTTTCATTCTGGTACCAATAGTTTCTTTGAAAATAGATTAATTATATGTTCCTGTGACATATGTAGTCTTAATTTTGTTTTTGATAAGGAAAATAGGCTGAAACATAGAATTCCATATAAATTAAGAAAAAATTGGAACATTAATACAGTTGAGGTGTAATTAGAGTTCGTATTGGGGAAGTCGTATTTCAGTATTTCGTGCAGTTGTTTTTGCCGATGAGCTACGGTGGTGCATTCAGTAAGCACATCTATCTAGTAAGCAGCAGGTTCCAGGTTCGAATCCCTGCTCCATAATTCTATGCTTCAGGCTAAATTCATTATTCATTAATTTTGTACGTGATTTAGTTAATGTGCCGTTGTACAATAATGTACATCTGAAAAAATTCAACTCCATTTCTTTTATACCACACCTTACTAACAATCAATTGTTTTCGTGTTTTTAACAATATTAGTTGTCCACTTACGGGACCATTTATCAATTCTAATGAATCAATGTCTCATTTCTCATATCAATAGTTATAAGCATAAACGTTTGAAAAATAATACCTGGTGAATATAAAATTCTTTGAGCATTGTGTCGGTTTTCCCAAGCGCTCTGATGCAGATTAATCCATTGAGTGAGTCCGTAATGTGTGTATAGTAGAGAGTCCTTCCTGTGGAAAAAGCCAAGGCAGACTATTAAGTACACAGCAGAAAATTTTTAAATGTAAGTTGAACGAGGATAATCATCAAGTTGTTCACAGAAAAGAGATGCTGAGACTGAAACATAAACGCTCTCACTTTCATGTAGTTACGGATTGGTATGGTCATTACAGGATACCATTCTGGCCTAAGTATTTTGGAGACTTAAAAAGATTTGGACGGAATACAACAGAATAAGGCTTATGCATTAAAAACGCAAAGACTAATGTGATGAAATGTAATGGAAACGAGAGAAACGCCTTACTTAATAACAAAACTGTGAAAGTCACATTAGTCCAAGATACAGAATTACAAAGGATAACTGAAGCAAGAAGATCTAAAAAGAACCCTTTGAGACTTTCCCGCCATAATAACGGTATATAAGGTTCTCGGATGTAGCAGTCGGACATGCCTAACCTGTACCAAATTTCCATGTGGCAGCAACTCATCAGTTCAGTTGTGATTTAAGTATCTGTTTAACCCCCTTTATTCTTATTTCACTTTCCCACGATGTTGAGAGTTCAAAATGGACAAAAATCGCTCTTCAGTCGAAAGTCGAAAGTCATACATATTTGAAAGAAGTTTTGAAATGCACAACGACATATGAAAATAAATAAAATGGAACACACTAATAGACAGCTTACACAATGTTTTAGATTTTTTAGACAACTTTTAGTTACACTTCAGTTATAATCATTGATGATAATGTTCATGACGCTATAGTAAACTCATGATTGGGATGGTGCATGAAAATGATCATGTTGTGTATGGAGTGATATGATTAGTAGGGCCCTGTGGAATCACAAGTAACGACTACAACTCAATAAGGTTGGAGGAAGGGGTACGGAGAAAAATAAAAGAATGGTGGGAGGTGGAGTGTTACGACTAGGTTTGGAAAGAGGGGTATATGTCGCAATGCCTTTCACCGTTTGGTAGGGGGGGGGGTTGAAGTTCCGGCGATCGACGATATAGAAGACAAGAGGATGCATGGAAGATGGATGTACTGGGACAGCATGAAATCTGGGTTAGTGATAAAAGGATGAGGTACGGGGTGGCAGTACTGAGTTTTCCGATTAACATGTTTGAACTGAAAGTGCTCTAATGAGAAAGCTGTTGTTCATGAGTTGTTGCAACTACAGCGATTTTGCGAAGATATATGGCTGTGGAGAAAGGTGTACATGCCTTTTCAGTATTTCATGAGACATAGAATTTAGGTAAGGTGAAGATCCAAGCAACGATAGCATAAATTAGGATGAGATAGATGAAGGATTTATAGGTGACCGTTATAATAGAATGATGTAGGCCCCAGGAAATTTGTGGCCTCAGTCACTTACACGCGATTGGAAACTTCAATTCTTATTTACAGCAGTAGATCAAAATTCACGGTGTTAGGTCATGATCATGTTGTGTGTGGAGTGATATGATTAGTAGTTTCTTGAAATATTAGTTTTTCTGTTACATTAGTTCCTGTTTTAGTGTGCAACGTGCTGTTTTCAGTTTTCCAGAATGACAGTCACAACAAATCTGCAATGTGAGCATGTTTCAAAATTGCATTTAGAATAGAAAAATCTGGAAAATCATTTTCCGAAAGGGAGTGTGTAAAATGTTTCACTGAAGCTGGAGAACTTGAGCGTCCCATGAAGTTAGGTCTCAAGAGATCAGCCTTACCTAACGAACAGTGACACAAAGTATAGGCGCTATGGCCGACGACTGGACACAGTAGTTAATATATACGGCTCACGACTTTGCTGCTTTCTCTGTTGCGCTCCATCAAGCAACAATCTTACAGATTATAAAGGACTTCTTTGTTTTGGTGCCATTCATAAGGACGAAGACAGTAACAGACTTACTCCAAGCTGTCAAGCAAGTAAATGATGGTTTTGGTAAGGATTGGAATCGGTTAATCTAAGTAACCACGGATGGAGCACCAGTAATGCGAGGCAGCGGTTTGTGCCTATATTTCACTACACATCGCAAACGAAAAGTGTATGTGGTAGTAGGTATCAGTCTCCAATTGTGCACTATGGTTGAGGGTTGATAACAATAAGGAGGTGGAAGATATGGTAGTTGAAAGTTACCGACTTATGTAAAATTCTATGTGTGGGTGTCAATATTTGCTATTTAGAAAGAACTACGCAATGGAGACGATCGATCTCTCTGTGTTGTTGTAGTACAAAGTCTCCCGTTATAAACCATAGCAGTTCGGTGTTGATGGCTATAAGAGGGTGAAAGATTTAGTGGTTGAAAGTCGTCAGCTTATACAAAATTCGGACTGAAGACCAGCGATGACTTTTGACACAATAATAGCAAAGAGGTTATTTACAGCAAAACGTGATTAACATTATTCAGGTGTTTTTTTCTGAAACAAGCGTACGAATAAAGAAAAATAAGTGGATATTGCAGTTTTAAAAGTAAAACTACCAAGAAAGATGCCAAAGCGTACTAAAGAAATTTAGCGTTATCGATCCGTTTCTAAAAGACAGAAAACGGTGATGAAAAGTGAATCTATAAACGATAGAAACTTGAAATTTGTAGACGTTGTTTATCTTATACTGTAGGCATCAGCGATTTTTTGATATTCCCATCCATAAGGTTGCGAAATAGAGGATGAAGGTTTTTTGAAAATATGTTGCTATTAAAGTAACTTTGAAGCAAGGAATAAAAAACTTCGGATTTAGATTTTTGATTGAAATTTTAAAAACACTTGTTTCGAAATTTTTGGAAATTCAACCATGAAGCGAGTGAAATAAAGGAAAATATTTTAAGAGTGCTACTAAGACTATTTTGATGCTAGAAATGCGAAAATTTGGATTTGGAACCATAGTTAGAATTTTAAAAAATGTGTTTCAGGATGTTTTGCAATCTATCAATGGTGCAATAGGGAGTGGCAAGTTGTATCAAAGTACTTGATTAGGAAAGCATTTTAAGAGATAAATCTATGAAAATTTATATTTAAAAGTAGAAACAACTGATGCCGACCATCCAGTCTACGCGTACGAAGCAGCGGGAATTGAACTATTAAGCTAGTAATGAATATAAAAAGTATGGAATCTCAGTTTTTTTAATGTATGATACGTGATGGCATCGCAGTGGTAGACATTATTGGGACATTATTGGTGAGTGGAGTTGGGCATTGCCGAATCCACGAATATGATGGGGAGCTCATAGAAATTTCGTGGCTTCGTACCTAAAATTGTCATCATGAAAAAGCTTGTTGTCTGTCCTGATTCGTGTTTGGTTACGCCGTTTTCAGAAAGGAAATAGTATCATTTACCTTATTTCTAAAAAAAAAAATGTTTGTAGGTTTACCTCACTCTTATATTCACATTAGTCTTGCTCCCCTCCCCACGAAAGTATTTGCTACATTCGACACTGATGTGACGCCATCATAAAGGAATCAGAATTGATGCGCAGAAAGCTATGACGCACAGTAGAAACATAGTATGGAATTCACTGTATTGTTCATCGAGAGTGCAAATCAGTAATATTAGAGAACGTAATGTAAATTGTTATGCGTACTGTAACCTTTTTGAAGACACATGCATTGCCAATTTAGGCAGTTACTGGAGAAATTAGGAGGGGAGTCTTGCGACCTATCTTACTATACCAGAGTACGCGTGCTCAGTCAAGGTAAAATGGTGGAAATATTTGATTTACGTTTGACGAGAGTACATTTCTTACACGAGAAGGGAAGAAAGTGAACCGAAATTAGAAGAACCTTTCTGGGTATCAGACCATTCGTTCCTCGTCGATATTACGTCTCACATCAGAAGCCTGAATGATTGTTTGCAAAATTAGAGTAATTTAATTTGACAAGTTGGAAAAAGCAAACGCTTTTGAAAGGAAGCTTGCACTTTGGGAGAGCCATCTGCTGTATAAAAACAATATACGGTTTCCTTATATTGGTTTGGTTTACGAAAGTGCTAGGCTTAAAGAAATCGTGACAATAATTGTAAAAATTAAGGAATAATTTCGAGCACGATTTGTTGATATTATGAGTGCGTCTCCTTACCATTCGTTATTCAGTTTTTAGCATCAGTTGAAGATGCTCCAAACCATTACGAAGTGCGAAGTACGAAAGAATTCTACGAAAATGCTTCTGCAGAAAGAATTTCCAACCCTTCATGCTGCAAAAGTTTTGTCCATGTTCGGATCTGCTTATGTGTGTATAAGATTTTTCTTCATGAATAAAATGAAAAAGTGTGCCGTGCTTTTGTGGCCAACATTAACTTTATCATTTCTCATCACCAATGATAAACATGTTTCGGATTTCTTTCTTTTTGTAATTTAAAAGTGGCATTTACTAACTGTTCCTTACTCTGTAGTATGGAATAAATCTATACCTTCCCATGATCTCATTGCACCCTGTGAATAGAGCACGAGAGTGCTCGAGATGAAGTGTACCCCAGCTGGTGGGTAAAGCCACAGATTAACATATACAGAGGAGAAGCCCCCTAAACCACTGTCCTACGCTCCCCTCGTAGTTCCGTAAAATGCTAGCAGGTGTCAGGCTGTTCTCTGGCTTAGAGTGCCTCTCGCACATCAGAGGGTAGCGTGGAGGGGAGGGTGAGGGGAGAGCTCGTGCCGCCTGCCACGAGGCCACGACTGTGTCCGGCTTGGTGGCGTTTGAGGGGAGGTGGTGGTGGGGGCAGCCGCTACCTGCCGCCTGCTCTGACCAGTTTAAAGGGCTGCTTCTGACCGCAGCGCCATCATGGGACATCTTACGGAACTGCTTCAGCACCCCCCGCGCCGCACCCCTGAGCGTGGGACCGGACCCTTACGGAGGTTTCCCGTCTGTATATATTTGTCTGTGCTGTAAGGCTGTTTTGAGTGAGTATTTAGTTCCACCCGCCTGGGTTTCCGCTCCCCCCTCCCTACCGACAGTAGAACCCCTCTAATCCGTCACCTTCGAGACTGGGACCATGGTCGGAACGACAAAAAGGTCGGATTATCCGAAACATCTAACATTTATCGCAATATATATATATATATATATATATATATATATATATATATATATATATATATATATATATTTATAAGACAGTTAATACAAAAATTGAACGTTTTAATAACTAAAATACTTCTACAGTAATATAAAAAGATGTTTAACACTGTAAAAAACATCTTATATTAACTAAAAAACGCCTACACACACTACAACATGTATTGGTTTTAAAAGGAAATACGACATACAAATTACAGTACTGTACTGTACTTACTGTAGAAACAAATCGGACACCATGACGAGTTTTCCAATGAACAATCCAGCCTTCATTGTCAGGAAATTTAATTTCGGCTTCCGGATTTTCGTGCCAAACTATCGCGGTTTCCATATATAACTTCTTTTTTAAGTTTTGTGATTTTTTCGCTATCAATCGTAACTGTATAGGATTCAATGTCTTTCCGATTCTTCCTCCAATCCTTAATTGTCGTAACATCTACATTCAGTTCCTTTGCAATTTCTTCAGAACGATTCTCCTGTGTCAAGTCTTTGTAGCACAGCTAATTTTTCATTTAGTGAAAGAGTTACGTGTTTACATTTGAATCCAGACAACTGTACACACAATGGATGTAATAAGTGCTGTAGGGAACACGGAATAAAGCAAACAACTAAATTTTTTTAATCCCAACAAAGGATAAAACTGCACAGTATAACAATATGCACAGCGACAGACACTGCAACAATGGCCCGACAGGCATCCAGTCAGTGACAAGTCTGCACAGACTCGCGAACCTCAGCATGATCGGACTAACCGGAGTGACATACCATCCAAGGTCGGATTAGAGGGGTTCTACTGTATTACCAATCTCTCCAAATCCTTGAACGCCATGCCGTCTGCCTCGCTTAGCGCACCTGCCTCTCCTCCCCCATGCGGATCCTGCTATATGACCTCATCCCCTTCTCTCAACTGTTGCAATAGGGTATTTGACTGTTTTCTGGAAATCGTTTTAAATTGTTAATTATGTCATATTATGGTCTAGACATGCTTTTTTACCTCGTGGATTTCAGTACTTTTTTTTTTTTTTTTTTTTTTTTTTTTTTTTTTTTTTTTTTTAAAGAAATGAAATTGAAATAATTTGAAAGCCCGCTAAAACGCTACATTTGAGTCACGTGATGCCTGTGACGTCATACAACACGCTGCTGCTGCTGCGCTCGTAAGATAAACGGATACCTCTACAGTATATTGTTTGGGCCGAGGCCTCGTGTTTGGGCGTTAACGTTTGCATAATGACCTACAAATATTGCTCAGTTCCGCACTTTACCAATACATCTGTCAAGACTCCAGAAAAAAATGTTCTTACAAGTACCAAATAATGAGAAGATACGCAAAAAGTGGTTGACAATGGCGCGAAGAGATCCAAATGAAATAGCGGCTACTTCATGTGTGTATTTTTATGAGGATCATTTTGATGTAAGTAAACCATATTATAGCCATTGGTAAATTAAACTGTTTAGTATCATTATCTTCTACTGAAAATTTGTAAAGCACCGTAGTATTATGTGTAGGTTAATGACCTGATATTTACATTTGCGAAGTAAAACTTCATAATGTTACACGCCTACGATTTACGAGTAATTAAAGCCGTTTCCTAATATATTTAGTGAAAGAACAACATGAATATTGTTTCAGCCCACTATAAAAGTATAGCACTGATTATTTATCTCCAGTAAGTGCAATTTTATCACCAATAGATCTTAGTCAACCGTTTTATACATCGACAACGCCCTTCTGGTTACTTTACAACAACTTACCCTATCATAATAAACGTATATGGGAGATGTCTTTAATGCGCCGATTTATTTAGCATTCAAACTTTCGTAATATGCAAGTGTAAATACGATTAAAAGTATTAGTTACCCAAACATGTGTTTACTGAAGCTTTACTGGGTTAAATTTTACTAACTATCCCGGCGGCTTCCTGTGGCTATGTTGGCAACAGATGCTGAATAGCGAGAATCATGAGACGTCGCCATTACCCAATGGCTTGAAAGAGCAATTATTTTGTCGTGAAACCTATGATTTACGAGGTCAGTTACTTTTACTGACCGGACAAGGGTACATACAAGAATCATAGAGCAGGAACAGTATTATTTATTTACTTCATGGTCTGTAAGATACACTAATCTAGTCATGCTATGTGGTCTGAACATCTGGACGAAGATTTTCTATCGTGTTGTTGATGTTGCCAACATAATCACTCTAGGCCGCTTGGAAAGAAGATAAAATTTCACCCTTTATTGCATAATATGGTGACTTCAGATTAAGTCTGCTTACATCAACAAATAGGGTACCTTTTTCCAATGGCATGAAATATCTCTCGAAATAATTAGCTTTAAAATGTAGGTATGCGTTACTTACAATGCAGTCTTCAAGTTTCTTATTTCTGGCACGTAAAATTTTTGATTGTTTTTAAAGATTGAAGACACCATAATTGCATCATCTTTAGGGAGATTTCCGCTGTCAGCCTTCAATTAACCATCTTCCATTGTGGCATAAAAACTGTAAACGTGTTTGGATCACGAAAAAACTGAACTTAAAGCTCGGAAATGGAGGAAACGCGTACAACAATACAGCTCCGACTTCTAGTTGCCGCGCTGTAGGTGTTTTATGACGTCACCAGTACTTTAGCCAATAACTGAGCGTTTTCGATCACGTGATCTAATCGTGAAATTTGATGATTTTCAAGCTTTAATTACGTAAAAATAACAGATGTTTTGCAAGAATTATGAGCAAAAATGCTGTCTGAATGTTATAATCACTCAAAATAACAATAATTCGAACCATATTTTTAACACAGGAAAATATCCTATTCCTGGAGCACCTCCTAATCCTGCACGTATCCCGGAAGATTGACTCCCATAACCCAGTGGTATATCCTCTCCTCAATGATCCTGGTCCTCTGCCTCGCCTGCGCCACTGCAACCCTCCAAATGTTCAGGGTGTTTGTAAAGTTATGAGACCTAACTGCAGTGGTCATAGGTCCCTAAACTTACAAACTAGTTAAACTAATTATTCCTAAGACCATACCCATGCCCGAGGGAGGACTCGAACCTCCGACAGGGGCGCGCACTGCAGCAAGGCGCCTTAGTGCTCACGGCTATTCAGCCGCAACTGCATCCCTCCCTCCCTTTATCTCCATACACTCCACATTCTTTCACAGGGTAACTTCTGTTTCCTCTCCCTTGCAGCTGTAACCTGCTCCCCATCTCTATCCACCCAGTAGACGCAGCGCCCGCCCCATTTCTCCCCCCTGCTTGGCTGTCACCCCCTCCCTTCCTCTTCTCCAGAGTCCTTGCCCTCCCATCCCCCCTGCCCCTCCATCTCCCCACCTTTATAGAAACGTTTGCGACATGTAACAAGCGTAAATTGAATCGTACTACAGTTCTGCCAAACCCCCTCCAGACGGGCAGAAGGAGGCGGAGTCTCTTGAGCACGTGACTGGTCTCCAGTAGCGCTTCCAAGCGGCAGACAGCAAAAGCTTCGGTCACTTTTGTTTACAGTTTACGTGCGTTATTGCGTGATTTTACGTGTAGGTTAGGTCGTGTCAAATGTGAATTTCATTCCCAGAGCAGACTTGGCAAAATAACATTAAAATATTGTACAGCAGTCTGAACACAAGAGTGAATTACTGCCTTCCTTAGTAGCCTCAAACAAAACGGGAAGCTTCAGTGCTTTATTCTTCTACTCGTGATGTAACTACCCGTGAAAAAAAAAAAAAAAAAAAAAAAAAAAAAAAAAAAAAAAAAAAAAAAAAAAAACATTAGTTTTGTAATGAATGTCAATTGAGTGTGGAAGCGCCTCTCACGTCTTTCCATCGAAGAAAATCTAAAGAATGATGCTGACAACATTCTTATACCGACATCCGAATATTAGAGCCGACGTGTGTAATTTATGCCAAGTTTCTGAAATAAAAAATATATATTTCTCACCATCTGATATAGAATGTCTCATTTGCTGTAAGTGCGTTTTAAATACATAATTTATGAAACATTTATAATTATACGTATCAAAGACGCGGGTTACAGTCATCTCCCTATAATAATAATTTCGTGTGGCTCGTTGGCCAGGTGCAACTCTTTAAATTGGACGGCACTTCGGCGACGTGCGTAAAAGAATGTGTGTTGTCACATGCCTTTATTCTCTTTAAACTCGTTGCCTGTAGCGTAGGTGTGAATTTAAGTTTACTGTTTATTAGTAAAAACACCAGTGGCAGTCAGTCAACACAGACAAATAAAGACCATAATTTTTTATTCCTGTAATGGAGACTATGGTAATTACAACATAAATCAAATGATATATGAGATAAAATTTACAGTACCGGTAGGCCTGAGTTAGTGTTTACACTTTTCCAATTCTATCATTTTTGTTTGTAACTCAGAACTGTCCCACTCCTTCAGACTTGCAATTTATGTAGCATATTGTAGGGATAGTATGGAGAAACGTAACCTTGGTAGTACCTACTATGAAATTTCACGAAAATAGGAACATTCATGAGCTACAGACGTCAAAAATATAAGACGGCAACAGCTGACAGCGTTAAGCTTTTGCTTTCTGCCGCTGGGGAGCGCTACTGCAGACTAGTCACGTGCACAATATTCCCCGCCTCCTTCTGCCCTTGTGGAGGGGATGTGGCACAACTGTAGTACGATTCAATTTACGCCATGTAACAATCCCTCACCAAGCCCCGCCCATTTCCCTCCCTCCCACCCTTCCGAAACGCGAATTTGTACGGCCTGGAATGATATATATCGGACGTAAAACTGTAAATCGATTGAGTGTTGACTTATAACTAACCTAACTTTCACATTA
Source organism: Locusta migratoria (assembly GCA_026315105.1). Taxonomy (NCBI): domain Eukaryota; kingdom Metazoa; phylum Arthropoda; class Insecta; order Orthoptera; family Acrididae; genus Locusta; species Locusta migratoria. The sequence continues at coordinate 427,766,873 of CM048747.1, forward strand.
AAAAAACATTATCTGTAGCGTAGCCTTAAGAAGGGTAGGTATGGGTTAAAAAAGATTTTTTTTTCTTTTCTTTTAGTACGTGAGAGCGCATAGCGCTCGAATTTACGGTTCAGAAACACTAAATCGATTTACAGTTGTGCGTTCGATGTATATCATTTCAGGCCCAGCTACTTCGAGTGTAAGCTTTCTTGAAAATTCCCTAAATTTGTTATAGATTTATTTACTTTGTTAAGAATACTCAAAGAGGTTTTACAACTGCATTAGGAAACGCTTAAATTTCGTAGCAGTTACTGAATATTTTCAGTATGTCTTCAGTGTAATCGTTACTTTAAAGTGTATCATGCAGTGGATACTAATAACTCATCTTTCGTTTCGCGGGTAACATATCTTCGATTCAATCGACTTTGAAAGAGGCGGGGCTTAGCCTATCGGAGGCGGGGTTTAGCCTGTAGAGGCGAGGCTTGGTCAGGGATTTTTTCCTAGCGCCAACGTTACGTCCTCCTTTACCGCGCCTCCCTCATCCTCCACTCCGCTCCTTGCGGGGCCCGAACTCCATTTTAACTTCAGTGCAACGTGTTTCTCTGTGTTTGCTGCATGGTCCAATGGATTTTAGATTGCAACGCCACCTCTGGCAAAACAAGTGTTGCCAGCGTGTTTTAACTAGTGTCCCCGTCTCGTCTCATCGCGTCCAGTGTCAGAGTCTATCTACGTGTGTGTATGGTCACCATGGTCTTTTTAAGTTCTGCAGACTGTTTTTTTAATCCACCTTGTGATTTTTAAATTTTCATTGTCTCCTTGTCCATTTTAAATTGTTATAGCTTTATCTTCACGTTTCATTATTCCTCCCTTGTTAGTAGTAAATTATGCTGGCCGCAGAGCGATGTACCATGACGCTGCTGGGCTGCCCCTACACGGGGTTTGTAAGTACATTGAAAGAAGAAGAAGTAATTTGCTGGCAGCTCGGCGTACACCTCAGCGCTTACCAGGCAGTGCTGGAAGAACTTAGTACACAGAAATGACCAAACAAGACAGTTGAAACAGTGTAGAAATACTGTACCAGTTCACGTACTACAGGGCCGTTCATTTATTTGATATCACCAGAATGACAACTGCTTCAATCACAACATAACAAAAGGCGAATATGTTCTGGCCAGAGGTTTTCATTTTTGTTTCTAAGATTGTTATATCATAGTTGATTAGCTACCGTAGTCAAGAGAGTGATGAATTAAATTAAAAAACGTCATCTGCACAATTATTTTGCTGTATTTACTTAACATCTTACTACGATAATAAACAACTAAACGATTATTAACTGACAAATTATTATACACTTTAAGCTCCGCCATTGTCTGTGTGTCCAACGACACTCGCCATGTGTAGGATTTAGCTGGCCTTCAACCCATGATTTGTCGACAACGGATAATTATTATTGGATTAAAAAATTCACCTTATCCATTTATTTACCTTCGTGTAAAAGTTTGAACCGATTCCTGAAAGTTGAAAGTGTAGAAGTCACGCGATTAGTGGGTTATCAGACTGCGATTCCACTTTTTGATTGAGAGGTCACCTCCTTCCCCCATCCCCTCCCCTTTAACCCCATTCACGCCTGTCGCTAACCCTTGCATAGCCCGTATTAAGGATCATCTCCTGTTTTTGTCTGCTACAGATCCTCTTCTCCTCATACATAACCCTTCCTCCGCCTGGCCTGCCTGACGTTCTGACTGACTTTTAAACACACGTTCCGATTTATCGACCGACCAACAAGATGTCCAACGTACCAACCAATTGGTAGCAGCCTACACACGTTCCGACCAACTGCACATAGCGCCACCCTGTTTGTCGAACTGTTTTTGTTTTCACGTGTTTGCTGTGCAGACGACCTCAGGCATGGAAGTTGGACGGGAAAAGCTACACACGGTACAATTTGTTGGGTGAAGTAGTGGGGGAATCGAAGATCGAGTGGTATGGCACAACCAACCGGCCGACAAGGAAAGTTGGTCGGGTAGCGCCTAAAGCCGCCCAATTTATCGAATTGGTCCAATAAATCTCATCATGTGTAGGGCCCTTAAATCCCCTCTTTCTTGTATCCACAGCCACCTCCTCTCCCCTGCTCCCCTCTGAGAATACTATGCATCTGACACGTCAGGAACTCAAACCCTGGACCTAGCGATGCTCGACCCATCTCCACCCTTCTTCTGGGCGGAACTTCACGTTTTCTATTATAAATTGCAATGAAATGTACAAAACAGAAATTATTTAAATTCATTTGTAGGAATTTCAAAATATTTGCGGGAAATTGGTAATACTGTTTTCCTATGTCCTCTGCTCTTCACCCTTCCCTTATGATTCACCTGAGGGAGTAGCACAATTTTTATATCAAATTGATTCACTGTATTTCCTGTTTCCCCACAGCCACCACCTTACTTCTCCTTCCTCATTCTCAATTGCCAATTCAGTATTGGCAATACTGAGTGGTCGCCTGCCTCAAATATGGATGTTCTGAATCAACTGCCTGCTGTCTGTAACTTCCTGCCATGATATTTCGGTACATAGTTCAAAATGTTGAAATGTTTGTAGAGCTTATGGGACTTAACTACGGGGTCATCAGACCCTATAGTTACAATCTACGTATGAACTAGCTTATACTGAAGACGGCACAAAGATCCATGCCCGAGGGGGCGATTCGAACACCCGACGGGGAACGGCCTCACGCATCGTAGCATAGCGCCTAAATGCGCTCGGCCGCTCCGCCGCGGCACGGTACAAAGTCTTTTGACTATCTTCCGGTGAGTACCGCCGAAGTACTGCCGAAGACACACCGATTTCTGCTAAGTAAGCCGTGCCCACACCTGCGCTATTACGTGTATTCAGGCTACTTGAATGTACGTGCTTCACTGCGGCTGTGTGCGCTGCGCCGCGTGACCTCCGTGGTGGAGGCTTGCTGTGTCGATATTAGATCGATTATCATCTTCACTCAGTAACAGAGAAATACGCCGAGTACGAAATTTTTCCATGATAGAATTCCAAGCAAAATTTAGCTCGAAAACGCAATCTCGACTGGTAAGAGTCTCGCTGTCAGTCTTATTTCCACAGATAGTATGGGCTCCGAGGATTAAGGTCTTTAGAATGCCCTTCGTTTGTGTTGGATGGTAGCAACTAGACTGTATGAATGGGCTTTCTGAATTATGAATGATCAAGTGTGCCATTGTTCTTACGATGCACCAAAACGTCTAAAAAAGGTCAAGCAACCATATTTGTCTACGTCCATAGTGAACTTTATGTTCTCGGTTATGGAGTTCAGATGATTTAAAAACTCTTGAAGACTGTCGAGACCATGAGGCCACACCTAAAGTGTCGTCAAATACTGTTGGTTTAGAAGTCGCTGAGTGCTCTCTCTTCTCCATAAAAAGATTGGCCTCCAGGGGACATTCATTTTCTCACGTTTATATTATTATTGCGGTCTTCAGTCCGGAGACTGGTTTGATGCAGCTCTCCACAATACCTTATCCTGAGCAAGCCTCTTCATCTCCACATAAGAACGGCAACCTACATCTGTCTGAATCTGCTTACTGTATCCATCTCTTGGTCTTCCTCTGCGGTTTTTACCCCACACACTTCCCTCCAACGCGAAATTCACAATTCCTTGATGTCTAAGAATATGCCCTACCAATCTATCCCTTCTTTTAGTCAAGTTATGCCAAAAATTTCTATTCTCCCCAATTCTGTTCAGTATCTCATCATTAGTTACACGATCCACCCACCTAATCTTCAGCATTCTTCTGTAGCACCATATTTCAAAAGCCTCAATCCTCTTCCTGTCCGCACTGTTTATCGTCCATGTTTCACTCCCATACAAGGCAACACTCCATACAAATGCCTTCAGAAAGGACTTCCTTAGGCTTGAATCAATATTCGATGTTAACAAATTTCTCTTTTTCAAGAACGCTTTTCTACCCATTGCCATTCTGCATTTTATATCCTCTGTACTGCGACCAACATTTGTTATTTTACTGCCCAAGTAACAAAACTCATCTACCTCCTTTATTGCTTTGTTATACATTATCGTTACCTAAATTTTAAAGGTCGGAATGCATCATATGTGATTTCATATTGATTGGTATAAAATTCAGGGTGAAACTTTCCCAGAGTTTATTTGAACTTGCAGCTAAGGTTTTTCAAAATTTGGGACAGTTTATTGGGACATGTGGGTTAACATCACGGACTACTTACCTTCGCACTGGAAGAGTTCACTAAGGGGCGGGGTGGAGGAATATAGTAAAACAAGACCGGGACCAGAATGCGAAAAACACATTATAGAGGAAGTTGAATGCATTACTTACATAGAGGTGAAAACATTCCCAAAAGATAGAAAAATGAGAACAAGAACATCAAACCAATCGAAAGTTGAAAGATTTAAACGAAACCAAGTGATGACGCTGTTTTTCGTCCATGATTATATAATTGTATCGAAAGTAGGAGTAATGTTTCACTTATTTCTTTGATTTATACGGATTTTAAAGTCTTTGAAGTAAAGAGACTAATGCACCGATTAAGAATAACGCAGTTATCCTTACTTCGAAATAATTCATCATCGTATTCCTTTCGGAAATGCATGACTCCGACTTTGGATGATGATTTTAAACTATACAGTAGACTTAATGCACATTTATTAATACTTACTTTTGTTCTCAAATGCCTTGACTTTCTCCAGGCTGGTGATGTACAGTTTAGCGATGCAGAATATTAAAGGCAGAGAAGCGATGATCGGCACAATTGTGACGTAGTCTACAACTATTGTGATGGTGTAGCCCGCGCTTATCGTCAGGAACAACTGCAAACATCACACAGTTATCAAAAGTCTTTGAGTGACAGATCCTGCTCTCTTAAATATTTAATAGCCGTTAATAATATCAAACGTTTAAGACAACTGAGCCTAATGATCTATCAATTTTATAATTAAATGGGAAACGCAAGTCCAAATTGTCGTGATGTAAGAAAATAGGAAAAAACACGTCACATTTGCATTAATGTTCACTGTATTCAAAGGAATACCAATTATGATAAGTACTTTCACCTCATTTGTAATGTCTGACAGCAAATAAGTCTCAAACGTTTTGAATTAAAAAATGTATAAAAATGCAAGTTTAGGAAAACAGTTAACTACAATACTTCACTTCCAAGGAATCATTGAATGTGCATAGCATCACCACACTTATTTCGATCACTACAAAACAAGGAACAATTCCTGGAATGGAAGACTCTTGCAAGTTAAATCTCAAAAACGGACGATAATTTGTTTTATTTCATTACGCTTCTCAAGAGGCAGTAAAAGTTTAATGACAGCAACTTACAATATGAAATGGTAGTTCTCAATGGATAACACCTGCCTCTTTGGTTGGAGATGTATTCTTTTGATTTCTTAGCTCAGTATTGTCTCTGTTTCTAATATTGCCTTTCCTTTCATAATAAACCACTGCATACTAACTATTCATTTCGAAAATAAATGAAATGCAGTAACTTTTAATATTATAAGTAGAGTTTAGTGTTAACCACTGTGGTGGGATGTGCTCTGTACGTTTACTTTCATGATGTCCCAAAGAAAGTATCTTAAATCTAGTGGTGTTCTTAATAATTTCAAAGACGCTTATCTGATGCTTTCAACCTGTCTCACGTTATTAGCTATGTTACATTCAGTGATTTTGATAAAGTAACCGAAATTATACATTTTGGTACTTTTTCAGGGTTACATATTTTCAGTCTTTCGCCATATTACATGGAACATAAAAACCAGCAGGCATTTCCATAGATGTTTTTACGGTTAATGTGAGTTGGAATATATTAAAACGTTTGAATACAACACACAGATATTATTGCTAGAAATGTTATATTTCGGCCTAATTAGCTTTCCTGAACAGAGAAAACCGTCATGATCATACAATCACAAGCGCAGACGTATACACGCGTGATTACTTAGTTCCTTTATTAGCAAAGTACATTACTGCCCCTCCTGCAAAAAAATTATTTTCTCTTACAATGCCGACCGCATGAAAAAGTAAACTGTTCTGATTTATTTCTACGCTAAAACGTCCACCAAAGTTCCTGTTACTGTAATGTCTATGTTTGCTTACGTTTCCATACGTACCCAGCGATTTTTTCTTTTCTTTTTATTCTTTTTTTTTAACAATACAATAAGAACATTTTCTTTTCATTCACTAAGTTGTCCTTATTAGTCCGTGATAAGCCCAAAGTGCTCAGTCTTCCATATTTAAATGAAATAATCACATTCGTACCTTTCTAGTGATGTAAAGTAAACATCACAATAAGGCAATAAATGGGACCTTTCAAATATTACTTTGAACCATTCATCTAATACGAGTAGTCACAGTGGTACAGATGGTACATCAATGGAGTGTGGCCTGAAAGTTGGGAGTTCATTCCCAGTCAAGTGGCAGAGTACCCTTGTTTCAGTCTCTATAGGATGGCCCCTCCACGCAGCCTGCTATCAAATGAGTAGCAGGACTCTTTCCTGGGATAAAGGCCGCTGGGGTGGTGGTTCCGGCACCCTCTCCTCCCCCCCTCTCTCCTTTTCATAGTACTGGGATAAGGAAAGTCTGCACACTGCATACAATGAGGCCGGTCATGGTGAGTTTGTACCAACACATTTTACTTTAGTTGGTAACGTCAGTAATACATGAAATGTCTTCACAGATTAATTCGACATCGCTAAAGACATAAGAAAGATCCTTGTTTATAACCTGACAGGAGGGGATGGGATGAAATAAAAAAAAAAAAAAAAAAAAAAAAAAAAAAAAAAAAAAAAAAAAAAAAAAAAAAAGAAAGATCCCTGGAAGAATGATACGAATTTATTTGTAACATAGCCATGAAAAATGATTACGAAATTTAGTGAATAGCTGAAACTAACAAAGAGGATTTTAAAGTTCTATATTTAATCATTCGAAAGCAGTTAGTGATATTTGCGGCTATAGTCCACATCACGTAGGAAGGCGGCGCAGTTTTCAGCCGCTCTGTGTATCCCTCCACTACCGCGCTGGCAGCCAATAGTATCCATTTTCAAGGCGTGTGGCTGGTGTTTCTCACACGGGCTCAACTGTTGGCACTCGGCCGTATCCCCCCCCCCCTTCACACTTTCCCAATCGCTCCGCCTCTATGTGCAAAAGCGCCTTCCTACATGACGTCAACTATAGTAGAGACAGTGAGAGCTTTACAGGTCACATTAATGTTTTGCGGTTGGGTTTCTCAACAGAAGTGCCACACATGTTCAACGAATACTCAGGTACTACCTCCCAACAACTCGATGATTTCCAGACGCCTTACCTCTTACTGAACCCATGAATTCGTTTAGTATCATGACTTTTTATATAATTATGACTGGATATTTGCCGCGGCCGAGCGCAATGAGGCGCTATGGTGCGATGCACGAGGCTGTTCGCCGTCGAGAGTTCGAATCCCCCCTCGGGCGTGGATGTTTGTGCTATCTTTAGTATAAGGTACTTCATAAGTAGTTTGTAAGTATAGGGACTGATGACCTCGCAGTTAAGTCCCATAAGCTTCACAAACATTTGAGCATTTGACTTTTTTTAACTGAGTATTTAAACAAAATGAGGGGTCTATATGTTTAACACTATTACTGTATTAAGCTACTTTTCTGTTATTTATCTTGTTTGTCGTATTACATTGAATTCAAAAAGTGCTAAACTGAAGTATTTCTGGTTAAAAAAACTGCGTATCGTTCTGTATTTCATTATTCCAAAAGAAGACACATTCATGTGGAGAACGGTATCGTCACATTGCTGATCGTATACGATAAAACACATTACGTATATTGAGAGAATTAGCTCTACCATGTTTTCTTGGAAAATCTGAAGTTTAGTTTTTAATGGAGAAGTTCAATATAGAAACATGGATAGCTTTATTCCTGTGTTGAAATTCTGCAGTGTTTTTGATATCATCATAAATGCCTTACATAAGGCTCTGTGATTGTCGCTGGATTATGAAATTAAGAACTTTATGTTGTGAGTATAAATCAGGAATTTCGTTTCTTCTCCACCTAATTTATGTTCCATGAAGTCTTGGACTAAGCTCCTCGCAACATTTGCATACGAAGTCCCAAGATCTTCTCACGGTACCTGACAGCAGTTAAACCTTGCCAATTCACCTTTAGATTAAAATGTATTTGAGTGGTCAACATAATCTCTGCCCACACCATTAGCAATCATCCTCGATACCAGCCTCTTTCCGCAATGTTTGCGTCCCACTGATAGACTGTCCAGGTGGTATGTTTCTGTGGAGATGCATCAGGCGTAAGTGTTCAACAGTTCTCTGACAATAAAGGTCACTGGGGCGAGGCCGTCAGTCCATTGTTTGCTTGCATACAACTCTTCCAATGGGTTCTGTGAGGTCAGATACCATTCAGTATTATGGCGTTTCAAACGTGCTCTTGCAGCTAAAAACTGTTCCTCTCTTTCTGATGTCACACATAGTCGATCGTGTCCTCGTTTTGGGATACAGTTTCGGTCTCTTTAAAATTTCACCATATACGATAAACAGCAGAACAATTCACGTTAAGCCATCAGGCCATATTGGTTTGAGGCATTACTGTTTCCATTCTTCCTAAGGCCCTCCAGCACAAAGAGTATGGTAGCATGCCTTACTGCAGTGGCTGTGAATGAGTACACAGTGTTTGTGGCTCTGGGACCACCCAGCAAACATTGCCCTATTTGGTAGGCGCCCTGATGTTATTGCTGGAATAGTTATGAGCTGCCAGAACAGCCATCTTCTGTGCGGAAAACGACTGTACAGACATCAGGTGGCAGTTTATTTGATTATGTCGTGAATTTGACACAGGTTCGGAAATAATTGTTTGTTGCTTCAATTTTGGACTCTGTATATACACAGCGGGAACAATTATTACAGCCTCTTAAGAGTTTTCGAAATTTCTCGAACTTTATTGTTGAAACATGAATACATGAAATTATTACATTTATAGGTCACTAGCTCAAGTGGCACTGATGTACCACGTACATGCTGAAGCATCCAGAATAGTATGTGGTGCAGCCTCTATGGGCAGCAATGCTGACGCCGATTGTAGCATACAGTCCATCATACAGATGTGTAATACTGTACCGAGGTTCATCATTCGACGCCTGCTCGATATGCTCATGTAGTCCTGGAAGAGTTGTGTGGTGAGGAGTCGCATGTACCAGTTGTCATTGCATCAATTTGTACAGAACATGTGCTCAACTGGAGAGAAGATTGCAGATACTGTTGTCTGTGGAAATTGCTACACGTGTTACAGAACATGTTGACTTCTACGCACTGTGTGTGGGCGACCATTATCCTGTTGGAACAATAAGTCATCTCTATCTATATAAAAGCGAAGGACACTCATTCACTCTCTCACTCACTGACTAAAACCAAAATCCCGAAAACTACTTCACCTATGAAGCTGAAATTTTGCATGAATGTAGTTTATAGGTATAAGACGTCAGTTAAGAAAGGATCTTGCCATCAGACAGATAGATCAGGAGATATGACATCTTAAACAATGAAAACTTCCCCGTCTTGCGGCACGTGATAGTGTGACTTTATCAGTCCACCATTTGAGAAGAAGAGCACTTAGCTACTTGCAACATTGCCTAAAGATTTTTCCAGCTGCGCAAATGCTAAAACGTTTCCCTTTTTTTAACCTATCTTCTGAGAAAAATCGTATTGTGGGTATTGGTTCGCGTGCTCCTACATTTCTCCTATATCCAAAGTGATCTTCCCCAGCGTCGGATTCCACCAGTTTTAACATTCTTCTGTAAATAATTTGTGTTCGTATTTTGCAACGATGAATTATTAAACTGAGAGTTCTGTAATTTTCACATTTTTCTGCAGTTTTATCCTTAGGAACTGAAATCACTACATTCTTCTATAATTTTGAGGGTATTTTCCCTGACTCATACATCTAGCATACAACTTCTTCCTGACTAACTCTCCTAACGATAATAGCAGTGTTAGAGCCGACGGTTTACAAAAACGCTGACGGGCTGAGGCATCCGCTATCGGAAGGCATACCTGCGTGGCCAAGAGGAGGCTGCTGGACAGCGCGGAGTCGACGGTGGCGACGTCCTCGGAGCAGTGAGCGACCAGCGCGCCCTCGGGGTGGCTCTGGAAGAAGGGCAGGCCGGCGCGCAGCAGCGCCGCCATCGCCGCGTCGTGCAGCCGGCGCGCCGCGCGCAGCGTCAGCGACACCAGCGCCGCGCCGCGGCCGAGCAGCAGCACCACGCTGGCCGCCAGCAGCGCGCCGTGCACGCCCACCAGCAGCCGCCGGCCCTGGGGTGGCTCTGCCGCCGCCCCGTCCTCCACGTCTGACCTGCAGGAACACTCCCGCTACAACCAGCCCTAGGCCCGTTTTAAATGATCAACGAATTTGTAATAGATTGATAACAAGTTGCGTTTAGCCCGTTTTAAACGATCAACTAACTTGTAACAGATTGATAACAAGTTGCATTAAGCACATTTAAAACGATCAACGAACTTGTAATAGATAGATAACAAGTTGCATTAAGCCGGTTTTGAACGATCAACGAACTTGTAATAGAATGATAACAAGTTGCGTTTAGCCCATTTTAAACAATCAACGAACTTGTAATAGATTGATAACAAGTTGCATTAAGCCCATTTTAAAGGATCAACGAACTTGTAATAGACTGATAACAAGTTGTGTTAAGCCCATTTCAAATGATCAACGAACTTGTAATAGATTGATAACAAGTTTCGTTAAGCCCCTTTTAAATGATCAACGAACTTGTAATAGATTGATAACAAGTTGCATTAAGCCCATTTTAAACGATCAACGAACTTGTAACAGATTGATAACAAGTTGCATTAAGCCGGTTTTAAACGATCAACGAACTTGTAACAGATTGATAACAAGTTGCGTTAAGCCCGTTTTAAACGATCAACGAACTTGTAATAGATTGATAACAAGTTGCGTTAAGCCCATTTTAAACGATCAACGAACTTGTAATAGATTGATAACAAGTTGCGTTAAGCCCGTTTTAAGCGATCAACGAACTTGTAATAGATTGATAATAAGTTACGTTAATGGCGGCCGCCAGTCGTTTGAACGGCTGCACTAGTATGATCGCGCTAGTATCGAAGCGTGATAATTATAGCGATAAAGAAATAGGGCCCGTTCTAAATTCGGTACTAGTGGGTTCACTGCGCATGCGCAAGCTAGTAGCTGTCATCTGCAGTCACCGCTCCAGTTAGTCCGCCATTTTCCTTTGTATTTACGTATATTTTGCGTTATGTCGAAGTTTATGATCAGAATGTATTACAAAATGTATTTCTAATGACGGCAGTCACACTGTCCGTCACCAGACCGTCACTTAACGTCAACGTCACATTAGGCTTTCTCGAGAAGATTGTTTTGATTCAACGGTCGTCTGCTGACATTGGAAGTTAACCTATTTTTGTCACGCGATTTTCATTTTGTAGTCGACAATTACACGGTTTGCACGCAAATTTCTCTTATTAATCTTTAGTTTATTACTATACTGTGGTTGCAAATGTTTCAAGACGACTTAAATATTTATCTCAATTATTGTCCACCGAAAAGCGAGGTCGTAAATCTGAAACCGAAAAATGTTTTATATTTTGCAATATCGTAACAGAAAAGACTGAAGCCAATTGTATACTTCAATAAGATTGTAATTTCATGATGCAATTTTCATTAAACTGCATTATAAATGAAAAAGTCAGTCCAAATGAAAGTCAAAAGTTCAGTTGTGCATGACGTCATTAACAATATCAGTGGGCAAATCGTAGTAGATAAAGAAGGTCTATTTACGCTCTTATAAACATTTCTTGATGTGTTCATAAGTTTATTTTATTTCACTTGAAAATAGATGTGAATGTTTTGAAATGTTATTTCACTTCCCAGAACTTTACCACACTAAGTTGACCAAAAACATAGATTGCAAGGTTTTCTTTGGCCGTCAATAACATTTAGCGTTTTTTTCCTCAATTCCAGTATTAAACTATGACTTCCTACATAACAAATCGCCTGTTATAACCTCACTTTCAACATCGGGTATTACTGTTCGATTACGTTTATCGTTTAAACAGGCTGCCACAAGATCTTGCTTGAGTTTGAAGTTCAGGGCTAGTACGCTAGGAGCGCTTCAGTAGACTATTATCTATCTTGTTCACCTTCGTTCATCGTTTAAAAAGGGCTCTAGATCGAATGGGATAACCAGGGGGTGTCTGCCCAACACCAACTACAGAAAAGGCCGCGGCGCTCTCGTGTGTGCCAGCCGCGGTGGCCGAGGGGACAGAGGCAATCCAGTCACGGTCTGCACGGCCACTACGGTCGGGGGTTCGAATACCCCCTCGGTCATAGATATTTGTGCCTTCCTAGTTCGTAAGTAGTTCATAAGTAGTTTGTAATTTTAGGGACTGATGACCCCGTAGTTAAGTCCCACAAGCTTAACAAACATTTGGACATTTTTTTTTTTTTTTTTTTTTTTTTTGCTCTCGTGTGACGTCAGAGTAGGTTGCGCGCGCATAGCTGAATGGGTAGCCGCTGGGGCACGGCCCACTATGCCGAAGCAGCGAGCCAGTCAGCTATTCGCGCGCAACCTATTCTGCCAGACGTACACGAGAGCGCCGCGGCCTTCTCTCTAGATGCTGGTGGTCTGCCCCGGGAGATATACGCAAAGGGCTCCCCAAATGGCCTTTGAGAAAGGGGGAGGGGCGCCAAAAGTCGATCATTAAGAGAGGCGACGGCAGGGGAAGCGGTTGAAGGGGGGGATGCCACCTTGAAGTTTGTGGCCCAGATGGGAACTGTCATACGTCTGGCAATGAAAGCAATCTTGACAGTGATAAACTGACCTTAGAAGGAGGGGGATGTGAAAGAAGGGGGGGAAGGGGGAGAGAGACGTGCTTGCCGATACCAACTACAGTACTGGTGAAACTTCCTGGCAGATTGAAATTGTGTGCCGGAACCGGGACTCAAACCTGGACCTTTACCTTTCGCGGGCAAAAGCTCTGAGCTATCCCGACACGACTCACGATGCCGCCTCACAACTTTTCTTCCGCCAGTACCTCGCCTCCTACTTTCCACACTTCACAGAAGCTCTCCTGCAAAACATGCAAGACTAGCACTCCTACAAGAAAGGAGATTGTGGAGGCATGGCTTAGCCACAGCCTAAGGGATGTTTCCAGAATGAAACTTTCACTCTGCATGTTTCGCAGGAGAGCTTCTGTGAAGTTTGGAAAGTAGGAGGCGAGGTACTGGCGGAAGTAAAGTTGCGAGGCAGCATCGTGAGTCGAGTCGGGATAGCTCAGACACTTGCCCACGAAAGGCAAATGTCCAAGAGTCCCGGCTCCGGCACACAATTTTAATCTGCCTGGAAGTTTCATATCAGCGCACACTCCGCTGCAGAGTGAAAGTTTCATTTTATAGTACTGATGTTTAAAAATGTGAGATGTTCATTGTGACTGTTACAGCATGAGAAGGTATTGTGAAGAACGCAAAAATGGGAAGAACAGACTTAGGCCTTCATACAAACAGCAGCTACAGTACTGACAGTTAAAAATGCTACGCGTATGGAGAACAGTGGCATTGAGCTGTTTACAACCAGAAGTGTTTTATGTTTACGAGCAGCAGTAATGGCGGCATATTAACATATTAGAGTCTGCGATGTCTAGAGGTCTGGCAACATTGTACCACCTATATTTAGATTAATTTGCTTTTCAGGTATAGTCCGCCTTGAGCAAACACAATTGTTTTTAGTTTGTCCCAAACATGTTTTGCTAGCATTGCAGCATCATCAGTGGGATATCAATTTATACTGTCGATCAAATGAACAATGAAATCATTGTTAGTTTTTGTATATTAAGTGTAGAAACTACAGATAATTGTGAAAGTTATATAAATGGTTTCTTATTTTTAGAGGTATACTAGGCCTACCTTAATACCACATGTAGTTGTGTTTGTGGTTCTTTAACTCACAAAACATCACTGTGTAATTTTGACAGTTTGTCATGTCAAACCAAAACGTGCTTAGTTAATGAGGTGAAAGGTTAGCTTGTAAATATCGCGATTTTTACGAAAATGTAGGACGTCATTTTTGTGTTTAGGTTTATTTTACTGTTGCGACTGTTTCTACAACAAAATGTCTATGTGTTTATAGCAAGTAAGTGACAAAAACTTGCTATAAACAAGTTTGTTATAGAAACAGTCGCAAACAATTGCTTGCTCAATGTGGACCATACCTAAAAAAAGCAAATTTATTTGTAAGTAAACACGGAGATTGAAGAGCTTTTCAAACCTCAAGATGAATGTATTTAGATTCATAGCGAATACCCACAGTCATGTTCAAACAAAATAGTCACTCAAAGAACGTAATTTGTAACTAGATTACAGAACTACGTCGGGAGCAGTCTAAGCTGACGTAGAATTAATTTGATGTAAAGCCATAAAATAATAATCCGGCAATTTCGGCGGTTACATCACTGCTGCCTGGATCAGCAAGTGGGCGTGGAGAGGTGCAGATGTCCAGACAAGGGATGGCTTTCATCTGTTAGGCGAGTAATCACTAAGACTGCAAGAACCATTAACGAGCGACTCACAGAAAGTGGAATGACCTGACTGTCATTGACCTCTGTACACCAACAACCCCATTTGCAATGTTCTCCGGCGCATTTGCCTCGGAATCTCATTGACAGAAGTAGAACTGTCTTGGGTTATTCAGTCCCACTTCTAGTTGAGCCCGAAGGATCACAGAAGTCTTCTCCTAAGACACAATGGACAGTGGTGGGATACCAAATTGACCGTCGACCGTTATATGGAACGACATGTAGGATCCGTTGATTGTTCTACTTGAATTTCAGTATGAAAGCTATATTCTGTGAAAGTCTAGATGTGAATGCATAACTAACAAATTACAACTCTAACTCCTCACCAGAATCTGCAAGTTAAATATTCCTATTGTCCAGTCCATGGCTATTACCACACACATAATTCAGCTTAACACAAAGCAAATGCTGCAATTACAAGGGTTGGAACTTAAATAGTGGCAACACTAATGTGGAGGCACTATGCATTGAATTCTACTATTGTCACTGATAGCACACGTTGTTGACATACCTACCTTACCTCGGAGCAATTTCCGCGCGGGAGTAGCCGAGCGGTCTGCAGCGCCACGTTGCCTCCCGCGTCGGAGGTTCTAATCCTCCCTTGGGCATGGATGTTTGTGTCGTCTTTAATATAACGTAGTTCATAAGTAGTTTGTAAGTCTAGGGACTGATGACCCCGTAGTTAAGTCCCATAAGCTTTACAAACATTTGAACATTTGAACCTCGGAGCAAATAGACCCGCCTTTCCCACGTCACCCGCATGCGCAAAATCGAGGGAAACGCCGACACTTGTGAGAGAGCGGTCTAACGTAACGGTGTCACTATGTTATCGAAACAGCAACAACGGAGTGGGATGAAAACTGGATGTGGCAGAGGTCGTACAGCACGACAATGTCATCAAGTTCTTCAAGCGGCGTGCAGGAAATCGGCATTGCCGTACAGAACAGTGACACGTTCGGTAAAAACTGTGGCAGACATGCATCGGGCAGGTCGTCCTAGCGTCTCTGAAAAAGAGGTGCATACTGTTGCCGCGTTAGTGGAAAGAGATTCGCGAGCTCGCCCACGAAACCGGGTATGCGAAAAATTGCAGCCGGCCGCGGTGGCCGGGGTTGGAACACTTGCGCGGAGTGACACTTGCGCGGAACCCGGGGCCCTTGGGGCGGCTAATGGCTTTTCCTGGGTACAAGCACACCAAGAAGTCTAGTACTGCTGTTGTCAAGTTTCCACACTGTCAACATAACACGAAAATCAGTGAAACTACACAACCCTTTGCAAGCTGAAGAGCAGTATAGTAACTTGTTCTAACTACATATTAATCCGTTGAGTGTTCCTCCTGTAAACAAAAAGGTATTTTAATAGTGATAATGTTTGGAGAGTTAGCCTCTGCTACTACAAGACTATGACTTTCCACAGTCAGACCTCCTAAAACCATGTTATTCAGAACACTAAGCATATCAAGACACCTGCGCAAGCAATAAATATATTAGGCATCCTGCACAGATACGTTGATGTAATTGACCGCTATGTAGTTAACCCCGCTATCACGCAACTCCCATCTCTTTAAAAATAGCTACTATTCTTTTTAATAGGAGATGCAACCTTAAACCTTCAATTAAAAAACGTTAATAATAAGTCAATGAGTATTTTACATACTTAAAGCGTTTATTCGTAGACCCCAAAACGATTTGGCTGTATTCGAATCACAAATACATCTAAGAAATATATGAAATACGAAATGTGTAAGGGAATGTCACACACCGAAAAATGTTAAAGATAAATTCTATTTTCTATAACCGTCATATAGAACCATTTTTACTCCGAACTTGGCATAAACCAACAGGGAGAAACAAGTTGTAAGACTTCCAGGAAAAATGAAGCGAAATTGGCAGCCAATAGTTGGTTATAAATTACATTGCCTGTTAACTGTATAAATATAAATTACTGAATACGCAGAACTACTGTTCAGTACAGCCAAAAAGGTCTAAGGTAAGTCTGTGTGAAGATTTATATTCAGAACATTCAAGGAAAAGGTGTTGAAACTATAAGAAGCAACTCATTTACTCAGGAAGGGAAAACGTTATGGTGCCCGTAAATTTGAATGGCTGTATCTCTTGTAGTAGCATTTAATTTTTGATAAAATGTTAAAATCCAATATACCAGAATTTTGTTTTTCTAAACTCAGTGCCAACTTTTTTTTGTCGAAATTTTTGCAGGAAGTAGTCTTGACGTGATTTCATACTTCTGTGCATTAATATTATCAAACATGTAATTTGTGTCACAAATTGCGCGGCCGGTCCGGTCGGAGGTTCGAGTCCTTCCTCGGACATAGGTATGTTTGTTTGTACTTTGCCTAAGTTATTTTAAGTAAGATTAAGTAGTGTGTAAGTCTAGCGACCAATGATCTAAGTAGTTTGGCCGCATAAAACTACACATATACACGTAATTTATTTATTTCATAACCACATTTACGTACTAATAATTAAAGAAACTTAAAAGAGAAATTTGAAGTAAACACTGAAAACAAATGATTGATATTTCTCATAAGATGAATGCACACAACACAAGATTGACTTATGTCTTGTGAATGTACCTACAAATTCTGCCATATGAAAATTGTAGTGTGAGTCCCAAATATCCTTTTTCTGTAATAACATTAAAAACTTATTAAAAATTCAGAACTCGAAAATCAGTAAAGTTTTGGACTTGAAGCGTTTTGTGTTGCTACATCTTTACATAGTAGACACGATTTTAAAATTTTGTTGCTATCGCCAAAGTAGACGAAACGTTAAATTTTTTGGTGTAATCTTCGCCGTGTAGACTGTATGTTGTAGAAGTCTACGTCGAACCTAATCATACTTCTGAGTAGAGAACGTTGTTTGCACTTTTCCTGCGTTTCCAGTCGGCTGTGCTGTGCTACGTAACGACATCGTACCGTTCCACTTTACCGAGAGCTATATGTGTATTGGTGTGATGTCTGTTCTTTCGAAATAAGACATCACACCAATATATGTATCATTTAGACGCAAAGATTCTGGGTTGTGTTTTCATCGCTAACGCGATTAACAACGTTAGACCTCGTGTGTAAACAAAATGTTCAAATGTTTGTATAGTCTATGGGACTTAACTAAGGGGTCATCAGTCCCTAAACTTACAAACTACTTACGAACTAGGACGGCACAAATAGCCATACCCGAGGGGGGATTCGAACCCCCGACCGTAGTGGCCGTGCAGACCGTGACTGGAGCGCCTTAGTCTCCTCGGTCACCGCGGCCGTCGTGTGTAAACACTTAAAGGTTATGAGTGCCACTGGAAAAATGCATAAGTAATACCTGTTGTTTGAGACTTGAAGATGACCTGAAATTAGCCGAAATCGATATCTCATAATAAGCATAAGGTGTAGCTGTCTATATTTCATAATGCTATTCCTAACATATTTAAAAGCTGCTCAAAACCACCTACAAAAAACCTTTATAATGAGATTGTATATAATTCCACGATCAAATTGTGTTTTAGTTATTTGTAGTAATACACCCAAAGATCTGCCCTTGCTTTTAGTGCCTTGATCAGCTGTTTATTTTTAGAGGTATTACTACGGACAGGAAAAATTCGCATTTGCGATAAATGCGAATATAGATGCGAATTCTGACTCAAAATGCAGTAAATCCTAAATTGTAGTTAGCAACGGTTGCGCTCAATTCCGATTTCATCACATTCCTCTTCACATGGTGCTGTATTGTAAATCGAGTGATATTTGTCTGACGTGTTATCTCCCTGTTGAATGAGGCTGTGATATCTCCGGGCCGTTACTACTGCTCCACCTCGCTCGGTGGGCCTTTCCCTGAATACGGCACAGGTAGCGGCTGGAGGGCGCGGAGTAGGGGTGGTGTATCCCTACTTCTGGAAGGGGTTGGAACATTTGCACGGGGTGACACTTGCGCGGAGTGACACTTGCGCGGAACCCGGGGCCCTTGGGGCGACTGATGGCTTTCCCTGGGTACAGGCACACCAAGAAGTCTAGCACTGCTGTGGTCAAGTTTTCACACTGTCAACATAATACGAAAATCAGTGAAATTGCACAACCCTTTCAAAGCTGAAGAGCAATATAGTAACTTGTTCTAACTACATATTAATCCGTTGAGTGTTCCTCCTGTAAACAAAAAGGTATTTTAATAGTGATAATGTTTGGAGAGTTATTAAGACAATCTCTGCTACTACAAGACGATGACTTTCCACAGTCATACCTCCTAAAAGCATATTATTCAGAACACTAAGCATATCTAGACACCTGCGCAAGCAATAAATACATTAGGCATCTTGCACAGATACGTTGATGTAATTAACCGCTATGTAGTTAACCCCACTATCACGCAACTTCCATCTCTTTAAAAATAGCTACTATGCTTTTTAATAGGAGACGCAACCTTAAACCTCCAATTAAAAAACGTTAATAATAAGTCAATGAGTATTTTACATACTTGAAGCGTTTATTCGTAGACCCCAAAACGATTTGGCTGTATTCGAATTACAAATACATCTAAGAAATATATGAAATACGAAATGTGTAAGGGAATGTCACACACCGAAAAATGCTGAAGATAAATTCAATTTTCCATCACCGTCATATAGAACCATTTTTACTCCGAACTCGGCGTAAACTAACAGGGAGAAACAAGTTGCAAGACTGCCAGGAAAACTGAAGCGAAATTGGCAGCCAATAGTTGGTTATAAATTACATTGCATGTTAACTGTTCAGTACAGTCAAAAAGGTCTAAGGTAATAGGCAGTGGTTTACAATCAGATATCCGTATCACTCTCCTCCTCAAGAAGTCAGTGTGAAGATTTATATTCAGAACATTCAAGAGAAAGTTGTTGAAACTGCAAGAAGCAGCTCATTTACTCAGGAAGGGAAAACGTTATGGTGCCCGTAAATTTGAATGGCTGTATCTCTTGTAGTAAAAAAAAGTAACATTCATTTTTTGATAAAATGTTAAAATCCAATGTACCAGAATTTTGTTTTTCTAAACTCAGTGCCAACTTTTTTTGTCAAAATTTTTGCAGGAAGTAGTCTTGAAGTGATTTCATACTTCTATGCATTAATATTATCAAACATGTAATTTGTGTCACAAATTGCGCGGCCGGTCCGGTCGCAGGTTCGAGTTCTTCCTCGGACATGGGTATGTTTGTTTGTACTTTGCCTAAGTCATTTTAAGTAAGATTAAGTAGTGTATAACTCTAGCGACCAATGACCTAAGTAGTTTGGCCGCATAAAACTACACATATAAACGTAATTTATTTATTTCATAACCACGTTTAAGTACTAATAATTAAAGAAACCTAAATGTAGAAATTTGACATAAACACTGAAAACAAATGATTGATGTTTCTCATAAGATGAATGCACACAACCGTTGAATTATGTCTTGTGAACGTACCTACAAAATCTGCCATATGAAAATTTTAGTGAGAGTCCCAAATTTGTTTTTTCTATAATAACATTAAAACATATTAAAAATTCAGAACTCGAAAACCAGTGAAGTTATGGACTTGAAGCGTTTTTGTTGCTAAATCTTTACATAGTAGACACGATTCTAAAATATGGTTGCTATCGCCAAAGTAGAAGAAAAGTTAAATTTTTTGGTTTAATCTTCGCCGTGTAGACTGTATGTTGTAGAAGTCTACGTCGAACCTAATCATACCTCTGAGAAGAGAACGTTGTTTGCACTTTTCCTGCGTTTCCAGTCGGCTGTGCTGTGCTACGTAACGACATCGTACCGTTCCACTTTACCGAGAGCTATATGTGTATTGGTGTGATGTCTGTTCTTTCGAAATAAGACATCACACCAATATATGTATCATTTAGACGCAAAGATTCTGGGTTGTGTTTTCATCGCTAACGCGATTAACAACGTTAGACCTTGTGTGTAAACAGTTAAAGGTTCTGAGTGCCACTGGAAAAATGCGTAAGTAACACCTGTTGTTTGAGACTTGAAGATGACCTCAAATTAGCCGAAATCGATATCTCATAATAAACATAACGTGTAGCTGTCTATATTCCATAATGCAATTTCTAACATATTTAAAATCTGCTCAAAACCACCTACAAAAAATCTTTATAATGAGATTGTATATAATTCCACGATCAAATTGTGTTTTAGTTATTTGTAGAAATACACCTAAAGATCTGCCCTTGCTTTTAGTGCCTTGATCGGCTGTTTATTTTTAGAGGTAATTCTAGGGACAGGAAAAATTCGTATTTGCGATAAATTCGAATATAGATGCGAATTCTGACTCAAAATGCAGTAAATCCGAAATTGTCATAAATGGTATTTTGGTGTGAAACACTATTTAACCAGAAATAATGGGAGATAACTTTATTTTCTGCCCTTAAATATGTACGAAGTAAACAGTAGGTACCGGAAAAATTCGCATTTTTCAATGAATGCGAAATATAGGCCCATGCTAATTTTGGGCCAGAATGCGAGAGACGTGAATCTTGTAATATACCCTATTTTTAGCGAACGTCTCGTTACTACTGCTCCATCTCGCTCGGTGGGCCTTTCCCTGAATACAACACAGGTAGCGGCTGGAGGTCGTGGAGTAGGGGTGGTGTATCGCTACTTCTGGAACCTTCTGGAACACTCTGTTCACCACCTGCAGCGTCCGGGTCTCCGCGCAAGTGTCTACACATTCCCTTTCCGCGCAAGTGTCACTCCCCGCAAGTGTCACAAACTCCTTCTGGAACACCCTGTTCATTACCTGCAGCGTCCGGGTCTCCGCGCAAGTGTCACTCCCCGCAAGTGTCACAAACTCGCGGTGGCCGAGGGGACTGAGGCGCTCCAGTCACGGTCTGCACGGCCACTACGGTCGGGGGTTCGAATCCCCACTCGGGCATGGATATTTGTGCCGTCCTTAGTCTTAACTAGTTCATAAGTAGTTTGTAAGCTTAGGGACTGATGACCCCGTAGTTAAGTCCCATAAGTGCTACAAACATTTGAACATTAAAAAAAAAAAAAAAAAAAAAAAAAAAAAAATGCATCACGATGGTTCCTCATGAACTGACGGAAATGCAGAACTGGATTCGTTACGACGATGCTCGGACGCACTTGGAGCGCTAGTAGCGCGCTTTCTTACGCCGTATCGTAGTACTGGATGAGTTATTGGCTACAATAGGGGTGGGCACGAGAGCTGCTCGCGGGGCTGCCAGAGCCGCGAGGGCAGCGCTGAGCGGCCTTGAGAGCCAGCAGTGCGGGTAGCAGGGCTGTGCGGGGTGGCTGGCCGCTTGCTGATGTGATGCACAGTGCACATACATCAGTGCTTTCATCCAAATCTAAATCTTTGATCCTGTCTCTCAACTGAGCTTCCACGTCGTTTGCCATTTCTTCAATGCGCCTGCTAACCGTTCTCCGTGAAAGAAGAACAGTTTCAAAAAGAGGAAGATTTGCTGGGCACAAAACTGTTGCGGCAGCAACAAAACATTCTTTCACAAACATTCTTTCACAGTTTTAGCTATGTTAAGAGCTACATGATAGCTTACTCTCATCGCTGCAGCGTTGTGGATTAGGTTTTCTACCTGTAAATACGTACAGGAGAAGGCAAAATTGACGAAAAATGCACACAACATATTATTAACAGCAGTAAATTGAATTAATAACATAATTATCTACAAGTATACTTATGCCTTTCTCCTTTTTCCGCTTCATTTCTATAAGTTTGACTTTTCGTTCTTCTTTACTCAAACTAACTACATCTTTTTCGTGAAGCAGTTGAAAATGACGCTTCACATTGTACTTCTTCCATGAAGACAATGTTGAATTGCAAAACAAACACTGAGGTCCGCTTCGCGTTCCAACAAAAAAGTACTCTTCTTCCTACTGAGGGTGTTCAGAAGACTTTCTTTTCAAGGATTTTACGTCCTCCTCAGCCATTTTTCAGACACTAGTTCTGGTTTATAACGAACACCGGACGCGATTTCCACCAGTAAACAGAACGAGTGGTTCCGCGTGGTGTAGTGAGGTGTGCGGCTAGTCGAGTGTGAGTGGGGGGCACTGCTGGCTGGCGGAGTGGGGGGGGGGGGGAGCCGCGAGCAGGCCGTGTCAGCCGCTGAGAGCGCTCGCGCTCGCCAAACGGCATTTGCCCAGCCCTGGGCTACATCGTACGACCTACAACGAATGGCGTCATTATAGGTCGCCGCGATAGTTGAAAGTGCGTCAGAGGGGGAGGGGGGGGGGGGTTGAAAGAATTCTCCTCGTCAGCTAAACTCTGGCTCAGCAGAAAGAGTCTAGTACCGGCCACCACATTTTACCCTACGTCCAATCAAGCAAAGGTCTCACATTATTGAAGACGCACTGCAGTGAGTGCAGTGACAGCACGCTAGCTTCGAATTCTTAAAAGAAAAAAAAAGTGCTGGGGGGGGGGGGGTGCGACGATCCGCCTATGCCCAGTATGGTGAAAGTTATGGTGATTGTCTTGTACAACTGCGATGGTGAGATCCTAGCGCATTACTTTCCTCCACGGCAGACCGCCAATGAACAGTATTACTGTTCGTTTTTGGAACATCAGCTGCGACCAGCTTTGCGAAAGAACCGATAAGAGTTTCTGTGCAAGCCACCCACAATTTTGCACGACAATGGGCGAGCGCATACAGCGCAAGCTGTGGCTGCTCTGGTCGGCTGATGGGACCTGAGACGTACTGTACCATTCTCCGTACTACCCGGACTTAAATCCTGGTGACTTTGATTTGATTCCGAAGTTGAATCGCTTCAGAACTGTTCCAGTGATTCGACAGGAAGTAGACCATTTGCAACATCAACAGAACAAGTTCTGCTAACACCTTCCTCATCGCTGGCAACAGGTTCAACGCAACGCTGTTGACTACTTTGAAGGACGGAAACAGGCGCAAACAAGTAACGCTTTTGTATCGGTTGTAAATAAATAGTTGCCACTATTATGTTCCAACCCTCGTACATGACAAAGTGCACATTGCAATGTCTCATAATTTTTTGCAGTTAGTACATGCTCAATAATGCAGTATCCTACAGCATATGACCACAGTGCTGGTTGTAACAGTCATGTGACTAAAATATTGCTAAAAAGCATACCGATTGACTGGGCACAAAGTTTCATGAGTGCTAATTACAGAAATTTAGTGCATTTTCAGAAAATCAAGAAGAAGCCGTAAGTTGAGACAATACTTCATATTGCTGATTTATCAAATGTACGGATGGCAATCCACTTTCAGCATCCACTTGTAACTCCCATGCACCAAAGGAAGAGCAACTGAAAGCAGGTGATCACTGCAGGTTAACGTTTATAGAGAAGAGGTACGAAGCCACCGTATTGGGTCTAGAGCAGTAGATGCATTGAAATATGTGTAGGAAAGAACAGTCAGTTTTGGGAATTATTATCATTCTGAAGGTAGTGTGTTTGTACCGCTTTAGCGAAAATTATTGTTTATGTTTATAAATAAAATGCTGATTATTCGTAAGGCCAATATTTCAAATTTTGTCATACCAGGAAAAATCGTGCATGTATCTCACCGACTTGGCTGAAACCGTCTGAGGAGAACCGGAATGATGAACCTTTTAAATTTCTAAAATATCTGGCATGAGTGGGTCACAGGAAAAGAGGAAACACTGGCGAAAGATTACCGACTACAGAAAACAATTCTTTAACTATGTGAAGTAATGATTTTAGTATAGCACTGTGCATAGGAGGGTAAATTGTTTTATGGCTTAGGTTTGATCCTCACTAATACCAATTTTATATTATTTCTTGCAATGTTAACCTTCTTTCTAATTGTAAAATTTTAATACAGTTACTCATTACAGTGTTAGTGATTTGCTAGGCAGTAAGAGCTACCATCAAGAGAATATGTGAATTAAGCGCTCTTGATGATACAGTATCAATTCAGTGTTCCTGTTTTAACTCCAAGAATTCAGCATGCATCACAAATGATAAAGGAAAGAATTCATTTAAACATTTGAATGAAGTACAGTTTCCAAAGAACAACATTTTGGAAAAATGTTCATGGCCAAAAAATGCTATCATAAAGTTTGCATGGTATGAATATTATATTTTATGATTATTATCACACTAACGAAATGTAACATATCTGCTGCAGGCAATTAAATGACAGTTTTTTTCCTGTAGCACTTCTTAATACTTAACCAAATCATGAAGATTAAATATTTAAATATAGAGTATTAATTAATTAAAGTCATTGGAACTAAAATAAATATATCAATTTTACATATATAAACTGATATTTATTTTTGGAAATGATACAGCCGTTTTCTTTCACCCTCTACTTTAGGCTCATCAGTGAATTCTGTAACAGGAAGTTACTTTTTTGCTTATTTATGTAACCTCAACAGATAAATACGGTTCACTTTGTTTTAATCGAAATAATTATAGGTTACTCACGTTTTATAGTCTTGCGACTTTCTTGGTGTTCTTTCCACCTGGTCACTAGTTTCACTTACACAGTTTCGCCACAATTCGTGTACTTCCTTCTTCATTTTATCTCTTTTCCACTGTTTACCATTTCACAGACTTGAACGTGTATGTCATTTAAGAATTCGTTTGTATACACGTGTAGTCAACTTAAGTGACTTTGTTTACGGGGAGTATATATGTTGTGTGTAAGAAAAAGTTTGTAGTTTTCTTTCCTTGTGTGTTTAATCTCAGATGGCAGTAGAAATTGTTATGTTTTGATTATCTGAGCTTTGATTTCGATGTTTTATAGAGGGGAGCGTTAATGGGAAAGTGAAGTTTCCCTGTATTATCTATTAATGTGCGCAGTGAATTCTTTGATATATGTACTTGGTCCTTCGACAGGATTTTCTTTTCTGGTTTGATTTCTTCATGTGGCAATTTTCTTGTAGAGTTAGAAGGTCCTTCTGTTGTTTGTTCTAACTATTTTCATATCTTCTTCTCTGGATTTTGGTTTCTGATTGTGTGGTATTAGGCGTTGAGGAAATGTGGGGTGGTCTGTTCCATACTTCCAAGCCATAATGTGTTCTTTACATCTGATATCAAACGTTGTGCTTGTTTGACCTATGTATCTTCCGTTACAAGTTGACATTGCAGTTGGTATATTCCAGATTTTTTGTATATGTCTGTATCTTATATCGTTTTCGGAATGTATTTTTGAACAGAATTGTGTGTTGTATGTGCCATGTTTATGATCTGTATTTTGAAAATGTTGGTTATTTTTTGTGTGAGTTTGTCAGTACATTGTGTACCATCTTGTGTTCTCTCTTATATTTTTGTAGTTATTCTCGGTAGTTCTTATAATATTTGGTATTTGTGATTGTGTGTGGTTCTGTTTTATTGTTTGATTTAGGGTTTTTGCTGTTATTTTTATTTTGTTGTTTAGCTTCGTGACTATGTCATTTCTGTAACTATTGTTTTCAGCTATAATAATTATTATTATGATGTCATGTTCTATTTGACAATTTTATTTGTTGAGAGATACTGTACTGAGTCTATGGAGCATGTGTCGGAGTGAGGTTTGCTTCTGTGAGAGTGGGTAGTTGGTGGATTGGGGGATAATAATATCAGAAGATCAGATTAGGTAAGAAAACAATAAAGGTGGTGTATGAGTCTTGTTACTTGCCTGTAAAGTAACACACGATGGTCGCAGTGCAGAGGATATAAAATGGAGAATGGCAATGGGAAGAAAAGCGTTTTTGAAAAAGAGAAATTTGTTAACATCGAAAGTTAATTTAAACTTAAGGAAATCTTTTCTGAAGGCATTTGTGTGTGGTTTTGCATTGTATGGGAGTGAAACATGAATTATAAACAGTGTGACCAGGAACAGGATAGAGGCTTGAGAAATGTGGTATTACAGAAGAATGCTGATGATTAAGTGGGTGGATCGCGTAACTAATGAGGTTCTGAACAGAATTGGGGAGAAAAGGAATTCCTGGCATACCTTGACTAAAAGAAGGGATCCAATGGTAGGACACATTCTTAGACATCAAGGAATCGTGAATTTTGCATTGGAGGGAAGTGTGTGGGGTAAAACTCGCAGGGGGAGCCCTCGAGATGAATACAGATTCAAAAGGCTGTGGGTTGCTGTTCTGATGAGGAGATGAAGAAGCTTGCTCAGGATAGAGTAGCGTGGAGAGCTTCATCAAACCAGTCTTCGGACTGAAGACCACAACAACGATTAGTGGTTCGTCTGTTAAGCAGAGGATGAAGGAAATACACGAATTGTGATGAAGCTGTGTGAATTCACCCGGTGACAAGCTGGGAAGTACGCCAAGAAAATCGCTATAATATAAAATGTTAGTCACCTATATTTATTTCGATTAAAAGAAAGTGAACGGTTTATGATCTGTTGAGACTACATCAGTGAGAAAAACTGCAATTTCCAGCTATTGACTCCACATCCTAAAGTAGAGGGCAAAACGCGTATCGAGGAAATAAAATGGCAGTTTCATATCCAAAAAGAAATATTTCTTTACTTGCAGCAGAAGATGGCCATTCAATTATTAAACTTGTTATAAACCTCAACAAATAACACAATTCCTTGAGACAACATTGTCTCGTTATACCTAAGGTATTAAACATATGGAGTGGCATTGAATTAAAACTTGTGCTGTAGCCGGGATTCGAACCCGGGACCTCCTACTTACTACATAGACGCTTTAGACAAGTCAGCTAACACAGCTTTCCAGCCAAACCGACTACACGGACTGTCTTAAAGCACGTCTCCCTCCACACCACATACTTTAATTCTGCCGCAATATTCCCTGTGAAATGCGTGTCAAATTGCCAGGGCTCTCCTATAGTGGAATAGCACCGCAGTAAAGAACGCAAATGGGAACAACTTTAATTCAATGCCTCTCCATATGTTTAATACCTTTGGTATAACGAGAGAATGTTGTCTCAAGGAATTATTTGTCGATATTTATATCACCTCGGCCTGAGGAACAAGGCGGGATTGTTCCCATTCGCGTTCTTTGCTGGGGTGTTATTCCACTATAGGAGAGCCCTGGCAATTTGATACGCATTTCACAGGGAACATTGAGGCAGAAGTAAAGTATGTGGTGTGGAGGGAGACGTGATATAAGACAGTCCGTGTAGTCGCTTTCACCCCGCTTACATGGGCTCCTAAAACCGGATTTCGTAAACAGATTTCCCAATTCCGCTTTTGGTTGGTCATGTAAAAACTCCAAAATCGATTCTGGAAATCCATTTCTCTAAAGCGGTTTTCCAGTTCCTCAATCGATTTTCGTGCCCATGTAAACGCAACCGTTTTTGAAGCGTTCTTGGCTTGTCAGATTGTGTTCTTTTGGTAAGAATTTTCGGCACATATGGACAGAGTGATATTTTCTAATGTGAAATAAAAGTATTAACATTAGAGTGAGCATGGATCTGTGTAAGTAAAGAAAAATAGCGATTATGTTGACTAAATCGGGGACTGAATCAGCCGTTTTTAAGCAGCCATTTTAGTGGATTAGGAAATCCGATTCAGGCTGCGCCATGTAAACACGACAGCGAAAAACGGTTTACGAAAATCGGTTTTCGTCTTCCGGAAGATGTGTTACATGTAAACGTAGTGTTTAACTGCAACCCTGTGTCAGCTGAGTGGTTGCCGGATGCCATGGCTCAGCGCGCCCGGTCAGGGGGCTGAGGCCGGTATTACATTATCAAATTATTGGACGAAAAAATTGGATGAAATATTGGTCATATTTTTTGACAAAGAAATTGGATGAAACGCAAAAGGGGGTATTACACTATCATCCAATATTTTGTCAAATTTGCTTCAAAATTGCGGCGTAATGCTCAGCTATTGTTTATACTACAGTTGCGTTGTGTCTGTTCAAATGTTTGTTAAGCTTATGGGACTTAACCACGGGGTCATCAGTCCCTAAACTTAAAAACTACTTATGAATTACTTACAAACTAGGACGGCACAAATATCCATGCCCGAGGGGGGATTCGAACCCCCGACCGTAGTGGCCGTGCAGACCATGACTAGAGCGCCTCAGTCCCCTCGGCCACCGCGGCCGGTCTTTGTGTCTGCATTTAGAAGAGAAGGAGGGAAAAAAGAAAAGGAAACGCACTTGGATGAAACCGTGGGTGTCAGAGCGAGATAAATAAAATTTGTTACGGGACCGGGAGGATTTCCCTTTTTTATGCCGTCGGCAGAACAGCCAGGCCGTTCACTTCTAATAATTTTGTCGCTCTTCATCCTTCACAGTTTGCAATAGAATAACAAAAAGGCTGACTCAGTGTATACGAATAAGATTGTTAAGTTGATAAATCGTTTCATTAAATAACGTTATAAATGAAAATGTGAACACTGACAAAGAGGATAATCTAAATTGTTTATGATGTTATTAACAATGTAAGGGGGGAAACGTTGCTGATAAAGTAAATAGGCTCTATTTATTTCCTTACAAAAATTGGCTGACGTATTTATATGTACATAGATTCGCTTACAAACAGATGTCGATGTTTTGAAAGTTGTTTCATTTCCCAGAACTTAGCACACCACGTTACCAAACTCATACATTCTAAAATCTGCTTCGGCGTATTAAGATTTAGGGGTATTACTTCTTCAATTCCGATAGTATATAGTGACTTTTTTACATCACGGATTGTAACTCAAGCTCACTTTTGCCGCAGGGTATTGGGCTACGCGAATTGACGTGGCGGACAGAGTGAATTGGCCTTGTCACCTGTTATACAACGCCCCTTCTGATTTTTTTAAATTTTGTTGTTGCAAGATAACACTACACAAACAGTCCACTACTAGCCATGTTTACGAATACGAACGTTATGTCCAAGTAATGTCAGGTATTTAACCTCCAAATAAAACAGCTGTAGTGGCAAGGAAGCTGTATACTACTAGCGCTCCAAACGGTCACATTTCTCACTGCAGGAAACAGAAGACAAGCGATTTCTTTGATCAAATCTAGGCCGAGGCCTTAGATTGGATGAAATATTGAACGATGTTCCCATTACACTACGTCCAATTCTTTGACAAATAATTTGATAGTGTAATACCGGCCTAAACGCCCTCTGTCAGAGAAAAAGCTGAGCCTACCATTCAACGAACAACCACGAACGAATTGAACGAACGACCGCGAGCTACACATCTACCTGATGAACAAAAGGATATAAAAAGTGGTCTAAAGCGCCCACCTAGTAAGTAGGAGGTCCCGAGTTCGAATCCCGGCCACGGCACAAATTTTAATTCAGCGCCTCTCCACATGTTTAATACCTTTGTTATAAACCGATATGTTTGAATATGCTTGTAATCAATATTGAAATGAGTAGTGAGTGAGATTTGTGTGTTGCGTGTCTGGTACTGACCAGTAGGCGACCCAGTAGTTGGAGCCGGTGGCGACGACCTGCGAGCAGAGCAGCAGCGCGCACAGCGCGCACAGCCTGGCGCTGCCCGGCGCCGTCGCGGCCCGCACGTAGCCAAGCGCGCACTCCCGCAGGCTGCTGCCACTGCCATTGTCGCTGCTACCACCACTGCTGCTGCTGCTGACGCCGCACTCCGGCTGCAGACATCCGCCCTGCTGCACTCCACACCTGACAACCTGCCTGCCATCTGGCTTACCAGCCGACCCTCACACTTCCTTCCCACTGGGTCTTCACTTGCCATTTACACGTTTTGGCCCACTTTAGGTTACGGTAGTAACACTAAAAGTGGGCCTTTGCGATCGTCTTTTGACAGCTCGAAATTTAAATGAAAATAACGGCTTAACTATTCATGTGACACGAAAATTGAATAACCCAATTTGTAGACGAGACAATTCTCTACAACTTTACTCTGTTATGTTTCTTTCATATCTCGTAGCGTTTCAAAGATATTTGCAAAAATAACAGCGATTTTAGGATGTCTGTCTGTCTGTCCGTAACTTGTTTCCTGTTTTTAAGACGAACCGTTCAAACGATCAGCACCAAATTTTACAGACATGATTGCAGTCTGCCAGAGACCAGAACCTCTCTTTTTCAAATTTTCCGGACAAAAAATACGGTAGTAATACCTAAAAAACCGTTTGTAATATAATTGTAATTGCAAACGAACCGTTCATCTGACACGAAAATTAAAGAACCTAATTGGTAGAGGAGAAAATTCTCTACAACTTAGCTCCCTTATGTTTTTTTTTTTTTTCATATCTCGTATCGTTTGAGACATATTTGCAAAAATAGCGGAGAGTTTACACCCTCCATTGAATAAACTAAAACCAACCGTTAGGAGATGTCACGTGACGTTCCTCGCACAGAACTCTCTGTCATCTTGTGTTGCGTATTTGATAATTTTCTTATAGTAACTTACACGTTGTTATTTCGAAGCAATGGCACACTGCAGAATTAACAAAAACACATCGTTCTTCGTACGATAAATGATAATCTAGTCTCTACAAATGCGATATTAGCATCAGTTAACAACGGCCATCAATAGTATGAGATAAAGGACTCATCTTACGATTGATAGCCATAGCGTGGTGGGCAAAGCGTTAAACTATGAGGCTAAAGGTCGGTGGTTCGGAACCCGCCCCTACCTAATTTTTTTCCCCTAAGAGGGTTTCAGACACTCTTATTAATTTTTTATTATTTAGATTATTATTTTGGTCCAAAATGTTTGCAAAAACTTATAAAACTAAAAATTTAAAGCGGGTCGTAAAACACGTTAGTGCGATTTTTTTCCTTACAACCATAGGCCTCGTACAACAAAAACGACTTTTGAAACTTTAGAGGGCACCAATATTAGCTACAGAACCAACACGAACAATAACTACAGTAAGCCAATCTCTTCCTGTCTGACACATATCGTTGATCTCTACAGTAAAATCGAAATTAACTTCTATAAAAACAGTAAGTCTGTTCAGTATCGCTCCTGCGCAACCATTTATGTCCGTTTCCCCTTCCCCCATACCCCATGACTTCTCTGCCCACCTCAATAGCACCTTCTCGACCTACATGATCGTCTCTGCCCTCAATATCCATTCCCGCACTCCACCAGTGGCATCAGTTCCCTCCCACCATTAGTGACGATGTTGTCCCCTTAACCCGTCACAGCCGCCCTTGTGGCAACACTACCCCTGACGTCTTCATCCTATCCCCGAATCTCCTGAAGCGCGTCATCGCCGACGTCGTGACCCCATTGGGATTGACCCCATTCTTTTCGCCTTCACCCCCAATGTCCGTCGCTCCCAGACTCCTCTCCACATCCACCTCCCAAACTTGTCCACGTGCCACGTCGAAAGCCACCCCCTCTCCCTCCACTCTCCTGACAATACTGACCTTGCTGCCTCCTTCCTCCAGCAGACCTTGTCTGATGTCGCCCACTCTCATATTCCCACTAAAGCCATTCAACGCCACCGCCTCGCCCCGCCCTCCCTCCACAGACTGTCCTGCTCCTATGGTAATACCGACGCCTCTACCTCTCCTTCATCCACACCTGTGACCGGAATTCACTCCTCCACCACGGACAACTGCAGCAACCCATGCGCAGGCTCTGACTGCCAAAAAACGCCGGGACTGTCCGTAGACAGTACACGGCGTTACTCGTCACGGTATTAGGACACCTTCCAACGCCTTACTGGTTCGAAATCCACACTGACCTTCCATGACCTCGACCAGCCCCTGCCTGTTAATGTCTCCTTTCTCTCTTACATCTTATCCATTCCTAATAATCTTAACTTTGATTATTCCCTATTCCCAGGAGTCCATGAAAAAACAGACATCGCCACCTCGCTCCTAGCTCCTGGCTTCCAGTACCTGAAATACAACCCCCCCCTCTCTCCGACCTTAACACCCCTATCGCTGTATACGACCTACAGTTAACACTATGCACCAAACGCACAACACTATGCATACGGTTCTAAAAACTTAGTAATGACCAACTCCTTCTACTCCATTCACGAATTTTTCAATAGGATCAAACGATGTATGTGTCTGTATTCATAATGTTAGTATTATTATATCAGCTTGGAAAAAAAATATTATTTTGATATGTTCCACATCCATTAGCATCTCGTCAATAAGGATCTATAGAACGAACAACTAATCTAATCTAATCTAGTGATTTAGAGTGATGAATGCAATGGAAAGTTTTGGGTTTGTGAAAGTCCAGAGAACGTACCAAAAGCGACTTATGTAAGATGTGGTGTTACAGTACTGGACCTTCTCTTGAAGTTAAGGTGCGGTCCTCTTATTCCGTTTAGAAACTTTAAATTCAGAATGATGTTATGAAATAATTTTACAGCACTGGATACTGCGTACAGTGGAGAACAGTTCGGAGTCAATGATGGTAAGATTATGACAATATACTTTGTCACAAAGCAGCATCTGAGAGGCAGTTGTTTGTAGACAATGACACTCCTATTGAGTGTCCCAAGTGAAACTTAACAGAACACCTCAGGGATGAGTTAGAATGTTGACTTCGCTCAAGACCCCAGCGTCTAACAACGATACCTTCTATGACTTTGGATCTTGAGGAGGAATGGATCTCCATTCTTCCACTGTCGCCTCATTTAAAGTGTTTACAGCATAGTTCAAGTCCTCATAATTTCAGCGTGAGTGGAATAAAACTGTAGATTTGAATGCGTTACTAATAAACAAACACTCTTCTTTATAATTTTGAATACTGATGAGACATTTACTTACTATTGTGCAACGAAAAACACTAAATATACCGTCACTTTCGATACACTTTGATTGTGACCTTAATCAGACAAGGCATACCATTTCATATAGCTATAATTGCAATTCTCATTGGCCTAAAAATGAAGTTAAATATTTCTATTCACTTAAATCTGCTTAGGGTTATTCCGTCTAGGAAGGACTTCTCTTCATGCTTCATGTACAGAAACTAGCCGCAGGATTATCCTACTATGTTTGAAGTCATAAACATGACAATAGTTTGACGTTTCCAGTGCATCTGAGATGTATGTATAATTATTTATTTATTCACTTATGGGGTTATTACATAAACTGTTGTTTAATGAGGAATTTATAAAAATATAATAACGCATATTTGCGGCCTTAAACTATGTTTATTGTCAGACAGCTTCAAGTTAATAAATAATCTGCTTCCCTGATACACATTAGTAATTCAAGGCAGGGGTAGTGGAAATGATGCTTCAGTAATGCAGATGCCCTATTTCTAAAAATCAAGTAGGCCCAATCAGTACTTACGAAAAGATTTTTTTCCACTTCATCATCCTGCGTCTTCTCCCGGATGTACCCTTTATTCTTCATGGGCGATATGATGTTAGTCAGGGTTTCGAAATTTTCTTGTATTTCGGTGAAGGTCCCCTGCATTTGAATCCGCCCCTATAATCGAGAAAGAAATTTTTTTCAGGCTGAGAAAAGAATAGCAACAAAATTCACTCCAAAATTATAATCAGCAATTATGGAGTTTACATGTCGGTCAGAGAATTTAAGACGTGCAATGGATACAGTGAGAATCAACGACGTTTGGCGGCCATAGTACTGGAATTCTAGTGAGGCGTTTACAGGGTTATAAATACAAAATCAAATCGGAAGAATTCAAGTGATGCTCCAATAATAAATAAGCAAATAGGAATGCATGTAAGCCACCATGAATCGTGTTTTTGTCACTAATCTTTTGCGAGGACTCTCTTTTGCGGAGCTTGTTAGCATGCCTCCTCTGCGGTTATGAAGCTGCTCGCAAATTTTAACAACGTACACATATCTGACAATCAAAATGTTCAAATGTTTTCAATACTATAGGACCAAACTGTTGGTCATCAGCCCCTAGTCTTACAAACTACTTAAAATAATTATTATGTCCGAAAGAACGGACACCACACCTGCTTCGCAGCCAATTGCAATTGCAAATCTATATCTATATATAAAAGGCTTATGTGTGTACGTGCTTAGAGACTTTTCTCCATGACAACATACTGCCACCCACTCGTGGTTGTGGTGGTAGATAGCCCTTGGTCTAATGATGTTAGTAAGGGAGTTTGGCAGTGGGTGAGTGTGACGAGCAAAAATTCGCAAAATATGCAATAAATACTCTTAGGAACTTTACGAACTTTACGGTAGGAGTCAAAATCTGTTTATTCTTTCAATCATCAGACAATGCGGTCCTTTCAGACTTTAATAGCGACGAGGAATATCAAATACGCAATTTTTTAAATAGATCACATGTTTCCGTCAACCACACATTACCGACTAAGAACAGAGACACAAAACAAAGATAAAAATCCAGATAGACTCAAAGATAAAAATACTCGTGGAACATTGATCACTGTCGTGGAAGCGTGGTGGAAACACAGATATACATTAATGAATGTCTCTTAGGCCATATATATTGATATGCCTGTGCCAGTAAGCTCACTGGTCTGTGCTAATCAGTGATCTCTGATACATATAGCCGCGATACTCTCTGCTGTGAAAGGTGTTATCGTTTGACAGCTGACTCAAGAAAAACTATGCGACGTGATAATGTTGGCAACAGATGTTGAATAAAGAGAATCATATGACATCGTCATAAGCCAGTCGCGTGACACGCAAATATTTTGTCGTGAAATCAAGCATACAGCAGAAACAGCAGTATTTATGTACACTCTATGTGGTTCGGTCATCTTTGCAACGATTTTATATCGTGTTATTGATGTTGCCAACATAAAAACACGAGGCCGCCAGGATAGAAAGTAAAATTTTAGCGAATCAGATACATCCGTTGTTGTCACATCTCATTATGACCAGCACTTTCACGCGAAACTCTTTTGTATAGAGTCTCATGATTCACACAGTCTTACAATTCATTCCAAATTCCTATTCAAGAAGATATTTGTGAAAACTGTTACATATCAATATTCGCACTTATCCCATATCGTTTTCAGAAATGTAATTTGCCAGCCGCTTTCGGCGCCGCTGTTGCAATGTGTAACTTTATGAACACAACCTAACATTGAATTTACATTGTACCGAAGCACAGACTTAAATTAATTTCACTCTTAGTATGAAAAACTTTATGAACATTGATCGTTTTCGACAATGACTTCTACTTAAATTTGACATCTTGGCTAGGAGAACTGAGTTTATTGACAGAGAGGTCCAACAAGGATTGTGTTTTTGCTGACCTACGTCCGGAACCCATGACATACACAGGACCTTCTTTAACAACCGTTGCGAAGCACGGGCATATAAGCTAGTTAATGATAAAGGAGAGGAAGGAAGAAGGATTAGGAAGGAAAGGATTGACAGTGGCAGCTTTAGGGCAATGAAATGAAACAATGGCGACAAGTGAAAATGTGAGCCGGACCGCGTATCGAACCCTGGTCTCCCGCTTCGGGCCAGCGGTCTCCTTAACCACTTGGCCACCCGTGCTAGCCTCCTGGCTGTCTCAAATTCCCGCATGTCGCACGCTATAGCTGTAGCGCCCCTATCGTTCATGCCCCGACGCGGGAGGCCGCGCGATCCGTAACGTGGCGCTCCAGACCGCTCGGCTACTCCCGCGCGGCTATCTGACAATCCTCTCATACGACTGCTGGGAGCACCAAATGCACCAGAGGACAGCTACAAACGGCCATTTGCCCTTTTGGAAAGACCAGTAAGGGAACGCAGATAAAATAAGTAAGTACCCATAT
Source organism: Locusta migratoria (assembly GCA_026315105.1). Classification (NCBI taxonomy): domain Eukaryota; kingdom Metazoa; phylum Arthropoda; class Insecta; order Orthoptera; family Acrididae; genus Locusta; species Locusta migratoria. The sequence continues at coordinate 427,803,118 of CM048747.1, forward strand.
CCAAAACAGAAGACACCCTCAATGAAGAAAAAACAAATCCTAACACATACCCCCAGAATTAGTAGGACAAGTCTCACGCTTAAAAATGCTTTACAGCAAGTCTTGGTCATCCAAGATCAGAAGAGAAAGGGTTGGTGGTTTGTTCCTGGAGTCTGGGCAAGCGCTCTTGACCGTGACCACATCCGCTCGTCCGATTACCGATGAGGGCCAGTGTGCAGCCAGCCTGTAGAGGGCTTTCATGCAGCTTCCCGCATTCAGTTACTGAACACGCCGCTGGAATCCACTTTCCACCTCAATTAGGCGATTCATAAACATTTAGAAAACGTTCACGGTTTTCTCATACAGAAACACAGAAAAATGGGGTACATGAATTCTGTCCCGGGTGGTAAAAGGATGGCGACAGGAAGGAAATCCCGCGAGCCTCTGACATTGGCAATTTCAGAGCCATATACACTCCTGGCCATTAAAATTGCTACATCACGGAGATGACGTGCTACAGACGCAAAATTTAACCAGGGAGAAGATGCTGTGATATACAAATGATTAGATTTTCAGAGCATTAACCCAAGGTTGGCGCCGGTGGCGACACCTACAACGTGCTGACATGAGGAAAGTTTCCGACCGATTTCTCATACACAAACATCAGTTGATCGGCGTTGCCTGCTGAAACGTTGTTGTGATGCCTCGTGTAAGGATAAGAAATGCGTACCATCACGTTTCCGACTTTGATAAAGGTCGGATTGTAGCCTATCGCGATTGCGGCCTATCGAATCGCGACATTGCTGCTCGCGTTGATCGTGATCCAATGACTGTTAGCAGAATATGGAATCGGTGGGTTCAGGAGGGCAATGCGGAACGCCGTGATGGATCCCAACGGCCTCGTATCACTAGCAGTCGAGATGACAGGCAGCCACGTATCGATTCCTGAGTCGAGAGATGGGGACGTTTGCAAGACAACAACCATCTGCACGAACAGTTCGACGACGTATTCAGCAGCATGTACTATCAGCTCGGAGACCATGGCTGCAGTTACGACAGGAGCGCCTGCAATGGTGTACGCTACGACGAACCTGGGCGCACGAATGGGAAAACGTCATATTTTCGGACGAATCCATGTTCTGTTTACAATAGCATGATGGTTACATCCGTGTTTGGAGACATCGCGTTGGACGCACATTGTATTAGTCATCGCCATACTGGCATATCACCCGGCATGATAGTATTGGGTGCTATTAGTTACACGTCTCGGTAACCTCTTGTTCGCATCGACGGCACTTTAACAGTGGTAGTTACATTACAGAAGTGTTACGTCCCGAGGCTCTACCCTTCTTTCGATCCCTGCGAAATCCTACATTTCAGCAGGATAATGCACAATGGCATGTTACAGGTCCTGTACGGGCCTTTCTGGGTTCGGGAAAAGTTTCGACTGCTGCCCTGGCCAGCACATTCTCCAGATCTCTCACTAACTGAAAACGTCTGGTCAATGGTGGCCGAGCTACTGGATCGTCACAATACGCCAGTCACTACTCTTGATGAATTGTGGTATCGTGTTGAAGCTGCATGGGCATCTGTATCTGTACACGCCATCCAAGCTCTGTTTGACTCAATGCCCAGGCGTATCAAGGCCGTTATTACGGCCAGAGGTAGTTTTCTGGATGCTGGTTTCTTAGGATCTATGACACAAATTGCGTGAAAATGTAATCGCATGTCAATTCTAGTATAATATACTTGTCCAATGAATACCCGTTTATAATCTGCATTTCTTCTTGGTGTAGCAATGTTAATGGTGAGTAGTGTATAATATTAAAATGTATGTGTGTATTCCACAGCTTCTACTTGACCGACTTCAACCACATTTGGTGCGCATATTCTTTGCTGTCCGCCAACAATTTATATCGGGGTGGGATCCATTCGCCTCATTCTCTTTCCAGTGATGCGTGAATAAAAATACATTAGCCATCCACTAACTTAGCGACCTGTAACAAACGTTACAGTTAATTTCAAACATTTACAAAACTTTTTGTCGCTGATAACCCCTACAAAATTATGAAAGGAAAAAAAATCGCTTATGGCTTATTATTTTTCCGCTACTCAAGCAGTAAAATTACGATACACGACACTACGGATGGGAAAAACCGACCGGTTAAAACCGATACCGGTATTTTAGTTTTGAGTAACCGGTTTTTTCGGTGTTTATTTGGTGTCGGTTGTAATTGGTTTTTTTAGTTATTGCCAAGAACCGGGTAAAAAAACCGGTACGACTACTTCCTGTAGTAGTGGTTCAAAATGTGGTTTTTGTAAATAATTAAAATAAATTAAAACTAGTAGACTCCAACATTTAGGGCTACTCCTAAAATTTCCACTGCTGTGGAATATTAGGTAATCGCAGAAACTAAGAAAAACGATCAGTGATAATTTAAGAACAATCCCGGCAGTCAGAAACGCGCAACAAACGCGTGGCCCAAGAACTTAAGGACTGGTGCAGCTATTGAGGCACCGATGCACCTGTTGCCGTGTGGCGTGGCCACAGAATAAGGAGTATACAGAAAGGAAACTCCCGCTGCAGTCTGTCGTCCAAAATTTAGTGCGCATGCGCGGAATCGGCCATCTTGAAAAGCAGTAAACGCGTGATTCCTCACTACTCTGTGGCGTGGTAATGCGCTTCTTTGTTTGTTAATTGTATATTTTAACTGCCTGAATTGCATAAAAGTAAACAAGTATTTGGTACAGTGCAGTGCAGTGAAAAGAAAGAACTGTGTGTCAGTAGTTGGAGCTATTCCGTTTTTATTACGAGCAGCAATAAAGGAAAAGGCGGTCAATGGTGTTCAGCACCTGATTACCGCAATAATTCTAATACAAATAAAGATATAAGTTTCTTCACCTTCCCAAAAGATGCTGAGCGGTAATTGAAGGTCGCTATCAGTAGTAAAAGTTAAATGTTATCAGTTACGAATGAGAGCAACGTGTGCATAATTATTAAAATTAGCCTTGCTTCTTCTCTTGACGATAACTCTCGCTGTTGTTGCAGCAGTTCAACAGTTTCGAAATGTTGAAGTACATTTATATTTTATAATTATAAGTTTAATGTTGCAGGGAATAATATAAAATGAAAAACAAAGAATAGTGCGTAAGTAGGCAGGTAAAATTTTACTTACGGCATTGGAGGCGTAGTGTGCTAATGTTGGCAACGAATGCTCTTCGGATACTCAAAAAAATAGATTAAGGGGAATAATTATTTTATGCTGTTCCTGCTCTATGGTTGACAGATTCTTCTATATGCCCTTCTCCGATAAGTAAATTAATTATCCTCCTAAAGCAAATACAACTTTTCCAACATTAAAACACAACTATATCACTGCCATAAGTAAAGCAGTTGCAAAGTCACTTTCTTGTTTATAACTAATTTCCGAAACTTCGCCTTATTTGGGATTTTTCTAGAGATAAGCACCATATAAAACGATCATTGATTCCATCGTACATTTTCGTAGTTGTACGTATTAAAATTTAGGCCTACTTTTTTTTTCGTTGGATTACAATTAGGTGCAGGAACAGGGCGCAAAATAGATGAGCGCATAATGAAAAGACGTTTCCTTTCGTAAAAGTGGGCGAGATAAGCTGCGGTTCGTAAAAAGTCCATTTCCAGCCAAAGTACTAAGTGGCTATAGTTTCCGCGTTTACTGCTTTTCAATATGGCGTCGAGAGCAACGCTTGGTAACATACAGATCAAAGGCGCCGCCCCTAGCTTTCCTTTCTGTATGGTCCCTATTCTGTGGCGTGGCCTATTAGGCGACGCGCGCGCACCGGCAGTGTACAAGACTTGCCACCGTCTGGTCACGCGGCAGTTCCTTGCTGTCGTCGCCAGACATCGGTTGTGTCTTAAATGGCACCATCCCGAGTGTGCAAGTACTTCACGAAGTACGGGAGCAGTGAGGTACAATGCTCCATTTGCTTTAAAAAGCTGAAAACGGGTGGAGGTACTACAAATATGGTGTCATTTAAGGAGAAAGCATCCAAAATGTTTCTTGGAAGAGAAGGTAAATTCGATTCATATACCTATTATGTAAGCTTGGAAAAATAACTTTTAATGTATTATCATATTGTTATGCTAACAAGTTTTATTAATGTGATTCCTTGAAAGCGAGGGGCTTTTTAATAACCAATATGGGTTTAAGTAACATTGATCATGTGGTGCCTCGCGAGGTAGCCGTGCGGTCTGAGGCTCCATGTCACGGACTGCGCGTCTGCTCCAGTCGGAGGTTCGAGTCCTCCTTCCTCCCTCGGTCATCCGTGTGCATGTTCTCCTTAGCGTATATTACTTTAAGTTAGATTAAGTAGTTTGTAAGTCTATGAACCCATGACCTAATCAGTTAGGTTTCATAAGAAGTCACACCCATTTGAACATTCTTTGATCATGTGGCACACATCTTTTCTAGGCCAGTTTGCGTAAATTTACACTGACAACAATCATACTGTTAGTCGGAACTGTGACTTCATTTTTCGAAATACTTCTGCAGCACTGATTGAAGTTCATTTACTGATTTCAATTTATATATATATATATATATATATATATATATATATATATATATATATATATATATATATATATATTGTTTATATAACGAGATAGTCGTATGCGCTGGCTCACAAGTCCAACTTAAGGAGTGGTTGGCTCAATATTCGCAATATTCGCCTCCTACGGACTCCTGGCTAGGCTTACACACACTCAAGAAGGCGTAGTATTGGGAGGGGATCTTGCAAAATATGTAAAGACTAGTGATTTGTGGTATAACGTAAATGTACCTAAATTCCGTAAGTTTCGGTTTCAAATAAAAAAAAATAAATAAAAAATATGTTCAAATGTTCGTATAGTCTATGGGACTTAACTACGGGGTCATCAGTCCCTAAACTTACAAACTACTTATGAACTACTTACGAACTAGGACGGCACAAATATCCATGCCCGAGGGGGGATTCGAACCCCCGACCGTAGTGACCGTGCAGACCGTGACTGGAGCGCCTTAGTCCCCTCGGCCACCGCCGCCGGCGTTTCGGTTTCGGCGGAAACGAGAAGAATCGAAAATTCTATTACGGTTTCTGTTTCGGCCACAAAATAAGTTTCGGTCGAACTCTACTGGAAATAATAGCAATAAAAAACCGAAAACCGGTTATTTAAATAACCGGTTATCTTTAGCAATTTTTACAGTGCGATTAAACTGGAGATTAAAAGAACCGGTATAACCGAAAAACGGTTATTTCAGCAATAACCGCCATCCCTACACGACACTGACACAGGAAGGTACCAAGATAAAAAGTAGAAGGGAACTTTATGAGGGGGTCATTGCTAATATTCCACCTAGTTCTTGGGTAGTGACCTCAGGTGTCGGGTTTTCTCATAAGTGAGCAGTGGCTGGTGTACCTGGTTGAGCACGATGACGTAGTCGCAGTGCGGCAGCAGGCTGAGCTGGTGCGTGACGAGCAGCCGCGTGGTGCCAGCCAGTAGCCCGACGACGCACTCGTGGAACACGTGGTTGGCCACGTGCGGGTCCACCGCCGACAGCGGGTCGTCTAGCAGGTACACGTCCGCCTCGCGATACGCCGCCCTGTTGGCACAGGAGCTACACGTCAAAGGCACGTGCCGAACTAGGACCAACTCCAACTCGGAAACATTAAGGCCGGATCCACACATTGGAACCAACGTTGGCGCCAACTTGTTGGTCCAATGTATGGATCGGTGAAACAGCCAGTGGCGGCGCTAGACGAAAACTGGGCGTCGGCGAACTCGTCTTTGCGAGGCCCCTTTCATTATTTCAGTAAGGAAGAACATGTTAAATAAAATGAGCTGAAGTATACATCAATAATCATTATACTAAAATTTAGTAGTATAATAAACAAGTATATTGCACAGTGGTAGAGTGTCAGACTATAAATCCAAAGGTCGCGGGTTCAATCCCCACAAGGTCATAGGATTTTTATCTGTCACTTTTCACTTCTTTCACCTCTGGCAATATTGCTCATGTGAAAAATACCGAGTAGCACCGTGGTTCGGAACCCACGTTAAACTGTAGGTCAGAGTCAGAGGGACGAATACAGTAAGCAGATTCAAAAGCCATTCTTATTTGGAGGGTTGCGTTGTTTGGTTTGGACAGGGGGACTAAACTACTTAGGTTATCAGTCCCCTGGTGGGGAGGGGAAGGACTGTGGGTAGGAAAGGAGGGGAGGGGGAAAGGAAATGCAGTCCGGGAAGTAAAGAAGAAAGGAAGACTGCATTAGCTCGGAGCCCCGTGCTGGCCACGCACGTACTCACGAAAGAGCCGTGAGTCTCCTGGGGGATCTTATTTGGAGATGAAGTGGCTTGCACAGGGCAGGGTAGCGTCGAAAGTTACATCAAACCCGTCTGCGGACTGAAGCCGAACAATAGTTGGCGTCATGTAGGAAGGCGCTTCCACACATGGAGGCGGAGCAGTGGGGAAGCGTCAAGGGGAGGAGCCACGGCCGAGTGCCAACAGTGGAGCCTGTGGGAGAATCATTGCGTAACGCCCGGTCAGCCACGCGCCTACAGAATGAATATTATTGGCTGCCAGTGCGGCAGAACGGCTGAAAGGTGGGTCGCCCTTCTACGTGACGCCAACCCCTCTTACATGGGCACCCGAAACCGGAATTTCCTAAACATATTTACTAATTCCGCTTCTGTAAAGCGGTTTTCCGGCTCCACAATCGATTTTCGCACCCACGTAAACGAAACCGTTTTTGTAGCGTTCTTGGCTTGCCCGACTGAGTTTTCTCGTTAAGAATTTTCGGCACGTACGCGCCTCGGTTGCACAGTGGTAGAGTCCCAGACTACAAATCCGAAGGTCGCGGGTTCGATTCCCGCCAGGTCCTAGGATTTCTATCTGTCACTTTCCACTTCCTTAACCTCTGGGAGTATTGCTCATGTGAAAAATACCGAGGAGCACCGTGGTTCGGAACGCACATTAAACTGTAGGTCCCCCTATAACTGGCTGGGTAAGTCAGTTCGAAGGTCGGAGGAAGGCAACGGCATACCACCTCCAAACAGGACCATGCCTAGTATAGCACTGTGGTGTTCAAACCAATCTTCGGATTGTTGACTGCTTTACCTTTTATTGCAGTGACAAAATTACAATAAACAAACATGAATTAAAATAGTGAAACTTTTCGGCTTTTCGTCTCACTGAACTTTTTTTTTTTAAGATCACATCTTAATTAACACTAGCCGCTATTTCGGCTTCAATTGATAGTACTGACAAGGCAGATAGTCTTTCTTGATTTATTGTGCTTCTCGAGCTGGTCTTAAACAATTTTAACTTTGTGAACCTCCTCTCGGCCGAAGCTGTACTGGAACTGTGAGCATGATTCTGATTTTATCAGGGTTGATTCCATATTGGAATTGGTGCTCCACGACTGTATTTGATTTGTGGTAATTCTTTCAGCAATCAGTCGTAAAAATATATATATTTATTTGTTTGCAAATCTAGATTTCGACCACTGTGTGGTCATTATCAATGCTGAAACCAATTAAAATATTGAAACATCTCGACCTTTTTTTGGAGGAAATAAATACGAACAACCAAATAGCTGCCGGCTGGGAATGGCCGAGCGCACTAAGACGTCATATCATGGTGAGCGAGATCGCTCTCGTCAGGGGTCGAATCCCACGCTTGGGTACGGATGTTGTGTTCGTCCTTCGGTTAAGCTAGTGTAAGTTAGATGCAGGTCGTCGCTACATAACCTAGTAGTTGAAAAGCGCCGTTAAATATTAAATATAAAGAAAAAATCTAAAATGTTAACAATGTTTTGCGAGCCCCAACAGGCGCGAGGCCGTCGGCGGTTGCCGACGTCGCCGACGCCTAACGCCGCCACAGGAAACAGCATTGGAACCAACGTTGATACGGCTCCGTTGCTTGTTCGGTATTTCGGCCAGACATCAAAGGACGTTGGGCCAATATGGGTATGTCGTCCACACATTGGCGCCAACTTTTCATTCTATTTTTGTCGTCTGCTCGGGTCAAAACTGTTGCTTTCATCGTTCGTTCTTCGACGCCGTTTATTTTAAAGTTTTAAAATCTCTGTAAATATTTAACTGTACCAGAAAGTGATTCATTTGTGAAAACAGCCACATAAGTCAAAATGCCATGGCAAAACTTAGGCGCGATCAGTGAAAAAAAAAACTTTTTAAACTTTTGACACAATTACTGAATGCAATTTTTAAAATTAACATGTCCTGTTCAAAAATGTTCAGATGTTTGTTAAGCTTATGGGACTTAACTATGGGGTCATCAGCCCCTAAACTTACAAACTACTTATGAACTACTTACGAACGAGGACGGCACAAATATCCATGCCCGAGGGGGGATTCGAACCCCCGATCGTAGTGGCCGTGCAGACCGTGACTGGAGCGCCTCAGTCTCCTCGGCCACCGCGGCCGGCCCATGTCCTGTCAAGTTCCACATACTGCTTTGCAAACTTCAAGCACTACCAGTGATATCAATGAAATCGCTATTTTAGAAAGTAACTGTAGGTTTCTAAAACGGTCTCCTGTAGCAAGAAAACGAAGCGTCAATACCAAAAGAACTTTAGCAAGTATAGTGTCCGTCCGAAACGAAACTTTCTATTTTAAGTTCAGTCATTTAAAGCAGCAGGTCTAAGTTTTAATACTGTGTATCGATTACTTGTAACATATTTTAAAACTTACTGATTTCGTAATTAATATTCGGTAGGAAGTGATACAACACACCTCAACATCTTTTACATATATTTCCTATTTTGGTTTTCAGTTACGGTACAAAATATAACTGTTCACTCTAACAACCGTTAATGCATCGTCCGCGAGTTGTGTTTACGTTGGCTCTCGACGAATTCAACTGATTGTTGGCTCCAATGTGTCGACGCTGTCTCAAAAATATTGCCAATATTGGCGCCAGCGTTGGTACCACTGTGTGGACGCGGTGTGATGAAGAAGTGAGACATCATTCCAACGTGTCTCAGGACACATACTTTCACAGATGAATGGACAGCTTGTATAACATCTTGTTAAAGTATCTTGAGGACATTAATATCAAGTGTGTCCACCCGTCACGTTTATGATGGCTTAAGTAATGCTAGGGTCACATTCAGTCAAGTGCCTGAATAACGAATCATTCTTCTGCAAGAGCAGAAGCCATTCGATGATAAAGTTTTTAGGTTTGACGTCAGGTTGTTATTAGTAGTGATAAACGGGCTAATACATTGTAAATTTGTCTCACTTTTGTAATTATACCAACATCATGAAAATTAGTGGTGTAATATGAGCTCTGGATCACTTTTGATTGACAAGTGCAATAAAAGTTTTTGACAGGTGCAATAAAGGACCCCCCTCCTATCCCACTACCAAGAATTTTGGAGCAGATGAATTGACTGATATTTTTCTTGGAACATATATCATTTGGGCACATGAGACAAAATAGATGTCCTCTTAATTTCATTTTTCTTTAGCCTACCACGTTAGGATGTAACTTGACAAGTTTCTTTGTAATCATTCAGCACGAGAAAAAATGTATAATGATTTGTGGAAAGTGACTAGTGCACAAAATTGAATTACATATACACACTACCAATCCGAATCCGAAATGTAACTATGGCGCACCTGCCATATAATTTTTGCAGTGGCTTTTAAAAACAGTGTTACTTTAAAAGTTAAATGCATTTGGTAGAAAAACGAAGACTAAATCTAAGACTCAATTTATTTTTAGACCAGTTTATGGTGTGTAATAGATTGAATATTTAGAATACAGTCAGTCTGTTGAGACAAAAAAGAAACAGTTTAGTTTAAATATACGTTATTTTACTTCAAATGTAATTTTCACCTTTATTACTTACTGCACGTTAAATGTGGGTTGTTATCGAAAAACTAAGATACCATAAACGCATCTCCTTTTGGAAGCCATTTCAAAAGCGGTCCACTTCTGCAAGGTAAGGTTATTGTAATACTAGCTTAAACCCGCGGCTCCGCTCGCGAGTTGGTTGATTATGATAGATAAGCTATCTTTCAGTACTGTGCTATGAAACTGATTTTGAAGGAACTGAAAAATATTCCTATCAGATTGCAGAAGTCTATATACTTACCGTTTATCAGGAATGTAAGTAGTGTAGATTAAATCACACGTAAAAACGCACTCGTTTCCAAGAATCCAATCAAGAAATTCAACAACAATGATTCTAATAATATCACATATCGATCACTTGATGTAATGCGCGAAACCTCAAATCGATTTTTTTTAAAAGAGATGAATTAAAAGAAATTTCTTTTTTACTGTTTATTTATTTATTCTTATATTTCCTTATTCTTATGCTTATCCTTACAGAGAAAGAGCTGAAGACATTGTAGCACGCAAAGACCAAAGATATGGTCTGTGGCATCACGTTTCGCTGTATGCAAACTCCTTGCTATAGAGTCGCAAACGTCATCGCTGGCCTTCAGTCTGAATTTTTTTTATAATTTGACGACTTTCAACCCCCGTATCTTCCACCCCCTTATAGCCATCGGCATAGAACCTCTATGGTGTACAACAGGAGATTTCGGACAACAATTACACACAGACCATTCATCTGCGTTCTGTAGTTTTCGCTGCAGAGCGAAATATTAACACACACACACACACACACACATACACATACACACACACACACACACACACATACACATACACACACACACACACACACACACACACACACACATACACACGTAGAATTTTATATACACCGTTAACATTCCATCCCAATATACTCCACCCTCTTATCAAGCAACAATGCAACCATTTTCAAACAGTAAATATAATCTTCAAAGAGTAATTATTGTTGCGAATTTCTCCTTACATTCTTGAGATTACTAAATATCTTTGAGATCGCTATAAAATCGTGCCTAAAACCTTCCTCAGGTATAAATTAGTAACTGTACAAACATATAAGTCTCTGCATCTTGTCGTTCGGACGTGAGAAGCGTACACCGAACAGACATTCACATTAATATATATAGATAAATAGCTATTCGATCGCCATAAAACCGTACCTAAAGCCTTCCCCCGGGTAGACATTAGTAACTGTACAGATTTTTAGCTCTTTATGTCTTGTGGTTCAGACATGATAAACGTACACCGAACAGACATCCACATTTATAGATATAGATTACGGGAGTCAGTTATAGTTACAGAGTTAAACACGGCTCTTGGTGTGACACTCAAGCAAGAACCGATAAACAAATGCATAAGATGACCAGTTGAAATGCACCGGGGCTCTATGAAGTCGTTATTAAGCATCGTTGTCTTGTGTGTTAGCCACCGACAGTGTCATCTCTTCTTGCTTCTTTCACATCTCTCTAAAAAAATGTTTGTAATTCTATCGGACCAAACTGCGTGGTCATCAGTCCGTAGCTTATAAACTACTTAAACTAACCTAACCTAAGGACAACACACACACACACCCATGCCCCAGGGAGGACTCGAACCTCCACGGCGAGCAACCGCGCGCTCCGCAGCGAGACGCTTTAGACCGCTCGGCTACTCCACCGCGGCCACACCTCTCTGTTTCTGGGGGTCTGGAAACTGGAGAGCTCATTCAATAAATGGTTTGCACTTTTATTTAAAAAAAAGTCATTAGGAGTCACAGTGTTACTCTTTTCGACCCTTTGGTTTTTGTAGAATTAATTAAATATTCCAGACAATACTGTCGCGACATTTTATCCTTGTTTCATATTCTCATCACAAATGCTTCTCCTTTCACTTAGTCAATGACTGGAATCGACTCACATTGAAAATGCTGAGATGCTTAATTTTGCCGTAGATGGTAAGTCCTGTTTTTCAGTGATTAGAAAATATTTATTTCCACGGTTCGTCTTTTTGGAAACTATATCCTCGAAACCTATGACATTTGTTTATAAATTTTGCGTTTTGTAATCATTGTAATGCTATCTTTACATTTGTGCATTTATGTGTTACAGGCGGTGCTAATGAAGTTATTCATACGGAAATTATTATTCAGGTATATAACATTTAAATGTATCGTGTTCAAAATGTTAATAGCGTCTAGTGATGCTGGAACAGGACTACGCTTAAGGCAGAAAAACAAAACTATCTGCGACAGCTACTGAACAGGAGAGTCGCTCAAATATGTTCAAATGTTTGATAAGCCAAAGAGACTTAACTGCGGGGTTATCAGTCCCTAGAGTTAAAAAACTACTTACAAACTATCTTATACTAAAGGCGACACAAACATCCATGCCCGAGGGGGGATTCGAACCCCCGACCGCAGTGGCCGTGCAGACCGTGACTGGAGCGCCTCAGTCCCCTCGGTCACCGTCCTAGTTCGCAAGTAGTTCATAAGTAGTTTGTAAGTTTAGGGACTGGTGACCCCGTAGTTAAGTCCCATAAGCTGTACAAACATTTTATTTTTTATTTTAACACTTTCAATTATTTATTACAAAGAACCAAATATTGTACAGATATCATACACATGTTATTTTGAAGAAAACTCCTGTAAGGGTTTTTCATGTATACCGCCACGGCATTGTTTGCTAATTTGCTGATAGTCATCGCTAATCCCAAACGTTTGGTTTCAGAGACAGCTTCTGTTGCAGGACGTTCCACACTGTCACTGGAGCCATATCGAGTTCACGGGATCCACTATTTCTCTGGACTCCTTATGAATGCCTCTCGTACTCGCTCCACGTTCCCTTCACTCACACAGAGACGTCCGCTTGTCTTTGCTGGGCACAAGCAACCCGTCGAAACGAATTTGTTGTGCGAGTGGTAAATGGCTTTCCTTGTTGGTGGCTTCCAACACACAGAAAGCTCGCTCCCAAACTAAACTCGCCATATTTGCGACTAGCGCTGACTACCGGCAAATTACTAAACTAAGCTTTGGCGGTATATATGGGGAGGGGAAAAAACCGCTCTGAAGTGTTTTACGGCCCACTTTAGATTTGTAGTTTTATAAGTTTTTGCAAACATTTTGGACCAAAGTAATAAAAAATTAACTAATAAGAGTGTTTGAAACCTTATAGGAACAAAAAATTAGGTCTGTTGGGTTCGAACCACTGACCTTCAATGTCACAGTCCAACACATTGCCCACTACGCTACAGATAAGTTACGAATTGCGTTCTTTAATCTTATACTATTAATGGCCGTTGTTAACTGATGCTAATATGGCATTTGTAAACACTATATTATCATTTATCGTACGAAGAACGACGTCTTTTTGTTAATTCTTCATGCGCCATTGCTTTGAAATGACAACGTGTAAGTTACAATAAGAAAATCATCAAGTACGCGTATGCCAGAGACAGTTCTGGGCGAGGAATGTCAAGTGACATATGCGAACGGCTGGTTTTCATTAATTTAATGGATGGTGTCAAAACTCCGTTATTTTTGCAAATATCTCTGAAACGATACGAGGTATGAAAAAAAAAACATAACAGAGCAAAGTTGTAGGGAATTTTCTCCTCTACAAAATCGGGTATTCAATTTTCGTGTCAGATGCATGGTTAAGGCGTTATTTTCATTTACTTTTCGAGCTGTCAAAAGACGATCACAAATGCCCACTTTTAGTGTTACTACCGTAACCTAAAGTGGGCAAAAAAAAAAAAAAAAAAAAAAAAAAAAAAAAAAAAAAAAAAAAATCGTTCAGGTTGTCTGTTAAAAATGACATACGTATAATATTGTACAATGTTTGGTTCTTGTGCAATAAATAATTGAAAGTATTCCCGGACAACCTTGTAATGTCAATCCTGAAGGCTCGCCTGAGGTAATTGTAACGTTTATACTTACATTGTTTTAGTAATTTACTACTGGGTCTTATCTTTATGTCATAGTTTTTTTGTGTGTGTTAACCGAAAGTTACTGGCGAACCTAAAGACAGTGGTACCACGTGCCGGGTAAGTGATGTGACCTCTAGTTATAATATCAGTTGAACACATTTTGTTGTACTCTCTGTAAAGCACATGTTTTACTACCGTTAAACTAGTGTTCCATTCTCGTTTAAGATATCTGGACTTAATTTAAGTACATAGGACATGTGTTTTTTTATCATTTACTTAAGGGAGTGTAATTACCTGACAAGGAGACCTTCAGGTTTCAGATATTCAAATTGGGATGATACTTTGCATGTTAGTGGAATACGTCGTGGGTATCAACTCACAGAAATTTTAAAGCATACTACAGATTACAGAAAATCCCGAGAAAAAGTGATTCAAAGTTTAAGAGCAACTCAAAGATCTGTTATATTGTAGACAATGAGTAATGGTGTGCAGTATGAGGAACAGCTCAGTCAGTAGTGTGAGTTATGAGGAGGTTTCGATCCTTCCTTGGGGGGGGGGTTGTATTTTTTTTTAATTATAACAATTTTTACATGAAATTAATGATATAAAATAATATCAATTACATCGTGAAGTACTTTATTTTATTTATGAAATGGCGGTTGCACATAATTAAAATTTTAATTACAGTATAAAGTCGAATATCTCCAAAATCAGTTCAACAATAAATATAGGTCGATTAAAGCGTTAAATACTAACAATGTCAGTAAAATTTTATTACAAAATTAGCCGATATTGTAAGCTGTGGAAAGATTGTAAATATTCGTTGTTAATAGGAACCGGTTTTCCCATGGAAAAGCAGAGTATAACTGTTACGCTATTGTTCGCCTATTGTTGGCCTAAGGGTCCCTGCTCGACCCTCTCCAATTTTGGTGAAATTTTTACAGGATGTAGATATAATAGGACTTATATGAAGCACTATCAGTTTACAGCTCCATAAGTAGTACAGTTGGACCACTAGCCACCTTTTTGGGAAGGCTAGTTTCTTGACATCAACTTCACGTGATGTCTTGTGGTGCCCTCTACATTGCCTATATATACGGCTCTCCCTCAAGTTCTCATCGCAGTTCGCCACTCTACCTCTGAAGATGTCTTCCGCAGCCGAAGATGAAACGTTAGGGGAAAGTTTTATAAATCGACCACGACTTATGAGCCCGGAAGTTTTAAATGAAGTTGACGCCGGCCGTAAAAGCTTACATTGTATGATCAAACGCCTCTACGGGGAGGATATGTCATCATCAGTTCGTCGACTGGAGAGACTGCCCAAGAAGAAGGCACAACAACTGTGTTAGCTGACTTTCCTGTTACGCTGCCGGGAAACTTCCACCGTTCAGAAGTTCATAAAGGTGAAGAGGAAGTTTCGCTCGGCCTAAGCACACCGTGTTTACAACCGCATGGAAACAGCAATGCTGAGAGAGAGGATTCACCAGACGAGACGACTACTAGCGGAAACAAGCAATAAGCTATTACATATTCACTTATGTATTAGCAATATTGTGCAATGTTGGGATTGGAATAAGGTTGACAATCTAACGTTCAGAACCATGGAACGAGTGCAGAGATTTCTGTCAATAGACAGAAGAAGAAATTTTCTTGTCTCCAGAAGAATATGTGTGTTGATTCAGTTGACGATAATTCCCGCACTGTTATCAATCTGTCTGATAAAAATCTGAGTGAAGTTGAAATTTCTGTACTTGCCAAATGGGCAATTTTGCAGTGACTCCACAAAAAGAAACCACGGAAGATAGTATATCAAATATTGAGGCAGGCATCAGGCTACTTCCACAACAGTCTACTGATGTAATTCGAATGGAAACAGCCAGAATTTTACGTAAATGTAAACCACCAAAAAGTAATTTGTCTCACGAACAAAGGAAGGCGCTGGGAGATATTAACGCAGATACCAACCTCATGGTTCTCACCATAGATAAAGGAAATGCAACCGTCGTATTGAGGAGTGAGGACTATCATAACAAGATTAAGGATATTTTGGACCCAGCCAACTATAAAAAACTGCAGAAGGATCCAACTACGGAGATTTTAAAGACGACTAATCAACTGGTGAAAGCATATTCTTTCTCTTCTGACGACAAGAAGTTGCTCTGCAAAACGGAAGCGTATCCACCAAGGCTCTATGGACTCCCAAAGGTGCATAAAGAACAGACTCCACTAACGCCAATTGTGAGTGCCATTGGGTCACCCACTCAAGAGTTACCCAGATATCTGGGCTCGTTGTTGCAACCGTATGTCGGAAAAACTGACAGCCATATAAAAAAATCGGCTCATTTCATTGAAAAACTAAAAGAGATGAATGTTGCCCATAGTGATATTCTTGTTAGCTTTGACGTAGTGTCTCTGTTTACGATGATTCCAATGAACGAAGCTATCTCTTGCTTAGCGGACATTTTTCCACCTGTCATAGTATCATTGTTTAGACACTGCCTCACAAGTACCTACTTTCAGTACAATAAAGAGTTCTATGAACAGATTGACGGAGTGGCTATGGGCAGTCCACTGAGTCCAGCGGTGGCCAATCTATTTATGGAGTCGTTCGAAAAACAGGCGTTGCAGACTGCTAATAAAAAAGCCAGCTAGGTGGTATCGATATGTCGATGACACTTTCGTGCTATGGACACACGGTGCAGAGGAATTAGATGCCTTCTTAACGCATCTCAATGGTATCAACCCCAGAATACAATGTACGATGGAAACGGAGAGCAACGGGCAGCTGAATTTTCTCAATGTGGCTGTAATCAAGCACGTGGACGGGATGTTGGGCCACAAGGTCTACAGGAAGGCTACTCATACTGACCGTTATCTGCATAAAGACTCTAACCACCATCTCAGACAAAAAAGAGGTGTGGTTAAAACATTGGTTGACAGGGGGCATAAAATTTGTGAACCTACTTATTTAAAAGATGAGTTGGAGCATTTACTATCCACCTTCCAGAAGAACGGTTATTCTACCAAAGAAATAGACAGAGCCCTTCGTCCCAGGAAGAAAGTAAATGTTAGCAACGAACCTCAACCGCCCAAGTGGAAAGTTTTTCTTCCGTTCATAAATAAGGTTACAGACCGTATTGGAAAAGTGCTGGACAAGTATGGGGTAGAAACCATTTTCAGACCTACAAGGAAGATAAAAGAATATTTAAGATCTGCAAAAGATGTACGACATCCGTTGAATACACCAGGTGTATATAAAATTCCTTGCAGCTGTGGTTCAGTCTACATTGGAACTACAAAAAGAAGCGTCAATACCCGTCTGGTCGAACATAAAAGGAATTGCCGCCTGGAGCACACGGAGAAATCGGCCGTAGTGGAACATGTATACCAAGAAGGCAACTATGAAATTAAATTTAATGAGACTAGTGTCATCTCAAAAACTTCGCACTATCATGAGCGCGCATATGGAGAAGCAATCGAGATGTATAAACATCGCAATAATTTTAACAGGAAAGAGGAAGCTGTTAAATTAGACAGAAATTGGACTTCTGCTTTACACCAGCGGAATGACAATCGATTCTTCTCTGCCTAGAATGTTGGCAACACCAGAGATAGTGTCGTAGGCGACGTCACGTAATGTCTTGTGGTGCCCTCTACATTGCCTATATATACGGCTCTCCCTCAAGTTCTCATCGCAGTTCGCCACTCTACCTCTGAAGATATCTTCCGCAGCCGAAGATGAAACGTTAGGGGAAAGTTTTATAAATCGACCGCGGCTTATGAGCCCGGAAGTTTTAAATGAAGTAAGACAGATCGTTAGCCTTTCACCAATGTTGTTCAGTCTGTAAATTGAGCAAGTTGTGAAGGAATGTAAGGAGAAATTTGGAAAGGGGATTAAAGTCTAGGGAGGGGGAATAAAAACCTTGCGGTTTGCTAGCAACATAGAAATTCTGTCAGAGTCAGATAATGACCTGGAGGAGCAATTAAAAGGAATGGAAAGTGTCTTGAAAGAAAGGTATAAGATGAACATTTACAAGAGTAAAATGAGAGTAATGGAATGTAGTGTCAGAAAATCAGGCGATGCGGAAGGAATTAGACCAGGAAATGAGACAAAAAACGTAGTAGATGAGTTTTGTTTTTTGGGTACCAAGATAACTTATGATGGCCGAAGTAAAGAAGATATAAAATTCATAATCGCTATGGGAAGAAAAGCTGTTCTGAAGAAGCGAAATTTGTTGACATCAAATATTAGTTTAAATGTTAGGAAGTCCTTTATGAAAGCATTTGTCTGGAGTGTAGATTTGTATGGGAGTGAAATGTGGACGATGAGGAGTTCAGACAAAAAGATGATAGATTTGGAAACGTGGTGCTATAGACGAATGATGAAGATTAGATGGTTGGATCACGTAACTAATGAGGAGGAGCTCAACATAATTGAGGAGAAAAGGAGTTTCTGGGATATCCTGACTAAGAGAAGGGATAGGTTGGTTCAAAATGTTTGTAGAGCTTATGACACTTAACTACGGGGTCATCAGTGCCTAAACTTACAAACTACTTACGAACTAGCTAATACTAAGGACGGCACAAATATCTATGCCCGAGGGAGGATTCTAACCCCCAACCGTAGTGCCCATGCAGACTGTGATTGGCGCGCCGCAGAACGCTCGGCCGATAGGTTGGTGGGACACAATCTGAGACATCAAGGAATCATCAACTTAACAGTAGAAGCAAGTGCGCGGGGTAAAAATCGTAGAGGAGACAGAGGGACGAATACAGTAAGCAGATTCAAAAACCATTCTTATTTGGAGAGTTGGGTTGTTTGGTTGGGAGAGGGGGACTAAACTACTGAGGTTATCAGTCCCCTGGAGGGGAGGGGAAGGAGTGAGGATATGAAAGGAGGGGAGGGGGAAAGTAAATGCAGTCCGGGGAGTAAAGAAGGAAGGAAGACTGCATTAGCTCGGGGCCCCGTGCTCGCCACGCACGTACTCACGAAAGAGCCGTGAGCCTCCTGGGGGATCTTATTTGGAGATGAAGTGGCTTGCACAGGGCAGGGTAGCGTCGAAAGTTACATCAAACCCGTCTGCGGACTGAAGCCGAACAATAGTTGGCGTCATGTAGGAAGGCGCTTCCACACATAGAGGTGGAGCAGTAGGGGAAGCGTCAAGGGGAGGAGCCATGGCCGAGCCAACAGTGGAGCCTGCGGGAGAAACATTGCGTAACACGCGGTCAGCCACGGGCCTAGCGAATGAATATTATTGGCTGCCAGTGAGGCAGAACAGCTGAAAGGTGGGTCGCCCTTCTACGTGACGCCAACTGCGTTTACATGGGCACCCGAAACCGGAATTTACTAAACAGATTTCCCAATTCCGCTTCTGTAAAGCGGTTTTCCGGCTCCACAATCGACTTTCGCACCCATGTAAACAAAACCGTTTTTGTAGCGTTCTTGGCTTGTCAGATTGTGTTTTCTCGTTAAGATTTTTTGGCACATATGCGCCTCGGTTGCACAGTGGTAGAGTCCCAGACTAAAAATCCAAAGCTCGCGGGTTCGATCCCCACCAGGTCCTAGGATTTTTATCTGTCACTTTCCACTTCTTTCACCTCTGGGAGTATTGCTCATGTGAAAAATACCGAGGAGCACCGTGGTTCGGAACCCGCGTTAAACTGTAGGTCCCCCATAACTGGCTGGGTAAGTCAGTTCGAAGGTCGGAGGAAGGCAACGGCATACCACCTCCAAACAGGACCATGCCTAGTAAAGCATTGTGGTGTTCAAACCAATCTTCGAATTGTTGACTGCCTTTTTTATGGTGGAGAAAGTGATATTTTCTACTGTGAAATAAAAATATAAATATTTGACTGAGTATGACTATGTGTGTTTAAATAAAGAAAAATTGAGGTTGTGTTGACTAAATGAGGAACTGAATCAGCTGTTTTTCAGTCGCCATATTGAGTGGATTAGGATATTCGATTCAGGCTGTACAACATAAACACGACAGCGGAAAACGGTTTACGAAATTCGGTTTTCGTCTTCCAGAAGATGCGTCGCATGTTGTTGTGGCGTAAAGTCAGCACCACACATCAGACATAGAGATAGATCGTGGAAAATGCAGCGATCGTCCGTAAGCCAATCACAAGCAGGCGCTTTGCAACCTGGAGGGAGTAATCGAAGATGCGTGCCGTCTACAAGCGACTACATCTAGGCCGACATACGTCTGAACGCCCGACATTTATTATTCACGAAGAAGGCAGTTACTATTCGGGAATACGGCGACAGTTACCAGTGAGCTATGAAGACAGAAATAGGACAATATGAAGTCTGAACGCGGCTACGAACTTTGCAGTATCTAGGTCACAGCGCAGCTGTGCAGACGACGCCGCAAGAAGCGAGAAGAGAGAAGAAAGAATGTTATAAACTGGATCTCTTTGGGATATCCAGAATCACACACTTAAATAGTGAGTGAGGTAAATATAGGAAAGGTTGGGGAAATGCCAGTCGACTATATTATAACCCCATACTGCTTCAACAAGGCTTTCAATATAACAATTGGAAGTAGGGAGCAGTGGGAGAAAATAGTTCGACACCGTACGGAGGATATTGTCTGGTTCACTGACGGGTCAAAATCAGACCAGGGCGTTGGGACCGGGGTATACGGGGTGCAGCCAAGACTGGAGGGTGTCATCTCTCTAGGAAACTGGCCTCAGTATTCCAGGCCGAAATCACTGCCATCAGGGCATGTGTGGAGGAGAATTTGCGTAGGTACTACAAAGATCGTAGCATCTATATCTATTCAGGCAGCCCTGAGATCACTGGCAGCTCCTGCAACAAGGTCTAAAATTGTCGCAGAATGTCACAGGGTTCTGGTGGAGCTAGGGGTAAGAATAGAGTAAACGTATTGTGGGTCCCTGGCCACTCGGGGATCAGTGGCAACGAACATGCCGACAGATTAGCCAGGATGGAGGCAGAGACTCCATTCATTGGACTGAAACCTGTCCTGACAATCACCAAGGCAATGATCAAATTGGAGCTACGTAACTGGCTCAGAAGACAGCACGTAGAATATTGGACCAAAGTCTATCAACAAAAACATGGCAAGGTAATGATGCCAAAGCCATGTTTTAAAAGAAATTCTGCAATCCTGGACCTGAACAGGAGAGAGATTATACCCATGGTTGGATTGCTGACAGGCCATGGGAATTTCAAAAAACACCTACGTACAATGGGGATAACAGAAGAGGACCCTAAATGTAGGATCTGTGATGACGGTGATGAAACTGCATCACATCTAATCTTCGAATGCATTGCATTGGAGAATAAAAGGCACAGAATATTTGGGACAACCAGACCCGAAGAAATTGTGTCTAATAAAGAACTGGTAAAGGGACTCCTTGCACTGTTCAAGGGCATTTACTAGATATACAGGGAGCGATACCGCACAATAAACTTAGTTTCAGTGCGGGCAGTGGCGGGTTGGACCAAGACTGTTTTGGCTTATATCAAATCAACTATATCAATGTTTTAGATGTCAAAAGATTCCTGCACCAGTTCCCTCATTTAAAACCAGACCGGGACGAGCAAACAATAAAAAGGCGACGAGGTCACAACACATGTAAACGTAGTGTATGTACGGTGAATGTGAGACGGCGGTTGGCTGCCTGCGTTACCTGGCCAGCGCGAGCCTGGCGCGCTGTCCGCCGCTGAGCCCGGCGCCGCGCTCGCCCACGGCGGTGGCGTCTGCGGCGGGCAGGCGGCGCAGGTCGGCCAGCAGCGCGGTGGCGGCCAGCACCCGCGCGTAGCGCGCACTGCGCATGCGCTCGCCCAGCAGCACGTTGCGGCGCACGCTGCCGCTCACCACCCACGCCTCCTGGCCGAACACCGACGTCGAGCCCTGCAGCCGCGACGCGCCGCCGCTCAGACGCAGCTCCCCCAGCAGCGACAGCAGCAGCGACGTCTGCCGGCATACACACGCACTTCCCGTCGAGCCATCGCTATATATCACCACCACCACAGAGTAACATATACAGAGGAGCAGCCCACCCTAAACCACTGTCCTACGCTCCCCTCGTAGATCCGGAAGATGCTAGCAGGTGTCAGGCGGTTCGCTGGCTTAGGGTGCCTCTCACACGTCAGAGGGTAGCGTGGAGGGGAGACCGAGGGGAGAGCTTGTGCCGCCTGCCACGAGGCCACGGCTGGATCCGGCGTGCCGGCGTTTGAGGGGAGGTGGTGGTGGGGGCAGCCGCTACCTGCCGCCTGCTCTGGCCAGTTGAAAGAGCTGCTTCTGACCGCAGCGCCATCATGGGACATCTTACGGAACTGCTGGAAACCCTCCTTCCCCGCACCCCGGAGCGTAGGACAGGGCCCTTACGGAGGTTTCCCGTCTGTACATATTTGTCTGTGCCACCACTTAGAGAGAAGGCCGCGGCGCTCTCGCGTGAAGTCAGACAGAGTAGGTTGCGCGCACATAGCTGACTGGCTCGCTGCTTCGGCATAGTGGGCCATGCCCCAGTGGCTACCCAGTCAGCTATGCGCGCACAACCTACTCTGCCTGACATCACGCGAGAGCGCCGCGGCCTTCTCTCTAGGTGTTCTCCATGACCAGACCGCGTACAATAGGACACCCTAAATTGAAGGTTTATTTTCGTGAAAAGAATTGCAAACAGCTGCCTTTTTGGATAGAGAAAGAGAAGATACAGATTTGTTGTGAGTGGTGCATGATAGTGGGTATTAAGTGTTGGAATTTACAGTATTTACAGGTTTTGTAAAAGTACAGTGGTCTATACTGCATGGAGGAAGGCATAAGTTTCAGGGTGCAGAAGGGCTTGGTGGTGTCTTCCTTTCTCAGTTTGATTATTGTTACATTTTATGTATTTTATGTGCTTATTATTGCACGTGGGTTTGCCTGAAGTGTGGTTAGGTGGTTCGTCGGCATGAGTATGTGTGTGTGCGTGTGTGTGTGTTTGTGTGTGTGTGTGTCTGTTCTGGTATATGTGGTTGTTCTCCCTATGTGTATATATGGTGAGTCTGTTACTGGGTATCAAGGTGTGGCGGTGTGATTGTGTTGTTGATGAGAGTATCAAGGTAGCTGCTAAGTCTTGGAAGGTGTTGGCTGTGTTTTGGGCCTCCGTAAGCGCCGGACTAATGTATTTAAACTTAGGGTCTTTTTTTTTTTCAAAATATCCATGTTGGACCCGAACTGCAGCTGTACCGTAAATTGAAGGTTTATTTTCATGAAAAGAATTGCATCCAGCTGCCTTTTGGGATGTATTTTTATTTACTCCAGAACTAGTTTTCGAGCCACTGCAGGCTCTTTTTCAGCGGATAACTTTACAGGAACATTTCGCTATGTGTAGGTTACGCTGTCATATTGGTTCTGGTGACATAACTGAGCTACACGGCATAACCTACATTTAGCGGAAATATTCCTGTAAAGTTATCCGCTGAAAAAGAGCCTGCAGTGGCTCGAAAACTAGTTCTGGAGTAAATAAAAAACATCCAAAAAGGCAGCTGGTTGCAATTCTTTTCATGAAAATAAACCTTCAATTTACGGTACAGCTGCAGTTCGTGTCCAACATGGATATTTTGAGAAAAAGATCATAAGTTTAAATACATTAGCCCAGCACTTACGGTAGCCCAAAATACAGCCAACACCTTCCAAGACTTAGCAGCTACCTTGATATCCTCATCAACAACACAATCACACCGCCACACCTTGATACCCAGTAACAGACTCACCATATATACACATTGGGAGAACAACCACACATACCAGAACAGACACACACACACACACACACACACACACACACACACACACACACACACATGCCGACGAACCACCTAACCATACTTCAGGCAAACCCACGTGCAATAATAAGCACATAAAATACATAAAATGTAACAATAATCAAACTGAGAAAGAAAGACACCACCAAGCCCTTCTGCACCCTGAAACTTATGCCTTCCTCCATGCAGTATAGACCACTGTACTTTTACAAAACCTGTAAATACTGTAAACTCCAACACTTAATACCCACTATCATGCACCACTCACAACCTGTCTGTATCTTCCCTTTCTCTCTTCTTCTCTTTCCTTCCTTCCTTCCTTCCTTCCTTCTTCTTGACCTATTCACTAGATTATATAAGTAAATTGTAAATATTTGTAAATATCCTTCAAATATGTATATAGCAATTTTATTGTAAATACTTATCAAATGTGATAGTCCCAAAATAGCACTACAAGAAAAACAAAAATACTGTATATAATTGAGTAATGTTAAAATTAGCTACTTGAAATTAAAAAAACAGCAATTTTTAATCCAAAGGAAATTGATAGCACTTACTTCAGGCCATATATTGTAATAAAATGTAATAAAACTGGAAACCTTCCCCTGGCTAAAAACTGAACTGCATGCACTATAATAGCCCACCTATCCCCCTCAGGGATGAGAATCTACATCTACATGGGATACTCTGCGAACCACATTTAAGTGTCTGGCAGAGGGTTCATCGAAGCACCGTTATACTATTTTATCTCCCATTCCATTCTCGAATAGCGCGCGGGGAGAAAGAACACCTAAATCTCTCCGTTCGAGCTCTGATTTCCCGTATTTTATTCTGATTAACCTTTTGTACCTATGTAAATGGGAGTCAGCAATATATTTTCGCATTCGGAGGAGAATTTTGGCGATTGGAGTTTCGTAAGTAGCCCACGCCGCAGTGATAAGCGCCGTTCTTGTAATCATTCCCATCCCAGATCCTGTATCATTTCCGTAAAGCTGTTTCCCCTGTATTGTGACATTACGAAACGAGCTGCCCTTTCTGGACCCTGCGTTTCGAGGATGTGACCTGAAGGCTTCTCCAAACATCCCTTATACATATTCCAATACAACACCTGGTGGGAGTTGCGTCGGATGTGTGTCTTCGCTATAGCCGGGAGGTCCTCCCAGCTGTTGCGCTTCGGGACTCGCTACCGTCTTGTTTCAGCCGAATGTTTTGTCATATGCAGGATTCTAATCCACACTCCTCTCTCTATACCCCAAGTCCCGAAGAACGCATCTAGAATCTCGCCTACATGGACGTTATTTAGTACTTCGCCTGGAAATATCAGTGAAAACCATAATTTGGAGAACGTACTGGAGTCTTACTAGGGGATAATCCGCCGGTTGTGGTGTGAATTTCGTGATCCGTGACCTGATTTGCCCTAAAAAGAGAGATAGAGGTCTATTTCCTGTATTTGAGCACTTACTTCATCGTTGGGTCGAGAACAGGGGTATTACAAGACTGGAGGTTACAATATACGATTATCGGATGGATAGTGTTTTTAATGTTGTGCAAGACTGTTTAAGTGTTTTAAACGAGAATAAACGGTATCTGCAAAGTGCTTCTCCACCATGTGGAGGCGAATAACAAACACCTGGGCCAACAGATGCTTTGAGTGTTTAATAGTGTACTGCAATTTGTGTACTGGGGTAATAAAAATACCCTTAAAATTGATCAGTGTATAGGTAAAAACCTTCCAGATCGATAAAAGCTTATACATTACGTTCTATCAGCTTTTAGTTTCAATTGTCTACCTGTAAATTACGTGGAGATTCGTAATACTGGCAGCGGCAAAGACGATATAAGTAGTACACTTAAAAGCTACATTAATGCAGGGGAAACATACTTCTCCCAATCCAGAACATTGTTCTCCACACTGCCTCCAGATATAGATATCGCCGAATTAGGTCTGGTACCTATAAACAATGTCATTCCGCAAGTCCAGCGAAAAGACTAAATGTTTCACACAGACTTAAGCCATCCCCCATTAAAGAAATTACATCGCTACGTGCAGTTCATGTCTTATGTGTGCGAAAAAAAAACTGGAAATGGCGGATATTGAGACCAAGAGAAGGAAACTAGAATATATGGCTAAAGCAACTACCGTAAAGGATGAGTACAAACTAATGCTGGAGAAAGACAAAGCTATGGCATATATGTAAGCCAGGCTTAAACAGAGGGTGTGGAAAAATCTGGTTACGACTGGGACTTATAAAATATATACTTTTTACAGTAAACAGTCAGGGAGATTGGTCATGCGTCGGTGTACTGACCGTGAGAGGTAGTAATACTATTTATATTCATATTTTCCAATTTCATTTAGTCTGTCGATTTAATTGGATGTTGGGTTCTTTGTATTCTAATTTCTCCAAATTCTTAATGTCAGATGATAGAAATGACCATTCCATGATTTTGGTACATTGGGAATAAGCCACCTGGGTAATTGTTTTTAGGCGCTTGCCACCACCAGCGAAAAACGTGGGAGAGAATGCTGCCCTTGTTTCGCGGCCAGCGGTGCATAAAGATACGGGACAGGATGTTGCCCGAGCCGCGGGGGTTGGGGAGAGAAAGGCACCCAGGGCTCGCACGGTCGCTCCGGGGATTCGAAGGGAAAGCGGGACCGACAGCATTGTGTATGCTGCCTGGACCCTCGTGGTCGGCTGGCGACAAACTTTACAACTTTTGCCGGCGCCACGTTGGCGAGGCATAGGTTGCTGAGGGCTCTCACGATGTGAGAGGGCGCCCATGCGATAATAAAATAATTTAGGCATCTGGAGATGCCTATCGTGAAACACAAAATTTCACGTTGTTTCTGGGAACTGTGGCATATGTGAGTCTCAGGCCTGGGAAAGTTTTTGAGGGGGAGGAGCTTAGTAGCGCTAACAATAGCAAATTGATTTGATTGGCGAGACAATTAGGTCCAAGACATTATTGATAGATGTGAAGCATTGAATTAAAATTTGTGGTGCGGCCGGGAATCGAATCCGGACCTCCATGCTTACTAGGCAGACGTCTTAACCGTTAAGACTACCACACCACTAACGATTAAGGCGCCTTGGAATAGTCTATGTACGATTTCCCTCCACAACACAAACGTCACATGTGGGTGGAGTCTGGCAGCCAAAGAAAGTTTTTTCTTGAGGAGAGCAGGGGGTGAGTGAGAAAAGCGGAGAAGCGCGGAGGACACCGGACAGTTCGGACCTCTTGGTAGCAGTGAGGAGTGGTGGCAACGACTCGAAGTTTTCAGACCTTGCGAGTCGGTGGACTTAAAATTTTTGTGCCCATTGCACAGTGTTAGATGGCGTCTGTGTGATTGCTGTTCGCATTCACAGTTATACTGAGAAACTTGTAAATATTCTGAAGTGGGTGTTGTTTTAGAACAAGCTCACTTGTAATCAGGATAATTTACTGTTCTTGAATAACAGCATACACCACTGGGTTGGAAAATTGCTGTATTTTTCCGTAGCTCGAATACTTCAGTAATTGCCGCACTGATCAGGTAGATAATTTCCCATCCGCGATCGCATTCGTCAGGCTGCTCGTCCATCAGCGGCCCATCAACATCGGTGACGCTGTTCAACTGTATATGGTAAAGTAGGGCCAACGCATAAATAGTGAAAAGGATTATTGAATGGTGGTTGATAGGTGGGACGTAGGTGTGAGTTTGTGAGGTCGTAACAGTAGATTTTTAATCAAGCATGTATGTTTCAGAACTTAATCTTCTACTGACTTTTTAAATACATTTTTGATAGGTTAACACACCAAATTTATGACTATAGCCAGTCGAACATGTACCTTTCCTTTGGTGTTAAGATTTTGTCCTTTATTCTGTAAAAAGTATTCTGATCATTAGATAATTTTGTTTGTGCTATTTCAAGTCATTATTTTTGTATGATTTTTTAAAAGGAATTGACACTTGTTCACGCATGTTGTATTTCTGATAAATTGGCACATAAGTTTTTGTTAAATACAGTAACTATTTATGAACATCATGTACCTAATTTCAACTACCTTTCATATGTTTTGGAGGGGTTATCTCTTGTCTATGTTAGGTAGGTCAGGGGACGTGTGTGCCTCCAACAACAGTGTATGGAAACACGCACTTTCACAAAATAAATAAATATAAGTGAGATTAGACTACTGATCGCCACTACTCTCAGTTAGGCACAGTAAATTCTAAGTTTCATATTTTTAATATTTTTCTATTTTTTTAAAAAATAATTAAAAGAAATAATGGCGACCCTTGGATAACTTGATTATTTTATGATGATGGTTAATTTAATACAATTTACTCATTTGCATATTAATGAGCTATCTGCAAAGTTGGCAGAAAAGGTAATAGAACTCAAATGACAGACAACATTCAGTTGACATTCAAAATAATAAATTTTGAAAAGAGCAACAACATTTCAACCGAAAATAGCGGAACACATGAAAAATGTATAGCATTCTCGTTTGGGGAAGGGACTACATACTATCCAAATGTGGAGGACTGGGGGACAGTCATTTGCAAAGTTAAAACGGATGGAATAACAGGCAATCGTTTGCAATAGTCGTAAATCTAGTGTTCCATATGAAATTACCACAGGAGTTGGTAACGTACACACATAGGGACGCATAGGACGCTATAACCAGTATGCTATGCAGGAAATAATGGGAAAAGTTAAAATTCCCGATTGTTCTCGTCTAGAAGCATTGCCAGAGGGTGCAGAGCTATAAAGGAGTTGGAATGCAGGAGGAAACGAAGATACGTAATGGAGTACAAAAACATACCTTCCCTATACCTACCGAACTTCTGCCTGGAACGGAAATAGGAGACGCCGATGTGAATATAAAACTACGACTTACAGCAGAGAAAATTAAAGTTACACATAACAAGAATAATAAAGAACGAGTTGTATTCTGTGTCGAGATGTAAATAACCTTGTTTCCTGTATGTAGTTATATATGCTAAATGTAGTAAAAGTTTTGTGCTGTAAAACTTGTGTTCTTATTTACTATCTACGGAAGCATAAGATTAAAGGTACTAACTCTGTTGTGCGAGAGGATTAGTGTAGGATGTACGAATCTCCCATATATTTTTTTTCCTTAGTATGTGCCTCAAATACAAGAAGTGGTTAGGATTAAAGAGTTTGCAGTATTTGTCGGTAATACGCATGTGAGCGGTTGTCTCTTTAAGGATTGTAAAGGATGTCTTTATTGTGATGATTGTGTATTAAGAGCTATGGTGTAGCTGCAGCATTTCGATCGTTTTTTATTCTTATGTCTGTTGTTACAATCAATGAAATTCTATCTTCGTAAAAATAGCTCTCTTGTATTCGGAATCTGGTGCGGCCAGGAAAAATTAAACCGATAACTTCTCCAGGTCAGATGCGAGCGTGGACAGGTATGTTTACATGTATAGGACGTACACGCTTCAAACCGGAGTCTACGATGAATCAACAGGTCCGCACTCACCAGCAGCCAGAAATAGAATGGGATGTTATTATGCATGCTAGCTTGCGCGAAATACCTATTTCGAACTGTTTAGTCGTGCGATTCGATGCAACGCAGATGTGATCCACAATTGTGGAAATGGAAATAGATAGTTAGTAGCATGGTTATGTGCAATGGTTGTGGGGTATTTATATCTTCTTTTAGCTGTGTTTACGAATGGACGTCTCTCGGTAGCGTATCGGATATGATTGCAGTAGTAAGTTAATGTTCTTTGGTCGATAAGCATCGAGTTAGAGGATTAGTTACTTACGTTGGGAGGTGCGTGTAATCATATGTTTAGTCTCTAAAGGATTGCTCTTGGAGATCGATGAAAAAATCCGGTGTTGTGTTAGTTCGAAATGGTGTAGACTATTTTGGGTTGCTGCTTGTAAGGATTATAAGAACTTGGCTTTTGATCTAGATATTTTCTTGTTAGCTGTTCTGTGCGTGTGCACGTCGATCATTTTTACACTGTGTTACAGAAGTTTATCGAGAGTAATATTTTGTTAGAAGGAGTGGCATACGATGGTGGTTTGTGCACGAATGCTCGAGGTATGTAGTCTATTGACTGATAGAAAGCGATCCAGAAATATTGTCTGCCGCGCTATGCATTGGAAACAAATTTGTGGTTGGATGTTTGGGGCGGGTCAAGCAACCAACGCAGTTTTTGGGTGGAGAGAGAGAGAGAGAGAGAGAGAGAGAGAGAGAGAGAGAGAGAGAGAGAGAGATCGAAACTTTATTAAAACGAGCTGTGTGTCTGGGAGATCTTGTCTCTGACTGATCGCGGTTATAACACCGTCTGTGGTAACTTGCTTATGCGAAGGAAGTTTAAGAGTTGGTACTAGGCTATGACGGCTGTAAGGATAGCCCTGTCTGGGTTGTTACGAACGTATACAGAGCTTGCAGCATGCTAGTTGGGTCAGAAAAACGAGTTGGAATGGCTAGATCCGTTTGTTGTGGTAGGTTAGTGCCGACTACAGGTGTAGTTCTGTTACTGTGTTGGAAATGTTTGGCACTTACAGAGAGTGTTGTAGACTAGATGGGACGGAATTTAAGTAAAAAGTGTTGATATACCCTAGATACACGTCACGGTAAAGCTCTAAAGAAAATCGAATTTGGTGGTTATAAAAAGAAAAAGCTTTGCATTGATATTTCGTCGTAGCATCGCCTGTTTAATCGTATGCTAGTGTTGTGGTGTGCAATAACGTTACGTAGCGGATATGCCTGCTGTGGTAAATCATAATTCTCTCGTCGAAAATTAATGTATTTTATAAAACTCCTATAGTTTGGTAACTTAAAGTGCGCTAGTTGTAGTCAATGGAGTGCGTGTGTGCGGATCTACATGCGTAGTCAATTCAGCAAGTTCGATACTGCAAACGCTGGAGATAAGACGAAGCTACTATTTCTGGAATACAGTGGGGAAATATGTTCGTCCTGTGGGTATATATATCTTATAAAGTGCAACTAATCGATGTGTTTTAATGGAGGTGCCCCCATCTATTCTACAGCAGCAGCTTCGTGTAGATCCCTTCTATCTCCTGGGTTTGGACAACACATACACAAGATTTCGAAGGGATTTTTTAAACGGAGCATGACTTGCGGGTGGAAGGAGCAACAGCAACGCGGTTGCGGGCGAGGATAAGACAATTTGAAACGACTGCTTAACGTGGTTGATGTCGAATTGTAGAATAAAAATTAATTTGTTGAAAAATCACGAGCCCTGGTGTAAGCAAAGCTATCGATTTATAAAGTGTCCAAACAGGCGATTGTGAGGACTTTTATTTTTTCGCTGGGTCGAGAAGATGGTATAACCAGGATGGAGGAATTTGCAAGAAGAAGATTGTAAAAATACCGTATCTTCTCTTTTAGAACACTTAAACAAAGTGGCCGTTGTACTGTGCATCGCTCCCGGCTAACATACATAACATACATCTCCATCTACATACATACTCCGCAATTCACCGGAAGGCGCGTAGCGGAGGGTACACTCTACCACTACTAGGCATTTCCTTTCCTATTCCACTCCCATACGGAACGAGGAAAAAAAGAATGCCTATATGCCTCCGTACGAGCTCTAATTTCTCTTATCTTGTCTATGTGATCTTTACGCTTTTAAAGATCAGTTGGAGACATTACTTGGAGAGTCGAGCAAGGAGCTATATTTTTTAGCATTGCAGGACTTTATTCTCCACGGACGTAGATAGCGCCTACGTTATTCCACAACTCATAAGAAGAAGAGTAAACGAAAACTGGGTTATCTGGCGAAGACGAAGGCTTTAAAGGATGCTATTGCATATGTGCAGGCCCGGTTTAAACAGATAGTGTGGGGAGAAATATTTGCTTTTACACTAAACAGCCGGGGGGATTGGTCTCGCGTCGTTGTATTGACCAAAAAATTAGCGGAACACACTACGAACGTTTTTGTACTGTGTGTGACTCCCATCCATTACTTAGAGAGCAGGTTATGATCGATGTATGCTGGCGTTGGTTGCGATATAAGTGTTTGCGAACGTTACGTTGCATGTACTCAGTTGTACTGTAACAAAAAAAAAGTGTAAACACTCCATGTCCAATATAGTATCAGGTGTTGCGTTGTGTAGGTTAGCATCTTCGTTTGCGGTAGACATCTACTTGTAATTAAAATAATAAATCTGAGTTCGGATTAGTGGAATGCACAAGAAAGGATCTTGGAGTAGGAATTTTGTGGGTAAAGGGCGGGTCGAACTTGTTCTGAAAATCGGTGTTGCATTGGGCAGGTAAAGTACTACCTCGGTTCTGTGGTTGCTGTATTGCCGAATAAGGGTGTTTTTTTAGGTCAATACTTTCGAGAAAAAAGAAAAGTTTTAATGTAGACGGTCGGAAATCGGTAAATTATATCACGTATTTTTCTTTTATTTCCACTCTCCGTTGCACAATAGGGTTTAAATTAAATGTCTTCTGGGGCGCTGGAATATCGGTGTCTGACCTGCGTCAGATAAATGTAGTTTGCATCGTAACAGGACATAGAGATTCCTTAGATGGGATGTGTAGGCCTACTGCTGTAGCAATAAAATAAGAGGTAAAATTAAACTACCCGAATTCTCGGAAGGCGCATCTCTGTCTAACAAGGAAACGTAACAGGGCAAGATCGATAAAGAGAGAGAGTGTGTTAAATTTCAGACCATTAGGCATGGCTCAGCTCCATTAAATAAATGCAATGCGCGCTATCCTTGTCAGAGTGCTGCGTCTGCAGAGGTCTTGCGTAGATGGTTTTGATCATTTGTGGATGTAATTAGGTGTTTTTGTTTAAACATTTAGCATATGTTTCTTTTATGTAGCCTGCCGAGAAAGCGCTCTGCGTTCTGGACGATTGTTAACGGTGCTTGCAGATGTATATTTAGAGACATTGTGCTAGATGTCATTGCCGATTTTCGTTATTTGGAATTTTTGTATAAACAATATCTCGTCTTCTGCTGCTGCTGTTGTTGCTGTTTTATCGAAAGAGTGGTTGGCATACAAGTTTGTAGCGTTACATTCCGTTCGAT
Organism: Locusta migratoria; assembly: GCA_026315105.1. NCBI lineage: Eukaryota > Metazoa > Arthropoda > Insecta > Orthoptera > Acrididae > Locusta > Locusta migratoria. Next base: position 427,835,742 of record CM048747.1, read on the forward strand.
GGCTGTTGCTTGCAGCGTCTAAACGAAGAGATATATTTATAGATCTAAGGTTGCGGTCGAGTTCCGAAACGGACCATTTCTTTTCCTTCGGTTAGTCCCGAATGGTTGGCTCTGGTTAGAATTGTTTTTGTATATCGAAAGAGTATATGTTAAGATGTATACGTAAGTTTCTGGCGTTTGTTACCGTTTATTATCTAACCTGCGCTATTATTAAACATGTCTGTCGGCTGCAGTCTATGCGAAGAGCATGGAGAGAGATGGGAGTGTTTGCGCGTCGATAAATTCTTTGTTGCAAATTTTGCATACTAGTTTTAATATTTTACTACAAGCTGTAGTATACGGTTATTTTTTTTTTTTTTTTTTTTTTTTTTCCAGAGACCAACTAAGCATTTCTGTTCTAAATAGTTTTTTAGCATTACACTGAAATTCTTGTTAAAAATACATATGAAGAACACTATGGTAGCTTTATTTTGCAAGAATAATAAACAGCGGAAATTGTTACATAAATCGAGATCTGGCATACGGATCGCTGCAGCGCGCTTCATAAATATGCAACTTAACTGGCTGCTGACCTGGCGGGGCGCGGTTGCCGTAAAAAGAGTGCAGTATGCCCCTGCCCAGGGCGCAGGGGTCAGCCGGTGGGGGCGGTGTTGTTTAGAGATGTCGATGCGGTCAAGACAATCGTCGAGGTATTGTTTGTTTTGTTCTCATGAGTCGCGGCATCCTTTGAGAAGCGGTCGGGCAAGTAGCGCTGATGACAATCAAAAGAACCTAAATGTAAACTGTCAATCATCCTGTCCTTCCGGGAAGTGTGCTATTGACCTGTCAATCATCCTGTGGCGGTATCCTTTGAATTGCGGTCCGGCAATTAGCCGAGCGTCTGGCGTTGATGACACTATCGTCGACGGGCCAATCTCACTGTGCTGATACCCCTATTGCCCCATTACTAAGAGATGTGTTGCTTCAGGCTCTCCCGAGGCATTTCTTTTAAATATGCTTCTCGAACGAGACGTCAGATGTTATTGTCGCCCATTGTGGCAAATCTTTTTATGGAAGACTTCGAGGAGAGAGCACTTTTGTCAGCAGAATTTTTGAATCGTCAACTTAGCATTAGTAGGAAGTGTGTGCCGGAAAAATCGTAGCGGGAGACCGAGGGACAAATGCAGTAAGCAGATTCAAAAGCCGTTCTTATTTGGAAATGAAGTGGCTTGCACATGGCAGCGTAGCGTGGAGAGCTGCATAAAACCAGTCTAGTCATTGAAGAGCACAACAACAACAACTCCATCAGCAGCATTTGCAACTAAATGATAAGGCCTGGAAGTTAAGACCAATGTACCAATTTCCTGTAAGAGAGTAATTTTTGCCTTAATATCGTGATAATTACCGACAAATGATAATGCTTGGCATGTCTGAGTGATAATGAAGTTCCACTGCCCATTATTACTTATTACTCACGGTATTTTGCCTACTCCTGTAAGAGTTCGGGCTTGGTATGCATCGGTAATAAAGAATGAATTGATGGCCGTCTTCTATGTGTATATATTTCCTAGGTATAATCGTATGACAAAAGTAATAAAGAAACATCTAATATACTCTACATTAGTTTGTGAGTGTGGTTGAATAGTAGCAAGTATGATCGTTTGATCTAAGAGACTTACAGACTGTGAATGTTACCTTTCCACTGCCCACAGGACCAATGACGGCGCAGAGTGTACCTGGCCGCAGGTGGACAGACAGGTTGTGCAGGACATCTGCCGACTGCGACCACCAGCGGAAGCTGGCTTCACGCAGCTGCACGCTGCCCGCGGGGAGGCAGCTGTTACCCGCGGCTGCCGCTGGACCGACCTGACTGCCTGCTGGCAGCTGTACATTGTTCACGGGGAGGGACCTCCCCGTCACTTGTGGACCAGCGCCATCACCTTCCTGCAGCTGCCCGCCGCTTGCATGGACAGCGTCACCAGTTGCGCCTGCCTTTGGTCCAGAATCTGCGCCCTGCACGCTGCCTGCGGGGAGGCAGCTGTTACCTGTGACTGCCGCTGGACGAACCTCCCTGCCTGCCTGCAGCAGTACACTGTTCACAGGGAGGGACCTTCCAGTCACCTGTGGACCAGCCTCGCCGCATTCCTGCAGCTGTACGCTGCTTGCAGGGACAGCATTGCCAGCTGCGCCTGCCTTTGGTCCAGATTCTCCACCCTGCACGCCGCCAGCGGAGAGGCACCTGCCGGTCTCCTCTGCACCATAATCACCGTTGTCTTCCAGTAGGAACTCCTGGCACACACCAAAGCCATCATAACTATTTACGACTTCACTCATTTAACTAATAACAATGAATGGGACATTGGTCCACTTTTTGCAAGTACACTGATCAGTCAGAACATTACCTAACAGTTTCTACGTTTCACCCAGTACTGGTCATTGTCCATTTTCTGGGACACAAATATTTTATTTAATTCCGTATGAGCAATATAACTTATAGCATTGATTTTGGTACCTGAAGGCTGAATTTGAAACACGAAATAAATATTTTTTTAATTAGTAATGTTTAGGAAAGGACTTAATTTGCCTGTTTTCTGTACTTTCTCTTAGCTGCACTCCTTGTCTGCTGGTGGCTGCTGTGCAGCAATGAATTGTTATTTAATGATTTGGCTGTGTTTATGAGTATACGGACATCCATGTGAAATTCAATATTCCTCAGATATCCTGAAGTAAATGCGATATCAATTTATTTTGCGTGTCCCAATCATGAGACAATAGCAACTTACATTAGCAGTATTCTGTTGAAGTGCTTTACTAGGTTATAAATGTCTTGTATACAATAATTTACTGTATGCATTCTTGAGATCTAATTTGTTTATATTGCCGCGAGAGACCAGGAACACCAACTGCCGGCGTGGCGCGAGGGATAGCGTCACGGACTGCGGTGCTGAAGGTCGCCGGTTCAATCCCGCCCACCCTACTTCTTTGTAATTAACAATTCCAGAAGGTTCTACATCTTTCTTATGTTCACTTGTAAATTCTACTTGTTTCTTATGTTAACTGTTCTTCTAATTTCTGGTAAATTCTGTCTGTGTATAAATAGCAGAGTACTCTGCCTGAGAGGGAGTCAATGCTGCGTGTACGTTAAGTTCCTAATAAATGCGCTTTGAGTATAAGTACTGTTGCCTTCGAAGTCAAGCCTGCTCCCATTTCAACACAACATGTTTTGTGGAGGTGCCGGGTACTCTGTGCAACAGCTGCATCACCGTGGTCCAATTAGGCAACGTAAAAGCCGTCGGATACACGGACTGGAACCGGAATACGAGGGATTCACCGAGTACATCCTTCCAAAAGTCCGTATCATTAGAAGAACCATGGAGACGAAATCAACGGTAACCAGCTGCACATCAGACACATCAGTCGCCAAGTACAACAGGTGGGATCATACGATGTGCTTGGCCAACGTTTATTTCTACCTGGACGGAACAGCCCAGCAATAGTTCGAAAACAACGAAGACAAGTTGAATGCCTGGGAAACGTTCTAGGTGGAACTTAAGAAGACGTTTGGAGACCGACAGCGACAAATCTGCTCGGCCGAAGAACAACTGAACAACCGGGCCCAACGACATGGTGAGCCGACACAGTGTTACATACAGAATGTTTTGGCCCTGTGTAACATAGTCAAGTCGAATATGACTGAGGTCGGCAAAATCACGCACCTGATGAAGGGTATAGCAGAAGACATGTACCAAGCTCTTCTAATAAAAGACGTCGCTACGACAGAAGAGTTCATCAAGTGGAGCCAGCGGATTGAAGAGATGCAACAAAGGAGGGTTGGACGCAAGATGTATGACAGACTTCCCAATGTAGTCCCTATAGCCGTTGTGGAAGACCAGCATGACTTCGCTTCTCTCATACGACAAATCGTTAGAGAAGAATTACAACAGTGCATGGCAGCAGGGACTATTAGGCCGAGCGAGCATCAGATTATGGCCATGGATGTGAGCCCTGTAAGTCACGAGGGAGCCGACGCAGCTGAGGACGAGGTATTTCAGACATTAGCTCCTGTTTGCCCCGCCAATCGCACTCGACGTGAAGAATGGCGTCGCCCTGCTGTGACTTACGCTGCAGCCGCCAAACGGCAGCCTATGAACCGGCCGACACGACCACAACCAGCTCCCTCGGCAACTATGACGCCCCGCAGAAGAACAGACGTCTGGAGGGCAGAAGACAACACCTCACTGTGTTTCCACTGTGGGCGTCCTGAAGATGTCGTACGTTACTGCAGAGAGAGAAGGCGAGTTTTCGACGATTATTTTGCCGCAAGACGTCAGTCATCAGAGCAGTTCTATCCCAGGCATTCACCTGCTGATGAGTTCGGTCGACCCATGGAAAGAAGCCCATCGCCGTACCCTAGACGGGGTCGCTCCCCGACGCGCCGCAGCCGTTCACCGTCGCCGTACAGAGGTACCAGCCGCTCCCCTAGCCGCCACATCCAGGAAAACTAAGCAAGGCGACCATCTACGGAGGTGAGGCCGCCGCAGATGAAAATCCTCCACGGACGACAGTCGCTAAGATGTCGGGAAATCTCATCGACGTCATAATCGACGACCAACCTGTCCGGGCACTTGTTGACTCAGGAGCGTCTTTCTCTGTATTGTCGGATAATTTACCGCCGCACACTAAAGAAGACAATGTTCTGTGATACTAGGGCAACTGTGCTGAACGTCGCGAATGAAAAGTACGTCCAGCCAGCAGGAACTTGTGTCGCAAGAATAACCATCAACAACAGGACCTAGCCGTTTCAATTTGTCGTGTTAACAGAATGTAGTCACAATGTCATCCTCGGATGGGACTTCCTTCAGGCATTCCAAGCTATCATTGACTGTGGAAAATCTGAGCAGCAAATTGATGTTGTTCCGACGGATACACGTAATACAAAATTTTCTGGGAAGTTATTTGCCGTTGACAATGTGACGATCCCGCCGTTGACGATGAGAAGAGTTGCAGTCACAAATACAGATGGGCGATTAAACTGTGAAGTGCTTGTTGATAGTAAAAAATTTTAGCAGGCTCACAAAAGGAATTTACATACCAGAGGCTATCATAAGCATTACTGGTGGTCAAGGAGAGATTTGGATCACAAATTGTCAAGAGCAGTCACAACTTATCCCATCCCCAAGGGAATGTGTATTGGGACAGCTGAACCAATCCAGAACGGTGAACTCAACGTCATCAATGAAGACCCATGCCCTGCTGTTAGTACAGACAACAAGCTGGAGGGAAAAAACGTGGAACTGCCAATAGGGCCTGGACTGACCAAGGAACAACGCCAGCGGGTGTTAAGTATACTACGCCAATTTTCGGGTGCATTCACACCTCAGCAGGGAAAAAGTCAGACGAAACGGCCCACGATAAAGCACCATATAAATACTGGTGATCTTCCGCCAATGAGCCAGCGTTCGTATAGAGTGTCGCCAGCTGAAAGACGGATAATTAGGGAGGAAGTGGATAAGATGTTGCGAAATGACATTATTTAACCTTCGGAAAGTCCTTGTTCGTCTCCGGTGGTCCTCGTAAAGAAGAAGGATGGCACATGGCGATTCTGTGTCGACTATAGGCGGCTGAACAGAATCACAAAGAAAGATGTCTACCCATTGCCGCGTATTGACGACACCTTAGACTGCTTGAAAAGAGCTACACACTTTTCAACTATGGACATGCAGACAGGTTACTGGCAAATCGAGGTTGACGAAGCTGACAGGGAGAAGACGGCTTTTATTACACCTGATAGCATCTATGACTTTAAAGTAATTCCATTTGGATTATGTAATGCTCCAGCCACATTCGAACGCATGATGGACAACTTGCTTCGCCACCTTAAGTGGACGACGTTTCTCTGCTATTTAGATGACATTGTCGTTTTCTCAAAAACATTTTAAGAACATCTGAGTCGCCTGTCAACTGTGATGAAGTGTGTTCAGACTGCAGGTCTCGGCCTCGATCCAAAGAAGTGCCTCTTCGTCGCCAAAGAGGTAAAAATCCTGGGGCATCTAGTCAACGGAGATGGTGTCCGTCCTGATCCAGATAAAGTAAGGGCAGTCACAGAATTTCCAACTCCTCAGCACATTCGTGATGTGAGAAGTTTTCTCGGGCTGTGCTCATACTACCGACGTTTCATAAAAGGATTTTGTAACAAGGCACGTCCATTACAAGAACTTCTGCAGGGAGACGCCAAGTTTTACTGAGATGAGACAAAAGAAAGAGCTTTCCAGGCACTTAAGAAGGCTCTAACTTCCGCACCAGTGCTAGCCTTGAAAGACGAGAAAGCAGAAACGGAACTTCACACAGACGCCAGTGGTAATGGGATTGGTGGTGCAGTGCTTGTACAAGTTCAGGAAGGTGCTGAAAAAGTGATAGCCTATGCGTCAAGAGTACTCTCAAAGTCCGAGATAAACTACTCTACAACTGAAAAAGAATGTCTCGCAGTTATCTGGGCTATCAACAAGTTCCGGCCGTATTTATTCGGCAAACCATTCACCGTCGTGACAGACCACCATTCTTTGTGTTGGCTGACTAGCTTGAAGGATCAATCAGGTCGACTAGCAAGATGGGCACTAAGACTCCAAGAGTACTATGTCACAGTGGTATTCAAGAACGGGCGCAAACACAAGGATGCCGACTGTCTTTCGAGGAATCCATTAATGGAATACAACAGCATTAATGAAATTTCAGCCCTCACTGAATTAGATGACGTTACAGCTGAACAGAGGGAAGATCCAGCACTATTAAAAACGATAGAGGCCTTGGAGAAAGGAGAACCGACTAATGGAGAGTTCCAACTAATAAACGGAACACTGTATAAGACCAACTACGATCCACTGGGCCCCAAGTGGCTTCTGGTTGTTTCAGCTCATCTCCAGCTCATCTATTCTCAAATATTTCCACGATGCTCCAATATCCGGTCATCTGGGATTCGTGAAGACCTTATACAGAATCAGACGCAGATATTACTGATGAGGTCTCTACCGATTTGTCAAGCAATATGTGAGTCACTGTAAAGCATGTGCCGCAATTACCTCCAGGACATTTCGTACCGATTCCGCCGGCAGCAGCTCCATTCCACCGAGTTGGGATCGATCTTTTAGGGAGTTTCCCGAAGTCGACAGCCGGTAACCGATGGATAATAGTCTGCACTGACTACCTCACACGCTACGCTGTCACCAAACCTGTGCCGACTGCAGAAGCTCCAGAGATCGCAAAATTCCTTGTAGAAGACATTATTTTGAAGTATGCAGCACCACGTGTCATGATATCTGATCGTGGAAAAGTATTCCAGTCAAAACTAGTATCAGAGGTAATGTCACGGTGCGACATTGTCCACAGAATGACAACTGCATACCATCCTCAGACAAGTGGTCTTACGGATGCTGTCGATGTACGTCGATGTTGAGTAGAAGGATTGGGATACAATTCTGCCAGTCATGACATTTGCTTACAATACTGCAAGACAAGACACCACAGGCTTCTCTCCGTTTTTCCTGCTCCATGGCCGTGAAGCTGAGACGACAATGGATACGCTGTTCCCGTTCCAACCGGACGACACTCAGGATGACTATGTTAAACAGCTCCTAACCAGGGTCGAAGAAGCAAGACAGCTGTCTCGCATACGGACACTGGCCGCCCAGGAGAAGGACCGTCAGCGGTATAACGATAAGCACCGACCTGTTGTGTACAGCCCAGGAGATCTGGTATGGATTTTTACCCCTGTACGGATCGTTGGACTGTCAGAAAAGTTATTGAAGCGATACTGTGGTCCGTATCGTGTCATTCGCCGCCTGTCAGACGTCACATACGAAGTTGAGGATTATGAGCCGTCGTCGAAACGACAACCTCCGACGGCGAGCAACCGCGCGCTCCGCAGCGAGGCGCCTTAGACCGCTCGGCTACTCCAACGCTGCCTGAATGAACAATTATGTTTCTTATAGAGGTCACAAGATTCCGTATAAGGTAAAACCAATTTATATAAAAATTTATCACTCAGTGAATAATTCATTGTTCCTTTCTGTTTCTTTATTTCTCGTTCTGTAAATTTTAATCGAAAGATTAGGCGTTTTATGCTGATTCCACTTAACATTTAACATTGACATACACTACCATTGTAAATTACATAGCACACTTTATTTAATGTTTCATATTTTTACATTTAACGCAAATAAACGAAGTTTTTAATTATTGCTTAAATCTTTGTTCTTTAACGTTCTGGATTTGGTCACGGATGTTTTTCGTAATTCCAGTTTAAAAAAAAAAATTCCCACTGTTTCCAATCAACCAGCTCTTTGACGGTATTCTATATCAGCTGAGCAGTGGCGTGTTTTTACAAATAAGCCCGTGTTTGAACAATGCATTAGTAAACTGTGGGTGCTTGTGGCTTTATATATATACATGTGGCATCTGTTCGGAAAGAAGAGACGTCACATTCTGATCCTGCAGCTGTTATTATTTAATATTCATAGAATATATGACTTCAACTGCTATTGGGCAAAGCTGAAAATGTGTACCCAGCCGGGATTCGAACCCGTGTCTCCTGCTTTCTAGGCAGTTGCGCTGACCCCTACACCACTGGGGACACAGTGATCACCGCACCTGCAAGGACTACCCATGCACGCCTCCCGTCAGATACAAATTCCCAGCTTCGCCCTGCCCATAGTACTCAAACTCGTAGTTTAACTAATTCCCGTAAGAGTAAGGGCTTCAAACTTGCCCACCCCTCCCCACTAACGATAGGATCATTGCCTGTCACCGGCATATTATATATATACATGTGGCATCTGTTCGGAAGGAACAGACGTCACATTCTGATCCTGCAGCTGTTATTATTTAATATTCATAGAATATATGACTTCAACTGCTATTGGGCAAAGCTGAAAATGTGTACCCAGCCGGGATTCGAACCCGGGTCTCCTGCTTTCTAGGCAGTTGCGCTGACCCCTACACCACTGGGGACACAGTGATCACCGCACCTGCAAGGACTACCCATGCACGCCTCCCGTCAGATACAAATTCCCAGCTTCGCCCTGCCCATAGTACTCAAACTCGTAGTTTAACTAATTCCCGTAAGAGTAAGGGCTTCAAACTTGCCCACCCCTCCCCACTAACGATAGGATCATTGCCCGTCACCGGCATATTATATATATACATGTGGCATCTGTTCGGAAAGAACAGACGTCACATTCTGATCCTGCAGCTGTTATTATTTAATATTCATAGAATATATGACTTCAACTGCTATTGGGCAAAGCTGAAAATGTGCTTGTGGCTTTGCCTTTCAAAGAGAACATTTTATACATCGATTCACATATCTTACAAATGCGATTAATACTTGTAGTGGTGGCACCAGTCGCCATGGAAAAATTTAAAGCCCTTCTCTTTTGTCAATGGTAACAACCCTCAAACATTCTTTGCGTTCTATTTTTCTGTCTACGCTCGGCTCAATGTAGCCTCTAATGCAACACGGTACACTAAAACAGCAAAAATATGGTTGCACTGCTTCTTTCTGTTCAAACTGGAGACTCATATTAAAAAAGGAGAAGAATTGTCATAATCAACCACCTTGACAAAGGCACTGCAAATACAACTGTCATTCCATGGTTTGTTGATATCCCTATTGATTGTTCCAATATATTTCTTTTAGTTCTAAATCGCGAGGAAAAGTTGGAGAGAAATTTTTATTGCTTGAGTTACTTCTGTCTTTTTTCCCCTTATTGCATTCATCCATCACACACAACAACTGTTAAAGCTGGATAACGTCGACATACGTCACACTGTATCCACTAACTGAAACGACGAGTCGTCCTTGAGTGATTACCGCGAAAAGCGTCCAGTCTTTTGCTTATCATAATGTATTCAAAAACAAACCCATGATGATATGCGAGTTCTTGCAATCGTTTCTGACATGCAAATTTCCAAATAAAGGGGCCAGTATGCAAAATAGCCACCACGCAGTACTTGGATAGATGTTCATTTTTGCTTAATTTACAATGTTCCAGAAATTTCGCTACGGGAATGAGAAGCAATGCGAGGAACTCGGCATACACACGAGCAGTAGCTCCGTAGGCCAAGCTGGACACCGCCGACCGTCGGCGAGCCTTTGTGCCTGAGGAGCACAGCGTCCACAAGAAGGCCGGCAGCTAGCGAACGGGACTGGCCCAGGACTCTCCAGGCACAAAAGGTTGGTCTGCCAAACGTTCGGCAGAGACACCACACGCACAAGTCTGGAGCAGGCACCGAATTTTGCATGCAGCCATAATATTAATTTTCCCACGACCTGCGAGACAGACTAGCAACATTGTTAATCCAGACTGAGAGTCTGTGACGTCAAACGCTTGCAGATTTGGAAATGCCGCCGTACAAGCTAGTAAGGAGAACTGACGCTCATTGTCGTGAGGCAAATGTGTGGGAGTTTTTACCACAGTCTAACATATACAGTCATTTTTGTTATACACTGCAGCGCTCCAAGCGGCCGGCAAGCTACGTTTCTGAATACGGTATTGGATGAGTGCAAATAGTATCGTTTATATCGATTTATACAGACTTTTCACTATAGGAAACGTATTTAGTGTCATAAAAATAGGTAGTCATTTAAAATTAGCTCCACCTTTGTCTTTATTAGGTTTACTGAGATCGCTGATGAGGTACGACACGGTACATTGCAGGAAAGTTTATTTACAATTATCTTGTAACCTACAGGCTTTTGCTGAATAATATCATTTTCTATTAAAAATAAGAAATGGCTAAGAAACACCGGAAGACCTACCTTTGGCAAAAAGTCGCTTTTCTACTCAGAACGTTATGGGTTCTTCACTACAATTTAAGTAAACATCGATGAGAGTGGGATACCAGCTGTGATCCTTCCCCTTGCTACCCCTCCCCCTTCTCTCCCTGAGGGCCCCGACTATCCCTCCCTTCCCATCCCTTCTCCCCTCCTCATTCCCCCGTCCCTCCGGATCCTCCTCTTACCGCCCGCCCCTATCCTTCTTCCCCGTGGCTTCCTGGGACATCATCTCCCCCGTCCCTTCCCCAGCGGCCCTGTGGCTCCTTCCCATCCTCTCCCTCTCCTCGCATCCCCTCCCCCCTCCCCCCAACACCATATCTTCAATGCTGTCAGTGCTCCACCATCTATGAAACCTCCTTTGTGCTTCGACAAGTATGGTGCGTTTTAGCTACATTGCTTTATTTTACAACAGTGGACGGCCAACCCGCAGCCGACATCGTCAGTTTAACTAGTGTATTTCTCCTAGTGTGTGTTGTGTTTTTTGTTTTAACTCCACAATAGCCACCGCCCTATGCTCATTTTAATTGTATGTGTGCCACTGACCTTCGAACATCTGTTTTTATTCACCACTTTCGCCGTTCCAAATGTTTTATGTCACCACCGTTTTCCTCCATTTTATGTACGTTGTTTTATCTCCATTTTAAATCTCCGTTTTATGTATGTGTTATCTCCAAAATTTTATCTCCTTTGTGTTTTTATGTTTCTCCTCTGTCAAATTTTACTTCTGTAGGCTGAAGAGGGCCAGTGAGCGCTGTCGGCCCGCCCCTTTTTAGAGGAATTGAAATCACAATAAAGAAAAAGAAAACGTAGTAAACGCATATAGAATGCAATAAATACAGTATTTAACGTACCAAAGCAGCCACCACAGCTGTAGCTGAAGGAAAAACGTCAGTTACGTCACAGACCTGGCAAGAAAACGGAAAAAGCAATCAGACTGTTTTCAACAAAGAAGAACCCAATTCCACAATTGTTGCTACAACTGAACGGCAAACGGCAGGAATCTTCAATCCCTTGTATTCTTAATCTGAAGTAATCACACTCAAACGAATATGCGCGTATCAGAAAGACGACTGATGTCTAAAAATGTTCGAATCGTTAAACTACACACCGAATTGATACGCGTCAAGGAACTCTTGTCATAGTAACGCAAAAACTATACCAACTATTTCGTTAATTACGCACACAAATAATTATAAACAAACATCACCCCTACGGCAGCTTGCCCACCGCTAGGAGCACTAGTGTCGTTGCAACTGTCAGGTGGTAACAACTTTCACAGCAGTGAGTATCGCGACTGTATATGTTACACTGTGGTTTTATTATACGGTAAACGCTCATGCTATTCCCCAAGGCAAAATATAACTTTTGCTCGACTGAACAACTTTGAGACAATTGGTTGTCGTCTACTTTTGGCACGAGTCGGCCAAGCTGGCTCAGCAGGCACAAAAAATCAGGAGTTGTACGCCAGCTTCGACACGGAGAGGGCCTCTCTCCTGAAGCAAAGGCGACAGGCTTGGTAACAGCAACCAACACTTCGGCGTATCTAGAGGTATTCGTACACCGAGGAAGTGACTCAGTAATGCAAAGTAACAGCTTAGACTACCGCCATAGTAATAAATACGCAGTATCAGCGTGATAGGAAAATCTAGTCTTTCAAGCTGATTACCAGTTTTATCAGAAAATATGTGTCGAAGGTAATAAATCTAACCGTAATATTTCAACTGATTCTCCATATCAGGATGCTAACTCCTCACATTTAAATATCATATCACTTAATATTTAAAGAGTAATTTTCCACCTTAAGTTCACTGTTCAGGGGCACACTTGTCCTAGTTATTAATTCTATACTGCTAGCCATAAGGGAACCCCTTGGAAGTTGGCAGCCGAAAAAACAGCCGCATGAACCAGAAAGTCTAAACACTACTCGACAGGTGCACCAAGTGGAATACAGACCGTACAGGAAAATAAACAGAAATTTCTCGACCTAACTTACAACCTCTTCTTTGAGAGGTCACGGACAACAGCTCGGGAACACCATGTCACTACGTCGGCCCAGGATTGGCCGGCACCGTCTACATAACCTCGTCCACACTTCATTTCACGCAGTTTACTTTGAGCCACTGCAGTCTATGCTACGGTCCCAAGAATAGCTGAAGAAGAAGCTGACTGCTGACTCGAAGAAATCAAGAGCAAAAGCCTGTCAACACATTAGCCAGTCTGGACTTTGGATAGTGGATCACCGCAGAAGAAAACTTCTTCAAAGACTCCATGCAGCACAGTCACTGTAATTGTTTGTAGTTAGAATTTCTTCAATAAACTGTAGTCTAGAAGAAACCACTGAGTTCATTTCTTTGGCGAAGAGCAAGGATTACAACCTCCCAGTGAAGATGGTGGATCAACCGCAACCATAATTGTCTGTTCAATAAATATTAAATGGGTTCTTTCAGCTGTTTGCGCAGCTGCAACAGCAACTCATTGCTGAAGTAAGGAACCACCACAGTCTAGGCCCACACCGCCGTTTCCGGCCTTCAGTGAAGAAGTGGAAGATACATGAGAATAGGATCTGCTAGCATTCATGGATACATCAAGTCAGTCAGGAAGATGACCAGAGAGCCTATTTCCTTCCCTGAAATTATTCAAATATCTACGTCCTATTCACCAAACTTCAGCCTCGAGACCCAGACTTTTTTATCCTTCGTCTGTGGATCCTTTAATGCCTACTGCGAATAAGGCAGTTATCATGTCCTTGCAGCATGGGTGGAATTCTGCCAGTTAAAACAAAATCTACAGAAAGTTGTAGGCAGGTATCCTGGGCCTCACCCAATAGTGCAAATTCACCAATCATGACTCGAAGGAATCGTATGCAGATGATGTGGTGAGAGAAGATCACATTGAAGCAGCTCCAGATACGCCTTCTGTCAAGATGCACTTAAGCTAGAAGATCGATCTTTTGAGCAAATCATCGACCTGGCCCTCAAGTTCGAAATATCTTCTGTGCAGACCGACAATCGGGGTCGTGGGCAAAAGTCACCACCGTCAAAGAAGCGGCTGCCCTGGATCAGGAGAACGTCACCGAGTCTACGGATTGTCGCAGCACAATGCCAGGTAAAATCCCCAAACGACCCAGGCACCGAAGGACTGTTAGACCATTCCCCATGGGGTTCCCGACAGCAGCCGCAGCTCCGCAGTGCCGTCGCAAGGATCCCCTTCGTCTGTCATTCTGTCCCAGATGCTACTTCTAACATGACAGAGACGATTGCCCCAATCGATGAGCTAATTGCCATCAAAGTAGAAACGATGGTCATCTTACATCCATTTGCCACATGTCGGCTCAGCATCCCGCCATTCCTCATGCCATATCAGAAACCATGCCCATGGGCATAAATCAGGTAGATGTCTCGGCAGAGTCCAAGTATTTGACTGATGTTTAATCAATGGGAAGCCTCTCAAGATGCAAGAAGGCACGGAAGTGGCTGTATCTCTCATCAATTATCCATCTTAGGCCGCTATTGGGCGCCGCCTACAGTCAGCTGCCAAACGCTTTCTTAAACAAGAAATTGCTCTGCTCAGACAAACCACAGTGTCCTTCAAATTAGTCAGCCATATGGTGCCATTTTAATCATAAACAGCTCGGAAATTGCAGTCCTTCCCGGGTTAGAAGCTGTTTGGATTTACCATTGACGCTCATGTGCATCTTTTGTCTCCAAAGGTGCCATTTCCGGAAGTGGAGGCGCCCTTCGACGAATACCACTACCTCTTAGCGCCAGGTATCAGATGCTCAAAGAACTTCGTTGGATCTCTTTACTTACGACCGTCGCAACTCCCTCATTACTCCTGAGCAAGTCAGGTGCTGGAGACTCTCCAGCAACCACTTCAAGAAGAATCAGACCACTTGCACCTAGAAAGAGTTCTCAGGCGGTACCAATTCAGCCTGTAGGCTACACTTCTCATTCTCGTCCTGAAGCCAGGACGCCGCATCAGGTTATGTGCAGATTTTGAAGCCACCTAAAACCTTCAGCTTCAGGTTGAAGATGACCCTCTGTCCCATCCAGATGCCCTGTTCCAAAATCTAGCAGGGGGCAACTATTTTTCAAAAATTGATCTGGCAAAGGCATATCTGCAAATCCTATTGGTTCCCCAATGTTGGATCCACAATCTCAACCATATATGGTCATCAACGCCCCTTCTGGCTTGTTCCAACTCACGTACCTAATGTTTCGACTGGCTAGCGCACCTACTATTTTGCAAAGGAACCTCAAGCAACTACTTCACGATATTCTGGTGTGCAACAACTAACTGGATGACATTGTCATCACTGGATCCTCCTCCTCAGACCACCTAGCCAACCTGCAACTCTTATTCCCGATAAGATTGAAATGCAACAAAGAAAAGTGCTCTTTCCTCCAAACCTCCATCTTCTATCTTGGTCATGTCATATCCCAGAATGGCATTGTACCTTTATTATCCTATTTGGAAGTCAACTCCTGGTTGCCTCGTCCCTGGGGCATCGCCAATTTAAAGTCTTTATAGTAAATTCATTCCTGCTGCTGCACAGATGACTGTTCCTTAGTACCGCTCCTGCAGGAAAATGTTCCCTTTCAGTAGACACTTGAGTCCAATGTCTCATTAAGTATCCTCAAACAACAAATGCAATCAGCATCGTGCCTCACCTCGTACGACCCCTCCTTTAATATTAGCTATGGATGCATCCAATTATGGGGCTGGGGTCATTTTATCACACAAACTTTCCAACAGATCTGAGTGCCCTATTGTATTCATCTCCAAAGCCTTATTTGAGGCGCAACTAAAATATTCTCAAATCGAGAAGAAGATCCTGGGAATAGTCTTTGCCTGTTCCAAATTTCTTCCTTTTTTATATGAGAAATACTTTGAATTGATAACCGGCCACAAGCCACTCCTGACAATATCTCCCCCTCTACCCGCTTACCCACCAAGACATCTCAAACTATACAGAAGTGGTCCTTGTTCCTCTCTCAGTTTCGATACACGCTCTATTTTCGTTCCACTACTCAACACACGAATACAAAAGCCCTTTCTTGCCTGCCGTTTGGAGCTGACCCAGTCTTTCATTCTTCCAAACTGATGATTTTTCATGTCGATGACGATATCCAGGAGACACTTCTAGCGTTCCCTATCACCACCACTCGGCGGAGCGGCCGAGCGCATTGAGGCGCTATGCTGCGATACGCGAGATCGTTCCCGTCGGGGGTTCGAATCCCCCCTTGGGCATGGATGTTTGTGCTGTCTTTAGTAGAAGGTAGTTTGTAAGTTTAGGGACTGATGACCCCATAGTTAAGTCCCACAAGCTTCACAAACATTTGAACATTTTTTTACTACTCCCTCACCTCAGTCCCAGGCACAACTCCAGTTCTTTTACACCATCAGACATCAGATCTCTGTCGTCGACGGCGTCATCCTGCGCATAGTACCAGCATCAGCCCCTTTGGTAGTTATTCAGAAAAAGTCACGGACAATGGTCCCCAATTTCTAAGCCAAGAATTAGAGACCTTCTGTTCCACAAACAGAATACAGCTCCTCTTCACTCCACCCTTTCAGCCCCTCAGTCCAACAAGCAGGCAGAGCGCTCCATGCAGACTTCTAGATGG
This sequence comes from Locusta migratoria, assembly GCA_026315105.1. Lineage (NCBI taxonomy): Eukaryota > Metazoa > Arthropoda > Insecta > Orthoptera > Acrididae > Locusta > Locusta migratoria. The sequence continues at coordinate 427,852,179 of CM048747.1, forward strand.
CCAGATATGCTGCAAATCACTCACTCGATGAAGTGCTCACACTCTTCCTAAGTTCCTACCATTCTACTTTTGTGTCCAAGAGCTGGACTGATATTCTTAGCGGCCAATAGCCCTGCACAATCCTGCACCTCCAGCATCTAAACTTTGGGTACTCACGACAACTTCATGTTATGTGCCTGGATCCTTGGTCTGGACCCAGGTTTTGGCCCTAAGACAGGTTTACTTTCAGGGGGTGTCCAATGGTCTAGGGGCCGCCACCTCTATTACATTCGAATAGACGATTGGGTGTTGCGTAGGCATCACAGCCAACTATATCCCCATTATCCCCCCCCCCCCAGCTCGATGCTGCTTCTAACTGCATTGCAGCAGATGAACAACACCACAGTCCCCTTATTCCGTCTGGAGATGTTGCTGGGACCCTCATCGGCTCCGCCTGCCATGCCATTGGTGCCACCTCTTCTGCACTGCACTGTTTTCACCGCCTCCTTGAGGAGGCTACAGCAGCTGATCTAGATAGCCTTCGCCATTTCCCTGCCAGGCAGCTCCCCCTGGCAGCCCAGAAAACATGAACACGTACCAGAAAGCCTAAAAATACTCTACAGGTGCACCAAGTTGAAGTAAATATCCCTAATTAACTTAGAACCTATTCTTTCAGAGGTCACGGACAACAGCTGGGGGACTCCATATCGCTATGCCAGCCCGTGATTGGCTGCCACCGTCTACATAACCTCAGGCAGAACTAACTTCAGGCAGTTTGCATCGAACCACCACAATGTATGCCAGGGTCCGAAGAATTGTTAAAGAAGAAGCCGACCGCTGACTGGAAGTTATCAAGAAAAAAAGACTGTCACCCCATCAGCCAGTCTGGACCTTGGATACTGGCTCACCATCGACAGAATCTGATGCAAGACGTCCGTGCAACACTGTCACTGTAAATGTCTGTAGTTAGAAGTTTTTCAACAAACTGTAGTATAGAAGAAACCACTAAGTTCATTTTAAATTCCATTCCGGAAATTAAATCCTTAATAATGAGGCAAATGAGTCAATGGGCGAAGTGAAGTCTGAAATTCTAGAATTTTACACATGAAAGTAATGTACTAATAGTAGGCAAGCGGCAGCAAAACGGGAGCGGAACAGATATTTTGGGCCTAGGCCTAGGTAGCCAGACACCCAGAGCGAGGAAAAAAGTTGACATAACTCGCGCGCCCGAAGCCTACTCTACTACCTTCTATGCTGTGTGGGTCTGAAACGCGGATCCCATCATTGATATTATTCTGTTGTCTCATTGCTGTCTGAGGAAAACATTTCAGACTTACTGTTCCTGAGAATCGACATGGAAGAGCTCATGGGGCAGCATAAAAAACGTCAGTGAGGCTACCCCTTGCCTTGAACCGTTGATTGCTCTAAAAAGAACAGTTGGCACTCTGAAAGGACGGCTTTTTGAGACAACGTTCGACATCACTGGTACCTACCCCCTCATCTAAGTTGATATCGGGGGATTCAACTCCAGTGAACCCCTTTGGGATGCAGCATGCCTGCAATTTCTCCTGTGTTATACAGGGCGGATCCTTTGGAGACCGTTCAAAACCATTCAACGAAATTTTAAGTTGATCTAAAGGAGCAAAGCGTGTTTATGCTTTTTAGCTTTTGCATTGATCTCGTGGGGAAAGAGAGGGGAGAGGCAGGTGGGGTTTGCGACAGTAACAAATGCCTGAATACAATGGAACATGTCCTACTAAGAGTCCAACGTTTCATTACACTCTTGGTTCCAGATGTACAGCTTTGTTAACAATTGCAGAAACTTGAACACTTATTCAAAAATGCGTCGGGTATGCAGCTACGTATGAAAGTCAACATAGGTCGATATTTTCGCAGGAGCACACCCTACCATTATCAAGGCAACACTACAGAAAGGAAGCAATGTGCAACAACGTTTACAATCTCGGTTCTCTATGACAACAGAAAGGTAACACCCACTGAGCAAGCAAGCACACAGCGCAATCACAAGACCATAGATGAAAACCAACAGCAATATCGATAGCAAAAACACCAGTTTTCAGCGGGTGAGGTGGCATTAATTTCATCCCTCGATTTTTGGACAAGTAAGACGCCAGAATCCCATGTATAGTTTAAGCATAAACCTATTCAACAAGTTATCCGCTAGTCTTATTTCAGTCGCTTCCTTAATACCACAATTCCAGTAGCTGGAACTGCATACCAATATTTCCGTTTTGTTGTATTCCATCGAACCTCTGTCCAAGCACCAGACTTCTTAGGTTCTTACAAAGGTGTGTGCCGTTTATACCCAATACATCGGTCTTCGACTGTCCTAATTGTTTGAAAAACATATTATGAGATGCTACAGCTGCATGGGATACGGTAGACAGAGGCCTTGCGCAAAACCAAAAGTCCTTAACGAACGCTAACAGCGTCTTAATTTTAGAAGGTGGTATAAATACACATTGCACGTCATAATTTCATTTAATTCGGCCAATATTGTTAGAAATGCTGCCAACGCATGGCAAAAAGGTCATTGCCTTGCGTGCTACCTCTGTGCCATCAAGACTAACCCGTCGCAAATTTGGTTGATAGCACAACGCTCTTTTAATCTACCCTTCACTACAACCATTCTAGCGAAAAGTGAACTCCAGGTGGGACAACCCGGTAGGCAAATTTTCCTGGTTTCAGATTACGTGCGACCTGTCCACTGAGTACGTAGAACCCCTTCACACTAAGCTGGTTGCGATAACCATCAGCCTGAGTTGGATTCCTATAAACAACGTACCATCTACCTTCCTCCTAACCAACACATCAAGGAAGGGAAGGCAACCATTCTTTTCCACCTCCATGGTGAAACGGAGTTAGGGTGGATTCAATTTAGAAGTTCAAAACATTATTCAAGTTCTCAGTACCATGTGGCCAAATAAGGAACTATTGTCTACATACCTGAGAAAAACAAGCAGGTTTCAACGCCGCTGAATCTAATCCACTTCTTCAAAGTTCTCCATGAATAAATTAGCAATGATAGGCTACAAGGAACTTCCCATCGCAACTCCATATGTCTGTTCATAGTACTGATCGTTAAATAAGAAGTAGCTGGAAGTGGAGATATGTCGAAATAAATTCGTTAATTCAGTTTCAAACCTAGCCTCAATTAACTGCAACGAATCAGACAGAGGAACACGAGTGAAGAGAAAAACCACATAAAAACTGACTAAAATATCAGTCATTCAACTGCAATGCCTCCAATCGAAATATGAAGCACCAATGTTTGCCACAACTGCTCTAAGAGGACATGTACCTTAGGAAAGCCATACTATTTAGTAGGTACAACACAGTAAGATGATTCTTGACAGTCTCATGTGACCAGGAACTTTTCTTACACATTTTTTGTAGGGTCAGCAGCATATCTGCGATATGCTGAATCAGAAAGTAAACACTATATCTTTTGCACAACAATAGCATTTTTCTTGTCCGCAAGTAAAAAAACATATCAGGATGCAAAGCAGCTGCTTCAGATGTTAATAGTACTCGCAGGGGGACGTACCCTAGTCGACACACGACAAGCTTCCCTCGTAACCTCCTCTTTAGACTTAGAAGGTAGAACAAATAAAATCATCAACAGGTAAGCGCTCAGCCGTCGGGGCAAAGTTCAAACATTTTCCCAGCACGGATAAAGCCGCGTCGTCCAAGATGTTCTCTGTGAGATTAATCAGATATTGTCTAGTTGTAGAAACATTCTCCAAACTACGGAACCATTCTATTTTCGACGAATTCCGGGCCTTTACTGTTTGAAATTCCCATTCAGATTGTAACCAGGAAGTGCCGTCCATCCAGTCCTAAAAAATTTCAAAATTAGAAGCAATTTTGTAAATGAAACCGAAATAATTCTTAGAAACAAAACCTCATTCTCCGCACGTGTAATGAGTCCTTTCACGGTCAAGAGGTAAGCCAGCACGTTGCTTGAGGCAGCTGGCGGCAGGAAAATTAATATGATGCAAAACCTTAGCAAATGTTGGAACAGTACTATTATTCCGACACTTCAACAAAAACGACAAAGCACAATGCAATCTGACTCTGCTACTACGAAGTTTATCTAACTTTCCTAAACAACGATACATTTTCTCCCCGTAGAGGTGTACAATGTGATTCCTTATTTATCACGCCGTATGCTTGCCGGCGTATGCTTCTTAGCTGCATTATTGCCTTGAGAATGCCAGGGTGTGCTCCTGCCGAAATATCGCCCGATATCGAGTTTCATACCTGGCTGGTCGTTTGAATACGCCATACACCAGGGCAAATCACCTTGAACACCTATTCGTCTGTGTGGTCCTCCTCTCCTGCTATAGCGCCTACTTGGCGGATATGCGTAATCTGAGTGGTTACCTGCCTTCAGGCAGTGTATTCGATAAATGCTTGAAGCTTAGAAATCATTATACTCCAGTCATTATGTCAGTCACGACAGAAGTGAAGACACTTACCAAGTGAGGTGGTGCAATGTTTAACACAGTGGATTTGCTTCGTGAGGAGGGCGGTTCAAATCAACCATCGGCCTACGATATTTACTTTTTCCGTGCTTTCCCTAAATCACTCCATTCCTTTCAAAAGGCACGGCTGATTTCCTTCTGCATCCTTATCCAAACAATATCACCATAAGCTCCATCTCTAATGAACATGCTGTCCATGGGACATTAAGCCTTAATCTTCCTTCTTCGTTCCGTCCTTCCTGAAGATACATGTAGACACTTATCAGGGTTGCAACAACTTCCCTGAAGTGAAAATCCCTGATTACCAGACATAGTCTTAGCATTATTTCCTCGCAAATTTTTATATTTGAAAGGTAAGATGTCAAATAAATTGAGCACTTCTGTTTTTCTGAACCTGTAATTACCTTTAATTTTGAACGAAACTCAAGTGATTGTCTTCATCACAGAATTCATGACCTGAACGATAGGTAAACAGGTTAGTCGTGTAAATATATTATTTCATTAAATAAATCTGTATTTATCAGTGTAAGTTAACTAGAAGTCTGAATTTATAGGAAATTTTTGCTCCCTCTACTGTATAGGATTTAGAAATTTCCAGGAGAAATAATTCATGACATCGGGCAAGAAACATAAATAAATATACTAAACGATTTGACATTAAAGTTTCAAAACTAAGGATAACAACACTGAGGCAGATACAATGACATTATGTTTTGTTAACAAATGAAAAGTCAAACTAACAATTAATAGCATCCGAATCAGTCGTAACTCAGTTGTGACAGAAGTGGTCTCTTCGACAATTCATATGCATGGCGTCTCTATAAATAAATAATTCAGTCTGTTGAGTGAAGAATGACGTTTCTCATACTTCCATAACATGTTTGGATTCCCTGGCATTTTCTGATTTCCACGACTTGTGGCAAGTATATTTAGACATCACTCCCGTACGTTTATAGTTTACCTGCATCCTCTCTAAGGAGACTCTACAGCCTGACCATGCGGCGATGGCGTTTGGCAGCAGGTTAACCAGCGTCAGTTTGAAGACGTTGTAAAACTGGACTACAGTGAAAACCTACAACAGAAATACCGATGTCTGTTTGCCTTAATATCAGTACTTGTCTTATATAAGCTATTACTATGAACAACTGTAGTAAATAACTTAACACTTTGCAGTTATTTCCTACTCGTTGTACAAACAATAGTTCGGGAAGGTAATAATACACTCATATGTAACATTAATTTATAAAGAAAATATATTTTCTCAGAAGTACCTTGGATGTCACCAGCGCGTTTCCCAGCAGGATGTGAATAAGAAGCGTCAGAAACACAGACACACGATCGATTACAACAATAGATGATAGAGTGAGACCGCCGATGACGGACAGAGGCGCTATTTTGGACATTTCTGATCTGCAAAGAAAATAATGTCAAATTATATGCCATACTCTGGAGCTCTAACATTATATGTACAGTTTTTATTCACATTTTTGTACAAGTTGACTAATACATAAATACCTTTAGTGACAACACTGTGTTCTCGGCTCGGTCTGAAACTCGGGAATAGAGTCTAAGGTTATTGTGAATTTGAACCGCAATATTTATTTCAACATTCTCGTTTGACATTTCCTCTGCGTTCCTGTGGAGAGTTAGTTGCGGGCATTGCTGTCTTCCAAGATGGCAACAATCTTACCCAAACAGCTGCACACATACACTGTTGGCTTGTCAAACATTCGGACACCGTATCACACTTTGACAGGCCTGCCAAATCACCTAATGTCAATTCGAAAAAAATATATGTTACTATTTTGAAGAGAAGATAAAACTTAACCGCCGGCCGCGGTAGCCGAGGGGACTGCGGCGCTTCAGTCACGGTCTGCACGGCCACTACGGTCGGTGGTTCGAATCCCCCCTCGGGCATGGATATTTGTGCCGTCCTTAGTGTTAGCTAGTTCATAAGTAGTTTGTAAGTTTAGGGACTGATGACCCCGTAGTTAAGTCCCATAAGCTCTACAAACATTAAAAACTTAACCGTCAACATGACGATTATGTGGTGGTAGCTTTGCCGGATGTAAAGAAAAATGATTCTACTACATATGCGAGTAAACTCAATTTGACAAGGGAACCTGTAAAGCAGCGAAATCCCACCACGGCAGGCAGCAATCCACAACCACAACGTGGTCCATACGCCTCATTCGGACGCCATGGCCTACATGGAACCGGAAAGTTTATATATATACGATACATTTTGTTCAATGATCTCGAGAAAGATACATATTTATAGTTTACATGCATAGCAGCTATTGCTATATACAGTCTAAAAAGTCCTAACCATTAAACGAGTATAAATTAATACCGCAGCCAGTTGCTTTATTGAGTTCTACAAAAATACGAGATGCATAGATATATGTCTGTCCTAATTGTGGTGTCGCACAAGTATGAATTGCGCGTCGCCATGCACGCACGGCACGGCGTTCTTACGACGTCAGCCACGAGCGCCCTCTGATGCAACTCCACTCGTGGCCACCACTGAACTGCATCGGCCACTTGGGAATCATATAGGCACCAGTTAAGACTTGTCTATCGGATAGGCACTAGGAATCATCAGTAGGCAGGCCTCTATCTAATCTATGTATCGCATTCTGCAGTCAAGAACTGTGTAAAAGTTAAGTATTCCTAAGTCTCTATGAAATATATATCTCGTTCTAATTTACTCTAGTGTTTCTACTTTCTGCTGTCCCACTGGCAGGTCACCTCCGTACCTACACACGCGTCCATCCTTTATTCCTGTGTCGGTCTCTCTCTCGGCCACCGACACCTACGACGGAAACGAGACACAAAAGCGGCGACGAGGCTGCGACACAAAAGTGGCGACGAGGATGGGATACAAAAGTGGCGACGAGGATGGGATACAAAAGTGGTGACGAGGCTGGGACACGAAAGTGGCGACGACGATGGGATACAAAAGTGGCGACGAGGATGGGACACAAAACTAATAATCTGTAATTGCTTTGTAAACATATGATATTATGGCTAAAACAAAAGGAAAACAACTGTAACTAAATGCATCATTTACCCACTCCACCCACTACCATAAGGTGATTCTGTTTTGTGAAACCTTTGAACAAGGAAGGATACTCTATCACCTCGCTAAGACCTGCACTGGGCTTGAAGTAGTTTGTGACCTGGTAGCTGTCACCTAATTTTTCCTGCAAAATCTGATCTTCTTCCATAGCTACTGCCTAGCAACAGAACTTTTCTCCTACTTTCTACTTTCTATTTAAACAGTTGGTTTTCTAGTGAAAGTCTGCTGTTTCTTTACTACATCTACTTCTGCTGGAGGATCTACCTCACTTAAGCTGTGGTAGTAGGGAAAATCTGTTGGCTGTACCAATTGTGAAGCCGTCAGACACTATAACCTCTCCCCCTCTTAACTTCATAAGTTCCTTTCTAAATCTATCCAGTTCATCCCGAAGGACTCTGATCTTCCCTTCTTGTTCAACTATTTTTCTGTCTCTTGAACATACTATCCAAAAGAAAAGAAGAGACTACTGCAGCTCAAACACTTTGCATTCACGATTGTCACGAGATTTACTTACGTGATATCGACAATATACAGGATGTAAAAAAAATGTACGACCAAACTTTCAGGAAACATTCCTCACACACAAAGAAAGAAAATATGTTATGTGGACATGTGTCCGGAAACGCTTAATTTCCATGTTAGAGTTCATTTTATCACTTCTCTTCAAATCACATTAGTCATGGAATGGAAACACACAGCAACAGAACGTACCAGCGTGACTTCAAACACTTTGTTACAGGAAATGTTCAAAATGCCCTCCGTTACCGAGGATACATGCATCCACCCTCCGTCGCATGGAATCCCTGATGCGCTGATGCAGCCCTGGAGAATGGCGTATTGTATCACAGCCGTCCACAATACTAGCACGTAGAGTCTCTACATTTGGTACCGGAGTTGCGTACACAAGAGCTTTAAAATGCCCCCATAAATGAAAATCAAGAGGATTGAGGTCAGTAGAGCGTGGAGGCCATGGAATTGGTCCGCCTCTACCAATCCATCGGTCAGCGAATCTGTTGTTTGAGAAGCGTACGAACACGTCGACTGAAATGTGCAGGAGCTCCATAGTGCATGAACCACATTGCACTGACTGCAAAACCACGTTCGTCATGAACACTAACCAGTTGATGCTACGTACTGATGTGCTTGATGCTAGTACTGTAGAGCAATGAGTCGCATGTCAACACAAGCACTGAAGTCAACATTAACTTCCTTTAATTGGGCCAACTGGCGGTGAATCTAGGAAGTACAGTACATACTGACGAAACAATTGGGTATTTTAACAATTGTCTGCACGATTTATTTCAATTTACATTTAAAGAGAAGTACTAAAATGAGCTCTAACATGGAAATTAAGCGTTTCCGAACACATGTCCACATAACATATTTTCTTTTTTTTGTGTGTGAGGAATGTTTCCTGAAAGTTTGGCCGTACCTTTTTGTAACACCCTTTATATTAACTACAGGTACAAAGGGGCACTAGGAATGTTTAAGACACTAATATATGTATATTTGCTGTTAGTAAATGCACTTAAAATTGCAATATAATGCTAAATCTGCACACTCACGAGTTTGGTCTATGAATGTAAACAAACAACTTTTCGCGATTACTGAAAGAATACGCGAATAAAATAAATCTTTAATGGTGATATTGAAGAGCACACTAATAAACGTATTCAATTAGATAACTGTGTTAAACTTCGATAAATGCACTTGAAACAGCAGAAAAACGCTAAAGTTGCACACTCGAAATTTAGGCCTTAGAAGTAACATATTTCAACAAGCCGAACTATTCGTGATTACTGGAACAATACATGAATAAAAGAAAAACCTTTAATGGTAAGCTTGAATAGAACACTAATAAACGTAATCAGTTAGTAATTAGTTAGCTATTGACCCATAGTCAACGCGGGTCCAGAAAGTGTCGTTCTTGTGAAACACAGCTAACTCTTTACCCGCACTAAGTAATGAGTGTTATCGACAAGGAATATGATTTCTGATCCATATTTAGATTTCTGGAAGGCTTTTGACTCTTCGCCTCACGAGAAGGTTCTAATAAAATTTCGCGAGGTTTCTTAGTGAAAATGTACCTAGTTGTATGCAGTTTTCAAAATTGCGTTAACGAGAGCAGAGGTGAAAAGTGCCAACGGGGAAAACGTTCTAGCAGAAGACAGCGACGGTGGAAATTGTACTAATCGGTAAGATACAATTCTATTATAATTTTATAACATTATTTCCTTTCACATGCATCATGAAGATAGTATTAATAATGCATTAAAATATTTAAATTATTTTATTTTTGTTGATGAACGATTTCTTATATTTTCTTCTGCAAGTGAAGCAATATTGTACGAAATATTTTTGACAATAATTGATATATTTTTTGCAATGTGATATTCAATTATATTAATATTAGCATTAATAACATTTGGATGAAGTTCCGAAGGAGACATGTCTCTGAAATTTATTTAGTCTTTGTATACCAACCTATTTGGATGCGCTGATAATGATAAGTATGATGAAATTGGAGGGGTACGGGGGACTTTTAGTTCGATTTTCTCAAAAGCTCCAATGAAAACATATGCATAGGGCATTAAGTATGTATTTTGACAAGATGTACAGCTGTTCTTTAAAGCATTTTACGAAATTCGCATTATTTCCGAAAATAAACTACGCAGTTATGCGAAGCTTGGTATAAAATCAGAGACAGGTCTTCCTCAGAACCCCAATAACCATCCAAAAAGCTACAACGGAAAAGCCTCGTAGTCGCTTACCTAAGCTTTCATTGTCAATTAAAGTTTATTAACACATATTACATTTCCATACGTACTATCCTAACGCTGTTCGCATTATTATTATTACAAGACAATGAAACATGAACCGTACCAAATTCAATTTTACTGAAAACAAACGATCCGTATACACACAACATAAATAATAGAAAATATTTTAAAGATAAACAAATGTTTTCTTAGCAGTCCGCCTTATAACTAAAGAACATGCAGGAAACCTATTTAAAAAAAAAAAAAACCTTGTGCACTTCTCATTAACTCAAAAAATCAACAATCGGATACGGATTTAAAATCACTTAATGAAACTTAGAAGGGGACGTAACGCTACTCTGATGCGTACACTTCTGTGAAGCGCAACTGTTTCTAACCGCCATTACAAAGCGCACTGCAATAAACGAACTGGGCTCACACAAATGCAACCGAACACAAATTTGACCTGAAGACATTATGAAAGATTAATAAGTTTCTTATTTTCGCGAATGATAGCCCCAACGGCACTGTTACATTTGCAGCAACAAATTCCGTTAATGTATTTTACTCTTGTCTCGAGCGTTGCGTAAATGAAGTCCGAAATTTGACGTTTCCAGTCGAGCACAAAATTCGGGATCTGGATATCTTAAAAGCACATAATTCAAACTATAGTTTGGCATTGTTAAACTAGGAGTAACAGATTCCAGTGAGGTACTTTACTCTTGATCCCACAGCTCGAAGATATTTAATAGTGCTATTATTTACATAAATAACGCAGCTGGAAGGTTGAAGATGGGGTCATTTAAGAGCGCAAAATTAGCACAAAATTCTAACGTGGTTGTAAATCCAAAATTTTGATGGATATGTGATTTTCAGAGGTGGGGGTGCTAGTTTAATATTAAGCTAGCACCGCACTACTAAATTTCGATTTCCGGCTAATCGTCGTGAGGTCAAAATGTTTGAATACAGCAACAACTTAGCACAAAATTATGGTATAAATGGTTTTCCGATTTTTTATGGTGAGGGTGCTAGCTTAATTCGTCTGTGTTTGTGAGTTATTTACCAAATACGAATATAACCTGTGTGTATGTATCTGTGTTATCTGCACTGTTTGAAACTTTTAATTTTTCTACTTTTAGTTTAACTATTGGAATACTGGAAATGTAAAATAGACCAATATGGTTGAAACTTGGTTTGTGTTCTTTCCAAAGATGCTACTCAAACTTGTTATCTGCAGGGCCCACAGTGTTAGTGATGTCGCACATCGACATTTTAATAATAAGAATTAATTTCAACCCTGTATATTTTTTAATTCGTGAGTTATACTATAGGCTTATTTCAACTTAATAGTTATCTTCAGGTGTTATGCCACATTCTGTTATGCTGAACATTTCAATATTATTGTGATGTGATATATTTTATTATTTTTTTTCTTCTTTTATATATATCACGTAACTTATAATATTGTACTGTCATGCAAGATCTTTATCAAATTACGGATTTTTGACATTTACTTGAGAGAGCTGTCAAATAAATGTCAAAATCCGTAATTTGATAAAGATCTTGGATGACAGCACAATATTATAAGTTACGTGATATTATATATATATATATATAAAGAAGAAAAATAATAATAAAATATGTTGTTGTTCTTGTGGTCTTCAGTCCGGAACCGGCCCCGGTGGCCGAGGGGACTGCGGCGCTCCAGTCACGGTCTGCACGGCCACTACGGTCTGGGGTTCGAATCCCCCCTTGGGCATGGATATTTGTGCCGTCGTTAGTGTTAGCTAGTTCATAAGTAGTTTGTAAGTTTAGGGACTGATGACCCCGTAGTTAAGTCCCATAAGCTATACAAACATTTGAACATTTTTTTCAGTCCGTAGACTGGTTTGGTGCAGCTCTCCACAATACGCTATCCTGAGCAAGCCTCTTCATCTCCACATAAGAACGGCAACCCACATCCGTCTGAATCTGCTTACTGTATCCATCTCTTGGTCTTCCTCTGCGGTTTTTACCCCACACACTTCCCTCCAACGCTAAATTCACAATTCCTTGATGTCTAAGAATGTGCCCCACCAATTATCCCTTCTTTTAGTCAAGGTATGCCAGAAATTTCTTTTCTCCCCAATTCTGTTCAGTACCTCCTCATTAGTTACGCGATCCACCCACCTAATCTTCAGCATTCTTCTGTAGCACCATATTTCAAAAGCCTCAATCCTCTTCCTGTCCGCACTGTTTATCGTCCATGTTTCACTCCTATACAAGGCAACACTCTATAAAAATGCCTTCAGAAAGGACTTCCTTAGGCTTAAATCAATATTCGATGTTAACAAATTTCTCTTTTTCAAGAACGCTTTTCTACCCATTGCCATTCTGCATTTTATATCCTCTGTACTGTGACCATCATTTGTTATTTTACTGCCCAAGTAACAAAACTCATCTACCTCCTTTATTGCTTCGTTACCTAACCTATTTCCTTCAGCATCACCTGATTTTCTTAGACTGCACTCCATTACCCTAGTTCTGCTCTTGTTAATGTTCACCTTATATGCACCTTTCGGCACACTGTCCATTCCGGTCAATTGCTCTTCCAGGTTCTTTGCTGTATCTGACAGAATTATTATGTCGTCGGCAAAACGCAATGTTTTTAATTCTTTACCCTGAACTTTAATTCCTTCGCCAAATTTCTCCTTGCTTTCCTTTATAGCTTGCTCAATGTACAAATTGAACAACATTGGAGAAAGGCTACACCCTGTCTTACTACTTTTCCAACCACTGCATCCCTTTTATGCCCTTCAACTCTGACAACCGCTGTCTGGTTTTTGTACAAGTTGTAAATAACCTTACGCTCCCTATATTTTACTCCTTCTTGCTTCAGAACTTGAAAGAGTTTATTCCAATCAACATTGTCAAAAGCCTTCTCCAAATCTACAAAAGCTAGAAATGTACGTTTGCCTTTTCTTAATCTATTTTCTAAGATAAGCCGTAAAGTGAGTATTGCCTTCCGAGTTCCTACATTTCTCTTGAACCCAAACTGATCTTCCCCAAGGTCGGCTTCTACCAGCTTTTCCGTCCTTCTGTAAATAATTCGTGTTAATATTTTGCAACCATGACTTATTAAACCGATGGTTCTGTAGTTAGTGTAGTTCTGTAGTTAGTGATAAAATATATCACGTCACAATAATATTGAAATGTTCAGCATAACAGAATGTGGCATAACACCTGAAGATGACTATTAAGTTGAAATAAGCTTATGGTGTAACTCACGCATTAAAAATATACAGTGTTGAAATTAATTGTTATTATTAAAATGCTACTCAAAGATGCTACTAACTAAAGACGACCACGATACGCGCCGGTGGTGCCATCTCTCAGACTTTGCACGGACTTTCCAAACGCCCCATCGTACGAGAGCGGTTCGGTGAACCCTCTGCAGACATTTAAATGTGATTTGCAGAGTAAATATGTAGATTTCGAACGTGCTCCTGAATACAGCAATTTGCGAATATTCGTACAGCCATTGGACAGGAAAGAGATGAACTGTGCGTGTCGTACTTGCGGGCGGCGGCGATGGCGTCTGCGAAGACTCGCTCCCAGCCGTTGACCTTGACGGCGGTGACGCCGGCCACCAGCTCGGCCGCGAGGCGCACGCGCGCGTCGCCCAGGCTGGCCGCCGCCCTGCGCAGGCGCACCTGCCGCCGCGCCACCACAACTGCAACACAACGGCCATACCCTCCAGAAATAGTCGCGTCATTTGCGTACACTTTAGCCTGTACTGTTTTCCAGCCGACTGACGCAGTGGTTTCAACTGGAGTCACCTTCTGTTTGTCCTGCTTAGTGCTGCCATCTGTGTGAACTTTTCGTAACTATGTACAGAGTCTGTTTGGTTGTCATCAAGGATATTCTATAAAGGTTGCACCCAGTGATCTCTATACGAACTGGATGTATAACTCTGGTGTCTGACCACAGAATTGCAGCCTGCCTGTACATTCATATGTTTTGCACACGATTTCACATAGTCAGCCATGTTTAAATTTGGCAAACAAGTTTCCATCAGTTATTACGTGACAAAGAATTGCTTGCTTTCCTATTGACTTGGAATTTAATTCAATATTAGATTTTGTAGGGTGATATGGGAGCGAAATCGAAACATATTTTCTTCTCTTTTTCTATAAATGCCTCTTAGCAGCCATGTTTGAATTTGGCAAGAAACTAAATATGAACATCTATGGCTGGCACGCTAAGACAACTGAAATTCAACATCCAGATATTATAGAGATCAATGGTGGGACCCGAAGCGCAAAGACCTACTGGCCGTTGGAATGACGTCAGTGGCGAAGCAGCACTGCCAGCGAGGGGCGCGAAGCGGCGCTGCGCTGCCACATCAGAACACCACTAAACACACTAAAGTTAACTATTTACGCATTGCTTATTGCAGTTACATACATGGTTAAATCCTTCCGACAATCGAGGAATGCTATGCTACTGACGTGATTTTCGCCTCATTGATGCCGCTGCTTTCTCTTTCTTGGGTTTCATGTCAGGGCCGGACCTAGAGGGGGGCAAAGGGGGCAATTGCCCCAGCCGGCAGAATTTAGTGGGCGGCAAATTTTGACCTTTTTTTTTTTTTTTTTTTTTTTTTTTTTTTTTTTTTTTTTTTTTTTTTTTTTTTTTTTTTTTTTTACAGAATGTAACTTTCTGGTATAATTTAGTAAAATTAACTGACACAGAATTATTAAAAGTAAAATGACTGCAAGAAATAGCGAAATCATTTAATAAAACTAAAATTCCTGGGTGCTGACTTCAGTGTTGCCCTGTCACAGGTACTTCAGCTAATCAAACTTTAAAAATCTACTAGATATTAGCCAGAATGAGGGAGATGTTTGCGTTATTGCATAAGTAAATACACAATGTTTATTAATTTGCATAGATTTCCTTTTTGAGATAAATGAATATTCATATTTCATATCAAGGTAGTATTTGTAGAACAGGTGAATTTGTATAACGTTCCAGTCCTTATAAAAAAAAAGTATTTCAGGTGCGCACGCTTCTTACTGAAAGTCAAAAGCGTTAATGATGTAGAGTCCTCTCTCGGTAGCGGTGGATTGAGCCGGCCGCGGTGGCCGAGCTGTCTGCAGCGCGCCAGTCAGTCTGCACGGCCACTACGGTCGGGGGTTCGATCCCCCTCTCGGGCATGGATATTTGTGCCATCCTTAGTATAAGCTAGTTTGTAAGTAGTTTGTAAGTTTAGGGACTAATGACCCCGTAGTTGAGTGCCATAAGCTGTACAAACATTTACATTTTTACTTACTACAGCATTAAAATATATCTTACCATTCTAGTTTCTGTTTCGTCTGGAGAAAGAAGTTTCAGCAAGCTGAAACTAATTAAATACACTTGAGGAGCACGACTGCTTAACAAATCCGAGTATAATATCCATAGAGCACAAACGAGCAGCTTCTCTAAACTATGATTATATCAAAAACAGGTTTGAAGCAAAAAAAGCTCAAAAAAGCGAAATTTTGAATTTTTGTACGATGAGTAATCTTGTAATAGTTTTGTATGTATTAAAATTGTTCTTACAGGGGAGAGGGGTGAAAGAAGGGGCGGCAAATTTAAGCTTGCCCCCCTTCGCAAATGTCCTAGATCCGGCACTGTTCATGTTGAGGTAGCGCACTCGAATAAAAAATCGGGTCCGTAAGGATATTTTCATGACCTCCGGCGCCATGTGAGGATATTTCTGAGAAAATAAGGCGTCTAATGTCTTAGAATTTTTTTTCTTTTGAAAGTATGTCACTTCCGTTATTCTAGTTGAACAGCAGCTCAAACTCTTGAGATATGTCGCAACCTTCTCGTGACAGAAATTCTATCCACTCGTATTCTGCAGGGTGTTTTGGAAAAGGACAAAGTAGTTCATTTAGACGGCAGCCCCAGTCAGGTATCATACTTCGCAGCAAGGTGTGCAATGTAACCTGCCAGGTATCTGAATCCTTCAGATGAGCATTCAACAATTGTCACAGCGGACGGTGCAGCAGCCTCACAACTACAACTTATGTCCTGGCTCTCTGCTTCTCCATCTGACATGGCCATTGCTTGAGACATATCTGGCAAAATTCCGCACAGCAAACTAGATGGCAGGAATTGTCGTGAGTCTTCTTCCTGCCTCACAGACGAAATATTAAACAGTGGAATATTTTTGGCAAGGAGATGATGCTGATGGAAATTGCCAATACCTCTAATCTGTGGAAAAAAAATTCAAGATAGTCCTGGTTCAGCAGTGCTGTTAATATATGCCTAGTGACAAAAGGTCAGAATGAAGGTCAAATAAAGAATTAATTGACATTAAGAGTCCTTTCTGAAATGGTAACAACTATCTTATGTTTCCTATCTGCATTGTTTCACAGCACAAATTCATTTTGCTGATAATTATTTTTTGGAGCTGCTCGTTTGTTCCATAGGCTAATGTCTTTTTGTCAACGATTCAGCGAGAATTTAAAATGTCAAAGGAATCATTAACATATTAAACCGAATTAGAGGCATCGAATTTTATGTCGTGAAACACACGAATAAAGGAATCAAAACGTTCCCGCTCATTCACAGTAAACAACAAGCTACTGCAGGGCTACCGCTACAACTGCCGGCCCCGTGCTTCGGCGGTGACGTCATGCGCAGTACTAAAGCACTAGATATACCGAGCTGAACAATCCGCCATTTTGAATCCCAATCCGACAACAGTGTTGTACGCTTTGTGTGTTGTAGCGAAGTGAATCAGCGAATGTTGCGTGATTTTATTGTTTCACAGTGTGAAATGGTTCGTTGTGCTTCTCCGAAAGGTGGATTTCAAATAGTTATGCTCACAGAGAGGTAATAAAAATATAGGCCTATACGTGTAAGCAATGGTTTAATATTGCTAGAGTTTGTTAAGGTAACACGACATATAGTCTGTTTAAAGTAAGCTACTTTATTTTATTTAGACCAACTAAAGAGGTAATTTAAGGTCTGTTAATTGTATTTTAAGTGATGCATGAGTGCAGATGGCTTAACCCAGCTAGTGGGTTTTAAATTATATTAATTCGCATTAGTTCAGTGTTTAATTTAAATGTGACTCAACACGGGAATATGTAGGCTTAAGCAAAGCTGTGAACTGGATGTCTGAAAAAATAATTGAACTTCGCAAAAAGTATGAACAGAACAGAAGTCGTACATTCAAAACTTAGCATGCAACTTTCACGTTATTTCAAAGTGCATACTACCAGAGTGACTTTATTTAGTCGTTATCTAACGAAACCAGACGTTCAAAGTTATTTAACATATGCTGACGTAAAATCTTCTATGAAATACGGCGTGTGTAAAATATTCGAGGCATTAGAGGGGGGATTACGGCAAGTTTAACCATATTCCGTAACTGTTTTCGGATTCAACTCTTAGTTACTGTAAGCGTATGTGGATGTACCATTTATAATCCAGAAAACACGATAATTGTAATGTATTTTAACTGTATGTGGTTCATATTTAGAACGGAATCATATTCCTTACTTTGGAATTTAAGTGAATGTATCGAATCTCTAAACATCCATCTAAACAATAACTTTAACCTTCTTGCCTCTTACAGTCTAGTGTAAGCAAATAAATCTAATATGCTGTAATATTTTCTACGTTAGGAAAATATATTTAATAGCCTTAAGAAACGTGTTTCGTAGTCGTTAAATGCATGCCTTCAACGTGGGATTCAAAATGGCGGATTGTTCTGCTTGTACTATACAGTGCTCTACGCAGTACGACGAATTTCTACCACGGACTGCGCAGTCCATTCGGGTCACCTCTGGTTGTCATAAGAAAGTTGCTAATACTTGTGTTTACACCAGTTAGAGTGGCTGCTATTCAATTTACTCCAGTAAATATTTCTTTTTCATATATAAAGTATGTCCCTAGGTATTTATTTATACTCTGAAGTATACAACTTCACACAACAATATAAATAGTTAGCACAATATCCGTATTTCCATATGGGGCCACTGTGCTTGTGTGTCATTAGTAGGAGAGCTACCACAACTGTCAGATGTGATCGCAGAGGCTTGCCACAACTGAAGCATGATAAAGAACTCAGTAGAGGGGATTCTGACTGGTTAGTGAGGAATGATGGAATAGCCTGTGTAAAATGGAAAGACAAACACACTGTAATGTTTTTATCAACGAAAGGAGGCTGTTGACAATATACAGCAAATTGCTTGTCGCGCTATAACTAAGGCATAATCGTATTTGCATGAATAGGAGATATGTTGATAGAGTTAACATGTTACAATCTTTCTATGCAATTGATAGAAAAGCAAACAGGTCCTGGCTGCGATTGTCTTCGTATTTTGTAGCTGTATCTTTTGTAAATTCTTTTATTTTGTACACATTTTGCAACTCCGATACAAGTGTAAGACTCAAATAATTTAGAAAGAATGTTGTAACTGGTTTACTAGGTACTAGAAATGTGGCAGGTTTACCAGGTCCATCATGTAGTACACCACCCTCTAAGAGATTCAAACCACAGGTGCCCACGGATAAGAGAAAGTCTGAAGCAAATCACTTGCTGCAGCATGAGCCTCCAAAACATTGTGCGTACTGGAGTATAAAAAAGACGCCTCACAGATCCAGATGCCATTGTAAACCATGTGGTGTAGGCGTTTGTCATCTGACAGGAATTGTTTCATTCTTTTCCATAAGTAGTTATTTTATTGTTCATATGTATTGTGAGTATTGTAATAATTTGCCCCAGTGGCTTCAGTTGAAGGCAGCACCTAATTTGTAAGCAAATGTACAATTGTTATTTTCATTTCCTTGTAGTGTACTTGAAATATTTCAGTCAGTTTCCACATAAAATTCAGTTGTTTCATGTTCCGTGCCTCAGAGGGGTAAGCACAGCCAGAACCAGCTGACCAAACATGGCAGCGGAACTCTTATGCAGGGTGTTTTAGGAGGAATAGCAAGCAGTTCACGAGGAGATGATAGTATGGTCATACTATCATACACGGTGAGGCATTTAAAGCTGTTTATCGAAATATCTGGAAAAATACAAATCGTATTTTTTAAAAGTTATAATAAAAGTTGTTCACCTCAAAGAGGGCCACCTATTAACCTAAAGCTCGACCATCCTGCACCATCGCCGACGGCGGAATGGGGGGAGGACTTCGAAATCTGAAATAGGAAATTCCTATTTTTTATTGCAGATTTTGATTCTTCGTGAAAAATATGTGACTTTTGTATGAAACAACGCCAACTATCATGAGAAGAAAAATATATCTGATGCAAAATTACATTTTTTTCTACAGAGAATCCAAATCTGCTATACAAAATAAGGGTTACTATTTAAGATTTAAAAGTCATCCCAATCCCGCACCCAGGGGTGGTACAAGGTGGTCGAGCTTTATATAATTATCCCGAAAATCAGCCTCAGTTGCAAAATTTTCTTTATTTCAATGACGTGTTTAGCCATTTTGAGGCATAATCAGATAACGTAAACGATATATGGTGAGCTTTCTGTCATCATTCTACAATAAAGCATCTAGGACGGAAACCTATCGCAATAGTCGTTTAAAAATTTCGGCGTTAGGCGAAACAAAACACATCATGTTGCACGCAGCGTGTTTGGTTTCGCCTAACGCCGAAGTTCTTAAACGACTATTGCGATAGGTCTCCTTCCTGGTCTGCGCGGCTGGTCGTCAGCTAGCCGTGGCTCAGCCGCACGAAGATGTCGCGGGGACAGCTACGGCTGTGTAGCGCTGGAATCGCAAGGAGAAGAGATACTGGGTGCATCTTACGTTGCAATCCCGCTCTAGAAAGGGAATGCTAGTTACTTTTTTCTGTCAACGTCTTGAACATGAATATAAATTGTTATAATTCACTAGAGTGTTTGAAAAAAGTTTCGGCGAATTATTAAAGGGCTGCATAATGTATAAGGACACTGCAATCCAACAATGCATTTGCAATGAAGAAAAACTGCTAGTTATTTAAACACAAAGGAACATAAAATAACTGTCACGACTGGTTTTGTTCCTGTGGCGTTGCGCATTCACTGCCCCCGGACATCATTGTCACTTCCTCCGACTTTTTCACATTTTTATCAGCATATTGTTCGCATGAAAAGTCAAAAAGCAGGCCTCTCCCTAATCTATCTCTCTATATAAAAATGAATTGCTGTTCCTTAGTCTTGGTAAAACTCGAGAACGGGAGAACTGATTTGACTAATTTTAGTCTTGAAATATTCGTATAAGTCCGGTGATAAAAAATAATTTCCATGGAAATTAAGCGTTTCCGGACAGATGTCCACATAACATATTTTCTTTCTTTGTGTGTAAGGAATGTTTCCTAAAAGTTTGGCCGTACCTTTTTGTAACACCCTGTATAAATGTTAGATAGGCACAGTAGTATGGAAATGTGGATTAAACACTTTGAGGAACGTATAACCATGGTATTAATTATGTTTACATCATAGTAACCAACGAAAAAAAATCTCTGAAATGTCGTAAAATAGAAAAGTCAGAGAGTAAATAGATTATCCGAAAAGTAATTATTCTTCTATATTTCGTGTTACGTTGCTCCAGCCGTCTTGGAGTCCATAGGGAAGTTACATGCATACGTAGGCTACACACATCGATTTTTATAGATTTTGTAAATCTATCGGACCAAACTGCGTGATCATTAGTCCGTAGCTTACAAACTACTTAAACCTAGAATGAATCTTTCACTCTGCAGCGGAGTGTGCGCTGATATGAAACTTCCTGGCACATTAAAATTGTATGCCGGAACCGGGGCTCGAACCTGGGACCTTTGCCTTTCGCGGGCAAGCGCACTACCGACTGTGCTATCCCGACACGACTCACGATGCCGCCTCACAACTTTACTTCCGCCAGTACCTCGCCTCCTACTTTCCAAACTTCACAGAAGCTCTCCGGCGAACCATGCAAGACTAGCGCTCCTGGAAAAAAGGATATGGTGGAGACACAGGCTAAGGGATGCCTGGGACCTTTGCCTTTCGCGGGCAAGCGCACTACCAACTGTGCTATCCCGACACGACTCGCGATGCCGCCTCACAACTTTACTTCCGCCAGTACCTCGCCTCCTAGTTTCCAAACTTCACAGAAGCTCTCCTGCGAACCATGCAGGTTCGAGTCCCGGTTCTGGCACACAATTTTAATCTGCCAGGAAGTTTCATACTTAAACTTAGGTAAACTAACCTAAGGACAAACACACACACCCATGCCCCAAGGAGGACTCGAACCTCCACTGCGAGCAACCGTGCGCTCCCCAACGAGACGCTTTAGACCGCTCGGCTACTCCACGGATATGGGTGTGTGTGTGTGTGTGTTTGTCCTTAGGACAGTTTACCTTAGGTTAAGTAGTTTGTAAGCTACGAACTGATGACCACGCAGTTTGGTCCGATAGATTTACAAACTTTTTTTTATATTTTTTTTCTTCAGCAATCCATAGCATGACAAGTCACATAAACAATGGAACTGATTGCATCACAATATTCCAATTACATCCCGAGATATTGCGACGCGAAGCCTGCAAACTACTTATCAACTAGCTAAGACTAAGGACGGCACAAATATCCATGCCCGAGGGGGGATTCGAACCCCCGACCGTAGTGGTCGTGCAGACCGTGACTGGAGAGCCTCAGTCTCCTCGGCCACTGTGCCGTCCTTAGTCTTAGCTAGTTCATAAGTAGTTTGTAAGCTTAGGGACTAATGACCCCGAAGTTAAGTCCCATAAGTTCTACAAATATTTGAACATTTGAGGGCGGGACAAATATCCATGCCCGAGGGGGGATTCGAACCCCCGACCGTAGTGGCCGTGCAGACCGTGCCTGGGGCGCCTCAGTCCCCTTCAAGGACGTATTCATTCTACAAATGCGTGTAATCAGAATAATTGCTGGATCCCACGAGGATCTAGAGATTTTCACAGTAACCTCAGAATATATAAAAATGAATTGTTTGTAATTCTATGGGATGAAACTACTGTAGCCATCGGTCCCCTAGGCTTACAAATTACTTATAGTAATGACAACAGTCACACCCATGCACGAGGAAGGACTCGAAACTCCGACGCGAGCGGCTGTGCGATTTGTAACGTGACACTGAAGCCGCATGACCATAACAGCGTGGCTCACTATCTAGCTATCTATATACAGGGTGTTTCAGTAAGTGTGTTTGCCTCTGTAACTTGTAAAATAACGAAATGAAATGGGGTGGTAAATGTTAGAGTGTACTTACACTGCACCGGGACGAAGACGAGGTAGATGATGAAGATGGCGGCGACGGCGGAGACGCCGAGCACGTGGTAGAGGAGCGCGGCGGCGGCGGCGGCCTGCGCGTGGCTCAGCCACAGCCAGTGCAGCGCGCCCACGCAGCCCTCCAGCCGGCCGCCGTCGCCAGACAGCAGGCCGAGCGCGCCGTCCGCGCTGGGCCACCCGCCGCGCCGCCGTAGCGCCTGCCACACACACACACAGGCTCTCAGTACCATACCCTCCGCCTCCGTAGTCCAGTGGACAGCGTGGTTGGTTGCCACGCAGGGGGCCCGGGTTCGATTCCCAGTCGGGTAGGAGATTTTCTCCACTCGGGGACTGGGTGTTGTGTCGTCCTCATCATCATTCCATCATCATTGACACGCAAGTCGCCGAAGTGGCGTTAGATAAAGAGACTTGCACCAGTCAGGCTGAACACGACCCCAGTTGGGGTCTACCGGTCATAAATGCCACACGATCATCATCAGTACCATACCACACCGTACCATACTCCATTTCCAAATGACATGGACACTAGTTGCGACCCAACTAGTTCGGAAGAGCGCTCCCACAGTCGAATCAGTCAAACCTTAAGGTCCTAGATTCTACCAAATACCTAGGAGTTACAATCACCCCCTTTACATGAACTCTCAAAATCGGATTTCGTAAACCGATTTCCCAATTCCGTTTTTGGTTGGTCATGTAAACACTCCAAAATCGATTCTGGAAATCCACTTCTCTAAAGCGGTTTTCGAGTTCCACAATCGATTTTCGTGCCCATGTAAACGCAACCGTTTTTGAAGCGTTCTTGGCTTGTCAGATGTTTTTTTTTTTTTCTTTCTTTCTTTTTTTTTTTTTTTTTTTTTAAATATGAATTTTCGGCAGATATGGACAGAGTGATACTTTCTAATGTGAAATAAAAGTATTAATATTAGTGTGAGCATGAATCTCTGTATTTAAGTAAAGAAGAATAGCGATTATGCTGACTAAATCGGGGACTGAATCAGCTATTTATCAGCCGCCATCTTAAGTGGATTAGGAAATCCGATTCAGGATGTGTCATGTAAACACGACAGCGAAAAACGGTTTACGAAAATCGGTTTTCGTCTAACGGAAGATGTGTTACATGTAAACGTAGTGCATTACGAACAACTTTGACTGGAGAGAACACATAGAAAATATTGTGGGGAAGGAGAACCAAAGGTTACGTTTCATCGGCAGAACGCTTCGAAAATGCACCAGCTCCACCAAAGAGACTGCCTACATCACACTTGTGCGCCCTCTCCTGGTGGGACTGACGGAAGACATTGAGAAGGTTCAGAGAAGGGAAGCTCGTTTTGTTTTATCACGTTACGGGGGGAAAGCATCACGGAAATGTTGCACGAATTGGGGTGGAAATCATTAAAAGAAAGACGTTTAGTTCTGAATGTGAAAATTTTTGCTAGCACCCACCTACTTAGGGAGATATGACCATCCCAATAAAATAAGAGAAAACAGATCGAAAATGGAACGATTTAGGTGCTCTTTCTTCCCGCGCGCTATTAGAGAATGGAACGGTAGAGAAAAGTTATGAAAGTGGTTAATGAACCCTCTGCAAGGCACTTGAATGTTATTTGCAGGGTATTTATGTAGATGTAGAACTACACGAACTAGTTCCCAGATCCTTCGCCTCTTAGTTCGTCCGCTCCTTTTCGGAAGACTGACGGGGAACAGCGAAAGGACGCGAGAGCGCGCAGAATCGCGTGATTCCCTTCTGCCAGTTACCATCATTTTGAGCTGAGACGCAGCTCAGCTGTAGTTTCATAGTTCACTGCCAAAACTTTCTTTTCTAACGTATTCAGCAGTGTCTAAATAATAACTGATTTATTTGCTTAAGTATTTGATGTCTAATTGCCCAAAAAATTGGGTAGTAGCACACGCTTGGGCAACATTGATCATTATATAACAAATCTGTCATAACAAAAGAAAGAGCTCTTTTAGCAGCGGTAGCAAAAGCCAAAAAGAGGGGACGAACTAAAAAGAGCGACCTACTTCGCGGCCGAGCTGCGGACTAAAAGGAGAGCTACCGGTCGCGAACTAAAATATGCGCGATCGGTCGCGAACTAAAATGAGAGCTACCGGTCGCGAGCTAAAATATACGCGATCGGTTGCGAACTTAAATATGTACGATCGGGCGCGAACTAAAATATCTGCAATCGCTCGCGAACTCAAACATGCGATACCGGTCGCGAACTATTATGCCAAACGTATCTCGCTTCTTAGTTCGTTGGATTCTTTTCCGAAGTCCGACGGGCAATAGCGAGGGGGCGCGCAGCAGAATTAAAAATCACGTGTTTGCCTTCTGCTGATGAGAGCCATTTCGAGGTGAGCGTCTGCCTGCTAGATTACATAGTTCAGTGCTGCAAAATTTCTGTTTTGAAGTATTCTGCACTCTGCAATATCTGACTAATAAATTCTATAATGCCAAGATATAGAGATAACTCTAAACTTAAACGCGAGAAATTATCCACAAACTGTTTCTTTTGATTTGCGTGATATCGTTAGCGGCTCAAGCAGCAAGCGCATGAAGCAGCTAGGTGGAGGAACTTCTCCCTTCACCTGCATGCGCAGATCACGCCGCTTAGCCGTCAATGGGAGCGAACGAACTAAAGTAAGTGCTCCCGATCGCGAACTATTATGCGCTAGTCTAATGGAAACTTCCTGGTGTAAGGGGCGTTCAGAATGAAACGAGCCGGAGTCTGGAATGCGCAAACCAGTGACAGGAGGGTAATATCATAACATGTAACCAGAGCGTGGAAGTTCACAGCCCATTGCTATAGGACAAGCGTAACTATACCAAGCTAGCAGCAACATGCGCCAATCATCCAACGCTGGCAGTTGCATTGGAAACAGTGCCATGGAGGCCCCGAAAGAGGAGCAAAGACAGTGGGAGGAGTAGGAGAAACGGGTATTCATGTCAGAGGTATCAGCATGGGCGATTGTCTGAAACCCAGCTCGCGCTATTGCTCCACGAGACTCAGAGGGCCACAGACACGGGTTCTCAGGTAGATGCTGTGTTTCTTGACTTCCGCAAGGAGTTTCATACAGTTCCCCACAGACGTTTAATGAACAAAGTAAGAGCATACTGTTTATCAGACCAATTGTGTGATTGGATTGAGGAGTTCCTAGCTAACAGAATGCAGCATATCATTCTCAATAGAGAGAAGTCTTCCGATGTAAGAGTGATGTCAGGTGTGCCACAGGGGAGTGTCGTCGGTCCGTTGCTGTTCACGATATATATAAATGACCTTGCGGATAACATCGGAAGTTCACTGAGGCTTTTTGTAGATGATGTAGTATATAGAGAGGGTGTTACAATGGAAAATTGTATTGAATGAGGGAGGATCTGTATCGAATTGACGCATGGTGCAGGGAATGGCAATTGAATCTCAATGTAGACAAGTGTAATGTGCTGCGAATACATAGAAAGAAAGATTATTTGTTTATTTTTTATCAATATTATGTCATTGTTTATTTCAATATAATTATTGTACAAAAGACACACTATTTCTTGCAAGTCGAACGAATCAATACTACACAAAAATTTCTCCGAATTGTAACCTTTGGTTTGGTCTCGGGCACTATCATCCTATGCGAGTGCGGTTGTTTTGTTTACATGTTCAGTTCATGTTTGGTGTGCACACTACAGACAGCATTTCGATCTTGTTTTTCGATATTTAGTAATGTGATCACAAAATCTGTGTGTATGGCGCCTGTTGGTTGAAGCTGTAAAAAAAACAGCGATTTCTCAAAAAAAGTAAGATTCTGCGTGTACAGTCCTAACGTACCGATTGCACACCCACCAGCACAGCATCGCGAGAACGACATTTAGAAGGCGCGGCAACGCGTGCCAATTGAATGAAGACGCACGGCCGCGTGTATGGCCGACGCGGAGATCAGCGCCGTTTGAAACACTGATTTAACCACGCGCACGGGACTTATCGGACCCAGACAGACACCGTGCTGGATGGCACCAGCAAAAATAATGTACCATAGTTGTATGTTTGTCAGAGAGCAGTCTTTCTTCCACAAGAAGAGTTAGCAGAGTATTGTTATGTTTGACAGATGTCCCTCTTCAAGTCAGAAGAAGTTAGTTTCCTTCCTATAAAACTGTTATATTAATGAGTATGGATGTTGTAGATTCGCTTCCACGATTGCATCGTTATTTGTGTGCTGGCTGCTGTTACATCCCCCAGTAGCCGACACATCACAGTAACCAATTTTTCTTGATAGAGAGTGATACCACAAAAACCACATCTGTTTAGCAGCCAAAGTAGCAGTGAAGTCAAACGTACACAATGAAGCCACAATTACGACGAGGACTGAACACAACACCCCCCCCCCCCCAAAAAAAAAAAAAAAAAAAAAAAAAAAAAAAAAAAAAAAAAAAAAAAAAAAAAAAAAAAAAAAGGATAAAAACACAGAAAAGCAAGATTATATAATAATGGAAAGTCCAGGTTCCGCCTCCCCGCTCCATTCCTAAGCTACATCTCGTTATTCCCATCTAACCCATCCCCACCACCGTGACGTAATCTTCCTATCCCCTCTCACCTCTCCCCTCCCCTCCTCTCCCCTCCCGACCCGATTTACTCGCGTGATTCGAAGTGCGGCAGCCGGCGATGATGGTTGTATGATTGTATTGTGTGCCTGTGTGATTGCGTGAGTGTTCTATTTTCTGAAGAAGGCCATGGCCAATAGCTGAAAGTGTTGTATGTGTGTGTCTTTTGTATGTGCTTGTCGCAGCTCGTCGCTACGTCTTTGCGGTGAGTTGTAAACTATCCTTACTATATTAAATGGCAAGATTAGTAATATAAACAACCACCTACACACAATGGGAATAACAGAAGAGGACCCTAAATGTAGGATCTGTGATGACGGTGAAGAAACTGCATCACATCTAATCTTCGAATGCATTGCATTGGAGAGTAAAAGGCACAGAACATTTGGGACAACCAGACCCGAAGAAATTGTGTCTAATAAAGAACTGGTAAAGGGACTCCTTGCACTGTTCAAGGGAATTGGTTGGCTTTACTAGATATACAGGGAGCGATACCGCACAATAAATTTAGTTTTGGTGCGGGCAGTGGCGGGTTGGACCAAGACTGTTTTGGATTCCCTGAGAAAATCAATCAATCAATATAAACAACACAAGCATCTAACTCTGATATTTTGTTTGTATCCATTGACCATACCATAACGGTATCTTCATAGAACAACAGTAGCACTTTAAAACAAGGATAGGATTGTGACAGGGACAATTTTATGAACAGCATGGTCACCATAGTTAAGACGTGGATCCCGTGTGCAAATCTGTAAGGAAGTTGGTCTCGAATTCTACTACCGCGGCATGCAGGCCCTAGGTCATCTTTGGCATAAGTGCTTAATCAGAGATGGGTATGTATGTGGAAAGATGAGAGTCTGTAGCTCAAACATTGACCTGTTTAGCTGTACTGTTGTGATTTATGTATCTCCTGTAGTGTACGCTAATGAAAACAGAAGGCATTACTTTTGTAACTATTCTCATAACATCTCCATCTACATCTACATCTACAACTATACTCCGCAAGCCACCTGACGGTGTGTGGCGGAGGGTACCTTGAGTACCACTATCGATTTTCCCTCCTATTCCGGTCACGTATTGTTTATGGAAAGAAGGATTGTCCGTATGCCTCTGTGTGGGCTCTAATATCTCTGATTTTATCCTCACGGTCTCTACGCGAGATATACGTAGGAGGGAGCAATATACTGCTAGACACCTCGGTAAAGGTATGTTCTCGAAATTTCGACAAAAGCCCGTACCGAGCGACAGAGCGTCTCTCCTGCAGAGTCTTCCACTGGAGTTTATCGATCATCTCCGTAACGCTTTCACGATTACCAAATGATCCTGTAACGAAGCGCGCTGCTCTCCGTTGGGTCTTCTCTACCTCCTGTATCAATCCCACCTGGTACGGATCGCACACCGGTGAGCAGCATTCAAGCTGTGGGCGAACAAGTGTACTGTAACCTACTTCCTATGTTTTCGGACTGCATTTCCTTAGTATTCTTCCACTGAATCTAAGTCTGGCATCTGCTTTACCGACGATTGATTTTATATGGTCGTTCCATTTTAAATCCCTCCTAATGAGTACTCCCAGATACTTTATGGAATTAACTGCTTCCAGTTGCTGCCCTGCTATAGTGTAGCTAAATGATAAAGGATCTTTCTTTCTATGTATTCGCAGCACATTACACTTGTCTACATTGAGCTTTAATTGCCATTCCCTGCACCATGCGTCAATTCTATGTAGATCCTCCATCTCAATACAATTTTCCATTGTTACAACCTCTCTATACACTACAGCATCATCCGCAAAAAGCCTCAGTGAACTTCCGATGTTATCCGCAAGGTCATTTATATATATCGTGAACAGCAACGGACCGACGACACTCCCCTGTGGCACACCTGACATGACTAATACTTCGGAAGACTTCTCTCCATTGAGAATGACCTGCTGTTTTCTGTTATCTAGAATAACAGAGGGAATGCCTGGAGCTAACATAACTGGTATTCCTGAGATGTAACAGGAAGTGAGGAACGTGTTTGAGTATTGGGTTGATGTCATTCGAGTGTCTGGTGGGGACTAAACTGAAAAAGTATAAACTTGTTTTCTACTTAAAGAAAATTTGTTAAGTACTCTTCTCATGTGCGCCTCGGTTGCACAGTAGTAGAGTGCCAGACTACAAATCCGAAGGTCGCGGGTTCGATCCCCGCCAGGTCCTAGGATTTTTATCTGTCACTTTCCACTTCTTTCACCTGTGGCAGTATTGCTCATGTGAAAAATACCGAGTAGCACCGTGGTTCGGAACCTACGTTAAACTGTCGGTCCCCCTATAACTGGCTGGGTAAGTCAGTTTGAAGGTCGGAGGAAGGCAACGGCATACCACCTCCAAACAGGACCATGCCTAGTAAAGCACTGTGGTGTTCAAACCAATCTTCGGATTGTTGACAGCTTTACCTTACTCTTCTCATTGGGTGATTGCCCAAGTATCCATCACATTTCGAGGATAAAATAGAGCTTTTCAAAACTGTGTTACTCTTTTAGATTCAGTAGCAGTGCAGTGCGGGTACGTGCCTTCCGGTAGAGCAGCACGGAGCAGGCGGCCCTTAGGCGCGCGCCCAGCAGGTTGGTGGCGCGGGAGTAGGCGGCGACGGCGGCGCTCTTGACCAGCGAGGCAGCCGCCAGCAGCGCGACGCAGGTGAGCGCGCCGCCGCGGTCCACCGAGGAGCCCGGCGCGAACGCCTCCAGCAGCCAGCCCGTCACCACGCACATCCCCAGCCTGAGCAGGAGAAACAACCGCACTCACTCGAGTAACGTGCCGTCGACGGTGAGGTCATTAGAGACAGAGCCCAAGCTCAGATTTTTTGGATAAGGATGTGGAAGGAAATCGGCCATGCCCTTTCAAAGAAACCCAAATCCTCCATCATCATATGTTCTGCATCGCCTACCACATCTCTGCCCCACACGGATCCTATACAATCTCACCTCCTTTCATTACACCCTCTGTTGCCTCCAATACTTCCTTGGGGAAGACCAGTTTGGATTTAGGAGAAATGTAGGAACACCGAGGAGCCTGACACGAACGCCTCCAGCAGCCAGCCCGTCACCACACACATCCCCAGCCTGAGCAGGAGAAACAACCGCACTCACTCAAGGAACGTGCCGTCGACAGTGAGGTCATTACAGACAGAGCCCAAGCTCAGATTTTTTGGATAAGGATGTGGAAGGAAATCGGCCGTGCCCTTTCAAAGAAACCCAAATCCTCCAACATCATATGTTCTGCATCGCCTACCACATCTCTCCCACACACGGATCCTATACAATCTCACCTCCTTTCATTACACCCTCTGTTGCCTCCAATACTTCTTTGGAGAAGATCAGTTTCGATTTAGGAGAAATGTAGGAACACGGGAGGCAATACTCAAATTACGACTTATCTTAGAAGATAGGCTAAGAAAGGGCAAACCTACGTTTTTGGTGTTTGTAGATTTGGAGAAAGCTTTTGACAATGTCGACTGGAATACACTCTTCCAAATTCTGAAGGTAGCAGGGGTCAAATGTAGGGAGGGAAGAGTTATATTCAACCTATACAAAAACCAGACAGCAGTTATTAGAGCTGAAGGGCAAGAAAGAGACGCAGAGGTTGGTAAGGGAGTAAGACAGTGTTGAAGCCTTTCCCCAATGTTGTTCAATCTGTACATTGAGCAAGCAGTGAAGGAATGGAACGAGAAATTTGGAGAGGGAATTAAAGTTCAGGGAGAAGAAATAAAAACTTTGCGGTTTGCCGATGACATAGTAATTTTGTCAGAGACCGCAAAGGATCTGGAAGAGCAATCGAATGGAATGGAAAGTGACTTGAAAGGAAGATATAAGATGAACATAAACACGAGTAAAACGAAGGTAATGGAATGCAGTGTCAGAAAAACAGGCAATGCTGAAATAATTACATTAGGTAATGAGACAATAAAAGTAGTAGATGAATTTTGTTATTTGAGTTGCAAGGTAACTTCTGATGGCCGAAGTAAAGAAGATATAAAATGCAGAATGGCTTTGGGAGGAAAAGCGTTTCTAAAGAAGCGAAACTTGTTAACATCCAATATTAATTTAAATGTTAGGAAGTCATTTCTGAACGCATTTGTCTGGAGCGTAGCATTGTATGGGAATGCAATATGGATGATAAGGCGTTCAGATAAAAAGATTATAGAAGCTTTTGAAATCTGGTGCTACAGACGAATGATGAAGATTAGATGGGTAGATCACGTGACTAATGAGGAGGTGCTTAACCGAATAGGGGAGAAAAGGATTTTGTGCCATATCCTGACTAAGAGAAGGGATAGACTGGTTGGACACATTCTGAGACATCAAGGAATTGTCAACTTAGCATTAGAAGGAAGTGTGTGGGGTAATAATCGTAGAGGGAGACCGAGGGACGACTACAGTAAGCAGATTCAAAAGGATGTAGGTTGCCGAACGTATTCTCAGATGAAGAGACTTGCACAGGACAGGGTAGCGTGGAGAGCTGCATGAAACCAGTCTGTGGACTAAAGACCACAAAAACAACAACTTCCGTATTTTATATACCACTAACAAGCTCGACTAACTCTATCCTTCCCACCTGGAAGCAGCGTAAGCGTATATTTTTGTGATTCATATGTTTTCTGCTTAGCCTACCAGACGTCTTTTCTGCCGGGTCCTGCTGTACGGGACCACTATCACCACTTTGACCAGCTGCCACCGACCAGCTGACTCCGACCGGACGCCGCTGTTCCTCTGCTGTTCGCCCTTGGACGCTTGGATAGCTACTGCCCCCCTCCCCGCCCCCTCGATGCCACTGGTTCGCCACTGCACCTCCAGGTTGTTCGACGCTGCCCGGCCCTTCCCGCCGCCATTACTGCTGCAACCGCCACCTGGGGCGCCTCCTGGTCCCCCTGCAGCCCTCCTCTGCTGCAGCCTCTCGCTGCCGTCACAGAGTAACATATACAGAGAATCCGCCCTCCCTAAACCTCTGTCCTACGCTCCTCTCATAGTTCCGTAAGAAGCAAGCAGGCGTCAGGCGGTTCCCTGGCTTAGTACCGGTAGACGACACTAGATGCGTTTCTGAGGGTAGCGTGGAGGGGAGGTTGAGGGGAGAGCTTGTGCCGCCTGCCACGAAGCCGCGTCAGTGTTCGGTGTGCGAGCGTTTGAGGGGAGGTGGTTGTGGGGATAGCCGATACCTGCCTCTTGCTCTGGCCAGTTTTAAAGGGCTGCTTCTGACCACAGCGCCATCATGGGACATCTTACGGAACTACTGGTAACCCTCCCTTTCTGCACCCCTGAGCGTGTGACCGGGCGTTACGGAGGTTTCCCGTCTGCATATATTTGTCTGTGCTGCCTTCACAGCCCGCCATCTCTACTGCCCACCTTCAGTCGTCGCCTCGGCCTGACACCTGGGCTGAGGAGCACTGTGTGCCAGCAGAGGGTCAGAGCCCTGCCCCTGGGACCATCGAGACCTGTGACAATCGACATCTTTCAGACCTTCTGTTGTAACTTACCTTTCAACCTCTTCCATTCCGCTGTTGTAGTGGGACATGTATTTAACCGTCCGCTATTTTCTTCATAAAGCTCAATTTCGTAGTTACGGAATATATTGTTCCGAATGTTATTAATGTTTGAGAACATATACTTGTGTGCATTTTATTTGCTTTTGTTTGTTTCATGTGTAATGATGGTGCTGCAACAGTCCGCAGTGACGAGTTCTCGCCGACATCAGCGAGAAAAAGCTGGTTGCTATCGTTGAGTAGCCGAAGGTCGGCGCACTGAACTAAAAGACATTGCCTGCTGTTGCAGACTGCGATAGAGTTTTTTAAAAATATTAACAATGAATATGGAGAAAAATGTAAATGAAAAAGTAGTTAGTCGTTTTTTGTATTCTGTATTGAGATGAAGTATCTTTACAATCTTGATTTGTAATATTGAATTGCCTGTTATGAATTACGTGAAATATATTTAAAATAAAACTTTTATTTAAAAAGAAGAGGTCACTGATGAGTATCTACGATTTCTAAAGAAATTGAATCAAGATACGTAAATGATTTTATCTGAAGTGAAGTTTGAATGTGGTTTGAAAGACTTACACAATAATGACATGTCACTAAAGTTGCACGAAAGTTGACAGGGTTTTATCTAATGCAGATATATAAGAGTGCTGTGAAACAAAAAAACTCTCGTAGAGCCCTCAACTAAAGTTTTACTCAGGGTTTAGGAAGTTATAGAATCTGATTGTAGAAGGCAATCCTGAAGTATTTTAAATATTCAAGACAGGAAATTTAATATGACTAATTTGAAAACTAAAATTATC
Source organism: Locusta migratoria (assembly GCA_026315105.1). NCBI lineage: Eukaryota > Metazoa > Arthropoda > Insecta > Orthoptera > Acrididae > Locusta > Locusta migratoria. The sequence goes on from CM048747.1 coordinate 427,885,692, forward strand.
GTCAGTGATATTTATTGTGAGTTGGTACTAGTTGTCTTTGGACATGAAGTCACGGTCATTGTGAAATAATACTGATGCGAAATAAAACACTAACTTGTTGATATTTGTATAATGATCAAGCAAAGGTGGCAGTACTGTACATGATGAAAGTATTGAACAATAACATTTTAATCGACTTTCTGAACTTTCCAAATACTGTTACATCAAACCAAACCAAACCAAAGAGACAGGGAATGGATTTTAAGAAAATCCATGACTGATGTACAAAAAAATTTACAGAAAAGGACTACCTGCAAAAATAAATGATATGCAATTGAAAACATAAAATGTACAAAAATGCAAGTCTCACGACAAAATCCTTCCACATTAAAAAGTTGTGAAATCTTATGGGAAAACAAGTCGATTATTTTTAGCTATTGTACAAGGAAGCATCTATCCATCACCTTGTCATAATTTTTTATCTAATTAGTTACCTACCAACATCTGTAGTGACTATATCAAAATTATATTTCTTTATTTCTATAATATATATAATGACTTGGCAATTGCATGGCAACATAAACTAATATATAAAATACTTTAACAAATGTAATTACGTTTGGATACTTAGTGGAATATAAATTATTTTTATGAGTCAATGTAATTGCCCAATCATTATATGTATTCTGATGTCATTATATTATGGTGAGATTGCGAAATTACTATATGTATTATAGAAGTAAAGATGTATTATACTAATACAGTCACTATAAATGTTGGTAGATACCAAATAAGTGGTAGATAACAAATATGTGGTTCTATGAGCACTAACTAAAATAACTGACTTGTTTTCCCATGGCAACATATGCTAATACTTAAAAAAGCTTTATGTGCATATGAGTGTACTTCATTCTTATGTAATTAAGTTCGGTTACATAATAGAAAATAAATTGTTGTTATGTTATTATGACGATGTGTAATATTTATTCTTATGTCATTATATAATAATGTGATTGCTAAATCATTATATTTATTATAGAAATAAAGATATATAATTTTGATATAGTCACTACAGATGTTGGTAGATAACTATTTAGATAAAAAAATTATGGCAAGGTGACGAATAGGTGGTTCCACACTAATTAAAAATAAAAAATAATCGACTTCGTTTCCCATAAGATCTCACAACGTTTTATTGTGGAAGCAATTCGTCGTGAGACTTGCATTTTTGTACATTTTATGATTTTGATGGGATCATTTCTACCTATCTAGGTGGGAGTCAATAATATATCTTATTCTTTCTGAGGACAATGTTGGTGCCACAGCGCAGAGGCCAAGCGCATTGAGGTGCTACACTCCGATAAGTGAGGCTGCTCCCCGTCGGGTTTCGAATCCTCCCTCGAGCATGTATATTTCTGCTATCTTTAGTACAAGTTCGTTTATAAGTAGTTTTTAAGTTTAGAGACTGATGACCCCATAGTTAAGTCCCATAAGCTTAACAAACATTTGAATGTTCGAATGTTGGCGATTGGAGTTTCGTCAGTAGACCATGCCGCAGCGATAAACGGCGTTGTAATGATTCCCAGCCCAGATCATGAATCATTTCTGTGACGCCATCTCCCCTGTAACATGATAATAAAAAAGGGTTGCTCTTCTTCGGACTCTTTCGATGGCTTCCGTCAAACCCACTTGATAAGGATCCCACACTGGTCAGCAATACTCCAAATGAGGACGGACAAGTGTAGTGTATGCAGTCTCACTAGTAGTTGTGTTCCATCTTTTATGCTTTTTGCCAATAAAACGCAGTCTCTGGTTCGCCTTTCCTACGATATTAACTACGATTTCTTTTCATTTTACGTCTCATGTAATAGTAATTCCTAGGTATTTAGTGGAGTTAAAGGCCTTCACATTTGATTGATTTATCTTGTAAACAAAGTTGAACGGATTTCTTTTCATACTTATGTGACAACTTCACACATCTCTTTATTTAGAGTCGATTGCCAATTTTTACACCATACTGATATCCTATATAGAGCGTCCTGTAGTTGGCTTTGATCTTCAAGATGAATTTACTAGAGGATAAATGACGGCGTCATCTGCAAACAACCTAAGAGAGCGACTCAGATTTTTTCCCAGATTGTTTATGTAGATAAGGTACAATAGAGGACCAAGAACACTATCCTGTGGAATGCCGAATATCACATCTGTTTTAGTCGATGCCTTACCATCAATTACCTCAAAGTGTGTTCTCTCGACAGGCAATCCCCTATCCAGTCACAAATCTGGGTCGATATTCCATAACCACGCAATTTGATTAAAAGGCGTTTGAGAGTTACAGTGTCAAAAGCCTTCTGGATATCTAAAAGTAAGGAATCAATCTGAGAGCCTTTGTCGATAGCACTCATCACTTCGTTTGAGTAGGAGCTAGTTGTGTTTCACATGAACGATATTTCTAAATCCGTGTGGACCTTGGGTCAATAGATCATTCTGTTTGAGACAATTCATAATACTTGAATACAGAATATGTTCGAAAACCCTACTGCAAATTTACGTCAATGAAATAGGCCTGTAGTTAAGTGAATTACTCCTACTGCATTTCTTGGATATTGGTGTGACCTGTGCAACTTTCCAGTCTTCGTTGAGCGAGCAGCTTTACATGGCTTTTAAGTAGAGGAAAGGTGCCTAATATGAGACACACTTTTTAAACCCATTTTAAAAACCTAAAAGTAAGTGCAAATATATTATCATGGTGATAATATCTTGCATTATTTAATTTTACCATACAATAACCATATTTGCAATAATAAATAATCTTTCAGAGTAATTATTAAATCTTCACAAACAATTCATTTCATAGAAATGAGATCAAGATTTCCTAATATGAGACAGTAGTGATATGTGGGTTTAATTATTTTATTATAGAATAATTACATATGAATACATAAATTAAATACATCTTCATCCATTTCTGTTCTCCTGCACTCATTTCACACTACTTACGTTTATATTTACGACACCCGGGACAAACAAAATAGTCTTCTGTAACTTTCTGGCTGCTTTCTTCGCTTCAGCCTTTGATCTCTGCTGTTTAAATTCTTGTAAACGTTTCACATAAGGAGTTGAAGTTAGCAACTGCTTCATTTTCTTCCGTGGGAAGATGATTAGTGGTGGAACATAAGTGCCAGCAGCGTTCATACACGTCACAATTGTGATGAGATTTCTTCTGCTGAAGTCAAGGCAGCAACTTGTCTCTTCCCTTTCATAGCAATAACCTTGCTGTGTTTGTGCTGCACAGACATCACCCTAGTTTCGACAACATTGAAGACTCGATGTGGGTTATGTTTAACTTTAGAGAGCACAGATTCGTAAACATCAAAAAATCTCACCACATTTTCTGGAGTAAAAGCTTTCACTCTTGCTGCTGAAAGACCCTGAGGAGTTCTCATTGATAAAATGGGATGTCTCTTAAGGAAAGCTCAGAGCCATTTCTTTCCTGCTGAAGCCTTTTCTGAATTGATGGGATTTTTAAGCTTATTCCTGACAGCTAACTGGAAGGCCATGCTTTGTATGTCCTTACGATTAAGAGCATAAAATCGCTCCTCCATTGCAAGGCAGTATTTCACTAGTTCATCTTCCAATTGAGATGAGAGAACAGGCCTTCTGCCAAGGCTAACACCAACCAGCTCCTCGGGTGTATGAGTTTTATCCTTCACACACCCTTCCAAACTATATTTTGGTACAGCAAAAAGTTTTGATGCTTTTAAGTACCCCACCTCGCCATTTCTGGCACATTAAATGGCTCGAATCATGGGGTCTTTATCCCACGTTTTCCTTTTTGGGGCCATCTACATTGAATCAATACAGTAATCAGACATATTTCTTAAAGGACTTCTATAATTTCATTTGTCAGATTATTTCTTATAAGTACTGTTAGCGGAGTACTTTAAATTTGGAGTAATGCTGATTAACTTCTGAACAAAATACTGTCCAATTTCTGATCATAAAACTAGTGAAAGTAATCCCTGTTTATGATAATTTAATCGAATTAAAATAAAAGAAGTTGTCAATATTTTACTACAATAAATGATAAAATATTGTTATCTTATGATAGTATTGATTAAATTACATATAACAAGGCATAAGAGAAAGAGTTCCCCCAATATGCGATAGATATCGTAATATGCGACACTGTCCCATATTTGGAACCCCATACTATCGCATATTAGGAATTTCGCCATCTTGCACAAAGAATCATACACATGCTAACAACGTTCGTTGGAAAGTGCAACTAACTGTCAATAATTATAGGTAATATCACGACAAATAACAACAATAAAAGAGTGCAGTAATATCCACTCACCTTTAAGCTGAAATAATGTCTTAACACCGATGTCACAAAAACTCCAAACACAAGAAATTTTGTATCAACCTCTACACACGCTGTACGGCTCAACAATGGCGTCCTACTCGCTGTGTCGCCGTCTGGCACGCAATAGACGTGTTTAAGAAACCCACCACCAGAGTGCAGCACCTACCAAGAGTACAGTTGGGGTGTCTCATATTCGGGAATTATCGCATAATAGGCACCTTTCCTCTAAGGAGCTATCGCATCAGCGTAATCAAATAGAAATCTAATGGGTATACAGCCAGAAGACTTGTTCTTGTTAAGTAATTTCAGTTGCTTGACTACTCTGATGATATCTACTTCTACTTTACTCATCCTGGCCTCTGTTCGTAATTGGAAAACTTGAATATTGGTTTCGTCTTCTTTGGTGAATGAGTTTCAAATAGCTGGGTTTACTCTGCTTTAGTAGCGCTATTATCGACGGGATCGCCATATCTATCACGTAGTGAGGGTATTGTTTATGTTTTGCCTCTAGTATATATGACATGAGAAAATCTGTTTGAGTTCTCAACTTTTTGCAGAATATCCCGAAAGTTATACAGCATACCCCACCTACACGTGTCGATCGTCACGCCAGCGATATTGATATTTAACGTAAGACAGTGGCCTGCAACGTAGCTGTATACGGATTTCCAGCTGAAAAGGTAATCTCGCGATATTTTTAAATAGTGAGAACCTTTTCCAACTGATAGAAATGGATTTACCATAAGAATCATCGATCAAGTAGCTGCTGTGTGTTGGCTATGAGGAACTGTAGTCAAAAAAGAGTCTACCTTCATTTGAACAATGGGAAACTTGCAGTCATTATTGATGATAGTTCTACGCGTTCATCACCGTCATGTACTACCGACATGTTACGGACTAGTTCCCTATCTACAGTAAACAGAAATCTGACGGCGCTGCCAGACTTACAGTGGAAATGTGTGTTCTTTCTCCATTAAACTATGCATTGATTCAGAATCATAGGCTTGAAAGAACCGAAAATTATAAATTTCGGCCTATTTTCCTCTCCATAGTAAACGATGCTTATTAACTTACAAGCCACAGTTAATCTTAGCAGAGGTTTTGAAATGATATAAACTCTTGCACTGTTACCTGAGAACAATGTGATCGAAGGCTAGGATGAGCCCATACAGGAAATAGGAACCAGCGTACGTCTTCATCACAGCCTTCGCTAGGCTGGGTTTCTTTCCAGTTTTCTGTGACTCCTTTAGTTGCGCAGACCAGTTCCTGTGAATAGATGAATTTCCAATGGTAGTTTATTTATAACACCCAGGAAGAGGTTTCGTACGTCATAAATTTCAGACATATTGCAATCGAATGTAGCTTATAAATACTCTTTAGCTCCATATGCATAAGAGATTTTAGGGTAATATCAATGCGGCTTACATTCTAGTAGGTGAATTAGGGATCAGATATCTGTTCTGCGGCAAATACTTGAAACGTCGTAAGAAAATAATATTAAGTTCATAACTTCTCCATAGACTTTGATAACATTGAAGGGATGGAAATGCTAAATAGTGTTTTGATATGTTCCATACAAGGAAGTCTAGCTTTTTTTTTTTTTTTTTTTTTTTTTTTTTTTTTTTTTTTTCAAGCTTCTGAGCGAACTGATACAGAATTAAGCGCTAATTTCAGCAACAGTAAAGTAGTCAGATTCACTCTGTCTACCAAAATTTTAGAGCTGAATTTGGATGCAGCTTTTGAAAACTCCAAATATGTGGTTAAATGGGCACAAAGTCTACTCAGAAACGTTTATATGTCGATGACGTAGCAGTTATTAATAGAAGCAACGGACAGCAGTAGATGGGACTAAAGCCGCACAATCTCGGCACCTTGCTATGAATGACTTGAAAACCAAGTACATAGTCTTCATCAGCAATGAAAACAACTACTTCAATATACTGTCACGACCAGGTTTCAATTTTTAGCATGTACCCATGTTCCATATCTGACATGTACTATTCACAGAAATTCTGTGGCAAATAAACTAAAGTAGTCCATCTTAATAGCAGCTGAGTGTTGCATACGTATAGGCAGTTACTGGCCTCCAATATTAAACGGCACAGTAGTCATTACTTAAGGATGCGAAGCATGAAAATAATTAGGACTGATTAGCGGCACGTCTGAATATTTTATCACAGGTTCAGCACAACATCTGTGGGAGTTTCAAAAATGTTCAAATGTTTGTAATCCTATGAGACCAAATTACGTTGCTTATCATCCCCTACTCTTACAAACTACTTAAACTAACCTAACCTAAGGACAAGACACGCATCCATTCCCGAGGTAGGATTCGAACCTCCGATGCGGGAGGCCGCTCGATCCGTAACATCATGCTCCAGACCGCTCGGCTACTCCCGCGTGGCTTTGTGGTAGGTGTTCTGAGTTATAATGGTGCATAATGATCTAGAGTAAATGCTCAATTGGACCGCCTTACACAGCAGATAGAGTGGGAGGGATATTAGAATAAAACTGCATCGTATGATAGGTAATATACATCAGGTGTGAGAGATACAAGCCACCTAGTTCATGATGGTTCGTTGAATATTTGGCTGAGTTTTTTTTTTATTACAGAAGGCGTTCAGCCCCCTGACCGTGCGCGCTGAGCCGTGGCGCCCGGTAATCCACTCGGCCATTCCGCCGCGGCTGTTGTTGTTATGGTCTTCAGTCCGGAGACTGGTTTGATGCAGCTCTTCACCCTACTCTATCCTGAGCAAGCCTTTTCATCTCCTCATAAGAACGACAACCCACATCCACTTGAATCTGCTTACTATACGCGTCTCTTGGTCTCCCTCTGCGATTTTTACCCCACACACTTCCCTCCAACGCTAAATTCACAATTCCTTGATGTCTAAGAATGTGTCCTACCAATCTATCCCTTCTTTTAGTCAAGGTATGCCAGAAATTTCTTTTCTCCCCAATTCGGTTCAGTACCTCCTCATTAGTTACGCGATCCACCCACCTAATCTTCAGCATTCTTCTGTAGCACCACATTTCAAAAGCCTCTATCCTCTTTCTGTCCACACTGCTTATCGTCCATGTTTCACTGCCATACAAGGCAACACTCCATACAAATGCCTTCAGAAAGGACTTCCTTAGGCTTAAATCAATATTCGATGTTAACAAATTTCTCTTTTTCAAAAACGCCTTTCTACCCATTGCCATTCTGCATTTTATATCATCTGTACTGCAACCATCATTTGTTATTTTACTGCCCAAGTAACAAAACTCATCTACCTCCTTTATTGTTTCGTTACCTAATCTAATTCCTTCAGCATCACCTGATTTTCTTACACTGCACTCCATTACCCTAGTTTTACTCTTGTTAATGTTCATCTTATGTGCACCTTTCAGCACACTGTCCATTCCGTTCAATTGCTCTTCCAGGTCCTTTGCTGTATCTGACAGAATCACTATGTCGTCGGCAAAACGCAATGTTTTTAATTCTTCACCCTGAACTTTAATTCCTTCTCCAAATTTCTCCTTGCTTTCCTTTATAGCTTGCTCAATGTACAAATTGAACAACATTGGGGAAAGGCTACAACCCTGTCTTACTCCCTTTCCAACCACTGCATCCCTTTCATGTCCTTCAACTCTGACAACCGCTGTCTGGTTTTTGTACAAGTTGTAAATAACCTTACGCTCCCTATATTTTACTCCTGCTTGCTTCAGAACTTGAAAGAGTTTATTCCAATCAACATTGTCAAAAGCCTTCTCCAAATCTACAAAAGCTAGAAATGTAGGTTTGCCTTTTCTTAATCTATCTTCTAGGATAAGCCGTAAAGTGAGTATTGCCTCCCGTGTTCCTACATTTCTCCTGAACCCAAACTGATCTTCCCCGAGGTCGGCTTCTATCAGCTTTTCCATCCTTCTGTATATAATTCGTGTTAATATTTTGCAACCATGACTTATCAAACTGATGGTTCTGTAGTTTTCACACCTGTCTGCACCCGCTTTCTTTGGAATGGGGATTATAACATTTTTCTTAAAGTCTGAGGGTACTTCACCTGTCTCATACATCTTACACACAATGTGAAACAATTTTGTCATGGCTGGTTCTCCCAGAGACTTCAGTAGCTCTGACGGGATTTCATCTACCCCAGGGGCCTTGTTTCGACTTAGGTCTTTCAGTGCTCTGTCAAATTCTTCTCTCAGTACAGTATCTCCTATTTCATCTTCATCTACATCCTCTTCCCTTCCTACAATATTGTCTCGCAGTTCATTTCCTTTGTAGAGTCCCTCTATATACTCTTTCCACCTTTCAGCTTTCCCTTCTTTGCTGAGAACTGGTTTTCCATCAGTGTCCTTGATATTCATAGAGCTGTTTTTCTTATCTCCAAATGTTTCTTTTATTTTTCTGTAGGCTGTATCTATTTTTCCCCTATTTATACATTCTTCTACATCCTTGCATTTGGCTTCTAGCCATTCCTGCTTAGCCATTTTGCACTTCCTGTCAATGTCATTTCTTAGTCGTCTGTACTCCATTTTGCCTGTTTCATTTACTGCATTATAGAACGGAAATACTGCTACGTGCATAAATATAAACAATAATGCAATAATGTTTTCTTTTTCCAACTTAAGTGATTTGCACACTCATTCTCAGTACTACAACTAGTAAAAGTGCTCAGCATGAGTTTGCGGTCACCTCTGGGAGCAATACAGTCTCGACAACGACGGGGCTTGCCGCGAACTATGTTTCAATAATGCCCATTCTCCAGAAAAATTGATCGCGAATTGTGGGCAGTCTTTCGTGGTTGCGTATGTGATGCAGCCCATCTCCCTAGTACATCCTAGACATGCTCAAGCATTATCGTCCATTAATGCAAAGTCTGGGCTCACAGCATTTCGCAACTAACATACTTGAGGTCCAATCTCGACACGAAGTTCTGACAGTGGTTAAATCTTGCCAATTCACCGATAAACTTTCATGAACAGGTTATCGCATGGTCAACATAACCCCTGTTCACTCAATAAGGGTGTATTTTTCCAAAATGTCTGGGTACCAAAATCGTGTCCCATGTTCCTTCAAGATGCGATTTCGCCGAGGATCACTTTTTAAACTAAATCGGGACTCATCTGTGAAAATAACGTTCGACCACTCTTTGACTAGTCAGATGGCATGCTGACAACTCCACTCGAGGTCTTGCCGTCTGTGAAGGCGCAATAGGGCTATGCACGCAGCAGGTCTTTGACAATTTAAAGGTTACTCTGCCGAACCTGTCATTACACTGTTTGCCTCGATAAAGTCTTCCAGTGGGTGCTGTGAAGTCAGATGCCTGTTGCCGAGCAGTGCTATGGTGGTCCCGACATGCCTTCTGTTCCTGATGTCGAGTATGGTCGGCCCTGCTCTGGTCTTAGGGATACAGAATCGGTCTCTATAACCTGTCGCCACTTCTGCGAAACAGAAGAACGATCCACATTATCCTTTCGACTTAATTCAGTTTGATATGTCCTGCTCCTATTTTTCCTATAGCTCTTCACCACAGAGATTCTGGTTGGCGTCTCCTCTGTCTAGTACTGCATCGTGCATCGTATCGTCAGTGAATGTGTACTCGGCTACTACGGATGTGGGACAATCCAGCAAGTACTAGAGGTCGTGCAGGAAGTCGTGGCCCATGCGCAGAAACGCGTTCTCGTTTCGTGCACTATATTCCTTTGTTTTGAAGGGGTAGGCGCCTCAGTTGCTTGTTGCCTCCTGGTCGCTAGTCGTTAGGCAATGTGCAGTTGACAGCTTGAAGACTGCTTGAAATAAGCAAGATCTCGGGCAGATAAGATCTGCAAATTTAAGTTAAAATGCTCACTGCTGCTCTAAATTACTTTACGAGTGGCCACAGTACAAGTGCAGCGAAAATTTATTTAACTGCTCACTCCTTAAGGGAGCAGCCAACGTTTTAACAAACACAAAATCAATGTTAAAAAATAAATGAACAAATAATTAAACATGGGATGAGGCGCATAAAATCATAAAGCAGAGGTTTGGTACTTTAAAATCATAATGTATTCAGAAAAATGAACAAGCAACTAAATGTTCAGAGACCAAATTAAGCACACACCTTGTACAAAAGTAAATTAAATCATATAATTATTGCCATTAATATAATTGTTTCAGCCCTTTATGAATATGTAGCTAATGTGGGAGGAAATTTGTAAACACACAATGGGTAGCTGAAAGCACATTCATTCATTCACAGACATGCACATAATGCTTAGTGGTACATTCCTCTCTGGGAACACTTGAAACAGTGACAAAACGAGGCGTCGGCGGCATCTTGACGAGATGGCAGATGTCTTGATCACTAATTTTAAGTACACTGTGCACTAAACAAACTCATGTTTGGGGAGGCATCATCTCACTATTCTTAAGTACCATGTGGTGTGCGACCATGCCGAATTTATAGCATTTACAAACAAATTAATTTAGAATAAGCGAGTAAAGCACATTGTAGAAAGTTGGTATTAATAAATCCATGGCTGAAGGCCAAAGTAAAGACCATTATGAAAGCACATGGTGCAATCAGTCATAGAAGACAGGTAAGACGGAATCAAGCTAGAAAATCTGAGAAATATTTAGCATACTCCGAGATACAGAAACGATGCAAAAACATTAGTTAAAAACACGAAGGAAATTCAAACATACTAGGTTTACACAAGGGCTGAAGGCCATACACATGTATTCTAACTTGAACAAAACTGGACACGCAATAGTCACTGGAATGAAAATGCAAATAATAAATTTACACTGAATTAACTCGAGTTCTGTAAATTAAGAAACACTTTGCCTCACATAGCGAAAGAATTACTCAAGAGAACTATCACTGAAAAACCAAGACTGCCTGATCACAAATAAACCAAAGTCCTAACAGCATGCCTTCCCCTCAGCAGGATTTGGTGGAGAACTTACTTCCACAGTTGTCGGAGCCAGAATGAAGAGTGAAGACTAAAGCTCTAAGGCCTTGGAAAAATCTCTCCCTGCCACACACCAGATGTAGAGCGCGCTAAAAGCGACGCAGAGTGCGTTCAGAGACTATTGTTTACCAACCCTTGCTACCTGGCCAAGACAATTCACTCTACAACCGCTCCCAGAGAGGTCTCCTGTCATCTCTTTCGTCCAAGATTAGGTTGGTACGACACTAAAAACACGGTCACCTCGCCACCTTGCCAAGTGAACTTGTCTCTGGCCAGCCAGCAGATGTCAGCGCAGACGACAAACGAAGCAATGCGTTCTTAACTACAGCAAAACGCGGCCTAAAGTGGGAGGCGGCGACTGTAAACCATTGCGCGGCAGTCAGTCAATATTAAAAGCAAACTTCCACATTCACATGAACATACAACTTCAATCACACAAGTGATTTACTTATGGTAAAACACCCCGAGTTTCCAATCTTTACCTTTACCAGTTTGCGGTTATACAATTTCTTTCTTTCTTGTGCATTAATGATGCAGAAACACTTTATGTTAAATAATAAATCAAAATGGAACACGACCACACATTCAGTGGACGTGTGACAGATGAAGTGTACAGCTCAGCAGGCAACATGTAACGGAGACGACCACCCCTCCAAAACAAAGGAATGGATTCACCCAACGCATAAGAGTAGAATGCATTTCTGCACATGGACCACGGCTTCCTGCAAGAGCTCTACCTCCTGTGATGGGTGCCCTTACATCACTTTGGCGAGGTCATCATTGACCAGAATGCTATCTTCCTTACGGAACAATATTGTACGGACACCAGTTGACAGTTCGTACGATTATATAGTGAATTCAACACAAGTTGGGGAAATACTTCTTAGTTGGTCCATCATCTTTCGGGCTTGAAGCCGGATCACTTTGACGTCTTGCTTTGTGGCAATAAGTCAACGTGATCCGTCTGCAAACCCGAAATATGATGGACCAATCACTACACTGGAAAACTTCAATACACACTCCTCTTACTTGCTTTAATTTTGGACACCAGTATCTTTTCTGGACAGTACATTAATTAAAATTTTGTGAATGAGAAGTTGAAGTGGTCGTGGCAGAGTTGTCGACTTCCTGGCAGCTGGCCGCTAGGCAAGTCTGTACATTCCTACAAAACAGCACGTGGTGCTCCAGAAAGCTGGAGGAAGGTTGGATCCTAGCACTCGACTCGTTGAAATGTCAATCACAAAGCAATTTTAATCGGAGTTCAGAGGAAAAATGTTCAAATATTTGTAAACCTGAGGGACCAAACAGCAGAGTTCATCAGTCCCTAGACTAACAAACCGCTTAAACTAACTTATGCTAAGTACAACACACACACACACACACACACACACACACACACACACACACACACCAATGCCCAAGGGAGGACTCGAAGCGTCGGCCGGAGCGGCAGCACAATCCATCACGTGGCGCCTCAGACCGCGCGGCCGTTTCCGGGCGGTGGTGTATAGAAAAACGTCTGTTAACAAACCTGAAAGCTGTGGATACGTAATGTGTAAGACGATAGAAAAACTTTCATGATTATGGGACTGCGAAGAAACATAAAGGAACGGGTGGAATGGGGATTAGTAGCGATTGACTTATTCCTTTCTCAGGTCAATTACAAATCTATGAAAAAAAACATTTTTATTTGCAATTGACAACAAAAGGTGGAGAATCCTGAAAGAACATGGTCACGTTTATCGTCTACCATCATGCACACTAAGGAACAGTTACTTACTTTTGCAACTCATCTCCAAGTATCTCGGAAGTTTTCGCAGATCGAAACTTTGAAAGGTCATCCTCATCGAGTGCGTTGTTGGAGCTCTTCCACACCAGTCTCTTTAGCTGCCTTGAAACAAAAATAGAAGCAAGCGTTGTGTTTAATACATTGAAATCTACAGATTATGGGGAAAGTAACTGTTAGACACCCTAAAATATAAAGTAACTTCTAAATTTATTATAATTCCTCTAGGTATTACAAAGTGTGCGATGCGATGATGGGGAAATATATAGACTACAGCAGTTTTTACTGCTCGTCTGAAGGAAATAAAGGAACAGGAGAGAGGGCACTTTCTGACCAGGCCTTGGGTTACGACGCCTGCCCAAACTGTCTCCCATCAACCCAGTGGTGTAACTAGGACTTGGCTTCGGGGGCGGTGGATAGATCTACTTGGGGGGGGGGGGGGATAGATCTGCTTGATGAGCAAAATTTTAGTCAGTTTCCAGACAGACTACCATCTACCACTCCCATTGAAGATTAATTCACCCCCATCCAATGAAAGCTTATTGTAAAACACCCCGAGTTTCCAATCTTTACCTTTACCAGATTGCGGTTATACAATTTTTTTTTTTTTTTTTTTTTTTTTTTTTTTTTTTTTTTTTTTTTTTTTTTTTGCAAGTGTTCTATCCCCCTCATCCCCCCCCCCCCCCAAAGTTACGCCACCGCATCAACCGACCTTAAAAATGAAACTGCTAAATATTGGTATTTCGTATACTTTCAACTAATAATCGATTATTGTCAAATTTTATTGAAACAAGTTATTGTAGCAACTTATATCAAATAAATAAATAACAGAAATGTAAAAAAAGGCACCACACACAAGGAAATATTATAACAATGACATTAACAGTCACATTCACAAAAGTTATACAATTCATTGTCACTGTTAAAACATGTACCAGTTCGCTGATTTCCGAAAGAAAACTGTGTTTTCCAAACTAATTAACAAGGAAATATCTTGTCTCCCGAAGCAGCTACAGCCATCTGGTCCTCGTTTGAGGGCGAGGGTTCGAATCTTCTAAAGGATCGTCTCACCACTTGGAAGACATTATTTGACCCCTTTGACTCTCAGTTGAGTGGAAGAAGCACGAGTACATTTCCGTGAGATGATTCCTGTTTTTATTCACATGTTGATATCACACTACGTCTTATGACCGTTAATATTCCCTATTAAATAGCACACACACATGAAGCTCTGGCAACTAGGTCTCTATACTATCTGTAGGCAGACAACGTTGAAATAATTATCAGTAATGTACTATCCCACAAGTGGCATCTACCGGCATCAGATCGAAATCGGTGTCATCTTTCCACGTGTACTCACTTTTCCAGGCAATATATAATTAGAGCAGAGACTTCACAAACGAGAGGAAAGAAATATAGAAACAAAATATCACTGATGAAGACATTGTCGGAAAAGGCTGAAAAGGAAGTTCACTTATGTTTAAGTACAAAATTTTATTCTTTAAAGGCAAAACACAAGCAGGAGCCTACGGATAAAACATAACTTCAAGTTTTTGTAGGCGTCAGGAGCCTCAGTCATATACATTTTTTTAAAAGAGCTGACCGCCATTTGACTGAAAGTTTTGTTTATTATCACTACCTGGTTTCGACCTTAGGCCATTTTCAAGTGCTGTGATAAAAACTTATCTGACAACTTTTATCACACCACTTGAAAATTACCTAAAGCCGAAATCAGGTGGTGATAATAAACAAAACTTTCAGTCAAATGGCTGTCAGCTCTAGGGCGAATACAACGACATATTTTGTTTATTACCACCACTCATTTCATGTTGTTGAATATTTATGGTTTATCAACACCAGAGATAAGAGCACTGCTCCAAATGGGGCCATTTTTGGCGTACTTAGGTATGAGGCATTTTGTAAATATCTACAATTCTTGTTCCGAACAAACCAAAAATTCACAGTTTTGCACTTCCTGCACTACTCATTTCATGAAAACACCGAGTTTATGATATGAATGGTTACCAATACGCAGACATTCAGAAATAGAAGGAGACAAAGATTTGAGCCTTGTTAATACAAAACTTGCACTGCGGTACCAGATGACTGGAGTGATTTGCTTCGTAACTACTGAATCAAATATTTATGATTCAAAATTGCAAATGGTGGTAATGAAGTCAACTTTAAGGCCTAGACGGAGTTATAGTGAACCTGTACAACCCAAAATATTCTAAGTCTACAAGACCAGTCGTGTTTGTCGGATGTTCGGTAGAGGTTCGACGGTTGTTCGTCATGAGTTCGGTGGATGTTCGGCAGCTATATGGTGGTTGTTCATCGTATGTTGGGCGGGCGTTTGAAGCATATTTGTTGGGCGTCTGGAGGATGTTCAGCAGGCGTTTGGAGAAAGTACAGAGGGTGTTTGTCGAAAAATATACTCAGCGAATCCTTTGCTCGCGAAACTACATAAATTTTGGCAGATGTCCTAGAAGGCCAGTAAAAGTTTGTGCAGTCTTGCAAACTTCGGTGAATCCTCGAAACCGATTGGTGAATGCTCGCAATGAACGCTAATAAAAATTTGTAAATTCCCTCAAGGATTTTCAAATGTTTGGCCAATGCCCTGAAACATCTGCAGTGACGAACACAGACCAAGATTGCCGAGTTCATTGCACCATTTTATGCGCTTCCTCTTCGGAATGATTTTGTTAGGAGTGATAAGCTTTTGCTCAGCAATCACAGAGATTTTGTGAAGAATTTGCAAACGATCGCCGATCACTAGCGAGCTGTCGCCGATCATGGGCGTAGTGCGCCGATCGTTCGAATATGTTTACCGATCGTTCCCGCTCGTTCGCCTATCTTCCACGACCGTTAGCCCATCTTTCGCGAGCAAATGCACATATCATGTATCTTCTTTCATTGTTAGTCTCAACTTTATAATTATTCCAGTGAAACATCATTAATTACGTTGTTGTTGTTGGTGGTGATGTTTAAAGGGGACTCAACTGCTGGGTTATCAGTCCCCTGTTCCCAGCTAGGAGTGAACTGTTAAAAGTTTCCTTTTCGTCGCATACTACTCTAAGTCCAGGATGCTCCAGGTACAGAGCGACAGTCAATCGTAAAATGATGACAGAACAATGGACAAGACAGGAGTGGACAAAATAGACAGAAAACTAAAACAAGGCTGCAGAAGCGTGTGGCTGGCTGATCACAAAATAATACAGGATGAGCCAGCCACTCTGCACACTTTAAAATCCGTAGTTAAAAAACAAGTCATAAACCGTAAAATGACAGTGGCCTATTGTTCTGGAGGGGGTGAAGCCCGACAGGGCGGGCTTATAGGCCCCACCACTAAATAGACCCATAAAAGCCAGTTGCGCGAATAAAACCTAAAACACGATCGACCATAGCAGCATCGTCTCCTAACATAAAAGGAAGCGCATCTGGGAGATTAAAAGATTGTCGCAAAGCAATTAAAAGTGGACAGTCCACCAGGATGTGGACCACAGTCAAGGGGGCGCCACAGTCACACTGTGGTGCGTCCTCCCGCCGAAGAAGGTGGCCATGCGTCAGCCATGTGTGGCCGATTCGTAGGCGGCAGAGAACAACGGATTCCCTACGAGACGACCGCAGTGAGGACTTCCATGCGGCCGTAGAGAGCTTCACTGCACGAAGCTTGTTGGGGTGAGCAGAGTTAGCCCACTCGTAGTCCCACAGGCTACGGATCTTCCGATGGAACTCCAGTTGGAGATCGCTCTCTGGAAGACCAATAGCCAATGGACTGGAGGAAGTAGCCTGCTTAGCCAGCTGATCCACACGTTCGTTTCCAGGAATGCCGATGTGGCCTGGGGTCCAAACAAAGACCACCGTGCGACCAGACCGAACAAGCCTGGAAAGAGACTCCTGTACGGATTGCAATAAAGGATGTTTCGGGAAACATTTGCCGAGGGCTTGCAAACCACTAAGGGAGTCAGAACAGATGACCAGAGACTCCCCATGGCAACCTCTGAGATGTTCAAGTGCCCGATAGATGGCAACTAGTTCCGCTGTGAACATGCTACTTCCACAGGGCAGTGAATGCTGTTCAGTATGCTCACTATGGACGTATGCATAGCCAGTACGGCCGTCGACCACAGAACCATCCGTGTACACGACGTCCGCGCCACAGAACGACTGCAAAACCGCCTGAAACTGGCGACGGAGACTCAGTGGCGCTACAGAGGCCTTTGATACATGCGCCAAGTCCAGCCGAAACTGTGGACGTGAAAGTGACCAAGGAGCGATACGGCAAGGCCAGTGAAAAGCAGGAGGCATAGGAAGGGACTCAAGAGACGACAGGACGGAACGAACACGCACCGCGATCGGAAGACCCGACCTCGGTCGTCGTTGTGGAGATGGAAGTGCAGCAGTTGGAAAAAGAAGCCTGCGATTCGGATGATGTGGTATCTCATGAACATGGGCAGCATAGGAGGCCAACAGCTGCCGCCGCCGAAATCGCAGGGGAAGGACTCCAGCTTCGGCTAGTAGGCTTTCCACTGGACTTGTCCGAAAGGCCCCTGTCGCTAAACGGACGCCACTGTGAAGTACTGGGTCCAAGGCCTGCAATGCAGATGGGGCTGCTGAACCATACACAAAGCTCCCGTAATCCAATCGCGACTGAATCAGCGCCCTGTAGAGCTGCAAAAGACTCGTACGGGCGGCTCCTCAACTAGTGTGGCTGAGGCAGCGGAGGATATTGAGGTACCTCACGCACTTCTGCTTGAGCTGGCGAAGATGAGGCACCCAAGTGAGCCGGCTGTCGAAGAGCATGCCTAGAAATCGGTGAGTCTCTTCGACACGAAGAAGTTCATCATATAAATATAGCTCTGGGTCCAAATGGACAGCTCGACGGCGGCAGAAGTGCATAACCCGGGGTTTCGCCGAAGAAAACTGGAACCCATGGGTTGAGGTCCACGACTGTGCCTTTCGAATGGCTCCCTGTAGACGCCTTTCAGCTACCCCAATGCTAGCTGAGCTGTAGTATAAGCAGAAGTCATCGGCGAACAAGGAGGAACAAACCGATGACCCCACTGCCTCAGCAAGTCCATTGATGGCAATTAAAAATAGGGGTGCACTAATTACAGAGCCCTGTGGGACACCGTTCTCCTGGACGTGAGAGGAGCTGAGGGAAGTACCAACCCGTACCCGAAAGGATCGGAAGGAAAGAAAGTTTTGAATAAAAAGTGGGAGCGGACCTCTCAAGCCCCAAGCGTGCAGTGTAGCCAGAATGTGGTGGCGCCAAGTGGTGTCGTACGCCTTTCTGAGGTCGAAAAAGACGGCAACAAGGTGCTGACGCCTGCTAAATGCCCTACGAATGGCGGACTCCAGAGCCACTAGGTTGTCAACAGTGGAGCGGCCTTGGCGGAAACCCCCTTGACATGGGGACAACAGACCCCGATGTTCTAGGATCCACATAAGCCGCCGGCTCACCATATGTTCGAATAGCTTGCACAGAACGTTGGTGAGGCTGATTGGGCGGTAACTATCAGCCACCTGTGGGTCAGCACCAGGTTTGATCACCGGAATAATGATGCTTTCCCGCCATTGTGACGGGAAAGCCCCCTCCACCCATAAACGGTTAAACAGGGCGAGAAGCTGGTGTTGAAACTCCACGGAAAGGTGCCGGATGAACTGGCTGTGGATTCTGTCCGGTCCTGGAGAGGTATCGGGGCATGCGGCAAGGGCAGTTTCGAATTCCCATTTACTGAAAGCAGAGTTGTACACTTCGGCTCGATGTGTGTGAAAGGGCAGCCGTCTCTGTTCAACACGCTCCTTCAGTGCACGGTAGTCCGCACTGTATTCACATGTTGCAGAGGTGCGAGCATAATGCTCGGCCATGTGTTCTGCAATGGAAATCGGGTCGTTGCATAGGGTACCCTGGATGCGTAGGCTGGGAATCGCCGCCGGTGGACGGTACCCAAATAGGCGCCGAACCTGCGACCACACCCAAAATGCAGAGGCGCGACGGCCGATGCTGGCGACATACGTCTCCCAACAGTCCCGTTTACCCTGCCTGATGAGCTGTCGAGCCCGGGCCCGGAGCCGTTTAAAATCTATTAGGTTTTCGACAGTGGGATGTCGACGATGCCGCTGGAGCGCACGACGACGATCCCGAATGGCCTCAGCGATTTCCGGCGTCCACCAGGGCACAGACTTACGCCGTGGGGAGCCAGAAGTGGTGGGAATGGTTGACTCAGCGGCTGAGACTATCGTGCTGGTTACCTGGTCAATCACCATGTCCACGTCAGCTGGCAGTGGAACAGGAACCGTTGCAACTGAGGTGTAGCATTGCCAATCAGCTCGACGGAGAGACCATCGAGATGGGGAGCCCGGAGGTTGAAAATCCAGGAGCGACACGAGAATGGGAAAATGGTCGCTGTTGCAAAGGTCATCATGGACCCTCCACTGGAGATGCGGGAGCAGGCTCGGGGTACAAACGGAGAGATCTATAGCTGAGTAGGTGCCGCGTGCCATGCAAAAATGCATGGGTGCACCAGTGTTTAACAGGCAGACGTCTTGCTGCGATAGAGCGTCTCTATGTCCCTACCGCGAGCTGTTGTCTTCACTCCACCCCACAAGGGATGGTGAGCATTGAAGTCCCCCAGAATCAGAAATGGTGGGGGAAGTTGTGCCACCAGGGTAGCAAGGTCAGTAATTGAAATCATCTCATCTGGAGGAAGGTAAAGTGAACAGATCGTCAGTTCCTGCATAGCCCGGATCCGAACAGCCACCGCCTCAAGAGTCATTTGTAGAGGCACAGCGGCACTGGGGACAGTGGCAAGGACGTAGATACAGACACCTCCAGAGACCCTGTCATATACGAGACGATTTTTGTAATAGCCCAGATACCCACGAAGGGCTGGGGTCCTATTAGCAGGAAACCAGGTTTCCTGCAGGGCTACACAAAATGCTGGGAAGCGACACAACAAGTGCTGTAACTCTGGCAGATGGTGGAAAAATCCGCCACAGTTCCACTGGAGGATCAGAGAGCCTCCTGGTCGCTGGGGCATGCTGAATTCGGCAGCGCGGTATGGGTCGCAGTATCTTCTGCCGTCGCCGATTTCTGAGGCAGAACTTCAACGTCCATGACTTCCGCAGACTCGGCAATTGCCAAGTCTTTGGGGGACGCGAGGATCTCTATCTCGTCCTCAGAAGAAGAGGTGGAGGGGGGTGGTGGCAAGGTTGCCACCGGGATATCCTTCTCCTTGGGCGGTTTCTTGACCTTCTTCTTCTTGGTTTCGCGCTTCTCTTTAGGTTTCTCATGCTGGGAGGGCGCTGCCAGCTCAGTCCCCAGGACTGAGGAGCGGCGTGCAGCCCTACGACCAGCTGGCAGTACTTTCTGCCATCCACTGGCATCCGCTGATTCAGCGGGAGAAACCTTAGAGGGAAGGGATCCGAGCGACCCCTTCCTAGTGCGAGGAGCCAGAGCAGGCTGTTGTTGCTCTGGCTCTGGGGTGGGGACCAATGTCCCCTTTGGTGTGGTGGTTACCGCTCCCAAAGCAGGGTCTTTGGGGGCGGTGGAATTTGATGTGCCCCCCAGTAGTTAGGGGGGCAGAGGTAGATGGTTGGGCCTGGGAGCCCACTAGGACCGACTGCACACGTGGCAATTCTTTAGATGAAGATACGGCTGCAGCAAAGGATGTCTTCATACTGATGGGATGCAGTTTTTCGTATTTCCTCTTCGCCTCCGAGTAAGACAGCCTATCCATGGTTTTATATTCCATTATCTTCCTCTCTCTATGCAGAACAGAGCAGGTGGGCGAGCAAGGGGAGTGGTGTTGTCCACAGTTCACACAAAGTGGAGGAGGTGCACAAGGGACGTTAGGGTGTTCCGCACGTCCACACTCTCGACAGGTTGAGTTGGCAGTGCACCTGGAGGACATGTGCCCAAACCTCCAGCACTTAAAACAGCGCATAGGGGGAGGAACGTATGGCTTCACGTCAATCCGGTAAATCATCACCTTGACCTTCTCAGGCAACGTGTCACCCTCGAAGGCCAAGATGAATGCGCCGGTTGCGACCCTGTTGTCCTTCGGACCCCTATGCACTCGCCGTATAAAATGAACTCCTCTCCGCTCCAAGTTCTTACGTAGCTCGTCATCGGTCTGCAACAGAAGATCTTTACGGAAGATTATACCCTGTACCATGTTGAGGCTCTTATGAGGAGTGATCGTCACGGGAACGTCACCCAGCTTGTCACAGGAAAGCAGTGCTCGTGACTGTGCCGGGGATGTCGTCGTAATAAGGACAGAGCCGGATCGCATCTTTGACATGGCTTCCATCTCACCGAATTTATCCTCGACGTGTTCAACAAAAAACAGGGGCTTTGTGTTGGTGAACGACTCACCGTCAGTCCGGGAACATACTAGGTATCGGGGGGCATAGGCCTCACCTCGATTTCTTGTCCTACGTTCCTCCCATGGCGTTGCCAAGGCAGGGAACGACTGAGGGTCATATTTCTCAGCATTGTACTCAACCTTTCCTCTCTTAGAGACGGTGGTTAAACGCCCACCAGCGTTACTTTGGGTTCTTTTCATCGTGGTCCCACGAGCAGCTAGGGAAATAAGAGTCCACCCAGGCAGAGCCCCGCTTGCCTGGGTAAGCCTTATACAACTGAGGTGCGGCAGGTTCTTCAGAGGTTGCTCGCTAATGACTGTTCTATCTCAACAGCCATGCATCTCCTCGGCATGTAGCACACCTTGAGAATGAGGTTTTTTTTTATAGAGGTTTGTACCGTCCTCGCGACCCGGGCGATTAAGCCAAGATCCCCGGGCTCTGAAACGTACAACGTTCCACCGTCGCGCCGAACGATGGTCGTTGAAGCACGCACAGAGCTTACGGTGTAGCGGACTGTTGGCGCGACACAGCCCGCAGCTCAGGACCCCGGGTTCGCCAAGCCCGTACTCAGCAAATTAATGCTGAGCCCCTGAGGGGCATTAATTACGCTATTACATCACTGGATAAAATGAACACACGAGCATTTAGGCTTATACTTGAAAACATTTATTTATTGCTATTGGAATGTACAGACAAGATAAGACATGCTCCATCCATAGACAATGCTAATCAACAAGTGATTTCTGCTAATTAACAGTCAGAGATGCTCTTAATTTCCCTCCAAAGAATGTACATGCAAAGATACATTTCTTATTGTGTCTTTGATATGTATATCGTATGCATTACTACAAATAATGAATAAAATTAAAGAAAATTTAAAATTGTAAGAAAAAGGGATAAAAATATTTTCTTATGTTTATTTTTCCATATGAATCAGTACACCTTCTGTCCCGAGCATTTGCAGAACACTTGCTGAGCACCACCCGAAGGCACGCCTAACAGCGACAAACATTGCCAACATTTATAAAAGCCTTAGATAAATCTCATTGAACTAGTCTTTGGTGGACAGCAGACGTGGGCAAGTATAGGTGCAGTATTTATCCAGCAATGTTTACGAGAATTCGGCAAATGTTTGTGAGAAGTTGACCAACGTTCACGATCATTCTACGAATGTTGACACGCGTTCTACAAACTTTCGCGAACTTTTGACAAATGCTCGCAATTGTTCATCAAAGGCACATCAACATTTGGCTAATATAACGGGAATATTGTTCTAATGTTCAAAATGGTTCATAACGTTGGCGAATGGTTTTGAATGCTAACGAAAGTTTGTGTAGACTTGAAATCGTTTGGTGAGTGCTCACGTTCGTTTGGCTAGTCGCTGGGAACTTGTGGCGAGTGGTCGTGAATGTTCGGAAGTGATAGTGCACGATTGAGAGTGAACTCAAATGTTTGAATGATCGCGAATGATGACGAATGCCTGGCTAACGTCTGGAGAGTGATCTTGAACGTATCCTGAGTGATCATGAGTGTTTGGTGAATGTTTGAAAACATTCTGTGAGTGCTCGTGAACAGTTGGTGAAGTCAGAAAATAAATTAAACATTTGATGTAGGGTATAGTCGGCAACTGGTTTCAAAATGACCTCCATGCATAAACAATAGTCACTCACTTATATTCTGAAGATCATATGGGGGGGGGGGGGCAATCAGAACTCATTTCACAGATATATAACGGGGAACACACGTCCCACTCACATCTGACAACTTCCCCCCACCCCCTCTCTCTGTCCAAGAAGAACGCAATAATCCTATTTTCGAGTTCAAAAATAGATTAAACATGAAAAATCATGTGCATTTTAATTTTTCGGACCCCATATGGGGTCTCAAATGTTCGTAAAGCTCATGGGCCTTAAATGCGGGTCATCAGTCCCTAAATTTACAAACTACTTATGAACTAACTTATACTAAGACAACACAAACATCCATGTCCGAGGGAGGATTCGAACCTCCGGCAGAGAACGTCCTCGCGCTTTGGAGCAAAGCGTCTCAATACGCTCTGCCACTCCACCGCAGCATATGGGGTCTACCGGTCAAATATGCCACACGAAATCATCGTTACTTGAATACTGTACGCTATCTAGCTGCTTGAAGTTATGCATGTTAGGAACAGTTTGCAGGTGACAGGATTAGATTTATTAGATACATTGAAACACTAATTACTGCAATTAGTCCTATTTTAAATACTAATCACTGCAAGCAGGTGCAGGAGAAACTGCAAATGTAATACCTTAGATTTGGGCGAAGGGATATCACTAGGATGATCCCCAGATGAGACTGTTATGATGCTCATATTCTGACTGGAATTGCTTACCAATCAATTTAAAATACTTGCATATTAGTACTATTAACAATGAATTTTTGTTTATCTTAGCGATTATTTGTAACTGATCATTTGTATGACTAATCAAACTGAACAATCAAAATACCAGAACTGGGACATCATTATTTGACTTTGACCTTGACCTTTTGGGGGATGGTGTTTGAGAGGGTGGTTTACTCAGGTGTCGATTACGAGAGGACAAGGTTCATTAAAATTCCAGAACGCTTTTACTCAGGTATCGATTACCAAGCCAGATGAGTGCATAAATTAAAAACCCAGAACTCGCTCGCCACATCTACTCGCACTTTTTCTCTTGTAACCCATATAAGACAAGCATTTAGTTGCACAGATACTTCGAACATAGGCAAGGACTGGCAGTTCATAACAAATATTTGGCAAACCTAAGTAGTACATTTACTTCCTCATTTACTTGGCGTTGACTTTCTAATTCGATGATTCATGCTATAAACCCCACATGTAAAAGAGACACTGAGAATGACAATTTAATTTTGGATTTCAGAAGTGTCATACTTCACGTAACTGATTACTATTCTTACTTTTAACGCTACATTATGACGGTCAGCTATTAATATTACGATGGGATAGAGCTTCTGTTAACATTATGAAATTAGTTTGGTGGTTCTGCAGTTTTTATTCTATAGCAACGGGAGTGGATGGACACTAGTTTAAAGTTATTATTTTCCAGCGGGGGGGGGGGGGGGGGGAATCTATGGAGAAACCAGACAAACGTTTTGCTTCCTGAAGAAGGGCAGCCTTTTTAGAAGTTACAGGGACAACAGTCTGGATGACAGACTGAGCTGGCCTTGTAACATCAGCTAACATGGCGTCGCCGTGCAGTTGCTGCGAACGGCTGAAAGGGGAAACTACAGTCGTTAATTTCCCCGAGGACATGTAGCTCTACTGTATGAATATATGATGATGGCGTCTTCTTGGGTAAAATATTCCGGAGATAAAATAGTCCCCCATACGGATCTCCGGGAGGGGACTACTTAGGAGGATGTCGTCATCAAGAAAAACAAAACAAACATTCTACGGGTCGGAGCGTGGAATGTTCTAACCCTTAATCACATAGATAAGTTAGAAAATTTGAAAAGAGAAATGGATAGGTTAAAGATCGATATGGTAGGGATTAGTGAAATTCGGTGGCAGGATGAACAGGATTTCTGGTCAGGGGAGTACCGGGTTATCAATATAAAATCAGTTGGTGGATAATGCAGGAGTAGGTCTGATAATGAATAAGAAAATAGGAATGCGGGTTAGTTACTATGAACAGCATACTGAACGCATTATCATAGTAAAGATAGACACGAAGCCAACACAGTAGTGCAAGTCTATATGCCAACTAGCACAGTCGATGATGAGGATATCGAAGAAATGTATGAGAAGATGAAAGAAATCATTCAGAAAGTTAAGGGAGACGGAAACTTGATTGTGATGGGGGACTGGAACTCGGTAGTAGGAAAAGGAAGAGAAGAAAATGTAGTATGTGAATATGGACTGGGAAAAAGGAAAGAAAGAAGATATCGCTTGGTAGAATTTTGCGCAGAGCACAATTTAATGATCACCAACACTTGGTTTAATCATAATAAAAGAAGGCCGTATACGTGGAAGAGACCAGAGACACTGGAAGGTACCAGATTGACTTCATAATGTTAAGGAATAGATTTAGAAACCATGTTTCAAACTGTAAGACATATCCAGCGGCAGATATACACTCTTTAAAACTTAAAAGACTGAAAAAAGGTAGAAAAGTTAGTAGGTGGAAACTTGACAAATTGAAGGAAGCAGAAGTGATTGAGAGTTTCAGAGAGAGCATAGCATTAGGCAAGGATTGGCTGAAACGGGGGTAAGTAATACAATAGAGGAAGAATGGGTAGCTCTGAGAGATAGGGTAGTTAAGGCCGCAGAGGATCATATAGGCAGAAGGACAAGGCCTAATAGAAATCCCTGGATAACACAGGATATACTGAACTTAATTGATGAGAGGAGAAAATATATAAATTCAGCAAGTGAGACAGGCAAAATGGAGTACAAACGTCTGAACAATGAGATTGACAAGAAGAGCAGACTAGTTAAGCAGAAGTGGCTAGATGACAAATGCAGAACTGTAGAAGAATGTATAACTAGGGGAAAGATATATACCACCTACAGAAAAATAAAAGAGATATTTGGAGACAAGAAAAGCAGCTATATGAATATCAAGAATTCCGACGGAAAACCAGTACTAAGCAAAGAGGGGAAAGCTGAACTGTGGAAGGAATATATAGAGGGCCTATACAAAAAAAAAAAAAAAAAAAAAAAAAAAAAAAAAAAAAAAAAAAAAAAAAAAAAAAAAAAAAACTTGAAGACAGTATTCCAGAAATGGAAGACGAAGTGTAGGAAGAGTGTAGGAAGATGAGACAGGGGATATGACACTGCGAGAAGAATTTGACAGAGCGCTGAAGGATTTGAGTCGAAACAAGGCCCCTGGAGTAGATGATATTCCGTCTGAACTGCTGATATCGTTAGGAGAGCTAGTCATAAAAAAATTGTTTCACCTGGTATGCAAGATGTATGAGACAGGGAAAATACTCTCAGACTTCAAGAAGAATATCGTAAATCCAATTCCAAAGAAAGCAAGTGCAAACAAATGTGAAAATTACACAACTATCAGTTAATGAGTCAAGATTCCAAATACTAGCACGTATTATTTACAGACGAATGGAAAAGCTTATGGAATCCAACCTCGGGGAAGCTCACTTTGGATTTAGGAGAAATGTAGGCAAACGGGTTCAAATGTTCAAATGTTTGTAAAGCTTATGGGACTTAACTACGGGGTCATCAGTCCCTAAACTTACAAACTACTTATGAACTACTTACGAACTAGGACGGCACAAATATCCATGCCCGAGGGGGGATTCGAACCCCCGACCGTAGTGGTCGTGCAGACCGTGACTGGAGCGCCTCAGTCCCCGCGGCCACCGCGGCCGGCTAAGCACACGGGGGGGGGGGGGGCAATATTCCCAGTACGACTTATATTAGACGAAACCTACATTTTTAGCGTTTGTAGATTTGTAGAAAGCTTTTGACAATGTCGACTGGAATACAGTCTTTCTAATTCTGAAGGTAGCAGTGGTAAAATATAGGGAGCGAAGAGTTATATTCAACCTATACAAAAACCAGACAGCAGTTATTAGAGTTGAAGGTGAAGAAAGGGATGCAGAGGTTGGGAAGGGAGTAAGACAGGGTTGTAGCCTTTCCCCAATGTTGTTCAATATGTACATTGAGCAAGCAGTGAAGAAATGCAAGGAGAAATTTGGAGAGGGGATTAAAGTTCAAGGAGAAGAAATAAAAGCCTTACGGTTTGCATAGTAATTTTGTCAGAGGCTACAAAGGATCTGGAAGAGCAATTGAACGTAATGGACAGTGTCTTGAAAGGAAGATATAAGATGAATAGTAACAAGAGTAAAATGTGGACAATGGAATGTAATATCAGAAAACCAGGCGATGCTGAAGGAATTAGATTAGGAAGTGAGACAATAAAAGTAGTAGATGAATTTTGTTATCTGAGTAGCAAGATAACTTCTGATGGCCGAAGTAGAGAAGATATAAAATGCAGAATGGGTATGGGAAGAAAAGCGTTTCTAAATAAGCGAAATTTGTTAACATCCAATATTAATTTAAACGTTAAGAAGTCCTTTCTGAAAGCATTTGTCTGGAGTGTAGCATTGTATGGGAGTGAAACGTGGGCGATAAGGAGTTCAGATAAAAATATGATAGAGGCTTTTGAAATGTGGTGCTACAGACGAATGATGAAAATTGGATGGGTAGATCACATAACTAATGAGGAGGTGCTTAACCGAATTGGGGAGACTAAGAGAAGGGATAGATTAGTCGGGCACATTCTGACACATCAAGGAATTGTCAACTTAGCATTAGAAGGAAGTGTGTGGGGTAAAAATCGTAGAGGGAGACCGAGGGACGAATACAGTAAGCAGATTCAAAAGGATGCAGGTTGCCGAACGTATTCTCAGATGAAGAGACTTGCGCCGGGCAGAGTAGCGTGGAGAGCTGCATCAAACCAGTCTGCGGACTAAAGACAACAACAACAACATTTTCCATTTTATTTAATTGAGCTCCAATTGCTAGAAGGTATTCTTTAACGAAATCGTCTTAGTCTTCTTAGAAAGGCGATTTAGTGGTCAAAAATATCTGCTTTGCGAATCCCAAGCAGATTCACCATTGAACCTCTCTGAAGAGCTGCTAATCGACTATCAATTATGCTCATTTTAATACAATTCTCCTAAGAAAGCAAGTGTAGATAAATGTGAAAATTACAGAACTATCAGTTTAATAACTCATGGTTGCGCAATATTAACTCGAATTATTTAAAGACGAATGGAAACACTGGTGGAATCCTACCTTGGAGAAGATCAATTTGGATTTAGGAGAAATGTTGGAATACGCGATGCATTACTCACATTAAGACTTATCTTAGAAGATAAATGAAGGGTAGGGAATCATACGTTTTTTGCATTTGTGGACCTGGAGAAAGCTTAATTGACGATGTGGCGACAAGTATTCAACGGACTCGATCAGCTGATTGCAGTGTACGCAAGAAGTTCGTGCGCCTGCCGCTTGGGGCGCTGCCTTGCGCGCTTATTCCTTACCGCGGAAGCAACACTCCATGAAATAATTTAATTTCTGTTGTTTAATGTATATGTGTTCCTTCGTCGTCGAAGATTTTAGTTTGCATTTGAGTAATGTCTGAAATAAAGGTTTTATTGCTACATCTACGGCATTGTTCTTCTGTAAATGGAGGGCAGATGTATTAATTACAAGAAGCAGTTAAAACATGTTACTGTGTACTGGAGACTCCGCGTAAGTTACGTAAAACAAGTCCCTGATTTCTTAATGCTAAAGAGTACCGCTCAGTAACATACAGATTCAATGATTTTAACTGGAATGCACTTTTTCAGGTTCTGAAGGTAGCAGGGGTAAAATATAGGGAGCGAAGAGCTATATTTAACTTGTACAAAAACCAGTTAGCAATTATTAGAGTAGAAGGGCATGAAAGGGTCATAGTAGTTGGGAAGGGAATAAGACAGGGTTGTAGTCTTTCCCCAATGTTGTTCAATCTGTAAATGAATGCAAGGAGAAATTTGGAGAGGGAATAAAAAACTTGCGGTGTGCTGACAACGTAGTAATACTGTGAGAGACAGCAAAGGACCTGGAAGAGCAATTAAATGGAATGGACAGTGTCTTGTAAGGAAGGTGTAAGATGAACATTAACAACCGTAAAATGAGGGTAATGGGATATAGAGTCAGAAAATATGACTACGATGAAGGAAATAGGTTAGGTAATGAGACAATAAAAGTAGTAGATGAGTTTTGTTAGTTGGGTAGCAAGATAACTTCTGATGGCCAAAGAAAAGCTACGGGAAGAAAAGCGTTTCTGAAGAAGCGAAATTTGTTTATATCCAATATTAGTTTAAATGTTTGGAAGCATTTTTCTGGAGTGTAGCATCGTATGCGAGTGAAACGAGGACGATAAGGAGATCAGACATATAACTGATATAAGCTTTCGAAATGTGGTGCTACATACGAATGGGTAGGTCACGTAACTGACAGAATTGGGGAGAAAAGGAGTTTCTGGCATATCCTGACTAAGAGAAGGAATAGGTTGATGAGACACATTCTGAAACATCAAGGAATCGTCAACTTAGTGTTAGAAGGAAGTGTGTGGAGTAAATATCGTAGAGGGAGACCTAGGGACGAATACAGTAAGCAGAGTCAAGGTGAGGCTTGTACAGGACAGAGTAGCGTGGAGAGCTGCATCAAACCAGTCTGCGGACTGAAGACCACAACAACAATCAAACCAGTTTTGAAGTCACGCAGGACCAAAATGTCCGGGGAAAGGTTACGAAGTGAACATTCTGATTAATATAATTCCTATGTGCCAAATTTTGTAGTAAGTTAGGTACCCCCTGTAGATTTTTTGTGGTACTGGAATTAGTACCCTCCGTCTATTATGGATAACTTTAAAAGTGGGCAATTCTGTT
This sequence comes from Locusta migratoria, assembly GCA_026315105.1. Taxonomy (NCBI): domain Eukaryota; kingdom Metazoa; phylum Arthropoda; class Insecta; order Orthoptera; family Acrididae; genus Locusta; species Locusta migratoria. The sequence continues at coordinate 427,915,583 of CM048747.1, forward strand.
TGTTTAAATCTAACAGAATATCTTTAATATCACTTACTATCAGTGTAAGTTCTGTCTGGACTCATAAATGTACCCCATAATATACATTATCCATGTCTTGCTTAGAGAAGGAACTTCGAGATGTTCACAAAGTTTGTCGCACAAATTCATCGTCTGGAATGAAATAACGACAATAACATACGTTACACCAATGTTCCTCTGTAGTCTGAAGATAACTTCCTGATGAAATAATTGTATGCAGTATTGCATCTAAAAGGAAAAGACACGAGATACAAAGCAAGAATAAAAGAACTAAACACTGTAGTGTCGTATTGTAAGTGGACCACATACTATCGTTTTTACAGTTGCATATTTGTTTTTACATAAAATATCATACTTTGTTGATTATAGCTACTTTGAAGGTAAACATTTGAATTATACTGAAATTTAACCACTGGAAGTACAATAAACATCTCTGTCCACTGAATTTACGTCACACGCCACCATGTGCCTGCGGAGAGGAAGAAGACCCGAATCACGTTTTCTTCGAGTGTCCTTTGAACATTTCTCACATAACTGTACCTGCCAATCAACTTCGAAATCTTGGACATCAGTTTCCAACCTTCCTCCAAACGTTATTAGGGTCCGCCAATATAGCAACGTTTACACTGCTGTACGATTTCGTCACGAGTGCCAACATCAAGATGTAGTCTTCTGTGATGCTCCCCTACGGCTTCTGGTAATCGCCAGGGGAAGACCAACGCAGAATTCAACTGCCGATCTACCATATGCTTCACAGCAGTACTAAGAACGTTTATCCTAAAACTCTATGTCATTATTTACCACTCCCTTGTATATGAGTCTATATTAGTGTATCTTCGCCTCATACTGTACTACATTAATCTGTTGTTTTCTACTCTCGTGCTCTGTTGTATTAGCAGTAATAATCTTACCATACTACCTCTATCCATCTTGTCCTACAACATTTTATTCTTCTGTACTCGCCTCAATATTCTCTATGCTTAAAAATATTGACTCATGTTAGTATCTGTCTCTCATAATGCTAATGTATGTCTGAATTGTCAAAAGCGCCTGTACTGTACCCTTTCATGGTTTGTGATGGCTGTATGGACATGTTCCGAAAGCCAAAAGAAGAAAAAAGTTTGAATTACAGCAAAGCCGATGTGTAGATATGCCAGCTATTCGTTATTCTCAGATTCTATTTAATAACTCGGGTAGAAAAATGACCGAAATTTCGCGATCTAATTCTTCCTAGAATCTTAGTACAGACGATAACAATATAACGATGCAAATAGTTTATAACTCTGGACCTTTAAATTACTGTGCAGTTCTCCTAATCACTGTCCCAATAATAGCCTATATCAAAGACTCCTCCTTGACCACCTGAGTACATACACCATTGGAAGGTATTTTTGTGCCTTTAAAAGTCATTTGAAACTACGGGAAGTTATCTTTTCAAGTTGCAAAAAACGATTATGACCGATTACAGAAGAATAAGTTGTTAATAAAATTGGTAAATCATTCTCAGCCTGAATGGCGTAAATTGTGACCTGATGATTATATTCGTAAATGTTTTATTGCTTCTGTACCTCTTATTTATTGGAATCCTTTTGTTGTATCTGATATTAGAACATTCAAGAAAAAGCGTGTAGTAAAGTGACCAATTTTTAGTATTTGGTGAATAGGTGAATTTCAAGTGAGCACCGGATATCTCGCGTTTACACTGACATCACTCCCTGGTTTTTACTTTGCTGACGAGTGTCTATTGGTTGTCTTAGGAGCTTTTTTTAGTAATACTAAAAGTGGGCCTTTGCGATCGTCTTTTGATAGCTCGAAATGTCAATGAAAATAACGGCTTAACCATTCATCTAACATGAAAATTGAATAATCGAATTTGTAGAGGAGAAAATTCTCTACAACTTTGCTCTTTTATGTTTTTCTCGTATCTCGTATCGTTTCAGAGATATTTGCAAAAATAACGGCGATTTTGGAATGTATGTCTGTCTATTTGTCTGTCTGTCCGTAACGTGTTCCCTGTTTTTAAGACGAACCGTTCAACCGATCAGCACTAAATTTTACAGACACAATTGTAGGCCGTCAGAGACCAGAACCTCCCTTTTTCAAATTTTTCGGACAAAAAATACGGTAGTAATACCAAAAAACGCCGTTTGTACTATACTTGTAATTGCAAACGAATCGTTCATCTGACACGAAAATTGAATAACCTAATTGGTAGAAGGGAAAATTCTCTACAACTGAGCTCTATTATGTTTTCTTTTTTCATATCTTGCATCGTTGCAGAGATATTTGCAAAAATAACGGCGATTTGACGATGTCTGTCTGGCTGTAACGTGTTCCCACTTTTTAGGTCGAACCGTTCAACCGATCGGCACCAAATTTTACAGACATAATTGTTGGCAACCAGAGACCAGAACCTCGCTTTTTGAAATATTTCAGACCAGAAATACGTTAGTAATACCAAAAAAAGACGTTTCTAATGAAATATTAATTGCAAATAATCCGTTCATCTGACGCGAATATTGAATAAATGATTTTGTAGAGGAGACCATTCTCTACAACTTTGTTACCTTGTGGTTTTTTCATATCTCGTATCGTTTGAAGATATTTGCAAAAATAACGGAGTTTTGACGCCCTCCATTGAATTCATGAAAACCAGCCGTTCGCAGATGTCACGTGACATTCCTCGCCCAGAACTCTCGGTGGCATACGCCATCTTGCGTTGCGTATTTGATGATTTTCTTATTGTAACTTACACGTTGTAAAATGTTCAAATGTTTGTAGAACTTATGGGACTTAACTACGGGGTCATCAGTCCCTAAGCTTACAAACTACTTATGAACTACCTAAGACTAAGGACGGCACAAATATCCATGCCCGAGGAGGGATTCGAACCCCCGACCGTAGTGCCCGTGCAGAACGCGACTGAAGCGCCTCTGTCTCCTCGGCCACCGCGGCCGGCTACAAGTTGTCATTTCAAAGCAATGGCGCACTGAAGAATTAACAAAAACACGTCGTTCTTCGTACGATAAATGATAATCTAGTATCTACTAATGCCATATTAGCATCAGTTAACAACGGCCATCAATAGTATGAAATTTAAGAACTTCTAACAGTTGTCCGTAGCGTAGTAGGTAATGCGTTAGACGGTGACGCTGAAAGTCAGTGGTTCGAAACCCACCACTACCTAATTTTTTTCCCCTGAAAGGGTTTCAGACTCTTTTTAATTAAGGTTTTATTATTTAGATTATTATTTTTGTCCAAAATGTTTGCAAAAATTTATAAAACTACAAATCTAAAGCGGGCCGTAAAAGACGTCAGTGCGATTTTTTTTATCTGTGGAAGACTCTTCGTTTCTTTAGCCTCATTCTGACATTGGCGTCAGGCGACCGCACAACGTGAGTTAAAAGAGTTGTCGAGATAGGTTGGTTAAAGATAAGTCCTTTCAGCACCGAGGAAGGAACGAAGCAATAATTCGCTTGAATAAGGACGAGGCAGTATGTCGTCGGTGGTCGCATGATTACCACAACCACGGGCCAGTATTACTGCACGTGCGTTTTTACAAGACCGACACCGTTCAACGCAAATGTCAAAGTTACGTCAATTCCGTTGTTTTCTTAAACGAGTAACACTCTATCAAAATGTTTTTAAGCCTCTAGGTGATATAAAGAAGAAGTAATGTGACCAGAATGAAACTTTCACTCTGCAGCGGAGTGTGCGCTGATATGAAACTTACTGGCAGATTAAATTTGTGTGCCTGAACCGGGACTCGAACCTGGGACCTTTGCCTTTCGCGGGCAAGCGCACTACCGACTGTGCTATCCCGACAGCAGAGTTTCTGTGAAGTTTGGAAAGTAGGAGGCGAGGTACTGGCGGCAGTAAAGTTGTGAGGAGGCATCGTGAGTCGTGTCGGGATAGCACAGTCGGTAGTGCGCTTGCCCGCGAAAGGCAAAGGTCCCAGGTTCGAGTCCCGGTTCCGGCACACAATTTTAATCTGCCAGTAAGTTTCAAGAAGTAATGTGTCGATAGACTCACCAGTTAAAGAAGGTTGAATGTGCTCGATGATTCTGTTCCCATTTTTTGTGTTCTCTTAATTCCGTTGCGATCATCTTGCATGCCTGATGACGTCTGCAGTGAGGTGCAACTATCGCGTCAGGGAATAACCAGTGACAAACGCTGCAAATCGTTCATCAAAGGCGTCACGCCTGTCGTGCGATGCAGGTAACAATGCCACGAAAATCCTGCAAATATAAGACAACTAGATGACCCGGTGAACTTCGTATCACTTACAGCTTAATATAAACCATATTAATTTAAATGATATGTATTTTAGACCTAGTAGCTTTATAAAGGCATCATCAGAAAGTCTAAGTATCGAATCGATAGTGGGCGGAAAGCATAGGCAAATCACGCACACATGTCCAAGATAATGTTCATGTCACATTCGTGGAATTTCAGGTGAGGTTTAAACGATAAAAATATATATATAAAAAATTGCGAGGAAAATTTAGATTTAAAACATGTAAAATAATAACTTGGTTGTTGTGTTGGGAGCGTTCAGCAATATACTTTGAAAGAATAAAGTTCGCTTTACACGTTTCTCGTGAATATTCAAAATTTCCGGGGAACTTTTCCTAATTTCCAGTGCATAAGTACGTTCATCTTCCATTGAACGCAAATGATCAAAATTTTATCTCAATCGGATGAACGGTTCTCAACATATAGTGTTGAGTACATTTAGAAACACATTGAAAAAGGCACTTGGCTCGAATTTTGCGACTTCCCTTTTTAACTGTCCCTATTTTATATTCACTGAAAACTTTCCAAGACCATAATGAACAAAACAAAAAAAGAATCATCCCTCTCCGTCGTTTGAATAGCCAATCAAAAACATACTGAAAAACTCACTTTCAGTTTTTCTCAAATTTTCCAATTTTCCGGTAGATTTTCCAAACAATTTATTTCATACAAACCTTGTCCCGTCCAGCCATACTCAAGTGATGCTCTTACAACCATGAGGCGATTGAATTCTATTCATAGAAAAAAATCGCTTTTGGTTTTTCCTAAATTTTCCTACTTTCCGGGCTACTTTTCCAAATTGTTATTTGATGCGAACCTTCCTCTTGCTTTCAAAGTGAAATGTACAAAATTTTAACGCAATTGGACGAACGGTATTGACAGCTCACTGGAAAAAGCTGTTACAGTTTTCTCGATTTTCCTCTTTTCCGGACACCTCTTTCATATTTTATCACCGTTTAAACCTTCCCTGGACTTACACGAATATTTCAAGATTAAAATTATCCTTATCGGTTCAGCAGTTCTCGAGTATTGGCGAGACTAACGAACAGCGATTCATATATATATATATATATATATATATATCCCGACCACAAACAATATTATTTCATTCGTACTCTCAATGGAACATATTCAAACCATCTACTGTTATACACGAGGCGTGTCCAGAAAGTAAGTTCCGTGTTTGGCAATAAAATGAAATTGTACACAGATACAGAAGAAATTTTTATTGCACAAAATTCTGCAACTCTTAAACTACTTTTCCAAATAACTGCCGAAATGTTGTAGGCACTTGTCATAGCGTGCCACAAGTTTTTATATGCATCCTTCACAGAAGGTTGCCGCCTCTGAATTCAACCAAGTAGTAACAGCTCTTTATCATCGTTGAAGTGTTGACCACCAAGGACAGATTTTAGGTGTAAGAAGAGATGAAAATCGCTAGGAGAGAGGTCCGAGCTGTATGGAGGATGATCAAACAGGTCCCATTGAAGTTTCCGTAAAAATTATTTGGTCACATTAAGTGTGTGAGGTCAGGCATTATCGTGGAAAAAAAAAAAAAAAAAATATTTTGACAGTAATCCTCTTCTTACACCTAAAACCTGTCCTTGGTGGACAACACTTCAACGATGATGACGAGCTGATAGAACATGTTACCGCATGGTTGAATTCACAGGCGGCAACATTCTATGAAAAAGGCACACAAAACCTTGTGCCATGCTATGACAATTGCCTACAAAATTTCGGAAGCTATGTAGAAAAGTAGTTTAACAGTTTTAGATTTTCACAGGCGGCAACATTCTATGAAAAAGGCACACAAACCCTTGTGCCATGCTATGACAATTGCCTACAAAATTTCGGAAGCTACGTAGAAAAGTTATTAAACAGTTTTAGATTTTTGTACAATCAATATTTTTTCTGTATCCGTACCCGTTCGTTTTATATAACAAAACGGAACTTACTTTCTGGACGCGCCTCGTATTACTTCACATCAAAGAGCTTACTTTTTCCTAGATTCTTGTAAGAATGAATCTAATAATCCAAATATCATTGTGCTGACAAGTAAGAGTATTATGAAAACATGCGAATAATAAATAAAGGGACCACTGGTAGAAGGGGACAAGGAGCGAGATTGCTTTTGGCTTCGGAGAAATGTAGAAGCACGTGTCGAAATACCTAACTTAGACTCATCTTAATATACCGATAAAAAAATTAGGGGATCAGTTGAGATATTTAGGTTCTGAAGTATATTCATCGGCAGAATGAACTGAAATGGTTCGACATCTTTCTGACGGTTGTACGGAGTGGAGAGAACAACAGAGATAGTGATAATAACAGAAAGTTGATGCACAGGGATTGGTGGACTTGTGTTTACCAAATGTATTATATAAGCAAAAAAAAAGTTACTTTGAAATGGCAATGGCAATGGCGTGGAGAGCCATAGGAAGGTTGGAAACAAGACGGAGATGGCTGCATCTGTTGGGGTGACTTAAATTATAATTTCCAGGACACGGACGAGATTTCAGAAAACAGGATCTGTTAAAAGAAAGCAAGGCCAACATCGTCCATGGTAACATCAGCAAGAGATGGTCGTCATCCCCAGTTAACAGCCCATCGAGAAAGAGGCTAAATGAAACTCAGCTACAATGCAGCCTTGGGGAATGTGGCCTCAACGCACGGAGGCCTATGGTGTATGTCCCATTAAAACTATGACACCGTTTAGCCCGCAGAAACTGGACTGAGGAACATCAGGATTGGAGTCGTAACGAATGGCGCCGGGTTCTGTTCACAGAAGAGTCAAGATCTTGTGTCAGCCGGAGAGAACCCTTGAACTCCAAAAGATCTTGTTCATGTGCAGGAAACATCACCATATAATGGTGCACGACTGGTGTGGGCTGGAGTCGGTATTGGCGGGCGTACGGACCTATATATCGTTCAGATTGGCGCTTTGACTGCTCAGACGTATAGAGACAAGATCCTTAAACCTTCTGTTGTGCCTACGCTGGTGCCATAGGAGACGGGTTCCTTAAAGCTGAGGGAATTCAAATGTTTAAATGTTTGTATAGCTTATGGGACTTAACTACGGGGTCATCAGTCTCTAAACTTACAAACTACTTATGAACTAACTAATACTAAGGACGGCACAAATATCCATGCCCGAGAGGGGATTCGAACCCCCGACCGTAGTAGCCGTGCAGACCGTGACTGAAGAGAACGACCTATTAACCAGTAGTCAACACGGATTCAGAAAGTATCAATCTTGCGAAACACAGCTTGCCCTTTATTCACATGAAGTGTTAAGTGCCATTGACAAGGGATCTCAAATCGATTCCAAATTTCTGGATTTCCGGAAGGCTTTTGATACTGTACCCCACAAGCGGCTTCTAATGAAATTGCGTGCTTATGGAATATCTTCCCAATTGTGCGATTGGATTCACGATTTCTTATCAAAAAGGACAGAGTTCGTTGTAATTAACGGTAAGTCATCGAGTAAAACAGAAGTGATATCTGGAGTTCCACAGGGAAGCGTTATAGGTCCCCTACTCTCCCTCGTGCTTATAAATGATTTAGGAGACAATCTGAATAGCTCCCTTAGACTGTTCGCGGATGATGCTTTCGTTTATCGGTTAGTGAAGTCAACAGAGGATCAAAAGCAATTGCAAAGCGATTTAGTCAAAATTTCTACTTGGTGCGAAAATTGGCAATTGACACTAAATAAAGAAAAGTGTGAAGTAATACACATGACCACTAAAAGAAATCCGCTGAACTTCAATTACGCGATAAATCAGTCAAACCTTAAGGTCGTAAATTCTACCAAATACCTAGGAGTTACAATTACGAACAACTTTGACTGGAGAGAACACATAGAAAATATTGTGGGGAAAGCGAATCAAAGGTTAAGTTTCATTGGCAGAACGCTTCGAAGATGCACCAGCTCCACCAAAGAGACTTCCTACATCACACTTGTGCGTCCTCTCTTAGAGTACTGTTGCCCCTTGTGGGACCCTCACCAGATGGGACTGACGGAAGATATTGAGAAGATTCAGAGAAGGGCAGCTCGTTTTGTTTTATCACGTTACAGGGGGGGGGGGGGGGGGGAAGCGCCACGGAAATGTTGCACGAATTGGGGTGGAAATCATTAAAAGAAAGACGTTATTCTTTGTGGCGTGATCTGTTTGCGAAGTTTCAATCACCGACTTTTACTTCTGAATGTGAAAATATTTTGCTAGCACCCACCTACTTAGGGAGACATGACCATCCCAATAAAAAAAATGGAGAAATCAGATCGAAAACGGAACGATTTAGGTGTTCTTTCTTCCCGCGCACTATTAGAGAATGGAACGGTAGAGAAAAGTTATGAAAATGGTTAATGAACCCTCTGCCAGGCACTTAAATGTGATTTGCAGAGTATCTATGTAGATGTAGAAGCGCGTCAGTCCCCTCGGCCACCGCGGCCGGCGCTGAGGGAATTGAACGAATGGTGTAGACAACTTGTTCGCTGAACTTAAGCCAGATTAAGCACTTGGCAGACGTATTGCAGCCAAGCCAGCACCTCCCACAACGGTAACAGGTAGCAGTCGAAACACTCACTACATGCGGACAGGCAGTATCTTGCTAAAATATAAGGCTAGGATGCCTTGCCATTGAAGGGAATAAAGTAGGGCGTATAATACAGGGTGGTTCATAAGGAATAGTAAATGTTACAGGAGCATACAGACTTATATATGCTAATTCACGTCATCTTTGATGTTTAGCCGAGAAGACTGTCTCCAGACTGACTGTAAGGTACTTCTTCTCAGGACTTCTGGCACAATTGGTATGCGACTCAGTTAACGTGTTATAAACGTGACTTGTGCAGAAAAAAACCGTCACTGTGCACAGAACTTTTACTTCTATTTCCTGCAGAATACTGACTGAAATGTTAATTAAACTCTACATGAAAGAGAAATTGGGTTACGATTCATGTCGTGATGACGGATCTACTTAATGCCGTATAGAGCATGGCAGATCATTTATCTTTGGTTCCACTCCAAAATGGAGCTAGGGAGAAACTATTTTATTTATGACTCCGTGTGAGTCCCAATTTCTCGAACAGGTTTTTAAGGGATACGTACGTTGGCAGCCGTAGTATCAAACAGTCAGTTTCAATGCCGGTTTCCCAACTTTTATCATTGACGTTAAAAGTCGACCACTGTACGTAACAAGAGCCTCGCTTTGTCACTAAAATTAGTAAATGAAGTTGGTGTGACCTACGTGTTACTCCCTGCTACAAAGCCTTGTTCCCTGGCCCAAACTGAGAACTGACTCGTTTCAAATTACTTCAATAACAGTAAGTTAATACTACAGTGGTCAATATACATAGCAGACAATAAGCAAGCCACCACAATTGAAGTTATCTTACAAAAGTGGCTAAGACAACATTTATGGCGCAACGGAATTTAGATATAAAAAAATTGCATCTGAACTAGTTCTCGGCACTTGTGAAGAACAATCTACATCTATAAATGTGAATGCCTGTACGTTTATCACGTCTGAACCACAAGACAGAAAGAGCTAAAAATTTGTTCAGTTACTAATGTCTACCTGGGAAGGCTTTAGGCACGGTTTTATGGCGATCGGATATATATATATATATATATATATATATATATATATATATATATATATATATATATGTATGTGTGTGTGTGTGAATGTCTGTTCGGTGTACGCTTATCACGGCCGAAGGACAAGACGCAGAGACTTAAATATTTGTACGGAGAGTAATTTTTGTCTGAGGAAGATTTTAGGCACGTTTTTATAATGATCTGATAGATATTTAGTAATTTGAAGAATTTAACGCGAAGTGAGGAACAATAATTACTCTTTGAAAATTATATTTACTCTTTGAAAATGGTTTTATTGGTTCCATTGTTGCTTGAGGGTTGATAATGATAAAAGCGTGGAGTATATTGGGATGGAAAGTTAACCGTGTATAAAAATTCTACGTGTGTGTGTTAATATTTCGCTCTACAGCGAAAACTACAGAACGTAAACGAACGGTCTATGTAATTGTTGTCCGAAGTCTCCCGTAGTACACCATAGCAAATGTTCAAATGTTTGTTAAGCTTATGGGACTTAACTACGGGGTCATCAGTCCCTAAACTTACAAACTACTTATGAACTACTTACGAACTACGACGGCACAAATATCCATGCCCGAGGGGGGATTCGAACCCCCGACCGTAGTGGCCGTGCAGACCGTGACTGGAGCGCCTCAGTCCCCTCGGTCACCGCGGCCGGCACACCATAGCAGTTCCATGCCGGTAGCTATAAGGGCGTGGAAGATATGGTGGTTGAAAGTCGTGAAAAAAATTCGGACTGAAGGCCAGCGATGACGTTTGCGACTCTATAGGAAGGAGGTTGCATACAGCGAAACGTGATGCCACAGACCATATCTTTGGTCTATGAGTGCTACAATGTCTTCAGCTCTTTCTCTGTAAGGATAAGCATACGAATAAGGAAATATAAGAATCAATAAATAAAACAACAAAAAAGAATTTTTTTAATAAATCTCTTTTAAAAAATCGATTTGACGTTTCGCGCATTATCTATCATAATCAACCAACACGCGAGCGGAGCCGCGGATTTAAGCTAGTATTAAATAAAAGAGGGAAGGTGCTCTAAAACTTCAATTTATAGGCAACTTACGGATTATGCTGAAGATAAACATGTTTATTCAGATAGAAGACAAGCGAAATGGGGAACCAATTTGGTTAACACAATAAAAACGCATCTCTTATATGGATTAATGCGGACGGTGCCCAGCCTAAATTATATATGATTTACCGCTACAGGGGGGAAGGATTCACAAACAACACTCATTCTGTCATACACATGCGATGCCATAGCGAAACTCGCCAAAATCAGCGTGCTGAAACGAAGAGGAATCAGGCGCCGCTATCGTAGACGAAATTCAGCATGTTGGAGGTAGCACAAAACACAATATACAAAAACACTTTTGAAGCTGACTCTGGTCTGTCGTGCCTGTTCTGAGATGGTGCGTGTGTATAGCCAAATTAAATTACGCCGGCCGCGGTGGCCGAGGGGACTGAGGCGCTCCAGTCACGGCCTGCACGGCCACTACGGTCGGGGGTTCGAATCCCCCCTCGGGCATGGATATTTGTGCCGTCCTTAGTGTAAGGTAGTTGATAAGTAGTTTGTAAGTTTAGGGACTGATGACCCCGTAGTTAAGTCCCATAAGCTTAACAAACATTTGAACATTTTTTGAATTAAATTACATCCGAATTGGACCGCGCGCAAACACGCTAACGGCGACACATGGCTACGTTACATGAACGCACTCCACTGAAGATGAAGTGGTTGAATATCGGATTCATTATACAAAATCACGGTGAATTCTTAAGTTGCAGTCTGTCAGCAATCGATCAAGGTACTGGTTGTATATGAGAAGCGGCGTGAATTCAGGCGACTAGCTGCAAACCCCGGAAGTCGGAACTCGGACCCACGTGGTTCCGAAAACCGATAAAATTGAATAAATTCAGTTTCCGAAAAATAAAGAAAATTAACTACAGCATGCAACCCATAGAGTTGTTTAGAATTATATAAGGAAGTGAATGAAATACAGCTACACGCGATAGGGGGCGATCATAGAGACGGATGAGGTCATGTCTCAGAGAAACCACAAAAACTAAATAATTACAAAGTCGGAAAAATAAAAATAAGAATTGCGGCATGCAACCCATAGAAATGTTTAGAATTACATAAGGAAGCTATTGAAGGAGGTTGCACAAAGCTCAGAGAGAATTACTGACTAGACAGAGTGCGTTCTACAAGTCGGAGAGGAAACAGCAAAATTTAGATAGGCGGTGAGAGAAGATCGCGAAATATTAGTGGAAATCAGAAGGATACCCACATAGTTACTTGCCTGATGGGCATGGAACAAACAAGAGTGGAAGCTGAAGGCTCTGTTCTATGAACCAACCACGTGGAACACATATCACTCACAGAAGGATACGATGAGAAAATTTTTACATGCAGTGTATAAAATGAACAGATCACCTATTAGAAATCGGGCCCCACAAAGATACAAAGTATTTACACAGAGTTCATACACCGCCACATGATCACAAAATTTTTTAACATATCAGGCCGTTATCAAACTGCAACTAGAATCACGCACACCGCGTTTATCTATTGGAAATCACTGAATGGAAGAACGAGAACACATTTCCCAACACGATCGGAGAAAATAACACACAAAAAAAAAAAAAAAAATGATTCTAAGTTCACGAATCTAAGTTAAACGTCAATGAAACGCTACCATCTCCAGAAGCAAGAGCAGAACCAACCTTGCCTCACCAGATGACCAGGTCAGAATGATCCGCCGAGCGGCCACTGGGGATAGTGCGAGAAGCCACCAGAAGCCAGAAAATCCAAGAGACAGCAGTAGTGGGGACGGACAGCGAGACTCGCACTGAAGAAGGCTCGCTGACTGGACTGTAACCACAGGGTGTAGAAACCTCTTTGGTAGTATCAGCAGCTATCGATATTGAGCCAGAGAGAACGATGCAAAGTGAGGTATCACTCCCCACATTCAAACAGCCATAGATTCTTGCACCCACTTAAAAGTAAAACAACTGCACATTCTTACAGGGACAGTGGCGTAGCGGAGAAGCCGTACTTCTGCCACATTAATTAATATAGTAATAAATTATTAACATAACAAAATAAGGACAAAACCTAGCTATATTAACTAACATTTTAACACATGAAATAAAGATACTATTCCTCAAGACTTGAAAAGAGTGGGGTTCAAGTTTTAACAAAATGATAATCTAGCGACATGAAATAAATTATAACTTTACAAAAAATATACAAAAATATATGAAAGACGACAGATGGTCGTCTTTCAACGATTCCTGAAAAAAAAATGTCGTTATTATCATTTAAGTGCTCTAAGCATCCCCGCAATACTCGCGTTTGAGAGAACCTACCAATATCATACCTAACATCAAGGCTCTGAACTGCTCCGTCGCCTACCTTCAACCAGACCTGGTACGGATCGTAAACACTCGAGTGCCAATAAAAAATGTGTCACACAACTGTTCTCTACGAGGCCTCCATTTAGGTAAGCTACTCTTTCCTAAAATTCTATCCATAAACTGAAGTCACTGATTCACCTTTGGCGCGCTAGCATGGCCGAACTATCTGGGACGCAGTGTTAAGAATTGCGGGGCCACTCCGGTCAGAGGTTCCAATCCTCCCTCGGACATGGGTGCGTGTGTTATCATAAGTTAGCTTAGGTCGTTTGTAATTTTATGGACCGATGACCTAAACAGTTTGATCCCTTAGGTTTACAAAAAATTGTTCGTTGTACATCGCATAGCTTTGCAACTTCACTTGCAGGTATTTCATCGACGACACTGTGTCAAGCAGCACATCACTAACACTACATTCGAATAATACAGATTTTTCCACTACTAATCTGTATTAACTTCAGTTTAGATCATTTATGCGTACATGAAACAAGAGCACATTTCCCTGGGGCACTCTGATGAACTGCACTGTTGAGGACAACATACCGTGTAGTATTATACAACTCTAAGAACCACTCATATATCTGGGAAGCTCTTCTGACTGCTTGGACACTCGTTAAGTCTGCAGCTTTCCGGAAATCAGTCTGATCCGGTGGTCTTGGAGTAAAGCGTTCGAGTGGAAACCGAAGGGTCGCGGGTTCGAAACCCGTCGGACCTCGGAGTTGTTCAGTCTGCACTTTAAACCATCCTACACCTCTCTATGATGTGAGGAGTCATCAGGACCGACACGTGGTTCAGATTCCATGTTAAGCTGTAGGTCCCCTTTCCCCAGTTGGATAACTGGGGTAGGCTAGGGACACGCAAGTCGCCGAAGTGGCGTCCAATTGAAAGACTTGCACCAGGCCAACGAGCCACACGAAATTGTTATTATTATTATTATTTGGAAATCAAGAAATATACGATCTACCTTTTGCGCTTCATCTATGATTCATAGGACACCATGGGAGAAAAGGTTAAAAAAACACAAGTAAAAACACACACAATCAAACAATCAAGCTTTCGCACCCGTTGGTCGCTTCGCCAGGAAAAGAGAAAGGAAGGAGGAGAAAAAGGAAAGGATGCGGGTTTTAAGGGAGTGGATGAGGGGTCATTCCAAACCTGGGAGTGAAATGACTTACCTTAGGGGAAGAAAAGGAAGGTAAACAAACACACACACACCATGGGCGGATGAATAAAATTCGGGTATTTGCACTCCATCGAAATTATATCTTTTAATGTGTATATTATGACTGAATTTTAAATTCGGACAGTAACTACTCAATATATGTATACATTCTCATTGGTAAATTAATGAGACATTTGAAGCTGTTTAATACATGGAACAAAAATAACTCTGTGAAGAAACTGGTATTTTACAGGAAGATAACCACAGGGTTGAACAATAATACGGAAACACCGCACGAAATGCACGCTTCAACGTAATGCTGAAGCTAGTATTACATACTGGTTGATCACGAACAGTTTGTGTTAGCAATTTATAGTACAGAAATGTGATTCTACTTTGAGCAAACACAATTCTTAGTTTTTGTACGTAATAAAGGTTTCTGCGTAGTTTCTCCATCTTCAGTGGGTCTTTGTTTCTTGTATGTTAATTATTTACATTAACAATAGTATTTACAGAAAAGAAACAGGAAAAACGCATACCTTAATGTTATATGTTGTTTGTCGTGTGGCTGTCAGACATTTGCAGTGCAGCTATCATTAATGTCTTCCAATAAGTATTTTCAATGTCTAGAATACATTTAAAGTGTCCGTCGCGGTCACAACGAAGTTCTGTTTAGTAATGTTAGAGCGAAGTGGAATCAAACGTGCGCAAAATGTTGGTGCTCGTATAGTGGATGCTTCTGTAACTTTTAGCTGAAATGGTTGGAGTTTCAATCGACACAGATAGAATATTTATACGGCATACAGGGAAAGCGAAAAAACCTCGTCCGCTGATAACGTGGACGAAATTGTGTCCTGAGTGATCGTGTGATCACTGAAGAGGATTGTAACAAGAAATAGACGAAGACAGCTGCAAAACACACGGAAGAACTCAATATTGCACTCGAGATCCCTGTCAGCACGTAAACGAGTCGATAGGGGATGGATAACCTGGGAATTGCAAGGTTAGTTGTGGTTTCAGAACGCTCACAGGGATGGGAATATGCACAGGTCAATGTGGTGCCGAAGCCATAAAATCTTAACTATAAAGTAATAGAAGAATGTCTTTTGATCAAAAGAATGTCATTTCAGACTGTTTCCAACTTCTGACAAGATTTACGTCTATAGATTGAAACATTGCGAGAGTTCTGTGGTTAGGGCATCCATAGGGTGGTAATCCATAGGCTCCATGAGTACTGTACACAAATTCGTATTACTATCAAGGATTATAAGACCAATTTGAGTGTTCAGATCAATCCCGTGGCACAATTTTTGTTCCCCAATGTTGATGGTGTGGTCCAAAACGACAGGAGCCCTGTTTATAGCCCTTGCTTTGTCCTGGACTGGTTTTGTGAGCACAAGGATGAATTGTCGCATATCCTGAGGCCGCCACATATCAATACTGTATCTACATCCACTGTCGTTACCTCAACTTTCCATTACTTTGCATAAAGGATGGTAAAAGATTCCCTTGAAAGCCACGTAGGGCATGCATTTCTTACCATAACGCGGCGACTATCAGGTGTAGCAGGTTTTCTATGCCGTATTTGGCATGATAATTTGGTGCGATTTATGTGTTCTCATAATCTTTTTATACCCTATACGTATACCCACAATGTAAAATGGATTGAGAGATAAATCCTTACCAAACTGAAAACTAGTAAAATTAACTGTTGGCGTCGTTAACGCACACCTGCGACACATGCGGGATAAACGAAAGCCCGCTTAAAGTCGCGATCAGCGAGTAAAAACTAGTAGCAAGCGCGAGGACGTGCTTTCGAATCCTGACTGGGCATAAATTTTAAACTTTCTCCAATGCTTCAATTCAGTGCCCAATGACAGCTGACATCGTAAAGTTGTTTGCTGTCATCGACAGAATGAACTAAAATGTTTCGATGTCTTTCTGTCTGTTGTTCGAAGTGGAAACAACAACATTACACCAACTGAGATAGTGGCAATAACAGAAAGTTGTTAAAGAGGGGTTGGTGTTGATTTGTGGTTACTCTACCAAACGAATTTCACAAGCAATCGGATTAAGATAGTGTAGTGAGCAACAACAAAAACAAATCAAATGCTTGTAAATCTATCGGACTCGACTGCCTGGTCATCAGTCCGTAGCTTTCGAGCTACTTAAACACACAGAACTCTTATGCACCAAACTATTTCGAGTGTTGTACCTAATAAGAAAATTAAAAACCTGTGTCAGTGAAAAACAGCTACTTCTAGCACACTACGCTTTTTTTCCACTCACACATTAACTACGATATAATAATGTGGGGTAACTCTGCTGATGCCAGAAGTGTTTTCCTTTGGCAGAAAAAAGCTATCCGATGCATGTATGGTCTACGAGCCAATACTCCTTGCAAAATGTATTTCATTGAGAACAAAATAATGACTTTCCCAAGTCTATACATATTTCACACACTTATGTATACGAAGATGAACTGGGATAAACATGATACCAGAGCGAATGTTCACTCTCATAAAACCAGGAATAGAAACACTTTGAATATCCCTAGGACTAGGCTAACAAAAATACAAAAAAACTTTCAGTTTGCAGGGAAATTTTTTATTAACAAATTACCCAGTGCAATAAGGCAGTTGAAAACCAGTAGGTTCAGTAAAGTTATAGAATCCTGGGTGAAAGAAAAGGCGTTCTTCTCTGTAGACGAATTTGAAAATGGTGACGTAAGTGATATAGTAAGAGATGAATTATCTCCGGTAAAAGCCCATCGAGGCAGGAGGCTGAATGCAACTCAATTGCAGCGCACTCTCCAAGAAGCAATAGGACGCACAATATCAAGAAAAATAGTCCGAAATCGCCTAGGGAATGTGACCTCTACGTTCGGAGCCCTTTGGTGTGTGTCCCATTAAAACTACAACACCGTTTAGCCCGTAGACACTGGGCGGAGAAACCTCAGGATCGGAGTCGTAACGAATAGCTCCGGGTTCTGTTCACAGAAGAGTCAAGATTTTGTATTCAGCCGAACAATCGTCGTTCCCGCAGCTGGAGAGAACGTGGAACTCGGAACAATCCTGCTTATGTGCAGGAAACATATAATGGTGGTGGACGAAGGGTGCGGACAGGAATCAGTATCGACGGACGTGCGGACCTCTGTAGCATTCCGAATGGCGCTTTGACTGATCAGAGGTATAGAGACGAGATCCTTCGACCTTTTGTTGTGCCCTACACTGATGCCATAGGAGATAGGTAGACGATAATGCTCGTCTCCACACAGCTGCACTGATGGACAACATGACTGAAGCATGCAATTGGCAGACGCATTGCAACCAGACCAGCAACTCCCACAAAGGTTGCAGAGCTGGATAGTGCAGCGTGGAAAAATGGCCAAATATCCCTCAACAGCTTCTTGATAACCTCATAGTATCCATGCCATGTAGGTGTGCAAATGTACTGGCCGTCCGATGTCATTACACACCATACAAGAGGGCGAGAATGACTTCTGCATAGTTATGGTAGCCCTATGGTGTCTCACTCTAAGTAAAAGCCACGTAAACTTCAAGTAAATAGATGAGACTGCAAATTATCGTACTGTTGCACACACAAATTACAATTTAACTAATATGAGAATGAAATACGTTACTATATGTAGGTTATGTTGTGTTCAAATGTTTGTAGAGCTCATGGGACTTAACTACGGGGTCATCAGTCCCTAAACTTACAAACTACTTATGAACTAGCTACTACTAAGGACGGCACAAATATCCATGCCCGAGGGGGGATTCGAACCCCCGACTGTAGTGGCCGTGCAGACTGTGACTGACGCGCCGCAGTACGCTCGGCCACCGCAACCGGCGTTATGTTGTGTGTAATGTCTCACCTGATCCCCTACTTTTTTTTCTTTCTTTTTCTGCACGGTATTGGATCATCAGAATTTGTGCAGGAGATAGACTTAAATTTTCACCCATGTTACGAGATATATAACACTGATCTAAATAGTTTCCGAGATATGAGGTAGTAAGTTTGAAGCTTTTTCCTAGGTGGGAATATTTTACCCATTTACATAAAATTTATAGAATCCAGCTCTAATCAAACCTTAGTACATATTTATTTACATGTTTGAAGACACTGAAAGTAGTTGTACAACACTTGAATATCGTATGTTATGTGACTTGTAGGAGACAGAAGCTTTCAGGGGGGGGGGGGGGGAGGGGGGGCTGCTACAGACCTGTCGCAACTAATATTCGTTAACAACTCCTGCTAGATAGATTGATGTTTTGAGAAGTGACATCGAAGGTCTAGAGCTAGAAATCTGTCAGATACAGATGCAAATGCGAATTTCGAAGATTATATTAGGTAATCGGAGCTCACAGAGTTTCATAAATGTTTAGAAAATATTTCGAACACTTTCACATGTACAACACAGTTGGGCAACACAGATCTCCGCCCTGGGCGGTAACAGGATGACTACAGGAAGGACATCCATTCACCCCTTCAATTACCCACGACACAAACATAGCTAACCATTCGACCACGCACAAGCAGGAAAGGAGTTTTAAGAAGAAAGAACGATCGGTAGTTCACAAAAACCGGGCTACATCGATACAGCACTTTACAGTCTGTCGAGTGAAGCTTTTCGCAAAAATTATTTTGTAGTGTGAAAAAGTGGAAGCCAAGACTGCCATCAGTACGCATCTTTACCACCATTACTACCTAAATACCAGATAACGTCCCTGAAATTGATGTCTGGGACAGAGATCAGCTTCTCTTTTTGAATATTTCAAGTTTCACTTTGCAAAATATTTTACTGTAAAAGTGGTCAATTGTTATATCATTGACTTTAGAAAGGTGCTTAGTTCCATTAAAAAGGCAACATAGTTGCTTCGGTATGTTAGTACGTGATGTATTCGCCCAGCAATAAAAATTCTCTACCTAGAATGCTAACGAAATATTTGTGATACGTCTTTGGAGTACACTGAGCACATTCTAAATAACTGCGATTAGACTCTAACCCCGAGAAAGCAAAGCGATCAGTGAAAAGTTATTTTTATTAATATTATGTTTACGCTATGGCCGTAAAATTTTCAAACAGCTATCTGAAACGACATGTTGGTGTCAACACACAACTGCAGTCACACAATCACGTTATCGTGAAATAAATGTCTATAATACGTACCTTATTCTGCTATTACGACTTCCTTGCACTGCTGAATACCAGAGTCAAAATTATGAACATTTCTTAATCGACTTGTGCGCTTCTTCCTACTGTTCTTTATATACCGAGAAGCGCCTGGTCTCAACCTAAGCGGTTTTTAATGTTTTCCAACAAACCATTCACGTATATAATTAAACATGTAGCAGCATATTCCAGCAATGATCCAGACAAATTCAAAACCACAAGTCTGAGCCGCCAGCGTGCGTGAACTGAAGGTGCGTAGGTTACTGTTGCCGCAATTAATGGAAAGTGTGACCTTGGGGTTTGTTTGTCGCAAAGGTGGAGCCCTATCTGTAACTCAGGTGACCAGCTATTAGAGCGTTGACCAATAACAGTGTGTCACTACTTTCTACATGTTATCCACTCCTGTTAAACAACTGCACCAACTACTTGCAACAGCCTATTGTGACAGTACCGGTGCTATTGTCACCCGATAAGGAAATATTGTCACAGCAATATTGAGGGCAACACGATAAACTCCAGTTTGACGCACACAACCCTGAATAACTTCACCACTTTTTCACTTACGTCATTTATCACATTCTTACGACGTCATAAGCATAGGAATCAGCAAAAACTAAAAGTTATAGGAGACACAGAAAACTTATTATATTTCAGGGAGCCGCGCTGGAATGGCCGATGTGGTGGTACCATTTTTTTAATGAACTCTGATTTCATTAACAAACAACTCTTTAAATGACCGTGACTTCGTGTCCGAAGTTAACTAGTACCAATTCACAATAATTATCACTGACGATAATTTCAGCTTCCAAATTAATCATAATAAATTTCTTGACTTGAATATTTAAAATATTTTTTTTTCCACAGCACTCTTGTATATCTGCATTAGATAAAACCATGTCAACTTATGTGCAACTTTAGTGACATGTGATTATTGTGTAAGTCTTTCAAACCACATTCAAACTTCACTTCAAATAAAATGATTTACACATCTTGATTCAAATTTTTAGAAATCGTAGATTCTCATCAGTAACTTCTTTTTTAAATAAACTTTTATTTTAAATATATTTGATGTAATTCATCACACACAATTCAGTATTACAAATCAAGATTGCAAAGATACTTCCTCTCAATGCGGAATACAAAAAACGAATAACTACTTTTTTATACATTGTTGTTCATATTCATTGTTCATATTTTTTTAAGTCTATCTCAGTCCGCAACAGCAGGCAATGTCTTCTAGTCATAGACCATAGATAATAAAGACTGCGCGTGACGTCACTATACTGAAACCAACATCTATGTCAGGTGACTCGGGGCAGGGAACCCTGTTCATCATTACAAGCAATGTGAAGTGCAGCCGAGAGTCTCAGTTCTTCTCCTTCCTAATGTAAATTAAGCGTAGATTTCAACAATAAAACGTTTTATCGTATTTTTATTGCATATTCAGTAGTACAATGGGCATTAGTTATCCGTAATTCGCAATATGAATGCAACGGTTTTACTTGTGTCTAGATGAAATGTATTCACAGTTCTTTTTATAAGCAGCAGAACTGCAATTCTTAAGTGAGTGCTTGTTTTTGTTGTACCGTAAATCTTTTAGTTTGTTGCTTACACAGGAGACGAAATGTTAGTTTGACAAGCAGCATCAGTTTTTATACGATTCCTCAAGAATACATCTGATGTTTCGTCTTGCTTTTGTATATATCTGAAATCAAATCGGTTTGCATCCATAATGTCCGGTTTTAATATAATACAAGCGTTTATATTTTATGACTTTTTCCACATACAGTGAAGCCAAAACGTAAAAGAAGAAAAATATTGGCTATTTACATTAAATAATAATGTGGTCAAAAAATTGATGTTCGTCACAAGAACTAGTTTTATAGGGATAATAAAAAGTCTGTATTCATCTTCGGCGTTGTGGAACGCTATTAATGGCAGATCTGCACCAGAAATTACATCTCACTGACATGTATACTCAGTCAAGACACGCTGAAATAATCTTCCATTGCAAAATCACCTTGGTCAGTTGGGAAAAAAGTAGAAATTCATAGTGCAACACAAACATAGAGGATCTGTAATTCGTTTGCTTGTAAAAGCAAGAAAATAATTTTCCCTGGTCACATGTAAAAACTATATTCGCCGTATTAATGTCAGTAATACGGAGAAATCACGTTACTTTTATATATTAAATGTGTGATGGGAATACGAGAAGTCGTTTTATTGTTAAAATCAACGCTCTAAAATAGAAACGCTGTTTTTCGTAATGACGAGGCCTCAGTCACGTGACTCAGGGCAATTAGATGCTGGTTTCAAACTACAACACAGCAGAGATAGACACATGCGCAGTCTATGTTATCTTTGGTCTATGCTTCTAGTTCAGCGCGCCAACCTTCGGCTAATCAACGATAGCGACCAGCTTTTTCTCGCTGACGTCAAAGGAGAACTCGTCACTGCGTACTGCTGCAGCAGCGTCGTTACACGTAAAACAAGCAAAAGCAAATAAAATTCACACAAGTATATGTTCTCAAACATTAATAACATTCAAAACAATATATTCCGTAAGTACTGAACAACTGCGAAATTGAGCTTTATGAAGAAAATAGTGGACGGTTAAATACATGTCCCACTACATCCAACACCCACATGTCAATTTAGCAGTGACTGACCATAAATAAATATTTCTTTAAAATATTGGCAAATCCTTTTTTTATATTCAATAACTGTTATCTTTCTTTTGAACTTTGTAATAGTCATATTTATAGATACAGTTTCTTCAGTTGAAACAAGATGCTTAATTTCTTTTTCAACATATATTAATAAGATTTTTTTTCTTCGTAAAAGTATTATCAAGAATACCACTCATACAATAATTCTATCACAATTCTGGCCATAAGCAATACATTTAAACAATATGTTTTTTCTTTAAAATGTTATCTTTACCCATAAAACATTTATCTATATTTAAACATCATAAAGATAATGTTATTCTTTAAACTGACAGAAAGGTTTTTATTTCATTTAGATATATTCCAACACTTATTTATTACCTATCTGAGTCAAAGTTAAATTTCGTACTTTAATAGTTCGATACAGAGCAATCACACTACTACTACTCAAGTAAAATTCATCTGCAATTCTTATGGTACCTTACATTACCAAAATAAATCAAGTGCTTTAATATAATTCCCGACGACGGAACTTCACTCATGATCCCATAATTTCTTCCTAAGGACCTTCCTATTTTAAATTTATTTAACTCATTAGCATTTTCTTAATATTTGCCTACATACATCAGTGCTTTTATTAAAGGTGATAAGGAGACCAATTTACAAGACATCGGCACGGCTCTCTTTCTGCCTTCGTACGTCACATTGGATATAAAGGTAGTCTACCTTACCTATGAGAAGTATATTAAGATATCACGTTTGGTGTGTTTTCTATAACACCTTACACAGACCTTTAAAAGACATCTCACTACTTTCTCTCGAATAAAACTGGGTAGGGTTCTTCAATAGAACTATTGAATATGGAAAGAGGCACAGATAGCATGGTACTTCTAAAACGAGAAGTAAGAAAGGAAAAAAAAAGAAGATGGTTTTGTTGAGGTCGAAAAAGGATAGAAGATAGAGCCCCAAAGACATAGATACCTTCCCCCCCCCCCCCCCACGCCAGTACACCCTTGTCCCTTCGATATACGACTACACCACTGGAGGGAACATAATGTCACACTAGATGGTCGTGGACCCACTACAGAACGGACGGTGTAGCGTTATCTCCAGGACCCCCGAAACGTGACCTCAACAAACCCCTATGGAAGCCCAAAGAATAAGAGTTCAACTCTAGGTCATTCGTTATCCATCATTCGTCAAAGTTTTTCTAATGTCCGTCAATTTCCTTGATATGGTACAATGAACGTACTTATTTAATATGAGGTATAAAGGGCTTAGTTTGATAAACATTGTAAAGCCCTTTAATAATTCCTGTAGACGGTTCTTTAAGTAATAAAGCCTTTGGATGTGGAATCTGGTGAGCAACATAAGAATCTTCTCATATTAAAAATGGTGTGCATTCTTTATCTTCTTTAGAACTTCTTTAATACGATATGGTACTTTACTGATAAGCACTCTAATTAAATGATTTACACTCATAGGTGAATCTATCAGCTTTATTCTATTAAGATACCACTCAAAGAATTTACGATAACCTCTCCTAAACTTAGAGTATGGACGAGAATCCAGTATTGCTAAAGCTATTCGTCGTCGTTCTCCTTTCGACCAATATTTAACTTTAAACTGTTGTATGAAGTTTTCTCAATCTTTAAAGTCATTCCTATTTTAAATACTCCACTCCGTAGCCTTGCCTTCTAGTTACCCTATTACAAATTGTATACGTTTATTACTATTCCAGTTGGTAGGAAATGCATTAATAAATGATTTTATGAAAATTATTGAGTGAAGTTCCCCATTTGGTTTGAATACCGGAAATCTATTTCCCACATTAGTATTAGCCGACACATTAAATTCTTCGCACCAATCAGCTGATGAGCTTCTACGCATTATCGGCTCTTGCATAGATGAAGTCGAATCTCCTTTCTTTGTTGTAGTATTAATTTCATTATTGTGAACATCTCCACAAACAAAAACGGTTCGACTATCATTCTTATTAGTTTTTAAATTATCATCACACGTAATATCATTAGAAAAACCTTCTTTATTATTATTGGCCAAAGGCCATAATCGATTCATAATCTCCTGCAAACGCAGTTCCGTATTTGAAATTCTGTTCGTTAGAGAAGTTTCTTTATCTATTTCGCAATGTAATTCCTCTGCTCGATCAGCTGATTTGTGCTTTATATCTTCTAACACCACCCCCATGAACCACAGACATTGCCGAGGTGGGGTGGCTTGCGTGCCTCAATGATGCAGATAGCCGTACCGTAGGTGCAACCACAGCGGAGGGGTATCTGTGGAGAGGCCAGACAAACGTGTGGTTCCTGAAGAGGGGCAGCAGCCTTTTCAGTAGTTACAGGGGCAACAGTCTGGATGATTGACTGAGCTGGCCTTGTAACATCAGCTAATGTGGCTTTGCCACACGGTTACTGCGAACGGCTGAAAGCAAGGGGAAACTACAGCCGTTACTTTTCCCGAGGACATGCAGCTCTACTGTATGAAAACATGATGATGGCATCCTCTCGGGTAAAATATTCCGGAGGTAAAATAGTCCCCCATACGGGTCTCCGGGCGGGGACTACTAAGGAGGATGTCTTCATCAGGAAAGACAATACTGGCATTCTACGGATCGGAGCGTGGAATGTTAGATCCCTTGATCGGGTAGGAAAATTAGAAAATTTAAAAAGGGAAATGGATAGGTTGAAGTTGGATATAGTGGGTATTAGTGAAGTTCGGTGGCAGGATGAACAGGATTTCTGGTCAGGTGAGTACAGGATTATAAATACAAAAGCAGTTGGTGGTATCACAGGAGTAGGACTGATAATGAATAAGAAAATAGGAATGCGGGTAAACTACTATAAGCAGCACAGTGATCGCATTATCATTGTCAAGATAGATACGAAGCCAACACCGACAACAGTAGTACAGGTTTATATGCCAACTAGCTCTGCCGATGATGAGGAGATCGAAGAAATATATGAGGAGCTAAAGGAAATTATTCAGACAGTTAAGGGAGAGGAAAACTTAATTGTGATGGGAGACTGGAATTCGGTAGTAGGAAAAGGAAGAGAAGGAAAAATAGTAGGTGAATATGGACTGGGCAGGAGGAATGAAAGAGGAAGTCGCCTGGTAGAATTTTGCACGGAACATGATTTAATCATAACAAACACGTGGTTTAAGAATCACAAAAGAAGGTTGTATACTTGGAGGAGACCAGGAGACACCGGAAGGTATCAGATAGATTTTATAGTGGTAAAACATAGATTCCGGAACCAGGTTATAAACTGCAAGACATACCCAGGGGCAGATATAGACTCTGACCATAACTTGTTAGTCATGAACTGTAGGCTGAAACTGAAAAAACTGCAGAAAGGTAGGAAAATAAGAAGATGGGACCTAGATAAATTGAAGGAACGTGAAGTTCTGGTGAATTTCAGAGGGAGCTTTAGGCAACAATTGACAGAAACAGGGGGGAATAAAACAGTAGAAGAGGAATGGGTAGCATTGAGAGATGAAATAGTGCAGGCAGCAGAGGACAAAATAGGTAGAAAGGCAAGACCTACAAAAAATCCTTGGATAACACAGGAAATACTAAATTTAATTGATGAAAGGAGAAAATATAAAAATGCAGTAAATGAAACAGGCAAAATGGAGTACAGACGACTAAAAAATGAGATTGACAGGAAATGCAAAATGGCTAAGGGGGAGTGGCTAGAAGCCAAATGCAAATATGTAGAAGAATGTATAAGAAGGGAGAAAGTAGATACCGCCTACAGCAAAGAAGGGAAAGCTGAAAGGTTGAAAGAGTACATAGAGCAGCTCTACAAAGGAAATGAACTTAGAGACGATGTTGTAGGAAGGGAAGAGGAAGTAGATCAAGATGAAATAGGAGATACTATACTGAGAGATGAATTTGACAGAGCCCTGAAAGACCTAGGTCGGAACAACTCCCCAGGAGTAGATGACATACCCTCAGAGCTACTAAACTCTCTGGGAGAACCAGCCATGACAAAACTATTTGAACTGGTGTGTAGGATGTATGAGACAGGCGAAATACCCTCAGACTTTAAGAAAAACGTAATAATCCCCATTCCAAAGAAACCAGGCGCAGACAGGTGTGAAAATTACAGAACCATCAGTTTGATAAGTCATGGTTGCAAAATTTTAACACGAATTATCTACAGGAGAATGGAAAAGCTGGTAGAAGCTGACCTCGGGGAAGATCAGTTTGGATTCAGGAGGAACGTAGGAACCCGGGAGGCAATACTTACCTTACGTCTTATCTTAGAAGATAGATTAAGGAAAGGCAAACCTACATTTTTAGCTTTTGTAGATTTGGAGAAAGCATTTGACAATGTTGACTGGACTACACTCTTTCAAATTCTGAAGTCAGCAGGGGTAAAATACAGGGAAAGGAGAGTTATTTACAACTTGTACAAAAGCCAGACCGCAGTTATTAGACTCGAAGGGCATGAAAGGGAAGCATCAGTTGGGAAGGGAGTAAGACAGAGTTGTAGCCTTTCTCCAATGTTATTCAATTTGTACATTGAGCAGGCGGTGAAGGAAAGCAAGGAAAATTTTGGAATAGGCATTAAAGTTCAGGGGGAAGAAATAAAAACATTGCGTTTTGCTGATGACATTGTAATTTTATCAGAGACAGCGAACGACCTGGAAGAGCAGTTGAATGGAATAGACAGTGTGTTGAAGAGAGCGTATAAAATGAACATTAACAAGAGCAAAACAAAAATAATGGAATGTAGTCTTAGAAAATCGGGCGATGCCGAAGGAATTAGATTAGGTAATGAGACAGTGAAGGTGGTAGATGAGTTTTGTTACTTGGGTAGTAAAATAACATGCGATGGTCGCAGTACAGAGGATATAAAATGCAGAATGGCAATGGGAAGAAATGCATTTTTGAAAAAGAGAAATTTGTTAACATCAAATATTAATTTAAGGGTAAGGAAGTCTTTTCTGAAGGCATTTGTGTGGAGTGTTGCCTTGTACGGGAGTGAAACATGGACGATAAGCAGTGCGGACAGGAAGAGAATAGAGGCTTTTGAAATGTGGTGCTACAGAAGAATGCTGAAGATTAAGTGGGTAGATCACATAACTAATGAAGAGGTACTGAACAAAATTGGCGAGAAAAGGAATTTTTGGCATACCCTGACTAAAAGAAGGGATCGCTTGGTAGGACACATTCTTAGACATCGAGGAATCGTAAATTTAGCATTGGAGGGAAGTGTGTGGGGTAAAAATCGCAGAGGGAGACCAAGAGACGCGTATAGTAAGCAGATTCAAGTGGATGTGGGTTGCCGTTCTTATGAGGAGATGAAAAGGCTTGCTCAGGATAGAGTAGGGTGGAGAGCTGCATCAAACCAGTCTCCGGACTGAAGACCATAACAACAACAACATCTTCTAACACAGTATTCATGTCATTAATAGCATATTTTTAGGTATATCTTTCTACTTAACCTTCTTCTAACCTTTTTGTAATATTGTCTATGTCGTCTTTATTAATGTGAGGAGAACCGGATAAATTAACAGACACTTCTTGGAGGTTTTCTAACATTTCGTTACGAACTACCTCAACTCGTGTATTCATTGCCTCTTGGATTTTATCGTTATTTTTCTGTATTTCTTCATTAACAATAACATTAATGTTGTCGATCCTTTTAGTAATTTCCGTAATGTCCTGTTACATTAGCTGTTTCTCCTCTCTAGAACTTTTTATATGTTCTTCTAGCCTAGCATTTAAACTACCTAATTCATCACGGATTTTCCTTTGAAAAGCTTCAATATTGTTATTAGTTAAATCTATTTTTTTAATTATAGGGTTACCAGATGTCCGTCTTCAGAAAAGAGGACATTTGTAGATTCATAAAAGTTCTTTCGCTCTCTCTCTCTCTCTCTCTCGTATAGACAACTCAAGTATTAGTGATGTCTCTACAGTATAATCAGAGTCTTGTTTGTAATACATGTTTCTCATCTTACGAAATTTGTTCATCTTCTTACAAACTAAGAAGCATGAAATGCTGAGACCTGTAGAACGAATTACATAACTACATAGCAGTGCAGCTCTAATATTTCATCGCTTCACCACTTGTAATCATCGTCTTAAGTACTAAACATTTTTTCCATACTTACAAGATACCAAGGTACCTTGCCGATCACCCCTGTTTCCACCTGAAATTTTTTATGATGCGTCATTTACGGAAGCCATAGTAGTATAGTACTGTTGACTGTAAAATCGTCACGAACAAAGTACCTGTAAAAATTATCTAATCGGTCCTTGATATAGCATTTCCCATTTCGGATCAGACCGCCGGCCTATATACATGATTAGCATCTAAATTCTAGTGAGGGAATGGAATATGTAAGGCCTAGGTGAAAAAAGCAATGAATAAAATAAACTTTTAATTTACCGTACAAACGCTCGCAATTAATTATTAAAAACTACTCAGTTTTTAGAACAATATCTTTAAATCGATGTTTTCACAACACTGTTTATGCAGTTACGTCTCTTTGGTCCTAAACAGGTAAATGGTGAAACGGCAATGGTGACTGTGGCATCTGACCTTATTTCTATGAATTTTTTAACAAAGTTTTACCTTATGTATAACGAACATTGCACTACCTTTTGATGTTAAAGTCATAAGTGTGGTTGACAGGCAACACGCAGAACTACTGAATCCCAGCACTATGAATGAATGAACGTCTTATTTTTTAGTGTCAGTGTCAGACAACACTGCCGCGGTGGAGTAGCCGAGCGGTCTAAAGCACCTCGCTGTGGAGCGCGCGGTTTCTCGCCGTGGAGGTTCGAGTCCTCCCTGGGGCATGGGTGTGTGTGTTTGTCCTTAGGTTAGTTTACCTAGGTTTAAGTAGTTTGTAAGCTACGGACTGATGACCACGCAGTTTGGTCCGATAGATTTACAAACATTTGAACATTTGAAAATCAGGCAACACTCCGACCAGAGGTAGGGGGGGGGGGAGAAGAGTTTCATATTATACTACGTGTATTGCAGTGTCTTGCATTGTTGGAGACGTATGTTTTTAATTGGACACCTCGAAGCTCGTACTCTGCGACAATTGTCACGCCAATATTATTTCAGTTGTTCCGAAGTAGCTTGACCCCAGAGCAGCAGCGCCGCAGAAACGAGAAAATTCAAATTCACGTTGTTTCAAGAAAGGTTAAATTCTCTAGACTTAGTGATTGTGACAGTTCAGAGAGTTGTATTTACACACTTTCAAGTTGAAGCCGTTGCACAACGCAAGAAAGAGGACATTTCCCCATTCTGGTAAAACCCCGGGCGGACCATTTTTAGGGTCCGGGGAAAAGTGGACGTCTGGTAACCCTATTTAATTAGCTCTGTTCTGTTTTTTCCTTAACATCAGCTATCTGTCCTACCAATTGTAACACCACATCGCGACCATAGCATTAGAATCACGGTATTCCGACCTTTTTCATCGTTACGTAATTTTAATAATTTGCTAAGAGGCAGAATTTTCTCATTTTTCAAAATTTTTAGTAAATTCAAATTATATCAGCATAATTCAGAGTAATAGTATCCAGGGAATACTTAGGTCAAAACATCTCGTGTATCAGAGATCATTTGTCAGATTGATATTATAAATAGTACCCACAGTTGAGTTACTCTTTCTCTCTGTGTTTAGCTCTCTATGTGCTCAGCTTTCTCTATGTGCTCAGCTCTCAGTGGGACTATCTCTCAGTACTTAGCTTAAAGTATTATACGTGGTTTCATTCCAAGATAGGAAAAAAACCGAGAAAATATTTAAAATTTAATATAAATGTTCAAATGTTTGTATAGCTTATGGGACTTAACCACGGGGTCATCAGTCCCTAAACTTACAAACTAACTAAGACTAAGGACAGCACAAATATCCATACCCGAGGGCGATTCGAACTCCAGACCGTAGTGGCCGTGCAGACCGTGACTGAAGCGCCTCAGTCCCCTCGGCCATCGCGGCCGGCATTTAATATAAACTCTTATATCTTGATCATACGCGAAATCGAACATTATCTTTGGACTTTGATCGGGATAGGCTAGGACGAAAGAATTAGAAACTTCTGCCTCCCGTAATAAACTGATGAACATTCCAGAGGGATTAATACAATCAAACTTTGACGAAAATAATAACGAATTGTGAACTTATAAAGTGTGTACTGTGAAAGTGTAGTGAATGTAACTATTGATTTCAGAATAGAGAATCTATGAAGCTTAAAAAAATCTTTAATAGTTATTAGAGTATTTATTTCCATAATATTTATTCTAAAAGTGAAGAAATATATCTAACAGTAGTGGTTAGGAGAAACTTATGGTGAAATTTTTCAAAGAATAATTCTATAAAGGAAAAGAATCAAGCAAAAACATTATCTTTGTGATGGGCGTCAAATTATCTGAACTACCGGGACTCAATGATTCGAATTTTTATTTTTTGGTTTATTAAATATCAGCCCCTGAGAAACATAAAAAAGTCTTTAAATTTTAAATAAAATCTTGAACCAATATTTACAGTGAAAAATTAAACAAAGATATAAATTTTATTAACTGTGAAGAAGTACTAGGTCTACCAACTTATTTTTCGTACTGAGGTGACAAATAGAATTTTGAACCTATACATCCAATATAACTGTGACAATCAAGACGTAATCTACAGCTTAAAAGTCGCAAAGTTAAAACCCTAATATAAAACGAAGTCAACAAAACCTTCGCCCCAATCACCAAAGCAAATCATGTCGCCGCCAGACACACAATTCAGCTTTTAATGCAAAAATGTTGTGAGATTCTCTCATTTCTTTAAGCTGCAGTAATACATCCTGCAATAATCTAGGTATATCCACTTAGGACGCTTCGTTATCAGATATGATTAGATATTTGTTAACACCAAAATTAACCACAATAACAACAGACACTTTATGAGCTCACACAGTTGTCACTTCACACCTTTTTGCAAATAACTCATCGGATCTATAAATTTATATAAGCAGTAGTTTCGTTGTTTGTAGTTCAACAGCAATTATTTGCTGTTTCTGCTGCGGCTGACAAATGTGGGATTGACTTGGAGGCTGCACTGTGGTGGTACTGCGTCAGACGGGTCGTGGGTTGTGGCGGGATCTGTCGGCTCCCCCACGCCCGGCTGCAACACCGGAAACTCGTACGCCCATCTGCAACGTTGACGTCTCGTCTCGTACGCCCGGCAGCCACTCCGACGAAAGAAATTTCTCGGGAACAGCAATCTGCTGTTCCGTCTGACAGGATGTAGTCTCGTGGAACAAACTGGGAGTCCAAAAATGTTCAAATGTTTGTATAGCTTATGGGACTCAACTACGGGGTTATCAGTCCCTAAACTTACAAACTACTTATCAACTAGCTAATACTAAGGACGGCACAAATATCCATGTCCGAGTGGGGATTCGAACCCCCGACCGTAGTGGCCGTAGAGACCGTGACTGGAGCGCCTCAGTCCCCTCTGCCACCGCGGCCGGCACTGGGAGTCCCTCCGGCGTGGCTGCACTCCACCAGACACCCGCGTCATTGATGCAATTTGAGAACGTCGAAAGCTCTCGTAGCCCTAGCAGCAATGTTCTTATTTCGTCAATTTTCTTCCAAAGAAGTCCTTCGGTGACTGCAGAATTTTACGTTCCAGTTGCGTCCTGTCACATTATAGCCTCGTTGTGGTGGTACCAGTTTTTTAATGAACTCTGATTTCATTAACAAACAACTCTTTAAATGAAACTTCCTGGCAGATTAAAATTGTGTGCCGGAACGGTACTCGAACCTGGGACTTTTACCTATCGCGGGCAAGCGCACTACCGACTGTGCTATCCCGACACGACTCACGATGCCGCCTCACACCTTTACTTCCGCCCGTACCTCGCCTTCAACTTTCCTAACTTCACAGAAGCTCTCCTGCGAACCATGCAAGACTAGCACTCCTGGAAAAAAAGGATATGGTGGAGACATGGCTTAGCCACAGCCTAAGGGATGTTTCCAGAATGAAACTTTTCACTCTGCAGCGGAGTGTGCGCTGATATGGAACTTCCTGGCAGATTAAAATTGTGTGCCGGAACCGGGACTCGAACCTGGGTCCCAGGTGCGAGTCCCGGTTCTGGAACTCAATTTTAATCTGCCAGGAAGTTACATATCTGCGCTTGCCCGCGAAAGGCAAAGGTCCCAGGTTCGAGTTCCGGTTCCGGCACACAATTTTAATCTGCCAGGAAGTTTCATATCATCGCACACTCCGCTGCAGAGTGAAAGCTTTATTAACAAACAACACTTTAAATGACCGTGACTTCGTGTCCGAAGTTAACTAGTACCAACAAACAATAATTATCACTGACGATAATTTTAGTTTTCAAATTAATCATAATAAATTTCTAGACTTGAATATTTAAAATATTTCAGGATTGCTTTCTACAATCAGATTCTAAAGTTCGTAAACCCTGAGTAAAAGTTTAGTTGAGGGATCTATGAGAGGGATTTTTTTCTACAGCACTCTTATATATCTGCATTAGATAAAACCATGTCAACTTTCGTGCAACTTTAGTGGCACGTCATTATTGTGTAAGTCTTTCAACCACATTCAAAATTCACTTCAGATAAAATAATTTACATATCTTGATTCAATTTTTTAGAAATCGTAGATTCTCATCAGTAATTTCTTTTTTAAATAAACTTTTATTTTAAATATATTTGACGTAATTCATCACGCACAATTCAGTATTACAAATCAAGAATGCAAAGATACTTCATCTCAATACGGAATACAAAAAACGACTACTACTTTTTTTACATTAATCTTCATATTCATTGTTTTTTTTTTTTTTTTTTTTTTTTTTTTTTTTTTTTTTTTTAAAAAAAGTCTATCGCAGTCCGCAACAGCGGCAGTGTCTTCTAGTTCAGCGCGCCGACCTTCGGCTAATCAACGATAGCGACCATAATTTTCTCACTGACGTCGGCGGAGAACTCGTCACTGCGAACTGCTGCAGCACCGTCGATACACATGAAACAAACAAGGCGAATAAAATTCACACAAGTATATGTTCTCAAACATTAAAAACAATATATTCCGTAAGTACTGAACAACTGCGAAATTGAGCTTTGTGAAGAAAATAGTGGACGGTTAAATACAAGTCCCACTACACCCGAGTGCTGTAATGGGCCTTGCTGAATAGCGCGCGGTTCCTCCCCGTCGGAGGTTCGAGTCCTCTCTCGGACATGGCTGTGAATTTCGTCTTCAACATAAGTTAGTATATGTAGTTTGTAAGCCTAGGGACTGATAACAACAATAGTTAAGTCCCATAGATTTACAAACATTTTAGTCTCAGGGAAGACAGCCCTTGTGTTGTTTCATTTATTAGATTTTTTTATGCTCTGAATATAACAGAGACGGATCTAATTAACGTTAGTTTCAAACCGTGCATGGGATTTCATTTTCGTCTCTGTGAGAAAGTAGTGAGCACGGATAAAACAAGACACTCTGATTATGGAATGCAGATTTAGTGCCTTTTACATTCTTCCTTCCAATTTTTAACTCGCTACTGTATTGTCCAACAAAGAACGCAGAAAGATAGATTATTTTGTGTCATGCCCACTTCCATTGTCTCCCTCTTCGACATACAGTACGTCTGTCACATTTGTGAGACTTCAAACTGTTCCTGAATTCGCTTTTCACATTTTCAATCTCTCAAAAAATTTGCATACCAAATATTCTTCTTCACTAGCTAATGTACTACTCATTCTTATCTTGCGCTTATAGAATGTTTGATGCACAAATGTTACCAGTGGATAGTAACAGTGAGGTAGACAATGATTCTTTAATCAATAATCTAACACTTCATAGTAATGGTGGGAAGTTCTTCGGTAAGCTCGAGAGAGAAGACTGGAAAGGTGAGTAACACAGCACACGTTCTCGCGGGTGAAGTCAGTCTCAAGGGTTCAAGCCAACACACATGATTGAGAAAGCAGAAGGGGAAAGAAATGGGATTCAGGTTGGCAGCCATGCCTTCACTGCATATCCTACCAGCTGCGGACAATGTAAGCTACAGGGACGGGACAGGAAGGCGTCTGATTGTGAATAACAGTGGCTAAATGGGAGCGAAATGTTGTTTTTGTCAACAAAGACCTTGCTGGTCACATGACGATCCTGGAAAAGCCCTGGGGGTGGTTAAAATCCGTTATCGCTCTAATTGGACTTTTGGCAGTACCAGTATTTGCAAGTTTCCAAGTTCTGTCTTCCGTGTGGAAACTCAGCACACAAACCGATCGGAATTTGCAGGAAATTCCATACCGGCGATGCCGTTCTGTGGGAATCTCTTCTCCATTTTCCTTTTGAACTACGGGTAGATATATTTAATACACAGTTCACAGTTGGAAGCAAGGAACCTATCTTCCAGGTTCTGAGTTGGGTGATGCATTTAAGCCTTCGCGTATTCTTAGCTGGGCCAATATTTAGAATTTAATAATGATTATGCAGCCAAGATCGCATTTTTCATTTATTATTTAACCGGTTTCGGCGTACTCGACGCCATCTTCAGACGTGTCGTAATTTACATAATTTCACGCCATTTTTATATACTAAAAGAGTACATCCAGGTTCAGGCATCGTTAAACATAAAATTAGTAGTCACAAGTAAAAAATATATATCCATCTTCTTAGACTTTGAAGTACCTCACTTCAAAACCGTTAGAAGATGGATATATATTTTTTTACTTGTGACTACTAATTTTATGTTTAACGATACATCAACCTGGATGTACTCTTTTAGTATATAAAATGGCGTGAAATTATGTAAATTACGACAGGTCTGAAGATGGCGTCGAGTACGCCGAAACCGGTCAAATAATAAATGAAAAATGCGATCTTGGCTGCATAATCATTATTAAACAATTATGGATCGCCCCACTTAACTATGAGTTCCTTATATAATATTTAGAATGTTTCAAATGTTTGTATTTTTATGGGATCAAACTACGTTGGTCATCAGTCCCTAGACTTACAAACTACTTAAACTAAGTTAAACTAACTTACGGACAACACACACAGCCATGCCCTAGGGAGGATACGAACCTCAGACGAAGGAGGCCGCTCGATCCGTAACGGCCGGCCGCGGTGACCGAGGGGACTGAAGCGCTCCAGTCACGGTCTGCAAGGCCACTACGGTCGGGGGTTCGAATCCCCCCTCGGGCTTGGATATTTGTGCCGTCCTTAGGATAAGCTAGTTGATAAGTAGTTTGTAAGTTTAGGGACTGATGACTCCGTAGTTAAGTCCGATAAGCTATACAAACATTTGAACATTTTTGATCCGTAACGTGGCGCTCCAGACCGCTAGACTACACCCGCGCGGCTTAGAATGTTTATTGTGTAGTATGACCGTGTAAATTTCAGTATGAACCACCACATGATTGTCTTTGCTATTTCAGTTCAGATTTATGGATTATAATTATTGAACAGAGGCCCAGTAATACTGTTCCTCTTTAAAAAAAGCTTCTTCTTGCATAGACTCTGATAGTCATCACAGAAGGTATTAGCTGGATAATAAAGAAGGACACTTGTATTTATGTAATCATTATTTGCACCAATAAATCAAAACACTTGAAAGTATACAGTGCTGAATAGAACATAAGGGTTTATTTCAACCCAAATAATACATTTCAAAAAGACTAATATGATTGGTACATTCGCTCCAGGTCCATCGCTCTATATACAACAATCAATAACAAGAGAGAACATACACTACTGGCCATTAAAATTGCTACACCAAGATTAAATGCAGATGATAAACGGGTATTCATTGAACAAATGTATTATACTAGAACTGACATGTGATTACATTTTCACGCAATTTGGGTTCATAGATCCTGAGAAATCACTACCCAGAACATCCACCTC
Source organism: Locusta migratoria (assembly GCA_026315105.1). Taxonomy (NCBI): domain Eukaryota; kingdom Metazoa; phylum Arthropoda; class Insecta; order Orthoptera; family Acrididae; genus Locusta; species Locusta migratoria. Next base: position 427,951,862 of record CM048747.1, read on the forward strand.
TGACCCTAATAACGGCTTTGATACGCCTGAGCATTGAGTCAAACAGAGCTTGGATGGCGTGTACCGGTACAGATGCCCATGCGACTTCAACACGATGCCACAGTTCATCAAGAGTAGTGACTGGCGTATTGTGATGAGCCAGTTGCTCGGCCACTATTGACCAGACATTTAGAATTCGTGAGAGATCTGGAGAATGTGCTAGTCAGGGCAGCAGTCGAACATTTTCCGCATCCAGAAATGCCCGTACAGGACCTGAAACATGCGGTCGTGCATTATCCTGCTGAAATGTAGGGATTCGCAGGGATCAAATGAAGGGTAGAACAACGGGTCGTAACACATCTGAAATATAACGGCCACTCTTCAAAGTGCCGTCGATGCGAACAAGAGGTGACCAAGACGTGTTACCAATGGCACCCCATATCATCACGCCAGAGAGGCAATGACTAATACACCCTTCCAATGTGCGTTCACCGCGATGTCGCCAAACACGGATGCGACCACCATGATGCTGTAAACAGAACCTGGATTCATCCGAAAATATGACGTTTTGCCATTCGTGCACCCAGGTTAGTCGTTGCGTACACCATCGCAGGCGCTCCTGTCTGTGATGCAGCGTCAAGAGTAACCGCAGTCATGGTCTCTGAGCTGAGTCCATGCTGCTGCAAACGTTGTCGAACTATTCGTGCAGATGGTTGTTGTCTTGCAAACTTCCCCATCTTTTGACTCAGGGATCGAGACGTGGCAGCACGATCCGTTACAGCAATACAGATAAATGCCTGTCATTTCGACTGCTAGTGATACGAGGCCGTTGGGATCCAGCCCGGTGTTCCGTATTGCCCTCCTAAAACCACCGATTCCATATTCTGCTAACAGTCATTGGATCGCGACCCACGCGAGCAGCAATGTCGCGATACGATAAACCGCAACCGCGATAGGCTACAATCCGATCTTATCAAAGTCGGAAACATGATGGTACACATTTCTCCTCCTTACACGAGGCATCACAACAACGTTTCACCAGGCAACGCCGGTCAACTGATGTTTGTGTATGAGAAATCGGTTGGAAACTTTCCTCATATCAGCACGTTGTAGGTGTCGCCAACGGCGACAACCTTGTGTGAATGCTCTGAAAAGCTAATCATTAGCATATCACAGCATCTTCTTCGCGTCTGTAGCATGTCATCTTCGTGATGTAGCTATTTTAATGGTCATGAGTGTATATCTCAAGTTCGTGGATCACACAAATAACATATTTATTCTTTATCACCAAAATTATTCCTGGAATAAATCCACTTGTTCAATATCACTGGGACGTATGGTTTAACTGCCCAGACGTCCACCTGGACAAATAAAATCTCCCGGTCAGTACTTATAACTTGTAAATTACCCAAAAAATAAATTATTTGGTCATCTTGGTTCGTTCAAGAATGTATTGTAACTTGTTACACTGCAATTGGTATCAGTCGCTCGGTATATTTTGATACAACTGCTATTGTCAAACGTAAGATACAGTTAGAATTTCAGCTCTATAATAAAAATAATAATTTGTACAAGCAGAGTAAAATGCAGATTTCTTCTACTTAAAATTTGTGACCGTGATTTGGGAGTAAGGCCCAAGTACAGTGAGTTCACTGTTAAATGTCAGAGCTCTCCCTAGCCTTCAACTGGTATAATTCGGCCAACGTCGGGAGGCTTCGGTCAGCAGTCCTCGGTTCGAGACTGCAGTCAACATTACTGACTGAATTTGCTGTGTGAGGCAACCATTCTAATTCGATTTGTCATTGTTTGCACACCAATATTTCGAGAGTTCCGTATTGTGCAATACGTGGAGTAATTAAAATGAGTGATTCCTTCAGTTATGTGTGGTTTTTTTTTTCCTTCTTCTTGCTCTTCTCCTTTCCTTGGTGGCTGGAATACCCTTTTCAGCCTTTTTGGGTAACATGTTTTTTTTTTCTTTTAATTTAGTCTTTAATTTGTAACATAGTGCAATTCCTATACCTATATATGTAAACAAATTTCATATATATTAATTATAAAGGAAAATTTGTTGTACATATTTGTAGAAAAAAAATTTTAATATAAAATTACGTTGTCGTTTGGTATTGAAGAAACAACCTGTATGTACACTCTATGCATACACAATGTCGCGTTGAAATGGAAGCTGGCTTGACTTGGAAGGCAGGGTTGTGAACTGAGCACAGCACTTATACTGAAAGCAGGTTTATTGAGAACCGAAACATACACACAGCACTGACTGCTTCTCGGGCAGAGGGCTCCTCTGTTTATACACAGACAGAATGTACTAGAAATTAGAAGAATAATTAACACAAGAAACAAATAGAAATTACAAGTGTACATAATACACACGTAGCACATTCTCGAAATGATAATTATAAGGTAATAAATTTTTGGCGGTGGACGGGACTGAACCGGCGACCTTTAGCGCTCCAATCGGTGAGGCTAACCATTGCGCCACGGCGGCAGTCACATAACTTGGGGTCTGTGGCATTGCTCTCTCTCCTGAAAAAACAGCGACCCGCTATTAGGTTCCCTTTGCAGCCAGTTGCAATGTCCTGCAATGTCTTGCAATGGGTTCTTTTTGGCAGTTGTGGAGAATCCTTCCCATCTGCACGATTACCGACGACAGACGTTCTTGTCATGGCTTCATCAGGATCATTACCATCCTTAGAGTCCTTGAACAAGAAACCATATTCGCCTATCTGCTTTTCAGTAGAGCGGTATTATAAGCAAATGTCACAGCTAGCAGTACTGCAACCCAAACCTTCTGCTCAACACCCACGTACATCGACAGCATGTCTGCTAACGTTTTGTTAAAACGTTCCGTAAGACCATTTGTCTGAAGGAGGTATGTAGCTGTCATTCTGTGGACAATGTCGCAACGTGACATTACCTCTGATACTAGTTTTGACTGGAATACTTTACCACAATCGGATATCATCACACGTGGTGCTCCATGCTTCAAAACAATGTCTTTACAAGGAGTTTTGCGATCTCTGGAGCATCTGCAGTCGACACAGGTTTGGTGACAGCGTAGCATGTGAGGTAGTCAGTGCAGACTATTGTCCATCTGTTACCGGTTGCCGACTTCGAAAACCTCCCAAAAAGGTCGAGTCCAGCTCGGTGGAAAGGAGCTGCTGCGAGTGGATTGGTACAAGATCTCCTGAAGGTAATTGCGGCACATGCTTCCGTCGATGTCACTCTTTACAGAGAATCACATAGTGCTTGACAGATCGGTAGAGACCTTTCCAATAATACCTGCATCTCAGTCTGTCTAGGGTCTTCACGAATCCCAGATAACCGGATATTGGAGCATCGTGGAAATACTTGAGAATAGCTGGCTGGAGATGAGCTGGAACGACCAGTGCCCATTTGAGACCCAGTGGGTCGTAGTTGCTCTTATACAATGTCTCGTTTGGCATCCTTGTGTTTGCATCCGTTCTTGAATACCGCTGTGACGTCGTACTCTTGGAGTCTTAGTGCCCATCTTGCTAATGGACCTGATGGATCCTTCAAACTAGTCAGCCAACACAAAGAATGGTAGTCTGTCATGGTGGTGAATGGTATGCCGAATAAATGCGGCCGAAACTTGTTGATAGCCCAGACAACTGTGAGATATTCTTCCTCAGTTGTAGAGTAGTTTATCTCGGACTTTGAGAGCACTCTTGATGCGTAGGCTATCACCTTTTCAGCACCTTCCTGAACGTGTACAAGCACTGCACCAATCCCATACCCGCTTACGACAGTGTGAAGTTCGGTTTACGCATTCTCGTCGTATAAGGTTAGAACTGGTGCGGAAGTTAGAGCCTCCTTAAGTACCCGGAAAGCTATTTCTTTTGTCTCATTCCAGTAAAACTTGGCGTCTCCCTGCAGAAGTTCTTGCAATAGACGTGCATTGTTACAAAATCCTTTTATAAAAACGTCTCACATCACGAATGTGCTAAGGAGTTGGAAATTCCGTCAAACTGCCCTTACTTTATCTGGATCAGGATGGACACCATCTCCGTTGACTAGGTGCCACAGGATTTTTACCTCTTTGGCGACGAAGAGACACTTCTTTAGATTGCAGTGGAGTCCTGCAGTCTCAACACAATTCAACACAGTTGACAGGCGACTCAGATGTTCTTCAACCGTTTTCGAGAAAACGACAATGTCATCTAAACAGCAACGACACGTCGTTCAATTAAGGTGTCGAAGCAAATTGTCCATCATACGTTCGAATGCGGCCTAAGCATTACATAGTCCAAAGGGCATTACTTTGAATACATAGAAGTTATCAGGTGTAATGAAAGCCGTCTCTTCCCTGTCAACCTCGATTTGCCAGTAACCTGTCTGCATGTCCATAGTTGAGAAGTATGTAGCTCCTTTCAAGCAGTGTCGTCAGTGGGTAAACATCTTTCTTTGTAATTTTGTTCAGCCGCCGATAGTCGACACAGAATCGCCACGTGCCATCCTTCTTCTTTACGAGTAACACCGGAGACAACCGAGCATCTCCGAAGGTTGAATAATGTCATCGTGCAACATCTTCTCCACTTCCTCCAGAATTATCCGTCTCTAAGCTGGCGACACTCTGTACGAACGCTGGCTAATTGGTGGATGATCCCAATATTGATACGGTGCCTTATCGTGGGCCGTTTCGTTTGACTTTTCTCCTGCTGCCGTGTGAATGCAACTGAAAATTGGCGTAGTATAGCTAACACCCGCTGGCGTTGTTCCTTGGTCAGTCTAGGCCCTATTGGTAGTTCCACGGTAGTTTCCTTCAGCGTGTTATCTGTACTAACAGCAGAGCATGGGTATTCGTTGATGACGTTGAGCTCACCGTCCTGGATTGGTTCAGCTGTCCCGATGCACATGCCTTTGGGGACAAATTGTGACTGCTCGTGACAATTAGTGGTGATCCAAATCTCTCCTCGACCACTGGTAATGCTTACGATAGCGGCTGGTATGTAAATTTATTTTGTGAACCTAAAAAGCTTTTTACTATCGTCAAGCACTTCACAGTTTAACCAGTCATCTGTGTTTGTGACTGGAACGCTTCTCATTGTCAACGGTGGGATCGTCACTTTGTCAACGGCAAATAAAATTCTGTTTTAAATGTCCCGTCGGAACGACTTCCTCAGTTTGCAGCTCGGATCTTCCACGGTCAATGATAGCTTGGGATGCCCGAAGGAAGTCCCATCCGAGAATGGTATTATGACTACATTCTGTTAAAACAAATTCAAATGGCTGGGTCCTGTTGTTGATGGTTATTCTTGTGACACAAGTTCCTGCTAGCTGGACGTACTTCCCATTTTCGACCTTCAGTACAGTTGCACCCGTATCACAGAAAATAGTCGGCTTTAGTGTGCAGAGGTAATTATCCGGCAATAGAGAGAAAAAAGCTCCTGAACCATCCAGTGACCGGAAGTGTTGGCCGCCGATTATGACATCGATGAAATTTCCCGACTTCTTAGCGACTGTCGTCCATGGAGCATTTTCATCTGCGGGAACCTCACCTACGTAGATGGTCGCCTCGCTTAGCTTTCCTGGGCGCGGCGGTTAGGGGAGCGACAGAAACCTATGTACGGCGATGGTGAACGGCAGCGGCGCGTCGGGGAGCGATCTCGACCAGGGTACGGCGATGGGCTTCTTCCCATAGGTCGATTGAACTCATCAGCAGGTGACTGCCTGGGAAAGAACTGCTCTGAAGGCTGATGTCTTGCGACAAAATTATCGTCGGATACTCGCCTTCTCTGCAGTAGCGTACATGTCCAGGGCGCCCACAGTGGAAACACACTGGTGTGTTGTCTTCTGTCTTCCAGACGTCTTTTCTTCTGCGGGGTGTCATAGTTGCCGGGGGAGTTGATTGTAGTCGCGTCGGCCGGTTCATAGGCTGCCGTTTGCAGGCTGCAGCGTAAGTCATAGCAGGGCGACGCCATTCTTCGCGTCGGGTGCAATTGGCGGGGCAGACAGAAGCTAATGTCTGAAGTACCACTTCTTCAGCAGCGTCGGCTCCCTCGTAACTTACAGGGCTTACATTCATGTCCATAATCTTATGCTCGCTCGGTTTAATAGTCCCGGCTGCCACAAACTGTTGTAATTCTTCTGACACTGTTTGTCGTATGATTGAAGCAAAATCATGCTAGACTACATTGGGGAGTCTGTCATACTTCTTCCGTCCAACCCTCCTTTGTTGCATCTCTTCAGTCCGCTGACACCATTTGATGAACTCTTCCTTGGTAGCGACGTCTTATATTAGAAGAGATTGGTACATGTCTTCTGCAATACCCTTCATCAGGTGCGTGATTTTGTCGGCCTCAGTCATACCTGGGTTAACTAAGTTACACAGGGCCAAAGCATTCTGTATGTACGACTGTGTCGGCTCACCATGTCATTGGCGCCCGGTTCTTCGGGTGTTCTTCCGACGAGCGGATTTGTCGCTGGCGGTCTCCAAACGCCTTTTTAAGTTCCGTCTGGATCGTTTCCCAGTCATTCAGCTTCTTTTCGTTGTTTTCAAACCATTGCTGGGCTGTTCCGTCCAGGTAGAAATAAACGTTGGCCAAGCACATTGTATGATCCCACCTGTTATACTTGGCGACTCGGTTGAACCCCTTTAACCATTTGTTGGTTTCCTGGTCTTTCATCGTATCTTTTGTATTATTTATTGTTAAAGTGACGAGATCAATATTTTTTCTAATTTGCTAATTTTTTTTATTTATTTTTTTAATATATATTGATGGTTATCTTTTATTTGGTGCTTCTTGTGCGTATGTTTTGTGTTTTGCGCGCGCGCTTGTGAGCGTAAGTGCGTGTGTGTGTGTTATTGTTTAGAAGTATTGTTGATGTTTTGTTTTAGTCATTGTACCTTTTGCCGGCCGCGGTGGCCGAGGAGACTGAGGCGCTCCAGTCACGGTCTGCACGGCCACTACGGTCGGGGGTCCGAATCCCCCCTCGGGCATGGATATTTGTGCCGTCCTTAGTTGTAAGTAGTTCATAAGTAGTTTGTAAGTTTAGGGACTGATGACCTCGTAGTTAAGTCCCATAGACTCTACAAATATTTGAACATTGTATCTTTTATTCATCAGCAGTTAGGATGTTATCAACCTTGCTTATATGTGAGCTGTTATGTTTCATTTGCAATGAACATTTGAAACGATGTGAGCGACTTGTGCTTTCGCGGAAGCATGCCGCGTACTTCGTGCTCCCTGCACTGCAGGACGTAGGCGTGGATTGTCTCCCCCGCGGCTGCCGTGTTGGAGGCGAGGCTTGCTTCCTCTGCTCCCCTTGTCCCCCTCAGAAGTCAGCCATCAATCAGTTTACACTCTGTAGGTACATGCTTGGTATCTAACAATAGGATTTTTTCTTTTTCTCTAATGACAAAATGAATAAGCCGTTCGTATGATATATTTTAATTACATCTTTTATGATTTTGTCAATTCACAGTCAGTTCAGATTTTCTTTTGTCAGTACACTGTACCAGGAAGAATGTGATTTGAAACTGTTAAGTTGATCTGGATATGTGAAGTGCAGTATCGGTATTTAGTGCTATAATATTGTTTCAAAATAACAATGTAGAAGAAATGGTATTCTTTTGTATACCTGAAATAGAATACTATTTTCGACATATTATTTAATAGGTAATTATGTAAACGAGAGAACACTTATGACTGTTAGTCTATACAACGTAATTATTTGTACGAGCTGTTTTGATCAAACTTCGAGAATTTATTCATCACATATTTAATCAGTCGCTCGCAACAGCAAGATATGTTCACTGTTTTATGATCTATTAGTGGATCAGAATACAATGATTACTAATCAAACGTTTTGCACACATCAAGAAAAGTGTTGTATCTCTTTGGTTCCAAGGTCTTCTGAACACTGACACTGAATGTGTGCACTGCATAAAGAACACAGTTCCTTAGGTTGTTCATAGATCAGGGGCGGATCGAGGGTTCGATTCTAGAGGGGGAAACAGCTGTTTTTGGTCCCTCCTCCAACCATACCTGAAAAATATATCTTGCTGACAAGTTCACTTTCAAAGTACTTTATATGTGTACGATTTTTACGGTAAAAATAATAATTTTAATATGATTATTTTAATATAATTTTTCTTTAACATAACACTTTAATGTAATAATAATAGTTGTAATACATAATAATCTGTTTACGCCAATAAATACCACAAAAATTGAAGGTTACGGTTTAGTCCTTTCGCCGAAAATGCTACACTTTTTCAGCATAATAATAAATTTCACTTCCGTAAAATACTGTTTTTGAAAAATATGGCAAACACTTTGCAAACTACATCTGTCACGCATTTTATGTATAAACTATAACAGTGTCTCTTATAATACATAATTTGCACAGTGGGAAATCGTAGTGTATTTCAGTTATTACCACAACTGCATTTTGGTGTACAAACTGTGGCTATAAGATTGAATTAAGGAGAAGAATGTTGATTGTCTCAGTAAAGCGGTTCTCCAATTCCACAATAGATTTTCGTGCCCATGTGAACGAAACCGTTTTTGATACGTGCTTGGCTTGTCAGGTTGCGCCTTCTTGTGAAGAGTTTTCCGGTGATATGGACAGAGAAACATTTCTGCAGTGAAAGAGAAGTATAAACATTAGGCTCAGCAAGAATCTGTGAATTTAAGTAAACCAAAATAGCGAATGTGCTTACTATATCAGTAACTGAAACAGCTGTTTTTCAGCTGCCATACTGAGTGGACAAGGAAATCTGCTTCAGCCTTTAACGTGGAAACACGACTCCGCAGAACTGTTTCCGAATTCGATTTTCATCTTCTGGAAGATGTAAACGCAGTTTATGTGGGAGAGGGGTGCGTTCGAAAAGGCGTTGTCATAAGCGAACAATGTGTACTGGGGATATATCAAGTGATGAATGTGAAGGAGAAAAATTATTTAAAAAAGTTAATATTCCCGTAGTTTTTCGTAGACACGCTTCGTAACTAAAAACAAAAATATTCCAGCAAAACAAACTTTTTTTTTGGGTGATGGGTCATGACCTCCATGAGCCTCCCCTTATATCTTCCACTGCCATAGATGGCAATCAACCCGCACAGAGATGTGTCATCTGCTACAACTGTTGATAGTATTAGATGCGCGAGCTAAGTGTTTTAATTAGTCTTTGCTGGGTCGAATTTAACTTGCAGTCTCTGTTGTACTCTTCGACCGTTGTGTTCGCTCTGTCATAAAGTGTTAGTTTTATCGTACTCTATGTTCTGTTTTTCTTCGTGCTACACAAAATTTTACAATCTATGCAATCATGCATCAGTAGTGGGTCAGACGGACCATCAGTTCCGGTGATAACACCAGGAAGGAAGCACACTGCTTGTGTTGACTATAGTTCTCCATGCCTAGAAGGTTAATTCTGAAGTTTGATGATATCGGCATTGTTACTTTGTGTCAGGATTGTCTGAGCGCATTGAGGAGCTATGCTCCGATGCGCGAGGCCGTTCCCCTTCGGGGGTTCTAATCCCCCCTGGGGCATGAATGTTTGTGCTGTTTTTAGAACAAGTTAGTTTATAAGTAGTTTGTAAGTTTAGGGACAGATAACCCCGCAGTCAAGTCCCATAAGCTTCACAAACAAGTGAATAATTGGACTCTCATCAAACCCCTCAGGGGCTTAGTATTAATTTGCTGGGTATGGGCTTGGCAAGCTCGGGGTCCTAAGCCGTGGGCTGTGTCGCGTCAACAGTCCGCTACACCGTAAGCTCTGTGCGTGCTTCAGCGACCTCTGAAGAACCTGCCGCACCTCTGTTGTATAAGGCTTACCCAGGCAAGCGGGGCTCTGCCTGGGTGTACCTTTCTTTCCCTAGCTGCTCTTAGGAACACCATGAAAAGACCACGGAACGTTGGCGGACGTAAACCGCCGTCTCTAAGCGAGGAACAGGACACTAACAATGCCACAGAGTATGATCCCCAAACGTTCCCTTCCCTGACTACACCATGGAAGGAACGTCGGGCAAGACATCAGGGTGAGGCTTATGCTCCTAAATATCTTGTCTGAAGCCACACTGATGGGGACTCGTTTAAGACGACTAAGCCCTTGTTATTCGTGGAAAATTTGGAGGACAAGTGTGGTGAAGTGAAAGAAATATAAAAAATGCGCTCTGGGTCGGTATTAATAACGACGTCATCCCCAGTCCAGTCACGGGCATTGCTTGCCTGTGACAAGCTGGATGATGTACTCATTAGTATAACACCACACAAGACCGTAAACATGGTGCAGGTAATAATATTTCACAGAGACGTTTTGTTGCAGTCGGACGATGAAATGCGTGCGAACTTAGAACGGCGTGGAGTTCATTTTATTTGACGAGTCCATAGGGGTCTGAAGGACAACAGGGTTGCCACCGGTGCCTTCATCTTGGCTTTCGAGGGTGATTCATTGCCCGAGAAGATCAAGGTGATGATCTACCGCTGCGTCATAAAGTCCTACGTTCCTCCCCCTATGCATTGTTTTAAGTATTGGAGGTTTGGGCATATGTCCTCCCAATGTGATGCCAACCTTACATGTCGGTAGTGCAGACGTGCTGTTCATCCGAACGTCCCCTCCACCCCTCCTCCAGTATGTGTTAACTGTGGCCTAAATCACTCCCCTTTTTCGCCTGTCTGCACGGTTCTGCACCAAGAAAGGAAAATCATGGAATACAAGACCCACAACTGACTGACTTATTGAGAGGCAAAGCGAAAATATCAAAAGCTCCACCCTGTGCGCCTGGTTAACACCTATGTCACGGCAACCTCGCCATCATCTTTTACAGTGCCTCGTCTACAGTCTGTGCCACCTATGCCAGTGGGCTCCCAGGCCCACCCAACTGAACCTTCCCCTCTTGACAGCGGGGGGCACACCCTTCTCCGGCTCCTCTCGCTCGGAAGGGGTCCCTTGGGACAATCCCTTTCGAGGCTTCTAAGGGTGTTTCAGAGGATTCTGGCCGAAGGCCCAAGGATCCCAAACCTGCTGGTCGAAGGGCTTCTCGCTCTTCTTCCACACCTGATGCCGCTTCCGAGAAGCCTCCCCAACCCCTGAAGCCAAAGGGACAGTGAGAGGGAAGAATTAAGAAAAAGAAAAAGGACTCTTAGTGGCTCAAAAGCCACAGCTACCCTCATCTTCTGCTTCAGAAGATGAGTTAGTCACCGACTCCTCGGAGTTGATGCTCTTGGATTCCGTAGGTTCACAATTGGTGGCAGCAGGTGAACTATGGAATAACCTTTTTCTTTTATCTTTTCAATCATGGCCTTTTACGCTAATAACACTATCGTCCTCCAGTGGAATTGAGGTGGTTTTTTCCCCCCGCTTAGCTGAGCTATACCAACTCCTCAGCACTTCACCTGCCTTCTTTTGCATTGCCCTGCAAGAAACTTGGTTTCCCGTGATGCGCACCCCTGCCTTACGTGGCTATAGGGGTTTTTATACGAACCGCACAGTGACAGGGTGTCAGGTGGAATATGCACCTACATCCTTTCCTCAGTTTACAGTGAAGCTGTTTCACTACAGACGCCTCTGGAAGCTGTAGCTGTCAGGGTAAGGGCTGAAGCGGACATTACCATATGCAATGTCTACTTTACTCCTGTTGGTGAAGTCCCACAACATGTCCTGGCTGCACTGATAGCACAACTACCCCCACCTTACCTGTTATTGGGTGATTTCAACGCCCATGATCGCTGGCCGTGGTATAGATGTCAACTCATTGATATCTCAACTCGACCTCTGCCTTTTAAACAATGGTGCCCCCACGCATTTTAGCGTGGTACAAGGTACGTACTCGGCCATCGACCTTTCAGTGTGTAGCCCTAGCCTCTTCCCCTCTCGCCACTGGAGTGTACACGATGATTTGTGTGGTAGTGACAACTTCCCGATCTTCCAGTCACTAACCAAGCGTCAGGCCCCAGAACGCCCGCCCTGGTGGGCGCTGAATAAGGCTGATTGGTGCGTTTTTACTTCTGCTGCCATGGTTGGTTCTCCTACACACTCCAACATAGATGCGGTAATCGACAGCGTTACCTCAGCCATTACTTCTGCGGCTGATCGTGCAAGCCCTCGCTCTTCGGAATCCGCCCGGCGGCAGACAGTGCCCTGGTGGTCGCCGGAGATTGCTGAGGCGATTAGAGAGTGCAGGCGAGCTCTGCAGCGCCACAAGTGTCACCCATCTATGGAGATCCTCATCGCTTTTAAACGGCTTCGTGCCTGAGCCCGGCAGTTGATTAGACGTGGCAAACAGGAGTGTTGGGAAAGGTACGTATCTACCATTGGATCACGTACCTTTCCATATCAGGTGTGGGCGACAATCAGACGTGTGTATGGCTACAAGCGCCCTCTTAATGTGCCCGGGATTTCCGTGAATGGAGCAGTTTACACAGACCCAGATGCAGTTGCTGAACTGTTTGCTGAGCACTACGCTCAGAGTTCTGCATCTGCAGCCTACCTAAGGGCCTTTCGCGTCCTGAAAGAGCAGGAGGAACGACAGCGCTTATCCTTCTCGACTCGCCGCTCAGCACTGTACAATGCTCCATTCAGCGAATGGGAATTCCTCAGTGCCCTGGCACATTGCCCTGACTCAGCCCCCGGGCCAGATCGTGTCCATAATCAGATGCTGAAACACCTGACACCCAAATCTCAGTGTAACGTTCTGGTTATCTTCAATTACATCTGGAGTTCTGATACATTCCCATCACAGTGGCGAGAGAGTCTTATAGTCCCAGTGATCAAACCTGGTAAACACCCGCATGAGTTGAACAGTTACCGACCAATCAGCCTTACCAACGTTCTTTGCAAATTGCTGGAGTGTATGCTGAGTCGACGATTGTGCTGGCTCCTTGAATCCAGGGAGCTCTTCACTCCATGCCAGGGTGGTTTCCGAAAGGGGCGTTCAGCTGTGGATAACCTGATCCACCTTGAGTCCGCCATACGGACAGCCGTCTCTCGACACCAACACCTGGTGGCAGTTTCCTTCGACTTATCTAAGGCCTATGACACGACCTGAAGACATCACATCCTTACTACATTACATGGGTGGGGTTTCCGGGGCTCGCTTCCCATTTTTATCCAGAATTTTTTATCCTTGCGTACCTTTCGTGTACAAGTCAGTGCCTCTTGTAGCTCTTTGTATGTACGGGAGAATGGGGTACCCCAGGGCTCTGTCCTGAGTGTTCCTCTGTTGTTAGTAGCGATAAATGGTCTAGCGGCAGCGCTAGGTTCCTCAGTCTCCACCTCGTTGTATGCTGATGAGTTCTGTTTATATTTTAGCTCTTGCAGTATATGTGTTGCTGAATGACCTCGCCCATGTGTTTCAGTTCTCTGCTGCCAAGACCTGTGTTATGCAAATCTGCCGGCGTCGGACACCCCATCCACATTCTGAGCTTTAGATAGATGACCATCTGCTCAATGTGGTGGAAACGTATCGTTTCTTGGGGCTAGTGTCTGACGACCGGCTGACCAGGCTTCCTCATATCCGTGAGCTCAAGCAGAAGTGCTGGAAGCACCTTAATGCCCTCTGCTGCCTCAGTACCACCACTTTGGGCGCAGACCGCAGTATGCTGCTATGGTGCTATAAGGCACTAGTTCTGTCGTAACTGGACTATGGCAGCATTGCTTATGGTTCAGCATCGCCATCAGCACTGCAGTTCTTGGACCCAGTCCATCACTGTGGTGTTATACTTGCGACATCAGCTTTCCGAACTAGTCCTGTTAACAGTCTCCTTGCGGAAGCTGGAATTCCGCCACTACAAACCAGGTGCCAGCAGCTGCTGTGAACTATATTGCTCATGTTCATGGCTTGCCTCATCACCCCAACCATTGTCTCCTTTTTCCAAGCAGGCCACTGCCTATACCACAACAGCAACCGAGGTCAGGTATGACAGTTGGTCTTTGTGCCCAATTACTGCTCCATGAACTGGAATATTTTCCACTCCCGCCGCTCTTCCAGTTCCAATCGCGTACACAACCATGGCGTGTACGCCGTCCGCACCTTCGCCTTGATCTGTCACAGTCCCCCAAACTCTCAGTTCACCCGGAGATCATTCGTCGCCAATTCCTGTCTCTCTTTGACGTGTCACGGGGCTCAAAACTGATTTACACTGTTGGCTCGATAGTGGGTGGTCGCGCTGGCTACGCTTACACACATGCAGGGCATAACGAATTGCGCTCCTTGCCGGCTGGCTACAGTGTTTTCACTGCGGAATTAGTAGCCATCTTCCGTACACTTGACCACACCTGTCATACATGCACTGCTGGGGAGTCCTACGTCATCTGTAGCGACTCCCTCAGTGGACTTAGAGCTCTTGATCAATGCGTTCCCTGCCATCCCTTGGTGATAGCCATCCAAGAGTCCCTCCATGCCATCGAACAACGCGGGGCGGTCAGTAGCCTTTACCTGGACTCCAGGGCACGCCAGGATTGCGGGAAATGAACTGGCAGACAGGTTAGCCACAGAGGCCACCACTAAACCTCCTCTGGCGGTCGGTATTCCCTCTCCTGACCTACGTTCAATGCTGCGGAGTCGAGCCTGTGGTGTGTAGGATGCAGAATGGCGTACCCTCCAGATTCCCAACAAGTTACAGGTTATAAAGGAGACAACGAACGTCTGGAGGTCCTCTCTACTGGCCTCTCGCAGGGACGCTGTCGCCCTCTGTCGGCTTCGTATCGGCCATATTTGGCTGACACACGGTCACCTTCTCCATCGCGAGGGCCCACCTCAGTGCCGCTATGGCGCCGCTTTATCAGTTGCTCACATTTTATTGGAATGCACTCACCTCACCGCCCAGAGGCGGGGTTTTAACCTCCCTGACGCGCTGAGCTCGGTTTTAGCAGATGATGACTCTGTGGTTGATAGAGTTTTAAATTTTATCCGTGCGGGGGGGATTATATAATTCCATCTGAATTTTATTGAGTTTTCCGTATATATCTATCCTCCGCTTACCTATCACTTTTAGGTAGGTGGTTTTACTGTGTCACAGAGTGGTCGGATGTTCTACTTTTATAATTGTGATCATCCAGTTATTCCTTGATATGTTAACGCCTTTGCTTGGTGTTTTTTATCACGTAGTCTTATACGCCTTTTTAGCGATCATCTGTTTACACTTGGAACACCTTTGTCGTTTAGTCCCTTTTAAATCAAATCATCATCGTCACTCTCATCAAGAAAAGATTCCAGACGTCTCACAGCGAACCGAAGTGATGTTTGGACGTGAAGGAGGTACACAGATAAAGGTATCGTCGACGGCTTGGCTCGCTCTGGTCGCTCAAACACCGCTACAGCAACTCACGATCCATTTATTGCGTCAGGCAGGGGCGGATCCGTGACGGCCTGCGGGGGGGGGGGGGGGGTGAAAGAATTCTCCAGTGAATAAGCTGTCATCACTGGCGTCATTAGTCTGACGACGGTTAGTG
The DNA here is from genome assembly GCA_026315105.1 of Locusta migratoria. Lineage (NCBI taxonomy): Eukaryota > Metazoa > Arthropoda > Insecta > Orthoptera > Acrididae > Locusta > Locusta migratoria. The sequence continues at coordinate 427,967,271 of CM048747.1, forward strand.
GACGGGGGGGGGGGGCGGCAGCGACCTGTGAGTCGTGAGTAATAAGTGTCAATCTGTTTATAGATATTGCCTTTCATAACGCCCTCACTTTACAGTAAAGTGTTATGAAAATTATTTACATTCATCTTGCTGGGACTCCAAAATTCTTAATTATGACAAACTCGTCCAATCCGTTTAAACACGAACGAATCAATATATCAATTGTCTTTCTTTAATTACATCAACGACCATATGCAAATAATTCCATATCACTCATACAAAAAATTTAATACCATCTTCGTATATATACATAATCATCTCTTACTAATGACGTCATTGGTAAAAGCCGACAGGTAACTTGACTTGACCCCATCTTGACAGATGCCAAAGCTGTGACCGCCCCCCCCCCCAAAAAAAAAAAAAAACCTTGAAATATTTTTATATTAATTTGCAAAATTTTGCGAATAGTTGATAAAAGAATGAAGCGTTATTGAAAAAGATTGTAGACATGAAAAGCAGTGTTTTCTGGTATAGTGGTATAACTGGAAAATGACCGGCGTTCACCTGCCGAAATACTGGTTGTTATCGAAGACGTTGCTCAACTATATTCCCATAAATTATTTTCACATTAAATACAGAATAAGCCCAATTTTCACAGCAAAAGTAATCGCTGTAGGGATTAGTAAATTAGAAATACCTTCCGCACTGCCACATCTAGCCCAAGTCGTCAGTTGCCAGCAACCGTAAAAAATCGAAAACCTTCAGACAAATGACAAATAAGGGAGACCAGGGAATGGCGCCACCTTAAGGGAAACAAGTTATCAAAGGTGTGTCTTTTTCGTAAAGAATAATACTACAGCTTCGCCAGCTAATACTACTTTATTATAATTTTTTTCAGGCATGTGTTTGTTATGTTTTGGTAAAAAATAAAAATGTTCAAATGTTTGTTAAGCTTAAGGGAGTTAACTGCGGGGTTATCAGTCCCTAAACTTACAAACTACTTATGAACTAGCTAATACTAAAGACGGCACAAATATCCATGTCCGAGGGGGCGATTCGAACCCCCTACCGTAGTGGCCGTGCAGACCGTGACTGGAGCGCCTCAGTCCCCGCGGCCACCGCGGCCGGCGGTAAAAAATATATTGTGAAAGTATACTCAGCGGCGCGATTACCCTGGGTTCCGGGGTAATGACGCCAAACATTTGAAAATCAAGTATAATCCTACACAATGAGTGAGTAGTTGTAAGTAAGTGTTACAACCGTTGTAATTTATACTTATCACTCTTCTGTATTAGACATTTAGAAGGCTTCAAGTACTTGTCGATGTAAAATTGGAATAAAAATACATTTTATAATTCAGGCTTGATTAAGACACCGCATAAGTCAGAAATATCGGTATAGTTTTTGGCACTTCAAACCAGTGGTGTAGCGTGGGGGGTGCCGCGGGAGGGGGGGGGGGGGATGGCCCCGGGCGACAGGAAGCAAAAAGCAAATGTTTGTAAATCTATCGGACCATACTGCGTGGTCATCAGCCCGTAGCTTACAAACTACTTAAACCTAGGTAAACTAACCTAAGAACAACACACACACACACCCATGCCCCAGGGAGGTCTCGAACCTCCACGGCGAACAACCGCGCGCTCCGCAGCGAGACGCCTTAGACCGCTCGGCTACTCCACCGCGGCACGCGGTAGGAAGCGGCCGAGCGGGGTCTTACTTGGCGATATCAAGTATACTTACTCTCTATAAAGGAGACCAGAAAGAAACATATTTGTCAGTAAATTACAACGTGTGTTTATAATGTTGCACTCAGACATTTTAAAGTTCCCCTAACATTTGTGATTGTGATATGAAAAATAAGTCAATACAGTTGAAATCAGTTCGTTTCAATATTCTTTCCTAGGCCAAAATAATCTGTAAGTAGGAATATATTGGAAAAATATACACGAGACATTTGATTCGATTTTAAATGTAAAATATGTTGTAAGGTAGCCTAGTTCGGAATAAAAACATTCCAAAACAAATTTCTTTTCATATTTTGCACGTGTTAGTCAACATACGGAAATCAGTGCAACCGCTCCTAAACATAGTAGTACATGCCAGAATTTGGTTACACAGAGATGTTCAGAATAATAGTAAAGTGTCTGGACGGCCGTAACAAATTGTATCTACAAAGCAAAAGAAGATTACAAATAATCAATGTTATTACACATTTATAGACCAAACATTCTTAAATTTTATATCAATAGCGCAAGTTCATTTGATTTCAATGCTTTCTATGTGACACGATACCTAGGACATTAGAGATATACGAATCCAGAACGTACTGACTGTCGTATATATGGTCATTGTAGTAAACACAAATTTCTGTAGGTCCTGGAAACGTGTTGGTATAACCGAAAGGTACAAGGCGACCGATCACGAAAAGCACGATATTCTGGCCCGAGTTGCAGCTAGGCACAAGTTTTCATGTCTCTACTGCGTAGTACGTCTATACCTAATAGAGGAGCTGGAAATTTGATATTGCGAGTAAACTTTTGATTTAAATTATTTCAACCACTGCAATTCGTCAACGTCGAGGATTAGGACGTAGTGAAGATGTGAAGCTCCTTCCCATGTTTTCACCACATGCGCGAGTCCTGTTGTCCTTGTCCCTGCGCTCCAATTGAAGTGAGACGGCACCCTACTTCGTTTCGTAATTTTCGCTACATGACTATCAGTAAAGAAACCGTTAATTCAGTTTTCATTAGTGGTTCAAGAAATACTTAATGGTTCGCACTAATTCTGTAGACAAGGATATTTCGCCACAACTACTTTGCCGCTTTGCTCCAGCTACAGACTAATGTGTTTCTCTCGATGAAACGCCTTCATAGCCATTAGCTCTACAAACTAACAATGAAAACCCGCGAAAGATCTACTGTCACTCCAGAAAAATTAACTATGTGGACAACGAGTGTACTGTAGAAATTAATTTTGTTTCTTTGAAAATGGACTGAAAGATCTGAAATCTGAAAATGATAAGCCTACCAAGGAGTGTCTGTCTACACGCAGACTCATTTAATGGGCACTGAAGTCCTACTGACAAGAAACTTTCATCCGCATAATACCCGACTTTATTCAGAATACCAGAACATATTGCTATGAAAGCTCTGCAGGCTCATGAATTTTGTTACAATGTATTTACTTCTCAGTGCAAGACTTCTTTTTAGTTGAAGCTATCTTAAATTTATGAAGCTTTTGTTTGCTGTTACAGACACCTCAGACATGTAAGTTGTATAAACAATCTTCAAACAGCATAAAGTAAAAAAGAGAAGAAACGAAAAATTATTTAGGGGAAATAAATTGCCCCTGTTTTCTATTTTAATAAACACTGATATAATGTTGGTACTCAATTTTTGTTGTTCCTCAGTTCCGAAAAAACCTACTACATTCTCTACATTCTGTAAGTGCCCATTCCACAAAATGTATGCATCTGTATTACACTTCATTTTGCCTAAATTCTACACCATTGCGTCATTGCCCCAGTTGAAAAATATGGCAAAGAACGTATATTTAAATCCAATGATTCTGCGAAACAATTAGGTTATACACACGAAATCGAAGCTAAATATCTACAAATTACGTTAATACGAGTATTAAAAAGCGCTGACAGCCTGTGGAGGTACTTATTTCAACAAAATACAGGCTCGTAAATTAGATCCAAAAACGTCGACACTAATAATTTCTTTCGCACGATTAATACCTGTCAACAATCACGGACGGCGACCACAGGAATTAGTTCCGCGGTAGGTAACGGAGATAGAACACTGGCAAGCGTACTCGTACTGCTAACCGTTCGACATAAAACCGGGGTGTCGCGATTACCGAGGGTGGCGTCGTTACCCTGGTCTCCCCTACGTTTCAACACCTGCACATCGGCCTTTGGAAACCCAAATTACCGTAGTGAAGTTGCAGCTGACGAATATGAGCAAGCTGACAGGTGACAGTTGTTAACAAAGTCCACTGTCGCCTCCTATGATCGACATCCGTCGATTCTTTGTAATACTACTTTGGTGAAATGACACTAGAGATTACAATGTGATATTAGTGAGCATTTACAGTAGTGGTATGAAGGTAAGATTGCTTCTTGTAAGCCGCGGTGGAGTAGCCGAGCGGTCTAAGGCGCCTCGATACGGAGCGCGCGGTTGCTCACCGTCGGAGGTTCGAGTCCTCCCTGGGGCATGTATGTGTGTTGCCCTTAGGTTAGTTTACCTAAGTTTGTAAGCTGCGGACTGATGACCACGCAGTTTGGTCCGATAGATTTACAAACAAAAAATTCACGCATCGTGGAAATAGCGCCTCAATGCGCTCGGCCGCTCCGCCGCAGAAAAGCGGACTGCATAATCCAGTAACGTTGTCGCAAAAAGAGGCCTATTTCTTGCAAAACTTGAGATAAAATGTTCTTTTTATCTTGTGTATATGGTTGAGAGTATGTAGAATCCACGTTTTAGACCTTAAAAGCATTAGGGGGGAGTGAGTGCAAAAATTATTAGCTGAAAACAAAAAAATATGTCCGTGTAGGAAATTAAAGTTAAAATAGCGTCAATTTAATGAAACTCGAACCCAGATGGCGAAATTTGACAAAAAAATTGCAAAGTTGGGCAAAAAAGAGAAATACTTAGAAAACAAGATTCCTTACAACTTGTCAACATTCATGTTTGCAAACTTATTATTTGCCGTAAGTATGGCACGAGATAATAAAAAAGGTACTTAAAAAAAGTAGTATTTTTCGAGACATGTCGATTTTATTAAAAAATAGCCATGAAAATTGGGTAGAGTTGCTCTGGGAATTGACATAGAGTAGCGGTGTAGGGTCTGTTTTCTTCATGAAGAGTTGTAATATCAAGCTATCAAAAATTTTCTTAGATTTTTTAAATTATAATTATCAAAGAATGACTTTCAACAATTTTCACTTTTTGGAGCTGTTTTCTCCAACTGGCTATTTCTATTTTTATGTTACCAAAGGAATTGTTAAAGAAATATATTGGCGACATTTTTTCAGAGATTTTAAAACAAATAATATTGTACGACCTTCTGGAGCCGAGTTAAGTAATTTTCTTAGAAATATTCTAGATGGCGTAATTAACATTTTACAGCGATGCGCCTCTTGGAGCTTAATATTAATACTCTTATACTAGTAAGAAAAATATATTTGGATCTGTTGCATTGATTTCTACAATTACTAACCGATTGTTATAGTGAAGCGTGCAAGCACTTAGTGTTCAAAATGTTCAAATGTTTGTAGAACTTATGGGACTTAACTACGGGGTCATCAGTCCCTAAGCTTACAAACTACTTATGAACTACCTAAGACTAAGGCCCATGCCCGAGGGGGGATTCGAATCCCCGACCGTAGTGGCCGTGCAGACCGTGACTGAAGCGCCTCAGTCCGCTCTTCTTCTTCTTTTTTTTCCGGGTCTCCTTCCTTCCCTTCAACCCGTCCTTCCGCTCACCAAATTCGCCTTCATCGGCGTCGGCTTCATCGGCCTTTGGTAAAGCAATTTTCCTTTCTTCTGCAGGTAAAAATTAATGGATCTCTCCCACGATGAGAATCAAATTCTTCTTCCATAGAAAGACTAAAATAAAACTTCGTTTCTCCGTCGAAGCCATTTTTTTCTAGCTCTCTGAACGATTCCGAGTTCGTCTTCTCGAAAAAATGAGTGTTACCGGTTAGTTTCAATCCTTTCTACAATTCAATTAAATTCTTTGCCTCTTCTCTTTATTTATCTGCTCTTAGCTCGCGAACCGTGAGCTGCCAGGTGTTGTATTTTTATTATTACAAATGTTAATACATAAGGGAATGCTGAGTACATAATTAAAAGAAAGGCGTCTTCTCGTCATTTAAATGTGGAACTTACTGAACAAAAATATTTAAAATAAAAAAAAATAATGGATTAAAAATGCTCTTATTCCAAACATATCAAAGTACGTTCAATCTTCGTGTTTCATGTTTATAAATGTCTGGGGTACTCAGTAGTTTCTAAATTCTTCTTTGAAAACTGCTTCTAGAAAGTTCGCATAGTTTCGCTTGTAATGTTTTTTTCTTGATAACTTGTGAAGTTCCTGAACTATATATATGGAGAAATCCTCTTTACTTTTAGCTGTGCGTGACATTAAATAGTGAACGAAGTGTCCTTTCAGCCAGTTAACAGAGTTCCGCTTGGTTTTAGGGTACGGAACAGTATCTGGGTGCAAGAAATCATCAGGTGTAATACGAAGAACCGATGTTCTTGTCATGATTGCAAGCTTCTTCCGAATAAAGTTCCATACGTCTTGGACCTTGGAGCACACAAAAAGGTGTTCGTCGCTGTCCAATAAGTTGCACGTTGCACACAATGGTGAGTCCGCCAAATGTATGGAATATAGCCTGGAGTTGGTGTGGACTTTCCGGTTCACTAAGCGATACCAGGAGGCTCTGACCGCAGTTGCCAAATCACGGCAGTGGATGTTCTTCCAGATGATTGGCCATCTGTGATTAGGATATTTTTGTTCTATGATGTTCCGGTTCTTAGTTTCCATTAGCTTCTTATAAACTATATGCACCGTCATGAGCTCATCATCTTGCATGTTTATCTGCAGGTAGCTCAACTCAATTATAAAGGTTTGGAAATGGGACATAGCGCTCGGAATATGTTGGACGTTGATTGGAGGCTGCAGACTGTTTAACAGGTGGGCTGTTAGACTGTTAGGTAAGTTCTTCCAGATCTTATATGTATTACACACGTACAGCGCCCGTGTCTTAGATTCAACATCGGTAAGGTTTAATCCGCCGTCAAACAGCCAAAGTGAGCGTGTCGTATTTAACTTTAAAGATGTACCCTCGAGTGACGAAGTGACCCAGGGCGGACATAATTCGTTGCATTGTCCCGTGTGGCATCGGCAATACTTGTGCAACATAGTTCATCTTCGATGTTATGTAAACATTAGCGAGGATTACCCTTTGTAAGTCATCAAGCTTTCTGATGTAATGGCTCTGTATGCATGCAAGCAGACGTGCGAGAAGATTGCGGTAATTGACAGCAATCGTGTGCCTTATGTCACTCCGGTATTCGATGCCTAAGCATGTCAGTTTGGAGACTGGAGTTAAGTATTCATGGTGCTGCACTGCAACCTCACTCCCTATGGTCATAAAACCACACTTTCGTTCATTTAACTTCGCCCATGAGGCAAGTTCATATTGATTAATGATGTGGAGTGCTGCTCCTAACTCCCGATCGTCCGTGACTAAGAAACCCACGTCATCCGCGTAGACATTGCAGGCAATCTTGAGTCCACTGATTGTCAATCCTCGTAAACGTTGGTTCAGTGTAGCAAGCAGGGGTTCAATGGCGATAGCAAAAAGTGCCATTGACAAAGGGCAACCCTGTCTCACCGAGCTCTTTAATCTAATTTCTTTTGTGAGCTGTCCATTCACTAATGCTCTTGTAACACCTTTACTGAGGATTCCACTGATGAAGTTCGTGAAACGCTGCGGGAAGCCCATAGCACGCATGGTGCTCAAGAGGTACTGGTGATTCACTTTATCAAATGCATTCGCAAAATGAAGTGACACCAAGGCACACTTAATTTTGCAAACCTCTGCTGTAGCGATCACGTCTCTATATTCGCATAAATTTTGTTGTATTGTCCTGTCAAGACCCACGCACGTTTGGTATCTGCCTATTACTGAATTCAGCTTAAGTTTCAATCTATGGGCAATTACTCGTGCCGCGATTTTGTAGTCACAATTTAGTAGCGTCAGAGGTCTAAAATCGTCAGTAAGCCTGCTTCCTGGATGTTTAGGGACGATAACTGCAATTCCTTCTACCAGCTCTTTAGGCAGATTAAAATGTGGCTGCAACAATTCATTACACATAGCTAGTAATTTTGGCTGCAGTTGTTCGCGAAAAATATGATAGAATTCCGCGGTGAGACCGTCAGGGCCCGGTGACTTGTTTTTGGGACTTCGGTGTATGGCATGTTCTAGTTCCTCCTCATCAATTTCTTTAAGGAGAGTCTCTGCTTGTGTGTCACTTAAAGTCCCTTGAAGGTTGTGTAGCAGCTCCTGTTGCATTATTTCGTCGTTGCTTCCCGTTGCCAGCAGCTTTTCCAGGTGAGAATGGATCACATTTTTTATTTCGTGTTGCTGCTCGAGGGTGGTCCCATCACGTAACCGGAGTTGTGTGATAATTTTTCTTTTCCCTCTCTTATTCTCGCGAATTACATGGAACATGGAAGGTTCTTCTTGCTCTATCAGGTTATCGGACCTAGACCGGACTTTGTACCCATTACACTGTTGCCGTTTAAGTGTCAGAAGTTTTGCTTTAATTCGCTTTATTTGTACGTAATTGTCGATTATCGTTGCGTCCGATTTATATAACTCTCTTAGGTAAGAGAAGTAAAATTCTGTGGTCTTCTTTTGCCAGTAATACTGTTCTTACGAATAAGTTTGTAACATTCTCCGTATCCTTGGTTTGGCATGTTTGAGCCACCATTCCGTCACTGAGTTGTACTGTGCTACTCTACGTTCACATTCCCTCCATGTTTCATTAAAAGCACGCGGGAATTCTACATCATGGAGAATGGAGTTATCCAGTTTCCACGTGCCTCTGGCACGGTATGTGCCTTGTTTGCACATGTTAACTGTTCATATATATGCGGCATGGTCTGATAAAATGGTCGGCCAAATTTCGGAATGTAGGACGGAAGAAGTGAGTTGTTTGGTGACATATATTCTGTCCAGCCGTCTAGCAGAATGGCTCGTGACATACGTGAAACCTTGTAACATGCCGTGCAGGTATTCCCAAGTGTCAATTAAACGCAGTTCGTTGACGATACGTTTCAGTTCCATCGATGTGTTGAAATTGGGCGTCTGGTCTTTGCGGTGCAGCACACTATTAAAGTCACCTGCAAGTATTAGGTGATCATAATTCCAGCCAAATAGCGATACTATTTCACTGGTAAAGAATTCTGCTCTGCTTCGCCGATTGCTACTGCCGAATGGCGCATATACGTTAATTATGCGAGTGCGGTAAACTGTGGCTGCAATTCCCCTGCTATTCGGTAATTTTTCCACATCAGTCATTATGATGCCTTCTTTTGCCAAAACAGCTGTCCCGAGATCCTCTCCACTTCCCGGATTGGTGATAGCATTATATCCGGCAATGTGTTCGAGTTCTATGGCAGCCACTTCCTGTAGCAATATGATGTCAATGTCGGTAGCACGTAACAGATCCTGTAACATGGACAGCCGCAAACCTGACTGGATCTTGTTTATGTGGAGAGTGGCTATTTTATATGCTTGCGACTGATTCATGGCTTTAGTGTTGCTATTAGTTACTTTGTACTTTTAGGGTGACTGAGAACAGAAGCCTCATCTTCCTCAATCGGGGCTACCAAAGTGGCTTCTTTTGTAGTTGCGGGCTGCTTCTTCAAGGTGGTTGAGGATTCCGGCCCCAATTTCTGGACCGCGGCCGTGTCAGCGTTCTCATCTGCTTCTTCCATTTCTTCTGCCCAGGATTTTGGACTTGTGGCCTGGTGCAAATCCTCTGTTTGTTGTATCTCTGCAGAGGAGTCCAGTGCTAGCAGTGTAGCCGGAATAGTGGCTGTGCCACCACTCGACTCTTGGTGCGAAACCGATCCGGAAGAAGCAGACATCTCGATATCCATTTCTCCCAAGACCGGCTTACTCACATCAGCAGTCACAGAATTTTCATTACGGATCATGGTAATAATCTTCTTTACTTTCTCCCTCAGTAAAGGGGCGACTTGATTAGCGCCCTGGTGAGCTCGTCTCCGTTTCTTTGTTGAGGACGACTCTTTTGATGATTCCGAACCATCAGTATCAGAGTTCGTTGTTCCGTCGAGTTGTTCTCGTTACTAGATACAAGATCCATTAATTCCCGTACTTCATTAGGTATAGGTATAGGGACGGCTTCACCCAAACCTGTTAGTTTACGGTCCAGTTCACTCGGTGCTCCATCATCACTCATTTCCATATGTGTGTCTGAAGGAGTTTCCGCAGTTGAAAGTACATCAGCGTTTGGGCTTGCAGGAACGCTTGCCGTGACTGTCAGCGCAACAGAACGTTTGTCATTGCCGTGCGACGGCGGGGTATGTAAAGGTGGAGTCGCGGTTTGCACTGCAGTTAGCGCCGACGAGTAAGTCAGGGGCAGCGCCGTTGTCACGGAGGGACGTGCGGCCTCCCTGGCTGGTATTTGCGCCACGGGGCGTTGTAAACACTGCGCTCTGACGTGGCCTGTCGTGCCGCAGCCAGCGCAAGTCCTCGGCTGCTCAAATGTTCAAATGTTTGTTAAGCTTATGAGACTTAACTACGGGGTCATCAGTCCCTAAACTTACAAACTACTTATGAACTACTTACGAACTAGGACGGCACAAATATCCATGCCCGAGGGGGGATTCGAATCCCCGACCGTAGTGGCAGTGCTGACCGTGACTGGAGCGCCTCAGTCACCTCGGCCACCGCGGCCGGCTCCTCGACTGCCCATCGTATATTACAATTCCTAGGTGTCCGCCTACAGTGATGTAAGAGGGGATACGTTTTATTAAATTTCTCTTAACCTGTCGCACTCCGCTTAACACAGGGAATTTGTGGCTCTGAGAAAACTTTTCTGCAAAATTGTTCAGCACACTGCCATACGGCGCTAGGACTGCATTTATTTGTTCCGCTGTTGTTTCAAAAGGTAGTTCGAATATTCGCACTGTTCGGATACCAAGTCCTGCGTGCGAGACAGTAACATCTCCGACAGCACCGTCCCTGTATTTAAATTTTAAGGCCCCTCCACTGCTTGCTACTACTCTGTCACATACGTCTGAATTTATAACTTTAAGAAAGACCACACTCGTCACGATAGAAAAGTTAATTCCAATGACTTCATCGGCAGATATCTTAACGGTTTCTTCTAACCAGTTTTCTATTTCGAAAGAGCTCGGTCTAGGGAAAGTCGTGTCAAAGGTGAACTTCGGGGTATCTTTTCTCTTAGTCTGATTCATGGTTCCATGGTATTCTACACAGCTAAGACTACGCTGCATGCACGCGACTCACCGCGCAGACGTAAACAAACACGTCACGGCGCGCTGCACCGCACACCGCCGCAGCCGCGACGAGACTCGCTACTTATGAACTACCTATGACTAAGGACGGCACAAATATCCATGCCCGAGTGGGGATTCGAAACCCCCGACCGTAGTGGCCATGCAGACCGTACTGAAGCACCTCAGTCCCCCCTTTTTTTTTGGGGGGGGGGGGTCTCCTTCCTTCCCTTCAACCCGTCCTTCCGCTCACCAAATTCGCCTTCATCGGCGTCGGCTTCATCGGCCTTTGGTAAAATAATTTTCCTTTCTTCTGCAAGTAAAAATTAATGGAACTCTTCCAAGATAAGAATCAAATTCTTCATCCATAGAAAGACTAAAATAAAACTTCGTTTCTCCGTCGAAGCCATTTTTTTTCTAGCTCTCTGAACGATTCCGAGTTCGTCTTCTCGAAAAAATGAGTGTTACCGTTTAGTTTCAATCCTTTCTACAATTCAATTAAATTCTTTGCCTCTTCTCTTTATTTATCTGCTCTTAACTCGCGAACCGTGAGCTGCCAGGTGTTGTATTTTTATTATTACAAATGTTAATACATAAGGGAATGCTGAGTACATAATTAAAAGAAAGGCGTCTTCTCGTCATTTAAATGTGGAACTTACTGAACAAAAATATTTAAAATAATAAAAAAAATAATGGATTAAAAAATGCTCTTATTCCAAACATATCAAAGTACGTTCAATCTTCGTGTTTCATGTTTATAAATGTCTGGGGTACTCAGTAGTTTCTAAATTCTTCTTTGAAAACTGCTTCTAGAAAGTTCGCATAGTTTCGCTTGTAATGTTTTTTTCTTGATAACTTGTGAAGTTCCTGAACTATATATATGGAGAAATCCTCTTTACTTTTAGCTGTGCGTGACATTAAATAGTGAACGAAGTGTCCTTTCAGCCAGTTAACAGAGTTCCGCTTGGTTTTAGGGTACGGAACAGTATCTGGGTGCAAGAAATCATCAGGTGTTATACGAAGAACCGATGTTCTTGTCATGATTGCAAGCTTCTTCCGAATAAAGTTCCATACGTCTTGGACCTTGGAGCACACAAAAAGATGTTCGTCGCTGTCCAATAAGTTGCACGTTGCACACAATGGTGAGTCCGCCAAGTGTATGGAATATAGCCTGGAGTTGGTGTGGACTTTCCGGTTCACTAAGCGATACCAGGAGGCTCTGACCCCAGTTGTTAAATCACGGCAGTGGATGTTCTTCCAGATGATTGGCCATCTGTGATTAGGATATTTTTGTTCTATGATGTCCGGTTTTTAGTTTCCATTAGCTTCTTATAAACTTTATGCACCGTCATGAGCTCATCATCTTGCATGTTTATCTGCAGGTAGCTCAACTCAATTATAAAGGTTTGGAAATGGGACATAGAGACGTAGGGACGAGACTCGCTACTTATGAACTACCTAAGACTAAGGACGGCACAAATATCCATGCCCGAGGGGGGATTCGAAACCCCCGACCGTAGTGGCCGTGCAGACCGTGACTGAAGCGCCTCAGTCCCCTCGGCCGGCAAGCACTTGAGCTGTAGCGGGCGAGCTCCCATTGGAAAAGCGTCTATGAACAGTTGTGCGTCGGACCCCAGTTACCCGTACTAACCGACAGATGTCTTTACGATCGCAAGCTATGTCCTACAGAGACGCCATTTTCCATTACGTATTTTCATGCTTTTCTCCTTATAACTCGTGTGTTGCTATTTCAGCGTTACGGCACACATAAGAAGTACCAAAATCATGTCGTTCTTAGTGCAATTAGTTGTTGAGAAACTGGTAAGTGTCGGCGGTGGTTCGTTTCCTGGTCTAGACAATATTTGTTTTTCTTTTTTACCTTGACTCCTAAAAGTTTTCTTACACTGTTGTTAATTAAAAGGAATTTACATTTTGCGATATTTCGACATATTTACGTATACAAGCGCTTTCTCTAACAAGTGCGATTGTTCTCTTTAGTGAAAATACCGTGAAATATGGGCCAACGAATTGTAAACATTGTCTCGTGAACTACTCGCACGTAAACGGAATACACACTATAATAATTAATGTTCTAAATGTCATGCTAATTCAAATATTTTTATATATAGATTACTTACTAGAGTTATGTGGCAACTGTCGTTTCTTAATGAGACTGAAGTGTCTTGTTCCTTTTTTTGCAACAACTGTTATACACGTTCTTGCGTCCTATGTGCATTGCTTGTAATTGCGCTCATACTGTAGCCATTTAACTGATCTCAAGAGCTTTGTATTTTCTAGTAAATGTATGAATCTATTTGTATCAGCATGTCATTTGCTACATTCACTATAACAATGTGTCCGCACTTTATGTGCAGATACTGTAGTTCAGAAGACAGTGTTTACAAGTTGTTGGACCATATTTGACGGCATGGTCACTAAATAGAAGAAATGCACTTTTAAGAAGAAGCCGTTGTACTTGCAAATATGTCGGAATATCGCAACTCGTAAATTCTATTTAATAAATGTGTCAGAAAACTTTTGGGAGTGAAGGTGAGAAACGAACCACCGCCCACACACACACATCTGTTTTTCTTTTTAGCGTTTTCTTTTATTTTTCCTCTTTTTCTCTTTTGTTATATGCGTTGGCTCCTGTCACCTATATTACCACCAAAAATGTACTAAATAAACCTACAAAACAAATTATTTAGTGCCACCGTCACTTTCGCCGTAAGCTAAATTGTCATAATATCACCAATTCTTCAGGCGCCACCGTCAACGAAAAAAGAATACATTCAGTTTCTTCTAAAAGCAGATCTTTTCTGTCACCATCTGTGTAATAATAACAATATTTAATACACCAGTGCCATTCATTCTCATGCAAATGACACTCGAAAACACGTGAATATTCTCAATAACAAAACAGAAATTCATGTAGAACCTCAGCTCTGCTTTCCGCTTTATTTATCAGTAAAGTATCCTCTACTTCATGTTGCGTCTTTTTACAGTTTAAGTTTCGAACTCCAAGTTTTAGACTGCTGGAAAGTCTTACTTGTCATTCTAATAGCGCAGTGTTACAGAAATATCATGGAATATTACAGACACACTTGTATTACAGTAATACTGAAGTCTTAGAATGATTCACATTTCGAATGTCAAAATACGAAGTTAGAAATATTTACGTAAATTAAACAGCAGGAATGATAAAGAGAAGCCCTGGAATCACCTCGCATCATGGTAGCATACCCGTAGAGACATATATCGGTTCGTACGGGTAACTGGGGTATGATGCACTACTGTCCCTAGTCGCCTGTAAGGCAAACGGGGGAGGGGTCGGGAGAGACTGGCTCGTGTACTTTCTGAGAACATTCTTAACGGCCCGCACTTACAAAATCTTTAATATATTTTTGGAAACATTTTTGTGTGCTTTGGGAACTGGGCCCTTAAGTTTTTCATCTTTTTATTTATTATTATTATTTTTTAAATATAAAAACAGTCAAGAGCGGACTGCATAATCCAGTAACATCGTCGCAAAAAGAGGCCTTTTTCTTACAAAACGTGAGATGAAAGGTTCTTTTCATCTTGTGTATATGGTTGAGAGTAGAATCCAAGTTTTAGACCTCAAAAACCCTCGGACAACTTTCTGTGGCCAAAAATGCCATCTTCCACAGATTTTCGACTATTACTCGGAAATTATGCAACCTACTGAAAAAGTTATCCTTACCAATATAAAAGAGTATTAAATTTTATGTCTAATAAACCTATTCAAATGTCAAAATCGGTACAGCCATTTCGTCGCAATCAGTTTTCAAAATACGGTGATATTTACCAACTTTGCTAAAATGTCGACTCCAACTCTGTAACTCAAAAACGGCAAATCCAAATGAAAGTTTAAAAATATGAAATTTCTCTAAATAGAAACCATTTTTAAGCTCGTATTTTTTTGTTTTTGGAAATTTTACGCCGTCTCAGAATGCTTAGAGTACCTCCCCCCTTTCCTTTTTCCAATGGGCGTTCGCACGCTCCAGCTCAAAGCACTAAGTGCTTCCATGATTCACTTTACCAGTGACGGATCTACGGGGGGGGGGGGGGGGAGGGGGGGGGGGGCGCAAGAGGGGCAAGCCGACCCGGGCGCAGATTCCAGAGGGGCGCCAAAATGGGATTAAAAAAATCAATGTTTGTTAAGTTTATGGGACTTAACTGCGGGGTCATCAGTCCCTAAACTTACAAACTACTTATGAACTAGCTTATACTAAAGACGACACAAACATCCATGCCCGAGGGGAGATCCAAACCCCCGACGGGGAACGACCTCGCGCATCGTAGCATAGCGCCTCAATGCGCTCTGTCGCGGCTTCAATTCCAAATGTTTCTTATACTCGTTAAGTAATCACTCTTTCACAAATATAACTGAAATGTAGCAGTTGTATTTACTATTCTCAAAATATTACCATTAAAACATCATTGGATAAATCCATTTTTCATAAAGCTAGAGGCACACTACCTCTCCTTTTGTTGATTTTCGTCGTAAATGTAACTTAAAAAGAACATTTATTCACGACTTACGTCAGTCATGAATGTTCAGTGAAGTTATTACGAAATGACTTCCATTAAAAAACTACCATACTCTCAAATATTGTCTTTATGAATATTTCAAGCCTCGCACTTATCTACCATTAACAAACGTGCGTGAATAAACAGTAAATAAACACGGTTGTGTTGCCGTAGTCCTATCCCTCCGTCCTTATTAGTGCGTAACATCAGCAATACCAGCGCATTTTTCGTGACGCGTGTTACGAAAAGATGGTGGTGCTTTATGAAAAGGTCCAATTATTGAGCACTTTCTTTGAGCAGATACTAATCGATATTTAGTAGTAAGACTTAAATGTTTGGGTTATGTTTAAGCAAAAAATTTAAAACATATGGAATGTAATAGAACACAATTAAAAACAATATATTTCTTTTCATAGTTCTAAAATATACTGTACCTGGCCAGGTTACAATATTTTCAGAAGGTGGGCAAGAAACATCCCCTTCCCCTTATGTATTCCGAAGGTTAATTATGCATGTCACGCTGCTCGACCTGTATGTGGTCGAATGGAAGTTGAGATTTGGTTGTATTTTTATCTCAGATGATAGGGGACCTACACAGAACGTTAGTGGTCGTATTTTCGAACACGTATCTAGGGACGAGCCTCAAGGACTTCCCCATGGTTCAAAGAAGGAGGAAGCGGAAAATATATTCTCAAGAATGCGATTTAGGGTGTACTTCTGCAACAGACGGAATGCCGAAACTTCAAATACGGCTATAGCAGAGCCGGAGCAAGGCCAAGTGCCGCCCCGTGCGAACTGCTAAATTGCCGCCCCTCACCCCCGTTTTTTATTTATTATTTATTTATTTTATACAAAACGTTTGTGGAATTTTATTTAAATAAATCTGTAGGAAATGTCAGCAATCAATCGCAATTTTTTTTTACTTTTCAAATCTACCTAGGTTTCGGCCACTGAGTGGCCAGTCTCAATACTTTTAATAAGTGCTTACCTCTAAACCGCCATGTTGACAGTTACGTTCAGCATGACGGTATAGGTGTAAACATAACTCAAAGCATTGAGAATAGCCACACTGTGCCCAAAATCTATGTAGATGTGGAAAATAAAAACAAAAATTGCGACTGATTGGTCACATTCTCTACAGATTTGTACAAAACAGTCGCTGGTCACCAGAGAAATGGAGTCAAACCTGATTGAAGAAATCTAGCTAATTTTATTAAGACTTGTGAATTTACAAAAACGTTCAAATATGTGTGAAATCTTATAGCACTTAACTGCTAAGCTTACACACTGCTCAACCTAAATTATCCTAAGGATGAACACACAAATACACACCCATACCTGAGGGAGGACTCGAACCTCCGCCGGGACCAGACGCACAGACCATGACTGCTGCCACAGACAAAAATATACAGACGGGAAACTTCTGTAAGGGCCTGGTCACACGCGCAGGGGTGGGGGCGTTTTTTTTTTTAAGTAGTACCGTAAGATGTCCCATGATGGCACTGCGGTCAGAAGCAGCCCTTTAAACTGACCAGATCAGGCGGCAGGTAGCGGCTGTCCCCACCACCAACCTCCCCTCAAACGCCGGCAAGCCGGTCACAGCCGTGGCCTCCTGGCAGGTGGCACGAGCTCTCCCCTCAGCGTCCCCTCCACGCTACCGTCAGACGTGCGAGAGGCACCCTAAGCCAGGGAACCGCCTGACACCTGCTAGCATCTTACAGAACTACGAGGGGAGCGTAGGACAGTGGTTTAACAGGGGCTTCTCCTCTGTATATGTTACTCTGTGCTGCAACACATTTTTAGACCATTGGCCTAATCCGCGCGACATGAACTTACAGTTAATGTAAATAAACATTTTCAATGGTTGTGGACAGATAATGTATTCAACGGAAAACAGTATACAGTAAATAAATGTTGGGAGAGTGATAGCGTGCGAGCATTATTGTCAAACAAAAGTATTGCTCATGCAGGCGGAGACAGGTGTTTCATGGCTCAAAATCAAAACGTCCGACTATCACTAAAAAACAGATAGCAAAAATTTTGAAAAATGCGCCGAAACCAAACTTATTCCAGGCTTACTACCAATGCTTTATCCCTTGTAATTACTCGCAGCGTATTTACCCATTCGGAATACTTATAGCCATTGTAAGTGTTGTACATGTTTGAGTGTAGTATTGTTCAATGACTTTTTCCCATAGTGCGGAAGAATAAAACACTCGAAAACTGCCATTCAAGGGCTTAGCAAAATTGCTTCAGGCATAACATGTAACCGCAGTATCGAACATTGTATTCGAATTTTCAAATTACATTTCGTCTTCTGCCAAATTAGTTGTGAGTAAACGCACGGCTTGTAACAGGCTGGCAGTGCTCCACACATAAGAATACTGCTTCCCCCCCCCCCCCCCCTTGTTACTCCGGCATAATCACGACGACGGTGCTGCCACAGTGGCGAGGAAGAAGTTAATCCTCTTCCCTCCCCTTGTTCAACGGGGGCGCCAGCAGGTAGTGGAGGTGCCATGCCACAGTTCCCGAAGCCACTCGTTCCAAGGTTAGGTTTCTAATCCCCTCTTGGGCATGAATGTTGAGTTTGTCATAAAAAAAAAAGAAAAAAAGGTGGAGATACAGTTTCGCCGCCCCTTGGAGAGTGCCTCCCTGTGCGGCCGCACGTTTCGCACGTGCCTTGCGCCGGCCCTGGGCTACAGGTATTACTTAAACTATACTCATGATTCCTCTGCAGGTAAACAAAAATCTACGCCGGACCTACCATGACACCAGCTCTTCTATTTGATATGGGGAACCTGAACGATAACTGTTATAAAAATGCTGAAACTGTTTCCACCACTGCTAGATTTGACATCCGAAGCCCTATGTCACTATATCTGCAAAACTGAACCACTATGGTGCTGCGCAAAAAGCATAATTGGACATAATAATCAATTACAAATTTGAGACTGCTTACAATTTAAATTGTGTATCCATTGTTGCCTCCACAGCCAGCCATTATAAAGTGGATATAAATTACAGGTTACAGTTCTTGTTCATTATGCTTCATTTTTTCAGTAAATATTTCAAGGTTTTATTCTATCACATATTTGGATAATTTGACTCTTTTAATCTGCATTTATTTTTTAGTTTAATACCAAATATTTTGCATTGTTTGTGAACATCTATTGGTAAATTTTTTTCTTACGTTAGGCCTAGGATTCAAATTTACAAATTATTTTTTATTTACATTTTTATCTGTATTCATTTATGACTTCATTCACTTTCATACAGTACATTTTTTCCTGTTTGTGAATATAGGAACTCACTATAAACCCAGTTTTCATTCGTCATTGCGACAATTGAGTTGAGGGGGTAGGGGTGCCAAAAGACAATCTTGGCCCGGGCGCCAAAGAGCCTAGATCCTCGACTTTACCAGTCAGTTAGTAATACTAAGAAACAAAGCAACATATCCAATACTTCTTTCTTACTAGTATACGTATCCAATATTAAGCGCCATGAAGAGCATCGCTGTGTTGTTGTTGTTGTGGTCTTCAGTCCGGAGACTGGTTTGATGCAGCTCTCCACAATACCCTATCCTGAGCAAGCCTCTTCATCTCCACATAAGAACGGCAACCTACATCTGTCTGAATCTGCTTACTGTATTCATCTCTTGGTCTTCCTCTGCGACTTTTACCCCACACAGTTCCCTCTAATGCTAAATTCATAATTCCTTAATGTCTAAGAATGTGTCCCACCAATCTATCCCTTCTTTTGGTCAAGGTAAGCCAGAAATTTCTTTTCTCCCCAATTCTGTTCAGTACCTCCTCATTAGTTACGCGATCCACCCACCTAATCGTCAGCATTCTTCTGTAGCACCATATTTCAAAAGCCTCAATCCTCTTCCTGTACGCACTGTTTATCATCCATGTCTTACTCCCATACAAGGCAACACTCCATACAAATGCCCTCAGAAAGGACTTCCTTAGGCTTAAATCAATATTCGATGTTAACAAATTTCTCTTTTTCAAAAACGCCTTTCTACCCATTGCCATTCTGCATTTTATATCCTCTGTACTGCGACCATCACTTGTTATTTTACTGCCCAAGTAACAAAACTCATCTACCTCCTTTATTGCTTCGTTTCCCAATCTAATTCCTTCAGCATCACCTGATTTTCTTAGACTGCACTCCATTACCCTAGTTTTTCTCTTGTTAATGTTCATCTTATATGCACCTTTCAGCACACTGTCCATTCCATTCAATTGCTCTTCCAGGTCCTTTGCTGTATCTGACAGAATTACTATGTCGTCGGCAAAACACAATGTTTTTCATTCTTCACCCTGGTCTTTTATTCCTTCTCCAAATTTCTCCTTGCTTTCCTTTATAGCTTGTTCAATGTACAAATTAAATAACATTGGAGAAAGGCTACAACCCTGTCTCACTCCCTTCCCAACCACTGCACCCCTTTCATGCCCTTCAACTCTGACAACCACTGTCTGGTTTTTGTACAAGTTGTAAATAACCTTACGCTCCCTATATTTTACTCCTGCTTGATTCAGAACTTTAAAGAGTTTATTCCAATCAACATTTTTTTGAAAGCCTTCTCCAAATCTACAAAAGCTAGAAATGTAGGTTTGCCTTTTCTTAATCTATCTTCTAGGATAAGCCGTAAAGTGAGTATTGCCTCCCAAGTTCCTACATTTCTCCTGAACCCACACTGATCTTCCCCGAGGTCAGCTTCTACGTTTTTCCATCCTTCTGTATATAATTCGCGTTAATATTTTGCAACCATGACTTATTAAACTGATGATTCTCTAGTTTTCACACCTGTCTGCACCTGCTTTCTTTGGAATGGGGATTATAACATTTTTCTTAAAGTCTGAGGGTACTTCGCCTGTCTCATACATCTTACACACCAGGTGAAACAGGTTTGTCATGGCTGGTTCTCCCAAAGACTTCAGTAGCTCTGAGGGTATATCATCTACTCCAGGGGCCTTATTTCGACTTAGGTCTTTCAGGGCTCTGTCAAATTCTTCTCTCAGTACAGTATCTCCTACTTCATCTTAATCCTCTTCCCTTCCTACAATATTGTCTCTAAGTTCATTTCCTTTGTAGAGCCCCTCTATATACTCTTTCCACCTTTCAGCTTTTCCTTCTTCGCTGAGAACTGGTTTTTCATCGTTGTCCTTGATATTAATAGAGCTGCTTTTCTTATCTCCAAATGTTTCTTTTATTTTCCTGTAGGCTGTATCTATTTTCCCCTAATTATACACTCTTCTACATCCTTGCATTTGCCTTCTAGTCACTCCTGCTTAGCCATTTTGCACTTCCTGTCAATCTCATTTCTTAGTCATCTGTACTCCATTTTGCCTGTTTCATTTACTGCATTTTTATATTTTCTCCTTTCATCGATTAAATTTAGTATCTCCTGTGATATCCAAGGATTTTTTGTAGGTCTTGCCTTCCAACCTATTTTGTCCTCTGCGACTTTCACTATTTCATCTCTCAATTTTACCCATTTCTCCTCTACTGTTTTATTTTCCCTTGTTTCTGTCAATTGATGCCTAAAGCTCCCTCTGAAATTCTTAAGAACCTCAGGTTCCTTCAATTTATCCAGGTCCCATCTCCTTATTTTCCTACCTTTTTGTAGTTTCTTCAGTTTCAGCCTACAGTTCATAACCAACAAGTTAAGGTCAGAGTCTATATCTGCCCCTGGGTATGTCTTACACTGGTTCTGAAATCTATGTCTTACCATTATAAAATCTAACTGGTATTTCCCGGTGTCTCCTGGTCTCTTCCTCGTATACAACCTTCTTTTGTGAATCTTGAACCAGGTGTTTGTTATAACTAAATTATGTTCCGTGTAAAATTCTATCAGGCGGCTTCCTCTTTCATTCCTTTTGCCCAGACCATATTCACCTACTATCTTCCCTTCCCTTCCTTGTCCTACTGCCAAATTCCAGTCTCCCGTAACAATCAAGTTTTCCTCTCCCTTAATTGTCTGAATAATTTCCTTTAGCTCCTCATATATTTCTTCGATTTCCTCATCATCGGCAGAGCTAGTTGGCATATAAACCTGTACTACTGTTGTCGGTGTTGGCTTCGTATCTATCTTGACAATGATAATGCGATCACTGTGCTGGTCATAGTAGTTTACCCGCATTCCTATTTTCTTATTCATTATCAATCCTACTTCTGTGATACCCCCAATTGATTTTGTATTTATAATCCTGTACTCACCTGACCAGAAATCCTGTTCATCCTGCCACCGAACTTCACTAATCCCCACTATATCTAACTTCAACCTATCCATTTCCCTTTTTAAATTTTCTAATTTTCCTACTCTATTAAGGGATCTAACATTCCACGCTCCGACCCGTAGAATGCCAGTATTGTCTTTCCTGATGATCACATCCTCCTGAGTAGTCCCCGCCCAGAGATCTGAGTGAGGGACTATTTTACCTCCGGAATATTTTACCCGAGAGGAAGAGCATCGCTATGAAATGTAAATTACGTCCTCTAGAATTTTTCTAAGAAAATTACTTATCTCGGCTCCAGAACGTCGTAGAATAACATTATTTACTTTGAAATCTCTGACAAAATGTCGGTAATACCTTTTATTTAAAATGTTCATTTCATAACATAAAAACAGAAAGAGTCAATTGAAGTAAACAGCCCCAAAAAAGTGCAAGTCCTTCAAAGTCATTCTTTGATACTTATAATTAACAAAGTCGAAAAAAATATTTAATAGTACGATATTACAACACTTCACGAAGCCAACAGACCCTAAACCGTTACTCTATGGCTATCCGCTGAGCAACTCTAGCCAATTTTCTAAAAAATTGACATATCTCGAAAAATACTAATTTTTATTTTTTCGAAAAAGTCCTCTTTTATTATTATCTCTTGCCATACTTATGGCAAATAATAAGTTTGTACACATGAGTATTGACGAGGAATCTAGTTTCTAAAGGTTTTTAAGTGTTTTTCCGATATCTCTCGAAAAGTTACAAAGCAATCGATACGTCCAAATATTGATAGATAATCTTACAGCCTATAACTTTTTAATTTAATATTTTCCTAACGAACTTATCATGTTTTATTTATTTAAGAAAAACAGTTTTTTGCAACTTCACAAATTTGCCAAATTTTGCCATGTTGACTCGAGTTTCATTAAACAGAAACCCTACCGCATGTGAAATTTGTTTTGTTTTCAAGTAGTAATTTTTGCAAATTTGACATTACACCGTTACAGAATGCTTAGATTATAAATTGCATAAGAGCAGCCAACTGAAGCAGTGGCTACTGCAAGTATCTATCAATGTTGCAGATTTGCCCAGCAGTTGGCAATTACACAGTGGACGCTTAGAGAAGACAACTATGGAGGACATTAAAGAACTTAGAAAATATATTTATTTGAAATTAGAGGCTATAACTGGTAATGTGTATTCTAAATTGAATAAGCAAGAGAGTTAACTTGCTGATTTTCAAATAGTTGTGGAAGCTTATGAGGATAAATGGCAGAAAAATTACAACTCCAAGTGTGGAGGTAAGTATCTTAACCAAAAAATGGTATCGACAGGTAATGTAGTTAACTTAGCAACACGAGTATTAGGAAAGGCAAAGGGTATAGGATAAAATTTTAGGGAGTCTTAAAGAAGGGGTTAATACAATACTGCAGTAGGGGCACAAAAAGAAGTTACTCAAAAATTGATCATGATAGACCAGAATGTCTCTAAGAGCGAGTTAATAGTAAAAGCTTTGGAAGAAACTTCCATTGTAGAATCAGAGGATGGAAAAGAGTTATCCTTGGGGGTTGACAGCAGCTGGGACCAAAGGGCGGAGAATTAAATCAATAAAAAACTTAGAGAAATTGGTACAAACCCACAAGGCAATCAGACCGAGATTTCATTAGCCATCAGGTTCATAGGTTATGGAAATAGCTGAATAAAACTCAAGCAAATTAAATGCAAATAAAGTTGTTGTTCCCAGTGAGAATCATACTGTCTCTCCCCTAAGTGCTAGTGAGAACACCTTCAACCTCTCATCAGGAGTAAATCTTTATAAACATCTTCCTAAATTTAAACCCATTTACACTCAGATGTATCAGTACTCTTTGCTGACTTGGTTTGTGAAATCTGTCAGGTCTCGAGTTCTGATATTTCCTTTCTATTTTCCTTCGGACAGATTTTTCACTCATTTCCTATCCTTTAGACTTTATATCTGTAACTGCCCTCTCTTAGTAACATCTGTCTAAGTTTCCTATTCTGATATTTTCATAGGATGGAATCATTACTACTGTACTTACAAGATATTGACTAATACAGATATGAGCAGAGTCCTTATTGAAAACCTAAAGATGACATATTTATCTCACAGTCATGTAGTAGATACTAGAGATTTAATATTCGATGAAAATAGAATTGAGATGTGAGGATTCAATTTCATACTCAACAAAAACAAAATTCCGAAATAAGTTATTATGTATATGTTTAATTGTAATATATTATTATTTTTATGCTGATGGGTTTCTGCAACTTTAGGTTAGTTGTGTTTACTTGTATTTCATTGATTATTAAAACCTACAGGAGAGGAAACAATTACATCTAGAGGAATAAGTGACAATAAAATGTTATGGTATCTCATAACAGGAGAACTTAATGTTTACTCTCTCTCTCTCAAAAATGTTCAAATGTTTGTAGAGCTTATGGGACTTAACTACGGGGTCATCAGTCCCCCTAAACTTACAAACTACTTATGAACTAGCTAATACTAAGAATGGCACAAATATCCAATCCCGAGGGGATTCGAACCCCCGACCGTAGTGGCCCTGCAGACCGTGACTAGCGTCTCGCTGTCCCCTTAGCCACCTTCTCTCTCTTTTTATTTTTTACACACACTTTAAACTTATGTAGGTCCATTAGTTAGAGGTGTTTTTCAGGTACACTCGATTTGGGTGTGGCGAAAAAGGGAAAACATGTTAAATGCGAGTACACGTTCAAGGAACATGATAGGAAGTGAATATCCTGTATGGCTACGGAACACAGAGGTATTAAGTAATGAGACACTCATAGAATGGTGTTGTCCACAGTAGATGAGAAATGGGGAGACTGAGTGGTTTTTATTGGGAATAGCAGGCTGAAAAGAATAGCTGCTATCTCTTGGTAGGTATCCATAGTAAGGACCTAACTACTGTTGTCTCCTGTTAGGTGGGTGTGCAGCACCAAAAGTGAGTTGCTGGCATCTATGTTTATGCAATTAAATGGATGGCTTGATACTCAAAAGTTTATTTTGTTTCCTTGAGGCAATTAAAGACTTAGTGTTGTTTTTCATTCAAGTCCTAAACCTTTGTTAGCAGTTGTAGATTGGCCTGAGGATTTTTGTTTCACTGTTCTCCTGCAAAGTCTCTTTATGTTACAGTTATCTATGTTAAAGTGCTCGTTTTTTTGTATGTTGCATAGGAGCGGTTTAGCAAAGCAGTGGCTACTGTGAAGATCAGTCTTTGTTGCAGATTTGACCAGAAGTTGGCAAATGCACTGTGGACGCCCGCAGAAGACAACTAATTATCATGGAATAATGAATATATACAGTTTTTGACCATCGTAATTACTTGATGTAATATAGCTTTTGTCTTCATTTTTGATTGAATCTGTACTAAGAGCAGTTGTATGTTTGAATAGTTTGCTACTAATTTGTCAACTGTATTTAAAAAAAAAAAAAAAAAAAAAAAAAAAAAAAAAAAAAAAAAAAAAAAAAAAAAAAAAAAAATAGAGAGAGAGAGAGACAGAGAGAGAGAGAGAAAAAAGAAGAAGCAGAAGAGAGTATTCCTACTAGAAACTTCTGTTCCGAGCACTTATTTAACAAATTGGTATCGTTCAACAATAACTTATGAATGGAGACTATGTCTGATTGCTTTCAAGGCATAACTTTTGGAAGATAATTATAGGCACAGCTTAGCTGAACCTACTTTATTAATCTTTTATGTAAAAATTACGCAGCTACATCAGCGTTTTCTTAGCTGTAAGTATGAGTCTGAAGTATATTTTTTTCGATCTATGGCTAAGCAGTTGGAAGTTATGGGAAATAATGTATAGTTACCTACACCAGTGGTGCTCTTTACACCCATTGTGATCGTGTAACAATAAATACTTTCTTACATTTCTTAAACCAAAATAAACGTGATCATGAATTACGTGAAAGGGGCGGAGGGGGGTTGGGAATGGAATCTCAACTGTAGGCTGCACCTTGATTTTGCAAGCCACGATTTGACGGGAGGGGGGGATAATATTACTAATAATGATAATAATAATAATAATAATAATAATAATAATTAGGGATGGGTCGAATCCCAATTTTACCGAATCGAATCCGAATACCGAATCTTAAATATAACATGCGCCGAATCTCGAACCCGAATCTCGAACACAAATAATCTGTCAACTCAAGTATATGTATTTAAAAAGAATTACTAGTGATGAAGATAAAGCCTTCTGCGATGGATATCAAATGACAATATTACAGTAAAATTTAAGAATTAAAATTTCATTCGGGTTTTTATTTTAAATTTTAAGAATTTTTTAATACCCCCTTAACCTCTTGAAAGAAATTTTTATGAAACATTGAGATATATGTTGTTTAGATGCTCTAAAAGATAATGAGAAACTTTCTTCACTCTATTACCAACTGTTTCATTTTGATGAAATAAAAAATAATTGCATAATGAAGTCTTACGAAGGACAGAGTTACTTTTTTTTCCCTTTTCAAGGCCAATTCACACTGTCCGTCACGTCACGTCACGTCACCGTCTGTCAGAACATTCCGCAATGTATTTCTAATGGCGGCATTCACACTGTCCGTCACCGTCACCGAATGAAGTGTAGAATTGCGTTAATATTTTTCACGAGGTACAGAGTAAGTGTTATTGCTCGTTTCACTCGCAGTTCAATTAATACAGTACCTGCTCTATGGTTGACAGGTTCTTGTATGTAACCTTGTCCGTTAAGAAAAAAAATTGTTTTAATTGAAGTTGTCACGAAAAAACATTTATTGGTCATCTGAGTTGCCGTCATTACCATTGGTGCCAACATAACCACTGCAGCCCGGCGAGAAGCGTCATACAATTTAACCGAATTTATTGAAACAGACGTCACATGTTTGTTGAATTGTTATCCCGCCTGAATGGCGCACGATTAGAACTTTTTTTCCACATAAGGTAGTAAATAACTTCCTTCTTGAAATCCTAGTGCTTCTCTAAGGTTCACATACCCCAGCACTTCACAAAATTCGACGAAAGAATACGCGAAATTAGAATGAGACAACTCATGCAAGAATCGTAGGTGATGTCCTTGGAGCCGTGTACACCGAATGAAGCGGCAGTGCGATTGATATATATCGGATAGTGTTTCATATAGAAACGATAGGTCTGTGCGATAGGTATTGAAGAAGCGAATGTTATGATTTTTCCGAATATGTCATGATTTTAAAGGATGTGTTTAGTCAGGAACCTAAGAGTACAACGTAACTTGTGAGTGATCAAGTTGTACTCTTAGGTTCCTGCCTAGCCACATCCTTTAAAATCATGACATATTCGTAAAAATCATAACATTCGCTTGTTCGAATACTGGTACCTATAGTTTAGTCTAACGACCATAGCTTTGACTGAAAAGTCCATTGACAATGATTTAAGGCCGATTCACACTGTCCGTCACGTCAACGTCACGTCACGTCAACGTCACGTCACGGATCCGTCACATCAAGTTGTATTCACACTGTCCGTCACGTCAATTCGCTTTTTCCAGTACTCCATGTTGAAAGTGAGGTTATGAGTGGCGACGTGTTATGTAGAAAGTCATATTATAATACTGTAATTGAAGAAACAACAACGCTAAAGGCCAATTCACACTGTCCGTCACGTCACGTCACGTCACTGTCCGTCAGAACATTCCGCAATATATTTCTAATGACGGCATTCACACTGTCCGTCACCGGACCGTCACGTCACGTCAACGTCCGTCAAGCTTTCTCGAGAAGAATGTTTTGACGGAACGGCCGTCTGCTAACATCGGAAGTTAACCTATTTTCGTCACGCGAATTACATGTTGCAGTCGACGATTGCACTGTTTATATGCAAATGTGTCTTATTCATCTTTGTGTTGTTGTTGTTGTACCTCGTTTTAGGGGTAAATCTCAAATGTTTCATGGCGACTTAAATATTTTTGTCAATTGAGTGACCCCCTAAAATCGAGGTCGAATATCTGAAACCAAAAAATGGTTTATGTTACGTAACAATGTAACAGAAACGACTGAAGCAAACTGTTTATCTGAATAAGATTGTAATTTGATTACGCATTTTTCATTAAATAACACTTTAAATGAAAATGTCAGTTCTAATGAAAGACGAAAATTCAGTTGTTTACGACGTATTAACAATGTCAGCATGCAAATCGTAATGGTTAAAGTATACAGGCGCTATTTATGCTCTAACAAGTATGGTTTGATGTCTTCATATGTTTATTTTTTCGCTTGAAAATAGATGTCGCTGTTTTGAAATGTTGTTTCAGTTCCCAGTAAGTTGGCCAAAAACATACACTGTAAAGTTTTCTTTGGCCATTAATAACATTTAGCGTTGTTGTTGCCCCTTTCTAGTATTAAACTATGACTTTCTACATAACAGATCGCCACTCATAACCTCACTTTCAACATCGTGTATTGAGATGGACGAATTGACGTGACGGA
The DNA here is from genome assembly GCA_026315105.1 of Locusta migratoria. Classification (NCBI taxonomy): domain Eukaryota; kingdom Metazoa; phylum Arthropoda; class Insecta; order Orthoptera; family Acrididae; genus Locusta; species Locusta migratoria. The sequence goes on from CM048747.1 coordinate 427,995,591, forward strand.
CACGGACGGACAGTGTGAATACAACTTGACGTGACGGTTCCGTGACGTGACGTTGACGTGACGGACAGTGTGAATTGGCCTTTAATGTTATTGATTGCCAAAATCAACTTTACAGTGTATGGTTTGGGATAACATAATGTGGTACAGTGCTGGGAACTGAAACATGTCAAAACATCGACATCTATTTTAAAGCGAAAAAAATAAAGTTTCTTGCTACTTGCTACTGCTAGCGGAACGAGAGTTGAATGCCTGATATATATCGATTGTATTGCCGTTTCATTCGATGTATACTAGGAAATTACCTGTTACCAACGTGACATGCTACATTTGAAGTTGAGCAATACTAAAATTCTATTTCCTTAGATGAATGGTGTGTTAAAATTCAATAGTAGAAAATAAAATTAGACTCTACTTCCTTTTTTTATTTTATTTTTACGAGTGCAAAAGTTTTAGCGCCAGTATTTACATTTGCGCCTACGAAGCAAGCCATTCACAACGTTTACATGTAACATCTTCCGGAAGACGAAAACCGATTTTCGTAAACAGTTTTTCGCTTTTGGAGTGTTTACATGACCAACCAAAAGCGGAATTGGGAAATCGGTTTACCAAATCCGGTTTTGGGAGCCCATGTAAACGGGGTGTGTGTAGCACGAGACGGAAAACTTACTTGTGGCGGCTCCTAGTGCCATTTTTCAGAACTTCATTTTGTACTTGATTTAACCCCATTTTATGACGTCTTTCAGCGGATCTGTTGTTGTTGTTGTTGTTGTCTTCAGTCCAGAGACTGGTTTGATGCAGCTCTCCACCCTACTCTATCCTGAGTAAGCCTTTTCATCTCCTCATAAGAACGACAACCCACATCCATTTGAATCTGCTTACTATACGCGTCTCTTGGTCTCCCTCTGCAATTTTTACCCCACACACTTCCCTCCAACGCTAAATTCACAATTCCTTGATGTCTAAGAATGTGTCCTACCAATCTATCCCTTCTTCTAGTCAATGTATGCCAGAAATTTCTTTTCTCCCCAATTCTGTTCAGTACCTCCTCATTAGTTACGCGATCCACCCACCTAATCTTCAGCATTCTTCTGTAGCACCACATTTCAAAAGCCTCTATCCTCTTTTTGTCCACACTGCTTATCGTCCATGTTTCACTCCCATATAAGGCAACACTCCATACAAATGCCTTCAGAAAGGACTTCCTTAGGCTTAAATCAATATTCGATGTTAACAAATTTCTCTTTTTCAAAAACGCCTTTCTACCCATTGCCATTCTGCATTTTATATCATCTGTACTGCGACCATCATTTGTTATTTTACTGCCCAAGTAACAAAACTCATCTACCTCCTTTATTATTTCGTTACCTAATCTAATTCCTTCAGCATCACCTGATTTATTTACACTGCACTCCATTACCCTAGTTTTACTCCTGTTAATGTTCATCTTATATGCACCTTTCAGCACACTGTCCATTCCGTTCAATTGCTCTTCCAGGTCCTTTGCTGTATCTGACAGAATTACTATATCGTCGGCAAAACGCAATGTTTTTAATTCTTCACCCTGAACTTTAATTCCTTCTCCAAATTTCTCCTTGCTTTCCTTTATAGCTTGCTCAATGTACAAATTGAACAACATTGGGGAAAGGCTACAACCCTGTCTTACTCCCCTTCCAACCACTGCATTCCTTTCATGCCCTTCAACTCTGACAACCGCTGTCTGGTTTTTGTACAAGTTGTAAATAACCTTACGCTCCCTATATTTTACTCCTGCTTGCTTCAGAACTCTAAAGAGTTTATTCCAATCAACATTGTCAAAAGCCTTCTCCAAATCTACAAAAGCTAGAAATGTTGGTTTGCCTTTTCTTAATCTATCTTCTAGGATAAGCCGTAAAGTGAGTATGGCCTCCCGTGTTCCTACATTTCTCCTGAACCCAAACTGATCTTCCCCGAGGTCGGCTTCTACCAGCTTTTCCATCCTTCTGTATATAATTTGTGTTAATATTTCGCAACCATGACTTATTAAACTGATGGTTCTGTAGTTTTCACACCTGTTTGCACCCGCTTAGCGGATCTATGAAACAATAATGTAAATAACGTAAACGAAAGAGCACTGTTATGCAAAGTTAACTACAACATTCGTAACTGAAGTTTTCCATATAAACTTTGGATTCGGGATTCAGTAGTATTCGGCCATTATGCATCGAATCTCGAATCCGAACCCAGCGTGCTAGATTCGGCGAATCTGGTTTCGGCCGAACCACTCGGACACAACCCTAATAATAATGCAATACTACATCTATTCCAGTGTTAAAGTGCTTTGAAACATTTTCTGCAGATGTTCCACAAAGAACAGTACTTTGTATGTCCTGTCATTTACTTTGTTCCTAGGGGCATCATAATTAACAAAATGCCAACAAGACAATAATGTAAGAAATCAATTATAAGGCGTGGTGTCTTTTATAACTTGTTTTCGTCCAGTGGGTTTTTGACCACTAAATTTAATGTTTTGGGACCTGATTTACCATGATTATCATTATACCAATAAACATGGCTATTTCGGCCCTAGTGTTGTCAACCCCATTGGGTTGCTAGATGAGATCTTTCCTCGCCTGCCATTTTGGATGTGCATAGCCACTTGTCACCAACACCTTGTTGTCAAAAATGTCTAGTGTCATCAAGACTATGTAAACATCAGGAAGGGATGTCAAAACTGCTAGAAATATTAACTTCTGAATCTCGATTGAAAATTACTCTTGCAATACTTGGTTTACTAGGTTTCCAAAGTGGGATAATCTTTTCATCAACATCATTATCATTAGCTGAGTTAGGTGTCACATTGTGATTCTCACTGGGACAGCAGTAATCATTACTTACATTTAAATACAAAGTGGATCTTAAGTTTTGAAGATTGTAAGATAGACTGTCTTCAGATACATGAGAGATGTCACTGTCACTGATGTCACTTTCATTTAGATAGTGGCTAAGATATAGTATACTCCCCGTTCATCTAATGGTGAATAGCATCTTCTTTTCCTTGTTGCAGGCAGACCAGAAATTGATGGGCTCAGTTCTCATCACACTTCATTGCACGATCAGTTAGAAACAATACTTGACCAAAACAATCATAGTACATAAATCATCATTTCTGAATAGTTAACAAGACCTTGCTGCATACATAAACCAGCTATTCTTGGTTGCTACTGCTGTAAGGCACAGACACAGCAAATAACATAAGTCGGGAATCAGCTGTGAGAGTGCACTGCGGCAAACGCCAGAGCACGCCATGGGCGAGTCAATGACATAAACAGTGCAGAGTTGTGCTCCGGGCCCAGTCTGTTGTTTATCAGGTACGAGCTCACCTAGAGGGTGTTCGCACTGCAAGTGCACATCAGTGTTCAGTGTAGTAGTTATGAGAGTGGTGTTGTCCGTGATACAACATTTGACGACGAGTGCGTTTTTTTCCCCCTTTCTCCGCGCGTTTTCCATCTGAAGTGGTTGTTCGTCTTACACAATGTCTATTGGTTCTTCCGATGAGATTCTGTGTCGCCTCATCGAACAACAAGAAGTTTTTGCAATGGCGATTCACACTCAAAACCAGGTAGTACAATCTCTTGTTACAGCCTTGTCTAGTGGATCCCAACCCCTGTCCACCCCACAGGTTGTTTCGTTCCCCGCATCCCCTCTATCTTATCTGCCACCCTTTCCAGGGAACGACGAGCCCATCAAAGCGTGGGACGCTTATGAAAAATGCTTAAGACAACATTTTCAGGCTTTTGGCTGGTCTGATGACACCTTGTGTTGTACATTATTCCTGTTGTGGCTGTCGCCTCGTCTGTGTCAGCTCCTTTGCCAACTTGCCCCTTTGCAGGATCCTTCTCTGCTGTCTTTTGATCAAATGTGCAGCCTTTTTTCACATTATTACCGCAAATGGACTCATGTGATAGCAGCCCGCGTTGAGTTTTACCGCTGCAGGAAGCAGCCACAACAGTCTTACTGGGCATGGACCACGGACCTCCATGCTTTAAGTCGTCGTCATTTTGTTACGGATGTGCATAAAGAATCGTATGCCGATCAAATGGTCCGTGACGCTATTATTTGGCTTGCCCCCAATCGCGAGGTTCGCGAACGTGCTCTCCTGTGCGAAAATCCTTCTCTTTCTGAGGTCCTTAACATTGCGCAGTCTTTTGAGGTTTCGCGGGCGGCGGACAACCAAATTGAGGCTTGGTGTGAGGTGGCGGAAATCCAACCCACTTCTTCCCCATTACAAGCAGGGTGGCAAAGGGATGACACCGTCGCGGCAGTCCGTGCGCAGCCTCGCCGCCAGGGCGATCGGCCCGTCGCACGGCAGTGGAAACTCGGGCCAGGCGACGTGCAGTCACGCAACCGGAAAATGCTTCCTTCGTGTCCCTCTTGTTTTGTCGATCATGATGGACCTGACTGCCCCAAGCAGTAGTCCACGTGCCATCAGTGCCACAAGAAAGGTCACATTGCTTCTGTTTGTGCCTCCAAAATCCAAGATTCTGATGCCGAAATGGACGTCAATTGTGTCTCAGCAATTTCGGTTGCACCCAACAAGCTCTTTATTGACGTCACGGTTTTCCACAAAAAGTTGCGTATGCAAGTGGACACAGGCGCGGCCGTCACCTTATTAAGCTCAAAGACGTATTTGGATCTGGGTTCTCCCTTCTCTCTTACCGGTGTCACGGAAATTGGTCAGTTACAATAATCAAAATATTCCGATCCTGGGACAGTTCTCGGCACCTGTTACATACAAATCTGTCACTCATAGGCTTGCTGCCCACGCCCTAAGTACTTCCGACTCTATGCAATGGTGCCCGCCCGCAACCTCATTCAGAGCCCAACACATGATGACGTCATGGACATTGCGCGCATCCGAGCCTCCCCAAGGGGAAAGGAATGCTGTAAGGCACAGACACAGCTGATAACGTATGTCGGGAATCGGCCGCGAGAGTGCGCCGTGGGAAACTGCACGGGCAGTGCGGAGTTGTGCTCTGGGCCCAGTGTGTTGTTTACCAGGTAAGAGCTCACCAAGCGGGTGTTCGCACAGCCAGTGCATGTCAGTGTTCAGTGTAGTAGTTGTGAGAGTGGTGATGTCCGTGATTACAACAGCTATCACAACCAAATGACAGTGTGTATTTACAAAGCAGATATTTTTCACTGCTGACTTTATCAAATGACAGTTTGTTTATTTTAATGACCAAAAATAAGTGATCTGTTCTCTGCAGAATTTGCCACTACAAGAGTGCAACACAACAACCAGAACATCAAGTAACCCAAACAACTGAAAATTAGAACGAAAAACTGTTATCAGGTCACCAGTGGAACAGAAGGAAGCAGTAACATTTTTAATTAATGATGGAAATTCTCCTCAGAGATGATGAATTATTTTTGAAAAGAGATAGATTGGCTGGACAGTACTTACCTTTGTGCTGGTCCTTTTTCGTCCCTTTTTTCATTTTCTTCATTTGTTCATTTGTGCAACTATCGATGGTACACTAACATGTTTAAATTATTTATCTTATGCTGACTGTATACATACCTTTGAGCCTGTTGCATTTTAGAATTTGGTGTAATAATTATCTTCTGCAGTTTATGGAAGTCACAGAAATTTATGCCGCTTGCAAGGAAAGAATGCATTGGAACACATGGTGGGCCAAACCACATAGAACGTGTTGAATAGGTTTGTAGAACTGTGTAATTAGAAAGAAAAATTGGAATTTGGATGACATGTATAAACTGATGATTGGTTTTATAATGTGATTAGATTAGATTAGTTATTCGCTCTGTAGATCCATGTTGAGGGGATCCTTGTGGATGTGGAACATGTCAAGAAACAAAATTTATAAGTTGAATAATAGATAATACTCATAATATAAATACAAATACATACACTTATAATATAAATACAGATACATAAATTTTAAAGTTATATATAAATAAAAATAGAAAAGAGATGACTTACCAAAAGGACCGGCTCGTCGAGAGAAACAAATAAAATCACACACAAACACACATACAAGCTTTCGCCACCACTGGCAGCTTCTTCAGGAAAAAGAGGAAAAAAGGGGAGGAAAAGGGAAGGTTATGGGTTTTAAGGAAGTGGAAAAGGAGTCATTCCAATCCCAGGAGTGGAAGGACTTACCTTAGGGGAAAAAAAGGAAGGTAAACAAATACACACACACTCAGACATATCGAAACGCAAACACACCTAGACAGACATTTGTGAATATATATATATATATATACGAATATTATAGAGGAAAAATTCCTAACAGGAAAAAAATATACGTAAAAAATAGATGAAGAACACTTACCAGGCGAAGGGGCACAGGCAGTAATAGTAACAAATAAACACACAGACACACACACACACTCAAAAATGCTAGCTTTCGCAGCCTAGCTGCTTCATCAGGCAGAAGGGAAGGAGAGGGAAAAGGAAATGATGAGGATTTAAGGAAGGGGGTAAGGAGCCATTCCAATCCCGGGACAGGAAAGACTTACCTTGGGGGAAAAAATGGAAGGTAAATAAATGCACATACACCCACACATTTACACAGACACAAGTACACTTAGGCAGACATACTGTAGAACTGTAGAAAGCAAAGAAGTTAGAAGTTAGACAGAGATGCCACTTGAGGCAGAGGCTCTGTCCAGAGAACCAAGGCAAAGATGTTAAGATGGTGGGTGGGAATTCGAATTTAGCGGAGGTTGAGACCAGGTGGGCAACGGGAAGAGAGAATATGCTGAAGGGCTAGTTCCCATCTCCGGAGTTCTGAAGGATTGGTGTCAGTGGGAAGTATCCAGATAACCCGGACGGTGTAGCACTGTGCCAAGATGTGCTGGCCATGCACCAAGGCATGTTTAGCCACAGGGTGATCCTCGTTACCAACAAACACTGTCTGCCTGTGTCCATTCATGCGAATGGACAGTTTGTTGCTGCACACAAACCCAGTCTCTCCCATCTACTCAATCTCCCACTCCCAACTCCTCTCCCTCCCAAACCTCAAAATTCCAATCCACACAATCCGGAACCACAACATCCCAATTCAGTGGTCAACCTCTCCTCTAAACCTCTCTCCCAATCTGAAACCTCTGTCCTATCCAAAGGGCTGACCTTTAGCCCTACTCCCAAATTCAACCAAACAGCCCTTGTAAAAGATTTACTATCCTATACTCGCAGTCTTTGCTGGAGATATCACTTTGCCACGAGGAAAAATAATCCTCTTCCTAATGATCCAGCTCCCCAAGACATCATTCAAATCGAACCCTGCCTAGAACAGTTCCGTCCCCCGTCACAGCGAGACCCACCTGCTCTTCCTCAAAATCACCCTCTTCAAACCTTCCAGGAATTCCTTACTTCCAACCTTGCCTCCCAGTCCTTCCTGAGAAACCTTAATCCTACTCCCAACATTACCGCAGCTGAATCCCGAGCTATCCGTGATCTGAAGGCTGACCATTCCATCGTCATTCTCCCTGCCGACAAGGGATCCACGACCGTGGTACTTGATCGGCGGGAGTATGTGGCAGAGGGAGTGCGTCAGCTTTCAGATAATACCACATATAAAGTTTTTCAAGGCGATCCCATTCCTGATGTCCAGGCAGAGCTTCAAGGAATCCTCAAAACCTTAGGCCCCCTACAAAACCTTTCACCTGACTCCATTAACCTCATGACTCCACCGACACCCCGCACCCCCACCTTCTACCTACTTCCCAAGATTCACAAACCCAATCATCCCGGCCGCCCCATTGTGGCCGGTTACCAAGCCCCAACAGAACGAATCTCTGCCTACATAGACCAACACCTTCAACCCATCATGTGCAGTCTCCCATCCTTCATCAAAGACACCAACCACTTCCTTGATCGCCTGAAATCCTTACCCAGCCTGTTACCTCCTGAAACCTTCCTTGTAACCATCGATGCCACTTCCTTATACACTAATATCCCACATGCCCAGGGCCTCGCTGCGATGGAATATTTCCTTTCACGCCGACCACCCACTTCCTTACCTAAAACCTCTTTCCTTAATACCCTAGCCAGCTTCATCCTAACCCACAACTTCTTCACTTTTGAAGGCCGGACATACCAACAACTAAAGGGAACAGCCATGGGGACCAGGATGGCCCCCTCGTACGCGAACTTATTTATGGGACGCTTAGAGGAAGCCTTCCTGGACACCCAAGCCTGTCAACCCAAAGTTTGGTATAGATTCATTGACGACATCTTCATGATCTGGACTCACAGTGAAGAAGAACTCCAGAATTTCCTCTCCAACCTCAACTCCTTTGGTCCCATCAAATTCACCTGGTCCTATTCCAAATCCCATGCCACTTTCCTCGATGTCGACCTCCATCTATCCAACGGCCAACTACACACATCCGTCCACATCAAACCTACCAATAAACAACAGTACCTACATTATGACAGCTGCCATCCTTTCCACATCAAACGTTCCCTTCCCTACAGCTTAGGTCTTCGTGGCAAACGAGTCTGCTCCAGTCCTGAATCCCTGAACCAATACACCAATAACCTGATAACAGCCTTCACATCCCGCAGCTATCCTCCTGGTCTGGTACAGAAGCAAATTGCCAGAGCCACTTCCTCATCTCCCCAATTTAAGAATTTTCCACAAAACCCCAGAAGTGCCCCTCTTGTCACCGGATACTTTCCGGGACTGGAGCGGACTCTGAATGTGGCTCTCCAGCAAGGATACGACTTCCTAAAATCCTGCCCCGAAATGAGATCCATCCTTCATGACATCCTTCCTACTCCACCGAGAGTGTCTTTCCGCCGCCCACCTAACCTCCGTAACCTCCTAGTCCACCCCTATGAAATCCCCAAACCACCTTCCCTACCTTCTGGCTCCTACCCTTGTAACCGCCCCCGTTGTAAAACCTGCCCTATGCACCCTTACACCACCACTTACTCCAGTCCCGTAACCCGGAAGGTGTACACGATCAAAGGCAGAGCCACTTGCGATAGTACCCACGTGATCTACCAACTGACATGCCTGCACTGTGAAGCGTTCTATGTGGGAATGACCAGCAACAAACTGTCCATTCGCATGAATGGACACAGGCAGACAGTGTTTGTTGGTAACGAGGATCACCCTGTGGCTAAACATGCCTTGGTGCATGGCCAGCACATCTTGGCACAGTGCTACACCGTCCGGGTTATCTGGATACTTCCCACTGACACCAATCCTTCAGAACTCCGGAGATGGGAACTAGCCCTTCAGCATATTCTCTCTTCCCGTTGCCCACCTGGTCTCAACCTCCGCTAAATTCGAATTCCCACCCACCATCTTAACATCTTTGCCTTGGTTCTCTGGACAGAGCCTCTGCCTCAAGTGGCATCTCTGTCTAACTTCTAACTTCTTTGCTTTCTACAGTTCTACAGTATGTCTGCCTAAGTGTACTTGTGTCTGTGTAAATGTGTGGGTGTATGTGCATTTATTTACCTTCCATTTTTTCCCCCAAGGTAAGTCTTTCCTGTCCCGGGATTGGAATGGCTCCTTACCCCCTTCCTTAAATCCTCATCATTTCCTTTTCCCTCTCCTTCCCTTCTGCCTGATGAAGCAGCTAGGCTGCGAAAGCTAGCATTTTTGAGTGTGTGTGTGTGTCTGTGTGTTTATTTGTTACTATTACTGCCTGTGCCCCTTCGCCTGGTAAGTGTTCTTCATCTATTTTTTACGTATATATATATATATATATATATATATATATATAGAAAAGAGATGACTTACCAAAAGGACCGGCTCGTCGAGAGAAACAAATAGAATAACACACAAACACACATACAAGCTTTCGCCACCACTGGCAGCTTCTTCAGGAAAAAGAGGAAAAAAGGGGAGGAAAAGGGAAGGATATGGGTTTTAAGGAAGTGGAAAAGGAGTCATTCCAATCCCAGGAGTGGAAGGACTTACCTTAGGGGAAAAAAAGGAAGGTAAACAAATACACACACACTCAGACATATCGAAACGCAAACACACCTAGACAGACATTTGTGAAAATGTAATATATATAGGTGTGCTTGCGTTTCGATATGTCTGAGTGGGTGTGTATTTGTTTACCTTCCTTTTTTTCCCCTAAGGTAAGTCCTTCCACTCCTGGGATTGGAATGACTCCTTTTCCACTTCCTTAAAACCCATATCCTTCCCTTTTCCTCCCCTTTTTTCCTCTTTTTCCTGAAGAAGCTGCCAGTGGTGGCGAAAGCTTGTATGTGTGTTTGTGTGTTATTTTATTTGTTTCTCTCGACGAGCCGGTCCTTTTGGTAAGTCATCTCTTTTCTATTTTTATTTATATTTATTTCATCAATAATAATATAATAATACTAATATAGTAGGAGTGAATGCATCATTTGGTACAATTTAGAAATTCACTAAAGGAGTGAAGCAGTTGCCCAGTAGAAAGTCTTTTACGTTCCTCTTAAACTGATCTTTATTTGTAGCTAAATTTTTTATACTTGATGGTATATTATTGAAAATGTGTGTTCCTGATTAGAGGACCCCTTTTTGAATTAAAGTAAGTTGATTAGAGGACCCCTTTTTGAATTAAAGTAAGTGCTTTTAAGTCCTTGTGTAGATCATTTTTATTCCTAATATTGTATGTATGAACTGAGCTGTTTGTTGGGAAAAGGGATATATTATTTATGACAAATTTCATTAAGGAATAAATATACTGAGAGGCAGTAGTTAATATACCCAGTTCTTTGAAGAGGCTTCTACAAGACGTCCATGAATTTACTCCACAAATAATACGTATTACACGTTTTTGGACTCTGAAGACTTTTGACTGACTTGAAGAGTTACCCCAAAATATTATACCATATGACATTAGGGAATGAAAGTAAGCAAAGTATGCAAGCTTTCTTATTTTTATGTCTCCTATGTCTGATAACACTCGTATTGAAAATACAGATTTGTTGAGTCATTTCTGCAGTTCTGTGGTGTGCTCCTCCCAACTAAATTTATTATCAAGCTGTAATCCCAGGAATTTAATACTGTCAACCTCTTCTATCTGCTCTTCTTCATACTTAATGCATATGCTGTCAGGAAATCTCTTACATGTTCTGAACTGCATGTAGTGCGTCTTTTCAAAGTTTAATGACAATGAGTTGGCTTTAAACCATTTATTAATGTTCATGAAAATATCATTAGCAGACCTTTCTATCACTATACTTGACATACTTTTTACTGCAATACTTGTATCATCTGCAAACAAATCAAACTCTGCTTCTGGTAGTGTAACTGATGAGAGATCATTAATGTACACAAGAAAAATCAATGACCCTAAGATGGATCCTTGTGGGACACCACATGTAATTTCTTCCCAATCCGATGATGACTGTTGGCTTAATTCACTAGTCACTTGCACTGACACCCTTTGTTTCCTGTTAGTGGGGTACGACTTGAACCATTTTGCAGCATTTCCTGTGACCCCATAGAATTCTAATTTACTTAAAAGGATGTTATGGTTCACAGAATCAAATGCCTTTGACAAATCACAGAAAATACCTGCTGCTTGCAATTTAGTATCTAATGAATTAATTACATTCTCACTGTAAGTGTAAATAGCCTTCTTGATATTGGAACCTTTCAGAAATCCCAACTGTGTTATAGACAATATGCCATTTGTGGTTAAGTGGTTGAGAAGCTGCTTGTACATTACCTTTTCTATAATTTTTAAGAATGCTGGCAAAAGTGAAATAGGTCTGTAGTTTGATGGTATCTCTTTATCCCTCTTCTTGAAGAGAGGTTTAATATCTGCATATTTTAGCCAATCAGGAAATGTTCCCGTTATAATAGAGTGGTTACACAAATAACTTAAGATTGTGCTGAGTTCACAAGAACACGCTTTAATTAACTTTGTTGATATTTCATCGTAACCACTGGAATTCTTTGTTTTTAAAGATTTTATTATAAAAAATTATTTCTTATGGGGAAGTGACTGACATATTCATGTGTGTGAAGTTATTTGTAAATGGTACTTTCAAATATTCAAGGGCATTATTTACTGACCCAGACAATCCCATACTATCAGTAACGGATATAAAGTACTTGTTAAATAGATTTGCCACATTATGCACATCAGTTATTAATGTCTCAGCTACTCTTAATCCTACCTTCTCTTGTTCCTTTCTGGTTCTACCAGTCTCCTCTTTCACTATATCCCATATTGTTTTTATTTGGTTTCCTGGTGTTGCTATCTTCTTTTCATAGTGCATTTGTTTAGATACCTGAATAACTTTTTTAAATATTTTACAGTATTCCTTATATTTAGTTAAATCATCATCATTGCAACTACTCTTGGCTGATAGATACATTTTCCTTTTTGTCTTACATGAAATCTTTATTCCTTGTGTAATCCAAGGTTTTATTATATACTTCTGTTTAATTCGCGTTAATTTTAGAGGAAAACAGTTTTCAAACATGATACTAACATTATTAATGAATACGTTATATTTTTCATTCATGCCATTACCACTATATACATCTTTCCAGTTCATGTCTTTGAGGAGTTTTCTAAAATTTTCAATTTTTGGTGGGTTGACTACTCTCCTGTATGTACATTTTGCAGTCTTCATAATCTGTTTAGAATCTATACCTAAAACAAGGAGCTGCATATCGTGATCTGACAGGCCATTTATTATTGGTTTTATGATACGATTTTATTCCTTTGATTTGTCTATAAAAATATTATCAATTGCTGTCCTAGAGGTTTTAGTTACCCTAGTTGGAAAGTTTACGGTATGTGTTAGGTTGAAAGACAAAGTTACTGACTGCAATAAATTTTTACTGTAGGACTGCATAAGAAAATCTGTATTACAGTCACCAGCAACCAGGATTTCTTTATTTCTTCCTGTTAAATAACCCAATAGAGCTTCTAGATGATTTAGGAATAGATTATAATTTCCTGCAGGTGCTCGGTAAATAGTTACTATTATGTAGCATCTGTTATGGAATTCTACTTCTGTTGCACAAGCTTATAATGTGAAAAAGTGTTCATGATTTTCTGACAATAAAACAATTTTATCACAGTTAACATCCACTATTTTACAAAAATCAGCTATCTGATAATATGTTATTGGCTACATATTATATAACTCAGTGTAACACAACTGCAATACTTCTCATTCAGAGAAGATTCACTTCATATATAGACTTATGCTTTGTATGCAGGATGTAGGGTCATACCAATATAGGTCCAGTGCACATAGATGCACTTAACTCTCTTTCTGACTGGCCACAGAGCTAAATGAATAACAGTCAAGTGAACATGGAACCTGGATGCATTTCCACAGAACTGGATGCAGATATAAACCTGACTTCCTTAAAATCTTGGACCTACCCATCTCTAAATGATATGTCAAGCTACTGGTACTTCTCTTCTGATACTTTTATGAGTATGATTCTTTGCTTGAGATTCTACTTGTTAGAAAACTACAGTCATTTGTCATTCTATACAGTGTTCTTATCCACATGGAACTGCTTCCATTTTGTAAGTGATATACAGTGTTTTAATCACTGTTCACATATAAATGTTTGAAATTGAATGGATGATTGCAGGTACAGGTCTTATTTACATGTCTTAATACAAACGAATAGACCAATACATTTGTTGTGATGAAACAAATAAACAGTATTAGATACCACTTTATTTAAGACAGTTTGTCATTTGTGATTGAAGGCATCCATCTTCAACATATGTGATCTGGTTAAACAAAGATAAAATACAAGATGCTATTTTATTTTAGGCAGTTTGTATCACAAAAATTATTGTTACAAAAGAATATTTGATCTGAACAACATCAAACAAATAAACATTCATGCTAAATAAAGCTTTACATATAATAAAATGCAAATGATATACAGGGGTTCCTAGTATTCTTGTGTTAGAACATAAACCTGAGGAAAGTTAAAAGCAAAGTTCATAATTCAATGCCTTTACAGCAATAAAGATATGAATACCAATGCAGCATGAGTGTAAATGTAAATAAATAATATTCTACCAGATAGTTGATATTACAAAACAGTTCCTTGTAAAAAGTGCATACAATCACAACAACCTAAAAGAAATATAAATGCTGATTAAAGTAATAAGGGTAAAAAATATGATTGCAAAAAGGTAAGAGAAGTACCAAACAAATACAGATTAATATACATATTGCTTAATGTTGAAGATATTAAGAAATACAAAATCACAAAAGAAAAGATTACAGAAAATTCCATCCTGGAAAAATTAAAGAGGAATATATATTATAACAATCACATGATATTACAATACACAAACAGACTTATTGTTTCAGTTATGTGTTTAAATAAGAAAGAAAATGGAAAAATAATATTACGCACTACCAAAAGCATCTTTAAAATAGGGAAGAAATGTATCAGTAATCAATTAAATTGATTTTTCATGCTAAATGCTCATGAAATGTTAATTATCCTGAATGAAGTCCAACACTAGTCCCACACAACATAAATACCACTTTTGACTAATTTTTAACTTAATTAAAAGCTCCATCCAAGATATTCATGTGTAAAGTACAAGAATTATTATTAACATAGGGTGTAAGTTAATGTGGAAGGCGGAGACACATATTAATACTCCAGACAAACCAAGAAAATTTTAACTTTTGCTCATCTGAGTTTGCTGATAACAATTAGTGTATTGTAGGGAACAATAGTATGGCACATCAAATTACCCTCAATAATATTGTTAGAATCTCTCTTTGAAAATTCTTCAAATTCAACAAAAGACACCTAAGTGTTTATACTTGCATGTGTTATACTGTTATTCGCCTTCCTTTTCTTTCCTAACTCCGGAGCTTTCTGTTACTTCCTTCAACTGTGTTTCTCCATCTTTAGGATACAGACTTAGGTTGAGTATTATGATTTTGGTGACTAAGTATTCTTTGAAAGTGCGCTGAAAGAAAACAACAGAAATTTCAGTCCTTTTTATATGAAGGCCCTATTTAATATTATCTGCTTAAAATACCATGTATAATTGATTGAGATGGAGGAAAGTTTGCTTATAAATAATCTGAAAATACAAGGTGCATCTGGATAGTTTGGTCAATGGACTCAGGAGATATAGGAAACAACAGTTACCAACAAAATACCTTTCCTGGCCTTCAAAGTAATCACCATTGGCTACAATACACTTCTGACATTGCTTGCACAGCTATTGGAAATTCTCAGCAAATGCCCCACATTGTTGATCTCTGCAACCACTCAAAAACACAATTTTTACTCCTTGCTTGTAGACCATACACTTGCACTAACGTCCAATGGCTCTCCGTTGTCATTTTGTCTAATTTGAAACAAAACTTGATGTTCATTCATTGCTTCATTTTGCAATGACATGAGCTGTCAAGCTGACCCTTTTAACTGGGTCTCAACAGTGCTTTGCACAATAGGGGGCACTTGTTGACATCTACATCTACATACATACTCCGCAATTCATCGTAAGGTGCGTTGCAGAGGGTACACTGTACCACTACTAGGCATTTCCTTTCCTATTCCACTCCCAAATTGAACAAGGAAAAAAAGAATCCCTATATGCCTCCGTACGAGCCCTAATTTCTCTTATCTTGTCTTTGTGATCTTTACGCGAAATGTAAGTAGGCGGCAGCAAGATCGTACTACACTCAGCTTAAAATTCCGGCCCTCTAAATTTACTTAACAGAAATACACGAAGAGAACGTCGTCTTTCTTCCAGCGATCCCCAATTGAGTTGCCGGAGCATTTCCATGACACTCGCACATTGGTCGAACCTACCAGTAACAAATCTAGCTGCTCGTCTCTGAACCGCCTCTCTGCCTTCCTTTAAACTGATCTGCTGCAGGTCCCAAACACTTGAGCAATACTCAAGACGTGGTCATACAAGCATTTTATATGCGGTCTCCTTTACAGGTGAAATACATCTTCCCAAAATTCTTCCAATAAACCGAAGTCGGCTGTCCGCCTTACTCACAACTGTCCTTTCATGCTCGTTCCATTTCATATCGCTCTGCAATGTTACGCCTAGATATTTCAACGACGTGACAGCATCAAGAATGTGTATATGTGGGTACATGGAAGGGAAAGGAAGGGGACATCAGAATTTATTTCTTGGAAAGAGGTCACATATTCAAAAAGGATGAAAGTCATGTGTTTACTAACTGTTAAAACAAAATCTGATTAATAATTAACTTCGATTTTAAAATGTCAGTATTTAAATTGCCTAACTTGACACAAAAAACATGCACAATTTAAATTTTAAAAATAATAATTACTACAGTTCAATAGTGCCAGTTTTTTGTGGTGCATACTATTAACATACCACCAGTACCAGCTGCATGCACATGTCGTCATGGCAGTTCCTCTAACTACCACCAGAATGATATTTGTGTTCAGAATGAAACTTTCACTCTGCAGCAGAGTGTGCACTGATATGAAACTTCCTGGCAGATTAAAATTGTGTGCCAGAACCGGGACTCGAACCTGGGACCTTTGCCTTTCGCGGGCAAGCGCTCTACTGACTGAGCTATCCCGAAACGACTCAAGGTGCTGCCTCACATCTTTACTTCTGACAGTACCTTGCCTCCTACTTCCCAAACTTCACAGAAGCTCTCCTGCCAACCATGCAAGACTAGCACTCCTGGAAGAAAGGATATGGTGGAGATATGGCACAGCCACAGCCTAAAGGATGTTTCCAGAATGAAACTTTCACTTTGCAGCGGAGTGTGCACTGATATGAAACTTCCTGGCAGATTAAAATTGTGTGCCGGAATCAGGACTCGAATCTGGGGCCTTTGCCTTTCACGGGCAAGCGCTCTATCGACTGAGCTATCCCAAGACAACTCCCGATGCTGCCTCACAACTTTACTTCCGCCGGTGCCTCGCCTCCTACTGGAAACATCCCTTAGGCTGTGGCTATACCATGTCTCCACCATATCCTTTCTTTCAGGAGTGCTAGTCTTGCAAGTTTCGCAGGAGAGCTTCTGTGAAGTTTGGTAAGTAGGAGGCGGGGAACCAGCGGAAGTAAAGTTGCGAGGCAGCATCGTGAGTCATGTCTGGATAGCTGTCGGTAGAGCGCTTGCCCGCGAAAGGCAAAGGTCCCAGGTTCGAGTCCCGGTTCCGGTACACAATTTTAATCTGCCAGGAAGTTTGATATTTGTGTTGTTTCCACATCTCCTAAAAGTCGCTGCAGGCAGTACTTCGGTTAGTTCATGCCTGATCACTCGCCTGTTGGAGATGGACAATGCATGTGTATACTGCTAGTTGACTCGCACTCTGCTGGTGCAACTGTTTGGCATGGTAACCCTCTAATTTCCTTTTCTACAAGGGAAAGGGAGAAGGGTGAGGTGGTGTTGGAGGAGGATGCAACTGCCAGGTCTAGGACTTAGCATGACATCTCTATGCCAAGAATGCGGTGGGATGCAATCACCAGTTCCAGGACCTGACGTCCTTGAATCACTGCATTAAATGGTGACACCTGTAGCTGCAACACTAACAGCTTCCTGCTAACCGAGACACCTATATAATCACTAATGCAGGTGCCATAGGCTCTACGCAGTCCATTTTGGCACATCCGGTGCCATCTTGAACACCAACTGTCACACCAACATAAGCACTACCAACCTTAACACCAGCATTCTCTGCATCCAAGCATGTGCCACTTGGTGCTCTAATGTGAGTACCAGTTGAGCTTCCATGGACATCACCAACAAATGACCAGTGCTCCTAAGCACAACTACCAATACACAAAACTTTGTCTCCACCTCCACCCTCACAACTCCCAAGGGCCCACCACGTCCCAGGCAGATGTGTTTGTCGAAGAACCAGAAGTGAAAATGACCCTCTCTAGTTAGTCTAGGAGTGTAACTACAGTAATCATCTAGTTACTATGCATATACAGTGTAAGCCGCTGTCTGTGAAAATGTTCAGTGTAAGCCGCTGTCTATGAAAATGCCTACTGGCATTATAGTAGGTGGTCTCCCTGACTGAAAGCTGATGCCAGTGACTGCTCACTGTAAACACAGCCTCAATTCTGTGACATCTAGTGTGAAAAGCTCCACTAAATCCTTTGTACTTTTATTGAGCTGCCAGTTGCATATTTTTAAGCAAAGCTCTCTGACATTAGATTCATGTTAGTACCACAATTCAAATCATTACAGTGCAATAATGTTTGTTTCTTGATCACAGTGTTCTTTTTTGTATTCTATGTCCTTATCTAAATGTTGTGCGCCTCGGTTGCGCATTCGAGTCGCAGCCGTGGAGCGAGAAGGACGTGCGGCAGCAGCGCTTACGTTCTGGTGTAAACAACGGCTGTGTCGCTGATTCTGAGGTTAGTGTGATCACTTCAGTTGGAATTGTGGCTTCAGTTATGAACGTTTCTAAGACAGAATGAACACGATCAAACAGTTGAGGAAAGACATGATGAAATTTACATTTGATAGAAGTTTCGTAAGACCAAAAGCTTTTGAAATTAAGCGGTGGTTTGAGGAAAAAGTTAAGATAAATGGTGACGAAGTGGTAGGAGTACATTTATCCTTTGTGTCTAATGCTGTCTATGTAAAGATGCAGAGCCCAGAATTATGCTGTGCTATTGTAGATAAATGCAGTGGTGTTATTAAGTTTAATCATTCTGATGGGAAAGTAAGCGACGTTCTAGTCTCACATGCAGGGCTAGGTATCAGGACCTTACGGGTCTTTGAACTACCCTTCGAGACTCCGGTCGAAGAAATTAACTGTGTTCTCAGTCCTTACGGTAGAATTGTTATGAATATTGCCAAAAAATGGTTGGAGGCTTACATGTTTCCGGTATTGAACAGCGTCCGCCAAATCAAGATAGAATTGCATGGGCATATTCCCTCTTATATGTATGTGGGTACCGTGCACTTGTGCAATACGATGGCCAACCTCGAATATGTGCCTTATGCAATTCCACAACGCACGTTTGAAAAGAATGTAGCAGAAGGCGTGTCCCGCAGTTACCAAATGGAGGGGCGGCTGTCCCCGGCCAGGCAGTCAGCCTCAAATTGACGTACGCTGCCGCCGCTTACCCGCGCGGACCCGCAGAGCTGTCAACAACGGCGCAGGACGCAAATCCTGTAGCGGTACCCGGAAATGTCATTAAATTAAGCAGTAGTGCCAACGTCAGCGGAACTGGTGTAAATTCTCCTGATACGGAAATAAATGAAGGACCGAATATGACAGAAGGTTTCCCATGTGCATCGCCAACCGCAGAATCCGATATCGCGCCGCGCACTTCAGTTCTGCAAGACGAAGAGCCAGCGAGTTCTGATATGATGGTAATGGATATAGAACAAACAATAGACAACCAACCAGAAAAGGGGAATTCGAAAACAGGAAACGGGCAGAAGCAAAGTACAGCAATAACACAGAGAAAAAAAATTACGCTGAGATTCAACATGACTCTCACAAAACAAACTCAGACGAAAAGGCAGAGCAAATGTCGGCTGAGAGATCCTCAACTGACTCTGCAGAAAAATCACCTGATGTGTCTCTGGGGAGGGGGGGGGGATCCCCAAAACAGAAGAGAAATAAAAAACACAGAATAGCACATGAAGTGGCAGAGAATATGGCTCCTGCGCTAAAGGAAAAATTGAGATCTATCAAAGAATGAGAAAAGAAGAAGGAAGTTTGTACTGTGGAGGGGGGCAGACAGAAATCTTCAGAAAACAGAAGCCAAGTTAATCCGGACAGTGTAAACATTTTATCACTAAGTGCCAATGCCAACAAAACGTTGGATGAACCACTCAATGAAAGCAATTCCGCGGCAAACGTAAACTGGTCAGAAGACAAAGAGGAACTAACAGATCAAGATATGGAAGACAAACCGGCACAAGACGAAGACATCTTCTATTAAAAGCGTGGCAGAGGCTTTTAAGAGGACCTTTATTGGAGACAAATGAAAAAGTAATTGGCAAGAAAGAATTTAGAAAGAAAGAAATACCTAGTTCTTTAATAATTTAAAACAAGAAGTTCTTTACCATATCTTATATGCTGCAAACATACAATGTAACAACATTAAATATTAACAAAATCCAAAATGCAACCAAAGTGGCTGCTCTTAAAGATTTTTTATATCAGTCAGACACTGATATTGCATTGTTGCAGGAGGTGTACATTAGGGATCTTTATGTGGCCGGCTACAAAGAAATTTTAAACATAGCTCTTGAGCACAATTGCGGGACAGCCATCCTTGTCAAGGAAGGAATTGAACTGTGAGACGCCAAATTTTTAGAATCTGGTAGGGGCATTAGATGTAAAATTTTAAATAAAACTTTTATAAATGTTTATGCCCCATCTGGCAACAATGCCAGACAAGACAGGGCCAAGTTTTATAAAAGTGATATTTTAGCTTTATTTTATGACAATCCAGCTGATGTTTTAATTGGTGTAGACTGGAACTGCGTTTTACATGAAAAGGACCAGCGCCCAAATTTTAATAAATCCAGGGAACTTGAGGGGTTAGTCCAGCGCGTTGGAGGTAAAATATCCCACTATGGTCAGGTTTACTTATATCACAAAAAAATCTCAGAGTAGGATTGATAGAATTTATGTTTCGGCTAACTTTGAAAACCATGTAGTTGGTATCGAAGTTATACCCACCATTTTCTCCGATCACCTGGGAGTAAGATGCAGTATTAATTTACGTAAACAGAAGACATACTAGGCTAGGCCCGTATGGAAGTTAAACATAAGCATGTGGCAGAAAATGACCTGGCTGAGCAACTTGCGAGGACTTGGCAGGGCTCCTTAAGACAGCGTCATAAATACAGGTTCAGTATTGAATGGTGGACTGCTGATGTGAAGAAAAAGTTACGAGCAACATTAATAGCACATGGTAAAGAACGAGCAAGGTGGAGGAGAAACAGAAATTCTACTACACATGTCTTCGCAAACTCTACGAGCAACCGTTGACACAGGAAGTAATAAAACAGATAAACAGAACTAAGGCACATCTAATTAAAATCAAAAGTCAACAGATTGCAGGTCTCCAAATAAAATCACATACACAAACTGTTGTAGAGGAGGAAAATACATCAATCTATCATCTCATATGGCATCAGCAGCAGAGGTGAAGAAATTTTATTGAATGTCTCAGAGCCGAGAATAACAAACTCTTGACAAATCAAAAAGAGATTCTAGACGAGGCTTATCGATTTTATAGAACCCTCTACAATGGTCGGCAGGTACAGGAAAACCTAGTAACAGAATTTTTATCCACATTGGGACTTGATAACATAATATCAGAAGAGGATAACAGAAAAATCAGTGAATAAATCACAGAAGAAGTAGTTTTAGATATATTGAAATCCTCCCCCCAGAAAAAATCATCAGGTCCGGACGGATTGCCCCTAGAATTTTACAAAACCTATTGGCATCTCATAGGTAGCAAATTCACTGAAATTATAAAGGAAATAATGAACGGTGAGGCGGTCCCAACAGATTTTAAACAATGTTCAACTGTGCTACTTCCAAAAGGTAGGACTTCGGAAATAAAGTACATAAACAAAATGAGACCAATAACCCTAATGAATTCGGATTATAAATTAATAGCACGGGTTATCAAAGACAGATTTAGACCAGTCTTAGAAAAAATACTAGGTGGTCACCAGACACGTCTCCCTGGGTGTAGTATATTTAAAACTTTGAGTGAGTACAGGGATGTCATTTCTATATTTTCCAACACACCAGCACGTGGCGGGTTTTTATTCATAGACTTTGAGAAAGCCTTCGACAGAGTTAATCACGAATACCTTTTTAAAACTTTGACATACATGGGATTAACTGAAAATACTGTGACCATTTTAAAAAACCTGTTAAAAGGTACGAAGATATCCATCAATGGAAAATACACCGAGAATATTATAATTGAAAACGGAGTTCCTCAGGGAAGCCCTTTATCTATGATGTTCTTTGTTATAGCTTTGGAACCCTTTTTACATAGATTAACTGACGCACTTGAGGGAATATCCGTATCAGGAAGGAAAACAGTCACCCACGCATATGCGGACGATGTTGGAGTGATTATAAGAAGTGACGAAGACTTTATCAGAACAACAGAACACCTCCAGTTTTATTGCTACGCAACAGGGGCAAAAGTAAACGAGACAAAGAGTGTGTTCCTGAACCTGAATGGTCTAACGAATGTACAGATTCCTTGGGCGAAATGTGACAAATCTCACACTGCCCTAGGTATAAGATAAGATTAGAGGTACCCTCATCTTGAATCACTTACGGGATCTAAATATAAAACAAAAAATTAAAATAATAAATTGGGCTACTCTTTCAAAAGCGACACATGTAGGACAAATTCTACCGGTACCAAAGGAAATAGCAAAATCTATTATGTCAACAGTCTGCCGGTACATCTGGAAAGAAGAGATCTTTAGAGCAGCAATCGGAACAACAACCTTAAAACAAGAAAACGGAGGATTAGGACTTACAGGCATCCGGAAGAAAACCACTGCTTTGTTCATAAAGAGATCCCTACAACTCATCGAAAACCACACTGATAGCGTAACAGCGAAATTATTCAGTCTCTTTAAACCCGAAAGCTTGCAAGCCACCAGTAAATATTAGTAACATAAACTACAATTTCGGACACATTAGTCTATATTATTTAGAACTGAGTTACATGACATGTATTTTGCAGGATAAAAGCAAGAGAAACTGCCAGTATCTGGTCACGAAACTAAACTCAAAGGAGAACCAAAACAAAATGCAAGTAAAATTTCCAGACAAGAATTGGAAAACTATTTGGAGAAACATAAATAAGAAATTACTTCCTACAGAGGCGCAGGTAGCATGGTATAGAGTCATAAACAACATTGTAAGTACTAATGAGAAACTATTTTCAAAAGGTCTCAGTGAAACAAACAAATGCACGAACTGTAATGAAATTGACACTCTGAACCATCATTTCGTTAGAGAAATATGGCAGGAACTCAAACTCCAGGTTTCATTGCTTAAGCGTACCGATGGGAGAGAAATCGATTTAAATTATATTTTCTTCCCAGAAAACGTTTCATTTCCTCCACAGAAAAACAATGTAATACTGTGGTTATTTGCCCACTATATTTGCTGCATCATAAACAAGAAGGGAAAAGATAATATACAGCAATATAGAGAATTTATACGAGGACAATATTACAAAATATGGCAGAAGAAAGCTCACAAAAAGAATTTTGGCAACATGATGAGAATCGTGTTCGAGAAACAAGGAATAGGATAAGAACTTAAACTCAACATCAAGAAGGTAAAAACTTGCTAAAGTAGGGGATTGCTGTTGGGGGCGAAGTACGGTGGGGACTTCGAGGGCCCTGCAGCTGCTACGGTAGCTGTGAAGGCCTCAACAGAACCCTGAAACGGCAGTTCTTACCTCCTTTTTTTTTTGGTACTTATCATTATCATCATTTTCTTTTATAGTTGAAATGTCCAAGGAGAGGCCTTTCACTTAACAGAAGGAAAGGGATTTTTTTTTTTTTCAAGTGTCCAATGAACAGGGTAGACAGAGTAGGGCAGTACTTGTAACCGCTACCATCTATCTTCAAGAAATTGCATTTTTTATACTCTTCTTCAGGAAAAACCATTTTTTTTCTTCCCCACTATTACGCCAATGGAGGCAAAAAAGCGAACAAACCAAAAAGAAAAAAAGCAATCCAAAATACAGGATCCAGCCGAAGAAGGCATTTATTTGAAAAAATAAAATAAAAATAAAATAAAAAAGATAAAAAAAGGTTGTACAGTGGTAGAGTGCCAGACTACAAATCCTAAGGTCACGGGTTCTATCGCCGCCAGGTCCTAGGATTTTTATCTGTCAATTTCCACTTCTTTCACCTCTGGCAGTATTGCTCATGTGAAAAAGACCGAGTAGCACCGTGGTTCGGAACCCACGTTAAACTGTCGGTCCCCCTATAACTGGCTGGGTAAGTCAGTTCGAAGGTTGGAGGAAGGCAATGGCATACCACCTCCAAACAGGACCATGCCTAGTAAAGCACTGTGGTGTTCAAACCAATCTTCAGATTGTTGACTGCTTTACCTTTTTTTATCTAAATGTTGAACACACATCTTCAATTTTTCCCTTTTTTGGGGGTGGGGGAGGAGGGGGGGGCAGTGATTTTCAAAGGGTAATACGCTTACCAAGATTTATGAAGTGAAAGCGGAGATAGAACTATATTTTTGAAATGAGGGAAAACTGATCTTCATCTTTCAATCACAGATGACACCTTATTGTTTGCCATAACAAATCTTGTGGATTTCTTTGAAACCCTGAATAATCTGAATTTGAAACTATATGGTAGAAACACTATGATAAAGAATTGCCTAGATGCTCCTATTGCGTGGTGTATCCATTGAGAATCTTTGTTCAAATTCCCAGTTGATTCCCTTTGATTTCTAAAATTTTTGGGTCCTATGAAAGGTAAATGTATCAGATACCAGGATTAAAATGTACTTAATGATGGACCCAATTTTTTCATATCATGGAGAGGTTCGTAATCGTGCGATAATTGCTGTGAGGTAAGAATGGCCACACATGAGTTAGATGTAGACTTGCGATGAGTGTGTTGTTTCTCTCTTCTTGCGTTTCATAAACGAATTTCGCCTATATACAATACTGCCTTGTAATGGCACTGAGATTTTACAATTTATGAGAATGTACTTTATCATTTACTTGGTTTTATGAAACATTTTGCCCTCTAGTATGAATATGTCACAATTGTTTGAGTCTGTAGTCTGGCATGAACCTAATCATACAGTTTTAATTGCTGTGAGTAGAATGAACAGCAATCACACTTACACTTTTGCTTCTCAAACATATTACACTTTGTTCTCTGAATAGGCCAAGATTTTCGATTATGTACTTAGGTAGAAAAGTATGACTAAGCACTATAGACAACTGCAGCATAGAATTATTTGCAAAGCCTTTAGCTGGCTGCACACAACTTCTAACTTGCAATAAGTTTATCAGGTGGATAATTATACTTTTTGCCACATCATGGCAAAATTTGTTATCTACAAAAGAAACTAACCTTGAAGCTTCATATTTTTGCATGTGTTACCCTTTAGGATATATCAGACAAATGCTCCGTTCAATTTTTAATGATGGCATAAATACCTAGTTTCTGGGCCCATTTTTTTTCTAATTGGCTATTCTTCAAAGTGCTAAGTTTTAAGTGAGAGAATTGATTTGTGATTTATGAAATTCATTCTCACTCTAAATATAATTTACCTAGCATGGAAGGAACCTTATGTCAAAAATAATGCTTGTCAATCCACTATTCCCAAAATGTACACAGTTATACTATCACATTGTAAGCAGTTTGTTGTTACCCTTATAGAATGCAGTTTGTTGTTAGGAAACATTGTGTAGGTTTTGGTCCTAAATCCATCACACTTTGCTGTTGGCAGAGGCTAGGTTGCAGACTTTTTTTTTTTTTTTCATTATAAATCACATGTTTTCTTCATAACTGTAGTTGATTTTATTCTCTTGTTTATGTTTTATTACTGCTGTATTTTTCTGCAGTAGTGGCTGAAGTACACTTCTTAGTTCTAACTTACAAAAAAGAACACCCACCAATGAAAGATTTCTGGAATTCTAAAATAAAATATTCCTGGATTTTTTTGTATTTATCCTGGATGAAAAAGTTCCAGGAGTTTCCTCCAACTTCCTTATTTCCTGAGGCATATACACTAACTTTCCATTATTCCTGCTATTCAATAACCTTCTAGGTAGGCAACAATGTGATCTTAATGAATGGATAGTTATCAATAAGAAGAATTCAAAACTGATTTTCCTCAATTGCTTTCAGACTACTGTCAGAGCAAATTAGAGGAGTATTCTTCATAACTGTTGTGTGTGTACTCGAAGATGAAATACAAGAGGGTACAATTGAAATGAAACGTGTTTTGAGTTTTCATGAATAATTTCAGAAACTGGGGTTCAAAGAACTTAGAGGCACTTTCCTATCTCATTATCCAGGAATGGAGAAGGAAGCCTTAAAAGTCATACCTACATAACTACATGAGATATGATAGTAGATACTAGCTGAAATGAAAATAAATACTGCAGTTGCCAAAGATGGAGAGTGACCTTACATGAGCTTTAACTACATTGGTCAAAACAATTAGGGGATCAATTGAGATACCTAGGTTCTGAAATATTGTCTTCAGCAGAATAAACTAAAATGGTTCAATGTCTTTCTGCCTGAGTTTAGACAACAACATTAAGGCAACCGATTTAGTGGTAATAAAAGTTGCTGCAGAGAGGGTTGGTGTTGACTTGTGTTTAGCAAATGAACTACACAAGCAGATAGGTTCAGATGGTGTAGTGAGCAGGTAGTGTGATGCAACAATGTGACTTACCCAAAGCAATGGCATGGGGTGCCATAGGAAGATTAGAAGAGGGGCAGACTCAGAGGGAGGTGGCTGCAGCTATTGGAGTGTCCCAAAGTGTAATTTTCAGGACTTGGACGCTATTTCAGACAACAGGAAGCATTAAAAGAAGGCAAGCCCACGGTTGTCTACAGGTAACATTAACAAGAGATGACTGTTATCACTGGTTAATAGCCTGTTGAGACAGGATGAATGCAACTCAGCTGCAATGCACCTATCAGGTGGCAACAGGGCACACAATATTATCACAAACAGTCTGACATCACCTTTGGGAATGTGACCTCTATGCACCGAAGCCTATGGTGTGTGTCCCATTAAAATCACACCATGTAGCCCACAGAAACTGGGCATAGAAACATCAGTATTGGAGTTGTAACAAATGACACCAGGTCCTGTTCATAGATGAGTCAAGATTTTGTGTTCAGCCAGACAATCATCGTTCCCTAATCTTGTGCCCTACACCTGGTGCCATAGGAGATGGGTTCATTCTGGAGGATGATTAACACTCATCCCAACAGAGATGCACTAGTAGACAACATGCTTGAAGCTGAGGGAATTGAACAAATGCTGTGGCCAGCTTTCTCACCACATGGGATGCACTTTGCAGACACACTGCAGCCAGATCAGCACTCCCACAATGGTTACAGTGATGGATTTTGCACTCATGGAAGAATGGCCAAATAAGGCTTAAGAGTGGATTGATAACTACATACTATACATGCCACATGGGTGTGCAACCATACTGGCTGTCCAAGCAGATTACACACCTTATTAGGTGGCAAAGAGAAAGATCTTCTCACTATGATAATAGCCTCATGGTGCCCTGCTGTAAGTAAATAGCACGTAAACCTGAAGAGTTAGGACAGCAAAACATTGAAGTGTATCACACACATATGACAATTTAACAAATATCTGTATAAAATATGTTACCATCTGTATATTGTTCGTGATATATCATTTGATCCCTAATTGTTGTGAGCAGTGTATTTTGAAACTAAACATTTAGGAGCTGCTTAGAGAAAAACAATTTCAATCATTCCCTACTGATCTGCACTTTTCTTGTGACTTCCATTACACACACACACACACACACACACACACACAAAAGTTAGATGTGAAAAGTTTGATATCGCTGGGGCAAGTGTTTTCGCAAAGCCATACATGTGGTTTACAAAATTTGAGGACATTGTCATTTTTTCTGTCATTTTATCAATATTTTTGATTTTTGCATCACACATGCATGGTGTGTATAGTATCAGTGACCATGCTGTCTATGTGTAGAATGGGGAAGTCACACACACTATCTGAGTTTGATTAAGGCCAGAATGTGATGGCTCAAAGGTCACTAGGCAACTGCATGACTCGTCTGGTGCTCAAAAAGTGCTGGAGTGAATGTCTTCAACAAGTGGCAAAACAAAAGTGAAACCATGACCAAACATCAAGGTATTAGGCAGCCACTCCTAATCACAGATGTCACTGGTAAACAGGACAGATGGGGAACTACGGTGGGATTAAAATCAGGCTTTAATGCTGGGCAGACAACAAGTGTGCCTGAATGAGTAGTGCACCCAACATTCACAAAGAAGGGCCTCCACGACTGACAACCGATTCATGTGCAATGTTAACTTCACAAACATTGACAACTATGTCTGATTTGAATGTGTGGCCATCATTACTGTTCACTGGAGCAGTGATAGAGCACTGTGTGGTATGTATCCTGATACCTTCTTCATTATGCCAATAGGAATCTGTCATCTTCCAGCAAAACAGCTCCTTGAGTCCTGTACTGCAGGACATAATCAAACTGGTGGTGGCTCAATTATGCTCTGGGGAACATTCACATGGGCATCCATGGGTCCACAGAGCTCATGCAAGGCAGCATAATAGCCAAAATGAATTGTACACTGGTTACAGAGAACATATAACTCTTCCTGACAATTCGTGTTTCCCAACAACAGTCGTAGTTGTAACAAAATATTGTGCCATGTCACAAGTACAAGTGTGTGATGGAGTGGTTCAAGGAACACAGTGGCAGGATGCAACTGATGTGGTGACCCTCCAACTCGCCAAATCTGATCCTGAATGAACACATCTAGAATGTGACTGAACGTAGTGTCACAACTAATCATCCACCTTCCAGAATTTATGAGAATTAAGTGATATATGTGTGTGTGAAAATGTGATGACAACTCCCTCTACTGCTTCCATCCCAAGATGCATCGTCACTATTACCCATGACAAAGGCAGGCATACCAGCTATTAGTAAGTGATCACAGTGTTCTGGTTAATGCAACACCACCTAGAGACAATGCCTCACAACAGCCCACACTACATCATACTGACAAGGCCACGGTCGCCAGCTGAATGGCTGGGGCATGCCCACTGCCTCATAGCGGCCAGCCAGTAAGCCGGCAGCTGCGGTCTGGTCAGTGTGACGTAGCACGGGCTATTGTGAGGCCTTGTCTCTAGGTGGTGTTGGCTGATAATTGTATATTGTCTTATTACTTACTTTATTGTGGGAGAGCAAGTGGCTAATGCATGATTTCCTTAAACCTATAATTCTATTGCACACATTATAATTTATGTATTTATCACCTCTGACTAGAGACAGTAGTAAAATGTATTAAGTTACACAACTTACATTTGGACAAAGGCCGACAAGAACATCACAGTCAGAAGCAATTTTTTTATTCAAAGTGATTACTGTAACCTGCATTGCCTGTTTGGCGCTGTTTAGATACTTCACCAATCTTTCAACATTATCTGCATCAAGAGCGTCATCTACTTCATCAAATATCACCAATGGTGAAGGCAAGAAACTGTAAATAAAAGAATACAATAGATGAGTTAGTAATTAAACAGTACTCCAGTGCTGTAAAATAAAGTTTGAATATCAATTTAGTGCCAGCAAATAGTGTTGACAGGAAACATGTGTATGATGGATCAGGAAACAATACACAATGGGCACTTCATGCCTAAAAAAATTATCTTGACCTGGAAGTTATTCGATAGTGGCATTAGGCAACAAGAATACAACACAAAAATTTATTACTGTATTTACTCAAATCTAAGCTACACTAATAATAAAATAAAAAGGAAGAGAGAGTACTCAAATCTAAGTCGCACCCAAAAATTAAAGACTCGAAATTCAATGGAGGAAAAAGTTATAGTCCATATTTCGAAATTCAAACAAACATGAGATACAAATAGGTAGAATGAATGATGATACAGTTACAGTAGTTGGTTTCGAGTGATAACCTTAGCAGTTGAGCATTCAGTGAAAACCCTTTATAGGTGTTGGCAGTAGTTGTCGGTAACAGCATGATGAATCATGGGAAACTGTGTGGCCAATCATTTAGCATTGTGGTCGTTCTGAATCTAAACAAATCTGGATTTCCATTTTATTTTCACTGAGCTACTATGTTCAACCTAACCACAAACTCAAAAATCATGTAATATTGACAGAAACATATCAATATATTACTGATAAGAAAGTGTGTGAATGTGTCAGCTGTATAATGCTCAGAATGAGGCAGAAGACAGATACCACATTTTGAAGAAGAAAAGTGATTAAATATGAGATTCTGATTATGCAAGAAGAAAACATTGCTTCAGCACAATGATCCGCCAAGCAATCTTAATGTCTAATAAGCGATGCTTATTACAATTAGTGTTTTGTAATTAAATCATGGGTAGACCAGTTTGCATTGCACCATAGTCACAAGGAATTATGACAGTCACTAACATGCACTGCTAAAAACACCAAACCAAACAATCACTTCAATTTTGGTTATAAATTCACTTCATCTTATCTTGCCCCCACATTGGTTACATGAAATATGTAGAAACACATGCGAATATTTCTGAGCTGCAAAAACAGTTTATTTTAAAGGGTGCAACTAGGTTCCTGCATAACCTCATATTAGAAAATCTTTACATATTCACAACTACCAACTTGTACACAAAATCCTAAAGCCTTGTTGCATTGTTGGTATTGATGTAAATACAATTATTTTTTGTTGCTGCGTTTATTTGAAACGCTGCAGCATTCGAAGACCAGCAATACTGAATTTCTCTTTCCTTCATGGCATTGATTCAGTGTTGCATTGGTTGAGTGGCTGAAACTCAGAATAAGTAGACATGTCTACTACCATATAATTAGTATTCATATTTTTTTTTAGCACAAAATTTTGGCACCATTAGACCTATTTATATTTGAGTCTGCAAAGCATCCCTAGCACTGCTTATGTTCAATTGCAAAAGTTAGTTCTGGTGCCATTTTTCAAAACTTCTTTTGGCTTTGCACTCAATTCTAAGCTGCAAGACAGTTTTTTGGATCCCAAAAATGGGAATCAAGTGCAGCCCAATGGACATTCAGTAACCGGCAGTCTGCTTGGCATCCATTTGCAATTTCAAAACTTCACCACAAGATGATGAGTCTGACTTTTCAAAACAATGAAGAATTTTGCATATAGTCTTCACGGGTTTGCCACCATAAATCGCACAATATTTCTTTGGAGCAACTGTACGACATCTTCAGGTAGTTGCACCTTGCTGATGGCCAAGTACAAATGATGGTATCTGCATATCGGCAACAATGTATATAGAACACGCTCACAAAGACTGTGAAGACACGTAAATTACGCATGTGCAATAATTTGCCGATAGAGGGCGTCAATCTAGACAGCCATCTGCAGGGAAACACAGAGCAGCTGTTTTGCATGTGTGCTGTACGCTGTGTTTACGAACAGTACTGCCAGATGTTACTTGTTAGAACTAAACCAATTTATGGTGGGTCCATTATCGAAAGGTTTTGACTTTCCTGTCATGATTTTAATAGTAGCCACAGCGGTGTTTCAGGCTGTGCTCACTTGAAATCCCGTATCCCGGTTGATGAGATTATCAGATGTACGGATATGTATTGCTTCTTTAATAACACAGTCCCAAAAGGATGAAATCCGGAATAAAATTTCTGTCTTCTCATAAAACATGCGATGTCCTGTGTTCAGACAGTGTTCTACAATTGCCGACTTCTCTGGTTGATAAAGGCGTGTATGACGCTGATGTTCATCACAACGTTCTTGCACTGTGCGACATGTTTGGCCATATATGCTGCTCCACACTGACAAGGGATCTTATGCACTCCACATTTCCTCAGACCAAGATCATCCTTGACCGATCCTAACAAGTGCCTTAGTTTTGGAGATGGTCGAACACACACACTTAATTTTGTATCTTCCAAGGACTCTTTCAATTCTCGACAACATGGCACCAAAATACAGCAAGAACGCCAAGGTGGAAGGTGTATTGTGTCTTCATTCTGCTCTGTGGAATGAACTCTCTTGGGCCTGAACGCATTATGTATCTGTTTCTCAGAATATCCCTTTTGTCGGATCACTGTTTTCAAATGTTCTGTTTCACTTGACAACAGTGTTCCAACAAAATGGATATTCTGAGAGACATATATATATAATGCTTTCAGGCCCCAGAGAGTTCAGTCCACGGAGCAGAATGAAGACACAAATACACCTCCACCTTGGCGTTCTTACTGTATTTTGGTGCCATGTCGTCAACAACTGGAAGAGTTCTCGGGATCTTGGTCTGAGAAAATGTGGAGAATATAAATCCCTTGTCAGTGTGGAGTGGCATATATACACCAGACGTGTCACACAGTGCAAGATCACTGTGATGAACATCAGCGTCATACATGCCTGTATCAACCAGAGAAGTCTGCAATTGCAGAACACTGTCAGAACACAGGACATTGCTTGTTTTATGAGAAGACATAAATTTTATCCTGGGCTTCATCCTTTTAGTATTGCGTCATTAAAGAAGCAATACATATTCATACATCTGATAATCTCATCAACCGGGATACGGGATTTCAATTGAGCTCAGCCTGGAACCCCAACTTGGCTATTATTAAATCATGACAGTCAAAACCTTTCGATCATGGACCCACCATAAATTGTTTTAGTTCCAGTGAGTAACGTCTGACGGTACTGTTTGTAAACACAGCGTACAGTGCAAGCGCAAAATAGCCACTCTGTGTTTCCCTACAGATGGCTCTTTTGATCGACAGCCTCTATCGGAAAATTATTGCACTTAAGTAGTTTGCGCATCTGCGCAGTCTTCGAGAGCATGTTCCATATACAGCGGTGCTGATATGCAGATACGGTCAGTCGTACTTGGCCATCAGCAAGGTGCAACCACCTGAAGATGTCGGACAGAAGCTCCGAAGAAATATTGTGGGATTTACACAATGTTATCTACCAGCAAACATGCGAAGACTATATGCAACACATCCGCCGAGAAAGCTTGAAAAATCACAGTGAAGTATTTTATCACTGCCACCCAGTTGGAAATGTCAGAAATTTTTATCATCGGTATAAGATAGGAGAGTTGACTTTCACATATTTTTCAGCTGCTCACCTTTCTTCTGCATGGTCTAGAACTTCTATGGTATGTTGTCTTCAAAGCAAAGAAGAAGAAGGGA
This sequence comes from Locusta migratoria, assembly GCA_026315105.1. Classification (NCBI taxonomy): domain Eukaryota; kingdom Metazoa; phylum Arthropoda; class Insecta; order Orthoptera; family Acrididae; genus Locusta; species Locusta migratoria. The sequence continues at coordinate 428,028,516 of CM048747.1, forward strand.
AGAAGCTTAGGATTTATTGCTGTTGACAGTGTGGTCAGCAGAGACTGGACAGGTTTTTAAATCATTAATAATATTAGAGCTTTGACAAGGAAAAATGGGTCAGAGCAGGCAGACGAAATTAGCTATTACTCTTTCTTTGCATTTTGTTTAGTCATGTGGTGTTCATAACACACTCCCTCACCCTTCTCTTCGAGCATGTGTGTGTGTGTGTGTGTGTGTGTGTGTGTGTGTGTGTATTTGTGTTTTAAAGAGCAAGATCTCAAGAAGGATTTTATATAAAACCTTAACTAGGAATTTGTCTCTGCTGTTACATGGCAGTTTCAATTGGTAGCCTGTGACCTTTTCTGATAGAGGTATAGTAAGTAAAATCCCGGTTAACAATATTCGGATCTTCCAAAATCTCAAGTTACCCAAAACACCAACGACAAAAAGAAAGAGAGAGGGGGATTACTATAATTTGGATATTTTATTTTTGTACTCTTTACTCTCTTCATGCGAGCGTACAATAATAACCCACAACTACGATTTGTTGTGGTCTGTACTTAGCTTAGCGCCAACTCCAGTCAGAAGCTGTGAACAAATCTGTGTGGATCTGCAATACAAACGTGCATTCAAGTTGTCATCTCTTTACATCACTTGTGTACACAATTTGTGCCATGGCAACTAAATGGAAGCATGTTGTGATTACTTTCACTGATAAATTAGCTGCTATCAAAGAAGTGGAACAAGGAAGTTTATTGAAAAGTGTTGCAGCTAATTACGGAGTCGGTGTGTGTACAATTTCAGATTGGATGAAATCTAAATCTAAATTGTTAGAATAAGCAGTGAAAAATCCTTGCAGAAAAACTTTAAAAATATCCGACTTTGAAAAAGTAGGTGAAGCTCTTCACCTATGGTTCATCCAACAATGAGAAAAAGGCATGCTTCTGACACGTCCTATACTGCAAGAAGAAGCTAAACTGCTGGCTGAGTTATTAGGTGAGGAAGGAAAAGATTTTGTGGCAAGCTCTGGGTGGTTAGATAGGTTTAAAAACAGATATGGTATCCAACAACCGAATGTATGTGGAGAAAAGCTATCTGCAGACCCAGATGCGGTTAGAGATTACACTAAGGCTACACTAAGGATCAAATTTACAATGCTGATGAAACTGGTGTTAATTTCAAGACGTTGCGTACTAAATCTTTAGTTTCCTCAAAAGAAACGTCTGCCCCATGACACAAAATGAAAGAAGAAAGGATCACTGCTCTGCTGGCAGCAAATGCTTCTAGCACACATAGACTGCCACCAATGTGTATCAGGAAAAAGTGAGCATTAAAGGATGTTGTCCCAAATGTGCTGCCCGTTTTTTATAGAGCTCAAAAAAGTTCATGCATGTCTTGTGAACTCTTTGGCAAATGGTTTAGTGATCAGTTTGTACCAAAAGTTGAAAAGTTTTTAACTGAAAAAGAGCTGCTTAGAAAGCCGATCTTGTTAATTGACAACACACCTAAGCATTGTTGCGAGTCAGAAAGTGGTGATATTCATCCTAATTCAGGAACTGGATCAAGGTATAATAGTGACATTTAAACGGCATTACTGTGGACTGTTTTTGAGAAGCATTCTGCAACATAGCGACTTGCAGAACAAAAGCATAACTGAAGTCCCGAAGGCGGTCAATACGAATGACGGAATTTATTGGTGTGCTCAGACATAGGGTAATGTGAAAGCAGAAACCCTTCAAAGGTGTTGGAGGAAACTGTATGATGGCCAAAATGTTGAACATTGGACGGAAATGGTAAACACAATTCCTGGATGCAGAGGCTTGGATAACAACGAGGTTGATGAATGGGTTGTCACAGATGATTTCCAAGAAATCACAGACCACGAAATTGTAGATACAATATTGAAGACAAACGATGATGCAGTCGAAGACCCCAAAGTAGGTGAAGTGGATGACAGAGTGACAGCTGACGATGGTTTTAGAGCACTAGAGATATGTAAGTCTAAATTAGGAATTTATTAGCTTTCAAAGTTTGCTGTGTATACAGTAGCTTAGCACAGAAATTACAGTATGAGTGTGTTTCTTTTAGGTTGTCATAAGATTCGTAGAGCAGTCCAGTGAGGCAACACTGGCTGAGGTTATGTTAATGAAAAGATGGCTGGACATTGCTGCAAGGAAACATATTGAGAGGCGCAAGAAGCAAACAACAATTATGCAGTTTTTTTTAATAAGAATTTTATATGTTCCAAATTGTTAGGCACTGTTTGCTGTAAATTGTTGTACTGAAAATCTAAAAATGTACTGTAAATTTAACTTAAATAAAGAACATAAGTGTAGCATTTAAAGAGGTACTGTATTACATTTTGTTTGGTGTTCGAAACCTTTCGAAAATGCATATTATTATTAAAATGTACAAAAGCTGTTATCCATATTAGATGTTCATCGCTCAACCAAAAAAAATTGGTATCCCAAATGGGCTCCCCCCCATTTAGTTTGGTTAACCGGGGATCTACTGTACTTATTTCAACTTGGGATTTTTATTTAATTTATCTAGTAAATCTTCTTGTTCATGTAACTGTATTTCTGCAGACTTGCTACAGTTATTGATGTTGATAAGTATAGTGTTATCTCCGGTCAATTTTATAGCTCCAGAAGAAAACATCAAGAAAGCAGCACACCTGTGTAAGGCAAATGTGAATGCAAGTCCAGCCATAACAGCCTCACCCCCAGATAATGATGTCATACTGATACAAGGTTTTCCATGTTCCACAAAGCACACTTGCACACCATCAAGATATGGCTCCTCCTCATTTTCCAATGTCAGCATAACATGACAATAGTCACTCTGCATTAAATCCTACAGAAAAACAAAAAACAACATTAATAAGTGTTTAGCATGCAATTTAACAGAGAAGTACAAAATGAAATATAAACTAAGAAAATAATGCAGTCTTTTAAGTTTTTTGCACTATTTTAGCAAATTAACAGCATTCATGAATTGCCAAGTATAAACTCTAAGAAACAATATGTCAATAATAAACCATACAGTGTCCCATCATACACTCCTGGCCATTAAATTTGCTACACCACGAAGATAACGTGCTGCAGATGTGAAATTTAACAGACAGGAAGAAGTTGCTGTGATATGCAAATGATTAGCTTTTCAGAGCATTCACACAAGGTTGGCATTGCAGACTTTGATAAAGGTCGGATTGTAGCCTATCGCGATTGCGGTCTATCGTACCACGACATTGCTGCTCGCTTTGGTCGTGATCCAATGACTGTTAGCAGAATATTGAATAGGTTGTTTCAGGAGGGCAATACAGAACGCCGTGCTGGATTCAAATGGCCTTGTATCACTAACAGTCAAGATGACAGGTATCCTATCTGCATTGCCGTAACGGATTGTGCAGCAACGTCTTGATCCCTGAGTCAACAGATGGGGACGTTTGCAAGACAACAACCATCTGCACGAACAGTTCAATGACGTTTGCAGCAGCAGGGACTATCAACTCGGAGACCATGGCTGCGGTTACCCTTGATGCTGCATCACAAACAGGAGCGCCTGTGATGGTGTACGCAATGACGAACCTGGGTGCACAAATGGCAAAACACCATTTTTTTCTGGATAAATCAAGGTTCTGTTTACAGCATCATAATGGTTGCATCCATGTTTGGCAACATCACAGTGAATGCACATTGGAAGCATGAATTCGTCATCGCCATACTGGCTTATCACCTGGCTTGATGGTATGGGGTGCCATTTGTTACACATCTCGGTCACCTCTTGTTCGCATTGTGGCACTTTGAACAGTGGCTGTTATATTTCATATGTGTTATGACCCATGGCTCTACACTTCATCTGATCCCTGCGAAATGCTACATTTCAACAGGATAATGCACAATCGCATGTTGCAGGTCCTGTAAGGGCCTTTCTGGATACGGAAAATGTTAGACTGCTACCGTGGCCAGCACATTGTCCAGATCTCACACCAACTGAAAACGTCTGGTCAATGGTGGCCGAGCAACTGGCTCGTCACAATACACCAGTCACTACTCTTGATGAACCGTGCTATCGTGTTGAAGCAGCATGGGCATCTGTACCTGTACATGCCATCCAAACTCTGTTTGACTCAATGCCCAAGTGTATCAAGGCTGTTATTATGGCTAGAGGTGGTTGTTCTGGGTACTGATTTATCAGGATCTATGGACCCAAATGGCATGAAAATGTAATCACATGTCAGTTTTAGTATAATATATTTGTCCATTCAGTACCCGTGTATCATCTGCATTTCTTCTTGGTGTAACAGTTTTAATGGCCAGTAGTGTATTTTGTCTTTAGGTCGGTGTCTATCAATATCCTAAAACTGCACTGTCAATCACATCTTTCTTTACTCAATCTCTTTTGATAAAGGGATTTGTGATTCAAAGGGGATACCGAACGATTCTTGAGACTATAGAGTGATCAAAATGATAAGTATTGAATAATCTGTGAAGTAACTGAAGTCACAAATATTGCAAAGAACAACAAACAAGAGAATACATTTACACAAATCATTCAGCAGCATATGGAAGTGAAGTGAACTGTTCAACCAGGAGACTTTCCACGACATGAATATAGATTTGACTCTTAAGTGCTGAAAATGTGAGGCAGAACATAATAACTAGCAAACATGCATATAAAATCCAGTTCCCAGCTTTCTTCAATTAGTTGCTATCAATAATGTGTGCACTCATAATTTCTTAGTATTTCAGTCAGAGATTTCCCACAGGGTATGGTGAAGTAACTGGAATGGATTTGGTAGAGAACTGTAGTTCATCCTAAATCATAGGAGTTATGAAGGCAACTGTGATTTGCTAGTAACCTGCATGCATATCTATATCTAGAAAAATACTTTGCTCCTTTCAAGCACTTTGGGATGTCTAAACTGCAAGGCAGCAGATAGACATCTAACTTTATAAATTTGTTCAGTCATTTGTAGTGACAGAAATGTTATCTGTCAAAGCTCCTCATTCACAAAGTCACAAAGACATCAAAAGATAATCAAGGAATCTGGTGGTTCAATTATGATGTCTTATAGTTTTTCTTGCACTCCCTCCTGGATTATCTGTCAATAAAATATACAACTGGTGGTTGATACACTCTTTCACCCTAGACTACTTGCTCTCATCCTTTGGTACAAACATAACTGGTCAACATGAAAATTATTTGTAGGGGTGTGAAATAGAATGATAATTGTTCAGTAATGGATAAATCATGTGTCAAACTTTGGAAATTGCCAGCACACTGCGGATATGCAGTCAGTCAACAATGGAGACTGCTTTCAAAACACTGGTGTCTCTCAGATTATTGTAGAAGTGTGTGGAACCCACACAAAATGTAACTAAAAGTTCATATTGAACATTTAGGGGGAAAAAGGACGGTATTAATGGTCACATTTTCTTAGTGGAACTCCTGTAGATAGATGCAATAAAAAATCAATATTAACTGAGGACTCGAGAGATATCCTTTAGACGTACACTTATTGCTCCTGAAGGGACCATTAAAATTAGACTAATTACAGAATTCACATAGGAATTCAAGCAGTCATTCTTTCCATGCTCCTTAAAGGACTCTGAATAGGAAGAAACCTTTCACCATTTAATTCACAGACATTTCTGTAGCAATTATGTAGATACCAAAATTTAAAAGAAATGAAAACTGTTGTTGTTATGGTCTTCAGTCTGGAGACTGGTTTGATGCAGCTCTCCACCCTACTCTATCCTGAGCAAGCCTTTTCATCAACTCATAACAACGACAACCTACATCCACTTGAATCTGCTTACTATACGCGTCTCTTGGTCTCCTTCTGCGATTTTTACCCCACACACTCCCCTCCAATGCTAAATTTACGATTCCTCTATGTCTAAGAATGTGTCCTACCAAGCGATCCCTTCTTTTAGTCAGGGTATGCCAAAAATTCCTTTTCTCACCAAGTCTGTTCAGTATGCGATCTGTTCAGTTATGCGATCTACCCACCTAATCTTCAGCATTCTTCTGTAGCACCACATTTCAAAAGCCTCTATCCTCTTCCTGTCCGCACTGCTTATCGTCCATGTTTTACTCCCGTACAAGGCAACACTCCACACAAATGCCTTCAAAAAAGACTTCCTTACACTTAAATTAATATTCGATGATAGCAAATTTCTCTTTTTCAAAAATGCTTCTCTTCCTATTGCCATTCTGAATTTTATATCCTCTGTACTGCGACCATCGCATGTTATTTTACTACCCAAGTAACAAAACTCATCTACCACCTTCATTGTTTCGTTACCTAATCTAATTCCTTCAGCATCACCTGATTTTCTAAGACTGCATTCCATTATTTTTGTTTTGCTCTTGGTAATGTTCATTTTATACGCTCTCTCCATTCCATTCAACTGCTCTTCCCGTTCCTTGCTGTCTCTGGCAGAATTACAATGTCATCAGCAAAACGCAATGTTTTTTTTTCTTCACCCTGAACTTTAATTCCCTCTCCAAATTTCTCCTTACTTTCCTTTATAGCTTGCTCAATGTACAAATTGAATAGCATCGGAGAAAGGCTACAACCCTGTCTTACTCCCTTCCCTACTGATGCTTTCCTTTCGTGCCCTTTGAGTCTAATAACTGCAGTTTGGCTTCTGTATAAGTTGTAAATAACTCTCCTTTCCCTGTATTTTACCCCTGCTGACTTCAGAATTTGAAACAGTGTATTCCAGTCAACATTGTCAAAAGCCTTCTCCAAATCTACAAAAGCTAAAAATGTAGGTTTGCCTTTCCTTAATCTATCTTCTAAGATAAGACGTAAAGTGAGTATTGCCTCCCAGGTTCCGACGTTCCTCCTGAATCCAAACTGATCTTCCCCGAGGTCAGCTTCTACCAGCTTTTCCTTTCTCCCACAGATAATTCGTGTTAAAATTTTGCAACCATGACTTATCAAACTGATGGTTCTGTAATTTTCACACCTGTCTGCGCCTGATTTCTTTGGAATGGGGTTTATTACATTTTTCTTAAAGTCTGAGGGTATTTTGCCTGTCTCATACATCCTACACACCAGTTCAAATAGTTTTGTCATGGCTGGCTCTCCCAGAGACTTTAGTACCTCTGAGGGTATGTCATCTACTTCTGGGGCCTTGTTCAGACCTAGGTCTTTCAGGGCTCTGTCAAATTCATCTCTCAGTATAGTATCTCCTATTTCATATTGATCTACTTCCTCTTCCATTCCTACAACATCGTCTCTAAGTTCATTTCCTTTGTAGAGCTGCTCTATGTACTCTTTCCACATTTCTGCTTTCCCTTCTTTGCTGAGAACTGGTTTCCCATCAGAGTCCTTGATATTCGTAGAGTTGCTTTTCTTGTCCCCAAATGTCTCTTTTATTTTCCTGTAGGCAGTATCTACTTTTCCCCTTCTTATACATTCTTCTACAGATTTGCATTTGGCTTCTAGCCACTCCTACTTAGCCATTTTGCACTTCCTGTCAATCTCATTTCTTAGTCGTCTGTACTCCATTTTGCCTGTTTCATTTACTGCATTTTTATATTTTCTCCTTTCATCAATTAAATTTAGTATTTCCTGTGATATCCAAGGATTTTTTGTAGGTCTTGCCTTTCTATCTATTTTGTCCTCTGCCGCCTTCACTATTTCATCTCTCAATGCTACCCATTCCTCTTCTACTGTTTTATTTCCCCCTGTTTCTGTCGATTGATTCCTAAATCTTCCTCTGAATTTCTCCAGAACTTCACATTCCTTCAATTTATCTAAGTCCCATCACCTTATTTTCCTACCTTTCTGCAGTTTTTTCAGTTTCAGCCTACAGTTCATGACTAACAAGTTATGGTCAGAGTCTATATCTGCCCCTGCGTATGTCTTACAGTTCATCACCTGGTTACGAAATCTATGTTTTACCATTATAAAATCTATCTGATACCTTCTGGTGTCTCCTGGTCTCTTCCACGTATACAGTCTTCTTTTGTGATTCTTAAACCACGTGTTTGCTATGATTAAATCATGTTCCGTGCAAAATTCTACCAGGCGACTTCCTCTTTCATTCCTCCTGCCCAGTCCATATTCACCTACTATTTTTCCTTCTCTTCCTTTTCCTACTACCGAATTCCAGTCTCCCATCACAATTAAGTTTTCCTCTCCCTTAACTGTCTGAATAATTTCCTTTAGCTCCTCATATATTTCATCGATCTCTTCATCATCATCAGAGCTAGTTGGCATATAAACCTGTACTACTGTTGTCGGTGTTGGCTTCGTATCTATCTTGACAACGATAATGCGATCACGGTGCTGCTCATAGTAGTTTACCCGCATTCCTATTTTCCTATTCATTATCAGTCCTACTCCTGTGATACCCCCAACTGATTTTGTATTTATAATCCTGTACTCACCTGACCAGAAATCCTGTTCATCCTGCCACCGAACTTCACTAATCCCCACTATATCTAGCTTCAACCTATCCATTTCCCTTTTTAAATTTTCTAATTTTCCTACCCCATTAAGGGATCTAACATTCCATGCTCCGATGCATAGAATGCCAGTATTGTCTTTCCTGATGACAACATCCTCCTGAGTAGTCCCCGCCTGGAGATCCGAATGGGGGACTATTTTACCTCCGGAATATTTTACCCGAGAGGATGCCATCATATTTTCATACAGTAGAGCTGCATGTCCTCGGGAAAAGTAACGGCTGTAGTTTCCCCTTGCTTTCAGCTGTTCGCAGTAACTGCATGGCAAAGCCACATTAGCTGATGTTACAAGGCCAGCTCAGTCAATCATCCAGACTGTTGCCCCTGTAACTACTGAAAAGGCTGCTTCCCCTCTTCAGGAACCTCACGTTTGTCTGGCCTCTCCACAGATACCCCTCCGCTGGTTGCACCTACGGTACGGCTATCTGCATCGTTGAGGCACGCAAGCCACCCCACCTCGGCAATGTCTGTGGTTCATGGGGGTGGAAATGAAAACTATAACGCTGAAATGTACTATTTATAGACCAAATGTCACTCTCTGCCTAACATTTTACACAATAATAAAACACATTTTGTATATTAGACTATGGCTAACCTTGTAGATATTATTAATCACAGATGAAATGTGTTTGAAGCAAGCCATGAATGTATCAAAACGTTTTTTCTTAACATTGTTAAATTTCTTTCTCAAATCGTTTGTTCTGATAATCTCTCTCTTCAGTTTGGAACTAACTTCTCCCATTTTCTGCTTCCATGTGTTCATTCTCTCTATAACCTGAAAAAAGATAAAAATTATAATTATCTTTAACAAATGATATATTCTTTTGAGTCATAACCTATAGGCATACCAGAGCTATAACTGTCAAGTTTGTGAAACTCAATACTGATGATAAGTTGATGGCTGAAATCATTGTAGATAGTGAACTTTATGACAACACATAACTTGTGCTTAAATCAATATCAATTGATCTGCCAGGAATAATATCTGATTTGTGTAGCAAGCAAACAATACCCCAATGTGATGTGTTTACCTATGGAGGTAAGAAGTTGTAAATACACCTTTTCTCTTTTATAGTAGTCTGAATACTATGAGAGATTCTTTTGAGGTTAACTTTGATAATGTTGACTCAGATGTTTTCTGTGGAAGCCTTTGTGATGGCCTCCACGATCTCTTAATTGATTCCAGTGGCCTGGCATATAGTTATCATGAGTTCCTCTTCAGATTATTTAACAAATAGATTTTGATTACCTGTGGCAGGGAGCTGGGGTTGGGATGGCATAGGAATGAACTAGGATTAATAGAGGTGTAATGAACAATGAAATAATGGGCCATTCCATTTCAAATTGGACAGCAAGAAAACTTGAATTTTTTGTGGGTGTTCATTTTTCTGACATAGAAAGTAGGCGTTAAGTTAATATCTTTGACAGATTTGCAGCTGTGACACACAAATGTAACAGATTGTTCTTTAGGTGTAAAAGTAACATAATTTCAAAGCTCTCGTATACTGGAATAGCACCCTATCAAAGACTGTGAATGGGGTGCTATTCCAATACAGCAGAGCCTTGGCAATTTGATACGCATTTCAAGGGAAATATTGAGGCAGATTTAGAGTATGTGATGTGGAGGGAGACGTCCTTATATTTAATACCTTATGAAAAATGCATTTAATTTCATACATGAAAATAAATAAATTAAAAAAAATATAGCAATGAATTAATTGTTGGATGTTATTGTTATATACCTACATCAACTTATCAACTTTAGATATTCAGCTACAAAATGAACCGTAGTTCACTGAAATCCGGTATAAGGTTCTTGAGCACACAGCACACAAATTGTCATGTTCACTGAATTGTAACTTTAAAAACAGTACTCATTTAAGGGATAAATCTGTGACAGTTTGTTTCTTTTACGTTACTTGGCTCATGCAGAAATTATTAATTATTATTTTATTTAAAAAAATACAAAGTCAATTTTCTCATTTTACGTCCGATTTCAAATGGAAGAGCCCTAATACGGATAATCAAAGCCTTGGCAATGATGTGGTTTAGTCGTTCCAGTCCAGGGTGGTGACGAGGGCACTGCTCTTCTTTTATAGCTCGGGGGGGGGGGGGGGGGTTTGGGATACGTTAGGATAAAACATGAGAAATCTGTTTGCAGATGAGGTCTAGGGCATAGTGCCTGTCTCTGAAAGCTTTGTTAGACCTTCACAATACTGAGCAAGAAATTTCTCAAAAATGAAAATATGTCGTCCATGGCTGGCCAGGCTGTATGGAAAGGATTTTTTGGCACTAAAGAGATGTGATTGACTATTGGTGATTGGTGGGTTTAATAAGGTCAGAGGTATGGGTGGAGCCATCCGTGCGCCAGGCTGAGGAAAACCAAACGAAGTAGATGAGAGAGGAGTAGAAGTTGTGAAGGAAGGAGGATATGGAGCCCAAATCATGAAAATATCATCTATATACCTGAACCAAACGAGGTCCCGGGTACGAATCCTGGCCGAAGCTTAAATTTTAATTCAATGCCTCACCTTCAGTTTAATATCTTTGTGAGATTTGGGTTTTTGGGAGACTAGGAAAGGTCCTTCTAGAAAACCCATAAAAAGGTTGGCATAGCAGAATGCAAATATCCATGACTATGCCACAGACTTGATTAATAATCCCTTCAATGGGAAAGTAGTTGTTTGCTAGGAATTACAAGGAATGACGTTTTATATTTAGATTTTGAAAAACATGTGTTTGAGTGCACAAGACCATGAACATGAAGTAGTTTGAAATTTAGTGTGAAATTAGCAATTTCGAAGATTATATATATATATATATATATATATATATATATATATATATATATATTGATGAAACGAAAATTATAGAGGGAAACTTTCCTGGTGGGATAAACAAAAATAAAATATAGAAAAGAGATGACTTACCAAAAGGACCGGCTCGTCGATAGAAACGAATAAAATCACACACATACAAGCTTTCGCCACCCCTGGCAGCTTCTTCAGGAAAAAGAGGAAAAAAGGGGAGGAAAAAGGGGATATGTGTTTTAAGGAAGTGGAAAAGGAGTCATTCCAATCCCAGGAGTGGAAGGACTTACCTTAGGGGGAAAAAAAGGAAGGTAAACAAATACACACACACTCAGGCATATCTAAACGCAAACACACCTAGACAGACATTTGTAAAAAGCAAAGAAGTTGGACAGAGATACCAATTGAGGCAGAGGCTCTGTCCACAGAACCAAGGCAAAGATGCTGAAGACGGTGGGCGGGAATTTGAATTAGCGGAGATTGAGACCAGGTGGGCAACGGGAGGAGAGAATAACCTGAAGGGCAAGTTACCATCTCCGGAGTTCTGAAAGGTTGGTGTCGGTGGGAAGTATCGAGATAACCCGGACGGTGTAACACTGCGCCAAGATGTGCTGGCCGTGCACCAAAGCATGTTTAGCCACAGGGTGATCCTTATTACCAACAAACACTGTCTGCCTGTGACCGTTCATGCGAATGGACAGTTTGTTGCTGGTCATTCCCACATAGAACGCTTCACAGTGCAGGCATGTCAGTTGGTAAATCACGTGGGTGCTATCGCAAGTGGCTCTGCCCTTGATCGTGTACACCTTTCGGGTTATTGGACTGGAGTAAGTGGTGGTGGAAGGGTGCATAGGGCAGGTTTTACAACGGGGGTGGTTGCATGGGTAGGAGCCAGAGGGTAGGGAAGGTGGTTTGGGGATTTGATAGGGATGGAATAGGAGGTTACGGAGGTTAGGTAGGCGGCAGAAAGACACTCTTGGTGGAGTGGGATGGATGTCATTAAGGATGGATTTCATTTCGGGGCAGGATTTAAGGAAGTTGTATCCCTGCTGGAGAGCCACATTTAGAGTCCACTCCAGTCCCTGAAAGTATCTGGTGACAGAATGGGCACTTCTGGGATTCTTCGGTGGAAGGTTCTGGATTTGGGGGACTGAGGAGGTGGCTTTGGTAATTTGCTTCTGAACCAGATCAGGAGGATAGCTGCGGGATGTGAAAGCTGTTATTAGGTTATTGGTGTACTGGTTCAGGGATTCGGGACTGGAGCAGACTCCTTTGCCATGAAGACCTAAGCTGTAGGGAAGGGAACGTTTGATGTGGAATGGATGGCAGCTGTTTTCAAGAGAGCTTTAGCGATCAACAAAATTACACTTGACAACTTCCTGGCAGATCAAAATTGTGTGCCAGAAACGAGATTAGAACCTAGGACCATGGCCTTTCGCGGACAAGTGTTCTACCATCTGAGCTATCCCGGCACACTTCACAGTTCGTCCACACTTCTTTACTTCTGGCAGTACATCTTCCAGACTTCACAGAAGTTCTTCAGTGACCCTTTCAGGACTAGCACTCCTCATTCTGGAAACATCCCTTAGGCTGTGGCTAAGCCATGTCTTCATCACATACTTTCTTCCAGGTTAGTCATCCAAGGTTTGCAGGAGGACGTCTTTGAAGATTGGAAAGTAGGAGACAAGGTACTGGCAGAAGTAAAGTTGTGACGACGACTGTGAAGTGTGCTGGGAATAGCTCAGATAGTATAGCGCTTGCCCGCAAAAGGCAAAGGTCCTAGGTTCAAATCCTGGTTCCAGCACACACTTTTAATCTGCCAGGAAGTTACATATCAGCACACACTCTGCAGCAGAGTGAAAATTTCATTCTGAAAATTATATTTGACTATTTCCAGAAAAATTTCTTCTACCATGAAAATCCTTTGTATGTGATGAGTGGAAATATGCTGCTGAAATTTCTAATTTGCTCCAACAACTGGAAAATAGAAATGTGTCGCCTCAAATAAAACTGTTTACAGTGGGTGGCAGTACTGTTTCTTAGTGCCTAGGAAAAGAATCCAGAGAGATAAACTGTTTACCGAAAACACTTGAATGCGCCAACTTGAATGCAGCCCTTGTAATTCAGTTTTTCACATAGTTAAATCCTTTATCTAGGTATGAGTAAAATATACACATTAGCTCATTTATCTCCCAATCAGTCCCGAAACAATAAACAACTTTTATTTATTTTTATTGTAAATTACTGACAAAACAAAGGAATTAAATGGAAGCATAACACAAAAAGTTAAATTACATTATATTAATTACAGGGATTTTGCATTTTTAAACTCACAATTACATTCTGCCCGTAACTAAAAGTTAATTGTTCTAATGCTGTGATTCTTTCACTCCCTCCCTTCTCCCCCCCCCATTCTCTATCTCTCTCTCTCTCCCCCTTCTCTCTCTCTCTCGTTTTTCGTGAGGCCGTCTGGGAGGGGGGGTGGAACATGCCCCTGTGCCCCCCCTCCCCCCCCGTATCCCCCATTGTTTGGAGGCCGAAGCCTCGCTACAGCCACGAGCCACGCTATGTGGCATATCTGCAAAATTACCCTGAAATGTACACCATGGAGGAAAGATTTACAGAAACAAAGGTTTGTGCAATTAAAAAAAAATTACTGAGTGGACAAGGGAACATACAATAACCTATATGCCATAAAGCAGGAATAGAATTAATTTTTTTCAAAACTCCACTTGACTTTACAATGTCGCTTGTTAAAAATACTTTTCAGTATATCCAGAGTCGCACTGAAATGATTAGCATATATTTACGTATGGAGCAGTAAAAGGGTTAAAATATTTCGGAGCTATACGCAACAATTACGTCTTCCTTCAATTAAATGTCATGGGATGAAAGAAATTAACTTTTTTCTTAAACTTCAGGGTGTAAGGGAAAAAAAGTGCTAATTTGCGATCGGATACAACATTAAACTATACATACGAAAGTTCAAAAGCAGACCACAAACACTGCAACAAAGGGTGAAATCCTGATGTAGCAATCACAAAATTACTTATGGCGGCTTCTAGCAGCATTTTTTGGAACTACCATTCACAAAACCTACATATGGCGGCTTCTAACGGCATTTTTCGGAACTTCCTAAAGCTTTCGCAGGCATATTTTAAGATCCATCTTATAGGCCAGATATATGCTTAAACTATAAAATTTTGATGAAAATTTGTGCCTCATCTTATCTGTGGAGATATACAATATGTGGGTATATATGGAAGTGGTGTCAACAGACAGGTGAGGATCCAGCAAGTAAGTAGAGAGTCAGTGAAGAAAGGACTTCTAATTTCCTGACCACATATGCCACAGGCTTCGATTTCTACCTAGGTAATAACACCGTTATAGGCATATTGGACAACCTCAACAATATGGAAATTAATTCTTTAGAGCACTTATGAGCATCAGCCCAACTTATAGTGCCTCCAGTGATTCTACTTGTGGTAGGCAAGTGCTTCGAAACCATAACAGACAGAAGACTTACAAACTACACCAGACAGTGAAGCAGGCCTTTAAAAATACTACTTCATAATGAATGCTATCCAACAACCTCACTCTGGCGTCACCAAAGGATTCAACATTCTAGACTACACATCTGCTATACTCCTCGATACATAAAGGATTCAAAAGGTGTGGGGCAAGGAGTTATACTAAAACGTCTTCTACAACTCAGCACACACTTGCCAAAAATTAACAGCCCATATAACTCTGACACCACTAACCCACACAGGTGGAATGACTTTTATATGCTGACGACACAGTGCATTGGTGCCACATCCCAGCAACTGGAGAAACAACTATGGAACCCCTGTACTACTTCAACAAACTAGAAGACTGACTCCAAACCTGGAAAATCAAGCCCAATGCATATAGCAATAGTTGAAAGATAGATTAGATTCGAAAAGAAGCAAAATAAATACCTGGGAGCTAACAATCAATGCCAAAGACATAGCAATGTGTTTCGGAATAACTCTAGAAAATTACCTATCTTGGAAACAGCATACCTCAGACATTATAAGCAACGCCAAAACATGACTCAACATTCTCAGCCACTTCAAGGAAGAACAAAAGGTGCAAGCAAGGAAACAATCATTACACTTATAAAATTTTAATGAGGCCAATACTTGATTATGCTGCTCCAGTATATATAGCTTGCAAGACCAAAATTATGGAAACAGAGAAATATTTCCTCTGAATTGCTACCAAAATGAGTCCCAGAACAGACAACAACAAGATGTATGGATTTTACAAAGTGAAGCCAATCCAATCAAGATGGCTTGAGCTCATTGGGATGTAAACCGATACAAGAACAAACCATCTACAACCTCAGTACCAGAACTACCACAGAATGAAGACAGGTACCTCAATGTAAAATACCTATACAAACTCACAGCTATGAAAACTTGCATCAAGATCACTAACGTACCAAGATCTGCAAAACTCAATGCTGCAGATATACTGTAAGTGAAGACAAACAACCTTTCAGACGTAGAAACTGCAGAAGAATATGATAGTCATTTAGAAGAAGGAAGAATGAGATAAATTAAAATCAAATTAGAAAATGATCAAGATAAATCAGCCAAGAACAGCCTCACCTACACCTTGCTGAAGTTTCCCTCAGTTTTAGGATGGATACCAGGATCATTACCACCCTTCCCAAGTAACAGAATACGATATAAATGAGTAGATACTCAGTATAATAAGAACCCCAAACCCACAAAGGAAATTGAAAGGGTCCCCAATTAAATAAAGAAAATAGAACACTACTATTGTGCCTTGCAAAAGTAATAGAAACTATAATGAAAGGTGTCATGAGCTATCAAAGTAAGTAAATCCTTCTATCCATGGACCAATTTGACTTTGTCATGGCAAGGCACTAAAATGACAACAGAAAATCTCTTGAAATATGTTTTAGAAGTATTGCATAAAGGCAACTTACAGTACATTTATTTATCGACGTAACTAATTAATTAAACTAAGACTGGGAATAATGGAAGCAACGAAAAATTGGTTTCAGGAATATCTAGGAAAATAAAATACAGATGATTGGAATTACACATATAGGACTAGTAAGTATCTCTGTTATTACTGAAAAACATACTCATGACCCTACATATATAAATAAAGGTGTACCACATGATAGTGTCCAAGATTCAGTAATGTTTCTAATTTACATAGATTATTTCCTGCAAATGATTAAGCATGAGCATTATATGCTTATTAAACAAATGTGCTGATCACTGAAACATCACATTATCTAAGCGAGAAAGCTGAAGAAACATTTACAGAAGTTACTACCAGTGCTTCAAGCTTCTACGAAAGACTGTAACACAATACTCTAATAAGAAATCCACACAAAATGTAGACTTTTTAAAATGCTGAAGCACTTCAATGTTAAAACTAGCACATTACTTGATTATATAATTAGAAATTGCTATAATTTAATGTAGTTTACTCTGCAATAACGTAATGCCTAAATTAAAACAGGTTACTTAAGTTATGATTTTCTGTAACACAATATATACAGCAATAATAATTATACAGAGCCAAATAACAAATGTAAATTAGATTATGATAAAATTAACTGTCAACTATTTTGTAATAACTTATATTAAAGCTGTTAAATTGCCCATGATTTGAATAACTAAATCTATAACATATAAATCCATTATGTCACAAATTAATAACATCATCAACCAAAAATACAAACATGTTCAATGTCTGGGGAATCCGGTGAGTTAATTTCCAAATCTTGAACTTCAGATTCCATGTTAATAATCAAGAGGTC
Organism: Locusta migratoria; assembly: GCA_026315105.1. Lineage (NCBI taxonomy): Eukaryota > Metazoa > Arthropoda > Insecta > Orthoptera > Acrididae > Locusta > Locusta migratoria. The sequence continues at coordinate 428,045,628 of CM048747.1, forward strand.
AAAATCTTCTGCAGAAAGTGTCTTATCTTCTTCAGAAAGGGAACTGAAATCAACCTCAATCCTGCAAAAATGTAAAAAGAAAGTGCAGATGTCATGAAGCAGCTACAATTCATTCTAATTGTTATATGTATGCCAAAACTATGACATTTTACACATCTATTAAATAACAGTATGAATTATGATTATGATAGACAACCACTCCTTACATAAAAAGGCACTGAGGTGGGAAAAACATTAAGCACACATACACACAGAGAGAAAGTCAAACAGGCACAACTCACACATACAAGCCCACTATTGGATGTAAACTCTGAGGCCCAAGTCAACCGTTTCATGACCAACAAGAATTTGTGTCCTTGAGTTCACAGGGATATGAAAATCCCAGATCAGTGTGGTGCTGCTATCTAGTGCTGAACACATCAATACTTTGGAGCCAACTGACTTGCTGTTTGGCATCTACCGCACCTGTTATTGCTTGTTTGTTTCAGTTATAGATTGTGTGCCTCATGTTTTGACAATTTTATGTAATATTTTGTCCTGTCTACATTGTCTCTTAGTAATGTATAAAAAATAGAAAACAGATAACTTACCCAAAGCACTGGTTCGTTGACACATACGAATAAAAACACATACAAGCTTTCACAACCGTTGGTCGCTTCTTCGGGAAAAGAGAAAGAAAGGAGAGAAGAAAGGGAAGGATACCGGTTTTAAGAAAGTGGAAAAGGAGTCATTCCAATCCCAAGAGTGGAAGGACTTACCTTAAGGGGAAAAAAGGAAAGGTAAACAAGCGCACACACACCCACACACACAAATATACAGATTTGTGCACATATTTATTGGTAAATCACATGTACATTCATAGTTTCCTTATGACCAGAATGTGTAGAAAATTTCTATTATGACTTTTCTTCATATTTATTCTTAAATACTAGAAGTCCATAAGCTACTGCTCCAAAAATTGAGTACATATGGCTTTCATGAAAAATCTATAAGGTATTTTTCTTCTTACCTCAAAAACAGACACCAAAGGGTGGTGATACATCAAATGGGTGAAAAAGCTTGCTCTATCTGGAAAGAAATACAAGCAGGCATACCCCAGGGCTCGATACTAGGAGCACTCCTGTTCTTATCTATATTAACAATAAATCTGTAAATGTAGGCCTGTCGCTGTACCCTTCAATCTTCAAAACTACTGGACGAATCTTAATGTGGTTTTCACAGGAAACATGAGAAAAGTTTGGGTCAACATATAGGCATAATTTTACCAAAATCTGATCACAGAAAAAACAGATATAGTAATTTTTAGTGTTTTCATTAGCCGTCATGTCTGTTTTCAACTATTAAAAACCTCTTATCGCCAAAACTACTTCACGAATTTGCATAGGCACTGATGACCCTGCAGTTAAGTCCCTTAAGCTTAACAAACATTTGAACAACATTTGAATTTGCATGGGGTTTTCACAGTTAACTTGAGCATAACTGGACAATGTATAGACTAAGTTTTATAAAAGTTGGATCACGGAAAAAAAAGAATATCGTAATTTCAATTTTTTTTTTGTCTAAGACCGTTATGTCTGTCTGTCTCTTTGAACACGTATATCTCCAAAACTACTTAATGAATTTTCATGGGGTTTTCACACGTAACTTTAGAACATTGTACAGTTACATAAAGGCTTCAATAATTAAAATAAGATTTCAGAAAATAAAGATATCATAACTTCATCGTTTGCTTAAAAGCCAACGTGTATGTCTATTTCTTGAGGGTAATCTCCAAAAGTACTATACGAACATACATGGGTTTTCACATGTAAATTGAGAATAGTTTGGAAAATAACATAGGCTTAGTTTCATCAAAATCAGATCAGGAGAAGGAAAGATATCGTAATTTGTAGTTTCTGGTTTATGTTAGGCTTGAATTGCAGTGTAGTATAGCAAAGATCCGATAGAGCCACAGTTCGGACATAGTATACCAAATAATTAATAGATGGCGATGATGCATTATTTATTCTCGTAACTAAAGCATAATTCACTGAAACAAGGGCTACGATTTTCCTTAGGGCACTGGTGTAGTGTACTGATGTTGGCAACGGCCGTTGAATGCTTCTTCGAAATCAGTCACGTAGCATAAGAGGAATAATTCTTCATGTTTACGATGAAATAAATAATTTATGTTGTTCTGGTCAGTAAATTAATCATCCCCCCTAAAGCGAATAGTTCATTGCCAACTATAGCAAACTAAACCTCTGCCACTGCAAGTAAAGTTTAGCCGAGGTAGGAAACAAAACTATTTTTTCCCTAGCTGTATCCCACATGCTTCGCAATGTTACAGAAAGATAAGAAGTGCATCTTTTGACAGGTATAACCACTAAATTATACATAGAGTAGAAATATCTATGGAGTGAGCATTGGCTTCTGTGGATCTTCTAACATTAAGATGGAATTATCAAGAGATACTGAGACAAATCCACTCTTTCCACACATTTATTTGCTCTTAGGATTGGTTTGTACCGTATTGGCTGCAAAAAAGCCCCACCTCCTTTTTGCAGTGCAACCACATTACATGAAATAATATATAGATAAATGTGTCACAGAAGCAACAAGAAAGTTGAGGAAGCATTGTTAAAAGGGCCATTTACACATAGTCACTCGTCTTAACCGAACAAAAAAGGATCAAAATGAAGTCATTGATTAGTAGATTTTTCCCAATATTAGGTGAAATTTCCACCTTAATGTTGGCAGAAAATCTGTTCTGTACATCTGAATGCTCACTCCAAAGATATTTCTGCTCTGTGCCTGCCACTAGAGATACCGTATTTGCGCGAATGTAGGCCGCGTGCGAATATAGGCCGCACCTAAACTTTTGACACGTGATTTTAGAAGAAGAAAAAATATCGAGTATAGGCCGCAGGTTTTTTAATTTTTATTTTATTTATTTTTTGTATATTCAAACTTTTTCGTAACCAGAAACACAATGTTAATGAAATAATGTTCTCTTTTCATTAAACTCAAAAGAAATATGCAAAATGTAAATCAAAAGCGAGACGACAGGCCGATCCGGGCGCCCCAAGTGAGGGGACGCTGAACGAAGGCGTGTTACCAGGAGTTTCAAGTGTTGTATAGCGTACCGTATGCATGTGCGGCGAAAATATAGTTTTATCGGTATGTGTGTTTGTATGTGTGTGTGTGTGTGTGAGAGAGAGAGAGAGAGAGAGAGAGAGAGAGAGAGAGAGAGAGAGAGAGAGACGATGTTTTAGCTTGTAAGTTTGTAGCAGGAAACGAACGTATGAGTTACACTGCCATCACAGTAACAGACATGGGAAACCAGAAATTCAACATAAATTTGATGCTGACGAAAAAAAGTTCGGCGCTAGTGTGTAAGTGAGGACAAACTATTAAAATGTTCGAAGAGTCGTTGTGCATTTCAAGGGCTAAAATGTTAATATCCCCATGTTTGCTTGACTTCATAATTCGAAACAGGAACTATGGTTTTGCTGCTACAACAGAAATGATTCAGTTGCAAGGCTGCAAAATAGCCCCGAGTTTCATGTGCATCGTTTCTTGGAAATAACCCCCAGCGAATGTGAAACCAGTGAATCTGGTCGTAGTAAAATACGTTATTTTAAAACGTAACATAGGAAATCAGCAGTAGCTAGACAAATAAGTAGATCCGCTATCTTAAGGGCCCTACACATGATGAGATTTATTGGATCAATTCGTTGGTCACCCGATAAATTGGGCGGTTTTAGGCACTACCCGACTAACTTTCCTGGTCGGCCTGTTGGTTGTGCCTGACCACCTGATCTCTGATTCTCCCACCACTTCACCCGACAAATTGTACAGTGTGTCACGCTTCCCGACCAACTTCGATGCATGAGATCGTCTGCACAGTGGATACGCGAAAACAAAAACAGTTCGACAAACAGACACCAGAACCGGGTGGCGCTGTGTGCGGTTGGTCGGAACGTGTGTCGGTGGCTACAAATTGGTTGGTACGTTGGACATCTTGTCATATGATAAATCCCATCACCGCTCGCGGTAGGTGTTACCGTACCAACGTAGACGTCATGGTAAAATCTCTCTCGACACACATTAAACTTTTATGGCGGAGACTAGCTTCATTGACTGCATCAAATTAGAATCATTTGTATGCTTAGGAAGTGTGTGTGTTAAGTATTATTTATGTTTAAGGCTGCGCCGACGTGTTAAAAAACAATCGTCAGCTTTTACATGCTGTGGTACAGAATGACACCATTCGATTTATATCGAAATATCGACTTCCACGAATTCCCGCGCAGTTTCCGTAAACGTGTACAAAAACATATGCAATTCTGCGAAACTGTTACTGCAGCATTTTTGAAGACTATCTAGTCTAATATGTTTCTCAAACCAAAATAGAAGTGAACGTGTAATTTTTGAAACTAACGACTTTGAAAAAAGGAGCGGTTGGGGGGGGGGGGGGGGGATAGAATCTCGATTATAGGCCACACCACGATTTTGTATGCCAAAATTTGGTAAAAAAAGTGCGGCCTATATTCGAGCAAATATGGTAATATACATACGCGAGCGACAAACTCATTAGAAAACTCCCTGCATTCATAATTGTTTGGTACAATATTGTAATTACTTACTTTACTACATTAAGATAGAGAAACACATCTTCGTTTGCAGAGACAATTGTACTTAGAGATATATTCCGAGTTCTGAATATGTAGTTCTATTACACAAGATCGATTTCAACTTCATGCTTTACGAAGTAATCACTGCGCAACGTGAGGACTTGTATTAGCTGAAAGAGTGGACGATGTAGCTAACACAGTCAAGACAATTCACTGGAAATAACTACTTTATTTAATGGAAAGTTCTACACAGGTGATCAGCTGACGCCATTCCTTAAACGATTACCCAGACTTACTTTATTGCACATTGACACCACCATGATGTCTTATTTAAACAGACATGAACTGCTCTATTGATTGGATTACCAGACTTTCAGTAATCGTCGACTTTTCGATAATATGGAGCACTGGATACAAAATAACTACATTCTCCCCAGTGCAACACTGCAACATTATAATACTTCAGCATATGCTTACCGTGAGAGATAAACAGTTTAGTACTACGCCATAGAACCAATACATGGTGCTGTTATTATTATTACAGTATTACTACTTCTCATCTCAACAATATTAGTGTTTTCAGAAGTTTATGCCAGACGGACAATTAAACACCTTCTTAACTTCATGAACACAAAGTAACAATGAATTTACATCTTTCTGGAGTATGGACTTAAATTAATTTCACTTTTTGTATGAAAAACTTTATGAGCATTCATTGTTTTTGACAATGACTTCTACTTAAATTTGACATCTTGGTCAAGAGAACTGAGTTTATTGACAGAGCGATCCAACAAGGATTCTGTTTTTGATGACCTAGGTCCGGAACCCTAAAAAACCATTATATTCTTAGGTCCCTCTTTCACAATAGTTGCAAAGCATGGGCATATTAGATAGTAATACATAAATGACATGCCTCACAAAGTAAATACCAACACAATACTTTATGCAGATGACTCAACAGCAGTGGTCTGCTGTGGAAGCATTGAAGAATTAGCATGGACCATGAAACAAACTCTACAAGAACTTGAAGAATGGATAAAAAATAATGCCATGAAATTAAATCTGGAAAAAACCCAAATCATAAACTTCAGGACAAAACAAACTACTGAATGTCTATGACAAATAGAGTATTCAGGTAAAGAACTGACCACAGTCAAGTCTGTAAAATTCCTTGGAATTCTATTATTTGAAAGCTTGGACTTAATGACAATCCCTTCAATCTTCATATATGAAATACTCCTCTTTGAACAGAAAAACTCACATCTGTTTGAAGGGAATTCATTCACACATGACTATGAAACAAGACATAAATCACAATACATGCTACCTTGCCACAGACTCAAATTATACAAAAGTACTCCATATTACATGACTCTCAAGATCAGAAATAAAATTAGGTCAAAATTTGGGGAATCCACACTGGAGACCATTGGTACTTACCTTAAAAGCAAGTGTTATTACAGTGTAGAAGAATATTTAAATGATTAAAATCAAATTATTTTATAGTTCAGAATAATTTATAAATGGGAATAGTAATGATAGAAGTACAAATAGAATCCATGTAAATAGTTAAACTTTTGCTGCATATTCATCTTTATGTATTAGCCCTAAACTTATTGTCCGAATGGTGGTATGCATACCCCTGTATATCTGTACTTCATATAGGTGTGTGAAGCTTTATTGTTAAATGATGATCAGATGTGAAACATTTAAAATCAAATTTGGTATGTTTCCTATAATTCATAATGTATACACTACATATTTACTTTAATGCATAAATCAATGTAACAATTTTGGTTAAAGACTTGATGAGTCACCAATGTTCTCAATCAAATGATTGTATAAAAACATGTTATGTGACAATAAAGTATCTTATCTTAAAAAAGTCTCGTCATTGCATTCAGTTGTTTCAGTTTACCTTTTTATTTTCCAACAAATCTGGCACTTTCCAGAATAAATTATGTAACTTTTAGCAATATCTGTCAGTTTCTCTTTCTAGAAATACCGACCAGCAGGAAGAAAGATACATTGTCAGTCCGCAGGTCACTGTAATGGTGGCATCGTCTTTTTGGCCTTCTTTAGGTTATGGTAGTAACACTAAATGTGGGTCTTTGGGATCAGTTCTTGACAATTCAAAATTTAAACCATAATAATTGCTTAACCATTCACAAAAATTGAATAAATGAATTCGTAGAGAAGCAAATTCTCACAACTTTGCTCTCTTATTTTTGTTTCATATCTCACATCGTTTCAGAGATATTAGCAAAAATAATGGTGATTTGACGCTGTCTGTCTGCCTGTAACATGTTCTCACTTTTTAGTTTGTGCTGTTCAACCGATTGGCATCAAATTTTCCAGACATAATTGTTGGCCACCAGCGACCCGAAGATCCCTTCATCATCAATTAAGTTCAGTGTATCCTGTGTTATCCAGGGATTTCTATTAGGCCTTGTCCTTCTGCCTATATGATCCTCTGCTGCCTTCACTACCCTATCTCTCAGAGCTACCCATTCTTCTTCTACTGTATTACTTTCCCCCGTTTCAGCCAATCCTTGCCTAATCAGCAGTTCATAACGAATAAGTTATGGTCAGAATCTATACCTGCCCCTGGATATGTCTTACAGTTTACAACCTGGTTTCTAAACCTATTCCTTACCATTATAAAGTCAATCTGGTACCTTCCAGTGTCTCCTGGTCTCTTCCATGTCTACAGCCTTCTTTCATTATGATTAAACCAAGTGTTGGTGATCATTAAATTGTGCTCTGCACAAAATTCTACCAAACGATCTCCTCTTTCATTCCTTTTCCCCAGTCCATATTCACCTACTACATTTCCTCCTCTTACCTTTCCTACTATCGAGTTCCAGTCCTCCATCACAATCAAGTTTTCGTCTCCCTTAACGAATCTCTGCCTACATAGACCAACACCTTCAACCCATCATGAGCAGTCTCCCATTCTTCATCAAAGACACCAACCACTTCCTCGATCGCCTGAAATCCTTATGCAGCCTGTTACCTCCAGAAACCATCCTTGTAACAATTGATGCCACTTCCTTATACACTAATATCCCACATACCCAGGGCCTTGCTGTGATGGAGTATTTCCTTTCACGCTGACCACCCACTTCCCTACCTAAAACCTCTTTCCTTAATACCCTAGCCAGCTTCATCTTAACCCACAACTTCTTCACTTTTGAGGGCCAGACATAACAACAACTAAAGGGAACAGCCATGGGAACCAGGATGGCCCCCTCGTATGCAAACTTATTCATGGGACGCTTGGACGAAGCCTTCCAGGGTACCCAAGCCTGTCAACCCAAAGTGTGGTACAGATTCATTGATGATCTGAACACACAGTGAAGAAGAACTCCAGAATTTCCTCTTCAACCTTAACTCCTTTGGTCCCATCAAATTCACCTGGTCCTATTCCAAATCCCATGCCACATTCCTCGATGTCGACCTCCATCTGTCCAACGGCCAACTCCACACATCCGTCCACATCAAACCTACCAATAAACAACAGTATCTGCATTATGACAGCTGCCATCCATTCCATATCAAACATTCCCTTCCTTACAGCTTAGGTCATCGTGGCAAACGGGTCTGCTCCAGTCCTGAAGCTCTGAACCAGTACACCAATAACCTAATAACAGCTTTCACATCCCACAGCTATCCTCCTAATCTGGTAGAGAAACAAATTGCCAGAGCCACTTCCTCATCCCCCCAAATTCAGAACCTTCAACAGAAGAATCCCAGAAGTGCCCCTCTTGTCACCGGATACTTTCCGGGACTGGAGCAGACTCTGAATGTGGCTCTCCAGCAAGGACATGACTTCCTTAAATCCTGCCCCGAAATGAGATCCGTCCTTCATGACATCCTTCCTAGTCCACCGAGAGTGTCTTTCTGCCGCCCACCTAACCTCCGTAACTTCCTAGTCCACCCCTATGAAATCCCCAAACCACCTTCCCTACCTTCTGGCTCCTACCCTTGTAACCGCCCCCGTTGTAAAACCTGCCCTATGCACCTTTCCACCACCACTTACTCCAGTCCCGTAACCCGGAAGGTGTACACGATCACAGGCAGAGTCACTTACGATAGTACCCATGTGATCTACCAACTGACATGCCTACACTGTGAAGCGTTCTATGTGGGAATGACCAGCAACAAACTGTCCATTCGCATGAATGGACACAGGTAGATAGTGTTTGTTGATAACGAGGATCACCCTGTGGCTAAACACGCCTTGGTGCACGGCCAGGCACATCTTGGCACAGTGCTACACCGTCCGGGTTATCTGGATACTTCCCACTGACACCAATCCTTCAGAACTCCGGAGATGGGAACTAGCCCTTCAGCATACTCTCTCTTCCCGTTGCCCACCTGGTTCAACCTCCGCTAAATTCGAATTCCCACCCACCATCTTAACATCTTTGCATCAGTTCTCTGGACAGAGCCTCTGCCTCAAGTGGTATCTCTGTCTAACTTCTTAACTTCTTTGCTTTCTACAGTATGTCTGCCTAGGTGTACTTGTGTCTGTGTAAATTTATGGGTGTGTGTACATTTGTTTACCCTCCATTTTTCCCCCAAGGTAAGTCTTTCCTCTCCTGGGATTGGAATGGCTCCTTACCCCCTTCCTTAAAACCCTCATCGTTTCCTTTTCCCTCTCCTTCCCTTCTGCCTGATGAAGCAGCTAGGCTGCGAAAGCTAGGGTCTGTTGTGTGTGTGTGTGTGTGTGTGTGTGTGTGTGTGTGTGTGTGTGTGTATTCATTTATTTATTTGTGATGCTGTTACACCTGTGCTCCTTCGCCTGGTGAGTAATCTTCGTCTATTATAGAGGAAAAATTCCTAACAGGAAAAATATACGTAAAAAATAAATGAAGTACACTTACCAGGTGAAGGGGTACAGGCAGTGATAGCAACAAATAAACACACAGACACACACACACACACACAAACACTAGCTTTCACAGCCTAGCTGCTTCGTAAGGCAGAAGGGAAGGAGAGGGTAAGGAGTCATTCCAATCCTGGGACAGGAAAGACTTACCTTGGGGGGACTATATGATGATGGCGTCTTCTTGGGTAAAATATTCCGGAGGTAAAATAGTCCCCCATTTGGATCTCCAGGCGGGGACTACTCAGGAGGATGTCGTTTGTGTGTGTGTGTGTGTGTGTGTCTGTGTGTTTATTTGTTGCTATCACTGCCTGTGCCCCTTCGCCTGGTAAGTGTACTTCATCTATTTGAGATGACTTACCCCAAGGACCGGCTCGTCGAGAGAAACAAATAAAATCACACACAAACACACATACAAGCTTTCGCCACCACTGGCAGCTTCTTCAGGAAAAAGAGGAAAAAAGGGGAGGAAAAGGGAAGGATATGGGTTTTAAGGAATTGGAAAAGGAGTCATTCCAATCCCAGGAGTGGAAGGACTTACCTAGGGGAAAAAAAGGAAGGTACAAAATCAGTTGGTGGTAACGCAGGAGTAGGTCTGATACTGAATAAGAAAATAGGAATGCGGGTAAGATACTCCGCTCCTGGGATTGGAATGACTCCTTTTCCACTTCCTTAAAACCCATATCCTTCCCTTTTCCTCCACTTTTTTCCTCTTTTTCCTGAAGAAGCTGCCAGTGGTGGCGAAAGCTTGTATGTGTGTTTGTGTGTGATTTTATTTGTTTCTCTCGACGAGCCGGTCCTTTTGGTAAGTCATCTCTTTTCTATTTTTATTTTTGTTTATCCCACCGGGAAAGTTTCCCTCTATAATTTATATATTAAACCCTATGTTTGTCCATGCTAAACTCAAATGTCAAATAATTCTGGCTGTTTGTTAAAATATGGTCAGATAGAATATTAAGTGTTGAGTGCATAGATATCAAGATACTGGGATCATCATAATATTGCCCATAATTTGTTATTACTTATATTGTCGTTATTTTTCTCCGCCACCCCCATGAACAACAGACATTGCCGAGGTGGGGTAGCTTGCGTGCCTCAAGTACCATAGGTGCAACCACAGTGGAGGGGTATCTGTGGAGAGGCCAGACAAACGTATGGTTGCTGAAGAGGGGCAGCAGTCTTTTCAGTAGTAACAGGGGCAACAGCCTGAATGGTTGAGCTGGCTTTGTAACATCAGCTAACATGGCTTTGCCATGCAGTTACTGCTAACGACTGAAAGCAAAGGGAAACTACAGTCGTTACTTCTCCCGAGGACATGCACCTCTACTGTATGACTATATGATGATGGCGTCTTCTTGGGTAAAATATTCTGGAGGTAAAATAGTCCCCCATTCGGATCTCCAGGTGGGGACTACTCAGGAGGATGTCGTCATCAAGAAAAACAAAACAGACATTCTACGGGTTGGAGCATGGAATGTTCTAACCCTTAATCACGTAGGTAAGCTAGAAAATATGAAAAGAGGAATGGATAGGTTAAAGTTAGATATGGTAGGGATTAGTGAAGTTCGGTGGCAGGATGAACAGGATTTCTGGTCAGGTGAGTACAGGGTTATCAAGACAAAATCAGTTGGTGGTAACGCAGGAGTAGGTCTGATACTGAATAAGAAAATAGGAATGTGGGTAAGATACTACAAACAGCATAGTGAACGCAGTATCGGAGTAAAGAAAGACACGAAGCCAACACCGACCACAGTGGTGCAAGTTTATATGCAAACTAGCACGGCCGATGATGAGGATATCGAAAAAATGTATGAGGAGATAAAAGAAATCATTCAGAAAGTTAAGGGAGACGAAAACTTGATTGTGATGGAGGACTGGAACTCGATAGTAGGAAAGGTAAGAGAAGGAAATGTAGTAGGTGAATATGGACTGGGGAAAAGGAATGAAAGAGGAGATCATTTGGTAGAATTTTGTGCAGAGCACAATTTAATGATCACCAACAATTGGTTTAATCATAATGAAAGAAGGCTGTAGACGTGGAAGAGACCAGGAGACACTGGAAGGTACCAGATGGACTTTATAATGGTAAGGAATAGATTTAGAAACCAGGTTGTAAACTGTAAGACATATCCAGGGGCAGATATAGATTCTGACCATAACTTATTCGTTATGAACTGCTGACTAAAACTTAAAAGAGACTGCAGAAAGGTTACGAGATGGAACTTGGACAAATTGAAGGACCCAGAGGTGGTTGAGAGTTTCAGAAGAAGCATTAGGCAAGGATTGGCTGAAACGGGGGAAAGTAATACAGTAGAAGAAGAATGGGTAGCTCTGAGAGATAGGGTAGTGAAGGCAGCAGAGGATCATATAGGCAGAAGGACAAGGCCTAATAGAAATCCCTGGATAACACAGGATTTACTGAACTTAATTGATGAGAGGAGAAATTATAAAAATTCAGCAAGTGAAACAGGAAAAAGGGAGTACAAACGTCTGAAAAAAGAGATTGACAGGATGTGCAAACTGGCTAAGCAGGAGTGGCTAGAGAACAAATGAAAAACCATAGAAGAATGCATAACTAGGGCAAAGATAGATACCGCCTACAGGAAAATAAAAGAGATATTTGGAGTCAAGAAAAGCAGCTGTATGAATATCAAGAAGTCAGACAGAAAACCAGTACTAAGCAAAGAGGGAAAAGCTGAACTGTGGAAGGAATATATAGAGGGCCTATACAAAGGAAATAAACTTGAAGGCAGCATTCTAGAAATGGAAGATGAAGTGGAGGAAGATGAGATAGGAGATATGATACTTCGAGAAGAATTTGAAAGAGCGCTGAAGGACTCGTATATTGTAAACTGAGAATGTGGGATATTTATGTATCCCCAGGGCCTCGCTGCGATGGAGTATTTCCTTTCACACCATCCACCCACTTCCCCACCTAAAACCTTTTTCCTTAATACCCTAGCCAGCTTAATCCTAACCCACAACTTCTTCACCTATGAGGGCTAGATATACCAACAACTAAAGGGAATAGCCATGGGAACCAGGATGGCCCCCTCGGATGCAAACTTATTTATTGGACGCTTAGAGGAAGCCTTCCTGGATACCCAAGCCTGTCAACCCAATGTTTGGTACAGATTCATTGATGGCATCTTCATGATCTGAACTCACAGTGAAGAAGAACTCCAGAATTTCCTCTACAACCCCAACTCCTTTGATCCCATCAAATTCACCTGGTCCTATTCCAAAACCCATGCCCCTTTCCTCGATGTCGACCTCCATCTGTCCAATGGCCAACTTCACACATCCGTCCACATCAAACCAAACAACAGTACCTCCATTATGATAGCTGCCATCCATTCCACATCAAACGTTCCCTTCCCTACAGCTTAGGTCTTCGTGGCAAAAGAGTCTTCTCCAGTCCCGAATCCCTCAACCAGTACACCAATAATCTAATAACAGCTTTCACATCCCGCAGCTATCCTCCTGATCTGGTTCAGAAGCAAATTACCAGAGCCATCTCCTCACCCCCCCAAATCCAGAACCTTCAACAGAAGAACCCCAGAAGTGCCCCTCTTGTCACCAGATACTTTCTGGGACTGGAGCGGACTCTGAATGTGGCTCTCCAGCAAGGATACGACTTCCTTAAATCCTGCCCCGAAATGAGATTCATCCTTAACGACATCCTTCCCACTGCACCAAGAGTGTCTTTCCGCCGACCATCTAACCTCCGTAACCTCCTAGTCCATCCATATGAAATCCCCAAACCACCTTCCCTACCCTCTGGCGCCTACCCTTGTAACCACCCCCGTTGTAAAACCTGCCCTATGCATCCTTCCACCACCACTTACTCCAGTCCCGTAACCCAGAAGGTGTACACGATCAAGGGCAGAGCCACTTGCAACAGCACCCAAGTGATTTACCAACTGACATGCCTGCACTGTGAAGCGTTCTATGTGGGAATGACCAGCTACAAACTGTCCATTCACATGAACGGTCACAGGTAGACAGTGTTTTTGGTAATGAAGATCACACTGTGGCTAAACATGCCTTGGTGCACGGCCAGCACATCTTGACACAGTGTTAAACCATCCAGGTTATCTCAATACTTCCCACCGACACCAACCTTTCAGAACTCCGGAGATGGGAATTTGCCCTTCAGCTTATTCTCTCCTCTCATTGCCCACCTGGTTTCAACCTCTGCTAAATTCAAATTCCCGCCCACCATCTTTAGCATCTTTGCCTCGGTTCTGTGGACAGAGCCTCTGCCTCAAGTGGTATATCTGTCCAACTTCTTTGCTTTTTACAAATGTCTGTCTAGGTGTGTTTGCGGCTGGATATGTGTGAGTGTGTGTGTGTGTGTGTATTTGTTTACCTTCCATGCCTTTACCTTTTTCACATGTATGGAGCAACTGCATGTGGGTTATTATAACTGGTGGCTTGTGTTTACTTGATATTAGGTGGGCCACGAAATTTGATTTTTCTGCTGCACTGTGCCGATTTACCGCAATGTGTTCACTGAATCTGGTTTCCAGCCGTCTTCCTGTTTGCCCAACATAACAGGAATTGCATTCAGGACAGTTGATTCTATATATATACCTGATCTTTGGTAAACATTATTTGCCTCGACACTTTTTATCAAGATTTTACCTAAGTTACTGGTGGTGGAAAATGCCACTCTAATTTTTTGTTTTCTGAAGACTGCTGCAATTCTGTCGCTAATTTTTCTGTAGTATGGTAAACAGATAAATTTATTATGCATGTCGTTTACAACAGGCGATCTACTTTCATTCTGTTCCTTGCTCAGTATTTTATTATACATGCTGTCAACAAAATTGGGCGGGTAATTGTTGACCTTGGCAATATATTTGATTATATTAAGCTCTGTTTCAAAACTTGTCTTTGGAAGTGGGATTTTTAGTATACGATTAATAGCAAAATTGAAGTAGGCTTTCTTGTGTTGGCTGGGATGGTTAGAATTGTAATCTATAACACAATCTGTGCAGGTGTTTTTCCGATAAATTCCGAATGAATGTTTCCTATTTACACGCGCGATGTTCAAATCAAGGAAATTGATGGACCTATTTTTCTCGACTTCGCACGTGTACTTTATTTTATGATGAAGGTCAATGAACTTGTTAACAATTGCTGTAATATCTTCATCATTCCCTTTAATTAATAACAGAGTGTCATCAACATATCTGAAATAGTATATTAATCTCTTAGTTAGTTCTGAGTTGTCTTGAAAAAATTTTGTTTCCAAATGATTGATAAAAATGTCAGCTAAAAGTCCTGATAGGGGGCTACCCATACTTAAACCATCTTTCTGTAAAAACATACTACCATTGAATTTAAAATAATTGTATTCTAGGATTAGAGTAAGAACCTCCATGTATTCGGTGATTTCCCCATTGGACAATGTCTTTTGCATTAAGAGGTTTTGCTTAACAATTTCAAGGGTTTCATTAACTGGTATGTTGGTATATAAATTCGTAATATCTAAGGAAACCAATTTCATGTCGTCTGTTACTGGCACGTCTTTAATTTTGTCAACTAGTTCATAACTGTTTTTCACTGAATACTGCTGGTTGAAAATAAAGTGCTTTTTAAAAAATTCAAAACATTTTTTTGCTACTTTACTAAAGGGGGCACCTCTACTGTTAACGATTGGCCTAATAGGCATGTTTTCTTTGTGGATCAATATTTGGGCTCTAAGTGTAGGGGTATGTGGGTTAATTACTCTTAAGTTGTGAACATCTTTGGGCGAAAAGATTTCACTACATTCTTTTAATTTTTGATTTATTTTCTTATGTGACTCTGTGGTTAAATCTTTATTGATCTTTGTGAAGTTATTTTCATCAAGGAATTGTTCAGTTTTTGTAATATATTCGTTTTCATTTATTATTACTACTGACCCTCCCTTATCTGCTTTGGTTACTATAGCACCTTCTTGCAGTAACTTAGTATTTACTATGAATGCTTACAGTATGGCCTACTAGGTTATCTATTTTCTTACTGTGTCTAAGTCTAGTTTCATTTGCAACTTTCTCTACTGTATCTAGCACAAAAACAGACACTAGATCAAACATTAAAGGACTTATAACTGCGGATAATTCTAAATGTAACCTGTACAATTCATGGTTTACAGTTTCTTTTTTGCAGTACAACTCCCTGATTTCACTTTTTATAATAGTCACTTCACATTTCTGTCTGCATTTCAACACATTCCTCTTGCTGTGGTAGTTGTTGTTGAAGTGAGCTTGTACATACCTTGGTGTTTCTTGAGAGGCACGTCTTGTTGAAGTTGATGTGCTGGTTCAAAACAGCGAGTTTCACACGCGTATTTTTGTATTTATAATAACTTGGTAGTGAAGTCACCTCAGCATTTATCCTTCTCATTCTGGACAGCCTTTTAACAGCCACCTTCTTGTACCAATATTTTTGAGACAGACATTCAATTTGTCTCATTTCTTACATCTACTTTATTTTATTTTTCCCAGTGTAATTTCTTCTTTATCACATTTCTTTCTTTAACTGCTGTCTTTAGTCTGTCATTCCACCAGGGTGTTCCCTTCTTTCTTTGTGTAGCACTTGTTTTCCACATACGTGGACAGCTTCTGTAACAAGAGTGTCTTTAAAGAGCTTCCATGCTTCATCTATCCCAAAGAGCTTCCAGTCCTCTTCTATCCCAAAGAGCTTCCAGTCCTTTTCTATCCCAAGTTGTTCAGATTTGGGTATTCTATCCTTGATCCTTTTTGAGTGTTCTTCTTTCTTTTCAGGTTCTCTCAACTGCCAAGTCTTAATCTTTGGCACTTTCTTGTACTTGAATAATGGTACTCATACCTACTTCAAATCTGCAGTTAACAGTTGGTGACCACAGTCCTTACATTCACTTGGAATAACTCTGACTAGATTTTTGGTCTGTTACAATATAGTCTATGACAGTTTTATATTGTCCATCCCAGCTTTAATGGGTTATTTTTTGACTTTCTCTCTTCTGGTACCAAGTGTGCTTGATGATTAGGTTGTTTCGTACACACAAGTCTAGCAAGTGTTCCTCTCAGGATTTCTGTTGCCATATCCATGACGTCCAATAATATTTTCGCACCCATGACTCTACTTGCCCACTTGGACATTTAGATCACCCATGATGAAGACATTATCTTCCACTATTAGGTTCTCTAGGTTTTCCACGAACTGTTCTTTTTTCATCAGCTGTGCAACCTGTTTGTGGAGCATAAACTAAGGAGATGGTTATGTAAATGTTGTAAACATGGAGTTCCCATTAGAAAGATTCGATCACTCACATACCTGATGTCTGTATGTAAGGCTGCATCTTTATGCAGGAGCAGGGCGACTCCATTTCTGGTCTCAGTTTGGCTCCACACCAGCGTAGTATACATCAATTTCTAAGGGTTTTGTTGCCAGAACCTTTCCACTTGGTCTCACTTAGGCCTAATATCTTTACCTTGTGCCCATCCATTACGTCAATAAGCTCTTCACATTTACCAGTTAGAGTGAGGATATTTAAAGTTCCAAGTCTGAGTTTTTGTTTCATTGTTTGTTTTTGTGTCTTCAGGATCTCTGATAAGGTTCAGGTTTGTAGCCATCACTGGAAAAGTGTCGTGTGCAGTAATTTCTTTTACACATCCGAGGCTTGTTTTAGCCTTGAAATCATGCTTTAATCCACTGTTGACTAGCTATGCCTAACACAGCTTCACTAGAGTCCCGTTAGCTGCTGCTTTTCATGGTTCCTGTAAGACCCTCACAGCTACTGTAGTGGTCACGGAACTCGTATAGTCTCCACTGTACTTCACCCTTACAGACAATCCCTTACTTCACACCTTTGCAAGTCTTCCACGGCATAAACGAGGGGTTGAACTTGTGAGACACAGTGTATACTGCCACGAGTCTTCCAACAGAACATGTGGTGCAGTGGTTAGCATCGCCGACTGCTATGCTAGTGGTCCCCAGTTCAAATCTAATAATTGGCAGAAAAATGTATTTGTTTGCATTTATGGAAAGGATAGGTTGCTACTCACCACAGAGGCACAGAAAGGCACACATAACAGAATAAACAAAAGTTAAGCTTTCGGCTGTTACTGTTAAGCCTTCATCTGCCACAGAGAATGCACGCACGCACGCACACACGCGCGCGCACACACACACACACACAAACCCAACTGCCGTCTTCGGCTGTTGCGGTTGGACTGCAGCACAGCTAAGGCAAGAGCAATTAGTGGGTGGAGTAAGGAAGCAGCATGGAGAAGGAAGGAGGAAGGGAGGGAAGGGATGCCGGTGAGGATGGAGCAATACTTCAGAGCTGTCTGGCAGATAGGAAGGGACTGGAGTATGTGGCGGAAAGGGAGATGCTCGTAAGCTGTAGTGTAGATAGGGAAAGGAAGGGGAGAGGAGAGTGTTGGGGGCAGGAACTAGCGAAGGTTTAGGCCTGGGGGATTGCAGGAGCATAGGATATATTTTAGGGAGAGTTCCCATCTGCGCAATTCAGACAAGATGGTGATTGTGGGGAGAATCGATATACAGGCTGTGTAACAGTCATTGAAGTGAGCAAAGCCCTCATTATAGTATCGCACCACACATTGCCAAAATTACTGACACCATGTAACAAGAACTGGTTTACTGATTAACATGGACTGTGCATTGTCAGGATGGTATGGAATCTATATGGCAGAAAATATAACATTATCAAGACATGTTATATATTACAGTCAACAGCATTTATGATCACAAATGGAGAGGGTGGGAATATATATATATATATATATATATATATATATATATATATATATATATATATATATATATATAAAATATAAAAAATAGACGAAGATTACTCACCAGGCGAAGGAGCACAGGTGTGACAGCATCACAAATAAATAAATGAATACACACACACACACAATCGCAAGCTTTCGCAACCCAGTTGCGTCTTCAGGCAGTAGGGAAGGAGAGGGAAAAGGAAATGATGAGGGTTTTAAGGAAGGGGGTAAGGAGCCATTCCAATCCCGGGAGAGGAAAGACTTACCTTGGGGGAAAAAAAGGAGGGTAAACAAATGCACACATGCCCACACATTCACACAGACACAAGTACACCTAGGCAGACATACTGTAGAAAGCAAAGAAGTTAAGTTATAGAAGTTAAGAAGTTAGACAGAGATACCACTTGAGGCAGAGGCTCTGTCCAGAGAACTGATGCAAAGATGTTAAGAAGGTGGGTGGGAATTCAAATTTAGCGGAGGTTGAGACCAGGTGGGCAACGGGAAGAGAGAATATGCTGAAGGGCTAGTTCCCATCTCCGGAGTTCTGAAGGATTGGTGTCAGTGGGAAGTATCCAGATAACCCGGACGGTGTAGCACTGTGCCAAGATGTGCTGGCCGTGCACCAATGCGTGTTTAGCCACAGGGTGATCCTCGTTACCAACAAACACTGTCTGCCTGTGTCCATTCATGCGAATGGACAGTTTGTTGCTGGTCATTCCCACATAGAACGCTTCACAGTGCAGGCATGTCAGTTGGTAGATCACGTGGGTACTATCGCAAGTGGCTCTGCCTTTGATCGTGTACACCTTCCGGGTTACGGGACTGGAGTAAGTGGTGGTGGAAGGGTGCATAGGGCAGGTTTTACAACGGGGGCGGTTACAAGGGTAGGAGCCAGAAGGTAGGGAAGGTGGTTTGGGGATTTCTCCCAGAAGTGCCCCTCTTGTCACCGGATACTTTCCGGGACTGGAGCGGACTCTAAATGTGGCTCTCCAGCAAGGATACCACTTCCTTAAATCCTGCCCCGAAATGAGATCCGTCCTTCATGACATCCTTCCTACTCCACCGAGAGTGTCTTTCCGCTGCCCACCTAACCTCCGTAACCTCCTAGTCCCCACGAAGAAGAATAATCCTACTCCCTATGACCCAGCTCCCCAAGACATCATTCCAATTGAACCCTGCCTAGAACAGTTCCATCCTCCATCACAGCGAGACCCACCTGCTCTTCCTCAAAACCACCCTCTTCAAACCTTCCAGGAATTCCTTACTTCCCACCTTGCCTCCCAGTCGTTCCTGAGAAACCTTAATCCTACTCCCAACATTACCGCAGCTGAATCCCGAGCTATCCGTGATCTGAAGGCTGACCATTCCATCATCATTCTCCCAGCCGACAAGGGATCCACGACCGTGGTACTTGATCGGCGGGAGTATGTAGCTGAGGGACTGCGTCAGCTCTCGGACAGTACCACATATAAAGTCTTTCATGGCAATCCCATCCCCGATGTCCAGGCAGAGCTTCAAGGAATCCTCAAAACCTTAGGCCCCCTACAAAACCTTTCACCTAACTCCATTAACCTCATGACTCCGCCGACACCCCGCACTCCCACCTTCTACCTACTTCCCAAGATTCACAAACCCAATCATCCCGGCCGCCCCATTGTGGCCGGTTACCAAGCCCCTACAGAACGAATCTCTGCCTACATAGACCAACACCTTCAACCCATCATGTTCAGTCTCCCATCCTTCATCAAAGACACCAACCACTTCCTCGATCGCCTGAAATCCTTACCCAGCCTGTTACCTCCAGAAACCATCCTTGTAACCATTGATGCCACTTCCCTATACACAAATATCCCACATACCCAGGGCCTTGCTGCGATGGAGTATTTCCTTTCACGCCGACCACCCACTTCCCTACCTAAAACCTCTTTCCTTAATACCCTAGCCAGCTTCATCCTAACCCACAACTTCTTCACTTTTGAGGGCCAGACATACCAACAACTAAAGGGAACAGCCATGGGAACCAGGATGGCCCCCTCGTACGCAAACTTATTCATGGGACGCTTAGAGGAAGCCTTCCTGGATACCCAAGCCTGTCAACCCAAAGTGTGGTACAGATTCATTGATGATATCTTCATGATCTGGACACACAGTGAAGAAGAACTCCAGAATTTCCTCTTCAACCTCAACTCCTTTGGTCCCATCAAATTCACCTGGTCCTATTCCAAATCCCATGCTACATTCCTCGATGTCGACCTCCATCTGTCCAACGGCCAACTCCACACATCCGTCCACATCAAACCTACCAATAAACAACAGTACCTGCATTATGATAGCTGTCATCCATTCCATATCAAACGTTCCCTTCCTTACAGCTTAGGTCTTCGTGGCAAACGAGTCTGCTCCAGTCCTGAAGCTCTGAACCAGTACTCCAACAACCTATTAACAGCTTTCACATCCCGCGGCTATCCTCCTAATCTGGTAGAGAAACAAATTGCCAGAGCTACTACCTCATCCCCCCAAATTCAGAACCTTCAACAGAAGAATCCCAGAAGTGCCCCTCTTGTCACCGGATACTTTCCGGGACTGGAGCGGACTCTAAATGTGGCTCTCCAGCAAGGATACGACTTCCTTAAATCCTGCCCCGAAATGAGATCCGTCCTTCATGACATCCTTCCTAGTCCACCGAGAGTGTCTTTCCGCCGCCCACCTAACCTCCGTAACCTCCTAGTCCACCCCTATGAAATCCCCAAACCACCTTCCCTACCTTCTGGCTCCTACCCTTGTAACCGCCCCCGTTGTAAAACCTGCCCTATGCACCCTTCCACCACCACTTACTCCAGTCCCGTAACCCGGAAGGTGTACACGATCAAAGGCAGAGCCACTTGCGATAGTACCCACGTGATCTACCAACTGACATGCCTACACTGTGAAGCGTTCTATGTGGGAATGACCAGCAACAAACTGTCCATTCGCATGAATGGACACAGGCAGACAGTGTTTGTTGGTAACGAGGATCACCCTGTGGCTAAACACGCATTGGTGCACGGCCAGCACATCTTGGCACAGTGCTACACCGTCCGGGTTATCTGGATACTTCCCACTGACACCAATCCTTCAGAACTCCGGAGATGGGAACTAGCCCTTCAGCATATTCTCTCTTCCCGTTGCCCACCTGGTCTCAACCTCCGCTAAATTTGAATTCCCACCCACCTTCTTAACATCTTTGCATCAGTTCTCTGGACAGAGCCTCTGCCTCAAGTGGTATCTCTGTCTAACTTCTTAACTTCTATAACTTAACTTCTTTGCTTTCTACAGTATGTCTGCCTAGGTGTACTTGTGTCTGTGTGAATGTGTGGGCATGTGTGCATTTGTTTACCCTCCTTTTTTTCCCCCAAGGTAAGTCTTTCCTCTCCCGGGATTGGAATGGCTCCTTACCCCCTTCCTTAAAACCCTCATCATTTCCTTTTCCCTCTCCTTCCCTACTGCCTGAAGACGCAACTGGGTTGCGAAAGCTTGCGATTGTGTGTGTGTGTGTATTCATTTATTTATTTGTGATGCTGTCACACCTGTGCTCCTTCGCCTGGTGAGTAATCTTCGTCTATTTTTTATATTATATATATATATATATATATATATATATATATATATATAAATTAAAAATTAAAAAAAGCTAATTAATTAAATATATTTAACAAACTATATTTGTACAAGATCTTCATAAAACATTCTCTAGGTTTGTTGTATTGCCCCAATTACACAGTTTTATAAGCATTCTATTTAAATTATTGTACACTTACTCAGTACTCTTAGTAGTTGAAAGAAGGAAGTATTACAATCCTTCAGTAATATTTTATTAGAGAAATTTTTGTAATTTCTTTTAATTACTAATGTCATCGTATCAAAGTTCCTATTTCATAGATCTTTAAAATATTTTACTAATGTATTTGTAGGCTTTTACAATTTTCACATTTATTAATGCATTATTATAATTACAATTTTTTCACTTCTCTAATAATTACTTTCATCACTGAGTAAATTTAATGACAACCTTTTATTACAATTTTCTAATTTTTGCTTTCACCAATGTGTAATTATAATCAAACACCCTTTTCAATTTAATCGGCGTGTAATTTTAATTACATGTATTTTGATTCTACAAGTAATTTCACATATAATTCTGGATTTGCATTTGGGTTCCCAGGTCTCTTAGGGTGATATTAGTTTGAAATCATGTTATATATGGATTGAGTTTTATCATTTTATAATTTTGTCATTATGGTTCAAATCTTTCATACCAAAAGGAACACTACGATAATGCATGATATGGAATGAGACTAATATTTTTTGTAAGTAATACCTAGGGACTGGAAATTTTAGCATCTATATTCTGTAAAATTTACTTTTATTTTTGTCAAAATTCAAATCTAGTTTCAAAAAAATTTGCATTTATTTTATTTATTTACTTTTAGTGATTAGATACAGAAAGTTTCTACTTGCACAAAGACAAAGCCTTAGTATTTTGAAACTGACTTTAAAATACACCTGTAATTTAACGAGTTTCTCAATGACTTTTCCATGCAATACAGTAACTATGTGAACTGGAGAATATTTACTTTGACCTTTCCTACTTCTACAGCCAAAATGCTTAACATAGAAATAGAACAAAAAAATTACGTTATTCACACTTTGAGGGAGAATTATAGTGCTTCGAAATATGTTTTCCAGTCACTATAGTGCAGACTGTATACATTATCAGATAACTGTGAGTGTAAACAAACTAGAATTTTTATCTGCAGAGGAGAGATATGGTGACGGTGACGGATTTGAAAATAAGAAATGTAAATGATGAACAGTTGGATTGTAATTGTGCAACTGCTTTCTGCCATTGGCAGTGTACTGAAGTTTTGTGAAATAGGAATTTCCAGTCTGACTTCTAGCAACATTTGATGCAACTCCGGTTAAAAACACCTGCCACATAATAATGACATATTAAATGTTCCCACAGTTATATAAAAATTTCAGTTCTAACCTGCAGACAAATGTATGTGTTTTCTTGCACCAAAACAATAAGAGCCACGACAGTAAGCTACTACATTATGTTCGCAGTGTGCGTCTTATACAAATCGTTTTGCCACTCACAGTTGGTGCAGAACCAAAAAAAATCAAGAGCACTGATACGTCATTGTGTCCACGCATTTATAGATTTGTAACTATTGTTCTTATGCATTTATCTTACCAAAATGAGGTTTGCCATGACATGTAAAATACCAGTATTTGAACATTGTTTACATTTTAAATAATTATACATGGAAAATAAAAGCACTTTCAAACTATCACTGAAAAATTTGTTATTCTGGAAACAATTCATTACAACGTAGCTTCCATTGCATACTTTTTTGCAATTTGATGCAAAATTCGTATTAACAAAATTAGAATTTTTCAAGTCCCTAGAAATACGAGAGAGAGTGTGTCTTCAGTTATCACTGTCACATTTCATTAATAACTTCTAGTATCTTGTATCGTAGCCCAGATGACGGTTTGAAAACGAAACTGGTATGGGGGGGGGGGGGGGGGATAATAATGATAATAATTTAGATGGCAATATGTCATACATTTTATATAAAAAAGAGCTTTGCTATAAGGTTTAAACAACTTTCTCATAGTGATCAAGTTTGTAATAGAAGTACAGCTGGATGCTATAAATGTAGCCTTTCTAAATCAATACTTACTCATCACTTCGAAGAACTGTCCTTTCTGCTGAAGTATCTGAAGATGATGACGTTAATGATACGTCAGCCAAACTTCCTCTCACAAAAGGCAGATCAATATTCCTCACCTGGAAATAAATAACATTTTAAAAATTTGAATGTCTATCCCATGAAAAGCTTCATAAGTAGCCACAGGATATCATTAGCTAATTCCTGAATTAATCATAAACATGTCTGTAATTCTTTGAGGGAAAAAATATATAAACAGAGATAAGGTATAGAATAATGTCAAACACGATTAAGCATGGCTCTTTGGAAGTAGTTGCACATGTAACAGAGTATTATTACTATGTTTCAGAAGCTGTCAAAAAAGACTCTTAGGCCTTTTCATCCCTTCATTAATCAGTTTTTGATTTCTGAAAGCACCTTCAAATTGCAAGTGACTGAAACTTCCAAAAATGATATAACAGTGACAAACCAGTATAACTGAATTACATATTAATAATGGAAAGTCCAGGTTGGAATCAAAACAATATAATAAGGACAGTTTACAACTCACCACAAAGATGTGATGACACACCATGCAGACTTAAGCTATTGGCCATGGCCTTCTTCAGAAAACAGGACATACGCAGAATCACACAGGCACACAACACAGTCACACAACCGTCATCTCTGGCTGCCGCACTTGGAGTGCAGAGTGGCAGTTCCATGTAACAGTGTTTGTGTACTGATTGTGCATCTTAGTTGCCACGCCATGGCTCCCCCTCTCTACACATAGTGCAATTGTTAATAAATGTAGTTACTATAAGATTTTGTATTTGTATCAAGTTATAACAATTTAAAATAAATGTCAAACTGTATTCCAGATTGACATTAATTCCAATAATTGTTGTAAGCCATTTAAAATCGAACTGGTATCCCTTTCCTATGTTGAGTTAATTCAATTTCTTTTCCTATTCCTCTGACACTTAGTAGTCAGTCATTTAGTAGTTTGTGTGATGGTTTCTAGGAGGAACTACAGTGCAATCTTTCTCTGTGAAACAGCTCTGGAAAAAGACATTTAGTATTTAGGCCTTATGTATATCATCCTCGATTTCAGCACAATTATGGTCACAGAGTGTCTGGACATCTGGTTTTGACCCATTTTACCAATATGACACATGTTCCAAATTTTTTAGGCTTTTCTACCAAGTCAGTGCACAAGTCATTACTCTCAAAGTCATTGGACACCTCTCGCCTGGCAGACCTTATGCTAATTTTGACATCATTTAACTTCTGCTTGTCTGCAAGACTTTGACTGTTTTAACATTTGAAGTTCTCCTTGCTATCATAATAGTTTCCTTTCTCGGTTGTTGAACTATCATGGATCTTTCCCATCTCTCATAATTTTACTTGGTACAACATCTGACTATTTTTTATTTTGCTAAATAAGAAAAGTTTCCTACCTTTCTTGGTATTTCTATATACAGCTGTATTCACTGATGCTGTTAAGCTAACTGAATTGTGAAGTTCAGGACTACTTGTCATCAGCAGGTCTAAGATGCTATCTCCATGAGTCAACTCTCTAATTAACTGCTTGAGGTAATTTTTGGATACAGCACTCAGAACAATATTGCTCAATACTGTGTGCCTTCCACCTGCCTACAACACATATGTCTCCCAGTCTATATCCAGTAAATTAAAAATCTCCACCTAAAACTACAATGTAAGTAGGAAAATTACAAGAAATATTTTCCAAGTTTTCCCTCTGAAGTTCTGCCGCTACTGCTGCTGAGCTGTGTGGCCTATAAAAACATCCTATGACCATGTTTGAGATACTTTTCATGCTGACGTTTCCCAAATTATTTCACCTTCCTAATCTTTACTCATTTCACTTGATACAAGAGTATTCTTTATTGGTATAAAGACACATCCTCCTTCAGTGTTCAGCCTATCTTTGCAGTATACTGTATGTTACAGTCAGAGTTTAACATCTTGACACTATTTATAATTTGGAATGAGCCACATTTCTGTCCCTAGTAGAGTGAACGTAGGATAAATTGGCTGATAGATGCGCAGACAGCGGGGCAAGTGTGGAGAGAGCGATAATGGTGGGAATAGCGGTTGGAGCAGTGAAAGGAAGTTCTAACACTTTAATCCAGATGTGTCTAGATAAAAACTTTCTAATGCAATGCTTGTTTTATAATTTATATATGTGTTAATAATTATGTATATTTCATAATAATGTTACGAATATTATAGAAGGAAATTTTTCCTCGTGGGACAATTATGCATAAAAATAGAAATTGAATAACTTACCCAAAGCACAGGCTCATTGATAGAAACAAATAAAAATGCACACAAACACACATATAAGCTTTCACAATTGTTGGTTGCTTCTTCAGGAAAAGAGGAAGGAAGGAGGGGAGAAAGGGAAGGATATGGGTTTTAAGGAAGTGGAAAAGGAGTAATTCCAATCCCACAAGTGGAAGGACTTACCTTAAGGGGAAAAAGGAAAGGTAAACAAGCGCACACACACCCACACGCATACAATTGCAAACACGACAAGGTAGAAATGTCCACTTTGTTGTGTTTGCCAGTGCATGTGCGTATGCGCTTGTTAATCTTTCCTTTTTTTCCCTTAAGGTAGGTCCTTCCACTCCTTGGATTGGAATGACTCCTTTTCCACTTCCTTAAAACCCGTATCCTTCCCTTTCTCTCCTCCTTCCTTCCTCTTTTCCTGAAGAAGCGACCATCGGTTGCGAAAGCTTGTATGTGTGTTTGAGTGTGTTTTTATTTGTTTCTATCAATGAGCCTGTGCTTAGGGTAAGTTATCCAATTTCATAATAATGTTATGTTTATTCAAGAGTATTTTTGCTGTAAATAAAATTGTAATTACACTGGGTGTACACTGTTAGGAAAAATAGGGACACTATCTTTGTCAGAGATTTGCAATGTGTGGAGTATGGTCTTCGACGAGCAAGTGAGCACGGGAGAGCGCTAACAAAAAGGAAGTCATGTGCTGTTGCTTGAAATGAGAGAAAAGACAACCAAGCCATGGAGACAAGTAGTGCCATGTCCCAGGTTACCAGGCCTATGTTGCTGGCATGTTTATCCAGTGATGAGTGAGGGCAGATGTCACAGGCTTTCATCTCATCAAGAGCCTGCTCAGTAATTGCTCATTGAATGGAAGTGTACCCGTACCTTCAACAGCATTGATGACGACAGCGCGGCCGGTTCTCAACAATGGGGATGTACTGCAAGACCACTCCATATTTTCTACCACACAAAAGCTTAGGCAGTGTGTGAGGCGTTTACCCAGAACTCATGTATAGTGATTGAAATAATAATAATTTTTTTTAAGTTAAGTAGACGTTCATTGCCCCTAATCATTATTACCTGTGTATAGTCCTATCCTATCCTGTGAAGTGAAAACAGAGTGTCATTGCTAAAACAAAATAATTATTTCAAGTGCCAAGCCAATAAAACTTAATTTTTCAAAGTTCATTTTCTTTGTGTGATCTCATTAATTTGATGATGCAATATTATAGCTTTCTTGTTACTGGAGGCTGCCACTAATGAAAACTTAAAGATAAAACTTAAAATTACTAATATTAATTTTTTCTGATGGTTGGTGCATATTTCGGTGTTGTTCATGTGCAGATACTCTATTGCACTGGCTTTGACGCAATGTTTGGGAGTTTAGTATTAATTTAAGTAAAAGTTAATCAAAGTTATTTCAAATGCTTTCCTGCTAACGAGGTAAAATGATACAGGTGAGTAAGTGTTAATCTGAGGTGACGTCAATTGTTGGGTGCATTACTTATCTCCAATCAATCAGTCAAAAAGATTTATCACTGATTAGGTCTATTTTCAAAATTTAATTTTACTTCCATTTTATTTAAAGTCAGCAAATCACACTTCATTATTTTCGTAGAATGATTACTGTGGAACTTGTATATCACAACCTTCTGTTGTGTCACACCTGACGAAGAGGTAAGTAGTTCATTAATTTAATGTTCCACAGATAGTGCCCTACTGGGCTGGCAACCGTTTTTAACTGTTTCTAAATTAATTGCATTATCAATATTTGTGTAGTTACTGTGTGCTCTATTTTCCTACAAACTTCAGTACATACATGTTTGATGCTAATTGCTCCAACTTTCAACTGGTTCATTTCAATAGATATCCTTATCCAAATTCTTTGTAGGCAACATTAATCATGATTCTTTAACGAATTATTATCCGGTAGGAAACGTGGGGTGTTACGAAGTGCTGCTACTAAACTGAAGCCTACACTCCACTACCTGCCGGGGTTTTATAAATTTTCTCTTCTGTACCTAACCATACCATCAAAAATACTTTCTTTAATTATTTAACTCAATGTTATTAATATTTCATATATAATAATGGAAAGTCCAGGTTTAGACTGATATGTTAGTGTGCATGCAGGAAGTATGGTGTTTCTGTTTAACTTGCAAATCGAAAATTTTTTCATTTGTCTTCAATTTACAGCAGTCAACTGGATAGAGCTTAAACAGTCAGTCAGAAACAATACTAAATCAAACACCCACAATACAAAATAGAAAAGTTTTTCATTAGCCTTCAATCTACTGCACTCATCTGGATAGAACTTAAGCAATCAGACAGAAGCAATACTAAATCAAACACTTGCAATAGGAAATGTATTAATAAAACTGATGGTAATTCTGTCGCTGCATTACAGAACGTGGTTACATTTAAAAGCAATGCTCACTCTCTCCTGTCTATAGTATTGTAGACCAGAGAACATAAATGTTTCCTTAAGCCTTTAGACACACTAATTCCTTATTGTATGCAGAACTACTGTCCTTATAATTTATCTGCATGTACTATAATCAGACATTGTCCCTTTTTTTTTCCTTGCCTTTAATCCATTACTTGATCCATCTGGCCACTCATTGGGCATAGTACGTAAACTGCGACATATATGAGAGGTCAACACTTTTCACAGAACTATCTTACTTTATTCAAATAATTTATATATTCCAAAGCATCTTCCTGTAACCTGTTTTGTTTGGGCCACCTGTTAACTATGAAGCATGTTAATTGCATAAAAAAAAAGAAGAAGATGCATGTAAGTATTACATTGAAAAACTAATGTACAAGACCTTTTTCTCTTTATTCCACTTTTTCTTGGAGTAGAGAAACCTTAAGAATTACCGGCAATTAATTTCCCTCTCTCTCTCTCTTTCTCCCCCCCCTTTTTTTCTTTTTCTTTTTCTTTTTTTTTTTTTTCCTTTCCCAGACGTGCAACACCAGTAGCAGCCTGCACTCTTTTAAGGACACTTTTAATGTGATTTTTATCCCCTCTTTTGGCATAAATTTAATTACAATGAAAACAATCTCTCATGCCTGGCTATGCAGAACTCTTCCTGCACCTAAAGCGCTTGCATACTGTGCTGCCACACCATGTGCACTGGGCGGCAGGCGGAAGTGGACTGACGTGGCTTCCCCTTCCGGTTAAAGGAACATTTCAGACGAAAATTTGTCTCTGCACATCATCCACCGTGTCCTGTGCAGACCCTACTACCTATGCATAGTGACTATCTAAAAGTGAGAGCAGTTCTGAGTAGGGATGGGTCGAATCCCAATTTTACCGAATCGAATCCGAATACCAAATCTTAAATATAACATGAGCCGAATCCCGAACCCGAATCGAATCTTTAACCCAAATAATCTTTCAACTCAAGTATCTGTATTTAAAAAGAATTACTACCCTATCACAGCCAGTGAAGAAGATAAAGCCTTCTGTGATGGATCTCAAATGACAATATTACAGTAAAATTTAAGAAATTAAAATTTCATTTGGGTTTTTATTTTAAATTTTAAGAATTTTTAATACCCCCTTATCCTCTTAAAAGAATTTTTTATGAAACATTTTGAGATATATGTTGTTTAGATAAGAAACTTTCTTCACTCTATTACTGTTTCATTTTGATGAAATGAAAAACAATTGCGTAATGAAGTCTCACAAAGGAAAGAATTACTTTTTTTTTTTTTCCTTTTTCAAAGCTGAAGAATCAGAAATAAAACCTGAAAATGTGAGTAGATATTTTGGAAGTTTGAAAAAAAAAGGTTCTTAAAAAATAGGATGTGTAAATGTTTAATGATTTTATAGTCACTTATATAAGGCGTTATATTTATTATACATCCGAAGCTAATTTATTTTGTTGGTTAAATTGTGCGACGCTTCTCGCTGGGCTGCAGTGGTTATGTTGGCACCAATGGTAATGACGGCAACTCTGATGACCAATAAATGTTTTTCGTGGCAACTTCAATTAAAACAAAAATTATTTTTTTCTGAACGGGCAAGGGTACATACAAGAACCTGTCAGCCATAGAGCAGGTACAGTATTAATTTAGCTACGAGTGAAACGAGCAGCAATAACACTTACTCTGTACCTCGTGAAAAATTTTAACGCAATTCTACACTTCATTGTTCATCTGTTGCCAACATAAGAACTGGAGCCCAGCAAGAAGCGTCGTAAAATTTTACCGAATGAAGTGAAGAATTGCGTTAATATTTTTCACGAGGTACAGAGTAAGTGTTATGGCTGCTCGTTTCACTCGCAGTTAAATTAATACTATACCTGCTCTATAGATGACATGATCTTGTATGTACCCTTGCCCGTTCAGAAAAAAATAATTTTTGTTTTAATTGAAGTTGTCACGAAAAAACATTTATTGGTCATCTGAGTTGCTGTCATTACCATTGGTGCCAACATAACCACTGCAGCCCGGCGAGAAGCGTCATACAATTTAACCGGATTTATTGAAACAGACGTCAGATGTTTGTTGAATTGACGTTATCCCGCCTGAATGGCGCACGATTAGAACTTTTTTTTCCACACACGGTAGTAAATAACTTTCTTCTTGCAATCCTAGTGCTTCTCTAAGGTTCACATACCCCAGTACTTCACAAAATTTGACGAAAGAATACGCGAAATTAGAATGAGACAACTCATGCAAGAATCGTAGGTGATGTCCTAGGAGCCTTGTACACCGAATGAAGCGGCAGCGCGATCGATATATATCGGATAGTGTTTCATATAGAAACGATAGGTCTGTCCGATAGGTATCGAAGAAGCGAATGTTATGATTTTTACGTATATGTAATTATTTTAAAGGATGTGTTTAGTCAGGAACCTAAGAGTACAAAGTAACTTGTGAGTGAACAAGTTGTACTCTTAGGTTCCTGCCTAGCCACATCCTTTAAAATCATGACATATTCGTAAAAATCATAACATTCGCTTGTTCGAATACTGGTACCTATAGTTTAGTCTAACGACCATAGCTTTGACTGAAAAGTCCATTGACAACGAATTAAGGCCGATTCACACTGTCCGCCACGTCAACGTCACGTCACGTCACGTCATGTCACGGATCCGTCACCTCAAGTTCGTACTGTCCGTCACGTCAATTCACTTTTTCCAATACTTCATGTTAAAAGTGAGGTTATGAGTGGTGACGTGTTATGTAGAAAGTCATATTATACTACTGTAATTGAAGAAACAACAATGCTAAATGTTATTGATTGCCAAAATCAACTTTACAATGTATGTTTTGGGCTAACTTAATGTGGTAAAGTGCTGGGAACTGAAACATGTCAAAACATCGACATCTATTTTAAAGCGAAAAAAATAAAGTTTCTTGCTGCTGCTAGCGGAGCGAGAGTTGAATGTCTGATATATATTGATTGTATTGCCGTTTCATTCTATGTATACGGTACCTAGGAAATTACCTGTTACCAACGTGACCTGCTACATTTGAAGTTGAGCAATACGTTCTATTTCCTTCGTTGAATGGTGTGTTAAAATTCAATAGCCGAAAATAAAGTGGAAATTAGACTCGACTTCCTTTTTTTTATTATTTTTATGAGTGCAAAAGTTTTAACGCCAGTATTTACACTTGCGCCTACGAAGCAAG
This sequence comes from Locusta migratoria, assembly GCA_026315105.1. NCBI lineage: Eukaryota > Metazoa > Arthropoda > Insecta > Orthoptera > Acrididae > Locusta > Locusta migratoria. The sequence continues at coordinate 428,077,570 of CM048747.1, forward strand.
CCACTCACTACGTTTACATGTAACACATCTTCTGGAAGACGAAAACAGATTTTTGTAAACTGTTTTTCGCTTTTGGAGTGTTTACATGACCAACCAAAAGAGGAATTGGAAAATCGGTTTACGAAATCCGGTTTTGGGAGCCCATGTAAACTGGGTGTGTGCAGCACTGCTTAGATGAGCCGGAAAACTTACTTGTGGCGGCTCCTAGTGCCATTTTTCAGAACTTCGTTCGTTTTGTACTCGATTTAACCCCGTTTTATGACATCACATCTTTCAGCGGATCTATGAAACAATAATGTAAATAACGCAAACGAAAGCGCACTGTTATGCAAAGTTAACTACAACATTTGTAACTTAAGGTTTCTATATAAACTTCATATCGAATCTCGAATCCGAACCCAGTGTGCTAGATTCGGCAAATCTGGATTCAGCCGAACCACTCGGACACAACACTAGTTCTGAGATCTTTCCACAGATGCTACTGCAGTTACTATTACTATATTTACCTTTTCTTTCTCTGTTCTACTGTAATTTGTGCTGCCCTGTCCAGAATCAGTAAGCATCTTAACAGGCTGGAGGATGGACTAAAAAAATCACAATGGTGTGTTTTAGAGACCACTTTGAAATTGCCGGTAGTTTTACGATTTTTTGCTAACACTTCAGACAAAAATAATAAAAATAAAATAATTAAGAATTATGAATGATATGATTCAGTCTCTAATATTGTGATAATATCTATGCACCCAACACATAATATTCTCACTGACGATATTTTAACAAACAGCCAAGATTATTTGAGTTTAGCTCTGAAAAACATACTCTTTTTTTGCTCTTTATTATTTTAATATTTCTCCCACATTTTCATTACCCTTTACCGTTAAAGTACATCACCTGTCTTACCTTGGTAGTTTATTCTAAGTTTAATTTCTTTGCCTGACTGGTTACGAATGTCTATAGCCTGGAAGGAACATTGTGTACATTGTTCAAAACCAGTCTTATGACATCCCTCGCTGAAACCTTGCCCATAACTCTCTGTGGACACATGCCATCTTGTTTTCTGTATTTGATGATTTTCTAATTATAACTCAAGAATTGTAATTTGTACAGTTCTATTGTTGAAAATATTAAAATATGGGAATTAAATAATTTGTTTTTGGAATAATGTTCAGATAGATACGTTCACTGGAATAACGTATGAACTTCACTGAAAAATAAGCAAATGTTAGTCAATTTCTATAGATTATTGTTAATATTCATTACAAAATGTTTTGACGACAGACAATTTGAGCCGATATGATAATCCTCTTCTTTTTTATTCATCTCATGGCATTTAGTTCGGTAACTTTATGCCTAGATATTGAATGGAATGTTGTTTTGAATAAAAAATGAAGTTTGCAATACTTTTAGGTAAACACATCAATATATTATACTTTTAAAATGAATACATAGCAAGACGTCTGCACCCATTGAAAGTAGACACAAGTGTAGACAAGTGATACATCAGCTAACTGACCATCATATGTTTCCAAAACATTTGATAATCATTTAAAGTTTATCGTTTTCTTACACCCATTACTATAACATAAAACTACTCCTCTGATACATCAAAAAAATAATTTCCCTGGAATTATATAATACAGACTGAGAAAATCCCAAATATTTAGAAATTCTCAAATAAAATTAAAAAAATTATTCCTTTCCTCCCCTGGTAAATCATCCCTCTACATTGTGGTAACATCACACATTTCAGAGCAATGCCGCAATGAAAATTATAAAAAATGTGTCATTATTAGTACAATGAACTACTGTATATACTTGAATAATCTGCGCACATTATTATCTGAATTTATGAATGAAGAACTGGGGTGCAAGAATTATGCGAACTTAGGTTGGTATTTCTCCATCTGCAACAACAAAACACACTAAGCATGTATTACTCCACTTTAAAAAAACAGATCTCTTTAGGCTAAAATTGAAAAGCTGCAGAAAGGAAGAAAAGTAAGGAATGAGACCTGGATAAATTGAAGGAACCTGAAGTTCTGGAGAATTTCAGAGAGAACTTTAGGCAACAATTGACAGAAACAAAGGGAAATAAAACAGTACAAGAGGAATACATAGCTTTGAGAGATGAAATAGTGAAGACAGCAGAGGACAAAATGAAGCAGGCAAAATGGAGTACAGATGACTAAGAAATGAGATTGACAGGAAGTGCAAAATGGCTCAGCAGGAGTGGCTAGAAGCTAAATGCAACCCTGTAGAAGAATGTATAAATAGGGGAAAAATAGGTACTGCCTACAGGAAAATAAGAGAGACATTTGGAGACAAGAAAAACAGCTGTACAAATATCAAGAACTCGGAAGGAAAACCAGTTCTCAGCAAAGAAGGGAAAACTGAAAGGTGGAAAGAGTACATAGAGAAGCTCTACAAAGGAAATGAACCTAGAGAAAATGTTGTAGGAAGGGAAGAGGAAGTAGATGCAGATGAAATAGGAGATACTATACTGAGAGATGTATTTGACAGAGCCCTGAATGACCTAGGCTCCGGGAGTAGATAACATTGTGGGAAACTGTATGTTGGTCAGTCTGGCAGGGCTGTAGCTATTAGATTATCAGAACATGAGAGAAGCTGGAGGTTAAAAAAGACAGATTCAACCTTTGCTGAACATCTGCTCAGAGAAGGCCATGATTATGATGTAAACTGTGAGATTCTACATCCCCTGAAGAAAAGCAGAAAGATGACACTACTGGAAATATTGGAAATCAATAAACATTTGGCTCAGGATGCTAGTTTAGTATTAAACGATCAGATCCAGTTCTCCTCTACACCACTACTGAAATAAGTCTTATGTTATTTTCAAACTTCCTGTTCAACAAAAATAATCCTATTAGTTTTGATTCTTTACACATATTTATTATATTTTTATATAAATGTTAATAAGTCTCATAAATAAGATTTTGCGATGAACTTTCCTGTGAAGTATCGATTGTCTGTGATAACATCTTTGTAAATTTTAACATCTTTGAAAACTTGTGTACTACATTCAGTTGTCACCTGATGATGGCCTAAGAAGCCGAAAGCCGGTTTGTGACCAATAAAAAAGTTTTGCAGAACATCAGGAAGTTGTTCCTTTTTGATAGCATGTTCATGAAATAGAAAAATAGATTAAAATGTACATTTTAGAGGGAGCACAACTCTAAATATTGGAGAACATAGCTCTATTAAAAAAATAAAAAATAAACAAATAAAAAGAAAAAATAATAAGAAGAAGAAATAAAAAGAGGGGGGGGGGGGGGGTATGGTAGAAACTGGCTTTGAACTACTGACCATGTGCTGCCCCCTACACTATGACAAACAATTATGGAACTCTTGCTTAATTTTCATACTATTGGTGCTAATACTGCATTTTTAGACACTAGAGTATTATTTATTGTACTAAGAATGACATGTTTTTGTTAATTTTCCAGAGTGCCATTGCTTTGAAATGACAATGCATGACTTTAATAACAAAATCAATAAATACAGACAGCAAGAGGGCATATGCCAGAGAGTTCCGTCACATGACATTTCCGAACACATGATTTGTGTAAAATCAAGTAAGCGAGAGTGTCAAATTGCTCTTGTTTTTGCAATATCTCTACAGCAGAAATATTTATGGAAGTAACATAAGAGAGAGAAGTTGTTGAGAATTTTCTTCTCTACAAATTCGTTTATTCAGTTTTCATGTCAGATGACCAGTTAAGGCATTATTTGCAACTTAATTTCCTGCTGTTAAAAGGCCATCACAAACTGACTTTTTTTAGTGATACTAACCTATTTTTGCCCAAAATATTTGGAAAATGGAAGTTCTGGTCGCTTTCACAATTATGACTGTAAAATTTGGTGCCGCTTGGTTGAACGGTGTGATCTAAAAAGTGGGAACATTTTACACATAGACAGATAGACATTGTCAAATCGCCATTATTTTTGAAAATACCGCTGAAACAATGTGACATAAGGAAAAAAAATTCTTTCCTACAAATTTGTTTATTCAGTTTTCGTGTCAGATTAATAATTAAACCATTATTTCCATTTAAATTTCAAGCTAGCAAATGACAATTGCAAAGGCCCATTTTTAATGTTACTACTGCAACCTAAAGTGGACCAAAAACCACGTGCTCTCCATACATACTCCGCTACCATAGTAGCCACTTCCTGCATGTAGTACATCCCTGAACTATTAAGAGGGAAACTACATTTATCCACCCAATAGTGAAGGTCAAGAAATTTGCAGTCAAGATCAACACAGAATCATCTGAGCCTCCACTCGGCACCAAACTAGAGGAACGTTTCTGGTTCTGGGAACAACGTTACAAATCGAAAGCTACACTTCAACTCCATAAGTGAGGGTAGCTGTCTCTTCACCAAATCCACCAGCCAGCTGAAGGAGCCAAGGATGACCTCTGAATCCAGGCGGCAGGAGTCATTGGTGCCGACATCAACGTTTTGCAGCCAGGTAAGTCCAGTGCTCTGTATTGCCATTGCCAGAGCCTCTTTCACATCTCAGATGACACCCACCAGCAATCAAACACAGTGCACACTGGCATTCTTCCCCAACCTTCTTGAAATTTTGCCAAGAAGCCAAACAACTGCCTAAGATTGAAGCTTCCAATGACTAGCAAACCCACCCTCTGTCTGTCCAAACATTTCAGAAGGATTGGCCACTGCTGCAACAGTCAAGCAGGACAACACCTCAAACCCACTGCTGAAGCGAAAGGGGAATGCCTTACGGTTAGTTCCCAGTTTCCCTTTCTGCCAAAAGTATCGTGACCCCTGCTCAGTTCCTTACTCACAGTCAAGCAACTGGCGACCGTGAGGTATTTCAAAATTGTAACCACAGTGGCATCTGTGATAGGAGATGCCACAATAGCCATAGAGGTAGCCCAGCAATCTCTTCAGATGCCAAGGGCAGCAACATGACTGTTGACCATAGCCAACACAGCCTCCAGCTACTTATGAACACAACAGGCACAGTCCATACCCATCTCTGTAGAGTTGCTAAAAATTACCATATTTACCTGAAGATGCGAGAATGTAGTACTTGAAAACAGAAAAAAACTAATGGAAATTCCCCAAATACACAAGAATAAAGTTCTTAAAAACAGAAGCACTACCACAATACAGAATTTAAGAACTGACTAGTAATGAAAATGAAATTACACTACTTAAGAGTTCTCGAGGTGATACACTGGTCGCAGCTGGCACTAGATTGACTTTGTGGGATATTTAAAAACAGTATCACTAGGATATTCTGGAAGCAATCATTAGGGAAGAGTCTATGCAGGTATCACACGAAATTTTGCAATGGTCTTCCAGATACGTTGCACTCTGACTATAATAATGGTGCCTACACTGAAATCCGAAATTGAGAAGACCATAATACACAAATGAATTGGAAGCAACCATGTAACACTGTCAATGAGTAAATAATAATTCCATGAAAATAAATTAAAATAAAATACAGTACACCTAGATAGACAGCATCAAATTTGATCCAATGATGGCAGATACCACTTGGGGGATAGCAGATGTACAGATGTTTTCAAAACCGTCCAACAACAGATAGCAAAGTGACATAGCTGCCACAGCACCATCTGTGTGTACCCTTTAATACGGAACATTTACAGCCTTAAGGTTCAGTGCAATATCAACATGTAAAGAAAACAGGTGCCATGCCAAAATCCTGCAGCCAATTGAGCAAATTTGAAAGAAGTCAAATTGCAGCCTTCTAAGTGGTGGGATGTTGCTTCTGGAGAATTTCCACACAAATTTGATATGCTGTATGAGTTTGAAATAATGCTGGCTGTAATAGTCACACTAGTGGAGAATGTTCTACATGTCCACAAAGAACAAATATCCAACAATGGCGTACAATCAGCTTCCAGAAAGACAAACAAGCTGTTGGAATTGTTAGATAGTTTTGTTGTCTACCTGGAGTTGCTGCATATGTGACTGCAGTGTTACATACCTAACAGACAATTAATCAGCTAAGTATTAAAACTCATACCAAGCGGTGTTGATAATCATTCATTTCTGCAGTTTGTATGTCATAGAGCAATTATCATATTTACAGTCCATATACAAATTGTTTTGTTTTACTACAAAGGATATTTTCATGAAAAAAATTTTAAAATGCAGTTACTGACATACTTTGCTCTCCAGTAAAAGTTTTTTATACCACTGCTCCTGCTGCTTCCAATTTGTTTCAAGAACTTCAATAGTTGTTGAAGCCATCCATTTCTCATGATCTCTATTATTTATTCTCTTCTCTAGCTGAAAAACAGAAAACGTTCTGTGTAATATAATACAGCACAATAACTGTGAATAAGAAATTTATTAAGATATTTCTTTCTTCATTCAAAATACACATATAAGTAAAGTACTGATAAAAGTGTAATATGTGAATGTGTCTACCAAAAGCTTCAACATTTTGCAGTCTTTTCATTAATGCCTGTCTGTAACTTAACACCTTCTCTCTGTAGTGAGTAGCAATCAATCTTTTCACACACACACACACACACACACACACACACACACACACACAAACACAATGCAAGCAATGTGCTACACTTTCTTTCTAACATGAGATGATTCATAGGCTGAGATGGTTCAAAAAATTCCAGAACTTCAGTTACCAAATTTTTCTACAGTTACCTTTCTGACCTTTTACTTATTGTGCATGGTCTCCTTCGAAACTGTTTCCTCCACAATTGATACACCACTCCCAACAATGACTACATTTCTGGAAGCCTTTTGTATGCCTCCTGCTGGGTTGCATGAAGCATCATCTGAAAATGTCTATTGACGTCTCCATCCTTCAAACAGCATTTTCATCTCAGTTAAAAAAAAAAAAAAAAAAATCCGCAGGATCAGATTGGTCTTCACTCCTGATCCAAGGGACAAACTTAGTGGCAAAGTGAAGCATTCTAAAATCCTGGATTTTGAGATGTGTTCCCAATTGAAATGTTACATTCTTCAGTAATCTCATGGTCAGTCACTCCTCAATTTGTAGACACAATTTCATTGACATTCCTAACATGAGAATCAACAGTACAAGTTGAATGGGCGTACTGACTGAACATTGAGTATGGCTTAAAAATTCATTACTGTAGGCTTCATGCATCATATGATGCATATCTGTAGAAGCTTTCTTGAGTTTCACACAAGGTTAATGCTCTTAAATCTCAGCAATCTCAAAATATGCAAACTCTGCGATACAATATTACATTCAATGCAGCAATGAGCAATAACTAACAGGCTTACAAAAATGAAACTTTTGGGCAGTGACATATTTAAAACAGGTGAGTGCAGAGATGTCAACTGCATTTTGCTCCAACATTCCACTGGTGTGAAATTACAAATGTTCTGGAATTTTTTGAACAGATGTAACTCTTTTTAAGTCTTTCTTCTGGATGAAGTGTAGTGATGTCTAACTGATGCCTCTTTCCTGGTGAGCAGGCAGCATATAATAATGGAAGGTAGCTGCTAGCTTCATTGCAAATGTTGGAAACAGTTTCACAAGTGCTGTATCCGTGTCAGATTTCCATCAAATAAAAAAATTAATTATTCGATTAATGATGAAAATTCTCCTCAGAGATGATAAATATAGTTCAAACCATTCTATCTCGTTTGAACTAAAAAAATAATTACTACTATTCATTAGTGTAATAAAAATTACAGACATATAATTTTTGATTTAGTTTTTGTTATGTGAATTTCATACATTTTATTCCTTTGTTACAAACAGATGAATACATCACAAGATGAGATGTGGTGCCATTCCTTGATTGATGATTTTGTTTCTGGTTAGTAATAGTTCACCAAGGTTTCATGTACCATAACATTTCTTTTCATACACTGTAAAATTATAACTAGAAATCAGGTTGCCTTTGACCCAAAAATGTTTCAGATGTTTCCCATAATGACAATGCAATCTGTCAATTGACCAGAGAACTGAGAAGCAATACATCTTGCTAGTACTTTACTGGACTGCAGCACCTTATGAACAGTACTATGCACTGAACAACAAGAATATTCAGCACAGTAGCTTCCTAGTTTAAAATGATTTACTATTTTATGTATGTAGGGGAAGGTTGTGTATCTTTGACCACATTGTACCTTTGACCACTGTGAGTTCTGGGGCCATATGTGTTTGAAGAGGGGAACTATATACTCTAGTTCACAAATTTTGCCAGAGGCAGCATATTCACTTGTTTTTGTGGTGTTGTTTAGAAGCATATTTCTAAAATATGAAGTTATCCATTTACATCCAGAAAAGTAAATATTATGCATGTACTTTACAAAGTCATTTGGTCACGTAAATTATTTTCAATCTTAAATAAATTATTATTGGTATATAATACTGTCAATTATGAGTGATATTTGTAAAAAAGTTTAAAGTTGAAACATAACCTAACACGGATGTGAGGTCCTAAGTGAAAACCTTTGAACATTCATTTTGATGTACCTTTGACCAGTCAAAGGAACAACATCAATTTATATTCAGTTAATAACAATACTTTCTTTTCAACAACAGAATGCCAAGAAGTAAGGCAGGAATAAACAGGAAGAAAATAGTGAAAGAAGACATGGAACAAGCAGTGAGTGCTGCAAAGTCAGGAGTTATGACCATAGGGAAGGCAGCAAAACACTTCAGCATAAAAAAAACCTACACTGATTTTTCATGGAAAACAGTTCAGTGCATCTGGAAAAGAGAAGTTTGTATATTCACCAAACTTGGATGTGAAGAAAGTTTTCAATAAGGAGGATGAACTTTGCTGGTTAAACATATAAAAGAAGCTGCAAAGATGCACCATGGTTTGAGCCTGATGATTATAAGGCAATGGGCATACCAATACTCCTTGTCCAACAATAAAAATTTTCTTCTATCCTGGAAAACTAAAGAGAAAGCTGGACTCAGTGGTTAAAAGATTTTCGTTAGAGGTACTCAGGTGAACTGTCTTTAATAACACCAGAAGGAACTAGCCTTGCTCGAGCCACCACCTTCAATTGAGGGACTGTAAAAATTGTTTTCCAGATATAAAGAAATATTATCACGATATCCTTTCCAGTCATCAGTCATTTGGAACCTGGATGAGACTGGAATGTCAACAGTCCATGTTGCCAACAAAATCCTAGCTCCCAAGGGGTTTAAGCAAATTGTAGCTGTCCCATCAAGGGAAAGAAGTGCAAATGTGACAATAACTGCTGCAGTGATTATTGTAGGAAACTCAATACCACCTACGCTGTGTTTTGTGAGAGTCCACTTAAAGGAATTTGTTGCATGGTGCACCACCTGGGTCCATTGGAGGAGCATCTCCTTCAGGCTGGTCCAATGATGAGCTGCTGCTTCATTCAACATGTCAAGCTTGATACAGGAAAGATGTTAAACATTTCGCAGCTCAAGTGTTAAAAGCAATTGGGAAAAATAAATTTGTAGCGAAATTTATGAGACAGTAAAGTAAGCATATCAACATTTTCACAATGCCACATGTGGATGACATCAGTGCAGTGTTAAAAGAAGACATTGTTGGGAAGTTCATACGAATGCAACCACAACGTTGTGGAAAAATAAACTTTTTATACTTTTTCATTAAAATGAAAACCACAACAATATGAACAAGTTACATTTTTGTATTTTTTCTGTCTTATTAAACAAAAAAGTATAATGTAGGGTCACTTGTCATACTAATGTTCTACTTTCTTCAGATGGTCAAAGGTACAACAGGTGATGGAAAGGTACAACCACAGCATTGTACCTTTGACCAATGGCAGAATTCTACTAAAATAATATTTCTCTGAAATTTTTTAAGACAAATAAAATTAAATAGCTTTATAACATGAGATAAGGTTTGTACTGTCAATTGACACAATAAAATAGTGTTAAAATATTTATGGGTCATTTACAATTAAAAATATCGAAAGTGGTCAAAGGTACACAACCTTCCCCTACAAGTTCATCACATGGTTCACTAACTATTTTGCTTGAGTATGTTAATCCTATTGTGAAGGTGATGATGTTCTACCAGAAGTGTTCTTATCATACAAAGAAGACCCAATGCCTAGTACACTTGAAAGCAATATCTTGTGGCAATGTAGTTCACTAATTCAAGAGTTTTCAAAGAGTTGTTGAGGGTATAACATTCCACTTCAGAGACATGATGTGTTGCACCATGAAAGTAGTAAGAATAAATCATTAGGCCTATCACCAAATAATTTGTTATCCATTTGTATTGGTTTTGAAATTTCTGCTATAGAACTTACTTCAGTAAAAACAATCAGCATATGCCTGTACAGATGCCCTAGCTCAAACATAAAAACAACAAACTTGAATACACACTTAATTGTATCAGGGACCTGAACAAAAATATTATAACGTGTGCAGATTTTAATGTCGACTTCAACAAAGTTTCAAAAGAGAGAGATGATCTCATGGCTATATTTACAACACACAACTTGTTCCCAATTATTAAGTCCCCCACCAGAGCCACAAGGGTATCCAGCACCACAGTTGACATCATACTGATAAACAGGGAAAGTCCTGAATACACAGGAAAAAATATCAACACAGGTTACAGTGACCACTATGCACAGCTTCTTGAAAAAGTATCAACACCAAGTCTAATGACACAAACAGAAACAGTGAAAATAGGAAGAAACTTCAGCTATCAAAATATTGAGCACTTCAGGAATTTGCTAAGGAAGGAAAAAGGAAACATGGACTGAAGTGTATACAAGTGTAGGCACAGATGAAAAGTTCAATTCAGTTATGGATATTATGTCACATTATTGTAATGTAACATTTCCAAATACAAAACAGAAGATCAAATCAAGCAAAAAATATTGTTAAGCAGCAAACTGAAAATGACTGTCCCCAAAATTATAATATTAAATTGAGCCATAATGGCAAAGAAATCACTGATGCTCAAGAAATAGCAAATGTATTCAACAATTGCTTTAGCAGTATAAGTGAGCAATTAGAATCTGGAATCAAACCTTCCACTAAGAGCTGTCAGGTTTCATATGAAAGGCCTAGTATAAATCCTATTTCACTCTTTCTCCTTCCAACAACACATAATGAACTGCTATTAGTTATCAGAACTTAAAAAATGAACCACTCCTGTGGAATAAATTGCATCCCTGATAGCCTTATTAAGAAATGTGGAGATCTCATTGCCAGACTTTTTGTTCACCTTTGCAACATTTTTTTTTTTTTCAAACTGGAACCTTCCCAACATGCTTAAAAAATGTCAAGATCGAACCACTATTTAAAAAAGGTAAAAAGAATGAAGTGGCCAACTTCAGGCTCATTGCTCTGTTGTCAGTTTTCTCAAAAATATTAGAAATTTTTTTCAAAAAGGTTAGCAGACTTCCTTGATAAACACAACTTACTGTCTACAACACAACATGGCTTCAGAATTGCTGATCAACTGATACAGCAATTTTTGAACTTTTAAGTGAAGTACTTCAAAAATAGATAATGGTGAAAATATCTTGGGGGTATGTTTAGATCTATCCAAAGCTTTTGATATTATAGAAATACCAAATGACTGGATAAAATCTTACCTTAGTGGACAAAAGCAAATAGTCAAAGTGCAACACCAAAACCTCAACAAATTAACTGAACATTATTCAAAGTATAAAGATATTAGATATGGAGTGCCACAAGGCTCAGTATTAGGACCACTTCTGTTTCTATTACATGTAAATGACTTTAACAAAATCTGTGAGAATACTATGCAATTTGCTGATGATTCTAGTGTTCTAATAAGTGGCCAAGGAACTGAATTGCTTCAGAAATCTACAACTGAGACACTGAACATTGAACATCGGTTCAATGATAACAAGTTGATAATAAATTCAAGTAAGACAGCAGCACTTAATTTCTACAATGTAAAAAAATGTGAGCAATCTCTTTAGGTTCAGTTATGTGATAAGGACATTCAAACTGTAGACAACATAAAGTTCTTGGGTTTATGGGTCCAAAATAATCTCAGATAGGAGACACATATTGAAAAACTTCATAAGAAACTAAGTCCTGGATGCTACGTAATGAGAATGTTAGAAGGGTGCTGCAACAAAGAGTGCCGGAAAACTGTTTACTTTGCCTATATTTACTCTCAACTAAAATAAGGTATTATTTTCTGGGGTAACTCCCCTCTGTGCCAAAAGCTCTTTACGCTACAGAAAATGATTATAAGAGTTATGGAAGGTGTAAAATGAAATAAAACCTGTAGACCACTCTTTAAAACACTAGAAATCCTTTCACTTCCACGTATGTATGTGTACGAGGTATCTGTATTTGTAAAAAAAAATATGCTGTGGAAAACCCCATTCTTTTTCAAGGGAAAAAAAATGGAAATACACTTACAATACCAGGCATAAAGGAAACTTTCATATAGTCAGTGAACACTAATCTTAATAAACAGGAGCATTGCACTATGGGAAAGTTATTTATAATAAACTCCCCCCAAAAATTAAATCAATAAATGACTTGTCAAAGTTCATGTAAGCTACAAAGGCATACTTGAATCATCACTGCTTTTATAGTTTGCATGAGTTCCTTCAAGAAGTTCACTAGAATTTTTGAGTGTGCCCTAGTGATGTCTTCTATAAATGTTTCTAGCCCCACGTGTCTTATAAATGTATAACTTACTACTTGTTTCAATTTGGTATTTTTTGTAAAGAAAAAAGAAAAAATGTTATCAATGTTAATTTAATTCATCCTCTATAATATTATTTTGTTACACACTGACTTGTCCTACTTCAGAATGTACCATATGTGTACTACATGATTACCAGGACCAATAAAGATCTCATTAAGTTAATACATGTATACTGTGTGGGAATTTTAAGTCGTATGCACATGTTAACAAGAGGATGAACACAACAATTCTGCAACAACATGTGACTCTGCACCCAGCCCATAATTTTTAGCACTATCCAGACTAAGCAGTTACTCCATGCAGCTGTGCCCTATTTTGCAGGCATTCTGTGGTCAGCAGACTAGCACAAACATAATAACTTTCTACATCAAGCTAAAAATAGAGGGCAATCTCCTTAATGCTGTGAAGTGATATGTTTGACTTGAAGTAAAAGGATACTAAATATTCACATTACAGATGTTACAATTCTGTTTCAATTGAAAGCGTATACAGTAAACTTAGAAGAGTGATTTTCATTCTTTAGTAACTTATGGGAATTAAATAAACAACATTCAATTTCCAACATCATCAAACTACAGAAGAAGAAGAAGCCTACACAAGAAGAGAACAAGACATATGGAGGAGAGAGAAACTTCATAACATAAAAGTTCTTAACTTCAAAACCACATGTAGCAGTGTTCTGAATTTTATATTCACATCTTTTTCTCCAAATCACTAAGCCACATCTCACTGTGCTAATACGGTGGAGCCAAATAAGACGTGCTCGTGCTAAAGCTGTAACAAATACTACCTTGTTTCTGGAAAGGACAGTGACAAAATAATAAAAAGGCTTATGCCCAAATAACAGGTGGTATATTTGTTACCAAAGTAACATTTCTTGTAGTTTTTAAGTAATCCTAACAATGTAAAATACAGGTTTGAAAGTCAATATTAAAGAATAGATAATAACTCATCATAAAGAAGATATCTGAGCCACAAACAGGCATGTAAAATACACAATCACATTTGCACAACTTAAATTTTTGGCCATGGCCTTCAACAGAAAAAGAAACACATACATTCACACACTCACTCAGGCAAAATTCAAGCTCACACGCCAATCCTAACAATGTAAAATACAGGTTTGAAAGTCAATATTAAAGAATAGATAATAACTCATCATAAAGAAGATATCTGAGCCACAAACAGGCATGTAAAATACACAATCACATTTGCACAACTTAAATTTTTGGCCATGGCCTTCAACAGAAAAAGAAACACATACATTCAACACTCACTCAGGCAAAATTCAAGCTCACACACCCATCATATATTTTAAGTAAATATGATTAACCTCAGCTTGCTGTGATATATGGTCAATATTTTATCAGTGAAAGATAAAGTTGCGTGTTTTTTCCACAATTTTGAGCTGTACCAAAAGGCATGAAATTTCAGAAATAATACTGACTCTTGATGCAAACAGTGAAAAATGCACATTCTCACACGAAGTAGCTTAACACTTACCAATAATTAATGGCAGTAACTATTTTCCTGAAACAGAGAACTTACAAGTAAAGACCCGAGTTTTACTTTTGTTTGCAGATAATAGAAGGATATTTTCAAGTACTGAATTTCAAGCAACTATATGAAGACAACACACTGGAAATACATTTCTCTAATTGGAATTTTGAGTAATTTGGAGAAAGATTGGTTATGACTATATGTTATTGTTAGAAAAAACCTTAAGGGTACTAATTCCATTAACCTCCATCTAGGAGTGTGTACCAAGTAACACATAGGTGGGGCAGGATGTCTCTCATTTCTGGGAATGAGGACAGAACATCAAAACCTTGGTGAATGATGTAATTTAGTTATTCAAGTCCAAGGTAGTACAGGGTGACAAGGGGAGTGCTCTTTAGTGGCTAGTTACTGGTGGTAGACGGAAGATTTGTGGTGTGTGGCCATATGGCACGGGAAATTTGTTTGCGGACTAGGTCCTTGGGGTAGTTTCTATCTGTGAAGGCCTTTATGAGATATTTAGCATATTGAGAGAGGGATTTCTTGTCGCTGCAGATTCAACAACCATGGCTGGCTAGGCTGTGAGGGACGGATTTTTTCTATGTTGAAGAGATTGCAACTGTACTGTTGGTGAATTATAGGTTTAATACGGATGTAACTGTGGATGAAGCCATCAGTGAGAAGGTTAACATCCAGCAATGTGTCATGGTGGGTTGAGGAAGACCAGGTGAAGCAGAAGGGGAGAAGGAGTAGAGTTTTTGAAATGAGGGTAAGGTTTCCTGCCTCTCCGGGGGACACCATATCGACAAAGCACTGCCCATGTGGGGGGGTGGGGGGGGGGGAGCCTTGCATATCTGCGGGTAGCTGACCATGCCATATGTAGAGAATCTACTGCCGCAGAGATGTCAGCCAACGGATCAGGCTAAACATGTCCCACAACGTCCCATCTTCCTTATCCACTCCTAGTCCTTTCCCATTTCTCTTTCCCAACCCAAGGTGTGATGAAATCTGAGCTGAGGGATGTGTGGCACAAGGGAAGATGTATTGCAAACGAAGCCTCAGGGATACCAGGCGACCTCCCTGAGTAAGCAGCCATATACCACACAGGGTTATAGTGGCGTGGACCGAATAGATTCCCAAATCTCCTGGGAACAAGATGGACACGACTGAAAATATTAACTGAAAAGAATCTGAGGGGCAAACTGACACCTCAGACACACAAACATCGGGATCAGGACAAAATGGAATGCATTTCCACTTCAGAAACAAGGTACAAGACCTGAGAAAGGAGGGGAACTATAACTGAGAAGTTGGACCAGATCAGGATTAAAGCCTTGTCTGGGACCCATAAGAGGAAACTTATCAGGGGGAAAGAAGGAAAAGAAAGGAATAGAATGGCTTCCTAAACAAAATTGGAGGGAATTAAAAGGGCTTCAGCATACGACCCCCGAGAAAAAACTGTCTCAGGTTGAAGAGGGATACACAGACCACCCACCATCAGACAGGTGGCAAGAGGATAAGGGAGGAATCTAAGACTCCCTCCTCTGAGGATAAGTATGATCATAAAAAACCAAGACAAGAAATAGGAAAAAAGACCTATAGTACTGCAGTCTCAATCTGTAGGATGATGGTTATCCAAGAAGGCTGGCGAGCATCACCTCGTAGCAGGAGGGGCTCGTGCAAATGGTCCTCTTTGAAAAGATTGGATGGGAGGTGGGAGAGGGTGGGGATGCTATTCTAGGTCCCAAATTCAACAGGGTCTATCTAGATTGTGGGCCCTCATTTTTTCTGTGAAGGATTGCACACAGCAGAATGGCTCAAGGACAATGTGCCCATGATATCGCTGTGGGAGGATGCGAAGCTGCTGGTCAAGACAGCAGAGGAGCTTCGGAAGACTTCAAAGGTATAAATATTGGTACTTAAGATCCTTAAGGCAGTTTTTCCAAAGACTCTGTTTGTCCAGAACCCAAAAGGCTCGACTAGGGTTGGAGAATAATCAATCACAAGCCTGTACAAGAAGGATGAACTCTGGTGGTGGAGGCCAGAAAGAACTCTATGAATGCCATGCAAGAGCATGGCCTGAAACTGTTTTTAGGGTTCTTGCAGGTCACCATTGGGGTAATCAACATTAAAGGCAACAATGGCAGCAATATGGAGACTGAATGTGCTGTATATTAATCTGCAGCACAGTAAAGAGGCCACTACTGTCCTGAGCTATTGCCTGGGGAGGCATGAAATGGACATTGCCCTGATACAAGACCCCTTTTTATATAAAAGGGGTGTATCAGGCCTCGGTGGTACTGGAGGTAAAAAATTTATGCTAGAAATCAAAGAAACTCCAGAACATGCATTTATGTTAGAAATGGCATCTCTTTCATGCCAAAGATGGATTTCTGTTCCAGGGACCTGGTGACCATCACAATGATTGTGAGGAAGGTATCACAAGGTACACTCTTTGACAAAAATCCTGGCCGGTGGCCGGCCGCCGCTGAGCCTATGTCCGAGCCGATCGCGATATGGGACAAAAAAAATTGGCTGCGCTGATTTGCTCTAAGTCCGGCTATCTGAACAATCTGGCAACTGCACGAGTTCATACAGTACTTCTTGTGTACAGTTAGAAGAGGACTCTGTCAGCTATAGCCATGGTCTCGCGGTAAAGTCCGTGACTTGCACATGTGGGTCCTTGAGTGCGAAAGTTAAATTTCTGTCTCTCATATCACATGGGCAATATACAGCATGAGTCATGAAAGTAGAAGAGGAATGTCAAGTGAACTTATCGGGACAACTCAGTACCACTTGCGGAAGTAACTGCACTGTCACAGTATTGCCAAATATTAGCAACGATTTTGCCAGTTCTTAGCTGTACTAAGAAGACCTGTGTAGCGATAAGCAACGCGAAATCAGGCTCATCTCATATGGGATTCTAGAGGGGAGTCGCGGAATTTGTTTAATACACGGCGCTATCTCCTTGTAGTTTTCATCATCACATGTACGATGCAGATATTTAATTCATCCAACAAGGCCGAAACCAGCGTTTACAATTTTTGAAGCTTTACAGCATTATGATATAATTTCAGCAAGTGTCTAGAGAAGATAGAAATACTGATATTATGCTTGCAACACACGGCAGGTCAAAGACTGATCTATATAAACTTCTATCATGATTATAGCCCCCCTTAAAAAAAAAAAAAAAAAAAAAAAAAAACAATTACTTTGTTAGAATATGACAAAATCTATTTTTTCATGAAAAGTTACTGGAAATGAACGTTGCCCCATTTGTCAGTAAACAGTAAGGTATCAAACTCTTCGCATCTTGAAAGTGCCCACAATAGGCTCAATCCTACAGCTGCACTAGTAAATGCCACCATAAAGAAATGCCTCATTCCGAAAGGAGAGAACAGCATTGTGAAATGCTGATGAATTGATGACTTAACCTCACCAACTTTGTGAGGTTTTCGTTACAAAACGAAAAAGTAATGTGAATGATCATTTTCTCCAATGATACTAGGCCCTGTTGACCGAAAACGGAATGTATCAATGTTGAGTCTTGTCATATGTGTCTCACATTCAAGGAATATTACCTAAATGGCAGCTATTTTGAAAATATACCCAAGGCATCGATGCAGTGTAGTATTATAATCAAATCATGTTTAGACAAGCATGTTTTGAATTTAGTCCTCTTGAAGCTGAAACAAAACAGAGGAAGTGGTTAGCTGTGCATATTCGTAAGTTTTTTTACCTTGCCGTAATACTTGGTGCAAAGATGAACAAAATACAAATCCGTCATCTATCGGTTTCTTCGATTCTTTGGACAGTCTTTTGTGGTTTGTATACCTTCATTCGTTGGCGATCTACTGGTTTCATGGACAATACAGTAATCAAAATTATGCGACTATTTGTCCCAAATTTTAAAGTCCTTGGTTTTTATTCTGAATGACAGTGATAATTTCTGTTGGACTGCTTCCATATATCCGGGCCTATTTAATGAAATTTTATTCCCATGGCAGATGAAAGCAATTAGAACGTTGGGTCTCTGTAATTAATTTTCATATGAAAAAATTTAACACCTGAAGATGTGGGTCTTTAAAAACGTGTAAACGGTCATGGACCTGTAAAGCAAGGATCTTAATCAAATACACAGCTGACACGGCATCAGAATTTATTATTTACTTTATGGTATGACAACATTTGAAGTAATTTACAAATAAGTTGTTCTATCAATATTTAAAAATTACCATCATTTTAGAACAATTGATAAATTTATTTACAAAAATGTTCTTTAGTTTTCTTTGTGATGTCATTTGATACTCTTGAAATAGGTGGCTATGGCGTTTGCTATGAAGTTGCCAGGAGATAGCTGGCAGAAATGGTTTTGTTTGACAGTAAGCGGATAAATTAAAGACGTAATGAGACCAATTGATAAAATCCAGCTTTTGCAACAAAACTGACCCAATTTTGAAAGGAGCTAGGTATTTAGAAAGTGACTATTACATAGCTAGACATTACTGATGTAAACCCTACCTCATTGATTTACTCACAGATGAGGCAGATTGCTCCAAACGTGAAAGAGAGTAGGAGTAGTTAATGTATGAAAGGACCTTGTTCAACACAAATTCTTTTAACTACAACAATGTACACTCTTTGACAAAAAACCTGGCCGCCGGCCGGCTGCGGCTGAGCCTAAGTCTGAGCCGATCGCTACATGGGACAATAAAAGTGGCCGCGCTGATTCGCTCTAAGTCCAGCTATCTGCACAATCTGGCAATACTGCAGACTGCGGGAGTTCATACAGCACTTCTTGTGTGCAGTTAGAAGAAAACTGGGTCAGCTCCCTCCATGGTCTTGCGGTAAAGTGCGCGACTTGCATGTTCAGTATTATCCATCGGAACCGACTGTTGACAAAAATTTTTAATTCACGTCACTCGTTCATGCTCATGCCCCATGTGAAAGGGAAGCGTATTTCATTTTTTGGTACACTGGTAATAACATTTCGGCCCAATAACATCGCCGCCTATGGCCGCAGCACTTGGCAGAGCTCTCCGCGGCCCACTCGCCGGCAGCAACGGTGGCGGCGATACACAGCGCTGCCTCCCCCTCTGCCCACAGCGCCTGCCGCCACTCATCGCCCTGGATGTGTTAAACGCGTTACTCTTGAGTGGTGATCCACAAAAAACGTTGAGATTCGTATTTCACACAGGATATAACGAAGCAGACCACCTATTTTGAATGATGAGCATATAATACATTAGAGAGGCAAAAAATTGTCATTGTCCAATCCAATGGCACTCTACGATGGTTAACACTTATTTGTGATTTAAATCTCGATCCATTTCCTTTCAGAAAAGCCTTTCATGTAATTTGTTATTGTCATCAGTTCATATGTTTTCATCAAGACACAACATGTAACTCACTAAAATGTTTTAGTGTCGTTGTTTCACTCCGTGCGGTAAATGAATGAGCTAAATTATGTGAATACGTTTCAGTGCACATTCTAAAGCAATACAGGCACACTGCAAGGTTCGTGTCTTCATGTCTCATTTCTACAGGAGATATTTCACGTCTACGGACTTTTGTCCCAAATTGGACGTATATACGTTCAGTCTTGTCATACGCGGCTCACATTCCACAAATATCACCAAAATGAGCATCTGGCGGGTACTGTCCTAGAGCAGCTATTACGCAACTTTTTACCGATAATCATAAAATTGACAAGACGGCTTTTGCTGCAGAATATAGTGACTTCTATTACATCCGCATAACCTTTCCCAATAAGAAACTGTTTTCTTCGTATAGTGACGCCCCTGTTTAGGTGCATTATAATGTTAGTGTTTAATGTTGCTTCAAAAGCACTTTTTGTCTTAAATATTTTTATATTTGCAGGTGATTCTAAGTAATTGTAATAATTAGTTTCCCTTCAAATTACTCCATTCATTCGATCTTTTATTTGTAAAGTAATTACAACCACCAAAAGTGAAATTGTCCTATAAACCAAACCTTTCGGTTATCTTAGGTCATTCCTATATGGGCAGAACACTTTCATCTGAAATATCTCCACGAAAGGCAGAGAAGCGGACGGTTCTCTGTCATAGTAGAGTTAGGCTCGCTTAGCTAGTCCTCTGTGCAGAAGACATGTAATTATATGTTGAAGAAAGAAGTCATATCTAAGAAACTTGCATATTAATTTTATTTTTCTCGTGTATTTACATTCTTTCAGTTTATATTCGCCTTTACTTCTCACAAAATAATGAGATATATTTTTCTCTGCTAGTAGCTACCTTTGGTCGTTTCCGACCGCATTACATTTTCCGTTGTCTCTAGACGGATAATACTTTGTCTCTGCCGATCCCAGATTTCACGTCGAAAGAAAACATGTGCTCCACCTAATTCATTTCGCAGTAGGCGGTCGTATTTCCAACATTGGTATATTTACTTGTACGAATATTGTTCGTAACCATAAACAGTTTGCTCTTGCTGTTCATCTCCTTAATATTGTTAAACACATATTTTCCCTATAATTCTCCTCGTGAAGTGTTTGAACTGCTGTGCTTTATTATTGTTAGTACCATTAGTTTTTATTTCAAGTTGATCTCTGAATTTGTATTTTGTATTACCGTTATATTTGTTTGTTCAATATAGTTCACAATATTGAAGATCAACAAGTTATCATATCCATTAATATAAGCGACTTAGAGCTAATGTATAACGTTCATTTTAGTCTTGTTTCATCTGTAAAAGTTGCTCTGAAAATCTGGAGCACTTCTTTTAACACTCTTAATTTCAAAACCATACGTAGGCAGAGGACATTCAAGGATTGCTCATTTATTAACTTCATTCATAATGATAATTTGGAACAAATTTATTTACAAATTTTGTACTCAGTCCATTTAATTTTTATGATAGCGGTAAAATTACAGCGTTGCGCAACCTAGGGCATCTGTTCAAAATCAATGAATAAGAGATACATCAATACTTTTATTTACTATCTTTTAACAAGCAACAGTGCAATTGCTTTCCCTAATATTTTTCTAAACCATGGCACAATTCATAGATCAATTTTAATCGTTGTAGCACGTGATTATTAGGTTGCTTTATTGTCTACTGTGTTTTTGTTACAAATTTTACAATTGATTTTATACTCACGATAGGCCAGACACTTAATTAACGTAACTCAGAACCGCGTGATAATGCAATATTTACTCGCATTCGTTTTTGCTACGGAGCGAGTTGGTGCATTGGTAACACACTGGACTCATATTCGGCTGCATGGCGCTGCGAATTGGCCTTCGGCCATTTAGATTTGAGTTTTCCATGATTTTCCTAAATCAGTCTAGGCAAATGCCGGAAAGGTCCCTGCGGCAGGGCACGGCCGATTTCCTTCCACATCCTTATCATGACAATCCGAACTTCTGCATCGCTCTAATGGCCCCCTTATCGAGGGAATGTTAAATCGTAACCTTCCTTCTTTCTTTCGTGTCTCGTGTGCAATAGAGCTTACTTTGTTCATGTTTCCGTTTGTTGGTACAAATTTTGCAGTTCATTTCAAACCAACTGCCCTCTGAACAAGAGACCTTGAACTTTCAACTTAACTTAGAACTGGATGACACTGCCTCATTAACGCCATTTCTTAATTGGTGTGTGGTGGAGGGCACTTTTTATACAACTGCTGTTTCCGCCTGTTTCTCTTCCAAACGTGAATGGTTCGCCATTAAAACTATTTCTGGTAAGACTTAGTGTGAGTTCATATCGCCCTATCTTTTACCTTCGCGATCTTTTCGTGGCTAATACAGAAGAGAGGTCAGGTGAAATAGAAATAAAACAAATGTATCGAATGCCTCTGTTGTATTCTCATAAAAACGGTTGAAACTGAATGAAAAATTTCACACATACAAAATTTGAAAAGTGTAAAATAATCATTCAGATGGAAAATGCATAGAAACGTTGTTTTAAAATAGACTAAGACGTATAAAGTAACTTTTGTCCTCTCGATAATTGCTACCGCATTAAGGATAGTTCTAATAAATTTTCGAATTTTTAATAGCTATGTCAGACATCATAGTAACACTGGAACATAAAGTGTTCTTGCATCATGAGTAATGCTAACAGTAGCGTTTAGTGGCCACCAACGTGAAGGGTAATTTATTTCATCAACGTTCTGAAGTTGATAAGAGGTATGACGCGGTGGCGGCAGCCACGATCGTTTCGGTAAATGCGGCACAACGAGCGAGCGAAGGCGCGCGCGTCTGGAAATGGAGAAGGCGGAGCGCGCCTGCTGGAGGGATAGTTTTTGTTCTGAACAGAGGAAACCATCAAGAGGAGCCTAACAGATATTCGGTAGACCTCTTGGAACTTACGCGTTTTGACTTTAACGTAAGAAATAAATGAAAGTCACGAATTGCATTGAACATTGCAATGTATAGTAAATTAATGTCGTCCGCTATCTGCGACGACACCGATCGAATGATAATCTATCGACGTGAGATACCTGGCACCTAAAAGTCGCCATTAAGTTTGTACTTTCAAACCTATCACCGCGCTGTAATGACCACGTTTCAATTAAAACTATGTTTAAATCGCAATCGGCCATGAGACTACGTAACATTTTATGAAATCAACGAGGCAGGCAACAAAGACAGGTCCGGAATCCATTGAGCACCTCATTAAGGAACGTGCTCAAAAAATTCAAATGGAATGCTATTTATCGTAGCAAGATGTTCTGTCAATAACAGGTCGCTTGTAATTTCCATATTGGCCTGTGGACATTTTATTTTATTAGGAAGCAAACTCGAAGGAAACTGGACAAATTTGGGTATTTAGGAAGACTTTTCTGCGACAAATAGTGAGTCTTATTGTTAGTTAATGGAGTACAGTAAACATAACAATAAGTCCTGTATATGAATCAACCATAAACCGAGAAATACAACTGGTAATACGCTCAGGAGGGATTCATTGATTTTTTTTATTATTATTATTATTATTATTATTAAGGTCCAGGTCCAAGACCGTTTTCACGTTTTTAAATGCCCATCTTCAGGTGTTAATTTTTTTCATATGAACATTTATTAAAGAGACACAAGGTTCTAATTGCTTTCATCTGTCATGGGAATAAAATTTCATTAATTAGGCTCAGATATATGGAACCAGTCCAACAGAAATAATCACTGTCATTCAGAATAAAAACCAAGGACATTAAAATGTGGGACAAATAGTCGCGTAATTTTGATTACTGTATTTTCAATTAAACCAGTAGTTGGCCGAAGAAGTGAAGGAGTACAAACCAAAGAAAACTGTCCAAAGAATCGGGGAAACCGATAGATGATGGATTTGTATTTTGCTCATCTTTGCATCAAGTATTATGGCAAGGTAATACGAATATGCGCAACCACCCAGATTCTCTGTTTTGTTACAGCTTCATGAGGACTAAATTCATTTAGGTAATATTCCTTGAATGTGAGACGCGTTTGACAAGACTCAACGTAGATACAGTCCATGTTCGCACAACAGTGCCTAGTATCATTGGAGAAAATGATGGTTCACATTACTTTTTCGTTTTGTTACAAAAAGCTCTCACTGAAAGTTGATGAGGGTAAGTTATCAATTCATCATTATTTCTTCTCAATTCATGGCTAAAACCCAGTTGAGGCCAGATACTAGTATGACAGAGAATATTGTGGGCTGTCGCTTTCAAGATGCGAAGTGTTTGGAACCTTACTGTTTAGTGACGGATGATCCAACGTTCATTTCCAGTAACTCATAAAAAATTGCTTTTGTAGATATCTAACAAAGTAATTGTTTTAGTCTTTTTTTTGGGGGGGAGGGAGGGGGGTGAAACTGAAATCATGATGGAAGTTTATATATCTCAGACTTTGACCTGCCGTATGTTGCAAGCATAATATCAGTATTTTTTTCTCTAGTCATTTGCTGAAATATCATAATGCTGTAAAGCTTCAAAAAATTTAAACGATAGTTTCGGCCTCATTGGACGAATTTAATATCTGCATCGTAAATGTGACGACGTAATCTATCAGGAGACAGCGCTGCATATTAACCGAAATGCGCGACTCCCCTCTAGAAGCCCGCATGAGACTAGCGCGATTTCGCGTCGCTTATCGCTTCACAGGTCTTCCTAGTACAGCTAAGAACTGGCAACATCGTTGCTGATATTTGGCAACACTGTGACAGTGAAGTTACTTCCTCAAGTGGTACTGAATTGTCTCACTAAGTTCACTTGACATTCTTTTTCTAGTTTCATGACTAATGATTTGTAATGCCGTCGTGAAATGAGAGACAGAAATTTAACTTTTGCACTCAAGGAATGTAGTTATTTGTGTAGGTGACTTTCAGGTTCTTTCGCGATGCGTTAGAGGCTCAGCATTGAATATGTGAGAGACTGAGGGCACGATGCCACAGTGTGTGGTTGGCTGTGCGGTTCTGCTTGTGTCTTGTCATGCAGCCCTACTAGTGTGAGTCGGCAGTTCTAATCCTGGTTGGAGAAAGTGCGTTTGGGGATGGAATTTAATTTCATTTTACTTTATACGCTGCAGATTGCAAGAAGAAACTCTTTAACGGAATCATAAGAAAAACTTTATACAATAAGTCTTTCAGAAAGGTCGACTTAAAATTATGGAAATGGTATTAGATGTCTTCTTTGCTTCACCATACAAACGCCTTCGAAGAAATTCGAATTCATCTCCATTGACATGAAATATCTCCTGTAGAAATGAGACATGAAGACACGAACCTTGCAGTGTGCCTGTATTGCTTTAGAACGTGCACTGAAACGTATTCACATAATTTAGCTCATTCATTTACCGCACGGAGTGAAACAACGACACTAAAACATTTTAGTGAGTTACATGTTGTGTCGATGAAAACATATGAACTGATGACAATAACAAATTACATGAAAGGCTTTTCTGAAAGGAAATGGATCGAGATTTAAATCACAAATAAGTGTTAACCATCGTAGAGTGCCATTGGATTGGACAATGACAATTTTTTGCCTCTCTAATGTATTATATGCTCATCATTCAAAATAGGTGGTCTGCTTCGTTATATCCTGTGTGAAATACGAATCTCAGCGTTTTATGTGGATCACCACTCAAGAGTAATGCGTTTAACACATCCAGGGCGATGAGCGGCGGCAGGCGCTGTGGGCAGAGGGCGAGGCAGCGCTGTGTATCGCCGCCACCGCTGCTGCCGGCGAGTGGGCCGCGGAGAGCTCTGCCAAGTGCTGCGGCCATAGGCGGCGATGTTATTGGGCCGAAATGTTATTACCAGTGTACCAAAAAATGAAATACGCTTCCCTTTCACATGGGGCATGAGCATGAACGAGTGACGTGAATTAAAAATTTTTGTCAACAGTCGGTTCCGATGGATAATACTGAACATGCAAGTCGCGCACTTTACCGCAAGACCATGGAGGGAGCTGACCCAGTTTTCTTCTAACTGCACACAAGAAGTGCTGTATGAACTCCCGCAGTCTGCAGTGTTGCCAGATTGTGCAGATAGCTGGACTTAGAGCGAATCAGCGCGGCCACTTTTATTGTCCCATGTAGCAATCGGCTCGGACTTAGGCTCAGCGGCGGCCGGCCGGCGGCCAGGTTTTTTGTCAAAGAGTGTACATATTCTGATATTAATTTTACAAAATATTTAATGGGCGTGACAAGAAAAAGTCATGTGACTGCAGAATTACAAATCAGACTCACATCTACATGATACCAAAAACAATAGGTGCTGCCTACAGCGTTGATTACATTGGTGGCCTGATGAGCGAGTTTTTGTAGCTAGCAACCTGCATGTTAGGATCCGTAATTCCACACAGGCTTGAGACACTGTGCTCTCCAAATTTCATATATGCCAAGTGGTCAGCTATTTTAAAAGTGTAAAAAAAAAAGTCAATGAATACCTCATTGTGCCTATTTCCAGTTTTGTTTCTCGGTTTATGGTTGAATCCTGGGTAGGCCTTATCGTTATGTATACTTTACTCCATTAAATAACAAAAAGACACAATTTGTCGCAGAAAAGTCTTCCTAAATACTCAATAAAAAGTGCCCTCCACTGCAGACCAATTAATGTCACAGTGTCATCCAGTTCTAAGTTGAAAGTTTAAGGTCTCTTGTTCAGTGGGAAGTTGGTTTGAAATGAAATGCAAAATCTGTACCAACATACAGAAACATAAGCAAAGAAAGCTCTATTGCACACGAGACACAAAAGAAAGAAGGAATGTTACGATTTAATGTCCCATAGACAAGGGTGTCATTAGAGTGAAGCAGAAGCTCGAATTGTTATTGATTGATTGGTTTGGGGTCAAGGGTCGGATTGTTATGATAAGGATGTGGAAGAAAATCGGCCATGCCCTGCTGTAGGGACCATTCTGGAATTTGCCAAGACTTATTTAGGAAAATCATGGAAAACTCAAATTCAAATGGCCGAAGGCCAATTCGAAGTGCCGTGCAGCCGAATATGAGTCCAGTGTGTTACCACTGCACCAACTTGCTGCGCCGCAAAATCGAATGAGAGTAAGTATTGCATTGTCACATGGTTCTGCGTTACATTAGTTAAGTTCCTGGCCTACCGTTAGTATGAAATCAATTGTAAAATTTGTAACAAACACACAGTAAACAATAAAGCAACCTAATAAACACATGTTAAACAATTAAAATTGATCGATGAATTGTGCCGAGGTTTAAAGCAGTATTAAGGAAAGCAATTGCACTGTTGCTTGTTAAAAGATAGTTAAGAGATAGTCGTTCTGTATAGATGAAGCCATCAAACGGAGTCTAACAGATGTTTGGTAGACCTCCCCGAACTTACGCGTTTTGACTGTAACTTAAGAAGTAAATGAAATTCACAAATTGTATTGAACATTGCAATGGTTAGTAAATTAATGGCATCCACTATTTGCCGACAATACCGATCAGATAGTATTGACATATCTCTTATTCATTGATTTAGAATAGATGCTGTAGAACGCGCAGGGCTGTAATTTTACCGCTATTACAAAAATTAAATGGACTGAGTACAAAACTTGTAAATAAATCTGATCCAAATTATCATTATGAATGAAGTTAATAAATGAGTAAGCCGTGAATGTCCTCTGCCTACATATCGGTTTCAAACGAAGGGTGTCAAAAGAAGTGTTCCACATTTTGAGAGGAAGTTTTATGGATGATACAAGACAAAAATTACTGTTATACATTAGCTCTAACACGCTTATGTTAATGGATATGAGAACTTGTTGATCTTCATTACTGTGAAACATATTGAACAAACAAATGTAACGGTAATAAAAAATACAAATTCAAATATCAACTTGAAATAAAACTAATGGAACAATAATAAAGCACAGCAGTTCATCCACTTCACTAAGAGAATTATAGGGAAAATATGTGTTTAACTATATTAAGGAGACGAACAGCAAGAGCAAACTATTTACGGTTACGAAGAATATTCGTACAAATAAATATTCCAATGGTAAAAATACGACTGCCTCCTGCAAAATGAATTATGTGGAGCACATTTTTCTTTCGACCTGAGATCTGGGATAGTCTGAGACTAAGTATGATTCATCCAGAGACAACAGTAAATGTAATGCAGTCAGAAACGACCGAACGTAGCTACTTGCACAGAATAAGATATCTCATTATTTTGTGTGAAGCAAAGGTGAATATAAGCCTGAAA
This sequence comes from Locusta migratoria, assembly GCA_026315105.1. Taxonomy (NCBI): domain Eukaryota; kingdom Metazoa; phylum Arthropoda; class Insecta; order Orthoptera; family Acrididae; genus Locusta; species Locusta migratoria. The sequence continues at coordinate 428,105,448 of CM048747.1, forward strand.
AAATATAAATACAGGAGAAACATAAAATTAATAGGCAAGTTTCTTAGATATGACTTCTTTCTTCAACATTCCATCTCTTCCCCACAGAGGACCGGCTATCCGAGCCAAACTCTACTATGACAGAGAACCGTCCGCTTCTCTGCTTTTCGTGGAGATATTTCACATGGAAGCGTTCTGCCTGTGGTTGATAGACCTAAAGTAACCAAACAGTTTGGTTTATAGGACAATTTCAGTTTTGGTGGTTGCAATTACTTTACAAATAATAAATCAAATGAATGGAGAAATTTGAAGGGAAACTAATTTTTACAATTACTTTGTATCACCTGCTAAGGTAAAAATATTTAAGGCAAAAAGTTCTTCTGAAGCAACATTAAACAGTAACATTATAATTAACCTAAACAGGGGCATCACTATACGAAGAAAACAGTTTCTTATCGGGAAAGGTGACACGGTTCTAATAGAAGTCGCTATATTCTGCAGCAAAAGCTGTCTGGTCAGTTCTTTGATTAGCGATAAAAACTTGCGTAATAGCTGCTCTAACACGGCACACGCCAAATGCTCATTTTGGTTATTCCTGGAATGTGATCTGCGTATGACAAGACTGAACGTATATACGTGTATTATGGGACAACAGTCCATAGGAACTTTGGAGAAAGTAGTCGTTTCGAACTTTCTTCGTTTCGTTAAATGAAACTCTCCCCGGAAATTGAGGGTAAGTCGCCTATTCATCAGCATTTTTCAGTGCTGTTTTCTGCTTTCAGACTGAAGCCTTACTTAGAATGGGCTTTGGTCCCTCAGCATGACTAAAGGCCAGTTGAAGCATGCTGTTTGTAGGAATGAGGATATTGTGGCATGCCCAAAAGTTCTTCCTATTGCTTAGCAGTATTGCTTGCAACAGTAGACAACTCTGATCGTTCCCTCAGTTACAGCATTCTTCGTTTCGTTAAATGAAACTCTCCCTGGAAATTGAGGGTAAGTCGCCTATTCATCAGCATTTTTCAGTGCTGTTTTCTGCTTTCAGACTGAAGCCTTACTTAGAATGGGATTTGGTCCCCCAGCATGACTAAAGGCCAGTTGAAGCATGCTGTTTGTAGGAATGAGGATATTGTGGCATGCCCAAAAGTTCTTCCTATTGCTTAGCAGTATTGCTTGCAACAGTAGACAACTCTGATCGTTCCCTCAGTTACAGCATTCTTCGTTTCGTTAAATGAAACTCTCCCTGGAAATTGAGGGTAAGTCGCCTATTCATCAGCATTTTTCAGTGCTGTTTTCTGCTTTCAGACTGAAGCCTTACTTAGAATGGGCTTTGGTCCCCCAGCATGACTAAAGGCCAGTTGAAGCATGCTGTTTGTAGGAATGAGGATATGGTGGCATGCCCAAAAGTTCTTCCTATTGCTTAGCAGTATTGCTTGCAACGGTAGACAACTCTGATCGTTCCCTCAGTTACAGCATTCGAGGTATTTGCCAATATTCATGAGTATATGAGATTAGTCATTGCATTTATATGACTCTGTTATCGTGAATTAAATTTTCGACCGCAGAAAGGTCGACCCCCACTTAATTTTGTGTTTTATGTCGGAACTGTCTGTATTAACTGCCAACAAATGTCAGGCAACTGAACCAGTACTCCCATTTTAGCTCGGTGGTGCCATTCTCGTCTCCTGATCTACAGCAAGAATAGTTCATTAGTGAGATATCATTGTACTAGTTATGTGTGTGGCATCAGGTCTATTTTGCTCCTCTGAAAAATGTCCTAAACGGTATTCAGTAACGAAATACTAAAAATCATTGCAGTGTGTCAACCAAGAGATCGGCATTTTCTATTGTTATTGTAATCATTATCATTCTGCTTTAATACGGTAAATGTGATTGATTACTATCATTATTACCATCATTATCATCATTAATTAGTTGCAAAAGTGTTCTTTCCCGTGTAGCCAACAGACCAGAAAAAAATGTGTGGTTTGACGGAAAATAGGACAACAGGAGAAAGTAGGCAAAAAGTTTGTAATAATTTCTGTTGATTTAACAGCAAGCTGAAAGATACTAAGCAACAAAAAATGCAAGTCGTGGGTGGCAACATTTGAAGAATCCATCAGACACATGGGTTCGGATCCTCATCATCATTTGTTGGTCCAACAAGGCTGTAATACTACAAAATCAATAAGCTGGTTAATAATCTAGTTTGCAGATGAAAATCATCAGAATTGCACATTTCCCACATATACAGATTAGTATCCTGTCTTCTGAATCCTCAAATGAACTAATTACTGTGTTGCACAAATAATCAGTTCACTATGTTTCTTCTGGCTTTGAAACAAACCAACACATTTCTGTATTCATGTAGAAGACATTAAATATTACTTGTACGGTGGTAAGGCTGCATTTTGAAACACAGTCACTTTCAACATGCCAAGTTTTTCAAGACGGACGGGGCAATGTTTATTTCCAGTAAAAAAAAAAAATTAAATTAATAAATAAAAATAAATAAAAAAGTACTTTTGTCGAAATCTAACAAAGTAATTGTTTTAGTTTTTTTTATTGGGGGGACGGCAGGAGTGAAACTGTAATCGTGATAGAAGTTTAGAAGTTTACAAATCTCAGTCTTTGACCTGCCGTATGTTGCAAGCACGATATCAGTATTTTGAACTTCTCTAATAATTTGCTGGAATTATATCATAATGCTGTAAAGCTTCAAAAAATTTAAACACTTGTTTCGGCCTCGTTGGACGAATTAAATATCTGCATCTTATGTGTGACGATGAAAACTACAAGGAGATAGCATCGCGTATTAAACAAATTCCACGACTCCCCTCTAGAAGCCGTATGAGACGAGTGCGATTTCGCGTCGCTTATTGGTACACAGGTCTTCCTAGTACAGCTAAGACCTGGCAACATTGTTGCTAATATTTGGCAACACTGTGACAGTGCAGTTACGTCCGCAAGTGGTACTGAATTGTCCCGATAAGTTCACTTGACATTCCTCTTCTACTTTCATGACTCATGCTGTATAATGCCCATGTGATATGAGAGACAGAAAAGCCCCCATTGTTAAATCTGCTCTATGCACCCTTCCACCTACACTTACTCCAGTCCCGTAACCCGGAAGGTGTACACGATCAAAGGCAGAGCCACTTGCGATAGTAACCATGTGATCTACCAACTGACATGCCTGCACTGTGAAGCGTTCTATGTGGGAATGACCAGCAACAAACTGTCCATTCGCATGAACAGTCACAGGCAGACAGTGCTTGTTGGGAATGAGGATTACCCTGTGGCTAAACACACCTTGGTGCACGGCCAGCACATCTTGGCACGGTGTTAACCATCCGGGATATCTGTATACTTTCCACCGACACCAATACTTCAGAACTCCGGAGATGAGAACTAGCCCTTCAGCATATTCTCTCTTCCCGTTGCCCACCTGGTCTCAACCTTCACTAAATTTGAATTCCCACCTGCCATCTTTAACATCATAACATCTTTTCCTCGGTTCTCTGGACAGAGCCTCTGCCTCTAGTGGCATCTCTGTCTAACTTCTTAAATTCTTTGGTTTCTATAGTATGTCTGCCTAGATGTGTTTGCATCTGTGTAAATGTGTGGATGTGTGTGCATTTGTTTACCTTCCTTTTCTTCCCCCAAGGTAAGTCTTTCCTCTCCCGGGATTGGAATGGCTCCTTACCCTCTTCTTTAAAACCCTCATCATCTCCTTTTCCCTCTCCTTCCCTCCTGCCTGAAGAAGCAACTGGGTCGCGAAAGCTTGCGTTTGTGTGTGTGTGTGTGTGTGTGTGTGTGTGTGTGTGTGTGTGTGTGTTCTATTTATTGGTGTGTGTGTATATATACCTACTCCTAATGATCCAAATTCACAAGACATGACTCAAATAGAACCTTGCCTGAAACAGTTCCTTCCTCAATAACAGCTAGACCCACCCGCTCTTCCTCAAAATCACCCTCCACAAACCTTCCAGGAATTCCTTACTTCCAACCTTGCCTCTCAGTCTTTCCTAAGAAACCTTAATCCTACTCCCAACATTACCACAGCTGAGTCCCGAGCAATCCGTGATCTGAAAGCTGACCATTCCATAGTCATTCTTCCAGCTGACAAGGGATCCACAACTGTGGTACTTGATCGGTGGGAGTATGTGGCTGAGGGACTGTGTCAGCTTTCAGACAACACTACCTACAGAATTTGTCAAGACAATCCTATCCCTGATGTCCGAGCAGAACTTCAAGGAATACTCTAAACCTTAGACCCCCTACAAAACCTTTCACCTCCACTAACCTCATGACCCCACCGACACCCCGCACCCCCACCTTTTACCTACTCCCCAAGCCCCTACTGAACGAATCACTGCCTACATAGACCAACACCTTCAACCCATTATGTGCAGTCTCCCATCCTTCATCAAAGATACCAACCACTTCCTCGATCGCCTGAAATCCTTGCCTAGCCTGTTACCTCCAGAAACCATCCTTGTAACCATTGATGCCTCTTCCTTGTACACAAACATCCCACATGCCCAGGGCCTCGCTGCGATAGAGTATTTCTTTCCTTAATATTATAGCCAGCTTCATCCTAATCCACAACTTCTTCACTTTTGAGGGCCAAACATACCAACAACTAAAGGGAACAGCCATGGGAACCAGGATGGTCCTCTCATACGCAAACTTATTTATGGGACGCTTACAGGAAGCCTTCCTGGACACCCAAGCCTGTCAACCGAAAGTTTGGTATAGATTCATGACGCCATCTTTATGATCTGGACTCACAATGAAGAAGAACTCCAGAATTTCCTCTTAAACCTCAACTCCTTTGGTCCCATCAAATTCACCTGGTCCTATTCCAAATCCCATGCCACTTTCCTTGATGTCGACCTCCATCTGTCCAACGGCCAACTTCACAGATCCGTTCACATCAAACCAACCAACAAACAACAGTACCTCCACTATGACAGCTGCCATCCATTCCACATCAAATGTTCCCTTCCCTATAGCTTAGGTCTTCGTGGCCAACGAGTCTGCTCCAGTCCCGAATCCCTGAACCAGTACACCAATAACCTAATAACAGGGTCAATCCAAATGAAGTGGTACAATAAAAATTAAGTTGGTTGCTTGACCATTTTTAAATATTTTACTTTTTTTATATGTGATTGCTCAATATTTGAGAAGCCCAAAACAGTTTTTTAAAGTAATTTATTTTGCACCTTTACTGAATGGTGGCCATTTTTATTTGACAGCGTGCGCCGATTTTTCATTTTGGAGACATTAGCGAAAATTTGAATATCTCGGCACTGGGTTAAGTTACAACATTGCAATTGACATGATTGTTTTTAGAAAAGTGTCCTCTACAACATTGTCTAATACACAAAGCACTCTAAATTCAAAAATAACCAGTCAAAATGACCTCCAAAGTTTGGTTTCCAAATTTTCAAAAATCCACTTTTTAGGCCCAATAATGACATACAAGGAGTGACTTATGAGAGTCTATTTTTTTCCTGTAGTTAGATATCATACACTACTAGCCTCATATAAAGCAAGAACACTTACAAATGTTTCCTTAATTTTTTATGAATTTTTGAAATTTGAAAATTTTCATTTTTTGTAAAGTTTGAGACTAGTTATCTCAGATGGGACTGAATATAAAAATATGATTTTTGCACAGTTTGTAGACCTATATGATAGCAACATGCTCTAAAAATTTCAACATTGATATCTGAGTGTGAACAAAGATATGAATTTTTGAAAATGAGGAAATAATTCACATTACTATACAACTGATCTTATGGCTGTTATCTGTTCATGTGTGATATTGGTGGAATATAATCATTTATTATTGAAGCAAGGTACTGAATTAGATACAAAAAGTGGAAACATCACAGAAATTAACATTTATGTTATTTTGACCTACGGTATTTAAAATAAATTAATTGAGAAATTAACATCCTTCGAGATGCGACTATTCCTGAACCTGGTGGTGAATGTTAAGAACACTTTTCTTCTGACAGCTTCTGTGATGTAGAATAACACCTCCCAGTTGCTGTGGTAAGTTCAAGCACTGAAAGTTTCCTTAAAACATTTTTCATTGGTATCCGAACTTTGTCACTATTAGATTTCTTGAATGATGTTCTTGGGGGGTGGTAAAAATGCACAAAAACGTCATTGTTTTCCAAACTTATTGTTTCAACCTCGGCAAGCCACCACTGTCCATCATACACACATGCTACAATGTCATTCAATGATAAAGAGAGACATGTAATTTTACTGACACAACGATCCTCATAAATTTCCGTTTCTGATGTTACATAGCATTTTTTCAAGTTTTTTGTAACTGAACCATAAACTGTTTTGTGACACGTGACACACTTCACTTGTTATCTGTCCAACAGAGCACTGTTCATCCATGTTATTGCATTCCAGTTAATCTCTCAAAATTAATTACAAATTACACACAAAACAAAGCACGTAACACATTCTACACTTTCGATGAAGTATGTAAATCCACTCTAACAGAGGATTCAGAACAGACTGACTACAACAATTCCACACCCACCAGTAATGTACTTCTACAATGCCACACCCAGCAATAATTTAATTCTATATTGTCAGTAAACCTAAACATAAATGGGCATTTTTATTACAATAGAACACAACCAAAAGCTCCTGTTGTTTAATATTGTATTATTAAAAATAAATAAACTAAATGAATATTGTGTGATATATTTAGTTCACACTATGTCATAATTAAATTTTATTACAATGAAACAATAAACCATTTAAATAGGCAACATTCATAATAACTGTTGTAGTGTCATATAAATTATTTCCTCATTTTCAAAAATTCATATCTTTATTCACACTCAGATATCAATGTTGAAATTTTTACAGTACATCGCTATCATATAGGTGTACAAACTGTGCAAAAATCATATTTTTATATTCAGTCCCATCCGAGATAACTAGCCTCAAACTTTACAAAAAATGAAAATTTTCAAATTTCAAAAATTCATAAAAAATTAAGGAAACATTTGTAAGTGTTCTTGCTCTATATGAGGCTAGTAGTGTATGACATCTAACTACAGGAAAAAAATAAACTCTCATAAGTCACTCCTTGTATGTCATTATTGAGCTTAAAAAGTGGATTTTTGAAAATTTGGATACCAAACTTTGGAGGTCATTTTGACTGGTTATTTTTGAATTTAGGGTATTTTGTGTATTAGACAATGTTGTAGAGGGCACTTTTCTAAAAACAATCATGTCAATTGCAATGTTGTAACTTAACCCAGTGCCGAGATGTTCAAATTTTCGTTAATATCTCCAGACTGAAAAATCGGCGCACACCGTCAAATAAAAATGGTCATCATTCAATAAAGGTGCAAGATAAATTACTTTAAAAAACTGTTTTGAACTTCTCAAATATAGGGCAATGACATATAAAAAAATTAAAATATTTAAAAATAGTCAAGCAACCATCCCTGTACCACTTCATATGGATTGACCCAACAGCTTTCACATCTCGCGGCTATCCTCCTGATCTAGTACAGAAGCAAATTTCCAGAGCCACTTCTTCTTGCCCCCAAATTCAGAACCTTCCACAGAAGAACCCCAGAAGTGCCCCTCTTGTCACCAGATACTTTCCGGGACTGGAGCAGACTGTGAATGTGGCTCTCTAGCAAGGATACGACTTCCTTAAATCCTGCCCCGAAATGAGATCCATCCTTCATGACATCCTTCCCACTCCACTGAGAATGTCTTTCTGCCGACCACCTAACCTCCGTAACCTCCTAGTCCATCCCTATGAAATCCCCAAACCACCTTCCCTACCCTCTGGCTCCTACCCTTGTAACCGCCCCATTGTAAAACCTGCAATATGCACCCTTCCACCACCACTTACTCCAGTCCCGTAATGCGGAAGGTGTACATGATTAAGTGCAGAGCCACTTGCGATAGTAACCATGTGATCTACCAACTGACATGCCTGCACTGTGAAGCGTTCTATGTGGGAATGACCAGCAACAAACTGTCAATTTGCATGAACGGTCACAGGCAGACAGTGTTTGTTGATAATGAGGATCACCCTGTGGCTAAACATGCCTTGGTGCACGGCCAGCACATCTTGGCACAGTGTTACACCGTCTGGGTTATCTGGATACTTCCCACCAACACCACTCTTTCAGATCTCCGGAGATGGGAATTTGCCCTTCAACACATTCTTTCTTCCTGTTGCCCACCTGGTCTCAACCTCCGCTAAATTCAAACACTCATAAAAACATACAAACATTCGAGCTTTCGCCACCACTGGCAGCTTCTTCGGGAAAAAGAGGAAGAAAGGAGAGGAGAAAGGGAAGGATATAGGTTTTAAGGAAGTGGAAAAGGAGTCATTCCAATCCCAGGAGTGGAAGGACTTACCTTAGGGGAGAAACAGGAAGGTAAACATATACACACACACTCACACATATCCAAACGCAAACACACCTAGACAGACATTTGTAAAAAGCAAAGAAGTTGGACAAAGATACCACTTGAGGCAAAGGCTCTGTCCACAGAACCGAGGCAAAGATGCTAAAGATGGTGGGTGGGAATTTCAATTTACTGGAGGTTGAGACCAGGTGGCCAACGGGAGGAGAGAATAAGCCGAATGGCAAGTTCTGAAAGATTGGTGTCGGTGGGAAGTATCCAGATAACCCGGACGGTATAACACTGCAGCAAGATGTGCTGGCCATGCACCAAGGCATATTTAGCCACATGGTGATCCTCATTACCAATAAACATTGTCTGCCCCTGACCATTCATGCGAATGGACAGTTTGTTGCTGGTCATTTCCACATAGAATGCTTCGCAGTGCAGGCATGTCAGTTGGTAAATCAAGTGTGTGCTATCGCATGTGGCTCTGCCCTTGATGATGTACACCTTCCGGGTTACTGGACTCGAGTAAGTGGTAGTGGAAGGGTGCATAGGGCAGGTTTTACAATGGGGGCATTTGCATGGGTAGGAGCCAGAGGGTAGGGAAGGTGGTTTGGGGATGTCATAGGGATGGACTAGGAGGTTACAAAGGTTAGGTGGGCGGTGGAAAGACACTCTTGGTGGAGTGGGAATATATATATATATATATATATATATATATATATATATATATATATATATATATATATATATATATATGGCTGAACTCTACCTAAACAACTATTACAGTGGTCAATAAGGAACCAGGCTATCTACATCAGACATGTGCCAACGTGATGGAAATTAAAAACTCGATAAAGAATCCAGCTGAGTTTGAGGAAGCAGTGACCTCATATCAGGTCATATGCTTAATCACCAAGAAGTGCACAAATAGTAGTGCCTTGGTGGAATAACAACTTGGAAATGTAAAGAAGACAGCTATGAAGACTGTTTAACTTTACGAGGTGCAAAGGACAATGGGCAAAATATCATGAGGCTCTTGTCAATTACAACATTGCAATCAGACAAGGTAGTCATCCTGAAAAGCAGACAAGAAAGTGGTGGGCTCGGGTGCTGAAGCGAGACTTCACAAATTCCGCACTAGAATACCAACTAATCCAGGAGAAATGCTGAGGAAAGAGGATGGGGAAGATACAAAGACATCACATGAGACGCTACAATTGTTCCACAAGACTCACTTCCTCCTATACACTCTGGCAGATAACAAAGACCAGAATGTGAACACAGAGACAATGGTTTTCAGGCATGCAAAGGCAGGACTGGGAAATGGCCAAGGAATGTGTCGATTTCAGTAAGATCCAATGGGCAGTGGGAACATTTCAACCATTCAAGTCACCTGACCTGATGTAATTTTCCAGCTCTCCTGCAGCAAGCAGGAGAGAATCGTACAAGACTCCTATGCAGGTTATTCAAGTTAGAATAGCAGCAGTAATCATTCCCAATGACTGGAGGGCAGTGAAGCTTGTCTTCATTTCAAAGCCAGGGAGAATTGGTCATACCAGGGCCAAGGATATGAGACCAGTCAGTCTGTCCCCCTTCATTCTAAAAACATTGGAAAAACTAGTTAATGTATATGTTGGAGAGAGGAGGTTAACTAGGGCTCCTCTGCAATGAAACCAAAATACATATCAGCCAGGTAAATCATGTGAAACAGCTCTCCACTAACTAATTAGGAAGGTGGAGAAGGCATTACAATTTTGGGAAATAGCTCTCTGCATCTTCCTGGACATCCAGGGGGCTTTTAGCAACACGACTTTTCATTCCACATTTAGGGAAGCAGAGTTGCATGACCTAGGGACCACTATATGTAGATGGACGAGGGCCATGCTCAGTGAAAGGAAGGTAGAGACTAAAAAATGGTAATCAACATCACTAGAAGACGTTTGCAAGGAGGAGTTCTGTCCCCTTTATTGTGGAAACTAGTGATGAAAAAACTCATTGGAGAACTAAGCTCTAGACAGTACTTTTGTCAAGGATACGCAGATAACCTTGTCATAGTAATACTTGGCAAATTTGCTGACACAGTCAGGAATATGGCACATGGAGCATTGGACATTGTGCAAGACTAGTGCAGGAAACAGGATCTAGGGGTTAGTCCTGGGAGGACTATTGTTGTACCATTATGAAGAAGCGTATCCGACAATCAAGTTGGAATCTAAAGCTTTTTGATGGGTACAGTGATATATTTAGGGGTAACCTTAGATGAGAAACTGACTTGTACCCCTTACATTGGGAGTATTTGCTCCTAGGCGAAAGGTAGTCTGGTGAGTACCATGGGCGCTTGTGACAAAAACTGGGGCCTAAGCCCCAAAGGTATGTACTGGATATACACTACGGTGGTTGGACCCAGGATTACATATGAGGCAGTTGAGTGGTGGAAGAATGTAGAACAGCAGGTTGCTGCTAAGGATCTTGGTAATGTGCAGATTGGACTGCTTAGCCAAAACAGGCAGAACTAGCAGCACACCATCTGCGGCGATGGAAACCACACTGGATATGCCCCCATAGCACCTTTGAGCCAAGATGGAGGCAGCAGATGGTGCATATAGGCTCAAATCTGGCAAAAAACTGGATATCACTAAAATATTGAGTGAGGTAAATATAGGAACGGTTGAGTAAATGCCGGCTGACAATATTATAACTCTCAACTGCTTCAACAAGTCTTTTAAAATAACAATTTTAAGCAGGAAGCAGTGGGAGGAAACAATATGACATCATACGGGGGACATTGTCTGGTTCACTGATGGGTCGAAACCAGACCAAGGTGTTGGGACCAGGGTATATGGGGTGCAGCCAAGACTGGAGGGCGTAATCTCTCTAGGAAAACTGGCATCAGTATTCCAGGCCAAAATTACTGCCATCAGGGCATGTTTGGAGGAGAATTTGCATAGGTGCTACAAGAGCTGTAGCACCTGCATTTATTCAGGCAGCCCTGAAATCACAGGCAGCTCCAGCAACAAGAGCTAAGATTGTTGCAGAATGTCACCAGGTTCAATGGAACTAGGGGAAAGCAACAGGATAAACCTATTATGGGTCCCTGATCATTCAGGGATCAGTGGCGATGAACAAGCCAACAGATTCACCAGGATGACCTGTCCTGTCAATCAACAAGGCAGTGAATAAGCTAGATCTACACAACTGGCACAGAAGGCAGCAGCTAGAATACTGGACCAAGGCCTGTAACCAAAAAAATTGCAAGGAAATGATGATAAAGCCATGTTGTAAAAGAAACTCTGTAATCCTGGACGTGAACAAGAAGGAGATTGAACTCACAGTTGGACTGATAACCGGCCATGGGAACTTCAAAAAACACCTACATACAATGGGGATAATGGAAGGGGACCCTAAATATATGATCTGTGATGGGGGTGAGGAAACTGCATCACACCTAATCTTTGAATGCACTGCATTGAAGAGCAAGAGAAACTGAATATTTGGGACAACCAGACCTGAAGAAATTGTGTCTAATAAATAATTGTTAAAGGGACTCCTAGCACTCTTTGAGGGCATTGATTGGCTTTACAAGATATACCACACAACTCGGTTTCGGTGTGGGCAGTGGCGGGTTAGACCAAACTGTTTCAACTTCCCTGTTAAAATCAAATGTGTCCTGGTGCTGAGTGCAGATCATGAAAGTATTGTCAAAAAACCTGAACCAGCCCAGAGGTCCTAGATTAGGGAGGATAAATTTAAGGGAATCTGTTGGAGCACAGTCACCAACCACAACTGGGCTGCCAGAATTATTTGGTTTGTGGATTTTTCGGGGGCATGTAGAAAGTGGGTGTGCAGGGTGTTGTTGAAGTGAGAAGGAAAACTGATCCAGAGCAACACGTCTTAGGAAACACTTGATGCAACCTGTGGAAGGATCATACAAATTATGAAGGTTCCTACTCACTATGCATCAACCATTCGGCACACATCACAATGTACCATACCATGTCTTGAAGGGTTAGGAACATTTCAGAGTTTTAATTTCCTATAACTTCATTTAGATTAATATGTGAATCAATTTTCCAAATGTTTATTGTAGTTCATTGGTCCCAAAACAATGGTTAAAATGGTTAAAGAGAGTACCTGATTTTTAAAATATTTATTTAGTACAATGATTTCAATGTTACTCTTCCTAAAGGCCAAGTGAGGTACAATGTTGTTTCCCTGAAATGACTGATTGAGCTCATGTTGGTTATTGATTTACAGTTTTGAGCTGATCATGTTCCAGTTAAACAGATTAGAGACTCATCTTTCCCCTGCATTGCCTAAATTTAAGCACTGCCGAAGTTTGGAAGTTACATTTTGGAATTCGTTTATAGCATGTATAATCACACATTATTATGATTGTTGAGCAGAGGTAATCACTATCTCATGGAAGGAAGTATGCTTTTGTTTTAAGACAAAACAGTGATGTTATATCAACATTATGGTAAACACCACATACCTCAAAGTTTTTAATTATGTTTCAGTGTACAGGATTTACTGGCATGCGAAGAGGACTTAAGGCCCACAACTACAAAAACAGTTGTACACACCATTAGTATCCTCAGCACTGGATCGGTTAGAACACTGTGTCAATCAACCACATTATAAACTCAAGGATTAAATTTCCATCCCTCCCTCCTCTCTTTCTTTTTCTCTCTTTCCCTCTCCTCTGTGTACTTCCCTTCTGTCAGAACTTTCCTTCTTTAGCAGTGGTAAGTTCATCAAGCTGGTCGCTATTGCATGTAACAACATGGTGCTTCCAGGTAAGTGTCAATCTTGTTGATTCCACGGTGTTTTATAGGAGAAAATCCAGATTGATACATGATAATATAGCCTACGAGAGATATCTGAGTTTCTACTTTATTTTACGTGATGTACAAGTAAAAACCATTTTCGGAAACCCAACAGATGGCAGCTGAAGTTGAATGCTGTTTTAGCCAATGAAATGGAGCTTCTACGAACTTGTCATACAGTGTGTTTGAATACTACCTGTATGCATGAAATCCAACACATGGAGTTTAACAATGTTATTAATTGCATGAAGTGAGTAAACCAAGAAAGCCACCACTTTGCCCTTACAGCTATTGCTATTATTCTGGTGTTAAATCACTTCCTGAACAACATGCCTTTCCTTCATCTGATAATTCCTTAGTGGGATCCATTATCAATGGCATAGCATCATCTCTCTTGTATGCATCCTTTGTCAGTATCTTAGCAATAAATGTCCTGGAAATCAACACACATGAGAATCGTGAGGAGGTATTTCAGCTATAACCCCTTAGAACACTGTGTATATTATCATTAAGTGAATAATAGACAATAGATAACAACTGACACAAAATACAGTCGCTGAATTGCAGACAAGCATGTGAAACAGGCAATCACATACGCACAACTTAAATTTTCGGACATGGTCTTCAACAGAAAAAGAAAAACTTAGATTCATACACTCAGTCAGATGTAGCTCAAGCTTACATGACCACTATCATTAAGCAAAGAGGAGTTAATCTTGTTATGTACTTTTTTTCAGACATTACAATTTATCCCTTGTCATTTGGTCATTTTGTTACCAAATCCATAATGTGTAGCATTTCTGGGAGGAGTTATATAGTTTGCTTCATTTTCAATTGGCCACTATTAGCATCCATATTTACAATTGTTGGAGTAATTCATTTGTCTACCTTTCATGTGCTAGCATTCTTTTCGCTACTTTTTTTTCTTTCAGATTTACGGCACATGATATATCAAGTTAGGGATTATAAGGATTTAATTCTTAAAATCCTTCAACTTGTCTGGTTCCCTCTAGGTTTCTATTTATAAAATTTTAACTTCTGTTTGCTTGCTTTAGCTAGTGGCAATTCATCCAAAGTCTACAGACTGCATTAAAAGTATTATCATCCCAGAGGTAGCATCTTACAATATTCACCCAGATGAAAGATTCCCAAAACAACTAACCAAAATTTTCAGAAACTTGAGACTGCAGTACGTTTTTACCTCTGCACTGACTAAAAAAAGTCCAGACTCGGAGAGAGTGGCCTATTGATCCATACTCAACATGGATTCAGAACATCTTGTTCTTTCAAAACACAGCTATCTCTTTACTCACATGAAGTGATGAGTGCTATTGACAAGGGATCTCAAATTGATACTGTATTTCTAGATTTCCTGAAGGCTTTTAATCAAATTACAAGCCACAGAATATTGTAACCATTGTGTCAGTACAATTGCAATTTCCTGTCAGGAAAGACACAGAAAGAAAGAAAGTCATTGAAACAGAAGTGGTATGATGTTCCACAGGACAGTTTTATAGGGACTCTACATGTTTATGAATGATTTAGGAGACAATATCAGTAGCTCTCTTTGATTATTCACAGATGATGCTGTCGTTTATCAGTTAATTAAGACACCAGAAGAACAATAGCAACTGCAAAACAATTTAGATAAGATATCTGCCTGGTGTGAAAATTGGCAATTGACCTTAAATAATAAAAAGTGTGAAGTCATCCAAATATGCACTAAAATAAATCTGTTAAGCTTCATTTATATGATAAATCAGTCAAATCTGCACGCTGCAGATTCCATTAAATACCTAGGAATTACAATTATGAATAACTAATAATAGAAAGTCTTGGTTGGAATTCAACAATATAGCAAGGACAGTTTACAATTCACTGCAAAGGCATACAACAAACTGTGACAGGTACATAAAACAACACTTAAGCTATTGGCCTTCCTCAGAATAGATAGCATTCACACAATCACACTTCACAGTCTCACAACTGTCATCTCTGGCTGCCACACATGGAAAGAACACACAAAAAAGATTGTGCAAAAGGTAAAGTAATGGCTACACTTCATTAGCAGAACTCTTAGAAGATACAACACATCTACTAAAGAAACAGCTACATGACCAAGCCTATCCATCTGGCAGGACAGCTGGTCAGTGCCAGTATTAATGATGGCACCATTCTGGCATCCGTTCAGAATTTGTTGGCATTCCATTGTCATCATGTGAGCCAATAGTGAATGGAAATTATTGACCAAGTGTGCTACTTTTGAAAGTGCCAGAAGCAATTGTTTTGCTCACTCCCATTCCAGCTTTTGTACAGACAGATACTCTCTGAGATCCAGTCTCTGTGTGGTGTAAATGGCCTTTCACCATCTGTTTCTATCTAATTGCTATTTAATATCAATCACAAGCTATAGGAACAAATACCTTTTCCATGCTATTCTATTAAAACTTAGACTGGCATTCATTCACTGCAACACAACTCAAGAGTGAATCACTCTTCGTACACTATAATCACTCCTTCCTAGGGCACCCACAAGCCTTCAATGTTCTCCTACCATCCTGATTTCCCCTCTATCCATTCTATTTGTACACACTGTTGCTATGACAGAATGAAGATCTCTAACTCCTGTCTCTAAAATAATAATAATATCAACTTTTAATTTGCCAAAGAAATACAACTGGTGCTGAAATAGCCGAGTAGTGTGCAATTATTTTTGGTTAAATTTTGGTTAATTTTTTTTTCTCATAATCTATTAATTACCTTCATATGCCTGCATGAGATCATTATAAGTGATTACCCCCCCCCCCCAAAAAAAAAAAATAAAATAAAAAATAAAATAAAAAATAAATAAATAAATAAATAAATAAATAAAAAACATTTTCCATTAGTTATGTAATACTGCCCTTTTTTCTGGAATGGCATCAAAATGAATGTTTTATAATTTTAAAATGATATATTATTGTTATTAAAACTTAAGATGAAATTTATACTTATAAATGTTTCAAAAATTGAAGAATGTTCATGAATTACAAACACAATTACGAGGAAGTCTTCAATGTCTTTTGTATGAACCTCAACTTCACAGCCATATCTAACCACTTTGCAATCGACAATACAAACTAAAACTGATCTGCAATAGGAGCAGGCTATTGACACTGTGCACGAATACTTACATACAAGAATGAAAAAGTAAACTTCTGTTCTCATCCTTGTTGAAGGGCGTCAGCACTATCTGGGTTAATCAAACTAGGATTGTGACATAGTACTGATGACGTTTTTCAGTGGTGCTTGGATTATTCAGTGATTCCTGCTTCTTATAGTATAATGTTTAGTTCTTTCAATTGTTTATGACCAATACCAATTTTCATGTGGGCAACATCACAACAGAAATTGGATTTGATATAGAGAAATAATAGCAAAACATATGCATGTTGTTAATTTGATATGTCCCATAGGAGTCACTGCCAAAGCTCTAATCAAAATGAATTACATGTTTTAATGGCATGCACAAAATACAAAGTTCAAAATTTTATTAGAAAAGACCAAATTTTAATGAACCAGTGTTAATAATAGGAGATAATCAGAATTCACGGGAACTATACTTAAAAAATACCTGTTTAATTTTTTCTGAAATGGTATCTCCTCTCGCTTCTGCTTCTTTTAAGTTTCTCTCCAGAGTAGCTGAATCATCAGAAAGAGCTGCTAATTGATCTCTCAATCGTTTCTCCTCCTTTTGAAGCTCCTCATACATATCTTGTTTCTCTCTCAGTATTTTGGTCCATAGATCTATCTTGTCTGGAGCAACATAAATATTTGAACAGCTCATTTACACAGTATTTTAAAAAGTGATACTATTACATTTCTTTCTGAACACAGTATTTGAAATAGAAAACTTACATCTATTACATTCCACTGCTCACATGCACCTTCAAGCAAATTATATACTGAAAACCACTAACCTATGTATCACAAACATATGTAGATACACCTAATACTGTATTTCAAAGTATGTAACAAATGAATTTCTTCTCCCATAATAATGGTAAATTCTGTGTCAAATCCATATATCATTTCCCACAATAAAAGGAAAGTTAGTGTAGAATATGTCTGTTATAACTTTATTGACACTAGAAAAATCAACTGTACACAGCATGGTTCAATGTCAACTGATGTGCTCCGCTGACTCCAGGCGAGCCCTGGTTCACTTAGGTGGCGCTGTCTAATTGCTGTAGCGCCCCTATATTACTTTGCGCGCATTATGTATGGCGGTAGTTTTAAATTTATGACGCACTGTCACAACACTTTTCCCCCTTTGGGAAATTCACTTGACATTGCACAGGTGTTGTACAGTGTGGAGACATCCATCGGCTCTTCATGTGTAGCGGCCGGGTCATGTGGTGCTACGCGAATGTATGGACGAAAGTGCCCCGGACGAGGCCCTTTGGATGGAACAAGGACCCATGGCTGAATGATGGGTGACATCTCTGAAGTATTGGCTGCAGGTGGTGGAGAAATCGGCATGCTCTCTGCTGGAGGCATACGTCCCCAGGACTGAATGACGGATGACAGCTGCATTGCCTCTGGTGCATGCGACTCTGATACTGGCACACCTCCCTGCACAGTCAGCTCATGTGATGGAAGCACATCATCTGCAGGATTGGGTGCTCGGAGTTGTAAGCTGTAAATGTGTGACCCATAGATGGTGTCTATTGGCTTCTGAAAGAGTATAAATAGTCCTGTGTGGAGACAACATTGACAATGGCAGGTCAATTGCCCGTGAAGGTATCTGGTCAAAATGGCGAACAACCATTCCTTGATCAGTCTGGATGTCACATAACCGCCGGTCTCTAAAATGTTTGATGGTTCCTTTGATACACTTGACACGAGAGCCATATCCTTGTACCCAGACAGGGGCACCTATTCGACTGTCGGAAGCGAAGAAGCTGTAACAATGTACGCAGCTGATGACCATGTAAGAGCTCGGCCAGGCTCTGATCACCCATGGGTGTAAATTGATAAGAACTTAGAAAGTGAAGTAAAGCATCTACTGTAGAAAACTCAATGAGGAACTTCTTCATCTGACATTTGAATGTGCGTACAAGACGCTCGACCTCCTCATTCGACTGTGGATGGAAAGGCCGTGCTGGACACCGAGGCCAGAACAGAAATCTGCAAAAGCCTGTGAGGAAAACTGAGGACCATTGTCTGTGACAAGCGTAGAGGGTAGACCTTCAAGGGGCGAAAATCTTTGCCAATGCATTTGTGGTTGCTGTAGTGGAAGGGGACGCACAAATAAGCATCAATTACAAGAAACCAGTAGGCACCAAGAAAAGGGCCAGCAAAATTGCCATGGGCCCGTTCCCACGGGCGCGCTGGTGCAGGCCACGGGGAAGGGTCAGCTTGGGGGGCTGCCGACTGTTGAGCACAATTGGTACACAGGACGACCATGTGTGAAATGTCTGCATCAATTCCTGGCCACTAAACATGTCTGCGAGCCAGATTTTTAGTGCGGGAAACACCCCAATGTCCCTGGTGTAACAACTCAAGAACATGTTGATGCAGAGAAGCAGGAACCACCACCCTTGGAAATGCTCCGTCTGTAGAGAGGAGAACCACCCCATCACGAACAGACAGTCTCAGATAGCTACAAGGCGTAATAATTACGAAGCGGGTCAGAGGCCTTGCCAGAGGGTCTGTCAGGCCACCCTCGTTGAATGAACCTAATCACCTTGGAGAGAACTGGGTCTTTGGCTGTGGCTGAAGCAACATGGTTCCCCGTAATTGGAAAACCATCAACTGCATGATGTTTGTCTTCGTCCACGTGGAAACAGTAACTCATTGCGGTCGAAAACGGGGTCAGAACCCACAGGCATCAGCATTTGTGTGCTGGGCCATGAGGTGGTAATGGATCTCATAGTGAAATTGAGAAAATATAAAGCCCAACGTTGCAACCTGTGTGCAGCTTTATCTGGAAGTGATTCTGAAGGATGAAACAGGAAGACAAGAGGCTTATGGTCGGTAATGAGATGAAACTTGGAACCATACAAGAAAATGTGAAATGTTTTTAAGGCATACACTATGGCAAGTGCCTCTTTCTCAATCTCAGAATAACACCTTTGAGCATCGTTGAGCATCTTCAAAGCGTAAATAATAGGCCGCTCTGATCCATCATCATATTGGCGTGCAAGGACGGCCCCAAGACCATATTGGGACGCGACCTAAGCAAACACCAGAGGTCGGCCCTAGCAAAACATGACCAGACACAGCGCCAACTGAAGTTGATGCTTGAGGCGGACAAAAGCACGTTCACATTCGTCAGTCCAGTGGAAAGGAATGTTCTTACGGAGCAGCTGATTCAATGGATGAGCCACGTCAGCCGCAGAAGGAAGGAACTTATGGTAGTAGGCAATTTTGCCAAGAAATACCTGAAGGTATTTAACTTTGGACAGCCGTGGGAGGGCTGCAATAGGATCAACATGCTGACTTAAGGGGCGGATCCCGTCACGGGACAGTTGAAACCCCAGATACCCCACAGAAGACTGAAAAAAATTGAAATTTTAGCGAGATTACACTTCAGCCCCACATACAGGAGAACTTGAAAAACCGCGCAAAGATTGGCAAGGTGTACATCCGTGGAAGTCTCTGTAACTACAAATCATCTTGATAGTTGATGCAACCAGACACAGAAGCCATCAGTTGTTCTAAAAGTGCTGAAAAATAGCTGGCGCGTTGGCAACGCTGAAAGACAACAGTTGGTATTGATACAGGCCAAACGGAGTGTTTAAGACGAGAAATTTCCTGGAATGTGCGTCCAAAGGCACTTAGTGATATGCCTCTGATAAATCAAATTTGGAGAAGAATTGACCGCCTGCAAGTTTGGCAAGGCGAGAAAGTGGGTAAGTATCAATGAGACATTGGGCATTGACCCTCTTTTTTTTTTTTTTTTTTTTTAAATTGCCACACAACCGCAATTTGCCATTAGGTTTGCAAACCACCACAACGAGGGGAGATGCCCATTCACTAGAAGTAACTGGTACGAGAGCCCCCAAAGACACCAACCAATCTAATTCAGCCTTGACTGGGTCACTTAATGCAATGGGAAGGGGGTGGGCACGTAAAAATTTTGGGCGGGCTACCGGTTTGAGCGTTATATATGACACAAATTCGACAGCATGGCCCAGGCCGGGAGAGAAAATCAAGGAAAATTCAGTACATAATGTATCTAACTGAGTGTAAGGAATATAATCAGATACCAGATGTACATCGTCTCTAATGGAGAATTCAAAAAGTCGAAAAGCATCATACTCAAACAAGTTTTCCGGTCCTGCATGATCAACAACAATAAAGGTGAGAGAATGAATGACCGACTAGTAAGAAGTGGACGCCTCAAATTGACCGATAATCAGAATTTTCTGTTTGTTGTAAGTCAGCAAATTGCGCATGACAGGAGACAACGGCGGAGAACCAAATTCCAAGTACATGTGGGAATTTAGGAGAGTGACAGCAGAACCTGTGTCTACCTGTGTGCGAATATTTTTGTCAAGTACCTGAACATCTATACATAACTTACTAGTATCGGAAAGTACACAATTGACAGTCATAACAGAATCGTCATCTTCAACAACAGCAGGAGTCTAGTTAGACTGGCAGACTGAGGCAATGTGACATTTCTTACAGCAGGTGTGACTCATAGCCCAACGTTGAGGACAATCTACCCTGTTGTGTTTGATAAAGCAACGTGGACAGGAAGTAAGCGCCGAACATACCTGATTTTGCTGCCGCGGCTGCTGCATCTGCTGCTTCTTTTTAGTGCGTGGTTGTACCATACCTCGTCGTTGACGTGCGTGTACTGCGACAACTTCCCCCTCATCATACGAAACAGACGCGTCGTCTGGCGCGGCATCAGACTGCACAGCACTGACGTCCATGTATTCATCAAATTGGGCACCGACAGTACGAGAAATTTCATATGACCGGTCAATACTCAATGTTGTTGTTATGGTCTTCAGTCCAGAGACTGGTTTGATGCAGCTCTCCACCCTACTCTATCCTGAGCAAGCCTTTTCATCTCCTCATAAGAATGGCAACCCACATCCACTTGAATCTGCTTAGTATACGCGTCTCTTGGTCGCCCTCTGCGATTTTTCCCCCACACACTTCCCTCCAATGCTAAATTTACGATTCCCCGATGTCTAAGAATGTGTCCTACCAAGCGATCCCTTCTTTTAGCCAGGGTATGCCAAAAATTCCTTTTCTCACCCATTCTGTTCAGTACTTCTTCATTGGTTATGCGATCTACCCACCTAATCTTCAGCATTCTTCTGTAACACCACATTTCAAAAGCCTCTATTCTCTTTCTGTCCGCACTGCTTATCGTCCATGTTTCACTCCCGTACAAGGAAACACTCCACACAAATGCCTTCAGAAAAGACTTCCTTACACTTAAATTAATATTCGATGTTAGCAAATTTCTCTTTTTCAAAAATGCTTTTCTTCCCATTGCCATTCTGCATTTTATATCCTCTGTACTGCGACCATCACATGTTATTTTACTACCCAAGTAACAAAACTCATCTACCACCTTCATTGTTTCATTACCTAATCTAATTCCATCAGCATCGCCCGATTTTCTAAGACCGCATTCCATTATTTTTGTTTTGCTCTTATTAATGTTCATTTTATATGCTCTCTTCAACACACTGTCCATTCCATTCAACTGCTCTTCCAGGTCCTTTGCTGTCTCTGACAGAATTACAATGTCATCAGCAAAACGCAAAGTTTTTATTTCTTCCCCCTGTACTTTAATCCCTATTCCAAATTTTTCCTTGCTTTCCTTCACCGCCTGCTCGATGTACAAATTGAATAACATCGGAGAAAGGCCACAACCCTGTCTTACTCCATTCCCAACTGATGCTTCCCTTTCATGCCCTTCGAGTCTAATAACTGCGGTCTGGCTTTTGTACAAGTTATAAATAACTCTCCTTTCCCTACATTTTACCCCTGCTGACTTCAGAATTTGAAAGAGTGTATTCCAGTCAACATTGTCAAACGCTTTCTCCAAATCTACAAAAGCTAAAAATGTAGGTTTGCCTTTCCTTAATCTATCTTCTAAGATAAGACGTAAAGTGAGTATTGCCTCCCGGGTTCCTATGTTCCTCCTGAATCCAAACTGATCTTCCCCAAGGTGAGCCTCTACCAGCTTTTCCATTCTCCTGTAGATAATTCGTGTTAAAATTTTGCAACGATGACTTATCAAACTGATGGTTCTGTAATTTTCACACCTGTCTGCGCCTGATTTCTTTGGAATGGGGATTATTACATTTTTCTTAAAGTCTGAGGGTATTTCGCCTGTCTCATAAATCCTACACACCAGGTCAAATAGTCTTGTCATGGCTGGCTCGCCCAGAGACTTTAGTAGTTCTAAGGGTAAGTCATCTACTCCTGGGGCCTTGTTCCGACCTAGGTCTTTCAAGGCTCTGTCAAATTCATCTCTCAGTATAGCATCTCCTATTTCATCTTGATCTACGTCCTCTTCCCTTCCTACCACATTGTCTGTAAGTTCATTTCCTTTGTAGAGCTGCTCTATGTACTCTTTCCACCTTTCAGCTTTCCCTTCTTTGCTGAGAACCGGTTTCCCATCTGAGTTCTTGATATCCGTAGATTTGCTTTTCTTGTCCCCAAATGTCTCTTTTATTTTCCTGTAGGCGGTATCTACTTTTCCCCTTCTTATACATTCTTCCACAGATTTGCATTTGGCTTCTAACCACTCCTGCTTAGCCATTTTGCACTTCCTGTCAATCTCATTTTTTAATCGTCTGTACTCAATTTTGCCTGTTTCATTTACTGCATTTTTATATTTTCTCCTTTCATCAATTAAATCTAGTATTTCCTGTGATATCCAAGGATTTTTTGTAGGTCTTGCCTTTCTACCTATTGTGTCCTCTGCTGCCTTCACTATTTCATCTCTCAATGCTACCCATTCCTCTTCCACTGTTTTATTTCCCCCTGTTTCTGTCAATTGTTGCCTAAATCTCCCTCTGAAATTCTCCACAACTTCACTTTCCTTCAATTTATCTAAGTCCCATCTCCTTATTTTCCTACCTTTCTGCAATTTTTTCAGTTTCAGCCTACAGTTCATGACTAACAAGTTATGGTCAGAGTCTATATCTGCCCCTGGGTACGTCTTGCAGTTTATAACCTGGTTCCGGAACCTATGTCTTACCATTATAAAATCTATCTGATACCTTCCGGTGTCTCCTGGTCTCTTCCATGTATGCAACCTTCTTTTGTGATTCTTAAACCAGGTTTTTGTTACGATTCAATCATGTTCCGTGCAAAATTCTACCAGGCGACTTCCTCTTTCATTCCTCCTGCCCAGTCCATATTCACCTACTATTTTTCCTTCTCTTCCTTTTCCTACTACTGAATTCCAGTCTCCCATCACAATTAAGTTTTCCTCTCCCTTAATTGTCTGAATAATTCCCTTTAGCTCCTCATATATTTCTATGATCTCCTCATCATCGGCAGAGCTAGTTGGCATATAAACCTGTACTACTGTGGTCGGTGTTGGCTTCATATCTATCTTGACAATGATAATGCGATCACTGTGCTGCTCATAGTAGTTTACCCGCATTCCTATCTTCTTATTCATTATCAGTCCTACTCCTGTGATACCCCCAACTGATTTTGTATTTATAATCCTGTACTCACCTGACCAGAAATCCTGTTCATCCTGCCACCGGACTTCACTAATCCCCACTATATCTAACTTCAACCTATCCATTTCCCTTTTTAAATTTTCTAATTTTCCTACCCGATTAAGGGATCTAACATTCCACGCTCCGATGCCAGTATTGTCTTTCCTGATGACAACATCCTCCTGAGTAGTCCCCGCCCGGAGATTCGAATGGGGGACTATTTTATCTCCGGAATATTTTACCCGAGAGGATGCCATCATCATATGTTCATACAGTAGAGCTGCATGTCCTCGGGAAAAGTAACGGCTGTAGTTTCCCCTTGCTTTCAGCCGTTCGCAGTAGCTGTGTGGCAAGGCCACATTAGCTGATGTTACAAGGCCAGCTCAGTCAATCATCCAGACTGTTGCCCCTGTAACTACTGAAAAGGCTGCTGCCCCTCTTCAGGAACCACACATTTGTCTGGCCTCTCCACAGATACCCCTCCGCTGTGGTTGCACCTACGGCACGGCTATCTGCATCGTTGAGGCACGCAAGCCACCCCACCTCGGCAATGTCTGTGGTTCATGGGGGTGGCAATACTCAATACTCACAATACTCAATACTTCAGATAAAGAGGGATTCGGAAGCTGGAGGGCCTGTTGTCTGACGGTTACCCGGACCTAACCTAAGAATAGCAGCTCTAACTATGGAATCGGCATAAGAGTCATGATGAACGTCCGTAACAAATTGACATTTTCTATTGAGGCCTTGTAATTCCGCGGCCCATGCACGGTATGATTGATGCGGCTGCTTGCGGCACTTGTAAAGGGCCACCCGGGAAGCAACCACATTGGTATTTTTGCGATAATATTTGGAGAATATGTCACACATTTCAGTTAAAGATGATGACACCGGATCCAATAGCGGGACGAGCTGAGATAATAGTTGAAACACTTTTGGAGAAATCCACGAAAGAAATAGTGATTTGCACAGCTTATCGTCACCAATGCCGAAAGCCACAAAATGTTGCCGCAGCCGCTTTTCATAGTCCTCACATTCTTCCTCAGCTTCCTCATATGGAGGGAATGGAGGCAGAGAACACAGCGCGACCTGACTGGACAACGACGTGGACACAACTGACATAAGCATCTGTGGTAAGTCACGCAACGACGCTACAAGGGCTGTCTGTTGCTCGATGAGCATGCGCAATAACTGGTCTAAGGTTTCCATATTTATCAAAACACTGCCGACGACAACGCGTGGAATAGTTCACAACGCGGCGCCACTAAAAGTGTTATAACTTTACTGACACTAGAAAAATCTACTCTACACAGCAAGTGTTTTAAATCATGGTTCAATGTGAACTGACACGCTCCACTGAGTCCAGGCGTGCCCCGGTTCCCTTAGGCGGGGCTGTCTAATTACTGTAGCGCCCCTCATTACTTTGCATGCATTACGTGCAGTGGTAGTTTTAAATATATGACACACTGTCACAACAATGTCCAAATTCAGAGAAAATTTATGGGTACATATAATTAGACACAATTTAAATTTGCATGTTGATGCTCTTCAATTTTCATGCTTGGAGGAAGTCTTGAAAGGACTTTTACAAACAGCATATCATAACTAATTTGACTTCTGTCCGAGTGTCTTGGCATTGTCCATTTACAATTGTCTTCACTCAGAGAAACTGATAATGTTTAGCATGTATAATTAAAATTATAATAGAGCTGAGAAAATGCTGCAATACCATTTCAAGTTAGTAGGCAATCACCGATCTGTGGCTTTTTGCATTACCACTAGATGCTAATAAACGTCCCCACTAACTTGACTGCATGATGTCCTGTTCCTAATGAACACATTTGTTTGTAAATCACATCCCTGGCACCTAATTCAATATAGGGTGGTCATAAATTCCGGTTACAAACTTCTATGGCTTAACAGAGTAGTGAGTACATAACATTTTGAATAGAAACCCATGTCTGGAAACGTATTGCTTCTGTTCCATGACAGTTTCAATTCAGATGATTATCTCATCCACTCCTACTTGAGGAATGTAATTAGATGTGACCCAGTACAATTGTTCAATCAATTTGAAAATAACATGCATCCAATGTACAATGCGTTAAACAACATTGATGGTCCCCACATCAAGCTGCTGTTGTAATGCATCAGTACATTGCAGCTGGTGCCGTAGATGCTAGGTTCTTATTGTTGTCGACTAATGTAAACTGTAAGAAGTAAATTGTAATGAAAATGCATACCGGTAAGTAAGAACGGAATGATTCAGTATTCTTTTCAAATTGATTGCAACAATTGTACTGGGGCATTTGTCTAGTAGGAGTGGATGAGATAATCATCTGAATTGAAACCTCTGTGGAATGGAAATGATACATTTCCTGACATGGTTTCCTATTCAAAATGTTATGTACTCACTACCCTGGACGTTTGTAACGGGAATTTCTGACCACCCTGTATAACAGATTTTGTTTTTCACCAACCCCTTTTGAGAAGTTACTTTTTTGTGACGGTATATTGGTTACAATATTTAGCACATTCGTCGGGTCAGTTGAAGCACAATTGCACAATGTCGGCCTGTGTTGTGACATCATCGTTGTGTGGTAATTTTGAGTTGTTGGTGGTGTGTGTAGCTATGTGCTGGGGCACTTTTGTTTTAGAAGTTAAATGGTTTGTGATGGTGTTTTGTTATACCATCCATATGGGGTGCGACTTTATTTGGATTCATGTGGTGTTGTTGCTTCTCTTAAAGCTGTTTTCTGCTTTTAAAAAGTGTTCTCAATGATGTGTGTTAACACACGTTTTACTCGTGATGTTTCTGGTTTAGTTTGCCTTTCTATAATTTCTTGTGTTTTATTGTTGGGATGGATATGACTAATAATTTTAATTCTCTTGCTGCATGACACACTTGGGGCAAACTATGTTAGGCATGATAAAATTTCTGATTGTGTTCGGTGCACAAGAAGTCATGAACCAAAATGCTAATGCAAGTCGTGGCTGAAGGGGGATGGGGCTATGTACTTGTGTATGTTTTTTATTTATTTAAATCACCATTTATATTGGTTGTGTGTGTGTGTGTGTGGTGGCCAACATCTCTCTCTCTCTCTCTTTTCAATTGTCGACTATGTGTAGTGTAGTTACCATTAGCTTTGGTGGACATGAGGATGTTTGTCTAAGGTTCAGAACGCTATAAGGAAGTTGAATGACATTGTAATGAAGGTCCAGATCAGTTCTTACACTTTGTTAAATAGTGCAACAGCTGTTTCACCTTTTTGCCATTATCAACCGCCTGCGAATATAAGAATTATATTAATCAATTTACATCCGATTACAAATCAATTAATATGAAAATATATATAAAAATTTTGTTATAAATTTTCGTTATAACTTATGTGTATGATGTTTTGACGTTATATACAAACACCTGGAGTGACTTATAAAAACTGCAATGAAATAATCACGTATTTCACAGTTGGGATGTTTTACCTACATATAGTAATAAATATTATCAGAGACTTTTAACATTGATATTTGTCAGAGATGATTATTTCAGTTTTAGCTACCTCTGGTTATTTAGCATACCTCAGCCTTTTTCATCGATAAAGTCAATAAAATTAACTATCATTTTTATGTTTGAAATCAGTCTGTTCATTAAGTATTTCATTCGGATAATTTTTAGTGTGAATATGGTATATATTTCAAATTCCTCCAAAATATTCATTTCTATTCCCTTTGGTATTTTATGTAATATCGTAAGCGCATTTTCGATGTTACGTGCTGAATGGTTTTTGTTGCTGAGATGTAAATAGAAACTAAACTGGTTGTTTTCACTTATTCTTAAATGTTCACAAAATCTTGTGAGGAAAGTATGCCCGGACTGGCCAATGTAAAAGCTGTTATAGTTTTCACATGTGATTTTATATATACCTGGTCCTAAATATGGGGAATTTCTGATGGATGCGAAGTGTAAGTTTGTTCTTAGATTGTTATTAGTGTGGAAGGCGAATTTAAATCTGGTGTTTTTGAAATGTTCTTTAATTTTGTTGGATATTTTACTGAAGTATGTGGCAGGTATGTATTTAAATTTGCTGTGTATTCTGTCTTCTCTAGCTAGGTGGATGTTTTTGTCTGTTTGGTCTTCATTTGGCTTAATTTGTTCAAATGGACATTTCAAATGATTGAAGTGTTTACCAACTGTGCTGCAATCACTGAGCAGCTTTTTATATTGGCATGACCACTAACCAGCTGTCCATTAGGATGAATGGCCACCGCCAAACTGTGGCCAAAAACAAGGTGGACCACCCTGTGGCACAGCATGCAGCAGAGCACATGCTTGATTTCAATGGCTGCTTCACAACCCAGGCCATCTGGATCCTCCCATCCACCACCAGCTTTTCTGAACTGCACATATGGGAGTTATCCCTACAATACATTCTCCGATCCTGATATCATCCAGGCCTCAGCCTACAATAACTTCCCTTTTTTCCTTACCTTACAGTTCCTACCTCTCTATCCTAAAACTCTCCTATTCTGAATGGTGCGTGAATGTGTGTGTGTGCGTGTGCGTGTGTGTTTGCGCGCGCGTGTGCATGTGCGTGTGAGTATGTGTGTGTGTGTGTGTGTGTGTGTGTGTGTGTGTGTGTGTGTTCATGCAGTGTGTGTGCATTTTATTTTTATTTATTATTTTTATATTTATTTAAATCTATATTTATTTTGTTTATTTTATTTTCTTATCTTATTTTTCTCCCCTCACCCGTCTCCCCACTCCATTCCTCCCCACTTCCTCCTGCATCTCGTTATTCCCATCTAGGCAGTGCTGTATCCATTCCCACCACTGTAACGCAACCTTCCTATCCCCTCTCCTCCCCGATTTACATGCCACAGAGTGTGATTCGAAGTGCGGCAGCGGGAGGCGATGGTTGTATGACTGTGTTGTGTGATTGAGTGAATGTTCAATTTCTGAAGAAGGCAATGGCCGATAGCGGGAAGTGTTCTATTTGTGTCTCTTTTGTATGTGCCTGTCGCAGCTCGTCACCACATCTTTGCTGTGAGTTATGAACTGTCCTTATTACTATATTATGAATTGAAAAATATGATGCATAGGACATATATTACCCAATGCTAATCAACAATAGTAGTTTTATACTAACAATGAAATTCAAGACTATTTCACTGACTTTTTAATATTGTTAGTCCTTATCATATCCATCTACATTGAAATGTGAAGAAATGTTATATTGTTTATTTAGGTGGTGAACTGTTCCATATTAGCCCACCAATTCACCTTTGCAAAATGTCAACAATACTTCTGTATGTGGGCTGGGCCATTAGATGAGCATTAGGCCTAAAGTCAGCCACATTGACATATTTTGCAAAAAGAATTTAAAAAATTGCATAATATGCTTGGATGTAGTTCTGGTTCATTTCTCAAATTTTGCTTGTATACTGTACATAGCTACAGTAAATGTGATATTGTAAGGGTGATACAAATGCTTGCGCCTCCAAGTTAAGTCAAAACTTTTCACTCCATGATTCTTGCTCTAATATTAATCAGGCACCAAGAACTGCAAATAATGATTCCGTAATCTGCCTTTTCAAACGTATTTATTACAATGAAACCATGCTGTAATGAGTAACACCATCAATACTGTCCTAGTACTTGTCCATGTCTGCATCCACAAAGTTTTAGCTATCTATGCGTGGAACTAATAACTTAACAGTATAAACATTATGTAGCTATGGTCAGAAGTGTGAAAATAATGTATAGCACAATGCTTTATGAACAGCACACCGGCTGTAGCATTTACGGTCTGGGCACTGAAAGTCTTACTGGACTGTAGTCATAAGTAAAAATATGTAAAAGGGCTTTTTCCATGTTTCTGTGGGACAAACTTAAGCCAGTATCACATGAAACATGGTAGAAAGTGATCCTGAATGAAACAACAAAGTTTAGTATTACCAGGCAGTGTTTAATTTATTATCCTTCCATAATGTGTTTAGAAGGTATATACTTCTATTGTGCCATGGAGAGACAAGTACTTAATGTAAAGCAAGTACTATTACGACAGTAAAGATATAACTCTGGAACTTAAACTTGGGGAAAAATGCACACTTGTTTATCATGACATAAGTAAATATCACATACCTGCAGTACCCCGGGACACCTCAAAATTCCTTTGCTGCTTTAGAAATTCTAGCTTATCTTGCAGTTCTAGTTTCTTTGTCAGTTTCTCCTTGTAAATCCTAAAAATTATGACAAAGATATCTGACCATTGGAAAAAAGGTAATTATCAATAAATTGACGAAGTTGGTTTTGACAGATGTAACAAAAAAAGCCTCAAACCTTTCTAGATGAGCAGTAACTACAAACAATTATAAAGCTCTAAATTACAAATGAAATAAAATAGACAAATTAATGTTAAATATCAATTTAAATTAGAACTAATAGGGAAGCAGGATTACTTCTTGTAAAATGTTTTTCTGGTCTGTGTACATTTCAAAAGTCATATTGGACATCAGTATCTAACATAATGAGTGAAGGTGCTTCACCCATACACATACCACACGCCATAAAGCATGAAATTGTCATCCACCATAACCAGTCTAAATCAGTGCAAGGTGTTATTCAGTGTCATTTCAGGTACTAATGGAACTTTGCCTGCCAAACTGTTCCATCCTGACATGTCTTGGGGAGAGGGTTGTTGAATTAGTGCTGTGTGTATAAGTAAATACATCACTGTAAGTAGCAAAAAAATTGTTCTGTTGTAAAAAAGATTTATATAAAAACTGTAGGTTAATGAAATTAATGGAAACGTATTCGTATTTCACAGGGAACATTGAGGCAGAATTAAAGTATGCGGTGTGGAGGGAGACATGCTTTAAGACAGTCCGTCTAGTTGCTTTGTCTGCAACACTGTGTTAGCTGAGCAGTCTAAAGCGCCAACCTAGTAAGTAGGAGGTCTCGGGTTTGTATCCCAGCCACGGCACAAATTTTAATTCAGTGCCTCTCCTTATGTTTAAATGGATGTTAGTTTGGCAGGCTCCAGGTATCTTTCCAATCTATGTAAAACTTTCAAGTGTTCTAGCCCCCCTCATTGTTCCAACCATGCATTTTAACGGGAGGGGGGTGGGGGGGGGACACATAAATTAATGATTTACATTATGTTTACACACTTAAAAGATATTACTCTTTGATTTCAGTGAACTATGGTATTATTCCAGAACGAGAAATTCACTCTGCAGTAGAATGTGCACTGATATGAAACTTCCTGGCAGATTACAATTGTGCATCGGAACTGGGACTCGAATCTGGGACCTTTGCATTTCGCGGCCAAGTAGGAGGCATTATAATCTGTCAGGAAGTTTTATGGTATCATTATTATTGATATTAAGATTCAGATCTTGCCAGCCCACATAGTCAAAAACTGTCCCACTTTTGACATTTATCTACATACTTTAAATTACAAATATTACTATTCCTTTGACATCTGTGTACTCTTATATGACTTTGATAAAATCAAACAGTACCATGATGATATATTACAGCTCACTGTAAACACAATTTCCGAGGCAGAGACAGGAACAAAGAAAATACAACCATATTCACAGCTACAGCAACTCACCACAACCATTGTCAACATTCATCCAATTATAGATGCAAGTCTTGTAGAAAGAAAAAAGTGAGACATTAAGATTGAAATCATTCACAAAATCATGAGCTATCTGGGATCTGAAGGCTGACCATTCCATCATCATTCTACCAGCCGACAAGGGATCCATGACCGTGGTACTTGATCGGCGGGAGTATGTAGCTGAGGGACTGCATCAGCTTTCAGACAGTACCACATATAAAGTCTTTCATGGCAATCCCATCCCTGATGTCCAGGCAGAGCTTCAAGGAATCCTCAAAATCTTAGGCCCCCTACAAAACCTTTCACCTAACTCCATTAACCTCAAGACCCCACCGACACCCCGCACCCCCACCTTCTACCTACTTCCCAAGATTCACAAACCCAATCATCCCGGCCGCCCCATTGTGGCCGGTTACCAAGCCCCTACAGAACGAATCTCTGCCTACATAGACCAACACCTTCAACCCATCATGTGCAGTCTCCCATCCTTCATCAAAGACACCAACCACTTCCTTGATCGCCTGAAATCCTTACCCAGCCTGTTACCTCCAGAAACCATCCTTGTAACCATTGATGTCACTTCCTTATACACTAATATCCCACCTACCCAGGACCTTGCTGCGATGGAGTATTTCCTTTCATGTCGACCACCCACTTCCCTACCTAAAACCTCTTTCCTCAATACCCTAGCCAGCTTCATCCTAACCCACAACTTCTTCACTTTTGAGGGCCAGACATACCAACAACTAAAGGGAACAGCCATGGGAACCAGGATGGCCCCCTCATACGCAAACTTATTCATGGGACGCTTAGAGGAAGCCTTCCTGGATACCCAAGCCTCTCAACCCAAAGTGTGGTACAGATTCATTGAGCTGGACACACAGTGAAGAAGAACTCCAGAATTTCCTTTTCAACCTCAACTCCTTTGGTCCCATCAAATTCACCTGGTCCTATTCCAAATCCCATGCCACATTCCTTGATGTCGACCTCCATCTGTCCAACGGCCAACTCCACAAATCTGTCCACATCAAACCTACCAATAAACAACAGTACCTGCATTATGACAGCTGTCATCCATTCCATATCAAACGTTCCCTTCCTTACAGCTTAGGTCTTCGTGGCAAACGGGTCTGCTCCAGTCCTGAAGCTCTGAACCAGTACACCATAAACCTAATAATAGCTTTCACATCCCGCAGCTATCCTCCTAATCTGGTAGAGAAACAAATTACCAGAGCCACTTCCTCATCCCCCCAAATCCAGAACCTACAACAGAAGAATCCCAGAAGTGCCCCGCTTGTCACAGGATACTTTCCGGGACTGGAGCGGACTCTGAATGTGGCTCTCCAGCAAGGATACGACTTCCTTAAATCCTACTCCGAAATGAGATCCATCCTTCATGACATCCTTCCTACTCCACCGAGAGTGTCTTTCCGCCGCCCACCTAACCTCCGTAACCTCCTAGTTCACCCCTATGAAATCCCCAAACCACCTTCCCTACCTTCTGGCTCCTACCCTTGTAACCGCACCCGTTGTAAAACCTGCCCTATGCACCCTTCCACCACCACTTACTCCAGTCCCGTAACCCGGAAGGTGTACACGATCAAGGGCAGAGCCACTTGCGATAGTACCCACGTGATCTACCAACTGACATGCCTGCACTGTGAAGCGTTCTATGTGGGAATGACCAGCAACAAACTGTCCATTCGCATGAATGGACACAGGCAGACAGTGTTTGTTGGTAACGAGGATCACCCTGTGGCTAAACAAGCCTTGGTGCACGGCCAGCACATCTTGGCACAGTGCTACACCGCTCGGGTTATCTGGATACTTCCCACTGACACCAAACCTTCAGAACTCCGGAGATGGGAACTAGCCCTTCAGCATATTCCCTCTTCCCGTTGCCCACCTGGTCTCAACCTCCGCTAAATTCGAATTCCCACCCACCTTCTTAACATCTTTGCATCGGTTCTCTGGACAGAGCCTCTGCGTAAAGTGGCATCTCTGTCTAACTTCTAACTTCTTTGCTTTCTACAGTTCTACAGTATGTCTGCCTAAGTGTACTTGCGTCTCTGTAAATGTGTGGGTGTGTGTGTATTTGTTTACCCTCCTTTTTTCCCCCCAAGGTCTTTCCTGTCCCGGGATTGGAATGACTCCTTACCCACTCCCTTAAAACCCTCATCATTTCCTTTTCCCTCTCCTTCCCTTCTGCCTGACAAAGCAGCTAGGCTGCGAAAGCTTGCGTTTGTGTGTGTGTGTGTGTGTGTGTATTCATTTATTTATTTGCGATGCTGTTACACCCGTGCTCCTTCGCCTGGTGAGTAATCTACGTCTATTTTTATTTTTTATATTTAATTTTTCCTGCTAGGAATTTATCGTCTTAATATATATATAGTATAGAGGAAAAACTCCTAAAAGGAAAAATATACGTAAAAAATAGATGAAGTACACTTACCAGGCGAAGGGGCACAGGCAGTAATAGCAACAAATAAACACACAGACACACACACACACACAAAAATGCTAGCTTTCGCAGCCTAGCTGCTTCATCAGGCAGAAGGGAAGGAGAGGGAAAAGGAAATGATGAGGGTTTTAAGGAAGGGGGTAAGGAGCCATTCCAATCCCGGGACAGGAAAGACTTACCTTGGGGGAAAAAATGGAAGGTAAATAAATGCACATACACCCACACATTTACACAGACACAAGTACACTTAGGCAGACATACTGTAGAACTGTAGAAAGCAAAGAAGTTAGAAGTCAGACAGAGATGCCACTTGAGGCAGAGGCTCTGTCCAGAGAACCAAGGCAAAGATGTTAAATGGTGGGTGGGAATTCGAATTTAGCGGAGGTTAAGACCAGGTGGGCAACGGGAAGAGAGAATATGCTGAAGGGCTAGTTCCCATCTCCGGAGTTCTGAAGGATTGGTGTCAGTGGGAAGTATCCAGATAACCCGGACGGTGTAGCACTGTGCCAAGATGTGCTGGCCATGCACTAAGGCATGTTTAGCCACAGGGTGATCCTCGTTACCAACAAACACGGTCTGCCTGTGTCCATTCATGCGAATGGACAGTTTGTTGCTGGTCATTCCCACATAGAACGCTTCACAGTGCAGGCATGTCAGTTGGTAGATCACGTGGGTACTGTCGCAAGTGGCTCTGCCTTTGATCGTGTACACCTTCCGGGTTACGGGACTGGAGTAAGTGGTGGTGGAAGGGTGCATAGGGCAGGTTTTACAACGGGGGCGGTTACAAGGGTAGGAGCCAGAAGGTAAGGAAGGTGGTTTGGGGATTTCATAGGGGTGGACTAGGAGGTTACGGAGGTTAGGTGGGCGGCGGAAAGACACTCTCGGTGGAGTAGGAAGGATGTCATGGAGGATGGATCTCATTTCGGGGCAGGATTTTAGGAAGTCGTATCCTTGCTGGAGAGCCACATTCAGAGTCCCCTCCAGTCCCGGAAAGTATCCGGTGACAAGAGGGGCACTTCTGGGGTTTTGTGGAAGGTTCTTAAATTGGGGAGATGAGGAAGTGGCTCTGGCAATTTGCTTCTGTACCAGACCAGGAGGATAGCTGCGGGATGTGAAGGCTGTTATCAGGTTATTGGTGTATTGGTTCAGGGATTCAGGACTGGAGCAGACTCGTTTGCCACGAAGACCTAAGCTGTAGGGAAGGGAACGTTTGATGTGGAAAGGATGGCAGCTGTCATAATGCAGGTACTGTTGTTTATTGGTAGGTTTGATGTGGACGGATGTGTGTAGTTGGCCGTTGGATAGATGGAGGTCGACATCGAGGAAAGTGGCATGGGATTTGGAATAGGACCAGGTGAATTTGATGGGACCAAAGGAGTTGAGGTTGGAGAGGAAATTCTGGAGTTCTTCTTCACTGTGAGTCCAGATCATGAAGATGTCGTCAATGAATCTATACCAAACTTTGGGTTGACAGGCTTGGGTGTCCAGGAAGGCTTCCTCTAAGCGTCCCATAAATAAGTTCGCGTACGAGGGGGCCATCCTGGTCCCCATGGCAGTTCCCTTTAGTTGTTGGTATGTCCGGCCCTCAAAAGTGAAGAAGTTGTGGGTTAGGATGAAGCTGGTTAGGGTATTAAGGAAAGAGGTTTTAGGTAAGGAAGTGGGTGATCGGCGTGAAAGGAAATATTCCATCGCAGCGAGGCCCTGGGCATGTGGGATATTAGTGTATAAGGAAGTGGCATCGATGGTTACAAGGATGGTTTCAGGAGGTAACAGGCTGGGTAAGGATTTCAGGCGATCAAGGAAGTGGTTGGTGTCTTTGATGAAGGATGGGAGACTGCACATGATGGGTTGAAGGTGTTGGTCTATGTAGGCAGAGATTCGTTCTGTTGGGGCTTGGTAACCGGCCACAATGGGGCGGCCGGGATGTTTGGGTTTGTGAATCTTGGGAAGTAGGTAGAAGGTGGGGGTGTGGGGTGTCGGTGGAGTCATGAGGTTAATGGAGTCAGGTGAAAGGTTTTGTAGGGGCCTAAGGTTTTGAGGATTCCTTGAAGCTCTGCCTGGACATCAGGAATGGGATCACCTT
Organism: Locusta migratoria; assembly: GCA_026315105.1. Classification (NCBI taxonomy): domain Eukaryota; kingdom Metazoa; phylum Arthropoda; class Insecta; order Orthoptera; family Acrididae; genus Locusta; species Locusta migratoria. The sequence continues at coordinate 428,141,546 of CM048747.1, forward strand.
GAAAAACTTTATATGTGGTATTATCTGAAAGCTGACGCACTCCCTCTGCCACATACTCCCGCCGATCAAGTACCACTGTCGTGGAGCCCTTGTCGGCAGGGAGAATGATGATGGAATGGTCAGCCTTCAGATCACGGATAGCTCGGGATTCAGCTGCGGTAATGTTGGGAGTAGGATTAAGGTTTCTCAGGAAGGACTGGGAGGCAAGGTTGGAAGTAAGGAATTCCTGGAAGGTTTGAAGAGGGTGATTTTGAGGAAGAGCAGGTGGGTCTTGCTGTGACGGAGGACGGAACTGTTCTAGGCAGGGTTCGATTTGAATGATGTCTTGGGGAGCTGGATCATTAGGAAGAGGATTATTTTTCTTCGTGGCAAAGTGATATCTCCAGCAAAGACTGCGAGTATAGGATAGTAAATCTTTCACCAAGGGCTGTTTGGTTGAATTTGGGAGTAGGGCTAAAGGTCAGCCCTTTGGATAGGACAGAGGTTTCAGATTGGGAGAGAGGTTTAGAGGAGAGGTTGACCACTGAATTGGGATGTTGTGGTTCTGGATTGTGTGGATTGGAATTTTGAGGTTTGGGAGGGAGAGGAGTTGGGAGTGGGAGATTGAGTAGATGGGAGAGACTGGGTTTGTGTGCAATCAGAGGAGGTTGAGGTTTGCTGGAGAGGTTGTTGAGGGAGAGAGGATTGCCTTTCCGGAGGTGGGTGACCAGGAGATTGGATAGTTTTTTGAGGTGCTGGGTGGCATGCTGTTCTAATTTGTGGTTGGCCTGAAGGAGGATATTCTGAACTGCAGGTGTAGATGTAGGAGAGGAAAGGTTGAGGATTTTGATTAGGGATAGGAGTTGACAGGTGTGTTCATTGGTGGACTTGATGTGTAGGTTAAGGATTAGGCGGGTGAGGGATATGGATTGTTCAGTTTGGAATTCGTATAGGGCGGAATGAAAGGATGGATTACAGCCAGAGATGGGAACTTTCAGTGTGAGGCCCTTGGGAGTGATTCCAAATGTCAGACAAGCCTGCATAAAAAGAATGTGGGAGCGTAATCTGACTAGGGAAAAAGCATGTTTACGGAGGGAATGTAAATAAAACTGGATGGGGTTGTTGTAGGGATGTTGTGAGGAAGGCATAATATATGGATGAAGGAAAAGTGAGGAATATGGGCTATGTAACAGGTTGCAATGAACGAATAAAATAATATAATAAAATAAAAAAGTATAGAAATATATATATATATATATATATATATATATATATATATAAATTTAAAAAAAAATGAATGCGAAAAGTAATTCAGATAAGTAAAAAGGAAGGAAATAGAAAAAAGAAAAAGTCGTTAAAATTCGTTGTTGCAACTGTGGTCACCTTAAGTGGTCAACCACGTAGTATTAATGGTTAGGTAGTGGTATGGCGGGCAAACGAGGTTTAAGGATGGTGAAAATCGGAAAAAATCGGAAAAAGTACGAGAAAATCGCATGAGAAAGCAAGGAAAACGTCTAAATAGGATTGGTGGAGTGGTAGCAGATTACGATATTGAGGTTAAGATTAGTCTGACGATGGAATAGTAGAGTCAAGACCAACGTAAAGTAGCTGAAATACGATCGGAAAAGTAGGAAAAACGAACGGAAATGTGGAAAAACGGGAATGGAAACAAACGTGAGGTGACTAGGAAATGCCGAAAATGGTTATAAACAATATGAGAAACTACAGTTGTGAATTAATGTTTACGTTATATAGCGAGAAACTTTAATGAGCGGCGTATTTTAGTCGGAAGAAGGAGTAATGGAAGTGGTAAAAATCATATAAAAGTACTCAAAGGTTAGGTTAGGAAGTGGACGTATTGTTGTCAGTATTGGCGAAAAGTGAACAGTAAGATAGGAAGGGAATGTAGAATGTAACTGCTATATAAAATATACAAATAAAAATAAAAACAAAAACAATAACGCAAAAACAAGGGAAAGTTAGAAGACAGAAAAGATTTCGAAAGATAACAGAACAATGACGGAAGTAATTGTTGAATTCAAATTTATGATACGAATACTATAAGGGAAAAACTCCTAAAAGGAAAAATATACGTAAAAAATAGATGAAGTACACTTACCAGGCGAAGGGGCACAGGCAGTAATAGCAACAAATAAACACACAGACACACACACACACAAAAATGCTAGCTTTCGCAGCCTAGCTGCTTCATCAGGCAGAAGGGAAGGAGAGGGAAAAGGAAATGATGAGGGTTTTAAGGAAGGGGGTAAGGAGCCATTCCAATCCCGGGACAGGAAAGACTTACCTTGGGGGAAAAATGGAAGGTAAATAAATGCACATACACCCACACATTTACACAGACACAAGTACACTTAGGCAGACATACTGTAGAACTGTAGAAAGCAAAGAAGTTAGAAGTCAGACAGAGATGCCACTTGAGGCAGAGGCTCTGTCCAGAGAACCAAGGCAAAGATGTTAAGATGGTGGGTGGGAATTCGAATTTAGCGGAGGTTAAGACCAGGTGGGCAACGGGAAGAGAGAATATGCTGAAGGGCTAGTTCCCATCTCCGGAGTTCTGAAGGATTGGTATCAGTGGGAAGTATCCAGATAACCCGGATGGTGTAGCACTGTGGCAAGATGTGCTGCCCATGCACTAAGGCATGTTTAGCCACAGGGTGATCCTCGTTACCAACAAACACTGTCTGCCTGTGTCCATTCATGCGAATGGACAGTTTGTTGCTGGTCATTCCCACATAGAACGCTTCACAGTGCAGGCATGTCAGTTGGTAGATCACGTGGGTACCGTCGCAAGTGGCTCTGCCTTTGATCGTGTACACCTTCCGGGTTACGGGACTGGAGTAAGTGGTGGTGGAAGGGTGCATAGGGCAGGTTTTACAACGGGGGCGGTTACAAGGGTAGGAGCCAGAAGGTAAGGAAGGTGGTTTGGGGATTTCATAGGTGGACTAGGAGGTTACGGAGGTTAGGTGGGCGGCGGAAAGACACTCTCGGTGGAGTAGGAAGGATGTCATGGAGGATGGATCTCATTTCGGGGCAGGATTTTAGGAAGTCGTATCCTTGCTGGAGAGCCACATTCAGAGTCCGCTCCAGTCCCGGAAAGAATCCGGTGACAAGAGGGGCACTTCTGGGGTTTTGTGGAAGGTTCTTAAATTGGGGAGATGAGGAAGTGGCTCTGGCAATTTGCTTCTGTACCAGACCAGGAGGATAGCTGCGGGATGTGAAGGCTGTTATCAGGTTATTGGTGTATTGGTTCAGGGATTCAGGACTGGAGCAGACTCGTTTGCCACGAAGACCTAAGCTGTAGGGAAGGGAACGTTTGATGTGGAAAGGATGGCAGCTGTCATACCTCAAGGGGCATCTCTGTCTGACTTCTAACTTCTTTGCTTTCTACAGTTCTACAGTATGTCTGCCTAAGTGTACTTGTGTCTGTGTAAATGTGTGGGTGTATGTGCATTTATTTACCTTCCATTTTTTCCCCCAAGGTAAGTCTTTCCTGTCCCGAGATTGGAATGGCTCCTTACCCCCTTCCTTAAAACCCTCATCATTTCCTTTTCCCTCTCCTTCCCTTCTGCCTGATGAAACAGCTAGGCTGCGAAAGCTAGCATTTTTGTGTGTGTGTGTGTCTGTGTGTTTATTTGTTGCTATTACTGCCTGTGCCCCTTCGCCTGGTAAGTGTACTTCATCTATTTTTTACGTATATTTTTCCTTTTAGGAGTTTTTCCTCTATAGTATTCGTATCATAAATTTGAATTCAACAATTACTTCCGTCATTGTTCTGTTATCTTTCGAAATCTTTTCTGTCTTCTAACTTTCCCTTGTTTTTGCGTTATTGTTTTTGTTTTTATTTTTATTTGTATATTTTATATAGCAGTTCCATTCTACATTCCCTTCCTATCTTACTGTTCACTTTTCGCCAATACTGACAACAATACGTCCACTTCCTAACCTAACCTTTGAGTACTTTTATATTATTTTTACCACTTCCATTACTCCTTCTTCCGACTGAAATACGCCGCTCATTAAATTTTCTCGCTATATAACGTAAACATTAATTCACAACTGTAGTTTCTCATATTGTTTATAACCATTTTCGGCATTTCCTAGTCACCTCACGTTTGTTTCCATTCCCGTTTTTCCACATTTCCGTTCGTTTTTCCTACTTTTCCGATCGTATTTCAGCTACTTTACGTTGGTCTTGACTCTACTATTCCATCGTCAGACTAATCTTAACCTCAATATCGTAATCTGCTACCACTCCACCAATCCTATTTAGACGTTTTCCTTGCTTTCTCATGCGATTTTCTCGTACTTTTTCCGATTTTTTCCGATTTTCACCATCCTTAAACCTCGTTTGCCCGCCATACCACTACCTAACCATTAATACTACGTGGTTGACCACTTAAGGTGACCACAGTTGCAACAACGAATTTTAACGACTTTTTCTTTTTTCTATTTCCTTCCTTTTTACTTATCTGAATTACTTTTCGCATTCATTTTTTTTTAAATTTATATATATATATATATATATATTTCTATACTTTTTTATTTTATTATATTATTTTATTCGTTCATTGCAACCTGTTACATAGCCCATATTCCTCACTTTTCCTTCATCCATATATTATGCCTTCCTCACAACATCCCTACAACAACCCCATCCAGTTTTATTTACATTCCCTCCGTAAACATGCTTTTTCCCTAGTCAGATTACGCTCCCACATTCTTTTTATGCAGGCTTGTCTGACATTTGGAATCACTCCCAAGGGCCTCACACTGAAAGTTCCCATCTCTGGCTGTAATCCATCCTTTCATTCCGCCCTATACGAATTCCAAACTGAACAATCCATATCCCTCACCCGCCTAATCCTTAACCTACACATCAAGTCCACCAATGAACACACCTGTCAACTCCTATCCCTAATCAAAATCCTCAACCTTTCCTCTCCTACATCTACACCTGCAGTTCAGAATATCCTCCTTCAGGCCAACCACAAATTAGAACAGCATGCCACCCAGCACCTCAAAAAACTATCCAATCTCCTGGTCACCCACCTCCGGAAAGGCAATCCTCTCTCCCTCAACAACCTCTCCAGCAAACCTCAACCTCCTCTGATTGCACACAAACCCAGTCTCTCCCATCTACTCAATCTCCCACTCCCAACTCCTCTCCCTCCCAAACCTCAAAATTCCAATCCACACAATCCAGAACCACAACATCCCAATTCAGTGGTCAACCTCTCCTCTAAACCTCTCTCCCAATCTGAAACCTCTGTCCTATCCAAAGGGCTGACCTTTAGCCCTACTCCCAAATTCAACCAAACAGCCCTTGTGAAAGATTTACTATCCTATACTCGCAGTCTTTGCTGGAGATATCACTTTGCCACGAAGAAAAATAATCCTCTTCCTAATGATCCAGCTCCCCAAGACATCATTCAAATCGAACCCTGCCTAGAACAGTTCCGTCCTCCGTCACAGCAAGACCCACCTGCTCTTCCTCAAAATCACCCTCTTCAAACATTCCAGGAATTCCTTACTTCCAACCTTGCCTCCCAGTCCTTCCTGAGAAACCTTAATCCTACTCCCAACATTACCGCAGCTGAATCCCGAGCTATCCGTGATCTGAAGGCTGACCATTCCATCGTCATTCTCCCTGCCGACAAGGGCTCCACGACAGTGGTACTTGTTCAGCGGGAGTATGTGGCAGAGGGAGTGCGTCAGCTTTCAGATAATACCACATATAAAGTTTTTCAAGGCGATCCCATTCCTGATGTCCAGGCAGAGCTTCAAGGAATCCTCAAAACCTTAGGCCCCCTACAAAACCTTTCACCTGACTCCATTAACCTCATGACTCCACCGACACCCCGCACCCCCACCTTCTACCTACTTCCCAAGATTCACAAACCCAATCATCCCGGCCGCCCCATTGTGGCCGGTTACCAAGCCCCAACAGAACGAATCTCTGCCTACATAGACCAACACCTTCAACCCATCATGTGCAGTCTCCCATCCTTCATCAAAGACACCAACCACTTCCTTGATCGCCTGAAATCCTTACCCAGCCTGTTACCTCCTGAAACCATCCTTGTAACCATCGATGCCACTTCCTTATACACTAATATCCCACATGCCCAGGGCCTCGCTGCGATGGAATATTTCCTTTCACGCCGACCACCCACTTCCTTACCTAAAACCTCTTTCCTTAATACCCTAGCCAGCTTCATCCTAACCCACAACTTCTTCACTTTTGAGGGCCGGACATACCAACAACTAAAGGGAACAGCCATGGGGACCAGGATGGCCCCCTCGTACGCGAACTTATTTATGGGACGCTTAGAGGAAGCCTTCCTGGACACCCAAGCCTGTCAACCCAAAGTTTGGTATAGATTCATTGACGACATCTTCATGATCTGGACTCACAGTGAAGAAGAACTCCAGAATTTCCTCTCCAACCTCAACTCCTTTGGTCCCATCAAATTCACCTGGTCCTATTCCAAATCCCATGCCACTTTCCTCGATGTCGACCTCCATCTATCCAACGGCCAACTACACACATCCGTCCACATCAAACCTACCAATAAACAACAGTACCTGCATTATGACAGCTGCCATCCTTTCCACATCAAACGTTCCCTTCCCTACAGCTTAGGTCTTCGTGGCAAACGAGTCTGCTCCAGTCCTGAATCCCTGAACCAATACACCAATAACCTGATAACAGCCTTCACATCCCGCAGCTATCCTCCTGGTCTGGTACAGAAGCAAATTGCCAGAGCCACTTCCTCATCTCCCCAATTTAAGAACCTTCCACAAAACCCCAGAAGTGCCCCTCTTGTCACCGGATACTTTCCGGGACTGGAGCGGACTCTGAATGTGGCTCTCCAGCAAGGATACGACGTCCTAAAATCCTGCCCCGAAATGAGATCCATCCTCCATGACATCCTACTCCACCGAGAGTGTCTTTCCGCTGCCCACCTAACCTCCGTAACCTCCTAGTCCACCCCTATGAAATCCCCAAACCACCTTCCTTACCTTCTGGCTCCTACCCTTGTAACCGCCCCCATTGTAAAACCTGCCCTATGCACCCTTCCACCACCACTTACTCCAGTCCCGTAACCCGGAAGGTGTACACGATCAAAGGCAGAGCCACTTGCGACAGTACCCACGTGATCTACCAACTGACATGCCTGCACTGTGAAGCGTTCTATGTGGGAATGACCAGCAACAAACTGTCCATTCGCATGAATGGACACAGGCAGACCGTGTTTGTTGGTAACGAGGATCACCCTGTGGCTAAACATGCCTTAGTGCAAGGCCAGCACATCTTGGCACAGTGCTACACCGTCCTGGTTATCTGGATACTTCCCACTGACACCAATCCTTCAGAACTCCGGAGATGGGAACTAGCCCTTCAGCATATTCTCTCTTCCCGTTGCCCACCTGGTCTTAACCTCCGCTAAATTCGAATTCCCACCCACCATCTTAACATCTTTGCCTTGGTTCTCTGGACAGAGCCTCTGCCTCAAGTGGCATCTCTGTCTGACTTCTAACTTCTTTGCTTTCTACAGTTCTACAGTATGTCTGCCTAAGTGTACTTGTGTCTGTGTAAATGTGTGGGTGTATGTGCATTTATTTACCTTCCATTTTTTCCCCCAAGGTAAGTCTTTCCTGTCCCGGGATTGGAATGGCTCCTTACCCCCTTCCTTAAAACCCTCATCATTTCCTTTTCCCTCTCCTTCCCTTCTGCCTGATGAAGCAGCTAGGCTGCGAAAGCTAGCATTTTTGTGTGTGTGTGTGTCTGTGTGTTTATTTGTTGCTATTACTGCCTGTGCCCCTTCGCCTGGTAAGTGTTCTTCATCTATTTTTTACGTATATATATATGTGTGTGTGTGTACATCTATTTATTTGTGATGCTGTCACACCTGTGCTCCTTTGCCTGGTGAGTATGCCGGTGACAGGCAATAATCCTTTCATTAGTGGGGAGGGTTAAGCAAGTTTGTGGCCCTTACTCTTATGGGAATTAGTTGGTTGTTGTTGTTAGGAGTTATAGGGGACTAAACAGCTTAGTTATCAGTCCCCTGTTCCGAGCGAAGCATTAACAGTCAAAGGTTAAAAAGAGCCACATTAAACATGTTGTCGACATGCAAGCGAAGGACATACAGAAGGAGGAAACAGAGTAGCAAACTAGACTAAAACTTGAAAGCAGGATAACATGGCTGGCTGATCACAAAAATAATATATGAGCGAGCCATTCTGCACACACTAAAGTCACTAGACACTCTACAGTAAGGTGAGGGTACCCACCTCTAAATAAAATGGTAAAAGCCGGCTGCACAAATAAAATCTAAAACACTGTTAGCCATTGAGGCAATGTCTTGAAGAATTAGAGGTAACACAGCAGGCAGATTAAAAGACTGCCGGAGGGCGGCTAAAAGAGGACAATACAACAAAAGGTGGATCACTGTCATAAGGGCACCATAGCGGCACTCTGATGGGTCCTCTCCACGAAGAAGATAGCCATGCGTTAGCCAGGTATGGCCAATACGGAGGCAACAAAGGACGACGGACTCCCTGCGAGACGCCCGTAGGGAGGACTTCCACACTGCCAGAGAGGACGTGACCACACGGATCTTATTGGGTGTGCTCAAAGTAGACCACTGACTCCCAAGCAGCAAAGGCCTTGTGGCATAACCCCAATTTGCTATTCCTCTCTGGGATACCAATATCGAGGGCCCGGGAGGTTGTAGCCTGCTTGGCCAGTTGATCAACCTGCTCATTACCCACGACGCCATCATGGCCCGGGTCCACATGAAGGCTACTGAACTGCCAGAAGTAATGAGCTTGGAGATGGAGCTTTGGACCGATCGCACCATCGTATGGGCAGGGAAACAATGGTCAAGGGCTTCGAGGCCACTCAGGGAGTCATCGCACAAACAACATCCTGGGGCACCCAGTGAGGTGGTCTAGAGCACATGATATAGCGATCAATTTCGCTGTAAAAACGCTAAAAATGGAAGGAAAGGAGCGTTTTTTAATGTTGTCCCCATGGATGAACGCATACCCAATGCGGCCATCTATTGAGGAGCCATCAGTGTAAATGATGTCAGCATCACAGAATGCATCAAGAATGACTAGGAACTGGCAACGGACAAATTGTAGTGACACCAATGCCTTTGCATTGCGAGACAATTCGAGGTGGAAATGCAGCGGGGGAATGGACCAAGGGGATGTATGGGGTTGGTAGGAGAAAGCAGGAGGAAGAGGGAAGGAGTCAAGGTAGGAAAGGTGAGTACAAATGTGGACTATGATCGGAAAACCCGACATCGGCCGGCTAGGTGGTTGGGAGGTGCAGCAGCTGGAAAGAGCAGCCTGCGATTTTCATGCTCTGGCAATGCATGGACATGAGAGAAGTAGATGTTGGCGGTGAAACTCCAAGGGAGGGATCCCAGCTTCAGTGAGGAGGCTTGATGTAGGGCTTGTGCAGATGGCCTCCGTTGTGACATGCACCCCACCGTGAAGGATGGGATCAAGAATCCGCAATGCTGATGGAGCTGCAGAACCATAAACGAAGCTCCCATAGTTGAGCCGTGACTGTGCTAGTGCCTTATAGAGCTGCATAAGGGCTGAACGGCTAGACCCCCAAACAGTATGGAAGGTGGAGAATATTTAAGTAGCGCTGGCACTTACGCTTCAGCTGTCGGATGTGTGGCACCCAAGTGAGCCGGTCATCAAAGAGCATGCCCTGAAAGCGATGTGTCTTTTCAACACGAAGCAAATCATACTTAAGTACAGTTCGGGTTCCGGGTGCGCGTCCCTATGACGACAGAAGTGTAAGACCCTGTTTTTGGCTACAAAGAACTGGAACCCATGGGCTAGGGCCCACGACTGCACCTTTTGGATGGCTCCCTGCAGATGCCTTTCAGCGACACCACTGCTGGTGAATGAAAAATACACACAGAAGTCGTCAGCAACCAAGGAAGATGAAACAGAAGACCCCACTGCCAAAGCAAGACCATTAATAGCAATTAAAAACAGGGGTACACTAAGAACAGAGCCATGTGGGACACTGTTCTCCTGCACATGGGGTGGGCTAAAAGATGCACCAACCCAGACCAGAAAAGTGCAATGCGAAAGGCAATTTTGTATGAAGATCGGGAGTGAACCATGTAAGCCCCAATCCTACAGTGTTGCGAGGATGTGATGTCATAGGCCTTCTGGAGGTAAAAAAAAAGACTGCAACAAGGTGCTCATGCTGAGTAAAAGTGGTTTGGGTGACAGACTCCAGAGCCACTAGGTTGTCTATAGTGGACCGGCCTTGACAGAAGCTCCCCTGCAGTGGGGCCAGGAGGCCCCGGTGTTCAAGGATCCACATGAGTCGCCGACTCACCATCTGTCCTGTTGTTCAGAACAGGCTGATTGGGTGGTAACTATCGACTGCCACCAGATTTGCACCTCGTTTTATCACCGGGATGATGACACTATCCCGCCACTGGGATGGGAAGATGCCATCAGCCCATAGACGATTTAACAGGGCAAGCAGGTTATGTTTGGAGTCCGCTGACAGATAGCTGAGGAACTGGCTATAAATTCGGTCAGGTCCAGAAAATGTATCAGGGCATGTAGTGAGGGCACTGTGGAAATCCCAGTCGCTAAAGGAAGCATCATACCACACCCAAGACGGAGATGCATGAGAACCAACGGTGGCAACATATCTCTCCCATGAGTCCTGCTTGCTCTGTTAAATCAGCCATCGTGCTCAGGCCTGGAGACACTTAAAAGCAATCAGATGCTCTGCAGAAGAGTGGTGCAGAAGTGCTCTCCAGCGATCTCTGATGGCCTCTGCAATCTCTGGTGTCCACCAAAGCACGGACTTACACTGTAGTGGCCTAGGTGTGCATGGGACGGTGGCTTCAGAGGCAGAAATTATGGCAGCAGTAACCTCACCAACCGCAACATCAACGTCAACAGGAAACTGATCTCGAAGCACAGCAGATAAGGTGTAAGATGGCCAGTCAGCTCGGCAGAGGGACCATTGGGGCAGGTGGTCTGCTGGATTAGACTGTGTGAGTGACAGAAGAATGGGGAAATGGTCACTGAAACATAGGTCATCATGGACCATCCAGTTATCATGCGGGAGAAGGCTGGGGCTAGAAAGAGACAAGTCGATGGCCGATTATGTGCCATATGCCACACTATAATGCGTGGGTGCACCATTGTTCAAAAGGCAGATATCATGTTGTGCCAAAAAGGCCTCTATATGCCTACCATATCTATAGTGTATGTATCTCCCCACAAAGGGTGGTGGGCATTAAAATCCCTCAAAAGGAGGAATGGCGAGGAAGCTGGGTAACTAAGGAAGCAATATCTGTCTGAGAAACAGCCTCATCTGGTGGAAGGTAGATGGAACATATTGTGAGTATCTGAGTTGTCAGTATGTGAACAGCCCCAGCTTCAAGAGTTGTTTGGAGAGTCACGGCAACATTGGGGACAGTGGCTAGTGGTGTTTGTACACCACCAGACACCCAGTTGTAGCCACTCCAGTTCCTGTAGTAACCCTGATAGCCATAAAAGGCTGGGGTCCAATCAGCAGGAAACCAAGTTTCCTGGAGGGCTAAACAGATCACAAGGAATTGGCACAATAGTTGTTGTAACTCAGCAAGAAGGTGGAAAAAACCTCCACAAATCCACTGGACAATTTCGTTGTTTGTTTGCCGAAAGGCCATGATAAAGGCGATAAACAGGTTTAAATTTCTGGATCACCTATCACCAAGACGTCAGGGTCAACAAAAACTATCGGTTCTAGTGAGCGGATGAGGGCTAGATGCTTGGCAGACGTGTGGATCTCCACCTCATCTTCTGAAGTAGAAGATGTAGGAGATTGTCGGTTTGAAGCCACAGGAGGATCTTTTTTCTTGGTCCTGTGGGCCTCTTGCTGTCCCTTTGGCTTCAAGGGGTGGGAAGGCTTCTCTGCAGTGGCTTCAGATCCCGATAAGGACCGTGAAGCCCTGCGACCAGTAGCATTGGGGTCCACCAGCCTTTGGCTGAGGTCCTCCAAGGCACTCATAGAAGCCTCGGAAGGAAGCATCATGAGGGACCCCTTCCGAGCGAGAATAGTTAGATGATGATGATGATGATGATGATTGCTGATATAGGGGACTCGACATCGAGGTCATCAGTGCCAAGAGCGAGAGAAGGTTGCTCCTTCTCCAGCTGGAGGGGGCGGGGGGGACCGGCATCCCCAGTGGTGGTGGAGGAACTGGTCCCACAGGTGTTGGGAGGGATTGGGGGGGGGCAGTAGCTGAAGGAACCCCACCCAACAGTTGCAACCGATGTTGTCAAACAAATGAGGTGAAGATGCCCATATTTTCCTTTTGCCTCAAAGTAAGTCAACTTGTCCAGGGTCTTCATTTCCATTACTTTTCACTCTTTATGTAAAACAGAACAGATTGGCAAGCAAGGTGGATGGTACAACTCACAGTTCACACACACAGGAGGTGGAGTGCATGGTGCATCCGGGTGTGATGGCCGCCTGCATTCTCGACATGCAGTGCTGGAAGTACATCGGGAGGACATATGCCGGAACTTACAGCACTTGAAACACATCATAGGGGGACTGACATACGGTTTCACGTCACACTGGTATATCATTACCTTGATCTTCTCAGGCAATGTATCACCTTCGAAGGCCAGGATGAAAGCACCGGTGGCAACCCTGTGTTCTTTTGGACTCCTACAAATACGCCGTATGAAGTGAACACTCGTCGTTGGAGGTTGGCGTGAAACTCGGTGTCAGGCTGTGATAGTAAATCCCTGTGGTACATTAGACCCTGGACCACGTTGAGAGTTTTATGGGGCATAATACTGACGGCAACATCACCTACCTTGTCACAGGTAAGGAGAGCCTTTGACTGAGCTGGTGATGCTGCTTGTATCAGGACGGACCCGCTTCTCATTTTGGAAAAGGAAGTAACCTCACCAAACTTACCCTCGATGTTCTCCACAAAGAATTGTGGCTTCATATTCATGAAGGACTCCCCATCGACACGTGCACAAACCAGGTATTGCAGCATGTATGGCTCAGATCTACTGTGGGCCCTATGTTCCTCCCAAGGGGTGGAAAGGGAAGCGAATGTCTTAGGGTCATATGCTGTCGCATTAAATTTAGTCTTCCCATGCTTAGAGACAGTGATTATGCATGCACTGATGCTGTTGATTGCTTGTTTCATCCTGTTCCCACCAGCAGCTAGGGAAATAAAGGTCCACTGAGGCAGAGCCCCACTTTTCTGGGTAAGCCTTATACAACTGAGATGCGGCAGGTTCCCCAGAGGTTGCTTGCTAGTGACTGTTCAACCTCAGCAGCCATGCAGCTCGATTATGCCAATATCCCTGGGCTCTGAAATGTACAATGTTCCACCGAAATGCGAAATGATGGTCGTTGAAGCACACACAAAGCTTAAGGTGTGGCAGACTATTCACTCGATACAGCCCACAGTTCAGGACCCCAGGTTCGCCAAGCCTGTACTAAGAAAATTAATGCTGAGCCCCTGAGGGGGGAATTAGTTTCAAAACTACGAGTTTGAGTACTGTGGGCAGGGTGAAGCTGGAAATTTGTATCTAAAGGGAGATGTGTTTAGGACGTCCTTGCAGGTGTGATGATCACTGTCTCCAGTGGTGTAGTGGTTTAGCGCAACTGCCTAGAAAGTGGGAGACCCGAGTTTGAGTCCCGGCTGGGTACACATTTTCCGCTTCGCCCATTCGTAGCTGACATATATTCTGTGAATATGTAATATTTTAATGTTCTAAAGGAAGAGACATCTGCACTTTCTGAAAACAAGAAGTACCTTCTCAGAACACTTCCACAAATGCAGAAACTGTAGTTGTTATTTTTAGAAGTACAGCAAAAATCAGAATTGTCTTTAGAGGGGTTGTGAAATTCTGTTACTTGTTGTGGAGGGCCTCTAATTGATGCTGTCAACATGGTCCCATACATCAATCTAAAAGAAGAACTGCTTGGATTTCTGAAGAGTTGTATGAAGGATGACATCTTCAAAGTGTTCCACATAAGATACCTGTGATTTCTTGAGGCAGTGAAGATCCCATGGCCACTCCATTCAGCAGTTCATAAAGCTCTGTGGACTTGTAATAGGTCATCCTCAGGGTCAGCTTAACCGAAGCGGAAGTCCAAGTCTTTATCCACACATAACAGTAATTTGGAAGGGCATGCTCTGTAGCTTCAAACAACTGCAGAACAAACACTCCAGCAAAGAGAAACTGCAGATCAAATTAGCTTTCCTACAACAATGTAAAGACGGAAACCCTCTACCAAGGTTTGGAGAGTTATAACACCGAGTAAAACTGAAACAAGTGACAGTATTTACGATGAACAAACATGACCCTCATGAGGGAGCATATTCACTTTGCTAATAAAGAGATAGAGAAGAATACATTGCTCCTATGCCACTTGCAGTGCCCTTGCCAACTATCAGCACACACTTGGAAGTGGGCAGATAGCAGCTCATGTGCCACCAGTGAGGTACAAAAATAATGAGGTACTGAAATAACAGATGGTGAGGATCTCGGGTGACCAACACACCACAGTAATGTGAATAACACAACAGTTATTGTCTTAGTGATAAAATACTGACTACAACTAAAATTTTTCCTTTGGTAAAAGGCTGAACTCTGTTTCAGTTGAGAGGACCCTATTGAAATGGGACATAGTCAGTGGCATGGAGAAAGCAATCCTAGGCCTGGCAAGAGATGATGTAGACGAAATTCAGTGGAAAACCTACATGTTTATCAGAATTTACTGTCTTCTGTAGGCGAACATGACTGTGGTGGCACAGGAAGCTATACAGTCAGTCAGAGATGATACTGGCGCTATGCTTCTGGCAGCAGACAAACAGAATTCAATGGTGCTGAATTGGCCATCTACTACAGGACCCAGTCTACAAGAAGTTCACAAAGGCTCCAACCTCAACAGTGGTAAGTATAACCATGACTCTAGTAAAGAACTCAGATTTATTATGGGCAGTGAATAAGTTGTTTGTATGTCAGAGAGGCTCTGACACCATGCCTGTACAGGCTGCCAAAATAAATACAACTCCAACGAACTCCTGAAATCAAGCACTTATCCCATTTCACGAAATACTTAAGGGCACTTTTTCTCATCTTTTTTTTCTCTCTTTGGAGTTACTTTGCTGTTTGTGAAAGTACCCTGCACTGATAACCACTTGCTTCACGAGCAATAAAGTATTTTAGAACGAATTGTGTGTGCACAGTATCCCCATTGACTCCAGGAATAATAAATCTTTGTATGGATGTGGCCCACTCATTTGCTCCAAACCTATTGCCTCCTTCCTCGTTACCTTGACTAACTACATCATCACCCACAATTACTTCTCCTTTGAAGCCATCACCTACAAGCAAATTCCTGGTACAGCCATGGGTGTGCGTATGGCACCTTCCTATGCCAACCTGTTCATGGGCCATCTAGAGGAATCCTTCTGACTACCCAGAATCCCAAACCCATCATCTGGTTCAGGTTTATTGATGATATCTTCATAATCTGGACTTAAGATGAGGTCACACTACCCACATTCCTTCAAAACCTGAACATCTTCTCTTTTATTCACTTCACAAAGTCCTACACAACACAACGGGCCACCTTCTTCGACGTTGACCTTCACCTCAAAGATGGCCTTATCAGTGCCTTGAGATGAAACAGACCACTTGGGGAGGCACCTAGCAACTGTACATTTGCATGTCGGTGACATTCTAATACAGTATGTGACTCTGTCCCTGTGCTGAACTACAGATATCAGATAACTTTGGTTTGGGATTGTTGCCAGACTGTAACCCCACCACAGAGACTAGTGGCTGCTTGATTAATGTTCATCCATTGGTAGGAAGTGGGGTTATTGCATAGTAGGGTTGTATTCCGGAATACGGGGTGAGCGCATTTGGCAGTTATGGGTTGTAGTGGAAAACATGTTAAATGATATTAGATTTACATCAAACTATGTACATGGACTTAAAATGCCATCTGATGAATTAATGTAATACTTGCAATAATTCATTATATGAATTCAGAAGACTTAATCTGAAACTGACAAGACCACATGGTCAGCATTTAAGCATTCCTTGAAAACTATAATATCTAAAAGACTGGAAAGACTGTCAAGAGTTAAAGCTTACTAAAACATAGCTCCATATACGTCAGGAATTGTATTCATAATATCATTCTCATGTTATTAACTTCTTTATGAATCCATTGTTCATATACATATAATACCATATATTGCTTAATTGTAGCAATTATTCTCAAAGTGATCGCATTTAAAAGAACAAACATTTTAGCTCTACTTACCAATATGAAGTATAACTTGTAACAAATCCACTGTTCATGCTAAATGTATAACTTCCTGTTTCTAACAATAGTTTATATTGTTGTCTAAATGTCAAAATAGAATATAAGGAGCAGAACAGAGAGACTTGGGGCATCATTACTAAGGCTGACTTTGGACAGTCACTACGTGGTTTAATACCAACAATGTAACGTTTTGTTGGTGAAAGTGACATTTATTTATGGAGAAAACAAGTTATCAGTTAGTAGCAGGTACATTACAACCTCCATCCAAATCAAACCTACCAACCATCAGCAATACCTCCATTTCGACAGCTGCCACCAATTCCACACCATAAAGTCCCTTCCATACAACCTAGCCCCCTGTGGTCGTTGCATCTGCAGTGACGAGCAATGCATCTCCAAATATGCCAAACACCTCACTGAGGCCTTCACTGACCGCAGTTACACACCAAACCTTGTCCAGAAACAGATATCATGAGCCCTTGCTGTCCGGTCACCCGCCACCTTCCCCACACCAACTGTGCAGCCACAATGTAACATCCCTCTCGTCACCCAATACCACCCAGGGCTAGAATAGTTAAATCACACACTCTGTCAGGGTTTCAATTACTCTTCATCTTGCCCTAAAATGAGAAATATCCTACCCAAAATCCTCCCCCCCATAAAGTGGTATTCCGACGTCTACCAAACCTACATAATATCCTTGTCCATCCCTGCTCCTTCCCTGCTCACAACCCCTTAACACATGGCTCATATCCCTACAATAGACCTAGATGCAAAACCTGTCCTATCCACCATCCCACCACCACTTACTCCAGTCCCGCCACAGGCATTTCCTATTCTGTAAAAGGCAGGGAAACCTGTGATAGCAGTCATGTTGTGTACAAACTGAGATGCAAACACTGTGCAGCTTTCTACGTGGTCATGACAAGCAACAAGCTGTCTGTGCAGATCAATGGCCATCATCATACTGTGGCAAGGTGACAGCTGGACCATCCTGTTGCAGAGCATGCAGCACTGCATGATGTGGCTCACTTCAATGACTGCAGAGTAAATTAGCTTTCCTACAACAATGTAAAGATGGAAACCCTCTAGCAAGGTTTGGAGAGTTATAACACCCAGTAAAACTGAAAAATACTGACAGTATTTTACGATGAACAAACATAACCCTCA
Source organism: Locusta migratoria (assembly GCA_026315105.1). Lineage (NCBI taxonomy): Eukaryota > Metazoa > Arthropoda > Insecta > Orthoptera > Acrididae > Locusta > Locusta migratoria. The sequence goes on from CM048747.1 coordinate 428,159,079, forward strand.
TGACGGAGCATATTCTCTTTGCTAAGAAAGAGATAGAGAAGAATACCTGCTCCTATGCCACTTGCAGTGCCCTTGCCAACTATTAGCACAAACTTGGAAGTGGGCAGATAGCAGCTCATGTGCCACCAGTGAGGTACAGAAATAACAGATGATGCCATATGGATCCTCCCCAGAACACTAACTTGTCTGAATTGCGCACATGGAAACTCTCCATACAATATATCCTATGCTCCTACAACCCCCCTGGCCTAAATTTTCGCTAGTTCCTCTCCCCTTTCTTTCCCTACCCACACTCTAGCTTACAAACATCTCCCTTTCTGCCACATACTCCAGTCCCTTCCTATCTGTCAGACTGACACATTGCTACATCCCCACCAGCATCCCTTCCCTCGCTTCCTGCTTCTCTCTCCATGCCGTTTCCCCACCCCCACCACGGGTTGCTCCCGCCTCAGCTGTGTTGCTGTGCAGCTGCAACAACTGGAGAGGGCACTTGAGTTTGAGTGTGTGTGTGTGTATTCTTTGTGGTAGATGAAGGCTTAACAGCCAAAAGCTTCATTTTCTGTTTATTCTGTCACATGTGCCTTTCTGCGGCTCATCTGGCATCTCTGTGGTGAGTAGCAACCAATACTTTCCAAAATATTATTGAAACTAATATTAACCATCATTTAGTTGACTTCCGAACAAGCCAATGAGAAGTGTTTCTCAGTGGCACTTGCCTGAATTGTCCCTTGGGTCCAAAACCATCCCATTTGACAAATTTGTTGAATACGGTTCTACTGCTCTTAGAAATTGTACACACATTTAATATTTGTATTTAACCCACTTCATTTGTAAATAACTTAATTATATACCTTCAAAATAATATTTTTAATTAACTGTTACTTTTTCATTCTCTACAACATGGAAACAATTAGTCTTAATAAAAGCTTTTAGTGGGAAATTTAATGAAATTTAATTTTGTACTTAGAAACATTTTTGTTGGGTGCCACAGTTTAAGTTATTGGAGAAAACAATAAAATGTTACTTTATACAACTCGTCCACACCACTCCTACCCAAGTGCACACATTCAACCAGTTAAGAGTTTCTGGTGTTCGTAGCACTCCCTCCTATCACTATGGAATAATCCAGAACTGCTAAATTTTCCCCAATTGAATATTTTGTTTTTGTTTTTGTTAACTCAATTAAGTCATTGTAAACAAAAAAATTGCTGTTGTGGAGGAATTCAATATAGAATTGCCTTTTCTATGGAAATTTTGATAATTAATACTTTAAATTATATTCAGCACAAACTTACCTTTTTTAGAAAATAGACAAACTGGAAACCAAATATAAGAAGAAGAAAATATTCATTTAATTGTAGTATCACATTTATTCATTACCAATTGAAATTGTCATACAGTTGCTCAAATTTTTGTTTCATACAATACTCCAAAAGTATAAATTACTTGACATACACTCCTAACAGAAAATGTAGAAAATCGGAGGAAACAAAAAGGAAATAATCACCCTGAGAAAGTTATAAGAATGACAGGATTCTAAATTGTGATTGGAGTTGATGCAATATTCTGTAGTTTCAATAAACTGAACATACCTGTAATCTCTTTGTTCAAATACATTTATGTTGGGACTCCCTACTTCTCTGAGGAAATTTTGAAACACATTATCCTTAACAGATTCAATCTTTCCTCGTATTTCTTCCATCAACAAATGACGTTCTGTCAATTTATCTTTCAAACCCATCATAATATTCTGAAAAGTAACAACAGAAATGCAAGAATCTTAAAGAATCTCAATACGTTGATCTAGTGTACTATATAAGCCACCAGAGAAATCTAGTTTCAGAACTGACTGTACAAATAAACAATCTAGTATGAGGTACATATATATACAATATTCTTAAAATCATAATTATCATGAAAAATACAAATCAATTTAAAAGCCAGGGTTTCGGGTTTTTAATATATCAGTATTAAATTATGCAGACAACCAAGTTTCACAAGGCACTTCATTATTATAGCACAAATAAAATTACTTCCATAGATGTATCACAGTATGCTGAATACATTATTAACAGAAATTCTTTTACTTAGCATTTAGTACATTGTAGTTTGACTGTTAATTATCAGGTGCAGCTGGATTAAGAATGACTGACGCAATATTTACTGCAGGTGAATAAATTAGAATATCTCGTCTGATAATTGATAAAATGAAATTATTGATTTATTTTGTAATAATAATGTATTTTTCCTTGTAATCATTAAATCAGTCATAGGTACATAATCAACTTCTGAATTATAATTAACAAAAATCTAGGTAACAAATGATACAATGAAAATCTATGGATTACAATTGTCGTAATTAAAATTTAGGAATGGAAGATTGTATTGCAAAAAGTATAGTTTTTCTGCATTTTTAGGCAGCAGTTTGCTCCTTTTTATCTTGTAGACATTCCCAGCTTCAGAGAAAAGACACTCTGAATGAACACTACTTCCTAGCACCGACAAATATTTTGCTGCAATATTTGCCAAACATGGAAATTCATCTATCTTGCTTGCCACCTTATGTATGGATTGTCTTGATGTGATATGTTCTTAATACTTCAATAAAGGTCTATTTCATTTGCAACTGTATTTCTTCTTTTGATGCCCTGGTATGAGCTATGTTTTATCCTGTTCTGCAGTAACCTCTTCAAAGCGATACATAAAAGATGAGTGAACAGTCTGGTTTAGACTCTCTTCTTCGGTTCTCGTTCTCTTGCCCTGAGTAGGGGACGTATTCACTTTATTGCCTCTGCTTATTCCACCAAAATATATTTTCTTACTTCTTCTCTTTGTAGTTGACAGGGGAAATTATAAAGTGTGGGCCTAAAGCGGTAGCTACCAAATATTTTTTACTTTTTTTTTTGTGATGTCTTGCAACCCTTATCGTATGACAAGCCTCACCTGGCATTAATATTGCATTAATCTACAAACATAGAAATAATTTCAGAAATGCAAGCATATCCAGAACTTTTAATTCTTGTTAGCTCCTGAAATGGTTGTAATAATTTCAAAAGTTGCTCTAAAAGCGACCATTGTGCAATGATAAAGTTTGCAATGTCACAGTCCATGATATAGAGTGAAATGGCCCATTTTAGTTCCATCAGCTTTGCAAACATATAATAGGTGCAATTCCATCACATACTGATATCTTGCACCAATTCATCTTGTATAGAATGCAGTTTTCATTGGCAGTGCCATAATGATTAAAATGAGTTATGATTATTCTACCTGCTGCTATCATTTGAGCCACATTTGACCAGGCATTCAGACAATCGTTAATAATTGACTGAAGAGTGTGAATGAATCAATGCGCAGAGGCCAACTCTGCATCAGTAACAGGTTTTACTATATTCCATTCATTAACATGAAAAAAGACATGATTTTTTGCTATTTGGATGTTCCATGAATTAGCAATTTCTTGTAAACTAATCGCTATGTTTTGTGCTGTGTTGTCCCTCTAAATGCTTGATGCTCAATACCACATGTTTGACATTGAATTCACAGTTAATAAAATGTGCAGCAAAACTAAAAAAAAAAAAAAAAAAAAAAAAAAAAAAAAAAACTGTTTTGATTATGCAAGCACATCATGTCACGTAGCGGAAATATAATCTGTCTTTGAAAGCAATGTATTAATTGTCTCAACCACCTTATCACGGGAATTATTTTGTCTAAGAGTATGGATGGCTTGGTCAGACTTCTAAAACGAGGCCTTTCTACTACATTTACTTTCTCATTGTCAAGCACTACCATTTCAGCAATTAAGATATGGTATTTTTTAGCCCTAGGATCATTAATATCCCATGATTTATGTAATTCAGCACATTGTTTAAGCTCAATTGCTTTTTTGAAAGTGATGGTTTTCTTACATCTTCTTGCCCTTCTGGAAGCGTAGGCTGCAGCTTTGGATGTTCATTCCTGCATCTGTTTTTCAAATGATTTATCATTGCTGATATAGTAGGCTTCTATCCAACACCACTATGAGAAATTTTTATTTTGCACAATATGCACACAAGACATTTTGGATTATTTTCATCATCCTGGTCGAATATACTATTTGTTGCAAGTCTACAATGAATATATTCATTCATTCATCCTGTTCTGTAGACTATCAAAAGAAAAACTTTCACAGATGTCTTAATAACAGAAAATATACATTAATGAAAGACAAGCAATTCATAAAATCAATTAGTACTTAGGATCAACACTTAATTACAATTACTCTGTTTAATATTTTCTTGTCCACATCAGATAAATATAAAGAAACAAATCAAAAAGAAGTAACTTCTTTTAGAAGGAAGTTAGAGGTACATTGATTGCAAGAAATGCTACCTCACATGTATTAAATAGATGTAGATATATTAAATAGTTGTTATTGGTATCACAATATTACTTCATCGTTTTTGAAAGGAAATAGTGACGTAAGTAAATAAAATCAGAGGACTGTTTACATAACTACAAGAAATTTCATTGCTTGGATCTAAATACTCATATAATTTATAAAAACATCTAATAATGCATGCCTGTAATTTTATTTTGAATGTTTAAGGTCTGAATTTCTTGCATTGTGTTACTGAAAGTTTGTTGAAAACCAAAGCAGCGGAGTATAAAATCCTACTCTACTGATTGCAGCATTAACCTCTTTGCAGTGGAGAAGCTATTCTTTGGTGATGCTGAAGGAATCAAAAGAAACAATAAAGGCGGTAGATGAATTTTGTTACTTGAGCTGTAAAATAACATATGATGGTCACAGTAAAGAGGAAATAATGAAGAATGACAATGGGAAAAAATTGTTTTTGAAAAAGAGAAATAAGCTAACACTGAATACTAATTTAAGTGTAAGGAAGTATTTTCTGAAGAAATTTGTGTGGAGTGTTGCCTTGTACAGGAGTGAAACTGGGTCAATAATTAGTTCAGACAGGGAGAGGCTTTAGAAAAGTGGTGCTACAGAAGAATTCTGAAGATGAAATGGGTAGATCACTTAACTAAAGAGGAGGTACTAAAGATAATTGGGGAGTAAAGGACTTTTTAGTAAGCATTGACTCAGAGAAAGGATTGATTGGTAAACATTCTTAGATATCAAGCAATAGTAAATTTAGCATTGGAGAGAAGTACAAGGGGTAAAAATGACAAAGGGAGACCAAGAGACAAATACAGTAAGTAGATTCAAATGGTTGTGGGTTGCCATTCTTGTGAGGAGATGAAGAGGCTTGCTCAGGATAGAGAAGGGTGGAGAGCTGCATCAAACTAATCTCTGGACTGAAGATCACAACCACAAGCTGTACTATTTCAGAGCACGCCAGGTGTCCCATCTGATTTCCTCAGAAACATCCCTGGGCAGTTTTAGGATTACCTGTTCAATGTCAGTAACGTTCAATGTCCCAGACGGAGACTTCTGTGACAGGTTTATCAATCACATAGTGTATGGTCCAAGTGCAAAGATGTTACTGCAACTTGTCTAGTTCTAAGTTGAACAGTCACTGAAGGTATGAAACTTTTCAGTATGATGTGAATAGTCATGCCAGAGAGCAACCGAGTAGTACAGTCCACGCTTGACAAAGAGTCTGCTGATAATCAATATATCTTCAGGTGAAGCTCCAACAGGACTCCATTAACTCTATAATACTACATCCAGACCTCGTGAAGTGTAGTGAATCCTGTCCCTTACAAGAACATATTTTTGCAGAGTTTATAAAATGCATAATCCCTGAGAAATTCAAGAAAAATTGCAGATCTCAGCATCTTAATAAAAATATCAGTGCACATTGCAGTCTGCTAGAAATGGTTCTTGGGTGAGACATCAGATATTGTTGGGAAAACTCCACATGTGCAAGAACACACAATCCTCATCAGTAGTGGGAAGCCACGCCACCTGTTGGGTGATGAACAACAAGCTTGTGCCACAAAGGTACCAAATCTGATGGCCAATATTAATGAATCTCTTGCTCAGTAGTGGGAAAAGACAGCACTGCCACTTGTCAGGCAATAGCTTCAGATCACGCAAGACAAGGCTCATACTCTGCACCACTGCCAGTTGCTCAAACCCACTCCTTTAAGAAAAGACACAAACTGATGTGTTAGCATAATCTCAGTTATTATTTGAAACTTCTTATGAAGTCACTATATTTCATCTCTCATATGACTAACATCTCCCCTTGATTGTCACTGTGACTTTGATACTGCCAGTAGTGGATCTCATGCAGTGCCAAGTTGATATCACAAGTCTCTATTTATGATATTCATTGAGTTATAAATTTGTATCATTTTCATTCTCATGCTATCCCAGTATGAGACTGTTGACAAAATAATTCTGGTGTTTTCATAATCCACATTGTATCCTGTACTCAAGACAATGCAGGTTCTCTGGTTGATCAAAGACACACCTGGATCATCTGCAGTGTGGCTAGTTCGTCCAATGTACGACTTTCCACAACTGAATCTCATAAACACCAGGCCTTGTTAAACAAAGATTGTCTTCAACTAAGTCTAGAACAGCTCTGAGTTCCACTGATGGATGGAAGATGCATTTCATTTTATGTTTTTGAAATAACCTTAACTATTTTCAAAGATATACTGCCAACATATGGAAGGATGAGCATTGCACTTTGTTCCTCAGATTATCCTGCACATAATAGGTCCATGGCACAACTACTCTCCCACTTGGAATAACTATTTTGCTGGGAAATGGTTCACAGATAAAACAGTTCTCTGGATCTGAAATGATACATGCTGGGTGTACAGATGCTCTGAGGACACTACTCCAATGTGGAGGAAAGACAACATGGTCTTATATGTACAGATATGTGTGAGTAGGTTTCCGGTACACTGCATATCCCAAGGTCCCGTCCTCCTTTAACTGCTTGAGCATGTCCAGGAAAGGCACCCATCTCTTTCATGAACGTGATGTTAGGACAAAGAGAATTACAATGTTGTATGAATACGTCCAGCATTGCAGTGCCTTGGGGCTATATCACAAATTACAATATGAGGATCATCATGCAGGGATCTTAGTGTTGACTTGTATGCAGTATAAATGTTATTTTTGGATGCTGGCACCCATGTTAGAGAATAGTAAGTCTCTTAGCATTTTTAGGGTTCCAAGTTTAATGCAACTTATGTCAAGAACAGGTGGTGTGGGTGTGAAGTTCAGTCTTTTCCCCAAGACTGAAATCACTGAGTCAGGCATGGAATTTAGCCGTCTTGTCATATTTGGTTTATCTGCAAAGAGTTGCTTCCAACTGCACTTCTTGTGATGAGTGGTCTTTGTAATGGTCAAGCTTTTTCATTTGACAAGAAGAGTCATGCTGCTGCTTACAATTCTAGAATGCCCAACTGGTGCCACTCACCACATTCAAGAACTTGCTGACAACCGAGATCAAATCTTCTGGTGCCACTAGGTCTCTTTATACAAAATACAGTTCACGACGAGTGTGGTAAATGCTGTCCCCAACAAGAGAATATCTGGTGCAATTCTTGATTCTGTTGGTGGCTGCAGAGTTTATAAAATGCATAACCTTAGTTAAAGTAAGGTGGACTTACAGATCTTAACCCTTTCATTCCCAGTGTTGTTCCTGACAACAACATATTAGAAGTTGATTTATACTGTATTTTGTGTATCATTCCTTAAACTTGCATTTTTGTTGATGAACAACATAATTCTATTTCGACATTTTGCCACTTGGTATTGCATGTAACACATCTGAGGAATTAATCTGACCATCTTGGAGGTTGTGTTACATTGCCATCTGTACATGGCAGAGTGTGAGCATGGTACCTTTTATTTTATTCCAGCAGTAAATTGTCTTTTCTTTGGTGCTGTGGTGAAGATTATGCTAGCATTATTGATCTGGCAGAATTAACTGCCAACAAAATAACATTCAAGTAATAAATACCTCAATACAAACGTCTGCAGGGTGGCCACCAAATCTTCATTTTCAAATTCAAGGTTTTTTCCAGGTTTAAAATAATTATTTTCCAGGTTTTCACAAAACTTAATTTTTCTCAAAGGGGTTAGCAAACAACTATACCGTAAAGGAACTAGTTACATATTTTTTTTTAAATATGTCACCCAAGTTGAACCATGTCACATTGTAATATACACCAAGCAGTGGCGAATCCAGGATTTGTGTTGGGGAGGGGGGGGGGCAGAGCTCATAAAAATTGTGGTATTGTGCCTCAAACTGATCCAAAAAGAACCAGCTCATATTATGAGGTTTTCTTATGGTTTTGGGGGATTTGCAGCCCCACAGACCCCCCTCCCCAGATTCGACACTGACACAATGTACAGTACTGGGTGTACATTTTAAGAATAACTAAAAAAAAATACAGTATATATTCAACAACGGTCAACGCTTTTCACCATTATGAGCGGCTGGCAGAGGCTTAGGAAATGATACTAAACTTGAACTGTCTCCACCATTTGGGAGCGGTGTGGGTGGATAGTATACAATTTTAAATGGAAACTCCAATTGTTAATTGCAGATTCAGATTCTACAGATCAAATCATGTGTAGATTGGTTGAATTTTTTTCTTTCAATTTGTAACATGTTGCACTGTAATGGTAAGAATTATGTGCCATACTGCTGAATAAATGTACCACCCAGGAAAGAAAAAGGTTAATCATATTGATGATGCTTCAGAACCCACCCAAATGGTACCAGATGTACATTTCTTCTGGGCTAGTTCAATTAAATGTTTTGTCGGCAATTCATAACTGGTATTCAGACAAGGGCAATCTGGACTAAGGTATCACTTTGGAAGACTGCCCTGTCCACTGCGGGGAGAGAGAAGGATCACTTTGGGGATCATTTAGTAGCTTTCTGAAGTATCATGAATATGGTTTTCTTTTATATTATTTCCTGTTTGGTAAATTTCTTCACTACTACGACAAGTATTTCTTACTATTACAGCGACATCAGTCGTAAAAAAAAAAAAAAAAAAAAAAAAAAAAAAAAAAAATGTCACAAGACCATACATGATGTGGGTTAAAGTGCGCCGGCCGCGGTGAATGAGGCGCTTCAGCCACGGTCTGCACGGCCACTACAGTCGGGATTCGAATCCCCCCTCGCGTATGGATATTTGTGCCGTCCTTAGTATAAGGTAGTTGATTAGTAGTTTGTAAGTTTAGGGACTGATGACCCCGTAGTTAAGTCCCATAAGCTTAATAAACATTTAAACACTTTAGTGCAGTTTATGCAACAGCGGCTAGCCGTCGCTCTCGCTACAGCAGAGCTCTGGCAGAACAGCCAATCAGGAGTCGAGTTATGCCGGCCAATAACATTGCATGTTTCATGACGAGTAAATTTGGCGTCAATTTCAAAGTTTATTCGAAAATTTCGTTGTGTGTGTGATTGTAATTGATTTTCCATTTATAAGGGATTTCTACACAATTGCGGTATTACCCCCATAAGTGATCTATTATTAATACACCACAGCAGTCAACCATAGAACAGGTATAGCATGTTTTGTTTATTTTATTAACTATACGAAACAGTGATCATCTTAAGTAAAAGTTAGGTACAGGTGAAACGAGAAGTTTTTACTTGTAGTATGTGTAGTGCCCCAATCTCCGGTTCAGAAACATTCCATCGATTTATAGTTGTACGCTCATATATATATATAGAGAGAGGAAAAATTCCTAACAGGAAAAATATACGTAAAAAATAGGTTAAGTCCACTTACCAGGCGAAGGAGCACAGGCAGTGATAGCCACAAATAAACACTCAGACACACACAAACGCAAGCTTTCGCAGCCTAGCTGCTTCGTCAGGCAGAAGGGAAGGAGAGGGAAAAGGAAATGATGAGGGTTTTAAGGGAGTGGGGAAGGAGTCATTCCAATCCCGGGACAGGAAAGACTTACCTTGGGGGGAAAAAAGGAGGGTAAACAAATACACACACACACACACACACATATTTACACAGACACAACTACACTTAGGCAGACATACTGTAGAACTGTCTTACGAGGTTTAAGGATGGTGAAAATTGGAAAAAGTACGAGAAAACGTCTAAATAGGATTGGTTGAGTGGTAGCAGATTACGCTATTGAGGCTCAGAATAGTCTGACGAGAGAATAGTAGAATCAAAACCAACGTAAAGTAGCTGAAATACGATCGGAAAAGTAGGAGAAACGAACGGAAATGTGGAAAAACGGGAATGGAAACAAATGTGAGGTGACTACGAAATGCCGAAAATGGTTATAAACAATATAAGAAACTATAGTTGTGGAATAGTGTTTACATTTTATAGCGCGAAAATTTGATGAGCGGCGTATTTCAGTCGCAAGAAGGAGTAATGAAAGTGGTAAATATCGTATAAAAGTACTCAAAGGTTAGGTTAGGAAGTGAACGTATTGTTGTAAGTATTAGCGAAATGTGAACAGTAAAATAAGAATGGAATGTAGAATGGAACTGCTATATAAAATATATATAAATGAATAAATAAAAATAAAAACAAAAACAAAAGGGAAAGTAAGAAGACAGAAAAGATTTTGAAAGGTAACAAAACAATACCGAAAGTAATTGTTGAAATCAAATTTATGATACGAATATTATAGAGGAAAAATTCCTAATAGGAAAAATATACGTAAAAAATAGGTGAAGTCCACTTACCAGGCGAAGGAGCACAGGCAGTGATAGCAACAAATAAACACACAGGCACACACAAACGCAAGCTTTCGCCGCTTAGCTGCTTCGTCAGGCAGAAGGGAAGGAGAGGGAAAAGGAAATAATGAGGGTTTTAAGGGAGTGGGTAAGGAGTCATTCCAATCCCGGGACAGGAAAGGCTTACCTTGGGGGGAAAACAGAAGGGTAAACAAAAACACACACACCTATACATTTACACAGACGCAAGTACACTTAGGCAGACATACTGTAGAACTGTTTGCTTTCTACAGTTCTACAGTATGTCTGCCTAAGAGTACTTGCGTCTGTGTAAATGTGTGGGTGTGTGTGTATTTGTTTACCCTCCTTTTTCCCCACCAAGGTAAGCCTTTCCTGTCCCGGGATTGGAATGACTCCTTACCAACTCCCTTAAAACCCTCATTATTTCCTTTTCCCTCTCCTTCCCTTCTGGCTGACGAAGCAGCTAGGCTGCGAAAGCTTGCGTTTTGTGTGTGTGTGTGTGTGTGTGTGTGTGTGTGTGTGTTTGTGTGTCTGTGTGTTTATTTGTTGCTATCACTGCCTGTGCCCCTTCGCCTGGTAAGTGTACTTCATCTATTTTTTACGTATATTTTTCCTGTTAGGAATTTTTCCTCTATATATATATATATATTCCAATCATTATGTGCATTTATTTACCTTCCATTTTTTCCCCCAAGGTAAGTCTTTCCTGTCCCGGGATTGGAATGGCTCCTTACCCCCTTCCTTAAATCCCTCATCATTTCCTTTTCCCTCTCCTTCCCTTCTGCCTGATGAAGCAGCTAGGCTGCGAAAGCTAGCATTTTTGAGTGTGTGTGTGTCTGTGTGTTTATTTGTTGCTATTACTGCCTGTGCCCCTTCGCCTGGTAAGTGTTCATCTATTTTTTACGTATATTTTTTTCCTGTTAGGAATTTTTCCTCTATAATATATATATATATATATATATATATATATATATATATATATATATATATATATATATATATAAAATAGACGAAGATTACTCACCAGGCGAAGGAGCACAGGTGTGACAGCATCACAAATAAATAAATGAATACACACACACACACACAATCGCAAGCTTTCGCAACCCAGTTGCGTCTTCAGGCAGTAGGGAAGGAGAGGGAAAAGGAAACGATGAGGGTTTTAAGGAAGGGGGTAAGGAGCCATTCCAATCCCGGGAGAGGAAAGACTTACCTTGGGGGAAAAAATGGAGGGTAAACAAATGCACATTGCACAAATGTGCATTTGTTTACCCTCCATTTTTTCCCCCATTCCAATCCCGGGAGAGGAAAGACTTACCTTGGGGGAAAAAATGGAGGGTAAACAAATGCACATTGCACAAATGTGCATTTGTTTACCCTCCATTTTTTCCCCCAAGGTAAGTCTTTCCTCTCCCGGGATTGGAATGGCTCCTTACCCCCTTCCTTAAAACCCTCATCGTTTCCTTTTCCCTCTCCTTCCCTACTGCCTGAAGACGCAACTGGGTTGCGAAAGCTTGCGATTGTGTGTGTGTGTATTCATTTATTTATTTGTGATGCTGTCACACCTGTGCTCCTTCGCCTAGTGAGTAATCTTCGTCTATTTTTTATATTTTATTTTTCCTGCTAGGAATTTTTCGTCTTAATAATCGTTTCATATATATATATATATATATATATATATATATATATATATATATATATATATATATATGTCTGAGCTATCTCGATTGCAAGCATTCTTGGAAATTACCACAATTACTTTTACTGACTGGACAAGGGTACATGTAAGAACCTGTCAACCACAGAGCAGGTATAGTATGCTTTATTTATTTTATGATATGTTCAAAACAGTGATCAAGTGGCATCCACACTGATAGCAACTGTAACTTGTTAATCGTTAAAACTTTTGCATACTCCGCTTCGACTTGTTTACATTGGACAATTGTAACGCTTTTTATTATTGGCCACGGCATCGTGACTCCTGATTGGCTGCTCTGCCACTCCTAATCAAGGGAGCACGATGGCTAGCCAGGGCCTTCGAATCTACAATATAAAATCGGGGTTCCCATTTAAAATTTTACACTTGACACTCCCAACCCCCCACAAACGGTGGAAACGGTTCAGGTTGAGTATTATTTCTGCCACCTGCAATGCTGGTGAAAACCATTATTCAATATCTACTATTTTTCCGAGTTATTCCCGTTTGTCAACGTCAACTTAAAATTTACACCCTGTACAATGGACCAAGTTGAGTTCAAGTAATTGGAGGATACTGTACGTTTTAACGTGAATTGCATTCGTTTATGCAGCATAGCCCGTTCATTAATACTAGACTTCCTGATACATTGAAATACAGTCAAATCTCATGAACTAGTGATCGAGAATTCAATACATATCTTATGATTTACTTTACCTTCAGGATGTGAAAAACATTTTCAAATGTCTGTAAATCTATCGGACCAAACTGCCTGGTCATCAGTCCTTAGCTTACAAACTACTTAAACCTAGGTACACTAACCTACGGATAAACACACACACCCATGCCCAGGGAGGACTCGAACCTCCACGGTGAGCAACCGTGCGCTCCGCAGTGAGGTGCTTTAGACCGCTCGGCTAATCCACCGCGGCAAAAACATTTTCACCTCTTTCAAGTTTTCATTTAGATTGTTGCCAATGATGGTTTTCAGTTTCCAGAGCCCATACAGTCATATACGTTTTGCCCTGGAAAACTCTAGCTAAAACATCAATGAATGTTAATGATCCAGCATTTGTAATAATGCGCAATGTTGTCGGCGAGATTTTGAACTGCTAGGAGATGGAATCGAGAATGCAAAATCATATCTGGAGTAACAGCTGTGTGGTATTTGCATTCTAGTGTCATATGGTAAAATAACACTCAACAGCAGATTTTAATGAAAACATTTTGTTTCAATGAATTTGTTTCATTTTTTAAATTCTTGTATTACTAAACAGACAGTGAAATATATATTGTGGAAAGCAACAGACTTCCGTTTGTTTATGGAAAGTTTATGTTTCTTGCTTCTTGCGTGGCTGTTCAAAGCACTCTTCCCCATTGAAGAAATATTTATCTTTGCGTTGCACCAAGAGCATAATGCATTCATTTGTGATTTGGGATTACATGTAACCCACGGATGTCTCGTATGAGCTCTGATATCGAGTTATACTCTGTTTTGACATGATGGACAAACACTTCACTCTAAAACATGTTGAATTACTTCATCTGTGCGGGCACAGGTAAGGTCGATTCACACTTTGATTCACTCTATTGTTCTCTGCAACAATTGTTTCACTCCGTTCCATCTCAGAAAGATCTAGATGGCGTTAGTCCGTACATATATTTAACGATATTTTGGATGTATTGTTGTAAGACAGCTGTTAAAGCAATAAATTACAACTGAAAGAAATTGCCTTTTCGCAAAAGTCGTGTACCGTATTACAGAGTTATACTTACATCTTTTTGGAGGACAATTAGCATGTCAAAAAGTTGCAATCAACAGTGTTAGAACTGTATTTCATATGGGCCCGGCTAGCGCTCACTAGGTGGCGTTGCATGTACATATGCTTTTTGAAAACCCATTAACATACAACGAGGGGAATAATCTTTTGTGTTGACCGTAAAATAAATAATTAATGCTGTTCCTGCTCTATGGTTGACAGGTTCTCGATGTACCCTTGTCCGCTAAGTAAATTAATTATCCTTGTAATTGTTACCGCAACTCCTCATTGGCGCTAGCCGGGCCCGCATGAAAAACAGTTCAGCCATCAACAATACGTACACAATGACTGTGTTTACTATTTATATATTACCAATGTCACGTCAGTCACAGGAATCATCTATAATTATTACTAACGAACATAGGAACAGACTTTTGAAAATCTTTGGGTATGCTCACTGGCGTACCCAGGTATTGCTAGAGAAAAATAAATAAATACAAAGCAAAGCCAAAAACTTACACAAAACATACACGCTATCGATTCGGTATCACTGACACCATCACGATTATAAGTCTAAGTCCTTTTGTATTTCGCTATATACTTACCCATTTTAACGATTTTCATACGTAAGACATTAACCCTTTTAACCCTAAATTTTATTGATTTATGAACAAAAATATTTCTTTGCCTATATCTATAAATAATGATTGGATTAATGTATATTTAACAGAATTTTCGATTATTTTTAGTTTTTCGAGGTAAATTTGGGATGACTACAGATGGTAGTGTGCAGGATATGTTTCCTTTATCATAACTAATAACATTTTCACACTGTTGACTACTAATTTAGACATTGGACAATGATTTAGTAATAAGGTTTTTAAATTATTTTGTTTCCTTTACCTTGATACAATTATTTGAAAGTATTGTTGCATTAACTCCAACTTAGACATAAAGCAACGATATATATTTTGACACTGCATTGTAGCCTAATAAATACTTTTTGTTTCCTCAAGGTAATGGAAAAAATCTAGTCACAATGAAATATTGGAAAAATCTTTGAACAAAGGGTTGTGGCTAGAAGGAGAGATAAAGATCAGAGGAGGGAAAGGGTTAAGACGTAATTCCATGCACAGGTGACACAGGTCAAAAAGAGCGGAAACTAAGGTCCGACTACTACGTTTAATAGTTGTCAAATTGTTGAAGCCTGAAAATTCAAATTCAGAAAATAATCTATTACTAGTTGTTGCGTTTGGAGATTTTTGTAGAGCTGCCAATTAAAACACAAAGACCTTTGCAAGTTGTTATGAGGACTGTCTGTTCACAGAATGTTTTAGCTAGAAAGGATAGAGCCAAGGAGGTCAGAATCATGGATAGCGCAGTCTTCGCAGCAACTATGTCGGCTCAATGGTAACGTATGTGGTTGTCAAAAGGTTATCTTTTGACATACCAGGAATTAAATTTGTAGTGTAAACATTTTCAATGTATCGTACCAAACCCCTTCATTTCTAGTTATTTAATACAATTAAAGGTTGCTGCCTTCATTTTACAATATTAACTTAACAAGTGGGATTTCATTAACATTCGAACAATTTAGAAAACGGTCACTTCACTCACATGTGAACGCGGATTTTAATGACTACGAATTCAATTTCCTGTTTAAAATAATCTATTTAGAGTGGTGTCTTACAAAAGCCAGCCGGCCATCAATGGGATGAGAGAGACGATTTTAACTATAGACAAGAAATGTAACGTAAAGAAAAAATGATACCAAAATTTTCAGTGGGTTATGCATGGCATACCCATTCAAATTTTGGGGCATGCTTGAGCGACCGAGCATACCTGTAGTCGGCGCCTATCTTAACGAAGCATCACAATACCAACTTTTACGGAGTTGATATTTAAAATCAACAAAATGCTTCCGTGAAGAGATTTTTCAACACAGAATCAGACAAACGAGATCTGTGTTGATGAGTATCACTGGGGAGGGGGGGGGTCAATTACGAAAATTGCTAAAATGTAGTACAAACAAATATCGCCTTTCATTGTAGCTGCGATTTCGTAGTCGCGCCTTATGATAACATCGCGTCTCTTCGACGTACATCACGAGGAACTGAGTCACGTGGTTGAACAACACTTCGAGATAAATACAGAAATAGATAGCGGAATACGTAACCTATAATTATAAAAGTTTTTAAACAGCCCAGGAATATATTTGAAAAAGTTTTTGTACACAAAAATAAAGATATGAATATTATTTAACCCGCGGGCACTAGCGATCTGAGCATTTTGCTCACCATAATTTTAAAACTATTGGCATTTTGTTACTTTTAAATATTAAACTTTGATGTTTTTTCTTACTAAAACTGTAGGAATTACTTGTTTACACTTATTAAGTACATTTCGAACTGGTCATGTAATCTGAGCAATAGGCTATACACGCGAACTCTTGAAGCCGCGAGATCTCATGGGTTAAAAATCCCGGTTTCTGGCTGAAATTCAAGGTTTTTTTCCCGGTTTTCTCAAATTCAAGGCTTTTTCCCAGTTTTCCTGGTTTCAAGGTTCGGTGGCCACCCTGGTCTGTGTTGTACATGAAACGCACAGCATAAAAAATCAGTAGGTGGACTAAAAAATTTAAAACACATACTTTAATGTTTACTGCACTGTATTAATACCGAAAACACGGAATTTTAATTTTTCCAAAGCTGATTTCATAATGTGGGAATGAAATCGTTGATAAAAACATTAGTGCACACTGCAATATGTTTTTCTTACATACTTTTTTTTTTTTTTTTTTTTTTTTTTTTTTTTTTTTTTTTTTTTTTTTTTTTTTTTTTTTTTTTTTTCAAAGTCTTCTTCTCCCTGCTCAGGAATTGTCACATTAGTGAAGGTTATGATAATCCACAGATCTCAGCACTCAAAAATGAATGCGCACTTAGAAGCGGACTGTTTCTTGCACTTACGGTTTTATTAAATCACATCTATGCTTTGCTCTCCATCAGTCTCAGAAAATGAATAGAAAAGTAAATCAAAGAATTTGTACAAACATAGAGTCACCAACATTACTCAAATTAATATGTACCTTGGTTTGCTTTCTTGCCACTATATAGAATAAAAGCATATAAACGGAAACGGATGACTTACCAAAGGGCAGGCTTGTCAACAGACACAAATAAAATCACACACAAACACACATACCAGCTATCGCAACCGTTGGTCGCTTCTTCACGAAACGAGGAAGGAAGAAGAGGAGAAAGGGAAGGATACAGGTTTTAAGGAAGTGGAAAAGGAGTCATTCCAATCCCAGGAGTGAAAGGACTTACCTTAGGAGAAAAAAAGGAAGGTAAACAAATACAGACACACTCACACATATCCATACGCAAACACACCTAGACAGACATTTGTAGAAAGCAAAGAAGTTGGACAGAGATACCACTTGATGCAGAGGCTCTGTCCACAGAACCGAGGCAAAGATGCTAAAGATGGTGGACAGGACGCAAACACACCTAGGCAGACACACTACAGCCTAGGTGTGTTTGCGTCTTTGTAAATGTGTGGGTATGTGTGTATTTGTTTACCTTCCTTTTCTTCCCCCAAGGTAAGTCTTTCCTCTCCCGGGATTGGAATGGCTCCTTACCCCCTCCCTTAAAACCCTCATCATTTCCTTTCCCTCTCGTTCCCTTCTGCCCTAAGAAGCAACTGGGTTGTGAAAGCTTGCGTTTGTGTGTGTGTTTTATTTGTGCTACTATCACCACCTGTGCTCCTTCGCCTGGTTGGTAATCTACATCTACTTTTTTATAAATATTTTTCATGACAGGAATTTTTCCTCTATAATAGATACAAATAAAAACACACATACACGCTTTCGGAACCGTTGGCCACTTCATCAGGAAAAGAGGAAGGAAGGAAGGAAAAAAGGGAAAGATGCTCATTTTAAGGGAGTGGATGAGGAGTCATTTCAATCCCGGGAGTGGAAGGACTTACCTTAGAGGAAAAAAGGAAAGGTAAACAAGCACACACACACCCACATTAGACAGAGATACTAGCTGAGGCAGGGGCTGTGTCCAGAGAACCGAGGCAAAGATGTTATAGAATGATGGGCAGGAATTTGAATTTAGCGGAGGATGAGGCCAGGTGGGCAACGGGAAGAGAGAATATGTAGAATGGCAAGTTCTCATCTCCCGGGTTTTGAAAGATTGTTTTCGGTGGGAAGTATCCAGATAACCCAGACGGTGTAACACTGTGCCAAGATGTGCTGGTTGTGCACCAAGGCATGCTGAGCCACAGGGTGATTCTCACAACCAACAAACACTGTCTGCCTGTGACTGTTAATGAGAATGGATAGTATGTTGCTGGTCATTCCCACATAGAACGCTTCACAGTGCAGGCATGTCAAATGGTAAATCACGAGGGTGCTATCACAAGCAGCTCTACCCTTAATCATGTAAACCTTCTTGGTTACGGGACTTTTAAGTGGTGGTGGAAAGTTGCATGGGGTATGTTTTGCAATGGGGGCGGTTAAATGGGTAGAAGCCAGAGTGTAGGGAAGGTAGTTTGGATATTTTATAGAAATGAACTAGGAGGTTATGAAGGTTAGATGGGTGGAGGAAAGAAACTCTAGGTGGAGTGGGAAGGATGTCATGAAGGATGGATCTAATTTTGGGGCAGGATTTAAGGAAGTCGTATCCTTGCTGGGAAGTCGTATCCTTGCTGGAGAGCCACACTCAAGAGTCTGATCCAATCATGTAAAGCGTCTGATAACAAGAGGGGAACTTTTGGGGTTCTTCTATGGAAGGTTCTGGGTTTGGGGAGGGGGGGGGGGGATGAGCAAGTGGCTCTGGCAATTTGTTTCTGTACCAGATCAGGTGGATAGCTGTGGGATGTGAAAGCTGTTACTAGGTTATTAGTGAACTGGTTCAGGGTTTTCGGACTGGAGCAAACTCATTTGCCACTAACACCTAAGCTTTAGGGAAGGGAACGTTTGATGTGGAATGGATGGCAGCTGACATAGTGTAGGTAATGTTTGTTGGTTGGTTTGATGTGGACGTATGTGTGAAGTTGGCTGTTGTACAGATGGAGGTTGACATCAAGAAAAGTGGCATGGGATTTGGAATAGGACCAGGTGAATTTGATAGGATCATAGGAGTTGAGGTTTGGGAGGAAATTCTGGAGTTCTTCTTCACTGTGAGTACAGATCATGAACACGTCATCAATAAATCTATACCCAACTTTGGGTTGACAGACTTGGGCATCCAAGAAGGCTTCCTCTAATTGTCCCATAAATACGTTTGCGTCCAAGGGGGCCATCATCGTTCCCATGGCTGTTCTCTTTAGTTGTTAGTATGTCTGGCCCTCAAAGGTGAAGAAGTTGTGGGTTATGATGATGGCTAGGGTAATATGGAAAGAGGTTTTAGGCAGGGTTGCAGGTGGTCAGCGTGAAACAAAATACTCCATTGCAGCAAGGCCCTGGTCATGCAGGATGTTTGTGTATAAGGAAGTAGCATCAATGGTGACAAGGATGGTTTCCGGAGGTAACAGGTTGGGCATGGAATTCAGGCAGTCAAGAAAGTGGTTGGTGTCTTTGATGAAGGATGATAGACTGCACATAATAGGTTGAAAGTGTTGGTGTATGTAGACAGAGCTTCGTTCTGTGGGGGCTTGGTAACCGACCAAAACAGGCCGGCCTGGATGATTTGGTTTGTAAATCTTAGGAAGTAGATAGAAAAAGGGGTGCGGGGTGTCAGAGAGGTCATGAGGTTGATGGACTCAAGTGAAAGGTTTTGTAGGGGCTAAGGTTCTGAAGATTCCTTGAAGCTCTGTCTGGAAATTAGGAATGGGATTATCTTGACAAACTTTGTATCTAGTATTGTCTGAAAGCTGACACAGTCCCTCAGCCACATACTCCCACCGAACAAGTACCATGGTTGTGGATCCCTTGTCGGCCGGAAGAATGACAATGGAATGGTCAGCCTTCAGATCACGGATAGCCCGGGATTCAGCTGCAGTAATGTTGGGAGTTGGATAAGGTTATTCAGGAAAGACTGTTAGGCAAGGCTGGAAGTGAGAAATTCCTGGATGGTTTATAGAGGGTGATTTTGAGGAAGAGGGGGTGGGTCTCACTGTGACAGAGGACAGAACTGTTCCAGGTAGAGTTCTATTTGAATGATGTCATGGAGAGCTGGATCATTAGGAATAGGATTATCTTTCTTCACAGCAAAGTGATATCTCCAGCAAAGACTACAATTATAGGACAGTAAATGTTTGACTAGGGCTGTTTGGTTGAAGCTGGGAGTAGAGCTAAAGGTGAGGCCTTTGGATAGCACAGAGGCTTCATATTGGGAGAGAAGTTTAGAAGAGAGGTTGACTACTGAATTTGGATGTTGTGGTTCCGGATTGTGTGGATTAGGATTTAGAGGTTTCGGGGGAGTGCAGGTGGAAGTGAAAGATTGAGTAGATGGAAGAGACTGGGTTTCTGTGCAATAACAGGAGTTTAAGTTTTATTGGACTGGTTGTTGAGGGAAAGTGTATTGCCTTTCTGGAGTTGGCTAACCAGGAGATTGGATAGTTTTTTGAGGTGGAGGGTGGTATGCTGTTCTAATTTTTGGTTGACCTGTAGGAGGATGTTCTGAACTGCAGGTGTGGATGAAGGAGTGGAAACATTGAGGATTTTGATTAGGGATGGAAGTTGACAGGTGTGTTCATTGGTGGAGTTGCTGGTCATTCCCACATAGAACGCGTCACAGTGCAAGCATGCCAATTGGTAAAGCACATGGGAGCTTTTGTGAAAGCGGCTCTGCCCTTAATTGTGTACACCTTCCGGGTTACAGGACTGAAGTAAGTGTGGTGGAAGGGTGCATGGGGCACATTTTACAATGGGGGCGGTTACATGGGAAGGGGCCAGAGGTAGGGAAGGTGGTTTGTGGATTTCATAGGGATGAACTAGGAGGTTACGAAGGTTAGATGGGCAGTTGAAAGACACTAGGCGGCGTGGGAAGGATGTCATGAAGGCTGGATCTCATTTTGGGGCAGGATTTAAGGAAGTCGTATCCTTGCTGGAGAGCCACATTCAGAGTCCGCTCCAGTCCCGGAAAGTATCCGGTGACAAGAGGGGCACTTCTGTGACTCTTCTGTGGAAGGTTCTGGTTTTTGGGGGGGGGGGGAGAGTAAGTGGCCTGGCAATTTGCTTCTGTACCAGATCAGGAGGATAGCTGAGGGATGTGAGAGCTTTAATTAGGTTATTGGTGTACTGGTTCAGGGATTCGCGACTGGAGCAGAGTCATTTGCCACAAGAACCTAAGCTGTATGGAAGGGAAAGTTTGATGTGAAATGGATGGCAGCTGTCATAATGGAGGTACTGTTGTTTATTGGTGTGTTTGATGTGGACAGATGTGTGAAGCTGGTCAACACTGAGGAAAGTGGCTTGGGATTTGGATAGGACCATGTGAATCTGATGGGACCAAAGGAGTTGAGGTTCGAGATGAAATTCTGGAGTTCTTCTTCACTGTGAGTCCAAATCATGAAGATGTCATTAATAAATCTATACCAAACTTTGGGTTGACAGGTTTGGGTATCAAAGAAGGCTTCCTCTAGATGTTCCATAAATAAGTTGGTGTACGAAAGAGCCGTCCTGGTTCCCATGGCTGTTCCCTCTAGTCTGGCCCTCAAAAGTGAAGAAGTTGAGGGTTAGGATGAAGCTGGCTAGGGTAATAAGAAAAGAGGTTTGATGTAGAGTGAAATGAAATACTCCATCGCAGCAAGGCCCTGGGCAAGCGGGATGTTTGTGTATAAGGAATTAGCATCAATGGTTACAAGGATGGTTTCCAGAGGTAACAGGCTGAAAAAGTGGTTGGTGTGTTTGATGAAGGATGGGAGACTGCACATAATGGGATGAAAGTGTTGGTCTATGTAGGCAGAGTTTTGTTCTGTAGGCCCTTGGTAACTGGCCACAATGGGGGGGCCTGGATGACTGGGTTTGTGAATTTTAGGAAGTAGGTAGAAGGTAGAGGTGGGGTGTGTCGGTGAGGCCATTAAGTTGATGGACTGAGGTGAAAGGTTTTGTAAGGCTCTGAGGATTCCTTGAAGCTCTGTCTGGTCATCAGGAATGGGATTGTCTTGACAATTTTTGTGTGTAGTGTTGACTGAAAGCTGACGCAGTCCCTCAGCCACATACTACTGCTGATCAAGTACCATGGCCAGGAGAATGATGATGGAACAGTCAGCCTTCAGATTAGGGATAGCCTGGGATTCAGCTGTGGTGATGTTGGGAGTTGAATTAAGGTTTTTCAGTTAAGGCTGAGAGGCAAGGTTGGAAGTGAGTAATTCCTGGAAGGTTTGAAGAGGGTGATTTTGAGGAAGAGGGTGTTTGGATATGTGTGAGTGTGTGTGTATTTGTTTACCTTCCTTTTTTCCCCTAAAGTAAGACCTTCCACTCCTGGGATTGGAATGACTTCTTTTCCACTTCCTTAAAACCCATATCCTTCCCTTTCTCCTCTCCTTTCTTCCTCTTTTCCTGACAAAGCGACCAACGGTTGCGGAAGCTTTTATGTGTGTTTGTGTGTGATTTTAGTGTCTGTCGACCAGCCTGTGTTTTGGGTAAGACATCCGTTTTCTATTTTATATATAATTATTTCAGAAAATATTATTTATTGCGACACTATTGTACAGACTAAACATTTCTGTATAAACTTAAAGAGCGCAAGATTATCTACTATGCAACATATAATTACACTTGGGAAAATCAATCTGTTTTTTATAATCTGTTCTACTCTCCACCCTCATTCTTCTAGCACCTCATCTTCTATCTACCATCCACTTCTTGTTCCCATATCCATCCTCTATCTCTCTCTGTCTCCCCTTTCCTTTCTTCTGCACCCCTTCACCACTCTTTCTGTACATCTACTCCTACATATTTCTATTTCCTGTTTCCCTCCTTGATGCTATTCAAAATGATGAAATTAAAAATTAAGAATGTTCTTCAAATTTATTGTAACAAAAGAATATGACCAGAAAAGTAAACAAATTAATGACACCAATAAAAATGGTACTTAGAAAATTTCATTAGTATAATGTTTTAATGTACACTGCTGACATCATAAATCTAGCAGCTGAGTTATTGTAGCTGCTTGGTGTGTGTGTGTGTTACTGAAGAATGAATCATTTACAAATTTACATCACTAGCATCCAATTTCATGACACATTGTTACTTTCCTGTGGCATTTTTACAACAGCACCTGATTGGTATGCAGAGCAGATGATCGGTATGCAGAGCAGAAGTTGATAGCACTTCCATTTTTGCAGTTCACTTATGGTGACAATTGGAGATTTAATTGTGTGATAAGAAAAGTTCCACTTTCCTTCAGATCTCTAAAAGGCTCTGCAGAAAGAAGATTTCTGTTTTGTGCACATCTACTGAAAACACCTTAAACTTGGTACTTCAATTTTAAAATCTACATACTAATAAAATGATACTCAGATCTGCTAATCATTCTGACCTTTGCAAAGCTTAATCATTTTATAATATATACTTTTTCTCATTTTCATAGATGACCTTGTTGTTAACATGAACCCACACAAAACTATTCTATTTGCTGATGATACGAGCATAGTGCTGACTGGATCTAGTCCCGAATACTTTCAGTCAGTATCGAATAACACTATGAAGACACTTTCTGATTGGTTTAACAATAACAGCTTAACTTCTGTGTAATTCCATCCTCCTCCCAGAAAACTATCCAAGTAAAGTTTAATAGTGATGTGATTGAAAATGTAATTGAAATGAAATTTCTAGATGTATGAGTTCAACAGACACTAAAATGGGATACACATATATACAATTCATCAAACAACCTCTCATCACTACACTATGCATTAAAGAGTATTGAAATCTACTACAAGTAAATCCATGGTAATGCAAGCATACCATGCACAGTTCCATTCCTTACTCTGCTATGAAATCATCTTCTGGGGAAATACACCTCACAGTGCAAATGTATTTAAACTACAAAAATGAGCACTAATAATATTTGTGGTCTCAAAAAGATGGAATCATGTAAATGTCATTTTATAAAACTTAATATAAAAATGTCCCATGCTTATTCATCCAAGAAACAATTTTATTCACCAGGGAACCCCACAAGAACTGGAAAATTAATTAATAATAATAATAAAGGATATTCACAGCATAATACCAGAGGACAATCAAATATCCATCAAAACTTTTCAAGGACATCATCATATCAAAAGACTACAATTAATCTTGGTGTTAAATTACACAATAAGATTCCAGATCAAATCAAGCTTGCCCCAGAGTCAGTATTTAAAAATAAACTAAAGGCATTTCTAACAAACCACTGATTCTATTCAATGCAAGAATTCTTAGAAATAAAAAATTTGAAAAGTGTCAAATTAAAAATTAACAATTGTGTATGTCTGTATTATTGTACTAAATTTTGAGTAGCACTGATTGTATTAGAAGGGAAAAGTTACTTGTGGCAGCTTCTAGCACCATTTTTCAGAACTTAGTTTGCTTTGTTTTAAACCACAAGCTGTGTTTTGGATTAAAAAAAAAAAAAAAAAAAAAAAAAAAAAAAAAAAAAAAAAAAAAAAAAAAAAAAACGGAAAAAAATGCAGCTTAGATTTGGGTAAATACGCTAGATTGTTTTCATAATAGCCACACAACTGCATAAGCTTTTAAGTGGTTTCACTTGAATAAGTGAGAATGTTTCATTTTATGACATCATGTCTTTTAGTGGATCTATGGAAAATAAACTACAAAAACGAAAGCACACTCTTATGCAAAGTAAACTACAACATTCACAACTGAAGAGTTCCATATAACACTTTGAATCTCAGATTCAGCAATATTTGGCAATTATGCATTGAATCTCGAATCAAAAGCCAGTGTCCTAGATTTGGCGAATAATGGATTCGCCTGAACCACTCTGACACAACCCTACTTTCATCACAAGATGTCAAGTTGGAGGAAAATCTTTTCTGGTGGACAGAATACAACCTGACTGATACACCTCAGCCTGATGCAGCAGTCTTGTTCATGGAGAAACAACAAATTTTACGTTTTCCCACCATTTACACCCTTTTTTGATGATCCCATCAAATTTCCTATGTTGAAAATGTTAATCCATCCACATTTTTGCGTTAACATATTTACAATTTTCCCAGTTTTACGCTTTTTTTTTAACCATGTCCGTGAAAAAAAAAAATGACATAGCTGACATAAATTGATGCTGGCATGTTTTTAGCCTTCTAGTATAGTGTTTATAAACATCACGTAGTCAAGTTTCTTGACACTTTGCACTTATTCAAACATGTATTTTGTGTTTCGTTGATTGCAGTAGGCGCCTAGTTGACTCATGATGCGGTGGCTGATGGGAGTATAGTATTCCATCTGTATGTAATTGGTAGTTTTCCATGCTTTGCATGACAAATTCAAGGATATATTCTTGTTGTAAAATGCAGATTTTTTTCTAAGTATTTGTTGTGATGTTTTATACATGGTGAGACTGATGGTTTCGTTGTGTGTGTTTTTCTGAACATTGAAGGGAGCATGGTATATTATAACATAAAAAAAAGTGATTATAGCAGTGAGATGCCGACCCTATGCAAATTCACAAAAAGACTTA
This sequence comes from Locusta migratoria, assembly GCA_026315105.1. Classification (NCBI taxonomy): domain Eukaryota; kingdom Metazoa; phylum Arthropoda; class Insecta; order Orthoptera; family Acrididae; genus Locusta; species Locusta migratoria. Next base: position 428,184,835 of record CM048747.1, read on the forward strand.
TGCATATATTTGCATTTAAGAACGCGATTAAATTCTCAAATATCGTCATGCGAAACATCGAAAAATACTAAAATAATGCAATTTGTGCAGTTTTACTATGTAAATAATTAATGCCAGTTAAAGTCTTGTGAGGATAAGCCAATTATGATGAATGAAATTATGTCAAAACTTTCTACTTCCTATAAAATTACCAGTTACTCCTGGAACTTAATATGGTAAAAACTTTAATAATCTTTATTACTTGTAAATAAACTTCCTGACAAGTATTTTGATACCTACTATGTACATACATCACACACAAACTATTAAAATGCAAGGGTGATCCAGTAAGCATATTTCACCATTTAAAACATTACTTCCTGCATTTTACACCATTTCATTGAAGTCACTTGAAAAATGTAAAAATGGGGTTCTAGTGTATATCAACTACTGGGGGACTCAGTATATGGTCTGTTAAATGAGGAATTCACTGCTAAAATACAGCACAGGACTTAAGAACATCTAAAGAACAGCAAAATTTTTGAAACTGTGGCCAAGAGACTTTGCATACAGGCATCTGTTACTACCAGGCTATACAGATTGCCCAAGATTCATAATGATAGTGAGTGACTTCATCAAAGCATTACCAATAAAGGAGAGTCAACATACAACTTGGCCAAGCATCTGGAACCAAAGTTGAATCCTTTTGCAAGAAAATGTGAGCTCCATATCCACAACTCCTAAGACTTTGTCCTTTGCATGAAGGACTCACACTTGCACCATCAGACATATTTGTGGGTTTTGGCATTGTCTCATTTTTCACTCATATGCCACTGCATGTTGCTGACTGGCAAGAACCTGGAGGGGGATATTGTGGATTTGGTCAAGCATGAACTCAACTTATTAATTATATTAATTAATTATATCAGGTGCAGTGATCATCAATATAATTTAACATCATATTCTTCTTAGATAAAATTTAAGTTCCTAGTCAGAATAATTACTCTATGGCTGTTGATCTTTGTTTAGTATGTTATTAGAAGTGAATGAATAAAGTAATAAGCAACGTATTAACACCAACTTTTGTATGTTAATCTACTGTATATTTACTGATAGAGGTTTTGAAAGAAATAGGCGGTAAATACAGTATCACACGCTCAAAAGTGGCAAGGGGTTATGGGCCCAGTCTAAGTATTTTGGTGTTATACAATTACCAATGATAAAAGAAAATAATGAAGGAACCGTCAATAAAAATAGATCACCTAAGCAGCAACAATTATTTCGCGTGGTCGGTACGTGTCCGTTCATTAATACAACATCGCGAGGCATGGGAAACAATAAAACTTGGTTTTGGATCAGAATATGATCAACTAGATGCTGAGAAAAAGAAGAAAAATGAGACAGCTTTGTCAATCATTCTAATGCTAATCTGTCAGTTTGACATATCCTCCAGATTAGCTGCAAAGAATTAAGACCTGATTAACGTAATATATATACCATCTAAAGGACATGTATACTGCAATCATTGCAGTCATTATAATCAATTATACCTCCATGATGCTATATGGAAGTGAGTCTGAAATAATATGTCACGGAAGATGTATTAAAATTGTAAGTATCTTTATTTCACTCATTTTAATCATAAATATTTGTCCGCAGATAGCCTGATGATGGCCACAGTGCCGAAATAGGCCTATTGCGATAATAATAAACAGTTTTTAACATCTATAAAGTGAAGCAGCATTTTGGCATTTCATACATTAACTTATCACCATGGTAAGGTGTCTATTATTACAAAGTGGTTTGCCCAACAAATTTGGGGGGGGGGGGGGGGGGGGGGGAAGCCTGTTACATCCAAAATAGATGCCCAACACCATTGATTGGTGGAAAAATTCCATATGAAGTGTGGTAGAAATGTGAATTTACTAAAGATGAGTTGAAAATGCTCAAAGTGTTTGGTTGTGGGAGCCTGGACTAGCACATTGACATCGGACAAACTCTTGAGATCGTGCTGAAGAATGTATTTACCTTGGAGTAGAAGCAGGATCAAAAGGATATCAATTATGGAGCCTTGAAAGGAGAAAAGTTCTTTTGAGAAGAGACGTTATTTTCGACGAGATGGTATTTCCAATGAAGGTTACTATAAAAAGAGAACCGTGCTTTCCAGGGGAAGTGAACATGCAGAAGACGACAATAGATGATCCACATTGCAATGTGACAGCAGACGACATGAGTACAATAAAGTTACATTTCCTGGATCTATCGATAGATGGAGGCAACAAATTGATGAACAAAGTAGAATCAGAATCGATAACAAACGAAGCAGTTGCGCCAGCAGCTATTTGAAGAGATGAGAGTCAGCTCGGAGCCGGGGAAGATAGTGTTAGTGATGTTTGTGACGATTGTGAAAGTGTGTTGGAAAATGAAGTTTTCAGTGCAGACAACAAGGTAGGATTATGACGATCGTCATGTCAGGTGAAACCAAAAAAAGTGTAGTTCATGTTTTTATGCATGTTTGTTAGTTAATATGTGTCGTGTATATCCGTCAGATCCAACTTCATTGGAAGAGGCTTTAGACTCAGCTAACAAGGACAAATGGCTTAAAGCTATGGAGTCAGAAATGAATAGTTTGAAACTTCATAATACATGGCAGCTTGCTGACAGATCAAAAGCGGATCATGTTATAAGAAGTAAGTGGATTTTTTCAACAAAACAAAACAGAGATGGTGATATTGTTAAATTTAAAGCAAGGTTAGTAGCATTGGGTTATAGCCAGATATTCGGGATAGATTCTTGGGAAAGTTATAGCTCAATGATGAGACGAAGCAGCTCAAGAACACTGATAGCAAATAGCAGCTTTAAGGGGATGGAAAATTAAACATATTGATGTTGAAACAGCGTATTTAAATAGCCCCATAAGTGGCACTGATTCCTTGGAGCAACCTAAATTGTGTTAATATTGGGGACAAAGTATGTTTATTGAATAAAAGTTTGTATGGACTTCAACAGGCAGGTAAAGACTGGAATGATTTTTCTGCTCTGTAATGATAAAGTTGGGTTTGAGGGCAAGTAAGAAAGATCCTTGTCTATTTTATTCCGATAATTTAATTCTTGGGGTGCATGTTGATGATGTTATCATAATTAGTGACAAAGAGAGTTACATTACATTCATAAAGGGTTTAAAATCTTTCCTCAACATTTTAGGAAATGGATGACACATTCTTTATTCTAGAACTTGAAATTGAACAGTCTAAAGGTCAAGTAAAATTAAATCAAATTCGTTACATTCAACAAATGTTACAGGAATTTAAAATGAATGATTGCAAGGGCATATTTACACTGTGTAATGACAACCGGTTTAATGAAAACATGAATGATAAGCCAGTTAATCAGAAATTGTACCAAAAAGCAGTGGGTTGTTTATTATATATATCCACATGTACACGGCCAGATATTGCATTTATTGTAGGACGGTTAAGTCAATTTAATTCAAAACCATGTGTCTCTCACTGGACCCGGCTAAAAAGAGTGTTTCGGTACCAACAACAAACTAAGGATTTGAGTTTATGTTACCAAGCAGATTGACCTGATACAATTGTATTTAGTGATGCTGACTGGGCTAATGACTTATCTGATAGTAAATCTGTAATAGGGTACACTATTTTGTTAGCTGGAGCTGCAATTAGCAGGAAGAGCAAAAAACAATCAATTTTAGCAACCTCTACTGTAGAATAGCTATGTTTGAAACATGTAAAGAGATAGAATGGTGTGTAGATTTTCTAAATGAGGTAAAGTGTTATGAATTTGTTAAACTAACTGTGGAAGTCAGTGCTAACAACACAGCTGCCATTGAATTAACCAAAAACAAAGGAGTATCTGAAAGAACCAAACATTTCAGAGTTCGTTATCATAAAGCAGGCAGTCAGTATTGATTGATACTCTTAAGTTTAAGTATGTATCAACTGAAAACAATGCAGCTGACCTTTTAACAAACGGCCTGAATCGTATTAAAACTGAAAGATTTAGAAACATGTTAGGTTTAAAATGAGTATTATTTATTGTTGAACTGCATGTAAGTTAAATATGGGATATTTACTATTTTTTAACCTTGTACTAGTTTTCTGAAGTTATTCTCTCTTGATACTAACCAAGGGAAGTTTTATAACTATATTAGGTGCGGTGATCATCAATATAATTTAACATCATATCCCTATGCCCCTCCCACGTGATAGCTTCCTTGTCACCATTGATGCTACATCCCTGTACACCAACATCCCTCACACCCATGGTCTATCAGCTCTGGAACAATATCTTTCCCAACGCCCACCTGAAAGCCTCCCAAAAAACCTCATTCCTTGTCACACTTGCTAATTTCATACTCAACAATAATTACTTCACCTTTGAGGGCCAGACCTACAAACAAATCAGGGGGACAGCTATGGGTACCAGGATGGCCCCTTCCTATGCCAACCTCTTCATGGGCCGCATGGAAGAGGCTTTCCTTAAGACACAGAAGTTGCCTCCCCTGGTTTGGTACAGATTCATAGATGATATCTTTATGGTCTGGACTCACGGTGAAAAAACCCTTCTGAACTTCCTCCACGACCTTAACTCCTTCTCCAGCCTTAAATTCACCTGGTCCTTCTCCAAAACTCAAACCACCTTCCTTGATGTTGACCTTCACCTTGCTGAGTCTCACATCCACACCTCAGTCCATATTAAACCCACTAACAAACAACAGTACCTCCACTTTGACAGCTGCCATCCCTCTCATATTAAACGATCCCTTCCCTACAGCCTGGGCATCCGTGGGAAACATATCTGTTCTAGTTCCGAATCCCTCACCAGCTACAACAACAATCTATCCAATGCTTTCCTCTCCCGCAACTACCCTAAAGACCTCGTCCACAAACAGATCTCCCGAGCTGTCCATTCCTCTCCCTCCAAAAACAAAGTTCCTAACCCCAGACCACCCAGAAGCACTCCCTTAGTCACCCAGTACCATCCTGGCCTGGAATGCCTCAACAAATTCCTCAAACAGGGCTATGACTTTCTCAAGTCATGCCCTGAAATGAGACCATCACTCCAAACTGTTCTTCCCACACCACCCAGAGTAGCCTTCCGCCGTCCTCCCAACCTCCGCAACATCCCTGTCCAACCTTACAACATCCCAAAACCACCCTCCCTACCTAATGGTTCCTACCCCTGCAACCGATCCCGCTGCAAAACCTGCATCCTCCCACTACCACATACTCCAGCCCCACCACAGGAAAAACCTACCCAATTCAAGGCAGGGCCACATGTGAGACAACACATGTCATATACCAGCTGACACGTGTCCACTGTTCAGTCTTTTATGTTGGTATGACTACCAAAAAATTGGCTGAGCGGATGAATGGGCATAGAAGGACTGTTTGCCTGGGGGACACCCAATATCCTGTGGCAGAACATGCCCTCCAGCATAACTCCAGGGACCTGGGCACGTGTTACACCACACGTGCCATTTGGATAGTACCAACCAACACCAGTCCCTCAGAGCTACGGAGGTGGGAACTTGCCCTCCAACATATCCTCTCCCCCCGCCACCCCCCCTGGCCTAAATCTACGCAACCCCTCCCCTTCCTCCATCCTCAGCTCACCTATTCATTATCCGCCTCTCTCTCTCTCTCTCTCTCTCTCTCTCTCTCTCTCTCTACTGCCCTCTCGCTCTCTCTGTCATTCTCTCTATCTCTCTCCATGTGTGTGTGTGTGTGTGTGTGTGTGTGTGTGTGTGTGTGTGTGTGTGTGTCCATCCATATTTCCCTGTTTATGAAAAACGTTTTAGACACACCCCCCCGCCCCTCCTACACCCCTCAGCATCATTAATTTTACTCTCTTCTCTTTACTACTTGATCTTTCCTCTTTAGTTATATTTATCCTCTCCGGCTTGGCTCAGTACATACATGCAGTATCTCTGACGTCCACACTCTCGAAACACCACCTTCATGACCTAGGTTGTGAACCACCTTTCCCTTCTGTTCCCATCCTTTATTCTTCCATTCTCTCCCACCTGACGAAGGAACTCTGTTCCGAAAGCTTGTCCCTTTGTCCCCTTTTTTTCTGTTTTTTCATTTTGTGTTACTATCGGCGGTACAGCACAATGGTAAGTACTGGCCAGCCATTCTATCTCATTTCAACAATATTTATTATCTCTGAGGAGAATTTTCATCATTAATCTAACATCATATTCTTCTTAGATAAAATTTATGTTCCTAGTCAGAATAATTACTCTATGGCTGTTGAACTTTGTTTACTACGTTATCAAAAGTGAATGAATAAAGTAATAAGCGACATATTAACACCAACTTTGGTATGTTAATCTACTGCATATTTACTGATGGAGTTTTTAAAAGAAAATAGGCGGTAAATACAGTATCACACACTCAAAGGTGCTAAGAGATTCACTATTCCTTGATTCCAGTGTGTGTCAGACAATGTGAGGAATCAAAAGAAAGTGAAGAACAAAGAATAATGGTCATCCTGCCTTATGCCATCAGTGTATCTTCAAAAGTAGGAAGGATATTGAAGAAATAAAAAAGTAAATGCTTTTTCCATCTGCCAGTGAAAATCAGGGCTGTTCTAGGTTCAGTTAAGGATGATGTTGGTTTAATAAGGCCTGGTCTCTATGAGATTCCATGCAGCTGTGGCCAGAGGACTTTCTTGTAAGAATAACTGTCCTCATCAAAAAACTATTAATTCTAAAAACTGTGAAGAACACAGGAAAAATCAGCATAATATCGCTGGCAGTAAAAGTAGTTGTTCTCAGTAGGAAGCTATGTGGAACACTGGTAGAAGCACATGGAAAAGAACAATATTGTCAGAAAGGGAAACGGAACACAACAGGCCTGTCAACTTCTAAGGACTACTGGTGAAAGACACACAGAAAAGTGTAAAGAAGTGTATGTTATCTTCGTAGACCTCAAAAAGGCCTTTGACAGAGTGCAGTCAGATAAGCTAAAATAGATCTTGCAGAGGAAAGGTGTATAGCGGAAGGAGAGAAGACTGCAAATATGCACTTGAATCAGAAGGCAAGAGTAGAAGTAGTATCTCTGAAGACAGCGAGATTGGTAGAGATGTCAGACATAGCAGTTGTTTCTTGTCAGTACTATTCAACATTTATCTGGAGGGAATACTGAAAAGTTGTTTGGATGAGAAAAGAGGTGCCAGGATATGTAGATGGAAAATAAAATGCATACGATTTGCAGGTGACATGGTGATTTGATTTGATTTTTCCAGGGAAGCTAAAACAGTCTGGGTCCAACCCGCCACTGCTCGCACCGAAACTAAGTTTATTTTTGCGGTATCGCTCCCTGTATATCTAGTAAAGCCGACCAATGCCCTTGAACAGTGCAAGGAGTCCCTTTACTAGTTCTTTATTAGACACAATTTCTTCGGGTCTGGTTGTCCCAAATGTTCTGTGCCTTTTACTCTCCAATGCAATGCATTCGAAGATTAGATGTGATGCAGTTTCATCACCGTCATCACAGATCCTACATTTAGGGTCCTCTTCTGTTATTCCCATTGTATGTAGGTGTTTTTTGAAATTCCCATGGCCTGTCAGCAATCCAACCATGAGTCTAATCTCTCTCCTGTTCAGGCCCAGGATTGCAGAGCTTCTTTTAAAACATGGCTTTGGCATCATTACTTTGCCATGTTTTTGATGATGGACTTTGGTCCAATATACTATGTGCTGTCTTCTGAGCCAGTTACGTAGCTCCAATTTTATCATTGCCTTGGTGATTGTTAGGACAGGTTCCGGTCCAATAAATGGAGACTCTGCCCCCATCCTGGCTAATCTGTTGGCATGTTCGTTGCCACTGATCCCCGAGTGGCCAGGGACCCACAATAGGTTTACTCTATTGCCTTCCCCTAGCTCCACCAGAACCCTTTGACATTCTGCAACAATTTTAGACCTTGTTGCAGGAGCTGCCAGTGATCTCAGGGCTGCCTGGCTGTCTGAATAGATATAGATGCTATGATCTTTGTAGCACCTACGTAAATTCTCCTCCACACATGCTCTGATTGCAGTGATTTCCGCCTGGAATACTGAGGCCAGTTTCCCTAGAGAGATGACGCCCTCCAGTCTTGGCTGAACCCTGTATACCCCGGCTCCAACACCTTGGTCTGATTTCGACCCGTCAGTGAACCAGACAATATCCCCCGTACGGTGTCGAACTATTTTCTCCCACTGCTCCCTACTTCCAATGTTATACTGAAAGGCTTGTTGAAGCAGTACGGGGTTATAATATAGTCAGCTGGCATTTCCCCAACCTTTCCTATATTTACCTCACTCACTATTTTCGTGTGTGATTCTGGATATCCCAAAGAGTTCCAGTTGTTACCAGTTTTGAGTCTGTAGGCACCAGCTGCTGCCTCCATCTCAACCCAAAGGTGTAATGGGGGCATATCCAGCATGGTTTCCATCCCAGCAGTTGGTGTGCTGCTATTTCCGCCTGTTATGGCTAAGCAGGCTAGTCTCTGCACCTTAGCAAGCTCCTTAGCAGCAACCTGCTGTTCTACCTTCTTCCACCACACGACCGCCCCATAGGTGATCCTGGGTGTAATCACTGTGGAGTATATCCAGTGCATACCCTTGGGGCTCAGGCCCCAATTTTTGCCACAAGCTCTCCTGGTACTTACTAAAGTACCTTTTGCCTTGGAGCAAATATTCCTAATGTGAGGGTTCCATGTTAGTTTCTCATCTAGGGTAACCCCTAGATATTTCACTGTCCCCTTCACAGGTAGTGCTTCATTGAAAAGCTTTAGATTCCAACTTGAGTGTTGGATATGTTTCCTTGTGAATGGTACAACAACAGTCTTCTTAGGACTAACCCCCAGATCCTGTTTTCTTGCACAATGTCCAATGTACCTTGTGCCATATTCTTCACTGTGTCAGCAAATTTGCCAAGTATTACTATGACAAGATCATCTGCATATCCTTGGCAAAAGTACTGCCTAGAGTTTAATTCTCCAATGAGATCATTCACCATTAGATTCCACAATAAAGGGGAAAGAACTCCTCCTTGCAGGCAACACCTAGTGGTGTTGATTACCATTTTTTCATTCATCATGGTAGCCTCTACCTTTCTTCCACTGAGCATGGCACTAGTCTACCTACATTTAGTGGTCCCTAGGTCATGCACCTCTGCTGCCCTAACCATGGAATCGAAGGGCGCGTTGCTAAAAGCCCCCTAAATGTCCAGGAAGATACAGAGGGCTATTTCCTGAAAGTGCAGTGCTTTCTCCACCTTCCCAACAAGTTGGTGGAGAGCTGTCTCACATGATTTACCTGGTTGATATGCATGTTGGTTTGAATGTAGAGGAGCCCTACTTAACCTCCTTTCTCCAACATGCACATTAACCAGCTTTTCCAATGTCTTAAGAGTGAAGGAGGACAGGCTGATTGGTCTCATATCCTTGGCTTGGTATGATCAATTCTCCCTGGCTTTGGAATGAAGACAACCTTCACTGCCCTCCAGGCATTGGGAATGATTCCTGCTGCTAGGCTAACCCTGAATAACCTGCATAGGAATCTAATAAGATTTTCTCCCACTTGTTGCAGGAGAGCTGGATAGATTCCAGGTGACTTGAACGGTTGAAATGTTCCCACCGCCCATCAGACCTTACTGAAATTGACACACTCCTTGGCCAGATCCCAGTCCTCTTTGCGAATACCTGAGAACCGTTGTCTCTCAGGAATCACATTCTGGTCTGAGTTATCCCCCAGAATATATTGAGGAAAGTGAGTCTTGAGGAGCAGTTCCAGCGTTTCATGTGCTGTCTTTGTATACTCCCCATTCTCCTTCCTCAACATTCCTCCTGGATTAGTTGGTACCCTAGTGAGGATTTTATGAAGTCTCGCTTGAGCAGCCATGCCCTCCACTTCCTCACAGAATACCTTCCAGGATGCCTCCTTTGCCCGTCTGATGGCAAGGTTGTAATTGACAAGGGCCTCACCATATTTTGCCCATTGTCCTTTGCGCCTCTCAAGGTTAAACAGTCTTCGTACCTGTTTCCTTTGCATTTCCAGGTTATTATTCCGCCAAGACACACTCCTATTTATGCAATTCTTGGTGATTGAGCAGTTGTCCTGGTATGAGGTCACTATAGCAGAGGTTACGGCCTCTGCTACTTCCTCAAACTCTGCTGGATTCCTTATAGAAGTTTTAATTTCCGAGAGGCTGAAGTCAAGGTCTCCATGTCTCCCAGTCCGTTTTCCTGGGATTCCTATAGGCCAGGGTCTGTCTGGTTCCCATTTCAACCTTGAATTTAATATACGTGTGATCTGATGAGAATGGCTCCAGGACCACATGCCACTGTTTGACATAACTTCCCATCATCATGGAACCAAAAGTGACGTCAATTACTTCTTCCCTTCTACTATTCCTGAATGTAGGTTCCTCACACCTATTCAGGATCTCCACGTTGTTAGATAGGAGAAATTCAAGAATGTGCTCACCTCTACTGTTGGTGTCCTTGCTGCCCCACGATAGATTGTGGGCATTGGCATCACATCCCACCAACAGTTCGTCACCATGCCGATGGCAGACTTCCGTCAGTCTCCTCACTTCCAAAGGAGGAGGAGAGCTGTCTTCGTAAGGAAGGTATGCTGAGGCCAAAACAATTTCCCTCTTGATACCTTCCTCACGTTGCTGCATCCTGATGGTCACCAATTCCCTGGAACAAAAATCCATCATTGGTATGAAAGGTATCCCATTTCTAACATAAATGCATGTTCTGGAGTTTTTTAGATTTCTAGCATAAATCAGCTTACCTTCAGTACCACCGAGGCCCGATACACCCCCTTTGTATAAATAGGGTTCTTGTATCAGGGCCATGTCCACCTCCTGTCTCCCCAGGCGACGACTCAGGGCAGCAGTGACCCCTTTACTGTGCTGCAGGTTTATCTGCAGCACTTCCAGTCCCCATCTTGCTCCATTATTGCCTTTAAGGTCTTTGATTACCCTGACGGCGACCTGCGAGAACCCTAAAAACAGTTTCAGGCCTTGCTCTCGCATTGCCTTCAGGGACTTCTTTCCGACCTCGACCACCAGGGTTCATCCTTCCAGAACGACCTTTTGGTTAATTACCCTCCAATCCTCTGTCGAGACTTTTGGGTTCTGGACCCTTATTTTCTCGAACAGAGTCTTTGGAGGGACATCCTTAAGGATCTTTGGTACTCATATTGATACGTTTGCGGTCTTCAGGAGTTCGGTTGCTGTCTTGACCAGCAGCTTCGCATCCTCCCACGGGGATATCATGGGCACCTTGTCCTTAAGCCATTTTGCTGTGTGCTCCCCCTCGCAGACAAAAATGAGGGCACCGCGATCTAGATAGACCCTCCTGAATTTGGGTCCTGAACCAGCGTCCCCCCCCCCAAATCTCTTCAAAGAGGGCCATCTGCATGAGCTCCTCCTGCTGCAAGATAATGCTCACCAGTGGGTATCATTCTTGGACAACTGCCATTCTAAAGACCGAGACTGCAGTACTATAGGTCTGTTTCCCTATTTCCTGCCTCAGCCCTTTAGGATCACACTTGTCCAGAGAGGAAGGAGTCTTAGATTCCTCCCTAACCCTCTTGCCACCTGTCTTTGACGTCAAGGGGGTCTGTGTATCCCCTTCGACCCGAGGCAATTTCTTTTTGGAGGTCTTGGGCTCAAGCCATTTTGATTCCCTCCACTTATGCTTAGGAAGCCATTCTTTTCCTTCCTTTTGCTTCTGTTCCTTGAGAATTTTTCCTCCTCTGAGCCCCAGACAAGGCCTTAATCCTAATCTGGTCCAACTTCTCTGTTACAGTTCCCACTTCTTGCTCAGGTCTAGACCCTGATTCAGAAGTAGGAGTGCACTCCATCGGTCCTGATACCAATGTCTGAGTATCTGAGGTCTCAGATTGCCCCTCAGATTCTTTTAAAATACTTTCTTTCTCTGTGTTCATCTTAGTCCCACGAGATTTGGGGATTTATATGGTCCACACCATGATAACCCCGCGCGGTGCAAGGCTACTTACTCAGGGAGGTCGCCCGGTATCCCTGAGGCTCCATTCGAGGCACATCCACCCATGTGCCACACACCCTTCGGCACGGATCGCATCACACCTTGGGTTGGGAAAGGAATTGGAAAAGGACTGGGAGAGGATAAGGAAGACGGGACGTTGTGGGACACGCTTGGTCTGATCCATCAGCTGAGGCCTTTCCGGCAGTAGGTTCTCTACCTTCGGTATAGCCCTCTGCTTCACACGGATACGCAAGCCTCTCCACCTGCATGGACAGTGTATCATCAAGGTGGTGTCCTCCGGAGAGGTGACATGGTGATACTTGAAGAAAATCAAGAGACATGAACTCAAGTGCTAAATGAACTGAATGAAGTCTGTGCAGCATATAACATGAAAATTAATAAAAATAAAATGAGAAGCATGATTATAGGTTAAGGAAATGAAAAGTGAACTTTAATCATTAATCATAGAACAAGTGATAGCATTCAAATTTTTGGAATGCTGGATTAAGGAAGACACGGACTTTGAGAAAGCAGGATGAAAGGGAAACTGGAGCATGTGAAATATGGATACGGCATCAAATGACGCTCAGGTGGACTCATGAAAGTCAGAAATGAGAAAGTACTGTGTAAAATTGAGAAAAATTGTGATGAATAGGAAACTAAACGGGACAGGTCACCATCTGAGGCAAGAGTGCCTTTCAGTAGAAGCAACTGAAGGTTTCATTCTGAGACGGGAAGAGGGAGAAATAGAGGAAAGATCGGGGGATGATACCAAAAGCTGGATGACATCATCAAACCACAAGGAAGGTACCAAATTCTGAAGAGGAAAGCTGAAGACAGAGAATCATGGAGGGCTATGCAATAAAAACCTGCCACAAGGCAGATAACTAAACAATAATGAATAAAATTATGTCACAAAAATATATATCAATTTAATTATTAGTACACTTTACAGTTATTTGAACTAACTTTATGAGGACAATCAAACAATAGAAATTTCAGGAAGTATTTATCAATACTTTTGAAAAGCATAGATTGTTACTCACAACAAATAACAAGGTAACTAAAAGCTTTTGGCCATTGCAGCCTTCATTAGACAGAGAAATACAGTCTGTAAAACACACATTCACACAAACATGACTGCTGTTTCCAGCTGATGTGGCCAGACTGACTACAGCGGCTAGAGACAGCAGTCGTGTTTGTATGAGTGGGTTTGTGAGAAAGTGTGTTTCTCTGATGAAGGCAGCAATGGCTGATAGCTTTAAGTTAACTTTTATGCCTTTCTGCAACTCACCAAGAAGTCTCTGTTGTAAATAACAACCTATCAAGTAATTATTTATGAGGATTTAAATTCATTCAAAGTTTGAGGTGCTGTCTACAACTGAAACTGAGCAAGTCCAACATCTATTAGGAAACCGGAAATGTTATATGCCAGGGGAAAGAAACACAAAAGGACAGTAGTTCAAATTTATGGTAATTAGTACTAAACCAGTGGGAAATAGCTGCAAGTGTGTTTTTTGTCTCCAACCCTCATTAAACATGTCAAACAACTTTTCCAACAGTTACCAAGTGCTGAAGGTGCAACCAGGTCCACACTATGAAACACTTTGCAATAATTATGTCCATTAGGTGGAATGACAAGTCATACTTTTTTCATTCTAACAACTTTGCATACCTGCTTGGGTCATAATGTTTAAACAAAGCTCATAAACTGCAGTACTGACTGCAGAACTGATCATAGCCACAAGGTTATGAGCTAAAATAGAAGACTTAAACCAGAGATTTCAAACAATCTTTGAAAATTTTAAACATGGCTGCAATTCAGCAATGGTAGGACAACAATCCAAGAGTCAACACAGTTTCAGCCGATCAGTTGCATAAAATAGTTTACATATATAAACCTTTACCCAGGTTTCGGCAAAATTAATTTTGCGTTCTTCAGAAGGATACAATAAAGCTCACATTAAAAAAAATTGTTAAAATGTGGCTGACTCCATGTCAATAGATTAAAATTTTAAAATTTAAAAACAAAGTGATATTATAAAATTTTGGAGCATGTCCACACACAGGTCAAGTGAGCACTGCGTACAAGAACAGTGTTATTATTAGGGTAGAACCAATTGTTTGTTAAAATAATAGGATTACATGAGATTCAGGTGGTCTGCTTTTTGCAGGAGACAAGAAACTCGAAGGAGATGGAAACTGAAGCTGCATGGCAGATTATTTGGATATGCTGGATGGGCACCCCCATTTGCCAACAGCATTCAGCACACTGGTGTAGTCTCCCATCCAAGTGCTATACAAATCGAACAATGCTCAACTTTGGTATTCTAGCAGCATGGTCAGTGGCACTGTATGTTCTGTTAGTAACGACCAGAGCAAGAAAATGTGACATGTTCCATGTCCACAAGGCTCTTATAAGAATGAATCTGTGGAACAAAGAGTTAATTTAATTTTCATAGATATCCGTATAACAAATTTTACTTAGTGACCTGCTGATAATATTAATACATACATATTAGTATAGTAGTCATACAAGAAGTTGCATTTGTACTTAAAAATTTATGACATCTTCATCCATATTCTTCAAACTACTGAGATGTGTTTGCAGGTACTACTTCCCATTGTAATGCACATGGAGTGCAGAAAGAATGACTTCTTAAATTTTTCTGTGAACCAAGTAATTTGAGCAATTTTATCTTTGTTGTTTCTACGTAAGCAATACGAAAGGTGCTGTAGTACATTCCTAGATATCTTACAGCTGCTACTGCATCTTGAAACTATGTAAGTGTTCTTTTGTGTGATAATTATCACCCATCTTCAAGTGAGTGATAGTTCATGTTTCTCAGCATGCCCATGAGTATACCGCCCCCCCACCCTCTACCCCACATCCAATGTGTCAAACAAATATGTCATCATTTGTGCCAGCATTTCTTGTACATACTCATTACACTCTGCCACTACAATTTGGTATGGCTCTCATACCTTGTTAATATGTGTTTTGAAAACATGTACACAAAACATAAATACAGTATAATTTTGCTCATAACTCACTGTACAGAGAATATCATAAAAATAGTAACAACTTGCTTTGAAACATGCACAGAGCAATATCTATAGACACCAAAGATGGCAGTAAAATTTGAATCGCAGCATTTCCTCTCAATATTTACAGACACTTATAAATTGAGAAATGAGTTGTAAGTCCATGGTTCTATGACTAAGTCCATGTAGTTCAAAACATTTATGAAACTGTCGCTATCTGCTGACTTTTGAGCTGAATAATTGTTGCTTAAAGGGTGATGAATGACAATTACTTTAAACCCAGATCTTTCATGAATGCTGACATTTGAACTCCTTCCATTGCTGTATCAGCGAAGCTCATGTACTCAATTTAAGTTGATGAAAGTGCTCCCTTCTTGTGTGAAGACCATTATATTGATGATGCAGATGAGGTGAATATATTTTCCACAGCATATCAGCAAATAGTGTTCTTTCATCATCCTTGGCAATCCGATGAAAAGATGATGAGTTACACTTTTGGAACTGGAAAGCATAGCACTGCTCCTTACCCCAGTTTCTCCACGAAATTTAATGGCATTGCCTGCACTAGTGTAGTGCATCAAAGGAAACTAATGCCATTTCTCAGGCACTAATTGCAGGGGTTCTTCTAGAGGTATGTTTAAAACTCTTGTGATTAATAATCTTAGATAGGTATTGCATCTTTCTTCCTTTTACTTACATATTAGAAAGAATCAATGCTTCAAGCATTGGAAATCTTCCTCATTTCAGTCCCCTATATGATTTTCTTTTCTTCTGAAGTAATCAAATGTCACACATTAAATGCATCCAATCCTTACTTTCTTTTAGCATCCCTGTTGGTAGTGGATAAGACAAAAAGTGCATTGTTAAGACTGAAGCTTTCACTGTAACTTTCAAATTCCTTGGCTTGATGATGTGTTTCACTCTAAATTGTCGTTAATATCAGAATGATGATATGTAGATAGAGAACAATTCACTGTAAAGACGAATGTTGAGCCGTCACTGTGTTTGTGTATTTTTATTTGTGTCTGTCGATGGCTCAACATTCGTATTTACGGTGAGTTGTTCCCTAGCTACATATTATTATTAATGCTCCTTAGTGGACCGTCAATTGTTGTTAATATAAGAATGAAACAGACTTTCCTGTTGGTATTGAACTGAAACATAATTATAAGTTAATGAAACAATATTTGCAGAACTGTACTCCACTTATGAAAATAAAATACCAGACAAAATTTGCACTGTTGATTAATAAAATGCTAGTTGTATTATTGCACATAATGTTTTCCCCCCAGCAAGGATGGATAAAGGACAATGTAGCAGATACAATGGCACCCTAACTATCAAGGATGAAATTTGGATAAAAGTGCAGCTTATTTAGAGGCCTGCATGGAAATTACCAACATACACATCGGTGCCCAACATTTACCTCTAAACCTTTATATAAAAATAACCATCATTAATATTGCAAGATCATTAGAAAAGGGCATATTGACCTAAACAGGTCTCATTGTATATAAATAAAGAGTTTTAATGAAAGTGTGTAACAGAAATATACGAGGCGTGTTTTTAAGTAAGTTCAGTTTGAACAGAAGTACACAACGAAAGGTTATTTCAAGAAAGTAAATTTATTTCCCAAAAGTACATACTTTACTCTATTTTTAGACATAATTGCCACATTTGCTCAAACACTTATCGTACCTCTTAACCAATTTTAAAAGACCCTCTTCATACACTGATCTCAACACTTCAGGAAATTAGTTTGCAAGACCTGTTATTGTGAAGCTCCTGTTATCATAAATCCTCACTTCAGCTGAAAACTCCAAATTTCTATAATCGAAGATGGGCGACCGGAGTGGTCCTCATCATGGCCGTCGTCACAGTCATCTTTGAATTCTCGTACCCACTTACGCACTTCGCCTTTATACTCATAACAGTATCACCATACACTTTGCAGCAGACAGGTTCTTTCGTGACAAAAAGGGAACCTCACTCACGGCGGGTGAGATGATAGTCTTAAACATTTTGAAAGTACAGAACAGAATGTACAGTTTAGCTACAGAGCTGAAACTGAGCACAGTTGTTCGCAAGAGATGCCGGTACACGACACACACACTCATTGCGGTATGTGTGAAAACTACTAATGTCTACAACAAAACGGAACTTACTTAAAAAATGGGCCTCGTAGAAAATGTATACTAAAGTTCACCAACTTAATGCATGCAACAGGTCCATCAGAAATCAAATGAGCTGAATAATTTTTCCATCAAAATTTCTTTAAATGTTAATAAAGTCATTCTGTCAGTACTCACCTCTGATGTTTCAACATTATTCTTTATCTGGTTAATTCTTTGCTCAGTATATGCCATATCATTTTCCTGAAAAGAAACAGGATCTACTGACATACTTATCCATACCAAAAACAACATTTCTCCATCATAAGAAATTCATTCATCATTCTATAGACTCCAATAAAAAATAGCTTCAAACCAATGATTTGATGTCAGATACAAATTAATATAAAATAATGACCTCACTGAAATGTAATATGAATGCTGTATTAACAATGAACTATAGTTACAAAACTAATGGTGATGCTTATGCCTTTTTAATTTAATCAAGTACATTTGTAAGGTCGCCACTGATTATAAAGGATGTTAAAAAGCTGCTAAATATATTCATTTTCTCTGCTACTAGTAGCTTAATATTTATTTCATTATAGAGGTAATTAAGAAAATAAATCTAGTAGGCCCTATTACTAGTTCCTTATTACTTGCAATACAGCTTTATAAGAAACAATGGTACATACTTTGTAACTAATAGAACATTTCAATCCAAGAATGTACATACAGAAATAATTTGAATACAGAGAGGCTAATAAGGTGCACTTTAATTTTTTTTTGGATCACTAAGGATTCCAAATTTCTTGCTTCATACAGACAGAAGCTTATGGAACATCTTTCCAACAGCTGGATGCATACAGAGTTGGAAAGAAAACAATCCAAGGAGTAATGAAGGAGTCTCCAATGTGTATCACTGGCAACACAAAACAGAAATTTCTCATTACACAATTAGGACAGTATACAACTGACCAAAAGGAGCTAACGATGAGCTGTGACAGGCACATAAAAAAGACATACACATATAACACTTAAGCTTATGGCCACGGCCTTCTTCAGAATATAGAACATTCATGCAATCACACAGGTGCACTTCGCAGTCTGTAATGTAACGATAAAAAGGTCGTTACATAAGTTATAGATTTCCAACAGAAGATAGTTGCTATCAGCCATTTATTAACGAAACAGAAAACTGTGTGCCTGTAATATTGTTTGCAAGGTGCAAGAAAATGTTAAACGAAGAATGCAAGTGTTGGCTTTGGAAGCGGGAGCGACGCACAGTGAATAACAGTACGCAGCCTAAGAATAATTAAGCCGCTGTACAGACATTTCAAGAGAAATGATGTAATCTCTTTTCCAAGGTTGTTTTGTTTTATCATTGTTAAGTGAGATATCGTAGAAGTCGGACGGTATCTAATTACGAACTATAATTACTCAAATGTAGTTATTCATTCTTCATTGTGTGAATGATCTAAAGTTTTAATATATGTCTTAAAATGGGAAAAAAGTGTTGAATCAATTGTAATCTCAGTACGTAGTGTTTTTTCAAGGTGATATTGTCCCCGCAAGAAGATATGAGGTCCTATGCACTTGAGTGGATCGAGGAGAGCGATTACCGTTTCCTCAAACCATCCAATCAAAAATCCTAAGGCGACCATGCTAAATAGAAGCATACACGAGTGGTATTTGAGTGACATATTGCGGAGTTGGAGCCATGCCGAGTTTTGATAAAAGTTATATTGGAGATTTATAAATGCCTCTTACTCCACTCTTAAAATTATTTGTCACACCACAAGAGATATGTCACAATACAAGTCATCATCTTTGGCTGCCACGCTCCGAACCACACTCTGTAGTGAGGAAGTAGGGAAGGGGAAGGGGGATAGGTCATTTCATGGTGCTGGGTACAGATACAGTACAGCCTTACACATCATGTATGTAGTAGATGGGTGGAAGGAGATGCAACTTAGCAATAGAGTGGGGAGGCAGGTGAGGCAAGGAAAGCAAAACAAAATAAAGAAATGTATATATACTCCTTGATGAGCGTGCCCATCCACACACACACACACACACACACACACACACACACACACACAAAGCTAACGAAGTTGAAGAGGTGTAGTATAGAGGGGATAGGAACTTTTGAGTGTAGAAAAGAGGGAGTTATCATCTGTGCAGTTCAGCAGTTCAGAAAAGCTTGTGGTGGGTGAGAGGATCCAGATGGCCTGGGTTGTGAAGCAGCCATTGAAAACAACTATATGCTCTGCTGCATGTTGTGCCACAGGGTGGTCTACCTTGTTTTTGGACACAGTTTGACAGAGGCCACTTGGTTAGTGGTCATGCGGGACTGGCCTCTGATGGGTAGAAAAAGCCTGTGACTGGACTGGAATAGGAAATGTTGGGTGGCTGAATTGGACAGGTATTGCAATGGGGTCATCCACAGGGAAATTACCCCTGTGGCAGTGGGCTGGGTTTCGGGCCCAGGGATGGATTAGGATGTTATGGAGGTTGGGAGGGAGACAGAATACCACTTTATGAGGCGTGGGAATGAGATTGGGCTGGATGTCTGTCATTTCTGGTCATGAGGACAAAATATCAAAACCTTGTTGAAGGATGCAATTTAATTGTTCGAGTCCAGGATAGTACTGAGTGACAATGGGAGTGGCTTTTGTGGATGTTTGCTGGTGGTAGAAAGAGAATTCGGGGTGTGTGGGGATACGGCACAGGGGATCAGTTTGTGGACAAGGTCTGTGGGGTAGTTTCTGTTTGTGAAGATCTTTGTGAGACCTTCAGCATGTTGAGAAAGATAGTTTTTGTCATGCACCATCCAAGGGTGGTCATGCTGTAAGGGAGGGATTATTTGATGTGGAAGGGATGGCAACTGTCAAAGTGAAGGTACTGTTGGTGGTTGGTAGGTTTAATATGGGCAGAACTGTGGATGGAGCCATCAGTGAGGTGGAGACTGACATCCAGGAATGTGGGATGGTGGGTTGACGAAGACCAGGTGAAGTGGATGGGGGAGAAGTTGAGAATTTGAAGGAAGAAGGGTACGATGTCTTGGCCCTGAGTCCAGATCAAGAAAATATCATCAATAAACCTGTACCAGACCACAGATTGAGTTGTTTTGACGGCCATTACTGATTAACTCCAAGGCCAACCATGTGTGTCGAAAACAAACACATTACCAATTCTTGATGGGACTCTCTCTTGATAAAAATTGTTCAAATAAATTACTGTTGTTCTCTGTAGGAGGACTGGCTAGCTTGTGCCTCCTAATATAACAACTGCTTCTGATGACTTTCTCTTGATGATACTTTCATTTACCAATCATGATAAAAAATATCATTTGCAATTACCTTTTAGTTGGATAAGTTTGAATTCAAGTAAGCAGTGACTTTAAGGTAACACAAATAACCTTTTATTACATCAATGAATTACATGCTTATTGGAATTCAACTCATAGAAGAAGAATGTTTTTTCAACCAATCAAGACTAAAGATAATTAATAACAATGTCATTTTCCATAGAATATACATACATACGAATCATAGAATTTTTCACCATGGAGTAATCACATCACTGGCACAGTATCCCATTCTTCACTTACTCTATTCTGCTGCACAAAACCTGTACAGAGAAAAACTGGAGCCAGAATACATTCTCCTACCCTTTCCTAAATAAAATATGATTTTATGTAATTATTATACTCGAATTTCTTGAGCCTCTAGCAGGAAACATGCAGTGTAAGCTGTTACACTACAAGATTTGGTGTTTGGGATGTTAGGAAGGATTCTTCCACACAGCCCAAAAACGCGGTTGGCTTAGGAAAGTTGGTGAGGGTTATGAAAAGGTGGGTGTGTGGGGTGCTGTTGGGGTGAGGAGAGAGATGGATTTAGCAGACAGCTTCTGGGAGGAGCTGTATAATTTTACCGATTGGTGATCTTGCGGACTTTTGGGATGGGGTCATTCCAGCACAACTTGTAGGTGGAAGAGTCAGAGAGTTGGCAGAGCCCTCTGCCAGGCAGTAACTATGATTCATAACTACAGTGGTGGAAGCTTTATCTGCAGGAAGGATGATTGTGTTGGGATTGGTTTTGAGGTTGTGGATGGCTCTTTCTTTTGCTGATAATTTTTTTTTTTTTTTTTTTTTTTTTTTTTTTTTTTTTTTTTTGTGGTTTTAGGGCGCACAACTTCTATGGTCATTAGCGCCCAGACGAGAACATAGATTCGCTAAATCTCAAAAAAAAAAAAAAAAAAAAAAAGGGGTTACATATCTTTCGATAAGTTGGCCAAGTTGATAAAATGCAAAACTCGAGCAGCTGCTCGTGTGTCATCAGCTAAAATTTCCTCCAGAGTAGACGGAAAGTGAAGGGCTACACGGAGATGATTAAAATTAACACAAGACAGTAAAACATGTCACACTGTCAGCAGTTCACCGCAGGAGCACAGTGGTGCAGGGTCGGCGGATAGCAAGTGACGGTGGCTGAAACGGCAGTGACCGATCCGCAACCGGGCCAGGATGACCTCCTCACGCCGAGAGGGGCGTGAGGAGGTCCTCCAAGCGGTCGGGATCGGTTTTACAGTTCTCAATTTATTGTTGTAAAGTGAAAACCACGCACTGTGCCATGATGACACGATACTTCGGCGAAGAGCCAGTTGAACATCGTCCGATGGGACGCAAAAGGTAGCCATGCGAGGCAAAAGAGCTGCTGCCTTGGCACACCCACGTGGCCAGGGACCCACAGGAAAGAAACGTGACAGCTGTCATCTGCTAGCAACTGGAGGTAGCGTTGGATCTGATACACGAAAGGGTCCTTAAGACTCTGCAGGGAACTAAGGGAGTCCGAACATATGGCATAGGAAGGTTGGCGGTGGCGGCAGGTATACAAAACGGCCTGGTGGAGGGCAAAAAGCTCAGCCGTGAAGTTCGAGGAACGGTCAGGGAGCTTGTATTGGAAACGGTTGTCCCCGACGACGAAGGCAGATCCGACACCGGCAGTGATCTTGGAACCATCAGTGTAAATAAATATGGCATTATCGAACCGCGAACGGAGTTCGACAAGCCTCAAGCGGTATACCAAATCCGGAGTGCTCTCCTTGGGGAGCGAACTAAGTTCAAGGTGAGCGTGAACCTGGGCCTGATGCCACGGTGGCAGTGGGCTTTCACTCAACCAAAAGGTGGAAGGAAGGGTAAAATCTAGCTGCTGTAGCAGGCTGCGAAACCGAACTCCGGGTGGAAGCTAGGCAATCGCAGACAACTGATATTGGCGATCGAGTGAGTCATCAAAAAATAATCGGTAAGATTATACTCCAAGTGCGAAAAGCAATTATGTCCCTCTCAGAGAAGGACTCAAGACCACCTTGCCTCGCATTACTAGTGCGAACAATAGCTACAGTAAGCCAACCAGAGCCACCAAAAACTTCAGTACTTTTAATACTGAAATCAAATCTAGCTCCAACAAAAGTAATAGGACCATATAACACTTCTTCTTGTGCAGTAGTAGTCAGACCATCAGAACCAGGTGCAAAGTCCACAGTATCCACTGCTTTATAAACAGGTAACATGCTACGACGTCTCCTGTAATAACGGCGTGGCATCGTGATTCAATGCTGTTGCTCGTGCAGCTGCCTCAAGCCAAATGAGACACGATGCCTGGCACAGCCAACGCCCTTCCGCCTGGCGCGCATGATAACTAGAACGCCACATCCGGTCTGTTTGATTTTTCAGCACCCGCGCACTCGTTAAAACTAGAGGCGCGGGCGCTTAAGCAGATATTCCACTCGACCCAAAGATATTCCATTCGACGGCGACAGTGGCGCGCCAGGCGGAACAGTTCGGAAGCTGCTTCAAGGTCACGCACTTAGACTGCGCGCATTAAAACTGTAGTACTCTCGAGCTCTTAGGGACATGACACGAAGTGCCCCAATCAATATTTTCAAGGGAAAAAGGTTAAGGAAAAACTTTATTTAACTATCATAATACACCACAACATCTCCTTGAATATTAAACTTCTTCTCAAATGGGCCTTCTACCTTGACCCAAATATGAACTCCCTCGTTGGCAGCAACACGTCTTCTATTCCTTGTTCTCAAACACAAGGGCGGCATGCGTACCGACACAAGAGTATGTCACGTCGAGTGGTCAAGGGTAATACAGCAGCCTCGGCATACAGACTTTCAACAGGGCTGGTATAAAATGCACCAGTCGCCAGACGTAATCCCCGATGGTGGATAGAGTTGAGACGGTGGCGAATCGACGGCCGTGCAGAAGAGTATACAAGGCTTCTGTAGTCGAGCTTACTCTGAACAGTGGCCTGGTAAAGGTGAAGCAGGACGGTACGATCCGCTCCCCATGACGTGCCACTGAGGACACGAAGAACATTAAGGGTTCGGCCAGGTAGGACACGTGTGGGGACCAGCAAAGTTTATGATCCACCATGAGTCCCAAGAATTTCGTTGTCTCCACGAAAGGGAGAGCAACAGGGCCGAGACGTAGAGAAGGTGAAAGAAATTCCTTGTATCTCCAGAAGTTTATACACACCATTTTCTCAGTGGAGAATCGGAAGCCATTTGCGATGCTCCAGGAATATAGATGGTCAACACAGCGTTGAAGACAACGCTCCAAGAGGCACGTCCGCTGGGCGCTGCAATAAATTCCAAAATCGACAACAAAAAGAGATCCAGAGACGTCGGCTGAAAGGGAATCTACGATCGGATTGATTGCAATGGCAAAGAGCGCCACACTCAAGACGGAGCCCTGTGGTACCCCATTCTCCTGGCAAAAGGTATCTGACAAAACAGAGCCCATCCGTACCTGGAACTTGTAATCCGCCAAAAACGCTTGAATGAAAAGAGGGAGGCGGCCCCGAAGGCCTCATGTGTGCAATGTGCGGAGAATACCCGCTCTCCAACAGGTATCAAATGCCATCTCCAAGTCGAAGAACACTGCTACTGTTTGACGCTTCTTTAGAAAGTTATTCATGATGAAGGTCGACAACGTAACGAGGTGATCAGCAGCAGAGCGGTGTCGACGAAAACCGCATTGGACATTTGTTAGGAGGTGGCGAGATTCGAGGAGCCAGACCAACCGAGCGTTAACCATGCGTTCCATCACCTTACAGACGTAGCTCGTCAGAGAAATGGGGCGATAACTGGAAGGAAGATGTTTGTCCTTCCCTGGTTTGGGGATGGGGACAACAATGGCTTCACGCCAACTTGCGGGAACATGACCTTCAGTCCATATGATTGTAGGTACTAAGAAGAAAACACTTGCCCGCAGGAGAGAGGTTCTTCAGCATCTCAATATCGATGGAATCGGGACTGGGAGCAGAAGATCGGGACAGGGCGAGAGCACGGTCTAGCTCCTGCATGGTGAAGGCGACATTATAATTTTCACGATTAAAGGAGTGGAAAGAAGGCGGCCATGCCTCCTCTACCTGTTTGTGAGGGAGAAAGGCAGGGTGATAATGGGCAGAGTTCGAAACCTCCGCAAAGAAACGGCCCAATGTGTTGGATACATCAGCGGGGTCCACGAGAACTGCGATCTCCACGGTCAGGCCAGGAATCCGGAAGTGGTCCTTGATGCCGGATAAACGGCGTAGGCCACCCCAAACAACCGTGGAGGGAGTAAAACAGTTAAAAGAACTAGTAAAAGCTGTCCAGCAAGCTTTTTTGCTGTCGTTTATGATACTACGACATTGCGCTCTCATTCGTTTATAATTTATGCAATTCTCCAAAGTTGGGTGGCGGCGGAAGGTGCGTAAAGCATGTCGCTGGGCTCTAAGCGCGTCGCGGCAGGCTGCAGTCCACCAAGGGACCGAAACACGACATGGAGAAGAGGAGGTACGCGGTATGGAATGTTCGGCAGCGGTGAGAATAACCTCTGTGAGGTAGTCGACCTGACTGTCACAGCTGGGAAAATTCTGATCGTGAAAAACAGCCATGGAAGAATAAAGCCCCCAGTCGGCTTTAGAAATGTTCCAACTGGTGGGACGAGGAGATGGGGAATGAAGCAGGAAGTGGATGATGCAAGGGAAATGGTAACTCGAGTACGTGTCAGAAACTGCATACCACTCAAACCGACCGGCAAGCTGAGGAGTGCATACCGCAAGGTCTATGTGGGAGTAAGTATGGGTTGTGTCAGAAAGGAAGGTCGGTGCACTAGTGTTGAGGCAGACAAGATTGAGGTGTTGGAGAAGGTCCACCAAAAGGGAGCCTCTTGGACAAGGTGCCAGAGAGCCCCATACGGGGTGGTGGGCATTGAAGTCGCCTACCAACACGAAGGGTGAAGGGAGCTGGTCAACGAGGTGTAGCACATCTGCCCTAGTAAGGGCAGATGACGATGGCGAATAGAGATTACAGAGGGAAAAGGTAAATGTGGATAGAGTGATGCGGCCTATAGGTGAGTATGCAATGTAATGGGATGATAATAGACGTCGTCTCGAATGAACATCAGGACCCCTCCATGGGCTGGGGTACCTTCCACAGGTGGCAGGTCGAAACGCACAGAGGTGTAGTGGGGAAAGTCTGCACGATCACTTGGACACAACTTAGTTTCTTGGAGACAGACCAGAAGCGGGCAGTGCAATCGAAGGAGTAGTTTTAACTCCTCCTGATTGGAACGAAAGCCGCGACTATTCCATTGAAGGAGCACCATGATAAAAAATGAGATAAGAAATGAGGATAAAAACGAACAAGCAAGCGGGGTCACCTCGACGGCCGTTGAGGACCGGATTTCGAGGGAGCACTGCTATCGCTGTCTAAGGGCAAAGGGACGTGGTCCATAGGTTCGACCAACGCGCCTGCCACCTCCCTGAGTTGATCAGGAGGGGCAGTTTCCACCGCTGGTAAAGGGCCGGGTGCCCGGCAGAGCGTCCCGGTGAAACAGAAGACGGCCGAGGACAGCAATTGTTGGGCGGTGTGACGAATGGGTCACGCCTTGGCAAGGAAGGTAAGGAACTCTTTTTCTTGTTGGCTCTTCTGGAAGAGTGATGGTGAGAAGAGGCAGTTGACGGTTGGGAAGCCTGAGAATGCAGAAAATCCTCGCGGACGGGTTCCTGTTTCAAAGTCCGGGCATCTTGTTTAGGTGCCCGTGGTTTGCTAGAGGTTGACGAAGACCGTACTTTAGAAGCAGCAGGAGGAAGCGGGGACGTAGAACGGGCAATCTTCGGGCTGGCGGATCGCACAACTGTGTCAGTGAAAGTGAAGTCACAGGTCTGGGTACTGGAATCCTTAGTAGGCCGAGTGGAGGTGAGGACCTTACTGTATGTGCCCGCTGGGAGAACAGTGGGCTTTCGACTCGCCAACAACTTTCGAGCGGCAGATGTTGATACCTTTTCCGTAACCCGTATTTGCTGGATGACTTTTTCATCCTTATATACAGGGCAGTCTTGAGAGGAAGCCGCATGGTCACCATTGCAGTTAAGGCAGTGAGGGGACGGAGGTGGGCAATCTGCCTCATGGGCGTCCCTACCACAAGTGACACATTTTGCTGCATTTGGGCAAGAGTCACGGGTATGGTTGTATCGGTGGCATTGAAAACAGCGCGTTGGGTTAGGTACATAAGGGCGGACGGAGATGACTTCATACGCTGCATTGACTTTCGACGGGAGTTCAACTCTGTCGAACGTCAAAAACACAGTAGAGTCAGTGTCAGCTGGTTATCTACCTTTTTCATCACCCTATGGACGGTTGTCAAACCCTGATCGGACATATAGCATTGGATGTCTTCATCAGACAACCCGTCAAGGGATCTCGTAAAAACTACCCCCCATGACGAGTTGAGTGTGCGGTGCGCTTCTACCTGGACTGGAAACGTGTGTAACAACGTAGTCCGGATTAGCTTTTGGGCTTGGAATGCACTGTCCGCCTCCAGCAACAATGTGCCATTGCGCTGACACGAACAGGTTTTAACAGGGCCAGCAATCGCAACAACACCTTTCTGAATGAAAAAAGGATTTACAGAATTGAAATCTTTTCCGTCGGTGCGAGAGACAACAAGAAATTTCGGTAAATTAGGCAGAGTCTTCTTTTGCTGAGGTGAATCTATCTTTCGTTTCTGGGTCAACGTCACTGAAGAAGAGAAGGAAGTCATCGCGGAAGTGTCCCCCGTGATTACCAGCGTCTCCGATGGCGCGCTCCTTCCTAGTGGAGGCCCTCTCCGAGGGCTTACCCGCCTTAGGTGATTGTTCACACCTCAGGTCACACCTCCCGAGAACTGACGGAGGGACCAATCAGCATGTTCGGAAGGTACCAGCTCAGGTAATCACCCCTCCCTGGGCCTGGCCTTTACCAGGGGGTATGTACGTGCCCTACTTGTCTACCCGGGGCGGGGAATTACGCGTTACCCCCGTCACCTGCTACGCATGATAATGCGTGGGTCGGCCTTCAGACACGCACAGGGAGGAAAGAAGAAGAATAGAGATAGTGAAGAGAAAGAAGTGTCTCAAACGCCGAGGAGGAGACTAATGAGGAGGAGAAGAAGGCTAGGAGAGTACAAGGAGAGAAAGACAGAAACAAAGGGTAAGAAAGGAAGGAACCAAGCAATAAGAGAAACGACAACAAGAAACCACCTTAACTTGCGAAATACGCCCGTCTCCGGGCGAAGTCACAAACCGGGAGGGAAAGTGAAGCAACCTGGGGCAGAGGAAAGGCTGCTCCGGCTCGGGGCCCCATGCGCGCCACGCATGTACGCACAAAATAACTGTGGGCCCCCTGGGGGGCTTTTGCTGATAGGTTTGAGTTCCAATTTAATTCCAACATGGAGTTTCCATTATTACCTTTCTCATTACTAATGAGTTGAAAAAAAAATTACTTGCACAATTTCCAAAGAAGTCCTCTACAGCTCTTATGTATTTCCTTTATTTGCTGAACAGAGATGAAAACAATGACAAACAAAAATGCTTGAAAAGCTGTTTTTTTGTGGATAACGTATACACCATCTCTACTGCACACACTGTGATGGACGACAGAATGAAAGGCTACTATTTCTCCCCCTGTGGAACAGTCTGCTCAAATCATATTGTCACACATTCTGGCAGTAGGTGCCACATAAAATCATCTACACTTCTCTTGTACATGTTTATGGTCAGGAGGGTTATCTCAGCCCTTCACCACAGTGCTTAGGTTGAATGACACAATAAGAGCCTTGCTGTTAACTATGTGATCACAATATATTTAATAAGAGAAGAAAGGAACAGCTTTCATGTGGGAGTTTGAAGTACCTTACTTTTTGAATCTTGAAAATAACAATTTTCTAAGGAGTATTTTGTCCACTCCATGATTCCAAGGATTTGTAAGGAGTATATAACAAGTCTGTACACAGCATTCAACAAAGCACATGAATCAGTGGTGCCCACAGGAGGGGGGGGGGGGGGTCCTGATGCAAACTGCATCATTGAATTTTTTTCTTTTTTTTCAGGGCGGGGGGGGGGGGGTGATGGGGACGAAAAATAAGTACTTTTGGCCAGCCTTGGAGGGGGGATTTATAAAGAAATTTACAAGATGTGAAATAAAAGACTTTAATTTCAATATTAAATCGCAAAACCATATTTATATACTATCTAATATCTCTTGTGTGTGTGGGGTGGGGTGGGGCGTGGTCGCAGATTGGGGTGGGATGTCATTGGCTGGGGAAGGGGGCAGGGAGGGAAGGGGGGGAGCGTAACTCTGACAACAATCCTTTATGAAACCTGGAAATGGATACCAATTCTGTATGAAAATTATTTTTGTTCTTATATTGTGACTGTGTATCACCATTCACAGGAAGGTCTATTTTATTATTAGCAACAGCATTAGGCTTTCATGAAGCACATTTGGTGCACTGATTTAATGCTGGGTTTTTCTAGGGCACTCTTCTTTTTGTGAGCTTGACTACTCTCAATTACACCAATTTGTGAAAGCTGTTAGCTCCCACATAGTGGACTTTTGTACTCTGTCTATGTCTCACTACCTTTCATAAAAGCTCTTTCTTACAGGATTCTGCCTAAAACACTTCTACTGGGTTGCTCGAGAGTTTTCAGCTAATACACCCCAATTAAAATTATGTTCCTATTTGTATTAATAAACTTTTTCAATTTACTTTGTACCACGTACAGCAGACACATAAGTAAGGACTTATTCTATAAAAATTGTTATTATGAATATTACTATTGTAAAGGTTGAAAAGCAAAGCTGCAGCAAATCATAGAAATAAAAAAAGGAGGTGAAGAATTGTTTATTCTGATGGCCTATGAACAATTGTAGGTTTCTAAAATATAAGAGGAAATATATTGAAAATAAATAAATTTTTCTTTTGACTTCTGTGCTCAGATATGCCTTTGACAAGGTAATAGAAGTAAGGCAATATCTTCAACAGTGAGAAGCTGAAAAAATCAAAGTACATTGCTACACTTGGCAGTGCTAAAGTGCAGTGTTAAAGTTTGTGAATCTTTACTACAACAAAAGAAATGAGGATGTTTGTGATCATTTTGAATTTTATTATAACACTGAAGCTTCACCATGTTTCAGTTGTGTGTTAGTTACTGTATGTTAACATCTAGAGTTCTCCATAGTCCTGTATCAATAGAAGTACACTCATTGTTATTCACATCTAACTTCTTATGTTTCATTACAAAACTAATCTTTAGCATGCCGCAGAGCCAGACAAAGTGACCAAGCGGTATTTGTGTTGTCCTTAGAGTAAGCTAGTTTAAGTTAGTCAAGTAATTAGTGTGTATGTCTAGCAACTGATAACCACGAAGTTTGGTTGCATAAGACCTCAAACACATTTGATTCATGCACCATATGTTTTGATTCACTCGGTACAATGTATGAAAACAAAGACTGACTACTACATACATGCATGGAAAGATGCTATGATAAGGGGGAGGGTCATTCTTTCAAGTATGAACAGATTTGTGGTTTGCAGGCCAAATCTACCGGAACTACACTGTAGTGTGTAAACATACCGCACATATTTACAACACCTAACAATGAAGTTCAGTGAATACCCCTTTCAGACCTGAAAAAAATCAATCTTATTCAAAATGTAGCAGTTTCCATGCAATTAGACCAATAGATTCAGGTAAAAATGTTTTTAAAAAAAATTTCAAGATCATACTTTTTTCAAAAAGTGACCTGCATGATCATGTTAGTTAGGTTTTATCCCATACATTGGGTTATTGGACATTTGCTTTCATTGGCATTTTATCAATCACATTACATACAAAATTTTAACAATTGTAGGATCAAAACTAATATATATACAGCACGCATGCGCGCACACACACACACACACACACACACACACACACACACACACACACACACACAAAATTTTTATTTTATTATTATTAATATTTTATTTATTTATTTAATTTTTTTTGTATGAAATTCGACATGCACAATTATTGGGCACACTTGATGCACTGTGTCTTCATCCTGATGTTACATTCTTCACACCTGCAGCATCTTGGTGAAGATATGTCATCCACAGTGGTCCAGTGGTCGTAATCGTCTTTACGCTTGTCAACAACTCGTTTCGCAGATGGGGTGTAAATTTTCAATTTTTTCTTGGCACAGTTTTCATCATCATTAACACCTTGACTTTCTGTTTGACTTCTCTTCCTTTCTGGCATTGTTATCAATGATTGTCCAATGGCCAAACTTCAGTAAGTCCAAAATACTTCCTCCCCCCCCCCCCCCTGCAGTCTTCTCTGTACTGCAGCCAACTATTGACAGTATTTAAATCAAGGAAGGGAAGAATTAATTTCAGCGTCCATTTCCTTGTTTTAAACCATGTTCTGTAATATTCCGTTTGTTGGTCACAGATGTCAACCTCTCCCATGTGCTGGTTGTAATTCCTTACAACAAATGGACAATCTATTTCGAGATATTTATGACCAAAATGAGTTTTTATGGCACTATATAGTAAGAAATCATAATAAATTTAATATTTTGGGCATTTTTATACTGATTTATTGTCAACACTAACCTGAATTGTAGTGTAATCCTTTGGAGGTGGATGTGGTTTAGATGTAAACTGTTTTTTTTTTTTTTTTTTTGTTTTTTTTTCCAGAACAGAAGCCTCCTGCCTGTACAAGTGACAGGTGATTTCTGCTGCACTTATTCGTCTTCTTTAATTTTGTTGCCATTATCACCGGTGTCACTATCATCAGAACTATCACTGTCCTCTAAAATATTGCACAACGAAGTACCTGGCTGTAAATCCTCATCATCGTCCTCAATTTCACTCGCAACATCACTCCAATTGGAAACATCTAATAAAAGTTTCACCATTTCTTCTGTTAAACCTAAAGAAATAAATTTTCTATATGATTCTGTGTACTAACACAAGAAGCAGTATTGTTGTTGTTATGGTCTTAAGTCCGGAGACTGGTTTGATGCAGCTCTCCACCCTACTCTATCCTGAGCAACCCTTTTCATCTCCTCATAAGAACGGCAACCCATATCCACTTGAATCTGCTTCCTATACGCGTCTTTTGGTCTCCCTCTGCTATTTTTACCCCACACACTTCCCTCCAATGCTAAATTTACGATTCCTCGATGTCTAAGAATGTGTCCTACCAAGCGATCCCTTCTTTTAGTTAGGGTATGCCAAAAATTCCTTTTCTCACCAATTCTGTTCAGTACCTCTTCATTAGTTATGCGATCTACCCACCTAATCTTCTGTAGCACCACATTTCAAAAGCCTCTATTCTCTTCCTGTCCGCACTGTTTATCGTCCATGTCTCACTCCCATACAAGGCAACACTCCACACAAATGCCTTCAGAAAAGACTTCCTTACACTTAAATTAATATTCAATGTTAGCAAATTTCTCTTTTTCAAAAATGCTTTTCTTCCCATTGCCATTCTGCATTTTATATCCTCTGTACTGCGACCATCGCATGTTATTTTACTACCTAAGTAACAAAACTCATCTACCACCTTCATTGTTTCGTTACCTAATCTAATTCCTTCAGCATCGCCTGATTTTCTAAGACCGCATTCCATTATTTTTGTTTTGCTCTTGTTAATGTTCATTTTGTACGCTCTCTTCAACACACTGTCCATTCCATTCAACTGCTCTTCCAGGTCGTTCGCTGTCTCTGACAGAATTACAATGTCATCAGCAAAACGCAATGTTTTTATTTCTTCCCCCTGAACTTTAATCCCTATTCCAAATTTTTCCTTGCTTTCCTTCATCGCCTGCTCAATGTACAAATTGAAAGGCTACAACCCTGTCTTACTCCCTTCCCAACTGATGCTTCCCTTTCATGCCCTTCGAGTCTAATAACTGCGGTCTGGCTTTTGTAGAGGTTGTAGATAACTCTCCTTTCCCTGTATTTTACCCCTGCTGACTTCAGAATTTGAAAGAGTGTAGTCCAGTCAACATTGTCAAACGCTTTCTCCAAATCTACAAAGGCTAAAAATGTAGATTTGCCTTTCCTTAATCTATCTTCTAAGATAAGACGTAAAGTGAGTATTGCCTCCCGGATTCCTACGTTCCTCCTGAATCCAAACTGATCTTCCCCTAGGTCAGCTTCTACCAGCTTTTCCAACCTCCTGTACATAATTCGTATTAAAATTTTGCAACCATGACTTATCAAACTGATGGTTCTGTAATTTTCACACCTGTCTGCACCTGATTTCTTTGGAATGGGATTATTACATTTTTCTTAAAGTCTGAGGGCATTTCGCCTGTCTCATATATCCTACACACCAGTTCAAATAGTCTTGTCATGGCTGGCTCTCCCAGAGACTTTAGTAGCTCTGAGGGTATATCATCTACTCCTGGGGCCTTGTTCCGGCCTAGGTCTTTCAAGGCTCTGTCAAATTCATCTCTGAGTATAGTATCTCCTATTTCATCTTGATCTACTTCCTCTTCCCTTCCTACAACATCGTCTCTAAGTTCATTTCCTCTGTAGAGCTGCTCTATGTACTCTTTCCACCTTTCAGCTTTCCCTTCTTTGCTGAGAACTGGTTTCCCACCTGAGTTCTTGATATTCGTAGAATTGCTTTTCTTGTCCCCAAATGTCTCTTTGATTTTCCTGTAGGCGGTATCTACTTTTCCCCTCCTTATACATTCTTCTACAGATTTGCATTTGGCTTCTAGCCACTCCTGCTTAGCCATTTTGCACTTCCTATCAATCTCATTTCTTAGTCGTCTGTACTCCATTTTGCCTGTTTCATTTACTGCATTTTTATATTTTCTCCTTTCATCAATTAAATTTAGTATCTCCTGTGTTATCCAAGGATTTTTTGCAGGTCTTGCCTTTCTACCTATTTTGTCCTCTGCTGCCTTCACTATTTCATCTCTCAATGCTACCCATTCCTCTTCTACTGTTTTATTTCCCCCTGTTTCTGTCAATTGTTGCCTAAATCTCCCTCTGAAATTCACCAGAACTTCAAGTTCCTTCAATTTATCTAGGTCCAATCTCCTTATTTTCCTACCTTTCTGCAGTTTTTTCAGTTTCAGCCTACAGTTCATGACTAACAAGTTATGGTCAGAGTCTATATCTGCCCCTGGGTATATCTTGCAGTTTATTACCTGTGTGTGAAAATTTACAGTATCACATGCTTGTAAAAGTTGCGGTTAGAATCAATGTTGGCACTAATTAGGCCTGACCCGGACAATCATGCTACTCAAAATAAAAACATGTCTAACATACAACTGATGCTACATAAATTTGCTTAGGCACTCAAAATATGTTAAATGAAACATTCTCTGTTTAACACTTTCGCACCTGAGCCCAATGCTGCCCCGGGTGCCCAACTAACTGAGCATTCTTCATGATTCTTAAAAATCAGTAACTGTTTAAGCTGTAATGCTACAGCTAAGAAATTTTTATGTTGTTGCAGCACAATGTATCCTCTTTTTGAATAAGTAGGTTATGACAGGAGAAAGAAGGAAACACGTTTTTTACGCAAAAAAATTTTGCTATGTATTTTCAGATAAAAAAAAGTCTTACATTCAATTTAAGATGTATAATTTGTTTTTGTG
The DNA here is from genome assembly GCA_026315105.1 of Locusta migratoria. Classification (NCBI taxonomy): domain Eukaryota; kingdom Metazoa; phylum Arthropoda; class Insecta; order Orthoptera; family Acrididae; genus Locusta; species Locusta migratoria. The sequence goes on from CM048747.1 coordinate 428,218,992, forward strand.
TGATAATCCCTGAAACATTTTTACATACATAAAGCGACATTACATTCCTGACTTCCTAGTCTCTGCTTTCCTTCTTTCTGCACGAACTTTACAAACCAATGTGGGGTTTTCTCCGTCGCTGGTATCTATTGCACAAAATGTCTTCCTTTGAGTCTGTAGTTTGTTAGATTAGCCACAGGCTCAGTTTCCTTGTTTGCTCTTTTGACAAGAGATTCTCCAACCTGAAGAAGAAATATCTTGAGACTACATTTTTTTCTGTCTTCAGCATTTCTTGTCTCCTTGTACAATACATAAGCATTTGTGAGACACATTAGAAACACGTGGAAAAACAGATTTTTCCACAATTTTAACTGCTTCCTGCCAAATGGATAGTAAGCCACCATTTGATCAGAACAATACACTCGTGTTTTGTAAGTGTTGTAGCCCAATACTGCATCTGGTTTCATCTTGTTGATGCGCCCCTGTTTAGTAAGAACTGACACTTCCAACATAGTGGCCTTGTGACACATTGAAAACATCAAGAGATCCCTTGTGTCTTTCCACTTCAAGCGAAGTAAACATTCTCGCCTCATAAAAATCATTTCCCCTTTCTTTATCTTCTTTTTCATGACAGTATCTTTGGGAAGTTCTCTCCTGTTAGGCATGCATGTCCCTACTGCAGTGATATTCTTGTTCCAGGAGTGGTCAAATACTGCAGGAGAGCTATAATATCTGTCAATGAAAATTGTATGGCCTTTACCAAAGTATTTTGCAAGTAGTCTGTCTAAAAGTGATATAACACCACTCTCTTCAGATCCCTTTCCCATGTATATGTCCAGGTTCAAGCAATAGCCAGTCTTTGCATCACATACCATAAATAATTTCATACCATATTTTTCAGGTTTATTTTTCATATAAACTTTGAAATGAATTCTTCCTCTGAACCCACAATTCCTTCATCTACAGTCAGTTGTGGGGATGGGGCATATGATGATTCTACCATACTGTCATAAAATGTTCTAATTTTGAATAGTGGGTCATAATTTTGTTGTCCTTTAGGCTTATAATTTTCGTTATTATTCAAGTGCAAGTTGGAATAAATTGCCTTGAATCTGTCCCTACTCATAATGCTAGGGGCAAAGGACAAAGAAAGAATGGAATTTGTTGACCAATAATCATGCAGTGACGACTTTTTGATGAGACACATGTGTAAAATAATAGCAAAAAAAGAATAAATATCAGTCAGCTTCACAAGCTGCTACGTAGCAAACAAGCTGTTTGTGTTTAGAGAGTTATTCCTTCTCATTTTGCTAATGATGGTTGCAGTATATCTATTAGTTTCAGTTTTGATTGTTTTCAAAATTTCGTCTGTTATAAACACACTGAAACAATCATAGGCGCTTGAATTACTGTTTATTTGTGCAGTAACTCCACTATGTTCCTCAAAAATAGGAAAATCTGGCAAAATATTGTCGTGTGTCCACACTGTACTTTCGTCTTCAGTGCCGTACCTTTTTACATGGCGGAGGAGTTTCAGAATCGGCGACAGTTTCATGACGATACTCTTGTTTTCTGATTTCATAACCATCACCATACTCTGCAAATTATAATAGACGTATCTTAGCAGTGTGTCCTGTAGTGTACACGCATAGAGAAAAATCAAATAAAACAACTGTAAATACATATCTCTTTCACTTTGATAACTTACCAGCAGTAAATGTTTCATTATTATCTGAAACGCTTTCCCATTCCTCAGTATCTCCTTCAGAACCAGACTAGTCTACAACTTCTTCTTCAAGAAGAGCTAGTCTTTCACTCATGATGTAGCCAATTTGCTTAGAAAACGATAATACAAATTTGCTGCCGCCAGATACACACACATAAAACGCGGTAATCTCCGTTGTCGGAATTCACATTACACATGCGCTCGAAGTGCGAAAAATACTCAATAGATGGCAGCACATGATGCAGAAAGTTCGACAGATGCGATAACATCTGGGGAAACACGATACGAACATAGAAGGCAGTGAAAATTCCGCAGTCCACAGCTGCCCGAGTCTGACTCGGGTTCAAGCCACTTGGCAATACCATGCAGCCCGAGTCAGACTCGGGCGCCATCACGGACGCGTTAAAATACTGCAGCAGTGTCATAAAATAATTAAATATAAGAAATTACGTCGCATTTACCTCATGGCTGAATGGTTGTATCTTCTTCTGCAAGTTTACAACGATATGCTTCTCTTCAATGTTAATGCTACCGACTGCAACAGCTAAGAATCACAAGCCAGGAACTTCCACTATTGTTGCCGCTCAGTGTTAAACCAGAAAGTTGCATTGCTGAGCAGTAGCATTATTAAAACCAAACTCGCATGATTGTGCGGGGTCTGGTTGGAAAGGGATACTGTATTTGCTCGAATATAGGCTGCACTCCCCCCCCCCCCCCACCAGTTTTGGCCTATAACAGAGATCCCATCTCCTGCCGCCGACCCCCCCCCCCCCAACCCGTAGTATACGTTAGCAGCGGAAAAATACCATGGAGCAGAGACTATACACAGCATGGGTAGAATCTTTGGCTTGATGTGACAGGCACCATTTTATATTCAGCTTATTCAGAAACGGTGACGTTTAACCTTGCAGTATGCCATTATGATGCCTTTAAGAGTAATCATGAAAATGCTTACCTGACAAATAAATAGTAGTTTGTAACAAATTAATGGTGTAACTCATATATATGTTTAAAGTGACTTTTAGACATATGTGATAGTAGCGTAATGGATAGTATTGTGGACTTGTAATTCAAAACATTATGTAGTCATAGGTTCTGATCACTTCATCTCATAATTTTTTAAATTCATCTTTTCATTTTATTTAACTTCTCTGAATGTATTAAAAGTTAGTTCCACATTTCTGTCTTTTATTTACATTCACAACTGACTAGAAAACAAAGGATGAAACAGTGATTTCGATAGTAATTTCCAAATATGTGACGATTTCAGAGTGTATGTTTAGGGGAATACTGCCTAAATAGCAAAGAATTGTAAATGTCATGACCTTTTTACATAGGTATCATCACTTTAAAAAGTTGACTGAAAAGGATAAATATTTCTGTATTTGAAACTTGACAGTAGACATTATTCATTGGTGGGATCATTAATACAGTAAATGTTGCTAGCCTAACTCAAGCTTGAGTAATGTGGTAATACAAATATTTTATAAGCAGCTTCTTCTCCATCTGCAGAAAAGGGGGCCTAAAATGAACTAATGACATAAGTGTCCAGCAGTGGTTGTTGTTGTTGTTTGGATGTTTAAGGGGGACAAAACCGCAACACAGTGTGTATTAAAAAGTTGTATTATGGGTATAAGGTACGTACATTCCAAACAAGCTATTGGTATTGGCAATAATAAGATAAATACCATAACTGTCGCAGCTACTGTATCTACAAGATAATGGGAAATACAGATGTTGTAAAGACGTGTCCCGAATTCTTATCTACTGTACCTTTTTAGGCTTTTATGGCCATTTGTTGACATGTTGTCCGTTGGCATCTGTCTTGAGATTTTCTGTTGAAGTTTGAGGTTTGTCTGACGTTTCTCCCAGTATGAGCTGCTGACATTGCCCAAGTTTCACCCTCCAAGAGCAATGAAGTTTGAAACTTTTACAGTGCTAGCCAATCTGAGTCTGAATTGATGGTAGCGAAATGTCAGTTACAAAATCAAACAAATGAGGGCTGAAAACTCCAAGACGCAAGCCAGCAGGCTCTGCGTACAACATAGATTGTAGCTGGATACATGATTTAAAGAACATTATTATTGAATATTTATTTTGAAAAAACAAGTAGTTGCATAGTCACCAAAAGATCCATACTGTCTGTGAAACATTTAATTTTCACTCACACAGTAAAGAAAATTAAGCAATAAGTAAAGTAACAACAAGCTACTTTGCGAGTAATCAACATATTGAGATAAACACTAAACGAGTATCAACCAAAATAGCATGATGGTCTGCTTTGTTTACATTCTAAGCTGTCACTTTGCATTGCGTAGACTACTCAATGATCTTGACGACACAGATACTATACTTCTGACTGCCAAATTACAGGCACTTCTGGTTGGTATTTTTCTGCCACTAACGTCATGTATTTCCGGTATGTCATTAATTTCAAAGATTACATGCTCAAGTTTATTATGGTTCGAAAAACTTAATAGATAGTCTTTACAATTTTTTTTTTTTTTTTTTTTTTTTTTTTTTTTTTTTTTTTTTTTGTAAAATTGCATCTATGTTTTTATACACATTCCTGGAAACAGCAAACCAATGAATGAAAGTTGATGTTTCAAAATAGATAGTCTTTACAAAAATAGTAACTGTTTTGCAAAATTGCATCTATGTTTTTATACACATTCCTGAAAACAGCAAACCGACTTCCTAAGCATCACGTCTTACCGTGACGTTATGTTGGTAACGACTACTGTTGTAACTTCCAAACTTTATCACATAAAAACTAATATAAATTGCCTGTGTTGGCTGTTAAGTGTAGAACAGAACATAACAACCTAAACGTTTGGCATGCACTACGCAACTGCCTGCGCGACTCTGTGCTACCTCCGTCTTCGTTCATAGAGGATGCACTGATTGTCTCTATTCTCGCACGACTCTGGTGGCGGGCACTGCAAGTACATAGACGGCGCGCTTGATATGACTTATGCGGCATGCAGCACATCTCCCTCTTCTGCGGGGAAAACTAAACTGTTACACATCCATTTCGTCCTGTCGACCAAAACACCTAGCCGGAACCAAGGAGTAGAAGCGTGCTGACTGAGAGCACCGTGCAACACAGTTAGCCCTGTTAAGATGGCGAACATCTGATTTGTGTAGCTAATACCAATGTTGAGTTCAAATTCTACATTTTAAAATAACACATTTTACCACTTTCCAAGAAATGAGGCTATTTTGCAGCCTTGTTATAATAGCAAAACCACAGTTCATGGTTTGAATTACGAAGTGAAGCAAGTATTTTTCTACATCGGGATATTTACGGTTTTGTCCTTGCAATGCACAATGACTCTTTGAACAACCTAATAGTTTGTCCTCACTTGTACACCTGTGACAAACGTTTTTCACCCACTTTTGGTTACAGTGGTAAAGTTAAAAGTAGGTCTTCGTGATCACCATTTGAGAGCTCAAAATTTAAATGAAAATGACGACTTAACCACACATCTGACACAAAAACTGAATAAATGAATTTGTAGAGGAGAAAATTCTCTACAACTTTGCTCCCATATTTTTTATTACTATTTTTTTCATAATTCACATAGTTCCAGAGATATTAGCAAAAATAACAGTGATTAGACACTGTCTCTCTCTGTCTGCAATGTATTTCTACTTTTTAGGTCGTACCATTCAGATCGGCACCAAATTTTACAGACATAATTGTTTTCCGCCAGTGACCAGAACCTACCTTTTTCAAATATTTTGAATGAAACATAGGTTAGTAACACTAAAAATAGGCCATTTGTGATGGTCTTTTGACAGCGGAAATTTAATTGCAAATAACACCATAACCACTCACCTGAGACAAAAATTGAATGAACGTATTTGTAGAGGAGAAAAGTCTGAACAACTTTGCCTTTACATAACTTGCACCATTTTAGAGATATTTGCAGAAGTAAAGGCAATTTCAAACAGGCACTTGATTTTACCACAGACATATATGTATGTCCCTGGATTTTATGTAAACTAGTACAGGCAAAGAAATGATCTTAAAAAAGAGGACAAATTGCCACGAGACAGGTGATAATATTTTAACAGAAAAAGATTATGAAAATATGGGAGAGATATTAAAATAATAATTTAAAGAAGTAAAAGTTCAGAGAAAATGTGTGTCTGTCAAAGCTAAACTCAAATACCAAATAATTTTGGCAGTCAGAAATTACATGTTGCGTGTGTAGATATCATCACAATAGTAGAGTCATAATTGTTTGGTCCATATTTTATTTTAATTACTTTTGTCCAAAATGTTTTCATAAAATGACAGGAAAATCTAAAGTGGGGTATAAAACACGCTAGTGTAATTTTTTTCATTGGCGTCAAACTTACGTCCAGCTTCCTGCTTTCCGATGTTCCTTACTGTTACTGGGCAACCTGAAGCTTAAATTTGGCTGTGTAACTTTTACGTTTTTTTCCCCAATTCCCATGTCACTCACAAGCCGAAATATTGTGACATACACACACAATCACGGGAGAAGCGGGGGGGGGGGGGGGGGGGGGCTAATGGGGCTGAAGCCCCTCCCCCCCCCCTCTCGGGACCTCCCAAAGATTGTCGACTTCGGGAACCTACCTAAAAGGTCAGTTCCAATCTCGTGAAAAGGAGCTACTGCAGGTGAAATTGTACCTGATGACCTGGAGGGAATTTCGGCACATGCTTCCATCTCTGGCACTCCTTACAATGACTTACATAGGCAGAGACCTTACCAGTAATACCAGCAGCTGATTCTGTCTAGAGTGTTCACGAATCCAGAGATGACTGGATAATGGAGAATCGTGGAAATACTTGAGAATAGCAGGCCGGAGATGAGATGGAATGACCAGCAGCCATCTGGGGTCCAGTGTATCGTAGTTGCTCTTATACAATGTCCCATTTATAAGTTGTAACTCTCCATTGGTCGGTTCTCCTTTCTCCAATGCCCCTATGGGTTTTAATAGTGCTGTAGCTTCCCTATGTTCAGCTGTAACGTCACCTAATTCAGTGAGGGCTGAAATTTCATACAAGCTGTTGAGTTCTACTAATGGATTCCTCAAAAGGCAGTCAGTGTCATTTTGTTTGCCATCATACTTTGGAGTCTTAATGCCCATCTTGCTAGTCGACCTGATGGATCCTTCAAACTGGTCAGCCAACATAAAGAATTGTGATCTGTCATGACAGTGAATGGTTTACGATATAAATATGGCCAGAACTTGTTGATAGCCCAGATAACAGCAAGATATTCTTTTTCAGTTGTAGAGTAGTTTATCTTGGACTTCGAGAGAACTCTTAGTCAATTAGCTATCACCTTTTCAGCATCTTCCTAATTTGCACAAGCACTGCACCAATCCTATAAGCGCTAGCATCTGTGTGAAGTTCGGTTTCCGCATTCTTGTCGTATAAGACTAGAGCTGGTGTGGAAGTCAGAGCCTCCTTAAGTGCCCTGAAAGCTCATTATTTTGTCTCATCCCATTAAAACTTGGCGTGTCCCTGGAGAAGTTCTTGCAATGGACATACCTTGTTACAAAAACCTTTTATGAAATGACGGTAGTATGAGCACAGCCCAAAAAAACTACTCACATCACAGATGTGCTGAGTATCAGTGAAAGAATGCAAGGAGAAATTTGGAGAAGGAATTATAGGAAGTTCAGGTGGAAGAAATAAAAAGTTTGCATTTTGCCGATGACACAGTGATATTGTCAGAGACTGCAAAGGATCTGGAAGAGCAATTAAATGGAATGGACAGTGTCTTGAAAGGAAGATATATGATGAATATTAACAAGAGTAAAACGAAGTTAATGGAATGTAATTAGATTAGGTAATGAGACAATAAGAATAGTAGATGAATTTTGTTATTTGGATAGCAAGATAACTTCTGATGGCCAAAGTAAAGAAGATATAAAATGCAAAATGGCAATGGGAAGAAAAGCGTTTCTAAAGAAGCGAAACTTGTTAACGTGCAATAATAATTTAAATATTAAGAAGTCCTTTCGGAAAGCATTTGTCTGGAGTATAGCATTGTATGGGAGTGAAACGTGGAAAATAAGGAGTTCAGACAAAAACATGATAGAAACTTTTGAAATGTGGTGCTACAGACGAATGATGAAGATTAGATTGGTAGATCATGTGATTAATGAGGAGGTGATTAACGGAATTGGGGAGAAAAGGAGTTTCTGGCATATCCTGACTAAGAGAAAGGATAGATTGGTAGGACACATTCTGAGACATCAAGGAATTGTCAACTTAGCATTAGAAGGAAGAGTGTGGGGTAAAAATCGTAGAGAGGGAGACCAAGGGACGAATACAAAAAGCAGATTGAAAACGATGTAGGTTGCCAAACATATTCTCAGATGAAGAAACTTGCTCAGGACTGCATCAAACTAGTCTGCGGACTGAAGACCACAACAACAACAATAATCACCACATTCTATGTGCCATAAACTTACAAGCATGTCTTACTGACACTTTGGCAGGCAACAACATTTTTTGTTCATGCAAAGTTCCATGGACAGATCCAATGATTACTGATTTCTCAGATCTTAAGTTAGCTCTCACAAAAGCTGTCACCCTTGTCCACCACACTCCAGATGCCCTCATTTCCATTACTATGGTGCCAGTGACACCTGATTTGGTGGATTATTACAACTGTATATCAGTGAAGTCTCTCAGCCTCAGTGTTTCTTCTTTAAAAATATTTTGTTACATTAAATTCATAGCCAATGCAATTAAATCTGTCATAAATTTTGATGAACTGACACTTCTACAAGCTACTGACAAAGAAATTGGGTGAGAATCTTATTTTAATTTGGTACCACACTTATATCCTCGTACAGACCTGCAAGTGTTCAGTGATGCTTCCACTGACATGTATACCCCTTCGTGCGTGCAACCCTCATTTTTAACACACTTCACAATCTCCCACATACTAGCATCAAAGCCACCACTCATCTCATTAATGAATGTTGACGTCATACCCAACCACCTCTGGATAAATACAACATTCCCACTAAATATTTCGACAGATTCATATTGACCCGGTCAGCCCCTGCCACCATCCAACAGGTATAAATACCTCCTGGCCATGATTAACCACACTATTCACTGGGTTGAAATAGTCTCATTAACCAACATTTCTGCTGAAACTGGCTGTAAGGTAGAATTGGATCGCCTATTTCGGTTGCCCTAACTGTTATCACAACGGATCAGGTCCACCAATTTGAAAGGCTTTTGTTCTCCAGTCTGTGTAATTTTTTGGGGCAGATAAATTCCACGTCACTGCCTACCACACTTAAAGTAACTGTCTGGTTCAGTAGTGGCACAGGATGCTAAAAACTGCTTTGATGTGTCACAATGACAAGTGGACCATGTCTCTGCCCTGCGTGCTTTAACGCATACACTCCACCCTTAAATATGACCTTCAGGCATACCAAGAGCCACTAGAATTACTAGTGCAGTTTGAAGATGACACTTCCATATTGACAGATGTGAAACTACCTTACTTAGTTAAATGTGTGTGTGTGTGTGTGAGAGAGAGAGCACACCTAAAAGGAGCAGGTCCCACTCCCTCTTGCACACACTCATCTCTGCATATTTATGCATAAAGACCACACTAAGTGTGATTATGTGATGCTATGTGATGATGCCTTGCAACCTTGGCTACAGCCTCTGTACTCGAGCCCATACAAGGTCCTTGCCCGCAGGTGCAACACTTCCGACATCTTCATTAACAACCTATGACACACAGTGTCTCTTGAATATCTTAAAACCAAGGGTATTCAAGACAATCTCCCCGAAGCCTCCCAACAGTCAAGGATACCCATACTCTTGCTCCCAACTCATGTTAGTGTGACACAGGTAACACAGATGTAGCATATGAAAGTAATCAGTACATGAGTGCTGTGTGTGATAGTGACATCTAGCCTGTGATTCCTGAACTACGTGGTTTCAAAGCCCTGACGACAGCATGACGAGATGAAATTGTGTGTCAGGCTGATGTCTTTGAGAGTACTATGCAGACAACCTGTTGGTTCAGCTCCGAGACAATACCTTTGTCCTACTCTACTCTCCTTGTGACTCCATTGTTTACTCCCACTATACACCTTATTCAGCAGTTTCTGCTCTGTCCTGGCACAGATGTCCCATGAATTCATGACTTCCAGCATTCTGTCAACCTCAATTCCATTGCTCTCTCCCAATTACACCTCACCTCCAACTCCCATTCCAGTGTCTCGCACTGGTCAAACTGTTCATCCATCCATCCTTGCTTGTTATATCAAGGTCATTCCATCACCACCACGAATCTGCACATTGAGTGACACACCATCATCTTACAACCTACACCACCTCTCTGTCGAGTTTCTGCTTACTTCACGTGAGCAGTCCACACCCCAAGGAGTGGGGATGGTTGGGAAGGTGTTGTGTTGTTGACAGACATATCTGTCACACAAACTCTTGGAGTGTACCCTTTGCTTTTTGAATACAGGCATGCTTCAGTTGCTTGCTTGCCCTTGTACTTCAAGCTGCGTCTTATGTTAATAAATTATTTATGTCAACTGATAAAACATGTGTACAGTTATTTTGTGGTAAAAAACTGACATATTAAAAATAATACTCATCATTTAGTTTCAACTTCAAAGTAAATAATCAAGTATGTGAAATGACTTAAGTCTGTAGTAATAGTCGTTTATGCAGCATAATTTCTTAAATGGCAGTAAGAACAGTAATTATTGGATAGATAAAAAAAATATTCAGCTTGCAAAAGAAGGAGAAAAAACAAGTTTTTGGAACCAGTGGCTCTATCTTCTGGCAGGAAGATTAAAGAGAGGTGAACAGGAGTGAACTATAAAGGACCCCTTAGGAAATTGTTAGGGTTATGGGAAAAGTCACTCATCACACAAAGTCATAGAAGACTTACCATACAGGATGTGAAGTATGGTAATATGTACAATAAGTTCTATATGTACAGATTAACAGTTGTACTAATTCAATAATGAAAGGAACAGTTGTCCTTAACTTACAATGTTCTTCAGCAGTATCTTATATCTCCTTATCTCCCCTTCTAGTTCAAAAATATCTGTTTCAGCAGCAGATATTTGTTGTTTTCTCTTACTGATGGTTAAGGTGATGTCCTGAAACTCCTTTTCAAGCTGTTTCTAAAGGGAAAAATAAATAAAGAAGAGTAATTAGTGTCAATTCAGCATATTTCCTCCTATTTATGTATTAGATATAATAGTTCTTATGTAATAGGGATTAGACATAGCTGATCTTATTGACCACTTCAAAATGATTGACCCCCTGGGTTGGCTTGAGGCTCTTGTGCCAAAAAGAACTTGTGTGCTTTAGATTTCTGGAAACACCAAGTGTCTCTTTTCATTTGATATACTAGTATTATATTTTCATTATGAAGTGAAGCATATGTAAAAACATATGTGAAAATGGTCCAAATATGAAGAGATAGAGACTGCTAATTGTATGCTAACTTCTGCACAAAGTAGAAAGATACAATTCTCTGTTTCTTGAGAGGTTACCATTATTTTCAGCTTAGTCCTTTTGGCATAATAATGACATATGTTAACTGTTAGCAAGCTTCTTATGGTAAAAGGTATGCACAAGGTTGTTTAAGTTACTTTTCTGAAAGTGTCACAAAAATCTCAAAATCTCTAAGAAATGCACAATTTACATTTACATTATTTCCTCCTGAAAGGGACATGGATGACCGCAAAATATTTCAAACACGGTTCCATGACTGCTTCATGCTGCAAGTGTTGAAGGTTCTAACTACCCCTGTAAAAAATGTTCTGAAATGAGATGATAGGGATGATATTTGTGATATATATATATATACATATATATATATATATATATATATATATATCCCGGAATGTGACAGACTTAATCAGTGGGTCAGAGTTGTAATACTGTAATGAAGAAACATTATACAAGAAATATCTTGCAACAAAAGCTTACTGATGCAAGCAGCAAATTTTCAAATATGGCAAGATGGCATCAAGTTTAGTGCAGTGACACTTCGATCTCTTCAAAGAAGCAGTTATGCAACTCTTCTGCTTGTAAAAAGGGCGATAAACATGTGATAAAAGGTATTCTGTGCATCACATACAAATTTTTGATGCATGAAAGATGTGCTAAAGTGAATCTCAAGTTCGTAAATGATGATCTGCCATGGTCGTGTTGTGACTGTGTACGTGACGAACAGAAAGAACTGTTAAACACAACAAACTCTAAAAATGATATCATCAAGATACTAAATAATGACATTGAAGAACTTAAAAGGGAAATAGATGTGTTGAAAGAAGAAAATGCGAAACTTGCAAGTGATGGAAATACACAAAAGTGCGAAAATAATACACCCCTGTGGGGGGGGGGGGGGGGGAATTCAAGTACATCTAATTCTGGAAATGATGCAACAGTAAACAAATCGGGTAGGCCTATGCATGGAAAAGTGACATACAATAGTAGTTATGCGGATACAACAAAACAAACCAATACAAATGGGCTGTCGTACAACAAAAAGAGGGACAAACAAGAAGAGAAAGAAAAACAGAACACTAAAAATGACTTCTTAAAAATCTAGTAACGTAACCAACAGTGAAAACTACAAAGGCATTTTCATACACGTCGGCACAAACTCACTCCGAAGTTGAAGCAAAGAGGACTTGGTCAACAAAACACGGAATGTTATTCGATTGGCGAAAAAGACCAAATTTAAGAATTATAATAAGCAACATATTGCGTAGAAGAACGGTGAGTGACAAAATAAACTGCAACATACATGATCAGTGTAACAGACTATAAGCAATATTTGTAGACTCCATTAAGTTTATTACAGATGTATAGGGCAGGATGGCATAGATCTAAATAGGCTGGGCTCCACAATTTTCAGCAAAGTGTTTATTGACCTGTTCAAAATTATATGAAACAGGAGAGACTGCTAGTCAGTGAGGGAGATGAACTAAAACATGTAGTAGAAAAAGATACAACAAAGGAAGACATGTTGGAAACAGTAAATAGGTATAACTCGTCGTTCTTAATGCGCTGGAACATTTATGGCCTGAATGCCACATATCTACAGAATAAAATCGCAAAAATTGATGAGCTGCAAATAATTCTTTCTGAAAGTAGAAACATCAAAGTCGTTTGCTTAAACGAACATTGGATCACAGGAGACTCTATCACAGTTATAAATAAATTAGAAAACTTTAATGTAGCTAGTAGTTTTTGCAGAAGAAACAAAACTCATGGAGGCTCCTGTATTGTAATTAACAGCTCACTAGAATATAAGGAAATAAATGATTTTAATTTTCTTAATGAAGAACTTATATTTGAAAGTTGCTGTTTAGAGCTTGAACAAGAAAATATTGTTATTAACTCTATATATAGGATTCCAGGTAGTGATGTAACCAAATTATTTTTTGAGAAATTCCAATGTCTCCTGCAAAAACTCACAAAAGAAATGAGGAAACAAATTATAATTGCTGCTGATTTCGATATAGATACAGCAAGCGGAACAAGCATTTTAACGAAGTTTAATGACTTAATTCAACAATATAGCTTTAGATTAAATTTCACTGAATTCACCAGGATAAATGATAAATCACAAATGTGCATAGACAACAAATTATGCATTAAATAAGAATGCCAAATTCACTTTAAACCTAGGCATCTCAGATCACTAGCTCTGCTTATTGAGTTATTAAAAATAAATAAAGAAAATGGAAGGAAATGTTTCCTGAAAAGACAATTTAGTCCACATAACAGACACTTATTCTGTTATAGATTAAATGAGATAGATTGGCCATTAAAGCATGAAAGTTCACATTCAGAAAATTTTGATAGGGTTTTAAATAGTTCTTTTGTTTGTTTTCAATGAAACATTTCCACCTATTGTCTGCTAAAGAAAGAAAACAACTAATGTGAATAACTGATGGCATAAAATATTGAGTAATATGCTAAGCTGAAATCCAATAAGAGTCCTGAATTCATTAAATATGTTAAATCTTAAAAAAAAAAAAAAAAACATTGTGGTAAAAGGTGGTAAAAGCAGCAAAGGAAATGGCAAATACTGAATTCATCAGAAAGCACAAAAATACATCTAAGGCAGTGTGGACAGTTGTCAAATCTGAACTTTGAATCAAACCGAGCCACCAATCAAATTCTAGTCTAAAGATACAAGACAAAATAATTGTAAAGTCTGCTCAGATATCAGAAACCTTTAATGAATTCTTCATAACAGTAGCAAAATCTGATGTTAATGTTCCCTCATATCAATATAATGTACATCTATTTCGCTCGAGTCTGAGCAAAAATGAGTGTCTAATTAAATTTGGCATGGTAACAGCAGAAGATGTAGAAAAACCTATATTAAACCTAGAAAATAAAAGTTCAGTGGGATGGGATGAAATACCTTCAAATGTTATTAAAACAGCTTCAAATATAATAGCACATCCTCTGTGTAAAATAATTAATCAGTCACTTGAAGAAGGCTACTTTCTAGACTTCCTAAAATAAGCAGAAGTGAAACCACTGTTTAAAAAAGGCTCTAAAGAAGATATGGGAAATTACCATTCAATTTATCTCCTTCCTGTGTGTTCCAAAATATTTGAAATGCCTGTTGCATTTCAAATTCAACAATCTATGCTATCAATGAATTTGTCAATAAAGTTAGTTCCACCTTAGAGAAATCACAAAAAGCAGCAGGAATATTCTGTGATCTGTTCAAGGCGTTTGACTGTGTGAACCACACCCTACTATTACATAAAATGGAAAAATATGGAATTATGGGTAGTGCCCTACAGTGGTCTACATCATATCTAACGGATATGAAGCAAACAGTTGTCATAACATCGAGCAAAGGAAAATAATCTATCTCACAGGGAGTACCACAAGGCTCAATCAATTTTCTCTTCTATATAAATGACTTACTCATAAATATAAATTATCATTTAGTTCTATATGCTGATGAGACATCAGTACTGATTGAAAACAAAAAAAGCAGACAAAATTCCTGAAAATGTCTTAAAGACCTAGATGTCTGGTTCTATCTAAATGGTCTAAAATTAAATATAACAAAAACACAGTTAATGCAATTTAAAACAAAACAGTTTTCATTAAATGATATACAGATTAAGCACTATAGTCAGGAACTACATGAAGCAGATCATGTTAAATTCTTGGGAATGCAACTGGACAGAAATCTATCCTGGCACTCACACACAGACTACCTAAAAAACAGATTATATTATATTAATACTTGTTCCATAGATCATTCATATGACACAGTTCGGTTGACAGAGCCTCTGCCTGAAGTGGCATCTCTGTCCAACTTCTTTGGTTTCTACAAATGTCTGCCTAAGTGTGTTTGGATGTGGATATGTGTGAGTGTGTGTGTATTTGTTTACCTTCCTTTTTGTCCCCTAAGGTAAGTCCTTCCACTCCTGGGATTGGAATGGCTCCTTTTCCACTTCCTTAAAACCCGTATCCTTCCCTTTCTCCTCTCCTTCCTCCCTCTTTTTCCCGAAGAAGCCACCACTGGTGGTGAAAGCTCGAATGGTTGTGTGTTTTTGTGTGTGTTTGGTGTTCCTATCGACGAGCCTGTACTTTAGGTAAGTCAAAAATCTTTATAGAGAGAGAGAGAGAGAGAGAGAGAGAGAGAGAGAGAGGAAAAAATTCCTAACAGGAAAAAATATACATAAAAAATAGATGAAGTACACTTACCAGGCGAAGGGGCACAGGCAGTGATAGCAACAAATAAACACACAGACACACACAAACGCTTTCGCAGCCCAGCTGCTTCATCAGGCAGAAGGGAAGGAGAGGGAAAAGGAAATGATGAGGGTTTTAAGGAAGGGGGTAAGGAGCCATTCCAATGCCGGGACAGGAAAGACTTACCTTGGGGGGAAAAAATGGAGGGTAAACAAATGCACACACACCCACACATTTAGACAGACACAAGTACACTTAGGCAGACATACTGTAGAACTGTAGAAAGCAAAGAAGTTAGAAGTTAGACAGTGATGCCACTTGAGGCAGAGGCTCTGTCCAGAGAACCAAGGCAAAAATGTTAAGATGGTGGGTGGGAATTAGAATTTAGTGGAGGTTGAGACCAGGTGGGCAACGGGAGGAGAGAATATGCTGAAGGGCTAGTTCCCATCTCCGGAGTTCTGAAGGATTGGTGTCAGTGGGAAGTATCCAGATAACCCGGACGGTGTAGCACTGTGCCAAGATGTGCTGGCCGTGCACCAAGGCATGTTTAGCCACAGGGTGAACCTCGTTACCAACAAACACTGTCTGCCTGTGTCCATTCATGCGAATGGACAGTTTGTTGCTGGTCATTCCCACATAGAACGCTTCACATTGCAGGCATGTCAGTTGGCAGATCACGTGGGTACTATCGCAAGTGGCTCCGCCTTTGATCGTGTATACCTTTCGGGTTACGGGACTGGAGTAAGTGGTGGTGGAAGGGTGCATAGGGCAGGTTTTACAACGGGGGCGGTTACAAGGGTAGGAGCCAGAAGGTAGGGAAGGTGGTTTGGGGATTTCATAGAGGTGGACTAGGAGGTTACGGAGGTTAGGTGGGCGGCGGAAAGACACTCTCGGAGGAGTGGGGAGGATGTCATTAACGATGGATCTCATTTCGGGGCAGGATTTAAGGAAGTCGTATCCCTGCTGGAGAGCCACATTCAGAGTCCGCTCCAGTCCCGGAAAGTATCCAGTGACAAGAGGGGCACTTCTGGGGTTCTGTTGAAGGTTCTTAAATTGGGGGGATGAGGAAGTGGCTCTGGCAATATGCTTCTGTACCAGATCAGGAGGATAGCTGCGGGATGTGAAGGCTGTTATCAGGTTATTGGTGTATTGGTTCAGGGATTTAGGACTGGAGCAGACTAGTTTGCCACGAGGACCTAAGCTGTAGGGAAGGAAACGTTTGATGTGGAAAGGATGGCAGCTGTCATAATGCAGGTACTGTTGTTTATTGGTAGGTTTGATGTGGACGGATGTGTGTAGTTGGCCGTTGGATAGATGGAGGTCGACATCGAGGAAAGTGGCATGGGATTTGGAATAGGACCAGGTGAATTTGATGGGACCAAAGGAGTTGAGGTTGGAGAGGAAATTCTGGAGTTCTTCTTCACTGTGAGTCCAGATCATGAAGATTTCATCAATGAATCTATACCAAACTTTGGGTTGACAGGCTTGGGTGTCCAGGAAGGCTTCCTCTAAGCGTCCCATAAATAAGTCCGCGTACGAGGGGGCCATCCTGGTTCCTATGGCTGTTCCCTTTAGTTGCTGGTATGTCCGGCCCTCAAAAGTGAAGAAGTTGTGGATTAGGATGAAGCTGGCTAGGGTATTAAGGAAAGAGGTTTTAGGTAGGGAAGTGTGTGGTCGGCGTGAAAGGAAATATTCCATCGCAGCGAGGCCCTGGGCATGTGGGATATTAGTGTATAAGGAAGTGGCATCAATGGTTACAAGGATGGTTTCAGGAGGTAACAGGCTGGGTAAGGATTTCAGGCGATCGAGGAAGTGGTTGGTGTCTTTGATGAAGGATGGGAGACTGCACATGATGGGTTGAAGGTGTTGGTCTATGTAGGCAGAGATTCGTTCTGTTGGGGCTTGGTAACCGGCCACAATGGGGCGGCCGGGATGATTGGGTTTGTGAATCTTCGGAAGTAGGTAGAAGGTGGGGGTGCGGGATGTCGGTGGAGTCATGAGTTTAATGGAGTCAGGTGAAAGGTTTTGTAGGGGGCCTAAGGTTTTGAGGATTGCTTGAAGCTCTGCCTGGACATCAGGAATGGGATCGCCTTGAAAAGCTTTATATGTGGTATTATCTGAAAGCTGGCGCACTCCCTCTGCCACATACTCCCGCCGATCAAGTACCACTGTCGTGGAGCCCTTGTCGGCAGGGAGAATGATGATTGAATGCTCAGCCTTCAGATCACGGATAGCTCGGGATTCAGCTGCGGTAATGTTGGGAGTAGGATTAAGGTTTCTCAGGAAAGAGTGAGAGGCAAGGTTGGAAGTAAGGAATTCCTGGAAGGTTTGAAGAGGGTGATTTTGATGAAGAGCATGTGGGTCTCGCTGTGACAGAGGACGGAACTGTTCCAGGCAGGGTTCAATTTGAATGATGTCTTAGGGAGCTGGATCATTAGGAGTAGGATTATTTTTCTTCATGGCAAAGTGGTATCTCCAGCAAAGACTATGAGTATAGGAAAGTATATCTTTGACAAGGGCTGTTTAGTTGAATTTGGGAGTAGGGCTAAAGGTGAAGCCTTTGGATAGGACAGAGGTTTCAGATTGGGAGAGAGGTTTGGAGAAGAAGTTGACTACTGAATTGGGATGTTGTAGTTCCGGATTATGTGGATTGGAGTTTTGAGGTTTGGGGGGGCGGGGGGGGGGGGGGAGAGGAGTTGGGAGTGGGAG
This sequence comes from Locusta migratoria, assembly GCA_026315105.1. Taxonomy (NCBI): domain Eukaryota; kingdom Metazoa; phylum Arthropoda; class Insecta; order Orthoptera; family Acrididae; genus Locusta; species Locusta migratoria. The sequence goes on from CM048747.1 coordinate 428,237,138, forward strand.
ATTGAGTAGATGGGAGAGACTGGGTTTGTGTGCAATCGGAGTAGGTTGAGGTTTACTGGAGAGGTTGTTGAGGGAGAGAGTATTGCTACAGAGGAAAAACTCCCAACAGGAAAAACATACGTAAAAAACAGATGAAGTACACTTACCAGGCGAAGGGGCACAGGCAGTGATTAGCAACAAATAAACACACAGACACACACTTACACACAAACGCAAGCTTTCGCAGCCTAGCTGCTTCGTCAGGCAGAAGGGAAGGAGAGGGAAAAGGAAATGATGAGGGTTTTAAGGGAGTGGATAAGGAGTCATTCCAATCCTGGGACAGGAAAGACTTACCTTTGGGGGAAAAAAGGAGGGTAAACAAATACACACACACCCACACATTTACACAGACGAAGGACACTTAGGCAGACATACTGTAGTTCTACAGTATGTCTGCCTAAGTGTACTTGTGTCTGTGTAAATATGCTACAGTATGTCTGCCTAAGTGTCCTTCGTCTGTGTAAATGTGTGGGTGTGTGTGTATTTGTTTACCCTCCTTCTTTCCCCCAAAGGTAAGTCTTTCCTGTCCCAGGATGGGAATGACTCCTTATCCACTCCCTTAAAACCCTCATCATTTCCTTTTCCCTCTCCTTCCCTTCTGCCTGACGAAGCAGCTAGGCTGCGAAAGCTTGCGTTTGTGTGTGTGTGTGTGTGTGTCTGTGTGTGTGTGTGTGTGTGTGTGTGTGTGTGTGTGTGTGTGTGTGTGTGTGTTTATTTGTTGCTATCACTGCCTGTGCTCCTTCGCCTGGTAAGTGTACTTCATCTGTTTTTTACGTGTGTGTATATATATATATATATATATATATATATATATATATAGATGAAGAACACTTACCAGGCGAAGGGGCACAGGCAGTAATAGCAACAAATAAACACACAGACACACACACACTCAAAAATGCTAGCTTTCGCAGCCTAGCTGCTTCATCAGGCAGAAGGGAAGGAGAGGGAAAAGGAAATGATGAGGGATTTAAGGAAGGGGGTAAGGAGCCATTCCAATCCCGGGACAGGAGATGACTTGCCAAAAGGACCGGCTCGTCGAGAGAAACAAATAAAATCACACACAAACACACATACAAGCTTTCGCCACCACTGGCAGCTTCTTCAGGAAAAAGAGGAAAAAAGGGGAGGAAAAGGGAAGGATATGGGTTTTAAGGAAGTGGAAAAGGAGTCATTCCAATCCCAGGAGTGGAAGGAATTACCTTAGGGGAAAAAAAGGAAAGTAAACAAATACACACACACTCAGACATATCGAAACGCAAACACACCTAGACAGACATTTGTGAAAAGCAAAGAAGTTGGACAGAGATACCAATTGAGGCAGAGGCTCTGTCCACAGAACCAAGGCAAAGATGCTAAAGATAGTGGGTGGGAATTTGAGTTAGCGGAGATTGAGACCAGGTGGGCAACGGGAGGAGAGAATAAGCTAAAGGGCAAGTTCTCATCTCCGGAGTTCTGAAAGGTTGGTGTCGGTGGGAAGTATCCAAATAACCCGGACGGTGTAACACTGCGCCAAGATGTGCTGGCCGTGCACCAAGGCATGTTTAGCCACAGGGTGATCCTCATTACCAACAAACACTGTCTGCCTGTGACCGTTCATGCGAATGGACAGTTTGTTGTTGGTCATTCCCACATAGAACGCTTCACAGTGCAGGCATGTTAGTTGGTAAATCACGTGGGTGCTATCGCAAGTGACTCTGCCCTTGATCGTGTACACCTTCCGGGTTACTGGACTGGAGTAAGTGGTGGTAGAAGGGTGCATAGGGCAGGTTTTACAACGGGGGCGGTTGCATGGGTAGGAGCCAGAGGGTAGGGAAGGTGGTTTGGGGGTTTCATAGGGATGGACTAGGAGGTTACGAAGGTTAGGTGGGCGGCGGAAAGACACTCTCGGAGGAGTGGGGAGGATGTCATTAACGATGGATCTCATTTCAGGGCAGGATTTAAGGAAGTCGTATCCCTGCTGGAGAGCCACATTCAGAGTCCGCTCCAGTCCCGGAAAGTATCCGGTGACAAAAGGGGCACTTCTGGAATTCTTCGGTGGAAGGTTCTGGATTTGGAGGAATGAGGAGGTGGCTCTGGTAATTTGCTTCTGAACCAGATCAGGAGGATAGCTGCGGGATGTGAAAGCTGTTATTAGGTTATTGGTGTACTGGTTCAGGGATTCGGGACTGGAGCAGACTCTTTTGCCACGAAGACCTAAGCTGTAGGGAAGGGAACGTTTGATATGGAATGGATGGCAGCTGTCATAATGGAGGTACTGTTGTTTGTTGGTAGGTTTGATGTGGACGGATGTGTGAAGTTGGCCGTTGGACAGATGGAGGTCGACATCAAGGAAAGTGGTATGGGATTTGGAGTAGGACCAGGTGAATTTGATGGGACCAAAGGAGTTGAGGTTGGAGAGAAAATTCTGGAGTTCTTCTTCACTGTTGGTCCAGATCATGAAGATGTCATCAATGAATCTGTACCAAACTTTCGGTTGACAGGCTTGGGTTTCCCGGAAGGCTTCCTCTAAGCGTCCCATAAATAAGTTTGCATACGAGGGGGCCATCCTGGTTCCCATGGCTGTTCCCTTTAGTTGTTGGTATGTCCGGCCCTCAAAGGTGAAGAAGTTGTGGATTAGGATGAAGCTGGCTAGGGTATTAAGGAAAGAGGTTTTAGGTAGGGAAGTGTGTGGTCGGCGTGAAAGGAAATACTCCATCGCAGCGAGGCCCTGGGCATGTGGGATATTTGTGTATAAGGAGGTGGCATCAATGGTTACAAGGATGGTTTCAGGAGGTAACAGGCTGGGTAAGGATTTCAGGCGATCGAGGAAGTGGTTGGTGTCTTTGATGAAGGATGGGAGACTGCACATGATGGGTTGAAGGTGTTGGTCTATGTAGGCAGAGATTCGTTCTGTGGGGGCTTGGTAACCGGCCACAATTGGCCGGCCTGGATGATTAGGTTTGTGAATGTTAGGAAGTAGGTAGAAGGTAGGGGTGCGAGGTGTCAGTGGGGTCATGAGTTTGATGGCTCGGGTGAAAGGTTTTGTAGGGGGCCTAAGGATCTGATAATTCCCTGAATCTCTGCCTGGACATCAGGAATGGGGTCTTCTTGACAGACTTTGTAGGTAGTATTGTCTGAAAGCTGGCGCAGTCCCTCAGCCACATACTCCCGCCGATCAAGTACCACGGTCGTGGATCCCTTGTCGGCAGGGAGAATGACGATGGAATGGTCAGCCTTCAGATCACGGATAGCTTGGGATTCAGCTGCGGTAATGTTGGGAGTAGGATTAAGGTTTTTCAGGAAGGACTGAGAGGCAAGGTTGGAAGTAAGAAATTCCTGGAAGGTTTGAAGGGGGTGATTTTGAGGGAGAGCGGGTGGGTCTCGCTGTGATGGAGGACGGAACTGTTCCAGGCAGGGTTCAATTTGAGTGATGTCTTGGGGAACTGGATCATCAGGAGTAGGATTATTTTTCTTCGTGGCAAAGTGATATCTCCAGCCTTGTAGCCTTGGCATCTCTGAAGCCATTGAATGCTGTTGCCTGTGCAGCAGCTACATGACAACTGATGCTGTATTACCAGAAACATGACTTACAAAGCCACGGAGGGTGACTTGGAATGCAATGGACAGTAATGACGGTAATGTGCATGTGAAGTGTGCCTGTGTGTGATTGTACGAATGAGTGTGTGCGGCTTTTTCTGATGAAAGCTGTGGCTGAAAGCTAAGTTGCATATGTAGGAGTGTCTTTTCTGATGTTTCTGTCAGGCCCAACAAATGTCTTTGCAGTTAGTTGCAAACTATTCTCATGACATAGCTTAATTCAAAACCTGGGTCTCCCATAGTTAGGTAATTCAAAACCTGGGTCTCCCATAGGTAGATAGGATATGGTAATAAACGTAAATCTGTTAGACTTCTTGTTCTCTTTGCTATGTTATCTGTGGCTGACAGTGAATTTGACATGTTAGGTTGAATTTTTATTTCTCAAAAAGCACAACCTCAAAGTGATTTATTCATATTACAGAGAAATTACACAAACCTTCTGCAGTCTAAGTTCCATGATATCTTGTGACAACCAACGCCCTGCTCTACGTTCTAACTCGACCATTCCTCCACTGATAAGACCACTCCTCTTGTACATTGTCCCTTCAAGTGTCACAGCCTGGAATTATGAAAATTTTAAACATTGTCAGGTTACAGCTCCAGGTATATTAAGCAAATTATAAAAGGAAGATACATATTTATATGAATAGTTACCAATGAACATGGCCACAAAAGAAGTATTAATATTTAACAACTTAAAATATGAGGAGAAACTATGATAACAAAATAAAAAAGAATGGAGAATGTAAGTACATATGAGGACAGATTGATAAGTCTGGTAAAAAATAGAATGAAAAATTGTTTTAAAGATGAACCCTCACTTTATTTCTTGACATAGTCTCCTTGCAATGATATACACCTGGTCCAGTGAGTTTCCAAGTTTTTCAACCCATTGACAAAGTAGGCTTTGTCAAACTCTGCAAAATACTCTGCCACAGCGGCAGACACATCCTCATTCAATGAAGCCAAAGTTTCAAGTTTGTGAATAAGAAGAAGTCTGTTGAATAGGGTGGGTGAGGAACAAATTCAAGTCCCAAGTCGTGCACTTTTGTCATTGGGTAGCTGCTGTGTGAGCTGAAGCATTGTCTTGATGAAACAGCACTTTTTTCAATGCCAATCTTAGACATTTTTCAGTTAGTTCCTGTTTCAAATGATCCAGCAGAGCAGCATAATAAGGCCCAGTTATGAATCTGCCTTTTTCCAAATAGTCTATCAAGATGATACCCTTGGAATCCCAAAAGAGAGTGGCCATCACCTATCCAGCTGAAAAAAACAGTCTTTGCCTTCTTTGGTGCACTCTCCATTCATAATTTGGATTGTTGTTTGGTCTCTGGAGTGCAAAGGTGGATCTAAGTTTCATCCACAGTTATGAATCTGCACAAAAAGTCCTGTAGATTCTGAGAGGAAATGTTCTTTCATTTTCATTTTTGGGCCAAAGTGAGCAGGCACAGCACCCATCACGTAAAGAGCTTCTTGATGGCTTGTTTTTCACGTAGAAAGTAATGCACTTGTTCAGTTGAGATGCTTACCATGTTAGCTATCTTGTGAACTTTTAATCTTCAATCTCCAATTACTATATCATGCACCTTATCGAAGGTTTCCTATGTGGTAACTTGAATGGGCCACCGAAGCATGCTCCATCTTTCATGCTTTTCCGACGACGTTTAAATTCATTGATCCAAAAGTAAATGGTCTTCAATGTTGGTGTAGAATCCACATGGACCTCATCCAACTCTGACTTGATCTGTGCAGCTGTCCAACCCTTCAAAGGAAGATTTTTAACGACCACGCGAAATTAGCTTTTCTCCATCCTAAGGAACTAACTACGCAGTTAGCACTTCAGCTGGCAGCCAACAATCAGTTAATAACAGCTGTCACTCAAAACGTGCTGTAATATCCCTGGAAATATGAGGCTTACCAACAACAGTGCAGGTTCCTAAAATTTACCGCTCTTACATACATATCTACCAGACTTATCAAACCACCATCATACGAGATAAAGCATGAAGAGAGATAGCTAAAAACTTAATATTGCTGCCAGTGGAGGATACTACCAATGAAACAGAGGCATTACAGTTAGAGATTGCTGGCTACAGTGTTCTGCTCACAATGACCAGGCTTTGATTACCAGATCATGTGTTTTTATCAGGCACAGATATTTGAAGACAAAATCCTAAATCCAATAGAAAATAAGATATTGAAAATAAATAAATACATGGCATTAAAATAATATGCACCGGAAGAACATGACCACGGCAATCCTCAAACATCATCTTCATGACCTAGGTCATGAATTACCTTCTTCTTCTGTTTCCATTCCCTTTTCCTTCCCTTCTCTCTTACCTGATGAAGGAACCCTGTTTTGAAAACTTGTCCTATTTTTTTGTTCCGTTTTCTTTCTTTGTGTGAATATCGGCAGTACAGCACAAAGTTAAGTACTGGCCCAGTTATGTTCACCATACATCCCATGAAGATGGTCTAGACTGATACCATTTGATGAGAGATCTAATAAAACTGCTACCTGTTTAACATTCATTTTTGAATGAGTTTTAGAATGTACCTGAATTTCACCAAACTGACTTCATTGCTTTAAAAGTAATCTTTACGTGGTACAAGTAGCTGGAGGTTGTCGTTGTTGTTGAAATCTTCAGTTCAAAGAACTGTTTGAAGCAGTTCTTCGCACTAACCTGTCCTGTGCAAGCCTTTTCATCTCTGAATAAGAATACATCATTTTGAACCTGCTTACAGTATTATCTCTCGGTTTCCTTGTGCAATTTTTACCCAACACACTTCTCTCCAATGCTAAATTGATGATTCCTTGATGTTTCAGAATATATTCCAGTAATCCATCCCTTCTTTAGTAAAGATATGAATATATGTACAAAATTTATATTTATCCCACATCTGTTCAGTATCTTCCCCTCGAATCTTCAGCATTCGTCTGTAGCACCACATTTGAAAAGCTTGTATCATCTTTTTGTCTAGGCTCCTTATTGCTCATATTTCACCCTCCATACAATTCTACAGTCCAGATAAATGGCTTCAAAAAGACTTTCTAACACTTCAATTAACATTTAAAGTAAAAAAAAATATCTTCTGATATACTTTTCTTCTCATAGCAATATCCATTTTATATTGTCTTTACTTTGTCCATCAGAAGATATTTTGTTACCCAAATAAAAAAGAAAAAACTCATCTACTACTTTTACTGCCTCACTAGCTAACCTAATTCCTTCAGCATCCGCCTTAGGGAGCCCAGTATTAATCTGCTGAGTAAGGGCAATCGATCCCGAATCCCTGAGCTGGTGACTGGTAAATTCTACCAGTCCTCCGACACCATAACCTGTGTGCATGGTTCAGTGACCACCTTGTGGTGCAGTAATAGGACGTTGTGTGTCTCAAGAAATAAGGATCTTCATCACCTGGGTCATGAGGAAGAAAAGGTCTCAATCCTAAGGTGTGCTGCATGTTGATGGGCTGCATAGCTGTTGAGGTGAAAAGAGTAATTTTCAAAAAGTTTGTACCTCTGATTTTACATTTTAGTCTATGACTTTTAATAAATTGGATTAGCACTGCAATTTTACATGAATGGTACAAAACAAGGGGACTCTTAGAGGTGTTCTGTGGTGTTCCATGACCATCAGGATTCTCCTCTCCACTGCTTACTCTGTTTTTTCCACAGAGCTCACTGTGATCCTGAAGGCAATGGCAGAAATGTGGTGGGTCTGAGGCACATGTTTTATAATCTGCTTACATTCCCTAAGTTCTCTATAATCTCTGCAGCATTTGTACCCAGCCTATACATAACCAACTGTACTCACTTCAGTGGTGGGGAAAGCAGGTGTCATTCTGCTGGGTTCCAAGATGTGGGGATTTGGGGCAATGAAGAGGCAGATTTGGCTGCCAAGCACTCTTACAGAGATCATGTTGTAACTGACTGTGTTATTCCCTAGCAGGAGATCCTCTCTGTGTTGCAGCAATGATCTGTGTAGTTGTGGGAAGAGCAATGGTCAGCAGTTATAGCGAATAATCTAAGGTCAATGAAACAAAATATCCAACAATGGCGGTCCTCCTGCCAGTCACTGAGGAAGAGTAAAGTGTCCCTAACCTGCCTCCACACTTGACACTGCCCCTTCAGGCATTTTCTTTACTCCATCACAAGGATCCCCCGCTTTGTGATGGTTGTGGTGTATGGATAACTGTGCACCACTTTTTAACTGAATGAGTTTTATATATTGTGCTGCTTGAGCTGAAGTGAATCTCAGGGCTGATATGCCCTCTAATTAAGATGATGATGAGGGGAGAGTAAACAGAGTTTTAAGATTTTGTGTGGACACTGTCCTAAAATTTTTGGCTCGATGTTTTAGTGTGATACAGAGTGGCTGGCTCATCTTTTGTTTTGCATCCTGTAATCAGCCACCCACAGTCATATGTGAAGCTGTTTTAACTACTTCTCCAAAATTCCCTTTTGTAGAAGTGTCCTCATTTCGACTTGTCACTCTCGTATTCGGTGTTTTACTTTAACTGCACACATATTATGATAGATTTGTCTTCTCTTAATTCAGTTGCTGGTTTCACTCCCTTCTTTCAGACTTCCCTCATTTTACATTCATTTGGGTGCTAAGAACCTCATTTTTGTGCACCCAAACATCCATTTCTCAAAATCAGCTGATTTTCTTCAGTTAGATTCCATTACCTTTGTTTTGATGTTGTTTACGTTAATCTTATGCCCTCAAGACTCTGTCCATTCTGTTTGATTGCTCACCTAGAACATTTGCTGCTTCTGACAAAATTACAATGTCATTGGCAACAGCAAAGTTCTTGTTCCTACTCTCTGAACTTTAATTCCTTCTCCTAATTTCTCCTTACTTTCCTTCACAACTTCAACAATGCACAGACTGGATAACATTGGGGAAAGGCTACAACACTCTCTTACTTCCTTCCCAATGAGTGCGTCTCTACATGTCCTTCGACTCTTACAACTGCTGTCTGGCTTTTCTACAAGTTGTATATAATTTTTCCTTTTCTATATTTTACTCCTGTCACATTCAGAATTTAAAATAGTGTGTTCTAGTCAAAACTGTAAAAAGCTTCCTTCAAATGTACAAAAGATAAAAAGTTAGGTTTTACTTTCCTTAACCTATCTGCTAAGATAAGTCATGAAGTGGGTATTGCCTTACGCGTTGTTTAGGATGACCATAAAAAAATCGATGTTTGAATTTTGTCAATGGGACCCCACAAAGTGAGCCTTTCCAGATTTTAAGGTAGTGAAATTTTGAGCACGATTGGAGAATGTTAACCCGTGCCGCTGGTCACTCAGAGTTACAACAAAAACCTGTGGGCAGACTAGCGACATTTGGGGACCATATCTCTGAACTCCCCATTATTTCTCATGATTTATGTGTAAAATGAAAGGGAGTATTATTCTATGCAAAGTATATTCTATACATATTTATTGCTACTTCTAGTAGAACCGAGCTATAACAGCCTCACCATCATTATATCATGATTTTCATGTAAATATATAGTTATAGATACAGCCTACAGGAAAATAAAAGAAACATTTGGAGATAAGAAAAACAGCTCTATGAATATCAAGGATACTGATGGAAAACCAGTTCTCAGCAAAGAAGGGAAAGCTGAAAGGTGGAAAGAGTATATAAAGGGGCTCTACAAAGGAAATGAACTTAGAGACAATATTGTAGGACGGGAAGAGGATGTAGATGAAGATGAAATAGCTAATACTGTACTGAGAGAAGAATTTGAAAGAGCCCTGAAAGACCTAAGTCGAAACAAGGCCCCTGGAGTAGATGATATTCCCTCAGAGCTACTGAAGTCTCTGGGAGAACCATCCATGACAAACCTGTTTCCCTTCGTTTTTTAAAATCTTTTTCTGATGATGACGTTCTCGAAACGCGTCATGAAATAAAGCTAATTGCGACCAAGACTTTTCAAACAATTTTTTCATACCTGTTTCACCTGGTGTGTAAGATGTATGAGACAGGCGAAGTACCCTCAGACTTTAAGAAAAATGTTATAATCCCCATTCCAAAGAAGCAGGTGCAGACAGGTGTGAAAACTACAGAACCATCAGTTTAATAAGTCATGGTTGCAAAATATTAACACGAATTATATACAGAAGGATGGAAAAGCTGATAGAAGCCAACCTCGGGGAAGATCAGTTTGGGTTCAGGAGAAATGTAGGAACACGGGAGGCAATACTCACTTTACGGCTTATCCTAGAAGATAGATTAAGAAAAGGCAAACCTACATTTCTAGCTTTTGTAGATTTGGAGAAGGCTTTTGACAATGTTGATTGGAATAAACTCTTCCAAGTTCTGAAGCAAGCAGGAGTAAAATATAGGTAACATAAGGTTATTTACAACTTGTATAAAAACCAGACAGTGGTTGTCAGAGTTGAAGGGCATGAAAGGGATGCAGTGGTTGGAAAGGGAGTAAGACAGGGTTGTAGTCTTGCTCCATTGTTATTCAATTTGTACATTGAGCAAGCCATAAAGGAAAGCAAGGAGAAATTTGGTGAAGGAATTAAAGTTCAAGGGGAAGAATTAAAAACATTGTGTTTTGCCAACGACATAGTAATTCTGTCAGAGACAGGAAAGGACCTGGAAGAGCAATTGAACGGAATGGACAGTGTGCTGAAAGGAGCATATAAGATGAACATTAACAAGAGCAAAACTAGGGTAATGGAGTGCAGTGTAAGAAAATCAGGTGATGCTGAAGGAATTAGATTGGGAAACAAAGCAATAAAGGAGGTAGATGAGTTTTGTTACTTGGGCAGTAAAATAACAAATGATGGTCGCAGAACAGAGGAAATAAAATGCAGAATGGCAATGGGTAGAAAAGCATTCTTGAAAAAGAGAAATTTGTTAACCTCGAATATTGATTTAAGCCTAAGGAAGTCCTTTCTGAAGGCATTTGTATGGAGTGTTGCCTTGTATGGGAGTGAGACATGGACGATAAACAATGCGGACAGGAAGAGGATTGAGGCTTTTGAAATATGGAGCTACAGAAGAATGCTGAAGATTAGGTGGGTGGATCGCGTAACTAATGAGGAGGTACTGAACAGAATTGGGGAGAAAAGAAATTTCTGGCATACCTTGACTAAAAGAAGGGATAGATTGGTAGGACACATTCTTAGACATCAAGGAATTGTGAATTTAGCATTGGAGGGAAGTGTGTGGGGTAAAAATCGCAGAGGAAGACCAAGAGATGGATACAGTAAGCAGATTCAGACAGATGTAGGTTGCCATTCTTATGTGGAGATGAAGAGGCTTGCTCAAGATAGGTTATTGTGGAGAGCTGCATCAAACCGGTCTCCGGACTGAAGACCACAACAACAACAACAACATATAAAAAGTAGATTAAGATTACTTTACCAGGCGAAGGAGCACAGGTAGTGGTAGTAACATAAATAAATAAAAAACACACACACAAAACTGCTAGTTTTCGCAGCCTAGCTGCTTCTTCAGGCAAAAGAGAAGGGGAGGGAAAAGGAAATGATGAGGGTTTTAAGGGAGTAGGTAAGGAGCCATTCCAATCCTGGGAAAGACCTTGAGGGGAAAAAAAGGAGGGTAAACAAATACACACACATATGCACAAACGCAAACACACCTAGGCAGACTTACTGTAGAAAGCAAAGTTAAGGAGACGTATTAGATCATTCTTTTCCTGTATTATTTATACATCTAAATTTCAAAACCAGTATTCTGTGGTAATGTATATTATTATATTTTTCAGATTAAGAGAATATAGTAAAACATTGGCTTCAACCTCTGCCATAAGAGGCAGAACCAAAGATAAAAGTTTCTTTGTAGGCTCCCCGGCTCACCAGGTAACAGATTGTAGATTGCCCTCTAATCATCACGTTTGGGCCACTTTGTTCTATAATTTGAGTACTATGAAATCAAATCTAAGGGAATCAGCAAGAATTACCATACAAAAAGTACTACTTTTCTGGAGAAAAGCGCAGATTCCTACATGAGAGAGATGCTATTACTAGAGAAATTTCACAAAGAGTGGAGAAATTCTCAAAAGAACAAAATCAAAGTGTTTGCCCATCAAGATGCCTTGGCTATGATGAAATCAGAAGACAAGATGTTTCTTTTGATACAAAGGGAGAAGGGTCGACCAGGCTCTATGCTTGGAGTAGATCTGAAGTTAGCTCAAGCTGAAGAAAGAAAACTGCAAAATGAGCTTGCAAAACTGAATGAGCAAATGACTGATCCCTCCATTTCAGACAAAGGAAAATTGGAAATGGCAAATAGAGTCCTAACTCAGACTGAGTACAAGACAGAAAATTGAAGAATTATAAACCCCAAATTTGAAGGACTCCCATTGGAAGACCTACTTACTTCAGGATTATCTGGTTTAATTACTGAGGGGAGGATGAATGTCTTTGAGTGTTTCCACAGTAACGCTGATTTCCTGAGCTAACCCTTAAATGTTTAAAGGAAGGATTAGGGATTTTGAAGTCACTAATGGTCATTAATGATGTGGCAGAAAGAGGAGTGACATTAATTGTAAACTTTAATAACCTTCTCACCAAAGATGAGTAATAGAAATAATACGTTTTACAAGTAGAACACAAACGACAAAAGCTGTATCCTTGAGTTTCAAACAACACTTTGAGCAAACCTATGGAATAGATTTGTCATTGTGTTCTTCTTAAAGATGGAAAATGATAAAACATCACTCTCATTTCTAATTAAAATAAATTGATTAATGTAAAAATCAATAAATCAGTCATTTTATTCCATCACAATTTATTTCATAGTTTGAAAATTGTTAAATAATTATCATACTATAATTTCCTTAATAGAGGTTCCTAGTCACGTAAAAGGTAAAGCAGTCAACAATCTGAAGATTGGTTTGAACACCACGGTGCTTTACTAGGCATGATCCTGTTTGGAGGTGGTATGCCGTTGACTTCCTCCGACCTTCAAACCGACTTACCCAGCCCCTATTTGATGGCAAAGGCTGTCATAGCTCAGTTGCACTACAAGTGGCAACAAACATGTATTCACTGAGCGAGGTGGCGCAGTGGTAACACACTGGACCCACATTCAGGAGGAAGGTGGCTCAAATCCACCTCCGGCCATCCTGATTTAGGTTTTCCGTGATTTCCCTAAATCACTCTAGGCAAATGCCACAATGGTTCCTTTCAAAGGGAATGACCGATTTCCTACCCCATCCATATCCAAACAATCCGGGTGTAAGCTCCGCCTCTAATGACCGCACTGATGACGGGCCGTTAAACACTAGTCTTCCTTCCTTTCTTCCTTCCTTCCATAAGAGTACTTAATAGTATAAATTACTTAGAACAATACCGCCCTTCATTTGACTCAAAATCATGCGAAAATAATGGGGAGTTCGGGATATACTATGCGTAAATGTCGCTAGTCTGCTCTCACAGGTTAGCATTATCCAATCACGCTCCAACTTTCACTACCTTAAAATCTCGAAAGACTGATCATATTGTGGGGTTCCCATTGATACATTTCTTGAAATTTTTTCCCCATATCATTGTGGTCACCCCAGTGTTCCTACATTACACCTAAATGAAACCTAATGGCCCCCACAGTAAGATTTTATGATCTTTTGCATGTGTCTGTAAGTAATTCATGTTAGTACTTTGAAACCAAGATATATTAAACTGATAGTTCTACAATGTTCACACTTGTCTGGACTTTTTTTCTTTAGAATTGGGATTATCATATTCTTCTTAAAGCCTTAACGTATTTCACCTGTCTCATACATCTTGCACATAAGTGTAACAGTTTCTTCATGACTACCTTTCCCAACAATATCAGCAGTTCAGAGGGAACATCATCTACTCCAGACAACTTGTTTTGACAGAAATATGTTAGTGCTCTGCCAAACTCTTCTCTTAGTGTCATATCTCCTATGTCATCTTCATCTACCTCCTCTTCCACAGTTACAATATTGCCTTCAAGTTCATTTCCCTTCATATGATCTCAATATGTATCTTCCACATTTCAGCTATCCATTTTTTGCTTAGCACTGGTTTTGCCATTAATTCACACAGCTGCTTTTCTCAACTCCAAATGCCTCACATATTTTCCTCGCATATTTTCCTGTAGATGGTACCTGTTATCCCCTAGTTATACATACTTCTAAAGATTTATATTTGCCCTCTAGCCACTCCTGATTTGCCATTTTGCACTTCCTATCAATCTCATTTAATTTTTCTTAGACATCTCCACTTTACTTGCTTCATTTACTGTATTTTCATATCCTCTCCTCACATCAATTAAATTCAGTATTTCTTGTGATACCCATGAATGTTTTGACAGACACATAATGCACAGCCTAAACCACTGGAGACACAGACATGTTGCCAAACAGACTTAATATATTTTTGTTAAGCCTACTTTCCATTTCCTTCATTAATAAACTGCATCCATGCAAAGCCAGTGTTGGTCTCTAGCTTATAACTTAAAATACAGTTTGCCAATAATGTTCAAGAATTATATATTCTCCTTCAGCATCAATTACACAATAAATATCATTAAAAATAACATTAAAGTTAAATTAGTCTAATAATGGAAAATTCAGGTTGAAATATAGATAATAGATGTATACAACTCACTGTTGCCGTCGACGAAAATTTAAGTTGTGTGAATATTGTTGTCTATTGCACGTGGCTCTCTATGGCTCAGCAATGTCCTGAACACAATCTAGCATGAGCTGCTTATTGATAATGTGCTGTGATGACAATCACACGTTTTCTGCTTGTTCAAGTTTTAATTTATGACTGTGCATGTTTTTAGACTCTTTCCTAAGGTCACCATCTCACACACACACACACACACACACACACACACACACACACAAACACAAGCAAGTTATAATATCCATAAAATGCTAAATTTTTATAAGGAGGCTCTCAACAAGACAAAGTATAGTCAATAGAACCTTTGAAAATATCTTTCTTCATTTGAATAATGTTTTAGTTAATCACTTTCCCTTCTTCAAAACATAATTAATATTGAAACTTCCTGGCAGATTAAAATTGTGTGCCGGAACCGGGACTCAAACCTGGGACCTTTGCCTTTCGGGGCAAGCGCACTACCGACTGTGGTATCCCGACACGACTCACGATGCCGCCTCACAACTTTACTTCCGCCAGTACCTCGCCTCCTACTTTCCAAACTTCACAGAAGCTCTCCTGCAAACACGCAAGACTAGCACTCCTGGAAGAAAGGATATGGTGGAGACATGGCTTAGCCACAGCCTAAGGGATGTTTCCAGAATGAACCTTTCACTCTGCAGCGGAGTGTGCGCTGATATGAAACTTCCTGGCAGATTAAAATTGTGTGCCGGAACCGGGACTCGAACCTGGGACCTTTGCCTTTCGCGGGCAAGCGCACTACCGACTGTGCTATCCCGACACGACTCACGATGCCGCCTCACAACTTTAATTCCACCAGTACCTCGCCTCCTACTTTCCAAACTTCACAGAAGCTCTCCTGCAACCACGCAAGACTAGCACTCCTGGAAGAAAGGATATGGTGGAGACATGGCTTAGCCACAGCCTAAGTGATGTTTCCAGAATGATACTTTCACTCTGCAGCGGAGTGTGCGCTGATATGAAACTTCCTGGCAGATTAAAATTTTGTGCCGGAACCGGGACTCGAACCTGGGACCTTTGCCTTTCGCGGGCAAGCGCACTACCGACTGTGCTATCCGGACACGACTCACGATGCTGCCTCACAACTTTACTTCCGCCAGTACCTCGCCTCCTACTTTCCAAACTTCACAGAAGCTCTCCTGCAAACTCGCAAGACTAGCACTCCTGGAAGAAAGGATATGGTGGAGACATGGCTTAGCCACAGCCTAAGTGATGTTTCCAGAATGATACTTTCACTCTGCAGCGGAGTGTGCGCTGATATACAACTTCCTGGCAGATTAAAATTTTGTACCGGAACCGGGACTCGAACCTGGGACCTTTGCATTAATATTGATTATCGTCCAAATAAATTCAAAGTTTTGGCTCAATCAAAGTGTAAGTCTTTCACAAAATTAATCATCCAATAAAAATTCTTCAAGGGTCACTTCTTCTTGACCCATCACTCATGGCAGTTTTCTAGTCACTGGATGCCGTAACGCAGCATGCTTGTTGTACTTGCTGCGGGACTCTGTTGGCACTGAGGTCACCAACACTGCTACACTTGGTGCCTCTATAAACACTGGATTAGTAGCTTTTTAAAATTAAGATGCAGCCCACCATAACACTCTACCTTATGAATAATGTAACCCGTATCCACCCAACTTTCACTCCCATACACCAAAGTTGGTCAAAAGATAGAGAGGTGCACTGCTAACTTAAGTCTTGGTACTTACTTACTTCTTGCAGAAAAGAGTAGATCTTAGTTGAGCACTCATTGCATTAGCTTTGCTACATCTTCATTCCAGTTCTTTCACTGTGTTGCCAGCCTGTGAGAAAATACATCCTAGGTACTTGAAACTGTTCTAACTTTGTTCCTCCTATTTGGTACTCAATCAGTTTAAATCTCTTTCCCACATACATTACTATTGTTTTGGAGATGTTGATCTTCATATCGTAACCCTTACATCTCTGATCGAGCTCTGAAATATTAATTTGCAACCTTTCAGTCGAATCTGCCATTACAACTAAGTCATCTGCATATGCGAGACTGCTTATCTTGTTTTCATCTATTTCAATCCCACCTTGCCAGTATACTGTTTTCAACAAATGATCCATGAATAGTATGAACAACAGTGGTGGCACGTTACAGCCTTGTCTAACCCCTGAAACTACCCAGAATCATGAGATTAATTTGCCGTCTAACTGTACCTGACAGTCTATGTAAAGACCTATAATTACCTGCTAAAGTTTGCCTCCTATTCCATTATCTTGTAGAAATAACAATAGCTTCCTCCTATGATCACAGTCATAAGCCTTTTCTGGATCCATATAACATAGATCCTATTCCCTGTTCCACTCATAGCACTTCTCCATTATCTGCCGTGAGCTAAATATCTGGCCTCTAAGAGGCCTAAGCCCACACTGATTTTCATTTAACTTGTCCTCAACTAATACTCGCACTCTCCTTTCAACAGTACCTGAGAATATTTTGCCTTCAATGCTAATTAAAGAGATACCTCGATAGCTGTTACAATCTTTTCTGTTTCCATATTTGAAAATTGGTGTGATTACTGCTTTTGTCCAGTCAGATGGATCCTGTCCCAATTTCCAAGCCCTCTCAATTATCCTCTGTAACCATTTGAGACCTGACATTCCACTGTATTTGACAACTTCCAGCTTAATGTCATATATGAAACATAATTAACATAACTGAGATTTATATATCAATTACGCTATCTTTGACTATATCCAGGAAATTCTTTCCTCTCCCGGGATTGGAATGGCTCCTTACCCACTCCCTTAAAACCCTCATCATTTCCTTTTCCCTTTCCTTCCCTTCTAGCTGAAGAAGCAGCTAGGCTGCGAAAGATAGCGTTTGTGTTTGTGTGTGTGTTTTATTTATTTGTGTTACCATCACTACCTGTGCTCCTTCGCCTGGTAAGTAATCTTCATCTACTTTTTATATATATTAATATAATATGATACATTAACTGGACCTTCGGAAGATTGAAGTCTGAAAATATGAGTTCCAGAAACATCATTACGGAAACAGACTAGCTGGTTCCATCATTAGTAAAAACATTTGGGCTATCAACTTAAGACTTTTGAATCCCATCCTCGTCGCCACTTTTGTGTCCCGTTTCCGTCGTAGGTGTCAGTGGCCGTAGAAAGACTGACACAGGAATAAAGGATGCACGCTTGTGCAGGTAGGAGGTGACCAGCCAGTGGGACAGCAGAAACTAGAAACACTAGAGTAAATTAGAATGAGATATATATTTCTTAGAGACTTAGTAATACTTAACTTTTACATAGCTTAGTACTGCAGAATGCTGATACATAGTTGATCTGGATGCCTGACTAGTGCCTATCCGATAGCCAAGTCTTCACTGGTGCCTATCTGATTCCGAAGTGAACTTGCCAGTGAACGGGTGGAAAAACAGTAAGAATTTTCATAAAGTTTGTAAGGCTCTAGCTACATAATGTGAACTCCAATTACAAAGAAATTGTAGGATAATGAACGTCCTTTAAGGACGATGATTTTGGTATAAGACTAATAAGAATAGCTTTGATATACACCTCATTTTATAAACATTTATATCGGTCAGTAATTAAAATTTTTTTCTGCGGGTCTATGTTTGAAGTCTATAGACTTATTAACTACTTTTCTTAGATGCTTGAAACTTTGTGCACACACTGATGACCTTACTATCTAAAAAGTAGACTACAATCAGATGATTTCAATCAATAGTTTTTATTCTAGAAATACATATATTAAACAGTCAAAATTAAGGTATTTTTTTTTTTTAATTAATAAGGCTGTATTATTCCTCCTGGTGATAGTATGCTGCTGTCTGTAGTCTACATTTCTCCAAATGGGAGCCTGAAACATCACAAAAAATTTCAGACCTGTAGCTCAAATAGTTATTTTTTGCATAAAATTAACATGTCAGAAAATGTGATTCTCGGGAAATTCAATTTAAAGTTACATTTCAACTGTTACACACCTCTGTTGTTCTTAGAACCCTCCAGCTGCATAATATTCTTGATTTGTGTGTTCTTCATCTTCTCTCTTCCTTTTCTTGCTCCTCTTTGCTATTCTGGCCTCTTTAGTTGCCTGAAGAACCCATTTGTCGCCTTCGGCCACTCTCAAGGAATCAATTGCAGTTAGTGCTTGTCTCATATTGAAGCCAGGAGTTACTCCCAACAACTCCAAAACTTCACACCGGCTAACTGCCCCATCGTTAAAGCAAATAACAGCATCTAATACACCTAATCTCATAGTTTTGAAACCAACAAACACAGTTTTAGGCAACCGTTCCCATATCACATGGTTGAAACATTCATTAACATTTTGTGTCTTTCGATGTAAGCACCGTGACAATAGTTTATTGTCACTTAGGTCCCTGTATATTGGTTTAATTGCTTCCAGTACATCAAATGGCAGGGAGTGATGGTGTGTGTAAATCTCACCATTTTCAATAGCTTTTTTGTATCCGCACCATGTGTCTACACCACTGTTGCAGAGAGCATGCTGTGGATGGTCATCAGTAGAAGCTTTATGGAAGAAGGTAGCCCATACCGCTTTCTTCATGGCCTCAAGGTCACCTTGATTCCTTCTTATGGCTAAACCATAATAAAGCTGCAGTTTGTCCACCTCTTCCTTAGTAAGTCGACCCCGACCACCAATTGGTTTGCCATCACTAAGCTTTTTCCCCTTCATGTCTTTTATTAGCTTACGTAAACGTGTGCCCATCCTCTTTTGGACATGACCAACACACTCTAACTTTTCAATTTTCACAGTTCTTCCATAAGGCATATTTTCCAACACATTTCCAAATCCTTTGGAGTCTCCATCTCCAAGGTACTTCACATACCGTACACCATAATTCTCTTCCGACCTTTGAAAGATTCTAAGAACACCCTCTGATTCCATTACACAACTGTACCCAGAAAAATTCTGAACACATACATGATCCTGTTTATTTACCTTGCAACCATGGCAGTACTTTGTCATACATTCTATATCTATCACCTTTCCATTTTCAAGGGATGTTGCGGTGACAACACCATTCAGTGATAGGTGACCACGCTTCTGCCATGTCCCATCAAAGGCTGCAGCTATATCAGTGTCACCTTCATTGTATAACACAGTTTCTTCTACTGCTTTCTTCATAGACACAGCACTCACTTGACCAAGACTTTCAAGAAGTAACTGTGGGTACTTCTCAAATCTTGTAGGTGGGGGCAAATTCATAATAGCACAAAATGTTTGAGCTGCCTTTCTACCCTTCCCAATACACCTCATTCCATATGCAAGTCTGATATTTGTGTTATAAGCCCTTCCTTTGCACAATCCAGAAGAATAACCGGTTTTAGTTACCCCACAGAAATCACAAACCACTTGTAACTTACTTGCGACACCTCTCCTGCCTTCAAAATCTTCTTCAATTTTAATACCACCTTTTCCACAAAGCGCACACACAACAGCATTCTTTAGAAGTGAACATAAAGCACTCAATTCAGCAATAATGGAAACACAATCCGTTAAAGTATTTTGATCGTCGTTTGTAGAAACGTCACTCAAATATTTGAGCTTCTGTCTTGAGGCACTTGGCGGAGTCGACATAACATCCTGTTGGTTTGTGGATGTAATTACACAGTCTCTACTTCCTAACGAAGTAAACCGATTACCATAAAACTTACGTTTTCCCCTTCCAAAACACTTTTTTGGAGGCATAACTTTTACCGAGAATGACACAACAACAACAACTAAACCACTTACACACGTTTGAATGCAAATCACTCTCGAAAACCAAAGATATACAAAGGGAAACAAAGGAGCATCGGAATGTGTGTGTTAACAGGGTTGCCAACTCAGAAAACGATCACGCAGTGTATCTTTTCTAATTGGCAGATAATGACACCATTTGACAGCCGAGAGCAGCGGAAACAGTCGTTGCCGCATACTGACATATTTAAATATGTTTTTAAACATGTTTTCGATGTCCGAATCGATTCATTTAACTACCATTTTGTTCACAAAACTCTAAATATTGATTTGAGATTTTAAAAAAAAATTCGAATTTTTGAAGCTGACTCACTGGCAAGTGACCTTAACTGGTTCCTATCTCAGTCTCAAGTGAACGATGTCGTTCAGTGGTGGCCACGAGCGAAGTTGCAGCAGAGGGTGCTCATGGCTGACGTCGTAAGAATGCCGCGCCGTGTGTTCATGGTGGCGCGCAGCGAAAGTAGGTGGCGCGCACTTTGGACTTGTGAGACACCACAACCCTCCCCCCCAAACCGCTGAGGGCCACGGCAACGGCACTGGGAGGAGGGCCTGGGTGGGGGCGTTACTGGTGGGACGGGCGTCGTAGCTGAGGCTGGGATCGAGACGCTGCCCGCGCCCCGGCATCCACCTTGCGATCCCCCAGGAAACCCACCAAAACCAAGGGAAGGGCGCACGCCTCCGCCCAGAGGGAGAAGGTTATCTTCTTCTGAGGTGCGTGGCCCAGGCGGCGGGGGCACGCACGGTCCCGGAGTTCATCTCAGTCGCATCGATGTCCATTGGGACGATCTCGTAATCCGGGGACGCTGGACCCGTCAGCGAACGATGTGGCTGTGCTCCCTGGCGGTGAACTGGGTCTGGAATAAAGAAACCAGTGACAGGATC
The DNA here is from genome assembly GCA_026315105.1 of Locusta migratoria. Classification (NCBI taxonomy): domain Eukaryota; kingdom Metazoa; phylum Arthropoda; class Insecta; order Orthoptera; family Acrididae; genus Locusta; species Locusta migratoria. The sequence goes on from CM048747.1 coordinate 428,258,077, forward strand.
ACGCGGCCTGTGCAGGCGCAATTGGTTTGCTTGGCGCTGCAGCTCCGACCCTGTGGAAGAACGTACAACATACATATTGCTGAATGGTGCCTGGCAGCCATTTCGTACGTCCAGCAAACACCCTGTACAGCACCAGCGTAGAAACCTGAAAACGCGAAGCGCCATATGAACCAACTCGGTGCGTGGGAGGCTGCAGCAGGTGGAGGAGAGTGCGGTGACAGCGGCCATGTAGCAGCTCGGCAGGAGATGGGCCGTCACGTGGCATGCACCAATACGTAGACAGGAAAATTTGAAGAGCTTGCTGCCTGGAGTGCTGACCTTTCATCTTTTCCATGTGAGACTTGAATGTTCGAACGAAACATTGTGCTTCACCATTGGACTGAGGGTGAAAACGTGCAGTGGTGATATGCTGAATTCCATTCACACGACGAAACTGTTGAAATTCCGCACTAACAAACTGAGGTCCATTGTCACTGACGATAGTTTCAGACTAAACTTCGATGCAAAACACTGATGTTAAGACACTGATTGTTCGCCGTCGAGTTCATGTCAATCACAAAAGGAAACTTGCTGAAAGCGTCTACAACGATTAACCAGCGCGTATTCCAGAAAGGTCCGGCAAAGTCAATATGTAAACGTTGCCATGGTCCCTTGCGGCGTGACCAGTACGAGAAACGTTGCGCAGGAGCCACATGATGCTCCGCACAAACCGTACACTGTGACGTCATGTGCTCTATCTGAGCGTCCATCCCAACCCAGGTACAATTATGTCTGGCCAGTTGCTTTGTCCTAACAATACCCCAATGTCCTTGATGCAGGAGGCGTAACACTTCTCGTTGCAGGGAACAAGGAACAATCACTCTTGTTTGGTTGTTGTCCGTATGTAACAACAGAACACCCTGACTTAAAGATAATGCATGACATTGTGAACCAGAGGCCGCTCAATGTCTTTGGCTCTGGCAGGCCAACCAAAGCGAACAAAACGTGCTACAACACTTAGGTCTGCATCCGCAGCTGTTTCCTGTGCAACCCGACGAGAGTTCAAAGGGAAATCTGCAACAGCAAAAGCATCTTTGGAGTCTATCTGACAACATGCCATTTCTGAAGAATCAAACGACACATCCTGGCAAACCGGAAGTCGGCAAAGTGTGTCCGCATTGTCATGTTGAGAGGTAGGTCAGTACAAAATCTCATACTGATAATTACACAGTATTAAAGGACCATCTCTGAAGCTTTTGTGCCATTTGCGGCGGAATTGGCTTTGTGGGTGAGAACAACGACATGAGAGGCTTGTGGTCTGTCAACAAATAGAATTTTCTGCCATATAGATAATGATGAAACTTTTTGACGCCGTAAATGATTGCTAAGGCCTCCTTTTCTATCTGACTGTAATTCTGTTGCGTTGGCATCAGTAGCTTGGATACAAAGGCAATGGAACGATCGTGAGAACCAATAAAATGCGACAATATTGCACCCAGACTGTATGACGAGGCATCCACTGCGAGCACTACAGGCTTCTGTGGGTCAAAGGGAATCAAACATGCATCACTGAGTAGTGCAGACTTTAATTTGTCAAAGGCAACCTGGCAATCTTTAGATCATACAAAAGGAACATTCTTCTTATGTAAGTGATGCAGTGGAGCTGCAATCTGATACGCATTGGGAATAAACCTGAAATAATAGTTAAGCTTTCCCATTACTGCTTGCAATCCATGCACATTCTTAGGAGAAGGCAAGTCTTTGATTGCTCTAAGATGTGACTGTAAGGGATGAATTCTTTGGGCATTAATCACATGGCCTAGGTACTCTATTTCAGTTTGAAAAAAACCAACACTTTGCTTTATTACAACGTAGACCTGCTGCAGTCAACACTTTGAAAAGGCACTCCAGGTTTGATAAATGTTCTTCAACTGTGTGCCCTGAGACCACAATATCATCTAAATAGTTCGAGCAACACAGTACAGAAACTCTCAGCTGTTCCAAAAAGCGCTGAAAAATAGTGGGGGCGGAAGAACTGCCAAATGGTAGGCGTTGAGATTGAAAAAGGCCCATGTGAGTATTAATGACGAAAAACTTTTTTGACTCGTCATCAAGTGTAATCTGTAAGTATGCCTCTGCAGTCTTTTGCACAACCTAGTTCCGGCGAAAACAAGTCACCATATTTTTCACACAATGCATTTATTTTGTCCTGAGGCACTACTGACGAAATTTGAAGCGCATCTCTTTGAATTGATAAACCAAAAAAGTCAAATGCATCTAGCCCAAAAATGTTCTGTGTAGATTTGGCTTGAAGAACTACAAAAGAAACTGTTTTTGTTACACCTTGAAAAGAGGCAGGCAGGCTAAACATTCCTAGCATGGGAATATTTTGACCGGTATAAGCTGTTAGCACTTGTTTAGACTCCGAAAATTTTGGTGCACCCAGAAGTTCATAAGTGTCTTTATTCATTAATGTAACAGCAGAACCAGTGTCGAGCTGAAATTGCACAGTCTTACTTTCTATGCAAAGAGTCACAAAAAGTTTTTGCTTGTGGCTCTCGACAGGTGCGCGAATGTGGGCTATGTCTGACACAGCTTGTTTGCTGCGCTTGCGCATGCGCGGGCTGCGTGCGGTAGGAGGTGGTACAGAATCGGCACACAGCAGTTTAACAACACTGTCACTAGATGGCACTACCGCCGGATCGGCGACCGCGAGGCTACTACAGATTCACTAACTACTGCACTAAACTTTTGAGTAGCTACGTCAAGTCTACTGTCACTAGCTACAATGTACTGGGCACTTGTACAAGAAGAAGTTGTAGAAAGGAGAAGTTGTAGAAAGCACTAGGTGCACTACAGGATTGCAATGTACATAGTCAATATGCTTGTCCCAAACCCTTTTCCGTTGCACAGTATTACGCGCTCGGCGGCGCTTGCGACGTGGCTCACTATATAGTTTTGCTGTAGGCGCAGAAAAAATATCTTGCATTTGAGATTCAAGAGTGTGGTGTCGCACAAGTCCAAAGTGCGCACCACCTACTTTCGCCGCGTGCCGCCATGCACGCACAGCGCGGCGTTCTTACGACGACAGCCTTGAGCGCCCTCTGCGGCAACTCCGCTCGTGGCCACCAGTGAACGACATCGTTCACTCGGGACTGAGATAGCAACCAGTAAAGACTTCGGAATCCGATAGGCGCCAGTGAAGACTTGGCTATCGTACAGGCACTAGGCAGGCCTCTAACAACTATGTATCAACATTCTGCAGTACTATGTAAAAGTTAAGTAATGTATGAATTCTGTTCAATATATATCTCGTTCTAATTTACTCTAGTGTTTATAGTTTCTGGCTGCTCCCCTCCGTACCGGCACCAGCGTGCTATCTTTATTCCTGTGTCGGTCTCATTCCACTCGGCCACCGACACCTACGATGGAAACGGGACACAAAAGCGGCGACGAGGCGGGGACACAAAAGTGGCGACGAGGATGGGATACAAAAGTGGCGACAAGGAGTGATAGAACCTTGGACCACCCCGCTTGCAGCAGCCAGACAGCAGCAGTCGGAGCACGCAGAAATTGCTCCCGCCCACCCACCCTTATTATACGATTTTTGGGGGGAACATTTTCAGTTACGTGTTTGTGGACTTTTTTGTTGCAGAGCGTCCTCTTTCATATTGCATTTGTGTTTTGTTATAATTTCCTTGTATGCGCAGCGCCTAACGGTCAGCATGGCCACTACCCCGAACCCAAACGTAATGGAAATTATTCAGTTACAGACGGCGCAAATAACACAACTTCTCCAGGCAGTGGCGCAGTTGACGACAACTCAACAACAGCCGTCGCATCAGCAGCCCACACCTGCCACCGCAACGCTTCCTACGTTTCGCCAGTACAACGAACGTGAGGAAGAATGGAGCGACTATTTCGCACAGTTTCAAGAACTCGTCGCGGCTCATCAACTTACAGGTCAGACTGTTAAGCATCTTTTATTGTCCGTGGTGGGCCCCAAAACCTTCATATTACTGCAGAAACTATTCCCCAACGCATCTCCTCGTGATGTAGACTTCGAACAAATAGTAGAGGCACTAAATGCTCATTATGAGAGAAAAGTTCTTGTAGCCGCTGCACGGTACCGATTTTTCAGACCTAAAAAATTACCGCAGCAGTCACACCAAGAGTGGATTACGGAATTGAAGGGCTTAACCCGCAAATGTAAATTTACTTGCTCTTGTGGACTTTCGTATATTGACGTGATGTTGAGGGATGCGATTACGCAGAATATTCAGGACACCAGAATTAGAGCAGCAATTCTGAAACAGTCTGACCCTTCATTAGACAGTGTACTGCAGCTTATTGAAGCGCATGATACTTTTGACTTAGCAGATGTAGAAATGCAAAGCCACAGTGTTAATTCAGTGCGCCGCAACGGACGCTTTCCTAGCCGTAGTTCTCAGTATAGCACTAGTGATTCTTATTTTTCTACCGGCCGTGCTGAACAGACAGTGAACAGTAGCCAGTGTAAAAGTGCGACACAAAGGTCACCCCGTCGTGTTAGAAACAGTGATTTGAATAACGGGCGCCAACGCTCATTTCAGAAAAATGTACGTAAATCTTGCCCCCAGTGTGTGTCTCGCCACAAGCATGCTCATTGCCCTAGTCGCAACGCAACCTGTTATCAATGTGGCAAATCGGGACATGTGCAGTCTGTGTGTATGCAAATTAAAAACTCAAAGAACAGTAACGTTAGAAACGGTGCTTCGCAAAGTGCGAGAGCAGTGCATACAGTCAATGTCATCGACGCTGTGGAATTGAACAGTGCTTTACTTGGTTCTCAATTGCAAGGAAATTCTTCTGCACCTATTGCAAAACTATGTATTGAGCCACGCCGCAAGCGTCGCCGAGCGCGTAATTCAGTGCAACGGAAAAGGGTTCGGGACAAGCAAAATGACTATGAACAGTGCATTCCTGTAGTGAAAATAGTGCCTTCTGCAACTGCTCCTTGTAATAGTGCCCAGTACTGTGTAGCTAGTGACAGTAGACATCAAGTAGCTACTCAAAAGTGTAGTGCAGTAGTTAGTACATCTGGAGTAGCTTCGCATGCTTGCGCGGACGCCGATCCGGCGGTAGTGCCATCTAGTGACAGTGTTGTTAATCTGCTGCGTGCCGAGTCTGTGCCGCTTACTTCACTACGCGGCCCGCGCAAGCGCAGTAAACAAACCGTAGCAGGCGTTGCCCACATTCGCGCACCTGGTGAGCGCCGCAAGCAAAAACTGTTTGTGACTCTCTTCATAGAAAATAAGATGGTGCAATTTCAGCTTGATACTGGTTCCGCTGTCACATTAATAAATAAAGATACTTATGAACTTCTGGGTTCGCCAAAATTGTCGCCGTCCAGCAAGTGTTAACAGCTTATACAGGTCAAAATATTCCCGTGCTAGGAACGTGTAGCCTGCCCGCCTCTTTTCAAGGTGTAACAAAAACAGTTGCTTTTGTTGTTCTTCAGGCCAAATCTACACAGAACATTTTTGGACTAGATGCTTTTGACTTGTTTGGTTTATCGATTCAAAGAGATGTGCTTCAAATTTCGTCAATAGTGCCTCAGGATAAAATCAGTGCATTGTGTGACAAATATAGTGACTTGTTTTCGCCGGAACTAGGTTGTGCAAAAGACTTCGTGGCACATGTAACTTTAAGACTCTGCAGTTCCAAAATTTCGTAAAGCTAGACCAGTGCCTATCGCATTGCGTGATACAGTTGCCGAAGAACTTAAACGTTGGCAAGATAGTGGGGTGATTTCTCCTGTTTCTGCGAGTCAGTGGGCCTTGCCTATAGTAATTATACCCAAGCCATCAGGAAAACTTCGTCTCTGTGCGGACTTCAAATCAACAGTGGACAGTCAAACAATTGTAGACACTTATCCCCTGCCCAGACCTGACGAACTAATGGACAAATTAGGACAGTCTCGCTTCTTTTCTAAGATTGATTTAGCAGAGGCATACTTACAAATTCCGCTTGATGACGAGTCAAAACAGTTTTTCGTCATTAATACTCACATGGGCCTTTTTCAATTTCAACGCCTACCCTTTGGCAGTTCTTCCGCTCCCGCTATTTTTCAGCGCTTTTTGGAACAGCTGAAAGTTTCTGTACCATGTTGCTCGAACTATTTAGATGATATTGTGGTATCCGGACGTACAATTGAAGAACATTTAGCAAACCTGGAGTGCCTTTTCAAAGTGTTGACTGCAGCAGGTCTACGTTGCAATAAAGTAAAGTGTTCGTTTTTTCAAACTGAAATAGAGTACCTAGGCCATGTGATTAATGCCCAAGGAATTCATCCTTTACAGTCACATCTTCGAGCAATCAAAGACTTGCCTCCTCCTAAGAATGTGCACGAATTGCAAGCAGTAATGGGAAAGCTGAACTATTATTTCAGGTTTATTCCCAATGCCTCTCAGATTGCAGCTCCACTGCATCAATTACGTAGGAAGAATGTTCCTTTTGTATGGTCCAAAGATTGCCAGGTTGCCTTTGACAACTTAAAGTCTGCACTAATCAGTGATGCATGTTTGATTCTCTTTGACCCACAGAAGCCTGTAGTGCTAGCAGTTGATGCCTCGTCGTACGGTGTGCGTGCAGTTTTGTCACATCGTATTGGATGTCACGATCGTACTATTGCCTTTGCATCCAAGCTACTGACGCCGACGCAGCAGAATTACAGTCAGATAGAAAAGGAGGCCTTAGCAATCATTTACGGCGTCACAAAGTTTCATCATTATCTCTATGGCAGAAAATTCTATTTGTTGACAGACCACAAGCCTCTCATGTCGTTGTTCTCACCCACAAAGCCAATTCCGCCACGAACAGCACAAAAGCTTCAGAGATGGTCCTTGATATTGTCAAATTATCAGTCTGAGATTTTGTACCGACCTACCACTAAACATGCTGACCTACCTCTCAACATGACAATGCGGACACACTTTCCCGACTTCCGGTTGGCCAGGATGTATCATTTGATTCTTCAGAAATGGCATGTTGTCAGATAGACTCCAGAGATGCTTCCGTTGTCGCAGACTTTCCTTTGAACTCTCGTCGGGTTGCACAGGAAACAGTTGCGGATGCAGACCTAAGTGTGGTAGCACGTTTTGTTCGCTCAGGGTGGCCTGCCAGAGCCAAAGACATTGATCGGCCTCTGGTTCGACGTTATTTTGCACAACGTCATGCATTATCTTTAAGTCAGGGTGTACTGTTGTTACTGTTGTTGCATACCGACAACGACCAAGCACGAGTGATTGTTCCTCGTTCCCTGCAACGAGAAGTGTTATGCCTCCTGCATCAAGGACATTGGGGCATTGTTAGGACAAAGCAACTAGCCAGATGTCATTGTACCTGGGTTGGTATGGACGCTCAGATAGAGAGCATGACATCACAGTGTACAGTTTGTGCGGAGCATCAGGCGGCTCCTCCACAGCGTTTCTCAGACTGGCCACGCCCCAAGGGACCATGGCAACGTTTACATATTGACTTTGCCAGACCTTTCTGGAATACACGATGGTTAATTCTTGTAGACGCTTTCAGCAAGTTTCCTTTTGTGATTGCCATGAACTCAACGACAGCTTCTAGTACAATCAGTGCCTTAACATCAGTGTTTTGCATCGAAGGCTTGCCTGAAACTATCGTCAGTGACAATGGACCTCAGTTTGTTAGTGCGGAATTTCAACAGTGTTGTCGTGTGAATAGCATTCAGCATATTACCACTGCACCTTTTCACCCTCAGTCCAATGGTGAAGCAGAACGTTTCGTTCGAACATTCAAGTCTCACATGGAGAAGATGAAAGGTCAGCACTCCAGGCAGCAAGCTCTTCAAATTTTCCTGTCTACGTATCGATGCATGCCACGTGACGGCCCGTCTCCTGCCGAGCTGCTACACGGCCGCCGTCACCGCACTCTCCTTCACCTGCTGCAGCCTCCCACGCACCGAGTCGGTTCGTATGGCGCTAAGCGTTTTCAGGTTTCTACGCCGGTGGTGTACAGGGTGTTTGCTGGTATGAAGAAGACATGGTTGCCAGGCACCATTCAGCGCGTGCTCGGTCGCAATATGTATGTTTTACATTCTTCCACAGGGTCGGAGCTGTGCCGCCACGCAAACCAATTGCGCTTGCACAGGCCGCGCTATCCTGTCTCCGGTTTCTTGTTTCCAGACCCAGTTCACCGCCACGGAGCACAGCCACATTGCTCGCCGCCGGGCCCAGCTTCCCCGGGCTACGAGCTCCCGATGGATGTCGACGCGCCTCCTACGCAGTCGGCCCCTCTGCCTCCGTCGCCGCCGCAGATGACAGCGTCACCGAGAGGGACTCCGGGACCGTGCGGGCCCCCCCAGCTTGGGCCACGCACCTCAGAAGATGACCTGCTCCCTCTGGGCGGGGGTGTGCGCCCTTCCTCAGGTTTCGCCGGGTTTCCTGGAGGATCGCAAGGCGGATGCCGGGGCGCGGGCGGTGTCTCTATCCCAGCCTCAGTTACGACGCCCGCCCCACCAGTAACGCCCCCACCCAGGCCCTCCTCCCAGTGCCGTCACCGTGGCCCTCAACCCTACGCCACGATGTCGCCGCGGTTTGGGGGGGAGGGCTGTGGTGTCTCACAAGTCCAAAGTGCGCGCCACCTACTTTCGCCGCGCGCCGCCATGCACGCACGGCGCGGCGTTCTTACGACGACAGCCACGAGCGCCCTCTGCGGCAACTCCGCTCGTGGCCACCAGTGTACGACATCGTTCACTCGGGACTGAGATAGCAACCAGTAAAGACTTCGGAATCCGATAGGTGCCAGTGAAGACTTGGCTATCGTACAGGCACTAGGCAGGCCTCTAACAACTATGTATCAACATTCTGCAGTACTATGTAAAAGTTAAGTAATGTATGAATTCTGTTCAATATATATCTCGTTCTAATTTATTCTAGTGTTTATAGTTTCTGGCTGCTCCCCTCCGTACCGGCACCAGCGTGCTATCTTTATTCCTGTGTCGGTCTCATTCCACTCGGCCACCGACACCTACGACGGAAACGGGACACAAAAGCGGCAACGAGGCGGGGACACAAAAAAGAGAAACACTGTCCAAGTTTACAGTGTGTATGACATTTACAGAATTAACTGTCTTTGCACTCCGCGAAGCACTGTTCCTAACGGCACCGTTCTTTGAGTTTATATGCTGCATACACACTGTCTGTACATGTCCTGTTTTGCCACATTGATAACAGGTTGCGTTGCGACTAGGGCAATGCTCACGATTGTGGCAAGACACACACTGAGGGCAAGACTTACGAACATTTTTCTGATAAGAGCGTTGGCGCCCGTTTGTCAAATTACTTTGTCTAACACGACGGGGCAACCTTTATGTCGCACTATTACACTGACTATTTACACTGCATGTTGGCACGGCCGGTAGAATTTAAAGAATCACTAGTGCTATACTGAGAACTATCGCAAGGAAAGCGTCCGTTATGGCGCACTGCATTAACACAGTGGCTTCGCATTTTTTACATCTTTTAAGTCAAAAGTATCATGCACTTCAATAAGCTGCAGTACACTGTCTAATGAAGGGTCAGATTGTTTTAGAATCACTGCCCTAATTCTGGGGTCCTGAATGTTCTGAGTGATAGCGTCTCTCAACATCACATCACTATAAGAAAGTCCACAAGAACAAGTAAATTTACATTTGCGGGCTAAGCCCTTCAACTCCGTGATCCATTCCTGGTGCGACTGTTCTGGTAATTTTTTTAGTCTGAAAAATCGGTACCGTGCAGCGGCTACAAGAACTTTTCTATCATAAAGAGCATTCAATGCATCTACTATTGCATCAAATTTGAGATCGCAAGGAGATGCGTGGGAGAAAAGTTTCTGCAGTAACACGAAGGTGTTGGTGCCCACAACAGATAACAACAGATGCTTCACTCTCTGACCTCTAATTTGATGAGCCGCGATGAGTTCTTGAAATTGCGCCAAGTAGTCGCTCTATTCTTCCTCACGTTCGTTGTACTGGCGAAACGTAGGAAGCGGTGCAGCTGCAAGTGTAGGCTGCTGATGCGACGGCTGTTGTTGAGTTGCAGTCAACTGCGCCAGTGCTTGAAGTAGTTGCGTGATTTGCACAGTCTGTAACTGAATAATTTCCATTAAGATTGGGTTCAGGGTAGTGGCCATGCTGACCGATTAGGCGCCACGCATACAAGTAAATTGTAACAAAACACAAATGCAATATGAAAGAGGGGCTTGCTCTGTAACAAAAAAGTCCACAAAACACGTAACTGAAAATGTTCCCCCAAAAATCTTATAATAAGGGTGGGTGGGCGGGAGCAATTTCTGCGTGCTTTGACTGCAGCTGTCTGGCTGCTGCAAGCGGGCTGGTCAAAGGTTCTTCTATCCCTCCTTGTCGCCACTTCTGTATCCCATCCTCGTCGCCACTTTTGTGTCTCGCTTCCATCGTAGGTGTCGGTGGCCGAGTAGAAAGACCGACACAAGAATAAAGGATGCACGCCTGTGCAGGTAGGAGGTGACCAGCCCGTGGGACAGCAAAAACTAGAAACACTAGAGTAAATTAGAATGAGATATATATTTCTTAGAGACTTAGTAATACTTAACTTTTACATAGGTCAGTACTGCAGAATGCTGATACATAGTTGAGCTAGAGGCCTGCCTAGTGCCTATCCGATAGCCAAGTCTTCACTGGTGCCTATCTGATTCCGAAGTGTTAACTGGTTCCTATCTCAGTCCCAAGTGAATGATGTCAGTCAGTGGTGGCCACGAGCCTGGGCTCATCCCCAATGTATTACCCTTCCATTTGTAAGTTATAATTTAATGTTGCTTAGTCAGAGAGCAGAAATCATGGGGGCTAATCTTGTTTCTTGTTATAGTGAATAGGGGAATATGAATTATGTGTAATGTTGTGATTTTGAACTCTGATCAGTATTATTTAGAATTTCCAGCTAGATCAACTTTAGAACAGTGTGTTCAAATACAAACTTGGGTCTGTGCCACAAAAATGTTCATAGTGTGGATGAACTGCTTAATGCCCTTCCACTTTTGAAGATTTGAAATAAAGAATTTAATGATTTGCATGACTCACAACAATTTCAGTGGCTGGAGATGCCACATTATAACTAACAAACTGAAATTTTACTTCCAGTAACCTTATTGGTTGATAACTGTCTTGTACTGATAAAATATCTTCAGTCAAGTGAGTTCCAGTGTCTTTACCTTACAAGATAGGTACCTTATAAATGGATTCTTCCGTCGCTTCTTGGTAGAACGCTTCCATATTTAAGGTTGAAAACAAAACAAACTGTTTTTGTTCTACTAAATTTTGTTTATTTACTAACTAGTTTTCGGCTTATTAGGCCATCGTCAGGTAAACTGTTGACATGCGTCGACAAAGACACTATTGCTTGGTTCTCAAAGATGGTAAGACAAAGATACAATACACAGATTACTTGGTCTTTGGATATGACATTTTTTGGAATTACAAACAGTATCTGTTGCCATGCAGAATTATGTTCACATAATCAGTGGCCTCCTTAACATTTTTACATTTTAATTTGCGAGTGAACAGGGTGAAACACATTACATTTCAAATATTATTGAATGAAAAACTATATTAACATTATTGATACCGTAGCATATGTTGGGATCATCACTTAAGGTGTACATTAAATTCGTTTTCTACACTGATTTTACTTTTTACTTACATGACAGCATTTGGCAAGATTCACATATTTAAATTACCGTACATTACATATTACTGTACAGTTTATTATACATTGTTGTATTTTAAAGTCTAAAAGTAAACATGGTAGGAAAGGGTACTCTACTTGTGACATTAAGATGGACTGTGGTAGGTAGCTGTTTTGTTTACATCATGTGAAGCTTAACAGTGGGGATGTGTTCAACTGTACCTGGTCATTTAGCACTAGCTGGGGATTTTTGGCTAAATATTTGTTTATTTCCAGTGCTTCTAATAGGTTTAGTTTTCTGCCTTTGTTGGCTACGTGAAGCACTTCAGTGTGGATCTGGTAGTTGTGTCCTTCTTTCAGAACGTGATCAGCAAAGGTGGAGTCTGTTTTCTATAATCTCCAGCTACGTTCATGTTCACACAGTCTAATTTGAATTGCCCTGCCTGTCTGACCTATATACAGTTTGCTGCAGTCATTGCATGTTATTTTATAATATTATAATATTTATAATTTTTATAATATTTATAATATAATATTTATAATAAACTGCACAGTAATATGTAATGTACGGTAATTTAAATATGTGAATCTTGCCAAATGCTGTCATGTAAGTAAAAAGTAAAATCAGTGTAGAAAACGAATTTAATGTACACCTTAAGTGATGATCCCAACATATGCTACAGTATCAATAATGTTAATATAGTTTTTCATTCAATAATATTTGAAATGTAATGTGTTTCACCCTGTTCACTCGCAAATTAAAATGTAAAAATGTTACGGAGGCCACTGATTATGTGAACATAATTCTGCATGGCAACAGATACTGTTTGTAATTCCAAAAAATGTCATATCCAAAGACCAAGTAATCTGTGTATTTTATCTTTGTCTTACCATCTTTGAGAACCAAGCAATAGTGTCTTTGTCGACGCATGTCAACAGTTTACCTGACGATGGCCTAATAAGCCGAAAACTAGTTAGTAAATAAAAAAAATTAGTAGAAAAAACAGTTTGTTTTGTTTTCAACCTTAGATAGGTGCCTATTTATTTTACGTAAGTTTTGGAACAAAGAAACCCAACATTGAGTCTATCATTTTCTGTCGCAACATGGCCCAATGCAACCATTCTGCACCTACATTTTTATCATGACCCAACCCTCTTGGGCTAAAATCTGATGATTTCCAATGGAATGACATAGCACCAGGTTGGTTGCTTCATTGTAAATCATAAATAATATTTTCTAACAGAGTCTACTAGGACATTACCATTCTTTGCATCATATTATCCAAGATTAAAGACACTTATTCTTTGTGGCATACAATGACAAAAATATAGTTTGCTGTCACATGTAATGGTTCTACAATGGCTAGACCACAAACATAGTTCATAGAAATGTAAGAAAGCAAGGTTATAAGCTATAGTCTTTCACACAGTCTTTCAGCAAAACGTAAACATGGTACCACATTCACATCAAGTTTAGGTACTCTTTTTTGCACTATGGCTTGTCATAACTAATGTTTTAAATGAATTACCACAAGAATACGACTATAATTTCCAACTCTGTGTAAATATTGCTGGCTGAATTGAGGATCTTCACTGGTAGCACTGATAAACAGTTTAACTTTAATTTATAAGGTGCTACCAAATTGCTGTCAGTTCAACTGAATTATGTACTACCCATTAACATCTTTCTAACCCCTGAAAAATGGAGATATCAAACATTTTCACATAACAAAATGTCTAAGTTGATTATTGGCATAGTATTAATATCATTCTTTATCTCATGATTTAGACCACTATGACGGTCAGGGGAAATGTTTTTGCAGGTGCCAACCTTTAAATGTTACTATACTTACTCAATCCACCAAGATTTAGCCCATCCACTCATTTGGATTTTATCCCAGTCTCTGCAGCCTGGCTACAATTATCCAGCTACCACAGAGGATGGATGCATGACAAATTGGTTTACCACAAATGAAACCAAACATTCATCTACTCAGCAGAACCAAGCACCATCATCCAGTGGAGAAAAGAGTGTAGGTAATGATGTAGAGAACAATAAAGTGTCCTTCTGGTGTGAACATCTTTCTGCTGTTTCCTTCACAGAAACAGATGTGTTCATTATCACTTTGTGTTTGCCCTAACTACTCTAACTGCTACTTGCCTTTGGCAATTAACAGCTTAGATATTTTTCAAGTGACAGTATAATTAACAGAAACTGTCTAATGAAGATTTATCATGAAGAAACACACAGACTACCATTCACAAAGTAAACCTGCACACATGCAGATGAAGAACAATGTACTAGATAACAATAACAATAATTTTCCTTCCATCAGACACTCAAATAACTTCATTCTCTTCTGGTATTATTGTGTCTCAATAAATACTGAAATTATAAAGGCATAGATCTGCTGAAATCTACTGGCTTTTTGTAAGTGAAAAAAAAAATTACATTTAAAATGAAATAATATTTGACGCCATTGTATTAGTGGCCAAAGAGTAACATAAATGATTACTTACATTAAATCTGTTAGTTTCATTATAAGCAATGTTTTGGGCAACAATGTCATTGATGCACACCACCACATTTCCTGTTACTGTCACAATAGCTTTTTTAAAATTGTGGTTGAAATGCAATAAATCAAGCAATGGAGTAGCATAACCATCTCTGTAAAATACAAACAAAGTGTTACTACAAATTATTACACTGTGAATCAATACAAGAATTTTTAAGGTATAATCCCTTTCTATATGTGCAAAATGAACCATAAAAATACACAGAATTACTTTTCTCAAATTTTATAAATAACAGATCAGCTTATTCATAAGATTTTTAATAATGATTGGAGAAATTGAATATCAAAACAAAGTGGTGAATACTGAAACATAAAGTGTTTCGTATTAAATAAATTCAAAAAGAGAGATCAGTCTTACGTATTACATAAATCCAGCAAGACAGAGCAACCATTTCCAGCTTTCTGTAATCCTCATTATCAAACCAAAACAAATACAAAAAACATTTCTTGCATAAAATTATTGCAAAAACCACTAAGGCAGAAAATTTTGACTTCTCCACTGTTATTTGCAGCAACATTTCACATGCAATTAAACATTGCTACTTGGCATTTCCTCTCTTTGACTCATAATACATATTTCTCCACCATAAAAAATTCATCAACATTTTTGATTTCAACTAATACACTATTAATGACAGACAAATAAAAGCACATGTACTAAATTAGTTCCGACATAGCCCAATCAGGCAAGGACAATCCTGCGTTCCTCTCAGTCCATTTGCAGTCATCACAAATGATGCCGGGTTCTGTTCATAGATGAGTCAAGATTTTGTGTTCAGCTGGACAATTGTTGTACCCTAATCTGAAGAGAACATGGAACTCTGAACTATCCTGCTTAAGTGCAAGAATCGTCGTCATATCATGGTGGTGGATGAATGGTGTGGCAGAAGTCAGTATTGGCAGACGTATGCACCTCTATGATATTCATAACGGCACATTGTCTGCTCATAGGTTTAGAGACAAGATCCATTGACCTTTATATGTGCCCTATGTTGGTGTCACAGGAGATGGATTCCTTTTGGTGGATGACAATGTCATTTTCACAGAGCTGTACTGGTGGACAACATGCTTGAAGCTGAGGGAAATTATTCGTCGGACTTAAACCTGATTGAGCATTTCTGGAACGCAATTGGCAGATGCATTGCAGCCAGACCAGCATCTTCCACAACAGTTGCAAAGTTGGATTAGCACTCATGGAAGAATGGCCAAATATCCTTCAAGAGTTGATTGATAAGCTCAACCTGCCCATGTCATGCAGGTGTAATAAAATACATTAGCATACGGTATATTGTGTATGTATCTCACCTGCTCCCCTAATTGTTTGGAGCAGTGTATGTCTTGTGTCTGCTCCTCTTAATAATATTATTGTAATAATTTTATATCTAGCAGTCTAATGGCGCCCAACAGAGTGGCCTGACTTAACAATTACATGTATTGTTACATTTGATCATTTGATACTATTTGTCAATTGATTTCAGTTACATGTACCTGAGTCAAAAATCGAAGGAAGGAGAAATGAATGGGAAAAATGAATTGAAAAATTTGCAGATAAGTAAAAAAAAATTTTTTTTTCATCTAAGCAGTGGACTACGATCCAATAACATACACACCATCACATATCTTTTATAAAGTGAGATTAGTTGGTGCATCTCTCTTTCTCACAGAAACATCTTTTCCTAAATTTTCCTCTTTATTAGTAACAACATTTTCAATCCTAATAGCTGCCTTGTTGCAATTGCAGTGTGCAACATTATTGTGTGTTTAACACAAGTGACGTGAACTATAGCTTTCAGATATTCAAACATTTCATGAAAAATATTCATTGTTGTTTCTTGGCATGGGTTTTTGCTTGATGGAATAATTTGACTGTGCATATTGTTTGTAGTATCATAAGGGTTGAAAGTGTTATGATTAATTGTTTGACATATTTTCAAACCACATTTGTCATGTCACTTGGAGGTAAAGACGAAATTACCGAGCAAAATACATTGTCTGCTAGGTAAAATTATAGCAAACAGACATTGTCTCCATGAGGCATGTTTGTGTTAACAATGTGTTGGATAATGAAATCAGTAATGGCGACTAAAGAATAACAAGGAGTAAAAGTAATCCTTTATTAGGCAGGAATATTGGATCAGTGATCTTAACTAGGTCGATAATATTAACGGAACATGGAAATTAAAACCAATATAGACAATTGGGTATTGGATGATGTTGCAATGAGAACATTGGGTATTGGATGATGTTGCAATGAGAACAGTCAATGAGTGGCAGTGTCCTTTGTTACCAATGGCAGACTCATCACATGCCATAGTTGGAACACAGATTTAAGACAGGGAGTAGAACACAAGGATAGTAATGCTGCTGTAATGGATTTGGCATCAAAAATTCAATCAGCAATGGCGAACATTGAAATTCAAATGCAATACAATATGTAAACAGAGATGGTGACATTACAGGCTGACATGGAAACACAAATGTGCGATAACACGACAAAATTACAACGTGAATTGCACAAAGACATGAAAAATCATGAAAGATTATATAAAATAAGGGATGGTCGAATTAAACACCAAGTTCGACCAACTGAATATTAGGCAGAAACAAATATCGCAAAATGTCGATCAGGTAGCTAACGAATGTGAACGGTTATACGAGCCTCACTATGATGAGTAGAACAACTGACCAGAGATGTAGGTTTCTTGCAATTATAACAGAAACAGAAGAGTTCCAAAGTGCGTGAAGTAAAAACGAGGATGACAATGGGTGAATCTTATAGTGACCCCATCTTGGCAGAATGTGTAGTAGCGTAACAAAGAACCTGTTTGGATGAGGTAGAAAGTTTAATGATGAAACATGGGGAACAGATGCCAGAAAAAATACAAAAGGAAATAAAGTCGATGTCACAGCAGAAACGAGTGAAGCAGTCCCACCTGATCAAATTCTGGATCTAGACATCGAACACATTTCAATTGGATTTCGTGCAATATTCACTTTTCGTTAAGTTTGTTGACAATGAAAATTTTGAAAAATTCATACAGGGCCTGCAAAAACAGTACAAATTTAAACATCTGAATGGTGCAATAAGCACAGTGTAGATCATGCCCAGGGGATTCGGGGTGCGCAATGTGCATGTGTTTAACATCCCCCTGGAATGTACTAACAGAGAAATTACTCGTGCACCCATGACGTAGGGTGTGCCATACCACTGACCAATAAAAAGTGGTTGACCACCTATCCAACCCTGGGAACAGTAGAGCCCTCCTCTAAAACTCAAGCCCCCTTCCTTGATGTTGGCCTTCACTTTGTTGAGTCCCACATCCACACCTCAGTCCATAGTAAACCCACAAACAATCAAGAGAACCTCCACTTTGACAGCTGCCATCCCTTCCATATTACGCGTGGGAAACGTATCTGCTCAAGTAACAAATCCCTCACCACCTAAAACAACAATCTATCCAATGCTTTCCTCTCCTGCAACTACCCTACAGACCTTGTTCTCAAGAGATCTCCCGAGCAGTCCATTCCTCTCCTTCCAGCAATAATGTTCCTAATACCAGACCACCTAGAAGCATCCCCTTAGTCACCCAGTAATATTCCAACCTGGAAAGCCTCAACAAATTGTTCCATCAGTGCTATGATGTTCTCAAGTCATGCCCGGAAATGAGATCATCACCCCAAAGTGTTCTTCCCACACCACCCAGAGTAGCCTTCCGCCGTCCTCCCAACCTTCACAACATCCTCGTACAATCTTACAATATCCCAAAACCACCCTCCCTACCTAATGGTTCCTACCCCTGTAACCAACCACGCTGCAAAACTTGTCTAATGCATCCTCCTACTATCACATATTTCAGCCCACCAAAGGAAAAACCTACCCTATTCAATACAATACATATCAACTGACGTGTCCACTGTGTAGCCTCTTATATTGATATGACCACGAACAGATTGGTTGAGCGGATGAATGGTTACAGACGGACTGTTCGTCTGGAGGTACTTAATATCCTGTGGCAGAGCATGCCCTAGAGCATGATTCCAGGGAAGTTGACACGTTACACCACACGTGCTATTTGGATACTACCATCTAACACCTTTCTCTCACAGCTACGAAGATAGGAACTTTCCCTTCAACATATCCTCTCCTCGTATCACTGCCCTGGCCTAAATTTTACGCTAACATCTCCCCCTCTTCCATCATAACTCACCTATCCATTACTCATTTCTCTCTTTATTGGTCGATTTTTCCTCTTTGGTTACCGTATACAATCGAGTAATCCATGCTTCCCCCCCCCCCCCCCCAAATTCATGAACGAAAAACTGGGGTGCATGGATTACTCGAATTTACGTTGGTATTACTCCATCTGCAACAACAAAACACACTAGGTGAGTATTACTCTACTGATCCCTTTAGGCCAGTATTACACGATAATATTTTCGATCATATCTTTGACAAAGAATTATTGTCAAACATTCGTATGGAGAGTAGTGTCTCTTTCCACTACTTTCTTTGGCAGCACAACTGGCACGGATGAACAGTTGCATTGTTGATGTAAGAATGACTACTTGCATTTGCTTGTGATACCATCTTTCTGAGTAATAAAGTAAGTTATCAAAGTTGGGTATTATTCAGCTCATTCTCACCATATTACCCACACTGGTGTATCTCAATAAGACAGAGTTACAGCCATTTCTTGCAACTGGGGTTACACATTAATTATGGCACGGCATTGTAGCTGTGTTCTAACACACATACACACGTCGATTAGCAACAGTGATGCAGGCCTACATACATCATCCAGGAATGTGGCATGGTAGGTTGGATGTCAACCTCCACCTCACTGATGGCTCCATCCACACTTCCGTCTATAGTAAACCTATCAACCACCAACAGTACCTACACTTTGACAGTTGCCATCCCTTCCACATCAAAAAATCCCTCCCTTCCAGCCTGACCACCCGTGGATGGCATATCCACAGTGACAAGAACTCCCTTTCTGAATATGCTGAAGGTCTCACAAAGGCCTTCACAGACAGAAACTACCCCACAGACCTAGTCTGCAAACAGATCTCCTGTGTCATATCCTCACACACCCCAAATCCTCCTCCTAACACCAGTAACCATCCACAAAAGAGCGCTCCCCTTGTCACCCAGTACTATCCTGGTCTCGAACAACTAAATTCCTTCCTTCGCCAAGGTTTTGATTTTCTATCCTCATGCCCAGAACTGAGAGACATCCTGCCTAAGATCCTTCCCGCCCCTCCTAAAGTGGTGTTCCGTCACCCTCCGAACCTTCACAACATCCTAGTTCATCCTTTTGCCACTCCGAAACCCAGCTCACTGCCACAGGGATCATATCCTTGTGGAAGACCCCGCTGCAAGACCTGTCCAATCCACCCACCCAGCACTTCCTATTCCAGTCCTGTCACAGGCTTATCCTACCCTATCAGAGGTCGGGCCACTTGTGAAAGCAACCACGTAATTTACCAAATGTGCTGCAAACACTGTACAGCTTTCTATCTCGGTATGATCACCAACCAACTATCCATTAGGATGAATGGCCACCGCCAAACTGTGGCCAAAAACAAGGTGGACCACCCTGTGCCACAGCATGCAGCGGAGCTCATGCTTGATTTCAATGGCTGCTTCACAACCCGGGCCATCTCGATCCTCCCATCCACCACCAGCTTTTCTGGACTGCACAGATGGGAGTTATCCCTACAATACATTCTCCAATCCCGAAATCAACCAGGCCCCAATCTACGATAAATTCCCTATTTTTTTCTCCATACCATACAGTTTCTACCTCGCTATCCCAAACCTTGCCTATTTTGAGTGGTGTGAATGTGCGAGCGTGTGTGTGTGTGTGTGTGTGTGTGTGTGTGTGTGTGTGTGTGTGTGTGTGAGTATGCACTTGTGTACTTGCAGTGTGCATGCATCTTGTATATATATTTATTTCATTTTATTTTATTTTCTCCCCTCACCCACCTCCCCACTCCATTCCTAAGCTGTATCTTGTTATTCCCATCTAACCCATCCCCACCACCGTGAGTAACCTTCCTATCCCCTCTCCCCTCCCCTTCCATCCCCGATTCGCTGCAGAGCGTGATTCGAAGTGCGGCAGTCGGAGGTGATGGTTGTATGACTGTGTTGTGTGCTTGTATGATTGCGTGCGTGTTATATTTTCTGAAGAAGGCCATGGCCGATAGCTGAATGTGTTGTATGTGTGTGTCTTTTGTATGTGCCTGTCGTAGCTTGTCGCCACGTCTTTGCGGTGAGTTGTAACCTGTCCTTACTATATTATTAATATAGTAATAAGACAGTTTACAACTCACCACAAAGACATGGCAATGAGTTGCGAAAGGCACATGGATTCGAGGTCGGGCAGCTGGAGATGACGATTGTGGACTGTGTTGTGTGCCTGTGTGACTACGTGAATGTTCCTATTTCTTAAGCCATGGCTGATAGTTGAAAGTGTTGTATGTGTGTGTCTTTTTTATGTGCCTGTCACAGCTTGTCGTCACATCTCTGCAGTGAGTTGTAAACTCTCCTATTGTTATAGTAAGTTTAGTGCTACACAGATTGGGCAGAACTTTGTTTCATTAAACTTCAGAGATTTTGTCTGTTTTATGAAAATTACTGTAAAGCAATATCATTAGTAAATATGAAGAACACTAGTTATGACACTGTAATAATAGCAGTAGCAGTAGTTTCAACAGTTACTTCTTCAGGGAAAGATAATTATAGCAGCAGCAGTATCTGAACTAGTTACTTCATCATGTCAATGTTCTTTTAAGGAGTAATGTGCAAAATATTTCAAAAAGTAGATACAATTTTTGATAAATACAACTATAATCTTCATTTTTTCTAACATAACAACACTTGTGAATTATCTTAAATACTTGCCTGACAAATGGTTTGTTGTGAAGCAAATGATAATAGTCTTTTGGATCAAGAATATCAAGTGGAAGAAATGTCTCACGTAAGTGCTGTTCTCTAAGGAAATCAATACATTGAATAGCTGTTGATGCAGCAGCAACAATGATTGCACCCATTTTGTTACCTATTACTCTTGTTGATGCAATTTTATATTCATCACTAACAGGTGAACACAGATCAACAACTCGACCATACTGTAAAAAGAAATAATATACATGTGCAATACTTCCTATTTGCATCACTCTGAAATAAAACATCAAAATTATGGAGAAAGTAGATATTCTACAATTCCACATAGATTAAATGAGAATGGCATACAATAAAAGGAACATAATTTATACGAAGCTATGGTGAAAAGTTTAAAACTGAAAGCAATTGGACACTAATGAGTCTCAATTTAATATCCTATAAAGATGCAAAATCAGGAATCCAAATACTGAAGACATGAATTGTTAACACTAATCTGTAATATGGAGAAAAAAAACTTCATGCTCTTTCCAATATCAACCAACTTATTATAAGTAACTTCTAAAAATATTAAACTGAACCTTACATAATATGAATTTGTTCAGAAATAGAGGTGTTATTACATATGAAATAAAGGATGTTGGGTGTCTCAGAGAAGACATACTACCAGAAGAATATAGGAAACACATAGTGTGATGTTAATCCAAGAAATTTCAGTTTTTGTCGAGCAATAACAGGGACATTATGTTCCTGTCATGGCTCGACAAACATCTTTGCAGCGAGTTGCAAGCTATCCTCATTGTTATGCTGAATTCCAATTTGCACTTTCCATTGTTAAATTTTCACCCTTTATTTTATATGCATTACAGATTCTTCGCTAACAGCAACAAGAGAACAAATTAGATGTTCTGAAAAACCTACAAAGATGACTCCAAAATATTGTTGTAATTAACCCTGTCCGTAATCAAGACTTTTATAAGATAATAATTCAATGCTCCAGTTGTATATATAATATTTACTTAAAAAATACTTACAGTCGTTCCCTGTTAGATTCATATAATTACATATAATGTCTACACTTGGTCCGGCATGGCGGAAGTAAATGTTGCCCAAGCAAAGATGACTCCAAAATATTGTTGTAATTAACCCTGTCCGTAATCAAGACTTTTATAAGATAATAATTCAATGCTCCAGTTGTATATATAATATTTACTTTTTTTTGCTTTTTTGCTTTCTACAGTATGTCTGCCTAGGTGTACTTGTGTCTGTGTGAATGTGTGGGCATGTGTGCATTTGTTTACCCTCCATTTTTTCCCCCAAGGTAAGTCTTTCCTCTCCCGGGATTGGAATGGCTCCTTACCCCCTTCCTTAAAACCCTCATCATTTCCTTTTCCCTCTCCTTCCCTACTGCCTGAAGACGCAACTGGGTTGCGAAAGCTTGCGATTGTGTGTGTGTGTGTATTCATTTATTTATTTGTGATGCTGTCACACCTGTGCTCCTTCGCCTGGTGAGTAATCTTCGTCTATTTTTTATATTTTATTTTTCCTGCTAGGAATTTTTCGTCTTAATAATATTTACTTAAAAAATACTTACAGTTGTTCCCTGTTAGATTCATATAATTACATATAATGTCTACACTTGGTCCGGCATGGCGGAAGTAAATGTTGCCCAAGCATGCAGTTTAATTACTGAAATACTAGGAAATACCCAAACAAATATTGAATGCTGAATTCTCATACTGATGAGTTCGTTCATATTGCTGCATTGTGTTGTCTGTGTGAGGTGCTTTGTGTGTTATTGAATAAACAGACAAGGTGTTGCCATCTGGCTACAGACAATGAGTTGCTGAGTCTACTAAACCAAAATGATGATGAAGACATTAACATGTCCAATCTATCTGTCACTACAAATATACAAAATATTAGTTAACCTGCAAATGCTGAACCAGTAAATGCAGATCCAGATTTTGATGTTACCATCAATTCTTTCTCAGATTCAGAAGACAACCCTGAGCTTATACCTGAAGAATCTGCTAAGAGACAGAAATCTGCTGATTTTAGATGAAGACTCAGACTTGAACCATGCAGTGTATAACTATGATAACAGGGGTTCTGTTTGCTAAATGTATCAATCCTTTAAAAGGGAAATTATTCATACACTGGTGTAGAACTTCTTGTGTTAAAATGCAATTTACCCACAAAATCAAAAGTGTTCTATAATGTGATATGTACAAAAATGCTCATTAGTCCTTGTTCAAGAAAAGTGAACACAATATTGAAAATGTCAGTGAATGAACCTTGACCTCCCCACCCCTAAATGATTATAAACTGGAATTGAACTGTGAGACTGTAAAGTGATACAAAACGGATATATACTCAATCTTCAGAATATAACAAGTGAACAACAGAAAACAATAGCAAATTTGTGCACCTCATTCAAACACTGTGACATGATTAACATACACAGATACTTTCTATATGCATTCATTCATTTATATATTTGCTAAGAGAAGCAGGGAAAAAGATTTAGCCAAACAAACTGACACTGCATTTCAAATTTTAGTGTTCACAACATGATTGATGCATGCCAAGCAGCTGATAGGGCATGACCAAATACAAGATCCGAGCTCCGCCTCCATTCAGGCTCAAAACACTAGGCATGATGTCATAATATGGCATACATCAACTCTGTATCTCAATTCATGGGCATTTACAAAGTGACAATACTGCTTGCCCCCTCATCTCAATGTTATCGTACGACACTGCCTGTGTCGGATCCGGAGTCGTGTGGTTCAATAGTGATAAAAGTTGTGTGTGAAGTTAGTTAAAAACGATATAGACAGCCTAGGAATCAGTGTAGGACAGTGTCTCGGTGATACTGTGATTAAAACAAGTGATAGATTTCATTAATTAAGAGATTCATTTAGATACTTTCCAGACAGTTCTATAAACAATAGTTTCGTCATTGTATGTTATTTAAAGACTTAAACAGATGAATTGTAAAAACTTTTGTAAAACACAAAAAGAAATGAAAATAAATAGCATTGTATATATGTCAGGCTCATAAACAAGTTTTGTTGACCAGCTAATTGTGTTAACGTAATAGTCAAAATTTGAATATCGTAATTCTTTGTATATATTGACTGACATGAGATTTTGAACTTATTTTGAGAATTGACAAGATATTGTATAGTTCAATATATGTTATGAACATGTATGACGTACTCTTTAACAAATTAATTGACATTCAACATTTTGGTTTGTTGCCACACAAAAAGTAGCGTGATTAAAACTTAAAAAGATATTTGCAATCTAAAATTATTGTATATATAGTTTTCATTTTATATTGTGATTATTCTGTGGACAGAGCCTCTGCCTCAAGTGGTATCTCTGTTCAACTTCTTTGCTTTCTACAAATGTCTGTCTAGGTGTGTTTGCGTTTGAATATATGTGTGTGTGTGTGTGTGTGTGTGTGTGTGTGTGTGTGTGTGTATTTGTTTACCTTCCTTTTTCCCCCCTAAGGTAAGTCCTTCCACTCCTGGGATTGGAACGACTCCTTTTCCACTTCCTTAAAACCCATATCCTTCCCTTTCTCCTCTCCTTTCTTCCTCTTTTCCTGACGAAGCGACCAACGGTTGCGAAAGCTTGTATGTGTGCCATTTTATTTGTGTCTATCGACGAGGCGGTCCTTTGGGTAAGTCATCTGTTTTCTATTTTTTATATTTGTTTATCCCACCAGAAAACTTTCCTTCTAAACAAAGTCGGAAACGTGGTGGTACGCATTTCTTCTCCTTACACAAGGCATCATAACAATGTTTCAACAGGCAACTGCTATTTGTGTATGAGAAATCGGTTGGAAACTTTCTTAATGTCAGCACGTTGTAGGTGTCGCCATTGGTGCCAAACTTGTGTGAATATTCTGAAAAGCTAATAAAAGCATATCTTTGCCTGACATCACCCCTGCTTGTTGTACCCCACCCTTATCTTCCCTCTCCACTCCCCCCCCCTCCCACCTCCACTCCTTCCCCCTCCCCCCACCATCCCTTCAACTTTCTGTGAGTCAGACTGTGTTGGGCGGCCAGAGATGCCTGACGTGTGCGGATGAGTGTGCCTGAGTGATTGTGTGGACGAGTGTTCTCTGTCTGAGGAGGGCCAGGGCCGAAAATTTAGAATTTTGTGTGCGTTTTTGTGTCTTTTTATTTGTGTCTGTCGGCGGCTCAATGTTCATCTTTACGGTGAGTTGTTCCCTATCTGCATATTATTATTAACATTCCTTACTGGACCTTCCATTGTTGTTAATGAAAAATCACCTCTCTGGAGTGAGTAACAGTGTGTCATTTGCAATACTACTTACCAAAAAGTTAAAAATATGAGAGAGATTTTATTTTTAATTGCCCATTAGCACAACTATTTTCATTTTATTGGTGATATTTCACAAGAAACAGGATAAACGCAAAATAGAAACATCTAAACTTCTTCTTTCTCGCCATTGTTGTCAAAATACAAGCAATCTGTCTAAACAAGGACGAACTTCTATGAAGTCAAGTCTGATAAAGAGGTCAATTAAGCAACAACTACAGTATTTTTGGCAATAAATGCTGTGGACATAGGCAACCAGTTCTTTTTACTGCCTTTATGTGTAAAAATTTCTTAGCGGTTACTTAAGAAACTTACAAATAACCAAAGTTGTTGAACCCCAAACAGCTGAAATGAAAGGAGCTGAGTGTTTAATACCATAAGTGTTCCACTCAGAAGAAGCCCCGCAACAGTTGACTATCAGTGCTCTGGGGCGACCAACTGAACTAAAAGAAATAACAAGTGACAGCAAGGAGTACCTAGGATGCTAAGACCATGGGCTATTCTTGAGTTGACCTCCAACTTTTCCAACAGATAAAAATTTTACAATGGTTGCTAGGAATCAAACCCAATACTTAAGGTTTTCTAGCAAAGTAGGCTAATCACTAGATCAAGGAGTCAATTTACTCTCATTGTTGTAAGCTTATAAGAAAGGCTGAAAATCGTGAAAAATAGGTGACTTATAGACCACGGTGACCTTTCATGACCTTTGACTCCAATAATTGCTGTCTGGTTTTTGTGCAAGCTGAATATAACTGTTTGCTCCTTATATTTTTCCCCTGAAAACTGAAAAAGTGTATTCCAATCAAAATTGTCAAAAGCTTTCTCCAGATCCACAAATGCTAAAAACTTATGTTTACCTTTTCTTAATCTATGTTCTAAGATAAGTCGTAATATGAGTATTGCTTCATGTGTTCCTACATTTCTCCTAAATCCAAACTGATCTTACCCAAGGTCAGATTCCACCACTTTTTCCATTCATCTGTAAATAATTCCTGTTAGTATTTTGCAACCATGACTTATGAAACTGATAGTTCTGTAATTTTCACATTTGTCTGCCTTGATTTCTTAGGAATTGGAATCACTATATTCTTCTTGAAGTCTGAGGGTATTATCCCTGTCTCATACATCTTGCATACCAGCTGGAACAATTTCTTGATGACTGGCTCCCCAACGATATCAGCAGTTCAGACAGAACATCATCTACTCCAGCAGCCTTGTTTCTACTCAGATTTTTTAGTATTTTGTCAAATTCTTCTCACAGTATAGTATCTCCTATCACATATTCCTCTACTTTGTCTTCCATTTCTAGAATACTGGGTTCAAGTTTATTTCCTTTGTACAGGCCTTCTGTATATTCCTTTCACCTTCCAGATTTCCTTCTTTGCATAGTACTAGTTTTCCATCTGATTTCTTGATATTCATACCACTGCTTTTCTTGTCTCCAATTATCTCTTTTATTTTCCTGTAGGCTGTATCTATATTTCCCTTAGTTATACATTCTTCAACAGTCTTGCATTTCTCCTTAAACCACTCCTGCTTAGCTAGTCAGCACTACCTGACAACCTCATTTTTCAGAGGTCTGTACTCCCTTTGCCTGCCTTTTTTGATGCATTTTTTATATTTTCTCGTTTCATCAATTAAGTACCTCCTGTGTTATCCGAGGATTTGTATTAGGCCTTGTCCTTCTGCCTATATGATCCTCCCCTGTTTGTATACTTGTTCTAAATGGGCAGTGTGTGGCAGAGCTCCACTAATAAGAATACTGGAGTATAAACATGAAAGTGTTGCCACACTGGAGGTACTCCATTCACTCTTGTCAGGTAGAGATGGGCAAAACCAATCTTTTCAGAGATCGGATCAGAAATAGTCATTCACTGAAATGAACTAGTTCTTTTTCATGGCTCACCGACTCACCAACTGATAAAAAACGTAAATCGATGTCACACTGCTTTTTGTCACTATACCTTTATCTGATTTGGCCATATTGTGAAAGAAGAAAGAAGAGTAATAATTTTATTGTAAGTCCTTAGTAGTTTCGAGAATTAAAATTTGTTAGTTACACCTACATTAAAATTTAAAAATGTTATAACAGAATTTAAATATTTTTGAAGGTGAAATAATTGGAAAAAGAAAAAAATATATTATTTTTATATTTGTATACTTTCATTTGTATACTTTTTGCAGAATAAAATGATACTAGTTCCATCTTTATACAGTGAGTAGTTTGCGAGTTTGAGTGAGTTGAATGAATCGTGATAGCGCGAGAGGTCCATGCAGGACGTGGCAACTGCCGCAACAAAATAGCCATGCGCACTAATGCCGCGTGCTACGTGAGCAACAAAAGCGAGCGACAATGTGCGATATTCAGCGACGCGACATGGCAGCTACAAGAAGCGATATTCGGCGACACAGCCGGGTGTCTTACGTGAGCGCGACAGATTCTCGCTACAAGATGGCCGCTAGAACCGATCACCTGTTTCTAAAGTCTGGCACTCATAAACAGTAAAATAATGATAGCTCCATAGTAAGCAATAAAGTTTTACTTAATTTAGGAAATAAGGCGTCAAAAGAGTAATGTCCACTAAATTGACAAAGTGAGAAATGTTTGTGGACTATTTCATTCATAACTTCAAATACGAAAAAAAGAATGAAGATATCCAGCCAAATTCTTCGAAAATACGACGACGAGTACAGATACTTTTTACTATGTCGTCAATGAGTTT
This sequence comes from Locusta migratoria, assembly GCA_026315105.1. NCBI lineage: Eukaryota > Metazoa > Arthropoda > Insecta > Orthoptera > Acrididae > Locusta > Locusta migratoria. Next base: position 428,286,332 of record CM048747.1, read on the forward strand.
TTCTTTTGTGAGTACAAACCATCAACAACTGATTAAGTTCGAAGAGAGTCTTACCAATAGAAATAATAAGGTAAATAACTGCAGTGATACTCCTACAGTCGGAGTAGTACAGGGGTCATGTACGGTCTGGTACGATTTCTGTTCCATCTTATATTTTAATTCCTGTAACTACATCCCTTTCACCCGTTTTTTGTGTAAGTTTTATATAGTCTCTATACAGAGCATGTCAAATATTTTTTAAATGCTTGCCAATATATTTTATCTTTAATTGCAAACACACACATCCCGCTGTACCAAACACATTATATTTGTAATGAAACATTATAGCAAGATATTTTACTCAGAAACGTAATTTTAGACACATCTCGTTTGACATCCTAGTGTGTTCTCTCTCTTGGAAAACAAGTTTGTTGTTGCTGTCAAAGATTTGACGCCAGCAGCAAATATTTCAAATGGACACATTCTCGAAACTGAATGGTTTCAGAAATAGATAACATTAATGCATATCGTTATTTTCTTTGTTATTCAATTATATAGTCATTGTTTTCAACTGGCCAAAATAGTATAGATGCATAAAAGACGCATAATTTGTAACTGGACACTCGTTTATCAAGTCAGGAAACTGCGTGATATGGGCTTACAAAATATAAGCAACAGAGAATGCACATTACACAAGACTTTGTCTCTCTTTCTCCCTTCATGCAAACTACAAATCTTCGACCTTTTTCGCGGAAATTTAATATAGTTTAATTTTGTACTGTAACGTGTTTTTGCTACAGACTGCATATTTCCTTTTATTAAGAAAACACATGTAACATTAAATACGTTTCATCTAGAGTACTATTCGAAATAGGATATTAGCCTATATGACGGTTTCTGTTGCTTCAGATGATCATTTCTGTAAGTGAGCTGCAAGCTTTATCAGAACACAGGAGGTGAAAGAACAGAGAGATGCGCAGAGTCGCTTTGTTCCACACCATGCAGTTCGCCAGAGGAGTGGGGGGAATAATGAGCAGCGCGCCACACGGGCGGCTCCGCAAGCAAGCAGAGTCGGAAAAGTGGTGGGGAGAGGTGAACCGGTGAACTAGCTAACTAACCGATTCAGTTGGCGGTCAGATCTCCTCGATCGCGGGGCAGAGAGCTAGCGGGATTCGGGAGCTGAACCGCGGTGCTTGTGTGACTTGCAGACTCTCGACTCACCGATTCTCGACAAGCAGCACAGAGGCGCTGCACGTGTTTAGGCGCTTTTTTTTTTTTTTTTGCAGTTTTATACTTGCACATGGTCTTTTCCACATTTATTTTGTAGCTTAGTAAAGTTCTGAAGCATATGGCAAGGGACGCTTATGCAGCTCATTGCTGTCACTAGAGGGACTTTTCGGATCGGATGAACTACCACTCTTTTTTTCGGGTTCATCCATCACTCACTCCTTAGAAGGATCTGGCTCTTTGAATCAGTTCAAGAGCAGATTGTCCATCTCTATTGTCAGGTAGTATGATGAGTCTGACTTTATGGTTGAGCCATCTGGGCCGTAAATGGGGTTTTTCTAGGTCACTAAAAGAAATCCAAATATTCACCTCAAATGATGAAAAGGGATTAAAGTATTATTTTAACAATGGGAAATCCTCTCTGAATGTCAATAATGGAGGATAGATAACAACTAACCATAGAGAGGCTCACTGAACTGCTGACACAAAAAATAGACAATCACATCCGCACATTTAATTTTAGGCCATTGCCTTCATCAGAAAAAGAAACACGTACATTCACACAATCACTAAGACAACTATACACACAACACCACCATCTCTACCTGCTCCAACATCAGAAGGATCTTGACTGTGAGATGGAAGTGGAGGGAGAAGGATGCCGTGTAATGGTGGGGTTGGAAAGTTCTGCATTGCATGATGGATTGTAAAGACTCTGTTAAGTGCGAATGTGAGATCTGGCATTGAATACAGTGAAGGTAAGGGGTGGGAGATGATAAAAGGGGCAAGGGGTGGAGGGATTTGAAATGATAAAACTAATAAGGAAAAATAGGAAAAAAATTAAACTGAAAATCTCACATCTGCACCAGCTCATCTGAACTGTGCAGATGGGAGTTGTCACTCCAACATATTTGACAGTCCCGTAGCCATCCTGGCCTCCTAACATAACTTACCCTCTCTACATCCTATGCCTAATATTATTCCTCGCCACCCTCTCCTACCTCACTCATCATCCTGTATCCCTCCCATTCATGTCTTCCTCTCCCCCTCCTTCCCTTCACTGTATTCAATGTCACATCTCAGTTTCCTGCCTATCAGAGCCATTAGAATCCATCACGAAATGTGGAATTTACAACTCTACCCTTACCTGGCATCGTTCCTCCTCCACTACCCTCCTCATTCACAGTCAAGACGCTTGTGACGCTGGAGCAGTGATACATTGTGGTTGTGTGTGTATAGTTGTCTGAGAATTGTGTGAATGTATGTGAAGAGGGGAAGGAGGAGGTGAATAGAGAAGGGGGAGAAGCAAATGAACAGAGAAAGGGGAGAAGAGGAGATCAACATAGAGTGGGGCACAGATGTGACGGATGGATAGACAGATAGAGGGGGGAGGAGGAAGCAGAGGTAGCTAGAGAGAGAGAGAGTGATGGAGAGATGGGCAATTGGGGGGGGGGAGTCAATAATGATACGATGACGAGCAGAGACAGCAAGGAGAAGAGAGACTGACAGAAGATTTGAGTAAATAAATACCTAGACAACTTGGACTAAGAAATAAAGAAAGAAAGAACAAAAAAGGCACAGAGATAGGCAAACAGAATAAGAGGATGAGAAGAGGAAAAATAATATTTAAAAAAGCAGTGTTCAAAACAAGCATTATAATCACTCTGATGTGTCAGACTAATTGTATTAATAAAACTACATTATTCTGTAATGAATGGAAGCAAAGATACAAGACCTAGTCCAATTTCTTACTGTTGTGAATGACCAGATATTTAAGAGTGTTTCCAAAAATACTGCAATATTATTAATTGCTTTCTGGATCACTGAAAAACTGAGTTAATATATGCAACATGAGTTGATCACACTTGGATAGTGTATATCTTTCATATAATGCAGATTAATATTCAAACAGATAATCCATTAGAACTACAAGAAAGACACAAATTAAGAAGGCAACAATGATAGTACTCACCACACCAGGAAAAAGTGACTGAAGCTTTCGTATCAGTTCTTTCTTAGTTTCTTCCTCTTTTCTTAAATTAACATCCAACAGAACAGCATCAACTTCAGCCAGACTCTTCATTAATTCTCTTCTTCTAATCTCTTGAGTTTCTTCAGGAACAGTTTCCTTGAGCTTCTGTTTCATTAATTCAATTCTTTCCTCAACCGACCTTCAACACAAAACAATATATAAAATGTAAATCAATATTCAACTAACAGGAGTAACAAATATGTATAGTAAGGAGAAAAATTTTCATTATGTGAGCATGTGAAAAGTGCATACTGTTGATGGCTTATGTGAATATACTTAACAGCTTTTTCAAAGGAAACATAATTAATTAGTGCTGGCTGATCTGTTTTCAGCTGTTCTAAAAATTATCCACTTGTAAGAAAAGGCCTTTGTATAATGATCAAAGCATTTCTGTCAAACAGTATTTAGAATTTATACAATACTAGCTGAAAACTCGCCGTTGCTTGGGTATTTATTTATTTACTCAAGCACTGAGTTAGTACTTCTCCTATTCCTTCTCTATCTGTCCATCTCCTTTTTTCTAAAAACATGTTATATTTATGGAAGAATATGTAAGAAATAAGGGTGTCTTGCATAATATACAAAATTATAAGTACATTATCAAAACAAGCAAAGATGGTAATCAAAATACAAATGTTATGTAACATTCATACATTCATTCAATTCAAATCTCGACGAAAAACAATATTTCTTGTTACTTGTCCAGGACGTAATGTGAATAAGTTCTTTGGTGATCCCAAACCTTAACAAGCGACTTAAGTTGTACATGAGAGAAGCATGGAGATGTCAAATCCACTTTGTAGTATTATTAGATTGCCCTGTTATTATTAATTGTAATAAAAATGCAACTCTCACTGGAATCACCAGTCTCTTAAAGTTAAAAGACTGATCTCTTGGAAATAATAGTTATTCATTTTATGTAAACTGTTACATTCTCTTCTTTTCCTTGTAAAGTCATGTGCATCTCACAGTTTAAAGTTGTCAACAGCACTGTTAGCTTTTAGGAATTTCCTTAAGCTGACTGAAATACAGGAGTGTCTTAGTAGTAAATATGTGAATGTATCAAAATGTGGTGCATGAAGTTACACCACAGTAAAAGTGATCTCATATGTATTGAATTATATGCTGTAAAATTGTAAAATTTTGCAGGGATACATTTATTTGTACAAGTGCTGTATGTAGGTAATACCTGATGCAAATATGTTTAGTATTAACCCTTTCGCGGCTGCAGGGGCAAGCGCCCTGGCTGCCAGTCTGGCTGACGGCGCGAAAACAGTTGTGTGCCTGAGCAGCGGCAACTGATCTGGCCCCACGGCCACTGTTGGCTATGGTCACTGCAGCTGCACACTAGTCGCGCGTTGCGGTGACCACACAACTGCCCCAAATAACACTGTCTATAAAATCAATATCTCACTGCACTGCCACAGCAGTAGCAGTTTGTGATACAAAATAGCCTGTCAAATTTAAACGACACTGTTATAAGATTACCCTTGGCTGAGAACGAAAAGATTTTAGTAAATTCTAATATCTTTTTTATTGGTTATTGAAAAAAAAATATAACTTGAGATGTACGTAACCAAAATATGTTACTACAACGTATTAAAGTTGTATTAACATCGGTCAAGTATATTTCGTAACATTTAGTTTTGAAGTGAGTTGTTCGTAGAGAAGACCTACAAAACTCTGACAGTTCTAGCTATAATCGCAAATAAAAAATATTTATTGCAATTTATGTTGTGCCCTGTAACACATCGGAGAATTAAACAAGAAAAATGATGATATATTAATGTAATGGAAATAATAAGATAAAAATATTGATAGGCTGACTGCTTCATTTGAAACTAAACCCTAAATTCGATTCACTATGCTAAATAATCCGATAATAAGCATCTATGTGCTTTCTACAAGCGGATATATTTTTCAGATGTTCACAGAGTAGTAGAGTTTGACTTAGTGGTATTCCATTTCTGATGCAAGCATTAAACTGCCGCTGGCTGAGTTAAAAAAACTTTTTTTATTACTTCTATTGCTCTTATTAGTTTCTTATTTTTCCATTTTCTTTTCTTTCAACATACAAGTTACCTGAAGAAACTAATACTTCCTTAGTTTGTAGTATGTCTCAAAACATTGCACCATACAGAGAACAATATTACATGTTTTGCATCTGATTCATGTCATTTTTCATTTTGAATGGGCAGTACACACTACACAAAGTTTCTGTGGTATCTCCTTTCTCCCCGTTGCTCCGAAGAACCCGGGATAATGTTATTTTTTATTTTCCAGTCTAAAGGGCTATCCTTTTTTGTGTCCATGGCATCTAGGTTTTAGATGTTTATTGATTGAAACTTCTCCATTAACTGACAAATTTCGCTAGTGGCTTCTTCTGTTTATTTTGCATTTCAAAATTAGTTTTTGCATTGAGCATACTCGAGTCAGTTAAATGAAAGAATATTTTCTTGTACCATTTCACTGTTTTTCGTATGCAATGCACAGAACTTAACATCAGGTCAGTCCTATCAACCGCACCAAATGACTAATTGTAACTAACTACGCAAGTGTGTTTCACTTTATTTTCTCCCGTTTATGATTCTTTTCTTCTCTCTGAACAAACACTGGTCCATTTACAGTGAACAGCATTCAGACTTATTTACTGTCCATCCCAGACTTCAATTGTATTTCTTCAGTTTATCAGGTAAAGTTGGTAATTGTTTCCTATTTTTACACACTGTGCCAATGGCATTAGTGCACTTCGCATGGAGCCATAAGAACAATTCAGGACTCGAATACCAATTGTCTAAATAAATGTGGTTTTAGGGCGCACAACTTCTACGGTCATTAGCTGTCTAAATAAATGCTATGACCTTTGTTGAGGTATGAAAACAACTAACTGACAAAGACATCACCTGACTTGCCCCAGTCAGTACTTCCGGATTGTACTTCAGTAGCAGCACCATTGTAGACAATAGAATCCAGAATGTAATTGGTCTGTACGCCACAAAGCACAAAAATTCTAATCCCAAAACGGCTACATTTGTTTGGAATATACTGTTTGAACCGTAGCCTTCCTCTAAAAAGTAGCAACATTCGTCAGTTACTAAGTTCTCAAATGGGATTTCAGCGCCACGGAATCACTTTCTGGCGTTATTCACAATCATGCCCATTTCCACAAGAATATCTTGTGATGCGGACGAATTATCACTAAAGTGTAATAAACACAGTATCAAGTGGCCGAGTGCATTGAGGCGCTATGCTTCAATGCGTGAAGCTCGAATCCTCCCTCAGGCATGGATATTTGTGCTGTTTTTAGTATAAGTTAGTTTATAAGTACTTTGTAAGTTTAGGGACTGGTCACCCCTTATTTAAGTCCCATAAGCTTAACAAACACAGTATCACCTTGTAACTGTCTCTGGCCATTATGTCAAAAAATACTGCTGTTTGCAGCAAGGAATCTTTTGACCAATATTCATTCACTGCTAACTGTTTGGACCTTGACATAAGGAGGGAACAAGCCAAAAAGCATTAAAACGCTGGAGGGTTTATAGGTTTCCATCTTGTTAATCTTATCTTATCCTGCTATATGTATCGTTACACAGACTTGGCCACAATAACATCCTGATGCTCACTACCTGAAGCTACAGAGTGTCCAGAAAAGGGCTCCCTGATTTTAAAATAAAATATCTCGAAAACAAAGATCGATAGAGGAATGCAGTAAACGGTATGTTTATTTTGAAAGCTGCAAGAAGTTTATACAGCAGTTTGAAATAATAGTTACAAAATCTACAACAGATGGTGCTCTACAGCTCATATCAGCACACATATGTGAAATAATTGTATGAAAACACTCTTTGCAAACAATCACATCACAATGTTTGCAAAATGTTCACCATTGGCACTACAGAGGTGGCGCAAACGAAGAATTAAATTCGCCATCACATTTCGTAGTGTCTCAACCGAAATGGATTCACATGCCACATAGATCGCCGATTCAAGCTCGTCCAGCGTGGCTGGATGCTTCGGGTAGACCATGTCTTTCACTGTGCCCCACAAAAAAAAGTCACAGGGAGTCAAATCCAGCGAATATGGAAGCCAATCCATGCCTGCACCAGTAAATTTGGGATATTCCAAAGCAATGACTCGATTCCCAACGTATTCCTCAAGAAAGTGAAACACTTGTTTGGTCCGATGTGGTCGGGCTACATCTTGCATTAACCATTTATTACCTGGTCAATCCTCTAACACTTGCTATGTGGTGACAAATTGTTCCAAAATTGCAACATCACGTGCACCAGTGACCATTTCTCGAATGAAAAAAGGGCCAATAATGCCTCTGCTGCATACTGCAGCCCACACAGTAACTTTAGGAGAATACAGGGGTTTTGCTTCACACTAATATGGCATTTCGGAACCTCAAAATCAACAGTTCTGCTTATTCATGTATCCATTCAGATGTAAGTGTGGTTCATCTGTAAACCAGATGCATCCAACATCAAATCCTTCACTATCAATCATTGTGATCATCTGATTAGCAAAGGCAACCAAATGTTCAAATGTTTGTAAATCTATCGGACCAAACTGCGTGGTCATCAGTCCGTAGCTTACAAACTACTTAAACCTAGGTAAACTAACGTAAGGACAAACACACACACCCATGCCCCAGGGAGGACTCGAACCTCCACAGTGAGCAACCGAGCGCTCCACAGCGAGACGCTTTAGACTGCTCGGCTACTCCACCGCAGCCTTTGTTGCACAGCTCGTACAGTTATGGCGTGGTGCATTTGAATTTTGAATGGAAACATGTGTAGGATCTTTCTCACTATTTTCTGCATGCTGGAACGCTTCAAACCAGTTTCAGATGCAATTCTACAGATGGATGACATTGGACTTGCTGAATAATTTCAGAAACTGTGGCGATATTTTCAGGTGTAACTGCGGTTTGCTTGCGGCCAACATGCCCCACTAGATCATCAGTTACGCTGCCAGTTCGTTGAAATTTTGCAAAGAGCGTAAGAATGATTTTCGCATCGGGTCCTTTTGGAACATTACATCGAGCTTGAAAACTTCGCCTTGTTTCCGTAGGACTCTCTTCTAACCTCTTGTACTCTAGCACCAGAAAAACGCGTTATTCAATGAAGTACATGGTTTTAATCTCTTCCTTCGGTAGGCTAACCTGCTTTCACGTTTCAATAGTGGAACTGATCGTTCTGGGCTTCGGATCACTATTTAGACTAGGCATTATGTATAGCGATTACAGCGCCATCTGTTAGCAGCTTTTGTACATGTTATTTCAAACTGCAGTATCAACTTCTTACAACTTTCACAATAAACATACCGTTTACTGCATTCCTCTATCGATCTTTGTTTTCGAGATATTTAATTTTGATATCAGGAAGTCCTTTTCTGGACACCCTGTATGTTATCTTCATCTTCTATAACATCCACATCACTTTCCCGATCTGAATCATACTCCATAACACTATTGTCATTGTGTTCATTTTCACTCCCCGAGTTAGAATCTTCATCTAAAATTTCATTCAAAACTCTTTCTAAAGACAAGTCACGTATTCTTTAAGTCATTTCTAAGTCAGCATGTGAACAGTAGGGAACTCCACTAACTCACTGGAAGTATACAAGATAAATAACAGCCGACTGACATTAACAATCACTTCCTCTGAAAGTAAACTGATAGTTGTGAATGTCAAGAATACCAGCCAACTAGAAATGAACTTGCATTGTTGTAGAAAAGAGAAATACAAAATCCTACTTGTGAAAATTTTCTGTAGCATGGAAGCCTAAGGGGTGGGTGGTTGTTGGACCCATATTATAAGTTTATTGTTTTTATTTCAAAACAGGAATTTTTCATAAAATATATTGATACTGATGTTTCATAAAATAGTCAACAAACAATAACTCAAAGGGAACATGTTGTATGACAGTTACCTGGGCAAAAGCAGGGAACATAAAAAACTGTGGGTTCAACAAACCTCCCCCCCCCCCCCCTTAGGTGTCCTAGGGTTAATCTGATCGAAATTCACCAATTAGATGTGAAAATATTATTCAAAAGCAGTAGATGGCTGGCCAGTACTTACCATAGCTTGATACTGATTAGCTTGATACTGATCACACAAAAAAAGGCACTAACTTTCAGAAATATTTTCCTTTGTCGTGTAGGACAGGAGCAATGAGAAAAGGAACAGAATGGGACAGTTACTTATAACCATGGCCGTGAGGTAAGGATGGGTGATATGTAGCAGTCAGAGATATTGGATTCAATTCGGAAATTGTGTCAACCCTTGTCCACACAATATGAGAGAGCAGTTGTCATGCAACAACTTGATTTATTTATTTATTTTTTTTATATTTATTCTCCCCCCCCCCCCCCCCACGATAGTACACTCAGTATCTGCCACAGACAATACAGCAGGTCCAGCCCAGGTAAAAGCTTTCTCTGGCCAGGCCTTGCCAGTTCATGCCTTTCACCAATGGAAGACGCACACTGAGTTCCGCATCTACAAACCTCATGCCGAACGATGCGCCACGCAGTGAGACAGTGTCGGTGTTCTCAGGCTACTGTGAAGGCTGAAGTGCAATATGCTACAAAGACAACATGCCTCTGTGCCATGCATTCCACCCACACCATGATTTGTTTTACTTGGGTGATTTTTGGCTCCATGCTGTGCCGTACCTGGTCTTAGATCGATGGTTCTCGAAGTTCTTGATGTTGTCAATGGTCTCGGTAGCGGCTGGTTGAAATCTCATGGAGTGAAAAGTAATTCACTACAAATTAGTAATACAACACACAATTGTAGTTCTTTGACACTTTTAATGATTTATAAATGTCCAATTCTCCCCTTTCATGGCAATCGTACAAGTCTCAATAATTACAAAATTACTACCAGGCACACCTTCCACACATTAATAATATGACTTTGCAACACAGTTTGTGTGTGGGTTACCTAAGTTCTAGGTGTACATAGTAAAGTGGCACAAATATTAATTAATCACAGTATATGCACTTTCTGCACTGAAAAACTTTAATATAATTAATCAAAATTAAAGTTCAAACTGGTGAGGCTTGTGAACTTGCATAGCTTATGCATCAGACAACTGATGAAACAATACTTTTAACTAGTGTGGATTGCAGCTCTGACAAACTGACTAAACAATACACTCAACTACCGTGGGTTATACCTCAGACAACAGATAAAACAATATTCTGATACATGCCGCGAGTGCATCCAATTTATATGTTTCAAACAATGTCACTGAAAATTATGTATTGTTAATTATGTATATTAAATTAATTTAATGGAAAAGTAAAGAGTTTCATACAACTGGCTGCAGTAAAAAATAGCTTAAATAATTCTGATTTACTGAAAATACAAATCTCGGTTAAATGTATAGGATTTCATATAGGTAATCAATTAAATTGGCTTATCAACAATACTTTAATCATTAATGGTAATTATAAGGAAACTAATGAGGGCAAAACTTTCATACCATTACTTGCGAAATGTATTAATACCTATTTTAATATCATGAGTAAAGAATTTACCTAGTTTTAATAGAAATACTAATTAGCATTTAATCTTAACTTTAACAATATACTTCTGGCATCAATTAATTAATATTATCTAATTAAACAAATGCATCTGGTGTCAAATAATAGAAAAAGACTTCACTAGTTACTTTACAGCAAATAGTAACAAAAGTTTTGGAAAACAAAATAATAGACTAATTACATTCATACCTATTATTATGCAACAGTGGTATCGGGAGGTTCAGTAATGCAAGCAGATTGGAATAAATCCCAACATGCTTTGTTACAATGCCAATGCATTCTCAAGCCAACAGGTCACGCCATGTTTTGTGTCGTATGCCTCTATAGTCGTGTCGGTGCCATGGCAGTTCTACCACAATGCGCTGTGAAGGACTACATTGTACAATTGTGTATTTGTATAAACAAATTCTATTACTATTTCATCATATAAATAAGAATGTGTGTTTATAAATTGAGTGTATTGACTTCAAGTGGCCCAACCCAGTACCACTCAAGTGGGCCATTGATTCTTCTTTTATTAAACACGAACTCCGCTACTACTAGCTCAATGGATGCCACCCCACCCTCACAACATTGTCACTAAGATCACAGCACGGCTCACAGACGAAGCTCTGCAACACCAACTTGAGCATGCAATTCACAGCAAGGTGATCGCAGGTGGCCCACACCACTGTGCCAAATGTTGCTCCCAGTGCCGTGCTGCCACCAATGCCACCTCTCCCATCATCAGCGCTTTGATGCATGGACTGTTCAAAGCCCCCAACTTGCCCAGCCGAGGTGCAACTATCCCCCTTCAACCCCCACAAGTGACACCTGTGATTTGCCTCTGCCAACACTGTTTTCACTAGCTACACATCACCCATGAGACCATCAAATTTGCAGTGGTGATCAGCCATCTGAATACAACATACACAAGGGAGGTTGTGATGCCACCTTGTCTTCCCCCAGTAAAAGAGAACTACAAGACTATCTGGCAATAGCTGGTGATGCAGCAACTTATGTTCTCTGAGATGGCAGCACCTCCAGTTCTCCCTTTCCGTCAAACGGTGCGGGAACCGCCTACACTCACAATTCCTGTGCCATCTCCACAGCCAATGGAATGTCATATGGTGTAATAAATAAGGCTTCTATTACAAAACCTGGCTAGCTCAACTCCCAGCACCAATTCAGATGGGAGTGGCATCACATGCTGACCTTCATACTTACAGAAGCCGCCAGCCTCACCGAAACGGTGCACAAGACATTGGTCATCCTGCCCACGTCTGCTGCCACAGCACGCCACCTACACCCTCGCCATCAACCAGCGTGCACGACTGGCCACACCTCAATGACTACCTGTCCCCACTCGACAAGAAGCTAATGACTACAAAGGCCAGCCCCTTCCACCTCACTCACAGCACCAAGCAGCAGGGAGTATATGACGTCCTGACATGCCTCAATTCTCAATTCACTGGCCTGTCAGACGACCTCCAAGTTACCATATTTACCCAAATGCAAGCCACATATTTTTTCCAGTTTTTGGGTTCTAAAAATACTTCTGCAGCTTATATTCGGAGGCAAAGCTTCAGGAAGTTCCGAAAAATGCCGCTAGAAGCCGCCATAAATAGGTCTTGTGAATGGTAGTTCAAACAATGCCACTAGAAGATGCTGTAAGTAGTTTGTGTGTTTGGTACATCTGGATTTCACCCTTTGTTGCATTGTTTGCCGTCTGCTTTTGAAATTTCATGCATTCAGTGCTACGTTGTATCCGATTGTGAAGACACAGGTTTTTTGTACACTGCAAAGTTTAAGAGAAAAGTAATTTCTTTCTCAGAGACGACATTTAATCACACATATGCGGTTAAAAACACACAAAACTTCCTTAGAACAATAGATAAAGGTTTAGATTATATGAGTACTTATTCCATAGATCATGAATACGACACTTCGTAATGATGTGGAACATGTCAGGTTAATGAAAGGTGTCTTTACAAACTATTACTTTGTACTAAATATTACATGACACAATTTACTTATTTATTCCTTCAGATTTCCTAATATATATCTAAAAATTCACCTTTAGTGTAGAAGGAGTTGTCATTCAAAAATACTTTAACTTATTTTTAAATGCTAGTTGGCTAGCTGTCAGGCTATTGATGCTGTTTGGTAGGTGATCAAAAACTTTTTTGGCAGCATAATTCACCCTTTCTGTACCAAAGCTAGATTTAACCTTGAATAGTGAAGATCATTCTTGAATAGTGAAGATAATTCTTTCTCCTAGTGTTGTTGGTATGTACACTGCTATTGCTTTTGAATTGGTAATAACAAATTTCATAAGTGAATATATATATATAGGAAAAATTCCTAACAGGAAAAATATACGTAAAAAATAGATGAAGTACAGTTACCAGGCGAAGGGGCACAGGCAGTAATAGCAACAAATAAACACACAGACACACACACACACAAAAATGCTAGCTTTCGCAGCCTAGCTGCTTCATCAGGCAGAAGGGAGGAGAGGGAAAAGAAAATGATGAGGGTTTTAAGGAAGGGGGTAAGGAGCCATTCCAATCCCGGGACAGGAAATATATTGGACAGGAAATTTTTATGGAATGACTCCTTATCCACTCCCTTAAAACCCTCATCATTTCCTTTTCCCTCTCCTTCCCTTCTGCCTGACGAAGCAGCTAGGCTGCGAAAGCTTGTATGTGTGTTTGAGTGTTATTTTATTCGTTTCTATTGACGAGCCGGTCCTTTTGGTAAGTCAATATATATATATATATATGTGTGTGTGTGTGTGTGTGTGTGAAGCTACTGTGATGATCCCTAGCTCTTCAAATAAGTGTCTGCTGGATGATCTTGGATGGGCTCCAGCAATTATTCTGGTTACATGCTTTTGTGCAATGAATACTTTTTTACTCAGTGATGAATTACCCCAGAAAATGATGCCATACAAAAGCAGAGAATGAAAATAGGCGTTGCAAGCTAATTTACTGAGATGTATATCACCAAAATTTGCAATTACCCTGATAGCATAAGTAGTTGAACTCAAACGCATCAATGTTCTTCCCCCCCCCCCCCCCCCCAAGTTCAACCCCTCATCAATGCATACACCTAAAAATTTTGAATATTCTACCTTTCCTACAGATTTCTGATAAAGTCTACATTTATTAATGGTGTCATTCCATTTACTTTATGGAACTGTATGTACTGTGTTTTATCAAAATGCAATGATAGTCCATTTGCTGATAACCACTTAATGATTTTCTGAAAGACAATGTTTACAATTTCTTCAGTTGTTGTCTGTCACGTGTGATAACTATACTTCTATCATCAGCGAAAAGAACCAGCTCTGCTTCTTCATGAAGAATGGCAAATCATTAATTATATTAAGAACATCAAAGGGCCCATTTTTGAGTGTTCCCCAGTTTCAGGAATCAGCTGTTTCACAAAAAATCCCAACAGGTGATGTCCGGTTATTCAGAGCATTTAATATTTCATTGGTGAAAGTAAATATAGCCTTTCTGAAAACCAACCTGACATTTTGTTAGAGCTTTATTTTTACCTATGTGTGAAGCTACTCTATAATACATTACTTTTTCAAGAATTTTGGATAAGCTTGTCAGAAGTGAGATTGGATGGTAGTTGTTGATATCAGACGTATCCCGTTTTTTGTGCAGTGTTTTAACAATAGCACATTTCAGTCTATCAGGAAAAACACCTGCTTTAGAGAACTATTACATATGTGGCTAAGAATCCTACTTATTTCTTGAGAACAAGCTTTTACTCCCCTGCTGGAAATACCATCAATTCCATGTGAGCTTTTGCTCATGAGAGTGTTTATTATTTTTTTAATTTCAGAAGGAGAGGTGGGTGGGATTTCTATTGTATCAAATTCCCTAGGTATGGCCTGTTCCATTAACTGCCTAGATTCTTCTAATGAACATTTAGATCCTATTTTCTCCACAACATTTAAAAAATAATTATTAAAAATTTTTTCAACTTCTGGCTTGTTAATTGTAAACTTTTCATTCACTTTGATGGAAGGATTTCACAAAGGAAGCCGCAATTTTTGCATGTAGCTCCGAAATATTTTAACCCTTTCACTGCTCTGTACATAAATATATGGTAATCGTTTCAGTGTGACTCTGGATATATTCAGTAATTATTTTAGATAAGCCACGCTGTAAAATCAAGTTGCATTGTAAATAATTCTATTCCTGCTCTAAGGCTTATCGGTTATCATATGAACCCTTGTACACTCAGTAAATTAATAAAGCTCAAAAAGCAAATATTTTTAAAAAAAATTATGCAACCCTTTGTTTTCGTAAATCTTTTCTAGTTCATCCACTCCTAGTTCGTCCACTCTTTTTGGCTTTTGCTGCCGCTACTAAAAGAGCTCTTTTTTTTTTTTTTTTTTTTTTTTTTTTTTTACGACAGCTTTTTTATATAATGAATCAGTGTTGCCAAAGTGTGTGCTATTACCCGTATTTTTGGGCAATTTGACATCAAATACTTAGGCAAATAAACCAGTTATTAACATGAATGGGTGATACAATGGTATTCAACTACTTTGCATACAGAGTACTCTTAGAACTTCATTTTTAAAATAGATTTCTTGTGGCAGTAAACTGTAACACTACAGCTGAGCTGAATCTCAGCTTGAAATGAAGGTAACTGGCAGAAGCGAATCATGCAATTCTGCAGCACACTTTCGCGTCCTCTCGCTGTTCCCCGTCAGTCTTCGGAAAAGGAGCGGACGAACTAAGAGGCGAGAGATTGCAAACTAGTTTGCGTAGTTCGCCTGTGGGAGCACTCTTCCAAACTAGTTCATTCGCGGACTACACAAGACTACTACCCAGCCAAGCAGATGCTCAACTGGCATCACAAGGACTTGATATAATTGCAGTCCTACCACCAAACCGAAATCTTTGACAATACTACAATTCGAACTCAAGCCTTGTTTAGCTTCAAAGCTGAAGTGTGACAAAAGGCTCATTCTAACCGCAACATATCACTAAATCTAACAATTCCTGATTCATATGTCAGCTCACATTCGAAAAGTAGAAACGTTGCTAAATTTTAATATTTTTGAGTTTTGTCTCTGGGTATGAAAAAGGTGAATTCTACAAAGGAAAAAGTAGACACAATGAATTAGTTAGCTGACTTCAATACAAACAGAACTAACCCAAAAAATACTCCAAGACATAGCTACACACAATTTTTAGTGAAGACATTATGTCAAACATAAAGTTTTACAGAAATTAATTTAAAATCATATAAATTATTTGCATGTGGCTACAGGAATAACTTACCCATCATAATCATAGATCTGAGATTTTTTTATATACAATATTCAAACAGCTGTAGCTCTATACTCAATGAAAACTGCACAGGTTTTTGTGAAACTTTCAACTTATAATTTTTCATAATATCATTTCGAAATATATTTAACATTGTTCCTAAACACATGCTACTGTACATGCATACTTGCTTCGAACAATCCTATCACAGTATAGTCAATTGTTATTTAAATCCTTACTTTAAATGCTCACTGAATTGTTGACGTTTATCATCAAGTAGTTTCTTTCGTAACACGTATTCTTGAAGTTTCTTCTTTTCTTGGTCAGAATTGCTGACTTCATCATCAATTATCTTTTGATCTCTTGCTTGCTCATCCTCCAAGCTTCCAAGCTCTGAGATGTATACTGCAGCTTGCACGTCCACTATAGACTTAAGCCTGCAATATTCTTGCACCTGTTTAAGATCATGTTCATATAATGATTTGCAGTTACTGATTATCTTCTTACAAGAATTTATTGGAAGATACATGTTAATTTAAAACAATACTGGATTAAAAATAATGATAATAAATAAGAAAGGGATAACAGCAAAATTTTTTAAAGGGTAGACAAAGGCTAAGAGAAAGATGAGATGGAAGAAGTAAATACTCCCAAATAACCTGCACCAAGCATGCTACTACTGATGTGCAACCTTCCATATTGTCATATGAGATTGGATTATGGTTCCTTTCACTATGATGTTCTGTTTACACTTTACAACTTGAATGACCATGTGGTGAATGGTAACACTATAAGATTCATATAAACTGTGAAGTTTCTTTCAAAGAATGAAGTTAGAATATTATGATATTCTGCTGCAAATTCTTAAACTTCAGTAAGGTAAGTACAGAAATAATTTGTGAGATGTAAGTTCTTCGAACCCATGATGCTCCTGTTACTTGAAGCTAATAAAATTATGGTGTAATTTATTTCCAAAGACAAAGAAGTTCTCTGCCATAGCTAACCTCACAGACTGGGTTGTCAGTGACTCAAAACTACTTTACCTTCCATCTCCTTTTTCCAGCCTTATGAAGAAAATTTGTTTTCCGAAAGCTTGTTTCAGTATTTATTTTTATCTTTTTGGCATTACTATAGGCAATACTCAACTGGTGTAATTACTTGTCAGCTACTCTCTCTCTCTGAATCATATCTTTCACATATCTATGGAGTATTTCCATCTGATTAATCAACTAGGTAATTTGTTAGTTGTAAATATTTTCAAGGCACAAATAGGAAAATGTCTTAAAATAACATTGAAAGATTCTTATTGGAATGCATTACCATATTTGCACGAAAATAGACCATGTGCGAACACAGGCCACACCTAAACTTTTGACAAGAGATTATAAAAATAATAATAATAATAATAATTTTTAATACAGGCCACAGGTTTATAATTTTTTTATTTTAATTTATATTTATTTATTTACTGTCTAATCAAACTTTCTTGTAATCAGAAACACATTGTTACGAATCCATATCATTTTAACAACAAATTCTAAACTGATACGGAAAACTGTAAATCAATGAATAAGAAAACGAGATGACACGCCGACAGTTAAGCAGCTCTCCTAGTGAGGGAAGGACGAACCAAGACTTTTTATTGGGAATTTCAAGTGCTATATAGCGTAGACTTGTGCTGCGGAATATCAAGTTTTTCAGAGTTCAATATGAGAGAAATAATATGTGTGTGTGTGTGTGTGTGTATGTGTGTTGTACACTTTAGGTTTTCCTGTAGTTTTATGATTTTCTGAAAACATTTCTGACAAAAATAATAAAAATATAAATAGGCCTAATAAAAAATTATGGAATACGATTACGAACTCTACTATTGTGATGATATCTATGAACTCAACACGTAATATTATTTCTGACCGACAAAAAATACTTTATATTTTATTTCAGCTTTGCAAAGTTACACTTTATCTTAAGTTCTGTCTCATTAAATTAGTACAGTAAAACCACATTTTTACTTTCCCAGATTTTACGTTTTCCCACCATTTACACTCTTTCTTGTCAGTCCCGTCAAATTTCCTATGTTCACAATGTTAATTCATCACCGTTTTTGCATTAACGTATTTACACTTTTTCGCATTTTACACTTTTCGAAACCACATTCGTCAAGAATAAAATGACGTAATTGACATACACTGAGGCTGACATGGGTTTCGCCTTAAAATATAGTCTTTATAAATGTTACGCAGTCAAGTTCCTTGACAATTAGCATTTATTCTGACCTGTATTTAGCATGTCATTGTTTGCAGTACGCGCCTAGTTGACTTACTACGCAATAGCTGATGGGAGTATAGTATTCCCCATACCGCTCCATCCCACAAATTGTCCATGTCTAGCGTTACCCGACCAACTTCCTGCCTGCGATCGTCTGCTGTCTGCACAGAGACCATGCAAAAACAGAAACAGTTCGACAGACTGACTCCAGAACAGAGAGACGCTGCATTCAATGCGTACAGTTTGTGACACCAAAACAGTGAAGCGCTGCAATCACTGCGTACAGTTGGTTGTAACTATGTGTAGCATGGTGTTTAGGCTTCTACGAATTTGGTTGGTTGGTTGGTTGGACAATATGTCGGAAGGTGTGTAGAGGCCGATTGTCAGCTTGGCTTTGTTTATGCAACTGGCAGTTTTTCATGCTTTGCATGACATGTTTCGAGAATTTATTTTTGTTGTGAAATACAAATCTCTATCTACGGTACTTTATAACCTCAAAAAAGCGATAATACTGTGAGATGACAACCCTATGCAAATGTCACAGAAATACTTACGTATATATTTGCACTTGAGAACGCGAATAAATTCAAGAATATCATCATGCAAAACATCGAAAAATACAGTTTTACTATATAAATAATTAATGCCGGTTAAAGGCTTGCTGACTAATCACTTATGATGAATGAAATAATGTCGAAAAATCTCCTTCCATAAAATTACCAGTTCCCTAGAGCTTAAAATGGTAAAAATTTGGGTAACCTTTATTACCGTACATTTCATTTTTCAAAAGAGATAGATTGGCTGGCCAGTACTTACCTTTTTGCTGTACCGCCAATAGTTGCACACAGAAAAAGGAAGAAAATAACAAGCTTTTGGAACTGTGTTCCTTCTTCAGGTGGAGAGAAGGGAGAAAAAGAACAGAAAGGTAATTCACAACCTAGGTCATGAGGCTGGTGTAAGAGGATTGTGGAAAGGATAGTAGAAGTCAGAGACAGTATCTGTGAGTTCCACAATCCTCTAACATCATTCTCATATATAGGTCATGAATTACCTTTCCGTTCCTTTCCCATTCCTTTTTTCTTCTTTTTCTCCCTTCTCTCCATCTGAAGACAGTATCTCTGACTACCACAATCCTACTACATTGTATCCGATCGTGAAGAAGCAATTTTTTTTCTTTTTTTTAACACCACAAAGTTAAAAAAAAGTAATGTCTTTCAACAATGCACATATTATGCTAGTGAAAACACACAAAATTGCCCAAGAACATAAGAAGATAAAGGATTTCGAAGGACACTGCAATTGTTACGTGTAGCTCCAAAATATATTAACCCGTTCACTGCTCCAAACGTAGATATACTCTAAATGTTTCAGTGCGACTCTGGATATATTAAGAAATTATTTTTGACAAGTGACTTTGTAAAATCAAGTTTCATTGTAAGTAATTAATTCTATTCTTGCTTTATGGCATATAGGTTACCGTATGTACCCTTTCCCACTCAGTAAATAGTAAAGTTCAAAAAATAAATAATAAAGATTTTTGACTTACCTACAGTACAGGCTCGTCGACAGAGACATAAAACACACACACACAAACATTTGAGCTTTCGCCACCACTTGCAGCTTCTTCGGGAAAAAGGGGAAGGAAGGATAGGAGCACAGAAACCCAGTCTCTCCCATCTACTCAATCTCCCACTTCCAGCTCCACTCTCCTCCAAACCTTCAAATCCTACTGCACACAATCCGGAACCATGACATCCCAAATCAGTTGTCCTCTAAACCCTCTCTCCCAAACTGAAACCTCTGTCCTATCCAAAGGCCTCACCTTTAGCCCTACTCCCAAATTCGACCAAACAGCCCTTGTCAAAGATTTACTATCCTATACTCATAGCCTTTGCTGGAGATATCACTTTGCCACGAAGAAAAATAATCCTACTCCTAATGATCCAACTCCACAAGACATGACTCAAAAAGAACCTTGCCTGGAACAGTTCCGTCCTCCATCACAGCTAGACCCACCCGCTCTTCCTCAAAATCACCCTCTTCAAACCTTCCAGGAATTCCTTACTTCCAAACTTGCCTCTCAGTCTTTCCTAAGAAACCTTAATCCTACTCCAACATTACTACAGCTGAATCCCGAGCCATCCGTGATCTGAAAGCTGACCATTCCATCGTCATTCTCCCAGCCGACAAGGGATCCACAACCATGGTACTTGATCGGCGGGAGTATGTGGCTGAGGGACTGCGTCAGCTTTCAGACAACACTACCTACAAAGTTTGTCAAGACAATCCTATCCCTGATGTCCAGGCAGACCTTCAAGGAATCCTCAAAACCTTAGGCCCTCTACAAAACCTTTCACCTGACTCCATTAACCTCATGACCCCACCAACACCCCGCACCCCCACCTTCTACCTACTCCCCAAGATCCACAAACCCAATCATCCTGGCTGCCCCATTGTGGCTGGTTACCAAGCCCCTACTGAACGAATCTCTGCCTACATAGACCAACACCTTCAACCCATCATGTGCAGTCTCCCATCCTTCATCAAAGACACTAACCACATTCTCGATCGCCTGAAATCCTTGCCTAGCCAGTTACCTCCAGAAACCATCCTTGTAACCATTGATGCCACTTCCTTGTACACAAACATCCCACATGCCCAGAGCCTTGCTGCAATGGAGTATTTCCTTTCACGCCGACCACCCACTTCCCTACCTAAAACCTCTTTCCTTAATACCCTAGCCAGCTTCATCCTAACCCACAACTTCTTCACTTTTGAGGGCCAAACATACCAACAACTAAAGGGAACAGCCATGGGAACCAGGATGGCCCCCTTGTATGCAAACTTATTTATGGGACGCTTAGAGGAAGCCTTCCTGGATACCCAAGCCTGTCAACCCAAAGTTTGGTATAGATTCATTGACGACATCTTTATGATCTGGACTCACAGTGAAGAAGAACTCCAGAATTTCCTCTTCAACCTCAACTCCTTTGGTCCCATCCAATTCACCTGGTCCTATTCTAAATCCCATGCCACTTTCCTTGATGTCGACCTCCATCTGTCCAATGGCCAACTTCACAAATCCGTCCACATCAAACCAACCAACAAACAACAGTACCTCCACTATGACAGCTGCCATCCATTCCACATCAAATGTTCCCTTCTCTACAGCTTAGCTCTTCGTGGCAAACGAGTCTGCTCCAGTCCCGAATCCCTGAACCAGTACACCAATAACCTAATAACAGCTTTCACATCCCGCGGCTATCCTCCTGATCTGGTACAGAAGCAAATTTCCAGAGCCACTTCCTCATCCCCCCAAATGCAGAACCTTCCACAGAAGAACCCCCGAAGTGTCCCTCTTGTCACCGGATACTTTCGTGGACTGTAGCGGACTCTGAATGTGGCTCTCCAGCAAGGTTACGACTTCCTTAAATCCTGCCCCGAAATGAGATCCATCCTTCATGACATCCTTCCCACTCCACTGAGAGTGTCTTTCCGCCAACCACCAAACCTCCGTAACCTCCTAGTCCATCCATATGAAATCCCCAAACCTTCTTCTCTACCCTCTGGCTCCTACCCTTCTAACCGCCCCCGTTGTAAAATCTGCCCTATGCACCCTTCCACCACCACTTACTCCAGTCCCGTAACCCGGAAGGTGTACACGATCAAGGGCAGAGCCACTTGCGATAGCAGCCACGTGATTTACCAACTGACATGCCTGCACTGTGAAGCATTCTATGTGGGAATGACCAGTAACAAACTGTCCATTCGCATGAACGGTCACAGGCAGACATGTTTTTTGGTAATGAGGATCACCCTGTGGCTAAACATGCCTTCGTGCATGGCCATCACATCTTGGCACAGTGTTATACTGTCCAGGTTACCTGGATACTTCCCACTGACACCAATCTTTCAGAACACCGGAGATGGGAACTTGCCCTACAACACATTCTCTCTTCCCGTTGCACACCTGGTCTCAACCTCCGCTAAATTCTAATTCCCGCCCACCATCTTAACATCTTTGCCTCGGTTCTGTGGATAGAGCCTCTGCCTGAAGTGGTATCTCTGTCCAACTTATTTGGCTTCTACAAATGTCTGCCTAGGTGTGCTTGCATGTGGATATGTGAGTGTGTGTGTATTTGTTTTCCTTCCTTTTTGTCCCCTAAGGTAAGTCCACCCACTCCTGGGATTCGAATGGCTCCTTTTCCACTTCCTTAAAACCCGTTTCCTTCCCTTTCTCCTGTCCTTGCTTCCTCTTTTTCCCGAAGAAGCTGCCAGTGGTGGCGAAAGCTCGAATGTTTGTGTGTTTTTGTGTGTGTGTTTTATGTCTCTGTCGACGAGCCTGTACTGTAGGTAAGTCAAAAATCTTTATTTTATACATATATTTCCCACCAGGAAAGTCTCCTTCTATATATATATATATATATATATATATATACATACACACACATAGGTGTGTGTGTATTAGTTCACCTTTGCTGGAGACAATTTACACGTCTATGTAAATGTGTGGGTGTGTGTGTGTATTTGTTTACCCTCCTTTTTCCCCCCAAGGTAAGTCTTTCCTCTCCCGGAATTGGAATGTCTCCTTACCCCCTTCCTTAAAACCTTCATCATTTCCTTTTCCCTGTCCTTCCCTTCTGCCTGAAGAAGCAACTGTGTTGTGAAAGCTTGCGTTTGTGTGTGTGTGTGTGTGTGTGTGTGTGTGTGTGTTCATTTATTTATTTGTGATGCTGTCACACCTGTGCTCCTTCGCCTGGTGAGTAATCTTTGTCTATTTTATTTTTATTTCCTGCTAGGAATTTTTCGTCTTAATATATATATATATATAGAAAATTATAGAGGGAAACTTTCCCGGTGGGATAAACAAAAATAAAGAAAGAAAAGAGGTGACTTACCAAAAGGACCGGCTCGTCGAGAGAAACAAATAAAATCACACACAAACACACATACAAGCTTTCGCCACCACTGGCAGCTTCTTCAGGAAAAAGGGAAGGATATGGGTTTTAAGGAAGTGGAAAAGGAGGCCTTCCAATCCCAGGAGTGGAAGGACTTACCTGAAAAAAAGGAAGGTAAACAAATACACACACACTCAGACATATCGAAAAGCAAACACACCTAGACAGACATTTGTGAAAAGCAAAGAAGTCGGACAGAGATACCAATTGAGGCAGAGGCTCTGTCCACAGAAACAAGGCAAAGATGCTAAAGATAGTGGGCGGGAATTTGAGTTAGCGGACATTGAGACCAGGTGGGCAACGGGAGGAGAGAATAAGCTGAAGGGCAAATTCCCATCTCCGGAGATCTGAAAGGTTGGTGTCGGTGGGAAGTATCCAGATAACCCGGACGGTGTAACACTGCGCCAAGATGTGCTGGCCTTGCACCAAGGCATGTTTAGCCACAGGGTGATCCTCATTACCAACAAACACTGTCTGCCTGTGACCGTTCATGCGAATGGATAGTTTGTTGCTGGTCATTCCCACATAGAATGCTTCACAGTGCAGGCATGTTAGTTGGTAAATCACGTGGGTGCTATCGCAAGTGGCTCTGCCCTTGATCGTGTACACCTTCCGGGTTACTGGACTGGAGTAAGTGGTGGTGGAAGGGTGCATAGGACAGGTTTTACAACGGGGGCGGTTGCATGGGTAGGAGCCAGAGGGTAGGGAAGGTGGTTTGGGGGTTTCATAGGAATGGACTAGGAGGTTACGAAGGTTAGGTGGGCGGCGGAAAGACACTCTCGGAGGAGTGGGGAGGATGTCATTAAGGATGGATCTCATTTCGGGGCAGGATTTAAGGAAGTCGTATCCCTGCTGGAGAGCCACATTCAGAGTCCGCTCCAGTCCCGGAAAGTATCCGGTGACAAAAGGGGCACTTCTGGGATTCTTCGGTGGAAGGTTCTGGATTTGGAGGAATGAGGAGGTGGCTCTGGTAATTTGCTTCTGAACCAGATCAGGAGGATAGCTGCGGGATGTGAAAGCTGTTATTAGGTTATTGGTGTACTGGTTCAGGGATTCGGGACTGGAGCAGACTCTTTTGCCACGAAGACCTAAGCTGTAGGGAAGGGAACATGCCTTGGTGCACGGCCAGCACATCTTGGTGCAGTGTTACACCGTCCGGGTTATCTGGATACTTCCCACCGACACCAACCTTTCAGAACTCCGGAGATGGGAACTTGCCCTTCAGCTTATTCTCTCCTCCCGTTGCCCACCTGGTCTCAATCTCCGCTAACTCAAATTCCCGCCCACTATCTTTAGCATCTTTGCCTTGTTTCTGTGGACAGAGCCTCTGCCTCAATTGGTATCTCTGTCCAACTTCTTTGCTTTTCACAAATGTCTGTCTAGGTGTGTTTGTGTTTCGATATGTCTGAGTGTGTGTGTATTTGTTTACCTTCCTTTTTTTCCCCTAAGGTAAGTCCTTCCACTCCTGGGATTGGAATGGCTCCTTTTCCACTTCCTTAAAACCCGTATCCTTTCCTTTCTCCTCTCCTTCCTTCCTCTTTTTCCCGAAGAAGCTGCCAGTGGTGGCAAAAGCTTGAATGTTTGTGTGTTTTTATGTGTGTTTTATGTTTCTGTCGACGAGCCTGTACTTTAGGTAAGTCAAAAATCTTTATTTTATACTTATTTTTCTCACCAGGAAAGTCTGCTTCTAAAATTGCGCAAAACTTTGTTTTTGTAAATCTCTCCTCCACAATGTAAATTTCATCAGGGTAACATCGCAAATGTGCAGCATAGCGGGGCTATAGTGAGGCTTTGACCTCCAAACAATATATTTCGAATCGATGTTTCAAAACGGTATGTATGGAATACGCGAATGTTTCTGAACTAGAAATTCGTGTGCTACGCACCCTCACATACTGAATTAAAATAAAATTCTTGTTTGTCCTATACCTAACCTAACTTCCACTTTTAAAAATGTTATCTGTAGGCAGCCTTAAGAAGGTTAGGTATAGGTTAAACAATAAGTGATTTTATTGCGTGAGGGCGCATAGCGTCCAAATCTACGGTTCAGAAACACTAAATAGATTTATAGTTGTACATTCAATATATATCATTTCAGGCTGGGCTACTTCGAGTGTAAGCTTTCTTGTAAATTACACACTTTACGTTCCTGCCTAATCATATCCTTTAAAATCACGACATATTCATAAAAATCATAACACTTGCCTCTTCGATATGTATCGTTTTGATACTTAACCGCTTTGATATATATCGTTTGGAGGTCAAAGTACCGCTACGCAGCACATCTGTGAGATTACCAATTTCAGACTATATTTCAATCTATTTTTTTCCTTCCTTTAATATATGTGTGTATGTAATTTTTTTACCTTCGTATAGGACGACCTCAGATTTTAGGGCCTTTTTTAATGATTCAGTCATCATCTTATCTGCGGAAATACACGGTATATAATAAACTTCCTGGTTAGTATTTTTAAGTCTATTATATACATATATCCCAAATAAACTATGAAAATGCAAGAGTGATCAAGTAAGCACATTTTACCATTCAAAACATTATTTCCCGTATTTTACATTTTCCCACATTTTACACTCTTTCATTGAAGTCCCTTGAAAAGTGTAAAAATGGGGTTCTACTGTATTTTAGCATCTCTCCATATTTTCATAATCTTTTTCTGTTAAAATATTACGACATATTCTGTGGTGGTTTGTCTGCACTGGTTTACGTAAAATCACGTGACACTGTCAAATCTCCATTGTTCTTGCAAATATCTCTGAAATGGTGCAAGTTATGGAAACGCAAAGTTGTTGAGAATTTTCTCTCTACAGGTACATTTATTCAATTTTTGTGTCATATGATCGGCTAAACTGTTATTTTCATTTAAGCCGTTATTTTCATTTAAGTTTTGCACCGTTAAAAGATGATCGTGTTTAATGTTACTACCGTAATGTATTACCTTCTATTCATTATGGTTACTGCTGTAACATAAAGTGGACCAAAAATGCTCATTGCAAGTGTACAAGTGAGGAAAAACTGTTAAATTGTTCAAAGAGTCATGCATTGCATGGTCAAAACTGTAAATATCCCGATATAGAAAGACTTGCTTGACTTCATGCTGAACTCAATATTGGTATTGTCTACATAAATCAGCTGTTCCGCAATCTTAACTTCCCATCACCACTCGTGGTAGACGTTACCAAGATAAACGACACGGTATGAACTCGCACGACCCACTCTAGGCTTTTATCACGAAGATTAGCTCCATTGCCCACATCAATCATTTATGTGCTTAGGAAGTCTGTGTTACTTACTGCTTTTGTGTGAGACTGCACTGATGTGTAAAAACACTGTTGTCTGTTGCTGGCTGCAGTCAAGTTGCAATAGTAGAATAAATAATGAGACCATTCGATGTATATCAAAGCTTTTATTTTCATTAACTGACCCGCAGTTTTTGTGAAGATGTATAAAAACGTAGATGCCATTTTGAAAAATTATTATGTTTCTGAAACCAAAATAAACTTGAGCATGCAATTTTTTAAAGAAATGTACGGGAGGGGTGGATAAATCTCGATTATAAGCTGCACCACAATTTTGTAAGTCAATATTTGGAAAAAAAAGTGTGGCCTATATTAAAGCAAATGTGGTAGTAAACACTCTTAATGCTTTGTCAGCAAGAAATGCGACAACATACTTACCAATTTATCTCCCTCCCCTCTCTGACGTCCACACTCCTGAAACACCACCTTCATGACCTAGGTCGTAAACTACTTTTCCCTTCTGTTCCCATCCTTTCTTCTTCCCTTCTCTCCCACCTGACGAAGGAACTGTGTTCTGAAAGCTTGTCCTTTTTGTCCCCTTTTTTCTGATTCTACTTTTGTGTTACTATCAGCAGTACAGCACAATGGTAAGTACTGGCCAGCCATTCTATCTCGTTTTTAACAATATTTATCATCTCTGAGGAGAATTTTCATCATTAATCGAATTTTAAGACTTCTAATATTTTGGTTCCAAAAATGTCAGACTGAGAATATTTTGTTATGAAGTTGATTCCCGAAAGTGTAAAATTGTTAAAATGCACATTTGGCCAAAGAAGAACATTCTCTCATTTAGTATTTTAGGGAGAAGTAGTCTGTTGTCAGCTTTCAGCATTCAGTAGTGTAGTGTTACATTGAACACTGCTACCTTCTTTTATGTCGACTTGAGGTATCTACATATTAATAAAGTTGTTATCAGTCTGGACCAGAACAGAAACTGCCACCAGAATCTATGTTTGTTGCAGATTCTACGGGCGAAGGCCAGCGCACAGTAATCACAGATGACATAGGACATAATACGAAGACATTTCTCCATGATTTAGGACTAACAATGGAAAAAACAATTGATGAATTGTTCTTGTTGATTTATATGTATGTTCTTGCGACTATTGTAATATTACTCATTCATGGTTTGACTGACGTCCAATGTTTTTGTCCATAAGGCGAATCAATTGATTTAAGAAGTTTCTCAAGGAAAACGGAGTTCTTCTTTATATTTTAATTTATTGTGGACATCTTAAATTGAACATCGTGTATCAAGAAGAGGTTTATTCATTATGGTTACACGTTCTAGTAATGTTAGAGGCACAACTGAGGCTGGATCTCTTAATTAACGTTTTCACAGCTATGTTAAAGTTATGTGCTTAACCCGGCTGAGAGAGACTTTTAAAATGAAATGTTTCCTCTTGCCATTTGAAGAAGAGATTTTAAACAGTGGCGAGAACGTTTCAATCTATAAATCGTGAAATAGTACACAACTGCAGATCCACGACAACAAGAAACATTTCAGTAGCACGCCGAAAAGGATATGATGTCGACAATACAATGTTGCTGGATCCCAATTTGTAATGCTGCTTGCAGATTTGGAGAGATTTTAAGCGAAGAGTTCTCTTTAGGTAATATATTGAGATAAGACTATTAAGCAAAACTGATAAAACTGGGAAATACTTCTTTTGTGGCAATCTTGTAGTATGTCAAATCTGTAGTAATTCTGCAAGATACAATGAAAAAACACAATAACTTAATTAAAGAAATTACTAATTTTCATTGTAATTAATTCCGAAGAACTCAACTGCAAAGGTCTCAGTGAAAAAAAATAATGCATCTGAGAAAAATTTACAAAGAAATGAGCTGTTGGGGAGGAAACATCCAGCACCACAGAGATACAGAATGAAAAAGAAATTTAGTTGGCACAAAACTACTACTCATTTACTCATCAACAATTATGATGCTGTATAAAATACAAATATAAAATCTGGGAAGATGATGATCCTTACAGATCCGTGAAAATAGCATCCAAATTAAGAAAACTTAGCACATTGAAATTACAAAATTAGCATTTATTTAGCATCTATTTTGAACAAGAAAATTAGTAACAATTCGATAATAAACATTTATCATACCTTTGCCAAAACCGAAAACATCCACAGGAGTACTTTCATAAACTGGTGTCTGATAAATGAATTAATATGCACTGAAGTTGTTTTTTAAATGTTAATGGAATACTAAACAACTTTTTAAGTAACAAAAAATAAGAAAATGCACACACAATAAGGCACCAGATAAATATTTTCAGGGCAAACAAAATTGAAAAATTATTAATTTGTTCCAAAATTACTAAAAAATTTAATTAAATGCCAACATTGAACAGGTTTATATAGCTTCTTCTTTCATTCTACTCCGATCACTTACTACAAGATTGTATCTAGAGAAGTAGCGTTCAGCATCAACACTATTAGCAGGGCTCCATATCACAGATAACGCAGCAGAGAAAAATGCTTCAAATTTTATTTTCTCGCACAGTAGCGTTTGTAAAACATCAGGCCGTTCATTGCTTTTTTTCACTTTTCAAAATATACCATTGTAAAGATAAATACCCTTCTATCAGGTCATTTTGAGGCACTTTTTCAAAATGTGGAATTTTCAAGCTGGCTAGAAGAACAGATTCGTCAATAGAAAGTTTGCACCACAAATAGTAGGATTAAAATTCTCACTCAACTCTTTTAAAAAGATGTTTGTTGCATTTGGTAAGGTATGGGAACATAATTTTAAAAGACTTTTTTGAGCCGCAGATTTAAGGAGATTTCTGGCATGCTGCTTCTTGCATTTTATCTATAAGATCTTTTGTTGATTGTGAAAACAAACCATCACCATTTCTCTTTAACTGTGTTTTATACATTCCAGTTCTTCCCACAATAAATGGGCAAATGGATATTCTGACCCTTTTAAATTCTTTATTAGTGGCACAATATTAGTGCAGATGTTGCTAACAAATTTACACTGTAAACAAATCAAATCTGATGTAGTTTCATTTTCAAAACTTTCCCGCAGCAAATCAACTGAAGTATTTTTATTCTCCCATATTTTTAAAAATTCAACTATTGCTGGTAAATATGAATCCAAATACTGTACACAGTGAAACCATGAATTCCACCTAGTTATCACTGGATCTGGGAAGAGAAGCTTTGGCAACTGAAGGTATGACTGCTCTAAAAAACTTAAGTACGCTGCCTTCATTTTCCTTGAATGGAGAAACGCAATTTTAACTTTACTCACTGTGAAATTCAGTTCTTTCAGCTCCTTCATGAAAACATCACCGACTAAATTCATTTTGTGCACCCAGCACTGCAGGTGAATAATGTGATCTCCTGTCAATATTTTTAATGCATTGAAACAAGCAGTTATGTATGGTGCTGAATCTGACACTAGGGCAATAACATTTTCATATGAAACATTGTATTCTTTCAATGTATCAATGATAGCCTGAGAACATGTTGTTTTGTTTGCAGCATCTAAAAAGTTGCAAGATGCCAAGTATACTTTCTGTTCAGACAATGCTGCTGCAGTACGGAACAGAACTGCAAATACACATCTACCATTTTTATCGGACGTTCCGTCACTTACAATAAAAATAGGCAAATCCTTTACAAATTCACATATTTGTTCTTTATGTTCATTTCCACATTCGCTAACATAAACTCATTGTAGTCTATCAGAAGACGGTAAAGATCCAGAGTTAGGAACATACTTATTAAAAAAAGATCTAACTTCTTCGTTGTCTAGTTTTGTGAGCGATATATTTGCCTTGAGACACATTTTGACAACATCGTAGCAAAGTTCCTCTTTTGCCATTTCAGATTTTTTCAAATTTTCAAAGCTTTCGCTCAGACCAGGTTGTCTTTGGCAGAACCACTACTGTTACTTGCAACTGCAGATTTTTTCGCTTGATGACTTGCCCCTTTTATATGTTTACCAAGCGTATCTTTCTTCTCTAAATCTAACCTGACATTGCAATGTCGGCACATTAAAAATTTATTTTCACTTATATAAAAACCTTCTTCTTTGGGATACGAATTACATCGTTCCCACAAGCTAACTTTCTGCTTTCCCATTAAAATCAAAATATATAAATTGCAATTAAAATCAGCAATTCAACAAAACAAAGTAACGCACACGACTCATTATAATAGATGAACACACCCAAACACTAACACAGTGTTTGACATCTTATACAGTATTGTCGTACTCCTTATCCTCGCGCAAATAAGCCGCCGCGACACTCAGCTGTCTCATTAGTATGCCAAGTCTCCGCCTCAGCGTTGCGGCCGCTTTCCAAACCGACATGGCGGCGTAAACACATATACACACAGTGGTAATTCAGCTGGCAAATCTGAATGTTAAATATAGCGAATGAAAAATACTGACAAAAATCGTAAGGAATATTATAACGGCATGCTCTATGGGCCTTTTCGTTTATAAAAACCGGTTACTAGCTTACCGGATTTCTTAGTTTGTGAACGCGTAGATGTTTCACATTGTCTAGTCTGCGGCGAGCTTTCGTTCGTGCAGTTAATATTCGAACACTACTTCTCTCTTGTCTATGGATTAAAAGCTTAGCAGACGGCATTCTGGCCTACAAAACATCGTAAATTCAGTCAAGAAAATTTTTATTTACGAGAAGTCATTATAGGCCTACAAATAGCAATTAAAAATTAAATTTCGTAGTTTTTCACTGGTATTGTGCGATTACCAATTTTCGCATTTATTCGCACTTAAATTGCATGTGCGAATTTCACAGATCTCTAATGATCCTAGTAAATTTCCTTAAAACAGGAAAACTTCTTCCATGCATCAGCACGGCTTTAAGGAGCATTCATCATGCAATACCCATCTTGCCCTTTTCTCGCATGACACCTTGTGTGCTATGGATGAACTGCAGAAGCACTACAGGCAGACTGCATACTTCTCAATTTTTGAAAGACGTTTGACATGGTACTGCACTACAGACTGCTAATAAAGGTATGACCTTATGGATTAGGTACCCAAATATGTGAGCTGCTCAAAGATTACTTTAGTAATAGAACAGTATGTTGTCCTTGATGGCGAGTGTTCAGACACTAGGGTATCGTCAGGGGTGTACCAGAGATGTGTCACAGGGCCGCTATCATTTTCTATTGATATAAATTATCTGACAGACAGAGTGAGTCACAGCTGCACGTGTTCGCTGATGATTCTGTGGTGTACAAGAGGGTGTCTGTAGTAGGTAAGAAATGACAGCTAGAGCTAAATGTAGAAAAATGTAAGGTGATGCAGATGAGTAGGAGAAACAAACCCATAATGTACAAATACAGCATCAGTAGTGGTGTCTGTAAAGGAGACTGCATATAAAATGGTTGTATGCCCCTATCTAGAGTATTGCTCAAGTGTTTGGGATCTCCACCAGATCGCTTTAAAGTAGGACATAGAGGCATTTCAGAGGTGGGCAGCGAGGTTTGTAACTGGTAGATTTGATCAATGTGCGAGTGTTACCAAAATGCTTTGGAAACTCAACTGGGAGTCGCTGTAGGGGTGCTACTTCATTTCAAGAAGCACTATTGAATAAATTTAGAGGGCCAGAATTTGAGGCGGACTGAAGAATAATTCTATGCTACAAACCTACATTTTAAGTAAAGACAATAAGGATAAGATTATAGAGATTACGGCTCATATGGATGCATACAAGTATTCACTTTCCCTCGTTTTATATGGACGTGGAATAGGAAAGCAAGTAACTAGTAATGGTAATGTGAACCCTCTGGCATGCACCTTTGGGTGGATTGTCGAGTATGTATGTAGATGCAAATGGCATGACGTCTTCTAGCTTTTCAATACTTCAGTGAAACAGGATAACATTCCTAAATATCTTAATGAAGGTAAGATAAGGAAAGTTCTATATTGCTCTAAAAACTTCTTGACATCTTGGATGAGATAGCAATAAACATATCATCAAGATACTTCTGAAACTTTGAAATAATAATAAAAATAACAAATTTCCAGCTTGGTGCTGTGATATGAAATACTTATTTTAAAAAACAAAATTAAATACTGATTTCATTCACATGACTGGAGATCATCAGTGCTGATTTTGATCATGAGGACTCCATATAAAAAATTTAACTGTCAGATAGGTGTTTCTAGTGCATGTCATTTTAAACTAGTAACATGCACTAGAAAGACATTATTATTATATGTTATATGCATCTGACTGTTAAATGTTTTATGCAGAGTACATGAGTCCTCATGATAATGTTTCATCATGTGAATGAAACTGATATGTCATTTTTTTAACAAATATTGTATATCACATCACCAAGCTGGAAATTTTTTATTTTTATTACAATATTGTGGAGCTCTGGCACATTATCCATTATGGATTCGAAATACTTTAATTAAAATAATATTCTGAGCTAATATAAAAAATAACTAAATGTACCCATTTAATAATCTTGGTTTTATACTAATTCACTCTACACAAAAAAATACCTTCAGATGAGACGAGACACTGATTTTCATCACAATTTTATAGTTTAAGCATGTATCTGGCCTATATGACGAACCCCAAGTTACTATATTTATCCGAATGCATGCCTCACTTTTTTCCCAGTTTTCAGGATCTATAAATACGGCTGCGAAAAAGATTCGGAGGCAAAGCTTCACGAAGTTCCGAAAAATGCCATTAGAAGCCACCATAAGTAGTTTTCGTGATTGGTACACCTGGATTTCAACCTTTGTTGCAGTGTTTGCGGTCAGCTTTTGAACTTTCGTGCGTGTACTGCTATGTTTTATCCGATTGTGAAGAAGCATGTTTTGTGTACACCGCTAAGTTTAAGAAAAAAATAATTTCTTTCGCTGAGATGACGATGCACATGTTATGCAAGTGAAAACACACGAACTTGACCGAGAACAAAAGATAAATGATTCCGAACTGTTGTGTATATCTCCGAAATATTTTAACCTTTTCAGTGCTCCATACGTAAATAAGCTCTAATGTTTCAGTGTGACTTAGGATGTATTGAGAACTTATTTTTGACAACCAACATTGTAAAATCAAGCTGTATTGTAAATAATTAGTAAATTAATAAAGCTTGAAAAGTGAATATGTTTTTAAAAAAATTGCACAAAACTTTGTTTTCATCAATCTTTCCTCTACAATGTAAATTTCATCAGTGTAATATCGCAGATGTGCTGCATAGTGCAGCTATAGCGAGGCTTCGACCTGCAAATGCCATATATCGAATCAATACATTTTGAAACAACATGTATGAATTAAGTGAATGTTTCTTAACCAGAGAGTCGCGAGCTATGCAGCCTCATGAACTAAAAAAATAATTCTTGTTTGTCCTGTACCTAACCTAACTTTCACTTTTAAAACATTTATCTGTATCATAGCATTATGAAGGCAGAAGGGAAGGAGAGGGAAAAGGAAATGATGAGGGTTTTAAGGAAGGGGGTAAGGAGCCAGGTGTGTTTGCGTCTGTGTAAATGTATGGGTGTGTGTGTATTTGATCACCTTCCTTTCCTTCCCCCAAGGTAAGTCTTTCCTCTCCCCGGATTGGAATGGCTCCTTACCCCCTTCCTTAAAACCCTCATCATTTCCTTTTCCCTCTCCTTCCCTTCTGCCTGAAGAAGCAACTGGGTTGCAAAAGCTTGTGTCTGTGTGTGTGGGTGGGTGTGTGTGTGTGTATTCATTTATTTATTTGTGATGCTGTCACACCTGTGCTCCTTCGCCTGGTGAGTAATCTTTGTCTATTTTTTATATATAATTTTTCCTGCTAGGAATTTTTTGTCTTAATATAGCATTATGAAGGTTAGGTATAGTACATGAGGGCGCGTAGCATCCAAATCTATGGTTCAGAAACACTAAATCGATTTACAGTTGTACATTCGATGTATATTATTTCAGGACAAGCTACTTCGAGTGTAAGCTTTCTTGTAAATTACCGAGAAAGCTGTACTCCTAGGTCCATGCCTAACAACATCCTTTAAAATCATGACATATTCATAAAAATCATAACATTCGCCTGTTCAATACGTATCATTGCGATACGTAACCGATATATATCGTTTGAAGGTCGAAGCCGTGCTGTGCAGCACTTCTGTGAAATTACCAATTTCAAACTAAATTTCAATCTAATTTTTTTTGTTCCATCGTATGAGACGAACTCGGATTTTGGGGCCTTTTTTTATGATTCAGGCATCGTCTTATCTGTGGAAATATATGTCATGTATGAGATGCAAAATTATTACTAATGGACAGATAATGGTAAACTCAAAAATAATATACATGTGATTTAAAGTGTGAAATAATAATATACACACAAAATAAACCATTCTGAGACAAAATAAAATAATAGATATAAACCTTTTCATCTGTCAGATGATGAATTTCAGCTTCTGGTGGTGTCTGCTCTTCTAATTCTCGTAATTCTTTCATTAATTCGTTAATAGCATCCTGTAAAGCACTAACTTGGTACTGACATTTCTCATCTGCATCTCTAGCTCTCTTCAGTTGTTTTCTGTTGTCATTGATTTTATCCTTCAGCACCTCCAAATTCATTCTTATTTTGTCAAACTTCACTTGCAAATCTTTATATTCACTTTCCTGAAATAACAAAGACACATAATTACACAGCACATATTAATTCACTCAATATTAATTTAAATCAAATCCACTCTTAACCTTGTTGTTGCCTTTTTATGGTTGTCTGTAAGTTCTTACATAATATACTTCATAAAAACTTGGAAGAACATCTCAACATTATCAACCTTATCCAAGACAACTACCTAAACCATAATTTTTTATGTCCTAAAAGTTGGGTTAGTGTGTTAACATCACTGTAAATAAATTCAGGAAGTAAAATTCTATCCAGATTTTTCCCTTGTTGCTAACATTGGCTCTATTAGATGTGAAAACATTATTTTATAGTAAGAAGTTGGTGCAGTGGTCCATCTGTATGAGAGTCATGTGAAGCCATAAGTCTACAAAATTCTACATAAAATAATTGTGAGGAGTAAGCATTTTCTGAACAGGCCAGGAACATTAAATTTGTCCACATTATTCTCGTGGAAACATGTGTGCAATTTGGTTACATTACCATCAGTCTAAAAAGACAGGAAAGTATCAACATAAGGCCATTCACAGCCTTGTTTAATCAGTTTGCTCTTTTCTGAATATCTATAAGCTCGTCCACAAAATTGTACTGTATTAATACTACAGATTTATAATAGAGTAATAAGACAGTTAACAATTCACCGCAATGACATGATGGCGAGCTGCGAAGGCACATATAAAAGACACGCATATACAACACTTTCATCTATCGGCCATGGCTTTCTTCAGAAATAGGAACATTCACACAATCACAAAGGCACAAAACACAATCACTCAACTGTCATCTCCGGCTGCCGCACTTCAAATAATGCTCTGCGTTGTGGAAATAGGAGAGGGGAGCGGGGATAGGAAGGTTGCATCACAATGGTGGTGATGGATATAGCACAGCCTTCCTGAGTGTGTATGTATTATATGGGAGGAACAAGATGTAGCTTAGGGATGGACTGGGGAGGTGGGTGAGTGGAGGAAAATAAAATTAAAAAAATAAAATAAAAATAAAAAACTGTGTTGTGTGCTTGTGTGAATGTTCCTATTTCTGAAAGAGGCCATGGCCGATAGCTGAAAGTGTTGTAAGTGTGTGTATCATTTTTATGTGCCTGTCGCAGCTCATTGTCACCACTTTGTGGTGAGTTGTAAACTGTCCTATTACTATATTGTTAATTCCAATTTGGACTTTCCATTATTACTTTTACTACAAATTTATGTTATTTGTAACTTAATTTTTAAATCCGATCTCAGATTCCAACACAGAAAAAAACAATGTAAATCCAACAAATGTGTTTACTCAAAAGATATACTTGTCATTAGATAAAGATACAAAGATTGCAAGAATATTCTGTAATCAACAAAAGCATTTGATTCAGTGAACCAATTCTAACTTCCAAACAAATTACAGATATATGTAATCTGAGGTACTAAATTTAAACGGTACCACCAATAGTAAACAGACAGATGAAAATAAAAATAGAATCAAGCTTTCAGAACATAATTTTCTTCAGCAAACAGGAGGAAAAATGACATGGAAGGAAAGTGGATTAGGGAAAGTTACAGTTAAGCACAAACAGTCACATTCCTTCAATACTTGAAGAAAGTTGGTGGATAATGATCAAGAGTGTGGCCATCTGGCTTCAACAGGGATAAAAGCAGCAGAGATAAAATTTTAATTCTGAAGTATAAATAGTTTGAAAATAATAGTGATAAGTATATGAACCATGATGTGTCATATGCTGTATGAAATATAAAAGAAATGTGTTGTTAGTGTCTAATTGACTACTATTCCAGGGGTTACAGCAGCTGATGAAAGTGTTTTGGAGGCTATCATAGAGGATAACGTTTATCTTAAAGTAACTGGTGAACCAGACAATAATGAATTATTATGTTAATTTATTCCAGGCCTTTGATCCAATTTGTTCTTGGTCAGACAAATGTCAAGACATGGAACATGTTTAATGTTTCATATTTTTAAAAACACAGTCTCAATCGCAAGAGAATTTTTATTGTTCTTAGGCAACAAGTTTCAGTCTGCTTGTGAGACCATCTCCAGCCTGACTGCGATTCAATAATGTTACAAATATTAAGTAGAATGTACAGAAGATGATATTATTGCAATAAACAGTAAAATAATAGGAATGTGAAATGTTATACCCATGGCAGACAATTCTGGGTGGGTCAGGAACTGTTGTCCATGGAAATCAACTGCAGAATACTGCAGTAATGGCCGAACTTAAATATAGCCAGCTCCACCCTCATATTTTGACCATGATGGTAAAACTCAAGAGATTAAGAGTGCAAATGAAGGCTTACTTTCAGTAATTTCTTTTGCCAACTGTATG
Organism: Locusta migratoria; assembly: GCA_026315105.1. Taxonomy (NCBI): domain Eukaryota; kingdom Metazoa; phylum Arthropoda; class Insecta; order Orthoptera; family Acrididae; genus Locusta; species Locusta migratoria. Next base: position 428,323,931 of record CM048747.1, read on the forward strand.
TGACTACAACAAGACAATAAAGAAGTGACAGTCATAGATAAAGACGGTAATATGCAAAGTACCCTCCACTACACACCATGAGGTGTCTTGCAGAATGTAAGTGTATGTGTAGATAATATAATTGTCTCTGATACACCAATAGGTATTGCAACTCTACTAGGTGGCATGTATCAAAGAGAACACGTTTACTGAAGGAAAACATGGCTAATGGACTGAACTAGTTGTTTCATAGATCCATGCGTTTCTTGCATGAAATGAAACCAGTCTGGACTTCATACACACACACACACGGAGAGAGAGAGAGAGAGAGAGAGAGAGAGAGAGATTGACATACCAATAGAGCATTTCTATATTTGTAGACCAAAGAGCATGGCTTTGTAGAGGAGGAGCATGTTCATAGAAATTTCTATGAACAAAGTGTCAAGACATTGCCCTACACCCCAGTTCAAGCATACTGGGCTTGTAAAAAACAATTTTATCAGCAAAGAATATTCAGCCACACCATTATACATCACTGTCCTTTGACACTTAAAATGGTTCCATCTGATTTGTAGAAGTACTCACTCAGTTAGTGAAGATTGTAAACCCAAGGTAGTGCAACAAACTAAGTTATCAAAGAGTTGTGCAAAGAGGGCCTAGTGAAAGTCTTTGTGCTGTTGTTCCACACAGAAGTTTGATGATTGTCACATGGCAAAGTGTTGCATAGAGTACTTCAACTCCAACCACAATTGCATTGTTTCTAAAAAGGTTCAGGACACAAATGGAGAAAGACTTATATGCCAAAATAATAAATAATATACTATATGTTATCTTGATGATTCATGTGTTGAATGCTGGCAGCAACCTTGAGAGTACTTTACAGCTGCCATGAGAAGAGGAAAGTTGAAGAGAAGGCAGTGTCAGCTACTTACAGCAGTGCTTTGACCATCACTTGCCTAACGAAATCTGAGGTGACACACAAATACTGTACACTTAAATGACTCTAGGAAATACCTAATGTGTTGACATTAATGACTCAAGACTTTTACCTACAGCTACAGAATTATATATGTATGTATGTATTGTAAATAAAGGTCTAGGGGCTACCTCATGTCTCATTATCGTGTCAAGATGACGCACATATAACCAAACAATACTGCAGTATGGTTAAATATCATTCTATTGTAAGGCAGCAGCTACCATAGCAAGTCCTTTGTCATGGAAACAACCTCACCAAGTCAAACCTCACCGATTTCATTAACTTCAAGAAATACTCTCCGCAAGTTATTGGAAACAATTTATTGCAAGAAACGCTCACTTTAAAACCATGTACCAGATTGGTTTCATGGATTTGAGCCTCAGTCTGGCACACAGTTTTAAAGCAGCAGGAAATTTAAATCAGTGCACTCTTCACTGCAGAGTGTAGATTAGTTCTTGTATTCACCACATTGCCAGTTTGTGGAAGTTTAACTCAAACATGCAGAGTTTGTGTGTGTTCACTAACAGTATGAAATGTCAGAGAATAATAGCATTAAATCATTGTTACTTTTTAAACATACAGTAGAACCCTGTTTTTACACTTTTCAAGGGACTTAATGAAAATGGTGTAAAATACAGGAAAACATAAAATGCAGAAAAATTGTACATATGTTAATGCAAAAATGGGGACGAATTAACATTGTGAACATAGGAAATTTGATGGGATTTACCAGAAAGAAATGAATATAGCAATTAATTTCTTACACTAACAAGGAAAATAGAAGGACAGTATATCGGCCCTTAAATTTTATCTGATTTTTAATATCACTATAAACATAAATGCATTAAATTTGCAAAGAAAAAAAAATGGATACTTACTGTCTGCAAAAATAAAAGCATAATTAAAAGATCGCCTCTTGGTGAGGTAGCTAGCTGCATTTCTCTATATTCTTATGTAATATATGTACAACAGGCAAGAAATGTTTGAAATTTGCATATGAAAACCTCAGAAAGTTACAATCTAAGAGGAGTCATTTCTTAGTGTCCCATGATAACATACATATCATTTCTTCAGCATAACATTTATTTTTTTATATTAATGTTTCATAATTAATTTCACTTGTTAGCAAAAATACAACAGGTGGCAGCTGCTCTTGTTTTTAAGAACAATGATATAAAATTCCACTTTACTCTTGTTATCCCAACTGTAGGGGATATACTTTTGTACAAGTATTATTAATACTTTTGTACAATTACCTGCCCCAGTAACTGGAAGAAGTATACCATAGCAAGTTTTTGTTCCAAAGTAAACACCTCCAGCAAATGCTTGTAGAAATTACTTGTAACTTTCACTTTATAGCCTACAGCAATACTTCAGATGCACATGGGTCAATAGGCAGCTTAACAATAGTAGCACTTGGAGACATATGGTGAATATTTTGATGGCACAAGATAAAGTTGGTAGTTTTCTTCAGAGGTAGGAATTTAACCAATGGAAATTCAATATATTTTGGTGTTCCCAGAATTGACAGTGATGCTTGATACCAATAGCGAAAGAAGCTCATTTACAAAAGAAATAGTTAGCAATTATCATCAGTAACAAATTCTCCTTAACTGGAGAATTGACAAGTAAATGAGTGTGTTTTAAGATGATTTTCAGTCAATGAAAGAATATTTTCATATACTGAAATTGAAGACAAAGCACAATTTCATAGACTATTTGAGGATAACACATTTAAAACAATTTCGCTAAAGCAAACCAGGAAATATTTTGCAGAAAGATGGGTGACAAGTAACCATTATTACTAGAGAAAACATTAACAACACTGATTCTATTCACCAAAACTTATAGATGTGAAAGCGGATTTGTGAATATACTGGAAATGAAAACCAAAGGAAGTGACTGAACTTGCTACACAATTTACAATGTGCACTAGCCAAGACCAAACTTAATATAAAAGATATTGTTCAAATTTGTTGAATACTAAAAAATGTTGTGTATTTTTCTATAATTTTAAAAATTTTCTATTTATTTAGATCTGGAAACCATGTCATTTTTGCTGAATTTGAATTGTCCAGGGATGTGGCCAGATTGTTGTTTGAACCATTTTATTTATTTGTCATTTCTGTTCCATGGATCTGTACATGCAAGTGATTTGCTTGGATATGCAACATGTCAATACAATTGTTCAAATTAATAAATGTCACAGAATTATGATATGGTACAATAATATAAATATTATAGAAGAAATGTACAAACTTTTTTATTTAGTAGCTAACATTTAACTACTATTGTAAATCACTATTTACAATTAACATAGTGTTATACCATCCATCTAATAACTTAATAACAATATACTTCTTTTATTAAAGAAGTGCATTATTTTTGGAGAAGATTCATCTCAGGAGTACGGTGGATGGTCAAGCAGCTATTTCTTTAATGTAAATTTGAACAATGTTTCATTTTCTCATTTACTTTTATTATAATTAGGCAGTGCATTAATAATCTTAATAGCAGCATACTTCACTCCCTTCTGAACAAGTGACAATTTTTTTAGTTCAAAATGAAGATGTTCTTTACCTCTAGTATTATAGTTGTGGATTGAACGATTGGTTTCATACTCAGCTTGGTTTTTAATGAGAAAATTCATCCGAGAGTAGATGTACTGACATATTGTTGTCAGAATTCCTAACCGTATGAAAAGTTTTATACATGAGGTTCATGAAAGAACCCTTCCAACTTTTTTTTTAAATAAATTTTTTTGGATAAAATTATTACTATTATTTTATTTATTTATAAGGAGACTTTCCAGGTGGGAAAAATAGGTATAAAATAAAGATTTTTCACTTACCCAAAGTACAGGCTTGTCGACAGAAACATAAACACACACAAAAACAAACACAAAAACACACAAACATTCAAGCTTTCGCCACCACTGGTGGCTTCTTCGGAAAAAAGAGGAAGGAAGGAGAGGAGAAAGGGAAGGATACGGGTTTTAAGGAAGTGGAAAAGGAGCCATTCCAATCCCAGGAGTGGAAGGACTTACCTTAGGGGACAAAAAAGAAGGTAAACAAATACATACACACCCACACATATCCATATGCAAACACACCTAGGCAGACATTTGTAGAAACCAAAGACGTTGAACAGAGATACCACTTCAGGCAGAGGCTCTGTCCACACAACCGCGGCAAAGATGTTAAAGGTGGTGGGCGGGAATTCGAATTTAGCGGAGGTTGAGACCAGGTGGTCAACAGAAAGAGAGAATATGCTGAAGAGCAACTTCCCATCTCCGGAGTTCTGAAGGATTGGTGTAAGTGGGAAGTATACAGATAACCCGGACGGTGTAACACTGTGCCAAGATGTGCTGGCCATGCACCAAGGCATGATTAGCCACAGGGTGATCCTCATTACCAACAAACACTGTCTGCCTGTGACCGTTCATGCAAATGGACAGTTTGTTGCTGGTCATTCCCACATAGAACGCTTCATAGTGCAGGCATGTCAGTTGGTAAATCACGCGGGTGCTATCGCAAGTGGCTCTGCCCTTGATCTTGTACACCTTCCAGGTTATGGGACTGGAGTAAGTGGGACTGGACTGGACTGGGACTGGAGTAACCGCACCCGTTGTAAAACATGCCCTATGCACCCTTCCACCACCACTTACACCAGTCCCGTAACCCGGAAGGTATACACAATCAAAGGCAGAGCCACTTGCAATAGTACCCACGTGATCTACCAACTGACATGCCTGCACTGTGAAGCATTCTATGTGGGAATGACCAGCAAAAAACTGTCCATTCGCCTGAATGTACACAGGCAGACAGTGTTTGTTGGTAACGAGGATCACCCTGTGGCTAAACACGCCTTGGTGCACGGCCAGTACATCTTGGCTCAGTGCTACACCGTCCGGGTTATCTGGATACTTCCCACTGACACCAATCCTTCAGAACTCCGGAGATGGGAACAAGCCCTTCAGCATATTCTCTCTTTCTGTTGTCCACCTGGTCTCAACCTCCGCTAAATTCGAATACCCACCCACCATCTTAACATCTTTGCATCGGTTCTCTGAACAGAGCCTCTGCCTCAAGTGGTATCTCTGTCTAACTTCTTAACTTCTTTGCTTTCTACAGTATGTCTGCCTAGGTGTACTTGTGTCTGTATGAATGTGTGGGTGGGTGTGCATTTGTTTACCCTCCTTTTTTTCCCCCAAAGTAAGTCTTTCCTCTCCCGGGATTGGAATGGCTCCTTACCCCCTTCCTTAAAACCCTCATCATTTCCTTTTCCCTCTCCTTCCCTTCTGCCTGACGAAGCAACTGGGTTGCGAAAGCATGTGATTGTGTGTGTGTGTGTGTGTGTGTGTGTGTGTGTGTGTGTGTGTGTGCGTGTATTCATTTACTTATTTGTGATGCTGTCACACCTGTGCTCCTTCGCCTGGTGAATAATCTTCGTGTATTTTTTATATATACACTCTTGGTGGAGTAGGAAGGATGTCATGAAGGACGGATCTCATTTCGGGGCAGGATTTAAGGAAGTCGTATCCTTGCTGGAGAGCCACATTCAGAGTCCGCTCCAGTCCCAGAAAGTATCCAGTGACAAGAGGGGCACTTCTGGGATTCTTCTGTTGAAGGTTCTGAATTTGGGGGGATGAGGAAGTGGCTCTGGCAATTTGTTTCTCTACCAGATTAGGAGGATAGCTACGGGATGTGAAAGCTGTTATTAGGTTATTGGTGTACTGGTTCAGAGCTTCAGGACTGGAGCAGACCCGTTTGCCACGAAGACCTAAGCTGTAAGTAAGGGAACGTTTGATATGGAATGGATGGCAGCTGTCATAATGCAGGTACTGTTGTTTATTGGTAGGTTTGATGTGGACGGATGTGTGGAGTTGGCCGTTGGACAGATGGAGGTCGACATCGAGGAATGTGGCATGGGATTAGAAATAGGACCAGGTGAATTTGATGGGACCAAAGGAGTTGAGGTTGAAGAGGAAATTCTGGAGTTCTTCTTCACTGTGTGTCCAGATCATGAAGATATCATCAATGAATCTGTACCACACTTTGGGTTGACAGGCTTGGGTATCCAGGAAGGCTTCCTCTAAGCATCCCATGAATAAGTTTTCATACGAGGGGGCCATCCTGGTTCCCATGGCTGTTCCCTTTAGTTGTTGGTATGTCTTGTGTCTTTCCGCCACCCACCTAACCTCCGTAACCTCCTAGTCCACCCCTATGAAATCCCCAAACCACCTTCCCTACCTTCTGGCTCCTATCCTTGTAACCGCCCCCGTTGTAAAACCTGCCATATGCACCCTTCCACCACCACTTACTCCAGTCCCGTAACCCGGAAGGTGTACACGATCAGAGGCAGAGCCACTTGCGATAGTACCCATGTATCTACCAACTGACATGCCTACACTGTGAAGCGTTCTATGTGGGAATGACCAGCAACAAACTGTCCATTCGCATGGATGGACACAGGCAGACAGTGTTTGTTGGTAACGAGGATCACCCTGTGGCTAAAGACGCCTTGGTGCACGGCCAGCACAACTTGGCACAGTGCTACACCATCCGGGTTATCTGGATACTTCCCACTGACACCAATCCTTCAGAACTCCGGAGATGGGAACAAGCCCTTCAGCATATTCTCTCTTCCCGTTGCCCATCTCGTCTCAACCTCCGCTAAATTCGAATTCCCACCCACCATCTCAACATCTTTGCATCGGTTCTCTGGACAGAGCCTCTGCCTCTAGTGGTATCTCTGTCAACTTCTTAACTTGTTTGCTTTCTACAGTATGTCTGCGTAGGTGTACTTGTGTCTGTGTGAATGTGTGGGTGTGTGTGCATTTGTTTACCCTCCATTTTTCCCCCAAGGTAAGTCTTTCCTCTCCCGGGATTGGAATGGCTCCTTCCCCCTTCCTTAAAATCCTCATCATTTCCTTTTCCCTCTCCTTCCCTTCTGCCTGATGAAGCAGCTAGGCTGCGAAAGCTTGCGTTTGTGTGTGTGTGTGTGTGTGTGTGTGTGTGTGTGTGTGTGTGTGTGATTCATTTATTTATTTGTGATGCTGTTACACCTGTGCTCCTTCGCCTGGTGAGTAATCTTCGTCTATATTATATATATAACTGAAAGAGAATTGACTGAAAACCAAGCTGTAGCCTTTTGTAGTATATTATTAAGATTAGTCTCTAAATCAGTGACAGACTCACTATTTACCACAATGCTTGTATCATCAGCAAACATTGTTAATTGACATTTATTTGTTTATTCATCCTTTGATCGCTGCTTAGAGGGATTTAGGATACATCAGTACATTACAGTTACAATATACAATGCCATAACAATATACATTTAACATAACACCATATAAATACAATGTGCAGTACAGAACAATAATCATGGGTATCTATTATCTACTTTTGCCTTAATTTAGTGTGCTGATAAACATATTTCATATGAAATTTTAATTAGAAGTACTTGTAGACACTCTTCATATGTCCTTAAAACTATTGGCTTATTTGGTATTAATCTCAAAATATTCATGGACACTGTACAAACATGCTGTGTTCAAATATTCTCTTAGTTTAGTTTTGAATGTTGGTAGAGGTTTTATATTTTTAGCCTGCTTGGTAACCTGTGTATAATAAGCATCCAGCTTTAGTAGGATCTATTTCAGCTAGTTTTATTCGAGTTCTGTTGATGTGATAATTGTCTTAAATTCTTGTATTGTAATTGTGTATTTGGCTCTTTAGTGTTGGTGTACGGTTTATTTTGAGACATATGATGGTTACATAAATATACAAGGATGGGACAGTCAAAATTTTAAATTCTTTGAATTTGGTTTTACAGGACTCTCTAGGTGATAGTCTGCCAATACATCTGAATGCTTTTTATTTATTTTTCTTTTTGCAGCTTCAACAGTCTATTTATATAAACATTAGGTGCTCTTCTCCATATTATGCCATACAACAAATGTGGGTGAATGACTCCACAGTACATTTTTATTAGAGTATCTGCATCAACTGTATTTGAAATTGTCTTCATTAAGAATATACTGCTACTAATTTTTAAGCATATCTTTTCTATGGTTTTCCCAAGTCATGAATCTGTCTACTGTCAATCCCAGGAACTTGGTACTGTCAATTTCTGTTACTTTTTCTCCCTCAAGTCTTATAGTTAATTCCTCTTCATTTGTTCCTCTCTTGGAAAGTAGTTTTGTGAATGTTTCTTTCTTTTGGTTTATAAATAGGTTGTTTTCACTTAAATAGTCATTTGACCTTTCCATGTCCAAGATTGTTCATGTTTCTAAATCAGACACTGAGGTGCTACTTACAATGAGGGATGTATCCTCTGCATAAGTGATTACATTTTCTTCTACATACAATGCTGTATCGTTCACATACAATATAAATAGTAGTGGATCATGCACCGATCCTTGCGCTATCCCATACTTCATTACTTGGAAGTCAGAGAACTGTTTCCACCATATTGTTTGTCGTATGTTTTATTTCTACACTTTGTTGTCTGTTTTCTATGAATGCTTTTTGGCTGCATTTTCCCTGGTACCATATCTGGTGCAATTTATGTACAAGAGTGGAGTGTCATACACAGTCAAAAGCTTTAGTTAGATCCAAGACAACACTGCGTACTTTCTTCTGTTATATAATGCTCTATATATGTGTGTCATGAAACTTGCTATTGCCTTTTTGGTCGATTTTCCTTTCCTAAATCCATGTTGTGCTTCATCCAGGATATTTTGTTCTACTATGAATTTTATAATTCTGTTTTTAATAGCTGTTTCAACAATTTTGATAAGGTCATTTTAATCGTTATTGGTCTATAGTTTCCAGTATCACCTTTGTCACCACCTATATAGATCGGCACCACTTTACTCTTTTTCAGGCATGTTGGGAAATGGCCCTTCTCCATTACCAAGTTTATTATAAATGTGAAAGGTATTGCCACATACTGTGAACAGTGTTTAATTACTTTTGCAGATATTCCATCTAGGACCTATGTTTCTTTGTTTTTTGGTGATCTAATTATATTCATGATTTGTGTTTCATCTGCCGGGAAAAGGAATAAGCATTTGGTTTCTGGTGAACCTGTACTTTTTTTGGACAATGCTGGATTTTGTTTCATTGGCTTCTGTACTATCTCTACATACTATTGATTTAAAGTGGAACACACTTTATGTTGATCAGTCAGTTCTTTCCCTTGTGTGGTAAGTACTATGTTCCCACTTACTGCCTTTCTTGTTTCACCCCTATTCGTATTTATGTGTGACCAGACTGTCTTGGAGATATTTGATGACATTTCAATTTCTTGTTTTTAACAACTAGATTTTGCTTGCCTTATCAATTTCTTCTTCTCTCTGTACAGTTCCTTGTCTGCTTGACAGTTACATTTCTTAAATTGTTCATATAACTCTATTAAATTTTTTCTGGTATTCATGACCTTTGAAGTGATCCATTTCTTATTATGTCTTGGATTTATCTTTTTATTGATCTTTGGCCAGCTACATTTATATAGTGACTTAAGGTTGAAATGATAGATTCCCATCTTTGTTCCACAACATTTTCATATACAGCTTTCCAGTCTTCTGATCCAAGTAATACTTCTAATATTTTGAGATTTCCTGGATTTGTTAGCCTTTTTTCTATGACTATTTTTCCAGCTGCGGGTTTCTTGCTTTCTATTTCAATTAACTGACCATCATGATCTGACAAGACTGTGTTTATTACTTCAGCTTTCAATTTATTTAAAAGTATATTTGCATGAACATGATCTATTAGTGACTGTGAGGACTTAGTTCTTTTTGTTGGGCTGTTTACATGGATCTTCATATTAAATGAATTTACAACATCATGAAAACATTTTGTATCACTGCTCTGTATTAATGTATTTATATTAAGTCACCTGCTACTATTAAGTATGGGAATTCCTTAATAGCTTTGTCAAGTAGTACTTCAAGTTCTATTAAGAAATCTTTTATACTAGAGCTTGGATAGCGATACAGCCCACGTGCTAGACACTTTTCCCCTTGAAAATTTATTTGAATCGCTGCTGCTTCAAAAAACATTTCTTTACAGTTTTTAATTGGCCGTTGAACATATTCAATTATACTGTTATCTACATACAAAGCTACACCACCACTCTTATGTTCAGATCTACAGAAATATGACACTATTATAACACTGTAAATTGTAAGACTTCATTTCATTATCCTTCAGTCCATGTTCAGACATTATGAAAATATGTTGTACCTTAGCAGCAAGTATCATATCAATTTCCTCCACTTTTTGTGAAACATACTGAACATTTTGATGCAATATTCGGAAATTAAGGTCATTTTCAGTCTCTTTATTTGCTTAACTTTATTTTCTTTGTTTCTTGGATACATGCAGGGGTTGGTACAGTACTTGCCTGAGCATTAATCTTCAAGTGGAGTTGCTGCAAGTCTGTTCCCACCAAAAATCCTGATTTCTCTGTCGTGGCTTCTTATTGCATGCTGACCTACATACACAGGAAGAAGGAATTTCGTTTGTATCTTCTTGATTCTTGCTTTTCCTTTAATCTGACTGCTGGATTGTCTTCTTTCCAGTTGCTCCTTTTATTTACTATCCAATTTCTTGGTTCCATTTCTGCTGGGCTGTTGGGCATGTTTATTTTCTTAGTTGCTATCTGGGGAGTCTGCTTGCTGTTACTATTCGAACCACTATTTACAAAAATTGTTTTATTATGTTCTAGCCTTTCTTGTGTTATTTCATTGATACATTGGCAAACAAACTTTTTGCCTTCATAGTTAAGATGTAATCCATGATTTGTGTGGAGATTTCATGGTAGTTTGCTTATATCTACCACATCACAATTTGCATATTGCACGCACGTTTCCTTTATTTTAATGTTTGTTCTCCGAATTTCCACATTTGCACACGAACTGTAGATAAGATCATACCTATGCGGCACAGTAGCAACAACAGTGTTTCTTGTTTTATTCATTTCCAAAAAGTGCTGCAGTTCTTTTATACACACATTTGCTTCGTTTTCTGCAACATCATTTGATCCTGTCAAACACAATAAAGTCATTTTCTCATGACAATTTAATTTGAATATTGGTGCCTATGATGTGTTTAGATCCTGTTCCAGGTTTTACCACACTAGTCACAGCCATGTCTTTGTTTATTTCTCGAAGCATACTAGATATATTTCTGCCATGACTGTCCACTAGTAAGAGAACACTATTTCTTTTCACTGCTGGTCTGTATTTTTTAATTTCTTCTTTTCCTGAATGTTCATTCAGTTTTTGTGCACCAGTTTCGGTCTTTTCCCGATTGTTACAGCACTCATTTTGCAAAACATGCACCATTTTCTTACTAATGGACATGGGTAGATCATTAACATATATTAAAAACAGCAAGGGCCTAAGGACAGATCCCTGGGGAACTCTATGCTGTATTTTTCCCCATTCAAGAGCCACTGTATTGGAAGATCCATTTCCAGGTAAGACCATCTTTTGTTTCCTGTCTTTTACCCAGTTACCTATAGGCCATTTGATTCCGTAATGATAAGCTTTCTCTAAGAGTATCTTGTGGTTTACACAATCAAACGACATTGGAAAGATCACAGAAGACACCAACTGGCGACTTCTTACTGTTAATAGTCTCCAAGGCATCATTTGTTAGTGAGTATATGGCATGCTCTGTCGAAACTTCTTTTTGGAAACCAAACTGGTTAATAATATGAAGGCTTTCAAGATGTGCCACAATCCTATTATACACAGCTTTTTCAAGAACTTTTGAAAATATAGTTAATAGAGAAACAGGGCAGTAATTTGTGACATCTGTAGAATCACCAGAACTTGTAAAGGGGTTTCACAATGGCATATTTCATCCTCTCAGGAATAATTCTTTCATAAAGAGATGTGTTACAAATGTGAGCAAATACTGACAGTTATGGGTGGTACATTGATATCATTAAAATTTTTTGGGAGGTTATTTTTCAGATTATCTGCATCTTCAGTTGGGTCACCACTGCAACCTAATTGAGAAGTGACAGACACACTTAACAAACACTTTTTGTGTTTGTTAAGTGTGTCTGCTATCTGTTTACTATCAACTATTTCTAAATCCTTAATTTTTAGGACAGCAGTTTTTACATTGCCAGATGGTGTAGTTCCTGTTTTCTTTCTTGTTACATTCCAAATAGTTCTGATTTTATTATTTGAACTATTAATTTCCAATTCTAAGCACATACAATTTGACTTATTTATTACTTTAAGTTAAAATTTTACAGTATGCCCTATAGTAGTTCAACTGGAGAGGATTATTAGGTTGTCTGAATATTATATATAGTTCTCTTTTTCTCTGGCATGATATTTTTATGCCGTTGGTGAGGCATGGTTTTCTTGCCTGATTGCCTGTCCTGCACTATAAAGGTGCTCATAATTCATTAGTAAATAAATTATATTTTGTGTTAGCATCATCTGTAAGGTAAACATACCTCCAGTCAGTCTCGTGAATGCACAATTTGAATTTTTGGGTATTTTCCTCATTCATGTTTCTAACAGTTTTCCACTGTGCACAAGTTTTAATCTGTAGTGCATTGAAGTTGTTAATCGTATTTGTATGTCATGATTATAGAGACCATTTATGACTGTTTACTGTGATGTGATGAGTTCTACTCATATCGACAAAGATATTGTCAATTAGAGTGCTGGAAGTGGCAGTAGTTCTTGTGGGGAAACTGACAGTGGAGACAAGATTGTAGGTGTGCATGAAGTTTGAAAATTCTGCCTTAGAAGATGAGTTTTCCGGAAATCTACATTAAAGTCTGCTGTCACTATAATTTCCCTATTTTTCCTAGAGAGATACAATAGCAAAGAATCTAATTGTTTCATAAATACTAGCAGACAAAGCCCTGTACACTGCAACAATTGTCAATTTCTTGTCAGTTCCTTCAATTTCAATAACACATGTTTCAAAGGTTTTCTCCACACAATATTTCTGCACATCTATGGTATTAAAGGACATGTGGTTTTTCACATAGATAGCTGCCCCACCTCTGCTCATATGCTTTCTACAATATGAGGTAGTAAATACATAATTTGGAATGTTAACCATTTCAATGCCAACCGTGACATGGTGTTCTGTTAGGCAGAGAATGTGAGCACAATTTTCACCTGTTGGTTCATCAATATTTACAATAAGTTGGTCTAGTTTGCCAAACAGGCTTTGAATATTTTGATGGAAAATGGTGAGCTTATTACTAGAAACATAACTGGTTGTGCTACTGTCACTGTTGGGGTTGTGCTTTATATTTTCTGACATACTAGTATTACAGGAACAATTTTTGCAAGAGAGGGAGAGCTTCCGTGCTGGTAACTCTGGTATTTATTGGAATGGACTGTAGTAAGCCTACTTACATGCTGATCGGAACATTCCCCATTCTGCCCCAATACCATTAAAAATCCTCATTTTTGAATGAAGATTTTCTTGGCCTCGGGCACACCCTATGCAGTGTAGCTCCTGTCACTGCTGAGATTCTAGGTGTAGTAGTCTCAGCTGGTAGTCTTGATCTTGTGGGAGTTGGTATTGCTGTCTCTGCTACTGATGATCGTTCTTCCTCCTTGAATGCTGCTGCTGCTTCACATGTTGGTAGTGAAATAACCTTTTCCACTTCAGTTGTAGTGGCTGGTGATGACTTGGGTTTATCTAGAAGTGCTGTTTGTATTGATTCACATACTGGTGCTGCTGCATTTGAAGTTTTCCTATCAGCTGTTTCATTAGGCCTAATATTGAGTGAATATTTTGACACCACTGATTGTGTTTCTTGCAGGTTCAGTTTCACTTGGCACAGGTGCTTTTAGCGCAATTGGAGGTATTGTGTTTTTAAATAGTTTGAATGTTTCTGTTAGTGCTTTAGCAAGTTAACATTTTCCTAGTCAGTTTCTGTGCTTACCATGTCAAGTAAAATGGCTTCTTTCTTCGGAATTACTATCCAAAACATGCTTGAATGTTTTGCATATCTTTTGAAACATTCTGTTAGTGAATTGATTTAATTATTTACACATGAGCTGTTTATGAATTGTGTCCGTGTGGGATACTACAATAATTGTTTCTTGTAGCGAAATTCTTTCCAGTGTATGTCGCAATGCTGTAGTTGCATTTCTTGACTCATTTTTATATACATCGTTAGCTCCATCAATAACCACACAGATATCATTTGGTTGAAGGTCAAAATCTTTAACTATATGCTGGAAAGGAGCCCCAGGTTTTACTGTAGCAGTAACAGAAAATTCTGACTGTATATTCATTAGACTAGTAGCTAAATCTCACCCAAACTAGTTTATTTTGTTTTTGTGTGGTTGGAACGGCATTTCCTCCTGCTCATATGTGAATAACTGTTTCTTATTATTTTTCCCCACCCTCAACTTCTCTGGGAGCATATTAGTTTCTATATGATCTTGTTCAGAGGTAAATAGAAACCACTACTCTAGCATACTATAACAGCAGTATGTCCATGGCCAAACCCATTGCATTCACCATATCATACCATAATAAACACATTTCCCCACATACACAATTGGCTCCTAGCCACACAAACATTACCATCACAAGTACCACAGTGCGAAAGACCATGTTGCTTACTTTGTACACCCCTCAAGAACATGGTCATGAGACCACTGACACAGTAAAATTAACTGCTGTGTTCTCAGCCACCAAAATTACACCTTTGTGTGTGTGTGTGTGTGTGTGTGAGAGAGAGAGAATCAAATTACTTACAGTATTACAGATCATTATTTTTTAATTGCAACTAAACAGATCTTTTTTCATATTTCAGTATTAAAATCAATTATAATTAGTATATTACAAATAGAAACTCTGCCACAATCAACTTTCAAGTTTTAACTGAAAGCTGTCCTTTTCTTTTAACATAATTTAAATATATGATATATTTATATAAAATACAATTATTTATTTAACAGTAACTGATGCAAGGTTGAACTTTCATTTTGTGTATGTACCTTGAGGAGCTTTGAGACTACTCTCACATCTCATTTTCAAACTACAATTTGTTTCTCTTTTCCCTTGACATTTTTATTTTACAAATATTTTGGAAGGAACTGCACAATCAGCTATCTCAGTTCATAATGTCACAAACTGAATATAAATAAAATATTCAGTCAATAAATATGCTTTTAATTGCATTTAATGTTGCCATCTGATTATTCTAAATTGTTTAAAGGAGTGAACCAAATGGATGTGATATCAAAATGATGACTGAATCTATTACCATCAATATTTCAGTTACGTAAGTGTATTTTAATTGAAAGAAACTAATTTTAACCATCTGCATATGTTACCTTCTGTTGTTGCTCATTCCGAAGGTCTGTTAAATTTTCTAAGAGAGTTTCATATTCACTCTTCATTTTTCTTAATGCTTCAATGTCATTTATATCTTCCTGTTCCAATCTGTTAAGTTGTTGAACTTTAAGAGCCTGGTTGTTTCTTAGGGTGTCTTTCTTCTTGTTGTTATAATACAACTTGAGCAACATTAATTTCAGTTTTTTCTCCTTCTGAAAGCAGTAAGTACAAAATGAACATCATTGTTTTTAAAATCTGCAAATACTTGTAAGTTATGTTGCACATGCAAAAAAATTAAATAACTCTTAAGACTCACAGTTACATGAAAAAGACTCATAATGAGCCAACACATTTTATAAATAATACAAGAAAATATATGCAAATTGTTGCAAAGACGGTTACTGACAAAATATTATATGAGGCATGCTGAAAAGAAATTCCTTGTGAATTTTTCATTCCATTCTAAATAATGGTTGAGGCATTATAAGTCACACTCATTACTCAATTGCCTTTCCAGCTTTCCTGGTGCAAGTTGTAACCCTTTGCAACATAAGGACTGGAATTTTAGCGTGTAATGTTTCTATGTCAAGGTGTGAGAAACAGTATGTTGTAGTTGAGTTTTTAAAGACAGAAAACTTTCCACTGATTGAAATACAAAGAGGAATAAAAGCTGTGAATATCTGTGGTTGTATCAAGATCAGGATTGCTCTATTTTGGGTTGTTCATGCTGCTGTTACTGTTGTCCAGCACCTCTTGCACTGGTACAATAGGAGGTTCTAGAACATCCACCATACTCATACAATGTGAGTCACTGTGATTATGATCTCTTTGACAAAGTGAAAAATCACTTTGGGAAATGTGGTACAACAGCAGAGATATTATCCATGACTGCCCAGTCAACACATGACACCAACAGAAATAGATGTGCACGCAATACATGGTAGCTTCCAGAGATTTGGAACTAGGTCATAAATAAGGGGGACAGGTGGAGATTACATTGTAGGTGGGTAACAATATCAATAGTCATTTCGTGTAAAAATAATAGTCCTAACTACTTCTTATCTGGTCCTTGGATGAATGACACATAATATCACAATCAATATGATGAACACAATTACATTTTAGCAGCCCATTATAAAATAAAAGAGACTAAAACCAATGCAGTCTTTGGTGCCACATGAGCCTATCAGAACCATATCAACAAATAAGGCATGGTAATTAAGTAATAAATTAAGAACACTATCTAGCAAACTGTGTCCATAGCTGGGCACAAGACCATAACACTCTGAGTAACACATTAACTTTAACTTTAATCTTAAAAAATAAAACATTAAAGGGCTCTTTAACATCACTTTCCCCCTTTTAATATTTATGTCAAAAATGACACTGCACCACCCGTAAAAATCTTGTACAGACAAGTCAGTAAGCATGTGTCTCTGCTAGGGTGTGCAGGACTGATGTGAATAATCAAGTATAAGTGAGAATAGCTAGCTGTTGATCGTGTATTGTTCTTCGATGGAATTCGAACCTACCTCTATAACTGATGAAATTCCATGGAAGTATTTAAGTATTGACATTAATTTTATTCATTTATATTTGAAAAAATAATACACCTATACACTAGTGTGCTCCAGTCAAATGACATTTTTCTGTAGTCAGACATTTTGTCTCCAAAATGAGCTTCACTCCAGGATGAAATCCTTACCATGTTGATGTTTAAGAAGGGAAATATGCGCTTCATGCCCGATACAATCTGATTCTCCTACATTTTGATTCTTCCTTGATTTAACATTGATAACGAAATAATTATGAAACTAGATGAATGAACTGTTTGTTTTCCTTTGATATCCTACCTAAACTTACAAAAGAAAAAAAAATTATTTAATCAATGCAAATATTCATTTGCTTATTTACTACATTGTCAACATAAAGTTTATTAGTACAAGGTAATGATTAATGACTAACTTTAACTTCTGATACATCTCCCGCAAATCAATGCTATCATGTTCAAAACAAAGTTAACTTTTTTAGTAATGAATTAACAATTAACCAGTGGCAGTGCACGGTATTATTATTAGACCTATAATGTCAGTTTTTCTTAGATAAGTTTTCATTTAGGAAGCCTAACCTACACTATGATATGTGTTATGATCAACCACTTTTGGTCGTACAATGTCCTGTTGCTCCGTAACACGCCAAAAAATGCTGCCAGTCTAGTGACAAGCTTGGAGGTTTGCATTTCTCCTCCATCTTCCTGGCAGACAGCTCGGCCTATTATACCTGCAGCAGCAGCAGCGAGTTGAGGCCTGACTGTGGCACCTTGTAATGTGCTGGCCAGTTCCCAGTGGTAAGACCACCCTGCAGAGAACACTTCTCCCAGCATTCTTTCTTCCAAATACAGTAAAACCTCGTTTTTACATTCTCGGTTTTTATGTTTTCCCGCCATTTACACCATTTTTTGTCGGTCCCATCAAATTTCCTATCTTTACAACGTTAATTCACCCTCGTTTTTGCGTTAACATATTTAAATTTTTCCCGCGTTTTACGCTTTTCGGAAGAATTTTCGTGAAGAAAAATGACATAATGTACATAAATTGATGCTAGCATAACTTTCCCCATAAAGTATAGCGCTTAAAAATTATTCGCAGTCAAGTTTATTGACACTTTGCATTTATTCAAACGTATATTTCGCCTTTCGTTGATGACTTACGACAAGCCGATTTGTGGCGATGTAGTTCCTCTTTCAACCAGCTTGTTTCCCATAGCGCTTGGCGTGAGAATAACGCTGATTTGTGGTGGTGCAGTTCCTCTTTCCGCTAGCTTCTTTGCCAAAGTGGCTGGCATCTACTCAAACAATCAGAACCAGTTGCTTTGTTGGCGTGAGAATAAAGAGTTGCATTGTTTTTGTGATACATATTTCTGATTAATAAAGAACGATATCTGTCAAAGTTGGGTATCATAATACCCACAGCCTCAAAAAAGTGATAATAGTGAGAGGTGCCGATCCTATGCAAACGTCACAAAAATACTTTTTGCATATTTTTGTACTCGAAAACGCGAATAAATTCTCTAATATCATCGTGTGAAACATCTAAACATACAAGAATAACGGAACTTTGAGTTTTACTACGTAAATAATTACGTAATTCCGGAAAAAGGCAGTAATTTTGGGGATGTGTTACATAGCCTGGCAGCAGCGTCCAAACAATATCGAAGTGGTTCAGGTAATTTTGAAGATGTCTTACATAGCCTAGCAGTGGCATCCTCGATTATACTGAATGAAATTACGTCAAAAATTTCTACTTCCCATAAAATTACCAATTCTGTTTGGCGCATAAAATAGCGGCGTCCTCGATTATAATGAATGAAATTACGTCAAATTTCTACTTCCCATAAAATTACCAGTTCTGCCTGGCGCTTAAAGTAGCGGCGTCCTCGACGATAATGAACGAAATTACGTCAAAAATTTCTACTTCCCATAAAATTACCAATTCTCTTTGGCGCGTAAAATAGCGGCATCCTCGATTATAATGAATGAAATTATGTCAAATTTCTACTTCCCATAAAATTACCAGTTCTGCCTGGCGCTTAAAATAGCGGCGTCCTCGATTATAATGAACGAAATTACGTCAAAAATTTCTACTTCCCATAAAATAACCAATTCTGTTTGGCGCTTACAATAGCAGCGTCCTCGATTATAATGAATGAAATTATGTCGAAATTTCTACTTTCCATAAGATTACCAGTTTTGCTTGGCGCTTAAAATAGCGGCGTCCTCGATTATGATGAATGGAATTTCATCAAATTTCTACTTCCCATAAAATGACCAGTTCTGCCTGGCGCTTGAAATAGCGGCATCCTCGATTATAATGAATGAAATTACATCAAAAAATTCTACTTCCCGTAAAATTATGTTTTACCTGGCGCTTAAAATAGTAAAAATTTGTATAACCTTTATTGTATAATAAAATTCCTGGCGAGTATTTAGATGCCTATTATGTACATATATCACAAATAAACTACAAAAATGCAAGGCTCATGCAGTAAGCATTTTTTACCACTTAAAACATTATTTCCTGCATTTTACATTTTCCTGCATTTTACACCATTTTACTTAAGTCCCTTGAAAAGCGTAAAAACGAGGTCCTCCTGTATGTCATTGTGTCACACAATACTGACATTTCAGTAGTAATCTCAATAATTTTGTTTCACTCACAAATTACCTACTACTTTAGATCATTAAGTTGGTGCTGTTCGTCTAGCAGAGTTTATAATACATAACAACCCAGGAAAGAGGTTCACTGAGTGCTCTAAACTTCATAATTTCCATGGAATTATCAAAGCAGATAGGTGCTTTTCGACTTCGAAAAGAGTAAAATCATTCTTATGCGACTCTAAGCTCCAGGGTAGATTACCAGCTTTGGTGATGCTTTTCACTGTATGAGGCCTTGTAATGAAGATTGCAGACTTTAATCAGCGGGTAACAGATAAATTTTCACAGATAAAAAATAGGAGAGAGGAGAGCAGATTACCAGCACAGCTGAAGTAAAAATAAGTGGTCTTATAATATACAATGTGTCTCTTATTTCCAGTCTTTAAAATGACAGATGAATTTCATTTCATCTAGAAATATAGCACATTGGTTAACAATTATTGATAAATTGTAGCATGCACTCTGTCACAGATATTTTTCTGTCACTGATATACTCCTAGCTCTTCACAGGATCGTAAATTGCAATTGCATTTGACCTTCATACACCAAGAATTCTATGTCATGAGGACAGCACTGACATGGAAAGTACTTGGGCTCGAACAAACATATCTGTATGAACGTTTGCTTACAGGATCTTTACATACACCTTAATATACTAGTGGGTGTCGTTTTTATGCAAAACTCTGCTACCATGCTCTTGATAGCACTGTAGATGTAATTGTAGACGCCATACGTAATGCAGATATCTCAACTATAACTTATGTAATAATCATATTCTCTAGCGTATTGTCATCAAAAGCCGTGATGATCACTGCAGCTTTAATCTTCTTCTCGGAAGACTGTTGGTATTCACTGCCACTGCTTCCGTCGCCTCTTGCCGCACTTACCATAGCACTACCATATGCAAGGAGTTGTTTGTCATTATCATCCCTATTACCATCATTATGTGTTAGTGTTACAACAGTATCTAACTTATGCTCATATTCTGTACCATAACAGATACGAGAAAGCATTTGAATGATTCGTCTTCTACACCAATAGCATCTTCACGAAGAAGGGTTCTTCGTAACTTCATCTCAACCAATCGCAATACATTAGCAGGATTGCTTACCAATCACCGCCCAATCTGACGCTTCACCACACAAATAAAGACACAAAACGCAACTTTGGAGGCACATCGCATCGTCCTACCAGCGAACCGCCATGTCAAAGTGCAATGTGGCAAGGCACATGCAGAGGCCTCTTACGGATGACTGCAGAGTTTTGCAAATGCGGGAGTATCACTAGTGCAATAAGGGACCTTTACATTATCTCTCATACAATTTTTGTGTATATGTGTTTGTTCGAGCCCAAGTACTTTCCTTGTGAGATAAAGAGTTTCCCCTCTTGTAAACATCTCCTATAAAAATGTATAAGTGAAATTTGCGTGCAACACCCAGCTTGCTGTACCACCAGCCATCACTGCAATTAAGAGTGGCTGATTTATAACTCACCACAAAGACACACATCAAGCTGTGACAGGTACACAAAAAAATATACTCAAACACACATTACTCAAGCTTTTCACCATTAAACATCATCAGAAAAGACATCACTCATACAACCACACAGGTACACTTCACAGTTACGCTAATGATTTTTCTGTTTCTATAAATTTGATTGTGTGATTGTATGAGTGATGTCTTTTCTGTCAAAAAGTGTAGCACAGTGCATGCTACAATTTATCAATAATTGTTACGTGATGAGCTACATTCCTAGTCAAAATGAAATTCATAACTGTCATTTAAAAGACTGAAAATAAGAGACAAATTGTAAATTACAAGTACACTTATTTTTACTTTATCTGTACTGGAAATATGCCTTCACTCTCCTATTTTTTATCAGCTGTCTTTGCAGTGAGTTATAAACTAATCGCTTCATATTACTGAATTCCAAACTGAACTATTCAATGTAAAAGTTAACTTTTTGATTAATGTTGTGCAGCTATGACTGTTTTTCATACTGTAAATAAATTACAATAAAATTTAAAATAAATAAAATACCTGTAAATAAAGTTATGTATGATGTACAAACACGTTATTGCCAAGCACAGAATGTGTAATAAGTAAAACTGCAAAAATTAAAAAGTTAAGTCAGCTGGGAGATGAATCAAAAAAAGTGCCAAACTTTGTGCAGAATCAATGCACACAGAGCATATATGTGCCCTTACTAAATATAACAACTGAGTCATTCCATCCAAAAATGCTTTCAGAAGTATCTAACAGAAGCAAAAATTGTACTTTTGCTTGTACTTTTGCTCAATGAAAACAGGTCCATTTTCCTATGTCAGATACTCACATTTAATAAAATTTACTATAAAAGACAGCTTTATAATAGTACCTATCTGAACAACAAAAATACAAACTCTCTGTTGCTCAAAGTAAAAATAAATAAATAAATAAATAACTTTATGACGAGATTCCACCAATCTGCTTTGACCCATGAGATCATCAAGGCCGCAGTGACATACAGTACGTGATAAAAAGTATCCGGACATTTCCAAAAACATGTTTTTCATATTAAGGTGTATTGTACTGCCACCTACTGCTAGGTACTCTACATCAGCGACCTCAAAAGACATTAGACATCATGAGAGAGCAGAATGGGGTGCCCTGTGAAACTCAAGGACCTCCAACATGGTAAGATGGTATCAGAAATCTGTATGTGAGATTTCCACACTCCTAAACATCCCTAGGTCCACTGTTTTTGATGTGACAGTGAAGTGGAAATGTGAACAGACACAAGCAACACGAAAGAGTACAGGCCAAGCTCGTCTGTTGACTAAAAGAGACCGCCGACAGTTGAAGAGGATCATACAGCGTAATAGGTAGGCATCTATTCAGACCTCAGACAGAAATTACAAACTGTCTGAGGATCAACTCCAAGAGCTATGAAAGTAAAGCAGGAGGTAAGAAAACTTAACATTTCATGGTCAAGGGGCTGCTGATAAATCATACATCACGCAGGTCAATGACAAACAACGTCTTGCTTGGGGTAAGGAATGTAAGCATTGAATGATTGAACAGTGGAAAAACATTGTGTGGAGAGATGATACACAACACAGTGATCCAATGGAATGACGTGGGTATAGCAAATGCCCGGTGAACAGCGGCTAGGAAGCAAATAGCCAGAGCCACTTCCTCATCCCCCCAAACCCAGGACCTTCCACAGAACCCCAGAACTGCCCCTCTTGTCAACAGATTCTTTCTGGGACTGGATCGGACTCTGAATGTGGCTCTCCAGCAAGGATACGACTTCCTTAAATCCTTCTCCGAAATGAGATCCATCCTTCATGACATCCTTCCCACTCCACCGAGAGTGTCTTTCCGCCACCCACCTAATCTTCGTAACCTCATAGTCCATCCCTATGAAATCCCCAAACCACCTTCCATACCCTTTGGCTCCTACCCATGTAACTGCCCCCATTGTAAAATCTGCCCTATGCACCCTTCCACCACCACTTACTCCAGTCCTGTAACCCGGAAGGTGTACACAATCAAGGGCAGAGCCACTTGCGATAGCACCCACGTGATTTACCAACTGACATGCCTGCACTGTGAAGCGTTCTATGTGGGAATGACCAGCAACAAACTGTTCATTCGCATGAACGGTCACAGGCAGACAGTGTTTGTTGGTAATGAGGATCACTGTGTGACTAAACATGCCTTTGTGCATGGCCATCACATCTTGGCACAGTGTTATACTGTCCAGGTTACCTGGATACTTCCCACTGACACCAATCTTTCAGAACTCCGGAGATGGGAACTTGCCCTTCAGCATATTCTCTCCTTCCATTGCCCACCTGTTCTCAACCTCCACTAAATTAAAATCCCCCCCCCCCAACATTCTTTAACATCTTTGTCTCGGTTCTCTGGACAGAGCCTCTGCCTCAACTATTATCTCTGTCCAACTTCTTTGCTTTCTACAAATGTCTACCTCGGTGTGTTTGTGTGTGTATGTGTGTGGGCGTGTGTGCACTTTTTTACCTTTCCTATTTACCCTCTAAGGTAAGTCCTTCCACTCCCGGGATTGGAATGACTCCTCTTCCACTCCCTTAAAACACACATCCTTCCCTCTTTCCCCTCCTTCCTTCCTCTTTTCCCAAAGAAGCAGACATCAGTTGTGAAAGCTTGTAACTTGTGTTTGTGTGTGTTTTTATTTGTGTTTTTGTGTGTCATTCTATGAGATTGTGCTTTGGGTAAGTTACTTGATTTCTATTTTTTATACATATTTATCCCACCAGGAAAGTTTCCTTCATATATATTCTTACTGCCAGTTTACGTCTTATATCCTATTTCAGCCATCACCAGTCACTTAGCTATCCAATAGAAGAACTCTTCTACTACTTTTAATATTTCATTTCATTATCTAAATCCTTCAACACCACACGATTAATTACAGCTAATTTCTGTTACCAATGATTTAAACTTAATTATTTTTATCTTATAGCCTCTTTTATCATCATTCCAATTAACTGCTCTTAACAATCCTTTGCCATACGTGGCAGAACTACATAAACTTAACAAATCCATAGGCTACTGGAGAACAGATGATGTAGGTGTGTTGTCTGCTCACCACACGTGCCCTATGCCAGCTGCAGTTGTATAAGAATCCTTCAGGATATGATTTTACAAGTGATTTATCTAACATGCAGTGACGTGGGCTAACACAGGTAAGTGCCCAACAGATGGGAAATTAATTTCAGCATTTCTGCAGAAATTCAACTTCACACATTCAACCAAGTCTGGGGATGAATCACGAATGGTTGAATGAGGGTGTCACAGTACACAACAGACAAAATACCATTCTCCAGCCACTCTGACTGTGACCAGAAACATGAAAGACAAATCATCAATAGTGACAGAAGGGCAATAGTGCAACATGTTAGAGCTCAGTTACACACAGGACATGATAAACATGTCTCCCAGTGGTCAATCCATATGAACATGCTTTCTTTGCAGTACTGGAGTTCTGCAAACCAGTTTCACTGTTAATAGAATGTCACCAGGCACAACGCCTTTTATTTGTCACACCAATCACCAAGGGTGGAACAATGTTAGAATGTGATACGGGTGGATGAATCACAATTCCAACTGCAGCAGGCTAATGTGAGGCAGCAGGTGTGGGGCAGACAACATGAATCGATGGATCCTGCCTACCAAGAATACTGCAGCGGACTGTTAACTTAGTTGGGTACCCATCCAATGAATAGTTTTCAACCTACAGTAGCTCAAGTTTAATTATAATCACCCACATCTTGCACACCAGGTGTAGTAGTATAAGTACTGTTGGTTTTCCAAATTTCTTAATAATTCTGAGTGAATCTCATCTACACCAGAGACCTTGTTTCATTTAAGTGTTTTCAGCACTTTTCACGGTATTATACATCTTATCTCATCTTAATTTCTTCTTCCTTCTCTAAAGCAATAGTTTGAAGTTTATTCCCTTGAATATATCATTGTTGTGGTCTTCAGTCCACATACTGGTTTGCTGCAGCTCTCCCTGCTACCCTGTCCTGTGCAAGCCTCTTCATCTCTGGATAAGTACAGCAACCCACATCCTTTTGAATCTGCTTACTGTATTCGACCCTTGGTCTCCCTCCATGATTTTTACCCCACACAATTTCTTCTAATGCTATGTTGATGATTCCTTGATGTCTTAAAATTTGTCCCACCACCCTATTGCTTTGTTAGTACATGCCAGAAACTCCTTTTCTCCCCAATTCTGTTGAGCACTTCCTCATTACTTCTGTGATTAGCCACCTAATCTTCACGATTCATCTGTAGCACCACATTTCAAAAGCTTCTGTCATCTTTTTGTCTGAACCCCTTAATCGTTCACATTTCACTCCTATAAATGCTGTACTCCAGACAAATGCTTTCAGAAAACACTTCCTAACTTTTAAATCAGGTAAAACTTTACAGCACTTCTCGCCAGACTCCAATGCTTCTGTTGGCAAAAGATGAAAATCGCACGAAACTAGATGACCAATGGCAGACCAAATTCACTAAAAAAATGTTCAAATGTTTGTATAGTCTATGGGACTTAACTACGGGGTCATCAGTCCCTAAACTTACAAACTACTTATGAACTACTTACGAACTAGGACGGCACAAATATCCATGCCCGAGGGGGGATTCGAACCCCCGACCGTAGTGGCCGTGCAGACTGTGACTGGAGCGCCTTAGTCTCCTCGGCCACCGCGGCCGGCACCAAATTCACTCAGCCAATCAAACTGTAAGATGATTTGTTTACCTTCTGTCCAGTTTCAAAAGGTTTCTATGCATTTTCTTTGGTCCTGAGCCTAGTCCCATGTCGTGGTACAAATATTGGCCAATTATTCAAATTCATCACTTGTTTTGTCAATAAATTAAAATGGGTGTGTCTCTGCTGTAGATGATAGGAGGTTGTTAAATCTGTATAACATCTTGTAAATCTCTCACAAACTGGGACATCGAAATTTGGATTAATATTGTGCAAATCGAAGCACACAGCAGCTGGTGTTACTGTGTGTCTGCAACAAAAAGCACATAAAGTAATAGTGTCAAAGTAATAGTGTCCAGAACTTTAAAATTGCTGTTCAATACTCTTTTTTAATATATCATGACCATGTAGTTTCTCCACGTGGGAAAAGTTTCTGAAAACTTCACCAGTCATGTCATCAGTCGTTTGTCCATTGCATACTGTATGTAGGCAACTAATACTTGTAACTGAAACAATATCATAAGGGAAGACATGTTTCTCAAGGAACATTATAATTCAAGAGACTTACAAAACTCTTTGTAACATATTGAAATTCTTAGAATGCTAAGCCACGTATAACAACGTGAGAATTATTTCATACTGACTATGAAGTAAATAATTAATACTATACCTCTTCTTTGGTTGGCAGGTTCTTATTTGTACCCTTGTCCATTCAGACAAAATAATTTTTATTTTAATTGAAGTTTTCAGGACAAAACATTATAGGACATATTCGTATATTCTGCGGAAAAATGAAATGTATCTCACTGGCTGCCTACATCTCCTCGCGATTGGTCACGATTGGTCATCTAAGTAACCATTGGTGACAACATAATCACTGGATCCCGGAGAGAAGCATCATACAATTTAACCTTTAAATTAACATTGGATGTCAACAAATTTCACTTCTTCAAAAAAGTTGTTCTTCCCACAGCCATTCTGCATTTTATATTTTCTTTATTTCAGCCATCATAAGTTAGTTTGTTATCAAAATTAAAAAAAAAAAAAAAAACTCATCTATCACGTTTGTCTCATTACCTAATCTAATTCTTCAGAATTGCCTGATTTCCCAACACTACATTCCATTATCCATGTTAACCCATGTTCATCTTTTACTCTTCTTTCAAGACCCTGTCCATTCTGTTCAACTGCTATTCCAGTTCCTTTGCTGCCTCTGACAGAATTACTATATCATCAGCGAACTGCTAAATTTTGATGAATTCTCCGTAAACTTTAATTTTCTCTTCGGATATCTCCTTCTATTCTTCCACAGCTTGCTCAATGTACAAATTGAACAACATTGGGGAAAGGCTACAACCATGTCTTACTCCCTTCCCAACCACTGCGACATTTTCATTCCCTTCTACTCTTATAACCACTATCTGGTTTTTGTACAAGTTGAATATAACTCTTCGCTCCCTATATTTTACCCTTGCAACCTTCATAATATGAAAGAGTGTGTTCCAGTAAACATTGTCAAAAGCTTTCCGATATACAAATGCTAAAAATGTAGATTTGTCTTTCCTTAACCTGTCTTCTGCCATTCTTATGAGGAGTTGAAGAGGCTTGCTCAGGATAGGGTATTTTGGAGAACTGCATCAAACCAGTCTCTGGACTGAAGACCACAACAACAACAACAACCTATCTTCTAAGATAAGTATTTATGTGAGTATTGCCTTCCATGTCCTACATTTCTCCTAAATCCAAACTGATCTTTCCAAAGGTCAGATTCCAACAGTTTCTTCATTTGCCTGTAAATAATTCAAGTCAGTATTTTGCATCCATGACTTATTAAACTGATACTTATGTAATTTTCGCATTTGTCTGCACTTGCTTCCTTTGCAATTAGAATTACTGTATTCTTCTAGAAGTTGGAAGGTATTTCCCTCCCATCTCATATATCTTGCATATCAGGTGGAACAATTTTTTCATGACTGGCTTTCCTAAAGATATCAGCACTTCAGATGGAATATCATCTACTCCAGGGTCCTTGTTTTGACTCATTTGTTTCAGTGCTCTTGTGACAGAGCAAGGTTGGTATCCGCCACTCTACCTAAGAATTTTATAACTTCCAAGACAAACTATTTTTTTTCCAAACTTTTTATATAGTCCCTTCAAGTACATACATAGTACACCTACTTAGCACCCTAAAATTACTGATACTTAAATAAGCCTTTCCCGTCTTTATTTCATTATTCAGCACATTATTTGTGGAAATAGAAACACTTTGTAATAATTGGTTAAATCAGAAACATTTTTAATTACAAAACATGAATAATTGCAAATACACTCATAGCTCAACCACGTAAATTTCAAGTGCGGAAATCTGCTTATTTGAGGATTGTAACATACACCATTCAAAACCTGGTTATCTCCACTTTTTAATAAAATATCTGGAATTATCTGACACTTTTTAGACCCATGCCAATTTTCACTGTAAATTACGCCCAAACTACTGTTAGATTCTGGACTTTGACTCTATAATTTTGTTGCCCACATTTTCCTCTTTCTTCTGATTGAGGCCATAATTAAAGAGTTGAATAATTTTGTGCAGTTAAATATTTCATTTAATATGGCTGCTGATCACAAAGGTCCAGGGAATTTGAATGCTGAACAACAAATAGTTTCAGATACTTTATTAATTTCTTAAACAACTCCAATTTTTGTAAATCAGATAATTATAACAATAAATAATTCACTCTGAATTAGGTAGATCAACCTAGTAAAATTATAAATCATTATGTTATTTCCAAGATCATAATTATACTTCCGCTGGTCTATAAATAATAGTTTCTGGTCCTATTTTAGTCAGTCTGCGTTTAGTAAAGTAATGAGCAACAACTATGCCAACTTTCTCTTTGACAGTGTGCCACACTAGTATTATGTACATTAAAATTTTGAAGAGTTAATTAAGTATATGAAGTATAGCTAACTGTTATGCTTACCTTCAACTGTGTTGACTACATGTCATCATATACACTACATTAAATATGCCATTCTGACTGTATTAACTGTGAAGACCATCAATAACTATTACATGACTATTTTTAGAAAGTTCGCCTGCCACAAGTACATTATTGACTGTGTTATTATTGGACAGTTATTATATTAGGATATTGTGCACATTCTGCCCTACTGTGATACTCGAACTGGCCAAAAGCTGTTATATTCTTCAACGTGAGCTGCAATAAAATGTCCTTAAAATAAAAAAGGTGTGCCAACCATCGATGTAAAATATAGATACAACCGTAATTTCAGCCCGGTTTATACTGAGACTACGCTACCAAGTACAAGAAGACTTCAAAAGGTAAGGGCAGAATCGTCTCACTCTATCGAATTCTTCTAGCAATATCATATCTTCTATCTCACCTTCCTCTACTCCATCTTCTATTTCTTTACTTCCTTTGTGTAGGCACTAGAGGTCTGCAAATCACTGGTTTCGCTCGCTCGTATTCGGTCGAGTGCGCAATTATCTTAGCACATATACTTTATGTTAATCACGTATAATAACTTGTATGGTAAAGTACAAAATGCGAAACTGAATAGCTAGTTCAACTGGATCGAGCGAACAGCTTTCGAAGCACCTGGGAAAGGCAACAATTCAAAAGTTCGCTGTCAGGATTTATTCGCTTGCGTCTAGTTTGCTCCCGACACTCACCTTGGACTCGAGTGGCGTTGTGGTGGGTGACCGAGTGGCGAGCGAGCAGTGTGTATGGTCGGGCCGGTTGAGCGCGCTCCACTCGAATGAGCGATTAGGAAGTTGAGCGCAGCCACATGCCTTGCCGCAAGCTGCAGTACCGACACCTGTCGGGCTGTCATAGAACGACACGGACCACGCGATTCGAGCGAGCAACCGAGCAAGGTGCAGACCTCTAGTAGGCACTCCATACATTCCATCTACCTTTCAGCTCTCCCTTCTTTGCATAGTACTGGTCTTCCATCTGAGTTCTTGATATCCATGCAGTCTGTTTTGTCTAGTCTCCAGATGTCTCTTTTATTCTCCTGTAGGCAGTATCTATCTTTCTCCTAGATATACATTCTTCTATGATCTTGAATTTGTCCCCTAACTTCTTAGTTCTGTGCTAGCTTGTCATGTGAGCTCTTAATAAGGACACAACTCTTCTCTTTTCTCCAAAAGCATCTTTAATTTTTTATAGAGGTGGAATGTAACTTTGCGCTAGCCATACATGCTTCTACAGCCTAACATTTACCATCCTAACATTCCTGCTTCAACAGTTTGCACTTTATGTCATTAGATATCAAAATGGTTGCTTCATCTACAATAACAGGTAACCCCTGCCAAAGCAGCCCAGCATGAAATGGGTAAGTACTGTTCAAATGTACTGATGTGAGCTTGAGTATGCAATACAACAAATATCGACAAGAAGATTGATATGAGTGACAGATACCAATATCACTAAGGTAATGGTCTTGCTAACTTTATATAATGACAAAGATAGACAGCACTCATATCTAGAACACCACTGACACTCTCAGATTATCCCACAATCCTGAAGAAGCATCACACAAACCAATCAACATTGAGCCATCAAGGACTATTGGCTAGCACTCCAAGCTCAAAGATAAATTTGTGTATACTTAATTTTGTTATGGATTAGTTCTACCAAGCATACATTTGATTTATATTTTGGGTAGAGTGTTGTATATTGTATAGTGTTCCAATATGGCCAGACTTAAATTCAACGAACTATGAGGACTTGGTAAACTTGTATCATAAGAACTGTTTGTTGTATTTGTGATTCTCTTGTTAGTAATATTTTTATTACAGATAACTACCTTCAGTTCTGGGTAGGAGTTTGTAACACTTTTTCATCCCCAGCCCTCCAGCCACTTCACTCTATGCTGGTAGGTTGTATCTCAAGAGCTTGCAACTGTAGCGCAGTCTGTCAAGAATAACTAGTTTTGACAATAATAACATCTACCAGGCTAACATGAAGTTGTTCATACTGATTGGAGAGGTCACCTCTAACTGTTCAGAAAAATTCAACTACTGAATAAGAAAAACTCCCTAAACATCTTTTGAAGAAAGTAAGTCTGATATTATGTATCAAAGAGGGGATAGGAGAGAGAGAGAGGAAAAAAAAAACACCAGAGATTATAAAGCAATTTTCCCCAGACTGTTCTAAAAGACAAAATTCTGAATTATATATAACTGACACACAGCATTGGGTCAGAAGGTGACAAATCATCAAGATGGCTATTTTCTTGTAACCTCATAAATGCTCCATTGACATCACTGCTACATTGTCTTTGTTTAACTTGAATACAAAAACCTTTTGTACATATTTTTGTCCAACTGTGACTGTCCTTATGCCTCTTCTTCAAGAAACTGCTTGTCATACAACAGTGAATGTACACTAACCACATATCCTCCACAGGGAAATTCCAATTGTTTATGTCACTCCTAGCGCCAGTAATTTTCACTGTCAGAATTCCACTTCCTCTCACATAAACAGGCATAATCATAACAGCCACAAACACCATTAGTTGTTCATAATTGTAACTATATATCATTACTCAGATGTGGAATTGTCTTCCTATGAAGACAACAGCCATTGCTCACTTGCCATAAAAGCTGCACCAAACTGTCCATAAAGCAGAGAGCTTTCCTACATTGTAACTACAATAAGTAATCCTGCTTTCTCCCACTCTTTGTCTTTTCCATTTTACTGAATGATATGAATCAGTTAAGTTTCATATGGAACAATTATTAAAAATCAGTTCTCACATACACAATCCACATTTGAAACACAAAACAGCCATACTGGAATCAACCACAGCTAGTATTTCTAAGTAATGAGTTATGAATATTGTAGACGAAAAATTCCTAGCCTGACGAAGCAGCTAGGCTGCGAAAGCTGTGTTTGTGTGTATGAGAGTGTGTTCTGTTCATTTGTGCTGCTGTCACACCTGTGCTCCTTCGCCTGGTGAGTAATCTTTGTCTATTTTATAAGTAATAAATTAAACATGCATGGCTTACCAAAGAAATCTGAATCTCTTCAAGCTTTGTGGCATCATCTAATTTACTCTTCAAATTCTTAAATTCTGAACCAACAATTTTCTTATGGGCTCTAAGTGAGCTCAACAGTTCCTGTGCTGCTTGTAATTCATTATTCAAGGTGTCATATTGTTCCTTGAATGATACTGACCTGTACAAGGAGCACAGAAGAATATGGATGAGAAATTGTTTGTAGCTTTCACAAGCCTATATGTCCAAAAGCCATATTCTAATACCACTTTGTTTCAAAAACGTAATCGGTATGCTTTTTACGTAGATAGTATCATATATGAGAATAAACTGTGATTGCACAGTACAAAATACATCTTAAAATTATATACAGACACACATTTCAGGGCTAAGAAAGATGGATGCAGGATTTTACTTAACAAAAGATGTTTACAGCTTTAAAAAATTACTGTCTGGATGTGGAATAATTCATTATTACAAGGCAATAATTTGGTGAAGATGCGCATATGAATGTGTAGCAACAAGTTTTAGATTAATAAAAGAAAATGAAGGATTCAGGAAAATGGAAAGGGAGATTATTAGGGAGATATTAGAAACCATAGCAATGGCAGAAACATTTAAATCAATACGTAACACAGAAGTATACAATAATGTAGAAAAACACAGTATTAGAGACTTATGTTCATGAGCTCATTCACAGAAAGAAATATAGTAGACTGACACTAAAGAATTACTGCAAGACATTTTCAGAAATTAAAGTAAACCATAAACTAGTTATGGAATGTGCATCAAGACCAAAAAGAACTGTAATATGTAAACATGAAATTGAACACAGTTTTAAATACAGAAACAAAATTAAGAGGTGGAAAAGTTTTCAAGACCACTAATGAGTACCAGTGCAAAGTGCCATAAAGGGTAGAGAAGGGACCGGTCACTGCTGCTGCAGGTAAGGACGACTCGCTACCTGACCCTCAGCACAATGGGATGGCCGAGCAAGGGCTATGTGAGGGGAGATGGTTGGTGACTACCAACCTGTTCAGATGCATAATGTCTGCGCATTTTGTAACTGCCAGTTATTTGGTCCTCTGACACCAATGGAACTATTAGAATATTTCATTGTATGTACCACAAACTACGAGCATACAGTTATCGTGTTGTGAAGTGCTTCTCAAACGAGCAAATGTCCACATTTGTCAACGACATTCAGGACAGATCCAATGTCAATGGCATTAGAGTAAGGCAGTACAAACAATGAAAATCACAACATTCAGACTCGCTTA
This sequence comes from Locusta migratoria, assembly GCA_026315105.1. Classification (NCBI taxonomy): domain Eukaryota; kingdom Metazoa; phylum Arthropoda; class Insecta; order Orthoptera; family Acrididae; genus Locusta; species Locusta migratoria. Next base: position 428,357,010 of record CM048747.1, read on the forward strand.
GAGATTACTGATCTGGGGGAATTGCACAATGCTGACAGGGAGTCAGGAGTCAGACCCTTCTGTGCGATTATTGTCTTTGGGATTACCAGAAGTCACAAGTCTATCATGACGACTGACATCTCTAGGGATGCTGAAAGACAACATCCGACGCCAATGCCTCACCATAACTCCAGACATGCTTTACAGTGCTGTTCACAACATTATTCCTCAACTACAGCTATTGCTGAGGAATAATGGTGAACATATTGAGCATTTCCTGTAAAGAACATCATCTTTGCTTTGGCATCTGTCGGACATTTTTTGAAATTTTGTCTTATTTTGGTTCTAATAAAACCCCATGTCATTCCAAGCATGTGTGCCAATTTTTAGCTCTATCTACATTATTCCGTGATTTATTAAGTTTTCAAATTTATACTGACTTTTTGATCACCCTGTACTTCCTTCAAAACCTCAACCCCTACTCCCCCATCCCCTTCAACTAGTCTTCTTCAACCCACCATGCCACTTTTCTGGATTTCAACCTCCACATCACTGATGGCTCCATTCACACTTTCGTCCATATTAAACCTACCAACCAGCAACAGTACTTATACTTCAACAGTTGCCATCCATTCCACATCAAAAAATCCCTCCCATACAGCCTGGCCAACCGTGGACAGCATATCTGTAGTGACAAGAACTCCCTTTCTGAATATGCTGAGGGTCTCACAAAGATCTTCGCAGACAGATCTCCCATGTCATGTCCCCACATCCCAAATCCTCCCCCCACCACCAGTAACCATCCACAAAAGAGCGCTTCCCTTGTCACCCAATACTACCCTGGACTTGAATAACTAAACTCCGTTCTTCGGCAAGGTTTTGATATTCTGTCCTCATGCCCAGAAATGAGAGACATCTTGCCAAATATCCTTTCCACCTCTCCTAAAGTGGTGTTTCGTCGCACTCCCAACCTCAATAACAGCCTAGTCCATCCCTTTGCCATTCTGAAACCCAACCCACTGCCACAGGGATCATAGCCCTGTGAAAGACCCCGTTGCAAGACATGTCCAATCCACCTACCCAGCACTTCCTATTCCAGTCCTGTCACAGGCTTATCCTACCCTATCGGAGGCCGGGCCACGCGTGAGAGCAGCCATGTAATTTACCTGCTGTGCTGCAGTTGCTGCACAGCTTCCTATATTGGCATGACAAGTAGCCAGCTGTCCATTATAATGAATGGCCAGCGCCAAACTGTGGCCAAAAACAAGATGGACCACCCTGTGGGACAACATACAGTGGAGCATATACTTGATTTCAATGGCTGCTTCACGATCCGGGCCATCTGGATCCTCCCACCCACCACCAGCTTTGCTGAACTGCACAGATGGGAGTTATCACTACCGTACATTCTCCAGACGCAAAATCACCAAAGCCTCAAATTACTCTCGAAGGCCGTGCTGTAGCCATCCCCACCACCGTGAGGCAACCTTCCTACCCCCACCCCCTTTCCCACTCCTATCTCCACACCACTTTCATGAGTTAACTAATGATGTTAAGAATCTAATCATGTGGATGATCAGTATGTTGTTACATTTTTTATTGAAAAAGGTTAGTAGAATTGTAAACTAACTCATTCTGAATCATGAGTAGGCTGCTGTTTCACTTTCTAGCTTCTGTTTCCGAGTTTTACCTCCTGTTACAATGTTGTAAAAGGATTTTATCTTTTAATAGGACTTTGGATTTACTTAGTCCAATTTGTTACTATTCCATTATCCCAACAGACATGAATATGAAGATGTCTTTTCACAGGTAGATGTTCATGCACAATCAAATGTTCTGTCTGCAGTCTTCATTATGCATGAAGATGCCTTTATCTCATGGCGGACACACAACAATCCCGTTCAGTTACGTTGCACAAAGCATCAGTGTTAACAAAATTCTGCACAACAATACTGGAATATGTTTCTTGAAGTTCTTGAATCATCTGGGCATGCATCTTGTAATATAAATAATTTTGACCTAGTTGCACACATAAGATGATGAACTACACTTGTAAATTTTCTTTCTTGAAAATGATTTAATGTCTAAAGTTTAATGAAGATACGTAAGGAATTGTTACTGAGTTAGATGAAATTTTCCTGTCTTCAAACCAGTTTCTGTAATAACTCAATGTAAAAAAACTGACTGGCCAATTACTGAGCTCTAACTCTATTAACAATAACAAATTAACCATGTTGCAAGAATAGTAGTGTTATATCAATATTATATCTCAAACAGCAACAAAAATCTAGTGGCCACCAGTAAAAAGTTACAAATCATTTGTGGCTGCTGTAACCACTTTCCTTCTTTTTCAGGAAAAGGGCAATAAATTAGTTAGCCAAAAAATTCACGTATAACCAAAATAACAATCAACAGTGCTCCAGTAAATCTGACATGTTTACAACACAAAATTGATTTTGACCTGCAATGAAAATAGTAATACCTACTTACCCACTAATAACTTCCAATAAGGAGGTATGTTCTTTCGGCTTTTTCATGGCAAAGTCTTGACTTGCACCTTGGAAAATAAAAAAATATTCACTTATTCCAAGGTCTTTCAACTTAGACAGGTATTCTTCTTTTGTTACATCCTGAAAATATCACACAATTTCTTGTTGTAATCAATATTTATTTTACAAACTTACAACTACATTTGCCAACAGTGGCAGCGCCAGCTAAAAACGAAAAACACAGACAAATTACTAATATGAATTTTCACAGTAGTATTTTTTAAAGAAAATGCCTTTTGCCATTGCAAATAAAGGGTTTTTATTTTTACAATGGGTGCATTGTAAAAAAAAAGAACCCCTGATTTGCAGTAGCAAAAGGCGAAAAAAAAGAAAAAAAATACTACTGTGAAAATACATAGTATTCAGCTACTGCTACAATGGCCACTACAAGCAACGTATTAAATCACTGATAAAATGGATAATATAACACTACAAGACACCAAACGATTTTATGTGTTACGTGAGTAGAGGACTGCAATTTACTAGTTTGAAATGGCCACAGGAATGTACATTTAGGTATCTGTGTAATTGTGTGTATCAATGTATGTTTGTTCTGCTGGTGGAAAAGAGGAAAATGTTAGAAGGCTAGCATGATTCTACCGCTCCACACACAAATCCTCCTTAGGCGAGTAGTTACCATTCCCGTATTTTAAATATGTAATTTACTTAGGAAATTTATAAAGGAAAATAAACAGAAACCAAACACAAACACACAGACAATTCTAAATTTTCACAATCAGTCATGCACACTCATCCACACACATCAGCCATCTCTGGGCGCCCAAAACACTCTGACAACACAGCAAGCAGAAGGGATGGGATGGCAAGGGGGAAGGAGTGGAGGAGGGATGGGTATGGAGAGGAAAGATAAGGGTGGGGATACAACAAGCAGACGCAATGTCACCTGGAAAATGAGATGCAATTGAAAAAGTGTGTGTGTGTGTGTGTGTGTGTGTGTGTGTGTGTGTGTGTGTGTAGAGGAAGGTTTACTTACCAGGTGAAAGAGCACAGTTACGTAGACTCTGAATGTGTCTCTCCAGCAAGGATACAATTTCCTTAAATCCTGCCCCGAAATGAGATCCATCCTTCATGACATCCTTCCCACTCCACCGAGAGTGTCTTTCTGCCACCCACCTACCCTCCATAGCCTCCTAGTCCATCCCTATGAAATCCCCAAACAACCTTCCCTTCCTTCTGGCTCCTACCCATGTAACCGCCTCCGTTGTAAAATCTGCCCTATGCACCCTTCCATCTCCACTTACTCCAGTCCCGTAACCGGAAGGTGTACACAATCAAGTGCAGAGCCACTTGCGATAGTACCCACGTGATTTACCAACTGACATCCCTGCACTGTGAAGTGTTCTATGTGGGAATGACCAGCAACAAATTGTCCATTTGCATGAACAGTCACAGGCAGATAGTGTTTGTTGGTAATGAGGATTACCCTGTGTCTAAACATGCCTTGGTGCATGGCCAGCACATCTTGGCACAATGTTACACCATCCGGGCTATCTGGAAACTTCCCACCGACACCAGTCTTTCAGAACTCCGGAGATGGGAACTAGCCCTTCAGCATATTCTCTCTTCCTGTTGCCCACCTGTAATCAACCTCCGCTAAATTCAAATTCCTGCCCACCATCTTGAACATCTTTGCCTTGATTCTCTGGACAGAGCCTCTGCCTCAAATGGTATCTCTGTCCTACTTCTTTGCTTTCTACAGTATGTCTGCCTAGGTGTGCTTCCGTTTGTGTATATGTGTGGGAGTGTGTGTATTTGTTTACCCTCCTTTTTCCCCGCAAGGTAAGTCTTTCCTGTCCCGGGATTGGAATGGCTCCTTACCCACTCCCTTAAAACCCTCATCATTTCCTTCTCCCTTTCCTTCCCGTCTGCCTGAAAAAGCAGCTAGGCTGCGAAAGCTAGCATTTGTGTGTGTGTGTGTGTGTGTGAATTTATTAATTTATTTGTGCTACTATCACTACCTGTGCTCCTTCGCGTGGTAAGTAATATTCATCTATTTTATATATATATTTTTTCCTGCTAAGAATTTCTCCTCTATAATATTTGTATCGTAAATTTGAATTCAACAATTACTTCCGTCATTGCTCTGTTACTTTTCAAAATCTTTTCTGTCATCTTACTTTCCCTTTTGTTTTTGTTTTTATTTTTATTTATTCACTTATATACATTTTCCATAGCAGTTCCATTCTACATATCCTTCTTTGTTTACTGTTCATAATTCTTACGACAATACGTTTACTTTCAAACCTTTACCTATAAGTACATTTATTATGATATTTACCACTTTCAATACTCCTTCTTTCGTCTGAAATGCGCCGCTCATCCAATTTTCTCGTTTAAAATTGTAAACACTAATTCAAAACAATAGTTTCGTATATTGTTTATAACCATTTTCGGCATTTCTTAGTTACCTGCTTCCATTCCCGTTTTTCCACATTTCCATTTGTGTTTCCCACTTTTCCGATCATATTTCAGCAACTTTCCATTGGTTTTGATTCCACTATGCCTTCATCAAACAATTGTCAGCCTCAAAATCGTAATCTGCTACCACATAACCAATCCTATTTAGACGTTTTCCTTACATTTTCACACGGTTTTCTCATACTTTTTCCGATTTGCACCATCCTTAAACCCTTTTTGCATGCCATACCACTACCTAACCCTTTGATACTACATTGTTGACAACTAAAGGTGACCACAGTATCAACAATAAACTTTAAAAACTTTTTCTATTTCCTTTCTTTTTTCATACCTGAATTACTGTCCACATTCATCTCCTTCCCGATATGTAATTTTTTTAATATATACATATATATTTTTATACATATTTTTATTTTTTATTTGTTCATTGCAGCCTGTTACATAGTAAATATATAACCCACTTTTCCTTCGTCCATATATTACGCCTCCCTCACAACATCCCTACAACAAACCAACCCAATTTTATGTACATTCCCTCCGTAAACATGCTTTCTCCCTAGCCAGATTACGTTCCCACAGTCTTTTCACTCAGGCCTGTCTGACATTTGGAATCACCCCCAAGGGCCTCACACTAAAAGTTCCCATCTCTTGCTGTAACCCATCCTTTCATCCCGCCCTACACCAATTCCAAACTGAACAATCCATAGCCCTTACCAACCTAATCCTTAACCTACACATCAACTCGCCAATGAACACACCTGTCAACTACAATCCCTAATCAAAATCCTCAACCTTTCCTCTCCCACATCCACACCTGCAGTTCAGAACATCCTCCTTCAGGCCAACCGCAAATTAGAACAACATGCCACCCACCACCTCAAAAAACTATCCAATCTCCTGGTCACCCACCTCCGAAAGGCAATACTCTCTCCCTCAATAACCTCTCCAATAAACCTCAACCTCCTCTTATCACACACAAACCCAGTCTCTCCCATCTACTCAATCTCCCACTCCCAACTCCTCTCCCCCCCCCCCGCCCCCCCAAACCTCAAAACTCCAATCCACATAATCCGGAACTACAATATCCCAATTCAGTAGTCAACTTCTTCTCCAAACCTCTCTCCCAATCTGAAACCTCTGTCCTATCCAAAGGCTTCACCTTTAGCCCTACTCCCAAATTCAACTAAACAGCCCTTGTCAAAGATATACTTTCCTATACTCGTAGTCTTTGCTGGAGATACCACTTTGCCATGAAGAAAAATAATCCTACTCCTAATGATCCAGCTCCCTAAGACATCATTCAAATTGAACCCTGCCTGGAACAGTTCCGTCCTCTGTCACAGCGAGACCCACATGCTCTTCATCAAAATCACCCTCTTCAAACCTTCCAGGAATTCCTTACTTCCAACCTTGCCTCTCACTCTTTCCTGAGAAACCTTAATCCTACTCCCAACATTACCGCAGCTGAATCCCGAGCTATCCGTGATATGAAGGCTGACCATTCCATCGTCATTCTCCCAGGTGACAATGTATCCACGACCATGGTACTTGATCGGCAGGAATATGTGGCTGAGGGACTGTGTCAGCTTTCAGATAGCACAACATACAAAGTCTGTCAAGACAACCCGGTTCCTGACATCCAGGCAGAGCTTCAAGGAATCCTCAAAACCTTTTGCCCCCTACAAAACCTTTTACCTAACTCCATTAACCTCATGACCCCACAGACACCCTGCACCCCCATCTTCTACCTACTTCCCAAGATTTACAAACCCAATCTTCCCGGATGCCCCATTGTGGCCGGTTACCAAGCCCTTACAGAACGAATCTCTGCCTACATAGACCATCACCTTCAAATCATCATGTGCAGTCTCCCATGCTACATCAAAGACACCAACCACTTCCTCGATCACCTGAAATCCTTACCCAGCCTGTTACCACCAGAAACCATCCTTGTAACCATTGATGCCACTTCCTTATACACAAATATCACTGTGATGGAGTATTTCCTTTCACGCCGACTACCCACTTCCCTACCTAAAACCTCTTTCCTTTATACCCTAGCCAGCTTCATCCTAACCCACAACTGCTTCACTTTTGAGGGCCAGACATACCAACAACTAAAGGGAACAGCCATGGGAACCAGGATGGCCCCCTCGTACGCAAACTTATTCTTGGGACGCTTAGAAGAAGTCTTCCTGGATACCCAAGCCTGTCAACTTAAAGTTTGGTACAGATTCATTGACAACATCTTCATGATCTGGACTCACAGTGAAGAAGAACTCCATAACTCCATAATTTCCTCTTCAACCTCAACTCCTTTGGTCCCATCAAATTCACCTGGTCCTATTCCAAATCCCATGCCACTTTCCTCGATGTCGACCTCCATCTGTCCAACAGCCAACTTCACACATCCGTCCACATCAAACCTAACAATAAACAACAGTACCTGCATTATGACAGCTGCCATCCATTCCATATCAAACGTTCCCTTCCTTACAGCTTAGGTCTTCGTGGCAAACGAGTCTGCTCCAGTCCCAAATCTCTGAACTAGTACACCAATAACCTAATAACAGCTTTCACATCCCGCAGCTATCCTCCTGATCTGGTAAAGAAGCAAATTGCCAGAGCCACTTCCTCTCCCCCCCCCCCCCCCCAAATTCAGAACTACAAGAGAAGAACCCCAGAAGTGCCCCTCTTGTCACTGGATACACCTAGGCAGACATTTGTAAAAAGTCATTCTACAAAAGCCATTTTACAAATGTCTGCCTAGGTGTGCTTGGGTGTGGATATGTGTGAGTGTGTGTGTATTTGTTTACCTTCCTTTTTTTCCCCTAAGGTAAGTCCTTCCACTCCTGGGATTGGAATGACTCCTTTTCCACTTCCTTAAAAACCGTATCCTTTCCTGTGTGTGTGGGTAGGGAAAAATAAAACAGGAAGCACACAGTAGGGAAAGTGGCATCATGAATCGGAAGGAAACATAGGATGTGTGGAGAATGGGAACTGTAGGGCATGGACTGTAGGATGTTAGGTTATCTGAGGTTGAGGCCCGGATGGTTCTGGCACCATAGGATGTGCTGTAGGGATAACTCCCATCTTCGCAGTTCAGAAAAGCTGGCGGACGAGTGGAGGATCCAGGTGGCTCGGGTAGTGAAGCAGCTGTTAAAGGCCAAGGTGTTGTGCTCCGTTGCATGCTGCACCACAGGATAGTCCATATTGCTCTTGTCCACAGTTTGATGGTGACCATTCATCCTGATGGAGAGCCAGTTAGTTGTCATTCCAATGTAGAATGCAGAGCAGTGATTGCAGCAGAGTTGGTATATTATGTGGCTGCTTTCACAGGTGGCCCGGCCTCTGATGGGGTAGGACAAACCTGTGACAGGACTGGAATAGGAATTTCTGGGAGGGTGTATTGGGCAGGTTTTCCATTGGGGAGTTCCACAGGGTATTACCACTGTGGTAAGGGGTTGGGATTAGGAGTGGCATAGGGATGGTCTAGGATGATGTGGAGGTTGGGTGGGCAATAGCACACCACTTTATGTGGTTTGGGGGGTTGGGAGGATCTTAGGTAGGATGTCTGTCATTTCAGGGCATGTTGACAGATAATCGAAGCCCTGATGTAGGATATGGTTCAATTGTTCCAGTCCATAATGGTACTGGGTGACAAGGGGGGCACTCCTTTGTGTAGTAGGGTTGGAGGGAAGTCTGTTGGTGTGTGAAGATATGGCACAAGAAATCTGTTTATGGACTCGGTCTGGTGGGTAATTTCTGTCTGTGAAGGCCTTTGTGAGGCTTTCGGCATACTGGTTAAGGGAGTTCTCAACACTGCAGATTTGCCTTCCATGGATGGCAAGGCTATATGGGAGGGATTTTTTGATGTGGAAAGGATGGTAACTATCAAAGCGAAGGTACTGTTGAGAGTTGGTGGGTTTGATGTGGACAGAGGTGTGGATGGAGCCGTCAGAAACAACAGCAAAAATGAAAGAAAGGAGACTTCACAGATCATGCATTTCCATGCATTAAACAAAAGCAGACTTCTTTTATACTAGCTATTTGTGAAAAGCAATCTTTCTACTGGCTGTCTCATATTCTAGAAATGTAACAAGCCAAAGAGGCATTAATTCAGGTCAGGCATTTAGTGAGCAAAAGTGTTTCTGGAATCATCACAACCCATCATATCATAAGAAGGTACATCAGCAGACATTTATTTCTAAGTAAATACATACAAGAAATTCTGTATTTTTTCAGTTTGTATGCATTGTGCCTTAATTGCTGAAAGTTTGACTACATCTTCTGCTTCATTTCAGCAACCCAGGAAAGATAAAATGGCAACAGGCAGCAAAGGAATCACATAACAAGCTAAATAAAAAATGCTTTATGACTTCCTATTAGACGAAACTGGCCCCTAGATTGTCACATGAGTCAGTTACTCCCTGAATCTTTAACAGTAGCTTGTTAAAATTAGTAAGCACCTGTGAGCTCCATGTACAGTTCAGTGAGAAAAACAGTTACACATTTTCCGGCATATTAGATGCATTGGTGTATAAGACATGTCCCACTTTTATGACCTTTTTTTAGGAACAAATAAATCACACCTAATACATTTATTGAAATATAATTATAATACATTTGTTCATGTACATAAAAAAACTACGGCAGTGCCTTCAAGCAGCATTCATAAGCTTTACGCAGTCAAGTTTCTTGACGGTATGCACTTATTCAAATGGATATTTCGCCTATTGCTATTTACAGTGTGAGCCGACTATGGCATGATGATTGCCGAAAGCACTGTAAAGGCTTAAAATATTGCTACCTAAGTGGCACTGCTTACTACTGCTCCCATCACCATCACACCAAGAATCAGGTTGCACAATGAGTAGGGGTTTTCACTTTAAAATGTCTCTGCTTCCTATGAAGTTACCAGTTTCAGTTACACTTGGAACTAAAAATTGTACAAAATTCAGATAACCTTTACTACATAATAAAGCTCTTGACAGGTATTTTGGTGCATATTACGTACTTACCGGTACATCAAATATAAACTACAAAAGTGTAAGAGAGAACCTTAAAGGAAATTTTTCCACTTAAAACATTATTTCCCACATTTTACACTTAAAAAAATCTCTTGAAAAGAAATGAAACTTGTAGGTACCTAACTTAACTGGTAACTGGTGTAAAATACGCGTCCAGTTTTTGGACTAATTTTTGTAGGAAAAAAAGTGTGTCTAATATGCTGGCAAATATGATATACATTTTCAACAACTGTCATGCAATAGCCCTGCCATTTTCTGTATTGCTCGGGCATAAATCCCCCTCTCAGTAGTAGTATACTGACTCCTATGGAAGAAATATGTCTAAATGAATTGCTATTGAGGTCTGTGTGTTATGTCTGAAGCACATGCGAGTGTTCCTGGAAATTAAATTTCTGAGTGCAGAATTGTGAACAAGCTACTATAAAATATATATTAGATCTTTAGTATTTGTCATTTGTTTGAACACTTTCTGTAATTACAGAGTCACTTCCTACTATGGACACCAGTACTGTATTTTTAGATGAAAGGTTATATACACTTATCACCCAGAACATTATGACCACCTGCACAAATTCACAAATTATCAGGTGTTTGACCAAGCTGTGGTGAGTGTCTTCAACATGTCGCAAACCCAATGTGAAACCATGTTCGTAAGTTGAGGCATTGGGCAGCCACTCGTGACAGATGTGGCCACCTCTCATTATGGACGGTTCATAGGCTGAGCAGACTATTAAGACAGATGACAAACTGTGGTGGAACAAATATTAGACTATAATGCTGGGTAAAGTACAAGTTCTTTTGAACACACACTGTACTGAGGACTTCTAGAGATGGGCATCCACAGCTAACAACACAACTTGAAAACCTACAACTGAAATAGCCATATGACTACCATCACTAGATGTTGGTGCAGTGTCAAGAGTGTTCCATGACCTTCCTCATCATGCCAATGGGAGAATGTGAATCCACCATCTTCCAGGTGAACAGTTCCTTGACAGATATATTGTAGTACAGAGACAAGCTGGTGGCAGGTCAACTATACTCTGGCCAAAAATTCATGTGGGCATCCGTGCATCCAGTCAAGCTTACTAAAGGCACCATTAAGGCCAAGAAGTGTCATACACTGTTTGCAGACCACATACTTCCTTTCATGTTTCCCACTCGTGTTTCCCAATGGCAGTGGAATTTTTCAATGACATAATGCACCATGCCATAAGGCCAGGAATGTGATGGAATGGTTGCAGGAACACAGTGTTGAGCTACAATTGATCTGCTGGCCCCAAAACTCACCAGATCTGACGCCAATATAACACATTTGGGATGTGACTGGATGTGGCATCAGAGCTCATTGACCCCTCACAGAAATTTAGATGAATCAGAAGACTTGTGTGTGCAGCTGTGGTTCCCAGCCTCTCCAGCAACCAACCAAGACCTCATCACTTCCATACCAAGATGTGTCACCACTGTTATCAGTGCCAAAGGTGGACATACGGGCTTTCAGATAAGTTAGTCACAATATTCTCACTTATCACTGCATATAATTACGGATGAACAAATTACTGTTGGACGAAGATAGTGACAATCTGAGTGAAAGTGCGGAAGAAGGAGGTTTTTATATTTTATGAACAAAATTTCCTGTGTGACTACAAGTCTGATATGAACAAGAAGGTAAGAAAGGTGATGATGATGGAGACTATGGCTACCAATCATTATTTTAATGGCAATTAATGATCGTGTGATATAGGCTGATCACATGAATAATTCTGAAACAGAAGTACACTACCATCATTACCTACAAGGAGTTGGATTCACATTAGTAAGACTATTTGTTGAATACTGCACTTCGCATTAAAACATACTGAAAGCTATTGGACTTAAAGGAAAACTTCTTCCTGGACTTTTAAAACAAGTCCTCCAACCTATTATGCCAATTTGTGGAGCATCTGGCCCTTGTTCTTTTTGTAGCAGACCTCGCATAAACAAAGCAGGAAATTTGTGGAACGCTTCCAATAGAATCTTCAGGGAGTTGTGGGTCCCAAACTTCTTTTGTGCAGTTAGCATATCATCAGACTGGAACAACAGGCAAATGTTTTATTTCAAGTCCATGTACCTGGCAGGCAGCAAATCTAATATGTCAAAGTGAACAATCCTCAGGAAAAAAAATTGGAACTTATTTGGATGGAGAGATTGGTTGTCTGATTTCAGAACATCTCATTCCCATGTTTTTACATAGCTCCCTTAGGATACAATGTATAAAATAAATTTAAAAAAATTGCAAATAGAGATTGCTGATTATTTGTTTTAATCACCACTATTGCTGTACCAGCCACCACCATGGAATTGAATGAAACATTAAAGAGATTTTTGTTTCTTTGTTTCACAGAAGTTAAAAAGCTAAATTCTGCTAATTTTGCGTGCAAATGTGATAAAGGTGTCAGAATTTGCAAATAATTTTGTTGTTGCAGGTACCCCAAAATGCAATCATTTATAGGTGTGTGCACTTTAGCATTAAAACAAGTCATTTCATTCCCATGAAGTTCCACAATTCCTCCACATATTTGTCCCTCTTTTCTTTCATTAATAGGAAATATACCCCCCCCCCCCCCCGCCTTTGTGCTTTCTTGCCAGCCAGGGTTAAAATCAATGACATCCGTTTTTTCAATGTCATCTCGCCCTAATCATGAGTTACAGAGTGCCATAGCAACAACAGCTTAAAAAACAACTGCACACTCTATGTGAAAAAAACCTATGTTTAGATAAATAAACCAGTAATGTATATTGCTGCATTGTAAAGTGAACAACTGAACAAATAATTTATAGCAGTAATAACACAATTTCGGGATAAATACAGCACTCTGTAACAATAATAATAATAATAATAATAATAATGTGGAGGAAGAGACAGGTATTTCTCAGACATTATGTGGAATTAATCAAAACAGATCAACTAAACAAGTAATTCAATACTTTGGAAGAATAAGTCCACTTCAGTAGTAATAAGGAATTTAGGAAAGATTCAGAAAAAGCATAGAGTCTATAATGTTAGAAAGAAGAACATTTAAGAGTAAAATGAAAAATCTTGAGGGGTTTCATACTGAAAGAAGACCTAAGAGAAGTGAATGTACTTCGACAGAAGGTGAAAGAGACAGGCCAGTGAATGGATGCAGTACTAGAGGAGACAAGAGAAAATTCCAGCACTAGAAAAGAAAAGGAAATAAAGTTGTAATGAGAAGTTAACTAGTCTATTAGTTTGGAAAAAGAAAATTGAAACAAGTAAAAAGGAATGTCTTCACAAGAAATTAGACAGTCCTCTTCAAGTTCCATATGTTACTGAGATGTAGTGCAAGTGCACAGAGTCACATCAGAAATAATCTGCATGTATTGTTTATGCAGTCCCAAAGCCATACACTTAAGGTGGTACTGCATACATACTTCATTTAATAAAGGCTGTACAACAGTAATAGAAAAATCTAGAAGAATTTGGTAATTTTTGCTGCCTGTTTCTTCCTTAACTTAGTAATTATTTTTAATTGTGTCCAATGGAGAATTCATTGAAGATAACTATTAAATTAGGGACAACATTTCTGGCTGGTATTTATCTTTTCTAGATTTCTGAACAATTAGTAACTTAAACGAAAACTGTTCAACTGTAACTGTATGTATTTTATAATTTGCAATATCACAATTTCAGGTTTAGAGCCATTATCAAGACAAATGGAAACACAGCATTACATGCCAGACATGTATGCATAACAACTGTTTAATGTTTTAGAGTAAACGAATCCTTTTCTTAATATACTACAACACCAAACAATTTTTGAGGCTGTTTGATGTTAAGAGAAAAAAGATATAGTTCTGGAGGAGGCTACAGCCCCTCAGCCCCTCCCCAGGATTCACCCTTATAAATCAAACACAACATGCCATTACATTCAGTTGGGATGCTGACTTCATTAAAAGTACCTTCAAATTGTCTTCACTTCTGTTTTAGCTTAGCTAATTATTTGTGCAGGAACGCTTCATTACAACCACTGCCTACTGCAAGACTGAATACCACTTGGTGGCATTATGGACATGTGCCAGAATAGACTTAAGTGGTGCCACATTATGGGCCACAATAGGAGATATCCATTGAAATGTATTATACCAACTAAGAATGCAGTAGCCAGGGACAAAGGTTGCATGTTAGTGGGTTGTGCCTGAGATTATATGAATAAGTATGTACTATACTGATGAACGCTGTGCCCAGAAGCTACAAGCTGTGTGTGTGTGTGTGTGTGTGTGTGTGTGTGTGTGTGTGTGTGCGTGTGAGAGAGTGAGAGAGAGAAATTACCTTTCCTTTGTGCCCATCTGCAGTTCAATAATTATCTTTGCAGTGAGTTGCAAGCTATCCTAGTTTTACTAGTAAATAACAACTTGGAACTTCCAGTGATTGATACTGAAACCACACACAGATAGCAAAGTGTTGGAAAGATTTATAGGCCTGAGACGTGCCCCTGTAAAGCAGCAAAGTAGACAAAATGTGAGGCAGATCTGATGACAAGAGTGGAATACTATCACAGGTACAAGTGTTAAAGAGAATGCCATTCAGCTTACATTGTTGAACACAGAACTCCACAACAAATACACCTGCATGTTCTCAAGTTGACACAACAACATTAAGATCATCAATTTTTATGGCAGCTGATGCAAGATCAACATGCGTGGATTTTCTAATGGATCACATTTCTTGTTGTACCAAGTATAGTCTGAACTGGGTATGCTGTCATCCACACTAGCACCTGCTCAAAACAGACACCCAACACTTCTGTACCGCAGTATGGAAACATTTTTGTCTATTATGGCAAGGCACCTAGGGTAGTAAACAAAAAAACCATGACAATTGAGTAGTGTAGTACACAACATGTGATAAAGCCTAGCACTGTGCGGCACTTACACGAGTGTTAGCGAGGGTGCGGCCAACATCGCACTGACGGGCCTGGGCCATTGATCCACTGGTAGGGTGCACTGCCAAGGTTGCACGCACGCACTCTGGTTGCCAGGCATTACTTGCTGCATCTGCTGTCCGGAGCGTACCTTGCGATCTTTCTGGCAGCTACTGTACGCCTCCTCCTTTGAGGGGTGACGAATCGGTGGTTCCCGCAGTGGGAAGGTGGAGCACCTAGAGGGAGAGATGACTTCCATGTCCATTGCAGTGCAGGAGTCGAGTGGATTGGCCAACCCTCCAGCTGGAACCTTCTGAGTATGGGCAGAAATGTTCCGCACAAAAAGGCCCCTGTCATCCTCCCAACAGAGCCCGGGACAGAACCGGTGACAAGCTGTCAAACTCTGTGTCCATGGCCACATCGGTAGGTGGACGAGGAGACAGTGTGGATGGAGGTGAAGGCTGCACGGTGGTGGCACGTTCCTCCTGAGACAGTGGTCTAGCCCATGACGGGAGGGTGGGGGGGGGGGGAGTGGTAAACTCTTGCCGGGTAATCTCTGGTGACTGTGGTGCTGATATAGCCTGGGGGAATGCAGCAGGCAAGGCTCCTCATAAAGAGGCTGAGACAGATGGGAAGGGGGTGAGAGTACCCTGAGGAACTGCCGCAATGGACCGGGGTATCTGCCATTGAGAAGTCGGTGCCTGTGGGGAGGGGGTTGGGAGTCCGTTCTGCGACGGAGCTGATTTTGCTGATGATGTACCTCCTAGTCCCCTACTCTTAAGGTGTAGAGCCTGCGACCATTGCGGCACAGGACAACTGCAGGTATCCAGCTGGGATTGTGACCAAATCCCCGTGCCCAGACTGACGTACCAAGTGGAAAACATGGCACCCCTGGGGACAAAGACTGGCGAGGATCAGGACAAAAGAGGTGCAGCAGAGTCTGTGGTTGGCAGCCGTGGAGGAGCTCTGCGGGCTGCATTCCCCCATTAGAGTAGTTCGATATGCCATCAAAAAAAAAAAAAAAATGTAAATGCCTGTAGGTACTTTTTCATTTGGGTCTTGAATGTATGCACCATCCACTCTGCTTTCCCATTTGATTGTGGATGAAGGAGGGGGCGAGCGAACATGACGAATACCAAAGTGTGTACAAAAGTCCTGGAAAGACTGTGAAAGAAAATTAACGGCCATTATCTGATACTAGAGGAACGGCAGACCTTCCACCGAGAAAATTTCGGAAAGTGCTTGGATGGCAATCTCGGAAGTGATTGAAGAACAGCGAACCACATATTGGAAGCTTGACATGCGTCAATCACAATGAGCCAATAACCAATTAAAAACGGGCCTGCAAAATCTATGTGGACACGCTCCCAGGGCTGGGTTGCAGGAGGCCAGGGAGAGAGTGCCACCCTGGGAGATGCTTGTTGGCTCACACACTGGGGACAAGCCGCCACTAGACGTTCTCTTTCTCTGTAAATGCTGGGCCATTACACATGTCGGTGAGTCAAATACATAGTACGGGTAACACCCCAGTGTCACTCGTGTAACAGCTGGAGAACTTCACGTCGCAAACTCAGGGGAAACCACCATGCGGAGATCTGCAACCACAGTCGAAAGAAGGAGAACTCCCTCTAAGATGGAGTTACCAATCACGGGGCCGATGTGAGGCGGTCCTTCAAAGAAGCAAAAGCCCACTCGCATGGACACACTTGCGCAGAAGGCGGTACAGTGAATGAGCCAAGGTGGAAGCCCCGGGAATGAACCAATGGTAATAGGGGATCTTAGCTAAAAAAAAACTTGCAACTCTTGTAGTGAAGAGGGGCACGGACCCTGCACCAAACTCACCAGAGACTGGACATTGTGCCTAGAGATGACATGGCCCAGGTACTCAAGGGACAGTTGAAAGAACTTCAATTTAATGAGATTGCACTGCAGACCCACGGACCGGAACTAGAGGAAAAGGGTCCGGAAGTTGTGCAAGTGTTTGTGTTGCAACCTGTGACTATCACGTCATCAAGATAACTGATGCAGTGGGAGATTGCTGACATGACCTGCTTGAGATAACGTTGAAATACGCCCGGTGCCCCAGCCATCCCAAAGGCCAGATGCTGGTATTGATAAAGGCCAAATGGGGTGTTGATTACTGACAGATGTTTGAGTCCTTATCAAGAGGTATCTGGTATCTGGTATTAGCAACCTTCCTTCCAATCACTGCATTGTATTACAACAGCTTTAATTTGAAGTCGTTTTTATAAATAAACACCACTTTTAAACCCAACGTCTCTATAATGGGCTTTCATGAAATGTTCCGCATGAAATATACAAATCTGTGCTAGGCTTCAAGTACCTTCGTAACTAGACAAAAATTTCCGCCCTCTTTCTCGCCCAGAAGTTTCGCGCCTATTGTTCTGTTTAATGTGACGTCAGCCAGGTATAATGCTTTAACCAAATCTCCAACCAACTTCATTTTAACAAATAAGTTAAAGTATTGTGGTTTGCAGGTTTCATTTATGGGAATTTTATAATGATTATGGTACTGTACCAATAATATTTCTCACACTAGAAGACTAATCTATTTTTAAATGTTTCATGACAGACTTTTTGCCTCTGTATTTTATTTACACCAATAAACATGATCAGAACAAAGAGGGAAACTCGAGTGCACATTTGTGCAATCATTATGAAATTAAATAAAACATAGTAACGCCTTTCTTCAAATGCAGTGTTTATTTGTTTTATTTATCAGTGTGATATTAAAGCTGTTGTAATATAACACAGTGAGCAGAATAGTTACTACTAAAGTCGTCATTATCAAATTGTTTAAATTGCCGCAGTTGAAAACGGGACAGTCGACAGATGTTCCGAATCATGCCAACATGTCATCGCGAAAAGAACTAGGTGAGTCCTTGTCATGTCTCTTATTATTAATCCATATTTAATTATTAATTCTGAAACAAAATGTGTCTTTAAACTTCACTAGCAGGAGTCATAAATTTTATATTCTACCCTTTCCGTAAAATGATAAGATTTTTCAACGCAACAAGGAAGATGTAATTCTAACAATGATATCAAAAAATTTGTACCACGCCGTAAATAATAAGCAAACAATCACCAGTGTAGAACATTCTGCATTAACTTATGTCGGTGCCTACAAGTGAAATGAGTAGAAAAGGTAGAAAATATATTTCTGTGGAAGAAAAAATGAGGATTCTACAACATATAGATTCACATGTTGGATCACAAGTTCAACTAGCGACGGACTTTGGGCTTTCTACTTCAACCCTGAATACGATTGTGAGAAATCGGTCCCACATTGAAGCTACTGCAAGACAATGTGGTCCCATGGCAAAAAAGTGCAAATATATTTGGTCATCCGCGTATGATGATTTGGATAAACTAGTTGCAGAGTGGTTTGTTAGCACGAGAGCATCAGGAATTCCACTTTGATGGCAATATACTGAGAGAGAAGGCGCTACAATTTGGTGGAAAATTGGGGATCACCAACTTCACAGCATCTCATGGCTGGATTTGTAGATTTAAAACTTGTCATAATATTGTTTACAATCAACTGTGTGGTGAAAGTTTAAGTGTTGATAATGGAACACTAGACCAATGGAAAAAAAGAACTGCAATATATCATTAAAGATTAAGAACCAAAAAATATTTTCAATGTTGATGAAACCGGTCCTTTTTATAAGATATTACCAAGTAAGACCTTATGTTTTCTAGTGCAGGTAATGGAGCAGTTGTTCTGGAGGCGGAGATTTCACGCCATTTCATTCGGAGCCTCCGGTTACCTCTGGTTGGACATGTCACATCGAGCAGACACCATTTTGGAGATGTAGGATTTGAGAGTGTATTTAGCATAGCAGGAAAAGATTCATTCTCCCAGCATTCCATGAATACAAACCTAGATCGAAGATTTCTATTACGAATTTGTTGTAGTAAAATTTGTGTAAAAGTACAATTATTGATAAAAGTTGCACAATAGCCTTATATGACTTACGAAGTACAAAGAATTAGATCGCATCTAATGGAGTGCAGCATAGCTCCATTAGTATCGTTTCAGATTGTGGAGTGGAAGTTCCTGTGTTCGATTCCTAACACGTGCTAACATTTTAATTCTCCATATTTGTTCAAAATTTCTTTTTCTTTCATACTTCTACTACAAAAGTTTATTATTATTTGAGGTAATACATTTGTATAAGTCATATAACTTATTTTTTATCAAGTGGTGTTCTTATAGCTTTCTGTCAAAAACTCTCAAATCTGTTAATGAATACAGTGTTCTTCCTTCTTCATATAAATTTGTCTCTTTTGTGATATCAATTTGAAGACAGTGAACACAGAGTAACGTGATGACCACGTAACTGGAGATAAGCATCTATAAATAACAATAGTAAAACCGAAAGTCGCACATTGCAAGTTGTGTAATCCTGTTATGTTGTCCAGTAGTCTATCCACAACAAACTGTATATATAAGTGGCTAAGAATGTGTTAGTGTTCTATTATCGTTTCTTGTAGCTTTTCTTGAGCTAGTTTTACTGTAAAATTTCAAAGGAAAGCTTCGCAGTTACCTCCCCTTGTCATCCATGATTACGAAAGGTTGCGTTGTGGAAATAATGAAATGTGCAAGGTTGAAGGTATCGTACATTTTCTTTTATCACAACTATCATTCTTAACAACTTTCATATTGTTTCGTCCATGTTACTGTAGGAATTTTTATGAAATCCTTTTAAGTAATTGTGAAGATTAGGTGTTCTTCTACCTGCGGCATACAGAAACACAAAACTTTCATGTAGCCTTTTGGCATCATCATCCGCTGTCTCAAAGAACTATCACATATCTGATCTACGTTTTGACATATCTAGAAACATTATTTTACAATTAAAAATGAAATTGTTACTCAGATAAAGACTTGTCACACAAGAAAATTTTGCATACATAATTATTTCCAAATACCTGCTTCTATGTGGAATACAAAAATATGAAAAGTAGTTATTCCCGAAAGTTCAAAGCAACTGCCTCATTTGTCTTGCCTCTGCGATAGTACCAGAAATATCCGTCTAGAGTGCATTCGTCAGAAGCTCCTTCTGGCCAGCGATATTCCATCGCGCCTCGGTTTCCTTCAGCCAGCCTCCGATCAGTCTGGCGCCTCCTACGGTAATACCGGAGATCACTGGATATGCCACACTAGTCGCACCTTCGGTTTACCCACCAGTTAACCGCATCCTCTGACCAGCACTGCTGTTTTACTAATGGTCAATGCTGATACGTCTGAAAAATTACCCCCCCCCCCCCCCTTGGTAATAGGTAAATATAAGAAGCCAAGGTGTTTCAAAAATTTGAAAACTCTGCCTTTTAATTATGAATCTAACACAACAGCATGGATAACTAGTTTCATCTTCACAGCCACTATGCATGCCCTGAATGCTAAAATGGGGGTAAAAAAAGGAAAATATTACTGATAGTTGACAGATGTCCAGCACATCCTGACAATTTGAAGCTCAGAAATATTAAATTGTTGTTCCTGCCTCCTAATGGTACTAGTGAGCTTCAGCCATTAGAACTTGGAATATCCATTCATTTAAATGGAAATATAGAAAACTGCTTGTCTAGAAGGCTGCATGTATGCATGATAATGGCATGGACACAAAAACTATGACAATATCACTTTTGGATGCTATGCATTTTCTAGCTAAAGCACAGATGGATGTGACACCCTTGATTATTTTCAACTGCTTCAAGACAGCAGGAATTGAATTTGCAGATAAAACACAAGTGCCACAGGAAGAAGGTTTGTCTAAGCCTCCAGACTTTTCTGTGATGGACATATCATCTACATTTCAAGAATTAATGCTTCAGTCATCACATCAGAGGTGCCAACTGTACACAGCATCATTGACAAACATTTTGAGAAAGAGAAGATAGAACAGGATGGTGAAGAGGACAATGGAGATGATGACCAAGAACCAGTTGTTCCAACCAGTAAAGAAGCAATGGAAGCTATTAATATTTTAAGACAATACACAGGTAGTGCATCAGGTGATGATAACACATTTGATGCATTGTATTCTGTGGAGAGACAAGTACAGCTGATTGCTGTTAAAAAGAAACAAAAACAGTTAACTATTTCAGATTATTTTAAATAGGCAAATGTAAATTGTCTCAGTCTAATATTTTGAATAATGTAAGCATAAAGAGATTAAAAGGAATTTATTTAGTCTTCCTGTGTTTCTTAAACTTTCCTGCAGTTTACACTTTTTTGGGTCAGTCCGCTGAAAATTGTAAAAAGGAGGTTTTACTGTAGTTTGAAATGTAATTTGTATCTTTGGAAAGCAGGGAAAATGTAAGTGGGAGGGGGCAAAAGGGTATGAACAGAGAAGAGGAAAAGCATGTTTTATCCATGTTGAGACATTCCCAACCACAAACACTTTCCATTGTTCCAATACACACACACACACACACACACATATCATAATGATGCCACTTGCTAAAATCCATGAATTTCCATACAGAATTAACATACTGGCCTTTATTTAAAATGGGAAAGTTTGATCAAAATTCTACTATGATTTCTGAAAGTGCTCTATGAGACCTGTGTGTAGACTTTTCGTAAAACTCTATTAAACCATCCCACTGCACCGAAAGATCACAAGTTACAACTAATTATCAGAATGAAGAGATTACAATCTCTGAAAGAACTGCACCTTATCATTTACAAATAACTCTCTCCATATAAGGTGGCAGGAGAAAAATCCTTCCTTCCTAGAACAAACTGAAATTCCATTCCCAATATTATCAATATCTCTCACTATATTTGCTATATTTAGGATTATATTTGAATTAAAATCATATTAAAAATAGGAATCAGGTCTACATTCAAAACATTCACATTCTACTACTATGTAAGCACTGTACAAGTAAACTAGTTTAACTTTTTAAAAACAAAAACTGAGAAACTTTTTTTCTTTATAAGTATGAGTTACAAAGTTATGACACTCATCCCATCAGGAAGAGGGCTATCTCTTCATGTTATATAAGGGCACAGGCTATTCCTCAGCACATCGTGTCTGTTGCTTCAGCATTTATTAATATTTACTTTATGTTCCTTTCCTTTACTCCACTTATTACCACAATTGATTGGCCAACCATATGATCTTCTCGTACAACACTGTTAGCAGCAACAAAGGATTTTGTAGTTTAACAGTGATACCACAAGTAACTGCAGCAGAAACAATTTAGCAATCAGATACAGTGCTTGCAGTATATCTGATACAACACTATTCCAACTCCCATTTTCAATTAAATGTAGCACACAATGGGAATGTAGCACACAATGTAAATTAATCAAATTTTGTCTGTATTCTAAATACTCTAGCCTTTTCTTTCCTATCTCTTATTCACATTCTTTTTCCAAATCAGGAAACTTTGTTCTAAAATAATGAACTACACAACATTATTCCCAAACACCCACAGATGGAAATCTTGTTTTAAATAATTATACTAGTACATAATTATTACTAATTTAGTACTCTTAGATAAGGCAGTAATCTATGCTTAGGTTACATACCTGCTGGTCAATCAAATATTTAGCAACATTTCCCATCAGTCTTCTTGTTAAATAAATCTCCACTGCATCATGTAATTCAAGTACTAAAGTCACTGCAGTGCTAGGCAAAGAGAAAGTGCAGGTAAGTAATACAAATACATGCTTTTACATTATAAAGGAACACATAAGGGAAAAGAAAAAAAATACTGTAATAAATATTAAAACCCTTTAAGAGGAGAAAGAATAGGACTTCTGAAAGAAAATTCAATACAAAATTCCCAATCATAAGCTTTAAGATCAAAGAAGGGTAGATAATCTAAGGATACATGGAAAACAGTGAGATCGAGGCAGACTCGATCAATGGTAATTAGGCGGACGGTGCCAGAGTTTAACTTGTGCAACATTAAAAAATTTGTAGCTGCCATTGCACAACCTGCCCTCTCTTGGTAATTTGAAGGAGGTAGGTTTTCTGCATTGTCCAGCCATATAGAGAGTTGAGTTCTAACTACTTGTATGCAAGAAAAGCTATTTGTTTTTCCCACTCTCTGTTAAGACCAACACTGTTTTCATCTGCTATCTGTGTTACTGTCTGCTGAGAGCTAGAGTTATGCATATTCACAACAGAGCGAATTTAGATGAGAGTAATGTTTTCGATACCCTGGAATAGAAAAATAAATGATTCTGGTTCAGTACAAGTTTTTCTGGGGAATAAGAACATTATTTACTAAAAAAATTATTGTTTCTGTTTATTTTAATATTGAATAATAATTATTTTATAATAAATAAATGAGGTTTCAGTGTTTCAAATGAGATATCAAGCTCAATTATTGCATTCAAATTTAGAAAGCTGTAATTTACGAATAACTTGTTAGAAACAGCAGTCCGGCTGCCCCATCCAGGGGGACTAACATCAGTATTGACTGGGTTAACTTTTCACAAGCGGCGACAGGGTTGAGAATCCAACAGCAATCCAGTAGTGTACAAAATTTCTTTATTAACATAAATAACCCTCTTCGCATCTGTTATTTTCCTAATGCTTCCTAATACAATGGAGACAACTTAGACAGAATACCTCTCTCTAGCCAAGAATAAATAGACATCATTAAAATTTAGGCAGCTTTAGTTGGGGTTCATTTGTTTTTGACTGTGGTCAACATGAACATAGCTGACAGTATTGTATAAGGTAGCCATTGTTGTCTGATATTTTACTTCTTGTACTTTATGTGTTTAGTAATGTTTTCTTCCCGCACAATTAATTAGGCCTATTTAACTGGTGCACAAGGGATGTTTATCAAACATGAAAAAACAAATAATTTATGTTTTATTTATGAGACATTTAAGCATTTTTTTATTTGCATGCACGACTTCTGCTTTCGCAGAGGAATGAAGTTTAATGTATTGTGGCAATAATGCAGGAGATAACATTGGCTTGTGTCCTGCAGCCCCCCTCCCCACCGCATACCTCAACCTGTAGTGGACTATAAAGGGGCTGAGCTAGCTTCCTCCGGTCCCCTCTTCTGAAATCTTATTATATACCTAACACACTGAACTGTGAAGAGCCATGCTATACACTAGCCACAAGAAAGAAACAAATGCTAACTGAGAACCAAAAACTGAAAAAGGGATTAGCGACATCATAAATTTGAATCGTCTGTAATTTCCTTGAATATCTCCAGGTAAATGGCAGGATGATGCCTAGGAACACAGCTAATTTCCTTGTCATCCATAACAGGAACAATCCACGTTTGTGTGCATCTCTAATGATAAACATTGTCATGTAGTAGAGCCTAGGATATGGTTAAATTAGAAGCAATTGGCAGAGATGAAACAACAGTTAACAGTAGAAGGTGAGAGCGGTATAAATAGTGGTTGGTTTGAAGCTAAGTGGTTGTCATCAGCTGTTGCAGCAGAACCGCACCGAGCACCATGCCATTTGTCTGCAGATGGTCATGCTCCTAGACATTGCTGCACTTTGAAGATGGGCACCTTGTGTCAGACATTGCATAGGCCGGATGCCGCAGCACCATCGCAGGACTGTTCTGCAGCAGTCAGTGATTTCCAGACAGCAGGAGTGCGTGAGGCCATCAATCCTCATGCCACCCAACTCACTGAGTTAGGCATTGCTGGGCACGAGACCGACGACACACATTGGAGGAATGCTGTATCTTGGAAATCAAGAAGAGCGGTTATTGAAAGCACTGATTTACTGGTGTCAGAAGGTGCTTACACCTAGCATCCCATCTCATCCTGGCCCGACACCTTCTACAGTGACACCAGTACTTCTACACTGGTGTCAGAACAACAAGCTTTGTGTTTTCAGGAAGGAGCTTGAACCTGCAGGCCAGGATGAGTGAAAAATTTGCTATTTGATTGCTCTATAATGGAAGGTAGTGCGAACAGGTTTTTATTTTGTGGTTTTAGGGCGCTCAACTGCAGTGGTCATTAGCGCCCAATTCTGACCCTAGATTGACTTAAAACAAGGTTAAAAAAGGTGCCGATAAGGAGAATTTCAGAATATCATTTAAACGAGGAATAAAAAATATCATTAGAAGCAATTAAATGTCCTTGGACAAGTCAGTCATATGTATAAAATGCAAAACTCTAGCAGCTGCCCGTGCGTCATCAGCTAAAATGTCCTCCAAAGTGGCCGACAGGAACATACTGGTGCATGGTCGCCTGTTAATAAGTGTCGGTGGCGGCAATGACCGATTCACAGCCGAGCCAAGATTACCTCCTCCCGCCAGGAGGGGCAGGAGGAGGTGTTCCAAGCTGTCGGGATCGGTTTTATGGTTCTAAGCTTATTGTACTGAAGCGATGATTACAACCAATGCCATGAGGCAACAATACGCCTGCAAATAGCCCCTTGAATGTTGTTAGACGGGATACAAACTGTAGCTGTCCGAGGTAGGAGAGTGGCAGTCCGGGCTGCAGTGTCAGCAGCCTCATTCCCCGGCACACCTAAGTGGCCACGTACCCACAGAAAGCAAATGCAAAAGCTGTCTTCAGCTACCAATTAAAGGGAGCGTTGGAGTCGGATTACAACAGGATGGACTGGATACAGGTCTTTAAGATTTTGAATGGCACTGGGTGAATCTCAGCAGATGACATAAGAAGGGTAATGGTGGTGGAAAACATATTGGACTACCCGATAGAGAGCAGAAAGCTCAGCTGTGAAATTTGAGCATTGGTCGATGAGCTTGTATTGAAAGCTGTCGAACCCGACAACAAAGGTGGATCCGACAGCATAAGTGTTCTTAGAGCCATCTGTATAGATGAAGATGTTATCATCAAGCTGAGAACGATACACCGAATCCAGGGTACTCTCCTTTGGGAGCAAGCTGAGTTTAAGGTAGACATGAACCTGTGTCTGAATCCATGGTGGTGTTGGGCTCACATCCCTTCAAAAAGTTTCAGGGAGGGTGAACTCGAGTTGCTGAAACAGGTGAC
Organism: Locusta migratoria; assembly: GCA_026315105.1. Lineage (NCBI taxonomy): Eukaryota > Metazoa > Arthropoda > Insecta > Orthoptera > Acrididae > Locusta > Locusta migratoria. The sequence continues at coordinate 428,382,925 of CM048747.1, forward strand.
AAAAATGAACTCCGGGAGGTGACAGTGCAGATGCAGACACCCCATATTGGGGTTCCAGGAAGTCATTGAAAAATGATGGGTACAATGAGTGTTTGGGCATTGTCAGCAGCCAGCATGCATAATGACAGAGTAATATATCATGCCGATTGTGCAATGGTAATTTGGCAGCTTCTGCATAGATGCTTTCAATAGGGCTGGTACAGAAGGCTCGAATCGCTAGGCATAACCCCCGATGGTGAATTGAGTTAAGACGGCGCAAGATGGATGGCCATACGGATGCGTAAACAATGCTTCCATAATCCAGCTTCGATCGGACTACAGACCGATAAAGGTAAAGGAGGATGGTTCTATCAGCTCCCCTGATGTACCGCAAGGAACACGGAGGACATTAAGGGAATGTGTACAACGGCCAGCCAGAGAAGACACATGTGGAGACCAACAAAGTTTCCTATCCGACATTAGTCCTAAGAATTTCGTTGTCTCCACGAATGGGAGAGCGACGGGCCTAGATGGAAGGAACTCATTATATCGCCAGAAGTTGATGCACTCTGTTTTCTCATTGGAGAAACGGAAGCCATTGGCGATGCTCCAAGAATAAAGATGGTTAAGACAACACTGGAGACAGTGTTCCAATAGACACATTCTTTGAGCGCTGCAGTAGATTGTGAAATCGTCCGCAAAGAGGGAACCAGAAACGTCAGGTGGGAGGCAGTCCATAATTGGGTTAATTGCTATGGCAAAGAATACTACACTTAAAACGGAGCCCTGTGGCACCCTATTCTCCTGGCAAAAAGGGTCTGACAAAACAGAGCCCACTCGTACCCGAAAAGGTCAGTCCATTAAAAATGCACGGATAAAACGGGGGAGATGGCCCCAAATGCCCCAGGTATGCATGGCGCGGAGAATTCCCGCCCTCCAACAGTTGTCGTAGACCTTCTCCAAATCAAAGAACACAGCCACCATCTGGCACTTTTTCAAAAAATTATTCATAATAAAAGTCGACAAGGTGACGAGGTGGTCAATTGCAGAGCGGTACTGATGAAAACCACATTGGACATTGGTCAGCAGGCGTCGAGATCAAGGAGCCAAACCAAACAAGCATTAACAATGTGATCCATCACCTAACAGACACAGCTGGTAAGAGTGTGGGGCGATAACTGGAAGGAAGATGTTTGTCCTTCCGTGGTTTGGGGATGGGGACAACAATGGCTTCACACCAACTTGCAGGGACCTGATCTTCAGTCCATATGTGATTATAGGTGCGGAGAAGGAAACATTTACCCGCAGGAGAAAGGTTCTTCAACATCTCAATATGAATGGCATCATGCCCCGGAGCAGAGGAGCGGGACATGGCAAGAGCACGGTATAGTTCCTGCATAGTGAAGGTGGCATGATTTAAAGATTGAAAAGAAGGTGGCTGTGCCTCCTCTGCCTGTTTGCAGGGGAGGAAGGCAGGGCGGTAATGAGCAGAGCACGAAACCTCCGCAAAAGAGCGGCCTAAGGCATTGGATATGTCAACAGGATCCAAAAGGATTGCGTTCGCTGCTGTCAGGCCTGAAATTGGGGAATGGACCTTAGTGCCAGATAACTGGCACAGGCTACCCCAGACAACTGACGATGGAGTGAATTTGTTGAAAGAACTAGTGAAGGCAGTCCAACAGGCTTTTTTGCTTTCTTTTATAACACGACGGCATTGAGCCCGCAGTCATTTGTAATGAATGTTATTCTCCATCGTTGGGTAGCGTTGAAAGGTGCGTAGAGCATGTCACCAGGCTCTAATAGCGTCGCTGCATGTTGCAGTCCACCAGGGGACTGGGACGCGGCGTGGAGTGGAGAAGAGGGCAGTACAAGGTATGGAATGTTTGGCAGCATTGAGAATAACCTCTGCGAGATACTGGACCTAACTGTCGCAGCTGTGGAAATGCTGGTCGTGGAACACCGCCATGGAAGTATACAGCCCCCAGTCGGCTTTGGAGATGTTCCAGGTGGTGGAACGCGGAGATGGAGTATGATGCAGTAGGTGGATTACTCAAGGAAAATGGTCGCTCGAGTAGACTCAAACAGATGCCCTAGCTGAGCAACGCATATTGTGAGGTCCAAGGGGGAATAGGTGTGCATTGTGTCTGAAAGGAATGTTGGTGAACCAGTATTTAGGCAGACAAGATTGAGATGGTTGGAAAGGTCCACTAGAAGGGAGCCTCTTTGGCAAGATGCTGGAGAACCCCATAGGGGGTGGTGGGAGTTGAAGTTGCCAAGCAAAACAAAAGGAAGAGGAAGCTGGGCAACAAGTTGCAGCACATCTGCCCTAGTAAAGGCAGACGATGACGGGGTATATATATTGCAGAGAGAGAAGGAAAGGGTAGGGAGAGTGATGCAGATGGCAACTGCCTGTATGTGAGTGTGCAGAGAGATGGGCTGGGAATAGATGTCGTCCCGAACGAGCAACATAACCCCTCCATGGGCTGGAATACCATCCACAGGAGGTAGGTAATAATGCACAGAGGTATATTGAGAGAAGGCTACACGATCCTGTGGGCGTAACTTGGTTTCTTGGAGGCTAACTATGAGCGGACAGTGGAATCGAAGGAGTAATTTTAATTCCTCGCAATTAAAGCAAATGCCTCGATTATTCCATTGAAGAAGTGCCATGATAAGAATAAGAGGAGGAAGAAGAAGAATGAGGAAAAAGGGGGTCACCTCTACAGCCGCTGAGGGCCTGACTTCGAGGGAGCACTGCTATTGCAATCCATTGGTGGAAAACCTTGTTCCATCAGTGCAACTGGAATTTCTGCCGCCTTCCTGAATTGATTGGTAGGGGCAGCATCCTTCGCCGGTAAAACGCCGGTTGCCCGGCTAACAGTAGTGCATCCCGGCGAGACATAGGATGACCGGGGCCGGCTACTGTTGGTCGGCGTGATGGATGAGTCATGCCTTGGTGGGGAAGGAGAGGAACTCTATTTTTTGTTAGCTCTTTAGGAAGAGTGACGGTGAGAAGAAAAGGTAGATGACAGTTGAGACACCTGAGTACGTAGAAAATCTACATGGACAGGTTCCTTTTTCGAAGTCAAGGCGTCTTGTTTATGTGCCTGCAGTTTATGAGAGATTGATGAAGACTGAACTTTAGAAGGAGCAGGAGGGAGCGGGTATGTGGAACGGGCAATTTTCTGGCTGGTCGATCGCACAAGTGTGTCTGCGAAAGTAAAATAACAGGTCTGTGTACCTGCCTCCTTAGTAGGTCGGGGGGAGGTGAGGACCTTACTGTATGTGCACTCTGGAAGGACAGTGGGCTTCCAACTCGCTAATAACTTTCGAGCAACAGAGGTTAACACCTTTTCCGTGACCCGAATTTGCTGAATGATCTTCTCGTCTTTATAAAAAGGGCAGTCCCTAGAGGAAACAGCATGGTCACCCATGCAATTAATGCAGTGAGGGGACGGAGGTGGGCAGTCACCCTCATGGGCGTCCCTACTACAAGTGACACATTTTGCTGTATTGGGGCAAATTTGACGGGTGTGGTTGAATCTATGGCATTGGAAACAGCACGTAGGGTTTGATACATAAGGGCGAATGGAGATAACTTCATATCCTGATCTGACCTTGGACGGTAGTTCAAATATGTCGATTATCAAAAACACAGTACGAGTTAATGTTAACTGGTTATCGACCTTTTTTAACACACTATGCACAGCTGTTACACGCTGGTCAGACATGTAGTTTTGGATCTCTTCGTCTGATAACCTGTCAAGGGATCTTGTGAAAACTATCCTCCCGTGATGAGTTGAGGGTGCGATGCACTTCTACTTGGACAGGAAACGTGTGTAGAAGCATAGTCCTTATCAGTTTTGCACCTGGAAAGCACTGTCCGCTTCCAGCAATAATGTTCCATTGCGCTGCCGGGAACAGGTCTTAACAGGGCCAACAATCACATCAACACCCTTCTGAATTACGAAAGGATTAACAGAAGAGAAAGCTTGACTGTCAGTTTGAGAAACAACCAGAAATTTGGGATGATTAGGCAACATTTTCTTACAGTGAGGTGAGTCTATCTTTCTTCTTTGGGTCGAAGTCAGAGTAGAAGAGAAGGAAGTCATTGCAAAAGTGTCCCCCAGGATTACTGGCGTCTCCAACGGCGCGCTCCTTCCTAGTGGGGGCCCTCAACTGAGGGCTTACCCGCCTTAGGTGATTGTTCACACCTCCCGAGAACAGACAGAGGGACCAATTGGCATGTTCTAAAGGTACCAGCTTACGTAATCACCCCTCCTGGGGCCTGTACTTTACTAGGGGGTATGTATGTACCCTACTTGTCTACCCGGGGCGAGGTATTACGCATTACCCCATCACCTGCTATGCATGAGAATGCGTGGGTCAGCCTTCTGACACGCACAGTGAGGAAAGAAAAACAATAGAGAAAGTGAAGAGAAAGATAGAAGAGAGTGTATCAAACACTGAAATTGAGACTAAATGAGGAGAGGAAGGCTACAGGAGTACAGCAAGGAGTGAAAGAGAGAAGCAAAAGTTAGGAAAGGAAGAAACCAAGGAAAGAGAGATACTATGACAGAAAACCACCTTGACTTGCAATGGACACCAGGGTCTGGGCTAAGGCATGAACCGGGAGGGGAAATGAAGCAGCCTGGCATCTGCAAGTTTAAATACTCCCTTTTCTTGTAAGTCAAAATGAGAATGTGCAGACTTTTGTGGCTAATTTGAGAAACAGCTGATATCAAAGGTTGGTCAGATGTGGAGTAATTAATGGTAGCAAAATCAATATTGAAAGGAGAAGCAAAAGTTGTATACTGAGTCTGTGAGATATTTGATCATTTTAATCACGCTCTAATTGAGAGGTATGAAAAACAAAATAGTGCAAGGCAATATAGGGAGCAACTGACATTGGTAATGAAAAAGAATGGTGAGATGATAAAGGAATTTACTGTAAGAATTGAAAAAATTAATGGCTGCATGTATGAAATGGAACAGGGTGCTGTGTTAAAACGAGCAACCTAAAAGTAGCAGAACAAGGAGCTCTGGACATGTTTTTATGAGGGCTACTAACAGGCATTGCCAGAAGAGTAAGGAAAGTTTGCAAGTATCAGTGAGACTTGCAGTTGAGTACAAGGAGATTGATGCATCCACAGGAGGACTAATGGGTGATGTTTACAAGTGATATGTTATGGTTGTGGTCAATTAGACACATTACGAAGTATTGCCACCAATTACAGGGGGTGAGATCGGTGAGGGCATAGTAATAGAGATGTGGAAGGTCAAATTAGAGTGTTAAATGACAAAGGCAACCTGATATCAAACTAAGGTCATTCCCTGTTAAATTGAATGCTATGAGTCATTTGCGTTGTAAACTCATCGCCTTTTGTTCTTTACTCGTCCCAGTCTAGTCATCAGTAAAGGTACTGGTGAAGGTTTCTAAGACATCTGAAACACAGAGGCAAAGCATATTTTGTGGTAGGCAGTGGAACAGTGTGTAACTGCCAAGTGTGGAAATAGTTCACTCAACTGCACAATGCAGCTACCTGCATAAGTTTGTCACGGTGGGTTACATGTGACCAAAAACCAAAGCACAGAGTAAGGACACAGTGGGGAGAGTGGTATAAATAGTGGTTGGTTTGAAGCCAAGAGTTGCCTTTACCTGTTGCAACAAAACCATTCATCCACAGGTGAGAACGCTATGTGACACCGCCACACTTTGAAGACAGGCACCCAAGTGCCAGACATAGCACTGATCGACTGCTGCACTGCCATCACAGGAGTGTTCTTTCACAGAGACAAATGGCTAAAGAAGATCTATCGAGAAGTTCTAGTATATGACAAACATCAAGTTACTCGATGGGTGACAGCAGAAAAAGGGAAAATTCAGAAAGTGGAAAGATTTAAATAAGAGAATGGATACAATTGGGGCAGACAGGAAAGGAAGCAACACAGTACAAGTAAAATTAATTCAGCATACATAATAACTAGAAAAATCTGCAAAAACGAAGATATTTCAACTAATGCACATTAGGGTATTTTTCTATGTTAAAATACTATTTCTATTGTTATTGTTCTACATGATTATAAGATTCAGAAAAGAATTTTCTCTGGAAATTATCAATAAATATCTATGTTATAGAGGAAAAATATATATATAAAAAGTAGATGAAGTTTACTTACCAGGTGAAGGAGCACAGGCAGTAATAGTAACATAAATAAAAAACACACACACATAGACATAAGCTTTCACAACCCAGTTGCTTTTCCAGGCATAAGGGAAGGAGAGGGAAAAGGAAATGAGGGTTTTAAGGGAGTGGATAAGGAGCCATTCCAATCCTGGGAAGGGAAAGACTAACCTTGGAGGAAAAAAAGAAAGGTAAACAAATACACAAATACACATATACACAAACGCAAACACACCTACGCAGACATGTCGTAGAAAGCAAAGAAGTTGGACAGAGATACCACCTGAGGCAGAGGCTCTGTCGAGAGAATCGAGGCAAAGATGTTAAAGATGGTGGGCAGGAATTTGAATTTAGTGGAGGTTGAGACCAGGTGGACAAAGAGAGGAGAGAATATGCTAGAGGGCAAGTTCCTTCTCCGGAGTTCTGAAAGATTGGTGTCGGTGGGAAGTATCCAGATAATCTGGACGGTGTAACACTGTGCCAAGATGTGCTGGCTGTGCACCAAGGCGTTTTTAGCCACAAGGTGATCCTCATTACCAACAAACACTGTCTGCCTGTGACTGTTCATGTGAATGGACAGTTTGTTGCTGGTCATTCCCACATAGAACGCTTCAGAGTACAGGCATGTCAGTTGGTAAATCACATGGGTGCTATCGCAAGTGGCTCTGCACTTGATTGTGTACACCTTCCGCATTACGGGACTGGATTAAATTGTGGTGGAAGAGTGCATAGGGCTGGTTTTACAACGGGGGTGGTTACAAGGGTAGGAGGCAGAAGGTAGGGAAGGTGGTTTGGGGATTTCATAGGGATCTACAAGGAGGTTACAGAGGTTAGGTGGGTGGCGGAAAGACAGTCTCCTTCCTCATCCCCCAAATTCAGAACCTTCAACAGAAGAACCCCAGAAGTGCCCTCTTGTCACCGGATACTCTCCAGGACTGGAGCGGACTCTGAATGTGGCTCCTCAGCAAGGATAAGACTTCCTTAAATCCTGTCTCGAAATGAGATCAATCCTTCATGACATCCTTCCCACTCCACCGAGAGTGTCTTTCCGACACCCACCTATCCTCTGTAACCTCATAGTCCATCCCTATGAAATCCCCAAACCACCTTCCCTACCTTCTGCCTCCTACCCTTGTACCCGCCCCCCATTGTAAAACCTGCCCTATGCATCCTTCCACTTCCACTTACTCCAGTCCAGTAACCCAGAGGGTGTACACGATCAAGGGCAGAGCCACCTGCGATAGCACCCATGTGATTTACCAACTGACATGCCTGCACTGTGAAGTGTTCTATGTGGGAATGACCAGCACAAACTGTCCATTCGCATGAACGGTCACAGGCAGACAGTGTATGTTGGTAATGAGGATCACGCTGTGGCTAAACACGCCTTGGTGCATAGCTAGCATATCTTTGCACACTGCTACACCGTCCAGGTTATCTGGATACTTCCCACCAACACAAATCTTTCAGAACTCAAGAGATGGGAACTTGCCCTCAAGCATATTCTCTCCTCCCATTGCCCACCTGGTCTCAAGTTCCACTAAATTCAAATTCACACCCACCATCTTTAACTTCTTTGCCTCGGTTCTCTGGACAGAGCCTCTGCCTCAAGTGGTATCTCTGTCCAACGTCTTTGCTTTCTACAGTATGTCTGCCTAGGTGTGTTTGCGTTTGTGTATATGTGTGGGTGAGTGTGTATTAGTTTACCTTCCTTTTTTTTTCCCGAGGTAAGTCTTTCCTCTCCTGGGATTGGAATGGCTCCTTACCCACTCCCTTAAAACCCTCATTTCCTTTTCCCTCTCCTTCCCTTATGCCTGAAGAAGCAACTGGGTTGTGAAAGCTTGTGTCTATGTGTGTGTGTGTGTGTGTGTGTGTGTGTGTGTGTGTGTTTTATTTATGTTACTATCACAGCCTGTGCTCCTTCACCTGGTAAGTAAACTTCATCTACTTTATATATATATATCAATAAATATCTTTTATTTTTAATGTAAACAAAACTTTAAAATTATTAAATTTGAAGATATGATCACATGGTTAAAAACACACTGTTATTGTCTGTATCACAGGAAGTATGATGGAGTTCAACTTTTGTTATAGCACTGTTAACCAAAGTTCCTGAACTTTTTTTGTAACATTCTTAAATAGAATCATGGTCACTACAGATGAACACATGCTCTGATAATGTAATGGGGAAGGAAATCAGTGATACACTCTGAAAGAAAGTACAATGGCATTTACTTCAAGTAATTTAAAGAAATCATGGAAAACCTAAATCAGGATTGCTGGAGGCAGATTTGAACCACCATCCACCCACCTGTGAGACCAGTGTGTTACCACTGTGACATCTCACTCAGTAAAACAGATGCATCCATTAGACATTCTTAATAGTTTTTTTTTTTTTTTTTTTTTTTTTTTTTTTTTTTTTTTTTTTTTTTTTTTTTTTTCCAAAAACATCATTGATATATTGAGTTACTGCATCACTGACGTTAATATTAAATATTAAAATTTGTACTCTGACTACTTACAGTACAATTTTTAACAATGAACTATCATAATAATAAAAATAAAAATAGAAAAGAGATGACTTACCAAAAGGACTGGCTCGTCAATAGATACGAATAAAATCACACACAAACACACATACAATCTTTCGCCACCAATGGCAGCTTCTTCAGGAAAAAGAGGAAATAAGGGGAGGAGAAAGGGAAGGATATGGGTTTTAAGGAAGTGGAAAAGGAGTCATTCCAATCCCAGGAGTGGCAGGACTTACCTTAGGGGACAAAAAGGAAGGTAAACAAATACACACACACTCACACATATCCAAACGCAAACACACCTAGACGGACATTTGTAAAAAGCAAAGAGTGTTTATGTGTGATTTTATTCGTATCTATCGACGAGCCGGTCCTTTTGGTAAGTCATCTCTTTTCATTTTTGTTTGTCCCACCAGGAAAGTTTCCCTCTATAATTTTCGTATCAGAATAATAAGTTTCACATGGAGTAATAACTTTCATTAGAATGATACTCAGAGAAACACAGATGTTTACCACTATCTTAATTGGGTTCCTACAATCAAGATGCAGTCATATTTTACCCATATCTTCTCATTCTTTAGAAGACTGAAAGCATTCTTGAAAAAGAGAAATTTGTTAACATCGAATATTGATTTATGCCTAAGGAAGTCCTTTTTGAAGGCATTTGTGTGGAGTGTGGCCTTGTATGAGAGTGAAACATGGACGATAAACAGTGCGGACAGGAAGAGGATAGAGGCTTTTGAAATGCGGTGCTACAGAAGAACGCTGAAGATGAGGTGGGTTGATCGCGTAACTAATGAGGAGGTACTGAACAGAATTGGGGAGAACATGAATTTTTGGCATACCTTGACTAAAAGAAGGGATCAATTGGTAGGACACATTCTTAGACATCAAGGAATTGTGAATTTAGAATTGAAGGGAAGTGTGTGGGGGTAAAAACCACAGAGGAAGACGGATACAGTAAGCAGATTCAAACAGATGTAGGTTGCCGTTCTTATGTGCAGTTGAAGAGGCTTGCTCAGGATAGGGTATATTGGAGAGCTGCATCAAACCAGTCTCCAGACTGAAGACCACAACAACAACAACCTGAATTTTCGAGATTTAAAGAACTTAAACTGATGTACCCCATGACAAAATAAGCATTAACCATAACAAATGGTGTAACTGTATAATTATTAACTGTCACATCTATGATAACAAACAAAACAAGTGGCAGTTCCTTTATATCCAGGCTATAGGAGAACAAGAAGTAAAAAAAGCAACAAGATAGCATCTGTGTTGCAATTATATATCTCTACCTTTCCTCAATTACTGACATGAGTTAAGTAAGAATGTGTCATCATCACATCCACTTCTATATCTTCACTCAATGTGTTTTGCCAATTATAGAACTATTCTATGTATGGCCCTATTCTGAGCTAAGAGATGGAATCCAATATTAAAATTTTGTCCAGTACATTTTATTACTGCTAAAATGGTTTTGCCTCAATGTCAATTTCTAGGTGAACAACATAAATAAGTACTGACATACACTTGCTTTACAGACAAATGACTAAATAAAGTTGTAAGTAACTATGCTCTGTGATTCCAGTATAATACTTCATATTTTCAAAATTTTATTGTAGTAATATAATTTAAATCCCAATTTTCATAACATATCATAGCAACTATAAAGTGATTTCACATAATACAGGAAGAAAGTGGTTTACACTTTGTGATAATTTCCTACAGTTGCCTCACTAGAGTATTTCACCTCAATTACAAAATGTGTGAAATTCAACATATATGTTTACTACAGTATTCTTGTAAGAATACAATTAGCATGTTCTTTTACCTTGTAGAATCAGAGGTTCCTGTACAGTGTGCCAAATGAGAAAGCTGACGAGTACGTAGCCGACTTGTTTTCACACATGCTGCAAAACTAACAGCATCCATAAAGTTTGATTTACCTAGCAAGAAAGTGATATTTTTTAGTGGAATGTGACCATTTCTTCACAATGTCAAACTGTAAAATTTTACTTAAAGCATCGAGAGCATAGCGTGATGATGTTGGCAACGGTGAGTGAATTCTCTTAGATAACCTGTACCGTGGTAAGAGGGAATGACTTTTCGTTTTGGCAGTGGAATACATATCTAATGCTGTTCCTGCTGTATGCTTGACAGGTCCTTATGTTTCCCCTCGTCCGGTCAATAAATTAAATATCCTCGTGAAAAGAAAATTTAGTTGCCAACATTAGCACAATAAGCAGTCGATGTCTTAAATAGAACTTAACTATTTGACTTGAACTTAAAACAAGCGCTAAGCGAAAGGTAATAATAAAAACCATCGTAAATCTGATTCTACCATCAATATGAAGTAATAATTACGTCGAAGACTCTGTTTTAGGCTTAAAAGTTTTCTTGCAACATATTTCGAATGTTATTGCCATACCTTTCCACACAAATTTATGACACCATACTGCTTTAAATTATAAAACATCTTTTTAAGCCTAATACAGATATTTCCGGGTAATAAATTGCACCATACTGGTGGTAGATTAAGGCTTAAGATAGCTTGTATTAATACCCTTTAAGACTGACGATAGGTTGTAATATTACCCTTCGTTTAGCGCTAATTTAAGTTCATATCAAATTGCCCGATTACAGTTGCCTTAGGATCTGAATACCCAATTTTGTGAACAGATAACATCACAACCACATTTCTTGCTTTGAAATATTTATAGCAAAATCAACAAACCACATATTTTAAAATTTTCTTACGAAACTATACCAGTATATGTTTACTAAGTGCCAACAAGAAGTATTCATCAAAACGATTTTATTATTATTACTAACAAAAAAAATCGAATGAGACAAGTTCGACACTGAAAAACTAGTACCGGTATCACTAAACATGAACTTGCTAAATCCAAATCCACAATACCTGAACCATTTGGACCGGTTACAACTGAAAGTTGTTTCAGGGGACCAATTCTATTTAAGCCTCTAAAAGACTTAAAGTTTTCAATTTCTACTCTCTTCAATTTCGCATTCATAGTAGAAGTTTCATAGACCAACAATGCTTCCACAAAACTCGCGGGTTATGAATCTGGCGCGAAAGATTAGCCCAGTGTTGCCAGATACTCTATCTCAGTTTTCCCATAACAATGCACAGAATTCCCCACAAGATGAACATTTTCCCCACACATGCACAATTTCTTTTTGAAATTATATAAAACAGTGGCGTATACAGCGCGGATACCGCAGCCACAGTCACCAGAGATGTATTTCCAAAATGAAATTAAAAAAGGAGAGGGAGACAATAAAATGACAAACGAAAGAAAATTTTGATGCAACTCTACAATACGATAGTATGACTTCAGCCCCATCCCCCAGAGCAAAATCCTGGATACGCCCCTTTATAAGAATGAAATTGATCAATTAAAGACCAATAAAAAAATCAAATCTAAACTACCGAACATATGTAAATGTAACTCAACAAATTTAATACAGGACGTCTGAATTGTGAAGTTTCAGATGGGTGTTGGTGACCTTAAACAAACGGCAATCCATTCCCTTGGTTTGAAAGGCAGATCGTACGACGGCAACTGCACCGAGAGCTTCCTCACTCATTCGATTCCTCTTCTTAGTGTTTACATCACTCACTATTGAAATAATTCTTTCTGACTCTGCGTTTGAATGTGGCAATGTCAGTACCAATTTTGCAAGTTTTCCTAAGTCCGGAAATTTCATTTCGTCAGTATGGTCTTTAACATTAGCTATAAAGTGTCACATTTCATCTACCTCCATTCTCATTAAATCATGTGTCTCTTGTTCACAAAAAAAATAAAATAAAATAAAATAAAAATAAAAATAAAAAAAATATGGGGCAACAGTCGCCACTGTACAGATACATTGTTTTCGTTGACATATTTGCTGAAATGTTTCGATATCCTTTCCAAGTGCCACGGCAGGGGACAAAACTTGCATTTCTTTACACATTGGATCCCTAATTGGCAAGCGTCTCTGAATTTCTTCAATGGCAACGACGTAAAATTCCGAACATCTATTTCTGATTTCATCAACGCCAGAGGCAGGTAGCTCACTTAGCAACGTTTCACACCCGGGGCCCTAAATACACTTCTCTTACTGTAACGGAAGGAAGTTTCGAGGAGTACATGGATTAAGTACTTCAATTTCCTGCAGTGTTCTAACTAACAAAAAGTTCTGGCCAATTTCTTTTAGAAGTTTAACGGAATTTTCTACTAGGGAATGAATAAGAATCTTTCGATTCTGGAAGAGAGTATTGAAACTGTTGAAAAACTGCAGAACATATTTCAAAAACAAGAGGTAGGCTTTGGTGTAAAGGTTATTTATTTCGTTTAAGATAAAATCAGCACTTTTTAGTCTGTCTTCAGATGCAGATAAATCGAAAAAGCACTGTATTGCAGACCAAATATCAATTAAGGCCAATTCACACTGTCCGTCACGTCACGTCACGTCACCGTCCGTCAGAACATTCCGCAATGTATTTCTAATGGCGGCATTCACACTGTCCGTCACCGGACCGTCACGTCACGTCAACGTCCGTCAAGCTTTCTCGAGAAGAATGTTTTGACTGAACGGCCGTCTGCTAACATCGGAAGTTAACCTATTTTCGTCACGCGAATTACATGTTGCAGTCAAAAAAATGTCCAAATGTTTGTATAGTCTATGGGACTCAACTACGGGGTCATCAGTCCCTATACTTACAAACTACGTATGAACTACTTACGAACTAGGACGGCACAAATATCCATGCCCGAGGGGGGATTCGAATCCCCGAACGTAGTGGTCGTGCAGACCGTGACTGGAGCGCCTCAGTCACCTCGGCCGGCCATGTTGCAGTCGACGATTGCACTGTTTATATGCAAATGTGTATTATTCATCTTTGTGTTGTTGTTGTACGTCGTTTTAGGGGTAAATCTCAAATGTTTCATGACGACTTAAATATTTTTGTCAATTGAGTGTCCCCCTAAAATCGAGGTCGGATATCTGAAACCAAAAAATGATTTATGTTACGTAACATTGTAACAGAAATGACTGACGTAAACTGTTTATTTGAATAAGATTGTAATTTGATTACGCATTTTTCATTAAATAACACTTTAAATGAAAATGTCATGTCTAATGAAAGACAAAAATTCAGTTGTTTACGACGGTATTAACAATCGCAGTTGATGTCATATATTCTATGAATGTTAGGTATTAACAATGTCAGCGAGCAAATCGTAATGGTTAAAGAATACAGGCGCTATTTATGCTCTTACAAGTATGGTTTGATGTCTCCATATGTTTATTTTTTCGCTTGAAAATAGATGTCGATGTTTTGAAATGTTTCAGTTCCCAGTAAGTTGGCCAAAAACATACACTGTAAAGTTTTATTTGGCCGTTAATAACATTTAGCGTTGTTGTTCCCCCTTTCTAGTATTAAACTATGACTTTCTACATAACAGATCGCCACTCATAACCTCACTTTCAACATCGCGTATTGAGATGGACGAATTGATGTGACGGACACGGACGGGCAGTGTGAATACAACTTGACGTGACGGTTCCGTGACGTGACGTTGACGTGACGGACAGTGTGAATTGGCCTTTACACGGCATACGCACTCGTGCATTGCTAGCCATCTTGTAGTCGCTGGTTTCAGTACTGTATCTTGCTTTTTTCCATGTCCATAAACTCTTGTATGTCAACCAACTGGGCACAACGCTTAGAACTATGAGACAAGTAAGGAGATATATTTCTTAAAAGGTCTTCTGGTGCACGAGGAAGTTTTTCAAAAGCTTTACTAGCTACCAAGACTGTTGAATGGCAGATGCATATTGGATTAGGAGAACAACATTTACCTTCTCTTTCAGGCGAGAAAAAAAATCTCTAACACCTACCATTACATTGGCACCGTCACAAGGAATTCCTACAATATTCGTTACTGGAATAGCCTTAGCACACAAGCATTCTTTAAAAGCCTTACAGGTATAAAGGTTATCTGCAGAGCAATCTCTGGCGTCTAAAGAGTTTTAAAAGCTGTGTTCTGATCCTAGCCGAATCTGGAGAAAAATACCTTACCAGAACACACAGGAATTTATGCAAGTTAATGTCGGTACAACAACACTGAAAAGGGCGTTGTTTTGATATCTGCAACAATTTCATTCGTTTTACTTTGGAAACAATTTCCATTTGAATTTACTGGGCAATTTTAGAATCAGAAAATACATCTTTCACTAAAGGGACTAAATGGTCAAAACCTGGAATGCAACATTATGTTGCGCAAAAAAGGTTGCCAGTTTAATCTCTGCTTCTTTGACAGCTCTGTTACCGACACTTTCACTTGCTTCTTGTGTATCCACTTATGGATGGAGTGGACATGGAAGTTTTGACTAACTTGATATGTTTTTGACTTTGAGCATGTTTCTGTAGTTCACTTTTCCCACATAATATTTCAACGTTACATGCAACACATCTCCATTTAGTTTCATTACCTGGAATTTGTCTTAACCATCCTTTAAAAGTAACGTCTTCCAGCCACTGCTCCTGAAATATTTTCTTTCTCGAAATTTTCTCACCCTCTTCTTCTGACATTAATTCACCCCTAATTCTTTTCTTTTCAGAATTACGTTGTTTGTCACTCATTTTACACACTTAGGCCTATCAGATGTACAATATACACCGAAATGTCAATATAGGTAGTTTCAATGCAACAGAGAAACGCAACTGCAGTGCATGGGAAACGACACAATAAAGTTGCTCTTTCGCAGGGTGAGGGTAGGTTCTATAAACAAGGGAATCCTTGACAGGGAGCTCGTTGGAAGTGGGAATTGTCACATTCTATGATCGGGGAAATACCCGTCAGTCAGCTCACTGACAGAAGTTATGGAATAACATTGCATTTGTTTCTAACGTAGTTAAATGGTGAACTTTTCTTATTTGGCTAACCATATCAAAAATTCCCTCATTTTCTGCAATTATTCCTTATTTTTCCCTTTTTCCCACAAGACTAAGTTTTCGCTTGTTTTTTCCTCACCTGTGGGAAATTTCCCTCAATCTGGCATCACTGGATTAGCCAATCAGCCATGAGCCAAGAACCAACCATGTAATTGTAGCATTATTCGACCAAGCACACATAACAATCGATTGCAAACATTGATCTCTAAATGATTTGTTTTATTTACCATCCGTAAATAAACAGATTATTTATTATTGGTTGTAGTTTCACTTCGTGGGAACAATTACAAACAATAAAACACTATATATCTTGACTACTGCTACTTATAAATACTACAGTCAAAATATCGGTGTCCTACTCCTTTGAAGTAATTCCTAGAAATCATACTACAAAAAATATATTTACTACTAAGAAAATTCAGTGCCACTTTTAAGCAGGTATTGCCTGAGCTTTTGAAATACAGTACTTTGGAAGATTGTTCCTAAATTCAATGTAATAGTATTAGTTTACACACAGTTTGTGATAAGCCATTCCAAATGATGATGATCACCCTCTGCTAGTATCGAAAATATTTTTGTATAAAGTGAACACATTTCCCATACGAGTCTGTGATCTTCATTTTCTTCAATAAGAATAAAAATCCGTCTAGATATTTAAAAATGTATTTATTTATTACGCCGCATTGGCATCTGCCTTCGTCTGATTGTAAGGCGAAAGAGAAAAGTGTTGTACTATCGATTTACACACAAAATTTTTAATACAAATAAAAAAATAAACAGTTTTTACAAGATATTTCAATTGTTCACTCACCTAAAAAGTCTGAACTTGCAAACTAAAGTTCAGCGTCAATAATAAAATCTTTACCTAGTGGGGCCATCCTCATGAACCACAGACATTGCCAAGGTGGGATGGCATGCATGCCTCAACGATACAGATAGCCGTACCGTATGTGCAACCACAGTGGAGAGGTATCTTTGAAGATGCTAGACAAATGTGTGGTTACTGAAGAGGGGCAGCAGCCTTTTCAGTAGTTACAGGGGCACTAGTGTGGATGATTGACTGAGCTGGCCTTGCCACATCAGCTATCATGGCTTTGCCATGCAGTTACTGCAAACGGCTGAAAGCAAGAGGAAACTACTGTCGTTACTTTTCCCGAGGACATGCAGCTCTACGGTATGAATGTATGATGATGGCATCCTCTCGGGTAAAATATTCCAGAAGTAAAATAGTCCCCCATTCTGATCTCTGGGCAGAGACTACTCAGGAGGATGTCTTCATCAACAAAAACAAAACAGACATTATATAGATCGGAGTGTGGAAGGTATATCCCTCAATTAAAAAAAAATTGAAAACAGATATGGTGGGGATGAGTGAATTTCGGTGGCAGGATGAACAGAATTTTTGCTCAGGTGAGTAGACCTACAGGGTTATAAATACCAAATAAGTTGGTGGTAATGCAGGAGTAGGTCTGATAATAAATAAGAGAATAGGAATGCAGGTAAGTTACTATGAACAGCATAGTGAACGCATTGTCATAGCAAAAATAGACACAAAGACAAAATCGAGCACAGTAGTACAAGTTTATACGCAAACTAGCTCTGCTAATGATGAAGAGATCGAAGAAATTTATGAGTAGATAGAAGAAATTATTCAGACCATTAAAGGAGAAGAAAACTTAATTGTGATGAGGGACTGGAAACTTGGAAGTAGGAAAGGGAAAAGAAGGAAATGTAGTAGGTGAATATCAAATAGGGGTAAAGGAATGAAAGAGGAGATTGCCTAGTAGAATTTTATGTGGAGAACAATTTAATCACCACAAATACTTGGTTTAATCAATATGAAAGAAGGTTGTATACTTGGAAGAGACCAGGAGACACTGGAAGGTACCAGACTGACTTTATAATGGCAAGGCAAAGGTTTAGAAACCAGGTTTTAAATTGTATGACATATCCAGGGGCAGATATAGAATCTGAGCATAACTTATTGGTTATGAACTGTATATTAAAACTTAAGAAACTGCAAAAAGGTAGAAAATTAAGGAGATGGAATCTGGACAAATTAAAGGAACAAGGGTGATTGAGAGTTTTAGAGGAAGCATTAGGTAAGGATTGTTTGAAATGGAGGAGAGTATTACAGAATCAAGTAGGTTTGATAGAGGAAGTAGAAAAGATCTAAAGGAGAGGAGAGCTCTTTGTTGCAGGATCATTTAGTAATCATGAAAGCACTACGGAGATGATCGATAAACTTCAGTGGAAGATTCTGCAAGAGAGACGCTCTGTAGCTTAGTAAAGACTTTTTTCGACGTTTCAAGACCATAGCTTTATTGAGGAGTCAAGCAGTATTTTGCTCCCTTCTACGTATATCTTGCGATGAGATCATGAGAATAAAATCAGTGAGATTAGAGCCCACAGAGAGACATACTGACAATCTTCCTTCCTGCAAACAATATGAGACTCAAATAGGAGGGATAAGTGATAGTGGTACTCAAGGTACCCTCTGCCACACACCACCAGGTAGCTCTGAGAGATAGTGAAGGCTGCAGATGATCATATAGGCAGAAGAACAAGGCCTAACAATATCCTTGGGTAACACAGGAAGTACTGAACTTAATTGATGAAAGGAGAAAATATAAAAATTCGTCAAGTGAAGCAGGCAAAAGGTAGCACAGACATCTGATAAATGAGGTTGACTGGAAGTGCAGACTGGCAAAGGAGTGGCTTCAGGAGAAATGCAAGATCGTGGAAAAATGTATAACTGGGGGTAAGATACATACCGCCTACAGGAAAATAAAAGAGACATTTGGAGACAAGAAAAGCAGCTGTATGAATATCAAGAACTCAGACGGAACTCCAGTACCAAACAAAGAAGGGAAAGCTGAAAGGTGGAAGGAATATATAGAAGACCCAAACAAAGAAAATAAATTTGAAGATGGAAGATGAAGTATATGCATATGAGATAGGAGATACTATAATGTGAAAAGAATTTGACAGAGCACTAAAAGATCTGAGTAGAAACAAGGCCCCTGGAGTAGATGATGTTCTGTCTGACCTGCTATTATTGTTATGTGAGCATATGAAGAAATTGTTCTACCTGGAATGCAAGATGTACGAGACAGGGGAAATACCCGGTGATTTCATAAAGAATTTAGTGATTCCTATTCCTAAGAAAGAAAGTGCAGACAAATGTGATAATTGCAGAACTGTTGTTGTTGTCTTCAGTCCGGAGACTGGTTTGATGCAGCTCTCCACAATACCCTATCCTGAGCAAGCCTCTTCATCTCCACATAAGAACTGCAACCTACATCTGTCTGAATCTGCTTACTGTATCCATCACTTGGTCTTCCTCTGCGGTTTTTACCCCACACACTTCCCTCCAACGCAAAATTCACAATTCCTTGATGTCTAAGAATGTGCCCTACCAATCTATCACTTCTTTTAGTCAAGGTATGCCAGAAATTTCTTTTCTCGCCAATTCTCTAGAGTACCTCCTCATTAGTTACACGATCCACCCACTTAATCTTCAACATTCTTCTGTAGCACCATATTTCAAAAGCCTCAATCCTCTTCCTGTCCGCACTGTTTATCGTCCATGTCTCACTCCCATACAAGGCAACACTCCATACAAATGCCTTCAGAAAGGACTTACTTAGGCTTAAATCAATATTAGATGTTAACAAATTTCTCTTTTTCAAAAACGCTTTTCTACCCATTGCCATTCTGCATTTTATATCCTCTGTACTGCGATCATCACATGTTATTTTACTGCCCAAGTAACAAAACTCATCTACCTCCTTTATTGTTTCGTTTCCCAATCTAATTCCTTCAGCATCACCTGATTTTCTTAGACTTTACTCCATTACCCTAGTTTTGCTCTTGTTAATGTTCATCCTATATGCACCTTTCAGCACACTGTCCATTCCGTTCAATTGCTCTTCCAGGTCCTTTGCTGTATCTGACAGAATTACTATGTTGTCGGCAAAACGCAATGTTTTTAATTCTTCCCCCTGAACTTTAATTCCTTCACCAAATTTCTCCTTGCTTTTCTTTATAGCTTGCTCAATGTACAAATTGAATAACATTGGAGAAAGGCTACAATCCTGTCTTACTCCCTTTTCAACCACTGCGTCCCTTTCATGCCCTTCAACTCTGACAACCGCTGTCTGGTTTTTGTACAAGTTGTAAATAACCTTACGCTCCCTATATTTTACTCCTGCTTGCTTCAGAACTTGGAAGAGTTTACTCCAATCAACATTGTCAAAAGCCTTCTCCAAATCTACAAAAGCTAGAAATGTAGAATTGCCTTTTCTTAATCTATGTTCTAGGATAAGCCGTAAAGTGAGAATTGCCTCCCGAGTTCCTACAGTTCTCCTGAACCCAAACTGCAGTTTAATAAGTCATGCTTGCAAAATACTAACAGAAGAACGGAAAAACTGGTGGAATCCGAGCTTGGGAAGATCAATTTGGATTTAGGAACACGCAAGGCAATACTCACATTACTCACATTACGACTTATGGTAGAAGATAGTTTAAGGAAAGGGAAACACGTTTTTAGCACTTGTGGATCTGGAGTAAGCTTTTGACAATGTTATTTGGAACACACTCTTCCAAATTCTGAAGGTAACAGGGGTAAAATATAGGGCGCGAAGAGTTATATTCAACCTATACAAAAAACATACAGCGGTTATTAGAGTCGAACGGCAAGAAAGGGACGCAGTGGTTGGGAAGGGAGTAAGACAGGGTTGTACCCTTTCCCCAATTTTGTTCAACCAGTACATTGAGCAAGCGGTGCAGGAATGTAAGGAGAAGTTGGAGAGGGAATTAAAGTCCAAGGAGAGGGAATAGAAACCATGCAGTTTGCTGACGACATAGTAGGCCTAATCCTGTCAAAAACAACAAAGGACCTGGAGGAGCAATTAAACGGAACGAACAGTGTCTTAAAGGACTTGTGGCCGCTTCTTAGCATCATATTAAAATAAAATAAAAATAACGGCTTGCACTTTAATCACGTCAATACTAGAACAAAGAATAGAAGAACAATAAACAATAGAAATTATATCATCATCAAAGAGCAATTAAAGTTCAGCATTAATGATAATCTTTGCCGTCGTCCGTCTGCACTGTACGTCATTCAGCTTCATATTAATCTTGTTGTTCCCACACAGCCCCCTTCCGGTAGAGAGGAGCTTCAGGTATTCATGGAAACTTGTAATGAATTTGCCATCATGTTCTTGTATAGCGCACTGTTTGATTTCTTGCAATATGAATGTCATGTCCTGATTGTTGTTTTCTATTTGTTGCTTTGGGTTTGGGCATCTTCTGGCTATTTTGTCCAACTGTAGGTTGTTGATTGCCTTGTGTCTCTTCTCTTGACATTTCTTCTTTTAAAAGGTGCGCAGGTTTCACCCTGTTAATGGACACCGTAACTTGTTTATTTTGTATTTGCAGTTTTATTGTACCGGTATGCTGATTGTGCTGTAGTACCTTGTATGGTCTTGTATACGGTGGCTGTAATGGGGCTCTCACTGCATCAGTTCTTAACATTACATGTGAACATTCGTTCAAATCACGGTGTATGAATGTATTGTCATTTCTATGTTTAATCGGTGACTGTGGCCTTAGTTCTGCTAATTGAGTTCTTAATCTTTTTAATAAGTAGGGTAGGTCAGACCGCTCTTTTCGTTCTTCAAAAAATTCACTAGGGAGTCGCAAGGTTTCCCGTATACCAGTTCAACAGTAGTCGCCCCTAAGTCTGGCTTAAAAGCTGTGCAAAGACCCAATAATATTAGCGGCAAGGCTGTTGACCAACTTTCTTTGTGGCACATCAAGGCACTTTTCAAAGTCCGGTGCCATCGTTCCACCATTCCATTACTTTCCGGGTGGTAGCTAGTTGTACGATGACGCCGGAACCCACAAATGTCTGCCAGTTCAAGGAACAATTCTGATTCAAATTGTCTGCCTTGGTCAGTGGTGACACGTACCGGGCACCCGAATCGTGCTATCCATGATGACAAAAAATTTCGACTAATTGTTTCTGCTGAAATATCTTGCAGCGGAATTGCCTCTGCCCACCTTGTACATCGATCAGTTACTGTAAGGAAATAACTATACCCTTCAGACATGGGTAGCAGACCGACTAAATCGATGTGCACATGTTCAAAACGACCAGATGGTTTCTTTGTATGATGCCCAACCTTACAACGCTGACAAGCAAGGCACATCTGTGTTCACTGTCTACAATCTCTTTTGATTTGCGGCCAAACGAAACGATCAGTCAGCAATTTGATACCTGCCTTTTGTCCTGGATGAGCCAGATTATGTATACTGTCAAAAACTTCTCTCCTTAATCTCTCGGCTATAAAAGGCCTAAGTTTACTTTGAGAAACGTCACACCAAATTGTAATTTGTTCACCTTCAGGTCCTACTTCTTGCAGTTTCAAACCTGTGTAGGGGTTCTGCCGAAAAGTATGAAGTTGTGCATCTTGCATTTGTTCTCTTGCTAATCTGTGATAATCTACCGTAGTTGTTATCATGGTGATTCGTGAAAAATAGTCAGCGACAACATTTCCTGCTCCTTTAATATGACATGTTGGTCGTGAACTGACTTATGTATTCCAACTGACGAAATTGTCTAGGTGACAAAGCATCTGTATGTTTAGAGAAAGCAAACGTGAGTGGTTTATGATCTGTGAACACAGTAAAAGGTCTGGCTTCTATGTACGATCGGAAATGTTTTATTGATTCGTATAGTGCTAACAATTCACGATCGTATGCGCTCCAGTTTCTTTGAGCCTTTGTAACTTACTTTGGAAAAAAAAAAAAAAAAAAAAAAAAAAAAAAAAAAAAAAAAAAAAAAAAAAGAACACCTAACGGTTGTCAATTTCCGTTTACTTGCTGATGCAGCGCCCCTCCGATCGCTTCTTGACTCACGTCTACTACTAGAGATAGTTTTGCATTTCTCACAGGGTTGGCCAACAGAATAGCTTGCTTGAGAGTTGCTTTAATTTGTTCGAACGCTCGTTGCATTTCCGTCGTCCACTGTAGTCTCCTGTTGTTTTTACTCTTTGGACCTGCTAATAATTCAGTGAGCGGTGCTTGTAACGCGGCCATCCCTGGTAAATGACGACGGTAAAAATTTATTACGCCAAGGAACTTGCGTAATGGGGCTCTCACTGCATCAGTTCTTAACATTACATGTGTACATTCGTTCAAATCACGGTGTATGAATGTATTGTCATTTCTATGTTTAATCAGTAACTGGACCCTGTGGTTTATGTTAAAGTGTCGTTAAATTAGATTGGCCTGTAATCAATTACATTTTGTTGGAGTAACGAGAATACGTTACTGCCACATGCATTGTTGTGATAGCAGAAAACGAATTGTTATAACTTGGCATGTTCAACTTCTGTCTTGTGTAAGAAGTAAAATATCGCAGTGGGTGGTTATTAGTGTTTGACGCTGTTCAGAAAGATTGTAGGAGTTTGCTACACGGCAATATTGTTTAACAGTCGATACTCATTCAGAATAAAGGTAAGGGTTATTGGTAACACTAAAAAATAACATAAAGAGCCTCTATATTCACACACTCCATAGGAGAAGAGAGCACTGAAGTTATTTATTCATATTATTATTTTTCAGATAATGTCAGGATCTGCATCTAAAAAAAGGAACAGAAAAGAGGATAGCAAGTGTTTTTCAAGCCCAAATTTTGAATCAGTTATTACTCAATGGTTAGCTGAAGATGACGATTTCCTTCCAGATATAAGTTCTGCTTCGGATGAAAACCATGAAGCTGTTCCTCAGGCAGTGTCATACGACTCTTTTGATGAAGAACCACGTAGTTGTGGTGGTGAAGATAATATCTCAGGACAAATAAGCAGTGAAAGTGCTTACGTTTATATTGCTCCAAATGGTATGCTATGGAGGAAAAGCCCCCCTGTGCAAAATAAAACGCCTGCTCACAATGTGGTGAAATTTATATCAGGACCAGCAAGGGGGGACAATCACTTACAACCATAAAGATGCTTGGGATTTATTTATTCCTCTATCCATTGTGGATGAAATTGTGAGATGCACAGACCTAGAAGCAAGAAGAGTTTGTGTCCCAAGAAAAATAATCTTGCATGATGTAACTAGATATGAAATGTTCGCCTTCTGGGGAATTTTGCTTCATATTGGAGCAGATAAAGGCTGGGATGTTCCAAGCAGAGAACTTTTTCTGGGAAAGTTTTCCAATCCATTATATAGAGCTGCAATGTCTGTGAGTCAGTTTGAGGCACTAAGAAGATTCATTAGATTTGATGACAAAAGAATATATCAAACTCATAAGCTGGTTGCTATATCCTATGTATGGAAAATATTTATAGGACAGTGCAGGAAAGTAATGATACCTAAAATCAGTGTTACCGTGGATGAACAACTAGTTCGATTTACAGGCCGTTGTGGATTTGTGCTGTACATGCTAAATAAGCCTGCAAAGTATGGGATGAAAATATTCTGGGTGTGCAAAGCCGAGACTGGTTATGCCGTTGATGGAACTGTGTATACAGGAAGAGAACAAGAGAACCAGGTAAGCCACGCCAGAAAAATTTGGGTATTTCGAGAGTGAAGACTCTTACAAGCGTTATTGCTGGTACAGCCAGAAATGTTACTGCAGATAATTATTTTACAAGTGTTCAACTAACAGAACATCTCTTGAGTAAGAACCTGTTGTGGGAACAGTGGGGATGAATAAAAGAGAAATTCCGAAGGAGATGAAGCCAAATAGTAGTAGGCAAGTAAATTTAAGCCTGTTTGCATTTACGAAAGAAATGACAATGGTCAGTTTCTCGCCAAAGAAGAACAAGTGTGTAATCCTCCTAAGTACCATGCATCATGGTAACTCTGTAGATGAACAACACCCAAAACGGAAACCTAAAATTGTGAAATTATATAATAAAACTAAGGATGATGTTGATGTTATGGATCAGCTAGTGCGTAATTACACATGCAAAAGACAAACCAAACGCTGACCCATGGCACTGTGGCGCAACAGAATGGACTATGCACTCTAAATGCTTTTATTACCTACAAAGCACAACATCCCACGTGTCACGAAGGGCTTTTGCACAAGAGGAGGCTTTTCATCAAGGAACTTTTCATGGAGTTGATCCAACCATTTATGATAAGAAGATCTTCTAATCCCTTTCTGCAAAAATCCATAGTCCTGGATATGGAGTTCATTACTATCCCTGAAACACAAAACAACAGCAGTAACAGAAACAGCACAGTTGGTCGCCAGAAGAAAAGGTGTTCACTGTGTCCTCTTTTAAAGGACAGAAAAACAAATACAGTGTGCAGTAAGTGCACAAAACATGTGTGCCAGGACCATAACAGTGTGGTGTGCAACAATTGTAAAAACTGATGTGATGTTTTTTTGTGAAATGATTTATGCTTTGTCAGTGGCAAAATCACTTATTTGAACACTGTGAAAAATAATATTGGTGGTGTCTGCATCAGTTTTCATAATATAATCTATTAAAAATATATTCAGGGTTAAATTATGCTAATTATACATTTTAAAAGCTAGTAAAATCATTAAAATAGCCACAGCTTTCTTATATTACACTCATGAACCTCCAAATAAAAATGTTCGTGCCTGATGATATCCACAAAACACTTATTTTCATTTAAATTCTCATATTAGACTTAACGGATCCAATGTACCCAGGGTATGTAAATGTGCAAAATATATAGGTCATGCATAGAAGGATTAATTGCGTCTTCAACTATTGTCGCAGCTCTGCAGTCCAAACCATTAACTGCTATCGCAAACTTTTCGTTATCGTCCGTAATCCCATTATGAACAAACTCTAGCTCTAACATGGAAAACCATAGCTCAGCAAGGAGGCGCGTACTTTCTTTTTATCTTCTCCACTGTCTGCGCAATCTGCCGCACGTCTCTCGCAAATTCGTTGGGGCGAATTACTCTGTTGTCGTCTCATTTCGTTACGTAAATCTTGCATTTGATTCCTTAATGTGTCTTGTAGCTTTGTTAAATCCAACACCTGATTGCTACGTTCCACTCTACGTTGCGGTGAATTTACATCCTCCCGCGTATTTTCTTCTTGTGCGTGTCCGTCAGTCTCTGGGGTCACCACATTGAGGCCGCTTCTTAGGATCATATTAAAATGAAATAAAAATAACGGCTTGCACTGAATGCACTTTAATCACGTCAATACCAGAACAAAGAATAGAAGAACAATAAACAATAGAAATTATATCATCATCAAAGAGCAATTAAAGTTCAGCATTAATGATAATCTTTGCCGTCGTCCGTCTGCACTGTACGTCATTCAGCTTCATATTAATCTTGTTGTTCCCACAGACTGTATAAGATGAAAATTAACAAGAGTAACACGAGGGAATGGAATGTAGTGTCATAAAATCTGGCGATTCTGAAGGAATTAGATTAGGTAATCTATACTAATAATAAATCTGTAAATGCAAACCTGTCGCTGTTCACCTCAATCTTCAAAACTACTGGACGAATATTCATGCGGTTTTCACAGGAAACATGAGAAAAGGCATAATTTTATGAAAATCAAATCATGGAAAAAAAAAGATATCTTAATTCCAAGTGTTTTCCGTAACATTTGTGTCTGTTCAACTATTAAAAACCTCTTATCTTCAAAACTACTTCACGAATTTGATTGGGTTTTCACAGGTAACTTGAGCGTAACTCTTTACAACATATACACTTGGTATCATAAAAATTGGATCAAGCAGAAAAAGAATATCGTAATTTGATAGTTTTTATCTGCTACTGTCATGTCAGTCTGTCTCTTTGAACACATTTATCTCCAAAACTACTAGACGAATTTTCATGTGGTTTTCACACGTAGCTTGAGCATATCTTGCGGTTATATAAAGGCTTCAATAATTAAAATCGTATCAGAGAAAATAAAGATGTCATAATTTAATCATTTGTTTAAAAGCCATTGTTTGTGTCTATTCATTGAGGATTATCTCCAAACGTACTACACAAACTTTCATGGGTTTCCACACGTAAATTGAGAATAGTTTGGAGAGTAACATAGGCATCATTGCATCAAAATCGGATCAGAGGAAGAAAAGATATCACGAAACCAGTTGCGCGCAACTCATTTCATACTGCCAGTGTCGCAACCCAGTGTCGTCGTGTACACTAGCCTTAGTATGGGGTAGTACAACAAGGAAGCGAACGTCTGTGACAGAATTCAAATGTTCAAATGTTTGTATAGCTTATGGGACTTAACTACGGGGTTATCAGTCCCTAAACTTACAAACTATGTACGAACTAGCTAACACTAAGGACGGCACAAATATCCATGCCCGAGGGGGGATTCGAACCCCCCGACCGTAGTGGCCGTGCAGACCGTGACTGGAGCGCCTCAGTCTCCTCGGCCACCGCGGCCGGCTGTGACAGAATTAAGCAAGCTTATGTCTACAAATACCAACAAACATTGAACATAGTGTTACTGATTTCGCTTTGTGTATTAAATACTTAACGACATTTCTTTGCTTATTTTGGCACGTTTCACCTTTTGTGTCAAAACCTTTATGAAGATACGTCGTTTCAGACAATGACTTACATTGGACATCTTGGCTAGAAAAACTGAGTTTATTGACAGAGCGAGTCAACAAGGATTATATTTTTACTGACTGAGGTCCGGACCTTAAAAAGCCATGATATACACAGGCCCTCCTTCAACAATCGTTGCGAAGCACGGGCATGTAAGCTAGTTTTCTATATTTTATAGAAGGTTGCAATAAAAAAGTACTTTTTTTTTACAGTATTGGCTTAACTATTAGTTGACGAAGGTAGTCTTTGATTGTTCAGTTTGTGAAGAGCTACGGCACTGGTTTTGGAAAGTCATCTCCGTAGCTACTAACGGCTTTCCAAGCGGCTAACCTACACAATCATCGTTTTACGTGACGACATGGTTTTCAGCTCGTCTACATGCACATAAACAAAAACTGACACAACACGTGACATTAGAGACCCCAAAACGTTTTATATAACTAAAATCTAAAATATTCTATCACAGTGGGATCCGAACCCAGGACTGTAGTGCTGTGAGGCCAGAATGCTATCACGTAAGCTACACCAACATGTGCTAGAAGTGTTATAATTACTGATAGCTACTTTGCAAAACTTCAAAGCCGATTTTCTCTAGAATTTTTTAGAGTTGCGTCGAATGGCTTTGGCTGATTGTTATTTAAGTCCTGAACTTCACGTACTAAAAATATCAAGAAATTCTAAAATCAGAGACCCATGTGGTCTCCTTGTTAGACTAAGTTAAACTAACCTAAGGAGACCACATACACACATTCACTAAGGAGAACTGGAACCTCCGACGGCGAGCAGCCGCGCGCTCCGCAGCGAGGCGCCTTGATTGCTCGGTCACTTCATTTGTGTGTCTGGTCACGCCGCAAAACGATAATATCACTCTTGTACCAGAGTCGAACATGAAGAGTCGCGAAACTCCCAGTGATTTTCCGCAACTTCGCGACTGCAGCGCTGCCAAGCGGCCGGGTCGTAAAATCACATCGCGAAGCGATAGAGTAATGAATGTGTATTTGGTCTGAAGCAGCATTTTCAAAATAACTTCGTATATACGAGCATTTGTGGCGCTATAAATTGAAGCAACTGTCAAAAATATAATTCGGAAATCTCTCATTTGCAAAGGATGCTCAGAAGTAACACAATAATGTTATTAAAAACAGGTGTTCGTTTACTGTGGTTAGTTATACTTTTAGGTATAGAAGTAAATCCTTAACAATTCGTTTACGTCCAAACTTTTTCTGTTAATGAGAATCGCAAATACTTGACCACTATTTCATAATATTACTGCTGAATAAAAGTAATGTATGAATGACTGCATTAGGTTCGTACCTCAGCTTCACAAAAATGATAACCGTGTATACTAACATATTTTGTCGGTTTCCTACTAGTTTGATAAAGTGAATACGTAGCTACAAATAAATATGTCCATATATAAGCTGTTAATGATAGCACGTTACATTCTTGAAGATATTCAGTTTGATACCTGCCAATAAGCTAAAAAATTATAATAGGTACGCGAAAGGCACAGAAGCAAGGACGAGGTGAAAAGATGGTTTAAACGACGATGTAGAATCTAGTCCCCTACAATGTGAAAGTCGTGTGTACTTTTCAAAACATGACAATACCCGAAATTCGCTAAAACAAAACTCGTGCAACATGTCAGCACGCACTGAGAATGCGAACATAATCATAATCAGTTCCTTTTATATACTTCAGCACATCAGGTTCCAATTCATTGCCGGCCGCGATGGCCGAGGGGACTGAGGCTCTCCAGTCACGGTCTGTACCGCCACTACGGTCAGGGGGTTCGAATCCCCCCCTCGGGCATGGATATTTGTCCGTCCTTAGTATTAAGTAGTTTGTAAGTTTAGGGACTGATGACCCCGTAGTTAAGTCCCATAAACTATACAAACATTT
Source organism: Locusta migratoria (assembly GCA_026315105.1). Classification (NCBI taxonomy): domain Eukaryota; kingdom Metazoa; phylum Arthropoda; class Insecta; order Orthoptera; family Acrididae; genus Locusta; species Locusta migratoria. The sequence goes on from CM048747.1 coordinate 428,412,091, forward strand.
GAACATTTTTGCAATTCATTTCTGCCTTCAAAAGGTTTCAGACGATGTTAATATGACTCGGGTATTGTGAACTGTATAAATTACACTGCACTGACAGCTTGTTAAATTATAGACTGCCATTAACAGAAGCAGTGATATTGCATTAATGATGTTTTCGTATTTGTATTAGAAAGTTCACAGCACAGTGACCAGGAAATATGAAAGTAACAGCATTAAAAACGGCAACTTCTTAGTTTGCCTTGTGGCATTCCACTGTCATTCCCTACTGGCCGCTTGGAGCGCTAGTATCGCTTTAGCTGGAGGGGGTTTTTTTTTTTTTTTTTTTTTTTTTTTTTTTTTTTTTTTTCCCTAGAGAGTTTCGCGACTGTCTATGATAGACTCTGCTTGTACTCTGAACTGTTATTTTGTTTACTATTGTGTTTCTGTTTTCAGTGACAAACTTCTCCTTACTTATAATCAAGAAAAATAAGTAGTGCTTACGCTTCACTCTTTGGCTGGCCGGAAGTTGAGACGCAGGTCCGCGACGTGACGCAGGGTGAGTCACGGTGAGTTTCTGCGAACCGCACAAGTGACTGGAGCTGTGACCGTTGGAGCGCAGCGTGACGTGACGTGGCGCAGCCGCTGCGCGCGGTGAGCCTGCAGGCCGCAGTCTACTGCACGCAGTTTCCTGCCAGAGTCACGGTGACTCTGGCTGTTGATATTGTGTTTGCTAGTTTGCAATGGAAGATAAACTAATTGAAGCCGTACGAGTGCTGATCCTCTGTACCACTTCTTCGTGTCTATGTGCCAGATGACTAGGAGCATGTCACCATCAACTCAGTTTGTTGTCTGAAACGACATTTTCCGTGTGGTTTCAGAAATGGAGGCCTCATTCTGAACATTCCCTAGAGAACTCCACAGTCCATCACAGATCAGTGGCCATGGCCCCCACATTCGATAACGGGCCCTGGACCCAACATCAGAGACGGGCCCTTCCTACCCTCCCCCCCCCCCCCCCTTATTTTACAGTCATGCGCTACATTAAAATTTCTTGGTTATTTGTTACCAATACTGGGCTTAGAATGTAATTTAACTAGAAAATACAGGGTATAGTTACAGTAACTATTTTATTAGTCAATACTATATTTACAAAATTGTTTTAATTAAAAATAAACACTGCAAGTATATTTATTTATCTGACGAATATTAAAATAAACATAGTTACAAAAAACTAAAATTACAATCAATGTCAGCCATAGACACTGATTACAGAGACAGACTACTTAATAGTACCCTTGCGCGCTTTCTTCTGACTACACTGATCAGTTACGTCGGAAATTTCGACAGCTTTAGCCAGCTCATTCTCAATTGATAAAATTGCTGAATGATTATGCAGACTTTGGCCTGTTGTACCCCTTTGCTCTTCATGTGTAGAATTTCTTCAACTAAGCTGTCTGAATCTGAGAAGCCTGAAGAATATTTTGAGACCAGACTGGTGGTTTTAATTTGCAGTTCATTATTTTCTACGTCCATGAAATCCAAAACTGGTGAAAACAGATCACAAATTTGTTCACAGCTGGTGAATCATAGTGTCAAGTCTGTCACGATGAAATCCAAAACATTAAGGAAAACAAATAGGGGAGGATCAGGTAAGTTGACGAAAAGTCTAAGACGGCGAATTTTCAATTTCTCCGATAACTCTACAGCTTGTGCAACGTGCACTGTAGTATTGCTTCCTTAGCGTGCTCTGCAGACATGTGTGTTGAAACCGCTTCATCATTATGTTTTCTTAACAACATAGGCTCAGAAGTTGATGCTCTTTTTGTAACAATTTTTCCTGCGGTTTAAATAAGCTTCATGCAAGTAATACTACTGCATTTAATGAATATGAGTTGATGAGCAGGAGAGAAAAATGTCAAATTCAGCACACATCACAGGAAGCTGACAGGTGGACTGCATGCGACTCATGACCGGTGCAAGCGGCTTGGCCATGGCGCAGATGGTCAGCTGTCAGTGAAGAACACAGCAGTCAAATGCGCCAACAGTTCCTACAGGCCGGTGCGGCGAGTGAGCATTCTGAGGCAACTCCACGCCGCGACGGTTGGCACACAACTTCACACGATATACGCAGTGTCAGTAACTGCTAGCACCAGTTTCACGAATCTTAACAATAAACGGTTGTCATAAACATCAGTTTTAAAGATTTGTCTGTTAGTTAAACAATACTCTTAACATTCAGTTGGATACAAATATTTTTCCAGTTTGAATTAATATAATTAAAAATTATACTGTATGTGAGCATTCCGAGGCCCCCTTGAGGCCTGGGCCCTGGACCCAGGGGTTCACCCAGCCCCACCCTTGTGGGGGCCATGTCAGTGGCTATCATATCACGAGTTGTTCCCGTACAGTAACCAAACCCCAGTCCATCCCACACCAGTTCATCAAATCGAGCTCATTCTTCACATTCCAGCAGTCTATCTCAAACCCCACAGTAGAATTGTGAGTTTCAACAAAGCACTTCAGCTACGGCTTCAGATCGACACGAGTTGCTTACATTTATTAATGATTTCTCAGAAAATTGAATTTCTGCCAGTAAAAATTTCGATATTTACCTTTGATGTACAAGGCAATTTTTGTTTGTTATTAGAAAACAAGTTTCTTTAATAAATATTTTTCTATAAACGCTGAATTGTTACTTCTGCCAATGGTGATCGTAATATTATATTACATAATGCAGTATAGGCAATGCAGTTGACTCATTTCTTACCTTAAAAATAAATAAATAAATAAAATGAAATAAAATAAAGCTAGTTTCTCCTTTGTTCCACTCAGCCTTGATGCTTTGCGTCCCTCATTGATTCTTAAAGAAACCATGCACTTCTTGAAATTTTTATCATCAAATTCCTTGGTTAAAGCGATTTCACCACGACTTTGTCTTTTTAGCATGTATGCACATGTTCTGCTTTTTGTTCCATCACAGTGATGTTTCGAACTAAAACTCAGAATCGGAATCCGATTATCTATTAACACAGCAGGAGTACTCGTCATCTATGCCAGGTGCACGTGGGCCGCGTCTTCCCCCACCCCTCGCCACATTGACGTAACGCAGCTGACGTTGCGCTGCACACTGCGGCATTGAACTGAGATCCAACTTGCGGCGAATGTCGCCGTGAAATCAAATGTTCAAATGTTTGTTAAATCTATCGGACCAAACTGCGTGGTCATCAGTCCGTAGCTTACAAACTACTTAAACCTAGGTAAACTAACCTAAGGACAACACACACACCCATGTCCCAGGGAGGACTCGAACCTCCACGGCGAGCAACCGCGCGCTCCGTAGTGAGACGCTTTAGACCGCTCGGCTACTCCACCGCGAATGTCGCCGTGACACACGCTCCGTCAGATATTTGACGTGAGTGACCCTGCGTCACGTCACGGACCTGCGTCTCAACTTGCGGCCTGCCTTTGACTTGTCAGTGAAACCACAGTCAAACATATACAGTCGCGACACTCACTGCTGTCAAAGTTGTTACAAACTGACAGCTGCAACGACACTAGCGCTCCTAGCGGTGGGCAAGCCACCGAAGAAGTGATGTTTGTTTATAATTATTGTTGTTCGTAATTAAGGAAATACGAGGCGCGTCCAGAAAGTAAGTTCCCTTTGGTAATAAAATGAAATTGTACACGGATACAGAAGAAATTTTTATTGCACAAAATTCTACAACTCTTAAACTACTTTTCCCCATAACTGCCGAAATTTTGCAGGCATTTGTCATAGTGTGGCACCAGGTTTTGTATGCCTTCTTCATAGAAATCTGCCGCATGTGTCTTCAACCAGTTGGAAACAGTTTCTTTCAGCTCGTCGTCATTGGTGAAGTGATGACCGCCAAGGAAAGACTTGAGATGTCCTGGATCTTGTCATCAATCGCGTGTACCAGTTCTTCTGTAACCAAAGGTGGACGCCCACTTCGTTCTTCATCGTGCACATCACTACGCCCGTCATTGAACTGTCGGACCCATCTACTCACCATCGAATCACTCAACGCATTTGGTCCGTAAACATCGCAAATTTGCCGATAAATTTCACTTGGTTTCACTTTCCTCGCATTCAGAAACCGAATCACTGGCCTGATTTCACAGGCGGCGGGATTTTCAATCAATGCCGACAATTCAAACAAGCACAACAAAGCGTATGTAACTGACAGCGATCTCCAAATGGCGCACGTTCTTCTCCTTGATACACATCGTCTACAGCGCATGTGCGGAACTGCAGTCGCCAGCGCTGCAGCGGAGATAAATTGAAACTGAACTTACTTTCTGAACGCGCCTCGTAGTATAATTTATGCGTTACAAGCGTTAGTGAAATATCAAGAGACGTACATAATACGGAAATTAATGTAAAAGTAGCTGAATTTCATTGAGTCAGTGGTGTAAAGAGCAACTTTGACATGTACAAATACTTACGAATATGTTTGTATTTAAAGCTTATTGAAATTGAAATGTTTGTAGAGTCTATGGGACTTAACTACGGGGTTATCAGTCCCTAAACTTACAAACTACTTATGAACTAGCTACAACTAAGGACGGCACAAATATCCATGCCCGAGGGGGGATTCGAACCCCCGACCTAGTGGCCGTGCAGACCGTGACTGAAGCGCCTCAGTCCCCTCGGTCACCGCGGCCGGCTTGAAGCTTATTCCGCTGAAAGAAAGTAGAATATAAACATAAGAGAAACATCGATTTCTGTTACGGTGTGTTCTTACTATGACAGGCAGCTATTTTAACGCGTATCAATTCGGTATGGAGTCTAATAATTCGCATCTTTTTACGCCCCATTCGTCTTTCTTATACGCGCATATTTTTAGTCCAATTATTTTAGCTTGAAAAGCCACTGTTTCAAACAATCCTGGCGTTTATGACTCAGCTGTACCAACAATTGTGGAACTTGGTTCTTCTTTGTTGGAAAACAGGCTACTTTTTCCGTTTTATTGCCACGTTTGCGACATTCATCCTTCAGCTACATCTGTGGTGGCTGATTTGGTACGTTAAATGTCACTTATTGCATACGTTTCCTACATTACATCCTCGCCGATTTTACTGGAATTGTGGTGGAGAAATCTTAACGTTCCTGAGTAGAAAAGCGACGTTATATTTCCGGAAGGTAGGTCTTCTGGTGCTTACAGGCCATTTTTTATATTCAATAAAAATGAAATTATTCAGAAGCCTGTTGGTTCCAAGATAATTGTAAATAAACTGTCCTGTAATGTACCGTTTCGTACCATGTGAGGGATCTTAGGAGACTTAATAAAGAACAATGCGGAGCAATTTTGGAATTATTTTCTATTCATATGGCACTACATACGTTCTCTAACGTAAAAAAAAGAAGTGTGTTACAATCAGTACAAACGCAGTATAAACTCATCCAATATCGTATTCAGAAATGTAGCTTGCCGGCCGCTTGGAGCGCTGCTGTCGCAGTGTATAACAAAAATCTACGGGAATGTCGCGAATGTATGTGTTAGACTGTGGTAAAACGCTGCAGCGAAGGCCGTGGCGGAGCGACCGAGCGCATTAAGGCGCTATACTACGATGCGCGAGGCCGTTCCCCGTCGCGGGTTCGAATCCCCCCTCGGGCATGGATGCTTGTGCCGTCTTTAGTATAAGCTACTTCATAAGTAGGGACTGATGACCCCACAGTTAAGTCCCATAAGCTTTACAAACATTTAAGTAGAACCAGGGCCGGCGCAAGGCACGTGCGAAACGTGCGGCCGCACGGGGCGGCACTTTCCGAGGGGCGACAAATCTGCCCCTGTTATGAGCTTCTTCTTCTTTGGCGCTAGTTTAACAGTAGACTCGCTGTACCTCGTCACGTGACCTAGTTTCTGGCATTGCCGCGTCATTACTTCGCCTTTCCAGGCAATAGGAATTGTTGCGTTCTCTAGAACGAAAACTACAGAATTCATTTCGGAGTTTGCCGACGGAGTCAAGATTGGTCTTTCATTGCGTTTCGTAACAAAAGAATTGGTGCGTCCAAATTTCTTGCAATTTGGGGTGTACAATGAGTATTGCACATGCACGTTACTTGTAAGTTAGAATTTTTCTCCTTCAAGATTGCAGAATAGGAATTTTTTTTCCCTTATGATCTGCTACTTCAAAAATTGGCAAGCCAGAAAATAAACAAGCGTCCTCTCAATAGCTAGAATGAAAAAGCGAAGAAAAGTGAAGTAATACCGCGACGACTAATTTGTTACCCCTTATTCCATAACGAGACACGAAAGAACTGATACATGGAAATTACGACAGATGTCGAGTGCCAGTTCTTTGAAATGAACAACCGCAGTGCAGTAAGTTAATATATTTCGACTAGCATTAGTACCCGTCGATGCCCGGGTGTGTATTTATTGAAGTATTACTCCATCTCATTGTTCCTCTCTCCATTGTCTTCAGCCCCACTCTTTGACCGTTTCATGTGTTTTTATTTTCCAGATCTACTTAGATTTCGGGCACAATATGGCTATTCTCAATGCTTTGAGTTATGTTTACATCTATACCGTCATGTTGAACGTAACTGACGACATGACAGTTTAGATGTAAACAAATATTAAAAGCTTTGAGACTGTCCATTCAGTGGCCGAAACCTAGGTAGATCAAGGGGGAAGAAAAAAAAAAAAAAAAAAAAAAAAAAAAAAAAAAAAAAAAAAAAAAAAAAAAAAAACATTTCCCACAGATTTGTTTCAATAAAATTACACAATCGTTTTGACAAGTAAATAGATAAATAAAATTTAAAAAATGGGTGGGGGCGGCAATTTAGCAGTTCGCACGGGGCGGCACTTTGGCTTGCGCTGGCCCTGAGTAGAACGCTTCCACGTCTTGTTCAGAGGAGAAAACGGCATCTCAGCTTTGCCGTAAACAGATCGCCACAGCATTGTTGGATTTTCGATGAGATTGCTGCGGTAACAGCAGTTAAATTTTTCCGTGTACAAAATTCACGGTATTAACATGCTCAAGTAATGAGGTCGTCGCAGGGGAAATCAAACCCTAGCAAAATCAGACCAGAGGCGTCATGTAAGGAAAAAGGTAAGCGATTAATAACTTCAAAAATCTGTACACTTTTGTGTCTTTGCTCCACACGAGTCATTGTACAAAATCGTTTGTATTACACAGTATGTTCGGCATTTTTCGTTATAAACTTCGGTAAATAAAGGGGACCCACGTCCAGAAATGTCACCCAGTGACGCTATGAGCACTGTGACAAGCTTTGACACTTTGAAACAAAACTCTTCTGCGGAAGCTCTTTGTTTCCCATGTATTGGAAGGAGGGAATACGGACCAAAACAACAACAAAATATCTAATACACATGTGTTCTAAAATTGATACCTTAAGAGATATGAGTGCGTTTTCATCTTCGACAATAAACTGCTCATAGCTCTTAACGTACGGAAGTCTAGGTATACTACTTTTTATTCTTGTTTTGGTCTACTCTACCTCATCACGAAATATGGAACGCAAAGAACGTTCAGTTAAAGAGATTTGTTTCACAGTGTCAAAGATAAAGAAGTCCTCATAGTGTCACTGGATGACAGTTGCGGACATGATTTCATTATCAAAATGTGTTCATTTACTTCTACAAGTTTTCGAAGTTTGTGACAGTTATTTCTGAACAACCTGCATAATGTTATCACATTAAGTAGTCTTAGCGTTAATAAAAGGATAATGAAGGTACGAAGCCCATCCAGAAAGTAAGTTTCCCTATTTTCTTTAAAACAAAGACAGTTGAGTTACTGACGTATTAATGATGTCACCAATTTTCAATCGAATCTCTTCAGACTTCGAAGCTGCTCTCAGTTGCTTTCAGAACTAGTCATGTAAACCTGGCTAGAGTGCAATGATATACACCCAAAACCTGACTCCGTTCGCAGTAGCTGTCATAACTGCAGTGGGCCCCACAGTTAACGTCATTACAGCATGTATGTAGATAACCCTCGCATACACTTCACTGATTCATCTGTGATAGTTTCTGAGCGCCAACTTTGTTTTGGTCATCCGCTGGGTACAAAATCGGGCTTTGAAGTATGGATTCCGAACAGACCCTCTAAACTCCATTTCTGTACACTGAGAACCTATCACGCACAGTTCAACAACATTGCTTTCTTGGCTTCTTACCCGGTAACAACGCTGATATAGGTACCACACATACACCTACTGCACTATTAAGTCAGACCTTCACAGATTCGTTTTAAACTCCACAAAGACGTACGCGATTGTGGAAGAAACACAGTTCTACCTCGCAATAGCGTTCAGGCTTGATCTTCGTCCATTTGGGGAGCTCGTGATGTTGGTCTACCTCGTGGACACTCAAGAAGCCCTTGCAAAATGTTACTCAAATTGTGTCTTTGTAACACTGCACTGTGAACTGGAGCCTAAAACTAATATTTACACTCACCTAATTTGCGATCTCTACTAAGGAATTATGGGCCTAGCACCATCTGTTATGTACGCTCAAGCACTGAGTGGTCGTCCGTGGGGTTTCGGTACGAGAAAAGTATCACAATGTTTATAATTAACTGTTTTTAATTTTTCTGACTCTGATACTTTTGAAATAACAAGTTTAAGATCTAAACATCTTTCTCGCGGTGGGACGTACCGTAAACAGGTCACCCAATAATGGAAGAGGGAATGAAAGTATTTCGCCACGCGCCGAAGGCGCGTTGCTAAGATGTAAGCGTCTGTTCCCCATCGGAGGTTCGAGTCCTCCCTCGGGCATGTGGGGGGTGGGGGGGTGTTCTCACCGGTTCTCTTTAACGTCTCCATTAACGATATCCCGATTGTCGACAATGTCAAGCTAGCCCAATATGTGGACAATACGGCGTTCTACACAAGTACACGCCAACATGGGACGAATTTCGCGAGGCTAAGATAGCTGCAACCGCACAGTGGTGCCGCACAAAGTAACGCTCAGCCCAAGGAAGACGAGGGTGGTGTACTTCTCGCACAAAAACCCATGCCTTATGAGACTCAGAGTGCTCATCGAGGACGTCGACTGTTCCCCCCACGTCAAATACTTGGGAATGACCCTTGATCGAGGGCTCTTCTTCCACCACCTCAACTCGGAAAGTGCCACAAATGCCTCCAAATGGCGAAGTCATTAACCCCCTTCTTTCTCAGCAGAGAATTGTCCACGGCAACGAAGCTGCGCCTGTACGAGGCAACAGTCCTGGCCGCCATGCTCTATAATTATACAGGGTGGGACATAGTGCCGAGAACGCAGCTACAACGCCTCAACGTAGTCCAGAACAAGGTGCTGAAGTGGATCCGCGGGCCCCCATGGAAAAGCACATGACGGATCCATGGAGAGACTGGCTTAGATTAAAGGTAAAGCAGTCAACAATCCTAAGATTGGTTTGAACACCACAGTGCTTTACTAAGCATGGTCCTGTTTGGAGGTGGTATGCCGTTGCCTTCCTCCGACCTTGGAAGTGACTTACCCAGCCAGTTATAGGGGGACCTACAGTTTAACGTGGGTTCCGAACCACGGTGCTACTCGGTATTTTTCACATGAGCAATACTGCCAGAGGTGAAAGAAGTGGAAAGTGACAGATAAAAATCCTAGGACCTGTCGGGGATCGAACCCGCGACCTTTGGATTTGTAGTCTGGCACTCTACCACTGTGCAACCGAGGCGCACTCATGTGATGGAAACCATGAAGACAAAGGCGAAACAGCTATCTTACAAGAGAGCATTGCTCTGGGGCTCTATCCCCATCTTAAGTGAAAGATATAGCAGATGGCCAACCCCCAGAAACAGACACAGGGTGCTGACAGGTCTACTTCCGGGTGTGCGCTAGTGATAATATGCCCCAACAGGTAATGGCTGCGTAACGGCATGCCTCCCATAATCTCGGCGAGCTACCTAGGGACACAACCACAGGTGACTCCCGCTACAGGTTGACTTGACTCAGCCACCAGTCACAGAGTGGTAGGGACCGAGGAGGACCCACACCACCCTGTAAAGCGAAGATCCTTGTGAACAAAGTACCACATAAAACACCAAATGTTTTGTCTTGTTTGATCTCAGTCTGTCTGTACTGAAACAAAATTCATGACTAATGGCAATTAGCTGCCCCAAGAGTGAAGTTTAAAGCGTAACCCTTTATATGTGTTCTTGTATATGCTGACCGCGCGAAAAAATAAGGACTACTACTTCTTCCTTTAAATGGTACAAATGTCAGGAGTATTGATAATAATCTCCATTCATAATGGATACGTTGACGCTATTGCGTGCAGGCCCGGCTATTCCGCCCCTGCGTAGCGTCAACTAAATTAACTTTTTTGACAGCTGAGTCAATAAACTAGTGGCAATAGTATAGTCTTACTAGCTGAATCCCCGCTGCTTCGCGTGTGTAGGCTGGTTGGTCTGCACCAGTTGCTTCTTTTTAATCCTGATGAAAAATCCATACCTTAAGTTTCGTAGTTATAGCTTGAAATTTGAGTTAACAGCAACATATTTTTGAAAAATCGATTTTTCATCTCGTATTTCACGCCCTTATTGGTCGAATTTCCAAAAATTCCGAAACACTTGTCTTTTAAATTTGAACCCCGAATCCAAATCCGAAAATTTGTAGATCTAACTTCAAAATTGCCTAAATAGCAACATATTTCCGAAAAACACCCCCTCTCCAATTTAACCTTCTTGATGGTTGAATTTCCAAAAATACCGAAACACGTATTTTTTTAAATCATAACGAACAATACAAATACCAATTTTTGCAGCTATAGCTTCACAAATGTCTTCATAACAAAGTGTTTTCGAAGAGAATTTTTGATCCCCTCTTTTATCCCTTAGTTTCTGAATTTTCAAAAATACCGAAACTCGTGTCTTTTTAATCCTGATCAAGATTCCATATCCTAGCTTTCGTAGTTATAGCTTGAAATTTGATTCAACAGCAACATATTTTTGAAAATCAATTTGTTGAGTCCTCTATTTTACCCTCTTATTGGTAGATTTCAAAAAATACCGAAACACATCTCTTTTAAATTCGAACCACGATTCCAAATTCGAAAATTTGTAGTTCTAACTTCAAAATTGCCTAAATAGCAACATATTTTCGAAAACCACCCCCTCTCCAATTTAACCCCGTTGATGGTTGGTTGATGTCTAACCAACTATACAAATATCATTTTTTGCAGCTCAAATGTTTTTCAAACTTGTATCAATAGCAACGTCTTTTCAAAAAGAATTTTTGATCCTCTATTTAACCCTCTTACTTCTTGAATTTCCAAAAATACTAAAAATCATGGATTTTTAATCCTGACCAAGATTCCATATCCGAAGTTTCGAAGTTGTAGCTTAAAATTTGAGTTGACAGCAACATATTTATGAAAATCAATTTTTTTCGTCACCTATTTTACCCCCTTATTTGTCGAATTTCAAAAAAATACCGAAACACGTGTCTTTTAAATTCGAACCCTGAATTAAAATCCGAAATTTTGTAGTTCTAGCTTCAAAATTGCCTAAATAGCTACGTATTTTCAAAAAAATGTTTCATTCCTATTTCACCCCATTACGGACGGAATGTCGAGAAATCGCTTCTTAAATGACGCCTACAGAGTAAGATCAACACCCTCCACTAATTTCAAGTTTCTATCTTCAGTGGTTTGGGCTGGGCGATGATGAGTCAGTCAGTCAGTCAGTCAATCGGGACACTTCCTTTTATATATAGAGATTAAAATTATTTTTCAACTACTTATTGAAATAATTCACCACCTTTTAGCTTTAAAAGTACGTAGTACATTTTATTGTATTTAAAATACAATAGAGGTAGTATCTGACCTTTCACATTCGGTCTACAATGAAATACGTATGAATAAACAACGACAACAAAGGAACATCATTTTTCATGGAATACTCCATTTAACAAGCTTTCCTGATTCAAGGTTCTCCATGGCACCGTGTACTCCTAGACTTCGCCAGACACTTTCTGAAGTGTACCTGCGGAAAAAATTCTCCCACATTATCTCCTCCAGCCTTTTAAATAAATCCCCCCATAAATAAAAGCGGGTATCTTGTGCCTTATCTGGATTCAGTGGTGTAAAACATGTTACATCAAAAGCTTCTGATCACCTATCCTGCAATTCCCTTGAAGTACATATCACAAAAAATATGCTCAATTTTCTACCTAGTGTTGGTGTGTTTTTGACTTTGTACTTATTTCATCGTAGCAACAGCGAAAGTTGTTGATACATTATTTCGGACTGGAATGCTTTTGTGACAGCTGACCCAGTAGTATTTTTAATTGCAGTATTCTGTTGTCACTTTCGTCTTTGTACTCAAATTTCGCCGTCAAACTTCACAACCAAACCCTTTGACAGCAATTTTACAAGTTTATAGACTTAGTACGTTTAGTAAATACCAGATAAATTTGTACTAGACATTATGAAAACAGTTGTTACAACACATTAACGACAGATGCAAATCCATGATCATGATTGTTCGCCAAAACAATTCCTGTTAACTGTACGTTTTGCAGCTCGTTTAAACCATATTCGAGCATAATAATCAGCACAAATATTATCACATTGGTACTTTTGATGTTATTGCAAACCTCAGCCGACTGTTATACTTCAAACTGGAACTGTATTACTGACAGGTTCGTGAGATTTCACTACCGCATTTCTAGGAGATACGAGGGTCGTCCACAAAGTAAGTTCAGTTTCTATTTCTATCCGCGTCAGCGCTACGATCGCAGTTCCAAGAATGCGCGGCTGTTACTCTCACTCGGAGAAGACATATATGCTATTTTCAGATCGCTGGTGCCGACGTGTGCTTTGTAGTCTTTTTTCTAATATCAGCCGAAATTGAAAATGCCGCCGCGTGTGAAATCAGATCTGTGATTCGTTTTCTAAATGCAAAGAAGAAAAACCAAAGGAAATTCATCAGAAAATCTGCGAGGTTTACGGACATAATGCTACGAGTGATTCAATGGTTAGAAGATGAACCAGACTGTTCAATGAAGAACGTGATCAAGTGCACGATGAAGAACGGAGTGGACGCCCGTCTGTGGTTACTGATGAACTGGTTCACATAACTGAAGAGAAGATTAAGCTCAAACCTAAGTTTACATTTAGTGCCCTGCTATGGAAGTACTTCGAATCGCAAAATCTCTAATTCATGAAACTGATACTGAAAAACTGAAATTCTTTGCCTACCTTGGGTACCCAAAATTCTTACTGAACAACACAAAAAACAACGGATGGGCAGTGCACTTCAGTTTTTGGCACCCTACAATGAAGGAAGGGGATGGTTTTCTTTCTCGGATAGTCACGGCGACTGGGTATCGTACGACACCCCTGAAACAAAACGGCAAACAATGGAATGGAGGCACATTTCATTTCCAACGAAGGTTAAGCCTAAGCAAATATTGACACCTCGAAAAGTCATGTGCACCGCTTTTTTTGAGACAGAAAAAGAATTTTGCTGATTGATTTCTTACCACGAGGCCAAACAATCAATGCACATGGTTACTGCGAGACCATTAAAATATTTACCGCCCAATACAGAACAAGCGCCGAGGATTACTGTCAAAAGGTGTTGTTTTTTTCCACGATAATGCCCGGCCTTACACGGCGAATGTGACCTATAAACTCTAACCAGAATTTCACTGGGATATCTTTGATCATCCTCTGTACAGCCCGGACCTCGCTCCTAGCGACTTTCATCTCTTCGTATACCTAAAATATGTGTTTGGTGGTCAACACTTCAACCATGATGGCGAGCTGAAAGAACATGTTACACGTGGTTGAATACACAGGCGGCGACCTTCTATGAATAAGGCATACGAGAACTTGTGCCAAGCTATCATAAGTGCCTACAAAATTTCGGAAGCTATGTAAAAAAGTAGTTTAACAGTTGTAGAATTTTGTAGAATAAATATTTTTTCTGTGACTGTACACGTTTGTTTTATATAACCAAGCGGAACTTACTTTGTGGACATACCTCGTATACTACCAGGTGTTCAAATGTTTGTATAGCTTATGGGACTTAACTACGGGCTCATCAGTCCCTAAACTTACAAACTAACTAAGACTAAGGACGGCACAAATATCCATGCCCAAGGGGGGGGGGGATTCGAACCCGCGATCGTAGTGGCTGTGCAGACCGTGACTGGAGCGCCTCAGTCCCCTCGGCCGCCGCGGCCGGCTATACTACCAGGCTCGTCAATTTGCAGCTTTGATAAAGTCTGAAGGATCTTAATGTACGTCCGTATTCAATAGCCAATCTTTATTTAAAACGTGGAACTGCAAATAGGTGGGTGTGGAATACCATCTGTCAGCCGATACCCAAATATACTCCTGGAAAATGAAAAAAGAACACCATTTATTCGTCGAACCAGCAGAGGGAAATTTTATTAACATATTCTTGAGGACGTACACAACACACGATCACTGAGACAAGAGACATACGTACGAGAGTACAGTCACCAGAGCGTACCATGTGTACCCCGCTTTTGCACCAATTTAAACTGCAATTCTCCCATCAAGACGATTGTAGAGGTGTCGAATGTAGTCTTGCGGAATGGTCTGCCGTGAAATTTGCATCTGGTGCCTCAGTTGGGCCAGATGTCGTACCGACGTTCAGACCACGTAAGATGACGCTTCATCCCGCTCAAACATGCTGAAGGAGGGAAAGAGCTAGGGATCGTGCTGGTCAGGGTAGTTGACGAACACCTTGAAGATCACGGGTGGTTCGGAATACATGTGAGCGAACATTGTCCTGTCTGAAAAGCTATCGCCTTTTTCGTTTCTAAAATGGCTTGAATGATGATTTCAGTGTACCTTGCGCTGTTCAAAGTTCCCTGAACGATCAAGAGGGAAGATTGGCCAGTGTACGATATAGCTCCACACAGCATGATGCCGGGTGGTGGCTCCGTGCTCCTCTGACGTATGCACTCCAGATTTTCGCGCTCCACTGCAAGACACCATACACGCATACACCATAGTAATTGGCATTGAGGCAGAAGCGACTCTCATCACCGGAGACAACGCATCTCCCTTCGTCCTTCGATTTGTGCCTGTCGTAACACCACTGGAGGCGAGCTGAACGATGTTGAGGCGTGAGCGGAAGACGCCTTAATGCCACGCATGTTCATGTAGCAATGTGTGGGGAGCCATATCCTTCCCTGGCCGCTCTCCTCTGGTGATCGTCGAGGGAACATTGTACAGTGCATGGTACACTGAAACCATCATTCAACCCGTCTTGCTACTGTTCATGCACCAACAAGGCGATATGCTTTTCCAACTGGACAATGCACGTCCAAATCTGTCGCGTACCACTCAACGTGCAATTCAATATGTACGTCAACAACCATAGCCAGTACGATCCCCAGATCTGTCCCCCATTGAGCATGTTTGGAACCGGATAAAACGTCATCTTGGCACGATCTGCACGACAGGCACGAAATGGGATCCAACTGAGGCACCAGGTGGAAATTGCATGGCAGGGTATACTATATCGCAAGACTACATTCGGCACCTCTATGATAGTCTCCATTGAAAAATTTCAGCTTGCATTGCTGTAAAAGGAGGGTATACACGTTAATAGCGTCGACATTGTGCACGCTCTGGTGACTGTACTGATGTGCGAATGGCTCCGTCTGCTTTATCGTGTGTTATGTACTTCCTAAACAATGTGTCAATAAAATTTCCCTCTGCTGGCGCAACGAATTAATAGTGTTCTTTTTTCATTTTCCAGTAGTGTAACAGTTTGCCTCAAACATGGCGGACGCCATATAGTTTGCCTCAAACATGGCGGCCCTATCGCCACCTTATGAAATTGAAACTCTTTGGTTGTGACTGCTAAGTTGTGAGCAACGAGCTTGAATACCATAGAGTGGCAATAGGTCCGCCATGTTTGAGGCAAATTGAACTGGCGTCAGCCATGTTATTTGGGGTACCGGCTGACAGCTGGTATGCCACACCCAATAGAGAATTTTACCTTTTTAAACAGTTTTAAGTTTTAAATGAAGATAGACTACTGAGTACAGGTGTGCATCAAGTTCCGTCGGTCTCATTGACTTTGTTAAAGCTGCGAATTGATGAGCCAGATAGTGTGTTTTCTTCAAATGCGGTAATGAAATATCACGAATCTGTCAGTAATACACTTCCAGTTTGAAGTATAACAGCTGAGGTTTGACCCAACAACGAAAGTGCCGCTTTGAAAATAACACCAATGCAAGTTCATAGTTTAAAACTGCTGCGAAACTTATACAGTGAACAGTAATTGTTATGATGAACAATCATGAGCATGGATTTGCATCTGTTGGTAATTTGCTGTAACAACTGCTTTCATGAAGTCTTTGCACTTTGCAATGATGATATGTTAACCATGCTTGATAAAGTATTGTCAACAACAATTGAAAATATTTTTAAAGAAGGTGTAGACACTCAAAAGTGTTTATTTTATTATTCAACAGATAAGACACTCTTTCATCAACCACAGCAGCAACAGAAGAAGAAACACTCAGACACTAGGCAGAAAACTGAGCCTTTTTAAGGTTTATGCTTCAAAGGAATTGCAAGATAGGTCATATGAAGCTTCACTCTTGCGGAAGCTACGTCCCATTAGCCAGGAATTTTGTTTGTGTATAGGCACACAGAAACCAAACAAGGCCAAACAACAATATATACTAAATACAGCACTACCACGTGCTAGCAATGGTAATACTACCGATGACAGTACTGCTAAGGCAGAATTACTAAACACAGCTTTCCGAAATTCGTTCACCAAAGAAGACGAAGTGAACACTCCAGTATTCAATCCAAGAACAGCTGCCAGCATGCGAAACTTAGAACCAGATGTTCCTGGAGTAGTAAAACAACTTAAGTCACTAAACAAAAATAATTCTTCCGGGCCTGATTGTATACCAACTAGATTCCTCTCAGAGTATGCTGATGCAATAGCTCCGAACTTAGCTATAATTTACAACCGATCACTCAGCGAAAGATCCGTACCCAAAGACTGGAAAGTTGCCCAAGTTACTCCAATATTCAAGAAAGGCAATATGAGTGATCCCCAAAACTACAGGCCAATCTCATTGACGTCGATTTGCAGTATGATTTTGGAACATATACTTTGTTCGAATATTATGAACTACCTCGAAGAGAACGACCTATTAACCAGTAGACAACACGGATTCAGAAAGTATCACTCTTGCGAAACACAGCTTGCCCTTCATTCACATGAAGTGTTAAGTGCCATCGACAAGGGATCTCAAATCGATTCCATATTTCTGGATTTCAGGAAGGCTTTTGACACTGTACCCCACAAGCGGATTCTTATGAAATTGCGTGCTTATGGAATATCTCCCCAATTGTGCGGTTGGATTCACGATTTCCCATCAGAAAGAACAAAGTTCGTTGTAATTGACGGTAAGTCATCGAGTAAAACTGAAGTGATATCTGGCGTTCCACAGGGAAGCGTTATAGGTCCCCTACTTAGGTCCCCTACTCTTCCTCGTGTTTATAAACGATTTAGGAGACAATCTGAATAGCTCCCTTAGATTGTTCGCGGATGATGCTGTCGTTTATCGGTTAGTGAAGTCAACAGAGGATCAAAAGCAACTGCAAAGCGAGTTAGACAAAATTTCTGCATGGTGCGAAAATTGGCAATTTACACTAAATAAAGAAAAGTGTGAAGTAATACACATGACCACTAAAAGAAATCCGCTGAACTTCAGTTACGCGATAAATCAGTCAAACCCTAAGGTCGTAAATTCTACCAAATACCTACGAGTTACAATTGCGAACAACTTTGACTGGAGAGAACATATAGAAAATATTGTGGGGAAGGCGAACCAAAGGTTACGTTTCATCGGCAGAACGCTTCGAAGATGCACCAGCTCCACCAAAGAGACTGGATACATCACACTTGTGCGTCCTGTCCTGGAGTACTGTTGCCCCTTGTGGGACCCTCACCAGGTGGGATTGACGGAAGATATTGAGACGGTTCAGAGAAGGGCAGCTCGTTTTGTTCTATCACGTTACGGGGGGGGGGGGGGGGAAGCGTCACGGAAATGTTGCACGAATTGGGGTGGAAATCATTAAAAGAAAGACGTTATTCATTGCGACGTGATCTGTTTGCTAAGTTTCAATCATCGACTTTTAGTTCTGAATGTGAAAATATTTTGCTAGCATCCACCTACTTAGGGAGACATGACCATCCCAATAAAATAAGAGAAATCAGATCGAAAACGGAACGATTTAGGTGTTATTTCTTACCGCGCGCTATTAGAGAATGGAACGGTAGAGAAAAGTTATGAAAGTGGTTAATAAACCCTCTGCCAGGCACTTGAATGTGATTTGCTGAGTATCTATGTAGATGAACAACAACATATGACGGATAGACTCCTCTCGAGTGTAATGAC
Organism: Locusta migratoria; assembly: GCA_026315105.1. Taxonomy (NCBI): domain Eukaryota; kingdom Metazoa; phylum Arthropoda; class Insecta; order Orthoptera; family Acrididae; genus Locusta; species Locusta migratoria. Next base: position 428,430,489 of record CM048747.1, read on the forward strand.
CACCGCCAATATGGCGGCCGAGTTTACACAGGTTGCCGCAAAGAGCGCTGTAACTCGTGCGGTAGCCAGTGTATGAAATTGTAGCTCGTTGGTTGTGAGCCTAGAGGCCCGCCTACGCTGCCGTGTCGCGTGTGCAGGCCCCGGGCCGGCGGCGTACCGGCTGCCCGGCACGACGGGCCTGGTGGGCCACGACCCCACGCGCCGCCGCGCGCCCGGCTACACCCTGGGCGGCCGGCAGCCGCAGCGCTGGTGCCAGTCCATAGGGCCGGGGCCCGCGCACGCCGTCCCCCAGGGCGTCACCAAGAACGGGCCCGCGCCGCACGTCGGCGTGCCCATCGCCGGGCCCTGGACCAACCTCAGTGAGTAACTACGGTCAAAACTAACGCTCCTATAAGTAACAGCTGACGCAGCCGCCATTTTTATTCCCGTAGCTCGTACGTTAAGCCTTAACTACAATCATCCGTCTCTCAGACCGCTACGAAGTTTTGTGTCAAAATATTTCAGAACTAAAGTTTGACCAAATTTATCCCTTTACTGACCTACAGAATGTATTATCTCTTTACACTGAAAATACGAATCGTTAACTGAAAGATGACTTTTCGTAAAATTTATTGGAACTGAAACGGGATTTCTCCATCTAATTATGTTTCGAATCTGTAATATAATCTCTCTGATGATTGTCTTTGGGTGAGTAGAGAGCTGACTAATTGACGTTATTTTTGTAACACATAAAATAAAAATATACAGCACATTTCGCAGTGTTTTGTCGCCCTTTTATAAATACTGTGTTAAAAAAAAAATAAATAAAAAAAAAAAAAAAAAAAAAAAAAAAAACGAAAGTCAAGTTACAATATAGTCTACTTTCAAGAAACTATACATTTCGCAAACCACGGATATATAAAAAATAAGTCTGAGAGACACCCTCCATAGTATTTGTGATCCTTTCAATGTCCATAGTAGTTAAGGGTTAACCCCTTTCTACACGGAAACAGTGGTGGCTGCTGATAATGTGCTAATGTGCTGCAGCACACTGTAAATATATTTCTAAAATTATGCCATTTCTCTTCGAATGCAAGCGAGAAATCGCTATAAAATTACTTCCTTTCTCTTGGAATACGAGCCAGATATCACAATAAAATTACGCCAATTCCTTTCCAATGCGTATTAGAATGATAGTAATAAGGATCAAAACGCATTTTGGAGCGCTCTCGCCGCGATAGCTGGAAACCAGCTCCGTGTACTGAAGTGGGATTCAGCCGCGCTGGTACGTGCGCAGAGAGGCGGCGCAGTCGTCTGTTCGCTAGTGCGCATGCGCAGACGTGACGTCAGGCCTGGCGACTCGAGGCCGACGAAAGAGACAGGACGCGGCGCGCACGTCATATCACGTGATCAAGTGAGGCCTGAGCCGGCGCGATCGCTAGCGGATTGGCCGGCGGCTATGAGACAGTGGGCTGTGCCCTAACGGCCGGCCAATCCGCTAGCGATCGCGCCGGCTCAGGCCTCACTTGATCACGTGATATGACGTGCGCGCCGCGGCCTGTCTCTCTCGTCGGCCTCGTGGCGACTCATGTGTGCTGAGACCGACTGCAGCACCACATCAATATTTCTCTTCGCGCTGCATGTAACGGCTGCGGAAGAATAGTATATGACGAATATTGCGGCATACAGAGTCAAATAGCGCGCTGGCTAAGGCGTCGCCGGCCGCGGTGGCCGAGGGGACTAAGGCGCTCCAGTCACGGTCTGCACGGCCACTACGGTCGGGAGTTCGAATCCCCCCTCGGCCATGGATATTTGTGCCGTCCGTAGTCTTAGCTAGTTCATAAGTAGTTTGTAAGTTTAGGGACTGATGATCCTGTAGTTAAGTCCCATAAGTTCAACGAACATTTATTGTGTAACCTACCTGTGAGAGGCTCGTATTCAAATACCTCTGAGTCTAAATTTTTAATTTCTGTAAATAAAATTAATATGTTTTAAACGTTATATTTACTATCTGCAGTGAATACATGCAGTTGGCAGCGCTGTTATAGATTCCCCTGAAGGTCTTACTGTCAATACAGTATTAATTGATATTTAATTAAAGGCAATCATAAAAATGTTGACTTTTTATTTTAGTATATTTTGTTTCCTGTTTATTTTTGTAATATTGTAGCACACTGGTCAAATTTTGTACGAGCCGCCACTGTGCGGGAAGTAAGAACTTAAGAGATTACCCATGATGCACCGGTCAGGCCGTCCGCGTACAGTGTAGACGTGTCCACTTGCACAAGATGCACGTATACGATCGCTAGTAGACAGTATGGGATGGATCCTATTCTCACACGTATGGAAGTGCTTCGCGCATGCGCAGACGACCGAATCGGGAAGTCAGCTGATAAACGAAGCCAAGTCGGGGATTTGTTTGAGAATATGTACTTGTCTCCTGCTCAGATCAACGTAGTTTTTTGATTGAGTCGTAAGTATTTTAGGAGGTGATACTATAGAGGAATTGCATTAAAAATTTAATATAACCTGTGTACAATTTTATTGAATAGAAAGAAATAGCTGTTAATATGAAATCCAAACAAACGTAGAGCAAATGTAAATAAAGAAATTTTCACTGATTTATCCGTCTGTTCTTGGTAGTACATCATCACACTTACTTGAAAGTAGAATTTTGTGTATCTTCCACTTAGCTACCCGGTTTTCGGCTTACTAGGACATATTCAGACTTTAAACTACGTCGAAAACCGGTTATTTAAATAAAAGTCAGTATGGTAATCTACCAAGAACCGACAAAAGTATCAGTCAAAATATCCAAATCAGTTTCTTGTACATACCGAGAGCTGTATCACTGTACCCTATAAAAATTGGACACACATTATATGAAATTTTAAATGCAAATCGTCTTGGTGAGCATTATTTGAAGCTTTATCAACCTGAGCTTGTTCATCCCATGTGTGTAATCCCATTTTATAATGAGGACGTTAACACATGTGAGCAATGTAGTTACGCATACACTGCACGAAAACAATCTAATACAGTTTCACAGTGGCAGTCTAAAACACAGATAAATGTTTTAATCATCACAATATATTATCATACAGTTTAGAAAAGTGATGTTAACGTGGCGATTCATTTGCTGTAAGTTAACAACAAACGAAGTGGACGCTTGAAGCAGGCGACTCAACAAATGCGTACCTTTGGAACGCTTCTTTGCAGTTCGACTGTCTGTCACAAGGGGCGCTGCAGCTGACGACGACTTCCTTGTGCGTGTTGCACGTGTCGTATAGAAATGGCTTTAAACATACTGCGGACCTGTAGAATTTGCGTCACGGCACTTTAGCACGACTCCACTGGAGGTTGTGTTGCAGTAAACAGCTCAAATCAATCCAGAGGTGGCCACAGAATGCTTAGTTTCCCCGAGAGATTCTGAGAGAAGAAAAAAACGGATGATTAACTGTCAGCGCAAAAACTGGGAACCTGAACAGAGCGCACAGTTATGTATTGTAAGTAAATATTGTTTATTATTAAGACTTGAAGCAATATTTAGTAGTATCAATCGTCTGTAATATTCGGATGTAAGTTTTTGTTTGTTATTGTTGTTATGCTCTTCAGTCCGCAGACTGGTTTGATGCAGCTCTCCACCCTACTCTATCCTGAGCAAGCCTTTTCATCTCCTCATAAGAACGGCAACCCACATCCACTTGAATCTGCTTACTATACGCGTCTCTTGGTCTCCCTCTGCGATTTTTAGCCCACACACTTCCCTCCAATGCTAAATTTACGATTCCTCGATATATAAGAATGTGACCTACCAAGCGATCCCTTCTTTTAGTCAGGGTATGCCAAAAATTCCTTTTCTCGCCAATTCTGTTCAGTACCTCTTCATTAGTTATGCGATCTAACCCACCTAATCTTCAGCATTCTTCTGTAGCACCACATTTCAAAAGCCTCTATTCTCTTCCTGTCCGCACTGCTTATAGTCCATGTTTCACTCCCGTACAAGGCAACACTCCACACAAATGCCTTCAGAAAAGACTTCCTTACACTTAAATTAATATTCGATGTTAGCAAATTTCTCTTTTTCAAAAATGCTTTTCTTCCCATTGCCATTCGGCTTTTTACATCCTCTGTACTGCGACTATCGCATGTTATTTTACTACCCAAGTAACAAAACTCATCAACCACCCTCATTGTTTCGTTACCTAATCTAATTCCTTCAGCATCACCTGATTTTCTAAGACCGCATTCCATTATTTTTGTTTTGCTCTTGTTAATGTTCATTTTATACGCTCTCTTCAACACAGTGTCCATTCCATTCAACTGCTCTTCCAGGTCCTTTACTGTCTCTGACAGAATTACAATGTCATCAGCAAAACGCAAATTTTTTTTATTTCTTCCCCCTGAACTTTAATCCCTATTCCAAATTTTTCCTTGCTTTCCTTCACCGCCTGCTCGATGTACAAATTGAATAACATCGGAGAAAGGCTACAAACCTGTCTTACTCCCTTCCCAACCGATGCTTCCCTTTCATGCCCTTCGAGTCTAATAACTGCGGTCTGGCTTTTGTACAAGTTATAAATAACTCTCCTTTCCCTATATTTTACCCCCGCTGACTTCAAGATGTGAAAGAGTGTATTCCAGTCAACATTGTCAAATGCTTTCTCCAAATCTACAAAAGCTAAAAATGTAGGTTTACCTTTCCTTAATCTATCTTCTAAGATAAGACGTAAAGTGACTTTTGCCTCCCGGGTTCCTACGTTCCTCCTGAATCCAAACTGATCTTCCCCGAGGTCAGCTTCTACCAGCTTTTCCATTCTCCTGTAGATAATTCGTGTTAAAATTTTGCAACCATGACTTATCAAACTGATGGTTCTGTAATTTTCACTCCTGTCTGCGCCTGATTTCTTTGGAATGGGGATTATTACATTTTTCTTAAAGTCTGAGGGTATTCCGCCTGTCTCATACATCCTACACACCAGTTCAAATAGTTTTGTCATGGCTGGCTCTCCCAGAGACTTTAGTAGCTCTGAGGGTATATCATCTACTCCTGGGGCCTTGTTCCGACCTAGGTCTTTCAGGGCTCTGTCAAATTCATCTGTCAAATTCATCTGTCTCCCATTTCATCTTGATCTACTTTCTCTTCCCTTCCTACAACATCGTCTCTTAATTTCATTTCCTTTGTAGAGCTGCTCTATGTACTCTTTCCACCTTTCAGCTTTTCCTTCTTTGCTGAGAACTGGTTTCCCATCTGAGTTCTTGATATTCGTTGAGTTGCTTTTCTTGTCCCCAAATGTCTCTTTTTATTTTTCTGTAGGCGGTATCTACTTTTCTCCTTCTTATAAATTCTTCTACAGATTTGCATTTGGCTCCTAGCTACTCCTGCTTAGCCATTTTGCACTTCCTATCAATCTCATTTTTTAGTCGTCTGTACTCCATTTTTGCCTGTTTCATTTACTGCATTTTAATATTTTCTCCTTTCATCAATTAAATTTAGTATTTCCTGTGATATCCAAGGATTTTTTGTAGGTCTTGCCTTTCTACCTATTTTGTCCTCTGCTGCCTTCACTATTTCGTCTCTCAATGCTACCCATTCCTCTTCTACTGTTTTATTTCCCCCTCTTTCTGTCAATTGTTGCCTAAATCTCCTTCTGAAATTCTCCAGAAATTCTTTCAATTTATCTAAGTCCCATCTCCTTATTTTCCTAACTTTCTGCAATTTTTTTCAGTTTCAGCCTACAGATCATGACTAACAAGTTATGGTCAGAGTCTATATCTGCCCCTGGGTATGTCTTACAGTTTATAACTTGGTTTCGGAATCTATGTTTTACCATTATAAAATCTATCTGATACCTTCCGGTGTCTCCTGGTCTGTTCCATGTATACAACCTTCTTTTGTGATTCTTAAACCACGTGTTTCTTACGATTAAATCATGTTCCGTGCAAAATTCTACTAGGCGGCTTCCTCTTTCATTCCTTCTGCCCAGTCCATATTCACCTACTATTTTTCCTTCCCTTCCTTGTCCTACTACCGAATTCCAGTCTCCCATAACAATTAAGTTTTCCTCTCCCTTAATCGTCTGAATAATTTCCTTTAGCTCCTCATATATTTCCTCGATTTCCTCATCATCAGCAGAGCTAGTTGGCATATAAACCTGTACTACTGTTGTCGGTGTTGGCTTCGTATCTATCTTGACAATGATAATGCGATCACTGTGCTGCTCATAGTAGTTTACCCGCATTCCTATTTTCTTATTCATTATCAGTCCTACTCCTGTGATACCCCCAACTGATTTTGTATTTATAATCCTGTACTCACCTGACCAGAAATCCTGTTCATCCTGCCACCGAACTTCACTAATCCCCACTATATCTAACTTCAACCTATCCATTTCCCTTTTTAAATTTTCTAATTTTCCTACCCGATTAAGGGATCTAACATTCCATGCTCCGATCCGTAGAATGCCAGTATTGTATTTCCTGATGACAACATCCTCCTGAGTAGTACCCGCCCGGAGATCCGAATGGGGGACTATTTTACCTCCGGAATATTTTACCCGAGAGGATGCCATCATCATATTTCCATACAGTAGAGCTGCATGTCCTCGGGAAAAGTAACGGCTGTAGTTTCCCCTTGCTTTCAGCCGTTCGCAGTAACTGTGTGGCAAAGCCACATTCGCTGATGTTACAAGGCCAGCTCAGTCAATCATCCAGACTGTTGCCCCTGTAACTACTGAAAAGGCTGCTGCTCCTCTTCAGGAACCACCACAATCGTATATCGATAAAATTAACAAACATTTGACATAGTTCAGGGTCTGTGCTGTCGTTCACGAGAACGTGCGTACGCGGTAACATCTGACCTACATCTACATCTACATCTACATCGATACTCTGCAAATCACATTTAAGTGCCTGGCAGAGGGTTCATTAACCACCTTCATAACTTTTCTCTACCGTTCCATTCTCTAATAGCGCGCGGGAGGAAAGAACACCTAAATCGTTCCGTTTTCGATCTGATTTCTCTTATTTTATTGGGATGGTCATGTCTCCCTAAGTAGGTGGGTGCTAGCAAAATATTTTCACATTCAGAACTAAAAGTCGGTGATTGAAACTTCGCAAACAGATCACGCCGCAATGAATAACGTCTTTCTTTTAATGATTTCCACCCCAATTCGTGCAACATTTCCGTGACGCTTTCCCCCCCGTAACGTGATAAAACAAAACGAGCTGCCCTTCTCTGAACCTTCTCAATATCTTCCGTCAGTCCCACCTGGTGAGGGTCCCACAAGGGGCAACAGTACTCCAAGAGAGGACGCACAAGTGTGATGTAGGCAGTCTCTTTGGTGGAGCTGGTGCATCGTCTAAGCGTTCTGCCAATGAAACGTAACCTTTGGTTCGCCTTCCCCACAATATTTTCTATGTGTTCTCTCCAGTCGAAGTTGTTCGTAATTGTAACTCCTAGGTATTTGGTAGAATTTACGACCTTAAGGTTTGACTGGTTTATCGCGTAATTGAAGTTCAGCGGATTTCTTTTAGTGGTCATGTGTATTACTTCACACTTTTCTTTATTTAGTGTCAATTGCCAATTTTCGCACCAAGCAGAAATTTTGTCTAAATCGCCTTGCAGTTGCTTTTGATCCTCTGTTGACTTCACTAACCGATAAACGACAGCATCATCCGCGAACAGTCTAAGGGAGCTATTCAGATTATCTCCTAAATCGTTTATAAACACGAGGAAGAGTAGGGGACCAATAACGCTTCCCTGTGGAACGCCAGATATCACTTCTGTTTTACTCGATAACTTACCGTCAATTACAACGAACTGTGTCCTTTCTGATAGGAAATCGTGAATCCAATCGCACAATTGGGGAGATACTCCATAAGCACGCAATTTCATTAGAAGCCGCTTGTGGGGTGCGGAGGTTCGAGTCCTCCCTCGGCCTGTGTGTGTGTGTGTGTGTGTGTGTGTGTGTGTGAGTGTGTGTGTGTTGTCCTTAGCATAAGTTAGTTTAAGTAGTTTGTAAGTTATCTTTACAAACATTTCAATATTTCTTGACTTTACTAGACGATAAATGGCAGCAGCATCTGAATTTTTTTAAGTGACCAAGACAGAGTAGAAGTTCCATGGGAAAGTAACATGTTAAAATGATTTTAATTCGTAACATCCCGCGCGGCTGAGAAAGTGAGTAGAGCGATAGTCTGTAGTAGTAGGGGTCCAGCGTTCGATCCCTGGTCATGCAACTGCTTTGTTTTCGTTCTGAGCATATCGCGAAACAGCACTGGCAGCAGCATGCGGGCAGCATAGCAATATGGGAACCTCTTGTTCCTGTGTGCAAAAACACGAGACTCTTGCCAGCACATCTGATTTACAACGGTGCTGCCACCTATTATTATTCTGGTACATTTTTGTTTAGCAAAATATCATAACACCGCAAAACATCCCAGAACACACAGTTTCTAGAGTACAATATCTGTGTCATAACATGAATGTTTGTCTGTATGTCCTCCATGTGTTCATAAACCATTCATTCGATTGCAATGAAACTTTGGTGAACTGTTCACTGTGCGCTCACGAAGGCTCCTGACCCAAAAACAAAAGAGCATGACACATAGCTCAGGAGATATGACGTCATAAATAATGAGAGGCCACCGCGTGAGAATACCCAGATTTATGCGTAATTTATTGGAAAATGGGAGTAGTTAGGGACCTGCAACAAAATTTGCATCTAATTTCGGACGTTAATGAAGCGTTTTGTAACCACCCCCCACCCAAAAAAAAAAAAAAAAAAAAAAAAAAAAAAAAAAAAAAAAAAAAAAAAAAAAAAAAACACACACACACACACACACATACACACAAAATGACGAAACGAAAAGAAGTATACTGCTCACAACAGTTTCGCTGTAGATGCCGTAAAACTGTCGCATTAGGCATGACCTTGTATCAAATAAAGTTAGCATTACAGATTTGCATACTACTATTTATTTTTTCTGCAAGTCTCTCTTAATTCTCTCGCATCCAAAATTAAGTAATCTCTAAACTTGTATCCATTCTGGAAGTGTGGAACCTGTGACTGTGTTGATTAAAGAAATCACAAAATAACAGCAACCAGTCATCTTTCGTATGTATTTATTACCACAACCGGTTTCGAACTGCCTGGCAGTTCATCATCAGCCGGTATACATGCTTTATATGTTGCTTACAACATTGTGGAACACGTTTGGAGTTGGTTCACATTGCAGCCGTACATATCTCTTCATTGTTTATGTTTGTAAAACATGTGGAAAGCGAGTGTTGTGTTATGGGGCATCTATTGAGCACTAAAATGCTTGAAAAATCACATACCAACAATCAGCAATGTGAACCAACTCCAAACGTGTTCCACAATGTTGTAAGCAACATATAAAGCATGTACACTTGAGAGCAAAAAAAGTGGATCACTGCTGAATGCAACCCAACTAACGTAGCTGTTTTGCGGGTATTACACATCCAAAACCACTGTAGAGTACAGTCGTTCGACTATTCACAATGGGTACCAAAGAAGCAGTATAGAACATTGCTCCTTATGGCATTCGGTCCACACGTAATTCAATACCGTAATACAAAAAAACATTAGAATACAAGTTATTAGAGTCGAGAGAGCTACGTAAATTCAATTTAATTACAATAAGTGACAAATCGGGTACCTTATCAAACTCATTCAATGACACAATGAGTTTTTGTTCGTGCTCTGAATTTGAACGCACTGTTGACCAAAAAAAGCTTGCGTTTCTGATCGAGACTAGATTAGGCATGAAAAGACGTAAGACGTTGACGTCTTCATTGGTATCGGTTTACAAGGCCAATGTCCGAACCCGGTTAACTTTAGTATTGCACCAGGAATGGCATGAAGTTCAAATTGTTTCTGAGAGGTAACCACTCACAGGTGTCCAACGTCATAAAATTGTGGAATAGAACGCAGTACCTATATGAATCGTTAACGAAGCACGATCACTCGTCAGATATTAAATACATTCACAGATAGCGCTGTATTTGAACTTGATATGACGATACAATTGACTTCTTTCCCGGCAGGGACCAAAACCCGGCTCTATTCGCTATTTCTTATATATACGCAAAGAGATGAAATAGTTACTGTTCTCACCATTAGCGGGATGTGCATATGTTCGGCTAGAAGTAGCGCAAGCCGCGGCGGATTAGCCGTGCGCACTGGAGCGCCGTGCTACGGTTCGAGTCCCCCCTACAGGCATGGGTGTTTGTGTTGTTCTTAGGTTAGTTTACCTTAGTTTAAGTAGTTTGTAAGCTACGGACTAATAACCAAGCAGTTGAGTCCGATAGATTTACAAACATTTTAAAACATTTGGAAGCAGCGCAATAAATAACGTTGTGCTGCCTGGGACTCCAACTCCGCGCCTATCGTCAGCGTTGACCTCAGACGACTAGGTAACAACTCTCCCGATCTCGTTTACTAGTAATTAGGATCGCGCCGTTCGTAGAGACCTGGAGGCGTTTTGCATTTTGAAGAAACAACGAAAACTAATCCAACTTTGTTCTAGTCAGTAGCGAATGGACATGTGTAATGTGATTTGAAAGACGCCACAGTCCTAAATTCCTTACTTGCAGCTATTGGAGGTGGAGACGGGGATGTTTTCGATTGTTAAAACTGTTTCCCCAGCAGGAATCAAACCATATCTTAGCCATTACAAGATGGCATCAGCCCCATCAACTACCGATTTTCAGGTGTGGTAGTATAATGTTTTACGTCAAAATGGAGTGCAGAACACATGGTACGAGAAGTAAAATAGTTCGGCGGTATCTGTCTACGTAACAGTAATTTCTTGGCCTCGCGGTCTGAGACGTCTTGTCGCGGAGTTGCGGTCGTTCCAGCCAGATTTTCGACTCCTTCCTCGGGCATGTGTAGTTGTGTGTGTGTGTGTGTGTATGTGTGTGTGTGTGTGTGTGTGTGTGTGTGTGCGTGCGTGTGCGTGCGCGTGTATTCCTTAGCGTAAATTAATTAAAGTAGCATGTAAGTCTAGGTAGGGACTAATGACCTCAGGTGATTTGTCCATTAGAACTATAACAAAAAAAGTTATATACAGTATGTAGAATTATGTAGCATTGCGTTTTATAATATACTACGTTTTAGCATGCTCTGTGGTGATTTTGTATGACATGTTGCTGTATGTTTATTTAACTATAGTCTCGTTTTGCTCAAGTTTGTATGAAAAATGTGTGTGAAATCTTATTGGACTTAACTGCTAACGTCATCAGTCTGCACACTACTTAAACTATCTTAACATAAGGACAACACAGACACCCAAGATCGAGGAAGGACTCGAACCACCGACGCGAGCAGAAACCAATTCAAGACATGACGCCTTAAACCGCGCAGCTACTCTGCGCAGCGCTCAAGATTGTAACATAGCTCTTACCATAATAAATGAAATATTACGCATCTTAAAAGTAGCAAGGAGCGTCGTTTACGCATTAGAAAACGGTTTCTAAAACGGGAAATAAATACTATGTGTAAAGATATAGTCTGTTGGGATGAAAGCAGAGCAGGTCAATCAAAACACCAGCGCTCTGTATTTCAAAGAACGAAGAATTTATTATACATAAGGGGGTATAAAATGACACGGTCTCATAGAGAGGACTGATATACAGTAACGAAAGCATTAATTAAAAGAGAGTGAATGCTGTCAACGGAAAGCAATAGATTTTATCACTGTATTGTGAGGGAACCGACCAGAAGGGTAACTGAGATTATGATGCAAGAGCGGCGACAGCGAGTGAGAGAGAGAGAACAGAAGAGAAATTAATCATTAATAAATGCAAGACAGTTTGCATATTTTGTGAAGGACAGAGGGTGTGTTAATGGATGGAGGAGAGAGACGTATCTGAAATAACAAAAATTACTTTGACAGCGTCCATCTAAACGGATTTCTCTGTTTGCATGGAATCTGGGTATAAATGTAATAAAAAATAGGATATTGAGTGAAAGGAGAAGCACTGAATTAAAATTTGTACCACAGGAAGGAATCGAACCCAGAACTCCATACTTACTTTAATTCAATACTTTTACCTTCACTCAATGTCTTTGACATATTGACACAGAAAATTGACACTAGGTATATAAATTTATGATAAAAATGGGATAATAAAGGAACTGTATATTTAAAAAACTTTAATTTAAAGGTAGCTCAAAGGAAAAAGAAACACATATTTTATTTCTGTTGCCAAGAGATCTTCCACAGTCTCTCACTTACGAAACATGAAAATGGAGATGAGTTAAAAAAAAAAAAAAAACATTTGAAGGACTAATAATATATTCAGAATCCCTCATTATTTGTTTCTTCCGTTATGCATCTCAGCATATAATCTATAACGCTATCGGACCAGCTTCTCTTCAGTAAATGCGACGACTCTATCTCGAGTTGATTGCTCACAGTGAGACGGCCTGATTTGTATATCTGCTTTCCGCTCTCACTATGAAGCCAGGAAGTAAACATTCTGTATTTACGTCAGAGCCCCGCTTTGTGCCGTGCTGGGGGCTGCTGCCCACCACCGCGACCGCCAGCTGGCTGGTTTCCATCAAGCCTCGCCTCGGCACCAGCTGTGGTTGACCGGCCTGCCCGTAGCTCGCAAACCACGACTGATACAGCGAGACTCAACCCTTGAAGTATGAAAAGTTTCTGCAAACCTACCCTAACGTGTATTATAAACTACCACACCTAGAGCTATTTTGCTATAAAATGAGCAGTCACGTTATCTTTTGACACTCCATTCAAATATTTAACGAAGTGAAAGAATAGAATCATGATAAACGTAGTAACACATAATGCTTCACATAGATAGCAATCATATAACACAGAAAATTATTCTCTCTTTTCAGCGCTCTGCATTAGATTTAGACGTAATGAAATATGTAGTTACCTTAGAAATGTAAACATGTTGCAAAATTAAACAGTTCCGGTGGCAACAACACGAATGTATACATGTAGTATATCATTCACGTTTTGTGTACTTATAAAGTGTTTTCAATGTCTCTGAAAACAATAAGTGCTAAACAACGGAAATTACCTTCTGCTGGGGCTCTTCATTTACACGATTGTTCTGTTATTCACAGTGAAGTGTTTCGTAATGGGTTCATATAATCGCTTCAGTTTCTCGACTGTTCCACGCTTATACTAAGCTCGAAATAGTGATACTACTACTACTACTACTACTACTACTACTACTAATAATAATAATAATAATAATAATAATAAATACAAGTGCCAAATAGCGTATGTGCGAGTTATAATCTGATATATTTTTTCAACTTTCTCGACGTCCTCCCTCTATTCCATCAGGTAATAATCGCACACTACTCAGCAGTACTGCATAAGAGGGGGATCAATTGTAGGGTTGGCAGTCTCCTTAGGAGACGTGTAAATCTCCTAATGGTAGTGTCAATAACAGACCGTTTGTTTCACCTTCGCCAAAACATGTTATTCACAGTTAACATTGTTTTTAATTGCACCCACAGGAATTTCGTTATACGTATAAGCTTCAAATTTGTTTTGCTTATCGATATCTAGAATGCTGACGAAACTCTGAGTACTTATGTTCAGAGCCAAATGCATATTGATGTTTAAGGTCAATTGTCGCCATTTGCGCTGTGAAGGTACAAATTGAAATTCATTTCGCAATTGACTTTGCTTTTTTGAGTTTAGTAGTGGGCAGCATTAACTGCCTCAAGTCTAAGAGCAATATTCTGATTGCTCATTAAATATTTCGAATATATATTCGAATCAGGAGAAGTCTACTTCACTTTGCTGGAAGAATTACACTCGCCACGTCCTTTTCACTAGATGACTACTCGTCTGTTACTGCAAACTATTACCTTGCAGATAGGACATCACGAGTCCAGTCGCACAACTTAGGAAAGCAATATGGTTCGAAGTTGATCGAAGTTGATTATGGCTGAATATAGGGTTTTTTGTTTGTTTGTTAAGCTTAAGGGACTTAACTGCGAGGTCATCAGTCCCTAAACTTACAAACTACTTATGAACTACCTTATACTAAAGACGACACAAACATCCATACCCGAGGATGGATTAGAACCCCCGACGAGCAGCGGCCTCGCGCATCGGAGCATAGCACCTCAATGCTACATATATTAGGGAGACCAGTGAAATCTGCAGCAGCAGTATCAAAGAAAATGAGTATGAGGACGATGTTATTTATGTTTGCTAGGTGAGGACGAGGACGATGATATTTATTTTTGCTAGGTGAGTGTTTTTCACATTTTCATTTTTTTACATAAAACATATAAATTATAATTTAGCCATTTCTGGCCATTTTTGTTGGACTGTTTTGCCATTTTCTCTGACTGATAGTTGGCAACACTGGCTTGTGGCGCCAACAGCGGAAGACGTTTGAACTACAGCGGCGACACTGCTCAATTGAGGCACGCCCCTAGTGAGTAGGCTTTGTATTATTTGGAGGCTAAGGCCTGACTCCTAGTCGTGACGTCACGCATAAGGCTGTGAGGCCTTGTCTCTAGGTGGCGTCGCTTGGAGGCCTCGGTGTGGTGACAGTCTTAATGCTGCAGGAAATTACGCAGTATCCATAACGTTTTGTACGTAGGCTAAATGCCAGTAAGTCGGTGGCGGTGCTCGCAGAGACGATGTCGGTGCCGGGCCCGGGCGCGTACCGGCCGGAGGAGAGCCCGCCGCTGGGCCCGCGGGCGCCCGCCTACAGCCTGCGCATGCGCTTCGGGCCGCGCCGCAAGAGGGTGCCCGCGCCCGCGCCCATCGACTACGCGCTGCCCTCCTGCCTGGGGCACCGCGTGCCCGACAAGCGCTCCTCGCCCGCCTACACCATGTCAGTACCCCTGTTTACTTTGCGTCTAACATAGGGTAACGTGGTACAAATTCGATATAGGTACAATTCTGATCAACATAAATTTTCGCGCCATTTGTCAGTCTCGTAGTGTCTCGTTGTGTGGCATTGTAGCGTAGCAGGTTTCTACAGCTCCTCCTGTCTTTTCCAAGAATATACCACTTTGTGCTAAGGAGAGAGAAATTGTTTCACGTTAGGAGGTAAGTGAAGCTAGTTAGTCTAACGAGCTCTTATAAATGTTCTATTTAAGGGTGACTAGATTCTCTACCCAAAATGCAATGTTTGGTACAACGAAGTATGCGTTGGTGCCTGGCGGAAAAAGTGCTTTTTATGTGGAAGATGCCCTTACTCAACATTCTACTAGGAAGTGATCACAATTGTACATACTGTGGTACATTTTCGATAGATTTTTCTCAATTCTGTAACTTTTTTTGTGTCTATACCGACATTTGTAATTGTCTAAAAAATGTTCAAATGTTTGTAGAACTTAAAGGGAGTAAAACAGGGTTGTAGTCTTTCTCCATTGTTATTCAATTTGTACATTGAGCAGCCATAAAGGAAAGCAAGGAGAAATTTGGAGAAGGAATTAAAGTTCAGGGTGAAGAATTAAAAACATTGCGTTTTGCCGACGACATAGTAATTCTGTCAGAGACAACAAAGGACCTGGAAGAGCAATTGAACGGAATGGACAGTGTGCTGAAAGGAGCATATAAGATGAACATTAACAAGAGCAAAACTAGGGTAATGGAGTAAAGTCTAAGAAAATCAGGTGATGCTGAAGGAATTAGATTGGGAAACGAAGCAATAAAGGAGGTAGATGAGTTTTGTTATTTGGGCAGTAAAATAACAAATGATGGTCGCAGTTCAGAGGATATAAAATGCAGAATGGCAATGGGTAGAAAAGCGTTTTTGAAAAAGAGAAATCTGTTAACATCGAATATTGATTTAAGCCTAAGAAAGTCCTTTCTGAAGGCATTTGTATGGAGTGTTGCCTTGTATGGGAGTGAAACATGGACGATAAGCTGTGCGGACAGGAAGAGGATTGAGGCTTTTGAAATATGGTGCTACAGAAGAATGCTGAAGATTAGGTGGGTGGATCTCGTAACTAATGAGGAGGTACTGAACAGAATTGGGGAGAAAAGAAATTTCTGGCATACCTTGACTAAAAGAAGGGATAGATTGGTAGGACACATTCTTAGGCATCAAGGAATTGTGAATTTAGCATTGGAGGGAAGTGTGTGGGGTAAAAATCGCAGAGGAAGACCAAGAGATGGATATAGTAAGCAGATTCAGACAGATGTGGGTTGCCGTTCTTATGTGGAGATGAAGAGGCTTGCTCAGGATAGGGTATTGTGGAGAGCTGCATCAAACCAGTCTCCGGACTGAAGACCACAACAACAACAACATGGGACCTAACTACGGGGTCATCAGTCCCTAAGCTCACAAACTACTTATGAAATAGCTAAGACTAAGGACGGCACAAATATCCTTGCCCGAGGGGGAATTCGAACCCCCGACCGCAGTGGCCGTGCAGACCGTGACTGGAGCGCCTCAGTCCCCTCGGCGACCGCGGCCGGCTATAATTGTCTAATATTTGTGATACATATTAGTTAAACATCCTAGAACAAGTGCTATAATTAAAATTACATCTTTTCTCAATATATTTCCAGTTACAATAACATTTGTCCGAAATGATCGAAATTGCACCACCTTACCCTAAGGAGCACATTGCACGACGTTAAGCCGTGACAGATACAGGTCTACTGCAACAGCTAGCTATAGCTAGAACGGGCGGAACTACGATTACTAGTATTGCCTGAGGTCGAAAATCGATCAATTGTGATTACAATCGTCACTGGGGGTAAAATTTTACGTATCATGTCGACGGCCTCGCGTGATTATGTTGGCAACATCAACAACACGATAGAAAAACTTGGCACATTTGTTCGAACCGCATAGAATGACTCGATTAGTGTATCGTACAGACCATGAAGTAAACAAATAATGCTGTTCAAAATGTTCAAATGTTTGTAAATCTATCGGACCAAACTGTGTGGTCATCAGTTCGTAGATTACAAACTACTTAAACCTAGCTAAACTAACCTAAGGACAACACACGCACCCATGCCCCAGGGACGACTCGAACCTCCACGGCAAGCAACCGCGCGCTCCGCAGCTAGACGCTTTAGACCGCTCGGCTACTCCACCACGGCGATTTAGTTGGCCGAATCGTTTAATGATCTTGAGGGAGTCATATAAACAGCAACGAAATGTTCGTGTGCTAAAAGTTAGGATCGGTAACTATTTATCACAACTGTTTTACTTTCCTACAGTAGAACGTAATTGTAAAAAAAAAAAAAAAAAAAAAAAAAAAAAAAAAAAAAAAAAAAAAAAAAAAAAAAATTATTGATACAAACATTTGAAGGTCATTAAAAACGG
Source organism: Locusta migratoria (assembly GCA_026315105.1). NCBI lineage: Eukaryota > Metazoa > Arthropoda > Insecta > Orthoptera > Acrididae > Locusta > Locusta migratoria. Next base: position 428,447,791 of record CM048747.1, read on the forward strand.
ATTGCGCCATTGAATACTTACTGGTGTGTGACTATACAGTAATTAAAGTCAATTTGAATTACGTGATGTTAACAAGGAATACATCGAGTATCCGACGTCTCAGTTTTCGAGTGACAAAAAGGGGGAATAGTATTTGTAGTGAATTAGTTTCGATAAGTCACCTACGCCTGAAGGGCAGAGCTTTGAGTCATTTATCACAATTTATGGTTAAGAATCAAAGTGGCGGTGGTGCCGTAGGGTTTATTTTACTTTATTTTGAGTAATAATTCAAAAGATAGCTAGTGGGTGTTACGACTAAGTTCATAAGTCACTCGAAAACTTAAATGCACTAATATCCAAGAAGAGAATATTTTACTACAGTGTAAACTAATGGAAATAATTTACTTTTTTTTTTTTTTTTTTTTTTTTTTTTTTTTTTTTTCAATAAATGGTCAAGCAATACTTGACGAAAGAAATATTCACCATTGTTCTTAATTCAGTTATCTTAATAGAAAATATTTTTCACTTTGTGATGATAAAATCGATAGTTTGCCAGTAGTAGAAGGTGTGCAATAACATTATTTATTTTTTTCAAAAGTTGGTATCAGGACAAAGGTGATACACGAAAAATTTCAGCACCATCTCAGGGTAGTTTACAAACATTATGTTATTTTGTGTGTACAAAATAACAGCTGAGACTGGAAAAACTGTGTAGAAGAACATACGATTGGAAACATGAAATACAGTAAATATATGGATAAGTAATACTAAAATATTAGCAATTTTAGTTATTTTAAAAGTATAACGTGAAACTATTTTGAACTCGTTTAATATTGTGAACCATTCTTTGCCTTAACTGTGTACTGATCCTCACCTAATGACTGCAAACGATAAAAGGCGGACATAGAGAAATCTTCAGTTCGCCGGCCGCGGTGGCCGAGGGGATTGCGGCGCTTCAGTCACGGTCTGCACGGCCACTACGGTCGGGGGTTCGAATCCCCCCTCGGCCATGGATATTTGTGCCGTCCTTAGTTGTAGCTAGTTCACAAGTAGCTTGTAAGTTTAGGGACTGATGACCCCGTAATTAAGTCCCATAAGCTCTACAAACATTTGAACATTTTTTATATTAGTTCAGATGTGTCATTTTCTGTATAGAATCACGTTGACAAGCGAGATTCTGATATTTTATATTTCCATATATATATAACATGGCAACAGGGGGTGCACAACACATAGCCTGAGATGCGATATGCCGGTATGAAGCAACACTTCCTAGAGACAAGGCCTCACAACAGCCTGTACCACGTCACACTGACTAGGCTGTTGCCGCTAGATGAATGGCTCGCCACTGGGCCACAGCCCACTACCTCATAGCTGCCAGCCACTAAGCTGGCAGCTGCAGCCTGGTCTGAGGCCAACGAGAAACAGGCCGCGGCGCGCACGTCATGTCATGTAAGCGAGATAGTCCTGAGATGGTGCGATCGCTAGCTGATTGGCTGGCCGCTACGAGGCAGTGAGCTGTGCCCCAGCGGCCGGCCAGTCATCTAGCGATCGCGCCGGCTCTGGTCTACCTTGCGTACGTGACATGACGTGCACACCGCAGCCTGTCTTTCTCGCTGGCCTCGGGCCTGGTCAGTGGCACGGGCTGTTGTGAGGCCTCGCCTTAGGTGGTGCTGTACTGAAGGCAGCTACAGGAGTGGTGCTGGTGGCCGGTTGCAGGTGCCACGTGCCGCGCGCGCCCAAGTACGCGGCGACGCCGGGCCCGGACGTGTACAGGCCCGAGGTGCCGCGGCCGGGCCCGCACTTCTCGGTGTGCTGCCCCAACTACCCGCCGGGCGACAAGACGCAGACCCCGGGGCCCGCCGCCTACCTGCCGCCCATGCCCGGCCGGCGCGCGCCGCGCTTCCCCTTCGGCATCCGCCACTCCGACTGCAAGACCTCGCCCGCCTCGGGCATCGACAACGCCTACCCGCCCCTCTACTGCCCGCCCGCCTCTTAGCCTCGCGAACACTAATATCTCTTTTCCGCCACTATTTAAACGCACATGCCTTAATGAAGTTTTCAAATTAAACATCTGTGTACCATCAAATTTCCAGAGAACTGCCAAGATATTTCGGCATAGAGTCTTCTGATCATCTTCAGGTGAGCATTACCTTGTAGTGGGTAGCTCGTGAATCAGTCGTTCACAATGAACGCTTCAATCCCATGAAGTGTGAGGAAACCAGTTATTTCCAATGAACTGGTACTTGAACACTTCACAGTTCACACACTTCGTACAGTTACCACAGTCTAACATACAGTCACGACACGCCCACTAATTTTTGTTGTTGTTTGGATATTTAAGGGGGACAAAACTACAATGGTCATCAGTCCCCCATTCCATCACTAAGCGGCAAAAGTGATACTGTCGACTTGAAAGAAATCCGCCCAGACATTACGCTTGCAATGTGAGAGGGGACTCCCATTGCGTCCATAAAACATCAAAAACAACAAGAAACAAAAAGGGACGATCACGCAAAGACAGCTTACAACAAAGAAGCCGATGGCTGTGGTTGGTCGACCATAAAAATAAAATAGGAAAAGTCAACCACTCGACAGTACAAAGAAATCTCCTGTTAGAGAGAACGGTAAAAAATCCCTGCTCGAATAAAACGTAAAACAGGATCTGCCATTGTAGCATCGTCTCCTAAAACTTCCGATAAATCATCAGGGAGGTTAAAATTTCGCCGCAAGGCGGCTAAAACGGCGCAGTCCATCAATATGTGGACGATTGTCAGACGGGAGCCACACCGACATTGGGGCGGGTCCTCATCACGAAGGAGATATCCATGGGTGAGCCACGTATGCCCAATGCTGGAAAGATACATTTCTGAATACGATATCGGATGAGCATGGAATAGTATCGATTAAATTGATTTTAACATACTTTTTACTAACGGGAAGGTCCGTAGTGACATAAAAATCGGTAATAACTAGAAAATTACTCCTCATTTGTCTCTATTAGGTTTTCTAAGAACCATTGGAAAGTGTGAAACGGTACTTTGCAGGACATATTTAAGATTATCTTGAAATCTACGACTTTTTAATCAAGAATTTTCACTTTGCCGGCCGCGGTGGCCGAGGAGACTGAGGCGCTACAGTCACGGTCTGCACGACCACTACGGTCGGGGGTTCGAATCCCCCCTCGGGCATGGATATTTGTGATGTCCTTAGTCTTAGTTAGTTCATAAGTAGTTTGTAAGTTTAGGGACTGATGACCCCGTAGTTAAGTCCCATAGACTTTACAAACATTTGAACATTTTTTTCACTTCCTATTAAGGACAACAATGGCTAATAAACAACAGTAAACGTAACCTTCTGTAGAAAGATGTAGGTTTTCTACTAAGAGCCGCGGTGGAGTAGCCGAGCGGTCTAAAGCACCTCCTCGCTGCGGAGCGCGCGGTTGCTCGCCGTGGAGGTTCGAGTCCTCTCTGGGGCATGGGTGTGTGCGTTTGTCCGTTGGTTAGTTTACCTAGGTTTAAGTAGTTTGTAAGCTACGGACTGATGACCACGCAGTTTGGTCCGATAGATTTACAGACATTTGAACATTTTTTTCTACTTATAAACGTCGACGTCTCTTCTCAACAATTCCAGTCAAATCTGTAGCTGTTGAACGTAAGAAACTTATGTAGAATGTAATTCCCACAATATTTAATGTATCAGATCAGCCACCGCAGATGTAGCTGAAGGAAAATCCTCACAAACGTTACAATATAACATCGAAAGCAAAAATTAAAAAATAAAATAAAAATACAGTTTTCTAACAAAGCAGAAACCAATTACACTATTGATGCAGCTACATACTAATGTGTAGAGTGGGAAAACGGCTGGTTGAAATTATGATCGAAGATGATTAAAAATACATAAAAACCAACAGCCTTAACAATAATGATTTTATTAACTGGCAGCCAGTTTACAGTACCTCGTTAGTGCCATCTTCAGGCCATCAAGTCATCGTTTATATTATTCAGTTGTTGCTACATTTAACCACAAATGGCAAGAATCTTTACGACATTCGTTTTATAAGTAAAATCAAATACACTCAAACGTGTATATACGTTTATAAGAAGGTCGAGTAAAGTGGGAAAATGTTCGAATTATTAGACTCCACATCGAACTTTTACATGTCAAAGAAAGTACCTGTCCTTTAAGAACAGACCTAAACAGGAATTAAAGTTTCTCGTCTCTTCTTCTTTTTTTTTTTTTTTTTTTTTTTTTTTTTTTTTTTTTTTTTTTTTTTTTTTTTTTTGACAACTGTGTCCTTCGATATTTTACAAATGTTTGGAACACAAAAATTACAGTGCAGGAACTATTTGATTAATTATAAAGAAAAGTAGTTATAAACAAACATTATTCTTACTGCGCCTTGCCCTCCCCTAGGAGCGCTAGTGTCGTTGCAACTGTTATAGCAGTGAGTGTCACGACTGTGGTGTTACACAACTCATCAGGTATGTCACAGTTATAATTTTAATGCGAGTCAGCGTCTTTCTTTCCGGCGTAAAAGATGCCTCGCTGTTTGACTTTCTTTTATCCCCTCTCTGCGAAAGAAAGACGTTCAAACTTATTAACAGGACGTGTGTATTCCCACTTCTATAAATTCCGTATTTGTAATGTGAATATGCCAGTTTCCGAGGTAAATTTTAATAAATTAGGGTTAAAACTACTTTACTACTTTGAAATAATCTCTTTTTTTTTCAGTCACATCCTTTCCCAATATTGGCGTTAATGTTTGACTGCTTAGTCTTATGGTGATTCCGACACCATTATGGTGAGATGTATTATGTACAATCCATTATAATATTTCGTGAATAATAGCAGCAATTCCCTACTTTTCATTTACAACGTCTGTTGAACCTGCAATCATTCCTTTCTGCTGTAATTTAATTTCTTTCCAAAGTCCAATAGGTATTCATGAAAATTATTTTTTCTGATGTCGATTGTTACGGTTTGATCTCGAACAGTCTTTGCGGTCCTATTGTGCATGATACAACACTAATAACCAATCCAGGTCACTCAAGGAAGAAGTTACCAACAAAAATACATTAAAATTTTGCAGCATAAACGATGGCTGAATGTTGTAGAAGCAGTATCATATGGAACAAAGAGGTAACTTTATTCCTAATTTTTATAGTGCTATTAGCCGACTCATTTACTACCTTCTTGTTCAAATTATGTACCAAATTGTAAACAGCTATCACTTTTAGGCCTTATTTACAGTACAGCATTTTTTTCCAATTTTTTCGCGCTCTTTTACAAAGTCTTGGACTTAAAATAATTTCTGTAATTCAAACCGACTTAACAGGCAATAGCATTATGCGGTCAGCTCAAACTATATTCATATTCGGCGAGGTGGCTAATGGTAGCTATCTTAAGGGAAATTACTATTTACGGTTGGTCTCATCAGCCACAGCGCCTATGAATATTTGGTTTGCACACAAAGTAACATCACAGGTCATTTGTTTCGGATGTGGCTCACTCTCCCGCCACATTGCCTCTGTGTCGTCAACACAGAGACAGCGTAGTGGGCAATGCCAACACCACCGAAACAGAAAGCCGTGGCGCACTTGTGCCACATCACCACAGAGCAGGTCGCTATCGCGTAGCTGAATGGCTGGCTGCTAGGGCCTAGTGAGTTGTGCCCCACCAGCCAGCCACTCAGCTAAGCGATAGCGACCTTCTCCGAGACCAACGACAAAGACAGGCGACAGAGCGCACCTCATATCACATAAGCAAGCTAGTCGTGAGCTGGAGCGATCGCTAGATGATTGGCCGGCCGCTGCGGCACAGCCCACTGCCTCATAGCGGCCAGCCACTCAGCCAGCGATCACGCCAGCTCAGGACTAGCTTGCTTACGTGATATGAAGTGCGCGCCACAGTCTGTCTTTCTCGTTGGCCTCGGACCTTTGCCACGGCCTTCTCTTTCGGTGGTGTTGGCTATTCTGGCATCGAAATGTTCACTTTATGAGTATAAATTTATTGCCCAGACAAGGATACTTATCTGTCAAACATAGAGCAGCGACGGCAAATGTTTAAGAGATTTCCGTTTACAAAGATTATTTGTTCCACTCATTTCCCTGTTAAGCGGTTCTTCTGTCTGTTGTGTGTCCTGCCCTAGTAAACATAAGACTGGAAAATTCACGAATAATTAATGAAGGTAGGCATAAAAACATTATCGCAGTGGTTAACGTATTTCTTCGGTTTTGGATTAAATTGTAACATTATTGTCAATATTGTTGGTGACACTGGAATTTTCAGTCAGTAAGATAACCAAACTAAATATTAGGTACCTGTAAAAACATTGGTTGACAAGTTAATTGCGAAAATAATGAGCAAAATTAAAAGTATTTCTGTCCTTATATAAGATAGGCTTCTCTATTTATCTTTTCTTTGACTCTTCCAACCATGATGTATGTACTATAAGAGCATGAACCACTGGTTGCCCATAATTGTGTAGTTCTACCATCTGTTAGTTATATAGTTGAAAAGTATTGAGTGAATGAGGCACAGTGAACAAAAGCTCTGCCTGTTACCCGGTTATAATATATAATGAACGAACTACTTCTTTGAATGCTTCACAGTAAAGAGTGCTAATGAGTGAAGTAGGTTCGACCCATCGCTAGTACCGCTTTGCTATGTAAGACCATATCGGCAGCTGCGCTATGTATTCAGGCCACTTCAGCTCTTGTGCCTTCACTGCAGCTCTGTGCGCTGCGCCGCGCGCCCTCCCGTCATGGAGGCTTGCTGCGTCGGTATCCGATCTATTGTCACCTTCACGCAGTAACAGAGAAATACGCCGACTACTAAGTTTATCTGGGACAGGATTCCAAGCAGAATTCAGCTGAATACAGCCATCTCGATTGATAAGAGTCTTGCTGCCAGACAGTCTTATTTCCAAAGATTCATTGATAATCGAGTTCAAAAAGTTTGACATATGGACTATAATTTTCGTTTCATTGTAATTCACTGAATGACCTGTGGAAATACAGTGTTCGGCGATTGCGGACTTTGTGGGTTGTGGGAGACGAGTATGCTGTTGGTGTTCCACAATCGGTCCTGCACATCGTTTGCCCTACATTGGATTCGCCGAATTCACATAGGATCCTGTAAACATCCATTTTACGCTGCTCCAGGTCTTCTTTAACGGATCTCAACAGCGACTAAATTTTGGAATGAGGGAGAAATATGACTCATACTTCATATTTTGTTAATTCTCCAGTCGACCTGAAGCTCTTCCTCTTCCTTGCTCTGTCGTTTGTAGATCTGCATCGCTCTGTTCACTTGCTTACTTCAAAATCCACTCTTCAAGAATACGGTTTGCAGCTATTACAGTTCCGTTTGAAGACTTCTGGTACCAGAGGTAGTAAGGGTTCGGTCAATTAAAGTCCTTAGAAGGCCCTTCATTTGTGTCGGATGATCGCAGATATAGGTCTGTATGAGTGGGCTTTCTGTATACTGAAATTTCTAATCATGTGTTTATAAGTCTAAATCACGCTTTAAATAGTGCTGGACAACAAAACTATATCATCAGAAACCACAGCAACTAACGATTTTTTACTTATTACAGTGGAGGCTGGTGCCTAAAATGGTATATTCGGAAAAAAGACCAAACATTTGTGGCAAGTAACAATACAAAAGTCATTACTGGTCCCAGATACTGTTAAAAACGCGGAGATGGGAAGAAAAGATTGTCGTTGGCCCTGCATACTGATGCTCACGATAGCCAGTGTTTGTTTTGGCAGTGGACCCTATCAAACGTAAGTCGACATGACCACTTTCATTACCTTTTACCTTGTTGAGATGTGCTAGGACTTCGAATTCATCGTGAGTCATGGGATCTCTGTACGGTTTCATTCGAAGGACTTGCACTGTGTCCCTATCCTTCCATCGTCGTATGTCGAATAGGAGTGAAGATCCAGACGAGGTCACACGGCTTAAACAATACAGGACAATGTCTCACGTCGCACCTTTGACTGTCCTTATCTTGAGCTTCTAGCGTACATATTCGAGCCTTCTGCCAAGCCGCCTCAGTCTTGGTTAATAATTGGCAGATGTAATCGTCGTCCACATCGTCAGCCTGAAATGGAAAGAGAGTGTCCATCGTTGTAGTTGCTTCACGACCATTCACCAAGAGGAATGGTGTAAATTCAGTGGTCTCTTATTTGGTACAGGTTGTAGAGGAGAATCTTTCGAAAGCAATACCTCATTCTAGTTGCTCTAATCGACATTGACGTACATATACTGAATAATATAAATTAATTGCTGTTCGTTAGTCTCGCTAAAACTCGAGAACAGGTGAACCGATTTGGCTAATTTTAGTCTTGAAATATTCTTGTAAGTCCAGGGAAGGTTTAAACGGTGATAAAATATGGAAATGTACGGAAAAGAGAAAAATCGGGAAAAACTGAAACAACTTTTTCCTGTGATCTATCAATACCGTATGGCCGATAGCAATAAAATTTTATACATTTCTTGTTGAAAGCAAGAGGAAGGTTCGTATCAAATAAAAATTTGTAAAAGTCGCCCAAAAAGTAGGAAAATTTAGGAAAAACTAAAAGCGATATTTTTCTATGAATAAAAATCAATAGCCACATGGCCATCACTTGAGTACGGTTTGACAGGACAAGCTTTGTATGGAATAAATTTTTCGGAAAATCTACCGGAAAATTGGAAAATTTGAGAAAAATTGAAAGTGCGCTTTTCAGTGGTGTTTTTGATTGAATTCAGCACTATAACTGACTATTCGCACGACGGAGAGGGGTAATTCTTTTCTTGTTTGCTCATTATCGTCTTGGAAAATTTTTCAGTACAAAAAAAAAAAAAAAAAAAAAAAAAAAAAAAAAAAAAAAAAAAAAAAAAAAAGAACAGTTAAAAAGGAAATTGTGTTTCAAAATATACTCAACACTATAAGTCGAGAACCGTTCATCTGATTACGATACAATTTTCATCATTTGGCGTTCAATGAAAGATGAACGTTCTTAAGAACTAAAAATTTGTGAAAGTTACCTAGAAAATTTGAAAATTCGCCAGAAACTGAAAGAGCTTTTTTCAATGAGATATCAATATCATTCATCTGACTGCGATAAAATTTTGCATATTCGACGTTCAAAGCAAGTGTAACGTTCTTATGAAATAAAAATTGGGAAAGGTTTACCAGAAAATTGAATAATTCAGAAAAATTGAAGGAGATTTTTCTATGAAATATCAATACCATTCATCTGATTGCGATAAAATTTTGCACATTCAAAACGAGGAGAAGGTTTGAGTGAACTAAAAGTTTAGAATAGTTGGCCAGAAAATACAAAAATTTTGTGGAGAACTGAAAGAGCTCTATTCTTTGGGAAAGCAATATCATTCGTACGATTGTGAAAAACTTTTGCACATATGACATTCAATGCAGGAGTACGTACGTATTAGCAATTGCGAAATATTGTCTGGTCGACTAGATGACTCGGTGAACTTCGTATCACTTACCTCTTAATATAAACCATATTAATTTAACTCATATGTATTTTAGACCCAGTAGCTTTATAAATGCATCATCAGACAGTTTTAAGTATCGGCTCGATAGTGGGGGGAAAGAGTGGGCAAATCACGCACACATGTCCAGGATAATGTTCATGCCGCAATCGTGGAAGTTCAGGGAAGGTTTAAAAGGTGATAAAATTTGGAAAAGTTGCGAGGAAAATTTAGATTTAAAACATGTAAAATAATGACAGTTACTTCTATTGTTCTGCCGTTCTATCCACTTTTTACAAAAGGGACAATTCATGTTTAAAAGTTAATTATAACGTCTGAAAAATAGTTAAGAAGTCAAAGAGTAAATAGCTTTTCCAGAGAGTAATTATTGTTCGATATTTCGCTTTATATATTTCAAATCAAAAAATATCCTGAATTACACACTTTCTAAAGTATCTTATGCGGTACTTCAGCCTTCAAGCTATCTCCACACCAGATTTCATCACAATAGGTTCAGTGGTTTATGTAATGATATATAGACAAATCGGTTCAGTCGTTCTCGAATTTTAGCGAGACTAATGAACAGCAATTCATTTTTATCTTTGACAGTTCATATACGAATTCAGATTGTGTAAAGCGAACTTTTCTGTTTCAAAGTATATTTCTGAACACACCCAACACAATAAACAAGTCATTATTTTACATGTTTTAAATCTAAATTTTCCTCGCAATTTTTCCATATTTTATCACCGTTTACACCTTCCCTGAAGTTCCACGAATTGTGCAATTTCCAGCACACTGCATATAAGCAAATTATATCACCAACTTCTTCTTCTTCTTCTTCAGTTATATTGAAACTGTAATTTTTTTTTAAGTCATATATATAGTCAGTTGCACACGTCAGCACGACTTAGTTGATAACATGTCGTGGTGGGAGAAACAGCAAAATTTCATAGTTGGTGACTGGTCCGGTGACAGACTGGGTGAAGATAGTTGTAAGAAGGGGAAGAATAGCATACGCCTTCCCTATAATGTTCGAGCAAGAATTGTAGGACCATCCAACTGTGGGAAAACAAATATTCTTATGACACTAATTACCCATACAGACGGAGTCTACTTTGAACATGTGTGTGTATTTTCAAAAACTGTCACAGACTAAATACCAGTTATTACAGGAGATACTATGAGGTGTAAAAGGCGTCACCTACACAACATACAGTGAAAGCGGTGATATCCATCCTCCTGAACAAGTAAAGCCCAGCACCGTATTCATATTCGACGGTGTGGCAGTGAAAAATCAAGACCAAATTCGATGGTATTACTGTTTCGGAAGGCATATGGGTGTCGATGTATTTTATCTAAGCCAAACGTATTCCAGAATCCCAAAAACGTTGCTGCGGGATAATGCAAACCTCATTATAGCATTCAAACAAGACAACTTGAATTTAAGACATATTTACAACGCTCATGTAGGAACTGATATGCCGTTCACAGATTTTGTAAAGATCTGTGCAGAATGTTGGAATCATTTGTAGTACGGGTTTATCGTTATAGATAAAACACGGAAACTGAATGATGGTAGGTACAGACGAAACTTTAAAGATTTTTTGCATGTATAACGCTACATATAGCTCACTGTGTGTGTTACTATACTCCACGACATGGACAAATTCGTACGTATGTCGAGTGATCGAGGTGTTCAAAGAACGAATATGCGTATGTATATGGATGCGTAGATTAAACGTGAAGTTGAAGAGGTTTTTAAGAACCTAGTGGAGTATTTTGACCGAAACAAAGAGAACCTGCGCAAGGAGGTAGTGTTAATTTATGCACGTGAGCTTGGTCCGCAATCATCTACTATCCTTCTTCGAGAGTAAAGTTGAAGATGGGCACAAGGCACAAGGAACTAGCGTCCTGTTATAATGGTATTTAGAATATGATTAGAACCTTAACTGAAGGGATTAATGGAATTGATAAGAAAATAAACGGTATAGCCTTCAAAGTTAATGCCTTTGAGAATGAAAAAAATTTAAGTGGAAGCACTTGTCATTGAGAAGAAGAATAAGAAGATTAAGACCAACCCTATGTAAGAGAGCGTGCAACACTATGTCCTGTTTAGTATGCCTCGAATTCTAGCTGATAAAGCTAAGGCGATACGTTTGAGGCGATATCTTGGACATGGTCAACGTTAGCAGCGTTTGCAATTGATAAAGCAATGCGTGCTAAAATTAAGCTTGGTCTGAAATTTCAGCACGTTATGAACGCAGCACGTCGTGCACTAAGGAAAAAGAACAACAAGAAGAAGAATGGATGTATGAAAAACTGTATACTGACCGCGCTGTATGCAGCTAAAAGTGTTTTGAAGAACCCTAATGGTCAACGAGGGGTTAAAACTCCTAGAGTTCTACCGTTACCGAAAGCATCAGGAGAATTCATTCCTTTTGTCATTCCAGCTCTGGTGAGACTTTCAAATATCGGTTCTCTGCTATCGCCAGAACAGTGAATAATACTAAAAATACCCAGCAGCGGCTAGAGGAGGCGAGAAGACATAACCGAATGATGGAGGCGGCTGCTATAGGAAAAGGACTGTACCTGAAACCATAAAAAAAGAACTTGGTCTCTTTATAGATAAAAAAAAAAAAAAAAAAAAAAAAAAAAAAAAAAAAACGTTAACCATTCTACCTGATAGATCACTTACTGATAGTGATCTCATCATATTTGCTAAAGAAAAATTTAAAATTCCAAGATTTCGAGGTGTGTTTATGCGTGATACATTACCGAAGAGCCGCGGCGGAGTGGACGAGCGCATTGAGGCGCTATTCTGCGATGCGCGAGGCCGTTCCCCATCGGGGGTTCCAATCCCCCCTCGAGCATGGATGTTTATGTCGACTTTAGTATGAGGTACTTTATAAGTAGTTTGTAAGTTTAGGGACTGACGACCCCGCAGTTGAGCCCCATAAGCTTTACAAACATTTGAACATTACCGAAGACTATGTGGAGATCAGATGAATGCGGTATAGTTAATGTGGATGTTGCTGGTGGACCTGGAACTCACTGGGTGGTATATATTAGCAAGAAGAAGACATATGGTGTATTATATTTTGACTCCTTCGGAGATCTTCAACCTCCACAAGAACTACAGCAATACGAGGCGCGTCCAGAAAGTAAGTTCCGTTTGGTAATAAAATGAAATTGTACACAGATACAGAAGAAATTTTTATTGCACAAAATTCTACAACTCTTAAACTACTTTTACACATAACTGCCGAAATTTTGTAGGCACTTGTCATAGCGTGCCACAAGTTTTTGCATGCCTCCTTCACAGAAGGTTGCTGCCTGTGTATTCAACCATGTGATAACAGCTCTTTATCATCGTTGAAGTGTTGACCACCAAGGACAGATTTTAGGTGTAAGAAGAGATGGAAGTCGCTAGGAGAGAGGTCCGAGCTGTATGGAGGATGATCAAACAGGTCCCATTGAAATTTCCGAGAGAATTGTTTGGTCACATTCGGTGTGTGATGTCGGGAATTATCGTGAAAAAAAAACCTTTTGACAGTAATCCTCTTCTTACACCTAAAATCTATCCTTGGTGGACAATTCTTCAACGATGATGACGAGAACATGTTACCACATGATTGAATACACAGGCGGCAACATTCTATGAAAAAGGCACACAAAACCTTGTGCCATGCTATGACAATTGCCACCAAAATTTCGGAAGCTATGTAGAAAAGTAGTTTAACAGTTGTAGATTTTTGTACCATCATTATTTTTTCTGTATCTCTACCCGTTCGTTTTATATAACCAAACGGAACTTGCTTTCTGGACGCGCCTCGTACTTTACAACCAATCGAAGTCGTGTTTTCTACAATTTCCACCGACACCAGGAATATGAACCTGTGTGATCACTTATGTCTCATGTTCCTTCTAACGAATACGAGGAACACTATATAAGGATGAACATTCAGCACATCTCATCAGCTAAGTTTAAACTGCCATGTCATACACTCTGACTTTAAAGGATCGTTCATCAGTATTAAGTTCAAATTACTTCCCTCCTATTGCTTTAAGCAGTGGAGATTGGAGCATAGCCCTGACTTGTTTGGAAACATATAACTCCATTCCGAATATCACAGAAGCTAACAATAAACTGCATTTGGAAGTTAATGGTGTAAAACAAACTATGGTAATACAACCTGGTGCATTAAACGAAGTTTTAAAACGAACTTGAAAAGGGATCGAACTACATGCAAACATCAGCACTCTTAAACCTGAAATAAGAACGTTGAATGCATCGATCGACTGCAGTCAAAAAGGCTAGATAGGACAGCTACTATGGTTCACCAAGAGGCAAGTCTTGAAGAAGAACCCCAATAAATTCTACAGGTCTGATCAGACTGTGGATATACTATCAGTCAGCATTATTAGAGTTGAGTGTAACATTACAACCAACTCCTACTTAAACGACCTATTGGTTCATACAATTTACGGATTATTTCCGTCTGTAGGCTCCGGATATAAGATTATCGAGGCTCCAACTAACGCAATATAGCTCCCTGTGACAGCACAGGCATTGGAGTGCCTGGAACTACGTATCATAGACCAGAATAACCGACTTGTTGATTTTCGAGGGGAGGAAATCATCGTGAGACTACATCTAAGAGCCTCTGCACGCACAACGCAGAGCGTCACTTCGTCACAGAACCACCGAGCGATAACTCGTATGAACTACGAGTTTCTAAAATCAATTTGTCTGAAGCCCTGCAAAGATGTTGTCCGTCGGTATAACTGAAGCAGTTGAGTATGATGACCGGATTATTCACCAAGAATGCCACTCACATAAACCTTATGCTTTAACTACATTTAATAAAAGCGATGAAATTAGGATCATCATTCAGCATCAAGATGCTTTAACCATACCCTGCAAGAGTTTCCTGTACCTGGATGGATCGTGTAGGAAGAAGAAGAATAAGAATGAAGATGCTGCAGAAGGGTCGAAGCTTACATGTAATGCTCTAGTATTCTTGTTTCAAAGGTACGCTATTAACTTAATGGTGTTGACATCGATCGAATGCGTAACATATGCATAGAATCGACTCTTAAACCCTACAACTCCACAGCCCTCGGATATAAATGCTCTAAAAAGCGCATGCTTGTTCGTCGATGAGCTTGCAGATCAAACTGTTGGCGAGTACAAAAGGTTTACAGTATGTGTGCGTCTAGAAATGCTTATGGGCTACTTTGAGGATATGCATCGAACTTTCATGAATGCTAAACAGAAGCTTATCCTGATACGAAGTGCTATGTACAAGAAGTCATGCAGTCAAGGAGCTGAAGTACAAGGGGAGAATGAAATCATCATCAACACTGTAATATGGAAGATGCCGTACATCAGTGTATGCGATGAGGAACGTTTGAAGCTTTTAAAAGTAAATTTCCGTTCATGGGAACTGTTCGAGTATCCTCTGCTACCAACAGCCAGCAGACAGACCTGGGCTATTAAAAGCTCTGTTCAAATGGAGACACCTCAATTAGTCATACTTGCATTTCAGACCAACCGACGAGGGAATCTAACAAAAGATTCGTCTGTATTTCACTATTGCAGCTTAACTAATGCAAGAGTCTACATGAATTCTACCCATATAACAACCTGCATTTGCAATGGGAGAAGCCGCGGTGGAGTGGCTGAGCGCATTGAGGCGCTATGCTGCGATGCGCGAGGTTTGTGCCGTCTTTAGTATAAGGTAATTCACAAGTAGTTTGTAAGTTTAGGGACTGCTGACCCCGCAATTAAGTCCCTTAAGCTTTACAAACATTTGAACATTTTTTAACAATGGGACAAAAATGTTTACAATCTGGCCTACGATATGTACGCGAGATTCCGCGCTTCATACTATGACGACGTTATGGAATTGGATGGATGTCTACTTAGTCCACGAAAATTCAAGGAGCTAGCACCAATAATCATAATAGACTGCTCCAAACAGAACGAGATAATTAAATATGGACCTATAGATGTGAGGATTGAATTTGAATCTTCGACAAATTTTCCACAACAGACTGCTGCATATGCCCTAGTTTTGCATGACCGAGTAATTAACTATAGCCCACTAACTGGTATTGTGCAGCGTTCTTTATAAAGGATCATTTCATCACGAGCTCTCAAAGTGCGAACGTCATCATTGCTGACGTCCAAGGTTTCTACGACTATGAGCGCAAGCGATTCATATTTTAAGATGTGACATTCATAGAAGAAGATGATGTGATAAAAACAGCAAGAATTGCATCACCTAGACTATTCAAGGATGTGAAGTGTGTTAAAAACTAGGAGCAACGCAGAGTGGTTGACACGAAATTATCATGGACTAGTTGGTTTACGTTCTAGGAGGCGATCCAATTACGATAATGTAGAAAGATATAAAAAAAAAGCCAAGATCTCTGATCATCAATTTTTATATACGACGACCGGTTTCGCTGAACTATGTCAGCATCATCTGGTCAAATAAAATATTTTACAAGGCCATAATCTTGTAATGTCAATCAGTTGTTATTTTACAGTGCATAGGTGCACTATGTCATTATAATAAAACATAATTATCACAGTGAGTGACAATAGCAAACTGATCAGTTTGCACCTATGCACTGTAAATTGTTATATAACGACTGATTGACATTACAAGATTATGGCCTTGTAAAATATTTTATTTGACCAGATGATGCTGACATAGTTCAGCGAAACCGGTCGTCGTAAATAAAAATTGATGATCAGCGATCTTGGCTTTTTTTATATCTTTCTATATCATGGACTACACTGGAACGATCCTGGAATCCCCTATAAAGTTTTGCTAACAACTCTCCGAGCATTCGACAATAGTACCACCAAAGTCTACGTCAAAGGCAAAGAGAAGATTACCTGGATGTTATAGATCTTCAAATATGCTGCTGTTCACGAGATCCATCGGCTGTCCTGTTCTCCATAAACTCAAGAACATGAAAAATAGTGTTGTGTGTGCAGAAGATAAAGTAAATATTCTTGTATGTTGGTTGAGAAAATAAAATAAATTAAGGAACCCTAAGTGTTCTTATTTATATCGTTTTCCCACTTTAGTCATAAGTTATTTAGTATGTAAAAAAGTATTATGATATGGAATGAAATAACAACACTCAAGTATTTTTAACAATTTTCCTTGTTTATTATTCATGACATTTTTCATACATCATTTTCCTCTACTACTAAGGCAAAGGGTTTCTTATACTGTGTCCCACAATGCGATACTTTGAACTAGCATTCAGCTACCAATGCGATACTATCAATTGTCAAATACATTTCAACTACCTTTCCACTACCTTTCTACTACTTTCAACTCAGGGCCGGCGCAAGACACGGGCGAAACGTGCGGCCGCACGCTCATTAAAATTAGTTAGATTTCTTCAATCAGGTTTGACTTCATTTTTGAGCTGGTGCCCAGCGACTGTAACAAAACTGTAGAGAATGTCACCAATCAGTCGCAATTTTTCTTCTTTTCCAGATCTACATAGATTTCTGGCACAATGTGGCTATTCTCCATGCTTTATGTTTACATCTAGAAACTTATATGTTAAAATAAAATAAGATGGTTGGGATTGGGTAGTGGAACTAGGGTATGTGAGTGTGCAAGGTTTGTAAGCTGTTGCAACAGTACTTATCTAGATTAGTACAGCACTGTGATTGTAAAAACTTGTCTGATCATCAAGTAAGAGTCAATATCATAATTAATCAGCCTGATATCGACTGATAGCAATGAATATGGCCCTGTAAAGCGCTTAACTATCCAGAACACGAGTCTGGTTAAACAATGACAAGTCCGGTTGTAGCTCAAGTTCTGATTCGTTAATCATACAGACAAATTATTCATTAATTAAATTAAATAATGATCAATGTTTAACACAAATTTGATATCCAAAGTTAAAATGTGATCTTTGGTGGAGTGATAGACAATTTCGAACAGCGACTGATAGTAGCGGAATGATTTAATGGTATGGCACTATAAAAACACTAAATTTGACAATTATGTGTCCATTAATTAATCAAAGATTAAAGTTTTGATTACTTCCACACCGCCGGCCACGGTGGCCGAGGGGACTGAGGCGCTCCAGTCACGGTCTGCACGGCCACTACGGTCGGGGGTTGGAATCCCCCTCAGGCATGGATATTTGTGCCGTCCTTAGGATTAGCTAGTTCATAAGAATTTTGTAAGTTTAGGGACTGATGACCCCGTAGTTAAGTCCCGTAAACTATACAACGTTTGAACAATTGAACTTCTACGCAGACTGAGCATGACATCTATTCGCAGAGTGACAAACTATAAAAGTATCTGATAACATTGCAAGGAACTTGTGAGCTACAATCTAAAGGAACATCTAAATCGATAAATTTGTACTATCTACTCTAGTGTGGAAAGTCTAAATCGATAATTGTGTAAGTGACTAATTATTTAAGTACAGATCAACGTTTATTTTAGTAAATGCCAAAACTGACTAAGTATGGATTCGGTTCATCTACATCTACATAGATACTCTGCAAATCACATTTAAGTGCCTGGCAGAGGGTTCTGTGGTGTCGCGCAAGTCCAAAGTGCGCGCCACCTACTTTCGCCGCGCGCCGTCATGCACGCACGGCGCGGCTTTCTCACGACGACCGCCACGAGCGCCCTCTGCGACAACTCTCGTGGCCACCACTGAAGGACATCGTCACTTGGGACTGAGTTAGCAACCAGTTAGGACCTTCGTAATCAGCTAGGCACCAGTGAAGACTTTGCTATCGTACAGGCACTAGGCAGGCCTCTAACAACTATGTATCAACATTCTGGAGTACTATGTAAAAGTTAAGTATTGTTACATTCTGTGCAATATATATCTCTTTCTAATTTACTCTAGTGTTTATAGTTTCTGGCTGCTCCCCTCCATACCTGCACCAGCGTGCTATTTTTGTTCCTGTGTCGGTCTCATTCCACTCGGCCACCGACACCTACGACAAGGCTGGGACACAAAAGCGGCGACGACGTCGGGACACAAAAGTGGCGACGAGGAGGGATAGACGAACCTTGGGCCAGCCCGCTTGCAGCAGCCAGACAGCAGCAGTCGGAGCACGCAAAAATTGCTCCCGCCCACCCACCCTTATTATAACATTTTTGGGGGAACATATTCAGTTACGTGTTTTGTGGACTTTTTTGTTGCAGAGTGTCCTCTTTCATATTGCATTTAAGTTTTGTTATAATTTACTTGTATGCGCGGCGCCTAATTGGTCAGCATGGCCACTACCCCGAACCCAAACTTAATGGAAATTATTCAGTTACAGACGGAGCAAATCACTCAACTACTGCAGGCCGTGTCGCAGTTGACGGCACAGGCTGCTCACCAACAACAACAGCCGTCACATCAGCAGCCCACACCTGCCGCTGCACCGCTTCCTACATTTCGCCAGTACAACGAACGTGAGGAAGAATGGAGCGACTATTTCGCACAGTTTCAAGAACTCGTCGCAGCTCATCAAATTACAGGTCAGAGAGTGAAGAACCTTTTCTTATCGATTGTGGGCCCCCAGACCTTCGTACTATTGCAAAAACTTTTCCCTCTCGCATCTCCTCGTGATGTAGACTTTGAACAAATTGTAGATGCACTGAATGCTCATTATGAGAGAAAAGTTCTTGTAGCCGCTGCACGATACCGATTTTTCAGACTTAAAAAATTACCACAGCAGTCACACCAAGAGTGGATTACGGAATTGAAGGGCTTAACCCGCCAATGTAAATTTACTTGCTCTTGTGGACTTCCTTATAGTGACGTTATGTTGCGAGATGCGATTACGCAGAATATTCAGGACCCCAGAATTAGAGCAGCAATTCTGAAACAGTCTGACCCCTCATTAGACAGTGTACTGCAGCTTATTGAAGCGCATGATACTTTTGACTTAGCAGATGTAGAAATGCAAAGCCACAGTGTAAATTCAGTGCACCGTAACGGACGCTTTCCTAGCCGTAGTTCTCAGTATAGCACTAGTGATTCTTATTTTTCTACCGGCCGTGCTGAACAGACAGTGAACAGTAGCCAGTGTAAAAGTGCGACACAAAGGTCGCCCCGTCGTATTAGAAACAGTTATTTGAATAACGGGCGCCAACGCTCATTTCAGAAAAATGTACATAAATCTTGCCTCCAGTGTGTGTCTCGCCACAAACGTGCTCATTGCCCTAGTCGCAACGCAACCTGTTATCAATGTGGCAAATCGGGACATGTACAATCTGTGTGTATGCAAATTAAAAACTCAAAGAACGGTACCGTTAGAAACAGTGCTTCGCAGAGTGCGAGAACAGTTCATTCTGTAAATGTTATACGGGCTGTGGAATTGAACAGTGCTTTCCTTGGATCTCAATTGCAAGAAAGTAGTTCTGCGCCTATGGCAAAACTATATAGTGCACCACGTAGCAAGCGCCGACAAGCGCGTAAAACAGTGCAACGGAAAAGGGTTCGGGACAAGCAAAATGACTCTGTACAGTGCAATCCTGTAGTGAACCTAGTGCCTTCTGCAACTTCTTATTGTAAAAGTGCCCAGTACTGTGTAGCTAGTAACAGTAGTCTTGGTGTAGCTACTCAAAATAATTTTAGTGCAGTAGCCTCACAATGCGCGGACGCCGATCCGGCGGTAGTGCCATCTAGTGCTAGTGTTGTTAATCCGCTGCGTGCCGAGTCTGCGCCGCTTACTTCACTACGCGGCCCGCGCATACGCAGCAAACAAACCGTAGTAGACATTGCCCACATTCGCGCCAGAAGCACAAACTTTTTGTAAATCTCTCCATAGAAAATAAGACTGTGCAATTTCAGCTTGATACTGGTTCCGCTGTTACATTAATAAATAAAGATACTTATGAACTTCTGGGTTCGCCAAAATTGTCGCCGTCACAGCAAGTGTTAACAGCTTACGCAGGTCAAAATATTCCCGTGCTAGGTACGTGTAGCCTGCCCGCCTCTTTTCAAGGTGTAACAAAAACAGTTGCTTTTGTTGTTCTTCAGGCCAAATCTACGCAGAACATTTTTGGACTAGATGCATTCGACTTGTTTGGCTTATCGATTCAAAGAGATGTGCTTCAAATTTCGTCAGTAGTGCCAGTAGTGGGGTGGTGCCGGTTTCACGCCACTGAGATTCGCGCGTCTTTTGTTTTTTGGTGGGAAATTTGAATTACGCCCCACCCCTCCTCCCTCGGCCAATTGCCTGACCGCAGATCAAAGGATACCGCCGCAGGATGATTGATAGGTCTTCCTGGAAGAACGAAAGATGATTGACAGTTTACATTTAGGTCCTTTTGATTCGCTACTTGTCCGACTGCTTATCAAAGGACGCCGCCATAACGCACTTAAGGATGATTGACAGGTTGCAACACCTCCCTCGGCCACACACGACGCCCCGCCCCACCGCCCCCCGGCCCCCTCCCCCCCTCCACCCCTCGGTGCCAACACCAGACAAGCGGCACCTCCGACAGGTCCAGACCTGTAGACCCCTCGACATCTCGGTACTCGCACCCTGGACCACACACCTGGCCGGTTCGACGCCCCCCTCCACCCCCCGGCACTGCCGCCAGACAGGCGGCACCTCCGACAGGTCCAGACCTGTAGACCCCTCGACATGTCTGTACTCGCACCCGCGACCCTTACTCGCTCGGCCGATTGCAGGACCGCCGCCTCCGCCGCCGACAGATGCTACCCCCCTCCTCCTACATGCTAGCGACCGGTTCTCAAAGGACGCCGCCACCCGCCCTACCCGCGAGAACAAACAATACCGCGACGATTGTCTTGACCGCACCGACACCGCCCCCACAGGCCGACCCCTGCTCTCTTTTTACGGCGACCACGCCCCGACAGGTCAGCAGCCAATTAAATTGCATATTTATTATTAAGCGCGCCGCAGCGATCCGTACGCCAGATCTCGATTTATGTAACAACAACAATTTCCGCCGTTTATTATTATTATTCTTGGAAAAAAATAAAGCTACCATAGTGTTCTTCGTATGCTAAAAAACAATTTAGAACAGAAATGCTTAGCTGGTCTCGTATACTACAGCATGTAGTAGTATTAAATATTAAAACTCGTATGCAAAATTTGCAAGTAAGAATTTACACTCCCATCTCTCTCCACGCTCTTTGCATAGACTACAACCGACAGACGTGTTTAATAATAATAATAATAATAGCGCAGGTTACGGTAATGAACGCCACACACTTACGTATCCATCTTAACATATACTCTTTCGATATACAGAAACAATTCTAACGAAAAGAAAAGAAATGGTCCGTTTTCGGAATTTGACCGCAACCTTAGATCTATAAATGTATCTCTTCGTTTAGACGATGCAAGCAACAGCCATCGAACGGAATGTAACTTGTATGCCAACCACTCTTTCGATAAAACTGCAACAGCGGCAGCAGCAGAAGACGGCATATTGTTTATACAAAAATTCCAGATAACGAAAATCGGCAATGACAATGTCTCTAAATATACATTTGCAAAGCACCGTTAAACTCGTATGCAAAATTTGCAAGTAAGAATTTACATTCCCATCTCTTTCCAGCCGTGTTTAATAATAATAGCGCAGGTTAGATAATAAACGCCACAAACTTACTTATCCATCTTAACATAAACTCTTTCGATATACAGAAACAATTCTAACGAAAAGAAAAGAAATGGTCCGTTTCGGAACTCGACCACAACCTTGCATCTATAAATGTATCTCTTCGTTTAGACGATGCAAGCAATAGCCATCGAACGGGATGTAACTTGTATGCCAACCACTCTTTCGATAAAACAGCAACAACAGCGGCAAGCAGCAGAATACGACATAGTGTTTATACAAAAATTCCAAATAACGAAAATCGGCAATGACATTTAGCACAAAGTCTCTAAATAAACATCTGCAAGCACCGTTAACAATCGTCCAGAACGCAGAGCGCTCTCTCGGCAGACTACATAAAAGAAACATATGCTAAGTGTTTAAACAAAAACACCTAAGTTACATCTCCAAATGATCAAAACCTTCCATGCAGACGCACCATTCTGACAAGGATAGCTCGCAATGCATTTATTTAATGGAGCTGAGCTATGCCGAAAGTTCCGAAATTTAACACTCTCTCTCTCTCTCTTTAGCGATCTTGCCCTGTTACGTTTCCTTCTTCTTAGATCGAGGTATAACTGCGCATTCCGAGAGTTCGGGTATTTTAATTTTACCTCTTATTTACTTGCTACAGCAGTACACATCCCATCTAAGAAATCTCTATGTCCTGTTACGATGCAAACTACATTTATCTGACACCGATATTCCAGCGCCCCAGAAGACATTTAATCCCTATTGTGCAACGGAGAGTCGAAATAAAAGAAAAATACGTGGAATAATTTACCGATTCCGACCGTCTACACTAAAACTTTTCGAAATTATTGGCCTAACAACACCCTTATTCGACAATACAGCAACCACAGAATCGAAGTTACCTGCCCAATGCAACACAGATTTCCAGCTCGACCCGCCCTTTACCCACAAAATTCCTACACCGAACTAAGATTTATTATTTTAATTACAAGTAGATGTCTACCGCAAACGAAGACGCTAACCTACACGCCACAACACATGATTCTATATAGGACATGGAGTGCTACATTTTTTTTTTTATTACAACTGAGTACATGCAAAGTAATGTTCGCGAACACTTATATCGCAACCAACTCCCGCACACATCGATCATAACCTGCTCTCTAAGGAATAGATGGGAGTCACACACAGTACAAACACGTTTGTCGTGTGTTCCGCTAATTTCGGTCAGTACAACTATGCGAGTCAAATCCCCCCGCTTGTTTACTGTAAAAGCAAATATTTTTCCCCACACTATCTGTTTAAACCGGGCTTGCACATATGCAATAACCTCCTTTTAAAAGCCTGTGTCTTCGCCATATAACCCAGTTTTCGTTTACCCTTCTCCTTGGGACTTGTGGAATAACGTAGACAATATCTACGTCTGTTGATAATAAAGTCCTGGAATGCTAATGAAAATATAGCTCCTTGCTCGACTCTACAAGTAATTTACAGTTGAAACTAAACAACATAATGTCCGAGAGAGTGGCCAAGTTTCGGGTACTCTTAATACCCAAGTAATCAAATCTAAAAGCGTTTGCACAGTACAACGGCGCACTTTGTAAATACCGTATCTTCTCTTTTAGAACACTTAAACAATCTTCTTGCACAATCCTCCATCCTGGTAATACTATCTTCTCGACCCAGCGAAAAAATAAGTCCTAACTCCAAGTTCCTTTCTTGTGCAATCCACTAATCCGAACTAAGATTTATTATTTTAATTACAAGTAGATGTCTACCGCAAACGAAGACGCTAACCTACACGCCACAACACATGATTCTATATAGGACATGGAGTGCTGCATTTTTTTTTTTATTACAACTGAGTACATGCAAAGTAATGTTCGCAAACACTTATATCGCAACCAACTCCCGCACACATCGATCATAACCTGCTCTCTAAGGAATAGATGGGAGTCACACACAGTACAAACACGTTTGTCGTGTGTTCCGCTAATTTCGGTCAGTACAACTATGCGAGTCAAATCCCCCCGCTTGTTTACTGTAAAAGCAAATATTTTTCCCCACACTATCTGTTTAAACCGGGCTTGCACATATGCAATAACCTCCTTT
The DNA here is from genome assembly GCA_026315105.1 of Locusta migratoria. Classification (NCBI taxonomy): domain Eukaryota; kingdom Metazoa; phylum Arthropoda; class Insecta; order Orthoptera; family Acrididae; genus Locusta; species Locusta migratoria. The sequence goes on from CM048747.1 coordinate 428,471,988, forward strand.
TAAAAGCCTTAGTCTTCCCCATATAACCCTGTTTTCGTTTACCCTTCTTCTTCTTCTTCTTAGGACTTATGGAATAACGTAGACGATATCTACGTCTGTGGATAATAAAGTCCTGGAATGCTAAAAAAAAAATATAGTTCCTTGCTCGACTCTACAAGTAATTTACAGTCGAAACATAATGTCCGAGAGAGTGGTCAATTTTCTGGTACTCTTAATACCCAAGTAATCAAATCTAAAAGCGTTTGCACAGTACAACGGCGCACTTTGTAAATACCGTATCTTCTCTTTTAGAACACTTAAACAATCTTCTTACACAATCCTCCATCCTGGTAATACCATCTTCTCGATCCGGCGAAAAAATAAAAGTCCTAACAATCAACTGCCTGGACTCTTTATAAAATCGACATCTTTGCTTACACCAGGGCTCGTGATTTTTCGACAAATTTATTTTGGTTCTACAATTCGACGCCAACCACGTTAAGCAGTCGTTTCCTCGCCCGCAACCACTTTGATATTGCTCCTTCCATCCGAAAGTCATGCTCGGATACGAACGCCACTCGGTTAAAGTGTTGTCCAAAAATCCAGGAGATAGAAGCCATCTACACGAAGCTGCTGCTGTAGTATAGATGGGAGCGCCTCCATTAAAAAAGCATCGATTCGCTGCAGTTTATAAGATATATACCCACAAGACATACATATTTCCCCCATGTATTCCAGAAATAGTAACTTCGTCTTGTCTCCAGCGTTTGCAGTATCGAACTTGCTGAATTTACTACACTCACACGCACTCCATTGGCTACAACTAGCGCACTTTAAGTTACCAAACTGTAGGAGTTTTATAAAACACGTTGATTTTCGACGAAAGAATTATGATTTACCGCAGCAGACACATTCGCTACGTAAACGTGTTGCACACCAGCCGTAAAGTAGCCAACACTAGCATACGATTAAACAGGCGATGCTTCGACGAAAGATCAATGCACCACCAAAGTCAGTTTTCTTTACAGCATTACCGTGTCGTATATATTTAGGGTATATCGACACTTTTTACTTACATTCCGTCCCATCTAGCCTAAAGCACTCTCTGTAAGCGCCAAACATTTCCAACACAGTAACAGAAGTGCACCTACAGTCAACACGAACCTACAACAACAAACGAATCTAGTCATTCCAACACGATTTTTGTCCCAAATAGCATGCTGCAAGCTATGTATACGTTCGTAACAACCCAGACAGAGCTATCCTTACATCCGTCACTAACCCAGTACCAACTCTAAACAAGTTACCACAGATGGTGTTATAACCTCGATCAGTAACAGACAAGATCTCCCAGACACACAGCGTTTTAGTAAAGTTTCGATGTCTCTCTCTCTCCACCCAATAACTACGTTGGTTGCTTGACCCGTCCCTAACATCCAACCACAATTTTGTTTCCAATGCATAGCCCGGCAGACAATATTTCTGGAACGCTTTCTATCAGCCAATACCCCGAGCATTCGCGCACAAATCACCATCGTATTCCACTGCTTCTAACAAATTATTACTCTCGATAAACATCTGTAACACAGTGTAAAAAAATGAGCGACGTGCACACGCACAGAACAGCTAACAAGAAAAGATCTAGATCCAAGCCAAGTTCTTATAATCCTTACAAGCAGCAACGCAAAATACTCTACACCATTTCGAACTAATGCAACACCAGATTTTTTTAACGATCTTCAAGATCAATCCTTTAGAGACTAAACATACGATTAAATGCACCTCCAATGTAGGTAACTAATCCTCTAACTCGATGCTTATCGACCAAAGAACATTAATTTACCACTGCAATCATCTCCAATACGCTACCCAGAGAAGTCCATTCGTAAACACAGCTAAAAGAAGATATAAATGCCCCACATCCAAGCTACGAAGTATCTATAAGTATTTCCACAATTGTGGACCACATCTGCGTTGCATCGTATCGCGCGACTAAACAGTTCGAAATAGGTACTTCGCGCAAGCTAGCATGCATAATCACATTCCATGTTATTTCTGGCTGTAGGCGAGTGCGGACCTGTTACCTCATCGTAGACGCCGGTTTGGAGCGTGTGTACGTCCTATACATGTAAACATACCTGTCCACGCTCGCACCTGACCCGGAGAAGTTTTCGGTTTAATTTTTCCTGGCCGCACCAGATTCCGAATACAAGAGATCTATTTTCGCGAAGATAGATTTCCTCGCAGCTGACGCAAGCGATGTTTTTACCGTACGAGCAGTCGTTAAACTTTTATACGCAGATACATATACAGACAGTAGGATGTGCGCAAATTTGCGATGTAGCTCTTACAGAAATGAAACATAGTTTTTTTAGAAATTCGATAAGAAGAAGAAGAAGAACGAAATTTATACAAGATGAACCAATGTGCAATAAGTCAAACCCCAATCCATGCAGCAATGTACCGAGCAACATCGATTTAAACGAACGCTTTGCTTAACTGTAGAATAGAACAACACAGAATTACACCTCCCTAACAGATACTTTACCGAGGAGTTACTGCTCTTTGCTAACAAGAAACATGTCTTCTGGTATCTTCTCCTAAACCCTATAAGACCGAAACTTTCTACTCGAGAAGCTAGACACAGAATACAAATCGTTCTTTATTATGTTCTCGAACTCCATTACGTATCTTCGATTCCTCCTGCACCTTCGGGCAATGCTTCTAGACGAGAACAATCGTGTATTTTAACTTTTCCCATTATTTCCTGGTTATAGCACTATGCGTCGCTATGTGTGTACGTTACCAACTCCTGTGGTAATTTCCGTATGGAACACTAGGTTTTACGATTATTGCAAACGATTGCTTGTTATTCCATCCGTTTTTAACTCTGCAAATGACTGTCTCCATTCCACCACATTTGGATGCAATGTAGTCCCTTCTCCAAACGATAATGCAATACGTTTTTCGTGTCTTCCGCTGTTTTCGGCCAGTACACCGACGCGTGACCAATCTCCCTGACTGTTTACTGTAAAAAGCAAATATTTTATAAGTCCCAGTCGTAACCAGATTTCTCCACACCCTCCGTTTAAGCCGGGCTTACACATATGCCATAGCTTCGTCTTTCTCCAGCATTAGTTTGTACTCGTCCTTTATGGCAGTTGCTTTAGCGATATATTCTAGCTTCCTTCTCTTGGTCTCGATATCCGCCATTTCCAGTTTTCTTTTCGCGCACATAAGACATTAACTGCACGTAGCGATGTAATTTCTTTAATGGGGACGACTTAAGCCTTACTCTTTTCGCTGCACTTGCAGAGTGACATTGTTTGTAGGTACCAGACCTAATTCGGCGATATCTATATCTGGAGGCAGTGTGGAGAACAATGTTCTGGATTGGGAGAAGTATGTTTCCCCTGCATCAATGTAGCTTTTAAGTGTACTACTTATATCGTCTTCGCCGCTGCTAGTATTACGAATCTCCACCTAATTTACAGGTAAACAATGGAAACTAAAAGCTGACAGAACGTAACGTACAAGCTTTTATCGATCTGGAAGGTTTAACCTGTACACCGATAAATTTTCGGGTATTTTTATTACCCCAGTACACAAATTGCAGGACACTATTAAACACTACAAAGCATCTGTTGTCCCAGGTGTTTGTTATTCGCCCCCCACATGGTGGAGAAACACTTTGCAGATACCATTTAAAAAACTCGCACAAGATCAAAAACACTCTCCATCCGGTAATCGTATATTGTAATACCCCTGTTCTCGACCCAACGACGAAGTAAGTGCTCAAATGCAGCAAACAGACCTCTATCTCTCTTTTTAGGGTAAATTGGGTCACGGATCACAAAATTCACACCACAACCAGCGGTTTTATCCCCTAGTAAGACTCCAGGACGTTCTCCAAATTATGGAGAAAATATTTCCATGCGAAGTACTAAATAACCTCCATATAGGCGAGATTCTAGTTGGGTTCTTCGGGACTTGTGGTATAGAGACAAGTGCGTAGAATCGAATCCTGCATATGACAACGCGACGGTGGCAAGTTCCGAAGCGCAGCAGCTGGGAGGACCTCCAGGCTATAGCGAAGACACACATCCTCCGCAACTCCCACAAGGTGTTGTATTGGAATATATAAGGGATGGTTGGAGAAGCCTCCTCGTCACATCCTCGAAACGCAAAGCATGCTCCTGGATAGCTAAAATACGGAAATTACCACAGGAGTTGGTAACGTACACACATAGCGACGCATAGTGCTATAACCAGGAAATAATGGGAAAAGTTAAAATACACGATTGTTCTCGTCTAGAAGCATTGCCCGAAGGTGCAGGAGGAATCGAAGATACGTAATGGAGTTCGAGAACATAATAAAGAACGATTTGTATTCTGTGTCTAGCTTCTCGAGTAGAAAGTTTCGGTCTTATAGGGTTTAGGAGAAGATACCAGAAGACATGTTTCTTGTTAGCAAAGAGCAGTAACTCCTCGGTAAAGTATCTGTTAGGGAGGTGTAATTCTGTGTTGTTCTATTCTACAGTTAAGCAAAGCGTTCGTTTAAATCGATGTTGCTCGGTACATTGCTGCATGGATTGGGGTTTGACTTATTGCACATTGGTTCATCTTGTATAAATTTCGTTCTTCTTCTTCTTCTTATCGAATTTCTAAAAAAACTATGTTTCATTTCTGTAAGAGCTACATCGCAAATTTGCGCACATCCTACTGTCTGTATATGTATCTGCGTATAAAAGTTTAACGACTGCTCGTACGGTAAAAACATCGCTTGCGTCAGCTGCGAGGAAATCTATCTTCGCGAAAATAGATCTCTTGTATTCGGAATCTGGTGCGGCCAGGAAAAATTAAACCGAAAACTTCTCCGGGTCAGGTGCGAGCGTGGACAGGTATGTTTACATGTATAGGACGTACACACGCTCCAAACCGGCGTCTACGATGAGGTAACAGGTCCGCACTCGCCTACAGCCAGAAATAACATGGAATGTGATTATGCATGCTAGCTTGCGCGAAGTACCTATTTCGAACTGTTTAGTCGCGCGATACGATGCAACGCAGATGTGGTCCACAATTGTGGAAATACTTATAGATACTTCGTAGCTTGGATGTGGGGCATTTATATCTTCTTTTAGCTGTGTTTACGAATGGACTTCTCTGGGTAGCGTATTGGAGATGATTGCAGTGGTAAATTAATGTTCTTTGGTCGATAAGCATCGAGTTAGAGGATTAGTTACCTACATTGGAGGTGCATTTAATCGTATGTTTAGTCTCTAAAGGATTGATCTTGAAGATCGTTAAAAAAATCTGGTGTTGCATTAGTTCGAAATGGTGTAGAGTATTTTGCGTTGCTGCTTGTAAGGATTATAAGAACTTGGCTTGGATCTAGATCTTTTCTTGTTAGCTGTTCTGTGCGTGTGCACGTCGCTCATTTTTTTACACTGTGTTACAGATGTTTATCGAGAGTAATAATTTGTTAGAAGCAGTGGAATACGATGGTGATTTGTGCGCGAATGCTCGGGGTATTGGCTGATAGAAAGCGTTCCAGAAATATTGTCTGCCGGGCTATGCATTGGAAACAAAATTGTGGTTGGATGTTAGGGACGGGTCAAGCAACCAACGTAGTTATTGGGTGGAGAGAGAGAGACATCGAAACTTTACTAAAACGCTGTGTGTCTGGGAGATCTTGTCTGTTACTGATCGAGGTTATAACACCATCTGTGGTAACTTGTTTAGAGTTGGTACTGGGTTAGTGACGGATGTAAGGATAGCTCTGTCTGGGTTGTTACGAACGTATACATAGCTTGCAGCATGCTATTTGGGACAAAAATCGTGTTGGAATGACTAGATTCGTTTGTTGTTGTAGGTTCGTGTTGACTGTAGGTGCACTTCTGTTACTGTGTTGGAAATGTTTGGCGCTTACAGAGAGTGCTTTAGGCTAGATGGGACGGAATGTAAGTAAAAAGTGTCGATATACCCTAAATATATACGACACGGTAATGCTGTAAAGAAAACTGACTTTGGTGGTGCATTGATCTTTCGTCGAAGCATCGCCTGTTTAATCGTATGCTAGTGTTGGCTACTTTACGGCTGGTGTGCAACACGTTTACGTAGCGAATGTGTCTGCTGCGGTAAATCATAATTCTTTCGTCGAAAATCAACGTGTTTTATAAAATTCCTACAGTTTGGTAACTTAAAGTGCGCTAGTTGTAGCCAATGGAGTGCGTGTGAGTGTAGTAAATTCAGCAAGTTCGATACTGCAAACGCTGGAGACAAGACGAAGTTACTATTTCTGGAATACATGGGGGAAATATGTATGTCTTGTGGGTATATATCTTATAAACTGCAGCGAATCGATGCTTTTTTAATGGAGGCGCTCCCATCTATACTACAGCAGCAGCTTCGTGTAGATGGCTTCTATCTCCTGGATTTTTGGACAACACTTTAACCGAGTGGCGTTCGTATCCGAGCATGACTTTCGGATGGAAGGAGCAATATCAAAGTGGTTGCGGGCGAGGAAACGACTGCTTAACGTGGTTGGCGTCGAATTGTAGAACCAAAATAAATTTGTCGAAAAATCACGAGCCCTGGTGTAAGCAAAGATGTCGATTTTATAAAGAGTCCAGGCAGTTGATTGTTAGGACTTTTATTTTTTCGCCGGATCGAGAAGATGGTATTACCAGGATGGAGGATTGTGTAAGAAGATTGTTTAAGTGTTCTAAAAGAGAAGATACGGTATTTACAAAGTGCGCCGTTGTACTGTGCAAACGCTTTTAGATTTGATTACTTGGGTATTAAGAGTACCAGAAAATTGGCCACTCTCTCGGACATTATGTTTCGACTGTAAATTACTTGTAGAGTCGAGCAAGGAACTATATTTTTTTTTTAGCATTCCAGGACTTTATTATCCACAGACGTAGATATCGTCTACGTTATTCCATAAGTCCTAAGAAGAAGAAGAAGAAGGGTAAACGAAAACAGGGTTATATGGCGAAGACTAAGGCTTTTAAAAGGAGGTTATTGCATATGTGCAAGCCCGGTTTAAACAGATAGTGTGGGGAAAAATATTTGCTTTTACAGTAAACAAGCGGGGGGATTTGACTCGCATAGTTGTACTGACCGAAATTAGCGGAACACACGACAAACGTGTTTGTACTGTGTGTGACTCCCATCTATTCCTTAGAGAGCAGGTTATGATCGATGTGTGCGGGAGTTGGTTGCGATATAAGTGTTCGCGAACATTACTTTGCATGTACTCAGTTGTAATTAAAAAAAAAATGTAGCACTCCATGTCCTATATAGAATCATGTGTTGTGGCGTGTAGGTTAGCGTCTTCGTTTGCGGTAGACATCTACTTGTAATTAAAATAATAAATCTTAGTTCGGTGTAGGAATTTTGTGGGTAAAGGGCGGGTCGAGCTGGAAATCTGTGTTGCATTGGGCAGGTAACTTCGATTCTGTGGTTGCTGTATTGTCGAATAAGGGTGTTGTTAGGCCAATAATTTCGAAAAGTTTTAGTGTAGACGGTCGGAATCGGTAAATTATTCCACGTATTTTTCTTTTATTTCGACTCTCCGTTGCACAATAGGGATTAAATGTCTTCTGGGGCGCTGGAATATCGGTGTCAGATAAATGTAGTTTGCATCGTAACAGGACATAGAGATTTCTTAGATGGGATGTGTACTGCTGTAGCAAGTAAATAAGAGGTAAAATTAAAATACCCGAACTCTCGGAATGCGCAGTTATACCTCGATCTAAGAAGAAGGAAACGTAACAGGGCAAGATCGCTAAAGAGAGAGAGAGAGAGTGTGTTAAATTTCGGAACTTTCGGCATGGCTCAGCTCCATTAAATACATGCATTGCGAGCTATCCTTGTCAGAATGGTGCGTCTGCATGGAAGGTTTTGATCATTTGGAGATGTAACTTAGGTGTTTTTGTTTAAACACTTAGCATATGTTTCTTTTATGTAGTCTGCCGAGAGAGCGCTCTGCGTTCTGGACGATTGTTAACGGTGCTTGCAGATGTTTATTTAGAGACTTTGTGCTAAATGTCATTGCCGATTTTCGTTATTTGGAATTTTTGTATAAACACTATGTCGTATTCTGCTGCTTGCCGCTGTTGTTGCTGTTTTATCGAAAGAGCAAGTTACATCCCGTTCGATGGCTATTGCTTGCATCGTCTAAACGAAGAGATACATTTATAGATGCAAGGTTGTGGTCGAGTTCCGAAACGGACCATTTCTTTTCTTTTCGTTAGAATTGTTTCTGTATATCGAAAGAGTTTATGTTAAGATGGATACGTAAGTTTGTGGCGTTCATTACCGTAACCTGCGCTATTATTATTATTATTAAACACGTCTGTCGGTTGTAGTCTATGCAAAGAGCGTGGAGAGAGATGGGAGTGTAAATTCTTACTTGCAAATTTTGCATACGAGTTTTAATATTTAATACTACTACATGCTGTAGTATACGAGACCAGCTAAGCATTTCTGTTCTAAATTGTTTTTTAGCATACGAAGAACACTATGGTAGCTTTATTTTTTTCCAAGAATAATAATAATAAACGGCGGAAATTGTTGTTGTTACATAAATCGAGATCTGGCGTACGGATCGCTGCGGCGCGCTTAATAATAAATATGCAATTTAATTGGCTGCTGACCTGTCGGGGCGTGGTCGCCGTAAAAAGAGAGCAGGGGTCGGCCTGTGGGGGCGGTGTCGGTGCGGTCAAGACAATCGTCGCGGTATTGTTTGTTCTCGCTGGTAGGGCGGGTGGCGGCGTCCTTTGAGAACCGGTCGCTAGCATGGAGGAGGAGGGGGTAGCATCTGTCGGCGGCGGAGGCGGCGGTCCGGCAATCGGCCGAGCGAGTAGGGGTCGCGGGTGCGAGTACAGACATGTCGAGGGGTCTACAGGTCTGGACCTGTCGGAGGTGCCGCCTGTCTGGCGGCAGTGCCGGGGGGTGGAGGGGGGCGTCGAACCGGCCAGGTGTGTGGTCCAGGGTGCGAGTACCGACATGTCGAGGGGTCTACAGGTCTGGACCTGTCGGAGGTGCCGCTTGTCTGGTGGTGGCACCGAGGGGTGGAGGGGGGAGGGGGCCGGGGGGCGGTGGGGCGGGGCGTCGTGTGTGGCCGAGGGAGGTGTTGCAACCTGTCAATCATCCTTAAGTGCGTTATGGCGGCGTCCTTTGATAAGCAGTCGGACAAGTAGCGAATCAAAAGGACCTAAATGTAAACTGTCAATCATCTTTCGTTCTTCCAGGAAGACATATCAATCATCCTGTGGCGGTATCCTTTGATCTGCGGTCAGGCAATTGGCCGAGGGAGGAGGGGTGGGGCGTAATTCAAATTTCCCGCCAAAAAACAAAAGACGCGCGAATCTCAGTGGCGAGAAACCGGCACCACCCCACTACTAGTGCCTCAGGACAAAATAAATGCATTGTGTGAAAAATACAGTGACTTGTTTTCGCCGGAACTAGGTTGTGCAAAAGACTTCGTGGCACATGTAACTTTAAAAGAATCTGCAGTTCCACAATTTCGTAAAGCTAGACCAGTGCCTATCGCAATGCGTGATACAGTTGCCGAAGAACTTAAACGTTGGCAAGATGGGTGATTTCTCCTGTTTCTGCGAGTCAGTGGGCCTCGCCTTCAGTAATTATACCCAAGCCGTCAGGAAAACCTCGTCTCTGTGCGGACTTCAAATCAACAGTGAACAGTCAAACAATTGTAGACACTTATCCCCTGCCCAGACCTGACGAACTACTGGACAAATTAGGACAGTCTCGTTTCTTTTCTAAGATTGATTTAGCAGAGGCATACTTACAGATTCCACTTGATGACGAGTCAAAAAAGTTTTTCGTCATTAATACTCACATGGGCCTTTTTCAGTTTCAACGCCTACCCTTTGGCAGTTCTTCCGCTCCCGCTATTTTTCAGCGTTTTTTGGAACAGCTGACAGTTTCTGTACCGTGTTGCTCGAACTACTTAGATGATATTGTGGTATCCGGACGTACAGTTGAAGAACATTTATCGAACCTGGAGTGTCTTTTCAAAGTGTTGACTGCAGCAGGTCTACGCTGTAATAAAGCAAAGTGTTCGTTTTTTCAAACTGAAATAGAGTACCTAGGCCATGTGATTAATGCCCAAGGAATTCATCCCTTACAGTCACATCTTCGAGCAATCAAAGACTTGCCTCCTCCTAAGAATGTGCATGAATTGCAAGCAGTGATGGGAAAGCTTAACTATTATTTCAGATTTATTCCCAATGCCTCTCAGATTGCAGCTCCACTGCATCACTTACGTAGGAAGAATGTTCCTTTTGTATGGTCTAAAGATTGTCAGGTTGCCTTTGACAAACTAAAGTCTGCACTACTCAGTGATGCATGTTTGATTCCCTTTGACCCACAGAAGCCTGTAGTGTTAGCAGTTGACGCCTCGTCGTACGGTCTGGGTGCCGTTCTGTCGCATCGTATTGGATGTCACGATCGTCCTATTGCCTTTGCATCCAAGCTACTGACGCCGACGCAACAGAATTACAGTCAGATAGAAAAGGAGGCCTTAGCAATCATTTACGGCGTCACAAAGTTTCATCATTATCTCTATGGCAGAAAATTCTATTTGTTGACAGACCACAAGCCTCTCACGTCGTAGTTCTCACCCACAAAGCCAATTCCGCCACTAACGGCACAAAAGCTTCAGAGATGGTCCTTGATATTGTCTAATTATCAGTATGAGATTTTGTACCGACCTACCACTAAACATGCTAACGCGGACACACTTTCCCGACTTCCGGTTGGCCAGGATGTATCATTTGATTCTTCGGAAATGGCATGTTGTCAGATAGACTCCAGAGATGCTTCCGCTGTCGCAGACTTTCCTTTGAACTCTCGTCGGGTTGCACAGGAAACAGCTGCGGATGCAGACCTAAGTGTGGTAGCACGTTTTGTTCGCTCAGGGTGGCCTGCCAGAGCCAAAGACATTGATCGGCCTCTGGTTCGACGTTATTTTGCACAACGTCATGCATTATCTTTAAGTCAGGGTGTACTGTTGTTGCATACCGACAACGACCAAGCAAGAGTGATTGTTCCTCGTTCCCTGCAACGAGAAGTGTTACGCCTCCTGCATCAAGGACATTGGGGCATTGTTAGGACAAAGCAATTGGCCAGACGTCATTGTACCTGGGTTGGTATGGACGCTCAGATAGAGAGCATGACATCACAGTGTACAGTTTGTGCGGAGCATCAGGCGGCTCCTCCACAGCGTTTCTCAGACTGGCCACGCCCCAAGGGACCATGGCAACGTTTACATATTGACTTTGCCGGACCTTTCTGGAATACGCGCTGGTTAATTGTTGTAGACGCTTTCAGCAAGTTTCCTTTTGTGATTGCCATGAACTCAACGACAGCTTCTAGTACAATCAGTGCCTTAACATCAGTGTTTTGCATCGAAGGCTTGCCTGAAACTATCGTCAGTGACAATGGACCTCAGTTTGTTAGTGCGGAATTTCAACAGTTTTGTCGTGTGAATGGCATTCAGCATATTACCACTGCACCTTTTCACCCTCAGTCCAATGGTGAAGCAGAACGTTTCGTTCGAACATTCAAGTCTCACATGGAGAAGATGAAAGGTCAGCACTCCAGGCAGCAAGCTCTTCAAATTTTCCTGTCTACGTATCGGTGCATGCCACGTGACGGCCCGTCTCCTGCCGAGCTGCTACACGGCCGCCGTCACCGCACTCTCCTTCACCTGCTGCAGCCTCCAACGCACCAAGTCGGTTCGTATGGCGCTACGCGTTTTCAGGTTTCTACGCCGGTGCTGTACAGGGTGTTTGCTGATATGAAGAAGACATGGTTGCCAGGCACCATTCAGCGCGTGCTCGGTCGCAATATGTATGTTGTACGTTCTTCCACAGGGTCGGAGCTGCGGCGCCACGCAAACCAATTGCGCCTGCACAGACCGCGCGATCCTGTCTCCGGTTTCTTGATTCCAGACCCAGTTCACCGCCAGGGAGCACAGCCACATCGTTCGTCCCCGGACTACGAGATCGTCCCGATGGAGATCGACGCGCCTCTGTCGCCGCCGCAGATGACAGCGTCACCGAGAGGGACTCCGGGACCGTGCAGGCCCCCACAGCTTGGGCCACGCACCTCAGAAGAAGATGACCTGCTGGGCGGGGGTGTGCGCCCTTCCCCAGGTTTCGGTGGGTTTCCTGGAGGATCACAAGGCGGATGCCGGGGCGCGGACGGCGTCTCGATCCCAGCCTCAGCTACGACGCCCGTCCCACCAGTAACACCCCCGCCCAGGCCCTCCTCCCAATGCCGTCGCCGTGGCCCTCAGCCCTACGCCACGACGGCGCGGCGGTTTGGGGGGGAGGGGTGTGGTGTCGCACAAATCCAAAGTGCGCGCCACCTACTTTCGCCGCGCGCCGCCATGCACGCACGGCGCGGCGTTCTCACGACGACCGCCACGAGCGCCCTCTGCGACAACTCCGCTCGTGGCCACCAATGAAGGACATCGTCACTTGGGACTGAGTCAGCAACCAGTTAGGACCTTCGTAATCAGCTAGGCACCAGTGAAGACTTTGCTATCGTACAGGCACTAGGCAGGCCTCTAACAACTATGTATCAACATTCTGCAGTACTATGTAAAAGTTAAGTATTGTTACATTCTGTGCAATACATATCTCTTTCTAATTTACTCTAGTGTTTATAGTTTCTGGCTGCTCCCCTCCGTACCTGCACCAGCGTGCTATTTTTGTTCCTGTGTCGGTCTCATTCCACTCGGCCACCGACACCTACGACAAGGCTGGGACACAAAAGCGGCGACGAAGTCGGGACACAAAAGGTTCATTAACCACTTTCATAACTTTTCTCTACCGTTCCATTCTCCAATAGCGCGCGGGAAGAAAGAACACCTAAATCGTTCCATTTTCGATCTGATTTCTCTTATTTTATTGGGATGGTCATGTCGCCCTAAGTAGGTGGGTGCTATCAAAATATTTTCACATTCATAAGTAAAAGTCGGTGGTTGAAACTTCGCAAACAGATCACGCCGCAATGAATAACGTCTTTTTTTTTAATGATTTCCACCCCAATTCGTGCAACATTTCCGTGACGCTTTTTCCCCCGTAACGTGATAAAACAGAACGAGCTGCCCTTCTCTAAACCTTCTCAATGTTTTCCGTCAGTCCCACCTGGTGAGGGACCAACAAAGGGCAACAGTTCTCCAGGAGAGGACGCACAAGTGTGATGTAGGCTGTCTCTTTGGTGGAGCTGGTGCATCTTCGAAGCGTTCTGCCAATGGTTCGCCTTCCCCGCAATACTTTCTATGTGTTCTCTCCAGTCTAAGTTGTTCGTAATTGTAACTCCTAGGTATTTGGTAGCATTTACGACCTTAAGGTTTGACTGATTTATCGCGTAATTGAAGTTCAGCGGATTTCTTTTAGTGGTCATGTATATTACTTCACACTTTTCTTTATTTAGTGTCAATTGCCAATTTTCGCACCATGTAGAAATTTTGTCTAAATCGCTTTGCAGTTGCTTTTGATCCTCTGTTGACTTCACTAACCGACAAACGACAGCATCATCCGCGAACAGTCTAATGGAGCTATTCAGATTATCTCCTAAATCGTTTATAAACACGGTTACGAGCTTAACAATAATGATTGTATGTCCCAACACCTTCTGATCTAACTTTATTAATAATCCAATTATTGTGTTGTCAGCAAGTGGTGTAATTAATATCTGTATGAAAAGGCACGTTACACAATAGACAAGTAATACCAGTAGTTACTTGATAAGCAAGTTGGTTACAACTTCTACAATTGAATATGAATGACATAACAAAAGTGAACAATAAGCAAATGGTGTAATTAATTTGGTATGTAGAGAACTTTCCACGATTGTCAAGAAACATTGATAGCTACCTGATAAACTAGTTGTCTACCAATCTTGTATCGAAGGATATGTAAGAGCATTACAAATCGGGCTACTAAGTATGTGCAAAATAAATTTAAATTCAATCACCTCTTATCTGTAGACAGCAGCTTCTTGCAGCACATTAATGATGAAATATAAAAAAAATTGAAACTTTTGTCTATCCTACAGTTTACAAGTTGCAGCCTAAAATTACTTGGGGATAATAAGAAATTTCAGTTTAAACAAAAAGGGGGACATGAAGCTGTGTTAAATTAAAACAAAGTTTTAAGTTAGGATTATTATCATTGTTACGTTATCAAAACGACCATTACAAAAATAAAGAAAAAAAAATTATATATATACAAAAATCAAAATCAGAATTATTAAGAATCCTAATGGCTTACAACAATACTCTCGCAGTCTATAGCTCTTAACCAGTACCTAACTTCGTCCGTCCACTTCCACTCACTCCCACCTTCTCTCTTACAGTCACCTCCGTCCTCTCGCTACTCACTACACAGTTCATATACTGTCTTTGGTCAGAGGGACAGAACAGTGCTGTCACCCTTCAATCTATACCGTCATGCTTAACGTAACTGTTAACATGACAGTTTAGCTACGTATTTAAAGCTTTGAGACTGCCCACTCAGTGGCCGAAACCTAGGCAGGTCTGAAAAGTAAAAACAAAAATTGCGATTGATTGCTGACATTTCCTACAAATCTGTTTAAACAGAATTCCACAAACGTTTAAAAAACGTGGGGGAGGGGGGGGGGACAATTTAGCAGCTCGCACGGGGCGGCACTTGGGCTTGCGCCGGCCCTGTATCAACTACCTTTCCACTGCCTTTCCACTTTCAAACATCAGAGAGCACGTGTCGGTGTCCGGGAGCACGCTTTGCGTTTCCGAAGATAATGCCGGTTGCGTCACCTCGCCGGGCCGAGCGCGGGTGTGTGTGTGTGTCTTCGCTATAGCCGGGAGGTGTCCCCGCTGACGCCCTTCGGAGCTCGTCACCACCGTTTCAGTTAAAATGTTTTGTCAGATGCGGGATTCGAACCCAAGATCCGTTTCTGGGTACTAGATCTTAAAACTAGCGCCTTAGTCCGCCGGACAATCTGAATGATTTTTTTTTTAATTTTTATTCATTTATTATTATTTTTTTTATTTACAAACCTATCTCTCTAAAACATATAACTGGACTTGTTTTCAATGATATATATTGGATCGTGATCTAAAATTTCGTCAGTTGTGTGTGTGTACATTTGACGTATGCTGAACGATTCCATGATATTTATCACATCGGAGTTTGGTGTTGTCGAGGATAAAACGAGTAGTAATGGTTCTTTTTTTCCCCTTAGTTCTATCTGGAGCTAAGCTCAACGAATACTCTGATCATGAAGAAACTGAGCTGGAGCCCTGTAGGGATGTCAGCACACGAAATAAACAGTCCCTAAAGTCTTCTAGTAGCCACGTCACAGATGAACATAAGGTCCTCGGATGTCTTCATCGCTGTGGAGTAAAGATAGAACCCTACACCAAAGTCTTCGCTCAATATAAACAGTCTCTTGGAGCCTTCTAGGACCCTTGTCATGCATAGCGTAAGATGTGAAGTTAAACTTCCTAGTTGTCTCTGTTTGGAACAACTGTCGGAAGGACAAGAGCTGATTGTTACATCTATAAGACAGGTGTTTTATAGAGGCAAAAAAGGTGTGTCCTGTGATTTGAGGTTATTTCGCCTCTGTATCTGCCAAATTACTGGCTTGAGAAGGAGTTGGAGGACCCTGACGTAGATTTGTTGAATGAGATAAAAATCAAGCTTGGGGGTGTTAAAACCACAGCAAGTGAAAATAAAGAGAGGACTGTACTTCTGTGCGTGTGAATATGTAGTAGTTGTACAACCTCTGCAAGATAAACCTCACTGAAATCTTGAAAGGAAGTGACCTAACTCATAGCTTGGAGAAATTCCAAGTGCCTGACTTGTAGCTAACATGGACCATTTTGATTTGATCCTTGAATTCCTCGTGAAGAAGAAGAAGAAGAAGGGGTCGTCACTTAGAGTGTTATTTTACTACTTTGGAGCAGTCATTTACACTGGATGTGCTGAGAAGAAGATTACCTGGATGCAGCAATTCTTCAAGGCCATGAATCCTCCATCCACTGATCCAAGAAAAAGAAAAAATAGTGTTGTTGCTTGTGCGAAACAGATAATGTTTATATTTTTCTTTGTTGGTTGGTTGAAGGAAAATAAATTAAATTTTACCTATGAAACCGAGATTATTATTTATTTACCTAATTCATCTAAGCAATATGTCTCATGTAAAAAGCTCTCTGGGTATAACCAACGCCAGGTCTGATTTAAAAAAATCTCAAGCTTTCGATGTTAAGCTACACCATCGTCATCGAGAGTACAAAAAATCGGTGACTATATATGCTGGCTTGGCGTCCTGCCTATATAGCTGCAAAACAAAGTCTAGACCCCTTCTCGATGACTGAAGATTGTGTGTGAATGCCAGTGTAGTCAGGTCCGATGAGGTGATGTGTAACGTTTTGTTGTGTGTACAGCTAGCATCAAATTGAGTCTGAACTCCTGCGTGTGGGACTGTGACTAATATCTGCAAGCCTATGCTGTCTCTCGTGATCGTATAACTGTTAATGGATAAGTGATTTGTAATTCACGTCTGTTTCACCGGTAATCGTAAGTTTGATGTCTGGTGTTGTCTGTTAGCGTGATGCAGTACAATGGTACTCAAATACAGGAAATGTGTGTTTTAGGTAGGATTTTAAGAAGGTTAATGGGGAAGTCTATATTTGCCACACAGTTTGGCTTGTATGGCTTGTTCTACTCGGGGAGGGATCTGATTGAGATGCTTCGCGACGAATGCTATCGTAAAAAAATGTGCATCCTATTTCAAAATATAGACTGTGGCAGGAGAGACCTAGAAAGTAATATACTCGGAGCTTCATCAATAATTCAGTTCAAGACGCTTCGGGTACTAGAGAGTTGCTCTATCAATCGCGGTGGTGGGCTGTGTGTGTTAAGACAACTTTATGTAGCAATTACAAAATATGTGATCGAGGTGGTTAGCGATAGTGTAATTTGATTGTAAGTAGTTTGAAGCTTACAGGGTAAATACCTCGCATGATTGGGATGGTATTGGTTTTGTGTGTGCTTGTTCGGTTTGATGTTGCGTCGAGTAGAACGTTGGAAGGTCCTGGTATTGTGTTCTGTTGGTGGATGAGTTGGAGTCCTCCGCTGTGATATATTTGTGCATCAAACTGGATAATTATTTGATGTGTTGTAAAGCAGATGTGTCGCGCAGTTGTAGATGTACACGCTGCTACAGAGTATTGTGTTTGTGCTGGGGTTGCCGGTGTATTCATCTCATCTGTTAGCGACGCTTACGATGCGATTAGACACATCTTGCTGGTGTTACGATGATGGTCTCTAACGGAAAGTCTCGTAGGTTAGTTGGGTTACAACTTCAGTAAAAATGGTTGTAATTACGCTAAAATTATTCTGGTAACGCCTACTTGCCATGACTGATGTTGCTCGGTTACGATGGTCTCTAAAGAAATCATGTTGGAAGTATGGTCATTTGGTTGTAGAAATGGGTAGACTTGTTTGGGTGATACGTTTGTAGCAAATGGCTTTGCGATGAACGTTTGAATATACGACTGTTGGAAAAACCTCCGTCTTCTGGAAACTGCTGATCATTGGGAATTTTTCTTTCCTAAAAAGTTTTTGGAAAACATCACTGTTGTTTTTCAGTATGTTCTCGGAATTCTGTAGATAGGGAAAACCGCAGAGTGGTGAACTGTATTTTCGCGAGAACAGATTCTTGGGGTGGATAACGAACATACATATTTTTCTGGAGACTGCTGATAATTGGGGATGGGTTTTTTCTCCTCCTAAAAGCGTTCCCGCTGTTTTTCAAGGTGTTCCGACCATCTATAGATCGATTTAGTGCTGTATTGTGGCCACGCTATCGGAATGGTCGCGGAATTCCCCAAATGTTGTGTAGTTAGACCAAATAGCTTGTCTCTTGCGTCCTTCTGGAGGGGAGAAAACTATCTCGTGTTTCCGTTGCTACCATTTATTATTTTATTTAAGATCGACAGATGGGGATCGTTAATTAATTAAGTGTGGTTCCATTAAGAAACATAGTAAAGACAAGCTTCTTCCACTTGGCTATCTGAGGCAGAATTTTGTTTAGAGAACTGCAAGCTACTTTCAACTAACGTAGTAAATCATACAGCATTTATTATTCAACGTTTCAGCGTTATTAGATTTAACACACCTGTTCGAAATAAACTTTTCATTTTCTAAATTACTGTTTAAAGTTTTGTTCTTTGAAGTTCTAGTTTGATTACGGATATGTTTCGTAATTCTAATACCAGAATAAATTTCCAAGTGTTTTCAGTCAACCAGATCCTGCGAACTTCAACATCATTTAGGAAGTGGCGTGATTCTAGACAGAAGCCAATGTCCGAATAATGTATTAGTATATTGTGAGAGCGGTTGCTGAGGTTACTTGTTACTTTGCCTTTCAAAATGATCATGCTATAAAAATCGACTCATACGTCTTACAAAAACGTTTATCACTAAAAGATGGCTGCACCGCCCCCTACGATTATTAACTGGCAGCAGATTCGGAAATAAATGTAGAGCTGTTCTCTTTGTCAATGGCGATAGTCCTCAAACATTCGTTGTGTGTTATTTTTCTTTCTAGGCTCCGCACAATGTAGTCTGCAGTGTCTTCCACGTCATTCAACCTTTAAGTTTAAAAACCTGGTTCCAATGCTGCAGCAAAGTTTTCAGATGTTGCTTTCTGTTGAAACTGGCCAACAGACATATATCCAAAAAGGAGAGGAAGTAAGAAAGTACCTCGGAGTCACATTAGACAGAACCCTCACATATAAGCGACATCTGGAGAACACTGCAGCCAAACTAGCGGCGAGGAATAATACTCTTCATAAGTTATGCGGCACTACTTGGGGGTCCTCGCCAGACACGCTTCGTACGACAGCACTTGGGTTGGTCTACTCAACAGCCAAATGTTGCGCTCCGGTATGGATGAATAGTGCTCACACAAATGTTCAAATGTTTGTAGAGTCTATGGGACTTAACAACGGGGTCATCAGTCCCTAAACTGACAAACTACTTATGAACTACTTACAACTAGGGACGGCACAAATATCCATGCCCGAGGGGGGATTCGAACCCCCGACCGTAGTGGCCGTGCAGACCGTGACTGGAGCGCCTCAGTCTCCTCGGCCACCGCGGCCGGCAGTGCTCACACAAAGAAGATTGATGTGCAGCTGAATGGCACAACGCGAATTGTCAGCGGAACCATTAGATCAACCCCAACTTCCTGGCTGCCCATCCTGAGCCACATTCCACCTGCGGATCTGCGCCGCAGCAATGCTCTCCTCCGGGAATACAGGAAGATAACTGACAATCCTCAGCTCCCCATACACCATGACACGCCTGACCTAGAAAGAAATAGACTGCGATCCAGACACCCAACAATGAAAACAGCCAAGGAATTACACAATACGGACTTTATCCTAATAGAGTCCTGGAAGGAAAGATGGCGGCAGGCATGTCCTAAGCAATGTCAAGCCCTCCCCTACATCACCGAGAGACCGCCTCGATACGGGCTGCACCGTAAAGCCTGGTCATCCCTGAACAGAATTCGCACGAACCATGGAAGATGCGCAGACTCTCTCTACAGTTGAGGTAAAATTCCATCTCCCAACTGCGACTGCGGCGCCGATAGGCAAACCATACGCCACATAATAGAAGACTGCGAGATGAGAGCGTACGATGGGAACGTCTCCGATTTCCTGATTGCAAAAGACGCCGCAATGGACTACATAAGCAACCTTGATGTTTGTATCTGACTGTGTTAATTTATTCTTTGTGTGCTGTATGCATCTTATATACCTTATTTTATGTCTCTTTTGTATTCTTGCATGTTTTACACATTTTATTTTTATTTTTTGTATGTATAGTTGTGTAAGACCCGCTAAATGATGTGCACTGCCATACGATAAATAAATAAATAGTGAGAAATGTCATAATCATCCTCTCTGAAATGGCGCTGCAAATACGTTTGTCACTCCGTCGTTCACAGTTCTCCCTCCTGATTTATCGAATATATTTCGTTTAATTATGAATCTCGAGGAAAAGGTGGAAATATATTTTTATTCCCTGTATTACTTCTGTCTTCTTTTCCATGTTATTGAATCCACACGCTACATCCAACACCTATTAAAGCTGTATAACGTCGACTTATAGTTTACAGACCACACAAACTGACACTGTATCTACCAACTGAAACGACGAGTCGGTCCGGACTGGTTATTGCTACGTGTAAATGGAATGAACTGACGGTAGGCAAGCGATACCACAGAGCAAGTGGAAAAGGCGTTCTGGGACAAGGTGAAGATAGCCTGGTAGCCAGAGGGAGGGAGAGCTTGTGAACACCTCGCGCGCCCCGAAGGCACCTCTGCTATCTTCTATGCATTTTGGTCGCAGTGAGTCAGTCCTTACGAATCACATCAGCTCACTGCAACGTTTAGGATGTGAAAGCCGTGGATGGTGTTCGCCGAACAGCATTCTGACGACCTCGCCCTCTGTGCTCAGGGATGAACTGTAGTACTTTCGACGGTAGATGCTTCATAGACTTTGCACTAAAGTTCGTGACCTTTTTCCACAGTTTCTTTCTCGGCATTGAGAAATTTAATGACAGCACATTACCTAAAGCGAACATCACTTACAAACGCCATTTTGAAATGCTCCTGCAGCTACTCTTTCTGTCGAAAGAGCCTGATATTTTATGTGTACACTCAGAAAACTTCAAATAATTCGCTAAGAATAAAAATGTGGTGCATTATTTACTGGACAACTCTCGTACAGCTTCGGAGGCTGGTGGTCTATAAAACACTCTGATAAGTACTTTACACACTACCTTGGAGCAAATTATACAGTTGATTTAACTCTCTAAATATGTAATGATCTCAAAACGTTCACATTAGTAAATTCTTGGCTTACATTGGCGCCCAGGAAATATTTCAATCAGAGTACAAACTTTTACTAGTGTGGTCTTCTCTTTTCAGTCAGCTTTCTGTTTTAAGCAGTGTATGTGCATTATAATAGATAACAACTGTTAATACACAAGACAAATAAGGGCACCTTTCTTTCATCCTCTTTCACTTAATGATATCGCACAAATATTTTTTCTGTTTTACCTGTAACGACAATTCTTCCTCTGTGTAATTAATACAGTTGATAGAGTCATTTCTATTTGACCATAGGGCTTATGAACGAATTCTGTGACGTAAAAGATGTATACGATCATAGTTTACACGATTAGTAGTTTTCTGTATCCAGTGTACAATTAAGCAAGTCTTTACAACTCATATACCTGTAGTAGATAGTGGAGAAGGAAAAATCAGTACCCGAAATTGAGTTTGAGTCTTTGGTTTGAACTGCCCGCTCCCGTCTTCCAGCTCGATACTAGAAGACAGTGACAATTTCACATATATTATTTGGAAAATCTTTTGAAAATTAATAAAAAAGTTCACTCCTCACTGAAGGAAGAGTCTGGATCACATGCTCGCTTTTCAAGTAATCATCCCTGTATCTACTTAAAGCGATTTATCGGTGTGGTGTCGCACAAGTCTGAAGTGCGCACCACGTTCTTTCACCGCGCGCCGCCATGCAAGCACGGCGCGGCGTTCTTACGACGTCGGCTGCTAACCTGCTCGTGGCCACCACTGAACTGTAACGGTCACTTGGGAATAGGACAGGCACTAGGATTCATCAGTAGGCAGGCCTCTATGTAGTTAAACTATGTATCTGCATTCCACTAGTCTGCTGCCCTCCGAGTTAAGTATTGTATTATTTCTACGAAATATATATTTTGTTCTAATCTAGCTTAGTGTTTCTAGTTTCTGTTGTCCCACTGGCTGGTCATCTCAGACTCTGTTCCCGCACACGAGTGCATCCTATTTTCCTGTGTCTGTCTGTCTCTACTCGGCCACTGATACCTAGGACAAACAGCGGCAACGAGACACAAAAGTGGCGACGAGGATGGGATACAAAAATCGAAATCTTGGAAAACGTAAAAGTAGATGCCCAAACGTGTTTACATTCATCTCCTCTCGTATACTAATTCACTTGCTTGGCCACTGTGCTACTTTTTTGTTTGGTTATATTATCGTCTTATGCAGACATAATTGTGGATATCAAGAACCTCTATATCAGTGTTTTTCAACCTTTTTGTAATATGCGACCATTTTCTAAGTAGCAATATTCTAGCGACCCCTTCAAAAATAAAAATATTTTGGCGACCGCCCCTCATATACCGCAATAAAACTGTTATCTCAAAGTAAAGAAATTTAATTTCTTTTGTTTCAGCTTCCTTTTAAATTGCTGGACGAAGTTTATTGTGTATTTTTCTGAATGGAATATATTATCCTATTCTTACATGAATTCTGACAAAAAAAAAAAAAAAAAAAAAAAAAAAAAAAGTTTGTTTGCTTAAGGAGTGTTTCGCATTTCAGCCAAGACTTGGAAGCAAATTATGCTCATAAGAAAGGTCCCACTGTGTAGAAATTTGCAAAGAAGCATATATTTTTTCGAAATTTTCATAATTACTTACTGTATCCTGTTCTTTTACCTATCGACTGGTTCCTGGAAACAGTTTTCAGATTTTGCGCTTATTCCCCATTAACACACTGAATTATAAAACAATCTATGATCTCTTCAATTCATAATTAATGTTAAACAAGGAATTCCGTAATTTTAACAATAAATAAATTTCACTTAGGCATAAGTTTTTGTATTATTGAACCCCTATTTACTTCATGATGCAAGTACTTCCTTCTGTGACGATGACCGCCCGAGGAAGACTTTGCTTCAGTATCCGCTAGACTACAATATGACCCTTTTATACCCACTGCTATGACAAGTGAGTTGCTGTCAAAGCTCTCCGTAAGTCAAAAGGTCACCATTTGAAATCCTGAATAAGACATCACATACGTAAACACTCTTAAATATGGTCGGTTATAAGATTAATTGCCTGCAATTTACAAAACCTATATTTGGTGGCCTTTAATTTCAACACGGATCTTGAAAAGCAGCGATACTTCGTCCACCCGCAGTCTGCAGCGGTCCACAGTCCTATTTCAGGTAGTAGCGGTCTGCCGCCCCACTGACCCACGTGGTTGCTCCATTCAACAGATTCGAACCTGGGCCGGCACACCTCTCAGCCCAGAATGCGGGGCTAAAATCACGCGGCTAGCCTGGCCGCTCAGGTGGACTCAGTTATCAAGAAGTTAGTACAGTTATGTTGTCGCCATATTCTGCTCTGAGTGTCTGAAGTAGTCACATCATTCACACACCGTGTTTCACATATAACCTCTTCATGCTCTATTAGAAGCTTGGGTAGTTTACAATCTCCATTATTCTACTTCTTATTTCTATGATCATTGAGGAAAATACAGGCAAAAGCATGTCTCATAAATACCATTAAAAATGTCAAAAAAGTGATCAGGATCTATTTCAAAATCAGTTTTAATTTCCGGGCACATCGCGTTCTTTGGCACAACACAGATGACCATTGATTGCATATTTGACGTATGACATAAATAAACGTGTTTTAAGCTGCTGAACACTTTATTTTCGAACCATGTTCTGTTCAGTAATCACAATAAAGGAATTACATATAACGTTACAATATCTGTTTTTATGCAGATTCATTAACAACAAAACTAAATTATCACTTCAGAACTGAATCACTTTCACTCTGCTTTAGAAGTTCTTCGCATTTTGAAAATTTGTCACTGCAGGAAAACACTTTGATCATTACATTCGGATCAATGAGAGCACATAGTTCCAATTCCAATTCTGCAACCCTGACTGTAAAAGAGAAAACAAATATAAGACGATTATAAAGTATCCAATAAGACTGGATCACAACACGAAAACATGACAGTTATCTAAAAGATGAATTAATCATATGTAGGACATATCTAAGGCGAAGAAAAAAACACGATGATAAGTGCGCATTAATGACCGGATCTATGAAAACCCTAAATTCTGGATAATCAGATTACCATATTCCAATTACTAGAAAAATGTTTTTACCACAGGGCCATTTCGCGTAGGTGTATCACAAAACGATAACTTTTGGTGAAGGCAATCAGTGTAACTAACTCCAACTGCAAACACCCCATACCATTACAGAGCCTCCGCCAGCTTAATGAGGTGTCTCCAACCCATACACATCCATTCATTCGATACAATTGGAAACGATACTTGTCAGACCAGGCAAAATGTTTCCAGTCATCAACATCCAAATTTCAATATTGATGGGCCCAAGCGAGGATTGGGCCTTCGGCTCCGAAAACCCATATTGATGGTGTTACCTTGAATGATTCACTAGCTGACACTCTTGTTGGAGGCCCAGCATTGAAATCTACAGGACAATTTGCGGAAGTGTTGCAGTTCTGTCACGCTGAAAGATTCTCTTCAGTTGTTGTTCCTGTAGGAGCTTTTTCTGACCGCAGCAATGTCGGAGACTTGATGTGCTACCGGATTCCGATATTCACGATGCACTCGTGAAATGGTCGTATGGAAAAATCTCCAACTCATCACAGCATCGGAGATGTTATGTCCCGTTTCTCATGCACCGACTATAACACCAAGTTCCAACCCACTAAAACATGCCTTTATAGCAGCAGTAACCGATCTAACGGCTGTGCCAGACACCTGTTGTCTTATATAAACGTTGCCACTCTCAGCGCCGTCCTGAATGTTTACATATCTCTGTGTTTGCATCGCCGGCCGCGGTGGCAGAGCGTTCTGCGGTGTTCCAGTCACAGTCTGCACGGCCACTACGGTCGGGGATTCGAATCCCCCTCGGGCATGGATATTTGTGCCGTCGTTAGTATAAGCTAGTTCATAAGTAGTTTGTAAGTTTAGGGACTAATGGCCCCATAGTTAAGTTCTATAAGCTCTACAAACATTTGAATTTTGTGTTTGCATCATCGCCCGCTAGTATATTCCCAGCCTCCCCACTCCGGGAAAATCACCGAAAGTCAGGAAGTACTCACATTCGCCACTGGAGTGTTGCAAGTGTGCACTAGTCTGGCCGTCCGCCGCTACACGCACTTACGACATTTGTTACATAGTAATTATTTTTTCTGTTTATGGGCTTGCTATTTAAATACTTCGCCCTTTCAAAAAGTTCAGTCACTTCTGCTCCAATGTTTTTTTAAGATGACTGGTATAATTGTTTTACGTATTACCTCGCAAGAATTTTACATTCGCTCACGTTCTTGTCTTTAACTTGTAGTATCGCTAGTATTTTGATAGCTTTTTCTACCAGGTGTAGTTTTATTACGAAAGAAAGTATCCAACTTTCTATCACATTGCAGTTGTTGTTTCATCACCATTTCATCCACTATCAAAGAAGCCTCGCTCAGACGTTTAGCTTCAAATGATATCTCTTTCACAAGATCGGAAACACCTGTTTCGTATGATGTGTCTCCCAAATAGCGGGACAATGTGGTCTTAGAAGGTAACTGCAGGATATTTTTTCTAGCATGTCTATATGCTTTAGGTGAAATGGATTCCCATACTATATTATGTTTTATAGTATTTTCTGTCCATCTCGGACAGGATTTATTGAAATTTTCTATTGTGCAAGAAGAAAGGAAGATTTAACATTTGATGGATCATGCTCAACAGTTTTAATTAGTTTGAACAAAGTTTTGTGATAATTATTGTTATAAGTCTCCAGCTCAGGTGTTATTTCATTAAGTTTCTTTTCAAGATGTAAAAGTTTAATTCTAGACCTCCACAGTTTGACGCGCAATTTGTTCTGCTCAATTTTTATCAGTTTTTCGTCTAAAATATCACATTGGATGTGAATGGAAGAACGACAACTATTACTGCCATGATTTTCGAGCAATGGGGCATTGGATTTAATGCTCTGATCATGGGTTTCCTCATTGTTTTCATATTTTCGTTTTTTGTATGTGATATTCACTGTATGTTTTTTAATAGTTCTACATACTTCTTTTGCTTGTACGACTTTATAAGCCGGATAAGAAGGAAAAATAGAGGGAACAGCAGCATCCAGCAATTTCTTAATTTTTAATCCAGGTCGATAATCAGCCTCTCGGAAATGAAGGCTACGTACCACACACGATCTAGAGTTGAAATTGGACGTAAATCTATCTGCTCTTGATATTGCTTTCAGCCACTGCTCTCTGACATCACTTTGGCTGGGAAATTCGTGAAATGAAACTCATTACGCTTTACCACTTCGGCTTGTGCAGAAAGGCACGCAGCAATACACCATTGCCATTGGCAAATTAAAACCTGTAATGAGACGTTACTGTGTTAAAGTAACATATGGTAAGATCATGAAGAGTAACTAATGAGACCAGATATACCGATGGGGTAGAATGTTAGAGAGCGCGTATGAAACATGAAGAGCGGATTATTGCTAACCCTGTAATGGTTTTCTGATAACAATCTACTACGATTACATACCTTCTTATTACGGAATCAATCCACGTAATTCCCTGATCATACCTCAGTATACTCTTGCTAGTCTAGGCAGTCAAACGACAAGAAATTACACTGTTTACTCGGTTTCTACTGTTGCTTACAATGTCCGTGAAGTGCGGGTTTAGCCAACACCACCTAGACTTTAGGTGGTGTTGGTTTAGCGCACGCTACTAGCGCCGCAGCGGCCAAGGCCGCTCCAAAACGCGCAAGCCGAGCGAAGTGGGAAGGCTGGGAGTATACGAGCGGGCGATAGTTTGCATACGCATTCCTTATACCAGTTTTTTTTCTCTTTCTATCTAGTTGCACAGCTTTAAATGTGGTGTCAAGTAATCACGTAATCACTCAGAAATCTAGTTGCACAGCTTTAAATGTGGTGTCAACTAACATAATTTGAACGAACAATACTTCAGGTATTCGAGTGATGGTGTTAGCATTGAGCTGGAAATCCATAACCCGGCCGCAGTGGCCGAGCGGTCTGTGGCGCGCCAGTCACAGTCTGCACGGCCGCTACGGTCGGGGGTTCAAATCTCTCCTCGGGCGTGGGTGTTTTTGCGGTCTTTAGTATAAGGTAGTTCATACGTAGTTTGTATGTTTAGGGACTGATGACCCCGCAGTTAAGTCCCTTAAGCTTAAAAAATACCGGAACATTTGAAGAAGAGAAAACGTAATTATGGTATCTGCAAGTAAGTTTTATGTAAATAAATAATGTCACAGAAGCATCAAAAAATCCTACAAACGAACTAGTTACTTGAAAAAGAAAATCCATTCTTGAACTATTTTTGGATATCAAAAAGAGAAATTAAAGGTGCCTTTACAACGCCAATTATATTTGAATGTCTAATATTTGTCTTGTTTCAATTCCACATATTCCGTAATGATAGGCATGAAAAAGAATGAGAAAAGCTTGCTTCAGGAACTATATATTAATTTCATATCTAGACGAGAATCTAGTTCACTCACTAATATGTTCAAAATTTCTATGTTTTCGGCAACTATCCGCAGATAAAACCAACGACGCGTGAATAATTTAACCTCACGATATTATGCCGGAATTTTCTTCACAAATTTATTCAAGTTAAAATTATATAGATATCTGCTGCGTGATCTATTCGTCAGTGAATCTTTAATCTGTTGTTGTGGTCTTCAGTCCGCAGAGTGGTTTGATGCATCTCTCCATGCTACCCTGTCCTGTGCAAGTCTCTTCATCTGAGAATACGTTTGGCAACCTACGTCCTTTTGAATCTGATTACTATATTCGTCCCTCGCTCTCCCTCTACGATTTTTACCCCACACGCTTCCTTCTAATGCAAAGTTGACAATTCCTTGATGTCTCAGAATGTGTCCAACCAATCTATCCCTTCTCTTGGTCAGGATATGCCAGAAACTCCTTTTCTCTCCGATTCGGTTAAGCACCTCTTCATTAGTTACGTGATCTACCCATCTAATTATCATCATTCGTCTGTAGCAACACATTTCAAAAGCTTCTATTGTCTCCTTATCGTCCACGTTTCATTCCCATACAATGCTACACTCCAGAAAAATGCTTTCAGAAAGGACTTCCTAACATTTAAATTGATATTGGATGTCAGCAAATTTCGCTTCTTCAGAAACGCTTTTCTTCCCATAGCCATTCTGCATTTTATATCTTTTTTACTTCGGCCATCAGAAGTTATCTTGCTACCCAAATAACAAAATTCATCTACTACTTTTATTGTCTCTTTAATCTATTAATTTATATTATGAATTAGTAGAAGAGTTCCAAGAGCTGATAGAAAGTACTAAGGCACAAATTGTTATAGGTTTTGAAAGCTGGCTGACGACGCCTGAGATAAGTTCGACCGAAATTTTTCAAAGGGCCAAATGGTCGTCAGGAAGGATAGAGTAAAAAAAAAGGGGGGTGGCGTGTTTATTGCTGTTACAAACGGTTTATCCTGCAGTGAAATTGAGGCAGATACTTCCTGTGAGTTGGTATGGGTAGATGTTATATATCTGATAACCGGAATAAATTAATAATTGGATCTTTTTATCGGCCCCCTGACTCAGGCGATGCAGTTGCCGAAATGTTCAAAGAAAGCTTGAATCACATTTCAAATAGGTATCCGAAGCATACTGTTATAATCGGTGACGACTTTAATTTACCCTCGATATGTTGGCATAATTACGTATTCAAATCCGGCGGCAAATCATTAAAAGAAAGACGTTATTCATTGCGGCGTGATCTGTTTGCAAAGATTCAAACACCGACTTTTACTTCTGAATGTGAAAATATTTTGCTAGCACCCACCTACTTAGGGAGACATTACCATCCCAATAAAATAAGAGAAATCAGATCAAAAACGGAACGATTTAGGTGTTCTTTATTTCCGCGCGCTATTAGAGAATGGGACGGTAGAGAAAAGTTATGAAGTGCCTAATGAACCTTCTGCCAGGCACTTAAATGTGATTTGCAGATTATATATGTCGATGTAGATGTAGGTCGCTTATGGACTCCCAGTTTTCTCTGACGACTTTCATTAGTCAGACTGTTCATCTTTCTGCATTTCTGATATATAATGGAAGTACTATAATGTTTATCTCCCTTCTTCGCTTCTTTAGAACACCAAAAAGTACAACACTGTTGCATTATTCAAACCCAAACATACGAAATTCACAAGACTTCTCATGGCAGCCAAGCAACGTATAGGACCAAGGTGGCGGAAAGAACCACGTGACTCGATTTCAGCTAATCACGAGCCTCAGGGGCGGCAAGCGACGCGGAAAAGGAAGGCCATACATTCCTTATACAGAGCTTTAATACTATGTAAGTAATAGCGCCTCTATCGGATCTTTGCTATACTACGTTGCAATTCAAGTATACATCAGAAACTACAAATTACTATTCTTTTCTTCCTCTGATCCGATTTTGATGAAATGAAGCTTATATGTTGCTCCAAGGTACTCTCTGTTGACCTATGAAACCCCATGAAAGTTCGTGTAGTACTATAGGCGATTTACTGTATAAAACCATACTTAAAAGCATAGTATACACATAAAACTTCAAATTACGATATCTTTCCTTTCTCTTATCCGATTTTGATGAATGGAAGCCGATGTTAGCAAACTATTCTCAATTCAGCTGTGGAAACTCATGAAAGTTCGTGTGCTACTTTTGGAGATTATCCTCAACGAATAGACGTACACGATGGCTTTCAAACAAATTATTAAATTATGATATCTTTATTTTCTCTGATCCGATTTTAAATAGTGAAGCCTTTATGTAACCGCACGATATACTCAAGTTACGCATGAAATCCCCATGAAAATTCGTCAAGTAGTTTTGGAGATAAACGTGTTCAAACAGACAGACAGACAGACATGACGGCCGTAGATAAAATATTCAAATTACGACATTCTTTTTTGCCGTGATCCGATTTTTATGAATCGAAGTCTATATGTTGTCTAGAGTTACGCTCAAAACCGCATTCAAATTCGTGAAGTAATTTTAGAGATAAGATGTTTTTAATAGTTGAACAAACAGACACGACAGTTACTGAAAACATTTAAAATTACGATATCTTTTATTTCTGTGGTCTGAGTTTTATAGCCGGCCGCAGTGGCCGAGGGGACTGAGGCGCGCCAGTCACGGTCTGTACGGCCACTTTGGTCGGGGATTCGAATCCCCCCTCGGGCATGGATATTTGTGCCGTCCTTAGTGTTAGCTAGTTCATAAGTAGTTTGTAAGTTTAGGGACTGATGACCCCGTAGTTAAGTTCCATAAGCTATACAAACATTTGAACATTTTTTTATTTTTATTTTTTTTTTTTTTTTTGAGTTTTATAAAATTATGCCTATATGTTGACCCAAACGTCTCTAATGTTTCCTGTGAAAACCGCATGAAGATTCGTCCAGTAGTTTTGAAGATTGAAGTCAACAGCGACAGGCCTACATTTACAGATTTATTATTAGTATAGAAGATTTCTATTTCTATTGTTTTTCTATTTAGATTATCCCCGCCCAAAACCTTTTAATTCCCGCTGTAGTCCCGTTAAATTCTTTTTTTCGTTTACATTTATATTTATGTAGCTATGTACTTCATGTTGTTAACAGCTTAAAGTTTAATGCAATAGGTTACTTAAAAATTAAGTATCTGAATAACTATGAGGAATTTTGAGAAAGCCGACACTTCGTTACCAAGCTGGGGTATGAAACTACAAGATATTCAAAAACAAAATTTTTTTGCATGTTAGTTTCCTCAAACTCGACAGATATGCAATAAAAAGTGAAAAAAAAAACATGTGCAATCGAAAGTAGTGCTTTTTAATTTTTTAACGGAAAACGAGAATCTGTAGCGAAAAAGTAAATATGGGAACTGATGTAGCTTTGCTTCCTTAACATGCAGTATTTTTTACGGCAAAAAAATCGGAAATTTTATTTTGACCATGAATTTCCCTAGTCGCCCACGAGGAGCCGCGCCTTGATAAACGGCAGCGGCTGGCGTCCTGCTCCGGAGTCGCCACCGTCCGCCACGGCTGGAAAAGGGAGGAGGGCCCAGCCGCAATCGCAGGTAACAGCCGCGTCTTGGACAACCCACCTTTAAACAAGGTAGTTAACGTGCGCGGGAATGGGAAATATGGCGCTATGTGGCACAGCTTAAAGTGATTTGGGCTTTCAGAGCTATCTAGTGACAATTTTCAGCGCGCAGCCGTCGTCTGCTACTGTTTTATTTGGAGCGCGGAGCTCACACGTCGAAAAGTACGTGTTTAGAATGGATCCTAAAAGGTGGGTTGTCCAAGGCGCGATTGCTGCCTGCGGCTGCGATGGATCGGCTCGTGACGTCAGGACTGCACCAGTGAGCAGTGTTGCGATGGGAGTCGCGACGACTCAAGGCAGCGGCAGAAAGATGTCGAGCCAAGCGGACCGAAGAAAAACGGTTATGAACCACTCATATTATGAGCTCGTCTCGCCATTAAGCCTATTGCCTTTGTACGTTGAACAGATTTAGATTTCATGGTAATCTACTGACATATATAAGAATAGACTGAAAATATTCGGAGGAATAAAAGAGAAATGAAGGTTGGAAAAAGAGCTGTATTTGCCCTCTAGGGTTTTGGAAAAAAAAAAAAAAAAAAATGTGACCGGTGGTAACTAATTTTTTTGTTTAGGTGATTCCACAGGTGTAAAGAAATCCATGACTGCGTTAATGTAATCTTTTCATTAATTTCATTCATACCAATACAGTCTGTTTTGTGGCATGCCATAAAAATTATCTTAGTTTATATGAACAAAGATAAATGTTGAGGTGTACCATTTAGATTCAAATGTCTCGTGTACGGTATGGATGACATCTTTGATATTTTAAAATCTATTTGTTTTCCATATTCTCTGGAAGATGGCTTAGGACAGAAATTGGTCAGAATGAAATAAATTATAACAAAACAGCAGTGTTACAACTGTTGTTGATACATTTAACAAGCTGCAGATAAATCTGTTGTTTGGTGTGTGTTTGCTATTTTTTATCTCCCTTGGAAAAATTTTAACTGTACGTTTTCGAAAACGGGGACTTATTTCAAAGGCAATACAGAAGGTGAATCCAATCAGTTAAAATGACAAAAAAAAAAAAAGGCCTGTGACGAGAGAGACGGAAGCTGCGTTAGGATTTTCAGAGAAACACACTCCTGGTCTTATAAACAGCTCCGCAATCGTAAATAAGAAAATAAAAGAACAATTACCTTAGCGTCACTGCGTTTTATTTTTATTTATTTATTTATTTTTTCAGCTGCACTGATAGATTTGTTGAATCGGTTATATGATTTTCTCTGAATGTCACTCTCTGCAAGTTTCAATTAATGTGCAAACTGGCTGATATTTAATCTCAACTCAAGTATGAATTTCGTGTCGTCATTTAAAAGGTGCCTGTTAATAAAAATATTTTAACAGCTTTCATGGTCATTGTCAGATTGAAGTCAACAGCGACAGGCCTACATTTACATATTTATTATTAGTATAGAAGATTTCTATTTCTATTGTTTTTCTATTTAGATTATCCCTGCCCAAAACCTTTTAATTCCCGCTGTAGTCCCGTTAAATTCTTTTTTTCGTTTACATTTATATTTATGTAGTTATGTACTTCATGTTGTTATCGACGCGACATTACATTCGCAGAAAGTTGGTTCTCGTGATGACGTTGTGCCTGACGCCATGGGACAAAACAGACTGGTGTTATCGGAAGATCAAGATACCCTGCCAATTATTTCGCCACATAACGCCAAAACAGCTAGTTCCTTAAGGTGGCTTGTCCAAGACGGGGCTGTTAACTGTGATTGCGGCTCGGCCCCCCCTCCCTTTTTCGGCCTTGGCGGACGGTGGTGATTCTGGAGCACGACGCGAGCCGCTGCCGTTTATCAAGGCGCGGCTCCTCGTCGGCGACTAGGGAAATTCATGGTCAAAATAAAATTTCCGATTTTTTTGCCGTAAAAAATACTGCATGTTAAGGAAGCAAAGCTACATCAGTTCCCACATTTAGTTTTTCGTTACAGATTCTCATTTTTATTTAAAAAATTAAAAAGCGCTACTTTCGGTTGTGCGTGTTTTTTTTTTTTTTTTTCACTTTTTATTACATCTCTGTCGAGTTTGAGGAAACTAACACGCAAAAAAAATTGGTTTTGGCATATCTTGTAGTTTCACACCCCAGCCTGATAACGAAGTGTCGTTTTTCTCAAAATTCCTCATAGTTATTCAGATATTTAATTTTTAAGTAACCTGTTGCATTAAACTTGAAGTGTTTACATCGAAAATTGTTTTTTACGATGAAACGAGGTATTGATTAAACAGTATTTAATATTTATGGAGGTTTATTTCCGTCTATTGCAACTAAATGAAAGGCGCTTCATTTCTTTATTTATGAACCATTATCAATGGCAGTTTGTTAAGTGTTAAGTCTATGTGCGACTTCATGGAGCTGTGTGTGTATTCTCCAAAGGGATGGAAGTTTTGGTTCTTTATTTCATCAAATTGCCGTGTACTTCACTATGTCACTGCAGATTTTAACTGTTAGGGTTTTCTATATATTGATTCTATTTTTGTGACACATGACCATGAAAGCTGTTAAAACATTTTTATTAACAGGCACCTTTTAAATGGCGACACGAAATTCATACTTGAGTTTAGATTAAATGTCAGCCTGTTTTCACATTAATTGGAACTTGCAGAGAGTGACATACAAAGAAAATCCTATAACTGATTCAACAAATCTATCAAGTGCAGCTGAAAAAATTAAAAAAGAAATAAAAATAAAACACAGTGATGTTAAGGCAATTGTTCTTTTATTTTCTTATTTACGATTGCGGCGCTGTTTATAAGACCAGGAGTGTGTTTATCTGAAATTCCTGATGCAGCTTGCATCTCTCTCGTCTCAGGCTTTTTTTCATTTTAACTGATTGGATTCACCTTCTGCATTGCCTTTGAAATACGATCCAGTGTTCAAAAACGTACAGTTGAAATTTTTTCCAAGGGAGATCAAAATAAACATACACATATCAAACAAAAGATTTTTCTGTAACTTGTTAAATGTATCAACAACAGTTGTAACACTGCTGTTTTGTTATAATTTATTTCATTCTGACCGGTTTCTGTCCTAAACCATCTTCCAGGGAAAATGGAAAACAAAAAGATTTTAAAATATCGAAGATATCATCCATACCGTACACGAGACATATGAATCTGAATGGTACACCATAACATTTATCTTTGTTCATATAAACTAAGATAATTTTTATGGTGCGCCACAAAACAGGACTGTATTGGTATGAATGAAATTAATGAAAAGATTACATTAACGTTGTCATGCATTTCCTCACACCTGTGGGATCACCTAGACAAAAACAAAAATTAGTTACCACTGGTCACATTTTTTATTTCCATAACCCTAGAGGACAAGACAGCTCCTTTTACAACCTTCATTTCTCTTTTATTTCTTCGAATATTTTCAGTCTACTCTTATATATGTCACTAGATTGCCATGAAATCTAAATATGTACAACACACAAAGGCAATAGCTTTATGGCGAGACAAACTCATCTTATGAGTGGTTCATATCCGTTTTTCTTCGGTCCGCTTGTCTCGACATCTTTCTGCCTTGAGTCGTCCGACTCCAAATCAACACTGCTCACTGGTGCAGTCCTATGATTGTCGCCGCATCAGCCACGCGCCGCACTCCAAACCCGAAGTGCGCATGCGCGAGCAGCCAGCCTCTGACGTCATGAGCCGATCCATCGCAGCCGCAGGCAGCAATCGCGCCTTGAACAACCCACCTTTAAGGTGTAAGCAAAGCTACATCAGTGCCCACATTTAGTTTTTTGTTACAGATTCTCCTTTTTCTTTAAAAAATTAAAAAGCGCTACTTTCGGTTGTGCGTGTTTTTTTTTTCACTTTTTATAACATTTCTGTCGAGTTTGAGGAAACTAACACGCAAAAAAAAAATTGGTTTCTGCATATCTTGTAGTTTCACACCGCAGCCTGATAACGAAGTGTCGTTTTTCTCAAAATTCCTCATAGTTATTCAGATATTTAATTTTTAAGTAACCTGTTGCATTAAACTTGAAGTGTTTACATCGAAAAATGTAGTCGCTGGCTACTTTGCGTATGGTTCATTTTAGGTCATACATTGTTGCGGATGAAATGAAGCCAATAATTCGAAATTATTTTTAAAGTTGGGAGCAGGACGATACCTGTCTCCGTTTTCGAGATTTTGGCTCGTATATCTATGGTACGGGAGCGTCGCGACTAGAGCGCCAGTTCTCTTCACTTGTAACCTGAATTGTGCGGAGGTAACAATCATCACATCTTATAAACTGTTGAAGATATTGAACCCTTTCTTTAAATGATAGCCTGGGAAGGAATTCATGTTTTACACAATCATTAATACTCAAAGCTTTTTTTATCTACAGGTATACAGAAATAACTATAGTTTTTTACGATGAAACTAGGTATTAATTAAACAGTATTTAACATTTGTGGAGGTTTATTTCCATCTATTGCAACTAAATGAAAGGCGTTTCGCTTCTTTATCAATGGCAGTTTTTTAGTGTTAATTCTATGTGTGACTTCATGGAGCTGTGTGAGTATTCTCCAGTGATGGAAGTTTCGGTTCTTTATTTCATCACTTTGCCGTGTACTTCACTCTGTCATTGCAGATTTTAACTGTTAGGGTTTTCTATATATTGATTCTATTTTTGTGACACATGACCATGAAGCTGTTAAAACATTTTTATTAACAGGCACCTTTTAAATGACTACACGAAATTCTTACTTGAGTTTAGATTAAATGTCTGCCAGTTTTCACATGAATTGGAACTTGCAAGAGTGACATACAGAGAAAATCCTATAACCGATTCAACAAATCTATCAGTGCAGCTGAAAAAATTAAAAAAGAAATAAAAATAAAACGCAGTGAGGCTAAGGTAACTGTTCTTTTATTTTCTTATTTACGATTGTGGCGCTGTTTATAAGATCAGTGGTGTGTTTATCTGAAACTCCTGATGCAGCTTGCATCTCTCTCGTCTCAGGCTTTTTATTTATTTATTTATTTATTTTCATTTTAAGTGATTGCATTCACCTTCTGTATTGCCTTCGAAATAAGTCCCAAGGTTCGGAAACGTACAGTTGAAATTTTTTCCAAGGGAGATCAAAAATAGCATACACATACCAAACAAAAGATTTCACTGTAGATTGTTAAATATATCAACAACAGTTGTAAGACTATTTGCTCTTTTGTTATAATTTATTTCATTCTGACCGGTTTCTGCCCTAAACCATCTTCCAGGGAATATGGAAAACAAAAAGATTTTAAAATATCGAAGATGTTAACTATACTGCACACGAAACATTGGAATCTAAATGGTAAACCACAACATTTAACATTGTTCATATAAACTAAGATAATTTTTATGGTGCACCACAAAACGGACTGTATTGGTATGAATGAAATTAATGAAAATATTACATTAACGTTGCCATGCATTCCCTTACACCTGTGGTATCGCCTAAACTAAAAAATTACTTGCCACCGGTCACATTTTTTATTTCCAACCTTCATTTCTCTTTTATTTCTCCGAATCTTTTCAGTCTACTCTTTTTCTTCAGTCCGCTTGGCTCGACACCTTTCTGTCGCTGCCTTGAGTCGTCGCGACTCGCATCGCAACACTGCTCACTGGTGCAGTCCTGTGATTGCCGCCGCATGAGCCGCGCGGCGCACTCCAAGCTCAAAGTGCGCATGCGCGAGCACCAGCCTCTGACGTCACGAGCCGATCCATCGCAGCCGCAGGCAGCAATTGCGCCTTGGACAACCCACCTTTAAGGTGGGCACTGATGTAGCTTTGCTTACACCTTAAAGGTGGGTTGTCCAAGGCGCAATTGCTGCCTGCGGCTGCGATGGATCGGCTCGTGACGTCAGAGGCTGGCTGCTCGCGCATTCGCACTTTGAGTTTGGAGTGCGCCGCGCGGCTGATGCGGCGACAATCGCAGGACTGCACCAGTAAGCAGTGTTGCGATGGCAGTTGGATGACTGAAGGTAGTGGCAGAAAGATGTTGCGCCAAGCGGACCAAAGAAACACGGATATGAACCACTCATAAGATCAGCTCGTCTCGCCATCAAGCTATTTGCCTTTGTACGTTGAAAAGATTTAGATCATGGCACTGTAGTGACATATATAAGAGTAGACTGAAAATATTCCGAGAAATAAAAGAGAAATGAAGGTTGGAAAAGGAGCTGTATTTGCCTCTAGGGTTTTGGTAATAAAAATGTGAACTGTGGTAACTAATTTTTTTGTTTGTTTAGGTGATCCCACAGGTGTAAGGAAATGCATGACAACGTTGATGTAATATTTTCATTAATTTCATTCATACCAATACAGACCGTTTTGTGCCGCCCCGTAAAAATTATCTTAGTTTATATGAAAAAATATAAATGTTGTGGTGTACCATTTAGATTCAAATGTCTCGTGTACGGTATGGATGATATCTTCGATAGTTTAAATTTTTTTTGTTTTTCATATTCCCTGGAAGATGGTTTAGGACAGAAACAGGTCAGAATAAAATAATTATAACAAAACAGCAAACAGTCTTACAACTGTTGTTGATACATTTAACAAGCGACACAAAAATCTATTGTTTGGTATGTTTGCTATTTTTGATCTCCCTTGGAAAAAATTTCAACTGTACGTTTCGAAAACTGGAACTTATTTCAAAGGCAATACAGAAGATGAATCCAATCACTTGAAAAAAAAAAAATAAAAATAAAAAATAAAAAGCCTGACACGAGAGATGCAAGCCGCAATCGTAAATAAGAAAATAAAAGAACAATTACCTTAGCGTCACTGCGTTTTATTTTTTATTTATTTATTTATTTTTTCAACTGCACTGATAGATTTGTTGAATCGGTTATAGGATTTTCTCTGTATGTCACTCTCTGCAAGTTCCAATTCATGTGCAAGCTGGCTGACATTTAATCTCAACTCACGTATGAATTTCGTGTCGTTATTGAAAAGGTGTCTGTTAATAAAAATGTTTTAACAGCTTTCATGGTCATGTGTCACAAAAATAGAATCAATATATAGAAAACCCTAACAGTTAAAATCTTGAATGACACAGTGAAGTACACGGTAATGTGATGAAATAAAGAACCAAAACTTCCTTCCCTTTGAAGAATACACACACAGCTCCATGAAGTCGCACATAGAATTAACACTAAAAAACTGCCATTGATGATGGTTCACAGATAAAGAAGCGAAACGAATTTGGTTGCAACAGACGGAAATAAACCTCTATAAATATTAAATACTGTTTAATTAATACTTCGTTTCATCGTAAAAAAAAAAAAAAAAAAAAAAAAAAAAAAAAAAAAAAAAAAAACTATAGTTATTTCTGTATAACTGTAGATAAAAAAAGCTTTGAGTATTAATGATTTTGTGAAACATGAATTCCTTCCTAGGCTATCATTTAACAGTTTATAAGATGTGATGATTGTTACCTCTGCACAATTCAGGTTGCACGCGGAGAGAAATGGCACGCTAGTCGCGACGCTCCCGTACCATAGATATACGAGCCGAAATCGCGAAAACGGAGACAGGTATCGTCCTGCTCTCAGCTTTAAAAATAAGTTCGAATTATTGGCTTCAATTCATCCGCAACAATGTATGACCTAAAATGAACCATACGCAAAGTAGCCAGCGACTCCATTTTTCCATGTAAACACTTCAAGTTTAATGCAACAGGTTACTTAAAAATTAAATATCTGAATAACTATGAGGAATTTTGAGAAAATAGACACTTCGTTATCAAGCTGGGGTATGAGACTACAAGATATGAAAAAAACCAAATTTTTTTGCGTGTTAGTTTCCTCAAACTCGACAGAGATGTAATAAAAAGTGAAAAAAACACGCACAACCGAAAGTAGCGCTTTTTAATTTTTTTAAGGAAAACGAATAACTAAATGTGGGAATTGATGTAGCTTTGCTCGCTTAACATGCAGTATTTTTTACAGCAAAAAAATCGGAAATTTTATTTTCGTCATGAATTTCCTGAGTCGCCGATTAGGAGCCGCGCCTTGTTAAACGGCAGCGGCTCGCGTCGTGCTCCCGACTCGCCGCAGTCCGCCACGGCCGGAAAAGGGAGGGGGGCCCAGCCGTAATCGCAGTTAACAGCCGCGCCTTGGACAACCCAAGGCTAATAAACATAAGGTTGGGCAGTAAGCGCTATGCTCTGCCATTGGCTGGCGCTGTGACGTCACTGTGGGACTGCACGCTACCAAACGGCCTGCACACACTTAGTCCGCTACAGCACGGAATGTGCATTTATCTTACGTTTTTGACGAAAACATTGTATCTACCTTAATACCAAGTGCTATTGAGCTGTAAAATATTGCAGTTAAGAGTGCTGGGTCATATTCTATCATAGATTAACGCGATACGTATCAGTAACATATCAAATCACAAACATATCGGCCATTTGTTTAAATATGAACTGCTGACTTTAAAAGAACAGGAATGTTTCAAACACTTTTTTCCGTGGTAAATTAAGCAGCTCGACTTTAAATCCCTTACAGAATCGGTTTAATTGAAATACCGGGAGCGTATTCAAGAATGTGCAACATTTACATAGTCCTTTCTGTAGCACTTTGAGAGCCACACTTCAACGTTTCATCTCGAGAAAAAAATGAAAGTTTATTTCAGTTCCCTGTGTGTTCCCGCTGTGAGAATTACGACCCGTAATAGCACAGCCTGGCATTGTATAAATAATAACATAAGTACTTCAAAGAATTACAGCAGAAATTATAGCACGCGCGACAAGCACTCGGGAAATCAATATACTTTCCAATATGAACTTTGTACTTCCAAACTATGAAGTGAAACAAACTATTTAACCCTTTACTTCCCAGTGTTGTTCCTCGACAACAACGTATTAACAGCTGATTTATACCATATTTTGTGTATCAATCCTTAAAATCGCATTGTTGATGAATAACATGCTCCAAATACGACTTGTTGCCGCTTGGTACGTCGTGTCGCCACTTCTGAGGCATTAATCTGTCCGTCTTGTAGTTTGTGTTACGTAGCCGTCTGTACGTGTCTGTGAGTGTGAGTTTGGATCATGTTATTTTACTTCAGCAGTGAATTGTCTTGTCTTTGGTGCTGTGGCGAAGATTATACTAGCATTATTGATCTGACAGTGTTAACCATCAACTAAATAACGTCCCAAGTAATAAAATACCTCGATACAAACGTCTGTGTTGTGCAGGACAAAAAAACTCAATAGTGCGAACAAAACTTTTAAAACACGTATTTGGATCTTTAGTGCACTGTATTAATACAGAATACACTGAATTTTAATTTTTCCAAAGCTTAATTCATAACGTGGGAATGAGAGGGTTAAGGAAATACAAAGCAGAAATTGTAACATACACACACGAACACGAGCTAACAACCAACTCTGCTCCCAGCTGTCCCACAGTGACGTCATGCGCAGAACGGCGAAAACACGTTTCCTACTGCGCATCGCTTACTGCGCCCCCCTGGGACAACCCACCTTTAAGGTGGGTTGTCCAAGGCGCGATTGCTGCCTGCGGCTGCGATGGATCGGCTCGTGACGTCAGAGGCTGGCAGCTCGCGCATGCGCACTTTGAGTTTGGAGTGCGGCGCGCGGCTGACGCGGCAACAATCGCAGGACTGCACCAGCGAGCAGTGTTGCGATGGGAGTCGGACGACTGAAGGCAGCGGCAGAAAGATGTCGAGACAAGCGGACCAAAGAAAAACGGATATGAACCACTCATAAGATCAGCTCGTCTCGCCATTAAGCTATTGCCTTTGTACGTTGAAAAGATTTAGATTTCATGGCACTGTAGTGACATATATAAGAGTAGACTGAAAATATTCCGAAAAATAAAAGAGAAATGAAGCTTGGAAAAGGAGCTGTATTTGCCTCTAGGGTTTTGGTAATGAAAAATGTTAACGGTGGTAACTAATTTTTTTGTTTGTTTAGGTGATGCCACAGGTGTAAGGAAATGCATGACGTTAATGTAATATTTTCATTAATTTCATTCATACCAATACAGATCGTTTTGTGCCGCGCGGAAAAATTATCTTATTTTAGATGAAAAAATATAAATGTTGTGGTGTACCATTTAGATTCAAATGTCTCGTGTACGGTATGGATGACATCTTCGATATTTTAAAATTTTTTTGTTTTCCATATTCCCTGGAAGATGGTTTAGGACAGAAACCGGTCAGAATGAAATAAATTATAACAAAACAGAAAACAGACTTACAACTGTTGTTGATACATTTAACAAGCGACAGAAAAATCTGTTGTTTGGTATGTTTGCTATTTTTGATCTCCCTTGGAAAAAATTTCAACTGTACGTTTCGAACACTGGAACTTATTTCAAAGGCAATACAGAAGATGAATCCAATCACCTAAAAAAAAAAAAAAAAAAAAAAAAAAAAAAAAAAAAAAAAAAAAAAAAAAAAAAAAGCCTGACACGAGAGAGTTGCAAGCCGCAATCGTAAATAAGAAAATAAAAGAACAATTACCTTAGTGTCACTGTGTTTTATTTTTTATTTATTTATTTTCAACTGCACTGATAGATTTGTTGAATCGGTTATAGGATTTTCTCTGTATGTCACTCTCTGCAAGTTCCAATTCATGTGCAAACTGGCTGACATTTAATCTAAACTCAAGTATGAATTTCGTGTCGTTATTGAAAAGGTGTTTGTTAATAAAAAAATTTTAACAGCTTTCATGGTCATGTCACAAAAATAGAATCAATATATAGAAAACCCTAACAGTTAAAATCTTGAATGAAACAGTGAAGTACACGGTAATGTGATGAAATAAAGAACCAAAACTTCCATCCCTTTGGAGAATACACACACAGCTCCATGAAGCCGCACATAGAATTAACACTAAAAAACTGCCATTGATGATGGTTCACAGATAAAGGAGCGAAACGCCTTTCATTTGGTTGCAACAGACGGAAATAGACCTCAATTAATATTAAATACTGTTTAATTAATACCTCGTTTCATCGTAAAAAAACTATAGTTATTTCTGTATAACTGTAGATAAAAAAAGCTTCGAGTATTAATGATTTTGTAAAACATGAATTCCTTCCCAGGCTATCATTTAACAGTTTATAAGATGTGATGGTTGTTACCTCCGCACAATTCAGGTTGCACGCGGAGAGAAATGGCACGCTAGTCGCGACGCTCCCGTACCGTAGATATACGAGCCGAAATCTCGAAAACGGAGACAGGTATCGTCCTGCTCTCAACTTTAAAAATAATTTCGAATTATTGGCTTCATTTCATCCGCAACAATGTATAACTTAAAATGAACCATACGCAAAGTAGCCAGCGACTACATTTTTCGATGTAAACACTTCAAGTTTAATGCAATAGGTTACTTAAAAATTAAATATCTGAATAACTATGAGGAATTTTGAGAAAATAGACACTTCGTTAACAAGCTGGGGTATGAGACTACAAGATATGAAAAAAAAACAAATTTTTTTGCGTGTTAGTTTCCTCAAACACGACAGATATGTAATGTTTGTTGTTGTGGTCTTCAGTCCGGAGACTGGTTTGATGCAGCTCTCCACAATACCCTATCCTGAGCCAGCCTCTTCATCTCCACATAAGAACGGCAACCTACATCTGTCTGAATCTGCTTACTGTATCCATCTCTTGGTCTTCCTCTGCGGTTTTTACCCCACACACTTCCCTCCAACGCTAAATTCACAATTCCTTGATGTCTAAGAATGTGTCCTACCAATCTATCCCTTCTTTTAGTCAACGTATGCCAGAGTTTTCTTTTCTCCCCCATTCTGTTCAGTACATCCTCATTAGTTACGCGATCAACCCACCTAATCTTCAGAATTCTTCTGTAGCACCATATTTCAAAAGCCTCAATCCTCTTCCTGTCCGCACTGCTTATCGTCCATGTTTCACTCCCATACAAGGCAACACTCCACACAAATGCCTTCAGAAAGGACTTCCTTAGGCTTAAATCAATATTCGATGTTAACAAATTTCTCTTTTTCAAGAATGCTTTTCTACCCATTGCCATTCTGAATTTTATATCCCCTGTACTGCGACCATCATTTGTTATTTTACTGCCCAAGTAACAAAACTCCTATACCTCCTTTATTGCTTCGTTACCCAATCTAATTCCTTGAGCATCACCTGATTTTCTAACACTGCACTCCATTACCCTAGTTTTGCTCTTGTTAATGTTCATTTAATATATGATAAAAAGTGAAAAAAAAAAAACACGCACAACCGAAAGTAGCGCTTTTTAATTTTTTAAAGGAAAAAGAGAATCTGTAACGAATAACTAAATGTGGGAATTGATGTAGCTTTGCTTCCTTAACATGCAGTATTTTTTACAGCAAAAAAATCGGAAATTTTATTTTCGTCATGAATTTCCCGAGTCGCCGACCAAGAGCCGCGCCTTTGTAAACGGCAGCGGCTCGCGTCGTGCTCCCGACTCGCCACCGTCCGCCACGGCCGGAAAAGGGAGGGGGGCCGAGCCGCAATCGCAGTTAACAGCCGTGTCTTGCACAACCCACCTTTAGTGTGCCGGCGGCTTAACGCATTACCGCGGTGGAGTAGCCGAGCGGTCTAAAGCACCTCGCTGCGGAGCACACGGTTGCTCGCCATGGAGGTTCGAGTCCTCCCTGGGGCATGGGCGTGTGTGTTGTCCTTAGGTTAGTTTACCTAGGTTTAAGTAGTTTGTAAGCTACGGACTGATGACCACGCAGTTTTGTCCGATAGATTTACAGACATTTGAACATTTTTGCTTAACGCATTGGACTCGCATTCGGGAGGACTGTGGTTCAACTCCACGTCCGGGCATCCAGATTTAGGTCTCCGTGATTTTCCTTAATCACTTCAGGAAAATGCCAGCATTATTCCAAACTTCCGATTTGTTCATAACAGACTTGAGTTATTAGAGGCTGTTCGTACATAAAGTGATATTAGATGATAAATGTAGGACAATTATTACTGCGGTAAGGACTAAAAAATTAGGCAATAAAGTTTAAATGTTGATATTTCTCAGATGGGGCCTAAAATCATAATCAACTTAGCCAAATGTCCATGTAATCAACAATATCACGGGGACCTAGGCATGCAACAGCAATAAGTGTGAAATTGACTTCTGGTGTCTAATGTTCGTTCATAAAAGATAGCCCAGGAATATTTCTTCTGTTCAGTTATTAAATTATTCCAAAGATGAGCACTTTATCAACGCTACTAATAGTGAATAGTGAAGCGTGACGGTAATATCACCGCTTACAAGAAAAGTGTACATGTAGGCAGTGGTGACTAAATGACAAAAACTA
Organism: Locusta migratoria; assembly: GCA_026315105.1. NCBI lineage: Eukaryota > Metazoa > Arthropoda > Insecta > Orthoptera > Acrididae > Locusta > Locusta migratoria. The sequence continues at coordinate 428,516,343 of CM048747.1, forward strand.
CTATATCTGTATTTGTATAAAAATAGAATTTTATTACACTGTTACAAGTTGCATTTGATTTACACCGTTACACGTGGCGTCTTCGGTCACTGTCCCGGAGGGTACACACTCCCCAGTGACCGAATTAATTGTCTCGTCACGTAAGCGCGTGATGAGGCTGCGGACGAGTCTCCGTTAAAAAACTCGGAGGCGAAACGATGAGCGCGGTAGGAGCGGGTGGCGTATTATTAATTTCGCGTGCGCGCATGGGAAGCTCGCGAATAACTAGGCCTACGTGGTGGCGCGGCGGAATATCACACGACGGTCCGCAAAGGTCCTGACAGTCGGACCACTTGGCTCGCACTGACTTTCCGCCTTTTTTCGCAAGCGCTCGCGTTTTTGCACCGTTGCCACTTTGCCGAGGTAACGGTAAATTGCGGGGGTGCCGGAGAATTCGCGGGAACGTCAGCTAGCCCTGCGGCTGCCCTGCAGCGTGCCGCTCGCGCACTTCTCGGTGTGGATGCCACAACAACATCTGCAAAAGGCGACAGATTCCCTTCGAGCTTAACTACGGGGTCATCAGTCCCTAAACTTATAAACTACTTATGAACTAGCTAATACTATGGACGGCACAAATATCCATGCCCGAGGGGGGATTCGAACCCCCGACTGTAGTGGCCGTGCATACCATGACTGCCGCGCCGCAGCCCCCTCGGCCACCGCGGCCGGCCTTCGAGCTCTATGCCGCCAATTGTACCCAGTAACTGCCATACATCGCATTTCATATCAATTTACAAAGGAATTGTTGGTAACAAACAATCAACACAGATACCTTCGTATATAACTGAGTTCTTATTTCAACATAAATTATGTGACGTATTCCAAGTTCGAATATAATCTCGCAGCAGGAAAAATTTGATAGTGTAATAGCACAGACATATATGACTAGACTGTCACTGCTGTATACCAGTGGCGTAACTAGGACTTGGCTTTGGGGGGGGGGGGGGGGGCGGCCGCGGTGGCCGAGGAGACTGAGGCGCTCCAGTCACGGTCTGCACGGCCACTACGGTCGGGGGTTCGAATCCCCCCTCGGGCATGGATATTTGTGCCGTCCTTGTTCGTAAGTAGTTCATAAGTAGTTTGTAAGTTTAGGGACTGATAACCCCGTAGTTAAGTCCCATAGAGTATACAAATATTTGAACATTTTTTTTTGGGGGGGGGGGGGGGATAGATCTGCTTGACGAGCAAAATTTTAGTCACTTTCCAGACAGACTACCATCTACCACTCCCGTTGAAGAAACTAATTCACTCCCTTCCAATGAAAGCTTATGGTAAAACACCCCAAGTTTCCAATCTTTACCAGATTGCTGTTATACGATTTCTTTTTCTTTTCTTATTTCTCTCTCTCTCTCTCTCTTTTTTTTTTTTTTTTTTTTTTTTTTTTTTTTTTTTTTTTTTTTTTTTTTTTTGGTTTCTGGGGGTGGCTGTTTCTATCCTCCCCCCCCCCCATCCATAGTTACGCCACTGCTGTATACTGTATCACTGGTGTCAGTGAAGTCTTGCCGCCATATTTCTATTTCTTGCAGTCGCATGTGTTATTAGAGAAAAAAGTCGTAAAATACAGATCAATTAACGTAACTACACTGTCTTTGGAGTTTTGACATATGGGAAATTGGTGTGTTGATTATGGCTGTATTTTTTTCAGCTGGAGTAAAATTGACACATACTGTAATGAGTTGCATCGATTTGCTGTTATTATTAATCTCTTACTAATTTCAGTCCATTTCAGATTTTCCTTCAGTAGTACGGTAATTATAAAAGTGTTGTTTATCGTTGTTGTATCATTCTTTTGAGAATTCTCAGGAAATCTATAGTCTGCTTTGAGATATACACTAATGAGTCGCGTTTCCTATTTTTGTTAATCGGTTGTCAGTTTCGGTCAACTTAGGCTTCTCTTTCCATAGTATGACCGTGATAAATGTGGTGTTTGTCGTGGATAACATATATCTTTATTCTTCTGGATGTTCTTCAGATAACTACTTCTACTTTCACTGTATGTAACGGTTACCTACCACCCCAGCGGTCTCGCATGATTATGTTGGCAACATCAACGAAACGGAAGAAAGTTTCTGCCAAAATGTTAATATTCTCAGAAGTCCGCATTGAGTGACTTGATTAGTGTTTCGTACAGACGATGAAGTCAATAAATAATGCTGTTCCTGCTCTATGGTTGACAGGTTCTTGTATGTACCGTCGTTCACTCAGTAAAAGAAACTGCGCTGGTAAAACGAAGATTTCATGACAAATATTTGCGTTGTCACGCGACAGGATAATGCCAACGTAACATGACTGTCAATGTAATCACGCGAGCGCGCCATGACGTTAAGTAATATTTAACCGTACGTAACACGTTCTTCTCATAACACGGTTCGACAATGTAAGTGTTAAATTCATTGCGGAAGTATTGGCTCAAATGCAAATCCTGCTCAAACCAACTAATATGGCTTACAACCAGTGGCGTAACTATGGGGGGGATGGGGGGGAGATGAAGGGGATAGAACCGCCCCCCAAGAACCCCATAAAAAATCGTATAACAGCAATCTGGTAAAGGTAAAGATTGAAAACATGGGGTCTTTTACCTAATCTTTCATTGGACGGGAGTGAATTAGTTTCGTCAATGAAATTGGTAGATGGCAGTTTGTCTGGAAACTAAGTAAAATTTTGCTCGTCAAGCAGATCTATCCCCCCCAAAGCCAAGTCCTACTTACGTCACTGCTTACAACGTCATATCGGGTCAGAAGTTCATACTAATACCGTACAGAAACTTTATGACGTGAGGTGAGACAAGATGGTGGCGTCAGGGTTCAGTCACAGAGGCTAGTTTGCCAGTCTACTATGTCTGCGTGTAATAGGAAACTTTGATATATCTCTGCTTTAGTCAAAAAATATGAGCATATCTAGTGCCTCGCAGTATATTTAATAATAAAAGTTGTTTTCTATTGTTCACTGCAATGCGAAATGTAACCGCTTGGAGCGCTAGCAGCGCTGTAGCCCTTGGACCGCGCTTATTTGAAAACAAACGTCCTTGTTTGAAAACATAACGTTGAAGTTTATTTGGTGTGTGCCGTCTTCGACAAAATTAATCGAACTTTCTGTAGCAGACGAGCACTGTATAATCCCAGACACCCTGAATAAGAACAGATTAAAGAGACTCGAAAGTTACAAGAGAAAGGCGGAGGTACTCAAGGAGAAATTCGGCTTGGGTGTAAGAAGAAGATTAATGGTCTCGAGTGTTGCATCAACCTCAAAATTAATAGAAACATATGAAGCAGATTTTTATATGCTCTCCACTCTTCTCAGTCTCTGCTCCGTTATTGACGTTCTTGTATGCGCTCTTGTTCGGCCAGTAAGTTAATCCTTTTCGCATAGCAAACATTTCATTGCCAACATGAGCACGTTACGCCGCCGCGCCGTAAGTAAAATTTAACCCTTATTAGCAAGAAATTGCTGTGTCACTGTAAATCTGTTTTCTGCCGATATAGTCCTTTCACGTATGGTATACTGCTTTTTAATGTATGAAGCCACTTTACTGAGAACATACCGATACGTTGTATCATTCATTCTCTAGTAATTTATATATGACTTGGCGCCCTCCGCTTGTAGCTCCCGCAACACGAAATGATTTCCACAGTTTCCCCCAAGTAACCCCTCATTTTTCTTCAAAATGCAGTTTTCGTAGTAGCAATGACAGCGCATGATGACATGTGTCTACTGTCAGCCATCTTGAAATATGATCAAAACTATGACGAGAGTGTAATACCACAGTGGTAATACCCCATTTTAGCGTCACGTCAAAGATTTACATAAAAAAATGTTACGAACTTTGGGTGATATTTTTATGTCAAAGATTTCATAAAAAAAAATGACAGTGTAATACGGGCCTAACGGTCTTAATCAATGACTTTGACTCAGTAACCTGAGCTACACTGTTTATTTTATTATTTCTTTCTTTTTTATCCTATGTAAAAGGAAAGGTAGATCTCGTTACTCGTTGCTTTCCCACAATACTCTTAAGTTTGTGACAAGGTATGGAGAAAAATCGAAGATACATACTTACGATGTTTCCATTCACTTGCAAAATACACAAGCATATTCCGGGGAATAGAGACACTAGCTAATAAAGATTGTCATCGGAATTAAGAGAGTCATTCCTAGATACTATTGAAAGAATATTTTCAAAAATATGGGTAGCGACACCATCCTACACTAGCAAAATTTGTCACGCAAGTGATCTATCAATAATAGTTACATCATTTTCAAAAATAGACAATGCTTCCCATGATCATCATACAAAAGTAAACACAGATTTAAACAAAGATTTAAAAACACTCTCCGTATAGAACAGAACGGAGCACATTAGTCAACCAGAAAAATCATAATACAACGATTATCCACATCCAGTGCACGTCAATTTGGAATACGGACACAAAAGTCTGTATCTTCTAGATATCCTGTACAGGTATTTTTATAGTGTATTTGACGTTTCGGATGTTCTGAATTTGATTTCTTAACGATCTGAACTTACTTCTAGCACTAATATACATTTGGCCGCGGCGGCGTGGCCGAGCACATTGAGACGCTATGCTACGATGCGCGAGGCCATTCCCCGTTGGGGGTTCGAATCCCCCCTTGGACATGGTTGTTTGTGCTGTCTTTAGTATAAGCTAGTTTATAAGTAGTTTGTAAGTTTAGGGACTGATGACCCCGCAGTTAAGTCCCATAAGCTTAACAAACACTTGAACTGTTGAATATTACATTTCTTTATTGAACTGCCTGTCTATTAATTTATTTGTAACGCTTATAACTACTATGTACTACTGTTATTACTGACTTACTGTCGTATCACTAGAACCTCACATTTTTATTTAACGGTTCATGACTTAAAGCCATTTGTATGTAACGGTTACTGCAATCATGCAATAAGTTCCTACCGATATGCTCACATCAAGGATCCACGGATTTCTAAAATGAATGAAGTAATGATATAAATACGGCAAATCGTCGCGAAGCAAACTGAATAATGAGCGAATTTTGAAATCACACGTTCTATGTGAGTAGTATTATTCCGTAATAATACTCCAACTTCTGACCCTATATCAGTTCTTCATAAATCGCAAACTTCTGATTATATACGGTTCAAAGTGCTCTAGAATACGCAATTAAGGAAAGTACCGGTCACTGAATATTAAATTACTTACCTCAAACATTAATCAGTACAATGTAGGACGTATACCACAATCATTACTAGTGCATGTAAACATACATTACTAATACCGACATTTGTGTTTTGTATTTAAACTGTTTCGTTTGCTTCCGTGTAGCTGAAGTCATGAGCTTACCTCTCATTTCAAGTAGTCTATCGATACATTTCTTGTTCTCAGCTAGCTCGTCTTCCAAAACTTTTGACAACTCTTCGTAAAACTTACATGAAGATTGTGGCTGCATTTTTGCTCTTCGAAAAGCGCGGTCAAAATCAATGCGCCAGTGAAATTAATTGCGTTTTGCTCTTCGACCACAGATGTAACACTTTACAGATCCGCGAAGACTATGGGTAGGCTATAAACGTGTAAAAATGATTGCAAAACTGTTACTGGCAAAAAAAAATGTAGCCTCTAAATATCTCACGATTAAGAATTGGTATAAAATCCATTCATGAGAAACAATAGCGGAAATTACAGTATGTTTATTCAGGCATTTCGTAGTGAGATGAATAAAATACTGAATACGTGTACCCACTCAACAAAAACGCGTTTTTTCCTCTTTTGCCACGTTCTAGCATCACATTTAATGCAAACATTTAAAAAAAAGTCACTTAAAGGCTATCAGTTGAAATATCTGTGGAAGTTCCAGACACTTGTTTGTCAACAACCACATGTCAAGTTATTTATGAGTAAAATGTACAAATGTGTGACTGTGAATGTCTCGTATGGGCCGCTTGAAAAGGTACTAACAATTTATATTATCGACTTTTGTCCAAATTGTGTGACCAACTCTCTGTGTTATAGTATAAAGTAGTAAACGGCAGGTTTATATTTGTCGTTATCGTCTGTTTGTTTACATCGTCTCGAATCCAGTGTGTGACTTTTATTTGAGAAATCACTCATTATTCTGCCGGTATGTTATTTTCCAGCATTGATTGTCTGGAACTAGTTGGGTATTTAGATGTTTTGAAAAGTCAGCTATAGAAAACCGTATTCAATAAATAAAATTCACCATAAGGCAATTTTCAACTTTTGGGGAACAATTTAAGACCCTAATATAGAAGTTTCTTAGGACTTTGCATTGAATATAGTGTTTCGACTCAAGAGAAGTTAAGAAATTTATATAACACAGTGTTGTGATATGTAAAACAATTACGACACACAGCAATCACGATTTTTCACCAGATCTCAGGTTTTGCTTACTGCTGAATGAACACGAAAGTGACGCTTTTCAATCGACTGGCACAAAGTGTCGACGTACATTTGTTCTGTTATTTTTTGATCAAGTATCAGATCCTTCAACAGAAACATGCAATGCTTTATCTCGGGAACGAGATTTCCTTGCGACGATAGAATTTAAATCTTGAAGAAAATATCACAACGAAATTCATACATTGTAATGTACACATTTCAGACTGCAAGATAGGGTGGATGACTCAGATTGAGTTTAGACAAATATAGGAATCCTCAATTTTTGGTGCCTTGGATTGAACATTTTGTTCAGGCTGGCCAGTGTTCATAGGCTATTTTTCAGAAACTACTTTATGTGCTCTTGTCAAACAATCGAGTAGCTCTGTAGTTTGTGAGTGCAGTAGTAAAACATGAAATGACAGAGCCACTAGTATAGGATTAGATTGCTGTCATTGTGGCATACTGTAAAGAAACTATTAGGTATTGTTCTAAGGTGGCTTAAATATGAAGCACACTTATTGTTGCTGTTAGATGGGTAATTTCAAAGTAGCGGAGAATGTATCTTTATTCAGCATTTGTAATTGATGTATTAATAGAGTTAGATTTTGTTGTATGTTCACACTTCACAGTGTTTCAACATTTCTCTCCCATTGCAAATACCACGTTTGCACAGATGACCTTCAGTTATATCTAACTCCTAGCCCAAAAGACCTGTACACAGCAATCGGCCACATAAATGCCATTCTATTAGCCCTATCAAAGTGGACACATCATGTTGGTTTGGTTTGAAGTTAAATCCATCTAAAATTCAAGCAATCTTAGTAGCTCACATGAGTCTCATTGCCAGGAAATCTCTTCCACCATTAATCTTCCTTGGCAAAGAACTTAGGATTAATTATGCAGTAAAACTTAGACTGGCCTAAGCAAACAACTGCAGTCTGTAAGATGATGTCAGTGTTTCCCCACTCTGTACAGAGTTGCAGACATAGAAAGGAGTTTGTGGAGACACTAATACTCCCCATACTTGGTTATGGTGATTCTGTTATTCAAGGACTTTCATATGAGAACTCACGCAGACTAAAATTGTTGCTGAATGCCTGTGTATGATTTATTTGTGTGTACACTTATTCAGCCACTTCACTCCAACCTACAAGCAGTTGTCACGGGTTCATGCTGATAAGTGTAGAGATTATCGTACGCTATGCTTGGTCTATCATTTTCTTAATCTTTGCAGACCCTGTTATTTATTATCAACTCTAAATCTTTTATCTGAGCAGCACAACAGAATTAGCTGTCCCCAACGAAGTAAAATCCTTTCTGTAGCATTGCACAATACTGCCATGTTTTCTAAATCTTTCTTATATCAGGAACCCGACTATGGAACAGCCTTCCTCAAAATATCAGAGAAATCCGATCCCTCCCAAACTTGAAAACGCAACTAATGGGCCACCTATTATCACAATAGCCACCTCTCTGCATCTGACTCTGGACAGTTCCCACTAACCCAGAAATCTCTCCTCCCCCTATGACACAAGTTCTCTCTGTTTACATTCCACTTTTATTCTAAGAGCCTTTGTGACAGTAATTTCTTTCTTTCTTCTCTGCTTTTACTCTTTTCCCTTCTCACAACACTAAATATCAAATGTGTTAATCTTATTCATTTAAATACCCTGTAATATTGTTGTAGCTACCACAAATTTTATTATTATTGTCAACTATATTATTATTTAGTTGTTACTGTAATTTTTGGTAATATCTTTTGTATTTGTTGTTTTCCTGGTGAGATGTAAGAGAGGGTCTGAAGGCCATTGTCTGATCAGGCTAAATAATCAGTAAATAAAAAAATAAATAAATAAACAAGAAAGTGTTGCAGAAGACAGTTTTATTAGCTTCGTATTTCATTGTTACTCATCTAAAGAAAAGCAACATGAAACAAATATGAAAGTGTAAGTTGTTGAATTAAAGTTAACAGAGCATGCCATACATATATTGTATATGTTTTAAATCTCCCAAATTTAGTTTCCTATTTCTCATGTCTTTAAATCTTGAGAGGTGAATGATAGGATGGTTCCAAAAACTTTTCTGTTTCCTATTCCTTTCTACAAACTTTCCATTTCAAAGGATGTCTTCCCTCCGTTTGTTTCACTTTCCTTTCCTCCTCCCTCTCCTAAATGTATCCTTTGACTTTTCAAACTCGCAGTTTCAGTTTTAGTGACTTACGCCCAATAAATAGTGCTGATTTTATTGTGACAGGTTCTGGGTTTGTTTCATCAGACAATAAGTAAGGATTAGGTGTGTACCAAATATTGTAATGTCTTCATCAGATGCATTTGGGCTATTTTATTCTAGAATAAGTAACTATAATAATGAAAAATGCCACTTTTCACTTATAAGTCGTTATTACAATTTTATTAAGTAGCACAGGCTATGTAACAGTTAATTTATTATTTATTGTGAAATCAGCAACCAATTGCACTTATTTTTGATTTACCAGGTTTGGGTACTTAGTTACCATATATATATATATATATATATATATATATATATATATATATATATATATATATATTTGTGTGTGTGTGTGTGTGTGTGTGTGTGTGTGTGTGTTTGTATCCTGATATGAATATTATAGACGAAAAATTCCTAGCAGGAAAAATTATATGTAAATAATAGACGAAGATTACTCACCAGGCGAAGGAGCACAGGTGTGACAGCAGCACAAATAAATAGATAAATAAATGAACAAACACACACACACACACACACACACACACACACACACACACACACACACAAACGCTAGCTTTCGCAGCCTAGCTGCTTCGTCAGGCAGAAGGGAAGGAGAGGGAAAAGGAAATGATGAGGGTTTTAAGGAAGGGGGTAAGGAGCCATTCCAATCCCGGGACAGGAAAGACTTACATTGGGGGAAGAAAAGGAAGTTGAACAAATACACACAGCCCCATACATTTACACAGACGCAAACATACCCTCTCCTTCCCTTCTGCCTGACGAAGCAGCTAGGCTGCGAAAGCTAGAGTTTGTGTGTGTGTGTGTGTTCATTTATTTATCTATTTATTTGTGCTGCTGTCACACCTGTGCTCCTTCGCCTGGTGAGTAGTCTTCGTCTATTTTTTATATATAATTTGTATCCTGATATGTTTATGATACCAAAATATATCTTAAGAAGGCAACCAAGTGTCCCCAACCAGTAAAGAAAAGACAAAGAAGTGAAACTAGTTGATTTTTTAAAACTAATTGTGACATTTGATGAAACAGACAAAATACTAAAGTTCATATTACTTTAAAAACAGAGTTTTTGTTTGTGTTACTAAAATTAATTACAAAACACAAAAAGTTGGCAAAATAATATGTATGTTGTATTAAGAAATGTGCATTTTGTTTTTTACAGTTTTTGCAGTCATCTGTAATGGATTACTATGATTTGAAGTGATATTGCATATCCAGTGAAGCAATGAAAATATTTCTTTTTTTTAATACTAATTATGGTCAGGATAAGATGGAAATTGACAGCTGCTCCAGGTTTGGTTCTGTAAGTATTTAATCTGATGTCCTTGTATACAAGAGGTATGTTCCCATTGTTCAGATTAAAGGTTTGATGTATGAATGGCTTAGTTTACATTATAGCTATTTATAAACCCTACAGCTGATACTTCTAAATTAGGAAAATATTTTTGAGTAATGAAAGAACATATGACCATATCTACATTAAAGGGTGTATTCCTAGAGAGGTAATAAAGCCACTGCTTGAAGAAGACATCTCTGCCACTGATGCCCCCACCACTGCAGGTGTGGGAGACGCCCCAGGTGCCACCATAGGAGCACCTGCCCAGGCAGGAGAGGAGTGATGGAGGCGGCTCGGCAGTAGCATTGATCAGTAAAGACAAAGGCTGCATTTCAATATTGTCGTCGTCTGATCATTTTCGATGTGGACGACCAGTAGTAGTGCCCCTTCCACATGCCCATTTGTGTGCTGGCTCTGTTGGTAGGGTATTGTTGGTGGGGGCAGGAGGAGGCGATAGCATGACTGGGGTACCGGATGTAGACCACTGTTGGTAGACGATGGTGCGACCGTGATGCCAGAGGTATCGTCCTCTCACTTCCCGAATCTGGTGGAGGACAGCCCACAGGCATTGTCTGGAGGTCTGGATGCAATGGTGTGGAGCCCCACTGAGAGAGCAGCTGGTTGTGATGGCAGATCATCTACCATCTACCACGAACATCTGCCGAATGTGAACTCACTGTACTACCCTCGGTGGAGACCAATGGTGCATGTCCAGACAGTGGTGCCTGGTACGTATTGCTGAAGGCGTGCAGGCATTGTGGGCTGTGGCACTGGGCACAGGAGGTGCAACAGTGTCTGGGGTTGGCAGCTGTGTAGGACCTCTGGTTGGCCCCTACCTTATATCAGCATGATCTGACAAGTGCTGAGAAACGAGGAGAGAACAGTTTCTGCAGAGGACTGCTGCAGGCACTTATGAAGTGATTGAAATGTATGCACCATACAATCTGTGTCATCCATTAGGTTGCAGGTAGAAGGGAGCAGAAGTGAGGTGGAAAATATCATTATTGGCGCAGAAAGTTTGGATTCCCACCGATGTGAACCGAGGCCCATTACCCGAGTCAAGTGACTGGGGAAGGCCTTCAATAGCAAATTTCTGCACAAGAACTCTGATATCTTCTGTGGTAGTGGAGCGCATACGAACAATGTGTGGCTAATTGGACAATTGCTTCTACCACCATTAACCGCATTGAATGACAGAAAGGGTCAGCCAGTCCACATGAATGCGGTCCCGGGGGTGGTTAGGTGTAGGTAGCAGGGCAAATGTGCATATGGGAGCTGCTTGTTGGCTAGTTCACTGCGTGCATGCACAAACTGTTCTCCCACCCAGGGGGCCCACAGTTCTTTTGTGGGTACGTGTGTGGCGCGCACGGGGCCCCGAGCGGTCTTTCTTCTGCCCCAGGCTGCTTCACCTTCCCTCCCGGTTTATGCCTTCGCCCAGAGACGGGCATATTTCGTGAGCTACGGTGGTTCTTGTTGTCGTTTTTCTTCCTTCGTTCCTTCCTTTCTTACCCTTTGTTTCTGTCTTTCTCTCCTTGTACTCTCCTAGCCTTCTTCTCCTCCTCATTAGTGTCCGCCTCGGCGTTTGAGACACTTATTTCTCTTCTCTTCCTCTATTCTTCTTCTTTCCTCCCTGTGCGTGTCTGAAGGCCGACCCACGCATTATCATGCGTAGCAGGTGACGGGGTAACGCGTAATTCCCCGCCCCGGGTAGACAAGTAGGGCACGTACGTACCCCCTGGTAAAGGCCAGGCCCAGGGAGGGGTGATTACCCAAGCTGGTACCTTCCGAATGTGCCGATTGGTCCCTCCGTCAGTTCTCGGGAGGTGTGACCTGAGGTGTGAACAATCACCTAAGGCGGGTAAGCCCTCGGAGAGGGCCCCCACTAGGAAGGAGCGCGCCATCGGAGACGCCGGTAATCACGGGGGACACTTCCGCGATGACTTCCTTCTCTTCTTTAGTGACGTTGACCCAAAAACGTAAGTTAGACTCACCTCAGCAAAAAAAGACTCTGCCTAATGTACCTAAATTTCTTGTCGTCTCTCGCACCGACGGAAAGGATTTCAATTCTGTCACACCTTTTGTTATACAGAAAGGTGTAGATGCAATTGCTGGCCCTGTTAAAACCTGTTCACGTCAGCGCAATGGCACATTGTTGCTGGAAGTGGAAAGTGCCTTCCAAGCTCAGAAACTACTCCGGACTACACTGTTACACACGTTTCCTGTCAAGGTGGAAGCACATCACACACTCAACTCTTCACGGGGGGTAGTCTTCACGAGATCCCTTGACGGGTTGTCTGATGAAGACATCCAATCGTATATGTCCGACCAGGGTGTGACAGCTGTCCATAGGGTCATGAATAAGGTCGATAACCACCTGACACCGACTCGTACTGTGTTTTTGACGTTCCACAGAGTTGACCTCCCGTCAAAGGTCAAAGCAGGGTATGAGGTCATCTCCATCCGCCCTTATGTGCCTAACCCAACCCGCTGTTTTCAATGCCACAGGTACAACCATACCCGTGAACATTGCCCAAATGCAGCAAAGTGTGTCACTTGTGGTAGGGACGCCCATGAGGGGGATTGCCCACCTCCGTCCCTTCACTGCCTAAACTGCAACGGTGACCATGCAGCTTCCTCTCGCGACTGCCCTGTATACAAGGATGAGAAGGTAATCCAGCAAATTCAGGTTACGGAGAGGGTATCGACATCTGCCGCTCGAAAGTTGTTGGCGAGTCGAAAGCCCACTGTCCTCCCAGCGGGTACATACAGTAAGGTCGTCACCTCAACTCGACCTACCAAGGATTCCAGTACCCAGACTTGTGACTTCACTTTCGCTGACACAGTTGTGCAATCCGCCAGCCCGAAGATTGCCCGTTCCACGTCCCCACTTCCTCCTGCTGCTTCTAAGGTACAGTCTTCGTCAACCTCTAGTTAACCGCGGGCACCTAATCAAGATGCCTGGACCTTGAAAATGGAATCCGTCCGTGAGGATTTTCTGTGTTCTTAGGCTTCCCAACCGTCAACTGCCTCTTCCCGCCGTCACTCTTCCAGAAGAGCTGACAAGAAAAAGAGTTCCTCTCCTTCCCCGCCGAGGCGTGACCCATCGGTCATGCCGTCCAACAGTTGCTGGCCTCGGCCGTCTTCTGTTTCACCAGGTCGCTCCGTCTGCCGGGCACCCGGCCCTCTACCGGCGGTGGAAACTGCCCCTCCTGATCAACTCAGGGAGGTTGCAGGCACGTCGGTCGAACCTATGGACCACAACCCTTTGCCCCTGGACAGCGATAGCAGTGCTCCCTCGAAATCCGGTCCTCAGCGGCCTTCGACGTGACCCCGCTTGCTAGTTGGTTTTTATCCTTATTTCTTCTCTCATTTTTATCATGGCGCTCCTTCAATGGAATATTCGCGGTATTCGTTCTAATCGGGAGGAGTTAAAACTACTCCTTCGATTGCACTGCCCGCTTCTAGTCTGCCTCCAGGAAACTAAGTTGCGTCCACGTGATCGTGCAGACTTTCCACACTACACCTCTGTGCGGTTCGTGGAAGGTGTCCCAGCCCATGGAGGGGTTTTGATGCTTCTTCGAGACGATGTCTATTTCCATCCCATTTTCTTGCACACTCACCTACAGGCAGTTGCCGTCTGCATCACTTTATCCACATTTACCTTCTCCCTCTGTAATATCTATTCGCCATCGTCATTTGCCCTTACTAGGGCGGATGTGCTACACCTTGTTGACCAGCTCCCTTCACCTTTCGTGTTGGTAGGCGACTTTAATGCCCACCACCCCCTATGGGGCTCTCCACCACCTTGTCCGAGAGGCTCCCTTTTGGTGGACCTTCTCCAACACCTCGATCTTGTCTGCCTCAACACCGGTGCACCTACCTTCCTTTCAGACACAACACACACTTACTTCCATATAGACCTCGCAATGTGCACTCCTCAGCTTGCTGGTCGGTTTGAGTGGTATGCACTTTCTGACACGTACTCAAGTGACCATTTCCCTTGTATCATCCACTTCCTGCATCATTCCCCATCTCCTCATCCCACCAGTTGGAACATTTCCAAAGCCAACTGGGGGCTTTATTCTTCCGTGGCTGTTTTTCACGATCAGAATTTTCCCAACTGTGACAGTCAGGTCGACTACCTCACAGAGGTTATTCTCACCGCTGCTGAACATTCCATACCTTGTACATCCTCTTCTCCACGTCGTGTCCAGGTCCCTTGGTGGACTGCAGCCTGCCGCGACACGCTTAGAGCCCGGCGCCGTGCTTTACGCACCTTCCGCTGCCACCCAACTTTGGAGAATTGCATCAATTACAAACGTATGAGAGCGCAGTGCCGTCGTGTCATAAGCGACAGCAAGAAGGCTTGCTGGACTGCTTTTACTAGTTCTTTTAACCGTTTTACTCCCTCCACGGTTGTCTGGGGTGGCCTACGCCGTTTGTCCGACATCAAGGTCCACTCCCCGATTCCTGGCCTGACCGTGGAGAACGCAGTCCTCGTGGACCCCGCTGATGTTTCAAACGCATTGGGTCATTTCTTTGCGGAGGTTTCGAGCTCTGCCCATTACCACCCTGCCTTTCTCCCTCGCAAACAGGTAGAGGAGGCACGGCCGCCTTCTTTCCACTCTTTTAATCGTGAACATTATAACGTCGCCTTCACCATGCAGGAGCTAGACCGTGCTCTCGCCCTGTCCCGGTCTTCTGCTCCCGGGCCCGATTCCATTCATATTGAGATGCTGAAGAACCTCTCTCCTGCGGGCAAGTGCTTTCTTCTTAGTACCTACAATCGCATATGGACTGAAGGTCATGTTCCCACAAGTTGACGTGAAGCCAATGCCAACGCTGTCTTGACCGTCTATATTCCTGGAGCATCGCAAACGGCTTCAGATTCTCCACTGAGAAAACTGTGTGTATCAATTTCTGGAGATACAAGGAATTTCTTCCACCTTCTCTACGTCTCGGCCCTGTTGCTCTCCCTTTCGTGGAGACTACGAAATTACTGGGACTCATGTTGGATCGGAAACTTTGCTGGTCCACACACGTGTCCTACCTGGCTGCCCGTTGTGCCCGATCCCTTAACGTTCTTCGTGTCCTCAGTGGCACGTCATGGGGAGCGGATCGTACCGTCCTGCTTCACCTTTACCAGGCCATTGTTCAGTCGAAGCTCGACTACGGAAGCCTTGTATACTCTTCAGCACGGCCGTCGATTCTCTGCCGTCTCAACTCTATCCACCATCGGGGATTACGTCTGGCGACCGGTGCATTTTATACCAGCCCTGTTGAAAGTCTGTATGCCGAGGCTGCTGTATTACCCTTGACCACTCGACGTGACATACTCTTGTGTCGGTACGCATGCCGCCTATGGTCGATGCCCAACCATCCATCTTACAGATTATTTTTTGACGACTCACTCGATCACCAATATCAGTTGTCTGCGATTGCCTTGCTTCCACCTGGAGTTCGGTTTCACCGCCTGCTACAGCGGCTCGATTTTACCCTTCCTTCCACCCTTCGGTTGAGCGAAAGCCCACTGCCACCGTGGCATCAGGCCCAGGTTCACACACACCGCGAACTTAGTTCGCTCCCCAAGGAGAGCACTCCCGATTTGGTATACCGCTCGAGGCTTGTCGAACTCCGTTCGCGGTTCGATAATGCCATATATATTTACACTGATGGTTCCAAGAGCACTGCCGGTGTCGGATCTGCCTTCGTCGTTGGGGACAACCGTTTCCAATACAAGCTCCCTGACCGGTGCTCGAACTTCACGGCTGAGCTTTTCGCCCTCCACCAGGCCATTTTGTATACCTGCCGCCACCGCCAACCTTTCTATGCCATATGTTCGGACTCCCTTAGTGCCCTGCAGAGTCTTAAGGACCGTCTCTCGAACCATCCTCTCGTATATCAGATCAAACGCTCCCTCCAGTTGCTAGCAGATGATAGCTGTCACGTTTCTTTCCTGTGGGTCCCTGGCCATGTGGGTGTGCCCGGAAATGAGGCTGCCGACATAGCAGCCAAGGCAGCAACTCTTTTGCCTCGCATGGCTACCTTTTGTGTCCCATCGGACAATGTTCAACGGGCTCTTCGCCGGAGTATCGTGTCGCAATGGCACAGTGTGTGGCTTTCACTGTACAGCAATAAATTGCGAACTGTCAAATCGATCCCGACCGCCTGGAGGACCACCTCATGCCCCTCTCGGCGGGAGGAGGTCATCCTGGCCCGGTTGCGGATCGGTCACTGCCGTTTCAGCCACCGTCACTTGCTATCCGCCGAACCTGCACCGCTATGCTCCTACGGTGAACTGCTGACAGTGCGACATGTTTTACTGACTTGTGTTAATTTTAATCATCTCCGTGTAGCCCTTCACTTTCCGTCTACTCTGGAGGAAATTTTAGCTGATGACACACGAGCAGCTGCTCGAGTTTTGCGTTTTATCAACTTGGCCAACCTATCCAAGGATATTTAACCCTTTTAATTGTCTTTTATCTTTCATTTTTAGCTTCTTGTTGATGTTCTAACAGTCACCATTTTTTTTGAGGTCATAGCGAATCTATGTTGTACAGTTCAATGAGGTGTTATTGGCAACCTCTCGACCGCTCCTTGCAGGTGATCGTCTTTGTCGAATGCCGGCTCGGGGCCCACGAGTAGACTCAAAAGCACATTGGCATTGGCATGGTGCGATGAGGGCCAATAATAAATATCAAAGTGATAAGCTCTCAAAAAAAAAAAAAAAAAAAAAAAGCCCATTGCTAAAGATGTAGTGCAGTCCTATGAGGGAGATGAGAACGCTAATCAAACAGTGTCACAAGGGGTTTATAGTCTGTGATAAGATTGAATTTAGTGCCTTACAGGAACACATGCAACTTCCAAAGAGTATAGACGATAGCCAAGGTCTATTTTTAAATCTTAGAATAATTTTGCCAGATGTCCAACAATGTAGGCAATGGGCTGCTCAGAACCATAATCTAGTTTGTGTGCCAAGACCACTCCAATTCCGTGCTAAGAGGCATCTGTTGCCAGGACTAGCTGCTGGCCAGGTGTAAATGTGCTGAGGCAAGGTGAGGATTTTAACAGCAATTTTATACAGTATAATGCTGCGTCACACATAGCAGACTACACAAATGGAATGCCTTTATTTCATAGTGCTTTCAATTAAGGGGCGACCTCTCCAATGTGAGGAAGAAATTTTGAGTAGCCGACCTGCAAATTAGTTGGCCGGGAAAGGTGATAAAGTGCATCAACAATGTTGGATAGAAGCAAATGCTTTCTTTCAACAACAAGTTTCCCAAATACTCAGTCTTGGGTTGAATGACCTATGATTTCTGTAGATTGCTCTTAAGGCTCAATGCATGCAATTTATTGAACAAGAGCTGAAGATTGTTTAAATGATTAGTACAGGAGGAACCAGTGACAATGATATTGTTGAGATAGTTGGCATAGCACAGAACGTCTTCCAACAACTGTTGGAAGAAAATAGCGTGTGCACCCATGGTACCAAATGGTAGACCTTTGTATTGGTACAGCCCAATGGGTGTGGTGCAAACCATGAATTGTTGAGAGACAGACTCTAAAGTAAGTTGGAGATACCCTTCTGCCAAATCAATTTTAAAGTAACACTCACCACCCATGAGTTTCACACAAATGTCATCTGGGCGGAGAATGGGAAAACAATCTACCATCAACTGTGAGTTATCGTAGGCTTGAAGTCACTGCACAAACAAAGGGCTCACATGCGTTTCTTTATGATCATGAAAGGGGTTGCCCACTGGCTAGAAGAAGTGGGTTCTGAGATGCCCAGACCATGCAACCTATTCAACTTGTCCTTCACTGCCGGGCGCAATGCGAAAGGAATAGGCCGAGTGCAACAAAATTTTGGAATTGCTGAGGGTTTGAGAGTGGTGTGAGCTTCATAACCAAACACATTCCTGCAACCAGATGAAAAAAGCACTCCAAACTCATGATAAAGGGAATCCAGTTCACTGAACAGAATATAGTGGACAGCATCTTGAATGCAGAAACCAAATGCCATGAACACATTGAGGCCAGAAATATTTTGTAAACTGACTGAGAACTGGAATCAGCTGGTCAACATAGCTGATAAGAATATAAAAAGTTTTAGCATGGGGTGGCTTTCCAAGTACCAAATACGTATCGCCAAGAGACACAGAGGCGCTGGTGTAAATTTGAAAACGGAACGGCCAGTTATGAATACGGAGTGTGATGTAAAACTTTGCAGGGATGGCATGATCCTTTCCTGGTGCAGGAGAAAGACAATTTACTACCATAAAGTCCTTGTCGGTATACAGAGGTCTACCACATGCGGAACTAGAACAAACAGCCACTATGTGGCCTTGCTTATTGCACGAAGCGCACCATGTGTCATGTGTGCGAAAAGAATCGGGCAAAAGGAAAGAATGTGTCATTGGAATTGAACTGGTATGGGCAACTGCAAAGAACAGGAAGCTGACGAGGAGGAGGGCGAAGAACGATGCCTGCGAGAATGCTTGGCACATAACCCCGCCACCTCTACCATTCCCTCAAACTGATCTGCTGCTGCCCTAGGAACCTCAAATGCATGTGCAATGGGCAGAACTTTGTTGAGGGTGAGATTCTGTAATCACAAGGCTTCTTGACACACAGCCGTATCTGCAGCAGAATGGACTAAGATGTCTCGAATTAAGGAGTCGGCATACTACTAGTGACAGTTTGCAAAGACAAAAAAAACCACACTTAAGGCTCAAGCCTCTGAGGTCTGCCACCCACAACTGACCCTGTTCTCTGATGAAAATCCATACGGGAGAGCACCATATTCGTTTGTTGACAATAGTAAGAACTAAGCAATTCCGACATACGAGAAAAAAGACAATTCCGCAGGCTCTGACATAAGAGCGAGTTTCTGAAGTAGACGAAAAATATCATGTTCTATCCATTACAAGAAAAATGATTTTTGCAAATCAGGATTTACTACCTTAAATGCTGCTACAGTTGCCATGCATAGGTGACCCAGTCTTCCTTAGACTCTTGAAAAGAAGGTGCTGCAGTGGCCTAAGAGGACACAACCAATTCTCTAAGCAAATGTAGCTGTTGCTACTGTTGTTGAGGTTACTGTACCGATGCCGGATCGATCATGACCATAACCAAAACTAACCTTGTCACCAAAAATACTGTTGTATACAGTATTACTTTATTGCTCAGAGGCGATTGCAATACAGGATTTTACTGTGACAATTTTTACAATAGACACTAGCACATGAATACAGATGCCCGCACTCACCACTGGTGCGTGCTCTCCCACTACTGAGGCAGTGGCCTGTGCACACTGCGTGTTCGCCAGGAGGTGACGGCACTGTCCGTCCATGAAGATGACGTCATCTCACAGTGGATCCAGCTGTGGCGTGTATTTGATATGCTGTGGTCGTGTAGGCTGCAGCATGCATGTGGTACACTCCAACAATATGCATACACAACTGACACTGAAGTGTTTAATATGATGATGATAGGTTCCAACT
Source organism: Locusta migratoria (assembly GCA_026315105.1). Lineage (NCBI taxonomy): Eukaryota > Metazoa > Arthropoda > Insecta > Orthoptera > Acrididae > Locusta > Locusta migratoria. Next base: position 428,535,863 of record CM048747.1, read on the forward strand.
CACTGTAAACAATCTTGCTGAGTCACAGACAGGTAGGAAAAAACCACAAACTCGAATAACTTAAATTTTCAACCACAGCCTTTCTCAGGAAGAGAGAGGCCCACACATTTCCACAGGCACAACTCACATGCTATTAACTGCTGTCTCTGGGTGCTTCAGCTCAAGTATTAAGTTTGTTTATTATATAACAGTAAACTGTCTACAATAATAAATTTTGTTGCTCATTAAGTGCACTTATTTTCTTTTACAGGAGATTCATGAAATGGCATTTGAACAGAATTCGGATTGGAGTGAAATCACTTTTTTACAATCATTTTACAGATCACTCTTACATTGTGGACATTTGTATGGAGCCAATATTTTCATTTGTGGACAATTTTGCGAAGATATTAGGACCTGTAAGTAATTAGTTTGTATGAAGTGTAGAATTTGAATTATTAATTTACCAAAATGAGTTACAATTAATAGAAAATAATGCCAGTGGCAGAACCAACAGACACAGATTTCAAAATTTGCTGATTTTAGGATCTTGCACATTTTGGACACACTGATGTGCTTTACATTTGCTACAAGCATAAATCTTTCATGAACAGTGTTGTGTATTTGTGTTATGACAAGTCCAGGTTGGAATTAACAATTTAGTAATAGGACAGTTGACAACTCACCACAAAGACATGACCACAAGCCGCGACAGGCACACAAAAGAGACACACACATACAACACCTTCAGCTATCAACCATGGCCTTCTTCAGAAATAGGAACATTCACGCAATCACACAGGCACACAACACAGTCACACAACCATCATCTGCCACACTTCGACAACTTATGACAACTGACTTCATAATTACACTCTCTTCAAGCACCTACCTAACTTCAGTTGTTCAGTCTTGCAATTTTTTTTAATATGTCATTGTTTTCTTGAATTGCCACTTATTTTCATTATGGGGGCGACAACTATTTTTGCCTCTTGCCTCACTGGTTACTTATTTTCACTTAGACTATTTTTTGTTTGGTAAATATTTTTGACATATGTATATTTTTAATAAGATGATCATTTATGAATAATTCAAAGGAAGGAAGACAGTTGGAATAAATAAAAAGGCTTTTAAGTGTACAAAAATATAATTGACTTAGTTTTTTATTTACTTTTGCAATTAATTCTGTTCTGTGAAGTGTACCCTAAAGATTGATCTTCAGTCATGTGAAATGTGTTGTCAGTCCAAAGACTGGATTGATGCTGCTCTCAATGCTACCTTGACCAATACAAGCCTCTTCATACCTGAATAAGAATGGCAACCTACGTTCTTTTCGTCAAGGTATGCCAGAAATTCCTTTTCTTACTAGCTGTGTTCAGTGTCTCCTTTTTAGTTGTGCGATCTACCCACCTAATCTTCAGCATTTTTTTGTAGCACCACATTTTGAAAGCTTCTATTATTTTCCTGTCCGAACTATTTATCGTCCACACTTCTCTCCCATAGAAAGCTACACTCCAGACAAATGCTTTAGACAGGAGTTCCTAACATTTAAATTAGTATTGGATGAAAACAAATTCTTCAGAAATGCTTTTCTTATCACAGCAATTCTGCATTTTATATCTTTTTTACTGTGGTCACCAGAAATTATTTTACTCCACAAATAACAAAACTAATCTACCAGCTTTATTGTCTCATTACCTAATCTAATTCCTTCAGCATTGCCATCTCGAACACCATAGTCCACTACTTTGCCGAGACTTCCAGCTCCGTGAACTACCATCCCAATTTCCTTCCTACAGAACAGGCAGCAGATGAAAGAACACTCTCTTTCTCTTCCGTAAACAATGAACACTATAACACCGAAATTACCAAAGGGAGCTTCAACAAGCACTCTCTTCATCACACTCGTCCTCCCCAGGACCGGACGGCATCCATATACGGATGTTACAACACCTGTCTCCAGAGGGCTCGCATTTTATTCTTTGAACATATAACTGTCTGGAGGAATGGGACATTTCCTAGACACTGGCGAGAAGCCATAGTCATTCCTATACTTAAGCCTGGAAAGAAAAAACATCTTCCTTCTAGCTACTGACCAATTTCCCTCACCAGTTGCATTTGCAAGGTGATGGAACGTATGATTAGTGGCTCGAATCTAGGAACCTTCTCACAAATGCACAGTGCGGATTTCGCAAGCACCTCTCTGCTGTCAGTCATCTCATCACCCTATCAAACTCACATTTTAAACAATTTCTATACGGAAGCGGCAAACAATGGTCGTGTTTTTTAACTTGGAAAAGGCATGTGACGCCTGTTGGAGAATCAGCATCCTCTATACTTTGCACACCTGGGGATTTTGGACTGTGTTTCTATTTTTATACAGGATTTTTTTTTAAAATCTCATATTTAAAGTGCATGTAGGTTTGACCCTATCGAACAGTTTTTTCAAGAGAATAGTGTCCCACAAGGCTAAGTGTTAGGCATTGTTGTCTTTGCTATTGCAATCAACCCTATCATGGGTTGTCTCCCACTAGGTGTTTCGGCTTCTCTGTTTGTAGATGACTTTGCCAACTATTGCAGCTCCCAATGAACATGCTTACTCGAGTGGCAACTTCAGCGAAACCTTGGCCATCTGTATTGTGGAGCACCAACTATGGGTTCCACTTTTCTGCAGACAAGACAGTCTATATGAACTTCTGGCAGTGCTCAGTGTTTCTCCCACTGACTCTTCACCTTGGCCCAGATGTTCTTCCATTCTTTGAGACAAGAAACTTCTTGGGACTCACGTTCGACAGGAAATTTTGTAGTTCCTCCCAAATCTCCCCTTTACTAGCTCTGTGCATCGCTCCCTTAATGGTATCAGAGTACTGTGTAGCACTTCATGGGGTGCAAGATGGACTACTCTCCTCAGATTGTACTGCTCCCTTGCCCACTCGAAACTGGTCTACGGATGTATCGTCTACTACTCTGCACAACTGTCAACTTTACACCACCTCAACACGATACATCACCAAGGGCTCCGATTGACAACGGGAGCCTTCTATACTAGTCCTGTGGAAATTCTCTACACTGAGGCCACTGAATTACTGCTACCCTACCAGAGGGGTGTCCTACTCAGTTGAACTGCAAGCTGGTTGTCATTTGTGCATGACCACCCAACATGTGCTACCTTTTTTGATGACTCGCTCGACCGTCTATTTGTGGTGTGTCCATCATGTCTCTTACCACCTGGAGTTTGGTTACGTTTGTTGCTTCAGCAACTAGACTATACACTCCATGCCCATTTCCAATGGGTGTCAGCTCCTCCCCAGCATGGCTCTATCTGAAGATATGTGTCAACTTTGAACTCCATTTGTTTCCCAAGGACACTACTTCTGTCCCGGTCTACTGCAATGAGTTTCTTGCACTCCCTACACAACTCTCTGATGTTATCTTCATTTGATGGTTCAAAGACCAACAATGATGTTAGGTGTGCCATAGAACTCGGCGATGGATCCTTCCAATATTGCCTGCCCGCTCAATGCTTGATCTACACTGTGGAGCTCTTTGCTCTATATCAGGCTGCCCAGTATTTGACGCCACCTGCCTCCTCACAGTGTCATCTGTTCAGATTCCCTGAGGGCTCTTCAGAGCCTCTGTGTTCTACGCCCAGTACATCCCATGCAGCAGAGAATTCAGAAAAGCTTCTACTTGCTATCAGTGGGACTATGGTGATGTTACTGTGGATTCCTGGCAATGTTGGAGTGTTGGGAAAAAAGCTGGCAGATGCTGCTGCAAAGGCAGCTATTTCCCTCCCTTGGCTTGTTTCCCATTCTGTTCCGTTGGCTGACCTCCGTGCCCTAGTCTCCAGGTCCAGGCGTGTGGTATCGCTCTGAACTATGCATTGGTCTTCCCTTCAAGGCAACAAACTCCGGGAGATGAAACCCCTACCTTTTGCACAGCCTACCTCCTGCCGACCTTTCCACCACAAGGTGGTCATGATAGCTCACTTGCGGATAGGACGCTGTCGTTTTAGCCACCGTCACTTACTATGTGGCGATCCTGCCCCACTTTGTAGCCACTGTTCCCACCTGTTGACTGTAAGCCACCTTCTGGTGCAATGCCAGTATTTTTTAACTGTCTTAGTAAAATTTTGTGTTTTCCGACAGAGTTGTGTGATGCTTTAGCTGATGTCACTTGCTCTGTTGATCTCATCCTACTTTTTATCCACCACACTAACATGGAAAAGGAAATTTAATTCTGTCCCTGCTTAATCATATCAGTCATAGTTTGTCATGAGCGCTTATGACCACAGTACTTTTGCGCCCTTAAAAAAGCAAGCAAAGTATGGGGCTATACATTTTCTAAAAATGTGTGAAGCATTTTAAGAATGAGTGATTAAATGCTTCTGTGTGCTGATCACACATCTGATTTGTTTGCTATATCCTTTGCAGACTGACTGCATTTTCTCAGTACCCTGGTAAAGGAAACACTTGCCATGTGTTCATCAAACTATTCAGTTTATTTGATCATTTTATTTCATATGTAATCTAAAATTTTGTTTAATTATAGTTTGCTGTGTAGTACTTACTTTGGGGTGGCCAGATTTCCGAAATAAAAATACGGGACACATATGGGTTTCGATACGTGTGACACTGAATATTGCCTTTATCTGTTGCATCAAAGCATACATAAACACACAAATTGACGCAGACACAGTATGGTGAAGAAACCCAGTGTTTCTCCCCCCCCCCCCCCTCCAATCCCCTGCTCCCCAAGCTGATGTGTGTCGTATTCAGTGGTTCTTGTATTTACTTTCAAGCATCGGGATAAGCATCAGTATTACGGGGTTTAGGATGGGACGAAACTAGATATAATGCAATCTCAATAACTGTGGCATACCAAGTCAGATGTCATTCTGGAGATCAGTATTTTTACATAATGATCACCACATGAATTATTGTGAAAATTAGTTCTTATTATTAGTACCTACACAGTTTGCACACTAAATATGTTGCTATTGTAGTCCATAAGATATTCATGATGGAGAGCACTGTTTCTGCATCATCATTTGCTTCACACATCTTCAGATCCAAATATGTTGAAAATGAGACCAGTTTTACCAACTCACTAACAGCTCTCGATTAATAAATTTTCATTTCATGTATATTTTGAAGATGGTTCATTTTCCAATCTTCACATCTTTCTCGCGAAATATTTTCATGAACTTTAGGTAAGGTAGCACCCTGCCATAGGGCCCCTAGCCAAGGTAACGGTGAAGACCTCAACAGCATCTGTGGCAGAGAAGATGGATTTCGGAACGGCGACAATGGCGGAAGAGGCAAACCTGTAGTGCCTGTACTCCAGAGGAGCGGCTACAAAAGGTGTTTGACTCCATGTTAGGAGCGGCCTCATTTAAACAGTCTAAGGCAACGGGAAACCACCACTGATACTTTTCGCATGAGAACCCCATGGCTTTGCTCAGTTTGAAATTATCCAGAGCTTCATGTCCCTCAGTCTGATCTCGGGCGGGGGGGGGGGGGGGGGGGGGAGACAGGTTTGAGAGAAGTCACTAGACCAACATTATCCCTGTGCACTGTAAGAAAAATTGCAACATGGAATGTACTTGGGCTAATTCAGATAGGAAAACTTGCCATAGTAGAAAGAGAAATGGCTCTACATGGACTGGATATTCTTGGGCTTAGTGAGACTCACTGGAGAGGAAGTGAGCATTTCGTAACTCAAGAAAGAAACATTGTGTACTTTTCAGGGTGTAGTGATCAAAATAAGAACAGTGTTGCAGTAGTTGTTCCTAGAAATCAGTCCAACTGTGTTGTAGGTTACAAACCTATTAATGACAGAATCATCTCTATCAAACTAGATGCTTCACCGTGCAAACTCAATGTAATTCAGAACTATGCTCCTACAGCTGGAGCGTCAGTTGAGGAGATGGAGAAGTTCTATAACCAAATGAAGCAAGTCCTTAATAAAATCCCTACCAAAGAACACACAATGTTCCATCACCCAAGATGACTGTACTCTTGTATGTCACCTGGTGATAGATACAGAAACCAAGTTAACTTCAGTCTTAGATTGTAAAACCTTCCCTGGTGCTGACTATGGTAGTGATCACATTCTGCTATCCATGAAAATGTGCATTAACCTTAAATCTACTAAGAAGACTGACAAAAGACAGCTAAGACTCACAATCAAGGAATCTATTCACAAATTTGGTGAACTTGTATGAGCAAAACTTCGCAAAATTAGTTTTGATAATGAAGCACCAGCATCACAAATATGGGACTGAATGAAGAACGTTGTTTCTTCATCACTACTGACATCAAAACAATCGTAGAATGCAAAACATACCTGGAAATCAGAGTCCACACTACAATTAATTGAAGAGAAAAACAATCTAAAGAAAACTGGTATCCACACTACTCAGGATCAAGACAGATACAAGAACCCATGCAGAGTAATACAACGTAATTGTAGAAAGGACAAAGCAGATTTAATTAATGGTATCTGTAATGAAGTAGAACAGCATCATAATCGCAATCAGGTAAGTGATCGCTTTAAGAAAATCCTCGTACGTGGGTGGTAGATGATGAGAAGGGCAACCCTATCGGTGACAAGGAAGACGTTGTTGTGAGGTGGAAACAGTACTGTGAAAAGCTATACTCTGGAATTAATGACAGTACAGACAATCAAACAGTTGAGCAACTTAATTTGGAACTCACAATTCTATGCAGTGAAATAGAGAATGCGATTCAACATCTGAAGAATTATAAAGCCTCTGGTCTAGACGGCATATGGGGAGAAAAGATCAAAGAAATGGGGCAGGAAGGTATTGATGTGCTGCACTCACTGTGTAAAAGAATATGGGAAACTGGGGAGTGACAGGATGTCTGGTCAGAGTCTCTCTTCATTCCCTTACAGCTGCGGTGGAGTAGCTGAGCTGTCTAAGGTGCCTCGCTGTGGAGCGCGTGGTCGGAGGTTCGAGTCCTTTCCGAGGCGCGCGCGCGCGTGTGTGTGTGTGTGTGTGTGTGTGTGTGTGTGTGCGTGCGTGCGTGCGTGCGTGCGTGCGTGCGTGCGTGTGTGTGTTGTCCTTAGGTTAGTAGTTTGTAAGCTGTGGACTGATGACCACGCAGTTTGGTCCCTATATATTTACAAACTTTTGAACATTCCCTGTTGTTGTTATTGGGGCTTTAGGGCGCTCAACATCGTGGTCATCAGCGCCCATTGAACATTCCCTTACACAAGAAAGGGTCTATCAGGAACTGCTCCAACTACCGAATTATTACCCTCATATCTCACGCAGTAAAATTTTGCTCTACATACTGAACCAACGTTTGAAGCCATACATTCAACCTCGCATATCCTCAGAAGAAGCAGGTTTATTTGAAGGGAAAGGAACTCGTGAACAGATACTCAACATAAGACAAATAATATAAAAATCACGAGAGTTCTGTGTTCTTGTTTTCATCTGTTTCCTTGACTATAGGAAAGCCTTTGACTGTGTTGTGTGGGAAAAGTTGTGACAGGTGCTTGCAGAGATTGGTGTTCTCCCCACTTGACAGCATTGATCAAAAATCTGTACAATAATCACGCCGCAGTTGTAAAGACAAGTGCTGGCATGTCTGATTCTTTCAGAATTTCAAAAGGTGTGAGGCAGGGTTGTGTTCTATCCCCACAGCTGTACAACATCTATGCAGAACATGTCATTAGGAAAGCTCTTGATGGTTGGACCAAAGGCATCTCAATTGGTGGAAGAACTGTCAAGAACCTCCGTTTTGCTGATGATACTGTACTTTTAGCCAACAGCAAAGATGAACTTGGTGAGCTACTAACAAGAACCCCCCAGGGGGCTCACCGATCTGTGGTGTGTACATGCGTGGCGAGCACGGGGCCCCAGCCCTTGTGAAACTCTTCTCTTTTCTGTGCTACACGATGCTTCTCCAACTGTCCTTTTCCCCTCCCTTGGGGACCGAGTCTATGCATGCTTCGGGGAACCGAAGTACAAAAGATTTCGGATAGAGCCCTTCTTTCACCTCTTTCTTTGCCTCTGCATCAGCGTTTGAGGCTTCTCCTCCTACTATTTCTTTCTTCCTCCTCCCTGTATGCACCTGAAGGCAACCCATATGGGTGACTGGGTAATGCGTAAGTCCCAGCCCTGGGCTGGCATGTAGGGTGTGTGCATACCCCCTGGTTAAGGTCAGGCCTAGGGAGGGGCGATTGCCTGCACTGATACCTTCCCGATTTGCTGATTGGTCCCTCCGTCTGTAGATCAGGAGGTGCGACCTGGAGTGGGAACAATCACCCAAGGCGGGGGTGCTCCCGTTGGGGGCCCCCAGCAGGAAGGAGTGTGCCATCGGAGACACTGGCAATCGGGGGGGGGGGGGGGGATACATCTAGATTTGGTTTTTATCAAATGTAAAGTGTCTCTGGAAGTTGATGTACTGGATAATAGTGTATCTGAACAGAAGCATCTACAATCAACATCTAAGTCCCTTGTGGTTACCCGTACTGAGGAAGGACACTCCTTCTCGTCGGTACACCCATTTATCATTCAGAAAGGGGTTGATGCCATTGCTGGCCCAGTTAAAACCTGCAATAACCTGTATAATGGAACTCTACTGTTGGAAACAGAAAGTGGCTCCCAGGCACAGTGGCTGCTCAAGGCTAATTTGCTCCACAACTACTCGGTTCGTGTTGAGCTTCACCCAACCCTCAATTATTCCCGAGCTGTTTGGATGGTCTGACTGAGGATGAACTAAAGGAATATCTGGCAGCGCAAGGCGTCATTGCGGTACACTGGATGATGAAAAAGGAGAACAACGTTTTAGTCCTCACTCGCACAGTGTTCCTGGCCTTCGACCGAGTGGCTCTGCTGCCGAAGATCAAGGCAGGATATGAGGTAGTCACAGTACAACCTTATATCCCTAACCCTACTCAGTGTTACCAGTGGCATTGCTTTAATCACACAAGTCAGTCGTGCAAGAACCCGGTAACATGCGTCACCTGTGGTAAAGATGCACATGAGGGGAATTGTCCACCACCGTCTGCCCATTGCATCAATTGTAACAGGAATCATGCTGCCTCCTCCCGGGAATGTCCCATGTTTGCCGATGAACAGGCCATAAAGGAAATACGTGTCAAGAAAAAGGTTCCAATACAAGTTGCACGTAAGATGTACGACAGTCATAAGCCTAAGATCCCACAGTACTACAGTACTGTAGTTGCAGCGCCTCCACCAACACGGGATATGGCCACACAGACATGTGACCTACAGTTTACTACTGTAGTCGTCAAACAGTCTACATCGTCAACGGTGTCAGGTTCGACGAAAAGTGTGAATACCTCTTCCAAATCTTCATCTTCAGCTGTGAAACCACAGACCGAGACCCGTAAGTCTAAGAAGGAGCATTCGTGCGAGGATTTTCTCCGCACCCCTTCCAAAACATCTGAGCCTACCAAGGAGCTTCACCAGGGCTCCAAGAAGTCAAGTAGGGGGAAAACTCCCCCCCCCTTCTACCTCACAGTTCGACAATGGCATCCCCTGGAAGCCTATACTCTCTCCAGGTGCATCAGCCAAAGATGGGGCTGCCGACCACCCTCACGCAGCTGCAGTGGTCACCTCTGAGAATATGGAGAAGACCCTCCACCACCAGTTGCGAAAATTCGCATTATGGCCTACTGCCTTCATCGGGCTGATGTCCACCTACATCTCTTTTTATCCTACTATGGATATTCTTCAATGGAACATTCATGGTTTCCGGTCAAATTGAACAGAACTGCAGCTTCTAATGCGAACATATCACCCAATTATCTTCTCTCTACAGGAGACAAAATTGCTCCCTGGTACTCGAACTACTTTCCCACACTACACTGCCATTTGCTTTGACCTTCCTCCAATGGCAGGAATTCCAGCCCACGGGGGCATAATGTTGCTCATTCGGGATGACGTACACAGTACACCCGTCCCTTTGTGTACTCCACTACAAGCTGTTGCTGTCCGGATAAACCTCCCTGGATTTATCTTCACACTGTGCAATATTTACACCCCTTCCTCCTTTCCCGTCACTAGATCTGATCTTCTAGATCTTATTGACCAGCTTCCATGTCCGTTTTTGTTGGTGGGCGATATCAATGCCCACCACCCCGTTTGGGGCTCCCCACGGCCATGTCCACGGGGCTCCCTCCTGGCAGATATACTGAACCACCTTCAGCTCATCTGCCTTAACACTGGTGAACCAACTTACCTTCGGACTCCACAAACACTTTCAGCCATATAGATCTGTCTGTCTGCACTGCTCAGCTGGCACGGCGTCTTGAATGGTCCGTTCTCTGAGACACACATTCAAGCGATCATTTTCCATGTGTCATTCACCTAATGACGCCTGACACCCTTGAGCATCCACACCGCTGAGGTATAACCAAAGCGGACTGGGAGCTCTACTCGTCGCTGACAGATTTTGGTACTCATCAATATCCTAGTATAGACGACCAAGTGGAACACATTACCACAGTTATTCTCACAGCTGCGGAATGTTTCATCCCCTGTAATAAGACTACCCAAGCATGTTGTCCCCTTGTCCCGTGGTGGACCGCGGAATGCCGTTACGCTCTGCGAACACGGCGACATGCCCTTAGAATCTTCAAACAATGGCCCACGCTCGACAACTGCGTCCAATTGAAACGGCTGCAGGCCTATTGTCGTTGCCTCTTTCGCGACTGTAAACGCGCTAGTTGGTGCTCATTCATGAGCTCTTTTAATAGGTCTACCCCTTCCTCCATCATTTGGGGTAATCTCAGAAAAATGTCAGGCACTATGGCTCATTTTCCAATTCCCAGTCTCTGTGTCGCAACTGACACCATCGTCGACCCTCCACACACTCGTCTTCGTGGTCCTCCGCTCCACACCTTTCACCAATGGGCTTGCACTTCCTACTGGCCACCTACAACCGCATATGGATAGAAGGCACCTTTCTGCGATACTGGCGTGAAGCCATAGTCATTCCCATGCCAAAGCCTGGGAAGGACAAATTTCTCCCTTCCAGCTACCACCCCATTTCCCTCACCAGTAGCGTATGCAATGTGATGGAACACATGATTCACGGGCGCCTGGTATGTTGGCTTGAAGCGCGACATCTCCTTTCTAATGTCCAATGTGGGTTTCGCAAGCACCGTTCTGTGGTGGATCCTCTCGTTGCCCTATCTACTTCCGGCGGGCGGAAGCGCCAGACAGTAGCGGTGTTCTTTGATCTGGAAAAGGCATACGGCACTTGCTGGAGGATGGGCATCCTCTGCACTCTGCATTCATGGGGTTTTCAGGGTCATCTGCCAATTTTTATCTGGGAATTTTTAACAGACCATGTTTTTAAAGTGTGTGTTGGTTCGGTTTTATTGAGCACTTTTATTCAGGAGAACGGGGTCCCCCAGGGCTCAGTCCTGAGCGTAGATTTATTTACAGTGGCAATCAATTCTATAGCCGATCATCTACCACTGGCAGTGTCGGCGTCCCTCTTTGTCGACGACTTCGCGATCTACAGCAGCTCTGAGCAAATGGGACTCCTGGAGTGCCGCCTTCAGCGGTGCTTAGACACTCTCCACATGTGGAGTATGGACATTGGCTTTCGATTCTTGGCTGACAAGACAGTCTGCATGAACTTCTGGCAGCGGAAGGAGTTCCTTCCCCCGTCCCTTTGTCTGCGCCCCATAGTACTTCCATTTGTGGAGATCACAATGTTAAGCTGGTCTCCCCACATCTCGTTCAGCAGCTCACTGTGCCTGCTCTCTCGATGTGCTGCGGGTGTTAAGTGGCACCTCGTGGGTAGCTGATCAGTATACTCTCCTCAATCTGTATCTCACCACAGTTCGGTTCCAACTGGACTATGGAAGCATCGTTTATTCTTCGGCTTGACCGTCTATGCTGTGCCGCCTTAACACAATCCACCACCAAGGGATCCATCTGGCGACGAGAGCGTTTTACACTAGCCCCGTTTAGAGCCTCTATGCTGAGGCCGCTGAACTACCCCTTTCTTACTGCAGGGAACTCCTGCTTAGCTGTTACGCTAGCCGTTTGTCATCCATGTGAGGATACCCAACGTACGCAGTTTTCTTTAATGACTCACTTGACGGTCTCTTCGCCGTGCACCCATCTGCTCTGCTACCACTGGGAGTATGCTTGCGTTCATTACTTGACCAGCTCGACGTTACAATGCCTGCTATTTTCTCGACTGGAGAGAGCACCTCTCCGCCCTAGCTAAGCCCCGAAGTCCGTATTAACTTGGAACTTCATTCTCTTCCAAAGGACTCCACACCTAGTTTCGTTTACCGGAGAGAATTTCTTGCACTCCGGTTCAAATTTGATGACAATTTGTTCATCTACACTGATGGCTCAAAGACAGACCAGGGTGTTGGGTGTGCCTTTGTACTTGGCAACACCTCATTTAAATATTGTCTCCCTGAGTGAAGTTCCATTTTTACTGCTGAGCTGTATGCATTATATCAAGGCACTCAATATGTCCGGTGAAACTCACTCAATAAGACTGTCATTTGCTCGGACTCTCTGAGTGCTCTGTTGAGCCTTCGCACGCCATATCCTGTCCATCCCCTGGTACGAAGCATCCACAATTGCCTTACCTCTCTTTCAGCGAGCGAAACTACTGTGACGTTTCTGTGGGTCTCTGGCCACATGGGAGTGTTGGGGAATGAGTTAGCAGATACAGCTGCCAAGGCAGTTCTCCTTCATCTGCTATCTACCTTTTCTACTAACTCTGATAACCTTCACGCTGGTGTCTCCCAGCGTATTATCTCCCGTTGGTTTTTACATTGATCATCCGTGTCAGGGAACAAATTGCGAGCTGTTAAACCTGTGCCTGATCTCTGGTCAATGTCATCTTGACCCTCTCACCGAGAGGAGATTGTTCTGGCCCCTCTTCATATTGGCCACTGCTGTTATAGTCACCAGTATTTACTTAGTGGTGATCCTGCTCCCTTATGTGAGCACTGTGATGAACCTTTTACTGTGTACCACCTTTTAGTACAATGTCCATTTTTTAATCGTCCCCGTCATGATCTATGTTTACCATTTGAAATGTCTGATATTTTAGCTGATGATCTGCATTCTGCTAACAGAGTTTTACTTTTTATACCTCGTGCAAATATGGTGAAAGCCATTTAAGTTCTAACCTCGGTTTGATTTTACTATGGGCAGTGTTGGGCACTAATGACCTCAGCAGTTGGGCGCCCTAAAAACAACAACAAAAAACTAACAAGAATAAAAGACATTAGTATAGTATGTGGACTAGACATCTACCTTAGTAAGTCTAAACTCATGTTAATCGATTGAGAAGAACAGATCCAGCTCACAGGTCAATTAAAGGAACTGGTTGTCATGCAGTCCATCTATCTTGGGTCAACCATCTGCAGCATGGGTAGTTGTGAAGAGGAGATAAGAAGACAGATCATGCTAGGATGAGTGGCTATGAAGAAGCTTCCAAATATCTGGCAGAGCAGACCAAAAACAAATAGCACAAAGATCTGGCTAATTGAAACACTCATGTTTTCTGTCTTCTTCTATGGTTGTGAAACATGGACACTCTAGGCCAGGGACAAACAGTGCATTGATGTGTTTGAGCTTTGGTGCTGGTGTAGGATGCTATGCATAAAATGGACCGAAAGAAGAACAAATGTGTCCATTACTGAACAACTCAGTATCTCCAGGTGACTTTCTTCTCGAGTCGCCGAAAAAATTCTCCAGTTCTTTGGCCATATTGTGAGAAGAGATGGAGAAAATCTAGAAAAAATAATCTTACAAGGAAAGATCGAGGGCACAAGACCAAGAGGAAGAGCAGCTAGCAGGCACTGAGAGAAGCTGACGACTTATGATGATGAGGTAAATTTTGTTCAAGTGTCAGGATATGGCTGGCGGTGAGACGTGGGCGGTTCGGATGGCAGAGAGAAATGCAGGACAGTTTTGTTGAATCAAACCATGAAGTTTATTTACTTGTCACTACAGAAGGCTACCGGGGGTGTGCAACAGTAAGTGGAACCCGTCCCAGGGACCATGGTGACCCGCGACCTACGGGGTGAGACCCGGAGCTAGCAAGAGAACGTCTTTTCACGACGGTGGCCTGATCAGAAGAAAGCGTGCCTCCGTCCCAGCAATCGTCGGGGCCTGGCGGACGCTCCACGTGAAGCAACGTGGTCTTCCCCGATTGGTAGCAGAGTATCGCTGAGTGGTAGGAACTGCGCTCCCCACGACAACGACACGAAGCAAGCAAGGGGGGAAGACGATCATCGAGTCAGCAAGGGGAGCCGACGGCTCCATCGGTTACGAAACTAAGACGGCCGGAGGGAAAAAGTCGAATATTTTAATAAACTAAATTTTCGGGTCTAGCCAGGGTCCTTAGGGAGAGGTTCCGCTTGTACATTTTCTTCCCCCTTCTAAAAAAGTGAGTTTAAGAATTTTTTTGGACAGAGTATAAGTTAGGTGGGTTACAGAACCACTTGCACAGGGAATTTGTTAACTAAGTTTCTCAGTTAGAACAGATTTTTTTTTCAACAATCGAGTTTAAAATTCTGACACCTCTATAGATTCCTTGAATATAATCATCTGTTTTGACATTTAAGACAATGGAATACAATAATAATTTTTTTTCATGATTTTTCTCTAAAAACTAATATCGCTTATTTGTGTTTGTTTCTACTCTAATGGTAAGTATAAACTGAAACCCAACGCTAAAACAATGGTTACAGTTAGAAGTCCCGTAGGCACCTACCAGACTAAAATTATTTTGTTTACAGTGCCCTACATGCTCTCTTGGATCTAACACATTTTTAGGCATCAATGACTATATTATCACATTACAATGGTAATTTAGTGGACCCTAAGTAACTAACATGAGTTCAGACAAGCAGTTGGAGCACAGAACATGTATGAATAGAATAAAATCCCAATTCCACTAAGGTAATTAGTGAACAATTGTATACCATATAAAAATGAACTACAGCCAGTTATGGCTATCATTAATAGATATTAAAATGTATAAGTGCAAAATTATATAATAGTGTGTGTGAGTGCAATGTATAGGCGCGGGCCGAACTGAATCAGCACTGGCCTGAGAGGTTACAGGCGCCCCTAGAAGTGTAACTGTTTGCGCGTGTATTTCAAAACTAAACTCGTGGTTTATCATGATTGGCACAGAATTCTTTCCACTCTAATGGCAGCACGGTTGTTACAGTCTTTAGCTGAATCTATTCAGTAAGACCTTAGGGGTCTGTCGAATGACGTAGTAAATCATTAAAATGGGGCAACTTGCCCAACAAATTATTTGTCAAGTACTGTACTTGATTTTGTTCGGCGCACTTCACCTCAACGTCACCGACGGTGGCGAAGCAACCGTTTCCGGCAATGGACCAAGGGCACATCTGGGCGGCCCGAGGTATGCAGACGAAAGTTCTCCAGATGTCTCGCCCCTTAGGGAGGTCTGGATCAGCGCCTGGGGTCTGTCAGCTGAAACTCACCCACGAGGCAAAGAGAGACTGTTTGTTGTTAAGGTGGGGGTGGCGGCCCGCAGTGCGACCGACGACCCTTACAAAATGTGGACATAGTAGCACGTTGCCACAGCATGGGGTAGAATTCCCATGTAATTTACACGTATATAAATGAAAATAAAGTTAGGCACTTATGGCCGGTTTGTAACATAGACATAATTATGGAGCTAATTGAGACTTACAATACTAATACTTAAGGTACTTGGTGTTTGAGTTTACATAGTAAGAAATAGTGCTTTTATAATAACAACATAATAAAATTGAACATTGAATATTGAGTGACTGAACAATACAGCAATTCATTGACAAAATTTGACATGGAGTTTGTGAAATGCAATTCCTGTAAAAGGTTCGCCGGTGAGCGTGTGTTTACATAATGATTTAGGATGTTGTGAGTGAGACGTCAGTACTGCTTTCCGTTTGAGTAAACACAGTTTTGGAACGCTCGGTGCGGTATATGCCATCACTTTGGCATTCCGGGACTACGTCGCCTGGGATCTGGCGTTTATTTTGTTTCTTTTTCCTGAAGTAAAGGGCAAGGGCCACGGCTGCCAGTATTATGACGGGAGTGGTAACAGAGGGGAGTACGACCTTTAGCGTGTCTCTGGCGTAGTGCCATTCATCTATATGGGCTATAGCTCGGTCGAGAGTAATCTCTTTTTGTTCACAGTGGATGAGTTGTTTAAGAGAATGAATTAATTTGGTAGAATTCCAGTGAGGGAGTTCTGTCCAGTTCTGTACTGAGGGAAGTGGCAAGGATAGTTCAGGTAGATACAGAACTGGCGGGGGAAGTTTTATGGGAACATGGGTATGCAATTGAGCAGGAATCCGGCGAGTAGGTGTGGAAATTTCGCATTGCGAAATATTATGCATAAGTCCGGCTTCTGTTAACGTGATACGAAATGTTCGAGTTCCTTCCGGTCGCTCATGGCACAAAAGGGTGAACGTAGTGGCGTTTGGCAAGGCATACAGTAAACTATTGCCGATTAACTGCAGCGGTAATAGTGGTAACTAAATGAGTACAAGATTGAGTATCGCCGTCCGACAGAAAGAGGGAGATCTCACAATAGTCCGTACGAGTTTGTAAAATTAGAGTTTGACATAAGTATATACCAATGAAATGGCATCGCTGGAGCTCCTCGCGGTTGAGGGCGGTATGAGTTTGCCTATCCGCACTGACTAGGAGGTAGTCACTGGTTTTCCACGTAATGTGCTGCTGAAGGGGCACCCATTTAATAGGAAAAGTATGGAGTCTATAGCACTCGTATTCACAGTTAGTACACGACACGGGTATAGATACATGCGCCGTGCAGCAGTCTCCTGACCGCGTCAATGTGACCTTGGCCGCTGCATAATAGAACGGAAGGTTCTGTTCAATTACCAGTTTAATCATGCGTAGAGGAGCCGGTAACTGAAGGGAAGCATTGGAAAGGAAATGCAGGAACAATTCAGCGGGTAATAATTGTGGACTCAGCTTTCCTTGTAGTCCTAGCTGAATGGTGCTATGCAACGTGTTCAAGTGAGATTGAGCGGCATGGACATTGAATAATAGTACCTGAATAATCCTGGTAAGTCGAAGGTTAGTGGTCAGGTTAGTGACAGCATGATGAAGTGTAGATAGCTCGTGTTGTACTGTATTTGTTAAAGACTGGTAGTGTTGAGTTAATTCACTGGCGGTCGTTTGAATTCGTCTCGTGGCAGTTAGTAAGTTATTTTCTATGTGAGTCAATCAAATCTGTTGATGAGTGGTAACAGTGTGTAAGTTCTGTGTGATTGTGGTAAGTTCGCTTACTGCATGATTCCAACGTTTTGTATCATGGTTATCCGGGGTTCCAAAAACAGTTTTCAGGATCGAACCACCAGCATTAAACCAGGCACGTTTTGCGCGTGTTAGTGGCACTGCATCAGCAATACTGCGTAGTTGATTTCGCAAATGTATGATAATCCTATTTACTTCCTTCAGCTCAGCTGCGATGGGTGCTTGTTTGTACATTAGTAGCCGTTGGAAAGTTCGTTGGAGCGCTAAGTCTTCCTCCTGAAGTGTGGCTAGACTAAATGCAGCCGAAACGTAGACAGAGTGCGGAGCGTGTATTATGCCAGGCAATTTTTCAAAAAGAACCCCTGCAGTCGAGGGATGAATCTGGTATGGCGGCTCTCCCATGATCGTCGAACCAAAAAGTGTCAGGAGTCCCAACAACATTAGCATGTTTAAGTCCCGTATGTGATGCCAGGAGACCTAGGAAAGAAAATTCTCACTAGGACGATAATAGTGAAGTGGCTAACAGCGGGCTGAAAGTAAGAAACACATACCTCAGTTCCATTCATGATGAGGCAGGTGAACTTGAGCAGAGTACAGGTCAGAATTCAACTGCCTAGCCACGCGCGAACGTGACGGCTGGGCGGCACGTTTTACCGGTCAGCGGTATTTGCTTCCATTGTTCGTATCCGAACTGCTGACTGCTTGGTAGTCAGGAATGGGTGCTGTTCGTGCAGAAATGTTCGGGAGCAGGGGAAACCGGAATTTTGCAAGGTTCGTCAGACTAGAATGCTCGAGGCTCTAAAAAGGGGGGGGGGGGGGGTTGCGTGGTCATCTGTTGCGTCAGCGAGACCGGCTTTTCTTCGCATACTGCGCATCTATGCGAAGAAGGCTTCTTTTACCTTCGCAACAGAATTTTTCCACTAGGAAGTTTTGGAAAAAGGAAAGAAGAACAGTACCAGCTGTTATTTCTATATACCGTAATTAATAACGTACGGAAAACTCTGGCTACTTTAATCAGTCACACCATAATATAATGGTGCTGCCCTGATTGATCGGTCTGATTGTTAAATCATCAAATGATGCTCCTTAACGCGTAGTGGCATTGCCGATGAAAACAGTGACATCACTCAACCGCTCACCATAACGGGGTAGGCGCCCCCATAAGGGGCAGTGGATGGGTGCTGGAAAGCCATACAGTATACAAAACATGATCAAAGCTAAAAAAAAAAAAAAACTTAAAATATAAAGTATACTTAGTGGCTAGCAGATGGACGGAAGTGCTCACATAGTAAAATTGTAAACGCAGCCGTTCCTGAGGATACCGAACCACGTTCACTGAAGTAAATGCGTTTGTAATTGCAGTAGTTAATACTGTTACCGCGGTTGTAGTGGGGAGAGGCAGGCAGGCAGTGACTATGCGATTAGGCTATGCGGCTGCATTCGTCTGTCGTGTGGATAGGTGATTACTTACTGGACAGTGGACCAGGTTTGTGGGAAAATAGCTGTATGATTCTCGAGGAGAGAGTAAAGAACGAGCATTATTACGTAGCGATTCATGGTTAATGAAAGGTACATCGCTGCAAGATAAAATGCACTTGTGTTGTGTCATAGTGGGTGCGTGTTGGGGCGGTGAAGTGTGACGTAATAGTCAGCTGTAATCAAGGCTGTATGGTGTTATCTGAGGCGCGGCAGCTGTTGCTGCGCGGCGCGGGACGCTAGTTGCCCAAGATAGCTGCCCAGCGCGACCTTGCTTGTTATCACGGGCGGGAGGGAGAGGAGGGGAGATGCACGTGGCCGAACAGGCATCGCAGCGGTTGTTAAACGGCGCGCGGCGCGGCCGGGAAGGCAGCTGCTGTGTGTACGACACTTAGGAGGAGAACAAAATTAAGCTAACGTAATTTATTGTCATAACCCATTCGCTGTCCAGAGATAGAATAAGATCATCCCATAGAAACAAGGTGAGGCAGCATATCCAAGGGGATTCTGCGTTCTTATTTATTGTCTAGCAAAACACGACCCAGGAGTTGCGTTGTGGAATACTACTGGGTGCAATTACAGCCGTGTGCGGCGCGTAAAGAAATTAATTGCGTCGAGGTTTCTTTTCTGACGAGAGCATTTGTTAATCAGAAAAACCACCTAGTTGTGAATGTGAGCCACTAATGCCTGCTCTGTCGCTTGGGCATTTATATTGTAGTTGTATACAATGGAGACACCTTAACTACATAGTTTACAGTATAAGATAATGGCTATTGCGCAGCCGGCAGTGCATACTTAATAACTACAACTTATTTCTGCTAATAAGTGATCCTTATGCTAATTGATATGGCATCTACAATTAAATTGCATTATGTTAACCTCAGAATAATAATTATTTACTTATAGTATCTGCTAAATATTTGTAATTAGTACTTGCTTAGTGGAGCAGCCGGATAGGCTGTCCTGATGCATCTGTAGGGCTATTTGTCGTAGTTTACAGTAAGAGGAGACTCGTCGGTTCCTGTAGCGTGATTATCGGTACTTTTGACCGATTGTAGGTGTAGTAGGAATTGCTCAAGGCAAATTCCGTAGGGGGCGCTAGCTAGACGCGTAGAGTGTGCAAGTGAATAGATTTCCGCTCAGTGGGGAAATGTATGGTATACCATTGAGGAGAATATTGGTGACTAGTCACGTGATCGCAGAGCGTATTTGTGTTTGGACCGTAGTCCGTATTTGTGTGAAGTTGTGGGTAGTGCTTGTGGTTTCCGGCGCTTCACAGGAGCGCGCGGTGCGGTTTGTGCAGGGGTTTCTGCAGGTTGTGTTTGTGGCGGTCGTCCGTGGTAAGGACATAGCCGGTCAAAATGTACTACAAGGGTCCGATCTGCTCGTTGCAGTTCGGCGTTGACTGGGGAGGTCAGACGCAATATTTCAAAGGGGCCCTCGTAGTTTGGAGTGAACTTTCGAGCCCTTCCTGGTTTAACAACCGTGTTTTTTAGCAACACAAGGTCGCTCTGTTTGTAACTAGGGGGGACGGCCTGGCGATTGCGCCGCCGTTGCTGGTTGTCTGTGGCTTTAACATTGTTGCGTTTTACTTTTTGCCAGATTTCTTTAAAGCGTTTCGCCAAGTGTTTGACGTGCTGGTTATCGACCTCTGGAGGCACTTTATCCAGCTCGAAGGGCGAATTCATTGGGCGGCCAAACACGACTTCGTAGGGCGTGTAGCCTGTGGATTCATGTATCCTGGTGTTGTACGAACTGGTCACGAAAGGAATGTATCTGTCCCAATCGGTATGGGATTTATTAGTATAGTAAGACAGACTTCTCATTACTGTGCGATGCACGCGTTCCACGCGGCCGTTGCACTGGGGGTGGAATGGGGTGGTCCTCCACTTCCTGATTTTGAGTAATTTGCACACTTGTGTGAACAGTTGACTCATAAAATTACTCCCTTGGTCAGTGAGAATCGCTTCGGGACTTCCAAAAGGCAGGACAAGTTTGTCTACAAATTGTTTAGAAATTGTTTCAGCGGACATGTCTGCAATAGGTACCATGATCAGAAAGCAGGAAAAATGATCGATAATAGACAAAATGTACTTGTTACCTTGGGTAGTTTGTGGTAAGGGGCCGACAATATCGAGAGAAACGTAATCGAAAGGTTTTGTGGCTTGTGGTAAACTTTGCATAGGTACGTGTTGTTGTCTGTTCTGGGCGCGTAACGAACAAGGTAGACATGCGCGGACATAGTTGGCTACATCTTTCTGTCTAGTTGCCCACCAGTACTTAGTGGCAACGCGGACATTTGTGGAATTTCTGCCATTATGGCATGCTTGTGAGGAGTCATGACACTGTTTTATTATTCGCACCTGGAGCGAGGCTGGTATAACCATTCGGTTGCCATGAGTAGTTTTCCGGTAGAGAATGCCGTCGTGTACTACAAATTCCGTAAGAGTTTTATAATGCTGGCAGGTGGGGTCCTGTTCTTGTGCTTCCCGCAGTTCTTCCGTCAGTACATCATCGACCTGCACCACCCTAACCCTGCGGCTGAGGGTGTCGGCATTTTGATGTAGTTTGCCCGGTTTGTGGCGCACCTCATAGTCATACTCAGACAATCTGAGGGTCCACCTCATCAGCCTGCTACTCGGGTCTTTTAAATTTAGTAACCACTGCAGTGCGGAGTGGTTCGTGTACACAGTAAATTTGCGCTCGAACAGATAACAACGGAAATGTGTAATCCCAAAAAGGAGAGCCAAACATTCCTTTTCGGTGGTACTATAATTGCATTCCGCCTTATTCAACTGACGGGACGCATACCCGATGGGGTGTTCCACGCCGTTGATTTCTTGACTAAGGACACATCCTAGAGCATAATTTGATGCATTTGATGCATCACAGGATAATATAAATGGTTTATTAAAATCAGGGTACGCTAGTAAGGGGGCATGAGTAAGAATTTCTTTGACTTTTGAAAAAGCTAGTTCACAGTCTTCTGACCAAATAAAAGGGACATCTTTTTTCAACAAATTAGTTAAGGGTTTGGCTATCGCTGCATAGTTTTCGGCGAACCTCCTGTAATAATTACTTAGTCCCAAGAAACTTTGAAGTTCTTTCACGTTTGAGGGGGTGGGGAAGGTATTAACTGCTTCAGTAAGCTGGGGATCCGGTCGAACCCCGGATTCACTGATGATGTGACCAAGGTACCTTACTTGGCTTTGTGCAAAATGGCATTTTTCGATTTTCAAACTGAGATTGGTGGTTTGCAACCTGGAGAATACATTTCTGAGATGTTCAACATGTTCAGCAATAGCTTTAGAGAAGATAATAATATTGTCTAAATAAACTAAGCAGGTAGTGGGTTTCAACCCACGCAACAACAAATCTGCAAAGCACTGGAAGGTGGCGGGTGTATTTCTTAGTCCAAAAGGCATGCGGATGAATTCATAGAGTCCGCTGGGAACTACAAATGCTGTTTTAGGCCGATCCTTCGGCACAATTGGTTTCTGATGGTAACCACTTTTCAAATCCAAAGTAGTGAAAAATTTGCAGTCCCCTAGCCGGTCTATGGTTTCATCTATGCGCGGCAGTGGATAGTGATCGGGTGTGGTTACCTTATTCACTGCTCTCATATCAACGCACATTCTATAGCTAGTCTCGCCATTTAAGGACTTCTTTTTAACCATTATGATCGGGCTCGACCAAGCTGAGGAAGAGGGCTGGATAATACCTGCAGCTAGTTGCTGTTGAATAGTTTCTTCCACGATCGGCTGTAAATGGTACGGAATTCGGTACGGTTTCTGTTTAATTGGCCTTGCATCGCCCGTTGGAATCTCATGTTCCACTAAATTGGTGGCAGGTAAATACTCCCGTTCTTCGAATAACCATGAAAACTCGCACAAAACTGAATGAAGCAATTCTTGATCAAAGGGTTGCAGGTGTTGTAATTTGTCCGAGAATACCTGTTGCAAATTAGAACTGATTGCATGTATTGATTTTTTCGGCAACATTTTGGCAGATTCAGGGGGTGTCGGAGGTACGTCTGTTGGCGTTACTGCGGATACGCTAGCGAGCACAGTACCACGCTGAATAGTGACGTCAGCTGTGCCGAAATTGTCAATCGCAATAGGGATGCAATACCTGTTATTGCGTTTTGTGGGGTGGCAAAGACTACGTCGGACATGTACTTGTAGTCTGTCCAGCACTTCGTTTTGGCAGAGGTGATCTACTAAAAGGGTAGCGTCTTTGCGCCCTTTTGTTGGTGTAGAAATCCACAAAATTCTGCCCGTACCTGCAGGAAGTTCCAGGGTGCGATGCGCCTTCAGCGCGGAAACAGTCACGTTTTTGTCAGAGAAAACTGGCCAGGTCTCCTAGACTTTGTGGGTCTGTTCCGTACTGATTTCGGATCCGGAGCGCCAGAATTTATGTTCACGACCATCAAAACATACGGTTCCGGTTCCGTAATCTATCACGCCCTTGAACTTACTTAGAAAATCATCCCCGAGAATTATATCATAGTCAGCATGTTTCCAATTCACCACCTCCATAGCGAACTGGTAATGTGTGTGATTTATTCGAAATTTAATGCTGCAGCTGCCGACGGGGTCTATCACTCCTTGTCCGATACCAGATAGACGGCATCGAGGGGGTTGCAGCTTACGATTTCCACAATGTGCAAGAAAGACTAAGCTTATTTGCGCCCCTGTATCCACCAAAATGGAAACCGACTTCTTGCCTAGTTTGCCTCGTAACACTACATTCGCCACCTCATCTACACCGGGGTAATTTAGCGGTGTGAGTTGTTTCAGTGGGGGTGCGGTGGGGCGGCAACACCTACCCCTTAGGCGTTTCCCGATTTCGGACCTGAGCTGTTTCTTCCCGACTTCCCCTTTGTTTGGTGCATAAATGAATTACTGTTTGTTTTACGTTGTGTCTTACATTGGCGTAGTGTGTGTCCGATTTTGCGGCAATTAATGCAAAATGGAGCGCGGCATTCTTTCGCATTATGCCCGTTATGCCGACAACAGCCACAAAGTGTGTCATTGAAAAAAACATTTTTCTGTTCTTGTGTTCGGCTAGGGCCAGCTACAAATCGGTCAGCTTCCTCTCGGAGGATAGCTAACCTGACGGCTTCATGCAAGGTAGGTGGTGAAGCGATTTTTAATTTGCTGCCGTATTTGGGATTTATTACCCGAATAAACACTTCAATAGCTCGAAGCTCTGCTTCCTCTAATAAGACAGAATCTCGAGCGGCATCACCGCTGAGGGTGTAAGTTTTGCATGCAACTGAACGGATCCGGTCCGCAAAGGACTCAAAATCTTCATTTGGCTTCTGCCGTAAGGTGGATAGTTGATCACGATGATAACTGGTAGAACATTTGTCTGAGTAACGCTCTGCCAGACCGGCCGCCAGGATCTCGAATTGGGAAGCGTTTTTAAGTGCTTCAACGGATTCAACATAAACTCGCGCATCACCCGTAAGTTTCATGCGCGTAACATTTAACAACATGTCATTGTTCCATTCGCAAATGCGACCGGTGTCCTTGATATTTTGGACGAAAGTTTCCACACTTTCTCTGGGTTTCCCCGCGAAAGTAGGAATGAAGGTAATTGCAGGTAGTGTGGTAGCCATGGAAGAAGCAGAGGTGTTAACACTTAAGGCAGGGGTAGGGGGTGTACCTACCGTGACTGAATTTTGTGATGGGGAAGATTGCCTTCGCTCGGCTTCAGCGAGCCTCACTTTAAGGTCATCATTCTCAAGCAAAAGGTGATTGAGTCGCTCTTGTAACGCATCAATAGGATCTGAACTCGGCGCAGTACCAGTGTACTGGTCTTGAGACCGAAGGGTGGGCATTCTGACTACTACAGGGGTAATTTTTCTGAGCAGTGATTAGGTGAGATGTTAGTAAGAAATAGCAGTACTGATGCCTCACTCACCGGATTTGATGAACTGCGGCGATGGCGGCGGCGGCGGCGTGCAGACCCATGGAGATGGTAGGTGGCTGCGTCACAGCGACGGGCGTCGATCTCGGGGACCTCGGTTCGTCATCTCGCCCGGACCCTCGGGCGTCGACGTCGGCGGAAACGGCGCCGGGCGGCGGGGCCCGCGGCGGCGGCGGCGGCCTTGGCCTTGGGCTCACACCTGCGGCGCGGAAGTGCGCCCGGCAGGCGCGTAGCCACGTCTGCTATGCGTCAGCGTAGCAGTAGAGTAGCTCAGCGCGCGGCAGAGCCACGCGCCAGGTTCAAACTACGTCCGTGGGCCACCGTCATTAACTCAATTAACTATTCCCGAAAATCTCTCAGCCGTCCTTACGGAGGGCCGAATCGCGCGTCTGACACCAGTTGTTCAAGTGTCAGGATATGGCTGGCGGTGAGACGTGGGCGGTTCGGATGGCAGAGAGAAATGCAGGACAGTTTTGTTGAATCAAACCATGAAGTTTATTTACTTGTCACTACAGAAGGCTACCAGGGGTGTGCAACAGTAAGTGGAACCCGTCCCAGGGACCATGGTGACCCGCGACCTACGGGGTGAGACCCGGAGCTAGCAAGAGAACGTCTTTTCACGACGGTGGCCCGATCAGAAGAAAGCGTGCCTCCGTCCCAGCAATCGTCGGGGCCTGGCGGACGCTCCACGTGAAGCAACGTGGTCTTCCCCGATTGGTAGCAGAGTATCGCTGAGTGGTAGGAACTGCGCTCCCCACGACAACGACACGAAGCGAGCAAGGGGGGAAGACAATCGTCGAGTCAGCAAGGGGAGCCGACGGCTCCATCGGTTACGAAACTAAGACGGCCGGAGGGAAAAAGTCGAATATTTTAATAAACTAAATTTTCGGGTCTAGCCAGGGTCCTTAGGGAGAGGTTCTGCTTGTACAATTTTTAATTATTTACTGAACAGACTTCCATAGGATAAAATGTTTGAGCCGGGACTAGTTAAATGTGTTCAGCACATGAAATGGGTATAATTCGGTAATGTCTCTTGAAATGAACTTAAAATGTTTCAGATGGTTTCAGCATGCTGTCATCTTGCAGTGAACTCATTAATCACTGCATTTGTATACACTTGCACATTCTGTGGGAAAGCATTACTGTTAAAAAAAAAAATCCAGAAAAAAACTTAGATTTCCCAAGAATACTTTAAAACATATACAGTGATTTTGGGCATCCTATGCTTTTTTGCATTTAAGAAAAATGATCGCCACCAAAGGTTGAAATATTATAAATATATGAAAAAATATGTGAAAAATCATTACTCATCCCCTTTGAGTTAAAGCCCATTGATTATGTCTATATTTGTTCTCCGCTTGGTTACACTAGCATTATTTAAAAAAAAAAATGTTAATTCCAAATATATGGGATGGTTAGTAAAATATGGGACACTATATGTCCCGTATTTACTTTGTCGGGACACTTGGGCTGAATAAGGGATGATCCCGTAAAATACGGGATGTCTGGCCACCCAAACTTACTTACTCCTAATAAAATTGCGAATGTTAGTCTTGGAGGGTCTTGACATCTATTTGTAGCTTCTTGAGACCACTTCCCTGCCTTATAAACACTTTTAAGTGTAATTCAGTATCTGATTCAACTTCTACATTAAATCTCCTTTGATTTTAACTGATTTTTACACTATTTGCTGTGATAGTATAAGTAAACATTTAAATTACCTCCAGAATGTATTCATTTGCTATCCATTTTCCTGATGTATTTTACCATTCTAAAGGGCCTACACATTTTAAAACTTTAGTTCCTTGCCAGTGAACACTCCAATGACTCTGAGGAGCTGGTGTGGTTAGTGTAGCGAAATGACACCAAAAGTCTTCATTTTAGGGATTGGGGATCACAGGCATTGTGTAGTATGGACAGATCTGCCGGCAGACATGCTTAGGGTCAAGTGGCCACAAGTCAGGCAGTGACCGTGCACCTAACTAACTTTCACTGTTCATGACATGTGCCTTGATGCATAAGAAGTTGCCAAAAATCCATGTCTGCTGCATGTTGTTTGTCTCTGTATGGTTTCAGACTTTCTGCTATAGAGATTGCCTCAATGGTAAGTTCCTTTCCTTCCCAGGCTTACCATTAAGCCACAATCAGCTTGTGTAGTACCGTGTGCCGACCATGCTGTGTAGTGGCATTGTTTCACATCTGTGTAAATTATAAAGCAACAATGAACGATGTTGTTACATGTGTGACGCTCTCTATTACGCACTTCCTCTCTGAGTGTTAATTGGAACAATGGACCTGGCGTATGTGCAGTGCTGGCAGGAACTTACCTACAGGAAGAGCACCAACAGCTTTAACAGGACCAGCATGAGCAGATGCATGCATTTTTATACCAGAATGCAGAACTGATGTGCAACACTGTTAGCCAAATTCCTGTTGTGCCGTCCTCTTCCTGATGTTACGTACCGATTTCAATTAGTATATGGAAAGCTGAGAAAGTTACTTCCTGTGCTGGGTCTTGCTTCATTATGAAGTAAGATTTATTGTTGATCCAGGTGATGATGCTGCAATATTCTTGTCAAGTAGTGTTGGTTTACATGAGTTTGTCCTAAATTCAAAGTCTTTCACTGAGCCTGAGAGGTTGCCTTTTGATAAATTTTGTCAGTTGCTTCACAGTATTTTTGATATTGGACTCATGTGGTTGTGGCACAATTGTAGTTTAACCACACCACAATCACAGTGGGCAGCCGTATGCAGCATGGATGACAGATTTGTAGGGTCTCTCCTGCAAGTGTTGTTTCGGTGTCCCAGATTTGTTCTCACATGTGGGTCAATCCATATGAAGTGGTACAAATTTAGTTGGTTGCTTGACCATTTTTAAATATTTTAATTTTTTATATGTAATTGCCCTATATTTGAAAAGTTCAAAACAGTTTTTTAAAGCAATTTATCTTGCACCTTTACTGAATGGCGGCCATTTTTATTTGTCGGCACGCGCCGATTTTTCAGTCTGGAGACAGTAGCGAAAATTTGAATATCTCGGCACTGGGTTAAGTTACAACATTGCAATTGACATGATTGTTTTTAGAAAAGTGTCCTCCAAAACATTGTTCAGTACACAAAATACCCTAAATTCAAAAATAAGCAGTCAAAATAACCTCCAAAGTTTGGTATCCAAATTTTCAAAAATCCACTTTTTAGGCCCAATAATAACATACAAGGAGTGACTTAAGAGAGAGTATTTTTTTTTCCTGTAGTTAGATATCATACACTACTAGCCTAATATAGAGCAAGAACACTTAAAAATGTTTCCTTAATTTTTCATGAATTTTTGAAATTTGGAAATTTTCATTTTTTGTAAAGTTTGAGGCTAGTTATCTCAGATGGGACTGAATATAAAAATATGAGTTTTGCACAGTTTGTACACCTATGTGATAGCAATGTACTGTAAAAATTTCAACATTGATATCTGAGTGTGAACAAAGATATGAATATTTGAAAATGAGGAAATAATTCATATGACACTACAACAGTTATTATGACTGTTGCCTATTTAAATGGTTTATTGTTTCATTGTAATAAAATTTAATTGTGACATAGTGTTAACTAAATATATCACACAATATTCATTTAGTTTATTTATTTTTAATAATACAGTATTAAACAAAAGGAGCTTTCGGTTGTGTTCTATTGTAATAAAAATGCCCATTTATGTTCAGGTTTATTGACAATGAAGAATTACATTATTGCTGGGTGTGGCATTGTAGAAGTACATTACTGCTGGGTGTTGCATTGTTGTAGTCAGTCTGTTCTGAAACCTCTGTTAGAGTGGATGTACATACTTCATCGAGAGTGTAGAATGTGTTATATGCTTTGTTTTGTGTGTAATTTGTAATTAATTTCGAGAGATTAACTGGAATGCAATAACATGGATGAACAGTGCTCTGTTGGACAGATAACAAGTGAAGTGTGTCACAAAAGTTTATGGTTCAGTTACAAAAAACTTGAAAAAATGCTATGTAACATCAGAAATGGAAATTTGAGGATCATTGTCAGTAAAATTACATCTCCCTATTTAACGTTGAATGACATGGTAGCATGTGTGTATGATGGACAATGGATGCTTGCCAAGGTTGAAACAATAAGTTTGGAAAACAATGACTTTTTGTGCATTTTTACCACCCTGCTGGCCCAAGAACATCATTCAATAAATCTAATAGTGACTAAGTTTGGATACCAATGAAAAATGTTTTAAGGAAACTTTTAGTGCTTGAACTGACCACAGCAACTGGGAGGTCTTATTCTACATCACAGAAGCTGTCAGAAGAAACAAGTGTTCTTAACATTCACCACCAGGTTCAGGAATAGTCGCATCTCGAAGGATGTTAATTTCTCAATTTATTTTAAATACTGTATGTCAAAATAACAATGTTAATTTCAGTGATGTTTCCACTTTTTGTATATAATTCAGTACCTTGCTTCAATAATAATTGATTATATTCCACCAATATCACACATGTATAGGTAACAGCCATAAGATCAGTTGTATAGTAATGTGAATTATTTCCTCATTTTCAAATATTCATATCTTTGTTCACACTCAGATATCAATATTGAAATTTTTACAGCATGTTGCTATCATATAGGTGTACAAACTGTGCAAAAATCATATTTTTATATTCAGTCCCATCTGAGATAACTAGCCTCAAACTTTACAAAAAATGAAAATTTTCAAATTTCAAAAATTCATAAAAAATTAAAGAAACATTTTTACGTGTTCTTGCTCTATATAAGGCTAGTAGTGTATGATATCTAACTACAGGAAAAAAATAAACTCTCATAAGTCACTCCTTGTATGTTATTATTGAGCCTAAAAAGTGGATTTTTGAAAATTTGGATACCAAATTTTGGAGGTCATTTTGACTTGTTATTTTTTAATTTAGGGTATTTTGTGTAATAGACACTGTTGTAGAGGACACTTTTCTAAAAATAATCATGTCAATTGCAATGTTGTAACTTAATCCAGTGCCGAGATATTCAGATTTTCGCTAATGTCTCCAGACTGAAAAATTGGCGCGCGCTGACAAATAAAAATGGCCACCATTCAGTAAAGGTGCAAGATAAATTACTTTAAAAAACTGTTTTGAATTCTCAAATATAGGGCAATTACATATAAAAAAATTAAGATATTTAAAAATGGTCAAGCAACCAACTAAATTTTTATTGTACCACTTAATTTGGATTAACTCATGTGCAAACATGATTGTCTGGTTAGCACCTTACTCTAAGAACCAGACTAAGGCATTGTTTTTGTGTGAGCCTCCTTTACCTGAAATCGCCAAAACGGCAGAATCAAATGCAACTTGCTGCTTTTGATATGCCAAATGTATATGCATGTAGTACACATCTCCTGGTGCCCTGCAAGATTTACCAGGTGGTTCAATCTCCCACCCAGTTGTATAGTGTTGATGCCATTGACAAGGCTTGAACAGTGATATCACGGTGTTGTCTGCCTTCACCTGCTTTGGTCTTGATGGGTTGATATTGAGTACAGCATTTTACTTCCTGCTTGTGGTATTTTTTGGGTCCTTAGTGTCACTCTGTTTCCACCCATTGGGTTAGCAAGCCATCCTGTTCAGATTTATTGCAAGTTCAGTAAGATAATGCACATTGTGGGGTGTATCATATTGTAGGCCTTTATGAACTTTTTGTGACAGTCTAAAAGCCATGAGTCAGTCACCAGATGTGCCTATGTTTTCACTGGACGCTGCTGCTGTCTCAGATACCCCAATACGTCAGCTCAACTAGTAATTGGCGGTCTGATCCACTTTAAACTAGAAATGACAGCAAGATTCACCTTCAAAGTACCAGGTAATGGAATGGCTACTGCATTAAGTTGTCCTTATTGTAAACAAAGTGTTCCATTGAGGGGGCAATTCTCTGTCTCTACAGATTTGTAAGAATGTGGAAAGGCAAAATACATTGTTAGCTGTTAGTTCACTATTAACATATTTTGGGGTTAAACCTTTTTTTCTTCCAGATCATAGATTAAATGTATTTAGTGTCTCAATCAGTCCCTTTTCAAGATTTGGGCTCCTTTTTATCATCATAAAGCTCATTGTTTGAGAATACCATAGATCAAGCCAAACATTTTGAGGCACATGTTTCTCTTAATCAGTCAGTGTTACCAACATTTTCCCACCCTTACCACATTCCTTTCTCCATGCATGGTAAAGTTAAGACTGTTTCACCATTGGTAGAATCAGGGCATTATTTTTCCCATTTCATCTAGTCAATGGGACACCTCTTTGATGGTGATTCAGAAAGCCAACTGTGTTTAGCACCTTTGCAAAGGCTTTAACCCTTTTTGATCTTATGCACTACCAAGTACCACTTCATAAAAATGAGTGTAAAACATTCTTCATTGTTTTAATTGCCGTGAAAATGTAGCAAGCCCCTTATTCTTGCTTTGGTGCATTGTTGATGCATCACAGTTCTTTCAGTGATGTGATATCTGTGATGCCAAAGCAATTTGAATTTCTGCACGTAGATCTTGGGGTATTTAGTTGTATGCAGGTACAGTAGAACCTCATTTTTACACTTTTCAAGGGACTTCAGTAAAATAGTGTAAAATGCAGGAAAGTGTAAAACGCAGGAAATAGTGTTTTAAATGGTAAAATGTGCTTACCGGATCACCCGCACATTTTCGTAGTTTATTTGTGATATATGTACATAATAGGCATCTAAATACTCTCCAGGAAGTTTATTATACAATAAAGGTTATCCAATTTTTTTTATTTTATGCACAGGGCAGAACTGGTAATTTTATGGGAATTAGAAATTTTTGACGTAATTTCATTCATTATAATTGAGGACGCCACCGCTGGGCTATGTAAAACATCTTCAAAATTACTTGAACCACTTCGATAGATATCGTTTGGACGCCACTGCCAGGCTATGTAACACATCTTCAAAATTACTGCCTTTTACTGGCATTAATTATTTACGTAGTAAAACTCCTAAAGTTCCATTATTTTTGTATTTTTCAATGTTTCACTCGACAATATTAGAGAATTTATTCGTGTTTACGAGTGCAAACATATGCATAAGTATTTTTGTGATGTTTGCATGGGATTGGCATCTCACACTATTACCACTTTTTTGAGGTTGTGAGTATTATGATACCAAGCTTTGACAGATAACGTTCTTTATGAATCAGAAATATGTATCACAAAAACAATGCAACTCTTTATTCTCACATCAACAAAGCAACTGGTTCTGATTGTTTGAGTACATGCCAGCCACTGTGACAAAGAAGCTGGTGGAAAGAGGAACTACATCGTCACAAATTGGTGCATCGTCAGTCTACTAGATACGTACTGCCAACAATGATACGCGAAATATACATTTGATTAAATGCAAAGTGCAAGAAACTTGACTGCGAATAATTTTTAAGTGCTATACTTTAAGGGGAAAGCCATGCTAGCATCAATTTATGTACAATACGTCATTTTTTCTTCACGAACATGCTTTCAAAAAGTGTAAAATGCAGGAAAAGTGTAAATATGATAATGCAAAAATGAGGGCGAATTAACATTGTGAACATAGGAAATTTGGCAGGACAAACAAAAAATGGTGTAAATGGCAGGAAAATGTAAAAACCGGGAACGTAAAAACGAGTTTTTACTGTAGTTATTCAGTTTGTTTTATGTGCATTTCCTGTGGGAAAGTGATCTTCATAATTTTTTTTCTTGTTACTCAGTAAGTCAATTTATTATCATGATTGGTTAAGAGCGGAATATATTATAAATCCTAAGCATAAATTTGTAAATATAATTTGGTACTTGTAAGTTTTGTTTTGGTCTTTCTTTATACGAAACATATTTCCCAACAACTAAAATAATACATAAAAATTCTGAAATATCAAAGTGAAAAGATAAAAATTCAGGCCATAAAGGGTTAAACTGACGGTCAACATGCATTGGATTTCAGATTTGTTTCACATTTCATAAAAAGATGGTGTGTTGGTAAAGTTATCATGGGGCCAGTGTTTTTCATGAATTGAATTATGTGATGCATACATGCAGTTGCTATTGGACATAGCTTCTCGGTCATTCATTGTATTCGGCACAATCTTTGGGTTTTACCAGTTTGATTGCTTGTGTCAAGGCTTTATCAGCATTATTTAGAACAGTTGATTAGGGATATTCGCTGTTACTTAATTTACTTGAATGACATCTGGGTAAGGGGCTCTTATTAGGAAAAAAATTTATTAAACTGTCATATTTTTCCAACACCTTTTGGGGACTGGCTTTTATTGCAAGCTGAAAACGTGCAGTTTTTTAGGCCATACAGTAAAACTCCATTTTTATGTTCCTGGATTTTACATTTTCCCGCCTTTTACACCATTTTTTGTTGGTCCCGTCAAATTTCCTATGCTGACAATGTTAATTCGCCCCCGTTTTTGCTTTAACATATTTCCACTTTTCCACTTTTCCAGGTTTTTGAGACCACGTTCATGAAGAAAAATAACATAATTGACATAAATTGATGCTGGCATGGCTTTCGCCTTCAACTATAATGTTTATAAACATTACACAGTTTCTTGACACTTTGCATTTATTCAAAGATATATTTCGCATGTTGTTGTTTGAAGTACACGTCTAGTTGACTTACGACGCAGTGGCTGATGGGAGTATAGTATTCCATCAGCCATTGCGCCGATTGTCAGCTTGGCTTTGCTTATGCAACTGTGTTTTCTCATGCTTTGCATGACGTATTTCAAGAATTTATTCTTGTTGTGAAATGCAAATATTTACCGTATCTAAGTTTCTCTGCACATTGAAGGGGGCACAGTACATCGTAACCTCAAAAAAGCGATAACAGTGTGAGATGATGACCCTATGCAAACCTCACAAAAATACTTGAGCATATATTTTCACTCGAATGCAAATAAATTCTCAAATATTGTCATGTGAAACATCGAAAAATACAAAAAGAAAGGAACTTGTACAGTTTTACTGTGTAAATAATTAATGACGGTTAAAGGTTTGCTAACTAATCAATTACGGTGAATGTAGTTGTGTCAAAAATTTCTACTTTCCATAAAATTACCAGTTCCACCTGGTGTTTAAAATGGTAAAAATTTGGATAAACTTTATTATACAATAAACTTCAAGGCGAGTATTTTGATGCCTATTATGTACATATGTCACAAGCTATGAAAATGGAAGAGTGACAAGTATGCATATTTTACAGTTCAAAACCTTATTTCCTGCATTTTATGTTTTCCTGCATTTTACACCATTTCACTTAAGTCCCTTGAAAAGTATAAAAACGGGATTCTACTGTATGCTGATTAAAGATTGCCTCATCCTTACAGATGACCACATCAGAGCCATTTTGAATTGCCAGCATCAAAGAACCTGAATGAGTTTCAGCCATTCACTTTTGAGTAAGATTTGGTATTATGTTAAATTCATTCCCCAGGCTGTAGACATCTGCCATCCTTTAAATTGGCTTCACCATAAGGGTTAGTGGATTCTCAATGAGCTTTTCAGACCCTAATCTGGTGTTTGTGATCTGATCTATGTTTGGCTCCATTCACACCCGGTAAACCAAACGTTGTCCTGTGACACATCTCAGTGTGACGTTGGTGAGAGTCTGTCCCATTAGAATCCCCTCTCAGCATCCACATTATCATCCACATAGCTCTTTGTCTTATGCTGCCCGTCAGTCTCAAATGTTACCAAAAAATTATACTTACAAATAATCCATACCTTTTTAATTAATGTAGATCCACATAATTCATCCAAATTATTACACTAAAACTAGTTGATTCATTACAACTAAATGTTCACTAGAGGGACTGTTCTGATTCATTCATTCTTTTTCTTCTTCTTCTTTTTCTTCTAGTTTTTATTTTATTTATTTATTTATTTTTAATGTAATTGGTAAAATACCCAACACGCACCTGGGATGTTATTATATGTGTAACTGAGAAGTATTGTATCTCATGATGATAAATGTTGATGTGTCACTGAAAGGCAAAATATGTAAATTTAGGCTTAATTGTTCATATATGGTTGTAAAGCTTATGGGACTTAACTACAGGGTCATCAGTGCCTAAACTTACAAACTACTTATGAACTAGCCAATACTAAGTACAGCACAAATATCCATGCCCGATGGGGGATTCGAACCCCTGACCGTAGTGGCTGTGCAGAACATAAATGATGCGCCACAGACTGCTTGGCCACTGCGGCTGGCCTCAATTGTTCAACACTAATTTTTGTGTGGAGTGAATGTTTCATTTTTGAGTGATATGAACTCAAATGACTGACCAATAATAAACTGTACTTACCACACTGAAATTTGTGGGCTACACTATACTGACAATGAATGTAGAAAGCAATTACAGTGGTTTGATTAGATTGTGTGTTAAATCTTCATGTGGTATTATGAATTTGTGTTACAGATTTGTGTGTTTGTGGTAAGCTCCCTGACAATCTCAGTGGTCTTGATTGCCTATTATTTGGGAATACCTCATTGGTGGGAGAGGAGCCCAGCTATCACTGTGATGCTTCTGATAGTTGGCCACTGGCTCTTGGCTAACATATGTTTCCACTATTACATGGCAGCTGTTGTTTCACCTGGAATTCCTCCAGAGGTGAGTACATTAAGAGGCTAACTTTGGATATTACTTATGTGATTGGTGAGAGAGACTGAAAAACTTTACTGTTTAACTGGACCCTACTAGCAGCTAAACTTCTAGGGATGCTGAGGAGTTATTAAATATTTACAATGAGTTGACAGAAATGCCTCCTTTTTGCCTGACAAAGTGCAGAAACTCAATTTAGCATGGACACAACAATTTGTTGGAAGTGCCATTTGGGAATACCAAGCTATACTTCCTCTACAGTTGTGTATAATTGAGAAAGTGTTACTAGTGCAGGATCATGTGCATGAACTGAACTTCTGATTATGTCCTATAAATGTTCATTGGGATTCATGTGAGATGATTTCGGTGGCCAAATTATTTGTTGGATCTGTCCAGAATGTTCTTCAAACCAATCGTGCACAATTGTGTTCTGGTGACATTGTCATCCATAAAAATGCCATAATATTTTTGGGAACACTAAGTCTATCAATGGCTGCAAGTAGCTGAACATAACCATTTCTACCATGACCCACATAAAAATGGCCCACGCCATTATGAAGCCATCACCATCAATGCCACAACAATGTCTTGTTGCCAACTACAGCATACGGCTTTGTGGGATCTGCGCTCGCACACACACACACACACACACACACACACACACACACACACACTGAAACCCTGTTGTCAGCTGTTACTAAATACAGTTGAGACTCATCTGACCCAGCCACAGTTTTCAGTTTTCTAGGGTCCAAACAGTAGGGTCACAACCCCGCATAGGCACTATAGGCGTTTCTCTGTTGTTAGAAAAGACAATCAAGTTAGTCTTCTTCTTCTTCCACAGTCAATTAATGCCAAATTGCACCACACTGTCCTGATGTATCTGTTTATCATACATCCCACATTAATTTCAATGGATGTTTCACGCAATGTTGCTTGTCTATGAGCAGTGATGTTTCAACACAAACTCCATTGTTCTCAGTCATTAGGTGTATGCTGTTGATTACTGTGTTCTCCTCAGGGGGCCTACAGCTCTTTTGTGGGTACGTGTGTGGCGCACATGGGGTGCTGAGCCAAAACAGCCTTCCTTCCCGCCCCAGGCTGCTTCATTTCCCCTCCTGGTTCATGCCTTAGCCCGGACATGGGCGTCCATTGCAAGTCAAGGTAGTTTCCTGTCATAGTTTTTCGCTTTCCTTGATTTCTTACTTTCCTATCTTTGGTTCTGTCTTTTACTCCTTGCTGTTCTCTTCTAGCCTTCCACTCCTCCTTATTTAGTCTCCGCTTCGGCATTTGAGACACACTCTTCTATCTTTCTCTTCACTTCCTCTATTCTTCTTCTTTCCTCCCTGTGCATATCTGAAGGCCGACCCACGCATTCTCATGCGTAGCAGGTGACGGGGACAATAAGAGGACTCCATCCCTGACTGAAAACTGATACCAAAAGGAAAAGTAATTGCAAACTGGATTCGAAACAGCCCAGAGGCCTCTCCGGCCAGCTATTATATACAAAAGAGACCACCTGTCTTAACATAGGATCGGCTGTGACCATGGCTGCAATACATGATGCAGTAAGAGGAAAACCATCCACTTCCTGTTGTTCCACTGCATCTAGATGAAAACAGCAATTTGTCACTGTCCAAAACAGGGTTGGGGGACCCACTGGAAGACGAGACAGTGCGACATTAGCATGTTGGGCCGTGGGACAAAAATGGATTTCATTGTTGAACCACGATAAAAACGGGACCCATCGCTGGAGGTGGTGTGCTGCTTTATCTGGCAGGGATGCGGAAGGGTTGAACAGGAAAATCAATGGTTTATGGTCTGTGATCAAATGGAATTTTGTACCATACAGAAAAACATAGAATGAATGCATAGATGATAAGGGACTCTTTTTTTCTATCTGTGAATATTTGATTTGTGCCAAGTTCAATGTTTTCGACACATAAGCAATGGGCCTCTCAGTACCATCTTCATACCTATGGCCTGCTCCCACCCCGTGTTGGGACACATCTGTGGCCAAAACTAATTGTTGCCTGGGCTGGAAGGGGACCAGACAGGGGGCAGACTGCAACTTTGGTTTCAAAATTGAAAATGCATTGTCACATGCCTGTGACCACTGAAAATGCACACCTTTGTGCAAAAGGGCATGTTACATTAATGTGACTGTCTATGTCTCAGCAAGCCTCTTTATGGTGAATTATTATCTGCTGTAGGGTATTGCATGCCGTGTAATTCTAATCAAGTGTGCTGACTATGTGCTTGTAGTGCCCACCACCAGAGGCATGCGAGACAGTCACATAAACGTAACTTAAAGTTTCAGCCATGGCCTTCATCATTCCCTCCTATCAAGCCTTCATAATGCATCTTACAACACGGAACTTTCCCTCTACACCCTTAGCCGTCATCCTTCCCCCTCCATTCCCCTCCTCACTCAAAGTCAAGATGCTTGTGGCACTGGAGTGGCCGGACCCATTGTTGTTGTTGTTGTTGGTGGTGGTGGTGGTGTTGGTGGTGGGGTGGTGTGTGTGTGTGTGTGTGTGTGTGTGTGTGTGTGTGTGTGTGTGTGTGTGTTTGTTTGTTTGTTTATAGTTGCCTGAGTGATTGTGTGAATGTATGTGTTTCTTTTTCTGATGAAGACAATGGTCAAAAATATAAGTTGTGTGAATGTGATTGTTTATTTTTCGTGCCTGTCAACAGTCAGTAAGCCTCTTTAAGGTGGGTTGTTATCTATCCTCCATTATGGACAACAACAAAAACATAATTTTACTGACATGCTCTCAAAACTCACATGAAGGCTGTACAAAGCTGAAACTGAGATTCTAGATGATATGAAAACACCTGCCAACACAAACATAGTTACACAGAATTTACCAATCGCTAGCAGTGTTATCAACCTTATTATTTTTCTCACACATCTTGTATTCCTAACTGTTGAATCATGCTAATTGTACTAATTGCTTTTAAAATTAATGTCAAAGTTCTTACTAAAATTTATTACTATTGGAGCACCTTGCTGATAACTACTACTTCCATTTTTATTTATGCACCGATAATATTATCTGTAGTTCATGTTTATTTTTGTTGTTTGTTTTTATTTATTATCAGGGCTCACTTATTCCTGAAGCTGCTAGCATCTGCAAAAAATGCATTGCTCCAAAACCACCTAGGACACATCACTGTTCTGTGTGCAACAGGTGTGTTCTCAAGATGGATCATCACTGTCGTATCCTTATTATTGAAGATAAGGTCAAATTAAATTTAACACATTTTTTCCATGAGTATCAAAATATATTGTAACAATTGAACTTTTAATTGGTGATTCAGCTAAATTACACATTATTGGGTATCATAGATTTTTATAGTATTAGTAGTAGTGGTGTTAGTAGTAGTAGTAGTAGTAATAATAATAATAATAATAATAATAATAATAATAATAATAATCTTCAGCCAGACTTACAAAAATGGCTGTGTTTGAGTTTGGTGGTAAGCTAAAGTGGCTGCCTTGCTACTGATAATCTTAAATATTGCTATGTGTTTGTGTTGGTTCACCTTTCAAGCCAAAGTAAATGACAATCAACAGATACTAAAATTCAATTTTAGGGAAGGCATTGCAGTAAGTCCTGATACACCATAGGCAGATTTTTTTTAATTTTTTTCATTCTTGACCAGAGTGGTTATCTGTTTTTCACTTTTTGAATTGACATTGTAGCTCATCCCAAAGATGTTTAATATGGTATGTGGTTACTAGCAATGTCATAATTAAATAGAAATGTTCCAGCACTTAATGCAGAGTGGGGAGCTTGCTATTGCCTAAAATGTTTTATTAAATACTTGCATTCTTTCATTACTGCCCAGACTAAACAATTACACCATCTCCACTGAATTTCATTATTCCACAGT
Organism: Locusta migratoria; assembly: GCA_026315105.1. Classification (NCBI taxonomy): domain Eukaryota; kingdom Metazoa; phylum Arthropoda; class Insecta; order Orthoptera; family Acrididae; genus Locusta; species Locusta migratoria. The sequence goes on from CM048747.1 coordinate 428,575,108, forward strand.
GAATTCACATCAAGCTTCTGGTCAACAATACAACTGTAAAAACATTCCTTGCCTACTTTTCAGATGATTATGTGCTGAAATGTCTGATAACTCTACACTTCAGAGTTAAGCAGTCATTAACGTAATTAGATTGTAAGACTTATTAGACTGATTAAGTTTATCGCTTTCTGACATTTCCTGTCCTAGCAGAATTGAAAACAGTGGGCATGTGCACATATAAACCTGATGAAATACTAGAACTCATAAATTGGGTAGTTACCCATTTAAACTCTGTAGTTCTCCACTTAAACACTCTTAATTTCCCATTTGCACTAGTCAGTTCTATAAAATTACTCATCATAACAGAAAACAACTAACACCAAAGTATTGTGCCTCTATGTACATTCTTGCATATATTGTATTGTGCATGTCTGAAAATTTTTGACTGCTTGAAACATATTGGGGGTGGTAGATGCTCCCCCCTTTTGCTCGTTGCTTATTTCTGAACTCTTGTATAGGGATGAATGTTTAATTGTACATCCGTACTAAAATAGGGTATTTTCTTGTGTTGAAAATATGGTTTGAATTGTTGTTATTCTGAATGATTATAACATGTAGATAGCACTTTTTCTCATCCCCCCCCCCCCAAAAAAAACTGTTATTTTTACATAATTAAAGGTTAAAAAATCATTAAATTTCACGTTTAGATCACGTGATCGAAAACACTCTGTTATTGGCTGAAGGACCACTAGGACACGGCAACTGAAGACGGAGCTGTATCGTTGTTAGCATTTCCTTAATTTCTCAGCGTAAAGTTTAGTTTTTATGTTATGTAAACACTTTTACAGCTTTTATGCCACAATGGAAAAGAATTATGTGAAGGCTGACAGCAGAAACCTCCCTAAAGTTGATGCAGTTATGGTATCTTCATTCTTAAAAAACAATCCAAATTTTTATGTGCCAGAAATAAGATGCGTGAAAACGGCATTGTAAGTAATGCATAACTATATTTTAAAGCTAATTATTGCTAGAGGTATTTTATGCTATTGGAAAAAAGTACCCTACTAGTTGGTGTAGGCAGACTTCCTCTGAAGTCACCATATTATGAAGTAAAGGGTAAAATTTTACTTTCTATCCAGGCAGCCTCAAGTGATTATGTTGGCAACATCATCAAGACAGTAGAAAATCTTTGCCAAGCTGTTCAAACCATATAGAATGACTTTATAAAAAAAAATGCTGTTCCTTCTCTATGATTGACAGGTTTTTGTATGTATCCTTGTCCAGTCAGTAAAAGTAACTGCCCTCCTAAAGCCAAGGTTTCATGACAAAATATTTGTGTTGTCACACAATTGGCTAATGGCGACGTCACATAATTCTTACTATTCAGCATCTGTTGTCAACATTATCACATTAGGCCGCTATGATGGTCAGTCCATAAACTTACGAACTACTTAAAAACTAACTTATACTAAAGACAGGACAAATATCCATCCCCGAGGGGGGGGGGGGGCGGATTTGAACCTCCGATGGGAACAGCCTCGTGCATCGGAGCATGGCGCCTCAATGCACTCAGCCACTCCGCCGCGGCAACACACAGTTTAACTACTTCAGTACTGGTAGCAAGGTGTAACATCAAAGCCTCTGAAATACAGCAGAATTCCTTGTGTATATTTATACAATATCTCTAAATAAACACATTTTTAGGTAACACTTTTAATCATATTTACACTTGCACATTAATAAAGTTTAAAATCTAAATTAATCGGTGCATTAAAGACATCTCCCATATACGTATTTTACAACAGGGTATGTTGTAGTAAAGTAACAAGAAGGGCATTGTCGATGTATCAAACGATTACCCATTATTCAAACAGCTGTTTGAATAAGATCTACTGGCGATAAAAGTGCACTTACTGGAGATACATAATCAGTTCTATACTGTATAGTGGGCTAAAATAATATTTGTGTTGTACTTTCACCAAATATATTAGAAAACGGCTTTAATTACACATAAATCGTAGGTGTGAAACATTGTGAAGTTTTACTTAGCCGATTTAAACATCAGCTCATTAACCTGCACATAATACTACTTTACACCTTCGCAGTAGAAGAGAATGATAATTAACAGTGAACTATTGGATAATATTAAATGTTTACTTATCTCAAAATGATCCTCGCAGAAATACATGAAGTGGCCACTATTGCACTTGGACCTCATCGAGCGAGCGTCAAACACATTTTGAACACCTTCTCATTTTTTTGAACTTGCAAAAACAATTTTTCCGGTGTCTTTGTAGATGTATAGCTACAGTTTCGAACTACACAATATTTGTAAGTCATTTTGCGAATGTGAATGCCCAAACAATATAACACTATTTGTGTATCGTATGAGAGCACAGCAGCAGTATTGTGGTTTGTGATGCCCTATGCATCACGTGACTTAAATGTAGCATTTTAGTGGGCTTGCAATTTGTTTGAATTTCATTTCATTTTTTCTTTTAAAATTCTCAACTTCACATGGTAAAAAAGCATGTTCAGAACATAATATGACATAATTAACAATTTAAAATGACTTGCAGAAAACAGTCAAATACCCTATTATCAGTTGCCCAGCGTGATATGTAGATAGTAATTATGGTTATGGTGTATGTTCTGACAAATATGTTTGCGAAAGTGGATCCAGTCCAGATCATTGTGTTACCTTAACATGTTCAGCATCTGTACTCTGAGATAAGTTTCTTGTCTATAACACAATCTGTCAATGGTATCTTCTTTATTTTATTATGGTAAGATGCCATTCATGCAGTAGGAATGCCACAATGCAGTAAGACATTAGATAACCAAGGAGAATTTTCTTATCTTACACAATCAAAGCCCTCAGCTACATCAATAAGATAATTTTTATTGTTTCCTGGGAAATCATTCTCTGTTGCTATGACTACCAACAAATTGGCTGAATGCATGAATGGTTGTACACTAACTGTTCACGTGGGAGAAATCAATATCCTGTGGCGGGGACTGTGGCATGTGTTACACCACACTTGCCATCTGGATACTCTCACCCAGTACCAGTTCTTCAGAGCTTTGGAGATGGGAACTCACTCTCCAACACATCCTCTCCTCCTACCATCCTCCTGGTTTAAACTTACATTAGCCTCTCCCCCTCTACTCGTGATCCATCCTCTAGAGCTTAACCAGGCATGGCTCAGAACTTATCATCTCTGACTTCCACATATCACCCTTCACTCCATCCTTACCTCATAGCTTAATCTGTGAGTAACCTTTCCCATCTATCCCATTTCTCCTCCATACTCTTTCCTACCTGAAGAAGGAAGAAGTAATTTCCAAATGCTTGTAAACGTCTATTTCTGTATCTTTTTGTGTGACTATTGGCAGTACTGAGCTGAGATAAGTAATGGCCAGCCACTCTATCTCATTTGAATAATTTTTTTGCACCTCCTCAGAAAATTTACATCACATTATTAAAGTATTCTGCAGTAAGCAATAGTTATATTTGTTCTGTGTTTTTATACATTTTTCCTTGATTGACTTATCAGCATGGCTGAACAATTGTGTTGGCCATTTCAACCATCGATATTTCTTTTTATATATGGTTTTTACCTGCTTAGGTGTATTGTTTGTCATTATATTTGGCTTCCAGTTAGCTTACTCTGAGCTTTGGCTGGAACCAGATGATGATGAAGAGGAAGAACTTGAAGGACACCCGGTTCGTTTCAACAACTCTGTTTGGATACCCGTGGTATGTTCAATATCTCTCTATCATGTAGTCTATATTACATTAAGCTACTCAGGGTATACAGAAGTTGCAGATAAACAGAAATGCATGTGCAAAATTTCCATTGTCTCGTGAGCTCCTAGAGAAAATCCTTCTACAGAGAGCTAACACTCACTCAGCTATGTTGACTGTTTGGAAGTTAACGGTCTATGATGGGTTGGAGGGAGGAGCTTGGGTGGGGTAAACATAGTGACACTAAGAGTTTGAAGATTGTGTCAGAAAGATGACAGGCTTAGGTGGGAATATGAGTAAGATCATTGTACCTAGTCAGTTATTAACAACTCATGGAAAATTTTAGAAGTTATTTTTGTGTACCACCGACACTTTCTCCTTTCTCTAGTACAGATGCAAATGGCTCAGGGAGAAAAAAAGATTGCTGGCATGATTCTGTGTGAGCTTTAATCCAAAGAGATATACATAGGAGAAAGTAATATATTGGTTGATTCTCACTACTGAAGTTGCAGCCTACAAGCATAAAGTCTGACATGTCGGTTACCAATTTCGATCAAATTTTGTATGGATGTTCTATATTGAATATAAAGAGATGCATGTTTTGGCTTTTTGCTAGACACTCAGTAGTTTTTGAAATTTATTTAGCGTATGGTGCTATGCACAAGGTTTACACTTGTTACATTATGAAATTATGTGTTAAAATACACTATAAAATACATAAGTGAAGGATATGTTTTCAGATAAAATATGATAGATAAACACAGTAAAAAGTAGCATCACAGCAGATATTATTTATGAGTTACACTAGTCTTCAAATTATGATGTCCAGATTGGCGATTCATTCGAGGCAAGGCGGTGGGGCAATGAAGAAGTCAGTCTGACTACCCTGGTGGGCTCTTGACTCACAGTCCTGGGCGATTTGCTGTACTATTTGACTTGGTTCCCCACAGTCACAGCAGCTAGGGCTGGGAAGCTTTCCCCACTTGTGTAGGTTGTGTGCACATAGTCCATGTCCTGTTCTGATTCTGTTTAGAGTTTTCCATAGCTGTCATGGAAGTTCAAAGCCCTTAGGTTTCTCTGATGGACAGATCAGTTCACATGTGTCAGGGGAGGCACTATCAGTCCAGCTCTTGTGCCGTTTAATATCCATGCTGGAATTGGCAGCTGACAGTTGCTGCTCCAGTCTTAGAGGGGGGTTTCTAGAACAGAGTCATGTTCTTTCGAAAAATGGGATGTCTTCATGGATAGGAAGTAGGAGGTTCTTCATTATTTTTGCATAATCCTTCATCAGAGCTTCCTGTCTTTGCAGGGAGGGTGGAGCTATATGACTAAGTGTTGGACTCCAATATAGTGGGGTAGTCTTTATGCATCCAGTTATGGTTCTCATAGCAGTGTTGAGCAGGGTGTCCACCTTCTTTTTACATGCTTTCTGGTTAACCATACTGGTGTGCAGTACTTGGCTGCAGAGTACACAGAGGCAAGTGCAGAAATTATTAGTGTGTCTGCTGATGCTCCGCATTTAGTGCTGCAGAGCCTTTGAATGAGATTGTTCAGTGAGCTTATTTTGTTGGATACATTCCTCAAGTGTCTTTTGAAGGATAAGGACCTATCTAGAATAACCCCCAGGTACTTTGGATGTGGCTGATATTGTAGTTGACTGTTATTCATATAGATCTTCAGCTCATATCCCGCCATTCTGTTGTTCAAATGAAAACAGCTGACCTCAGTCTTTGTAGGATTTGGTATTAGCCTCCATTTCATGAAATACTCATGCATTTTGTTTAAGTCAGTTGTTGGGATGTTCTCAGTTTCTTCAAACTGCTTGCTTTGGACAGCTAGAGCCATATCATCAGCATATCTGAACTTTCTTGAAATGGTTTCAGGCAGGTCAGAGATGTAGAGATTAAAGAGCATCGGTGCTAACACTGATTCTTGAGACAGTCCATTATTCAGTTTCCTCTGTTTGCTTATGTCTTTACCCTGTATCACCTGGAAGTATCTATCCGAAAGCATGTTGTTGATAAGTCTCAGTGTCGCAAAGCAGGGTATTACTTTTATCAGCTTGTGTAGAAGTCCTTTCTTCCATACAGTGTCATAGGCAGCCATTAGGGCTATGAAAACTACTGCAGTCTTTTTTGTTTTTTAAACTCTGCTTCAATATGAGTGGTTAGACTTAGAATCTGGTCTGTGCAGTTCCTGTTGGGTCTGAAACCTGCCTGTTCTGGTGAGATGACTTCTAAGATTCTTGGGCTCAGCCTATTGAGGAGCAGATGTTCCAGGAGTTTGTAGCAGCAGCTGAGAAGAGTGATAGGCTGGTAACTTTCGGCTTTATCTGATTGTTGGTTTGGTTTCAACACAGCAATAATTTTAGTAATTTTAAGAGCTTTTGGCAGACAGTCCAATGTTTGAAAAAATAAATGTCAAAGTTGATAATGGAAAATCACATTTTCAATGCTGTATGTCAAATGATCATCTGAAGATAAACATTTTTTACTATTATATATGGAGTCAAAAGTTAATGATTTTTGAGTAATTAACATTTTTGTGTTTTCATGCTTTAGCTTGGGTACTCATAACCATGAGTGACATGCTGAGTGCCATCGCTGGTCTAGAGGTGGATCCAAGTTCAAACATCCAGAATAACAATTCTTCTTAGCGTGTCGCTGATAACCAGTCAAATAAAATTTAATTGTTCAGCAAGGTGCACTGCTGCTGGGCTTCCTGATGCCAGATCCTCATGTGTCACAAAGCCTGAGGAGATGGTGTAAACGGGGCAGTGGATAAGGCTCAGACACAAGACGTGTCTTTGTTGTCGCAGAGGCCCTATTTTAACATGGCAACTTTACTTTGGCGAATTCCTATGCAAAGATGATTGAGCGATCTCCATGTTGACCACAGGAGATTGCTTCCTCGGGGCAACTCCTCCTTCATTGGTATCCAGCCTCTTTGAGCTCTTTCCCATTGAAGTTTGAGTCTCTCTTCTGCCTTTGACTTCGTTAAAGAGGTGGTCCTTGATATGAAACTCTTTCTGCTGTGAAGGCGTTGAGGGACAGGTTCATGCCCATGAAATGGGTGTCTGTAGTCAGTGTTGACTTTTATTTATGAATTATGCTGTTGCTGTGTGTCTGGTGTCAGGTGGTGCTATTCCTGCCAGAACTTGGATCTTCTCTATTGGGGTTGCTGTTAATCATCCTGTCACTTGGTGGCAAATTTGGTAAAGAGCAATGTCAACCTGTTTGGAGTGACACGACTGATACCACACAGGGGAAGCTTGCTCTCCTGCCAAGTAGCACAAGGCTAGGGCCGAGGTGCGCAGCTTATGTGGGCTGGCTCCCCAGTCTGTGCCTGTAAGCTTTTTCAGGATATTATTTCAAGTTGTGACCTTTATTTTGACACTGTCACAATGCTCCTTGAATGCCAGGTCTATCAAGAGTTACCCTTAGGTATTTAGGGGTAGAGCTATGTCTGATATGAGTTCCCAGCGATGACACTTTTAACCTGTAGTTGGCATGTTTGTTGCAGAGGTGTAAAGCACTGGCTAGTGTTTTGCTCGGAGTTTGGCTTCAGTCCGTTATGTAGTTCCATCTCCCAATGATCAAGGAAGTGACATAACAACACAATGAAAATAAAAAAGTCCTGTTTTGATAATAAGATAATGTATGAGAGTGCAGCCTTGCCACCTGTGGATGTTGAATTTGCACTGATAGGTTCCTTATTCAAGACACTAAAGGCCTCACCCTGGCCTAGTGGATTTACCTCTAATGAAAACAACTATTTAAACTACTGACTATCTTTTGTTTCTACAGAAGTGTGCCTTAATTCTCCCGAAATGGAATGTCTTCAGGAATCTCTCTCTCTCACACACACACACACACACACACACACACACACACTTTCCTTTTACTGCAGTCTATGCTGCATTTCACATCCTCTCATATTGGAGCCTTTATGCTTTGCTATGCAACATGTAATGTTTTATCCCCAGCCTTGCCAGCATCCAATTCCTTCCTCACTGCCTGTAGAGATGCTTGTTGTGTCGGAGCAGCCAGATATAATGGATGTGTACCTTTTTTTGATGAAGGCTGTGGCCAAAAATTTAATGTTGTGAGACTGTCAACTCTACCTGGCTCAGCGATTGTCTCTTTGGTGATTTGCTGCATATCCTCTATTGTTGACAGTCCAGCCTGGCCTTTCCTTTGTTAGGGTAGGTTTTCCTTGTGATAACATTAAACATAAAGGTAAAATTTTAACAATGGAAAATCTGATTGGGATGCCAATAATGAAGGATACATAAATGAAGGATACAAATTAGAACACAAAAATGAATTATTAATCGCAACAAAGAACGAATACACCATTATATCAGAAAAAAAAAAAAAAAAAATCATTGGAAACTGTCAAAAGCCCAGATAAAAAAAGGCTGGAAAATATATTCACAAGGTGTGAACATTAGTAATGTTTAATGATCATCGAAATATACTGAGATATAGTTGCTTAAATGGCTTGATGTGCAAATTTGAGGTAAAGTTACTCAGTATGGGAGAGAGGTGCATAAGTGAAACCTTATATTTGAGAACCTTGTGTTGTTAGGTTACTACATACCAAGTTCCACTTTCGTAAAACCCTCAGTCCCTGAGATGTAAGAATTTTTTCTTTTTTATTCTTACGACAATAAATATAGTTGTACAAGATAGCCAATTTTAATATATTTTAACAAAATATTAACCGAGAGATAACAGTTTAAATTCCTCAGAAATAACACGCACTCTGTGCAACATTGTGCATGAAGTGAAACAAGTGACTATATCACATCCAGTATAACATCCACAATTTTTAAACTTCACCAATGTTCATAGTGGATATATGAGGATATTCATATAAAATTACTTAAAAATCCATTTTACTCGATCAGGAAAATGATCCGAAATTTATTTATTTCACGTGGAATGACCCATAAGCAGTTTCCAGGCACCTACTCTCTGTTCAATAATTAATCTGCAGTAATTCTTCTGCCACGGAGGAAGTATGCAGGTAGTGTACATTGCATGTCGGTGATCACACTCAGAAGGTGACGCAGCCGCGACCGTCCTGGCTACAGAAATATTCAGCTCTGGGCGATGTCAGCCAAGTGACGGGCTCCGCAGGTTGCAACATGCTGTCAGAAAGCATGGATGCGGGGATTAGGGGGCCCAAAGGGCGTGCACGGCCTGACCAACCAGATGCTTGGCAGCAGCAGCTAAATGGCTAAGAAGAAGAAGTTAAACGTAGTGCATAACTTACAGCTATGTCAGCTAATGAGTCACTACGTTTGGTTCACATTAAAGTATTGAGAGAAACCATTCAGTGTCTGTTTTATGATCTAGGGTGTTATATTATGAACTACTCTTATAAGAGCATCATTTCTTTTGTCACCTCATGTGCAATAACAGCTATCATCAGAGTTTGTTTTGGTTTGTAAAGCAAAAATTAAAATGTGTTGAGATTAATGTTTGTTTATTGGCTTTGTTCTTAGACAGAAATGATGGTTGAATTAAGCTCCTCACTTGATGAAGGGAATGAAGAAATATATCCAAAGCACCAGAGATCATGGAGGAAGAACTGTATGTTATACATGGCATTTATAAATCTGGGTTAGTATCAGAATTTGGCACATACCAGATATTAAAATTTATTTTTATCTATGAACAACTGTATCAACTCGTGACTCCATCTGATTATTGTACAAAGTGCACCAGGAACACAAAATATTTGTGGACCTTGGTGTTTTTATTTCATTATTATTCTCTCTCTCTCTCTGCTTTCTACAGTATGTCTGCTTAAGTGTACTTGCATCTGTGTAAGTGTGTGTGTGTGTGTGTGTGTGTGTGTGATTGGAATGACTCCTTACCCACTCCCTTAAACCCTCATCATTTCCTTCCCTTCTGCCTGCGAAGCAGCTAGGCTGCAAAAGCTAGCGTGTGTGTGTGTGTGTGTGTGTGTGTGTGTGTGTGTGTGTGTTTATTTGTAACTATCACTGCCTGTGCTCCTTCGCCTGGTAAGTAGACTACTTCTATTTTTTTACATATATTTTTCCTGTTAGGAATTTTTTTCCTCTATATATATATATATATATATATATATATATATATATATATGAGAGAGAGAGAATAATGAAATATATATTCTTGGAATACCAGAAGTAAATTGCAAATGAATATGATCAGAATCATGTGGAGTACATACAGCATGACACTCAAGCACTTGCAAACAGTAACTGCCTTTTCCATAAACAGTTAAATTATTCTATATAAAAAGTAACTTTTCTGGTTGGAGGCCAGGCTAAAATATGGTGCTATCCCCACATTGTTAAACAGCTACTTTTTGCTCATCTGTCAATATTTTAATAGTAACTGACCACAAAATCCACATGATTGTGGTGAATTTATTTTTAATATTCCATGCCTACTTATCAATTCTAAACTGTGTCTGACAATGACATAATCCAGATCTCTTCTTTTGCTGGCATTCATTGTGACTTACTGATGGTTGTAAGTCATGACCTTCCATAATAAGTTTACTCCACTACTACCTCTCTTGTGCATTTCATACCTCATGTCTGAAACACAGATGCATGTTCTATGAAGTGAGTATGTGAAAAGAGTAATTTGAAGGAGTTTTCTCATTTGTTTATTTAAGAAATTATCCTACTGAGCAGTATGCATTATGTGTCTGTAGAAAACAATAATTGAAGCAAAGAAGTTTTTGTAAGTTAGCTAATTTAATAAGAATAGGTTCCCCAGCATTTTAATTATGTGCAACATAAATTTATGTGGTGCCAATTATGGAGAGAGAACTCGTTGCTTTCAATATTAGTAGTGTGTTTAACTGATGTCACTGTGATGCTGTATCTGTATTAAGTTGCATCAACATTCATTTAAGAATAACTGCTGTGATGATATGTGTACGAGATACAATATCAGTTAGTGTACAGAGAGAATTCATTGCTTTTCTTAGAGGGTGTGGCACACCACTCTACAATTAGCCTCAGTCACAGTAATCATACGTTCAAGGATACAGATACTTGACATCACAGCAAGGTGCAGTACAATTCTATGAATAAACATTTTATTGGTTAACCATTCAGCATTACAGCTTTTTGATCTAGTCAGTGACAGGTTGATTTTAGTAGCTGCAGATATATTCTGTCTGTTGCAATTGATTAACTGTTTTAGTAGAGAGGTTTCCAGTATCAGAATAATGGTTCTGTAGAATATTGAACTAAGGACTGTGTATTGATGGAGGCTTAGTGATTTTTATGCCCTCCATTCCTCCTCTGACCTTTCTTCAGTCTATTGGTGAACTGAATGTATACTCATGGAATGTGAACCAGCAGCTCATTTGTACATATGATGGTGATGTTTTGGAAACTGGAGAGTACAAAACTTATATGTAAGTACACAGCTAAGTTACTGAATGAAACTGCAGGGAGGTAAAATAGATGAATGAAGCCAAGATATCGGTAGATAATATTTTAAAATTATTTTAAGCCCTTCCTCCTTCCTTTTCATTAGGGAGCACAACTAATCAAAATGTATTTACCATTTTAAACACAGGAGATATAAATTATGAAAGTGTTGCTATTATGGATTCAGTTCAAACTTGAAGGTATAGCTTGACCATTGAAATTTTTTGAAGTAGGTGTATAGTGTAGCACTACTGATAAAGACACTGACATCGTGCTAGGCAATCACAGACACAATAGGAACCGTAACTCACTGCAGATGAGATGTACCACATTTGAATTACAGTCTAGATGTCTTAAGAAAGAATGAGCTAAATTTACTGTGGTAGCAGAACATCAGGAAGAAGTAGCAGATGAAGTCAAATGTATTTGTAACAATGGCATGGTTAAGCAATTAGCTGCATTCACATAAACATTTGATTCATTAACACTTCCTGATTGCTGAAATTTCAGATTTATTCACTTGACTGTTGTTGTTGTTGTTGTTGTTGTTGTTGTCGTCGTCGTCTTCGGTCTGCAGACTGGTTTGATGCAGCTCTCCATACTACCGTGCCCTGTGCTAGTCTCTTCATCTGAGAATAAGTTCAGCAACCTACATCCTTTTGAATCTGCTTACTGTATTCATCCCTCGGTCTCCCTCTACGGTTTTTACCCCACACACTTCCTTCTAATACTAAGTTGACAATTCCTTGATGTCTCAGAATGTGTCCCACCAATCTTTCCCTTCTCTTTGTCAGGATATGCCAGAAACTCCTTTTCCCCCAATTCGGTTAAGCACCTCCTCATTGATTATGTGATCTACCAATCGAATTTTCATCATTTGTCTGTAGCACCACATTTCAAAATCTTCTATCATCTGTTTGTCTGAACTCCTTATTGTCCACATTTCACTCCCATACAATGCTACACTCCATTCAAATGCTTTCAGAAAGGACTACCTAACATTAAAATTAATATTGGATGTCAACAAATTCCTCTTCTTCAGAAATGCTTTTCTTCTCATAGCCATTCTACATTTTATATCACCTTTGCTTCAGCCATCAGAAGTTATCTTGCTACCCAAATAACAAAACTAATTTACTACTTTTACTGTCTCATTACCTAATCTAATTCCTTCAGCATCTCCTGACTCTCTGACGCTACATTCTGTTATCCTTGTTTTACTCTTGTTGATGTTCATCTTATTCCCTTTTTTCAAGACACTGTCCATTCCATTCAATTGCTCTTCCAGATCCTTTGCAGTCTCTGACAGAATTACTATGTCATTGGCAAACTGCAAAGTTTTATTTCTTCTCCCTGAACTTTAATTCCCTCTCCAAATTTTTCTTTGCATTCCTTTACTGCTTGTTCAATATACAGATTGAGCAACATTGGGGAAAGGCTATAACCATGTCTTACTCCTTTCTCAACCTCCGCATCCCTTTCATGCCCTTCGACTCTAATAACCGCTGTATGGTTTTTGTATAAGTTGAATATAGCTCTCGCTCCCTATATTTTACCCTGTTACCTTCAGAATTTGAAAGAGTTTATTCCAGTCTACATTGTCAAAAGTTTTCTCCAAATCTACAAATGCTAAATTTTGCAACCATGACTAATTAAACTGATAGTTCTGTAATTCTAACACTTGTCTGCACTTGTTTTCTTTGGAATTGGAATTACTATATTCTTCTTGAAGTCAGAGGGTATTTCCTCTGTCTCATACATCTTGCACACAAGGTGAAACAATTTCTTCATGACTGGCTCTCCTAACGATATCAGCAGTTCAGACGGAATATAATCTATTCCAGGGGCCTTGCTTCAACTTAAATCTTTCAATGCTCTGTGAAATTCTGGCAGTATCATATCTCCTATCTCTTCTTCCTCCACTTTGTCTTCCATTTCTAGAATACTACCTGCAAGATTATTTCCTTCATACAGGCCCTCTATATATTCCTTCCACATTTCAGCTTTCCCTTCTTTGCTTAGTACTAGTTTTCCATCTGAGTTCTTTATATTCATACAGCTGCTTTTCTTGTCTCCAAATATTTCTTTTATTTTCCTGTAGGCGGTATCTATCTTGATCAAAATATCAACGGGTGTACTGCCGGTCTATAGTGTCCAACGGGCACTATAGACACTATAGACCGGCAGTACACCCGTGGATATTTTGATCATCAAATATGCCGGGAGAAACTGAAGAATCACGGTATCTATCTTTCCCCTGGTTATAAATTCTTCTATGGTTCTGCATTTGTCCTCTAGCCACTCCTGCTTAGCCAGTCTGCACTTCCCGTCAATCTCATTTTTCAGACTCTTGTAGTCCCTTTTGCATGCTTCACCTGATGCATTTTTATATTTTCTCCTCTCATCAATTAAGTTCAGTATATCCTGTGTTATACAGGGATTTCTATTAGGCCTTGTCCTTATGCATATATGATCCTCTGCTGCTTTCACTACTCTTTCACTTAGAGCTACCCATTCTTATTCTACTGTCTTACTTTCCCTCATTTGAGCCAATCCTTGACTAATGCTCCCTCTTGACTGTAAAAAGATATATTCCTAAGCTCTGGAAAGGCAATTACCTCTAAAGGCCTCTTGAAGCGTTCCCAAAAGCTTCCAGTGGTGTCTTTTCTAACTTACATTTGATAGCTCTGTCATTAGAAAAAATTTGCCTAAAAAGTTCTTGTGGAAATCATAGGTATTGAATAATCAATGCTTTGTTACAATACTCCTAAAAATTAGTTGTATATGTAACTTTTCTTGCACCAAAATAGTTCAGATGCAGACAATGCCATATGCAGTGTGACTGTGTGATTGACATCTCGACAACCATAACCATGCAAGAGTATCACACTCTTTTGAGGGACATCTGAAGCAGTGATACATTGACTATACCATTGTATAAAGGATATGTTATTCTGTTGCATTTTTATTTGTATATGCCCTATTGTGACAATCAAAGCTAGAATAAGTTCAGTACATTGCAGAAAATTGCCACTTTTCACTGTGAAGTATCAAATAGCCTATCCCTTTGAAAGTTTTTTTTACAATATTTCATACATTTTATAATGCAGCTTTGAGTTTTTGAAATTAAACTTACCATGGAACCACTGTATCATTCTGTAAACAGGGTGAAGTATGGAACAGTTGGATATTACAACTATGAAGCATATGCAAATAGTGTTGTACATTTTGAAAAAGAAACTTCGTAATGCATGATAAATGTTTCTGGATTTAATAAGTCCTACCAGCAGCTTCACATTGGTATTGGTTCTGACAGATGGATGTGTGGTAGGAAAGACAGAAATTTACCCAAAGAAAGTTGAGACTCTCTCTCTTTTCATTCATCACAATCAGAAACTGGGAAATTTTACTTAGTCCAGCTGAAGGCTCAACAAAGACTTAAGACAGCCTTAGGGCAGCAAACTAAACCAGAGACTTACAGCTTCTGGTCATAGTTCACCCCAAACCAGGAGGAGGATATAGAATTTGAATTAAGACTTGGCATAAAAATCAGAACAAGGAGTGTGTCTCCTTCTAGTACATACTTCATTCTCACATTGTTAATGGGCAGAAATACCAAAGGAAACAACACAGTACCTTGCCCCTCCCCCATCAAAACAATGTTTTTGTTTCGTACCACACCAGTCACCTTAAACCATCAATTAAGTCTCCCTACTCATCTTTCCATTCAAAAGGCGGCAGCGTATGCATTGTACAAGGATATATAAGTATGTATTAACTCACCATAAAGAGGCTTGCTTAGCTGCTAATAGGTGCACAAAACTCTATGAATCAATAATACAAAACATTTGTTTACGTAGAGCAGAATCCTGGCAGATAACAAGACAAGAAAGCAGATAACTTGTAGATCTACAAATGGATTTTCTGGGGAATTGTAAAGTTTTAAGGTGAAAGAACTACCAAATAAGAAAATAGTGGCTGCAGGGAAGCACCCACATACATTACTCTGTGTATCTTTAGATATACAGATTTTCAGAACCCTTCATTTCCTCAGGCAATGTAACTGTGAACTGTGCCGTTCCACTTACTGTATATGTGGCAATTGAACTGTGTATACTTACATGTATTCATCCATGTTGCCTCTACATGACAGTATTACCTAGCTACTTTTAATTAAGTTGTTGTTCCAGTCCTGTCTTAAAATGTTAAAGCCACCAATGAATTTCCTTAGTCCATTTCCCAGTTAAATGACTGTATTCCTAAGCAATATCTGTATAATTTCCTTTACTGTCATCATCTTCCCTATTAATTCTCAACATGCACCTCTCAATTGACTGCCAAGCAATTCCCATCTTTTGAATTCTTTTCCCCTACAAGACAAACCAGTTACAGTATTTTCAATTTTCCTTTTAAGGTACATAATTGTTATGTAATTATCCTTTTCATATCTTCATACATCACTCCAAACCCCCCTCCTCCCTTTGTCTCTTCTCTTTTAACTCCCCTTCCATGAATGTATTTCATTTCTCAGGTTGATTAATAGAGTATATTTCTTAAATTTTATATTTCTTTATATATAGGAGTACTTATGGCTCTTGGTTCACTAATGATGTGGCATGCACGGCTAATAACAAGAGGAGAAACAAGTATTGAGGCTCACATCAATAAACAGGAAACAAAAAGGCTAGCAGCACTCAACAAGGTAACTGATCTTTTGACCTTTGATGGAGACATAAAGTAAATGAAATAAATAACTGCATCAACTCTTTATTCCTGTAATCCTATAGTATTTAAATGCTGAATAAATGATTCTTTGTACAAACAGCCAAATTATTATACACTTTATCTGCCAAAATAGCTAAAATCATATTTATACCTATGGAATAAATACCTGATAACTTACACTTGAAAAGCACAAACATGTTTATTTTAATGGCAGTATCTTTTGATGGTATTTAGAGTTGACTGAACAATTAGCCATGTTTTGAATATGGGAAGGACCTGTTCGTGGCCTTTCTAGACATAAAAAAGGTATATGATAGTGTGTGTAGGACAAAGATTTGGGAACCACTCAAAAATTTGAAGTGTGGAAAAAGAGACTGTAAGCAGGGTGAAGGAGATGTAGTGTGGAAGTATGAATTGAGTAAAAGTAGCAGAGGGAAGAACAGAATTGTTCAAAGGCTGAAGCAAGGCAGTGCATTGTGGTCATGGATGATATAATGACGAAGGTAATACGGAAAAAGGGGGAAGAAAGGATTAAAGCAGTGGTGTTTGCAGATGATATGATGGTCTGAAGCAATGAGGAGGAGGATATCAGGGGGAGCAGCTGGATGCTCAGGAAGAAACAGTGAGAGAATACAGATTGAATTTCAACATCAGTAAATGCAAGTTCATGTTAACATGGCAGAGAGACAGAAGTATTTCTGAAAAGTGTTTAGTGTGTAGTAAGGACATACCATGGAAAATCGAAGAAGTGTTACACCAAAGTTTATATATTCCAATATTGACCAATGTGTTGGAAACTTGGGTAATGAAGAAAACAGATACGAGCAAAATAAAGGCAGGAGAAATTAAATACCCCTAAAGCAGAATAGGGGCAACAAGAAGAAACAGGATTAGGAATTTGATGATCAGGGAAATACTCACTATTTCCCTGATCATCACATTCCTCTCTCGCATAGGAGCCCTTACAGAATAGGATCCAGTCATCAAGACTGTGATGGTATGGCCAATTAAAGAGAATGGAGGAGAAGAGGATCTCTAGGAGGCTACACGAAATACAGATGTAGGAGAAAGACCAAGGGATAGTTAGCTAAATGGAGTGGAGGATTGTGTATAGAAGAGGGGAGAGAACAAGGACAGACTGATAACAAATAGATGATGGGCAGACAAGACAAGGAGGTGTAGCCTGTTTTGTAAACAAATCCATGTGCATGATGATGATGGTGGTGGTGGTGGTGGTGGTGGTGGTGGTGGTGATGATGATGATGATGATGATGATGATGATGAAGAACAATCAATATACATGCTAAATGGTAGCTTGACTCTAAAGGTCCATTCTGTAGTTTCCCACTAATTGGAAAAAAAATTTTTCCTTGAGGACATTTTTGCGGAAACCTAATACTTCGCTTATTAACATCAACATTGATTGAGCACATTAATTTTGCTAAAATAAGCCACAAAAAAGTCCAGGATGGGCTACTAACAATATTATGAAAAGGATAAATTTATATTCACCAAATAAAGGCAGGATTGTGTTGCAGGCAGGTACAATGAAAATATTGGTATATATTTAAGATTTTGGGCAAAAGTCATTTGCAATGTATTCTTGTCATACCTTTGCACTATTGTTAAAATGTTTTCAAAAAGTGTACTACTTCTAATTGCATGACTCGATGAAATTTTACAACAGTTTATTCAAAACTGCAAATCAAACATTCTTGAGAAGGTTGCTCATAAATTTTTTGTAGGCATCACTCACATTATGAAGGAACAAAAGTCTAAGTGAATAGCATTGTGGAAAAGGAATTTAATTATAAAATTTAAAAATTTAGTGCTCCTGAATTGGTACAACAAAAGCGGTAGTTATTGTCATAAAGCATCAGTTCAGTGATTTGGTATGCATCAAAACTGACAGAGCTGAGATCTTTATTTAAAAGCTAAAATGACATACTGTATGCTTTGCAATGAAGCATATTACAAAAAATCATCTTGCTCCAAAAAGCTTTCACAAAATATTGCGACTATGATCAATATTCATGCTTGTTGGTATTATCATCCTAAAAAATTAATTTAATTTTCACAGATAATTAATTGAAACAATTCTCAGAGATGTTATTTTCACTCCGCAAAAAATCTGGTATTCTGCGTGTATTATGTAGTCCCCCACAAGGTTCTGTTCTGGGACCATTCATGTTTCTTGTTTATGTTAATCAGTTGCCAGATGTGGTTACAGGCAAATTTATGCTGACGACACTACGTTTATCACATCTCACACAGATGAAATAGCTGTGGTTAGAATGAATGAAAAAGGCAACTCAGTGGTTTAGGGATAATAGATTACCCTCAGATCTGCTGAAGTCTCTGGGAGAACCAGCCATGACAAAACTATTTCAGTTGGTACGTAAGATGTACGAGACAGGTGACATACCCTTGGACTTTAAGAAAAATTTAATAATCCCCATTCCAAAGAAAGCAGGTGCAGACAGGTGTGAAAATTACAGAACCATCAGTTTAATAAGTCACGGTTGCAAACTTCTATCACGAATTATTTACAGAAGGATAGAAAAACTGGTAGAAGTTGACCTCGGGGAAGATCAGTTTGGATTCAGGGGAAATGTAGGAATATGGGAAGCAGTACTCACTTTACGGCTTATCTTAGAAGGTAGATTAAGAAATGGAAAACCTACATTTGTAGCTTTTGTAGAAAGCTTTTGACATTGTTGATTGGAATACTCTTTCAAATTCTGACATCAGCAGGAGTAAAATATAGGAAATGGAAGGTTATTTACAACTTGTACAAAAACCAGAGTTATGATAGTCGAAGGTCATGAAACGGATGCAGAGGTTGGGAAGGGAGTAAGACAGGGTTGTAGCCTTTCTCCAATGCTATTCAATTTGTACATTAAGCAAGCTATAAAGGAAAGCAAGGAGAAATTTGGAGAAGGAATTAAGGTTCAGGGTGAAGAAATAAAAAATTGCATTTTGCCAATGACATTGTAATTCTGTCAGAGACAGCAAAGGACCTGGAAGAGCAGTTGAGTAGAATGGACACTGTGTTGAAAGGTGTGTATAAAATGAACATTAACAAGAGCAAAACAAGGATAATGGAGTGCAGTCTAAGAAAATCAGGCAGTGCTGATGGAATTAGATTAGGTAACGAAACAATGAAGGTGGTAGATGAGTTTTGTTAGTTGGGTAGTAAAATATATACAACGGTTCCAGTACAGAGGATATAAAATGCAGAATGGCAATGGGAGGGAAAGCATTTCTGAAAAAGAAAAATTTGCTAACAGAGAATATTAAGTGTAAGGAAGTCTTGAACGGGGGTGAAACATGGACGATAAACAATGTGGACAGGAAGAGGATAGAGGCTTTTGAAATGTGGTGCTACAGAAGAATGCTGAAGACTTGGTGGGTAGTTCATGTAACTTACGAAGAGGTACTGAACAGAATTGGGGAGAAAAGGAATTTCTGGCATACCTTGACTAAAAGAAGGTATCGGCTGATAGGGCACATTCTTAGACATGAAGGAATCGTGAATTTAGCTTTGGAGGGAAGTGTTTGGGGTAAAAATCGCTGAGGGAGACAAAGAGATGGATACAGTAAGCAGATTAAGACAGATGTAGGTTACAGGTCTTATGAGGAGATGAAGAGGCTTGCTCAGGATAGCGTAGGGTGGAGAGCTGCATCAAACCAGTCTCCGGACTGAAGACAACAACAGATTAAAAGTAAATGTTAATAAAACAGAAAACATACTTTTCTCCCTCAGTAATCTTGATACTGAGCTAAACAATCTCAAGGATAAGTCAGTAAAATTATTGGGCATTTATCTTGACAATAAGCTAACCTTAAATGTCCACACAGGAAAAGTCTATAATAAATTATCTTGAGTAAAATATGTGATTATAAAATTAAAAAGCTATGTCAATTGAAACCACCTCCTTATCAGGGGGGGCCATTCCGGCGAAAACGCTTGCTATTGGCTGGAGCGCCGTGACGTCACGGCGAGGACGCTAGCGCAGCGCAGCTGTGTGTTTATACGGCAAATGCGCTGCACCACTGACTTTGTAGCGTATTATTCGTTCATTTTGCTTTCGGTTACGTTCGATACACATTTGTACACGTCAAAAGAAGCGCTAGTATTTATTGAGTAGTAATAGTGTGTTACTTGCCTTTCAATAAACACAGGATATCATCAAGAATACCCGGTCTGCATTTAAACTCCTTTGTCCATATCTAAAGGGTTGCCCTGTACGACAAAGGAAATTTTCGCCTTCGCAGGCGACAAAGCTCTTAATGCCAATGCATGGGCGATGTCCTCTGGATTCCACTTTACCCTTTTATTTTCGTTTAATAGACATCTTAGCTACGCTGGTGTAAAACACTTTGACAATACATTATTCACACTTTAGTGCAACTTGACTTTTTCTTTCGCGTCGGATGACTTTTTTTGTCCGCTTCAATGAAAGAACACGTCGGAGAGCGTTCGTTTTGCTTCGTGAGGCTGCATCACATTTTTTATTGCCGCTTCCTTCTGTGCATTTAATTTTTTTTAAAGTTCAATCTCGGCCCTCTTTTCCTCAGTTTCCAAATCCTTATTCACTACTTCTGTGAGTTCATGAAAGGAATCTGTACTTGAAGATGGCTCGACTTTTTTTTTTTTTTTTTTTTCGGTGATAGTGTCTAAAGTTGTCAAAGCTCGTTTTTGCAAATTTCTTACTCCACACCGTTGTGCATGACTTCCGGATCCCTAAGAAGTAATTTAACTTTGAATTTATTATTCCTAAAATTATTTACGAAGTTCTACTCGAAAAATTCATTACTAATTACTATGAAACTACATTAATATAACACTAAAAATCAGATAAGTAGACAAAAGCTATTGAATATTAATGGCATAAACGACTACAATGGTTAAATTTTAGTTCCTATCCCGGCGACTTCACGTGATAATGCTGGCAACGAGTGCTAAATGCCGGCAATTGCGTGTCTACTTAAACGTTTCGTCATGAAATCTTAGTTTTTACAAAGGCATTTACGTATACAGAGCGGACAGGAGCACATTTAAGAACCTGTCTACCGTAGAGGAACGGCATTATTTATTTCATTCATGTTCTGTATCAAGGTATATAGAAACACTAATCAACTCATTTCATGTGGTTCAGATTTGAATATTAGATCTTGGCAATGATTTTCTATAGTCTTGTTGGTGTTACCAACATAATCACACTAGAGCGCCGGGATAATATAGTAACTAAAATTTTAACTGTATAGGCAATAAATAATGTTGCTCAGGTGAATTTACTTCTCATCCTGGATATAATGGCTTCAAGTGGCTTAGCAATAGCCGTTAGTTTTACGTATTCCCTATTTGTTAACTATTTTAAACTGGTTGATAGTTCAAATAACAAAACCCGCATATAGCACGTAATTTGTAGTTTTACATCGGTAAAATTTTACTTTCTATTCCGGTGTCTTCGCGTTATTATGTTGGTAACACCAGCAGGACGGTAGAAAATCTTTGTCAAAATATAATATTCAAATCGGAACCACATATAAGGAATACGGTAGATAAGTGTTTCGTATAGACCATGAAGGAAATAAACAATGCTCCTCCTCCTCTACGGTTGTGGTGTTCTTGTGTGTGCCCTTGTCCGCTCAGTAAAAATAATTACCCTCGTAAAACGAAGATTTCATGACAAAACATTCAAGTAGTCAATCCCAACGTCACACGATTGCCGGCATTCAGCATTCGTTGCCAACATTATCACGCGAAGTCACCGGGATATGACTTAAAATTTAACCGCCTATACAATGTAGCGAGTAATTCATTGTCGTTGAGCAACACAGTAAAGCGTCAAAACATGTAATATCGTGGTAATTTTTTGTTTCAGTTATTTTAAGTGTTATGTATGTGCAGACTTTTTACCTTTTCGTTTGCATCCACACTTTCTAAAATTTCTTCTCCATGCTAGTTCGGAATGTTTATGGAGGGGATTGCTGTTGGTAATAACTTCAAGAAAGAAGTTAGCCCTAGAAGCTTATTTCTCAGATCCAGTTCATAATCCTCAGGCCGAAAATGAGCTGAACACACACGTGCTGTTTTCACATTGTCCTTGTGTATGCATCGAACAAGCCATTCACATTGCAGGTGCTCATCCTTGGGAAAAACGTGACTAATAACGTTCATCGTCGTGCAAGCAGTATTAGTGCATTGTAGCACGGCACAATTGCAGTGACTCTTGCTCATGACTGCCTCGAAGCAAATTACTTTTCTTGGATGTACACCGCGATTTCCGTATCCTGCTCAGTGCAGAGTACTGCAGCGTCCACGCCGTGACGTCACGGCGCGCAAAGGCGTCTGGGAGTTTTCTGCTCGCCAGGTGCCGGAATGGCCTACCTGCTTTTTCTATATATCTTGCTCCTTATGGCCTACTATGCATTTTTTCATAAACATTTGTTACATGTGATAATACTATGGGGAAACTCTGCTGGAGCTAAGAATGTATTTCTCTGGCAAAAGAAAGTAATAAGATATATTTTTGAAGTACAAAACACAACTTCCTTCAAAGAATACTTCACTAAGCATAAAATACCTAGTTTCGTGCTTGTATATTCTACAAGTTCTTTTATTTGTTAAAGAGAATGCCCATGCATATGAAATCAGGGCAGATATTCGTACTTACTCAACTAGAAACCTAATAAATGTATCCTGGAATAGGCTCTCCTAGACTAAAAGCAATTTTGCCCACATTGGCAAGCTGTTTCTAAACAAAATACCATAAAGTGTTAAGGAACTACCACGCAATAAATTTAAATCGTATTGGAAATGTGGTTAAAAAGGAAAGCTTTCTATGACATTGAGGAGTTCCTATGTAAAATTGTGACTGATTTAAGTGATGAATGCTGAGAAGGAAGAGTAGTATAAATGATTTGAGAAATCTGTTATATTGTGACTTGGAAGCTATACTGTAAAACTATTTAATATATAAATGTAAAGTCAGTTAAATGTGTAATTCATACTTTGTTTTTTGTAATGACATTACTTGTATTTTTTCTGACGAAGTCTCATACAACAACAATGTTGTCTTCAGACTAATAAATGAAATGAATTAATATTGTAAGGTGTATTACAGGGTTTCAAAATGGGGTACCTCTACTCTCACCCACTGTTACTTAAACTCACTCACAGTGTAACTGAACTTCTTTTGAGTGCAGTTTCTCCTTTGCTATGGCACACTAGTGATCTACATGAATCCCCTCACATATTTTTAATCAAATTGGTGAGATCCATCCCACAACCTCCCCTTGAAAGTTATTGCTGATAGTCCAGCAGCCATATAAGATTTTGGCCTTCACTGACCTTTATTACCCTGACAACGTTGTCCAGAAGCACATCTCACATGCCCTGTCTGTCCAGTCACCCACCACCTGGCCACAAAGGAGCACCCTTCTTTGCGACCCAGTACCACCAAGGGCTAGAGCAGGGTTTTGATTACCTTTCATCTTGCCCTGAAATGTGAAATACCCTATCCATTATCCTCCCCAACACTCCTACAGTGGTATTCTGCTTCCAACCAAACCTACATAGTGTTCTTTTCCATCCCTACTACATTACCCCATGTCTCATATCCCTGCAATAAACTCAGATGCAAAACCTGTCCTATCCTGGCCCACCACCACCACCACCACCACCTGTTCCAGTCCCGTCACAGGCATTTTTTTATCCTATAAAAGGCAGGGCAGCCTGTAAATGCAGTCTTCGATCTACAAACAGCTGCAAGCATTGTGCAGCTTTTACGTAGGCATGACCAGTAACAAGTTGTCTATCAGCTTGAATGGCCATTGTCAAACTATGGCCATGAGACAGCTGAACCATCCTGTTGCAAAAGCATGCAGCCAAAAGGCAGGGTACAACGTTGGGATTAGGTCTGCATTGGTCAGAGGAATTGGTGGCAAATTAGTGTTTCCATCATAAGGATCAGGAAAAGGAGAGTAGGTCTTTGATACGTCCAACATGGTTTAATTGAGATGTAAGGCTGATGGTGAGACCTTTGGATAAAATGGAAACTTCTGTGGGGTTGAGGTTTTTGATGGATGGATTAACCAGTGTTATGAAGTTGCTCTAGCACTGGATGTTGTGGAGTTTTGGTAGGGAGTTTGTAGGAATGAGTAAAGTTCAAGTGGTTAGCTAGGCAAGGTCTGGGTGCTAAGAGGGGTTCACCAGGAGGAACACTGTGGGTAGGATAAGGATTGGATATTGGTGCTCCAGGCCAGCAATACAATATCAGCAGGCTGGATAAGTTGTGGCTGTGGTGTTTTAGTGCTTCTCCAGTTGCTGGAGAGCACCTCCATCTGGGAGGTGGATTGTATATTTTTTTGGTTGCACTTTAACAGTACCTTGTGGAGAGAGAAAGGTGGTTGTTAATGGATTTATGTGCCATGCAGAGATTTTTTTTTAGAACTATGTTTGTAAGGCACAAGGACTGCTGGAATCTGAAAAGATGCAGGTCACTGTGGAAGGAGGGTCGTGATGCAGAGAATGTAATTTTTGTAGTTATACCAATGGAAGTGATTCCATGATTTAGGCAGCATTTTAGGAATATGATGTGGGATTGGGTTTTGGCCAGGGAAAGAGATACTTTTCTGAACTGGTGCAAATATATGGAGCAGGGGTCTATTGGAGCAGGTATGGTCCAAGGAAAATGGAAAATGATGGGGAAGAGGGTGTTAGGAGATTGAGGAGCCTGAAGCCGTCAGCACACAGAGCATATGTCTGAACATGCCGAGACCAGTGTGCAGCTGAACACTCGGAAACGGTGCAACTTGTGCATACGAGACATAGAGTAGGCCTTCACATAACACAAACATTATTGCAACAGTCTCACTTTTTAGTAAAAACTAAAAGGTCATTCTTCCTCGATCACTGTTCCTATTAAATAGTGGAAACTTTAGAAGGTGTAAAATACAAGATGCGATACAATAACATGCATATTTCGCTCTTTACGTAATGTGCAAACTGTCCTTTTCATAAAAGGAATCCAACAAACTCACTTATGGATGCACACTTATCATTGAATATTATTCAGTATACTTCTATCGAATTAATAAAAATTCTTTTAAGCTATTAGAAAACCTGAATATGAAATATCTGAAATCAGTGCCACCAACATCATCAGTTTCAGTCTGCAACTTTACATCCTGCTCTACACCAGTCAGCCTTATTGTGCGACTCCAACATAGATATTAGATGTGTTGAATATACTACTCATTGATATGTCCGTTACTGACACACAATTATAACAAATCATATTAAAAAATTCATTTTATGGATCTTCAATGCGCAGTTGCCTTGAAATGACAGATTCCATAATACAAAAATTCTTTAATCACTTAAAAGACGTTTCCAGTGATTTATTCCAACAAATAGTACCCATAATGACCAGTTTTCAAGAGGTTGTCAATTTACTCAGTTACGTTTACTTGCATTGAAATGACATATATTTATAAGATCATAAGATGTAAGTTTATATATAAAACACCCATCAAACATGAGCTTCTACTATTGGCCAATATGGTGTTTACATCTCTCTGCTGATAAGAGCACCCTCCCCCACCCGATAGCCACTTAGTGTGACGTTGGAGGTGTACTCCCATGTTATCCATCTTATTGGTGAATGTTCAAATGCACATTGAGAATTTTTGGCATGCTTGATACTGCCCCACACATTGGGAAACCTCCCCCTATTACGGTTCGCATTTTGTGACATTAGAAACTTGATATGTTGACAACACTCATTCAAATACACTCTCCATGTGCCAATGACTTAAAGCCTATCAAGAGGTGCCTCAGTATGCAAAAAAAATCTGACGCCCAAGAAAGCAAAAAATGTGGCACCCAAGCACATGAAATTACTCACATGAGCATGCAACACATTGCAAAAATTGTGCACAAATCTATGTGCTGGTATGCCACTTTGGACAAACAAGGATGCATACTAGCACTTCCAAGATTACATAAAAATACGTAGTGTCATGTAAATCTTGTACGAAGACATGTGGAAGGGAAGATGGATTTAGCGGAATGTAACTTATGAGTTTGTGTGCATAAGTGTGCTTTGGTTGAAAGCAGGTGGGTTTAGGGATTCATGGGTGGTAAAAAAAATTCTATTATTAAAAAAAAATGTAATACATAAAATCAAAGAAGTGTAGATTGCAATTTAACACAGATTGAAAAGACAAGGTTTCACTCATTTCCATTATGTTTCAAACTCGGAAACCAAAGAACAAATCAGTGCACCCTGGGCATCATGAAATTTGATACTATAAAATTTGTCAAATTCTTTCTTAGCATTGTCCTCCCCTACTTTTTCCAAATGTTTGCAGGGGCAGAGGTAGTGTTGCAACTCTTCAGGTTCTTTGAAGACATTTCTTTGGGTAAAATAGCCCTTGTTTTGGATACAGTATTTTTTTCTTAGTGTACCTGTCTTGGTTTCCGTACTTGCATTTTCTTCCCCTTTTTGGCCTCCCCCCTTTTAATAACTGATCTGTATCTGATTCAAGATTGTACAAAATAACATGATTAGTATGCACACTCTTCTGTAACATCTCTTCATTTATGTTTATTGGCCTGCCGTCATTGTCTACGTGGCTACTGCTATATAGGAAGATCTAAACTTCATTACAAGTTACAGCTCCATCATTGGTTTTCTTACCCACTACTGCACTTGACGTTAAATCATTGTTATGGTTATTTGCAGTCAGGGAAGAATCTCCGATTCAAATGTTCACAATTAAAGATACACACTCACCCCAAAGAAAGAAGAATGGAATGTGAAAGGTTTACAACATTGTTTTTAGGTGTTTATGGAGTAGTGTGGAACTTAACCTACAAAGGAAAATTACAATTTTGTACCTTTAAAGAGCCAGTACATTCGACATCCATGTTGCATTTTCAGTAATACCTTGTGTACTTAATTTGAATGCATCAATTATTGCACCTGGTAATCATACACTCCACGACATTACAACACACAATCTAGTATTACGTCTGTAAACATCACACAGTTCACAGACCATGGTAACAAGTTGTTTGCTAGGTCGGTGGACATATCCAGTGTAGTGAACCAGCATTGCCACATGTTCCGTTCATCAACATAAGACTAAACCAGTAGGTGGCACTTGGTCTACTGTCACAGAACCACAGTTTTTAATGTGGTTTTGTGAGGCAAAATTCAACACAGGGGAAGTGGCACCTCATCATTTTCAATATTTCATGGAAACCGTTACTATGGTGACCATGGATAATTTTTTTTCCAAATGGACCATATTCTTTCCCATCAGAATCCATTTAGATCGGAAAATTTAAAGTAATGGCACTTGGTCTAGTGATGCATAACATGGTCCATATATTCCTGTTGCATTGTTCATATGTCAGTCTTTCCATATATAATGGCTATAGTTGTTGTTGCATAATTCATGTTCTTTACTTTCCCAGTCATAAATTTCAGATTTACATAGCCTTCATAATAAAATCCTTTATTATTTGTCTTTTGTTTTTAGAAAGTTAATAGTTGGAAACATGTACTATATTTAACAGCGAAATGAATAAAATTTGCCCCGATGATAGAAGGATGTGGTTGATATGTACCTATTTGTTCTACAAGTCACATAATACAAGACATATGAATTACTGTTTTGTTAATAATATGAGAATATGTAGTAACTCACTGTAAAAGGCCATCGCTGACCTGCAGACTGGCACAAGCCTGTCGGTGATTCAACAATCCTTCATATTTCATTTTCAGTGCCTCTGTTCAGATTAATTTATAATTATTAAATAAACAATGTCCAGAGACATATTTTGTCTAGATATTTATTAAAGGTATTAAACTTAAGTAGAGGCATTGAATTGTAATTTATGTCGCGTCCGGGATTCGAGCCCTGGACCTCCTCTTACTAGGCAGATGCCATAACCACTAGACCACCAAGACTTAATGGATACAGCATAGTCAAAATTTAGGTAGTGGACAGGGTGTGCCATTAAGTCTCAGTGGCCTAGTGGTTATGGCGTGTGTCTAGTAAGCAGGAGGTTCCGGGTTTGAATCCTGGCCGTGACATAAATTTTATTTCAATGCCTCTACTTCAGTTTAATATCTTTAATTTATAATTACTTATATGATTTCCTTATGGAGATAACTTGTTGTTAGCCACAATATTATGTGTCAAACTCTTTCAGGAGATTTGCAATGTGAATTGGATTGTGAGATAAACATTGACCATCTGTTATGTATGGTGTCAAATAATGCTATAGCATTTTATTTGTTTTCTAGGTGTATGTAAATCCTTACAATTTTGGTCCACGAAGAAACTGGAAATACTTCCTAGGCATGATAAGAGGCAGAGGATGGCGACATGTCCTTCTGCCCTCATGTCATAAACCATTAGGTGATGGATTGACATGGCGTTCAGTACACTCGGACTCGGAACACGATAGTGATGATGATGTTGACGATGAAGATGGTAATGGATTATCATATACCAAAGATCCATAAATTTAATAACTTCATGTGCTGTTAAAAACCAAAGAAAAGTATAATTTTAAATTTTAAATGAGACATTATCTTTTTTATTGAATGAACAGTGACCAAGTGCTATTTATATTTACTATAAAATAAATTGTGGAAAGAATATTGTTTTGTACAATGCATGTTTTTTAACTTTTGCACAATACAGTGAGAGGTCTTTCAGTATTTGGTTATTGTGTATGCAGAATGTGGCTCTACATAATGGAGGAGCTAAGTATTTGTGAATTTCCACAAGCATACTGTATAATTTATTCATATTGAATAAAGATTTTTACAGTTTTTGTCTAAACACTATGTGCTTTTTTATTACTGTACCAAAAATAATAAATAAATATAAATTAAAAAAAAAAAACTTTAGCAATAAAATAGCCTAATGTCCATTGGTACTAGTCACATGGTAATATGAAATATTGGATCTAGGAGAAACATTTCCAGCTGGCCAGAACCTCAAACCTACTGTCTGGTTCAGGTTCATTGATGATACTTTCATGATCTGGACTCAGGAGCAGGATACCCTCTCATTATTTCTTTATAGCTCCAACACCTTCCCTCCCATCCTTTTCACCAGTGGCTGCCTCCCATCAACCACCCACAGCACTTTGTATTTGAACAGCTGCCATCCCTTCCATACCAAAAAATGCCTCCCAAACAGCTTCTCCACCTTTTCTTGACACATCTGCAGTGATAAGAGCTCCGTGACTCAGTATGAAAGTCTAACAAAGCCCTACACACACAGGCATAACACCTCCAACCTAATCTCTAGATTTCCTGGGCCACATTTTCAATCCTTCTATCACTTCAAAATGCCAGTCACAAAGGATTGCCCACCTAGTCACCCAGGATCACCCTAAATAACCATATGCTTTGTCAGGACTTTGATGCCCGGAAAGAAGGGACATCCTGCACAACATCCTTCCCAATATCCTAATGTGGTGTTCTGTGACTCACTCAATCTCCACAATATCCTAGTCCAACCCTTTGCCACAATGATAATCCTTATGGAACACCCAGATGTGTAAGACCTGCCCATTCTACTCACCTTCAGTTCTGTCACGACACAGATTTGTGATACCACATCAGAGGCTGGCCCAACTGTGATGCAATCATTTCACAGTGTTCTACATTGGCCTTACTATCAACCAGGATGAAAGGCCACCACAGAAATCAAGATTTTGTTGCACTTGTAGGTAAAGTAAATACTTCACAAAAGGAGGTAGACACTAAACCGTCTAGCCTAAAAAAATATTTCATTAAACTGTCTGAAGAAATAGGCAAAATAGTGTGACTTGTTAGACAAGAAGTGAAAGAATAGTTAATAAAAACTGAAATGGAAATTACAGATAAACAGCTTTTATAAATGCAAAAAAGAGGTCTTTATAACAGTCTAAAAATTGGGTGAACTGTTTAGAACTTCTGAATCCCTAAATAATTTAGAAGTACACCTATGGTATTTTGCTAGCAATAAAGTATAAGAAAATTTTAAAACAATTGACATAAGTAATGTATTCAAGGTAGATAATGTGATACAAAGAAAAGAACTGGAAAAGTTATGGCAAGAGAGAGAAACTAAAAAGGGATTTTCTAAGAAAGAATGTTGTATTAAAGAAGGTGTCTCGAGAACTATTTTGGGTGAGTTACAAATAGGAGGTAGTATGTGTTTATCAAATCCCTAAAATCAACCCTGAATGAGGTGTCAATCCTGCTTATTCTTAACAGTTTTTTGAAGATCTGCATGAGTGCTGGGTAGATAGATAGAAAAATAGATTTCGTTAGGTTATTTAGTAATAAGATGCAACAAAGAGGTGTACAGCTGATACTGAAGAATTGACTTCCTTGGAAGATTTTAAAGAAAAGCTTAAAAAGAAATTCTTAGACTATTACAAACCAAGAAAAATGTGGCGATTTCAAATAATGGACTTAAGAAAAACCTGTGTGAGAGGATTATGTAGGAAATCTGGCACACTAAATGGTCACAACTTATTCCGGACTTTCAAAGTAATTCGAAACCAAGTCCCAACATACTTCTTTAGCACCATGATAGCATAGATTTTCTGATGTGGGCAGTGGCGTATCCAGGATCGTGGTCTGAGGTCGATTGGAGCTGACATGATTTCTTAAAAAAAAAAAAAAAAAAAAAGGAGAAGTCACCATACAGTATTGTGCCTGCCTGCCTGCCTGTACTCATATTGGTAGAGGGGGGTAGCATGGTCTGGAGGGGTTTGAGGAAGTTCTGGAGGTGGCTACACCATGGTCTATGGGGGTTTGAGGATGGTCTGGAGGGGCTGCAGCCCGACAGCCCCCCCTCTCCCCTCTCCCCCCTCCCCCCCCACCCCCCCCCCCCCCATGGATACACCACTGGATGTAGGAACACACTATCTTTGGCTTTCAATTTCTGTACCCAAATAGGTGTTTGGGTTTGCTAAGACTGTTTTATATAATTCTATCTCTAACTTTTCAAATAACATTTTCATTCTGTTTTCTCCTCCCTATGCGTTCCTGAAGGCATAAAAGGTGACTGGGTAATGCATAAGTCCCAGCTGCGGGTTAACATGTTGGGCTTCCACATAACCCCCTGTTAAAGGCCAGGCCCAGGGACAGGTGAATGCCTGTGTTGAAACCTTCCTAGTATGCCAATTGGTCCCTCCGTCTGAAATAACATGAGTCAGAGTTGTGAACAATCACCTAAGGTGGGTGAGTCCCCCTTCGACATTTTTATAGCCTCTAGAATTATCCTGCCCATAGTTAACCAACACTTATATGTAATTTCATCAATGCAGTTCTTACTAAGCAGATAATCATTTAGTCTTGTCACACTTGGAGAATAGGAACATGAACCTAAGAAACATGTAATAGGTGCTACACAGTGCTTCTATGATGGTAATGTGTGTTCTTCACACTTTGTTAGTGTTTTCATTAACTTGAAATTCTGGTGTGAGACTCAAACACTCTCTCTCTCTCTCTCTCTCTCTCTCTCTCTCTCTCTCTCTCACACACACACATGCACACAGTATGGGTGCCACTGGCATTGGCAGGAACACAGTGCTTTGGCTGCAACTCACAAAATTTTGAGAATCCAATATTTACATCTGGCTATTTATCTTTGAAATAGATATACAGTTTCTTAAGGTTGTGCAACACTATCTGCTTCTGCCTATGTACTGTAAGTCCATTTTCTTTCACAAACATGAAGTATTTTCTTCCTGGCATCATACAACTCATGTCATGATTACAGTATAAGTCACGCACACGCTGAACAGTTTTCTCACATAATGTCTTACCTGGCTTTCTGCTGTTCTGCTAATTTCTGTGTTGCTTTCCGTACCATGTAGTCTGAAGCAGAAAATTCTTTCATAGTTTTCCTTATACTCCAACTCCTTGGAAGTACAGTTAGAATTTGTATTTTGTTGCACTTGCAGGCTGAATTCAGCTGGGCGATGATTTCACTTTCTCCATTTTCACTCTCTTTTTTCCAGTTGTGCCACATAAGCTACTTTTTGTTCAGTTTTTGCTTTGGGTACTTTTCTCACTCTGAAGCCTCTTTTCCTTCACAGGAGATTTACCTAAATACTGAAAGCTGCTATTTAAAGAATCAAGTGCCAGCTACTTCATCTTCACTTAAATCTTCTTTGGAAGTACCTGGCTCAATTGAGGCAACATCTGCAGTGCTTGTTGGGATTTCTGATATTTTCTTTCTACATTTATTGCAAATTTTTCCACCTAAAATACATTAGGACATTTGTTTATCATCCACTCCTGAACACCCTTAAATTATTCTGCACTCTTGTATGAATTCCAACAATACAATTTTGACTTGAAATCCATTTTTACAAACTATTACTAAATGTATCTTTATAACACATGTACACACCACTTTGATTAAACAACCCACAGCCATAAAACAGTCTAATGGTGATTAAATAAGTCTCTGGTTGGGTGTTCAATAAAACACGCTAAAGTTGATTGATTGATTGAAATAAAAGTCTCTCTGATTAGCTGTTCACAGCTAGAAATATTCCAGAATTGTCCAGTATAAAAGTAACTGTTATGGGCTGGTTTTCTACAAAAAAAAAAAAAAAAAAAAAAAATGGATCTAGGCTAATAGCTGCTTACTGCATGTCGATGGTGTACTCAAGTTTACAAAATATTTTTTTGTGAATGATGTCTTTGGCGTGCCATCTTGATATTTACCATATTTGTAGTAACATAAAGGAACAATAAAATATATTTTTTTTCCAGAAAATTTGAATATGGAGTGTTGTGAGATATTCAAGGTCAAAAGTCAAAGTCAATGACCTTTAGAATAAAAATATTCAGAAACCTGCCTTGTGGCATATCAGTGTAAAGGTCTATTTATTATCTTTCCAATGGTACCATTTTAATTGCTGTAACTTAATTAGAACAAGAATTACAGTCTTTTATGTTGAGACGGATGTGTAAAAATTTTGGACAAATTCCAAACTTTCCTGACCTGTAACTTTCTTCGCAATTTTCATACAGCCCTGCAAATTAGTATTTTTCCATCTCTTATCTGGGTCACTGAATGCACCAAATTTGAAAGAAATCTGAGAGGGTCAGGTTGAGAGGTGCGTTTAATTTACACGGAATGACCCTCATACAAGATGATGATATCCACAGTCGCACTATTCCCCTAGATACACAGCTTCTAGCTGTTGTTTAACCCCCACCCCCCACCCCCCCGTCACTTGCTCTCTCTCTTTCTGTCTGTCTGTTTCTGTGTGTGTGTGGGGGGGGGGGGGGGGGGGAGAGGGGTTAACTGTTCCCTGTGCAAAGTCTATGCAATTTCGGTGTTCACTGTCACTAGTGCAAACCTTTGGCACCTCATTGTTCAACTTCTTTCTTTGTTTCTGCTGGTTGACAACTTCAATGCCCAACATTTAGACAGTCTGTTCTCTCCAATACACACTCGAGTGACCCCTTTACTACAATCCTCACTGCCACAGAATGTTCTGTTTCTCGTGCCCCAACATCACTGTGACATACCCCTGTTCCCTGGTGGACTGAGGTGTGCAGTGATGTGCACAGAGCTTGGAGATGCGTCCTTCATGTCTTTCAATGCCATACCACATTTGAGAACTGTATCTGGTACAAAAGATTGTGCACTAAGTGCTGACACATCTTCATAGGGTGTAAACATGCTAGTTGGATTGTATTTACTAGCTCTGTCAACAGTTCTACTCCCTCTTTGATTGTTTGGGGCAACCTTCAATGACTTTCCAGAGCTTTGGCTCACTCACCGATTCCCAGTCTGACTGAGGCAAATGAAGTCGTGTGGACCCCATAGACACCTCTAAAATTCTGGGCTACCATTTTGCTCAGATTTTCTGTTCCATACACTACCCTCCTGCTTTCCTCCTGCTTTCCTCATAAATGGACAGTGTTAGCAAGGGCAATGTTTTTCTCCGCTCAGAGTGGTGAATGCTACAATGTCGAGTTTACTGTGAAGGAAGCTTCATCGCACACTCTCTCCATCTCGACCCTCCTCTCTAGGGATGGATGGCATCCCATGCATTTTTAAAGTATGTGTGGGTTCGGTCCCGTCACACTTTCTATCAAGACAACGGTGTACCTCAGGGTTCGTAATTAAGCATCGTTCTTGTTGCCTTTGAAATTACCCCTGTCATGGACTGTCTAGTTTCGGGTGTTTCAGCTTCTCTCTCTTCTTTCATGACTTTGCAATTTACTACAGCTCTAAACAAACTTATCTACTTTAGCAGCATCTTCAGCACTGTTTCAACAATCTCTTTTCATGGAGCATCAGTAATGGATTTCGTTTTTACACTGGCAAGACAGTGTGTATGAATTTCTGGTGGCACACTGAATTTCATCTGCCATCCTTTCATCTTGGCCCGGTCACCCTTGGGTTTGTTGATACAATCAAATTCTCGGGACATTTCTTACCTGGCAGCTCAATGTACTGTGTGGTAATTCTTGGAGAGCAGACTGGACTACCCTTCTCAGCTTGTACCAATGCCTTGTCAATTCGAAACTGGACTATGGGTGCATGTTTGCCCATTTTATGTCATCTCAACACGATCCACCATCATGGAATTGTCTAGC
The DNA here is from genome assembly GCA_026315105.1 of Locusta migratoria. NCBI lineage: Eukaryota > Metazoa > Arthropoda > Insecta > Orthoptera > Acrididae > Locusta > Locusta migratoria. Next base: position 428,609,666 of record CM048747.1, read on the forward strand.
CACAGGGTCATTTTATACCAGTCCTGTTGAGAACCTCTATGCTGAAGCTTCAGAATTTACACTGTCCTATCGAATGGAAAATCCTCCATACTCATTATGAATGCCAGTTTTCATCTGTGTACGGTCATCCAACTTATGCTGTGTTTTTTATAATTTCCTGGACCATCAGTAAGCAGCTAGTCTGACTTTTCTACTACCTCCTGGAGTTTGCTTTCAATTGCTGCTTCAGCAGCTTGACTATACACTCCCTGTCACATTGTCAATGGGTGTGGGCCCTTCTCCTCCTTGGCTCCATCCTGAAGTCTGTGTTAATCTCCCACTCAATTCACTTCCTAAAGACACTACCCAGGTTCAGTGTTTCACAGCCAGTTTCTTGTCCTTCACACAAAACTTTGGGGAAATTTCTTTTTCTTCACCAAAGGTTCCAAGACTGACCGTGGGGTTGGATGTGCCTTCATACTCGGTGATGATTCTTTCCAGCATTGTCTTCCTGACCAGTGCTCAATCGTTACTGTGGAACTCTTTGCCCTCTATCAGCCCATGCAGTACTCAGGCAATACAATATCTCTGATTGCATTGGCTGCTTAGATTCTCTGAGGGCTGTATGCAGTACACCCCTTGGTACAAAGAATCCAGGCGTGTCTTCACTTCCTCGTTCACTGTGGAACCATGTGGAGTACCTGTGGGTCCCTGAGCATCTCGGGAAATGAGATGGCAGATTCTGCTGCAAAGAATGCAGCTCTCCTCCCTTTGATTGCTACCTATTCAGTTCCTTCTGATGATCTCTGCGTCGGCATCTCTGGACAAATGATCTCTCTTTGGCGCTCCCATTGGTCTTCCCTTGAGAAGAAAAAAACTCAGGGACATTAAACCTCTTCCAACTGTTTCGTTGACCTCCTCTCGGCCTCTTTGTCATGAGGAGGTCATTCTCAGCTGGTAACATATAGGAAACTGATTTCAGCCACCGCCACTTACTAAGTGTCCCCCATGGGATTCACCGCTCTGTGGTGAGTACGTGTGTGACGAGCATGGGGCCCCAGCCTTTGTGCCACTCTTTCTTTTCTGTGCTACACAACGCTTCTCCTACTGTCCTTTTCCCTTCTCTTGCCTCCCAGGGGGGCCCACAGCTCTTTTGTGTGTACGTGTGTGGCATGTACGGGGCCCCGAATCGAAGCAGTCTTCCTTCCCACCCCCAGGCTCCTTCATTTCCCCTCCCCCCCCCCCCCCCCCCCAGTTTATGCCTTCACCCAGAGATGGGTGTCCCATATCAGGATGGCCACCGAACCTTGAAACCGGGAAAAACTGGAAAAAGCCTTGAATTTGAAAAAAAAAAAAAAAAAACGGGGTAAAAAACCTTATGTACTTAATAAGTGTAAACAAGTAATTCCTGTACTTTTAGTAAGAAAAAACCTCAAAGTTTAATATTTAAAAGTAACAAAATGCCAGTCGTTTTAAAAATTACGGTGACCTAAATGCTCAGATCGCTAGTGCCCACAGGTTAAATAATATTCATCGCTTCATTTTTGTGTACAAAAACACTTTCAAATATGTTTCTGGGCGATTTAAAAAGTTTTATAATTATAGTTTACGTATTCCGTTATCTATTTCTGTATTTATCTCGAAGTGTTGTTCAACCACGCGACTCAATTCCTTGCGATGTATGTCGAAGAGACGCGATGTTATCGTAAGGCGCGACTACAAAATCACAGCTAGAATGAAAAGCGATATTCATTTGTACTATAGTTTAGCAATTTTCGTAATTGACCACCCCCCCCCCCCAGAGATACTCATCAACACAGAACTCGTTTGTCTGCTTCTGTGTTGAAAAATCTCTTCACGGAAGTATTTTGTTGATTTTAACTATAAACTCCGTAAAAGTTGGTATTGTGATGCTTCGGTAGCATAGGCGCCGACTACTGGTATGCTCGGTCGCTCAAGCATACCCCAAAATTGAATGGGTATGCCAGGCATAACCCATTGAAAATTTTGGTATCATTTTTTCTTTACGTTATATTTCTTGACTGTAATAAATCGATTCTCTGATCCCATTGATGGCCAGCTGGCTTTTGTAAGACACCACTCTAAATCGATTATTTTAAATGGGTAATTGAATTTGTAGGCATTAAAATCCGCGTTCACATGTGAGTGAAGTGACCGTTTTCTAAATAGTCCGAATGTTAATGGAATTCCACTTGTTAAGTCAATATTATAAACTGAAGGCGGCAACCTTTCATTGTATTAAATAACTAGATATGAAGTGGGTTTCGTACGATACATTGAAAATGTTTACACTACAAATTTAATTCCCGGTATCTTTTGAGGTAACTTTTGACAACCACATATGTTACCAGTGAGCTGACATACTTGCTGCGAAGACTGCCCTATCCTTTCTAGCTAAGACATTCTGTAAACAGACAGACCTCATAACAACTTGCGAAGGTCTATGTGTTTTAATTGGCAGCTCTACAAAATTCTCCAAATGCAACAGCTAGTAATAGATTTTTTTTCTGAATTTGAATTTTCAGGCTTCAACAATTTGTCAACAATTGAATGTAGTAGTCGGACCTTAGTTTCTGCTCTTTTTGACCTGTGTCACCTGTGCATGGAATTACGTCTTAATCCTTTCCCTCCCCTCATCTTTATCTGTCCGTCTAGCCACAACCATTTGTTCAAAGATTGTAAATAACATTGCATGGCTTCCAATAATTCATTGTGACTAGATTTTTTACCATTAACTCGAGGAAACAAAAAGAATTAGGCTACAATGCATTGTCAAAATACATATCGTTGCTTGATGTCTAAGTTGGAGTAAATGCAACAATACTTTCAAATAATTGTATCAAAGTAAAGGAAACAAAATAATATAAAAACTTCATTACTAAATAATTGTCCAATGTCTAAATTAGTAGTCAACAGTTTGAAAATGTTATATCGTGCACACTGCCATCTATAGTCATCCCAAATTTCCATCCAAAAAATAAAAATAATAAAAAATTCTGTCAAATATACATTAATCCAATCATTATTTATAGACATATGCAAAGAAATATTTTTGTTCATGAATCAATGAAATTTGGGGTTAAAAGGGTTAATGTCTTGTGTGTGAAAATCGGTAAAATGGATAAGTATATAGTGAAATACAAAAGGACTTCGACTTCTAATCGTGATGGTGACAGTGATATGGAATCGATAGCATGTATGTTTTGTGTAAGTTTTTGGCTTTGCTTTGTATTTATTTTCTTTAGAAACACCTGGGTACACCACTGAGCATACCACAAGGTTTTCAAAAGTCGGCGTCTATGTTCGTTAGTAATAATTATAAACGATTCCTGTGACTGACGTGACATTGGTAATATATAAATAGTAAACACAGTCATGATGTATGTATTGTTGAAGGCTGAACTGTTTTTCATGCGGGCCCAGCGAGTGCCAATGAGGAGTCGTGGTAACAATTATGAGGATAATTACTTAACTTAGCGGACAAGGGTACATCGAGAACTTGTCAACCATAGAGCAGGAACAGCACCAGTTATTTATTTTATGGTCAACACAAAAGATTATTTCCCTCATTATATGTTAATGGGTTTTCAAAAAGCACAACGCCACCTAGTGAGCCCTAGCCAGGCCCGTATGAAATGCAGTTCTAACATTGTAGAATGCGACTTTTAGATATGCTAATTGTCCTCCAAAAAGATGTAAGTATAACTCTGTAATACAGTACGCGACTTTTGTGAAAAGGCAATTTCTTTCAGTTGTAAATTATTGCTGTAACAGCTGTCTTATAACAATACATTCAAAATATTGTTAAATATATTTAGAGACTAATGCCATCTACATCTTTCTGAGATGTAACACAGTGAAACAATCGTTGCAGAGAACAATAGAGTGTATCCAAGTGTGAATCGACCTTACCTGTGCCCGCACAGATGAAGTAATTCAACGTGTTTTTAGAGTGAAGTGTTTGTCCGTCATGTCAAAACAGAGTATAACTCGATATCAGAGCTCATACGAGACAGTGTGTCCGTGGGTTACATGTGATCCCAAATCACAAACGAATGCATTATGCTCTTGGTGCAACGCAAAGATAAATATTTCTTCAATGAGGAAGAGTACTTTGAACAGCCACGCAAGAAGCAAGAAAAATAAACTTTCCATAAACAAATGGAAGTCTTTTGCTTTCCACAATATATATTTCACATTCTGCTTAGTAATACAAGAATTAAAAAAAAAAAAAAAAAGTTTCCATTAAAATCTGCTGCTGAGTGTTATTTTACCAGATGACACTAGAATGAAAATACCACACAGTTGTTGCTCCAGATATGTTTTTGTATTCTCGATTTCATCTCCTCGAAGTTCAAGAACTTGCCGACTACATTGTGCATTATTATGCATGCTGATCTTTTAGCTAGTGTTTTCCAGGGCAAAACTTATATGACTATAAGCGCTCTGGAAACTGAAAACCATCATTGGGAACAATCTAAATGAAAACTTGAAAGAGGTGAAAATGTTTTTCATATCCTGAAGGTAAAGTAAATCATAATAGGCCTATATGTATTGAGTTCTTGATCACTAGTTCATGAGATGTGACTGTATTTTAATGTATCAGGAAGTCTAGTATAAATGAACGGGCTATGTTGCATAAACAAATGCAATTCACATTAAAACGTACAGTATCCTCCAACTACTTGAACTCAACTTGGTCTGTTATACAGGGTGTAAATTTTAATTTGACAAACCGGAATAACTCGGAAAAACAGTAGATATTAAAAAATGGTTTTCACCAGCATGTGCAGGTGGCAGAGGCTTAGGAAATAATACTCAACCTGAATCGTTTCCACCATTTGTGGGTGGGGGGAGTGTCAAGTGTAAACTTTTAAATGGGACCCCCGATTTTTTATTGTAGATTCAGATCCTAAGGCCCACATCATGGGTAAAAATGCAGTTTATGTGGCAGCGACTAGCTCTCGTGCTCGCTTGGTTAGGAATGGCAGAGTAGCCAATCAGGAGTCATGATGCCGTGGCCAATTAGAAACAGCGTTACAATTGTTCAATGTAAACAAATCGAAGCGGTGTATGCAAAAGTTTTTGATGATCTACACGTTACAGTTGCTATTAGTATGGATGCCACTTGATCAATGTTTCAAACATATCACAAAATAAATAAAACATGCTATACCTATTCTCCACCCCCATGAACCACAGACATTGCCGAGGTGGGGTGGCTTGCGTGCCTCAATGATGCAGATAGCCGTACCGTAGGTGCAACCACAGCGGAGGGGTATCTGTGGAGAGGCCAGACAAACGTGTGGTTCCTGAAGAGGGGCAGCAGCCTTTTCAGTAGTTGCAGGGGCAACAGTCTGGATGATTGATTGAGCTGGTCTTGTAACATCAGCTAATGTGGATTTGCCACACAGCTACTGCAAACGGCTGAAAGCAAGGGGAAACTACAGCCATTACTTTTTCCGAGGACATGCAGCTCTACTGTATGAACATATGATGATGGCATCCTCTCGGGTAAAATATTCCGGAGGTAAAATAGTCCCCCATTCGGATCTCCGGGCGGGGACTACTCAGGAGGATGTGATCATCAGGAAAGACAATACTGGCATTCTACGGGTCGGAGCGTGGAATGTTAGATCCCTTAATAGAGTAGGAAAATTAGAAAATTTAAAAAGGGAAATGGATAGGTTGAAGTTAGATATAGTGGGGATTAGTGAAGTTCGGTGGCAGGATGAACAGGATTTCTGGTCAGGTGAGTACAGGATTATAAATACAAAATCAGTTGGGGGTATCACAGGAGTAGGACTGATAATGATTAAGAAAATAGGAATGCGGGTAAACTACTATGAGCAGCACAGTGATCGCATTATCATTGTCAAGATAGATACGAAGCCAACACCGACAACAGTAGTACAGGTTTATATGCCAACTAGCTCTGCCGATGATGAGGAGATCGAAGAAATATATGAGGAGCTAGAGGAATTATTCAGACAGTTAAGGGAGAGGAAAACTTAATTGTGATTGAAGACTGGAATTCGGTAGTAGGAAAAGGAAGAGAAGGAAAAATAGTAGGTGAATATGGACTGGACAGCAGGAATGAAAGAGAAAGTCGACTGGTAGAATTTTGCACGGAACATGATTTAATCGTAACAAACACGTGGTTTAAGAACCACAAAAGAAGGTTGTATACGTGGAAGAGACCAGGAGACAGGAAGGTATCAGATAGATTTTATAATGGTAAAACATAGATTCCGGAACTAAGTTATAAACTGTAAGACATACCCAGGGGCAGATATAGACTCTGACCATAACTTGTTAGTCATGAACCGTAGGCTGAAACTGAAAAAAACTGCAGAAAGGTAGGAAAATAAGGAGATGGGACTTAGATAAATTGAAAGAACGTGAAGTTCTGGAGAATTTCAGAAGGAGATTTGGGCAACAATGACAATAACAGGGCGAAATAAAACAGTAGAAGAGGAATGGGTAGCATTGAGAGATGAAATAGTGAAGGCAGCAGAGGACAAAATAGGTAGGAAGGCAAGACCAACAAAAAATCCTTGGATATCACAGGAAATACTAAATTTAATAGATGAAAGGAGAAAATATAAAAATGCAGTAAATGAAAGAGGCAAAATGGAGTACAGACGACTAAAAAATGAGATTGACAGGAAGTGCAAAATGGCTAAGCAGGAGTGGCTAGAAGCCAAATGCAAATCTGTAGAAGAATGCATAAGAAGGGGAAAAGTAGATACCACCTACAGGAAAATAAAAGAGACATTTGGGGACAATAAAAGCAACTCTAAGAATATCAAGAACTCAGATGGGAAACCAGTTCTCAGCAAAGAAGGGAAAGCTGAAAGGTGGAAAGAGTACATAGAGCAGCTGTACAAAGGAAATGAACTTCGAGACAATGTTGTAGGAAGGGAACAGGAAGTAGATAAAGATGAAATAGGAGATACCATACTGAGAGATGAATTTGACAGAGCCTTGAAAGACCTAGGTCGGAACAAGGCCCCAGGAGAAGATAACATACCCTCAGAGCTACTAAAGTCTCTGGGAGAGCCAGCCATGACAAGACTATTTGAACTGGTTTGTAGGATGTATGAGACAGGCGAAATACCCTCAGACTTTAAGAAAAATGTAATAATCCCCATTCCAAAGAAATCAGGTGCAGACAGGTGTGAAAATTACAGAACCATCAGTTTGATAAGTCATGGTTGCAAAATTTTAACACGAATTATCTACATGAGAATGGAAAAGCTGGTAGAAACCGACCTCGGGGAAGATCAGTTTGGATTCAGGAGGAATGTAGGAACCCGGGAGGCAATACTCACTTTACGTCTTATCCTAGAAGAAAGATTAAGGAAAGGCAAACCTACATTTTTAGCTTTTGTAGATTTGGAGAAAGCTTTTGGCAATGTTGATTGGAATAAACTCTTTCAAATTCTGAAGTCAGCAGGGGTAAAATATAGGGAAAGGAGAGTTATTTACAACTTGTACAAAAGCCAGACCGCAGTTATTAGACTTGAAGGGCATGAAACGGAAGCATCAGTTGGGAAGTGAGTAAGACAAGGTTGTATGTAGCCTTTCTCCAATGTTGTTCAATTTGTACATTGAGCAAGCTATAAAGGAAAGCAAGGAGAAATTTGGTGAAGGAATTAAAGTTCAGGGGGAAGAATTAAAAACATTGCGTTTTGCTGACGATATAGTAATTCTGTCAGATACAGCAAAGGACCTGGAAGAGCAATTGAACGGAATGGACAGTGTGCTGAAAGGTGCTATTAAGATGAAGATTAACAAGAGCAAAACTAGGGTAATGGAGTGCAGTGTAAGAAAATCAGGTGATGCTGAAGGAATTAGATTGGGTAATGAAGCAATAAAGGAGGTAGATGAGTTTTGTTACTTGGGCAGTAAAATAACAAATGATGGTCGCAGTATAGAGGATATAAAATGCAGAATGGCAATGGGAAGAAAAACACTTTTCAAAAAGAGAAATTATCTAACATCGAATATTAATTTAAGTGTAAGGAAGTCTTTTCTGAAGGCATTTGTGTGGAGTGTTGCCTTGTATAGGAGTGAAACATGGACAATAAGCTGTGCGGACAGGAAGAGGATAGAGGCTTTTGAAATGTGGTGCTGCAGAAGAATGCTGAAGATTAGGTGGGTAGATCGCATAACTAATGAAAAGGTACTGAACAGAATTGGTGAGAAAAGGAATTTTTGGCATACCCTGACTAAAAGAAGGGAATCGTAAATTTAGCATTGGAGGAAAGTGTGTGGGGTAAAAATCGCAGAGGGAGACCAAGAGACGTGTAGTAAGCAGATTCAAATAGATGTGGGTTGTCGTTCTTATGAGGAGATGAAAAGGCTTGCTCAGGATAGAGCAGGGTGGAGAGCTGCATCAAACCAGTCTCCAGACGGAAGACCATAACAACAACATACCTATTCTATGGTTGACTGCTGTGGTGTATTAATAATAGATCACTTATGGGGGTAATACCACAATTACCTGAAATCCCTTATAAATGGAAAATCAATTTCAATCACACAAACACCGCAATGAAACCTTTGAATAAACTTTAAAATTGATGCCAAATTTACTGGTCATTAAACACACAATCCTATTGGCCGGCATAACTCGTCTCCTGATTGGCTGCTCTGCTGTTGCTAACTTAGCGAGAGCGACGGCTAGCCGCTGCCGCATAAACTGCACTTCAACCCACGTCATGTATGGTCTGTTAGATATTTTTTATTTTCTTTTATTTATTTATTTAGTTCTTTTATATGGCGCTGTAGTTGTAAGAAATATGTGTCATGCTGGTGAAGAAATGTTCTAAACAGGAAATAAAGTAAATGAAAACCATATTTATGATACTTCAGAACGCTACCAAATGATCCCCAAAGTGATTCTTCCCTCTCTCCGCAGTGGACAGGGCAGTCTTCCAAAGTGATACGTTAGTCCAGATTACCCTTGCCTGAATACCAGTTATGAATTGCCGACAAACATTTAATTGAACTAGCCGGGAAGAAATGTACATATGGTATTATTTGGTTGGGTTCTGAAGCATCATCAATATGATTAACCTTTTTCTTTCCTGGGTGGTACATTTCTTCAGCAGTATGACAAATAATTCTTACCATTATAGTGCAAACTGTTGCCAACTTAAAGAAAAAAAATCAGCTAAAATACACATGATTTGGTCTGTAGAATCTGAATCTGCAATTAACAATGGGAGTTTCCATTTAAAACTTTACACTAGCCACCCACACTGCTCCCATATGGTGGAGACAGTTCAAGTTTAGTATCATTTCCTAAGCCTCTGTCGGCCATTCAGAATGGTGAAAACCGTTGTTGAATATATACTTTTTTTCCAGTTATTCTGATTTGTCAATTTAAAATGTACACCCTGTACTATACATTGTGTCAGTGTCGAATCTGGGGCGGGGGGAGGAAGGCCTATGGGGCCGCAGATCCCCCAAAACCATGAGGAAAACCTCATAATTAATATGAGCCGGTTCTTTTTAGATTAGTTTGAGGTACAATGCCACAATTTTTATGAGCTCTGTCTCTCCCCCCCAATCCTGGATTTGCCACTGCTTGGTGTATATTACAATGTGACATGGTTCTACTTGGCTGATATGTTTTTAAAAATATGTAACTAGTTTCTTTATGGTATAGTTGTTTGCTAAACTCTTTGAGTAAAATTAAGTTTCGTGAAAACCTGGAAAATAACTATTTTTAACCTGGAAAAAACCTTGAATTTGATAATGAAGATTTGGTGGCCACCCTGCATATGGGTTTGATGTGATCTCTTGTACCAGCTTTTTCTTTTCTAGTTTTCTCATCTCCTAAACTTTGCTCCTGCCTTCCCTGCTTACTGTATTCTTCTAGCCTTCCTTTCCTCCTCTAGTCTCCACCTCGGCATATGAGACTGAACTTTTCCCACTTCCTTCTTCTTTCCTCTTACCTTTCTACCTCCCTGTGCGTTCCTGAAGGCCGCCCACACACTCGCTGCATAACAGGTGACTGGGTAATGCCTAAGACCCAGTCCCGGGTAGGCATGTAGGGCCCGCACGTACCCCCTGGTAAAGGCCAGGTCCAGGGAGGGGTGATTATGCGAGCTGTAACCTTCCGACCGTGCCAATTGGTCCTTCCATCTGTTTCTCGGGAAGTGTGACCTGAGGTGTGAACAATCACCTAAGGCACGCGACCCCTCAGTGAGGGTTCCCCATTAGGAAGGAGCGTGCCATCGGAGACGCCAGTAATCATGGGGGGACAACTTCACAATGACTTTTTCTTCTTCTTCTTCTTCTTCTTCTTCTTCTTTTCTTCTTCTTCAGCATTTACCAGAAAAGGACACACGATGAATCCAAGTCAAAGAAAATTTTGCCTAACTTGCCAAAGTTTCTTGTCGTTTCATGCACTGATGGCCAAAATTTCACATCAGTGAATCCCTTTGTCATACAACGGAGTGTTGGCGCGATTGCAGGTCCTGTTAAAACTTGTTCCTGCCAATGAAATGGGACACTGTTGCTGAAAAGAGAAGGTACCTTTCAAGTTCAGAAGCTGCTTCGCACTACACTGTTACACACCTTCCTGTTAAGGTCGAACCTCATCGTACCCTAAACTAGTTCTCATGATCCCTTGATGGCCTTTCCAATGAGGAACTACAGGAGTACCTTTCTGACCAGGGTGTAACAGCTGTACATCGAGTGATGAAGAGAGTTAACAACAAATTAACACCGACCCAAACAGTTTTCTTGACCTTCGACAAAGTTGACCTTCCTTCGAAGATAATAGCAGGCTATGAAATTATCTCCATTTGGCCATATGTCCCTAATCCCACCAGACGTTACCAGTGTCACTGGTTCAATCATACATGTCAGTCATGCCCCAATGCAGTGAAATGCGTCACCTGTGGTAGGGACGCCCATGAGGGTGACTGCCTGCCTCTGTCCCCTCACTCTATCATCTGCTTGGGTGACTATGCTGCTAATTCTTGTGAATGCCCTGTATATAAACATGAACAAGCCATCCAGGAAAGCCAAGTCAAGGAAAAAGTTTCCATATCTGCTGCCCGGAAATTATTGGCAATTAGAAAGTCTGCTGTGCTCCCAGCGGGTACCTACAGCAATGTCCTTACCTCTCCTCGACCAACAATGAGATGGGTACACAGACGTGTGACTTTACCTTCAGCGACTCAAAGATTGCCCACTTGACATCCCCAATGCCTTCTGCTCAATCGAAATCCCAGTCCACTTCAGTCTCACAGAAAACACGGGCCACTAAGTTGGAAGCCCTGATTTCGAAATAAGATCCTGTTTGTGGAGAGTTTCTGAAAGCTTCTTCTTCTCAATCATCAGCTGCTCATTCTTCAAACAGAACTGTCCCTAAAAAGACACACAAAAAGAGAAGTTCCTTTCCTTCCTCGCCAAGGCGTGACTCTTTGGTCACGCCAGCCAGCATTAGACGGCCTCTGCCATCCTCTGTCTCGCCAGGACGCTCTACTGCTTGCCGATCTGCCGGCATTTCACCAGCGGAGGAAGCTGTCCCTTCCAATCCATCCTGGAAGGTGGCAGATCATATGTCTGAAGTCATGGAACACGATTGTCCATCTGTCGATGGCAGTAGCAGTGCCCCCTCGCAGCCAGGCCCTCAGCAGCTGTCGAGCTGATCACCTCTTGCTTTCTGAAACCACAGATCAAAACACGTAAGCCTACCAAGGAGCTTCACCAGGGCTCCAAGAAGTCAATTAAGGGGAAAACTCCCCCCCCCCCCATTTTCTACCTCACAATGTGACGATGGCATCCCCTGGAAGCCTATAGTCTCTCCAGGTGCATCAGCCAAAGATGGGGCAGCCGACTACCCTCACACAGCTGCCGTGGTCACCTCTGAGAACATGGAGCAAGACCCTTCTGTCTCAGACACCACCTGTTGTGAACATTGTGCTGACATCCACCTTTATATCATTTTATCTTACTATGGATATTCTTCAATGGAACATTCGTGATATCCGGTCAAATTGGGCAGAACTGCAACTTCTTATGCGATCATATCAAAATTCTCTGTATAGGAGACAAAATTGCTCCCTGGTACCCAAATTACTTTCCCACGCCACACTACCATTCGCTTTGACCTTCCTCCAGTGGCAGGAATTCCAGCCCACGGGGGCGTAATGATGCTCATTCAGGATGACGTACACAGAACACCCATCCCTTTGTGTACTCCACTACAAGCTGTTGCTGTCCAGATAAACCTTTCTGGATTTATCTTCACAATGTGCACTATTTACGCTCCTTCCTCCTTTCCAGTCACTACATCTGATCTTCTAGATCTTATTGACCAGCTTCCATGTCTGTTTTTGTTGGTGGGCGATTTCAAAACCTACCTCCCCCTTTGGAGCTCCCCACGACCATGTCCACAGGGCTCCCTCCTGGCAGATATACTAAAGCACCTTCAGCTCATCTGCCTTAACACTGGTGACCCAACTTATCTTTCAGCCACATAGATCTATCTATCTGCACTGCTCAGCTGGCATGGCATCTTGAATGGTCTGTTCTCTCAGACACACATTCGAGCGATCGTTTTCCATGTGTAATTCACCTAATGACACCTGGCACCCTTGAGCATCCACACCGCTGGCAGATAACCAAAGCAGATTGGTAGCTCTATTCATCACTGCCGGATTTCGGTACTCATCAATTTCCCAGTATAGACGACCACAGTTATTCTCACAGCCGTGGAATGTTCCATCCCCTGTAAGACTACCCAAGCACGTCGTCCAGTTGTCCCGTGGTGGACTGCGGAATGCCGTGATGCTATGTGAGCACGGCGATGTGCCCTCTGAATCTAACAACAACTCACGCTCAACAACTGCATCCGATACAAACGGCTTTGAGCCTGTTGTCGAAGCCTCTTTCATGACTGTAAATGCGCCAGTTGGCTCTCACTTATGAGCTCTTTTAATAGGTCTACCCCTTCCTCTATCATTTGGGGTGACCTCAAAAAAATTTCAGGTACTATGGCTCATTCCCCGATTCCCGGTCTCTGTGTCGCAACTGACACCATCATCGACCCTCCACAAATAGCCAAGGCACTTGGTCGACATTTTGTAGAAATCTATAGTTCTTCTCACTACAATGATGCTTTCCTCACTAAGAAACGAACAGTGGAGGTGACTCCATTGCCCTTTATCTCTCAGAACTGAACACTAGAATGCTGAGTTTACTTGTGCAAGAGCTCTACCACGCATTCTCGTCTTTGCGGTCCTCTGCTCCAGGACCAGATGACATTCATGTAGCGATGTTGCAACACCTTTCATCTACGGGCTTGCACCTCCTACTGGCCACCTACAACCGCATATGAATAGAAGGCACCTTTCCACGAAGCTGGCACGAAGCCATAGTCATTCCCATAACAAAGCCTGGGAAGGACAAATTTCTCCCTTCCAGCTACCGCCCCATTTCCCTCACCAGTAGCATATGCAAGGTGATGGAACACGATTCATGGGTGCCTGGTATGGTGGCTTCAAACGCGACATCTCCTTTCTAATGTCCAATGTGGGTTTTGCAAGCACCTTTCTGTGGTGGATCATCTCGTCGCCCTATCTACTTCAGTAATGAATAACTTTTTACTGAAGCACCAGACAGTAGCGGTATTCTTTGATCTGGAAAAAGCATACGACACCTGCTAGAAGATGGGGATCCTCCACACTCTGCATACATGTGGTTTTCGGAATCACCTGCCAATTTTTATCTGGAAATTTTTAACATCCCGTGTGCTTAAAGTGCATGTTGGTTCGGTTTTATTAAGCACTTTTATTCTGGAGAACGCGGTCCCCCAGGATTCAGTCCTGAGTGCATTTGCAGTGGCAATCAATTCTAAGCCGATCATCTACCACCGGGAGTGTTAGCGTCCCCCTTTGTCGCCGACTTTGCGATCTACAGCAGCTCTGAGCAAATGGTTTTCCTGGAGTGGTGCCTTCAGTGGTGCCTAGGCATTTTCCACACATGGAGTATGGACACTGGCTTTCGATTCTCGGCTGACAAGACAATCTGCATGAACTTCTGGTGGCGGAAGGAGTTCCTTCCCCCGTCCCTTCGTCTGGGCCCCATAGTACTTCCATTTGTGGAGACCACGCCATTCTTGGGACTTGTTTTCGACAGGAAGTTAAGTTGGTCTCCCCACGTATCTCATTTGGCAGCTTGCTGTACCTGCTCTCTCAATGTGCTGTGGGTGTTAAGTGGCACCTCGTGGGGAGCAGATTGGTCTACTCTCTTTCATCTGTATCGCACCATAGTTTGGTCCAAACTCGACTATGGAAGCATTGTCTATTCTTCGGCTCGACCGTCCATACTGTGCCGCATTAACACAAGCCACCACCACTGGTGATTGGGAGCGTTTTACACTAGCCCCGTTGAGAGCCTCTATGTCGAGGCCGCCAAACTACCTCTTTCTTATCATCGGGAACTCCTGCTTAGCTGTTATGCTAGCTTTTGTCATCCATGAGAGGACACCAAATATATGCTCTTTTCTTTAATGACCCACTTGATGGTCTCTTTGCTGCATGCCTGTCTGCTCTGCTACCACCGGGAGTTCGCTTGCTATCGTTACTTGGCCAGCTTGGTGTTACAATGCCTGCTACTTTCTCGACTGGTGAGAGCACCTCTCCACCATGGCTAAGCCCCAAAGTCCATGTTAACTTGGACCTTCAGTCTCTTCCAAAGGACTCTACACCTAGTTTCATTTACCGGAGAGAGTTTCTCGCACTCCGGTTCAAATTTGATGACAATTTGTTCATCTACACGGATAGCTCAAAGACAGACCAGGGTGTTGGGTGTGCCTTTGTGCTTGGCAACGCCTCATTTAAATATCGTCTCCCTGAGTGGAGTTCCAATTTTACACCTGAGCTGTATGCATTATATCAAACCACCCAATACGTCCGGCGAAACTCACTCAATAAGAGTGTTATTTGGCCGGACTCTCTGAGTGCTCTTTTGAGCCTCCGCACATTGTATCCTGTCCATACCCTGGTACAAAGCATCCACAATTGGCTTACCTCTGTTTCAGCAAGCGAAACTACTGTGACATTTCTATGGGTCCCTGGCCACGTGGGAGTGTTGGGGAATGCGTCTGTGGATATGGCTGCCAAGGAGGCAGTTCTCCTACCTTGGCTGTCTTCCTTTTCTACTACCTCTGACGGCCTTTGTGCTAACGTCTCCTGGTATATCATCTCACGTTGGTTTTTACATTGGTCATCCCTGTCAGGGAACAAATTGTGATTCATTAAACCTGTGCCTGATCTTTGGTCAACCTCACCGAGAGGAGATTGTTCTGTCCTGGCTTCGTATTGGCCACTGCTGTTATAGCCACCAGTATTTACTTCGTGGTGATCCTGCTCCCTTATGTGAGCACTGTGATGAAACTTTTACTGTGTACCACCTTTTAGTGCAATGTCCATTTTTTTAATCGTCCCCATCATAATCTATGTTTACCATCTGAAATGTCTGATATTTTAGCTGATCCTCATTCTGCTGATCGAGTTTTACTTTTTATACATAGTACATCGTACAAATATGGCGAAAGCCATTTAATTCTAACCCCGGTTCGATTTTACTATGGGCAGTGTTGGGCGCAAAACTACTTATGAGTAGTTTTACACCCAAGAAGAAGAAGAAGAAGAAGAAGAAGAAGAAGAAGAAGAAAGAAACACTTAATAAGTGGTGACCCTGCTCCTGTTTGTGATCACTGTTCTCAACGATTAACTGTTTGCCACCTTCTGGTTGAATGCCCATTTTTTAACTGCTTGCGTCACAGTCTATGTTGTTTCCTGTCCAAGTTGCCTAATATCTTAGCAGATGACACACAGTTTGTAGATTGTGTTTTACTTTTTATTTGCCATAACAATGTGGCAAAGGAAATTGAACATTCCACAGATGGGTTGTGCAGCCCTGTTCCTATAGTAATAAGAAATCTACGTAGGGATTGTAGTTCTCTGTACAGAAAGGCAGTTTTGACATGAAAACTCTTTAAATATAGTTTCTCTAATCAATATTACAAAAACTGAACAGTTGCCAGCTGGCAGGAGAACATCCCAGCCCAGCCAAGTTCAGCACTGGCCACATGGGCTACATATTTTTTTGAAGATGATCTACACAGGTCGAAACCAATCAATGAAAACTGTTAATTTTTGTGATCAAGACTGTTTTTGTAATATTAATTACACCAAATATATCGCTGTTCTCCATTGACAATGTTGTCTAAATTAAATAGTTTATCTAAGCTGCTAAACAAACAATAAATCTGAGGAAATTAATAACCACCACTGGACTAAAAATTTGTTTAAAGTACATTTTTTGTGACTGTTGACTTACTCTTCTGGCAAGTCTTGCTTAGTAGCAACCATATTATTTACGTTTCCTTGCCAATTTACTGTTTATAACTTTTCCTTCTGCATGTTCTTTCTTAATTTTTGGCCATGTATCATTTTGTATCAGGCTCCTCCTCTTCTGTAGCTCCTTGCATGTTTAGTTTTTCTTCACTTTTAATGCACTCTTTATATGTTAAGAGAGCACCTTTATCTGATTTGTTATTAAGTTTGTAATCATCAAGTCTTATATGTTTCTCCAGGTAGTTTTTGTTCCTCAGTTCATATCCATGATGCTGATTTTCTTCAGTATATTGCTCATTGTTTTCTTATTCTTCCCCATTTTCCCATGTCAATAAAATCCTGTCTCTTCTTTCCAGTCCAGAGAAAATTTTGAAAGTCATATCTATTGAAATTATTACATCCTTAGTTACTGAATTCATTATTCAGAAACCATTTCTGGCATAGCCCACAAATATTTCTTTTTGTTCTCTGTTATCTAATTTCTTGAGCTTTTTAAGTTGTTTACTCTTCAGTTCCAAAGATTCCCAAATTTGAAATGTTAGGTTTTCTTTCATACCATATGTCAGCTCGGGTAATTTCCATTGCATGAGTTGGGCTTCTATTGACAAAATATGCTTTTGTCTCAACACAGTATCCCCACATATCATTACAGTATTTTACTGCTTTCAGCAAGCCTCTTGTTTTGCTCAGCAGACTGAGATTAATTCATTCAGGTTTGCCATTTAGTTATGGAGTATGGGGAAAGGTGTAATCTAACACAAATCATTTCTCTTTATGCCAGTTTTTGAATGTATTGCTTCTGAATTAATTTTCGTCTGTCACGTCATATTTCTGAAACTTTTGTGCTAAACCTAGATTCCACTTTGGTAACATACTATTTCATATATTCCACTGCTTCATCATTTGTTTCGGGTAAATACATGGCCAAGAAATTGGAATAATCATCTAGACATGTAATGACATAATTTTCACTATTGACTGTTTCTGGATATACTTTTAACAAGTGAATTCTTTGTATCTTTCAAGTTGGGCTGCAAGGACAAGGGCTGTGGGCTACTAGTTGCCAACCAGTGCTCTAGGCCTATTCTGCAAGTATATTTCTTATTTTGTATCACCACACACCCATGACATTCCCTCCATCCCCAATATCTAGGCACAAAGCAGCAAACCCTCAACATTGATTATCATCCCAGTCTGGAACAACTAAACTACATCCTTACTTACTTACTTAATCATGTCCAGACTATTTAAAGGGTATCGGCCCAGTACTGGACTACGTCTATTCCATTAGTATTCGTGAGCCACAAATCTTTGAGTGTACACAAGTGTGGACATTTTTCACATGTAAAAGGTGTTCCATATCTTGACTTTCTCCACAGTCGCAGTTTACGTCAGTTTTGTCAATTATACCCCACTTAAGCATATTTACTTTTACTGGGGTGACCCCCATTCTGAGCCTATTCAAGGTTTTCCAGGTTTTAAAATTTAGGTTTTGGCCGGTCCACTGAATCTGGGGGAGAGGGAAATTTTCAGGCAGTTCTTCCAGGATGGTCCCAAGGAAACTTCTCTTAGACTTCAGTCGCGTCTATGGTGGTCGAGCTGTGTATAGGACATGCTGCTCATCTGTGAGTTGTTTTATTTTCTCTATATGTTCTATAGCGTTTCTGCGAGCTGTAGGATCTGCAAAACCAGCTGCCTTGTACCAGAGTCTGACCAGCATTGGTTTCAATGCACCTTGTCACTATCCTGCAGATCTCATTGAGGGCCACGTCTACTTGTTTCGTGTGAGCGCATCTATTCCATACAGGGCATGCGTACTCAGCCATTGAGAAGCAGAGCACCTGTGCCGTTGTTCGTAGCACACCAGGACATGCACCCCATTTGCTACCCGTTAGCTTTCTAAGTGTATTATTTCTCGTTGTTGTTTTCTGTCTTGTTTAGATGCAGTGCTGTTTATAAGTTAAAGACCGATCCAGAATCATGCCAAGACATTTAGGGTGGTCTGTGTGCTCTAAGATGTTCCTGTTCCACATAATTTGGAGTTTCCATTTGGCTTCTTTCTGTGAAGGTGGAAAGCACAGACTTGAGTTTTGGAAGGCTTAGGTCTTAAGGAATTTTGATTATAGTATGCCATCATTGATTTTAAGGCATTTTCAAGTTTTTCCTCTACTTCTTCAAATCTTTTTCCTTGAACACATATTGCAAGGTCATCAGCGTAGATGAACTGCTTAATGTGGGCCGGCGTAGGTTGGTCAAACTACATCCTATGTCATGAATTTGATTATCTATCATTAGAGGTCTGTGTGTATGTGGATATCCGCAGTATTTCTTACTTTTCAGATAAATTTGTGAGCGACACGTATATCTGCGTGTTGTATGTGGATCAAGAGTGAGATATCTGCCTAGTATGTCTTGAAATGTTAGCTGAAAACTTCAAGCCATGGACATTCTTTGAATCCTTGCAGGGCCCAGGTAGAGCATAGTCTGTTGTCCTCATCTCCTGGCCACAGTGGACATATCTGTAACTGATGGACCTGCACCTAATCTGTTTAGACAACCGTGCCTTATCTGCAGTCTGCCTGCCAGAGTTGCCATGCCAAATTTCCACTGCCTTCAGGTAGCTCTTTGCAGTAACAAAGTGACAACGTATATTGTAGTGACAGTTATTTCTTAAAATGAACACGACAGCAATGGATACTATATCCATTTGACATTAGAGGTAATTTGATGTTAGTAAAGGAAAACAAATTGAATTCTTCCATTTTGAAATAATAATAATACGGATACATATCTGATTGCAAGGAAAAGATAAACGCTATAGCAGCGTGTTTTGCATGTAAAAAAAGTATCTTCTTACACTGTTTCTTTGCAACTGAATGAACGGTATAGCCGCGCATAAAATACGAACAAATGTAGAAACATTCATGTTTATGTGTTAGTTAAATGATGACGGAAGTAATAGAGATGGACAATAGTGTTTTGTAGTTATTTTCATAATCAGATATGGTGTACAGTGAAAGTAACGTATTTAGGAAGGTGCGCAATGTTAGATTGTATGAGCTGGCCATAGCTGCAGCCGACATTGACTCTTTTTGCTGACGACAGTTACCATTTAGAAGCAGACAGCAGTTTTATCATTTAAATTGCATGCATTGCTTTCTGTCACATAACCTCTTGTGCAGTAATATGGGGAAAATAAAGTGTTCCTCTTGTAAAACTCTGAAAGAACCGTTTATTTTTTTAATGTTGTTGTTGTTGTCTTCAGTCTGCAGACTGGTTTGATGCAGCTCTCCATGCTACCCTGTCCTGTGCAAGTCTCTTCATTGAATGTACACACAGTGAAATCTCCTCTATACCAATCAGTTTTAACCACTGAGATTTAAGTAGATTTCTGTATTACATAGCTGACATAGTGCTTCGACCATACGGGCTCCGAAGCACTACTGTGTGTGTGTCCGGAGCGCCAATGTTTTCCTGTTTGGAATAACCTATTTTGGAGTAGGTATAGAACAGTTACGTGATTCGAGAAGTTAAAAATAGCTAAGTTGTTGCAGAAATGACACTCTAACAATAATTATATCATTACATGCCACGGTTTGAAATACTGCTATCTATTACTATTACTCACTCAAAACTTTAATATCTGCGGATGCGAATAAAGTGCCGCAGATACAGGTGTGGTTGCAGATATGGGTCTTGCAGATGTGGTGCGGATGCAGATAACAATTTTCTTATCTGTGCAGACCTCTATATATTATCATTATGTCATGAAATGAGACATCTTATTCAAGATCCTTGCCACTGTTGCAGGCATCATATCCATGTGGAATATCCAGGTAAAAGACCTGCCCAATCTAGTCACCCAGTAATTGCTACTGCAATCCTGTTACAGACTTGTCCTACCACACCAATGGTGAAAGCAACCATATCATTTAATAGGTCTGCTACAATTGTTGCACAGCTTTTTGTATTGGTATGACAGTGGAGGGGTAGGTCAGGAAGGTTATATTATAGTTATTCAGAGCTCAAATATTGGTAGCATTGTGGAGACTCTTAGGGAGATAGCATGGAGGGCCAGGGAAAGAATTCCATTGTGCATTTGATATATCTGCTGGTAGATCTCATCTGAGACATGGAGGCAGCCTTGCCTGCAGCTATCGATAATATGGGTTGCAATCATCTTTAAATTGTGTCTAATTTCTAAATAATGAAAATCCTATAATTGTAAATAAGTTATTATGTTGACACACACTCAGTGCAAGCAAACATGCATTTAAAGTCTGCCCATCACTCTGCGATCTGCAAACAGTGTCATGAGCCTACAATGACACGTTCCCACACAACACTCTCCTCTCCAGTACCAAAGAAACAACTAAATGCAGATGACAATGCAGTTGTTTCCTGCACTCTGTCTGTGCTAGTTGAGTATGTGGTCAATGTGCTGAAACGCATATTTTTCTTAGTACATCATAATGTGAAACTATTTTGTTTGAATTTCTGTAAGTGTGAGAGATTTATTTGACACAAAAATTAATAAATCTAAGTAGAATTCATTTAAAATAATAGATTTATTTTTTAAAGACAACAATACCTCTATTGTTTCAGAATTTACTTCTGGTTGTGGGCTTTTAACAAATGCATTGGGGTGGTGGTGGGGGGGGGGGGAGGGAGAGAAATGGAAGTTATTTGAAGAAAATAAGACTGTTTAATGATTCATGGACAGATTTATACTTTCTTGATTTCCTTTACCATTAATGGGAAAAAATTAAAGTCACATACCGCAACATAATCTGATGAGGCATGCCCAATAAACAAGAACTATTGGACATGCCTGATCAGGAAAATCTGACAATAATACTTGGCACCTGTTGTTTAAAATAAATCTTGTGGTTTTATTTTATTTTTATCACTCGAAAAAGCTGAACTTGAGTGAAGTACTTTGGAAAAATTATTTCTCAGTATAAGTCATATTACAGTTTTTTAATATTCTAACTTGGGACTTTTGTGTTGAGGGGGCAGGGTGTACCATTGAAAACAGGAAGAAAATTTTGGGTGGGCATGTAAAGCATGGTTTCTAGGTGGAAGAGGAACCACAACTACGATTTATTATGTATTCCTTTATCTTTGTAGACCTGCATCAAGTGAGTATGACCACACATTCCCACTCCTGTCTGGGTCTCCACATTGTTTAAGATAACCTGGCTAAGGACACAATTTGATAGTTAATTATATCTGGCTTTCTGTTTTCAACCTATCTGTTTACTCTTTATTTCGTGGGTAGCAATACATTATTTTAATATGATTGATATACCCATTATTACCTCATGGCTAGATCGTAAATAACCTTCCCCTTCTATTCCCTATTTCTTCCCTCCTCTCCTACCTGAAGATGGAACACTGTTCCAAAAGCTTATCATATTTTTTATCCCAATTTTCATTTTTTTTCTTTCGTGTACAGCGGTACAGAACTAAGGTAAGTACTGGCTAGCCAGTCTCTCTCTTTTGAAGAATATTTTACTATCTTAGTAGAGAATTTCCATCAGTAATTGAAAAATAAATTTTTCATTGTTTGAACAGTCCACAGTACTGAACATTTCTCCTTAAACAACAAATGTAACTAAAAATGAAGGATAGTGAGAAAATATGTTACAGTTTAAACAACACAATATTATGACAACTCCAGTAGCAGCTGGGGAAACAAAATCACAATGTCATCTCTGCAAATGCTTATTGATGAGGATGGCGACAAAATTGAATATGTTAAAATGATGTCTAGTACAATAAATGGGGTCATACAAAAAAAACCACACCAGTATGCACTGCCAGAACAGTAACCTGCCAAAATTAAATCTCTGAAGTATTGGAGCCTATTGTCCTGTCATAACTTTGCAGCCCCCTCAGGGGCTCAGCATTAATTTGCTGAGTACGGGCTTGGCGAACCCGGGGTCCTGAGCCGTGGGCTGTGTCGCGCCAACAGTCCGCTACACCATAAGCTCTGTGCGTGCTTCAACAACCATCGTTTGGCACGACAGTGGAACGTTGTACGTTTCAGAGCCTGGGGATCTTGGCTTAATCGCCCGGGTCACAAGGACGGTATAAACCTCTATAAAAAAAAAAAACTCAAACTCAAGGTGTGCTACATGCCGAGGAGATGCATGGCTGTTGAGGTTGAACAGCCGCTAGCGAGCAACCTCTGAGGAACCTGCCGCACCTCAGTTGTATAAGGCTTACCCAGGCAAGAGGGGCTCTGCCTGGGTGGACCTTTAGTTCCCTAGCTGCTCGTGGGACCAGGATGAAACGAGCAATTAATAGCGTCACCACATGCAAATATGGCATCTCTAAGCAAAGTAAACATGACTTCAATGCGGTAAGAGTGTGATCCCCAAACGTTCCCTTCCCTGGCTACACCGTGAGAGGAATGTCGGGCAAGACAGAAGGGTGAGGCTTATGCCCCGAAATACCTTGTATTTACCCGTAATGATGGAGAATCATTCAAGAACACAAAGCCCTTGTTTTTTGTTGAGACCTTGGAAGACAAGTTCAGTGAGGTTGAAGGAATGTCAAAGATGCGCTCTGGGTCAGTCTTAATAACAACATCATCCCCAGCCCAGTCACGGGCCTTGCTTGCCTGTGACAAGCTGGGTGATGTTTCTGTAACGATAACGCCACACAAGACCTTGAATATGGTCCAGGGGATAATATTCCATAAAGACCTGTTGCTGCAGTCTGATGAAGAACTATGTGCCAATTTGGAATGCCGGGGAGTACATTTTATTCAGCGAGTCCATAAGGGTCCGAAGGACAATAGGGTTGCCACCGGTGCCTTCATCTTGACTTTCAAAGGTGATTCATTACCTGAGAAGGTCAAGGTGATGATGTACCGGTGTGATGTAAACCCCTACGTTCCTCCACCTATGCGTTGTTTCAAGTGCTGGAGGTTTGGGCATATGTCCTCCCAATGTGATGCCAACCCTACATGTCGGGAGTGTGGACGTGCAGTCCATCCGAACGTCCCTTGCACCCCTCCTCCAGTATGTGTAAACTGTGGCCAGCATCACTCCCCTTGCTCACCTACATGCTCAGTTTTGCAGCAAGAGCGGAAGATAATGGAATATAAGACCCAGGACAGACTGACCTACTCAGAGGCAAAACGGAAGTATCAAAAGTTCCATCCCGTACATCTGACCACTTCCTATGCCACAGCAGCCTCATCAGTATCTACAGTGCCTCGTTTACCGTGTACACAACCACTGCCAGTGGGCTCCCATACCCAATCAACTACTCCTGCCCCCCCCTACCAGCTGGGGGCATTTCCTCTTCGGTGGCTCCCACTCTTTTCATAGTGGGGGCAATAACCGCTCAAACATCGGGGACACTAGTCCCCACCTCTAAGTCAGAAAAGGAGAAGCTTTCTCCAGCCCCTCTCACTCGGAAGGGGTCCTTTGGGACGCTCCCTTCTTAGGCTTCTCTACATGGCAAAGAGGATCCCAGCAAATTGCTGCAGGATCCCCTTGTTGCTGACCGAAGGGCCTCCTGCTCTTCGTCAACCCCCGAGACCTTAAAACCTAAGGGCCAGCGAGAGGCTAAGAAAAAAACCGCATGGAAAATAGAAACCTTGGTGTCTCCAAAGCCACATATACCCACCTCCTCTGGTTCAGAGGCTGAAGTCAAGATCCTCGCTTCCCCCGAGGATCTTCCACTTACTGATCCAATAGAACCTATGGATAATGACACTATTGATGCTGAACACAAGGCAGACGGAGATGCGATGGAATAACCTGCTCCTCAGTTATTATTTATGGCGTCTCAGCTAGGAGACAAATTTATCCTACAATGGAATATCGGCGGTTTCTTCAACCGCTTAGCTGAGTTGCAGCAGTTGTTATGCCAAATCTCGGTGTTTTGTCTTGCACTGCATGAAACATGGTTTCCTGTTCAGAGGACCACAGCCCTGTGAGGCTATCAGGGCTTTTACCGTAACCAGGCTGTATGCAATAGAGCTTCAGGTGATGTCGCTGTTTACGTCCTCGCAACTGTCCCTAGTGCTGCTGTGCCTCTCCAAACGACCCTAGAGGCAGTCACTGTTCACATCCGGGTGGGGCAGGAATTCACCGTCTGTTTCATTTACCTTCCCCCAGATGCAACCGTCTCCATTATTGATATTGCTGCAGTGATAGTGAAACTGCCCCCACCATTTCTCCTCTTGGGGAATTTTAATGCCCACCACCCATTATTGGTTGGGACGCAGACGACGGTTTGTGGTAGGGACGTCGAGACACTTCTGTCACACCAGGACATCTGTCTTTTAAACACTGGGGTCCCCATGCATTTCTGCATGTCGCGAGGCACTTACTCAGCAATCGACCTCTCTCTATGTAGTCCGAGTTTGCTCCCACATTTTCACTGGAGGACCCATGATGACCTTTGTAGCAGCAACCATTTTCCGATCCTTGTGTCACACCTGCACTTCCAACCTGAAGGCAGCCCACCTCGGTGGTCCCTCTGTCAAGCTAATTGGCAGGATTACACCTCCACTGCTACTTTTCCTCACTGTGGTCGTCTCGTAGGGAATCGGTTGTTCTCTGTCGGCCACACATGGCTGACGCATGGCCACCTTCTTCAGCGGGAGGACGCACCACAGTATGATTGTGGCACCCCCTTGACAGTGGTCCACATTCTGGTGGACTGTCCACTTTTAGTTGCCTTGTGACACTCTTTTAATCTGCCAGACTCGCTTTCTTTTATGCTAGGAGACAATGCTGCTATGGTTGAACGTGTTTTATATTTTATTCGCGCAGCTGGTTTTTATCATGTACTTTAATAGTGGTGTGTTTTCTTCTTCATTTTTACTTGTATCCTTTCCTCATATTTACCTGTGATTTTTACTCTTTGACTTGTTAACGCTATTCCTTAGGAACACTTAACACAATGTTTTACCTCTCAGACCGGAACAAGGGACTGATAACCGTTGCTGTTTAGTCCCTTCAAAAACCTAACAATAACAATAACTTTGCAGCTTGCCAACAACTCAACCACAATGAGAGAATACATTATCATACAAGACACACAATGTTCAAGACTGCTCTATTGCCCTCTGCCTTATCCTCTGTTCTCCCCTGATCTCTTGCCTAATTAGAATGCCTGGCATGGAATACACCACCTGCAACAACACTAGTGGCAATATGCAGACATAGCATGGACTGCTATATCCAAAGAACACATACAGAGCCTTTTGATTCAACACCAAAAGATGTAGCATTGATTATAGCTAGCAGGGGTAGCAACATTTCTTACTGATTTCATCACATCCCTCATTTCCCATTGCATCATGCGATCTTTGCACAACATGTTATCTCACAAATAAATTTGACTGTGATATCTCTGTTGCATTTTGGATGTTCAACAGTGTAATCTGACAAAAATTCCTTATTACTTGACTATATGATGAGCAGTCAGTAATTCGAATTTGTCAAAACTTGAGTATCTTGAAGTATCCATAAGGAATAATTTAAAGCAGAATTACCATATAATCTTGAGCAAAGGTAAGGCAAATGCTGGGCTTGAATTTATTAAAAGTATTTTAACAACATCACACAATGGAAAGTCCAATATGGAATACCTAACAACAATATGAAAAAGGTAGGTTCCTATGCACCACATATGTTGCAATGACTTTGAGGTGGGCATAATGAAAGACTGCTCAGCAGTGTAGCTTTTGCCCCAAAAGCCTTCTTCAGGAATTAAAAAACTACAAATGTGCTTGTCTTCTGTTTTGCACAGAACCAAGTAATGAACCTCCAAAAGGCATAATCACACACAAGTGTCAGTTCTTTACAAAAGAATTGAATTGTGATGGATCCTCTGTCCTTCTCCTTGCCCCTATAGTGGAAACACTTACCACACCACCAACGAGACTCAATTCAAAACCAATATTAACCCTGCTTGCCTCAGTTCACTTCTCCATCCAGTATCTATCGACCACAGATTACTGCCTGTTAACATTCAAGAATTTCATTTATAACATCTTGGTCTCTGAGCCAAAGAAGTTTTATTTCAAAAAGCTGCACCAAACAAGTCCTTTCCATTTACTACAGATGATAGGAAACTGATTCTTCTTCAGTACTTACTGACAGAGCACAAAAAGAATAAATGAAAAGTTTCATCCTCTATTTAATTTTTGACCCCCCCCCTCGTCTGTTACCTTTCTCAAACTTAACCCCCCCCCCCCCCTCTTTCTTTACATATTGGTGCACTTCTGTGTATTACACCTACATATGTGGGCTGTAAGATTTAATAAAGTATGTGGCAGAGGGTACATTATGCACCAGAATTATCCCATTATTATGGAGGAAGTTGGATGGAAAAGGACAGTGGTAAAGGAGAAGAGACAGGGTGGTAGACTGGTACAGGGGAAGGCATATATGGGGCTAGAGTGTGAAGAGAAAGAGTATATGAGGTAGAGGATAGGAACTATCAAAGGTTTAGTCCAAATGGTTTACATGAATGTTGGGTATACAATAGAGAGGGTCCCCACGTGTGAAATTCAGAAGAGCTGATGTTGGTAGGAAGGATCCAGATGGCGAAAGCTGAGAAGCAGCCATTGAAGTGAACCATATTGCATTGGGAAATGTGTTCAGCAACTAGGTGGACCTACTGTTCCTGTACAAGGTAGGAAGTCTAAGTTTGGACCATGAAGGCATCAGAGAGATTCCTAGCTTATCTGGAAAGAGACTGTTCCTCAATGTAAATGTAACAACAATGGATGGCACAGTCTAATAAAGTTTTTGTACCGTAAAGTGTGTGGTCCTTTGGCTCCACCGCCCCTTGTAACCTCCACAGTGGTGACCCCGTACTAAAACGGTTCTACGGGTCCAGTACAGTGTTGTTCCTTCAACAGTAGTTTGCTCACACTTGATACGCCAACAATCCCACGCCCAGGTGCAGCATGTCGACACCTGTGCAACATCCGCCCGGTCTCGTACTTCCTTGGCAACCTATGGCTGCCACCATTCTCACGTGACGCCAGGCTGCCACACTTGTCTGGACATTCTCCACAGGACATCTCCACATCGCCACAGTTCAACAACGCCATGCCTCAGCAATGTGATTCTGGCTTTGTCACTCCACAGCTGCTTTCGAGTGTTCCTTTTTATACCACTCCACCGTCAGAGTGCTCTCAGTTCTTCTGTGCTTCGGACAATGCCAGCTACAACGTAGACTTTGTGCAAAATTCAAACATGCAACTGCCTGCTGCCACCACTCCGCCTGTCTTGTGCCCAGCCTCCAATGGCCAGATGGCTATGAATGTTTGGCTCCTTGAGTGCTATGCATCAAAGTGTACCTTTTGAACTTTGTCAGTCTAGTTATTGCACCATGTTTGTGCTGAACATTGTGCTAACTTTGCGAGTGCACCTCCTTATACAAGTTTGTCTCCGGCAGCTCGCCCCCTCCTCCCCCCCCCCCCCCCCCCACCTCTGTACCAGTTCAGCTGCCTCACACAGTGCATGCTGTGAACATTCCACACAATGATCCTTCCTACGATGCCCACAGTTTCATCCACTGTTACAACTCCGCAAACGTGTGTGCTACATAGCATGTGCTACCATGCACTGTGCCTCTGAGTATGCCTTCTGTGACGCGAAGTGGTCCCCTTCCACACCCGAACTTTGCCAGACTTTTGACCATTATTCCGGCACCGACTGGTGGCTTTGCCGCACTGTGCGACATTTCTGCACCTTCACCGATCGACACTGCCGACACCCCAGTGCCTCTGACACTTCCTGGCTAACCTCCTCCTCTGTCGCCTGCCAAAGCTGCCTCAATTTTCTTTCAACTCTCCAAAAACCTGGTTCGCTCTCATCAAGTGTATATTCAAGCATTACAGTCTGGACAACTCCACTCGCTAACTCTGTTTACTTACTTCGCTGCATGACTTTCTCTCCCCCCCCCCCCCCCCCCCCCCCAGTCGGGCCTGCTATGACGTGCTAAAAAGATGATCCTAGAGTGTGTCACCTGGTCTGTGGAGGAGACTGTTCAACACATAATTGAAGAGAAGAACCTTGGTGACAAACGTCCATTTAAACTATGGTGACGCCTTTGGCTCTTGATTAATGAGCAGGCCATGCCTGACCCTTCGCTCATGGCAGCCTGGACAAGTTAACTCCCTCTGGCTGTGCAAACAGCATTAATGTACAACATGCTCAAGTTCCCCAGTGAGTGTATACACATTGCGGACTGAGCACATAAAGTGCATCTTTGAAAATCTGGTCTTGCGCAATCTGCTGTGTCGAGCTTTGCACTATGCCCACCTACCTTCATGCGGGGTTGTTCGTGCTTCCTGAAGGAGATCATGGATCCACCTGGTTTCCCTGCAGTATCATCACCGCAATGCTGCAACTGCTGCCAGCACCTGATGTGTACCCCGTCCTACTTCGAAACTTTCATCTTCTCCTAGTACACTGAGGTCTGCAAAGACAATAGCAAGCTCTCGCCTCATTTGTGTGCTCCACAAACTGTTGTGAACTTGAACACTGGAAAAACCAGATGATTGTGCTTTCGTTTGAGTGCTCCGCGAATGACTTTCCTGATCAAGCCCACTGTGTTCACTGTCCCTGCCCCAACAAACTCTAGTGAAGTGTCTCAGTGTGTGCCTGTTAGTACTCCTGCATCCATTTCTCACAGATCCTCTGTCAAACATTCATGTATGCACCACCCTACAGAGCTTAATTCCACCAGCCCTAGCTGTGTTGTTGGCAATGGTGTGTCGCCTCACCAGCCTCCCACTCATATGTGCATGCACCACCTCCCCACCCCAGCGCTCTGGCTCCTGTTTCTTTAACTCTGCCACTCACTGCTCCCATCTCCGCGGCACCACATACACCTGTCTGCGCACTGCTTGTGGCCAAAATGTGCACCAAGCACTCACAGTAACAGCTCAACTGTTCTCCAGCAGCCTCGTCAACTCTGGCTGCTGCCACCATCACCGTGTCAGCACCACGCCTACTCGTGCACCCACAGTAATTTCCAGGAATTAATCGCTTCACCTGTGGCTCCTATTTCGTCTGCTGCTGCTTCACCAGCGCCACCGTCCTCTCTCACAGTGCACGTAGCAACTACTTCGATTCAGCCGGCTACAAGCACGCTGCCTGCAGCTACTGCTGCCACCTGCTCACTACCACTGGCTTCTGCCACACCTGCGCAGCGTGCTGCTGCCATTCCCACCTCTGCCAGCAGTCACTCTGCATGACTTGCTATCATGTCCTCTGCCCCTAGTGCCACGCACTCGCCTGCCTTGCAAGTGGATGTCGTCACGAATGGCACAGTTCAAGACTGCGCCTCACTGAGAATGTCCCTGTGTTTTCTAAACCGCATCCTCTGTGTCATGAAAAATTAGCTGCAGTCGAAGCACAATTATCTGAACTACTGTCAACCGGTGTGATGGAGCGATTTTGTAGCAGTTGGGCCTGACCCATTCACTTAGTAAAGAAACATGATGGCACCTGCTGCATGTGCGGCAACTATTGCAAGCTCAATGCTAAAACTATTATGGACCATTTCCGTATTCCGAACGTCATTCCAAATTACTTCCTGGATCTAAAGTTTTCTAGGTTGTTGACTAGAAGCGTGCTTACCATCAAATTCCCATGGCCCCTGAGGACAATGGAGAAAATGGCCATTGTCACCCCACTTGGCCTTTTTGAGTATTGATTGATGCCTTTTGGACTTAAGAATGTCACACAGACCTGTCAATGGTTTATCACTGAGGTTTTATAGGACTTAAAATTTTGTACTTAAACGACATTCTAATTTTCAGTTTCTCGGTCAAGGAAAACAAAAGATATTTGCAAATCATTCTTGACAGGTTGGCCGAGGCAGGAATCGAGTTGAATGATAACAAATGCCAACTGCATCTCCCCTCGGTACAGTTCGTCGAGTATACAGTCTCATTGGAGGGCGTCACCACCCCCATTGAAAAGGTTAACTCGGTGCAAAACATCACGCACCCTTTCACTTACAAAGGGCTTCTTACGTTCCTCAGCACTATATCTACTACACGTGGCACCTGCCCAACATCGCTGAGATTCAGGTCCCCCTCTTACAGATGTGTTGGCTGGCAAGCACACATCAGGTGATCGCGTGGTGCCCTGGATGGACCAAATGACCAAATCGTTCAATGCACTCAAGGTATTACTTGCTCGAGTGTTCACGGTTGCTCATCCACATCCTGACATGGAAGTTTCTCTCACTACTGACACGAGCGACACCACTATCCGTGCAGCCAATCTCATGACAGTGTAATCTCTCCTATGCAGTTCTATTCCAAAAAATTAAACAATGCACAACACAAGTACTCTGAGTTTGACAGGGATCTTCTTGCCATCTACGAGGCCATTAAGCATTTCTGTGCTGAACTTGAAGGTCGCGCCTTTCACGATCTTACCGATCACAAAGTGCTGGATGCTGCCATAGAAAATTGCCTGGCTGACCCGCATCCTAGGCACTTCCACTACCTTGATCACACATTGCAATTCACAACTGACGTGCATTACATCAGGGTGCAGATAATGTGGTGGTGGATTTCCTCTCTCAGATCGATGCTGTCTCTACCACAATCAATCTCTCTAACCTTTTCACCCTGCACTCTGCCGATAATGATGATGATCTCCTTGCTCTCATCTCTGACCCTTCCTATACTCTACATTCCATCCGCAGCATATTTCTGGGTGTGTCTGGCAAGGTATGGCTGATGATTTGACGGGCAAATTCCACCCCTTCATTCCCCACTCTCTTCAACGTCCTATTTTCCAAAAGCTGCACAATCTCGTGCACCCGGGTGTCAAAGCCTTGACACACCTTGTGTGCAAGCGTTTCATTTGGAGTGACATGACATGAGGTGGGATTTCCAGGTTTGGGCCAGCTCTTGTGTCACGTGTCAGCAGAATAAGGTCTCATCTGACACCTCCACTCCGCTTGGTTCATTCCCTCTTCTGTCCAGCAGATTCCAGCACATCCACTTGGATCTTGTCGGTCGTCTTCCACTGGTCAATGGTTACCGGTACATCCTTTCCATGAGCCACCGCACCATAAGGTAGATGGAGGCCACACCTCTGCTCAAAATCACTGCAGAGTCTGTTGCTCGTGCTTTTGTATCAACCTGGATTGCTTGCTTTGGCTGCCCCTCGGTCATCATAACTGACCAGGTACACCAATTTGAGAGTTACCTTTCAACCAATACCTGCCACTTTTGTGGCATTCTCCGGATCCACACCACCGCCTATCATCCACAGAGAAACGGGCTGGTGGAGCGGTGGTACCTGAACCTAAAAATTGCCCTTTGGTGCCACAAGTAGCTTTGGCTCGATACCCTTCCTCTGGTTCTCCTTGGTCTCTGCGTTTGACCTACAAGGGCGACTTCCATTGCACAGTTGCAGAATTTATATATTGGCAACAGCTCACCTTATCGCGCGAGCTTGTCACCCCGTCCCCGCCCTTCTCACTCAAGGATCTCCCTTCCATTGTAGACCAAGTCCGCCTCATCTGTGTGTGGCCTCCCCTTCCCCTCCTGCCAGCCACTCTCCTCCGCCTGTAAGGGTACCTTTGGACCTGCAGACTTGCCAGTTTGTATCCTTGCGTAATGACACTGTCCACCCGTCCTTTCAGCCTGTTTACTCCGGTCCTTATCCTGTCTTCCTTCCATCTCCATTAATTGCCTGACTTGGTACGTGACTATAACATATTCATTATGTGCATGTCATCCACTAAATGCGAGCTTATTAAATGTTCCCAGCTGGCCATTGATTCTGTTCCTTCCAAGGCTCGGGCCTTCCTGGTCTCTTCGAGCACTGTGCTAGTCGTAGTTCCAGTGTGTGGTTCCTGCTTGAGCTGGCGACTCTCAGAAATTCATTGTTTGAGGCCCTACTGCATGTTGGCTATCTCCCCCTCCTCTACTAGCGGATGGGACAATAGAACTCACCGTGTGTGTGATGCCCTCTGTGTGTGCATCTACTAGTGCTTGTGATTCTCCTCAAACCCCCCCCCCCCCCCCCCCCACACACACACACACAATGGCTGTCAGGAATACTCCATACTGTGGGAGGGGGGGACTGTGTGGCAGCACTAGCCACCAATGCAACTGTTTGTATCTCTGGTTGTCGACCATGGTCACGAACTGAGTGTTATATCTACATGACAATCTTTGGTTTTTGCTTCTTTTGTATGATTCGCCATGTTCGAGTCAGTCTGTTAATGTTCACTGTGTTAGTAACATCTAATAAAGCTTTTGTACTGTAAAGTGTGTGGTCTTTGGGCTCCACCATCCCTTGTAACCTCCACAACACAATGGACTTTCATTCGGAAGGACAGCAGTTCAAACTTGCCTCTAGCCATTCTCATTTAGGTTTTCCACAATTTCCCTTAATCATTCCAAACCAATGCCAGAATGGTTCCTTTCAAAGGGTTTGGGCAATTTCCCTCCCCATCCCTGACAAAAACTATCAAAGCAAGTACACACTCTCTCTCTCCCTCTCTCTCTCTCTCTCTCTCTCTCTCTCTTTCTCTCTCTCTCTCTCTCTCCCTCTCTCTCTCTCTCTCTCTCTCTCCCTCCCTCTCTCTCTCTCTCTAAATACCACAATACCAACAGGATGCTAAATCCTAATATTTCATTCTTCTTTATGAGTTGTTGTACTTTATGGAAGACACTTCTTGAGCGGAATGTGGAGCAACTATCAAAATGGGGTGGTGCATTTGATATGGACAAAGGTACTGTTGAAACCATTCTTTAGGTGAATAGTGGAATTAAGAAGGACAAGATGAAGTGAACGGGAAGAAAGGGTTGAAGCTTGGGAGGTATGTCTAAAAGGTGCCCTGATACATCAATGGTAAAGCAGGTGCATATAGTCGCTGCTTCCAACTATTCTTCACTGTAGGCGGTGGTGACGATAATGATTAACAAATAATATTTATGGGTTTAGGGATTTATTGTTCACATTGCATGATGTTGCCTATTCCAGAAATAATGTGTGCTGAGAATTGTGACACATACTCCAACTGTCGGAATTGACATTGTGAACACTTGGTGTTGTTGCACTGAAATGCGTGAATTAGGGGTTTGTGAATATCACAAACAGGCATGCTTCCACGGATGAGCGGAAGTATTTTACTGCCTCGTGTACAGCAAGCAACTCACAGACGTTGGCATGCCAGGCACACTGTGACGTCAATAGCTTCTTTGCAAAGAAGCCTAACAGCTGCCTGCTGCCGTCGACGTGTTGTTGCGGTGCTGTGCCTATGGCAGTCTGTCTGGTGTCCACAACAATGGCCAGTTCCACGTCGTGCACTGGATGAGCTAGCAGCGCTGCTTCTGCCAGGCTCCGTTTGGACTGAAGAAAGCCTCTTCTCCATTTCTTCCGTCCAGTCAACAGTTGTCCCCCCTTTTACTTTGGAGCTAGGTAGTGCCACATTCAGAGGTTCCAGCACTGCAGTAGCATTATGTAGATGGCAACAATAAAGATTTATCATACCGAGATAATGGCACAACTCTTTAAAAGTCTGCGCGCGTGGCACATTTAAAATCGCCTGTACCTTGTCTCGTATTGGTGTTGATCCACTAGAGGTGATCAAATGCCCGAAAAACTATTTCTGTTTCATCAAAAATACATTTGGACGAGTTGATGAGAATTCCGGCTTCATTCAGACACTGGAAAACGGCAGTAGGTGACGTCAGTGCAGTTTGGGCGCCTTGGAGAACACCAAGACGTCGCCGAGATAGGCAAAACAACACGGTAAACCTCACAATACGCCATCCAAGAAACGCTTAAGGTGTGAGTGGAGTCCGAACATCATGTACAAGTTTTCAAACAGGAGTGATTATCGCCATTTTTGGAATAAGTTCAGGTGCCACAGGGGTCTGAGTATAAGCTTTTGCGCAGTCAATTTTGCTGAATAGTACTGATCCTGCCAAGACGTGGCTGAAGTCACGTAAGTGTGGAACTGGATATCAGTCAGGCACCATTTGTGCATTTAATGCACGATAGTCTCCACAAGGGCTCCACCAATTGTCCTTCTTAGCCATAAGTTGTAAAGGAGAGGACCAAGGGCTACTAGATGGACGAATGATCCCCTGTTGCAGCATGGCGTCGAACTCAGCCTTTGCTGCAGCGAGTCTGAATGGAGTGAGACGGTGTGGAATGCATGATATGGTAGGACAAGGGATGGTAATAATGTGGTGCACTGTCGAATGTTTAACATCTCTCGGTGCACCAGGCAGATGAGCGAGTTCCGGAAATTGGTCCAGACTTTCCATGTACAGTCCGCATAACTGCAATGGTTTAATACTGACGAGGTCGGTGTGGTGCTGCTCTCCCACTATCTTTAAGCTTGTTGTTGCGTCTATCAACTGGATGTTTGTGATATCGGGTAACAACTGTGACCAGGATTGGCTCATTTACATCTGCCACTATGAAGGTCCACAAAACTATGCATCACAGTACTTAGTCCAAATTTCGGTGATGTAAGCCATAGGTTTTTACCGCCGAATTGTTTGCTGCGGTGAGGGACAGTGTCTTGACTTTTCTGCAGCCTCTCAGTAGAGAATGGAGGAATATTGACAGGTTGGATCCTGTGTCAACAAGATACCTAACATTTCCATTCCATTCTGTTATGAAGACACGCCTGAGTATTGAACTGCAGCCAGGTGTGCCTAGGTCCAGTTGAAGCTGCAGTTTCGGTACGCACAGGCAGAGCAACACTTCTTTGCATCCTTGCCAAATCATGTGTGGTACCAACAGAAGCCAGTTGGTGGCTGCTCTGATGTCGCCAGGCTGCCAGGGTGGCTTCTGCTGTGTCGTCTGGAGTGAGATCTGCTGTAGCTACGTCGCCTGCTGCCATCTGGCTGCGAGTGAGCTAAGCGCTAGAACTGCAGGCTTAGTGCTGCCACCTGGGTGGCCAAGTTCTGTACTACATTTTGGATGGCATCGATGGCTGCCACAGCAGCAGTACTGGGTGCCATGGTTAGCGCATTGTGTACCCGATCTGCCTGGCCCACTATGGCATCCAGGTGCATGTCGTTCTGCACGGTTATCACCGCTTGCAGCTGAGCGGGGAGGCTGCGGACCCAGATAGCGTGCAGGAGTGAATCTGGTACCATGTCCAACTGTGCGAGGCTCCTCAGGTTGCGCAGGAGCTGCGAAGGTCACTGGTTGCCACATTCTTCTTGACAAAGCAGTTGTTGCACTCGCTGCTCCTCGGACGACGAAATCTGACGTGTCAGTTCTTCCCTCAGCCTTTGGTAGGTGGACTGCGTCAGCGAGGAGATTATGATATTCTGCACTTAGACCACATAATTCTGATCTAGCTGGCTCACAAAAAATACCACATGTCTCAGCGATCAGACATCAGCACGATATTAATACTTGCATGTTTGTGGGGGGCTTGTGTTTCACACGGTCTGCGGCATATAATCGGAACGGAGAATGCCAGGCGACGTCTGTACAGTCCTGTCCTACAGCTCCCACTCTGCTCCTTCGGCTCATGCCACACCACTGCAATTATTTTTGCCAATGAAAGAAACTGTGCATGTCGGCAGATATCTGACGCCGCTACCTTGTGCTAGCTGTTTGCCGCTCGCCGTTCACGTGTTTCTGCTGTAAGGCAGCCAGGCCACTACAATGGTATCTGAAATTAGGGTAACTATGATGCTGCCATAGATTTAATTTGAAAGGACATATTAAGTGAGAGAGTGTAAAGGAAGTGACTTAAAGTAAAACTAAAGTGTTCTAGTTATTTCTGAAATTATTTATTTATCACATTGACAGTGTTCCAAGTCCATAATGAATAAAAGTTTTAGTGTTTTAAATTATGACATCATCATAAGTGTACCTTCAGTATGTGACTGATGTATTTAGTTTAACAAATATGCATTTCATGTCATTGGTGTATTGAACTATAGTTTCTTATATTATGGATTTTCTAAGTTCCAGTTTCGGTCTGTAAAATCACAGAGTCATTATATGATACGGCTTGTGGTGTTACATTGATATTTACTTTAATCTTATTTCTATTGTATGATAATGGTTGTCAGTTTTTTCTATATTATATTGATATCCAGTGTGCTGTGCAAGGAATGTATGTTTCACACTTTTCATACTGAACAATTATCTCACTTGTAAATTTAACAATATCACTTAAGTCCTGAGCTAAGATAGTTAATGTCTATGAAATTATCATCATCATCATCTCATTCTCTGTTTTGCATAGGCTCTTTATTTGATATCTCACACTAGGCCTTGTTAATTAAAATATGATGTTTTTTGTTGAAAACTAATCTGGGCCAGTTATTTTCTTGATATACAGTATATACATATTACATAAATATAATGATGTACATCACATATACATTTTTGCGTTTTCTCATAAAACTTGAAGACAATAACTTTTAACTATGAATACATAGTTGTAATTTGAGGCATTTGGAGCTAGATAAATGATAAGCCACATACCAAACAAAATGGAGATTTTTTTACTTACACAAGTCACTATTAGAGTACTATTTGAAGAAAGCAAGAGGTGGCAGCACACACTATGGTTATGTATTGCACCAAGACATAGTATTATTCTTTTTCCCTCTTTTCTGGCTTTAATATGGTCCGTCACTACCAAAATGGCACATTTCAGAGGAAACAGTGCAATTCATACAGTCAAAAAACTGCATTGTGGAACTAATACAGAATAATTGCTTTGAGTATGAATATTTGCCTAATTGAATTTAATCACCAGTCAAAATTCATGGGATAAATGTTTGATACGTTAAAGTATGTGGCTTATTGTGGCATTGGATTACATCCAGTAGTCTCAAATAATAACACTAATAATAATAATAATAATAATATTTATTGGCACAATAAACTAAGCAACAATTAGTAACATATTTATCTGGGGTCAATTAACCATAAACAGCTGTTATACTTCAATGGCCAACACTAGGTGCTTGCAAGGGAGAGTATGGGTTGCTATTATATAGATGTGAAATTACTGTTTTTGCAGTGTATTTTTTTAGATTAATGTTATTAGTAATTTTTTCATCCCACTTTCTTCCACAACTCCTATTAGAGAGGTGACAATGATGAAGAAGTTGAATATACACCTAAGTTTCCACAGACAAATAGCAGTGCTTTGAAAACAGTTTGATATTCTGTTAAGTGTTCTGCACAATGTAAGAAGTGGGCAGTTATGTGGATGTGCCAGTCATTTGTAAGTAGTGAAAAATTACAATAAACGGAAACAGATTTTTGATTCTTCATCACATGTCTCCTGTTAGAGATGGAGAGCTTTCATCCAATGAGAAATCGAAAGGTTCCATGGAACTTTTATCTATATATTGTTAAGGGAAGCAGAGTAGAAAAATGACATTTTAGAGTTCAATGCAGTGTTTCCTCAGCAAAAAAAAAAAAAAAAAAAAAAAAAAACAGTAACTGGAGGACATCGTATTAACTAGTCAGAAGTTACACTGTTCAACTCAAATCCTGATTTCTTTTACTGAAGCACACTGTTCATAGATTCTTCCATGAAAGTAATGTAAAGAAATTTGCTCCCCTTCCCCTTCCAGACTTAAATTATAGTAATGTTAACACCAAAATATTTCATACACAGCATAAGAAAAAGTCTGTTGACATAGACCTGTTTTCCCTGTACATTTTGTGTATTGTGCATATCATTTGCCCCGACTCAGTATGAAATCACAGATCAGTAAAACTTTGCAGTAAACATTTGGTGCTATACAATGGCAAGCCACAAATTATATATATTCATCCTTCTTAAAATTGTTTTTCACCATGAACAGCAATGAAAATCTTTTATTTCATCTGAGAATAATACCTTAGTGTAAGTGGTACTTTTTAAAACAATTATATTAACTGTCTTTTCATTCTTCTCATTTATGGAATTTTTATACCTGAAAAATTTGCTTAGCATTATTTAGCCGCAAGCAGTCAATTTTTAGCTACTGCACCTACATATCAAAGTTCTGATACAAGTGAAATCTATCTCTGTTCACAGAGAAGCTCTTAAGAATTCAATATTTTCATTAGAGACCTGCAATACTTCTAGTATTAATTTAAAAAAAAGGGGGGGGGGGGGGGGCATCAATTGTTGGCATTGTATACAGAATGACAATTATTTTACTGTATAGAATAGAATTGCCATAACCTCTGAATGGTTTGCCTTAGGGTGTTCAAACTGTACTGTTGGCCATAGGACATGGTGCAAATTTGTATGTGCATACACACATTCTTTTTGATGTCAGCACACTCCCATCAATAATCGAAATTCACATATTGAGGGGGGGAGGGGGGGGGGCAGGAATCCGTATTTTGTGATTGTGGAGTGTCTTCACCCTGTGACTGTATGATGTGCAATTTTCAGTTCCAGAATAATCAGTGCCATACTCCTTGATAGCACGGTGACTACTGAACAGTACGTGAAATATTGGAAGTGTCCCTGTTTTTGACATGATGTGGTTCATGCGAGATAGAGCTCGACCCATAGGAGCAGAAGAGTGTTTGGTGTCTTGGAGTAGCACTTTGGGGACCACATTCTGACTCTGGTAAAGGCCTTGATTGGCCATATCTGAACACATGTGACTTCTTTTTGTGGGGCTGTATTAAAGAGAAGGTAGACAGCAATAATCCCAAAACCATTTCTAAAGTGAAAACAGTCATTCATGAGGTAAATTAATAGCATTAATGTTCTGACACTTCAGCAGGTTGTGCAGAATTTTGCTATTCGTCTGCACCACATCATTGCCATGGAAGGCAGGCATATCGAACATGCCATAACCTAAATCCAAATATCTATACCGACTTTTCATGTTGAATGAACTTGTGTGCAAGCCACAGTTTGTAACTAATTTATGTTTTTTGTTTCATATAGGTCAGTAATTGTCACCCTGTACATTAAACTCTAAGAGTTTGTTTTAGATGTTGCTATGAAGGGAGGGGAATACAATATCTTTAATCTTCAAGTCATAAGATTTGCTGTTAAAATTTTACTCAGTGTTAAACAAATTACGCTAAAGAAGTTGAATATACACGTAAGTTTCCACAGAAACAGCAGTGCTTTCAAAACGGTTTGATATTCAGTTAAGTGTTCTGGACAAAGTAAGAAGTGGGCAGTTATGTGGATGTGGCAGTCACTTGTAAGTAGTGAAAAATTAAAATATACAGAAACAGATTTTTGATTCTTCGTCACATGTCTCCTGTTAGAGAGGGAGAGCTTTCTCCAATGAGAAATCAAAAGGTTCCATGGAACTTTTTTCTATATATTATTAACGAAAGCAGAGTAGAAAAAAATTACACTAAAGTAATCTATAATTACATCTAAATTTAAATGTGAATCCTTTATACAAAGTAGGATGATTTTAATGCCACTTAAAAGTATTTGACAGCATATTTGACACTTTTATTTCAGTAACTTTCTTGTTAAATATTGGAACATTAGATCTGCAATCACTTAATTGTATAATCTGATGAAAAGACATAACAGATGAGACATTTCTCATTGCAGCTTGATCAAAATAAGGATTTGATATAGGTGACTTCTAAACAAATTGTCTTTAGGAAACCATTGTCAGATCTTTGACTGAAAAACAAAACCCACTTATATATATATTATAGAAGGAGACCTTCCAGGTAGGAAAATGGTATAAAATAAAGATTTTTGACTTACCTAAAGTACAGGCTGGTCGATAGGAACACTAAACACACACAAAAACACACAACCATTCGAGCTTTCGCCACCAGTGGTGGCTTCTTCGGGAAAAAGAGGGAGGAAGGAGAGGAGAAAGGGAAGGATACGTGTTTTAAGGAAGTGGAAAAGGAGCCATTCCAATCCCAGGAGTGGAAGGACTTACCTTAGGGGACAAAAAGGAAGGTAAACAAATACACACACACTCACACATATCCACATCCAAACACACTTAGGCAGACATTTGTCTGTCTAGGTGTGCTTGCGTTTCGATATGTCTGAGTGTGTGTGTATTTGTTTACCTTCCTTTTTTTCCCCTAAGGTAAGTCCTTCCACTCCTGGGATTGGAATGACTCCTTTTCCACTTCCTTAAAACCCATATCCTTCCCTTTTCCTCCCCTTTTTTCCTGAAGAAGCTGCTAGTGGTGGCGAAAGCTTGTATGTGTGTTTGTGTGTGATTTTATTTGTTTCTCTCGACGAGCCGGTCCTTTTGGTAAGTCATCTCTTTTCATATATATATATATATATATATATATATGTGTGTGTGTGTGTGTGTGTGTGTGTGTGTGTGTGTGTGTGTGTGTGTGTGTGTTAAATAAGAATCAATTAAGTTACAGTGAATGATATTCATGGGGAAATAGTAAAATTAGGTTAATTGTAAAATTTTATTCCTGAGTGTACCAAGTACATGCAAATCAATTTGCAGGTTTTGACAGTCTTATTATATCAAAACAATTAAGAGAAAAATTGTATTACATTTCCATGCTAAAGAAGAAGCAAGGAAACTGAAAATCTTGAAATAAATACCAAAATCATTGTCCAATGGAAATGACATGTTTTTGGAACAAACATACACCAACTACTTACAATACCATACTTCATACAACTGAAATGACTATTGATAAAACCATCATCAGAGTCTTTGATAATGTAGCCAGCATTTGAGTACAAACATTCTCAAACTACTTATTCACATGAAAACTTTCTGCTTAGAGCAAAAGCAGAGGATGCAGACGTTAAAACAAGAAGCACCCCTTGTCTTTATAAAACACACAACAGAAAATGTTTTTATTAAAAAGAAATGTATTCTTATCTAACAGAGTGTCAAAGTATGTCACAAATTAGTGACAAGTTCTGTTAGCTAACCATCTGGCCACACAATGCTCTCAATCCATGGAACAAAGTAAGAAACACGTGTATAGACTCCTGGTGAATTTTTTCCAGCACAGTATTTTCCAAATGACGTCACTCCAACAACATAATAAACACAATGATTTCTTCTGCTGGATATTTGAATTGGCCCACCGGAATCACCCTGGAAAAAAAATGATTTTGTTTTGATATTAGTGAAACAAGTTTTTCTACCTTAACTAGAGATATTATGATGCAAACCAAAGGATCTGACATAGTGAATAAATCTTATGCATTCAGGAAAAATACACAAAAACTTAATGAACAAAGCTGATAGTGAATCCTGTATATAAAAATTTATATTCAAACAATAAAAACTGCCAACTGTTAGTTGAATACTTTCAACAACTACTAAAATCTCTGAGCCATAAAACAAATTTGTTTGTGTAATGTGTACAGCAGAACTTGAATTCAGCACTATCAGAGTAATTCAAATACTAACACATCATCATGCCAGAACAGTAATGAAAATAGTACAGCTTGAACTGTGCAATTTACAACCAAGTCTGTTCAATATTTGAATTATTTCTCTATTGTAGCTGTGCCTGCCGTTATGGAATGTAATGAAATGTATACAACCAGAGGAAGTGAAAATCAGCAGTCTGATAAAACAATGGGAAGTCCAGGTCGGAATGTCAACAATATTATTGAAATGATAAGTTGACACACATTGTAAAGATGGGTAAGGTGCAAACAGCACAATGAAACTCTTAGTCATTGGCTTTTGGCAAAGGTGGCCTCCTTCAGGCAAGAAAAACAAAAACACTTTCATATAAATTGTGAACAAATGTCTGCTACCTCTGACCACTAGTCAGAATGAACTGCATCATGTGAAACGTATGCAAAGAATCCCACTGACGTGTTTTACGACCCACTTTAGATTTGTAGTTTTATTTGTTTTTGTAAACATTTTGGATCAAAATAATAATCTAAATAATAGAAAATTATGGTGATATGATTACAACTCTAGTATTGTGGTAATATCTATTAACCCAACACGTAATATTCATTCTGACCGTATGTTAACAAATGGCCAAAATTATATGATAT
Source organism: Locusta migratoria (assembly GCA_026315105.1). Lineage (NCBI taxonomy): Eukaryota > Metazoa > Arthropoda > Insecta > Orthoptera > Acrididae > Locusta > Locusta migratoria. The sequence continues at coordinate 428,652,034 of CM048747.1, forward strand.
TTGAGTTTAGCTTTGACAAACATACTCTTTTTTTTAACTTTTACCTCTTCAAACTATCATTTTAATGTCTCTCCTGCCGGCCACAGTGGCCGAACGGTCTTCGGCATGCCAGTCACGGTATGTATGGCCGCTGCGGTCGGGGTTTTGAATCCTCCCCCCCCCCCCCCCCCCCCCCCCCCCTTGGGCATGGTTGTTTGTGCGGTCTTTAGTATAAGCTAGTTCATAAGTAGTTCGTAAGTTTAGGGACTGGTGACCCCATAGTTAAGTCCCATAAGCTCTACAAACATTTGAATATCTCTCCCACATTTTCATTTTTTTTTTTTTTTTTTTTCCGTTAAAATTTTATCACCTGTCTTGCCATGGTAGTTCAAAGTTTATTTTCTTTGCCTGTACTGATTACGAATGACTATACCCTGGAACGAATGTAGCTCACTGGCTGGCTGCTGTGAGACAGTGGGCTGTGCCCCATCAGCCAACTAGTGTGCTACGCAATCACGACCTACTCTGCGTGACGTGACAGGGCGCGGCAGTGCACAGGCATTCTCTTCAGACGGTGTTGGCTGAATACCATCGGTAATACAAAACTGAGTAAATTTCTCAACGAACAACCCAGAACAAATATGAACAAATGACCACACACACACACACACACACACACACACACACACACACACACACACACACACACACACAGAGGGAAACTTTCCCGGTGGGATAAACAAAAATAAAAAAAGGACCGTCTCGTCGATAGAAACAAATAAAACAAAATCACACACAAAAACAAGCTTTCGCCTCCACTTCCTTAAAACCCATATCCTTCCCTTTTCCTCCCCTTTTTTCCTCTTTTTCCTGAAGAAGCTGCCAGTGGTGGCGAAAGCTTGTATGTGTGTGTGTGTGATTTTATTTTATTTGTTTCTATCGACGAGCCGGTCCTTTTGGTAAGTCATCTCTTTTCTCTTTTTATTTTTGTTTATATATATATATATATATATATATATATATATATATATATATATATATATATATATATATATCCTCTTGCTTCCTAAAAGGTTTTCGCACACTCTTGTCACTGAACACAACTATAGTCTGCAAGATTCAGAGTTGTTCAAAGGTAACAGTACTTTATCTGAAAAATGCATTTGTTCTGTTTCGAGAACATGCCATGAAATGCATAACAACGAATTATAAACATAGACTTCTTTATCACTTGTTCAGAAACTGGGGAGACACTGTTAAATGACTGTTGTAAATATAACAAATAACTTTGTATATAGAGTTATGTGGAATTCAGTATTACCACACTTATTCCATTTGTGATTTTAGCTGTAAAAGAAAATGTAATCACGGTTTGAAATAGAATATTTGTTATTTTATTTTACAGAGTAACATGAACGAAGTCATATCTGAACTACAGGAAAGGTAATAGCAGCTACGTTAAAACCGTCCATAGCAACCATGTCAAACATTTTAGTAGATGCAATGATTCTAATTAATGACTTTCAATACATTCCATAAATAGTGAATAAACACTTAGAGGAAATAATAAAAAAAAAAAAGTAGGTAATTTGTTGCAAGGTATACACTTCCCTTTCATTTCATTAAGGATATACACTTGCCACAGAAATCTATAACTTCCTTTATTTATAGAAAACTACCTGTATCAGCAAGTTGTTCAGAATGTTCATTATTACAGTATCCTCACAGTTTACATGCATATGCTTCAGAAGACGATTGTTCAATTCGTTGTTACATATTTCACGGCATGTTCACGAAATAGCAGAAACACACAATTTAGAGGGAGCATTTTTACATATGCACAACTCTAAACATTGAAGAACATAGCTTAATTTAATTAATAGGGATGCCCAAAACCCTTTTAGGAAAAAAAGGAGAAAAAAAATTGTCGGTACTGGCAGGCTTCGATCCACTGACCATGAGCACTACAGTCCAATGCACTATCCACTACACCAAAGGTAACAACTGGAGTATATAACCTTCATTCTTGTACTATTAATGGCAGTTAACTGATTCTTATATGGCATTTTAGACACTAGATTATCATTTATTGTACAAAGAACGACACATTTGTGTTAATTCTTCAGTGCCATTCTTTAGAAATGACAACATACAAGTTAAATAAGAAAATCATCAAATACGCAATGCAAGATGGCGTATGCCAGAGAGAGCTCTGGGCAAGGAATGTCACGTGACTTCTCCAAATGGCTGGTTTTCATTAATTCAATAGAGGGTGTCAAATCTCCATTATTTTTGCAAATATCTCTCAAACGATATGAGATATGAAAAAAAACATAGGAGAGCAAAGTTGTAGAGAATTTTCTCCTCAACAAATTCAATTATTTAATACTCGAGTTCAATGAATGGTTTATTTACAATTAAAATTACATTACAAACAGCTTTTTTGGTGTTATTAACGTATTTTTTGTCTGAAATATTTGAAAAAATGAGGTTCTGGTCTCTGGTGACGAACAATTATGCCTGCAAAATTTGGTTGCCGATCGGTTGAATGGTTCAACCTAAAAAGTAGGAACACGTTACAGACAGACAGACAGACATTGTCATATCGCCAATATTTTTGCAAATATCTCTGCAACGATGCAAGATATGAAAAAAACATATTGGAGCAAAATTGTAGAGCATTTTTCCCTCTACAAATTAGGTTATTCAATTTTCATGTCAGATGAATGGATAAGCTGTTATTTTCATTTAAATTTTGAGCTGTCAAAAGACGATCGCAAAGGCCCACTTTTAGGGTTACTACCATAACCTAAAGTGGACCAAAACTGAGACTGGGTGGGGTGTGGTAGGGTGCAATATAATAGGGAAAGGAGGGAGGCAGGAGGGCAGCAAAAATTTCTAATAGTATCAAGGGGATAGATGGAGTAGGATGACTTACATGCAGTGTTGAGGCTATGCTGAAATGGGGTTTTTGTTAGAGAGGAGTAAAAAAAAGTTGAAGAAGAAAGGAGCAGAGAAGAGGAAAAGGCTGGTGAGTGTGTTAGCAGTGTATGGCACAAAATGAAGGTGATGTGATATATACTGGGAAGAAGAAGCTGTGGTACAGAGGGTGTTTGGCAGTAGGTTACTGTGGGTTGATGCCCAGGAAATGAGAATGTGCTTCCTATATGCACAGTTTATCTTCCTGGATGGCGGCCGCAGTAGCCGAGCGCTCTATGGCGGGCCAGTCATGGTCTGCATAGCCACTGCGGCCAAGGGTTTGAATCCCCCATGGGGCATGAATGTCTTTAGAATAAGCTAGTTCATAAGTAGTTTGTAAGTTTATAGACTGATGACCCCCGTAGTTAAGTCCCATAAGCTCTACAAACATTTGAACATTTTTTGAATCTTCCTGGATGTTTATCTCCTCCCTGATGGCTTCATCCATACCTTTGTCTACATTAAAGACTCCAACATGAATACTTTTTTGACAACTGCCAAAACACCTAAATAAAAAAAATCACTCCCACTCAGTGACTGGTCACTTGTGGAGGCCACATCTATACTGATAGAAACTAACTCGCTTGTTATGCTGAAGATTTCACAGAAGACGTCAGAGACAGGCACTATCCCTAGGACCTATTTTGCAAACAAATTTCCTGTGCCATATCCTCCACAAACCACCTGTCATTCCTCCATCCCCAGTAACCAGCCACAGAGAAGTGCCCCTCTCCACAGAATACCATCACATACTTGAAAAACTGAACCCCATCCTACATCAGGGTTTTGATAATTACCTATCATCATGCCTTCCAGAAGAGCAGCACTAGCCATTTCAATAATTACAGGGGAAACAGTCTATATGGCCGACTCAACTGACTATGTAACATGCAACGGAAAGCTTCAGTCATTACTTTTCTTGAGAACATGCGGCTAAACTGTATTAATATATGGTGAGGGAATCCAATTGGTTAAAATATTCCTAAGGTAAAATAATCCCCCATTTGGGTCTCCAAGTGGGACTAGTCAGGAGGATGTAGTCACCAGGAAGAACAAAACAAAAAAGATAATTTTATGGATCACAGTGTGGAGTGTTCTCTTCCATAGGTAAGTTAGAAAATTTGAAGAGAGAAAGAGAGAGGTTGAAGTTGATGTGGTTGAGATTAGTGGTGGGATGAACAAAATAAGTTGGGGGTAATGCAGGAGTAGGTCTTATAATGAATAAGAAAATAGAAATTTTGGTAAATTGCTATGAACAGCATAGTGAACACAATATTGTGGTTGTGAGATACACAAAGCCGACACGAAACACAGTAGTTTAAGTTCATATCCCAAGTAGCTGTGCTGACGATGAGGAGATTTAAAAAATGTATGATGCGATAAAATAATTTAATCAGACAGTTAAGGAAGCGGAAACTTACATGTCTTGGTCACCTCTTGTTCGCATCGATGGCACTTTGAACAGTGGCCATTGCATTGCAGATGTGTTACGACCCGTGGCTTTACCCTTCTTTTGATCCCTCTGAAACCCTACATTTCAGCAGGATAATGCACAACTGCATGTTTCAGGTCCTGTACGGGCCTTTCTGGATATGGAAAATGTTTGACTGTTGCCTTGACCAGCACATTGTCCAGATCTCTCACCAATTGAAAACATCTAGTTAATGGTGGCCGAGCAAGTGGCTTGTCACAATACGCCAGTCACTACTCTTGATGAACTGTGGTATCGTGTTGAAGCTGCCATCCAAGCTCTGTTTGACTCAATGCCCAGGCATACCAAGGGCGTTATTATGGACAGAGGTGGTTGTTCTGGGTACTGATTTCTCAGGATCTATGCACCCAAATTACGTGAAAATGTATACTAGAACTGACATGTGATTAATGTATTTGTCCAATGAATACCCGTTTATCATCTGCATTTCTTCTTGGTGTAGTAGTTTTAATGGCCAGTAGTGTATAAACTAGTAAATATTTTAAACTCACTACACAAGAAAATTCAATTAAAAATTGAACTGAAAGTTATCTATAAATTTCTTGGACCTTAATATAAACATTAGCACAAACAGACAGTATTTGGCAGTTACAGGAAAACCATAGACACAGATACAGTGATCCCAGCAAGTTCCCAAAACCCACACAGTTGCAAACAAGAGAGACTCAGTAAAGACCATTAAACACATTGATTCATGCAATGGATATAGCTCTATCCTGGTAGATAATAAATTAAAAATAAAGAAATAAAAATATGTATAAAAATATAGGTCGTTTAATTTACCCAAAGTACAGGCTCATTGACAGACAAAAACAAAATAAAAACACCCACAAACACAGAGTCAAGCTCTCACAACTGTTGGCCGCTTCATCAGGAAAAGAGGAAGGAAGGGGGGGGGGGGAAGGGAAGGATGCTTCCTGCCTGCCTCTTTTCCTGATGAAGCGGCCAACGGTTGCGAAAGCTTGACTCTTGTGTTTGTGGGTGGTTTATTTGTTTTTGTGTCTGTCAATGAGCCTGTACTTTGGGTAAGTTAAATGACCTCTATTTTTTATACATATTTTTCCTACTAGGAAAGTTTCCCTCTATAATACTTGATTTCATCAATTTGAACCTAAATACATAAAAAGGTAAACTTTCAAGACTTCTGTATGCTGGTTAACCAGAATCAGGTAGTAGTTAAAAAAAAAAAAAATAGAATGGTATACCATCCCATACTTGGGCAAAATATTTAAAGGAAAAAAAAAAGTTAGTGAAAAATTGAAACCACCAAACTATAGACCTGCATCAAAATTCAAAATATTTATTCAGCTGTGAAGATAAACTGCAACCCTAGGCACAAAGTGGTGTATTCAAAATCACATATAAAAATGTGGAAAAGTTTATATAGGCTTATCAGATAGAACTGTAGCAGTTATTCAGGACACAGAAGAAGCTGGAGGTTAAACAAGACAGATTATAGAAGTCATAGATATCATAAATTATATAAATTGTGAAGCATTACAGCCCCTGAAGGAATGTAGAAAGATGATCCTGCTGGAAATAGTGGAAATTAACAAACATATGACACCAGATGCCAGCTTAGTATTAAATGATCAGACCCAATTTACATTTTCCTCTCACTTAAATTAAGCTTGTCAAAAAATACATAAAGTCCAGGAACACTGTAAATTATTTATTGCACAAGAACCTAACATTATAAAGATGTCATACATATGTCATTTTGTAGAGAAACCCTGAAAGTGTTTCTTCATGTATATCACCACAGCATAGTTTGGAAACTTGCCAATGGTCAGTACTAGTCTCATAAATAGTGAGTTCAGGTGTGGAGAGAGCTTTCTGTGTATTGGAGTTCATCAAAAACAAGTGGGCTACAGCCTACCTCGGTGGTGGCGTCTTACCGTACTTGGTTCTAGACATCTGTTGAATAGCTTGAGGACACTTTTTTTTGTTGATCTCTTAACACAAGAAAGCTCATTCGCACCTGAACTCACCTGTTTGCGACTAGCGCAAATTACCAAAATATACAAGAAAAAAAGTTTTAGGGGTTTCTCTTCAAAATGAAATTGCAGGTTTCACCCAAATCCATATATAGTTATCTTTCCACCTATTATTTTCTCATGGTCTCACCAGATAGGTAGCTTCTGGTTTTAGAAATCAGTATTTGAATTACCTGTTGTTTTTGCCACCATTTTATTATGCCAGGTAAAAAGGATTCTTTCTGTAAATATTTAGTTACTGTTTCCTGTAGTCTCTGCATAAATTTTTTCATGTGTACTCTATGACAGTTAGTTCACTCAATGGACAAAAATTCTAAAGTTATTTGTTGGAGAACTTAAAACAGAAAATTGTCACCCATCATACATTTCCTATTCATTTATAGGCTAACAGTATTGACAGATGTATTACAGAGATTAGACATAATGTAAGGGGTGCTACAGTTTCTGTTTGAAGGCATTGCTGCAGGGTATATACAACAGAGCACAACTTCTATGTGAATATATAAGTAACCATGTGTAAGCAAAAGATTATGCCGTTTGTATCTTCCCGATGTACATGTCATAAATGAAGAAACATGAACTGTAGTCACAATATTACTAAATGTTTCCAAACTGACTAAATTGCTGTAATTCATTTCTTGGCTGGCAAAGAACAAACAGCAACAGATTTTTAGGTTAAGTTCAGTGTCCAATGAGAAGCCCAGACAGGCAGGTAATAAAGCTGTTAAAATATCACATGATTCTAACAATAGTACATTAAAAAATAATGTTTGTATTTTTCATCAAAATATTGGGGGTTTAAAGAATAAAGTAGATGAGCACCTGATTTGTTTAGAAACTATAGATGCTGACAATGTAATAGATATATTATGCCTGTCTGAGCATCACATTGTCACTGATATGAATAAAGTCAATATTAGAGGGTATAAACTAGCAGCACATATAAGTAGAGAGAAGAAGGTGTTGGGAGTAGCTGCCATTTATGTCAAAAGTTATAACAGTGTAAAAAATTTAGAAACAAAAAAAATTGTATAGAGCAACATATAGAAGCATGTGCCTGTGAGCTTAAACTGAAGGGTGGTTCTTTTTTAATTGTCACAGTGTATAGGCCCCCCCTCAGGAAACTTTCATTTATTCCTGGAATACTTGGATGCCTTGTTGTGCTATCTGATTAATGATGAAAATTCTCCTCAGAGATAATAAATATTGTTGAAACGAGATAGAATGGCTGGCCAGTACTTACAATTGTGCTGTACCGCCGATACTAACACAAAATGAAAAAACAGAAAAAAAAAGGGGACAGACATGCCTAGGTGTACTTGTGTCTGTGTGAATGTGTGGGCATGTGTGCATTTGTTTACCCTCCATTTTTTCCCCCAAGGTAAGTCTTTCCTCTCCCGGGATTGGAATGGCTCCTTACCCCCTTCCTTAAAACCCTCATCATTTCCTTTTCCCTCTCCTTCCCTACTGCCTGAAGACGCAACTGGGTTGCGAAAGCTTGCGATTGTGTGTGTGTGTGTGTGTGTGTGTGTGTGTGTGTGTGTATTCATTTATTTATTTGTGATGCTGTCACACCTGTGCTCCTTCGCCTAGTGAGTAATCTTCGTCATTTTTTATATATATATATATATATATATATATATATATATATATATATATATATATATTATAGAGGAAAAATTCCTAACAGGAAAAAAATATACGTAAAAAATAGATGAAGAACACTTACCAGGCGAAGGGGCACAGGCAGTAATAGCAACAAATAAACACACAGACACACACACACACACACTCAAAAATGCTAGCTTTTGCAGCCTAGCTGCTTCATCAGGCAGAAGGGAAGGAGAAGGAAAAGGAAATGATGAGGGATTTAAGGAAGGGGGGTAAGGAGCCATTCCAATCCCGGGACAGGAAAGACTTACCTTGGGGAAAAAAATGGAAGGTAAATAAATGCACATACACCCACACATTTACACAGACACAAGTACACTTAGGCAGACATACTGTAGAACTGTAGAAAGCAAAGAAGCTTTGCTTATATATATATATATTCTCTTATGAAATTTGTTATTAACAATACAACTGAATTCAAATGTAATAACAGTGTGCATAGCTACAACACTAGGAGAAAGGGTGACCTACACTATTCAAGGTTAAATTTAGCTCTGTCACAGAAAGGGGTTAATTATTCTGCCATAAAAGTTTTTGGTCACTTACCATGTAGTATCAAAATTCTGACAGATAGCCAACTAGCATTTAAAAATAAATTAAGATAATTTCTGAATGGCAATTCCTTCTAAACATTAGATGAATTTCTAGATAAATGTTAGTATTTTAGGGGAAAAAAATAAATAAATAAAATATTCAAATATTGAGTGTCATGTATAGACACATTTCATTTAACTGCCACGTTTCACATAATTATGAAGTGTCGTATTCATGATCTATGGAACAAGTATTAATCTAATCTAATCTATCCGTCAAAGAATGAAGAATGTGCACGAGGCAGCATGTTTGTTGGATCCATCCTTGTGCGATGGCTCACAAAGTTCCACATACATTTACATATAACAAAACAAAAAAATTGTAATGTAGATGTTACACAAACTCAAACTAGGGGCACTTGAGCATCTGGATCTCTTTGGACATGATCATCATTGCTTTAGTCTCCCCTAAAACAGGCTTTGAATGGTCAACATTCTTTCCAGTAGAGGACATGCAGCAAGCAATTATGAACTTCCTCAAGGAAAAGAACATGCTGGTTTACTAAATGGGTATCTTTTGAACAGAAATGTTTTGATTGCTACTTTTAGATGAAATGGTTCTGATGATTCTCACATGCAGTAGTAAAGTATATTACAATACTATACCTGACAAGTATCTTTGCCTCCTGAAAGGACACCAGCACACATCATTGATGATGCAATTCCATGAGGCAGAGAACTGATCTTGGTACCACTTTGCCACAAGTTGTTGCACACTCTGTTATCGATTATATCAAGAACGACTTTCAACAAAGTTTCACTTGGTTTTTCAGCTGAAAAATACAATGATAACCTAAATTAAAGTTATGTCTGACAGTAAGATAGTACATGTAGATGTGGCTTTTAACATTACTCACATTAATAGACAGAAAAAAATATCAAAGTATGAGGACAATAGTACTTTCAACACCAAATGAAGATAGTTAGGATAAGTATGAATGTAGATTAAAATTGTTACATGCACTAACAAATACAAATTAAATTTAACATCTGAAAGCTTTCATTAGTCACTGCAACATAGAATTATTCTTACAAATGGGTGCTTTGAACAGCACTGTTGTGACTCATACAAGCCTATACCTCACACAAATGTAATATCATGGCATGCTTTTATAAAAAGTTGATAAAACTCATGATATTGTTGCAAACATATTTAAAAGGCAGATGATGGTATACAGGAATTATATATGATAAAGGAGTAATACAAGAGAGGAGGTGATTAAAATTAAGGAATATACATTATGGTGATCCTCAGGGGTCCATTTTATTCATTTGTTATTAATATTTTATGTAAATGATTTCCCAACTTCCCTAGGTAATCATTTAATTAATATATATATATGCTGATGACACATCTGTTGTCTATTATGCAGACAGTGAGCCCAGCCTAAATGAAGATATTCAGAACTTGAAAAAGGCTTGTGAGGGGGGGGGGGGGGGGAGCATTATTCACTTTCATTCATCCAGTTCAAAAAGGCACAATATAGTGAGTGAGGATATATGTTCTGCCAAAAACCTGTTCATAATGTAAATTTTTGGTTTTATACATAGATGACCAACTTTCATGGAAGCAGCAAGGTGACTATGTCTAAAAAAAAAAAATAGCATCCAGTCTGTATGTATCAAGATTATTATCACAATGCTTCTGAAATGTTAAGCACTGTATATTTGGATTAATATACATATATTACATATAAATGCACCTATATCTTGAATTTAACATAAATAATTATATTAGAAACAAACCTGTATTATAATAAGTACAGTAATATTGGCAACTGTAGAATACTGGAAAATATTTTTAAGTATTGCATACTGTAAATTATTTGAAATAATTTTGATAAACATGCTGTGTGTTGTATACATAACACAACTGTCTGACGAGTAAACATTGAAATGAGCTAATCTGTCAGGCATCATATGTACCTTAAGGCCTCTGCTTTGGCTCACTGGTGCTGCAATTTATTACTGCACTGACTGTAACCAACAGGCCCAGTGGCTCTTTTGAATTTGCACCACAACTTTTTACAACACAGACACAGCAGACATGTTCTTAAGAGTATCTGATGAGCTGAAGAAATCCAAGGAATAAGAACAAAACTGTTCCAGATAGGAGCAAACATAGTGAGCACAACTCTTGTTGCAGATGATGGGCAACATCCAGGGTGCAGAGAAAATAAGTGGCAGAAAATCCCCACAGGGAGAGGCAGGTACCAGCCGAGGTGGTGAAGAGGAGACTGGTAGTGGTGACATTTCTGGCACTCCCAATCACCCTGAGCTAGTAACTGCAGGAATCATGACCATGGAGAACCCTCTTCTGTGGCCAGACAACCACCCCATCATGCACTGATAATTGATAGTAGAGATAAAAACAGTTTTTAGAGGGTTCAAGGTCCTGCCAGAGATTGTCAGGCCACCCTTGCTGAACATGATGAATCCTTGACACAAAACAGAGTCAATTACAGTTGCTACTGAAATCTGGGAGCCAGTTGTGGTAAAACCATCCTTGTGCTCCCTCATCCAAGTAACATCACAACAGCTCCTTGTGATCAAAGGCAGGGTCCAGCCCCATAGGAAGTCTGGTCAGAGAATCAGCATTGGCATCTTGTGCTGTAAGCCGATATTGTAGCTCATAATTGATACATGAAAGGTAAAAGAAAAAGCCCACTGCTGCGAGCCATTTGCAACCATGTTGTGCAGTGAATCTGTATAGAATACAATGTTTTATTATTGACCAACTGATGTCAATTTCATGTGACATGAGCAGGTCACGCTCTAGGTTAAAACATCTCATGTAATATTGTCAATTCTTCTGATGAAGTCATCGCTACTAGATGCCAACAACTTGTGGGCTGCTAATTTGTACAATAAATAATAATTGTGCCCAAGAATCAATGGAGCTATTTGGTATTAATTGGGCAAGGGAGAGCTGTGATAGCAGCAATGTGCTGGAGTAGATGCTTGATAACTTCATAGTACACTTTAAACCCCAGATAGACAATAGAAACACAGTTTAACAAGTTAGACTGCGATAGAAGGTTGAAAAAACTGTGATTTTGTAAGATTGAATTTGAGTCCAGCATTTTGAAAACCCAAGAACAAAACACCTAAATTGTGAAGATGTTCTACTGTGAAGACACAGGTAAAATTTCATCCACATAATTTATACAACTAGGAAGCAATTAATAGCTTCAGAAAATGTTGGAAAATAGTAGAGCCATTTTTTACACTAAATGTAAGGCATTGGTATTGATAGAAGCCAAAAGGAGGGCTGACAACTACCACTTTATTAGATTTTTTGTCCAAAGGGATGTGATGATAGACTCCAGATAAATCTCTTTTGGAAAAAAATACTGCCCCCGTGCCAGCTAGATGAGTAATTGATCTTAAGTAGGTAGGGGTCAATAATTGATTGTGCATTTAACAGTAGCCTTAAAAACACAGCACGGATGCAGGCTGTTGATAGGCTTGTGGATAGTTACCAACAGAGAAGACCATTCACTATAAGAAATAATCAAAATAACCCCCAGTGACACCAGTATATTCAGCTCAGCCTTGACTAGGTCACAAAACAATAGGTACAGGGTAAGCTTGTAAAAATGGGCTCTTGCTGTGGCTTTAAAGTAATGCAGGCTTCAAAATTGTTAGCATAGCTAAGGCATTCCAAAAGCAATGCCCAACATTCAAAACACAACTTTTCTAGTTGTTGATATGGAATGTCTTCAGAGACCAGATGAACTTCATTATGAATAAAATACTTGAAAAATTTAAAGGCATCAAGAGCAAATAAGTTTTTCTACATTTATGTTGCCCTCAACAACAACAAAAATGTCAATGATTGAGTAGGCATTAGCACTCTGTCAACTGAGCTAGCAAAGCTCACAGTTATACTTCCACCAGTACCTCACCTCCTACATTCCAAACTTAACAAAAGTTCTCCTTTAAACCTTGCATTACTAACACACTCATAAGAAAAGATATTATGTAGACATTGCTTAGCGAAGGCCTAGAGGACGGTTCCAGAATGATATTTGATATCAGTGCACACTCCACTATAGAGTATAAATGTAATTTTGGAAACAACATCTAGGCTGTGGCTAAGTCATATCTCAACAATATCATTTCTTCCAGGAGTGATAGTCCTATAATGTTAACAGGAGAACTTCTGTAAAGTTTGGAAGGTAAGAGACCAGTTACTGGTGGAAATAAAACAGTGAGGTTGGGCTGTGAGGTGTTCCGGGGTAGCTTTTTTTGCAGAATCTTGTAGAAAAATGATTTTTTTTTTTTTTTTGGCCTAATTCAGCATTATATTTCACTCTGGTTAAATTGTCCTTGGAGATTCTACCTTCAAGATTCAGAAAAATGTTTACTATTTGTAGCTGATGATCTCTTAGTTTCACACTTGGATTGTGCCCCTCTCAGTTGACTGTCAGCACCAATGACTTGGTCTCAATGATGTGGGGGTTGTATTCTAGGAATTAGGATTCCCATACATAGGGTTTTGTCTAACTTTCTCTTTCTTTTCATCCAAAATCATGACATTATCAATATCATAAGATAGGTAGATTGCTCCTCACGATAAATCTGACACATTAAGTTGCAGACAGACACGATTAAAAAACTGTTACACAACTAAACTGTCAGCTATACAGCCTAAATACATAACAGTCTTTTCACAAAGTCTGTATGCAACTCTTTGTATCATCTTTGTGGTGAGATGGCAATATTACTTCATAGAAGTTCAATCCCAGCTTAAAGATGTTTATGTACAAGGGAAAAAATTGTGTTCATTATCAGTGGCAGCTGGTGCTTCAGATAACTGTGGATTCACTTCTTTCACTGCTGGATCTTGATAGTGATGCAGCCCCCTCCGCCCCCCAACACATGTTTTGCCCACCCCCCTCACCTCTATACGTCCAAAGTGACAATTTGGCACACCTCTGTGAGTGCCACCAGGAGAAAGCATTCCTATCCCTCCCCCCCCCCCCCTTTAGACATATTTTTGTTACAAGATCTGCAGAATTTCTTACCTTGACTTGTTTGCACTTGCTTCAATTCAAGCCAAGACGTCGGCCTACCAAACTTCTTTATTTGACACATCTCTTCCAAACTTAAAGCTGAGCAATTTGTTTCTAAAAGATACTGAAAGTTTTTCATTTTTCTTTGATAATAATCACAGAAAATAACTGATTACACTGTAAAGTTACTGTAACAAAATGAATCTATTACAGTGCAGAGACAAGCTACCTTCGGGTTACATGATACTGTAACTCCAAACTTTAAGCATGCACAAAGGCTGCTCTTCCCCCCCCCCCCCCCCCCCATCTTTTCAAATAGATAAATATCTGTCACAATGAAGAGTACAAATCTCATTTACCCAAAAAATCCTGACACATTTGCAAAAATGTCCAAAGTATATGAGGGAAGTAACAATACAAAAGTAATTGTTGTTCTCATATAGAAAACATGACTGGGTTTAAAAAAATTGCTTACAGTCTATCTCAAACCCACTACCTTCAACCACGCAGAGCAATGCCATTAACCATATGGCTATTCTTGCTAGGTGTAGAATAGCAACTTCATTATTATTCATGATTGGATCTTCTGAAGGATTTTATGGTTGATGCATTTTTAATTTATAGTTATAAGTTTTTTTTACCAAATATGTCATGATTTTGATGAATCTTCAATGCACAAAAACAAATATGAAGGGTAGATGTTGCCTTCATGGAGGATTTGCGCATGCACAGTAGCTTCATTGTCTTGCTTCGGGACCATTCTTGCATCAGTGACAGAGCTCTAGTAGCCAAGAGCTGGGTCTCTACCAGCTCCAACGCCAATGTTAAAAACATCATTTCCCCTCACCCCTTCCTGCTATAGGAGCACCCATATGCTGGCTTCAGGGTGTTCAGTAGAAAATTTGAATCTCAGCCGCGCATGCGCATTGCAACACTGTGGCCACTGCTGCGTATATTAAGTGGCCATGCTACTACTCGTATACATGCTGTCTCTGTGATGTAAAACATATAAAATGATCTGATAGTTGAATGAGGTGAAGAATGATAGTTTAAAAACACTTTTTATTCAATTTATTTATTTACTTTTTTTCCACAATGAGATTTTTTCAGGAGTTCACTGAACCAATGGACATATAGCACACACTTCCACTGTTCATTATTAAATATAGAGAAAACATACTAAATATACTAAAATTAACAGAAAAATATATACATCATAATTTGAAAAAAGTAAAAAGACATCATCACTTGTGTTCCCCGTATATTTACTCTGAGGCAGCTTAAGTGGGAGGTGTTATGGATGGTTCAGAGCAGCTGAGGCAATAACAATGTCATCGCCTCAGGACAGTTAAAGATAGCTTCTTAAAGTACATATTTAGTGTGGAGTTGTAGAGAAATACTGTTGGTATTCTTTCTTACAAAGTTGTTATGTATCAGTTATGTTAGGAAGTTACAGTACTGGTATTTTGAACCATTACAAATATTATTAAACTAAATATTATGAAACTGTATCTATCATTTAGTAGCTTGGAGTAATCCACAGCTTCGGATTGCTAGATTCAGCTGACATTTGATTGGAACATAGAGGTGGCACAGTGTACCTGAACAACCTGAAACACTTTTCCAATTTATTGCTTTTTCTTTTTTTACTTACCATAGTCAATTCTACCCCACCCAGTGGCAACCGTTTTGTTAACTGAGAAACTATCATGCGTGTAGAGACAAGCAGGTCGTAGAAACTTGTTGAAATGCACACGGTCACCAAGACGCAATAGAGCAATATCATTGTATTTGCTTGGCGGTTTATATTCAGGATGGCGGATTATATTTACAATGCGATAATCCACAGGGTGTGCTCCATCATCATCACGCTTCAGATTCAGCTCACCAAGGCGCACTATCACTGGAGGACCCCTGTAAATTGTTAAAGCACCTTCCAGTAAAAAGAAGTTTAGAAATTTAAAAACATGTTAGCAATATTGTCCACCACAAATATCAGTATGGCTTACAGTTTCTAATATTGTTCAAACTGGGTAGTAAATTATAATTATATGAAATAATGCCAATAAAACATTTTATTTTAGTAACTTAATCATAAACACTTACTTAGTAAAATTGAGGATTTCTTAAATGAAATCATATTTTATTGATGGAAGGTTACTTTCCTTTCCAGAAAATGTTATCATTATGTTCTCTCTATTTAGTGTTCAAAGCTAATTCTTAAACATTATTAATAGTTTAATTTTCATTAAATATAAAAGATTTTGATATCCTTGCATTCAAAATATAGCTTTATTTAACACTCTGAATGAGGGCATTTTTAAACAATACTTTGAATATTTGTAAGAGTAGTTTTAAAGCAATGCAATAGAAAACCAAGAACTCTATTGTTGGTTACTTTTAATTGACATTTAACACACACAATATAGGACACACTAAAATTCGTTCAACACTATAAACATAGGAGAAAATGATGTAATATTTTCTCAGAATGAGACTTCTCAAATCAAAGGAATCTTTACTGGATTTGCTAACTCATAATCATTAGTCTTGTCACTAGAAAAAAATTGTATTTCGAGGTACTGAGTAGGCTATAGGTTACTAACAACACTGCTGTACAAATGAAAGAAAATTCATATTCACTGAATGTATTACATTAACTGTGAATGGATAAAGTTGAAAACGTGTACCCAGCTGATTTATTGATTCATATATTTGCCTGTGAACAACTGTTGTTGTATGAGGCATCGTCAGTAAATACATATAAATTGTTATATACATTATTGACAAAAATACAATTATTATGGCATGTGTGACAAGTATTTTACAAATATCATTATTTACAAATTTAATAACAAATTCAAATAAAACACAAATAAGAATTGAACAAAAAATTGACTTAATCACAGTGTGTTTGAGAAATCACCTTTTTCTTCAGTATCTAAAAATTCATTAATGTCGTAGAAAGCTTTTGATTTCAGCCAAGACTCGACTGCCCTTTTAAATTTATTTTGAGGCATCCCTCTTATATCAGAAGGTAGATAGTTGAGAAATACTTTTCCTGTGTGTAAAAAATTTTTTTGGACTTTGCTTAGACGAGTCCATGGCATGTCTAGTAAGTTCCTGTGTCTAGTGTGGTATGAGTGTATGTCTGACCTACATTCATGCATGTGGATATTTTGTTTTGTATGAAGGAGAACTTGTAATATATACAGACAGGGGAGAGTAAGTATTCTGTATTTAATGAAATACTGTCTGCATGAAGTTTCATTACTCAAGCCAAAAATACATCTAATGACTTTCTTCTGCCACAGAAAGACCTCTTTTGCACCAGCAGAGTTTCCCCACAGGAGTACTCCATAGTGAAGGTGAGAATGAAAGAAGGCATAGTATGCCATAAGTAAGATCTCAGTGCTCACACAGGCCTTTAGTTTCCTAATTAGATATAGGATTTTTGCCAGCTTGCTGCAGAGCTTCTCCGTGTGGGTAATCCAAGATAATTTGCTATCTAGGTATATGCCTAATAGTTTTACAGAACGACTGTGTTCATTATGAATGTCTCTGAGGGAGAAGAGGATGTGTTCAGTTTTATTTGCATTTAATGTTAGCTTATTCTCATGGAACCACTTAGCGGCCTATTCCATCATGGAATCGTTCATTAGTTTAACGACCTTCACATCTATTTGTGTTGTGAGAAGAGTGGTGTCATCAGCGTACATCACTGTTTTGCACAATAGTGTTTTGGGGAGGTTATTCACATAAACAATGAAAAGGAAAGGGCCTAGCACGGACCCCTGAGGCATACCGTATTTTACCTTGAGAAGGTCAGATTTTTTGTTAGAGTTAACAACCACCATTTGATACCTGTTAGTCAAATATGAGTTAAGTAGAGCTAGTTCAGTGTCAACAGTTCCATAGTTTTCAAGTTTCTTTATTAAGGGGCTGTGTGAGACGGTGTCGAATGCCTTCGATAGGTCAACTAAAGTGGCATAGGTGTGCTCCCTATTTTCAAAACCATGTAATACTAATGACACAACTTCTTTAACTGCATGAATTGTTGATCGCCCATTTCGAAAACCATACTGGGCCTTGTTAAGTTGTGATATTCAAAAAAATCATTTAGTTGGGTTTTCATTAAAGTTTCAATGATTTTTGAAACTACGGGTACAATTGCTATGGGTCTGTAGTTCTGGGGGGAATTTCTATCCCCTTTTTTGTGGATGGGCAAGATAATTGTCTGTTTTAAGCAATCCGGAAAGGTTCCCTCCCTAAACATCCTATTGATAAGATAGGATAGTGGAATACAGATAGAGTGTATTATTTTTTTTTTCAGGATAAAATTAGATAAACTGTGTATGTCTTCTGTTCTAGAGCTGCTCATTAAGCTAACTACATAGAGTATATCCTTGGGAGAGATGGTTTCCCATTCAAATTTGGGCAAGTTATCTTTTAGCTCTGTTTTCTGTAAATGGTTAAGTTGATCCGCCCTGGCATCTAAGTTGTTTTCATCTGTAATATGAAATTTACCAGAGTTTATGAAACTGTAGTTTAGCCTGTTCCTCTAACAGGAGATTTATCAGCAATTAGCCCAGATTCTGATTTAACTACATCCCATGCTGCTTTGCATTTATTGTTGGATTGAGAAATATAATTATCATTTGCTGTTTGCTTTGCAGAAATGATTTCTTTTCTGTAAAGCTTTTTTAACTTGATGTACAGAAGTGTAATTTCATGATTACTCTGAGATTTATCATGGCAAATTTTTAACAGTATTCTTAAATTGTTCAAGTAAGGTGTGTACCAGTTAGTTAAATTTCTCTTCAGCTTTTTCATTCCATTAGCCCTATTGCATTTAGTGATGACGGGACATTGTTCATTAACGGTACTTGTAATGGTGTGTAAGAAATAATCAAAAGCATCACCTAATGGATTATTCATCAGGACAGTAGAATTCCAATCTATTCTCACAAGTTTTTCATTGACACTTTTAACATTTACTGGGTTTAAGTGCCTCACTGCTCTAGGTTCTGTAGATTGTTTATATTCACTTTCAGGCCCCATTATTATTTAAAAACAAAAAAAAAAAAAAAAAAAAAAAAAAATTACCATCATGATCAGATAGCAAAGGTTTGACTACATTTAAAACTACATCTTATTTAGAAATATTAGAGATGACATTATCCAGGCAGGCATTCAGCCTGGTAGGTTTATTGTTAAGACAAGTAAAATTATGTGATTTAAGAGTATCAAGTAGTAGTCTAAAAGTAGAGTCCTGTATGGTCACATCAGTATTAATATCACCAATTATTAAAATTTTGTGGTTTTTAAATATATGATGGACACAAACTTTGTTGTCAGTTTTTGGTGTACAGTACAAAGACACTACAACAATCTTGAGTTCAGGTAAATGAATAGCAGCCATTTCAGTTTGTCCTTTATGTACTAAATGATTTAAATCAATTACTTTGGCTGTATGGGACAAATCACTTTTTATGAAAATTGATACTCCACCATTTTCCATATGGGATCTAAAATAACCAGTTAAAAATTTAAAGCCAACTGGGATATACATTTGACATTCATCTACCTTAAGCCAGTGTTCATTAAGGCACAGAATATCACACTGAAATTCATCTAAAAATAATTCAAGTTCTTGAAGTTTGTTCCTCACTGACTATGTTGATGTGAAAGAAGGAAAGAAATTCACAATCTCTAACTTTTAATTGGGTAACAGGTTTATCATTAGAAGAGCTCATAGTTATTGTGTGTGTTTCTATTTTATCAGACCAAGGCTTGCAAAAACAAGGCTAGGTCTTCACTGCAAGTTTCCCTGGATTATTGTTTTCTGTGATTTAAACTTGTCATGTACAACTTCAGTAAGAGCTTGGAACAAGGCCATTTTACCAGAGTAATTGAAGTGCTGACCATGTTTAGTAAACTGGTCCCTTTTGAAAGTACCTGCATTAATTAATGTCACATTGTTGAAGTGATCACAGATCTGTTTGTTCTTGCAATTCGTTTTAATTATTTCTTTGTGTACAGGTGAAGTGTCATTCAGGTCATGGCGGTGAGGTAAGTTTACTATTATGGAGTTTGTGTGGGTGAGGTTGGCTAATGTTCTTTTGAGGGCAGATGTAGCCTCAGAGGCTTGATTTTTGCTAACATCGTTTGAACCTCCAATTACCACAACAAAATTGTTAGTTGAGAAGTCAGAAAAGTCACTTTTACCCACAACATTACTCATTGAAGCACCAGGTTTCATAAAACTTTCGACTGCATAATTCGTATTGTCATTCAGCACAGAACTTAAAAGGCTGGACATACCTCGGCCATGACTGTCGGAAATAATCCTTATTTTGCTCTTCTTTACAGAGATTGGCACACGATTAGTTACACTGCACACATTGGAAGCAACAATTACGTTTGAAATTGAATTTTAACTATCATCAGTAGCCACAGTAGGGTCGACTATTTCAGATTTGCTTAACACTCCAAATCTATTACGAAGAGGTGGAAAACTGATATCATAGTCTTTAAGCTTTTTTGTGACAGTTCTCTTTCTCGAAACAGATTCCCAGCGCCTAACATCGTTACTTGATTGAGTGGGCAATTGAGCACTGTTATTACAGTGAAGACTGTTAGGCCTAGTATCCATTTGTGCAATCTGTTCCCGAAGTTTTGCGTTCTATAATTGGAGATCTTTATTGTCTTTTTGTAGCAACTGAGCACTGTTATTAGAATGAAGATTGTTAGGCCTAGTATCCATTTGTGCAACCTGTTCATGAAGTTTTGCATTCTCTAATGGAGATCTTTAATGTCTTTTTGTAGCAGTGAGATGATTTTTTTCCAGTCGTTTACATCCTGTGCATCACGGCGTGTAGCAGGACTGTAATCATTCTCGGCAGAGACAGTGACCAAACGTACCTGTTTACCGTTAGGATCTACACAACTGCGGCATCTCCATTCACTATTTTCATCTGGTAGACTGTTTTCCGACACTTCAGCGCACCGAAAATGGCTCCATTTGTCGCAAAAGTCGCACAGAATTCCGTTTTACACAATTTTTTTACACTTTACACACTTTATATCTAGTAGAACACGACTTTTAGAACGAGTTAAAATAGACTCTACCACTCTACCTGGCGCCATTGCTGGGACTCAAACCCGAGTCTCCTGCTTTGTAGGCAGTTGCATTGACCTCTAAACCACTGGGGACACAGCTATCACCACACCTGTACAGAATTACTCAAGTATGCCTCCCATAAGATACACATTCTCATCTTATATAAATGCCAATGATGGGTAATGATCCTTTCTTCAGTGAAGAAGCACTCTTAGTCCCTTACTCTTAAAAGAATTAGTTTACAATAACTACACATTTGAGTTCTAGTGGTCAGGGATAAAGTTAAAATTTTTATCTGATGGGAGACATACTCGAGTAATTCCGTGCAGGTGTGGTGATCGCTGTGTCCCCAGTGGTGTAGAGGTCAGTGCAACTGCTTAGAAAGCAGTAGACCCAGGTTCGACTCTCAGTTTCAACTTTACCCATTCACATTTAATGTCATACATTCCATGAATTTGAATAGATAATAACTGAGGCCAAGAGGATTACAGGAATGACTGATATATTACAAGGATAACTTTGATATATGTAATTTGGAAAAACTAAACTTGGGAAACGATCAAGATTGTATGGCTTCTGAAGTAGCCATTGAAATTGATTATGTTGTGTTCAGCAGTGTGTTCTACCAGTGGATAGTCAATTCCACTCTTTGCCTCAGTTTTGTGGTAGTCATTCATTTGACTGGACAGATGGCTGTTTGTCATGTCGATAAAGTGCTATGCATGAATTGCACCATAGGTGGTATAACACCTGGATACTTTTTATGTGGCTCCAATTCTGATAAGATAGGATAAGCCTCTGATGGGACTGGAGTGGGATCTGCTTCTTGGATGAATCATCCAGGTACTCTTTGATAGGCATGTGGCTCATATAGTCTGAGTGGGTGGGGCATAGGAAAAGATTAGATATTTTTTAGGTTTGATGGGCTGCAGATTACCAGGAGCAGGAAAGATTGTGGGTGTAAGGTCCCTCGTATAATTGTGGGGCTGATACTTGATTGTTGATGGATAGATAGAAACCCTGATGAAAATTATGGTTTGGTTGTTCTAGTCTGGGATGATATTCAGTGACGAGGGTGGAGCTCTTCTGCAGTTGGTATCTGAGAGTAGTGGATGGATTAGGTGGAAGGATATGGCATAGGGAAACTGCAAACTAGGTTTCAGGGAAAGTGCATGATGGCATAGTTATTAGAGAGGCTTTCAGCATAATGAGCAAAGTAAGTCTTGTCATGGAGATACACTGTCTTTTGGTTGCCAGAGTATAAAGGAGTTATTTTGTGGTTTGTAATGGATGACACCTGACAATATGCAGGTACTATTAATGATTTGTTGGCTTAATATAGACATAAGTGGGGATACAGTTAGCACAGAGATGGAGGTCTATGTCTAAGGCAACAGATTTGGCTGAGGACAATAAACAGAAGGAAAAGAATATTAGGGTTAAATGTCACTTTGTGAGGAGAACTAGGTGAAGGTAAAAGGAGAGAAGGTATTGAGGTTATGAAGGGAAGACTGAGGATAGGGTGTCTTTGCCTTGGGTCCACATCAAGAAGATACCACCGAATCAAACAAATGGCTTTGGAGCTTAACAAGGTTTCCTATACATAACCTTACCCAGATTGATATAGGAGGGTGCTTTATGAGTGCCTATGACCATATCATGGACTTGTTTATACAGCCTATACTATTTATAGTGCCATCAGTTTTAATGAGATGCTCATTGTAACAGTGAAATCAAATGGTTAACTCTAAATCTTATGTAAATGCTACATAGCCCTCACTTACAAGGGCAGGTTGTGAGACATGCCTCACCAATTTAACTCTAACTGTGTGAGAAGAAACAGATAAATTTACCTTTTAAATTATTAAAACATCTTTCCTGAGTGGGCTGTAGGAAAAGGGAAATCACTCATGAAATATTTATGACTACAGTGTAAAATATAAGCTACTTTGAATAACAAAATATGTAGTGTTGGGGTAGTGCAGGGAGTAAGCGAACAGACTGGTAATTTTGGAGTTCAGGTTCAATTCCTACTACTTCATTATTTTTCCTTTCATGGTTAAACTTTTAATTAGAAAATGTAAATACATTTAAACATTATAGTGTACTGCATTAGTAATAAGGCCAGTTCACAATTCACCACAAAGATGTGGTGACGAGCTGCGACAGGCACATACAAAGTGCGGCAGCCGGAGGTGATGGTTTTATGATTGTGTTGTGTGACTGTGTGACTGCGTGAGTGTTCTATTTTCTGAAGAAGGCCATGGCTGATACCTGAAAGTGTTGTATGTATGTGTCTGTTGTATGTGCCTGTCGCAGCTCGTCACCATGTCTTTGTGGTGAGTTGTAAACTGTCCTTATTACTATATTATTAATTCCAACCTGGACTTTCTATTATTACAGTGTACTGAATTATTATGACAGAAAAATTTATCATTAAGAAAAGCCATAAATGAAACACATTCTGTCATATAACATCAATTGAGTGCTTTAATTTTCACCACAATGATTTGGTATCCATCAGATATGACAGAGAAAATACCATCATTTAAAAACTTGAGTGAAGTACACTTCTGACATTCAGACTGAAAAATTCTTTCATTAAACTTGTATGGTATGAACATTGTTTTGGACATTTAATATAACAGCCATGGACAATTAATTCCTAAATTTTTCAGAAATATTATTTTCCTTCAAACCTTTACTGAGTAATGGTAATTAACTATTCAATTTTATTGCCTTAATTAAATAAATCAAAGTAATTATAAATCAAATGAATATATTTATTTCAAACAATGGGAATTCCAGGAAAGAGTCAACAATACTTTTTACAAGGATAGATTGCTACTCACCATAGAAATGTCCTGATAAGCTGCAGAAAGGTACACACAACGGATACAACTTTCTACAAAGCTTTCAGCTATTGTGGTCTTCATTATATTGAGTTCTCCTCTCTCTCTCTCTCTCTCTCTCTCTCTCTCTCTCTCTCTCTCTCTCTCTCTCTCTCTCTCACACACACACACACACAACTGCCATCTCTTGCTGCTGTAGTCAGACTGCTGGACACAGGATAGCTTAGAAGAAAGTGACCCGCAGTGGAGGTGAGGAGACAGCATGGAGAGTGAAGTAGGAATGGAGGGGATGATTGCATGGTGGGGGTGGGGGTGGGGAAATATGCCAGTGCTACCTGTCAGACAAGGAGGAAGACAAGGAAAGAGACTGGAGTGTGTAGTGGAATGGAAGACAGACTTGAGGCTAGAATATAGGCAGGGAAGGGAATGGGAGGGTCTTGAGGGTAGGAACTAGCAAAGGTTTAGGCCTGGGGGATTGCAGGAGCAGAGGATAAATTGTAGGGAGAGTTCCCACCTGTGCAATTCAGAAACGTTTGTGTTTGTGGAGCAAATCTATATGGCACAGGATGTGTAGCAGTCATTCAAGTTATATCAATAATGGAGGAGAGGTAACAACTCATTGTACACAGGCTCAGTGATTTGTTCACAGACACGAAACAGGTCATGCCCACATAGGAAGCTGCATAGTGGTTGTAAATCACATGACTGTTTTCACAGTGTAACGTTTCTGCTATGTTGCAAACTCCTAAAAATCAGTTGCCAACATAGAAACACGAAATATCTGACACCTAAAATAAAACTTCATTACCGGACATGTGATATTTTACATTTTCGCCTTCTGTTTGAAATTCTATTAACACTATTAGTAAGACGCTTTTAAAAAATAGTACATTGATTTAAATATAACTTCGGCTGACCTTTTACGTAATTTTCAGTTTTTAATACTTTCGTAAATAATAGCTGCAAACACTAAAAACGCATTACACTTAGTTTCGGAAATTGCTGAACCTATATGATACTAATTTGTATAAAAACAATAATGCTACATGTTATAACTATTGCACAACATGAATTCATATATACTTTTTGTTTAAATAAATTAGGGCAGACCATGTTTTATATATTATTAGATCCTAAATTAAATACTGATAATTTTTCATGCACTAAAATTAATAATCTGTTTGGTACTAAGAAACTATCCTTGAAATTAACAAAACTACAACAACCATATACAAATCCGTATTAATAAATAATTTGACCGCAAACTGAAACACATTAAAATTCCATGTCACAATAATAATACGCCTACACACTATTGGCAAAACAAATATGTGTGCACTTCGAAAACACACATAATGTAAATAATTTGAGCACACTAAACACTAGTCAAAAGGGACTTTGCATTTGTGTACCACAGTTAAATACAAATTTCATGAAACGAGTACATACATTGAGAAAAATAGTCAAAGCTTAAATGTAATGTTTTAATTTCTGTATTTTGGCATATTTAACGTAAAAGAATATTGTTTAATTGTGAATTACAAAACTTTGTCATCAATCTTATTACGTGGTTACGTAGAAAGATGTTTGAGAGAAACCATTGTTTAGTTAGTCTTGGATAGAGTCTGTTAGCAGCTACAAGCCTGTAAGCTGTTGGCTTGCCGCTGCATTTTTTTTATTGTGCAATGTTTAAGTGGAAATAAAATCGTTTCCATATCAACTGACATGGTTTTAATTTACGAAAAGATCCTGTAAAATCAAATTCTTTAGTGAATGCCGAAGACAGCTCACAATGCAATGGACCTCAGCCAGCATATAAGTTCAACTTCACCTACAGTGGAATGACTTTATTATAGACTGAACTAATAAAAATTTCCGTAATTCAGGAAACTATTAGGGCTCAGTTTGAGTCATTCGGAAAAGGGGTGATGGACGTTAGAACAGGTTGTGCTGACTTTTATGGGATAGGAAATGAATATGACAGGAGTGGAGTAGGTGATGGTGAGATAGTGGATAGGACAGGTTTTGCGTCTAGATCTATTTCAGGGATATGAGCCCAGGGGCAAGGTGTTGGGAGCAGGAATAGAGTAGAGATGGACAAGGATATTACATCCTCCATTCCGCCATACACTCCAGTCTCTCCCCTTCCCTTCCTCCCTGTCCATCAGACAGTACTGGCACATTCCCCCACTCACTCCCTGCATCCATCCTCTCCCTTCCTCCTTACCCCCACCTCTGGCTGCTTTCGCTCTGATCATCCAGAGACCCTCAGTGTGACTACAGTGGCCAGACATGGCGATTGCAATCTTTTTATATCAGATAGGGTAGCCTAATAAGTTTTATTTAATTGCTCACTTCAATAATACAACAACCACAAATATATAAATTTGGAGACTAAGGGTGACTTTTCGTGGATGCACAGAAATTTTACGAGTTAACGATTAATGTTAACTTCTGCTAAATTGACCGTAGAGTAACACTTCAATGTTTAATGAGACTATTTTATTAATGGATTAATGAAGCCAATTTTTTTACTAACAGTGCCCAGCTCTGGTTGTGAATTACAATTAATGTTCTCAAAAATATGTCTTGGGATAAACTGTCCCATTTAAATCTTATTTTCAGTGTCATCATCCTGTGTTATTGTTTTGTTCATGTCTTTCAAAATGCATACTCAATGAAGATCACGTATGTGCTGCAGATTGGAAAGAGGTGCAGGTGGATGAATAGGGTGATGGAGACCACATGTTGTGTTACATTGGAATGTTGATGCAGGTAAATTTAGCAACAATTACATTGTAATATAAGCAGTTAAGACAAATTTGGAACTGAACACAAAATTTAGTACCAACTAACTGAGGAACATTGAGCTCCTTGGAAAACGAATTCAATCAATTTTTGCCAAGATAACAATACGATAAGAGTAGTCACTTTTGTATGGTATTACAGGAAAAAAAAAAACAACAACACAAAGGAAAATGGTAAAATTGAAAGCAATAGGGAAAAAGGAGGGGGGGGGGGGGAGTGAGAGAGATATGTTTTCATCTACTAAAATAAGTAATTGGAGTAATATATTAATCATTTGTGGAGTTATCTTTCTTTGTTTCTTGTTTTTTGTAAATAAGTTTAATTGTTATATCTAGTATTATTTTGTTTAATTTTACTAAATTCATAAGTAACACTAACAGACATTATTCAAGACAGCACTTTTCATCCGTTCTATTGCATCTTACACTAATATGTAGTACAACAATAATGGTTACCAGAAAAGAGCATTAGATAGCAAGTGTGTACTTACTTTCCAGAGTGTGTGCAGTGAGCTGCAGTGAGAACGTAATATTCACTGATCAGTGATCCTCCACAGTTCCATGCCAGACTACCGTCATCTTGATAACCAATAGCAGCCTGTTAACATACATTCAATGGCACATATGTAGCTACGTAGAAAATAAAATATACATATACATGGTACAGCAATTTCTCTTTGCCTGTGAATGATGGCTGGTGCAAGGATGCACTTGATATACCATTGAGATTTTTTGTTCTGCACCACACACCATTCAAATATGAACAAGTTAGTCCCTTTCTCTTATGTTCTACAACTAGTATTCATCCTGGAATTCATGTTATTGTAATAACATAGACATAATGTATTCCATATAAAGTAACTGAAGAAAAATCCATCTGAACTAAAAACACAAATTAGAATATAAATATATTGGAAAACACTATGATTACTACTTATCTAAAGGTATACTTTGCTACCTTTCTACAAATGTCTATCTTGGTGTGTTTGTGTGTGTATGTGCATGGGTGTGGGTGCGCTTGTTTACCTTCCCTTTTTTCCCCCCTAAGGTAAGTCCTTCCACTCCCGGGATTGGAATGACTCCTCTTCCATTCCCTTAAAACCTGCATCCCCTCCTTCCTTCCTCTTTTCCTAAAGAAGCGGCCATCGGTTGCGAAAGCTTGTATCTCGTGTTTGTGCGTGTTTTTATTTGTTGGTGTTTTTTGTCTAACTACAAGCCTGTCCTTCGGGTAAGTTATCCCGTTTTATATTTTATGTTTGCGTTTGTGGATATGTGTGGGTGTGTGTGTATTTGCTTACCTTCTTTTTTTTCCCCAAGGTAAGTCTTTCCTCTCCCAGGATTGGAATGGCTCCTTACCCACTCCCTTAAAACCCTCATTTACTTTTCCCTCTCCTTCTCTTCTGCTTGAAGAAGCAACTGGGTTGTGAAATCTTGTGTTTATGTGTGTGTTTTATTTGTTGCTATCACTACCTGTGCTCCTTCACCTGGCAAGTGAACTTCATCTACTTACCAGGTGAAGGAACACAGGTAGTGATAGTAACATAAATAAAACACACACACCTAAACGCAAGATTTCGCAACCCAGTTCCTTCTTCAGGCAGAAGGGAAGGAGAGGGAAAAGGAAATGATGAGGGTTTTCACTAAAATCTCAAATACATTTCTATGTGTATTTAATAATGATTTTATTGCCTCTCTTCCACTAGTCTGCTTCATTTTGTGAAACTAATCTGTACCATATGTTGTGGAAACCACTACTATTGAAACTTCCTGGCAGATTGTGAGAATGCACTGTGAAGCATGCCAGGATAGCTCAGATGGTAGAGCACTTGTCGGCAAAAGGCAAAGGTCTCAGATTTGAATCTTGGTTCTGGCACACAAGTTTAATCTGCCAGGAAGTTTCGTATAAGCGAACACTCCACCACAGAGTGAAAATATCATTCTGCACTACACTACACTATCAGTTGCAACACTGTGAAACGGTAATTATGAACTCTTCAAGATGAAAATAATTCATTGAACATTCACATCCATGATACAAACTCATGCTCTCCAGCTGAAAGTAAGGAAATATTACATCTACGTAGACCAAGAAGATGCATAAACAGCTATAAAATCAAATTTACAAAAGAGAGAATGCAATTCCACACTGAAATGTCAGTGCCTGTAAGTATTTCACTCATATGTGGGAGCCTGTCTCATAATTGTCATACTTCCCACAGCACCCCCCCCCCCTCCAATGTAGACATATGCCAGATGTACTCAGAAGTGTGTTGAACAGTGGTGCAGATTATTCATGATGCAAACTGGAGTACCTATTGAGATGAGAGTTTGCAGAGTGGATAACAACTGTGGGTGGCAGCATCAAACTGTGCATTCTGCTGTTGTGAACCACAATTGTTCTTTTCCAAGTTGTAAGTATGGTTATTTTATTTTAGCCATGGATAGTGGTCTTAGTGTTTTGTTTGAAGTGTAAGCTTTAATAATGAATGGCAGGAAACACACTATTGTGTTACTGAGTGGAAGTCGTATGAGTGCCACCCCCAATGTGATCTCGGGGCTAGATGTGTGGCATATGAGGATGACCTCACATATGGCAAACTGACAACAGTTGGGGCACTGGTGTTGGTGGTGGTGGTGTTGGTGGTGGTGGTGGTCGTGGTGTTAGTTCCAACACAAGGAAGTGTATTGTAAGTCACAAATTGCATCATACATGGTGCAGTTGATGCAAATATCATAGAATTCATTGGGAAAACCCCTCTGTTTGTATCAGCACTAAAATCAAATGACCAGTGTGTGTTCAGCAAGCCCAAGAACAAAGATCAGTTTGGTATATAGTGTTGGTGTGCACTCATAGTTGTTTCGTAATACAAACTCTAACACTATTGACTTATGTATGTTGCATATTGCAGAACACCGAGTGGCCACTGTTTAATTTCAGTTTTGTTGGAGGCAGCCTGTGGAACTGGTGAAAATGCTGAACTGTCACAAGGCCATATGATTGTCATGACACATTGGGAAAGAAATGCTATGGCATTTATGCATCTGTGGTCACAAGTGTGGGAAGATCAGTGCCTCATGGCATGTGAAGATTGAGTGTCCACTCTAATAACATAAATATGCCAGAAAAACACTTTATTTGCATACATGTATTACAGGAGCATCTACATTGGTCTAAAGCTCAGCTCAAACTGAACTGTCTCCACTCGCAGATATTCTCCTCACCCACGGGAGTCTCTCGAGTCAGATGTATTGTAAATACTACAACTTAAATAGTTTCACAATAATGTGTATACAAGGACATGAACACTGCATAAATTGAAGGAACCTAAGGTTTATGAGAGTTTCAGAGGAAGCATTAGTCAACAACTGACAAACAGGAAATAATAATACAGTAGAAGAAGAAAGGGAAGGTATGAAAGATGAATTAGTGAAACAGAAGAAGGTCAAATAGATAGAAAGGCAATGTGTAGTAGAGATCTCTGGATATCACAGGTGATACAAAATTTAATTGATCAAAGGAGACAGTATAAAAACGCAATAAATGAAGCAAGAAAAAGGGAGGTGGACAGTAAGTGTGAATTGACTATGTAGGAGTGATAAGAGGACTAATACAAGTTTGAAGAAGACTGTATAACTAGGGGAAAGATAGATACAACCTGTGGGAAACTCAAATAGATATTTGGGGACAAGAAAGCAGCCGATTTAATATCAAGAGCTGATATGGAAATCCAGTACTAGGCACAGAAAGGAAAGCTATATGGTCGAAGTAATGAGAAGAGGGGCTATACAAAGAAAGTTAATTTGAAGGCAATATTATAGTCAGGGGAAGGAAATGAATTTGAAGCAATATTGTAGACAGGGGAAATGAAGTAGATGAAGGTGAGATAAAATATATGATCTGTAAGAAAAATTTGATGAGACTGAAAGAGCTAAGGAAACAAGGCTCCTGCAGTAAATGATATTCTCTCTAAACTGCATATGTCCTTGGAAGAGTATCCCATGATGAAAATATACCTCTTGGTGTGCAACGTGTATGAGGTTGGCAAAATAGTCTTAGACTCCAAAAAGACTGTAATAGTTGCAATTCCAAAGAATTCGGGTGTAGAGTGCTATGCATATTACTGAACTATCAATGAAAAATCAGATAGGTATATGAATAATGGAGGACAGGTAACAACTCACTGTAAACAGGCTCACTGAGCTGCTGACAGACACGAAAATAGATAATGACATTCACACTACTTAAATTTTCAGCTATGGCCTTCATCAGAAAAAGAAACACATGCATTCATGCAATTATTCAGACAACTATACAGACAACTATCATGTCCAGCCACTCCAGCGATACAAGATGTAGACTGCAAGTGAGGTGGTAAGTGGAGGGGGAAGGATGCTGTGTATAGATGGGGATGGAAAGTTTCACATTGCATGATGGATTTTAAGGGTGGGAATTTGAATTGTGGCAATGAATACAGCAAAGGGAAGGGGCAGGAAAGGATAAAAGGGGTGTGTAGAGAAGTGTGGAGAGGGAGTGGGAGGATTGGAAATGATATGAATTATAAGGAAAAATAAAAATAGGAAAAAAGGAAAAATGAAGTTAGGAAAACGGAAAAAATAAAGTTAGGGGGAAAAAAAGGAAAAGATAAAAAAAAAGTAATCCATTAAGTGGATATTGTAAGTGGTGATTTACAGTTGTAAGGAAGACATGAGATACAGGATAATGGGTGGGGAAGGAAGAGGGGAGGAAAGATGTTATGCATAGGGTGCAGGGATTGGAAGTTATTATGAGGGCAGGATGGTTGTGAGACTATAGAATGTGTTGAAGGGACAACTCCCATCTGCGCAGTTCAGAACAGCTGGTGGTGGAAGGGAGGATCTAGATGGATCGGGTAGTGAATCAGCCATTGAAATCCAGAGGGCCTGTTCAGTTGCATGCTGTGCCACAGGGTAGTTCATCTTGCTTTTTGCCACAGTTTGGCAGTGGCCATTCATCCTGACAGACAGCTGGTTTGTCGTCATACACTGTGCAATGATTGCAGCAGAGTTGGTATATCACATGGCTGCTTTCACAAATGGTTCAACCTCTGATGGGGTAGGATAAGCCTGTGATGGGACTGGAATAGGAAGTGCTGGGTGGTTGGATTGGGCAGGTTTTACATAAGGATCTTCCACGGGGGTAGGATCTCTGTGGCAAGCGGTTGGAGTTGGGAGTGGCATAGGGATGGACTAGGATGTTATGGAGGTTGGGTGGATGACAGAACACCACTTCAGGAGGGATCAGAAGGATCCTGGATAGGATGTCTCTCAATTCAGGGCATGATGACAGATAATCAAACTCCTGATGAAGGATGTGATTAAGTTGTTCCAGTCCAGGTTGTTACTGGCTGCCAAGGAGGACACTCCACTGTGTGTGGTTACTAGGGTTGGGGGGAGGATTGCTGATGTGTGGGGATATGGCACGGGAAATCTGTTTGCGGACTATGTCACAAGGGTAATATCTGTCTGTGAAGGCCTTTATGAGGCCTTTGGCATAATGGGCAAAGGACTTCTTACACTGCAAATTTGCTGTCCACAGGTGGAAAGGCTGTATGGGAAGGATTTTGATAGCTGCCATCCATTCCACATCAAATCCATTACTCTAGTTTTTCAATGACTGCTTCACTACCTAAGCCATCTGGATCCTCCCCTCCACCACCAGGTCTTCTGAACCGCGCAGATGGAACATCGTCCTTTCAACACATTCTAAGGTCCTGCAACCATCCTGGCCTCAACCTAAGATAACTTCCCATCCCTGCACCCTATGCCTAACATCTCCCCCCCCTCTTCCTTCCCCACCCATTATTCTGTTTCTCATGTCTTCCTTACAACTGTTTATCACCACTTACAATATCCCCTTAATTTATTACTTTTTCTTTTTACTTTTTTTTTTTTTTTTTTTTTTTTTTTTTTCCTTTTTGTTCTTAACTTTATTTTTTCCTTTTTTCCTAACTTTATTTTTCCTTTTTCCCTATTTTTATTTCTCCTTATAATTCTCATCCCCCCACTCCCTCCCCACCACGTGAGGAAACTCTACACCTCCCTTTTATCCTTTCCCACCCCTTCCCTTCACTGTATTAATTGCTACAATTCAAATTCCCACCTTTAAAATTCATCAAGCAATGCAGAATTTTCCACCCCCACCTATACACAGCATCCTTCCCCCTCCACTCCCCTCCCACTCACAGTCTGGATGCTTGTGTCACTGGAGTGGCCGGACAAGATAGTTGTGTGTGTACAGTTGTCCGAGTGATTATGTGAATGTTGTGTTTCTTTTTCTGATGAAGGCCATGGCCAAAAATTTAAGTTGGGTAAATGTGATTATCTACTTTTACGTCTGGCAGCCGCTCAGTGAGCCTGTTTATGGCGAGTTGTTACCTATCCTCCATTATTGATATTACTGAACTATCAGTTTACGAATTCATGATTGTGAAGTAGTAACATTAATTAATTACAGAAGAATAAAAAAAATCTGATAAAATGAATCTTTGGAAAAGATTATTTTTGATTACAAATGTAGGAACATGGAAGGCAATACTTGCCTTATGAATTATCATAGAAAATAGGTTAACAAAATTCAAACTTACATATACAGCTTTTGTAGATTGGGAGAAAGCTTTTAAGAATGTTGACCGGAATACACTTTCAAATTCTGAAGGCAGAGGGGTAAAATAATATCAACAAAGGGTTATAAGCAACTTGTACAGAAACCAGACAGTAGTTATAAGAGGAAAAGGGCTTTGAAAAGATGCAGTGTCCAGGAAGGGAGTAAGACACACACCACCATCATGTCTGGCCATTCCAGCACCACAAGCATCTAGACTGTGAGTGAGGTTGGGAGTGGAGGTGGAAGGTTTTATGTAGTTGTCCCAATTCAAATTGCTTCTTATGCCTATTCCAGATATTTTATGCAAGTAATTACATTCAGTGATGGTTCTATTATTGCATGATTAATCCTTTTATGGCTGCAGAGGCGAACGCCCTGGCTGCCCGTCTGGCAGTATCTCACTGCTCTGCCAGAGTTGCAGTTTATGTTACGAAACAGCCCTTCATATCTAAACGATACTGTTATAAGTTTATCCTCAGCTGAGAATGAAAAGATTTAATTAAATTCTAATACCTTTCGGATTTAATTGAAAAAAAAAAAAAAAAAAAAAAAAACAAACTATAACTTGAGATGTACATAACCAAAATATATTACTACAACATGTTAAAGTTTCATTAACATCGGTCGAGTATGTTTGGCAACATTTAGTTTTACAGTGAGTTGTTCATAGGGAAGACCTGCAAAACTCTGACAGTTCTAGCTATAATCGTAAATAAAAAATATTTATTGAAATTTATGTTGTGCTATGTAGCATAATGGAGAATTAAACAAGAAAAATAATTATGTAATAATTAAATGGAAATATTAAAATAAAAATTTTGATACCCGACTGCTTCGTTTGAAACTAAAGCCTAAATTCGATTCACTATGCTTAATAATCTGATAATAAGCTTTCTGCCAGTGGATTTATTTTTGAGTTGTTCATGGAGTAGTAGACTTTGACTTTCGTGATTTCCCATTTCTGAATCAGGCATTGGACTGCTGCTGGCCGAGTTAAAAACTTTTTTTATTACTTCTATTGCTTTTATTTTTCCTTATTTTTTCATTTTCTTTTCTTTCAACATTCAAGGTACTTGAAGAAACTAATACTTCCTTACTTTGTGCTATGTCTCAAATCATGGCACCATACAGAGAGCAACTTTTGCATCTGATTTGTGTCATTTTCCGTTTTGAAATGGCAGTACACACTAAACAACCTCTCTGCAGTATCTCCTTTCTCTCCTTTGCTCCTAAGAACCTAAAATAATGTTATTTTTTATTTTCCAGTCGGTGTCTGTGGTATCTAGGTTTTAGATGTTTATGAATGAAACTTCTCCAGTAACTAATGGATTAGCTGCAAATGAAATTTTGCTAGTGGCTTCTTCGGTTTATTTTGCATTTCAAAAATAGTTTTAGCATTGACCATGCTCGAGGCAGTAAATGAAAGAATACTTTTGTGTACCATTTCACTGTTGTTCATATGCACTGTACAGAACTTAACATCACGTCAGTTCTATCAACTGCACCCGTTGACTAATTGTAACTAACTACACAAATGGGTTTTACTTTATTTTCTCTCGTTTTATGATTCTTTTTTTTCTCTCTGAACAAACTCTGGTCCATTTACAGTGGAAACCATCAAGACGTATTTACTGTCCATCCCACACTCCAATTATGTTTCCCTTTCTTCAGTTTACCAGGTAAAGGTGGTAAATGTTTCCTGTTTTTACGCACTGTGCTAACGGCATTAATGCCCTTTACATGGAGCCTTAAGATGACTAAATAAATGCTATGACCTTTGTTGAGGTATGGTAACAACAAACTGACAACGATATCACCTTATTTGCCCCAGTCAGCATTTACGGATTCTACTTCAGTAGCGGCGCCAGTGTAGACAATATAATCCAGAATGTAATTGGTCTGAAAGCCAGAAAGCATGAAAATTCTAAATCAAAACGACTACTTATGTTTGCAATATACTGTTTGGACCGTAGCTTTCCTCTGAAAAGTAGCAACATTCTTCAGTTACTAAGTACTCAAACGGGATTACAGCCTCTCGGAATCTCTTTCTGGTGTGATCGACAATCAAGCGTATTTTCACATGAATATCTTGCGATACGGACAAATTGTCACTAAAGTGTAGTAAACGCAGTATTGAGTGGCCGAGTGCATTGAGGCACTCTGCTTCGATGCACGAGGTTCAAATCCTCCCTCCGGCATGGATATTTGTGCTCTCTTTAGTTTAAGTTAGTTTATAAGTAGTTTGTAATTTTAGGGACTGATGACCCCTCAGTTAAGTCCCATAAACTTAACAAACATTGTAACAAATGCAGTATCACCTTGTAACAGTCTCTGGCCATTACATTCGAAAATACTGCTGTTTGCAGCAAGGAATCTTTTGAGCAATATTTATTCACTGCTAACAGTTTGGACTTTGGCATAAGGAGGGAACAAGCCAAAAAGCAATAAAATTCTGGAGGGTCTATAGGGTTTCATTTTGTTAATCTGCTGGGCATTGTCATTATTTTTTCAGTGAGAAATGTATAATATTTGTTCATATCTAGAAATAGCTTAAACAAAGTCAAATGAGATAACGTACAAAAATAAATAAATAAATCTAAATATGTTGCCGATTCATTGAAATCTACCTTTAAACCACTAAAAGTGTTCGCAAAATTGTGACAATTCATCGTAGGATGACTATCAGATCAGTCATACAATCATTTCCATGTCGAAATCTCACTGACCACATCATCATCTTTTTCCTATTACGAAGAGGAATCTTCTGCGGAAGTTCTTCATTGTCTTTATTAAATACCGTTAGTTCCATACACATCCAGCTCTTCATCTAATGAAAAGTCTGTAGTAGCACTATCGTCATCGTCACTAATATTCATCATAATGTCCATATTTCCTTGTTTGATATACTACATTCCAACATTGCAATGACAGTACAGTGAAACGCTGTTCTCTCGCCAAACAAAAAATACAGGACAGACCCGATGGAGAGCTCATGAGCAGGAAGGCCCATAAGTGAAAACTGTAGTGCTTACGGACATAATGAAGAAGGCCTGTTAATGTAAGTGCCACCAGGAATGTTGAGCCGTGGGTAAAACTGAGTCGCTGCCACTCCATTGTGCGCCGGGCCCTGGGCGTACATGAATGCGCTTAGCCTTCAGGCCTCTCTACCTGCTGGGCATATATGAATACCGGTAGCTGTCTGGGCCTCCTGCCTCCCGGGCGTACATGTATGCCCTTAGCCGTCTGGGCCTTCTAACTGCCGGGCATATATGTGTGCCCGTAGCCGCAAAAGGGTTAAATAAAAAAGGTTCTTTCTGTCTTCATATGTATTTGCAATACATTACATTCATATTTTGATAGTCAATTTCCAATCTATGCACCATGAATGGATGTGCTGCAGATCCTCCTGCATTTCACTGCAATTTTCTGGTGTGACATCTTTGTGTACTGCAGCATCATCAGCAAAAAGCCTAATTTAGCTTCGATGTAATATACAAGGTCATTCGTATACTCTGTGGAGAAACAGTGCCTGATCTACAACACTTCCCAACTGTGGCACAAACTTGATAGTGAGCACTCACAGGTATTTGTGTTGCAAAAATTTGTTAAAATCAATTGCTTGGATATTCTGAGTATTGGTCTGTGCAATAATTATTTGCAGATCCAGAAGATATGCTATATTTTAGTTATGTACAGTAATGATTTTGCTTTTTATTTATTTCTTTTTTTTCTGTATGAACCTAAAAAACATGTTTATTTAAACAAACAATTTCAATCACCTGAAAAAATTATAAAATTACAAATAGATGCAACAGATAGCTGCAAAATAATTACAGGAGACAAAATTTCATTACTTGCAACACACAGTTAATATTGAAAACACTAATCCGTTCATCTCCCTCAACCTATTCTACTTTCTCAACTGGGAGAGGAATTAAACATTATATATGTTAGTATTACTGTTTTCATTCCTAAATGTGTCTGTTACCATTATCAGAATTTTGCCTTTTTGGAGGTATGTACAGTCCACACATTGTTTCTTTGAAACTTTACAAAAAAATTAAAATTACACTTTAAAATTAACTACTGGCATATTTACCATGTGAGGAAACTCTCCAAGAACAGTTTTCTCACCTCCAACAATCAGTGGCAGCTTCTCAAAATCACATTTCTTCACTTTTATAGTTACTGGATCAGGGTTTGGTAGGAGTGGTAAAGCTTCAACTCTCTCTGTCACAGACCTTGTGTATTCATCACATTCTGAAAAGGATAATTTAGAAGAGTGTGGGAAGTTTTTGCAAATTGTGAATGAATTAATATCTCATTATGGTACAACATGACCAGAGCAGTGATGATGAAGAAGAAGCATGAAAGAATATTGTTAAATTGTGTAAAGTCATTGACTTCATGCCACCCTTAAAACCATGGGAGGAGGAGTTTAGGAATTGTAAACTATCCAGTTCTCATACACATTTTTCACAATTGTGATGCACTGCCAAGTTCATTAATGTATCATAAACACAAGAACAAAAAAATTCCAAAATGTTACGGAATTCACAACTTACTCTCTTCACTGATACTCCTTCTAATTTGCTGACTGAAACCATTACCGAATTGTGTAGTGGTAGGCTGGAACTGTGAGCCCGGCCTGCTATTTGGTGGTTTATTTTGTGATTCAGGTATTTCAGTTTCTGGCCTGTACTGAGTAGCTGGTCTGTTATTCTCTGGCCTGTATTGGCTGTTTTCTGGTCTATATTGAGAGCTTGGTCTGTTGCCTGGTCTTTGCTGAGCAGTAGGCCTGTTTTGAGCATTTGGCCTATTGTTTCCTGGCCTGTACTGAGAACCAGGTTCATTGTGTTGTGGTCTGCCTCCCTGTGTTGGTCTGTTCCCAAAATAGTTGACATTGCCATTATCTCCTGAGCTTGAAGAAAATTGTTGTTGGTTTTGTGGTTTCCTGTGGAAGGAAAAAAACTATAAATTGTGCAATCAAGAGGACAAAATACAAAATTTTTTATTAAAAAGTGTATATTTATGATTAAAAATGTGTATATTTTCTAAATTTATGTTTCTTTGCTTGTTTGACAGTTAGAACAGAATACACGTAAAAGTATGTGGCTTGCATTCAGAAGCAGATATCCAAATAATTTGGATGAATTATTGCCCATGCAAGCTTCACTACTAAATAAAATGTAGGGCGGCATATTTGGAGCAAAGTATTTCACTCCACTTTTGGATTAACAGAATTAGATTTGACACATTATCTTCCCTGAAGTATTATAGTATGTATAACATGCCAATATTGTATGTATCAAATTGTAATGGTTCTTTTCAAGTATTCAATATATTTCACTGTAACTAGACTAATGATCATTTACTTAGAACTCCATTTCTAACATTACCAGTAGTACAACTAAAGTAGACACTCGCTCACTGCACAAAAGTGTCAAACAGTCTGATGCAGTCTGTCCAATCAAGACTGATGAATGACTTAGCTCTGGTAATAAATTGGAACCTGAAGTCCATTGAGAATGTTGATTCCATTATATTTACTTATCTATCATCTATGGACCCTTTTGTATCTGCTCACTGTATTCATATCTTGGGCTCCCTCTGTGATTTTTACCCCCAAATGCTAAACTGAAAATTTCTTCATTTCTCAGAATGTGTCCACCAATCAATCCCTTGTTTTAATCAAGATATACCAGAAATTTCTTTTCTCCCTAATTATGTTTAGTGCCTCCTCATCAGTTACATGATCTGTCCATCTAATCTTCATCATTCTTCTGTTGTTCCACATTTCAAAAGCTTTTTGCTAGAAATCTTTATTATCCACACTTCAATCCTGGATAATGCTACACTCCAGACAAATACTTTCAGAAAGGGTTTACTAACATTTAAATTAGTATTCAAAGTTGGCAAGTAACCTCTTCTTCAGAAATGCTTTTCCCCCCAAAGCCATTCTGATTTTATATATTCTTTATTCAGCCATCAGAAGTTATGTAGCTACTCAAATAACAAAACTCATTAACTACTTTTATTGTTTATTGTATTGGTGTCCTAAAGAACAGACACCACACCAATACAATAAGTATTTACACGTGATGACAGCGTTAGCTTCAGTTATTTCACCACAGATGCGATCATATGTCCATCCTCGCACTGGAATCTGTAATGGCGAGTGTAAGAGGGCATGGACAATAGGGGCACTACAAACATAGCATGTGCTTGTGAGAATTTGAGATGGACAGGAGGCAAGCACGGGTGGCCGAGTGGTTAGAGCGACCGCTGGCCCGAAGCGGGAGACCCGGGTTCGATTCATGGTCCGGCTCACATTTTCACTTTGTAATGATACTGCTGGCCCTCTCATCTCAATGTTATTTTACGATACTGTCTGCGTCGGACCCGGAATCGTGCGGTTCAATAGTGATACATGTTGCGTGTGAAGTTAGTTAAAAACGAAATAGCGAGCCTAGGAATCAGTGTAGGAAAGTGTCTCGGTGATACTGTGATTAAAAAAAGTGATAGTTTTTTTATTAATTAAGAGATTCGTATATTTGCTTTCCAGACAGTTCTATAAACAATAGTTTCATCATTGTACACTGTTTCATTAACTAAACAGATGAATTGTAAAAACCTTTGTAAAACATAAAATCATGAAAATAAATAGCATTGTATATATGTTAGGCTCATAAACAAGTTGTGTAGACCAGCAAATTGTGTTAATTAATGTAATAGTCAATATTTCAATATTGCAGTTCTTTGTATATATAGACTGACGTGAGATTTTAAACCTAGTTTCAGAATTGCCAATATATTTGATAGTTCACTATATGTTAGGAACAGGTATGATGTACTCATTAACAAATTGATATTTAACATTACTCTTTGTTATCAAAAACAAAAACAACCAAAATTACAACTTAAAAAGATATGCGCCATCTAAAATTATTGTACGTATAGTTTTCATTTTATATTGTGATTATTTTTGTGTACATGAAATGTTTTTCTTGTGTATTTGGTAATTGTAAAATAGTATATTCAATTG
The DNA here is from genome assembly GCA_026315105.1 of Locusta migratoria. NCBI lineage: Eukaryota > Metazoa > Arthropoda > Insecta > Orthoptera > Acrididae > Locusta > Locusta migratoria. The sequence goes on from CM048747.1 coordinate 428,692,233, forward strand.
TTATAAACAATGATGTAACGTCATTATTGTCAATGTTATATATTTGCGTCCCCGCATTGTGTGGCGGAGTTCCAGTTTTGTCGTTTGTAAAATGCACTGGCAGCTATGTCAGTCTGCATTTTAAAATGGAAGTACTATCATCTAAGTTCTGTTGCATTGTGTACATATTGAAGATGTAATCTTTTGGTGGAGAAGCAGTTTGATTGCAAATTAAAGAAGAAGTGAAAAATTGTACCTACGAGTATTTATTTCTACCACGACGCCCCAGGAGTATAATTTTGCAGCAAGCAGAACCCCCATACATCGTAATGTTGAAAAGATGAATATCATTTGGAAGTGGTAGAAGACTGAAATGTAATTACTTAAAAAGCTAGTAAACATTATAACTTGTCGCCATTGCTTAATATCAATGCCCAAATGCGGCCACTGTCAATCCTTTCTTTCCTATCCCCCTTCCTTTCCTTCCTTTATCATTTGCAAATACTTTTATTGTATCATTACCTAGTATAATTCCTTCAGCATTGTCAGAGTTTCTTAGAGTACATTCCATTACCCATATTTTGCTCTTGTTAATGTTCATCTTATACCCTCCTTTAGAGACACTGTCTATTCTGGTCAATTGTTCTTCCAGATCCTATCCTATCTCTGACAGAATTATAATGTCATCAGTAAACTGAGAGTTTTTATTTCTTCTCCCTGAACTTAAATACATTATCCAAATTTCTCCTTGCTCTCTTTCATATCCTGGCTTCAATCCTGTCTTATTCCCTTCCCAACCACTGTGTCCCTTTCATGCCCTTCGAAACTTGTGACTGCTGTTTTTGTGCAAGTTGAATATAACTTTTTGTTCACTATATTTTACCCCTGCTACCTTCAGAATTTGAAAACATGTATTCCAGTAAACATTGTCAAAAGCTTTCTCCAAATCTACAAATGCTAAAAATGAAGGATTGCTTTTCCTTATCCTATCTTCTAAGATAAGTCTTCAAAAGAGTATTGCCTCACATTTCTCCAAGTCCAAGTCCAAATTGATCTTCTCTGATCTCAAATTCGAACAGTTTCTCTATTTGTCTGTAAACAATTCATATCAGTATTTTGCAACTATGACTTATTAAACTGATAGTTCTGTAATTTTCACACTTATCTGCACTTTGTTTCTTAGGAACTGGAATTATTGTATTATTTTTGAGACCTGTGGGTATTTCCCCTGTCTCCTTACATCTTGCACACAAGGTGGTGCAGTCTATTTATGTCTGGCTCTCCCAAGGATATCAACAGTTCAGACGGAATATAATTTATTTCAGGGATCTTGTTTTGATACAAATCTTTCAGCATTCTTTCAAATTCTTTTTGTAGTATTGTGTCTCCTGACTCATCTTCATCTAATTCTTCCTCCATTTCTACAATACTGCCTCAAGTTCATTCCTGATGCATAGGCACTCTATTTATTCCTTTCACCTTTCAGCTTTCCTTTCTCTCCTAGTTATATATTCTTCTACAGACTTGCATTTGTTCTCTAGCAACTCCTCCTTAACCAATCTGCATTTTCTGCCAATCTCATTTTCAGCCATCTGAACTCCTTTATGCCTCCTTTCACTTGCTGCATTTTTATATTTTTTCCTTTCATCAATTAAGTGCAGTATAACCTGTATTATCCAAGGATTTCTATTAAACCTTGTTGTTCTACCTATATGATCCTTTTATATGATTCTTTGTGGCTTTCATTCTTTATCTCTCAAAACTACCCTTTCTTCTTCAGAGCTAAAAAGTTATGCATACCCACTGAATATTGCAAGTATGCTTCATGAGGATAGAACACCATTGTCATGGTATTGGATAAATTATATCTGCATTATGTTGGAATTTTTTTGTAAATTATATTACAAAATAGTACAAAAACGTACAAGGAATAAAATCACATATATACTTTTAAAAATAGTTTCTAATGCACAAAATAATTCCTTCCATGGTTCACGGGCATCACGTCGGATCGTATTGTTGAAACTGCACAATATTTCCATGAGGCAGCTGCTCGTCATCTTCAGGAGCTAACTAAACTGCTGATTGCTGTCGTCTCACCTATATACTGTGCCTGGCTAGAAGAGCACAGGGGTGAAGATGGTGGTTGGGGGGGGGGGGCAATGACATCATTGTAGGTGAATCATAGAGCCCTCTGGTGGTCTCCGCGTACATGACGCGGGAAAGCGTGGGATCAGCGCGCAGGCGTGGGTAGTGTGGCATGCAGTTTAGATGCTCTCACTTCATTGACCCATATATGGCGACTCACTGGATACGTCTGAATGTGGCCAGTGATGCCTTAGTACCGCCAGGTTGAAGGAAGGGTAAAATCAGGCTGCTGTAGTAGGCGGCGAAACCAAACTCCAGGTGGAAGCAAGGCAATCACAGACAACTGATATTGGCGATTGAGTGACTCGTCAAAAAATAATCGGTAAGATGGATGGTTGGGCATTGACCGCAGGCGGCATGCGTACCGACACAAGAGTATGTCACGTCGAGTGGTCAAGGGTAATACAGCAGCCTCAGCATACAGACTTTCAACAAGGCCAGTATAAAATGCACCGGTCGCAAGACATAAACCCCGATGGTGGATAGAGTTGAGACGGCAGAGAATCGACAGCCGTGCAGAAGTATACAAGGCTTCCGAAGTCGAGCTTCGACTGAACAATGCCTGGTAAAGGTGAAGCAGGACAGTACGATCCACTCCCCATGACGTGCCACTGAGGACACGAAGAACGTTAAGGGATTGGGCACAACGGGCAGCCAGGTAGGACACGTGTGTGGACCAGCAAAGTTTACGATCCAACATGAGTCCCAGGAATTTCGTAGTCTCCACGAAAGGGAGAGCAACAGGGCCGAGATGTAGAGAAGGTGGAAGAAATTCCTTGTATCTCCAGAAGTTTATACACACAGTTTTCTCAGTGGAGAATCGGAAGCCGTTTGTGATGCTCCAGGAATATAGATGGTCAAGAAAGCGTTGAAGAGAATGCTCCAAGAGACACGTCCGCTGGGCGCTACAATAAATTGCGAAATCGTCAACAAAAAGAGATCCGGAGACGTCGGCTGAAAAGCAATCTACGATCGGATTGATTGCAATGGCAAAGAGCGCCACACTCAAGACAAGCCCTGTGGTACCCCATTCTCCTGGCAAAAGGTATCTGACAAAACAGAGCCCACCCGTACCCGGAACTTGCGATCCGCTAAAAACGCTTGAATGAAAAGAGGAAGGCGGCCCCCAAGGCCCCATGTGTACAATGTGCAGAGAATGCCCGCTTTCCAACAGGTATCATATGCCTTCTCCAAGTCGAAGAACACTGCTACTGTTTGACGCTTCTTTAGAAAGTTGTTCATAATGAAGGTCGACAACGTAACGAGGTGGTCAGCAGCAGAGCGGTGTCGACGAAAACCGCATTGGATATTAGTCAGGAGGCGGCGAGATTCGAGGAGCCAGACCAACCGAGCGTTAACCATGCGTTCCATCACCTTACAGACGCAGCTCGTCAGAGAAATGGGGCGATAACTGGAAGGAAGGTGTTTGTCCTTCCCTGGTTTGGGGATGGGGACAACAATGGCTTCATGCCAAATGTGGGAACATGACCTTCAGTCCATATGCGATTGTAGGTACTAAGAATAAAGCACTTGCCCGCAGAAGAGAGGTTCTTCAACATCTCAATATGAATGGAATTGCGCCCGGGAGCAGAAGATCGGGACACGGCGAGAGCACGGTCTAGCTCCTGCATGGTGAAGACGACATTATAATTTTCATGATTAAAAGAGTGGAAAGAAGGCGGCCGTGCTTCCTCTACCTGTTTGCGAGGGAGAAAGGCAGGGTGGTAATGGGCAGAGCTCGAAACCTCCGCAAAGAAATGGCCCAATGCATTGGAAACATCAGCGGGGTCCACGAGGACTGCGTTCACCACGGTCAGGCCAGGAATCGGGGAGTGGACCTTGATGCCGGATAAACGGCGTAGGCCACCCCAAACAACCGTGGAGGGAGTAAAACGGTTAAAAGAACTAGTAAAAGCAGTCCAGCAAGCTATCTTGCTGTCGTTTATGATACGACGACATTGTGCTCTCATACGTTTATAATTGATGCAATTCTCCAAAGTTGGGTGGCGGCGGAAGGTGTGTAAAGCATGGCGCCGGGCTCTAAGCACGTCGTGGCAGGCTGCAGTCCACCAAGGGACCTGGACACGATGTGGAGAAGACGATGTACGAGGTATGGAACGTTCAGCAGCGGTGAGAATAACCTCTGTGAGGTAGTCGACCTGACTGTCACAGTTGGGAAAATTCTGATCGTGAAAAACAGCCACGGAAGAATAAAGCCCCCAGTCGGCTTTGGGAATGTTCCAACTGGTGGGACGAGGAGATGGGGAATGATGCAGGAAGTGGATGATACAAGGGAAATGGTCACTTGAGTACGTGTCAGAAAGTGCATACCACTCAAACCGACCGGCAAGCTGAGGAGTGCATATTGCAAGGTCTATATGGGAATAAGGGTGTGTTGTGTCTGAAAGGAAGGTCGGTGCACCGGTGTTGAGGCAGACAAGATCAAGGTGTTGGTGAAGGTCCACCAAAAGGGAGCCTCTCGGACAAGGTGCCGGAGAGCCCCATAGGGGGTGGTGGGCATTAAAGTCAACTACCAACACGAAAGGTGAAGGGAGCTGGTCAACAAGGTGTAGCACATCTGCCCTAGTAAGGGCAGATGACGATGGTGAATAGATATTACAGAGGGAGAAGGTAAATGTGGATAAAGTGATGCGGACGGCAACTGCCTGTAGGTGAGTATGCAAGGAAATGGGATGGAAATAGACATCGTCTCGAAGGAGCATCAGAACCCCTCCATGGGCTGGGACACCTTCCACGGGTGGTAGGTCGAACCGCACAGAGGTGTAGTGTGGAAAGTCTGCATGATCACTTGGACGCAACTTAGTTTCTTGGAGATAGTGCAGTGCAACCGAAGGAGTAGTTGTAACTCCTCCCGATTGGAACGAATGCCACGAATATTCCACTGAAGGAGCGCCATGATAAAAACGAGAGAAGAAATAAGGATAAAAACCAACTAGCAAGCGGGGTCACCTCGACGGCCGCTGAGGACCAGATTTCGAGGGAGCACTGCTATCGCTGTCTAGGGGCAAAGGATCGTGGTCCATAGGTTCGACCGACGCGCCTGCCACCTCCCTGAGTTGATCAGGAGGGGGCAGTTTCCATCGCTGGTAAAGGGCCGGGTGCCCGGCAGACGGAGCGTCCCGGTGAAACAGAAGACGGCCGAGGCCAGCAACTGTTGGACGGCGTGACGGATGGGTCACGCCTCGGCGGGGAAGGAGAGGAACTCTCTTTCTTGTTGGCTCTTCTCGAAGAGTGACGATGAGAAGAGGCAGTTGACAGTTGGGAAGCCTGAGAACGCAGAAAATCCTCATGGACGGGTTCCTTTCTCAAAGTCCGGGCATCTTGTTTAGGTGCCCGCGGTTTACTAGAGGTTGACGAAGACTGTACTTTAGGAGCAGCAGGAGGAAGCGGGGACATGGAATGGGCAATCTTCGGGCTGGCGGATCGCACAACTGTGTCAGCGAAGGTAAAATCACACGTCTGGGTACTTGAATCCTTAGTAGGTCGAGTGGAGGTAAGGACCTTACTGTATGTGCCCGCTGGGAGGACAGCGGGCTTTCGACTCGCCAACAACTTTCGAGCGGCAGATGTTGATACCTTTTCCGTAACCCGAATTTGCTGGATTACCTTCTCATCCTTGTATACAGGGCAGTCGCGAGAGGGAGCCACATGGTCACCTTTGCAGTTAAGGCAGTGAGGGGACGGAGGTGGGCAATCCTCCTCATGGGCGTCCCTACCACAAGTGACACATTTTGCTGCATTTGGGCAATGTTCACGGGTATGGTTGTACCTGTAGCACTGAAAACAGCACGTTGGGTTAGGTACATAAGTGCAGACGGAGATGACTTCATACCCTGCTTTGACCTTCGACGGGAGGTCAACTCTGTCGAACGTCAAAAACACAGTACGAGTCGGTGTCAGCTGGTTATCAACCTTTTTCATTACCCTACGGATGGCTGTCACACCCTGGTCGGACATATAGGATTAGATGTCTTCATCAGACAACCCGTCAAGGGATCTCGTGAAGACTACCCCCCGTGACGAGTTGAGTGTGCGATGTGCTTCCACCTTGACAGGAAACGTGTGTAACAATGTAGGCGAATCTATCTTCCATTTCTGGGTCAACGTCACTGAAGAAGAGAAGGAAGTCATCGCGGAAGTGTCCCCTGTGATTACCGGCGTCTCCGATGGCGCGCTCCTTCCTAGTGGGGGCCCTGTCCGAGGGCTTACCCGCCTTAGGTGATTGTTCACACCTCAGGTAACACCTCCCGAGAACTGACAGAGGGACCAATCGGCATGTTCGGAAGGTACCAGCTCGGGTAATACCCCTCCCTGGGCCTGGCCTTTACCAGGGGGTACGTACGTGCCCTACTTGTCTACCCGGGGTGGGGAATTACGCGTTACCCCGTCACCTGCTACGCATGATAATGCGTGGGTTGGCCTTCAGACAAGCACAGGGAGGAAAGAAGAAGAATAGAGGAAGTGAAGAGAAAGAAGGAAAGAAGTGTCTCAAACACCGAGGCGGAGACTAATGAGGAGGAGAAGAAGGCTAGGAGAGTACAAGGAGAGAAAGACAGAAACAAGGGTAAGAAAGGAAGGAACGAAGGAAGAAAAACGACAACAAGAAAAACGACAACAAGAACCACCGTAGCTCATGAAATATGCCCGTCTCCGGGCGAAGGCATAAACCGGGAGGGTAAGTGAAGCAGCCTGGGGCAGAAGAAAGGCTGCTCCGGCTCGGGGCCCCGTGCGCGCCACACAGGTACCCACAAAAGAACTGTGGGCCCCCTGGGGGGGGGGGGGGGGGAAGCACTGCCTAAACAATACAGGACAAGCTGAGAACATGTTTTATTGTCAACTTTGAAAAGCTGAAGACAGGAAAGAAAGCCAAGTGCTAGACAAATGCGGAGGACTGGATGCTCTTTAGACACCATGCACTTACGTACCAGTGCTGAAATAGATACAAGTCAGATTTCATTTTTACAAAGGTGTGTTCATAATTTTCTCAAGTACACTCAAGTTTCTGTCTACGTAACAAAAGTGTGACATAACTCGGGATTTTAAGTAAGGTGTTAGGTCTCATTGACAATAGGCTTTCATTATAATTTTTTTTTATGAAGATGCCTCAATGGCAGTACTATATAGCTATTACAATATTTTAATATTCATGTAAAACATGCCTATAATTAGGGAACTTATGATACATCCACTTTTTTAAAATTTCTTTTCTGGTTGTCTTTTTGAAGTAAATCTCTCTCATTAGTGTAATCTGTGACTGTTGTATCAGATTTACTCTATCTATATTTGGTTGATTATTATGTCAATAATTGGGAGAAGATAACAACTACACACACAGAGGGTTGCTAAGTTGCTGACAATCCCGAAAATAGATAATGACATTCACACAACTTATATTTTTGGCCGTGGCCTTCATAAGAAAAAAAAAAGCACATTCATTCACAAAATCATTCAGACAACCATATACAAACAACCATCATGTCCAGCTACTCCAGCACCACAAGCATCTAGACTGTGAGTGATGTGGGGAGTGGAGGGAAAAGGATGCCAGATAAAATAGGGGGATGGAAAGTTCTGCATTGCATGATGGATTATAAATGCTCTGATAGACGGGAATTGGAAATGTGGCATCTGGATACTCTCCTCCACCACCAGCAGCTCTTCTGAACTGTACAGATGGGAATTGTCCCCTTAATTAATTACTTTTTATTTTCACTTATTTTTATTTTGGCCAACTTTAGGTTACAGTAGTAACACTAAAAGTGGGCCTTTGCGATCATCTTTTGACAGTTCGAAATCTAAATCAAATTAACGGTTTAACCATTCATCTCACACAAAAATGGAATAACCGAATTTGTAGAGGAGAAAATTCTCTACAACTTTGCTCTCTTGTGGTTTTCTTTCTTTCTTTTTTTCCTCATATCTCTTATCGTTTCAGAGATATTTGCAAAAATAAGGGTGATTTTGAGATGTCTGTCTGTCTGTCTGTAACGTGTTCCCTGTTTTTAAGATGAAGCATTCAACCGATCCGCACCAAATTTTACAGACATAACTGTAGGCCGCCAGAGACCAGAACCTCCCTGTTTCAAATTTTTCGGACAAAAAATACGGTAGTAATACAAAAAAAAAAAGCCGTTTGTAATATAATTGTAATTGCAAACTAACTGTTCATCTGACATGAAAATTGAATAACCTAATTGGTAGAGGGGTAAATTCTCTACAACTTCACTCAATTATTATTATTATTATTTTTTTTTTTTTTCATATCTTGCATCATTGTAGAGATATTTGCAAAAATACGGTGGTTTGACGACGTCTGTCTGACTAACATGTTCCCACTTTTTAGGTTGAACTGTTCAATCGATCGGCACCAAATTTTACAGACATAATTGTTGGCTACCAGAGACCAGAACCTCGCTTTTTGAAATATTTCAGACAGTAAATATGTTAGTAATTGCAAAAAAAAAAGCCGATTGTAATGTAATTTTAATTGCTAATAAATCGTTCATTGACGCGAAAATAGAATAATCGAATTTGTAGAGGAGAAAATTCTCTACAACTTTGTTCCCTTATGTTTTTTTCATATCTGGTTTCATTTGAGAGATATTTGCAAAAATAACAGAGTTTTTACACCCTCCATTGAATTAACGAAAACCAGCCGCTCGCAGATGTCACATGACATTCCTCACCCAGAATTCTCTCTGGCATACGCCATTTTGCATTGCGTATTTGATGATTTTCTTATTGTAACTTACATGTTGTCATTTCAAAGCAATGGCGCACTGAAGAATTAACAAAAACACGTTGTTCTTCATATGATAAATGATAATCTAGTGTCTAAAAATGTCATATTACCATCAGTTAACAACGACCATCAATAGCATGAGATTAAAGAACTCAAATCTTAAGTGTTAGCCATAGTGTAGTGGGCAATGCATTGGACTGTGATGCTGAAGGTCAGTCTTTCGAAACCAGCCACTACTTAAAGTTTCTTTTTTTCCTGAAAGGGTTTCAGACACTTTATTAATAAATTTTTTATTATTTAGATTATTATTTTTGTCCAAAATGTTTGCAAAAACTTATAAAACTACAAATCTAAAGTGGGCCGTAAAACAAGTCAGTGCAATTTTTTCCCTATCTTTTTCCTATTTTTATTTTTTCCTTTTTTTATTTTTCCTTATTATTCTCATCATTTCAAATCCCCCCACTCCTCTACACCTCCCTTTTATCCTTCACTGTATTCATTGCCACAATTCAAATTCCTATCAGAGCTTTTACAATTCATCACGCAATGTGGAACTTTCCATCCCCACCCTCCACTCCTCACCTCACTCACACTCTAGATGTTTGTGGTGCTGGAGTGGCCGGACATGATGGTTGTGTTTGTATAGTTGTCCGAGTAATTGCGTGAATGTATGTGTTACTTTTACTGATGAAAGCCATGGCCAAAAATTTAAGTTGTATGAATGTGATTATCTATTTTCATGTCTGTCAGCAGCTCAGTGAGCCTCTTTATGGTGAATTGTTATCTATCCTCCATTATTGACAATCCTATCAGATTTTACACTGTTAAAAATTTTGGTTGATTATTAATAGAGAAATTGTTTGCTGACAGTGAAGAAGTTAGTTGTCATTTCTACTGCAATATTGTGATAAGATTCTTTTCTTTCACCAGATAAGTCTTTTTCCAATAATCTTGGATAACAACAAGAGTGACATTCTTTCTACTTGTGCATTATGGCCTAACAACAGGCTAAGAAGAAGTCATTACAAATTGCCAGAGTGATATTTTTCTTTGCAGTGGCATGTGTGCTAATATGGAAACATCCGTCTAGGCTGTGACTACCCCATATCGCTACCATATCCTATCTTCCAGGAGTGCTAGTCTCTTGCAGTGTTGACAGGAGAACGTCTGAAGTTTGGACAGTAGGAGGCGAGGTATTGGTGGATGTACAGCTGTGAGGACGGACCGTGAAGTGTGCTGGGATATCTCAGTCAGAAGAGCACTTTCCCATGAAAGGCAAAGGTTTGAATCCCAGTTCTGGCACACATTTTTAATCCAGTAGAAAGTTTCATTACAAATTGTTGATGAAAACATTCTTTGCAATCGACTCAGTATTAGCCAAGTATTGAAATGGAATTACTTTGAATTGAAGACTATCACTGTGTATGCAGAGAAATGAACATTCACAGACAGCTTGCCTGTCTTTATCAAAGAATGATCATCAGACACAGAAGGCTGATAAACATGATGAGATTAATGCACAATACATACTAGAGCAGTAATATATTGCATTCATAGCAGATTGCAACCAATTGAAATGCCTAGCTAAAGTGAATCAATTGTAATGTGCTATATTATATTGTGCTGCTGGAATATTTCTCATAATCCTAACTGAAGAAAGGTTTGTTGAGAAACTGTATTGGTTAATTAATTTTGTACTTGGAGCAAGTGATTAAGAATCAGAACAGACAATATGCATAGAGAGAGAGTTGTTGTGGTCCACAGACTGGTTTGATGCTGCTCTCCACATTACCCTGTCCCGTGCAAGTCTCTACAAAAAGGAAACCTACATCCTTTGGAATCTGCTTACTGTATTCGGTCCTCGGTCTCCCTCTTTGTATTTTACCCCACACACTTCCTTCTAATGCTAAATTGACAATTCCTTGATGTCTCAGACTGTGTCCCACCAACCTCTCTCTTCTCTTAGTCAGGATATGCCAGAAACTCCTTTTCTCCACAATTGTGTTGAGCATCTCCTCATTAATTATGTTATACACCCACCTAATCTTCATCAATCGTCAGTAGCATCACATTTCAAAATCCTCTATCCTCTTTTTTTTATCTGAACTCCTTAGTGTCCACATTTTCCTTTCAGAAAGGACTTCCCAACATTTAAACTAATAATTGGACGTCAACAAATTTTGCTTCTTCAGAAACACTCTTCTTCCCATAGCCATTCTGCATTTTATATCTTCTTTACTTTGGTCATCAGAAGTCAAATAACAAAACTGATCTACTGCTTTTATTGTCTCATTGCTCACTCTAATTCCTTCAGCATCGCCTAATTTTCTGACACTATATTCCATTACCATCATTTTACTCTTCATCTTATACCTTCATTTCATGACACTGTCCATTCCAGGTCCTTTGCTGGCTCTGACAGAATTACTATGTCATCAGCAATCCACAAGGTTTTTATTCCCTTACCCTGGACTTTAATTCACTCTTCCAAACAGAGCATTTTTACTTATTCTCCATGAACGTAAATACATTCCCCAAATTTCTCCTTGCAGTCCTTCACAGCTTGCTCAATGTATAGACTGAACAACAATTGGTTGCAACCCTGACTTATTCCCTTCCTAACCTCAACAACCCTTTGATGCCCTTCAACTCTAATAATTGGTGTCTGGTTTTTGTACAAGTTGAATATAACTCTTCGCTCCCTATATTTCACCCCTGTTACTTTCAGAATTTGAAAGAGTGTATTCCAGTCAACATTGTCAGAAACTTTCTGCAGATCCACAAATGCTAAAAATGAAGGTTTCCCTTTCCTTAAACTATCTTCTTAGATAAGTCGTTATGTGAGTACTGCCTTGCGTGTTACTACATTACTTCTAAATACAAACTGATTATCCCCAAGGTCAGATTTCACCATTTTTTTCCATTTGTCTGTAATTAATTCATGTTACTATTTTGTAACCATGACTTATTAAACTAATAGTTCTGGTATTTCCACATTTGTCCTCACTTGATTTCTTATAAATTGGAATCACTATATACTTCTTGAAGTCAGAGGGTGTTTCCCCTGTTTCATACATCTTGCATCTTGTCTTTCTGCCTATATGATCCTCTGCAGCATTGACTACCCTATTTCTCAGAGCTACCCATTCTTCTTGTACTGTATTACTTTCCCCCATTTCAGGCAGTCCTTGCTTAATGCTCCCTCCAAAATCCAACCACTTCTGGTTTCTTCAATTTGACCAGATTCCATCTCCTTAATTTTCTACTTTTTTTGCATTCACTTAATTTTTAATGTACTGTTCATAAATAATAAGTTTTGTTTGTAGAGCTTATGGGACTTAACTACGGGGTCATCAGTCCCTAAACTTACAAACTACTTATGAACTAGCTAATACTAAGGACGGCACAAATATCCATGCCCTAGGGGGGATTCGAACCCCCAACCGCAGTGGCCAAGCAGAACGTGACTGACGTGCCGCAGACCACTCGGCCACCGCGGCCAGCTAACCAATAAGTTATGATCAGAGTCTATACCTGCCCTTGGCTATGTCTTACAATTTGAAGCCTGGTTTCTAAGTCTATGTCCTACCATTATAAAGTCAATCTGGTACCTCCCAGTGTCTCCTGATCTCTTCTACATACATAACCTCCTTCCATGATGATTAAACCAAATGTCTGTGACGATTAAATTGTGCCCTGTACAAAATTATACCAGGCAATCTCCTGTTTCATTCCTTTTCCTCTTCTTCCCTTTCCTACTACCGAGTTCCAGTCCCCCATCACAATTCAGTTTTCTTCTCCTTTAACAGTCTGAATAATTTCTTTTATCTCTCATACATTTCTTCAATCTCCTCATCATCAGCAGAGCTAGTTGGCATATAAACTTGTACTACTGTGGTTGGTGTTGGCTTCATGTCTACCTTTGCTATGATAATGTGTTCACACTGTGCTGTTCATAGTAACTTACCTGCATTCTTATTTTCTTATTCATTATCAGACCTTCTCCTGCGTTACCACCAACTGATGTTATATTTATAACCCTTTAATCCTATCCATCCTGCCACCAAGTTCATTAATCCCCACCATATGTAACTTTCACCTATCCATTTCTCTTTTCAAATTTTCTAACTTTCGTACCTGATTAAGGGTAAGAACATTCCAGGTTCCGATTATAGGCTGTCTGTTTCATTTTCTTAATGACGACATCCTTCCAAGTAGTCCCCGCCCAGAGATTCATATGGGGAACTATTTCAACCTCTGGCATATTTTACCCAAGAGGATGCCATCATCAGATATTCATACAGCAGATCTGTATGTCCTTGGGAAAATTGATGACTGTAGTTTTGCTATGCTTTCAGCTATTCGAGTAACTGCATGGCAAAGCCACGTTGGCTGATGTTACAAGGCCAGCTCAATCAATCATCCAGACTGTTGCCCCTGTAACTACTGAAATGGTTGCTGCCCCTCTTCAGGAACCACACATACATGATAGCGCGCACAGATTATGTTACAAAAATAGACATTATGTTACAATATAAGCCAGTAATCAATATGTATGTCCATAAAGTCTTGGTACAGTTTTAACCAATTATGGTAAGACAACAAAGCAAGTGAAATAAAACTCTCAAAATTTATGTTATATAATGATCATTGTTATGCACACAAGTGAAAATGATGATGCAAAACTGAAATAAAGCACAGTATATTGCTGCAACAAGTCAAACCATAACAGTCAAGATGAGTATGGTGCAAAGGGATGTTGTACTGCGGCTTGCTAAATTTGAATCTGTGACACATATTCAGTGTGAATATCATCATGTGTGTGATGGAGTCCCACCTCATAGAAATAAAATTAGACACAGGGATTGGCAGTGAAGAAATTTGTTGGGCCAAGAACATTCCAGTAGACCTATGGTTAGTGATGAAGGGAGAAGCTATAAAGGAGCCCTAAAACATTGGTATGAAAATGTTCACAAGAACTACACTCTAAGAAGACTACAGTCCACAAAGTTTTAAAGAAACACATCTGTTTTATAAGTTACAGACTGCAGATATAGATAAAGGTGTCATTTTCCAACAAGATAGCACTCCTCCAGAAGAGTTTCTGTATAAAACATTTTCCCTGCAATGAATAGGATGGGGTGGATTTAAGGCAGGCCCACCTCAATCCCCAACCTTGACTGAACAATATTTATTTATTTGGGGGGGGGGGATGCAGTTGTGTTATATGAAGCAATGTGTGTACAGTGTTTATACCAACAACACTGTCTATTAGGGAGAGAATAAGAGATACTGTGTGTTATTCACTCCCTTACACTTGATGTTCTTCAACTTCTGTGGAGAACAAGAGTAATGTTTAGATGTGTTTCAATTAACAAATGGAAGTGTAAACGAAGGCTTCCGCGGCCGTTGTCATTGTATATAAAACTCTTCTGGGTGTTGGACCGCATCGTCAAAATATCAAACACTTCACCGACGTTTCGGCCACTATTGCAAGTGGCCATCTTCTGGGTGTTACATCAAAGCCTCATCAAACTGCACTAAACAGGTACGCAAACTTGACAAGTTTTCATTTGGTGAAGGTTTCAGATTTCCATCTTGTTCCATTGCCTTTCAGTGATTGTTTATCAATAATGATTACAATACTTTTATTGGAACCACCTCCCCAGAATTACGTTTCAAGTATGCTGCATTTGTACTTAGGCATTTTACATAGCTGACTAACAGAACATAAACAAGACACTGAATGTAGCAAATAAAGTGGTCTTTTACACATTTAGCTATCTTGAACAAGTTAACACTACAAAATTGACCATTCTTTGGTAGGAACATAGAAGTTCTATTATTTTGTTAATAACTTCCAGTTGTAATTATATTTACTTCAAATGGCTATAAAACTATCCTGTATTATAAATCTATTAAGCTGAAATGACATCTTAATGTGTGTACTCATGTTCAGTATTAATAACAAAATTAATTACAGTACTGTTAAATTGTGGAATTTAATGAAGCCACCATATTAAAGTTTCTTATTTTGTAACTATTTGTCCATCTTTAAAAATCCTTTTGTTACTTCAAAGAAAATGTACTCTCTTGTTCACTCAAAACAAATTAATGTCAACTGTTAAATTAAGTTATCATTTAATTAATGAAATTGAGTTTCACATTGTTTACATCACATATCTTGATGTAACTGCCAAAATACACAAATGTCTGCTGCTTTATTTATTTCAAATGATGTATTAATTAATCTTCTATCATTGTACTTTAATAATGTTCATGTATACAACTCAGACACGGCGATGGATTTGAGTAAATGTACATTTGTTATTCTTTGTGATCATCAGGATTACGTTTTTCTGAATAAAAATGTGATCTTACAGAAGACAC
Organism: Locusta migratoria; assembly: GCA_026315105.1. Lineage (NCBI taxonomy): Eukaryota > Metazoa > Arthropoda > Insecta > Orthoptera > Acrididae > Locusta > Locusta migratoria. The sequence continues at coordinate 428,707,513 of CM048747.1, forward strand.
TGTTTTACTACAAAGTAGGATTAGCCCGTTGTCAAACATGACCTCCAGAAAAACAAATCCTGCAGAATTTTATTTGTTGAGGACAATGCAACAGAGTTGGATGAAAAGATTAGTACCGTATCAGCAAATATTTTCCATCGTGATTCTGCCTTTGATGTGTAACAAGCAAGAGCTATAGCAATATTTAAATGCAATTACCACCTCATTTTCTAAGTGAAACATACTAAATTGTAACTGTAATGTTTTATACACCAGTGAAAATGTAAGCAAATGTTTGCAAAACATATCTGAGTAGACAGTGGATTATCTATGAAGTATCAAAACTAAATACAGAATATGAAATAGTGTTCAATTGGTAGGAACACAAATTATGAAGCAGATTAATGTTAATCTGCAAATATAGATTAGCACATGGCTGACTAAATATATGTCATTTAAAGTAATGGAATGTATATAACAGCTTTTACTAATTATCAATTTTGGATTACATTTTGACAGAGTAACAATATGTCATAAAGTCCAAATCCACTGCATAGATAAATTCAGCATATACATTATTCTTTCCAATCAGTCTTGTTACAGAATTAATTATACTTGTTAATCATAGCTACATAAATGTTAGTAGTAGTTTCCTATTGATATTATTCAAATTGTTACAATAAACAATTCATTGTTACTTTTCAGATTTAAGCATATTAAGTTATTAAAAACACAGACAAAGGTTTAAATGTTATTGAAAGATGAAGAGACAATGAAGCTTGTTTTATAGAATATGAAATGTTATTAAAATGAACATAATTGATTGTAAATTTAATATTTTCATGCTTAAAAACTGTAACAATGTTGAAAAGGGTATACCAATGCAGCCCACAGAGGTCTTGAGGGCACTTTTTTTTATTTTTTATTTTTTTTTTTTTTTTTTTTTAGCCATAATTCAAGGCAGTCACTATGCCTACCAGCATGTTGATGTTTCATTGTTAAAAGTGATTATTGTGCATATTATGTTTATTAAAGTGTGTGATTAAATTGGCGATTCAAACTTATCTGGTGTTGCTCTTCATAATATCAAACCACTAGCGTATATCTTAATTGAGTTTAGCTGCTCATATTCATTGGAAGTCAGAAGTTGCTGCAAGACTGCAAATCAAGATGCTGAGTTACCAGAAGGTACGCCAAACCCCAAGGTAACATGCCTTACAGAACTTTGTGGAGGAGCTGGGCTTTGGTTCTTCATAATTAGGGAGGAATGAGCAGGCCTAGTTCCATCTCACCTTACATCCCCATGGTAGTATTACATACTAATTCCAATCATCCCTCAGTCACCTGAAGAACATCAACTGAAATTGCATCTATTTACAACCATGAAGTAATTTTAATTGTAAAATAATGTTTTTGTTATCATAACTATCAAAAGTGAAGTCTGATGTATAATACAAAAGCCTCTAAAACACTATAGGTAGAGAATCTGTTTTTTCCCCCCTCCAACTTTTGGCACATAGTTGTGGGTATTGCACATGACACTACCAAATAAGTGGGTTTTGACTTAACTCAGATGCTCACCCTTGGCTTTGACAACCATTCAGTATGGAGCTATAGCTGAATGCTACTGCTAAATGAGAAGTATATGACTCTATTCAATTTTTTGAACAAAGGTGTTACATCTGTTGAAATTCGCCACTGACTGACAGAAGTGTATGGGCAGTTATGGATGGATGTCAAAAATATTCACAAGTAGTGCAGAGAGTTATTGAAATTCCCAATGAAGATAGAAACAGTGAGTGATCTCTTTCCAATAAGTTGGATACAAAAGTTGTACACAAAAACTGGAGGATAACTCTAGATGCACTCTGCTTTTTGGTTCCTGAGGTCTCCTTAAGCACCACGAACAGAATTTTAAAAGAAAATTTGCAATCTCAGAAGGGGTGTGTGTGTGTGTGTGTGTGTGTGTGTGTGTGTGTGTGTGTGTGTGTGTGTGCGCGCTAGGGTCACCAGATTGAACTCGAGGCAGGCCCGGAGACCAGACGTGCCCCCTCCCCCTTGACCAATGACTCACCCCCCCCCCCCCCCCAGGTGGAACATTGCTAGGGGTGGCCTTCACATGCCGCAGCTGACCGGCCAGGCCGCCAGTTGCTGTGGATCAACAATTGGCACACTTCAGTCGGCGTGACAGCAGAAGTGGTGGCAGCACCAAAGCTGCTCACATAAACAGCTGCGTCTTGGAAGAGTTGCCGCTTGAGGCTCCGCAAACTGGTCACCAAGAAGAGCGCCAAATATCTAATAAACTTTTGTAGCCACTCTTTATAATTTTTTTTTCTGCAACCATTCTTCACGGACGAAATTAGATATTGTCTCTTCTTTTCACTGGTATTACTCACTAATCTGAGTTAATGTAAGCTTGTCTGTTCACACACGATCCGAGTATTCAAAAAATTGCCGGTAAACTGATAACAAACAATGAACGAACGAACGCAAATAATAGACGTCGCCAGTTGACACGTTGCCGCAACAGTGTTTGCTTAATAATGCGCTAGCCGATTACTACCGACACAACAGCGTAAAGTTTTCAGAGGAAGAATAGAAAAGTAGCATTTTGTTGCAATAAGAAACTGACATTTATATAAAGTTATTCATAATTACTAGAGAGGAGCCGGCTGGGAATGGCCGAGCGCACTTAGGCGTCTTGCCACGGTGCGGAGGCTGCTCCCGCCAGAGGTTCGAATTCCCCCCAGGGCATGGATGTTGTGTTTGTCCTTAGTTTAAGTTACGTTAAGTTCGATGTAGATCGTCGCTATATGAGCATAGTACTTAAAAAACGTCGTAAAAGAAAGTTAAGATGAAGGTTACATTCAAGCCCGGAGATTAGAGTCATTGGCCCGTAGACCCGGAGAATACATTCCAAACCCGGGCACTCCAGGCGGCGCCCGGAGATCTGGCAACCCTAGTGTGCACGCATGATGGGTACCACATATGCTTAGATAATGACTGCTAATAGTAGCAAATTTATTCTTTTCACTAATTTCTTTATCACTATACAGATGAAAATGACAACTTGATAAACACTATTGTCACAGGTGACAAAGGTTGAGTATTCCCCTTTTCACATGATACAAAACAGCCTACTGGATGAGGGTACTGTTCTGCTTACTGGGACAACAACAAACACCTGACAGCTGTTGTGAAATATTGAGAAATGCAAAAGGGCAATTCTGAACCTTACACAATACCCGCTCACATATCACTCATCAAAATACCAATCTCCTCCAAACCTGTGGTTGGAATATTATCACTCACCTACTACACAGTGTACACTTAGCAGTGAGTTACCAACACATGTTCCCTAAGCTAAAAGTCCATTTGTCTGGATGGTACTTCTGCTCCAATGATAATTGTGAAAGGTGAAGTTCAAGACTTCTTAAAGGACATTGCAATGAACTGATATGAAATACACAGTATCAGACTTTAGGACTGTACTTTGTGTCCCACACAAATTTTTCACTCCAGATATCTCTGAAACTACAAGAGTATTGAAAAACGACTTTCACGGTCATGAACTTATGGCAGGGACTTATGAAAGTAGATACTATGATACAGTCTAAAATAATATTTTCATCACAAACTTGTGATTTTTTTAAATGGATACCCCATATTATTTCTTAAGCAAACAATAGCATGAAAAATCACAAAAAGAATTGTGTTGGTTGCATTGTGACGTGTCAATTACATCTGAAGAAACTGCGAAGCGAAGTTGACATTTGAAATACATGAGGCACACTGCTAGCATGTGTCCGAGACTCAACCGCTAGTCTCGCTATAGTTTTGGAATGCGTTAGTTGTGCGCTTCATATGTTTCAAAAGTCACATTTGCTTCGCAGTTTCTCCGTATGTAATTGACGCATCACGATGCAACCAATGCCATTCTATTTGTGATTTTTCATGCTTTTGATTGCTTAAGAAATAATATAACATATAAATTTAAAAAAAAAAACATAAGTTTGCATTGAAAATAAAATTTTTTTACATTTTAGACCATCTCATAGTACCTACTTTCATAAGCCGCTGCTGTACACTCATGACCGTGAGAGTCGTTTTTCAATATCTTGTAATTTCAGAGATATCTAGGGTGAAAAAGTTGAGTGGGACACCCTGTATATAAAGACACTGACTGAAATGACAATTATGTAAAACAGGAATCAGTCTTCAATCTTTAATAAGATGGAACTATTACAGAAAATAAAACTCTACTTATTTATTTTAAAATATAGGACGACTTACTTTCCAGAAGCCCTCAAACTTAAAACTGTCAATTAGTAAAACTATAGCTTTACTAGTATTTACTTAACCCTTAACTCATGAGGTGCAGTCTCTGGGACCCATATGTTGAAATCATGGTTTAAACAGTAGATTATTTGAAAATTTCTGTTTAAGTTTCATAATATCTTTTTTTATAGTTATTTAAGTGTTGTTTAAAACCTCCTTGTTGATTTTGTTGCATTACAAGTTGTCTTGGTAATTTTCTTATTATGACGCAATCTCACGTAATATTGTGCATTTTTTCTGAAAATGGTAGTCACAAAGTGAGTTTTTGAATAAATGAATGGTGGTTTCTGAAATATTATAATGTCTGTGAAACAAGTAAATTTTCATTTAAGTCTAAATTTCAGAGTTTAAACATGTGATTTCGACACTGATGTTTCACATCTGAAGTTCTGAAACATATTCCCCCTCCCTTTTTTTTGAGCACTCAAGAGAAATACGAATGTTGCACATTTGACACAGGGACACTGTTCTTTCTTCTTTGGATAGCAAAGTTTACAAGTCGTCTTCTTGTCAAAACTGTTATCTGCTGCATTCACTGGTTCAGTTTCTGTACTCACTCTCCCAATACAAGCCCCCAATTCACTTGAATGGTGGATATTTTGAATTCTTCTTTTCATGTAAGGAGTAATGAGCTCCTTTGCAAGTTTACAAGTTCCTTATTTTGATAGATTTTGTACAACACATATCATTTTAAATTTGAACAAAGATGTATAGATGAGAAGGCCAAAGAATGCTTTCAGTTCAGTAATATCCACATCTATCACATCTGCAGCATTGTGTTTTTCCACTTTAATCGTTCATCTTGAAGTTTGAGGTTTTTGAATCATAGTATTCTGTCCTACACTCTGTCATCAGTTACTAACTTGTAAATGTTTCCAGGCTCCACATGACACTAGATAGCTATGTCTGCAGGACCAAGACCAAGTGCCTGAATGACAATATTGTGCTTTGGTGTTCTTGAAAATTGACTTCACAAAGGATCACTTGACCACCTGAAACCATTCTTGCTCTAGTAATATTCTTTCTGTGTAGCCAAACCTGACTCTTCTAATTCAGAAGAAACAAAAAGAATGCCATCACCATACTCCTAAAGTTCTTCCTGTGAATCAATGTCTTGTTCACTAGAAGACATGTGATCACTGGTGGCTGCAAAATCGTCTATTTCTTCATCTATATCACATACATCTTCATCCACTTTTACCATTTATTACCATATCTTTGTCTGTCCAGCCATGGCTGGTGAATGACAGTGTCAAAATTACAATAATTACATCACAATAAAATTAATCCAACAACTGTGATCAGATTACACATATTTTAACATAAATTGAGCATAATAGTACTTAACAATAACTGCACAATGATATTAATACAAGAACAAACAAAAAACAAGTAGTATATTCTTGACTTCAAGTTAAAAGTCAGGTAGTCACTGTGATATCACTGGAAAAAAAATTCTTCAATGCTGTACATCGGTTTCTCTTTTAATTTACATAGGATAGTTTTTCTAAATTGCTCCAGTGGTAATAATTGTATTTCCTTTGGTAGTCCATTAAATAATTTCATAGCTGATTAACAACTTTATCAAAATCAGGATCATTAAAATTTGCACGTTCCTGCAAAGACATGGTGTAATACACTGCAGAAAAAAAATAACAGTTCACGGTGTGTGGTCTAGGAGACCGCAACTCATGTTCACAGCAAACAACGAAGGCAATGATGCAACCGATCATAAAACTCGTGATTTGATGAGGGTAAGAGGGGCACAGCAGCATCCCTCAAAAACTAACAATTAAAGGAGGAGTCCAAAAATTCACATGCGGTCTGAGAGGCCGCATCTCATGAGTTAAGGGTTAAACTGTACCCCTCATAATGGGCTGCGTAATTCACTTCAAAATTCACAGAAAGGCAACGGCGTATCACCTTCTATAGGAACTCATCTAACAAAGTTATAGTCCCACATGTAAAATATTTCAAGATCAAATTCCATACCTGGGCGGTGATTCTCCAGAGATTAGCTGATTGGATGCAGCATCATCTTCACAGCACACTATGGCTGTACTGCCTCGGAAGCCACATATGTCTGGTATGATACCTTCATGTACCATGCGGATAGCTGATGGACATGAGTTGATGTGGAGACACACTCCAGACCCTCCATATTTTGAACGGCATAGGTCACCCTCTGTAACAACAAAAATTGTGTAATTTAAGAAAAAAATAATCTTTTAAATGTTTAATGCCAACAACGACTGACATTTTTCCTCTCTATTTCTTATACTATTTGCACCTGTACCACTGGTTTCATTGATATCAATTTTATTATGACTATTTAAATTTACAAGATGCAGAAAATGGTATAGCACAATGCCACTGACAATGAATTTTTGTAAAGATATTTGATAATGTTCTAAGCCCAGCATTGTATATTTGAACACAAAAAATACCTTTTCTGGAAACACTAAATCAATCAGTTGCAGACAGTCTCTCTCAAGGAACATGTGGTGTCGCACAAATACAAAGTGTGCGCCACCTACTTTTGCACGGCGTGGCGTTCTTACGACGACAGCCACGAGCGCCCTCTGCTGCAACTCCGCTCGTGGCCACCACTGAACGATATCGTTCACTTGGGACTGAGATGGCAACCAGTTAGGACCTTCGGAATCAGATAGGCACCAGTGAAGACTTTGCTATCGTACAGGCACTAGGCAGACCTCTAACTCAACTATGTATCAGCACTCTGCAGTACTGAATTGTGTAAAAGTTAAGTATTGTATAAATTCTGTTCAATATATATCTCGTTCTAATTTACTCTAGTGTTTCTAGTTTCTGGCTGCTCCCCTCCGTACCTGCACCAGCGTGCTATCTTTATTCCTGTCGGTCTCATTCCACTCGGTCACCGACACCTACGACGGAAACGAGACACAAAAGCGGCGACGAGACTGGGACACAAAAGCGGCGTCGTGGATGGGACACAAAAGAACACATCATTAAATGGTATTATTTATCAATAGCTGCATTAATGATGACTAATAACACAAATAGCTACACCGTATTATAACTTTCATAATATTTTGGAAGCTTTTTGATATTTTTCATTACACTGATTTGCAACTTTGATAGCAACAGTTAAACTCTTTGGGAGAGATTCTGGAAATGACTGGCTGGCCAGAATGTGCAATACATTGTCACTAGATGTTATGTGCAACGTTGAACAACACTATGTCAGTTACATTACTCAGAAACTGTATGAACCATCCCATCTGTTTAAACAGACATAGTTTAGTACAACATTGAAGTAAACCAGAATTATGTTGTTGCAAAATGTAGGTGGAATCTTGCCTGTTTCATTAAAACAGATATTTGAACCGTAAGGTGGTTTCTAAATGCTGCTGTTATATCAAATATGCAACAAACCACTATCGCCTAAATTTGACAACAGGTAACTTTTACTATTCAAAGATGTTGCAACAGTAATATAAACATCTGTTTATTTGTATAGTTTCCAGGCACTTTATAAGAGGGTAATTCAGTAAGATACCTAATTTGCCTGGTGCCTTCTGTTAGGTTATTCTACAGAAAAATAACACTGTTTCATAAATCAGTTTTGCTTTGATACTTATTTCAGTTAAGTGATCAACATAGTTTTTGCTAGGATGTAAAAATTAATGACTTTCACTGATGTGTTTTTCTTTGGATAGGAAAAACATGCCATTATAACATAACAGTAAAAGGAGAATTTATAGCACATGATTCTACCCATCAGCTTTGACTCGTGACGTCGGCGTGTTGTGTTGTATGACATCATCACATACACACTAGTTTTGAGATGTGATTATTTACAGGTGGCGTGAGTAAATATCGAGTGGTGCTCTCTTGTGGTGGATGTTACATAGAATAGTATTTTGTCATTTCTTTTGGTGTTGGTGGTAGTTGATGATTTTCTTGTAATGTTCAGATTGTAGATTAAGATTTTTGTGTTTAAAAAGTGATCTGTAACATTTTTCTGTAGGCTTACAAAGTGTAAAGCTGTTGAAGACATACTAAAACATATATGAAATAGGACAGTACCAATAAAGGAAACAATACATGGTTAATGATGAGCTTAGCTTTTATTTGGAGTGTCAATGTATGAAAGTTGCCATAGCATACTGGTAGCACAACAGTATATATCTATTTTAAGTTATACAAAGGGGCAGCTAGGCCAGAGCAACCAGGGCACTGACATGGAGACCTCTGACATCCAAATTCCAAATTTAAGACTCGCAAAAGTCTAAATTACAGTAGAAAAAAGAAACAGACATTTCTTTATTTATGTTTACAAATGTCTTTAACATGTTTGTGGTGAAGAGCTGTGTAGGAATATGTGCTTTGCATGTGAACCAATTGATTTTGATGAATGGTAAATACCCAACTAACACATTCTTAAATACTGAACATTAAGGTGTGAAACGGAAGTATTAAACATCAAGTACTCAGATCTAAGTAAAAGGCTTTCCTTGCAAGACTCACTTATTCTGCACTGGAATTCATGTCTGAAACAATAGAAGCTGCAGTTATTAATTGTGAAGTCTCCATGTCAAGGTTTGGTGCATATTTCATTGGATGCACACGAGGACGATACTCCTGGTGGGAATTCATGGTCACATGCGAGCCGTGGAGTACAATGGTCAAAATAGGAAGGCATATGAAGATTTTGGTCAGATTGAGTACTCGTTGGGTATTCTGTGCAGATCGATGAAGCCCATGTGCCTGGGGTAGCACAGGGGTTTAGCACAACTGCCTGGTAAGCAGGATGTCATAGATTCAAATCCTGGCTCCGTGACAAATTTTCATACATTCATTTTGTACAATTATAACTCCTGTCAGCAGCTGTGATAAAAGAAATCAGTTGAAATCTACATACAGGATGATTATAATTGAAGTTAAACTTTCAAAAGTTGTAAAAATAACACACTGGTCAGAGTGACATCTTACAGTGGAATATTATCAGACAAGGTGCAAACAATATGCCAGTAGAAAAATATTTAGTGTAAAAACTGATCAACAGATGGCGCTGTATGTTTCAGAAGATGTTAATGAAAACACCTGTCATGTGCAAAATTCATTGAAGTTGGTACATGCTGGGTACACTGCTTTTCCTCATTTCATGTCTGAGACGTTTGCCATAACTGTATCAATGCAGGATCCTGCTCTATTTACAAATCTGTTTTACAAGAATGATGATGGAGCAAAAGTCACTCTGCAGAAGTTTCGGATACTGAAGGGTTTGAAAGAAGGCATTGGTTCAATGACTGTCATGGGTCTAGAGAAACTGATTTTGAAATTCAAAAAGACAGGTTCCTTTGGTGTGCATCGTGCTAAAGGGAGGAAATGAATTGATTCAACGTCAATGGAGAAAGTCGCCACAGCAATGCAGGAGCGGTCGAGTGGTGGTGTGCAAACGTGCAGTGCACGCAGAATTTCCCGAACATTGGACAAACGTGTGGGAATGGTGCATAAAATCCTATGAAACATTGTTCTTTGCTATCCACTCAAAATTCTTCATGTACACAAGATGCTTCCTCTTAACCTGCCAGGAAGAGAGATTTTTGCTTTAGAACTTCTTGCTTGCATGGAAGTGGATGATGCATGGCCATGGAAGATTTTGTGGACAAACAAAGCCCACTTCCATGTGACAGAATATGTCATAACACAGAATTGTTGAATGTAGGCAACAGAAAATCCATATGCAAATCAACCAGTATTGTTTCACCCTGAATAGGTCATAGTGTAGTGTAGTATGGTAGCATTTATCATAGGGCCATATTTTTTCGAAGAGACAAGTGTTTCTGGTCCAGTTACTTGTACAATCAATGGTAAGCGCTACGAGTGCCTTTTCCGTAACCATGCCATTTCAACTCTCCAACAGTGCATTCGTGTGGACAGGATCTCTTTTATTCAAGTGGTGCACTACTGCACTTTTTAAGTCCAGTTAAGCAGCTGCTGAAACTCCATCCCGGAAATGCTTGGATTATCAGTCACCATTTCCCTACAGCCTGGCCATCATGATCACCTGATCTTTATCCAAGTGACTTCTGGCTGTGGGGCTATCTGAAAGATTTTGTGTTCAGCTGCATTGAAGACATGCATTGTGCAGCATATTCTGAAAGTGACCCCAGAAACACTCCTATTATTTGTGGAACATGCTGTTTCTCAATTTCAACTTGTTGCAGAAAACAGTGGACAGCATACTGAATGTTTCTGCACCAGACACGCAGAAGTTAAAAATCTGATTATATATATATGCACACACATCCATCCTTCATGACACCCTTCCCACTCCACTGAGAGTGTCTTTCTGCCACCCACCTAACCTTCGGAACCTCCTAGTCCATCCCTATGAAATGCCCATCTTCCCTACTCTCTGGCTCCTAACCATGTAACTGCCCCGTTCTAAAACCTGCCCTAAGCACACTTCCATCACCACTTACTCCAGTCCCGTAACCTGGAAGGTGTATACGATCAAGGGCAGAGCCAGTTGCAATAGCAACCGCGTGATTTACCAACTGACATGCCGGCACTGTGAAGCGTTCTATGTGGGAATGAGCAGGCTCGGCCACCTCGGCCGGCCCTAAGGTAAGGCCTTCCACTCCCGGGATTGGTATGACTCCTCTTCCATTATAAAATGTAAACTTTCAGTAGCGAGCCGGGTTGTGCATCGGACATTCAAAAGTGTCACAATCCCGTTTGAAAATGTCCTCCGCAATCGGGGATGGAGCACTGGGTTTCCATAATAAATCCACAAGACCATCGCATAATAGCCCAGAAATTTTTAGTAATTTTGTCCTCTTCCACTCCCTCAAAACCCGCATCCTTCCCTTTTTCTCCTCCTTCCTTCCTCTTTTCCTGATGAAGTGGCCAACGGTTGCGAAAGCTTGAATCTTTGTGTGTGTGTGTGTGTGTGTGTGTGTGTGTGTGTGTGTGTGTGTGTGTGTGTGTGTGTGTGTGTGTGTGTGTGTGTCTCAACGAGTCTGTACTTTGGGTAAGTAAAACAATCTATTTTTTTTACATATTTTGCCCACCAGGAAAGTTTCCACCTATAGTATCGGAAAGTCCAGGTTGGAATTAATAATATAGTAAAGACAGTTAGTTACAACTCACCGCAAAGACATAGCGATGACCTGCGACAGGCACATACAAAAGACACACACACTTACAAAACTTTCAGCTCTCGGCCATGGCCTTCCTCAGAGAAGATAGTTTAAAGTGTTGTATGTGTGTGTGTCTTTTGTATGTGCCTGTCGCAGGTCGTTGCCACATCTTTGTGGTGAGTTGTAAACTTTCCTTATATATATTTATTTCCTCCATTCGCGCTGAGAGGCAGACTGTCAGCAGCCTCTTACTTTGATCTGCAGCCAAAGAGTACAAAAACTGACAATGTGTCAGCAATGTTAAAAAACTGAAGAATAAATGTGCTGAATATGAAGACAAGACAAGGAGAGATATTGTTGATATTAAGTTTAAAAACACATATGTAGAAACATTAAAACAACTATGGTGGCTAAAATCAAACATATTTGACACAAACACACACATATAGAGACATTGTCATCAGCACATATTAAAATCCACGGGCAACATTTGTTCTGCCGCAACTGGCAACACAATAAAAACTGAGTTCACACACAACACTGGACCATGAAGCATGGATTAAAATCCATAGAACTTCACTTGGGGGACCCCACAGGGATAGGGAGGGGGGGGGAAGTAAGCATGAAAGGAGGGGAATGATCATGAGGGGAGTGGGAGAGGGGGTGGGAGCGCAGAGAGACTCGGGGGGAGTGGGAAAGGAGAAATCATGCATGAGAATGATGTAGTTGCGGTAGAGGTGAGAATAGGGTACACTAATGGGTGATAATTTTGGGATTACATAAAGAATTTTGATATAGGAGGAGGTGAAGGAAAGGGATAAGATCATATAGGATTCATGTGAGGTATGGGAGGCAAATACAGTAAATGAGGCGGAAGGCATGGCATTCTAGTATCTGGAAGGATGGGGGATTTTTAGTAGGCGGTGGCAATCCAGTTTGGGTGGAAACTACACAAATGAGTGGATGGATTGAGCCCGAATGTCTGGTAGGTGAGGAGTTTGAAGAGGTGCAGGTGGATGTTTTTAAGGTGCAAAGTCCAGAAAAGGTACCGTTCGATGATAATGCCGAGGTATTTGAGGGTGGAGTGTGGCGAATGGGATGAATGTGGAGGTTAAGGTGGAAATCATGTAGGTGGAAGAAGTGCACTGTACGACCTACAGCAATTGCGTGGGACTTGTCGGGGTTGATGGAGAGGAGCCACTTGTTACACCAAGTGGACAACAGGGAGATGTGGGATTGGAGGATGTGCTGGGAGTGAGCAATGGTGGGGGGCGAGCCCAATGAAGGCGGTGTCGTCAGCGTATTGTAGGAGGTGAACGGGAGGCTGGGATTGGGGCATAGCAGCAGAGTAGACGAGGTAGAGGAGAGGATAGAGCCTTGAGGCACCCTGGCAAGAGGTAGAGCGAATAGGAATTAAGAGTTGCAGACAGTGACGTAGGATGGGTGGTGGGAGACAAAGGAAGCAATGGCATAATTAATAGGAAGGGCATATGTCTGGAGTTTGAATAGGAGGGCAGAATGCCATACATGGTCAAGTTAGACAAATATGGTGGAGTGACAGGAATTGAGCTACAGGAGGAGGAGGTGGGAGAGTTGAAGGAGCTGGTCTTTGGCTGAGAAGGGTCGAAAGCCGCATTGGGTTCTATTTGATTTTGATTGATGCTTATTATGCCGTGATGGGTGTGGGCTTACATAAGTAACAGTGTTATAGCTGTAGGCCTACAACGTCTAACTTACAACTTGGGCATTGTTGTATTATTCATTTGTTATTTTTAGTCGACCACTATTAAATGATAGCCTATGTAGAGCGCCTTCCATTGATAAATTTTCACACTATTTATTTTTCTTTTGTCACGAGTTTTCTCCGATTTCGGATTTGATATTCCGTTGCAATTTAACGTCATTCTAACCAGTGGCGTTATTTTTACAGAGTTTTTAGAGTTTAAAATTAATTTTCATTGTAGAGGGGAGGTATGCGATGAACTGAGTGGAAACAGGAGGAGATTGTCAGTCAGAGAGTGGGCAGAGATAGTGACATAGATACGGCGATGGATGTATGGTAAGGGGAGGGGAGGGGGAAGGAAGAAGTAGCAGGTAGCAGAGAGAGGAGTATGTGAACTATCTGAATACTGCAGTGGATAAACAACCAACAACGCCAGGCTTACAGCTAGATGATATAGAGAGAAACCTAATACAACGAGGAAGGCAGAGAGATTAAGCTGGGAAGGAATGTAGGATGTATATCCAATTCCCATGCATATTTAGCATTTGGGATGTATCGCCAGGTTCTCTAATATGTAGCCTTGTGTGATGCTGTTGTTTTCGCGTGGTCTTGTACACGCTATTGCCGGACTTAGTATCAGCGATAACATCCAGTAAATAGGCCTACAGTTCCAGGAGAAGACCAGCAACAACTTAGAAATGAGAGATGAAAAAGCGAAATTGCGCTCGATTACAACCTTGGTCTCCCAGCGGCGCTTATTATCTGGTGTATTAAACGGTGAATCACCGGCAAGCGGATATCTGTTATTATTTTCAGCAGCATCACGCGCGTAATGACGCATATACTACGTCAGCGGCCCTTCAGGCTTAATACACAAGTACGCTATACGTGAACAGCCGTAGGAATATCCTGCAGAAAGGGAAACGTTACAGAAACTGGACGTGATTTCTGGCATCAGTTACTGAAGGCAGAGCCGGGACCGGTGTAAGCCCCAGCGCCACTCTTCGAGAGCTACAAAATCTCTGCACCCTCCCCATTTTGAAAAGTTTTGTAGGCCTAACGTTAAAATATGTTCATTTTTCGGCATGTGTGGGAACTTGACTTGATAAGTAAGTAATGATTATGATTTAAGCATATCTAGGTCTTAAAAATTATTTAAATAAACCAAGCGAATTTAGAGTTACCATAACCCTTTTCTTCTTCTTCTTCTTTTTTTTGCTGTTGTGCACCGATAACGTATTTTGTGGAAAACAAAATATAATTACAACAAAATTGAAATGTATGTGTTAATTTGCTTAGAATATGTTTAAATACCAATTTTACGATAAAAAAATAGAAAACATCATGATAAAGATTTACGAAAGTGATCGTTAAAATAAAATAGACGGCTCTAACCTTCCTTGGCTTTTGCTTTCGCAAACTCTTTTTCATGATCTGAGTAATTTATCTCTTCTGCAAGCTGGTGCTAACTATTGTTTCAAGTTCTTTTAAATGAGTTTCATACACTTTTTGAGAAGGAGAGAATTTCGCGACTTGAACGAACCGACAACCCCAAAAAAAATTATACAGGAAAGAAATGTATCGCTTATTGCTGCACTGCACTTCGGTTGCTCACACGAAGGAACCGGCACTGGACGTGTTTAGCTATTTCGTGTCTGATTATTCAATAAAGGATAACAATATAGGCCTGCTCTTCATTACCTGATCCCTCACTTTTCTACGCTTTATTTTCATTCTAGCTACGGGGACGACGCGTGCTTATTTCATGCACAAAATTTAACGCATTTGACATTACGTTACAATTCACTAATTTTCGCCACTAACCGTGCTTGCGAGACATTTTGCAGATATTATGCACATATTCTCCTGAGTGTACCTTCTAAATTATATCATACAATGATAGTTCAGGAAATATAACATTATAACTTATTACATGCGTGAAGTACAGCTCCATCAGGCATCAGGTTTTAATTTATAACCGTATGTCTTAACTGCTGTCTGTATTTGCAACAGATTTCGCAGATTCCTAATATTCACACTGCAAGTTGCTAGAAAGTTAAATTATTCTAGGGTACACTGTAAGGGAAAAACTGGAAATTCCAGGAAGAATTCAACAATATTTTCGAAAGGGTAGGTTTCTACTCACGTCAGAGACGTCTTGATGATTCGCAGAAAGGCACAAATAAAACATTAACCTATACTTAGCTTTCAGACGTTCCATCTTAAGGCAGAAACCTAAGTATATTTGTAATCTTTTGTGTGTGCGTCTTTGGTGAGTAGCAACCCATCCTTTCGAAAATATTGTTAGGTCTTAAGAAAATAAATTTTGGTATATTCAATCTTGCAGAAAGAAACGTCTTACTTATGAGCAACGTGCATACACTTACATCCACAATACTAATTGTACCGTACATGAAAAGCACCAATATTACATCCAAAATTTAGATGTGGATCTTTTTTCGTGGATAAAAAAAGAAATATATGTGCTTCTGATCATCTTGACTCCCTCGGCCAGCTGCCAAACCGTAAAAATACATCGAATGGTCCTTCTAAAAATACAAACCATACTTGACAGAAAACAGCTTTCATATACAGCGCCCATTTATAAAGACAACAATGGCCACTCTCAAAACAAAAATGGAAGAAATGAGTTGTAAAACAATTTATTTCTCCGTCGCAGTTGCACAATTTTGAAGCCACTGACTAGTTTCGGACTCTACCGCCCATTATCAAACCATTAGCCTTGAATAAGGCTAAAATAAGTTGTTTTACAAAATATTTCCAGCTGCTGATCCTAAACCATCATTACTATGAATATTCAAAATATATTGAGTTGTCACAAAACTCTCCCTCGCATAAGTCATCATTATTTGTTGTTATAGTTTCTGCCTTCCCTCAACATTGCTTAGACCAGGAGCACAGATGTAGAAGTCTTACGCGTAGAAGGTAAAGGTGCAAAACTGACACAATTAGAAACATTGGAAATTATAAAAACAGCACCCAATTTGCTACTGGACGAACAGATAGAATTCAGTTACTCTCCTCTTTCAGATTACTATATAACAAATAAACTCTCTGACAAAAAACATGGCCGGCTGACGCTGAGCCCAAGTACGAGCCGATCGCGACTAGGGACAAGAAACATGACCGCACTGATAGGCTCAAGTCCGGCTATCTGCACAATCTGGCAATATTGCAGACTGCGGCAGTTCATGTAGTACTGTATTCAGTTACAAGACGGCTAAGTCAGCTACATCCGTGGTCTAGCGGTAAATTGCGTGACTTACAACTGCGAGTCTTGGCCATCGAAATCGCATTTTGACAGAATTTTAATTTTACGTCTCTAATTAATGATGATGCCACAAGTATAAAGGGAGCATATGCGTGACGTATTTCACTTTTGATACACTGGTAATAACATTTCGGCTGAATAACATTGCTGTCTCTGGCCGCAGCACTTGGCAGAGCTCACCGCGGCCCACCCGCCGGCAGCAGCGGTGGCGGCGCTGCGCTGCCTCGCCCTCTGCCCACAGCGCCTGCTGCCGCTCATCGCCCTGGATACGTACAATCCTGTAGTGTTGCTGAGTGGTGATCCACAAAAAAGGTTGCGGTGTGTATTTCACACAAGATATCACCGGAGTAGACCACCCATTTTGAATTATAATCATTTTATTACACTATATATATATAAGGTAAACCAGTCAACAATCCGAAGATTGGTTTGAACACCACAGTGCTTTACTAGGCATGGTCCTGTTTGGAGGTGGTATGCCGTTGCCTTCCTCCGACCTTCGAACTGACTTACCCAGCCAGTTATAGGGGGACCTACAGTTTAACGTGGGTTCCGAACCACGATATAAAAAAGAATTTCTCTTGAAATATTCGTGTAAGTCCAGGGAAGGTTTAAAGGGTGATAAAATACGGAAAAGTTGTCCGGAAAAGAAGAAAATCGGGAAAAACTGAAACAGCTTTTTTCCAATGAGCTATCACTACCGTTCGTCCAATTGCAATAAAATTTTATACATTTCATGTTGAAAGCAAGAGGAATGTTCGCATCAAATAAAAATTTGGAAAAGTCGCCCGGGAAGTAGGAAAATTTAGGAAAAACAGAAAGTGATTTTTTTTTTCTATGAATAGAAATCAATTGCCACATGGTTGTAAGAGCGTCACTTAAATACGGTTTGTCAGGACAAGGATTGTATGAAATAATTTTTTTGGAAAATCTACCGTAAAACTGGAAAATTTGAGAAAAACTGAAAGTGCGTTTTTCAATACGTTTTTGATTGAATTCAGCACTATAACTGACTATTCGCACGACGGAGAGGGGTAATTCTTTTTTTGTTTTGTTCATTATGGTCCTGGAAAAGTTTTCAGTAAAAAAAGGGGGGGGGGTGGAAATTGGGACAGCTAAAAAGGAAAGACGCAAAATTCAAACCAAGTTTCTTTTACAATGTGTTTCTAAATGTACTCAAGACTATAAGTTGAGAACCGTTCATCCGATTGCGATAAAATTTTGATCATTTGACGTTCAACGGAAGATGGATGTTTTTATGAACTCAAAATTTGGAAATGTTACGCGGAAAATTTGAAATTTTGCGAGAAACTGAAAGAGCTTTTTTCAATGGGATATCAATATCATTCGTCTGATTGCGATAAGATTTTGCATATTTGACGTTCAAAGCAAGAGTAACGTTCTTATGAAATAAAAATTTGGAAAAGTTTCCCGGAAAATTGGAAAATTCAGAAAAATAGACATTTTTCTATGAAATATCAATGCCCTTCATCTGATTGCGATAAATCTGGGTATTTTCACGCCTCTTAATATTTATGACGTCATATCTTCTTAACTATGCATCGAATGAATGGCTTATGAACACATAGAGGACATACAGACAAACATTTTTATTTATAAAGAATATAGAGGTACCGAGGTTTTTGGTATAACCCAAACAATCTTAAAGCAAAGGCAAAAGAGGATATTTCACTTTAAAGACTGAATATGGCCTTGTAAGGTGAAAACCGATTAAAAGAAAAGAAAATTAAACGCGTAGAACATACACAAAACTGTGCTTGTAATTCATTATAATGACGTTCCACCAAGAACTGACGGAAGAATTAGTGAAACTGTCTTCATTTGACTTTACTTTGGGTTATATACTAACAGCTCGGTACTCAACAGAAACTGGTCACATGTTACATGGTATTTTATAGCAATTCATTTATAGGATCACCTCCTAAAATAATATTCGTCATGAAACACCTTTTATTATACAGGGTGATCCTAAAATATACGTCAAAAATGAAACGGCAGGTAGAGGGCAACTGAAATAGGTACATTTCAAAGAGGGATGTGTGGTCGGTAATGAAAAATTACAGGTCTAGTGCGTACAACAGTATGAAAGAAAGGAAACTGGAAAGGTAAGTAAAACCAAAACAAATATATATTTATTGGCGACCACCGATAGCGATACAAGACTGCATGGATCTGCGTACATTAGCAAAGTTTTATGCATGTCGAGCACATGTCTAGCAGCAACAGACCTGCGGGCAACTACATCTTCTTCAGATGTAATGCGACTCTCACTCATCAGGCTTTTAATCACCCCGTTTACATGGGCTCCCAAAACCTGATTTCTTAGACCGATTTCCCAATTCCGCTTTTGGTTGGCCATGTAAACACTCCAAAACCGATTCTGGAAATCCACTTCTGTAAAGCGGTTTTCCAGTTCCACAGTCGATTTTCGTGCCCATGTAAACGCAACCGATTTTGAAGCGTTCTTGGCTTGTCACACTTTGTTTTCTTCTTAATAATTTTCGGCACATATAGACGAAGTGAGAGTTTCTAACATGAAATAAAAGTATAAATATTAGACTGAGCATGAATACGTGTATTTAAGTAAAGAAAAATAGCGATTGTGCTGATTAAATCAGGAACTGAATCAGCTGTTTTTCAGCCGTCATTTTAAGTGGGTTAGGAAATCCGATTTAGGCTATGCCATGTAAACACGACAGCGAAAAACAGTTTACGACAATCGGTTTTCGTCTTCCGGAAGATGAGTTGCATGTAAACGTAGTGAGTATGACCTCAGAGGAAGAAATCCACGCAGGTTAAACCAGGTGAACGGCGTGGTCAGAGAACTGGCCCGCCCAGTCCTATCCATTGCTGGCCGTAGCGTCCAGATACTTTACTTTATCGGCCCAGTACTGGGCTACGTCTATTCCATTAGTATTCGCGAGCCACAAATCTTCGAGGGTACACCGGTGTGGACATGTAAGAAGGTGTTCCATATTTTGACTTTCTCCACAGTCACAGTTTATATCGGTTTGGTCGATTATACCCCACTTAAGCATATTTACTTTTACTGGGGCGACCCCCGTTCTGAGCCTATTCAAGGTTCTCCAGGTTTTAAAATTTAGGTTTTGACCGGTCCACAGAACTGGGGGGAGAGGGAAATTTTCAGGCGGTTCGTCCTGGACGGTTACAAGGAAACTTCTCCTAGACTTCAGTCGTGTCTCTGGTGGTCGAGCTCTGTAGAGAACATGCCGCTCGTCTGCGAGTTGTTTTACTTTCTCTACATGTTCTAAAGCGTTTCTGCAAGCTGTGGGATCTGCAAAACCAGCTGCCTTGTACAAGAGTCTCAGCGGCGTTGGTTTCATGCACTCTGTCACTATCCTGCAGGTCTCATTGAGGGCCACATCTACTTGTTTCGTGTGAGCGCATCTACTCCATACAGGGCACGCATACTCAGCCGTTGAGAAACAGAGCGCCTGTGCCATTGTTCGTAGCACACCAGGACATGCACCCCATTTGCTACCCGTTAGCTTTCTAAGTATATTATTTCTCGTCGTTATTTTCTGTCTCGTTTTGATGCAGTGCTGTTTATAAGTTACAGACCGATCCAGAATCACGCCAAGATATTTAGGGTGGTCTGTGTGTTCTAAGGTGATGATTCCTGACGTTCCGACTGAAGTGCACTGGGGCACCAAAGTGCTACAGCCACATTCGTTTGAGAACAGGTAGTCGAACATCGTCCAGAAATAACGAATCCAACTAGCGAAGCTCTTGTAAACAGCACACTACTGGCTCAAGACATCATTACCAACCACACATTTCTATACGAAATCTGCTTATTTCGGGCCACTCTACCGGCCGATTTTTTTTTTTTTTTTACTTATATTTTAGGGCCACTCTGTATAGTCTGTGATAAACAGGTGATAATAGGGTATTCCAGTACTTCTGAATCAATATCGTCTTACAAAATAATGTAACGAAAAACTATGTTGCCATACTACTGAAATCAATCAAATAGGGAAATCCGTAATTTTAGCAGGGCCTCCCGTAAGACCTACTGTTACCCTATAAATCGCGATAATTACGGACAAATCGGAATAGTTTGCATATCCGATCCTTTAAGGCAGCGGTCGGCAACCGGCGGTCCGCGGTCCAGGTCCGGACCGCGGAAGGCCAAAAGTTGGACCGCCAAAAGTATTTTCAAAGTGTAGCACTCTAATTATTAGAAAACATTTTTTCTACAGATAACACCGAGCTACAAGGAAATTGGAAATTACTATGTGGTTTGGTTCAAAGTGTATCATCATTCCGTCACAAGCTGGTTCATTGAAAGAGATGTTTTCAAGTCACGAATTTCTTCATTTAGCAACAATTTTTGAATGTAATAGTATTCTTGAAATGGACATTTCCATATTGTAAAACTTCTTGGCAGATCTTAAGAAGGAATTTGCAGAAAGTTCAAAGACTTTTCAGAAACAGACAAGTTGTCACAATTTTTAAAATCACCTTTTGAGGTTTCTCCTGCAGCGGAATGTACGGGTGTGAGGGCGAAGATATTCCAACTTTCAAAGCCTAATTTACTCCAAATGGAGATAATAGACTTACAGGAAGACATTTCCTTTCAAACGAATAAAACTGTATCCACTGAAGAATTTTGGAGTCAACATGCCCCGGAAAAATATGAAAATTGCAAAACATTAGCGATCTACCTGGCTGCTATGTTTGGCTCCACATATATTTGTGAAATTTTATCTTGGAAAATGAATTTCTTGGAGAATAATTATCGCTCACGACTAACGGCCACCCACTTTGAAGACACTACTCGCATCAGCTGTTCTGCACATGAACCTAACTTCAAGAATCTGCTCAAGACCGCAAATGTAATATTTCCTGTGGTTTTTTTTTAAAAGAGATATACGCACATTTCATTGTACTTCATACCTTCTGAGTGAAAATGGTATGCATAATGCATGTCGTGTTTCTGGACTTTTCAATAGAAGTTTGACTATCCATTTTCTTTCATACTTTTTTGTGAATGAAAACAGAAACAGATAAATAGCAAATAATATAAGTTTTTCTGGATTTTTTATACATTATTATTTTACATCTGTTACACTTCATATTAGTTTGAGAGTGAAAATTAAAATAAAAAAATCATCGAAGAAGACTTTTTCTGGATTTTTTATTACAGATTTGCCAGTGTTTGTATTTCATATTATTTTGTGAGTTAAAATTAACATAAAAAATAATAAGGAACATCTGGACCTTGATACAAATTTTCAAAAGTATCCGGACCCATCTAAGATTTAAGGGATATTTTCGTGCAGTGTGTCCCCCATTAACAAAATCAACCAGTTGAATAAATGATGTTCTGGACTCGTCTGCTTCGCTTTTGTTGATTCATCACGGATATATCCCACGGAGATGAAGACGATATATCAATCAAACAGAATGTCTGACAGAGTTTGAATTAATTCCTTTAGAATACGAGACAAATATCACAATCAACGCACCAACTTGGTAGGTGCGAAAACTAAGAATGTTGCCAATTACTCTAAGTGGCACTGTCAGCTACAAAAGGAGTTGAAGTAAGTGGTAGTGTTTCAGGCTCGTAATATTATGGGCCGATTTAGCGACGTAAATTACTGTCTTTTCGCAAGTTCTACAGTAATCCATCGGTATTTTCGCAGCAGATTAAGGGTTCCTACATCCACTTCGGAATGAGCTGCGGCAGTAGCATTATTGCATGTGCCAGCCCAGCTGTGGGAAACGTGACAAGGCCGTTCACAGCCCGTAAGAGCTGAAAGCCCGTCCCTGCAGGCCTGCGGCGCCGACAGATCCTCCTCGCTCTGCACCCTAGTATGGCGACGCTCGAACCACGTAGCGGAAGACATTTTCATCGAGGTTAGGAGATTCGAGTCACTTCCAGGAATTCAACTGGATGGCGCAGCGATAACTGCTGACATTTCTACATACTGTAAACTTTCAGGAAATGCGGTAAATTAACAAAATGGACATATCAACACTATATTTATTTGTACTACTTATTAAGCTTCAGTTTAAGTAGTCTGTGAAACATTATTACTGCAGATTTACGCGATACATTTAAGCCATTTGAGAAACAACATTATATGTAACTAGCTGCTCCCCGCGGTGTTACCCGCGGTTCAATAGTCAGACATTAAAGTGCCAAGAAAGGGCATAAATAAGTACATGACTGTTTGCGACATTGTTAGCACGGAATATATAATTGTCTTGGAACGGATGGAGAGCCAAAAATCTATTGCAATACGTCCCTGTAAACGACGTTTCGAGACTTCTTGTTCTCCGAGTATATGTAGAGATTTCTAGCTCTCGATACACGGGAGCAGCCTACGTAGAGCTGTCCGTGCGAGAAACACGGGGTGGCCAGATGAATACCTGTCACTTTTAACGTTTGTCCTTGACTCTTGTTTATGGTAATCGAGAAGGCCTTTTCAATGGGAACTGTAACCGGTTAACCTGGAATGGCAAGTTTGTTGGGATGATGGGAATTCGTGGTATTAATACAGTCTCTCTCTTGGCTCCACCGGTGATGATGGCGGCCTGCACGATATGCCTTCTCAGGTCCGTGATGCGTAACCTGGTGCCGTTGCATAATCGTGGTGCATCCAAGTTACGCATCAATAAAACAGGCACACCCACCTTCAGCTCCAACTTGTGGGATGGCACCCCTTACAGTAAGTAACTAAAATAACAACAATACAGTAATCGAAAACAAATGCCAAGTAAAGGAACAAAATTGACAGCAAACCTAACGGAGAAATGTAACGAAATAAACAACAAACCTAACGGATAAAAGTAAAGAGATAAAAAAAAGACATCTAACGGAGAAACGAACTGTTGAGATCCTACAAATGCAAAGCGAACCAATAAAAGAACTAAATGCAAACGTTCGAATGCTATAAATAATCGAAATCACCAAATAAAGTATTATTCATTGAAATCCAAAGAGAATACAATTTTATAGAATTACGATAACATCACAATGTTCGAACATCTATAACGTTTCATATGTTAACTGCAGCGTAAAGCCTGCCATCTGTTGAGTGCATTTGCTACTACTTTCGTTGCAGTTTACGTACGCTATTTATACGTGGCAGTTCGCGCTTTGTACACAAAATAGGGCTTGGTATCTAGATCCCATTCTACACAAAACGTCAATGTTTTTTCTTGCCATGGTACTTAGAGCATATTTTTTTTATTTAAAATCTTCAATTTATATACATACTTCCTTCATTTGTTACAACAAATGAAAATGAATGCGGCATAAACGCCAACATTCAGATCTCTTGTGTATGTAATTATATATCAGTTAAGCCGGCAGTATCCAAGAATCTTTTCGTATAATCGAAAGTAAAAAACATAACAATAACAGAGAAAAAAATTTCGCTATAGCAGGACCCGAACCATTGCCCAAAACAACGGAAGACTGTTACATGACGTTTTTAACACTGAAATAAACAAAAACAGGGAGAAATGGCTCATAACAGAGAGTAGAGAGTTATTCTTTTGTATCTCCTTGTTGAGATAATAGACTTAAAACTTCGGGAGGACTCACAAACATTTTAAGGGTTAACATACACTGCCGGAAATTAAAATTAGTACACCCCGAGAGTTAATCAATTCACTCAACATTTATGTTGAAACAGTGCATATGAAATACATTAAATGACTACATTTACTGATCATTAGCTCAAGCGATATTTAAGCACAATGTGTCGATCCATATTACCAAGTGGTGTAGCCCCTACGGGCAGCAATGTAAACGTTGATTCTGGCAGCAATTCGATCATATTGAAGGAAGGAATTAAGGAAACTTAGGACTTAACGTCCTATGAACAGCGTGGTCATTGGAGCTCACGCTCGGATTGTGGGGTAAGGATGATGAGGCAAACTGGCCGTGCCCTTTCAGTGAAATCATTCTGGCATTCGTCTGGAGTCTCCTCATTCTTGCAACATTTCTGCTTATGCAGGTCGCTGACAGAACCTCTTTGAAGTTACTCTTTTCTCCCATAGTCCAATGTTTAGCACCTCCTTCCACTGCTGTCCTATTTGGATGACACCTTCTTTCACTTGTCTTTCCAACTTGCTCGTGACCTTTCTGTTGGTCTCGGTCGGGATTCTTTACATTCTAGGGCTCTTCTAGGAAGTCTTTCTGGTCTCATTCTTTTGATGTGTCCAAACCTTATCAGTCTATCTTACCATAGCTTCTTTTAAGGACTTTATCGTGCTTCGTATTATTTGATTTCTTGTCTTGTCCCTTCTCGTCTTGCCAAGAATCCCTCGAAGAATGCGCAATTCTTTTGTTTGTATCCTCAGATCTTTCATTATCCAAGTGAAACGTTCTGATCCGTAGGTTACAACTGACTTAACTAATATATCACGATTTTTGCCTCAGCAGGTATTTTCCAGTTTCTAATTATGTCAGATACACAGTAATAAAATATTGCACTACCTTTTCACTTGACTATCTGAACCCAACTGCTTATGTAATTCGTTTGGTAAGCACAAATCAATCCCCCCCCCTCTCTCCATGCAGCAACTTTGTTATTAACACTATCTCGGTTGCCGTAATGTTGTCTCCACTCCGTATAACCGACAGAAAGACGTCGATTCATTTTAGTTCATTCTTTCTATGACAATACTTCAAAACCTAGATATGTCAACTGATTTCCTAATTGCTTGGACCAGTGCAGTAATAAAACAAACTGTAAATGTTTTTCTGTCGTTGCACACAGCAATCTTCAGAACTACTCCACGAAATTTCATGCGGTTTTCACCGGCAAATTGAGAGTAGCTTGGGACTACATACAGGCTCCATTTAATCGATATCGGTGTGGGATGCGATGGGACAACAACTGACACCTCTGACTCGCCAATCCAAAACTCTTGCAGAACTACGTGCACGAGTCGCGCACTAATTGAATAATATTTTATCCAAGGCAGAATTCGCCATCTGCATACACCGGGTCAGGTGGCGCAGTGGTAGCGCATTGGAGTTGCATTCGGGAAGACGATTGTTCAGATACAGCTATGGCCATCCAGATTTAGGTTCTCCGTCATTTTCCTGTACTAGATATGAAAGATGGCAATGCTCCTGGGGCAGATGACCTCACAGTGGAAATGATCAAAGCCGCAGGT
Source organism: Locusta migratoria (assembly GCA_026315105.1). Classification (NCBI taxonomy): domain Eukaryota; kingdom Metazoa; phylum Arthropoda; class Insecta; order Orthoptera; family Acrididae; genus Locusta; species Locusta migratoria. Next base: position 428,733,161 of record CM048747.1, read on the forward strand.
CCTATCTGAATTCAGTGGCTGTGCAGAATAGTGAGGGTAGTGTGGACCAGTGAAAAGATTCCGTAGAAACATGCTTCACATATATATATGAAATCAGCTGAAAAAATGAAGGAAGTTATTTTTTAAGAAGTGGATGCCTTCGGATATCTACGAAGTAAATTAACCAAGAAAAGTAAATTTTCAGAAAGAATAGAAAATTGTTCAAAATTTTATTATTTTATGTGTCACAATAAGAACGCGGGATCCCAACAAGGATTTGTTCTACCGCCCCGACGTCCGCCACTGAGATCAGCGCATCTACCTTGCGTTTAACAGCATTCAAACAAAAGTAATAAATAATAAAAGTAATAAATTCACGAGAAAGGGTATTCACTAGTTTTGTGCTGTCACACAGGAGTCGCATCTGCTCAGTTCTGTAGGATCAGCACAGATTAACTTCCAAGGCTAGCAGACCCCGTTTCTGCGCTTGCACAGTATAGCAGCATAATCAGAAAGTTCCACCTCCACACTCGGCACAATTACTAAATAACTGACGTCATAGGGACAGTAGCAATATGGTTGGCAGGAGATTTACAAGCAGTTGCTCTCGTAAAGCGGGCTTTAGTAACGAGGTCGCGCAGTCGCAGTATGAACTGTGCACGTTTAGAGTGAGTGGACGATTCGCCGTAGCACAAGATTAGCCGCAGTGACTGGTTAGACAGAAGCGGGGCGCAGTAACTCCTGCGGAGAAGCAAACGCATTTCTGTCGTTCTGCGTGCTCTAGTTCTGCTCATGACGTCACGAAGGAACATTCCCGCGCGCCCAGACCTGTCTGTTCGAGGCTTTGTGATTTTTTGTTTCTTGATTGCTGTTGATTTCGCCTATTTACTATTGTTGAGTGAGTGTTCAAATGTTTGTAGAGCTTATGGAACTTAACTACGGGGTCATCAGTCCCTAAACTTACCAACTACTTATGAACTAACTAATACTAAAGACGGCACAAACATCTATACCCGAGGGGGGATTCGAAACCCTGACCACAGCGGCCGTGCAGACCGTGACTGACACGCCGCAGACCGCTCGGCCACTGCAGCCGGCTTGAGAGAGTTTTTTTTTTTTTGTGGTTTTAGGGCGCACAACTTCTATGGTCATTAGCGCCCAGCCAAGAACATAGATTCGCTATGATCTAAAAAAATGTAGACTGTCAGAACATCAACAATAGGCTAAAAACGAAAGATAAAAGACAATTAAAAGAGTTAAATATCCTTGGATAAGTTGGCCAAATTGATAAAACGCAAAACTCGAGCAGCTGCTCGTGTGTCATCAGCTAAAATTTCCTCCAGAGTAGACGGAAAGTGAAGGGCTACACGGAGATGATTAAAATTAACACAAGTCAGTAAAACATGTCGCACTGTCAGCAGTTCACCGCAGGAGCATAGCGGTGCAGGTTCGGCGGATAGCAAGTGACGGTGGCTGAAACGGCAATGACCGATCCGCAACCGAGCCAGGATGACCTCCTCCCGCCGAGAGGGGCGTGAGGATGTCCTCCAAGCGGTCGGGATCGGTTTGACAGTTCGTAATTTATTGTTGGACAGTGAAAGCCACACACTGTGCCATTGCGACACGATACTCCGGCGAAGAGCCCGTTGAACATCGTCCGATGGGACGCAAAAGGTAGCCGTGCGAGGCAAAAGAGCTGCTGCCTTGGCTGCTGTGTCGGCGGCCTCATTCCCGGGCACACCCACATGGCCAGGGACCCACAGGAAAGAAACGTGACAGCTGTCATCCGCCAGCAAGTGGAGGGAGCGTTGGATCCGATACACGAGAGGATGGTTCGAGAAAGGGTCCTTAAGACTCTGCAGGGCACTAAGGGAGTCAGAACATATGGCATAGAAAGGGTGGCGGTGGCGGCAGGTATACAAAACGGCCTGGTGGAGGGCGAAAAGCTCAGCCGTGAAGTTTGAGCACCGGTCAGGGAGCTTGTATTGGAAACGGTTGTCCCCGACGACGAAGGCAGATCCGACACCGGCAGTGCTCTTGGAACCATCAGTGTAAATAAATACGGCATTATCGAACCGCGAACGGAGTTCGACAAGCCTCGAGCGGTATACCAAATCCGGAGTGCTCTCCTTGGGGAGCGAACTAAGTTCGAGGTGTGTGTGAACCTGGGCCTGATGCCACGGTGGCAATGGGCTTTCGCTCAACCGAAGGGTGGAAGGAAGGGTAAAATCGAGCCGCTGTAGCAGGCGGCGAAACCGAACTCCCGGTGGAAGCAAGGCAATCGCAGACAACTGATATTGGCGATCGAGTGAGTCGTCAAAAAATAATCTGTAAGATGGATGGTTGGGCATCGACCGTAGGCGGCATGCGTACCGACACAAGAGTATGTCACGTCTATTGGTCAAGGGTAATACAGCAGCCTCGGCATACAGACTTTCAACAGGGCTGGTATAAAATGCGCCGGTCGCCAGACGTAATCCACGATGGTGGATAGAGTTGAGACGGCGGAGAATCGACGGCCGTGCTGAAGAGTATACAAGGCTTCCATAGTCGAGCTTCGACTGAACAATGGCCTGGTAAAGGTGAAGCAGGACGGTACGATCCGCTCCCCATGACGTGCCACTGAGGACACGAAGAACGTTAAGGGATCGGGCACAACGGGCAGCCAGGTAGGACACGTGCGTGGACCAGCAAAGTTTACGATCCAACATGAGTCCCAAGAATTTTGTAGTCTCCACGAAAGGGAGAGCAACCGGGCCGAGACGTAGAGAAGGTGGAAGAAATTCCTTGTATCTCCAGAAATTGATACACACAGTTTTCTCAGTGGAGAATCGGAAGCCGTTTGCGATGCTCCAGGAATACAGACGGTCAAGACAGCGTTGGAGAGAACGCTCCAAGAGACACGTCCGCTGGGCGCTACAATAAATTGCGAAATCGTCAACAAAAAGAGATCCGGAGACGTCGGCTGAAAGGCAGTCCACGATCGGATTGATTGCAATGGCAAAGAGCGCCACACTCAAGACGGAGCCCTGTGGTACCCCATTCTCCTGGCAAAAGGTATCTGACAAAACAGAGCCCACCCGTACCCGGAACTTGCGATCCGCCAAAAACGCTTGAATTAAAAGAGGAAGGCGGCCCCGAAGGCCCCATGTGTGCAATGTGCGGAGAATGCCCGCTCTCCAACAGGTATCGTATGCCTTCTCCAAGTCGAAGAACACGGCTACTGTTTGACGCTTCTTCAGAAAGTTGTTCATAATGAAGGTCGACAACGTAACGAGGTGGTCAGCAGCAGAGCGGTGTCGACGAAAACCGCATTGGATATTAGTCAGGAGGCGGCGAGATTCGAGGAGCCAGACCAACCGAGCGTTAACCATGCGTTCCATCACCTTACAGACGCAGCTCGTCAGAGAAATAGGACGATAACTGGAAGGAAGGTGTTTGTCCTTCCCTGGTTTGGGGATGGGGACAACAATGGCTTCACGCCAACTTGTGGGAACATGACCTTCAGTCCATATGCGATTGTAGGTACTAAGAAGAAAGCACTTGCCCGCTGGAGAGAGGTTCTTCAGCATTTCAATGTGAATGGAATCGGGCCCGGGAGCAGAAGACCGGGACAGGGCGAGAGCACGATCTAGCTCCTGCATGGTGAAGGCGACGTTATAATTTTCCCGATTAAAAGAGCAGAAAGAAGGCGGCCGTGCCTCCTCTACCTGTTTGCGAGGGAGAAAGGCAGGGTGGTAATGGGCAGAGCTCGAAACCTCCGCAAAGAAACGACCCAATGCGTTTGAAACATCAGCTGGGTCCACGAGGACCGCGTTCTCCACGGTCAGGCCAGGAATCGGGGAGTGGACCTTGATGCCGGACAAACGGCGTAGGCCACCCCAGACAACCGTGGAGGGAGTAAAACGGTTAAAAGAACTAGTAAAATCTGTCCAGCAAGCTTTCTTGCTGTCGTTTATGATACGACGGCACTGCGCTCTCATACGTTTGTAATTGATGCAATTCTCCAAAGTTGGGTGGCGGCGGAAGGTGCGTAAAGCACGGCGCCGGGCTCGAAGCGCGTCGCGGCAGGCTGCAGTCCACCAAGGGACCTGGACACGACGTGGAGAAGAGGATGTACGAGGTATGGAACGTTCAGCAGCAGTGAGGATAACCTCTGTGAGGTATTCGACCTGACTGTCACAGTTGGGAAAATTCTGATTGTGAAAAACAGCCATGGAAGAATAAAGCCCCCAGTTGGCTTTAGAAATGTTCCAACTGGTGGGACGTGGAGATGGGGAATGATGTAGGAAGTGGATGATACAAGGGAAATGGTCACTCGAGTACGTGTCAGAAAGTGCATACCACTCAAACCGACCGGCAAGCTGAGGAGTGCATATTGCGAGATCTATATGGGAATAAGTGTGTGTTGTGTCAGAAAGGAAGGTCGGTGCACCGGTGTTGAGGCAGACAAGATCGAGGTGGTGGAGAATGTCCACCAAAAGGGAGCCTCTCGGACAAGGTGCCGGAGAGCCCCATAGGGGGTGGTGGCCATTAAAGTCGCCTACCAACACGAAAGGTGAAGGGAGCTGGTCAACAAGGTTTAGCACATCTGCCCTAGTAAGGGCAGATGACGATGGCGAATATATATTACAGAGGGAGAAGGTAAAGGTGGATAAGGTGATGCGGACGGCAACTGCCTGTAGGTGAGTGTGCAAGGAAATGGGATGGAAATAGACGTCGTCTCGAAGGAGCATCAGAACCCCTCCATGGGCTGGGACACCTTCCACTGGTGGCAGGTCGAACCGCACAGAGGTGTAGTGTGGAAAGTCTGCACGATCACGTGGACGCAACTTAGTTTCCTGGAGGCAGACTAGAAGCGGGCAGTGCAATCGAAGGAGTAGTTTTAACTCCTCCCGATTAGAACGAATGCCGCGAATATTCCATTGAAGGAGCGCCATGATAAAAATGAGAGAAGAAATAAGGATAAAAACCAAGTAGCGAGCGGGGTCACCTCGACGGCCGCTGAGGACCGGATTTCGAGGGAGCACTGCTATCGCTGTCTGGGGGCAAAGGGTCATGTTCCATTGGTTCGCCCGACGCGCCTGCCACCTCCCTGAGTTGATCAGGAGGGGCAGTTTCCACCGCCGGTAAAGGGCCGGGCGCCCGGCAAACGGAGCGTCCCGGTGAAACAGAAGACGGCCGAGGCCGGCAACTGTTGGACGGCGCGACAGATGGGTCACGCCTCGGCGGGGAAGGAGAGGAACTCTTTTTCTTGTCAGCTCTTCTGGAAGAGTGACGGCGGGAAGAGGCAGTTGACGGTTGGGAAGCCTGAGAACGCAGAAAATCCTCACGGACGGGTTCCTTTTTCAAGGTCCGGGCATCTTGTTTAGGTGCCCGCGGTTTACTAGAGTTGGACGAAGACTGTACCCTAGAAGCAGCAGGAGGAAGCGGGGACGTGGAACGGGCAATCTTCGGGCTGGCAGATCGCACAACTGTGTCAGCGAAAGTCAAGTCACATGTCTGGGTACTGGAATCCTTGGTAGGTCGAGTTGAGGTGAGTACCTTACTGTATGTACCCGCTGGGAGGACAGTGGGCTTTCGACTCGCCAACAACTTTCGAGCGGCAGATGTTGATACCTTCTCCGTAACCCGAATTTGCTGGATTACCTTCTCATCCTTGTATACAGGGCAGTCGCGAGAGGAAGCCGCATGGTCACCGTTGCAGTTTAGGCAGTGAGGGGACGGAGGTGGGCAATCCCCCTCATGGGCGTCCCTACCACAAGTGACACACTTTGCTGCATTTGGGCAATGTTCACGGGTATGGTTGTACCTGTGGCATTGAAAACAACGCGTTGGGTTAGGCACATAAGGTCGGACGGAGATGACTTCATACCCTGCTTTGACCTTCGACGGGAGGTCAACTCTGTCGAACGTCAAAAACACAGTACGAGTCGGTGTCAATTGGTTATCGACCTTTTTCATCACCCTGTGGACGGCTGTCACACCCTGATCGGATGTCTTCATCAGACAACCCGTCAAGGGATCTCGTGAAGACTACCCCCCGTGACGAGTTGAGTGTGCGGTGCGCTTCGACCTTAACTGGAAAAGTGTGCAACAACGTAGTACGTATCAGTTTTTGGGCTTGGAAGGCACTTTCCACTTCCAGCAACAATGTGCCATTGCGCTGACGTGAACAGGTTTTAACAGGGCCAGCAATTGCATCTACACCTTTCTGTATAACGAAAGGATTGACAGAATTGAAATCCTTTCCGTCGGTGCGAGAGACAACCAGATATTTAGGAACATTAGGCAGAGTCTCTTTAGGCTGAGGCGAGTCTAACTTACGTTTGTGGGTCAACGTCATGAAAGAAGATAAGGAGGAAGTCATCGCGGAAGTGTCCCCCGTGATTACCGGCGTCTCCGATGGCGCGCTCCTTCCTAGTGGGGGCCCTCTCCGAGGGCTTACCCGCCTTAGGTGATTGTTCACACCTCAGGTCACACCTCCCGAGAACTGACGGAGGGACCAATCGGCACGTTCGGAAGGTACCAGCTCGGGTAATCACCCCTCCCTGGGCCTGGCCTTTACCAGGGGGTACGTACGTGCCTTACATGTCTACCCGGGGCGGGGAATTACGCGTTACCCCGTCACCTGCTACGCACGATAATGCGTGGGTCGGCCTTCAGACACGCACAGGGAGGAAAGAAGAAGAGGATAGGAAAGGAAGAGAAAGAAGGAAAGAAAAGAAGTGTCTCAAACGCCGAGGCGGAGACTAATGAGGAGAAGAAGGCTAGGAGAGTTCAAGGAGAGAGACAGAAAACGAAAGGTAAGAAAGGAAGGAACGAAGGAAGAAAAAGCACAACAAGAACCACCGTATCTCACGAAATATGCCCGTCTCCGGGCGAAGGCATAAACCGGGAGGGAAAGTGAAGCAGCCTGGGGCAGAAGAAAGGCTGCTCCGGCTCGGGGCCCCGTGCGCGCCACACACGTACCCACAAAAGAACTGTGGGCCCCCCTGGGGGGGCTTGAGAGAGTGATTTGCCGGAGGAAGCGTTTTTAGTGTGTGTCAGCAATGCGAGGTTGTGCTATCCTGGGTTTTAATTCTCACAAAAGGGATTGAAATAGTGCGTCACTGTTTCCCATGCAAAAGATTTAGCCCTCCAAATGCTACAGGAAAGAGTGTAAAGGTGGAACATGCTAGGATATGCTCTCGGCATTTCTAAGATACAGATTACATCAGAGATTTGCGCGCGGAACTGCTAAATTTACCGCCAAAACGGCTGCTTAATCGCACGACTTTTCACACCGCCAGTTGTCGCGCACGAACTTGCAGTCCGCATGGCATTAAATAATTTTTTCCGACCTTGGTTAGCCATCAACCTAAAGACAATTCCAGTTAGCACCGTACAGCACATTATCTGCAATCGCTACTCGATCAAACCAGGCTCGCACTCTGACAGGGATCGGCGAAATGCGAGTAATGATTACGTGGTGTGTGGAGAACTTGGGGATGTCAGTTTGGCGGGAGCCGTGCTAGGGTACTTCAGATGACCAATTGTTTGTGAAACTATGGGAGCAAACTGCAGTGGGCGTAAGTTTCTAGACTTACAAACTACTTTAACTTACGATAGGGACAACACAACCACCCATGCATGAGGGAGGATTCGAACCGCCAACGGGGAGCAGCCGCGCGCTCCGCAGGAAGGCGCATTACAGCGCACAGCCATTCCCACGCGGCTGCTAGGGTAGTCCCTGCAGTCATAGTCATTACTGCGTCCAAGTGGCTTAGCGCAACTGCCTAATAAGCAGGAGACCAGGATTCGAACCCCGGTCGGCACAATTTTTCAACTTTTCGCATTGATTCAATTTAGTGCAGCTAATGTAAATTCCTTTACCTCCGAATTGTGTGATTGTTTATGGATTCAAGTCATACTTGTATTTTGCATTCACGGACTTGCCATTGGAGTGCTCGAGAACTCTTATACATTTTACATATTCTCTTTTTAGTAATTTTGTCCACTCATTACTTTGATTTCTACCAAAGAATCCCACGCACCATATTCTTATTGGCGATGTAAAACACCATGCTCGCGAGCATCTGGCCATAGGAATCTGCCGTTCGTCAATGTCTTTTACTTCAGCGGATTTCCAGGTTAGGAGCTCGTATTAACTATTAGCAGATTCTCCTCTTACATTCTCTCCCTGCGGTGCCATGTTGCCGCTACGGCACCCGGCAGCATTCAGCTTGCGCAGGCAGTAATGGGGACATGTTTCTACTGTAGCACCAGCCGAATAACCAGCGTTTGTGCCGAGGCAGGAGAAGTGCGTGCTTGTGTCCACGAAGCAGACAGCATCCGAGTCAATATCGTTACACCGGCTGGTGTTTACATTTCCTTAACGACCGTTTAGCGTCAGGAGGCGCTGACACACCGGCCGCCGCTAGCAGCTGCTCCTCCTCACTGTCCGACACGCGCGCTGTGGATCAGCGTAGGTGGCTTGTCGCCAGTATATGATAATAAACAGATACCACACCTAGTTCGTAGCCACTTTATGTATTTGTACTTTTAATCGGAGAAAGGACGATACCGCGTTTCCGGGTACGGTTCCTCTAGGACAGTATTTTTTCGACCTTTTCGAATAGTGGGACCGCTTCCAACTAAAAATATTCTGGCAATATATTCTATAACAAAACTATGTTATTTCAAAGGAAACAAATTTAATCTTCTTTCGGTTGGTTCAGATTTCTTTTAAATTGTTAGAGGAAGTATTTTTGTGTATTTTTCGCGAATGGAACACATCCTATTTATACATGATTTCTCACACAAAATTATATGTGGCTTAAAAATGTTTCTCATTTCAGGCTAGACTCATAAGCAAATCAAATGTTCAAATGTTTGTTAAGCTTATGGGACTTAACTACGGGGTCATCAGTCCCTAAACTTACAAACTACTTCTCAACTACCTTATACTAAGGACGGCACAAATATCCATGCTCGAGGGTGGAATTCGAACCCCCGACCGTAGTGGCCGTGCAGACCGTGACTGGAGCGCCTCAGTCCCCTCGGCCACCGCGGCCGGCGACTCATAAGCAAATTATGGTCATTAAGAAAGACAAATAGTGTAGAAGTAGATATATTTTTCAGAATTACTTGTTGTATTAAGTTCTTTTACCAATCGATCGGTTCCTGAAAACAATTTTCAGACTTTGCAATAAACCCATCTATGATCGATTCATAATGAATGTTATCCCAATCCCCCAGTTCCGACCAAGGTATTCGGGAGGTTTTCCTTTGTTGTAAGGCATATACCGGAACTGGTAAGCCCCTCCCACCTATCCCCAATAGGGTTTGCCGGCCGCGTTGGCCGAGCGTACTACGGCGCGTCAGTCACAGTCTGCACGGCCGCTACGGTCGGGGGTTCGAATCCTCCCCCCCCCCCCCCCCCCGGCAAGGATATTTGTGCCGTCCTTAGTATTAGCTAGTTCATAAGTAGTTTGTAAGTTTAGGGACTGATGACCCCGTAGTTAAGCTCCATAAGCTCTACAAACATTTGAACATTTCCAATAGGGTTTTCCCTTTGCTCCACTATCAGCTTGTCTGATAGTTGGCTGGATAAAACCGCGACTTTTTATGGGCGGGATCAACAGGTCGCTCCACTCCTCGGAGTGGAGAATGAAAAGAATGAATAAAGTAAAAGGGAGGGAAAGGAAAGGAATGGTTATCTGTATTAAAGCATTAAAATAACCGAGTGGCGACAAGTGAAAAATTGAGTTGGGCCGGGATTGGAATCCGGATCTTCCGCTTTAGGCCAGGCAAGGTGGTTGCAACTCAGCGCAACTGCTTAGTCTTCGTATTGTAGTGCTAATGTTTTGACGTCACTTACAACAGGAAAAGAAGCGTCCGGCCGTTTTGCCGTGATGGACACCATGTTAAAAAAGAGTGAAAATAAGCATTAAGTTTTCAAATAACTGTTGATGATTTAAAAGTACGTACTCTTTACTGCTGTCAGTTCAATGCTGTAACAGTATGAGGAACGGCTTTGCTCACAGTTATAACGAAGAAATAGCATCCTACGCCTCTCCAAAATGGCGGACACCTCACGCAGTCTTCATCTGGAGGTAGTTAGACTCCCAGTTGAAGTAAATTCGAAGCATGTCGCGTTGACAGGTCCGAATAAGGCACTATGTAGCCACCTGCCTGAATGCATTGAAAAGAAAGCTGCTTTTTTGCTAGCGAAGAACAACAATGAAAGCTCTCTCTAGTTACTGAAGATGTCCGCCTCCGTAGCCAGTAGTCAGTGCGGTTGCCTGCCATTCAGTTGTCCCGCGTTCGATTTCCGGTACTGCCAAGGTAGAGATTGGTCGTTGAAAGGAACGGTTCACAAAAGTTAACTGAAGGACCGAGGGACTACATGCGAGGATTCTCCTCCGAATGCGAAAATATATTTTTGACTCCCACTTACATAGATAGACATAACCATTAGAATAAAATACGAGAAATCAGAGCTCGGACGGAGAGATTCAGGAGTTCTTTCTTCCCGCGAGCTATTCGAGAATGGAGTGGGAGAGAAATAGTATAATGGTGATTCGATGAACCCTCTGTCAGGCACTTAAATGTGATTTGCAGAGTATCCCATGTAGATGTAGGTGTAGATGTCTGCCTCCGTAGCTAGTAGTCAGTACGGCTGCCTGCCATGCAGATGTCCCGCGTTCGATTTCCGTTACTGCCACGTAGAGATGGGTCGTTGAAAGGAACGATTCACGAAAGTTAAATGAAGGACCAAGGGACTACATGCGAGGAACGGTAGTTCGCCGTTCACTTAGATGTTTTCCTAGTCGGTCGCAGTCGCCGGTTCCGGTCCGGAACGTGGGAGCGGTTGAGATTACTTCCAGTTCCATGAACCGTCGGTCCAAGTCTGGAAATCCGGAACGGTTGCGGCGACTTGCAGCTCCAGGAACTGCAATGTGGACGTGGCCGTTCCCGTCCCAGGCAAGCCGCGCAGTCGGTCTCGTTGCGGTCACTGCTCGGTGTCGAGCTGTTGTCCGTTTTGTTCACTGCGCTCGCCCATTCTCATTGTGTTTCAAACTGTGAACTTTGATGAACTACTGGTTTTTCGCGTATTCTGTGCAGCATTCATCGCCAGTAATTTACATTTTATAGTTACCGTATTTTATAACTTTTCAACTTAACACGCATAAAAATTGCACTTGTAATAAATACGTTTTACAGGCACCGTAAAGGCAAATCTGCTTATTTATTCGTAATTTTTATGAACGGGAATAAAAAAAAAAATTCTCGCGAGTTTTTTTTTATTATTCGTAATTTTAGATGTCATCTGCTTCATTTAATATTTATTTTTTCCCTTAAATGTAGTGTAAGCGCGTTCAAATATTTTCTAGCGTGAAAAAAAAACTGTGTGTCACATCGACTAAGTAGGAAAAAGGATTTCGATAGATATAGGCTGCAGAAACATCGTATTTACTTTTTATCTCAGAAATATTGTTCAGATTTTATAAACCAGATTCTCACGTTTCTATTTGACGCGGTGGACTGGCCGAGCGTTCTAAGGTGCCTTGATGCAAAGCGCGCTGTTGCTCGCCGTTGGGGGTTCGAGTGGTTCCTCTGGCATGGGTGTTTGTGTTGTCCTTAGCATAAGTTACTTCAAGTTAGTTTAAGTAGTTTGTAAGCCTAGGGACTGATGACCAACATAGTCAAGTTTCTCAGTTTTACAAACACTTTTACATTTCCTATTTTGTTATCTGTTATAGGTTAATATTTGGATAAAAAAGGGAAATGTGAACGAGGAGGAAGGAACGTTTTGCAGAAAGGAACACTCATTGGTGAACTAGTTGTCAAACATGGACTAGTTTTCCATCTTCACCGCCAATGACAATTCCTTGAACGGAGGACTGAAACGGGTTTACTCAGCCTCGTGAGAGTAACTGAGAAGCTAAAGGACGAAGTGGATGCCGTGCAAAGTTAAGGCACCAGACAACGACCACGGTAGCGGAGTGCTGGCTTCACGCCCTCCATACTGCATCCAAGACGCCATTGACAGAGAATGAAATGACGATTGGTAGGGCTCGATTGGTTCATATAGGACCACCCAGTGGAATTTGCTTGCTTACTTTGCTTGTTTGCTACAGTAGGAATAAAATGAAATAAATGATGCCGAACGACGAGGTTGAGGGGTGAGGGTGGACAGTGGCGGGCGCAAAGAGGAGGGGGTGAGAGGGATGTACCCCTCCCCCACGCCAAATTTGAAAAATTTGCGGAAGCACAAACCTTTATCAATTTACAGAAGCATAGTACAGTAAGAAATGAAAACCTTTTTCACGCAATGTCACTCATTGTTGATCCTCCCCCTTATGTGACTCAAGGAGCGACAATAAAGTAATGAGACTTATTTTCTTTGCAAGATGTACCAACCCCAGGCTTGCGTAGGCACAATATCTTTGACCTTGGTCTGTAAGCTGCTTCTAGTCCAAGCGGCACATCGATGCAACTGCTCAGTCGTGAGTTGTGCTGTAATACGTTAACAGGTGGTTATGTCTCTCGTCACAAAAACGAAACCGCATAATATGCCATTTCTTTTTACGTTAAAGTGGTGAAAATGCGACAACTTACGGTATGCTTGAGAAGGCTTTTAGAGAGGAGGTTATGTCAAGAGCTTAAGTTTTTCGTGGGCATCAAATGTTTAATGAAGGCAGAACGAATGTTGAACATGAAGACCGAAGTGGACAACCATCAATCTCACGGACGGATGTCAACTTGGCCAGGGTGCGTGAACTCGTACGATCTGATGGAAGATTATCCTTGAAAATGATCGCAGAAGAAATGAACACCAATCAAGAAACGGTTCGTTTAATAATAATCTTGGTATGGGAAATGCACCATGATAATGCGCCATCCCTTACTGCTCTGTCAGTACAGCAATTTTTAACCTCTAAACAAATTTCAGTACTACCACAGGCACATTATTCACCAGATATCGCTCCGTGCGACTTTTTTTGAAAGAGTCAAAACGGCTGTCAAGGGGCACTATTTACAAGCAACACAAGATGTCCAAAAAGCCATGAAGAGGATCTTGGAGGATATTACAGAAGATGAGTTCCAGAAATGTTACCATCAACAGCAGAAGCGCTGGAAAAAGTGTGTGCAATCAGCAGGGAACCACTTTGAAGGAGACAACACTAAAATAGACTAAAACGGTAAGTATAATTTTTTCACGTCAGTCTCATTATTGTCTCACCTCGTAAATTATGGATGGTCCCTTAGTTCTGATTTTTCACCAATTTCACAATCGTCCCCTTCCCCGGAAAAGAAATCCTGTGCTCGCCATGGGGTGGAGCAACCTGTGAGCTGAAAGCAGACTGTGGCCTCTGCTTTTCGGACGACTCACCACAGCTCTGGGAACCCTTCAGTCCATGGCGCAAACGAAGACGACGACTTCCTGCTGGGAATCTCTTTGTGTCCCCCGCTCCTTCTTTCCTCCTACGTTCGACACGTCGGATGGACGAAGGACGATTGCTTAATGGCAGTTTTGAATTATTCAGGCCATGAGGATATGATGCGACTGGTCTTCAGAACTTTCCTTGTGTCCTTGGAAAGACCTGCTTTGTGATGATTGTTACGAAAAGGTATTCACCTTCTGCGGAATACGGTATCACTGACGCACGTTTCCTGAAACACATTCTGTTAGAAATTGCTGTGGATAGCAGCGATAGTTAAAAAAGTAGAAAAATAACAATTAAACAATTCCTTTGCAGATTTTCATGATTCTTCTTGGTTAACCCGAGATCAAAAGTAACGAGATACGAAGAGTCTAGTATTAAGTTTTTTGAGCACAATAATATAAACACAAAAATGCTTTAGAGTATGGGGAGTACATTAGCGCAAACACTGTATTGAGGGAAATCATGCACCAGTTGCCACTTTTAAAATTTTAAGTAGCACATGTTTCAGAACGTCATTATCCCAGTCTCACCTTCTGAAAACAAGGATACATAATATTAAAATAAGGCGCAGAATTTCGACGAGTCAAGCCCCAAAAATACAAATCACAAAATTAAAAAACCAACATAGCTATGAAATTCATTTGCCTCTAGGAAACGTCATTAATAAAATACTTGCAGCATATATGCATTGTCAAAGTAAGGTCGTCGATCGAAAGAACATACTGCTGTGATGCTCTCCATATTAAAGATTATCTGTATGCATTGATTTAAGAAAACGTTATTCCGCCATCTTATAGTCATCCAATAAAATTGAGCCGCGGCGGGTTAGCCGTGCGCATTGGAGTGCCAAGCCATGGTGCTCGCGGCCGTCCGCCGTCGGGGGTTCGAATGCCCCTCTTCGGGCATGGATGTTTGTGTTGTTACAAACATTTGAACATTTGAATAAAATTGAAGCTAGTATAACTGGAATACATCCCTAGGTTAAGCAGCGATACTAAAATCTGAGGTCAATATTTAAAACTAGAGAATATGTCACTGCTTCTCAAGAAGGAGATTGCTAAAGTGCGCCCAGTAATGAGCTTTTTAGACAGCAATCTCCTCCTTGAGAATCAGTGACTTTTTCTCTAGTCAGAAATATTGACGTCAGATCTAGTATCGCTGATTAACCTATGGTTGTGTCTATAGTAGCTTCGGTTTTATTGGATGACTAGACGCATATTTTTCAGATGTCAGGATAATATTATTGACAGTTTCGATGCATACGGATAATCTTTGATATCTGAGAGCTGCTGTCTGTCAGTACACAATTGTGCGTCATCCCAGCAGTATGTTCTTTCGATCGACACCCTTGCTTTAACAACGCATGTAAGCTGCATGTTTTTATTAATGACGTTGCCTAGTGGCAGATGAATTTTTAGGTATTTCAGTTTTTTTTGTTTTTTTTTTTTACTCTTGTGATTTGCATATTTGGAACGTGAGTCGCCGAAATCATGTGCCTATTTTAAAATGTTTGTTTTTCAGAACTTGAGAACGAGATAATGACGTCGCGAAACATGTGCTGACATTTACCTTAATACTTCAATAAACGTGAAAAGCTTAAATGAACTATCAAAACCCGGACGACTCAGTCCGATATTAAATTAATGAGGAACTAAGTGAAAGAACTCTTGAAAACATTGGCGCACCTACAAAGTTTGGCAGTTTTCTAAGAAAATACTTGCCACGCGGAATGGTCACGTCGTCTAAGGCGTCATGCTTCGGACTGGGCGGCCGTTCCCATCGGAGATTCAACTCCTCCCTCGGGCATGGGTTGTGTGTCGTCCTTAGTTAGTTCAAGGAGTTTGTAAGTTTAATTATCGATTACCATAGTAGTTCGAACCAACAGACCCGGTTTCAAATCCCGGCGGGATACACATTTTCAACTTTGACCATTCACAGTTGATGTCATATTTCGTGAATATGAATAGATAATAACTTTTATGTTATGAGCGGGTTTGTTCCTTCTATTTATGTTAAAACTAGCTTAAACCCGCGGCTCCGCTCGCGTGTTGTTTGATTATGACAGATAAGCTTTCAGTAATGTGCTATGAGACTGGTTTTGAAGGATGAAATGAAATGCCTTCTCTAGAAACAAACATGTTTAATCAACATTCAAATAAAAAGAAATTATGTGTGCTTAATGATTTACAATAAATAATACATACATTATTCCTTATATCCTGTGTTGCAGTATCTGAACACGTATGGTGAGACTAATGTCCAAATTAATTTTAATTTCATTTTAGGGCATTCTGGTAAACTACGTTATTTGTAGTACGTGTTATTTGGAGTGTAAATGTAGAGATGTTTTGGGTTGTCCACCATTGAGCAAACGACGTATAATTGACCATATGACATGAGGGCTGTAAATGGATTCCTGCGACGTTTAATGATTGGCCTTGAGCTTTGTTAATTGTCAAAAGCTAGACAAACTGGAAACTGAAGTCTTTTGAACTGAAACGGCATATGTGAAGGCATATGTGCGAGGTATAAAAACATCTTTTCCGGCTGATGTTCCTGACAAAATCGTTGTTTCAATGAGGTTTCGATTTTTTTTTAAAGAGATGTATTAAAAGAAATTTCTGTTTTACTGCTTTATTTATTTATTCTTATATTTCCTTATTCGTATACTTATCCTTACAGAGAAAGAGCTGAAAACATTGTAGCACGCATGGACCAAAGATATGGTCTGTGGCATCACGTTTCGCTGTATGTAACCTCCTTGCTATAGAGTCGCAAACGTCATCGCTGGCCTTCAGTCCGAATTATTTTAATAATTCGACGACTTTCAACCACCATATCTTCCACCCCCTTATAGCTATCGGTATGGAACTGCTATGGTGTACAACGGGAGACTTCGGAAAACAATTACGCAGAGACCATTCGTTTGCGTTCTGTAGTTTTCGCTGCAGAGCGAAGTATTAACACACACACGCACGCGTAGAATTTTATACACACCCATAACTTTCCATCCCAATATACTCCACCCTTTTATCATTATCAACCCTCAAGCAACAATGCAACCAATAAAACCATTTTCAAAGAGTAAATGTAATTTTCAAAGAGTAATTATTGTTCCTCATTTCGCGTTTAATCTTCAAATTACTAAATATGTATCAGATCGCTATAAAACTGTGCCTAAAACCTTCCTCAGGTATAAATTAGTAATTGTACAAATATTTAAGTCTCTGAGTCTTGTCGTTCGGACGTGATAAGCGTACACCGAACAGACATTCACATTAATATATATAGATAAATAGCTATCCGATCGCTATAAAACTGTGCCTAAACCTATTACATCGTCACAAGTTACAAATGGATATGCGCTAGGCCCTTTCATACCCGGTACGTATTTATTTAGTGCAATAGCTAACTCGACAGCTGAGTAGGCAGTAGTAATTCTGTCGTAAGTACAGTATTTATGAGGTCTCGGTTGTGCCTTCGATATTCCGACAATCTCAAGGGCAACGCCATTGTTAAACGTTTTTACTCGAGGCACATAAATATTACTGTTGCTGACACAAAGCTTTCACTTTTGCATTGTGAGACAATCGGGAATAAGATTAACGGCGTGCATGCCCATTACGTGCCTCTGTAGCAAGGTCACTAATCTATAAATGTGAATGTCTGTTCGGTGTACGTTTATCACGTCTGAACCATAAGACATAAAGAGCTAAAAATTTGTACAGTTACTAATGTCTACCCGTGGAAGGCTTTAGGCACGGTTTTATGGCGATCGGATAGCTATTTACCCATATATATTAATGTGAACGTCTGTTCGGTGTACGCTTATCATGTCCAAACGACAAGACAAGGAAGGTTTTAGGCACAGTTTTATATCGAACTGATAGATGTTTAGTAATTTGAAGAATATAACGCGAAATGCGGAACAATAATGATTATTTGAAAATTATATTTACTCTTTGAAAATGGTTTTATTGGTTGCATTGTTGCTTGAGGGTTGATAATGATAAAAGGGTGGAGTATACTGGGATGGAAAGTTATCGGTGTATATAAAATTCTACGTGTGTGTGGGTGTGTTAATATTTCGCTCTGCAGCGAAAACTACAGAACGCATACGAATGGTGTGCGTGTAATTTTAGCACGAAGTCTCCCGCTGTACATCATAGCAGTTCCATGCCGACAGCTATAAGGGGGGTGGAAGATATGGTGGTTGAAAGTCGTCGAATTATAAAAAAAATTCGGACTGAAGGCCAGCGATGACGTTTGCAACTCTATAGGAAGGAGGTTACGTACAGCGAAACGTGACGCCACAGACCATATCTTCAATGTCTTCAGCTCTTTCTCTGTAAGGATAAGCATACGAATAAGGAAATATAAGAATAAATAAATAAAGCAGTAAAAAAGAAATTTCTTTTAATAAATCTCTTTAAAAAATCGATTTGAGGTTTCGCGCATTACATCAAGGGATCCATCTGTGATATTATTACAATCATTATTGTTGAATTTCGTGTTTGGATTCTTCGAAACGAGTGCATTTTTACCTGTGATTTCTTATATGTTCTAACTCAAGGTTCGAATAAATAAATACCCGGGCAACGCCGGGTTCTCAGCTAGTTTATAATATTCCTCGATTCTGAGATATCTCTTTCTAACTGCAAGCGACAGAATACAACATCTGAGAATAAAGTTCGGTGAATAATACTGTAACGTTAATATAAATGAACTATGAACTACAGTTACTTTACTGTCCGTAGAAATGGTCACTATGCACAGCTGAGCTCTGCGATACACATCCAAGAAACTTTGCACGAACACTTATTTTGGGATGGTGTTCAAAAGCCTGGTCACGTTTCGTTGGAAGTAAGGAATATCGTCAAATCACTTTCCTTTCAAAGCGAGTTTGAGTCGAGGGACTAGAAAGGCCCGGAGGATTGTGATCCTGAGAGTATGACGGATTTTCAACTTGCACCATTCCCTTCTTTGCCAGGAACTGATTGACAACATAGGCTTTTTGTGTCCAAATGTTTGTAAAGCTTATGGGACTTATCTACGGGGTCATCAGTCCCTAAACTTCCAAACTACTTATGAACTACTTAATACTAAGGACGGCACAAACATCCATGCCCGAGGGGGGATTCGAACCCCCGACCGTAGTGGCCGCGCAGACCGTGACTGGCGCGCCACAGACCGCTTGGCCACCGCGACCGGCTTGGCTTTGTGTGGGCGAGCGTTCTCGTGCAACTTTAACACCCACCAGAATCCTCCACACTTCTTCCTATTCAAACTCGATTTGAAAGGAAAGAGATATGACTCTATTCGTGTCATCCGACGAAATGTGACGAGGCTTTTGAACACCGTCTCAAGACAGACTTCGTGCAAAATTTCCAGGACATGTATCGCAGAGCTCAGCAGGTGACTATTTTGAAGGACAGTAAAGTAACTGTAGTTCATACTTCCCTCAGAGGTTGTGTTCGAATCACCAATATTTAGTCGGTAGGAGAAGAAAATGTGATGACATGAGGTTGAAGATCACCTGACTATGGAAACATTCCGCGTTAAGCTCCAGACCATTTCATGCCTTTACGATATGTAGAGTGATTGTTACTGTCCGTACGTTGGATGGGAAGATTCATCTCCGCTTCCACATTTGAGTGATTTGAGGGACGACTGTGCTGTAACCGGATTTCGTCCAGCAGATCTGAGTACCTCTCTGGCCACTGTCGGGCCTCACATTCCGTAGTCTCTCTAGGTCGACTTCTTTCTCCCGTTGACATTACATGACATGACAGGACAGAGGCTATTCGCAATGATTAATTATCTCCAAACGCAAAAAAGCCAAGATCGCAGTATGATTAATTTATTGACGACCGGTTTCGAAGTACTAAGTCATCATCTTCTGGTCGTATATATTTTATAATGTGGTCATCTATTGATACAACTAAATCAATAGATGACCACATTGTAAAATATGTACACATTCATCCATAGGACGCCAAAATTTACAATTTGGCGTTTTCCTTCGGTATTATTTTCAGTTGTACGACTGTTTTGACATGACCCGCAACGCGTTCCTGCCAACCTCTTCATTTTAGAGCAGCACGTCCTATCCTACGTCCTCATTTATACAGGGAGAGAGAAACTGGAACATTTCTACAATAAAACTAGAGGTGATGAAGGAAAGAAATTTAATTGGTAGTAACTGAAATTTTACAACTTTGGCATTCAAGAAACATAAAAGTCCTTTATCATTATTTTTTTTTAATTACGTGCTTTTGATGGCGTCCTCTTGTACGAATACAGAACTACCGTCACTGGGCAAACACAAATCCTAATGACGTTCTTGAGCGCCCTTTACCCGCCACTAACGTTACAGTACGACGTGTTGTTTTCATTACATGGGATTATCGGACCATATTCTTTCGCAGATGAACAGGGAAACAACTACTGTCAATGCCGATCGTTACGTGAAGATATTACAACTTTCGTTACACCTGCATTGCACAACTTTCCAAACGTTGAAGAAGCGTTGTTCCAACAGGGCGGAACGTCATCACACACTGCGCGGCAATCGATGGCATGTCAGAGTCCGGACCTGCCTCAAGAGCAAAGTTTACACGACTCGACCAAGAACCCTGGATGAGTTGAAACAGAATTCACAATGAAATTCACAGTACCCCAGCTGAGACGTTGCAGCGGTTAATGAGGAATCTCCTCAGCGGGTTTCACGAATGTATTCGTACAGGACGATGCCATCTAAAGGACGTAATCTAAAGAAAATGATAAATGACATCAATTTGTCGCAAATGGCAAAATATTAAGAGTTCAACTACTATGAACATGTCCAATTTGTATAGTTTTAATTGACCGTCTTATGCAACTGTAAATATTACTCTGATACAAATCAAACGCGTTTCGCTTTATTGTAAAGCATCTTCGCCGCGGTGGAGTAGCCGAGCGGTCTAAAGCGTCTCGCTGCGGAGCGCGCGGTTGCTTGCCGTGGAGTTCGAGTCCTTCCTTGGGCATGGGTGTGTGTGTGTGTTGTCCTTAGGTTAGTTTACCTAGGTTTAAGTAGTTTGTAAGCTACGGACTGATGACCAAGCAGTTTGGTCCGATAGATTTACAAACATTTGAAAGCATCTGCAGTGGTCTAGTGTAGCAATAATTGTTTTGTTTTACGTTTTTGTATGGTTTTACTGATCTCGGTCATGAAGAGTTGTAATGCTATGGCTTTATTTGATTCTGAATAAAATTAACTATTGAGATTTCCATGTTATTTTATGCTGCCGCGGTGGAGAAGCCAAGCGGTCTAAGGCGCCTCGTTGCGGAGCACGCGGTTTCTCGCCGTCGGAGGTCGAGTCCTCCCTGGTGTGTATGTGTGTGCGTGTGTGTTTTGTCCTTACGTTAATTTACCTAAGTAGTTTGTAAGCTACGGACTGATGATCACGCAGTTTGATCCGATAGATTTACAAAGATTTGAACATTTTTTTATATGTTGCTGTCTTATATAGTGGTCTAATTTCGCTTGCCAGACAACATTATTGAACTAATGATTTTGGTTTCTCAGCTGCGTGTGAACTGTTTCTGATCGGTACATTGACATATTTAGGTACTAAGTCATTAAATTTACAGTATTTACTAAAACTGATGTGTTGAATCGTTTTATGAAGCTACAGATGGATACATTGCTACTTCAGGGTAAGGCCTCCTGGAAATGCTGCATATCAGCTTTAATAAGTATTGTAAATTCAACAACCTAGTTCCTAAACATGTCAATGAAACGATCAGAAACAGTTCACTTGCAGCTGAGAAACCACAATCATTAGCTCAAAAATGCTGGCTTACAAGCGAAATTAGACCATTGTATAAGAGGGCAACATAAAAAAACCTGAAAATCTCAAGGGTCAATTTTATTCAGAATAACATGAAACCATAGCGTGAGAACTGTTCATGATCGAGATAAGTAAAACCATACAAAAATGAAAACAAAACAAATAATGCTACATTTGACCACCGAAAATGCTTTAAAATAAAGCAAAACGTGTTTGATCTGAATTAGACCAATTATTAAAGTTGCAAAATTGTAGAACTGAAATTGCGGAGAAGAAAGCCTTAAAAGAAAGAAGAAACATGTCCTCATTTATGTCTGCTGGTGGTATTCCAGTTTATGTCTACCCCTACAGGTTTTACTCTCCACGGCTCCCTTTGATACCATGGAGGTTATTCCTTTTATATCTTAATACATGTCCTATCAACCTGTTCCTTCTCAGCGATTATGACCTTTTGAGTGTCAAATTCTGAAACAACCTTTAGGTAAGATACTCCTTACAGCCGAGTGATTGTGTGTTGCCGGCCGCAGTGGCCGAGCGGTCTGCGGCGCGCCAGTCACAGTCTACACGGCCACTACGGTCGTGGGTTCGGTTCCCCCCTCGGGCATGAATGTTTGTGTTGCCCTTAGTGTAAGGTAGTTCATAAGTAGTCTTTAAGTTTAGAGACTGATGACTCCGCAGTTAAGTACCTTAAGCTTAACAAGCATTTGAACATTTTGATTGTATGTTCGATGGTTAACCAAGAACTTGCATGTGAAGAAAGGTTTGTAAATAACGGAATTTATAGCATGAAGAAATATTTTGGTGATTTGAGGGTGTACAGGATGCGGAATCAAGGCTGCCACCTCTAGCTGTAACCCAATTGGACATTGAGTAGAACTGGTCTGCTTCGAAGTTCATCCATCGACGATTAGTGACGAGGTATCAGTGTCTTGGCAACGCATAGTAGGTTGTGTGCTGTGAATGGTGAGAGATCTGACGAACTTGCTGGACAGGGAAACAGCCGGCTACTCTTTGTATCTGTATGCCGTCACAGCGAGGGCAACATTTCGTCTTGATGTGTCTTGTCGAAAGTTAACGTTTCGGGGATCTCACTTATACAGCACAGCTATTTAGCCTTTCTCACCAGGGATTTTAGCATGCGAGCATATTCACAATTTTTTGTGGTGAAAGAGATTAGAAAAGTGTGGGAGGCTAAAAGAGAGCAGACAATGCGGAAGAGAAAGTGGCAGTGACAAAAGCTAAAAGGATGGAGATGTTGGGGGGGGGGGGGGAGGGAGGAAGCAAAAGAGAGACGAAACAGTGGAAGTGAAAAAGAGAATATTCCAAGGAGAAACAGGAGACAGGCAAGGAGATGGAATATCCACCACCCTCCCTCTTGTACATTATCATACAGGAAGCACTGGATACGGCAAGTGAAGCATAACAGGGAACAAAAAGAAATACACTGGCCTTTCCAGATGATGTAGCACTAATCGCTGAAAATGTGGATGACCTTAAAATACTGATAAAAAGGTTCTTTCAAAAATCAATGGAAGTTGAATTAGAAGTACATGACGAGAAGACGAAATTTATGAGAGTAGAAAGAAACTGCAGAGCAAAAAGGCAAGAAACTCCACAGATCGATAACCTTTATGTTTGTATAGGTGTATCTGAGGGTAGTAATGAATAAGAAAAAGGGGAAACAAGAAATAGAGGAGTGGGTCAAATCTGTAACCAGAGCGTCATACTCACTCAAAAAAGTATTGTCATCCAAATTTTTTTCAAGAGGAACCAAAATAAGAATGTATAAAACCAGAATCAGACCAGTGTTACCATATGGGCGGAAATAACTAGAATAACTAGAATAGATAAATACATAGAGAGAAAGATAAAAAGTTTTGAAACTAAAGATATTTGGACCAAAATGTGATGAGGGTAATGGCGAAGAAGAAAGAACAGGGTGCTCACTGAGTTGTACAACGAACGAGATGTTGTTGCGGAAGCCAGGACAAGAAGAGAGAAGCCTTGGAGGATAAGCCGGAAGGATGAAGACCTCTAGGAAGGCCAAAAATGATATGGAGAGACTTGGTGGACAAGGATCTAAAGTAATGGAGCAAGTAAAAGATGCCGAGGACAGAATACTTCGGAAGAGGCCCCTTGACGAGAGCAAAATCTGTTGTGGTTCGTGGAGCCAGAAATTTAAGACTAAGTAAGTAAGGATACATAGGTTTTGAGAGTGTCTATCTCCAACACTACCGAACTGTAACCACAAAATTTAGTACACCTTCACCCGATCTAGGGGTACAATTACACTCTTGGCCATTAAAATTGCTACATCACGAAGATGACGTGCTACAGACGCGAAATTAAACCGACACGAAGATGATGTGATATGAAAATGATAAGCTTTTCAGAGCATTCATACAAGGTTGGCGACATCTACAACGTGCTGACACGAGGAAATTTATCGTATCGCGACATTGCTGCTAGCATTTGTCGCCATCTAATGACTGTTAGCAGAATATGAAATCCATGGGTTCAGGAGGGCAATACGGAACGCCGTTCTGGATCACAACGGCCTTGCATCACTAACAGTCAAAATGACAGGAATCTTATCCACGTGGCTGTAACGGATCGTGCAGCCACTTCAACAGATGGGAACGTTTGCAAGACAACAACCACCTACACGAACAGTTCGACGACGTTTGCAGCAGCAGGGACTATCAATCAGCTGGAGACCATGGCTGCGGTTACCCTTGACGATGCATCACAGACAGGAGTGCCTGTGATGGTGTACGCAACTACGAACCTAGGTGCTCGAATGGAAAAACGTCATTTTTTCGGATGACTCTAGTTTCTGTTTACAGCATCATGATGGTCGCATCCGTGTTTGGCGACATCGCGGTAAACGCACCTTGGAAGCGTGTGTTCGTCATCGCCATACTGACATATCAGGCGGCATGATGATATGGGGTGCCACTGGTTACACGTTTCGGTCTCCTCTTGTTCGCATCGACGGTACTTTGAACAGTGGCCGTTATATTTCAGATGTGTTACGACCCGTGGCTCTACCCTTCATTCGATCCCTGCGAAATCCTACGAAACCCTACATTTTAGCAGGATAATGCACGACCGCAGAGGCCATACGTACATGCCAGTTGTGGGATTCGTATAAGGCGAGGAGCACTGTCGAGGAACGATAAACTGCATTCTTGATGTTCAGAGCGTAGCCTGTGCGGTTGCGCTACAGTAATCATTTGCATGTAAATTCACTCGATGATAGTTACAGGTTTGCTACATGTCAGCTTCGCGGGGAGTAGTTTTAATGGTCAACAACATACACGTGGCAACGTCTTGCCACTTGACGGAAGAAATAAATAAAACAAGTTTCTATGAAGCTTATCACTTGCGAAATTGTTTCCCAGTAGGGAGCGTGGCGGATGTAATCGCGTCTGAAAGAAATGGCGCGTGATGGAATTCGTGGCTGCAGTCCAAGCTTGGGCTCAGGGCAGACGCGAGTGAACTTGGGAAGCGGCTGCCTGGCGCAAGACTCTTGTCGAGGAGGGCCGACCTTTGCAGCCGGCAAGTGGAGGTCGCGTGCGTGGCGCGCGAGGACGATCAGGCGGTGTGGCCTTGCGGCTGCCGCGCTGCGCGCCGATAACGCGGCTCCAGCTGACAAGTTGGCCAGCCGCTGCCGCTCCATTCGGGAGACCGCGCGTATCCAGTCTACTGCCGCCGTTGTACGTGATACAGGGTGTCCAGAAAAGGGCTCCCTGATTTCAAAATTAAATATCTCGAAAACAAATATCGATAAAGGAATGCAGTAAACGGTATTCGTCCAATAGATTTCGGGAATGCAGCCGCGTAAAATTCACTTCTTCTGCTGATATTTCGGCCGCGTACCTTCCGGCCATCTTCAGAGTGAGACGAAGACTGTCGACGAGGTGCCGGGCGCGGCCTTATAAGCCTGATCGCGGTGGCAATGCGCGTGCGCGTCACAGATGCTGGTATACTGCATATCGAAGTACTCACACGCGTGCGCCCCCCGTGGCGGAAGCGCTCCGGTGTTCACTTATCGATATATGCTCGGCGGCGGCAACACCTTCACGTCTTCTCTGTGATTTCAATACTCCAAGTGCAAGGTTCCAAGCTTTGTCTAAATTAAAACCTTTATCTCTGTTTAATAAGTTGTTGGCCAGTCTAATTTCAACAGCTTCCTTAAATATAGCATCCCAAAACGAAGATATGGGTGTCAAAATCTTCACATCGCTATAGTTCATTGAATGACCAGTTTCTATGCAATGTTCAGCCACAGCTGACTTGTCTGGCTGTAATAGGCGAGTATATCTTCTGTGTTCAATGCATCTCTCGTGGACAGTGCGTATTGTCTGGCCTATATATGAATTATCACAATTTCCGCAAGGGATCTGGTACACACCTGACTTGCGAAGCAACAAATCATCCTTCACTGACCCGAGTACGGCAGGAAACTTCACTGGTGGCCGGAAGATAACCTTAACACGATGTTTGTCGAGAATGCGGCTTATCTTTGACGACAGAGCGCCCACGTAAGGTAAGAAGGCTCTTGATTTATAACTATTATTTTCGTCTTCTTCTTCCACGTCTCGTGCTTGTATTCTTGGACTCACATCGAATGCTCTGCGAATCTGTTGCTTCGAATATTCATTTGCTTTGAAAATGCTCTTCAGGTGTGTGAGCTCTTCCTGCAAGTTGTCATCGTCTGATATACAATGTGCTCTGTGCACCAATGTCTTAAGGACCCCTGCGGTTTGTGAGGGATGATGGCAGCTACTGGCATGTAAATACAGATTCGTTCAAATGTTCAAATGTTTGTTAAGCTTATGGGACTTAACTACGGGGTCATCAGTCCCTAAACTTACAAACTACTTATGAACTACTTACGAACTAGGACGGCACAAATATCCATGCCCGAGGGGGGATTCGAACCCCCGACCGTAGTGGCCGTGCTGACCGTGACTGGAGAGCCTCTGTCACCTCGGCCACTGCGGCCGGCTACAGATTCGTATGGGTTGGTTTCCGATATACTGCATTCCTAATGTACCATCAGCTTTTCGACGAACAAGTACATCCAAAAAAGGGAGGCAGCCATCTTTTTCCATTTCCATAGTAAATTTGATATAAGCGTGGGTGGAGTTCAGATGGTCAAGAAATCGATGTAACTCATCCTTCCCGTGAGGCCATACTATAAACGTGTCATCCACGTATCTGCAGAAGACCGTTGGTTTAAAGCTTGCTGAGTCCAGAGTCCTAAGTCTTCCATGAAGAAATTCGCTACTCTGAAGATGGCCGGAAGGTACGCGGCCGAAATATCAGCAGAAGAAGTGAATTTTACGCGGCTGCATTCCCGAAATCTATTGGACTATACATTACGCCGTGAAAAGTTGAAAATGCAGTAAACGGTATGTTTATTGTGAAAGCTGTAAGAAGTTTGTACAGCAGTTTGAAATAATAGTTACACATGCTGCTAAAAGATGGCGCTGTAATCGCCATACGTAATGCCTAGTATAAATAGTGATCCGAAGCCCAGGGTGATCAGTTCCACAATTGAAACGTTAAAGGAGGTTAGCGTACCGAAGGAAGAGATTAAAACCGTGCATTCCATTGAACAACGCGTTTTTCTGGTGCTAGAGTACCACAGGTTAGAAGAGAGTCCCACGGCAACGAGGCGAAGTTTTCAAGCACTATTTAATGTTCCAAAAGGACTCGATGCGAAAACCGTTCGTACGCTCTTCGCAAAATTTCAACGAACAGGCAGCGTAACTGATGATCTAGTGGGGCATGTTGGCCGCAAGCAAACCGCAGTTACGCCTGAAAATATCGCCGCAGTTTCTGGAATAATTCAGCGAAATTCAATGTCATCCGTCCGTAAAATTGCATCTGAGACTAGTTTGAGCGTTTCGTAAGTGGGCGTTCCAGCACGCAGAAAATACTGAGAAAGAGCCTACACATGTTTCCATTCAAAATTCAAACGCACCAGGCCATATACCCGTACGAGCTGTGCAACAAAGGGTTGCCTTTGCTAATCAGATGCTCAAAATGATTTATAGTGAAGGATTTGATGTTGGCTGCATCTGGTTTACAGATTAAGCACACTTACACCTGAATGGATACGTGAATAAGCAGAACTGGCGATTTTGGGGTTCCGAAAAGCCAATGGCAGCCAATAATGTTCGTTCTGTATGCGCGTGGCTGGCCGCGAGTATTTTTCTCCCGCAGGCGCTTGTGTTGGCGCTCGGCCATAGCCACTACCCACTTCGCTTCCCCTACTGCTCCGCCTCTATGCGTGGAAGCTTCTTACATGACGCCAGGTATATCAGAGCCTGTACTGTTGATGGTGCGAATGGAGCGGAAGCGAATGCCACGTAGTGCTTCCTTTATCTACGGAATCAAAGTCACAAGGACTAGAGTCTGGGTTGTATGGTACAGTACTTCCCGATCTCATCGACCGAACAGGGCAGCCACAGCTTGCGCTATATGCGCCCACTCATTGTCGTGCAAAACTATGGGTGGGTTGCGCAGAAAGTGTTGCCGCTTCTTTCGCTAAACTAGTAGCAGGTGATGCTCCGATAACGAACAGTAATACTGTGCATTGACGGTATGTGTGGAGAAACGTAATGAGTTGGGATAACACCATCACAGTTGTACAAGAGAATTGAGTTGGATTGTTTGGTTGGGATAGGGGGACTAAACTGCTAAGGTTATCAGTCCACTGGTGGGGAGGAGAATGATTGAGGATAGGAATGGAGGAAATGGGGAAAAGAAATGCAATCCGGGAAGTAAATAAGGAAGGAAGACTGCATTAACTAGGGGTGCCATGCCCGCCACGGAAATACTCACGAAAGAACTGGGGGGGGGGGGGGGGTAGTACACGAGAATAACCGTAACTTTAACCATACTGGGGCTCTGACGCAGTTTCGACTTCTCGGCGACCCATAATCACCCCATTCATTGGATTGGCGTTTCAGTTTTGGCTCGTACGATGTGGACAATTTCTCATTCAGTGTGACGTGCCACTATGCTGTACGGCAATGCCGATTTCCCGCATGCCCCTTGAAGACCTTGATTACACTTTCGTGCTGTACAACCTCTGGCACATTCAATCTTGATCCAGCTCCGTTGT
Organism: Locusta migratoria; assembly: GCA_026315105.1. Taxonomy (NCBI): domain Eukaryota; kingdom Metazoa; phylum Arthropoda; class Insecta; order Orthoptera; family Acrididae; genus Locusta; species Locusta migratoria. The sequence continues at coordinate 428,761,549 of CM048747.1, forward strand.
TCCTGTTTCCAAAACAATGACATTGTTACGTTAGATCGCCCGCTCACAAGTGATTGTTCTTCCCTCGATTGCGCGCACGCCGGTGACGTGGGACACTCGTGTCCATTAGCTCGGAGGTAAGGTATGTTAACAACGTGTGCTATCAGCGACAATAGTACATTCCATTGCATGGTGTCTCCACAGCAGTGTTGTCACTATTTAAGTTCCAACCCTCGTATTAACCCGACCTAGTACGGATCCCACACTAATGAACAATACTTAAGCGCTGGCCGATACAGATTTTTGTAGCGTACTTCCTTTGTTCACTGATTAAACTTCTTGGCATGGTGTTATGGACGAGCGCTGGCTCCTTGCTGCGGAGTGCGCGGCTTCTCTCTCTCTCTCTCTCTCTCTCTCTCTCTCTCTCTCTCTCTCTCTCTCTCTCTCTCTCTCTCTGTGTGTGTGTGTGTGTGTGTGTGTGTGTGTGTGTGTGTGTGTGTGTGTGTTGTGCTTAGGTTAGTTTAGTTTGTAAGCCTAGGGACTTATAACTACTGTAGTTAAGTCCCATAGATTTACAAACATTTGAACTACACTTCCTGAGAATTTTTCCCATGAATCTCAGTCTGGAATCTGCCTTACTCACGACTAATTTTATATGGTCGTTCCATTTCCTATCGCCCCTAATGCCCATTCTCAGATACTTTATGGAAGTAACTTCTTTCAGTATTTGTCCTGCTACTGTGAAGTTGTATGATAAAGCTTTCTTTCTTTCTTTCTGTGTAAACGCAGCACTTTACACTTGTTTAAGTTGAGGTTCAATTGCCATTTGCTGCACCATGTATCGATAGACTGCAGATGAATTTCAAATGTTCAAATGCTTGTAAATCTATCGGACCAGACTGCGGGTCATCAGTCCGTAGCTTACAAACTAGTTAAACTAAGCTAAACTAAGGACAACCAACACACCCATGCCTCAGGGAGGACTCGAACCTTCAACGGAGAGCAACCGCGCGCTCCGTAGCGAGGTGCCTTAGACCGCTCGGCTACTCCACCGCGGCGACTGCAGATCATCCTGCATTTCGTTACCCTTTCCCAGTGTTTGGACTTCTCAATAAATGACTGCAGCAATTACTTAGAACTGAAATCAAATTCCCAAAAATGCCTAGTAGTAACAGTCTTTAGGGTTACGAAATATAGCGACCTGATAGGTTTTTTTGTATAGCAAGTGTTTGAAAACCAAAGGAAGTAAATGCTGAGGTTAACGGTTTCTAGACTTACGAACTATTTAAACTAACATGATAAGGGCAACATACATACACATGCCCATGCCCAAGGAAGGACTAACCTCCGACGGAAGCGGTCGCACAATCCGTGACAAGGCGCCACAGATCGCCAGGCCGAGGTAGGCTACTTACACATTATTTGTGAACTTCGTCTTAAAATAATGATCAGCTGTTTGGTCTGAAATGTATCATCACGGATGGTCATTGCTTTGTTTGACAACAGAAAAGTAGAAACATCTAAACAGGGAGATTCTCAGTCGTAAATTAAACTGCGAAAGCCCACTTACGAAATCACAAAAATCAATGTTAAGTGAAGAATCCTTACACACAGTTCCATTAATATGAAGACAAATCTAGGCTAATGAGAGAACTTTCAAAGACATTTAAACAGTCAACCATCGTGCGATCAATGCGCGAGGAACTGTTTAAACTCTTAACACGTTGGCTGCCGTGTGGCCGTCGGCAACCACAACAGGCGGCTCTGGTGCGTCTCTAACGTCAACACGTTAAGTGTGGTTACAGTCTAAGGCGCCATTTACCTTTACAGTGTACCACACGGTAGTTTGCGGTGTGTGTGTGTAGATGTAAAAGCGGATAAACGGACCACAAGGCACCAGGTCACTGGACAATTCAATGCTGGTCTACGACGATGACGACAAGAACTGTTACTTCAACAACCGTTAAGAATCCAAATGCATCTCCTAGGCGTGCTGCGTACGCTTGCGTAAGTTCTACCAGTATCACTACCCGAGTATTCAGCTACACACGGTCCACACAATGTTCCTATAACACATTCATCTCATTACAAGCTTGCAGGGACTTGAAAACTATTTAACAGAGTAATTAACCATATCAAAAGTTCTATTATAGAAGTTTATTGTTCCTCCGACGATTACGGGATGCGTTCGCTAGTACTTCACAAAATCCTACATTTCCCTGTTTCAGGACGATTCCATATTACTGGACAGAAGCCAATACGTTATATTTCACTTGACTTACAAACTCCGTATCTCAGAATGCAAATGTGAGGCGAACATTGCAACCCGGAGCAACGGCAGCGAAACTCGAGAATGTGCTCAGGTGAATACCGGTTCATTGAAACGAGCGAGTCTCGATAGCAACACGTTTTCATCTCGAAAGCGTCCTGGAACGAAACAACCCTGGACAGTTTCGCATACAGCATCAATCAAAAGCGAATTAGTGGAGCGATGTACTCGATATTATGGTCATCGACAATAGCTCGCGTTTATGAACAAATTGTGTTACCGTGAATTTGGACCGTTAGGCAATCTCATGAGTAGATTGTTTTCTTTTAAGAGTTTGGTTAATATTTTCAATTTAGAGTGACTTGCACATTCGCGTGATTTGATTCCGTGGGTCGCGGAGAGAACAAAAACCATTTAAATATGGAAATGAGTCAAACGTTGCCAAAACGTGGGCGCTCCGGAATCTGGCAGGAGACTATCAAATAATTTCAGAGATTAGGGAACGGAAGACGACGAAGCACTTAAAAATACACACAGAATCATTCACCCCATTTAGAAGCAGGGTCCATATCACATAAATTTACTCGTATTTAAACTGGAAAAGGGTGCCAGGTAGTAGTATGGCTTTATAGACACTTTAAAATGTAGTACACATACAGAAGAAATGAAGTGAATTGCACAATTCTGTAAGAGGAATTGTATCTTGAATCTCAAGAACTTGAGTAGAAATTACAGTAAAAAAAGTGAATGCGTTGAAGGAGGTGTATTGTATATAATGGCAGAAAAATATATCTTCACACTCTTCCTTTTTATCTCCATAGGTAGTTTGTGTACCCAAACAAAGCAAATTGTAATTTTTGACAGGCTTTTTATGGCCTACTTTTGATCAGTTTTCAGACAACTATATGCTCATCATATACAGCCAGCTTGTGCTACTATAGTGTGAACGACCTGAAGTGGCCTCTCTAATGACAGCGAAAACCATATGGCCAAGTGAAAGCTGGGCCATGTGAAAGTGGACTGAATGCGATTTTCTGACCCTCGTAGATGCTCATCGGCAGATCAAAATATTCCTGGTAACGTACTTCCCTTCCTTTTTTCAGATGAAAATCTATTAAGACAACCCATATCTGTCCAGAGCTGGAATTTTCCATAATATTTAAGTTTTGTTGTTGTTATACCAAGTGACTGGGATTTACTATGTAGTACATATACATTTGTGTACACGAATGTTATTGTCTCTTCAACAAATGTTGATAGTTGCAAATTTTTAACACAAATTCTTTACAGAAAGACGCTAATCTTGGGGAAGATCAGTGCAGCATCAGGAGAAATGTAGGAACAAGGGAGGCAATACTCACCTTACGGCTTATCTCAGAGGATAGATTAAAGAAAGACAAGCCTACATTTCTAGCTTTTGTAGATTTGGAGAAAGCTTTTGACAGTGTTGATTGGAATACACTTTTTCAAATTCCGAAGTAAGCAGGGGTAAAAAAACAACGCAAGGTTATTTACAACTTCATTAACCAAACAGCTGTTATTAGAGTTGAAGAGCATGAAAGGGACGCAGTGGTTGGGAAGGGAGTAAGACAGGGTTGTAGCCTTCCTCCAATGTTATTCAATTTGTACACTGAGCAAACTGTGAAGAAAAGCAAAGAGAAATTTTGAGAAGAAATTAGAGTTTAGGTTGAAAAAATGAAAATATTGTCTTTTGATTATGGCACTGTAATTCTGTGATAGACAGCAAAAGACCTGGAAGAGCAATTGAACAGAATTGACATTTTGTTGAAAGGAGCGTATAAGCTGAACATTAACAAAAGAAAACAAGGGTAATGAAATGCAGTCTTAGAAAAACAGGTGATGCTGAAAGAATTTGGTTAGGTAACGAAAGAATAAATCTGGTATATGAATTTTGTTATTTGGACAGTAAAATAACATATGATGCTCGCAGTACGGAGGAATACAATACAGAACGGCAATGGGAAGAAAAGTGTTTTTGAAAAATAGAGACGTGGCATATCCCTTTAGGTGTAAAGAAGTATTTTCTGAACGCATTGGTGTGGAGAGTTGCCTTGTATGGGAGTGAAACATGGAGAATAAATAGTTTAGACAGGAAGAGGATAGACGCTTTTGAAATGTGCTGCCACAGAAGAATTCTGAAGATTAGTTGGGTAGATCGCATAACTAATGACGAGGTACTGAACTATATTTTGGAGAAAAGGAATTTGTGGCATACCTTGACTAACAGAAGGGATCGATTGGTAGGACACATTCTTAGACACCAAGGAATCGTAAATGTAGCATTGGAGGGAAGTGTGTGGGGGAAAAATCGCAGAGTGAGAGCAAGAGACGCTTATAGTAAGCAGATTCAGATATGTGGGTTGTCGTTCTTATGAGGAGATGAAGAGGCTTGCTCAGGAAAGAGTAGCGTGGAAAGCTACATCAAACCAGTCTCCAGACTGAAGACAACAACAACAGCAACAACAACAACAACAACAACAACAACAACAACAACAGCAGCAGCAGCAGCAAAAGCTTAGGGACTGATAACCACAACAGATACGTCCCACATATATACTAACATTTACTACATCAGGCTGCATATGTTTCGAGTTAAGGGCTCGACTCTGCCGTGTTTTTGTCGTATGGAATACCGACTTTAGCAGGAACATTGACGCCACTACAAAAAGGTTCGTGGTCTGTTTGAGCATTGAAGTCACCAGACTTAACCCTTATATCTGACTAATGTACTGTCCATTTTTTGAGACAAAGGAATTTACGACGTTAGCTGCCAGTGGACACTGAATTAAATCGATGGGGAAAGTTGAAAATTTGTGCTAGGTCGGCATGCTGCTACTTAATAGTCGCATGACCATTATGCCACCTGGACACAGCGATCACCATGACTCGACGGTTTTCCGAAGGACGCCTTCGTCAGAGCCAAAGTTCAACACCAACGTCTGTATGTACGGAAAAGACGACCAATAATCCTTTCTTCCGTGTATAATGACATATTTTCCCTTCCCCGCCATTATCAAAAGGAGATTTTGTATTTTTATATAACTTTGGTATGTGAAACGATTATCTATGAGTGTCAGAACTTCACTTTCAATTTTTTTCTAACAGAAGATAGTAACTACTCTTGCCTTGTACTCCGTAGCGATTAACATCTTGCAGACCAGAGCTGGCCGCTGTTATGTGGATTTTTGTCAGCAAAGGTAAATATACCATATGTGTTGTATGCAGAATTTTCTGTTATCAATAAATCCCACCTCTCACGTAAATTTACCACTTATGAATTTTTATTAGCCGGCCGCGGTGGCCGATGGGACTGAGGCGCTTCAGTCACGGTCTGCACGGCCACTACGGTCGGGGGTTCGAATCCCCCCTCGGGCATGGATATTTCTGCCCTCCTTAGTCTTAGTTCATAAGTAGTTTGTAAGTTTAGGGACTGATGACCCCGTAGTTAAGTCCCATAATCTTTACAACCATTTGAACATTTTTTGAATTTTTATTAACAATTTTTCCTTTTCCTCCCTCCGCCCATGATGTTTTTTTCAGCCTTGTTGGCTCACCGCAACAATGGATGGCACTGTTTTAGTTAATATTGAATGATGATATTTCGTGTAGCCTGCCACTCTTTTTCAAAATTTATTCCATTTTGTTATTTACCGGCAATAGAATCTGCAGTCTATTTTCTTGTGAATTTTTGGAAGTCCGATGTGTGTGACTTACGTAATGTTCCTATCCGAATTTTATCATGTCACTTACCTTACTTTAAGGTCTGCAACACGAGTCAAAGTTTGATACTGACGAACTGCCATCCACTGTTCGGAGAGTGGTTAATTTATTATATTCTGAAAATTTCATTTACAGCCAAATTTCAACCACCGATTGATCTCTTGTTAAAGGTAACCGCTCGTCGATTATTTAAGTAATGTTCTGCCTGCACAACACTCCACCGTTAATTAGCTTGTCATTTCATTTAAATGCAAGTAAAAACTTTCCAAAAAAATTTCCGTAATTTCTTGATTGCGATCTTTCATAACTTTTAACTTCAGACCTCCTCCTTCCCTAACTTTGTTAATCCCATACATTAATAGAAGGGCCGGGAAATTATACGTTCTGATACACATCAGGCTGTAACAGCAATCCCCAAAATGAAGAAATACAGGTAGATGTACCATTTCAGTAGTATGTTTGAAAATGTGAGACTGGCGGAAAGCGTCCTAGCGTAAACCGTGCAGTTGTTTCAAATGTTCAAATGTTGGTTAAGATTAAGGGACTTAACTGCGGGGTCATCAGTCCCTAAACTTACAAACTACTTATGAACTACCTTATTCTAAAGACGTCACAAACATCCATGCTCGAAGTGGGGGGGGGGGGGGGGGATTCGAACCCCCGGCCGTAGTGGCCGTGCACACTGTGACTGGCGCGCCGCAGACCGCTCGGCCACCGTGCCCGGCTACAGTTGTTGTGATCAATGTGTTGGTGAGACGCAATGGTCATCTGAATTGCGTAGTAAGCAGGAGACTCGTGTTCGAATTCTAGCCTGGCATAAATTTTCAACTTTCGCCATGATTTAATTCAGCGCCCCATTTCACCTAATGACAGATCTTCCTTTGTGTTTTGATTCGTAATGGCTGCAAGATCATAATTGGTGTGTTTTTTGGAACACGTAAATACTTCATTTATTACATATTATTTTACAGTTCATTGACGGAATTTTAAATAAAATGATACCGGCTGCAATACTATTACTAAAGTTACGGAAATAATATATTTCGAACGTGGTGCAATGTACATATAGACTTATAGGAGAGAAGCATATTCTGGTGCCGAGGGTGGAGTAGTATTAACTTATATACACTGATATTTAAAATTAAAGCAACTCGGCGCTATTTCCGATCACTGTGTTGTATTCACGATATAATCACACAAACCGTCACCAGATGTCGGTGCAGTCGTGTTCCGCGTGGAAGGTAACATACCGGTCAGCGTACAACTATGCCAGCGATGACGTCACGGCACCTACCAAACGGAATACTGTTTACTGTGCAGTCCCTCATACACAAGCGCAGTGTACACATTTACGGACGGTGCGGGCAGGCCCAGATAAGAAGCGTACCTGACTCGTCGGAGGGTTATAGGAAAAATTGAAGCAGGAGTCTCAAACCAATGTGCCCGATGGCTTAATATGAATCGTTTTTATAATCCTCAGATGTGGCGACACTTTATAGAGAGACCGAAACTGTATACTGAAGAACAGGGGAAGAACTATCATGTGTGACATCAGAAAAAGAGCCTTATTTGGCTATAAGGGACGTAGGTACCATCGTAGTACTGCACGACAATTGGCATCTGATCTCGCAGCAGTCGCAGTGAAGTGGCCGAGCGCTCTAAGTAGTCCCAGCATTAGGGAGGAGTGGTTGCAAAAATTATTACCTGAAAACAAAAAATATGAGCGCCTAGGAAATTAAATTTCAAATAGAGTTTCTATTTTATGAAACTCGAGCCTAGATGGCGAAATTTGCCGAAAAAATTCGCAAAGTTCCAGAAAAAGGTTTTTATTAAATAAATAAACTATAACTCCGTTGGGAAAATGTTAAATTAGAAAGTTGTAGCCCTTAAGATTATCTCTCGATTGCTTTTTTGTATGTATCGATTGATTTGATACGTTTCGAGTTATATCGAAAAAACAATTAAAATTAATTAAAAACTAGTTTCCTTATAACTCGACAACATCCACGTTTACAAACTTACTGTTTACCACAAGTATGTCACCAAATAAGTCAAATAAGATGTTTTTCGAAAAAATTAAAAATATCAAGTATTGTTTGAGATATACCGATTTTTTTTAAAAAAAAGAGGCTCCTAGAAAATTGCCTAGAGTTGGTCAGAGGATCGACCGAGAGTAACGGTTCTCCACCTGCTTTCTTACTGAAGAGTTTTAATATACCATAGCAAGCGCTATGATCATACTATTAAATAATTTTTAAGTATTATGTTATGAAAGGAACTATTAAAGTACTAAAAAGGTAAAGCAGTCAACAATCCGAAGATTGGTTTGAACACCACAATGCTTTACTAGGCACGGCCCTGTTTGGAGGTGGTATGCCATTGCCTTCCTCCGACCTTCGAACTGACTTACCCAGCCAGTTATAGGGGGACCTACAGTTTAACGTGGGTTCCGAACCACGGTGCTACTCGGTATTTTTCACATGAGCAATACTGCCAGAGGTGAAAGAAGTGGAAAGTGACAGATAAAAATCCCAGGACCTGGCGGGGATCGAACCGGCGACCTTTGGATTTGTAGTCTGACACTCTACCACTGTGCAACCGAGGCGCACATTAAAGTACTATGTTGCTGATATTTTTACACAGATTTTAAAACAAATTAGCCGGCCGCACTCGCGCACTCGCGCACACGCTCACGCACACGCACACGCCCCAGGGAGGACTCGAACCTCCATGGCGAGCAACCGCGCGCTCTGACAACACTAAACGTCCCGCACTTGCAAATGTCAAAATCGGTACAGTCATACGACCGCAATCAGGTTTCAAAGTTATCACTTTTACCAACTTGCCTAAAAAGGCGGCACCATCGTAAAAAAGACTGCCCGAAATGAAAACGTCGAATTATTGAAATTGTAACGAATGAAATTTCATGTTAGAAAAGTACCAATTTTTTATTATTTTCAAGTAATATTAAAAGTTCAACCACTTGAATACCAAAGTAATTCCATTTCCTTGGCCTTTTTTTATGTATCTGTCATATTCAGTGAAATGAAATTTCTTGTGGGAAGACTGCGTTTTTTTTTGTATAATTTTTTTCATTCCCGTTTATTTTTATCTATGCCTTAAACGCTAAGATTCGCGCGCTGAAAGCAAAGCAAATACATAGTATTGGCCAATATGTATTCACATTTGAGTGACACAAAATTTGTACAAATAAAGAATATAAAATATTTAGAATTTCAATAATTCGACAGTTTTATTTTGGGCAGTCGTTTTTTTACACTGATGCCGCCTTTTTAGGCAAGTTTGTAAAAATGACAACTTTGAAAACTGATTGCGGTTGTATGACTGTACCGATTTTGAAATTTGCAAGTGCGGGACGTTTAGTGTTGTCAGAGCGCGCGGTTGCTCGCCGTGGAGGTTCGAGTCCTCCCTGGGGCATGTGTGTGTGTGTGTGTGGTCCTTAGGTTAGTGTACCTAGGTTTAAGTAGTTTGTAAGCTACGGACTGATGACCACGCAGTTTGGTCCGAAAAATTTACAAACATTTGACCACATTAGTGTTGTTAGAGAGAACACGCGCCAGTCTCTCCCTTTCCCAACGGGCGCTCGCCCGCTCATCCGCTCTTCCGCTCTGCCCAAGGCATTGCCTAAAGTTGCAAATTGTGGCAGACATGCACCGGGTAAGTCGTCGTAGAGTCTCTGAAGAAGTGCATACTATTGCCGCGTTAGTGGACAGTGATGGGCGCCAGACGTTTCGTGAGCTCAGAACTGTTCCAGAGATGTGATGGGCAGTATACCGCTCCATTCGCACCATCAACAGAACAGACTCTGCTAACGGTATACTACGCCTTCCAAAAAATCAAATGTTTGTAGAGTCTATAGGACTTAACTACAGGGTCATCAGTCCCTAAACTTACAAACTACTTATGAACTACTAACAACTAAGGACGGCACAAATATCCATGCCCGAGGGGGGATTCGAACCCCCGACCGTAGTGGCCGTGCGGATCGTGACTGGAGCGCCTCAATCCCCTCGGCCACCGCGGCCGGCTACGCCTTCCACATCGCTGGCAAAGAGCTCTACACAACGTTGGTGACTACTTTGAAGGATAGTAACAGTTGTAGCTACTGCAAGAAGTCGTGTGTGCGCAGAAACGCATTCTTGAGTTGTGCGCAGGGCGAGTCGATTCCTTTGTTTCTGAGGATCGGCAGGCTGAGTTGCACGTTGCCTGATGTCTGTTAAGCCGGCAGTCAACTGCGCCTCGCGACAAGTAGGCACTAGACAACACGCAACTGAGGCTGCCGCCCTCCAAAACACAGGAATGGACTCGTCCAGCGCCCAAGCTGAGAAGGCAGGGGGCCACGACTTCTTGCACGAGCTATACAACATGTAAACGATTTTGTATGGGTTGTTAATAAATAGTTAGCACTATTTAAATTCCAACCCTCGTATACAGGGTGAATCTAAATTCGCGCACTTGGGCTTCGCAGCGCGATTGCTCACATGCTAGCAATAAAAAAATGTATTTCACAAAATTTCGTCCTACGCATATTTCCGGCAGTAAATGAACGTCGATGACAGATGAGTGTGTGTCCCATACGTCAGTGTGTTTCAGAATTACACTAGTACTTCAACAAACTTCTAGGGGATGTGGGAGGTGTCTCGAGGAACAAAGTGAGCATAGAAACCCATGCCCGGAAACTTCATCCAATGACGCTACAGAGCGTCGAAGTTGTTGGAGGGGTTGTCTAGCGGCAGGAGTTGGTGCCTGGAACTTGGACTCTCCGTAGCGTCGTTGAATGGCGTTTCCATGCTCATTTTGCTGCTCGACGCCTAATACATCTCTTACAAGTTTGTTGGTGTAATTGTGAAAAACACTGACGTATGGAACACATAGCCATCTCAGTCTTTGAAGTCCATTTACTGGCGGAAACACGTGCAGGATGAAATTTTTTGGGAGACATTTTTCAGTGTTAGCACGTGAGGAATCGCGCTGCGAAGCACGAGTGCGCGAATTTAGATTCACCCTGTATGTTTACTTACCATCGCGGTTTCAGTTACTGCGTCATTTTCAAGTAACGTTTCTCTTATAGCGAATGGATCCATATTCAGTCTTCTTGACCAAATGTCACAGCTGATGCACTCACGAAGATTCCCGTTCTATCCACTCATGCTGAATCAGAATCAGCCAGTTATCAAGACGACGTCGTGCTCTTAAAGAGGTGATCCCAAGTGAGGAATGCTGTCTAACATACTGCACGGCAGTGGACAAATACCAAGTCCCAGGTTCCATTTAAAAAGAATTTATGATAAAATAAAACTGCACGGGTAAAACAGATCATTCCCTATATGTTGTGAAATATACAATATATACCGAGATGACTGTTCAATACTTTATTCAAGATTACCGGTTTCTACAAAACTTTGTAGTTACCTTCGGAATTGCAACTCTACCTCTCTCTATACATCATTAACAATTCCATAATACATTCATGCTGTGCCTTGATTGACAACAATTTTGTATCTGCTCGTCACTTATAAAATCTATAACGTCATACAATCGTGTCATGATTTAAGATAATGTGCCTCATCTCCCTTCTAAAATCTATTACACATTTTTCACTTGTTCACACTTGTTTGTAGAGCAACTGAATTATAAAAGTCAAACAAGTGAAAAATTTGTGCCATAATTTAGGGTGATATTTATTTATTTACTTACTGTTTCCTCGTTGCTTTGATTTCAGTTTCTGCCTCTGATATAAACTTGTCATCAGCAGTTATGTTTGCCTGACGTACAAATTTCCTACACAACTGAATGCCTTTTGTAATGTATTTCATAAGTGCAATCTGTTCCCCTATATTTTATCTGTGATATGTTTGTAATCTTTTAATACGTTCCTAACTACTATTGTATGAATTCTGAACCGACTTTTCAACTGTACATATAATGTATAAAAACAAACTAATAAATTTTCTCTGGGATCATTCGAGCTGTTGCGTCGTCTTGTCACAACATTTATTTCTCCCCCGCCCCTCCCCTCCCCGCCCCAACCAACTTCACCTGGATACGAAAATCGTCAAAACTTTGCGACAAGACGCCATACATCGGCTGAGCATCCGACAAGATTTCTTCATTGGAATACAGCGCGAGAGCCTGATATCACACGTAACAGTTCGACTAATTGCATAATGACTTTTCACTCTGAGGCGGAGTGTACGCTGATTTGGAACGTTCTAGCAGATGAATAGAGTGGAATCGAACCTCCGACGGGAAACGGCCGCCCATTTCGTATCATGGCGCTTTTGACAACGCAATCATTCCCGCGTAGCTGCCAGTACCTCATCTCCTACATCTGAAACCACAGAACTTCTCCTGCATATTTTGAGAAATTGCCACTCATTGAATATATATATAGTGAACAAATATGTATTAAGTCACGGTCTAGAGGATTGTTTCATACATGGACTTTGCAGCAAAGGGTGTGCTAATTTCAAACTTCCAAACACGTTAAAACTCGAGAATATCCTTTCATCCACGAAACAAAAGCTGAGAGGGTGGGTTGCGTCAATTGAGCAACTTTTACGCGAAAATTAAAGGTTCCAAATTCGAGTCTCTTGAGTCCCAGGAGGAACGGTCAGTATTCAAGTACCGATCAAAAAGTCAGTATTAACTTGAAAACTTAATAAATCACGGAATAACGTAGATAGAGAGGTAAAAATTGAAAGACATGTTTGGAAAGACATGGGGGGTTTGATTGAAAAATTAAAAAAATTCCGACAGATGGCGCTTCATCTGATCAGAAAAGCAATAATTAGCATAACAAATTAAGACAAAGTAAAGTTGATGCTCTTTACAGGAAATGCTCAATATGTTCACCATCATTCCTCAACAATAGCTGTAGTCGAGGAATAATGTTGTGAACAGCACTGTAAAGCATGTCCGAAGTTATGATGAGGCATTGCCGTCGGATGTTGCCTTTCAGCATCCCTAGAGATGTCGGGAGATTACGATACACTTGCGACTTCAGGTAAGCCAATAATCGCACGGACTGAAGTCTTGGGACCAGGGAGGCCAAGCATGACGAAAGAGACGGCTGAGCACAAGATCATCACCAAACGACGCGCGCAAGAGATCTTTCACGCAAATGTTCAAATGTTTGTTAAGCTTATGGACTTAACTACGGGGTTATCAGTCCCTAAACTTACATACTACTTATGAACTACTTACGAACTAGGACGGCACAAATATCCATGCCCGAGGGGGGATTCGAACCCCCGACCGCAGTGACCGTGCTGACCGTGACTGGAGCGCCTCAGTCACCTCGGCCACCGCGGCCGGCGATGTTTCACGCGTCTAGCAATATGGGGTGGAGCGCCATCCTGCATAAAAATCGTACGTTCTAGCAGGTGTTTATCAGCCAGGCTGGAGATGATGCTGGAGATTCTGTAACATATTGGCGTACCTATCACCCGTCACGGTAGCAGTTGCAGTTCCTCGAAGAAAAAAGGCCCGATAACGGTAGATGTGGTTCTAATAAAACATCATGTCATTCAAGCATATGTGTCAATTTTTACCTCTCTATCTACATTATTCCGTGATTTGTTAAGTTTTCAAATTTGTACTGACTTTTTGATCACCCGGTATATGGCAGAAACACTCATTTCAAACAAGAAACTTCATACGAAATAATGCCCAGTTTCGAAAATAGTACGCATTTAAAGTAACAGATTGATAGTTCTGATATAAAATATCTAATGACAGTACATAATTACAGATTTTTGTGTGTTTGTTGATCAGCTGGTGGACGTTTCTTTGTACATAGTTAAGGAACTTTCACACATTTAAAATGTAGGTGTTAAAATTGGAGTTGTTGAGTGAAAGGCCGTTGGACCACCTAAGCTGTTTTTTAATTAGAGTCGTGGAGACCCGCACAACCGGTTTCACAACTTTATAGTTGTATCTTCAGGTGCAATTAAATGTTTTGCATATAATTCCTAGGTTGAATAACGGGGATTAATGGTCAGGTCCGACAACTAGCAACTTCCCTCAGTTCTTCAGAAACAAAATTGGTGACCATCCAGTTTGGGTCATTTTAAGTAAAATAATGGAGCTCGGCTTCTCAGTTTGAGATATATTATTTGGCTGGCTTGTCATTTAAACGACATGTTGGGTGGTCAGGTTGTCGATGTAGTGGTCTTCACCAGCTCCATCATGGTGGTGAAAAGTTGCATTTCCGTCCTGTATGGTTGTGCGGAAACACCGCAACTGACAAACCGTCATGTGTACGTCCCCAAGACTCTAATAAAAACGGCCTTTCACTCAGACAAATCCAATTTTAATTTAACAACTGCATTTTAACTGTGTGAAAGTTCCTTAACTGTGTATAAATATTTTAGCTGTGAAACTTCCTGGCAGATTAAAATTGTGTGGCGGAACCGGGACTCGAACCTGGGACCTTTGCCTTTCGCGGGCAAGCGCACTACCGACTGTGCTATCCTGACACGATTCACGATGCCGTCTCACAACTTTACTTCCGCCAGTACCTCGCCTCCTACTTTCCAAACTTTGCGAAAGGCAAAGGTCCCAGGTTCGAGTCCCGGTTCCGGCACACAATTTTAATCTACCAGGAAGTTTCATATCAGCGCACACTCCGCTGCAGAGTGAAAGTTTCATTCTGATTTTAGCTGTGGTTGCCCTTCATATAAAATTCTCTGTGACGTTCCTTTGGTCATGCGATAACATTTATTTCCAGCATGACAGAGCCTTCCACACAAAGTAATGTACAACAGTACCTGTTAACAAGCACTGAAATAAATCAACGATGGAAGTTTAAAATGTGTATCCACCCGGGATTCGAACCAGGGTACTCCTTCTTACAATGTGCTAAGCACTGCGCCACTGGGTGGGATCTTTGTGATCACCACGGCCGGGCGGGTTACCCTTGCACACCTCCCGTTAGAATTAATTCTCAACTTATCCACAAACTACTAACGTAGTGGCCCAACTCATTACTAGCGACATTTCGCCAATTTTAGTAAAAGTTCGAGCCTATTATACAACTCTATAAGGGACATTTGAGCGTAGTAGTAATAATCCCCATTCCAAAGAAATCAGGCGCAGACAGGTGTGAAAATTATAGAACCATCAGTTTGATAAGTCATGGTTGCAAAATTTTAACACGAATTATCTACAGGAGAATGGAAAAGCTGGTAGAAGCTGACCTCGGGGAAGATCAGTTTGGATTCAGGAGGAACATAGGAACTCGGGAGGCAATACTCACTTTACGTCTTACTTAGAAGATAGATTAAGAAAAGGCAAACCTACATTTTTAGCTTTTGTAGATTTGGAGAAAGCATTTGACAATGTTGACTGGAATAGACTCTTTCAAATTCTGAAGTCAGCAGGGGTAAAATACAGGGAAAGGAGAGTTATTTACAACTTGTACAAAAGCCAGACCGCAGTTATTAGACTCGAAGGGCATGAAAGGGAAGCATCAGTTGGGAAGGGAGTAAGACAGGGTTGTAGCCTTTCTCCAATGTTATTCAATTTGTACATCGAGCAGGCGGTGAAGGAAAGTAAGGAAAAATTTGGAATAGGGATTAAAGTTCAGGGGGAAGAAATAAAAACATTACGTTTTGCTGATGACATTGTAATTCTGTCAGAGACAGCGAACGACCTGGAAGAGCAGTTGAATGGAATAGACAGTGTGTTGAAGAGAGCGTATAAAATGAACATTAACAAGAGCAAAACAAAAATAATGGAATGCGGTCTTAGAAAGTCGGGCGATGCTGAAGGAATTAGATTAGGTAACGAAACAATAAAGGTGGTAGACGAGTTTTGTTACTTGGGTAGTAAAATAACATGCGATGGTCGCAGTACAGAGGATATAAAATGCAGAATGGCAATGGGAAGAAAAGCATTTTTGAAAAAGAGAAATTTGCTAACTTCGAATATTAATTTAAGGGTAAGGAAGTCTTTTCTGAAGGCATTTGTGTGGAGTGTTGCCTTGTACGGGAGTGAAACATGGACGATAAGCAGTGCGGACAGGAAAAGAATAGAGGCTTTTGAAATGTGGTGCTACAGAAGAATGCTGAAGATTAGGTGGGTAGATCGCATAACTAATGAAGAGGTACTGAATAGAATTGGTGAGAAAAGGAATTTTTGGCATACCCTGACTAAAAGAAGGGATCGCTTGGTAGGACACATTCTTAGACATCGGGGAATCGTAAATTTAGCACTGGAGGGAAGTGTGTGGGGTAAAAATCGCAGAGGGAGACCGAGAGACGCGTATAGTAAGCAGATTCAAGTGGATGTGGGTTGCCGTTCTTATGCGGAGATGAAAAAGCTTGCTCAGGATAGAGTAGGGTGGAGAGCTGCATCAAACCAGTCTCCGGACTGAAGACCATAACAACAACAGTCGAAACGAAACGCGCGAAAATCTATACCTACAAATGTGAATGTCTGTTCGGTGTACGCTTATCACGTCCGAACGACAAGACGCAGAGACTTGAATATTTTTAGTTACTAATTTATACTTGAAGGTTTTAGTCACGGTTGTATAGCGATGTGATAGATATTTAGTACTTTGAAGAATATAACGCGAAATGCGGAACAATAATTACTCTTTGAAAATTATATTTAATTTTTGAAAATGGTTTTATTGGTTGCATTGTTGCTTGAGGGTTGATAATGATAAAAGGGTGGAGTATATTGAAATGGAAAGTTAATCGGTGTATATAAAATTCTACGTGTGTTTGTTAATATTTCGTTCTGCATTGAAAACTACAGAACGCAAACGAATGGTCTGTGTGTAATTGTTGTCCGAAGTCTCTCGTTGTACACCATAGCAGTTCCATGCCGATAGCTATAAGGGGGTGAAAGATATGGTGGTTGAAAGTCGTCAAATCATTTAAAAAATTCGGACTGAAGGCCAGCGATGACGTTTGCGACTCTATAGCAAGGACGTTACATAAAGCGAAACGTAGATGCCACAGACCATATTTTTGGCCTATGCGTGCTACAATGTCTTCAGCTCTTTCTCTGTGAGGAAATATAAGAGTAAAAAAATAAAGCAGTAAAAAAAAATAAATAAAAAATAAAAGGTACAGGCTTTCACGTAAAAATAAATTGAAATATCTCAGAACGTCCTTTTCTTCAAAACGGTACTTAATTAGAAACAAACACACACACACACACACACACGCACACGCACGCGCTTAGGTTGCCGTTCGCGTTCTCAGATGAAGAAGCTTGCACAGGGCAGGGTAGCGTGGAGAGCTGCATCAAACTAGTCTGCGGACTGAAGACCACAACAACAACAACAACAACACTAACACTTATTGTGACTGCACAACAGCTCTAACGTAACGTGTACGATAACTCGTATTGCACACACAAAGGAATTTACGACGCCAGATGCATGTTCGAATCGAAATAAATCCCTGAGGATAGTTGATACATGTGTCCTGTCGGGATCCGAAGCCGGGTCCTCCTGCTTCCCAGTCAGTTGTGCTTGGCCACTGCGCCGCTGGCGACACAGCTATAGCTAGAGGTCTGCGCGGATAAGAAAAGTGTTATCCGCATCTGCACCACAACCGCAAGGCCCATATCCGCATCCGCAAGTTCCTTATCCGCATCCGCATATATTAAAGTTTTGAATGGGTAATAGTAATAGATAGTAGTATTTAAAACAAAGGTATGTAATGCTATAGTTATTGTTGAGAGTGTCATTTCTGCGACAACTTAACTACTTTTGATTTCTCGAATCACGGTAATTGTTCTATACCTACTCCAAAACAGGCTATTCCAGCCAGCCGCGGTGGCCGAGTTGACTGAGGCGCTCCAGTCACGGTCTGCACGGCCACTACGGCCGGGGGATGGGCATGGATATTTGTGCCGTCCTTAGTATAAGTAGTTTGTAAGTTTAGGGGCTGATGACCCCGTAGTTAAGTTCCATAAGCTATACAAACATTTGAACTTTTTTTTTTTTTTTTTTTTTTTTTTTTTTTTTGCTATTCCAAACAGGAAAGCATTGGCGCTCCGGACACCCGGACACACATAGCAGCGCTTCGGAGCCCGTGTGGTCGGACCACTGCGTCAGCTGTTTAATGCGGGCATCTTCTTAAATTTCAGTGGTTAAAAACTGATCGGTAGAGAGGAGATTTTATTGCATTCACTTTCAAAAAAAGAAACGGTTCTTTCGGAGTTTTACAAAAGGGACACTTTATTTGAATTTCCACTTTAGTGTCCAGTGTAAGAATATACTTTTTTACATGCAAAACAGACCACTATATCGTTGATCTTTTCCTTGCCATTAAATACCTAGCAAAATGTTTTCCAAATCTACGATTTCGATTTGTTTTCCTTCACTAATGTCAAATCACCTTGTTCACTTTACATGATAGTATCCATTGATGTCGTGTTGCTTTTATCAAAGAATTATCACTGTATTCACTTCGATATACATTGTCACTCAGTCACTATAAAGCGCTAACTGAAGGCAGCGGAAATTTGGCATGGCACCTCTGGTGGGCAATGGGCCGGTTTGCCACCCAGAAAGCACTTGACAGACCGCATATAAGACATGGTCGTGTAAACGGTTTAGGCACAGGTCCCTCGGGCACAGCTACGTCCGCTGTGGCTGTGGCACAGAGTAACATGGCTGTGGCCAGTGGACGAGGAGAACAAACTTCCGCTCTACCTGGGCCCTGCATGGATTCCAAGAATGCCCACAGGCTTGAAGTTTTCAGCTAACATTTCGACAGTCGTACAGGGCAGATACCACGCGCATTATCCGCATATAACTTGCGGATATGCGCGTCGCTCACTATTTTATCAGCAAAGTAAGAAATACTGCGGATATCCGCATCCGCGCAGTCCTCTAGCTATAACCGCAGCCGTGCGGGCTACCCCTACTTGCTTCCCGCCAGACGTAAATTCTCAAATTGTCCACACACTACTGACCCACTGACGCTGCCCATTTTATATATACGAGGGGGTGGTTCAAATGAAAAGGTACGAAACGTCTTAACAACAAAACCGGTTGAAATCTGAATAACTTAGTGCGACAGTTAGGGACGCGAAGCATGCGTCGTCACCTCCGTCTAGAAAATTCAAGGCTGAGCCCTTAGCAGGCAAGGTGATGCTCACCGTCGTTTCTGACGTCCGAAGTCCTATACTCATCGAATTCCTAGAGCATGGAAAAACCATTAACTTGACATTTACTGTGAGACACTCCGTAGCCTACGCAAGTCCATCAAGAGCAAACGGCCTCGGCTGATCACGGAGGTAGCGATTCTGCTCCATGATAACGCGCGTCCACACGTCTCCAGGGTCACACAAAGTGTACTGGCCACGTTGGAGAAGCTTGAATATCAGCCCTACAGGACAAGTCGCCCTGTGACTTCCATCTGGTTCCGATGAAAAATCATCTGAAATGGAAACGCTTAAACTCGGACGACGAACTAAAGGACAAAGTTCAGGACTAGCTCTTAACACAGCCACATGAATTCTGGCAACAGGGAATCCTTCGGCTCGTTAAACAGTGTTGTATTGCAAACAGATCTACAGTTTTGTTTCAATCTTTATGAAGTTCTGTTCACGTAAGCTTCAATCCATGAGAACGGTCACGAGATGCGCGAGAAACTGCTGCATCAATGCTTCACATTTCCTCCTAAACCTCTGCACCGATTTCAACCAAATTTGGTACACATATTACTCACCGTGAGGTAACAATTGTTGTAGGGACAAGAACCACAAACACTCACGGTCCTGGGGCTATGACGTCAATAGGAATCGCAAAAACCTGCCACATCGTGTGATGAGACTTTATTCATACACTGTATGAGAATGAGAGTACTTGGCGACTTGCAACGCACATTAAACATAATTTCAAACCTTTATTACACTTTTTCTCGCTGACAATCACAACAAAATGAAAGAAGTTTCTCGCTTACTACTTTTCTGCTGTTCATTGACTAAACTACGGCATTCGGTATGACGTTACAATTTATAATTTTTACACTACAAATTGTAGCCGCAGAAAGTTTTACAGACAGTATACACACATAAAGCTGAATGTGCCTTTGAAATTATATCACAATACGACAAGTAGTTCATGAGATATGAGGACATAAACAATAACGTTTATGGAAAACCGCCCCATCACGCACCGGGTTTTAATCTTTTCCTTTTTGCCATTAACTGTATTCATAACAGATTTTACCGACATGTAGCATTTAAACAAATATATATATACCTACAAAATAATACAATTTTACAACATATAATTCAATAAATATGAGATCGTATATACTGCGATGGGTAAAAACCTTTCACAGCATACACCACGTTTTAATAAAATTACGTATTTACTGCTATCAGAGACACTCCTGTATTCCAGTCAGCTGAAAGAAATTCCTGAATCTGTCAGTGCTGTTTAAACTGTGAAGCAACTGCGAAGTGTACTTACTGTGAAGCGTACTTTGCTGTAGGCCGGCCGCGGTGGCCGAGCGGTCTGCGGCATGCCAGTCACGGTCTGCACGGTCGCTGCGGTCGGAGGTTCGAATTCCCCTCAGGCATGGATGTTTGTGCCGTCTTTAATATAAGCTAGTTCATAAGACGTTTGTAAGTTTAGGGACTGATGACCCCGTAGTTAAGTCCCATAAGCTCTGCAAACATTTGAACGTGGCTGTAGGGGAAAGCAAGACACTTCTATAGAGCTACAAGGAAATGACGGAAGGAATCTTAGGGTTTAACGTCCCATCGACAGCGTGGTCATTAGAGACGGAGCTTTCGCTTTACACCGCTCGGCTACTCCACCGCGGCAAGGAACCATCCAGGCAACTGCCTGGAGTGATTTAGGGAAATCACCGAAAACCTAAATCTGGATGGCCGGTGCGGATTTGAATCACCATCCTTCCAAATACGAGTCCAGTGTATTACCTCTGCGCCATCTCGCTCGGTAGGAAAGGAAGAGAATAAGAGTGTAAATCCAACGAATACCCATTATTTGTTCAAATGCTTTTAATTCTATGGGGCTGTTCAACAGTTCATTATTGATATAAAAAACTAGTGTTTGATGACGAGTAGAGTCTACTAAACCGCGAGAACTCACGCCTTTAAAAGTTACGCAACCGATCGCGTATATAGCATTTTGCTGACAGTCAAAGAACAGTTTGTAATGTACTTAATATATCTAAATAAGAATTTATAGTTGCGTTTTTAAGAAAACACACATATTTGACTGTTTAAAATTGGTAAAATGCCGATTGTTTTAAAATTACTGTGAGCAAAATGCTCTCGGTGCGACTGCCCGCGGCCTGTGTCCTGAGTATGCGATTAATGGTTCTTCTGGAACGATGTTCATTACAATCACGATTTGGAACTGTTTCTTTATGTTTCACGTTAATGTTGAGGGGAAAAAGCAAACAAAACCATTTGCCTTTGTGTATAAGCAGCTTGGCTATAGCTGCAGGAAGCAGAAACCATCCAAATTCATCAGTCGCGAACGGAATTTTGTGCCATCATTTATTTCGAAAATAATCGCAATTACTGTAAATAGATTCAACTCACTGCAATGCAAGATAGTGCACCTCTTAGTCCGAAGCAAATCGACATCCGTGGATCTCCATTTTGAAGTATGTTTTAAAAGAGAGACGTAATTTTTTATGATCTACATCCATACTCCGCAATTCTCCGTAAGGTGCGTGGCGGAGGGTAGACTGTACCACTACTAGGCATTTCCTTTCCTATTCCACTCCCAAATAGAACGAGGAAAAAAAGAATGCCTATATGCCTCCGTACGAGCCCTAATTTCTCTTGTCTTGTCTTTGTGATCACCACGCCAAATATAAGTAGGAGGCAGCAAGATCATACTACACTCGGCTTCAAATTCCGGCCCTCTAAATTTCCTCAACAGAAATTCACGAAAAGAACGTCGCCTTTCCGCCAGCGATCCCCAATTGAGTTGTCGGAGCATTTCCGTGACACTTGCGCATTGGTCGAACCTACCAGTAACAAACCTAGCTGCTCGCCTCTGAACTGCTTCTATGTCTTCCTTTAAACTGATCTGCTGCGGGCCCCAAACACTTGAGCAATAATCAAGACGTGGTCGTACAAGAGTTTTATACGCGGTCTCCTTTACAGGTGAAGTACATCGTCCCAAAATTCTCCCAATAAACCGAAGTCGGCTGTCTGCCTTACAACTGTCCTTACATGCTCGTTCCATTTCATATCGCTTTGCAATGTTACGCCTAGATATTTGAACGACGCGACAGTATCAAGAAGCTCAATACTAATGCTGTATTAATACATTATGGGATTTTTTTTTCCCTACTCATGCACATCACCTTACATTTTTCTACATTGAGAGCTAGCTGCCATTCTTCGTAACCAACTAGAAATTTTGTCTAAGTCATCTTGTATGCTATTACAGTCAGTTAAAGACGACACCCTTCCATACACGACAGCATCATCAGCAAACAGCCGCAAATTACAACTTACTCTGTCCATCAGATAATTTATATAGATAGAAAATAATAGCGGTCCTATCACACTCCCCTGCGGCACGCCTGACGATACACTTGTCTGTGATGAACACTAGCCGATGATCATTTGTTGAAAACTCCTGGCTACCCCTATGCCAGGTTATAAAAACGAACGACCCGCCAGTCAGTGCATGTTGGCCGGTTACTAACTGCCGCGAAGCATAGAACATACGTCCACTGATATTTTTTACTTGAAATGATTATTTGTATCATAATACCGCGCTCTTGGCATGCTGTGGTGAGTACGGTTTTAACTCATACAAGTTTTAATTGGATTAATTTCCATAGAAAAAATCCCAAGATCAGATTCTGAGAATCCCCCAGGTAATCAGTATGAGAGGCTGACTGCCCGACGTGTTTATAGCGTGTATGTGCCATTCGGCTTACTCGACCGAAGTGCAAAGTAGGATCTGAGGCAAAGAAGGACGCCTGCGAAAGACGGAGCGCCAATTCGGATGCAGCGGCGCGGACGCAGTGTCACCCGCGACGGCGGCAGAATAAGGAGGAGTGACCTTAGAGAGTGTGTGTATCTGAGGCAGCCGGCGGGCAGGAGGGGTACAAGGCCAGTGGGTGGGAATACCGCCTTACGTCAATGGCGGTGGGAAGCGGCGCGGAATTAAACCGCCAGGGAGCGCGACCGGGGATCAGGCCAACTCGCAGTGGCAGGTAAGAATAAAGGAGGTGGCGCTACGCATCCCAGCCGTACTACGATCTGAAGCCACGGGCGCCATCACACTCCGACAGAGGCGCCGACTTTTGAAAATCAGTGTGGGTTCACAAGTGTTCGAAGCCAACCCTCCTGAGAATCAAGTTCATGCATTTTTGAATGAGCGATACTTGATAAAAGTAAAAAGGCAGTTGTCTGGCCTTTTAAAGATAGAAGGAAGAAGGAGGAGGAAGAAAAGGAAAGCATGGCTGCATTAGGACACTACAATAAAGCGATCTAATTGGCCGAAGTGGACATTTCGATATAAGTAACACCCCAAAACTTCTACACGACCAATGAAATAATTTTTCACTGTACACTAACACTTTTTGTGCGCAGCTATGTTTTCTGACAAAAGCGTTTGGTAGAACACCGACACCAAGGTTTAAAGAAATCTTGGAAATATTTTGAGATGTTGAAGACCGACATCAAATTTTTTTGGTCAGTTCCAAGCAAAAGCTGTATACTTCATCGAAACTTTCATCACTTCGAGATAACTTCACCGAATAAAAACAATTAAAAAAAAGTTCAAATGTTTGTAAATCTATAGGACCAAACTGCGTGGTCATCAGTCCGTAGCTTACAAACTACTTACACCTAGGTAAACTAACCTAAGGACAAACACACACACACACACACACACACACACACACACACACACACCAGGGAGGACTCGAACCTCCACGCCGAGGAACCGCGTACTCCGCAGCGAGACGCCTTAGACCGCTTGGCTACTCTACCGCGGCTTCGTCACATCTCTGACAGTATTAACATAGTCCAAGGTTTTTTAAAGTCTGAGAGAAAAGCATTATAAATTTCAACTGAATCTATAATTTTAATAACAAGGGAAGTGACAGAGATAAATGAAAAACGATTAACTTTAGCATCAACATCAGATTCTTCAAGCTAAATTCCGGAAACAACACAATTGAATGTTCATAATTACGTACACCTGAAAGGTCAAAAGGACTGACGTGCTTCAGGATGAATAAAGTAGCATATTAAACACGAACACTCATTACTACTCGCTTGCGGACCCGCGTAACAAAACTGATCATTTCTTTCACGTATGAAACATCGTCTCTTGCTAAGGTCACGTTTTGCATTGCCTGTTGAGTCTTAAGGTAGTTTTTGATTTTTTTTTTAAATTTATACAATTTTATTTTCCAGCTCAATTTTATGTGGGTGCTCAGCGCCTCCAAAAAATTCTTGGGGGGGGGGGGGGGGGGGGAGGGGCGGGCGGTGCACGAGCCCCGGTCGCCCCTGCACTCCGACCAAAACACTGACAGTGCGTTATAGCTGTGTCTGTATTTACAGTCGCTAATTGCATCATATACGCATGTAACATCCTCCGACTGGTTGTTTCAAGGTTTTGTTTAAGATAAAATTTCGAAAAACTAAAAAAAATTCGCGTTTATTCTGTTTAAAAATAGTTGTTACTACAATATTACGAATCCCAAACATGGGTTCTTTCTTTAGCTAATCTGACGATCGTCAGATAATTCGATTGAGTGAACCAACGCCAGATTTACGAGCACAGTGACGATATCATTTCTTTGTGTAGTAAGTTACATTAATATTGAAACTAGATTTTGCTTTCGAAATCATTGACTTAATAAAAATCAAATTTCTTGCTGTTTTTGTTGTCGGTTGGAAGTTTAAGGGGGACAAAACTGCGATGGTCATCAGTTCCCCATCAAATTTCTGTTTTATTCCTTATTCATTCGTAAATATTATCGTAAGTGCTGGGGAAATAACTTTCATCTTTAGGATATCGAAAATCATAAGAGAAAAATATGCAACATTACAAGTAAAAATGTTGTATAGCTTCGTTCACAATAAAAGTGGTAAAATCACACATTAGCGAGGGAATTTACACATGAAATGGCATTTTATTCGATTTCGCGTCACAATCAGAACGATTCGTACACATAAACAAGTCACCATAACAGTACAAAATCCTTCCAAAAACGAACGACAGGTATCTCTGATTATTCTTAGCTCCACGAGCGAAACGCACAGTGGTATGCGGCCGCGACTTCGATTTTACCCGAGAATCCCGACACTGCGTGAGAAACCACGATGGTTGCACTAGAATATCGGTGTTTCAACCTGTGGTCTGAAAGGGATAAAATATCGTCTACGAAAGAATGAAATTTTAAATCTTTTATTCATTTTAGATTATAGAAGATGGAAAGGCTGACAGATGCTGATCTTGGAAAAGATCAGTTTGGATCCAGGAGAAATGTAGGAACACGGAAGGCAATACTCACCTTCAAAATGTTCAAATGTCTGTAAATCTATCGGACCAAACTGCGTGGTCATCAATCCGTAGCTTACAAACTTTTAAACCTAGGTAAACTAACCTAAGGACAAACACACACACCCATGCCCCAGGGAGGACTCGAACCTTCACGGCGAGCAACTGCGCGCTCCGCAGCGAGACGCTTTAGACCGCTCGGCTACTCCACCGCGGCTTTGGAGAACGAATTAAAGCTCAGGAAGAAGAAATAAAGACATTGTGTTTTGCTGATGATACTGTAATTTTGTCAGAGACAGCATAGGACCTGATGGCCGCAGTGCAGAGGATATAAAATGTAGAATGGCAATGGGAAGAAAAGCGTTTCTGAAAAAGGAAAATTTGCTAACATCGAATATTAATTTAAGTGCAAGGAAGCCTTTTTTGAAGGCACTTGTGTAGAGTGTTGCCTTGTACGGAAGTGAAACATGGACGATAAATAGTTGAAGACGATAGAATCTTTTGAAATGTGGTGCTACAAAAGAATGCTGAAGATTACGTGGGTAGGTCGCGTAACTAATGAAGAGGTACTGAAGAGAATTGGGGAGAAAAGGAATTTTTGATATACCTTGACTAAAAGGAGGGATCGATTGTTAGGAGACATTATTATCGTAAATTTAGCACTGGAGGGAAGTGTGTGGAATAAAAACCGCCGAGGGAGACCAAGAGACGAATATAGTAAGCAGATTCAGGTAGATGTAGGTTGCCGTTCTTATGAAGAGGCTTCCTAAGGATAGAGTGTGGTGGAGAGCTGCATCAAACAAGTCCCCGGACTGAAGCATAAAACAAATCAGACATCGTACTTTACACAACTTCACAGGTGATGAAAGGCGTGGATTACAGCGACATAACTTCACAGGTGATGAAAGGCATGGATTACAGCGGTACATTTTGAATTACATTGAACAGCCAAAGAAATTTGTACAGCTGCCTAATATCACGTAGGGCCCCAGCTAGCACGCAAAAGTTCTATGGACTCGACAAACGTCTGAGGTAGTTTTGGAGGGCATTGACACCAGAAAACCTGCAAAGCTGTCCATAAATTTCTAAGAGGGGGTGGATATCTCTTCTGAACAGCACGATGCAAGGCATCCCAGATGTGCTTAATAATGTTGGTGTCTGGTGGCCGGCGGTGGTGTTTGAACTCTCAAGAATATTCCTGAAACCACTCAGTAGCAATTTTGGACGTGTGGGGTGTCCACTGTCCTGTTGGAACTACCAAAGTCCGTCGGAATGCACAATGGACAGGAATGGATTCAGGTGATCAGCTAGGTTGCGTACGCCAGAATCGTATCTAGACGTACCAGGTGTCCCATATCACTAACTGCACACGCCCCCTAAATTATAGACCCTCCACCAGCTTGAACAGTCTCCTGCTAACATGCAACGCCCATGGATTCATGCAGTTGTCTCCATACCCGTACATGTCCATCCACTCGATACAGTTGGAAACTAGACTCATCAGACCAGGCAACATGTTTCCAGTCATCAGCAGTCCAATGTCGGCATTGACGGGTCCAGGGGCCCTATTCTGTATCTTTTCGGTGCGACAAACTTCGGTTCGGTCAGAGAGCGCACCGAGGGCTCGAGTTATCGACGTACAAAAAATCTTCATATTGAAGATTATGTAATCGTCAACATGAAGGCTGAAAACTTTTGTTTCAAACTGCGTTTCAAGCATTGAGAGTAGTCACACAAGGCTAAAAAAGGAAAAGAATAAAAATAAAAGTCTACGTTTGTTTCACTTACAGAAATTTCATCTTTCGTTTTATAATAAGAGTGAACCTTCGATGTCTAAGAAACTACTGCTGGCGCTCGCTATTAGATGTACATGCTAAAGAATATTGCAGATCATGCTTCTCTTAAACGAATAGAAAAGTATTCCAAACAAGATGACTGGTGAAAAATATTTATGGGGCAGGATTCGAACTTAGACCAACAGCATTCACATTGTGATCTCATCGCCTTAACCACAAGACCAGATCGTCTTTACAAAATGCTGTTCTTTGTTTCCATTGACTTCTTTGCGGAATAATTATAGGTTACTTATACTGATACTAATTTGTATGATTTACACTATCTGACTTCACAAAATTCCTTTCTATTTTAACTTAAACGTTTTAGAAGCGTTTTCTGTAAGTAATAAATACTCTGTACGGAAAAGTACGGTAAAACACTACTAAGTACCGTTCAGATACATCGGTAACGTGCTTGTGGATACAACAGGACTTAAGATAGCGGTGAAACTGGCTCATTTTATCAAGATTTTCAATGCGGTTTAGTATCTGGAGTGCATATTTGAGTAATTCTCAGGTAAAAATACGAAACTTTGCCAAATACGACGCGACAACTTGCGAACTGCGAAAACGAAGGCGACGCCGTATTTGATGGACTTCGTATTTACACTTTCGTAATATGAGAGTTTGCAGGGTAAATGAAACGGCGCATTAAAGACATTACCGAGACGCGTATTTTAAGATAAAGTTTATTGCAATAGAGTTTACATAAGTACTACTTCGTTATATTAAACAGAACGCTAGCAATTTTTAACAAAATATTTTGATAATATTTTCAAACAACTTTGAAAATTAACTTTTTAAGTTATTTATTACTTAAAAACAACAGATGTATCGTTATCAGAATTTAAAACCACACAGCATTGCTAAAATAACGATTTATCTTCGCAATCAAAGCCCACTGAAACGAACGAATCGGCCTTCTCGAAGCCTCAGCGATTTTCGGTGCAGCTCTCGAAATTTCGGTGGCCGTTTCGGGCGGTAGCAGGCCGCAGAAGCGTACAGAATAACCATTTTCGCTATCGAACCGAAATTGACGTCAGCACAGAGAAAAACCCACTGAACCGAACGGTACGAAAGATACAGAATAGGGCCCCTGGCGAGGCGTAAGACTTTATGTCATGTAATCACCAAGGGTACACGAGTGGGCCTTCGGCTGTGAAAGCCGAATGGTGTTTCGTTGAATGGTTCGCACGCTGGCACTTGTTGATGGTCCGGCACTGAAATCTGCATCAATTTGCGAAAATAGTTGCTTTTCTGTAACGATGAACGATTCTCTTCAGTCATCGTTGGTCACGTTCTTGCAGGATCTTTTTCCGACCGCAGCGATGCTATATTGGAATCCCAATACTCAGGGTGCACTCGTGCTACTTCGAAGATATTGTGCCCCATCTCTGGTGCGTTGAATATAACACGTCAGATTTAAATCGTGATAACCTGCCATTGTAGCAGCACTCATCTGATGTCTGTGCCAGACACCTTTTGTCATATAGGCGTTGCCGACCGCAACGCCGTCGTCTCAGTGTTTACATATGTCTATGTTTGCATACGCATGCCGTTACCAGTTTCTTTGACTCGTCAGTGGTCATTTATCTTCTAGTGTTACCAACGTTTATTCAATTCTGAAATGATAGGAACAGTAAGAACGCATTTGAGTCCATCCTCTCGTACAATTTTATTGTAAAAAGGCAAAATCGTATAATAAGTTCCAGAATTTGCCTACCGCCGTCTTGCGATTTTCTCCGTGACTTATTTAGGCCAACAAAGGTTTCCTGCTTAAAAATAATTCAAGGAATCGATTAAAAGTAAGTGAGATACGCGCGTAGCCCCAGGATTACATAACTTTAAAAGAAGAGGAAAGCACATTGCTGCAAATCCGATTATTTTTCCTATTGTAATAGCACTTTTAATATTTTTGAGATTAACGAATATGTTAAAAGTTTTGATTAAAGTTTATTATGAGGCTGACACAGTTAATTTCTCTTGCCGAAATCGAAATACTGAAACATTTTGACCGTTTGGGTGATGGAGGGTGTTGAAATAAATTCAAAAACAAAGTTGAAAATTTGTGCTGGACCGGGATTGGAACCCAGATTTCCCGCTTCGGGCCAGCGGTCGCCTTAATAGGCTGTCTAGGCACGCTTCCCTTCCAACCCAAATTGTCAACTTCTATCCCCCCCATTTGTTTCTCTTACTCGTATCCTATACTGGATTTTTGCAAGGGATCGGGCGTTTGAATGCGTTTGCATTGAAATTGCCATTGTCTGTTGTGAGCATATTTACAATTACTTATATACTGTCTGATCTTTTCGGACATGTCCGAAAAGAACATACACCATATCAATTTCTCTTGAACCTAGTGGTTCCTGCACACAACCAAAACACCAAAGTGGTCACTGGTCTAAAATATGTTGGGAAGCACTGGAGACACCATGGTGAGAGACTGATGAAGTGTTGCCTTATGCATCGTCATGCCTGTCCTGCATCCGCTGCTATGGTTTGAGACGGTACTGGATTACAGTCCTACAGCCCGCTAGTAGTGCCTGTTGGCTAAGCAACCAGGTTTACGTCTCTCAAGAGTTGGAGGCTGTGGTGAATCATTGCACGTTCATCAGGCATTCGCCATATCCACACTCTGCCATAGGATCGCCACATTGTGTATCGTGATTTGTTACTTCACACAAGGTTTTTGCACTGTTCAATCGTCCAATGTTTACGCTCCTTACACCAAGCGAGGCTTCGTTTGGCAATGCCCTGCGTGATGTGTGGCTCATGGGCAGTCGCTGGACCATGAAATACAAATTTTTTCACCTTCCGCCTAATTGCCCTAGTACTTGGAGTGGATCCTGATGTAGTTTGGAATTCTTGTTTGATGGTCTGGATAGATGATATTATACTTTACGACCCTACTGAACTGCCGGCGGTCGCTGTCAGTCAACAGACGAGGTCTACCTGTAATCTTTCGTGTTTTAAGTGTCCCTTCATGTTTCCACCTCATTATCACATCAGAAACGCCGGCCGCAGTGGCCGAGGGGCCTGCGGCGCTTCAGTCACAGTCTGCACGGCCACTACGGTCGGGGGTTCGAATCCCCCCTCGGGCATGGATATTTAGGGACTGATATCGCCGTAGTTAAGTCCCATAAGCTCTACAAATATTTGAATTTGAACATCAGAAACAGTGGACCTGGGGATGTTCAGGGCTGTGGAAATCTCGCCTACAGGCTTCTTACATTAGTGACATCCTATCACCTGATCACGTTAGAAGCGTCTCATTCTGCTCTCTTACTATGTCTAATGACTACTGAGGTCGCTGATATGGCGTACCTGGTGGTATGTGCAGCAAAATGCACCTAATGTGTAAAAACGTATGTTTTTGGGGTGTCCGGATACTTTTGAACACACAGTGTATCTGCCGTCTGTGTTCTTCGGCAGTTGTCTTCTTTCCTGTAATTTCTGTGGTCTCTGTCACCTACTTCTCAACATCCGTATGTGGTTCTGTCTTGTACAGTGTCCCGTGTATTGCCATATTTGGTTAGGGCTATTATGATTTTGGTAACATACTTCCTATATGCAGGATTTGGGCGGAGTTTTTCATGGTATATCAATATGCTCATTATCAATCAGCTTGAATGAGTACTTTTCATGTGGCTGTAGAGCTTTTTGCGTTTTTCCGTATCACGTCACACGTTGGTTCAGTGTATTGACACACTTCCATAGTGCTCCTGATCTTCCACCGATACGTCGGCGGTCGAGTCGGTTACGCCCTTCTGATCTAGTGTGAGCGTCTGTGAAGCATAAAGAGCCAGTGGCCTAATAACTCTAGCGTAACGACGTATTTTGGCATTCCTGCTAATGTTACGAGTTGAGAGGCACTCCGTTGTGCTCTTTTAGCCTTAGTTGTCGTTTTTCAGTAATGTTCTCCGCAATGAACTTAACCTGCAGTGACACACATCGGTTTTAGTAACGCAATCACAGATATGTTCAATTATGAAATATGTTAGCATTCCAGTTTTAAAGTTTTCTAAAAATAGAAACAGTGGAAAGTACATGACAGAATATCAGTGGTTTGTATTTGAAACAAATCGATTTCATGGAAATAGAAAGACTTAAAAAAAAAAAAAACATATAAAATTCCGTTTCTTCCATTCATTTGGGCCTACAGCATTGTGTGTCTTTTAAGGACATATTGTTAAAATAAGTAATACCAAAATGCTGCTTTACTTTGTAGATGTTAAATACTGTTTATTAATATAGCAATACACTATATGCCATATGGACATTGCCTGATGATGGCCACAGTGCCGAAATAGGACTATTGCTATATTAATAAACAGTATGTAACATCTACAAAGTAAAGCGGCATTTTGGTATTGCTTGTATAAAAAATTCAGTTTCGTAGGCCTATTTACGTTCGAGTAGTAAAATGACCCATCTCATTAGCTATCAAACATGGTCATTCCTAACTTCTAACTTAATTCAAAAATGAAATTACATAAGAATAACATAAAAAAATTACGAATGAAATTAGTAAACGAAGATCCCAAACATTAGTGTACGGAAGTTTCCTACAACACTCTAAACATGTTGCCTGGCCATGTTGTTAACAATGGTAAGCTAATTTCGCCTCTTAATTGATGGGCAAGTGCTACATGTTTTTAAGTTAATTTGCCTTTATGGGGCTGGTCTTAACTGTTTTCTGAAATGATATTTTACATAAAAATAGAAAGTAAACACACAGATTATTTCATGGCCACGATAGACATAAACACTTGCAGATATTTGGAATAAGTGCCTTTTTTCGAATTGGATCGACTCCGGAAGCAACGTCCGTCATATCAATAAATAATTTAAAAAAATGTTGCCAAATAGTTACAGAACCACTGACTTTAGTCTGAGGGACAGGCAATAGAGTTCGCATTGACTACGTTTGAAACAGACTCGTGAACATACAAGCAATGAAGGCTTATCTAGGCTTGTTGACTCTACAGCTAGTAACATTCTGAAGGAATTATGCTTATCTCCAGTTTCCTAGGGTCTATTAGACCACATATCTGTCGTTACGGGTTAAAATTTGGAACCCGCCTGATACAGTCAAATTCTATGTCATGAATTTTCTCTTTTCGAAAAAGTTGTGCAATTAAAATACTTTATGGTGCATTCTTGTAAATATTACACTGCTGAATAGGTAGTATTTCGTTTACTGTTCATTTTCACACCATTTTTGGTGCTTTTTAATCTGCTAGTACATTACAGGGCGAAACAGTACGTTTCAATTTAAGATTGTACAGTAACTTCGAGGTCAACGGTCAGAAACTTGGTTGTGGTCACTTCTTGGTTGCACTGTGTAGACTCACATTCCCTCCCAAGGTTTCCGGAGACGTTACGAAACACTTTTGCTGCCACTTCTCACTTACTTCTCCTTTCATAACACGCGAGCCGCTGTGACGACGCGCGATACACGTGTGACTCCAGTAATTACTACGAAACTTACAGCGGACGTAATTCTAACTTGCAAGGAATGCTTTACTCGCGGTTCTCAGAAACTGACTGAAAACCGAGCCGATGTTTATTCAGTGTTGGCAGGATAGCCGTGCGCACTGAGGCGCCCAGCTGCGGTGAGCGCGGCCGTTCGCCGTCGGGGGTTAGAGTCCTCCCTCGGGCATGGTGTTTGCGTCGTCCTTAGCTTAAGTTACTTTAAGTTAGTTTTAGTAG
This sequence comes from Locusta migratoria, assembly GCA_026315105.1. Classification (NCBI taxonomy): domain Eukaryota; kingdom Metazoa; phylum Arthropoda; class Insecta; order Orthoptera; family Acrididae; genus Locusta; species Locusta migratoria. The sequence goes on from CM048747.1 coordinate 428,794,598, forward strand.
TTTGTAAGCGTAGGGACTAATGAACGTAGTTAAGTCCCTTAGATTTACAAACATTAAACATTTGAACTTAGTAAAACTTGTAGATTGATTAAGAATTGCGTGAAGAAAGAGGGTTTGCTATGTTCGTTTGTTGTTGAGTAGCAGTGACAGTCAGTAAGAACCAAATTACTGACAACAGTTATTGTCAGTTCTTGCTGAATAAATAAACACTCACTTGTAATCGGACCTAGCTCGGACTAAAAATTTCGGAGGCTAGATTTGTAAAAAAGATGGTAATTGTAAAGCATCCGTTGTCCCAGATACTTACAGGAAGCCGCGATGGAGTGGCCGAGCGTACCAAGGCGCCTAGTTGCGGAGCGCGCTGCTGCTTGCCGTCGGAGGTTCGAGTCCTCCCTCGGGCATTAGCATACGTTATCTTAAGTATTCAAAGAAATTTCGGGCGTGCAGCCGCATAAAGCTGACTTCATCTAATATTCCGGCTGAGAACCGTTCAGCCATATTCAGAGACAGTCGAAGACTGACGCTCCAGCACGCGCTTCGTGCTTATAAACGCGCGGACCGCGCTACTGCTCATGCGGCCACAGATACAACAAGGGGCCAACGACGTTACTCGACGGCAACGAAGTACACGCGTGTGTAAATTATGTCTGTGGCTGCATGGTCGATTATTGCGGAGAAACCGATGTGTTATGATCTGTGCTGTGGCGGCGTCCTTGTAACTTTCTTTAATAAAGTGCCGGAATCCAAGATTTATCTATTTCAATTGCTTCTTTCACCGCTGAGTCCCAGAAAGATGAAATGGAGGCTCAAATTTTTACGTTTTCTTACGTCATGGAGTATCCAGTATCAATGCAGTGCTCTGCCATTGCCGATTTATTAGGTTGTAACAGACGGGTATATCTTGGGTGTTCCGTGCATCTTTCCTGGACTGTGCGTGTCGTCTGTCCTATTTAAGTAGTTTGTAATTTTAGGGAATGATGACCAGAATAGTTAAGTCTCACAGATTTACAAACATTTGAACTTACGGGAAGTAATAAGGAAGCAACTTGCCATGTCCTTCTCGAAGTAATTATTCTGGTATTGGACACATTTTAATTTAGAATACTGTGGAAATCTGGTTGGACAGACGAGGATTTGAAGAGTCGTCCGCTAGGATAAGAATCCAATAACTGCACCACCTAACCCAAAATTTACTGTGGAAGCTGCTGACAACCAGTTGGGAACAGAATGGCCTGTTGGGCAAAAGGGGGACTTTTACAGTTTTGATATTTTTTTACAAGCTCCAATCCGTTGATCACAGTTACATAAACAAACAAAAAACACACACACTTCCTACATCCCTACCGAGAAAGACTCGCATTCGGAAGGACGGCGGCTCAGACCCGCCTCCAGCTATCGTCATTTACGTTTCGTTTGATTTTTCCTGAATCACTGCAGACATATGCCACGATGGTTCCTTTCAAAGGGTTCGACCACTTTCCTTTCACGCCCCTGAGACAAACTATCAGAGCGTGTGGTTCTTCTCTAACGACCACGATGTCGACGGGACGTTAAACTCTAATCCCCCCCCCCTCTCTCTCTCTCTCTCTCTCTCTCTCTCTCTCTCTCGTGTGTGTGTGTGTGTGTGTGTGTGTGTGTGTGTGTGATATTACTGGGGTAAACAAGTGCTTTCGGAATGTCAGAAATACGTTATGCTTCGCAGCTCTCACAAAATGTGCGTTCTTATATATCGGCTAAATCGTTCTTGGAAAGTGTACTGTCGCGTATTGTGATGACACAAAGACAACTACACCATTTTCGACACGACCATGGGAACACCAATATGTCGTACTACTAGTTCCTGCATTCCCGCAATAGGTCGCGCATTACGGACACCATAACGCATGAATACACTGATTGGTCAAACTGTAGTAAAATAATCGGCGCATACCACAAGTAGAACTGTCTGTCGAGTCAAAAGAGTGTTTCGACCCAGCAGACAGTGTACTATGATTCGAGGCAGGGTGTTACACTGGTGGACAGTAGTATTCACACATTAGGTTATATCATACGTTCATTTACTGTTCAGACTACTTATAGCATCTGTGAATACAAGCGACCAGATTGAAACAATCTATTCCCCATGTATATACGTTTAATCACACTGAAACATACATAATTGTTAATGCTGTTAAAACACACACACACACACACACACACACACACACACACACACACACACACAACAACTAAAGTCTTAGCTATACTGTGATAATGGACGGTCATAAGCATTCACACAGTCATTTAAGTTGCACTGTTTGATTTAGCTGCATATATCTAATAATCTGTCTTCATTCTCCTACTTCTAATAACAGCCTTCAGCCTGTTCTGCATTGATTGTACCACCCTTCTTGTTACTGCTACGTCAATCTTCCCTCATTCTTGAACAATCACTTCCTTCAGATGTGTATTGCTGGAAATATAATGTTTTCTGAATCTTCTTCCTATCTCCTCCCGCAAATATTCAGTAGGGTGGTATTTGTAGGATATGGTAGCATTATACAGAACCCACAAACGTGCATTGTATGCTTTATGTTTTGGACATTGTCATTTTGGTAATGGTAGTCAGTATTCAAACCTAGTTTTTCAGCACTGACTTTCAAATTTCTCTTTAAAATATCCAGATACACATACTGATGCACAGTTCCATCAATAAATAGCAGGTTCCCCCACACCTGACGCAAAGTTACCATTAGCTTCCTCCCTTCTGGAGTTGTTGCCTTCACTTTTCTACCCATGTTGTTGCCACTGGCGTCTTTGCGTGTTCGGAACACTGACCTTGTTGCTGCCCACTCATCGACATTCAGCTTGGAACTGTGGCGATGTGTTGGCATTGTACCGCAGGTGTGTGAATACTTCCGTCTTCGACAACTACGGCACCTATCAGCGCTTCGGTCTCTGGCTTTTAACCAGTGCTTTAGATTTAAATATACGCAAACATTTGGGCCACATGGCGTAAATAATTGACATTACAAAATCGACAGTTCATCACCTTCATTATAAAGGCAGGATCTACTCCAAACAAGACTGTGAATACTTCTGTCACCTGTGTACGCCGAAGTGACTTCACTTTCATACAGTGACTCAAAGACTTCTTTAGACTGACAAGGAGGGGGTCACCGATTTCGATGATATTTTTCATGGTCGTTCTATATTAAATATAAAGAGAGACGTGTTTCGGCTCTTTGCTAGGCAGTAGTTAAAGTCAGAGTTGATGGAAAATCACGTTTTCAATGCTATATATTGAAAGATGGTCTGAAAATACATTTTTCCCTGAAATATATGGGCTTAAAAGCTAATGACGTTCGAGTAAATAACGTTTTTGTGTTTTCACGCTGTAGCTTGGGTACTCGTAAAAATGAGTAACTTTCAGAGAGCCGTCGTCGGTCGAGCGGTCCAGGGCATGGACTGTAAAACCGTGGATCCAGGTTCGAACCTCCATTATTACTATTCTCATATTTTTATCACTGGCCATCGGTATTTTTCGGAAGAAGAGGTGAACTCCCGGGTAAAAATCATGGTCCTGTGGCTAACTACAAACATTTGTGTATGTACGAATTGACAGTCTTGCCTCGTAATGGGTTAAATGTATCAAATGTTCAAATGTTTGTAGAGCTTATGGGACTTAACTACGGGGTCATCAGTCCCTAAACTTACAAACTACTTATGAACTAGCTAACACTAAGGACGGCACAAATATCCATGCCCGAGAGGGGATTCGAACCCACGACCGTAGTGGCCGTTCAGACCATGACTGGCGCGCCTCAGTCCCCTCGGCCATAAATGTATCAACAGTTACGGTGATTACTACTGAAATAATAAGCGATTTACTTAGTTTTTCTTCAGGTGTCTCTTAATTTGTCTCTTCCTTACAGATGGGTGTGACTTGTCTGTTTTCCAATCACTAGAAACAATTCATAACACAACGTATCGACGGGAAATTATGGCAAAGAGGGGGACTAAATCCGGCGGATTTTATGTGGAGAAAATGGCGTCATCATCATCATCATCATCATCATCATTAGTGACTGATTATGCCTTTCAGCGTTGTCTGATTCATAGTACCTCTAATAAAATTCCTTCATGATCCCCTATTCAATGCTAACATTGATCCCTGGCAATGACCTTTTTTTCAACACCACTATTTTTTTTAATCGTAATATCAGTCATAAATATTACATTAAGTTACTATTTAAACGTATTTAGGTTCCTATCCAGTCGAGTATCTGTACACTTATTGTCGGCCATTGACAGCTTTCACGTACCGCAAAAAAATTGAGTTAGGGACTGCTTCTATGATAATGCTTCAGAAGTTATCGAAAGCTTTACGCACTACCTTTGTGATTGCCATCCGTGTTTCTATCCACATTTGCCTATCTCCATCATATGATTTGCCTTTTCCCTATTTTGGAGAATACATAGATCTTAAGAAGTTTTCTAATTTTGTTTAAATCCAGTCCTTTGCAATGAAAAATAATGTACTTTATACAGCATTAGTGCCGTTTGCAGTTATATTAAGAATACATGTTATTACAGTGTCCATTCACTGAACCTAAAGCCCTGCAAACAGGGCTTTAATTGAACCTCCCCCCTCCTCCTCCGAAATAATATCCTGGCTGCTCCTATGCCTCTTATGATATACCTCTTCCACATTGCACATCATCTTGTTCTCTTCTGTCCGTCGTTAGGAACATAAACGTAGCTCTTTACATCACAAGCTCTTTTCAGTTACGTAGCTTGTCGTGACACAACAAGCGCTCACCGGAAAAAGACAACGGAAAACCACTTCCAGTAGAACCTCGCCTAGACAGCACTACAGAATTCCAGCAACTAGTCGCAGAACTGGTATGAAATCTTTTTCTCCTTTAATGCGTTGAATTTTCTGGTAAAATTCCAACAATAAAATAGGTCACCTGTGTACTTATTCCATATCTTCCATCACGCGCCGTACAACGGAAACTGAAGTGTTTAGTCAGACGCACTAATCGTTGCGCAGCGGTCTCGTTGCTTAAACAACACGGAGTTATTCAGTAACCTGTAATGGAATGAACAGATAGTTACAAACGTTATCTGAAAGGAAAGGCTTTTAGTACTTCATGTGGCTACGACGTCACTGTTACTGGAGACGGGCATAAACACCGTTGGACACGAATATGAGAAACCTGTCATTCGTCTAAAGTTCTTTACGGAAACCACACTTCTTTTCAGTTAATTTCGTGATATTCTCCATGAATCGTGGACTAAATGTGTAGGCGCGGGTTTCCGGGAGAGGGGGGGGGGGAGGAGAAGGAGCAAGGGGTGGCTTGATTATATGCTCTATGAAACTTCCTGGCAGATTAAAATTGTGTGCCGGAACCTTTCGAAAGGCGAAGGTCCCAGTTCGAGTCCCGGTTCCGGCACACAATTTTAATCTGCCAGGAAGTTTCATATCAGCGCACCTGCAAAGCGAAATTTTCATTCAATATGCTCTATATTTATAGCCCTCAGAAATTTCTTTAGTGTTAGCTAGTTCGTAAGTTTAGGGACTGATGACCCCTTAGTTAAGTCCCATAAGCTATACAAACATATTTGAAATCCTACTTTTTAGCGACTAAACTGCACTCTTCTAACACGTTGTACATCACGGAAAAACCGTCGGAAGTTTTATCCCTGTTTTCAGTGTCATAAAACATTAGCTCTACAATACGAACATTTCTCCAAAACTTAGCAATATGGGGAAGGTAGACTTCACTTTTTCAGCGTAAGGGCGTCTCCCTATATTCTAACCTCCATGGTATATACGATACGGAACAGAGTCAAAGATGATCTATAAAACCAAAGAGTATGTATCACGGCCTTCTAGACGTATCCCGCCCATGTTTTGTTGGGAGTAATATAGAGAATCGTTGTTCACTGAGCTGGTATTGAAGTGCTGTTTCAAAACGTGTGCTTTGCAGGAAGACCGCGTCACACTTCTAATTACGTTTCAGGCACTTCGGATGCGATTTCGACATTGAAACTTTGGGAACTTATTGTCAATGAGTTGTACTAAAAAGTAAATGGAAAATTGAAATTTTTGGTCAATTTCATCAAGTAGGTGGGGCAGGCACATCCCAACTGGATCATGTATTACATGTGTTACATGCATTACATGCATTACAAACAGTCTTTCCATCCGGAGGATATTTTATTTACAAATGCTATTTTAAATATTTTTCCAGTAAGTATTATGGCTTCGAGATTAAAATTTAAGACAACCTTATTCTTGATGTATACATGGTGTTTCAGGAGGAATAGTAGATATTGTAGGTGATGTCGTATAGACGAATTGGAATAAAAGTAGGATGTGTCCAATATTTGCTGTACGGACATACAACTGTTAGTATGTAAGCCAAACAAAGTTAAAGCAAAGGAAAATCAGGACAGTATGAGGGCTGTAGTATTCGCAATCGGAACGATGAAATCGGATCTTGTGTTTACTTGCTATTTATAGACTGCGTCCTTCAACCATCCACACCATCCGTATCCCAAAGGAGTAAGGTCCGGCTACGAAACGTGCCCAATTCTACAGATCCATTTTCCGAGGAAGTCTTAGTGTGGTTCAGCAACTATTTGAATTAGAATTTCTTGAATAAAAGATGGCTCGTTTATGGTGATACAAATTATTTTTCAATAGTCCGTTCAGTTTAATGCCGTGTAAACTTGTTTTTAACGGTCAATGCTACTGTAGCTCTAACAGTTTTCGTTATTATTGACTCTGTGTGATACCCTTTCAGTGTATTTTACATTTTAATTAAGTCATTCTTTATCACAGAGTACGCATAACATTATTACCATACATTATTACAATCTTTTAGTACCGATTTCAGCAAAATTTTGTTGCTAAAGAATAATTTCTTAATATTTTTTGTTGAAATTCTGTGATGTAGATATTTGCATTCTATTGTTCTTCGTTAGATATCTGAATAAAAACAGATTTGCCGCGGTAGAGTGGCCGAGCGTTCTAAGGCGCCTAGCGCAGAGCGCTCAGCTGCTCTTCGTCGGAGGTTTGAGTCCTCCCTCAGGCATGGCTAAATTTGTTTCCTTAGCATAAGTTAGTTTAAGTAGTTTGTAAGCCTAGGAACTGATGAACAGAGCTGAAGTCCCATAGATTTACAAACATTTGAACAGAAACAGATTTTGCAACTAAGAAAGTTTTTCATTCACTAAATTCTCCCGGGGAATGTTACGTTTAGATTATGTGTAACCTGACGATTAGAATGCGCAGGAGCCCGGTCATGCTGGAAGACCTTACGAATTTTTTGTAGACAAAAAATATTTGTATACGTCACGTCTTGTTTGTATGTGTTGTAACGACAACAGAGCGGAGCGAGCGCTTGCTCTGGGAGGAACGGCCGGCGTCGAACGGCAGACCCGCTGCCCGCCGCGCCGTTCCCCCGCGCCGCCTGACACCCGTCAAGGCAGGCAGCTTTCCAGGCAGCCACACTCCTCTAAGCCGCCAGCGACCGCGCCGCGCCGCTTCTCACTCTACAGCCGTCTGTTGACGTTTGCAGCACTGGCCGAGGCTGTCGCCCACTTCTAAAAACTTTTCATTCTATCAGCCTCTACTTCGTACCAGTACCGGTCTGATAGCCAAGGCCGGCCTTACCCATCCAGGCGCCCCGTGCGAGTCCCCCAATTGGCGCCCTTGGTTGGACTGCATGTGTTGGCAGCGCTACGATTTACACTCACATCTCAGAAACTGTTACGTTTTCAATCCTTGACGTAGTGCCATAGTAAAAAATAAAATAATAATAATAAACGCGCGCGAAATGAACCCTCGTGTGGTTTAAGTCACGCGGGCCTGGGATTCACGCAGCGTGAGAGAGGCGTTCGGGTGTCCAGCACTGTTGCTGCCGCCGCGACTGTTGCGTTCCAATTCCGACAAAGAGGCGCGTGGGTAAAAGGTCGTGTATCCTTAGAGAAACAATAAAGGGGCTTCTGTGTTACTACGTGATGTTTGCATAGGCCCGATAAGTATTATAGTGTAGGATTTAGCAGTATTATACACGTAAAATAAAACCCAGTTTCTCGCGGAAGAAAAATTATGTGAGATTTGTAGAGACCCTCTCTCCACCACATGAAATTTGGTGGATTCGGTTCGACACCCCCCTCCCTCCCCTCCACAAAAAAGAAAACTCAGGTAATTAACGGACGTTCATACTAAAAACATGTATCAGTATTTTTCCAAATAACACTCTCGCGTGATCGCACTCTGATGGTTTGCGCTTCCGGGTAATGAAATGTGGCGTAGGTGTTTAAACACTGACAACGGATCTGCTAAGAGTGTGCGTGAAATTCCTTTCTCATCAGACAGACATAACGTCCTCTCACACGATATAATACTGTATATACAAATGTGCCACTGAAAAGTTCGATGAATGGCCTCAGGAAATATAAGAAACAAGTTACTGGCCTTCAAAATAATCACCATTGTTGATATGGAGTCTGTTCTTTCCGGTCATGTCCGAAAGAACAGACACCATTTCAATAATTGTACTATGCCCCCAACAGGCAATGGACAATATTAACGCGGACGTATTAATAGGCTCGATACCTTGCGGAAATTCAGTACAGACTGCGAGCAAGAGGAACTAATGGGCAGAGGGCACTACCATCGTAGTGTGCTATAAGTTGAGTATTTGGGTTGGAAGGGATGTGTGCCTCGGTAGCCATATTTGGCTAAAGCGATCACTGGCCCATAGAGGACAATCGGGGTTCGAATTCCGGTCCAGTACAATTTTTCCACTTTGCCGTTGGATTTACTTCAGTGCCCTGAAGCGGTTGAAATGTTTAAATATTTCGAATTCGTAATCTCCATTGCCTAAAATACACTTTTCACATAGGTTGTACAACTGTTGCAAGCTGTCAGGAAACGCTTCTTGTGAATCGCTCGAAGCACTGAGGTCACACGTTGTTGGATTTTCGCAACCGCTCACACACACTTTTTACTCACTGCTTCAATACCGTACACTTGCACTAACATTCCATGGGTAACCGTCGCCGTTTTGTCTAATTTGAAACAAAACTTGATATTAACGTGTTGCTCCATATTGCAGCGACACGAGTTCTCACAGTGACACTGTTAGCTGGGTCGCAGGACGTACCACCGCTTCAATGAAGTGCTTTGCACGATAGGGAGCCGCTTTTTGACATGCATCTCAATCTGAATGCGCGGACACCTCATCCTCGCCAGGGTATTTAGTAAAATATGGCACCATTCACCGAAAGTTTCAGACGCACCACGTATAACAATATTGTCAAAAACTGTTCAAATGTTTTTAAAGCTTAAGGGACTTAACTGCGGGGTCATCAGTCCCTAAACTTACAATCTACTTACCAACTACCTTATACTAAAGGCAGCACAAACATCCATGCCCGAGGGGGTTTCGAAACCCCGACTGGGAACGGTCTCGCGCATCGCAGCATAGTGCCTCAGTGCGCTCGGCCTGCTCCGCCGCGGCACAATAGTGTCAGTTCCTGGTGTTGTCAGGTAGTGTATGGATTCTATGTTGCTCCATTCCCTCCCTCCATCTTTGTCCGTCGCTTTCTACCATACTTTCTACCCATTTCAGTTTAGTTTTCATTCAGCTAAATCCCTATGACGTCATATCTCCTGAACTGCGTGTGCCACAATAATATAATTTTCCAGTGTCGTAGAGTGTAATATTAGGAAACTGTTTACGAAATGAAACTTGGAATGAAACTTGCACTCTGCAGCGGAGTGTGCGCTGATATGGAACTAGGAGGCGAGGTACTGGCTGAAGTAAAGTAGTGAGGACGGACCATGAGGCATGCGCGTGCGCTTGCCCGCGAAATGCAAAGGTCCCAGGTTCGAATCCCTGTTCCGGCACACAATTTTAATCTGCCAGGAAATTTCCATGTTTACGAAATGTACTGCTCAAATGTTTGTAAATCTATGGAACTTAAGTACTGCCGTTGTCAGTCCCTAGGCTTACAAGCTACTTGAACTAACCTAACGACGAAACACACACACACACACACACACACACACACACACACACACACACACACAGAGAGAGAGAGAGAGAGAGAGAGAGAGAGAGAGAGAGAGAGAGAGAGAGAGAGAGAGAGAGAGAGAGAGAGAGAGAGAAATATGCCCGAGGGAGGACTCGGGAACGTCCGACGGAGCAACCTCGCGCCCTGCAGCAAAGCGCACCAGAGCGCTCAGCCATTAGACCGCGGCGAAATGTATTGCCAAGAGCATATGTACAAGAATGAGATCATTTGTGATCGTGATCTTAACTTTGACGCACACAAAACTTTTATTTCAATTATTTTATTACTGTGATGACCTAGTACGCTGATATATTTTATAACGAGCACATTTTCATCTAAACGACGACGATAACGCATAGTTTTATGAAATGACAGCATCTGCAGATTGCAGCTATTTCTGCTGAAACCGGCCAAGAAATGAGCGGTCTTGTCAATCCATATAAAAACTCATACCAGATCGCCCTAACTAAGTGTGTAAGTTATTTTTCGAAGGTATATTCAATCTTATTTGATCATACTGTATGTAAAGTGTCTTGCGAATACAGTTGGTAGTTTAGAAGTACTAAAATGTAACGTCATGCCGGAAGCCGTAGTTTCACTTCATGAACAGCGGAAATTTAGAAATCGTTAAACTTCTTTCCTTTCATCGTTTTGTTGGGAATTGTCAGCGAGAAAAAAGTTTCGTTAAGATTTGAAATTATATGTAATGCTTGTAAGTGGTGCTTATATTCTCAAACAGTGAAGGAGTAAAGTCTCGTTATTCACTCGTCATATGACGTCTTATCTCCTGAATTATGGTTGGTAGGTGGTTTTTAACACCCCCCCCCCCCATAGAAATTGATTCCTGACAGTAAAGAATATTTGTAACAAATTTGATTGAAATTGTTCCATTAGTACATATATTCCGTTAGCCACCATCTGATGCGTGGAAAGCGGTACTTCGCCGGCCGCGGTGGCCGAGGAGACTGAGGCGCTCCAGTCACGGTCTGCACGGCCACTACGGTCGGGGGTTCGAATCCCCCTCGGGCATGGATATTTGTGCCGTCCTAGTTCGTAAGTAGTTCATAAGTAGTTTGTAAGTTTAGGGACTGATGACCCCGTAGTTAAGTCCCTTAGACTATACAAACATTTGAACATTTGAAAGCGGTACTTCCAACTACTTCTACTCACTTACTTCCTTTTACGCTCCAAGGAAAAACGACTGCACCACCGTGAAATTTAAGTTCGAGGCAACAGAGTCGTTTAGCAGTCATAATCAAATTCCGGCCCTCTAACTTTCCTCAATAGTGTTTTTCGAAAAAATTGTGGTCTTCTCTGCAGGTATTCCCTTTTGAATTTCCTACGCATCTCCGTAATACTCGAGTGTTGATCGAATCGACCAGTAACAAATCGAGTATTCAAATGTTTGTAAGTCTAAGGGACTTAACTACGTTAGTCATCAGTCCCTACGCTTACGAGCGCGGCACTGAATTACTTCTATGTCTTCTTCAAACCGATCTGACTGTGATCTCAAGCACTTGAACAGTACTCGAGAGTGGGTTCCACTAGTGTTCTACATGCTGTCCCATGTAGTGAAGATCTACTTCTTTCCAAAAATCTCCCAATAATCCCTCGATCATCCGGCTTCCGCACAATTGTCCTTATACGTTCGTTTTCATTTCATATCGCCCTGCAACGTGTGTATCCGACTACACCTTGCCGTGCACCCCTTCATCGGCAAACTATCAAAGATTGCGATTAATTCCTACTTTACGTGATACCAGCTTCTCGATGTGCAGATGTCGGTAGCGAACGCAGGCAATCAGAAGTGTCGTTCAGTGAGCTAATGAAAATGCGTCTTTCAATGTTGTATTGTCTACCTAAATGTTTTTAGCCGAAATTCGTTATATATGCGTTGAAATAAGTCATGTTTTTGACGAGTGTTACTGTAAATCTACGATGACATGAATATTTTATAGCAGGATAGTGAAACAGTCGTAGGAAATAGCTCAATGTTTTTTTGACGAATTTCAGTGAAAGTGTCATTTCTACAACTGTCAGCCGGCCGGGGTGGCCGAGGGGAATAAGCCGCTCCAGTCACGGTCTGCACGGCCACTACGGTCGGGGGTTCGAATCCCCCCTCGGGTATGGATAGTTGTCCGGTCCTAGTTCGTAAGTAGTTTATAAGTAGTTTGTAAGTTTAAGGACTGATGACCCCGTAGTTAAGTCCCATAAACTACACAAACATTTGAATTTCCAACTGTCAGCGTACCGACTGAATATCATCAAAAAAGTACATCGAGAACCAGGGCGAGTTTTTGTTTGCTTTTACGTAGCCTTTGAGTGCAAAGTATTTTAAATGTTAAGATATCTATATTATTATTAACTGGGAATTTTCTTCCGAATAGTCTATGACTTGCTTAACTGTAGTATTTTAGAACGAAGTAATAGTGTAAATCGACGAAGCACTGCACTTCTATTGTTTCAGTTGATGTTCCGATACTTCATGTACATACAACCGAAGCGGTCCGCAGGATAATTCGACATTTGCTTAACGACATTAGTCCTGCAACCGGCTGAACTGTGTTAGTAACAGGAGACTTCCGTCAAATCTTACTAGTATTTGCAGAGGGGTCAATAAGACGAAGTCAAGACATATTCACTTTGCAAAGTTCAACTGCCAAGTAGCACAACATGTTAATGTAACTGCAAATTTAATAAAACAAATTGTGTGATCTCATCACTGCCCTGCTCTTGCCGTAAAAACTATTGCCTGTTCACAGCAGCTCACCACTAGCAACATTCGCTGATAGGGCACGCACACAGCATCAGATGTTTATGACTCTATTATCTACGGGTTCGGCTGTGCACTGCTGCCTTAAGTGAGCCTGGACATGAAAATGACTGAAAAATCGAAAACAAATTTTGTATCAACCTGAAAGACAAATTTCTCCAATTTACAAAAATGTATAGTTTATTTACTTTTAAATAGTTATTATCGTCTTAAACGCTCTTTGAACAGACGTCTGTGCAATGGCCACGCTGATGCTTCAGACAAGGAATATCACCATAAACATTCCATGCCTGCAAATCATGGAAACAATGAAGCTAATATACAGGGACCTTGCAGATAAGAAAATTTCTTAGCAAATGTCTACATGGCCGTACACAAAATCCTAATGAGAGTTTCAACAGCTGCTTGTGGCAACGAATACCGAAAACAGTGTTTGTTGGATGGACAGTACTCAAAATAGGCGTCACGGATGCTGTTATCTGTTTTAATGATGGTGTAATTAGCAGGCCAAAAGTAATGGACAAATTGGGCATCCAACCAGGAAATAATATGGTGGCTGCTCTGACTGCCATAGATCGTCAGCGACTAGTTGAAGCGGAAAGGACTGAGGTAGCCACCACTAAAGCGTCCAGACTAAGGGAAAGACTCCTGAAAAAGTCTGCAGAGGATAAAGAAGTAGCCGGCCAGCACGTTTATGCCACTGGAATGTCCTGAAATCTTTTCTCATTTCCTCGAAACTACATTTTCGGAATATTAGATACATTTATCTTCATGGTGGTTTTAGATATGTTCACCAAATTTCTCTCAATTGAATGGGGCAGTATCTTTATATTATGCCTAATACATTGCTGAAATGATCTTTGTTTGTCATTCTGCATATAATTTTAATGGTAATTTTTAGACAAATATGAGTGTTTCTATTTCCTCAGATATACTCCCAACTACAAAACAAGAGGAACAATGTGTTCCTACGAATGTTGACGAATGTTGAATTGCTAATAAAACAACAATAAACAATTTTTCTGTGTTAACTTTCATCGTAAAATGAAACCAGGAACTTCTTTAGTCATATCACTTAGAACTAAGCATAGATAATAATTTTTTATGAACTATCTTAAATACACTTTTGAATCAGTTTATTGGCACTAAAAAATTTGGAGGGTAGCCCCGGATTAGCATTCAGTGGTACTCCTTTCTTGGCCTTGAAAACATACAATTGTAATAAATATCTCAAGCATCTACATAAAATCTGTTTTCATGGTACCAGTCCTTGCAGTTATAGCACTGAATACAGTCTTCTTCGAAGATTTCTGCACATGAGATGCATTCTGCCTCTTTTCTTTGATCCTCTTCGGAGAGACTGAATATTTGTCTTTGCCATGAACGTTTCTTTAGTGCAATTGCGTTTTTTGTTTTTTCGGCTTGTCCTTTTTATTGCATTTTCTTTTCTGTCTCTCTTCTAAACTTTTTTTATATGGAGATGACCCTTCTCTTTATTAAATCTATGAGGGATTTTCAGAGCTTCTGCAAGATCAAATGCTAATTTCAAAAACTCTTCTTATGGGTGAAAACCGCCAACGAAGTTAAACAGTAACGACGAAAAATTTTTGCGCGAACAAAATTCACCGTTGCGAGTAGCTCGCTCAGTGCCTATGCCACAACTGACTTGCATGTGTTTTTACTCCACAGGGCGCGCATTTCAAATGCAGTCTTGCCAGCGCAACGTGCTTGGTTTCTTAGAAATTGAAACGTCCGCGGTTACCCGCCGTCCGGGGCTACCCGACCTTCCCCTATTAGACTAACGCTGCACCAGAAAATGGTTCCAGAATGCGAACTTTTATTACAAAAAGCATATATTAGGCAAAATATTGTAATTCTTGAACTATAACAGGTATTTCAATAAATTTCTTATTACAGCTTGAGTTACTGTCATTCAGTGTTGGAACAAAATGGCAACTTCCTCCGCATTGTAGATCAAGAGTGATGTGCACCGAAAGCCCGTTCAAGTCCAGGTCCCCGTAGGCCCGAAATATTAAAAGCGGTGTGACGTAGCGTTTTAGTGAAAGAAACAAGCTCTGCTGAGAAGGTGGGCCGCGGAGGAGTGGCCCAGCGCCTTGTTGCGGAACGCGCGGTTGCTCACTATCGGAGGTTCGAATCCTCCAGCATGGTGTTTGTGTTGTCCTTGGTGTAAATTAGTTTAGTTTGTAAGCCTAGAGACTGATAACCACAGAAGTTAAGTCCCTTAGATTTATAAATATCTGAACATTTTGAGTAGGTGGCCAAACAATCCTTGCTGTAGTTGGGTCTCCTTAAGTTGATCCCTGATAACTGCTATGCTGTTGAAAGCTTTCAACAATAAAGTGGAAACAGCTTCCGACAAAAACTATTCTGTGGAGTTTTTTTTTTTTTTTTTTTTTTTTTTTTTTTTTTTTTTTTTGTGGTTTTAGGGCGCACAACTGCTGTGGTCATTAGCGCCCAACACTGCCCATAGTAAAAAAGAACCGGGGTTAGAAATTAAATGGCTTTCGCCATATTTGCACGATGTATAAAAAGTAAAACTCTGTTAACCGATTGCAGGTCATCAGCTAAAATGTCAGCCAATTCAAATGGGAAACACAGATCATGACGGAGACGGTTAAAAAATGGACATTGCACTAAAAGATGGTTCACAGTAAAAGGTGCATCACAGTGCTCACATAAGGGAGCAGGACCACCACGTAATAAATGCTGGTGGCTAAAACGGCAGTGGCCAATACGAAGCCGGGCCAGAACTATCTCCTCTCGGCGGGAGGGTCGAGATGACGTTGACCAGAGATCAGGCACAGGTTTAATGGCTCGCAATTTGTTCCCTGACAGGGATGACCAATGTAGATACCAACGGGAGATAATACGCTGGGAGATACCAGCGCGAAGGTCATCAGAGCTGGTGGAAAAGGTAGATAGCCGAGGAAGGAGAACTGCTTCCTTGGCAGCCGTATCCGCAGCCTCATTCCCCAACACTCCCACATGGCCAGGGACCCACAGAAACGTTACCGTAGTTCCGCTCGTTGAAAGAGAAGTAAGGCAATTGCGGATGCTTTGTACCAGGGGATGGGCCGGATATAGGACGCGAAGGCTCAACAAAGCACTCATAGAGTCCGAGCAAATGACAGTCTTACTGAGCGAGTGTCGCCGGACGTATTGTGTGGCTTGGTATAATGCATACAGCTCAGCTGTAAAAATGGAACTCCACTCAGGAAGACGATATTTAAAAGAGACGTTGCCAAGTACAAAAGCACACCAAACACCCTGGTCTGTCTTTGAGCCATCAGTGTAAATGAACAAATTGTCATCAAATTGAAACCGGAGTGCGTGAAATTCTCTCTGGTAGACGAAACGAGGTGTGGAGTCCTTTGGAAGAGAATGAAGATCAAAGTTAACACGGACTTTGGGGCTTCGCCACGGTGGAGAGGTGCTCTCTCCAGCCGAGAAGATAGCAGGCATTGTAACGCCAAGCTGGCCGAGTAGCGAACGCAAGCGTACTCCCGGTGGTAGCAGAGCAGACGGGCGCAGAGCGAAGAGACTGTCAAGTGAGTCGTTAAAAAAAACTGCGTACGTCGGGTGTCCTCGCATGGACGACAAACGACTAGCGTAACGGCTAAGCAGGAGTTCCCGACGGTAAGAAAGGGGTAGTTCGGCGGCCTCGGCATAGAGGCTCTCAACGGGGCTAGTATAAAACGCTCCTGTCGCCAGACGGAGACCTTGGTGGTGGATTGTATTAAGGCGGCGCAGTATGGATGGTCGAGCCGAAGAATAAACGATGCTACCATAGTCCAGTTTGGACCGAACTATGGTGCGATACAGATGGAGGAGAGTAGACCTGTCAGCTCCCCACGAGGTGCCACTTAACACCCGCAGCACATTGAGAGAGCGGGTACAGCGAGCTGCCAAACGGGATATGTGGGGAGACCAACTTAACTTCCTGTCGAGAACAAGTCCCAAGAACGTCGTGGTATCCACAAATGGAAGTACTATGGGGCCCAGACGAAGGGACGGGGGAAGGAACTCCTTCCGCCGCCAGAAGTTCATGCAGACTGTCTTGTCAGCTGAGAATCGAAAGCCAGTGTCCATACTCCACGCGTGGAGATTGTCTAGGCACCGCTGGAGGCGCCGCTCCAGGAGACCCGTTTGCTCAGAGCTGCTGTAGATCGCGAAGTCGTCAACAAATAGGGACGCCGACACTCCCAGTGGAAGGTGATCGGCTATTGAATTGATTGCCACTGCAAATAAAACAACGCTCAGGACCGAGCCCTGGGGGACTCCGTTCTCCTGATTAAAAGTGCTCGATAAAACCGAACCAACACGCACTTTAAAAACACGGTCTGTTAAAAATTCGCGGATAAAAATTGGCAGGCGACCCCGAAAACCCCATGTATGCAGAGTGCGGAGGATGCCCATCCTCCAGCAGGTGTCGTATGCCTTTTCCAGATCAAAGAACACCGCTACTGTCTGGCGCTTCCGTAAAAAGTTATTCATTACTGAGGTAGATAGGGCAACAAGATGATCCACCGCAGAACGGTGCTTGCGAAACCCACATTGGACATTAGACAGGAGATGTCGCGTTTCAAGCCACCATACCAGGCGCCCGTGAATCATGCGTTCCATCACCTTGCATATGCTACTGGTGAGGGAAATGGGGCGGTAGCTGGAAGGGAGACATTTGTCCTTCCCAGGCTTTGGTATGGGAATGACTATGGCTTCACGCCAGCTTCGCGGAAAGGTGCCTTCTATCCATATGCGGTTGTAGGTGGCCAGTAGGAAGTGCAAGCTCGTTGGTGAAAGGTGTTGCAGCATCGCCACGTGAATGCCATCTGGTCCTGGAGCGGAGGACCGCGAAGACGAGAGTGCGTGGTGAAGCTCTCGTACAGTAAACTCGGTATTGTAGCATTCACGGTTCTGAGAGGTAAAGGGCAATGGAGTCGCCTCCACCGTCCGTTTCCTAGCTAGGAAAGCGTCAGTGTAATGTGAAGAGCTAGACACCTCTGCAAAATGTCGACCCAGTGCGTTGGCTATTTGTGGAGGATCGACGACGGTGTCAGTTGCGACACACAGACCGGGAATTGGGGAATGAGCCATAGTGCCCGAAATTTTTCGAAGGTTACCCCAAATGATGGAGGAAGGGGTAGACCTATTAAAAGAGCCCGTGAATGAGCGCCAACTGGCGCGTTTACAGTCGCGAAAGAGGCGACGACAATAGGCCCGCAGCCGTTTGTATCGGATGCAGTTGTCGAGCGTGGGCCGTTGTTTGAAGATTCTAAGGGCACGTCGCCGTGCTCGCAGAGCGTCACGGCATTCCGCGGTCCACCACGGGACAAGGGGACGACGTGCGTGGGAAGTCTTGCAGGGGATGGAACATTCCGCGGCTGTCAGAATAACTGTGGTAATGTGTTCCACTTGGTCGTCTATACTAGGATAATGGTAAGTACCAAAATCCGCCAGTGACGTGTAGAGCTCCCAGTCCGCTTTCGTTAACTGCCAGCGGTGTGGATGCTCAAGGATGTCAGGCATCATTAGGTGAATTACACACGGAAAATGATCGCTCGAATGTGTGTCTGAGAGAGCAGACCATTCAAGACGCCGTGCCAGCTGAGCAGTGCAGATAGCTAGATCTATATGGCTGAAAGTATTTGTGGTGTCTGAAAGATAAGTTGGTTCACCAGTGTTAAGGCAGATGAGTTGAAGGTGGTTCAGTATATCTGCCAGGAGGGAGCCCCGTGGACATGGTCGTGGGGAGCCCCAAAGGGGGTGGTGGGCATTGAAATCTACCACCAACAAAAACGGACGCGGAAGCTGGTCAATAAGATCTAGGAGATCTGATCTAGTGACGGGAAAAGAGGAAGGAGCATAAATATTGCACAGTGTGAAGACAAATCCAGGAAGATATATCCGGACAGCAACAGCTTGTATTGGAGTACACAAAGGGACCGGTGTACTGTGTACGTCATCCCGAATAAGCAACATTACGCCCCCGTGGGCTGGAATTCCTGCCACTGGAGGAAGGTCAAAGCGAACGGCAGTGTAGCGTGGGAAAGTAATTCGAGTACCAGGGAGCAATTTTGTCTCCTGTAGAGAGAAGATGATTGGATGATATGTTCGCGTTAGAAGCTGCAGTTCTGTCCAATTCGACCGGATACCACGAATGTTCCATTGAAGAATATCCATAATGGGATAAAATGAGATGAAGGTGGACATCAGCCCGACGAAGGCGGCGGGCCACAGTGCGAATGTTCGCAACTGGTGGTGTCTGAGACAGGAGGGTCTTGCTCCATATTCTCAGAGGTTACCACAGCAGCTGCGTGAGTGTGGTCGGCAGCCCCATCTTTGGCTGATGCACCTGGAGAGACTATAGGCTTCCATGGGATGCCATCGTCACATTGTGAGGTAGGAGGGGGGAGAGTTTTCCCCCTATTTGATTTCTTGGAGCCCTGGTGAAGCTCCTTGGTTGGCTCAGATGTTTTGGTAGGGGTGCGGAGGAAATCCTCGCGCGAATGCTCCTTCTTAGACTTTCGCGTCTCTATCTGTGGTTTCACAGCTGAAGATGAAGATTTGTTAGAGGTACTCACACTTTTCGTTGAACGTGGCGCCGTTGTCGATGTAGGTTGTTTGACAACTACTGTCGTAAACTGTAGGTCACAAGTCTGTGTGGCCATATCCCGTGTCGGTGGAGGCGTTGCAACTACAGTACTGTAATTACCACGCGGTGGGGTCTTAGGCTTACGACTGGCGTACATTTTACGTGCAACTTGTATGGGAACCTTTTCCTTTACACGGATTTCCTGGATCGCCCGTTCATCAGCAAACACAGGACATTCCCGGGAGGAAGCAGCATGATTCCCGTTACAATTTATGCAATGAGGGGACGGTGGTGGACAAATCCCCTCATGGGCCTCTTTACCACAGGTGACACATATGACCGGGTTCTTACAAGACTGGCTTGTGTGGTTAAATCGATGGCACTGATAACACCGAGTAGGGTTAGGAATATAAGGTCGTACTGTGACGACCTCATACCCTGCCTTGATCTTCGGCGGCAGAGCCACTCGGTCGAAGGTCAGAAACACTGTGCGAGTGGGCACTACAACATTGTTCTCTTTTTTTGTCACCCTGTGTACTGCAACGACGCCTTGAGCTGCCAGATATTCTTTCAGTTCATCATCAGTCAGACCGTCCAAACTGGCCGAGAAGACTACCCCTCGGGAATAATTGAGGGTCGGATGGAGCTCAACACGAACCGGGTAGCTGTGGAGCAGAGTAGCCTTAAGCAGCCGCTGTGCCTGGGAGCCACTTTCTGTTTCTAACAGTAGTGTTCCATTACGTAGGCGGTTGCAGGTCTTAACTGGGCCGGCAATGGCATCAACCCCTTTTTGAATAATAAATGGGTTCACCGACGAAAAGGATTGTCCTTCCTCTGTACGGGTCACCACAAGGAACTTTGATGTCTGTAAATTTTTCTGTTCAGACACACTATTGTCTAATACATCAATTTCTAAAGGCTCTTTCCATTTTCTTTTTTTTTGAACCATCGCGGTTGTATCCCCCACGATTGCCAGTGTCTCCGATGGCACGCTCCTTCCTGCTGGGGGCCCCCAACGGAAGCACACCCGCCTTGGGTGATTGTTCACACCCCAGGTCACACCTCCCGATCTACAGACGGAGGGACCAATCGGCGAATCGGGAAGGTATCAGCGCAGGCAATCGCCCCTCCCCTGGCCTGGCCTTAACCAGGGGGTACGCACGCACCCTACATGCCAGCCCGGGGCTGGGACTTACGCATTACCCAGTCACCCATATGGGTGGCCTTCAGGTGCGTACAGGGAGGAGGAAGAGAGAAATAGTAGGAGGAGAAGCCTCAAACGCAGACGCGGAGGCAAAGAAAGAGGTGAAAGAAGACTGTAAAGCCAAAAGGGTCAGAACTTCGGTTCCCCGAAGGATGCACAGACTCAGTCCCCAAGAGAGGGGAAAAGGACAGTAGAAGAAGCGTCATGTAGCACGGAAAGGAAAGAGTGCTACAAAGGCTGGGGCCCCGTGCTCGCCACGCACGTACTCACCACAGAGCGGTGAGTCCCCTGAGGGGATTCTGTGGAGTTGTCTTACATATATATTTACGAAATCGCGTAACACAAGGTGACAGTAGATGCATGAAGCTGTCGTGACTTAAATACGGCAATTGTCAGGGAACAACTAACAGCATAACTTTTAAATAAACATACAGCGTTAGTATCTTACAGTGCCGGCTTGTTCATCACATGCGGCTCAAAGACCGCTAGCTGTACCAGGTAGAAACTATCACCATTCTGTTTTCTCGACAATGAACGACACCGGCTCGAGACAGGCACTCCCTCCTCACTCTTCGAACTATCGCGACAAAAGACCACGCTATAGTCACCTTCCGAACTTTCTGAAATAAATTCTTACATATTTTTAAACAGAATATGAAATTTAGACAATATTTAATGTCCATCTTAATCTCATATTTATCTTTTATTATTTCTAATCTTAATTCTCCTTTGTTTATAATAAATAATAAACTTGGTTACGAGTTTGTATTATTTCATCGTTGTTCCGACACCAAATTATTCAAATCATAAATAATTTTATAAAACTTAATTTATATTTTTACGTGATAATTCTAAACCTTTTCAGTGAGATTTTTTTTTACTAGCTGCTAAACCCGGCAGTGCCGAGTTATATGTGCATTTTTCCAGTATTGTATTAGAAACAAAAATAAAAACTAAAAAAAAAAATCACCTTCATGTATCCACGGAAACAGCTTAGAAGTTATAAAACAGAAAAACAAAGAAATATACGCAATGTACAAAATTTAAAGTGCAATATCCAATGAAAGAAAACTAGTAATAAAATACAAATGATGTATAACATTAATTCAAAACTTTACTATAACAATATTTATTGATACTTGTGATGGGAAAATGTTTGTGACTCACTGTTTACAGACTTCATATCTCCTGAAATATGTGTCAAAAACAGTTCAAATGTTTGTCAAGCTTATGGGACTTAATTGCGGGGTCATGAGTCCCTAAACTTACAAACTATTTATGAATTAACTTATACTAAAGACAGCATAAACATCCATGCCCGAGGAAGGATTCGAACCCTAGACTGGGAACAGCCTCGCGCGTCTTGGCATAGCGCTTCGATGTGCTCGGCCGCTCCGCCGCGGCGAACTGTGTCGTAGGTAGTTTTAACCCCACAGCGATTGTTGTCTGATAGTAAGCAATATGTGTACCAAGTTTAGTTGAAATCGGTTCATTATTTTAGGAGGAGATGTGGAAAAATAGCGTATGATGTAGCAGTTATTCGGAAAGCCGGCCGCGGTAGCTGCGGGGACTGAGGCGATCCAGTCACGGTCTGCACGGCCACTACGGTCGGGGGTTCGAATCCCCCCTCGGGCATGGATGTTTGTGCCGTCCTTAGTATAAGGTAGGGACTGATGACCCCTTAGTTAAGTCCCATAAGCTTAACAAACATTTGAACATTTATTCGGAAATTTCATTGTTTACAATGTCATATCTCCTGAAATATAAGTCGTACTATGATGTAAATTCGAAGGTACATTCAGTGGTATATGTGCCTAAGGTCTGCAAAATATGTCGTGATTGGTGATAGCAGTAAAAACGTAATAAATCGAAACTTCGTGCGTGATGATGCGGATTTTCAGTAACCAAATTGTTTGTGACTTCGTATCTCATGAACTATTTGTAGAACTGTGATATAGTATTTCAGGAATGATATGTAGAACTCTGATATAATATGTCAGGAAAATTCAGTGGTTTGTATTTGTACTGTTTGTGAATTATCTCGTGAATACAATTTACTGTGTAAAAGTAATAACTCATAATGTCATGCCAAATGTCTTAGATCATGAACATCGGAAAAATAGTAAGCGATAAACTTTTTTCCTTTAATCATTTTTGTTAGGGTTGTCAGCGAGAAAAAGATTCACAAATATTTGAAGTTATGTTCAAAGTTTATTGCAAGTCGCTAAGTGTTTTCATTGTCAAATAGTTGACTAATAAAATTACGTTATCACGCACCGCAAGATGGGGTAGTTTTCATTGTTTATGATGTGATATCGTATGAATTATGTATCGTAGATGGTTTTTGTAACCATAGCAAATGATTCCTGACCTTAAGAAATATTTGCACCAAATTTTATTGAAATCGGTCCATTAGTTTAGGAGCAGATGTGGAATATTATCGCATGATGCGGCCGTTTTTCACATCTGTCATTGTTTATAACGTCATATCTTCTTACGTGTGTGTCGTAGGTGGTTATTAGCCCGATAGCGATTGTTGCCTGATAGTAAGGAATTTGTGACATGTGTACCAAGTTTAGTTGAAATCGGTTCAGTATTTTAGGAGGAGATGTGGAACATTATAGTATATATATATATATATACTTACAGCCTATTTTATAAAATGTACAGATTTAGAATGTGCTCTATATCAACGTGACGGCTAATATTACAAGTTCAGCCCTCTGAAATGATCTTCATGTACGTTATTTGGTTTCGTGAGCACCATAAATAAGTTCGTTCACATTTCGCCCCTACGTAGCATTATAATCCCCTCGTTGTATCACAATGGGAAATTAATTGGGAAACGTAAAATTACACCGAAAATTTAAACTTAAGATTCTCAAAAATATTTGATTTTCGGGCACCGGTATCTTGCGATAATCGACAACTGATACCGCTGTTGTGTTGTTGTTGTTGTGGTCTTCAGTCCGGAGACTGGTTTGATGCAGCTCTCCACAATACCCTATCCTGAGCAAGCCTCTTCATCTCCACATAAGAACGACAACCTACATCTGTCTGAATCTGCTTACTGTATCCATCTCTTGGTCTTCCTCTGCGATTTTTACCCCACACACTTCCCTCCAATACTAAATTCACAATTCCTTGATGTCTAAAAATGTGTCCTACCAATCTATCCCTTCTTTTAGTCAAGGTATGCCAGAAATTTCTTTTCTCCCCAATTCTGTTCAGTACCTCCTCATTAGTTATGCGATCCACCCACCTAATCTTCAGCATTCTTCTGTAGCACCATATTTCAAAAGCCTCAATCCTCTTCCTGTCCGCACTGTTTATCGTCCATGTCTCACTCCCATACAAGGCAACACTCCATACAAATGCCTTCAGAAAGGACTTCCTTAGGTTTAAATCAATATTCGATGTTAACAAATTTCTCTTTTTCAAGAACGCTTTTCTACCCATTGCCATTCTGCATTTTATATCCTCTGTACTGCGACCATCATTTGTTATTTTACTGCCCAAGTAACAAAACTCTTCTACCTCTTTTATTGCTTCGTTTCCCAAACTAATTCCTTGAGCATCACCTGATTTTCTTACACTGCTCTCCATTACCCTAGTTTTGCTCTTGTTAATGTTCATCTTATATGCACCTCTCAGCACACTGTCCATTCCGTTCAATTGCTCTTCCATGTCCTTTGCTGTATCTGACAGAATTACTATGTCGTCGGCAAAACGCAATGTTTTTAATTCTTCCCCCTGAACTTTAATTCCTTCACCAAATTTCTCCTTGCTTTCCTTTATAGCTTGCTCAATATACAAATTGAACAACATTGGAGAAAGGCTACAACCCTGTCTTACTCCCTTCCCAACTGATGCTTCCCTTTCATGCCCTTCGAGTCTAATAACTGCAGTCTGGCTTTTGTACAAGTTGTAAATAACTCTCCTTTCCCTATATTTTACTCCTGCTTGCTTCAGAACTTGAAAGAGTTTATTCCAATCAACATTGTCAAAAGCCTTCTCCAAATCTACAAAAGCTAGAAATGTTGGTTTGCCTTTTCTTAATCTATCTTCTAGGATAAGCCGTAAAGTGAGTATTGCCTCCCGTGTTCCTACACTTCTCCTGAACCCAAATTGATCTTCCCCGAGGTCGGCTTCTACCAGATTTTCCATCCTTCTGTATATAATTCGCGTTAATATTTTGCAGCCATGACTTATTAAACTGATGGTTCTGTAGTTTTCACACCTGTCTGCACCTGCTTTCTTAGGAATGGGGATTATTACATTTTTCTTAAAGTCTGAGGGTACTTCACCTGTCTCATACATCTTACACACTAGGTGAAACAATTTTGTCATGGCTGGTTCTCCCAGAGACTTCAGTAGCTCTGAGGGAATATCATCTACTCCAGGGGCCTTGTTTCGACTTAGGTCTTTCAGGGCTCTGTCAAATTCTTCTCTCAGTACAGTATCTCCTATTTCATCTTCACCTACACCCTCTTCCCTTCCTACAATATTGTCTCGAAGTGCATTTCCTTTGTAGAGCTGCTCTATGTACTCTTTCCACCTTTCAGCTATTCCTTCTTTGCTGAGAACTGGTTTTCCATCAGTGTCCTTGATATTCATAGAGCTGTTTTTCTTATCTCCAAATGTTTCTTTTATTTTCCTGTAGGCTGTATCTATTTTTCCCCTATTTATACATTCTTCTACATCCTTGCATTTGCCTTCTAGCCACTCCTGCTTAGCCATTTTGCATTTCCTGTCAATCTCATTTCTTAGTCGTCTGTACTCCATTTTGCCTGTTTCATTTACTGCATTTTTATATTTTCTCCTTTCATCGATTAAATTTAGTATCTCCTGTGATATCCAAGGATTTTTTGTAGGTCTTGCCTTCCTACCTATTTTGTCCTCTGCTACCTTCACTATTTCATCTCTCAATTTTACCCATTCCTCCTCTACTGTTTTATTTTCCCCTGTTTCTGTCAATTGTTGCCTAAAGCTCCCTCTGAAATTCTTAAGAACCTCAGGTTCCTTCAATTTATCCAGGTCCCATCTCCTTATTTTCCTACCTCTCTGTAGTTTCTTCAGTTTCAGCCTACAGTTCATAACCAACAAGTTATGGTCAGAGTCTATATCTGCCCCTGGGTATGTCTTACACTGTAGAACCTGGTTTCGAAATCTATGTCTTACCATTATAAAATCTATCTGGTATCTCCCAGTGTCTCCTGGTCTCTTCCACGTATACAACCTTCTTTTGTGATTCTTGAACCAGGTGTTTGTTATAACTAAATTATGTTCTGTGCAAAATTCTACCAGGCGGCTTCCTCTTTCATTCCTTTTGCCCAGACCATATTCACCTACTATCTTCCCTTCGCTTCCTTGTCCTACTACCGAATTCCAGTCTCCCATAACAATTAAGTTTTCCTCTCCCTTAATTGTCTGAATAATTTCCTTTAGCTCTTCATATATTTCTTCGATCTCCTCATCATCGGCAGAGCTAGTTGGCATATAAACCTGTACTACTGTTGTCGGTGTTGGCTTCGTATCTATCTTGACAATGATAATGCGATCACTGTGCTGCTCATAGTAGTTTACCCGCATTCCTATTTTCTTATTCAGTATCAATCCTACTCCTGTGATACCCCCAATTGATTTTGTATTTATAATCCTGTACTCACCTGACCAGAAATCCTGTTCATCCTGCCACCGAACTTCACTAATCCCCACTATATCTAACTTCAACTTATCCATTTCCCTTTTTAAATTTTCTAATTTTCCTACCCGATTAAGGGATCTAACATTCCACGCTCCGATCCGTAGAATGCCAGTATTGTCTTTCCTGATGATAACATCCTCCTGAGTAGTCCCCGCCCGGAGATCCGAATGGGGGACTATTTTACCTCCGGAATATTTTACCCGAGAGGATGCCATCATCATATGTTCATACAGTAGAGCTGCATGTCCTCGGGAAAGGTAACGGCTGTAGTTTCCCCTTGCTTTCAGCCGTTCGCAGTAGCTGTGTGGCAAAGCCACATTAGCTGATGTTACAAGGCCAGCTCAGTCAATCATCCAGACTGTTGCCCCTGTAACTACTGAAAAGGCTGCTGCCCCTCTTCAGGAACCACACGTTTGTCTGGCCTCTCCACAGATACCCCTCCGCTGTGGTTGTACCTACGGTACGGCTATCTGTATCGTTGAGGCACGCAAGCCACCCCACCTCGGCAATGTCTGATACCGCTACCATGCGATAATCGACAACTGGGACTGATGACCTAGCTGTTTGGTCCCATCTACCCATCAACCAACCAACCAATCGACAACTGTGTCAGGAAAAAATAGTCTATCTTTATTTCTGGGATTTATGAACTATCTATAAGCATAATAAAGGCTGTACACAGCCCTCAAAGGCTGTTGTCATCCGCATTTGTCTTGTATTTTTTATTTCCTATCTGTCGACCTTACTATTTTAAGCCTGTTCATCATTTCCGCCATCAGAAAATAGCAACGCAAAAAATTTTAATGTGCAGTTGAGTTTCAAACAGTACTGTCTCTATTTCAAAGTTAAAGTAATAATCCTGAGACTTAACACTTGTGAAATTGCCTGCGCTTGTTGAACACTAATAGCACCAGTGACTTTTTACATAAATCATGGGAAGAACAAATATATGATCACGGTCATGTGGTGACGAGCGGGGAAGAACGGCGACGTGAAGGAGAAAAAGTAAATTAATGAATAGGAAAAAAAAAAAAAAAAAAAAAAAAAAAGAGCGAGATCCGATGGTAGGGAACAGATTGTGGTGAATGCAATTCACCATGATTGGTGGCAGCCTGTCAGCCAGTGACTGAAGTATGGGTCGTAGTCGAGCATTAGGAACGCTGTTACGTAACTTCTTGAAGCGATGTTTTACAGGTGATATAGTTTTGCTGTTCTTGGGCCACGTGATTTCCAGTCACCAAGGTGAATGAAAAATTCCTGTAGAGAGCAGAGGTAAAAGTGAGTGGAGAGTTTTTGTGAGTCACGAGTAAGTGTTGGAGGATCGTAATATGGCAGCTCTGTAATTCCAGTAAATGGGCGGCGATTTGATGCCGATAAAAATATAGTGAATGAGTCGCATGAATGAGTCATCAGGCATGTTTTCCGCTGCAAGCTAACTACAGGAGTCCGAAAAATCCCGCACTCCAGCAGGGATTGCACTAATTTTTGTTACTTATTGTTACAGTTTCAATGTTTGTAAATCTATCGGACCAAACTGCGTGGTCATCAAAAATGTTCAAATGTTTGTAGAACTTAACTACGGTGTCATCAGTCCCTAAGCTTACAAACTACTTATGAACTACCTAAGACTAAGGACGGCACAAAAATCCATGCCCGAGGGGGGATTCGAACCCCCGACCGTAGTGGCCGTGCAGAACGTGACTGGAGCGCCTCAGTCCCCTCGGCCACCGCGGCCGGCTGCGCGGTCATCAGTCCGTAGCTTACAAACTACTTAAGCTAAGGTAAACTAACCTAATGACAACACACACACACACACACACACACACACACACACACACACACACACGCACACACGCACGCACACATTTCCTAGGGAGGACTCGAACCTCCGACGGCGAGCAACCGTGCGCTCCGCAGCGAGGCGCTTTAGACCACTCGGCTACTCCACCGCGGCTATTGCTGCAAGACTGCAAAAAGTTGCGTGCTGTAAAGCGGGTAGAGATTATTCTGATCTGTGTAAGGGAAGATCACTCTAACAGAGGCGTTGCGGATGAATATATAAGAAGCATCTCGAACGTCAGTCAATATGGGATATGTTGAAAAAGAACCACTTTCATCCGTGTAAGTTATTTACATGTAGATATTGGTTTCTGATAAAGTTGGGGGAAGGCCCCCAATTCTTGTCTGAAGTTATGTTTTCGAACGAAGCTAACGTTTACGTAAATGGAGTGGTCAACTGACATTACCTGCATTATTGGCCCGTCGGTAACCCTCAGGTACAGCATCAGTAAAGAGCATCAAGCTTTGGTGTATTTTATGGAAAGACCGTATCATAGCCACTTCTTTTTTGGTGGCACAGTTAACAGTGAAACCACCTGACCATGCTCGGAGATGAATTGCGTCCTGATTCAGATTTCCAAGGTCTGCGAAAACCAGATTTTTTGATGCACGACAATTTCCCCCATTTTGTGTAAAATATTGTAAATAAAGTTACTGCAATGTACTGTGTTGAGATTACTTCTCCCTATGGTGAGAGACTTTTCGAATACACTGTAGGTGTTTTCGAAACAGATAAATTTTGTATTACCTCGGTTTTGGCCACTTTCTGTCTATGTAATTAAGTTTTATAATCAGGTTCGTCACATTGTAATAGTATTGTGTTTTTTTTTTTTATTCAGCTATGAAACCTGATGATGTGACGATAGGTCTCGAAGCCGGTCGTGTCCTTTTTGTTAGAGTAGTAAAACAGCTGCAGCGGTGGTTTTTTTATTCATCGTGAACAGTTTTACAAGTGGATGTCCGTCTTCCAAACTTTTTTGTTAAATTAAAAAGCTTGTAGGAAGTCAAACGCTTTATTTCGACAATTATTTAAGCTTCAATCCCTCTGGAATGGAGGCGATAACTGTGTAATTCAAACACTATAGAGACTTTCAAGTCTACTTTGGAATGAAGGGTGCGCTAGCCTCCTAGTACATCGTTACCTAAGATTGCTATTACTATGCAGGATAAAATAAGATTTCGTTGCCTGGTTGTCTTGGGAAACCGAAAGGTCGCGGGTTCGGATCCCGGTCGGATCTCGGATTTTTTCAGTCTGTGTTTTAATTTATCCTTCACCTCTCAACTATGTGAAAATCACAATCAACTGTTTGTAAATCTATAGGACCAAACTGCCTTGTCATCAGTCCGTAGCTTACAAACTACTTAAACCTAGGTAAACTAATATAAGGACAAACAGACACACCCATGCCCCAGGGAGGACTCGAACCTCCACTGCGAGCAACCGTGTGCTCCGCAGCGAGACGCTTTAGACCGCTCGGCTACTTCACCGCGGCAAAACGATGTGAAGAGTCACCAGAAACGACAAGTAGTTCGACTTGCACTAGGCCAATGAGCCACATGAAATAATAATAATATGATCGGGGGTTCGAATCCCCCCTC
The DNA here is from genome assembly GCA_026315105.1 of Locusta migratoria. Classification (NCBI taxonomy): domain Eukaryota; kingdom Metazoa; phylum Arthropoda; class Insecta; order Orthoptera; family Acrididae; genus Locusta; species Locusta migratoria. The sequence continues at coordinate 428,824,410 of CM048747.1, forward strand.
GGGCATGAATATTTGTGCCGTCCTTAGTAATAGCTAGTTCATAAGTAGTTGGTAAGTTTAGGGAGTGATGACCCCGTAGTTATGTCCCATAAGCTCTACAAACATTTGAACATCTTGAATAATAATAATAATAATAATAATAATAATAATAATAATAACCTAATGCACTTCGTGAGTTTTATAATGAAGATATATTGATTTGACTTGATTTTCTCAGGGAAGCTAAAACAGTCTTGGTCCAACCCGCCACGGCCCATACCGAAACTAAGTTTATTGTGCGGTATCGCTCCCTGTATATCCAGTACAGCCAACCAATGCCCTTGAACAGTGCAAGGAGTCCCTTTACCAGTTCTTTATTAGACTATTTCTTCGGGTCTGGTTGTCCCAAATGTTCTGTGCCTTTTACTCTCCAATGCAATGCATTCGAAGATTAGATGTGATGCAGTTTCATCACCGTCATCACAGATCCTACATTTAGGGTCCTCTTCTGTTATTCCCATTGTATGTAGGTGGTTTTTGAAATTCCCATGGCCTGTCAGCAATCCAACCATGAGTCTAATCTCTCTCCTGTTCAGACCCAGGATTGCAGAGCTTCTTTCAAAACATGGCTTTGGCATCATTACCTTGCCATGTTTTTGTTGATGGATTTTGGTCCAATATTCTACGTGCTGTCTTCTGAGCCAGTTATGTAGCTCCAATTTGATCATTGCCTTGGTGATTGTCAGGACAGGTTCCGGTCCAATAAATGGAGTCTCTGCCTCCATCCTGGCTAATCTGTCGGATGTTCGTTGCCACTGATCCCCGAGTGGCCAGGGACCCACAATAGGTTTACTCTATTGCTTTCCCCTAGCTCCACCAGAACCCTGTGACAGTCTGCAACAATTTTAGACCTTGTAGCAGGAGCTGCCAGTTATCTTAGGGCTGGCTGTCTGAATTGTTATAGATGTTACGACCTTTGTAGCTATACCGGAGGTAGAGAACCTACTGCCGGAAAGGCCTCAGCTGATGGATCTGACAAGTGTGTCCCACAACGTCCCGTCTTCCTTATCCTCTCCCAGTCCTTTTCCAATTCCTTTCCCAACCCAAGGTGTGATGCGATTCGTGCCGAGGGGTGCGTGGCACATGGGTGGATGTGTCTCGAACGGAGCCTCAGGGATACCAGGCAACCTCCCTGAGTAAGTAGCCTTGCACCACGCGGGGTTATCGTGGTGTGGACCATATAAATCCCCAAATCTCGTGGGACTAAGATGAACACAGAGAAAGAAAGTATTTTAAAAGAATCTGAGGGGCAATCTGAGACCTCAGATACTCAGACATCGGCATCAGGACCGATGGAGTGCTCTTCTACTTCTGAATCAGGGTCTAGACCTGAGCAAGAAGTGGGAACTGTAACAGAGAACCAGGTGAATATAGGAAAGGTTGGGGAAATGCCAGCCGACTATATTATAACCCCATACTGCTTCAACAAGCCTTTCAATATAACAATTGGAAGTAGGGAGAAGTGGGAGAAAATAGTTCGACACCATACGGGGGATATTGTCTGGTTCACTGACGGGTCAAAATCAGACCAAGGCGTTGGGGCTGGGGTATATTGGGTGCAGCCAAGACTGGAGGACGTCATCTCTCTAGGAAAACTGGCCTCAGTATTCCAGGCCGAAATCACTGCCATCAGGGCGTGTGTGGAGGAGAATTTGCGCAGGTGCTACAAAGATTGTAGCATCTATATCTATTCAGACAGCCAGGCAGCCCTGAGATCACTGGCAGCTCCTGCAACAAGGTCTAAAATTGTTGCAGAATGTCACAGGGTTCTGGTGGAGCTAGGGGAAAGCAATAGAGTAAACCTATTGTGGGTCCCTGGCCACTCGGGGATCAGTTGCAACGAACATGCCGACAGATTAGCCAGGATGGGGGCAGAGACTCCATTTATTGGACCGGAACCTGTCCTGACAATCACCAAGGCAATGATCAAATTGGAGCTACGTAACTGGCTCAGAAGACAGCACGTAGAATATTGGACCAAAGTCCATCAACAAAAACATGGCAAGGTAATGATGCCAAAGCCATGTTTTAAAAGAAGCTCTGCAATCCTGGGTCTGAACAGGAGAGAGATTAGACTCATGGTTGGGTTGCTGACAGGGCATGGGAATTTCAAAAAACACCTACATACAATGGGAAAAACAGAAGAGGACCCTAAATGTAGGATCTGCGATGACGGTGATGAAACTGCATCACATCTAATCTTCGAATGCATTGCATTGGAGAGTAAAAGGCACAGAACATTTGGGACAACCAGATCCGAAGAAATTGTGTCTAATAAAGAACTGGTAAAGGGACTCCTTGCACTGTTCAAGGGCATTGGTTGGCTTTATTAGATAAACAGGGAGCGATACCGCACAATAAACTCAGTTTCAGTGCGGGCAGTGGCGGGTTGGACCAACACTGTTTTGGCTTCCCTGAAAAAATCAAATCAAATCAATGGGGTTATAATATAGTCGGCTGGCATTTTACCAACCTTTCCTATATTTACCTCACTCACTATTTTAATGTCTGATTCTGGATATCCCAAAGAGTTCCAGTTGTTGCCAGTTTTGAGTCTGTATGCACCAGCCGCTGCCTCCATCTTGCCCCAAAGGTGTAATGGGGGCATATCCAACATGGTTTCCATCCTAGCACTTGGTGTGCTGCTAATATCGCCTGTTATGGCTAAGCAGGCTAATCTCTGCACCTTACCAAGCTCCTTAGCAGCATCCTGCTGTTCTACCTTCTTCCAAAACACGACCGCCCCATAGGTAATCCTGGGTCTAATCACTGTGGTGTATATCCAGTGCATACCCTTGGGGCTCAGGCCCCAATTTTTGCCACAAGCTCTCCTGGTACTCACAAGAGTACCTATTGCCTTGGAGCAAATATTCCTGATGTGAGGGATCCATGTCAGTTTCTCATCTAGGGTAAACCCTAGATATTTCACTGTCCCCTTCACTGGTAGCGCTTCATTGAAAAGCTTTAGATTCCAACTTGAATGTTGGGTATGCTTCTTTGTGAATGAAGATATATTACCGGTTGGATGTACTTACGGTCTACTCTACTTGCCGCTGGTCCCCATTATCGAATTTATATAATGTGGCACAACAACATTTCTGCATGTATGGTAGTCAAAAATAGTGCAGTATGTTTATTTACATGACCGGAGTATCATTTTACATTCCTGATCTGAAACTAAAATTTCCAGCTTATGCTTCTGTGTACCTTTAAAGAAATGTTTAGCATTAACGTGTTGGTGCTATCTGTGGTAATTTAATAAACCCAACTACTTAAACTATATTTTACATTAATTTTGTAATATAAAACATTGTATACAAAAGATTTTATCTATTTTAATTACAGTTGTAATGACTTTCAGAATCAAATGTTCAAATGTTTGTAAATCTATCGGACCAAACTGCGTGGTCATCAGTCCGTAACTTACAAACTACTTAAACCTAGGTAAACTAACCTAAGGACAACACACACACCCATGCCCCAGGGACTTTCAGAATCAATGAATGTATGAAGCCTGATTTACATGAAGCAGAATTACTATGGTCATTGGATGTGCTCACACTGGATTATCATTTTCGAGACCGACTTGTTAGCATCTGATTTGAGTAACTTACAGAAATACCTTATAAGAAATTTTGTTCGGAAACTCTGGTCACTTGGGTTTGGAGAAACCAGATTGGTTCATGCAAGACAGTGCACCGCCACATTTTGGTACACACGTTTAACATTTTTGGAGATAAACTTTTTAAAGTAAGTTCATTATTCTTTAACTCAAGATTTTTATTTGACTTTTTTTTTTATATAAGAGCACCCATCCATTTCTATAGCACCACATCTCAAAATCTTATATTCTCTTGTTTTGCTATTTTCGCCAAAGTCTAAACAATGCCGTGCTGAAGAAGGCACATTCTCAGAAATGCATTCCTTACATTAGGGCCGATACGAAGATAGTGAAATTAGTTTGGCCTAGAATGCCTTCTTTGCCTATGCTAGTTTGCTTTTTATGTTCTCCTCCATTCACCCAGCATGTGTCATTTTGCTATTAAGAAAGCAGAACTCCTACAATGTTGATAACAATGTCATCAGCGAATCTTGTCTGTTATATTATTTCACCGTGAACTTTAATCCCACACTTGAACTTTTTTTTTTCCAAATGGAAACATTTAAACAATGCTCTTACATGCCACAGTCGCTATTTTACTTTTATCTTTTGTCATTTATTATGTACAACTAGTTTCAGTGAAACTATGTCACCATTTTCAAATACTTCTGTATCAAATAATTTTTTTCCTCTACAAATCAATGAATTTCTACATCTTCACAAAAATATACTTAAATACTGACTCTGCACTGTAAAAAAACTATAAACAAATCCATATTGATATGCTACGGTTGTTACATCATACCTAGAGTAAAGAAACAGGTCTGTACTGAACCACTATTAGCTTTGAAGTATTAAAATGCCAAATCACAAATACTCATTTATTTTTCCTGACGACCGGTTTCGATACACTAAGGTATCATCATCTGGTCATTTGTGTCCTATGTTGTCGTTTTGTCAAGGCGTATGACATTAAAATGTTACGTCAGTCATAAAACATTAAGTATTTCAACCGTTTTATGTGTGACGTACCATTGGTTAAAGTGAATTGTTTTATGACTGACGTAACATTTTAATGTCATACGCCTTCACAAAACGATAACATAGGAAACAAGATGATACCTTAGTGTATCGAAAAATAAATCAATATTTACTATCTGAGTGCGCCTCGATTGCACAGTGGTAGAATGCCAGACTACAAATCCAAAGGTCGCGGGTTCGATCCCCGCCAAGTCCTAAGATTTTTATCTGTCACTTTCCACTTCTTTAACCTCTGGCAGTATTGCTCATATGAAAAATACCGAGTAGCGCCGTGGTTCGGAACCCACGTTAAACTGTAGGTCCCCCCATAACTGGCTAGGTAAGTCAGTTCGAAGGTCGGAGGAAGGCAACGGCATACCACCTCCAAACAGAACCATGCCTAGTAAAGCACTGTGGTGTTCAAACCAATCTTCGGATTGATGACTGCTTTACCTTATTTCCTATCTTGGCATTTTAATACTTCAAAGAAAAGAGATCGCCGTCCTACCATGACACTTACTTGTTCTCTTGACTGGACATTTGTATGTTCTCATAACTGGACAGTCAAATTCAAACTAAAAAGTAAATCGTTAAGCAAATAAAATCTATTCACCTACAATTTTAACATCGCCATAATAAAAAATTTTCCTTCACTGCTCAAAAAATCACAAGTAAAATTACAAAAATTACCTTGCAATATGGTTTCCTCTTTCTGTCGTTCCTACGGTGTAAAGTTAGAACAGTTGAGGATGAAAGAGCACATCTCTGTCTTAGAGACAGAGTACTTCTTTGATTTGTATTCAGAGTGGCACCAAGGGTTGTTGTACAGACCGTACATCTCAAGTCTGTCCTTATACCGTAAGTTAAAGGCGAGCTTAAATTGTACGTAGTTTATGCTGTGCACTGTAAGTGAATGAAAAAAAAGGCAACTACGGGAAAGCGGTTATGGTGAATAACGGTTTTGCACGTGATCAGGATCTATAAGACAAAACTGATGAATGTCTTGGAAGTGGCAGGAGGTCGCACAGGAGGATTGTAAGTCAGTCTACATCCGTAACTCGGAAAAAAAAAAAAAAAATCTGCTGTCAACCGTCTGTTATGTAATTACGTGGTTTGTGCTTCGTGAGATGAAACTGAATAATCACAGGTTTTGCTACAAGTCCGCTTTGCGTAAATGAGAAAAGTCGTTGAGTACTTTTAAAAGCAATTTCGTTTCTCTGTTGAGAAAACACCATTTAGCTTATGACGTCTGCTAATTTTGTATAGGATGCCTACAGGCATTTTGAGGTTTAATATCTACTTATTCCGAAGGACATGTAACACCGTTTGTATACCTTGTCTCGTTACCTTGCCTCACGCATGTCTGTGGAATCCTTACTCAATGAATGATCTCTGTCAGTGTGGAGCAGTTCCCCGAACATTTTGAAACGACAACATTAATCGGAGGAGGAAAAGACCGACAGATACTTCCAACAGATGGAGCAACTGCCCACACAGCCGGTTGGAACTTGGAGAACACTTGCACAATCTCCACGCCTGACAAGAGTTGTTAGCTGCCTTGTCAGCTGATAATGTGTAATTACTTTGTGTGTGAGCCCTCTAGTCTGAGGTGCATCGCAACATTTCTTCTACTCCTCAAGAACTGCAGTACAACAGCCGGCCGCGGTGGCCAAGGGACTGAGGCGTGCCAGTCACGATCTGCACGGCCACTACGGTCGGGGGTTCGAATCCCCCCTCGGGCATCGATATTTGTGCCGTCCCTAGTATTAGATAGTTCCTAAGTAGTTTGTAAGTTTAGGGACTGATGACCCCGTAGTTAAGTCCCATAGACTCTACACACATTTGAACTTTTTTTTTGCAGTACAACATTTCGGATGAGGTGGCGGCACTTGTAGCAGTCTAGCTTCGTTCCGCGTTTAGCAAGTTGTTGAGCTGGACCTAGAAGTGCCAAGAGATGCTATAGTCCGATCAGTACTGTAATTCCTTTCCTCTGCTGTGTTTCTTAGTACCCCCCCTGGAAACATAGTTCTCCAGGCGACTTATTTGCTCCACCCTGTACTAGTTGCCTCTAGTTTAGAAACTCTGCCAGCCCTAAGCCATCAGTCAAGCCAGCATCATAACTGCATTCAGTAGTAAATACAAATGTTTGTAAAACTAAATCAAATGTTTGTAGATCTTATGGGACTTAACTACGGGATCATCAGTCCCTAAACTTACAAACTACTTACGCACTAGCTAATACTAAGGACGGCACAAATATCCATGCCCGAGGGGGGATTCGAACGCCTGACCGTAGTGGCCGTGCAGACCGTAACTGGAGCGCCTCAGTCCCCTCGGCCACAGCGGCCGGCGAGGCCATGTTAATGTAGTACACTCATAAAATGTTCACTTCGCTCACTAAGGAGTAATCTCTCCGTTATTAAGATGTGAAATAATTATGATTACGCACGTGGCACAGTCGAGATGTTTAAGGTAAGAATATGTTGTAGCCTAAGTCATCACTATAAATAATTATCTCCTAATATTAAGTAGTCTCTTTCTCTGACCTGGGGTAAAGTACAGATGCTTAAACACATGTGCCTTGTATTGTGCTTTATAATGGTATGCCTTCACTCTCATAAAATTCGACAATTTAAAAAGCCAGTATGAAAATTTTCGAGTTAGAAATTTACCAAAGTTGAAAGTGAAGTTCAAGACCACCCCCCCCCCCCCAAAAAAAGGCCAGAAGAATTAAAAATCGACATTAAACGTTCGACATAACGCCTACACTTGGCTGCAGATCTAATAAGCTCACTGATGTTTCGAGCTCAATAGTATAGACAATGGTATAAACATGCTCTTTGTCTCATGCATTGTTCTTGGCTTCCACCGCTTCACTTCTTGGGACATATGCGTTATTTGCTTCTAAATATTAAGTACTTTCCTTTTAAAGACCAGGAGTAGCACTGCGCCCAAGTTGTTATCTAATTAGATTTTTTTTTCTTTTTTTTGGAGACACATTCATATTTTCTACAAAAAAGATTTTTCTGCCATTTGACTGATTGTCCTTTATTCCACAATCAAATTTCGACCTTAATACACTTTCAAGTGCTGCCCTGGAACAAAAAATAAAAGTCTTCAGACCCAATGTCGAAAACACTAAATACTAAACACTAAGCACATATATAACGATTTTAGCTTTTTCGACGATGACTTGGAGCATAAAAAAGTTTGATGATCTTTATTTTTCATTCCAGTGCAGGACTTATAAATGGCGTAAGGCCACAATTTACACAGGAAAATTAATCGAAAGGCGAATAATTTTTAAAAACGTTACCCAAGTGTCGCGCCGTATCGTTTGCTCTTTATGTGTTTTTAGAACGCACTGTCATCGAACCGTTGGCCCACAAGACCAATGATAACAATATGAAAGAGAATTGTAATGACGTAACTTCAAATTTTCCATTTTGCGAAGATTGAAAACTAAAATTATGATGTTCACAGTTGGTCAAACGTAGTCGAATCGAAAATTTCAGTAATAACCATGTACATAGATACAGAGAGTAGGTTTTTTTTCAACAGATCTTTGCCTTGTGGTTACTAGCGTCTTCTTTAGGCGTTATAGGTATACTGAGAACTTATCAATGGTTGGCCACACCCATCAACCACAAACTTTGCAGACGTGGGGTGGCTTCCACGCCTCAACGACTCAGACATTCCCGAGGTGCAACCACAGCGGAGAAGTATCTGTGGAGAGGCCAGACGAAAGTGTGGTTCCTACTAGTCCCTAGGCTTACAAACTAGTTAACTAAGTTAAACTAACCTCAGTACAACACAAAACCCAAGCCCGATCGAAGACTGGAACCTCCGACAGCGAGCGACCGCGCACTCCACAGCAAGGTGCCTTAGAACGCTCGGCCACTCCACTGCAGCAGAGGTAGCAGGCTTTCCAGTAGTTACGGGTGCGACAGTGTGGATGATTGACTGAGCTGGCCTCGTAACATTAGTTAACGTAACTCTGCCATACAGGTAGTGCGAACGGCTGAAAGTAAGAGGAAACTACAGCCAAAATTTTCTCGGAGAAATGCAGCTCTACTGCATGAATCTATGATGGAATCCTTTTGGGTAAGATACGAGATATGTCCAGAAAGTAAGTTCCGTTTGGTTATGTAAACCAAACGGGTACATATACAGAAAAAATATTGATTGTACAAAAATCTACAACTGTTAAACTACTTTTCTACATAGCTTCCGAAAGTTTGTAGGCAATTGTCATAGCATGGGACAAGGTTTTGTGTGCCTTTTTCAAAGAAGGTTGCCGCCTGTGTATTCAACCATGTGGTAACATGTTCTTTCAGCTCGTCATCAGCGTTGAAGTGTTGTACACCAAGGGCAGTTTTTTTGTGGTTTGAGGGCGCACAACTTCTATGGTCATTAGCGCCCAGTCAAAAACAGATTCGCTATGGCCTCAAAAAATGGAGACTGTCAGAACATCCAGAAGAGGCTAAAAACGAAAGATAAAAGACAATTAAAAGGGTTAAATATCCTTGGATAAGTTGGCCAAGTTGATAAAACGCAAAACTCGAGCGGCTGCTCCTGTGTCATCAGCTAAAATTTCCTCCAGAGTAGACGGAAAGTGAAGGGCTACACGGAGATGATTAAAAAGTACGCAAGACAGTAAAACATGTCGCACGGTCAGCAGTTCACCGCAGGAGCACAGCGGTGCAGGGTCGGCGGACAGCAAGTGGCGGTGGCTGAAACGGCAGTGACCGATCCGCAACCGGGCCAGGATGACCTCCTCCCGCCGAGAGGGGCGTGAGGAGGTCCTCCAAGCGGTCGGGATCGGTTTTACAGTTCGCAATTTGTTGTTGGACATTGAAAACCACGCACTGTGCCATTGCGACACGATACTCCGGCGGAGAGCCCGTTGAACATCGTCAGATGGGACGCAAAAGGTAGCCACGCGAGGTAAAAGAGCTGCGGCCTTGGCCGCTATGTCGGCCGTCTCATTCCCGGGCACACCTACGTGGCCAGGGACCCACAGGAAAGAAACGTGACAGCTGTCATCTGCTAGCAACTGGAGGGAGCGTTGGATCCGATACACGAGAGGATGGTGCGACAAAGGGTCCTTAAGACTCTGCAGGGCACTAAGGGAGTCCGAACAGATGGCATAGAAAGGTTGGCGGTGGCGGCAGGTGTACAAAACGGCCTGGTGGAGGGCAAGAAGCTCAGCCGTGAAGTTAGAGCACCGGTCAGGGAGCTTGTATTGGAAACGGTTGTCCCCGACGACGAAGGCAGATCCAACACCGGCAGTGCTCTTGGAACCATCAGTGTAAATAAATATGGCGCTATCGAACCGCGAACGGAGTTCGACAAACCTCGAGCGGTATACCAAATCCGGAGTGCTCTCCTTGGGGAGCGAACTAAGTTCGAGGTGAGTGTGAAACGGGGCCTTATGCCACGGTGGCAATGTGCTTTCGCTCAACCGAAAGGTGGAAGGAAGGGTAAAATCGAGCCGCTGTAGTAGGCGGCGAAACCGAACTCCAGGTGGAAGCAAGGCAATCGCAGACAACTGATATTGGCGATCGAGTGAGTCGTCAAAAAATAATCGGTAAGATGGATGGTTGGGCATCGACCGCAGGCGGCATGCGTACCGAGACAAAAGTATGTCACGCCGAGTGGTCAAGGGTAATACAGCAGCCTCGGCATACAGACTTTCAACAGGGCTGGTATAAAATGCACCGGTCGCCAGACGTAATCCCCGATGGTGGATAGAGCTGAGACGGCGGAGAATCGACGGCCGTGCAGAAGAGTACACAAGGCTTCCGTAGTCGAGCTTCGACTGAACAACGGCCTGGTAAAGGTGAAGCAGGACGGTACGGTCCGCTCCCCATGACGTGCCACTGAGGACACGAAGAACATTAAGGGATCGGGCACAACGGGCAGCCAGGTAGGACACGTGCGTGGACCAGCAAAGTTTCCGATCCAACATGAGTCCCAAGAATTTCGTAGTCTCCACGAAAGGGAGAGCAACAGGGCCGAGATGTAGAGAGGGTGGAAGAAATTCCTTGTATCTCCAAAAGTTTATACACACAGTTTTCTCAGTGGAGAATCGGAAGCCGTTTGCGATGCTCCAGGAATAAAGACGGTCAAGACAGCGTTGAAGAGAACGCTCCAAGAGACACGTCCGCTGGGCGCTACAATAAATTGCGAAATCGTCAACAAAAAGAGATCCGGAGACGTCGGCTGAAAGGCAATCCACGATCGGATTGATTGCAATGGCAAAGAGCGCCACACTCAAGACGGAGCCCTGTGGTACCCCATTCTCCTGGCAAAAGGTATCTGACAAAACAGAGCCCACCCGTACCCGGAACTTGCGATCCGCCAAAAACGCTTGAATGAAAAGAGGAAGGCGGCCCCGAAGGCCCCATGTGTGCAATGTGCGGAGAATGCCCGCTCTCCAACAGGTATCGTATGCCTTCTCCAAGTCTAAGAACACGGCTACTGTTTGACGCTTCTTTAGAAAGTTGTTCATAATGAAGTCGACAACGTAACGAGGTGGTCAGCAGCAGAGCGGTGTCGACGAAAACCGCATTGGATATTAGTCAGGAGGCGGCGAGATTCGAGGAGCCAGACCAACCGAGCGTTAACCATGCGTTCCATCACCTTACAGACGCAGCTCGTCAGAGAAATGGGGCGATAACTGGAAGGAAGGTGTTTGTCCTTCCCTGGCTTGGGGATGGGGACAACAATGGCTTCACGCCAACTTGTGGGAACATGACCTTCAGTCCATATGCGATTGTAGCACTTGCCCGCAGGAGAGAGGTTCTTCAGCATCTCAATATGAATGGAATCGGGCCCGGGAGCAGAAGACCGGGACAGGGCGAGAGCACGATCTAGCTCCTGCATGGTGAAGGCGACGTTATAATTTTCACGATTAAAAGAGCGGAAAGAAGGCGGCCGTGCCTCCTCTACCTGTTTGCGAGGGAGAAAGGCAGGGTGGTAATGGGCAGAGCTCGAAACCTCCGCAAAGAAACGACCAAATGCGTTTGAAACATCAGCTGGGTCCACGAGGACTGCGTTCTCCACGGTCAGGCCAGGAATCGGGGAGTGGACCTTGATGCCGGACAAACGGCAGAGGCCACCCCAGACAACCGTGGAGGGAGTAAAACGGTTAAAAGAACTAGTAAAAGCAGGCCAGCAAGCTTTCTTGCTGTCGTTTATGATACGACGGCACTGCGCTCTCATACGTTTGTAATTGATGCAATTCTCCAAAGTTGGGTGGCGACGGAAGGTGCGTAAAGCACGGCGTCGGGCTCGAAGCGCGTCGCGGCAGGCTGCAGTCCACCAAGGGACCTGCACACGACGTGGAGAAGAGGATGTACGAGGTATGGAACGTTCAGCAGCAGTGAGAATAACCTCTGTGAGGTATTCGACCTGACTGTCACAGTTGGGAAAATGCTGATTGTGAAAAACAGCCATGGAAGAATAAAGCCCCCAGTCGGCTTTAGAAATGTTCCAACTGGTGGGACGTGGAGATGGGGAATGATGTAGGAAGTGGATGATACAAGGGAAATGGTCACTCGAGTACGTGTCAGAAAGTGCATACCACTCAAACCGACTGGCAAGCTGAGGAGTGCATATTGCGAGGTCTATATGGGAATAAGTGTGTGTTGTGTCAGAAAGGAAGGTCGGTGCACCGGTGTTGAGGCAGACAAGATCGAGGTGGTGGAGAAGGTCCACCAAAAGGGAGCCCCTCGGACAAGGTGCCGGAGAGCCCCATAGGGGGTGGTGGGCATTAAAGTCGCCTACCAACACGAAAGGTGAAGGGAGCTGGTCAACAAGGTTTAGCACATCTGCCCTAGTAAGGGCAGATGACGATGGCGAATATATATTACAGAGGGAGAAGGTAAATGTGGATAAGGTGATGCGGACGGCAACTGCCTATAGGTGAGTGTGCAAGGAAATGGGATGGAAATAGACGTCGTCTCGAAGGAGCATCAGAACCCCTCCATGGGCTGGGACACCTTCCACGGGTGGCAGGTCGAACCGCACAGAGATGTAGTGTGGAAAGTCTGCACGATCACGTGGACGCAACTTAGTTTCCTGGAGGCAGACTAGAAGCGGGCAGTGCAATCGAAGGAGTAGTTTTAACTCCTCCCGATTAGAACGAATGCCGCGAATGTTCCATTGAAGGAGCGCCATGATAAAAATGAGAGAAGAAATAAGGATAAAAACCAAGTAGCGAGCGAGGTCATCTCGACGGCCGCTGAGGACCGGATTTCGAGGGAGCACTGCTATCGCTGTCTGGGGGCAAAGGGTCATGTTCCATTGGTTCGACCGACGCGCCTGCCACCTCCCTGAGTTGATCAGGAGGGGCAGTTTCCACCGCCGGTAAAGGGCCGGGCGCCCGGCAAACGGAGCGTCCCGGTGAAACAGAAGACGGCCGAGGCCGGCAACTGTTGGACGGCGCGACAGATGGGTCACGCATCGGCGGGGAAGGAGAGGAACTCTTTTTCTTGTCAGCTCTTCTGGAAGAGTGACGGCTGGAAGAGGCAGTTGACGGTTGGGAAGCCTGAGAATGCAGAAAATCCTCACGGACGGGTTCCTTTTTCAAGGTCCGGTTATCTTGTTTAGGCGCCCGCGGTTCACTAGAGGTTGACGAAGGCTGTACCTTAGAAGCAGCAGGAGGAAGCGGGGACGTGGAACGGGCAATCTTCGGGCTGGCGGATCGCACAACTGTGTCAGCGAAAGTGAAATCACAAGTCTGGGTACTGGAATCCTTAGTAGGTCGAGTTGAGGTGAGGACCTTACTGTATGTTCCCGCTGGGAGGACAGTGGGCTTTCGACTCGCCAACAACTTTCGAGCGGCAGATGTTGATACCTTCTCCGTGACCCGAATTTGCTGAATGATTTTTTCATCCTTATATACAGGGCAGTCGCGAGAGGAAGCCGCATGGTCGCCGTTGCAGTTAAGGCAGTGAGGGGACGGAGGTGGGCAATCCCCCTCATGGGCGTCCCTACCACAAGTGACACATTTTGCTGCATGTGGGCAATGTTCACGGGTATGGTTGTACCTGTGGCATTGGTAGCAGCGCGTTGGGTTTGGAATATAAGGGCGGACTGAGATAACTTCGTACCCTGCTTTGACCTTCGACGGGAGGTCAACTCTGTCGAATGTCAAAAACATAGTACGAGTCGGTGTCAGCTGGTTATCTACCTTTTTCATCACCCTGTGGACGGCTGTCACACCCTGATCGGACATATAGGACCGGATGTCGTCATCAGACAACCCGTCAAGGGATCTCGTAAAAACTACCCCACGTGACGAGTTGAGTGTGCGGTGCGCTTCTACTTTGACTGGAAACGTGTGTAATAACGTAGTCCGGATAAGTTTCTGGGCTTGGAAAGCACTGTCCACTTCCAGCAACAATGAGCCATTGCGCTGACGCGAACAGGTTTTAACAGGGCCAGCAATTGCATCAACACCTTTCTGTATAACGAAAGGATTGACAGAATTGAAATCTTTTCCGTCGGTGCGCGACACAACAAGAAATTTCGGCAAATTAGGCAGAGTCTTCTATTGCTGAGGCGAATCTATCTTACGTTTCTGGGTCAATGTCAGTGAAGAAGAGAAGGAAGTCATTGCGGAAGTGTCCCCCGTGATTACCGGCGTCTCCGATGGCGCGCTCCTTCCTAGTGGGGGCCCTCTCCGAGGGCTTACCCGCCTTAGGTGATTGTTCACACCTCAGGTCACACCTCCCGAGAACTGACGGAGGGACCAATCGGCACGTTCGGAAGGTACCAGCTCGGGTAATCACCCCTCCCTGGGCCTGGCCTTTACCAGGGCGTACGTACGTGTCCTACTTGTCTACCCGGGGCGGGGAATTACGCGTTACCCCGTCACCTGCTACGCATGATAATGCGTGGGTCGGCCTTCAGACACGCACAGGGAGGAAAGAAGAAGAGGATAGGAAATGAAAAGAAAGAAGGAAGAAGTGTCTCAAACGCTGAAGCGGAGACTAATGAGGAGAAGAAGGCTAGGAGAGGACAAGGAGAGAGAGACAGAAACAAAGGGTAAGAAAGGAAGGAACCAAGGAATAAGAGAAACGACAACAAGAAAACACCTGAACTCGTGAAATACGCCCGTCTCCGGGCGAAGGCATAAACCGGGAGGGAAAGTGAAGCAGCCTGGGGCAGAAGAAAGGCTGCTCCGGCTCGGGGCCCCGTGCGCGCCACACACGTACCCACAAAAGAACTGTGGGCCCCCTGGGGGGGCCAAGGGCAGATTTTAGGTGTAAGAGGATTACTGTCAAAAGATTTTTTTTTTTTTTTTTTTTTTTTGCACGATAATGCCTCACCTCACGCACCGAATGTGACCAAACAATTCTTACGGAAATTTCAATGGGACCTGTTTGATCATCCTCCATACAGCTCGGGCCTCTCTCCTAGCGACTTTCATCTCTTCATCTCTTCTTACACCTAAAATCTGTCCCTGGTGGTCAACACTTCAACGATGATAAAGAGCTGAATGTTACCACAGGCGGCAACCTTCCGTGAAGGACGCATACAAAAACTTGTGCCACGCTATGACAAGTAGCTACAAAATTTCTGAAGCTATGTGGAAAAGTATTTTAACAGTTGTAAATTATTGCACAATAAATATTTTTTTCTGTATCTGTACACGTTTGTTTTATGTAACCAAAAGGAACTTGCTTCGTGGACATACCTCGTATTACTAGGGATGATGTCCGCATCAGGTAAAACAACACTGTCATGCTACGTATCGGAGCATGGAATGTTAGATCCCTTAATTGGGTACGGAGGTTAGAAAATTTAAAAAGGAAAAATGGATTGGTTAAAGTTGGATATAGTATGTATTAGTGAAGTTCGATGGAAAGATGAACACGATTTCTGTACAGGAGAGTACAGGGTTATAAAACAAAATCAGTTGGGCGTATTACTGGAGTAGATCTCATAATGAGTAAGAAAATAGAAATCCGGTAAACCTTTTATGTTCAAATGTTTGTAGAGCTTATGGAACTTAACTACGTGGTCATCAGTCCCTAAACTTACAAACTACTGAGGAACTAGCTAATACTAAAGACGGCACAAATATCCATGCCCGAGGGGGGATTCCAACCCCCGACCGTAGTGAAACCTTTTATGAACTGCACAGTCAAGATAGATAAGAAGCCAACACCGACCATGGTAATACACGTTTATATTACAACTAGCTCTGCCGATGGTAACGAGATTGCAAGAGTGTATGATGAGATAAAAGAAGTCACTCAGACAAGGGAGACGAAAACTTTATCTTGGGAGATTGAAAGTCAGTAGTAGGAAAAGGAAGGGAAGGAAAAATAGTAGGTGAATATCGGCTGCTGAACAGGAATGAAAGAGGAACCCGCCTAGTAGAATTTTGCACGGAACATTACTTAATAATAACAGTTTATGAATCACGAAAGACGGTTATATACGTGGAAGAGACCAGGAAATGCCGGAAGGTACCAGATATATTTTATAATGTAAGACATAGATTTTTGGAACCAGATTTTAATCTGTAAGACATGGGCAGATATAGACTCTGAACATATATTAGTTGTAAATTGTAGACTGAAACTGTAAAAACTGCAGAAAGGTCGCGAAATAAGCAGACGGTACCTGGGTAAATTGAAAGACCCGGAGGTTATTGAGAGTTTTAGAGGGGTCATTGGGCAACAATTGATGGAAACGGGGGAAAATAATACAATAGAAGATGAATCGGCAGCAGAGAGCCAAATAGGTTGAAAGACAAGACCTACAAAATAGCCTTGGATATAAAAAAAACGGAATTGACAAAAGGAGAAAATATAAAAATGCAGTAAATGAAGCACGTAAAATGGAGTACAGACGACTAAAAAATGAGATTGACAGGAAGGGCAGCATGGCTAAGCAGGAGTGGCTAGAAGCCAAATGCAAATCTGTAGAAGAATTATAACTAAGAGTAAGATAGATACCACCTAGCCGGCCGCGGTGGCCGAGGGGACTGAGGCGCTCCAGTCATGGTCTCCACGGCCACTGTGGTCGGGGGTTCGAATCCCCCCCTCGGGCGTGGATATTTGTGCCTTTCTTAGTATTAGTTAGTTCATAAGTTGTTTGTAAGTTTAGGGACTGATGACCCCGTAGTTGTCCCATAAACTATACAAACATTTGAACATTTTTTGATACCACCTACGGGAAAATAGAAGAGATATTTGGAGACAAGAAAATCGTCTGTATGAATATCAAGAGCTCAAATTGAAAACCAGTTCTGAGCAAAGAGGGGAAAGGTGAAAGGTGGAAAGAATATATACAGGGGTTCTACAAAGCAAATGAACTTCTATATAATGTTGTAGAAAGGAAAGTAGATGTACATGAGATAGACACTATCCTGAAAAACAGAGCTGCAACAAGACCCCTGGAGTAGAAGACAGTCCTTCAGAGCTACAGATGTCTCTGGGAGTGCCAGCCAAGACAGATATGTTTCGCCTCTAAGATGTATGAGAGCCCCTCAGACTTAAAAAAAAAAAGGTCAATAGTATGTATTCGAAAGAAAGCAGGCGCAGACAGGCGAGAAAATCACAGTATCATCAGTTTAGTAGCCCATGCTAGCAAAATTTTAACACGAATTGTTGAAAGGAGAATAAATAAGCTGGTACAAGCCGACCTCGGGAAAGATCAGTTTGGACGTAGGAGAAATATAGGAACTCACGACTTATCTTAGAAGATAGCGTAAGGAAATGCATACCTACATTTCCAGCTTTTGTAGAAGGCTTTTCACAATGTTATTTGGAATACACTCTTTCAAATACTGAAGTCAGCAGGGATAAGATAAAGGCAACGGAAGATTATTTACAAATTGTACATTAACCAAACAGAGTTGAAGGGCATGAAAGGGACGCAGTGGTTGCGAAGGAAGTAAGAAAGGGTTGTAGCCTTTTTCCATTGTTATTCAATTTATACATTGAGCATGCTGTGAAGGAAACCACAGAGAAATTTGGAGAAGTGATTGAAGTTCAGGGCGAAGAAAAAAAAATTGCGTTTTGCAGATGACATCGTAATTCTGTCAGAGACAGCAAAGGACCTGAAAGAGCAATTCAACGGAATGGACAGTGTATTGAAAGGAGCGTATAAGATAAACATTAACAAGAGCAAAACAAGGGTAATCGAATGCAGTCTCGGAAAATCAGGTGATGCTGAAGTAATTAGAGTAACGAAACAATAAAGTGGTAGACGAGTTTTGTTACTTGTGCCGCGGCTGTTGACAGTTCCTTACGCACAGACATGGCTTTTGTGTTGCAAGATTATATAGCGAACGGTGTGTATCTAGCTTTGACGCCTTTTATTGTGTAACCCTGGAGCCCAAAGGCGGAAGACGTCAGTAGCTGGACTAGAATTAGGAATTTGTAATGGTGTATAATAGGTAACGATAACGATCTAGCACGGCTAGTTTTTGCGAGGAAAGAGCTGTGTGTGACACGGAAAAAACGTGATTAAATGGAGAGTTAAGAAACACAAAATGGATACACCCACCTCCCATAGCTTACCGCGTCCGTGTTATTATACAGTTCTGACTCGCCAAGAGGAAATACCAATGATTGGTCATGAATCAATCCAGTTGCCAAGAAAAGATGCTAGATTTCACAGCAGGATAGGACATTGCCATGGTACACATAAGGTATAGCAGGAAACAATCCGAAGATTGATTTAAACAGCACAGTGCTTTACTAGGCATGGTCCTGTTTCGAGACATATAACGTACTTAAAGGCAACGTAAACAAGCGAACCCGTAATATAGTTTTGTTTACAGACATGTCTCCTCCATACAAATTAATTTCCGGTGCCGAACTCTAGCAGAGTAGCACTTTCACCCTGGGTCCACTTATTCTAGTTAAGATGTATTCCTCTGAAGTTTTTACCCCTTTAGCTCTCTTAAATATCATGAAAGTTATTCCCAGATCTGTTGATAACTTAAATCCTGTATCTTCCTCTTGGCACTGTTTTCCACACGTTCTTTTCTTCGTAGTGTCTGCAGAGAACTTCCTCATTCCTTAGCTGTTCAAAGTAACTGATTTTCGACACATTATTACGGTATCGCATCTCAGACTTTTCGATTCACTTTATTTCCAGATTTGTAACATTCCATGATTCACATACATTCTCAAAATTTTCTTCCTCGGATTAAGACCTATTATGTGTCGACTGTCGACCAGAAAGGCACTGCATGCCAGGGATAATCTGCTTTTGTCAGGTATTGTTTTCAAGGTTCCAAAATACATGAATTACATCTTTTTCGAAAGAACAATTTTGACGTTATGTTTATAAATAATTTTTTTTTCTTTTACACCTCAGTACTCACAAAAATATTCAAATGTTTGTTAAGCTTATGGGACGTACCTGCGGGGTCATCAGTCCCTAAACTTACAAACTACTTATGAACTACCTTATACTAAAGACGACACAAACATTCTGTACGGGGAGGATTCGAAACCCCGACGGGGGACGGCGACTATTTAGTCTTAAACTCTTTATCACAGAAGCATTCGTTCGTGTTTTCCATTCTTAATGGTCCCTCTTGTTATTTGTACGTACTGTAAGTGTATTATTTTTAAATTTCACAGATTTCAAAGGACTGGGAAGAATACCACATTGAATATGTTACTAAAATTGCTGCATATGCTAGAATACATTAAGGGATATTTTTCCCGTGTCACACGTTCCAACTATTGTCGCCAGAGTACAGCATGGCGACAAGAAGTGCAAAAGGCGACTCCCTCTGATGTGATTAGTAGAAACAAAATCGAATACTGTGTGAAATAAATTACCGCAGGTTGTAAGTCATTCACCTGATTTGAAAAAAAAAAAAAAAAAAAAAAAAAAAAAAAAAAAAAAAAAAAAAAAAAAAAAAAAAAAAAATGAAGTTTATCTTAGCTGGAAGTCTTTTGAATCGTTCAGATGGCGAAGTGATATTGAAGCAAAGATAAATTTTTTCAGAAGCCCAACAAAGTCAATTCTGTAGGCATTTAATCAACTTCATGTTCTACGAACAATAATGCATCGTGCAATATAAAATACATCTTTGCTTGTATGCTTGCAAAGTGAAAATACCGTAAAATCTAATGCGGAATGGCTAACCTTGCCAACATGAATTTGTTATGGATATGCTGGAGAGTATTCACAAAAAACCAGATTTTTGAAAAGATCTTTACCACAACATATATTCGTGATAGCCGTAAGAGTCTCGATCTTTGCTGTAGCACCTATATTAGTACTTCGTTTAGCCTCCACGGGCGCAATGCAAGTACTGATTCTGGCATCCGTTAGAGATTGTTAGATCATATAGATGAAAACTGTCTTCGGATACGTTACTCAGCTCCTTCTCGACCTGTTCACAAAGTTCTACAATAATTTAGATCGACGAATCACACGTGTTACTCGGTCCCCCATCATATCCCCACGTGCCCCATTGAAGACAAGTCCGAAGATATTGGCCAGCGGAGTTGCTGCACGTCTTGCAGAACACGTTGAGTTTCATGAGCCTTGTGTGGGTTGGCATATCTTGCTGCAATACCGACAAAAGAACGGGTCTTAGAACATTCAGCACGTACCCAGTGCTGGTCATAGTTCCCTCCACAAACGCCAAAGGTGAACGAGAGTTGTAGCTTATCGCACAAGACAAGCGCAATACCCTCTGACAGTCAGACTTAACAAACGAATGTAATAATTCCAATCCCAAAGACTGGTGTGAATATTACAGAGTTTTCAGTTTAATTAGTCGCGATTGCAAACTACTAAAAATAATTCCTTTCGGGAGAATAACTAGCAGAAGACGACCGTGAGAAAGATCAGTTTGGACTTAGGAAAATTTAGGAATCAATACTTGTGGAAAAATCTTTTGAGAACATTTATTAGAATACACTGTTCCGGTGACAGTAATTCTGTCACAGACAGCAAAGGAACAATTGAATTGAATCGACAGTGTCTTGAAAGAAGGATATAAGATAAACATTAACAAGAGTAAAACGAGGATAACGGACTGCAGTATAAGAAAATGAGACGATGCTGAATGACTTAGACTGCTTAACGAGGCAATAAAAGTAGTATATGGGTTTTGTTATTTGGGTAGCAAAATAACTTCTGATAGTCGAAGTAAAGAAGATATAAAATGCAGAGTGGCTATGGGAAGACAACAATTTCTGAATAAGCGAAATTTGTTGACATCCAACATTAATTTAAAAGTTAGTAAGTCCTTTCTGGAGTATAGCATTATATGCCAGTGAAACGTGGACAAGGAGTTCAGGCAAAAAGTATAATAGAAGCTTCTGTAATGTGCTACTACAGACGACAGATGAAGATAAGATGGGTAGAGCACGTAATTAATGAAGAGGTGCTGAACAGACTTGTGGAGAAAAGGACTAAGAGAGAGAGAGGATACGTTGGTGGGACACATTCTGAAACATCAAGAAATCGTCAACTTAGCTTTAGAAGGAAGTGTGTGGGGGTAAAAATCGTAGAGGAAGACCGAGGGACGAATACAGTAAGAAGATACAAAAGGATGAAAGTTCCTTCTGTTGTGACCTCGTCGCCTTGTGTTGTTTCCTCTTCCCGGTGTAGTTGTCAGTAAAGGTACTGGTGCAGGTGTCGATTTAAACTGTAACAACTATTCAGATTAATAATACAAATTTTATTGACTGAAACTGATAATACTTCAGAACATAAGTCTGTTTCTTCTTCTGGCTTCTCGCGGCGGCGTCAGTATGATGCTAGCTGCGCTGTGACCTAGTTACTGCTAAGTTCGTAGCTGCGTTCTGACTTGCTACTGTCCTAGTTCTGTCTTCGTATCCGCCTAATAACTGTCCGAGTTCTGGATAGTAACTGTCCAAGTTCTCACTAGTATCTGTCGTATTCCCTAATAGTAACTGCCGGGCGTCCAGACGTATGTCGGCCTAGATATAGCCGCTTGTAGAGGGCGCGCAACTTCGGTTACTCCCTCCAGGATGCGCGGCGCCTGCTTGCGATTGGCTTTCGGTCGATTACTGCATTCTCCACGATCGTTCTCTATGTCTGTTGTGTGGCGCTGACGTAACGCCACAACACCGTTCTTATTCTCAGATCAAGAGGCTTGCACAGGGCAGGGTAGCCTGGAGAGTTGCATCAAACCAGTCTGCGGACTGAAGACCATAAAAACAACACTGTTTCGAGAATGAAACTTTCACTCTGCAGCGGAGTGTGCGCTGATATGAAACTTCCTGTTTCGGATTCTGAAGATAGCAGTGGTAAAATATAGGTAAGTAAATGTTATATGCATCTGTTACAGAAACCATAGAGTAGATATAAGAGTTTAAAAGCATGTAAGAGAAGAACATAACGAATTTTAACGTTATAGGATTGTTTTTGTTACTTATCTGTATTATTTTTTTCTACATCTGCAGTTAATAGCCATTCATCACGGGTATCTACGAAGGATGTTGTCCTTCCTTTATGGCTTGTATAAATCATTTCTCATAACACGTTCATCCCGAGGAGTCACCAAACGTCTGTAAATGCTTTGCCAGTCTCATTCGCAGAATGTCTTTAAACCTTATACCTTGTAACTCAATGTCTACATGCAGCAATCGCTCACGGGTAGGTATCTGATGATGGATTGATTCCGAAACGCAGCATATGAGCAATAAAGTCATTCTGTGGCAGTTCAGCCTGAATGCAGTACTAATGTTAATACAAATAATACCAAAATGCTGCTTTACTTTGTAGATGTTATATAACGTTTATTAATATAGCAATAGGCCTCTTTCGGCACTGTGGCCATCATCAGGCTATCTGAGGATAAATATTTAAGATTAAAATGAGTAAAATACAGATATTTACGATTTTGATACATTTTTCGTGACATATTATTCCACACTTACTTCCATATTTCATCGTGGAAGAACAATTTTATTACAATTACTGCATATAATTGCAGTCCAAATGTTGTCAGGTTAGTAATTTATTACTGCTATTCTGAAAGTTATGTTTGACATATCCTCCAGCGATGCTCTCTGTTGCAGTTTATTTATTACTGCGTATCCTGGAAGCTTTTGTACGGTGATGTGATCTTTGTTACGTTTTGGTACTGCGATGTATATCTCTGTTTTATTAAATTAATTAATTTATTAACCCTGTTTTATGAAATTATTGACGCAGTACTAATGATTATTAGAAACGAATGGCTTTTTCTAAGAAATTTATGAAGACAATCACAGTGTCTCACAATGCCGGGTTCGTTTTACAAGGCATCGCTTGCTTTATGTGAACACTCGCTCAGCGGCCGCGTCACGCTGCACGGGCCTCTGCAGCCGTCCTCATACAGGCGTCTCCTCGCTTCCCAAAGTCAGGCAAGGCGCTACCAAAGGCCCGGCCTTGTCCTTGGCCTTTACTGGGCAGTCCCTCCTCTTCCACCGGCAGCGCTGTCGGTACTGTCTGCGGCGTATGGGAAATCGCGGCGGTACAGAGTGCGACTGAAAAGTAATGTGCAATACAGTACACCTACCAGCCAGAATACTGAGACCACCAAACTAAAAGCCACTTGTCCACCTTTGGCACGTACTCTCATCGGCATGGAAACATGAGTGGGCTATTTTGAGAAGAATTCTTCGTTTGTGTGGCCATAATGTCCGTATTTGCTTTCATAATTATGAATGGCACTGATTTTCCGTCTTTCCAACTAAAATAAAATGCGATTTTTTCACACCAGACGCGTTTCGTTTTATTGAATATAAAACATCATCAGTGGTCTGAAATAATAGAAATCTACAGTTTGTTTTTTGTTTAGATCGAAAACAGTTCTTAAATGGACCCTGAAAAGTAGGCCTAATGTTTGGTACTTACGGAAATTTTGTCTCCTTTTCGCTTCACATCATGGAATGCCAGTCTGTTTAGTGCAATACCGCCGGTACAGCATGAAGAACCGGCGGTATTGCACTAAACAGACTGGCATTCCATGATGTGAAGCGAAAAGGAGACAAAATTTCCGTAAGTACCAAACATTAGGCCTACTTTTCAGGGTCCATTTAAGAACTGTTTTCGATCTAAACAAAAAACAAACTGTAGATTTCTATTATTTCAGACCACTGATGATGTTTTACATTCAATAAAACGAAACGCGTCTGGTGTGAAAAAATCGCATTTTATTGTAGTTGCAAAGACGGAAAATCAGTGCCATTCATAATTATTTTGAGAAGTATTATCAAAATTATGAGAAAATGTATGTTGTCAAAAAATACAATCATTCTTTATTGAACAACCTTCATAGTTGCCTATATCGTGAAGTTAACATTGACACAGCACGAGTCGTTGTCTGCAGAGGCCTATCATTCGCAGTCCACTGTATGGTTAAACCCACTTCCTCTCAGCCCAGCAAAAAATGCTGACGTTAGTTGCGCCACAGTTCTTTGTCTGCCCTGTTTTTCCAG
Organism: Locusta migratoria; assembly: GCA_026315105.1. Taxonomy (NCBI): domain Eukaryota; kingdom Metazoa; phylum Arthropoda; class Insecta; order Orthoptera; family Acrididae; genus Locusta; species Locusta migratoria. The sequence continues at coordinate 428,848,524 of CM048747.1, forward strand.
GCTGCCCAATCTGCGATGTCCAACATCTACAACCATAGGTGGCCGTCTAACCCCTTAGAGTTTGGACCTGGTTTTGCCACTTCTGGAAGACACCCACCACAGCACTTCTCGAATACCCGAAAAATCGAGCAGTTTCTGTTACGAGTGGCTCTCCTGTGTGTGTGTGTGTGTGTGTGTGTGTGTGTGTGTTTTTTGTCCTTACGTTAGTTTTAATAGATGGTAAGCCTAGGGACTGCTAACCACAGTAATAAGTTCCATAGATTTACAAACAAGTTTTGTAACTATGGTTTATAAAAACATTGGAGTATGTTTGGTAACCTCATAGGCGGAGTATTTTCTGTCTTTCTCGGGGTAACCTGCACCTCACGAGTTTTTATTTACCACACAAAAATTCACTCTGTTTCACTAACTATTTATCCTATAGCTGCAGTGTTACATCATCTGGCGCATGTATTTTTTTTCTGCTATTGCTGTATAGTGTGCGAGGTACAGAATGGAACAAGTTCAGCATTCACGTAAGTAGATACAAAAACAGCAACTATGCTTTTTTATATGAATTACAGCAAAACGTTACGATTGGCCAGAACTGCTGACGCAGAGACCGGTAGCGCAAATATATGTAACTAGCAGTCAAGATGACAGGCATCTTATCCGCGTGGCTGTAAACGGATCGTGCAGTCAACATATGGGGGACGTAGGCAAGACAACAATCATCTGCACGAACAGTTCGACGACGTTTCCAACAGCATGCACTATCAGCTCGGAGACCATGGCTGCGGTTACCCTTGACGCTGCATCACAGCCGCGAGCGCCTGCATTGGTGTACGCAACGCCGAACCTGGGTGCGCGAATGGCAAGACCTGATTTTTTCGGATGAATCCAGGTTCTGTTCACAGCATCATGATGGTCGCATCCGTGTTTGGCGACATCGCGGTGAACGCACATTGGAAGCGTGTATTCGTCATCGCCATTCTGGCGTATCACCCGGCGTGATGGTAACACATCTGTCATTTCTTGTTCGCATCGACGGCACTTTGAACAGTGGCTGTTACATTTCAGATGTGTTACGACCCGTGGATCTACCCTTCGTTCGATCCCTGCGGAACCCTACATTTCAGCAGGATAATGCACTATCGCATGTTTTAGGTCCTGTACGGGACTTTCTGGAAAATGTTCGACTGCTGCCCTTGCCAGCACATTCTCCAGGTCTCTCACCAACTGAAAACGTCTGGTCAATGGTGGCCGAGCAATTAGATCGTCACAATACGCCAGTCAATACTCTTTATGAACTGTGGTATCGTGTTGAAGCTGCATGGGCATCTGTACCTGTACACGCCAACCAATTTGTCCAATGAATACCAGTTTATCGTCTGCTTTTGTTCTTTGTGTAGCAGTTTTAATGGCCAGTAGCGTATATGTGGATCAATCAATTCTTTTAGTTTCAGACTCATGTCCACATCCTTGCTCGTCACGTCCACCTCTTGAACCCACTAGAAAGCAGAGACACAACAAACCCTATCTACGCCGTGGTAGCTGTACGATCTGCCACTGCAGCCCTTACAATAAGACGAGCTTGTGGATGTCTGTGCTGCGTGGACACCCAGAACCTCGTCTACATGGGTTTGTTCATGTGACAATTATAACCAGCATCGTTGCAGAATTAACTCAAGCACTTCAAACTGGTGTGGCAATTCTGGGAAAGGGGCATCCTTCCACTCAGAACGCTATAATTTGAGCCCATTCAAACTCACTCAGTTGGCTGTAAGAATAATGAGTGCTCCCTACAGCTATATTACAGAGAGAGATTAGCCAAACACAACTTAAGTCATATATTCTGGCTGTTTCTCATTTTGTCTAATATTTTTCTTTAGTCATACGGAATCAGCAATTGTCAGCTATATTTTACTGAGTCACAGTATCAGTTACAGCACTAGTTCAAGATTGGTTTTCAAGTGTTCACAACCGTACAACCAGACCGACATCTGTGTGCACCCTTTAATGGATAATGTTTACTGCCGTAAGGCTCAGTGTGATGTAAACTCGTGCATCAGCGTGGCACAGAGCGTATGTTTCAAACATTCGTATCACTCTGAGCCTTGTCGCAGTAAACATTCCCCCATTAAAGGGTGCATGCATATGGCGGGTTGTAATTCCAGGTATGCTAATTTTTTCTGGCAGTCTATATTAAAAATTTTTGTTATTTTTATTTGTGTCGGTGTAAATGTCATCCATCAAATATGCAAATGTTTGGGATCAAACGGCATTGGTTAGTCCCTAGACTTACAATCTACTTTAACTAACTTATGCTAAGGACAACGCACATACCCATACCCATGGGAGGACTCGAACCTCCGACGGGGAACAGACGCGCACTCCGCAACAAGGCGCCTCAGAGCCCACGGCAAAAGCCATTTATCTAGCACTATACGACACTGGAAACGCATCTCATGATGTGCATAAGCTCCCCCACCTTAAAGCATACCCACTCGTCGTTGAGAAACCTTGTACGTTGTTACCACGCTGCCACTTGACCCCACTGCTGACCTGAGGTGTAAAATGGCACCGGTCGGTTCTGCTAAATGACAGCAGTAAAGATGGGTCCATAAGAAGACGTGCTAGATTGGTAAAAAGCATATATTGTCTTTTAACATGTCCAAGGACACACCGTATATAAAGCTGTCCGCTACGATGGAGTATCAATAGCGACTTCACACTGTGGAGGGGTGCCGATAGCGGCCATGTTACACGGCTTGAGAACAATGGTCGTAAATTGATCCTAACACCTACGGATGCCTAATACGCCTTGTCAAGGACATTGGGTTCCAAACAAAACTATAGTTCCCACTATCTGCAACGCAGGTACATCACAAACAGTTTCCAAAGAACGGTGCCTGCATCGAAGGTCCATCATAAGCAGTTCACGAAAGAACGGTGGAAAAGAAAGTGAATACTTTGCACATTTAGCGTCGGGTACTTCACAAAAACGTCGTTGCTCTCAGAAGCACAAACGAATGCGTGTCTTTAATGTTAGAGTACCTGACGGAGGCTGTGAGCTAGTCCGGTGAGTAGTTAACGATTTTTTTAATTAAAAAGAAAAGGAAGAGGCAAGACGTTGTGTTCACCGAGGCTACATGAAGCCGTGGTTCACGTTGGTCGTCGTTCTGTGATGTCTTGAGTCCCGCACAGCAGTGTTACACCAGCCGTGTTTACAAAGCAAAAGCTTTCGTCATTGTTTTGAGAAACGTTAAAGCCCGCCGAATACGCTGTAACGATTGGTTCAATACGGCCTGGTATAAATGTAATATTTATGACCTGCAGGAACAACTTCCTTGTGGATGATGCCGTTGTTGTCGAAGAAGGCGTTCAATAGTGTTTTCACCTTAGATTTATGCACAGGGCAACTTTTTTGCGCTTCATCTCACACAGACTACATTCAACTTGTCGCAGTGTGTTTACACTGCCAGTTAGATTCATTGCAGGCTGTGTATCGATTCTACTCAAGTCGGAAGACTCATGCGCATGCATGCACACACGCGCTGAGTTGCCGTTCAGATATGACACCATTCGCCGAACTTATTAGACCCACCAAGTATTCTGATGGGGCAAGGTCAAATTTGTAGATGAGGCTCGGAATATACACTACTAGCCATTAAAATTCCTACACCAAGAAATGCAGATGATAAACGGGTATTCATTGGACAAATATATTATACTAGAACTGATATGTGATTACATTGTCACGCAATTTGGGTGCATAGATCCTGAGAAATCAGTACCCAGAACAACCACCTCTAGCGCGGACTTCAATGCGAGAAGCCTATAGTAGTTACCACAACGAAATCCTGTCTCGTAATCTTGCAGAAAATCCCAAGAAATTCTGGTCATATGTAAAGTACACTAGCGGCAAGACACAAACAATACCTTCACTACGCGATAGCAATGGTAATACTACCGATGACAGTACTGCTAAGGCAGAATTACTAAACACAGCTTCCCGAAATTCGTTCACCAAAGAAAACGAAGTGAATACTCCAGTATTCAATCCAAGAACAGCTGCCAGCATGCAAAACTTAGAAGTAGATGTTCCTGGAGTAGTAAAACAACTTAAGTCACTAAACAAAAATAAATCTTCCGGGCCAGATTGTATACCAACTAGATTCCTCTCAGAGTATGCTGATGCAATAGCTCCGTACTTAGCTATAATTTACAACCGATCACTCAGCGAAAGATCCGTACCCAAAGACTGGAAAGTTGCCCAAGTTACTCCAATATTCAAGAAAGGCAATAGGAGTGATCCCCAAATTACAGGCCTATCTCATTGACGTCGATTTGCAGTAGGATTTTGGAACATATACTTTGTTCGAATATTATGAACTACCTCGAAGAGAAGGACCTATTAACCAGTAGTCAACACGGATTCAGAAAGTATCGTTCTTGCGAAACACAGCTTGCCCTTTATTCACATGAAGTGTTAAGTGCCATCGACAAGGGATCTCAAATAGATTCCATATTTCTGGATTTCCGGAAGGCTTTTGATACTGTACCCCACAAGCGGCTTCTTATGAAATTGCGTGCTTATGGAATATCTCCCCAATTGTGCGATTGGATTCATGATTTCCTATCAGAAAGAACACAGTTCGTTGTGATTGACGGTAAGTCATCGTGTAAAACAGAAGTGATATCTGGCGTTCCACAGGGAAGCGTTATTGGTCCCCTACTCTTCCTCATGTTTATAAACGATTTAGGAGATAATCTGAATAGCTCCCTTAGACTGTTCGCGGATGATGCTGTCGTTTATCGGTTAGTGAAGTCAACAGAGGATCAAAAGCAACTGCAAAGCGATTTAGACAAAATTTCTACTTGGTGTGAAAATTGGCAATTGACACTAAATAAAGAAAAGTGTGAAGTAATACACATGACCACTAAAAGAAATCCGCTGAACTTCAGTTGCGCGATAAATCAGTCAAACCTCAAGATCGTAGATTCTACCAAATAACTAGGAGTTACAATTACGAACAACTTTGACTGGAGAGAACACACAGAAAATATTGTGGAAGGCGAACCAAAGGTTACGTTTCATCGGCAGAACGCTTCGAAGATGCACCAGCTCCACCAAAGAGACTGCCTACATCACACTTGTGCGCCCTCTCCTGGAGTACTGTTGCCCCTTGTAGGACCCTCACCAGGTGGGACTGACGGAAGACATTGAGAAGGTTCAGAGAAGGGCAGCTCGTTTTTTTTTATCACGTTACGGAGTGGATTTGGGGTGGAAATCATTAAAAGAAATACATTATTCATTGCGGCGTGATCTGTTTGCGAAGTTTCAATCACCGACTTTTAGTTCTGAATGTGAAAATATTTTGCTAGCACCCACCTACTTAGGGAGACATGACCATCTCAATAAAATTAGAGAAATCAGATCGAAAACGGAACGTTTTAGGTGTTCTTTCTTCCCGCGCGCTATTAGAGAATGGAACGGTAGAGAAAAGTTATGAAAGTGGTTAATGAACCCTCTGCCAGGCACTTTAATGTCATTTTCAGTGTATCTATGTATGCCTTGATACGCCTGGACATTGAGTCAAACAGAGCTTGGATGTCATGTACAGGTACAGATGACCATGCAGCTTCAACAAGATACCACAGTTCATTGACCAGACTTTTCAGTTGCTGAGAGATCTGGAGAATGTGCTGGCCAGGGCAGCAGTCGAACATTATCCGTATCCAGAAAGAGCTGTACAGGACCTGCAACATGCAGTCATGGATTATCTTGCTGAAATGTAGGGTTTCGCAGGGATCGAATGAAGGGTAGAGCCACGGGTCGTAACACGTCTCAAATATAACGGCCACTGTTCAAAGTGACGTCGTTGCGAGCAAGAGGTGACGGAGACGTAGAACTAATGGCATCCCATACCATCACTCCAGGTTTTACGCCAGTATGGCGATGACGCACACTCGCTTCCAATGTGCGTTCACCGCGATGTCGCAAAACACGGATGCGATCATCATGATGCTGTAAACAGAACCTGGATTCATCCGAAAAAATGACGTTTTGCCACTCGTGCATCCAGGTTCGTCATTGCGTACACCATCGCAGGAGCTCCTGTCTGTGATGCAGCGTCAAGGGTAACCGCAGCCATGGTCTTCGAGCTGATAGTCCATGCTGGTGGAAACGTGGTCGAACTGTTCGTGCACATTTGTTATCGTGCAAACGTCCCCATCTGCTGACTCAGGGATCGAGACGTGGCTCCGCGAAACATTACAGCCATGCGAATAAGATGTCTGTCATCTCAACTGCTAGTGATACGATGCCGTTGGGATCCAGCACGGCGTTCCGTATTGCCCTCCTGAGCCCACCGATTCCATATTGTGCTAACAGTCATTGGATCGCGACCAACGCGAGCAGCTATGTCGCGATACAATAAACCGCATCGCGATAGGCTACAATCTGACCTTTCTCAAAATCCGAAACGTGATGGTACGCACTTCTCCTCCTTACACGAGGCATTACTACAACGTATCACCAGGCAACGCCGGTCAACTGCTGTTTGTGTATGAGAAATCGGTTGGAAACTATCCTCTTTGCAGCACGTTGTAGGTCTCGCCACCAGCGCCAACCTTGTGTGAACGCACTGAAAAGCTAATCATTTGTATATCACAGCATCTTCTTCCTGTCGGTTAAATTTCGCGTCTGTAGCACGTCATGTTCGTGGTGTATCAATTTTAATGGCTAGGAGTGTAGTTCAAATGAATGTAGATTGCAGTATGGAGCGGGAAGTTTTCTAAACCACATTCAAGAGGGTTGTTTCGACGACATATCTAGTAAATTTAAAATGAGAAAGAAACAACACACAAACTGGCTTCTTTGTTCTATGAACAGTTCTTTAGGCTAACTATAATTTCCCCCATTGTATCCCAGGCGTAATAGTTATGTAAGTTATGCAACATGTTTGGGAGGTAAGAGAGACAGAGGGCTAATGGTGGAAACACATTTACCGCGCGGGAGTAGCCGAGCGGTCTGGAGCGCCACGTTGCAGATCGCGCAGCCTCCCGCTTCGGGGGTTCGAATCCTCCCTCGGGCATGGATGTTTGTGTTGTCTTTAGCGTAAGTTAGTTCATAAGTAGTTGTAAGTTTAGGGAATGATGACCCCGCAGTTAAGTCCCATAAGCTTTACAAACATTTGAACATTTGAAACACATTTGTAATCTCAATAAATAAGACCAACTGCCTGTTGGCTTGCTTGCCGTTCAAGCTGCAAAAGTATTCTTCAGTTAGCGGAACGTACGATATGATTAATGTTTAGGCATCATCTTGTAAGCCAAACAGCGTTAGGAAAACGATTCGACATAGCCACAATGTGAATGTACAAGAGCTTCTCTCATGTTGCACAAACATTAAACTCAGGCCAAACATGTAGCTGTGGAAGAGCTGGAAAACGCTTAGGGCCTACATAAAATGTTATGAGAAAAATAATTGAAAACTGCCGCAGAGAAACAGTAACGAGAGATAATTTCCTACGTCATTTGAAAAGGATAACAGGAAATGAAATTAGCAGGAGAGTGTGTGAGAAGTTGTATAATACTAAGAGCGGCTTTATTTGGATCACAGAGAACAAGGCCATGCTGAAATTACAAGTTAAGGCGGATGATTAGAAAGGCAACACATATGCAATACATCACACTACCAACAGAAATTAAGAGGCTGGGAAGGGTTTTTTCGTATGAGGAGTGAAGGGCACAATCTGAAGGAATGAAAAAGTATTGCGCCAACAAGAAACGGAAGAACGTAATTATTATATTAACTAAAGTGGTCCAATGTTGGCAACAAAGATAAAAAAAGAAGAGAGATAACAGGAAGGCAGTTAGTCGTAGGCATCACGACTGGTTAATGAGAGTCCAGTAGAGACATCAGAACAGGAAAAGTTGCTGCCAGTTCTCAAGTATCAACTAAACACCCACGCTATTTGGACTGAGAGTGATGAAACAACTCGTTTTCTTCATAATCTCAGACATTCTATATGTAAACATAGCAACAATATTTACTTTTTTCTAACTTTCATTTTCGTTTTTTCATTCTGTATGTACAAATATAAAACAAGAGTACCACCAGAAAAGTCCCAGCACAATAATCATCACTGAGTTTGCAGTTTGTATCGTTACAACTCGCATCGAGAAACTACTAAAACTGTTGGAGCAAGGAGGTAGAGTTTTGGACTAATGGGCTGCAACTTACCAGCGGTGCCTTTGTGTGTGACACTGCCCGGCTACTGGCTACCTGCATACTTCTTTGAAACAGTTGGGTGGGGCGAAGGGTTGAGGGGGAGGAAAGTGTGTGTGTGTGTGTGTGTGTGTGTGTGTGTGTGTGTGTATTTGTGCGAGATAGAAAGGAATGGGGGTCTGTCTACACTGCCCAGTCCTTGAGCAAAAGGAGTTCAAGCTTACAAGTAGCAGGAGAGGTATTGTCACGTTTTGGATTACATGGCTGCTTCATACACACATTGTTCGAGAAGCAATATTGAAAAGTTGACAAGCATGCGTAGAAAATAACTGGCATTTTTTCAATACGTCACGGACAGTTCGAATTCGTTAGAACGAGTTCCATGTAACTATTTAACATATCACTTTTAATTGATTTATTGACCTACCATATTGCGAGGAGGCAATAACATATATCTCTCCTTGTTAGATGTTACACGGCCAGGTATCAAGAGAGACAAAATTTTATCATTGTTTCGATATATTAATATTTTGATGCAGACTTGCTATCATGATTTGGTGATAGTCATTTAAGGGCTATCAAACCAACCGTCGGACTGACCACTACTACCACCGTCACCACAACATGAAAAGCAATTAAACCTTCACCTCCACCGCCACTATCAACACCACCACATTAGTAACGTCAAAACAAAAACCTTAATTTTTTATGTAAAATAATAATATTCCCTATAAGAGGCATTCCGTATTGTGCTGACTGCAATTAAGATATTTATTTTACACCAGACGCATTTCGCTGTTTATTTTAAAAGCTGCTTCTGTAGTCTGTAAATGATACATAAGTTGGTACAATTTGTTTAGTGTATTTAGATTAAAAATAATTCTTAACTTTTTGTGCACGTTATGCCTATGTGTTTTTAAATTGGTGTACAATCCACTCACGGTATTATTCTGTCTTCTTTCTTCAATTTAATAACGCATAGGCCTAACGAGCACAAAAAGTTAAAAAAAACTTTCGGTTATCCGTCTATGCAACTGATTTAATAAAATATTTTATTGCCATATGCATTTCGCTTTTATTTGGAAGGCATCATCAGTAGCAAGATTTCGTGGATATTGCTTTACATCTGGTGCTCATTGGTGGTTTCCGGCTGTTCTGCTTCAGTTCTATTCATTTTGCGTTGTTTGTTGTTCCAGCACTTCACAGCTAGCACCACTAGGCACATGCCATTTTGTTTGTGTTCTCATGTGCCTAGTGGCGCTAGCTGTGAAGTGCTGGAACAACAAACAACGCAAACAGAACTGAAGCAGAATAGCCGGAAGCCACCAATGAGCACTAGATGTAAAGCAATATCCACGAAATATTGCCACTGATGATGCCTTCCAAATAAAAGCGAAATGCATATGGCAATAAAATATTTTATTAAATCAGTTGCATAGACGGATAACCAAAATACCTACACTATAATAATATAGCAACTGTGGGAAAAAACAGGACAAAAGGAACTAACAATAGTTTAAAAAACTGTTTTTAACCTATATGGTATATGTGAAAGAAATAGTACAAACCTATATATCATTTACAGGCCATAGAAGATGTTTTTAAAATAAAAAGTGAAACGCGCCTGGTGTAAAATAAGTCTCTTACAATCAGTTAACAGCTGCTGCGGAAGAAGGCCACACAAGCATACATAACAATATTCTCACACATCTCCAGGTTCACTCTAAAATAATTTTCAATCTAGTTTTCACTAGGAACGAATTTAAGGTTCCGATTAACAGTCGTCTTGATGAACTATTATACTAAGCGAATGTGATTGTATGCTTTAAATTTTCAGGTTTTGAATAAGGTGCAAATCATCGTGCTCAAAAATGAGCAAATGTTTGTTAAGCTTATGGGACTTAACTATGGGGTCATCAGTCCCTAAACTTACAAACTACTTATCAACTACCTTATACTAAAGACGGCACAAATATCCATGCCCGAGGGGGGATTCGAACCCCCGACCGTAGTGACCGTGCTGACCGTGACTGGAGCGCCTGTCACCTCGGCCACCGCGGCCGGCTCATCGTGCTCTGATGAATTCATATTTTTATTGATTTAGTGTACTTATTTGAAGGAAATCAATTCTTCAGCACTGATACTATCATACTAGGAGAATACAGACCAAAGAACGAGTGATTGGAAACTGCAACCTTAACCTTTACCTACGTCTGTGGGGAATAACGGCGATTAAGGTAGATGCTGATGTTTCCGATAGGTACGGCGCCTAAGTATGAAGGTTAAACGTGACCCGCGGCATCTGATAGGATAACGACGTTACGAACTCTGGGAATTGTTATTTCCACTGCTGGAACAAACTGCCTGGCGTTACTGACATAATGTGAAAAGAAACCCATCGAATGTCTGGACAGGACACTCGAGGAAAATTCTTCATCTCTAAAAACAAAACAGCATAACTTCAGCTAACGTTTCTCTCGCAATCATTCGAACACACATAGGAGAAATACGTCCCGGGTTATTTACATTTAATGTTACTAAGTCATAAGCATATGCTTATTATTTGTTACGGTTTCGTTAACTGTCGAAGTCACATCCATATAAAGCCGACTGAGTTTAAGAGCGACGGAAGCGGAAGCCTAGGAATTAGTTCAATGGTTCGTATCCGAGGGTTAGCATAATACACGTGCAGGGGAGTTTTACTGAATATATTGAAACTCTCTACGAAGCGGATCAGAGACCTTCCGATCTGCAGCTGGAGAAGGAAGACTCAGTCAATGAAGATGAAAAAGGAGACTAAACCTAGGTTCGGAAATAAATAAGGCTTTTGGAGAAGTCAAAAACAACAAAGCATATGGTATAGCAGACATTCCTGCAGTAAACATAAGGACCTTAAATGAAGCTGGCGAAATGAGTTGACCTCTCTTTGCAACTTTATCTATGACAAAGGGACTTTTACACAATAGTCCTAACCCCAAAGACTAATAATCCTAAAAAGTGTGAAGATCACAGGAAAATTGGCCTAATATCGCAGGCAGCAAAATTAAGTTCTTTGAGTTCTGAAGAGGAGGCTATATGGGACACAAAGAAGCACGAGGAAAATCAATATGGAGAAAAGGGACACGAGATGCCATCTGACTTCTGAGAACCATTGGAAAAAGATACATAGAAATGGGCAAAGAAGTGTTTGCTGTTTTCGTAGACCTCGAAAACGCCTTTGATAGTGTGCAGTGAGACAGGCTATTGCATCTTGAAAAGGAGTGGAAGGAGAGAATATAGATTACAAATCTGTAACTGAAATCAGAAGGCACGGGTACGAACAGGTAACGATACCTCTACAGACAGCAAGATTGGGAGAGGTCTCAGACAGGGCGCTCGCCGATTTTATTTAACATTTATCTGGAGGGAATACTGGGAAGGTGTTTGGATGGGATAAGAAGCGTGAGGCTTGGTGGGAGGAAAACTGAACCCTGAAGATTTGTAGGTGATATGGTGATCCTCGTAGAAAATCCAGAGACACTGACTCGAATGCTAAATGACCTGAACGGAGCCTGTGAACCAAAACAAGAAGCATGGGCATAGGGTTAAATAAAGAATAAGAAAAATTACTTTGGATGAAGGATGACGTGGATTACCAACAAGGCATCAAAGTGAGAATGGCTCTGGCGAAAGAAGCATTTTAAAAGCAGCTAAAGCCTACTAACAAGTGGTTTAAATAGGGAATTAAGAAAGCGACGGAGAGGTGCGTGATTTGGACCGTAGCCTTGTATGCAGCAGAACCGCGGAGTTCGAAAAAAGCAAAATGAAAAGGGAATTGACGCTTGTGAAACGTGGATATGGCTTAGACTGGAGAAAATCAGCTGGATTTATGTAGTTAGGAATGAAGAAGTACTGAGTAGAGTTGATGAAGAATGGAGGATACTGCTGACGGTGAAGAATAGAAAACTAAATTTGAAGGCCACAATCTGAGGCGATATTTCCTTCTATGTAGTTAAGGCAATTGAAGGTTTCGTTCCGGGAAAGAGGAAGGGCAGAAGAAGGTACCAGATGCTGAATGACGTCAGCAAGCCATAAGGAGCGTACCAAAGAATGAAGAGAAGAGCATGGAGGCAATACCTGTTGAAACGCATATAACCAAATCAACGAATGAATGATATCCAATTGACATTTCACAAAGCAGGCCACAAGTTCTACAGTGGAAAATGAAAGAAAAATACAGATTACCATACCTAACGGCTATATAACTGATTAACCTTTGCTTATATACTTTTTTTAACTCCCAGTAACTCTTTTTTATTGGTGATCTGACAATATCACAACCTAAAGTTTAGAACGATATACTGATTGCAGTCCGACTGGTTCCTTGCCTTGAAATGCCATTACCGCTGTCCTTGAGCAGGAGATCATATAATGATACCACCAGCCTGTTGTGCCAAATGTAGCCCCGTGTAGAGGGATCAGCAGTGTCAGAAACTGAACACTACTCGGTACTACCGACAGCAGCAATGATCGAAAACAGATGAACGGCGACAGCAGGTTCGCTGTAGCTGCCAAAGCATGAGCAGTTCAGTATCGTGAATCGTTAAAGGGAAACGGCTACCATCGGAATGATTGATACGAGGAACCTATAAACAAACAACGAACATATCAATGTAATGATGTGTTCCTGTAATACAAAACAACAAAACTCATGATAACTGGTGCATCATGCTACGGAATGGGCGGCCGTTCCAATCGAAGTTCGAGTTCTCCCTCAGGAGGGAGCGCGCGCGCGCGCGCGCGCGCGCGCGCGCGCGCGCGCGCGCGCGTGCGCGTTCGTGCGTGCGTGCGTGCGTGTGTCAGTGTGTATGTGTGTATGTGTGGTTGTGAAGCATGCCGGGATGGCTCCTTTGGTAGAGCACTTGCCCTCGAAAGGCAAAAATTCCAGGTTCAAATCCAGGTTCGGCATCCAGTTTTAAACTGCCAGGAAGTTTAATATCAGCGCACACACTGCTGCACAGTGAAAATATCGAAGTGGTAACATCATAGACTGTGTCTAAGTCATGTCTCCACCACATCCTTTCTTCCAGAAGTACTAGTCCTACAAGGTTTTGTAGAAGTATGGAGTTTGGAAAGTGGAATCATTCTTGGACCATGCCTTCAGTTTTGAAAAGAGCTGTAATCAACCCAAAACATGGACTGAACAGCTTAGCGATTTACTCCAAGGAAGAAGGCCATTTATAGAAGGCACTCGAATCCGGTCTGCACTCAGGTAGCAGACAGGCCGGACGCTGTGAGCCACCAGGGACGGAGTTTCTGACTGTAAACACAAACACCCGTTCCGTGGTCGTCAAATGGGTAGCATCTGTTCTAAACTATTTTGTCGTGTTTATGATACGTTTATCGAAGAGAAAAATATGACAAATTGACATAGTTTGTCTACAGTGATCTTGGTAATGTACATTTAGTTGCGATAAAGTCAAACCTTATGGAATGTTTTAGGATCTTAAGAACTTTGATGGCGATGCTGCGGGAACAGTACGCGGCGCTCCGTAAAATTGGTCACTACAGTTCAGCGAAATTTATTTGCCGTGTGGAAGACCGAAATGACGAAACACCAGTTCCAGAACACTTAATCAACAAAAGGATGGTATTGAATTCTACTAAAAGAAAAAGCGAAGCTTTGAGTGAGAGATCATCAAAATTTCCTCCTGAAGATGTAAATGCATATACATTAACGATAAACTACTTCGGAAGGCTATTGGGTTGGTTATACAGGGTGGTCAGAAATTCCCGTTACAAACTTGTAGAGGGTAGTTACTACATACAATTTTGAACAGGAACTCATGTCCGGAAACGTATAGTTTCCGTTCTATACGACAGTTTCAATTCAGGTGTGTAACTCGTCAACGTCTGCTTAAGAACAGAGATACGACTCAGAGTTCCCTATCCTGGTATATAACAGGGATGGAGAGAGAGTACCAGAACATGCTTTGGAGGTACAATGTGTGTAACGACGTTGGTGGTCGCCACATGGAGCCGCTGGTGCCGTAGATGCTGTGTTCTTGTTGTTGTCAATTAATGTAAACCATAAGGTGTAAACTGTAAAGAAAATGCGTAAAAAATAACGGAACGATTCAGTATTTTTTTCAAACTGATTGCAACAATTGTACTGGGTCACACCTAATTACATTACTCAAGTAGGAGTGGATGAGATAATCGTCTGAATTGAAACAGACGTGGAACGAAAATGGGTTCCAATTCAAAATGTTATGTACTCTCTACCCTCTACAAGTCCTAGAAGTTTGTAACGAGAATTTCCGTCCACCCTGTATATGCATCAACATTACTAACGCTCGTTTGAATATATGAGGAAACTACCAAAATCTGTGACGGAAGTTCAGATTACCTTATCGCAGCTGAGGCATCCTCATTAATGACATACCAAATAGTCATATATTATTTTCTCTTTTTACTCCGACATTTTAGGTAGCGAAATCTGGTCAGCATACAGCAACAAGACAAAAATTCACGAAGTTTGCAGTTAACACTGAAAAATTACGTCGAGGAGTGAGAACATGCATTGTTTCTTTCATAGCTATGGGGGGCAGGAGGGTGCTGGTGCGTTCTTGTGAAAAACTACTAACATTTGTGTGTCCTCACTGTAGATTCAAAGCTTCAAGTGAGTATCCTCACTCAGCTATCTTCACACTTTTGAAAAGTTTAAACTTGCACAAACATATGTAGATAAGAATTTACTAGGCCTACATAAAAAGGCCATATCAAGTACAATGTGGCCGGCCGCGGTGACCGAGGGAACTGAGGCGCTCCAGTCACGGTCTGCACGGCCACTAAGGTCGAGGGTTCGAATCCCCCCTCGGGCATGGATATTTGTGCCGTCCTTAGGATAAGCTAGTTGATAAATAGTTTGTAAGTTTAGGGACTGATGACCCCATAGTTAAGTCCCATAAGCTATACAAACATTTGAATTTTGAGTACAATGTGCCAACACCAAGAAGAGGCAACCTGTCATACAACAAAAATTAGAGTTACTAAAAAAAAAAAAAAAGACCTCAGCAACGTAGAATTTGTACAGTACTTGTTGTATAAATCAGTCGCATATTGAGCATAACCATATCAAGTATTTTAGTGGGTGCAATGTTAAATAAAATCTTTGTTTGCACGTGCATTTTGTTTTCATTAATACCGCACATGTCTTTCACTCACAACTGTTTCCAATGTCGCTTCGAAACCACCGAAAATAATGTCAACAGGTAAATATTGCCGAATTCGTGTGTTCCGTCTGAGGATTGACAGTTGTCCAACTCCAGTGATTGGTTTTGCAGCAACAGGTAGAAGTTGCTTAATTCGTGTGAGGCGGTTACAGCGGGACCTACAGTTTGACATGGATTGTACACAACGGCGCAGTTTGGCGGTATCACGTAGGTTATTCAGCCAGAATTGAACAGCTGGGACAAAAGTTCAAATGCTTCTAAACCTGAGGGACCGAACTGCTGAAGTCATAGTTCCCTAAATTTGTAAACTACTTTAACTTATTACCTGGCATCGCAGGTTGAGGAGACGATGTGCTAGATTAATTATCTACAAAAGTAGAAAGCCAAGATCGCAAAATAATCATTTGTTTTATGACGACCGGGTTCAAAGGTGGTCATCTTACGTTATTAAAAAGAATATAGAACGTGCAGCGTAGCACTAAGCTTGTATAATTTTATATTACTAAATGACGGTGGCATAACCCACTGAAATGGGTCGTCGTAAAATAAATAATTATTTTGCCATCTTGGCTTTCTACTTATGTGGATAATTACTTTAACTTATGCCGCAGTTATCACACACAACCATGCCCGTAGAAGGACACGAACCACTGACGGGAGCTGCCGCGAATCCATGACATGACGCCTTTGAACGCAGGGTCATTCCTGTGGGACGTTAGCAGGGCCCTCTCATGCCTCTGATAACAAGCCATCTGGTAGGAAGAAAAGAGACTACATCACACCACAGATTACTATATTCTTCCTCTTGAACAAGTCTAATCTCAAGAAACAACCGAATTTAGTAGAACCTTAATCGGGACCATAATGTGTGTTTTATTGAACATGTGTGCGTTGTTATTTTGTATAGAATGAAAGGCCTCTGGTGATATTATCACTCACATAAAAATGACTTTTTTCTCTCATTTCAGTTGTAATGCATGACCGCAAAATGCATCTTCTATCGAAAGCGAACAGACCTTCACTTAGTAGCGTGTCGGCGTGAGCGCTGGACTTAGATGGTGGAGGTATGAAGCCTTGGCTTTTGTTCACATTGATTTTGATCTTCGCCATAAAGAACAAAGAGATTCTGTCTGGAATTCCCATCGCGAGATTCGTACCTGTAAGGCTGAGGAATTCCTGCTCTCCTCTGCAAAGTGGAGCTGTCTTGCTGGGCACTTTGTTATTTTCCAGTGATTCATGGAACACGGTTAGATGCCTGATCGTGCTCTAATGTATTCGAAAATGTTGGCACGCTTCCAGGCGCCGCTACACTTATCTCTCCTGTATCTTAAGTGATTCTTCACGAATGTTCCGTGGGGCAGTTGGACTGGTTGCCGGTTGGAAAATTTTAAAATGGCGCCACCAAAGTGTTAATTTTTCAAATCAGCAGCTGTAGTCGTGCAACATGAAACAGTGCAGACGGAAGGAAAACTACTCCTGGTCATCTTTACATATTTTATGTAGAAAATGTTTACACATGGTAACCTAAACGATTTAATGGTCGCAATTGACAAATTCATCATTATCGTTGTACACCCGACCGGGTAATGGTGTTCGGTAAACTAAGGATTACCAGATGACAGTCTTCACAATTCATGCAAAAATATGCAGATGAGATACATCTTAACCAGCATTTACCCAGATGACATTAACATAAATTATATTTTTTTACAACTACACTCTTAATGTCGTGGTTGTCTTGTTCTCACTCTTTTTTACTTTAGAGTGCAAACTTACTACGGCAATAAGTGCCTTTTTCATAACTTAAGAAATCGAAGTACTAAGTATTAAACGTGTCTTGAAAGCAGTGTATAAGATGAACATTAACACGAGTAAAAGAAGGATAATGGAATGTAGCGTCAGAAGATAACTTCTTATGGCCGAAGTAAACAAGATATAAAATGCAGAATGCCTACGGAAAGAAAAGCGTTTCAGAAGAAGCGAAATTTGTTGGCATGCAATATTAGTTTAAATGTTAGGAAGTCTTTTCTGAAAGCATTTGTCTTGAGTGTAGCATTGTATGGGAGTGAAATGTGGACGATAAGGAGTTCCGACAAAAAGATGATAGGTTTCGAAATGTGGAGCTACAGACGAATTAAGAACATTGGATGGGTAGATCACTAACAAAAGAAGAGGTGCTCAACAGAATTGGGTAATAAAGCAGTTTCTGGCATATCCTGACTAAGAGAAGGGATAGGTTGGTGGACACATTCTGAGACCTCAAGGAATTGTCAACTTAGCATTAGAAGGAAGTGTGTGGGGTAAAAATCGTAGAGGGAGACCGAGGGACGAATACAGTAAGCAGATTCAAAAGGATGTATGTTGCCGTACGTATTCTATGATGAAGAGATTTGCACAGGACAGGGTAGTGTGGAGAGCTGCATCAAACCATTCTGCGAACTGAAGACCACAACAACAAGTATTAAATAAAAGCGAGAAAAAACTGAACTTAATCATATTTACAAGGAGAAGAAATAAAGGAAAAAATGTCCCTTTGGGTACAAATTTCTCGAAAGAACACCATGGAGATAGCGGAGTTTCTCGGTGAGTTGGGATATCAAATTTCCTTCCTCATGTTACTATGTTATTGCTTTAAAGAAAAAGGTGCAATCGAAAGAATGCGTGTCCCCTGCTAAAATCATTGACAAGGTGGCCAACGTAGATGAAAACATAAATGGTTATAAAATGGGCATTGAATTAAAAAATGGTGCACAGTCAAATATTTGGGGCATTGGACAGGATCTTCGCTTACTAAATGGCGGTAACTGAAAGGACAGTGTCCTATTCGCAACCGAGCTTGAAAGGAGATCGAGCACTGTTCAAAGAAGTCATATCGAAAAGACTAATCGAAACAAGAACAAAGGCACACCCAATACCCTGGTCTGTCTTGATAGTGCGTTTTCAATCAGGTGGTCTTTGTATAACAGATCTCCTAAGTAAATATAGCTGTATTCACTGACTGTTCCGTCGGTTCTTGACAATATTTTATACATTACGAATGAAACACACAAGATAACTGTGAGATAGTCTGCAAATTTATTGGTTTACCAACCGGTTTTCGGCTGTTACGCCATCATAAGGTAAACATTTGAAGTTTAAGTTTCAAAGATCTTAAGTTGGTAGTTATCTAACTCTCAAGGGAGAATAGTGCTATGGCCCTTCTTGTTGATGTATTTTAATCGTAGGCCTATAATATAACCCTGGTGGGTGCCGAGACTTGTGTTCAATCTGGACATCGTTCGCTTCTCAAGGACACTACTCCCTACCAGAACCATCGAAGTGAGTTTCTCGCACTTCGCATGCAGCTTGGAGACAGTACATTTTTGGATAAAAATAATATCTCCAAGCTGCCTGCGAAGTGCACTTCAATGGAGCTGGTCGGGAGTAGTGTCCTTGGGAAGCGAACAAAGTCCAGAATGAAAACAGGCTTTGGCGCGAAGCCAAGGAGGTGAAGAGCTCACACCCACCAGGATTGTGTTATACTGCTACGATCCAAAATACAACAAGAAGGACCGGAGGTATCACACCTCTATTTGTTTACATCTACATCCATTTTCTGCAAGGCAGCTCACGGAGTGTGGCAGGGGGTACTTTGTGTACCACCGTCATTTCCTCGTCCTACTCCAGCCTCGTATAGTTCACGGAGAAAACGACTATCGGTATCTACATCTAAATGAGATACTCTGCAAATCACATTTAAGTGCCTGGCAGACGGTTCATCGAACCACCATTATACTATTTATCTCCCACTCCATTCTCGAATAGCGCGCGGGAAGAAATAACACTCGAATCTCTCCGTTCCAGCTCTGCTTTCTCGTATTTAATTCTGATGATCATTTCTATCTATGTAAGAGGGAGTAAACTATATATTTTCGCATTCGGAGGAGAATGTTGGCGATTGGATTTTCGTAAGTAGCCCACGCCGCAGCGATAAGCGTCGTTGTTGTAATGATTCCCATCCCAGTTCCTGTATCATTTCCGTAACGCTGTTTCCCCTGTATTGTGACAATACGAAACGAGCTGTCCTTTTTTGGACTCTTTCGGTGTCCTATGTCAAACCCACTTGAGAAGGATCCCACACTGAGCAGCAATACTCCAAAAAAGGACGGACATGCTTTGTGTATGGAGTTTCTTTAGTAGTCCTGTTGCATTTTTTAAGGGTTCTGCCAATAAAACGTAGTCTCTGGTTCGCCTTTCCAGTTTAAGTCTGAAGTAATAGTAATTCCCATGTATTTAGTGGAGTTTACGGCCTTCACTTTTGATTGAGTTATCTTGAAAAAAAATTTAACGGATTTCTTTTCGTACTCATGTGGACGACTTCACAGTTCTCATTATTTAGAATCAATTGCCTTGCTCAGTGTGTCTTTTACGCTGTAACGATTGTAACTGGTGTTTCTTCCCTTGATGTGCTACAACAATGGTTCTTTCCTCAATTACACGAAGCCGAACGAGAGAACTTCATTTGGCTGCAACATGTCGTGCCGCCTCATTGGCACGTCCGTACGCGATTGGGTATATGAGTAAAAATATCAGGGCACCGCTGTGTCAGATGGAACTGACCACTAGATATCGCGGGAGCGGAAGCGCCAGCTTAAGAGGAGGCGAGGAGTACTGTGTTACCTGTAGAGGAGCAGCAACAGAAGAAGTGTGTGGTCAGGAGACATAGGTGACTTCGGAAGTGGACTAGCAACTGGATGTCACTGAAAAACAAATGCATCGAGGACATTGCAGCTGTCGACTGTTGGTGATGTTACTGAAGTGGCAATGCGGAGGAACAGCCACGGCTAAACCAAGACCAGGCACATCTCATGTATTGACGACAGGGGTGGTCGGGGATTACCAAGGGTGGATGTAAGAAATGGGCGGGAGAAACCACTTGCGGGTTCCAAAGGGCCACCAGCAGTCCAGCTATCACTATGAACGGCATATGGAGGTATAAGAATATGGGATAGGTACGGTAAGTACTCAAGAACCTCTCACGTTTCTGTAGTCAATACCCGTCCTCGATATTTACCCGTTTTACCAGCTCTAGGTGATAACAAGCCTCATCCCCTAGAAAGGACTCTTCCTCCTCCTTCTCTTCCAGTTCTTTCCACCCACATCCAATAGCTTGTTTGTTTTCCAGGATCCTTCTTCCTCTTCTCATTCCGTGACATCCCATCAGCTCCCATATATCATCTCTTACACACTATCCCAGTCCTCCCCTCCAATATCTTCCTCCCTAGCCTTACATATCCGTCAATACCTTCTTTCAACTCCATCAAAATTTCAGCATTACTGTTTAATACCGTCTACTTTATCACATGCGTATTTTAACGAATATATCCACGTTTTATCCTTAATATTTGTGTCTAGACAGTACCTTTCCTCGTGCGCATCATCATTTCCATTCTTTACGTTCATATTTTACAGAAGCATGTCAAAACTGACAATCTCATGTATTCATGTCACTTCGTTTATATCGCCATGTCTAATTTTAACATCTAAAGGTAAATCAGTCAACAATCCAAAGATTGGTTTGAACACCACAGAGCTTTACTAGGCATGGTCCTGTTTGGAGTAGGTATGTCGTAGCCTTTCTCCGACCTTCGAACTGACTTACCCAGTCAGACCTACAGTTTAACGTGGATTCCGAACCACGGTGCTACTCGGTATTTTTCACATGAGCAATACTGCTAGAGGTGGAAGAAGTGGAAAGTGACATATAAATCCTAGGACCTGGCGGGGATCGAACCCGGGACCTTTGGATTTGTAGTCTAGCACTCTACCACTGTGCAACCGAGGCACATCTATGTTACAAATATTATAGCCAAAGAGCAGAAGATTTTATTGGTCACAGCCCCCCCCCCCCACAATATGGCGCTGTCAGTGCTTACCGATACTTTAAGTGCCATAATGAGCTGTGCCAATAGCCAGCGAATGATTGGAAATGACTAATTTGATGCATCACGCTACCTTCTTCCCCCCTCCCGCCTAACGGACTAAACTGCTGAGGCCGCTAGTCCCTAGAGTTACATACTACTTGATCTAACTTATGCTTAGAACACACACGTACAACCATGCCCTAGAGAGACCTCAAACCGGCGAGAGCGACCACGCCAATCCATGAAATGGCATCTCAGACCGCGAGGCCATCCCAGCGGCGCCATTCCTTATGTAAGAGTTTGCATTTGGATGCAGAAAGTTGCCTGCCGTCATGCGTACTCAAGTCATGTACGAAGGAAATGGCTGTAACGGTGCTGGGTAGGATGTGGTCAGTTTACTACACGTGGGAAATGCCTAAATTGTGCAATGATGTGAACACAGGTTACAACACTGTACAGTAGAGGATCAATTCAAAGACGATGTTCATATCCGCGTGTCAATGCAAACTGTCACATAGCAGCATTTGTGAAACAATGGTTTGTGGGCATTAACATTAAGGAAATGGAGTGACCTCACTGGAGCACCGAATTAAAGCGAACACCAGTAGAATGAATTGGAGAGTCGACTTCGATTCAGACACCAGCTTCCACTATGACTGCCTCCTCTCGTTTCCGTTCTTGAGAATCAGAGAGTCAGTTTTCCTCCACAGACATCCAGATGCTTCATTGAAATTGACCCTAGCTGAGTTCAGGCCGTCATAAATGCATAGGACGGTAACCCATCCAAATGCTAACAAAGCCCGACAGTGCTTATCATCGGTGATCTAATGGGAACCGGTCTACCACTGCAGCATGGCTGTTGGCACAGCTTTATTAATGTCCAGTAATAGATATGCATAAGCCTCTGACCAGATAATGTACCTGGGAACACCGCTCGGGAGAGCTTCCACACTAAATGAAATCAGTAGCATAACAGATTGGTTAACTTGGTTATTCGTCTGCGGCGGCAATACTGTATATTTCTGCTGCTGAATACGCATCCCCAAACTAGCGCAGGTTCTCATCCAATACATGTAAACGCTTATATGGCAACAGTGAGTTGATGGGGACAAAGAGAGTGGGTGTGAGGGTGGATAGAGATTCTCCTGGCAGAACAGAAGTTGAATATTGGGAAAGATGCTGATCACGTATTAGGAGTGACATGTTAGGTTTTGTGGACTGGTGGCAAAGTGAGACAGGAATGTCACCGGGATTTCCAGTCTGCTTTTATGCTGGCCTCTGGATCCTAATGATGTGAAGCTGGGGCTGGAACGAAACGTTAAAGAGGTGCAGTTCGCCAAGGGGCGTCCAACTGAAGAAGAAAAAAAAAAACCTTTTAATAAGGAAGCTGACCATCATTCTAGAGGGACTCCCAGCCGATAATGTCTTACATATTTACTTCACTTTATCGTAACGTGACACAGTGTTTGTTCAGTATAGGTGAAGAAATTATATCAGCGCCCATCGTCTTGCATACATATAACGACCCACAAGGCACATCAGTTGACGCCAGGGGCTGTTCGCGTCTAGTATTTTAGCGTAATCTGGGCGAAACCGGCAGTAACGGTTGATATAAGGCATGTAAATTGTGTTGTTTATGAGATGGTATCTACATAAATACTCTGTAAGTCATATTGAAGTGAATGGCAGAGGGTTCATCGAAACAGTTCCAGCGCCTCGGTTGCACAGTGGTAAAGGCCAGACTATGAAACCGAAGGTCGTAGGGATCCTAGGATTTTTATCTGTCACTTTCCACTTGTTTCACCGCTGGCAGTATTGCTCATGTGAAAAATACCGAGTAGCACCGTGGTTCGGAACCCACGCTAAACTATAGGCTGGGTAAGTCAGTTCGAAGGTCGGAGGAAGGCAACGGCATACAACCTCCAAACAGGACCATGCCTAGTAAAGCACTGTGCTGTTCAAACCAATCTACGGATTGTTGACTGCTTTACCTTTTTTTACCGTTCTCTAATAGCTCGCGGAAGAAAGGAACACCTAAATCTTTCTGTTTTCGAACTGATTTTTCTAATTTTATTTTCAGGATCATGTCTTCCTATTTAGGTGGGGGCTAACAAAATATTTTCACATTCGGAAGAGAAAGTTGGTGAAAGAAATTTCGCAAATAGATCTCTTCGCAATGAATAACACTTTTCTTTTGAGGATTTCCACCCCAACTAGTGCATCATTTCCGTGACACTTTGCCACATATATCACGATAATACATAACGAGATGTCCTTCTCTGTACTTTCTCTAAATCGTCTGTCAACCCCACTTGCTGGGGATTCCACAAACACGCAACAATACTCCAAAATATGACGCACAAGTGTGTAATGGGCAGTTTCTTTAGTAGAACTGTTGCATCTTCAAAGTGTTCTGCTAACGAAACGTAGTCTTTGCTTCGCTTTTCCTACAATATTTTCTGTGTTTTTTTTTTTTTTTTTTTTTTTTTTTTCTTATTTAAGTTGTTCAAATGTTTGTTAAGCTTATGGGACTTAACATCGGGGTCATCAGTCCCTAAACTTACAAACTACTTATAAACTAACGTATACTAAAGACAACACAAACATGCATGCCCGAGGGAGGATTCGAACCTCCAATGGATAAATGCCTCGCTCATCGGAGCATAGCTCATCATTGCTCTCAGCCACTCCGCCGCGGCGATTTGTATGTGTTACTTCTAGGTATTTACTTTCATTTACTGCCTGTAGTTTTGACACATTTATCACGTAAATTAAGTTTAACGGGCTTCTTTTCGTGGTCATTTGCATGACTTCACACTTCTCATTTTAAGAGTCAATTGCCATTTTTTGCACCACGCAGATATCTAAATCATTTTGCAGATGCTTTTGATCTTCTGCTGATTTTACTAACCGATAAGTGACAATATCGTCCGCGAACAACCTAAGAGAGCTACTCAAATTGTTTTCTAAATCGTTTGTAAAAATAAGGACCAGTAGGGCCCTTGCAAAACTTCCCTGAATTCAAATGTTCAAATGTTTGTAGAACTTATGGGACTTAACTACGGGGTCATCAGTCCCTAAGCTTACAAACTACTTATGAACAAGCTAAGACTAAGGACGGCACAAATATCCATGCCCGAGGGGGGATTCGAACCCACGACCGTAGTGGCCGTGCAGACCGTGACTGAAGCGCCTCAGACCCCTCGGCCACCAAAACTTCCCTGAGGAACGCCAGATATCACTTCTAGTTCTACTGGATGACTTCCCGTCAGTTACAACGTACTGTGTCCTTTCTGACAGGAAATCACGAATCCAAATCGCACAACCGTGGCAATATTCCATAAACCAATATAAGTGACTGTTACTGCGAGAAAATGACGCCTTGTTCGTAGTATATCTAAAAAAAAAAAAAAGTAAAGCAGTCAACAATCCGAAGATTGGTTTGAATACCACAGTGCTTTACTAGGCATGGTCCAGTTTGGAAGTTTGGAGGTGGTATGCCGTTGCCTTCCTCCGACCTTCCAACTGACTTACCCAGCCAGTTATAGGGGGACCTACAGTTTAACGTGGGTTCCGAACCACGGTGCCACTCGGTATTTTTCACATTAGCAACACTGCCAGAGGTGAAAGGAGTGGAAAGTGCGAGATAAAAATCCTAGGACCTGGCGGGGATCGAACCCACGACCTTCGGATTTGTAGTCTGGCATTCTACCACTGTGCTCCGGAGCCGCACCAGTATATCTAAGACAGTGATAATACGAAATCCAAAAATCTTTAAGTAATTTTTTTAAGGCAAACATTTTAAATGAGGCACGTCCATTCTGAATGTCAATCGAAAGTACAAATTACTGTAACCAGACACATTTAACGCGTTTCGCACTATGCATTTCGTAGTAACTTATCTCCGTCATCAGATGGTTGTTTCTTTAATTATTTAACGTGGATGATTGATGTTTGGCCTACTTTCATATTCAACACGCAGCGCGCTAGCTTCCAAGAAGAGATAAGATCCGATTTGTATATAATCGTTTTTCTGTCCAACAATAACAATGAAATGTGTTTCTGTTAGTGTTAAGCTACGCAATGTAGAATCTGTGAGTCTGGAGGATACTTTCAGCCTTTAAAAATAATGGGGCTTAACTAGTAAGATCATCGGACCATAGTCTCACAAACTACTTAAATAAACATAATGCCAAAACAAGCACGCACGCCCCAATTCCCGGCGGAGGCTTCAAACCTCCGACAGTGAGCAACCGCTCGCTCTGCAGCAAGGCGCATTATGGTGCAAGACGTTAGTGTTTTTATTTTATTTATTATTATTATTGTAACAGTGAGATATGGGGAATGACAGGTAATATACATAATGTATAAGAACCAAGAGGGAACAATAAGAATGCAAGACTAAGAACGAAGTGCAAATCGGGTGGTAAGGCAAGAATGTAGTCCCTACAGCTCAAACCTTATATAAAGAAAGCAATAATTTGTTAATCTTTCGGAAATTCTCCAGTGAGATATGAAAATATTGTTCAAAAGATATAAAGTGGATGGCTAGTACTTACTTTAGTTTGGTCCCGCCAACAGGTAAGAGATAAAGGACTGAAGGGAAAAGTTACTCACAACCTAGGTCATGAGTTAGGGATTAGTGGAAACTACCTACCTCATGGCCTAGGTTCTCAGTAACCTTTCCCTTCTCTCCGTTCCTCTCCTACCTGACGAAGGTAGTGTAAACATTTAGTTTCGTCTTCATTTGTGTCCTTTTTCGTGTGTTATTATCGGTGGTACCTATCTGAGGTAAGTACTGGCCAATCAGTATCTCTTTTGAACAATATTAAAAGCAATAATTGAAATGACGGAGAGGTGCATGGTTGGGATAATTCACTGTCAAAGGATACCAGTAATTGATACTTACTATGAGACTGCCATTCACGCTGTGAAAGTGAACAAGAATTATTGGAAGAATTGAATGGAATAAACAGAACGTGATCTCAAAGCAAGTTGAAGAAAAGACTAGAATAGTGAGTCGCAGTAACAGAGAAATTGGAGACAACGCAATAGACGAAGTTACGGAAATCTGCTACCTTGGAAGGAGACTAGCACATGACGCAAGAAATAAGGATAATATAAAAACTGACTAGTACAACGAAGTTTAGTTTTAGAGAAGAATGAACGTTTGAAGCACCTAATTGTATGGTAATGAGGATTGAGCTAAGGAAAATAACTAAAGAAGAGAATGAGAGTTTTTGAGACATGCTGCTGCAGAAGGATCCTGAAATTAGGTAGGATGATAAGGAATAATGCAGAGTCGGCAAAGAAAGGAATGACCAGAAGATAGAGCGTAATACGTTTGGAGCGCCGTAATGGGAAAAAACGGAACGGAAAGACCCAAGTTGGCATAGTCCCAGCAAGTAATTGTTGCCCTAAACTAAAATTGCTGCAAAATGAGCAAAGGATTCACATAACTTCGACCCATCTCCAGTGTTTGACTGTACCAAAGACTGATTCCGCATAAAAGTCGTAGACACAAATTATCTATGCTTTGAAAAGTGAAATAATTCCATGTGATGATAAACGTATGGCCTTATGAAACGTGTAGTGGAAATTACAGCAAAGATGGTTACATTTTCAAACAAGTCACATTTGATGTGACGGGATAGTAGTTCCGTAACCCCTTAACAAGTGGCCGGCTTCTCTACACGCGCGCTGCCATTATCACAGGTAATCAAGTAGTTTTCCATCTGCGCGTTAACAAGTCCTACTTGCCAGCTTAGTTAAAACGATGTTATTACAACGACACCGTAAAGCCTTAAACGTTGTTCGAAAGGCCATTACGATTTTCGAGCCGCAGGTTAGTCACTAAGCGTGTGTTGGTGTTTTGATCGCCACACGCAGGTGAGTCAGTTGCATAACTGCTGCAAAAACATCCTCTCTGACACTGTGGCTACGTGAGACGCTGCGGCGACGCACCAACCTAATAATAAACGCGAACGGATGGAAACATCGACAAAACTCGGTAAAGCGAAGCGTATGAACATGTAAACAAAAGAATAATACGGGTAGGTTACGAACTGATAGTCGATACATACGCGCTCTGTTGACATGAAACTATTCAACGCACACTACACATCTGTTTGTGGATCACAGAAGCAAGTGCTGAATGACTAACAAGAGGAATAGATGTACCTTCCATATCAAACATGTAAAACGTATAATGAATATATGAAGCAAATATGTAAAATATTTACGACAATGAAAGAACAGTCAACATTATTTTTGTCGAATTAAAGAAGCTTTCCCTCCTCCCCGCAATGACATACACTTACAAACAAAACAAACGCGAAATCAGTTCTACCGTGTATGAGCTCGTTTGTTTACAATAGTGTACCAGGGATAGGGTGTTTACCAGGTTAAATTGTACGACGCTTCTCGCCGGGCTGCAGTGGTTATGTTGGCACCAATGGTAATGACGGCATCTCAGATGACCAATAAATGTTTTTTAGTGACAACTTCAATTAAAACGAAAATTATTTTTTTCTGAACGGACAAGGGTACACACAAGAACCTGCCAACCATAGAGCAGGTACAGTATTAATTTTGCTGCGAATGAAACGAGCAGCAATAACATTTACGAAAAATATATGCGCGATTCTACACTTCATTGTTCATCTATTGCCAACATAAGCACTGGAGCCCAGCGAGAAGCGTCGTAAAAATTTACCGTTTACCAACAACCCTTTAAAGACGTAGGGCTGTCAATGATCGTAGAGTTGCAATAAAGATAAAAGATTTCAACAATGTCAGTATGATATTTCATCCCTGTTTGCCAAAGAAAGTTTATTTCTGCACTTAATAATAGACTCACCGCCCCTTTGAGCTTTGGCTGCTGCCGTGACGAGGAGGAACACGGCTGCGATAGTCGCCCAGGTGGAGGGTCCCGCGCAGGATAAGGAACGCCGCACTGCCATGTCTTCAACAATGCATCACTCACATGGTACGTGCGCACTGCCCGACTGCGGCCGGCCGACTGAGGCGCCTCGCAGACCACCTGCCCAGCCCAGCTGGAGCCGAGCCGCTGACGTCACAGCGCGCACGCGTGTAGAAAGCTGTCCCGTTCCAGCCGGCTCCGGCTGCCTTGTTGTCGGAGAACTCAGGGAACAGGTTTTCTCACTCTCTGCGGGCGACACTGCCGGCCAATCGCCGTGACCTTTGTGATCCCGGTACAGGGTTCATTGTTATTTCCACAGGTTGCCTCTTCCAGGATCCGAGGGTGCTCTTGCTCTGCGCCAGGGCTCTTTTGAGAAGACGCAGGCAGGTCGTTGCGAGTGGTCAGAGATAAGATGCGCTAAATCCTGGAATACTGAGGTTTCAGCAACATGGCTCAAATCTGTGAGTAACAAACGCATCTGCGTAAACTATCCGTTTTGTTTGTGGGCAGTAGGTCGCACTGATAGTTCAGTCTAGTGTCGCACAGTGCGTATAATGAATTTTAAAATTCACCACTCTAGAGAGTCCATTACTGAATTTAAATTTACTATTAAAAAAACTACTATACTAACTGTTACAAACAGTGGCGTAACTAGCACTTGGCTTTGGGGGGGGGATAGATAGACCTGCTTGACTATCAAAATTTTAGTCAGTTTCCAGACAGACTACCATCTACCACTCCCGTTGAAGAAACTAGTTCACTTCGATCCAGTGAAAGATTGCTGTTTACGATAATTTTTTTTTTTTTTTTTTCGTGTTCTGGGGGGGGGGGTTCTATTCCCTTCATCCCCCCCCCCCCCAAAGTTACGCCACTAGTTACAAATGTGTGTAGAAAAGTCCATAGTGTGCAACGAAATACTTTCCTTGTTAATGTCTAGTCACTAGCCGAAATGTAGATCTGCATAATTAAAGTTCAAAAATCCCGACGACGATTGATCGCTGCCGACTGCCTAAGTCAGTGGGCAAATACTTTCGATATGGAACAGTGTTGCCAACTGTATGGACATGTCCCTACGCATAGGGACTTTGACTCTTTTTTCCAAGCTGTAGGGATGGATTTGCAAAACGTAGGGACTTTTCTCATGGACGATGCAGAATGAAAGTACCTTTTTGTTTATTGGAAACGGTAACATTTCACTGTACAATAACGTTACTAAAGGGAAAGTCAACCAATACTACGTAAGCAGCAGTTTTTTTAATTTTTATTTATTTATTTTTAGCTTTTGGAAATCAGTTTAGTGCGTAGGGACTTTCATGGTGAACGTAGGGACTTTTGACACGTCATGTAGGTACATGGTTGGAAACGAGTTGGCAACACTGATATGGGAGGTAATCTGGTATAGGAGTCATACCTGTTTCGGTGACAAAGTGCAAGTTGTGAATCCAAAGGTTTTTGATCGCCGGTCAAGCTAGGACTTTTATCTGTCACTTATTACTTCTTTCACCTCTGTCAGTGTTGTTGACGTAAAAAACGCCGAATTACATCGTGATTCGGAATCCACGTTAAACTGTACGTTTCCATATACGTGGCGTGTAAGGGAACGTTTTAAGGAATGAGGACGGTGCTAATCTACTTTTTTAAAAATAAATTACTTTAGATTAAAAAAGAAAGTAGATTCGCACCCATCGTTTCCTTGATGAAGTATGGTGAGATGTGTTGGCATTAGGCCACGTCTGATGATATTTTGACCGCCTTTGCTTCAGGCATCGAGCTGGAAAACCCGACTCTACATTTCAGTCATCATGCCTATAATTTCTACGAATATACGGACCTCAGAGACATAAATTCATAGTTTGTAGGAAATAAATTGATGCTAAATCATAGTGATACTCAGTTCTTACGTTCTGCAATACACCATTCAAAAAATACTAACATTTTGATTATATGGGCATATGATAAATGCGTCTGAAGAGTTTACATTTCTTGGAGTTCTGATAGTAAGCTGTCGTGGAAAGCTCGTGTTCAGGATCTTTCTTCAAAAGGTAATTGCTGTGTTATTTACCATTAGAAGAGTATCGATTGAAATGTTTGTAGAGGTTATGGAACTTAACTACGCTTTCATCAGTCCCTAAACTTACAAACTACTTATGAACTAGCTAACACTAAGGACGGCACAAATATCCATGCCCGAGGGGGAATTCGAACCCTCGACCGTAGTGGCCGTGCAGACTGTGACTGGCGCGCTGCAGAGCGCTCGGCCACCGCGACCGGCAAGAGTATCGGAAGTCACTGATAGTTAAACCCGAAAAGTATCTACTTCGCTTATTTTCATTAGATAAAGACGTATGGTGACACTCCTCAATCAAAAACGATATTTATGGTGCAGAAACGGGCGGTTCGAGTAGTATGTAGTGTACGCTTGCAACCACTTGTCGACTCCTGCTCAGTAAACAGAGAAATTCTGCCAGACTCTAAATGCATATATTCTTTAATGTCGTTTGTTGTTAATATTATCAGCTTATTCACAATCATTAGTTGCGCTCACTCATTTAATAGTAAGCAGAAATCGAATCTGCATTTGGATCACACACCCCTTGACTCTTGTGCAGAAATTCTTGTGTATTATGCTGCATCCATCTTCAGTAAGTTGCCAAATGAATACAAAAATCTCAGTAGTAATCCATGCACATTCAAATCTAAACTGAAGAATTTCCTCATGGCTTTCTTTTTCTATTCTGTCGAGCAACTCCTGGAGGAAAAAAATAAATAAATTAAGCTACTTTTTTTGGGTTACATTGTTGATTTCATTTACTCGAGTGCACAAGATTGCTGTGTGTTTCGTTTTATGTATTACTACTCTTCGTTAGTACTCTTCAGTAACAATTTTTAGTACTGACTCGTTCCATGACCGTGGACACGTGCTCGTCAATTGGGTCCTGCGAAACAAGATAATATAAATAAATAAAAATTAAAAAGACACACAAAACAGTAATTTGTCTGAATTGATATGTTCCTCCCACATATTTCTTCGTGCGTCCCGTGTAATGACAACGACAAAAGCCCAGAAATTAGAGCTAACACCGCAGTACCGTCATATGGAAAACCAGTACTAATGAAGAAGGGAAAGTTGATATATGTAAAGGGGTTTACAAAGGAAAAGAAAACAATATTTGCGAAAGGAAAGCTGAGTTAGGATATACTATTCTGCGAAAATAATTTGAAAGAACACTGAAAGCCCAAAGTCGAAACAAGGTCCCTGGAGTTGACCATATTCCCGCAGAGCTATTGATGTCCTTGGGAGAACCAACCATGTGAGAACTATTCTAGATGTTATGAAAGCTGTATGCGACAGTCGAAACAATCTCGTTCCGAAAACAGCTGGTGATGCCATATGCGAATTTTACGAAATTATCAGTTTAATTATTCATGTTTACAAATAACTGATGCGAATTATTTAGGAAAAAATGAGAAAAACTGGTACAATCTCACCTCAGGGAAGATCAGTTCGGATTAAGGAGAAATGTAGGAGCACACAAAGCAGTACGGCCCGTACGGCTTATATTAGAGGGGAAACCCACGTTTATAGCCTATGTGGATTTGGCGAAAGCTTTTGTCGATGTTGAGTGGAATACTCTCGGAAGGTAGCAGGGGTAAAACATAGGGATCGAAAAGTTGTATACGAGTTGCACAAGAACCAAACAGCAGTTATGAGAGTCGAAATGCATGAAAGGGAGTAAGACACGAATGGTGCCTTTTGCCAATGTTGTAGTATCTATGTACTGAGGAAGATGTGAAGGAAATCAAGGATAAATTTGGAGAGGGAATTTAAGTTCAGGGAGATGAAATTGAAATTACATTGTGGACAGCAAAGGACCTAGAAGGGCAATTGAACTGAGTGGAAAGTGTATTGAAAGGAGGGTAATAAGATGAACATTAACAAGAGTGTAACACGGGTAAGAGTGTAAGGGATTAAAACTGCCCTTGATGAGAAAATTAAGGTAGCAAAGGAGGTAGTGAATGTCGTTGATGATTTATGTTACTTAGGGAGTGGAATAACTTCTGATGTCCGAAGTGGAGGATATAAAATACAGAACGTCAGTGAGGCCAACGGATGCATACAATACGTGGGTTCAATTGGGTGTAACCAGTAGTAGTTATTCCTAGATTGACAGTCTTACGTAGAATAGGTTAGTGTGAAGAGATGAGTTAATTCAGTCTATCGACTGAAGACCGCAACAACAATCGAATTTAGTATGCGGCAATCCATTCTTCCTCCTCAATAGAGTTTTTACTAAACCCATTTTTTTTTTATGAAAATGAGTACAGAACGCAAAAAACTATTTATTTTTAATTCTGGTTACAAGTTTCTCTCTTCAGATGAAATACTCCAGATGACGTGAAGAGCCAGTTCACAGAGCCTGATGAAGGTAGTGTAGACAGAAATCTGTTACCACAATTGAACATAAATAATTTATTGCGGTATGAACGAACCTTTATTGGTATATGATGTAAAAAAATAGATTGCTCGGTGATGGCGAAAAAGTTTTCTTACTAAAAACTGTTACGTATTCGCACTCAGACCATGTCACACGCCAAGTCACAGCGCGTTTATTGCATAGAGATGGTACTCCTAATTATATCGGTTACGCGAAGCTTCTGAATTCCTCTTGTTCCCACATTAGCTCTATGGACGGCAGTGTACGGATATCTGCATCATGGAGATCGCCATCTAACGAGAATTCCTCGCCACCAGGGAGAACGCTCTGTCTGTACGGAACTGGAAGAACACATAACTCATACATGTCCGGTGTCGCCTTTCTGGTGACGGAAGTCTTGGTATAGGTATTCTCTGCGATCAAAAGTATCCCCACATTCTTATCTGAGGAGGAGGACCTCTCAGAGTGTAGTAGAGAAGCAGAAACAGGTTACAGGGTCGAACTATAGAGCACAGTGACCTCGAATGTGGAATTAAACGAATGTCAACAGATAAATAAATACATGAGGAACATTTCGGGTATTCTAAAGCTGCCCCCTCCCCCCTTGACACCTAGTGATATTTTTATGGAAAGGACACGCGAAACAACTACTTCAGTTGAATCAGGCTGACTTCGTGTACTGACGGACTACCATAGAGTATTGCGGATGGCCCTTCTAAAAAATAATTACATGAGAGCAATCACTCGTGAGGTTCAGAGTGCTGCGAGTAGTCCAGCTAGCACAATTACTGTGCATAGGGAGTTATGGAGAATGAACCACAACGGCCGAGCAGTTCCTAATTATGCACACATTCCTGTAGTCAATGATAGGCGATATTTGAGGTGGTGCGAAAAGTGATGCCACTGAGGCTGACTAAAAATGAAATATGTATTGTGATGCATCTCGGTATAGTCAGCAGCAATATGATGCAAGGACTTGGGTTTGGCAACTGTCTGCAGAACGTCACCTCTCACTTCGAAGGTGACCAACAATGAAGTATGGGGAATTTGATATTAATGTATGTATGAGGGTGTTTTCCGTCTTAAGACTTCGACCCATTAAAGCGCTCAATAAACTGTGTAAGGATAGGAACTTACTTTACAGCAATATGTGCTGTTATATATAAACGAGCGATGTCACTGCGGACAGGAATAGCATCAGAAAGTATTTTCGGACGAATCCAGGTTCTCTTTGTTTGAAAATAATTGTCTCATTTTGGTTCGCCGTATACAGGAGGTGCGGCACAAGGAAAGGCAGCATTCGCACAAATCATGCTACACCAACTCAAGGTCTAGTCTTGCGGGCTGCTATTGGGTACAACTACAAATCATAAGTGGTGCGTGTCTAGGGCGCTGTGACCAGCTTAACCTACATGGATGACGTACTGTACCGGTAGACATTCCCTTTCTGCACGACACCCCAGACACCATTTTTCAGCAAATAATAGGTTCGTTGACTGGCGCTCAAAACGATCTGAAACTGTTTGAGGCATTCGAGAAGCTCTTTCGACTCTTTCTGACGAGATTAAGTAAGCAGATTCTCGCCAAACCGTTTCCTGACTGACTTGAAAGCGTTTAACAAACTTGCTCCAAAAGACAAACCTGCGCATTCCGAAGAGTTTTGTGTTCCAAGTTTTCCATTTTTTCGTGGGTGAGGCGCCGAACAATTAAATTTAGGATTTGCTGGTTTTCCACTCGGTCATTTGCAAGGCAATAAATCTTTTTGTTGGTGTGATATCACTTTAGTAGTATTCTAGTGCAAAGTGTCATGAATTTTATATAAATTTCGATAAATGTCGATTTGCGAATGTGACTAATTCTAGATATGAAACGCATTTTTGCTGGGCAAAAGTGATAATTACTTGTATACTGCGGAAGAAATGGAGGACAGGACAAGAAGGCAGTGGAATGGAGATTATTTCGAAAGAGTGGATCCTCGGTACATGGATGCTGTATTTTTAGAACATGTCCGTGTGCACCATCACGTGACAGAGCATCTAGCGGAGAAATTTTGGGCGTCCTCATTTTATAATTACAGGAATGGCGGATACAGAAAGCTCTTGCCACCAAATCAAATTCTGATATTAATACACAGAGTGACTCGCTTTGTTAGCAGTATCGCTGTTGATGTCGCCGACTACAGCAGAAAAAGAATTAATAGAAGCACACTTCCGTCATAACGGCGTTGTTGGCGCCATTGATAGAAGTTAATTAGGACTGATAAACCTGAAAACGACCCTGATTCCTACATAAACAGTTTTTTACTATCCATTTGGGCGACTGCCGAAGTGAGCTAAGGTACCAACTAGTGCTATGGCTGGCCATACTGCAAAACAGGTGAAATAAGCGTTCGAGTTGGCTTCGGAGTTGCAAACTGTCGAAAACCGCGCATGCGCAGTGGATGCTTTCCAAACCGTCAGCAACTATTAGTGTTTGGGCCACTCGAAAGAACCTAATGTACGACCCCATGTTGCAGCATGAACACGTGTATTCTTGGTGTCACAGAATGTCTGGCTTTTGCCCTGAGCCATCGGATCACTAGACTTGTTGCCAAATATGTCTGATATAGTGAAACGACGGGTGTAGCGCTGTGACCGAATTCCAACTACCAAAGTGAATTTCAGAACCAGGGGAATGCAGTATGGATGGGTATACCACAAGACAACTTTCGCGTCGCTGCCATCCCGCTTGGGACACGTTAACACGGCCCATGGTGGACTCTGTGCCTATTAGCCAACAGGACACACGCTGGTCCGAGGTGTCTGAAATGATAATCATTCCTGAGAACATACTGATGAACAAGTCCTGTAAATATGATCTTCAAGTAAGTCAGTAGGAGTGATTGCAAAATTACAGGCCTATATAATTGACGTCGGTTTGCAGCAGGATTTCAGAACATATATTTTCTTCAAAATATTATGAACTACCTCGAAGAGAACGAACTATTGTCCCATAGTCTACACGGATTCAGAAAGTAGCTTTTTTTGTGAAACACAGCTAGCTCTTGACTCACATGATGTGATGAGTGCTATCGATAAGGAATGTCAAATAGATTCCGTATTTCAAGATTTCCGAAAGGCTTTTGACACTGAATCTCACAAGCGTCTTCTAATCAAATTGCGTGCTTATGGGATATCAACACAGTTGTAAGACTGAATTTCCTGTCAGAAAAACACAGTACTTTGTAATTGACGGTAAGTCATCGAGAAGAACAGAACTGATATTTGGCGTCCCCCCCATAATGTTCCTTATTTTTATAAACAATTTAGGAGACAATCTGAGTAGCTCTCTTAGACTGATCGCGGATGATACTGTCATTTATCGGTTAGTAAAGTCACCAGATCAAAAGCAACTGCAAAATGATTTTGATAAGACATCTGCATGGTGCAAAAATGGGCTATTGACTCTTAATAATGATAAGTGTGAGTTCATCCATATGCCCACTAAAAGAAATACGTTAAACTTTAGTCACACGATAAATCTGTCAATCCTAGAGGCTGTAAATTCCATACCAACCATGAACATTTGAAAAACTATGAAATAGTGAACGTTGTCCATAATAATGTCATAAGCTACTGATCTTGAAACTTGTGGAAATTTGTGATGCAGCTCGTCAGTAGTGAAGAGCCTGTTTTGGTGAACTGCCTTATCAACTTCGCATCGCCTTTAGCTAGTCTATATAAATGTATCTGACACTACTAAAATAGAAAGAATCCACCACCAAGCATAATTTTTTATTTCTTGCCATGATTACTCAACGTAAACTGTCGGATTTTTTCGTAATTACTTTGCACATTATCTACCACTATCCAACACTTTGCCCTTAGTTGACGATTTAATACAAGAGGTTACATTTCATGTGATGCCCATAAGTACACCATGTTTAAGGCAAACTGAGCGCCATGTTTTTTGGTGAAGCTACTAATACTTATTTTTTTCGTAGATGTTGAAAATTAAAGACAAATGGGATTGTTTTGGATAAAAGACACCCTTTCATCGTTTATGTTGAAGTAGCTGTAGCTATATAGTCGTAAATCGTTTGTTCTCTTTCGTATTTGCTCAGTTATTTATTACCTTCTCCTCTTCCACAACAAACCTGTAATTACTGCGAAGTTAATTGCTTTCCTGCGCTTATCTCAAGAGTACTTCAAGTTGCAAGGCGGCCCGGGACTCCTAAAAAGTCTTAATCACCTGTCTTGTAGTGAGTAATAGTTAGCGGTTTGTTACTTCATTTCGTCCAATTGAAAACTGAAGAAATTTTCGGCATGTATAACTTATGTTTTGATAAACAAACTGCGGGGAAAAACAAAAGTGTTTAAGCAAATAAAGCACTTCACTTTGAACGCTGATAAACCAATTGACTGTTGCCTCTCATTGGTTTGACTACTTCGCAAATCGCAGCCGGGTTTGCACTGGTTGTCGCAAGGAGCGCTGTAACTCGTGTGTTAGCTACTATGTGAAATTTAAGCTCGTCGACACGAAAAATAGCGGAGGATTGCCGAGGTGGCTATCTGCCGTCGCGGTGTTTTCTTGTGTAGAGCCTATAGCATTGTTATTTGGTGGCCACTCTGAGGAAGGGCGGCAAGATGTTTGGGGCAGGGATTAGGCCACGGTGTCCCGGGCAGAAAACTAACGGAACTCCTCAGCCAGCGTACAAAAGGATACACCGGCGCCATGCCTCCCTCACCCCCCTCCCTCTGCAGGGCGATGTCCCCACCAACGGTGGACCAAAGGGTTGGGAGGGGGCGGACCACCCCGGCCTTTTCCGTCTTGGGGGGCTTCCGAATCTCGAGGGCCGTGAGATTTGGAGACTCGGCCGTAAAAACCGAGAGTTTCGGAAATTACCTGAGGGAGAATTAAGGTCGACTGCAATCGAGTTTTGATGTCGAATGTCTGTCGACGCCATGATCCCAACATATTCGTAAAATAAACAGACGACGATTTGCGACATTGACGAATAAGCTCTTTTGTTGCAACTACTTTCACTAGCAGTTGATAGGCCGTCCGCACACGGGTCGCTGCGACTCGTCCTCGACGCGATTCCTTCCCCATGTGGCTGCCCACGTGAATAAACGGGAGGCCGCCAACAGGTCGATTTGCACGCGTCTCGCAATCGTTTCGAAGTCGTCGCAGGCGACGCTTGTCTTTCGCGACCTACAATGCACGGGAAAGTTCGAGCGTGACGAGCGGATCGCACGTCATTGAGATAATTTACCGTGTATTTTTCTGTACTTCCGGTGCATAAAATACTTTCGAGCCCATGAGTTCTATATGCAATCGCTGTACATCTATCTATATCTATAAATGTGAATGTCTGTTCGGTGTACGTTTATCACGTCTGAACCACAAGACATAAAGAGCTAAAAATTTGTACAGTTACTAAAGTCTACCCGGGGAAGGCTTTAGGCACGGTTTTATGGCGATCGGATAGCTATATATATGTGAATGTCTGTTCGGTGTACGCTTATCACATCCGAACGACAAGATGCAGAGACTTAAATATTTGTACAGTTACTGATTTATACCTGAGGAAGGTTTTAGGCACGGTTTTATAGCGATCTGATGGATATTTAGTAATTTGAAGAATATATCGCGAAATGCGGAACAATAATTACTCGTTGGAATTATATTTACTCTTTGAAATGGTTTTATTGGATGCATTGTTGCTTGAGGGTTGATAATGATAAAAGGGTGGAGTGTATTGGGATGGAAAGTTATCGGTGTATATAAAATTCTACGTGTGTGTTACTATTTCGCTCTGCAGCGAAAACTACTGAACGCAAACGAATGGTCTGTGTGTAATTGTTGTCCGAAGTCTCCCGTTGTACATCATAGCAGTTCCATGACGATAGCTATAAGGGGGTGGAAGATATGGTGGTTGAAAGTCGTCAAATTATTTAAAAATTCGGACTGAAGGCCAGCGATGACGTTTGACGCTCTATAGCAAGGAGGTTACATACAGCGAAACGTGATGCCACAGACCACATCTTTGGTCTATGCGTGCTTCAATGTCTTCAGTTCTTTCTCTGTAAGGATAAGCATACGAATAAGGAAATATAAGAATAAATAAATAAAGCGGTAAAAAATAAATGTCTTTTAATACATCTCTTTAAAAAAATCGATTTTACGTTTCGCGCATTACATCAATTGATCGATCTGTGATATTATTACAATCATTATTGTTGAATTTTGTGATTGGATTCTTCGAAACGTGTGCATTTTTACGTGTGATTTGATCTACACTACTTACTTTCTTGATAACGTTGATTAAAAATGTTTGTTTCTAAAGAAGGTATTGTATTCCATTTCATCCTTCAAAACTAGTCTCATAGCACACTACTGAAAGATAGCTTACCTATCATAATCAACCAACACACGAGCGGAGCCGCGGGTTTAAGGTAGTAATAATATATATTTTCAGTACGTCGTGTCTTGCAGCTCGCAAATACTTTTTTTAATCCCAACTAGAGCTGCTGATGTTAATTTACTTTTTTATTAGCGACTAGTTTCGGGCATATCCCATTTTCTCAAGCCATCTGCTAAAAACTTTTGTAGCAGTCTCTTGCAGTTCTCTAGCACTAACGAACAAACTATGATGAAAACTCCGCTCTATGTACGGATGCACCCAGAACACTCTTTGTGTCTTCCTTTCCTTGAGCTGGTACCAGTAAAGCATGAAAATGTACGCTAGAAGTGTCCACTATACGGGTAACTATTGGAGGAAATTACCAACTCAGTTTTGTAGCTCCCTGTTGGAAGTCGCGAGCTGACTGAAGGAAAATCGCGCCCGCGACGAGTGCTAATCGACCCGTGCGTGGGCGGCCTTAGGGTCTCAACTTGGAAATATCCGGAAGAAAAGCAAAGTTTTTCTTTCACGGGAATGTCAGGCATTTGTCATCAGTTATTTTTAAATTTACAAAAAATGTTCAGATGTCTGTAAATCTTATAGGACTCAACGTCTGTGGTTATCAGTCCATAAGGTTACAAACTACTTGAACTAACTTAAACCTAAAGACAGCACAGATACCCATGCCCGAAGGAGGGCTCGAACGCCCGTCGGCGAGCAACCGCGCGCTACGCATCATGGCGCTTTAGACCGCTCGGCCACTCCACCGCAGCTTTAAATTCGCAATCATGATTTCGGCCTTTATTACTGTAAACGGTAATTCTAAATTATGTGTGAACGAAAGGAACAGGATCACACCAGTGTGTTGCGACGAGATGGATTTTATACTTTTCTGTACATCTCGTTTCTGTGCACTGTTCAACGGGAATGTATATCTCTTTTTTTCCCTTCAAGTAGCTACCGTCTTGTTACAGATGATTTCATCACTCAATTAAATAAATGAATACGTAACTTTTGACTTTCATGTTTATTTTGTCGACTTTAACTGTATTACAATGATTTAACCTCACAGTACAAAGACCTACAACATAACACTTTGGAAAAGATATCAAAACTAAACACAAGACTCACTGACTGACTGCACAGATCTGAACTGGATTGAACTATTGGTGCCAGCGGCTCACACATATTTATACAATAGTAAACAATATACATCCTACGTTCATTATTAATAACAGTTGATGTATTAAATTTACAATCAAAAGTTACAGCTTTAATAAAAATATCATTATGAAAATATATTGCATAACTAATAGAATACGATTACTAAATCAGAATTAGTGTCTTTTCTTATTTTCTTTGTAAAGATCATTTTCAAATTGACATTAACAATGTTCACTATATTTAGTTAACAGTCGAATTAAATTACATAAACAACGGCAATGCTAACATGTGTTCATGAAATTTGCGTATATATCTACAAAACCGTAGTGTTTACCATCTTCTATTGCTTTACATTAATAGAGATACATAAATTCCTTATTTGCTATTGACAGCCGGCCGCGGTGGCCGAGGGGACTGAGGCGCTCCAGTCACAGTCTGCACGGCCACTACGGTCGGGGGTTCGAATCCCCCCTCGGGCATGGATATTCGTGCCGTCCTTAGGATTAGGTAGTTCATAAGTAGTTTGTAAGTTTAGGGACTGATGACCCCGTAGTTAAGGCCCATAAGCTATACAAACATTTTGTTATTGACAGTGTAATTAAATGAAACCTCAACTAAGGAAGTCTCTTTGACTTATTTTTTATTGTTTCTTCGGTACATCTGCCAATACAATTGTTTATCTTCGTCACAAAACAATCTATATGCGCTATTTATTTAGTTTCCATTACAGAACATTCTCGAACTATTCATAATGTAATTGTTAAAAATTCAATTTTCACTGTTTTTAAACAAAGTTGTTCTTTTAAATTCACTATGAGACTATTGCTTGAGCGGTTTAATACAGCTCTTCACTGTAACTAGATTATTTAAGACGTGTTTATCGAAATTTTCACTGGTATCCCCAGCTTCACTTCACCACCGATTCGTATCGATCGCTGCATTAAAGATGGAGGGGGGAGGGGGTATTCCATTACAACTGATGCAATATATTTGTGATTTGTCCTCAATTAGGGAACTCGACAACCTGTTTTACGAATCCATATGTATGGTGATTTGACGATGACATGTTATTCAGGCATATTTGACAATTTAAAATTTTTATGGGGCACTCGATGATAATCGAATGTCCTTCAAAAAAGATCTGCATGACTGTTTTTCCTCCTCTAATGAAAGTTATCAAGCAGACGAGTTACAAGGAAGAATGCTTTTCCTTTCCGTGAAGCTATTTCCTTATGTTCCTGCCTAATTGCACACTCAGAAACGGCACGTATTCATTTATAAACAGTTAGCTATTGTGACAAGGCAGAACTTAAATCACTGAGAGGCTACTTGTTTCAGCTCCAGTAATTCCTACCTAAATACGTGGAAATCGCCCCATGTTTTGAAATAGACGGCCAGTAACGTCTTTGTGACAGGGAAGAATGTAAATGACATTCGTCGTCGTTTCTGTCACAGTAATTTACACAGTACTGTTAGGTTGCTGCATAGCTACACTCCCGTATATAGCGCCGTATTCGGAAAAAAACTGTCGAGTACTGTATAATAGACTTCTAATACATTATTATCATCGACTCAGAATCTATTACGAACGTAAAAGGACTGAAAAAATAGTTATCACAGAAATAAAACCTAAAATCTTACTCCAGTTTCGACGAGGCCCAATCGCTCTAACCACAAGACCACAACACATTTGCAAATCAGTCAATTAGTTTCCTACTTCATATATGTTCTGCTTACTGATTTAATCTTTATGGCATTATTAACTGATATTCGCTCTTAATTTGACATTTAATGAACCAAAGTGTAGCTTCTGTGATAAATCTTCAATATACTATCGCCATCACATATTACAGTGTCATGATTTACATTTTAACATGTCGTCTGCAAAGCAGAGACCACGAACATTACTGCTCAAATTAACAACAGATGTACGACCCATAGGCTTAGCCAGGACATGATTTCGGGAGGGGTTTCTATGAATGGCTACTGTAATAAAGTGTACTGTTATTAGGACCGCAAACGGTACGGACATTCTACATATTATATTATTTTTCATTGTAAATTACTGACGTCATCGCAAAATTAGAAAACTTTTTAAGAATCTATGTATTCTCCAAAACAAGAGACTAGGCAAATCATAGCATTAAGATCGGCAAATCTGGATCAGAACACGGATGGAAACCGGAAACGCAGTGCGTGAAGCTTTTAGTAACGTCTGAAACATTATCGGAGAAACACTCCGTTACTATAATTTTTGCAGTACGTGATCGCTGTCAGTGGCAAAAAGATGAGAGTATAGATACTCTTTAACTAGACGGAAACTTTCATTCGTTTACATGGGAACTTAAAGAAACGTTTATGACTGACATTGTAATTACTAAGAATGGTGTTGAAACCACCTCAAATCTCTAAAGCAAAATAAAGCTCCAGGGCCCGATAGTTTCTACACAAAACCTCCGCCGCATTTAGTCACCCATCTTTATCATAGTCTACCCTGTGTACTTGAAGCAAGGAATTGTTCGTAGTAATTGGAAAACAAGCAAGTCACACTCATCTGTAAGGGACGCCTGGCAAAAACTAAGTAAAGTGCTCCGTATTTCAGTAGTAATCAGCATAATGCATTTAATCTACTGGAGGCAAGAAGGTCAATTCCTCCATGCACAATTGTTTGCAGTCAGCAACAAGATCGCCGGCCGCGGTGGCCGAGGGGACTGAGGCGCTCCAGTCACGGTCTGCACGGCCACTACGGTCGGAGGTTCGAATCCCCCCTCGGGCATGGATATTTGCGCCGTCCGTAGTCTTAGCTAGTTCATAAGTAGTTTAGGGACTGATGACCCCGTAGTTAAGTCCCATAAGTTCTACAAACATTTGAACATTTGAGCAACAAGATCGTGATTTTTACCAAGATGTGCACCTCTTCATCCAGAACATATCAATGGCACGAACGTCTTTCTTCAGGGTTCCAAAAGTTTGGGAAATCGCATGGGGAGAAATCAGGACTGTGTGGAGCATGTGAAACGGCTCCTCAGTTTGGGAAAATATTAATGAGCTTTATCCTGATACAGAAAGGTGCGACATTTTGTTAGATTTGTCAAGATGTCAAGAGGGGCTTGAACCCCAGATACCACCCCCCTCCCCCTTGCAACGCCCAAGGTACGACCGCTCCTGACTGACTACTTCCAACACTCTCTGGCCGGCAGCGGTGACCAAGCGGTCTGCACGGCCACTAAGGTCGGGGGTTCGATTCCCCCCTCGGGCTTGGATATTTGTGCCGTCCTTAGTATTAGCTAGTTCATAAGTAGTTTGTAAGTTTAGGGACTGTTGACCCCGTAGTTAAGACCCATAAGCTCTACAAACATTTGAACATTCCAACACTCTCTGCTTTTAGTGTCCACTGATTTGTAGCTCCAACAGGAGGATAATGTTTTACTACCAGAAAGGATACAGTACGTTGGAACTGACAGAAAGTCATCAAATGGAAGGCAAGTGTTATAGGGCTCCAGCTGTTCCTTACTTTTATAAAGGATTTAGGAGACAGTCTAAGTAGCCCCCTTAGACTGTGTTCGTATGATGCTGTCACTTATGGGTTAGTAAAGTCACAAGACGACCAAAAGCAACTGCAACAAGTTTTAGATAAGATATCTGCAAGGTGAAAAAAATAGCGTTTAACCCTTAACCATGAGAAGTATGAAGTCATCCATATGACCACTAAAAGAGACCCGTTAAGCTTCACTTACACGATAAATCAGTCAAAACTACAACCAAATACCCAGGAGTAACAATTACAAACAACTTAAATAGAACAAATAGAAAACATTGTCAGAAAGCGAACCAAAGACTACGTTTCATTGGCAAAACACTTAGAAGATGCAACAGTTCTACTCAAGAAACTGTCGACGTCCGTTTGTCTTATTTTGGAATATTATTGCTGATTGTGGGATCCCTACTGACAGCCGATTTACAGAAAGTTCAGAGAAGGGCAGCTCGTTTTGTATTATCGCGAGATAGGGGAGAGAGTGTCACGAAAACGATGCACGAATTGGGGTGGAAATAATTAAAACACAGGAGTTATTCGTTGCGACGAGATCTGTTTGCGAAATTTCTTTCATCAACTTTCTCTTCCGTATGCGAACATATTATGTTAACACCCACCTATATAGGAGGACATGATCATCAAAATAAAATAAATCAGATCGAAAGCGGAAAGATTTAGGTGTTCCTTTTTCCTCTGAGCTATTAGATAATGGAACAGTAGAGAAACATTTTGAAAGCGGTTCAATGAACTCTCTGTCATGCACATCAATGGGGCTTGCAGAGGATTTATGTAGATGTACAACTGATGGGAGCAAATGTTAAAAAAAATTGTTGTTGTTGTTGTCGTCTTCAGTCCGCAGACTGGTTTGATGCAGCTCTCCACAATACCCTATCCTGAGCAAGCCTCTTCATCTCCACATAAGAACGGCAACCTACATCTGTCTGAATCTGCTTACTGTATCCATCTCTTGGTCTGCCTCTGCGGCTTTTACCCCACACACTTCCCTCCAACGCTAAATTCACAATTCCTTGATGTCTAAGAATGTGTCCTACCAATCGATTCCTTCTT
The DNA here is from genome assembly GCA_026315105.1 of Locusta migratoria. Lineage (NCBI taxonomy): Eukaryota > Metazoa > Arthropoda > Insecta > Orthoptera > Acrididae > Locusta > Locusta migratoria. The sequence goes on from CM048747.1 coordinate 428,893,366, forward strand.
TTAGTTAAGGTATACCAGAAATTCCTTTTTTCCCCAATTCTGTTCAGTACTTCCTCATTAGTTACGCGATCCACCCACCTAATCTTCAGCATTCTTCTGTAGCACCACATTTCAAAAGCCTCTATCCTCTTCCTGTCCGCACTGTTTATCGTCCATGTTTCACTCCCGTACAAGGCAACGCTCCAAACAAATGCCTTCAGAAATGACTTCCTTACACTTAAATTAATATTCCATGTTAACAAATTTCTTTTTTTCGAGAACGCTTTTCTACCCCTTGCCATTCTGCATTTTATATCCTCTGTACTGCGACCATCATTTGTTATTTTACTGCCCAAGTAACAAAACTCATCTAATTCCTTCAGCATCGCCTGATTTTCTTAGACTGCACTCCATTACCCTAGTTTTGTTCTCGTTAATGTTCATCTTATATGCACCTTTCAGCACACTGTCTATTCCGTTCAATTGCTCTTCCAGGTTCTTTGCTGTATTTGACAGAATTACTATGTCGTCGGCAAAACGCAATGTTTTTAATTCTTCCCCCTGAACTTTAATTCCTTCACCAAATTTCTCCTTGCTTTCCTTGATAGCTTGCTCAATGTACAAATTGAATAACATTGGAGAAAGGCTACAACCCTGTCTTACTCCCTTCCCAACCACGGCATCCCTTGCATGCCCTTTAACTCTGACCACCGCTGTCTGGTTTTTGTACAAGTTGTAAATAACCTTACGCTCCCTATAGTTTACTTCTGCTTGCTTCAGAAATTGAAAGAGTTTATTCCAATCAACATTGTAAAAAGCCTTCTCCAAATCTACAATAGTTAGAAATGTAGGTTTGCCTTTTCTTAATCTGTCTTCTAGGATAAGTGAGTATTGCCTCCTGTGTTCCTACATTTCTCCTGAATTCAAATGTATCTTCCCCGAGGTCGGCTTCTACCAGCTTTTCCATCCTTCTGTAAATAATTTGTATTAATATTTTGCAACCATGACTTATTAAACTGATGGTTCTGTAGTTTTCACACCTGACTGCACCTAATTTCTTTGGAATGGGAATGCCGGCCGCGGTGGCCGAGGGGACTGAGGCGCTCCAGTCACGTTCTGCACGGCCACTACGGTCGGGGATTCGAATCCCCCCCCCCCCCCCCCGGGAATGGATATTTGTGCCGTCCTTAGTGTTAAGTAGTTGATAAGTAGTTTGTAAGTTTAGGAACTGATGACCCCTGATAAGCTGTACAAATATTTGAACATTTTTGGAATGGGATTATAACATTTTTCTTAAAGTCTGAGGGTACTTCATCCGTCTCATAGATCTTACACGCCAGGTGCAACAATTTTGTCATGGCTGGTTCTCCCAGAACTTCAGTAGCTCTGAGGGAATGTCATCTACTCCAGGGGCCTTGTTTCGATTTAGGTCTTTCAGTGCTCTGTCAAATTCATCTCTCAGTATAGTATCTCCTATTTCAACCTCATGTACTTCTTCTCCCCTTTCTACAATATTGCCGTTAAGTTCATTTCCTTAATAGAGCCTCTCTGTATACTCTTTCCACCTTTCAGCTTTTCCTTCTTTGCTGAGAACTAGTTTTCCATTAGAGCCCTTGATATTCATAGAGCTGTGTTTCTTATCTGCAAATGTTTCTTTTATTTTCCTGTAGGCTGTATCTATTTTTCCTCTATTTATACATTCTTCTACATCCTTGGATTTGCCTTCTTGCCACTCCTGCTTAGTAATTTTGCACTTCCTGTCACTCTCATTTCTTAGTCGTGTGTAGCCGGCCGCGGTGGCCGAGGGGACTGAGGCGCTCCAGTCACGGTCTGCACGGCCACTACTGTCGGGAGTTCGAATCCCCCCTCGGGCATGGATATGCCTCGGGCATATATAAGCTAGTTTGTAAGTTTAGGGGCTGATGACCCCGTAGTTAAGTCCCATAGACTTTACAAACATTTGAACATTTTTTTTAGTCGTGTGTACTCCATTTTGCCTGTTTCATTTACTGCATTTTTATATTTTCTCCTTTCATCGATTAAATTTAGTATCTCTTGTGATATCCAAGGATTTTTTGTAGGTCTTGCCTTCCTACCTATTTTGTCCTCTGCTGCCTTCACTATTTCATCTCTCAATGCTACCCATTCCTCCTCCACTGTTTGATTTTCCCCCGTTTCTCTCAATCGTTGCCTAAAGCTCCCTCTGAAATTCTCAAGAACTTCAGGTTCCTTCAATTTATCCAGGTCCCATCTCCTTATTTTCCTACCTTTTTGTAGTTACTTTAGTTTCAGCCTACTGTTCAAACTAATAAGTTATGGCCAGAGTCTATAAATTATAAATATTTGTAAAGCTTTGAAACGAAACTACAGTGTTCTGGAGAAAGCTTTTGACGATTTTGCTTGAAATACTCTCTTTCAAATTCTGAAGGTAGCAGGGGTAAAATATAGGGAGCGAAGATCTATATTCAACTTGTACAATAACCAGACAGCAATTATTACAGTCAAAGGGCATGAAAGGGTCGCAGTGGTTGGGAAGGGAGTAAGACAGGCTTGTAGCCTTTACCCAATGTTGTTCAATCGGTAAGCTATGACGGAAAGCAAGGAAATATTTGGAGAGGAAATTTAAGTCCAGGGACAGGGAATAAAAACCTTGCGATTTGCTGATGACATATTAGTCCCGACAGAGACAATAAAGGCGCTGGAAGACGAACTGAATGGAATGAACAGTGCCTTGAAAGGAAGATATAAGATGAACATTAACAAGGGTAAAATGAGGGTAATAGATTGCAGTGTCAGAAAATCGGGCGATGCTGAAGGCATTTGATTAGGTAAAGAGACGATAAAATTAGTGGATGAGTTTTGTTATTTGGGTAGCAAGATAACTTGCCTGCCGCGGGGGACTGAGGTGCTCCAGTCACGGTCTGCACGGCCACTACGGTCGGGGGTTCGAATCCCCCATCGGGCATGGATATTTGTGCCGTCCTTAGTATAAGGTAGTTGATAAGTAGTTTGTAAGTTTAGGGACTGATGACCCCGTAGTTAAATCCCATAAGCTTAACGAACATTTCAACAAAACAAGATAACTTCTGATTGCCGAAGTAAAGAAGATATAAAATGCAGAATGATTACGGAACGAAAAGCGTTTCTGAAGAAGCGATGTTTGTTGACATACAATATTACTTTAAATGTTAGGAAGTCCTTTCTGAAAGCATTTGTCTGGAGTGTAGCAGTGTATGGGAGTGAAACGTGGGCGATAAGGAGTTCAGACAAAGATGATAGAAGCTTTCGAAATATGGTGCTACAGACGAATGATGAAGATTAGATGTGTAGATCAAGTAATTAATGAGGAGGGTCTCAACAGAATTGGAGAGAAAAGGATTTCTGGCATATCCTGACTAAGAGAAGGGATATGTTGGTGGGAGACATTCTGAGACATCAAGGAATCATCAACTTAGCTTTAGAAGGAAGTGTGTAGGGTAACAATCGTAGAGGGAGCTCGAGGGACGAATACAATAGGCTTGCGGACTGAAGACCACCACCACCACCATAACAACAACAACAACAACAACAACAACAACAACATGGTAATTACTTATGGATGTGTTAAGGGTTTTAAAATTTGTAAAACGTTACTTGAACCTTAAATACTGTAAAATAATATACAGTTTTCTGTTTGAACAAATTACTTAATAAGAAACATTTTTGATGCCTATTCTACACATGTTTACTATAAGTAAAGTCAGCATACTCTTCTCGCTTCCATTATAAATCGCAACGTCAGAAACCGCCTACCGACTGGATTTACCTTTCCTACAGCCAAATCTGATAGTTACCTAACCGATCCTCAACTTTCTTTACCATTCTTCGAGATTGTCCATTGATTGTAGTAGGTGCGGGAAAACTAAGCACAGCGCGGCTGTTTTACTTTTGCATATCATACAGGGAACACACAAACGAGTTGCATTTCGCCCGGGCATTGCAGCAACATTACTGCGGCCACATATTGCCGTGAAGAACCAGGCAGAGATCGGACAGGGAGATTCCCTCGACCTTTTTTGCAAATGACACTGGATGTGATTTTCAGGACACCCCCCGCTAAGATACTTGGATAAATTATCAGTCTACCGCTTCACGTATTTAAGAACATTCAAGTGCAATATTTTTTCGATTTTTTAAAGATTCAACTTCGATTATAGAAATCCTCTGAGCGGTACATCGGAGTATATAATGAATTTATCGCTTTATTCAGAAATAGTAATGAACCTACTGCAACGTGTTAACTGATGAAAGATTTCAGAATGTGGAAGCAAGATCAGCCTCTACATAGACCATCAATCTCATTTCCTTAAGAGAATGTGAGGTTTGTGGGAATGGCAGTGTGGTCTGGAGCACCACGCAACGGATCGAACAGCCGCTCTTGTCGGAGGTTCAGAGTCTTACCTCGGGCATGGGTGAGTGTGTTGTAGTTAATTTAATTAGTTTGTGAGACTAGGGACCGATGACCACAGAAGTTTGGTCCCTTAGGATTACAAACATTTGAACATTTTTGAGAGTCTGCGAAGCAAGCATTCGTTGGAGTCTACGGTGACACACAAAATCTTAACTAGCGGAGAGCAATAATTATGTGTTTGGTAGATTGATAGGATGCAACGATTATATTAATTTTTTAAATTATATCCTAGGCCAATATTAAGGAAGTATATTACGTCATCCTAAGCATGACATGTCGGTAGTGTCGCAATGGGTCTCTTTTAGTCACAGTTCCCAAAATTCCCCGAATTTCCAGTTTCAAAACCTACTAAACCTACTTTGGTACCTAAATCTGCATTAGCGTAATCCCACAAAAGATAAGCTTCTGTGTTCCAATACCGATTTGGCAAACAATCTCTGGAGAATTTCCATTAAAAGTTGAAAGTGCGGAGAATAAGTCTGGCAGGCTACATTGCTAGGAGACTAGAACCTCTCGGGCAAAAACCGTATTTATGGGTAGATCCGATGGTATCCGTCGAACTGGAAGACGCAAAAAGCCAAGGGGGCATCGACTACGGAAAGACCTTAGTTAGATAGGAATCTATGGCAACTGGATCCAAAGTGCACATCACCATCTATGGAGGAGCATTGTACTGCCGGCATATGATCTACCCTACAGGGTCCTCGTCGCCTATTCCATGATGATGATGATGATAGAAATCCACAGCAGTTCTTGCATTTCGCTCGAGGTAAAAAAAACTGTGTTATAGTGTTTCTTATTTGCATAAACGGTTTGGGAGGAAATCTAAGCAGCTCTCTTAGATTGTTTGCGGATGACGCCGTCATTTGCCGTCTAGTAAAATCATCTGAATCTCAAAACCAACTGCAGAACGATCTAAATAAGATATGGTGTAAAAATTGGCAACTGACTCTAAAGAATGAGAAGTGTGAAGTCGTCCACATGAGTACGAAAAGAAATCAGTTAAACTTTGCTTAAAAGATAAATGAATCAAATGTGAAAGCCGTAAACTCTACTAAATACCTCGTAAGTACTATTACTTCAGACTTAAACTGAAAAAAACACGTAGATAATGTCGTGGGAAAGGCGAACCAGAGACTACGTTTTATGGGCAGAACCCTTAAAAGATGCAACAGAAGTGCTAAAGAAAGTTCATACACAAAGCTTATCCGTCCTTTTTTGGAGTATTGGTGCCCAGTGTGGGACCCTTATCATGTGGGTTTGACGGAGGACACCGAAAGAGTCCAAAGAAGGGCAGCTCGTTTTGTATTGTCACGATACAGGGGAGACAGCGTTACGGAAATGATACAGGATCTGGGATGGGAATCATTACAACAAAGGCGCTTATCGCTGCAGCGTGGGCTACTTACGAAACTGCAATCGCCAACATTCTCCTCCGAATGCGAAAATATATTGTTGACTCCCACGTACATAGGTAGAAATGACCATCAGAATAAAATACGAGAAATCAGAGCCCGAACGGAAAGATTCAGGTGTTCATTCTTCCCGCGCGCTATTCGAGAATGGAATGAGAGGTAAATAGTATAACGGTGATTCGATGAACCCTCTGCCAGGCACTTAAATGTGATTTGCAGAGTATCCCATGTAGATGTAGATTTAGATGCAACAGAAGTACTAAAGAAAGTCCATACACAACGATTGTCCGACTTTTTTTTTAAGTATTGCTGCCCATTGTGGGATCCTTATAAGGTGGGTTTCAGGAGGATATCGAGAGTCCAATGAAGGGCAGTTCGTTTTGTATTGTCACGATATAGGAGAGACAGTATTACGGAAATGATGCAGGATCTGGGATGGGAATCATTACAAAAATGGCGTTTAGCGCTGCGGCGTGGGCTACTTACGAAACTCCAGTCGCCAACATTCTCCTTCCAATGCGAAAATATATTGTTGACTTCCACTTACATAGGTAAAAATGATCATCAGAATAAAATACGAGAAATCAAAACTCGAACGGAGAAAGTCAGGTGTTATTTCTTCCCGCGCGCTATTCGAGAATGGAATGTGAAATAAATAGTATAAATGAACCCTCTGCCAGGCACTTAAATATGAATAACACAGTATCCCATGTATATGTAGCTGAATAGTGCTGAAAGCTGCCGTTGTTATGTGTCTTCCGTATGATGACTGCAAGACATACCACCGCATAAGATTGTGCAATTCTAATCTCTGTGTATATCGCAAAGACAGTTTTCTAACTGACATGATTTCTTAAAGGTAAAACAGTCAACAAGCCAAAGATTGCTTTGCTGAGCATGGTCCTGTTAGGAGGTGGTTTGCCGTTGCCTTCGTCCGACCTCTGAACTGACTAGCCATCTAGTTACATGGGGATTCACAGTTTAAGTGACAGATAAAAATCCTGGAACTGAGCGGAGTCAGTGCAATCTGAAAGTGTGTCAAAATGTACGAGCTGTATATATGTATCGTGTTCGTACACAATAGGTGGGTGACGTATTGTGACTAGTTAGTCGCAAATAGACACCGATGATTAATCATGGGTGACAAGGCGATTTGGAAACGACGGTATCATGCGTCAGGGTATTCACCATCCGGAAGCCTGTTGCATACGCGACTCATCGTGCACAATAGCCCACACGCTAAGCCACTCCCTACCTCTCTGCTTTGCATTTGCGTTTCACTTGACATTTCTGCAAGTTCACTGGCAGTCCCCGCGTCTGCTTCCTTGCAGCCGTGGCGTTGCTCAGCTGTGGGAGTCAACCGCAAATGAGCTTTTATTCGTTGCTATGCACTGGCTTGGACTAAAACAATGTTTCCTGCGTTTCTACAGTATGGATTTTGTGCAGTCGTTGTTGTTGATGGTGGTGATAGGCATAAAAGAACTAAACATGATGGGTCATCAGTAACTCTTCCTCTCCCAGGGCGGAATCTGTGCACCCTATCTATGTCTAGACCTAGAGCAAGTCACATTTTCAAGTATGAGACCGTTTTCTGAGGTAGTTGCGTAGCGTGTGTCTGGATGGGACGCGGTAACCAGCGGCGTATTTTTCTACAAGGTGGGAAAACGAGCTAAGAAACCACATCCAGGTGGTCGGCTCGTCAAACCACAAGTTAATCCGAGAAGCAGATGCGATCCGAGTAAAACTGGGCTACCCGAGTCTCCAGGCGTCTCGTTAAGGCGTTCGGCTTTCTGGACTGGTTTCTGCGGTTATGGACTCTAGTTTTTAGAAGTCGTTACGTGCAACACCTTACGTTACATACATTCGAAAACAGATGATTATACTTTCGCCCATCTATCCGACAGTCAGAGCACAGCAAGTTACACATAAACTGAATAGGGAAGGCGAATGATGAGCGAAGAAATGAGTACTATTAGCTTCCATGATTTATGATGATATTCAAGAACAAACAGACTTTTCTTCAACCAATTAAACCTAGAATCTTACCTGAAAAACATATCGCTCCAGTCAGTTTAGTGCGCTAACTGCTCTAGTAGACAGTTTGCAGGCGCAGAAAAAGTCTCACCCATTAACACTTCCGTCTGTCCTAGTGTGACATGAATTTTATGCACTGTGCAGGATTATGTTACCTAGCAACACATGTATTTATGATTTTGCTTTCACTCCTCCGCTCTTTGAGATATATCAATCTATCTTAGGTACATCCACGAACATGACTCGCAAGGTGCAAATTATTTTTTCAGTTTAATACTATGCCTCTCACTTCTCAAAATATTTGATAGTATTTATTTACTCTACTAATAAACTCCAAGTACAATTATTCATATGGTGTCTGTTGTTTTCGGACGTTTGTGAAAGAACAGACACCATTTGTTGACATTACCGGCTATAATTTTACGAATTCGAAATATTTGAACATTTCGACCGTTTCAGGGCATTGAAATAAATGTAACGACAAAGTGAAAATTGGTGCTGGACCAGGATTCTAACCCAGATTTCCCGCTTTGGGCCAGCAGTCTTCTTAACATTTTTTTTTCCTGGTCTCCTTCCTTCCTGGTCTTTTCGGTCCAGCTTCTATGCCTTTAAACAAAATATTTCTTCGAAGATAAAACGAGGTTGTCTCTTCTGCGTAGCTACTCACTACTGCTATTTTCATTTCTGCATTATTATCGTCTCTTCTGACGCCAATAAAAGTCAGTTCGAATTGATCGAATAAGTTGTAAATAAATGTAACTCCGTGTTTTTCTTTCCAGTTGAAACAGAAAACAGTGATTATAAAATAAAACTTCTCAGGCACAGAAATTGGCTGTAATTAATTGAATATGCCTTCTTAGCTTGTGACTCAACATGTTTAGAGATCTTCAGACACATCTGAAATCCATATCATTCTGGTACGTATTAGCAACATAAAAAACATAAATGCCTTCTTCGGCGATCAAATAATTCCGGAAATCTTCCTCTTAAATGGCAAGAGGCATAATGATAATAACTGAAATGCTTCTGTGTAAATTAATTATGCACCAATTAGGCTACCCAGGTACGCTTCCCTTCCAACCCGAATTCTTACCTTGCAGCACACTACGATTTTAGTGCCCCCTGCCATTTGATTCCACTTGCTGGCAGCCTATACTGGATTCCCGCAATGGATCGAGCGTATTAATGCGTACGCATTGAAATTGCCGCTTACCTTTTGGGGCAGATATACAAAATGGTGTCAAATGGGCAGGGGGCACTACAATCGTAATGTTCTGCAACGTGAGAATTTGGATTGGAAGGGAAGCGTACCTGGGTAGCCCAACTGGTTAAGGCGACCGCTGACCCAAAACGGGATATCCGGATTCGAATCTCGGACCAGCATAAATTTTCATCTTTACCATTGGATTTATTTAAATGCACTGAATCGCTCAAAATGTTTAAATATTTCGAATTCGTAAACCCAAGCAGTTCATAAAAATTGTCGTGACGATTCAGAGTTTGTCTTGTATGTGGCATTTTTCTATTTTCTTTTTATTCCTGACATTTAAGTAGAGGGTTCAGTTGAACAGCCATTTCGCTAATTACGAGAGCATGTTAAAAAATGTTGCCTGTGAAGTTTTTATTTAGTTCTCAATATCCATTGTAATATTACACCTAATGCAAATTTATCCCGAAAGTCAGTCTCAGTTGCAAATTTTTATTTATTTCAATGACGCGTTTCGCCTTTTTGAGGCATCGTAGAGAATATTTTGCACTTGAGACTGACTTTCGAGATAAATTCATAACCTGTTGCTGTACCAGCCACCAGTACGGAGTGGAACCAGTTTTAATATATATTCCTCGGTTGACTTTCCAGCTTCGTTGTCCAAAGTTGCAACCGTCTGCTGCTAGAACGTCTGTGTGTGAAATTAAAAAAAAAAAAAAAGTTTATATAGCTTATGAAAGTTAACTACGGGGAACTAACAAACTACTTATGAACTAGCAAATCCTAAGGACGGCACAAATATCCACGCCCGAGGGAGGATTCGAACCCCCGACCGTAGTGGCCGTGCAGAACGTGACTGGCGCGCCGCAGACAGCTCGGCCACCGCGGCCATCTGTGTGAAATACAGCTGCCGTAATCGAGTTCCTAAACGCAGAAAAATGCCTCAAGTTGAATCCACTGAAGAATGGCGTCGGTGATTCTTTGTGGCGGAAGTCCATTGATGCTCTTATCGCGCGGAATTGCCGCGTAGTCTAAGGCGTCATGCCACGAACTGTGCGGCCGTTCTCGCCGCAGATTCGAGTCCTCCCTCGGGTATGTGTGTGTGTGTTGTTCTTAAGTTAGTTTAAGTAGTTTGTAAGTCTAGGGTCTGATGACCCTAGCAGTTTGGTCCAATACGTTTATAAACATTTGAACATTTGATACTCTGTTGTGTTAAAATCTTGAACCCAATCAATTTTCCTTTCACCTAGAGCCTGAGCAGTTGTAAAGAAAGTCTGCGTTTTTGTTTTCAGGCCTTTCTCAAGCGAGCGTTCTTACTGTTCATTAGTACTTCTTATATGTTGTGGTCTTCAGTCCGAAGACTGGTTTGATACAGCTCTCATCCATACTCTATCCTGACCAAGCCTCATCATCTCTGCATAAGAACGGCAACACACATCCATTCTGCTCTCTTAGTCTCTCCCTGCCATTTTTTTTTATATCCTCTGTACTGCGACTAGAGCATGTTATACCACTACCCAAGTAACAAAACTCATCTACCACCTGTATTGTTTCGTCACGTAATCTAACTTCATCAGAAACGCCTGATTTTCTTAGAATGCACTCCATTACCCATGTTTTGCTCTTTGTTAATGTTCATTTTATATGCGCCTATCAGCACAATGTCCATTCCGTTCAGCTGCTCTTCCAGGTCTTTTGCTGTGTCTGACATAATTACAATGTCATCGGCAAAACACAATGTTTTCAATTTCTTCACCCTGAAATTTAATTCCTTCTCCAAATTTCTCCTTACTTTCCTGTATAGCTTGCTCAATGTGTAAATTGAATAGCTTTGGAGAAAGGCTACAACCCTGTCTTACTTCCTTCCCAACCTCTGCATCCCTTTCCTGCCATTCAACTCTGATAACTGCTGTCTGGTTTTTGAACCAATTGCAAATAACCTTCCGTTCCCTGTATTTTACTTCTGGTAATTTCAGAATTTGAAAGAGTGTATCCCAATCAACATTGTCGAAAGCTTTCTCCAAATCTACAAAAGCTAGTAATGGAGGATTGCCTTTCCTTAATCTATCTTCTAAGATAAGTCATAAGGTGAGTATTGCCTAACGTGTTCCTACATTTCTTCTGAATCCAAATGGATCTTCCCCAAGGTCGGCTTCTACAAGCTTTTCCATCCTTATGTAAATAATTCGTGTTGCATCCATGACCTATTAAACTGATGGTTCTGTGATTTTCACTCCTGTCTTGCCCTGCTTTCTTTGGAGATTATTCCATTTTTGTTAAAGTTCGACGGTCTGTCCCCTGTCTCGTACATCTTCCTCACCAGGTGGAATAGTTTTGTCATGGCTGGTTCTTCCAGAGATTTTAGTAGTTCTGAGGGAATGTCATCTACTCCAGTGACCTTCTTTCGACTTTGTCTTTCACGGCTCTGTCAAATTCTTCTCTCAGTATAGTATCTCCTCTTTCATTTTCATCTATTTTTCCTTTTCCCTTACTATGATATTTTCTGTATGTCCATTTCCTTTGTAGAGAACCTCTATATACTCTTTCCACCTATCCCTTCTTTGTTGAGAGCTGGTTTTCCATCCAATGGGACATTTATTGTCTCCAAATGTCTCTTTTATTTTCTGTTGGCGGTAGCTATTTCCCCCCTATTTATATGTTCTTCTACAGACTTTCATTTGCCTTCTAGCCACTCCTGCTTAGCTATTTTGCACTTCCTGTCAATCTCATTTCTTAATCGTCTGTACTCCATTTTGCCCGCTTCGTTTACTACATTTTTATATTTTCTCCTTTCATCAATTAAATTTGGTATTTCCTGTGATATCCAAGGACTTTTTGTAAGTCTTGCCTTTCTACCTATTTTGTCACCTGCTGCCTTCACTTTTTCATCTCTCAATGCTACCCATTCCACTTCTACTGTTTTATTTCCCCCCTGTGTCTGTCAGTTGTTACCTAAATCTCTCTCTGAAATTCTTAAGAAATTCAGGTTACCTCAATTTATCGAAGTTCAAATGTTTGTATAGTTTATGGGAGTTAACTACGGGGTCATCAGTCCCTAAACTTACAAACTACTTATGGACTAGCTAACACTAAGGACGGCACAAATATCCATGCCCGAGGGGGGATTCGAACCCCCGACCGTAGTGGCCGTGCAGACCGTGACTGGAACGCCTCAGTCCCCTCGGCCACCGCGGCCGGCTTTATCGAAGTCCCATCTTCTTATTCCCCTACCTTTCTGCAGTTTTTCTAGTTTCAACCCACAGTCCATGACCAATAAATTATGGTCAGAATCTATATCTGCTCCTGGGTATGTCTTACAGTTTAAAACCTGGTTCCGAATTCTATGTCTTACCATTATAAAATCTATATGGTACCTTCCGGTGTCTCCTGGTCTCTTCCTCGTATACAACCTTCTTTCGTGATTCTTAAACCAGGTGTTTGTTATGATTAAATTATTTTCCGTGCAAAATTCTACCAGGCGATCTCGTCTTTCATTCCTTTTGCCCAGTCCATATTCACCTCCTATTTTTCCTTCCCTTCCTTTTCCTACTACCGAATTCCAGTCTCCCATCACAATTCAATTTACCTCTCCCTTAATTGTCTGAATAATTTCCTTTACCTCCTCATACATTTCTTCGATTTCCTCATCATCGGTAGAGATAGCTGGCATATAAACCTGTACTATTGGGTTGGTGTTGGCTTCGTATAAATCTTGACTACGATAATGCGATCACTGTGTTGCTCATAGTAGTTTACACATATTCCTATTTTCTTGTTCATTATCAGACCTACTCGTGTAATAACCCCAACTGATTTTGTATTTATAGTCCTGTACTCACCTAACCAGAAATCCTGTTCCTTTTTTCCATCGGACTTCACTAATCCCCACTATGTTAACTTCAACCTCTCCATTTCATTGTTTATTACTCGCCTTTCCTGCAGTTCTGATTTTTCTAACTATTTAGATCTTTATATTGTCATATATTTCTTCTAAGTCGACTGATTGTGGTGGCGCCAGCGTAACGCTCACCAACAGGTATCAGCACTGTCATCGATAGATCGAGATGACGCCCCGACGTACACTCTTTGCACAGCGGGACGCGCGATGGTGGCGTCGGCAATGGATAGATAAGCGCCTGCGCTACCGTGAGACGTCAGTTCATCGCTTGCGTTAGGATGGAGACGAGCGCTAGGAAGGCTGACTATTGTGGGACTAATCATGAACGATGTGTCATCTGTACCTGATACCTAGCGGCCGATGTATAAGTTGAGTATTGTAATAAGCACACATCTATGGTCTCGTTGACTTATACTTCTCAGAGTTTCAGTTGTCCTTCCCAGCTACAGTGTGTCTCGCAACGTTCTAATCAAGTTGCTGGTGGTGACGAGATTTGTGTAGTGCAGAGGTTTCCAAACTGGGTGTCGCGACACCCTAGGTTGTCGCGTAGTAGTATCAAGGGTGTCGAGAGACTAACAAATTTAGACTCAAAACAAAATACTTGTCATAAAATAACACAAAATATCCTTCTCTTCATACTGAAGACTCGTCAGCAGCTAATCATCCTTCTCTTCATTCAGTGCACCACAGATCACGTATTAAAGGAGTGATAGGCCACTCGATTATCCGGACCACAGTTATAGGGATTCTCGATTATCCGGATTGTCAACCGCGAGTAAATATCTTTGTTGTCTGGTCTGAGCATGTACAACATTACCCGCTGGAACTACCCACCGCAACCCACACCATCTGTGTTCCACGCGTTTCAATACTGTTTGAGTTAGACAGCGAGCATTTATTTATTATTTGGCTTAGGCATGCACAGAGCTGCTGCTGATACTCGATAACAGTTCTTCCCATGCGCAATTTGCTGGAACTGGCAGCTGCTAGAAAGAACCTTCACTGTAATCTAGACTACTTTCCTTCTCAAAAAGCTGCACCTGAGCTTTTTTTAATGGATTTATCAAAGCCACGTCACCCTCGGTGGCGTTTCTTACAATTAAATGTCAATCAGTGACACAGTAGCTGTAAAAGCTATCACAGATTGTAAAAGCAGTCACAGTTGTCCACTAACTAAAGCTATTGAGTAGCGATGTTTAGTACAGAGAATGGCTGGGTGATTAACGGTGAGTAGTATTTTAAATGCTGTGATCGTTGGTTCGAACCCTGGTATGCGTTAATATTTTTTTTAATCTGTTTCCTGTATGGAACAGATTCTGGGACCAGAAATGACATTCATATTCTTACCTGTCACAAATATTTATCCATTTTTTCCGAATATGTCGGGACTTCCGATGTGGTGAAGCAACAACCTAACAATTCAACTTAAATAATAATTCGTCACTTTTATCCTCTTTATTTCTGTAAATAATGTGATAATATTTCTAAATCAGAAATCCGAGCAGCTAATTTCCAGATTCCGTTTTCAATCGCTCCAGAAAAACCGTATCTGGCCTTGACATGTACACACGACAGCGGAAAACGGTTTCCGGAATTCAGTTTTCGTGTTTCGGAAGTTGGGTCGCATGTAGAAGAAGCAAGTATTACTGTGTGAGTTAGGCATTGTCTGCGATGTTACTCTGTTGTACATCTTCGTAGTTCCTAATGTTTCCTTTTCTTGCGATGAGTGTACGTAATTGCTGCAGTTAGGATCAACATTAAACATGTGAATGCGTACGAGGATTTCAGTTTCGTTTACAAACTACATTTACGCGATACTTTATTTCCGCCCCCCGCTAGAACCATATTAATTCTACCATATGTATTTATATTAGTGAAAGGGTGTCGCGTAAAACTGTAAGCTATAAATGGGTGTCGCCATGAGGGAAGTTTGGAAAGCACTGGTGTAGTGTTTGAGACACATCACTGGTCCTATATAAATGTTTCAGTTTTTTCTGAAGTTTGGCTCCATTATCAAGAACAACGTCAGAACTGCTTCTCTGATTCCTTTGCCTTTTCTCAAAACAGTATAGGAATCTGAGGGGGAAGGGGGGGGAGCTAAGGGGCTCGGGTTCCCCCCCCCCCCCCCTAAAATACCTGGTTTTTACGTAGTGTTTACCTTTATATAGCTTATCCTCAACTGGGTCAAGTACCTCCCAATCGAAACTCCTGTATCCACCACTACGCAAAACTTAACTGTTCGTTATGTGACAAATCCTCTACTTTCTTTTTTGCTTTTCTCTATATTATTGATATATAAATTTTATTATATAAAAGTAAACTTGCAGAAGTTTCTGAACCCTGCAGAATTAACACAGGCGTTCGGCAGCACGATGGACTCCCACCAGTTCTCTGCACTCTAGCCTTACATGTTAGGGAAAGTAGTGAGAGAATGCAAAAGAGAAGTAAAAGAGAAAAACTTAGAAGGTATTCATTTAGAGGAAGGCAGGGGAGTGAAATGTCTCGCTTTTGCTACGATATTGGAATCATTTATAAGGAGAACCAGATGCAAAAATAATTATAGAAAAACTTCTCAGAACTGCAGCCAAAACTGGTTTACATACAAGAAACTGGAATACAGTGAACATAAATACGACAGAGAGAAATATCTACAAACACAACACGGAAACATTGAAAGAGTTGAGAAATTTATGTATATGGGAGAGTGGATACAATAAAATGGACTGGAAACTAATACAAGAAAAGAAAAATCATGGAAAATGGAATTGGTGTACAGACTCACCTAAAACCTATATAATAAAAGGTCAGTATCATCTCAGGCAAGCTTTGAGTTAGTACTTATCATATCCCTTCTCTCTCTCTCTCTCTCTGTCCATATACTTTTTTTAAATAACACGTCATATTTTTGTGAGAGTATTCAGAAATAAGGCTGTCTTGCATAATATACAAAATAATAACTGCAGTATCCAAACAAAGAAAGGTAGTCATCAAATACAAATGATATGTAACGTCAATATATTCATTTAATTCTTGATTGTAAACTATATTACAGGTTACTTGTCCAAAATCTAATAAGAATAAATTCTTTGGGAAGCCCACCCCTGACTAAGCAAGCGACATGTCATTGCCCGTGCGAGAGACATGGAGATGACAAAACCGTTGTACAGTATTTAATAGGTTGCCATGTGATTTATTAATCGTAACAGAAAGTACAAGTCTCACTGGAAACTACAGTCTCTAGAAGTTAAAAGGTAGATCTGCCAGAAATAATGGTATTCGTTGGATGTACACTTTCATTCTCTTCCTTTCGCTGTAGCTCTATAGAATTCTCTTGCTTTCGCCTACAGCCGAGTACACTTCACAGTTGTCAACAGCACTGCCAGCTTTAAGAAATTTCTTTCAGGTGACTGGAATGCAGGAGTGTCTTGGTAGTAAATACGTAAATGTATCAAAACGTGGTGCATGGTTTGAATGGTTTTTACCCATCGCGGTATATACGATCTCATATTTATTGAATTATGTGTTGTAAAATTGTATAATTGTAAAATTGGATATACTCATTTGTATTAGTGTTGCATGTCGGTAAAATCTGTTACGAATACAGTTGGTAGTAAAGAAGTAATAGATCAAAACCTAGTGCGTGATAGGGCGGTTTTGCATGAATGTTACTGTTTATGTAATATCTCATGATCAACGTGTCCAACTGTGGCACAATTTCGAAGGCACATGCAGCTATATGTATGTATACGTTTGTAAAATTTCCTGTGCCTAAAATTTGTAGTGTAGACGTTATAAAATGTAGCGTCATACCGAATGCCGTAGTTTAGTCCATAACAGCGGAAAAGTACTAAGCGAGAAACTTTTTTCCTTTCATCATTTTGCCGTGGTTGTCAGCGAGAAAAAGTATAACAAAGGTTTGAAGTCATGTTTAATGTGCATTGCAAGTCACTAAGTACTCTCATTCTCGTACACTGTATGAATAAAGTTTCATCACACGATGTGGCAGTTTTTTTGCGATTCCTATTGGTTATGACGTCATATCTCGTGTACCATGTATGTATGTTGTGGTGTCGCACAAGTCTGAAGTGCGCGCCACGTACTTTCGCCGCGCGCCGCCATGCAAGCACGGCGCAGCGTTCTTACGACGTTAGAGCACTTGTATTGGGAGAGTATCGCCAACCTTTTATGTGTGGCTTGCCGACAACCGCCGGCTGCTATTGGTCAGTTGAACGCGGGTGAGGCACGTCCGCCATTTTAGGCCTAAGCAATCCATCAGCGTAAATGGCATATTTCACTTAACTAGCTGTTATTTTAGCATTTAGAATTGTTGGAAATGTGTAGACTCATTATGTATTAAGAGCTTAACATAGCATATTCCATTTTTGTATGGTGAAAAATGCCGCACTGTTGGCAGTGAATAGTTATACTAAGACAGTCCGAGGTAGCAAGTTTTACGCATTCCACGGGCGAAGGAGATGCGAAAAGACGCGAATTGTGGGTACACCGCATTGGAAGAAAAAATGCATTTCCATACGAGAATGCAACAGTTCGCGAAGTAAGTGAATTTGTATTGAAATATCGAATAAACGTCTAGGTTTATCTGTTCAAGTTTCTTGCGAACAATGTTGGACGGACAACACCTGTAAGAGAAAAGATATTTTTAAAAGATACAAATACATGAAAATCTAACATAATGTGCCGCATTTGACGAATTTCGTATTTATACTTAGCCTGCCACCCATTAAATAGATCTCCAAAACTCGAATTTTAAGATAAAGTTTATTTTACTGAAGTACCCAGCAGTGCGATAACATTGTGTAAAAACTTAAAGCTTCCCAAAATGTCAGCTCAGTTAATGTTATTATCACATATCACATGTAGGTTAGTACACAACACCTATCAACATTAGGCACTAGGTTAATGGAAAGCAACATGTATTAATTACATCTACTTTGATAAAAACCAATATATTAGATATAAAAACGTCAGTCCTTAGCTAATTTGAAAGCAGGAACGTCACTTATTGCGAAAGCAGTGCATTTGGTACATGGTTTAAATTTTAGCACGAAACAATTTTACAACTAGTTTGCTCGAAAATAAAGGTCTTGATCTCGGATTACCAATTTTTCCTTAATATTCGCTGTAGATGTGATGAAACGATTAAAAACTTAAGTTCATTGTTTACTTAACGTGTCATACTACGTCGATGTACAGACCGGTTTCCTTCATCATAAATGCTAATTTAACAGCGCCGAGCATAGCGCTGCTATTGCGAGATAGGCCTACAATGGCGGCGCTCGCCCGGTTGGCGGTACTCTTCCAATACAGGTCGTTACAGGGCTCTAACGACGTCAGCCACGAGCGCCCTCTGCTGCAACTCCGCTCGTGAACACCACTGAACTGGATCGGTCACTTGGCTTTAGGTTAGGCAGTAGAACACACTCTCATCAGTAGGCAAGCTTCTATCTAGTTATACTATGTATCTGCATTCCACTAGTCTTCAGTTAAAAAAGTTAAGTATTGTACTTTCTCTACGAAATATATATCTTGTTCTAATCTAGCTTAGTGTTTGTAGTTTCTGAATGAATACATCAGAATGGTGTACATTTATTTAGTGACTTAATTGGTTAAAATATTACAAACGAAATACTAATGATTAGTTCCAAAAATTAGTCTTTCATTCAGATTAATGATTTCTTTAAAGATTTCCAGAATAAAAAATATACAATTTTTGGAGTATGCAGATGGCTGGCACACAGATTAGGGGACCGTACTACAAAATAGAAATTTCCTTTGAATGAACTCATCAGAATTATATACATTTGTTTAGTGAATTTATTGTTTATAATGGTTAGAAATACACAAATAAAATACTAGTGATTACTGTTTTGCATATTGGACTTACGTTGCTGTAAAAAGGTTTCTTTCAGGATTTTTGAAATGGATAATCTTCAAAGTCCAACTGTTGAAGGACATGTCTTTCTGTGCCCATGACTGACAAATTGGTAAGTCGTTCGTGTAGCATAGTCGTACATCATTTATTTTTGATTCTCTTTAACTGGGAAAATGAATGCTCGCCGCTGCAATTGGTTACCATTAGACATAGAAATATACGGGTAGCAAATTCAACATTCGGAAAAGGTTTATTCAATTTTATCTGCTTTTATTAAAAAAATGTAAGAATAACATACTTATCTCTGGAGATTCATTTGGAATGTTTCTCAAATATTGTTTTAAATGAAAACATTCTGATATGAGCTCATTCTGCAAATTCTTTGCACCTGTTTCTCATCTGTTCAGATTCGATTTGTTTTAACTGAGAAAGGAAACTAAAATGTTTGCTAACTTTCTCGTATGCTTCTGAACGTCGCTTCAAACTAAACTCCAATGTGTCTGACGAATCTTCGGAAAAAGTGATATGCTTGCTGCAAATTCTCGTCCTTTGGGTATTGCCCTTTTAGTCAGCACCTGGATTTTTCTCTTTGGCTGAAGATTCATACTGATCGAATCTACTGCATGCAGAACTGATGAAATCGGAAAGATTAAAGTTTTGTTGCAACCTCTATTGTGATGGTGCTACTTTGTAAAGGTACATTTCTGTTGTTGTTAGTTCTCTATAGGTCATCCTATATCTCCGTTAGGAGAATGGTCTCGAGATTTTCATTTTCTTGCAAAGGCTTTGAGCTTCATTTATAGTTTCCAAAATGTGTTCAAATGTTTGTACAGCTTATGGGGCTCAACTAAGGGGTCATCAGTCCCTAAACTTACAAACTACTTACGAACTAACTAATTCTAAGGACGGCACAAATATCCATGCCCGAGGGGGGATTCGAACCCCCGACCGTAGTGGCCGTGCAGACCGTGACTGGAGCGCCTCAGTCCCCTCGGCCACAGCGGCCGGCTTATAGTTTCCACTGACTGATCAGTGTTGCTACTAATTGACTTTAAAGCTTCAAAAATATCATTGGACAAGCGCATTGAGGCTCTATGCTCCCATGCGCGAGGCCGTTCTCCGTCGGGGGTTCGAATCCCCACTCGGGCATGGATGTTTGTGCTGTCTTTAGTATAAGTTAGTTTGTATGTAGTTTGTAAGTTTAAGGACTAATGACCCCGTAGTTAAGTCCCATAAGCTTAACAACATCTGAACATTTTTTTCCTTTTCTTCCCTTAAAAAAAAAAAAAAAAATCGTTGTAGCCATTATGCAAATCGTTAAGAGCGTCAGCATGAGCAGACCATCTGGTTTCAGAGAGGGATTTCAGAACTTTATTTGCACCTAAACATTCTTTCGAAACTTCCCATCGATTGTTCGAAGCAGAAAAAAACAATTTTTGGACAAACTGGAAGTATGATATTGTTTCAGAAACACATGCAGCCGCCTGAACATCTACTACATTTAGTGAATATGTGTCACATGGTACAAAAATAGCGAATTCACCTTTTCTTTTATTCTTGCTTCAATACCTGAATACTTTCCAGCCATATTTGCTGCATTATCGTAGCTCTGTCCGCGACAGTCTTTTATTGATATGACAAAGCTATCGGGAAACTTCAAAACAGTATCTTCTATACTTTGAGCCCTATGTTCCTCCATAGGGAGAGATCTGGCGAGGAATCCACGCTAATTGAATAGTGCTTTGCTGCTTTTAATTTGTTGACAATCGTCGTTAACTCGTTCTGTCCCATTATATTAATAAACGCATTGCAAATATTTGCCGACAAATTTGATGTATTTCCTTTGCCACGATTGCCAGACTTTCGTATATGATCAGCAAGGAAAGGATCAAATACGCCTATTAATTCTAAGCATCCCAAATAATTTCCATTATTTTCAGACCCCAAAATATCATTTTCTCCACGAAACCCTAGTCCCCTTGACACCAAAAATTTCACAACTACAACAGTTCTTTTGCTCCTCCAGCAGTTGACCTCAGCATTAAACTGGGAAAGCAATCCAGTATCAAGTCGTCCAACAATTTTGCTTCTTGCAACATAATTCATGAACGTGTGGCGTCCGCTATTGGATACAATGTGATAACTGAAACAGACTGCCACAAGGTCTACTACAATAGTGTCGCTGTGTATTCAGTAGCTAAGGCTCGCCATAACAACTACGATTTTTTTAAGCAGAGAGCAAACAAGTCACTTTCCACACCATATATGACACGTTTCGAGACAATTTCTGGGTCTTTATAATGAATAAGTGCGACAAAAATTCACTTAAAAAAGTCATTGCCTAGGAGAAAGGAACGAGTTTCTCGGGGCCCCCATCAGGCTGGGGGCCCTGGGCCTGTGCCCCTTGTGCCCCTATGGTAGAGACGGTAGTGTGTTTGTTGTTCATGATTATTACACTTACAGCGAGCGTCCTCATGGATTGAAGCTTACGTGTACAAAATTTCATAAAGGTTGGAAAAACTCTAGATTTGTATGCAATACGTAAACATAAACACACCGACACTCTGCTTTATATGTGAAGATTCGAAACCCTCTTGGGTGCTGGCTGGCAACGTCGACCGCTACCTCTACCAGAGGAAACCCAACACTCCTACACGCGCCTCCAGCAACCCTTTTCAGGACGAACACAACGAGGAGGCGAACACGTGCACTTTCCACTGTCTTAGTGGATGCACTCCTATGTCCCGCCTCCCACCGTTGTTCCATTCCAACTACCTCCCGACACCCTGTACCCATTGTGTAGACAAACCAAGCAAATATGTTAGTTACAGAGCATGTGGCGCCAGAAAACTGGGAAGTCGTCTCCCACAAGCGCCGCCACGGCTGACACACAAATCCAAACATATTATAATACATCATGATACGACGTGTTTTGTAATATAATGATCGTGTTGAAATTTGTATGATTATGTACGGGACCGGTGTAGGGATGTAAACATGCTTAATATTGAGGCCAGGTTTGATAATTGACGGCTAAAGGTCCGGAACTACTCACAAAGAACGCGTTTTAATAAAGGCAACTGTGGCGCAACTTAAAATTAATACAGGAACTCATGCATTCTGACAACCATTCTGGCTGTGGCCAAATTCCCAGCTCATCTTTCTGCGACGCCATTTTGATTTGCCCACCATGTCTGTTGAGTCAGTACATCTAGGTTCATATTCTTGGGTCGCCAGGTTGGATTCTTTTATTTTCACATCAATAAGACAATTTCCCATTTTGGATGACTTAATTTTTCTCTATTTTACAATTAAGACTCGTGGCACTCCATCCACTGTGATTGACTCGTGAGAGAAATTCTGCAGGTCAACTGACCTATTTTACTCTAGGTTAATATACACGGTTAGTCATTATTGCCACCAAGAATAACTCCGAAAGTATGATAGGAGCTGGAAAGTTTGTGGGATAAACGTTGCATGGGACAACGAGGGCCAGAACACGATGTTCGTTTTTTGTTGCTAGGTAGGGTAGCTTCAGAGATATGGTGAAGATTTTTTTTTTTTTTTTTATGGGATGCTATAGTTTTGTACTTATTTTCTGATAGCGGCTATAGAGATGAATCCATTGACGTGTAACAGTAAGAGGCCAACGAAGGTCAAAAATCTGGTATGAACGTCCAGTTACAGATGGAAGTGATGACCATTGGTAACAGTGCAGGGCTGCAATCTTCTGATCATGGATTGAGAGGTATCCCGTATCACTTCGGCACTTATCTAAGCACTTGCTCTGACTATTCTCTTTCGCATATCTTCAGGTGCAGTTGGTACTTATTTATAAACAATATCTTTTACGAATCCTCACTAGAAAGAAGCAGCGACGTCAAGTCTGGCGAACGAGCCGGCCACAACACGTCTTCTCCGCGTTCAGCCCAACGATTTGGGAATTCGCACTATCAACAGAACAGGCTCTGCTAACGGTATACTACGCCTTCCACATCGCTGTCAACGGGTTCTACACAACGCTGGTGACTGAGGGACAGTAGTAGGTGCAAACATGTAAGTTTTTGTATCGGTTCTGAATAAATAGTTGCTACTATTTAAGTTCCAACCCTCGTAATATTCTCTTCAATAAATACAGTTACTAGAATGGGCCTTTTATCTCGTATGAAAAATACTATTTTCAAGTTTTACTGGCACCGCCTCACACAGGTGGTCTGTCATTTCTAACATGTAATATTAATGCCAATGAACCGTCAAAGTTTATACTATTACTACTTAAGCTTCAATCTTAATTAATTTTAATTATGGAAAACAGCCAAGATCACTTATACTCGCGTTGGATGGCCGAGCGCTATAAGACGCCCTCCACGGAGCGCACGGTTGCTCCCCGTCGGAGGTTCGACTCCTCCCTCGGGCATGTGTGTGTGTGTGTGTGTGTGTGTGTGTGTATGTGTCTGTGTGTGTGTGTTGTCGTTAAGTTAGTTTAAGTAGTTTGTAAGCCAGGAACTGATGAGTACAATAGTTCAGTTCCACAGATTTACAAACATTTGAACATTTTGATCGCTTATAATCTTTATTCAGATGAGCAGTTTCGGTAGTTTAAACTGCCTTCACCGGATCTTTCATTTCATTCACCAAGAAAAGCTTCATGATGTGGTGAACTAAATTATCCGCTGAGAATCGTTTTATCTGCCGAATCCGCTCATCTGAATAAAGATTATAAGCGATGTTGGTTGTTTTCCATAATAGGAGGTATCTCCACAAAGAAGTTCCCTTTGGTTATATAAAACAAACGCGTACATATACAGAAAAAATATTTATCGTAGATAAATTTACAACTGTTAAACTAGAAGGACAAAGGACAAGATTTAGGTGTAAGAAGAGGTGAAAGTCGCTAGGAGCGAGGTCCAAACGGTACGGAGGATGATCAAACACGTCCCAGTGAAATTCCCGTAACAGTTGTTCGGTGACATTCGCAGTATGAGGTCTGGTCTTATCGTGGAAATAAACAACACCTTTTCACAGTAATACTCGGCGCTTGTTCTGTATTGCGCGACGGAATTTCATAATGATCTCGCAGTAAACATGTGCAATGATCGTTTGGCGTCGTAGTAAGAAATCAATCAGCAAAATGCCTCTTCTGTTCCAAAAGATGATGCGCATGACTTTTCTAGGTGTCAAGATTTGCTTACACTTGACCTTCATTGGAATGAAGTGTGTCTCCATTCCATTGATTGTCGTTTTCTTTCAGGGGTGTCGTATGATACCCAAGTTCCATCCCCCGTGACTATTCGAGAAAGCAAGCCATCGCCTCCTTCATTGTAGCGTGTCAAAAACTGAAGTGCACTGCCCATCCGTTGTTTTTTATGTTGTTCAGTAAGAATATTGGATACCCGACGGCAACGTGGGCAAAGTTTTCAAAATTTTAGTTTTTTAGCAACAATTTCATGAATTAGTGATAGTGAGATTTGCGGACCTTCCATATCAAGGGCACTAAGTGTAAACTTAAGGTTGTGCTTAATCTTCTCTTGTTGTGTTAACCCGTTCATCAGTAACCATAGACGGGCGTCCACTCCGTTCTTCGTCGTGCATGTGATCACGTCTTTCACTGAACAGTCTGACCCATCTTCTAACTATTGAATCACTCATAGCATTTTGTCCCTAAACCTCGCAGATTTGCCGATGAATTTCCTTTGATTTAACTTTCTCTACATTTAGGAAACTAAACGCAAATTTCACACGTTGCAGCATTTACAAATACGGTTGAAATTAAAAAGAAACACTACAAATCACACATCAGCAGTAGTGATCTAAATATGGCGTACATGTCTTCTTTTTGAGTCAGAGTAACTGCCGCGCATGCTCGGAACTACGATCGTAGCGCTGCCGCGGCTAGAAATAGAAACGGAACTTTGTGGACGACCCTCGTAATTTAATTGCACAAATCGTCCCCAAGTATAACAAACTATTGATTAATTTATTTATCACGCTTTAATCACCAATACTTCTTTTAAAATACAAAATGTTTAACATTTTTTAAATGTAGAAACTCTTCTGCTTTTATGTGAATGCACTGTGTACGATTTTTGTACGGCTAATTTAAGATAAGTAGTAGATAGTATTCGATGTAAGTAGAGTATCATATATACGGTAGGTAGTATTCGATGTATATAGAGTATATATTGTGTGGGATGCCGTCTGGTTGATTAAACATAGACGACATTAAGAACTATATGTAGATGTGAACACTTGCGTTATCTGGTACTTACTTACGCAGACATGTTGAGAAGAATCAGGCTGTCTCACTAGGTGCCTCTGAGAAGCTCGCTGAAAGGTCTCAGGAAATATAGAAATCAAGAGTTACGAACAAAATACCTTCAATGGCCTTCAAAGTAATCGCCATAGGATAGAATACACTTCTGTCATCGGTTGTACAGCTGTTGGAAACTGTCAGCAAACGCTTCTTGTGTGATGCGGATCGCAGTGTGTGGACGGGCATTGTCCACTGACCACTCCGGTACAGTTTTGACCAAACCCATCGGATTCGTTGCAGCATACGTTTCAAAGCTCCTCCGTAAACTTTCGCGTTGACAGTACGAGCTTCGGTTACAAATTCATGATGGATCAAGCTGCATGTTGCAATGACACGAGTTCTCAGACCGACCCTGTTAGATGGGTCGTAACGTGTACCACCACTTCACTGCAGTGCTTTGAGCGATTGGGGTCGCTTGTTGACATGTCCCTCAATATGAATGGGCGGTTTGTTAAATATGGAACCATTCACCGAACTTTTCAGACACACCTTGCGTTTTAACTTTCCATATGAACAGAACAGTGGTTTATTGTAGGACAGAGGACGGCTGTACTCTTATGTCTATACCGAATGCCACATTGTACATAAGAAGTCAGAGATGTTAATAGTGAACATTTGAACTATCTCATATTTGTAGCACTTTGCCCCAGTAAGATACTAATTTCATAGGATACAAATATAATTGACTTAAATATATTCATTCTCATTTTGAATTTTACTTTAGCTTTCATATTCTTATAGCTATAATATTACCGAAATGATAAAAGGGAAACTTCGTTAAATTGGGCCTGGTGACAACAAGGGAACATATCAGCAAAACGTTTCATTGATTCAATCATTGTATCTAATCCTCCGTTACCCGATGGTCTCTCCCTACCTAATTTGATGGTGCCTTGTCATTACATATGGTAGTCACGTTTGATATTTTATAGCATACTTGTCTTCATCACATGAGTTATTAGGTAGAGGGCATATATGACTGAAAAAAACCTGGATCCTAACTACGTACGTTATCACTGCACAATTTAGATTAGAATGTAATACTTTAAATGTATTTGAGAATGATGACAGTTCGCCGAAACCAGTTATGCAAGTTAAATAAGCTAGTGAAACTGTGGCTTTGGCTCATGAGGACATTTATTTTGTTGCAGTCTCATCTTACAAAATAAAAATCTTGCACTACCATGTATGACATAATGTCAGGAAGAAAAACTATATGTATTTATTAACAGATGACTGGAAGCTGTTTTGAATTTCTTACGCCATATTGATCTTGCTAATGTTTTTGTGGTACTCCCGCATTTTTGTCCCCCTCCCTCTTTTCCCCCCATCCAGCCTTGTAAGTCTTACACTTGCACCAGTGGACGCCTCTCTCTTGGGGCCCTGGAACGTTTGTGTGGAAAACTACTCCAGAAAGCAGTCACGCTAGATGGTATGCGAGGAGCCTAATCTGCCCTCTAAATCTGCCCGCTGAGCAACTGCTGCTTTCTGGGAACTCTCTGAACCTGCCGCTGGAACAGTGACGTGGGCCCTTTCAGACTTGGAAACGGCGCTGAGTGTTCCGTCTGACGCATCAGACAGAACGTCTCCTGTTTTTTCTGGCCAGCAAACTCAAATACAACTACCGGTGCTGTGTGTTTCATCTGCTCCGTCACCAGTCGCTCAGTCTTGCGTAAACACACTTTTGCGGAATATCTGAAGTGTAAACAAAAAGCATCTTCACTTACCGTCTATATGTGTGCAGAGTTTTTAAAGCTTGGGATTTGTCAGTATCGGCGCTCCTCAGACTTTAGGAAACATTAGTTCTTTACACACGACAATGTTTCCAACAGTTAAACTACATTTTATATTATACGTTACTTTATGATAATAAAATAAAGCAGTCATCAATCAATATTTCAGAAGCCCAAATCATAGTGTAAAAGACGAAGAAAGTCTCTTTCTCTCTCTATTTAATTAGCATGTGGGTTTTATTTTGAATCTGAATACTCATTTTTTTCCCTCCAGCGGGACCTACCGAATGTTTGCGCTTCCGCCTGAATCATCTGTTTACACGGCAGAGGTACTGGCCGTCAGGGAGGACATATATTACGGTATAGGAATATTTCAGTCTATATTTATCCTCAAGGACTCTCAAAGCGTGTTACGAAAATTACAACATCCGAAATTTGACAAAAAACTAACAGATACATATTGGACATCTCGGAGGCCATAACAAATGCACAGACAGTGGGCATCGACATCCATTTACATTGGATTAAAGGGCATCAAGCCATACTCCACAACGAAACGCTTGACTGCCTCGCCAAGAGAAGTATTACGGAAGGTCAATACCGCCCCTTGTCGATTCTATAAACAGACATCAGATCGACGATTCAGAAAGTTGTCTATCGAACTTGGGACCACGAATGCACGTCTCTCGAGAGTTTAAGGGAGGACACTTGGTGGCTATACAACTAAATGTGTCCTATCGACCATGGTATTCTTCGATGAAGCTTAGTAGAAGTCATGCAATGTCTCTCATTCGGATGAAACTGGGACATGGATGTTACCCTGCTCACCTTGACTGTTTAAAAATCATCACTTCTAGACATTGCGACAAAGATCCAACGGCAGTGGCGGATCTAAACCACATTATACTGGCAAGCACCAAGTACAAGGTCGCACAAAGTGTTCTATACAGAAAGCTGGTTGAGAGGGCTGTCCCCACTTCACAATTGTCATTGTCTTACTTCATCGATTCGACAAGTTTAATACAGTTTGCTCAAGCACTACCTAAACGTTATTGGCATCCAGCTCTAATCTAAAAGCTGGTGTAGCTCCCATGTTTACCAAGAACAAGCGCAGCTTGAAACTGGAGGAGTACTTATGTATTTTATTTTACATTTTGACCTTTATAACGTTTTGTGATGTTTCCGCTTATGTTTTCTTACGTCTGTCAAAACTACTGTTAAATATGTATTGTTTTATATCTTATCTTACATATGTGATATTTCTAATTTTATTGTAAGGCAGCATGATGTAAGATAGCTCTTGATATTGTGATATATATTCTAAGAATTTCAATTATATTCTAATACTGTCATTGTAATAACTGCTGGCTGTATGGTTACTGCAACCAAATGACATAATAAAGAAAAGAGAAGAAAAAAATACCGATTTTGTTATTTTGCTCTGAACGTTTGCTTTGTTGCGGGATCTTCCGATACGTGATCGACAGAGATATTTAAATAATTGTTTTTACAACACCTGCGAAGGTATTTAAATTAATCGTTTTATAGCACGTGCGAAAGTTCGCTTCTAATTCATCTTTGCTACCAGCAAATACTACGTGCTGTTGTCCAGTCCTAAGAAATGATTGAATGCAGCTGCCCATACTATCCTATCCTATGCAAGCCTCTTCATCTCTGAATAAGAACGGCATCCTACTTCCTCTTGAATCTGATTACTGTATTCGTCTCTCGCTCTCCCTCCGCGATTTTTACACCACAAATTTCCCTCCAATGGATAAATTGACGATTCTATGATGTCTCAGAATGTCTCTCCAAGCGATCTCTTCTCTTAGTCAAGACATACCAAAATTTTCTTTTCTCCCCAATTTTGTTCAGCACCTCCTCATTAGAAAAGTTGTCTACCCATCTAATCGTCAGCATTCGTCTGTAGCACCACATTTCAAAAGCTTCTATCAACTTTCTGTCTGAGATCTTAATTGTGCAACGTGTAAAAATTAATGTTTTGCCCGGCACATAAATAGCAACGAAACACCTACTTACAATTTGTCTGACTTCACCAAACTAAAGAAATTGTTAATTCCTTTCAGATAACAATCTTTCTTTACATATTTCTTGTAAATAATTTCGATATTTCAGTTTCAACACTCGCAATATTGACTGTATTGTACTGAACCAGACTAGTGCCAATTTCATTATCAATTTCAGTCATAAAGTTTGATCCAATCAAAGAACTGATCCCTGTACTATAGAGAATACTGAAACGAAGCCTTTAACTATACTCTTTATATTGATACGAAGCTAAAGGGATTATTTTCCTAAGCTATGGGTGCTATTAATGTTTTTATAACATATTGCATTTAGTTACGTCGTAAAAGCTGCCGCTGCACTACTACAACTGAATGGCGAGTGGCCAACTGACTTCTAATATTAACATTTTTAAATATTTTCTACACAATTAAATATTTCACGGGGAGTGTAAAATCTGAAATAATATAGAACCACTGTTTATATACCAAAACATTATATTTACCGAACGTCTTTACAGCATCAATCTCAAGCATGTAACAAGAAAGTAAACGAAGCAATATGACAAAAGACTAGAATTCTTCTATATATACTAGTGTACCACTGAGCATCTGCAATTTTATTACTTTTTATGATAACGCTATATACACCGTTGTTTTATAGCAGTTTTTATGCACATAATTATAATCGAATGTCAATTTCATCTCTACTTTGATCGTCGTACATACTCGGGGTACGAAGTACAGATGTATCATTGCACACACACTTCTAATTCTTCACATCACTGTGTCACTAGTCGTTGAAAGGACATTCACTTCTGTATTGAAGTTCGCCAGATGACGGCACAGTACATAACATCCAAGGGGGAAGGGGACGACGCGAAAGTTCACCCCAGGCTACAAAAAAAAAAAAAAAAAAAAAAAAAAAAACTAGTACAATCCTCCATTAGATAACGTCTGACTTTCTTTCTTTACTGCATGATGTGGCAATTAAAACGTGTCACTCGATGTTCGTTCAAAAGTAGTGACCTCTACAAATCCCTTTTTCACATGGCCTATCATTTGTATCTCATAAATGTGTTACAGGTTACTATCCTCCGTAATCATATTCTCCAACGAAATAAATCTGTTCACTGCTTGTGAGAGATAATTAGGGCTGTTGCTGTTGTGGTCTTCAGTCCAGAGACTGGTTTGATGCAGCTCTCCAACCTAATCTATCCTCAGGAAGCCTCTTCAACTCCTCATAAGAACTGCAACCCACATCCATTTGAATCTGATCACTATATTCATTTCTTGGTCTCCCACTGCG
Source organism: Locusta migratoria (assembly GCA_026315105.1). Classification (NCBI taxonomy): domain Eukaryota; kingdom Metazoa; phylum Arthropoda; class Insecta; order Orthoptera; family Acrididae; genus Locusta; species Locusta migratoria. The sequence continues at coordinate 428,923,621 of CM048747.1, forward strand.
TTTTTTACCCCACACACTTCCCTCCAAACACTAAAGTCACAATTTCTTGATGTCTAAGAATGAGTCCTACCAATCTATCTCTACTTTTAGTCAAGGTATGCCAGAAATACCTTGTCTCCCCAATTCTGTTCAGTACCTCCTCATTAGTTATACGATCCACCCATCTAATCTTCAGCAGTCTTCTGTAGCACCACATTTCAAAAGCCTCTATCCTCTTCCTGCCCGCAATTTCTCCTTTTCAAAAACGCTTTTCTTCCCATTGCCATTCTGCATTTTATATCCTCTGTACTGCGACCATCATATGATATTTTACTGCGCAAGTTACAAAACTCATCTACCACCTTTATTATTTCGTTACCTAATTTAATTTCTTCAGCATCACCTGATTTTCTAAGACTGCATTACATTACCCTTGTTTTGCTCTTGTTAATGTTCATCTTATATACTCCTTTCAACACACTCTCCATTCCGTTCAATTGCTCCTCCAGGTCATTTGCTGTTTCTGACAGAATTACAAGGTCATCGGCAAACAACTTGAATAACTTTGGAGAAAGGCTACAACCCTGTCTTACACCCTTCGCAACTTCTGCTTTCCTTTCATGCCCTTCAATTCTGATAACTGCTGTCAGGTTCTTACACACGATGTAAATAACCTTCCGTTCCTTATATTTTACTCCTGCTGATTTCAAGATCTGAAAGAGTGTATTCCAAACAACATTATCAAAAGCTTTCTCCAAATCTACAAAAGCTGGAAATGTAGGTTTGCCTTTCCTTAATCTGTCTTCTAAGATAAGCCGTAAAGTGAGGATTGCCTCCCGAGTTCCTACATTCCTCCTGAATCCAAACTGATCTTGCCCAAGGACGGCTTCTACCAGCTTTTCCATCCTTCTGTAAATAATTCGTGTTAAAAGTTTGCAACCATAACTTATTAAACTGATGGTTCTGTAATTTTCACACCTGTCTGTACCTGATTTCTTTGGAATGGGGATTATTACATTTTTCTTGAAGTTCGAGGGTATGTCACCTGTCTCGTACCTCTTACGCACCAGATGACAAAGTTTTGTCATGGCTGGCTCTCCCAGAGACTTCAGTAGTTCTGCGGGAATGTCGTCCACTCCACGGACTTTGTTTCGACATAGGTCTTTCAGTACTCTGTCAAATTCTTCTCTCAGTATAGTATCTCCTATTTCATCTTCATCTACATCCTCTTCCCTTCCTACAATATTGTCTCTAAGTTCATTTCCTTTATAGAGCCCCTCTATATAATCTTTCCACCTTCAGCTTTCCCTTCTTTGCTGGGAACTGGTTTCCATCTAAGTTTTTTATATTCATACAGCTGCTTTTCTTGTCTGCAAACGTCTCTTTTATTTTCCTGTGGGCATTATCTATTTTTCTCCTATTTATACATTCTTCTACAGACTTGCGTTTGCCATGTAGCCACTCCTGATTAGGTATTTTGCACTTCCTGTCAATCTTATTTCTTAGTCGTCTGCACTCCATATTTTTGTCTGTTTCATTTACTGCATTTTTACATTTCATCCTTTAATCAATTAAATTTAGTATTTCCTGTGGTATCCAATGGTTTTTTTGTAGGTCTTGCCTTTCTACCTATTTTGTCCTCTGCTGCCTTCACTATTTCATTTCTCTTTGCTACTCATTCTTCTTCTACTGTTTTATTTCCCCCCGTTTCTGTCAATTGTTGCCTAAAGCTTCCTCTGAAATTCTTAAGAACTTCAGGTTCCTTCAATTTATGCAGGTCCCATCTCCTTATTTTCCTACCTTTTTGCAGTTTTTTCAGTTTCAGCCTACAGTTATGGTCACACTCTATATCTGCCCCTGGGTATGTTTTACAGTTTAAAACCTGGTTCCGAATTCTATGTCTTACAATTATAAAATCTATCTGGTACCTCCCGGTTTCTCGTGGTCTCTTCTACGTATACAACCTTCTTTTGTGAATCTTAAACCAGATGTTTGTTATGATTAAATTGTTTTCCGTGTAAAATTCTACCAGGCGATCTCCTCTTTCATTCCTTTTACCCAGTCCATATTCACCTACTATTTTTCCTTCCCTTCCTTTTCCTACTACGAAATTAAAGTCTCCCATCACAATTAAGTTTTCCGCTCCCTTAATTGTCTAAATAATTTGCTTGACCTCTTCATACATTTCTTCGATCTCCTCATCATCGGCAGTGCTAGTGGGCATATAAATTTGTACTACTGTGGTTGGTGTTGGCTTCGTATCTATCTTGACATTGATAATGCGATCAATGCGTTGCTCATAGTAGTTTACCCGCATTCCTGTTTTCTTATTCATTATCAGATCTACTTCTGTAATACACCCAACTGATTTTGTATTTATAATCCTGTACTCGCCTGACCAGAAGTCCTGTCCCTCTTTCCACCGAACTTCACTAATCCCCATTATATCTAACTACAGCCTATCCATTTCCCTTTTTAAATTTTCTAACTTCCCTACCCGATTAAGGGATCTAACATTCCACACTCCGATCCGTAGAATGCCAGTGTTGTCTTTCCTGATGATCCCATCCTCCTGAGTAGTCCCCGCCTGGAGATCCGAATGGGGGACTATTTTACCTCCGGAATATTTTACTCGTGAGGATGCCATTATCATATATACATACAGTTGGCCTCGAGAAAAGTAACAGCTGTAGTTTCCCCTTGCTTTCAGCCGTACGCAGTAGCTGTATGGCAAATCCACATTAGCTGATTTTACAAGGCCAGCTCAGTCAGTCATCCAGACTGTTGCCCCTATAACTACTGAAAAGACTGCTGCCCCTCTTCAGGAACCACACGTTTGTCTGGCCTCTCCACAGATACCCCTCCGTTCTGGTTGTACCTACGGAACGGCTATTTGTATCGTTGAGGAACGCAAGTCGCCCCACCTCGGCAATGTCTGTGGTTCACGGGGGTGGAATTAGGCGCTACAAAATTGGGTTTTCTGGGTAAAGAAACCACTATCCTATTGTCTGCAGTGCAGTAAGATTTTGAGAAATCTTGAAACAAAGCCAGTTCCTTTGGATTCGGAGTTCTTGTTTGGTCGTCAGTGATTCCCACTGCTTCTACTTTTCAGAAACGCCGTAGAATATCGCTATTTCTAAACTAACTTGGTTTGTTATCAGGGGGTTTGCCATGATGTTTGAATTGTACACACGAAGAATCCAACCCATAGTTTAAGGTATCAGTACAATTGATTGTGTTAATCGAAACAGAGAGGAATCTTTAATGATTTTGTAGTAGTGACCTGCTCAGGTAATAATTTTAATAGGCCGTGGTGGAAAGGCCTTGCGCTCTAAGGCGCCTTCCTGCGTAGTGCGCGGTTGTTCCCCGTCGGAGGTTCGAATCCACTCTCGGACATGGGTGTATGTGTTGTAAGTCTAGGAACTAATAACCATAGTAGTTAAGTCCTATGGGTTTACAAACATTTGATCATTGGAATCTCAATAGGAAAAACTTCTGTGTCGTCCTTTCGGACCGCCAACTGAATTTTTCGAGTGCGCATTAGTTTTGTGATTTCAGATGGGATAGTTGAATGAATTCTACGACTCTATGACGAGTTGAAGTTACATGCAGTATTTCAAAGGCATTGAATTAATGGGCACGATGTTATAAAGTTTTTAAATCTTGTTCATCAATGAGAAACTTGTAAATGAAAACTGACAATATCTAGTAATCAGCGAGTGAGTGCTTAATCCTGTTTGTCCTCTGATCCAAACTCGAGGAGTCTGAATATAGGTAAAATCGGCTGAAGATACGTCTGTTTTCCCTACAATAGTAGTGGTGCCTTGCTGAAAAGATGAAGTAGAAGTAGCAGTGTCAGTACAAATCGCTTATTGATGCCGCTTCTTGCACCTAGAAAATGAAACCTTCCCCTTCTTACTGCAGGTTTTAGCTTTATGACTCGGTTTAGGCCTATAAAACGATTATCTTGCTTTAATTAAGCTGTTGATGTTCATCACTATATTGCAGTCTTGAGCCCAAAGAGTTCGCAAAATGCACAATATGATTGCACGTATCGTTTTAATTTATCGAGAGATTTAAATTGTTTGGAATTTCCGTGAAAGCTGCAATGGGCGTGAAGCTGGCAGCTGTTCGTCATGAATTTTTTGTGCAGTCAGAGCACCATCAATTTCTTACTCTAGAAGTTAAGCTATTTCAGTACATCTCACTCCGACATTTCGGTTCTTCTATCATGAATAACCCACTTCTGACACATTTCGGTAGGCTATGATGGCAGAATTTTCGGTATGAGAACTTTACCGTATGCGACGACATCTGTTCCTAGGACACGCAATGCTTGAATACGACGGCTACTTTCTAGGGATGTACAGTTCAGTGTTTCAGGCGTCTAAGGCTGTACTTGCCTTAGCGCACGCAAATAATAGAGATGCGCCTGTATAATGAGGTTGTTATCTCCGTATCGATTCAATAAAATTTTATTTGTTTCCATGTGCTAGCTGTAATAGGAATTCCATCTACTAACAACTTCGGTTTGCCTGACAAATACCCTCGAAGAAAAACATGTTCATTAACTGTAGAAAGCGATGGGTCTTTATCAATAGTTGATTCAAATTGTTCCGAGAAGCGGGGCCACATGTCGACATCTCCACAAAATCGTTCGAGCTTAATGGCAGGTGTATGCAACAGTGGAGTGTAGGAGACGAGGTATTCGTGTGAAATGTTGACACTGAAAGCCTGCAATTGATTGCTTTTGTAAGCTTATGTATTTCGAGTTTCGTTTTGTCTATATATTCCGCACGTCTATGTCATATTCATTGTCACTTAGAAGATCGTGAATATCATGATCCAAGGGATCGAAAACTTCTCTAAAGTCTCGGATGGATGTTGGAATGTTTGGGAGGGACAAAACTGCAAGGTCATCAGTCCTAAAGTGTCGAAGACATTCCCTGCAGTGTTCAAAATCGTCCAACGGGCTTTTTGTAGTAAGTTCCTCAACAGTTGGACAAAACCACGAGGCATTTTTCCTCTCCCTAGTCCTTTCTTTTAAGTTTGATACCTGTTTTTCTAAATCGTTAGGCAGCATTACGAAAGTGCTTGCGTAATATACAGAGAGCGTAAGCGTAAATGAAACTTGTGCTATGAATTACCTACTAAACGCGCAAGATTTCACACTTTTGATACAAGCAAAGTTCCTGAACCATGCCATTACCGGTAGCATACTTTTAAAAAAAGGAGTTTAATTCGAGAACATAATTCCTACATTTTGAAAGTACATATTTATGACTCATGTGCTTCTTATTGTTGTCGTGTGTCTTGCTGTTATTATCATACAGCAGTAGGACTGTACATAATACGAGTATTAACGACATTTCATTGGTACGAGAAAGGTGACCGAACAGGACTTCTCCCAGGAACATTCCTGTTTCTGACATTTTCATGTGAGGTACGGGTACTGAAACAAAAATGACGTCGACATTGCACCAAACGAAATGTCCATTGTGAAATATAGCTTTCACTGTCGATTTTTTCGATTCGTTTATGAAACTAAAGAAAAATACATAAGTTGTTTAGGCAAACGATGAAATATTTTAGAAATGCTAGAACTAGCTGCCCAACAACGTATGTCAGTATCTAAGGTGTGATGGGTGTCTGCGGTTGCTCCAATTTTCGTTCTCTTCGAAGAAGAAACGTTCGTTAAAAAGATTCCACTAAAAACCTCCTTTCTATTGTCCTTGCGGTCTTCAGCCCGCAAACTGGTCTGGATTTTGTACAAGTTGAATATAACTTCAAGTTATACCCCTGTTACGTTTAGAAAAGTATGTATTCCAGCCAACATTGTCAGAGGCTTTCTCCAAATCTACAAAAGCTAAAAACGTAGGTTTGATTTTCCTTAAACTATCTTCTAAGATAAATCTTAAGGTGAGTATTGTCTCACGTGTTTCAACATTTCTTATAATTCAAAACTAATCTTCCCCGAGGCCGGATTTCACCAGTTTTTCCATTTGTCTGTATACAATTCGTGTTAGTATTATGCAACCATGATTTATTAAATTGACAGTTCTGTAATTTTCAAACTTTCTTTGGAAATGGAAATATTATATTCTTCTTGAAGTCGCAAGTTATCTCCCCTGTCTCAGCACACAGGGTGGACAATTTGTTCATGACTGACTCTCCGAACGATGTCATCAATTCAGACGGAATATCATCTACTCTGGGACCTCCTTTTGATTCATATCTTTCAGAGCTGTGTCAAATTCTTCACGCGCTACCGTATCTCCTATCGCATTTTCCTCCACTTCGTTTCTACGATACTGCCTCCAAGTTTATGTCCCTTGTGTAGGATCTTTATATATTCTGCCACCTTTCAGCTTTCCCTTTTTTTCTTAGTACTGATTTTCCATCTGAGTTCTTCATATTCATGCTACTACTTACCTTGTCTTCCTATAGGCAGTATCTATCTCTCCCCTAGTTATACATTCTTCTATGGTCTTGCATTTGTCCTCTAGCCACTCCTGCTTAACAAGTCAGCCTGAAGATAAAATAAAACAAAGTGAATGTGGGGGGGAGGGGGCAGAATCCGTCTCTTGCCTCTCCTGTCCCCCCTCCCTCCCGTTGGTGAAGGTAAATAACTCTTGTATAACATTCTCTCTTATTGATGAAACTTGGATTAGAGACTTTGAAGCGAATTGAAATAACTTTGTGAAGAGCTTCAGATTCTCTACTTCCAAAAAAATATCGACGCATTCAATTAAAGATCAAGGAAGCGACGAGTATTGCTTTTGTCATAGAGTTCCGTGTGGAACAAGTGTCACGGCAGTGTATTATCGCCGCGGCGGAGCGGCCGAGCGCATTGAGGCGCTATGCTACGATGCGTGAGGCCGTACCCCGTCTTGGATTCGAATCCCCCCTTGGGCATGGATGTTTGTGTCGTCATTAGTATAAGGTAGTTCATAAGTTTAGGGACTGATGACCCTGCATTTACGTCCCATAAGCTTCACAAACATTTGAACAGAGTATTATCGTACGTTCAAGTAGAAAAATGCACAGAACTCGACATCAGTTGCTCGAGTCTGTGTCACTCAATCTCTACGACAATGCTCGCCCGCATATCGACAATGCTCTAACCCAAACTAGCGGGAATACGGATGGGGAGAGTTGCCGCATCCTCCATACAACCTGAACATGAATCCATCAGAATTAGATTTGAATGTCTTTGAATGTGGACATCGTTGTCTTTCCTTGGAAGAGCTTTCTACCGTTACCTGAACTATTCGACAAACGAAGTGGTTTTCTGCATGCAGTAATACAGCTGTTAAGACGTCGAGATTCTGTCATAGAGAAGCTGGCAGACTATGCTGAAGAATTATAAAAAGCACATTGAAAAATAGTGTAAATAAAAAAACGAATGCATTTTTTATGAAGCTTTCGTCGTATTTAGTATTTTGTGCACCTTCAGCACGCTATAAATTTTTTTGTTAGAAAAATTTGCAGCTAGTTGCACAGATAAAATATTTTATTTCGACCAGTTATGGGCACTTGGCGCACTTCTTCAGTAATCTTATGGGTGATAAATTTATTATTGAAATAAAATAGATGTGGTGAAAAATTTTGAGTTACATCACTGATTATACAGTTGCTGAAGATGGACAAAATTCTAAATTTAACGGCAAGCCAACTGCAAAGAACAGCCAATATACACAGAAATGCGTCGAAATAAAATATTTGACTTGTGCAACTGGTTGTTACATTTTTTAAAATAACGGTAATATGCAAGTAATCATAAACATTGGAAATTCAATTCAAATGTTCAAATGTTTGCAAACACAAGGGACTTAACTACGTTGGTCATCAGTCCTTAGGCTTACAAACTACTTGAACTAGCGTCAAGTAACTTATTCTAAGGACAACACAAACACCAATGTCCGAGGGAGGACTCGAATCCCCGACGGCGAACAACCGTGCACTCCTCAGCAAGGTGCTTTAGAACGCTTGTCCACTCCACCGCGGCAGGAAATTCAACAAAAGTTCACGCAAAACAATGGCATTATTTTTTAAATGTCACCCAAGCGAACGCTGCCGTTTGGTTGCCTCATCTGTTGATAAAATTTTTCTAGCTTTGGCATCCGGTTCCTCAGTTCCTGTGTAGTCTCACGAGCTTTGTTTTTTATTATTTTATTTATTTATTTCTTTTTTCATTACAGTATGCCACTTCGATGCTCAGATAACTTACATAGTTGCCAATTCTGAATTTAAGAAAAAATGATAGATTTTTTAAATGAAATAATTGTCATCTGATTGTTATGGTTTATTTGTTAAAACACAGCCATGATTTCGACCGTGGAGCCGTTATCAAGTGTCACATATCACTTAACATTATGTTACACGCCAGAAGTGCATGTAAGAATAATAATGATAATTTTATATGACTATTCCTTCACCAAGGAAAAGTCATTAATTTATAGAGTGTTAAGTTCTAGAGATGACAGTTTCTTTTTAGTTATTTCAACACAGTAATAATCAAGTAAATCAATTTTGTCCCTAAACGAACTAAAGTTGAAGAGACTGCGCTCTTCAAGCCTGCTACCTTTTCTCGAAGGTGAAATGATACTTGGGTGATTGACGTTTGGACGAAAAAGGAAACACTTCGACTCGCGCTGCCCTTTGGATTTACTGACCTATCTCACGGAGAACGGTTAATGTGATCTTTCACATGATAATACTTTCAGTTACGAATTCCGAGCAGAAAATCCCTTACTACACCGAGTAATAAATGTTTTTGTTTGGCAGAATAAAAATTTTGTAAAGTTGTGATTTAGTTTTTAAATATTTTCCGATTTTGTAGGTCCACGGGCAGTCCTCCCTCATCTAAAGAGGCCCAAATGTCACATAGCTCATTTCTCCGTGTAACGTAACAATACTGGGAGAGAACTCAAACGAGTATGATAAAATGTACCAAGCAAGAGTCACCCTAATCTACGCGTCTATGTTATGTAATGTCGCAGACAATAAACACAACAATAAAATCTTTTGTAGATATTTGAGAGATGTACTGTTCAGACGGATGGAAGTCAACAACGGTAAACGACAGCTCTCCTGTGGAGAGAAAAGTTCTGCCCGTGTTGTCAGTCCAAGCACACATCCGAATGAGTCATAAGCAGCGGTGCGTAGCCTGTGGCCGGGGTTTTACCGTAGCAGAAATTCAGCTGAAATTGTTCGCCCGTCACAGGCGTTGCTCAGCATCTCCATTTCGGTGCCCGTCTTTATCGTGATTTCCTCAGCCAAGTCATCCTTAGAGGTAAAAAAACCTTAGTATTTCGAAAGGTTCATGGCGCAGTATGCTCTTAGTAATTGATTTACAAATACTGTGCGATTCCTAAGAGAATATCCTATGACGTCTGTCAAACAAAAGTGTTTTTTTTAATAAAAACTAATAAAAAAGTCATATTTAGAGTACACTCTTCAGTTTTAATGTTCAGTACAATTTGAACCTAACAATATACAAAGTGTATGCTACTCTTGTTCCTTTGTCATACTGTAGCATATTCAACAACACTTTTTTCTGAAGAATATTTTGGAAGTTGATGTACCCAATTTACAGTAAGGAACTGAAATCCATTAATTTTGTATTATATTGGCATTAATTCGAGAACAACTAATAATAATATAAATTCCGAGATACACAACTCATGTGGATATACTTAGTTGTTCAGGATGTAGGTTCGTTTGAAGGGACCTTTATTTTTTTTTTTTTTTTTTCTTCTTCTCCTTCTTCTTCTTTCCGTTTTCGCCAAGTGAGGACCACGTTAAACGAATTATCAATGTTTCTTCTGTTCTTTTTCTTTGTCCAATAATCTTTCATTATTATACTTTGCAACCTTCTTCCCATTTCTATCCATAATAATTTTCTTATGGGTTTAGTTCTACAATGGAAACCTGTGAAAGCCTGAAAGTTCTTTTTAAATAGCATCTTGTCCTCTATCTGTGGTTTCTTTACACGTTGATGATGCGGTTTAATACCCTGAAGAACTTTATTGAAAGTGGCAATGGTCGCGGAAGCCTGAGCTTACATTTTTGTGTCTGGTTCACAAGTAACTGTACCATTTTCTGTTTTCCAAATGAATCCGAAGAAGACGCTCTTTTTCCTTATGATGTCTGGAATTATCTCTATTTTATTCTACAATTCTTGGTTGGCCTCGCTCCATAACTGACAGGATTCTGTTTTTAAGCACCGGAAATTATCTAGAAAATATTTCGTCCGACCAGTTCTAATTTCTTTATTTCTCCTGTTGTAGTTGTAGTCTTCAGTCCGGAGACTGGTTTGATGCAGCTCTCCAACCTCCTCTATCCTGACCAAGCCTCATCATCTCTTGATAAGAATGGCAACCCACATCCATTTGAATCTGCTTACTGTGTTTGTTTCTTGGTCTCCCTCTGCCATTTTTACCCCACACACTAACCCCAATGCTAAATTTACGCCGCGATGGAGTAGCCGAGCAATCTAAAGCGTCTAGCCGTGGAGGTTCGAATCCTCCCTGGGGCATGGGTGTGTGTGTGTGTGTTGTCCTTAGGTTAGTTTACCTAGGTTTAAGTAGTTTGTAAGCTACGGACTGATGACCAGGCATTTGGTCCGATAGATTTACAGACATTTGAACATTTTTTTGCTAAATTTACGATTCCCTCATGTCTAAGAACGTGTCCTACCAAAAGATCTTTTCTTTCAGTCAAGGCATGAAAAAAATCCTTTTCTCCGCAATTCTGTTCAGTACGCAATCTATCCACGTAATATTCAGCATTCTTCTGTAGCATCACATTTCAAAAGCCTCTATCCTCTTCCTGTCTAAACTATTTATCGTCCAAGTTTCACACCCGTACAAGGCAACACTCTACACAAATGCCTTCAGAAAGGACTTCCTTACACTTATATTAATAATCGATGTTATCAAATTTATCTTCTTCAAAAACGCTTTTCTTCCTTATTCCATTCTGCATTTTATATCCTCTTTTTGTGACCGAAGTATCAACATTCATCTACCACAATTATTGTTTCGTTACCTAATCTATTTCCTTTAGCATCACCTGGTTTTCTAAGACTCCATTCCATTATCCTTGTTTTGCTCTTGTTAATGTTCATCTTATGCACTCCTTTCAACGTACTGTCCATTCCGTTCAATTGTTCTTCCAGGTATTTTGCTGTTTCTGACAAAATTACAATGTTATCAGCAAAACGCAATGTTTTCATTTCTTCAACCTGAGCTTTAATTCCTTCTCCAAATTTCTCTTTTCTTTCTTTCACAGCTTGCTCAATGTGCAAACTGAATAATAAATTTACGGATTTTAATTCGCAATGTGCGATATTTTCCGACTTCAGCTATTTTTCTTTAATTGATGTACCATTTTGTAACATACGAAAATTTGTACCGGACGGGGACTCGCACCCGGGTCTTCCGCTTTTCGCGAGCGGTCGCCTTAACCACTCGGCCACCCGTCAACTAAAGAATCGACTAAAGAAAAGCAGCTGAAGCCGGAAAGTATCGCAAATTGCGAATTAAAATATGTAAATTTAACATTTATAGCTGCGGACCATCAGTAACTCTGTTCCTGTAGAACAGTAGTTTCAAGGTGCAAACTGAATAACATTGGAGAAAGGCTGCAACCCTTTCTTACTCCTTTCCCAACCACTGCGTCGCATGCATGCCCTTCAACTCTAATAACAGCTGTTTGGTTGATGTAAAAAAAAAAAAAGTAAAGCAGTCAACAATCCGAAGATTGGTTTGAACACCACAGTGCTTTACTAGGCATGGCCCTGTTTGGAGGTGGTATGCCGTTGCCTTCCTCTGACCTTCGAACTGACTTACCCAGCCAGTTATAGGGGGACCTACAGTTTAACGTGGGTTCCAAACCACGGTGTTACTCGATATTTTTCACATCAGCAACACTGCCAGACGTGAAAGAAGTGGAAAGTTACAGATAAAAATTCAAACATCTCGCGGGGATTGAACCCGGGATCCTTGCGGACGTTGCTCGTGATTGTTCGTTTTGGTTCTACGTGTTCTTTGGCTCAGCTTTTTTATTACAGAGGGCGTTCAGCCACGGCGCACGGCGTGCTACGGAGCCGCTTGGTTAATGTACAAGTTGTAAATAACCTTCCGTTCTCTATATTTTACCCCCCCCCCTTCCCCCCTAACTTCAGATTTTGAAAGAGTGTATCACATTCAACATTGTCAAAAGCTTTCTCCAAAACTATAAAAGCTAGAAATGTTGTTTTACGTTTCCTTTATCTTCTAAGATAAGTCGTAAGGTGAATATTGCCTCCCGTGTTCCGACATATCTCCTGAATCTCAACTGATCTTCCCCTATGTCAGCATCTATCAGCCTTTCTATTCATTTCTGTAAATAATTCGTGGCTTATTAAACTGGTGGTTCTGAAATTTTCACACCTGTGTGTGCGCTTCCTTTCTTCGGAAGGGGGATTATTACATTTTTCTTAAAGTATACTCCAAGGGCCTTGTTTCGACTTAGGGCTTTCAGTGCTTTGTCAAATTCATCTATCCGTATAGTATCTCCTATTTCATCTTCATCTGCTTCCTCTTCCTTTCCTACAATATTGTCTCGAACTTAATTTTCTTTGTACATCCCTTATATAAACTCTTTTCACCTTTCAGCTTTCTCTTCTTCACTCATAACCGATTTTTCATCAGAGTTCTTGATATTCATACAGCTATTTTTCTTGTCTCCAAATGTCTCTCTTACTTTCCTGAAGGCGGCATCTATTTTTCCCCTAGTTATACATTCTTCTACAGATTTGCGGGGCTTCTATCCACTCCTGCTTAGGTCTTTTGCACTTCCTATCAATCTCATTTTTCACACGTCTGTACTCCATTTTGTCTGCTTCATTAATTGCATTTTTGTATCATATTATCTCTTAATGCTACCCATTCCTTTTCTATTGTTTTATTTTCTCCCGTTTCTGTCAATTGTTGCCTAAATCTGTATCTGGAATTCTCAAGAACTTCAAGTTCCTTCAATTTATCCAGGTTCCATCTTCTTATATACGAACCTTTCTGCAGTTTCTTCAGTTACAGCCTACAGTTCATAACAACATATAGTGAGAGTCTATACCCCCTGCATATATCGTACAGTTTAAAACCTGTTTATTTTATGCCTTACAATTATAAAATCTATCTGGTACCTTCCAGTGTTTCCTGGTCTCTTCCACGTATACAACCTTCTTCCATGATTCCTGAACCAAGTGTTTGTTATGATTAAATTATATTCCGTACAAAATTCTACCAGACGGTTTTTTTTTTTCATTCCTTTCGCCCAGTCCTTATTCACGTACTATTTTTCCTTCCCTTCCTTTTCCTATTACCGAATTCCAGTCCCCCATCACTATTAAGTTTTCCTCTCCCTTAATTTTCTGAATAATTTCCTTTACCTCCGCATACATTCAAGATTATGTTATTATATTTTTATTATTCGTATATAATACTATCATTTAGTCAGCACACCCAAGCTTTATTTTGTAAAAGATAACATTTTACAATAGAACTATCTTTCTTTATTAGTTTCTGGTTATTGACAATTAAATTATAATTCAAAAAATATCTCCCCGTATCAAGGGATTAACAGGGAGCCCATGTAGATCTTAACGAAGCATTCGCAAAGTTCAGGCTCTTGCAGTAACTGAATTATTTGAATCTGATCACCAGTATTTTTAAAAAATTTGATTTATCAGATTGTCTTTAAAACTAGGGTATCCAACAATATCACCACACTGTTTTATCATTTGAAAGGAAGATAATTTTTGAGTTTTTCCACTGATTGCCGGAATGTGTGTATAGTTAGACCGAATTACATTAGCTGCATAGAAAAAATAATTCAGAAGTTGAAATAACACGTTAGCACCCCCGGGGAAAATGTGCTTTCCAATTTTGTTTAGTACTAAAATACTAATATTTATCAATAACAGAGACACTTAATTTTTTAACCATTCACCATAATTTTACCGACTAGTTCACCAGCGTGACCAGAAGCAATAACGTTGATCCTATCCTACAGTTCTGATATTTTTAAAACCAGCAGATGAAAGTATGGATAATTTGATCCTTCTAATTCCATGGCAACATTCGCAATAAACTTCAAAAACAAATTCTGTTTGTTAATTTTATCAGGTTTGCAAAATCTAGCATCTTCTATTTCCGTGAACCAGTTTAACACGGGGACGGATTTTACTGACAGTTGTTTGAAACATAAATAGAGGATATCTAAACTTGAATACATGTTACAGGTGGTTGTAAACCAACTTCCCCATCTGCTCAAGATCAGGCTCGGGATACAATGATACTGGTACGTCCGGGAAGTTTCCGTCCAAGTATGAGCAGAACAAATGTTTGATTTTTCTTGACGAATGAAAGCAGTTCTTAATTTGTGTCACAATAGCATTAAGCACTTTCAAATTCTTCTGCAATACATTAAAATGTTTTACTATATTTTTGAGTAATTACAGTTCCGTTCTACCACTTTCCAACATAATACTCATCTTGTCAACATTTCGATGTATGGGGGTTCTGCTCGCTGCAACATTATTCTCCTGGGGCGTCGTGGTAGAAATAAATACTCGTTATGTACAATTTTTTACTTCTTCTTTAATTTGAATCAAACATCTTCTCCACCAAAACATTACAACTTAGTAACGTATACAAAGCATCAGAACGGTAGTACTTCCATTTCAAAACACAGACTGACATAGCTTCCAGTGCACTTCAGAAAAGCCAAAACTCGAACTCCCCCACGAAAGGCGGCGATGCAAATATATAACCTTGACAATAATGGCATTACATTACACATTGTTCATAACAATTGAATATACTAATTTACAATTAACAAACACACAAAGAAAACATTTCATGTACACAAAAATAATCACAATATAAAATGAAAACTATACATACAATAATTTTGGATGGCGTAAATATTTTTAAGACAAAAATCTCAGTTCTTTTTGTTAGACAATAAAGCGGAATGTTAAATGTCAATTAATTTGTTAATGAGTACATCATACATGTTCCTAACATATATTGAACTATCAATTATCTTCGCAAATCTGAAAATAGGTTCAAAATCTCACGTCAGTCAATATATACAAAGAATAACTATATTCAAATCTCGATTATTCATTAATTAATACAGTTATCTGGCCAGCACAACTTGTTTATGAGCCTAACATATATACAATGCTATTTATTTTAATGTCTTTATGTAGATACAAAAGATTTTACAATTCGTCTGTTTAAGTCTTGAAATAACATACAATGACGCAACTATTGTTTATAGAACTGTCTGGAAAGAAAATATATGAATCTTTTAATTAATGGAATCTATCACTTGTTTTAATCACAGTATCACCGAGACACTGTCCTACACTGATTTCTAGACAGGCTACTTCGTTTGTAACTTCACACGCAAAATATATCACTATTACACCACACGATTCCGGATCCGACGCAGACAGTATCGTACAATAACATTGAGATGAGGGTAGTTCACCAAATTTTAACGTGAAAGGGTTAGAATAAGTTATTAATTATTTTAATTCATATAGTCAATTTCAAAAGTATGTATAGACTGCACGAACGCTTGAGAACACGTTCTACATCTAGATATATACTCTGCAATACACCGTAAAGTGCGTGGCGGAGGTACACTGTACCACTACTGGGCATTTCCTTTCCTATTCCACTCCCAAAATGGAACGAGGGAAAAAGAATGTTTGTATGCCTCTGTACGAACCCTAATTTCTCTTTTCTTGTCGTGATCTTTACGTGAAACCTAAGTAGACGGCAGGAAAATCGTTCTACATTCAGCTTCAGATTCAGGCCCTCTAAATTTCCTCAACAGAATTTATCGAACAGAACGTCGTCTTTCCTCCACTGATCCCTAATTGAGTTCCCGGGGCATTTCCATTACACTTGCGCATTGGTCGAACCTACTAGTAACGAACGCTGTTCGCCTCTGAACTGCTTCCATGTCTTCCTTTAAACTGATCTGATGCGGGTCTCAAGCACTTGAGCAATACTCAAGACGTGGTCGTACAAGCGTTTTGTACAGATCCTTTACAGATGAAGTACATCTTCGAAAAAAATCTCCCAATAATTATTATTAGTAGTATCTAGCAAAATGCTCTAACAAAAATATTTCTTATTCAGATATTGAATCTTGAGTGTTGGCTAACACACCAAACACACAGTAGCCAGAAGAACCAGTAGTTTCGTCGCAAATTAGAACCAAATCGTATTTACCTTCTGCTTATTTGTAGTTCATTTGCAAAATGTGGACGGATTGTTTACTTAGGTGGTTGGCTGTTGAAAGTTCTCCACATCCTAACCAATAGATAAAAGGAAAATCACCATCAAAAACAGTCGTACATATCATAGTTGTACTATCAGTTAGGTTTTATGAGCAGACAATACATACCTGGTACATTAAATTGAAGCCATTACCGGACTTCAGGGTCGTCTACCTCCTCCAGCGGGATGTTAGCTTTCCGTAGCAGAGCCGTTACTTCGTGAACAAATTCTTTTTTTTTCCATATTTACCTTGCTTTTGCTCGTCTAAAGTGAGTTCTACTTCTCCTGCCGTTTCATTGTTGAACTGAAATTGCATTATAAATTTCTTTATTTTTCATACAATCCGTTTATACAGATTTTTTTTCTTCCATTCGATGCAAACATTGCAAAATTTGTTGTTCTTACGGTCTTCAGTCCGGAGACAGGTTTAATCAACTCTGTATTGAGGCACTATGCTACGATGCGTGAGGTCGTTTCCCGTCGGTGTTTCGAATCCCCCGTCGTGCATGGATGTTTGTGCCGTCTTTAGTATAAGCTAGTCCATAAGTAGTTTGTAAGTTTAGGGACTGATGACCCCGTAGTTAAGTCCCATAAGCTTTAAAAACATTTGAACATTTGAAGTTTGATCATCTCTCCAACCCGCTCCATTCTGAGCAAACCTCTTTACTCCTCGTAAGAACAGCAACACACATCTATTTGAACCTGCTTACAGTATTCGTATCTCGGTCTCTCTCTGCGATTTGTACCCTACACCATTCCTTTCAATGCTAAATGCACGATTCGTTGATGTATAAGAACATGTCCCACCAATCGATCCTTCTGTTAGTACAGGTATGCCAAAAATTCCTTTTCTTTCCCATTCTATTCAGTACCTCCTCATTAGTTACGCGATATATCCACCTGATTTTCATCATTCGTCTGTAACATGGCATTTCAAAAGCTTCTATCATCTTCCTGTCTGAACTATTTATAGTCCATGTTTCACTACCATACAAGGCGACGCTCCTTCAGAAAAGACTTCCTAACACTTAAATTGATGTTGATGTTAACAAATTTCTCTTTTTCACAAACACTTTTCTTTCCTAATGCCGTTCTGTATTTTGTATCACCTGTGCCGCGACCATCGTCAGTTATTTTACTGTCCAAGTAACAAAACTCATCTAGCACCTTTATTATTTAGATTATTAAACTAGTTCCTTCAGCATCGCCTGATTTTCTGACCCTGCATTTCATTATCCTTGTTTTGCTATTATTAATGTTCATCTTATACAAGACACTGTCCATTTCTTTCAGTTGCTATTATTGGTCCTTTGCTGTCTCCTACAGAGTAACAGTGTCATCGGAAAACCACAAAGCCTTTGTTTTTTCGCCCTGGACTTAAATTCATTCTTCAAATTTCTTCTTGGTTTCATTCAAAACTTGCTCAATGTACAAATTGAATAACATTGGGGAGAGGCTAAAATCCTGTCTTACTCCCTTCCAAACCAATGCTTGCTTTTAATATCTTTCAACTGTTGTCTGGTTTCTGTGCAAGTTGTAAATAACCTTCTGTTCTCTGCTGACTTCAGAATTTGAAAATATGTGTTCCGTTCATTTTGATAAAAATCCTTCTCTAAATCCACAAATGCTAGAAATGTAGCTTTCCGTTTACTTAATCTACTTTCTAAGATAAGTCTTAAAGTCAGTATTGCCTCACGTTTCCTACATTTCTCCTAAATACAAACTGATCTTCTTCCAGGTCGTCTTCTACCAGTGTTTCCATTCTTCTGTAAATAATTCGTGTTATAATTTTGCAACCATGACTTACTGAATTTATGGTTCTGTAATTTTCACACACGACCGTGACTGTTCTCTGGAATTACGATTATTAAATTTTTCTTATGTCTGAGGGTATTTCGCCCGTCTCATACATCTTGGACACCAACTAAATAGTTTTGACATGGCTGGCTCTCCTGGAGACTTATGTAGCTTTGAGGGAATGTCGTCCACTCCAGATGCCTTGTTTCTACTTAGATCTTTCAGTGCTCTGTCAAATTCGTCTTTCAGTATAGTATCTCCTATTTCATATTCTTCTACGTCCCCTTCTCTTCCTAAAGTATTGTCTAGTAGTTCATTTCCTTTGTAGAGCGCCTTTATATATTCTTTCCACTTTTCAGCTTTCCCTTTGTTTTCCATGTGAGTAGCCACATATTCATACAGCTGGTTTTCTGGTCTCCAAACGTGTCTTTCATTTTCCTGTAGGCGGTTTTATTTTCCCCCTAATCACACCTTGTTTTACGGACTTGCACTTTCCCCTTTTGGCTCTTAATTTCCTGTGATTTTCATTTCAGTTGTCTGTGCTCCATTTTACCTGCTGTATTTACACCATTTTACCTGCTTGATTTACGACATTTATATATTTTATTATTTCATCAATTAAATTCAGTATTTCCTGTGATATCCAAGATATTTTGTGGGTCTTGTCTATCTACTTTTTTGTTTCTCTGCTGCCTTGACTATTTCATCTTTCAAAGTTATTCATTCTCTTCTACTGCGTTATTCCCCCCTTTTTGTCAATTGTTGCTTAAAGCTCACTCTTAAAACTCTCAAGAACTTCTGGGTCTTTCAGTTTGTCCAGGTCCCATCTCCTTATATTTCGACCTTTTCTATTTCCAATTTTAACCTACAGTTCACAACCAATCTGTTGCTGTATATGTCTTACAGTTAAAACCTGGTTCCGAAATCTAGGTCTTACCGTTATCTATCTGGTACCTTCCAGTATCTCCCTATCTCTTCCAGGTATACAACCTTTTTTCATGATTCTTAAACCAAGTTTTTGTTAATGTTTCATGCAAAATTTTACCAGGTGGCTTCCTCTTCCATTCCTTTTTCCCATTCCACATTCGACTGCTATTTTTCCTTCCCTTACTTGTTTCTACTACCGAATTCCAGTCCCCCCATCACAATCCACTTTTCCTCTTTCTTAACTGTCTGAACAACTTCCTTTACCTCCTCATACATTTCTTCGATTTCCTCATCATCGGCATAGCTAGTTGACATATAAACTTTTACTACTGTGATTGGTGTTGGATTCGTATCTAACGTGACTACGATAATGCGATCACTGAGTTGTTCATAGTAGTTTCCTCTAGCTTTCAGACTTCTATTTTCTTTTTCATTATTATACCCACTCCTATAATACCTCCAACTGGTTTTGTATTTTTAATCCTGTACTCATCTGACCAGAAATCCTGTTCACCTTTCCACTGATCTTCACTTACCCACACTATATTTAACTTCAACCTATACATTTCCCTTTTTAAATTTTCTAACGTCCATAGCCATTTAAGGTATCTAGCATTCCATGCTCCAATCCGTAGAATCCCAGTGGTCTCTTTGCTGATGACAACGTCCTTCTGAGTAGTCTACGGCAAGATATTCGAATGTAGGACTATTTTACCTCCGAAATATTTTACCCAAAAAGACGCCACTATCATATATTCATTCAGAAGAGCTGCATGTCCTCGGGAAAAGTAACAGCTGTAGTTTCCTCTAGCTTTCAGACGTCTGCACTAACTGTATGGCAAAGCCACATTAGCTAATGTTACCATGCCAGCTCAGTCAACCATCCAGACTGTTGCCCCTGGAACTACTGAAAAGGCTGCTACTCCTCTTCAGGAACCATATGTTTTTCTGACCTTACCAGAGATCCCCGTTCGCTGTGGTTGCTCCGGCGGTTTGATTATACATTATACATTAAAAATATTCGTTTTGGAAACTTATAGGACATCACTCGCTAAGTGTTTAGCTCTGCTGTAGACTGTAACACTTGTCAAACGACTTGTGTTCTCTACTGACTGGTCTGTATATGTTTTTCTGACCGAGGGCGCTATTTGTGCAGCTAGTAAACATCATTATGGGTGCCCAAAAGTCCTAACATGAGGAGACAAGCTAGTAGTGGGGCAAAGCTGGTATTAGCACAGTGAGATTCGCCCGTCAACGTTAGTGTCATGAAGGTCAGGTTTTGATATCAAATTAATTATGCAAATTTTTTGATTAATTATGCAACGTTTTAATTATGCAAATCCGATTAAAATTGAATTTCATTTGTCATTTACTCTGTACTGTAACTGCAGTTACTCTGTACACTGATGCACTTGCATGTAAACACCTACATGTATGCCACCCCTCCCGACAGGTGCAGACTTGTCTGCCCCCACCACCCCTGTCAGTTTAGGGGTGGGGGCTGCTCCTCCAGCAAGCTGAGACACGTCTGCCCCTGTGCAATTCACTACCACCCCCAACTGTCGTGTCACATAACAATGCAAGGGAGGAAAGAAGGAAGATTAGAGTTTTTTGTATCCCTAGTGAGTATAGCTACATACATATGGACTAGTACAGCACGGTTACCAGCCAATAAGGAAAGCACTGTACCCAAATTTATCGCAGTATACATTGTATAGCGCCCATACAGAACGTTGCTAGTTACTGGTCATGTAACATGATCTGTGGGGCATAAAAGGATGCACGATTGCATCCACTGATCAATAGTTGGTAGTTGGAAGTGTCATCATCGGTTCCTCGAATGTGCTAATAAACATCCTTCATCTACTGGGAAGGAAGATAACTCCAATGGACTAACGATTTGGATTGTGGCTCTTACTGGAAAACCTGGACAATCTTGTTACTGATATTGGTAACGCCGGCCGCGGTGGCCGAGGGGACTGAGGCGCTCCAGTCACAGTCTGCACGGTCGGGGGTTCAAATCCCCCCTCGGGCATAGATATTTGTGACATCCTAGTTCGTAAGTAGTTCATAAGTAGTTTGTAAGTTTAGGGACTGATGACCCTGTAGTTAAGTCCCATAAGCTATACAAACATTTGAACATTTTTTGAACATTGGTAACATAAATTACACCGAAAATGCTACGCTCCTCAGTAAGAAGAATTTAAGTATGCCTACACCCATTACAGAGCCTTTTTGCGACAACAAGTGGACTGTCAGGTGCAAGTCGAGAAGAGCCGGTCTGTAATGGTAAAGAAGGAAATGTGTGGATCTTTTAACTTTTACCTGTGTTGTAAATTCGACAAGTTTGTCACTGCAAGACATAGAGTCAAGGCGAAGTTGCCTTTTCTCCTACGTGGCGATCGCGGAGTGGCATCAAAAGGAATACTAGAGAAACTCAACAAGGAAACACTAGAAAACATCTCAAAGAAATATGCAAATTCTGTGGCTATACTTTATAAAGTAGAATTGGGCGCTGTTCAAATAGATGTTTTAATGGAGGAACTTCCTGATATATTACAACAGCTTCATGCAGATGATTTCTATCTCCTGGATTTGGACATCACACAAAATTTTGCAGGGATTTTGAACAAAGTGGAGATGTGCAACTATCTCATATCCAACCATGACTTTCTTATACATCACAAAATAATACTCGTCTTATATATATTTATTTTGGGCATCAATGGAAATTAATTCTACTGTTTGTCGATCTTTTTACAGTTAACTAAACACTCAATTACTATTTGACATAACATTAGCTATCTCAAATTTCATTTTACAAATTTGTAAACTACTTTTTGTTCTCTTGAAATAAGTGTTTCACTGAATTTTCTTTCTTTTACTGCTAACCATTCAATGTCCGAGTTTCAAGTGACTAGTTCAAGGACTGACTGCCAAGATCGTTCTATTACCCACAATCCCTCACCTCTCAAATAGGAAGAATACTGCATTCCCATTGGTTAATCGTCTAAAGTACCTTTAGATCTGAGGGAGCGATTGTGGGTAATAGAACGAGCCTGGCGGCCAGTCCTTGAACTAGTCACTTCAAAACTCAGACATTGAACGGTAAGCAGTAAAAAAAAAAAAAAAAAAAAAAAAAAAAATAAAAATAAATAAATAAATAAATAAATAAAAATAAAAAAACTGTGAAACTCTTATTTCATATAGGTACGAAAAGTGGATACAGTACCTTTTGGCTACCGAGTTTTAACTACTTTCTTCCCCTAGTATTACGTGTAATTACTCAAAACTCGGTAGCCAAAAGGTACTGTATCTACTTTTCGTACTTAAGTGAGCGACTTATGGTAGTTTACTAGTACAAAGAACATCTATTTTTATACCACAGCACTGCAGACATCTCCATAAATGCATCCACAATTACGAAAACGTTTCGAATGTCAAATATAAGAGATCATTTTAGTATTTCTGGTATGGTTGGAAGCATTTCTGGGGGTGTCTGCCGTGATGTTTCTTTAGAGATTAGTACATTTTGCACTAAGGCACCCCCTAAAATGCCTCATATAGGTACAAAAGCTACCTTGCTATGTGTTCAACTACCTAGTTTCAACTACTTTTCAAGGTCATCCAACTGGTCAGTTTCAACTATCGAAATACTTGCATACAGACTGTTATACATAGCAGAGTTTCTTTTCCAAATAGTAACACCTCTCATTCCTCCTGCAAATCCTCCAACCAACATTGTTCAGGATTTTAACTTTTTGTTTTGTAAATAATAAAACCATTAATGTTATTCCACTCAACACTAATTCGGATTTTCTTTACGGAATTTTAAGATCACATTAAAAAAAAAAAAAAAAAAAAAAAAAAAAAAAAAAAAAAAAAAAGGGGGGGGGGTTCGTCATTCCACATAAAGCACAGTAAATGTGGAGTTCTTAGGATTTTTAGTAAGGTAGTAAATAAGCACACAAATATTAGAGTACAAAAACTTTTATTACATTTTATATACATGTTTACGTACAGAAAACAAGTTTGTATATATACATCTAGACACAGAATTCAACTCGTTCTTTATTCTTGGTTGGTGTAGCTTTAATTTTGTCTAATCTAATCTTTAACTTGTAGCTTAGATCCACATTGCCGTCTTCTATCTCCCTTTCCAACCAGAAATTCGACAGGTACCATGAAGGTATGTTCTCGAACTCCATTACGTATGTACGCTTATTCCAGTAATCCACTTCTTTTATAAATTTAATAACCAGCTCTGCACCTTCTGGCAATGATTCTAGACGAGAGCACTCGAATATTTTAACTTTATCTACTATTTCCTGCATAGCATACTGGTTATAGCACTCCACATCCCTCAGTGTGCAAGCCACCAACTCATCTGATACGAAATTCTGTGATAATTCCGAATGGAAGTCTAGGTTTACGGGTTTTGCAAACGAATGTTTGTTAAATATTGTTATTCCATCGGTTTTTAACTCCGAAAATAGCTTCTCTGTAGGTAGATGGTCACAATCCAGTCCTCCGCATTTGGTACAATATATCCATTCTTTCTGAGCAAATCCTAACGAGAGTGCATCTTTAAAAACACGTTTTTAATGTGTCCTTTAATGTAGAATACATCCTCCATTCCACAAATTTCGGTCAATACACAGTCTAGTGACCAAGCCCCTTGGCAAATATTTTATAAGTCCCAGTCATAGCCTCTGTTTAAAGCCACATGTAAACCTGGCTTGGACATCTGCTATACCTTCTTTCTCCCGCATTGGTTTATATTCTTCCTTTATGGCAGTTGCTTCAGCCATATATTCAAGTTTCTTTTTCTTGGCGTCGATCTCTCCATTTTCAGTTTTTTTTTTTCGTGCACATTAGACATTAACTGCATGTAGTGGTGTAATTTCATTAATGGGGAATGACTTAAGTCTGTGCGATACATTTAATCTTTTTCACTGAACTCGTGAAATGACATTGTTTGTAAGTATCAGACCTAATTCGGCGAGGTCTATATCTGGAGGCATTGTGGAGAATAATGTTCTGGAGTGGGAGAAATAGGTTTTATCACTTGGTTCATAAAACCTTCCATTCTTGTGGACACGCGACCATACGTTGGCATGTATGAAAAAATTGTTTGAAAAGTCTTGGTCGCAATTAGCTTTATTTCATGACGCGTTTCGAGAACATCATCAGACTGTGGTACAAAAGAAGAAAATTACATTTTAGATGTTTATAGAACATAATTATGATATCTATAAGGAGTATAAATCATATTAATACATATATACTTACAAAAGATTTTAAAAAACGATGGGAAATACCATCTTGGTATAGATGCCTGATTACAACTTTAAAATAGAAATATGTTTCTTCTGCTTTAATGTAACTCTTCTGTGTAATAATTATATCGTCCTTACTGGAGCCAGTATTACGAATTTATACGTAATTTACAGGGAGGCAATAGAAACTAAAAGGTGACAGAACATAAGGTATAAGCTTTTCTCGGTCTTTAGTGTATGGGAGATTTACCTGTATACCTTTCCATTTTCGGGTATTCTTATTACCCCAATAAACAAATTGCAGAACACTATTAAACACAACACAGCAGCTGTTCTGTAGGGAATTCGTTAACTGCATCCACATGGAGGAGCTTGGTACATTATACGTGGCGCGTCCAGAAAGTAAGTTCCGTTTCAATTTATCTCCGCTGCAGCGCTGCGATTGCAGTTTCGCACATGTGCTGTAGACGATGTGTATCAAGGAGAAGAACGTGCGCCATTTGGAGATCACTGTTAGCTATGTACACTTTGTTGTGCTTGTTTGAAATGTCGGCGTTGATTGAAAATCCCGCCGCCTGTGAAATCAGGTCGGTGATTCGGTTTCTGAATGCGAGGAAAGTGAAACGAAGTGAAATTTATCAGCAAATTTGCGATGTTTACGTACCAAATGCGATGAGTGATTCGATGGTGAGAAGATGGGTCCGACAGTTCAATGGCGGGCGTAGTGATGTGCACGATGAAGAATGAAGTGGGCGTCCACCTTTGGTTACAGAAGAACTGGTTCACTTTCATCTGTTCTTACATCTCAAATCTTTCCTTGGCGGTCATAACTTCACCAATGACCCAATGACGACGAGCTGAAAGAAACTGTTTCCCGCTGGTTGAAGACACGAGTGGCAGATTTATAGGAAGAAGGTATACAAAACCTGGTGCCACGCTATGACAAATGCCTGCAAAATTTCGGCAGTTAAGTGGAAAAGTAGTTTAAGAGTTGTAGAATTTTGTGCAATAAAAATTTCTTCTGTTTCTGTGTACAATTTCATTTTATTACCAAACGGAACTTACTTTCTGGACGCGCCTCATACATGGGCACACATTGCAGATACCGTTTTTTCTCGTTTAAATACTTAAACAATCTAGCACAGGCTCAGAAACACTGTCCATCCAGTATCTGTATATTGCAGCCTCCAGCCTTGTAATGCCATGATCTTGGCCCAACGAAAAAATAAAAGTCTCTCATAGTCGTGTTTCTGGACACTTTATAAAATTGATAATGTGATTACCAGTAACTTTTTTGACACCAGGGCTCGTGATTTGACATACAAATTTATTATATATTTTCGATGTTAGGACAGTTGGGACAGATTGTTTAACATGGCTGTCATTGTCCACAATCACGTTGCAGTTTCCTGTGCAGTCTCCTTCCATTATAGATGAACGAGGTTACTTCCCCATACAAAGTATAAATGTTTTGCGTGATGTACTGGTCATTAATGAGATGCTTTTTGTTTTAGGAATATGATGCATAGAAATTGTTCTTGGCAATTATTTCATGGAAAGGTCATGAAGAACTAAAGTCTCGACTGCTGTTAAGAAATACACAGAATCGTAAAAAGAAAAATTAATAATAATAATAAATAAATAAATAAATAATGAGGTTATTTCCTTATATAAAATAACTGATGACACTCTCTACGATGTTTATTGGCTCATCTTTAGTTGTATGAAAAATGAAAAACGATATACTGATTGCCTCTGTTGCAATTAAATTTTTGTACTTGTGTGGAGATTTGGGTTCCTAGCCGAGTTTCTTGAAGGGCAGTTGGCCATACTGCATACACACATTCCTTGCTATTTATGGCTGTAGGCAAAGAGAGGGTGGACACTTTCATATGCCACGCTGCGAGCATGCGCTTGCTTGAGCCCGGAAAACTGGCTGGTCTAGTTTTTGGCTGAAGAATATTTACCCCCACTAGCAAGACATCGTTGGTTTTTGTCGATTGTACTTGCAGTCGTTTAGACTTGATTAAATGACTTGTTCCTGTGTAATATGAGCGTTTAAGTAGAGTTACGAAAATCCATAGTTCCCACCTAAACTGTGAAACGAAATGTTGCCTCAGGAAACATAGGTACTTGGCGTCGTTGGTAATTGCTTGTAAATAATTGTTGTTAAACATTACTTCTGAGAGAAATATTCCCCCTGAAAAAAATGTTATTGCGATTATCTTTTTTCCTTTTTTGCAATGTTGGTGTACATCAATACTTAATAAATACATATTCAATACGATTATTATGCAAATTAATTGGAGACAGACCTGTCGCTGGGGGCGAGGGTGGTGGTTGTTAAAAATTAATTGGGGGCGCAACTCGCACAAGTGTGTAACCTTTGGAGACGGGGGCAGGTGGTGGTGACTTGCTGTTAATTTGATATGCAAATTTAATAAAAATAATGAGGGACAGCACTGGCACAAGTGAGCGTCTGTGGGGGCAGTGGAGGTGGGGGGGGGGGAATAATGACACATCAGTGGTCAGGCAAGTGGCCGAGGGTGGAGGGGTGGGGGTACTGGTACTGTCACTATGCATCGTGTAGAATCTCAGTGAGGTGTAACCGGCGTTACCCTACTACTCAGGCTGTAGTGGAGTTCCCAGCCACCCGAAGAACGTACTGAATAATTCATTTACCAGGAAGCCTGGAGTCAAATTCCGTAGCCACACTTTTTTCTTCATGTTTCATAGAGAATTTCCGTACTATGAAAATTAACAGGTATTTTTGTCCTGTTGACGAATCATTCTGGTCATACATACCATTACGTGAAAAAGTCCAAGATCATTATTCTCTATAAATTTCGCTGTAATTTCACGTATTTCGCAAAATAAGTGAACTAAGCTTTAAAACGAGTTTATTGGTTTAATTCGCGAAAACATTATCTCTCTTTTCTCAACCAGAAACATGTGATTAGTGAAGATATCGTAAAATCACTTCAAATAATTTTTGTCGCGTTTATCGTTAATGCGAAAAAATCTTGTTTCTACACATTTTTGTACAGATAAAGGATTTTTTAAAGCTTGTAATGTAACACATAGTTATTCAAATTATAATATTCTCAGTAAATTTTCGAAAATAGGTAATGCGGACAGAGTAGTCGAAATTCCCCTCGCCAAAATAATATTTCCTGTCGATTTAGGTAATTTGCGCCAGTTTTTCGAAAGGTACACTAATAAAAATGAACAATTTTCTGCAATGTAGTTGATAATTAAAATTTTGAAGTTGCAGGCAGCAGGGTGGTGGGGTTTGGGTTTGGACACAAAGGTCCCTGTCCTAGTTGCACCATTCACAGGCTTGGAGTAAAGTCATCGGCACACCGTGTATGGGTCTGAACGTGTGTGGTCAACGTGCCGAGTCCAACGTGCTGCTGAAAGGTCGGAGACGGCGCGACTTGTGCATACGACGTGTGCCTCGACGAGCTACCAATGAGACCTTGCGAACTACACGTGACCGCAACGTGCTCCAGTGACAAGTTGTCGGCGTGATCAGGTTCTAGAATCGCACTGTTTACGAAATCAAGAGTGGAATTCCAGCTTTACCTGTATTAAATCGCTTATTTCCGCGCTTATGAATATGTTCGTTATGTTCTGTGATATAGGCCTAAATTATAAGTTTCATGACAAACTGTGTGATATAAAATTAGAAAAGGCCTTCAAATGAGGCAAACATTATTGCAACAGTCTCACTTTTTAGTAAAATTTACAGGTTATTCTTCTATGGTCAATGTTACTATTCAGTAGAATAATGTTAAGAACGTGTAGAATACAATACGCGAAACAATAAAGTGTGTATTTTACACTAAGTACGGTGCAAACTGTCCTGTTCATAAAACGAATCCAACAAACTCTTCAGTCCGGAGACTGGTTTGATGCAGCTCTCCACAATACCCTATCCTGAGCAAGCCTCTTCATCTCAACATAAGAACGGCAATCTACATGTGTCTGAATCTGCTTACTGTATCCATCTCTTGGTCTTCCTCTGCGATTTTTACCCCACACACTTCCCTCCAACACTAAATTAACAATTCCTTGATGTCTAAGAATGTGTCCTACCAATCTATCCCTTCTTTTAGTCAAGGTATGCCAGAAATTTCTTTTCTCCCCAATTCTGTTCAGTACCTCCTCATTAGTTACGCGATCCACCCACCTAATCTTCAGCATTCTTCTGTAGCACCATTTTTCAAAAGTCTCAATCCTCTTCCTGTCCGCACTGTTTATCGTCCATGTCTCACTCCCATATAAGGCAACACTCCATACAAATGCCTTCAGAAGGGACTTCCTTAGGCTTCAATCAATATTCGATGTTAACAAATATCTCTTTTTCAAGAACGCTTTTCTACCCATTGCCATTCTGCATTTTATATCCTCTGTACTGCGACCATCATTTGTTATTTTACTGCCCAAATAACAAAACTGATCTACCTCCTTTATTGCTTCGTTTCCCAATCTAATTCCTTCAGCATCACCTGATTTTCTTACACTGCACTCCATTACCCTAGTTTTGCTCTTGTTAATGTTAATCTTATATGCACCTTTCAGCACACTGTCCATTTCATTCAATTGCTCCTCCAGGTCCTTTGCTGTATCTGACAGAATTACTATGTCATCGGCAAAACGCAATGTTTTTAATTCTTCACCCTGAACTTTAATTCCTTCTCCAAATTTCTCCTTGCTTTCCTTTATAGCTTGCTCAATATACAAATTGAATAACATTGGAGAAAGGCTACAACCCTGTCTCACTCCCTTCCCAACCACTTCATCCCTGTCATGCCCTTCAACTCTGACAACCGCTGTCTGGTTTTTGTACAAGCTGTAAATAACCTTACGCTCCCTATATTTTACTCCTGCTTGGTTCAGAACTTGAAAGAGTTTATTCCAATCAACATTGCCAAACCCTTCTCCAAATCTACAAAATCTAGAAATGTAGGTTTGCCTTTTCTTAATCTATCTTCTAGGATAAGCCGTAAAGTGAGTATTGCCTCCCGTGTTCCTACATTTCTCCGGAACCCAAACTGATATTCCCCGAGGTCGGCTTCTACCAGCTTTTCCATCCTTCTGTATATAATTCGTGTTAATATTTTGCAACCATGACTTATTAAACTGATGGTTCTGTAGTTTTCCCACCTGTCTGCACCTGCTTTCATTGGGATGGGGATTATAACATTTTTCTTAAAGTCTGAGGGTACTTCGCCTGTCTCATACATCTTACACACCAGGTGAAAAAGGTTTGTCATGGCTGATTCTCCCAGAGACTTCAGTAGCTCTGAGGGAATATCATCTATTCCAGGGGCCTTGTTTCGACTAGGGTCTTTCAGGGCTCTGTCAAATTCTTCTCTCAGTACACTATCTCCTATTTCATCTTCATCTACATCCTCTTCCCTTCCTACAATTTTGTCTCGAAGTTCATTTCCTTTGTAGAGCCCCTCTATATACTTTTCCAGCTTTCAGCTTTCCCTTCTTTGCTGAGAATTGGTTTTCCATCAGTGTCCTTGATATTCATAGAGCTGTTTTTCTTATCTCCAAATGTTTCTTTTATTTTCCTGTAGGCTGTATCTATTTTTCCCGTATTTATACATTCTTCTACATCCTTGCATTTGCCTTCTAGCCACTCCTACTTAGCCATTTTGCACTTCCTGTCAACCTCATTTCTTAGTCGTCTGCACTCCATTTTGCCTGTTTCATTTACTGCATTTTTATATTTTCTCCTTTCATCAATTAAATTTAGTATCTCCTGTGATATCCAAGGATTTTTTGTAGGTCTTGCCTTCCTACCTATTTTGTCCTCTGCTACCTTAACTATTTCATCTCTCAATTTTACCCATTCCTTCTCTACTGTTTTATTTTCCCCTGTTTCTGTCAATTGTTGCCTAAAGCTCCCTCTAGAATTCTTAAGAACCTCAGGTTCCTTTAATTTATCCAGGTCCCATCTCCTTATTTTCCTACCTTTTTGTAGTTTCTGCAGTTTCAGCCTACAGTTCATAACCAACAAGTTATGGTCAGAGTCTATATCTGCCCCTGGGTATGTCTTACACTGTAGAACCTGGTTCCGAAATCTGTCTTACCATTATAAAATCTATCTGGTATCTCCCGGTGTCACCTGGTCTCTTCCATGTATACAACCTTCTTTTATGATTCTTGAACCAGGTGTTTGTTATAACTAAATTATGTTCTGTGCAAAATTCTACCAGGCGACTTCCTCTTTCATTCCTTTTGCCCAGACCATATTCACCTACTATCTTCCCTTCCTTGTCCTACTACCGAATTCCAGTCTCCCATAACAATTAAGTTTTCCTCTCCCTTAATTGTCTGAATAAGTTCCTTTAGCTCCTCATATATTTCTTCGATTTCCTCATCATCGGCAGAGCTAGTTGACATATAAACCTGTACTACTGTTGTCGGTGTTGGCTTCGTATCTATCTTGACAATGATAATGCGATCACTGTTCTGGCCATAGTAGTTTACCCGCATTCCTATTTTCTTATTCATTATCAATCCTACTCCTGTGACCCCCCAATTGATTTTGTATTTATAATCCTGTACTCACCTGACCAGAAATCCTGTTCATCTTGCCACCGAACTTCACTAATCCCCACTGTATCTAACTTCAACCTATCCATTTCCCTTTTTAAATTTTCTAATTTTCCTACTCGATTAAGGGATCTAACATTCCACGCTCCGACTCGTAAAATGCCAGTATTGTCTTTTCTGATGATCACATCCTCCTGAGTAGTCCCCGCCCGGAGATCCGAATGGGGGCTCTATTTTACCTCCGGAATATTTTACCCGAGAGGATGCCATCATCATATGTTCATACAGTAGAGCTGCATGTCCTCGGGAAAGATAACGGCTGTAGTTTCCCCTTGCTTTCAGCCGTTCGCAGTAACTGTGTGGCAAAGCCACATTAGCTAATGTTACAAGGCCAGCTCAGTCAATCATCCAGACTGTTGCCCCTGTAACTACTGAAAAGGCTGCTGCCCCTCTGCAGGAACCACACGTTTGTCTGGCCTCTCCACAGATACCCTTCCGCTGTGGTTGCACCTACGGTACGGCTATCTGTATCGTTGAGGCACGCAAGCCACCCCACCTCGGCAATGTCTGTGGTTCATGGGAGTGGTTATTATGTTTACATAGCATTGAATATTATGCAGCACACTTCTATGAAATTTATAGGAAAGTCGTTGAGTCCATCAGAAAATTCGAATAGCAGAAGAAGAAATATTTGCTTTCTAGTAGCCTTGCCCCAACGCCGTTGGACATTTTCCATTCCACAGTCCACGACTTTGCTGCCTATGCAGATTACTGTAATACGGAATTTTTTTAACGACATATAAGCCGTTTCTAGACATTTATTCCAACAAATAGTATCTCTAATGACCTGTTTTCGAGAGATTATCAATTTACTCAGTTACTTTTACTTGCTTTGAAATGTCATGCATTCATAAGACGTAAGTTATATACAAAAAATCCATGAAATATGGCGTCTTTGTCTCTCTACCGAAAAGTTTTGCCCCTCTCCCCCGATAGCCACGTCGTGTGACGACGGTAGCGTTCTCCCACCTTATTGGTGATCGTTCAGACGCACGTTGGGAATATCTGCTACGCTTGATACTGCCCGATTTGATACTCCCTCGCCAATGTGCGCTTCGCACGTTGTGACGTCAGAAAGTCGATACGTTGGCCACACTCGTTCAGATACACGCTCCGTGTGCAGACGGCTTAAACTCCTGTCTGCGAGTATGTGCAGACAGTTGGGGAGCACGTAGATTTTGTTATGAAGTACACAGCCGACACAAAGGCACAATTACCTTAAGCCGGAAGTGGCAGCCATTTCTTCCAGATGCTAGGACACACTAGGAGTCGATGCGCTGTTGGCAGATAGTGGCAGCCAACATGTCAGTCACAGCACAGTCTAACCACAGTCTAAAATATACAGTCGCGACATTCACTGCTGTGAAAGTTGTTACGGACTGACAGTTGCAACGACACTAGCGCTCCTAACGGTGGGCAAGCCGCTGAAGGAGAGATGTTTGTTTATAAATATTTTCGTACGTATTTAAACAAATAATTAGTATAATTTTGTGTTACAATGATTAGTAAAACATCAATAATACGGATATTTATGTAAAAGCAGCCGAATTTAACCAATTCAGTGGTGTAAAGGACAACTCCGTCAAGAATAAATGCTTAATAATATTTGTATATTTGCAGCTTATACCGCTGAAAGTAAGTAGACATAAACATAAGACAAACACAAATTTTTGTTATAGTCTGTTATTAATATGAAAGGCAGTTTTTTGACATATTTCAATGCGGTGTGGCGTCTAATCATTCATTCATTTTTACACCCCACTAGCCTGTCTTATGCGCGCATATTCTTTTGACTGTAATTACTTTAGCTTGAAAAGCCATTGTTTTCAATATTCTTCCGTCTGTGGTTCATATGTAGCAACAATTGTGGAATTGGACTCTTCTTTGTTGGAAAACAACGGTTTTCCTTCAGCTACAGCTGTAATGGCTGGTTAGGTACGCTCAATACCGTAGTTACTGCGTTCTATATACCTTTCCTACGATCCACCCTCACCGATTTTACTGGAATTGTAGTGAAGAAACGTTAACTTTCTTGTGTAGAAGGGACGTCTTTCCGCCAAAGGGCAGCTCTTCTGATGTTTGCTACTCATTTTTCTATTTTTAATAGTAAATGAAATTATTCAGTAAAAGCCTTTAGGTTAGAAGATAAATGTAAATAAACTGTCAGGTACTGTACTGTTTCGTTACCCTATCACGGATCTTCGGTAACTTAAGGAAGACAGATGTATAGCTATTTTTAATTTATTACCTATTTTATGACGCTTCATGCGTTTCCTTATGTAAATAGTAAGTTAAAAACAGTATAAACGATACTATTCTCACTCGTTCAATATCGTATTCAGAAATGTAACTTTCCGCCCGCTTGGAGCGCTGCTGTCGCAGTGTATAACAAAATTCTGCGGGAGTGTCATGACTGTATATAATAGACTGTGGTCTAACATACCAGTCACGACACTCGAGCGAATTTTTGTTACCCACCCCAACAGCAGTGCAACCAAGCGGCCAGCAGGGGACACTACTGAGTTGGCGGTATTTCGTGCATTGTATGTCGGGTTATTCGTAGCTTATATTCGTTTTCGTGATGCTTGCAGGAACGGGAAACGCTTGTAGCGCAATAAAATGTAGCAACAACCATAAAAAATACCTCATTTGCCTATTTTCAAATTTCCTAAGGACTCTGAGAGGTATGTAACAATCATTTTGCTGAAAAGTTTTCATTACGATTCACCTGAAAATTGCATATATCTACATGTAATAGTGATTGTTTGACCATTTTAGGAGTAGAAAATTGCTCAAAGTGCAACTATGTACTGCAGTCAGGATGTCCAAAGGTACAGAAAAAAAAGCGTATGATAGGCCTAAGATAAAATGTAACATTATAATTACCGGACATCTTATTCAGGATATTTTCTAGGAGGCAATCTTGTAATGTAATAGTTATGAATCTCTTTATAAGATCTTTATTGCCATAGATAGCTGATTTTATATGGCTAGTTTCGACTCAAAGAGTCATTATTAAATCTTACTTGTCCAGGCGTGTTAAGAAATATACTCCAGATGAACCGACATCACAGAGGCAAGTTACAAATGGTATGCACATCATCATTTGTATATGCGTTTGGGTCATGTTGTTCAAGACCCTGTGCTATACTGTGCCACATGTCTAGATTGGAGTTTTGACTGTCATAACACACTACCTAGACATGTGGCACAGTATAGTACAGGGTCTTGTACAACATGACCCAAAGGCATATTCAAATGATGACTTGCATATCATTTATAACTTGCCACTATGATGTTGGTTCATCTCAAGTATATTTCTTAACATGCTTGTACAAGTAAGATTTGATAATGACTCTTTTAAGAGTGGAAACTAGTCATATAAAATCAATAAGCGATCTATGGCCATAAATATCTTATAAAGAGATTCATAACTATTATAAAAAGTAACATTCTGAAGAATATGCTACAAAACTGTGAAACTCTATATTTTAGTAAAAAAACTGAAAGTTCGGAAAATAAGATGAAAACAATCTTAGGGAGTTAGGCAAATACCAAATATTTGTAGAGAATATTAACACCAAACTCAAATCTGGGCGTCAGTGGTCATACTCTTCCTTTTTTTCGGAAATATGCACGTAAACCTAAGAAGGACAGTTCGTAATCTTAGAAGTATCACAAGTATTTCATCTATTAGTTAGAAGCATCTCGTCCGACAGAACAATAAGAAAGACGAAAGTCGTAGTTTTGCTAATAGTTGTCCTAAAAACTAAAACACAATAGGAAATGAAAAGAAATTGTGCGTCATACGCGTTTACTTTGGAGCTTCTTAGGCTTACATTACTTCTGTTTCAATGGGAAAACCTGCAAAAATATTCGGTGGCATATGTTTCTGTGTGAGTAGGTTCTAGCTTTCATCGTTTCATTCATCTGTTTTAGTTCAATTACTGATTATTTATGCATCATCCGTTCCGTCTGATATTAGACTAAAACCTTTGTATCTAAAATGAAAAAGTCGTGTCGTGAATTACGTAGAAAAGGGTGCGAGAATAAAGTGTTATTCATACGATATGTATGACGTTAACTGGCGGCTCCCTTGCTCGCCGCTTGGAGCGCTAGTGTCGTTTTAGCTGTCAGGCGGTAACAGATTTTACACGTCAGTGTCGCGACTGGTATGTTAGACTGTGGTCACAGTGTGGGGTATCTGACGGCTGAGCGAATGTGGCCATGTGCACGAGTGATTAAAAAAAAATATAAATAAATAAAATAAAGGTTCTCGGTAACTGCTAAACATGTCCTTGTGCTAGGATCGGTTGACAAGATTCGCCACAAGTAATAAAAAATACGAAAAAATAAATTACGCACTTTTAATTTTTTTTAGGTAGTCTGTGATGCCAATATTACCAATGATAATGCACAGCATTTAGCTGTCGGGCTGTGGGAAATAGGAAACTGAGCCAGTCAGTTCGATAACAAAGTGTTGTAGCTCCTTTGGGGGTCTAGAGGATTGATAGTGAGATAGGAAGTGGGGGCTATGGCACACAGGAAACAGGCCGGCTGCGATGGCCGAGGGGACTGAGGCGCCTCAGTCACGGTCTGCGCGGCCACTACGGTCGGGGGTTCGAATCCCCCCTCGGGCATGGATATCTGTGCCGTCCTTAGTATAAGGTAGTTGATAAGTAGTTTGTAAGTTTAGGGACTGATGACCCCGTAGTTAAGTCCCTTAAGCTTAAGAAACATTTGAACAGGAAACTTCGCTGCTGTAGGGAGATGACTGGAAGGAGTTGGGGAGGGGCTAACCTTGAGCTGCCTTTGGCCCTCTACTAACGTTATGTTAACAGTAGCACCCAAGGGATGTATCAGCTCCTTTATTTCATGGAACCGATGTTCCTAAGCATTGTCCCCTGGGAGCAATGGCAGACTAAGGGAAGGGGGGGGGGTGGACAGCCCAGGGCGTCTCGATTTCGGGGCCTTTAAATACCTCGAAAGCTCTTTTATTTGCTTATTTCTTTCTTTTATTCATTAATTTTTTTGTGCGCCCTTGGCTTCTCGTTCTGTTGCCTCCAAATCTCAAAAGTTACTATTTAATACATGTATTTCAAAGTTGACAGGGAGTCTCATTTTATTTTGACACCGCCCTGAGCCTCCGACTGACTTAGTCTAGCACTGCCTGGGAGACATGTTTAGCAAGTCTTGCGTTGCACTGAGTTGTGATTTGTTGCGCTGTTGCCCATCTGTCATTACTGACGATAGATCTCAGATGTCATTCGTCTCGACCATCGAGGGTGGGAGAGCGGCCGATAGTTCGTCTATCGTAGACTGTGGCAACCTTATTCAGCCACCCATGGTACGCCCTGGATACAGATGAATTCCTGCATCACTGTCAAAAACGAAATTCGCATCCGTTGGCCACGGATCTTCTTATCGCGTTCGAGGGATAGCAGCTCGTGACGATGTTGTATGTTTCATAAAACACTTACACTGGTTATTGGGTGTGTGCACTGTGGGGCCTTACATCCTAAATTAATGCTAAAATTTGCGTACAATGTGTAAAATATGTTTAATTAGAAACTCATAACAAGAAATTTGTACACTATATCTCAGAAGTATCCGGACACAAAAAAATGAATAATAATAATAATAATAATAATAAATAAAAAATAATAATAATGAATAAATAAATAAATTCAAAAAAGTAAATAAATGCGTTTTTCATATTTTGTGCATTGTGCTGTTACCTACTGCCACATACTCCAATCAGCAACATCAGAAGTCATTAGACATTGTGAGAGAGCAGAATAGGATGCGCTGTGGAACCCATGGGCTTCGAACGTCGTCACGTGATTGGCAGTCACTTGTGTCACAAATCTGTACGCGAGATTTGCACGCTCCTAAACATGAAGTGGAAACGTGAAGGGACACATATAACATATAACACGAAAGCGTAGGCTGATACGGACCGCTGACAGCTGAAGAGGGTCGTTCAGTGCAATAGGCGGGAGGTGAGAACACTTGGATTTCATGGTCGAGTGGCTGCCCATAAGCCATACATCACGCAGGCCAATGCCAAAAGTCGCCCAGTTTGGTGTAAGGAGCGTAAACATTGGACGATGGACAAATGGAATAACGTTGTGTGGACTGACGATTCTATGGCGATTCTATGGCAGGTGTGGCTATGACGTCATCTGTCAGTGTGTGTAGTTCCAACACTAAAATTCGGAGGGGGTGGTGCTATGGTGTGGTTGTGTTTTTCCATGAAGCGGCCTTGCACCCATCGTTTTTTGCCTGACAGACCTACATTGCTGTTTTAAGCACCTTTTTCCTTCCCACTGTTGAAGAGCAATTCGGGGATGCATCTTTCAACGCGATTGAGAACCTGTTCATAATGTATAGTCTATGGCAGAGTGCTAACATCCCTGTAATACTCTGGCCTGTGCGGAGTTTTGACTTGAATGCTGTAGAACACCTTTGGGATGTTTTGGAACTCCGACTTGGTGCCAGGCCTCACCGACCTACGATACCTCTCCTCATGTAGGGGCCTGTGTCAATATCGGTGGTGAAGCAATAGAATTTTACTTACAGCTTCAGTCAATAACCTTCGACCAATATATATGAGAGAAATTTATCTTGGGTTTGAGATGAATAACCTTTAACATTGAATAGCAAGCTCAGAACAAACTTCAACATGTCTATCACAACACGAATTATACATTCAGTAATGGTGCCACACCTGTACAAAAGTATTATTTCTGATACCACTACTAAATAAGCCCTGGGATCGCCACTCTCATATAATGAGAGGATGGCAATACAACGGTATCTAAAAGGTTAATATTGTTTGTTATTTCGGTAATCTGACTGCAACATTATTAAGAACGAAGATCCTCATTCGATAATACCGTTGATTGTCCAGCATTTATAATTAACACAAACACAAAGTCATGAGTAAAGTAAATAATCTTCATCCACACCAAGGACTTGGTTTTTACTTCCATGTATTTGTGGGTCATATGTTTAAAGAAAGAAAAAAAAAAACTTCTTGAGGTTTAAATACGTGAATCTTCGTATATCTTAATTAGCGGTAAAGGACCATCCAATATACAAGCAAACACGTATTTTTCTTTTTATATATATATATATATATATATATATATATATATATATATATATATATTCTGGGAAGAAAATAAGCACGATTCTTTACCTGCTTCTAAGACTTAATGTTCTTCTCGCCTTCATCTATAAATTCAGTATACACAATTATTTTATATAGTTGTTTGTGGTTAGCAGCAAACGATGTTTACCATCTATCATAAATCATTTACCTCTGTCAATACATATATCATAGTAGTCGCGATCGATTTTTAAAAGAATCGATTGCGTCAACTATCGAAGCACAAAATGAATATTTCAGACACGATTGCTATCAATAACTGTCTTATCGGTAACAACTGTAAATATTATTTACCAGTATCTACAGACAGAACACGTAGAAAATTAAGTTTAATGTTTTTTTAATTGTCTTGTAGTTTTTTTTATATATATACACAATCTCAATGATTCTACAATCTGTTTAAGTGGACGAACTCTTCCTACAGATTAATAAAGCTACACCCCTCTAACTAACATTTGACACCGTCCAAAAGAATAAAAAGTAAATTCTACGTTGTTTCCACCACTTGTCAGTCGCCTCTTCATATTGGAATAATAAATTAAAAATAAAACAGCAATTAATGAGGCCGTATTCAGGTGTAAACTTCGACACTAAAAAGAAATATCTCTCCCTGTTTGTCTATGAGTCTCGCCACTTATTTTAACTTCCAGTAGCCCAAATTTTCCATGGTCTTGCAGTGTGCCACTCTCAATACTTAAAAAACGTTTCATAAATAAGGTTTTGCTTTTTAGCTAAGCACACAGTATTTTAATAACTTTTTTTTACAATGTAATCTGTCATGAAGGTTTATTAATAATTGTCCATAATGTTGGATTCAATAGACACCATCAATATTCCATTAATATAACATAGGCCACTCGCCATAAAATAAGGAGCAGAATCCAGTCTCACTCCCAGATACAGCAGATCCAACGCGTGGTCCGACTGTATCCATAAACCATTTACTAAAATAGACCGTCTGTTACAACATCAAATACCCACATCCTTTACTCTTTCATAAATAAATTACGTAACAACGTAATTCCCCAGAAAGAGCTACGAATCCACAGTTTCGATTCTAAAATGCGACAACTTTAGTGTCCTTCATGAACAGACTACCGCTACTTCAATTACATCACAAGAAATATCACGTAAAGTCATAATTAACAAAGTGGTTAATTCTTCAATAAAAATCCAATTAATCTTTTACTGTGTGCCGCTATAAGCCAAATACTCACTGATTGCAGTATTTACCGCCCGACATTTCACCTCTTTTTGTCGTAATATTTGACGAGTAGTTCATATATCGAAAGCAAACTGGGAGAAGCGACGATAAGTAAGTATGCAAAACCCAGAAAATTTGTTCTCCCTTCGAAGCAAAAACCCGTAACAATGAATCTAATTATTTCTTCTTTGGCGTGTGCGGCGCAGGCAACGCCTTAGGATCATAATTTTTCCTTGGTTCTCCGCACTGATATACCGACGAAGAACTTAAATGCCATCTGGTGACGACCACCGGTAACTTCACCGAGACCACCGTCGCAAGGTTTATCATGAAACACAAACGACAAAGACATCCAAAAACATATTTATTCCATGGTCCCTTTACTATTCAAACGCTTATAAAATGAATTAATAATTTTTTAAACCATTTCTCCCAAAATTAAATATAATATGTGGTATCGCACAAGTATGAAGTTCGCGCCTCCATTCACGGATGGCGCGGCGTTCTTACACGTCGGCCACGAGCGCCCTCTGCTGCAACTCCGCTGTGGCCACCACTGAACGACATCGGTCACTTGGGAATAAGATAGGCACGCGTTAAGACTTGGCTCTCGGATAGGCACTAGGAATCATCAGTAGGCGGGCCTCTATCTAAACTATGTATCAGCATTCTGCAGCAATGAACTTTGTAAAAGTTAAGTATTAGAACGTTTCTATGAAATATATATCTCGCTCTAATTTACTATAGTGTTTCTAGTTTCTACTGTCCCACTGGCTGGTCACCTCCGTACCTGCACACGCGTGCATCCTATTTCCCTGTGTCGATCTCTCTGTACTCGGCCACCGACACGACAACCGGCCGAAACGAGACACAAAAGTGGCGACGAGGATGGGATACAAAATAATATGTTTCAATCAAGATGATGCGATACTCTAGGGAAGTCGTGAAGCGACACCTTATGGTTTTGTTCCGCTTCACTCACTGCTGCACTCCGTGAAGAATGGGCTGCTATTCCCTAAGAAACGTTCCAGCAGCCAGCCAGAGTGGAAGCTGTCATCAAGGCTAAGGCGGCAGCCGGGCCGGCCGCGGTGTCCGAGGGGACTGAGGCGCTCCAGTCACGGTCTGCACGGCCACTACGGTCGGGGGTTCGAAACCCCTTCGGGCATGGATATTTGTGCCTTTCTTAGTATTAGCTAGTTGATAAGTAGTTTGTAAGTTTAGGGACTGATGACCCCGTAGTTAAGTCCCATAAGCTCTACAAACAAGGCAGCAGAGGCAGAGACGAGGCTCTGGGCCTCTGCTGCTCAGCGCACACTTCACGCAGCATAGGCGCAGCACAGGCGGAGGGCGGCGGAGCTTGCAACGCGCACGCAACACAGCACGTGCTGTGTGTCCATTACAAACCTCTCGCTGCAATTAGATTTAATTCCTGAGTCTCCTTCAAAACTCAGTTAATTTAATTTGTGTGTGTGTGTGTGTGTGTGTGTGTGTGTGTGTGTGTGTGCGTGTGTATTCTGATAATGTGAGTATAAGACGAATATATGGCGAACTTGTCTGGTCTGAGGAAGTTCATAATGTTATTGAGCTATTTCGACTAAACAGACGACAGTTCAAAGGGAACCACATGCTGAGTGAGGAACACTTAAAAGAGAAGCAAAATAGTCTGTGATGCGTCTTACCCACTAAAGAAATATTAGGAATTTAATTGAAATCAAATTTATTTATCTCTCATTTCTTTTATAATTAAGCGAAACAAGTGTCACTGCAAATTGACTAATTGAAAGAACCTTTTTACAATTGCCATATATAATCATGATTGTGATGCAGTATATACGATCAGAAACACTTTTCTTCTCTCACCTGGTAGGTATGCTTTCCATATGTCTTACATTGAAAGATATATGGATATGAAAAATTTCTACCAATCATAGGTTCCTTGTTTAACCGCATTTGCACGCAAAGTGTTTCCTTTTTTGTTTTTGTTTTTTGTTTGTTTGTAAATCTATCGGACCAAACTGCGTGGTCATCAGTCCGTAGCTTACAAATTACTTAAACCTACGTAAACTAAGCTAAGGACAAACACACACACACACACACACACATGCCCCAGGGAGGACTCGAACCTCCATGGCGAACAACCGCGCAGTGTTTTCTTATTTAGGTCTTTATTCGTAGCTTTATCATTGTCCTGAGTACTAAGATACTGATGTCTGATGTTTTTTCTTTGATGGCAGCTGTGCTTGTACGTCCAGTAATATATCGCATTTTTATTTTGTCTCTGCCATCATTTATAATGATAATTACCATCAGCAACCTTCGTATTTGTTAGTAATTAGTAAAGGTATGCTAGTATTTTTGCAATTGTACAATTTCTGTGACTAGTATAGCATTCAGGTTGAGGAATACCGATGAGACACGCTCCTAGCATCATCTATGGTTTAGCAGTGGGCTGAAGCTCCACAAAGGGGTGGACATTGTGTTTGAAGAAATGGAAGAAGGTTCCTGATGGTGAAAACACATCGTTGCGCGTCCATTCTGCCTTCGCCGAACTTATCATTCAGTAGTAACAGGAATTTTAGTTTACATAGTGCTGTCATACCTGCCACAACGTTTACTGAAACCAGAGACTATAGACGGCAAAAATACACAATTATGAATCTCGGTGTCTTTTTATTTCAATAAGCTGTTCATTTCCAGCTTTGGTCTATATCGGCAGCATTCGAAGAAGAAAGAGACGAGGCAGCTTCGCACTGGGCACAGCAGGCGGCAACAGCTGCGTGTGAGCCGCGTTGCTACCGACCGCGTCGCATCAAACATCATCTTACGCATTTTCTCGAGAATGGAAAGAGGTATGGCTCTCATTCCACCGTTAAATACAATTTCGATGTGTTAGCTACATTTCATTCGCAATAATGTGTGGTGTAAAACGCACCAAACGCAAACTGGCCAGCGACTACATTTTTCACTGCAAACTCCTCAAAATATGCGCGGCATTGTACTTTATTTTTTGTCACAACAATAACTATGGACAATAACTAAAAGAAAACCAGTCCAATATCATGCGGTGACTTTTAGCTATAAAATACAGAAAAATAATTTTTTTTTCTAACGAATAGTTTCTGCAAGATCGATTGAGGAAGTTGCATTAGCGAAGAACACGCACAAATCCGTTTTCATTTTTTTTTACGCAAAAAGTAAAAGTGTTACAAAGAGACTAAATACAGAGAAGAAAGTAGCTTATATTCGTCTACATGAAACAATTTTCTTCGAAGCGTATAAGTCGTGGATGCAAAATACTAACAGAAATTATTTGCAGACGAATTGAAAAACTGATGGAATCCGGCCTTGGGGAAGACCAGTTTGGATTTAGGAAATATGAAGGAACACGAGAGGCGATACTCACTTTACGACTTATCTTAGAAGATAGGTTAATTAAAGGCCAACCTACGTTTTTAGCATTTGTAGATCTGGAGAAAGCCTTTGAAAATGTTGACTGGAATACACTCTTTCAAATTCTGTAGGTAGCTGCGGTAAAATATAGGGGTACAAAAACAAACTGAGGGGAAGGGCGTGAAAAGGGTGCAGTGGTTATTCATACTGTACATTGAGCAAGCTGTAAAGGAATGCAAGGAGAGATTTAGAGAGGGAATTAAAGTTCAGGAAGAAGAAATAAAAACTTTGCGATTTGCCAATGATGTAG
The DNA here is from genome assembly GCA_026315105.1 of Locusta migratoria. Lineage (NCBI taxonomy): Eukaryota > Metazoa > Arthropoda > Insecta > Orthoptera > Acrididae > Locusta > Locusta migratoria. Next base: position 428,966,660 of record CM048747.1, read on the forward strand.
TAATTCCGTCAGATATAGCAAAGGAGCTGGACAAGCAATTGAATGGAATCGAGGGTATAAGACGAACATTATCAAGAGTAGAACGTGGATAATGGAATGTAATGTCAGAAAATGAGGCGATGCTGAAGGAATTAGATTAGATAATGAGACAATAATAGTAGTAAGTGAGTTTTGTTATTTGGGTAGCAAAATAACTTCTGATGCCCGAAGTAGAGAAGATATAAAATGCAGAATGGTTTTGGGAAGAAAAGCGTTTCTAAAGAAGCGAAACTTGTTAACATCCAATATTAATTTAAATGTTAGGAAGGACTGTCTAAAAGCATTTGTCTGGAGTACAGCATTGTATGGGAGTGAAACGTGGACTATAAGGAGTACAGTCAGAAAGATGATATAAGCTTTTGAAATGTGGTGCTACAGACGAATAATGAAGATAATATGGGCAGATCGCATGACTAACGTGGAGGTGCTCAACAGAATTGGGAAGACAAGGAGTTTCTGGCAAATCCTTAGTAAGAAAGGGGCAGGTTGGTGGGACACATTCTAAGACATAAGTAAAACATCAACTTAGCATTAGAAGTATGTGTGTGTGGTAAAAATCGTAGACGGAGACCGAGGGACGAATATGGTAAGCAGATTCAAAATGATGTAGTTTGCCGTTCTTATTGTCAGGATTTGCACAGGAGAGGGTAGCGTGGACAGCTACATCAAACCAGTCTGCGGACTAAAAACCACAACAACAACAACATAATGTTACTAATTGTGAGTGAATTGTGATTTGATATACCTACTCTGTTCAGCCGGCCGCGGTGGCCGAGGGGACTGAGGCGCTTCAGTCACGGTCTGCACGGTCACTACGGTCGGCGGTTCGAATCCCCCCTCAGGCATGGATATTTGTGCCGTCCTAGTTCGTAAGTAGTTAATAAGTAGTTTGTAAGTTTAGGGACTGATGACCCCGTAGTTAAGTCCCATAAGATTTACAAACATTTGAACATTTACTCTGTTCAAAATAATCTGGATTTAATTGCAATGAGCTGACTACCTGAATTGAGCAAAAGAAACATTTTTAGCACAGGAAGGTAGATACATACGTACTGTAATTACTATAAGGTATGAGTAAAATTAGGTAATCCTTTGCGTGATTAAATATTTTTAATTCGTACTACCGTACTTATCGAGTTTTCTTACATTTGCCCCGTTGTTCTTGTGGTCTTCGGTCGGAAGACTGGTTTGATGTAGCTGGTAATATTGCGCTTTCTTTAATCCCATCAGGTGTTGGAGTGGTTGTTAATGTTCGGGGCCGCTTTTATAGTTTCACTAGCGTTGTAATATTACAGGGAAGTAACTTGGTGGATCTGACACATTTAAGTAACTTTATAAATAGCTGACTTAAAAAAGGAGGCGGAATCTGACTTTAAAGTTTAGCGGCGGTCGTAATTTGGAATAAAAGCAACACCTGAGCGCAATATTACACAAAGAAACTAACAGATTCCGCGATTACCTTTTTTACCATAATACTTGCATTAAGTTGACTGGATGTAGCAGATGAGGCTGTAAAACTCTTGCTGCATTGTGTAAAATGATGCTTGGCTTGCTTAGAGCGGATTGTACTAACTGAATGACCGTGAAAAAAGAAAAAAAATATATTACCGTATATTTCTACAGATAAGATGACCTTCAAATAAGACGAGGTACAAATTTTCATCAACATTTTATAGTTTAAGCATATATCTGGTCATAAGACGACCCCTTAAGTTATGATATTTACTTAAATGAATGCCGCACTTTTTACCAGTTTTCGTGATTAAAAATACGCCTGCGAATTAGATACGGAGGCAAAGTTTCAGGAAGTTCCAAAAAATGCCGTTAGTAGCCGCCATAAGTAGTTTTCGTGATTGGTACACCTGTATTTCACCCTTTGTTGCAGTGTTTGCGATATGCTCTTGAACTTTCTTGTGTTTAGTGCTACGTTGTGTCCGATCGTGAAGAAGCACTTTTGTTTACAGCGGGAAGTTAATAAAAAAGGAAGTAATTTCTTTCGCAGACAGAATATGTAATAGCGCCGATGCACATATTATGCGGGTGAAAACACACGAAATTGCCCGAGAACAGAAGATAAAGGATTATTTTTGACAAGCGGCATTGTAAATAATTAATTCCGTTCTTGCTTTATGGCATTAGGTTATCGTATGTACCTTGTCAACTCAATACATAAATAAAGGACAAAAAGCGAAAAAAAATGCGCATAAGTTTGTTCTCGTAAATCTCTCTTTCATCAGGGTAATATTACAGATGTGCTGCATAGCACGGCTATAGCGAGGCTTCGACCTCCAAACGCTATATATCGAATCGATACGTTTCGAAACGATACATTAAATCGATTTACAGTTGTACGTTCGATATATATCATTTCAGGTGGAGCTACTTCGAGTGTAAGCTGTACTCTTAGATTCCTACCTGACCGTATCCTTTAAAATCACGACATATTCATAAAAAATCGTAGCATTCGCCTGTTCGATACGTATCGTTTCGATATATATCGTTTGGATGTCGAAGTCGCGCTATGCAGCTCATCTGCGAAATTACCAATTTCAGACTAAATTTCATTTTAATTTTTTTTGTACCGCTGTATAAGACGACGTCGGGTTTTGGGACCTTTTTATGAATCAGTTATCGTCTTATCTGCGGAAATATACGGTAAGTTATCTTTTGTGACGAAAGACTGTTTAAATCGATCGGAGTTCGTTTAATTCCGAAGATTTCCTTGCAGGCATTACTATAAAGTCACATTCATGAAAGTTACATATGATGATATCTAGAAGTTTCTAGTAAATTATAGATACAAGTCCAACAATGGCTCCAAGCATCATGTTACATCAGTGGCGTAACTGGGACTTGGCTTTTGGGAGGGGGGAGAGATCTGCTTGACGAGCAAAATTTTAGTCAGTTTCCAGACAGACTACCATCTACCACTCCCATTGAAGAAACTAATTCACTCCCATCCAATGAAAGATTATGGTAAAACATCCCAAGTTTTCAACCTTTACTTTTACCAGATTGCTGTCTTACGACTTTTTTTTTCGGGTTCTGGGGGGGGGGGTTATCCCCCTCATCCCCCCCCCCCCATAGTTACGCCACTGTGTTACATAATCAAGATTATTGCTGGAAAAATAGAAACACTTCATGAATTATTAAAAGCTGGGTCACTTTAAATAAGTAAAAGATTTCAACTGAACTTATTATATTCTCATCATATTTCACAAAGAAAACGATCTCACACACTCTTACAATTGGTAGTGAAGAAATCCCTGACGTGTGACTATCCTTATCTAGCGAGAAAACATGAAAGACGAAGCGCAGAACCGCGTTCTCGGCAGCTCGTAAAAAATGGCTTGAACATCAAACATATATAAAGAGTGTAATTAGCTGCCAGAGAAAGCGGTGGTCAGCGACAAGCGTCTTAGATAAATTGTTTACTGAATAAAAATTTCAATGTAATACTACAAGCTCTCCACGCTACGCTGTCCTGAGGAAGCCTGTTTATTTCCTCATAAAAATGCCAACGCATATCCTCTTCTTAAACCTACTTACTGTATTCGTCTCTCGATCGCCCTCTGCGATTTTTACCCCTCACACATCCTTCCAATGTTAAATTGACGATTCATTGATGAAGCTTCTATCCCTTCTTGTCTAAATTCATTTTCATCCACGTTTCACTCCCATCAATGCTAAACTCCAGACAAATGCTTTCAGAAAGGACTTCCTAACTTTTAAACTAATATTGGATGTCAACAAATTTCGCTTCTTCAAAAATGCTTTTTTTCCCATAGCCATTCTGAATTTTATACCTTCTTCGGCCATCAGAAGTTATTTGCTACACAAATAAAAAAACTCATCTACTACTTTTATTGTCTCAGTACCTAATCTAATTCCTTCAGCATCATCTGATTTTTGTACACAACATTTAATTGCTCTTGATAGTTTTCATATTATAGCCTCCTTTAAAGACATTGTCAATTTCGATCACTTCCTCTTAAAGGTCCTTTCCCCACCCTTGTGAAAGTGCTAGGTACGCCCATGTGCCCAACAAAGTCTCAAAAGGTCTCGTATACAAGTGAAACTGTCACAGGGACGCATGATGCGCGAACATTACACCTTCGCCCCTATCCCGTGAGATAAGCTAAGTCAGTGTATGTCTCACGGAAAATTCGTAACGAGAAAATCAGAACTCGTGTGCTTCATCGACATTAGTTCTTTACTCACACAGCCGCGGCGGAGTGGCCGAGCGCATTACGGCACTATGTTCCGATGCGAGAGGACCTTCCCCGTCGGTGGTTCGAATCATCCCTCCGGCATGGATGTTTGTGTTGTCTTTAGTATAAGATAATTTATAAGTAGTTTGTAAGATTAGGGACTGATGACCCCGTAGTTAAGTCCAAGAAGCTTAACAAACATTTGAACATTTTGACTCATACCATCATCGATTGCATCAACGAAAACTGGGACGGAAGGTTACGGTTCTACAGCACCGTCTACCATTGTAAGGGGAACTGTGGAATATAGGTATGAATGCACTGAAGTTTAATGTGGGACGGACTACGTAACCATTTGGCATGTTTCACCAGGATACTGGCAAAAGGTGAAGGTCGCACAACAAATCGGTAGTTATTCCAGTTGGGGTCATGAGCCAAAGGTTGTCCTTCTGAGTGTGTTACTTTCCCTGAGTCTTAACGTGAACCTGCAGTTCAGTTCTGGAATATTTGATGTTTCCTAACGTGACATTTTTCCGTGAAGTCTCTTGATCTGCCGACACTTTCCAAGATATCTTCCTACGGAGAAAACTCTCCTTATCTTTCCCATTTCTTTCTTAAGGTCATCATCCAAATAGCGTCATGTTTTCAATTTTCTAACGAGAATTTTGATGTCCAGCTTTTCGTATTTAGGGACGGATACATGGTGTTTTGTTTGGAGGCTGTAGAATACGAAAATTTCTTCTGTTAATAAATGATATGGAATTTCAGTGGAAGTAAGCTATGAAAACTCTGTAGAGACTGCTGGAAAATCATCTATATTTGCAAGAAATAATAATAATAATATTAATTAAATGACTAACATTCATGCGCCGAACATGTGACATGTAACTGTAAAAACTGTCATTAAATTAGATTACATTAGTGCCTGTTTCATAGATCATGAATACATTTCCTAAGATGGAATGTGTCAGTTTAATATTTGAAGACATGCATCCATATAATGTTCTGTTTATTATTATTTTTTATTTTTGTAAAATTACTAGTTTGCATCTAAACATTTATCGTTGAGTAGAGGGAACCGTCATTCAAAAATATTTTAATTTATTGTTAATTGGTAGTTTGCTATCTGTCAGGCTTTTGATGCTATTTGGCAAGTGACCAAAGACCTGTGGCTGCATAGTACAGTCCTTTCTGGGCCAAAGATTTAAACTTGAATAGCGAAGATCATCCTCTCTTCCACTGCTTTAGTTATGCACGCTACTGTACTTTTGAATTGGGTTGTGCTATTAATGACAAATTTCGAAAGTGAATATATATATTGTGATGCTGTTGTGAAGATTCCTAGTTCCTTAAATTAAAGTCTGCGGGATAATCTTGGGTGGGTACCAGCAATTGTTATGATTACGTGATTTTGTGTAATGAATAATTTTTTACGCTGCGGTGAATTACAACAAAATATGAGACCATATGTCAGAAGTGAATGGAAAGAAGCAATGTATGCTAATTTACTGGGATGTTCGTCATCAAAAGAAACAGATTGCATATCCAACCAGTGGCGGTTCGTGTTGATTTTCCTAACTCGTTCAAAGCAAGATATGGATAAGAAAATGCCATACAGCGCAAAAAAAAAGGCAGGTGGCAGCAAAATAATTGCTTTACAGGCATAATGCCCCGGTCAAAATAAAGATTCACCCTTGCATTAATTCCCAGCAAGCTGAAAATTTGCATAAACGTTTGGGTTTGGGATACCATTATAATGAAATTTTGAAAATTCCCCATTAATCCCGTGTGTGTACAAAACATTTTACACAAGGTAAGATTCGCAAAAATGTTTTTATTTTATTTATTTATTTATTTATTTGGTGAAACGGTTAATACAAATGTTTGACTTATCTACTGCGGTTACCAGTCTCTAGGTTCACATACTACTTAAACTAACTGATGGATAACACACACCGATGCCCGAGGGAGGACTCGAACCTCCAAGAGCGAACAAGAAATATTCAAATTTTTGTAAATCTATCGGACTCAACTGCTTCGTGATTAGTCCGTAGCTTACAAACTACTTAAAGGTAAACTAACCTAAGAACAACGCAGTCACCCATGCCCGAGGGGAGAACCCGAACCCCCGACGGCGAACGGCCGCGCGCACAGCAGCGAGGCGCACCAGTGCGCACGGCTAATCCGCAGCGGCACCTGCAAACAACCGCGTGCTCCACAGTAAGACGCATTTAGACCGTTCGGCCATTCCACTGCGGCAACACATTGACTTGTGATAAAAATAGCTCAGACAAATATTGTAAGGTGTGTAAGTATCTACAAAAACTGTTCTGATACTTTATTCCCAAATATTTACCATGTCTCACCAAAAGCCATTTTAAAGTCGTACTCTTAATTATATGCAAATGTTAGCACGTCACCTATGAACTCTAATGCCTGTATTCTGAATCGTTGCTTGGGCTAAAATAAGATTCAACTTATAGGCCTAACAGTGAACAAAACAGGAACGTTTAAAATGTTCTTTCAGAAGAGTCTGTACACTTGACCGACGACCTCTTACAATGGATGCTCCATCGTACTGATCGTAGCTCTGAGAAATAACTTTATCCGAATTGTCCATAATGTCGTTTAAAGTTTCTTTAAGGGATTCTCTTAAAGCTATTGCATCATGTGCACGAGAAGTAAGAAAGTCCAAACCCTTCTACACGTCTACCTTCGAGCAAAACAAACCTGATAACCAGATAAACTGTGAAACTGTTTCAGTTGTTTCATTTGCAGTAACTGCCACAAAATCAGCTTCAGCGATTTCCTCCCTTATTCGACCATGATAAACTGCCACTATCCAACGAAATTAATCGTTCTGAATATGTTTCGAACTGCCTTCGAAAGGCGGTCACTAAGCGCAACATCGAGTTCAGCAGTGAAATTTATAAGACCGCGATAAATTCTGGGATTTAATTAATCACTGCGTTCGTCGTGATCACGAAGTTCGAGCTCAAAAACACCACAGATTTACTTCACAATTAAGACACTACAAAAATGACAACTCACATATTGAAACACACAACTGCATATTGAATCCTGGCGCCGTCGCGCGCGACCAGCTGTAAAAGCTGGCCACAGTGTTGGTAACTTCACTGCAACAAATAACAGAACACTCTTGTCTCTCGTTGCTAACTACATTCTACTTATTATTAAAGTTTAAGAAAGTTAACTGCTAGCAGGGATCGATGACAGCAAGAGACATTGTAGTGCTACAGAAGAGTGTAGCCATGAATTAGTTTCTTCAGTAAAAAACCGTCTTGATTGCAGATTGTTTCATTCTTTAATTAATGACGCGTTTCGCCCTTTAGCAGGGCATCCTCAGATTGTCTGCGTAACAGAATTTACACAAAATTACAAGGCAATATTACAAAATGGGGATAATGGGACATGGGCTTATTTTGTGATAATAAGACAATATAAATGATGAACAAAGCTTTCAATGCGCTCTACGTGGTGTGACACCGTAAGTTGTTTTACGGTGTTTATATATTTTGGGATTGTGGATTTCCTTGTAGCCCTACAAATGATCGGGAAGCAACGAATTAGAGTTGGAACACACTCGGTAAAGATGTGAGAATCATAAAACCGATTTTTAATATTACCTTAATAGAAGCTGCGGTCCCTGATTACGGTTGCCAGATCTCCGGGCGCCGCCCGGAGAGCCCGGGTTTGGAATGAATTCTCTGGGTCTACGGGCCAATGACTCTCATCTCCGGGCGTGAATGTAACCTTCATCTTAACTTTTTTTTATTTCTTTTTAACGACGCTTTTTAAGTACTATGCTCATGTAGTGACGATCTACACCGAACTTAACGTAACTTAAACTAAGGACACAACATCCATGCCCTAGGGGAGATTCGAACCTCTGGCGGGAGCAGCCTCGCGCACCGTGGCAACTGCGCTGCTAGCTGTCAGAGCTCAACTCTCGCCGTACGTAGTATAGCACTGTCGATCAATTCACTATACAATTCGCGATCGTTGTTGATATCCTGTACTTCGGTGTATAATGTTTAATTGATATTACATTAGAACGTCGATTATCCGAACTAATTGGGGAACGTGGGTGTTCGGAAAACTGGTTTATTCGAATAATCTTATCTCTCATAGAAAGGACAGCACTATTACGTTTAATCCTTTTATGCCCTCAAGTTTACTTCTTTACGCGGCAGCAAGTGGTCGTAACAGGAAGCAGACGGTAACTGTGCCCCTTCACATTGAGCCAGTGGGAAGCTCTTTTTGGTGGCGCGCGATCCTTCACAGTGCGCGGAGCCACAAGCGACAACTCTTGGAAGGCGCAGCTGTTGATGTGAGCAGCTTTGATGCTTGCTGGGAGGGAGGAAATGAGTAGTGTTCCCCCCCCCCCCCCCAGTATTCTCGTGTAATCTTATTTGGGGGGGGGGGGGGGAGTTGGTCGCAGTTGTGGGGGGGGGGGGTGAATCATTGATGATACAAGTTAAGCCCATGTTTACAATTGCGCTCACGGGCGGTGGGCGGGCGTGGTGTGCTGCACAGCCGACTTGTACAGACTAACTGAGGGAGTGTGGGTAGGGGATGACATAGGAAGCCGGTGTATAAGACGGGACGGATGGAATCTATCTATTTGAATACAAATCTTGACGAAATAATCTCTCTCTCGTCAAAATTTGTATTCAAATAGCTAGATTCCATCCTTCCCCATCTGAGGATGCCCTGCTAAAGGACGAAACGCGTCATTAATTAAAGAATGAAACAATCTGCAAGCAAGACGGTTTTTTACTGAAGGAATATTTAACCCCACTGATTGCTGTACACCATGGACTGGAAATAATTTTATATGAATTAGTTTCGGATTCTGCCATTTGTGTGTCACGTTGGCTGAAGAACTGGGGAGTAAGAGGAACTTCAGGCTGGCGATGAGCGGTAGCAGAGGGGAAGTGGAGACTTTGGGGATCCACGACGAACGCAGTTCCTGTGGTCGGGATAGGAGACTCCCCTCTCCAACCCTCGCCCCGGTACTCTGTGGCTGGAAAGCGGTCGCCAGGGTTGCAGAACTGCCAAGGCCGAAGCAGGCCAGGAAGAGCCAGCCGACCGCAAGTTTCGAAATTATCTGCAGACGTCAGTAGGAGGCTCATATACATTACTAAATAATTGCCGGCCGCAGTGGCCGAGGGGACCAAGGCGCTCCAGTCACGGTCTGCACGTCCACTACGGTCGGGGGTTCGAATCCCCCCTCGGGCATGGATATTTGTGCCGTCCTAGTTCGTAAGTAGTTCATAAGTAGTTTGTAAGTTTAGGGACTGATGACCCCGTAGTTAAGTCCCATAGACTATACAAACATTTGAACATTTGAACTAAATAATTTGCCTTCAAGAAGGCGGGAGATGCGTTGTATACTGTAAAGTTCTCTCAGAGGGGAATATTTCTGTGGGGGTCCATTGCTCCGTTGCGCAGTAGGACGAACCGCATCTGTATGCAATTAAAGGTTACATTTGCAGGGTGGAGCGTGGAATGTCAAAAGTATGAACATAGTATATCAGCTAGAAAATCTGAAACGGAAAATGAAAAGTGTGAATACAGATGTAGGTGAGGTAATTAGGAAATTAAAAATAAGACGTACTTCCGGATAGAAGAATACAAGGTATATCTACATACATACTACGCAAGTCATCAAAGGGTGCGTGGCACAGGATACCTCGTACCACTATTGGCCATTTCTTCTCCTGTCCTGTTGCACAAAAGAACAAAGACTAGGGACTGTCCACATGCCTCCGCAATGGCGGCAGTTTCTGGTCCTTACGCTAAATGTGAGTTGGCTGCAGTAGAATCGTTCTGTAGTCAGCTTCAGGGGGATTTATTCCCCTCCCCGAAATCCGAAAAATTTATGACAACTCAAACTTATATAAATTTGCAGAACAATAGTGCAGGAAGAAATGAAAACATGTTCTTTCCACCAGATAAGAGGATCTTGAGTCCTGTGAATGAGTTCGGTTCTTCAATAAGATATTTGTTTACTTCTACAGCTCTCGATGCAACAGGATTTTATGGAGCACTCAGATTCTTTACTTGTTGATCAAATCTTCCCAAAATCAAAGACTGTCATTCACACTGACCTGAGAAACACTCTCTTTGCACTAATGTCTTGATGGTTTTGGTCAGTATTTAAGTTAATTGTAGCACACTTCTGTTTGAGGCCATCTATTGCTTTTTCTGCGTTTCTAAGCGCTAGAGTAGACCATGAGATTTAATCTCTGGGTCTCGGATCTCTGGGTCCGAAAGAACAGACGTCACTTCTGATCCTGCAGTTGTTATTATTTAATATTCGCAGAATGTATGACATCAACTGCGATTGGGCAAAGCTGAAAATGTGCACCAAGCCGGGATTCGAACCCGGGTCTCCTGCTTTCTTGGCAGATGCGCTGACCCCTACACCACTGGGGACACAGTGATTACCTAAGCACGCCACCCGTCAGATACAAATTCCCAGCTTCGACATGCACACAGTACTCAAACTCGTAATTATTAAACTAATTCCCGTAAGAGTAAGGGCTTCAAGCTTGCCCGCCCCTCCCCACTAACGATAGGATCATTGCCCGTCACCTCCATATTATATATATACACATGTGGCGTCTGTTCCGAAAGAACAGACGCCACTTCTGATCCTGCAGTTGTTATTATTTAATATTCACAGAATATATGACATCTACTGCGATTGGGCAAAGCCAGCCGGGATTCGAACCCGGGTCTCCTGCTTTCTTGGCAGTTGCGCTGACCCCTACACCACTGGGGACACAGAGATCACCGCACCTGCAAGGACTACCTAAGCACGCCACCCGTCAGATACAAATTCCCAGCTTCGACATGACACAGTACTCAAACTCGTAGTTGATGATCGTGTGGCATTTATGACCGTTAAACCCCAACTGGGGTCGTGTTCAGCCTGCCTGGTGCAAGTCTCTTTATCTGACGCCACTTCGGCGACTTGCATGTCAATGATGATGAGGACGACACAACACCCAGTCCCCGAGTGGAGAAAATCTCCTACCCGACCGGGAATCGAACCCTGGGCCCCCTGCGTGGCAACCAACCACGCTGTCCACTGGACTACGGAGGCGGACAACTCGTAGTTATTAAACTAATTCCCGTAAGAGTAAGGGCTTCAAGCTTGCCCGCCCCTCCCCACTAACGATAGGATCATTATCCGTCACCGGCATGTTATATATATATACATTATTATGGAATTTCCCATTCCACGACAGACAAATTGTTTACTTGTAAGCTTTCAACGGCTCAAGTAGTAAATATAGCATTTTTATTGTAAGAAATCTAATATCATATAATTAGTGGAATTCCAACGAGTTACACAGTCCTGTTTCAGTTTCAATAACTGAAGGCATAACTTTTTTGATTATCCTCTAGCTTCGTTAATGCATATGTGCTACGTTTACCGTACTTTTGAGACAGCTTTTTAATTTCTTATTGTTGCAAATCACTAGTTAATGCCGAATTTATTTCAAGTCTTTCACGGTGTAGGGGAATGCTATGGCGTATTCTTTTCATATGTCTGAAGAGATTTCCCATTCCAGTTCTGGGATTGTACACAAGATCCAGACAACAATATCGGCAAAGTGATTCCACACTTCACGGTTCTTCAGCGGTGGGATAGTGAAATCCACTAAAAAAAAGGAAAAAAAAAATACTGTTCTAAAACACCTAGCCAGTACGTGGCACGCATAAACTAGGCAAGTATGACTAAAATGCTTAATTCGTTAGACCTATCAGTAATTAAATCACTAGACCAACATTACTGCCAATACATATATGCAGTGGTCAAAATCGGCCACTACGGTCGGGGGTTCGAATCCCCCTTCGGGCATGGATATTTGTGCCGTCCTTAGGATAAGCTAGTTCATAAGTAGATCGTAAGTTTAGGGACTGATGACCCCGTAGTTAAGTCCCATAACCTTAATAAACATTTGAACATTTTTTTTGTGGTCAAAATCGACTTGCAACATTTGCTTGACAGACATGAGTGAAATGTCCATTCCTGTTTAGCACACTTTAAAACCATTCCATAAGAGAGACAAAAACCAAACAATCAAATGTTACTTCCAACTTTTTTGGCACACAATCAATAGTTAGTGTTATTTTGAATAAACGTGCACTAACAATCTTACCTTTCAACTGAACTTGAACAATTGTGCTGTGAACGGCAACACAAATTCAGGGAAGTGAACAAAATCACTACGTTTGCTGAACTGTTTCAGCAACACGTCTTTTAGTAAGGTGACTCTTGTTAGAAGTCACGGCCCAAAATAAGTACAGTCTGGGTCTGAAAAATATGCCTGTTTCCAGCCTTGTCTGTTGTGCAGCGCACTGCTAGACCAGTGTCACACAGAACTGACGGTATTCACCCAGCCATCCCAGCAGGTAGCATCAGCCTGACCACCCTCAGCGACTCCACATCCAATGTGGGATCTATAACTGCCTCCCTCCCACTCCACCACTGCGTTTCCAACTCCGGCTGTGCCTGGCCAGTTTGCTGGTCTGCAGACACAACTGATGTGCAGCCATTGCTAGCGAAACTGATGTGGGTCCAATGAAACGTTTCAATCCAGACCAAACACTCTCTAGCCTCCATCCCCTCCTTCCAACTCTCCTGTACCAAGACCTCATCAAATCCCCCAGCCCCACTTCCACTCTGACCTCCTCCAAAAGATCCCATGAGTCCAGTTCAGTCCCCAGACTATTCTCGCCCCATTCTATATCTCCTCTACCCTCCACCATCCCCAACTCCCCACCACAGCCCTATTTTCACAACAGCATTCATCAAGCTTATTCCCAGGATCATGGAGGGTGAGGTATTAGAACAAGTAAACTCTCAACTGACCTCGAAATCCATTCTATAAAATGAATCTCCAATTCCTCAGGTCCCATGCATGTATTTTATCTGCCTCTTCCACTGAACATCTCCTCGAAGAGGGTGCACTCATCTATAATTGGAAATAGAAAGTAGATGCCTTCCACTCCTCTCCCCAATTCTACTACTGCCAATGCAGCCTCAACTACAATTACAACAACAAAGGGAACTGCAGGAACCCCCACCCAGCCCCACTGCAAAGATGCCCACTTCACAAACAATACCCCAACCTCACCTCTTTCCCCACCTGCAATACATGAGGTGGTCCCCATTCCACATATTCCTACAAGTGCCAGGCATAACCCCCAACTATCAATACTGAATTAACTATCCCCATCAGTCACATGAATCCCCACATGCATCCCAACAACTCTCGCTGCCATCCCCCCGTCCCACACTGTGGAGAACATCATCCACTTCATTACCACCATCCTGCAAAACATCGATCCCTTTGAACATCTTGGTACCACTCCTTCTTCCAGCTAGAGACCACCTTCTTCCATAACAACTTCCATTTCACATGCTCCCACCTGGAAACCCTTGTATAAAGCAGACTGATACCTCAAAATGACATCTCAGCTGATAGTACTCTTAAATCCTGTCTCTGAATGCCGTAAGTGTTCCTGTCAGGCCCAGAAGGCTAGTGGACTTTGATTGCTGTGAGGTAGTATGGCACTGGCTTCCCAAGAGGAACTACTTGTGTCTACCGTCTGAACTGACAGAGTAGTGTGAGAAGTGCAGAAAGTCTTCACTCCAAACTAAGACTGTCACATGTGTCAGTTGAGAGGACTCCTTCTCATTTGGGGAAGATTTTAGAGGAACTTGCTGGGATCTGCAGGCATGAGTTCCAGAGGGCACAGTGGGCAGCAGGAGTTACATTGCATCTACAGCCAGACCACTGGGGTGAAGGATGCCAGTTTTAGCAGCTGTTTCACTGATGTGCAGTGCCATCTCTATCTATTGAGCTGTTGGATATCATATGGAAGACTGCCCAGATTTACCAAACCTAAGTTCAATTTACTTCTATTTGCAAGAACATGAGAGTGTTGCTTGTGATCCATTTCATCTAGAGCAGCTTTAACTGTTTGGTGGGTAGCATCATGAGAGTTTCTGGCAGCTTCGCTTTAGGCTTATTGACAGCCCCTTAGGGGCGATTTCATGTTTGTAATAGTTAAGGTTTCTTTGAGTACTTATTCTCTAATCTGCCCTTAGGGCATCTATGTGCACAAATAGTTTCTTCCTTCCTAGTGGCCATCCACTATTTGTAGTTACCTCAGGGTGTGGACATATTCATAGAGAAGCTGTCCCCCCCCCCTACCCCCGATTGCTCGGCATGGTATGGTTTTGGTGCAGGGGGTAGAGGGTAGAGAGGGGTGATTGTGGTTATTGTCTTCACTTGATCTGTTTCGGCAAGTTCTCTTTGGAGGACTGTTCAATCCAATTGGTGATTGTAACGGCGTTAAGGTAACAGCAAGGCTGCTTGGGATGGTGCAAACAAGTGCTGATAAGGTGTAAAAATTGCACACTTCAATCCTCTGCTATCAACTGCTGTGATGGGTGCTCCCTTTTCTTGAAATTGTCACCTGTGCATTGTAGTATTATGTAAACGAATTGGCTTCCAGGCTCTTCCAGCACCTATATTAGGGAAAGACTTGCGTGTTGGGTTTTAGTTTCACATTAATGCAATTGTGGAATCTAATTGTAAGGATTTATTGTGGTTTAGCAAGTGATCTAAATGTTTCGACTTAAATCGTGAAAAGTTTTAATTATTGGTTTGCTATTTAAAAGATACTGTTTCATCTAAATTAGGTAGTTTTCAAGCTGAAAATTAATTACTCATTGAGATAAATAGCTACTTATTGTTTGTGAAGCATGAAGGTAGTTAGATATTTCTAATTATTTGGGACTATTGAATATTGTATTTGAATTGTTCTTTTATTATTAGTCTTGACTCATCTAAATTAATAGCTTGGTTGTTCAAGCCTTAAAATAACTGTTTCAAATAAATTGCTCGTTATTCTCAAGCATTTTAAGGTCATTTGATATTATTAATTACCCACTGAATACTGTATTTGAATTTATAATGATTAACTGAAGTTTAGAAAATTGGCAAGGAAATTGGGCTTTGGAATTTGCGTTAAAAGGTAAATAGTCTGAAAACGTGTTCTAAGGTTTTGTTTCAAATTTATTGTTGTAAAGAGCTATATTTAATAAACAGATTAAGTACTCTGACAATCGACAATGATGTTAGTTTAGGTCTCCATCCTTCCATGCTTTTTAATTTGAAGTAATTTAGATTACAAGGATGATGTCAAACAGGAAGGACGTGCTGGAGCAGAACCAGGAGCCACCATGCCTCACAAACCCTTTTTTATCCCTTCCTTTTCTCATCTCTCCCCTTCTTTTTCTCCCAACCTTGGTACTCATCCTATAGCCTTCATTATCAGAATATATGCTCCCTTTCTGCAAACAAACAAGTATTCATGCACAATATATCCCATCACTGTGTGGATGCCTTCTTCCTAAATGAAATTTTTCTATAGCCCTGCCATTCAATCAGTACCACTACCCTCCTCCTCCTGTGCACTGTCAGTCACATTCCCTGGTGTGAGGCAGAGTTGCCATCAGCCACTTCCGCCATCACCCTGCCAGCTCCTTTATGACCCTACAGAACACCTTATCCTCAGCCTCTTCCTCCCTTCCATTAACATTACCTGTGCCACTATCTATGTCCACTTCTCAACCTCCCATATGAATTACTCTCTCGCATTGACTGCTCTTGTTCCACCACTGAGTTCGTAACCACCCTCCAGGGGCAATGGGGCAACATCCTCCCCCTGTCTCAACCAACCCCCAGGGATAGCAGCAACACCACTGCTGGCTTCATCCTAGCTTCCCCACCTCCTAAGTCACCTAACAGCAGAAGTTCTTAACATTATAGGCAGTGACCACACCTCCATCCTTCTCACCATTGACCACCACCAACACACAGCCCCTACCCCTCACCCAGCTCCCCCTCCCAAAATTTTCCATGATTACTCCCATGCCAAAAGGGATGCCTATGGGCACTTCAAAGATACACAGGTTGCCACGCACAGCCTCCCCTTCCACATCCTAGCCAATATTGAGCATACTTAATCCTTCCTTAAACGGACCTTAATTGACATCATCCATGCCCACATCCAAACCCTCCACTCTGCCCTTCCCCCAGAGACCATCCTCTTCCTTCAAGAGTCCATAGCCTGTATTGAACCTTTCTCTGTACCCCTGATTGGTACCTACTACAACGCCACCAGTCACTCCAATGTCATACCCAGAAACACTGGGACTGGTGACAGAGGTGCACCTGTCTAAATGTCCAACTCCCTATACAATCCTCCAAATATTGGAATGCTTTCCACAAACTTCCCCCCACATATCCACTACACCATGAAGACATTTCCTTTGCTCAACAAGTAAGGCCAACCATTTTGCCTCCTATTTATCCAACAACATTTCCATCCATGACAAACCTAACTTTGATTACTCCCTCATCCCCGAAGACCTCAAACGTATTGGTACCTTCGCTCCCTGTCTTTCCTCCATCTTCCAATCCTATCATCTGACTTTAGTATCCCTATTATTGGCCTTGCATACAAACACACTATGTTCTAAATGCAAAACTGCTCCCGGTCGTTACCACCTCACCCAAAGGCATCACCTTGCCTGCCCTCTCTTCTTCCACACCTTCTTTGCCCCTGTCTATAATGTCTTTCTATACACTGGATTGTTCCCTGGCCTATATAAAATCTCCTGCATCATCATGTTCCCCAAGCCCAACAAATCCTAGACTCCCACCTCCATCTATTGTACCATCATTTCACCTTGGTGTTCAACACGGTTCTTGAAACTGTCCTATCTCATCGTATTCACCAGCATCTCAATCCTTTCATTCTCCCAATGCGACTTCTAACCTTCCTTCTCTACTGATGATCAGCTCTTTCACCTCAATCATCTCCTCTCCCTCCAGCTTAAAACTTGTTGCTTGGAAATTTATGTCTCACTCAATATTGAGAAAGCTTACTACTCCAAACCTTTGCCCTTCCTATTAATTACATCTGTCTTCTTGCCTCTTTCCTACCCCACAACCTCTTCTACGTCACTGTCTGCAACTACCACTCCTTTTCCTTTTACCCATATCCCTTCAAAACTACCTGTCTCCTTCAGGCTCACCTCTCCCCCTTCACCGCATTTTGTAACCAATGACTCCACTCTGTACACCCTGACAAACCCCAGGAAATCCTCATAGGTCATACCACCTTCTCCTTCTAGCTCCATGATTTCTACCTCACCCTCTATGACCACCCTATCCACCACACCCCCACCCTCCAATACCTTGCCCTCGCTGACAGCTGCCTTAGCTGGTCTCCCACCATCCCCACAGACACATATAACCATTCAACAGAAAGCCCACAACTGACTCCTCAAACTTTTTTTCCAGTTGGAGATCGGCCTCCAACCCTCCACCCTCCTTTACATCTACCACTTCCTGATGCATGCCATCCTCTGTTGGGTGAATGAAGCCTGTCTTTGCCCATCATTCCTTCTGCAAATACCTCCAGACCATGAAAGCCACACACTTCGCACCAGATCCATATACAATTCCCACCCCCCCACACAGATGCTATATGAACTCATCCCCTTCTCCCACATCCTCCTGTTCCTTGAACATCTCCACACTGTTCAAAAACTCAATTTGGTATGGATTTTTACCCCTGTACAGAAAGTTGGGCTATTGGAAAAGTTATGGAAGCAAAACTTTGGTTCACAGTGTTATACGCCACCTGTCAGATGTCATGTACGAGGTCAAGAATTATGAGTTGTCCTCAAAATAACAAAAAGGAAGAGACATTGTGCATGTCCTCTGTATGAAGCCTTACAAAAATCTCAGAGAACAAACAGAATGAAACTGACTCTTGTTCAAAGACTTTGAAGACCGTTATGGTAATGATGAAGCCACGACAGGAGGGTCTGGCACCAGTCATTGTCACTGCAAGGAAGGCGTGCAGGCCCAAGGGAAGGATTTTCCAGAACTGCCATACAGAGGATCCAGGACACTGCAGCTGGATGCAAAGGGAACTTAACAGCGAGTCACTGATCTTTCAGGAAGGTGAGCAATGCCGCGAGTCTTCTGACAACATGCGTTGTGTAGTGGTTAGCATCGTAGATTGCTGTGCTTGCAGTCCCCAGTTCAAATCCTGCCAAAGGCAGAAGAAAATTGATTTCCTTGGATTTACTATTTCTAGAATGTTCTACATGTTTCTTATGTTGGATGTACTTGTAAGTTTCAGAAAATTCTTTCTATGTATAAATAGTGGAGCACTCCAAGTAGGAGTCAGTCTGTACCAAGTGTAATCTTATGTTCGCAATAAATGTGTTGTAAGTGTAAAGTGTTGTGCTCTATTAATGACCGCATCACCTGCAGTTTGCAACTTGACAATATTATAATGTTTTTAAAGATCTAATAAATGGGGACTAAGAGTTTGAACAATTGAGGGGGTTAGATGTGTACACTTTAGAAGAAGATAGGGTCAATGAGGTACATGAACTTATTCAAGAGGGGTCAGGTGATAAGGAGAATGAGATACAAACCTTTGTCATTTATAATAATGAACAATGTTCAGGCATGGATGAAGATGGGTTGAATGCAGGTTGGATTAACAACTGTAGAGCCAGGGGCCTGGGAAAAAGAAAAATATGGCTTTGCAAGGAAAATATGAGTATTAAATGCAGGGAACCCAGAATTTATGAAGGTGTTTGTTGAGGTATTTGGAGACGATGAGGACAAACAACCATGTAGGAATGAGGGGCAAGTGTGTACCATGGTAAAAAAAAAAGAAAATAATAATAATAAAACTGTACATGTAAGATAGAAGAAGATTTGTTAGCAGAGACTGAGCTGGGGTGTAAGTGTTAAGAAGAATGTGCAGCCCATGATCAATGTCAAAATAGAGGGGGTTTATGAAACTGCACTTATTGATACTGAGAACACTATTAGTGGCATTTCTGAGATTTTTATTACCATATCAGGACCACAGGGACAGTTGAATTTCCACTCACTGGGATAAGAATAAAGAATGCAACTGGAAATTATAGCAAACCAGTGAATAAGGGGGTTGTGCTAGATGTAATCATTGGGGAGGAGCCATTTAGTCAAGCTTTATTAGTAATAAAAAGTCTATGCTTAAATCTAGTCTTAGGAAATGATATTTTGCTTAAATATGGAGCTCAATTGGATTATAAGGATAAAGTGCTAGAATTAAGTGTGGGGGGATGTATGAAGAGGGTGAAATTTAAAATTTCTGTGAACGATAAAGATTTAGTAGCATGTTTACAAGTAGCACAATGTATGATGGATGAGGTGGAAGTTGAAGAAGAGATACGAAGGAAGGTAAATGATGCAAAGGAAATGGATGAAAGTGAAAAGGGGAAATCATATTACCTGCTGATTAAACACAAAAATATATTTTATGAAACACCAGGTAAAATAGTAAATTTTGAATATTCAATTAGGGTAAAGCCACATGAGCTTATTAAAGCAGAGCCATATACCATTGCCATGTCAGAAAGGGAGGTGGTCGACAGAATTGCAGCAGATGCTTCACCTCGGTATAATTGAGTGTGCAGAAGTGAATACAGTCTTCCGATGGTAGTTGTGAAGAAAAAGGATAAATCTGTACAGTTAGTTTTAGATGCTAGGAAATTAAACAAAATAATAATACCTAAGAATATGGATGAACTGATTCAGGGTTTCAAGAATGTGAGACTAACGACAAGCATGGATCTGACTGCCAGATTCTGGTAGGTGCCCCTGTCTGTTGAGAGCAGAAAATATACTGCATTTTTGATTGAAAGTAGAGTGTACCAGTATAAGGTTGTTCCTTTTGGATTCTGTATATCAGTTGCTGTTTTTATCAGAGCTTTAAGTTATGTGCTGGTAGATGAATTGATGAGGAGGCTTACTATATATATGGATGACATGTTGCTACGACTACTTGGAAGGAGCACCACTGTTATTATAAGATGTTTACACGGCTTTACTTGCAGGAAGTATGACCCTAAAATTAAAACAGTGTGATTTTGTAAAGGCTGAAATAAATTTTCTAGGTCATGTGTTGTTTTCAGAGGGCTCGTGCCCATTGGAGATAAGATAAAAGCAATATCTGAATATGCAAAACCAATTCTTCCATGTAATGGAAAGCTTCTACTGGAAGTATGTAAGTGATCAGAGCCTAAATTCACCAAACCTATCACGATTGCTGAAGAAAAATGTGTGTTGGATATGGACAGAGGAGTGTGATAGGGACTTTGAAAAGATTAAAACCAATTTGTGCAGTGTCAAACTGTTATATTACCCTGCATGTCCTGGCTACTGACAGTTCAAATTATAGTATTGGTGTTGCTCTTTTCCAGAGGAAAGAAATGGAAGGAAAAATTGAACATAGGAGAATATCATTTCCCACTAGGGTTTTATCAAAGCATGAGTAGAGATATGGGATATCAGAGAAGGAATCTTGGCGATAGTCTGGGATTTTTTAAAATTTAGAATTTACTTGGAGGGTCATGAAATAATTGTCATGACAGACCATGAAGCACTAAGTTATTTGCAAGAGCACAGCTTGTTGAGTCGTAGGATGGCACAGTGGGCACTAATTCTCCAGCAGTTTCAGTGTTGAATAGAGTACTTCGGGGGAAGTGAAAATGTGGTTGCTGATGCATTGTCACATATGCCTGTTGGAGGGGATGAAACCATAGAGAATGAGGGGGAATGTACTAAATTTCAGATGATGTACATGAAAGGAGTAAATGGGGAAAACATATTTGAGATATATACAAGGACATGAGACAGATACAGAACACTTATCCAATCTTAAAACTAGCAAAGACCAATATAGGTAGAAAGGGGCATAAAAAGTTAGATAAATATTATAAAGTCTACAAAGGAGTCCTTTTTCATAGATAAAATGTTGACAAGGAAGAGTGACCGGTATGTTGGCTGGAGGAACATATCCAGTCATTAATTAATTACATTCTTTTATCTGATGGTCATTATGCACCATAGAAATGCTTGGAAATATTACAGGATTATGTCATATTTAACAATATGGGTAGGAGTGTGAGAAAGCAGGTAGGTGCATGTGACAAATGCCAGTGTGTAAAACACAGTACAATGGCCAGCCAAGGGGAAATGCAAAACATTTTACCTAAGAAGGTGGGGGAATTGCTGGTAATTGACATAATTGACATTTTTGGCCCATTATCAGCTAGTATAGTTGCTCAGAAATACATATTACTTACTGTTGATTTGTAAATGGTATGAAAAAGGCGACTAGCAAAACAATAATCTGCAAGTTGGAGTTGCACTATTTCAAGAAACATGGGAAACCGAAGGCTTTGTTGTCAGACAAAGATTCCCAATTTATTTCTAAGGAGTGGGGGGATTTCTTGCAGCACGTAGATGTAAAGTATATCAAAATATCAGTTAATCATTCAGGTAGCAATCACGCCAAATGTGATATGCATGAATTGGGATGGTTATGTATGCTGAACATACTACAGTCATAACCATAAATTATGGGCAGAACATATTGCCTCCTTTGAATATGTAATGAAAAGTGTAAAAAGTAATGCAACTGGTTTTTCACCATATGAAATAATGATGAATAGGAAAGCTGCAAATTTAATAGGTGAAAACGTAGAATTCCCACCAGGAAGTCCTGCAACACAACAGGAATGTGTGGAGCTGGTGACTGAACGAATGGCCAAGGTAGCAGTCCAGCACAAAAGTAGGCATGACAGCAGGTACAAGCCAACTAATTAAAATGTAAATGACTTGGTATAGGTAAAGACAAAGAAGCGTTCAAGTGATATTGACGGGGAAACAAAGAAGCTCTTCGAGTCGTATTGTCACGTTGCAATGGAAGTAGGCTTGACTTCGAAGGCAACTAAACACAGCACTTATACTGAAAGTACATTTATTACGAACTCAACATACATGCAGCACTGACTGCCTCTCAGGCAGAGTGCTCTGCTATTTATACACAGACAGAATTTACCAGAAATTAGAAGAACAGTTAACATAAGAAACAAGTAGAATTTACAAGTGAACATAAGAAAGATGTAGAACCTTCTGGAATTGTAAATTACAAAGAAATAAATTTTTGCCAGTGGGCAGGATTGAACCGGCGACCTTCTGCTCTTTAGTCCGTGATGCTCTCCCCTGCGCCACAGTTGGTGTTCGTGGTCTCTCGCGGCATTGCTCCCTCTCCTGGAGAAACAGCGACCTGCTGTTATGATCCCTGTGGAGCCAACTGCAATGTCCTGGATGTTAACTGTGTCATGGGTCCTCTGTATGACAGTTCAAGAGAATCCTTCCCTTCTCCGCGATTATCGACAACAGCTGTTCCTGTTGTGGCTTCATCAGGAACATTACCGTCCTTAAAGTCTTTGAACAAGAAGGCATTGTCGTCTACCTGCTCTTCAGGATCATAGTAAGGCTTCATGCGCAGGACATGAACAATGTCTCTTCGTTTTTAACGTTTCGACGACAGCTCATAATCCTCAACTTCGTATGTGACGTCTGACAGGCGGCGTATGACACAATACGGACCAAAGTTTCGCTTCAATAACTTTTCCGACAGTCCAACCTTCCGTACATGGGGTAAAAATCCATACCAGATCTCCTGGGCTGTACACAACAGGTCGGTCTTCTACAAGGAATTTTTGCGATCTCTGGAGCTTCTGCAGTCAGCACAGGTTTGGTGACAGTGTAGCGTGTGAGGTAGTCACTGCAGACTATTATCCAACGGTTACCGGTTGTCGACTACGGGAACCTCCCTAAAAGATCGATCCCAACTTGGTGGAATGGAGCTGCTGCCGGTGGAATCGATATGAGATGTCCTGGAGGTAATTGCTGCACATGCTTCCGTCGCTGGCACTCTTTACAGTGACTCACATAGTGCTTGACAGATCAGTAGAGACCTTTCCAGTAATACCTGCGTCTTATTCTGTCTAGGGTCTTCACGAATCCCAGATGACCAGATATTGGAGCATCATGGAAATATTTGAGAATAGCTGGCAGGAGATGAGCTGGAACAACAAGTAGCCATTTGGGGCCCAGTGAATCGTAGTTGCTCTTGTACAATGTTGGTCGGTTGTCCTTTCTCCAAGGCCTCTATCATTTTTAATAGTGTTGGATCTTCCCTCTGTTCAGCTGTAACGTCATCTAATTCAGTGAGAGCTGAAATTTCATTAATGCTGTTGTGTTCCACTAATGGATTCCTCGAAAGGCAGTCGGCAACCTTGTGTTTGCGCCCGTTCTTGAATACCACTGTGACATCGTACTCTTGGAATGTTAGTGCCCATCTTGCTAGTTGACCTGATGGATCCTTCAAGCTAGTCAGCCAACACAAAGAATGGTGTTCTGTCATGACGGTGAATGGTTTGCCGAATAAATACGGCCGGAACTTGTTGATAGCCCATTCTTTTTCAGTTGTAGAGTAGTTTATCTCGGACTTTGAGAGTACTCTTGACGCATAGGCTGTCACTTTTTTAGCACCTTCCTGAACTTGTACAAGCACTGCACCAATCCCATAGCCACTGGCGTCTGTGTGAAGTTCCGTTTCTGCATTCTCGTCGTACAAGGCTAGCCCTGGTACGGAAGTTAGAGCCTCCTTAAGTACTCGGAAAGCTCTTTCTTTTGTCTCATCGCAGTAAAATTTGGTGTCTCCCTGCAGAAGTTCTTGTAATGGATGTGCCTTGTTACAAAATCCTTTTATGAAACGTCGGTAGTATGAGCACAGCCCGAGAAAACTTCTCACATCACAAATGTGCTGAGGAGTTGGAAATTATGTAACTGCCCTTACTTTGTCTGGATCAGGACGGACACCATCTCCATTGACTAGGTGCCCCAGGGTTTTTATCTCTTTGGCAACAAAGAGGCACTTCTTTGGATTGAGGCGGAGACCTGCAGTCTGAACACACTTCAACACAGTTGACAGGCAACTCAGATGTTCTTCAAATGTTTTCGAGAAAACGACAATGTCATCTAATTAGCAAAGACACTTCGTCCACTTAAGGTGTCGAAGCAAGTTGTCCATCATGCGTTCAAATGTGGCTGGAGCATTACATAATCCAAATGGCATTACTTTAAATTCATAGAGACCGTCAGGTGTAATAAAAGCCGTCTTCTCCCTGTCAGCTTTGTCAACCTCGATTTGCCAGTAACCTGTCTGCATGTCCATAGTTGAGAAGAATGTAGCTCCTTTCAATCAGCCTAAGGTGTCATCAATACGCGGCAATGGGTAGATATCTTTCTTTGTGATACTGTTCAGCTGCCGATAGTTGACACAGAATCGCCACGTGCCATCCTTCTTCTTTACGAGGACCACCGGAGGCGACCAAGGACTCTCCGAAGGTTGAATAATGTCATCTCGCAACATCTTCTCCACTTCCTCCCGAATTATCCGTCTTTCAGCTGGCAACACTCTATACGAATGCTGGCTAATTGGCGGATGGTCCCCAGTATTGATACAGTGCTTTATCGTGGGCCGTCTAACGTCCATCACCCCTTTTCGGAATGACTCAAACTGAGCCCTAACATTTTCCTGAATCACGGAAATTTTTATTAGTTCACAGTCTATAACAAAGTCATTCCACTGTAGGTGAAGTTGAACTTATCTTATATGCTGGCTGAGGTCCATTGCGTTGTGAGCTGTTTTCATTTATCAGTGGCAATTAAAATGTTTTTCAAATAATCAAATATTTACACTGAATGCAAACTTATAGACTAGAACTTTTTCTGTACTGTGAATATGATTCAGTAGAAGTACATAGCACACGACTGGGGACCTGAACTGGTGTCAGCAGTTTCATAACTAAAGAGTTATTATGCCCCTAAGGTATTATATCAGTATATAGCCTGATGCATCACATTTTGTCTATCATCAGGTAGAATAGGTAATGGTACATTACAATTAGGTCCAAAATTAAATGCAAACAATTGGGTCTGGTTTGCCCAAGAACATACTTTACACCTTAGATTTTGCTTAAGTAACATAATTTCTGAAGTGTCATTCAAATCTGACAAAAAACAATCATTGTCCTGTGGCATAAAATAAAGAGGGCTAAATTTCTTTTTAGGCCTAGCATGTAACTTCACTACTGGTAAACAACTTACACTATTACATCTAGGAATACTCAAAGTTTCAGCATGTGACTTTTCTTGCATTTTGTCTACACACTGTGGTAATTCTGTGACTGTACATTTACTTTCGACTTCTTGCTCAAGGTTATCTATAACACAGTTACTTTCAGTTTCTAATTTAAAATCAGAAATATTAAGTTTGCTATTACATTGTTCAAAATCGCGAATCTTTCCAGTTAACTCTGTTTTAGTATTCTGGCTCTGAGAATTTACTATTCTTACACTGTCCTCAATTTTATTCACTCGGTCATTTTTTTGTGTAATCTGAGAAGCATTTCTTGTAACTTCACTTTCTACACTTTCGAATCTAGTACTAAACTTTGTCTCTAGACCTCCAATGCATTGTTTTAAATCGGTCATTGCGTCATTTTATTTTAAAAATTTCAAATTTAATTGAATTTGTTTGAGATTTCATGTCAGATAGTTCGGTTTTCATGGTTTTTATTTCTAATGAAAGTTCGGTTTTCATTTGTAATACAAATTCCAAGATTGATTTATTTTCTATTTCCGTGTTTGCTGCCATATTACTAATCTGTTGTCCAGTCTCTTGTAAATTACTAGAAAATGGGACCTCCTGCTTTCTTGTAATCGGTGTAGAACTCGCGATACTAGAACCTTCTACCCCACTGTCAAAGTCCGAAACTTGAGTACTATCATCTCATTCCTTTCTTACTGTATCTATTTTAAGATAACTCTACACTCCACATAAAACCCCTCTCACACAAACAGTCATTACAAAAGTTACTGCAAAAGTACTTAGCTGGTCACAAGGATGCGGCGATACAGGAATCTAGTAATTCAAATTACTGCCATCTTCCTCCATTAATTTTTTTGACATCATAGGTGTGGATAGTATTGTAGTCGAATTCTGCACTATATGATGGTTTTACTGCACATCCATCATATACATTATTTTCCTTGTATCCTGAAACACATTTTATATTAGTGAATACTCTTTAAAATCCTTTGGTCACGTCACCACTTCTAACGTCCATCACCCCTTTTCGGAATGACTCAAACTGAGCCCTAATATTTTCCTGAATCACGGAAATTTTTATTAGTTCACAGTCTATAACAGTCATTCCACTGTAGGTGAAGTTGAACTTATCTTATATGCTGGCTGAGGTCCATTGCGTTGTGAGCTGTCTTCGGCATTCACTAAAGCATTTGATTTTACAGGATCTTTTCGTAAATTAAAACCATGTTAGTTGATATGGAAACGATTTTATTTCCATTTAAACAATGTTTAAATCCATCACATTGTTTCACAATTGAAAGATGCAGCAGCAAGTCAACAGAGCTGCTTACAGGTTTCCGGCTGCTAGAAGACTCTACAGAAGACTAAATAAAACATGGTTTCTCTCAAACATCTTTCTACATAACCACGTAATAAGATTGATGACAAAGTTTTGTAATTCAAATTAAACAATATTCTTTTACATTAAATTTGACAAAATACAGAAATTAAAACATTACATTTAAGCTTTGACTATTTATCTCAATGTATGTACTTGTTCATGAAATTTTTTATTTAAATGTGGTGCACAAATTTAAAGTCATCCATTTGACTAGTGTTTACTGTGCTCAAATTATTTACATTATGTGTGTTTTTGAAATGCACACATATTTGTTTTGCCAATATTGTGTAGGCGTAATATTATTGTGACATGGAATTTTAATGAGTTTCACTTTGCGGTCAAATTATTTATTAATACGGATTTGTATATGGTTGTTGTAGTTTTGTTAATTTCGAAGATAGTTTCTTAGTACCAAATGTATTATTAATTTTAGTGCATGAAAAATTATTAGTATTTAATTTAGGATCTAGTGATATATAAAACATGGTCTGCCCTAATTTGTTTAAACAAAAGGTATATATGAAATCATGTTGTGCAATAGTTATAACATGTGGTATTGTTGTTGTTATACAAATTTGTATCTATATAGGTTCAGCAATTTCCCAAACTAAGTGTAATGCATTTTTAGTGTTTGCAGCTATTATTTACAAAAGTATTAAAAAATTAAAATTACGTAAAAGGTCAGCCAAATTTATATTTAAATCAACGTACTATTTCTTAAAAGCGTTTTACTAATAGTGTTAATAGAATTTCAAACAGAAGGCGAAAATGTGATATTTTACATGTCCGGTAATGAAGTTTTACTTTAGGTGTCAGATATTTCATGTTTCTATGTTGGCAACTGATTTTTAGGAGTTTGCAACATAGCAGAAACATTACAGCCGTTTCGTCTGACTTTTCCCCTGCTGAGGTGTGAATGCACCCGAAAATTGGCGTAGTATACCTAACACCCGCTGGCGGTGTTCCTTGGTCAGTCCAGACCCTATTGGCAGTTCCACATTTTTTCCTCCAGCGTGTTGTCTGTACAAATAGCAGGGCATGGGTATTCATTGATGACGTTGAGCTCACCTTCCTGGATTGGTTCAGCTGTCCCGATACACATTCCCTTGGGGATAAGTTGTGACTGCTCGTGACAATTTGTGATCCAAATCTCTCCTTGACCACTGGTAATGCTTATGATAGCCGCTGGTATGTAAATTTCTTTTGTGAGCCTGGTAAAATTTTTACTATCAACAAGAACTTCACAGTTTAACCAGTCATCTGTGTTTGTGACTGCAACTCTTCTCATTGTCAACGGTGGTATCGTCACATTGTCAACGACGAATAACTTCCCAGAAAATTCTGTATTACATGTATCCGGTGGAACAACTTCTTCAATTTGCAGCTCAGATCTTCCACAGTCAATGATAGCTTGGGATGCCTGAAGGAAATCCCATCTGAGGATGACATTGTGACTACATTCTGTTAACACGTCAAATTCAAATGGCTGCGTCCTGTTGTTGATGGTTATTCTTGCAACACAAGTTCCTTCTGGATGGACGTACTTTCCATTTGCGACCTTCAGCACAGTTGCTCCCATATCACAGAACATTGTCTTCTTTAGTGTGCGGCAGTAATTATCCGATAATACAGAAAAAGAGGCTCCTGAATCAATAAGTGCCCGGACAGGTTGGCCGTCGATTATGACGTCGATGAGATTTCCTGACATCTTGGCGACTGTCGTCCATGGAGGATTTTCATCTGCGGCAGCCTCACCTCCGTAGATGGTCACCTCGCTTAGTTTTCCTGGGCGCGGCGGCTAGGGGAGCGGCTGGTACCTCTGTACGGCGACGGTGAATGGCTACGGCGCCTTGGGGAGCGACCTTGTCTAGGGTACGGCGATGGGCTTCTTCCCATAGGTCTACTGAACTCATCAGCAGCTGACTGCCTTGGATAGAACTGCTCCGACAGCTGACATCTTGTGGCAAAATAATCATCGAATACTCGCCTCCTCTCTCTGCAGTAGCGTACGACATGTCCTGCGCGTCCACAGTGGAAACACAGTGGTGTGTTGTCGTCTGTCCTCCAGATGTCTGTTCTTCTAGGGGGCGTATAGTTACCAGGGGAGTTAGCTGTGGTCGCGTCGGTCAGTTCATGGGCTGCCATTTGGCGGCTGAAGCGTAACTCATAGCAGAGCGACGCCATTCTTCACGTCGGGTGCGATTGACGGGGCAGACAAGAGCTAACATTTGAAATACCTCATTCTCAGCGGCGTCGGCTACCTTGTGACTTACAGGGCTCACATCCATGGCCATAATCTGAAGATCGCTCGGTCTAGTAGTCCCGGCTGCCATGCACTGTTGTAATTCTTCTCTCACGATTTGTCGTATGAGAGAAGCCAAGTCCTGCTGGTCTTCCAGAATGGCCATAGGGACTACATTTAGGAGTCTGTCATACTTCTGTCTCCTTTGTTGCATCTCTTCAATATGCTGGCATCACTTGATGAACTCTTCTGTCGTAGCGACGTCTTTTATCAGAAGAGCTTGGTACATATCTTCTGCAATTCCCTTCATCAGGTGTGTGATTTTTGTCCGCTTCAGTCATGTTCGGATTGACTATGTTACACACGGCCAAAACACTCTGTATGTACGATTGTGTCGGCACACCATGTCGTTGGGCCCTGTTCTTCAGTTGTTCTTCCCCCTAGCGGATTTGTCGCTGGCGGTCTCCAAACGGCTTCTTAAGTTCCTCCTGGAACGTCTCCCAGTCATTCAATACGTCTTCATTGTTTTCAAACCATTGTTGGGCTGTTCTATCCAGGTAGAAATAAACGTTGGCCAAGCACATCGTATGATCCCACCTGTTGTACTTGGTGACTCGGTCGAACCCTTTTAGCCATTTGTTTGGGTCCTGTCCAGCATCTCCAGAGAACACCGATGGGTGTCTGATGTGCAGCTGGCCTATTGCTGGTTAAGTCTCCATCGTTCTTCTGATAATACGGACTTTTGGAAGGATGTACTCGGTGTATCCCTTGTATTCCAGTTCCAGTCCGTGTAAGCGACGGCTTTTACATTGCCTAATCGGAGCCACGATGATGCAGCTGTTGCACAGTGTACCCGGCGCCTCCACCAAACAATGTCACATTGCAATGGAAGTAGGCTTGACTTCGAAGGCAACTAAACACAGCACTTATACTGAAAGCACGTTTATTATGAACTCAACATACACGCAGCACTGACTGCCTCTCAGGCAGAGTGCTCTGCTATTTATACACAGACAGAATTTACCAGAAATTAGAAGAACAGTTAACATAAGAAACAAGTAGAATTTACAAGTGAACATAAGAAAGATGTAGAACCATCTGGAATTGTAAATTACAAAGAAATAAATTGTTGCCAGTGGGCGGGATTGAACCGGCGACCTTCTGCTCCGCAGTCCGTGACGCTATCCCCTGCGCCACACTGGCAGTTGGTGTTCATGGTCTCTCGCGGCAATATCATGGACCATTAAAAGTAGAAGGTTGTCCACATCCAAATACATACCACCTAGATTATCCAAAGTCAAGGAAACCTCTATGGTTAAGAAATGTGACTGATTTGCAGCTATACAATCAACTGCCATAAACAAGTGTAAATCATGAAGAAATATAGGATCCAAAGCAATGTATAGAGTACGTTACGAATTTGTGTATATATATTTTGTGGTCTGTGTTAGTATTTACTTGTGTGTTTAGATTTAAGCATTGGGTTCAAGTTTACAAGTTTTCTTTGTAATTTTTTGTTGATAAATAAGTGCTGGTATCAGATTTTTCAGTACCACAGTGGAAAACATTATGGCAGTGAATTTATATGTATATGTGGGATATGATTTTAATTGCCTATAAAATGGTCTTGAGTTGTCCATTTAGAAATGTATAGTACGGTACTGATGTTTCCATGCTAGTCACATGTCATGTTTAATGATGTCATAGTCAGAGCCAATCATTATGCCACATATGTTCCTGCCTGCCTCATTCATAATTGTTAACTAGATGAAGTGCAGTCATGGTGACTTGGGCTAGTCTGAACTTGAATAGCACAAGTTGTTTTGAAAGTACTCTGCCATAGCAATAATTTATCATCATATGGGTCAATGTATGTCTAACTATGCCCCAGAACATTAGTGTTGATTGTACTGAGTCTGGATGGCAGTGGGGGTAGGATGCAAGTCCGATCGGTCCCTGGAATCCAGATAATATTTTGTCTCTTTGCTTATTGTGTGTTTCTTTTTCTTCTTTTGCATGTGGAATTTGTATGATCTGAGAGGACAAGAGTGTTTGATCCAGTGCCTCTATTCTAGGCTGCATCAGCATGCTCACTGATGAAATGTGGACACAGAACTATGTACTACAGTTCAGAGCTGTGTCATTGGTGACTCTACTGTTGTAAGTGACAAGGGGGTGAGAAAATCCTAGAAAGTGTTTGTACAGTGAAATGTGTATGACAGTGAGATGACAGTCTAAGTGAGTTTAGTGCTGTGTGTTTTTGTCGGCAAGAAGATTCATCAAAGATTAAATTTAATATTTTTCATGTTGCAGTGCCAAGTCAATGAATTATAACAGGCACAATAAATGTAGATTCATAAAACTTGATTGTAATTAGCTTCAGGATTTCTTTTATGTAAAAACATAAGCTGATCTTTAATTATTTGTGTAATTTTTGTGTTTGGTTAAATGAGTGTTTGTTGTTTTGGTGCTACTTGTGACTTCTTGCACATTCTTTTGATGTCGCAAGTGGGGGTATTGTGTGAGTACTGCCCAACGAGCAGGGAAATTTATCAAGTTAGGTTAAATGCACCACAAACACTGACCCTGCCAATGCACAAAAATTGTTACACTCTTTGCTTTTATTAAATTTGGTAACATTATATGTATATAAACAGGTCATATTGATGGGAATGCATTATCTGTAATTTGGAAAAATCATATTAAACAGCCATGAAGCTAAGGCTCATAGTGGGATGGCTAGTGGAGAGCTGGTGTGTGTGTGTGTGTACAGCAGAAATCGCCAGGCGGGAGGGTGGGGGGGGGGGGGGAGGAGGCATAGCGCTCACTTGAAGAGACCGTAATGTCAGAGGGAATTCACTGTGCAGCTAGAGAGGCAACAGTGAATTGTATACAATAAAGTTAAATTTGAAAAATAAAACATAATTAAGACAGAGGCGCATCACAGTATCTGAAAGAGTTTCATATGACACATCTAGTAATACACAGACATATCTTCTATCAAGGATATATAAAACATTTTAGTAGAAAGAAAATATGGCAATTTGGTGTTTAGTTAAAAAAAATTCATAACTTGTAACCATTTAAGATGCAGAGGTGAGAGCTCATATAAAATTTCTAGACTAGGTGCATCACCTAAAATGCTTACATTTGACATAAGGTAAATATTCACCACAGGAAACCTAAATCATTAATATGATTGTATAAATTTGTTAATAACATGAAATACAAGACAGATACATGACCAGAATAGCAATGTTTGTTTACAGGTGCCATTAATGATTATACCATAAAATCTCATTGTTCAAATTTACTTATGCATATTTTCTTTGTTTAAATAATTAATTTGTATATAATCACTCCATAGAGAAATGAGGTGTCATGTAATGAAATGTTAATTACTGTGATCAATTTCATGTTTATTTGTGTTTAGTGTAAGTGTTTAAAGACGTATATGTAAGAATGTATGGTATACTTGGAAAAGTGTTATACATTGGCGAGGGGTGGCAATGGGGAAGTTCATGATGTATGGGTTTCTCCGGAGGACAGGTATAAAGGCTGGGTGGTAGGCGCAGGTGTGGCAGTGGGTGTTTGGTTAGCATCGCGGCAGTGAAGCCATACCGTTCTATGCTGTGACCTATGGAAGAATGAGTCTATGAAAGTTTTCAGAGTGTAAAAGTTCAGTTGAACTTAGAGAAATTTTTTCAAGTGTGGTGAGTTACTGATAAACTTGCAAGATTTCTTATTGAGTTGCCAAGTGCTATGTTGAACTTGAAGATTGCAGCATATGAAGTTTAGGCACTGTGTCTTCAATACATTTCCGTTGGAAGTGATTGTAAATGTGTATCTTTTCAGAAAGTGTTAGCTGAGTTCTCATAAACATAAATATCTGTTGTTGAACATTGTCTTTATATTCACAGTTTATTTGACAAAAACAAAGTATTTGCAGTCAGGCACAGAGCAATGGAACTTTTTTTATTCAGTGAACAGTAGCCTGGTAGGCTAATTCAAAATATTTTGGGTGAAGTAAATTTTGTCTGGGGGCTCATGAGCTATATTAGATATGCCAACGTACAGTGCTTTTACCAGTGATAGTGTTTTGATCTGATAAATAAACAAACTACATAAAAATTTAAACAAAAATATTGTGAAAGTTATCTGTATGTAATACATCCTACTTCTCAGTTTTAGTGGTGATTTAATTAATCTTATCAGGTGGAGACTGTGAACAAATTTTTATCATCCGATAGACAGAATACAACTCAAGGTGCAGTGAACTTGTTAGTGTTAAAATAAGATTCTCCACAGACAGCCCTCATTTTAACATCACAAGATGACAGTGAGGAGGGCAGACCTTGTATGTGCATGGATGGCTGGCCTGGCATTAGAGCATACACAGCATCATGCAATGATTGTTGTGGTGCAGCATTATATTCACACGCCATGAAAGAAGTGCCGGTAACACTAAGGGAGATGGTGTTTGAATGTCAGTGTGATTGATGGTGAAGTGTGGAAGTTTGATGCAGGAGAAGCACTGGAATGTGCCAAAAAATCGGCAGTTGTACGTGAGCATGTATGTGGTCCGCAGAAGTCACTAAAGCAGTAGCCCAAGGCTACAACACTCAATATCAGTGGAAGTTCAAGCTTTGTTGCACTGGCATTACCTAAGATGTCCATAGTGCACACAAAAATAGATGCACCTGAGATGTACTGAATCTGTTCAAAACTATGAGGTATACTTCATGCACAGTCACATTAACATTAGAAGCACAATTTATGCTTGATGAAGCAAGAATAGTCTTGGTAATGGTGAGTTAACAGTCTGAAGGCTGTCCCAAGCTTTGGAGTGCTAGCTAAACAAGCCCAACGGGGTGGTTAGAGGTTTGTTTTGCAAAATTTGTAGGTTTGGCCACTTGAAAGAGCAACAGAAGACTATGAAACACTCGTAAAAGAGATTGGTTTGTTGGGAAACACTGTTCAGAACACTAAATAGGCAAAGCACCTGTAATTATAGTCAATATATCAAAACCAGGGCCACACAAAGAGTAACTAATCTCATTCAGACTCCGCAGCATGCAGAATAAGTCCTAAAATTGCTGTGAGGCTGAAAAGGGTGACGAACAGATCAATTCCCTAGAAGATTGTTGTTGGTTTGGCACATGTACCTGAGGTTGAGGCACAAAGCAGAATCCTCGTGGAAGTAGGCACAAAACAATAAACAATCACATTCACACAGCTTAAATATTTGGCGATGGCCTTCATCAAAGAAGAAAAATCTACATTCACACAATCACTCACACAACTATGCTCATATGACCACCATACCTGGCAGCTGTAGTGGAGAAGCAGCCTGTGAGTGACCCAATGAACTTCCTGAATGAAATTTTCACTGTACAGTGGAGTGTGCGCTGATATGAATGTTACTGACAGATTAAAATTGTTAGCCGGAACCGGGACTCGAACCTGATACCTTTGCCTTTCGCGGACAAGCCCTTTACCACTGAGCTATCCTGACACGACTCACAGCACTCCCCCACAACTTCAATTCTGCCAGTAACTTGCCTCCTACTTTCCAAACTTCACAGAAGTTCTCCTGTGGAACTTGCAAGACTAGCATTACTGGAAGAAAGGGTATGGTGGAGACATGGCTTTGCCACAGCATAAGGGGTGTGGCTAAGCCATCTCTCCACCATATCTTTTCTTCCAGGAGTGGTAGTCTTGCAAGTTTCGCAGAAGAACTTCTGTGAAGTTTGGAAAGTAAGAGTCAAGGTACTGGCAGAATTGAAGTTGGGGGGCGGTGTCGTGAGTCGTGTCAGGATAGCTCAGTGGTAGAGCACTTGTCTGAGAAAGTTAAAGTTCCCAGGTTTGAGTCCTGGTTCCGGCTAACAATTTTAATCTGTCGTAAAGTTTCATCCAATGAACTTCTTTACGGTGAGTTGTTATCTACACTGTTTTAATTTCCCATAATAGTTTGAGTAGGGGTGTGTTCTTTTCAACAAGGAAGTAGCCTGATTAGTTAATCTGCTTAATGTTTACACACACACACACACACACAGACAGAAACACACAAGCACACAACTTATATCTTCTGGCCACTATAGTTACTTTCATTCCATTGTGGCGACCTCTTGACCTTCAGTTCGACAGTAAAATGTCGAACATATTTACAACTGGCTTTCATTGGGAGCCAGCATCTCTGAGCTGCACCTCAGTCCTGTAAATCTTCTTGGTGAGTTAAGAATAAAGTGTGCAAGATAAAATCCATGTGATCTTATTGGGGCTCCAAACCCTTAACCCAAACTGGTGACCCTGAAGTCAAGTGCACCATCTGTTCACAGAGGTTGTGCTGTGGCATTATTTTTTGTGTGAATTTCACCGCAAAATATAGGAGTCATTGTCTTTGCCATCAACTACAATGACTATGGCAGTGCCACGTTCACTGGGATTTCTCACTGCATCAACTTCATCACTGCAAATTCAGTGCCTTCCCATTTCTAGTGGTTTGCATCTTTGTTCTCAGAATGAATAATCACAGGACATATTTGCCACACAGAGTACTTCTGGTGCTCTGAGGAACTTAATGGACTCAGGCCTTAGTTTGCCATTTGTTTTTTCAAGTGTTTCATCTGTGAACAGTTTTAATATTCCAGAATGAAACTTTCACTCTGCAGCAGAGTGTGCGCTGATATGAAACTTCCTGGCAGATTAAAAAAATGTGTGCTGGAACCGGGACTTGAACCTGGGACCTTTGCCTTTGACGGGCAAGCGCACTACCACAAGCAAAGGTCCCAGGTTCCAGTCCTGGTTCCGGCACACAATTTTGATCTGCCAGGAAGTTTCAGTTTTAATATTGTCCCACACCACAAGTCGTGTGCTCAGAATGTTCAAGTTTTGCAAGGCACAAACTTCTTGAACTTACAAAATTTGAATTTCAGGCCAGTAACCATCCCACCGAATATGCATGTGTGTGTGTGTGTGTGTGTGTGTGTGTGTGTGTGTGTGTGTCGTTCCTCCGACCATGTGCACCGCCAATGAGGTGCGGTTGTCTCCAATCATTCTATCAGTGCTTCTGGTCTTGGACTCGCTTCACATAGCACCCTCCACAGTTCCTTCATCAACAGCCTGACTAATTATGGACAATTTTCACATGCTTCTGGTGCAAATTTTTCTTCTCGCGCTGCTGACTTGAACAATTCAAGCAATTTGTTTGCCCAGTTTATTGGAAAAAACAGTCAAATATTTATTCAGAATGTTAAATAGTTGATCCTTTTGCTTTGTGGTTAGCAAATCGGATTCGTAAGCTTTATTTAAGATTTCATAACTGGACTTAAATTCAGACATATTGCACTGAAATATTATCTTATTAGAAACTACAATCTGTGCCTTTAGCAACTCTCGATTGTCAGTTTTGAAATGGTAAACAAAAATTGGTATCGTTGGCGCTTCCAGTCACCACACTTAACTTGAAATCTAGCAGTTGACTATCACTGTCTGGATTTAAACCATTTTCATCCCCATTTTGAAATCCTTCAGCTCTTTCTTTAAATTTCCTGTCTATAATGCTCTCCATCTTACTTTCCCAGTTACCCATTTCACTTACAGGCGAACTACTTTCAAAAAGGTTCTGATACTTTTCAATTGCAACTACCTTGTGCACTGCTTCTGTAACTTTCTGAGTAACTAGTGAAAGTTCTGACTTGGAATGGGATTCAAGAACCTCTAACCTTTTATTTGTATTACATAATTCATGATCAAGGATCTGGATTTTATTTGTTATCTCAACATCTTTAACTGACAGCTTGCTCTGAATTTCTCCTGTTAAATTTTCCCTTTCTGATGTTAGAAAATTGCTAACTGTTTGTCTAGCAATCATTTCTACATCTCTTTAGTTAATAAAAGTTGTTTCATTCTGCTAAACTCGTTTTCTAGATGTAAATAGTTTTCCTGACATTCTTTTACATGAGCCTCCAGTTGAGTAGTTTTGTATTTATTTCACTTGACCAAGATTTAAATTCCTTGTCTAATTTTTGTTCTAGTTTGTCTTGTTTTTTTTAGAATTTTCATCTAATTTTTGGATAAAATCTTGTCTTAAAACGTCAAATTTCTTAGAATTTTCTACTAATTGTTCTAATTTTCTAAACCAGAGAGGATCTTCCTGATCACTATGATCTTGTGCAGCCATGTTCCTAGTTGTGGGCATCATTTGCACTGAATTTATGATAAACACTTCACTTATTTCAACACTACACCAAAAATGTTTTCAACGACTCACAAAAGGAATAAGTACGCTCACCCCAGTTTTCGGTGTGCAGGCAACAGTGCTCGTTGGTCTGCATCGTTGTAGGTGGTGAGTAGCAGTGTTACAGCAGCCCTCTCTGCAACTCAGCATCATCTCGGAAGTCGGAATGGCATTGAAAGTCTCGGCTTTGTCTTTGCGGTCCCTCCGATCGCGTCGCAAAAGTCATATTTTCCTCTTTCCATCGCCCAGTGTTTTCTCTTTCAGTGACTTTTAGATATAGTCACTGAAGAACTATTAACCATTTAGTTTCTCTCTCGTAATCATATCTTGTTAAATTGGTTGTTAGGAGCAATGATTAAGTATTCCACAGAGTATTTATATTCTCTCGTAGTTTTTTAGTACAACAAATTTCTAAATTCCTCTGTTTCTTTTTGTTATTATTATTCTCTTATTTTCTCTCTCTCTCAGTCTCTTTTATCTGTCCTGGAACCTCCGGTCGCCATATGCAGTGTTACTGCTTAATTATGACTGTGCTGGTAGCAGTTCACTGCCCTTTAGCTGATTATACCGAGTGTGTGGGTATACCAGCCTACTTTAGGATGTAGAGGACCAGCTATGCTGTGCCTCTGTCAATGATCCTCTTCAGTTGGATCCTTAGACTCCGTCACTGAAGTTCTTACTGCAGGAACAGAATGCTGGAGAGAGCTGAAATATCCTTCAATAGTACTTCTCAATTTCTACAAAAGGAGAAGTGTTGACATGCTTTTATGCTATACAATAACCTTCATTTATTGCATCATGTTTATACAAAAGAGAGAGTGCAACATTCCACACATGTTTTGGACTAACAAACTGTACAGAATGAATGCCAGAATCATAATGAACAAATGAACGTAGGTTTTTAACAATGAAATAAATGTATTCACAGAAGTCCTTATATATTCTTTGACTTGCACAGACCTTCACACTTTCTGTATTATCTGTGCCACTTGCTGTATACTGCCTGGGCATTACAACTGTACAAAAGGAAAAAACCAGGGCATTACCAGTCCAATTCCATATCTAATTAACCTTAAATAAATACCTTCATCATCTTGTATTGGTACTGGAGCACATACTGTAACTTGTTACACTACAATATATATATATATATATATATATATATATATATATATATATATATATGGATATTATAGAGGAAAAATTCCTAACAGGAAAAATATACGTAAAAAATAGATGAAGTACACTTACCAGGCGAAGGGGCACAGGCAGTAATAGCAACAAATACACACAGACACACACACACACACAAAAATGCTAGCTTTCGCAGCCTAGCTGCTTCATCAGGCAGAAGGGAAGGAGAGGGGAAAAGGAAATGATGAGGGTTTTAAGGAAGAGGGTAAGGAGCCATTCCAATCCCGGGACAGGAAAGACTTACCTTGGGGGAAAGAATGGAAGGTAAATAAATGCACATACACCCACACATTTACACAGACACAAGTCTGTCCCATATATGCGGATGACTTAGTTGTGATAGCAGAGATTCGATATAAAGGTTGCAAGCTAATATTTCAGTGCTAGATTAGAGATGTAATGGTTATTACTAAAGTAATTTCCGTGGGAAAGAGATTTAAACACATTGAGTGCCAAATAGAAGGAACAAAATTAGAATGGGTTGACAGTTTCATGTACATAGCATACCTGCCAACTTTTACGGTTTGTCCGTAAAATTTACGGAAATTGCAGGATTTTACGGTTTTACGGATGGACAGTGCTATTTTACGATTTTGCGGTAAAACATTTGAAACATCTAAATTCGATAATCGCATCCATTTTCTTCCGTACAATCGATTGTTTGCGTTGGTCGAAGGTAGGTCTACGATACTCGATCTTCCGAACATTCGATTGTTCGCGGGGTCGAAGGCAGGTCTAAGATAGTCGATAACTTATGCATTGATATGATTGGTTCGTTTACCCGTGTGATGTTTGTGTCGTCATTGGACTCAAATTTAAAGCCGCTACCGGTAACCAGTTCTTCCGTGTGAATCTAGGTGTCGATAGGCTGTGCTTCTTAAGTTGTTTGTTCCGATCCGTTCTTTTGTTGAAGTGGAACCCGTTTACTCCTTTGTTTACAAAGTTAGCGTTCCTTGAATATATCGTCCTTTCAAAGCGTGTGACATATTTTAAAGAAGTGTTAAAGTGTTTGCACTACCAGTTCGTATTCTTGTATTATAACTTCATAGTGTTTTAAGTGA
Source organism: Locusta migratoria (assembly GCA_026315105.1). Classification (NCBI taxonomy): domain Eukaryota; kingdom Metazoa; phylum Arthropoda; class Insecta; order Orthoptera; family Acrididae; genus Locusta; species Locusta migratoria. Next base: position 429,006,189 of record CM048747.1, read on the forward strand.
CGTTCAGTGAGTGATCCAGGTTCCTTTCGCTGTTCCACTCCATAGCGAGACACGTGTTGTTGGACATTTTTATTCGCTGTTGCTATTGTTCGTCATGAATAAATCGAACAAGAAACAATACTTTCAGACATTTAAAAATTCATATTCTGTCGATTTTCCGTGCATACTAAAATCAAAGAAAGGTGAAAAATTTGCCTTTTGCACGGTATGTGGCTGCGACATTAATATTGCACATGGGGGAAGAAATGACTTGAGTAATCACGTGAAGTGCGCTAAACACTTAAGCTGCGTCAAATCCAAGGAAGACAATACCAAAATCAACGCCTTTTTTGCCAAATGTGGAAACTTCGACAATGATGTTATTAGGGCCGAGTGTCTTTTTACTTCTTTTTTGGTGGAACACAATGTGCCCTTAAGTGCCGCTGATCACGCTGGTGCATTATTTAAGAAGATGTTTCCCACATCAGAAGTGGCGAAAAAATATAGCTGTGGTCGCACGAAAACGACATCCATTGTCAAAACAATGGCAAAAAATGCATCATCTGAAATTGTTAAGTTCCTTCAGAATGGACCATTTTCATTGGCAACAGATGGAAGCAATGATACGGACACAAAGTTGTATCCTATTGTTGTGACGTTTTTTGATTTTACTCAGGAAAAAGTAGTGAGCACTGTGCTATCCGTACCAGCATTAGATGGGGACTCAACAGGGCGAAACATAGGTAACCTGATGTTGTCACAGCTGAAAACTTTTAACATTCCAATTGAAAACTGTGTCGCTTTCTGCTCCGACAATGCTCCTGTTATGGTTGGACAAAAAAATGGTGTTGCAGCAGTTCTGAAGGAAGTTCGACCAGGTATTGCCATCGTAGGTTGCATTTGCCACCTGATTAATCTAGCAGCTGAAAAAGGTGCGGGAAGATCACCTCTTAAAGTCGATGAGATCCTTGTCGATATATTTTATTTTTTAGAGAAGAGTGCCAAAAGAAAAGAACGTCTTCAGAAATTTCAGAGCTTGCACAATAAAGAGACAAAGAAAATTCTTAAGCATGTTTGTACTAGGTGGTTATCTCTAGGTAGATGTTTGGATAGACTACTGGATCAGTGGGATCCGCTTCTTTCATTTTTCAAGGAGGAAGTAATATCCTGTACCCAAGCCATTTCCACAAACTTGACATCATTTAAAATACCCAGAGTTGAACAAAGTGGATCCAAAGAGTATCAGAAGAAGAGACTTCTTGATTCTGCTACTACACATGCCCCTAAACGAATAGCATGTTCTTCCAAGTGTGACAGACCCATCCTGAAAAGCAAAACTTCTGGTACAACACGCGAGGAAAAATTGTTTATGTTCCTGTCCTCAAACTTGAATAAAGCCTTTTGTACTCTTCTGCATGTGACTATTCCTGTGTTTGACAAATTAAATGTTGCTCTTCAGTCTTCTTCCCCACAAGTTCATATTTTATTAGAACTTCTAATGGATATGCTAAAGCAGTTGTTCGCCAAGTTTGTGAAGCCCAAAATTGTCAAAACCACCTCATTACTTGAAGTTGAGTACAACTTGATTGAGAATCAAAGAAGTGATGATGAGTTGGTTATTGGTGTTCAGACTTCCAACCTAGTGAATGATCTTCAGGAAATGGATAAAATCCTTTTCTATTCATCGGTGAGAAACTACTTTTGTACTACCTGTGACTACATCATCAACAAGTTTCCTCTCAAGGATGATGTGTTAAAGCATGCTCAAGTTGCTAGATTGGACAAAATTGACGATGCACAGTTTTCTTCTGTTCGTTTTTTCTTGGAAAAGTTTCCGATTATGTTATTTAAGGAAGAACATGAAACTACAGATGAGGTGGTGAATGAGCTTCAGGCACAGTTCACAGCTCTTCAGGTGGAAGACAATTTGATTACAAATAAAGATGCTGCAAGTGATACCAGTTGGGCACAACTATCAAGAATTCGAGGAGCCGATGGTCGGCTTAAGTATAACAGAATTTCTAGAGTAATGCTCTCCATTCTCACCATACCCCATAGTAATGCAGAATGTGAACGTGTTTTTAGCCTCGTGAAGAAAAATAGAACACAGTTCAGATCGTCAATGTCTAATGAATCTCTGGAATCAATTTCTATTTTGAAGACCAGGAGTTCTGGTCCCTGTTATGAAAAAACATTTTCCCAAGACTTTTTGCAGGAAGCTAAGAAGGCCACAACTATGACATTAAAATCAAATTAACGTGTGATTTGCATAGTGCAGTGTGTATTGGACCTATATGATTTCTTGACTGTGTTACATTAACCAATTTTTATTTTGTAAAGCTTTTGTCGACTTTCATAATCAGTGTAATTTATCAAGTTAGTCTTGCTATATGGTATGCTCCAAAACAACGTTTATCACACCTGGAGCTGTTTAATATGGATTTCTTCTTGGCTGTTATGTTCAACTACAGATCATTGCCCTATTCTGTAAGTAAATGTGATTTTATTGAAGTACACTATTTCATTCATAAATTATTTTATTTTGTAGCCCAGAAGTATCGTTAAATATTTTTGTCATGCGTGAATTTTACTGATTGTCACCGTAATTTTACTGATTGTCGCCAGTGATTTTACTGAAAGCCTTTTCCAAAAGTTGGCAGCTATGACATAGGATGTATTTTCCAACAGGATGGCAATATAGTGAAAGAACTGGAACCATAAGAGTAGCAAAGCTAATGCTGTGAGTGCTCATCTAAGATCTACTCTCTTCTGTGAAAAGGAAGTCAGTACCATGATTAAGTTAGCAGTGCACTGCACTATCTTTCGACCAGCTTTATTGCATGGGAGTGAAAGCTGGGTAGACACAGGTTACTTATTAATAAAGTTGAGGTTACAAATATGAAAGTAGCAAGGATGATTGCAGGTACTAATATAGGAGAGCAATGGCAGGAGGGTGTCCATAATGGAGAAATAAAAGAAAACTTGGAATTAACACCACAGTTGAAGCAGTTAGAGGGAATAGGTTGAGATGATGGGGTCATGTTACACTCAAGGAAGAAGCAAGGTTATGCAAGAGGCTCAGGGGTTTGGCAGTAGAGGGTAAGAAGAGTCAAGTTAGACCAAGGAGAAAGTCTTAGATTCAGTCAAGAATGATTTTGAAGTAAAAGACTTATCATCAAATGAGGCATCAATGTTAGCAATTGAATAAGGGTGTGGACGATGTTATTGCCAATTTTTGTCAAGCATTGTCTCAATTTCTTCCATCTTACACCTCTATAACCTAGCCATTCTTCAGGCTGTGAGCGATGACACAATGCAACTTATTCAGGACAGTAACTCTTCTCTTTGACCTATCTGCACTACCTTCCCTGGTGAGGTTCGGTGTGACAAATCCACGGGCATGCCCCACCCCTACATTACTTGCTGCCTATGAAGAGAAATCATCAATAAACTTCCCAACAGTTTTCAATTTATTAGGATAAATATGATATTTGTCATTACTTTTCAGATTTACATATAGTTTCGTTATCAGAAATATTTACAAGGATTTAAATGTTATTAAAAGATGTAATATTTAATCTTGATTTGTAGAACATCAAATGAGATAACTGATTGGAAATTTAATGTTTTGACAACAATAATAATGATGGGCACTGTTAAATTGCACATGAAGGTGTCCTGCAGAGGTCACAGGGTGCAGTTTTTAACCAGATTTCAAGACAGTCACTATGCCCATCAGCACATTGATTTTTCATTGTTGAAGTGATTACTGTGCAGATACAAGTTTATTTAAAGAGTTTGATTGAGCTACTAATTCATACTTACCTGGTGTTGCTCTTCATGATTTCAAACCAATAGTGTACACAATAACTGGGATCAGTTGCTCGTATTCAATGTAATCCAGATGTTGCTGCATGACTATGAATCCAGATGTGGAGTTACATGAATTTACACCAAACACTGAGATAACAACAATTTATATGTACCACACAGAACTTTGTGAAGGAGATAGCCTTGGGTTCCATCACAATTAGTGAAGAAATGAGCAGGCTAATTTCCATCACAATTAGTGAAGAAATGTGCAGGCTTAGTTTCATCTCAATTGTGTCTTTGTTTCTGTGGTGTCGCACAAGTACAAAGTGCGCGCCACCTACTTTCGCCGCGCGCCGCCATGCATGCACGGCGCGGCTTTCTTCCGACGACAGCCACGAGCGCCCTCTGGTACAACGCCGCTCGTGGCCACCACTGAAGGACATCGGCGACTTCGCACTTCGCACTTCGGACTGAGATAGCAACGAGTTAGGACCTTCGTAATCAGATAGGCACCAGTGAAGACTTTGCTATTGTACAGGCACTAGGCAGGCCTCTAACAACTATGTATCAACAATCTGCAGTACTATGTAAAAGTTAAGTATTGTTACATTCTGTGCAATATATATCTTTCTAATTTACTCTAGTGTTTATAGTTTCTGGCTGCTCCCTTCCGTACCTGCAACAGCGTGCTATTATTGTTCCTGTGTCGGGCTCAGTCCACTCGGCCACCGACACCTACGACGAGGCTGGGACACAAAAGCGGCGACGAAGTCGGGACACAAAAGAGGCGACGAGGAGTGATAGAACCTTGGACCAGCCCGCTTGCAGCAGCCAGACAGCAGCAGTCGGAGCACGCAAAAATTGCTCCCGCCCACCCACCCTTATTATAAGATTTTTGGGGGAACATATTCTGTTACGTATTTTGTGGACTTTTTTGTTGCAGAGCGTCCTCTTTCATATTGCATTTGTGTTTTGTTGTAATTTACTTGTATGCGCGGCGCCTAATCGGTCATCATGGCCACTACCCCGAACCCAAACTTAATGGAAATTATTCAGTTACAGACGGCGCAAATTACCCAGCTTCTCCAGGCCGTGTCGCAGTTGACGACACAGGCTGCTCACCAACAACAACAGTCGTCACATCAGCAGCCCACACCTGCCGCCGCACCGCTTCCGACGTTCCGCCAGTACAACGAACGTGAGGAAGAATGGAGCGACTATTTCGCACAGTTTCAAGAACTCGTCGCGACTCATCAAATTACAGGTCAGAGAGTGAAGAACCTTTTCTTATCGATTGTGGGCCCCCAGACCTTCGTATTATTGCAAAAACTTTTTCCGCAAGCATCTCCTCGTGATGTAGACTTTGAACAAATAGTAGAGGCACTAAATGCTTATTATGAGAGAAAAGTTCTCGTAGCCGCTGCACGATACCGATTTTTCAGACTTAAAAAATTACCGCAGCAGTCACACCAAGAATGGATTACGGAATTGAAGGGCTTAACCCGCCAATGTAAATTCACTTGCTCTTGTGGACTTTCGTATAGTGACGTGATGTTGAGGGATGCGATTACGCAGAATATTCAGGACCCCAGAATTAGGGCAGCAATTCTGAAACAATCTGACCCCTCATTAGACAGTGTACTGCAGCTTATAGAAGCGCATGATACTTTTGACTTAGCAGATGTAGAAATGCAAAGCCATAGTGTAAATTCAGTGCGCCGCAACGGACGCTTTCCTAGCCGTAGTTCTCAGTATAGCACTAGTGATTCTTATTTTTCTACCGGCCGTGCTGAACAGACAGTGAATAGTTGCCAGTGTAAAAGTGCGACGCAAAGGTCGCCCCGTCGTGTTAGAAACGGTAATTTGAATAACGGGCGCCAACGCTCATTTCAGAAAAATGTACGTAAATCTTGCCCCCAGTGTGTGTCTCGCCACAAGCGTGCTCATTGCCCTAGTCGCAACGCAACCTGTTATCAATGTGGCAAATCAGGACATGTACAGTCTGTGTGTATGCAAATTAAAAACTCAAAGAACGGTACCGTTAGAAACAGTGCTTCGCAGAGTGCGAGAACAGTTCATTCTGTAAATGTTATACGGGCTGTGGAATTGAACAGTGCTTTGCTTGGTTCTCAATTGCGAGAAAGTTCTTCTGCGCCTACTGCACAACTATATAGTGAGCCACGTAGCAAGTGCCGACGAGCGCGTAAAACAGTGCAACGGAAAAGGGTTCGGGACAAGCAACATGGCTATGAACAGTGCATTCCTGTAGTGAAAATAGTGCCTTCTGCAACTTCTAATTGTAATAGTGCCCCGTACTGTGTAGCTAGAGACAGTAAAATTGGTGTAGCTACTCAAAGTAATTTTAGTGCAGTAGCCTCGCATTGCGCGGACGCCGATCCGGCGGTAGTGTCATCTAGTGACAGTGTGGTTAATCCGCTGTGTGCCGAGTATGCGCCGCTTCCTACCGCACGCAACCCGCGCAAGCGCAGAAAACAATATGTATTAGACGTTGCCCACATTCGCGCACCGGTCGTGCGCCAGAAGCACAAGCTGTTTGTTACTCTCTCTATAGAAAATAAGACTGTGCAATTTCAGCTTGATACTGGTTCCGCTGTTACATTAATAAATAAAGACACATATGAACTTCTGGGTTCGCCAAAATTGTCGCCGTCACAGCAAGTGTTAACAGCTTATACCGGTCAAAATATTCCCGTGCTAGGAACGTGTAGCCTGCCCGCCTCTTTTCAAGGTGTAACAAAAACAGTTGCTTTTGTTGTTCTTCAGGCCAAATCAACGCAGAACATTTTTGGACTAGATGCTTTTGACTTGTTTGGTTTATCAATTCAAAGAGATGTGCTTCAAATTTCGTCAATAGTGCCTCAGGATAAAATCAATGCATTGTGTGACAAATATAGTGACTTGTTTTCGCCGGAACTAGGTTGTGCAAAAGACTTCGTGGCACATGTAACTTTAAAAGAATCTGCAGTTCCAAAATTTCGTAAAGCTAGACCAGTGCCTATCGCATTGCGTGATTCAGTTGCCGAAGAACTTAAACGTTGGCAAGATAGTGGGGTGATTTCTCCTGTTTCTGCGAGTCAGTGGGCCTCGCCTATAGTAATTATACCCAAGCCGTCAGGAAAACTTCGTCTCTGTGCGGACTTCAAATCAACAGTGAACAGTCAAACAATTGTAGACACTTATCCCCTGCCCAGACCTGACGAACTAATGGACAAATTAGGACAGTCTCGTTTCTTTTCTAAGATTGATTTAGCAGAGGCATACTTACAGATTCCAATTGATGACGAGTCAAAAAAGTTTTTCGTCATTAATACTCACATGGGCCTTTTTCAATTTCAACGCCTACCCTTTGGCAGTTCTTCCGCTCCCGCTATTTTTCAGCGTTTTTTGGAACAGCTGACAGTTTCTGTACCGTGTTGCTCGAACTACTTAGATGACATTGTGGTATCCGGACGTACAGTTGAAGAACATTTAGCAAACCTGGAGTGTCTTTTCAAAGTGTTGACTGCAGCAGGTCTACGTTGCAATAAAGCAAAGTGTTCGTTTTTTCAATCTGAAATAGAGTACCTAGGCCATGTGATTAATGCCCAAGGAATCCATCCTTTACAGTCACATCTTCGAGCAATCAAAGACTTGCCTCCTCCTAAGAATGTGCACGAATTGCAAGCAGTGATGGGAAAGCTGAACTATTATTTCAGGTTTATTCCCAATGCCTCTCAGATTGCAGCTCCACTGCATCACTTACGTAGGAAGAATGTTCCTTTTGTATGGTCTAAAGATTGTCAGGTTGCCTTTGACGAATTAAAGTCTGCACTACTCAGTGATGCATGTTTGATTCCCTTTGACCCACAGAAGCCTGTAGTGTTAGCAGTTGACGCCTCGTCGTACGGTCTGGGTGTTGTTCTGTCGCATCATATTGGATGTCACGATCGTCCTATTGCCTTTGCATCCAAGCTACTGACGCCGACGCAACAGAATTACAGTCAGATAGAAAAGGAGGCCTTAGCAATCATTTACGGCGTCACAAAGTTTCATCATTATCTGTATGGCAGAAAATTCTATTTGTTGACAGACCACAAGCCTCTCACGTCGTTGTTCTCACCCACAAAGCCAATTCCGCCACGAACGGCACAAAAGCTTCAGAGATGGTCCTTGATATTGTCTAATTATCAGTATGAGATTTTGTACCGACCTACCACTAAACATGCTAATGCGGACACACTTTCCCGACTTCCGGTTGGCCAGGATGTATCATTTGATTCTTCAGAAATGGCATGTTGTCAGATAGACTCCAGAGATGCTTCCGCTGTCGCAGACTTCCCTTTAAACTCTCGTCGGGTTGCACAGGAAACAGCTGCGGATGCAGACCTAAGTGTGGTAGCACGTTTTGTTCGCTCAGGGTGGCCTGCCAGAGCCAAAGACATTGATCGGCCTCTGGTTCGACGTTATTTTGCACAACGTCATGCATTATCTTTAAGTCAGGGTGTACTGTTGTTGCATACCGACAACGACCAAGCAAGAGTGATTGTTCCTCGTTCCCTGCAACGAGAAGTGTTACGCCTCCTGCATCAAGGACATTGGGGCATTGTTAGGACAAAGCAACTGGCCAGACGTCATTGTACATGGGTTGGTATGGACGCTCAGATAGAGAACATGACGTCACAGTGTACTGTTTGTGCGGAGCATCAGGCGGCTCCTCCGCAACGTTTCTCGGACTGGCCATGCCCCAAGGGACCATGGCAACGTTTACACATTGACTTTGCCGGACCTTTCTGGAACACGCGATGGTTAATTGTTGTAGACGCTTTCAGCAAGTTTCCTTTTGTGATTGCCATGAACTCAACGACGGCTTCTAGTACAATCAGTGCCTTAACATCAGTGTTTTGCATCGAAGGCTTGCCTGAAACTATCGTCAGTGACAATGGACCTCAGTTTGTTAGTGCGGAATTTCAACAGTTTTGTCGTGTGAATGGCATTCAGCATATCACCACCGCACCTTTTCACCCTCAGTCCAATGGTGAAGCAGAACGTTTCGTTCGAACATTCAAGTCTCACATGGAGAAGATGAAAGGTCAGCACTCCAGGCAGCAAGCTCTTCAAATTTTCCTGTCTACGTATCGGTGCATGCCACGTGACGGCCCGTCTCCTGCCGAGCTGCTACACGGCCGCCGTCACCGCACTCTCCTTCACCTGCTGCAGCCTCCCACGCACCAAGTCGGTTCGTATGGCGCTACGCGTTTTCAGGTTTCCACGCCGGTGCTGTACAGGGTGTTTGCTGGAAACAAGAAGACATGGTTGCCGGGCACCATTCAGCGCGTGCTTGGTCGCAATATGTTTATTGTACGTTCTTCCATAGGGTCGGAGCTGCGGCGCCACGCAAACCAATTGCGCCTGCACAGACCGCGCGATCCTGTCTCCGGTTTCTTGATTCCAGACCCAGTTCTGCGCCAGGGAGCACAACCACATCGTTCGTCCCCGGACTACGAGATCCCTATGGACGTCGACGTACATCCGACGCAGTCGTCGCCGCCGCTGTCGCCGCCGCAGATGACAGCGTCACCGAGAGGGACTCCGGGACCGTGCAGGCCCCCCCAGCTTGGGCCACGCACCTCAGAAGAAGATGACCTGCTCCCTCTGGGCGGGGGCGGGCGCCCTTCCCCAGGTTTTGGCGGGTTCCCTGGAGGATCGCAAGGCGGATGCCGGGGCGCGGACGGCGTCTCGATCCCGGCCTCAGCTACGACGCCCGTCCCACCAGTAACGCCCCCGCTCAGGCCCTCCTCCCAGTGCCGTCGCCGTGGCCCTCAGCCCTACGCCACGACGGCGCGGCGGTTTGGGGGGGAGGGGTGTGGTGTCGCACAAGTACAAAGTGCGCGCCACCTACTTTCGCCGCGCGCCGCCATGCATGCACGGCGCGGCGTTCTTCCGACGACAGCCACGAGCGCCCTCTGGTACAACGCCGCTCGTGGCCACCACTGAAGGACATCGGCGACTTCGCACTTCGGACTGAGATAGCAACGAGTTAGGACCTTCGTAATCAGATAGGCACCAGTGAAGACTTTGCTATTGTACAGGCACTAGGCAGGCCTCTAACAACTATGTATCAACAATCTGCAGTACTATGTAAAAGTTAAGTATTGTTACATTCTGTGCAATATATATCTTTCTAATTTACTCTAGTGTTTATAGTTTCTGGCTGCTCCCTTCCGTACCTGCAACAGCGTGCTATTATTGTTCCTGTGTCGGGCTCAATCCACTCGGCCACCGACACCTACGACGAGGCTGGGACACAAAAGCGGCGACGAAGTCGGGACACAAAAGTTTCCCCTTGCAATTTTCTGAAGGTTTCAACCAACAATATGGTATAAATTGGCATTTGATTATAACTGATCACAATTTCTAGTAAGACCTTTAAGATCTGTTATCCACTGCCAATAAGTTTAGTTTTCTCTTTTTCTACACCGGAACAACTGATACCTAGCAGCCACTACATTGAGTTGCTGTTCATAATATGATGTGGGGGCTCCTAAAACTAAATCATAAGAAAGTTCAGAAGGCTCCACTGTAGGAAACAGTGTTTTGACAAGACGGAACGCTGGGGGCCTACAGTCAATAACAAGAAATAAAGTTTGACATTACCTTGTACCCTGTGCACTGTGGCGTAGGCTTCAAACTGTTGCAACCATTCTGTCCATTCCTCTTGTGCTTTGTCATACTTGCAAAATGGTGGCATTACTGGAGGTGGTAGCTGCTGCAGTGGTACTTGTGTATTTTGCGACACAGGTGTGGTCAGACGTTGTTGGATGGTAGACAGCAAGGAGGTGATTTGTTGACTCTGCATCAATTGCTGTGCACTGAATGCAGGAAGCTGTGGCGCAGTGGCAGGGATGTTCGTGTTGGTGGGGGTAGACATTTTGTAAAAACAACAAGAAGAAACAATGCAAAAATATGTAGAAATTGATTCATATCCCATCCTTGTAACCATGTGTTATGTCGTCCTCATCTTGTGTATTGCCCTTCCCGGTCTATTTTTCAGGAAAGGATGTTCTCAGGATGTGTGGGATTTGTGGACAGCTAAAACAGCTATACAGATTAGTAATACAAGTTTTATTTACTATTATTTACAATACTCAACTTTTATGCAGTGTCTGTCTCTTCTCATGGTGACATCTTCTTTCATGATGCTAGCTGCGCTGTGTCCTAATGACTATTCGGAGCCGAGTTCAGATAGTCCATCCAGACACATGTTGTCCTAGATATAGCAGCTTGTAGAGGGCGCGCTTCTCAGTTTCTCCCTCCAGGATGAACGGCGCCGGCGTGTGATTGGCTGCTGATCATCCACTGCCTTGTTCATGATAGTTCTTGTGAGTCTGGTGTGTGGTGCTGACTTTACACCACAACAGTTGACTTGTAGTTTACTCTTCCTTAGCAACACCAACTGTTGAAAGTAACCATGAAATTTTTATTGACTTCGTTCCGAAGTTCACATACCACAGAAAGAATCAGAAAAAGAAAAGACAACTTTTAAATAGTTCTTGAATAAAATATCAGGTTCTTGTACAAGCAGGGATAGGAGAGTTGTTCAGTAACTGTTACTGAAATTTAACCGAAAGTCTAACACAGTCACTATGGTTCGCTGTTCATAGCTTCAACTCAAAAAATTAAAACTCATCACCTTCTACACTTGACATTCCAAATTTACACCCAATATAATTTCTTGTCACAATTGAATATAAGTCAATGTTAGACTCCACTATTATATTAAATCTCTTCTCAAACAAAGTAAAACTTCTCTATAAATCAGATTAGTCTTCCAGTAAATATAAAACACACATTAAATAAATCTTCATAACATTCAAATACTTTTCAACTTAATACATGTTTATTTTCTTCTGAAATAGTACAAGTTCAACTAGTAATGCTTGTAAGAAAACATCTATTCAGCATGACTAACTCAGAATGACTATTAACAATGTAATTGCAGCAAGTACGATGCTGCCCTTGTTCATTGCGGCGCCTCGATCGTACGCAGAACATATAGAGACAAATAAAAACATTTTAAGAATCACATTAGAACATGATAATATTTACATAAACAACAAATGTACATACAATTTTATACAAATTCCTTTTAGTTTATAGCCTTCAAAACAGGGCTGACATAGGGAAGTGGAGAACGTCTATGTTCGTCCACTACAGATGGTGTCTCCCTGGGGGAATGTTTCCACCTGAATGAAACTGAAACATTTGACAGAAGATATTGGGTACATGAATTGGAAATCATTTCCTCTGGCCATTTCTGTTAATGTAAGCATGTCCTCCCAAAGATGTAACTGAGCACAAGATTCTCTGTTCTTCAGTCTCCAGTACAAGACAGTTGCCTGTTAAATCTGTGCAGTTGTGTTGTATTCTTTGTGAGTTAATCCATATGCTTGTTGTGAAAGTGATATTTGATGAACTCATTGAGTTTTCTTCTTTTCAACATGCCAGACCAGTCAGAAGGTATGCATATTAATTGGTGAATGAAGATAAAGAATAATGAGAATTCATCTGATTGTCTACATTAATATTTGATGTCCTTGTAGTGTAACCCCTCCACAGGCAGTGATACACAGAGTGATGTTGCTGCACACCACATCTCAAAAAGGTTCAAAAAGAAAACTAACTGAAATTCAAGAATAACACAAAAATCTAAATGTTAAGATTATAAAATATTAGATAATCAGTATGTCATTATTATCAGATGGTTTGGAGAAAAATGTATGTTGATGCAAATATAGATGTACAACTTGCTTGTGAATTAGAGTTGATATGAAATTTTTGCAAAAACAGTGTTATTTTTTCAATTCCTCACATGTGACTACAGAAACAGTTAAAGTATATCACATAAACATTAGATTTGTTTATTGAAATATAATAATGGAAAGTCCAGGTTGGAATAAATAATATAGTGAGGACAGTTACAACTCACCGCAAAGACGTGGCGACGAGATGCGACAGGCACATACAAAAGACACACACATACAACACATTCAGCTATCGGCCATGGCCTTCTTCAGAAATAGAGCACTCACGCAATCACACAGGCACACAACACAGTCATACAACCATCACCTACGACTGCCACACTTCGAATCACGCTCTGCAGCGAATCGGGGACGGGAGGGGAGGGGAGGGGGAGGGGATAGAAAGGTTACGTCACGGTGGTGGGGATGGGTTAGATGGGAATAACGAGATGCAGCTTAGGAATGGAGTGGGGAGGCGGGTGGGGGGAGAAAATAAAATAAAATAAAGTAAAATAAAATAATATATATATATATATATATATATATATATATATATATATATATATTTTATTTTACTTTATTTTATTTTATTTTCTCCCCCCACCCGCCTCCCCACTCCATTCCTAAGCTGCATCTCGTTATTCCCATCTAACCCATCCCCACCACCGTGACGTAACCTTTCTATCCCCTCCCCCTCCCCTCCCCTCCCGTCCCCGATTCGCTGCAGAGCGTGATTCGAAGTGTGGCAGTCGGAGGTGATGGTTGTATGACTGTGTTGTGTGCCTGTGTGATTGCGTGAGTGCTCTATTTCTGAAGAAGGCCATGGCCGATAGCTGAATGTGTTGTATGTGTGTGTCTTTTGTATGTGCCTGTCGCATCTCGTCGCCACGTCTTTGCGGAGATTTGTTTATTGATTATATAAGTAAGGTCAGAGCTGCAGGTGCCATGTTATGGTTTTCGATTAATCTCCTTAGTCCACCCTCAAAATTTGATAAACACAGCACAGGAAAAAATGAAAGAAGCTGTTGAAATAGCTATCACTGAAATTAATATAAGGTGCATCTAAAAAGTTTGGTGAATGGTCTCAGAAAATAAGGGAAACAGGAGTTACAAAGAAAAAGTAATTGCCATTAGCTACAATACACTTCTGACACTGTTTGTACAGTTGTTGGAAACTGTCAGGAAACAATTAGGTCATGTGTGTTTGGATCTCTGCAGCCACTCAAACACACACTTTTTACTCACTGCTTCAACACCATACACATGGACTAACCTACATGGGTCTACGTCGCCATTTTGCCTAGTTTGAAACAAAACTTGATGTTAATGTGTTGCTCCATTATGTGCTCCATGTTGCAATAACATGATATCTCACACTGACACTGATAGCTGGGTTGCAGCCACAGAGCATAGATGGCAGTAGACATGCCTTGCCCATGGCGAGGGACTGACAGGCATGTGCTCAGCTGCCCCACCCTCTGAGTACCTAGTACACCAACAATCTCGTTCTCATTTTCTCTATTTCTCCTTGTTTACTCACTATCGTATCTCCCCTCTCTAGCAAATTTGCTTTATATTTGTTAGTTGATAAGTCGATTACATAAATGTGTTGATAAATCCCTACATATTACAAAAAAGGAGGTAAGTTTGTCTTTGTGTATTTTCCACATTTCCTCCTAAACTACTGAACCAATTTCAATCAAACTTGGTATGCATGTTCCTTACTGTCAGACAACAATCACCATAGGGGTAAAAACCACCCACTTTCCAAGGGGGTAAGGGTGGGGTTGAAATAATAGAGTAGCCAGTGACAGGTGGGTAACTATGCTTTATTCATACACTATTTGAGCATGAGCACATTTAGTGACTCGTAAGAAACTTTAAACGCAATTTGAAACATTCACAAAAGCTTTTGTCACCAACAACCTCTACAAAATTATGAAAGAAAAAAGTTTATGGCTTGTTTTCTGCTTTTCATGCAGCAAAACTATGGAAATAAGCTACAATTTTTGAACTCTACACTATTAACTGAATTTGGTAGTTGTTTTACAGATATTAGCACATATGCTACTGAATATACTTTATAAATTATATCACAGTTTGACTCATAGTTCACAAGATGTTAATCTTACGACACATGAGTAACCATTCATTCACTACTTCAGAATAACAGCATATAGTGAGGTACAATAAGCGTGGCTCATATCTGAAAGCCTTTATGAAAAATTTTTTGGTGACAACCCCTACAAATCATGAACTGAAAGACGTTCCTTATTTACTAAGTTTCTACTATTCATCCAGTAAAACTACTGAATTTGCCCTGGCATTGAAATTTATTAAGTCTGGATTAATATCTGTTTTTGTGTAAGGTTTTAGACAGTATCCACATATATTACTGAACATACCTTCAAAATTACAACTTAATGCTACACACAGTTAAGACAGAAAGATGTTTCTGAAATATTGTTCAGTAAATAACCAAGCTCTGTCTGAATAAGATTTTTCTTTTTTAATTTCTTTGAGATAGCTTCTAAACTAACCACTTTTAGCTGTAGTCTCTTATGGTTAAGTGTTATGTTCCTCAGTCTTTTCCTTGTTTCAGTTCAGCTATTTCAAGTTCTTCTGTAGCTTTTTCCAAATACGGTTTTGGAAATTTTGCAGTTATTGGTGGCAAAATTAGCGAGAAAACATGCATTACAACTCTTATTACTTTTGATGTCGATGTTGAAGGTTGGAAGCGTGATGGATGTCCCACAAATATTGATGGAAACACATCTCTGTTCAAATATCTTCTAAACAGAGAACTTCTGTCAAAATCATCTTCTGTGAAATGGGCAGTGTAAAGACAGCTGTGATTTGTAGGTTTTCAGTTATCCCTCCTTATTGCTCGAATCCATTTTTGTCGCAGTTATGAATCTTGAGGAAACCGGTGAAAAGTAATTTTTATTCCCTCTAAACCGTTTGTTTTCTTTTTGCTGTTGTTACATCCATACACCACACACCGACAAATGTTGAAGCTGGGAAATATTGACACATGATACTGTCTACATCAGATAGACATACGTCGTATCTGTAAACTGTAACTTGAACATACAAAGAAAAGCACCAGATGGGTTACCACTGCACGTGAAAGGAAAGTACTAATGAATGGAAACACAGTGAAAAATAAGTCATAGGCCCAGGCATAGCTTATGGGATATCCCCAGGCACTGGAACTTGGGGAGTGGCGGAAGCTTGACACACCTCACGCAACTGAGGGCAGCTCCACTACCTTCTATGCTCTGTAGTTGCAGCTTGTAATACTGCTACACTGCAGTGCTTTGCATGATAGGGGGCACTTGCTGACATGTTCCTCAATGTGTATGCACCTCATTCTCAGCAGCAGGGTTTGCAAAATATGGAACCATTCACTGAACTTTTCAGATGCATCCTGTAATTATAAATAGAAATTTACAAACCATGATACTGTTTTCTGTCTCAAACATGTCAAAGACATTAAAGGTGAAGCACTGAATTAAAATTAGTGATGCAGCTGGGAATCGAATCCGGACCTCCATACTTGCTAGGCACATGTCTTACCACTAGATCACTGCACCACTAATGATTAAGGTGCCTCGGAATAGCCTAAGTACATCTTCCTCCACATCACAAACTCTAATTCAGCTTCTGTATTCCATGAAATATTGCCACAACTGCCAAGGCTCTCCATGTAGTGGAACAGCACCTCAGCAATGGACATATTGAAACATTTCTGCCTTTAACCTTAGACTAAGGTGATATAAATATCTTTATAAATAAAAATTTACAAGCCCTGAGACTGTTTTTCATCTCAAACATGTCAAAGACATTTAAGACAATGGTGGAACATTAAATTAAAATTTGTAAGCCTAATAAGTATGGAGGTCTGGGTTCGATTCCCAGCTGGATCACAAATTTTAATTCAATACTTCACCTTTATCTTTAATGCATCTTGTAATAACAACTATTGATGTGAACTGGTAGAAGAGCATGACACAGCCCTGAATGGAGTTGTAACAAGTGCTATTGTGGTCACTTGCAAAGCAGTTAATGTGTCTGTACTTTCCAAGCATTGCAGATGCAAGGATAAAATGAAAAATAAACATGAACAAGAATGCATAGAAAATTATATTGTTGAAGTAGTGGTATGGAAGTTACTGGATTAGTAAGTACAATGGTATAATGTTAGATAATACCCTATGGGTACTACTTGAACATTTGCAAATTAGAGTATGTTGGTCACAATCTTAAAAGAATGGGATCAAGACTGCTAGCAAGAAATAGATGGATTGAAATTTAGCCCATATTCAGAAGTTGTATAGTCTAATAATTAAATAGAATACAACAGTTACAGAATTAATAAAATGGAAAAGTTAGCTTCTGTCTTTTTTTTCACATAGCTTCAAGCAATGGCAATACACAAGATGTCTATGTTGAGAAGGAGAATATAGTTGGTGCAAGCACAATACAGGAAACAATAGAATCATCCTCATCATTTTCCACCTCCCATAATGGATGACATAAAACCTGCATTCAGAGACATGGCCTGATATTACTCTTCTGTAGAAATGCAAATGAGTATGTGAACTATGTGACGTGCAAAATACTACCTAAAACTGCATTTGCAGTTGCAGACAGTCTTCACTTTTATATTTATTATGGTGTTTCATCTGTCAATTATCGAAATATAATGAAGTGGAAAACTTTGTAGAATATGGGACTCAGTTTAGGTTATGAACTGTAGAAGCTATGCTTTGTTGCATCAATGGTGTATCCAGAGGGTGGGAAAGGGGGGGGGGGGATACTGGGCTAAAGCCCCACCCCTACAGGAGAGAGAGAGAGAGAGAGACAGAGAGAGAGAGAAGGGTAGCATGATTACACAGCTTTATAACAGATTCTTATGATTGTTGATTACCTGCTGAGTGCATATTTGTTTATATGACTACCAAATAAGGATGAAAGTAGTATTCTCCATCCACTGTAACATCTAATATAGATGGCCATGCTCCGCTCTGTAGACAGACAGCAAAACAGTTGAGAAAATACTATTTTTCCCTCAATAAAATTTTGATGATGTGTCTATGATTCAATATTTTTATGACTTAGGCCCTCTCACCCTCCATCCACCACCCAAAATCTTGGATTAGCCTGGTGTTGGACAATGTGATGATAATAACCATGTAGCAGGAATACATTGAAGTAAAACCTTTGAAGCTCATTTTCCATAACATTAATATGGTATGATTCCTCAGATTCTTCAGAGTAAAAAGATGAAATTTGCAGTTGTTCCTTAATGATTTGTAACTAGTGATATAAGGAAAGTGTTGGAATGGTGTTTTTATAATGGTGCCAGAGACAGCATGTTAGGCATGGTAACATGATTTGAAATGAACCATTGCCAGTGTCACTGCTGTGGAAATAACCCTCTGAAATGTTTGCAAGAGTAAAAAGATCTGAACATTGACATTAAAGGGTAACTCATTATTTTGTAAAGGAAGAACACAAATAAATTAAGCCTGCTTTTACATTAGTACACTGAACAGTATGGCACTGGCACTGTTGCCGAATGAAGCATTATTGTGTGTGGCCACATGACTGCCTCACCTGGTACAGCCCTTATCTAGTGCCAATCGCATGGCACGGCACACAGTAACAACGGGCCAGTGCTTTAAGATCTGTGCCAGTTCCAGCATCAGTCCCCATGTGAGTAGCCACCTAGTACAATGGCTGATAGCATGCACTTCACTCTCACTGACCAAGTGCAGAGCACAGTGCGGCTGACAGGAGTGGAATGGCCAGCTGTTGTGGCATGCAATATGAATATTATAGAGGAAAAATTCCTAACAGGAAAAATATACGTAAAAAATAGATGAAGTACACTTACCAGGCGAAGGGGCACAGGCAGAGATAGCAACAAATAAACACACAGACACACACACACACACACACACACACACACACACACAAACGCTAGCTTTCGAAGCCTAGCTGCTTCATCAGGCAGAAGGGAAGGAGAGGGAAAAGGAAATGATGAGGGTTTTAAGGAAGGGGGTAAGGAGCCATTCCAATCCCGAGACAGGAAAGACTTACCTTGGGGGAAAAATGGAGGGTAAACAAATGCACACACACCCACAAATTTACACACACACACACACACACACACACACACACACACACACACACACACAAACGCTAGCTTTCGCAGCCTAGCTGCTTCATCAGGCAGAAGGGAAGGAGAGGGAAAAGGAAATGATGAGAGTCCCAAGGAAGGAGGCAAGGAGCCACTCCAATCCTGGGACAGGAAAGACCCACCCTGGGGGAAGAAGGTGAACAAATACACACACACCCACACAGAGGCAAACACACCTAGGCAGACATACCTATGTCTGCCCAGGTGCGTCCGCGTCCATGAAACTGTATGGGCGTGTGCACATCCACTCACCCTCCTCCCCCAAGGCAAGTCCCCCCATCCCGAAACCGGAACGGCCCCCCACCCTCCTCCCCAAAACCATCATCGCTCCCCCCCCCAACCCGACGAAAAAGACAGGCCACAAAAGCCAGTGCTTGTGTGCGCGTGTCTAATTATTTGTGCTGCTGTTACACCTGTGCTCCTTCTCCCAGTGAGTAATCCTCGTCTATCCTCCATATATAATTCCTCCTGCTAGGAATTTTTCGTCTACAATATTCGTATCATCTATGAAAAATTCCTAACAGGAAAAATATACGTAAAAAATAGATGAAGTCCACTCACCAGGCGAAGAAGCACAGGTAGTGATAGCAACAAATAAACATACAGACACACAGACACACACACACACAAACACACACAGACACACACACACACACACACACACACACACACACACACCACACACACACACAAACGCTAGCTTTCACAGCCTAGCTGCTTCATCAGGCAGAAGGGAAGGAGAGGGAAAAGGAAATGAGGGTTTTAAGGGAGTGGATAAGGAGTCATTCCAATCCCGGGACAGGAAAGACTTACCTTGGGGGGAAAAAGGGAGGGTAAACAAATACACACACACCCACACACCCACACATTTACACAGACGCAAGTACACTTAGGCAGACATACTGTAGAACTGTAGAAAGCAAAGAAGAGGGGCACTTCTGCGGTTCTTCTGTGGAAGGTTCTGAATTTGGGGGGATGAGGAAGTGGCTCTGGAAATCATCCCTCCAAATTCAGAACCTTCCACAGAAGAACCCCAGAAGTGCCCCTCTTGTCACCGGATACTTTCCGGGACTGGAGCGGGCTCTGAATGTGGCTATCCAGCAGGGATACAACTTCCTTAAATCCTGCCCCGAAATGAGATCCATCCTTCATGACATCTTTCCCACTCCACCGAGAGTGTCTTTCCGCCACCCACCTAACCTCTGTAACCTCCTACTCTATCCATATGAAATCCCCAAACCACCTTCCCTACCCTCTGGCTCCTACCCTTGTAACCGCCCCCATTGTAAAACCTGCCCTATGCACCCTTCCACCACCACTTACTCCAGTCCCGTAACCCAGAAGGTGTACACGATCAAGGGCAGAGCCACTTGTGATAGCACCCACGTGATCTACCAACTAACATGCCTGCACTGTGAAGCGTTCTATGTGGGAATGACCTGCAACAAACTGTCCATTCGCATGAACAGTCACAGGCAGACAGTGTTTGTTGGTAATGAGGATCACCCTGTGGCTAAACATGCCTTGGTGCACGGCCAGCACATCTTGGCACAGTGTTACACCGTCCGGGTTATCTGGATACTTTCCAACACAAATCTTTCAGAACTCCGGAGATGGGGACTTGCCCTTCAACACATTCTCTCTTCCCGTTGCCCACTTGGTCTCAACCTCCGCTAAATTCGAATTCCCACCCACCATCTTTAACATCTTTGCCTCGGTTCTGTGGACAGAGCCTCTGCCTGAAGTGGTATCTCTGTCTGCCTAGGTGTGTTTGCTTGTGGATATGTGTGAGTGTGTGTGTATTTTTTTACCTTCCTTTTTGTTCCCTAAGGTAAGTCCTTCCACTCCTGGGATTGGAATGGCTCCTTTTCCACTTCCTTAAAACCCGTATCTTCCCTTTCTCCTCTCCTTCCTTCCTCTTTTTCCAGAAAAGGCCACCAGTGGTGGCAAAAGCTCGAATGTTTGTGTGTTTTTGTGTGTGTTGTACGTTTCTGTCGACGAGCCTGTACTTTAGGTACGTCAAAAATCTTTATTTTATATATATATATATATATATATATATATATATATATATATATATATATATAAAATAGACGAAGATTACTCACCAGGCGAAGGAGCACATGTGTGACAGCATCACAAATAAATATATAAATACACACACACACACACACACAAATGCAAGCTTTCGCAACCCAGTTGCTTCTTCAGGCAGAAGGGAAGGAGAGGGAAAAGGAAATGATGAGGGTTTTAAGGAAGGGGGTAAGGAGCCATTCCAATCCCAGGAGAGGAAATACTTACCTTGGGGGAAGAAAAGGAAGGTGAACAAATACACACACACCCATACATTCACACAGACACAAACACACCTAATCTGTTTGAATGTATGGGTGTGTGTATATTTGTTCACCTCCCTTTTCTTCCCCCAAGGTAAGTATTTCCTCTCCCAGGACTGGAATGGCTCCTTACCCCCTTCCTTAAAACCCTCATCATTTCCTTTTCCCTCTCCTTCCCTTCTGCCTGAAGAAGCAACTGGGTTGTGAAAGCTTGCATTTGTGTGTGTATTTATTTATTTATTTGTGATGCTGTCATACCTGTGCTCCTTCGATGGTGAGTAATCTTCGTCTATTTTTTATATATAATCTTTCCTGCTAGGAATTTTTCGTCTTAATATTCGTATTATATATATCATTTTTTTGTCATTAAATGAAGCATAAACTTTTTATGTGAGTGCAGTGAATAAGCAGGCATCATGGATGGCACTGTGCACACTAGTGCCAGCAGAGGCACTGGAATTTGTATCACTGTTTGTAACATACCTGAATTAAAAGATTTGTGGTATTACTTTGCAATAAAGGGTTTGTATTTTAAAATACTTGTTAATAATATTTTCGTGAAGGATAGGTTGCTTACTCACCACAGAGGCATCCAATGAATCACAGAAAGTCATAAATAACAGGAAACAACTTGACAGCTTTTGGCTTTATCAGTCAGAGAGAAACATGCCCACATACAAACTCTCCCACAGTGGCCAGAGATGGCAGTCATGTTTGTGTGAGTGCCTGTGTTTCTCTCTGACTGATAAAGGCCTTAAAGGAAGAAAGCTATGTAGTTGTTTTCTCTTATTTGAGCCTTTCCATGACTCATCAGACGTCTCTATGGTGAGTAGGCAACCTATCCTTCACAAAAATATTTTTGAGTCCTTCCTAGAATTTCCATTGTTTGAAAACTCTTGTTAAAATATACTTTTTTTAAATATAGGAAAAATAAAAATCTCTGAAAATAAACACTTTGAATACTATGAGGGTGTATTGGGTAATTTTTTTCACCAATAGAGATGTTTAACCCACGAGGACTTGGACGTGATCATTTTGACAATCGGCATTTTAAGTAGTCAAATATTTTTGTTTTCTTATAAACACAACTAGAAATACTTATTTAGACATATTAATTACATTACAAACTTTTCTTTGACTGTCAGAAAAATGCTATACACAGGATCGATATCATGTAAGTTTTAAAGGTGCGAGTTCTCATGGGTTAAAATGTGTGCAGCAATATAGGATCCCATCATGTGTGAGGGACATGAATACTATGAAGGTGTATAGATCATTTTTCTCACCAATAAAGATGTTTAAATGTGTGAAGCAATATAGTATCTCTTAAACTGTGAGGGACATGGAATTATACAATTTCTGTGGAAGAAAGAAATGACAACATAAGTAATTCATCATGTTATTACTGAAGTAAATGGAATTATTATGAGTGACAGACTTTAGTGTTGTTTTACATTTGTGTCACACATTTTGAGACATGCGTAATAAGGTACATAATGAAGTACAAAGTTGATGACTCTTTTGTGAATGATGAACATGTTGAAAAGTGGCTAAAGTGGTAATATAGAACCACCATTTCTGAACTCTCATAGCATTTTTCACAAAGTGGAGAGTGTCAATAGGTGGCTGTGTTCACAGGTGGCAGAGTTTTATGCAAAATACATCTGATGCTTCTGAAGTAGTATAGCAAACATTTAAATGTGTATGGATATTATCTGTAAGGGGGCACTGTTTAATGGTTTGTAATAAAAGTAAATAAACAAACAAATAAAAATAATTTAAAAATATCTGAAACTTGTGCTTCATTAAAATCTTCTAAAGCACTTATGTTCACTTCCCTATGTTCAGCAGTTACCATTTTGTATCATGAAGAGAACAACAGAATGGGGTGAGCTTATTGACAGATATGTATATGATCCGTTTAACAGTTCAGTGTCAGGATACTGGTATTTTGTACTTTTCGAAGAGTGATATGAAATTTAGGGAACATATTTCATCAAAGAGAAGGAGTTGCAGAAATGTCAAGTTATCTACTCTAAAAGGGACAATAAAATCTTTCCATTTTCAATCTGATTTCCCTTATTTTATTATTATGATCTTGTCTCTATGTAGATGGGTGCTAACAAAATATGTTCACATTTGGAAGAGAAAGTTGTTGAAAGAAATTTCACAAATAAATCTCGCTGCAATGAATAATGCCTTTCTTTTAATGATTTCCACCCCAACTAGTGCATCATTTTCTTGACACTCCTCCCTATATTGTGATAAAACAAAATGAGGTGCCCTTATTTGATCTTTCTCTAAATTCTTTGTCAGTTGCACTTGATTGGGATACCACAATGTACAGCAATATTCCAAAATAGGATTTGTTTGGGTTTTGGAAGGGACTAAACTGCAACAGTTATCAGTCCCTCCAAAATATAAGTCACAATTGTAGTGTAGGCAGTTTCTTTAGCAGAACAGTTGCATCTTCTAAGTGTTCTGCCAATGAAACATACCCTTTGGTTTGCCTTCCATACAACTTTTTCTATGTGTTCTTTCCAGTTTAAGTTGTTTGTAAGTGTTAATCCTAGGTATTTAGTTGAATTTATAGCCTATAGATTTGCTGGTTTATTTTGTAAATGAAGTTTAAAGGCTTTCGTTTAGTGCCCATATGAATGACTTTACACTTATTATTTAGCATCAATTTCCAATTTTTTCACTGTGTAGATATCTACAGTAAATCATTTTGTATTTCCCTTTGATCTTCTGATGACTTAATTATAAATGGCAGCATCATCCATCTACAGTATAAACAAGCTGCTCACATTGCCTCCTAAATTGGTTATTACAATAAGAAACGGTAGTGGCCCTGTTACACTTCCCTGGAAATGTCAGATATCAGTTCTATTTTACTCAATGACTTTCCATTAATTACTACCTACTGTGTTGTGCCCTTTCTAACAGGAAATAACTAATCCAATCACACAACTGTGGCAATATTCCATAAGTAAGCAGTTCCATTAGAAGACACTTTCAGATACAGTATCAAAAGCCTTCTGGAAATATAGAAATATGGAATCGATTTGGGATTTCTTGTTGATAGCACTCATCATGTTGTATGAGGAAAGAGCTAGCTGTGTTTTACAAAAATGATACTTTCTGAATCTGTGCTGATGATGGGTCAATAGGTCATTCTCTTTTAGCTAGCTCATAATGTTTGAGGAAGTATGTGTTCTAAAATCCTGCTGCAAATTGGTGTCAATGATATAAGCTTGTAATTTTGTAGGTCATTCCTATTGCCATTCTTGAATATTGTAGTGACCTATGCTAACTTTCATTGTTTTGGTATGGATCATTTGCTGAACAAGCAGATGTTTATGCTAGCTAGGTATGGAACTATATACTCTGAAATGGACATAACTGGTGTACAATCTGAATGATCTTTAATTTTGCTACAGTGTAAACTACTTGTGGCAGCAACTAATACAACACCAGTTATTTTATTCAATCCATCCTTTTTGAACAGTATTTGTCCATTTGTAAAAATTCCAGCTTTCACTACCTATAATAATACCTATAATGACTTGGCACTATTAGTGCTTGGAGCTCTGGTACTTTTCCCACACAACTATGATAATTTACAACTGTTAGACCAATGGTTTTTAAATTTGTGTTGATCCTAACTGTGACCTGTACCCTTTTTGTGTGTTCCCGAGGCCCTCTAACCTAAAAAGATACCACCCAGTCCTTGCCAAACAGCCCCTGCTAGCCATGTTGTGACTTCTTGCATATTGACATCTTACCTATTCAGCGGAATCTAGAACTCCACCACCCGATGGTGCAAGTAGAGGAATCTGCAGACTACACAGTCACAGAACCATCTGAGCCTCTGATTCAGAGCCTCCACTCAGCTATGTACCAGAGGTTTTCAGTTGGTCCTGTCAACTATGCTGAAGATGGTGAGCTCTGCCTTCATCTTGTAACTAACACCAGCAGTCTTTACTACTTCATATAGGCTCTCAAAATTGGTGACAATCTCTTCTGATCCAAAGTGACACACATTATTGGTACTGACACTTGACAGTTCATAGCTGAAGCAAAAACTACTGGACATACCATCAAAGAACTACTGTGTGACATTGGAAAAGTATTTGATAATAAAAAATTTAAAGACATTCTTCAAAAAGATGTATATTTCATTGTTACACAATGTCACACACTCCAGAACTAAATGAAAGCAGTGAAAAAGAAAACCATATGAGTATTACAAGTTATTTTATAATTAGGGCATCCACAGCAAGTAAATACATTTTCTTTTATGAATTTATCAATCATTTTAAAAATTGATTGTAAGACTTTATATAGTAAAAGAAACACTAAAAACAGCTGACGTGGCTCCAGAAGTTATTGGTTGTTTTATGAGAGGACATTTTTAAGTCAATTTTCAAAATAGTGTTTCTTTTACTAAATAAAATCTTACAATCAATTTCTAAAACAATTGATTTTTTTAAAAAAATTGATAAATTCATAAAAGAAAACATACGAGTATTGCTCTGTATTTAGGGAGGAAAAGCAGCACACAGCCAGAAGAGGAAAAGAAGAGGGTTCACACATTCAGACTTTATTCAAACAATGTGATAATGGGCGAGTTCCAATGCCATCCTCACAGATGAATCGTTTGTCATCATGATGTGTCAGTCCAACCTTCAGTTGTGCAGTATGCACCTCATGGACCCTAGAATGAAAAACTACTTGACGCACCCTGTGAAGAGCACCATCAGTGAAGAGGCAGTGCTTGTAATCCTAGATCGTAAGGACCCGTTAGGCTGCATGATGCACATCCTTAGCTCATCTTTGGGTGGCACCTTTATCTATACGGTATGTGTACATTTTCGATCTGAGCCACGCAAACTCCACAATCTACAACCTATTCACCTCATCTTTCATCAGGCCAATAATCTTATTGAGGTGTTATACCATAAGTATTATTGGCCATATATCCAGACGTGTCGAATTCATTGGGATTGCATGTAATTACTTCATATGGATAGCATCCTCTCATCCAGTAAATGAGTCTATCCATATCCATATAAAGCAATTTGGGATCCGCAAAGTTCGGTTTTGTGAACTCATAAAGGAAGTGGTATATATGGAGCTTGGAGTGATCCAGAACACACATACCAATATAGATTGGCTTTTTAAACTCCACTACAACCTTAGTCATTTCCACAGCAACCAGTTCTTCATTAAATATTGTGGCATGCTTGAAATTTGGTTTTGCAATATATTTTTGTGCACCATAACGCCCATTCCATTTATAAAGCAAATGAATTTCATGGTGCTTTCTAACATTTTCCATAGTTTTTCCGAAAATTGAATTATTCATCAATTTATAGAAATCTTTGTCAAATTCACAGGTTGCTTATGCTCTCTTTTCGGTATTTAAATCAATATAATCCGCCAGGGTCGCTGGTAGAAGGAGATCCCACGGTGAATTTTGATAAGTTCCATCTCCCAGCTGACACATTGCGAGAGGTTTCGGTAGTGTAGATCTTATCTCCGTTTATCCGTCAGTGTTGTCATCAGCCTGGGGACAGAACCTTTCTCTGGGACTATGTGTTCCGAACAGAGTGGCAAGTCACTGTATGCATCATGTAAATCAATGGGATATGCCAAGTCTGCCTCTAGGACATATCCCACACCAGGATCAGCAGCCAAAACCTTTGCATCAGTTTTAAATCTGACAATTTGCTTTTCGAACAGTCACTGGAACCCACCACTTGGTAGAGACTCTGCACGGCATGTCCATATAAATTGTTCACATCAAGTTAGAGGAAAAAGCTCAAACCGTCAGATGGTTGGTACTCTGCCTCACTCATTCACGAGTTATTTGCCTTGGCATACCTATTCACACATTGACAAAGTACCCCACGAATCCTGTGTTTGAAAAACAACAGAATATCAACATTTGTCAACCATTCGAGGTTGATATGTGTTCTTTTCAACATTGCTTCCCATGAAAGCCCGATGTTGTGTAACAAAGGCAGGATGCAGAGTGTATGTGTCCATGCATACACTCCAGAATTTTTCAAATATGTATGCGAGCAGGCGTATGTCAGTATCCATATAAGCTTTAGCATATTCACCTACATCAGAGAAGTTGAATTCCTGCCAAACATGAGCCACATGCTCATACTCTGCATTCATTATGGCAGGGCCTCTGCGTTTACTGGTGAATGCAGAAATGTCGGGTAACATGGGTTTGCGGAGTCTCTCCATGGAATCCAGGCATTAGTAAGGAAAGATTCCCTTCTTCATTACTAGCTGAAACTTTGCCTCATGATATGCTGCTCGAGTGACATGCATATCTTCCTGATGCATTGTCTCAGGAAGTTTTTGAAGAGGTGCTTGCATGAAACACAATGAGTCTAGAAAGCAGAGTGTTATTTGTGGCGTGATTCGCTTGGAGAAAGAGGTGTATTGTTCCACATTGTCAGGTATGACATTCACTTTTTTCTTCTCCAAGCCAAAACACTCAAGTGCTCAACAAAAAATGAGCATCATATCTACTCAAATTGAGAAAGTAGATAGGTATGTGCCATGACATTTAATACTGCAAATTACATTTATTGTGAGCTGCACCTCGGAACCTATGCATTAGGTGGCAGTGATCCCTACGAGGAGTATCCGCTTCTCGATCAAGTGGTAGTCCACAAATGTGACAGGCAAATGCTTGCTCGTATAAGTCATCATTCTCCTTTGAGTTGGTCATTGGAATATTGTTGCTATATAAAACATCAACTTCCCATGCAAGTTTTTCGAGTTCAGAAAGCATCCATCTCGCAGGAGCATCCGACATACGATTCAGATTTATTCAGGCTGGAGACATATCAGCACGCAACCCGATATGCTGACGCAAACAGTACATGTCATTCAGTGAAAGTGGTGTGAGAGTCAGTGAGATCACCTTCAAAATATGCCACTGGAACTAGTAAGCACTCAGTATACACGACAAAGGCACAACGTTCCTGGTGGTGGACGTTCTTAAACTGTAAGAACTTTATATCGCAGGTGGGCATTTGGACACAAACCGGTTCATGACTTAAGCAATCGATGAAACGTCTCTCTAGGAATTCTCTCTTAGTAAAGGAGTTGAGACATCTATGGCAAAATATGTCGTTTATGCTCTTTTTTACTGATTTGGGCGGAGAGTAGGTAGGACATGTTTTTGATCCAAACATAGTGTTGCTTATCTCCCTTTTCAAATAGCAACAAATCTACATGTTTACGTCGCCGACCAGCTTCTCTGTAAAAATAGAGGGGTGCAACTACTGCATGCTTGTCTTTACTTTCCAGCACAGTGTGCTCTTCGGCGGCGTCATATTATTCTTCATCTGGCTTGCATTTGTTTCTAGGGCCGTAGACATGTACTGAGTAATCAGGGTTCTGCCTCCCCAATTTCTTGAATTTTGACGGGGAATGTGATGCCTTCAAAGTTATAATGCACGCAGACATTGCTTGTTTTATAAGTATAAGTAGAACACACATTCTCTGAGTATTTCCTATCGCAAGCCAGAAGAGACCAAGCAAAACAGAATTCATCACCCTCAGCTGTATTTTGGACATTTACACACGCCTGTTTTGCAGCAATATTTTCAGGAACAAGGAGGAAGCTGGACCCCCGTTTACTGGATCATAAACATGTGAGTAGACATCGAGGTGGAACACACGAGTTAATGGCTTACCCGACCCTTTTGTCTGCATATCTGCAAAATGGCCGAGTATGACATTTCTAGTAAATGGATTAAACCACTCTGCAATTGAACCGCCCCGCCATATCACACCATTCCTGCCCCCAATATTTCAACATTATTGCCTTCCTTTGGGGGATGCGTCAGCTCACAGTAAAGAACTGCTTTGCTTTCTTTTTATGGAGGGATACCACGGGTGATTGACGATTTCGGGGAGCTCCCTTTCCAAAACCGCTCGCGAAGCATTCAGAAAGATAGCAGGATCCCAATATTCTGCATTTGGAGTTATAAATGCGAGGTTGCTGGATCATGTCCTCTAAAGCGCCAGCAATTATAGAGTAATTTAATGCTGTGTGCTTCTAACGACTGTCACCCCTTTTGGGAATGACTCAAACTGAGCCCTAATATTTTCCTAAATCACGGAAAGTTTTATTAGTTCACAGTCTCTATAACAAAGTCATTCTACTGTAGGTGAAGTTGATATGAAATGAACTTATATGCTGGCTGTAGTCCATTTCGTTGTGAGCTGTCTTCGGCATTCACTTATTGGATATTGACTCCAATTAGTCGTCTCAAGAGATTTAGTCACTTATTTGGAAATTTACGCCATATTACCAGGAACACATTCATGGAAGCTACTACAAAAGAGTTAAAAATCCAAAGATATAAAGCAACTCAGAATAAAGAACTGTCACACAGTGTTTCTGTCAGCACAAAATAAAAATGACACATTTGTTCCCAACACCCCCACAAGTTCGCAAGATGTCAATTTGTGAACTCAGAAAGTCCCACAGCTTGGCTACACCACTGATGTTTGACTTTAGGGAGTGCTTTTGTCAAAAAATCAGCTTCTTGCTTGTCAGTACTAATTGACTTTACAGTGAGCTTACCTGCATTAATCAACTCACGAATGTAGTGGTGTCTTACATCAATATTTTTAGTGCGAGCATGATACACACCATTGTGACTTAGTGCAACAGCGCCTCTATTATCACAGAATACAAAAATGTTCAAATGTTTGTTAAGCTTATGGGACTTAACTACGGGGTCATCAGTCCCTAAACTTACAAACTACTTATGAACTACTTACGAACTAGGACGGCACAAATATCGATGCCCGAGGGGGGATTCGAACCCCCGACCGTAGTGGCCGTGCTGACCGTGACTGGAGCGCCTCAGTCACCTCGGCCACCGCGACCGGCATCACAGAATACACTCACTGGCTTCTCACTTTGCTTAACACATAATTCACTGAGTAATCCTTGAATGTACATTGCTTCTTGTGCTGCAGTTGATAGAGCCATGTACTCAGCTTCTGTTGTTGACAGAGCCACTGTTTGTTGCAACTTTGTGTTCCACGACACTGCTGCTTCCGCTAGCTTAAAAACGTAGCCCGTCGTCGATCGCTTTTGATCGAGCTCTGAAGCATAATCTGCATCACAGAACCCTTCAACTTTTGTTGGTCCAGTTCTTTTGAAGATCAGTCCTGTATTGATTGTACCTTTAATATATCTCAGAATTCGTTTTACAGCTTCCCAGTGGATTTTTCTATAACTGGAGTTAAATCTGCTTACAACCCCCACAGCATGAGGAATGTCTGGTCTTGTGCCTTGAGACAAATACAGAAGAGAACCAACAGCTTGCTGATATGGAATGCTTTTTAATGCCAATTCTTCTTCTTCTGTCAGTTTTTCTTCACAGTTTTGTAGTTTCAAACCAGGTTCAATTGGATATGCAACTGGATTACAATCTTCCATTCCAAATTTTTTTGAGTATATTTGCTGCATATTTACTTTGATCAATGGTAATTGTGCCCTATTTTCTGTTTCGTTTTACTCTCATGCCAAGACACCAGCTTAGCTCGCCAAGATCTCTCATCTTAAAGCGATTCATCAGTTCTGTCTTCAGTTATTGTTTGTATTTATTACTTCTGTTTGAAAAAATGATGAGATCATCTACATAAACTGCTACAATGAGTACATTTTATTTCTCAGTTCTGTAGTAGATGCACTGCTCATATTTAGACTTTTTTAAAGTTCATTGTACGTAGCATTGTATCTAACTTCTGATACCAAACGCGTGCAGCCTGTTTGAGACCATAGATTCAGGGCCGGCGGAAGGCACGTGCGAAACGTGCGGTCGCACGGGGCGGCACTTTCCGGGGGCGGAAAATCTGCTGCCCCCCTTTTATTATTTTTATTTATTTATTTTTAGGACAAACTCAACATTCACGCACAAGAGAGGTTTCGAAACGAAACCTAGGAGGTAGCGGCTTTGTGAACTGTGGCATGGCGTCTCGACTACCTGCCGGCCGCCTCTGTTGAACAAGAGGAGTGAGGAGGACTAATTTCTGCCTCGCCACTGTGGCAGCACCGTCGTGTTTACGCCGTAGGAACAGACACGCCACTGACGCCAGTATTGTTACGAGTGGAGCGCTGCTAGCCTCTTACGCGCCGTGCGTTTACTCACAACTAATTTTTCAGAAGACGAAATCTAATTTGGAAATTCAAATGCAATGTTCGATACTGCGGCTACATATTAAGCCTGAAGCAATTTTGCTAAGCCCTTCAATGGCAGTTTCCGAATTTTTTTATTCTTCCCGTATTATGGAAAAAAATGAACATTACTACACTCAAACAGATCCAACACCTACAATGGCTAGAAGTATTACTAATACGTAAATACGCTGCGAGTAATCACAAGGGATAAAGACATTGGTAGTAAGCCTGACATATGTTGCGTTTCGACGTATTTTTGAACATTTTTGCTATCCGTTTCTGAGTGATAATGGACGTTTTGGTTTTTGAGCCACTACACACCTGTATGAACAACAATTAAACTCTGGCCGGCACTTTTGTTTGACAATACTACTCGCAGGCTATCACTTGCCAACATTTATCCACTGTATAATGCGTGTGAATCAAGGCACGTGCGACCGCACGGGGCGGCACTTTCCGAGGGGCGGCAAATCTGCCGCCCGCTCTTTTCCCGCTTATAACGATTCCCGCCTGGTCGATGTTTGGAAAAATAAATAAATAAATAAAAATAAATAAATAAATGAAAGATAAATATTGAGAAAAATGTATCAACCTCTGCTTTTAATTGAAATATTTAATTATTGCTGTTTAGTTGGGGCGGCAGGAAGTGTTATAATTCGGCATCTTCGCATTACAACAGTATTCGTAATTGTAAAGCCCAATTTGCATTTGTGACTTTAATATGCATGAAAATGCCGTAAAGATTTTGAAAAAGTAAAGTTAACTGCAGGTTCGTTTGTAACAAAAGAATAAATCGACTAATAAAGATGCATATATGAATAAAGTTTTACCATATTTATGACTGATCAATAATGACATCATTCTGCAATCCATAGAAACTACTACAAAAAAACTGCGGAGGGTTAGATAATGAAATAAGTTAAATTATTGTTAAATGCTTCACCCTTTAGGACAAACCCAACGTTCATCCCCAAGAGGGGATTCGAAACCAAACTTCGGAAACTGTGGCATGGCGCCTTGATTACCTGCCGGCCGCCCCTGTTGAACAAGGGGTGGAAGGAGGACTAATTTCTTCCTCGCCACTGTCGTGTTTATGCCGGAGGAACAGAGAAAGGGAAGCAATCTGGCGTACACGCTGACGCCAGTATTCTTATGAGTGAAGTGCTGCCAGCCTGTTACACGCCGTGCGTATACTCATAATTAATTTTGCAGAACACGAAATCTAATCTGGAAATTCGAATGCAGTGTTCGATACTACGGTTACATATTAAGCCTGAAGCAATTTTGCTAAGTCCTTCAGTGGCAGTTTTCGAGTGTTTTATTCTTCCAGCATTATGGAAAAAATGGTTGAACATTACTACAGTCAAACATGTTCAACACCTACAATGGCTAGAATTATTCCGAATGGGTCAATACGCTGCTAGTAATTTCAATGAATAAAGACATTGCTAATAAGCCTGGCATAAGTTGGGTTTCGACGTATTTTTGAAATTTTTTGCTATTCGTTTGTGAGTGGTAGTCGGACGTTTTGGTTTTTGAGCCATGAAACAACTGTCTCCGCCTGTATGAACAACAAGTAAACTCTGGCCGGCACTTTCGTTTGACAATACTACTCGCACACTATCACTTTGCCAACATTTATTTACTGTATAATGCATGTGAATCGATGTTTCATCTAAGTAAACTACTGGTCGCTTTGAATCTAATGAAAATCTGAGAAAGTATGGTTTTTTTAGCAACAATACCCTCTTGTCCACACAAAACAAAACGTTATTTTTGACACCTTCTAAAACGAAAATCCGTAGAAACAACATTGCTTCTAAGGGTTTCCTTGCTAGCTTTGTAGCTCGTTTCTGTTTGACAAACGAGCGAAGATGACCTCCCTGCTGAGTGCCCTAAAACGCCAATCATCATCATCTGTTTGACAAAAGTTGTGCAGTTTTCGCAGTTCGTATTTCTATTGTTCGTAATGCCATAGAAATTGCTGCTTGTTAATACATTTATCCATATCATCGGTCACATACTTATTGTGAGCTTCTTGCTTCTTCTTCTTCTTGGGCGTTGGTTTAACCGTAGCCTCGCTGTACCTTGTCACGTGACCTAGTACCTGGCACTACCGAGTCACCACTTCGCCTTTGCAGGCAATAGGTATTGTTGCGTTCTCTACAATGAAAACTACAGAATTAGTTTCGGTAGTTGGTAGAGAGAATCAAGATTGGTCAGAAGCACTTTCATTGCGTTTCGTAAGAAGAACTGGTGCGTCCGAATTTCTTGCAACTTTGTATGTAATAGGTAAGTGCTTTTCATATAACGTACAATTAGTATTGCGCATGCACGTTACTCATAAGTTACATTTTTCTTCTTCAAGATATCAGAATAGGAAAATTTATTTTTCTTATGATCCGTTACTTCAAAAATTGGCAAGTCGGCAAATAAGCACGCGTCGTCCTATTAGCTAGAATGAAAATAAAAGGCAGAAAAGTGAAGTGATTCGGCAATGACTAATTTGTTACCCCTTACTCCATAATCAGACACGAAAGAACTGACACATGGAATTTATGACAGATGTCGAGTGTCAGTTCTTTGAAATGAACAACCCCAGTGCAGTGAGTTAATATACGAGGCGCGTCCAGAAAGTCTGTTCCGTTTGTTAATAAAATGAAATTGTACAGAGATACAGAAGAAATTTTTATTGCACAAAATTCTACAACTCTTAAACTACTTTTCCATATAACTGCCGAAATTTTTCAGGCATTTGTCATAGCATGGCACCAGGTTTTGTACACCTTCTTCATAGAAATCTGCTTCCTGTGTCTTCAACCAGTTGGAAACAGTTTCTTTCTGCTCATCGTAATTGGTGAAGTGATGAGCACTAATTGTAAACCTACGGTTTTTCTGGATCTTGTCATCAATCGCGTGAACCAGTTCTTCAGTAACCAAAGGTGGACGCCCACTTCCGTTCTTCATCGTGCACATCACTACGCCAGCCATTGAACTGTCGGACCCATCTTCTCACCATCGAATCACTCATCGCATTTGGTCCGTAAACATGGCAAATTTACCGATAAATTTCACTTGGTTTCACTTTCCTCGTATTCAGAAACCGGATCACCGACCTGATTTCACAGGCGGCGGGATTTTCAATCAATGCCGACATTTCAAACAAGCACAAGAAAGGGTTCGTTACTGACAGCGATCTCCAAATGGCGCACGTTGTTCACCTTGATACACATCGTCTACAGCGCATATGTGGAACTGCAATCGCTGTGCTGCAGCGGAGATCAATTGAAACTGAACTTACTTTCTGGACGCGCCTCGTATTTCGACTAGCTTTAGTACCCGTCGATGCCCGCGTGTGCATTTATTGCATTACAATGTTACTCCATCTCTTTCTACTTCCGCGCTCCATTGTCTTCCGCCCTACTCTTTGACCGTTTCAACTGCGTCTGTAATTAAATTCAGCCTGAAATTTAATTTCACATGGCTCTATTCTTATGATTTCATCTCCTGAACAGAGTATCCCACAGTAATATAAGATTTCACACCCATTTGAACACTTTTGTAAATTCATAAGGCTTATTAAAATTATCTAGATTTTTTCAATCAGGTTTGACTCCATTTTTGAGCTGGTGCATAGCGACTGTTTTACTGTTTTCAAATGTTCAAATGTTTGTTAAGCTTAAGGGACTTAACTGCGCGGTCATCAATC
This sequence comes from Locusta migratoria, assembly GCA_026315105.1. Lineage (NCBI taxonomy): Eukaryota > Metazoa > Arthropoda > Insecta > Orthoptera > Acrididae > Locusta > Locusta migratoria. The sequence goes on from CM048747.1 coordinate 429,041,266, forward strand.
CCTAAACTTACAAACTACCTATCAACTACCTTACACTAAAGACGATACAAACATCCATGCCGAGGGGGGATTCGAACCCCCGACCGTAGCGGCCGTGCAGACTGTAACTGGCGCGCCGTAGACCGCTCGGCCACCGCGGCTGGCTTTACTGCTTTTTACAAATCTGTTGAGAATGACACCAATCAGTCGCCATGTTTCTTTTTTATTGTTTTTATTTTCCAGATCTACATAGATTTCGGGCACAGTGTGGCTATTCTCAATGCTTTGAGTTACGTTTACATCTATACCGTCATGCTGAACGTAACTGTCAACATGACGGTTTTGATGTAAGCACATATTAAAAGCTACGAGACTGGCCACTCAGTGGCCGAAACATAGATGTGTCTGAAAACTAAAAACAAAAACTGCGATTGATTGCTGACATTTACTAAAAATTCCATAAACTTTTCGTAAAAAAAAAAAAAAAAAAAAAAAAAAAAAAAAAAAAAAAAAAAAAAAAAAAACGGCGGGGGGGGGGGGGCGGCAATTTAGCAGCTCGCACGGAGCGGCACTTGGGCTTGCGCCGGCCCTGCATAGATTGCTTTTTTTAGTTTGCAAACCTTCGCCTCCTTCCCCTTCTTCACGTAGCCTTCAGGTTGACGAATGTAAATTTCTTCATTTAGATCATCATACAAGAATGCAGTTCGAACATCCATATGTTAAATGTCGAGATCAAGTTTAGTTGCTAAAGCCAACAGTATGCGAAGTGAAGAATGACGAACAACAGGTGAAAATGTCTCATCAAAATCTACTCCTGGTATTTGAGAATAGCCTTTTGCTACAAAACGAGCTTTATAACGCTGTGTCACCGTTTGCTGTTTCTTTGACTTTGAACACCCATTTAGAATTGATTGTCTTTCTGCCTGGAGGTAAATCAGTTAAAGTCCATGTCTCATTTTCAAGTAAAGACTTATATTCTTCATCTAATGCTTCTTTCCTCTTTTCCCAATCGTCACGTGTCATTGCTTCCGTAAACGATTTTGGCTCAGGAATTCTAGCAACACAAACAAAATCATCATTGAAGTATTTGGGGTTTAAACATTTTTGGCGTGTTGATTTTCTAGTTTCTGGTTGCATGGGAATTGTTTCTTGTTGATCAGTATCTTGATCGAAGTTACAGTTAACTGCTTGCTCTTCATCACTTTGCGTCATTTCAAACTGAACTAAATGTTTATCATCAGTCGGTTGTGTTGGTTCAACTGTCATATCAATGATATTAGGGACAGCTGCCGGCTGTATGATATCTGTACAATTATCATTAATTAAGTCCAAAGGGCCATTATTTATATGCTTGTCACCTGTAGACTTAATGTTCTTCATACAGTCATTGCCACATTGACATTTTGAGTTTTCAATAAACTGCACATCACGAGCTTTCACAATTTTTGTTGGTGAATTCGGGTCAATTAGGCGGTATGCTTTACTTTCTTTGCAATATCCAACAAAAATAAGTTCCTTCGACTTATCTTCTAATTTTTTTCGCTTTTCTTTTGGAACATGGACAAATGCTCGACACCAAAATATTCGCAAGTGACTGAGATTTATTCGACGACCACTCCACAATTCTTCAGGAGTAACATTCTTGACAGCTTTCGTAGGAAATCCATTTTTCAGTTAAATCGCAGTATTAACAGCTTCAGCCCAATATTCTTTGTGTAGTCCTGAATATGTCAATATCGATCTTGCCTTCTCAATGATTGTCCGATTCAGACGCTCAGCAACACCATTTTGTTGCTGTGTATAAGGAACTGTTGTTTCATGTCGAATACCATTTGCTTTTAAGAATGTCTTCATACGCTCATTTATATATTCCTTTCCATTGTCCGTGCGAAGTATTCGAATCTTTCGACCAGTTTCATTTTCATCTCGTGCTTGGAATTCAATAAAAATATCATAAACTTCTTTTGTTGATTTTAACATATAACCAAATGACTTTCGTGACATATCATCTGTAAACGTGAGAAGATAACGTGCTCCTCCCCACGAAGCCATACTCATGGGGCCACATACATCAGAATATACAATATCAAGCAGACCTTCAGCTCTCCTACTTGATGTTTTTGGAAAAGATTGGCGAGATTGTTTGCCTTTAATGCAAGAGATACATGGATCTAAATTTATGTTAGTCCAATTAAGTCCATCAGCCATTTTTTCCTTTAGTAAACGCATGATTACACGACTCAGATGTCCCAATCTTCGGTGCCACAAATCATAATTATCAGTGTTTACAGCATTTGCACTATGTCGAATTTCATTCAATCGATACATGCCACCTACCTGATTTGCAGTCGCTACAGGTGTTCCAGAGATGAGTACATCTTTCTTGTTATATATCCCGCACTGTACGTCATTAAATAACACACACAAACCACGTCTTGTCGTTTGACTCACTGACAGTAAATTGTATGCAACGCCTGGAACATATGCAACATCTTTAATCGTTACTGGTTTATTTGCTTCATCACTAGCGAGCTCAAGACGAACACTGCCTTCTGCAATCGCCTGAAGATTGCTGTTATCTGCTACTGTAACATTTGTAGTTGTGGTCGATTCGAAATTATTAAGCCAGTCTTCTTTATTCGTCATGTGCCTTGTACATCCTGAATCAACATGCCAACCGTCACTATACGACGAAGATGTAGTAAGGGCCATCAAAACATTTTCGTCTTCCGATTTCACAGAGTTTGCAGAACTTTTTGAAATATTTGATTTCTTCCAAGTTTTACACTCATTCGCCTTATGTCCAATTCTCTGACATTTATAGCATTTTATAGCTTTCATATTTTTAGTACCACGATTGCTATTTGATTTTTGTTGTGTATATCTCTGTTTTCCAGCTGCTAGCGCCGAATCTTGATTTCCATTCGTCGAAGCAAACTGACGTTTTGCTGATTCTTGAATAAGCCGCTGACTTACAAAATCGCTAGTAATACTAACACCTGAATTTTCAATCGCCATAATTAAAGGCTGGAAATCTGAAGGTAGTTCACTGAGCATAATTGCTGCTACAAAATCATCATCTATTTTCTTGCCAATACTTCGAATTTATTGAGCAAGCGACATAATTTTTGACAAATATGTTTCCATATCTTTTTCAGAATTGAGTCGCACATTCATCAGACACTGTAGCAGTCCGATATAACTAGATAAACTTTTATCTTCGAATGCCGACTGTAAATTCTCCCATGCTTGTTTAGCAGTCGTAGCTCCACGAACGTTTGGATAAACAGATGAACTTACAGATAAACATATTTTGGACAATGCTTTCTGTACATTATTGGAATCAGTATCAGTACCACATTCCTTCAAGTTTCAGATACATTTCGATTGTAAATTTCCAATCATTATAATTCGACATTTCAGTCAACTTTTCAAAATTAAAAAGTGATTGTCCAGCCAAAGCCATTTTAGATACGTTCAGGGAATATTTACTTCAGTTTTCTTGAACAGAAAAAAATACGCCACACTGAACACACGCAAAAAATTTACGATAGTAGCAACGCAAAACTTTCTCGACGCACTACTGCCGATCGTGATTTTTTGCAACACTTCACTGGTATAAAAAAAGTCACAAATCTCTTGTAAATTGTTGCTGGGCCCATAACCTATTGGATAGTGACTCCAATTAGTCGTCTCAAGAGATTTAAAGTCACTTATTTGGAAACAGTCTTACCAGGAACACAGTCAATAAACTATTTATTCATGGAAGCTACTACAAAAGAGTTAAAAATCCAAAGATATAAATCAACTCAGAATAAAGAACTGTCACACAGTGTTTCAGTCAGCACAAAATAAAAATAACACATTTGTTCCCAACATCACTAAAAGATTTGATGTTACAGGATCTTTTCGTAAATCATAAACATGTCAGTTGATATGGAAACGATTTTATTTCCATTTAAATAAAGTTTAAATCAATCACATTGTTGCACAATCAAAAAAAAAAAAAAAAAAAAAAAAATACAAAAATGCAGCGGCAAGCCAACAGAGCTGCTTACAGGTTTGTGACTGCTAGAAGACTAACTAAACATGGTTTCTCTCAAACATCTTTCTACGTAACCGCGCAATAAGATTGATGACAATGTTTTATAATTCACAATTAAACAATATTCTTTTACATTAAATATGCCAAAATACAGAAATTAAAACATTACATTTAAGCTTTGACTATTTATCTCAATGTATGTACATGTTTCATGAAATTTATATTTAATGTGGTACACAAATTTAAAGTCATCCTTTGACTAGTGTTTACAGTGCTCAAATTATTTACATTATTTGTGTTTTAGAAGTGCACACATATTTGTTTTGCCAATATTGTGTAGGCGTACTATTATTGTGAAATGGAATTTTAATGTATTTCAGTTTGCGGTCTAATTTTTTATTAATACGGATTTGTATATGGTTGTCGTAGTTTTGTTAATTCCGAAGATAATCAGTATTTAATTTAGGATCCAGTGATATATAAAACATGGTCTGCCCTAATTTATTTAAACAAAAGGTATATATGTAATCAAGTTGTGCAATAGTTATAACATGTAGTATTGTTGTTTTTATACAAATTTGTATCTGTATAGGTTCAGCAATTTGCGGAACTGTATAGGTTCAGCAATTTGCGGAACTAAGTGTAATGCAATTTTAGTGTTTGCAGCTATTATTTACGAAAGTATTAAAAATTGAAAATTACGTAAAAGGACAGCCAAAGTTATGTTTAAATCAACGTACTATTTCTTAAAAGCGTTTTACTAATAGTGTTAATAGAATTTCAAACTGAATGCGAAAATGTGATATTTTACATGTCCGGTAGTGAAGTTTTATTTTAGGTGTCAGATATTTCGTGTTTATAATGTTGGCAACTGATTTTTGTAAGGAGTGTGCAACATAGCAGAAACGTTACATGCTTCACCCGGCATTTCTCATTAAGTTGGTGGGTCGGTGTATGGCTGCGGCTGTTAGACCTACCGTGTTGCTGAGAGCATGATGGTTGTTATTTCGAACGCCAGTTTGATGGCCCTGGCTGTGGTGTCTGAGCTTCCTGGAGTGAATGACCCGGACCTGCTGGTGTACAGTGTGATGGTCCTGGCTGCGGCGAGTCGGTTGCTGTCTGGCGAGAATGCGCCAGCCCCACAGGCCATCCAATTTGATGATCCTGGCTGCAGTTCCAATGGCGCGATTGTGGAGGTTGTAGTTTTTCTGCACAGACAAAAGGAGCGAAATTGATTAGTATCATAAAATACTCGGTTTTTTCTATATACATATTCATGATAATTTTCCATTTGATTAATTACTTACCTGGCAGCTGAGGAAGCGATTTCAGCCAGGTGTCTCAGCATCATGTCTCTGCATTGAATGTCGATAAACTGCCATACCTATTTCCCTTTCAAAATCCTGCATTGCCATTGTCGTGGGTGGTGGGGGTTGTGGTATTTCTGCACAGACAAACTGATAAGTAAAATAAAATATTAGTTTTTTTCTCCTTTATATACACATCATATATTCTTCTTCTCTTTCATTGCACGTTTGCAGCCATTCATCATCACATTGTTTTGTTAGGTATTCTTTTATCCCCTCCTCCAACTCATGCTCCACACTACGGTCGGGGGTTCGAATCCCCCCTCGGGCATGGATATTTGTGCCGTCCTAGTTCGTAAGTAGTTCATAAGTAGTTTGTAAGTTTAGGGACTGATGACCCCGTAGTTAAGTCCCATAAGATTTACAAACATTTGAACATTTGAACTCATGCTCCATGGCAAGATCATTGTTGAGTGCACCTACAACGAACATAATATTAATAATAATAAAGGAGCACTATATGTTAGTGAAAGAAGAGAAGGGTAGTTTCTACTCATGTATCCACTCCTCAACGACTGGTGACATGCACCAGGAGCTCAGTTGAAATGGGGAACATTTCCGGTGGTGAAGGTGAGGGATTCAAATTTCTCCATAAGAAATATAAGGGTTGCTCATCAACTATAAGAGAGAAAAAAAAAGTACCATTGCAAGCGTGATGATGGAAAGGAAGAAGAAGAATAAAATTATCGTGCATATAAAAAAAAAAAAAAAAAAAAAAAAAAAAACCTTACATTCACCTCAGATAAATTCCATCTCCTCCTCTTCGATGATGTTTGGTGATTTTTCCACATCATCATTACGAGGGCGTTTAGTAGCGTCGCCCAACGTACAAGACTGCTGGCACTTCATTTTGCCTCTCCAGATATCACTAGGCGAGGGTGCAGTATTTATATCATGTGGGGAGTGAGAAATGTAGCAGAGGGCACGTTATTTCCCGGGATGCAGTCAGACATCAGAAACCATAGCGTGGACCTGGCAGTTCTGCAAAGAGCACGTTATTTCCCGGAATGCAGCCAGACATATGAAAACCAAAGACTTAGTGCAGCTGTTCTCATTTCTATCAAATAGCGCGTCCCAGAAAGCATAGTGCAGCAATCAGGGGGCTGGGAACCATCTGAAGGCACGTAGCTATTTTTTTCCCAGTACTCAAAGCTCAGTGGTGACATCAGAAATTCTGATTACACTTTGTGTACAATACAGTCATGGCAGGGTCAGCGCACAACCACACTCTTGCTGAATTTTCAGAGCTCAGCGATGATATACGAAATTCTGATTACGCCGTGTGCGCAATGGCGTCACCGCAGACGAATGCCGTTGACGCGGAAACAGCTCGCGACACTCGAGTGCGACCAGTTAGATTTGCTCCGGTCGCTTGTAACACAATTTACACTGTGGGTAATGACGTAGAACACAGGAATTCACGCGATGGACTAATATGGCGACAAGCCGCCGCTGTTCGCATCCGTTTTCAACGTCGAATAGCCGTATTAAAAAAAAAAAAAAAAAAAAAAAAAAAAAAAAATCGAACCTATTCTCAATACTTACCTGCAGTCTGACAGTGGCAGAAGGATAGAAAAAAAAAAATCCAACAATGAGCACCAAACTGTAAGTCGAACTTTGGATGGGAATAATAGTTAAAAATATTTTTTTTACAATGCATAGAGAATTTTTTATTCAATTTTTATTTTCATTAATGATATAACAACATTCATATTACACGCTGTACAACTCCCCTAAGGGGAAATCACAAGGCGATCGTGCAGTAACAATATGTTAGCCGCTGCAAAATCTGGTATAATATCAGCTGTCTCAAATTCAATTCGGATGTCTACAACACCCATTTTCACACGTTCATTCTGGTGAGCACAAATTTATTACATCGATGGAAACAAGATCAATTAACTTTTGCGGGCTTAACATATAGTCCATTTCATCATTGTCGTTGTTGTAATAAGCTGAACGAAAACGGGCATACAGACTTGTATTGTTACTCCTCCAATCCAGTTGTAAGTCGTCGTGTGGATAATATTCGGAATTTAAGAATACTTTCAAATTGATTATGTTGTAATGATGAAATACGCTGGAATCATTCTTTCTGCATATTTCCTCTTAGATTTGTCTGCAGAGCCCAGATAATGAATCTAGGCATCTGTCTGTACAGATGTTTTAATTGACCAGCTATGACGTGATGACGTTGGAAGGAGGGAAACTCGTGCAGCTTCCATGAGCGGAAACTGAATGGTAAGATCATAGAAGTGTTTAACACTGGTAATAATTTCAGGCGTTCTTCATCGGATGCACTTACATGGGACACTTTCCACACTACTGTATGCAGCACGATCTTAGGCCGTTCCTCGCCTATTCTTATGAATGAATTATTATCGCTCGAACTTCGTATTAGAATTAATTCCTGTTTTGCATTCATTATTACTCTTCTATTATCTTCGAAAAAACCCATAAGCAATTTTAGTGGTATGCCGACACTAAATGTATTATTTGTTGAATCATCGAAGAACCACCCTGAGTTTTTCAAACTATTAAGCTCTCTGGGCAATGCTGAAACCTATGTTTTGAGCGTTGAGGTCGTTTTATCGATTTCCATACAATTGAGTTGTAAGCGAATTTCTTGGAACATAGACGCGAATGCGTTTCTCTTAAGGCGTGATGAAACGACCGGTATACCATCTTTTTTCTTAAAATCTCCAGTCATGTGTAGAAAACTTTTGCATGGTAATGTTAGTGTGTCCTGATTTTGTATAAGGATTCTTATCTCATCAGTGTTGTTAAACGTTGTTGAGGCATATAGTTTGTGAGAGAAATATTCCTCAGCAATAACACGGTCCTCGATCTGAACTGTAGTTGTTATGTCTAGATGTGACTACATCTCGTGGTTTTAAGCCAATAGAGAGGAGAAAGTCGTAATTCTCTCGTCGTAATTGAACGACTTTCTCCCTTGAACTCGTGCAATCACACTTTTTCTTCGATATTTTATACTTAATTACCATATTTTTTTTACTCTTCGAACACGCACCGTTCATCTGCACTTAATAATTGTCAAATGACTCACTCGGTGCTTCGACTCAATATTTTATTATTAATTTTTCTTCTTTTTAAATGCAGTCTTATGACAATTTCATCACCGCGAAAATCGACCGGTACGTCATTCTGATCTACAATTGCGCATTCATTATGGTCCAATGTCTGGACAATTACTAGTAGATATATTGGATTACTAGGGTCTCTCGATTATTGTATGATCCGCAGAACATTTGGGAAAAATTCGTAAATTTTATGTACGAGTCTGTTCTTCAAATATGAATTTGTTACTACATTACACTCCACACGTATGATGCTAACGGGTTGAATATTCACAACATTATCTGATTCATAAAACTTTTCAGCGTTTTTTCTTAAAATCTTCTTTCGTGTGAAACCAAGTATTGGCCCAATAGATTCATGTGGATAAAAATCAATGTTGTTTTCAACTGTTCTTATTTCCGTTTTAAATATATTGATGTTAGCGCGTAACTCAATGCCTTTTACTGAACGTTTTATTATTGAAAAAATATCGTCATTGTTGTAGGATCCTGTAGGGATTGCTATAATTTCACCATATCCTTAACGCACCTTGTTATGGGTCTCCGTGATGTTCGGAATGCTGTTGTATGTTTCCAAATTCACTAGTGCAATGCTCCAGTCACTTCCGGATAAGGCGATTGGTGGAAAATAGCTTGCTTTTAGTGCGGATGAATTCCGACTTTTCAAAGTCAGTGTATATGAAAAAAATGTTCAAATGTTTGTAAATCTATCGGACAAAACTGCGTGGTTATCAGTCCGTAGCTTACAAACCACTTAAACCTAGGTAAACTAACCTAAGGACAACACACACGACCATACCCCAGGAAGGACTCGAATCTCCGACAGCGAGCAACCGCGCGCTCCGCAGCGAGACTACTCCACCGCGGCAGTGTATATGACATCACGTCACGTGTAGTGGATGAAAAATGACTCTCACACACTTTTGGTTGTTTATTTTATGCGAAAGGAGGAATTGTTTTTTTCTATTCTTCATTTTACACGTAACGGCGAGAGTGCGTGAATCTGGCTGTGACTGGTCAGTGCTGAGGAGTGCAGATTCCACTTCGCTGGCGATACCGCCCAGCTGTGCGCTGTGGCCTCGCGTTTAGAACGCCGCTTTGCCCGGCTTCCACCGCCTCGTAGGCTCCACAATAAACATTAAGCACGTATGACCGCAGATATCCTGCGATTCAAATTTAAAACACATCACGATGTTCAGTAAAATAATTTTGTAATTCATCATCGAAATACATTATAATTTTTTTTTTTTTTTTTTTTTTTTTTCACGTAGGCCGTCCAATGCGTACCGCGACCACTCGATTCGTCTAGATTAACGATTCCGCACTCCCTGCCTGACCACATTTTACGGGGTAATGTATCTCTCATAAATATGCCGCGGAAATTCCGGATTTTCAATTTCCTGACTAGTTTAAGTATATCTGTATTCGTCAAAGGTCTGTCGGGCAATATTGCTAATGATTTTTCTTCCTCCTCTTTGACTAATCCAAGTCCATTTTTGTATTGTTTTAAATAATTCCCTTTCCAATACCTTCCATTGTCAAATTGTGTCTCCGTGCTTCCTGCAACTGTCTCTCTATATTTATTGCGTTTTTCACGGCTTGAGTTATCGCCTCTGCACCTCCTATCAATGATCCAGCGGCTGATAGCCCTGCAAATAGTAGAATTAGAAAGGGGAGTATACCACCAGAAACAGTGCGTATTTCAAAATTCTGGGAGCCGTAACACTGATTTTTTTTTCTCCCCCTCATTTTTCTTTGCATAACTCCTTTAGCGGCAGCTACTACCACACGATTGCAATGTATCCTTACATTTATTGCTTTCTTCTTATTATTATTGCTTAGAATGCCCATCGAGCGCGTTTGAAAGATATCCCGGCTCCGTGCTTAGGCTAAGTTTTCCACACATTGTCTTGTCAACAACTGGCGCCATGTTCAATTCCAATGTGACGTGTTTCGGAACAGGTATAACAGTCTACTGCTTTGTTTGAGACCTGCTTGATCTATTGTATATCAGTTTATCTGCGCTAACCCAGCTGTTGTGCTTCTATGAAAATCCGTACCATTTCACGAACGCGCGCTTACCTTGACGTTTTAGAATTTCCTCTACGAGAAACACTCTCGGTTCAGAAATTTCTGTAGTTCTTCTGTATAGAAAGCCCAAGCAATGTGTTGTCCATTTTTGCTTTTTAAAGTAAAGGTTGTAGGATTCGTTCGCTGAACTTTGGAAACCGTAAATATCTCCGTTGACCAGTTCAGTAAATACGATTTCTCAAACACAGTCTTATATTTCGAAATTTATACATCATCGCCTTTTCTGAATTTCTGTTTGCGTGAATCAGTCATGTTTATGTGATTGTAAACGGTATTTAGAAGGCTGTCATCTTTGACATGGATGGGACGCATTTTTATAGTACGATGCTTACATAGATTTTATTGATCATTTATTTTCGGTAGAATATCAGTTCACTTGTATGACCCACGGAGGTTAAATTCAACCCATATACGTCGTTTAATAGTCCTGATCAATGTCTCCACAATACTAGCTTTCATCTGGGAGAATGTAGAATTCCATATCGCACCATTATTGCCGCGAAATGTGTATTTCAAAACGCGCTATCGTGGTCGGTTTGTAGATTGTCCGGACATCGAGTAGTACCTGTTTGTAGTAGTTGCTCAAACACACGTGCAACTTCCTTTCCTGTTTTACTTCACTGGTAAGCCCGAGGCAAATTTGGAATATGTATCCATAACCATCAGAATGTACCTGAATCCCTTATCGACACGTGAATACTTTTTCATATCTATGAGATCTGCCTGCCATAAGTCGTGTAAACCCATGATTACAACACGCCTTCGTGGAAATGTTCTGCGTGCTGGCTTATGTAGTTCCCAAACAGCCGGCCGCGATGGCCGAGGAGACTGAGGCGCTCCAGTCACGGTCTGCTCGGCCACTACGGTCGGGGGTTCGAATCCCCCCTCGGGCATGGATATTTGTACCGTCCTAGTTCGTAAGTAGTTCATAAGTAGTTTGTAAGTTTAGGGACTGATGACCCCGTAGTTAAGTCCCATAAGTTTAAAAAAAAAAAAAAAAAAAAAAAAAAAAAAAAAAAAAAAAAAAAAAAAAAAAAAAAAAAGTTCCCAAACAACTGTTTTCATGGCTGTTATTCAATAACATTTATTTCTCGAAGTTCTGAAATTGATATGATTTCATTCGTGTGGGCAGTCATAGACGTTCTATTATTTCGTTCGGATAGTCAAAATATGTATGCTGCTGGGGCAAATCGTCCAGTTTTTTTTATTATGAATGTCAATACCTTTATCATAGTCGAATTTACCGCTTAAAGCAGGTTTAATAATATTTTTGTACTTGTCACTGCCTTCCGTTTTTATACGTCCCTTTTTTGTGTTGTTCTTCCTGTGTGCATTTGTTATTCGTAATATTTCGGCATTTGTTTGCAGATCCTTTGGGTTGAACTTCTCTGGATTCCATGTTTTCATAAATATTAATTCCAATAAACCAGATGTTCGTGGGTTTGTCTCTGCCCCGACCTGAATTTTACCTTAGGTTAAACTTATAGGTAATTTACCGAGTTTGTATGACTTTTCTTTACGTACTCCATATATGTCGTCTATTTGTGTAATACCGTGCTGATTAATGTATTCAGTAATATCTGCGTCTACTTCTTCTTCGTCGTCCGTTTTCTTCTTGACCGGCTCTTCTTTCTACATTCCTAACGTTTGCGATTCTATTCAGACTATTGGTTATCGGCTTAAACGTTTCTCAGAGCGTTTCTCCTCGCTGGTGTTGATCTAATTTGAGCACTCGTTATTTCCGCCGAATAGTTTTGCGAGCTTCGATAATTTTTTGCTTGTGTTCGGCATAGTGCCCTCATTTCTTCAGTTTATCGACTTTTGTGGCGATACTTCTGATTACCCTCGAGAACTCTGAAAAGCGTTCGTTAAATGCGCAAATTTTTTCATTAGCATAAACTCCACGTTTCTCGAGGTCCCTAATACGGGTGTCTACTTCCTGTGATTCAAGAGCTCTGATGCGACTGTCTAATACTGCTAATTGTGCTCTATTTGCATTGGTTCTTTCCTTGGAATGACTACAGGTCATACGTACAAACCTATCCATTGCATACTGACGCAATTACATACGTACACCGTCATTTTTAAGATAAAGACGTTTTTGGAAGTTGCACATATATCGACCATTACTCAGCTTCCTCATTTTGTCGATAACTAAGAAACAAATGTTCAAATGTTTGTAAAGCTTATGGGACTTAACTATGGGGTCATGTCCCTAAACTTACAAACTACTTATGAACTAGCTACCACTAAGGACGGCACGAATATCCATGCCCGAGGAGGGATTCGAACCCCCGACCGTAGTGGCCGTCAGAACGTGACGCCGGCCGCGGTGGTCGAGGGGACTGAGTCGCGCCAGTCACGGTCTAACGGCCACTACGGTCGGGGGGTTCGAATGCCCCCTGGGGCATGGATATTTGTGGCGTCCTTAGTGTTAGCTAGTTCATAAGTAGTTTGTAAGTTTAGGGACTGATGAGCACGTAGTTAAGTCCCATAAGCTATACAAACATTTGAACATTTAAAAAGAACGTGACTGGCGCGTCGCAGACCGCTCGGCTAACTACGAAGCCATACGGTGTATTATTCCAGCAATTGCCACATATAGATATAAATTCATTAGATGTCAGGTCAGATCCTACATGGGCCTGATATATATGCTTTAAAATAGTGTTATCCTGCCTGAAAGCAATAATAAGATTGGCATTATCTCTTATTAACTGTTTCGGAATCCTTGAATATGTCTGACTCAAGTAAAAAATATCGACATTCACGTGACGGCCAAAGCAAAAATATTTGCGAATCTGATCCTGATTTTCCACAGCAACATCGTCGAATATAAATACGTTGTTTGGTTTTACCTTCTCAGGAGGTGGTATGTCACTGCTTTTACTAAAGGTCTGGTAGCTAACACCATTAATATTGTGTAGAATTTCCTGTAACATCTGGTATTTTGGGTGAAAAGTATTTTTGAAAATATATACACAAGTTCAAAGCGAAGTCCCTCAGGGTGTGTTAACAGATACAGAACAAGGTTCGTCTTCCCACAGTTCGATAGCCCAACAATTAGTGCACTTATATTGTCTGGAAGCAGGGATCCATTTCTTCTTCTTTTGTTTTGCTTGATTACCAATACTACTACAGGACCAATCGGTTACTAAGATCTCTGGTTGTTTACTCCACTCACCCATTTTGGTAACAACTAGCTCCCATATATCTACAGGTGATTTTATATAGAAAGAGAGAGGATACATATTTCCATAACCGTTTATTTCCACACACATCCATATGTAATACATAACGCATTGCGAAATACAGTTCTTTTTTAACAACAAGGCCCATTCCTCTCATTGCCGTCAAGCAGGTGCATACCACGCCACCACTTTTCCAGCAGCCTAACATTTAATTCGCCAGTCACTGGGTTGTTTTTAGTAATTCCACTCCTTTCCCGCATTGCTGGAAGTGAGGACAACCTTTCTCCTCAATACTAGGTACACTGTACTCAGGCAGCAATTTCTTTATCCACTTTAATTTCTCCAATCCTTTCACAAATACACGTGATGCAGGAGGGATAACCGAACGTATGCCACTCAGAGCTGTCTCCAAAGATACACCAGCTGAAGCCATGGAGTCACTGTGGTGGTTTTCCATTACCCATTTTGTTGAACGTCCATCCATCTTGTAGAATGGAGTTGTCACCATATGATGAAAACACCTGATGCAACCAATGAACTTCGGGCTCCTCCAAGCATCCGATATGCTATTTCCTTTGGGATGAATCGATTGTAGATGGTACAAAAACCTTGGCAGTCAAGAAACACATCAGTCTCAATTTGCTTGCACTGTAGAACTTGTGGTGTCGCACAAGTCTAAAGTGCGCGCCACCTACTTACGCCGTGTGCCGCCATGCACGCACGGCGTGGCGTTCTTACGACGTCAGCCACGAGCGCCCTCTGCTGCAACTCCGCTCGTGGCAGCGATTGCTGCATCGTTCACTTGGGACTGAGATAGGAACCAGTTAACACTTCGGAATCAGATAGGCACCAGTTAAGACTTGGCTATCGGATAGGCACTAGGAATCAGTAGGCAGGCCTCTATCTAAACTATGTATTAGCATTCTGCAGTCAAGAACTATGTAAAAGTTAAGTATTACTAAGTCTCTATGAAATATATATCTCTTATAATTTACTCTAGTGTTTGTAGTTTCTGCTGTCCCACTGGCTGGTCACCTCCGTACCTGCACACACGTGCATCCTTTATTCCTGTGTCGGTCTCTTTCCACTCGGCCACCGACACCTACGACAGCCGGTGGACGAGACACAAAAGCAGCGATGAGGCTGCGACACAAAAGTGGCGACGAGGATGGGATACAAAAGTACTGACATAATTAGCCTGGGGACCTGGGGCCTGGGGGGGGGGGGGGCGGCCGCCCTGACGTTAGCCCTCAATTCCCAGAATGAATGTGATAGAATGCACACTTGTGTAAAAATACTGACGCAATTGTGACACCAGATTCCCAGAAGAAACATGATGGAATGCAGCAAAGTGCTGACCATAGTGTAATTCCTGGAAGGATGACGTCAACATTTCTGGAATGACCTCTGGGTAGGGGTCAAGGCTATCTCGAACCGTCCCTGTCCCTCTCCTATTGCTGGAGTTGGGTGAAGCCATGCTTGCAGTGCCAAGATGTAAAATCGGCTGGCATGTTCACAAACAGATTGGAGATTTTCCACATACAACGTCAAGATTTACACAGGTACACTTGGACATTGTGGGTCTGTTATTACCTTCAGAAGGATACCCTTACCGTGACTGACCATTACACAAGATGGGCAGAAGTAGTGCCACTAACAGATATTTCAGCAGAAACTGTGTAACAGGTATTCCTGGCAACTTTGATTGCACGTTTTGGCTGCCCATTACATGTGACCACTGACCAAGGCCGCCAATTTGAGTCTGTACTGTTCTTAGAATTGGCCAATCTGTGTGGTTTCCACCATCATCACATAACTACTTACCATCCGGCCAGTAATGGTATAGTCGAACGTTTGAATAGGCTGCATTAATGTGTCATTCATAATCGTGGACTTCTGCTTTGCCTCTAGTGTAACTGGGTTTGTGAACTGCATTTAAAACAGATTTGGGAGCTCCCACAGTGGAGTTGGTTTACGGGGAGACCAAAATTTCAAATGTCTGTTAAGCTTAAGGGACTTAACTGTGGGGTCATCAGTTCCTAAACTTACAAAGTACTTATGAACTACCTTATACTAAAGACCGCACAAACATCCATTCCAGAGGGGAAACCCCCAATGGGAAATGTATGGGAAGACCTTGAGGCTGCCGATAGAAGTCTTTAATGCTCAGGTTGAGACATCACAAGATGACTTACCAGAGGTTCTGTAGATGGTATGCAGACAAATAGCTACACTACATCCATCACCTGAGCGCGACATGGAAAACCATTTGTCCATAAGGATCTTCACACCTGCACCCATGTCATGCTCAAATCAGACTCAGTACGACCACCACTACAGACACCATATTCCGGGCCACACAAGGTACTACTGAGAAGTGCCCATACAATACAGATTGACTGTTATGGAAAGTGGCAAACAGTATCGTTGGAACAGGTGAAGCCCCCACATCTGTTGCTCACTGAAGAAGACATGCAACAGGGACATCATGAATTGGCAGTACCTGTACAACAACCACAGGAAGAAGGTGACGTGGCGGAATAAGTGAACACACAACCTTCCATACTAACAAGAGGAACCGAAGAGTAACACACAGTACCGATGCGACGTTCTAGGGCTGGACGACGTGTCAAGTAGAAGTACCCTTACATCCCTGGAGCTCTGCTCTACCGCGGTGGGGGGAAAGGGGGGGAGCTGTGTGGGAGTCGCCGCCAGAAGAATGATTTTAGCACAGTGAATTTTAATATTTATTCTTTAAAAGAGATAATTTACCTTTATTTTATTTACTCTTCGTTACTTACTCTCTGGTTTTTATTTGAGTTCCGTTGATATTTTTCTGGTGAATAAAGAGTTGACTAGTGTTTCTCAATGAACCTGATTTTATTAATTAAATAAATAGCTACACCGATTAGAAGCTACAATATTATTCTTTTGTCAGAGATTCTATATTATCATTTACAGGCGTAAACTTCGTCTGCTAAAGGTGCGTCAATCCAAAATTATTTTTTTGGTTTCTTTTTTATTTATAAATAAATAAAAAAGGTATAGTATTTTTATTATTATTTTTATTCATTCTGTTTTTTAAATTTTTAATTTCTTGTCTCTCTCAATATGTATATACAGTAAAACTTCTGAATAACGGAAACCAATGGGGAAAATAAAACTGTCTGCTATTAAGAAAAGCATAAAATACAAAATAGTAAACTACCGTTTATCCGAAATGATCGGTATGGCGGCCGGTTCGGATAACGAAAATCTCGGATAAAACCACAGTTTCCTGTTTTCACGCGTGAAACACACTCAATTGCTTCAATACCGCTAAGTACGCCGCTTCTTGAACCGAACCTCCAGCCATAATTTCAGAAGAATTCTTACTCCTTTAATTCAATGAGCTCATAAAGAGTCATCACCCTTTCACGAAGTAGAGGACATTAACTATCACGTCTTTGGCTCTTGTTTGCTCATGCCACAAAAGTAAAACCTCTTTGTTTAATCTGGAAGGCAAAACAACGACGCCGGGCACAAGCGCTCGATTACATACTGCAACAAATTATGGTGACATATCAGGCAGCAGAAACAGCAGGCATGTTTTCCTAGCGTGCTAGACACGCAGACGTTAAGCGTAATAGAGTACATTATATCAGCACAACACCTGGCCAGCCAGTTGCACAGCAAGTACGCAGAATGGCGCCAGAATGATTGATAGACACCAAAAAGATGTTTGAAGAAATGTTGCAAACAGGCGTCATTCGACGGTCAGACAGTGCATGGTCTTTACCTATGCATCTGGTACGAAAGAAACATGGATCGTGGAGGCCATGTGGAGATTATCGAGCTTTAAATGCAAGAACGATCCCAGACAGGTACCCGGTTCCTAATATTCAAGACTTCACTTACGCACTTGCTGGAACAAAACTCTTCAGCATTCTCGATTGTAAAAAAAGGCTATAACAAGATAGGATAAGATCCGCTAAAAAAGATACTACCCCAAACTGCAACTTCAATCGTTTGTTTGCTCAAAATCATGTTCTTTATAGATACTTCTTTGAGATCAAACTTTGGGTTTTTTCTTTAAGAAGCATATGAAAATAGAATTTATTTATATTTTGTCTTACAATGGTGAACAATCTGTTGTTGTCGTTTTGGTCTTCAGTCCGCAGACTCGTTTGATGCAGCTCTCCAAGCTACCCTGTCCTGTGCAAGTCTCTTCATCTGAGGATAAGATCGGCAACCTACATCCTTTTGAATCTGCTTACTGTATACGTTCCTCGGACCCCCTCTACGATTTTTACCCCACACACTTCCGTCTAGTGCTAAGTTGACGATTCATTGGTGTCTGAGAATGTGTCCCACCAATCTATCCCTTCTCTTAGTTACGATTTGCCAGAAACTCCTTTTCCCCCCAATTCAGTTAAGCATCTCTTCATTAGTTAGGTGATCTATTCATCTCATTTTCATCATTCGTCTGTAGCACCACATTTGAAAAGCGTCTATCATCTTTTTGTCTGAACTTATTATCGTCCACGTTTCACTCACATACAACGCTACACCCAAGACAAATGCTTTCAGAAAGGACTTCCTAACGTTTAAATTAATACTGGATATTAACAAGTTGCGCTTCTTCAGAAACGCTTTTCTCCCCATAGCCATCCTGCATTTTATATCTTCTTTACTTCGGCCATCAGAAGTTATCTTGCTACCCAAGTAAATAAATAAAAACTTCATCTACTACTTTTACTGTCTCATTAGTCATTACCTAACCTAATTCCTTCAACATCGCCTGACCTTCTGACGCTACATTCCATTATCCTTGTTTTACTCTTGTTGATGTTCATCTTATACCCTCTTTTCAAGAGACTGTCCGCTCCATTCAATTCCTCTTCCAGATCCTTTGCGGACTCTGACAATTACTATGTCATCGGCAAACCGCAAAGTTTTTATTTCCTCTCCCTGAACTTGCATTCCTTCATAGCTTGCTCAATGTACAGATTGAACAACACTGGGGAAAGGCTACAACCCTGTATTACTCCCTTCCCAACCTCTGCGTCCCTTTCATACCCTTCAACTCTAATAACCCCCGTCTGGTTTTTGTACAAGTTGAATATAACTCTTCGCTCCCTTTATTTTCCCCCTTTTACCTTCAGAGTTTGAAAGAGTTTATTCCAGTCGATATTCTCAAAAGCTTTCTCCAAATCTACAAATGCTAAAAACGTAGGTTTGGATTTCCTTAGGGTATCTTCTAAGATCAGTCATTTTTCCTAAATCCAATCTGATCTTCGCTAAGGTTGGATTCTACAAGTTTTTCCATTCGTCTGTAAATAATTCGTGTTAGTATTTTGCAACTATGAGTTATTAAACTGATAGTTCTGTAACTTTCACATTTGTCTGTACTTGCTTTCTTTAGAATTGGAATTACTACATTCTTCTTGAAGTCGGAGGGTATTTCCCTTGTCCCATACATCTTGCATATCAGGTGGAAAAATTTCTTCATGTCTGGCTCTCTTAACGATATCAGCAGTTTAGACGGAATATCATCTATGCCAGGGACCTTGTTTCGAATCAAATCTTTCAGCGCTCTGTCAAATTCTTCTCTCAGTATCGTATCTCCTATCTCCTCTTCCTCTACTTCGTCTTCCATATCTAGAATATTACCTTTATTTCCTTTGTACAGGCCCTCTATAATTTGTTCCACATTTCAGCTCTTCCCTCTTAGCTAAATACTGGTTTTCCATCTGAGTTCTCGATATTCATACAGCTGCTTTTCTTGTCTCCAATATATCTTTCATTTTCCTGTAGGCAGTATATATCTTTCCCCTGGTTATACATTCTTCTATGATCCTGCATTTGTCCTCTAGCCACTCCTGTTTAGCCAGTCTGCACTTCCTGCCAATCTCATTTTTCAGACGTTTGTATTCCCTTTCGTCTTCTTCCCTTGATGCATTTTTATATTTTCTCCTCTTATCAATTCTGTCCACTATATCCTTTGTTATCCAGGGATTTCTATTAGTCCTATTGTCTATTGTCCTTCTGCCTATATCATTCTCTGCCGCTTTCGTTACTCTATCTCTCAGAGGTACCCATTCTTCTTTTACTGTATTACCTTCCCCTGTTTCAGCCTCTCCTTGCCTAATGTTCCATCTGAAACCCTCAACCACCTCTGGTTCCTTCAGTTTGTCCAGGTTCCATCTCCTAAATTTCTACCTTTCTTCAGTCTCTTAAGTTTTAATCTAGAGTTCATTACCAACAAGTTATGGTCAGAGTCTATATCTGCCCCTGGATACGTCTTACAGTTTAAAACAAGGTTCCTAAATCTAATCCTTACCATTATAAAGTTAATCTGGTACTGTCCAGTGTCTCCTGGTCTCTTCCACGTATACAGCCTTCTCTCATGATGTTTAAACCAAGTTCTGGTGATCACTGAATTGTGCTCTGCACTAAATTCTACCAAGCGATCT
This sequence comes from Locusta migratoria, assembly GCA_026315105.1. Classification (NCBI taxonomy): domain Eukaryota; kingdom Metazoa; phylum Arthropoda; class Insecta; order Orthoptera; family Acrididae; genus Locusta; species Locusta migratoria. The sequence goes on from CM048747.1 coordinate 429,061,492, forward strand.
CCTCTTTCATTTCTTTCCGCCAGTCCATAATCAACTACATTTTCTTCTCTTCCTTTTCCTACTACCGAGTTCCAGTCCTCCATCGCAATCAAGTTTTCGTCAACCCCAATTTTCTGAACAATTTCTTTTTTCTCCTCAAACATTTCTTCGATGTCATCATCAGCAGAGGTAGTTGGCATATAAACTTGTACTACTTTGGTTGGGGTTGGTTTTGTGTCTATCTTTGCTATGATAATGCGTTCACTATGCTGTCCATACTAACTTACCCGAATTCCTATTTTCTTATTCGTTATCAATCCTACTCCTGCGTTACCACCAACTGATTTCTGAAGTAGCTGCTGAAGACATTCAGAAAACTGCAGTAATTACGCGTTCTGGCTTGTACGTATGCCGTTTGGTTTGAAAAATGCTGCACAGACGAGGTAACGTTTTATTGACGAAGTGCATAAAGGCTTTTCATTTTGCTTTGCCTACCTAGATTATATGAAACCAACCAAGAAGGCTAGGAGTGTGTTTTTGTTGGGAAGAGCCGGTAAGCAAATGTTACGATCGCACTTAGAAAATGAATGGGCATCGTTTAATTCCGGGACTATGGATGTGGAGGAATTGTGGACTAAATTTAAGTGCATTGTTCATAAAGGGGAAGAGAAATATGTGCCAGTAAAGACGATTAAGGATGGAAAAGATCCACCGTGGTATAATAATAATGTTAGAAAGCTGCTGAGAAAGCAAAGGCTGTTGCACTCTCGATTCAAAAAAGAACACGCAAATTATGACAGGCAAAAGTTAGTAGAGATTCGTGCGTCTATAAAAAGATCGATGCGCGAAGCATACAATAATTATCACAGCCATATCTTAGCTAAAGATCTTTCCCAGAACCCGAAAAAATTCTGGTCCTATGTAAAATCGATAAGCGGGCCAAAGCCCACTGTCCAGTCACTCGTTGGTCATTCCGGGGCAGTAATAGAAGAAAGCAAATGGAAGGCTGAAGTTCTAAATTTAACCTTTAAGAAATCTTTCACGCAGTAGGACCGCACAAATGTACCATCATTTAATCAACGTACTAATTCCGAAATGGGGGACATAGCAATAGGTATTTCCGATGTAGAGAAGCAGCTGTGAGAGCTAAATACGAAAACGTCTGCTGGTCCGGATGGAATACGAGTTCGGTTTTACAAAGACTATTCAGCGGCGTTGGCCCCATACTTAGCTTGCATTTATCGCGAATCTTTAATTCAGCGCAAAGTTCCTAGTGATTGGCAAAAAGGACAGGTGACTCCCGTTTATAAGAAAGGAAAGAGAACTGACGCACATAATTACAGGCCAATATCGTTGACATCAGTTTCATGTAGAATTTTGGAGCCTATTCTCAATTCGAATATAGTAAATTTCCTTGAAACGGAAAAGCTTCTTTCTATGAATCAGCACGGGTTTAGGAAACATCGTTCATGTGAAACAGCTTGCCCTTTTCTCACATGTCTTGCGAGCCATGGATGAAGGGCAACAGGCGGATTGTGTTTTTCTCGACTTCAAAAAGGCGTTCGACGCGGTGCCACACTGCAGACTGCAAACGAAGATACGATCTTATGGAATAGGTTCACAGATTTGTGACTGGCTGGAAGACTTCCTAAGTAATAGAACGGAGTACGTTGTTCTCGACGGCGAGTGTTCATCAGAGACGAGTGTATCGTCCGGCGTGCCCCAGGGGAGTGTGATAGGGCCGCTATTAATTTCTATCTATATAAATGATCTGACGGACAGAGTAAGTTGTAATTTGCGGCTGTTTGCTGATGATGCTGTGGTGTATGGGAGGGTGTCGTCTGTAACTGATTGTAAATAGCATACAGGATGACTTAGAAAAAATTTCTAGTTGGTGCGAAGAATGGCAGCTAGCTCTCAATGTAGAAAAATGTAAGGTGATGCGCATGAGTAGAAAAAACAATCCTATAATGTTCGAATACAGCATTAGTAGTGAGCTTCTTGATGCTGTCGCGTCGTTCAAATATCTAGGCGTAACATTGCGGAGCGATATGAAATGGAACGAGCATGTAAGGACAGTTGTGAGTAAGGCAGACAGCCGACTTCGGTTTATTGGGAGAATTTTGGGAAGATGTACTTCACCTGTAAAGGAGACCGCGTATAAAATGCTTGTACGACCACGTCTTGAGTATTGCTCAAGTATTTGGGACCCGCAGCAGATCGGTTTGAAGGAAGACACAGAGGCGGTTCAGAGGCGAGCAGCTAGATTTGTTAGCGGTAGGTTCGACCAATGCGCGAGTGTCACGGAAATGCTCCGGCAACTCAATTGGGGATCGCTGGAAGAAAGACGACGTTCTTTTCGTGAATTTCTGTTAAGTAAATTTAGAGGGCCGGAATTTGAAGCTGAGTGTAGTACGATCTTGTTGCCGCCTACTTACATTTCGCGTAAAGATCACAAAGACAAGGTAAGAGAAATTAGGGTTCGTACGGAGGCATATAGGCATTCTTTTTTTCCTCGTTCAATTTGGGAGTGGATTAGGAGAGGAAATGCCTAGTAGTGGTACAGTGTACCCTCCGCCACGCACCTTACGGTGAATTGCGGAGTATGTATGTAGATGTAGATATTTTAGTTTTCTCAGCCGACTCTCAAATGCACGAACAACATTTAGGGCTGGTGCGCAGACGTTTGTCCGATTATGGAGGAGTACTTAACGAAGGCAAGTGTGGTGTTAACAAGGATTAAGTCACGTTTCTAGGATAAACAGTACCAGACGAAGGTATTCGTCCTGTGGCAGAGAAGATAGCAACAGTACAATCCTTACAGAAGCCGATGATAAACAAAGAGTTAAGAACATACTTGGAAGTGATAAATTTTTACCGCCGTCACGAAACCAGCTACAGCAGAGATACAAATACCACTCACAGACGCGTTTGCAGGACACAATTCTACAGGTAACAGGATAATTCATTGGACTGATGAGATGTGTAAAGCGTTCAATGATCTACAAGCCAGTTTGAGTCAAGCAATGTTATTCGAACATCCAGTTCCAGATGCACGATTGTCTGTTGTTGTTGACGCCAGTCAAACCGCAGTTGGTGCGGCATTACATCAACAAGTACATGGACACTGGCAGCCACTAAAGTTTTTTTCCAAGAAGTTACAACCTATACAACACAAGTGGAGTGCCTGTGATAGAGAACTTTTAGCGGTTTATGAAGCAGTCAAACATTTCCGCCCGCCAATAGAAGTTCGTCAGGTGTCTATGTTTACAGATCACAAACCTATTACAGCAGCATTTAGTAACGTTAATGATAAATTTTCGTCTAGACATTTCAGGCATATTTAATTTGTGAGCTAATTCACAACAGATGTACGTCACGTGAAGGGAGCAGAAAACACAGCGGCCGATTATTTTTTTGCGTGTGCTTGGAGTATCATAGGTTGTAGATTATAGAGAGTTGGCTAAAGAACAAAACAAGGATGCACAGTTATCAGAACTACTGACAGACGGTTCTACAGGGTTAAAACTAGTACAAGTGCAAGTTCCTAACTCTGAATTAAATCTGTGGTGTGATATTACCAGAGACGAGCCAAGGCCTCATATGTCAGAAGTTTCGAAAAGTAGCTTTCGACAGCGTCCATGGACATGCGCATCCTGGGGCTGGTACTACAATCAAGAGTCTTACAGACCGTTTCGTTTGGAAGTTTACCAATAAAGATGTTCGTGAATGGTCACATGCAGGTATACCGTGCCAACAAAGTAAAGTAGGACGACATGTACTTCATGCAATTGGTAACTTCCGTGGAACACCAGCTCGATTTGCCCACATCCATATTGACTTAGTAGGTCCATTACAACCTTCTGAAGGATGCAAATATTTATTTACTAAGGTGGACATTGTACAAGATGGACTTAGTAGGTCCATTACAACCTTCTGAGAGATGCAAATATTTATTTACTGAGGTGGACAGATGTACAAGATGGGCAGAAGCTATACCAATAGTTGACGTATCAGCCGAAACAACTGCAAGACATTTGTTACAACGTCGATTACGAGATTTGGTTGTCCCCTCAATATCACAACTGATCAAGGGCGACAATTTGAAGCCACCCTGTTTTCTGAATTGGCCAGGATGTGTGGTTTTCAACGACACCACACCACAAGTTATCAACCAGCCAGTAATGGGATGGCCGAACGTTTTCACATGACTTTAAAAGACAGCTTATAACCCAGGCATTGGGACATCAGTGGCAGATCTGGTCTATGGAGAAACTCTCAGAATTCATGCTGATTACTTAATGCCAGTTGCACTTCCAAGTACAGAGGAACTACCACAGTTAATAAATCAGTTAAACCACTGTGCAAATATATGTTGTCCTCTATTTTCAAAACATGGTGATTACCAAGTGTTTGTGCATAAAGATTTGGCAAACTGCTCGCAGTTGCGTAAAGATGCAGCCAACTCATCTCTATAACCACCGCGCACAGGTCCATTTCTAGTTCTCCAGAGGAAAAACATACTATAGACATATTGTACAAGGGCATACCTACTAAGGTGTTGATTCAAAGAGTCGAACCAGCATGGATTTTACCTACATTGACCTCGGGAGGTTCCTCGATACAGCAAGACACAACGTCTACACAGCAGATAGAAGATGGGTCGCAAACATCGACTACACTCTCGCCGGTGCAGCTTGATGTACTGGAGCCACATCTGCCAGCGTCACCACCACAACAACGCCCAACCCATTCTAGAGCTGGACGCCGTATAACATTCAATTACCAAGACGGGCCAGGTGCTCCGCAATTTAAGCGGGGGGCTGTGTGGCAGTGACAGTTGTGCTGGCCTGTGTCAGAAAAGTTATATCTGCGAGTGCGACGATTTTATTATACATATTATCTTTTCCCGCTTATAAAAGTTCTTTTATTGATCTAGTTAGTTTTTCAGATTCCTTTTTAACGAGAGATTTTTCTGGATTGTGTTAGGCAGTGATAAATAAAAAGTTCATCAATTTAAATTCGCAAATGATTACTGATTTGTGTAGTCAAATTAGAAAACTACTATTAGGATCAACGATCGAGATACGCGAATTTTTTGCCGAAATGGATCTTAGAGGTTAACAAGAGATAAATTTTAGTACCCTATGTTCAAAAATGTTTGTATAGTCTATGGGACTTAACTACGGGGTCATCAGTTCCTAAACTTACAAACTGCTTATAAACTACTTACGAACTAGGACGGCACAAATATCCATGCCCGAGGGGGGATTCGAACCACCGACCGTAGTGGCCGTGCAGACCGTGACTGGAGCGTCTTAGTCTCCTCGGCCACCGCGGTCGGCTAGTACCCTATGATTAGCTATCGAGCGAACAAGTCATCAACGCCGGAAGTGGCAGAGTTTTAAGAAGATAAACTTCTTTAAGTAAGGTAAAAATTGCGGTCATGCCTTAGTGGTTTTTATTACTTTGTTTTATTCCAATTTCAAAAAGATAGTTAGTGGGTTGATAGTGCAAGAAATCCCTCGACAGCTTCACAAGTTGTTGTATAAGAATAATAGAAGGATCTTAAATTAATTAAATGAATTTTAGTTTGGATTCGTAGATAGGTCACCCTCCCCCATGAACCACAGACATTGTCGAGGTTGGGTGGATTGCGTGCCTCAACGATACAGATAGCCATACCGTAGGTGCAACCATAGTGGAGGCGTATCTGTGGAGAGGCCAGACAAATATGTGGTTCCTGAACAGGGGCAGCAGCCAATTTCAGTAGTTACATAGGCAATAGTCTAGTTGATTGATTGAGCTGGCATTGTAACATCAGCTAACATGGCATTGCCATTCTTTTACTGCAAACGGTTGAAAGCAAGGGAAAACTACAGCCGTTACTTTTCCCGAGGACATGCAGCTCTACTGTATGAACAAATGATGATGGCATCCTCTCGGGTAAAATATTCCGGAGGTAAAATAGTCCCCCAATCGGATCTCCCGGCGGGGACTACTCAGGAGGATGTCATCATCGAGAAAAGCAACACTGGCATTTTACGGGTCGGAGCGTGGAATGTCCTAACACTTAATCGTGTAGGTAAGTTAGAAAATTTGAAAAGAGAAGTGGATAGGGTAAAGATAGATATGGCAGGGATTGGTGAAGTTCGATGGTAGGATGAACAGGATTTCTGGTCAGATGAGTACAGAAATCAGTTGGTGGTAACGCAGGAGTAGGATTGATAACGAATAAGAAAATAGGAATTCGGGTAAGTTAGTATGGACAGCATAGTGAACGCATTATCATAGCAAAGATAGACACAAAACCAACCCCAACCAAAGTAGTACAAGTTTATATGCCAACTACCTCTGCTGATGATGACATCGAAGAAATGTTTGAGGAGAAAAAAGAAATTGTTCAGAAAATTGGGGTTGACGAAAACTTGATTGCGATGGAGGACTGGAACTCGGTAGTAGGAAAAGGAAGAGAAGAAAATGTAGTTGATTATGGACTGGCGGAAAGAAATGAAAGAGGAGATCGCTTGGTAGAATTTAGTGCAGAGCACAATTCAGTGATCACCAGAACTTGGTTTAAACATCATGAGAGAAGGCTGTATACGTGGAAGAGACCAGGAGACACTGGACAGTACCAGATTAACTTTATAATGGTAAGGATTAGATTTAGGAACCTTGTTTTAAACTGTAAGACGTATCCAGGGGCAGATATAGACTCTGACCATAACTTGTTGGTAATGAACTCTAGATTAAAACTTAAGAGACTGCAGAAAGGTAGAAATTTAGGAGATGGAACCTGGACAAACTGAAGGAACCAGAGGTGGTTGAGGGTTTCAGATGGAACATTAGGCAAGGAGAGGCTGAAACGGGGGAAGGTAATACAGTAAAAGAAGAATGGGTACCTCTGAGAGATAGAGTAACGAAAGCGGCAGAGAATGATATAGGCAGAAGAAAAATAGACAATAGGACTAATAGAAATCCCTGGATAACAAAGGATATAGTGGACAGAATTGATAAGAGGAGAAAATATAAAAATGCATCAAGGGAAGAAGGCGAAAGGGAATACAAACGTCTGAAAAATGAGATTGGCAGGAAGTGCAGACTGGCTAAACAGGAGTGGCTAGAGGACAAATGCAGGATCATAGAAGAATGTATAACCAGGGGAAAGATATATATACTGCCTACAGGAAAATAAAAGATATATTGGAGACAAGAATAGCAGCTGTATGAATATCGTGAACTCAGATGGAAAACCAGTATTAAGCTAAGAGGGAAGAGCTGAAATGTGGAACAAATTATAGAGGGCCTGTACAAAGGAAATAAAGGTAATATTCTAGATATGGAAGACGAAGTAGAGGAAGAGGAGATAGGAGATACGATACTGAGAGAAGAATTTGACAGAGCGCTGAAAGATTTGATTCGAAACAAGGTCCCTGGCATAGATGATATTCCGTCTAAACTGCTGATATCGTTAAGAGAGCCAGACATGAAGAAATTTTTCCACCTGATATGCAAGATGTATGGGACAAGGAAAATACCCTCCGACTTCAAGAAGAATGTAGTAATTCCAATTCTAAAGAAAGGAAGTACAGACAAATGTGAAAGTTACAGAGCTATCAGTTTAACAACTCATAGTTGCAAAATACTAACACGAATTATTTACAGACGAATGGAAAAACTTGTAGAATCCAACCTTAGCGAAGATCAGATTGGATTTAGGAAAAATGACTGATCTTAGAAGATACCCTAAGGAAATCCAAACCTACGTTTTTAGCATTTGTAGATTTGGAGAAAGCTTTTGAGAATATCGACTGGAATAAACTCTTTCAAACTCTGAAGGTAAAAGGGGGAAAGTAAAGGGAGCGAAGAGTTATATTCAACTTGTACAAAAACCAGACGGGGGTTATTAGAGTTGAAGGGTATGAAAGGGACGCAGAGGTTGGGAAGGGAGTAATACAGGGTTGTAGCCTTTCCCCAGTGTTGTTCAATCTGTACATTGAGCAAGCTATGAAGGAATGCAAGTTCAGGGAGAGGAAATAAAAACTTTGCGGTTTGCCGATGACATAGTAATTGTCAGAGTCCGCAAAGGATCTGGAAGAGGAATTGAATGGAGCGGACAGTCTCTTGAAAAGAGGGTATAAGATGAACATCAACAAGAGTAAAACAAGGATAATGGAATGTAGCGTCAGAAGGTCAGGCGATGTTGAAGGAATTAGGTTAGGTAATGACTAATGAGACAGTAAAAGTAGTAGATGAAGTTTTTATTTATTTACTTGGGTAGCAAGATAACTTCTGATGGCCGAAGTAAAGAAGATATAAAATGCAGGATGGCTATGGGGAGAAAAGCGTTTCTGAAGAAGCGCAACTTGTTAATATCCAGTATTAATTTAAACGTTAGGAAGTCCTTTCTGAAAGCATTTGTCTTGGGTGTAGCGTTGTATGTGAGTGAAACGTGGACGATAATGAGTTCAGACAAAAAGATGATAGACGCTTTTCAAATGTGGTGCTACAGACGAATGATAAAAATGAGATGAATAGATCACCTAACTAATGAAGAGATGCTTAACCGAATTGGGGGGAAAAGGAGTTTCTGGCATATCGTAACTAAGAGAAGGGATAGATTGGTGGGACACATTCTCAGACAGCAATGAATCGTCAACTTAGCACTAGACGGAAGTGTGTGGGGTAAAAATCGTAGAGGGGGTCCGAGGAACGTATACAGTAAGCAGATTCAAAAGGATGTAGGTTGCCGATCTTATCCTCAGATGAAGAGACTTGCACAGGACAGGGTAGCTTGGAGAGCTGCATCAGACGAGTCTGCGAACTGAAGACCAAAACGACAACAACAGATTGTTCACCATTGTAAGACAAAATATAAATAAATTCTATTTTCATATGCTTTTTAAAGAAAAAGCCCAAAGTTTGATCTCAAAGAAGTATCTATAAAGAACATGATTTTGAGCAAACAAACGATTGAAGTTGCAGTTTGGGGTAGTATCTTTTTTAGCGGATCTTATCCTATCTTGTTATAGCCTTTTTTTTACAATCGAGAATGCTGAAGAGTTTTGTTCCAGCAAGTGCGTAATTGAAGTCTTGAATATTAGGAACCGGGTACCTGTCTGGGATCGTTCTTGCATTTAAAGCTCGATAATCTCCACATGGCCTCCACGATCCATGTTTCTTTCGTACCAGATGCATAGGTAAAGACCATGCACTGACCGTCGAATGACGCCTGCTTGCAACATTTCTTCAAACATCTTTTTGGTGCCTATCAATCATTCTGGCGCCATTCTGCGTACTTGCTGTGCAACTGGCTGGCCAGGTGTTGTGCTGATATAATGTACTCTATTACGCTTAACGTCTGCGTGTCTAGCACGCTAGGAAAACATGCCTTCTGTTTCTGCTGCCTGATATGTCACCATAATTTGTTGCAGTATGTAATCGAGCGCTTGTGCCCGGCGTCGTTGTTTTGCCTTCCAGATTAAACAACCGTGCGCCGTCTACATCAACTGTCAATTTAAAACATGCTAAAAAAATCTGCGCCTCTTGTTGGTTCCGGAATATCCGGAATCACGAATGGCCACGTGGATCTACTTGGAAGATCAAAGTCGGCTGTGCATACACTGAATGACGCTGCACGCTGAGAAGGATAGAAGCCTGCCGACCCCGCCCAGTCGTGAAAACACGCGCAAACCATCGCAGCCACGACTGTCGCGACGTCTTCCTAAACGGAAGGAACAGCTGCGAGCAGCACTGAAAAGAGGACATCAACGCCCTCTGAGAATGAAAAATGCAGCCTGCAACAACTTTGGACACAGACGCCTCGAGACACCGGATGTCCAAATAAAAAGATGACCGTCAGCTGCGCCACCCAAACGGAAGCAGACGCCAGGACGATATCAACATCCGTGAAGGCCAGTCAATCCGGCGAGTTCGTCAACAGCAGCGGTTCCCTGATTGATGGGGACAATGGACAGCTGCATCCTAATATCTGAAGAGCTGCTGAACATTAAGTAAACTGGCTGGTGTATATGAAGAGAAAGAAGATGTATGATAGCCAGCGAAAGTGGCCACCTCCAGACAACAGCCACCGCTACCAGAAGATTCCTGAATGGAGACGCTGGTCAAGCCTAGAAGACGGAAGATAGCCAACGTCAGGGCAACCTTAAGACGACAGCAGCAACTACCACAAGACTCCTGACCTGTGCTGAGAGAAGACAAGTGCGTTCATACGAAGACTGCCCGAGAAGAGGAAAGTGAAGACCAGGGAACCATGATCCCGGAATCCAAAAATCCAGCCATAGCTGGACGCCACACAATCATTCCATTAATTTAAAATTTTCCTTCTTATATTTAAATTATTGTATCATAAGTAATATTATTAATAACACAAATTTTGTAAAATATAAGTCTAGCACAAATGCAATAAATACGAATAAATGAAAATATAAGGAAACAATGTTCCCCGAAGGCTGAAAAGAGTTTATGCAAGCCCTAAAGCAGCCCGCGCCACCTCCTCAAGGTGAGAATGAAAAGTGAAAAAAATTGTGTCCGTAAGTGCTAGTTAGAGAATTATTCATTGTCTTCAAACGAGGTTACACATCCTCTTTGTTACAAGGAGCGTGCTGTAGAGGCAGCACGTGTCTACTAAAAACGTTGTGCCTATATGTCTGTCTGATATGTATAGTCTTTTTGGAGTGTTGGCACTTTCCTCTGAATGAATCTGTCGTTGACAGCTAGACACAGCACTGTTTCTGTATGTTCCTCTGTCTTGTCGATTTGCGCACGTTAGTGAACATTTAAAAGTATTTTGTCGAAAACGTTTATGATACCAGCAAACACTGTTTGAGCTTGGGCACTGACCTTGGTTTTCCTTTGATATTTCTACTGGCTTACCTTTGTCTTGCTTCCAATTAATGATGCGTTGCCTTCTGTGTTGTCAGTGCAATTTGTTTACCAGTTCCTCCACCATTGTCAGTAAATCCTCGGCTTCATCCATAACTTCTATTGTGCGTCGTGATGTAATTGCAGCACAATCCTTGAATGCAGTTTCAAATGTCGTTTCTTTGCTCTGTCACTGCAACTGTGATTGCTATCAGGATATATGTAACTACTATCCGCTGCTTGCACAAGTTTCCAAGCAGAAGTTTTTCTACTAGAAGTGCCAACGCTGTTCTTATCTGTTCTGGAAGTTGTTATTGCCAAATATTGAATAATAACTTGTCAGACACCGTCGACATGACTACTAGACTACGTAGGTACCGCCAGAAGTCAAATGTTCAAATGTTTGTAAAGCTTATGGGCTTAACTGCGGGGTTATCAGTCCCTAAACTTATAAACTACTTATGAACCAGCTTATACTAAAGACAGCACAAACATGCATGGTCGAGGGGGGATTCGAACCTCCGACGGGGAACGACCTCGCGCATCGTAGCATATCGCCTCAATGCGCTCGGCCGCTCCGCCCCGGCGCCAGAAGCCGAATGTGGTCTTTGTCTCCACTCTTCTCTTGATATAACACTTGTCTTATCCGAAGACCAATGGACCTTGTACAGCAATAGTTGAGTTCGTCTTTTAACTTGTCATAAGCATTTTCAGCTGGTGGTTGGACTGTAATATCTGCTTCCAACGTTGTAGTGTGTTTTAACTGATAAACTTTTTATTTGTCACTGCTCAACACAATCCAGAAAATCTCTCGTTAACAAGGAATTTGAAAACTACCTAGATCAATAATGTTGTTGTTGTGGTCTTCAGTCCAGAGACTGGTTTGATGCAGCTCTCCACCCTATTCTATCCTGAGCAAGCCTTTTCATCTCCTCATAAGAACGACAACCCACATCCACTTGAATCTGCTTACTATACGCGTCTCTTGGTCTCCCTCTACGATTTTTACCCCACACACTTCCCTCCAACGCTAAATTCACAATTCCTTGATGTCTAAGAATGTGTCCTACCAATCTATCCCTTCTTTTAGTCAAGGTATGCCAGAAATTCCTTTTCTCCCCAATTATGTTCAGTACCTCCTCATTAGTTACGCGATCCACCCACCTAACCTTCAGCATTCTTCTGTAGCACCACATTTCAAAAGCCTCTATCCTCTTTCTGTCCACACTGCTTATCGTCCATGTTTCACTCCCATACAAGGCAACACTCCATACAAATGCCTTCAGAAAGGACTTCCTTAGGCTTAAATCAATATTCGATGTTAACAAATTTCTCTTTTTCAAAAACGCCTTTCTACCCATTGCCATTTTGCATTTTATATCATCTGTACTGCGACCATCATTTGTTATTTTACTGCCCAAGTAACAAAATTCATCTACCTCCTTTATTGCTTCGTTTCCCAATCTAATTCCTTCAGCATCACCTGATTTTCTTACACTGCACTCCATTACCCTAGTTTTGCTCTTGTTAATGTTCATCTTATATGCGCCTTTCAGCACACTGTCCATTCCGTTCAATTGCTCTTCCAGGTCATTTGCTGTATCTGACAGAATTACTATGTCGTCGGCAAAACGCAATGTTTTTAATTCTTCACCCTGAACTTTAATTCCTTCTCCAAATTTCTCCTTGCTTTCCTTTATAGCTTGCTCAATGTACAAATTGAACAACATTGGGGAAAGGCTACAACCCTGTCTTACTCCCTTTCCAACCACTGCATCCCTTTCATGCCCTTCAACTCTGACAACCGCTGTCTGGTTTTTGTACAAGTTGTAAATTACCTTACGCTCCCTATATTTTACTCCTGCTTGCTTCAGAACTTGAAAGAGTTTATTCCAATCAACATTGTCAAAAGCCTTCTCCAAATCTACAAAAGCTAGAAATGTTGGTTTGCCTTTTCTTAATCTATCTTCTAGGATAAGCCGTAAAGTGAGTATTGCCTCCCGTGTTCCTACATTTCTCCTGAACCCAAACTGATCTTCCCCGAGGTCGGCTTCTACCAGCTTTTCCATCCTTCTGTATATAATTCGTGTTAATATTTTGCAACCATGACTTATTAAACTGATGGTTCTGTAGTTTTCACACCTGTCTGCACCCACTTTCTTTGGAATGGGGATTATAACATTTTTCTTAAAGTCTGAGGGTACTTCACCTGTCTCATACATCTTACACACAATGTGAAACAATTTTGTCATGGCTGGTTCTCCCAGAGACTTCAGTAGCTCTGACGGGATATCATCTACTCCAGGGGCCTTGTTTCGACTTAGATCTTTCAGTGCTCTGTCAAATTCATCTCTCAGTATAGTATCTCCTATTTCATCATCATCTACATCCTCTTCCCTTCCTACAATAGTGTCTCGAAGTTCATTTCCTTTGTAGAGCGCCTCTATATACTCTTTCCACCTTTCAGCTTTCCCTTCTTTGCTGAGAACTGGTTTTCCATCAGTGTCCTTGATATTCATAGAGCTATTTTTCTTATCGCCAAATGTTTCTTTTATTTTCCGGTAGGCTGTATCTATTTTTCCCCTATTTATACATTCTTCTACATCCTTGCATTTGACTTCTAGCCATTCCTGCTTAGCCATTTTGCACTTCCTGTCAATCTCATTTCTTAGTCGTCTGTACTCCATTTTGCCTGTTTCATTTACTGCATTTTTATACTTTCTCCTTTCATCGATTAAATTTAGTATCTCCTGTGATATCCAAGGATTCTTTGTAGGTCTTGCCCTCCTACCTATCTTGTCCTCTGCTGCCTTCACTATTTCATCTCTCAATTTTACCCATTCCTCCTCAACTGTTTTATTTTCCCCTGTTTCTGTCAATTGTTGCCTGAAGCTCCCTCTGAAATTCTTAAGAACTTCAGGTTCCTTCAATTTATCTAGGTCCCATCTCCTTATTTTCCTACCTTTCTGTAGTTTCTTCAGTTTCAGCCTACAGTTCATAACCAACAAGTTATGGTCAGAGTCTATGTCTGCCCCTGGGTATGTCCTACACTTCAAAACCTGGTTCCGAAATCTATGTCTTACCATTATAAAATCTATCTGGTATCTCCCGGTGTCTCCTGGTCTCTTCCACGTATACAACCTTCTTTTGTGATTCTTAAACCAGGTGTTTGTTATAACTAAATTATGTTCCGTGCAAAATTCTACCAGGCGGCTTCCTCTTTCATTCCTTTTGCCCAGACCATATTCACCCACTATCTTCCCTTCCCTTCCTTGTCCTACTACCGAATTCCAGTCTCCCATAACAATTAAGTTTTCCTCTCCCTTAATTGTCTGAATAATTTCCTTTAGCTCCTCATATATTTCTTCGATCTCCTCATCATCGGCAGAGCTAGTTGGCATATAAACCTGTACTACTGTTGTCGGTGTTGGCTTCGTATCTATCTTGACAATGATAATGCGATCGCTGTGCTGGTCATAGTAGTTTACCCGCATTCCTATTTTCTTATTCATTATCAATCCTACTCCTTTAATACCCCCAACTGATTTTGTATTTATAATCCTGTACTCACCTGACCAGAAATCCTGTTCATCCTGCCACCGAACTTCACTAATCCCCACTATATCTAACTTCAACCTATCCATTTCCCTTTTTAAATTTTCTAATTTTCCTACACGATTAAGGGATCTAACATTCCACGCTCCGACCCGTAGAATGCCAGTATTGTCTTTCCTGATGATCACATCCTCCTGAGTAGTCCCCGCCCGGAGATCCGAATGGGGGACTATTTTACCTCCGGAATATTTTACCCGAGAGGATGCCATCATCATATGTTCATACAGTAGAGCTGCATGTCCTCGGGAAAGGTAACGGCTGTAGTTTCCCCTTGCTTTCAGCCGTTCGCAGTAGCTGTGTGGCAAAGCCACTTTAGCTGATGTTACAAGGCCAGCTCAGTCAATCATCCAGACTGTTGCCCCTGTAACTACTGAAAAGGCTGCTGCCCCTCTTCAGGAACCACACGTTTGTCTGGCCTCTCCACAGATACCCCTCCGCTGTGGTTGCACCTACGGCACGGCTATCTGTATCGTTGAGGCACGCAAGCCACCCCACCTCGGCAATGTCTGTGGTTCATGGGAGTGGAGATCAATAATAGAACTTACATAAACGGGAAAAGAAAATATATACAAAAAATTCGCTGCACACGCAGATATAACTTTTCTGACACATGTCAACACAACTGTCACTGCCACACGTATTTTACCTTCACCAGCTGTCGACGTAATGCATTTCATATGTCTTAAACAAATTCAAATCCTTTCAAGATCGTAATTTTCTTCGATAACTATAGTATATTATACGATTTCTCTCCAAGACTTACGACCAGGTTGGTCTAAATTACTATACCGGCAACCATTATCTAACCACTGCTCTTGCCAATCTGGACCCACAATGTGAACAAAAGACTAAATTCTTTTCCCCTTTACAGTAATTATCGTCGCGTAGCCGACGGTAAGTTCTTCTAATGGCCAGTTCCAGCGTTGCGTGTAATATCTTGTGCGACGTCAGTGGCATTCATGTGATCTCTGGTCGTTTGCCGTCGAACAGCTGATTCAATGTTTACATTGCTGCCAGTTGTTCTAAAACATATTTCAACATAGCAGACATTAATTCATATACAACATTAATTCATATACATTTCTTTCTAATACAAAATAATTTACACTAACACTTTCCTTCGCAATCTACATCTACATAGATACTCTGCAAATCACATTTATGTGCCTGTCAGAGGGTTCATTAACCACTTTCATAACCTTTCTCTACCGTTCTATTCTCTAATAGCGCGGGGGGGGGGGACGGGAAGAACACCTAAATCGTTCCGTTTTCGATCTGATTTCTCTTATTTTATTAGGGTGGTCGTGTCGCCCTATGTAGGTGGGTGCTAGCAAAATATTTTCATATTCAAGAAGTAAAAGTTGGTGATTGAAATTTCGTCAATAGATCTTCCCGCAACAAATAACGTATTTCTTTTAATGATTTCCACCTCAAATCGTGCAATATTTCCGTGGCGCTTTCCACCCTGTAACGTGATAAAACAAAACAAACTACCCTTCTCTGAACCTTCTCAATGTCCGCCGTCAGTCCCACCTGGTGAGAGTCCCACAACGGACAACAGTACTCCAGGAGAGGACGCACAAGTGTGATGTAGGCAGTCTTTTTGGTGGAGCTGTTGCATCTTCGAAGCGTTCTGCAATGGAATGTAACCTTTGGTTCGCCTTCTCGACAATATTTTCTGTGTGTTCTCTCCAGTCTAAGTTGTTCGTAACTGTAACTTCTAGGTATTTGGTAGAATTTTACGACCTTAAGATTTGACTGGTTTATCGCGTAATTGAAGTTCAGCGATTCCTTTTATTGGTAATATGTATCACTTCACACTTTTCTTTATTTAGTGTTAATTGCCAATTTTCGCACAATGTAGAAATTTTGTCTAAATCGCTTTGCAGTTGCTTTTGATCCCCTGTTGGCTTTACTAACCGATAAACGACAGCATCATTCGTGAACATTCTATGGGAGTTATTCAGATTGTCTCCTAAATCGTTTATAAACACTAGGAAGAGTAGGGGACCTATAACGTTTCCCTGGAGAACGCAAGATATCACTCCTGTTTTACTCGATGTCTTACCATCAATTACTACGATAGGGAATCATGAATCCAATCGCACTATTGGGGCGATATTCCATAAGCCCGCAATTGAGGTACAGTGTCAAAAGCCTTCCGGAAATCTAGAAACACGGAATCGATTTGACATCCCTTGTCGATGGCATTTATCACTTCATGTGAATAAAGACAAACTGTGTTTCGCAAGAGCGATACTTTCTGAATCCGTGTTGACTATTGGTTAATAGGTCGTTCTCTTCGAGGTAGTTCATAATGTTCGAACAAAGTATATGTTCCAAAATCCTTCTGCAAATCGACGTCAATGGGAGCGAAAGTACAGGATTTTCCGTAACGAGTGTCGAATTAAAATAAATGTGCCATTACACCCGCCTACAGTAGTATCACGGTAGGCGCTCGTGAGGAGATGAACGGACACGTGTCGTCTTCATTGGGAGAGTCGTCGTTGCAACAGGACAAAGTACGTCCACACGTATCCCGTACAACCCAACGTGCTCTTCTAGGTGTACTTCAATTACACCAGGGTTTCCCAAAAGTTTTCGTCTCGTAGACCGCTTGCCAACTTTTTCTGTCTTATGTAGACCCCCTACCTTTTATGTACTTAATTATTTACGAATTAGTTACTTCAAATGTGTTTTCGCAACTGCTATGGTGCTACTAATTATAAAAACTTTAACTGTCAAAGGGTGGTGTGAAAAACTCGAAAAAAACGAAAATAAAGTATTAAGTTTCATACATTTAATGATTTAAATAACACAAATGTATATTTAACAAAACTGATACACACAGGCTTTCCCTGGGAGGAGTGTGGCTGATGCTATTTTAGTAAATTATCAATATTTGGTTTCAGTTTTATTAGGTTTAACTTTAAATCTCCTCCTTCAATGATTTCCAGCCTATTTCTTCTTTCTGCAACAAGATTGGAAACTGCTCATATCATTGAGAGGTGAAGTTTAGGTTAAAACGCAGAGTGAAAAATTCCGAGATCTGACTGGTTTTCGAACCCGCCACCATTCGGTTTCCAGTCGAGGGCTCTACCCCGAGACCACCAGGAGTATTAAAAAGAAAAGGGTCATCCACCTATCTTTCTTTGACCGCTCTTTCAAATGTAATAAACGACTTAAATTCTGAGCAGCAGGAACTGCTACACGAAATGCAGAAAAACTGAAGAAGTCCACATTCACCCTGTTCACAATATGTTGATATATCCCTTGAATGACGAAACATTTGCTGGTCGTTCATGTGCAGCGTCCGATACTCGTTCCAGTCCTCGGAGAAGGGCACGGGTTAGTATTTTATGTAGTGGAGCTATGAAAATAATGAAGTAGCTGATTGTATCGTAATTGAAAAGTATGCTCAAGTTCATCTTTGGAGATTTGCATTTAAGAGAATGTAATATTATCTCTGTTGAAATACATGTGCCCGTTTAGATTTCCTTATGTTGTAATGCTTTACGAGTTAGAATATATACGTCATAATTGTCCGATTTCCCCCCCCCCCCCCCCAAAAAAAAAATCTGACTACAGACTGCAGCAGGAGACCGAAAATACAGAATTACTCCACTCTGTCGCTTAGTCAATGAAGCGAACAGTGACATACAAAGGATGAATCTTCAGCTTTGTGAGAGTAATTCTGCATTTTGCCCTTGACTTTCCTAAATGTGAACCACTATCGTAGACACCCATTTACAACAAATAGAACCCCAAATTATTTTTCCGCTGACATGGTCCCCTTGTGGGTTGGAGTAGATCCATGGGGTCTATATGGACCACTTTGGGAATCACTGAACTACATTGCCCATCATTATCTCCAGATCTGTCTCCCACTGAGCATGTTTGGGGCCGGATGAAACGTCAGGTTGAGCGGTCTGCATGAGCGGCATGAAATGTGGGCCAACTGATGCACCAGGTGGAGACTGCACGGCATCCATTCTGCAAGACTATATTCTGCACCTCTACGGTCGTCCCCATGGGAGTATTACAGCTTACTGCAGAAGGAGGGTATTCTCAGTACTAGTGTCGACATTGCTAATGCTCTGGTGACTGTACTCACGTGCGTATGGCTCTGCCTGTGTCATTGTGTGTTGTATACATTCTCAAGAATGTGGCAATAAAATTTCGCTCTACTGGGTCGACCAACTCAAATTCAAATGTTCAAAATTACAAACTACTTATGAACTAACTATTACTAAGGACGGCACAAATATCCATGCCCGAGGGGGGATTCGAACCCCCGACCGTAGTGGCCGTGCAGAACGTAACTGGAGCGCCTCAGTCCCCTCGGCCACCGCGGCCGACGTCGACCAACTCATGGTGTCTTTTTTCATTTTCCAGGAGTGTAGCTTCCGTTATCGTAATCTCATGTTACGTCACCAGTGCTTTAGCCAACAACAGAGGGTTTTCAATCAAGCAATTTAATCTTCAAATTTAATTATTTTTAAGCTTTCATTACGAAAAAATAACAAATGTTTTGTAAGAATAATGACCGAAAATACTATTATGACGTTGTAATCTTTAAGAATAATAACAATTCGAAGAATGTTTTTAATACAGGAAAATTACTTATTGTTCCTGTACGTCATTATCCAGTACTTAATACTATTTACAGCTTTGGTAGCGTTTGCCAATGATTCTTTGAACGTGTCTTGCAAATGTATGTATCTTGAAATTAATCTTTCAAATTCGATTTATGATTGCACCCTATTCGTGACTCCGTTTACTCCTGGAGCAAAGGTCGACAATTAATCTTGGATTGGGTCCGGATACTTCTGAAAATTTCTATCGATGTCCAGAAATAGAAACCACATATTCCATATAATTTTTTTATTTTAATTTTCAATCCAAAAGTCAACACAGTTTAAGCCGACCAGTTGCAAAAAAAAAAAAAAAAAAAAAAAAAAAAAAAAAAAAAAAAAAAAATGGTTTACATACATAAACCTTGACCTAGGTTTCGGCAAAAGTAATTTTGCCCTCTTCAGAAGTATTACATAAGGCTCACATTAAAATAGTTGTTAAATAAAATGTGGCTGACTCCATGTCAATAGTATAAAAAGTAAAATTTAAAACAAAGTCTACATCGTAAAATTGTGGAGCACGTCCACACACAGGTCGAGTGAGCACTCGAGTGTTAAATAAAATGTGGCTGACTCCACCTGGGTCAAGGTTTATGTATGTAAACCATTTTTTTGCAACTGGTCGGCTGAAACTGTGTTGACTTTTGGATTGTGTTCCATCGTTGCTGGATTGTAGCCATGTTTAAAATTTTAATTTTCAATCTCAAAGTAATATTAAACACAAAATATGTGAAATAAAAATGTGTAATAATCCTATCAAACTTATATTATTTGCTATTTATTTATTTTTATTTTTGTTCACACGAAGTATTAAATAAAATATGTAGTCAAACTTCTACTGAAAAATCCAGTAACGTGTCATACATTAAACATACTATTTTTTGCTTAATTTTACTAAACAATTATGAAATACAATGAACTGTAGATATTTGTGTTAAAAAATCAATGCAAGAAATTACTTTTGCGGTCCTCAGCCAGTTTTTAAAGTTAGGTTCACATGCGGAGCAGCTTATGGGAATAGTGTCTCCAAAGTGGGCTGCCGTTAATCTTCAGCGATACTTATTCTTCAACAAATTAATATTTTTTTTATTGAAATTAGACAAGTATATGTGGAGCCAAACATAGTAATCAGGTAGATCGCTAATTTTCATATTTCTTCGGGACATGTTCACTTCACAATTCGTCAGTGGATTCATTTTCATAAGTTTGCAAGGAAACGTCGTCCTGCAAGTCTATTATCTCCATTTGGAGTAAAGGCTTTGAAAGGTGGAACAACTTGTAATGTTACTTTTTTTATCGCTGGTGTTGTCACAAGATCAAAGTTGAAAACCGGAATTGAAATTTAAATAACCGTTAGATCAGCAATGAATATTAATTTTTGAAATGGTTATCAGTTCTCAGTAGCAATGTAAGTTAAAAATTACGACAACACCAGAAAGCACCATTACATAAGAAAATAGCGGAATAAGTTACCTGGTATGCATTCATTGGTGGAAGCCGTGACACTGCAGTTGCACCTGTATGAATTGATTAATATCTTCGTTCTCGTAAACTGATGCTTGGTTTCATGACTGTTAATTATTAAAGTTTTAAGACCGTGTCCAATTATGATCACTATAGTTATCGAAAGTTAAAGAAATTGTCGGACTTCGCTTTTAACAGAATGAAGATTTCCTGTAGGCATTGAATTCAATGTTTAATATAAAATGAGAGTAAATAAATTTTGCATCGAGAATTTTGTCATCATGAGACAATAGGCAACAATGACCAAGCATCAATTTACTAATATTGCTGAAAATAAGTCATCAATTAAATGAAAGATGGGAGGAAATAGTCATTATTTAAATAAAATAGGAATTACAAATGAAAGTTAAAGTTTACTACGTAAAGGGTGCTAACCAGAGCTCACACTTACATAATTATGGAGGTCGAGTAAAATACGTCCGCTCAGTACAAAGGTAGAAAAACGAAAGACGACAAGCGATTCCGTTTTCTCTCCAGATCGTTTGAAATAGTTGAATGTCTTACTTAAAACAAGGATAATCAGAGATTTATTGGTAGAGAGAACGCATGCTAGCGACAAGCGTCGCAGATATAATTTTCAATAAAAAAAATATTAATGTATCGCTACAAACTTCGCAGCCACATCCGTCCGTTCTGCTGCTGGAGAAACCTCAAAAGGTGATTTTTAAGAGCACAAAAGTGGTGTTTAAATGGATGTGTCCCGACCGCTTAAATAGAGACTGTCAGAGTATGAAGTCTATTTGTGGAATTTCCTTGTTCTAGTGCTGCATTCGTGTGTACAGGGCTTTCGTGCGGATCGTCGTCCAGCTTGCTCCCTTTTTCCGCCGCTAGTCAGCCTACTCTCCAGCGTCGCACATAATGACAACCAGTTATTTAATAATCATTAAGGGTTCTAATTATTCAGCAGATAACTGTAAAATCCTACAGAAATTATAAGGGTGGCTCTCATACGAATTGTTATCCATAGAAGGAAAAAAAAAAGGGAACATGTGTCAGAACAATGTTGGTTACTGATTAAATTTAATAATCTTAAGAGTTAATAACAAGTAAGTTTAACATACATTTATCCACGTTATTTGGATGGTTTAGAGGTCTGCGACTGTATTATAAACTTTTTTGGAATATTTAATGCTGCAGCAGTCACTTTTTACTAAAAGTTTTATTAGCGCGACGCGTTTCGGCAGCACGCTGCCATCATCGGGTGCATTTTTACAGTTACTGGTTCATTATTGACTTATTATGTTTTGTGTTGTGGATGCCAGTGAGGTTATGTTTGGACATTTTAGCCTGTTCAGGAAGATATAACTATTTTTAGTATTATGTTTCATCATTATAGTTTCTGGATTATTGTCGTGTTGTATTCACTTACAGTTTTGATGATAATCTTGTTGTCTGGCACACACAACACAAGAACACAGTTACATATACAGCACATGTAGACATTTTGTATTTGATGGTTACTGTACTAAGATCCTTAAAAGCTAAGATAGACTACTTGCATCAGTAACAAGGCCTACTTGCAGGGGTTAAACATATTCTTCAAAATGACGATATTAATTACATAAGATTTCCATTTCAATTTAATTTTTGAACTGAATATAGTTGTAGCATGTTGCGCGTACGATCTCGGAATATTACCAATTACACATACTGCATACAAAATTCCTAAACGTTAGGTGGGCCTTATTTGGTTCACGTACCTTATTTTTAATAATTTGAGTGTGTAACTTATACAGGGTGAGTCAAAAAGAATACCACAACTTTAGGAATTTAAAACTCTGCAACGACAAAAGGCAAAGCTAATCACTATCTGTCGGCGAATTAAGGGAGCTATAAAGTTTCATTTAGTTGTACATTTGTTCGCTTGAGGCGCTGTTGACTAGGCGTCAGCGTCAGTTGATGCTAAGATGGCGACCGCTCAACAGAAAGCTTTTTGTGTTATTGAGTACGGCAGAAGTGAATCGACGACAGTTGTTCAGCGTGCATTTCGAACGAAGTATGGTGTTAAACCTCCTGATAGGTGGTGTATTAAACGTTGGTATAAACAGTTTACAGAGAATGGGTGTTTGTGCAAACGGAAAAGTTCTGGACGGCCGAGAACGAGTGATGAAAATGTAGCACGCATCCAGCAAGTATTTGTTCGCATCCCAGGAAAATCGACTCGCAGAGCTAGCAGAGAGCTGCAAATTCCACAATCAACTGTATGGAGAGTCCTACGAAAAAGGTTAGTTATGAAAGCTTAGTAAAAGTAAAGCAGTCAACAATCCGAAGATTGGTTTGAACACCACAGTGCTTTACTAGGCATGGTCCTGTTTGGAGGTGGTATGCCGTTGTCTTCCTCCGACCTTCGAACTGCCTTACCCAGTCAGTTATAGGGGGACCTACAGTTTAACGTGGGTTCCGAACCACGGTGCTACTCGGTATTTTTCACGTGAGCAATACTGCCAGAGGTGAAAGAAGTGGAAAGTGACAGATAAAAATCCCAAGACCTGGCGTCTGAAATTGGTTCAAGCACTGTCTGCAGCCAATAAGATTAAAAGAATCGATTTCTGTGATTTTATCCTTGCTCAAATGGAAACAGATGAATCTTTCGTTTCAAAGATTGTGTTTAGTGAAGAAGCAACTTTCCACACTAATGGGAAAGTCAACCGTCACAATGTCTGTATATGGGGCACTGAGAATCCGTGGGAAACAACTCAGTATGAACCTTACTCGCCTAAGGTGAACGTTTAATGTGCCATTTCAGCCAATAAAGTTTTTGGTCCCTTTTTCTTCGAAGGTGCTACTGTAACTGGACTACAGTATCTGGAGATGTTAGAGAATTGGCTGTTCCCTCAGCTCGAACAAGAAGCACAACAATTCATATTTCAGCAGGATGGAGCGCCACCACATTGGCACTTATCTGTCCGTAACTACCTGAACGTCAACTACCCGAGGCGATGGATCGGCAGCCAGGCAGCCCGTGACAGAGCACTTCATCACTGGCCTCCAAGAAGCCCTGATCTTACCCCCTGCGATTTTTTCTTGTGGGGGTATGTTAAGGATATGGTGTTTGGGCCACCTCTCCCAGCCACCATTGATGATTTGAAACGAGAAATAACAGCAGCTATCCAAACTGTTATGCCTGATATGCTACAGAGAGTGTGGAACGAGTTGGAGTATCGGGTTGATATTGCTCGAGAGGGGGCCATATTGAACATCTCTGAACTTATTTTTGAGTGAAAAAAAAAAACCCTTTTTAAATACTCTTTGTAATGATGTATAACAGAAGGTTATATTATGTTTCTTTCATTAAATACGCATTTTTAAAGTTGTGGTATTCTTTTTGAGTCACCCTGTAGTTTCAAAATACTTTTGACGTCCATTTTTTGGCCTACCGCGCTCCAGACCTGGTCCGCGGTCCGCCAGTTGCCGACCCTTGTCGTAGAGACTTGGATTTTCGCACAGTCAGCCGTTCTCTTTCGTCACTTATTATTAAGTTATCCTTCAAAGAATTAAGAACCGGAATGTCGTGTTGAACTGTCCCCCGCGTGTGGTGCTTTCCTTGGTCTGTCGGCGGCCGGAGCGGCTCGGCGTGCCCCACGCGGCCAGCCAGCTGCTACGTCACGCGTGCGGCTAAGCGGCGCAGTCGGCAGTCTGCACTGCAGTCTGCACGCCACCTCCGCAGCCTCCGCCACGCCGCGTCGGCGCTCCGCACGCCTCAGCGCCATGAAGATCCGCAACAGCAAGCAGTCCTTCCAGGTCACCGTCCCGCCGAAAGGTCAGCGCCAGCTCTCGTCCTGTGTCAAATGTTACCAACGACACACGATGCCGTACACAGTTGAAGCCGGTCGCGGTGGCCGATCAGTCTGCGGCGCGCCAGTCATGGTCTGCACGGCCACTACGATCGGGGGTTCAAAATGTTTCAAATGTTTGAAATAGCTTATGGGACTTAATTACGGGGTCATGAGTCCCTAAACTTACAAACCACTTATGAACTAGCTAATCCTAAGGACGGCACAAATATCCATGCCCGAGGGGGGGACTCGAACCCCCGACCGTAGTGGCTGTGCAGACCGTGACTGGAGCGATTCAGTCCCGTCGGCCACCGCGGCCGGCGGCCGGGGGTTCGAATCCCCCCTCGGGGATCGATATTTGTGCCGTCCTTAGTAATAGCTAGTTCATAAGCGGTTTGTAAGTTTAGGGACTGATGACCCCGTAGTTAAGTCCCATAAGCTCTACAAACATTTGAACATTTTTTGAACACAGTTGAGTCGCTGTATGTTGATCCCTGACAGTTGAAATCACAGTTAACAAATACAGTCACGACACTTCCACAGATTTTTGTTATACGCCACGACAACAGCGCTCCAAGCGGCTGCCGAGGTAGAGTTCCGAATACTGTATGGGATGAGTGTGAATAGTGTCGATTAAATCAATTTTAACATACTTTTTACAACGGGGAAGATATGTAGTGCCATAAAAACAGGAAATAATCAGAAAATAGCTCCCCATTTGTCTTTATGATGTTTCCTAAGGACTATTGGAGGGTATGAAACGATACTTTGCAGGACAGTTTATTTAAGATTATCTTGAAATCTACGACTTTTTAATCAAGAATTTCAGTTTCTATTAAGAGCAAAAATTACTACTAAACAACATAAGAACCAACCATCTGCAGAAAGACGTCGTTCTTCTACTCAGAAACGTCACTACTTCTTCCCTAAAATTCCAACCAAATCAGTAAGTGTTGAATGTAAGAATATGGAATGCATAACCTACATTATTAAATGTACCAAATCAGCCACTACAGCTGTAGCTGAAGGGAAATCCTCACAAACGTGACAATAAAACATCGAAAGCTAAAACACAGTTTACCAACGAAGCAGAAACCAATTCCACAAAATTATTGCTACATATGAACGAAAACGGCAAGAATCTTTGGAGACATTTGTTTTATAAGCAAAATTAATTACACTCAAAAGTGTTTACGTTTATAAGAAAGGTGAGTGAATTGGAAAAAAAATGTTCGAATCATTAGACTGCACATCGAATTTTTTCACGTCGTTGAAAGTACCTGTCATATAATAACAGACCACAACATGAATTAATGTTACTCGTCTGTTTATATTCTCTTACTTTCAGTGGAATTGGCTGCAAAATACACATATATTCTTAAATATTTCCTCGTGAATAAGTTATCTATATCACTGATACAGGGAAACTCGGCTGTTTTTACATTTATTTCACGATTATTTACGTCTCTCGATATTTTACTAATATTTGGAATGCAAAAATCCAGAAACTATTTGGTTAATTATGTAGAAAAGTAATTACAAACAAACATTTTCTTACGGTACCTTGCCCACCGCTAGGAGCGCTAGTGTCGTTGCAACTGTCAGTTGGTAACAACTTTCGCAGCAGTGAGTGTCGCGACTGTGTATGTCAGACTGTGGTTGCAATAACACGGTCGAAACACCATCATGCGTCTACAACGCCGTCTCTTTATTTGGAATAAGCTTACTTATAAACCAAGCGTAATAATGTGTGGTCATATAAAAGGGAAGGATCGCCCGTACCCGTTGTGTGTAAAACGAGTGGCAGGCCTCACTTCACTAGTAGCGTACTGGATAATGTCGTTACCTTACTAAGGAGTTTGCTTACAGAACATGAGCGACTCATCGTAGAGTATAGATCCAGTAGAGGGAGTCCGTACCAAAGAGGACTAACAAGGGATATTGAAAGTTACCTGTTAGTCAGCATTAATGTGGGCTGTGGCAACCCTTTGATCAGTTCATTGGCGATACCTTGAATAACTGAATGTTTGTAGAATAATGATAGACCACTCCTCCTCAGTGGCTGGGACCAGAGAAGGCAGTGGTTCTTTAGGCTGGGGTCTCAAGTCATTCAGTCTCATCCCGAGAGCGTTCTTATGGGTTCAGGCCAGAGATCGTCCACAAACCGTTGCCTCACAGGTGCTACACATTGTGACAGGTTTCAAGGTCAGGCTGATGCCAGCAATCATCATCACCAAACTGTTACTTCTCTGTAAACAGTACACAACGCTTAAAATGTGTTCATACCCTTGCCCATTTGCTATTTCTTAAGCACAATAAGGTGACCATACCCTAATTAGGAAGAAAGTCCCTTATTGTAGCTCCATCTGCTCTGTATCTCGCTTTTCGACATCTACATGGCATACTCTACAAATCACGTTTAAGTACCTGGCAGAGGGTTCATCGAACCACCTTTATACTATTTATCTCACATTCTTGAATAGTGCGCGGGAAGAAAGAACACCTGTATCTCTCCATTCTAGCTCTTATTTCTCGTATTATGTTCTGATGATCATTTCTTCCTATGTAAGTGGGATTCAACAATATATTTTCGCATTCGGAGGAGAATGTTGGCGATTGGAGTTTCCGAAGTAGCCCACGCCGCAGCGATAAGCACCGTTGTTGTAATGATTCCAATCCCAGATCCTGTATCATTTCCGTAACGCTGTCTCCCTGTACCGTAACAATACGAAACGAGCTGCCCTTCTTTGGACTCTTTCGATGTACTCTGTCAAACCCACCTGATAAGGATCCCACACTGGGCAGCAATACTCCAAAAATGGACGGACAAGCGTAGTGTATGCAGTTTATTTTGTAGTTCTGTTGCATGTTTTAAGGGTTCTGCCAATGAAACGCAGTCTTTGGTTCGCTTTTCCCCACGACATTATCTACGTGTTCTTTCCAGTTCGTACTGTAGTTCGTACTGCAGAGTGTTTCCGCCAGAGTCCTCCATCGGACGTGTGTGTGTGTGTGTGTGTGTGTGTGTGTGTGTGTGTGTGTGTGTGTGCGTATGTGTGTGTGTGTGTGTGTTGTCCTTAGTGGAAGTTAGTTTAAGTAGTTTGTAAGACTAGGGCCTGATGACCGTAGCAATTTGGTCTAATAGGTTTACAAACATTTGGACATTTGAACTACACAGGTAAGATTCCATAGGCATTCGCCGAAGTAAAAAACTTCCATCGGGTAAAGCGCGATTGGTCGGTCCACTTGCTTCCAGACATCCAGAGCCCTCACTCTGCACCAGCGTACCTCGATTAACACTGACAACGTGAATATATGACTTAGGAGGAAATGCTCGAGGCTTGCGCCCCATTCCTTTTCACTCTCTGTGCTCAGTCATTGTGGTAGCTGCACTGCTGGTAGCAGTTTTGAACTTGCACAGATTTCATATAACGTTTTCTACATTCTGCTTCCGCAATGCTCGACGGTCCGTTTTCATCAGTACATGAGATCTGCCTGTTCCCGATAAATCGCTGCTATATTTTAAATACTTACTGCTTTATTATTAGTCTATCTTTCACCCGCGGCTTCGCTCCCGTTGATGTCAATGCATACGGAGCAACTACCATCGAAAGTACAATAACTTCACAACTTTCTTCTGAAGTTATGCTGAGGATCATCGAGATAAAATAAAAGTTTCCAATTTTCCGGTTTAAATATTAGCCGTGCGTAGAATGACAGTAAATACTGCCCTTTGTTATCGAGATGAAAATAAAAATATTATTAAATATGAAAAGAAACTCAGCTACATCGTGACCATAGATCTCTATAATACATGGATGTTGAACTTCAGCTGACTGAACATGTCAGCCATCAATGTTCATATTTCGTTTTTTCCCAAATTCAAATATAACTGCTGTGAAGTATTACAAGAAAACGAAAAGAAAATATATTTCGATTGTATGACATACATCCAATTGAAGAGGTAAGTAAGCAATTATTTGTCACGTAATAACTGATGGAAATTCGTTTGCCAAATTAAAACATGGCGGTCAATGCGAAATCGTGTGCAAAACATATGAACGTATAGGCACGCTGCAGTTCTATATTCAGACACCAGAGTTATACATCCAGATCAATGATCGTGTCTAAACCGCTGACTGAACAAGCTATACCTTATAAAACTGGTAAATTATTCAGGATTCAAGTAATCAAAATCGGTTCGGCGGTTTGAGGACACTGACGTCTTCTGTAAGCATTGTGTTGATTATGTTGAATCGTATTACCTGCTACGTATCAATCATTTAAAATATTATAATAAATGAAATAAATTTAAACTTTAAGAATAATAATCTTTTCCGAGGAAACTTCAAGTGTTTCAGAAGCTATAAGAGAATTGTTTCATATTTTGAGTTGTTGTTGTTGTCGTCGTGGTCTTCAGTCCGGAGACTGCTTTGCTGCAGCTCTCCACCCTAGTCTACCCTGAGCAAGCGTTTTCATCTCCTCATAAGAATGGCAACCTGCATCTATTTGAATCTGCGTACTGTGTTCGTCTCTTGGTCTCCCTCTGCGATTTTTCGACCCACACTCTTCACTGCAATGCTAAATTTACGATTCCGCGATGTCTAAGAATGTGTCCTACCAATCGATCCCCTCTTTCAGTCAAGGTATGCTAAAAATTCCTCTTCTCCCCAAATCTGTTTAGTACCTCTTCATTAATTATGCGGTCTACTCACCTAATCTTCAGCATTATTCTGTAGCACCACATTTCAGAAGCCTCTATCCTCTTCCTTTCTAAACTATTTATCGTCCAAGTTTTTCCCGTACAAGGCAACACTCCACAAAAATGCCTTCAGAAAAGACTTCCTTAGACTTAAATGGGTATTCGATGTTAGCAAATTTCTCTTTTTCAAAAACGCTTTTCTTTCCATTGCCATTCTGCATTTTATATCATCTGTACTGAGACCACCATATTTCCCAACTAACAACACACATCTACCACCTAATCTAATCTAATTTCTTCAGCATCGCCAGACTTTCTAGGAATGCATTCAATTACCCTTGTTTTTTTCTTGTTAATGTTTATCGTATCCGCACCTTTCAAATCACTGTCCATTCCGTTCAATTGCTCTTCCAAGTCCTTTAATGTCCTTGACAGAATTACAATATCATCAGCAAAACGCAATGTTTTTATTTCTTCACCCTGAACTCTGATTCCCTCTCTAAATTTATCTTTGCTTTTCTCTACAGCATGCTTAATGTAAAAATTGGAGAAAGGCTACAACCTTGTCTTACTCCCTTCCCAATCACTGCGTCCCTTACATGCCCCTTAACTCTAATAACAGCTGTTTAATTAATGTACACGTTGTAAATGACTTTCCGATCTCTATATTTTAGCCCTGTTGACTTCAGAATTTGAAAGAGTCTACTCCAATCAACACTGTCAAAAGCTTTCTCCAAATCTAGAAAAGTTAGAAATGCAGGTTTTCTTTTCCTTAATCCAAGATAAGTCTTACATTTCTGCTGAATCCGAACTGATCTTCCCCGAGATCAGCATCTGCCAATCTTTCTATCCTTCTGTAAATAATTCGTGTTAAAATTTTGCAGCCATGACTTATTAAACTGATGGTTCTGTAATTTTCGCACTTATCTGCATCTGCTTTCTTTCGAATGGGGTTATTACAGTTTTCACCAGCTGAAATAGTTTTGCCGCGGCGGATTAGCCGCGCGTACTGGAGCGCCGTGTTGCGGTACGCGCGGCCGTCCGCCGTCGGGGGTTCGAATACCCCCCCCCCCTCGGGAATGAATGTGTCGTATTTAGTATAAGTTAGTTCATAGTTTGTATGTTTAGGGACTGATAACCCCGCAGTTAAGTCCCATAAGCTTTACAAACAGCCGGCCGCGGTGGCCGAGGTGGCTGAGGCGCTCCAGTCACGGTCAGCACGGCCACTACGGTCGGGGGTTCGAATCCCCCCTCGGGCATGGATATTTGTGCCGTCCTAGTTCGTAAGTAGTCCATAAGTAGTTTGTAAGTTTAGGGACTGATGACCCCGTAGTTAAGTCCCATAAGCTTAAAAACATCTGAACATCTTTACAAACATTTGAACATTTGAAATAGTTTTGTCATGGCTGGTTCTCTCAGAGACTTCAACAGCTTTGAGGGAATGTCATCAACTCCAGGGGCCTTGTTTCGACTTAGGTCTTTCAGTGCACTGTAAAATTCATCTCTCAATATAGTATTTCCTATTTCATCTTCATCTACTTCCTCTTCCCTTCCTATAATGTTGTCTCTAAGTTCATTTCCTTTGTAGAGCTATTCTATATTCTCTTTCCACCTTTCAGGTTTCCCTTCTTTACTCAGAACTGGTTTTCCATCTGAGTTCTTCATATTCATACAACTATTTTTCTTATCTCCAAATGTATCTTTTATTTTCCTGTAGGTAGTTTATATTTTTCCCCTAGTTATACAGTCTTCTACAGATTTGCATTTGGCTTCTAGACACCCCTTCTTAGTCAGTTTGCACTTCCTGTCTTTCTCATTTCTTACTCGTCTGTAATCCATTTCACCAGCTTCATTTACTGCATTTTTATACCTTTTCCTTTCGTGAATTTTATATTTAGTATTTCCTTTGTTATCAAAGGATTTATTGTAGGTCTTGCCTTTCGACAGATTTCGTCTTCTGCTGCCTTGATTATTTCATCTCTTAAAGCTACGCATTCCTCTTCTACTGTTCTGTTTTTCCCCGTTTCTGTCAATTGTTGCCTAAATCTTTCTCTGAAATTCTCACGAACTTCAGGTACCTTCAATTTACCCAGGCCCCATCTCACTGTATTCCTACCCTTCTGCAGTTTCTTCAATTTCAGCCTCGTTGCGAACTGCGAGGCCTCCCGCGTCGGAGATTCGAATCCAACCTTTGGTATGGATGGGTGTGTTGCCCTTAGGTTAGTAACTTAGTAGAAGTACTTGGTAAGCTACGGACTAATAATCACGGAGTTGAGTGAACACCGTGTGTAGAGAAGGCCTCCGCGCTGGCGTGCCACGTCACGCAGAGTAGGCCGCGATCGCGTAGCTCACTGGCTGGCCGGTGTGAGGCGGTGGGCTGCGCCCCATCGGCCAGCCAGTGAGCTGCGCGACCGCGGCCTACTCTGCGTGACGTGGCACGCCAGCGAGGAGGCCTTCTCTACAGACGCTGTTGGTTGAGTCCGATAGATTAACAAACATTTGAACTTTTTTTTTTTTTCTTCAATACAGTCTACAGTTCATAACCATGATCGGAGTCAATATCGGCCCCTAGATATGCCTTACAGTTTAAAACCTGGTTCCGAAACCTATGTCTTACCATTATAAAATCTATCTGGTATCTTCCGGTGTCTCCTGGCCTCTTCCACGTATACAACCTTCTTTTATGATTCTTAAACCAAATGTTTGTTATAATTAACTATATTCCATACAAAATTCTACCAGTCGGCTTTCTCTTTCATTCCTTTTTCCCAGTCCATATTCACCTACTATTTTTCCTTCCCTTACTTTTCCTACAACCGAATTCCCGTCCCCCATCACAATAAAGTTTTCTTCTCCCTTAACTGTCTGATTAATTTCCTTTACCTCCACAACATTTTTTCGATCTCTTCACCATCTGCAGAGATAATGGGCATAATAAACATGTACTACAGTGGTCGGTGTTGGCTTCGTATCTATCTTGACTTCGATAATGCGATCACTGCTTTGCTCGAAGTATTTTACCCGCATTCCTATTTTCTTATTCATTATTAGACCTACTCCTGTAATACCTCCAACTGTACTCGCCTGACCAGAAATCATGTTCCTCTTTTTACCGAACTCAAATAATACTTACTATTTCTAACTTGAAGCTATTTCCTTTTTTAAATTTTCTAAACTTTCTACCCGATTAAGGGTCCTAACATTCGACTCTCCGATCTGTAGAAGACCAGTGTTGTCTTTCCTGATGACGACATCCTCCTGAGTAGTCCCCGCCCGGTGATCTGAATGGGGGACTATTTTACCTCCGGAATATTTTATGCGAGAGCTTGTCATCCATCGCATATTCATACAGTATAGCTGCATGTCCTCGGGAAAAGTAACGGCTGTAGTCGGCCCTTGCTTCCAGCCGTTTGCAGTAACTATATGGCAAAGCTACATTAGTTGACGTTACAAAGCCAGATCAAATAATCATCCAGACTGTTGCCCCTGAAACTACTGAAAAGGTTGCTGTTCCTGTTCAGGAACCACACTTTTGTCTGGCCTCTCCGCAAATACCCTTCCGCTGTGATTGCACCTACGGTACGGTTATCTGTATCGTTGAGGCCCACAAGCCACACCAACTTGCCAATGCCTGTGGTTCATGTGGGTGGATTTTTAGTACATACTTAAAATCAACTATTATCTTGAAATACACACTTTCTAAGGTAGCCTATGTTCTTCTTCAGGTTTCAGGTTATCTTCATACCCAATTTCATCAAAATCGGTTAAGCGGTTTAGTTGTGAAAACGTAAAAGGTAGGGCTTCTTTCGAATTTCTAATACTATATTTGTATGGACCAGCAGTTGCCCACTTCGGCAATGTAGCCGATATAGGCTTACCGCTAACCAAACAATCCACACAACCATACGTATAATAAAAGTGTGTATGTGTGTGTGTGTGTGTGGATTCCATATATCCCCCTGACTACTAGAGAGATTCCAACCAAACTTGGTACACACATCCCTTACTGTCAAGCAAAGATTGTTGTGGTGGTAAGAAGCACCTATCTTGGAATTGGAAGAGGGGTGATATAAGTATCCCGCGACGCGTGAGTGATCAGACCTTATTCGTCTACTTAGTGACTTGAATCAAACTTTATACAGAATTTTGAACTTTTACGAAATTTTTTCTGGCTAACAAATCTAACAAAATGATGAAAGGGAAAATCTGCTAATCACTTTTTCAAGGTGCATGCTGTGAAATTACGGCACTCGGAACGACGTTACAATGAATAGACGTTACACTACTATCTGTACTTGGGAGACTTTTTACAGATAGTACCCGCGTAAACCACTAAGTGCGCCGTCGAAATTATATAACACTATGGCACGTAGTTCAAGAGATATGAGGTCGTAAACAATAAGGTGCAGGAGGTTATAATTTATTACGCCTTTATTAAAAATTGTATTCATGAGATATTTTGCCGACAGTATCCATATATACAGCTTAAATTATATGTAGTATGAGACCTATTTCAGGAAAAACGATGTGACAGACGATGAGGTGGATGACATACCACCAAGCATGAGATTTCCATCTATTATGTAATTAATACTAAATCTGTAAAATTATGATATTGTAGGACACATTGTTGAGGAGATAGAACTCTATAAGAATTGAACTGCGTGAAAATGGAACTGTAGTCCGAAATTAACAACAAATATAACTGAAATCCACAGATTGAAGAAGAATGCGATGGACAGAAGGATAAGAAGGAATGAAATGAAATGGAGTGGAATAATACATGCCATGGAGATGCCGGGTACTGACACTATTAAAGCAATATATCTGAAGATCATAAAAAGTGTACTTAGCACTGTGCCAAAATGTTACGGTTTTCTCCCATCCATTCTGCTGATACATCCTGCTATTGAATTAAACGTAGTTTAAATATAACACTATTCTTAGTAATACAATAACTTCAGGTTTCTGTCGTAATTCAAGTGATAAAAACTGGTTGGTCCGAGAAATTAGCATATTAGATGTGTTATCGATATCTCTTTAACATCCAGCAAACGGTAGCTCCTTACGCGCTTTTGACGTAGCACAAGATGACGCACGCTGTAGAACATGATCCGCCGATCCTCTGCAGGTGACAGACACCTGTAACGTAATAGCCTACGCATCAGTTTGTTAGCCTACTAAGCTGTTCCTGTATCAAGTGGCAGCGATTCTTCTAAGGCACTTGCGCTCTCTCCCCACTAAAGATACGACCAATTATTGCGTTGTGGGGCGTCTAAAACGTAAACAATATTGTTAGTAAGAAATCAATATAGCGTCTGTTATACATCAAGCACTTCGTTCAAGATCCACAGTAATCACAGAACTACGGGACGAATCTATCGTCTGCAAGAGTATTCTGATGTGTAGTTACGATACAGACAAGACAAGCTGTAAGTTGGTAGACCAGAAAATGTTTCAGGAAGACCGAAACTACTCACAGTGACAAAATTGTAATCTATGCATATTATAAAAATGTATGTTTGACATATAT
Organism: Locusta migratoria; assembly: GCA_026315105.1. NCBI lineage: Eukaryota > Metazoa > Arthropoda > Insecta > Orthoptera > Acrididae > Locusta > Locusta migratoria. The sequence goes on from CM048747.1 coordinate 429,096,136, forward strand.
TCGTAAACTACTGGATCAATTTCAACAAACTTGGTAAACATATTCCTTACTATCAGACATCAATCGGCGTGAAAATAAGAACCAGCATACTTAAGGATAAATGGTGTCTAAAGAATGAAGTTCTTGAAAAATTGTCACATCATGCGACGATGTTCTACAATTCTCCCTAAACTACTGGACCGTTTTCAATCGAATTTGGTAGACATGTTCTTTACCTCAGACAACAATAGCTGTATGTGTAAAAAGTACCTACGACATACAGGACTGACGTCGTAAACAATGAGATGCACTGAAAACTGCCGCGTCAGGCGACACGTGAATAGCGAGACTGTACTTGTCCACTATTTAAGAATGACGACACCTAGCTACTTGCAACAAACTTCACACGTTATTTCAAATATTTAAGTAACTTGTACAAAATAACGAAAGGAAAGACTTTTCCCCTTACAACTTTTGCGCTATTCATGCAGTGAAACTGCGGCATTTCGCATACCTTTTATTACTTCTACACCACTGAATTTATTCGCGAAACATTTTACGGAGTGTACACACACGTACCACTGAGTACATCTTCAAAGTTATATCACAGTTCATAAAATATGAGGTTATAAACAAATTCATGAAAAACCGCCCATCATACAAGAAAGTTCGACTTATTACATATTTACTATAAGTTCTATTCGCAACATATTTTGCAGACAGTATGGACAATATGTCACTAAATGTACCTTTAGAATTATTTCAGGAATTAATTCAGGAGCTATGATTCCATTAAAAATGAGATGCATGAAAAGCCTCCGCATCGTGCATGAGTTTCTAATTTACTTCGTCTTTACTACCAGCTTTATTCGCAGACAATACCCTAATATCCATTCTACGTCCATGAAAACTATATTACTGCAGGACAGATTTATCAGTAGATATGAGGTCGTGAGGACTGAACTTCAAGATAATGAAACTGAAGTGAATAGAGACGGAGAATAAGGCATTGGACAGTCAGGGAAGAAGAGATGGGACCACATAAGAATGGAATAAACACATGCCCTCGAAACGACGGGAAGTAACGCTTGTTGTTGTTATGGTCTTCAGTCCGGAAACTGGTTTGATGCAGCTCTCCACCCTACCCTATCCTGAGCAAACCTTTTCATCTCCTCATAAGAACGACAACCCACATCCACTTGAATATGCTTACTATACGCGTCTCTTGGTCTCCCTCTACGATTTTTACCCCACACACTTCCCTCCAATGCTAAATTTACGATTCCCCGATGTCTAAGAATGTGTCCTACCAAGCGATCCCTTCTTTTAGTCAGGGTATGCCAAAAATTCCTTTTCTCACCAATTCTGTTCTGTACCTCTTCATTAGTTATGCGATCTACCCACCTAATCTTCAGCATTCTTCTGTAGCACCACATTTCAAAAAATGTTCAAATGCTTGTTAAGCTTATGGGACTTAACTACGGGGTCACCAGTCCCTAAACTTACAAGCTACTTATGAACTACTTACGAACTACGACGGCACAAATATCCATGCCCGAGGGGGGATTCGAAACCCCGACCGTAGTGGCCGTGCTGACCGTGACTGGAGCGCCTCAGTCACCTCGGCACCACATTTCAAAAGCCTCTATTCTCTTCCTGTCTGCACTGCTTATCGTCCATGTTTCACTCACGTACAAGGCAACACTCTACACAAATGCCTTCAGAAAAGACTTCCTTACCCTTAAATTAATATTCGATGTTAGCAAATTTCTCTTATTCAAAAATGCTTTTCTTCCCATTGCCATTCTGCATTTTATATCCATCGCATGTTATTTTACTACCCAAGTAACAAAACTCATCTACCACCTTCATTGTTTCATTACCTAATCTAATTCCTTCAGCATCGCCTGATTTTCTAAGACCGCATTACATTATTTTTGTTTTGCTCTTGTTAATGTTTATTTTATACGCTCTCTTCAACACACTGTCCATTCCATTCAACTGCTCTTCCAGGTCCTTTGCTGTCTCTGACAGAATTACAATGTCATCAGCAAAAAGTAATGTTTTTATTTCTTCCCCCTGAACTTTAATCCCTATTCCAAATTTTTCCTTGCTTTCCTTCACCGCCTGCTCCATGTACAAATTGAATAACATCGGAGAAAGGCTACAACCCTGTCTTACTCCCTTTCCAACTGATGCTTCCCTTTCATGCCCTTCTAGTCTAATAACTGCGGTCTGGCTTTTGTACAAGTTGTAAATAACTCTCCTATCCCTGTATTTCACCCCTGCTGACTTCAAGTAACGCTAGTCTATACATATTATAAAAATGCGACGATGGTCCAAATCTCTTCCTAAATTATTGCACCCATTTTAACCAAACGTGGTACGCATATTCCTTACTATCACGGAACAATAGTCATGGAAGTAAGAGCCATATACAATACATAGGTCAGAACATAGAGTCATAAACAGTAAATTTCTTCAAAAACTGCATCATTCGGCAATGTTTCACATCTCTTCCTAAACAAATGGACGAATTGCTACCAGATTCGGTACAAATAATCCTTACCACCGGTAAACAGTCGCTATGGAGGTAAAAACCAACTAAGACGCATAATTCACGATATATGACGTCATAACCAATGAGAACTGCACCATGTCGCGACACATGAATAACGAGACTTTCTTCATCCACTCTTTCAGGATGAGAGCACTTAGCGACTTTCAAAAAGCTTATAGATAATTTCAAACCATTGAGAAACTTTCCTCGTTGGCAATCCCAATAAAGGAGGGAAAAAGAAAACAAGTTTATCGCTTATTACTTTTCTGCTGTTCATTCAGTAAACCTACCCTATTCGGCATGACGTAAGAATTTATTTCTTCTGCACTACTGTCTTCGCGAGCCATTTTACGGACAGTATACACACACATCGCTGAATGTACCTTAGAAATTCTATCGTAGTACGAGATGTAGGTCGTCGCGGTGGAGTAGCCGAGCGGTCTAAAGCACCTCGCTGCGGAGCGCGCGGTTGCTCGCCGTGGAGGTTCGAGTCCTCCCTGGGGCATGGATGTGTGTGTTGTCCTTAGGTTAGTTTATCTAGGTTTAAGTAGTTTGTAAGCTACGGACTGATGATCACGCAGTTTGGTCCGATAGATCTATAAACATTTGAACATTTGAGACGTAGTTCATTAGATCATAACCAATTTCGTTAATGACTAACGGCCCCGTAACGCACGAGGCTACGATTTATTACATATTTACTAGTAACTTTATATGCAACATATTTATATACGTTATCAGACGTACCACTGAATGTATCTTCGAAATTATTTCATGACACCTACTTCACGAAACATGGCGTCAAAAAATAACGAATTGTATGCAAAAGAGCTCCGTCACGCATGACGTTGTAACATATTTACTACCATCTCCATTCGCAAAATATTTCGCAGACAATATCCGAATATTCCACTCTACGAACCTGGAATATTATATTTCCAGCTGAAAAATGGCAAATAAGTTCCTGTTTTAAAGTCTCTGACAGAAATCTGGGGGACCAGCTACCTCAGTCCTCATTCCTCCTTCCTCACCAAACATTTTGGTATATGAACATATTCGCACCAACATTAAACAGACGACATCCTTTCATCCGGTTTCTCATTATAAAGAAGTTTCATCCATAACATCCCCCTTCAACTGGCACTGCGTATGTATATCAGTCCATTTCCCCCACTGCTTACTGCCTCTTACTGTGACAATCTTCATCCCTTTCTCTGGATCTTCCTTACCGCTGTCTTCGCCACTTTTCCTGTCTGTCTGCCATTGTCAACGTGTAATTCTTTTTCCCTCGCGTCGCCACTGTTTTTTACTTTCTCACCGTCCGCTGTCTGTCTAATCAGTCACCACTTCCTCCGCCCTACACATGTCTGTGGAGATGGATTGGTCCGGCTTGTAGACTCTAAACAAGAAACTTTAACACGTGCCTAAAGCAAATGGGGAAAAGTGGACAAGATGTTTCCTGCTAAACTTTACCGGTCTGGAGGATTCAGATCCCCAAAGCTTATGTATAGCGGATAAAGATTTTCGAAGATAGGAATATGTCATTTCGAGATAAATGCCTAGAGAATGTCTTGTAAAAATTTGAGTCATTGGCTGCAGTTAGTTATTTAGATATTTGCGTTCCACGGTGCAAAAACGGCTGAAACACGATGTCTGTAATTTTGTTCGTAAGTACGGTAACTTCGAACCTTCACTTCTCGGTAACGGATAAAGATATAAAAATTAACGTAATTTGAGAATATAATTTTAAGGATATATTGTAGAAATTTCGATTTTTCGTAATGATTAAAAAGACGGAAGTGGCCATACTACAGTTTGTAGTTTTTGTACCAAAAATGGTTTCTTCTTGAATGACCCATGAGCAAATGGAGATTTATAAGCAGTATAAAGAACACATTCGACCACATGTACTGTGCAAATATCAACCGATTTCCTCAAATCAAATGTTTGTAAATCTATCGGACCAAACTGCGTGGTCATCAGTCCGTAGCTTACAAACTACTTAAACTGAGGTAAACTAACCTACAAGCAACACACACACACACACACCCATGCCCCAGGGAGGACTCTAATCTCTTACGGCGAGCAACCGCGTGCTCCGCAGCGAGGCGCCTTAGACCGCTCGGCTACTCCACCGCGGCGATTTCCTCAATTTCGCTGTGTTGCAGGAAGAGTGTAATAATTAAATTCTGATCATATTGATTGATTCTACTGTCGGTTCTTGGTGAAATATTTCAAATTAAATAACTGAACACTATTGCCTTGTTTGACAAACTAGAAATTTTGTAAATTATAAAACAGATGCGCAGAGCCCCAAATTTGATACTGAATGTCTTTTAGACTATGAGTAACTTCTATATAGTAGATAATAATAATATTACTAACATGAGGCGGCCATCGGTAAGAAGCAAAGTCTTGCACTATAAACTGTTAAATTTTTCGAGGTACAATAATGATTAGTAATTTCAGTAATAGATAACATCATTAAATACAATATTAGTACAATTGATAATTAAAGTTATTCTAATAAGGTAATGCAAGTGTAATAGTTACTAAGTTGCAAGGTACAAGTATTTTCTTTCAATGTTAAAATTGATTAACAGAGAGAGACCTGTAGTAACATAATGGTTTGTCTTCACTGGTGTAACAACTTTGAAATCAGTGAAGTACTTGAAAATTGGCTAGTAACCCGAAACATAGGTCTTAAAAGTAAAGTTTTGTGAAACAAGGCAATAAGTTATTTGATTAAATTTTGACACTGTGCTGTATGATAGCTACAACATACCAGTACTTCTGATATCTACAAAAATGATTACTAGACCAAGAGGTACCGACACAGTGTACCTCCTATCGCTGTGTCCAATAGAACCTACGATATGAACCCCTGATGCGTCGCTATTTGCCGCGGTGGAGTAGCCGAGCGGTCTAAGGCGCCTCGCTGTGGAGCGCTCGGTTGCTCGCCGCCGGAGGTTCGAGTTCTACCTTGGGCATGGGTGTGTGTGTGTGTGTGTGTGTGTGTGTGTGTGTGTGTGTGTGTGTGTGTGTGTGTGTGTTGTTATTAGGTTGGTTTACCTTAGTTTAAGCAGTTTGTAAGTTACGGACTGATGACCACGCAGTTTGGTCCGATAGATTTACAAACATTTGAACATTTTTGTCGCTATTTCCAGCGCGGTGTTTGCGAACATAGTGACAGAGTGCACTTGTCAGAACATATGACGTTGTAAGGAGTCAGATGCGTGAAAATGAAACCGAAAGAGAGAAGGGTAGAAATCAATGGACAGAGAGGGAAGAACGAGATGGACTGACGTAGGAAAGGAATCAATATACACCGGCCAAAGCCACAAACAGAAGCTAATTAATGATTAAGCATGTTCCGAACGTATAACTATAAGCTGACTGTTGCATACGTTCGATATATTTCGCCAAATATTTCACAATCGAATTTACAGAAAACTACAATAAAATATGAGCGAAAATTAATTTGAATTCCTTAACTATAAGGGGCACTAGAAAAGCGTATGCCTAGATGTGAATCTGCATATACTACAGTGGTTTACTGATTTTGGAAAATACTTTGACAGAGTGCTTAGACTAAATGTGAAAACAGCCAAGGTGATTCACGTATAATTAAAAACGTATACTGACAACATTCCTCTGTTATCAGCTGTGAAGGAGAAGCAACAGAAAATTATATAAGATGGTGCGAGGGGCACGACAAGGCCGTGTTCTGCTCACAACCTCATATGGAGACAGTCTTCATGAAGCCAGATCCAACGTGCAAATATGCATAAAAGTGACGGAAAGGTGATTAATAATGTACGCAATTCTGAACGGTATGCTTGAATTGGCAGAAAATGTAATATCGCAACATATAATATTTGAACAATTTTACACAGTTGCCGTTGGTTTTTACCTCAAAATGAATTTTACCAAACCTAAATACACTATTTTAGCAAAAAACAACAAAGATATCATTAGGTAACAGTACAGTGTGTCTGAAACATTGAACTGGATTGATCGATTAATGAATAATTCTATCACTAACGTGTACATTCTGAAACTGTGGAGAAAAACCAAGGTGGTAGCCCTGCTAAAACCAGTGAGACAACATACAGGCCCACAAAACGACAGGCCTGTGTTACTTCTGTCATCTTTAAAGGGCACTTGAAAGAATGATTCTTTATAGACTTTTTGGGACAATAGAGACTAAAATCATACCTAAAAAAGTAGGCTGTAGGCCTGGTAAATCATGTTTCGGCCACGTACTCACAAGGAAAGTACATGGGCTCGAACAAACATATCGGTATGAACGTTTGCTTACAGGATCTCTATGTACACCTCAATGTGCTGGTGGGTGTCGGTTTTCTGCAAACCTTGCAGATATCTTAACTATAACTTACGTAATAATATTCGTACATGTTCTCTAGCGTATTGTCATCAAATGCCGTGATGATAGTTGCAACTTTAACCTTCTTCTCTGAAGACTGTTGGTATCCACTGCTTCCATCGCCTCTTCTCGCACTTACTGTAGCACTACCGCTTGCAATGAGTTGTTCGTCATTATCATCCCTATTATCATCATTATGTGTTAGTGTTACAACAGTATGTAACTTATGCTCATATTTCTGTACCATAACAGATACGAGAACTTCGGAGGCACATTGCACCGTCTCTACTGGCGAATGACAGGTCAAAGTGCAATGTGGCAAAGTACATGCAGAGGCCTCTAATGGACGACTGCAGAGTTTTGCAGATGCAGGAATATCACAAATATAATAAGAGATCTTTACATTATCTCTCATTTGAGTTTGGTGTATATGTGTTTATTCGAGCCCAAGTACTTTCCTTGTCAATCTGGCCCAACACACAGAGGATGCGAAAGGAAGTAAGGAACTGGAGTCGTTTTTATACATCTGTCAGTTGCCTATGCTGTTCCTTATTTACATAAACGATTTAGGGGAAAATCTAAGTAGCTCTCTTAGGTTGTTTCCAGATGACGCCGTCATTTACCGTCTAGTAAAATCATCTGAAGATCAAAACCAACTACAGAACGATTGGAATAAGATATCTGAAAGGTGTAATCTCTGGAATCGTGTTGTAATATCTCTGGAATTGTGTAGTAATATCTCTGGAATTGTGTAGTAATATCTCTGGAATTGTGTAGTTATATCTCTGGAATCGTTTAGTAATATCTCTGGAATCGTTTAGTAATGATAAATACTGACATTGGCCCTTTTAGAACCAAGCCACAGAAATATGGTTTTGCCATTTAATACTGAAATAAAATATCTTTTATTTCACGTTTTGTAAATTGTTTTATAAAGTCTTCCCACAGGCTGGCCAGAAATACTAAATTTTCACCCCCCTCCCCCCTGAAATTTCAATGATGCAGTTTTCGTCATGACCTCCTCCTCTACCCCCTCCCCTATGGGCACCACTGCTCAAGATATATCATTATGTTAGTACAAACTAAGGAGTCAATTTCACAATATATTCCTTGGCAATTTTTTTTTCAAATGTTGCTTTTTCTTTTACTATTCATTATAATGTTCATTTTAAGGTCACATAAATCTTACACATACAGTTAACGTTTCCTCGTCCATTGCCATTGCTGTAAACAATTTTCGTTTCACTAGCAACAGAGTTACGATGGGAGTGAAGCGCAGTGTCGCGACGCTTGCCATACCGCACTAGCGGCAGTGGAACTATGCTATGCGACAGAGTTGCCCAGTTGGTCAAAGTTGCCGTGCGCTCAGTGCGGTCGTACCTTAAGAGCTATTGGCACTTGACCAGAGAAGGGGACGTGTTCAGACTATCGAATATGAAGATGTGCTCTTAGTTCTTAAGGGGGTGCCTTTTAGAGTCCTTGTTTACTAGACTTTTTTTCCCTTTCGGACCATATTATCTCCTCCCACAAACAGGAAAGCAAACAGTTATTATTATTTTAAATAGGGCAGCAACCAGTTACAGGGTCATAGCTTTTATTTCTTACCGGTTTTGGCAATTGTTGCCCTTCTTCAGGTGTATAATTGTGTCTATGGAGACCCATGTACTTGCATGCAATCACGCACCAAGTTGCCTTTAAGATATAACACTTTTCATCGAACTTTTCACACACACACGCCACGTACATAACTGATCGGACGGCTTGATGCACTGAAGCTGCAGTGATGTTCTTGATGTTCACCGTCAGTGCTCTTTGTACTCCCTGACTTCCCAACGAAGTCAAATCGCAAAACTTCACTGTTAGTCACGTGCTCAGGTTCTTTAACAACTGCAGGTGGCACTGTGTCATCTAGAGCCAACGAGCTTAAATTTCATAGAGTGGCGATAGGTCCGCCATGTTTGAGGCAAATTGAACTAGCGTCGGCCATGTTATTTGGGGTATCGGTATGCCACACCCATTCGAGATTTTTACCTTTTTACCTTTTTACAGTTTCACGTTTTAAATAAAGATTGACTATTGAATACGGATGTATGTCAAGCTCCATCAGACGTTTTCGAATCTGCTAAGTGACGAGCCTGATAGTAAATTTCCTAAAAATGCGGTAATGAAATCTCACAAAGCTGTCAATAATACAGTTAGTTGAGGTTTTCTATAACAACGAAAGTGCTGCTGCGAAAATTGCGTTAATTTTAATGCAAGTACATGGTCTAAACGAGCTACGAAACAGTAATTGTTATAACGAACAATCATGACCATGGATTGCCGCAGTGGAGTAGCCGAGCGGTCTAAAACGCCTCGCTGCGGAGCGCGCGGTTGCTCGCCGTGGAGGTTCGAGTCATCCGTGGGGCATGGATGTGTGTGTGTGTTGTCCTTAGGTTAGTTTACCTAGGTTTAAGTAGTTTGTAAGCTACGGACTGATGACCACACAGTTTGGTCCGATAGATTTACAGACATTTGAACATTTTTTTGACCATGGATTTGCCTCTGCTGTTAATGTGTTGCAACAACTGCTTTCATAAAGTCTAGTATACTACTTATATTGTGTTTGCTAAACCTATTAAGTCTACAGACTTGTAAAATTGCTGTTAAAGACTTTGGTTGTAAACTTTGGTGAGCAAAATTTGAGAATGAAGACGAAAGTGACAACAAAATACTGCAGTTAAAAATGCGCCTACGTCATCTGCCACAAAAGCATTCCACGTCGAAATAAGGTTTCATTAATAACTTTCGTTGTTGCCACGCTGAAATGAGTACATATTTGTTGCAAAGAACACAGAAATATACAAGTGAAAAAATTCTGGTTGTCACCACTACTTCCATACTTTGCACTGGTACATGTCAACAATGAACGATCAAGTATTATAAACAACAAATGAAAATATTTTTGGAGAAGGTGTATACACTCAAAACTATGGTTTCAACAACCACAGGAGCGACAGAAAAAACCAACACTAGATAGAAAACTGAGCATTTTTATGGTGTGTACTTCAATGGAATTACAGGATACTTCGTCTGAAGCTTCATTCTTGTGGCAGCTATGTGCCATTAGACAGGAATTTTGATTGAGTATAGACACACTGAGATCAAACAAGGCAGAACATTTGGTATTCTTGCACGAAATATTTGTCGTTTATCACTTCGATTTGTGCATTTAAATGCTGAACACACTTTAGACATATTTCAGCATAAAAATTGTGCAGGCAATACTCACTAAATGCAATATAAACTTCAAGGTCAACAACAACATACGATAGGCAGACAATTCACAAGTGTACTGACCACCAAAAATATGGCGGCCGAGTTTAGACAGGTTGCTGCAAAGAGCGCTGTAGCTCGTGTGTCAGCCACTCTATGAAATTTAACCCTTCCAGACCCTCTAGCTACGATTGTGTACATAACTTTTACAGTGTCTAAGAAAAATCAGAAACATTTTTCTCATATAAAAATACCAAGTAATCAGTGTTGCACTGCGCACCAGCTTGTGAACTCCAAAGAACACGCAGGTTGTGTATTCCACTGTACAACTGGAAAGTAGTAGTAATTATTTTGCATGGCTACTATTGAATGATCACCTTATTTAGCACAAAAGTTAGTTCCACAAAATTAATTATTTTAGTCCATAAAAAGGAGCCTTGCTTTTCAGCATATGCAATTTTGTAGTATGTAAATGGATGCATACAACAGCGTAAATCTTTTATCTAAAATCATTGCAAACCGAAATTAAGAGGAATACAGCAAAACGAATAATTTCCTTCCTCCAGAAAAAAAAATCAGGTCTGAAAGGGTTAATCTCGTTGTCGAAAGCCCATCTCTGGACCCCAGTGCCCCAGGAAAGTTACTGGCTCTCCATCTCGGATCAAACTTGAATGAGGTTTTTAAATTGTGTTTCTTCCAGAACCTTTGAGGAATATATTTCAGTCGCGCTGGAACGGCCGCGAAGTCTGGGACGCCATGTGTGCGACGACCTTAGCATAAGTTAGTTTAAATAGTTCGTAAATCTATGGACCGATGACTTTAGCAGTTTGGTCCCTTAGGATTACAAACATTTGAACATTTTGAATATATTTGAAACGAAAATACAGAAATCGCTCTTTATAAGGAATGATAAGTGAGACCTTGGTTGTTGGTATTGGCACGTCTAAAGATAGAGAATTTAAAGAAAAGCTCTCACGGTTTATCGGAGAATAGTTAAAAAAATAATAAAAAGTGACAATTCATCTCACAATCTCACATCCGGTGTTTTTGTCTTCCAAGACTTAGCACACGCAGCTGTTTCCGTTTCAAACAAGAAGAGCGCTTATTTGGTTATACAGAAGTTTGTCAGATAACGAACAATGCCAAGGTAGGAAACCTGCAGTTAGCTGTTTACTAAAGCGTGGCGGAAATTTATGAGCGGGCCTCTGTTGACGCTACGTCAGATAGCGTCACGAACACGTGGATTACTTGACGTTCTCCTCGTAGGTGTTACGAGGGTAGTCAACTTGCGGGGAACGAACCAAGAACAACTCCTAAAGGCACAACTGTAGCAGAATATCTCCGGTCGAGGCTAGTAGAATTGTTATGGAGTCTTGACTTCCACATGACGTTACACACTGCCGGAAAAAAAATGGAACACTTCGAGAACAAGGTCATTTTATCGTCAAGCGATGTGATCACTGTCTGACATGTAAGATTCACACCAAATGAAAAACACGTGCACTAGACGGTGCTCAAACATTCGCACAACACCCACTGATCTCCCGTCCGGTGGCAATGCAGGTGTGTACACCCTGAGATGACAAAAGTCTGGGGATAACGATGTGCGCAGATACATATAACAGTAATATATACTACAGAAGGTATAAAGTAGCTGAATTGTCTACGTCTACATGAAACCTCTGTAACTCACAATGAAGTGCACATGTTTCAACGAATCGCTTTTATTATATTTCTCTACCTATCCGTTCTCTAATAGCGCACGGGAAAAGGAATGCATAAATCTTTCCGTTTTCAATCTGATTTCGCTTATTTTATTACAATGATCATGTTTACCCATGTAGGTGGATGCCAAAAAAGAAAAAAAAAGTTCGCATTCAGAAAAGATAGTTGGCGAAGAACATCTACATCTACATACATACTCCGCAATTCACCGTAAGGTGCGCGGCGGAGAGTACACTGTACCACTACTAGGCATTTCCTTTCCTATTCCACTCACAAATAGAACGAGGAAAAAAAGAATGCCTATATTCCTCTGTATGAGCCCTAATTTCTCTTGTCTTCGTGATCACCACGCGAAATGTAAGTAGGCGGCAGCAAGATCGTACTACACTCAGCTTCAAATTTCGGCCCTCTAAATTTCCTCAACAGAAATTCACGAAAAGAACTTCGTCTTTCCTCCAGCGATCCCCAATTGAGTTGCCGGAGCATTTCCGTGACACTCGCGCATTAGTCGAACCTACCAGTAACAAACCTAGCTGCTCGCCTCTGAACTGCCTCTATGTCTTCCTAAACTGATCTGCTGCGGGTCTCAAACACTCGAGCAAGGCGTGGTCGTAAAAGCGTTTTATACGTGTCTCCTTTGCAGGTGAAGTACATCTTCCCAAAATTCTCGCAATAAACCGAAGTCGGCTGTCCGCCTTACTCACAACTGTCCTTACATGTTCGTTCCATTTTATATCACTTTGCAATGTTACGCCTAGATATTTGAACGACGCGACAGCATCAAGAACCTCACTACTGATGCTGTATTCGAACATTATGGGATTGGTTTTCCTACTCCTGCGCATCACCTTACATTTTTCTACATTGAGAGGTAGCTGTCATTCTTCGCACCAACTAGAAATTTTGTCTAAGTCATCCTGTATGCTATTACAGTCAGTTAACGACGACACCCGCCCATACACCACAGCATCATCAGCAAACAGCCGCAAATTACAAGTTACTCTGTCCATCAGATCATTTATATAGATAGAAAATAATAGCGCTCCTATCACACTCCCCTGGGGCACGCCTGACGATACACTCGTCTCTGATGAACACTCGCCGTCGAGAGCAACGTACTATGTTCCATTACTTAGGAAGTCTTCCAGCCATTCACAAATCTGTGAACATTTCGCAAATAAATCTCTAGGCAACGAATAACGTATTTTTACGATTTCTACCCCTATCGTAGCATTATTTCCGTGACACTGTCTCCCCTATACGGCGATAATACAAAACGCTCTGCCCTTCTCTGCAATATCTCTCAGTCGTCTATCAGTCTCACTTGGTGGGATCCTACAATGTGCAGTAATACTCCAAAATTGAACGCACAGGTGCAGGGGAGGAAGTTTCTTTAGTAAAACTGTTGCATCTTCTAAGTGTTCTGCCAATGAAACGAAGCCTTTGGTTCGCCTTCCCTACAATATTTTCTTTGTATCTTTCCAATTTAAGTTGTTCGTAATTTTAATTTCTAGTTATTTAATTATTGAATTTACGGTTTGTAGATTTGACTGGTTTATCGTGTAAATGAAGTTTAGCGGATTTATTTTAGTGATTACATGGATGGTTTGACATTTATCATTATTTACGGTCAACTGCCAATTTTTGCGCCATACAAATATCTTATCTACAGGGTTTGTCAGCTACTTTTCATCATTGAGCGACTTTAGTAAGCGATAATCAACAGCACCATCCACGAAAGGTCTTAGAGAGCCGCACAGATTATCTCCTAAATCGTTAATTGATGAGGAACAGTAGAGGCACAATAACACTTATCTCGGAAAACCAGATATCACTTATGTTTTACTCGATGACTTTTCGTCAGTTACAACGTACAGTGTTCTTTCTGACAGGAAATCACGAATCCAGTCGCAGAACTGTAGTCCAGTCAAATAAGCCAAAAAAAGGCGCCAACCTCGGAATGAGAGGTAACAAGCTGAATTTTTGCATACACCTTTGTTTTGGCATTCTAAATGATGTGTCAAAAGTCTCATAAAATCTCGTGTCCGCGTCTTAAGATATTAAAGGTCAAAGGTCACGAAAATACGTTTTTCACAAATATCTCGCTTCCTATGCGTTAAATGGTATTTGCATCTCTGACAAAAGTTGTAGAACATGAAATTCTCTACAATTTTTGTTTTAAACATTTTTTGTGCAATTCATCGTTTCTTAGATAGAGCGTGGAGAGCGCACAGGTCACAGCGCTCAGACATATGACGTAATACGAGGTCAACCGCGAATCCCACTCAACGGTAGGTTGTTTAAAGTTAATAAATCATTGCAACAATTACAATAACAAACTTTAATTCTTTATGAATTATGTTCAATATTTCATAACATTATTCATAAATCCATAAGATTTGTTTAATAACATTTACTTATTTCATGAAATTATAAAGTAATCAAGCAATTTACTTCAAGTATATTTTAATTATATTCTAATATATCTTAATAATGTTTCATGTAGAAAGTAATAAAATTAACTATAATTAAGACTTAATTATATTTGAAGCAAAAATATATTTAAGAAAAACGAGGAAATAAGTTTTATGTAAATCTTTATTTAGTAGTCATGTATGATTCATTTATTACAGTTAGAAGTTCAAACGTGAGAAGGGTTTTTATTCACTTTAATAAGAAATCATACATAGGTCTCAATTTTCATCGTCTGGATCATCATCGTCGTCTTCATCCGGTCGCTCGAAAACGTCCATTTCATTATCATCATCTTCGTAATCGCCGATCGTCGTCTCTAAACCTTCCAAGATTTCTTTCTTCATCGAGATAATTCTGGTGTGATGACGCATTGAGGCAAGCTTGCCCATTACACTGGCCACAAGCTGAAGAACATTGCATCCCCGATATCCTGCAACCGCAGCGCGAGCCACAACCATGTTTGCAGTTGCAAAATATTGTATTCAGGAGCTCGTCTGGTGCAGGTGGTAATATTGTTAGTATTGGCTCCAAATATTCATTCTGCAGCACCCAACGCCATTCCTGGGGTTCTATATAGTTTCCTAACCACGTTTGTGCTTGGTAGTAAGCACGATTGATATTTTCATGAGCTGCTGCGCTAGTTGGTGGCAGATTTGATAGTTGCACAGGTTTATTAAGTTTTGTTGATTTAACAAATTGCGTGTATCGAAGATGATCTATATTGCTTTCAGATTTTGGAGCGTTATATATTGCCAACAAGATACGTACTCCATTTTCAAGTAACGTTTGCGCATGGCAATTTTTTTGTTGAAATACTTGAGCTAGATGATCCAAATCTGGAAGTTTATCCAATATTTTAACAAAAGTTTTTTTTGCCTTTTTTAAACAACGAAGATGTCGTGTCACAGCCACTCAATGCGTGCAAAATAAAATGTGTTTTTTACAACGGGGATAATGTTCAAAACTTTTGGAGGAGTATATTTGTGTTTTAACATTGCCTTTACCAACTTTTTAAAAGAAAATTTCTTGTTGATGCGATTGGCACAGTCGTTGTTTCCTCAAAGCAAACTTCATACGATTCTTCTTAGTTGTTCCATTGCTTTAGTATTTCTACTGTAGTCCGAGTATCCGTCAAATATAACAACCATTCTTGAGCCATAATGTATTTGTAAATAGTTTATATATTTATCTAAAGCAACGATGAAAGTATCGTCTTTGCTCCATATGACGCGATGCAGAAGAAATCCACCATTGATAATATATGTTACATTACTTTCATCAACAATGGAAGTTGTTTCAACTTATAAATAGAGAAGGTGGCATTGTAAGGGTCCATATTTCCAGGTATAAATTTAATATTACTAGAAATATTCTACAGTTTACACATTTAAGAGAAAAAATACTGAAATTATTTTCTACATAAATATAGTTACGATACATTGCAACCGAATTAAAATATACTTAAAAGTATGGAATTCATGACATTGTAATTACTTGAAATAAGTATTATTAAAATTGGGTATTAATTCGTAAATAATGAAATTTTATTTACTATTATAATTGTTTCATTCAACGTACCATTGACTGTGATTCGCAGCTGGCCTCGTATTACGTCTTATATGTCTGAGCGCTGTGACCTGTGCGCTCTCCGCGCTCTATCTAAAAAACGAGGAATTGACAAGAAGATGTTTAAAACAAAAATTGTAGAGAATTTCATGCTCTACAACTTTTATCTGAGATTCGAATACCATTTAATGAATAGGAAGCGAGATATTTGCGAAAAACTGATTTTCGTGACCTTTGACCTTTAATAAATTAAGACGCGGACACGAGATTTTATGAGACTTTTGACACATCATTTAGAATGCCAAAAAAGGCTCATGCAAATATTCAGCTTGTTACCTCTCATTCCGAGGTGAAACCCTAATTTGACTGGACTTCCATAAGCACACAATTCCAATTTGATTAGAAGACGCTTCCGGAAGTCTAGAAATGTGGAATGGATTTGATCCCTTGTCGATATAACTTTATGTGTGTTTCATAAGAACGATATTTTCTGGATCCGTTTTGACTATGGGTGAATAGGTTGTTATCTTCGAGGTAGTTCATGCTGTCTGAATGCAATACATGTTCTAAAATCATGCTGCAAACCGATGTCAATGATATAGGCCTGTGACTTGCGGATCACACTTATTGCCTTTCATGAGTATTAGTGACATGTACAATTTTCTAGTTTTTGGGTACGGATCTTTCACTGAGCGAGCAGTTGTATAATTATGTTAGCTAGGTAGGGGGCTACTGAATCAGCATACTCTGAAAGGAACCTAACTGGTATACTGCCGGGACAGGGAGAATTACATTTGTTCACCATTGATTCATAGGAAAACATTTCAAATGTTCAAATGTTTGTAAAGCTTATGGGACTTAACTGCTGGCTCATCAGTACCTAAATTTACAAACTACTTATGAAGTAGCTTATACTAAAGATGGCACAAACATTTATACCCGAGAGGAGATTTGAACCCCGACGGGTCCATCGTAGCATGGCGCCTCAATGCGATCGGCCGCTCCGCCGCGGCGAAAAAGATTTCTGACATGTTTATTACCGTACAACGAAAATTAGCAGACTTTGAACGGGAGGTTGATAGTTGGAGCTAGACGCATAGTACATTCCATTTTTGAAACCGTCAGGAAGTTCGACATTACGAAATCCACAGGGTAAAAATGTGCTGATAATACCAAATTCAGACGTTATCGAGGACAACATAATGCCCGATGGCCTGCTCATAATGACCGCGAGCAGCGTCTTTTGTGGAGAGTCGTCAGTGCTGTCAGACAAGGAACATCGGTGAACTAAGGTCGATGGCGCACTAGTGCGGCCACGGCGACGACCGTCTGCTGGCTTGGCCGGAGCTGCAGCCAGTAGACCAGTAGTGCGGCTTGCCGTCACCTGGCCGCAGCTCAGTCGGACGATGACGTCACGGAGACAGCTACGAGGCCAAGGAGAAAGACAGGCTGCAGCGCGCACGTCATGCGACGTAAGCAAGGCAGTCCTGAGCCGGCCCGATCGCTAGCTGGTTGGCCTGCCGCTATGAGGCAGTGGGCTGTGCCCCAGCGGCCGTCCAACCAGCTATCAATCGCGCCGGCTCAGGTCTCCCTTGCTTACGTCACATGACGTGCGTGCCGCGGTCTGTCTTTCTCGTTGGCCTCGGACAGCTAAGGCTGTGTACCGCTGGAATCGCGATAAGAAGAAGAGATATTGGGTGCATATTAGGTTACAATCCCACTCTACAAAGGGAATGTTTGTTACTTTTTGCTGTGAACGCCGCAAACACTAAATCTAATTCACTATGACGTCTTCCAAAAGTTTTGACGAAGTATTAAAGAATATGGGAGGCAGCATAACAGGTATAGACACAGCAATTGAATAATGCATTTGTAATGAAGAAAAACTGCTAGTGAATTAAATACAAAGACAGGTGGGTTTTGATCCTGTGGTGTTGCACATTCACTGCCCCTGAACATCATTGTCTCTTCTCAGACTGTTTCACATTTTTATCAGTATATTCTTCACTTGATAAGTCGCAAAAAGCGGAGCTGTCCATAATTTTTATTATAAATTTCTCTGTATCGAAATCCAATCAGTGAAAGATAATTTTTATTAACCTCGTCGAGCCACGAATAATGAATTGTGAGAGAAACACGTGCACAGCTGGAACTGCATCGACGGCTGCCCACAAACTGGCAGTCTGCCCCAGTCACCTGCGTGTAAGCTTGATGGCAGCGGCCCTCTAACCGCATGGCCAGGTGCTGGCCGGGCATGCTGCTGGCCGCAGTGGGCTACAGTGCGCGCTGCGTAGTGCCCTCCCACCTAGGGTTGGCCGCATCCGACCAGCCGCAAGTCTGGCTGCGGCCGGAGTAGTGCGCTGTCGCCCAACCGCAGTGTGGGACATAAGGCGAGCCGCGATGGAATGGCTGAGCGCTCGAGTGCGCCTTGCTGCGGAGCGCGCAGTTCTCCCCGTCGGAGGTTCGAGTCCTCCCTGGGTAATTGGAATGTATGCATTTTCCTTAGGTTAGTTGCAGTTAGTTGAAGTAGTTTGTAAGCCTAGGGACATAAAAACAGTAGTTAAGTCCATAGATATAGAAACATTTTAACATTGGAACGTATGGCGAGTGATTCCATCGAGGCGGTGTGGCGCAATTTGACTTTGATGGGCTAACTGCAGCAGACAACCGACTCGAGTGGCTTTGCTAACTGCACGAAATCACTTGCAGCGCCTCTTCTGGGTGCCAGATTACATTGGTCAAACCCTAGACGACTGGAAAATCTTAGCTTGGTCATACGAGTCCTGATTTCAGCTGGTAAAAGCAGATTGGCCCAAGTTGTCAACATGGGGCTGTGACTGCATAATGGTGCGGACTGTTTTTATGTGAAATGGAAAGATACCCTGATCGAGCTGCACCGATCTTTGATTTGAAATCCACTCCTGGAAAATGAAGAAAGAACACCATGAATTCGTCAACCCAGAAGAGCGAACTTTTACTGACACATTCTTGAGGATGTATACAACACATCATGCAATCAGATCCATACGCACGTCACTACAGATAGTCACTGGGGCGTACACAATGTCGACGCTAGTATCGTCTATATCCTCCTTTTACAGCAAAGCAGGATGTAACTTTCTCATGAAGACGATTGTAGAGGTGCTGAATGAAGTCTTACGGTATGGCCTGACATGCAATTTCCATCTGTTGCCTCAGTTGGATCAGATCTCGTGCCGGTCGTGTAGACCGCGCCAAGAAGGCTTTACATGCGGTCCCAGACATGCTCAATGGGGGGACAGATCTGGGGATAATGATGAACAGTTGACGTACACCGAGAAGAGCACGAATGAAGTGGCCAGCTTGTTCCCTGGACGTAGACCCGATTGAGCATGTCTGGGATGCACTTGGCAGATGAACTGCAGCCAGAGCAGCACCATCCACAACGTTTGTAGAGTTTGATATTGCACTCACCGAAGAATGGCCATAACATCGATAACATCATACTGTGCATGTCACGCAGATGGCCGGCCGCGGTGGCCGAGGTGACTGAGGCGCTCCAGTCACGGTCAGCACGGCCACTACGGTCGGGGGTTCGAATCCCCCCTCGGGCATGGATATTTGTGCCGTCCTAGTTCGTAGGTAGTTCATAAGTAGTTTGTAAGTTTAGGGACTGATGACCCCGTAGTTAAGTCCCATAAGCTTAACAAACATTTGAACATTTGAATCACGTAGATGTGCAGCTGCACTGGTCGTCCGAAGTGATCACACGGCATATTAGGGGGCCACGGGAATGACTTTTGCACTATTATGGTAGCCCCAAGGTGCATCGTTCTAAGTAAACGACTTGTAAACCTCAAATAAAGAGTTAAGACAACACAAATTACAATTGTAACCAAGATCTGAATAGAATACGGTACCATATGTATATTGTATCTGATATCTCACGTGATCCCGTAATTATTTTGAGCAGTGTATAAATTTTGCAAACAGGCGATGTCGCTGATGATCGTTTCATCAGTGAGGATGCACACCACGCCCTGACGAGAGTCGGCTGCATGCCGCGAGTGCGAGTGATAATGGGTAGGGGCAGTATGTCAGTAGTTAGTTGTGCATAAGTCGAAAACTTGTATCTGGTGAGTGGGTGCAGGGATAGCCCGCGTGGTCGCGTATTGCAATGTGCCCATGGAGCAGTTGTCAAGCCTAGTAACAGGAGGATCCGGGTTTGGATCCCGGTAGGGACATAAATTTTCAATTTTCTCCGTTGAATTATTTCAGTGCCTACTCGCAGTTAATGTAAATTCTTTTTGTATAGTTTGTCATTGTTGTTGCTGTTTTTTCGGTTTTGTGCAAAAGAGTGCTGTCATTTACATCCACATCTACATATACATACATACTCCGCAATCCACCGAAAGGTGCGTGGCGGGAGGGTACACTGTGCCACTACTAGGCATTTCCTTTCCTAATCCACTCCCAAATAGAACGAAGAAAAAAAGAATGCCTCCGTACGAGCCCTAATTTCACATATCTTTGTGATCACTACGCGAAATGTAAGTAGGCGGCAGCAAGATTGTACTACACTCAGCTTCAAATTCCGGCCCTCTGAATTTCCTCAACAGAAATTCACGAAAAGAACGTCGTCTTTCCTCCAGCGATCTCCAGTTGAGTTGCCGCAGCATTTCCGTGACACCCGCGCATTGGTCGAACCTAGCGGTAACAAATCTAGCTGCTCGCCTCTGAACCGCCTCTATGTCTTCCTTCAAACTGATCTTCTGCGGGTCCCAAATACTTGAACAATACTCAAGACGTGGTCGTAAAAGCGTTTTATACGTGTCTCCTTTACAGGTGAAGTACATCTTCCCAAAATTCTCCCAATAAATCGAAGTCGGCTGTCCCCCTTACTCACCACTGTCCTTACATGTTCGTTCCACTTCATATCGCTCTGCAATGTTACGCCTAGATATTTGAACGACGCGACAGCATCAAGAAGCTCACTACTAATGCTGTATTCGAACATTATGGGATTGTTTTTCCTACTCATGTGCATCACCTTAAATTTTTCTACATTGAGAGCTAGCTGCCATTCTTCGCACCAACTAGAAATTTTGTCTAAGTCATCCTGTATGCTATTATAGTCAGTTAAAGACGACACCCGCCCATACACCACAGCTTCATCAGCAAACAGCCGCAAATTACAGGTTACTCTGTCCATCAGATCATTTATTTAGATAGAAAATAATAGCGGTCCTATCACACTCCCCTGGGGCACGCCTGACGATACACTCGTCTCTGATGAACACTCGCCGTCGAGAACAACGTACTGCGTTATATTCCTTAGGAAGTCTTCCAGCCAGTCACAAATCTGTGAACCTATTCCATAAGCTCGTTTCTTCGTTAGCAGTCTGCAGTGTGGCACCGCGTCGAATGCTTTTTTGAAGTCGAGAAAAACACAATCCGCCTGGTGCACTTCATCCATGGCTCGCAAGATGTCATGTGAGAAAAGGGCAAGCTGAGTTTCACATGAACGATGTTTTCTAAACCCGTGCTGATTCATGGAAGGAACCTTTCCCCTTTCAAGGAAATTTACTATATTTGAACTGAGAATATGCTCCAAAATTCTACATGAAACTGATTGGCGTGTAATTGTGTGTCAGTTCTCTTTCCTTTCTTATAAACGGGAGTCACCTGCACTTTTTTCCAATCACTAGGAACATTTCGCTGAATTAAAGATTCGCGATAAATGCAAGCTAAGTAGGGGGCCAATGCCGCAGAATACTCTTTCTAAAACCGAACTGATATTCCATCCGGACCAGCGGAGTTTTTCGTATTTAGCTCTCTCAGCTGCTTCTCTACACCGGAAATACCTATTACTATGTCCTCCATTTAGGAATTAGTACGTTGATCAAATGATGGTACATTTTTGCGGTCCTCCTGCGTGAAAGATTTCTTAAAGGTTAAATTTAGTACTTCAGCTTTTCGTTTGCTTTCTTCTATTACTGCCCCGGAATGAACAACGAGTGACAGGACAGTGGGTTTTGACCCGCTTTTCGATTTTACATAGGACCAGAATTTTTTCGGGTTCTCGCAAAGATCTTTTAGTAAGAAATGGCTGTGGTAATTATTGTAAGCTTCGCGCATCGATTTTTTTATAGACGCACGAATCTCTACTAACTTTTGCCTGTCATCATTTGCGTGTTCTTTTTTGAATCGAGAGTGCAACAGTCTTTGCTTTCTCAGCAGCTTTCTATCATTATTATTATACAATGGTGGATCTTTTCCATCCTTAATCGTCTTTAGTGGCACATATTTCTCTAACCCTTTATTTACAATTCACTTAAATTTAGTCCACAATTCCTCTACATCCATAGTCCCGGACTTAAACGATGCCCATTCATTTTCTAAGTGCGATCCTAACATTTGCTTATCGGCTCTTCCTAACAAAAACACGTTCCTAGCCTTCTTGATTGGTTTATGAACTTTGGTCACCATCGACGCTATGACGGTTTCATTATCACTAATTCCTGTCTCTACACAGACATCGTTAATAACGTCAGGCCTGCTCGTGGCTATAAGGTCTAAAATATTTCCATTTTGCGTGGGTTGCCGGTTTAACTGCTCAAGAAAGGTCTTAACAATTGCGAACACACACAGAGAAGAAACGCAATAGATTCACGGAAAAATAAAAAAATCTGAAATTTTGTATTATTAGGAGTTAAGCAGATATTATCAGGCTGAGGAAACGGAAAAACGAAGCGTCCCGAATCAAAACATTGGATTGGGGGCTGCATTTGACTAAAGCCTTGAAAGCTCTGCATCAGCTCTGATGCATACTTATTTTTTCCTAAAAAAAGTGTCTAAGCTCAGAGATAATGTTATGTGTGGAAGTACTCAGGGGCGGTGATTCATTGTCCTGTTCGAGGTTGAGTGGCGGATATGCCCGGAGACTGATTCTCGTTGTCTGTTTAGTGAACCTCTGCGTCATGTTCAATCGAGGCTAGCATTGGTATGTGGTCAATGGTCGATGCTCTCGATAGATTAAAGACAAGCTATAGGATACTGACTGGGAAAGGAAAGAGCAATGGATGCACATATTAGTGGCGGCATGACTCGCAGCTAACATGTAGATCTTAATGACGACATCGACCTAGTCATCCGTTATATATTTAAACATACGTTTGAAAATAATAAATATGTTTGAAAAGACGAGTGCAGAATCTGGTTTTAGGGGGTCTAGGCAATCGGTTACTTGTTCAACCAGGATTATAAGACGAAAAGTTTTGGCACAAATCACTAGTTTTTACACATTTCGCAAAATCCCCATCCCTGCATTAAGCCTTCTTGGGCCGTAGGAGATGGCAGGTTTAGACAAATCGACGTTACTTTTACTAATGTACTCCCAAATTGGATTCTATTCTCCGCGTTGTGACATTTTCCACCTAATAAAATTTATGTTAGAGAAGAAGTAAACTCAACTCGATACAGTGGAGACTCGATATTTCGAGTCTCGGAATTACAAGTTTCGCATAAATTCGAGCGTCATAAAACAAAACAAAAACTGCGGATATATTTTGTCCTCACCGAAAAAGGCACCCCACCATTATATCGCGAATTAAATAGATAAAAGACTTTAAAACCTTTAGCTTGCCAATGTAAATGCCTATTTAATCACTTTGTTTGAAAAAGTGAAAAATATTTTTTGACACATGTATTCTTTTCAAGGTCGATTTACTTCTTTTTCGCACACAAATTTCGATTGTTTGAGGTGGTACCGCTCCTGTTCACTTCGAATTAACTAGACTCTACTGTATAGCCACCACAAAAAATATCTCAGTCCTTGCATATCTCATTGTAGGAAGATATTCTTTAGGTACACAGCAGATATGCCAAGTAGATTCTACGAAATGCTGGAGCCCGGACATGACTATCACATTACATAATAGTCAGGAAGTAATAACTTACTTGCTTCATAAGGAGCCGCTTTACAATTTTTTGGCCCACTTTATGTTACGGTAGTAACACTAAAAGTGGGTCTTTGCGATCGTCATTTGACAGCTCGAAATTTAAATGAAAATAACGGCTTAGAAATTCATCTGATACGAAAATTGAATAATCGAATTTGTAGAGGAGTAAATTCTCTACAACTTTCCTTGGTTATGTTTTGTTCAAATCTTGTAGCGTTTCAGAGATATTTGCAAAAATAACGGCGATTTTGGGATGTCGGTTTGCTGTCCGTCTGTCTGTCCGTAACGTGTTCCCTGTTTTTAAGACGAATAGTTCAACCGATCAGCACCAAATTTTACAGACATGATTGCAGGCCGCCAGAGACCAGAATCTCCCTTTTTCAAATTTTTCGGACAAAAAATACCGTAGTAATGCCAAAAAAAATCCGTATGTAATATAATTGTAATTGCAAACGAACCGTTAATCTGACACGAAAATTGAATAACGTAATTGGTAGAGGGGAAAATTCTATACAACTTGGCTCTATTATGTTTTTTTCATATCTTGCATCATTTCAGAGATATTTGCAAAAATAACGGCGATTTGACGATGCATGTCTGTCTGTAACGTGTTCCCACTTTTTAGGTCGAACCGTTCAACGGATCGGCACCAATTTTTCAGACATAATTGTTGGTCACCAGTGACCAGAACCTCGCTTTTTCAAATATTTCGGACAAGAAATACGTTAGTCATGCAAAAAAAGCCGTTTGTAATGTAATTCTAATTGCAAGTAAACCGTTCAACTGACACGAAAATTGAATAACCAAATTTTTAGAGGAGGAAATTCTCTACAACTTTGTTACGTTATGTTTCTTTCATATCTCGTATCGTTTGAGGTATTAAAAAAAAAAAAGAAATTGTACTGACGTGTTTTACGGCCCACTTTAGATTTGTAGTTTTATAAGTTTTTGCAAATATTTTGGACCAAAATAATAAATAAAATTAATTAATAAGAGTGTCTGAAACGCTTTTAGTAAAAAAAAAGGGTAATTGCGGGTTCCGAACCACCTATCTTTAGCGTCATAGTCCCTAACCTTGCCCACTACGCTACGGCTATCAAGCAAAAGATCAAACCTTTAATCTCATACTATTGATGGTCGTTGTTAACTAATATGGCATTTGTAAACACTAGATTATCATTTATCGTACGAAAAACTATGTATTTTTGTTAATTCTTCAGTGCGCCATTGCCTTGAAATGACAACGTGTAAGTTACAATAAGAAAATCATCAAATACGCAACGCAAGATGGCGTATGCCAGAGAGAGTTCTGGGCGAGGAATGTCACGTGACATCTCCGAACGACTTGTTTTTGTTAATTCAATGGAGGGTGGCAAATCTCCGTTATTTTTGCAAATATGTCTCAAACGATACGAGATATGAAAAAAACATAAGGGAGCTAAGTTGTAGAGAAATTTCTCCTCTGCCAATTAGGTTATTCAATTTTCGTGTCAGATGAACGGTTCGTTTGCAGTTACAATTATATCACAAACGGCTTTTTTGTATTACTAGCATATTTTTTGTCCGATAAATTTGAAAAAGAGAGGTTCTGGTCTCTGGCGGCCTACAATCATGTCTGTAAAATTTGGTGCTGATCGGTTGAACGGTTCGTCTTAAAAACAGGGAACACGTTACGGACGGACGGACAGACAGACAGACAGACATCCAAAAATCGCCGTTATTTTTGCAAATATCTTTGAAACGCTGCGAGATATGAAAAAAGCGTAAAAGAGCGAAGTTGTAGAGAAATGTCTCCTCTACAAATTTGGTTATTCAATTTTCGTGTCAGATGAATAGTTCAGCCGTTATTTTCATTTAAATTTCGAGCTGTCAAAAGACGATCGCAAATGCCCACTTTTAGTGTTACTACCGTAACCTAAAGTGGGCCAATAATGGAGATTTTACACCCTCCATTGAATTAATGAAAATCAGCCGTTCGGAGATGTCACGTGACATTCCTCGCCCAGAACACTCTCTGGCATACGCCATCTTGCGTTGCGTATTTGATGATTTCCTTATTGTAACTTACACGCTGTCATTTCAAAGCAATGGCGTACTGAAGAATTGACAAAAACACTTCGTTCTTCGTACGATAAATGATAATATAGTGTCTACAAATGCCATATTAGCATCAGTTAACAACTGCCACAAATAGTATGAGATTAAAGAGCCCAATTTTCGATTGGTAGCCGTAGCGTAGTGGGCAAGGCGTTGGACTATGATGTTGAAGGGCAGTGGTTCGGAACCCGCAATTACACATATTTCTCTTTCCTAAAAGTCTTTTAGATACCCTTATTAATTAATTTTTTATTATTTACATTATTATTTTGGTCCAAAACGTTGGCAAAAACTTATAAAACTACAAATCTAAACTGGGCCGTAAAACTCGTAAGAGCGATTTTTCTTTGGGAGCGCCAGCTTTCTATTGCCTTCTTCATTTCAGTTTTTGCAATCGACAAACATATTTACATATCTCCTTTTTGGCATTCCTAAATACATAATGGACGTAAGATACAGTCAGTAAATGAGTCTCGATCTCTGCTGCCAAAAGTATTTCAAAAAATAAGGTGACAGTTCCCACTAACAGTATGATTGTTGTCAGTAAAATTTACGTAAACTGAAACGAAAAAACTGTGTACCATGTGAAAAATGTTTCCTAAACCCATATTAGTTGTTAAAAAACTTCTCGCTTTCAAGGAAATACACAAATAAAACTTTTCAGCATACAAATATGACAACCCGTCCGTTCCATTACGCACAATACTGAATGTGTTAAAATTGTAAGTAATTTAGTATAAGAATATCACTAGAAGATACGGTTGCGTTATATTGAGCTTAACAACAAAATAGCCACACTTTATCCGCGCGAGGATAGGCTCGTAGCAGTTAAACGGCGCGCATTCAAATAACATAAAGCGTTATTATTGGCTGAAACCATCCCGAACGCGACTCGATTTCATCGATAAGTTTAAGAAAGTCTGCAAAGCCGAAGATTCGGCTGATTTTTGGCCGAAACCGAAACTACAGCCGAAACGGTCGAAACAGAAACCGAATATTCGGTCGAGCCATAGTTTTTGGTAGAGCTCAGACCTGCGCCCGTTTTAATAGCCATTAGAATAACTGTCTCATTGCAGAAATGTTACTCTGTACAAGAAATGTTTGAACGATGAACCGAAGCTGAAGCTCAGAAAATAGTGATAGTCGATTAATTCATTTTCTAAAAGATATCAAATGGGATCAAATTAATAATGAGATAATAACACCATTTCTATGTTTCTATGTGCACCGTTTGGATTTTTCTGACAAGAAACTGTCTCCTGGGTTGTTATTGAAGCACGTAATCGATTAAAAAGATTGATTGAATAATGTGAACTAACACCCTCTGATTATAAGTGGTTATGGGGGTAAAATATGACAAAAATATGAAAATGTTTTTAGTATTTAGTAACGTTACTACCGTAAAATTTCTCCTGGTTGAATTTCTACTAAATGTCACAGCATTTGAGTAATTACGAAAAATGTGACAGGAAAGCTAAAAATAACTACAACTGACATGTTGTCCTACAGGTCTTAAGGATATAATCTACAGAAGAAACAGTTCAAGAATTAATTTCTGTTTAACAGCTAATCTTCTCCTACTTTTACAATTAAAACAGAAACATAGACCTGGCCTTGCCCGAACATTATGAAGCTCCAGTCTTAATATTGATCGTTATGTTTTGACAACAAATTTCCGTATTTCTTCTTTCACATGTATTAATATTTCATTTTTTATCATTTTGGATATAAATAATCATATAGAGATAACGTCTTAACAGCTCGATATAGTGCGGCTCGGTAGCACAGTGGTAAAGTGCCAGAGAAATCCAAAGGTCGTGGGTTAGATACCCGCCAGGTCCTAGGATTTTTATTTGTCACATTCCAATGTTGCTGATGTGAAAAATATCGAGTAACACCGTGATTCGCAATTCACGTTAAACTGTAGGACCACCTATAACTGGATGGGTATGTCAGTTCGAAGGTCGGTCGAAGGCAACGGCATACCACCTCCAAACAGGATCATGCCTAGTAAAGCACTGTGGTGTTCAAACCAATCTTCGGATTGTTGACTTTAGAGATAGCATATAACCAAATAACAGTGCACTATCCAAAGATCAATGCATTGATCTGTATACCACACTAACTGAATGTTGAACTTCAGTTGTCTGAGCATGCCAGCCATAGGTTGTTAATATTTAGTTTCTTGCGAAATTCAAATATGGCTGCTATGAAGTATTACTACAAAATGGAAAGAAAAAACGTTCCAATTCCGCTCTCATATTCGCATATTACATCGCCTATTGACATATTTAAAACCATGAGGTAAGCAAGCAATTCTTTGTCACGTAACAATTTCGACAAGCATGAGAGGAGTTGGAGACTAAAAAAGGGAGATTCCACCTTTGCAGAACATGCTTTAAATGAATGTCATGCCTTTTGTGTCCCAGCCTCGTCGCCGCTTTTGTGTCTCGTTTCCGTCGTAGGTGTCGGTGGCCGAGTAGAAAGACCGACACAGGAATAAAGGATGCACGCTTGTGCAGCTAGGAGGTGACCAGCCAGTGGGACAGCAGAAACTAGAAACACTAGAGTAAATTAGAACGAGATATATATTTCTTAGAGACTTACTAATACTTAACTTTTACATAGCTCAGTACTGCAGACTGCTGATACATAGTTGAGCTATAGGCCTGCCTAGTGCCTATCCGATAGCCAAGTCTTCACTGGTACCTATCTGATTCCGAAGTGTTAGCTGGTTCCTATCTCAGTCCCAAGTGAACGATGTCGTTCAGTGGTGGCCACGAGCGGAGTTGTATCAGAGGGCGCTCGTGGCTGACGTAAGAACGCCGCGCCGTGCGTGCATGGCGGCACGCGGCGAAAGTAGGTGGCGCGCACTTTAGACTTGTGCGACACCACAATGCCTTTGAAATTAAATTTGATGTTCTCCTCAGAGCAAATAAAGGCAGAAAGCTAACATTCCTGAAATTCTCTCTATCAACAAACACCAAGCTCAGAAACCCAACATAATTCTCAATGATTAGACCCAATTCCGCTATTCACCATTATTAAAGTAACCTATTATATATAATTGTGCCACCATGTTTGTCGAAATTGTGTAATGTCTCTCACCCACACTCCAATGTTTTCCTTCCATGTGTCACTCAAACCACTCTCGAATTTTTATTATAGGCTATATACTTCAATATGCTCCTTTATTTCATATTCACATGCTCCAAACTTATGTAATTGTTCCCCACCAACATTTCATTTTATGTCTTCCTCATTCACCTGTTCCCCTCCTACTTTTGTTCGTATATATAAGTTAATTTAATATACAATTGTACTTACTAGTATTCACTGAACCATTGTTTGTTTAAACCTGTTTGTTGAAAAGTAATGTATAGTTATGTCTTACTTACAGTTTTGTTTTAATTGGTTGGGCGTCTCGTATTGTAATATACTTTTCTGAATAGCACTGAGTAAAAAAGAACCAGCTTATGGGCAGGTAAAGTAAACAAAACTTGCATCATAACTTCCTAGTAACCAGCTTCAACCTCCTTGATTCTTAACAGGAAATAAAGGATGTACATTTAAACAAACTGCACAGAGCGTGTAAAGTTGTAGGCATGTTAGTTGTAAATAAGCAGGTAGCCAGTAATGCAAAACAGAGCGGCAAACAATTTTCTTTCACATTCTTTAAGCCTACTTCTCCGACCCCAGGTTCCATACCTGAAAAACTATTCAGTGGAGCATTCTCTGCGCCCTGTTAATTTTTTTCGCTCTTACGGAAACACCCTGTACAGACATGAAGCTGATACTGGGAGATCGAAATTAGTGAGACCGTAAAAATGTGCAACTGTAACTGATAAATTGAGTATATACCAGTTAAAAATAAAGAACAACTTTAATGATTATTTCTTTATGTGTAACAACACTGAAATACAGAAGATAAAGTGAATTGTGTTTTTCTGGAGTATTAATAAATTTATTTGAAATTATCAGTCGTCTAACCTAGTACGTATACTCTGTGTTTTTGCATTTCGTTCCTATCTGCAAAGAGCTATTTGTGGGCTTTTGCTCAACTCCCGCTTTTGCGTTTTGGCCTTACCAGACTTATTTGCGCTGATGATAAGGTCTTACTGGCTCAAGACCGAGTTGTGTTCGTGTGACTCTCAAGCTCAGCATTCATCTGTAAGTTTATTGCTAGGTTTAATGCTATTTGCACATCTCCTACTCCGGTAAAGTTAAAAATAATTAATTCAAACTCTTAAGTTTGACAACAATGATACATTTATTTCATTCCGTGTTCAAATATTAAAATATTTGTAAATCTACTGGACTAAAATGCTATGGCCATTAGTCCCTAGACAGCGAACTACTTAAACTAATTATACTAAGGACAACACACACATACAGGGGGAGAACTCGAACCTCCGGCGGGAACGTCCTTCCAGTTGGTAGCATGACGCATTAGACCAAGCGACCATTTCGCGCCTCATTCTATGTGTCCTTCTATCGAGAAGCTAAACATTAGTAATGGAGGAGTACACAAATAAAGCACAGTAGTAAAACCAAGGCTACAGAGCAGTCAAGGGGACAAAGCAAGACTAAAGCGATAGAAAGTCCCAGTCGCAAAATTTTCACATGTCACCATTTGGTAGTAAATCTATACCACTTACAACAGAGCTGAGAGAAATTCGATTATCAGACTAAATTTCGATTTATAAATGAACTTATGAAGTTGAGTAGAGATGTCCTTTCCAAACCCGAAAAAACAAAGTGCGACTGAGCGAGGAAAGTTATTTTGGAGTATTGTTGACTTAGCTTTTTTCAACCATTATGCAAAAAATATCCATAAGGCCTTACGTGCAGGGGTGCGGGAATCTTCTTACTTAGACAGTAGAAATCAAAGCAATTCCTGATTATGTTGTAGTGCCTGCAATATAAGAAGATTGCTTGTTTACGCAACAATTTATATGCAATAATGATCTTTTTATGAATACACATATAGTTTAAGCCACGTGTAGAATGTTTTCGGAAAACCTTGACTTAATTGCTTGATGAAGTTTCCTAAGAAGTTTCGACGAGATAAACGTTACATTTCTACAAATGTAAGACACTAAACATAGATGGTAAGGTAATCTTTGCAACTGTGAGCATCTGCGCTGTCCACTCATTCTTGATCAGGAAGGTCTCGTTTTGATTTCACGCTCTTGACTTATGTTTTGCTAATGGTGGGAGGCAATCTAAAATTATGACATGTGGTTCACCAATAGCAAGCATATGTATTCCACTTCATATCTTACATGGTGCGAAATATGGCAATTGGCCCTTGATAATGAAAAGTGTGAAGTCATACATATGAGCAAAACAAGAAATCCATTAAACTTCATTTACACGATAAAAGAAATCAAATCTATATTCCATAAATACCTAGGAATTACAATTCCAAACAACTTTAATTTGAAAGAACACACAAAATATCGTTGGTAAGCGGAACCAAAGGTTACGTTTCATTGGCAGACACTTGGAAGTGAAAATAGTTGTACTAAATAAACTGCATACATTACACTTGTCCATTCTATTTTGGAGTATTGCTGCGCATCGTGGGATTCCTACCAAGTGGACCTGACGGAGGATAAAGAGAAAGTTCAGAGAAGGGCAGCTCGTATTGTATTATCGCGATACAAGAGAGAGAGTGTTCAAAATCAAAATGTTCAAATGTTTGTATAGCTTATGGGACCTAACTACGGGGTCATCAGTTCCTAAACTTACAAACTACATATGAACTAGCTAACACTAAGGACGCCACAAATATCCATGCCCGATGGGGGATTCGAACCCCCGACCGATGTGGCCGTGCAGACCGTGACTGGAGCGCATCAGCCCCTCGGCCACCGCGGCCGGCTCCGAGAGTGTCACGGAAATGAAGCACGAGTTGCGAGTTGCGGCGATAACTGTTTTCGAAATTTATTTCACGAACCTTCTCCTTCGAATGCGAAAATATTTTGTTAGCACCGACATATATTGGCAGACATGATCATCATAATAAAAAAAGAGAAATCAGATCGAAAACAAAGATTTAGGTGTTCTTCTATCCTTCGTACTATTAGGGAATGGAACGGTTCGATAAACCTTCTGCTAGTCACTTAAATGTTCAAATGTTTGTTAAGCTTATGGGTCATCAGGCCTTAAACTTACAAACTACTTATGAACTAACCTGTACTAAAAACAGCACAAACAATGTTCGATGGAGGGTTCGAACCCTCAACGGGGGAGCTTTGTTGAGTTGTGACAGTTGCGGGGAGTGACACTTGCGGGGAAAGGGAATGTGTAGACACTTGCGGGGAGACCCGGACGCTGCAGGTAGTGAACAGGGTGTTCCAGAAGTAGGGATACACCACACCTACTCCACGCCCTCCAGCCGCTACCAGTGCAATGAATGTTACTACAAGAGATACAGCCATTCAAATTTACGGGCACCATAACGGTTTCCCTCCTGAGTAAATGAGCTGATGCTTGTAGTTTCAACACTACAGTAGCCTTTTTCTTGAATGTTCTGAATATAAATCTTCACACAGACTTCTTGAGGAGGAGAGTGATACGGATATCTGATTGTAAACCACTGCCTATTACCTTAGACCTTTTTGACTGTACTGAACAGGAGTTCCGCGTATTCCTTAATTTATATTTATACAGTTAACAGGCAATGTAATTTATAACTATTGGCTGCCAATTTCGCTTCATTTTTCCTGGAAGTCTTGCAACTTGTTTCTCCCTGTTGGTTTATGCCAAGTTCTGATTAAAATGGTTCTATGTGACGGTAATAGAAAATAGAATTTATCTTTAGCATTTTTCGGTGTGTGACATTCCTTTATGTATTCCGTATTTCATATATTTCTTTGATGTATTTGTAATTCGAATACAGCCAAATCGTTTTGGGGTCTACGAATAAACGCTTCAAGTATGTAAAATACTCATTATTATTAACGTTTGTTAATTGAAGGTTTAAGGTTGCGTCTGTGCAGGATGCCTAATATATTTATTGCTTGCGCAGGTGTCTTGATATGCTTAGTGTTCTGAATAATATGTTTTTAGGAGGTATGACTGTGGAAAGTCATCGTCTTGTAGCAGTAGAGAATGTCTTAAAAACTCTCCAAACATTATCCCTATTATCCCTTTTTGTTTTCAGGACGAACACTCAACGAATTAATATGTAGTTAGAACAAGTTACTATATTGCTCTTCAGCTTGCAAAGGGCTGTGTAATTTCACTGAGTTTCATGTTATGCTGACAGTGTGGAAACTTGACAACAGCAATGCTAGACTTCTTGGTGTGCCTGTACCCAGGAAAAGCCATTAGCCACCCCAACGGCCCGGGTTCCCCGCAAGTGTCACTCCCCGCAAGTGTTCCAACCCCGCTTTGTTAGCGATAGCTACTTACACAAAGTGTCTGAAGGCAAGATGTATTAATTTGGTAATCGATGTGTATTAGACTAATACTATTACCTTTTAATGAAGAAGATGAGTTGGAAACTATTGTTGTACATCGTTTCTGTAGGGCATATTATGTGTATATAAATACCTCCATGACTTGAGTGAAACACACACGGATGCACTTCAGTCTTACACTGCCCAATACAACTGCGAAAAATGCCATCAGGAAGCTGCGCCATTTAGATACTTTGCTAATAGATTTCGTGACAGAGGTTTGAAATTATCCTTATTTGCTTCATGACTTTAAGTTTGATGGATGTTAGATGAGCATCTTCATTATGTTTCTTTTTCCCAGTCCCCATTTGTGACTGGATTTTGAAACTTGTATAAGAGATTTATTTTAATTTACACCTTCTGTTTCTCTTTAATTCACCCGAATGGCCGCGGCGGAGCGGTCGAGCGCATTGAGGCGCTAGGCTACGATGCGCGTGGCCGTTTCCCGTCGGGGGGGTCGAATGCCCCCTCGTGCATAGATGTTTGTGTCGTCTTTACTATAAGGTAGTTCATAACTAGTTTCTAATTTAAGGAACTGATGACCCCGCAGTTAAGTCCTTCAAGTTTAACGAACATTTGAACATTTTTGAACATCCGAATGGTGTTTTCTTTTCCATCTGTGCGTATGCAACGGCTACCCCACCGCGGCTCAAGTAGTTCCACAAAGATGCTATTGCCTACGGGAAAGTATCACTGTCAGTTGGTTAGAAGGAAATGCAGAAGGACAATTTTTACTTTCAGTGATAAATGACAGGCAGGTAATGAACATTATAAATAGAAATAATCCGATAGCTCCTGAATACAACTTTAGTGGCAAAATATTTGAAGTATATCGAATCGTTTAAATATTTACGGGTGAAATCAAATGGAATCAACTCGTAAAATCTGCTAAGGCAAGAGGACTGGAAGGCAGTTCTTTGTGAGAGCAATGCTTCTTCTTAGGATACCGCATACAAGCCGATCAAGCGCTTAGAGTTTTCTCCAAGGACAGACAGTAGCAGACCCAAAGCGAATGTAAAGGATATGCAGCACACGCTAGAGAAACATGAGATATCCGGAAGAAACTGCAACTTCTGTTTTCGCTGAAGCCTGTTGGGTAAAATCAGATAACCTTTATTCGAAGAAGACTGAATGGCAATTCTGTTGCCACCATTTAACAGGGTGGCACATGAAAAACGCGTGATCGCAGGGCAATAAGACTTTGTAGGAACACTGGCAAGGGCACGTGGAAGAGAAATGAGGGATTCAGAGCACAAGTGGCGCAACTCCACCTACGATAGTTCTGAGTAAAAGGAGCATTCATTAAGAAGTGTATAAAATATTAACGTTAATAATTTATTTGTATTTATTAATACAGAATAATATGCACAAAAATATCTCTAAATTTATTAATAAAACAGAATATTATACAGGAAATGCGTAGGAAATGACTCGTTAAACAAAAATGAAAGGAATTACGTAGTTTGTGGACTGAACACTTTAATCAGTCATCCAGTATAACTTCACGTACATTGTGTGAACACAGGTTCGTCGATTTCCTCTTCCGAAATCTGATCTCGGGAATCTGAATGACGAGTAGACACCTTCGTCGGCAAGTTCTTGAAGAATGCATGATTATGATACACAGGAGGAATAAATTTTAGAAGATCAAGCAGCTATTGTTTTTTTGTCCCAGTCCGCCTGAACTTGTAAAATCTCCTTTGTTTTTTAAGTGGTCTGCCTAACGTGTGTTTACGGGAATCCATCTCATGAAATTCTTCACTTTGACGAAAAGTTGATTTAAACCTCGTGGTAAATGGCGCTGCCCGTTCAAATTACATCCATCAGACTTGCATCCAATTTAAGGGATGCCTATCAGTAGCCCTTTTCCCGATCATTGTGCTGTCTAGTAGCTCCTTCGTTGAGACAAAGTCGTCGTTCTTCATTATGCGAACAATGAAAGGCTCTTTCTTTTTAAATTCTTGGATAATATCTACCCAACCCCCAGCTGAGTTATATATATATATATATTTCGAATGGCTAATTCACTCAGACCAAAGTTTGCATCATTAGGCAGAATTCATTTGAATGTCCCTCATACGATGGCTGTTCAAAAAGTAAGGTGACTCTTCATTTTGCCCAGGGAACATACATCCGATTAAAGATCTAACATGTACCGATCATATGTTCACTGTTTAAAGTGCACAGCGCACTTCGTTCATTTTTGACAGTTAGAGAGGTTTTATTATAAAAAATAGAGCAAAGATTTGTATCAAATTTAGTGTGAATAATGGCATCAAGTGCTCTGTAGTATCGACAGTGGTATCAGTAAGTCTTCGCTCAAAAAAAAAAAAAATAAATAAATAAATAAATAAATAAATAAAAATAAAAAAAATAAAAAAAAATAAAAAATAATAATAATAATAATAATAATAAAAGGTCTGTCAAGATTCCGAGAAGGTGCCGATGACGAACCTTGCTTTGGACGCCGAAGCACATTAACAGATGATAACGTCGAAAGTGTGAAGCACATTGTTTTGGAAAATCGTTAAATTATCGGAAGAGAAGTTGTTGAGCATGGTGTCATTACGGGTCAGCTCGTGTCAGCCAATTTTCTCGGATGGTTTGGGCAAAATACGTGTAACAGAGAAGTTAGTTCCAAAAGTTCTCAATTTTGATGACTCGGGAGCTCCTGACTGACGACAATGATGATCCTGATTTGCTCAAAAGGGTCATAATTGGTGACGAAAAATGAGTTTACGTTATGATGTCGAAACTTACGCCCAATCGTCCCAGTGGAAGTATCCCGGACAGGCAAGACCGAAAAAAGCACGCCAAGTTCGATCAATTGTCAAAGTTGTGCTCATAGTTTTTTTTCTTTTCAATTGGCGCAAGGTCGTTGGTCAATAAGGAGTTGGCCTACTATCTTGACATTATGCGCCGGTTGCGAGACGTAATACGCAAAAAACTCCGAAAATAAACCATGACTTTTGCATCACGACATTTTACCTACTCATTCATCGCTGCTTCTGAGAGTTTCTGGCCAAAAACAACACACGACAGTCGTGCCTCAGGCCGTCAGCCACCATTTAACCCGGATTGGCCTCCTGCGACTTTTTTCTGTTCCCAAAACTGAAGAGACTCTTTGAAAGGACGGACATTTGCAACGATTGAGGATATACATCTTCTGACAAAGTTCGGTTAATAGTTCTGTAACATTAACGTGTATGAACTACAGTTACCTTACTGTCCTTCGAATTCCTCCCATGACTATGCACCGCTGGGCTCTGCGATATAAATAACAAATAGCTGTTTAAACATTTCACAGTTGTTAAATTTAATCCATATTAACTTTACTGCATTTTCTAAAAAAACTGAAATAAGTTTCTAAAGTTTTATTTGTTGATAATGAATAGCTACGATTGACGGAAATGAGGAAGAATAGAGAGATGGAGGAGGAGGAAACTGACAGGGCGAGGAGGGGGAGAAGATGGAAGACAGAAGGAAGGGAAAGGGGGAGACGAACAAAGACGGAGGGTGGATAGAGGAAGGAGGAGAGGTGGAGGAAGTAGGTAGAGACGTACGAGGAGATGGACAAACCGCGGGGGTGTGGGGTACTTGGAGAATATGTACAAAATTGTTATTTTTGGCGAGGGCAATTATAGGTGGCATGCTCAGAAGTGTGCTCTGTCTGCTCTGCTCTGTGCTGCGTCTGCTCTGTGTGTTTATGACGAAAAATGGATAAAAAACAAAACAAAATTGATCAATCCAATGTTTTTTTTTTTTAGAGAGGCCAATAATCATTTGTTTCTAACTTTCCTTTCAGTCCTCATAGCCAAACGAACGTAAAACAGGTCTCATATTAATATAAATGATGTATTTTTTCGCTGTGTCTTTTTATATCAGACTGAGCTACGGCGAAGTGTAACCGGTTTTAGCTAGTTTATAATATCCGACGCAGCGCACACTTGGTTATGCTTCATCCACTAGTACTCAACTGCTGTTTTAATTTCATTCTACTAATTAGGCACCATGTAAACTACAGAAGGAAAACAAGTCGATGTGGTAGCACATTACCATAGTATATAAAAGTTTCGTACGCCAAATATTGCCGACTATAAGATAAACTAGGGGACGCATATAATTAGCAGAAAATCTTCGTGAAGGCGAGACAGGACTGACAGAAGTAATCACGTTGAAATTTACAGCTGATGACGTTCAGATGGCTCAATTGGTAAGCTTTGTACACAACAGATATAAATTTATATGTAGACTGGTGGAAAACCAAGCATTGTCTTCTAATTACCACATATGTATATTTTTTTGTCTTATTTTAATAGTTATGAATCTGTCACGAATGATTTTTCACATTTTTATATCCTGTATTTTCAGCTTCTTTTATTTTAAATTCTGAAGTGCTTAGAAGTGTCAGAATGTCAGAAACATAATGCAATTTTTTGTTTACTTTTTCTCAGGGACACAGGCTGTGATAGATGAACCAGTTGACTTCGAAACAGCAATAGCACAAACGGGTGAGTATTTCACATCTGCATTTTATACGAGATGATAATTATGTTTTATTCATGTGGAACTGATGAAAAATCCATTAAGAAAATAAATTCCCGCGTACATTCTTCCTGATGGCGACGGTTTTTGGCGTGGCATGGCCAGGAGGAGACATCTAAACCATTTGGAAGTTTACCCATGATCCTTCTTTCTCTTGTTGCCATGTTAAAATTACCGTGTATTGGCAATACCAGCGGGGTGTACAGTTTCGCCTAACTGACATGCTAATGCCGTTAAAATTGCGACAGAGAAACAGCCTGTTATCAAACAATAAATTGATGATGTCAGGTCAATAGACTAATCACTAAAAGCTCATTCTCGTTATAAAAATAAACTGTAAATTGTGCACTTATGTTATTGCGAAGCTATACTAATTTTTATTGCAACAGCTATCGAAGGACCTTAAAAATACATTATTTCGTTGAAAAATTCAGTAGTTACTTGTATATCAATGTGGATAAGAAATTTTGGTTATGAACTATTTCTTGAACCTTCCTCCCGTTTGAGTCATATAATTTGCGAAAAGTGAACTGTTTGTATGAAGGGTGAAACAGGTATTTCACTTCCACTCTATCGTTTGCGCATGGAAGCGCAATTGAATGCACTATTTACAATTTTTTTCCGAAGACTGGATTTAGATATAATTCTCGTCCCAACTTGAAAGAAAAATTCAGTATGTAAATTACATTTTGTATTCTTGCGATATATACTTTCATCGACAACATACTTACTCGACAAGAGTAGATTCAAACAGATCAAATTCCTTGTAGTAACTTACGTAATATCGAAATATTAAAGGAATGACATACAGCTCATTACCCAACAGTTCCCATACAGTCGTTGTAGCGACCCCTGGAGAAACGATATTAATGACAAGTAACGCAGTATTGAATTCTAATCAAAAACATAAGTGCAGTGATGTCAAAGATAATGTGTTACCAAGGACGTCCATAAACTGTTTTTTACAACAAAGAAATTTTAATATCGTCGTGAATGTTACCTCAGCTCTTTGTTCGAGTACTATTTAAACAATTGCACAATGTGTAAACCTTCTCGTCTTGTCTTGCTCTGATACGTGTCATGTCGTGATCTGAAAGGACGATATTATTATAATTTTGCGATGGCCGTTGTTAGATTGTTTTTTTCTCAACAATAGTAATCAAGGTCTGTTAAATGATTGAAAATGTAAGATATTTTCAATAAGAATCTTGAACAATATATCATGTTATTAATAGTAACAGCAATGCAAAGATTTTAAACATTTTCAGGATTTTAGCTCCAGTTACAGCATCTTCAACATCGGCCGCTGAAATGCAGTCACAGGCCGCCATTTCAATTGTTAATTCTAGTAAATAATTATTAAATGATTCAGGGACGGGTGTTGATATAAAGTAAGACTTTTAAGAATCATTTTTCAGCTTGGACGACGATCCCGGACGGCCGGCGGTAGAATAAATTGTAATGATTCAGATCTTAATGAAATTTACATAAGTACGGGTAGGTCTAGGGACCAAACCGAAGGGATTCATAGAAGTGTTTTTCCTGTATTGTGGCGAGGACAGATCTTGAATGATGATAAGTAATTCTCATGCTTAAAATTGGTACAGAGTGAGTCTAGGCAGTGATTAGTGAAGTCTTTCATTTTTTCAATATACTGTTCCATCAACTTTTTACGTAATATTTTCGTTCTCTGGGGCCCGCAGTGTGGAGTATGTCTTTGATTGACATGTTCGATACCACAATAATTATAAATTATTTTAACACTGCTTTAAACTTTATTAGCTCACTATAAGCTTATTTCGGCCTTAGGCCATCATCAGGCGTTCTGTAATACAAGTCATATAGAAGAGTTGTTACATCTATTCTTATAACATAATTACATAATTTTTTTACAAAGTTTTACTTACATTACTTATAATATTGTTGTTGTAATTATACCAGCAGAAAACACAGGCAAAAATATCAAAGCTGCACAGAGAAACAACATTAGCCAAAGACACTCCAACAAAGAAAAAACCGACATTCGTACCTACAACATACATAGGAAACATATCGGACAAAATTAATGAAATATTTAAA
Source organism: Locusta migratoria (assembly GCA_026315105.1). Lineage (NCBI taxonomy): Eukaryota > Metazoa > Arthropoda > Insecta > Orthoptera > Acrididae > Locusta > Locusta migratoria. The sequence continues at coordinate 429,136,213 of CM048747.1, forward strand.
CACACAAACGTCAAATTTGCCTATCAAAACAAGCACTGTTTGAACCATAAAATTTTTAAAGGAGCCAGACACATACTAAAATACAATATTCCGGGTATCTATACGTGTAACACCTGTCAGAAATCATATATAGGCCAAACTGGCAGAAATTTTCAAGCTAGATACAAAGAACACACAAGAGACAGTGAAAATAATCAATCTAAATTCTATCAACATTTAATCACGGAAAAACACGATGTAAAACCTTTAGAGGAAGCCTTAAAATTTTTACACATTATACAAAAAAGGCCAAAAATGAATATTCTCGAGGAAATCGAACTATATTCCCATATACACAACAACCAGAACGATGTACTAAATGAACAAACCGAACTCAAAGATAAAAAATACATCGAAAATTTTATTCACGTTATAAACAAACAAGAGAATGGATAAACACCAAAGATTCCAAATCCATAGTAAAACTCCAATACAAAAACCAATAAACCGAAGATATTAATGTATACATTACTGATAACCATGTAAACTTATCGTTGGATGCTGCCACCACAGACTGCCACTATGAAAAAGTGATAAAAACATAATCATATAACCAGTGCTGCTGCACATATACAGATAAACATTACATCAGCTTCTATAATCAATTGAGCAGCAAATAAACAACAACAATATTATAAGTAATGTAAGTAAAACTTTGTAAAAAGTTTATGTAATTATGTTATATGTAACAACTCTTCTATATTATTTGTATTACAGAACACATGATGATGGCCTAAGGCCGAAATAAGCTTATAGTCAGTTAATAAAGTTTAAAGCAGTGTTAAAATAATTTATAATTATTGTGGTATTGAACATTTTTATGTAATACTTACGAAAAAGTAAAGCCTTAAATATTTTTATTAAAATCAGCTCTTTGGCTAAATCACTCTATTTTCAATAAAAAGAATATCATAATGTAGCATTTAATAGTTCACCAAATTGCAGTCCAATTAACAGTACAACACAGTTAGTATTATTTTTATTATTGTTTTATTTGCTAGGACGCCACATCGTCTGAGAAAGATTGCAGAGCTGCCGGCATGCGCACACCTCTGTACCCGTGATAAAGCTATCTGGCCACCCCCAATCCGAAATGAGTGCATAACTCACCTGGTGATCTCAAACTGAGGTAGCCGCCGCAACGCAACAGAGGGGGCGATGGGTTGGAACATTGTTCGCCATCGCTGAGACTGACAAGAGGAGGTTAGGTGATTGCGGCAGAGAATAGAACAAAAGGAACTTACGTTAGGTGCCACTGGGCAATGAATTAAATCAATGGAGGAAGTTGTAAATTCGCACCCCGCCGGGATTCGAACCCAGGCCTCCTGTTTACTAGGTAGTTACACTGATCCCTACACAACTGCGGCCCAATGATCACCGTTACTGCCCGAAGCAAACTAGCACGCTCCCACCATACGCAATTTTTCAACTTATTCACACACTACTGACATAGTGGACTTACCCATCATCATTCATTCATTACCAGCAGTATAAGGCTGATTACCATACAAGTTTGGGTCTGGCGTGCATTGCCATTGAAGATACGGTCATTGTCCGTCTTCGCCTTAATTATGTAAGTTGTACAGGATGATTAAAAAAAGGGTCGAATACTATCAGAGTTGGTAGTATTAATCGAAACAAGAAACACAAGTTAAATAAACATGGGTCCTGAAACGCATACTTTCCGAGATAAACAAGTGTTCATTGGGGGTGTACCACGTGGCGTCCAGTCATTGGAAAGCATCCCTCTATCCCTCGGCGTAAGGAGTGGCGCACGCTTTCTAGTAAGCGTGTTAAGCCCTTTCTGTATGAGACGTGCAACACGCACAAGAAAGTCATTGTCAGCTACAGCGCTCCTTGGGATAGACCATCGAACTACAGAGAAGCGTTTAAGGGCCCCACACACGAGCGACGGATCGCAGCAATCCGTCGCATGGGCGACCGATCGCTTCATAGATCGCACGTGTGTGGTCAAATGGCAGCGATCGGTCGCCGATCGCTGATCGCATGGAAATCCTAGGCAATGTGGCAGATCGCATGCGATTCGTGGGTGCAATCTGGCTGCCTGGATGCTTCTAGCAGCGATGTGTGCCATTATTCCTGTGACTCCTTTCTTCAGTTATCAATCATGTTTGTGATTAGTTTCGCTTTTCCACGCTCAATAATAACTTTACGTTACAATGAATAATTATTCGAGCATCACAAACATATTAAGATGTAATACAAAGTGCTCATTAGAATTTCTGCAGTGATCAGCGTTTTGAAGCATGTGCTCATAGCACTGGACTTGGTAGAACGTTCGTAGTATTAGTCAAGAAACAGTTGAGTTCCATCTGATGATTTTGATTTATTTATTAAACAACTGCAGGTTTTATTAAAATTTTGAACTTCGATACAGAATGATTAATATGTATCATAATATTAAAAGGGAATTTAATTGTTCAGGGCACATCAACAAAGCTATAGTAAAGACCGTAATCGTTTCATACGAACTAGTACCCTTTTTCATAATTTATAGTCATGGTAGTCAGCAGTGCGGCTATTTAAAACATTTCTGTAGACACATCGAGACTGAAAAACGAATCGTGTAGCGTAGTTACTTGAAGTTAAACTATAAGCTGTACCAATAAAAAGGAATTGATGACTAATAAACGAAAAAACAAAACGTATTTTTACATTAGAAAGATGTATACAATCCACTTGGCGGCACTAAAAGTGTAACATAACTAAAACGTTATACAAAACGGATTCAAAAAAAATTTAATAAATTATAATTCCCGTTTCCATTTTTTTTATTTAAAATATTCTCGTCAGGATGCACAAATCAACTGTGACTGCTGTTAAAAGTAGAAGAGCCTTTTCCATTCCAGAATTTGCCAACAAATATGCGTTCGTAATACTCGTAGAAATTGCTTGACAAATCGCTCGTCTGTGGCGAGGGAGAGGCGAGCGACGGATTGCAGCGATATCGCATGCGACGAATTGCAGCGATTCGTCGCTCGTGTGTGGGGGCCGTTACACAGTACGCGATTGAGTCGTCTGCTTCACGTGTCTGTTTTGTTTGTTGTCAACTTAAAGCAAATGAATCGCCGAGTTAAGATCACTTTTCGAAACTGTCAGATAATTGTGATTATTATAATTATTAAAACACTTATTTGTGTTTTAGACAGCCACTGTGAAACTGTATTTGTTTTCCTGCAGTTCATGCGTAACTATGTCTCTCACATGTGTAAACTTCCTCATTACAAAATGCGATTAGCCTACATACTTAGCAAGCCGCGCGGTTTGAGACGTCTGTATATATGATCAACAAGCTCAAGTGTCTATGAAAGTCTGTCTCTACATAGACCTTTCCCTGTGATAAAGCTTCAAATAATGCTCACCGAAAACAAGTTCAATGTTTCAATTGTTTCAATTTTTTGTATAGCTTATGGGACTTAACTACGGGGTCATCAGTCCCTAAACTTACAAACTACTCATTAACTAGCTAATACTAAGGACGGCACAAATATCCATGCCCGAGGGGGGATTCGAACCCCCGACCGTAGTGGCCGTGCAGACCGTGACTGGAGCGCCTCAGTCCCCTCGGCCACCGCGGCCGGTACTGCTGCAGTTCAAGTATAGCATACACCAGAAACTACAAATTACGACGTCTTTCCTTCCTCTGATCCGATTTTGATGAACCTAAGCCTATGTTACTCTCCAAACTATTCTCAATTTACCTGTAGAAACCCATGAAAGTTCGTGTAGTAATTTTGGAGCTTACCCTCAACAAATAGACATACACGACGGCTTTTAAGCAAATGATTACATTATATCTTTATTTTTCGTGATCCGATTTTAATTATTGAACCCTTTATGTAACCGTACGATGTTCTAAAGTTACGCGTGAAAACCCCATGAAAATTCGTCAACGGTCGTAGATAAAAAAAAAAATAAATAAAAAAAATGAAAATACGATGTTCTTTTTTTCCGTGATTCGACTTTTATGAAACGAAGTCTATATATTGTCCAGTTACGCTCAAGTTACCTGTGAAATCTCATGCAAACTCGTGAAGTAGTTTTGGAGATAAGTGGTTTTTAATAGTTGAAAAAACAGACACGTCGGTAACTGAAAACACTTAGAATCGCGATATTTTTTTTACTTGATCCGATTTTCATAAAATTATACCTATATGTTGACCCAAATTTTATCGTGTTTCCTGTAAAAACCGCATGAAAATTCGTCCAGTAGTTTTGAAGATTGAAGGGAACAGCGACAGGCTTACATTTACAGATTTATTATTAGTATAGATTCGTCTGACATTCCAAGCCTTTATGTAAAGTGCGGAAAGAGTAATTGAAATAGAAGTTGCGGGTGGTCTCGCTAATTTTGATCAATTTTTATGATAATTGTAATTTAATCAAAATGGAAATGGACTACGCCGATCCTTTCCTCAATAGTACAATTCCCTGAAAAGCAGGCATGCAGTAGCTACGTGCCAAATTTAAATATTAAAGTAGTATTGACAGTAACAGTTAAAATTTATTCACGGTTTTAAAAACAGTGTAGCGGCTGTGTTTCTGGGTGGCACTGCTAACGAGAGTAACAAGTAACGATACGTTTGTAACGAGTACTGTTTCTTTTAGTAACGGATATACACGGATACGCATCTTTTCGTTACTCTCGCAGCTGTACTATGCCTCGCCTTCCTACCTTCAATTCTGAAGTTACTCTGAGCCTATACGAAGAAGCCCGAGACGCGTCACGAATCAGTAAATCTTTAAATAACAAGTGATCAGCTATTTTAATCGTCCTTCGGACACTGGTATTTTTCCTTAGAACGTACATCATTGACGCAGGTCCCCTGCGTGATTTTATGCTACACTTTACGTTGTAAGCTTTTAGTTAGTCCTATGCTAGCCTAATGTAATTAATCTGGAGAGCGGCAGTATAATAAAAAAGTCATCCTTTGACGTTTGGCTTTGTTTTCGTTTCCAGGTTGGGGCAGTTTCAACTACATGCTGATGACCGCCGGAATGTTCAGCTCGATCGTGTGCCTGGCTGACACGACCACCATGTCTTACATCCTGCCGCTGGCGCAGTGCGACTTGGCGCTCACGGATTTCAGCAAGGGGGCCCTCAACGCCATTACGTACGCAGGTCAGTGGTTGCTATTCTGTACGTGTTCAAGAACTTTGTCTACTAAGTGCTCCTCATCTCTTCTTTTCCTCTAGTGTTATAAATTACTTCTCCAGGTACTCCTACATTGGTCAAAACAGTTAGAGGACCAGGTGAGATATCATACACAATATACATATGGTCACGTATTTTGTTCAGATATAGGTAACAATTGTAATTTATGTGGTACAGCACGATATTTTGCTGTCTCAGCAGTTTAATTGAAGTTTACTTGGTGTTCACATACAATGAGGCACCATGGGGCTACCAGCATAGTGAAAAAGTCATTCTCGTTATCCTCTAAAATGGTGTGTGATCTCGTTGGGGCGCCAGTACAATTAAGACAGTGTAGTGAATGTATGATTAAAAACAGTATTGAGGAATTTTATAAAGATAAATATCGAACTGGTGGACATTGTTATGTATATAAAGAAGGTAAGAAAATTAAATTTACTTTTAAATTTGGTAGAACTGTAAATAAGTCTTCCTTCAAAAAAGATTTACAAACAACAATTCATAATAATCTTATGATTGCTAAAGCAGAAAGTAAATAATTTTATATACTTATTATTTATTATAATTTTAAATAACACGTTTTTCACAAAAGTAATAAAAAAAGGAAAAAGAAAACAAAAAAAAAACAACAAAAAAAAACGACAATTTTTGGGACTAAGAAAAAGTTGTAAAATGTTTTTTTTAATTGTTTGTAATTAATAGTTAATTCTCTAATTTATTCAATTACATTACATTCGCGTGTGGGAAATGTTTCTACAATGAATGATTTTTTGTGATTACTCTTATTATATTAGTATTATGTAAAATGGATAGTACATAAAAATGTATGTTCTGAATAATTGGGTCAATTTTGTGAAAAATAACAAAATTGTGAGTGTTAGCGAGCCAGAACATACGTTTTTTTATCTACTCAGGACTTCGCCATGGACGTTGAGAGCGAATCTGCATGTCATGCAGTCTGTTGCGTACAGTGTGAGTCGAAAGACGACATACTGAGGCTGCACGGAAATCATTGTGCAGTGTTCCTCTCAGGGTTTCTCGGAGCAGAAATCTTTAAGTAGCGGTCATCAGGTGCTGTGGTAACCTTTGGCGGCCATAGCGAGGGAACTCATCGACAGTTCCTATATCTCTGTAACTCCCCCACATCTGAAGAACGTGGCTGGCTCCAAGATATCAGGAAACTCCCCTCGATAAGAGTCTCTCCTGACACAAATTAACGATGCCGATACGATCAAACTTCGGAATTGACTTTCTAGGCATGGCAGATGTACAGTGTACCGATCACGCACTTTATCGCGGCCCTTCTGTGATCGGCGGGAGTCGGCTTTCATGTGTCTGCGGAATGTTTATGCTCTCTACCATCCTTACCTCCTAACAGCATTGTACACCATAGACTTCGTCATTGTATTGTTGATTTGCGCTTGGTACTGATTATTGTCTTCAACTTTGTTATTTGCTAAAATAACATACACCGATGACTTCTTTTAGAAAAAAGGAAGGCTTTCCTTGAAAGTGGTGTGAGGAATTTAAATTCCGATTGTTATTCAGTTACGACAATGAAACGAGGCAGAAAGCGTTGCTAAGCCCGTTTAATAAGTCCCTTCAAATATTAATATTTCGTAGTTTTCTATTACTCAAACATTAAAGTGATAATTTCGTGTTGTTTCTTTTAATACCTGTAGGCTATAGACCGTAAGCTGGCGGCACTGGGAGAAATGGCGGGATTTGTTTTAACAGTCAATGCTCTATGAGCTGAAATGAAAGCTTCAGCTCCCAACATTCTCCACTCCGGGGCCAGGTTTAAGTGCGTGGTCTGTTCTTCCATCCTGGTGTTATGACTGGATCTGATCGACCATCTTACCCACTCCGTAGTATTGGCACTGCTCATTCGTGATTGTTTACACGTTTGAGTGACGTTTATGGATAATTTAAGGAAATGTGTTCTTCATGCAATATACACATTCAACGTCAATGTTCAAATGGTCAGGAGATCTTGGAATCAAAGTGATACAACCAATTTTTTAATGTGTGAAACATTGTAGAGAAATGTGTAGGGTAAAACTCTCAGAAGGAGACTGAGAGATGAAAACGGTAAGTAGGTTCAAAAGAATGTTAGTAGCGTTTCTTATTCAAAATGAAGAGGCTTGCAAAGGGAATGGTAGCGCGCAGAGCTGCATCAAATTAGCCTTTGGATTGAAAATAATAACAGTAATCAAATACGATCTTGGTAAATGATCTCTTAAAGACGGTTCTTATCATTAAACAGAGGCAGTTCCTCCCATGGCACAACGGAACAATGAGCGCCCACAGAAATACACTCCTGGGCATTAAAAATGCTACACCACGAACATGACGTGCTACCGACGCGAAATTTAACCGACAGGAAGAAGATGCTGTGATATGCAAATGATTAGCTTTTCAGAGCATTCACACAAGGTTGGCGCCGGTGGCGGCACCGATAACGTGCTGACATGAGGAAAGTTTCCAACCGATTTCTCATACACAAACAGCAGTTGACCGGCGTTTCCTGGTGAAACGTCGTTGTGATGCCTCGTGTAAGGAGGAGAAATTCGTACCGTCCCCTTTCCGACTTTGATAAAGATCGATTGTAGCCTATCGCGATTCCGGTTTATCGTTCGCGACATTGCTGCTCGCGTTGGTCGCGATGCAATGACTGTTAGCAGAATATGGAATCGGTAGATTCAGGAGGGCAATACGGAATGCCGTACTGGATCCCAACGGCCTCGTTACTAGCACTCGAGATGACAGGCATCTTATCCGCAGGGCTGTAACGGTGCGTGCAGCCACGTCTCGATCCCTGATAAACATTTGCAACATAACAACTATCTGGATGAACAGTTCACGTTTGCAGCAGATTGGACTATCAGCTCGGAGACCATGGCTGCGGTTACCCATGACGCTGCATCACAGACAGGAGCGCTTGCGATGATGTACGCAACGACGAACATGGGTGCACGAATGGCAAAACGTCATTTTTTTCGGATGAATCCAGGTTCTGTTTACAACATCATCATGGTCGCATCCGTGTTTGGCGACATCGCGGTGTACGCACATTGCAGTTTATCGTACCGAGACATTCCTGCTCGTGTTGGTCGCGATCCAATGACTGTTAGCAGAATATGAAATAGGTGGGTTCAGGAGGGTAACATGGAACGCCGTGCTGGATCTCAACTGCCTCATATCACTAGCAATCGAGATGACAGGTATGTTATCAACATGGCTGTAACGGATCGTGCAGCCAGGTCTCGATCCCTGAGTGAACTGATGGGGACGTTGCTAGACAACAACCATCTGCACGAACAGTCCGACGACGTTTGCAGCAGCATGGGCTATCAGCTCGGAGACCATAGCTGCGGTTACCCTTGACGCTGCATCACAGGAGCGCCTGCGATGGTGTACGCAACAACGAACCTGGATGCACGAATGACAAAACGTCATTTTTTCGGATGAATCCAGGTTCTGTTCACAGCATCATGATGGTCGCATCCGCTATTGTTCGTTACTGCTATGCTGAAAATATGAGCCGATTGTTCACAAGCGGCGACCCGCTGCTTAGCAGGTCAGCGGCGTCACCGAGTGGAATCTTAAAGAACAACAACAGTATTAGTTTAGTTCAGTTTTAACACAGTCTCATGTTAATTAAACTATAAAGGCCTTTCACTTTGGCTAGTAATGTAGAAGCTGCTTAATTATTTTACGAGCTGATTATATACACTCCATTTCCACCACGTTGCGCCTCTTCCACTTTCAAATTAATGCGAGCTTATTGGCGTGGCGTGGACGGGCAGTTTTTTAGGATAGACGGCTTCGGGGAAAAACAAAATGGGCAATCTCAAAGAATGCAGGTGGAGCACAGAAGAAATGTAGATGTAGGACCTATCGGTATAACAGTTGAAAATTGTCGTAGCTATGTCGAGAAAGTACCAGATCTCCAAGCGTTAATAGAAAGCACCGAAACATAAATCATTGTAGGCAGTGAAAGTTGGCTCAAGCCGGAAATAAGTTCAGCAGAAGTATTTGCAAAAGATCTGTGTTCAGAAAGGATAGATTTAACAAAATAGGTGGAGATGTGTTTGTCGGCGTCAAAAATAGTCTTTCGTGTAGCGAAGTTGAAGTTGATAGTTCCTGTGAGCTATATGGGTAGAGGTTGTACCTGAAAATCGTAAGAAGTTACTTTTATCGGCCTCCCGACTCTGACGATACAATTGCAGAAAGGTTCAAAGAAAACCTCAGTCTAATTACAAAACCATACCCGACTCACACGATAATAGTAGGCGGTGATTTTAATTTACCCTCAATCTGCTGGCGAAATTATATTTTCAAATCAGGATGTACGCATAAAACATCGTGTGAAATTGTACTCAACGCATTCTCTGAGAATTACGTCGAACACTTAGTTCATGAGCCAACTAAAAGTGTAAATTGATGTCAAAGCACACTTGATCTCTTAACGACAAATAATCCTGAGCTCATAACGAACATCAAAGCGGATACAGGTATCAGTGAACACAGAGCTGTTGTAGCGAGATTGAATATGGAAAGTCCCAAAGTTACCAAAAATAAACGAAAAGTATATTAGTTCAGAAGAGCAGATAGAAAGAAAATACATTGCTACTTGCAAGACAGCTTCCACTCGTTTCTAACACTAAACATAGGTGTAGACCAGATGTGGCTCAAATTCAAAGAAGTGGTATCGACAGCAATTGACAGTTTTATTCCACAGAAATTAATAAAAGAAGGTGGTAATCCCCCTTGGTACACACAACAGGTCAGGACACTGATGCAAAAGCAACGGAAAAGGCATGCTAAATTTAAACGAACACAAAATCCCCAGGATTGGCGAGCCTACACAGAAGCTCGAAATTTAGCGAGGACTTCAATGCGAGATGCCTACAATACTTATCACAACGAAACTCTTTCTCGAAATTTGACTGAAAATCCAAAGAGATTTTGATCATATATTAAATATACTCGGGGCAAATCACAAACAATACCTTCACTACGTGATAGTAATGGCGATCCTGCCGATGACAGCGCTACTAAAGCAGAATTTCTAAACATAGCGTTTAGAAACTCAGTCACCATAGACGACGAAAACACTATTCCAGATTTTGAATTATGGACAGGAGCCGTAATGAGTAACGTAGAAGTAGATATCATCGGAGTGGTGAAGCAACTAAAAACACTTAACAAGAACAAGTCTTCTGGGCCGGACTGTATACCCATTAGATTTCTATCTGACTATGCTGAAGCGATAGCTCCTTACTTAACAGCCACATACAACCGCTCTCTCAAAGAAGGATCTGTACCAAACGATTGGAAAGTTGCACAGGTCACACCTATATTCAAGAAAGGCAGTAGGAGTAACCCACTAAACTACAGGCCTATTTCTTTGACGTCAATTTGCACCAGGGTTTTGGAACATATCCTGTATTCAAATATTATGAGTTATCTCGAACAGATTGATCTATTGGCCCAAGGTCAACACGGATTTAGAAAATATCGTTCATGCGAAACACAACTAGCTCTTTACTCACACGAAGTGATCGGTGCTATCGACAAGGGTTCGCAAATCGATTCCGTATTTCTTGATTTCCAGAAAGCTTTTGACACCGTACCTCACAAACGGCTTTTAATCAGATTTCGTGGTTATGGTATATCGCCCCAAATTTGCGACTGGATAGGGGATTTCTTGTCAGAGAGGACACAGTTCGTAGTAATAGATGGTAAGGCATCGACTAAAACAGAGGTGATATCGGGCGTTCCACGGGGTGGTGTCATTGGTCCTCTGCTGTTCCTTATTTACATAAACGATTTAGGGGAAAATCTAAGTAGCTCTCTCAGGTTGTTTGCAGATGACGCCGTCATTTACCGTCTAGTAAAATCATCTGAAGATCAAAACCAACTGCAGAACGATCTGAATAAGATATCACTATGGTGTAAAAATTGCCAATAGACTCTAAATAATGAGAAGTGTGAAATCGTCCACATGAGTACGAAAAGAAATCCGTTAAACTTTGTGTAAAAGATAAATCAATCAAACGTGAAAGCCGTAAACTCCACAAAATACCTAGAAATTACTATTGCTTCAGACTTAAACTGGAAATGTCGTGAAGGTGAACCAGAGACTACGTTTTATTGGCAGAACCCTTACAAGATGCAACAGAGCTACTAAACAAACTGCATACACCTCGCTTGTCCGTCCTTTTTTGGAGTATTGCTGTCAAGTGTGGGATCCTTATCAGGTGGGTTTGACGGAGGACATCAAAAGAGTCCACAGGGCAGGTATTGTCATGCTACAGGGAGACAACGTTACGGAAATGATACAGGATCTGGGATGGGAATCATTACAACAACGGTGCTTATCGCTGCGGCGTGGGCTACATACTAAACTCCAATCGCCAAAATTCTCCTCCGAATGAGAAAATATATATTATTGACTCCCACTTACATAGGTATAAATGATCATCAGAATAAAATACGAGAAATCAGAGCCGTAAAGAATGGAATGGAATGGGAGATAAAAAGTTTAACGGTAGTTCAGTGAACCCTCTGCCAGGCACTTAAATGTGATTTGCAGAGTATCGCATGTAGATGCAGATGTACTCATTTTATTTTTTGTGCAATTGTTTTCGTAGTATAATTGGTTAAATTATAAGAAGTGTAAAAATAAGTCATAGATTAATAAATTCAACAGGCTTTATTTTTATACCGTTAGCCCCCCCCCCCCCTTCAGAACCAAATCCTGGCTGTGCCAGTGTGAACAGGTGCTCGATCGATCGTGTTGGAAGATGCAATCGCCATGCTTGAATTGAACAGTGGGAAGCAAGAAGGTGCTTAAGCCATCAATTTAGGCCTGCGCTGTGATGGTGACAAGCGAGACAATGAGTGCAAGCCCCCCCCCCCTCCCCCCACACGCACACACATACACATTCCATGAGGAAAACACTACCACAGCATAACACGACAGCCTTCGAATTTTACTACACACGCTGGCAGATGACGTTCATAGGGCATTCGCCAAACCCACACCGTGCCATCGGATTGCCATATTGTGTAACGTGATTCGTCCCTCCAGACAACGTTTTACCACAGTACAATCATCCAATGTTTACGCTCCTTACACAAAGCGAGGCCTCTTTGGCATTGACTTGCGTGATGCGTATCTTATGGGCAGCTGCTCGACCATGAAATCTCAGTTTTCTCACCTCCCGTCTGTCATAGTACCTGGATTGAATTGCTGTGTGATGGTTTGAATAAGTGCCTGCCTATTACACTGTCAAACCGTCTTCAACAGTCTCTGTCAGTCAACACACGAGGTTGGGCTGTATGCTCTCGTACTGTAGTGTCACTTCACGTTTCCACTTCACTATCACATCAGAAACAGCAGACCTAGGGTTGTTTAGGAGTGTACAGACTTGTGTGATACAAGTGACTCCCAATCACCTGACCACGTTCGAAGCCCATGAGTTCCTTGGAGTGCCCCATTCTGCACTCTCACTATCTTTATTTTATTTATTTATTATTTAACATGCCCCATTACATAGTAATATTACATGTGTTGATGGTTAGATTCAGGCGGTTACATCAGTTATTTTTGCAAACACAAGCACAGTACATAAGATGACAAGGTTTACAAAGGAACCAACAATTTTATACATCAGGAAATCTTATTGAATTACAAAAATTGTAAAAGTCTGTAGTGAATTTATGTACTAAGTCATATTTACTGACGGGCCATCCTCCTCCTTTGGCAGCTATTTTTTTCCTGAGATGGTCCCTCTCTTTCAATAAATTGCAGCAGTCAAAAAGCACGTGGTCAATAGTTTGGACAGTACTGTTACATGTGCACGTTCCGGCTTCATTTATTTTGAACCGCTGATAATAGGCTTTCAGTTTCCCATGACCTGTTAACATAGCTGTAAAATTCGGAGATATTAGAAGTTTAATCATTAAACCTTGTCGGATCGTAGGAAAATACGATTTAGTACTTCCCCCATTTTTTGTTCTGTGCCACTCAATGTCCCACTTGTTCCTAAACTCTTCTCGACGTTTCATCTTTACGGCACTTGTAGGTATTTTGTTGTAGCGTATTGGTTGTCGTGATAGAGCTGCTCTTTTAGCAAGGTTGTCAACTAGTTCATTTCTCCATATCCCTTGATGTGCCTTAACCCATTCGAAATGCACCAGCCAGCTGTGTGTCTGCAACCCTCTGATTTGACATCTTATTTCTTCAATCAACAAGTTGCGGTTCTTCGGATTTCGCAAAGAGTCCAAAGTAATCGTGCTGTCGGTGTGAATCACTGCAGTTGTATCAGTATTCGAGAGATTATTTATGAACTCAAGAGCATTGAGGATGGCAAATTGTTCAGCTTGATTGTTTGAGCATTCATTAGACAGTTTAAAGACTACTGAGGTCGCTGATGTGGAGTACCTGGCAGTACAATGCACCTGATATGAAAAACGCATGTTTTGGGGGTGTCGGGACACTTTTGCTGACCCAGTGCATGCGCGCGTGCGCAGGTCTCATCACCGGGTCGTTCGTGTGGGGCTTCCTGTCGGACAAGCTGGGCCGCCACCGGCTGCTGGTGCTGGCGCTGCTGATGGACGGCGCCATTGGCCTCGCCTCCGCCTTCTCCACCGCCCTCTGGATGATGCTGCTGCTCAGATACCTCAACGGCTGCACGTGAGTAACCAACTAACCAAAAGTGCAAACGCACGCTTCCGCGGCTGTCACTATCAATAAAATTCTTCCGGGTATGAGACCGGGTCGTCATTCTATAAACTCTGCCGACGTTTCGGCCACCGTTGCAGGCGGCCTTCATCAGGGTCTGTCTCTGACTGCTGAATGTAGGATAGCTTGGGGTTAATATAGCAGCCGATGAGGGAGAGGAAGGGGGACGTAGGTTTTCCTTTATTGGTGGTCACATTATTGCACGCCATTGGTGGAAAGGGGCGTTGGTGTTTTAATGGATTGTTTTTCATATGATTGGAGGTTGCATTCTTCCCCCTTATTGGTCAAAACGGACGTTTTCGATTGGCTTTTGCATTAGAAGTTACTGTTCGCGGGCAGGCATCAATCCAGTCTTCCGCAGCACCAATAAAAGGATTTCCTTGGTTCAACTAAGGACGCAGTTGACAAACTGAGTTATGCCGGCGTTTATGAAATAAGCTGCGAGTGTGGGCTGGTTTATATAGGAGAAACCGGACGAGCAATCTGCACGAGTCTTTCTGAACATGAAAGGTGCATACGGCTTGGACAGCACACAAAGTCAGCGGTATCTCAGCACCACAATCAGAGCGGGAAAGATTCTCAACGAGGAGGAAGATTAGAGAGGCAATAGAAATAGACAAGCGTCCTGCCAATATGAACAGGGAGCATGGCTACCAGCTGCCAGCAGTTACAACGCTACGTGACGGCACCGCGCGCGGAATGACTCGCGCAGGCGCCCCGGAGACAAGTCAACAGCGGCACGCCACAACCGCCGTCCGTTCTGAGGTCCATTCCGCCAATAGCAACTTGTAATGCAAAAGACAATCGAAAACGTCCATTTCGATCAATAAGGGAGAAGAATGCAACCTCCAATCATATGAAAAAATCAAATGTTTGTATAGCTTATGGGACTTAACTACGGGGTCATCAGTCCCTAAACTTACAAACTACTTATGAACTAGCTAACACTAAGGACGGCACAAATATCCATGCCCCAAGGGGGATTAGAACCCCCGACCATAGTGGCCATGCAGACCGTGACTGACGCGCCGCAGTCCGCTCGGCCACCGCGGCCGCCAATCGTATGAAAAACAATCCCTTAAAACACCAATCATCAACGCCCCTTTCCACCAATGGCGTGCAATAACGTAACCACCAATAAAGAAAAACCAAAGTCACCCTTCCTTCCCTTATCCGCTGCTATATAAACTCCAAGCTATCCTACATTCAGCAGTCAGACACAGACGCTGATGAAGGGCGTCTGCAACGGTGGCCGAAACGTCGGTAGAGTATATAAAATGACGACGCGGTCTCATACGCGGAAGAATTTTATTGATAGTGATAACTAACAAAAAGTTGCTGACGGGTCTTCCGGATGTTTCGTAGGTGGTGAAACATTTCTGCTCTTGACGTTTGGTCTACAGCAGTGATGGACATCCTGCGAGGTGCTTCTGCAGGTGCCATGACGAGTAGGAAAGTACCAGAAAGAATGTCTGAAATGGGAGTAGTCAACTTTTTACTTGATCAGCTGAGATAATCTTTGTCAAAGATAAAACTATTGATTATAGCTAGTCTATGATAAAAAGCATATATATTCTCAAGAGCCCCAGTCCACACATGGATTCTTACTTCCTTCTAAAATTATCCCCAGATTTATAGATCAATTGCTTTCCTGCAGGGTGTTTCAGAAGGAATAGTTAATATTTTAGGCCATCCTAATATAGACCATTTCTAATAAAAATGCAATGTAGCATATGTTCAATTTTTATTGAGTACAGAGATGAAGTCGAGTTAAATGCAGTTTCGTTTCGTTTGTTGGTACACTATTGCTATGAGTAGTGTACCAATGTGCATACTTCCACAGTGAAAATCGACCATCGACGTTAATATCATCAACGCCAGGTATCGTTACCCCTCCACCCTCAGGAACCTGCCCTACCGCCACACACGAGCAATAGCGCACTTCCCAGAAGCAGAGTATGATTGACATCGAACATGTACTTGCACTTAGTAGGACAATGACACTCTTAAGGACGAATGGCCGCGCTGGAGTAGCCGAGCGGTCTAAAGCGTCTCGCTGCGGAGCGCGCGGTTCTCGCCGTGGAGGTTCGAGTCCTTCCTGGGGCATGGGTGTGTGTGTTTGCCCTTAGCTTACTTTACCTAGGTTTAAGTAGTTTGTAAGCTACGGACTGATGACCACGCAGTTTGGTCCGATAGATTTATAGACATTTGAGCTTTTTTTTTTTGACGAATGACAAATAACAAGCAACTACACTTCGGAAAATACAATCACCGTTACTAATGACCGATAACATAAAACATGTACTTGCACTTAACACAAGAGTCTTGTAAACAACTTGACCGCCTCCACAACTGGTCACTTGGGCTACCACCGCACACACCTGCCCCCCCAGACCATCCTGCACCAGTCCCAATTATTTTTTATTCATAATTTCCATATCAAGTTGATTACGTCATTTTATGTTTTGCATTAACAATTTTTGTGAAAGAACATACTATTTCTCTCAGAAATCGTCAATGAGCAACAGTAGATGTCTTGCGTTTCGTAAGTAAAATTTTAACAACAATTGTTTATAAACAAATGTCTGTAAAGTTAAGGGAATTGTATGTGCATTAAATTGAACGTGTTCGGCGGTAGATCGATTTGGGGGGGGGGGGGAAGATGGAAATATGATGAGGGGGTCAGGTTGATGTTTTTTAAGCTTATGGGATTTAACTACGGGGTCATCAGTCCCTAAACTTACAAACTACTTATGAACTAGCTACAACTAAGGACGGCACAAATATCCATGCCCACGGGGAGATTCGAACCCCCGACCGTAGTGGCCGTGCAGACCGTGACTGCAGCGCCTCAGTCACCGCGGCCGGCGAGGGGTCAGGTAGGGACATTGAATCAAGAGTCCTGGGTTCGAAACCTGGTCAGAACCATCCATTACTTAATTTTATTTGGCGGGAAAACATTGTAATTTTCACCACTAATTGTAATTACATTGAAATGCAATTGAAGAGCGCAATAAAAAACCTAGGTACTTTTATCAGCAATTATTTAGAAACAATTATAACCAGAGTCAAACATTTGGGACTACCCAAGAAAAGAAATATTCCGTTTTTCTCAACTCGTTTGCCACCTTAGGTCTGTGGCAAAATAATGGTTTACTACATCTTGCTTCACTCCGTTAAATTACCTAATATTCAAAAACTGTGGCAACCTATGTTTATGAATTAAAAATTTCTGGAAGAACATTTCGTTTTCTTGGAATATTACATACAGTATAGGTAACGTAATACATCAAACCTTAATTAAAGCTCCTATGGAATGCAGTTTTGCAGCAAAATATAAACATAGCATAAAGAAATTAGGTGTAATGCTATGGGTGTGTAATATAAGTGTTGTATAACCTATGTACATTATCGACAACTATTTAAAAACAATTCTAAGCAAAATGGAACATAAGCAACTATCCACAAAAAAAAAAAAAAAAATAAATAAATAAATAAATAAAGCGCATTAGATAATAAAAGGGGAAATAACAAAAAATAAAATAAACGAATTTGTGTGCCCACCTTAACAAAGACTCGATGTTCAGATGTGTAATACAACAACAATAGCAGAAGACTTATTGTTTATAAAAAAAATTCGAATTTACAGACGGAAACTCGAAAATCGTCATCTTATGATTCAAGCACAACGTCTGCATAGAAACTGTCGTATCCTAACACAGGAAAGAGGAAAGGTGTTGTCGGTCAGTCTGTTAATTCAGAGCGTGAAGGAGTGACTACAGAAAGACAGGTAATAGGCATATACAAAAGATGCGAATTTCGGGACTCAAGAGGAAACTCATAGGTAAATGGAACTATATTTATTGGCTTCCAACTACTATAACTAGTACACTGAGGCTAATCAATTAGAATAGCGAAATGATGCTTCAGTTGCCACAGCAGACGTCAGTGTTGACGTTCCCTGGGGGAAGGCCTGATACAGCTACCCTTCCTAGCAGCATTACATGAAAAGACGCACTCCCTACGAGAAACAGACTGTCGTAGTGCCTACGAGAAACAGACTGTCGTGGAGCTTACCCGATGCTGGTGTCGAACGACACGGATCCGGCGCACTAACTCGTCTGACAGAGAAGTCCCCGCTATCGAAAAACCGGGTGTTTTAAAGGCCAGTGTGGGCGCACTTTCCCCATTTTGTGATACCTAACAATTTCCTGTTGGCCCCTGCTATTTTCAACCAATCTAATTTGTGGCTTGCCACCTCCCCGATTCCTCTATCGAACCACGTTTCAGCCTTGTCCCCACAGCCATTCCCGAGGTAGGGATGAGACTTGTTTATGCGTTAACAAACTCCATACTTAGTAGCAACATTGTTCAGCTGAAAGGCAAACGTTACCCAGTATGGTTAGCAACAATACTTCTCTACGTCAGCTGGCTACGCCTTACGCCCTCTACAGAGAGGAGAGCTGTTAACTAGCAGTTTTCCTCTTTTACCCTCTCTCTCTATCCTCGTGAAACCACTGACGTTGCTGTTCCCAGGGACTGGTATCAAACTTGCTACATATATTAAAACGTGCCTGCTGGCAACCAAGTACTAATGTAACATCTTACAACAGCGTCTAGACGCTGTATGAAATTACCTTGCTATTCTCCGAAAGGAAACCCTCTACCCTGAGACGGTGGCTGAGGAAATCTGCACAAGAAGATTTCTTTAGCTCCTACATTCTGTAAGCTGTATGAGTCCACTTTTTCACCGGCCGCGGTGGCGGAGCGGTCTGCGGCGCGTCAGTCACGTTCTGCTCGGCAACTACGGTCGGGGGTTCGAATTCCCCCTCGGGCATGGATATTTGTGCCGTCCTTAGTATTAGCTAGTTCATAAGTAGTTTTTTATGTTTAGGGACTGATGACCCCGTAGTTAAGTTCCATAAGCTCCTAACATTTGAACATTTTTTGAACATTTGGTCCACTTTAGCCTGTTACTACGATGGTCCGTATTTCTGAGCACAGAATGCGTCCTCTTGGCTTCACACAGCCTCTCAACAATAGCGACAGTAATAATCAATATATGACAAAACTATAGATTTCGAACACTGCAACTTACACACGGTATATTGCCGAATATCCGCAAAAGGGTATGGGAGTCCCCACCTGCCCAGTCTATCAGGCAGCCGCCGTTATGTCTGCAGCATGCCATTGTGACAAATCTGTCAAGAAATGTGTCTAAATATAGATCTGAAAGGGATGTTAAATATTCCTGAGCTCAGACAGAAAGGCAGAGAACGAATCAACACACATCCTGCTCCTCTAGACCACACTTTCAAGGAATATCTGAATGGAATTTAAAGTATACGTTTTTTTAAATTTTTATTTATTTATATATTTATTATTATTATTTTGCACATGAGGAATGCTTTCTTCTTGTATGTTTAAGCTAAATAAAACCCTATTGCGATATTTCATTAGACTGATGTATCGGTGTCTTCTATTTTCTCCTCCCAACCAGTATTTCGACAGGTACAAGGAAAGTAAGTTTTTGAACTCCAGTAGGTATCGCCACGTCTTCCTCCTCTTCCACCTCTTTTATGCCTTTAGTAAACAGTTATGCACCTTCCGACAATATTTCTAGATGAGAGAATTCGGGTAATTTAATTTTATCTCTTATTTCCTTTATAACGTAATTGCTAAAATAGTACACATCTTCTTGTGTATACTCATCTTGTGGGAACTAAACAATGCAAAGGGAATCTCTCTCTATAAAGACCATACCCTGTTTCAATATTAGACACTGTAAACGATTCTTTTCGAACGTTTAACTGACACGGTTCAAACTTGCAAATACCGAAAATCGAGCACTCCACAAGACATTTAAAATTGTTCTTTCTCTATGTTTAAACAAAAAACGGTATTTTCTTGGAGTGTTGCAATAAACAATACAAAAATTCGTGTAATAATTTAAGATCAGCAGTTTAACGATTTCCGACCGTCTACACTAAAACCTTTTTTTTTTTTTCGAAAGCATTGACATAACAACATTCTTTCTTCGAATTGACACTCGCTAATACTACAACCAGGGAACTGCAAGCAGACTGATGAGTCAGAACGCAAACAGGTCCCCTTAACCGAGAGAACATAACGGTAATACTTTATCTACCCAATACCTTGGATGCAACACACTTACAATAGATTTTCATTTCTGTAGAGCAAGATCGACTATCCCGTTACCAAAAAAACAGAGAGAGAGAGAGAGAGAGAGAGAGAGAGAGAGAGAGAGAGAGAGAGAGAGAGAGAGAGAAGAGAGAGAGAGAGAGAGAGAGAGAGAGTGTCAAAAATTCTTACGCCAATCACAAAAATCAAGCTGCTTTTCTGTGTTAACTAAGATTTTTCTTTTCATTCCACTAAACCATACTCGGATCAACAAACCACACATATTTCGAAGTCCTATGTCAAAGTACACACGATGATAGATGATCTATTCTATTAATGATAGTAGACAGTGGTTAAACACAATGAAATTTAGTAGACCATCTAGAGGCCAAAACATACATCAATGAGGCCGCCTCGTGGAGTATTATTACACAAACCAAACCGTTTAAACCAACAACTTGATGACGAAAGTAGTGCACCTTAAGCCCCACAAACGACAGCACACAGTGCTAGAAGAGCGTCAGTTCATCGACAGATAAACAGGCATTGAACATGTTCTGTCTACACTTTTGTTTGGCTACAGTACAACTGCATACGTGCAATGTAATGATCGAAAATGCTTCTATCGCACACGAATGGGAGACTCTTTCAGTGCAGGAAAACGCGACAGGCCTCTGTCAGATATACATCGAATATTTCTACACGTTTTTCTGATTACCGTGGAAGCGCAATGTACCAACAACTAGCCCTTATGTTTCTGTCTGAGCCCAGGTAGACTGTTAATATCGCTTGCACATCTATATTTAGACGCAGTCCTGACAGATTTGTCACAATTGCATGCTGCAGGTATAACAGCGGTTGACTCACAGACTGGGCCGGTGGGGTCTCTCATTGCCTGTTGGGGATGTTCGGTAAAATACTGTGTGTGAGCTGCAGAGTTAGAAATCTATAGTTTCTCTGAAGATATTGTGCTTGAATCATAAGATGTCCTTGCCAATTTTCGCTATTTACGTCAGTATTTTTTTATAAACAATATGGCTTCTGCTCTTGTTACACATCTGGATTTCGAAGGAGTGTTTGTTACAGTGCACACATAAGTTTCTTTTTCATTTTTAAATTTTTTTCTTTCTTTCATTTATTTATTTTTCTTTTACTTGCGGCATTTGTTACCATTACATACCGTTTATTATCTAACATGTCTTTTTAACACATTTACAATTTACAATTAACGAACACAATAGTAAAACATTTCGTGTACACAGAAATAATCACAATACAAAATGAAAAGGATACATACAATAATTTTAGGTGGCGCATATCTTTTTAAGTCGTAATATCGGTTCTTTTTGTATAACAACAAAAAGCAATGTTAAATGTCAATTAATTTGTTAATGAGTACATCATACATGTTCCTAACATATATTGAACTATTAAATATCTTCGCAAATCTCAAACTAGATTCTCACGTCACTCAATATATACAAAGAATTACAATAATCAAATCTCGACTATTACATTAATTAACACAATTAGCTTGTCAACACAACTTGTTTATGAGCCTGACATATATACAATGCTATTTATTTTCATTTCTTTTTGTTTTTCACAAAAGTTTTTACAATTCGTCTGTTTAAGTCTTGAAATAACATATACTGACGAAACTATTGTTTATAGAACTGTATGGAAAGAAAATATATGAAACTCTTAATTAATGGAATCTATCATTTGTTAACTAGTCACAGTATCAGCGAGACACTGTCCTACACTGCTCCTAGGCTGGCTGTATCGTTTTTAACTAACTTCACACGCAACATGGATCACTATTGAACCACACGATTCCAGGTCCGACGCAGACGGTATCGTACGATAACATTGAGATGAGAGGGCCAGCAGTATCATCACAGACTGTAAGAATTGTTGTATGTAGCTTGCCTAGAGAACATCGTGTGTGTGTGTTTGTTCAAAATGTTCAAATGTTTGTTAAGCTTATGGGACTTAACTACGGGGTCATCAGTCCCTAAACTTACAAACTACTTATGAACTACTTACGAACTAGGACGGCACAAATATCCATGCCCGAGGGGGGATTCGAACCCCCGACCGTAGTGGCCGTGCTGACCGTGACTGGAGCGCCTCAGTCACCTCGGCCACCGCGGCCGGCTTGTGTGTTTGTGTGTGTGAGTGTGTGTGTGTGTGTGTGATCGCAGTAGAGATCGAATAGTATTCATGTACTGTTAGGCTTTTTTATTTATTTTTTTTTTAAAACGAAGTTCTCCTTTAGATCGTTCGTTTCTTGTTATTACATAAGACCTGCCGTGGAGTCTATCGTACATATTGAGAAAAATTGATAAGGTACTGAATGTCTTCTGCTGCTGTTGTTGTTGTGTTACGCATCTGTACACCGATAGAGTGTTTGTTAAGATGGACACAGAAGTTTGTTTTTGGATAGTGGCGATTGTTACCGTTACATCCCTTTTATTAATGCGTCATACTTTGATATATATATATATATATATATATATATATATATATATATATATATATATATATATATCAAGCACGTTCGTTGGCTATTGCCTACATCGTCTATACAATACATACATTTATTTTGATCAAACATCTTTGGTGGCGAACGATTTACGAAAGATGGAAGATGTTTTTGATAGTCCCAAATGTCTGATTTTGCTTAGAATTTTTAAAAATAATTGTCTATGAATGCACGTATATTATACAACACTTAGAGTACACACCCGTAGCATTACAACGAATTTCTTTATGCCATGTCTATATCTAGCTGCAAAATTGCATTCCAAAGGAGTTGTAACTAAGGTTTGGTGTATTAAGTTACTTACACTGTATGTAAGGTTCTAAGAAAACGAAATATTCTTCTGGAAATGTTAATGCAAGAACATAGGTTACCACAATTCATATGCAAATTAGGTAACTTAACAGAGTGACGCAATATGTAGTAAACAATTATTTTGCCCCGAGACTTAAGGTGGCGAACGAGTTGCGAAAAACAGAACATTTCTTTTCTTGGGTAGTCCATAATTTTATCTGATGTTCAACAAAGAAAGATAGCGAAAAAATTGGTGTAAATTTACTTATTGCACTAGGTATTCCAGTTGTGAAAAGGATTACTGAGTATCTAACAAGAAAGAAAGAAGGTAAAAGATTAAAATAACATGAAGGCGGATTTTTACTATTTTAAAAAATATTTTAGAGGTGTCTTCACGACTGAGGACTTACCAAATAAACCACAAATTGCTGAATGTGGAATAGTTAATGTAGATACATCATCTCATGAAGATACCTCAAAAATGTTTAATTTTTAATTTCTTAGCAAGCCTTTCTGTATCAAAATTACTTGATGCATACTTATCGAATACTTCTTGCAACGTTTTTACAACCCTGTACCTTTCATTTCCATTTCTAAATTTTCTTTTCTGTTATTCCAATTCCTTATCTGTTTTCTTCTAGTTTGTAGCAGCATTTTCAACTGATCCACCAGCTAGTGAAACATTGTTGCAAGATATGGTAATGCTGCCATTCTTTTGTTTCCTATTCATAGAATATATGACATCAACTGCGAATAGAGAAAGCTGAAAATGTGTATCCAGCCGGGATTCGAACCCGGGTCTCCCGCTTTCTTGGCAGTTGCGCTGACCACTAAACCACTGGGAACTCATTGATCACCCCACCTATAAATACTACCTAAGCACGCCTCCCATCAGACACAAATTTCTAGCTTTACTCTTCCCACAGTACTCAAACACGTAGTCACTTTGTACTATTATCATAAGTGTAAGGGCCCCAAACATCTCCACTCCTCCCCACTAACGAATGGATCATTGCCCGTCATAATATATCATAAGAGTAAGAGCTCCAATCATCTGCACTAACGAATGGATCATTGCCCGTCATATATATATATATATATATATATATATATATATATATATATATATATATATATATATGTGTGTGTGTGTGTGTGTGTGTGTGTGTGTGTGTCTATTACAAAAGAACTGACGTCACTTCTGCTTCAACAGTTGTTATTATTTCATATTCATAGAATATATGACATCAACTGCGAATGGGCAAAGCTGATAATGTGTACCCAGCCGGGATTCGAACCCGAGTCTTCTGCTTTCTAGGCAGTTGCGCTGAACACTACACCACTGGGGGCACAATGATCACCACACCTGCGTGGACTACCTAATCACGCCTCCCGTCAGATACAAATTTCTAGCTTTACCCTTCCCACAGTACTCAAAATCGGAGTCAGTTTGTAGTAATTCCCGTAAGAGTAAGGGCTGGCTATCAAAGTGTCCCCAGAGATGTAGTGTTCAGCGCAACTGCCTAGAAAGCAGAAGACCCGGGTTCGAATCCCGGCTGAGCACACATTTACAGCTTTGCACATTCACAGTTGATATATATTTTGTATGAATATGAAAGAATAACACCTGCTGGATCAGAAGTGACGTCAGTTCTTTCGGAATAGACGCCACACACACACACACACACACACACACACACATATATATATATATATATATATATATATGAGGGGCAATGATCCATTCGTTAGTGGAGAGGGGTGGGCATGTTTTACAAAGTGACTACAGGTTTGAGTACTGTGGGCAGGGTGAAGCTGGAAATTGTCTGACGGGAGGCGTGCTTAGGTAGTCCTTGCAGGTATGTTTCAAATGTTCAAATGTCTGTAAATCTATCGGACCAAACTGCGTGGTCATCAGTCCGTAGCTTACAAACTACTTAAACCTAGGTAAAGTAACCTACGGAAAAACACACACAGCCCTGCCCCAGGGAGGACTCGAACCTCTACGGCGAGCAACCGCGCGCTCCGCAGCGAGGTGCTTTAGACCGCTCGGCTACTCCACCGCGGCGCAGGTGTGGTGATCAATGTGCCCCCCAGTGGTATAGTGTTCAGCGCAACTGCCTAGAAAGCGGGAGACCCGGGTTAGAATCCCGGCTGCACACAAATTTTCAGCTTTGCCCATTCGCAGGTGATCAGTTGATGTTATGTATGCTATGAATGTGAAAGAATAACGACTGCTGGATCAGAAGTGACGTCAGTTCCTTTGGAATAGACGCCACATATACAGGGTGTTTCACTAAGTGTGTTTGCCTCTGTAACTTATAAAATAATAGGTGACGGGAAATTTTAATGCGGTAGGTCAACACAAGAAATGTTACACTTTCTGCGGAGCTATGAACATAGTTTATTGTATCATTTTCCAAAGAGTTACACCACAAAGATATAATTTTTTAAATGGAACAATAGTTTTTCTATCGTGTATTGGATTCGTTCAAACCAGCTGCGTCCAAATCAATTTAAACTACATTCCTATCACTGTTAGTTTGGGAGCTACAACCGTTCAAAGTTCCGGGGGCAGAGGCTACGATAGCGTACCTGACTGGCCGAGTGGGTATCTCCTGAGGCACGGCCCACTGTCTCATGACCACCAGCCAGTTAGCTACGCTGTCGTAGCCTCCGCCCCCTAAACTTTGAAAGGGTTGTAGCTCCCAAACTAACAGTGATAGGAATGTAGTTTAAATTGATTTGGACGCAGCTGGTTTCGACGAATCCAACGCACGATAGAAAAGACTATTGTTCCATTAAAAAAAAATTATATCTTTGTGATGTAATTATCTGGAAAATGGTACAATAAACTATGTTCATAGCTCCGCAGAAAGTGTAACATTTCTTGTGTTGACCTACCGCATTAAACTTTCCCGTCACCTATTATTTTATAAGTTACAGAGGCAAACACACTTAGTGAAACACCCTGTATATATATAATATGCCAGTGACAAGCAATGATCCTTTCATTAGCGGGGAGGGGTGGGCATGTTTGGAGCCCTTACTCGTACGGGAATTAGTACAAAGCGACTACGAGTTTGAGTACTATGGGCAGGGTAAAGCTGTAAATTTGTGTCTGTCGGGAGGCGTGCTAGGTAGTCCGTGCAGGGGCGGTGATCACTGTGTCCCCAGTGGTGTAGTGTTCAGCGCAATTGCCAAGCAAGTGGGAGACCTGGGTTCGAATCCCGGCTGGGTACACATTTTCAGCTTTTCCCATTCGCAGTTGATGTTATGTATTCTATGAATATGAAAGAATTACGACTGCTGGATCAGAAGTGACGTCAGTTCTTTTGGGTTAGACGCCACACACACACACACACACACACACACACACTTCTTTTGTGTCTGATCCGTGCTTTGCTTGAGTTGCTCGCCGCCCCCACCTCCCCCCGCCCTTAGTTACGCCACTGCATGTTCCACCCTCGACGTGTTGCAGGTCCAGCGGCGCGCTGTGCATCAACTTCTCGTACCTGGCGGAGTTCCACGGCGCGCGCTACCGCAACCGCTGCGTCATGACCACCGGCATCTACGTCGGCGTCGCGCAGGTCGCCTTGCCAGGTGGGTTCTGCCACTGCCTTCGTGATAAATACAGGCCTTGCATAGAACTGGCGGTAACGCGATCAGCTGTTTCATTGAGGCGGTGGACGCAGCAGTCGAGCGTTTGTTTATCTTTAGTTTCATGGTGGTTTTTACTAGTATAATGCCTAGAAGCTGCTGCGTCCCCGGTTGCCAGTCTAATTACTGTAAAGGGAAATATGTCCCAGTGTTTTCTTTTCCTTGTGATGAAATGAAGGGGTAAATTTGGATTATCAAAATTTGTAGGGAAAACATGGTAGTGACACAAGAGTCTCCATCACAGCATTTTTATGATAATCAAATTATTCGTGAATCCAGAGCAACTCGAAGTGAGAGTAAGTAATTATTAATAGGTTACTCGTCTATGGGGTGAAACAAGCGTGGTTATTCTTTTGTAGGTTCCTTACTACTCGTTCCACGTAAAAAGTTGGATTTGGAAAGTGATGCTGTTCCGTGTTTATTTCCGAATCTACCATCATATTTGTCCTCTCCTAGTGTTTCACAGCGCGCTCACCTAGACGTCAGAAGAAAAGCTCACGAAAAACACGAAACAGACAAATATACAGAGTGGCTCTCTGAAGGCAACATTAACAGTTAAGAAGGCATTACGAATAATATAGACAGATTTACCCACAATGGCTAGTTACATAGCATGACAACCAAGTGTACTTAATGATAATAGAATTTAAGGAATGCCCTTCTATTAGAAAAGTTTTGACATTAAAAATAATTTTGAAATTTCCGTAATGTGTGGTAATGTAAACATAGAAAGAAGGTTTGATTGGATTTTAGGACAAAAACTTCTATGTAACACATACTCTACGTTGCAAATTTTATTAAAAGCTGTATAAAATAAGATGATAAAGAAATTATAGTTCAGGACACCATGTGTAAAATTCAGATACTATTAACTGAATGTATGGATAAAAGTGGAGATGATGATGATTTAATATTAGGACTTAAGTTCATAAATGAACAGCTGCATCTTCTCACGTTGAAACAGCTGAGGGTTTGAAGAAAAATCCTACAAAGCTATAAAAAGAGCTCATTGTGATGTAGCTGCAAAAATATCATGAAAGGCTTCAATATTTACGTAACTTGAAATTAATCACTGTAAATTGTCATTGACTGGCGCCGTAATAAGGGAGAAAAGAAAAGTAAAAGTGTTGTTTGACCTCAACTGAAAAGTGTTTGTTTGCATTGTTATAGAGGGCACAATATAGATTTGAAACGTTTATCAGTGACGGATGGTTCCTCGTAACTTTTACCATATTTTGTCTCGGATATGTTCCCTTTTCTTTGTAATATATGCATTTCTGTATATTCCCAGTATTAATTCCTACACTAACAAGGCAATTAGGTACTACGAAGTTTAACGTAATGTATGTACATTATCATAAACACGACAGAGCGAGGTACAGAAGTCGTCTTTACGTACGTCTGCATACGAATCGGCCGCCTCGACGCGTGACGTCATCAAAGCTATGCTACGGCCTTTATTTATCACGAAGGCAGTGGTTCCAGTAACCTGAGGTCATGGCCGCGGCCGCACTTACGCTGCAACTCAAATTCAAATGTTTGTAGAGCTTATGGGACTTAACTACGGGGTCATCAGACCCTATACATACAAACTACTTATGAATTAGCTAATACTAAGGACGGCAAAAATATCCCTGCCCGAGGGGTGATTCGAACCCCCGACCGTAGTGGCCGTACAGACTGTGACTGGCGCACCGCAGAACGCTCGGCCACCGCGGCCGGCACGCTGCAACTTCATTACAAAATGTTCAAATGTTTGTAAATCTATCTGACCAAACTGCGTGGTCATCAGGCCGTAGCTTACAAACTGCTTAAACCTAGGTAAACTAACCTACGGACAAACACACACACACCCATGCTCCAGGAAGGACTTGAACCTCCACGGCGAGCAACCGCGCGCTTCGCAGCGAGGTCCTATAGACCGCTCGGCTACTCCACCGCGGCCAACCGCTTTACTTTTCTCATCAGCTAAAAATCTGTGACTGATGTGGACGTGTTATTGGTAAGAGCTGTGTGTAATCTTTAGCAGGAAAATCCCACAACCTTAGTGCCATTTCTGAAATTTATTACGAATAAATGTGTATCCAACTTTGGTCGTTGGAGATGTACAATCAGGATTGATAAAATCCAGACATCAACGTGAATATAAAATGATTTTCCATCAGTGGTTGGTACAGCAACACGTGGTATTATATTTTGAAATAATGACCGTTTTGAATGCACAGTATTTTATTACGCCTTAAGAACGCGTTTCGCTCTTACGGCGTTGCAGCACGAGATTGCCTGCGTGAAAAATGTGTCACAAAAATACTAAACAGAAAAGTGAAAAAGGATGGGGCATGGACTTATTTCCTACTTAAGGCTCATGTATAAAAAGGGGGCCAAAACTATAACGAGCTCTCTCCGTGGTGTGATACTGTTCGTTGGCTTTATGGCATCTGAATATTTCGTAACCCTACAAATGACCGAATAATGACTAGAGACGGGACACAATAACGAATGAAGAAGGGACAAAACTGATGTTGAGTTACCTTATCAGGAGCTACATGTACACACAAAATAAGTCATGCTTACATTTTACCATCAGAGGCGGACATGTACGGACTATCTACGGCAGTGTTTTTCAACTATTTCGAATATGCGACACCCTTGCAAGTAAAAATATTCTGGGGAACCCCTTCCAAATAAAAATATTCTTGCTACTCCCCTCCTCCACACGAATCGTAACAAAACTATGTTATCTCAAAGGAAACAAATTTAATCTTCTTTTTCTGTTCAACTTTCTTTTAAATTGTTGTATGAAGTTCTTTTGTGTATTTTTCGGAATGGAACACATCCTATTTTTACATGATTTCCAACAGAAAAATATATTTTGCTTAACGACTGTTTAGCATTGTAAAAAGCCAATTATGCTCATTAAGGAAGGTCCAACTGTATAGACTATTTATAGAGAAGTAGATTTCTTTTTGGAATTTTTCAGAATTTATTATTGTATAAAGTTCTTTTGCCCATAGATTGGTTCCTTAAAACAGTTTTCAGACTTCTCGCTTATTCATCATTAACACAATATGTTATGAAACAATTTATAATGAGTGTTACATAAGGAACTTGGTAATTGTAACAGTAAATATGTTACACCCGATATAGTTTTTCTTTCATTCCAAACCCCTGGTTTTTTTATGGTGCAAGACTTCTCCTGTGACGGCGACCCTCCGAGCAACTTTCTGCGACCTGTCCTGGGGGTCGTGCCCATCAGGTTGAAAGACACTGATCTAGAGGATATGGGTAGACAGCCGGTGTAGAGGGCAGGAGGACTGCTAAGGGATAGCCATTTGAATAGAAAATGTATTGAGAAGAAGATTATTAAGCAGACCAGAATTTCATAGATTGTTTGTATATATACTTGTAAGGCCTCCGATCATTACCAGCCTACCGTTGACCCCTGCGGCAGAGCAGCATACCACGCCCGCCCAATGCCTGTGACTGTAAATTGCAAGCATGGACTGACGAGTAATTTGTGTCTACAAGTACCATTGTTCCTTTTAAGGGAATTCAGCATCAGTTTTGTCCTTTTTACATCATTACTGTCTCTGTCCCTTCTCTACTTCTTATTATTCGATCATTTGTAGGGTTCCGAAAAATTCAGAATTACATACAACTTATAAACGTTTAGATGTCATAAATCAACGAACGGTGTCACACCACCGTAAGTGCCTTGTAAGATGTTTTTCTACATGTCTCATTAACGCAAAGTAAGTCCAACCCCCCTCCCCCCCTTGTTTTTCACTGTTTTGGTTTGTAATTCTTGTGCTACACTGATGATGCGCTGCTGTAAGGGCGAAACGCGTCATTGGGGAGTAATAGAATACTCTTGCAGCACTGTATCAAGGTACGGCCTCTTCTGCGAAGCGAAATACACTGTCCACTGGACTGAAGCACAATGATGACGCGATGCATCTCTGTCATGCAGGCCGCATGAGCCGACTATTTGACTACGCTTTGGCCAATAAGGTTTCACACTCGAGATATTGCTCATGTCGCGCGGCCCTTTGGGGAAATGAATGAACTTGCACTACCAGGTCTCTGCTCCCGTGGTCGTATCGATAGTCTCACTACAACACGCGACACTTCAATGAACATTGCGTACTGAGAGAATCAAGGCTGGTGGCATTACGGGCACGAAATGTGATAAGCAAAGCATGTTACCGACGATACGGCTCGCAGTTGTAATGCCATTGACGACTTTGAGGAACAGCAGATTGTTATGACCCAATGCCTTCAGACGAACATTTCAGCAATGGTAAAGACAATCTGCTGTTCCGTGCTGCTGTCAGGAGCATCTGTGGAGGGTGTTGAAGGAACGGCGAAAGCATGAGTAGGTTGTTATTGAGGTCTTCAGTCCAAGCACTGGTTTGATGCCCTCTTGATGCTACTCAAAAGTTCAAATGTTTGTAAATCTATCGGACTGAACTGCTAGGTTATTAGTCCGTAGCGGACAAACTACTTCAACTAAGTTAAACTAACCTAAGGAAAACACACACACACACACACACATCCATGCACGAGGGGGATTCGAACCCCCAACGCGGGAGGCCTCGTGATTCGTAACGTGGCGCTCCAGACCGCTCGGCTACTCCCGCGCGGCTCTCGATGCTACCTCCTCTATCCTATATAAGCATTCCTTATAAGAATGGCAAATTTCAGCCTTTTGAACCTACTTATTGTATTCGATCGTCGGTTTCCCTCTGCGATTTTACCTTCACACACTTCCCTCCAATACAAAAGTGGCGATTACTTCATGTCTCAGAATGTGTTCCAGGAATCGATCCCATCTTTTAATCAATATACAAATTTCTTTTCAAACATATTTAATTGTTTCTAAACTTAGGGGCCAAACTGCTGTGGACGTTGGTACCTAAGAGTTACTAACTACTTAAACTAATTTATTCACACCTCTGCTCGACGGAGGTCTGGAATCTCCGACAGGAGCGCACACACTAACCGTAAACATGGCGCCTCAAAGAGCACGGCCATTCCCGTGCGGAACACAAATTTCTTTTTCCCGAATTGTGTTCGGTACCTCCTCACTAGTTACGCAATCTTCCCATCTAATCTGCAGCATTCGTCTGTAGCACCACATTTCGAAAGCTATAATGTTTTTCTTTGAACCACTTATCGTCTACGTTTCCACGCCCGTACACACCAACACTGCAGACAAATGCTTTCAGAAAGGACAGAAAAGTCATTACTATCGTTTTTAGACTTGAACCACTTATATTTCTCCGTTGCAAGCAGGACCATAACTTCAAGAAAAATAAAGTGTCAATCTAAAAATAAACTTTAATCAGTTCTTCTAACATATTCGTTAACCTCAAAAGTAATATGTATTTACAGTAATATTATAATACAAACTTTTAGTAGAATATGAAGTACGGTTTGCTACAATGAGATTTTACAGCTATCATTTTAATTTCAATTCGGTAATCCTAGGCCTAATACTGTTGTTCAAAGCTACACGTGTATCATCACTTACTTCCAATCAATTCCTGAATTGTTTTTAAACAGTAAATCCTTGTTCATCTAAAATAAATCGTGGAGAAAATAGTAAGATACCAAAGACGATTTCCGGAATTTTATTGCATAATTTTTGATTTTTATTACAAAACTGCCCAAGAGAAGTCAGTGCAATGCGTTCTTGCAGTTCTGTCATTCTGGGCCGCGGTGCAGTAGCCGAGCGGTCTAAAGCACCTCGCTGCGGAGCGCGCGGTTGCTCGCCGTGGAGGTTAGAGTCCTCCCGGGGGCATGGGTGTGTGTGTTTGTCCGTAGGTTAGTTTACCTAAGTGTAAGTAGTTTGTAAGCTACGGACTGATGACCACCCAGTTTGGTCCGATAGATTTACAGACATTTGAATTTCTGTCATTCTGGAATTCAATAATTGTCCTCAATTCAAATGGTGCCGATGTTCTCCATTTCTGTCATCACTAGTGACGTTGTTAAGTTATCGTGGTCACACACTATGATTGACTGAGCACGTAACAAGGACTTTATATAATTAAAAAAAAGTTTGAAATTTTATATATTTTCGGGCCATATTTTGGCTCTTGCGTACTACTCGGTAAGACGGGGTAGAACTGAAAGCCTTAGGCGCACGACAATTAGGTCTTCAGCACCAGAACAGAAGTAAGATGGACGTAAATTAGACAGACTGTCTGTGCAGCTAAAGCACAAAAAGTTTGACGGATGTCGAGAATAGAGGTTAGCCTACAAAAGGAAGTTGCAGAAATAGTTACAATAGATTGGAACACTGCCCGATTCGGAAGCGGGTAATGGCTGCTTTATCCCGTCTGAGAAGTAGTGTTGGTTTCATAAACCGCAGCTTATTCCACGTCACTGACAACCAGTGTTCGTCCAACAAGTGCAGGGATTTATGCCGCAACACAGAGAGGACGTTCTCTACGATAATAGGACACCGTGGTACCATGTGATGTCCGCAGGCTTCATTGGCCTGATCAGCCTCTTCATTTTCTCCAGTTCTGACACGCCCAACAGTACGTCACCAGATTCCACCGCCGCTGGAGGGAGTACAGTTGGTCATGTACTTGCTGGGTTACTTTCTCAGCTGGGTAGTTGATCTGCAGTAAATGTAGTGCACTAATGGAATCAGACAAAACGAGTAAATGGCTGCCGGGAACCAGTGTTTAAGCAAGAAAATAAAGCAACTTTGCAAAAGTGCACAAATCGAAATTTATATTTGTGTAAAATATGAAAAGTTTATGCAAAATACTGCTAGCAGACAATTTTATAAAATACGCTGTTAATGATGGTTTTAAAAGTGAAATATGTTTATATTGAATTTATGTTAATAGTAATCAGCTAAATTAAATTTTATCATAATTATCTTTCTAAAATTAACTTATACATGTATAGATTCACACCTTCCACATCTTATCTACACTAAACTAAACTGCAAGTATTGATTTGTTTATTTTACATTGCAATGTATTATATAAGAATAGAATACGTCGGTTTTATGCATAATACACACAGTGAATGCCTATTCAAAATGAAAGTTATTGCTAGGTGGACCTTCAATATTAATCATTATAAGTCTTTCCGCGGACTATTTCTGATTTCTGTTTCTATTTTGTTCGTGTAACTAAACCATCAATCGCAGTCAGCTGTGTGCGCTGAACAGGGAACATTGGAAGCGTTTCTTATAATTAAATTCGTGATAGGGACTTGTTCAGTCATCTTATTTACATAAATGAAGTCTACCAACTATTTGAAATTCATCCCATTGCATCTACTGTTCAACACCTTCTTAAACAATGTCCATTCCAGCTAGCTACACATTATTTAAATTCATAGATCTGTCAGAATGAACTAATACACATGTTTATGTGATTTTCTTTTGCTATTTTTTATTTTATTTTATTTTTTATTTATTTATTTATTTTTTTGCTTTTGTTTTGATTTATGTCGAGTTTAAGTTTCACTGCGACTAAGAATTAGTGCCTTTTTCTTTCTCAAAACAAATTTATTCATTGGTTCTTCAAATGTATAAACATACACAGCCAGCATTTGACAAGTATAAGCATACCAAGGGGGATAAATCAGTAATGAGATCCACAAGCTGCGAGGAAATGCAGTATATTGTTACGGCCTGATTAAACTTGAAACGTTGTGTTTTTTACTTCTATTTTTGTTTTTGTGGCAGAATGTTGTCGAATTTTTTATTTATGGTTTTAGGGCGCAAAACGGCTGAGATCATAAGTGCCCAAGTCAGAACACAGTTAAAACACATGACGACGAAGGCAAAGCCAAATAAAACGAGAAGGCTAGTTACAGTCAGTCAACTTTCTGAAATAAAGAGTTATTAAAAAAGAATAAATAAAACAGGCAATGGCTAAGTACATTTCTGTTTACTATATAAACATGGCTGGATCCCCGGCTGGGGAATGTTAAATTTTCTTTGCCATATTGCTATGGCGCATAAAAAGGAAAACGCGATCTGCAGACCGAGTGTCATGTGCTAAGATATCAGGCAACTCGTATAGGAAATACAAACTGTGTTGTAGACTATTAAAAATGGGCATTCCACCAGAAGATGCCGTTTAGTCAATTGCTGGAAATAGTGCCCACAAGTAGGAGCCGAGTCACCACTTAGTAAGTGGCGGTGGCTGAAACCACGACATCCTAAACGTAACTGGGCGAGTATTACCTCTTCGCGACGAAGAGGCCGAGAGGAGGTCAGCCAAACAGTTGGAAGAGGTTTAATGTCCCGAAGTTTGTTTGCTTCAAGAGAAGACCAATGGGAGCGCCAAAGCGATATCACTTGCCCAGAGACGCTGACGCGATCATCTGAGAGGACTGAAGAGGTAGCAAACCGAGGGAGGAGGGCTGCATTTTTTGCAGCAGAATCCGCCTTTTTATTCCCCAACACACCGACGTGGCCAGAAAACCACAGGAACTCCACTTTGGTTGCACTGTCAATGAGGGAGTGAAAGCACGCCTGAATTCTTTGTACCAAGGGGTGTACGGCATACGGCTTGCAAAGGCTATGGAGTACACTCAGAGAATCTGAGCAAATGACACTATTAGAGAGCTCGTGTCGCCTGATGTACTGGTTGGCCTGATAGAGGGCAAAGAGATTCGCAGTGAAGATTGAGCACTCGTCAGGAAGACGATATTCGAAAGAATGGTCGCCGAGACGAAGCCACACCCACACCGAGGTCGATCTTGGAACCAGCGGTGTAGAAAAAGAAATGTTCCCGAAGCTGCGTGCGAAGTGCAAAAAACTGACTGCGGGATACATCGAACCTGGGGTAGTGTACTTGGAGAAAGAATGGATTGCAAGTTTAACAGACGTCAGGGAGGTGAAGCACCCATTGCTATTTTGAAGCTCGTCGCATTCTTCAACATCGAGTAGCTTAATGCGACAAAAGCGACTGTGACTTAAACCCTGCCGTGAACCCACCCAGGATTGCATGAAGCTCTGCCGCGAAAACACTATACTCCGTTCACCGAAACGAGAGACGGACTGTAAGCACAGCGACGCGCGTGACCAGGGGTGCACAAAACACAGGCGCTTGCTCAGAGTTGCCGCATACGTTTCAGGTGTAAAGCGTTTGTGTGTGTTATGAGGATGATATTAGAGGCTGGCTAGAAATTTTATCTTAAAGGACCAGTTGCTGAATAGCAGCATAAGTTTTAAGCTTTCATATTCTCTTTTTCTCTTTCTCATCTGTACCGCGCAAGTGTAAACGCATTATGTTCTTCTACATTTTAAATCCATGCAAGAAGCTATCAAAAAGAAATCATTAGTTCTTAATGTCTATAACACGGATCTGTTGTGTCCAGAACAATAAATAACAGGTATTGTTATAAAGGCAGCTGCATGTACTGGTGTTGGTCGTTTCTCGAGTTACCACATGGTAATTGATTACAAGGGCACAAACTCTTTGAAGTCTCCAAAAAAGAACACCATGACAGACGCTTACAGAAAGTGTTCATGACTTTCACAGAAATGTGATACGACCGAAAGTACATAATTTGTTTTGTTGACGCAGTTCTTACTGTCATAAACGAAAAATGCAGATTTGTGCAATTTTCAGATATTCTATGAATTACAGAATGAAACTTTCACTCTGCAGCAGTGTGTGCGCTGATATGAAACTTCCTGGCAGATTAAAATTGTGTGCCGGAACCGGGACTTGAACCTGGGACCTTTGCCTTTGCGGGAGAGTTTCTGTGAAGTTTGGAAAGTAGGAGGCGAGGTACTGGCGGAAGTAAAGTTATGAGGCGGCATCGTGAGTCGTGTCGGGATAGCTCAGTCGGTAGAACTTTTGCCCGCAAAAGGCAAAGGTCCCTCGTTCGAGTCCCGGTTCCGGCACACAATTTTAATCTGCCAGGAAGTTTCATTTTATGAATTATTATAAGAAATGAATTTTGAATATCAGTGGCGTCTAATATCACTGCTATATAGCAAAACACCTGATACAGAGGTTTTAATTCCAAATTATTAACTTATCCACCAAGAGCTGTAAAGTTTGTGTTCTTTTATTTATCGACCGGTTTCCGTATCGCATTACTCTTCATGCCCTATACATATTAAGTTGCAGATTAGTGTTGTATCCATAACATCATGCTTTACATATGTCATACAAAATAAAGGAAGAATTAATGTAATACTGCAACCAGTCGTTAAATAAAACAACATAAACTTTAGGACTGTTGGTGGATTAGTTAATAATTTGTAATTAAAACTCGACCAACAGCGGCAGTCTCTATTCCATTACAACATGGAACCACATCCATTGTACATAGGTAGCGACATTGAGCGAGCGCCTCGTTTTTGTCCACCCCTGGTCACGCGTCCCGGCACAGAGTAATATCTACAGAGGGGAAGCCCCCCCCCCCCTAAACCTCTGTCCTATGCTCCACTCGTATTTCCTTAAGATGCTAGAAGATGTCAGGCGGTTCCCCAGCTTACCGGCAGACCACAGTAGAGGCGCTTCTGAGGGTGCCTCTCGCACGTCAGAGGGTAGCGTGGAGGGGAGGCTGAGGGGAGAGCTTGTGCTGCCTGCCACGAGGCCACGGCTGTGTCCGGTTAGAGGGAAAGTGCTTGTGGGGACAGTCGCTACCTGCCGCCTGCTCTGACGAGTTTTAAAGGGCTGCTTCTGACCTCAGCGCCATCATAGGACATCTTACGGAACTGCTCTGGCCCTCCCTCCCCGCACTCTGAGCGTGTGACCGGGCCCTTATGGAGGTTTCCCGTCTGTATATATTTGTCTGTGTTCCCGGTCTATTTACAGTCTTTCTCTCGTTTCGGTAAATGGAGTGTAGTGACGGTTGGAAGGTCGAATCTGACTGGAAGTTAGCTCTTACTGAGAGATGTTTGTCTGCCTTCCGCAGCTATAGGGCTGGCGCTGCTGACGGACACGTGGGAGTACGACACGGGCGTGCTGACCCTGCGGCCGTGGAACGTGTTCGTCATGATGTGCACCATCCCGGCGCTGCTCGGGGGCCTCCTCATCTCCTTCTTCCCAGAGACGCCCAAGTTCCTGATGGCGCACGGCCGCAACGACGAGGCGCTCGCCGTCATGCGCAGCATCTACGCGCGCAACACCGGCCGCAGTCCCGACACTTTCCCGGTGAGGCAACAACCGTAGTCTGTTATTACGTAGCCACAATGTTACAGCTCGTACCGAATAAGTACACTGCCGTAAAGAATAGCACTACTTCTGACAAGGAGAGGACGCCTACTCGTCATCGCCGAATTCGTCCAAATTTATAGTACATGTAGAGCATGGGGAGATATGAAACTACACCAAGAAAGAACTCCAGATAATTCGTCCAAATTTATGGTACATGTAGGGTATGGTGAGATATGGAACTGTACCAAGAGGGAACTCCAGATGGCTAAGCGTTTAGGAAATAAAAAGAAGTTTGATACTGATCTATCATCATATGCACCTTATCAAATGCCTCTGAGTGAGGCTGTTTAGAATGCGGTGTTTGGCTCAGTGATAAGACAGCGGATTTTTATTGAAATGTTCGCGGGTTTGATTCCGCCCACCGGCAAATATGTTTTTATTTATACATGTGGCGTCTATTCCGAAAGTACAGACGTAACTTTTGATCCTGCAGTTACTATTCTATCATATTCACAGAATATATGACATCAACTGCGAATGAGCAAAGCGGAAAATGTGTACCCAGCCGGGATTCGAGCCCGGGTCTCTCGCTTTCTGGGCAGTTGCGCTAACCTGTACACAACATTTTTTTTTTTTTTGGGTGGGGGGGGGGGGCAGCACTGTGGACACAGTGCTGACCGCATCTGCAAGGACTACCTAAGCTCACCTCTCGTCAGACACAAATTTCCTGCTTTACCCTGCCCACAGTACTCAAACTCGTAGTCACTAAGTACTAATTCCAGTAAGAGTAAGAGCTCCAAACTTGCCCACCCCTCTCCACTTGATGTCATATATTCTGTGAATATGAAAGAATAGCCGGCCGCGGTGGCCGAGGGGACTGCGGCCCGTCAATCACGGTCTGCACGGCCACTACGGTCGGGGGTTCGAATCCCCCCTCGGGCATGGATACTTGTGCCGTCCTTAGTATTAGCTAGTTCATAAATAGTTTATAAGTTTAGGGACTGATAACCCCGCAGTTAAGCTATACAAACATTTGAACATTTTTATGAAGAAAAAACAACTGCAGGATCAGTAGTGACGTCTGTTCCTTAGGAGTGGACGCCACAAGTATATATATAATATGCCAGTGACGGGCCATGATCCTTCCGTTAGTGGGGAGGGGTGGGCAAGTTTGGAGCCCTTACTGTGGGCAAGGTAAAGCTGGAAATTTGTGTCTGACGGGAGGCGTGCTTGGGTAGTCCTTGCACGTGCGGCGAACACTGTGTCCTCAGTGGCGTTGCCGGGCGCCGTGGCTCAGCGCGCCCGGTCAAGGAGCTCAACGATCTCTGTAATAAAAAAGCTGAGCTAAACGAACAAACAAGAACAAAGTGAACTAATGACCACAAAAGATAGATCTACCTGATGAAAAGAGAGGGGAAAAAGTGGTGTAGAGGTCAGTGCAACTGTCTAGCAACCCGGAGACCCGAGTTCGAATCCCGGCTGTGTACACATTTTCAGCTTTGCCCTTTCGCAGTTTGTCATATATTCTGTGAATATGAAATATTTTTTTGCTCCTTGGCAATGCGTACACTACTGACGTCACAGTTAACCGCAACATCATATATATTATTTTGTATTTATATGTTGCACAACATCAGCATGGGACGTCATTATTTAAAACAAGCATATTATCTTACAAACTTGGGGTTGTAACGGCCCATAAGGTGCAAACAAGAATAATCGTGAGGTCGATGAATATCACCGCGGTACATGCAATTGATCAGGTGCAAAAGAATGGAAGTATCGATTTACATACACGACGTTCTCAAGTGTTTATAGTCCCGAATTTCATCCAATGCCGGTTTTTTTTTTTTTTTTTTTTTTTTTTTTTTTTTTTTTTTTTTTTTTAATTGTGACGTCAGTATACATCTATATCAATAAAAATGTTGAAATGTTTGTTTATCTATCGGACCAAACTGCGTGGTCATCGGTCTGTAGCTTACATACTACTTAAACCTACGTAAACTAACCTACAGACACACTCAGACACCCATGCCCCTGGGAGGACTGGAACCTCCACGGCCAGCAACCGCGCGCTCCGCAGCGACTACATCAATACTCTGCAAACCAATGTGAAGTGCATGGCAGAAGGTACGTCCCACTGTACCAGTTATTCGGGTTTTTTTCCCATTCCATTCCACGTATTGAGCCTGGGAAGAAGGAATGTTTAAATGCCTCCTTGACCTCACGATACCTACGGGAAAAATATGTAGGTATAAGCATTGCGAAGGAGTAGAAATAAATTCGCCGCCGGTTGGAGTTGAACCCACGAACTTCTCAATACAAATCCGATCTTTTACCGCTGAGCCAAACACCGCTTCCTATACACATTCTCACAGGGACAGTTGATAAGATGCATATGGTGATAGACCCGTATCAAACTTCCTTTTATTTCCTAAACGCTTGGCCATCTGGAGTTCCCACTTGGGGCACTTTCGTGTCTCACATGTGCCATAAATTTGGACGAATTCGGCGATGACGAGTAGGCGTCCTCTCCTTGTGAGAGTTTTTCAACTCACAAATGATTTACAATCTGGTTCTTAAAAAATACTCACCTACATGTTATAAGGAAGAATATATTTTAAAATGATTTCCAGTCCATGGTGTACAGCAATCAGTGAGAATAAATATTCCTTCAGTAAAAAACCGTCTAGATTGCAAATTGTTTTATTAATTAATGACGCGTTTCGCTCTTTAGCAGGGCATCTACAGATTATCTGCGTGACAGAATTTACACAAAACTACAAGGCGGAATTGCAAAACGGGTACAATGGTACACGGGCTTTTTTTGTGTTGTATAAATGGTAAACAAAGCTTACAATGCGCTCTCCGTGGTGTGACACCGTAAGTTGTTTTGCGGTGTTTATTTTGCTGGAAGTTTTGGATTTTCTTGTAGCCCTACAAATGATCGGGTAACAACGAATTACAGTTGGAACATACTCGATAAATATGTGAGAAACATAAAACCGATTTTTAAGATTACCTTAATAGAAGCGGTGGTCTCTGATGATACAAGATAAGCCCATTTTTACAATTGCGCCCACGGGCGGTGGGCGGGCGTGGTGTGCTGATCCGCCGACTTGTACAGACTAACTAAGGGAATGTCTGTACAAGTCGGCGAAGCAGCACACCACGCCCGCCCACCGCCCGTGAGCGCAATTGTAAGCATGGGCTTATCTTGTGTCATCAGAGACCACCGCTTCTATTAAGGTAATCTTAAAAATCGGTTTTATGTTTCACACATCTTTACGGAGTATGTTCCAACTGTAATTCGTTGTTACCCGATCATTTGTATGGCGACAAGGAAATGCAAATTTCAGAAAAATAGAAACACCGGAAAACAACTTACGGGTCACACCCACGGAGAGCGCATTGTAAGGTTTTTTTCCATTTATACTGTCTTCTTAACACAAAATAAGCCCATTTACCATTATAACCGTTTGTAATTCCGCCTTGTAATTTTGTGTAAATTCTGTCACACAGATAATCTGAAGATGCCCTGCTAAAGGGCGAAAAGCGTCATTAATTAATAAAACAATTTGCAATCAAGATGGTTTTTTACCGAAGGAATTTATTTTAAGAGAGTGTTTAGAAAGAATTTGAATGTTTTATTTCAGAATAGCAATATACAGGATTTCTACAAGATATGCGACATGCTTCAATACTTTGTGTGGCCACCTTTAGCGTTTTTGAGGGCTTATACTCTTTGTGGCATAGAATGAACAAGTTTTCCATAACTAGTATGCTCAATTTCATGATACCACACTTCAACATTTTTTTTTTCAATTAATTATTTTCTGATAGTGTAACAGTATTTCATGAGTTTTGCAGACATAATTGCCCATAAAATCTCAATGGGGTTAATAGCGGGTGATTTGGTGCGCACCATAATCGCTCAATGCCGAGATCTGAGGCACAGTGCTGGACAGCCCTGGATCGGTGTTAACTGGCATTGTCGTCTTGGAAAATAAACGGTCCTTAGTTTTCATCTCTAAAATAGTCCCTAACAGTATTCAAAACTTCCTCCTTAATGATGTCACACTGTGCTGTTTCACTGATTGAACAGGTACAGCCGGCCGCGGTGGCCGAGAGGACTGAGGCGCTCCAGTCACGGTCTACACGGCCACTACGGTCGGGGGTTCGAATCTCTCCTCGGGCATGGATATTTGTGCCGTCCTTAGTGTTAGTTAGTTCATAAGTAGTTTGTAAGTTTAGGGACTGATGACCCCGTAGTTAAGTCCCATAAGCTATACAAACATTTGAACATTTGTGTTGAACAGGTGCAAACTTTAATTCTACCGACCCCTTTAGAAGTTATTGCTCCCCACAGCGTAACACTTTCATTAAATTTCTTAGTTTTCATAACACATTACTTCTTTAACTTCTCTCCGGGCTCCATCCACAGTTTTATACCACCATCATTACCGAACAGAATAAATTTCTGTCTGAGAAAACTACCCTACACCAATTTTCATACATTTCAACAATTATTTTCCTGGGTTGGATATGTTTTCTTGTCAGGTACGGCTTCTTTGCAGGCTTTTTCTTCTTAATGTTCGTATCTGAGAGACAACAGTGTTTGGTGTGAAACGGAATGACCTAGATCACGTTGCAGCTTGCACTAAAACTGCATGGTACTTAATATTCGTCCTTGTTTCGCCATTGCTTTCAGCGCCCTGCATAATCTTAAGCTGACATCCTTCTTGCGACCTCATTTATGCTTAAAAATTGTCATCCCTGTCTCCTTTTCTCTTTTTAAAACATTACGCATTGTTTTATGGTCAATAAATAACCCCTCCTAGCAATTTTCATCATGTCATGCTTCCTTGGAGATAGGTCTTTCTTCCTCCACATAGCCTAATATATATATATATATATATATGGGCCAGTATACTAGTGGGGAGTTTTTTGGACCCGAGTGTATTGTTCAAATGGTGCACATGGAACGATACTGACGTACCTTCCGTCAATCCATACTCAGACACCCGTATTAGCCTCCAGGGACGAAACGAAGGTCGAAACGCGTCATTAAAAAAGGAATAAAACAATTTGCAATCAAGATGGTTTTTTACTAAAGGAATATTTATTCTCACTGATGGCTGTACACCATGGACTGGAAATCACTTCGTAAACCCGTTACTCGGTCTTTGATGTTGTTCTTCATACAGTGTCCGAAATATTTCCTCCGACTTGTTCCGAAATTTGTATTCCAAATGCCAATTTTAAATGATTTACTTATTACAATTTTGTTACTTGTACATTCTCTCAACTAATATGGTATTGCCAAAATGACGCCTCAACCATCTCTCATGTTAAACATAGCTTCTTGTAGCAATTGTTTTCTCAATACTGTTTCTCTCTCTACAGTAGCCTAATAGTAATGCACTACTGAGGTGATGCCTCCGTACAGGCGTGCAGCCCATAGTGGCTAGCTCTTTCTAAAATTAAAATAAAAAAAATTGTCATTGCCGAAACCAGTTTAAATAAAAAAAATATAAATAAAAAAATTAAGTATACAATTTTTCGTTATATTACTCGAAATCTCTTTGGATTTTATTAAAACGTGTTATTTTTGTACAGTAA
Organism: Locusta migratoria; assembly: GCA_026315105.1. Classification (NCBI taxonomy): domain Eukaryota; kingdom Metazoa; phylum Arthropoda; class Insecta; order Orthoptera; family Acrididae; genus Locusta; species Locusta migratoria. The sequence goes on from CM048747.1 coordinate 429,179,601, forward strand.
CGCACCTGAAGACGCAACTTTAATTGTTGCCGGTAGTGTGGGTCTCCACAACTCCAAATAAAAAAAGGGCTGATGTGGATCATCGGTGTTTCATCCAGTCAATTCCAGTTTTAGTTGTTACAAATCTCCATTTAGAACTGGTTAAAAGTTCCTTTAATTACGAGGGCCATTTAAAAAAGTCCGTGCAGCATTTAAAAAACTACTGACATTTTCGGGGAAAACCATTTTTATTTTTTGACATTGTCTCCTTTTAGACTTATACACTTCGTCCAAACGCTGTTCTAATTTGTTGATCCCTTTCGCATAATAGGAATTATGCGAAATAGCTATTAGTTTATGCAATCATCTCATCGTTTGAATGAAAACTTCGTCCCGCCAGCCATTTCTTCAAATTGAGGACCAAATGGTAATACGAGGAAGCCAAGTCTGGAGAATAGAGGGGATCTGAAACGAATTGGAATCCTATTTCCAATAATTTTGCGACCACAACTGCTGAGGTGTGTGCTGGTGCATCATCGTAATAGAAAAGGACTTTTTTGTAGACCAATCGCCGGCGTTTTTCTTGCACCTCAGTTTCCAAACGGTCCAATAAAGGTGAATAGTATGCACCTGTAATAGTTTTACCCTGCTCCAGATAGTTGATGAGGATTATCCCTTGCGTACCGCAAAGACTGTCGCCACAACCTGTAAGGCCGACGGACCGGTCTTCGCCGTTTTTCGTGCAAATTCTTCGTAACTCATTGCTTAAATCGTTCTTGCTCTCAGGTTTATAGTAACGTATCCATGTTTTATCCACAGTGACGAAAACGACGATTAAAGTCCTGCGGATTTTTTCTGAACAGCTGCAAACCTTCCTTGCAACATTTCACACGATTCCGTTTTTGGTCAAGCGTGAGCAATCACGGCACCCAACTTGCGGATAGTACAAGCAATCTCACGCACCTTTTCTGGCATCCATCACGGATTTTACCAATATTTTCTGGAGTCGTAACCTCCATAGGCCGTTCAGAACGTTGAAAGATTGTGTTCTTTTATAAAAACGTATTTAAGATTGACTGTAACTGGTTTAAAGATCAACATGATATACAAATAGCCAGTGAGATGAGTGAAAACGCGCAATACTTCTTAAATGTCATCTGTGAAATTACTTTCGTAAATTAATGCAATCATTTTGCTTATACACTACTTTTGAAATCAAATTTAAGAGTCGCCACTGGGATTTTATTTATTAAATATTAAAAAACAACTAGTGAATTTACTATAGACTGTCACTAACTGTATGCAGTGGCGACATCAAGCTTTCCATTTGTCAATAACAATAATTGTCAATATTGCGCACTCTGTGCAACTCAAACATTTTCCCCTGACCTACCTATCTTTACGATAATTTTACAAGAATTTTCCCTCCAAACTATTTCAGTCAAAGGTGGTTGAAATGAGGTAAGCACAAATTTGAATAAAACTATATTCACGGTTTCTATTTTACAGCCTGACCAATGCAACACAAATGTGTCCATATGCAATATATATGCAAAAACATCAGTTTAAAAGTCAATAAAATACAATAAATATCAAAATGAGTGACTTTACATAAAAGTACAAATAAATTCAAGGTTTACAGCTTCACACATTGCAAATCATGACTCGAGTATCTACGACCTGCGTCGACGACACAACGTCTAGCCTGTGGTGGTAAGAAACAAATAAACTATTCTCTTTCAGAAATTTTGCAGCATCTTATCAGAACTGACCAGAGACTTTTATATTTCATTGAGTGTAAAGAGAGAGCTAATTTCAACTGATTTATTATATCAGACATGTTTATTTAATTGTTTTATTAATTTACACACCATACACAATCAACCAGGAGCATGTCTGAATACTAGGTGTACCGTAAAGGTAAAACATATGCCTAAAAAACAAAATATTTTGTATTAAAATTAAGCAATTCCTTGTTGATCATCAATTGTCATTTGCATAGAACAAAGATTGTTTTATAATACATACACAGTGTCAGTAATGAACAAACGAAAGGTCTGAAAACTGTTTGCAGGTAGCAGGTGATTACTAAATTTACAAGATTCAATAAGAAATTTCGAAAAGTTCGATTGCTTAGACGCCGGCCGCGGTGGCCGAGGGGACTGAGGCGCTCCAGTCACGGTCTGCACGGCCACTACGGTCGGGGGTTCGAATCCCCCCCCCCCCCCCCCGGGCATGGATATTTGTGCCGTCCTTAGGATAAGCTAGTAGATAAGTAGTTTGTAAGTTTAGGGACTGATGACCAGAGGCGTGCAGCGAGCCTGTGCTACCCGCCCGGGCCCGTAGCCACGCCCCCCGGGCGGGCCTGGCCACGCGCTGCCCGGCCTGCCGGCACCAGCCCCACCGGACAGTGGCGGGCAGCAGTGGTCGGGTACCCCAACTACCCGCCGAGTGCCAGTCCGCCCGGCCGCCCGTGCCGCTCTGCTGCTAGCCGGGGCACGCGCCCGCCAGCCGCTTCACACTTAGCGGGAAATACACTATTCCGATTTTCACACTGTAAAAACTGTTCACGTTACAAACGACCATCCCACATCGGCTTATTAACTTAGTTTTTCCTTACAAGCTTTACTTTCCTTGGAAAAAATTACATGTCTGCGTTTCATTCCGCTTGAGTTTTTAGTTTCATAATGCTTTTCACTCGATTCTGAAGAAAGTATAGGGTTAAAAAAATCTGATTTTTGGACATCTGATAGTACAGCAACTTAGCTTTCTAACAAAGCATTAAACTTTTCATTTACAAATCATGTATTGAAAAAGTTAGATACTGGGCAGCTTACTGACCGATGCATTTTAGAACACACATTAACGCGAGTGCAATAGCGCTGTCTCAAATCATGAATAATTGCTAGTTAATGAGCAGCATCAGTGTTACGATAGCAAGTATACGCATTCAGCGCGTGTTCGAACAGCGTTTCTGTGGACATTTCGCTAAATTACTTGATGTTTCCTTGCTGCTAAGAAAAAAATAAGTAAATAAATAAAAATAAAAACAAACGATCAGTTGCAATCGAGGTCATTAGAAACGATTAACTGGTAGAATGTTGGAAGGTACAGCTTACGCTTAACCACTCCAAGGGGAGTAAACTAATTACTGTTCCACGATCAGGCGTGTGGACCATTGTTGTCATTTTATTTTATATTTCCCTCTTTTCCCTTTGGCTGGGGGTAGCTGAAACACAGCCGCGGTGGAGTAGCCGAGCGGTCTAAAGCGTCTCGCTGCGGAGCGCGCGGTTGCTCGCCGTGGAGGTTCGAGTCCTCCCTGGGGCATGGGTGTGTGTGTTGTCCTTATGTTCGTTTACCTAGGTTTAAGTAGTTTGTAAGCTACGGACTGATGACCACGCAGTTTGGTTCAATAGATTTACAAAGATTTGAATATTTTGTAGCTGAAACCACGAGGGAGTCACCACTATTCGAGAGGTGACATTCAAGGTCGCAGTTATCAGTTTTGTATCGCTGGACAGTCTTTCGTGTATCTTGTAAACACTTGGGATTTTTCCTCACTGATTTAATTGTCAGTGTACTATCAGTTGCGAGAGAAAAAAAGTAGACGTGCGCATTAATGCACCTGGTAAAAGCAGAACGTCCAATTTTGTGGTGCAGAAGCAAAACGGTAGCCGAATCGGCTCGCGCCGGAAGTATTAAACATGTTGAAAGTCGTTGGCTTCGCGTTAGCCGGCACCAGCAAATTTTTAGGTAGTTTTATACTTTGCTCAGTATTTACTTACACAGTGTTTCACTTCCACTTCATATTAAACTATGTGATGGCTCTAACATAAAGAACAAGATTATTCCTTAAATCTCTTCAGTATCTTGTTACTAATAAATCTACGTATTTCATGTATGTGACAAAAAATTATATGCCCTACGATGATGTGATATTTAATTTTGTTCAAGGTTGTCCAGCTAATAATCTAGCTAAAATTCTGCCAAGGTAAACAGGAAATCTTTAAAAAGCCAGTAGTTTGCGAACTGTATTCGTCTACTACTTTTTTTACGTTCCTAGAAACTGTTGGAGGATGAGGAATAACGTCTTTGGCACTTGTAGTGGGGTACTGTGCTCGTATCCCCATCAGAGTCTGTGCGAGGTCTCGAAACCCTTCTCCCGCAACTGTGCTGAAGGGCCGCAAATCTATTGCACACATTCTTACACATTTCTCCAGCACATAAGATTTTGCTATTGCTACAACTGTTCAAATCAGTATTCAGATAAGCTTTGCAGCTATTCAGGTGCCATAACAGCGTAGTGGTACTGCCATCACGGAACGACAATAATTTACGGCAGCCATTACACTCCGCAAAACCCACAGTTTTATTTTCATTACCTAGAATCAACATAAAATACTCCCATACAATGCTGTCTCCAGATAACTTTAAACACGAGTTTCCTGGAGACGTCTTTTTTCTTTCTCGGATCGTCTACTCCTTGCTCGTTGGTACGATCTGTTCTGTTCGCTATTTATTTCAGACATAACGATCGATAACATATAAATTGCAATGTAGGTAACATAAAAGGTGCGTGAAGCCTACGCTGTGAGTATTACAACCTCTTCCTCAGAACTGTCTGCATTCCCCCGCTCGCAGCGCCGCCTGTAGCGCTGTTGCACCGAGCCCGGCGGGTGCCCGCTCGCTCGCCCGGCGAGTGTCGGGACTCGACGGCGCACCGCAGCTCGCTCGCTGTGTACAGCGGTGCAATGTGGCTCGACTACCCGCGGTGCGGGCAGCAGAGCGCAGCGGCCGGACGCAGGCGAGCTCGGGCGGGTAAATGTAGCACGCTGCACGGCTCTGCTGATGACCCCGTAGTTAAGTCCCATAAGCTATACAAACATTTGAACATTTGATTGTTTAGAACTTGACTATACAGTGGAACGTTGGTCAAAAAGCATAATTCGCTTCTGAGCTTTATCTGCAATATGAAACCTTCGTTATGCAATACACATTTTTATGTCGAAATTACTGTAATTTATTTATTAATTGATTAATTAATATTTTTTTACGAATATCAACAGAAGAAAATTAAATTTGTTGCCTTTGAAATTGCACACAAAGTTGTGTTGGGTTGAGGGGGGCGAAGGGTTGTCGTGAAAATATTTTTGTTGGAATGGGTCGCGTATTAACAAAGGTTGTGAAAAACTGTTCTAGGTGGTATAGCTGACTGCGTTAGAAAGTGAGGTGAGGTGTTGGTGTGTCGTCAGGTGCGCCGGCTGGTGGACGAGGTGTCGCAGCGCAAGGGGTCGCTGTCTAGCGGCGCGTCCAGCCCCAAGAGCGTGCTGGAGGGCGCGCGCGCCGCCTGGCGACAGGTGCGGCCGCTCTTCCGCATGCCCCATCTGCCCTATGCCGCGCTCGCCTTCTCCGTCCAGGCCTTCTGTCTGCTCAGGTAACGCCGCCCACGCCGCCTCGCCCTCTACAATGGTTTAGCCACAGTCGCGACACACACTGCTGTACAAATTGTTACCAACTGACAGTCACAACGACACCATAAAATAGGGAGTATACAAAAAGGAAACTCCAAAGGAGTTTAGAATACAGGGAGACGCCCTTACGTAGAAAAAGTGAAGCCTGCTGCCGCCATATTGCTAAGTTTCGGAGACGCGTTCGTATTGTGGACCTGATGTTCTATGTCACAGGAATAAAACGTCAACCGAGCGAGGTGGCGCAGTGGTAACGCACTGGACTCGTATTCGGGCCGGCGGTGGTTCAAATCCACCCCCGGCCGTCCAGATTTAGGTTTTCCGTGATTTCCCTAAATCACTCCAGGCAAATGCCTGGATGGTTCCTGTCAAAGGACACGGCCGATTTCCTTCCACGTCCTTACCCAAAACTCCGAGCGTTAGCTCCGTCTCTAATGACCAAGCTGTCGATGGGACGTTAAACCCTAAGCTTCCTTCCTTCCAATAAAACGTCCGACATATATGCCGTGATGCACAACGTGTTAAAAGGGTGAAATTGAGCCGTTAAAATAAGTTATCAAATATATTGTAATGAGTATTTATAACTATTTATTCAAGAAAGTATATTGCTTGAAAATACATACTTTGCACTGACTGTCAGCTCAATGCATTAACAGTAACCATCTGACGTATGTGCTCGGCATAGAAAAGGCCCTCTCACAGACATACATTACTAGACTGGCAAACTTGCCACTCTGACTGAAGCCTGATACCGCCATCTTGCCTCACCTCACGGCAAAAAGTTTGCATACGGTAAAATTATGATCTTCTGACACGATGTGATGTTGTAAGCTTCAGCCTACTAGTTGGTTTGAACATGATTTGCATTTGAGCTAACACTTCCGCAATAGTTGAATTTAACAGATAGACTTACATTGTCGAACCGTGTTTTGAGAAGAACGTGTTACGTACGCTTAAATTTTACTCACTGTCCTAGCGGCCTTACGTGATTATGTCAGTCGTGTGACGTTGGCATCAGCCATTCGCTTGACGATGCAAATGTTTCGTTATGACAACTTCGTTTTATGAGTTCAATTACTGTTACTAAGTGAACGAGGACACATACAAAAATCTGTCAACCATAGAGCACGAACAGAATTATTTATTTACTTCATCATCTGTACGCAAAACTAATCAACTCACATTGTATCGATTTAACTAAGAATATCATCTTGGTTAGGGCTTTCTACCGTTTGTTGATGTTGCCAACATAATCATACGAGGTCACTGAGATGGCAAGTAAAATTTTCCACCATATACATTGAAATCACATTGTAATTATGGGAAAAACACTGAGATGAATAAAGATACCTGTTATCCACGACCAATAGCACATTTATAACGATCAAACTATTGAAAGAAAAGCCTAGTAACAGATGAACAAAAAGAGCAAATTAACGGGACTCATAAGTAGACTGTAGTTTTCGTAAGAACACTCAAATGAATAAAGATACGTGTTATCCACGTCAAATGGCACTTTTATAACATTTAACGTTGTTGTTCTCGCAATTCCAGTATTAAACTATGACTTTCTACATAAAAGATCGCCACTCATAACCCCACTTTGAAAATTGGGTATTAGGATAACGAACTGACGTGATCGACAATGTGCATACAACGTGACGTGACGTTGACGTGATGGACGGTGTGAATTGACCTTATATCTTCGGTTTGATGTACGAAAAATTACTGCTATATACAAAACATGAATCAACCAATATGTCAAATGTCTGAAGACAACTTAGTTACGTGGGTTCATCCGTATTTTTACGAATGTTTTCTGTAAATACATATACTACTGCTCACATGTTTGTATTACAGAAATATGGCGGCGAGACTTCTGTGACACCAATAATACTATATATTGTAGAAAAGACATTTTTATATATGCACAAAAGCTGCTTTTATTTGATAATGTATATGGCATTGCCAGTCTAGTCATATATGTCTGTGGGCCATCTCCCTTTATTCTAACCTCCTTGGAAACTCCCGCTGCTGTCTGCCGTCCAAAATTTAGTGCGCATGCTCGGAAGGCCACCTTGAAAGCCAGTAAACGCGCGGTCACTCGCTATTCTGTGGCGTCTTTGAAACGAGTCAGGACTGGATAACTTTCCATTTGTTTTGTTAATTGTATACTTTAACTACTTGAATTGTGTAAAAGTAAACAAGTATTTGGTGCAGTGTAGTGAAAAGATAGAAATATTTGTCAATAGTTGGAGCTGTTCCATTTTTATTATGAGAAGCAATAAAAGCAAAGGCGGTCGATGGTGTTCAGCGCCTAATTGCCGCAATAATTCTAATACAAATAAGGATATAAGCTTCTTTACCTTCCCAAAAGATGTTGACCGGTAAGTGAACGTCTATATTTATTTAGTAAAATTTAAATGTTATCAATTTCGAATCAGAGCAATGTCTACATAATCATTAAAAGTAGCCTTGTTTCTTCGGTTGACGATAACTCCCGCTGTTGCTGCAAAAATTCAACATCATCGAAATGTTGAAATACATTTACATTTTATAATTATACATTTAACGTAGCAAGGAATAATATGAAAGTCAAAGAATAGTTCGCAAGTAGCGAGACTAATCTTTTGTGCGTGCGTTCCCTTTTCCTACTGCCCATATAGGCGAGATACTTCAGGAATTTTAAGGCTCATCTACCTGCTCACCTTCACATAATTTGATGCAAAAGGTAAAATTTTACTTACGGAAGCGGAGACGTAGTGTGCTAATGTTGTCAACGACCGTTGAATGCTCTTTGGATATTCAAACAAATGAAATAAGAGCAATAATCTTGCTGTTCTTGCTCTATGGTTGGCAGGTTCTTGTATCTACCTTTCTCTGGTCGGTAAAGTAATTGTCCTCGTAAAATGAATATTATGTTGCCAACATTAAAACATTGCGCTAAGTAAAACTGAACCTGTCAAATCGATGACACTAATCCTGCCTCCTGCTTAGGCAGGTAAAATTTTAATTACGGCAGTGGAGGCATAGTGTGCTAATGTTGGCAACGGATGCTCTTCGCATACTCTCACAAAAAGAATAAGGGGAATCATTATTTTATGCTGTTTCTGCTCTATGACTGACAGGTTCTTCTATGTGTACTTCTCCGACAAAACGATCATTGATTTCATCGTACATTTAGGCCTACTTTTTTTTTAGTTGGATTACAATTAGATGCAAGAACAGGGCGCAAAATAGAGGAGAACATAATGAAAAGCCTTTTCCTTTCGAAAAAGTCGGTGACATTAGCTGCAGTTCGTAAAATGTCCATTTCCAACAAAAGTACTGAGTGACTATAGCTCCGCGTTTACCATCATTCAATATGGCGACGAGCGCAACGCTTGGCCACATACGAATCAAAGGCGCCGCCCACAGCTTTCCCTTCTGTATACTCCCTGTTCTGTGGACACCAGTGTTCTTAGAGGTGGGCAACTCGCCTTAAAAATACCGTTTGTTTATAATTACTTTTCTACGTAGTTAACCGAATATTTTCTGTAATTTTTGAGTTCCAAGTATCGGCGTAGCCAGGATATGATTTCGGGAGAGGTATTCACGGAATCCACCCTCATGAATCAAAGATATTACCGAGGTGGGATGGCTTGCGTGTCTCAACTATACAGATAGCCGTACCGCAGGTGCAACCACAGCGGAGGTTTGAAGAGGGGAAGCGGCCTTTTCAGTAGTTACAAAGGCAACCGTCTGGATGGTTGACTGAGCTGGCCTTGTAACATCAGCTAACATGGCTTTGCCATGCAGTTACTGCGAACAACTGAAAGCAAGGGGAAACTACAGTCGCTACTTTTCCTGAGGTCATCCAGCTCTACTGTATGAATATATGATGATGGCGTCTTCTTGGGTAAAATATTCCGGAGGAAAAGTAGTCCCCCATTAGGATCTCCGGATGGGGACTACTCAGGAGGATATCGTCATCAAGAAAAACAAAACAGGCATTCTACGGATTGGAGCGGTGAATGTTCTAACCCTTCATCGCGTAGGTCAGTTAGAAAATTTGAAAAGAGAATTGGATAGGTTAAAGATAGAGATGGTAGGGATTAGTGAAATTCGGTGGCAGGGTGAACAGGATTTCTGGTCAGGTGAATACGGGGTTATAAACACAAAATCAATTGGAGTAGGTTTGATAATGAATAAGAAAATAGGAACGCGGATAAGTTACTATGAACAGCATAGTGAACGCATTATCATAGCAAACATACAGTAGACACGAAGCCAACTTCGACCACAGTAGTAAAAGTTTATATGTCAACTAGCTCTGCCGATGATGGGGACATCGAAGATATGTATGAGGAGATAAAAGAAATTATTCCGAAAATTAAGGGAGACGAAAACCTTGATTGTGATGGGGGACTGGAACTCGTAGTAGGAAAAGGAAGAGAAGGAAATGTTGTAGGTGAATATGGACTGTGGAGAAGAAATGACCGAGCAGGTCGCTCGGTAGAATTCGCACTACACAATTTAATGATCACCAACACTTGGTTTAAACATCATGAAAGAAGGCTGTGTACGTGGAAGAGACCAGGAGACACTGGACGGTACCATATTGACTTTATAATGGTAATGAATAGATTTAGGAACCAGGTTTAGAACTGTAAGGCATACCCAGGGGCAGATATAGACTCTGACCATAACTTATTGGTTATGAACCGCAGATTAAAATGTTGTTGTTGTTGGTTTTAAGGGGACTAAACAGCTAGGTCATCAGTCCCGCAGATTAAAACTTAAGAGACTGCAGGAAGGTAGAAAACTTAAGAAATGGAACCTGGACAAACTCAAGGAACCAGAGTTGGTTGAGGGTTCCAGAGGGAGCATTAGGCAAGGTCTGTCTGAAACAGGGGAAAATAATACAGTTGAACAAGAATGGGTATCTCTGAGACATAGAGTAGTGACAACAGCAGAGGATCATATAGGCAGTACAAGGCCTGGTAGAAATCCCTGACAACACATGATATTGTGTTGGTTGTGTGTTTTAGGTGGACTAAACTGCGGATGCTATCAGTCCTAACACAGGATATACTGGACTTAATTGATTGAGATGAGAAAATATAAAAATGCATCAAGTGAATCAGGCAAAAGGTAGTACAAATGAAATAGTGAAAAATGAAATTGACAGGAAGTGCATACTAAGCAGGAGTGGCTAGAGGACAAATGCAGACCCATAGAAGAATGTATAACCAGGGGAAAGATAGATACCGCCTACAGGAAAATAAAAGAGATATTTGGAGACAAGAAAAGCAGCTGTACGAATATCAAGAACTCAGACGGAAAAACAGTACTAAGCAAAGAGGGGAAAGCTGAAATGTGGACTATATAGAGTGCGTGTACAAATGAAATAAACTTCTAGGTAGTATTCTAGAAATGAGTCGAAGTTGTGGAAGAGGAGATAGAAGACACAATACTGCGAGAAGAATTTGACAGAGCGCTGAAAGATTTGAGTCGAAAGAAGGCCCCTGGAATAGATGATATTCCGCCTGAACTACTGATATCGTTAGGAGAGCCAGTCATGAAGAAATTGTTCCACCTGGAATGCAAGATGTATGGGACAGGAGAAGTACCCTCCGACGTCAAGGAGAAAGCAAGTGGAGACAAATGTGAAAATTTCAGAACTATCAGTTTAATAAGTCATGGTTGAAAAATACTAACACCAGTTATCTACAGACGAATGGAAAAAAGTATGGTATCCAACCTTGGGGAAGATCAGTTTTGATTTAGGAGAAATGTAGGAACACGGGAGGCTACACTCACATTACGACTTATCTTAGAAGATAGGCGAAGGAAAGGCAAACCTACGTTTTTAACATTTGTAGATTTGGAGAAAGCTTATGACAATGTCGACTGGAATAAACTCTTTCTAATTCTGAAGGTAGAAAGGGTAAAATATAGGGAGCGAAAAGTTATATTCAACTTATACAAAAACAAGACAGCAGTTATTAGAGCTGAAGGGCATGAAAGAAACGCAGAGGTTGGAAAGGGAGTAAGACAGGGTTGTAGCCTTTCCCCAATGTTGTTCAATCTGTACAATGAGCAAGCAGTGAAGGAATGCAAGGAGAAATTTGGAGAGGGAATTAAAGTTCAGAGTGAAGAAACAAAAACTTTGCGGTTTGCTGATGAAATAGTAATTTTGTCAGAGACTGCAAAGGATCTGGAAGAGAAAAAGGAAAGGAATGAACAGTGTCTTGAAGGGGCGGGGGGGGGGGGGTGTAAGATGAACATCAACAGTAGTAACACAGGGATAATGGAGTGTGGCGTCAGGAAATCAAAAATTCAAATGTCTGTAAATCTATCGGACCAAACTGCGTAGTCATCACTCCGTAGCTTACAAACTACTTAAACCTAGATAAACTAACCTACGGACAAACACACACACCCATGCCCCAGGGAGGACTCGAACCTCCACTGCGAGCAACCGCGCGCTCCGCAGCGTAGTCATCAGTCCGTAGCTTACAAACTACTTAAACCTAGATAAACTAACCTACGGACAAACACACACACCCATGCCCCAGGGAGGACTCGAACCTCCACTGCGAGCAACCGCGCGCTCCGCAGCGTAGTCATCAGTCCGTAGCTTACAAACTACTTAAACCTAGATAAACTAACCTACGGACAAACACACACACCCATGCCCCAGGGAGGACTCGAACCTCCACTGCGAGCAACCGCGCGCTCCGCAGCGTAGTCATCAGTCCGTAGCTTACAAACTACTTAAACCTAGATAAACTAACCTACGGACAAACACACACACCCATGCCCCAGGGAGGACTCGAACCTCCACTGCGAGCAACCGCGCGCTCCGCAGCGAGACGCTTTAGAGCGCTCGGCTACTCCACCGCGGCGTCAGGAAATCAGGCGATGCTGAAGGAATTAGATTAGGTAATGAGACGATAAAAGTAGTAGATGAATTTTGTTATTTGGGTAGCAAAATAACTTCTGATGGCCGAAGTAGAGAAGATATAAAATGGAGAATGGCCATTGGAAGAAAAGCGTTTCTGAAGAAACGAAATTTGTTGACATCCAATATTAATTTAAATCTTAGAAAGTTCTTTCTGAAAACATTTGTCCGGAGTGTAGCATTGTATGGGAGTGAAACGTGGACGATAAGGAGTGCAGACAGAAAGTCGATAGAAGCTTTTGAAATGTGCTGGTAGAGACGACTAATGAAAATTAGATGGGTAGATTACGTAGATAATGAGGAGTGCTTAACCGAATTGGGGAGAAAAGGATTTTCTGGCATATCCTGACTAAGAGAAGGGATTGGTGGCACACATTCTGAGACATCAAGGAATCGTCAACTAAGCATTAGAGGGAAGTGTGTGGGGTAAAAATCGTAGAGGGAGAGCGAGGGACGAATACAGTAAGCAGATTCAAAAGGATGTAGGTTGCCGATCTTATTCTCCGATGAAGAGACTAGCACAGGACAGGGTAGCGTGGAAAGATGCATCAAACCAGTCTGCGGACTGAAGACCACAATAACAACAACACATTCACGGAATAGAGATTGTACTTAGCTGACAGGCCTCTGCAACTCAGGTGTTCGGAGAGCACCAGCTGGCGCCGGCGCGCTGCTGCAGTGTCAGTGGTGCGGGGCGCGTCAGCGAGGCGGACGCAGCGCCCAACGAGGCAACACTTGTTTGCGAATGGAGCTAGGCACGTCAAAGCGTCATTCGGTATACTGGATTAAATAATAATACCAGTTGCGTGTACTGACAGAAAAAATAGTTGTATTCCGCTCCTTATTTTGCACTAATTTTCGACATTCTTTTTTGATATTTGACAGCGCTTTGAAACCACTAATTTTCCAATATTTGGAGCAATCGTATTGGCAGTTGTAATTCGAAGAGTAGCTTCCAACGAAGCATCAGACAAATATGACGTTGTTTTTGTTTTGTTAATATTCATAATTGAGGATGTTTGTTCATACACGTTGTTCCGAACATAGCAACACATTGCAGGGTAAGGGCATGAATCCTCGGAAATTCTTGTTGTTCAACGCCTTTATAAAATGAAATAAAATCACCACTGTAATGGTAATAGTGGTCTGTCAAAACTGAATGGCATTGTCGTTTTATCAGCTCAATTTGGAAACTTGATGGGGCATCCTCTGGGCGCACCGATAACGGCAACATAAAGACTGAGTGTAGGTTTTAGTTGCATTTTATCTTCAAATTTATCCACATTTCTTACGCAATGACTGTAATGGTATTGTGTACTCGCCGATGGGATATGTGGTCATAAATATTTTAATTCAACGATTTTAAAGAGGAAAATAATCTAAATTTCTTTCTTGAAGCTGACTTTTAAAAAGTAAAAACGGAAATTTGGAACTTTCAATACGGTCACACATAGTATCGATTTTTTTTTACCTTGCAGCGATTTATTTAAATCATGTAATTAACCCTTTATTTGGCACACACAGAAATCACAAGAAGAAAAGGTATTATGTTACTTAAATTAAATATGTAGGGCCATGAGAACAGATTTATACGATTATTTTCAAAATGTAGTTTCTAATTTGTAAATAACATTGCCCAAAAATTTCGCATGGTGGTACAGTGTCAATACTACAGTGTTGTTCGTATGACTGCAGAAATTATTTTGTCTTGGACTATTTCATATAAAACGTGTGAAAAGAAGTTGTTTTTGGTGCAAAGTTCAGAACGATCCCATGATTTCCACATTTTACAGTCAAGTACCTCTGAAGACAAAACTTGCAAATTCCTTTTGGCCCGTAATCTGTCAAGTGACAACATATTGCCATATCTGTCGCATCGTACATCACTGACTGGTACAGTCGATGCTGTTTCGTTCTTCTTTTGAACTTATTGTCCATTTTGTTGTGGTGTACTAGGCCTCCTCTTCCGAGTAAATATAAGTCCATTTTCAGTCTGCCATATAAGAACTCGTCAACAATTTTCCTTAATAAATCAACTTCGAGTCTTCCTCTTTCGCTTTTATAAGCAGTTTTCCATGTATAACGAAAAATATAGTCACAAAATCGAAACAAACATGTACCTCGGTAACTTATGCTTGGCGTGTCCACTAAAAATTCAGTTTATTGCTAAAATTTTCGCAAAAGACAACAAAACATGACTTTATTGCAGAGCTTTAATGTTGGTTTCAAGCACTGTTGCCCATCTGAGGATGAAATTTGACACATGTTTCAGAAAACCACACGCAATTTTGATGTTGCTTGAGAGCAAATAAAGGGTTAAACCGTGATGCTCATCATCGAAGTCTAACTGTGGACAATCTTTCACATCAGTGAACACAGCTATTTCTTGTCTCAAATCGAAAAAGACAGCGTAATTTTGAACAACTTAACCATCGTGTGGCACAATAAAAAGGAATGTCTTTGTGAATTGATTGAAAATCTTCTAACAATCCTTTAAATTCCAGATGATTCAAGCCTTGCTTTCTACAAAAATTTACTATTTTCGGAACTTTATCTATGAAGGACCTGAACTTGTAGTACTCTTTTGCACATAGCTGTTCTTGACGTAAAAGGCAGTCTGGTGTTGCAATTGGGAGAACCCCAGCTTCATACACTTTTCATACAACCTACAAAACCAATCCCTTCCGACAACATTGCAGGGGCCGCATCAGTTGTATTGCCGTGCAGGCGCTCCAGTGACAACTGCATATCGTTGAAAACCACCTCTACAGCCAGGAATATATCTTCTCCGGATGTGATACTTTCCAGAGAAACAACATCTAACAGTTATTCGCTAACACTAAGATCTTTTTCGACACCCCTTACAAAAATTGCAAGTGTATCCACGCTGCGACTATCAGTGCACTCATCGACGGCAATCGAGTAGTATACGAAGTTACATTTAGTGCGCAACTGCTCCTTTAACTCCGCACCAGGTTTCTGGCACTCGTCGAAAAATTGTTCAGACAAGCTTAACGCCTCAAATTGGGCCAATACAGATGGGCATATTACCTCCGAACACTCTTTTTACAAATTCGCCGTCCAAAAAGGTTTTCCACTTTTTGAAATTTTTTGTACAACAATGCTCTAACTGCGCTTTCCGATGTACTGTATAGTTCAGATATCTGCGGGATAACAACAGCAACAATTAACTTTAAAACTTAACACACAAAACATTATCATAATTTAGTTTAACAAAAATATGTAAAGGGAAACATAGCACGTTTCTGTAGATATGAGTACAATTAAAAAATGTATACTTTTGTTTTCTTTTAGAATGAACAGTAATAAACAAGTCTTACCTCTTCAGATTGTGAATATTCTGATATTAATTTAGTAATCAATTAGCTTCTGTCACGACAAGAATCCCCTCGTATGTTACGGAATGTTTATTTTAGTAGTGGCGACGAAAAAATAAAAATAAATAAATAAATAAAATGAATCTTTCCACTGAACATTAAAAATGGCACACTTAAATCTGAACCTTTTCTGCTCATGGTGAACGCTCGCAAGACAGAGTAACAGTGTCCAATTTGATAATATTCAGAACGGATACTTCAGCGCAACTAAGAAGACCCAATAGCGGCCGGCCGCGGTGGCCGAGGAGACTGAGGCGCTCCAGTCACGGTCTGCACGGCCACTACGGTCGGGGGTTCGAATCCCCCCCCTCGGGCATGGATATTTGTGCCGTCCTTAGTTGTAAGTAGTTCATAAGTAGTTTGTAAGTTTAGGGACTGATGACCCCGTAGTTAAGTCCCATAGACCCTACAAACATTTTTTGAGAATAACCGCCGGATTGCCCAACCCCCCTCTTTACTATAATTTACGGTGGTTACCTTGAGCAAGGAATAGTTCCTAGTAATTGGAAAATAGGTAAGTCAAACTCATCTACAAAGAGCAGGCAAATTAAAAGAAGACCCCTGGAAAAAACTGCTAATTATATCAGTAGTAATCACCATAATTGTTATTTCATTTGACCCACCGTGAGTCCAGGCAACCAATTCCTCCGTGCACAAATGTTTACAGTTAGCTGTAGAACCATGATTTTTACCCGGTTATGCAATTCTTCGTCCGAAACATACCGATAGCCATGGATGGTTTTCTTAAGTATTCCAAGAAAAATGGAAACGGAATGAGGAGAAAATATATGGGGTATCTGTAATGGCTTACAGCCTTGGTCAAATGATTTAGGCGAGCTCTTTCGTAATACAGAATTATGCCATTTTTTTGTTAGCTTGGTCAACATTTCAGGAGGGGTTTGAAACCTAGAAACCTTCACTCTGGCTACACCCTTTGTTCCGAGTATTAGTAAAATATCGTAAGATACAAACAACCGTGAAACACCCGTAAAAACGCCGTGATTCAATAATGTAGACAAATACTTATTCATAAGGAAATACCTACGAATAGGTGTATATTTTTCTCCCTACTCCGCTGAATGTAAGAGAATATAAACAGACGAGAAACATTAATTCTTGTTGTGATCTGTTATTATATGACAGACACTTTCTTTGACGTGTAAAAATTCGATGTGGAGTCTAATGATTCGAACATTTTCCCACTTCACTCGTCTTTCTTATAAACTTATACTTTTGAGTGTAATTACTTTTGTTTGTAAAACGAATGTCTTGAAGATTCTTGCCGTTTGTGGTTCATATGTAGGAACAAATGTGGAACTGATTTCTGCGTTGTTGGGATGTTCGACTCTGGATCCATGGTTTGACTGTAGAAGTTCTGGACTGCTCGACCGACGACGGCGCTCGTAAAGTCTCTCGTGTTTACGAGTACACAAGTTACAGCGTGAAAACACAAAAACGTCAATAACTCAAATGTCGTTTACTTTTGAGCCCATATATATTGCTAAAAGATGCTAATCTTGAGACGATCTGTCGATGCATAGCACTGAAAACGCGATTTTCCCTCATCAACTTAGACCTTCATAAAACTGCTGTCTATCAAAACGCCGAAACACGTGTCTCTTTATATTCAATATAGAACATCCATGAAAAATTTGATCAAAGTCGATGACCCTCATGTCAGCCCATCTCCTTGTTAGCCACAGCCTGTGGGATGTTTCCAGAATATTAATACTCTGCAGTGGGGTGTAAAGTTTGGAAAGTAGGAGGCGAGGTACTGGCATTGGTAAAGTTGTGAGGACGGACCGTGAATCGTGTCTGGGTAGCTCAACCGGTAGAGGGCTTGCCCGTGGAAGACAAAGGTCCCAGGTTTGTATCCCGGTTCCGAAATGTTTTGTTCTTCCCGGCTTATCGTTAAGGATCTGTTCAGGATGCGTGGGATGCGTCGACAGCTAAAACAGCTATGAAGATTAGTATTACAAGTTTTATTTACTAATATTTACACAAAATACATAACTTCAGGAAAGTATGTCTGTACTCTCGACGGCGTCTTCTTCTTTCACGATGCTAACTGCGCTTACTCACTGACACTGCCTAGTTCGCAGCCGAGTTCAGATGTGCCCTGCCAGACGCATGTCGGCCAGATACAGCTGCTTGTAGAGGGCGCGCTTCTTCGTTGCTCCCTCCAGGAGGCGCGGCGCCGGCGTCCGATTGGCTGCCGGTCGTCCTCTGCCTTCTTCACGATCATTATCGTGCGTCTGGCGTGTTGCGCTGACTTCACGCCACAACACGGCACACAGTTTTAATCTGCCAGGAAACTTCAACTTGCTGATAATTAGTCATGTTATTAGTTTGATTTCCACATACATGCTTGTAAAATATGAATAAAACTGAAGGTTGTGCCACACTGGTCACCAGTGAGTGGTTGGTTGCTTGGCTGTGGGAGAGTCCACGATTTTTTGAGTGAGTGGTGTACCTTTCATGAAAGACGCCGACAGAACCTCCAAAATACTCATCTTGTGATTCATCATCAACCTACTATTGTACTAAATGAACAGTAGTGCAGTCTTTTGAACTCAGAATTACAATTTATTTTACGTATGGTAATTTCAGAATAACTCGATCTGTATCATAGGAATTCCAGAAGCAGAATGTGACTATATTTAAGTCGACATTGTCATTTTAGAAGGTTCTGGTCTGCAATACTCCTTGGGAGTTGCGCACTGCCCGTCGACTCTTTCTGATGCTGTGACGTCAGTGCAACGGGACTTCTCTCGGCGCCCCACGAAACTCTTAAGGAATACCTCTGACAAGAAATACAAAACAAAACGACAGACTAGGAAACAAAACTTAGCTTTCAAAACTATAAAAAATTATTAAAAAACTTTATCAACTGAATTTAACTGAAATATTACCTTGTTTCCTATTATTATTATATTATTGCACAATGCTAAATTTTGGTTGTTATAAATAAAAATAAAAACGTCCAGATTTTCATGGGAAATTTTTTTTAACAGATTACTTACAATTTCTCTATTCGGTAATGATGTCGTTTTTATTGTGAGTGTTTCGTTCTTGTATATCATGTCTATAATTAATCACCAAATATCCAACATTTGTCAAATTATTGATATCATTCATTTATTTTTATACTTTTGTATATTCTTACAACATATAAGTTCAATCCATATATATTTAACATACATAATCCTGAGCACCATGGTCCCACTATACGCGCTGTACAATGCCACCTGCTGGCAAAAAATATTTTCTTCGTCCGTGCCTACTGTAGTCTGCAAATATGTGTGTGTGAAAAAAATTCTTTTATCTATGTATTTCTGTAAGTGTGGCTACGTCACAAAGGAAATATAATGTAAATCATCACTTTTTAATATTATAAGCCACGTACTACTGTTATTTGCCATATGTAAAATGTTCTTATTTTTGCAGATTATAATCTAAAACGCGTCATTGAAGTCGTATACAAGAATTGTGGACTGCAATAAAAATTTTACGACCTAACCAGCTTTTCGCAGCATTACCAATACATTTCATCATGGTCGCCTGCCTCCTCGGCGAATTTATGCCGCATTTACAATTAACAAGACCTTAAATTAATAATTAATATACAGCACAGTGGTAGAGTGCCATACTATGTATCCGAAGGTCGTGGGTTTTACCCCCACCAGGTCCTCGGATTTTATGTGTCACTTTCCACTTCTTTCACCTCTGGCAGTGTTTTTGATGTGAAAAATACCGAGTCGCACCGAGGTTCGGTTCCCACGTTCAACTGTTGGTCCCCCTATAACTGTCTGGGTAAGTCAGTTCGTAAGTCTGAGGAAGACAACGTCATACCACCTCCAAACAGGACCATGCCTACCGTAGTGTTCAAACCAATCTTCGGTTTGTTGACTGCGTGACCTTATTTTACCTTTAACACTACTGGCCATTAAAATTGCTACACCAAGAAGAAATGCAGATGATAAGCGGGTATTCATTGGACAAATATATTATACTAGAACTGACATGTGATTACATTTCTACTCAGTTTGGGTGCATAGATCCTGAGAAATCAGTACCCAGAACAACCACATCTGGCCGTAATAACGGCCTTGATCCTTGATACGCTGGTCATTGAGTCAAACAGAGATTGGATGGCATGTACAGGTATAGATGACCATTCAGCTTAAACATGATACCACAGTTCATCAAGAGTAGTGACTGGCGTATTGTGACGAGCCAGTTGCTCGGCCACCATTGACCAGACGATTTCAGTTGGTGAGAGATCTGGAGAATGTGCTGGCCGGGGCAGCAATCGAACATTTTCCGTATCCAGTAAGGCCCGTACAGGACCTGCAAAATGTGGTCATGCATTATGCTGCTGAAATGTACTGTTTCGCAGGGATCGAGCCACGGGTCGTAACACATCTGAAATATAACGGCCACTGTTCAAAGTGCCGTCGATGCCAACAAGAGGTGACCGAGACGTGTAAACAATAGCACCCCATAACATCACGCCGGGTGATAAGCTAGTATGGCGATGACGAATCCACGTTTCCAATGTGCGTTCACCGCGATGTGGCCAAACACGGATGCGACCATCATGATGCTGTAAACAGAACCTGGATTCATCCGAAAAAATGACGTTTTGACATTCGTGCACCCAGGTTCATCATTGCGTATACCATCGCAGGTGCTCCTGCCTGTGATGCAGCGTCAAGAGTAACCGCAGCCATGGTCTTCGAGCTGATAATCCATGCTGCTGCAAACGTCGAACTGTTCGTGCAGATGGTTGTTGTCTTGCAAACGTCCCCATCTGTTAACTCAAGGATGGAGACATGGCTACACGATTTGTTACAGCCATGCGCATAAACCACCTGACATCTCGACTGCTAATGATACGATGGGATCCAGCACGGCGTTCCGTATTGCCCTCCTGAACCCCACCGATTCCATATTCTGCTAACAGCCATTGGATCGCGACGAACGATAAACCGGAATCGCGATAGGCTACTATCCAACCTTTATCAAAGTCGGAAACGTGATGGTACGCATTTCTGCTCCCTACACGAGGCATCACAACAACGTTTCACCATGCAATGCCGGTAAACTGTTGTTTGTGTGTGAAAAATCGTTTGGAAACTTTACTCATGTCAGCACGCTGTAGGTGTCCCCACCGGCGCCAACCTTGTGTGAATGCTCTGAAAAGCTAATCATTTGCACATCAAAGCATCTTCTTTCTGTCGGTCAAATTTTGCGTATGTGGCACGTCATCTTCGTGGTGTAGTAATTTTAATGGCCAGGAGTGAATACCAGCTTAGCATTAAATATGTTTTGTTTGTTCATTTATACGACCCAGGAATTTGCACCCTCTGAGTGTGTGTGGTGGTGTTGCAGCCTGAACACGGTGCGGCTGTGGCTGCCGCAGATCTTCACGACGCTGGAGGAGTTCTACGAGGCGCAGCGGCTGCTGGGGCTGGAGGGGCAGGACGCCTACATGTGCGAGGCGCTCACCTTCCGCGAGCGCAACGCTACGCTGGCCGCCGCCCTAGCCTCCAAAGCTTCCGACTCCCTCAGCGCCGCCGCCAACACCACCTGTCTGCCCGTGAGTCAACCAAGCCACCACTAGGCTGCCGACACTTTTAATAAGTGAATGCGAGAAAGTACGGGCTTTTGGTTATACAAGGATGACAATGAAGTATAATACCAGAAGTGATTTGCCACAAATGCACAAAAAACAAATGTCATCTATATACTATACATCATCTATATACACCATAGATGAAGAAGTTACAGCGAACAGACTGAGAAGGTGGGTCATGTTACACGCATGGGAGAAGCAAGGTTACCTAAGAGACTCATGAGCTCGTCAGTGGAGGGTAAGAGGAGTCGAGGCAGACCAAGAAGAAAGTACTTAGATTCGGTGCAGAATGATTTTGAAATAAAAGGCATAACATCAGACGAGGCATCAACGTTAGCATTGAATAGGGGATCATGGAGGAATTTTATTAGAGGTACTATGCTCCAGACTGAACGCTGAATGGCATAATCAGTCTCTAATGATGATGATGATGATGATGATGACTAACCTTTTTTCCTCTTTAAAAATCCCTTCTTTCTTTTGCTGAGCTGCTTCCATCGTTCTGCCGTCCGAGCTTTGGTGGCTCTGGTGTTGAGATTCTCTTCAAATTTCTGATTGTCGACTGCAGTTCTAAATTTGTCTATCCTGTACAGCGTCTTTTGAGATGTTCATTTCCTGCAGATGCGTTTCAATTGCACGAAGCCAGCTGTTCTTAGTTTTCAATGAGAGTCTAACTCTCTTAAATCTGATAACGTGCCCGTAAAATTTTAATCGTCTTTTCCGATTTTTCCACAATGACGATGTATTTCCTGGGATGGCTGCAATGCGTTCTCTTCTGTGGTTGGGAATGGTGTCAAACAACCACTGGGACTCCCCCTGAAAGACGTTGTCTACAGTTTTTGCAGCCCTTCCTCTAGATGCCCGGGTTGGTACGGAGTCGGAGGTTCCATCCAATATTTTCCCCTACGAATTCAATGATGGACAGGTGCTGGAACCTTCCCACCCACAGGGGCCGTAAACAGAGTGCTGTGTCATCAGGGATAGGACGTGTGGACGCAGAATGTCTGTGATGACGTATTGTTGTACCGCCAATGTCTGTCAAAGAACGTCTAGAGTGACCTGAACGCATATCCTATGGCTCTCCCACACCATTATGCCAGAAGTTTCGTATGTATGTCTTTCCACAGGGCAGGACGTACCCTCTGCCGCCAAAACCGAACATGATGGTCATCTGAGGTTATGGGAAAGCAGGACTCGTCACTGAATATCATGTGATGCTATTCGTCCTTTGTTCATGCCTCCCAGAGTATGGCTCCACTCCAAACGCCAGCATTGTTCCGATGTCAGTGGCGACCGACGTAGGGGGGTGGTAGGACCCCAATCCGACTCATCGACACATTCTGCTGGAACTCACAGGATGTTGCATTTGTTCTCCATGACATGTATGCACATGGCAGGTGCGAGGTCACGGGTAACAACATCGTTTACCATTCATAGTCCTACCTCCCAGGTAGTGTTCTTTGGTTGACCCAAACCCGTACGATTGACTGGGTGCCTTCGTGTAGCAATTAATTCCAACATCAGGCCACTGTGACACCAGAATAATGACATGCCTGCTAACTGCACGACACGGCCACCGCACTTCTTGCAGTACAATGATGCGGCTTCTGTCAAATGCTTTCGGTTGGTGAACAGGCCATCTTAAGGCACGTTGACCAAGATGTTGGACCGTGACCTTGAGGGACTGCTGGCACATGAGCTTTGGGACACGTCGCGCGGCTGGCGCGGCAGTTGTCGCGGCTCTGTACCAGCGAAAGTCGCGATTCCTGAAGAAAGTGGTAGAGAGATGTCGAGCCAGTCGGACCAAAGAAAACCTATATGAACTACTCAAAATGCGAGCTTACCTCTTCATTAAGCTACAATTCTTGTATATTCTAGTGAAATATGCGAGAGCAGACGGAAAGTAAGGAAATTTGGAAAAGGACCAGATTTTACTTCTTTGGTACTGGGAATAATAAATGTGACCGGTGGTCATTCACTTTATGTTTAGCTGACCACATATATGTGCAACGAAATTCTTTGCAACGTTTGATGTAATATTTTCATCATTTTCATCAATTTCATTCATACAAATACAGTCTGCTTTGTGGTGCACCATAAAAATCTTAGTTCACATGAACAAACATAAATGTTGTGGTGCACCAATGTTCAAATATTTGTAAACCTGAAACTTCCTAGCAGGTTAAAACTGGGAACTTTTCCTCTGCAAGCAAGCACTATGCCATCTGAGCTAATCCAGACCACTTCACGGTCTGTCCTCACAACGTTACTTTCCAACCTTCACAGAAGTTCTCCTGCGAACCTTACAGGAACTCCTGGAAGATAGGATATGGTGAAGTCATGGCTTATTCACGGCGTATGGGATGTTTCCAAGGCTAAGGTCCCAGGTTCAAATCGCGGATCTGATACACAATTTTAATCTTCTAGTAAGTTATATATCAGCGCACATACCGCTAGAGAGTGAAAGTTCATTCTGGAAACATGCCATAGGTTGTGGCTAAGCCATGTCTCCAACATATCCTTTCTTCCAGGTTTGCTATTTCTGCAGGGTTCTCAGAAGAACTTCTGTGAAGTTTGGAAAGTAGGAGGCGACGTACTGGCAGAAGTAAAGTTGTGAGGATGGACCATGAAGCGTGCCAGGATAGTTCAGACGGTGGAGCGCTTGTCCGGGAAAGGCAAAGGTCCCAGGTTCGAATCCCGGTTCCGGCACACAATTTTAATGTGACAGGAAATATGATATCAGAGCACACACTGCTGCAGAGTGAAAGTTTCATTCGTTTGTAAACCTGTTGGACCAAACTGCTACGGTCATCAGTCCCTAGACTAACAAACTACTTAAACTAACTTAAACTAAACTAAGGCCACAACACACACACACGCCCAAAGAGGTACTAGAACTTCCGACGGCGAGCAACCACGCGTACTGTAGCAAGGCGCCTTAGAACTCTCAGCCACTCAACCAAGGCTGTACAGTACCGTTTAGATTCGTCTCATGTACAATATGTATGAGTTATGTATTGTTTCCCATATTTCCTGGAAAATAGTTTAGGACGGAAACCGGTCAAAACATAAATAAATGAAAACATTACAGCAAACATTATCACGCATTTCCTCACAACTTTTGATACATTTTACAAGCGAAAAAAAATTAAATAAATAAACAAAAAATTTAAATAAGAAAACAGAATTACTCGAGATATGTCTTCTACATTTTGTACTCTGTTGGGGAAAAATGACCGATAGTTCGATTTAAGACATCAGAACTAATTTCAAAGACAAAAGTAGCTGAATTTGTAACATTTAAACTAAAAACGAGTCTGAGAGACGGGAGATGAAAAGTGCATCAGGAGTTTCATACCAAATGTTCAAATTTTTGTGAATCTACGGGACTTAACTGCGTTGGTTATTAGTCCATAAACTTACAAACTACTTAAACTAAGTTAAAGTAATTTAAGGACAACACACACACCCATGCCCCAGGGAGGACTCGAATCTCCGACGGCGAGCAACCGCGCGCTCTGCAGCAAGCAGAAGTTTCACACTTCTATTATTATAAACAATGATCCTGATCCCAGCAGTACCTTTGTACATAAGAAAATGAAACTACACTTACCTTAGCATCAATGCGAATTTTTCAGCCGCACTGATTTGTTTGTTGAAGCGGTTGAACGATTTTCTCTACATGCCACTTTCTGTAAGTTGCAAAAAGTGTGTGCCACTGGCCGACATTTAATAAAAAAAATGCTTTGCATTTCTTCTTGGAATTTATAAGGTAACTGTTAATATGTTGTAACAGCCTTCATCGACATGTTACAAAAATACAATGATCGATAGAAACATTTTTGGATAAACGGGATTACTGCCAGATGTATGCGTCATTCTGGCACAATATTTCGGCCGCGTAACTCGCTGCCTTCTTCAGGTGCTACCTGAGACTGCTGTTTTTTGAGGACCTTGTCCAGTATCTATGCCCAGCAGACGCTAGGCGCTCTGTCTGCGGTCCGCGCCCACCTGGCGCTGCTTGTAGGGTGTTGTCTCTTCCCTGGAGTTCCGTCGGACGTCCGCGCCCCAATCGGCCGCCATATGTGGCAGCAGCAACTCTCTGAGGCCCCTCCCACGATGGGTGCTCCCTTCGCGGTCCGCGCCCGTCTGGCTATGCTCCTGAGGTGTTGTGGCTTCCCTTGTGCTCCGACGGACGTCCGCGCCCATCTTGTCCACCATCTGTGGTCGGTGCAGCTGTCTGAGGCCCTTCTGGCGTCAGGCGCTCTGATCTTGGTCTGCGCCCGCCTCGCGCCTCTCCTGAGATGTTGTGGCTGCCCAGATGCTCCAGCGGATGTCCGCGCCCGCCTTGACCGTCATCTGCTGCTATAACAGCTGTTTGAGGCCCCTCCTGCATTGGGCGCTCCATTCGCGGTCCGCGTCCGAGTGGCGCTTCCTCTGAGATGTTGAAACCTCCCTGCTGTTCCGACGGACGTCCGCGCCCAGCTCGTCCACCAACTGTGGTCAGGGCAGCTGTCTGAGGCCTGCCTGGCACTCTGTTCTTGGTCCGCGCCTGAAGAAGGCAGCGAGTTACGCGGCCGAAATATTGTGCCAGAATGACGCATACATCCGGCAGTAATCCCGTTTATCCAAAATGTCAAGATCTCGCCGGGAAAGCATGAAGAATTTCAAGATCTATACTGTTACAGCTTTCTTCTTTGACAGTTACTTTACTGTTCCTATAGATAAAAAAAACTTCGAGCATTAATCACTTTATAAAATATGCTTCTTCACCTGCTATCATTTGCAAATAAAAATGTTTCATTACCTTGAAGAGTTTATAGAATAATGATGGTTGTCACCTGTCACGATCACGTGATGCTCCAGAACCGTAGATATACGATACAAAATATCGGAAGCGGAGACGGTGTCGTTCTGCTTTAAAATAATCACCAATTGTCAACATATTTTCATATGGAACGATGTATGACCTAAAATCAACCATATTAAAGTAGCCGTTGACTACATTTTTCACTGTAAACATAAATTTATACAGCAGGTTACTTATAAATTAAGTATCTGAATAACTATGATGAATATTGAAAAAATAGGAACATCATTAACGAGGTGTGATGTAACACTGGAAGATATGGAAAAATAAAATGTATTTGCATGTTAGTTTTCTCTCAATCGGCAGAAATGTGACATAGAGTGAAACAACAAACAAAACCGAAAGAAGAGCTTTTTAATTTTGTAATGGAAAAGAATAATCTGAAACGAAAAACTCTGGGATCTGATGTAGCTTTGCTACATTAAATATACAGTATTTTTTACAGTAAGAAAATCGAAAAACCGTTCTTCCTCGTATATTACAATCAGTCGCCGACCATAACGCAGCTTGGGAAACGCCAACGACTTCTGTCGTGTTCCGGCCTTGTCACCATCTGCCGGAGTAGGAAAAGAGTGTGGGGCGGAATCACAGTCAACTGCCGCGTCTTGGAAACACATACCTTTAACGCATCTGTGAGGCATCGTGAGTTTGGTGGACATACTAAATATTATTGATAGATCTGAAGCATTGAATTAAAATTTGTGGTGCGGCCGGGAATCGAGCCCGAATCTCAATGCTTACTAGGCATGCAATTTAATGATTTGCTCACGACAGTTGTAAGTATGTATACCGAAAACTGATCACCCTTTCTGAGTGCATCTTTGTTTTGTCAGCAAGACTTGTAGTAGTAGCGCTTCGAGATAGGTGGTACAGTCAATTAATTCTTGAGACTTGACACCCGAAGCGTAGGCATCCACACCACTCTGTTTGGTGCAAACGCTGCCGCATTTTACAGCAAAACACAGCAGCGTGTGCAACATACAAAGTGGTGCGGGTACCTATGCTCCGGGTGTCAAAGTCTCAGCACTAATTCACTGTAACACGTATACACACTGGACTCGCATCTGGAAGGACGACGGTTCAAACCTGTCTCTGGCCATCCTAATGTGATTCCTTAAATTACTCAAGCCAGATGCCAGGATGGTTCCTTTCAAAGGGCATGGCCGGTTTCATTATCCTTTCCTGACAAATACTATCCGAGCATATACTCCATCTCTTATGACCACTGTCTCGATTGAACATTAAACCCTAATCGGCATTTCTTCGAAACATATTTAATAGGTCATTGGATGTATGGATGTTTGTCAAGCTTATGGGACTCAACTACGTGGTCATCAGTCCCTAAACTTACAAACTACTTATGAACTACTTACGAACTAGGACGGCACAAATATCCATGCCCGAGGGGGGATTCGAACCCCCGACCGCAGTGGCCGTGCTGACCGTGACTGAAGCGCCTCAGTCACCTCGGCCACCGCGGCCGGCTAATAGGTCATTCTTTTATACTGCGCAGAAAACGAAAAATGACTATCTCATCTCTTTCAGACAAAAGACATAAAGCGATATAGTTGTCAAGAGATACTACACATACAGTAAATAGCACCCGATAAAACATAATCTTCCATGAAACTACACCGAAAGACTACTGTGAATGATTAGGAAATATGTGCATCATAAGTTGAACCTGCCTTGTAAAGCATTTTTCAAATATATTTTGAGGTTAATGTGATACATTGATTGTACTATTGTGTTAGGATTTACGTTTATTGATTTCCATGTGGCTTATGAAGTTGTTTGTAAGTATTCTTGACAGTTTTAGTTTCATTAGTGTATCTTCATCCTGTGGACAATACGACAGGGAAAGTACATGGGCTCGAACAAACATATCTGTATGAACGTTTGGTTACAGGATCTCTACGTACATCCTAAATGTGCTGGTGGGTGTCGTTTTTCTGCAAAGCTCTGCAACCATGCTCTAGATAGCACTGTAGATGTAATTGTAGACGCCATACGTAATGCAGATATCTTAACTATAACTTATGTAAGAATCATCGTACATGTTCTCTAGTGAATTGTCATCAAAAAGCCGTGATGATAGTTGCAACTTTAACCTTTGTCTCGAAAGACTGTTGGTATTCACTGCCACTGCTTCCATCGCCTCTTCCCGCACTTACCGAAGCACTACCGCTTGCAATGAGTTGTTCGTCATAATCATCCCTATTATCATTATTATGAGTTTGTAACAACAATATCTAACTTATGCTCATATTTCTGTTCCATAACAGATACAGAAAGCATGCAAATGATTCATCTTCTACACTAATACCATCTTCACGAAGAAGGGTTCTTCGTAACTTCATCTCAGCTAATCGCAATGCATTAGCAGGATTGATTAGCAATCTCCGCCCCCTTCTGACGCTTCACCACACAAATAACATCGAAAAACGCAACTTCGGAGGCACACTAAAGCGTCCCTACTGGCGAACCGACAGGTCAAAGTGCAATGCGGCATGGCACACGCAGAGGCCTCTAACGGACGACTGCAGAGTTTTGCTGATGCGGGAGTATCACTAGTGCAATAAGGAATCTTGATATTATCTCTCATACGATTTTGGTGTATATGTGTTTGTTCGAGCCCAAGTACTTTCCTTGTGAGTATGCAACTTTTATTCTTTTGTTAAGTAGACTAAGATTACTGGCGAATTTTGATATGGTAACTGGGGACGAGACAAGTAAAAACATACCTAAGTTTAATTTACCACTCATTTAAAGAAATGGAATAGTAAGTGCACCATTATCAGTAATCTGGAACTTGTGTTTTATAAAGTTTAAAATTACTTATATTTCTTATCCTTTACAACATTAAATAACCAAACTATGCATAAACTGGTATATAGTATGAATTTATGTTAATATTTTTCATTGTTTATATATTACTCGTATTATTATAACAGTATAGAAGACATTTAAAAGGAGATTATTATCCATACTATGTACCTGGTTGCAGACTGACATGTGCAATGTTGCAGGCTCTGACTAGCCCCAATATCTACACGAATTCAATGATCGTCTGCGCCTCTGCAACGTTTGCTATCTTCATCAGCACAACCCTTGTGAACATCATGGGTTATCGCCTTCTGATCAGTGAGTATTACCTAACAGCAGCATCAAATACTGTAGTTTTATTTGAAACTTTTCATTACAACTTAGTCATAATTCCGAACTTCTTTGTACAAGGAGTAGTTAGAAACAAATATTAAATGTCAGAGAACAGTGGTACTTAAATAGTTTACGTGACTTATTAGATTTACGGTGAATGAAAATGACTGAATATTGCAACACATCCGTGCAGTTGTTAGCAGACTGTTTACCTCTCTTTGCAACATGAAAACACTTGTGAAAATATCGAAGTCTCAATAGAAATGCTTTTGTTGAACGAGATGGCATTCTAAATTGATGACTACATTTCCAACCGCAGTTAGAGCAAACTTCGGTATATTTCTCTACATCTGCGCCACATTTACGCGCGAAACGCCGTATGATGAATCAAGAACAGACTAAACATCTTGCTAGTCAATTGTTCATAAAAAGATATCTATATTTAAGGCGCAAGTGAGACGCTTCACACTGTATCGATAGTCTATTAATTGATATTAACACTGTCATCATTAATAACAAATTTCAATTAATTTCTATTCACACGATATAATAACTTTTCGCATCAATAAATACTACAGAATTAGTTAAAATGCAGAAAAAATTCAAAACAATACCAGTTGTATGTCATCAGTATTCGTATGTACACTGCTCAAAACAATAGGCGTATCAGGTGAGATATCATACACAATACACATAAGGTAACGCATATTATTCAGATATTAGTTACCATTGTAATTTGTGAGTCGCTGCGGAGCGCGCGGCTGCTCGCCGTCGGAGATTCGAGTCCTCCCTGGGGCATGGGTGTGTGTGTTGTCCTTAGGTTAGTTTACCGTAGTGTAAGTAGTTGGTAAGCTACGGACTGATGACCACGCAGTTTGGTCCGATACATTTACAAATATTTGAACATTTTGAACATTAATTTGTGGGTAATACAGTACGGTATTTTGCTGCCTCCACTCTTTATTTGAGGTATACATGGCATTTACTTAGAGCGAGGCACCATGGGGATACCACAATAGCAAAAACGTCGTTCTCGTCGCCTTCTAATATGGTTTATGATCACCTCGGACGGCCAGTACAGTTGTACACCTGCGTGGCAGGGACAGTATGAGGTTATCAATCAGCTCTTGAGGGATATTTGGCCATTCTTCCTTGACTACAATATCAAGTTCTGCAACCTTTGTGGGGGGTGCTGGTCTGACTGCAATGTGTGCCAAGTGCATCCCAGACATGCTCAATCGGGGTGAGGTCAAGTGATAATCTGGCTATTCCATTCGTTCAATTCTCTCAGTTTCAAGCATGTTGTCCACCAGTTCAGCTCTTTGGAGACGAGCGTTATCGTCCACCATAAGGAACCCATCTTCTATGACACTAACAGAGGGCACAACAAAAGGTCGAAGGATCTCGTATCTATACCAATGAGTAGTCGAAGCGCCATTCTGAACGACATAGAGGTCCGTACGTTCGCCAATACTGGCTCCTTGCCACTCCATTCATTTAGCACCATGATATGTTGATGTTTCCTGCACATAAGAACTGTTCCGAGCTTCACGGTCTGAACACCAAAATATTGACTCATCTGTGAACAGAACCCGGTGCTATTCATTACGACTCCAATCCCGATGTTTTACCTCCCAGTTTCTGCGGGCTAAACGATGGCCGCGGTGGAGTAGCCGAGCGGTCTAAAGCACATCGCTGCGGAGCGCGCGGTTGCTCGCCGTGGAGGTTCGAGTCCTTCCTGGGGCATGAGTGTGTGTGTATGTCCGTAGGTTAGTTTACCTAGGTTTAAGTAGTTTGTAAGCTACGGCCTGATGACCACGCAGTTTGGTCCGATAGATTTACAGATATTTGAACATTTTTTTTAGCTAAACGGTGGTCGTAATATCATAGGCCTCTGAGCATAGTGGCCAAATTCCAAAACGAGATTTCGGATAGTCTGTATTGATATTGTTTGTCATGTTGCTGCCTGGAGGGTGCCTTGAAGCTGAGTCATATTCATCCTCCCATCTCAGCGGGCTGTTAACCGGATATAACGGTCATCTGTTGCTGATGGTACCCGTGGACGACCATGGCCTTACGTTCTTTTAACGATTTCTGTTATCTGAAATCGAGTCCAGGTACTGGAAATTACACTTCACAACACCAATAGCTGCGCACACCTCCCTCTGTGCTTGTCCCACTTCCAACTTTCCTTTGGTTCTACATGCCATAGCTTCAGGTAAGTCCCGTTGTTGTTGCATTGCACTACCTGCTCACTATGCTGTCTGAACCCATCTGTTTGCGTAATGCAAGTTGTGGAGTAAACACAAGTCACCACCACCCTGCCTCTGCAGCAACTTTCTGTTATTACCACTATCTCGGTTCTCGTAATGCTATTGTCTCCGCTGCGTAGAACAGAAAGACGTCGAAAGATTTTAGTTCATTCTGCCAACGATAATCTTCAGATCCTAGATATCTCAACTTATCCCCTTATCGTTGTGTCTAGTGTATTTCAGTAAATGGGAAGTTACGATTGGATCGTGTTGTTGGTTTATTGCGTATCGGGGATGCTCAGCTAAGACACCAGCCCTGACCAGTTACACTGCAAGTGACAGTGAAGGAATTAGCGGCAAGAAATTCCAGATGGGTGATATGGCCAGTGCGGACATCACGATGTCGTATTATCTTCTTACTTTGGGTCTTGTTAGGCACTGACCTCTGACGTTCGTGAGATCTGGCGAAGGCTAATTCTGATGATTTTGTCCTGATGCAGTTTTGTTCTCTATGAAGAGAGAAGCTACTCTACGCCAGCCTAGTACGGTGACCATTACAAAAGTTCTACTTTCACGACTACAGTTGTTAGAATTTTGGTCCGGGAGATCCTGGATGCAGTTCTGTGATATTGCTACTACGGTCTATTCTATTTCAAATCGGACAGCAAGAAACCTTGCATCTTTTTTAGGGTTTCATTTTTCTGCCATCGAAAGGAAACGTTCAGTCAGTATCTTTCACACAGTAGCAGCTCTGATACGCAAATTCTTCCGGTTTTTTAGGAGCGAAAGTAACTTAATTTTATGAAATAACGCGATTATGGCACTCATAACTCGCAAACTGATTCAGTAAAATCTGCCAATAAATTGCAAAATAAAGGCACTATTGTGTAGATTGATATGGTATTTATGGGATATTTTTAGAATTTAAGTTTCAAGTACTTTTCATCATTTGTTATCTTTTGTCAACAAAATGAATGAAATGTATGGCATTTTTGTTCAGCATTTGGTTTAAAACTATTATCAGTAACAGTTATGTGGTATCTTGAATAGACTGATGTAATAAAAAATGGTATGTAAAAGCTGCGCCATATTTGCCGTCTGTGCTGCACCGTATTAGACTGGCTGCGCTACACCGTGCTGCATCAACACCGTCTAAAGAGAAGGCCTGCGTGCTTCCGTGCCACGTCACGCACAGTAGCTCACTGGCTGGCCGATGGGGCACAGCCCACCGCCTCGCATCAGCTAGCAGATGAGCTAAGCGATCGCGACCTACTTCTTCTTCTATTCGCATTTATATAAAGTTCAACTTCACTGAACCACCCGATACCGCAGTCGGTATACGCGAGTCCAGGTCTCCTGTGCTTCACTTTAGCCGGCTGACAGGGTCCAGACTGGTTATTTATTTATTCGTGTCAAAAGTTTTGCATACAAAAGGTAAAAGACAAGAGTAAATTATGATACAAAACAAAAGAGATTATGTACAAAGAAATTACAAAACCACTAAACATAATGAGACCAAAATTAGCAAGCTCTGACGGCATTCTCCTTGGCCTGCAATACGTCCTCCCGCGTGCAGCATATAGGGCACTGAGTGCAGCTGTACAGGTGCTTGGTGGTTTTTACGGTTCCACATTCGCAGAGAGTTGAGTTCCAGGCCGGCCGCGGTGGCCGAGGTGACTGAGGCGCTCCAGTCACGGTCAGCACGGCCACTACGGTCGGGGGTTCGAATCCCCCCTCGGGCATGGATATTTGTGCCGTCCTAGTTCGTAAGTAGTTCATAAGTAGTTTGTAAGTTTAGGGACTGATGACCCCGTAGTTAAGTCCCATAAGCTTAACAAACATTTGAACATTTTGATTTTGAGTTCCATTTGGCCATGTTGTCCTTTGTTCTACCCATCCCACTTCTTAGTCTGTTGAGGGACTTTCACGTTCGGTTGTAATGGGCAGAGACTTTTAAGTCATGTCGGGCAAGAAAAGGTTACTACGTGTCCTCTCGTATATTGATGAACTGTAGGCGCCACCACCAGGGTGAGCTTAGTGACACGCTAGGCAAGCGTCGTGTTGACGTCACAATTACAACTCGCAAACAAATTGGACTGTAGCCAAGAGTGGGCCCTATCGATCCTTATGGCTACAGACCAAACGAGTCCTTATTTCGACACGCAGAAATTGTCTCTGGCCAATGAGATGCTGTGTGTTTCTTATCCGGAGATTCGGGCGCTACGCGCCCTCACATACTAAGAAGAAAAAAACTTCTTGTTTAACCTATACCTAACCTTCTTAAGGCTACGCTACAGATCGGTTTTTAAGTGAAAGTTAGGTTAGGTATAGGTTAAACAAGAAGTTTTTATTAATTTATTAATTATGTATTCAGTATGTAAGGGCGCGTAGCGCCCGACTCTCCGGTTACGAAACAAGCAGCATCTCATTGGCTGACAGCTAGCGAGTTCTCATTGGCCGGAGCCAATTTCTGCGTGTCGAAATAAGGACTCGTATAGACCAAGCCAGCTTGTCAGTTGTCCGCCATTTTGATGATATATCGCATTCAGCTCCTGATGACGTCAGCCCGACGCATTCTGGCAAATAAATGGAGAATTTTTCATCGCCCAGTGGATGTTCGGGAAGAATTTGCAATTGCCGTAATAAAAACATGCTGTGTTTTACATAACTAAAGAGATGGCTACAAATTTGAAGACACACTGTATGTCCCTGTCCCTCCAGAACTGGAAGTTTCCCCAGGTCCTGCAACAGAAGGTGGCCGTTCATCAGCATCAGCACATAGAGATTTATTTGCGAATTACTTTACGAATGAAAATCCGCTGAAATGGCAAAACAGAATTGCATTGGGTTAGTAATTACATATTATGTACGTAACTATTGTTGTTTCCATGTGAATTAGTGTGTATTAAGTGTACAATGAAACCCTCTTCTTCCTTATTGTAGCTGTAAGCAATTTTTTCTATGTAATGAATAATAAATAACTTACCAAATCAAATGTTTGTTAAGCTTATGGGACGTAACTACGGGGTCATCAGTTCCTAAACTTACAAACTACTTAAATAACTTACCGAATTCATTCTTTTCATTTTCAGACATGTTCCCCTCACACATTACATTTCCGATTTCCTCCCACCACCTTCTCGTCGCATCACGATCACTATATTTCTCACGTGACACATCCCGAATTTCTCTTCGTCGTTGAATTTCATGAACAAATTTCTCTGTGTCGAACGTCATAACAACTTGGAAACAAGGTGTGGCTGCTTCGCCAAGTGCGCGTAGATTACTGGCAGCCACACGCGTTCACTGCGAGGCTCGCCGTTCGCACTGGCTGCCCGCAGCCAGCTGGCTGCCGCAGCCACCAATTCCTGGCTGCCCAGTGCTTATAGCGGCCTGCCGTATACCACCATTGTTTCCTTGGCTGCCGCAGCCTGGCTGCCTAGTGCGTTACCGGCCTAAGTGTGTGACGTAGGCACGGCCTGTTGTAAGGCCTTGTCTCTAGTCAGAGCTTTCCAAACTGGGTGTCGCGACGCCCTAGGGTGTTGAGTATTAGTATCAAGGGTGTCGCAAAACTAACAAAGTTAGACTCTATGCAAAAAAAAAAAAAAAAAAAAAAAAAAAAAAAAAAAAAAAAAAAAAAAAATAAATAAATAAATAAATAAATAAATAAATAAATAAATAAAATAAAATAAAATAAAAGCTTGTCATAAAAAAAACACAAAATATCCTTCTCTGCATACTACCCTGAAGAGTCGTCTGCAGCTAATCATCCTTCACTTCATTCAGTGCACCACAGATCAGGTATTAAAGGAATGATCGGTGCACATTAATTGCGTGCTCAGCCGCTAGGCGATAGCTCTGCTTCAGCAGCAGTAGACACTCAGGGTTCGTTCAAGCAGCTGCCAGTTGCCAGATTCCAGCAAACTGCGCATGCGCAAAGCTGCTGCTGATACTCGATAACAGCTCTTCCCATGCGCAGTTTGCTGAAACTGGCAGCTGCTTGAACGAACCTTCACTGTAGTCTGCTTTCCTTCTCAAAAAGCTGCACCTGAGCGTTTTTAATGGATTTATCAAAGCCACGTCACCCTCGGTAGCGTTTCTTACAGTTAAATGCCACTCAAAGACACAGTGGCTGTAAAAGCTGTCACAGATTGTAAAGGCAGTCACAATTGTCCACTGACTAAAGTTACTCAGTAGCGATGTTTTGTATGGGGTATGGCCAGGTGATCAACTGAGAGAAGTATTTTAAATACAGTGATCGTTTGTTCGAACCCTGGTATGCGTTAATATTTTTTTCTCTCAGTTTCCTGTATGTAACAGATTCTCGGACCAGAAATGACATGTCACAAATGTTTATCCAGTTTTTCCGAATATGTCGAGACTTCCGAGGTTGTGGTGAGGCAAAAACCTAACAATAGAACTTAAATAATAATTCATTACTTATCATAAATACATCCTCTTTATTTCTGAAAATAATGCGATAATACTGAACTGAAAGGGGACAGCCACTGTGCTGTCTAAATCAGAAATCAGAGCAGCTAATTTCCAGATGCTGTTTTCAACCGATCCGTATCTGGTCCAGACATGTACACACGACAGGGAAAAACGGTTTCCGAAATTCAGTTTTCGTGTTTCGGAAGTTGGGTCGCATGCAGAAGAGGCAAGTATTACTGTGTGATAAATGGTGATAATGGTTAAACCAACTGTCCGATCGTGGCGAACCTCCTGCCAGCCATACAGACGTTTCGAAGTGACACTGACGCGCCTTCGCATTGGACACAGCCCTTTGACTCACAGCTTTTTATTCCGTCGGGAGAATCCAACGATTTGTGATGCTTGTGGCGTGCAAATCACTATTAGCCACATTTTAATTGAGTGTATTTTATATCGCTCTGAGAGGGCAGCGGCTAATTTTGGCCATGCCCTACCCATTGTTTTAGCTGACGACGAGGCGAGTGTGACGAACGTTTTACAATTTTGTGAACGTTCTCGACTCTGGCCTAAGCTCTTAGGCCGGAGGTTTTAGTGTGTTACAGGAAGGCTCGCTGATGCCTCTAACATCAGCGTCCCACTATACTCTGACATTTTCGTTTAACGACTTTGAAGTACCCAACCTTACGTCTGCCAACTTCCAACGCTGACTGGCAATATGGATTCGGGTTGTTGCCAAGACCTACTTTAGTTAGTGTTGTCTAATTCTTTAGTCAGGGAGCTAAAAACCTTGCTGTTGTGCGCCCAAAACATCCTATCCTATCCTATCCTATCCTATCCTGTGTGAGTTAGACATTGTTGTCTAAGGTGGCTGCAGTCAGGATCAACATTAAACATGTCAATGCGTACGAGGATTTCAGTTTCGTTTACAAACTACATTTGAGCGATACTTTATTCTGTCTCCCCCCCCCCTCCCCGCTACCACCATCTAAATTCTACCATATGTGTTTATATTAGTGAAAGGGCGTCGCGAAAAACTGTAAGCTATAAAACGGTGTCGCCATGAGGGAAAGTTTGGAAAGCACTGCTCTAGGTGGTGTTGGTGTGGCACACGCGGCACAACATGACTGGGGCGGTGTCCGTGTTGCAGTCTTGAGCGCGCTGCTGAGCGCCGTGTTCAGCGTGCTGGTGCTGTGGTCGGTGGGCTCTGCGGCCACTCTGACGCTGCTCACGCTGTACCTGGCCGCCGTCAACGTGTACGGCGCCTGCATGATCGGCGTCGTCGTCGTGCTCTTCCCCACCACGCTCAGGTAAGCTGCCACACCCGCACACTTGGCTAAAGGCTTTTTCCAGAGTCCTTCTCACTGACATTCTTCTGACACAAATTTTTATCCCACTCGCTAACCTTCCTTTTACTTCCTTCATGGCAACGAGCTGGCTGACAGGCTGGCCAAAGAGGCCACCCACAAGCCTGCCCTCAATATAGGCATTCCATGTGCTGATCTCCGTTGTACACTACGCCGTAAAGTTCTCGGTTTGTGGAGTAGTGAATGGCGCTCTCTACAGGTGCCTAACAAACTGAGGAGTATAAAGGAGACAAAAAACGTGTGGAGGACCTCTCTGCGGGTCCCTCGCAGAGACTCTGTTGTTCTCTGCCGGCTGCATATCGGCCATACTTGGCTTACGCACGGCCACCTTCTCCGTCGCGAGGATCCTCCCGAGTGTCGATGTGGTGCGCGTCTGACAGTCGCCCACATCGTCTTGGAATGTCCGGACTTAGCAGCGCAGAGAAGGAATTTTAATCTCCCTGACTATTTGAAACTTGTTTTAGCTGACAATGCCTCTATGGCTGACGCAGTTTTAAATTTTATTCGTGTGAGTGGGTTGTACTGATCCATTTGATTTTTAGTACTATGTTTATTACATATTTGTTCTCCGCTCGCCTACCGTTTTAGGCAGGTGGTTTTAATGTGCAAAAGCGGCCAGATACCTACTGCCATGCATGGTCGGTCAACCACATTCATTGGCTCTGTCATTTTTGTCTCATATTTGTTACTGTGTGTCTTTCGTATTGTCTCTTGTTGACTCTGTCAATATTCCATTGACGGTGCATTCTTTTATTCGGCGTTGTTTTAAATTTCGCTCAGGCACATTTTTCGACGGTTATGGTTTTCTGCGTGTCGCCTAGCTGTGAAGCGGGGGACTGATGGCCATAGTAGTCTAGTCCCCCTAAAACCCCCCATACCAACCAACCAACCTACTGCCATGTCTGTGGTCACCTGGCCAGGACACTCTTTTATCGTCTTTCCACCTTTCTCTTCTTTTATCCGTTTTTACTTTCCTTCTTTTAATTCTTGACTTGTTGCACCCCTTTGCTTGGTGAGTCTTAACACATTGTTTTATGCTACACTGTAGTGCTTTTTATTCTGATCTCTACGGTTGGACCAAGGGACTGATAACCACAGTCGTTTAGTCCCTTTAAAAATCAAACCACCCATCTCCGATATTCTTGAACGGTGGTGACGCTTCGTTCCTGTTCTTGCAGTTTTATTATGCTATCTCTGGTCTTGTACGTACTGCACACGATAAGTCACGTAAGACCAGGGTGACCAGCTGTACTCTATATACAGTACAAATACTCTTATTCATCCTCTTCTCTATGTACGCTACACTTTACTTTCTTTTAACTTTTTTACTCTTTCTAAACTTCTCATAAAGGAAACTCCCCACCGCAGCTCCCTTAAATATAACGATACGATCATGCAGTGGATAACCCACCAAAAACTGAACACAGATCAAACGCAAAAGCAGGAAAATGTTGCACGGAAGTACGAAAAAGTAAGGAATATATAAACATGAACGGATCAGTCGCAAGATATGTAACATTTAAAGCGATGTTAGACAGTTTTGTCGTGAGCATGTGGTATAGTATATGCGTGTGAAGTGGGAGATCGTGTGTTCATATCTAGTCTAGTATTTTAATTTTTTTTCTTTTTGTTTTGCATAAAATTGTGAGCTGTACCTCCGGTCATTGACGGTTATATTCGGTTTTCGTAGCCTTGGCAATAACCAGACTGTACTTAAGCTGCAGTGCACAACAATCTTAAACTCTTCAAGGCTATAATCAGAGAAGACAATGTTAAATATATGTATTTTGAAATGAATTAATAAATATTACTTCTTTGGACAATTCAATTGATACGTACTCTGTTCCGGTTGGAAAAATATGGTCATCCTGCGTAAGACCAAGGAGGTTAGAACAAGGGGAGGTGCTCTTAACGCCACAGAAGTGAAGTCACCATCGCCATTTTGCGGAGCCAATAACATTTGTGTGACGAGTGTGTATTCATTGATTTCTGAGTTGAGACTGGTACTTAATGTAAAAAGAAAGAAAAAATGGTAATCTGCATTACCTATGTATGTACAAGCAAAACAAGAAAGTCATCTGCTATTTTACACAAAAAAGTTTTGTGGCTAAATTAATACTTACTATTCGTTTCGGTATTTTCCCTCACTGACTTATAATTTTCATTTCTATGAGAAATAGGTTGCCTTGATTTTTATAAGTATGAATATTTAACGACGTGGAACCTGCAGAAAGAATTTTTGTATGTATTCAACATAAAACTCTTCACAAATGAACTTATGAAAATTACACAGCTTGGTTCTGTCATTGCTGGAAAAATCTTGTTCTGAATTTCCTGTGAAGTACTACGGCTGACGCCGACCGTAGTGGCCGAGTGGTCTGCGGCGCGCCAGTCACAGTCCACACGGCCGGTACGGTCGGGGGTTCGAATCCCCTCTCCCCCCCTCGGGCATGGATATTTGTGTCGTCTTTAGTATAAGGTAGTTCATGAGTAGTTTGTAAGTTTAGGGACTGATGACCCTACAGTTAAGTCCCTTAAGCTTGACAAACATTTGAACATTTGAACTACGGCTGACAATTTCTGTTCTTTAAAGCATTTGGGTAATATCGCAATATGTAAGTCGTATTTATCGAATGCGATTTTGCGTTAATAAATCACAGTTCAGCTATCTGGAAGGTCTGTATTCTATATCGATTATGTACTCAGAAATGACAAGTCATTTAAATGTATGAGAGTTAACAGGGCAAGAACCACACAGAGCTTTAATCTGAGGACATATTTCCTTGGCTCTGTAAGATGGCGGAATGGTATCAGTTGACAGCTAAGCTTTGCATAGTAGCGCCATCTCCCCTTATTGTAACCTCCTTGTGTAAGACTTAGCACCCATTTTATTTCATGAACTGTTCCAGATATCGAAACAATATTTTCGGCAAATAATTGAACCATAAATCGCTAGTTCCTAGGTATATGATATAGGAATAAACTACTGTT
Source organism: Locusta migratoria (assembly GCA_026315105.1). Lineage (NCBI taxonomy): Eukaryota > Metazoa > Arthropoda > Insecta > Orthoptera > Acrididae > Locusta > Locusta migratoria. Next base: position 429,220,100 of record CM048747.1, read on the forward strand.
ACTGAAGAACATCCAAGTTTACACAACACAAATTTATTTACAGAATTTAGTCTGACAAATTCTAGTAACAAGTATACATCTTCACAGAATAAACTTTTGACGAGACGTTGTAGAAGAACAAGCTCCTACGAGCGTTAACGTCCTAACGTTTACTTCTATCAGAAGGTAGCATATTGAAATGGCACACAAGAAGCTAGAGACCGCAATGTCTACTTAGGAATCACACAGAAATTTTCGTTCACCAAAGATAGTCCGGCGATGCAGTCAGTATAGTTGAGCCGAAATACGATGATCCATCGTGCTTGTGACAATCGGCTTTGAGCACAGACTGCGGCAGCAGACCATTGGAGTAAGGCAAACGCGAACGTTGTCCTGCACATGCACACGTCCAGCTGCTATATGCACTTTTGACAGTTCTGTCAGACAACAGCGACCGTTACCTGCACTGTGCGGCAGCGAACTATTTGGCAACATGGTTACATTCCGTTTCTGTGACCTGGGCAGTCTTCAAGCCCAGTAGGTGATGTAGCACTTGTCAGTAGTGTCGACGAAACTTTCCATTAAAAAATAAAATAAAAGAAAAGAAAATCTAAAATTGCAAACAATGCAGCCAGAATCGATTATTTACGTGTAAATAATAGCTTTCCCTACCCAAATGATTCGTCAGAAGCTAGCATGTGCCGTAGGTCCATAGCTGATCTTGTATAAAAGGATAAGAGTTTTTATCTTACATACATAGACTCATCTTGCTGCACTGTTACTACGACGCTTGGCGGACAGCTCTGTTTTGGCGATATTTCCACGACTTTAAATGACTCCTATTGCATTCCTTACCAATTTTAGTACATTTTTGCAATTCTCCCTGGTTTTTTTTTTTTTTTTTTTTTTTTTTTGCGAATATTTTTAAATTCAAGATTAACAAGCAATATGTCATTCTAATTGCCTTTCTGTGAACTATTGAATGCGGTTATGAAGAGTACTTGGTTTCATCTAAAAACTAGTTCAGTATCCTGAGCAATACAAGTGTGTATTATATACCAAACTCTGTGAACCTTACGGTACCTTTTATTTTATTTTTTATTTTTTTTATTTTTTTGCAGAAATCTTTTTTTTTCGGTATTTTGAACCATTCACAAGATAATGTGGTTCTATGCCTTTGTGTATTTTGTTTCTTTCTTTATAAATTACTTCTATTTTTCTCAGACTTTATCGAATGCTTTTCCTAGTGTCTTGACTGCCTCTCTTGTGCATTTACCTTTCCTAAAACCAATCACATCGTCATCGAACAAATCCTCATATACAGGGTGTAGGGTGGTCAATTATTTATTCATTTATTTACTCTCTTTCTAGTGCCTTTATGTGTGATGTGTGTAGTGGGAGTAATTTGCTAGTCCTTTTATTTTTATTTATTCTTGCATGTCATAAGGGTGTGCCTCAGAATGTATTGTTTGGTGAATCTGCAGTATGTGTCTTGGATGACTATTTTCTCATTGTTCTTGGGAACTGTATTCATTAGCTGTTAGTCGCTGTCCCCGCCTGTGGAAGGCAGAGCGGGGCTGGCGTTGTTGAGGGAGGCTGGTCGCTGGTGATACGTTTATGGGGGCAGTTTGCGAGGTGGGACCTATCTGTCGGTAGGCTCACTACCTGAGGTGGCTGCACTCTCTACAAAACACTCGATAATTTATCACATCCCTTTTAGATAGCGGGCAATGTGGGCCACATTCTGTGGGGTTCCTATCGTCACAGAGCCTCTTAGTGTACGCCTTTGGTGAGGTTATCTTCTAAGTATCCGTTAGCCTTCCTTGTCTGCAGAATTAGAGCTGGGGGCTGACTCGTCCCATATTTTTTCAGCAAGATATACTGCCTGGCATGGTCTCTTGTGGAATTTCGGCTCACAATGGAGTCTTCTCTTGTCTGGTGTTTCGTGTCCCCTTTCCATTTGCTCTTCCATCTCATTGGCCAGAGGTTGGTCATTGGTCATTGGTTGGTTGGTATATCGAGTTTAGGGGGGCGGTGACACCCAGGTTTTTACGTGGGCGGACAAAGAGTGTCGTGAGGACTTCTCGTGTAGGCTCCAGCTAGTTCGGATGTCTTCTTTCAGATAGGACCTGAAGAGTTTATACGCTCTTCTGGGCTGAGTGCTGAGCCTTTGTGGGACTTTAGTTTTCTGAGGTATCCGCCTGCAGCGGATCACGGACTTTGTAAATTTCACTTGTCAACCCAGACAGGGACTCAGTTGCAGTTGTCTGCTTTGCGATACAGGTGTTATATATTCTGGTTCGATCAAGACTTGAGATTAGACGGCCACCGTCGTACTGGCCATACCGACATGCTAGTGGTTTATGCAATTCCATTCTGGGGAAACGTCTTCAATACTCGCGTTTTACGCTTGAGTTTGTGAGTTTATTTCCTACCCGACACTGGAAGAGTTTACCCGACAACTGTATTCTGCCATGATAGTGGGGCTGTTATAGTTAAATGTCGATACTGCTTCACAGATCGTAGTGTTATTCCTGGGCGGGAGAATTTATTCTTTCAGCTCCACTCCTTCAACATCATCCAGGCGCCAGCGAGATCCAGCGTCGACAGATCAAGCCGAGTCAAGGTTATTGGTAAAGTGATGCTTGCTATTTGCTAAGGTTGTTTTATATAGTTGCAGTAATCATCCAACAGTGTGTATGTGCGTGCGTATGATCGATGTTCACTTCTCTTTCCTATAACTAATTTCTCAGCACCTGTGTCCACCTTTCTATTTTTCACGACAGGACAACGCCACATGTATAGCCAGATATGCCGGCCGCGGTGGCCGAGGAGACTGAGGCGCTCCAGCCACAGTCTGCACGGCCACTACGGTCGGGGGTTCGAATCCCCCCTCGGGCATGGATATTTGTGCCATCCTTAGTTGTAAGTAGTTCATAAGTAGTTTGTAAGTTTATGGACTGATGACCCCGTAGTTAAGTCCCATAGACTCTACAAACATTTGAACATTTAGCCAGATATTTCACTGTGTTATGGCTCCAGTTGTTTCATTCCTATTAGACTTCGTGTATTGATATGTAAACTTATTTGTTAAAACTCGGACAATTTGCTGGTCACACATGTATTCCGCTGAGTTAACCGATTTTACTGCATTTGAAGTCTTTTTTTTTTTCTATAAATATTTGTTTTCATTTGTAGCCCACTGCTTGATTGCACTTTTAACTGTGATTTCATTTACAAAATCCTTTATGCTAATTGTTAACTAACCCCAGAATTTCTGTGTGCTTGGTAACTAATTTCTGAACATTGTATAGTTGCAGATGTGCTCCGTCTCTGACGAAAGTTTCTGTTGCAGGACAATGGCAATGTCTCTGACGATGATGTGCGGATTCATATCTGCCCTGCTCGGGAATCTCATCTACCCCGTCCTCATGGCGGTCGGCTGCGAGACTCCCTTCTACCTTGTCACCGCTTGTAACTTGGGTAAGGAAAGCAAAGTTCTCTTCACTCAGAATATTTAATCTGTCTCAAGCTCTATCATTACCCGAATTATATACAGGTGCTTAATAATTTTATACTTTTGTAGAAGGTAATTAATATTGCCAGATTTCCTAGAGCATAATTTTCTTGAAGAGTCAGTCAATGAAATGCGTCTCCCTTTACCTATCTCGCGAAAATACCACAAAGATAAAATTAGAGAAATTCGAGCCCACGTGTAGGCATATCTGCACTCTGTAAACCTTACGAAATTGTAATAGGATAAGGAGAAAATGGTATTCAAAGAACCCTCCACCACATATCGGCTTGCCGAGAATAGATGCAGATGTCAAAGCCAGTTGAAGCCTCTTGGCAGCACGAATTCGAATTCCATCCAGAAACTTTGTACCCAGACGGTATCTCAACAGGATTCAATGAACCGAATAACACTACTAGGCCGCCACAATTTGATAAATTGGCTACGGCGTAGTATTTATTAACCATGGACACACGCAACTGAGCTGTATACAAGTTTACTAATACTCTCAGAGCCTCTCTGCGAACCGCATTCAGTCTTGGAAATTATCATTGTTGACACTGTGAATACTCTTTGTGGGCAGAAGAGATCATTTCAGTCATTCCATTGTCTCAGCGAAAGGCGAATACCAGCAATCCAATTTTGCCTGTATACATGTGCAACTATTCATTACGCAGTGAAGAGCACCTAAACTTCTAAAATGTATTATGTGGCACGAATGAAAGTATAACGTCATGTGTAACCTGCCGTCTACCTACAAACAGAGTAATCGTTCTTGAGTTCACTTGAATCGCTAATATACTAATACATGTAAATCATTTTTTACTCCTCTCCCCAATAAGTAAACCATCATCCCTGTACTGTCACAGTACAGATAGTCATCTCTTTCATGAATTTTCACCTCAGAATGTTTGGAATTTTTTGCAACATATTTACATATTTCTCTTCCACAGGAGCTACATTGCTGAGTATACTTTTGCCGACTACGAAGGGTCGAGCCTTGGAGTAAGGTCTCCAGCAGATGGTCGTAACCTCAGGAGCACCGATAGAGTGAAACCGCTGCTTTCAGCAACTCCTCGAATGCTAAATGTCATCGACACGTAATTTATTGTGGAACTTCAAGTATCCAAGAATTAAAAACATGCTGAAAAATGAAGAATCTTGGCAGTGATTTTCCATTTCTCTGCTGGACTGAATATGATTTGAAAAATGGAAATGCGCTGAAGAGATTGTTACATCTTTGTCACTGAGGAAGCAAGAACTTTGCTCTGAATGAATGAAAATACTCGTTATTCTAAGGTGAATAAAATGTACTACCTTGTACATATGTGAATAAATTGTACCATCCTATCCAAAGGTTAATAATATATTGTTATAATAGAGTACATTTATATAATTGAAATAATAATCTTATAAATAATGGAAAATTACGATTGAATACAAACTCTGAAGTGGGAAACACAGCGATTCACCCTAGATATTAAATGTCGAGAATAAACTGCTTCTTCTGCACTTCAAGTAATAGGTAATGTAGTATAAGATGTCGTCTGAATAAAACTGCAAATCATAAATCTGACCTACAAAGCTTAACTTGTCTGTAATAAAATAAAGAGTTATGTTCACACAAAGAATAAAAATGAACACCAAGTTTAGTTTAATAGGTCAAACTTCAAACTTATGCTCTTCTTGAATGCAGGTGTAGTTCCAACACCAAGAATTTTACCCTTCGTCAGTCCATCAAACAGACATAGATTTACACATGACAAATAAGACAGGTATATATAGATGTACGTACCATCTTTCTGGTTTATTATAAACACTATAAATCCCAAACGACTGCCATTTGCTCACATTGTTGCATGTCAGTCTCCTGAAACCAATGGGGAGTTTCACATCCTTAGTGAATATTTCCCCAGAATACTTAGTTTTTCTTCTTTTTCGGGTTCCTATCCGTTCCGGATTTTAACAACCATCTTGGCTGTGATGCTCCTGTCTTTCGCTGCTCGAAATAACTCCGAAGCCGCTTCGAGTTCTATTCTCAGATATTTTTTCACTAGGATATTCTTCTTAAACATTTCCTTCCTCGTTTCTTTCCTTGAAGGATAGACTGTAGAAGGTCATATCTACTGTCGTACCTCATGATATGTCGCAGGCACTGGATCTTCCTTGCTTTCACAATAGTCAGTACTTCTTTTTCTTTTTTCATTCTCCGTATAATCTCACCTTTTCTCACATGGTCCGCGGTATTGTCAGAATTCTTGTGTACAGACACATTTCGAAGGCGTCAAACCATTAAAAAGGGTGGGGAATTATTTTCGTGTTCATTTTTAATCAAAGATTGTAAAACAGATTACTCACCTTGTTGAAAACTGCTCTAGCTTTTCCAATGCGAGAATGATCCCACTGGTCATTAATGATGGTTTCGAGGCATGCATATGAATGTACTTGTTCGATTAGATTCTGATGTAAGATGATACACAGTGGCTTTATTGTTTTTGTTTTCTAAACATTCAGAATTTTTTCAAATGTTCAAATGTTTGTAAATCTAAGGGACTTAACTTCTTTGGTTATCAGTCCCTAGACATACAAACTACTTTAACTAAATTAAACCAACGCTAAGGGCAACACACACCCATGCCCGAGGGACGACTCGAACCTACGATCGGAGCGGCCGCACAATCCATAACATGGCGTCGTAACATGGCGGTCAGTGCCTCGCGGAAGGTTTTTGTTGTTACTCTGTCGATAAGAAGTTGCAGATTATCCTGAGTATCAGCAAAAATTACAGTGTCGTCGGCATATAGAATCTTATTAATCCATTTTCAATTTAAGGACATTCCCGCCTCCATATACCCAAGAGCAACGTATTCGGAGTAGATGTACATGTACATCTAAATCTACATGGGATACTCTGCAAATCACATTTAAGTGCCTGGCAGACGGTTAATCGAACCACTCTTATACCATTTGTCTCCCATTCCATTCTCGAATAGTGCGCTCCGTTAGAGCTCTGATTTCTCGTAGTTTATTCTGATGATCATTTCTACCTGTGTAAGTGGGAGTCAACAATATATTTTCGCATTCGGAGGAGAATGTTGGCGATTGGAGTTTCGTAAGTATCCCACACCGCAGAGATAAGCACCGTTGTTGTAATGATTCCCATCCTAGATCCTGTATCATTTCCGTAACACTGTTTCCCCTGTATCGTGACAATACGAAACGAGCTGCCCTTCTTTGGGCTCTTTCGATATCCTCCGTCAAACCCACCTGATAAGGATCCCACACTGGGCAGCAATATTCCAAAAAAGGACGGACAATCGTAGTGTATTCAGTTTCTTTTGTAGTTCTGTTGCATCTTTTAAGGGTTCGTCTTTCCCACGACATTACCTACGTGTTCTTTCCAATTTAAGTCTGAAGTAATAGTAACTCCTAGGTATTTTGTGGAGTTTACGGCCTTCACTTTCGATTGATTTGTCTTGTAAACAAAGTTTAACGGATTTCTTTTCGTACTCATGTGGCCAACTTCACACTTCTCATTAATTAGAGTGAATTGCCAATTTTTACACCATAGTGATATCTTATTCAGCTCGTTCTGCAGTTGGTTTTGATCTTCAGATGATTCTACTACACGGTAAATGACGGCATCATCTGCAAACAACCTAAGAGAGCTACTTAGATTTTCCCCTAAACTGTTAACGTAAATAAGGAACAACAGAGGACCCATAACACTACCCTGTGAAACGCCCGATATCACCTCTGTTTTAGTAGATGCCTTACCATCGATTACTACGAACTGTGTCCTCTCTGACAGGAAACCCCCTATCCAATCGCAAATTTGGGGCGATATACCATAACCACGCAATTTGATTAAAAGCCGTTTGTGAGGTACGGTGACAAAAGCCTTCTGGAAATCAAGAAATAAGGAATCGATTTGCGAACCCTTGTCGATAGCGTTCATCACTTTGTGTGAGTAAAGAGCTAGTTGTGTTTCGCATGAACGAAATTTCTAAAACCATGTTGACCTTGGGTTAATAGATCATTCTGTTCGATTATAATTCATAATATTTGAATACAGGCTATGTTCCAAAACCCTGTCAGAAATTGACGTCAATGAAATAGGCCTGTTGTTTAGTGGGTTGCTCCTACCGCCTTTCTTGAATATAGGTGTGACCTGTGCAACTTTCCAATCTTTTGGTACAGATCGTTCTTTGAGAGAGCGGTTGTATATGGCTGTTAAGTAAGGCGCTATCGCTTCAGCATAATCAGATAGAAATCTAATGGGTGTACAGTCCGGACCAAATCAATACGGAAAATATTCAGCCCTGCGTTACATAACTCCCGTAAAATGTCTTCTTCTTCTGCTGTATTCTCTTTGTCCAAACCCACAGAATCAAACTGGTAACTGTGGTGAATTTTCAGTCAGTAAATCTGATGAGATTCTTCTCATATACTTAACACCCCAACCTCAACATTTCACAGCAGATCAACGTCTGTGTCTCTTAATGTGCAAATTATTACCTGAGAATTACTATCAGCATGACTTTTGCTAACTCTATGATTATTTAATTTGTCTTCTGTGGGCTTTATGAATCGTATTTATAAGACTTTCACAAAAGATTTCCCTATAGTCTTACAATCTATTATAACATTATTTAACATTACATACCGTGCACGCGCAATCCACGGTATTAATATGTTCTGAAGCGCAGAGTGCGAAATTGTTTTTTCAGAGGCCCATAACTCTCTGTTTATCACGCAGAAAAGTCGTAAAGTGTTTCGGACAGGTATTAGCGTAGTGGTAAGTTGTATGCGTTTCACAAGGGTAGGCGTACTGAAACTATTCTACAGTACGGGGTGAAAATTTAAATGTTTCACACATGCTGGAGCCAAGACAATTTGAACAAATCGCTTGGTTTTTGTACAGTAAATGTGGTATAAAATGGGCTTTATACACATTATAAAAGCATTATTTGTTCATGAGTGTTTCCTGAAAAACAACGAAAAATTATGATTGTTGGTTACAAAAAGTACGAATTCTGGGGATGACCTTACTTCTTGAAAACCGTTGAAATTTTTACCAATTGTTCTTAAGTTAATATTCGCGAACCACTTTTAAATTTTTTTCGACATCTTCATGGATTACTGAGATACAGAGTAAATATACACAAAATTACCAAAACAGGTTTTAGGCGGTTTTGAACGGTGTAGCGCAAGTATCTAAATAACTAACTTTAGCAAATGGCTCAGGTTTTTAAGAATATATCCTATAACATTTATCTACAAATGGTAATTTCGATACTTTGAAAATCTTTATCGGTTATCAAGTAATCCGAGTAAAATTCCATGGTTTGGCAGCAGAAGTGTCAATTGTGTTGAAAGATTGCGTCCCGGCCGCTTTGAAAGCTACCATCCGGGTATTTGACTGTGTTCCTGAAATCGGTTTAAATTGTTAATTATGTCATATTAAGCTCCTTACATGGTATTTTACCTCTTGAAAGAACAAAAATATTAAATTCAAATAATTTGAAAGCACGCTAAAACGCTAAATTTGATTCACATGATGCCCGTGACGTCAGAAGCCACGATGCTGCTGCTGCTGCTCTCGTAAGGTATGTTAAAATTCTAAGTTTTCATTTTATTCACCTAGGAAAAATGTGTAAACTGTGCTTCTTCAAATGCCTTAAATTCCACAATAGTGTGCCTGGGCCCATAAGCTGTTAAATTTCCCACAAATAACAATGTAAAAAGAAACATTTATTTTAACTAAACACACACGTTTTCGCGCTGGCGCTTATTATCAGCAATAAATATTGCTTTGCGGAAAAGATTATAAAACAACACATCTCTGGAGTCAGATATTTAAATTCAAGTTATTTAATAGATCTGTACATAAAACACAAAACTGTAACAAGATACAAAAATAGTATTATCACACATTCAGACACTCCTACTGATGTATGTTACACGCTGCAACAACAGCGCTCCAAGCAGCTGGCAAGCTACATATCTGAATACTATATTGGATGAGTGCGAATAGTATCGTTTATATTGGTTTTAACGTACCATTTCCATTAGGGAAAGTATTTAGTGCTATGAACATAGATAAAAACTTAAAAATACCTTCATATTTCTCTTTCTTATCTTTTGTAACATCCCTGACAAGGTATGAAACGCTACTTTTCAGGGCAGTTTAATTACGATTATCTTGTAACCTATAGGTTTGTACTGTATAATTTCATTTTCTATAAAACATAAACAGGCTTGAGAACACCAGAAGATTTACCCTTTTGCAGAAAGACGTTGCTTTTCTTCTGGGGTACGTTACGGTTTCTTCATTACAGTTTCAGTAAAATACGTGAGGGTGGAACTTAGGAAATGTATATAGAATGCAATAACTACAGTATTTAACATACGTACTAAATTAAAAGGAAAAACGTCAGCCGGCCGCGGTGGCCGACGGGACTAAGGCGCTCCAGTCACGGTCTACACGGCCACTACGGTCGGAGGTTCGAATCCCCTCTCGGGCATGGATATTTGTGGCGTCCTAGTTCGTAAGTAGTTTGTAAGTTTAGGGACTGATGATCCCGTAGTTAAGTCCCATAGACTTTACAAACATTTGAACATTTTGAAAAACGTCAGATACTTGTCAACAAAACGGCAAAAGCAATCAAACTGTTTTCAAACGAAGAAGAAAACAATTCCACAGTTGTTGCTTTAACTGAACCACAAATAGCAAGAATTTTCAAAACATTTTTTTAAGATAAAGTAATTACACTCAAAAGCATATTCTAGTATTAGAAAGATGAGTGACGTGTAAATATGTGCGAATCATTACACTACATACAAAATTGATAAACATAAAAAAACTGCAGTAAGAACAGTCCATAATAGTAACTTATATTTCTTTCATGTTTATATTCTACTTATTTTCAGCGTAATTAGTTGCAAATATACACACATCAGTAAGTATTTGTTCAGGAATAAGTTATTGCGTACATCACTGAATCTGTGAAAAAAAAAGTTCAAATGTTTGTAAGGCTTATGGGACTTAACTACGGGGTCATCAGTCCCTAAACTTACAAACTACTTATGAACTAGGACGGCACAAAGATCCATGCCCGAGGGGGGATTCGAACCCCCCGACCGTAGTGGCCGTGCAGACCGTGACTGAAGCTCCTCAGTCCCCTCGGCCACCGCGGCCGGCATTGAATCTGTGAAGTTCGGCTGCTTTTACATTAATTACCCCATTATTTACGTCTCTTGATATTTTACTAATGCTTGTAACGCAAAAAGTATAGTAACCATTTCGTAAATTATATAAAAATATCCTCATAAACAAACATTACTCCTTCCGCAGCTTGCCCACCGCTAGGAGCGCTAGTGTCGTTGCAACTGTCAGTTGGTAACAATTTTCACAGCAGTGAGTGTCGCGACCGTTTATCTTAGACTAAGGTATTATTTTGTATGTGCTTTCACGTTCGCAAAATGACCTACAAATATTGCGAAGTTCCGCACTGTAGTAAAACACCTAAAAAGATACCAGAAAATTGTCTTTACAAGTTCCAAAAAATGAGAAGATGAGAAAATGTGGTTGACACTCTCTCGAAGAGGTCCTAATGAAATCGTGGCCACTTCATGTGTTTCTATGAGGATCATTTTGATGTAAGTAAACACTTCATACTATTCCATTAGTTCACTGTTAAGTATCATTCTCTTGTACTGCAAAGGTGTAAAGTGGTATTATGTGCAGGTTAATGAGCTGATGTTTACATTTGCTAAGTAAAACTTCATAACGTTGCACGCTTTCGATTTATGTGTAATTAAAGCCATTTCCTAATGTATTTGGAAAAGTACAACACGAATATTGTTTTAGACCACTGTAAAGTATAGCACTGATTATCTCCAGTAAGTGCAGTTTTATCGCCAGTTGATCTTATTCAAACTACCGGTAAAATTTTACGACCTTTCTCGCCGGGCTCCAGTGCTTATTTTGGCAACAGATGAACAATGAAGTGTAGAATTGCGTTAATATTTTTCACGAGCTGCAGAGTGAATGTTATTGCTGCTCGTTTCACTTGCAGAAAAATTAATACTGTACCTGCTCTATGGTTGATAGGTTCTTGTATGTACCCTTGTCCGTTCAGAAAAAAATAATTTTCGTTTTAATCGAAATTGCCACGAAAAAACATTTATTGCTCATCTGAGTTGCCGTCATTACCATTGGTGCCAAAAGAGAGCCCAGAGAGAAGCGTCGCACAATCAACCAAACAACCGTTACAATAATGGGTATCGTAATCGTTTTATACACCAACAACACCCTTCTCGTTACTTTTCTAAAACATACCCTATCGTGAAATACGTATACGGGAGATGGGCTTAACTTTACTATCCGGGCCGCCGCGCAGAATCGAGTGTTTAGAGGTTGGCTAAGGTGACGTCATCTGCCCAGCCAATCAGGTGGTAGTATACGGCAGCCAATGAAATTGGTTCTTTTATACTGGCGCAATATTCGAATGTATTCCATTCGTATTGAGTTTTATTTTTGATTCATACGGAAACGTTTACGTTTCTGAATATGGAAGGAAAAGCAACGAAATATGCTGACCTCGTGTTGATGGAGTCAAAGGTACAAATATTTCTTTGTTTCGCATATTTTTGTGGGTTTAACATAAGTTAAAGTTACAACGTTTCGTGATTTTTTTTAAATTGGGTTGTTTTTATTTATAAGGTGAAATTGTTGATTGGGTGTTACGACACGGATTAATTGCACAGTCCGTTTCTTGCAAATACTGTGCTTCCAATACGAAATTATGTGCGAGGAAGGATGTGCAAGATGGATTTCGTTGGATTTGTAGACGAGATGGACGCTTATTTCGTCAAAGTATTAGAAAAAAAAGTTGGTTTGCTGGAAGTAAATTAAGTATTGCGGTTATTTTGAAGTTGACTTTTCTGTGGGTGAAAGAGTGCAGGAATCATATTATTTCTTCAGAACTGGAGATGTCATCAAGAACTGTGGTTTACTGGCGGAATTTTTGCCGTGAAGTTACTGTATTAGACTGTGTAAGGAATGGTGATGTTCTTGGTGGCAACGGAAAAGTCGTCGAAATTGACGAATGTTTGTTTGCAAAACGAAAATTGCATAGGGGGAAGAAAGTTGTTGGGAAATGGGTTTTCGGAGGGTTGGAGAGGGGGACAAATAAATGTTTTATGGAAGTTGTTCCGAAAAGAACAAAAACAGTCCTTCTCAGAGAGCTGCGAAAACATGTACTTCCCGGCACAACTGTTATTTCCGACTGTTTTAAATCGTATGATTGTCTGAAAGCTGGAGGTTTTCGTCATTTCACCGTCAATCAAAGAATACATTTTCAAGATCCGGAGACTGGAGCTCACACTAATTCCATAGAGGGCACATGGTCCGCTATTAAGCGGTCTTTTCGTGGTCCCAATAAGTGCAAGAATATGTTTGATTCCTATCTGATGGAGTACATGTGGAGTAGAAGACATTCTGACGCCAAAGACATGTTTGCCGAGTTTATGTCTGCTGTTGCAAGGATGTATAGTCCTCAATATAGTTTCATGTTAATTATTTCTTTTGGTCTTGTACTTGTTGACTTCAATGTGCTCCTTCTCATGTAATTGTTTTCATATTAACGCCAAATATTTGTTATGAACTTTTGCCACTGACATTTACAGTCAATTTACTGATCGGACAAGGGTACATCGAGAACCTGTCAACCATAGAGCAGGAACAGCATTAATTACTTACTTGATGGTCAGCGCAAAATATTAATCATTTATTACGTCAATTTTTTTTACGTAAGTTGTCATTCGCGATGTGGTAGTATCAATTTAATGAGCGGACAAGGGTACATCGAAAACCTGTCAACCATAGAGCAGGAACAGCATTAATAACTTACTTGATGGTCAGTGCAAAAAATTAATTATTTATTACGTCAATTTATATTTACGCAAGTTGTCATTAGCAATGTGGTAGTACTTTCTATTCTCAAAGAAATGATACTGATTTCTATAGTAATGTTTTGCATACATGTATCATTGCGCTGTTTATCTGCTTAGGGATTGAAAGTTCCAGTAAAAATTTCGTTCTGAATGGATATTCAGCGAAAGATAATGACGAAGAATGTTTCTTGGTTGTCATTGCAGTCTCTTTTACCTTCGAAAGCTGCTTTTTGGCCATACTACCTTGTCAAGATAGTATTCACAAGTGATTTTAATTATGGTGATTGTAAGACTTTTGCCGCTTTTTTGTATGGACATAACGTTGAGTGTTACAACATATGGCTTCCTTTAAGAGAGTTGAATGACAATTTCAGTAAGTTGCATTATGATCGTTTCCAAAGGCATTGGAAAAATTTTCATCATTCATATCATTTAAGAGAAAGACACACTTGTTTCGATTTGCGTTACAGGGAAGTACTGAATTTAAACAAGAAACCTGTCCATGTACAGAAACGTAATTCTGGAGTTAGCGATGTTCCGCATTGGAATAGTGTTATTCATTTTAAAAATAAGGTAATTGAAACGTGATGTTAACACCCTTTTTTTTCACATGTTGTGATCATAGTGTGTTACGGTCAAAGTCAGGAAGTTCTAAACAACGATCATTACGCTAACATAAAATACGATTCTTATTTCGTGATACTAGTTATAACAGTGTTTAACAAGTATCATTTGCAGTTACTGATGTATTTTTCGTGTGGTGTTCATTATAAATTGCTTAATATTTCAGTGCTTTCTTCTCAGTGTTTTTTCACTTACATCATAATTATTACTACGTTTTTCGTACATTAGAATAGGCAATATTTCATCTGGTCTTGATGTGCGTGTTTGACATTACTTTACTATCAATAGGTTCGTTCCAGCAGCTGCAAGACGGCTACTTTCAAGCGCTAAGAAACAGTTGTTACTACGCATGCGCAGCTACTGTGACGTAAAAACCCTTGTTTGATACTTGTACTGCTGGAACGCTTTCTGGCTGCAGGCAAAGGTGAGTTTAAAGGAATAATTAAAATAATTTCCTTCCTAATAACGAAGAAGTGTAAACAAGAAATACCTGAACTCAAATCGGATTGCAGTGACTTCGGAATAACCGAAAAACACGCTACAAACACTCACGTATCACGTGATGGCTACTCCCCACTCCAGCTCAGACCTTTCTGCGCATGCGCAAATTGCCAGCTTGAGCGCGCCTGAAATATTTTGCCGGGTAGCGTCTGGCTGCTTGCGGCAACTGCTGGAACACCAAACAGCCATACTCCAAGTAGCCAGAAGCGGGAGAAGGCACTGCTGGAACACAATTTCAGCGTTGCGCATGCGCGTCAAGCAGTCTGGCAGCTGCTGGAACGAACCTAATATCATCTATCGTCAAAGCAACGCATATATTACGTGATATCTGATTGGCTGTCACCGTCTGTGCTACGATTGGTTGGCCGCGGCCGCTACCAACATCTGGACATTCGATAGTGCGCGGCGGCCCGGATTGTAAAGTTTTACCCGGGAGATGTCTTTAATGCGCCGATTCATTTAGCCTTTAAACTTTTGTAATATTCAAGTGTAAATACGATTAAAAGTGTTTTCCAAATATGCATTTAATATGAAGTTTATTTCGGAAAAATAAGTAACGTCCCAATTCATAATGTGAGAAACATTTGTTAGTTATTAGATAATCAAGCACCAGCAGATTAGACAGCAAGCTCTGTGGTGTAGTGTCACTTGTAACTGAAATTTGATATTACAGCTGAAGAGGGACCTCGAAAACTACAATACATACAGATTGGGCTTCATTAAGCGATTACTCTTGGTAAACCAGAAAATCTCTTTAATTTCGGCACTATAAATTTATTCCGTCGTTTCTCGCTCGCACGTTTTACGTGAAAGTGACATGCCTTTGGCTAAGGGGAGTGTGCGTTGCTAACCTACGAGCGATATGAAAACGCCGCCGACACTTTGGCTGTCCCTGTTCTAGACTTTTCGTATAAATATACACACGGCATTTTGCTGTGTTTTAGAGGTTTTGATGTTATACTTTGTGACCAGTACTGAAGTTGTTCAAAATGAAATTATTCCCTTATCTGTGTGCTTTACTGGGTTAAATTTTACCATCTATCCCGGCGGTCTCCTGTTACAATGTTGGCAACAGATGCTGAAAGTTGAATTGTACGACGCGTCTCGCCGGGCTGCAGTGGTTATGTTGGCACCAATGGTAATGGCGGCAACTCAGATGAGCAACAAATGTTTTTTCGTGACAACTTCAATTAAAACGAAAATTATTTTTTTGCTGAAAGGTACATGCAAGAACCTGTCAACCATAGAGCAGGTAATGTTTTAATTTTGCTGCGAGTGAAACGAGCAGCAATAACATTTACTCTGTAGCTCGTGAAAAATATTAACGCAATTCCACACTTCATTGTTCATCTGTTGACATCATAATCATTGGAGCCCGGCGAGAAGCGTCGTAAAATTTTACCGATGCTGACTAGCGAGAATCATGTAACGTCGCCATTAGCCAGTCGCGCGAGAACGCAAATGTTTTGTCATGGAACCTTGGCTTTACGAGGGCAGTTACTTTTACTGACCGGACAAGGGTACATACAAGAACTTGTCAACCATATAGCAGGAACAGCATTATTTATTTACTTCGTGGTCTGTCTGATATACTAATCGAGTCATTCTATGTAGTCCGAACATCTTGGCAAAGATTTTCTATCGTGTTGTTGATGTTGCCAACATAATCACTCGAGGTCGCCTGGATAGAAGACAGAATTTTACACTTTACAGTATAATGTGGTGACTTCAGAGTACGTCTGCTGACACCAACAAGTAGGGTACTTTCTCCAATGGCATAAAATATCTCTAGCAATAATTAGCTTTAAATGTAGGCATGCCTTACTTAAAATGCAGTTTTCACGTTTCTTCTTTCTGGCACCTAAAAATTTGGATTGTTTTAGAAGAATGAATAAATGCCGCGACTATAGGGAGGTTTCTGCACTCAGTCTTCACATAATTCTTTTCCGTTGTGGTATAAAAGCTGTAAACGCTTTTACATAACAAAAAACAAAAATTTCGGTGAGAAATTAAGGAAACGCTAATGACGGTGCAGCTCCGTCATCTAGTTGCCGCGTCCTGGTGGTCTTTGATGCCACCAGTACTTCAGCCAATAACAGAGCGTTTTCGATCACGTGATCTAATCGTGAAATTTAATGATTTTTAATCTTTAATTACGTAAAAATGACAGATATTTTGTAAGAAAAATTAGCCACAATGCTATTTGAATATTACAACCATTCTGAATAACGATTGATTGATTGATTTTACCAGGGAAGCCAAAACAGTTTTGGTCCAACCATCCACTGCCCGTACCGAAACTGAGTTTATTGTGCGATATCGCTCCTGTATATCTAGTAAAGCCAATCAGTGCCCTTAAACATGGCTAGGAGTCCCTTTACCAGTTCTTTATTAGGTACAATTTCTTCGGGGCTCGTTGTCCCGAATGTTCTGCGCTTCTTACTCTCCAATGCAATGCATTCGAAGATAAGGTGTGATGCGGTTTCATTTCCGTCATCACAGATCCTACATTTAGGGTCCTCTTCCTTTATTTCCATTGTATGTGGGCGTTTTTTGAAGTTCCCATGACCTGTCATCAATCCAATCATCAGTTTAATCTCCTTCCTGTTCAAGCCCAGGATTATAGGGCTTGTTTAAAACAAGGCCTAGGCATCATTACCATGCCACGGTTTTGTTTATAGACCTTGGTCCAATATTCTACGTGCTGTCTTCCAAGCTAGTTACGTAGCTCCAGTTTGACTGTTGCCTTATTGAGTGTCAGGACAGGTTCCGGTCCAATAAATGGATTCTCTGCCCCCATCCTGGCTAATCTGTCGGCTTGTGCATTGCCACTGATCCCAGAATGGCCAGGAACCCACAGTAGGCTTACCCGATTGCTTTCCCCTAGCTCCACCAGAACCTTGTGACATTCTGTAATAATTTTAGATCTTGTTGCGGGAGCTGCCAGTGATTTCAGAGCTGCCTAACTGAATAAATGTAGATACTACGGTATTTATAGCACCTACGCAAGTTCTCCTCCACACACGCCCTGAATAACAATAATTCGAACCATATTTGAACACAATACCCTAATTGATTCTTACACATCTTTCAGTGCGTTATTTTCGTTCGATGAATGGATGATTTTTTTCCCCATTCTTTGTTACAGTGCAGCATCGAAATAAGTTTTTTTTTTTTTTTTTTTTTTTTTTTTTTTTTTTTTTTTTTTTTTTTTTTTTTTTTTTTTTTTTTTTTTTTTGCTATGGGACTTAACTACGGGGTCATCAGTCCCTAAACTTACAAACTACTTATGAACTACTTACGAACTAGGACGGCACAAATATCCATGCCCGAGGGGGGATTCGAACCCCCGACCGTAGTGGCCGTGCAGACCGTGACTGGAGCGCCGTAGTCCCCGCGGCCACCGCGGCCGGCTCGAAATAAGTGTTGCAACTTATGTCGTGGATTGTAGCTCATATATTGCAGCTTGTGGAACTGAGAGGAGATATCAAAATTTCATTTAAAATTGAGAAAAGAACAATATCTCACAGAGTTCTCAAGATACTAGTTTCATATCCGGCGAATGAGCTGTGCGGTGTGTCCACTTTTGACTGAGCAGATTCAAAATGCTTATGTTCAAAATTTCATAAAACTGTTCTGTAAAAAAAAAATACTTTGTACATTGTACAGCCGTGACGGACTGGCCGAGCGCATTGAGGCGCTATGGTCTGATGCGCGAGGCCGTTCCCCGTCGGGAGTTCGAATCCCCCCTCGGGCATGGATGTTTGAGCTGTATTTAGTATAAGTTAGTTTATAAGTGGTTTAAGTTTAGGCACTGATGACCCCGCAGTTAAGTCCCATAAGCTTACCAAACATTTGAACATTCGACATTGTACAGTCTGATACCTTCTCACGAGAAATTGAATTTCTTTTTGTTATTTATCGTATTTGTTAAATAAACGTAAAATAAATAAATAAATTATCAATTCATAAGTGATCTGTAGAATTTGTCTTATACAATATAAGTAGCATACCCTTCTGAAGTAAGCAGACAAGGAAGCAGCTGAAAAACGCTCCTGTGGGAGCACGAAAGAGGCAAATGTGTTCGTGTTTAAAAGGCTCTGATAGGAAAAAGCAAACCAGCTGCCTCAGTCCTCTTTCCGTCTTCCTGAACAAAAATTTTGGATATGAACTCGCGTTTTTTGTTCTGAAAGAGAACAGCAGAGAGTGGCACAGACAGTGCCAGGGACAGAAAGAAGGAACACTCAGGGTGAGAGAATGTTCAGATATTCTCATCAGTCCCTAGGCTTACAAACTTACATTAACTTAAACTAACCTAAGGACAACAAACATACACACACACACACACACACACACACAGACATACACACAATGTCCGAAGAAGGACTGGAACCACCGACGCTAGCAACCACGCTGTGGCTGACAAGGCGCCTACAACCACTCGACTATTCCCGCGCAGTCATGGTGAAGGAGATATAGGAAAAAACCAAGAGAAATGGTTGGAGATAGTAGCTATGAGAGAAAATGAGAGGAGACAGTGGAAATTAAAATGGACGGCATACATGAGCTTTAAGCGGTTTGAATTCACGAGACCGGCGAACTTTAACAAGAAAAATTTTGTCCACTCCCTCAGTCCCTCCTTTTCTCCCCAATTCTGTTGAGCACCTTCTCATTAGTTACGTGATCTACCCATGTAATCTTCATCATTCGTCTGTAGCACCACATTTCGAAAGCTTCTATCATCTTTGTACTGAACTCCTTATCGTCCACGTTTCACCCCCATACAATGCTACATTCCAGACAAATGCTTTCAGAAAGGACTTCCTAACATTTAAACTAACATTGGGTATCTACAAATTTCGCTTCTTCCAAAAAACGTTTCTTTCCATAGCCATTCTACATTTTATATCTTTTTTACTTCGGCCATCACAAGTTACCGTGCTACCCAAATAACAAAACTCACCTACTACTATTACTGTCTCATTACCTAATCTAATTCCTTCAGAATTACCTGATTTTCTGACATTACATTCCATTACCCTCATTTTACTCTTGTTAATGTTCATCTTATATCTTCCTTTCAAGACGCTGTCCATTCCATTTAATTGCTCTTCCAGGTCCTTTGCTCCTGACAGAATTACTGTGTCATCAGCAAACAGCAAGGTTTTTATTCCCTCTCCATGGACTTTAATTCCCTCTCCAAATTTCTCCTTACATTCCTTCAATATACAGATTGAACAACATTGCGGAAAGACTACAACCCTGTCTTACACCCTTCCCAACCACTGCGACCCTTTCATGCCCATCGACTTCAATAACAGATGTCTGATTTTTGTACAAGTTGAATATAACTCTTCGCGGCCTATATTTTACTCCTGCTACCTTCAGAATTTGAAAGAGTGTATTCCAATCAACACTTTCAAAAGCTTTCTCCAGATCCACAAATGCTAATAACGTAGGTTTTCCTTCTGTTAACCTATCTTGTAAGATAAGTCGTAATGGGATAATTGCCTTACGTGTTCCTGCATTTGTCCTAAATCCAAACTGACCGTCCCCAAGGTCGGATTCCACCAGTTTTTCCATTCGTCTGTAATAATTCGTGTTAGTGTTTTGCAAACACGACTTGTCAAACTGATAGTTCTGTAATTCTGACATTTGTCTGCACTTGCTTTCTTCAGAATTGGAATCACTGTATTCCTCTTGAAGTCTGAGGGTATTTCCCCTATTTCATACATTTGCGTACCAGGTGGAACAATTTCTTCATGACTGGCTCTCTTAATGATTAACATAGTACATTTAAAATTGTATATGACTTTTATAACATAGCACCATGGCATACGAGGTACTGTTTGTTATATTATTATTATTATTATTTACTCTCCACTGCTCTACCCGTTCCGAGCAGGAAGTCGAGCCTTACATTTGAACATTTTTGTTTTCAGTAATAATACTTACTGTGTACATATAGCCACACAAACCTCATCGAAGAGGGAGCGGGTCTTCAACCATCGTACTGACTGAGGGTTAAACATGAAAGACGCATTGATGAGACAGTAAGAGGACGATTTACCGAATACGAAGGGTGTTCGGGGGGTTTCACTAGGAATGTTTGGCAATAAAGGGAAATTATTTTCCCGAAACCTTGTTTATTATAAGTACAACAACTATATTCGAGTAAGATAGTAGAACAACTTCAATGCTACCTTCGTGTGTCTAGTAGTCAGACAGGGAGAATATGTTGTTGTTGTGGTCTTCAGTCCGCAGACTGGTTTGATGCACCTCTCTACGCTACCCTGTCCTGTGCAAGTCTCTTCATCTGAGAATACGTTCGGGAACCTACATCCTTTAGAATCTGATTACTATATTCGTCCCTCGGTCTCCCTCTACGATTTTACCCCACACGCTTCCTTCTAATGCTAGGTTGACAATTCCTTGATGTCTCAGAATGTGTCCAACCAATCTATCCCTTCTCTTAGTCAGGATATGCCAGAAACTCCTTTTCTCCCCGATTCGGCTAAGCACCTCCTCATTAGTTACGTGATCTACCCAACTAATATGATTAAAAAAAGAAAAAAAAAAAAACAAACAAACAGGGCCACTACAGGGGCGTACAGTTAATTTTTCCTTCTCAGGACGGTGTCGCGAATTCTGGGCCCAGTGAATTTTGGGCCCACTGAATTCTGGCCCCGGAAAAGGTCGGGCCACTAATACTCCCCCGCCCTCCCGCCCTCCCTCATGCCGTAATGGGTGCCGGCACTCTGTGGTGCCGACCGGCAGGTAAGCGAGCCGACTTCATTATTTTGCGCCGGTAGCTTGGTTCATGTAAACACTCTCGGCCCTGAAATACTTTTCTACAAACATTACAAGGCAACAGTGACCGGCATTGTTATAGTACATGTGGCTGTAATTCGAGTGGTTCCAATGTTGCCAGAAAACATTATGGCCCAGTGTTGTCGGCAATAACAATTTTTATGGCCCGTGCAAACGTAGCTTTACGTGTTGTACTGATTAAAGAGGTATGGAAATGATCAAACAAGAACCAAAAGTAATACAGTTGGAAGTGTTCATGTAATTTCTGTTTGACAACTTTTACTTATGATTGGATATTCAGAAGCTACAATGGAAAGCCTGGAAATCAAATTACAAACACAGAATTTTAAAATCACGTCTGTTTGACAAAGAACATTTAAATTAACGTAAAATAAAATCTGTTCCACATCCATCGACCTGCGAATGTTAGACCTACATGTAATATACATGAACCAGGAGTGTGCACGTATAGGTGAAATAATCTGCGTATATCTTCCCATCTCACTCATAGCGCTAAATGTGCATATGACTTCGAAACAGGAAAACTCTTTCTATTTTATAATCCTGCATAACGTTATTAGTATTGCCAAATGTAAAATATATAGAATCAGCAATATGAACGCGCGTATTAAGACATACATTGAAACGAGAGTGTGTGAACCATAAAATAATTTACATAATAGGAGTGCGTGTTTACGGCTACAATGAATGACATGATTTTCCATACCATGACAGAGAATGCATCGTAAAACAAGGGAAAACAGGAAAAAATTAGAGCCATACGCGTTTAAAAGAGGGAATGTGTCAACATTCAACGTTGTTCCTCCGGCAGCAGGACATTTTGTTTCCGTTGGTGGTCATTTGAAGGGCGGTGTTAACGCGGCGGTGTTAACAGGATGGCATAACATCATAAATCTTATAGTAGGCATTAGGAGAAAATAATTTTGCTCATTTATTTTTGCAATCTGTATCTCCAACGTAGAGTCGCTTTTGTGCACCATTTCCATTTGATCTTCAATATTATCTATGCTAAATTTCTCCTTGTCAAAATGCAAACCTAATGCAATTTTCTTGCTACCATAAGTATTTTCTTCAAATGTTGTAGCTAGCAATTTGCTCAAATATATACGATACATGACACATGGGTAGATCACGTAACTAATGAGAAGGTGCTCAACAGAATTGGGGAGAAAAGGAGGGACTGAGGGAGTGGACAAAATTTTTCTTGTTAAAGTTCGCCGGTCTCGTGAATTCAAACCGCTTAAAGCTCATGTATGCCATCCATTTTAATTTCCACTGTCTCCTCTCATTTTCTCTCATAGCTACTATCTCCAACCATTTCTCTTGGTTTTTTCCTATATCTCCTTCACCATGACTGCGCGGGAATAGTCGAGTGGTTGTAGGCGCCTTGTCAGCCACAGCGTGGTTGCTAGCGTCGGTGGTTCCAGTCCTACTTCGGACATTGTGTGTATGTATGTGTGTGTGTGTGTGTGTGTGTGTGTGTGTGTGTGTGTGTGTGTGTGTATGTGTGTTGTCCTTAGGTTAGTTTAAGTTAATGTAAGTTTGTAAGCCTGATGAGAATATCTGAACATTCTCTCACCCTGAGTGTTCCTTCTTTCTGTCCCTGGCACTGTCTATGCCACTCTCTGCTGTTCTCTTTCAGAACAAAAAACGCGAGTTCATATCCAAAATTTTTGTTCAGGAAGACGGAAAGAGGACTGAGGCAGCTGGTTTGCTTTTTCCTATCAGAGCCTTTTAAACACGAACACATTTACCTCTTTCGTGCTCCCACAGGAGCGTTTTTCAGCTGCTTCCTTCTCTGCTTACTTCAGAAGGGTGTGCTACTTATATTGTATAAGACAAATTCTACAGATCACTTATGATTTGATAATTTATTTATAAGTATCATTACGTTTATTTAACAAATACGATAAATAACAAAAAGAAATTCAATTTCTCGTGAGAAGGTATCAGACTGTACAATGTCGAATGTTCAAATGTTTGGTAAGCTTATGGGACTTAACTGCGGGGTCATCAGTGCCTAAACTTGAACCACTTATAAACTAACTTATACTAAATACAGCTCAAACATCCATTCCCGAGGGGGGATTCGAACTTCCGTCGGAAAACTGTTACCGTCATTCATATTTAGAAGCTCAGGCGAAAGATCGACTTCTTGTCTCGTCTCTGTCTCTTTCTGATCTCCGCGTGCTTTGGACCGATGCTTGTATAATATCCGCTTCGTTGATAGCTCTTCTGGCATTTCAGACACAAAATGATACCCCCGATTGTGGAGGTCACCTAATTCTTCAGTATATATTTTAGGAATCGAAGTCTCTTCGTCCCTTGATCTCTTCTTAGCCCGGTTTACTGCCTTCTGTATTTCTATGCGAGCGTCATCCACTGCTCCACATTGATGCTCGTTTGAAATAAGCACCTCACAGTCTTTCGTCTCAAGCATTCCTCGGTAATACTTTGTTCTTTGCTTTGAACAGCGCCAAATCACAGTCCCATCTGCTTTGGTTCTCCTTATGGTATACGAGTAGCCGTCATAGTGCGCATATGGCTTACCACGGATGTTCGTTGACACTTCCATTTCGAACTTAAAGCACACTGGGAGACAAGATGCACGAACTGAATACTACCCAAATTAGAGTCGTACTGGCAGTGACTGTCTAAGCGGTCAGCCACTGCGCTGGACGGTGACTCCCAGGGGGCAGGGAGGCTCTGCCTTCGCGCAGGTAGTTTCCATGAAACTGGGCCCAGAATTCGCACATTTCTGGTTGGGCCCAGAATTCACTGGTCCCATAATTCAGTGAACCCTCAGGACACCACGGCTGTGAGGCGTAAAATCGGTTCTATTGATGTGTCGCATTCCACGCTACGACTTGCGGATTATATCAGAGAGTGTTGATGGAGAAGAAGAGTACTGTTCATATGTGGTAGCGCGCTGGCGTAAATAGTGCTGCCTCTACTTGCAGCTTCCGGTGAGAGCTCAAGAACAATGGAGCGGGTTCATTTAGTGGGCTGCCTTGCGCGTATGATAACGATTCTAATCTCCAGAGGCGCTTGTTCGCGTGCGGTTTAACAGCTACTCTGGCCTCGTCTCCAGACTGACGATAACAGCCTCCGACACATATGGAGTATTTGTTCCAGCAGCATACTCACAATGGTAGCAAGTATATTTTATAGAAACTGAACAACCGGTCGGTTCTTAACTCATTTTTCAGGGTTCTGATATACGTCTGTTAGGCCATAGCAAGGGTTAAAGAAGAGACTTTTCTGCTGCGGAATGTTTTTTCCTGATGAAACTATTAACGTCATTCTAAGTTTTTGTGGCCTCACAAAATGTTCAAAATATTCAAATGTTTGTAATTCTAAGGGACCAAACTACTCTGGTCATCGGTCCTTTGCCTTAAAAACTGCTTAAACGAACTTATATTAAGGACAGCACACACATCCGTACCTGACGGAAGATTCGAACCTCCGACCTCCGACGTCGACGTCGACGGTCTCGTGATCTGTAACGTGACGCTCCAGACCGCACGGTCATCTCGCTGGGCTCTACTAAATGATTATTTAAAAATGACGCCGATGTAACTATTAAAGGATTGTAGGAACTTGTATTTAAAATATGGGCTAATCTAATTACTCCAGTTAATGACACAATAATGACATTGCAAAATTTCACAAAATAAAATCTTAGTTCATCCGTCATTTTCATTAGCAGTTTTCAATGAGTGTCGGGGATTGTACGACCTCATTTGAAGTATAGTTATGAGTGCAGCACTGTCAGCCAGTTCCAAAGGTAAAAATTTCCCCTTAAGTAAATACTGCATTTTTTAAGTAATATCAAGGACACAGATAGAAAACCAATTCTCAGCAAAGAAGGGAAAGCTGAAAGGTGGAAAGAGTACATAGAGGGCCTCTACAAAGGAAATGAACTTCGAGACAATATTGTAGGAAGGGAAGAGGATGTCGATGAAAATGAAATAGGAGATACTGTACTGAGAGAAGAATTTGACAGAGCCCTGAAAGACCTAAGTCGAAACAAGGCCCCTGGAGTAAATGATATTCCTTCAGAGCTACTGAAGTCTCTGGGAGAACCAGCCATGACAAACCTGTTTCACCTGGTGTGTAAAATATATGAGACAGGCGAAGTACCCTCAGACTTTAAGAAAAATGTTATAACCCCATTCCAAAGAAAACAGGTGCAGACAGGTGTGAAAACAAGAGAACCATCAGTTTAATAAGTCATGGTTGCAAAATATTAACACGAATTATATACAGAAGGATGGAAAAACTGGTAGAAGCGGACCTCGGGGAAGATCAGTTTGGGTTCAGGAGAAATGTAGGAACTCGGGAGGCAATACTCACTTTACGGCTTGTCCTAGAAGATAGATTAAGAAAAGGCAAACCTACATTTCTAGCTTTTGTAGATTTGGAGAAGGCTTTTGACAATGTTGATTGGAATAAACTCTTTGAAGTTCTGAAGCAAGCAGGAGTAAAATATAGGGAGCGTAAGGTTATTTACGACTTGTACAAAAACCAGACAGCGGTTGTCAGAGTTGAAGGGCATGAAAGGGATGCAGTGGTTGGGAAGGGAGTGAGGCAGGGTTGTAGCCTTTCTCCAATGTTATTCAATTTGTACATTGAACAAGCTATAAAGGAAAGCAAGGAGAAATTTGGTGAAGGAATAAAAGTTCAGGGGGAAGAATTAAAAACATTGCGTTTTGCCGACGACATAGTAATTCTGGCAGATACAGCAAAGGACCTGGAAGAGCAATTGAACGGAATGGACAGTATGCTGAAAGGTGCATATAAGATGAACATTAACGAGAACAAAACTAGGGTAATGGAGTGCAGTGTAAGAAAATCGGGTGATACTGAAGGAATTAGATTGGGAAACGAAGCAATAAAGGAGGTAGATGAGTTTTGTTACTTGGGCAGTAAAATAACAAATGATGGTCGCAGTACAGAGGATATAAAATGCAGAATGGCAATGGGTAGAAAAGCGTTTTTGAAAAAGAGAAATTTGTTTACATCGAACATTGATTTAAGCCTAAGTAAGTCCTTTCTGAGGGCATTTGTATGGAGTGTTGCCTTGTATGGGAGTGAGACATGGACGATAAACAGTGCGGACAGGAAGAGGATTGAGGCTATTCTTCTATGGTGCTACAGAAGAATGCTGAAGATTAGGTGGGTGGATCGCGTAACTAATGAGGAGGTACTGAACAGAATTGGGGAGAAATGAAATTTCTGGCATACCTTGACTAAAAGAAAGGATAGACTGGTGGGACACATTCTTAGACATCAAGGAATTGTTCAAATGTTCAAATGTTTGTTAAGCTTATTGGACTTAACTACGGGGTTATCAGTCCCTAAACTTACAAACTACTTATGAACTACTTACAAACTAGGACGGCACAAATATCCATGCCCGAAGGGGGGATTCGAACCCCCGACCGTAGTGTCCGTGCTGACCGTGACTGGAGCGCCTTAGTCACCTCGGCCACCGCGGCCGGCCAAGGAATTGTGAATTTAGCATTAGAGGGAAGTGTGTGGGGTAAAAATCGCAGAGGAAGACCAAGAGATGGATACAGTAAGCAGATTCAGACAGATGTAGGTTGCCGTTCTTATGTGGAGATGAAGAGGCTTGCTCAGGATAGGGTATTGTGAAGAGCTGCATCAAACCAGTCTCCGGACTGAAGACCACAACAACAACAACATACTATTTCTATTTCATCTCTGCAAAAATTCATGTTTTTCGATTACAGACTACCTTAGAATCAAACATACAATCTTTATGACTTTATTCACACTTAGAGATCTTTTAAATCATCAATCTCCATTTTAATTAAAAACAAGAGCAAATTAAGTATTTAACAGTAACAGAAAAGAATTATCATCATCTAGCGTGTTTAACGTTAGATACGGGCGGCCTGTCTCTCTAAATGAAAAGATAATTTTTCTCACCGAAAGTTATGTGCAAGGATTGATTTGTTACGTTTGTACCCTAAAATAGTTGGCTCTGCAAGGTGCAAAAATCTGACATGACACGCAGCCTAGACATTACAGAGTAGAATTCGTTTCAATTAAAGACAGGTAAGAGGTAAGCTACCACTCCTGTAACAGAAAAAATAATTAATCTGCTGAATGACCTTACCGGGTACGGGAATGGGATATGTAGAAGATTTTCATTGGGAAATGAAAAAGAATTTATCTTTTAAATTGAAAGCAAATTGCAAGTGAAAGTAGTGGCGGACTAAGGGTGTCGGAGGCCCGGGGCGACGGCAAAACTAAATGAGGCCCCCTGTCCACTTGGAAATACAGGTATTACTGAAAAAAAAAAATTGCTTTTGAAATTTGTAGCCCCCCAGGACAAGAGACAGTGGACCGCAAGGGGGAAAAAAAAAAAAAAAAGGTGGGTGGGTTGGGAGTTGGAGGCCTCAGAATGAGAGGCAAAGAACGTTAAGAAAAAAGTGCTTTCGAGGTATTTGGAGGACCCCAAGACAGGAGGCCCGAGGCGGTCCGCCCCCCTTAGTGCCCCACTGAGTGAAAGGTAATGAAAAAAAAATATAGTAGCTAACATTTATGTTGAACAAGTAATACATCGGCTTTAATTACGTTGATGGTGTCACTTTGATACTCCGAACCTCCATGAAAACAATAATAAAGCAAATGAAATAATTTATCACAAGAAAAATATTTATTGTTAATAAACTGGAAGGTGGCTGAGATTCCGCACCTATTCATGATATTACGGTTCAAGTTAAAGAGCAGAGGCTCTCGCGTTAATGAAATAAGTAATATTGTGATGTTTCCGATGCCAATGTATGGAAACGACTCTGACAGAAGCCGTTCGCTGCGACAGCTGTTGACTGCGTCTCCAACTCTGAAATACTATCATAACCTATCTTGCTAATCTGAGACTGAAATATATCAGTCGAAACTTCCTACCAATACTGATGAAGTCGAGAGTCACTATCTTTCCCTATTCAAAGTCTAGTTGGCAAAGTATACTGATTATGCAAACCAGTTCCTTGACATGCCACTCATTACTCGTCCGCAGACGTTATCTAAATATCTTGGATTGGCAAAAATGTCCGGTGCTCGTTCTGTGAAGTGCCGTATTACACGTAATGCGTGCAGGTCAACACTTGGCACCGCACACCGCTATTCTGCTGTAACTCACAGCCAGCTGCTCTCTATACACAGAAGAGCTCTTCGTCTCCAGGTCGCCTCTGACCTCAAGATAAGCATCGCCACCAACACAGTGGAAGCGTCTGTGTGACAGCATCCAGTTGCCTATATCTGGTGTTTTTTTTTCCAAATTCGCTGTTAGCATGCGCTTTCATTCAACAGCCAATAAGGAGTGCCTTACTAACGTCTAGTTGGTTTTCTCGTATTGCTGTTGGTCAATTGACAAAATCTGTCTTATGCCTCTATGGTAGACGCTCAAAATCTGATACAACATTAAGAAAAGGAATCACCACATGCATACGTCCGATCTGCAGAAGGCAGGGGTCTGCCCAGTGTGAGTCACACACAGCACAAAATAATTTTAAGAGGGTAGGGTCACAAAACGCCGTGACCGCCTCCCAGAAGGTCCCTCTTCCATTTTCGTGCTGCCTGGTTTTCCCCCCTATCTGCTGGCTTTCTTTCGAAGTAGCTTCTAAATGACGCAACACAGTTTCAGTACGTATGTATGGCGCCAGCCTCTAATGTATGTCCCATATAAAATGTAATTACTTCTACACGTGCAGTAACTACTGTCGTTAATTACCTTCACAAATATCACATGAGAGGTATCAAACGAATCAAAATAATGTGATGGGATGTAAGGAGTTCAATAATTCTCGACACTTAACAATTAAAGATGGCACAATAAAACTAGGAAAATGGCGATAATAATGGAATTGTACAAAGATGAAACTAGCCTATATTTACAGCGTTTAGTGCTGCTACCAAGCAAAAACTGTTGATATACGGCGCTGCTGAAGGAATTAGATTAGGTAACGAAACAATAAAGGTGGTAGATGAGTTTTGTTATTTGGGTAGTAAAATAACATGGATGGTTGCAGTACAGAGGATATAAAATGTAGAATGGCAATGGGAAGAAAAGCGTTTTTGAATAAGAGAAATTTGCTAACGTCGAATATTAATTTAAGTATAAGGAAATCCTTTGTGGAGGGATTTGTGTGGAGTGTTGCCTTGTATGGGAGTGAAACTTGGACCATTAACAGTGCGGACAGGAAGTGGATAGAGGCTTTTGAAATGTGGTTCTACAGAAGAATACTGAAGATTAGGTGGGTAGATCGCATAACTAATGAAAAGGTACTGAACAGAACTGGAGAGAAAAGAAATTTCTGGCATTCCTTGACTAAAAGAAGGGATCGCTTGGTAGGACACATTCTTAGACATCAAGGAATCGTAAATTTAGCATTGAAGGGAAGTGTGTGGGGAAAAAATCGCAGAGGGAGACCAAGAGACGCATATAGTAAGGAGATTCAGATGGATGTGGGTTGCCGTTGTTATGAGATGAGGAGGCTTGGTCAGGATAGAGGAGGGTGGAGAGCTGCATCAAACCAGTCTCCGGACTGAAGACCATAACGACACATACGGGGCTGCTGTTATTAAAAATCTATTGTTCCAGTTGGTCAGTGATCATAATAAGATACAAACATTTTACATTATATCTTGGAAATTTTTCCAGAAAGCCCAACAGAGAAATTTACAACAGGGATTTATACAATCTCAACAGCGATTCTTATTTGGACTGCTCCATGGAAAGGAAAATGAAAAGAAGAAAGTTATGGGAGTAATACCTTGAAACTTCTTCCAGGTACGTCAGACATTTGTTCTTCTTATAAAAGCCAAGTAGAAAGTGCGGAGAGAGATGAGTCTGAGGAAAATGACGATGATCTGAATTCTGGAGACTCAAATTGACATTGTCTATATGAATACAAAATGTATAAAGACATGCTCTGATTTGACAAATTGGGTACATTTTTATAGGTTTATAAATGAACTGTATTTGTTTAAATTGTCAACTGATTTCCCGTCCCATTAAAGCAGCATACAATTAAAATAACTTTAAACATTACATTTTATGTATAATTATATTAACTCATGTTGATGAATCTACGAATCAGGAGCTTCACAAAATTTCTTAAATTATAAATTTACAGTACCTACTGTAAACATATTGGTGGAATACTGTTACATAATTACATACGGGTATTCTTGATATGTTGTCTTCGAAAATATTAAGATTCTATGTATAAACGAAATCACGAACTGAAGTTGAAAACATGTGATCAGAAGGCAAGGAAAAACGGCGTCTTAAAGAAGAAGAAGGAAGGAAGATAAGGGATTACCATCTCGTCAACAGCATGGTCATTAGCGATGGAGCACGAGGTCGGAGGAATTTCAGAATGAGGAAGGAAATTGGCACTGCCTTTTGAAAGGAACCATCCCAGCATTCAGCTGGAGTGATTTAGAGAAATCAGCGGATACCTAAATCTAGATGCGAGTCCAGTGTGCTATTCACTGCGCCTTCTCACTCGATAATTTCCTAGAATACACATCTATCGTGTGCACTTTAATACACGCATAACGAAGTACACGGAATACTATTCTACATCTAACTAGAATTACGGAATTACTTTGACAACTAATCTGAAAATAAATCTGTGTAAATAATTATGAGAAAGAAACTACTTATGAAACAATCATGTACGTGAAGAGCCATTTGGCTATCCTAATGAAAGCATTCCAGTCATCATTTCTCCACTAAAATTAAGGATATATTATGATTCTTTGTTGAAATTATCCAACCAAAAGGAAAAATCGAGGAAGTTAGTGTGATACAAACTGAAAGAGAGATAGACAAATTAACAGATGCATACTGAGTCAACCCGACCACCTCTCTGAGGATGGCAATGAATTAGTTTAGGGGTATATGCATTTACAATTAGGTTACAGGAACACCACGAGAAATGTATGGTTGAACACAAATGCAGATACTAGACATCATATAGGTTGTGGTGTTGTATCTGAGCACGGGCGGCATCTGTATCATGTCCTCATCTTACACAAATGACGAAACTGTATATCGACTGGTTCATTACAGTTAGTTGCTTTAGCATCATAAGGTTTGATAGATTTATTAGTTATTGGAATCGTGGTTTCAACACGAGAGTAAAAGGGAATGAGGGAAAATTTAAAAGAAGGTACAGACAAAGCAGAAAACATAAATGAAGAATGAGAAGAATTAGAGAAAACTAATTTGTATGAATATGTGATCCAAAACAGAGGGAGTAGTACGTGAAGAATCAACGGTGAATAAAATTCTTGGCTTCTTCCATGACTAGAACCAATTTACTCACAGATTGACTATTTAATTGCCCGTGACTGATGAACTGAAACGCAATTATGAAAAATGCGACTGCTGCTGTACTTAAGTGTTATTGTCAACATTCGACATAGTCACGTATGGGGAGCGATCCGTAAATGTTATATAGACTTCACATAGAAGAACGCCTAGATCGCACATTTTACTTCATACTTTATTATGTGACTAGCTTCGACAACAAGTTGTCATTTTAAAGGTAAAATTAAAATTATAAAACTGTATAAAAACTTTCAAAGGCACATGCATCTGGTGTCCACAGTACATAAAATACTCCACATGTGTGCTGGTTACTTGGGTACCACTGACATGCTTGGAACATTAACATATTTACTTAAAATTAAAATTACGAGGCGCATCCAGGAAGTAAGTTCCGTTTGGTAATAAAATGAAATTGTACACAGATACAGAAGAAATTTTTATTGCACAAAATTCTACAACTCTTAAACTACTTTTCTACATAACTGCCGAAATTTTGCAGGCATTTATCATAGCGTGGTACCAGGTTTTATATACCTTCTTCATAGAAATCTGCTGCCTGTGTCTTCAACTAATTGGAAACAGTTTCTTTCAGCTCGTCTTCATTGGTGAAGTGATGACCGCCAAGGAAAGACTTGAGATGTAAGAACAGATGAAAGTCATCAATCGCGTGAAAGGCGGACGCCCACTTCGTTCTTCATCGTGCACATCACGAAATGAAATATCGGACCCATCTTCTCACCATCGAATCACTCTTCGCATTTGGTCCGTAAACATCGCAAATTTGCCCATAAATTTCACTTGGTTTCACTTTCCTTGCATTCAGAAACCGAATCACCGACCTGACTTCACAGGCGGTGGGAGTTTCAATCAACGCCGACGTTTCAAACAAGCACAACAAAGCGTACGTAACTGACAGCGATTTCTAAATGGCACACGTTCTTCTCCTTGATACACATCGTCTACAGCGCATGTGCGGAACTGCAATCGCAGCGCTGCAGCGGAGATAAATTGAAACGGAACTTACTTTCTGGACGCGCCTCGTACAAAACTGTATAAAAACTTGCAAAGATGCATGTGCCTTTGAAAGTTTTTATACAGTTTCATAATTTTAATTTTACGTTTTACAATGACAACTTGTTGTCGAAACTAGTCACAAAATAAATTATGAAGTAAAATATGCGATATAAGCGTTCTTCAATGTGAAGTCTATATAAGTGTTATTGCTTTGCGTGATGCGGCGTCTTCTATTGTCAACGACAACACAGTAACGTGACGAGTCACAGACAGCATGGATGATGTGAGGACGCTACCTAGAAAGAAGAGAGACGACGCGGACACCGTGTGGAGATGCAAAAACGATATCATGGCGATGCTATGGGGACAGTGTGGATGCTATGTGGAAACTGTGTGGCGACACTACAGCAATCGCGAGGTGACACCAAGCCGACAGTGTGCCGATGCTGTGGTCACACGCTGGAAATCTAGTCATCGGTGGCATACTACAACGTGGACTGGCACATGCCGGCCGTGTTGGCCGAGGGGACCGAGGCGTTCCAGTCACGGTCTGCACGGCAACTACGGTCGGGGGTTCGAATCCCCCCTCGGGCATGGATATTTGTGCCGTCCTTAGTGTTAAGTAGTTCATAAGTAGTTTGTAAGTTTAGGGACTGATGACCCCGTAGTTAAGTCCCATAAGCTATACAAACATTTGAATTTTGACTGGCACATAGCATTCACATAGCAACTCTGTGAAATACCACTTGATGTCCAGGATGTGGATTACCCTGCAGTGTGGCCTACTACTATTTAAATATTGAGATATGCACAATGACAGCACTGCTGTGACTATTTCTCCTGTTCCACTGTCTACAGGTCAGAGTGCCCCGCTCCGTCCAAATGGCCTACACGTTATAAGACAAAGCCTGCTTAAATGCAGCGTTTTAATTCTGTCTCCATATTTCTCTCTCCTTTCCTTCACAGTGTGCTCAATGCACAAATTGAGTAACATTGTAGGAAAGCTACAACTGTCCAATGCTTCCTTTTCATGCCATTCAGCTCTAATAACTGTTGTCTGTTTTTTGTACAAGTTGTAAATAACCTTCCGTTCCTTATATTTTACCCATGCTGACTTCATAATTTGAAAGACTGTATGTCGAAATTGTCAAAAGCTTTCTCAAAATCAACAAAAGCTAGAAATGTTGATTTGCTTTTCCTTAACCTATCTTCTAAGGAAAGTCCCAATGTGAGTATTGCATCTCGTTTTTCTACATTTATCCTAAATCCAAGCTGATCTTCCCCAAGTTGCGCTTCTACTAGCTTTTCCATCCTTTTGTAAATAATTCGTGTTAAAATGTTGCAACCATAACTTATTAAACTAATGGCTCTGTAATTTTCATACCCGTCTGTGCCTGGCGTCTTTGGAATGGTGATTATGACAATACTTTTTTTTAAGTCTGAGAATGTTTCGCCTGTCTCATACATTTACATACCAGATGAAATAGTTTTCTTATGGCTCCCTCTCGCAAAGACTGCAATAGCTCTGAGAGAATGGCATCTATTCCAGGGACCTTGTTTCGACTTAGGTCTTTCAGTGCTACATCTACATCTACATGGGATACTCTGCAAATCACATTTAAGTGCCTGGCAGAGGATTCATCGAACCACCATTACACTATTTATCTAATGTTTGTATAGCTTATGGGACTTAACTACGGGGTCATCAGTCCCTAAACTTAGAAACTACTTACGAACTAGCTAATACTAAGGACGGCACAATTATCCATGCCCGAGGGGGGATTCGAACCCCTGACCGACTATTTATCTCCCATTCCATTCTCGAATAGCGCGCGGGAAGAAAGAATACCAGAATCTCTCCGTTCGAGCTCTGATTTCTCGTATTTTATTCTGATGATCATTTCTACCTATGTAAGTGGGAGTGAACAATATATTTTCGCATTCGGAGGAGAATGTTGGCGATTGGAGTTTCGTAAGTAGCCCACGCCGCAGCGGTAAGCGACGTTGTTGTAATGATTCCCATCCCAGATCCTGTATCATTTCCGTAACGCTGTCTCCCCTGTATCGTGACAATACGAATCGAGCTGCCCTTCCTTGGACTCTTTCTATGTTCTCCGTCAAACCCACCTGATAAGGATCCCACACTGGGCAGCAATACTCGAAAAATGGACGGACAAGCCTAGTGTATGCAGTTTCTTTTGTAGTTCTGTTGCTCGATGTTGTATGCGTATCTCGCCAACAGATCGAGGGTAAATTAAAATCACCGCCTGCTATTATAGTGTGAGTCGGGTACGTTTTTGTAATTAGACTCAGGTTTTCTTTGAACCTTTCTGCTATTGTATCGTCAGAGTCGGGAGGCCGGTAAAAGGAACCATATTAATTTATTACGATTTTCAGATGCAACCTGTACCCATAATAGCTCACAGGAACTATCAACTTCAACTTCGCTACACGAAATACTACTTTTGACGGCGACAAGCACGCCTCCACCTATTTTGTTTAATCTAACCTTTCTGAATACAGTTAGATCTTTTGCAAATACTTTTGCTGAACGTATTTCCGGCTTGAGCCAACTTTCACTGCCTACAATGATGTGTGTTTCGGTGCTTTCTATTAACGCTTGGAGTTCTGGCACTTTCCCGACACAGCTACGACAATTTACAACTGTTATACCGATAGTTCCCAGATCTACATTTCTCCTTTGATCTACCTGCACCCTTTGAGATGCTCATTTTGTTTTTCACCGAAGCTCTTTATCCTAAAAGACCGCCCAGTCCACGCCACACATCCCCCGTTACCCGTGTAGCCGCTTCCTGCGTATAGTGGACTCCTGACCTATTCTGCTCTGTCAAATTCTTCTCTCAGAATCGTATCTCCTACTTCATCTTCATTTACTTCCTCTTCACATCCTACAATATTGTCTCTAAGCTCATTTCCTTTGTACAGTACCTCTAAATATTCTTTCCACTTTTGCTTGCCATTCTTTACTCAGAACTGGTTTTCCATCTGAGTTCTTAATATTCATACAGCTGCTTTTCTTGTCTCCAATCTCATTTCTTAGTCGTCTATGCTCCATTTTGCCTGCTTCATTTACCTCATTTTGTCTTCTTCTTTCATTAATTAAGTTCAGTATTTCCTGTGATAACTTGTGGAATGTTAACGTGTAAAATGTTTGTTGTGGAAGGTGGAACGAGTACCCACTTTTCTCAGAGGTTTATTAAATATTTTTGTCTTCTGACAGGAGCATTTTCAGCTGGTGAGGAACAGCCTAAATTTTTAGTTTTTGTTGTCCGTAAATTTCCAAAGTGCACCATAGATCGACGTTCCCAAAGTCTTCTGAATTTCGGTACAATATTTGCGTCGCAACTTCCCTATATGTTCATTGTTGGTCGTCTGAGCACCTCCTGTAAGCTATTTTTCTTTGAAGTTTGAAGTCATGGGACAAAACAGACGGGTGAAGTTGAATTGTGCACTAATACTGGAAAATTTGTCTGTTCCACCCGTCAGCTTTGGCCCATGTCGTCAAAATCCAAAGGAGTTAACAAAAACAATTCTCCTTAACGTGATTTTCGTAAAATATTTGGGGCTTTTCATTTTTGGACGTAACTTTCTTTTTTTATCAATGTCTGCGTTCAAGTTACACAGGAAAAGTGACTGTCAAGAGTTTCAGTTTTTTTTATTATTTTTATTTATTTATTTATTTTTATTTTTTATTTTTTTGTCAGTTTCCGGTATCGTTGTTTTCGTGGGAGTTCAAAATGTGTGAGTGTGTTATAAATTTTCACCCATGGTACTCCAAGAAACTTTTATAAAGTATTATTTTTCTTTAAAGTAGAACCTCATGAGACAAAATAGACGAAATCTGGTCATTTATTTATTTCATGAACACGAGAAACATAAGTAGATTTTCATAGGAGTGAAATTCCTTTTTTAACAACACATTCATTATGTTTAAGATGCGGTGTTTCGAACTAATGACAGTATCGTGCTATGTGTAGTATTTTATATGCAAAGGACTCAGGCAATTAGTGGGGATAATAGTGAATATGATTTCTCTGTCTGCAGTACTGCTTCGCGTACCTTTTAATTGACAATAAAAAACATTAGTGTTTCCACAGTTACGCCTAATTGTTACCTGGTCTAGAGAAATGCGCCCTGTGTACCGGCAATAGATTCAGTTCCAGTTTTGCTAAATTCGTCTTACAGTTGAATATGAAACACACCAACCGAGAATGATTTTAGATTGTCAGCCCATCCTTTTGCTAACAAAATGTTCCATACAAATACAGTGCGTTCACTAATCGTGATCTCGACTTCAGTACTTGTCGGACAATGAAGAGAAGTGTAAGCTACATTCCGGAAGTTTGCTACATCCGGTAAGTAAACTACCACGACCGCCACCGTTCACAAAAGAGATATTCACGCTGAAACCATTTCCTTAACTTGTGTTCACAGATATCTCTTTGGGGAAGATGGAGGAGCCACATGATTTCGAGACAGCAATGGCTCTTACAGGTTGGTGTTTCCGAACATTTCATTTCTACTACAAATACTTCCACTTGAGTGAAGAAATCTTGTATCGTTAGTGAATGAAGTGAATGCTAGGTTAAACAGCTGCCGAGCGTGTAACATTTGTCGTCACAACACAACTTTCGAAAGGAAAGAACCACAAGTAACATTTTAGAATTATTCTATCGTTGCAGGAAAACTACCGTGCAGTGAACTACATTACTGTGCAAAACTTTCTGATTAAAGTTACTTACGCTTCACTTGTGGCTGCCAAGGAACATAGCACTATGAAACTTGAACCATAAGTGTCAATAAAATTATAGGTATGGTCTCTGTCTGTGCTATCGGACATGTCCTAAAGAATAGACATCATACCTATAATATTAGGTATGTCTTAAATAGGCAAATGATAATTTCTCTGTGGATGCACAAGTCAGACCATTTCCAGGAATACAGATTAAACTGCAAACAAGTGGAATAATGGGGTCAATTCTAGTGTAACCAATGACGTTGTATCTGCATTCTATGCACAGCCGATTGTACTTATGCTTAGTTGGAATAGAAATGTGTGGTTGATTTGTCGTAAGATTAAAATTGTTAATGTTTACCTGAATGATATCTATAGATTCTGGTAACAGCTTTCCTATGCACGTAGCTGAATGATAGTTATTGAAGCAGGTAATAACTATTTTGTGTTCTACAATATCTTTTGGTGTCGGTAACCAAAATTGATCTATCTGCTAGTTTAGTTACCGATACCTTTCTTTGTGTTTTTTAATTTCTATGTTATATTAATTTTATTTTCGTAGCACTATTAATGAATGTGAAAGATTAAACATTTTCTATTTCTAAATTTAGTAAGCCACGCTAAAACCCCCACTTTTCCGTAGTAGTCCCGTTTTTTGCGATTTATATTATTTTAAATTTATGACATTTATTATTGTACAATACTCCGATTTTTGGGCGCGTCATGATGTACGTAGCGTCTTTGTATTAGGTATGCCGCGCGGTCTAAGGCAACATGCCACTGATTTCGCGGTCGCTCCTGGCGGAAGTTGGAGACTTCCTCGGGCATGTGGGTATGTGTGTGTGTGTGTGTGTGTGTGTGTGTGTCGTCCTTAGTATAAGTTTAAGTAGTTTGTAAAGCTAGCGACCGATGTCCTCAGCGGTTTGATCTCGAAGGAACATTTCGGTTAGGTATGACGTCATTGTGACTGATGGGTGGTATCAGCAACTGCTTTATGGGCAGAGGTCACTAAAGTAGAGCGTGCTATAATTTGAGAATTTGTGCAGGAAGAGAATATTATCCTGATATCCTAATTGCCTAATTGCTAAATCAAAGAGTGAAATTTGGTTTAGATTATCTCATTAGTGACACGCTCTATCCATTTAATCTTTACAATTCCTCTTTAGCAACAAATTTCAAGAGCTTGTATTCTCTTCTCTCAACTGCTTATCGTCCATCTTTCACTGAGAAGATTACACTCCAGGTAAAGGCCTTCAGAAAAAACTTCCTATCAAACAAATTAATATTCGATGTTGTCGAGTTTCTCTTCTTCAGATATGCTTCTCTTCCCACAAACATGATGAATTGTATGTTTACTCTACCTCGGTCATCAGTAATTATTTTACTGCCCAACTAATAATACTCATCTGGCACCTTTATTGTCTCGTTTCCTAATCTAATTACTTCATAGCATGATTTAATAGTAAAAGAAGATACTTTCAAACCAATTATAGGAAAAGAAAACCTATATGAGAAATGTAATGATAAGGCTTATAAATTTTGCTGCATCAACAAATATGATTATTAGCAGCAGTATATTCTCTCATTACAAAAAGGAAAACATGGTATTCAAGTGATAAGAAGATATCAAATGACATTGATCATGTTCTCATAGATAAAAAAACACAGAAAAACAATTCGTGATGTACATTCCTTTCGGGGAGCTGAATTGAGGTCAGACCACAATCTAATAATTAGTACAATAAACGTCAGGTTGAAGGTTGCACATAAAGCGAAAGTCAAACCCAAAAATGTGAAAAACTGTTCTCGAAAAGTATAAAAGGGACAAAAGAAATACTGAAGTAGAAGCTTGAAGTTTCAACCGGTTTGATGCTTTAAGTGATATGGAAGAAAGCCTTGAAATAACCAGTAACGATAGCTGGAATAATATAAAAGAAGTCATCCTAACAGGTGCAAAATAATAAAATAAAATAAAATAACCTCCAGAGAGCTAAGGAAAGCAAGAAGAAGTGGTTCGATTAACAATTTGAAGTAGCTGAAGACAAGGTTATGAAACTATGCTGAAAATGGTTGCAAGCAAATAAGACTCCTGAAATAGAACTTGCTTATCAGCAGACTCAAGCACAGGTTAATAAAATCAACTGTAAGAAAAAGAAACAATTCATAAAACAACAGATTGAATCTATTCATGAGTATCATCAAAATAATAACATACGGAAAATTAAAAAGGTTTTAATTACGAAACAATGGTGATGAAGTATTTAAATGCAACATTTTGATTGAACCAAGAAATATTTAGCGCCAAGAAATATTTAGCGACAAGCAAGGAATATTTTGACAATCTATTGTATCCTTCTTATCAAGAAGCACCAGTTCAAGTTCTCCCCCGGGAATGAGTGTATTTGTTGTCCTTAACATAAGTTTGTTTATGTAGTTTCTTAGTCTTTAGTTATTTGAACATTTTGACATTTTATCTTATTCATTGTTAAACCTTTTAAAACCATACGTAGAAAATGTAATTGGGGATTATTAAAGTGGCTTCCGCTGAAACAGCTCCGCTACTGACAATTATTTGCAATAAAAAAAGAAAATGTTTGGGAATATAAACAAAAAATACATTACATGTTTATTGATATTGTGAAAGCGTATGACTTCTTTCACAGGCAAAGGCTTTAGAATGCAATTCCCTATTAAACTGATATATCTTTGCAAAGTTTGAATGAGAGAAAATACAAGTAGGGTTTTGATAAATGGATCAATATCCGATTATTTTAAAAATAAAACTGGGCTAAGAAAAGGATATGCTCTATCTCCCCTTTTCTTTAATATAGCCTTGGAAAGAGTAGTGAGGAAACTTAAATGAATACTTGCTGTGATCCTCCGAGGAAACAAAGTTATGGTGTTAGCATATGCAGACGATCTAGTGCTCATTGGAAGCAGTGAAACAGAGATTAAACAATTACTTGTACAGATCACAGCAGAAGCATCAAGATTTGGCTTAAAATAAATGACCACAAACAAAACACATGATAGTTCAAATATCTAGAGATGAACATGACAGCCAATCACATCTATTAATTTGTGAATATATATTTGAGTGTGCTGAACTTTCAAACTTCTGAGAGCACTAATACACGATAAAATCAGAGACAAGTAGAAATGAGAATGAGACTGCAAAATGCTAACCGAGCCTACCATTCAATGTAAAATCTTTTGGGATATAAATTGGTGACAATAAAAGTAAAACTCAAGTTGTATAACACAATCATCAGATCATTTCTAACCTATGGGACGGAAACCTGGAGCCTAACAAAAACAGAAGAACACCAGTTACAAGTTTATATTTAAAAAAAAAAAAATTAAAATAAAGTTTACAGGTAAATGTTTGCTCCATATTATGAGAATGAATCACAATGCTGGAAGAGAAGACACAACACAGAAATCCACAGGTTTGCACAATAACCGACAATAGTGAACATGATAAATGCTAAAAGACTGGGATAGTCATGTAATGAGAATGAAAAGAGACCAAATTGTGTCAATAACATTCAAGAAGTCATCGTATGGTGAAAGGCCAAGGGGAAGACCAAAGAGCACTTGACACAACACAATAGAAAATATATACGAAAGAACTGGAATAGCTAATTGGCAAGAAGCACCACAAGACAGGAGCATCTGGAGAAAACATGTGAGATCATCATGGGATCTCTGTGTGGCTTAGAAGCCAACTACTACTCCACTGCATTACACTTGTTTTGCTCTTGTTAATGTTCATCTTCCGTGGCTCGGAATCCACGTTAAACTGTAGGTCGCACTATAACTGGCTGGGGTCAGTCAGTTCGAAGATCGGCGGAAGGCAATGGCGCACCATCTCCAAACAGGACCATGCCTAGTAAAGCTCTGTGGTGTACAAACAAATCTTCGGATTGTTGACTGCTTTACCTTTAACGTTCATCTTATACCCTCCTTTTAGGACAATGTCAAATGCATTCAATTGCTCTTCCCGGTATTATGCTGTCTCAAACGAAATTAAAAACTGCGAAATTTTTCCGTTACCAAATTTCTACATGCTTTCCTGGTAACTGAAAGAAATACGCAACAAGACGAACAGAAATTATACTTTCATTCAGACACATCTCTAAATAGAGCAGGATAGACGTATGCACACGCCGCGGTGGAGTAGCCGAGCGGTCTAAGGCGCCTTGCTGCGGAGCGCGCGGTTGCTCTCCGTCGGAGGTTCGAGTCCTCCCTAGGGCATGTGTGTGTGTGTGTGTGTGTGTGTGTGTGTGTGTGTGTTGTCCTTAGATTAGTTTACCTTAGTTTAAGTAGTTTGTAAACTACGGACTGATGACCACGCAGTTTGGTCCGATAGATTTACAAACATTTGAATGTATGCACACACACACACTTCGACACCGAAACAAACATGACGCTTGGTGGCCAGATGCAAATTTATTGAAATAAAAACGCGGAGCCACATTCCGACAACAACGTCTTGCAAGTAAATGAACGAGCCATGCATGCCTATGCCAAATATCCAGTGTAACATTTGCTATTTCATTTCTGCAGATTTTATTAGTTGTCTGGCATACAGATGCACATTCAGAAAAGACATGTCTTCAAATAGCTAAGCTACTTTTATTACTTTATTTTGTGTTATATGTTGAATTCCCTTAGACATACTTTGACAATACTTATTTTGAGAACGGAAGCTTGACTTTTTAAAAGCCTCAATTCTAGTGTTTTGGCACTGTAAATTGGTAGTGTAGCGTAGTCCATCAAGAAAGGAAGTAGCTTACTAAACACTCGTTCAAGAAATAGTTGAATATTGATCG
The DNA here is from genome assembly GCA_026315105.1 of Locusta migratoria. Lineage (NCBI taxonomy): Eukaryota > Metazoa > Arthropoda > Insecta > Orthoptera > Acrididae > Locusta > Locusta migratoria. The sequence goes on from CM048747.1 coordinate 429,262,489, forward strand.
TTAGTGAGGGATCCGTACTAGTTACGAGTGGTAAGAAAAAGAGAAGATCCAAAGAAAGGTGGTACGTTTCGTTACAGGTTGCTACAGTAAGCGCGAAAGTGTCGCAGAGTCCATCTCCAAACTAGATTGGCAGACCCTTGATGAGGCGTAATGCATCAGGAAGTTAGTGGTAATAGCAGAAAGATGCTGCAGAGGGTGTTGGTGTTCACTTGTATTTACCAAACGAATAGTACAAGCACTTGGGTTCAGTTAGTGTAGTAAGCAGGTAATGCAGTGCAACTACAACGAAACTATGGCAAGAAGGGTCTTAAGTCTAGTTTACACGACGACACTACGTTTTATGAGACTACGCTACTGGCCAGTGCACATGCGCGGCAGGCGTTCGCGCAACTCGTTGGCGAAACTAAACAGTTTCGGCACCTTCCAACTTTGGCGAAACTGGTTGCGCGTGTTTTTAGGTTAGGTTGTAACCAATACAGAACAAAAACTACATAAAGGGGGGAACGAGAGAAATAATTCAGTTTTGAACATATATGCGATGCATAGGTGTTTGTGCGATTTTAACCATGAAAATTTCAGGAAAAAGCAGTGGTCTGTTTGTGATCTTGAAGCAATTATTCGTGAATTAAATATTGATGGTTTAACAATTAGTAAATTGCAGACTAAAATACATTCAATTCGAAATACCTATACAAACGAACAATGGCAATTATTGATTTCGGAACACAGTTCAAGTACTGTAGAGACGAATATCTACTTGACAAGAAACATAATGCAATTTGTAATTTCAATTCTGGTAACAATGCTTCACACATAAAAGTATCTTCTTTCTTTATTATATTACTAACTCTGTTTAACGGGAACGTGAACTGCTCTGGTGACATTCTGAGTTGAAGAAAATAGCTTCTAGGGTCTTCAATCGCAATTTCTTTCAGCAACGTCGTTGAGCAACCGAGCTGACGTCTTTTTTTAAAATCAAATGACGAACCCAAACACGTGTCTTATTCTTTTTATGTTTAGTCTTAAGCGGCTACTTCACACAGAGAAGCAATATCTAAGCCACAACTCTTACAGCTACCAAAACTTTCATTCTATGACGACTACAGCAGTCACAAAACAACGAAACGGAAGTGTATAGTATTGGCGCCATATCTAGACACATACATGAAACCAGTTGCGCGCAATTCATTTCATGCAACGAGTGTCGCAATCTAGTGTCGTCGTGTACACTAGCCTCAGAAAGGTTGGAAGTGGGACAGAGACAGAAGAGGTGGTTGTAGCTATTGGAGTGTCCCAAGTGTACTTTTCAGGACCTGGGCGTGATTTCAGACAACAGGAGCCGTCGAAAGAAGGCAAGGCCGAGGTCGTTAATGGGTAACATCATCAAGAGGTGACCTTTCTCTCCGGTTATCAGTTATGGTGTGTTTCCCATTAAAACCACGACACCGTTTATTCCGCAGAAACTGGGCGGAGGAACACTAGGATCGGAGTCGTAAGTAATGGCGCCGGTTTCTGTTCAAACATGAGTCAAGATTTTGTGTTTTTATCCGGACGTTCGTCGTTTCCTCGTAAGGAGAGAACGTGGAACTCGGAGCAATCCTGTTTATATGCAGGAAACATCACCATATCATGGTGGTTAACAAATGGTACTGGCGGACGTACGGACCTCTTTGTCGTTCAGAATGGCACTTTTAATGCTCAAAGGTATAGGGACGAGACCCTTCGTCCTTTGTGCCCTACGTTGGTGCCGCAGGAGATGGGTTCCTTCTGGTAGACAATGACGCTCGTCGCCACAGAGATACACTAGTGGACAACGTGCCTGTAGCTGAGAAGAGTGAACGAATGGAGTGGCCAGCTTGTTCAACGTACTTAAACCGATTACGCATGTCTGCGGTGCACATGGCAAACGCTTTGCAGCCATACCAGCATATTCCACAACAATTGCCGAGTTGGATATTGCACCCATGGAAGAATGGCCAAACATTCCTGAAGAGTTTATTGGCAAATTCATGCTGTCCATTCCACGCAGGTGAGTAACTGTACTGGTCGTCCATCAACACTGCTGCTGTCATTGTGAAAGAGGATCGACGAATTACCTTAAGGTCATTCTCTGAAATACTGAACTTTTCATTGGGTGTCACCCACACGTCGGTGACAGAAACATTACACATAATGCCATTGGCAGACTGAGGTGGTTGGAGGTGCGGGGTGGTGGTAAAACAAAATGAGGGTTCCGGTCCACTTGGAAATACATGTGTTAATATAAAAAAGTAACTTTTGAGCTTTGCAGTGCCCCCCAGGACAAGAGGCACGGGACAGTCTAAAAGAAATAGCTTTCAAGATTTGGAGGCCCCAGAACGATAGGCCAAGGGAGCTATAAAAAAGGGTGGGTTTCGAGGTATTTAGAGGCCACCACAATACGAGAGGCCCCGGGCGGTAGGCCCCCCTGCCCCCTCCCCCCCCCCTTAGTCCACCAATGAATAAGACGTGTTTGTGCGCGATGGGTTCCAAGACTGTTGATTCCCAATGAAAAGGACATTGCCGTGCAGGTCCAGATGCAGCTAAAGTTGATGTTAGAGGAAGATTCGGAGTTTCTTTCCAATATAGTCACTGCTGATGATCCTGAGGGCAAACAGCAAAGCTAAGAGTGAAAATCATCTTCATCACCAACCCCCAAAAAAGGAAAAGTGGTTGTTTCTTATTCTTTGATATTCATGGAATGGTTTATCAGAATGTCATACCTGCACAGTAATCGGACAATACTACATGGACGATCTGAAAAAAAATTGCAAGTCCATCTCAGACTCAAAAGACCACATTGCCGTGAAGCAGGTTGGATACTGCACCAAGATACTACGCAGCCACATATTACCAATGTTCCTGAATGACCCGCAAAAATCAACATGAAGTGCACCCCTCACCCTCCCCATAGTCTGCATTTAGCCCCATGTGACTTTTTTCTATTCCCTAACCTGAAGAAACGCTTCGTGGGAGGCATTATCCATCATCAGAAGCAGTGGTGAAGGCTGCGAAGGCAATTTTGAAGGACCTCTTGAAAATGGTTTCCAGCATGTATTTGAAGACTGGCAGAAACAGCGGAACAAGTGCATCACATTCGTGGGAGACTACTTCGGGAAGGACTATCAAAATTATGAGGATGAGTAAAGGTATGTTGTCAAGAAAATTATGATCATTCTTTACTGAACAGCTCTCGTAAAACTTAGTCGAAAAAGAAAAATACTTGTACCACGGTCAGGAATGGTATAATAAGTGAAAGGTTCCAATTTTGTGTATTGCCTGTACTGTACTTTACTGTGGTAACGATCCTCAGCTTGTTTGCTGTGGTAAAAAAATGCGAACGTAAATAAAAAGTTAATTACCTTTTCTGTTTCAGGCTTCGGTCGGTTCAACTTCACACTAATGGTGGCAGCGTTCTTATCAGCCGTGGTGCTCGTGTGGGACACAACATCCTTGGCATACGTCATCCCGCTGTCAGAGTGTGAGCTCAACCTGTCCAGCACGGACAAAGGAACTGTCAACGCCATCATTTACGCCGGTACCTGCACAAACTTCAGTATCCAACTAGTTTTAATTAAAAAATATTCGCAAACAGCAAATTGCTAAAATAATTTCCTGGCAAGTTCAATAGTTGTAACGTTCATTCAGTGAAACATTATTTGTGTGTGTGTGTGTGTGTGTGTGTGTGTGTGTGTTTTAACATTTTAATAGAGTTTTAAGTAATTACAGTTTCATTCTACCACTTTCAAACAGAATACTCATCTTTTTAACATTGCGATGTACGGGGCTTCTGCTCGCTGCAACATTATTCTCCTGGGGCGCCGTGGTAGAAATAAATACTCGTAGATACAATTTTTCACTTCTTCTTTAATTTGAATCAAACTTCTTATCCACCAAAACATTGCATGATTACAACTTTAAAACATAAACAAAGCATCAGAGCTTCGCTGGAAGTAATTCCATTTAAAACGCAGACTCACATAGATTCCAGAGCACTTCAAAACTGCCGAAACTCGAACCTCCTCACGCAAGGCGGTGAGGCAAATATATAACCTTGACAATAATGACGTTACATTAAGCATTGTTCATAACAATAGAATATACTGATTTACAATTAACAAACATAACAGAAAAACATATCATGTATACAAAAATAATCACAATATAAAATGAAAACTATGCATACAATAATTTTACATGGCACATGTATTTTTAAGACGAAATTTCCGATCTTTCTGTTGACAACAAAGTGCGATGTTAAATAGGAATTAATTTGTTAATGAGTACATCATACATGTTCCTAACATATACTAAACTATCAAATATTCTGGCCATTCACAAAATATACTCAAAATCTCTTTTCAGTCAATATATACAAAGAATTCAATATTGATAATTAATGTAATAGTCGAAATAACACAATTAGCTGGTCAACACAACTTGTTTATGAGCCTAACATATATACAATGCTATTAATTTTCATTTCTTTATGTATTAAAAAAGTTTTTACCCTTCGTCTCTCTATTTATTGAAATAATGTACAATGACAAAAGTATTGTTTATAGAACTGTCTGGAAACGTCTTATACAAATCTCTTAATTAATGAAATCTTTTCACGTGTTTTAATCACAGTATCACGGAGACACTGTCCTACACTGATTCCTAGGCTGGCTATATCGCTTTTAACTAACTTCACACGCAACTTTTATCACTATTTAACCACACGATTCCGGGTCCGACGCAGATGGTATCGTACGGTAACATTGAGATGAGAGGACCAGGCAGACGGTATCGTACGACAACATTGAGATGAGGGGGTCAGCAGTATCGTTACAGTGTGCATTCTAAATAATGCTGGTGGTTGTCCCTCATTATCGTGATCTGAGCTGAAACATTCATGCAAATAAGGGAAGTATCATTGCATTTCCCTATCCAAATCCTTGAACCAAATTTATTTCAAACTAGCAAACCCGGCAATGCTTCCCAGTAGCTTTTCCCTCTTGTTATCCCTTCCTTTCCCTTCCTTTGTAGATCTGCTCCTCCCCCTACCTTCACACGACTCCCTCTTACCCCACACCATATCCATCTCCTCCCCTTCCTCTCTGCGTCTATATCATCTCCCCTTTTTAAATCCATTTCATTCCCCCATACCCCGTCTCCTCCTTCACAGCTCTCTGATCTTATTTATTGTTACTGCAATCGGGTACTTGATTGGGGATAGAAGTCAAAATGGACTGGTAAAACAATTGGAAACGAGTTATCAGAGAAACATTTCGAGCTGCTCAAAAATGTTCAAATGTTTGTAAGCTTATGGGACTTAACTATGGGGTCATCAGTCCCTAAACTTACAAACTACTTATCAACTACCTTATACTAAGGACGGCACAAATATCCATGCCCGAAGGGGGATTCGAACCCCCGCCCGTAGTGGCCGTGCAGACCGTGACTGGAGCGCCTCAGTCGCCTCGGCCACCGCGGCCGGCTTCGAGCTGTTCATCTGTGAGGTTAGTAGCTTCAATGGCCGCACTTTTAATGGTTTCATTGTATTAACAGGTATGATTATAAGTATAGGCATAAAAACAACTTTCCTGTTTTATGTTAAAAATGACTGGGAAGAAAACAACAAAACCGCACATGTTTACAGCACAGCTTAGCATATTTTCCTCGCAGCGAGCAGTATAGAAATGTTTCTTATAACACTTCTTAAGAGTTTTTAAATTAGATACAAAGTAAGTGTTGCATGATCATACTTTAATGATAGACATTCCATATGAAACAAAACAATTATTTGGAATAAAATAAGTTGGATGGCAATACAACGTTTCGAAATTGTTTGTGTAGGTGTTCATTTCTTGTCTTACTGGAAATCTAACTGAAAGACGATTAACAACATTGCTGCATACCGGTAAAATCTTACAATCCGCTACACATACGTGGTATAGCTATTTTGGCAACAGCTGTTGGATCGTGGGAATGAAGCCGACCAATCGTGGCAAAGCTTGAGATAGCCAATGAAGTTTTAGATGGCGACAGTTTGTTCCGGAGTTGCCTGATGCATCCGCTGCTTAATTGACTGCTGGATTGTATCTGTACCCCAAACGTCCAATTATAATTGCCACGCGTGACCGTCTGTTTTGTCGACGACCCAAATTGTTTCGTGCGTACACTGCATCTTAGAGAGTCGAACTCGACTGTACCCTTCGTTTCGGAGTCATAACGGATCGCGCATGAGAATTTCTTTTCGATTTACCTCCAAGCGCTGTGTATCATCTTCGTCGGTCTCATTGACTACGATCAAGTAGTAAGATTGCGTTGCACGTACGCCGACCGATATTACGCCGACGCAATGAAGACATTGTTCTAAAAAATAAACCAAGATCTGTACTTAATTTGTTTATAACACTCAAAAATACCAAGAAATAACATCAATCTAGGGATTGATGGCCCCGTAGTTAAGTCCCTTAAGCTCTACAAACATTTGAAACATAACATCAATTCTATCTTTGCAATGCTCCAAAGATATGATCACCACCGATAACATCATGGAGGTAAGAATAATACGGAGGGTCTTGTAAAGAAAGAACGTTTCGCGTTAAATCTGTCTGACAGTTTTAACCTTGCGTGCATAACGCCATTTCCCTTTATTCTAACCTCCTTGGCGTATTTGTTCGTTCTGTTCCAGCGTATTTGGTCGCTAGGCGAGTAGCGAATGAATAATCGGATTGTTGGAGAATCGAGAAAATGATCCCAGCTATAAGCGTACTTTCAGTTTTTCTCAAATTCTGATATAATACGCGGTCAAACGGGACAAAAAGTATCCTATGTCCGTCTCCTGCTCATAAGCTACCTCCCCACCAATTTTGAGCCAAATCGGTTCTGACGTTCTTTAGTTATAAATAGTGTAACTAACAAGACTTTCTTTTATATATACATAAGATTACCAATGAAAATCATGAAGATGCCTACGAAAAGTATATACAACATTCAAAAGGCTATCAAACTAGTTTTGTGTGTGTTGGAAGTGCTCTTCTGTGAAATGGAATCCCCACTCGCTCAATATTGTGCTTTATGGAGAACCGCAGTCCCCTGCACACACAGTCAACATAAAGCTGCCGTTTCGTCCAAATGTATGGTGCATGTAGGGCGTGGTGAAACATGAAAGTGCCCCAAGTGGGAACTCCGGATGGCCAAGCGTTTAGGAAAAGAATGAAATTTTGATGCGAATCTATCGTAGTATGCACCTTATCAATTGTCCCTGTGAAAGAGTGTTTAGAAAATGGTGTTTGCCTCAATAGTAAGAGATCGTTTTTGTATTGACAGAGTCGGCGGTTCTAATCCGCCCATCGGCAAATATTTATGCTCTTTGGCAATGCGTACACTACTGACGTTGGTAATTTCCTAGACCTCGTGTACATCGAAGAAAACGGCGTTGCGATCTATATATATCGAATGTTCGATATAGTGTTTACGTTCGATGCAGTGTTTCTGAACCGGAGATTAGGGCGCTAGGCGCCCTCACATACTAAAAAAAAAAAAAAAAAAAATACTTGTTTAACCTATACCTAACCTACCTTTGACTTTAAAACAGTGATCTGTAGCGTAGCATTAAGAAGGTTTGGTATAGGTTAAACAAGAAGGTTTTTTTTTTTTTTTTTTTTTTTTTTTTTTTTTTTTTTTTTTTTTTTTAGTACGTGAGGGCGTGTAGCGCCCGAATCTCCGGTTCACACACACTAAATCGTAAATGGTAGCGAATCCATTTGTTACAGCTTTCTCAGGATTATAAAGGATGCGGTTAGGCAGGAACCTAAGAGTACAGCATGAATAGCACGAACGAAACAATCATTTATTATTAAAAAAAATAGTACACTTAACATTATTCCTGAGAAACACCTCCGTCACTATACGACAGTGGTAACATTCTTTCTTTCCCGTATCCCGAATGAACTTTGGCGATGTCTTTAATGAAAACTGGCAATTTTTCACGACACAGATGTTTTCCAATTAGTTTTAAATTATGGAAATATAAGTACTGAAACAGAAACAAATCGTCACTGTCTGAAGGTCTGCCCTCCTTTTTTAGTGTACTCTTTACAGATTTCCACATTCTTTCAATATTCTGCGTATGTATTGACGGGTCGTCAGAAGACACAAATTCCAAAGAGTGATTCACGAAGTGGTGGTCAAAACCCTCTTCCTTCAGAGAGTTGTACGACTTCCAGCCGTCTGTTATTACTTCACTGCCAGGTAACACAAAAAAGTTTTATAAGAGGAAGTAATGTTTCTGTTCCTCTTGACAGTACTTTCACAATAAAACACCTTCTTGACTCACGCTGAATTCCTCCAAAAACTCATATCTGTTCCGCTTCATTCTTCAGTAAGCGTCCTTTCCCATATTTTCTAGTCACTATGTGATTCGTTGATTTCAACAATTTTTCCTTCACCTCCTAAAGGCACACTTGTTCGTAACGAAGACACAACACACTTCTCGGCAAAAACTGAAAAAAAAACCACAACTGTGTTTACGTTCACTCCCGCCTCCGACGCTGCTTCTTCAATAGTATACCCTCTAATCCAGCAAGCGACAATCATAATACTTTCTTGGAAACTCAATCTGGAATTATCGAACCAAGTGTTTGCAATGATACTAGTTCTCCTCCTACATTTCTTGCACATCAGTTGATGTGGAATATTAGGGGGTCGGATCTCTGAACTAATGACACACTTTCCTCTGTCCCGCAATGCACACATTTTCTTCGTTCCTTATCTGGCAATAAACCATATTTCCAACAAAAATTCATACACTTGTCTACGTCATTTAATTCAGGAATTAATTCCTTCCACGATAACGACATGGCTTCTCCCTCACAACTTCCAAAAGACGCACAACGAAATATCACTCAGTAAACAGTACACAAGATACAATTCAAAACCAGCGCTTCCATCTCTCACCATATCGACCATAGCGTAAGAGTCGAACATTCGATATATATCGATCGCAACGCCGTTATCTATGATGTACACGAGGTCTAGGAAATTACCCTGACGTTAAAATTAACCGCAACATCATAAAGGTTGTTTCTTATATGCGCACAACATCAGTACTTACGAGCGTGCACGACTCGGTGACGTGTGCAGGACGGAGTTAGCAGTTCTCGCCGGCGAGGAAACAGCGCGTGGGTCTGTAGCCGCCAGGAGACCGCGGCGTGCTGGTTTACTGGTGTCACCACCGGCGAGCGCACGTTGTTCCGGTGGCCGTATTCACAACATTTCGACGCGGGCCGATGCAGGTTACCACGAGGAGCTCGCTTTGAAAACAGCCGGCGTCGGGTTGCGGTCCGCCCGTTCTGGTATTACTCCGAGCGTACCTCTCTTTCTTCATCTTGTCCTATGGAGTACATCATGACGACATCCGACTAGGTTTCATCATCGGAAGACACAGTTGGTTATTTGTGTTACAGCAGTGCAGTATGCCTAGTTGTGCCGTCGATTGAGTATTTTTACCATCTTGATGTGTGCCCACTCATCTTAGTGTAAGGTCCTGGTACAGTTTCCCTGCAGCCGGTCAATGATGCGATTCTGTTGTGGTGTCGAGTGTTCGGTTTGTTCCATCTTTCCCTTGATAAATCGATCTTAGTATATGTGTGTTCGTCGGTTAGACTAGTCCTCGTAATCGAACCCCAGCGGTTACGTTGGTCTAATGTCCTTGTGTTATATGTATGGTTGATCATGAAATTTGCATGTCCGTCTCCGTAGGGTCTGTACTAATCTTCTTGAATTATATACTTGAACGCAGGCGCAGACAGGTGTGTAAATTAAAAAACCATCAGTCTCATAAGTCATGGTTGCAAAATTTTAACACGAATTATTTACAGGAGAATGGAAAAGCTGTTAGAAGCTGACCTCGGGGAAGATCAGTTTGGATTCAGGGGCAAAGTAGGAACCCAGGAGGCAATACTCACTTTACGTCTTATCTTAGAAGATACATTAAGGCAAGGCAAACCGACATTTTTAGCTTTTGTAGATTTGGAGAAAGCTTTTGACAATGTTGACTGGAATACACTCTTTCAAATTCTGAAGTCAGCAGGGTAAAATACCGGGAAAGGAGAATTATTTACAACTTGTACAAAAGCCAGACGGCAGTTATTAGACTCGAAGCGCATGAAAGAAAAGCATCAGTTGGGAAGGGAGTAAGACAGGGTTGTAGCCTTTCTCCAGTGTTGTTCAATTTGTACATTGAGCAAGCTATAAAGGAAAGCAAGGATAAATTTGGTGAAGGAATTAAAGTTCAGGGGGAAGAATTAAAAACATTGCGTTTTGGCGACGACATAGTAAGTATGTCAGATACAGCAAAGGACCTGGAAGAGCAATTGAACGGAATGGACAGTGTGCTGAAAGGTGCTTACAAGATGAACATTAACAAGAGCAAAACTAGGGTAATGGAGTGCAGTCTAAGAAAATCGGGCGATGCTGAAGGAATTAGATTAGGTAACGAAGCAATAAAGGAGGTAGATGAGTTTTGTTACTTGGGCAGTAAAATAACAAATGATGGTCGCAGTACAGAGGATATAAAATGCAGAATGGCAATGGGAAGAAAAGCATTTTTGAAAAAAGAGAAATTTGCTAACATCGAATATTAATTTAAGTGTAAGGAAGTCTTTTCTGAAGGCATTTGTGTGGAGTGTTGCCTTGTATGGGAGTGAAACATGGACGATAAGCTGTGCGGACAGGAAGAGGATAGAGGCTTTTGAAATGTGGTGCTACAGAAGAATGCTGAAGATTAGGTGGGTAGATCGCATAACTAATGAAGAGGTACTGAACAGAATTGGTGAGAAAAGGAATTTTTGGCATATCTTGACTAAAAGAAGGGATCGCTTGGTAGGACACATTCTTAGACATCGAGGAATCGTAAATTTAGCAATGGAGGGAATTGTGTGGGGTAAAAATCGCAGAGGAAGACCAAGAGATGCGTATAGTAAGCAGATTCAAGTAGATGTGGGTTGTCGTTTATATGAGGAGATGAAAAGGCTTGCTCAGGATAGGGTATTGTGGAGAGCTGCATCAAACCAGTCTCCGGACTGAAGACCATAACAAAAACAGCATTACTTACATTGCTAAGTGCATCTGGGTGTCTTTATTTGCCGCCGGCCGCGGTGGCCGCGGTGACTGAGGCGCTCCAGTCACGGTCAGCACGACCGCTGCGGTCGGGGGTTCGAATTCCCCCTCGGGCATGGATATTTGTGCCGTCCTAGTTCGTAAGTAGTTCATAAGTAGTTTGTAAGTTTAGGGACTGATGACCCCGTAGTTAAGTCCCATAAGCTTAACAAACATTTAAAAACTTTATTTGCCGAGTGGTCGTTTGTTAGTCCGTTGCCCTTCCCGGGGAGCAAGCATTCTTTATTGGTAGGGCCTATTCATTCCACGAGGAGTTGCTGCCGCCTGTGGATGTATTTGTGCAGTTCACCTTCTCATTACAGATTATTCCCTTCATTTGCTTCTGTTCGTAGCTGTGATCATTAACCGACATAAGTTTATCTATTGCTGCCATTTCTGTTCCAATAATATTTGCTATTTGTAAACCTGTCAAGCTTATTGCTGGTGTATTCTTGACTTTTTGTCTAAGTTGATCGGAGCTTTACTCTTTCAAGTTTTAAATAGTGCCTTATTTTAAATTGTTCATCTGCTGTGTCACCAAAAGGGTTGCGGCAACCCGTTTAACTGTTGTCGTGAGCTATTAGTAAGTTTTCACCTTTGAGTGTAGTCGTTATATTCATGTGCTTGTCTAAGTGCACATGTTAAGTGGTTGGTTCGTTGGCCCAGGTCACACCAGCCAAGTGCTCTGATAACTTGTTTTATTTGTTAAATATAGAATCTGGGCATTATCGATCATGCTTATTTCTGCTAGTTCTTGGTTGCTTGCCCAAATTAGCTTGTTAATGTTACCTGATTAGTTGGAGCCTTACTCCCTCTCAAAATCCTTTTAATTGTGTCTTATTTGAAATGGTGTATTTGTGGTTTCTTAAGGAGTTCAGTTCGACAACCAGTTAAACTTACTCATATACGTTGTCTTAGGTGTCATATTTATGGGGCAATACTTAAGTGGACGTTTTGTTAATAACTTGGTGCTTGTTTTGTTTAAAATAAAGATTTTGTAATCACAAGCAACAATCATCTCTGAAACCAGCCCTACCATTCCTCCCCCAATTTAAACTTTCTCGAACACTATGAGCTACCTCGTGAAACAAAGCCAGCTCTTTACGCATATGCTGTAATGAGTGCTATCGGCAAGGGATCTCAAATCGATGCCATGCTTCTATATTTTCCGAGGACGTTTGACACTGTATCTCACAATCGTCTTCTAATGAAATGGCATTCTTATGGGATATCGCCACAGTTGTACGATTGGATTCGCGTTTTCCTGTCAGAAAAGACACAGTACACAGTAATTAACTGAAAGTCATGGAGTTAAACAGAAGTGATGTCTGGCATTCTCCAGGAAAAAGTTATAGGGCTTCTACTGTATCTTGCCTTATAAACGACTAGCCGAGAAACCCAGCGTTGCTTGGGTTAGAATATATGGCATGAGAGACAGCTTGAGTATTATTCTAAATATGAGATGAATACAGACTGTTTAATTGAGATATTGTGAAGCAGTTATCGTGCTTAAGGTATTCTGGCCGCGTTGTGTATTAATGGGTGAGTGTGGTGGGCGAAAATCCACGAAATATGGAGTAATAAATAATCTTAGGTGAAGCTAAATAATACACGAACTCTGTATATGTGAAAACATATGCAAGTTTAGTAATATTGTTTTAACATAATAGTATTTAAATGAAGCTGGAAGAGATTGCACGTTACTATATTTCTCAAGGCATTTCTTTCTCATTTCATATACATCAGTATAACATAATGTTTGTCTTCACAATACTTGTTTTCTTTAGTTAATGTAAATACAGCCTTGTCACTGCCCTTGTTGATATTCTCGCATACGTATTTGATTGATTTCACAGACCTACAATATTCTACATTGATGTGGGAAGAAAACAGCGGGTTATACGGAACTACCCATTGATTACCAACCTCAATTTCGTCGTGGCCGTGTATTTTAATCACTGCCGTGAAACCGCCTTGTTCTTTTGACCGCCGTCTATATTTCGGATACCCGTCCTCACCAGTTTGCGTTTCAAACAGGAAAGGTTTTGGGTAATGTTTTGTGCAGTTGTCGTGTTTCATGCACGGGAAGCTTCTATTGAAAGCGCCACAGGGACCATGAATCATGTGTTTCTTAATTATTTCAAAGAGTTCGGGATCCTCCTCAGGATTCGAAAATTCAGCCCTGATGATGGTGTCTATCTGATACGGTTTTAGTTTCTCTTGAAGCCAGATTAAGGTGTGAGAATGTGGGAGTCCTCTTTTCTGCCACTCAATGGAATACATCCAGCAGGTTACTGCACGAAATATTTTAAGCTTGACGATTGCTTCAACAAATTTTATCTGTTTTTGACGAAATACTCGAGCAATAATGTCGTGTCGGTCATTGGCCGCCTGTCCATATTGTAATTCATCTTTTCTTTCATGCCAAGAAGAGTTGCAAGTAAAAGTGATAAATAAATCAGGTCGACCGTGTTTTCTAACGTAGGTCATCGCACCCTGTGCATATTCATGCAGATGACGTGGACTGCCGGTAAATGTAGATAGCAAGATGACCAATTTTCCTACGTTGTCCACGTTTCCATCATTCATCATGGCGTCGCGTAAATTCGTTGGTTATGGCGAATAAAATCCAGTCTCACTGTCTCAATCTTGGCATACATATCTACGATAAATTGCTGGAATAGCTTCCTGCAATTTAGAATATGATTGTATTCACCTTCTCTAATAATAAGTCGTTAGGCATAGAATTGCATTGATGAAACCTTTTTGTTGGTTTCGGCACCTGTAGTTAGATTGACTTGGTGGATGTTGAAGTGGTATCCGTCTTCACCCTGCCGTCTTTAATTCGTTGCATCCTTTCGCGCAATTTTGTAAGTGTCCCTTCTCTTTCCTCTTCCGTTTCGTTTCGTCGTGCTAGTTTTCTTCGTTTCGAATTCACGTAAGTTTGTGTGAACACAGTCTTACGCTTTGGCATTTTGATGAAGTTATGCGATGAGCAATATTAAATCACCCACACCAACTAATAGAAGTATGACTGTGACTGTAGTGTAGCGCTCTATTATTCATTTGTTAGCCTATCTGCATTTTCATCTTTGTCTCTGTCGATCGTCGGTAAAGTCTGATTGAGGAAAACACGCCGAGAAGTTAAAAACTTCTGTATTTAATATTATGCGTCGTTATTCTCAATTATGTTACACATTGCAACAGCAGCGCCGAAAGCGGCTGGCAAATTACATTTCTGAAAACGATATTGGATAAGTGCGAATATTGATTTGTAACAGTTTTCAGAAATATCTTCTTGAATAGGAATTTGGAATGAATTGTAAGACTGTGTGAATCATGAGACTCTATACAAAAAAGAGTTTCGCGTGAAAGTGCTGGTCATAATGAGATGTGACAACAACGGATGTATCTGATTCGGTAAAATTTTACTTTCTATCCTGGCGGCCTCGTGTTTTTATGCAGGAAACATCAATAACGCGATATAAAATCGTTGCAAAGATGACCGAACCACACGAAGTGTAGATAAATACTGCTGTTCCTGCTGTATGCTTGATTTCACGACAAAATATTTGCGTGTCACGCGATTGGCTTATGACGATGTCACATGATTCTCGTTATTCAACATCTGTTGCCAACATTATCACAGGAGGCCGCCGGGATATGAGTAGGACTACGTCGCATAGTTTTTCTTGACCCAGCTGTCAAACGATAACACCTTTCACAGCAGAGAGTGTCGCGGCTATATGTATCAGAGATCACTGTTTAGCACAGACCAGTGAGCTTACTGGCACAGGCATAGCAATATCTATGGCCTAAGATACATTCATTAATGTATGTCACAAGGTGTTTCCACCACGCTTCCACGACAGTGATCAATGTTCCACGAGTATTTTTATCTTTGAGTCTATCTGGATTTTTATCTTTGTTTTGTGTCTCTGTTCATAGTCGGTAATGTGTGGTTGACGGAAACATGTGATCCATTTAATAATTTGCGTATTTGATATTCCTCGTCGTTATTAAAGTCTGGAAGGACCGCATTGTCTGACGATTGAAAGAATTAACAGATTTTGACTCGTACCGTAAAGTTCGCAAGTCACAGAGTATATAGCTTTTCCTAAGAGTATTTATTGTATATTTTGCGAATTTTTTCTCGTCACACTCACCCACTGCCACGCACCGCAACCAAACTCCCTTACTAACATCATTAGACCAAGGGCTACCTACCACCACAACCACGAGTGGGTGACAGTATGTGGTCATGGAGAAAAGTCTGTCAGCGCGTACACACACAAGCCTTTACATATAGATATAGATTTAGGAGACAATCTGAGTAGCTCTCTTAGACTGTTCGCCGATGATACTGTCGTTTATCGATTAGTAAAATCACCAGAAAATCAAAAGCAGCGGCAAAATGATTTAGATATCTGCATAGTGCAAAAGTTGACAATTGACCCTAAGCAATGAAAAGTGTGGAGTCATCCATATGAGCACTAAAATAAATCCGTTAAACTTTCTTTACACGATAAATCAGATGAATCTACAGACCGTAAATTCAACTTAATGCATAGGAATTACAATTATGAACAACTTAAATTGAAAGAACACACAGAAAATATTGTAAAGGAGCGAACCAAAGGCTACATTTCATTGGCAGAACACTTAGAAGATGCAAAAGTTCCAACAACGAAACTGCCTACAATGTTTAGCCTCCGGCTGATACGCAGCAGACGCAGCCTTCTGTAAGTAAAACCGGCTTCTGATTAGAAGCGACATAGTATTTTGATTTTTGTCTGTGCGTTTTCGTTTCAGTATGTAAATGTATACTATGCTCGCGTGGATATTATATACAAAATCCACGTTTTAATAAAGAGTGTAGTCTTCCTTTGAGTGCACCGCGACAGTAGTTTTTGTTTTCTCGGCACTGTAATCATGAATAGGGACTGTGACGGCCATGTGTGGGTGCAGTCTGAGCTTCTGACACTTCGTTCCCAGCTTCGGGCTCTGTTAACCTCCGTTGAACAGTTGGAGGCTGCGATTGAGGGGTGTCGTTGTTGTTGGCCGGTAGTGGGGACCGAAGGGACTCCCGTCGTCTCCACCGATCGGCCTGCGGCAGCGACATGTCCTGATACTGCCAGCAATGAGGCGGACACCCCACTCGTGGTTGCGTGGGAGGTCGCTCCAGTGCGTGGCAGGCGGCGCAAGACATTCCGGGGGACCGATCGTGAGGCCTGTCTGGTTCGTCTTGCGAATAGGTTTGAGGCGCTGTCTGTTCAGGAAAATGTTCTTGAGCCTGATGGTGTCTCTCATCCTGAGATCATCAATCAGCCTGCAACATCCGACCTTTCACACAGGGTGGGTTTGCTTGTAGTTGGGAGCTCCAACGTTAGGCGGGTTATGGATCCCCTTAGAGAGATGGCTGCTAAGGAGGGGAAGAAGGCCAAAGTGCGCTCGGTGTGCATACCGAGTGGGGTTATTCAAGATGTGGAACGGGTCCTTCCGGATGCAATGAAGGGTACGGGGTGCAGCCAACTGCAGGTGGTGGCTCACGCCGGTACCAATGATGTGTGTCGCTTCGGATCTGAAGAGATTCTCTCAAGTTTTGAGCGGCTATCTGAATTGGTAAAGACTGCCAGTCTTGCTAGTAAGATGAAAGAAGAGCTCACCATCTGCAGCATAGTTGACTGGACCGACTGTGGACTTCTGGTACAGAGCCGAGTGGAGAGTCTGAATCAGAGGCTCAGACGTTTCTGCGACCGTGTAGGCTGCAGTTTTCTCGACTTGCGCCATCGGGTGGTGGGGTTCCGGGTTCGGCTGAATAGGTCAGGAGTCCATAACACGCAGAAAGCGGCTACACGGGTGGTGGAACACATACTTTCCCAAAGTCCTACACATCAGTTACAAATAGCAACGCAACTGAAACTTCACATTTAAATACGGAATAGACTATGCTTGACAACTGTAAACCAGAAGAAAAGTTCACAAGATCAGTATAAAAATTTCTGCAGGCACAACTTTTGGAATGATTTTAGTATGACATTTTCAGCCGAATGACTACGTCATTTATGAAAATAGTACACGGTAGCAGGAACTACGGCAAAATTTTAGTTTTTATGTTTTTAGTTTTTAATTATTCAGTGTATTTAGCAGTCCATTTCAGTTATTTATCCATCTAAGCTGCAGTATCAGTTTGGACATAAAACGGTGGAACATTCCAAACACAATGGTGTTCCTCATCGGCACACTCCCGTGATGCTTTCCTATCTTTCTTAGATGAGCACACTGAGCATCTTTTCCCCTTTGATTTAGTAGCACAAGCTTCACTGTGAGCTCGGAATGTATCTGATGCTTGGTGGAGGTCATGCCTAGAATAACACAAATTGAAGTTTTGATATCTTTTCTAAAAATGGTGAATCCTATCTTTTCATACAATCATTTACAAGTTGTGTCCGTAGTTCAATGAGTAATTCCCTGCATGTCTCACCATCAGTATCTCCTTTCCCATGTTACAGAACAAAAAGCATTTACAACTGCTATAACTAGCCTCGTATAGATGACTCCCATAAGCCATTGGTTCGTTCAGAGTATCTTTCTCGTTCACTTTTCTGAAGCATTGTACCATAAATCGAAGATACTGAAAACAATGCTACCAAAAAGACTTTCAGTAAGACTTGGTCCTTGGGAAACAAAGCCATTGGCGAAGGTGAAAATTTATGATGGACCGGGATTTGAACCCTAATTTCCCGCTTCGGGCCAACTGTAGTCTTGCCCAATTTTTTGTCGGTTCTTTGCGGACGTGGGTGCATGCTTCTGTGTCTGTCGTTCAGTTCTTGACTCAGTTCTTTTTTATTAGAGAGGCACACTTCCCATCTTGTTCAAATTGTCAGCATGTAGCACACTATGATGCAATGCCCCTTGCTAATTTCTTCCTCCCGCTCGTAGCATAACTGTATTCCCGCAAGGAATAGAGCGTATTTATGCATCGGCACATAAATGGTCAATTACCTCTCTTCTTTCCGCCGTATCAATTACTGGATTTAAGTAAAGCCTTCATCTGTGATCTACATCTAATTATGTCGTGTACTTGAGGTAGTTATTTTTCGTCTGTTGAAGTGTACTAGGCAGGGGAGAACGGGACAGGTTGATGCCGTTAACCATTTTAATGAATTCATCTATGAAAATATATTTCACATTCTGCATATTGATAGCATCACCTTAGATTGTATCACATCTAGCGGCACAATTTATTTCAATATACAGTAATAAAAAAGTAATCCGAAAATAACATCTTATCCCAGTAGTAGGATAAGTGTTTGAAAATGGGGCAAGATGAACTGATATAAATTAGATATTTTATTAGAACGTCTAAGATCATACATCTGTTAAAAATTTCTAAGTATTTATTATTGAATAGTATTTAACAAAAGACCTATAGTACCGCAAATTATCTGTCAGTACTTCTAGCAACAAAAATGACTAGTTACCTAATGCAGGGTCAGAGAAGATCTCATTACATCTACATCTACATGGGATACTCTGCAAATCACATTTAAGTGCCTGGCAGAGGGTTCGCTATTTATCTCCCATTCCATTCTCTAATAGCGCGCGGGAAGAAAGAACACCTGAATCTCTCCGTTCGAGCTCTGATTTCTCGTATTTTATTCTGATGATCATTTCTACCTATGTAAGTGGGAGTCAACAATATATTTTCGCATTCGGAGGAGAATGTTGGCGATTTGAGTTTCGTAAGTAGCCCACGTCGCAGCGATAAGCGTCGTTGTTGTAATGATTCCCATATCAGATTCTGTATCATTTCCGTAACGCTGTATCCCTTGTATCGTGACAATATGAAACGAGCTGCCTTTTTTTGGACTCTTTCGATGTCCTCCGTCAAACCCACCTCATAAGGATCGCACACTGGGTAGCAATACTCGAAAAAAATGGACGGACAAGCTTACTGTATGCAGTTTCTTTTGTAGTTCAGTTGCATCTTTTAAGGGTTCTGCCTATAAAACGCAGTCTCTGGATCGCCTTTCCCACGACATTATCTACATGTTCTTTCCATTTAAAGTCTGAAGTAATAGTAATTCCTAGGTATTTTGTGGACTTTACGGCCTTCACTTTTGATTGATTTATCTTGTAAACAAAGTTTAACGGATTTCTTTTCGTACTCATGTGGACGACATCACACTTCTCATTATTTAGACTCAATTGCCAATTTTTACACCATAGTGATATCTTATTCAGATCGGTCTGCAGTTGATTTTGATCGTCAGATGATTTTACTAGACGGTAAATGACGGCGTCACCTGCAAACAATCTAAGAGAGCTATTTAGATTTTCCCCTACATCGTTCATGCAAATAAGGAACAGCAGACGACCAATAACACTACTCTGTGGAACGCCCGATATCACTTCTGTTTTAGCCGATGCCTTACCATCGATTACTTCGAACTGTGTCCTCTCTGACAGCAAATCCCCTATCCAATCGCAAATTTGAGGCGATATACCATAACCACGCAATTCGATTAAAAGCCGTTTGTGAGGTATTGTGTCAAAAGCCTTCTGGAAATCAAGAAATACGGAATCGATTTGCGAACCCTTGTCGATAGCACCCATCACTTCGTGTGAATAAAGAGCTAGTTTTGTTTCGCATGAACGATATTTTCTAAATCCGTGTTGACCTTGGGTCAATAGATCATTCTGTTCGAGATAATTCATAATATCTGAATACAGGATATGTTCCAAAACCCTGCTGCAAATTGACGTCAACGAAATATGCCTGTAGTTTAGTGCGTTACTCCTACTGCCTTTCTTGATATGCGTGTGACCTGTGCAACTTTCTAATCTTTTGGTACAGATCATTCTTTGAGAGAGCGGTTGTATATGGCTGTACGATACACCAGTATTTTATTGGGCGTGTGTACCGACATCATGAGAGTAAGTACTGCAGATAGTTTAGATTTTCTCTTAAGGAAACCGTACTTGGATTCTTTGGTGACAGTTTGTTAGCATGCTCAGGTTTTCTTTGTCATGGACGATTTTGTTCCACCTTATTTGATTCCTTAGTAACTAATGTTTTATGGCTGAGCTTGGTAAGGAACACGCACTTTGCGTTTAGTGATTTTTTCCCGTTTTCACTCATGATTTTTCTGTAAACAAAGGTTTAAAATCAAATATGTTGGCACTGTTTGACGAATTCAACTTACTCCTGTTATCTTCAACAACTTAGCAGTAATCAGCGTCGTTTGATTGGAAGCAGGATAAACGAAATAAAACATTAATAATTAATGACTATGAAACACAATCTGTCGGAAGTAACCATGTGTAGCAAAGAATAACGAAATGTCATATGTGTTGGACCACAACAGATTATATCGGACGTCTTAAAATAGTAACAAGGCATATATAACTACAGTGACCGCTGGTACTATTCGTAATGTGATGTTATCTAATAGTATAATTACTTTACCCACTCGTTTATTGGCCCCCCAAATAGTTCGGCCATAGTATCTTAAAATGTTATATTCTATTCTACATTTATGCATCAGATCACATGTTCCTCTTTTAGTGCAACTTAGTTTTCTTCTGTGAAGATGGTTCCTATAACTGAAACTGGTAAAGAAAAAATATTCAAATTTACATCCGAGGACTCAGAGAACCTTATTTTAGTAATTTTTATTTGTTGCCTTTCAGTGTTAGTATCAACAAGCAAAGTCTGGTGATTTTTCATTTTGTCCACAGGCCTCATAAGCAGCTCTCTACTGTGGGGATCCGTTTCTGACACGATCGGTCGAATCAAGTTGCTCAAATACGCCTTGTTTGTTGACGGTGTCTTCGACTTCTGTTCGGCTTTCTCGATGTCGCTCTGGATGTTGCTACCTCTTCGATTCCTGGTCGGATTTATGTGAGTACTGCGAACTATATATATGTTCCGGAAATATTATTTTGCGATGCAATCAGCAACTTTCTCAGAACTTTTCTACAGACCACGCTAATTTACAAAACACTAGAAAAAAGAAGAAAAAATGATCCAATTTACTTCAATGCCGAATTGCTTCATGAGACATCTAATATATGAAATAGATAATACTTCATCAAAACGATTTCGACCTTTCTCAATATCACAGAGTTGATCTTATAAAAAGTGGAAAGATATTTCTCAGAAATGCACGATTTTTTAAACTTTGTATTTCAAAACACATACAGCAGTGTTTAGAGGTTTGATAATGGCTACTTCAAAGGTCACTATGGCCAACTTTGTCATAATATTTACTGCAATCAAGGTAGATTTTTATTAAATGTGTTTACATGTGTTCCTCGTTTGACGTGTTCTGTGTTCAACAATAAAATTTATAAGATGTAATGTAACGGTGTTAGTGTTACTGGAATGATTGTCTTCAGTGCTGTTAAACTTCTGACATAATACAGTTCCGCGTTTTACAAAAGTTATTATGAAAAGAGGTATGCAGGTTTTGACATTCCCTTAAATTATGACAAGCACAGGTTTATCTTTATCTATTAAAATGAATCCATTTCCTATAGTCATGCCATAAATTGAGAACGGCTCGACAGATTTGGCATTTGACTCACTTTTTATTATTATTATTATTGTGTTCGTAATTCTCGGGCCGAGGTTTTTTTGTAATAAAATTTTTGGAATATCCACTGCAAAATTGGAAAATTTTAAGACAAACTAAAGTATATTTCTCATTGTGTCTATTTCATACATATACATACTTATGATCCGATTTCGATGAAATTATACGCACTTGATATTCAAAACAAGAGGAGTCTCACTATCTACATAAAATTCTGAATGGTGCATAGCGGAGGGTACTTATGAAGTTCGACAAAATCTTTATCTTTACCCCGAAGTTGATGAATTTCTACACGCTTTACCTTTAAAAACCAAGAGGAAGCATTTTATACTATCCACTTAACTGTAATGGTAAAAGGAGTGGGGGAGAAAAACATGTGTAATTCTCGACGAGCGATTAACCGCAATCATTCGTCCAGTATATGAGAAGGAGAGCACTCACAAGGGACGACTTAGATCGCGAATCCCGGGAACGGCACGAACCATTGTTAGAAAACAATCATAAAAATGTGTATGTCGTTTACATGCAAAATTTTACATTCTACCTTAAGTGACATTTCAGGAGAGAGAACGAAGCAATCAGTTATCAAAACCATAGGAAGGAAATCACACGTAATCAGATGGCATGAGTGTATCTTTAAATGTTCACTCAATAGTGCCGAAAATACTTTGTTTATAGTGATTCTAACAACCCAAAGCACACATTCTACACATCTGATAGTGCTTTGTTCATCACAGCAACATTATTCATTTCCTTTTTCAAGCAGCAGCATCCAGTTGCTTTAAATTGATTTTATTAGTCCTGTTTTGAGACTTACAGCCCATCTTCGGAGATGTAGTAGCACCCTTACTTGTTCAGTCTGAACATGTTTGAAAGACTGTCCTACAAACTTTACTAGACCTATAAAATAAAACATAAATAAATAATGCTTAATATGTAAAATGTCAGTCCATTTCATCTAGTTTTTCATCATTTCGAAATAATCATTGCCTGACGTCATTAAAGCGCTAGCATTCGACGTAGGGGAGATTATCAACATTTGGCGTGTCTTAAACTGAACAAATTTATTTGTCTGACCTGTTTTTGTTGTTATGGTCTTCAGTCCGGAAACTGGTTTGATGTAGCTCTCCACTCTATCCTGAGCAAGCCTTTTCATCTCCTCATAAGAACGGCAACCCACATCCATTTGAATCTGCTTACTATATGCGTCTCTTGGTCTCCCTCTGCGATTTTTACCCCACACAATTCCCTCCAATGCCAAATTTACGATTACTCGATGACTAAGAATGTGTCCTACCAAGCGATCCTTCCTTTAGTCAAGGTATGCCAGAAATTCCTTTTCTCACCAATTCTGTTCAGTACCTCTTCATTAGTTATATGATCTACCCACCTAATCTTCAGCATTCTTCTATAGCACCACATTTGAAAAGCCTCTATTCTGTTCCTGTCCGCACTGTTTATCGTCCATGTTTCACTTCCGTACAAGGCAAAACTCCACAAAAATGCCTTCAGAAAAGACTTCCTTACACTGATATTAATATTCGTTGTTAGCAAATTTCTCTTTTTCAAAAATGCTTTTCTTCCCATTGCCATTCTGCATTTTTTATCCTCTGTACTGCGACCATCACATGTTATTTTACTACCCAAATAACAAAACTCATCTACCACCTTCATTGTTTCATTACCAAATCTAATTACTTCAGCATCGCCTGATTTTCTAAGACTGCCTTCCATTATCTTTGTTTTGCTCTTGTTAATGTTCATTTTATACGCTCTCTTCATCACACTGCCCATTCTATTCAACTGCTCTTCCAGGTCATTTGCTGACTCTGGCAGAAATACAATGTCATCAGCAAAACGCAATGTTTTTATTTCTTCCCCCTGAACTTTAATCCCTATTCCAAATTTTTCCTTGCTTTCCTTCACCGCCTGCTCGGTGTACAAATTGAATAACACCGGAAAAAGGCTACAACCCTGTCTTACTCCCTTCCCAACTGATGCTTTCCTTTCATGCCCTTCGAGTCTAATAACTGCGGTCTGGCTTTTGTACAAGTTGCAAATAACTCTCCTTTCCCTTTATTTTACCCCTGCTGACTTCAGAATTTGAAAGAGTGCATGCCAGTCAACATATCAAAAGCTTTCTCCAAATCTACAAAAGCTAAAAATGTAGGTTTGCCTTTCCTTAATCTATCTTCTAAGTTAAGTCTTACAGTGAGTATTGCATCCCGGGTTCCTACGTTCCTCCTGAATCCAAACTGATCTTCCCTGAGGTCAGCTTCTACCAGCTTTTCCATTCTCCTGTAGATAATTCGTGTTAAAATTTTGCAACCATGACTAATCAAACTAATGGTTCTGTAATTTTCATACCTGTCTGCGTCTGATTTCTTTGGAATGGGGATTATTACATTTTTCTTAAAGTCTGGCGGTATTTCGCCTGTCTCATACATCTTACACACCAGGTGAAATAGTTTTGTCATGACTGACTCTCCCAGAGACTTCAGTAGCTCTGAGGAAATGCCATCTACTCCTGGGGCCTTTTTCCGACCTAGGTCTGTCAGGGCTCTGTCAGATTCATCTCTCAGTATAGTATCTCCTATTTCATCTTTATCTACTTACTCTTCCGTTCCTACAACATTGTCTCTAATTTCATTTCCTTTGTAAAGCTCCTCTATGTACTCTTTCCACCTTTCTTGTCTGACACATCGGATAGGAATTGGATGTGTTGTATAGCCATAAAAAATACTAATCTTATCTGTTGCTGGAAAGGAAACATGGATTCGTAATATCGCATTATTAGTACTCACACTCACTGTGAATAAATGATGGCGACGTAATAAATGCACTTTATCTGGGGAAAATATCAACTGCAATGTTTGCAGCAGTTGCTTCTCTACCCTAACTAGTATCCACCTGAAAGTGTCTGGCTGCAATAACGCTGTCGACAGATGCTCCTGCATCGCATGATGAACAACCATTGATCTCTATACTCTCTGGATGTTGAACTTTAGTTATCTTAGCGTGCCAGCCATAGATATTCATATTTACTTTCTTGCCAAATTCAAACATGGCTGCTAAGAAGCATTTAAAGAAAAAGAGGAGAAAATCTGTTTCGATTCCGTTCCCATACCATCCTACAACATCGAATATTGAATTAAATTCCAAGTCAAGAGGTAAGCAAGCAATTCTTTGTCACGTAATAACTGATGGAAACTCGTTTGCCAAATTTAAACATGGCGGACAATGCGAAATAGTGTACAAAACATATGAATGTGCAGGCACGCTGCAATTCAATGCTCAGACACCAGAGTTATACATCCAGTTTGTATAGAGATCACTGTGAACAACCTATTGCAACTCTTCTGCAGCTAACTTGTCATCGATTATGTGTTCTGTCAACAATCACAGCGCCCTTGCTAACGTTAGCCCTGAATCTGTTGTATTCAGATGTGTCTGTACCATTCTCAAGTCCGCGTTCAATGTCTTGTAGCCGAAAGGACGTATTTACTCAATTCCTGTGTGACGTTTCTAAAGGCTTTTGGATTATTTAGGACTGCCTGGTTTAACCCTATTATCTGTGTAGTATGCCACGCTACTGTTGCTTTGGCTAGGTCGACTGTACTCCCCATATCCTGTATAGTTGTATTAAGCTGTGTAATATCTTCACTGTCGGCTGTACAAAGACTGTCTTTTAAAAGTTTGCTTCCAGCGTCTAACCAACCCCGTTTAGTTCTATTCGGGGTCTGCAGCACCATATCCAGCATATAATGCAGTCTGTCAAAAAAAAATATAACTTATTCTTTTCATTCTCCACTCCGAGGAGTGGAGACAGCTGACAGAGTTGTCTCAGCACTTCTGTCATGATATTCGAGCCGTGATCCGTGATAATGACCTCCTATACTCCAAATTTGAATATTTAGTTATTTACTAGCGCTTGTGCGAGCGTACTGTTTTGCTGGTCAGGGAGACTCACCATTGCTAAATAACATGAAAAATGTTATACTATGGTCTGAACGTACTTATTACCAGCTGATGTCTTGTAAAATGACCCGTATACATCCAATCCACAGATTTGAAAAGGAGCTGACGCTTCGTGTAACCTTTGCAAGGGTACCTTTTGATGGCTCAAGTCTGCCTGCTGTGCGCACTCAACACAATTTCGTACATACTGGACCAGACAGGACATGATTGTGCCTCCCACATTACCTCCTGCCTGAGATGTGCCCAAACCTTGTGGCCGGCCGCGTTGGCCGAGGGGACTGAGGCGCTCCAGTCACGGTCTGCACGGCCACTACGGTCGGGGGTTCGAATCCCCCCTCGGGCATGGATATTTGTGCCGTCCTAGTTCGTAAGTAGTTCATAAGTAGTTTGTAAGTTTAGGGACTGATGACCCCATAGTTAAGTCCCATAAGCTTAACAAACACTTGAACATTTGAACAAACCTGGTGTTTTGGCATAAAACTTCGTCCTCTAAACAAACCTGCTTCTGTGAGGCATACTTCCTACACTCAGGATCCCTCGCTTGTGCCCTCTGTCACTCTTCCGCACTTCTTCCCATTGCCTCCACGAATGCCACTTTCCTACTTAGGCCATCTTCATTCATATGCTTCTTTCCTGGCTTTTGGACTACCTCAAAGTCCTTTTCTGATAAACACAACAACCAGCGAATTAACCGGCTGGGCAGATCTCGTAAACCAAGGATCCATTTTAGTGTGCGTGATCCTTCACAACCTTGAATTTCCTTCCATACAAATAGCACCTAAAATACTTAATCCCGTATATGACACTAGGCAACTCTTTCTCAGTTGTTGAATAATTCCATTCCGCCATTGTTAATTGCCAGGATGCATAAGCGATCGGTTGTTCCACCCCATCCACATTTTGAGACAATACCACATCCACCAAATGGCCACTTGCATCACATGACAAAATGAATTCCTTACTGTAGTCAGTATGCACTAAGGCTGGACGTGTCACAAGTTTCTGCTTCAATGTCTGGAAGGCTGCATCACATTCGGCCGTCCTTCGGCCCCCTTCTTTAGCAGCTGTGTCAGGGGTCGTGCTATCTCAGCAAATTTTTTTTGCATATCGTCCATAATATCGTGCATGACCAATGAAAGACTAACCTCCTTAATGCGTTGTGGCACTGGAAAGTCTTATACTACCACCACAAGACGTCGATCTGTCCTAACCCCTTGCTCTCTAGTCACATATCCCAAATAGGTAACCAATTTTAAAGCAAAATTGCAGTTTTCCAAATTTAGAGTTAATTTGGCATCCCTAAACGACTGGAATACTCTTCGCAACCGAGTTGTATGTTCATCGATATCCTTTGCAAAGACAATTATGTCACCTAAATAAACACAACATTCCCGAGTCTTTAATCCTCCTAACATCCCATCTAGTAACCTCTGAAACGTAGCGGGAGCATTTTTTAAAGCAAATGGCATCCTTCTGAATTGCCAGTGCCCACCAGGAGTGGAGAATGCTGTCTTGTGTCTATCCTCCTCTGCTACCTCCAACTGGTGATATCCAATCCTTAAATCAATTATAGAAAAGTACCTACTGTTGCTTAAACTATCGATTATATCCGTGATATTCGGCATTGGGTAAACATCTGAAACTGTCTGACTATTTAAATGCCTGTAATCACAGCAAAACCTATACCTTTTTCTCTCATCAGTCGATTGCTTTGGCAATATCACTATATTTGCACTGTACGGTGAATTCCATCCCACAACTGCTGCTCAATGAACTTATCCTGTAATGGCTGCAAATAGTGTGCCAACTGTAGGACGTCTTATGGACCGGAGGGTTGTTGCTGTCGAAATTCTATGCCGTGTAATTCTTGTTGCCGGCAATGGTCCCTGGGTATCAAATAGTTCCTTAAAATCAACTAAGATGGCCTCAATTTTGTCCCGATTACCTCCCTCTAAATGTGCAATTTTCTGACGCATCGCAGTGTTTTAGGCTGTTGTATTTCCCACATTTCCTCTCTGAGACCAGTCAAAATCTTCCTCCTCGAATGTACTAATCGTTACTAACAATACTCCCTTCCTCAAGTCTCTGTCTTCCGCCCCAAAATTATCCATAAGTACCCGTACTCGTTTTATCCCATCCACTTCCTCTATTTTCATTATGCTCCTACAGACAAAACAGTGTGCCATATCCAACTCCTCATTCCCTTCTAGTGCCTCTATCAAACAAAACGTATCTGCTAACAAAGCGGTATTCACATCTATACAAAACACCTTCCCTGCACTATTAGTACTCTGCCACTAAAATCTACTCTCAAGGGCATCACTTGCAGTTTAGGCGATTCTTCCCTGCACATAGGGGAATCTTGCAGCGGTAAGTCCTTTACAGCTGTGTAGCAAAAAAATGTTCAAATGTTTGTTAAGCTTAAGGAACTTAACTGCGGGGTCATCAGCCCCTAAACTTACAAACTACTTATTAACTACCTTATACTAAAGATGACACAAACATCCATGCCCAAAGGGGGATTCGAACCTTCGACGGGCAATAACCTCATGCATCGAAGCATAGCGCCTCAATGTGCTCGGTCGCCCCACCGCAGCAGCTGTGTCACCTAATGGGAATAGTGCCTCATCAAGTTTCACTGTTTGCTGGCCGAGGACAATTAAAGCATGATGTTTATTCAGGAAGTCTAGTCCTAGAATTGCGTAATACCTGTCTACTTTTACTATCTCCTGAAATCGTGTACCATAAATCGAAAACACAAGTGTGGTATATCCTAATGATCGTATGCCACCACCTCCTACTCTATTTAACTTAAACCTCGGAGGGTGAAAATCCCTCCCTCTAAAGCACTTACCACTTATAATTGAAACATTGGTCCCTTTATCTACCACAAATTTCAGTGTCTGACCTTCCACAGTCCCCAATATACAACAAACCGTCTTTGCATGCATCTTAACTGCATGAAAGTTTAATGGCAGGCCAAGATGGCGGCTCTTGGACCCCCATCCCCGTTTAACGGTCTCCTCCTACCAATATCCCTTCCTGACATATAATCTCTACTCGAGTGCCCTACTCTGTGGCACAGTCCACATTGCGGCATCTTGCAGTTCTTTGCGATGTGTCCCTGTTGGTCATACCCTAACACGGTATCCTATCGGAAAAAAATTATGCCGTTCCCTTGCTCTCGTTGCAATATCAATATCTTCAAAAGCTGTCACTGTGGAGACAGCTTCGTCCAAAGATTTAGGAAATTCTGCCCTTACCCGTGCATGACATTTCAGCAGGCAGCCCCTATAAAAAAGTATCCAACGCCGTGATTTCTGCCTCTTGTAAAATAACCTTATTTACAATATCACTATTAGTTAACTGGTACGTAACGGCGTTAACTTTCCTAATCCTATCTACAAAATCGTCAAGTTATTCATTCCGTCGCTGACTAATAGCGCGCAACTTTTCCCTGTAAAACCTACAACTGTTTTGCCCCTGGAATCATTTCAACAGTATCTTTTTTAATTCTTCAAACGCCAACGCGCTCCGCAATTATTCATTATGCAATACCATGTGCCTTAGCCTCCCCTACTAGATGCAACTTCGTCATTAGCAAGAGCGTTCATCCGATCACAGCCCCAATTTTGACACTGCCAACAAATCGTCAAAGAAGGTCGCGATATCTTCCCCTGGTTTGTCAGAAAAGAGTGTTACCAGGGTGGCTGCGGAAGAATTGAGGGAGGGCAGGACTGTACCTTATTGCCGAGCATTACCTATATAATGTTCCATTAACCTATTGTTTTTATTTTTCAACTGAGCTACTTGACTAACCAAACTCTGTATCGCTTCTGTTGTTGTAGCTTCTTGTATTATTGGAACATTCCTTGCACATGTTTTCTTCTCCATATTCGTAGTTTTTAACACATCAGAAAATAAAAGTGAGGTTGTATTTTTCAGAGAAATCTACTTGAACCGTCGACTTACATCCCCACACTAATGCTTTTCCATCCCGAACTCTAACTTCAGTAGCCAAACAAATCCACTAGAATTTTCCGTTCCATGCTTACAAACCTACTATTCCATTTCCACCTACTCAATGAGTTGAACTCTTTTCTGACACCAAATGAAGCAGGCTACTTTTTTTGTTCAATTATGTTTGTTTATCGTCATGATATTGAAACAGTACTATTCTTTGTGGGCTGTGGACTCAGAACTCAACTCTGGAGATGGGGTGACAATATAATAGTGTATGAGACCGCGTCGTCATTTTACAAACTATACCGACGTTTCGGCCACTGTTGTAGGCGGCCTTCATCAGGGTCTGTCTGACTGCTGAATATACGATAACTTGGGATTTATATAGCAGCGGATGAGGGAGAGGAAGGGGGACGTTGGTTTTCCTTTATTGGTGGTTATATTATTGCATGCGATTGGTGGAAAGCAGCAATGCTGATTGGTGTTTAAAAGGCTTGTTTTCCATATGATTGGAGGTTGCATTCTTCCCCCTTATTGGTCAAAATGGACGTTTCCTATTGGCTTTTGCATTAAAAGTTGCTATTGGCGGAATGGACCTGGGAGAACGGACCGCGGTTGTGGCGTGCCGCTGTTGACTTGTCGCCTGGCGCAGACGGCGGCGGGCCGGTGCTCTGCGTGTTCGCGGCCGCTGTGGTCTCCGGGGCGCCTGCGCGAGTCATTCCGCGCGCGGTGCCGTGACGTAGTGTTGTAACTGCTGGCAGCCAAGACGCCAGCAGCCTGTAGCCATCCTCCCTGTATTGGCGGGACGCTTCGCTATTTCTATAGCTTCCCTGATCTTCCTTCTCGTTGAGAATGGTTGTTTCGCCAGCACGCAATAGCCAATAGGAAACGTCCATTTTGACTAATAAGGGGGAAGAATGCAACCTCCAATCATATGGAAAACAAGCCTTTAAAACACCAATCAGCATTGCCGCTTTCCACCAATCGCATGCAATAATATAACCACCAATAAAGGAAAACCAACGTTCCCCTTCCTCTCCCTCATCCGCTGCTATATAAATCCCAAGTTATCGTATATTCAGCAGTCAGACCGACCCTGATGAAGGCCGCCTGCAACAGTGGCCGAAACGTCGGTATAGTTTGTAAAATGACGACGCGGTCTCATACCCGGAAGAATTTTATTGATAGTGACAACAACCGCGGAAGCCTACGTTTGCATTTAATATAATAGTAGTTTACACAAACTACACTTATTGGCTTAGACCATGCTTACAATGATACGAAGACTAATGGTGTACGTGGCGCCGCCACCTTGCTGACGCCGTAGGCTGATGGATGCTGAGACTGCAGCTCTGCTGCTGACTGCAGGTCATCCGCCTGCACTTCTTTAGTAACGCGCTGGCCATTGCATAGCAAATGTGCCAGACTGCCATTGCTCGCTGCACTGGCTTACTCACCCGCATTGCCCATGTCAACCTCTACACTGCTGCCGATGGGTGTCTCCCTGGCGGGGATCATCCTGCGCTGTCGTGATGGCAGACTGGGGCAACAAGCATGGCACGGGAGTCAAACCCGCATCCCTCGCTGCTCGCTGCTGCTGTGCTGTCCTCCAGCTGGTCACAGGAGGCGTCGTAGGTGTGACCGCATCCCTTTGCCCTCACCGCACCCCCAGGGTGAGTAACCTGATATCTGCCAGGTGCCGCCCCTCTCGCTGCAGGCCTACCGCGCCATGCGCTGAGCCACAGACAAATATATACAGACGGGAAACCTCCGTAACGGCCTGGTCCTACGTCCAGGGGTGCGGGGAGGGAGGTTTTCCAGCAGTTCCGTAAGATGTCCCCTGATGGCGCTGCGGTCAGAAGCAGCCCTTTAAACTGGCTAAAGCAGGCGGCAGGTAGCGGCTGCCCCCACCACCACCTCCCCTCAAACGCCAGCAAGCCGGACACAGTCGTGGCCTCGTGGCAGGCGTCACGAGCTCTCCCCTCAGCCTCCCCACCACGCTACCCTCTGACGTGCGAGAGGCATCCTAAGCCAGCGATCCGCCTGACACCTGCTAGCATCTTACGGAACTACGAGGGGAGCGTAGGACAGTGCTTTAGAGGGGGCTATTCCTCTGTATATGTTACTCTGTGGCTGAGCCAATAGGTCGTATGAATAAAAAAGAACAAATGCTCCACAGAATATTCTCAGAGCATAAGAACGTTCTCTGAGTAAGTTCTCAATTTCGTATGAATAAACACTTCGAAGCGTATGCTCTGAGCAGGTAGTTCATTCTCGCTACCTCCCCTCCTTCTTGGGTAAGTTCTCCGTGTGTCATGTCCGGCATACAAGAGCTGTTCAATCATATATTTCTTTCAACTAGTTTAATAAGGCAAATTATTAAGTGTACAAATATGGAGTAAGCATCTACGTGTTCAGGAAGAACTGTACTATGTTTAGATATTAGTTTGTTGTGAAGGAGCATATTAATAAGACTAAATGTGCACTTTTTTACGAAAATGTACTCTTCTGACTGGGCTGTCGCACAAGTAGGAAGTGCGCACCACGTACTTTCGCCGCGCGCCGCTATGCACGCACGGCGCGACGTTCTTACGACGTCAGCCACGAGCGCCCTCTGCTGCAACTCTGCTCGTGGCCACGACTGCTGCATCGTCCACTTGGGACTGAGATAGGAACCAGTTAACTCTTGGGAATCAGATAGGCACCAGTTAAGACTTGGCTATCGGATAGGCATTAGGACTCATCAGTAGGCAGGCCTCTCTCTATATAAACTATGTATCAGCATTCTGCAGTCAAGAACTATGTAAAAGTTAAGTATTACCAAGACTCCACGAAATATATATCTTGTTCTAATTTAGCCTAGTGTTCTAGTTTCTACTGTCCCACTGGCTGGTCACCTCCGTACCTGCACATGCGTGCATCCTTTATTCCTGTGTCGGTCTCTTTCTACTCGGTCACCAAAACCTACGACAACCGGCGGACGAGAGACAAAAGCGGCGACGAGGCTGGGACACAAAACTGACGATACAAAATTTTCATCACCCGAGAAACTTTTTGTTAACGAAGTTGGGTTAAGCACAATTTGCGAACGAAATTTTAAGAATGCATCACATATTCATGTGTTTCAACGTGGAATGCCGTCGAAGTTTTTTTTAACATGAGATAGGCCTACTTGTTGAATATGACACCTAATGGTCTGCTCATAAGCGTTAGGACATGTGATTTTGTTACCAGAAACAGGCTGCTAAGTATGTAATTAATCAGTTATTAATTTTGTCGTGTCTACTTACTTCTGACATAACAAAAATTACGATTACGAAGTCAGAAAACACATCTTGAATAGGCCGACCGGTTTGGATAGAAACAATACTTCTGTAGGCCTACCTGGTATTGCAGCAATATTTATTTTGTGATAGAATTTGTGAAGTCTAGGTATGCACTTTATTTGGAACTAACATCATAAGGCCTTATTAATAGACCCTATTTAAAAACAATATTATTTTGTTATGTAGCTGTTCACAACTGTAAATATACACTCCAAACAAATGGGTAAAACACGCAACTGAATCCACTTGTTTCATTTCTATGTCAGTAATGAAAACATTCCTCTTACATCACTCTCGTCACTATGTAAAATGCTTGAAGTTTCACACTCACGATTTTTCTGAAGGAAGCTACTCGTCAACAAAATATTTTGATTTGCGTTAACTTTTTAAATCCCCTCGTATTTCTTAAAGACTACGTATAAAGGAACTTGTTTTTGCCTTCTAAGTAACACAAATGTTGTAATTTTGATTAAAAATCACAGTAAAACGTAACTTAATGGAAGTTACTCAGCCGGAAGTATGCTAGAGAGCTCACTTCAGAAATCGGGGAATGTTCTCCGGTCGTGACAAACTTCTCTAGTTTTATTCATACGAAATTGGAGAATGTTCTCTGCTGTGAGCAACTTCTCCCACCCTGTTACTCACACCGAGAATTTACTCGGCTGGAGTATATTCTCCGACTACCTTTATTCATGCGAACCTGAATATGTTCTCTGGAGTTCAGAGTATAAAGTAGATACTCCGTTTTATTCATACAGCCCAATGTCCTGCCGTGCTGCTGGAAACGCCGGATTCTATCTGCCAAGATCCCGCAGCTGCTGCTATGGCCTCCTTCCATCACGGAGACCACCTCCACCTTCTTCCGCTGCCGCTTCTACCCTTGCAATGGCTGCATCCTCTGCTACTGCTTCAGAGACCGATCGGACCGACCGTACTGATCGCACTGCTCATACTGAGTGCACTGGATGTCCTGAATGTCGAACCTGTCATCTCCGTCTATATTTATTTGGCAGGGTTGACCCTGTCGGTTATTGCACTGTGTGCTTCATAAGTGTGTCATGCTCACTTATTGCTAAATGTGACCACTTTGCTGTTTCCAATCACATACGCCTCCAACCACCTGTTCGCTTTAGTAACACAGTTGCGTACATTTTGCATAGTACAGGCGTTTGCATTGTCTCACTTGCGTCACCAGATGTCCACAGCACTGAACTACTTTAATTACTGACTTTGTAAGCTTGCATGTCCTGCTTCACTTAATGTCAACACATCTGATTTCGACACAGCGCCGCTTCTGTTCGTTACTAAGTCCAACCTTTATAGTTCACTAGCTACAGGCCAACTTTTCGCACTTTTATTAATTATAGGTTCTCTGCCTCCTACAGTATAATCATTACATTGACGCAGCTGCAGTATACCCAAAAACTAGCTGACCTTATACATATTATTGTTGAACGAATCTTAAATCCAAATTAAGATGATTATGGTGAAGAACCTATTAAACATTGACAGAAATGTAATACCATGCCAGTAGTTACAATCGGATAAATTTCGTTTTACTGGGAAGTACCGTATGTCAGCAACCCATTGTACCAATTCTAAGGGAATAAGGTAAAGCAGTCAACAATCCGAAGATTGGTTTGAACACCACAGTGCTTTACTAGGCATCGTCCTGTTTGGAGGTGGTATGCCGTTGCCTTCCTCCGACCTTCGAACTGACTTACCCAGCCAGTTATAGGGGGACCTAGAGTTTAACGTATTTTTCACATGAGCAATACTGCCAGAGGGGAAAGAAGTGGAAAGTGACAGATAAAAATCCTAAGACCTGGCGGGGATCGAACCCGCAACCTTTGAATTTGTAGTCTGG
This sequence comes from Locusta migratoria, assembly GCA_026315105.1. NCBI lineage: Eukaryota > Metazoa > Arthropoda > Insecta > Orthoptera > Acrididae > Locusta > Locusta migratoria. The sequence goes on from CM048747.1 coordinate 429,297,393, forward strand.
CACGCTACCACTGTGCAACCGAGGCGCAAATTCGAAGGGAGTATGAAATAAAATAAAATAAATTATAAGGCAATGCTATAACTAAGTGAACTGATGTCGCACCTTGTTTCGTGACTACTACTACAGGCGCCATTATGTCTTGTCGCAGGGGCTGCACTGCACTACCCTTGACAATGACGTTCATCGCAGAGTTCCACGGCATGAAGTACCGGAGTCACTGCCTCATGGCGGTCGGTTTCTTCCTCGGGGCTGCACAAGTCCTCCTGCCTGGTACACACTTCATCTACATCTATACCTTGGAAGCCATTTTACATTGTGTGCCGGAATGTAAGAGAGCGTGCTGAAAAAGAATGCCTCTGAAGTTTTTGCTTGAAAACTCTTAAGGATTTCTGAATAAAACTTCATTAACGTTCTACGTCTCTAGTCTTAATGTCTACATTTCTCAAGACAGACACCCCAGCAACAAATATAATTCTCTAATCGAGAGACAAGCTTTTTTATATCATCACTATGCAATGTTTGACGGAGCCACAGCAAACCTCAATTTGCATCGCTTTACCAGTATATATGTGAAGCCTTCATAAGTGTTAAAGTTTGTGAAACCGATGAAAAGAAAAGGGGTAGAGTCGAGACTGCATCAAGGATCGATAACAATGGACCCAGGGCGTTGGATTTCGGTAAACGACGCGACATTTGTGTGTGATGTGGGATTCATATAATGGAGAGGGCTTCACTGTGTAAACAAACTCATCTAATTCCTACTTTGTTTTCTGAATCCAAAAAGAGCAGATAACAAGTAACGAGATCTATTTTCTCTGCGATGACTTTGACAGAGGTACTTCACACACCGCCGGCCGCGCTGGCCGAGGGGACTAAGGCGCTCCAGTCACGGTCTGCACGGCCACTACGGTCGGGCGTTCGAATCCCCCCTCGGGCATGGATATTTGTGCCGTCCTAGTTCGTAAGTAGTTCATAAGTAGTTTGTAAGTTTAGGGACTGATGACCCCGTAGTTAAGTCCCATAGACTATACAAACATTTGAACATTTTGAACTTCATACACCGTCAACTTAATAGCACTTTCGACCGCTGGGCAAATGAGCGGAAGGCGTTGTATATAATTTGCACGTCCTTCTGTTGACCCATGTTCAGTGCTCTACGGCATGAATAGTATCATGTCTGTTACTGTATCCTTTAAGTGGTTCTTTTAGTTTGTCAAACAGATCGTAATCACAGAGACTCATGTTAAGTGAGTGCAGTGGACGTTGCAGGCGGTGCTGCTCATCAGCAGTGGTGTAGGGCCGCGGGGGAGTAGCCGAGCGGTCTGGGGCACCACGTCTCGGATCGAGGCCTCCCGCGTCGGAGGTTCGAATCCTCCCTCGGATGTGTATGTTGTCCTTGGATTAGTTTAACTAAGTGTAAGTAGTTTGTAAGTTAGGGACTAATAACCAAGCAGTTAAGTCCCATGGATTTACAAACATTTTTTAGTGTAGTAGGAGCATGCATTGTCATGCAGAATGATGGACTGCTGTTCCACGAAATGTCCAATGTACTCAACTGACCTCCCTGCCAAAGTGGAGGAACCAATACCATTGTTCTGGGGCAGCATCTGCCACAGGGCGGGCAATGTGGGACATCCACAAAAGTTGTACTGAAAATTTGTAACTAAAACTACTTCTGTAAATGAAGTTCTTCAGAGAAAAATAATAGTTCCCATTTTGTTTCAAGCAGGCATTGCAGCTGGCTGTTTCTCATGCATTGATATAATTACTTTAAATAGCGCTATGTTACGCACTAAAATTCGGCACTCTCTAGCGATTGAGAACTGTAATTTGCGACAGCTTAGTGTGAAAGTCGACCGAATAATACGCATGACATGAGATAGTGGTACTTTAACCGATAGTGATAACAGAAGAAAAAATTCAGAGGCGTTTCTTACCAGCACGCCCTCTTACTTCATGTACTATTGTGATTTTCCCGAGAGGTGATGGAATTTTTGTGACAAATTTAATTTCTCTTATTTTCTCATTTTATCTGTTCATTTTCTTTTTCTTTTTATGGCAGATGTTAGATATAATAGTTTGTAGCACATGATTGTCTCTTATTTTTATTTCATCTGTCATTTATTGGTGGGGATATAACGGGTGATCAAAGAGTCAGTATAAATTTGAAAACTTAATAAATCACGGAATAATGTAGATAGAGAGGTAAAAATTGACACACATGCATGGAATGACATGGGGTTTTATTAGAGCAAAAAAAAAAGTTAAAGAAAAAAGATCTCTTGCGTGCGTCGTTTGGTGGTGATCGTGTGCTCAGCCTCCACTTTCGTCATGCTTGGGCTCTCAGGTCCCCAGACCTCAGACCGTGCGATTATTGGCTTTGGGGTTACCAGAAGTCACAAGTGTATCGTGATCGACCGACATCTCTAGGGATGCTGAAAGACAACATCTGACGCCAGCGCCTCACCATAGCTCCGGATATGGTTTACAGTGCTGTTCACAACATTATTCCTCGACTACAGCTATTGTTGAGGAATGATGGTGAACATTTTGAGCATTTCCCGTAAAGAACATCATCTTTGCTTTGTCTTAAATTGTTATGCTAATTATTGCTTTTATGATCAGATGAAGCACCAACTGTCGGACATTTTTTTAAGTTTTTTTTTAAATTTTTATTTATTTATTTATTTTAATAAAACCCCATGTCATTCCAATCATGTGTGTCAATTTTTCCTATCTACATTATTCAGTGGTCTATTAAGTTTTTTAATTTATACTGACTTTTTGATCACCTGCTAGGTGTTGGGAGGTATGGACATTGTAATATCGGGTCTACGAATTTCGAAAAGTTTTTTGTGGGCTGTTTGTGGCAACGACGACAAGAGGCAAGCTGTGACGCGACACGGACCTATTTTCCACATTAGAGGACACCTTGGATGTTCGCCTGGCTGTGAGTTTTTTCGCAGAACACTGGTCAAAGCGGTGCCGTTGACTGGCTCTCTCTGTTGGGCCCTGAGGAGAATGGTGCGAAGAGAGTACTGTCGAGCTCCATTTTTAGCGAGGTGAAATGTGCATAATACTATTTGGCACGATAACTTGACGATTTTCAAAAAAAATGTTCAAATGTTTGTAGAACTTATGGGACTTAACTACGGGGTCATTAGTCCCTAAGCTTACAAACTACTTATGAACTAGCTAAGGACGGCACAAATATCCATGCCCGAGGGGGGATTCGAACCCCCGACCGTAGTGGCCGTGCAGTCCGTGACTGGAGCGCCTCAATCCCCTCGGCCACCGCGGCCGGCCTTGACGATTTTGTTGGTGCTGCCACAAGCAAAGAAAATCGACACTAATTGAAAGATATTCTTTTATTTACACGAGCTGCCAACCTTACAATGGTCCTTGACGCGAAGAATTAATGTACACATTGTTAGGGTAACAGTTCCAGCACTGCAGCAAGCAGCCGAGCTGCCTTCCGTTCGTGCAAGACAAGCTCCCAGCAGCCACCGCGCGAATCGTCAAGTTATCGTGGGCAAATAGTACCTGGCTGGCGTCGTGGATGACCTCTTGCCGATGGGCTCAATGACATCTGCATTCCAGGGCTTGAAAGTCACTGCCGCAGTCTGGCGAGTGGTGAGCAGAGCATTGTTATCTGGCGAGGGTAGGTAGGGCACCTGCAGTTTCTAAAGACCGCTTACAGCCGAGCAGCCGCGTAGGAGTAGCCGAGCAGACCATGGCGTCTTGCAGCGGTGCGCGCGGCCGTACCCCGTCGGAGGTACCAGAGCTCCATGGGGCATGGGTGTATTTGTCGTCCTTAGTTTAAGATAATTTGAGTATAATATTATAGTGTAGGTTTGTTTTTCCACACACAACACAAACAAAAATGGCATGTGCCTAGTGGTGCTAACTGTGAAGTGCTGGAACAACAAAAACAGCAAAATGCACAGAATTGAAGCAGAACAGCTGGAAGCAGCCAATGAGCACCAGATTTAAAGCTATATCCATGAAATATTGTAAGTACAACATCCAGATATCAATACTATACAAAAATAACGCATCAGAACTGTTCATAACCTAAAAATACTGATAAATGTAAATATAAAATATTGTAAAACATAATCATGTATATAATAGAGGCCACTGATGATGCCTTCCAAATAAAGGCGAAATGCATATGGCAATAACATATTTTATTAAATCAGTTGCTAGAGAGATAACTGAAATACCTACACTATAATATTATAATATAGCAACTGTGGAAAAAACAGGACAAAAGGAACTAAAAAAATAATTTGAGTAGTTTGTAAGTCTAGGGACTGATAACCTAAGTCGTTGAGTTCCATAGGATTACAAACATTTGAGCAGCCGAGCAGCCACTCGTTTTATGGAGCCGGCCGCGGTGGCCGAGGGGACTGAGTCGCTCCAGTCACGGTCTGCACGGCCGCTACGGTTAGGAGTTAGAATCCCCCCTCGGGCATGGATATTTGTGCCGTCCTTAGTATTAGCTAGTTCTTAAGTAGTTTGTAAGTTTGGGGATTGATGACCCCGTAATTAAGTCCTATAAGCTCTACAAACATTTGAACATTTTTTTCGTTTTATGGAGAATGATTGCTGTCACGGGGCACTGCATTCCGAACTGTCAATCTAGGGACGCTCGTTTTATGAGTAAATAAATGGCAGAACAATCCATGCGCAGTTAAATCGCATGGGACAGATGTCTGGCGCTACATAATTTCGACGCCGATGATACTAAAATGAGGCGCCGGTTTGTTGGGCCTATGACGGGAGGTCGCTGATGCCGGCGTGAGAATTTGTTGTTTGGGGTGGTGCTCGGTGTGGCGCGCGCAGATCAGCCTGCTATTGGCAGAAAAAATTTAGCCTGACAGGGTGGAAGAACCATCATCGAGTCTAGAGTCTTCATAGGATAGCCAATTAGGTAAATTCTGAGATTGGTTTGCCAGGTGAGAGAGGCATGGCCGCGAGGAGACGCCAGAGAGCAGCACAATACATGAAAAAAGAGACTAACGATATTGCATCCGTAGGTGTTTCATTTTCGCTGTGGCGACCGCAGTAGGACTTAGAATTTGGTAGCTCCGCCATTTGTGGCCACATTGATTTATTTCGTTTAGAAGCACCTCTGTGTGCAAACGATATTAAGTCTAAAAAGTTTTTAATTTCAAGGGGCCATCGTCTGTTCCAATGCTATTTCACCGATCCATACATTGGACGAAGCTGTTGGTTCCAAAGTGTGGACCCGGCCTTAATGTTCGTCAAGGTTACTTAATATTATTTTATTTCTGCAGTAAGAACGTCTATTCATATATGTTAATGAACTTACCGTTTCGTGTGCAATAATGTTAAAATACCTGAAGATGACAAGCAGTTCACTTGACATTCACATTATTTAGGTCACTTAATTGTCTCTCGTATTCAGAATGTGGCTTAAAAAAAACCATCTTCCTCTTATAGCCAGTCAAATTTTCCCTCGCAATATTGACATAATGTGTTAAGAAAGCGTTGCAAGCTGTTTATTTGGTACAGGCAGGAACTTTTTTTAAATAAATAAATTCTTTGTAAATCCAGATACTTTTTTGATATAAGACAATGCAAGCAAAGTTCTGTTTTTTATAATAAAAAAATTATCTTGAGTGAACCAGGACAGTAGTTAGAATTTTTTGGGTTTAGGGGGGATGCAGGGGGATCAAACAATAAAAACTGTAAATTATGATGTATAATCTAACTTGTGAAGCATTACAACATAATTTGAGAGGAGACTGAACCCTTCATGCACCCCCCCCCCCCTCGGCCACGGCCCTTCAGCGAACAATACGGTGAAAATGATTATGAAATGTGAAACCTTAACTTTTCCCGGGGTAATGTGAAATTTCACATTGTTTACCTTTACTGGGAGGAAATGTGTCGGTGTTTACGGAAGTTGGATAAACTCCGCAGCAGTAGAGTAAGGTTGCAATTTGCTTTCTCGTTTTTATCGAAATGTCGAAATCATAATATTGTTACAACGTTTGTTAATGTTGTACATCATATTAATTCTCCTGCCGCCAACCGTATCAGACTACATGTTAGTTTAGCTCTTGTTCGTGAAAGGATCCACTATACCCGTCGTCAATTAGATTTGGTTTCCAAGGGGATAATTTCGGCTTCATTTCATCATTGTTGCTAATGTTTCTGGATTTTCTTGGGATTGGTTGGATGGTGTCTCTTAGACACAGTCTGACTGGAAATGTCAGTCTGTAACTGCTCGACTTTCGGTGAAATTTCAACGTTTCCTAGGCTCGGAGACTGAATCTAAATTTATTTCACGACGTTCAGTGAACAATCTCACGTATAAAACTTTTGACGAGGCAGATTTAACTGTTTTAGGGAAAGGTCTGAATTTCGGTTCGACTCCTAAAATTTTACCGGTCATTGATTTCATATGTTCCATTGAACATGCTGTTTCTAAACTACCTTCCGATGCTGTGGAAGAGCCTAGAAGAGAAGCTTGTCGTATTTTGACTGGGGCTTGTCTACCAAAGTGTAATATAACAGCAGCTGAGGCGTCCGTCTTACTTTCACTCAGAATGGATCGTGATATTGTTATCTTGCCTGCGGACAACGGAAACGCCACAGTTTTGAGTGTTGAGAGAAAGACTAGTAAGCTTCTGAAGAAAAATCCCTTATCACAGGAGTCTATCAAGAGTCTTAATTCTAACTGAGCTGTACCACCTAGATTGTATGGCCTACCTAAGATCCATAAGGAGAATGTTCCTTTGACGCCTATAGTATCTAAAATTGGTGTTCCGACATATCGTGCAGCAAAACATCTTGCTAGTTTTTTGAGTCCAATAGTCGGTATGTGTGAACACCATATTAAGAATTCGGTGGATTTCTTACGTCGTTTGAATGACCCTGATATTTTAGTGAGTTTTAATGTGGTTTCTCTCTTCACTCGCGTTCTTCTGATTCGTTGCGCGTAATTGAGGTTAAGTTTGGTGTCGAGTTAACAAATCTACTTCCACAAGTGCTGACTTCCACTTACTTTTTATTCGATGGTCAGTACTGCTGACAAAATGATTGAATTGCAGTGTGAAACCGGTTGTCACTTATTGCGGACGATTTTTTACGGAGGATTTCGATGAACGTGCTTTGGAGTCAGCGACCTTAAAACCTGCGTGTTTTTTAGTTATGCAGATGATACTTTTGACCTTTGGATTCATGATAGAATTTAAACGGCTTTTTGGAACACCTAAATTCAATCCGCCCGAATGTTCAGTTCACAATGGAGGTGGAAAACAATGGTTGCCTTCCCTTCCTTGATGTGTTGCTCAGAAGGAAGGTTGATGGTAGGTTGGGACATGCTATTTATAGGAATACTACTCACACTTGTTTGTATCTGTGGGCTGACAGTTGTCATCCAGTTCAACGTGAAGGAGTACTTCGTACCTTGGTTCACAGGGCCCATGTAATTTCAGACCCCGAAAGTTTTATCAGCTGAGTTGTCCCATCTCGTTGTCACCCTTCGTCAGAATGGTTATAGTGAGAGGCAGATGAAACGTGCATTGCGCTGTCAGCCTACTGTACACAGATGAGTGACGATAGTAACGAAGTGGCACATAAATCTATGGTCTTTTTGCCTTACGGAGATAGCATTTCCAATAGGATTGGTCGTATTTTGCGGAAATATGATGTGAAATGTGTTTTTCGATCACCTAAGATAAAAGCTCTGTTGGGGCCTGTAAGGGATGATCTTGGTTTGCGTAAGGCTGGTGTCTAACGTATTCCTTGCAATATTCATAGAATATATGACATCAACTGCGATTGGGCAAAGCTGAAAATGTGTACCCAGCCGGGATTCGAACCCGGGTCTCCTGCTTTCTAGGCAGTTGCGCTGACCCCTACACCATTGAGGGCACAGTGATCACCGCACCTGCAAGGACTACCCATCGCAGTTGGTCATATATTCTATGAATATTAAATAATAACAGCTGCAGGATCAGAAGTGACGTCTGTTCTTTCGGGACAGACGCCACGTGTAACATGTATATGTATTCCTTGCAGTTGTGGCATGTCGTATATTGGCCAGACAATCAGGACTGTGGGAGATCTGTGTTTTGAACACGAGCGTCACACACGCTTACAACAGCTGAGCAAATCCGCTGTTGCAGAACACTGTCTTTCGGTTATCCTATGAAATAAAAAAAAAAAAAAAAAAAAAAAAAATAAAAAGAACATATTCTGGCATGCACTTTCAAATATTGCGATAGTGTGAACGATGACGTCACCTGGCAGCATACCCGTAAGTTGTTTGGTTATGAAATGTATATTGAACTTTGTTGTACAGCCCTGGGCCTGGCCATGCTGATGGACACCTGGGAATATGACATGGGAGTGTTGACGCTGCGCCCCTGGAACGTGTTCATGATGGTGTGCTCGCTGCCCAGTCTGGTCGGAAGTCTCGTCTTCGCGCTCTTGCCAGAGACGCCCAAGTTCCTCATGACGCACGGCCAAAACGATGAAGCGCTCGCCGTAATGCGGAAGATGTACGCCGTCAACACAGGCACCCATCCGGACACTTACCCGGTAAGATCAATGTTCAATGACTCGCAACAACACTGATCAGCCAAAACATGTATGACTACTGCACAGCGTAAGACTGGATGTCTACTTAGTCCAGTCAAATAAGCCGAAAAAAGGCGTCAACTTCGGAATGAGAGGTGACAAGCTGAATATTTGCATGAGCCTTTGTTTTGGCATTCTAAATGACGTGTCAAAAGTCTCATAAAATCAAGTGTCCGCGTCTTAAGATATTAAAGGTCAAAGGTCACGAAAATCAGTTTTTCGCAAATATATCGCTTCCTATGCGTTAAATGGTATTTGCATCTCGGATAAAAGTTGTAGAGCATGAAATTCTCCACAATTTTTGTTTGAAAGATTTTTTTGTGCAAATCATCGTTTTTTAGATAGAGCACGGAGAGCGCACAGGCACAGCGCTCAGACATAGAAGACGTAATACGAGGTCAACCGCGAATCCCAGTCAATGGTAGGGTGTTTAAAGTTAATAACTCATTGCAACAATTACAATAACAAACCTTCATTCTTTATGAATTGTGTTCAATATTTCATAATATTATTCATAAATCAAAAAGAATTGTTCAATAATATTTACTTATTTCTTGAAATTATAAAGTTATGAAGCCAAATACTTCAAGTATATTTTAATTATATTCTAATATAACTTATGTTTCATGTAGAAAAGAATAAAATTAAGATATATTAGAATATAATTATAACATTCTTGAAGTATTTGGCTTGATAACTTTATAATTTCAAGAAATAAGTAAATATTTTACCTGCAGAAAATTTTACTCGAGAGAATGCCATCATCATACATTCATACAGTAGAGCTGCATGTTCTCAGGAAAACTAACGGCTGTAGTTTTCCCTTGCTTTCAGCCGTTCGCAGTAACTGTGTGGCAAAGCCATATTAGCTGATGTTACAAGGCCAGTTCAGTCAATCAGCCAGACTGTTGCCCCTGTAACTACTGAAAAGGCTGCTGCCCCTCTTCAGGAACCACACGTTTATCTGGCCTCTCCACAGATACCCCTCCACTGTGGTTGCACCTACGGTATGGCTATATGTATCGTTGAGGCACGCAAGCCACCCTACCTCGCAATGTCTGTGGTTAATGGGAGGCCTTTATCATTTTTAATAGTGTTGGATCTTCCCTTTGTTCAGCTGTAACGTCACCTAATTCAGTGAGGACTGAAATTTCATTCATGCTGTTGTGTTCCACTAATGGATTCCTCGAAAGGCAGTCGGAATCCTTGAGTTTGCGCCCGTTCTTGAATACCACTGAGACATTGTACCCTTGGAGTCTTAGTGCCCATCTTGGTAGTCGACCTGATGAATCCTTCAAGCTAGTCAGTCAATACAAAGAATGGTGGTCTGTCACGACGGTGAATGGTTTACCAGATAAATACGGCAGAAACTTGTTGATAGCCCAGATAACCGCGAGACATTCTTTCTAAGTTGTACAGTAGTTTATCTCGGACTTTGAGAGAACTCTTGATGCATAGGCTATCACCTTTTCAGCACCTTCCTGAAATTGCACAAGCACTACACCAATCCCATATCCGCTAGTGTCAGTGTGAAGTTCGGTTTGCGCATTCACATCGTATAAGGTTAGAACTGGTGCGGAAGTTAGAGCCTCCTTAAGTGCCCGGAACACTCTTTTGTCTCCTAACAGTAAAACTTGGCGTCTCCCTGCAGAAGTTCTTGCAGTGGACGCGCCTTGTTACAAAAACCTTTTATGAAATGTCGGTAGTATGAGCACAGCACGTAAAAACTTCTCACATCACGTATGTGCTGAGAAGTTGGAAATTTTGTGACTGCCCTTATCTGGATCAGGACGGACATCATCTCCGTTGACTAGGTGCCCCAGGATTTTTCTCTCTTTGGCGAAAAAATTTCACTTCTTTAGATGAGGCGGAGTCGTGCAGTCTGAACACACTTCAACACAGTTGACAGGCGACTCAGATGTCCTTCAAGTGTTTTAGAGAAAACTACAATGTCATCTAAGTAGCAAAGACACATCGTCCGCTTAAGATGTCGAAGCAAGTTTTCCATCATGCGTTCGAATGTGCTTACTCTAAATTCATAGAGGCCGTTAGGTGTAATAAAAGCCGTCTTTTCCCTGTCAGCTTCGTCAACCTCGATTTGCCAGTAACCTATCTGTATGTCCATAGTTGAGAAGTATGTAGCTCCTTTCAAGCAGTCTAAGGTGTCGTCAGTGCACGGAAATGGGTAGACTTCTTTCTTTGTAATTTTGTTTAGTCGCCGATAGTCGACACAGAATCGCCACGTGCCATCCTTCTTTACAAGGACCACCCGAGACAACCAGGGACTCTGCGAAGATTGAATAATGTCACCGTGCAACATCTTCTCCACTACTTCCGAAATATCCGTCTTTCAGCTGGTGACACTCTATACGAACGCTGGCTAATTGGTGGATGATTCCCAGAATTGATACGGTGCCTTATTGTGGGCTGTTTCATCTGACTTTTCTGCTGCTGGGGTGTGAATACACCCAAAAATTGGTTTTAGTATAGTTAACACCCGCTGGCGTTGTTCCTTGGTCAGTCCGGGCTTTATTGGCAGTTCCACGGCTGTTTCCTCCAGCGTATTGTCTGTACTAACAGCACAGCATGGGTCTTCGTTGATGATGTTGAGCTCACCATCTTGGATACACATTTCTTTGGGGATAAGTTTTGACTGCTCGTGACAATTAGTGATCCAAATCTCTCCTAGACCACCGGTAATGCTTGTAATAGCCGCTGGTATGTAAATTTCTTTTGTGAGCCTAACAAACTTTTTACTATCGAGAAGCACTTCACAGTTTTTCCGGTCATCTGTGTTTGTGACTGGAACTCTTCTCATTATCAATAGCGGGATCGTCACATTGTCAACGGTAAATAACTTCCCAGAAAATTCTGTATTTCGTGTACCCATCGGAACGACTTCCTCAATTTGCTACTCAGATCTTCCACAGTCAATGATAGTTTGGGATGCCTGAGGAAGTCCCATCCGAGGATGACATTATGACTACATTCTGTTAAAACGAAAAATTCAAACGGCTGGGTCCTGTTGTTTATGGTTACTCTTGTGACACAAGTTTCTGCTGGCTGGACGTACTTACCATTTCTGACCTTCAGCACAGTTGCTTCCATACCACAAAACGTTGTCTTCTTTAGTGTGCGGCGGTAATTATCCGACAATACAGAGAATGAAGCTCCTGAATCAAACAGTGCCCGGACAGGTTAGCCGTCGATTTGAGATTTCCCGACATCTTAGCGACTGTCGTCCATGGACGATTTTCATCTGCGGCGGGGTCACTTCCGTAGATGGTCGCCTTGCTTAGTTTTCCTGGGTGCGGCGGCTAGGGGCGCGGCTGGTACCTCTGTACGGCGACGGTGAACGGCTGCGGCGCGTCGGAGAGCGACCTCGTCTAGGGTACGCCGATGGGCTTCTTCCCATAGGTCGACTGAACTCATAAGCAGGTGACTGCCTCGGATAGAACTTCTCTGATGGCTGACGTTTTGCGGCAAAATAGTCGTCGAATACTCGCCTACGCTCTCTGCAGTAGCGTACGACTTGTCCAGGAAACACACTGATGTGTTATCTTATGCCCTCCGGACGTCTGTTCTTCTACGGGACATCATAGTTGCCGGGGAAGTTGGTTGTGGCCGCGTCGGCAGGTTCCTAGGTTGTCGTTTGGTGCGTACATTGTAAGTCATTGTAGGGCGAGGGCATTCTTCACGTCAGATGTGACTGGCGGGGAGGACATGTGCTAATGTCGGAAATACCTCTTCCTCAGTGGCGTCGACTTCCTCATGATTTACAGGGCTTACATCCATGGCCATAATCTGATGCTCGCTTGATCCAACAATCCCAACTGCCAGAACCTGTTGTAATTCTTCTCTCACAATTTGTCGTATGAGAGAAGCAAAGTCATGGTGGTCTTTCACAACGACCACAGGGACTACATTGGGGAGTCTGTCATACTTCTTTCGTCCAACCCACTTCTGTTGCATCTCTTAAATCCGCTGGCACTACTTGATGAACTCTTTCGTCATAGAGACGACGTCTTCTGCAATACCATTCATCTGGTGTGTGATTTTGTTGGCCTCAGTCATATCCAGGTTAACTATGTTACATAGGGCCAAGACATTCTGTACGTATGACTGTGTCGGCTCATCATGTCATTGGGCCTGGATCTTCAGTTGTTCTTCCGCCGAGCAGAGTTGTCGTTGGCAGTCTCCAAACGTCTTCTTGAGTTCCATCTGGAACGTTTCCCAGTCATTCTTCATTGTTTTCAAACCATTGCTGGGCTGTTCCATCCAGGTAGCAATAAACGTTCGTCAATAACATTGTATGATTCCACCTGTTATACTTGGCGACTCAGTTGAACCCTTTTAGCCATTTGTTGGAGTCCTGTCCAGCATCTCCAGTGAACACTGACGGGTGTCTGATGTGCAGCTGGCTTACCGCAGGTTTCGTGTCCAAGGGTCTTCTGATGATACGGACTTTCGGAGGGATGTACTCGGTATATCACTTGTATTCCGGTTCTAGTTCGTATAAGCGATGACATTTACGTTGCCGAATCGGAGCCACGGTGATGCAGCTGTTGCTCAGGATACCCGGCACCTCCACGAAGCAATGTCGCGTTGAAATGGAAGCAGGCTTTATTTCGAAGGCAGGGTTGTCCACTGAACACAGCACTTATACTGAAAGCAAGTTTATTACGAACTGAAACATACACGCAGCACTGACCGCTTCATAGGCAATGTGCTCTGCTGTTTATACACCGACAGATGTACCAGACATTAGAAGAGTAGAAATTACAAGTGAACATAAGAAACACGTAAAACATTCTGGAAATGATAAATACAAAAAAATTAATTTTTGGCGGTGGCCAGGATAGAAGTGGCAACCTTTAGCACCGCTATTGGTCACCCTATCCATTGCGCCACGCCGGCAGTCGAATAACTTGTGGTCTTGCGGCAATATTATTTTCCAGATTTGTAGACTGTAAGTTAATATTAGGTAACTGTCTACGATGAATGAATATTGGATGAATGAAGTCTCGTAAATAACTCGTCACGTGATGGGAAAGTTCTTGTGACGGATTGTTTCGACGTCATGTCTCCTCAACTATGTGTCGTAGGTAGTTTTTAACCACACAGAGATCGTTGTCTAATAGTAAGCAATATGTGTACGAAGTTTAGTTGAAATCGGTCCATTATTTTAGGAGGAGATGTGGAAAAATTTTGCATGATGTAGCTGATTATTGTTTATGACGTCATATCTCCTGAAATGACTCGTACTATGATGTAAATTTCTAGGTACATTCAATGGTATATGTGCCTACTGTCTGCAAAATTTGTCTTGAATTGTGTTACTAGTAAAGGTGTAATAAATCGAAACCTCATGCGTGATGATGCGGTTTTTCATTAACCAAATTGTTTGACTTCATATCTCATGAAATAAATGTCAAACTGTGATATGATATCGAAGGAACAATTAATGGTATGTATGCCTACTGTCTGTGAAGTGTCTCACGAATACAATTTAGAGAAGAAATGACTTGCAACATCATGGAAAATGCCGTAGATATACATCATAAACACCGGAAAAGTAGTAAGCGATAAACTTTTCTCCTTTCAGCATTTTGCTGTCGTTGTCAGAGAGAAAAAGTTTCGATAGTTTTCAAATTATGTTTAAAGATGCTAAGTGCTGTCATTCTCAAATAGTTGACGAATAAAACCACGCGCCGCAAAATGGGTCAGTTTTCCATTGTTTACGACGTAATTTGGTATGAACTATGAACTATGCACTGGCGCAGCCAGGATTCGGTTCTGAGGGAGCTCATATTTTAAAAATAAATTCAACTGCAGAGCTGCCCCCCCCCCCCCTTGTCCAATGACTCACTCCAGCCCCGCGCCCCCCCCCCCGACATATTAGGTCCTGGATTCCTAGTTTATTATCTAATAAAAATTGTTTTGCCATTTTATATTAAAATTAAATATCTCTTATTTCACGTTTTGCAAATTATAAAAAGACCCCCGCGCTGGCCAAAAGTACTCATTCTTCACTCTGCCCCCCTTCAGAAATTCCAGTGACACAGTTTACATAAGCCCCCCCGCCCCTCTGTTAGCACCACTGGCCTACTGAATTTATTAAGGGTAAAGGGATCTTATCATTCGCTATCAAGGCTGTTCTCATTTGGGGGTCAGAGGGGTTGAACCCCCCCCCCCCCCCACGAAATTTTCCAAAGATAATTCAAAAAATGTTCAAATGTTTGTATAGTTTATGGGACTTAACTACGGGGTCATCAGTCCCTAAACTTACAAACTACTTATGAACTACTTACGAACTAGGACGGCACAAATATCCATGCCCGAGGGGGGATTCGAACCCCCGACCGTAGTGGCCGTGCAGACCGTGACTGGACCGCCTCAGTCTCCTCGGCCACCAAGGCCGCCCAAAGATAATTATTTTTAAACATATTGTATTTTCTCAAATTATAATTGATCTTCATAAATAAATAACCAAGAGCTTCAAAACAGTGACTGATTCAATTCAACTTAAAACGGACATGCCAATATTTCATTATTTCCCATCGGAGGACTGAGAATACGTAACCGAGAGTGCTACTGCGCATGTGCGAGCAGCGGAGACGAGCTGCACTAGTAGTTGTTACGGTAACTTGGCGAACCGCCCCCAGCGACGAAAACCGGCTATAGCTTTTTTTTTCTATGGTTGCCAACATCTGCTACGTAACAATCCGTGACTTCAGTACCCTTTGCGCTGTTACGCTGTAATGGTGTTGTTTCGTGAATAGCACTCTACTACCGACTTATCTCGTAAGTTTTATCCCTATATGTTTTATTCTTATTCTATACAACATTAATGAATGTTATGAAGACCTCGGGGATAAATAATGAGAACCCTCAACTTTTATATTTTTAATGTACTTGATGCAAATACTCATATCCGACAGCATGAGAGAGTTGGCAAATATAAATATTTAAAAAATATTGAAACATGTAATAGGAACTAGTTTTCAAACATAAAAGTCGTCATATCTCAGTACTTCATAAATGAGGATTATCATTATTTTACCCCGAGGTCTTCATATAATCGACCTTATGGAGATACTGTATACCCGAAAGGTCATTTTCCTTTGTGTTGTATTATTGAAATTTGCGATTTTGTGTCTCCAAAATGGTTGTGGCTGGAATATTTTGTCTCCTTGGAAAGTACTTCAGATCTTCTTCGTGAGTAATTCCCTCTTCTAAATATATTGATAGATTGGGCCCTTTTCGAGTTATTTTGATTTTCATTTGAGACTTCATCCGGTTCTAGGGCCTTCCACACTATAGATAGCGAAAAATCTTGTCAACAAAAGTTGTTTGTCTTGCGATTCTTATCATTTCATAAAGAATAACTTTTTTTCGTTAAACCAATGGTTTTCAAGTTATATACGATTAACGATTTAGGCATTATAGCGGCACCCACTTCCGGTCGTCGATTCCCCCCAAAAGTTGAACGATGTTCCGATTTTGATATAAGGCTGGTGTGCAAAATTTCATTCAAATCGGTTCACGCATTTTTGAGCTGGAGAGTTTACACAAACACACACACAGACACACATACATACATCACTCCGAAAATGGTCGGAATAGCTTCAAAGGTAAAGATCTGTCAAAAACCGGAGCTCGAAAAAAATCGTGATCACTATACTTTCTAGTTTTAATACTTCATATAATTATGAAAGTAAAAACTCACTGGCAGCTATTCTGTCAATTAATATGACAGTTCTGAACGCGTTCGGCGACCGAAACCCACATTGTCAGTGAAGAAACAATACCGCTGAAGTAACAAAACACGAACTTTACAGGAGAGACAAGAAACTGTCTGGAATGCTTAATACGGCACGTGACTTAGAAGCGCTAAATTTGGATCGTGACACTTTTATTAAATTTCTGATCATATTAGAAATTTTTGCCACTTTGATTTGTTAAATAACAAATATACGCTTTATTAATTTTGACAACATTGTCACAGGAGAAAAACAGCGATCTATTTGGTATGATTAATATTACAAAAAACAGTCTTGATCGCAGAAATTAACAGTTTCTATTTACCGGTTTCGACCTGATGTAGGTCATCTTCGGAATAACAAACAGCGCATGTGGCCAGTGCTGCACTCGGCTGGGCTGGGCTGTTCACCTTTCTCTGTCATTACCTAAGTCACCGCAATATTCTTAGTATTCACATTCAAAAACCTTGCGTCCGTCATCTCCCGTTAAGTGTTCCGAATTTTATGATCCGCGATTAGCACAAATATGCTACTGTCGTTTCCATTGCCAACTGAATTACTTTCAGCATTCTTGCATATGGACAACTGTGATTCTAGGTAAAGAAATCTGTAAATTAATTTAGGAGCTTCAGAGGTTTAGCTCAAATTCACATATTGATGAGAATGACAGTATCAATAATATTATTAATAAAAACCGGAAGAAAAGCAGCATTGACAGTACTAAGTTTCATACTACTGTTATTTGGATAAAGTTTATAAAACACCTTTCTCATCTCTGTGACTCACTCTGAAAAAGGTATCTCCAGTAGCGGACTAAGGCTGTTGGAGGCCCGGGGCGGTGGCGAAACAAAATGCCCCCTCCCCCGTCCACTTGGAGATACATTTATTACAATAAAAAAGAATTGGCGCCCCCCCCCCCCTCCAGGACGAGAGTCACGTGACAGTCTAAAAAAATAGCTTTCTAGATTTCGAGGCCCCAGGAGAACGAGATGTCAAGCGAGCTCCCAAATAAATAAAAATAAAAATAAATAAATGAAAATAAAAATAAAATCAGGTATATGGAGCCCCCCCCCCCCCCACAAGACCAGAGGCCCGGGGCGGTCCACCCCTAGATATCTCCACTTTCATACGCTACATTTAGCCAAGAAACAATTTCTTGCTCAGTGAAAATATCGTCTTGAGGTACGTTGTCCATTTTTATAAACTAAACGATAACCAACGAGACGCTTTCGAAAACTGTAGGTGCGTAACGAACGGTAACAATGTGCTGCGAGCGCTTTCGCATTAACGCGGTATTATTTAAATGCTTACCACATCCTAAACAATCTACTTAAGCGCTACTTCATTCTCTTGTAGATAGGCAGTAATTACATCATTTTTTTCGTTGATTCAGATATGCGGTTTTGCTTTACTTCGACTTTTTGTGTGTGTGTGTGTGTGTGTGTGTTACTTTTTTTTTTTTTTTTTTTAAAAAAAAAAAAAAGATTTGACACACTGGCAGCTTCAGTACATGCGCTCAAAGATTTCAACTAACTGAAAAACGCTAAATCAGGAATTTGTCAGTTACGCGGTATTGTTTCTTCACCAACTATATATTTTAGGCAACATAGACTATTTGCACTTTAGAACAAAGTAAAATAAATATTATCTAAAAATATGTAGTATGATTTGAAAATATGCTAGTCTCTATTATTATTATATTCTTTTTAATTTATTTTATTTTATTTATTTGTTTATTTTAGGGAGAATACTTAAAAGAAAATGTCGAAGCGACCTTCCCAAGGACAACCTTGACTTTTGAATTTTTTTTTCTAAAACTCAAAAAAGAAATACAATTGACAGTCCTAGTGATAATAGCATTCTCGATGCTCCGTCTACATCGGGTTCAACCTCTACACATCAAGAGACTTCTGAAATTGAGGAAAGCGCGGGAAACTAAAAGTCTCATTTAAATCCCTTTGATATTGGAAGATATATAAACTCTAATTTGGATGAAAACATCAAATATAAACTCTTGACTTCTCCTTGGGTTCCAGAAAATACATTCCAATTTCCTGCCAGTGGAAAAAGGAATCTGCGTTTCCAAAGACAGTGGTTGATCCGTTTCCCTTGGTTGGTATATACTCGAAGTGATGGCGCTTTTTGTAAATATTGTGCTTTATTCTCCAAAGTGTCTGTAGGCAAAGGATGTAATCAAACATAGAAATCCCTTGTAAAAGAGCCTTTCACATAATGGAAGGACGCTTTGGAATTATTCAAAAACCATGAGTCGCATAGATACCACAAAGATTCGACAATTATTGGTAACAACTTCTTGAAAACAAAAAATGACTTAAATTCTAATATAAGTAATATCATGGATTCAAGTTGATTGAAACAAGTGGAAGATAACAGAAAAAAGCTTTCATCGATTGTAGAAACAAAAAAACTCTGTGGCCGGCAAGGGTTAGCATTAAGGGACAGTAACGACCATGGACCAATATCTATCAATGATGAAGAGCCTTCTTTAAATGACGGTAATTTTCCTGCAATTTTAAGGATGAGAATCAAGTGCGGTGATCAAAATGTAGTAAGCCACACAGATAATGCGAACTTGAATGCATTGTACATTAGTCCTAAGGTTCAGAATGAAATTATCAACATTTGCGGAGAATTAATCCAGAAAGACATTGTGGCGGATCTTAATAATGCTAAGGCATTTCCAGTTCTTGTGGATGAAACAGCGGATATCACTGGCCATGAGCAAGTCTCAATTTGTGTAAGGTACGTTAAAGAAGAAAGACCTAATTTTTTTTGTTTGCAAGGATGATTTTTTATGTTTTGTGAAAGCTGACGACACAACGGGGAGGGGCTAGCAAACACAGTTCTTTCTACTCTAAACGACTTAAGATTGGAGTGTGAAACCAGATGGGTGGAGAATCACAACAGTTTCCTGAAGTTTAAGGAGATATTTAAGGCTATTGTGGAAACTCTAGAAAGTCTTAGCGAAAGTCAGGATATTGAAACATCATCTAAAGCATCGTCGTTCTTAAAGTCTATAATTGATGGTGAATTTGTAGTGTGCCTGTGTTTCTTGGCTAACACATTCTCTGCAACAATATCTGTCTGTAAAGTGCTTTAGTCTCCCTATTGTGACCTTAACCCTCGCACCGCACACTGGGGTCCTAGGGACCCCAGCGTAATTTGTGTTGTGTATTACAGAGAGTACGTTCGCTAAAAGTTTTTGAAACTTGGTGTATACTAGGTTTGTAACACTGCCTACACGTACGTGATGTCAACTCAAGCATCCGCATTATTGTTGCACTACTGTCAAGCTGTAAAGATTGCTGCACGCCTGTGGGGTCTTGATTACCCCAGTGTGCATTCCGTGTAGCTCATTTATGGTTCACAATATCCGAGAAAAAGGGACACAAAAATCGAAATGTGTTGCCAGGATTGTAAAAGGGCGATCTGTGATGAACATAGAGCCATAATTTGTACCGAGTGTGCTCACTGTCAACGTAAGTGGTGACTGATATATTAGTTACAGTTTTTGACTTCATTCTAATAATTATTTCCATCTTTCTTATATGTTTTTGCACAAAAATGCTGCAATAGTAATTTTGTAAACATCCTATGCCAAAATATGCTGTAAATATCAAATAAGCCATTATATTATATTTCAATATATTACTTTGTACATTGAAGTTCAGATTCAGGTTGAATTTATACATTATGTTGAAGTGTAACATGTATCAGGTTTGTAAATTGCATAAGTTACTCACTGTAATAACTAAATAAAGTCATTAAGATAGTCTGTTGCATTATATACTTTCAAATATAAGAAGGCTAAACATATAGAAATACAAAACATTTTTATTAATAATACTATGCACATTTTATAAATATCATTCCTGACTCATAGTTGTAATAATTTAAAAAAATCACTAAAGTTAACTAAATAGTTATTTACAATGTTCCAGATACATAAGACATACCATTGTATATATTAATGCGCTTGGAACACTTTATATATGATAAAATATTGTTGGGGTCCAGTATACCCCAGTGTGCAGTGGAAGGTAATTGAAAACAAGTGTGCGGTGCGAGGGTTAAGTCTGCCGTTGACCACATTGAAAATATTGTTGGACATTTCGAAAACTTAAGGAAAACAATCGATCATGAGTTTTCCAAGATTTTCAAAACAGCAGAATCTTTAATGAGTGATGTTGGTGAAGAAATTAATTTGCCAAGATTCGCTCCTCGCCAACGCCATAGAAGTAATTACTCAACTGAAGAACCTCAAACCTATTTTAGAATATCGGTGGCAATCCCGATCGTAGATCTGAAGATCAGCGCAAATGCAGAATCAGCGACCATAAAAAGCTTCTGGTAACACTTAAGTGCTTTTTACCAACCTCAACAACAACAACTGAGAAAACAGATGTTGAATCTTTGAAAATGTATGAAAACATGGTTGATCTAGAGCTAGTATCTGGTGAGTACGCTCTGTGGAAATTGTTTTGGGGGAAAAAATGGAACACAAGCCTTCTTGTGCCAATTAATATGAATAAATAATCCCTGAGACGGATTTACGTCTCAAATATGTCAAAGACATTATTGATAGATGTGAAGCATTGAATTAAAATTTGTGGTGCGGCCGGGAATCGAACCCGGACCTCCATGTTTACTAGGCAGACGTCTTAACCGTTTTTTTTTTTTTTTTTTTTTTTTTTTTTTTTTTTTTTTTTTAGGTGGATCTAAGTTTTGCGGTCGTTGTTTCAGTTCGTTTTTGTTTGTTCGGTGTACATTTAGCTCAGCTTTTTTTATTACAGAGGGCGTTCAGCCCCCTGACCGGGCGCGCTGAGCCACGGCGCCCGGTACCGTTAGACTCCACACCACTAACGATTAAGGCGCCTCGGAATAGTCTATGTACGATTTCCCTCCACAACACAATTCAATGCTTCACATCTATCAATAATGTCTTTGACATATTTGAGACGTAAATCCGTCTCAGGGATTATTTATTCATATTAATTGATATTTATATCACCATAACAGGATTGTTCCACCATGTCCATTGCTGAGGTGCTATTCCGCTGCATGGAGAGCCTTGGCAGTAGTGGCAATTATCTTTGGAACAAAGAAGCTGAATTAAAGTTTGTGTTGTGGAGGGAAATCGTACATAGACTATTCCGAGGCGCCTTAATCGTTAGTGGTGTGGTAGTCTAACGGTTAAGACGTCTGCCTACTAAGCATGGAGGTCAGGGTTCGATTCCCGGCCGCACCACAAATTTTAATTCAATGCTTCACATCTATCAATAATGCCTTCTTGTGCCATTGAGGCCTTATGCGAATGTAATAGGGAACTTTTCCCTAACATATTCACGCTCCTCAAAATATTTGCTTCTTTGCCTGTGACTACTGCAACTGTGAAGAGGAACTTCTCCACTCTCAAGCGATTGAAGACGTACCTAAGAAACGCATGTGGACAAGAGAGACTAAGTGGACTGGCTCTCATGTCAGTTCACAGAAGCCATCAAATCTCAACAGACAAAGTGACTGATGTATTTGCGAGAAAAAAGATTCGAAGAATGGATTTTGTAATTTAAAACTTGTATTATAATTGTTCGTTTCTAAATATACAATTCCTTGTTGTATTAAACAAATTTGAATTTATTTGTATTGTCTATTTATCTTCCCAGTCACCAAAGTAACAGGGAAAATTATTTTCGTAATTGACATTAAAAGTTATTAAGCTTTCAACTTTGAAACTCTTTTTCTCAAATTGTGTAGAAATTATATGTTAATGCAAGAACATATTGATCTATAAAAAAATCCTCTTATTTTCTAGGCAAAATTCTCGAGTCTAACCATACTTTATTGTAACCCTTACTTTTGACAATAAAAAGGCAAAAAGCTTAAAATTGCATAGAAATGTGTTATTTGACAATTTTTAACATTTTTTGAGAGAGGGCCCCAAGACCCCCAGCTTGGTGACATAACCCCCCCCCCCCCTCCCCCCCGAAATTTTTTTCTGGGTACAGCCTTGTTCGCTATCAGAAATTTAATGTTTCCGATGTTACAACTGTTTGATTAACATTAGACTTTATGTGTAAAAATTGAACTAAAATAACACTACTAACCAGCGGGTCACTGCATATGAACAATCGGCTCGTATCTTCAGCATAGAAGTGTTAATAGAGGCAGCATCGAAACTGGTCGCGGCAGCATCACGTTTGCAACCCACTGTCACGTTAACTTGAGCTTGGCAAATTATAGTTACGTTGTGATATTACATGTGTACTATTTCAAATTTCGGTTGCGTTTTTAATTAATCTATGTTTAAAATTAAAAAGCTTTGTGAAGTGCTTGGGAAGGGGCTTCAGTTCCATTACCCACCCCTTCTGGCTGCGCCATTGGAACTATGTATCGTAGGTGGTTTTACCACCATAGCAAATGATCTTGAAGAATATTTGTACCAAATTTGGTTGAAATCACTCAATTTCTTTAGGAGCAAATGTGGAATACTATTGCATTATGCGGCCGTTTTTCACGAATTTCGGTGTCTATGATGTCATATCGCCTGACGTATGTGTCCTAGGTGGTTCTTACCCAGACAGCGATTGTTGCCTAATGGTAAGGAACATGCATACCACATTTGTTAAAATCGGCTCATTAGTTTAGAAGGAGGTGTGGAACATACATACACACATACAGCCAATTGTATAAGATGTATAGATTTAATTAACATAAAATGAATGTTTACAACTCACCGCAAAGACGTGGCGACGAGCTGCGACAGGCACATACAAAACACACACACATACAACACTTTCAGCTATCGGCAATGTCCTTCTTCAGAAAATAGAACACTCATGCAATCAAACAGGCACACAACACAGTCATACAACCTTCACCTCCGGCTGCCGCACTTCGAATCACGCTCTGCGGCGAGTAAATCGGGGACGGGTGGGGAGGGGAGGGGAGAGGGGATAGGAAGGTTACGTCACGGTGGTGGGGATGGGTTAGATGGGAATAACGAGATGCAGCTTAGGAATGGAGTGGGGAGGCGGGTGAGGGGAGAAAAAAGATACAAAATAAAATAAATATAAAAAAATATAAATATGTGCACACTGCAAGTACACAAGACCGCACACACACACACACACACACACACACACACACACACACACACACACAAACATATGCACACGCACACACAAATCGCACATTCACCCACCACTCAAAATAGGTGAGGTTTGGGATAGAGAGGTAGCAACTGTAAGGTAAGGGGAAAAAAGGGAAGTTATCGTTGGTTGAGGCCTGGAAGATTTCGGGATCGGAGAATGTATTGTAGGGATAACATCCATCTGTGCGGTTCAGAAAAGCTGGTGGTGGATGGGAGGATCCAGATGGTCCGGGTTGTGAAGCAGCCATTGAAATCAAGCATGTGCTCCGCTGCATGCTGTGCCACAGGGTGGTCCACCTTGTTTTTGGCCACAGTTTGGCGGTATCCATTCGTCCTAATGGATAGCTGGTTGGTGGTCATGCCAATATAGAAAGCTGGACAGTGATTGCAGCACAGTTGGTAAATTAAATCGCTGCTTTCACATGTGGCCTAGCCTCTGATAGGGTAGGATAAGCCTGTCACAGGACTGGAATAGGAAGTGCTGGGTGAGTGGATTGGACAGGTCTTGCAGCGGGGTCTTCCACAAGGATATGATCCCTGTGGCAGTGAGCTGGGTTTTAGGGTGACATAAGGATGAACTAGGATGTTGTTGAGGTTGGGAGGGCGACGGAACACCACTTTAGGAGGGGTGGGAAGGATCCTGGGCAGGATGTCTCTCATTTCTGGGCACGAAGATAGAAAATCAAAACCTTGGCGAAGGATGCAGTTTAGTTGTTCGAGTCCAGGGTAGTACTGTGTGACAAGGGGAGCGCTCTTTTGTGGATGGTTACTGGCGTTAGGAGGAGTATTTG
This sequence comes from Locusta migratoria, assembly GCA_026315105.1. Lineage (NCBI taxonomy): Eukaryota > Metazoa > Arthropoda > Insecta > Orthoptera > Acrididae > Locusta > Locusta migratoria. The sequence goes on from CM048747.1 coordinate 429,321,737, forward strand.
GGATGTGTGAGGATATGGCATGGGAGATGTGTTTGCGGACTAGGTCTGTGGGATAGTTTCTGTCTGTGAAGGCCTTTCTGAGATCCTCAGCAAATTCAGAAAGGGAGTTCTTGTCACTGCAGATATGCCATTCATGGGTGGCCAGGCTGTAAGGGAGGGATTTCTTGATGTGAAAGGGTTGGCAACTGTCAAAGTGTAGACTCTGTTGGTGGTTGCTAGGTTTAATATGGACGGAAGTGTGGATGGAGCCATCAGTGAGGTGGAGGTTGACATCCAGGAATGTGGCATGGTAGGTTGTGTGTGTGTGTGTGTGTGTGTGTGTGTGTGTGTGTGTGTATGTACGCGGTCTTGTGTACTTGCAGTGTGTGCGTATTTATATTTTTTTATATTTATAATTATTTTTTATTTATTTTATTTATTTTATTTTTCTCCCCTCACCCGCCTCCCCACTCCATTCCTAAGCTGCATCTCGTTATTCCCATCTAACCCATCCCCACCACCATGACGTAACCTTCCTATCCCCTATCCCCTCCCCTCCCGTCCCCAATTTGCTCGCCGCAGAGCGTGATTCGAAGTACGGCAGCCGGAGGTGATGGTTGTATGACTGTGTTGTGTGCCTTTGTGATTGCATGAGTGTTCTATTTTCTGAAGAAGGCCATGGCCGATAGCTGAAAGTGTTGTATGTGTGTGTCTTTTGTATGTGCCTGTCACATCTCGTCGCCACGTCTTTGCAGTGAGTTGTAAATTATTATTAATTCCAACCCTGTCTTTCCATTATTATAAAATGAATATGATACACAACCTCAATATAAAGAAAGACACCTTAAATTGCTGTATTTCTGCAATACGCGTAGTTTACTTAGTGGCTACGGCGGCCAAGGATGGCTGCAGAGTACCAGGGGATGTCAACTGATCAACAGTAATGCGCGATTGTCGGCAATCCAGACATGAAATGTTTTCGCTACTCTCTAAATGCGCGTCTTCATGGTAGATGTGTGCTCCCTCAGGTGAAGAGCTTGGCTGAAGAGGGCGAGGAGGGCGACGAGAGCCGGCTGTCGGTCGCATCCGTCCACGTGCTGGTCTCCAGGGTGTGGGACGGCTGCCACCAGGTCGTGACGCTCTTCTCCAGGGAGCACGTGCGCCACACCACGCTCGTCCTCTTCATTCACGGCTGCAGCCTCATCAGGTAACTCCTGTCCAATTACTTGTGTCGTAAAACTCACAGGGTATTGCAAACGTTAATAAATTCTACCTCTCGCTCAGACTGTGCAATAAATGGAAGAGTAAATTAACGGGGTTCTTGCAAACGACGACTCATCGAGAAAAATACAACCTCTGACAATATAGTTCGATGAATGACGTCAGAATGGTCGATCCAAGAAGGTTAGAATGCAGGGAGAAGCCCTTATGCTGAAAAAGTGAAGCCTGCCTCCGCCATATTGGTCAGTTTTGGAGAAGTGTTCGTATTGTAGAGCTAATGTTTTATATCACTTAAAACCGGAATAAAACGTCCAACGGTTTTGCCATGATGTACAACGTGTTAAAAGAATGCAAATTAGCCGTTAAAAATTAAGTTTTGAAATATAATGAGTATTTTTTACTATTTAAAGTATATTCTTTGAAAGTACATGCTTTGCAGTGACTGTCAGTTCAATGCATTAACAGCAAGAGGGTCGACTTAACACATAGTTTTAATGGAGAAATAGCCTTCCTGAACTGACCAAGATGGTGGACAGGCTTCAATTGACATATGTGCTAGGCATAGATAATGCCACCTCCCTTTATTCTAACCTCCTTGGGTCGATCGGTCAACACAGGTGAATCACATCGCTGTACTTGTGTAGCGGCCGGTGATCTCAAATATTATCACTGGATACACAACTGTAGTGGTTACGATGTGTGAAAATCGTAACGGTCTATTATAGTTATGTTGGTAACTCCGTACGTATAGGTCGTGTTGTTCTTATGACACTTGTGCCATCTGAAAATAAATTATGAACGACCGATTACTTTAATTTGTTATTAACAATTCAACTGAATTCAAATGTAACAGCTGTTACAACACTAGGAGAAAGGGTGACATACACTATTCAAGGTTAAATTTAGCTCTGTCACAGAAAGAGGCTAATTATTCTGCCTCAAAGTCTTTGGTCACTTACCAAGTAGTATCAAAATTATGACAGATAGCCAACTAGCATTTAAAAATAAATTAAGAGAATTTCTGAATGGCAATTCCTTCTACACATTAGATGAATTTCTAGATAAAAGTTGGTACTTTAGGGAAAAAAAAAGAAAAAAAAAAGAAAAAGAAAAAAAATTTTAAAAAATAAAAAAAAGTTCCAAATGTTTGTTAAGCTTATGGGACTTAACTACGGGGTCATCAGTCCCTAAAATTAAAAACTACTTATTTACTACCTTATACTAAGGACGGCACAAATATCCATGCCCGAGGGAGGATTCGAACCCCCGACCGTAGTTGCCGTGCAGACCGTGACTGAAGCGCCTCAGTCCCCTCGGCCACTGCGGCTTGCAATAAAATAAAATAAAATATTCAAAAATTGAGTGTCATGTAATATTATGTATTGACACATTTCATTTAACTGACACGTTCCACATCATTACGAAGTGTCGTATTCATGATCTATGGAACAAGTATTAATCTAATCTAATCCTAATAAATACATAATGGCGAACTTCGTGTCGCTTATGGTTTTAGAGAAGCATACGGAAAGGATGTAGAGTTCAGATCCACATGAGAGTTTTAGTTTTATTGAGAACTAGTGTTGCTATCTTATTTCGTTTAATGAATTAATAGCACTGCTATAGATGGTATTTCTCGTGTTCAGTTTTATATTTGCCTCTTGTCTATGTTGTTTTTCGTTTGAGCTCACAGACTAGATATTCAGAATGTGTGGAAAATCATGCTTATATCGTCCTCCTGGAATCTGTCATTATTAATCTTAATTATTTGTCTACAAAAGCGTAATTTATTCATTAAATTCAACACTAATTCTGAATCAAAATATAACTTAAGTGTACGTTTTACACAAATCGTGTCTTTTTCTACTGTTTCGTGACAGGCGTGCGTTTAATTACATGTCTCGAATATTTTGTAAAAAGTGTTGAAATTGTCATAACAGGTAGTGCCCGTTGTATATGAGTTAGTTTCTACGAAATGAACTAATAGAACTATTAAATTGTTTGCAAGAACACAATACTGAAAACTAGGTATAGTGTGACAGCTATACGTACACCAATATGGCGTCGAGCGTCACAACAGCATAATACACAGTAATAACTCCAGATTATCTTTGAGCTCACTGGTAACGGCCGGTGTTGACAACACAGACCAAAGATAACATAGACTGCGCACGTCCCTATCTCTGCAGTGATGTGGTTTGACACTAACATCTAAAATTGCCCCAAGTCACGTGACTGAGTTTTCGTCATTATGAGCAACAGTTATTCTCATTTACAGGTGAAATAATGCGTTCATTTTAACAATAAAACTACTTCTCGTATTCCTATTACACATCTAGTAGTAAAGGCAATGTAATTTAATCGTATTATTAATATTAATGCAATGATTATCGTTTTTATATGTGCCCAGGTGAAAAGTAGCCTATTGTCTTTTATTTTTAGAAGCAACATATCCACGATGTTCGTGTTGCGCTATGAATATTTTAGTTTTTGCACCTTATGAACGTGATTATCAATGTGATGATTATTCATGCTGCTATTGAGTGAGTTTATACGTCAGCAAGTAAGTCATTTCTGGTGAAAGTCGGCTTTAAGTAACGTTATAAATGCTAAAAATTCATACAGACTATTCATTATATTTATAAAATAACTTCTTGCTGAGTGCATCGATGATGTTTTCTCAGTACCCTATTATTTAATGTAAACAGCCAATATTTTGTTTGTGAGATCTTAACTTTTCCCGGCGTAATGAATGTTCAAACAACTTACGGGTATGCTTCCGGGTGACGTCGTCGACAACCGCCGATATTTGGGCAGGAGGACACCCTGCCATTCTCAAGACACAACTGCACTTAAGGAAGCAATGTGCAAACGTATTTAATACCTCGGTTTGCAAAGGGTAAACAAGGAAGATAACACACAGAGTACAAGTCAGTGCAGAGTCAACACAACCAAAGATGACCAAACATCAAAAATATCGTTAGTGATTTAATCAACAGATGAGGCAGCATTAATTTTGTCCCTCTGTTTTTTTACGAGAGACAGTGCCGTATTTCAAGAAGAATTTAAACAAAAATCACCATCTCTGCTTATAAGGTCGCTTGCTAGTTTAATTTCAATAGCTTCCTTAATAACACTATTCCAATAGGTGGAAGTGCATGCCAGAATCTCCGTGTTGTTGTATTCCATAGGATGACCGGTGCCAAGACAGTGTTCTGCAACAGCGCTGTTGCTTGGTAAAATTTTGCGCAGAGCACATTTTAATGATCACCAACACTTCGTTTAATCATCATAAAAGAATGCTCTATACGTGGAAGAGACCGGGAGACACTGTAAGGTACCAGATTGGCTTTATAATGGTAAGGAATAGATTTAGAAACCAGGTTCTAAACTGTAAGACATATCCAGGGGCAGATTTAGACTCTGGTCATAACTTATTGGTTATGAACTGCAGATTAAAACTTAAGAGACTGCAGAAAGGTTAGGAGATGGAACCTGGACAAATTGAAGGAACCAGAGGTGGTTGAGAGTTTCAGAGGGAGCATTAGGCAAGGATTGGCTGAAACGGGGGGAAATAACACAGTAGAAGAAGAATGGGAAGGTCTGAGAGATAGGGTAGTGAAGGCAGCAGAGGACCATATAGGTAGAAGGAAAAGGCCTAATAGAAATCCCTGGATAACACAGGATATACAGAACTTAATTAATGAGAGGAGAAAAAATAAAAATTCAGCAAGTGAAACAGGAAAAAGGAAGTACAAACGTCTGACAAATGAGATTGCCAGGAAATGCAGACTGGCTAAGCAGGAGTGGCTAGAGGACAAATGCAAACCGTAGAAGAATGCATAACTAGGGGAAAGATAGATACCGCCTACAGGAAAATAAAAGAGATATTTGGAAACAAGGAAAGCAGCTGAATGAATATCAAGAACTCAGACGGAAAACCAGTACTAAGCAAAGAGGGGAAAGCTGCACTGTGGGCGGAATATATAGAGGGCCTATACAAAGGAAATAAACTTGAAGGCAGTATTCTAGAAATGGAAGACGAAGTGGAGGAAGATGACATAGGAGATATGATACTGCGAGAAGAATTTGATAGAGCGCTGAAGGACTTGAATCGAAACATGGCCCCTGGAATATACGATATTCCGTCTGAACTGCTGATTTTGTTAGGAGAGCCAGTCGTGAAAAAATTGTATCACCTAGTATGCAAGATGTATGAGACGGGGGAAATACCCTTCGACTTCAAGAAGAATATTGTAATTCCAATTCCAAAGAAAGCAAGTGCAGACAAGTGTGAAAATTACAGAACCATCAGTTTAACAACACTTGGGTGCAAAATACTAACAGGAATTATTTACAGACGAATGGAAAAACTTGTGGAATCCGACCTGGGGGGAATATTAGTTTGGATTTAGGAGAAATGTAGGAACACGGGAGACAATACTCACATTATGACTTATCTTACAAGATAGGCTAAGGAAAGGCAAACCTACGTTTTTAGCGTTTGTCGATTTGGAGAAAGCTTTTGACAATTTCGACTGGAATACACTCTTCCAAATTCTGAAGGTATCAGGGGTAAACTATAGGGAGCGAAGAGTTATATTCAACCTATACAAAAACCAGACAGTGGTTATTAGAGACGAAGGGCAAGAAAGGGACGCAGAGGTTGGGCAGGGAGTAAGACAGGGTTGTAGCCTTTCCCCAATGTTGTTCAATCTGTACATTGAGCAGGCAGTGAAGGAATGGAAGGAGAAATTTGGAGAGGGCATTTAAGTTCAGGGAGAAGAAATAAAAAATTGCGGTTTGCTGATGACATAGTAATTCTGTCAGAGACCGCAAAAGATCTGCAAGAGCAATTGAATGGGATGGACAGTGTCTTGAAAGGAAGATATAAGATAAACATTAAAAGAGCAAAATGAAGGTAATGGAATGCAATGTCAGAAAATCAGGCGGTGCTGAAGGAATTAGATTAGGTAATGAGACAATAAAAGTAGTAGATGAATTTTGTTATTTGGGTAGCAAGATAACTACTGATGGCCAAAGTAAAGAAGATATAAAATGAAAAGCGTTTGCCGGCCACGGTGGCCGCGGGGACTGAGGCGCTCCAGTCACGGTCTGCACGGCCACTACGGTCGGGGGTTCGAATCCCCCCTCGGGCATGGATATTTGTGCCGTCCTTAGTCTTAGCTAGTTCAAAAGTAGTTTGTAACCTTAGGGACTGATGACCCCGTAGTTAAGTCCCATAAGTGCTACAAATATTTGAACATTTGAAAAGCGTTTCTAAGGAAGCGATACTTGTTAACATCCAATATTAATTTAAATATTAGGAAGTTCTTTCTAAAAGCATTTGTCTGGAGTGTAGCATTGCATGGGAGTGAAACGTAGACATAAGGAGTTCAGATAAGAAGATGATAGAAGCTTTTGAAATGTGGTGCAACAGACGAATGATGAAAATTAGATGGGTAGATCACGTAACTAATGAAGAGGTGCTTAACCGAATCGGGGAGAAAACGAGTTTCTGGCATCTCCTGACTAAGAGAAGGGATAGATTGGATGGACACATTCTGAGACATCAAGGAATTGTCAACTTAGCATTAGAAGGAAGCGTGTGGGATAAAAATCGTAGAGGGAGACCGAGGGGCCGGCCGCGTTGGCCGAGGAGACTGAGGCGCTCCAGTCACGGTCTGCACGGCCACTACGGTCGGGGGTTCGAATCCCCCCTCGGGCATGGATATTTGTGCCGTCCTTAGTTGTAAGTAGTTCATAAGTAGTTTGTAAGTTTAGGGACTGATGACCCCGCAGTTAAGTCCCATAGACTTTACAAACATTTGATTTTGAGACCGAGGGACGAATATAGTAAACAGATTCAAAAGGAATGATTTCCAAACCATGGTGTACAACAGCAATCAGTTAGAATAAATATTCCTTCAAACCGTCTTGATTGCAAATTTGTTTTTTATTAGTTAATGACGCGTTTCGCCCTTTAGCAGGGCATCTTCAGATTATCTGCGTGACAGAATTTACACAAAATTACAAGGCGGAATTACAAACGGTTATAATGGTACATGGGCTTATTTTGTGTTAAGAAGACAGTATAAATGGTAAACAAAGCTTACAATGCGCTCTCCGTGGTGTGACACCGTAAGTTGTTATTGCGGTGTTTCTATTTTCTTGGAATGTCTTTTGGTTTTCCTTGTGGCCCTACAAATGTTCGGGTAACAACGAATTACAATTGTAACATACTCGGTAAAGATGTGAGAAACATAAAACCGATTTTTAAGATTACCTTAATCGAAGCGGGATCTCTGATGACACAAGATAAGCCCATGCTTACAATTGCACTCACGGGCGGTGGGCGGGCGTGGTGTGCTGCTCCGCCGACTTGTACAGACTAAGGGAATGTGGGTAGGGAGTGACATAGGAAGCCGATGTATAAGACGGGACGGGTGAAATCTAGCTATCTGAATACAAATGTAACGAAAGGGAGGTTATTAAGCAGGACAGAAGTTTATAATTTATGTTGGTATTTGAAATTACAGGAGTTTTACTTGAACAGAGACATCATAATATCTAAGAATGTTTGATGTTTGCATGCCAACTGATCGTTTAGGAGGTGTGGGTGTCCAAAGTAAACGCGCTTCGCTATCTCAAACTCTTCCAGTAAATTTAGCTTACGCCCCTTTTGTGCTATATGTAAGATTTGGATGTTGTCAATGATAGGTTGTTGATTATCGGATGCTTTAGTGTGTTCTGCAAAAGGGGAATGTTTTTTGAGTTGGCCTTTTTTTGTAAGAAGGTGCTCAGTAAAACGTACTTTAAAGGTCCGGCCTGTCTGTCCTATATATTCAGCTGGGCATTCGGGACATTGTAGTTTGCAGACTCCTGAGGAAAGGTATCTGTCCTTATTGGTTTCTTCGTTGTGTGGGAGAATTTGCAGTATGCTCAAAGGGCTACTAAATACGACTTGCACATTTGTGTCACGAAAGAGTTTAGCCAGGTCATAAGAAAAATATCCCATGAAAGGAATGGGGATACGTATAATTTCATCGTCAGGTGTTACCGAGTGACGCTGTGGTACATCTTTAGAACGTTTTTTATTGTACATTTTGCGAACCAAGGACGGGTTGTAACCATTCAATTCGGCGATGTATTCCAGATTATTTATTTCTTTATTGACGGAAGTTTGAGATTCTCCTTTCTGAAACTTCCGTCAATAAAGAAATAAATAATCTGGAAGAAACCAATAAGGACAGATACCTTTCCTCAGGAGTCTGCAAACTACAATGTCCCGAATGCCCAGTGGAATATATAGGACAGACAGGCCGGACCTTTAAAGTACGTTTTACTGAGCACCTTCTTACAAAAAAAGGCCAACTCAAAAAACATTCCCCTTTTGCAGAACACACTAAAGCATCCGATAATCAACAACCTATCATTGACAACATGTAAATCTTACATATAGCACAAAAGGGGCGTAAGCTAAATTTACTGGAAGAGTTTGAGATAGCGAAGCGCGTTTACTTTGGACACCCACACCTCCTAAACGATCAGTTGGCATGCAAACATCAAACATTCTTAGATATTATGATGTCTCTGTTCAAGTAAAACTCCTGTAATTTCAAATACCAACATAAATTATAAACTTCTGTCCTGCTTAATAACCTCCCTTTCGTTACATTTGTATTCAGATAGCTAGATTTCACCCGTCCCGTCTTATACATTGGCTTCCTATGTCACTCCCTACCCACATTCCCTTAGTCTGTACAAGTCGGCGGAGCAGCACACCACGCCCGCCCACCGCCCGTGAGCGCAATTGTAAGCATGGGCTTATCTTGTGTCATCAGAGATCCCGCTTCGATTAAGGTAATCTTAAAAATCGGTTTTATGTTTCTCACATCTTTACCGAGTATGTTCCAATTGTAATTCGTTGTTACCCGAACATTTGTAGGCCACAAGGAAAACCAAAAGACATTCCAAGAAAATAGAAACACCGCAATAACAACTTACGGTGTCACACCACGGAGAGCGCATTGTAAGCTTTGTTTACCATTTATACTGTCTTCTTAACACAAAATAAGCCCATGTACCATTATAACCGTTTGTAATTCCGCCTTGTAATTTTGTGTAAATTGTCACGCAGATAATCTGAAGATGCCCTGCTAAAGGGGAAACGCGTCATTAAATAATAAAAAAAAAATTGCATTCAAGACGGTTTGAAGGAATATTGTTTCAAAAGGATGTAGGTTGATGAACGTATTCTCAGATGAAGAGACTTGCACAGGACAGGGTAGCGCGGAGAGCCACATCAAACCAGTCTGCAGACTGAAGACCGCAACAACAACAGCATTCCCCAAATTTAATAGACTAAACATTATGCTGTGAAAAGTTAATCATGCATACCTACAAAATCTTCTGCGTGCAAACTGTGGCGAGAGAACCAAAAGTTGGTCATAGCCCGAAAAATAACTCCAGGGACCTGGGCCTGTGTTACACCACACGTGCCCTTTGGATACTACCAATAAACACGAGTCCCTCAGAGCTACGGAGGTGGGAACTAACCCTCCAACATATTCTCTCCTCCCGCCACCCCCCTGGCCTAAATCTACGCTAACCCCTCCCCTTCCTCCATCATCAGCTCACCTATTCATTATCCCTTCCTTACCTCTCTCTCCCTCTCCGTGTGTGTGGTGTGTGTGTGTGTGTGTGTGTGTGTGTGTGTTCATATTTCCCTGTTAATGAAAAGCGTTTTAGACAACTCCCCACCCCGCCCCTCCTACACCTCTCAGCATCATTCAGTTCACTCATCTTGTTTTCTCTTTACTACTTGATCTTTCCTCTTTGATTATATATATCCTCCCTGGCTTGGCTCAGTACGAACATGCAGTATCTCTGACGTCCACACTTCTGAGCCTGAGGGTAGCGTTCGTTTCACACTGGCATTTGTAATCGTAACGTCATTGTGACGTAAGGGAGCTGTCACTGGTGGGCTTTTGACTATCGACTTTTGCGAGCGCATTTGAGTGACTCAGCGTGGACCGCACAAATTTGGTTATTCATTTTCTTTGTCGGGTATGTGCTATTGTGCGATCATGTGTGCTGAGCGGGAAGTAGATGCTTATAAAAAGCTATTTCAGACACCTTTACAGGAATACTGACAGAATCTAGCTATATAAGGCAGAGAAATGGCGTGCATAGTTGTACCACTAAATATAAAAGTATGTTTAAGGTGAAGAAAATTAAAGTACTTTTAAATAGAGTGTGAGAGAGTGATAGAACCTTACCACCTTCGCAGCTGAAAAAAATGGAGAATATACAGCATGCACTAACAGAAAAATGTGTACCGAATGTGCCTTTAACTTATGGGCACCGTCACGTCAAACTGTATTCACACTGTCCGTCACGTCAATTCGCCTATCCCAATACGTGATGGTGAAGTAGAGTTACAGTTAGAGTTAGAAGTTGTGATTTATTGTGTACAAGTCATAGTTTAATAGTGGAATTGAGGGAATAACAACGCTAAATGTTATTACGGCCAAAGAAAACTTTACAAAGTATGTTTTTTTTGCTAACTTAGTGTGGTAAAGTGCTGGGAATTAACATTTCAAAACATCGACAACTATTTTCAAGTGAAAAAATAAACATATGAACATGTCAAACAATATTTATAAGAGGATAAAATAATTACTTTATCCATTACGATTTGTCCACTGACATTGTTAATACCATCGTAATCACCTGAATTTTTGTCTTTCATTACAACTGACTTTTTCATGTAAAATGTTAAATAATAACAAATAGTCTTCAAATTACAATGTTATTCAAATAAACAGTTTGCTTCAGCCTTTTCTGTTACAATATTACGAAACGTAAACCATTTTACGGTTTCAGATATCCGACCTCGCTTTTAGGAGGTCACTCAGTTGAGAAAAATATTTAAATCGTTATGAAACATTTGGAATTTTCCGCTAAAACAAATTAACAATAAAATAAACATTAATAAGACAAATTTGCATATAAACTCTGTAATCATCGACTGCAACATGAAAATCGCGTGACGAAAATAGGTTAACTTCCGATGTTAGCAGAGGACTGTCCCGACAAAACATTCTTCTTGAGGGCCAATTCACACTGTCCGTCACGTCACGTAACGTCACCGTCCGTCAGAACATTCCGCAATGTATTTCTAATGGCGGCGTTCACACTGTCCATCACGGACCGTCACGTCACGTCAACGTCACGTCAAGCTTTCTCGCGAAGAATGTTTTGACGGAACAGTCGTCTGCTAACACGGAAGTTAACCTATTTTCGTCACGCGAATTAAATGTTGCAGTCGACGATTGCACTGTTTATATGCAAATAAGTCTTATTCGCCTTTATTTTGTTGTTATATTTCGTTTTAGGAGTAAATCTCAAATGTTTCATGACAACTTAAATGTTTTTGTCAATTGAGTGTCCCCCTAAAATCGAGGTCGGATATCTGAAACCAAAAAATGATTAATGTTACTTAACGTTGTAACAGAAGCAAACTGTTTATTAGAATAAGATTGTAATCTGATTACGCATTTCTCATTAAATAACATTTTAAATGAAAAAGTAATTCTAATGAAAGACAAAAATTCAGTTGTTTACGACGGTATTAACAATGTCAACGGGCAAATTGTAATGGATAAAGTAAACAGGCGCTATTTATGCTCTTATAAGTGTTGTTTGATGTACTCATATGTTTATTTTTTCGCTTGAAAATAGATGTCGATGTTTTGAAATGTTGTTTCAGTACCCAGTAAGTTGGCCAAAAACATACGCTGTAAAGTTTTATTTGGCTGTCAATAACATTTAGCGTTGTTGTTCCTTCAATTCTAGTTATAAACTATAACTTTCTACATAACAGATCGCTACTCATAACCTCATTTTCAACATCGCGTATTGAGATCGGCGAATTGACGTGACGGACACAGACGGACAGTGTGAATACAACTTGATATGACGGTGCCGTTAGTTAGTTAGTTAGTTAGTTTGGTTTTATTTGTCCTGTAGATCAAACATTTGTACAGTAGAGCACACAGTGATATAGGACAAGTCACTAGGAATAAAACACTTTTGTACTTTATACAATAAGGCAAATAGTGCTATAAAAATTAAATTAAGGCTAAGGACATGGAGTTACAGATTTTCTTACACATGGCAGAAAAATATACGCAGAATAATTATAAGCAGAAAAAATATGTTAAAATAATTACAACCAGATGCAAAAATAATTACAACCAGAAAAATAATGGTACTTGTTTAAATTAATGAGAATATCTGTAAGTTGAAAATATTAATCCTTAAAATTATCATGTATAATTAGCTATAATATAATACATTAGTTACAAGAACATGGGGAGTTACAGACTTGCATGGCAGAAAATATATCACTAATAATTTAGTAAGCAAATTCTTTTAGCTATAACATATTACATTAGTACAAGGGTATGGACTTATAGACTTCACATGACAGAAAAATATAAGCAAAATCATTATAAGCAGACGAAGTACAGTACTTGTTTAAATTAATCAAGATATTTATAAGAAGAAAATAGCAGTTCTTTAAATCATCATGGATAGATTAGTATGCAAATTATTATAGCTGAAACATATTACATTAGAAGTGTAATCAACAGGATTTGCAAAGTGACCATAATAGATTAATGTTTTAATTTAACACAGGAAATTTTGTTGCAGAGTAGAGTACATACAGATAAGACATTAAATGTAAATCTTATAGCTAGGCCTATAACATATCAGTTTACAGGTATAACTTAGAATTTTGTCCCCAGAAATTCCTGAATAGAATAGAAGCAGTGATTTAGTAATAGTTCCTTTAATTTAATTATCATTATTTTTGAATTTTTGATTGTTTTTAAGTCTGGAGGGAGGTGGTTATGAATTTTGATGCCCATATACTTAGCCCCATTAGCATATAGTTTAGTGTTATGAGGTATAATCTGCAGGTGGGTTTTATTTCTTGTGTCATGTATGTGGCGGTCAGCATTTTTGTCGAGGGACTCCAGGTATCGGACTGTACACCAAGCCACTTCCAGTATATAGATACATGGGAGTGGGAGTATTTTTAGTTTTTTGAACAGTGGTTTGCCGTGACGTGACGTTGACGTGACGGACAGTGTGAATTGGCCTTGCGAGAGCTTGACGTGACGCGACGGTCCGGTGGCGGACAGTGTGAATGCCGCCATTAGAAATACATTGTGGAATGTTCTGACGGACAGTGAATTGGTCTTAAAAAGTTCTCGTTACAACTGTACCCGTATACTCATAAACAGTCTCGATCTCGATGCTATAGCGATCGACAGATCGATAGCCTCCTTTCCAGTCGCCTTCACAGCACTGCTACGTCACGATGACGTCACGATTACAAATGCCAGTGTGAAACGAACGCTACCCACACTCCTGAAACACCACCTTCATGACCTAGGTCGTGAATTACCTTTCCCTTCCATTCCCATCCTTTCTTCTTCCCTTCTCTCCCACCTGAGGAAGGAACTGTGTTCCGAAAGATTGTCCTTTTTCGTCCCCTTTTTTCTGTTTCATCATTTGTGTAACTATCGTCGGTACAGCACAAAGGTAAGTACTGCCCCACCAACCTATCTCTTTTGAAATATAATTTATCATCTCTGAGGAGAATTTTCATCATTAATCGAATATTACCTTCCTGGTCTGCATCCTTCTTATTGTTTCAACTATTTTTATCTGTTTGCTTTCATTCATATCTGTCAAATCTATCTCGCCATTGTTGTCTATATTCCTTCTGTAAAGTCTTGTAATTAACTATCCTCCCATATATAGCCTACAATGTGCCATTTTACGCCCACATCCTTTTATTTGATCATTTACTAAATAGTCGCTTTTTAAAGAAACATCTCCCTTACTGGAGATTGTTGCAACAATTCAACATTGTGGCATTGTTTACAAACATTATTTCAACCATAATCCCAGAGACTTTTTCGTTATGACTAATCAATAACGGCGTGTTTGGTCGTTTATCAGCGGTTTGACCATGAATTTATAAGTTTTAAGGTGCCGCCGCTGATCTTTAATGGACAGTAATTATCTTTTATGTGCCGCTAGCGATCGTTTATCTGCCGCCAAAAACACTTTTTTCGGCCCTCTACGATCATTTTTCATCCATTTCACTTTTTCACCGCAACTTGGTAATTACACTTTCGTAGAAAAATCTTTCGTTGATGCTTTTAAAAATATTCTAATTTTTTTCCAATAATTTTTTCAAAACATTTTCGATAAATTTTCACCCTATTATTCATTTAACTAAATTAAATTTAAATTTTCTTACATTCCGACCCAACCACCACCGCTTTGTGTGTGCTTGTTTGTTTGTTTGTGTGTGTGTGTGTGTGTGTGTGTGTGTGTGTGTGTGTGTGTGTGTGTATAATTTATTTATTTACTTTTTTTTTTCAAACCAATTATCCACCATGTATCCCAACACTATACCACAGTACCTTCAGTCTTTCCGCAAACATGCATTTTCTATAGCCAAACTGCAGTTTTCCTCCAGTCCTGTTTGTCATTTGGAACAATCCCCAAAGTACTCACTTTAAAAGTTCACATCTCTGGGTGTAATCCTTGTTTCCATCACTCCCTCCTACAGTTTCAAATTCAGCAGTCCTTAACTCTCACCCGTCTTGTCCTCCAACAATATGTTGCCTCGTGTAACCACCACTCCCAACAGCTCCTCTCTCTCTAAAATACTTCTCCTCTCAGCACCTGGCTCAAATAACACACTTGGATCCATAATACAACAAACCAACTGTAAACTATCCACCCTACTGGTCCATCATCTCAGAAGTGGTATCCCTCTTCCAATCATCCACAACCACCCACCACAACACCACCCTCAAAACCCCCCACTCATTGGTAACAAACCAAGCCTGGCTTCCCTACTGAATGTTCCAATCCCAGCACACACCCCACCCAGAACCTATCACAACCGTCACCACATACAGACACCACACAATACCAATTCCAATTCAGTCCTTAACCTCTCATCCAAATTCCTCTCCATTCCAGAAATATCTGTCCTGTCTAAAGGCTTAACCTTCTGTCCTACACCTAAATTTAATCACACTGCCCTGGTCAAGGTTCTCTTCTCATTCACCTGTAACCTCAACTGGAAATACCACTTCAGCACCCAGTCACAACCCCCAGGCAGCAGAGCCGCTGTTGAACCCTGTCTTGAACAATTCCTACCTTCCTCCCAAAAAGATCCTCCTGCTCTTCCTCAAAACCATCCCTTGCAAGCATTCCAGGAATTCATCACATCCAGCATTGCTTCCCAATCCTTCCTGAACAACATACCAACCACTCCTAACATCAGCCAAACTGAATCCAAAGCCATCCAAGAGCTGAAAGTGGACCGCTCCATTGTAATTCTCCCAGCGAACAAGGGTTCCACAACTGTGGTACTTGATCGAGGGGAGTATGTGGCAGAAGGGCTCCGTCAACTCTCGGACACCTCTACCTACAAACCTATTCCTTATGACCCCATTCGCTCGGTCCAGGCTGAACTACAGAAAATCCATAAAACCCTAGGTCCACTACAAGGTCTCACCACTGCCTCCTTAGAACTTCTCTCTCCTCCTGAACCTTGCACCCCTACCTTCCTTTGCCAACCTCTTCATGGGCTGCATGGAAGAGGCACAGAAGTTGCCTCCCCTGGTTTGGTATAGATTCATAGATGATATTTTCGTTGTCTGGACTCACAGTGAAGAAGCCCTTCTGAACTTCCATCACGACCTTAACTCCTTCTCCAACCTAAAATTCACCTGGTCCTTCTCTAAAACTCAACCCACCTTCCTTGATGTTGACCTTTACCTTGTCGAGTCTCACATCCACACCTCAGTCCATATTAAACACACTAAAAAACAACAGTACCTCCACTTTGACAGCTTGCATCCCTTCCTTATTAAACGATCCCTTCCTTACAGCCTGGGCATCCATGGGAAATGTATCTGTTCCAGTACCGAATCCCTCACCACCTACAACAACAATCTATTCAATGCTTTCCTCTCCTGCAACTACCCTAGAGATCTCGTCCACAAACAGATCTCCCGAGCTGTCCATTCCTCTCCTTCCAACAACAATGTTCCTAACCCCAGACCACCCAAAAGCACCCCTTTAGTCACCCAGTACCATCCTGGCCCGGAATGCCTCAACAAATTCCTCAAACAGGGCTATGACTTTCTCAAGTCATCATCACTCCAAACTGTTCTTCCCACACCACCCAGAGTAGCCTTCCGCCATCCTCCCAACTTCCGCAACATCCTCGTCCAACCTTACAACATCCCAAAACCACCCTCCCTAGCTAATGCTTCCTATCCCTGCAACTAATCCTGCTGCAAAACCTGTCCAAAGCATCCTCCCACTACCACATACTCCAGCCCCACCACAGGAAAAACCTACCCAATTCAAGGCAGGGCCACATGCGAGACAACACACGTCATACATCAACTGACATGTGTCCACTGTTCAGCCTGTTATGTTGGTATGACTACTAACAAATTGACTGAGCAGATGAATAGTCAAAGATGGACTGTTCGCCTGGGGGACACCCAATATCCTGTGGCAGAAAATGCCCTCCAGCATAACTCCAGGGACCTGGGCACGTGTTACACCACACGTGCCATTTGGATATTACCAACAAACACCAGTCCCTCAGAGCTACGGAGGTGGGAACTAGCCCTCCAACATATCCTCTCCTCCCGCCACCCCCCTGCCCTAAATCTACGCTAGCCCCTTTCCTTTCTCCATGATCAGCTCACCTATTCATTATCCTTTCCTTACCTCTCTCTCTCTCTCTCTCTCTCTCTCTCTCTCTCTCTCTCTCTCTCCGTGTGTGTGTGTGTGTGTGTTTGTGTGTGTGTGTGTGTGTGTGTGCGCGCGTATGTGTGTCCATCTTTACCTGTTAATGAAAAATGTTTTAGACATCCCCACTGCCCCTCCTACACCCCTCAGCATTATTCAGTTCACTCATCTTCTTTACTACTTGATCTTCCCTCTTTGGTTATATATATATCCTCTCTGGCTAGGCTCAGTACGAACATGCAGTATCTCTGACGTCCACACACCTGAAACACCAGCTTCATGACCTCGGTCATGAATCACCTTTCCCTTCTGTTCCCATCCTTTCTTCTTCCTTTCTTTCCCATCTGAGGAAGGAACTGTTCCAAAAGCTTGTCCTTTTTCGTCCCCTTTTTTTTCTGTTTCTTCATTTGCGTAACTATCGGCGGTACAGCACAAAGGTAAATACTGGCCCGCCAATCTATCTCTTTTGAAAAATAATTTATGTTCTTAAAACCTTGGTTATTGCTACATATTTACATAGTAGACACCATTTTGAAATTTCGTTGCTATTGGCAAAGTAGAGGAAGAGTTAAATTTTTGGGTGGAGTCCCGCTGCTGTACCCTACTTGTGGAACACCCTGTCCTCTACCTGCAGTATCCAGGACTCCGGGCAACTGTCAACAAAATCCCACTCCAAGCAAGAGTCACTGTGTGTGTGTGTGTGTGTGTGTGTGTGTGTGTGTGTGTGTGTGTGCGTGCGCGCGAGCTTAGGTTAGTTTCATTTAGTTTAAGTAGTTTGTAAGCTTAGGTACTAATAACCACAGAAGTTAGATTTACGACTCCAAAAAGAATTCTTATCAAGAACAGCTGCCAGCCTGTGTAATTTACAAGTTGATACCCCTGGTGTATTAAAGCTACTTAAATCATTTAACAGAAGTAACTCTTCCAGTCCTGAATGTATACCAATTAGTTTTCTTTCAGTGTATGCTGGTGAAATAGCCCCATACCTAGTTATCATACACAACTGCTCGCTCAGCGAATGTTCCATATCCACAGGTGGAAAGTTGCACAGGTTATGCCAATATTCAAGAAAGGCAATAGGAGAGATTGCAAAATTACAGGCCTATATCATTGACATAAGTTTGCAGCAGGATTTTACAACATATACTTTCCTCAAATATTATTAACTACCTTGAAGAGAATGACCTGTTGACCCATAGCTAACACAGATTCAGGAAGTATCATTCTTGTGAAACACACACATGATGTGATAAGTGCTATCGACAAGGGATGTAAAATAGATTCAGTATTCTTAGACTTCCGGAAGGCTTTCGACACTGAACCTCAAAAGCGTCTTCTAATCAAACTACATGCTTAAGGAATATTGCCATAGTTGTGCGATTGGATTCATAATTTCCTGTCAGAAAGGACACAGTATGTTGTAATTGACGGAAAGTCATAGAGTAGAAGTGAAGTGATATCTGGCATTCCCCTAGGAAAGTGTTAAAGGGCCCCTAATGTTCCTTATTTTTATAAATGATTTAAGAGACAATTTGAGTAAGTCTGTTACACTTTTCGTGGATGATGCTGTCACTTATTGGTTAGTATAGTCACCAGTAGGTCAAAAACAACTGCAAAATGATTTAGATAAGATATCCCTATGGTGTAAAAAATGGCAATTGACCTTAATAATGAGAAGTATGAAGTCATCCATATAACCACTAAAAAAGCCTTTTAAACTTCATTTACAAGATAAATCATTCAAAACTACAGGCCGTAAATACAACCAAATACCTAGCAGTAACAATTACAAACAACTTAAATTGTAAAGAACACATAGTAAACCGAAGCTTACCAAGTGAACCAAAGACTATGTTTCATTGCCAGAATACTTGGAAGATGCAACAGCTCTACTAAAGAAACTGCCTACACTACACTTGTGTGTCCAATTTTGGAGTATTGTTGTGCATTGTGGGATCCTCACCAAGTGGGACTGACAGACGATTTACAGAAAGTACAGAGAAGGGCAGCTCCTTTTGTATTATCGCGATATAGGGAAGAGCATGTCATGACAATGATGAAAGAGTTGGAGTGGAAATCATTAAAAGAAAGGCATTACTCGTTGCGACGATCTGTTTGCAAAATTTCTTTCACCAACTGTTTCTTTCGAATGGGAACAGATTTTGTTAGCACCCACCTACATAGGAAGACTGGATCATCAATATAAAATTATAGAAATTGGATCGAAAATGGAAAGATTTAGGTGTTCCTTTTTCCTACAAGCTATTAGAGAACGGAACTGTAGAGAAACATCATAAAAGCAGTTCAATAAACCCTTGCCATGCACTTCAATGTTACTTGCAGAGTATTTATGTAGATGTAGAATGTGTTGTGAAATTGTATGTAGACTGTACAACTTCATCACTGAGCTTTGTTTTTTTACATTTTAATACAAGTTCACATGTGCTATGGTAGGCCTATTAGTAAAAGCAGCTTATATGATACATTCATACAGTTTTAGTATACTTTAATACCACCATTTCCCAAAATTAAATTCTCTACAACTTCTGCTGAAAACTTTGTGCAATTGTCTGGGATTTAAGGGTGGGGGGGGGGATGGGCCATGTATTTAATAAGTTATAAATTTTCCTACATTATTTCTTTGCTCCTCTGGAATTTCTGAAAAATTACTGCAGATATACATCTGGAACATTCAACAGATTAATAACAACCAAATAAATGGAAATAGTGCTTTTCTTTAACCTTGTACAGTTTTGCAATGTCTTCATATTAATGAGGTTGCTAAATTTCAGGCAAAATCTTTTATTAGCCATAATTCCATAACTGAACATTTGCAGACCTATGTTTACATGAACATTTTTCTCTAGTTTTAATTACAGCACAAGATATTAAAATATTTGCATATCTTCATGAATCAGCCTGTATATTGCCACTGCACAGCCTGTTGGAAGTTGTGAAGTTCAGCTGTGAGTTCAGGGTACTGTCAGACATTTAAGTTCTGTATCTTTGAAATGTTTAACAACTTTGTCTATGTTGTCAAGTTGTTTGATGTCTTTACTGTGTGAATGCATATATTAAAATCTATCATAGAGACCTCCTTTTGCAATCGGATGATGAGCTGTGGAAAAATCTAGAGCGGTGAGGTGTACACTTAATACGGCGCATCTACAGGGGTCCGAAGGACAAAAGGGTTGCTACTGGAGCCTTCATCTTGGTTTTCGAGGGTGACTCGTTGCCTGAGAAGGTCAAGGTGATGGTTTACTGTTGTGATGTTAAGCCCTACGTTCCTCCCCGATGTGCTGCTATATGTGTTGGAGGTTCGGTCACATGTCCTCCTGGTGTGATGCTGACCCCACCTGTCAGGAGTGCGGGTGTGCACCACATCCAGATGACCCTTGTACCCCTCCTCCTGTGTGTTAACTGTGGCCTACACCACTCCCCGTGCTCACCAGATTGCGAAGTCCTGCACCAGGAAAGGAAAATAATGGCGTACAAAACTCTAGACAAACTAAAATACTCCGAAGCAAAGCGAAAGTACACAAAGCTCCATCCCATGAGTCTGACAACAACTTATGCCACAGTAGCTTCACCATTGACATCTACAGTGATAAAAACCCAATCAGTGAATTCAATATCAATGGGCCCCAGGCCCAATTGACCGCACCAGCCCCCAAGACAGTTGGGGGCAATTCCACTTCGGTTGCTCCCCGGCTTTTCACCTTGGGAGCAACAGTATTTCACACACTGGGGACGTCAGTCCCCACTTCAAAGGCGGAGACACAACAGCCATCTCCATCTCCTCTCACTCAGAAGGGGTCCCTTGGGACTCTCCCTTCCGAGGCTTCTCCACATGGCAAAGAGGATCCCAGCAAATTGCTGCAGGATCCCCTTGCTGCTGATCGAAGGGCCTCCTGCTCTTCGTCAGTCCCCAAGGTCCTGCCTGAGAAGCCCTCCCGGCCCTTAAAACCTAAGGGACAGTGAGAGGCAAAGAAAGACAACCAAGAAGAAGGAAACCTTGGTGGCTTTATAGCCACAGATACCCACATCCTCTGGTTCAGAGGATAAAGTCAAGGTCCTTGCACCCCCCAAGGATGTCATACTTACTAATCCATCAACCCTATGGATCACCATTCTCTAGGTTCTGAGCAAAGGGAGTAATCTGCTCCTCAGCTTTTATTTATGGTTTTTCAGCTAGAAGACAGTCATTCTCCAATGGAATTGTGGCGTTTTCTTCAACCGCATAGCAGCAGCAGTTGCTTTGCTGCATCCCCGTGTGTTGTTTGGCACTGCAGGAAACGTGGTTTTCTGTTCAGAAAACCTCAGCCC
The DNA here is from genome assembly GCA_026315105.1 of Locusta migratoria. Classification (NCBI taxonomy): domain Eukaryota; kingdom Metazoa; phylum Arthropoda; class Insecta; order Orthoptera; family Acrididae; genus Locusta; species Locusta migratoria. Next base: position 429,343,136 of record CM048747.1, read on the forward strand.
TTTGAGGCTATTGGGGCTACTACCAAAACCGGTCTACATGCGATAGAGCTTCAGGTGGTGTTGCTGTTTACATCCTCACAACTGTCCCTAGTGCTGCTGTGCCTCTCCAAACGACCCTAGAGACAGTCGCTGTTCACATGTGGGTGGGGCAGAAATTCACTGTCTGTTCCATTTACCTCTCCCCGGATGTGGCTATCTCTATCACTGATGTCTCTGCAGTGATTGTACAACTACCCCCACCATTTCTTCTCCTGAGGGATTTTAATGCCCACCACCCATTGTGGGGCGGGATGCAGACTACAGTTTGAGGTAGGGATGTAGAGACGCTTTGGTTACAGCAGGACCTCTGTCTATTAAACACTGGGGCTCCCATGCATTTTTGCGTGGCGCGAGGCACCTACTCGGCAATCGACCTTTGTCTATGTAGTCAGAGTCTGCTCCACATTTCCGATGGAGGACCCACAATGACCTTTGCGGCAGCGACCATTTTCTGATCCTTGTGTTGCACCTGCAAGTTCGACACCTCTTCTGGCCCTGCCCACTGGCGGGAATTCCATGCCTCAGCATTCAGGGTACAGTCTGTACTGACCATGTCACCATTGCTGACCATCTGGCAGACCATTATGCATGCACCTCAGAGACTGCTGCTTATGGTGCAGACTTTTGTGCCCTTAAGGAGCGAACAGAGAGAAATCAGATTTCCTTTCGAATGTGACTCCAGGAACCATACAACGTCCCTTTTACTGAGTAGGAGTTTGAAAGTGCCCTTGCTGCATGCCCAGATACCTCCCCTGGCCCCAATTGCATTCAGTCAGTTCCTCAGACACCTATCAGCGGACTTAAAGTGCCAACTTCTTGCCCTGTTCAATCATATCTGGCTTGAGGGTGTTTTTCCGTCCTACTGGCGGGACAGCATTATCATCCCGATGATTAAGCCTGGGGCGGATCTGCAGGTGGCTGATAGTTACCACCCGATCAGCCTCACCAACATTCCATGCAAGCTCCTTGAAACGTATGGTGAGTCGGAGGCTCATGTGGATCCTTGAGGACCGGGGATTCTTGGTGCCACAACAAGATGGGTTCCATCAAGGCTGCTCCGCTATCAATAATCTCGTGTCACTGGAGTCAGCCATCCGTAAAGCATTTACTCACCACAAACACCTGGTTGCTGTCTTCTTTGAGCTGCGGAAGGCATATGACACTACCTAGCGCCAACATATCCTGTCTACGCTGTATGACTGGGGCTTACAGGGTCCACTTCCTATATTTATTAAGGACTTCCTTGTGTTGCGTTCTTTTCATGTTCATGTTGGTTCTTGTCTCAGCTCATCTTATTGTCATTGTCCGTTCTTAGTGTCCGTTTATTTTTAATTGCCATTAAAGGTCTTGCGGCATCTGTGGAATCATCGGTATCCACATTCTTGTATGTTGATGACTTCTGCATGTAATTTAGTTCCATCAGCATCAGTGTTGCTGAATGTCGGTTGCAAATGGCCATTCAAAAGGCTCAGTCGTGGGTGATTGCCTACGGTTTTCAGTTCTCTGCATTGACAACTCGGGTAATGCATTTCTGTTGATGTCGGGCAACACACGGAACCTGAACTTTATTTAGCTGGTGACCTGCTACATGTTGAAGAGACGCAGAGATTTTTAGGCATGTTATTTGATGACCGTCTCACCTGGGTGCCACACCTTTGCCAGCTGAGACAAAAGTGCTGACGACACCTCAACATCCTACGGTGCATCAGCCACGCTGTTTGGGGAACCTTACACCCAACACTCCTGCAACTTTATAAGGGTCTCATTCAGTCGCGCCTAGACTATGGCTGCATAGTTTACGGTTCGGTTGTGCCTTCAGCACTGCAGGAATTGGACCCAATTTTGCATTGTGGTGTCCGTTTGGTGACGGGGGCTTTCCGCACAAGCCCTGTGACGAGCCTCCTTGTCGAAGCAGGGGTCCTCCCACTGCGGTTCTGCAGGCAACACCTGCTAGCTTCCTATGTTGCCCATGTTCAGGCCTCTCCCTTCCACCCAAACCGCCAGCTCTTTTTTCCACACGCTGCACTCCCTATCCCTCCACGACAGCCCAGGTCGGGTTACCCAATCTCAGTCCATGTTTGTTCCCTTCATTCATCCCTTGCATCCTATCCACTCCCTACCACTTTCCACTATTCCTTTCAAACCCCTCCTTGGTCAAAATGTTCAAATGTTTGTTAAGCTTATGGGACTTAACTATGGGGTCATCAGTCCCTAAACTTACAAACTACTTATGAACTACCTTATACTAAAGATGGCACAAATATCCATGCCCGAGGGGGGATTCGAAGCCCCGAACGTAGTGGCCGTGCAGACCGTGACTGAAGCGCCTCAGTCTCCTCGGCCACCGCGGCCGGCCCTCCTTGGTCCATTCCTCATTTGCAGCTCCATCTGGATCCCTTCCCGTGCATCGGAGCACTCAATTCCCACAATACATCTCCGTCACCAGTTCCTGCAGTTCCTTGATTCATTCCGTGCCGCAGAAGCCATTTACACAGATGGTTCCATACCAGATGGCCATGCTGGAATAACATTTTCCGCCACGTGAGTGCAGCATTTTCTCCGCCAAGCTGGTCGCCATTCTCAGGGCTCCGAATCACCTCAAAACCTGTCCCAGGGGCTCATTTGTCATCTGTACTGACTCCCTTAGGGGCTTACAAGCAAACGACCTGTGTTTCTCTCACCACCCATTAGTGCAGTCAATCTAGGACACTGTTTACTCTCTCGGCCGATGAGACCATTCTGTGATCTTTGTGTGGACCCCGGGCCATGTCGGCATACCAGGGAATGAACATGTTGATAGATTGGCCAAGCAGGCCACTATGGCTCCTCTCAATATTGGCATCATGGAACCAGGTGTTAAATTGCTGTTGCACCGGAAGATGCACGAGGCTTGGAGCACCGAGTGGGCTACGGCGAATGCACCGAATAAGCTTCGAGCAGTGAAGCTGTCCACAGCTCTGTGGAAATCTTCACTGTGGCCAATATGCCAAGAGTCGGTTGTCCTCTACTGCCTCCATATTGGGCACACATAGTTAACCCATGGCTATCTCCTTCACCATGAGGCCCCACCCGTGTGTCGATGTGGTGTAGTGTTAACTGTAGCCCGTCTTTTGATGGACTGTCCACTTTTAGCCAACTTATAGCAGTTTTTTAATCTACCAGACATGATACTATTGGTTTTAGGTGACGATGCCTCCATGGCTAACTCAGTTTTAAGTTTTATTCGCACAGCTGGTTTTTACAACTCCATCTAGTGGTGGGGGTGCTATAGCCTGATATCTCAGGCCTCCAACCTATTCAGTTCTTTTAAAGAATTTTTAAGACCCTTATGTAAAATGCCTATGGATTTTTAGTGTGTGCAGTGTGGCTGGCTCATCCTGTTTTATCTTTGTGATCAGCCAGCCATGGTATTCTGCTGTCCAGTTTTAGTTGAGTTCCTGACTCTGTTTTACCTGTTGTGTGTCTTTGTTTTGTTTTGTCAGTGACTTGTCCATTGTCAGCTTGTCACTTTTGTGAGTTTTTATTTTCAGTGCTTTGTTTTATTTTTTACATTCTTGACAGTGGACTCTTAGCTAGGAATAGGGGCCTGATGACCTAGCTGTTTAGTCCCCTAAAAACCAACAACAACAACAACAATAACAACAGCTACCATGACAGTGAAAAAAGTCATTCTCATTGCCATCTAATATGGTGTGTGATCATCTCAAACAGCCAGTACATTTGCACACCTGCGTAGCATGGACTGTATGAGGTTGAATCAGCTCTTGAGAGATATTTGGCCATTCTTCCATGAGTGAAATATCCAACTCTCCAAACCAATGTGGGAAATGTTGATCTGGTGGCAATGTGTCTGCCAAGAACATCCCAGACATTCTTAATCAGGATTAAGTCAGGTGTCTCTATATCTCTGAGCAGTCAAAGTGACATTATGAATGACACAGAGCTCCATACATCTGCCAATACTAATTCCAGCTCACACCATTCGTTTACCTCCATGATATAGTCATGTTTCCTGCACATAAGCTGGATTGTTCCTAGTTCCACGTTCTCTCCAGATGAGGGAACAATGATTGTCTGGCTGAACACAAAATCTTGACTCATCTGTGAATAGAAAGTGGTACCATTCCTTACATCTCCAATCCTGATGTTCCTCCGTCCAGTTTCTGCAGGCTAAATGGTGGCAAGGTTTTAATGAGATACTTTGCATAGGCATCAGTACATAGAGGCCACATTCCCATGGGCGATTTTGGACTGTTTGTGTCAATATTACACATCCTGTTGCTGCCTGGAGGGTGCGTTGCAGCTGAATTGCATTCAGCGTCTTTCTTGACAGGTTGTTAACCGTAGATAACGGTCATCTCTTGCTGATGTTACCCTTGGATGACCTTGGCTTTCTTTCTTTTAAAGGTTCTTGTTGTCTGAAATCATGTCCAGGATCTGGAAATTACACTTTGGGACATTTTAATAGCTGCAGCAACCTCCCTCTGGTCTGTTCCACTTCCAAGTTTCCTATAGCTCCCCATGCCATAGCTTCGGGTAAGTCATGTTGTTGTTGCATTGCACTGCCTCCTCACTACTCTATCTGAACCCAGCTGCTTGTTTAATTCGTTTGGTAGGGTAACACAAATCAACAACAACCCCCTCTGCAGCAACTTTCTTTTATTACCACTATCTTGGTTGCCTTAATGTCATTGGCTCCCCTCTGTAGAATGGACAGAAAGATGCCAAACCATTTTGGTTTATTCTACCACTGACTATACTTCAGAACCTAGATATCTCAGTTGATCCCCTAATTGTTTTGACCACTGTATTAACACTGAATGAAACCCCAGCAATGTGACAAACTATTCTTGATGCACGATAAGTCTCTTAAATAACTGAGACAGTAGATGTTGCAACTTCCACTACAACGGTATCCACAACAAAGAAAAGAGAGCTGAGTGACTAAGTCTCTGCAATGAAATTAATTGCAAATAAACTTCAGGAAGGCAATCTGTGCCTCTGCACATCTAGCACATTTGTGCTAAATGTTTGGCAGCAGGAGTAAGGGAAAAATATTTAAAAATACCTGCGATAAAAAGAACAGCAATGTAAAATAAGTTATAACATTTTCTGACTAGTCAAGGATTCAAATTTAGAAAAGTAAAAACAGAGAATAAATCTATTTGAGGAAATTTACCATGGAATACATAAAATATGGCGGGGTAGCAGCAGTGGCGGACTAAGGGTGTCGGAGGCCTGGGATGGTGGCAAAACTAAACGAGGCCCCACATTCACTTTGAAACATATTACGATATAAGAAAGTTGCTTTTGAGATTTGGAGTCCACCCCCCTCCCCACTACCGGTTAGCAGGAAATGCTATAATACATCACTTTTTTTAACTACTGGGATTATAAGTTTAATCTTTTTCACTCCATGAGTACAAAATGCTGTAATTAACTTTTTAATGCAGTATAGAAACATGAATAATTATGAGTAGCTGATTGTGAGTAGGCCTAATATTTACACGGAATTATTTTTGACTATCAGTTCTATAATGGAACTTGCACAAATTGAACTTCGTTGTGACACAGAAATTATTGCCCGTTCTTTCTTACATAATGTGAATAGCATAGCAATCACAGGTAAATATAAATCATTATGCATTTTCATAACATGCCTACTGCTCACAATTATTGAACGATCATGATAGTGCCCTAACGCTCATTACAAATCACACTCATAAAACTCGTGAGGGCTTAAAAATAATTGTAAATTCCTGTCTCATAAGTTATTCGAAATATTTATTCAATTAGAGACAAATTCACTGACATACATCCATTTTCAGGGGGAATAAGAAGATTCCTTTCTGATAAAATTCCCACTGCAAGCAGAGATATTAATGTGATTAAGAATTATGCCCAACTGAGAACTATTGCAGCTTTTTCCTTTCTTAAACAAAGGAATAAATGAGTCAGCCAGTGTTGAAGAAAGGAGAAGGCATGTAAAAGAATGATTATCTATGCTCTAATGCCAAAGACCACTCTAATGGTTCACTAGCCTTTATTTTGACTGTGGAGATGCAAGTGAGAGTGACTGTCGTGAGCGCACTTCACTTTAATTACATGATGTGACAGCGGCAAAAAAATTTTTTCAGGGTGACAAAATCACCCAAACATGCTAGCCCTAAGAGATTAGGTACTGGTAACTAGGAATAAAATTTAAGTTTTGGTTTCTGGATTTTCAGCCCTATAATACACAACTTACAAAAGGATCCTAGCTATGAAGTCTCAAAAATCTTTTTCCTCACTGTTGATTCTGTGAACTGTTTAATTACCTTTTAAAAGTTTACTTCATCCACTATTTCATGCTCATTCGCCAACATGGCAAAACCATTCAATCGATTTTGCGTAGTTGTTGGCGCAAAAAGTTCTTCATTAGTTTTAATTTGGAAAAATTCATTTATCCACTTCCAGCTCTTACAGGAATGGTAAGCAATATTATTAGTGCAATGCTAAGGTCTGGGGCAAAATTTAGGGTGGTTGATAATTTCAGCATATCACTTGGGCTTTCATTATAATCAAAATTGCAGAAGCAGTTGATATCTCTTCTGCTAGTTCTAAGCCGTTTATATCATCTGATTCGACACCGATTAAAATAATTTCCAGATATTTGAAGAAAGTTATTAATTTTTGCTTAGATGTATTTGGAATTCATATATGTCATACAAAAAGTGAAAATAGTTATTGTGTTGAATAAGTTGCTCAAATCTAAATTCTAATACAGTTAATGCCTCATCAAGGGTGAAGAAGAAGAAACCTATTTTGTAGTTTACATTTGTTCTTCAATTGGTTCAACTGTTTCATATGAGAAATTGAACTTCTTATTTTATGCCATCATATTGTTGACTCAAAATTTGCTTTCAATGCTAATTTTGTCAGCCAGTTCTTCCACATCTACAAGAATTTGTTGAAAAGACTGATGCAATTAGAGTTAGGTACCCAAAGAAATTTTTACAGTTTTTTTTCAGAAGCTTGATAGCAGATCTTATCTTGAAATCTTGACTGCACAAATATACTTTTTGGTTTTATACATGGTAGTATTTTATGCCATGTGACTAATGAACTTAAGAACTGTATAATACAGTTATAAACCTGAAGTTTCTTCTCTTAGTAAATAATCAGTATTATCATTTTCAAAAATGCTTAACAAACATCCTACACATTTCCAATCTGAAATCCTAAAGGCGGTATAGCCTCTACTCTACTTTCCCATCTAGTTTTCCCATTTGACAGCATAGTGGAGCAACTTAAAAAGCCACCCGCCAAAGTCTTTCCTAGAGTGAGGCAATTTACAGCTGAAAAAAATTGTTAGTGGTACAAAACGCCATAATTTAAGTTTGAATGCAATATATAAAGTTGAATAATCATTATGAGCAGTTGATCGTGCATAATACTTACATGAAATTATTTTTAACTATCACTTCCACAATGAAACTTACAGAAATTGGACTCTGTTGTGTCAAAGAAATGATTGCAGGTTGTTACTTACATTATGAGAATAGCAATCACAGAAAAATATAAATTATTAAGTATTTTCATATAACGCCTTCTTCCTCTTCTTTTCCTTTGTTTTCCCCCACTCCCATTTCCCTCAGTCTCATACATCCTCTTCCCGTAGATGTTTCTCCCTGAGATCTTCATGTATACAGTACCTCCTTCTTTTTCTTGGTCTTCCTCTTCGTCTGTTACTCTCCACTATCATTGCTGTCATTCTCTTGCCAACATAAGTTTCGTCCCTTTTCATGACAGGTCAATACCACTGTAATCTTCTCTCTCAAATCTTCTTTGATACCCTTTAACTTTAACACTGTCTCTTATTCTCTCATTCTGATACTATCAGGTCTGGTGATGCCACAAATTCTTCTTAACATTTTCATTTCAGCCACAACCATTGCTTTACAGTGTGTCTCAGTTGGTGCCCATGACTTTGCTCCATAAATAATTGCATGCGTCACCACTGACTTGTACACCATTTCTTTAGTCTTCAGGTTTATTCTTCTGTCACACAATACACCTGATATCCTTTTCCAGTTAATCCATCCAACCTACACTCTATGGGCTATTGCCATGTCAGAATTGTAGTTGCTGGATACTGTTGATCTTAAGCAGTTAAAGCTATGGACTTTCTTCACATCTTACCCATCCAAATGGATGTTTCTGTATCGTGCCTACTGCTCACAATTAGTTGTTATATGATCATAATGGTGCCCAAACTGTCATTACAGATCACAGTTATAATACTATTGAGGGCTTAAAAATAATAAATTCCTGTTTCATAACTAATCTGAAAGAGGATTTTAAACATATCTTGTCAAAATTGTAGCAACAGTACTGAATTTACAATAGTTGTAAAATAAAGCAGCCCAACAAGTTGCACTTTGATTAGATATCTGATCTAGATTTTGGCACCAACTATAGGTGCCTTCATCAGAAGATTAAAATTAATACATGAAATAAAAAAAATTATGTGCGATATTCTCAAGTCTAAAAGATAAATAAAGTTTGAACACTTGCTAGCAAGAAGCTAGTAATCACATTTACAAAGGAGCGGTTCCTTGCTACCATGTGTTCTAACTTTATTTATCATTTTAGACTTGAGCATATCACTCATCATTTTACATCTCATGTATTCATTTTAATCTTCTAATTAAGACACCCATAGTTGATGCTGAAATCTAGATAAAGTATTTAAACAAAGTGCAACTTGTTGGGCTGCTTTATTTTAAGTTATTGTAAATGTATTTGAAATATTTATGCAAACAGCAAGAAACTCATGTAAATCCATTTGCTGTGGGAAAAGAAGATTCATTTATGATAAAACTGCAAATTCAAAGAGAGATGTTAATGTGATTAAAAATGATGGCCAACTGAGTACAATTATATTGCTTTCTCCTTCCTTATACAAAGGAATAAATGACAGTCTGGCAGTGTTCAAGAAAGAGGAAGGTGGGCAAAATAACCATTATCTCTTCTCTAGTGACACTTATGTCTGCTCCAGTGCCAAAGACTGATCATAGTGCTCTCAAATAACTGAGACAGCGGATGAGACTTCCACGCCAGGGGCATCCTCAACAAAGAAAAGAGAATGTCTAGAATGAAATTAATGGCAAATAAACTGAAGGAAGTCAATGATACTGATGAAACAGATCTGTCTGATAAATCTTTGGCTGCAAGTGTAAACAAAAGAAGAAAAAATCACATAAATTACATGTGATAAAAAAAGAAATTAGAAGTGATGAAACTTCTCAATTATTTCTTAGAAAATACTTTTTTTTTTTTTTGGATATTATATTCTGTAAAAGAGAAATTTTTGGGTATTCATATGCCTCCAAGTAGTGTTCATAAGAAATTGTATTTACTCAAAAGCAGTAGTAATAAATTGTCTGTAGTAAACATCTCTAAATGTGATAAAGTGAGGAACTGTTTGATTGAATGTGAATTGTTTTTATATTTTTATGAAGTATGATTGCAGCTTCTCTATCTTTAAATAAATAAGTAAATAAAAAGAAACTTCAACCATCCAATTTGACTCATATTACTGAAATGTGTGAAATATTGATTTGATATTTGAACCTGCTTTTTGTATAATATTAATAACTAAATTCAAAGTTAGTAGGGCCTACCAACATCTTGTAATACTGTTGTTGCCCCCCTGCCCATTATGTAGACTTTGTTTGATAGAATTATTTCTGGGAATGGTTTGTATGGCTGCATTCATTATGTATGCTGGAATTTGCCTTTGTTTCTTAATTACCAGTATTATACGCAGACCACTTCCACCTCCCTTAAATTTCAAGAGGTGAATTTTATGGATTTTCTTTCAAAAACCTCATTTTATAAGGGTTGGGAGTATGCTTTGAAACTTGTTTAAGCAGAAATATGAGCTCAGCTTTGCAGTTAGATTACTAACAGAGACCAGCGGTGGAGTAGCCGAGCGGTCTAAAGCGCCTCACTGCGGAGCGCGCGGTTGCTCACCATCAAAGGTTCGAGTCCTCCCTGGGGCATAGGTGTGTGTGTGTGTGTGTGTGTGTGTGTGTGTGTGTGTGTGTGTGTGTGTGTTGTCCTTAGGTTAGTTTATCTTAGTTTAAGTTGTTTGTAAGCTATGGACAGATGTTTTTATACTAACAGGGAGTGGTTGTGAGTAAAACATTCTCTTAATATGCCCGGGGGAGAGGGGGGGGGTTGTTTATGTAACTGGATAGTATCACATTCACAACTCCACAAGATTTTACACTGAGTAAGTTCACCTAAATTTTTTTACCTTAAGCTCACCTATTAATGTGTGTTTCTTTCACCATTTTGCAACTACAGTACCATAATTATTCCAATATAAACAATTTTTTTCTTTTAGTCTCGGGTTACTTTTGTTACTACTTACTTTGTAATATGAATCCTTTTTTCTCATTAATTTTGAATCCTATGCTTTGTTCATATTTTTTCTTTTAGTTTGTGGGACACAATATTCCATATTTCTGTTGAACTTATCCCTCTGAAGTACATTTACATTGACTACATGATTAAACACATGCTGTATACTGTACAACTTGATTAGTCTTTCTTCACTCTCATTCCTACTGTGAAGCCAAAATTCTCACAAACCATCTTTCTACTCCTACAAATATGTTCCAGCCATGCATGATTATTAGATGAGAAGATCCATATCACTAAACTGTCTACAGTAGCTCACACTTTGCCCTAATTTTTTATTCATAACAATTTCAATCTCATTGAACTATTTTCCACTGCTGTTTAGTTTACCCTACATTTCTCTAACTACACCTTCCTTACTCTTCATTACCTCTAATATCTAGATCAAGCCTATTAATTTTCTTTTACAGATATTTTACCTTCCCTACCACCCTACTATGTTTAAACTTTCCAACTCGTAATATAATCCAATTCCCCATTATTCAATCTTCTTCACATAGTCACTTTCCCTTTGGCAATACCCTCTTGGGAATCAAAATGATGGACTACTCCAGAATCTTCTGCCAATGGAGAGGACAGAACAATTTTGTTTTTAATTTAGCGGCCATGCCAAAGTGGACACGCCAGTTCCTGCTAGATCACCGTAGTTAATCACTGTCGGATATGGCTAGCACTTGGATGGGTAACCATATGGGTCTGTCAAATGCTGTAGGGCGCACTCAGCCATTGTGGGGCCAACTGAGGAGCTACGTGATTGAGAAGTACTGCCTCCAGTCATGAAAGCTGACATAACAGCAAGGAGTATGGGGTACTGACCACGTCCCCATCCATACCGCATCCATTGATGCCCATGGATGGAGGATGACACGGCGGCTGGTCAGTAGCCAGCAGGCCTCTCAAGGCCTGTCAGAAGTAGTTCAGTTTAGTAAACATGTATCCAGTGCGTACATATTGTAACTTTAATGAAGTGGTCTCTGCTGCTTTCTGTGTCCTCATGACATTGATCCAATGATTCATTGCTGATTCTCCTGACTCTTTTGGCCAGTTCTCCACCTCAAGGGAAAAGAGTGTACCCTGAAGTTTGCTCTCTTTTGTGAGGTTGTTGACTTCATATTCTGGAAGTCATCCATCGCCATTATTCGTGGGTAAGCAGTGGCTGGATTCAAACAAGTGTGTGTCAGAGAGAGAGAGAGAGAGAGAGAGAGAGAGAGAGAGAAGTTTGAGCTACCACAGTCTAGCATTATTTCAGTCTCTCTTTCAATGTTCCACTGTGTCAACTATGATCTCTAGAGAGAAGGTTGTGTTGCAGCCTGAACACGGTGCGACTATGGCTACCACAGCTGTTCACAATACTGGAGGAGTTCTATGATGTGCAGCAGTTGAATGGGAACACGTCACCAGTGTACATGTGTGATGCGTACACTGTTCACTGGCAAAACTCGGAGATATTCAGGTCCCGTGTGCACAACATCTCTGTTGTCCCCAAGGGAACCTGTATACCAGTAAGTTCTAGCCCAAGCAAAGCAGCAAAACATGTTTCCAATTGCATCTCTACTAATAATAGTAGTACGCTGTTTTATTTTGCTATGTAATATATTGCCAGTAGTATTTCTATAGGCTAGTAGTGAGAGAAAAGTGAAATATTATCTTCAATATTCTAACATTGGCACTAAAAGGTGCTCAATTATGCTGCCATAAAACACATTTGTCAATTACCTACTAGCATTACTAACTTACCTGAATTTAAAATGAAATTAAAAAATTTATGACCAACATCTTATATTCAGTACATAAATTTTAGATATGAATTAGTAATTTTACAAAAAATAAATTTATAAAATAAACATAAATGAATTGAATCTCATGTAATATTAAGTAAAGATACCATTTATTATACAAAATCTTGATTATGATATATGTAAAAGTATTAATTTTGATAAAGTTTCCTGATTGCAACTGGATAATGTGGACCTCGTGGCATGATATTTTGGCTGACAATCATTCAGCCATCTTCAGGTGAGTGACAGCTGAAACATAACTGAAGATGGCTGAATGATTGTCAGCTTGAATATCTTGCCAGGAGGCTGATGTTGTCTGGCTGTAAACCTGAAACTTTATCCACTACTTCTTATACCAGTAAAACTTCAAGAATAAATAGTATTAAGCTAATTTGTAATAAAACACAGTGTTGGTTGCAATGATTTATTTTATTTAATGTGTTTTGCCTTTTTGGGCCAGCATCAGGCTTTGGAAAAATAATTTAGGGAAAACTTTACATGCCTAGTCTTATCATGAACAATGATAATAGAATTAGATAACTACTGACCTTATAATAACATCTTATGTCAGTCAGATGTGAAAGGATTTTGCACCAAAGCCTGGCAGTGTCAGCATTTAAAGGTAGCACTGGGTGTAGGACACCCACCAAAAACCTACGTAAATGGAAAAAAAAAAAAAAAAGTGCAGTCCTATCCTGTACAATCGAGACAGTAAGAACTTAACAGAAAATTTAAAGAATTGCAAGTTTTTAACTCTTCCTGCACAGCATTTTATGTCGCTCTTGTCCGAAACTTTGCGTCATGGTAATCTGATAAAAAGTGACAACCAGAGCATGAAGTTCCGAAATTAAACATATAAAATGGATAAATTTACCTGAAATAATGTTGTAGCACCAACCACTATAGCACAGAAATAGGCACACTATACTAGATTCAAACATAGCAGTTAATGTAGGAATACATTGTTGACATCATTGCATGTCTGCATTTCAAACTGGCCTCTGGTAAGTGGTACGACTGGCCTCTTAAATACATAGTAAGGTAAGAGCCTGCTAGTTGTGGTTGAGGTCAGGAAACATAGTTTACCAACAGGGGACAACCATTACAATTAAAATTTTTTAATTCATAGAGATCACAGTCATTATTATTCTCATGATGCCCCAAAAAGGTGAAACTTGTTAAATAAAATAACCATTGCAACCAAGACTGTTTTATTAGACGTTATATTTTGTTGGTTGCTGTACCAGACAGCCTAATGGAGTGGAAGATATTTTACGATAATCTAATTTCATTTAATATTGGGAGTATTTCTTTCATTTGGTGAAGATTTCACATTTCCAGCTTATTTTGTTGCCTTTATTTGACTGGCTAAAACTCCACCATTACTTCAGGATTGTATTTACCAGAATTAAAAACTTTAACATTTATTAGTTCTTTTTCATTTAATGCTTGTAAATATAACACAGATCACTAATCTGAAATACATGGCACTCAAATCTTCTGCTGTATGCAAGATTCCCACTTATCTAGACTGAAATTGGGCAACAAAGGTCAGAGGCACATAATCTGTTTTACAAGTTTTACAGAGCTTTTGTGCATCTAAAATTGCTGTGATGTCATTGCCTTATGGGTCAAATACATATGACATTGATAAAAGACAAGCACAATTCAGTGTTCAGTACCACTAGCTACTACTACAGTGTGGCAAATGTTCATCCCATTCAACTGCACAAGACTAGTCCATCACCCATATCTCAACTTGGACATCTGCAAATTGTAGGGTTACCATACGCCCTCTTTTTACCTAGACATATATACCCCATTGGTCGCTTCTCCAGGAAAAGAGGAAGAAAGGAGAGGAGAAAGGGAAGGATATGGGTTTTAAGGAAGTGGAAAAAGAGTCATTCCAAACCCAGGAGTGGAAGGACTTACCTTAGGGGAAAAAAAGGAAGGTAAACAAATACACACACACTCACACATATCCAGACGCAAACACGCCTAGACAGACATTTGTAAAAAGCAAAGAAATTGGACAGAGATACCACTTGAGGCAGAGGCTCTGTCCACAGAACTGAGGCAAAGATGCTAAAGATAGTGGGCAGGAATTTAAATTTAGCAGAGGTTGAGACCAGGTGGGCAATGGGAGAGGATAAGCTGAAGAGCAAGTTCCCATCTCCAGAGTTCTGAAAGGTTGGTGTTGGTGGGAAGTATCCAGATAACCCGGTCTGTGTAACACTGCGCTAAGATGTGCTGGCCGTGCACCAAGGCATGTTTAGCCACAGGGTGATCTTCATTACCAAAAAACACTGACTGCCTGTGACCGTTCATGTGAATGGACAGTTTGTTGCTGGTCATTCCCACATAGAACTCTTCACAGTGCAGACATGTCAGTTGGTAAATCATGTGGGTGCTATTGCAAGTGGCTCTGCCCATGATCGTGTACACCTTCTGGGTTACAGGACTGGGGTAAGGGTGGAAGGGAGCATAGGGCAGGTATGACAACGGGGGCGTTTGCATGTGTAGGAGCCAGAGGGTAAGGAAGGTGATTTGGGGATTTCATAGGGATGGACTAGGAGGTTATGAAGGTTAGGTGGGCGGCGGAAAGGCACTCTCAGTGGAGTGGGAAGGATGTCATTAAGGATGGATCTCATTTCGGGGCAGGATTTAAGGAAGACGTATCCTTGCTGGACAGCCACATTCAGAGTCCGCTCCAGTCCCGGAAAGTATCCGGTGACAAAAGGGGCACTTCTGGGGTTCTTCTGTGGAAGGTTCTGGATTTGGGGGGATGAGGAGGTGGGAACCAGATCAGGAGGACAGCTGCGGGATGTGAAAGCTGTTATTAGGTTATTGGTGTACTGGTTCAGGGATTCGGGACTGGAGCAGACTCTTTTGCCACGAAGACCTAAGCTGTAGGAAAGGGAATGTTTGATGTGGAATGGATGGCAGCTGTCATAATGGAGGTACTGTTGTTTGTTGGTTGGTTTGATGTGAACGGATGTGTGAAGTTGGCCGTTGGACAGATGGAGGTCGACATCAAGGAAAGTGGCATAGAATTTGGAATAGGACCAGGTGAATTTGATGGGACCAAAGGAGTTGAGGTTGGAGAGGAAATTCTGGAGTTCTTTTTCACTGTTAGTCAAGATCATGAAGATGTCGTCAATGAATCTGTACCAAACGTTGGGTTGACAGGCTTCCACTTCCCTACCTAAAAACCTCTTTTCTCAATACCCTAGCCAGCTTCATCCTAACCCTCAACTTCTTCACCTTTGAGGGCCAGACATGGGAACCAGGATGGCCCCCTTGTACGCAAACGTATTTATGGGATGCTTAGAGGAAGCCTTCCTGGATACCCAAACCTGTCAACCCAAAGTTGGGTACGTAATCATTGATGACATCTGTGTGTGTGTGTGTGTGTGTGTGTGAAATTATTAATTTATTTGTGCTACTATCACTTCCTGTGCTCCTTCGCCTGGTAAGTAATCTTCATCTATTTTTATATATATTTTTCCTGCTGTGAATTTATATATAAAATAGAAAACGGGTGACTTACCCAAAGGGCAGGCTCGTCGACAGACACAAATAAAAACACACAAAAACACTGTCTAGATGTGTTTCCGTTTTTGTGTTTTGATATGTGTGAGTGTGTGTTAAAACGTTTTGATGATTATTAAGTAATTACAGTCTATTCTACCACTTCCAAACAAGATACTTAGCTTTTCAACATTACGATGTATGGGGGTTCTGCTCGCTGCAACATTATTCTCCCAGGGCGTTATGGTAGAAATAAATACTCGTTATGTACAATTTTCCTCTTCTTCTTTAATTTGAAACCAAACTGCTTTTCCATCGAAACATTACAAATTCAAACTTGCGTACAACAACAACAACACAGACTGACATAGATTCCAAAGCACTTTGCAAAAGCCAGAACTCGAACTCCCCCACGCAAGGCGGTGAGGCAAATATATAATATCGGCAATAATGACCTTACATTATGCATTGTTCATAACAATTGAATATACTAATTTACAATTAACAAACACACTAAGAAAACATTTCATGTACACAAAAATAATCACAATATAAAATGAAAACTATAAATACAATAATTTTACATGGCACGTATTTTTTAAGTTGAAATCTCTGACCTTTCTGTTGACAATAACGCGCGATGTTAAATTTCAATTAAATCGTTAATGAGTACATCATACATGTTCCTAACATATATTGAACTATCAGTTATCTTCGCAAATCTGAAAATAGGTTCAAAATCTCAAGTCAGTCAATATATACAAAGAATTACAATATTGAATTTTGACTATTACATTAATTAACACAATTAGCTGGTCAATACAACTTGTTTATGAGCCTAACCTATATACAATGCTATTTATTTTCATGACTTTATGTTTTACATAAGTTTGTACCCTTTGTCTGTCCATTTATTAAAATAATGTACAATGACAAAACTATTGTTTATAGAACTGTCTGGAAACATATTATACAAATCTCTTAATTAATGAAATCTATCACTTGTTTTGATCACAGTATCACCGAGACACTGTCCTACACTGATTCCTAGACTGGCTATTTCGTTTGTAACTTCACATGCAACATGTATCACTATTGAACCACATGATTCCGGGTCCGACACAGACGGTATCGTACGGTAACATTGAGATGAGAGGGCCAGCAGTATCGTCACAATACCCCCCCCCCCCCTTATCAGCTCGACGATGCCCTCATAAGTCGAGGTGATGTAAGAGTAAAGCACCTACTTTGGATGGCTTGGACCCGGTGGCTGGCTTGGCTGCATCAGTACCTCACTTAGTCCTGTCTGGGGTTGGCACAGCACAGTCCACACCCACAGCATCACCAGATCCTGAAAGTTCCAAGTGCAGTAAGTAGGTGACAAGGATATGGCCTCCCAAGAGCAGAGGGCAGAATCGGGAACAGCTGACACTCAAGAATCTGCCACACTGACCTGTTTAAGTATCAAAACAAAATACACAAGAGACAGGTGACAAAAAAAAAAAAAAAAAAAAAAAAAATATATATATATATATCCACATAACTATACTGTAAAATTTACTTTAATCAAATTCTGAACTGAATTTTTTAAAACTTTTAGCACATGACACTTGGTATCTTACAAAATCATTAGACACTAACATTAATTAACTGATTCTATCATGACTTCTATCAATATCTCGAATACTTTAACTCTTTAATACTCAGGCAACAATTTGAATTCAAATTTTAACTGTGACAAAAATTAATAATCACAACAAGCTATATTGAAATCAATAGTCTTATTAACATAAAAATATTACATACAAACTTCACACCTTAACTCTAAAGAAGAAAGATAGAATGATAGATATGAGATAATTTGAACAGGTTACAGAATGAGTAGGAGATGTGGCACCAGAAACCGAAATCAGAAGTATGCTACCACATAGCTAGAAACCCAGTGCTTGCCAACGTACTTAGCACACACAGAATGTGTACTTTCCTGAGGTTACAAACATTAATATCCTACATATTGAAAATACAAGTTCCAAGATATTTCATCAAAGAATACATATGTAAAAAACTCATAGCTACAATAAATTTTACAAAAATAGCACCTGTACAAAGTCTTATTATTACCCATTACTGTCTGTATGGCTTGAGTTCTGTTATATTCAAATTCACCCCCCCCCCCAACTGGCAAACGAGTGAGTGAATCAGCAACAAGATTGTCCTTGCCCCTTGCCCTTAATGTATTCCACAGCAAATTTACATTTTTGTAGCTTAAGAAACATCCCTACTGCTCTTAATCTTCTGCACACTTCTTCCAGTAAGCTTATATGTTCTTCCCAGGTTTGACCAGTGACAAGGATATCGTCCATATACACAGTTAACGTTTCAACAAGATCTTTTTTGCCTAATACCAAATCCAAAGCTCTGATAAATTCAGCTACAGAAACAATCCAAATGGGACCACGCAGTACTGATAGCTTCTTCCGTTATACGAGAAAGCAGTGTACTTCCTTGAGTCTCTGTCAAGTGGCACCTGATGAAAACCAAAAGTCAAATCCAGGCTAGTTATATATTTTATATTTTCAAATTTATACAATAGTTTGTCGATGCTCTCTGGATGGTCAGTTTCCCTTTCTAAAAACTTGTTCAGATGTCTGGAGTCAAGTACAATTCTCACATCTCCATTCTTCTTGGACATCACGATGATCAGGTTGTTGTATTCACTAGTACTCCTTTCAATTATGTTCCAGTTTTCCATCTTTTCAAGTTCTTTCTCTACAGCTTTCCTTTTTGCAATAGGGACACCATATGGTTTGATGTAAAATAGTTTGTGTGGTTTGACTCGCAAGGTACACTGGTAGTTTTTTACTCTCCCCGGTCTGTCATTGAACACATCATGATAGTTCCACAAGACTCTTCTCAGCTCTTCTTTTTGCTCTTTGTCTAATTTGTTGGCTTCCTCCACCTTGGTATTTACGAGTTCATGATAATTAATATCCTCCATGGCTTCTTCAGGCCCTTCATGCATGTCTGCTGCATCTCTATTATGATCCAATAAATCTAATTCTACACTCTGCTTACTCAGGCTATTCCCATTTTTCAATACCATAGCAGTACAATGTAAAACACCAGTCTTTGGGTCCACAAACATAACTTTTCTTCCTCTCCAGTCAAATAAGCATACACTTTCATGATCCAGTCAGTTCCTAGCAAGATATCCTCAGACTGATTAGGTATTAGTAGACATCCTTGACAAAGATTGACATCATTCACAATGAAGTTCAACAAGGCTTGCCGGTTAACTACCTTGCTGTGTCTGCCGGTAGCACCCTTGATCTTGATTCCTACTACAGGCATCTCCATGTAGTCTGGTACATGTTTCAACAATCTCTAAATTGTTCAGAAATTCCACTGATTGGACTACCTGTATCAACTAACGCTTCCTTGCCTTTTCCATTAATAAACACGGTAATATATGGGCATCCAGTGACATCACATTGTATATATTTCTCTTCTTCATGAGTAATATCTTCAATAATATCTTAAAATTTCATAGTACAGGAACGGTCATTAGCTTGTACTTGATTCAGGGACACGTTACTTTCAACTGGTTGATGAGCCATATATCCATTAGCAACACAATTATCATTGGTAACACAATGCTCTAACCTAGGCACATTATCTTCTAGCTCATGATATTTACACAGTAACTTATCTAGAACGTTGGCTTTCTCTTCCTTATCAATGTAGCTCTGTATGACACAATGCAAGATGTCTTTCCCTAAGTCTTCTTGTCTGTTTCTGCTACGACAACTTTCAGTACTGCTCAATTTCACTGGTATGACTTGATTCTCACAAGACTTGACATCATCTACAACACACACTGTCTCACACTGGCCATCAGACACGATGCAACCTTCCTTGACTTCAACATAAATCATCCCATCAAGTTCCGTCTCCAAATCTTCAAACTCCATGACCTCCACATCTTCTTCACTAACCTCAACACTGTCATCCTCTGACTTCTCTGAACTCACACTAGACAAAACATCAAAATCTTCATGATTCTCAGTCTTCACAGTTTCATGAGCAGTAACATTCAGTCTGTCTTCAGCATCTTCAACCTCATCATTTAGCAAATTATACAGTCCAAACACATCTTGTTCTTCACTTATTTTGGGTTCTTCCACGGAAATATCTTCACTTGCATTATACATATTGGTTACAATATCATCATCTAGTACAACCTCTTCTGGTTCTATACACTTGTCCTCTTATTTCCAAGCCTGGTTCTTAATGATTTCCCATAGTTCTTTGTCAAACTTGAGCCTATTTACCCTGTGTGTTACCTTCTGCCCCTGTCTATATTGTTCATTTTCCCATCTGTGTCCAATTGGTAGCCTAATTTGTGGTAGCCTAATTTCTTATCCTATTTCTCACCCCAACCTGACAGGCTTCCATAGGGGTGACATTTAGTTTTCCTGTCTGTATCCATAAGACTTGTAGTAACCTTGGTTCCTATCGTTTCTTCCTTGTCTGTTCCTATAATCCATACTCCCACCTTGCTGTCTACTTCGGTTTGCCCAATTAAAGCCACCACAGATACACATTTTGCTATTTACCACACTTTCTTGCAATGCACTGACCCTTTGACTGAGGTTATACACCTTCAGACTATGTCACACTTTCACAAATTTTATTTTCTAATGACACTTTAACTTCCTGAATTTCAGTTTTTCTAAGTTTATTTTCCTCATCAAAATACTTTTCTACAGTACTAATTTTGTTTTCAAGGTCAGACCCAACATTACTGATTTTACTCTTTATTACAGTCACTCGAGTGACCAGCTGTTCATGTCCTAACTTCATTGCCCTTTCAAGATCACATGTTTGTTTCCTGACTTCGTCAACTGCCCTATTTGTTTCGCTCAAATGAGACTTTAAATATGCTAAACCGTCATCTAACTTTTTGCTAAGAGATTCTACTTGTTTACTCACTTCATGATTTCCCTTGTCAACATGTTCATTTAATTGTTCTGTTAATCGATTTAACAACTCTATAAGACCTGCTTATGCAATAATTATTTCTTCACTATTTGACACATTGCTACGAGGTGTACTGGCTGTCACATTCAGTTCTGACATGTGTACGCTAGATTTCCTATTCTCTGTTGACATCGTCTTTTACAGTGCCAAACAACCCAGACTACAAATACAAATGAATAAGCGCTGCTGTACTTATCTTGTTATTCCGTGTCCAGTGATGCGACGATCCGGGCCCAAGCATGCAATTTCCAGGTTAAGTGCTACATTTTTCTTTGCCGTATAATTCAAGATTCACGTCCTCCTTGGTTTTTCCAACATCGATTATATGCATCCAAACATACTACTTCTGCAACATAAACACTCTGTAGTTACTGTTTATGATGCAATCGGAGCTATGCTCCACCATTTGTAACGGTTTTTATGGATTATTAAGTAATTACAGTCTATTCTACCACTTCCAAACAAGATACTTAGCTTTTCAACATTATGATGTATGGGGGTTCTGCTCGCTGCAACATTATTGACCTGGGGTGTCGTGGTAGAAATAAATACTCGTTATGTACAATTTTTCACTTCTTCTTTAATTTGAAACCAAACTACTTCTCCACCAAAACATTACAAATTCAAACTTGCGTACAACAAAAACAAGAACAACACAGACTGACATAGATTCCAAAGCCAGAACTCGAACTCCCACATGCAAGGCGGTGAGGCAAATATATAATATCGGCAATAATGACCTTACATTATGCATTGTTCATAACAATTGAATATACTAATTTGCAATTAACAAACACACAAAGAAATCATTTCATGTACACAAAAATAATCACAATATAAAATGAAAACTATACATGCAATAATTTTACATGGCACGTATTTTTTAAGTTGAAATCTCTGACCTTTCTGTTGACGTGCGATGTTAAATTTCAACTAATTAGTTAATGAGTACATCATACATGTTCCTAATATATATTGAACTATCAATTATCTTCGCAAATTTGAAAATAGGTTCAAAATCTCAAGTCAGTCAATATATACAAAGAATTACAATATTGAATTTTGACTATTACATTAATTAACACAATTAGCTGGTCAATACAACTTGTTTATGAGCCTAACCTATATACAATGCTATTTATTTTCATGACTTTGTTTTACATAAGTTTGTACCCTTTGTCTGTCCATTTATTAAAATAATGTACAATGACAAAAGTATTGTTTATAGAACTGTCTGGAAAAATATTATACAAATCTCTTAATTAATGAAATCTATCACTTGTTTTGATCACAGTATCACCGAGACACTGTCCTACACTGATTCTTAGACTGGCTATTTCGTTTGTAACTTCACACGCAACATGTATCACTATTGAACCACACGATTCCGGGTCCGGCGCAGACGGTATCGTACGGTAACATTGAGATGAGAGGGCCAGCAGTATCGTCACAGTGTGTATTTGTTTACCTTCCTTTTTTACACTAAGGTAAGTCCTTCCACTCCTGGGATTGGAATGACTCCTTTTCCACTTCCTTAAAACCCATATCCTTCCATTTCTCCTCTCCTTTCTTCCTCTGAAGAAGCGACCAACGGTTGCGAAAGCTTGTATTTGTGTTTTTGTGTGATTGTATCTGTATCTGTCGACGAACCTGTCCTTTGGGTAAGTCATCTGTCTTCTATTTTTTATATTTGTTTATCTTGCCAGGAAAGTTTCCTTCTATAATTCATATATATATATATATATATATATATATATATATATATAAAATAAAAATCGGATGACTTACCCAAAGGACCGGCTCGTCGATAGATTCAAATAAAATCACACAAACACACATACAAGCTTTCGCAACCATTGGTCACTTCTTCGGGATAAGAGGAAAAAAGGGGAGGAGAAAGGGAAGGATATGGGTTTTAAGGAAGTGGGAAAGGAGTCATTCCAATCCCAGGAGTGGACGGACTTACCTTAGGGGAAAAAAAGGAAGGTAAACAAATACACACACACTCACACACATCCAAATGCAAACACGCCTAGACAGACATTTGCTTTTTACAAATGTCTGTCTATTGTCAAGTAAAAAATAACTGTATAGTCCAGTTTAAAGCAAATAAAATCAATTATAATGCCTGAGCTTGCTTGGGATTGTGTTTCAATTATTAAAGATCCCATACCAACAATAGTGGGCCTATTTCTTTTTACTTTACGGTGTTTCCACCACTCTGGGTACAATTTTTCCCAGCTCAATTCTTTTTCCATATAAAGTATATGTGATTTTTAAACTTCTGAATTAATATTTTCTTTACAAAAGCCAAATCAGGTAAGTTACAGTCAATTTTAGTTAAGGCAATATCATTCAAATTTACATTTTCAGTATTATTTTTAAGACACAACCTAGTTTCATCAAAATCTTCCCTGTCTTCAACAATTACATCACAAACATTTTTAAACCCTTCATCAATAGTATTAAGTTCCCTATTTTCAACATTAATGTCTTCAATATCCTTGTTAGTATACAGTTTATCTGCTTCATTACTCTTTTTCACAAAATCCCTATTTTCATATAAAGTATTCTCTTTATAAAGCATAACATTCTCCTCATCATCATAAACATCAACCTTTTCATATTTAGGTCCAGTATCATTTGTAACATATTCAGAACTAATATTACATACCATTATAACATTTACATGCTATATAAGTAATTACAGTTCATTCTACCACTTCCAAACAAGATACTCAGCTTTTGAACATTACGATGTATGGGGTTCTGCTCGCTGCAACATTATTCTCCTGGGGCGTCGTGGTAGAAATAAATACTCGATATATACAATTTTTCACTTCTTCTTTAATTTGAATCAAACTTCTTCTCCACCAAAACACGACAACTTCAAAACATATACAAATTACAAACCATCAGAACGGTAGTACTTCCATTTCAAAACACAGAGTGACATAGATTCCAGAGCACGTGACAAACAACTCAAACTCGAACTCCCCCACGCAAGGCGGTGAGGCAAATATATAACATCGGCAATAATTACCTTACATTACGCATTTTTCATAACAATTGAATATAATAATTACAATTACCAAACACACAAGTAAAACATTTCATGTACACAAAAATAATCACAATATAAAATGAAAACTATACATACAATAATTTTAGATGCCACTACTTTTTTTAAGTTTTAATCACGCTACTCTTTGTTTGACAACAAATCAATATGTTAAATGTCAATTAATTTGTTAAAGAGTACATCATACATGTTCCTAACATATATTGAACTATACAGTATCTTGTCAATTCTCAAAATAAGTTCAAAATCTCACATCAGTCAATACATACAAAGAATTACGATACAGATTTTGACCATTATGTTAATTAACACAATTAGCTGGTCAACACAACTTGTTTATGAGCCTAACATATATACTATGCTATTTATTTTCATTTCTTTTTGTTTTTCACAGAAGTTTTTACAATTCATCTGTTTTAGTCTTTAAATAACATACAATGACAAAACTATTGTTTATAGAACTGTCTGGAAAGTATCTAAACGAATCTCTTAATTAATGAAATCTATCACTTGCTTTAACCACAGTAACACCGAGACACTATCCTACACTGATTCCTAGGCTGTTACAATTCATCTGTTTAAGTCTTTAAATAACATACAATGACAAAACTATTGTTTATAGAACTGTCTGGAAAGTATCTAAACGAATCTCTTAATTAATGAAATCTATCACTTGTTTTAACCACAGTAACACCGAGACACTGTCCTACACTGATTCCTAGGCTGGCTATATTGTTTTTAACTAACTTCACACGCAACTTTTATCACTATTGAACCACACGATTCCGGGTCCGACACAGACGGTATCGTACAATAACATTGAGATGAGAGGGCCAGCAGTATTATCACAGTATGAAAATAAACAATTCAAAAGATCATAAGTAAATAACAATTAGCGCAGTGTTAATATATGTTTCCATTATTGTTCGACATTAAGCTTCAATAATTTAATTAAGTTTGTTATAAGAACCTAGTAATGCAAATGATAGTCAATGTGATTTGACAGAAGCGCTATAAAATGCATATGTAATATAAACATGGAATATTAGGTTACAATACTACGACCAACTATGGTATCAAATACTTCAATATTACAAGTAAACGAGACCCCCTTGACTAAATATATTATACCCTGATGCCATCCATAACTACTTGCTCCAACACCTGAACCGTCATAAACAACACTATCTCCTCTTTGTATTTAACCTTTTGGCTCTAAGGGGTTTTCCCCTCTGTGGAAAGACAGTATAGTGGTTCCTGTCCTTAAACCTGGTAAGGATCCATCATCCATGGACAGTTACTGGCTAATTAGCTTGAAAAATGCACCCTGTAAATTGCTTGAAAGGACAGTTGCCTGCAAATCATGCTGGGTACTTGAATCACAGGGACTTCAGTCACCTTATCATTGTGGGTCCCATGAGGGACAATCTACAACAGATCATCCACTGGAAATAGCAATTAGACAGGCTTTCTCTAAATGTCAACATCTTGTTGCACTTTTCTTCGATCTATATAAGGCATACAACCCACTTGCATTATCATATTTTAAAGCCCTTCATTACTGGGATCTACAAGGCTCCCTGCTAATTTTTATTGGTAAGTTTTTATCTCACTGCCTGTTTCGGGTTAGGGTAGGCTCTTCATTCAACCCCTAAAGGATCCAGAAGAACAGTGTTCCACAGGGTTCTGTGCTAAGTGTCTAATGACACCATCTCTTCTGGAATGTGGATTTAACTGTTGAAATTGAAGTTTCATAAATACCAGATACATATTTCATTTCAACAGTCAGGTTTATAGCAATCCACTTCACTTTAGATGGGGAAGATCGAACATAAATATTTTGCTTATCTTGGTTCTTGAAGTCGGACATCTGCGTTGTTGTTGCTCAGCATTCAGCAAAATAGTAGAATATGTTTCAGGAGATTCAGTTAAATAATCACAGACATTCTTGATGATAGTTCCATTGTGACGGAAACAAATTTATTTAGTTGTCCAACATTATAATGTTAGAAACATTTAGCCTCAGATAACAGAGATGTTAACATGTTTGTAGCTATGAACTGAGTGACAAAACCATGGTTCCTCTCAAACCTCTTTCTACGCAACCGCAAAATAAGATTGATGACAAAGTTCTTTGGTTATCAAATAAATAATACAACAATACTTTATATATGCCAAAATACACAAATTAAAATATTACATTTAGGCTTTAAACATTTATCTCAATGTATGTACGTGTTTAGCAAAATTTGCATTTAATGTGGTACAAAAAATGAAAGTAGTGTTTTGACTAATGTTTAAAATAACTCAATGTATTTACATTATTTATGTTTTCAAATTGCACACTTATCTGTTTTGCCAATATTGTGTAGGCATACTATTATTTAGACATGTATTTCAGTTTGCAGTCTAATTTTTTATTAATACGGAATTGTATATGGTTGTCATAGTTTTGTTAATTTTGAAGATAGTTTCTTAGTACCAAAGGATTATTAATTTTAGTGCATGAAAAATGATCAGTATTTAATTTAGTGATATATTATTTTATATTATACATTATATATTATTATATATTCAGTGATATATAAAACATGGTCTGCCCTAATTTATTTAAACAAAAGGTAATCACATTGTGCAATAGTTATAACATGTAGTATTGTTGTTTTTATACAAATTAGTATCTATATAGGTTCAGCAATTTCCGAAACTAAGCGTAATGCATTTTTAGTGTTTACAGCTATTATTTACGAAAGTATTAAAAATAGAAAATTATGTAAAAGGACAGCCAAAGTTGTGTTTAAATCAGCATACTATTTCTTAAAAGTGTTTTACTAATAGTGTTAATAGTATTTCAAACTGAAGGCGAAAATGTGATATTTTACATGTCCGGTAGCAAAGTTTTATTTTAGGTGTCCGATATTTTGTGTTTGTAATGTTGGCAACTGATTTTTGTAAGGTGCGTGCAACATAGCAGAAACATTACAAGTGTTCTACTCTTCTTAACAGCTATCAATGGGCTGGTGAGCTCTGTTGGGCCGTTGGTCAGTCCTGTGCTGTATGTTGATGATTTTTTCAGATGGTACAGCTCCTGTTCAGTAACCTCAGCTGAATTACAGCTCTAAGATGCCATTCCACAGACTTATACATGGACTCTCTCCCATGGTTTTCAGTTCTCCACTTCTAAAATGAGTTAATATATTTTTGTCATTGTACTAAAAGCTCTTTTTGGGTACTCAGCACATGGAAGTGGAGACACAGCACCTTTTCTTGGTCAATAAAAACTGATTTGTCTGCCCCATATTTGTCACCTGAACTCTAGCTGCATGCGGAAGCTTAATGCCCTCCGTTCCCTTGCCCACTCATCCTGGGATGTAGATCATGCAGCTCTCCTTCATATATATCAGCTACTGATTTTGTCCCAATTAAATTATGGTTATGGCTTGGCATCTCCTTCTGCTCTAAAACTGTTGGACCCTGTTCACCATTGTGGTGTCCACTTGGCTACATGTGCCTTCCAGACCAGCCCTGTTGACAGTCTCCTTGCCGAAGCAGAAATCCTCCCTCTTCAGATTAGGTGGCATGAGCTTGTAGCTCGCCTCTCTTTTCAGCGACTTCCATCTTTCTTCCTGGACTATATGCATCATCCTATACCACGCATAACCCCTTGGATGGTGCCCTGGCCATGAATTTGATGTATCTCTTCCAAGATTCAAAATCTTTAGTCTTCCCCATAATCTTCCAGCTTTTGTTGTACCCAGTACTTGAAGAGTTCAGGGTGCACTGATGGCTCAAAAGCTACCAGTCATGCAGGATATGCATTTACATCTCCCATCGGTATGGAATGCCATTCTCTGCAGGATGCATGTAACATGATAACAGCAGAACTAATGGCCATTAGCAGAGTGCTTCATTTTATTAAACAGGCTGCCATGGACCATGTTTTAATTTGTACTGACTCAACGAGAAGCCTGCATGCCACTCTTTGGTCACTTGCATCCACAATCTCCTCAGTGACCTACATCGTGCCATCTGCTCCATTGCTTTTCTCTGTGTTCCCAGTCATGTGGGTATCTTGGAGGATGAATGGGCTCATCATTTGGCTAGAGCAGCAGTTACTCACTACCCATTTCTCTTAATAATCCTGTGTGTGAATTTGTGGGTGGAGATAAGATCTTCACTGATACAAAAATGGAATAGCAACTGGCAGGCTACTGCCCCATGTAATAAACTCCACTCAATCATGGAGACCACTGCAGTTTGGAGTTCTTTCTTGTGCCCTTCTCAGAGGGAATCCATGTCCACTGGTGTCTCCACACTGGCTGACCCACAATTTCATTGTTTTGCAATGAACCTCCCCCAAATATTGGTTGTCAAGCCCTACAATCAGTGATTTATATCTTAGTTGAATGCCCATGCCTCTTGGCCCTCTGTGTTAAATATGGAATTCCACATTCACTGCATTTAGTTTTGGCAGATGATCAACATTTGGTTGACAGGGTCCTTGAGTTTTTGTGTGAAATCAGTTTTTATTTTCACTAATAAGATTTTATCTCTGACACGTGGACAGGATGGGTGGGTTTGTGGCTTTTACCACTGCTCCCAGGGTTTGGAACCTCCCCCACCCCCCTCCGCCACCCAGCAACCCACCTACACTTTTTACTTTGTTTTAATAGATTTCCCTTTCTTCCATGTTTAGGTTTCTGCTCTAGGACATAATCTGTTGACCAGTACATGCTTGTCACTAGTGAATTGGGGTTGGACATTTACATCACAGCAGGAATGTACGCTGTAGGACTTCTTATTTACTGTTGCTTTTAGTTTTGTAGTATAACTGATTTTAATGCCTTTTAGTCTCCCCCACTTTTTACTAACAGAATTTTCTTTGCTGGACCAAATTTTTAATTTCTCTGTCACCTTCTGAATGCATTTAAAGAGACTGATGACCTAGCTGTTTGGTCCCTTAGCCCCATGAACCAAGCAACCAACCAACCAACCTTGTCTACATATGGGTAATGTATTCCAGAAAATTGACCCCCTATCACCACCCGAGTCACAAATGTGGAAAACACACCCACCCACACACACACTATAACACTATTTTATTTTTGTCATGTAGACCAAATACCTTCAAAGCAATTTATGAAGAGATTAAAATTACCATCTAGTACTCTGTACACACTTACTAGTGTAAATAATTTATTAAGAAATTCTACTTCTGTTGAAAATGCTTTCATATGCTCCTATGAACAATATCCAATGGAAAACTATCATGTTTATAGTACAACACGACAAGTGACTTTTCAAACAAACCAGATTTTTCAGAAGCAAAATTGCTGTCTAACATTGAATCACATGTCACAGGTTCATCAGAAACATTCAGCTTCTTCGCTCCTTCAGTATTACACCATTCTTCAACAATAACATTTAGATTATGAAACATAAGTAAATGTTTTCTAATCATAGCACTCCTGCACTTCAATGCATGTTCCAAACAAACTTGATTAACAATACCTCTTGTATCCAATTCCACTTTTATATATGTATCATTAAAATTACCCATACCATAAGAAAACACAACATTAAAAGAAATATCAACAAATACACTAGTAAAAGAAACTGGCGTAGGTCCACGTTCAAAATTGGCAAATTTACGCATCCAACAATGCTGACAACGAAAGGACCTCTTCACATAATAGTAAGGAGACCACTTCCAACATATTTTCCAAGTAATTTGGTGCCTCCAAAACCTCCATATCTTGCCCACTTTCCATTTACAAATTGACAATTTCCAAATCCGATATGACACTCGTCTCATCTGCATTGTCCTCAAAAGAACACTTCAGATTAGAAACATGTTCTTCAGCATAGACATACTTCAAACGATTATGCAGAGTGTCATCAATAATGGCATCTTCATTTGAAATAAAAATAACTAAACCATGATGCTTAATGGTCATACCAGGACCATTTTTAACATTAACTGTCAAGGAATGCCCTTCCACTGATAATTTCAAGATATCTCCATATTTTTTTACCATTTCAACCAATCGAATTAATCAAACAATATAACTTCATGTACATTTCCAATATAACCGGCAAACCCGAATTCAGAACAAGAAGGTTGATATACATGCAATCGTTTTATCAATCAATGAAGACTTCCCAATGCTTTTTGGGCCAATAAGAAATAATTGTGGCTTACACAATGACCTATTCCACCATGACTGACTATACCAAAGAACAACTTCACCAGCCCAGCCATGAAACATTCCATCATATCGACATAATTTAGCAAACTTGACTTGCTTGCAGTGATAGCTTTCAAAAAACTTCTCTATAAATTTAATGTGTGTTCAATGTGCAACTACAAATGGGTCAATCACATATGTGCGCACCGCCCAACGATGTGTCTGAACAAAAAAATTCGAATGTGATGAACCAATATTGGTATACAGAAAGGCATCATTCTTTGTTATATATTGCAACCAATCTTTGGGTTGCTTACATGCCTGACTATCTAATGGAACTTCATCACCAAAATTAGTTCTGATTACTTCACTAATTTCAACTAAAGATTGACTTTCACAATGACAGACAAAACAATAACAATGCATACCTGATCTATCCTCGTACGACTTCTAAAATGCTATGCAGTACTTCTCAATAGCACCAACAATTTATAAAACTTCATAGAAGTCTTCTTTAGCAATATAAATATCACCGATTGTAATAGCAAAGCATTTCATGCACAGCATTTTATACACAGCTGTGCGGCCTTTCACTAAAACCGGATTATCACGTGACTGACCTGCTGTATCGACAGATGGTGCAGCAGGTGTGACCTTGATAACTTGTATCACCAAGCTATAACAAGTTATAGCTCGGTTAAATTTATCTCTGTTGTCACAGCAAGAGTCATAATAAAGGGCCATTTGTTGCAAAACAAAAGTAACTTATACCTGACTGTCAGTAACTATGTGTACTTGTACCATAAAGGCAACTACTTTTTCTTCTTCAAATTAAAGTATATGAATCTGCATCTGTGGTGATTAGGTGTGTCTTTTAAAGTATAGTACCACCAAACAAATCTATCACAAAACTGTCCAGCTTGCCAATGTTGCCAACCATGTGCAGTCCAATACTCTGTTAATACTAAAATAGCAGCTTCATCTTTTATTTTGTTACCATAGAAGTGGATGGCAAGAACTTTTAACTGCAAATCATCTTCAGGATGGTCCAAGGTTTCAATCAGGATAGCAGGATGGCTGGTAATGGTTATCCAATATTCAACCTGCAATTTATTTACCACCAATAAGTTTCTTTACATTAGCAGTAGTATCAACAATAACATCTATACATTTACAAAACATTAGCTAAATCCTTAATTTAACATGACCATTAAATGTTCTAACAACATAACGTTTCTCAGCTTGTTGAACAGGTTCAAATGTTGTACGTGCAACACCAAACGTACACCAATTAGTACCATCAAAATACCTGTTCGTACATTTCATTGCATTTTTCTATTTTGCACCTGACATGAAATCTCTGGTAATGACAACAGAATTCTTTGCTTTAACTTAATGTTTAAATTTACATTTCATTCTAGGTGTCATTCTCCTCCACTTACTAAATGGTGTCTGAACAATATCCATAAAATTTATGAACATTTATGTTATTAAATGTTTAGCAGTTTCTACTGAATGTGGCAACTCAGACTCCATTTCTGCTCCACAATAATAAGTTAACCTAAATCCTGCAATAGCCTACTTAAACAAATCTATACAAGTGGTCAGATATTGTTCAGAGAGGCAGATTATGTTACGTGGGTTGGACAAGTCTAATTCATCAATACAGATAAGTAGTTCATTAATGTTACTTCTTATCTCTCTAATATTCTAAGACACTAAAGCAAGTTGACACTTTACATTGACTGTTATAGAAGTGGATGGAAATAAAATTTCTGCTGTTGGTGATAATTTTTAACCAGCAGCTGTGTTTGCTGTACAAATTTGTCAGCATTATGTTGTTTATTTTCTTTATTAAACTGATGGTTTGTTTCAATATTGATCCCTTTAGAACTTTGCTTATTTTTATCATGCAAATACTAAAAAAAGGTACTGCTATAACACCTGTAACCACTGGTATTTTACCACTCACTTTAATGCCTCTCTCCTTGAAGTTTCCTGCTATTAACCCAGCCAGTTCACCATTCCATTTCCGAAAGTCATATACGCCTTTCTCAACTCAAAGGTTTAACAGTTGTCGGAATAATACAAAATGAGGAGAACCTAATCTCCTGCTTTGTTTTTTAAAAATTTTATTTGATTTGTGCATACATTTTGAGGTCTGAGAAGACTGAGTATTACAAGCACTCCTGCCACAGATAAATTGAATGTAATTGATGGAATTTTATAAATAATTATGGTTGCAATGTTTTCCATGCTTGTCTAGCAGGAAGGACACAGCATTCATAGTGGGAATTCATATTGGATTTATTCGTAATAAAATCTAGGCAGTATGTAATGCACTGTTATGGCCTAGCAGACCATTCAGATTGCGTGTGTCCGTATTATGCTCTGTTGGCTTGCGCCATCTTGGCCACGATTCTTTGCGGCCTAGCCATGGGAGGTCATGGCCATCTAAGACAGCTGACATGAGCTGCACACCATCTGCTGGCGACTTGCTGTCAAACGGCCGCAAGGACAGCCACTTAGTCTTAGAAAGTTCTCGGAACCATCAATAAAGTGTTTGTGCCAAACAGTGTTTACTTCAGTGGCAACGAGGTTTTTTGGTAGCGTGGTTTTCTTGCCACAGTCATGGCAGAGCAACTTAGTGCTTTGCTGACGAATCTTCAGTCGTTGCTGGAAGTTTTGGCTCAACAGAATGCTTCCCTCACGGTGTCCATTGACACCTTGACACAACAGGTTGGATTGTGGTCATTAGTGCCCATTCTTTCATTTCCTCACTTTGATGACGATACCGAGGATTGGTCCGACTATGAACAGCGTTTATGCCAACACTTTGTAGCTTTCTAGGTGTGCGATGTAGGTAAGCTAAAAGCTTGTTTCCTTTCGTGGCTCTCGCCTCATCTTTTTTGATTGCTGGGCGATTTGTCGCCGCTTCAGATGCAGGTGTCCCTCTCCTTTTCAGATATCTGTTCTGTCTTTGTGGCATATTTTTGCTGTCACTCACACGTGGTGTTGGCCCGCATATCTTTCTACTGTTCCCGTAGAGAGCCAGGACAGTCGTACAGTGCCTGGACCATGGAACTGCAAGGGCTGACCAGTCATTGTCTGTTTTAGTCTGAGCCGCGTGGTGATTTGTATGCAGACTCTATGGTCTGCGATATTTTGATTTGTTTTGCTCCTGACCTGCACGTTCACAAGCAGGCTCTTCAATCAGACAAGCAATCATTAGTGGAGGTATTGCGTGCGCATTTGAAGTTTCTGAGGCCATGGGGAGTCAACTTTCTGCTCGGAGGGAGGTATTGGTGTAGTTATCCACGACGCCAGTTACTTCAGTGGCTGTTGTTGCATCACCAGTTTCTTCAGTGGACTTTGTTGCATCGCCCTCCCCTCCGTCCCTTCCGATGGTGTGGTGCCCACCTGTGTCATACGGGTGGAAGGGAAAGGCGACATGTGTCACCCGCTACAGCGAGCGAGCTGATATCTTGCCTTTCGTGCGGAGCATCCCATTCTCGGGAATCGTGTCCGCACAGACGGGCCATGTGTAATCATTGTGGAAAATTCAGACACCTTGCACGCTCCTCTGCTCAAGGCCGCAACAATACATCTCATTCTCAGGATATCGGCGC
Source organism: Locusta migratoria (assembly GCA_026315105.1). Taxonomy (NCBI): domain Eukaryota; kingdom Metazoa; phylum Arthropoda; class Insecta; order Orthoptera; family Acrididae; genus Locusta; species Locusta migratoria. The sequence goes on from CM048747.1 coordinate 429,376,893, forward strand.
ATTGCCAATGGATATTAATAAGGTGGTTTCCATCAGCATACAGCTGTCGAAATTGTTTATTGACCTCTGCATTCTGCGGAAAACTGTCACATTTCAAGTGGACATGGGCATGGCGAAATTGCTTCTAAGTTCTTCTAATCATCAAGCATTAGGCTCCCCCAGTTTATGTCTGGCGCTCGCACGTTGGTTGGCTACGGCGGCCACCCTATTCCACTTTTGGGGTTGTTTGTCACCGAAGCTACGTATCAGAATGTTATCCGCGTGGTTAATGGTCGTAAATAGTGCGACAGCTATGAATATCTTTGGCCTCGATGCTTTCTATGTTTTTGGCGTTACTATCACTGATTTTGTCTTCTTGATTTCCGATCAAATTCTGTACGAAAGTCTCACGCAGTTACGCAGGGACTTCTCGTCCTTGTTTACACCGGGTCTGGGGTGTGCTAAGAATTTTTGGGGCTCTATTACACTTAAAAAGACAGCTCGCCCCATCTTCTGTTGGGCTCTGGGTATTTTGCTTCCTGTCACAGCAAGCGAGTGGGCCTCACCTGCAAGCCCTCCGGGGCCCTGTGCTTATGTGGCGACTTTAAGAAAACTGTAAATTCCCACTTCATCATTAATTCTTTCCCAACGTCTTGCTTAGCGGAATTGATAGATTGGCTGTCAGAGGGCCAGTATTTTTCGAAGATAGGTCTGGCAGAGGCTTATCTCCAGTTGCCTTTAGATGATGCCTCCAAGTAGGCACTAGTAATTTCTACACCTTTTGGCCTGTATCAATATCAGAGGTTGCCATCTGGGGTGGCCAGTGCACTACATGGCTGATTTTGTGGTGACGGGGTCCACAGCTGCTGACCATTTTGCCAACCTCCGCTCCTTGTTTCCCATCTTGGAAGAGTCTGGCCTCTGCTGTAATTTCCAGTAATCATCTTTCTTGCAACCATCTATCGAGTACTTGGGCTATGAGGTATCCAGGTTGTGGGTGCACCGCGTGGCCGATCACGTGCTTGCAGTTGCAGATCTTCCCCATCCTTCTTCTGTTCAAGAACTTAAGGTATTCCTGGGCAGGATCGCCTATTATCACTGCTTCCTCCCACAGGCAGCCACAGTGGCTCACCCACTGCACCAATTGCTGCGTAAGGGCGTCCCGTTCCACTGGTCTATGGCTTGTGAATGGGCTTTTCAATCACTTAAAGTGGCCCTTCTTGAGGCTCCATACCTCACGGCATACACCCTGAAGGTCCCGCAAGTGGTGGCAGCAGACGTCTCCAAGCACAGTGTGGGGGTGGTGCTTGCACAGCGGTTCCCAGATGGATCGGAATACCCTTTGGCATTTGCATCTAAAACTATTACAGAGGCGCAGCGCCAGTAGTCCCAGGTGGGCAAGGAGGCCATAGACGTCGTTTTTGCTCTAAGAAAATTTTATGTTTATCTCTATGGGTCCAAGTTCACCCTATATATAGACCACTGCCCACTAGTGTCTTTGTTCCACCTGTCAGTGGCTCTTCTGGACAAGGCGGCCCATTGTCTCCAACACTGGACCTTGTACCTCTTCCATTTTCATTATGAAATACAGTATCAGTCAACGGCCTATTTAGCCTCCCAGTAGGCCCCGACCCAGACTTTGACGCAGAAATGATTTTGTGTTTTGCAGTAGACGAGTTTGCAGTAGACGTCGTCACCAATTTTCCTATCAATAACTCACGGATCGTTGAGGCTATGGCTGCGTACCCTGTCCTCTGGGTCATCCTTCACCGGGTGCAGCAAGGCTGGTCGGAGTGTCCTCTGGGTAAGGCATCGGATCCTCTCCACAATTATTATGCAATTCGCCACCACCTTAGCACCTATGAGGGCATTTTAAATCTGTCCACAGAAGATGGCTCCCACCGAGTGGTGGTTCTGCCATCATTGCGCTGCCGGATTCTAGATCTTCTATATCAGGACTACTGGGGCATCTCCCGCACAAAGATGATTGCCTTTCGACATGTATATTGGCCAGGCATAGATGGGGACATAACCCGCTTCAGGAGGATGCTCTTCTTGTGCGTCCCAACAAGTAGCTCCTCACTCATCTCTCTCTCCATGGCCCACTCTCCCACTTTGGGAGCGACTCCATGTTGATTTTGCGGGGCCCTTCTTAGACAGTTTTTGGCTTTTAGTCATTGATGCATACTCAAACTTCCTGTTAGTTCTTCATCTGGCCTGTGCAACCACGGAAGTTACTACACGTTCCATGTTAAAGATATTTTCTATTGAAGGTCTCCCAGCCACATTGGTGACAGATAACAGGACACAATTTACTTCACAACACTTTTGTGATTTTTGCTCTACCCATGGGACCCGCCATGTCCTTGCCCCACCTTCTTATCCACAGTCAAATGGGGCGGTGGAGAGATTTGTCTGTACTTTCAAGACGCAAATGCCCAAGTATGTGTCGTGTCTTTCAGTGAAGGATGCCCTCCTTCGATTCCTGTCATCATATCGGTCCACTCTGGGAGGTCAGCATAGCCCCTTTAAACTGCTTCACGGCCGCCCTCATCGGACACTGTTGTCCCTCTTGCATCCAGGCTCTCCTGTATCCCTTTCTCGTCCTCCGTCGCGTTTTGCCCCAGGTTTGACTGTCTGGACTCGAGGCTAAGGCTGCCATCCTTGTTGGGTCTTGGCTTTGGTTGTTCACGGACGTGGGAGTCATCTCTGTGAGGTCCGTTCTCCCACTGGTATTCGCACCCGCCACCACGATCAGCTCCGGGTCCGCCATCCTTCTCCCACACCTACAGTCCCTTCCCCCTTTTCCAGATCATGCCCCCCTCTGTATGCAGCGCTGTCGGGATATCATTCTCTACCAACTTCATTTCCACTGATGTCAGATGGTCTGTGGGGGGAAGTCCCGCCACTGTCGGCGTCCAGCGCCCACTTACCTGCCGCAGCCCCAGCGGCCAGCTCCAAGGAGTGGACAGCTCCAGTCGCCGGTGGTGGGGGGGCCTTGCTGCCAGACAGTGGGGTCCCAGAGACTCCAATGGAAGTCCCACAGGAGGAGGGGATGGAGGACCCACCACCATCGCCAGTGCTGGGAGCGGCAAGACGTCGTTTGTGAGGGTGACCCTCTCGTCGTGCAAAGAGGTGGTCCTGGCTGGAGGTGGATGGAGGTGGAGCAGTCCCAGCAGCCAGACTTCTTCACTGCTGTTCCAGATTCCAAGGAGGGAGGGATGTTACGGCCTAGCAGGCCATTCAGATCGCACACACCCATATAATGCTCCTTCAGATTGCGCCGGCTCGGCCGCGATAGTTCGCAGTCTAGCCACAGAAGGTCACAATCGTCTAAAACAGCTGACAAGAGCTGTGCACCATCTGATGGTGGCATGCTGTCAAGCAGCCAGCAGGACAGCTGGCTCAGTCTTTGAGTATACTTGGAACCATCAATAATGTGTTTGTGCCAAACTTGTTGTTTACTTCGTGCACCCACTTGCCCACAAACTTGGTAACAGGCTGACAAGCAGTGCAGATTCACCAGGCTATAAATGCAAAATCTCATTGAAATGTAATCACTAAAGTGTAATTTACTACTTAAATTTAATTGTGTGTAATGTTTGAGCATCAGTTTGATGAACTAATTCAAAAAAGTGTTTCCCTTGCAGCCACTGAAAAGTAAGAAGATCTACGTAAACTCGATGATCGTATGGAGCTTTGTGGCAGTGGCAGTTGGTTTAAGTGGTTTTCTGGTGAGACGTCTGGACTACAAGTGGGTTATTTGTGAGTGTCATGGTTAAGATTAAAAGTTCAGAAATGTATAGATATATAATAGTTACCTATATGAACATTACAACCAGAAACGTCCATAAACACTTGATGTTTGTCTTGTTGCAGTTTTGTGCTGCCTGCTGAGCAGTGTTTTCTGCCTGTCCGTGTTGGGATCCACATACTGGACCACAGTAGTAGCACTCTTCACCATTTACTTGTCAACCATCACCATTGTTGGCACCTGTGTGCTCGGTATTGTTGCCACCATCTTCCCCACCAAGCTCAGGTCTGTATTACTCTATATTATCTGCTTTGGGAGCACATCATAAGTAGTATTAACAAACCTCACACCTATGTGCTAGACCACAACTCGAACATGAAATGTTGGCCTTTCAGGTAAATGTCCTGAAGGTCATGGTTTGGGCTAAGAGACCCAGACTGTAACATAGCTTTAGTCCTTCAAGATCTTTCGAAGGGAATGCAGAGTGAAAATTGATTCTGAGAATAATGTTAAGAATCCCACAATTTTTGACTCCATAGAAAAAAATAATTTGAGTATTTATTAGATATAATTTGTGGTTGTTTAAATGTAATTTCATAGCTACTAAATATACTTAAGTTGTTCCTGACTTCAAACAAAGGTATACCACCATCCTCATACCATATTTTAAAGAGAATAAAGGGAATTTTCAAGATACTGATCCTACATTAAAACTGAACCATAACTGCAATAGTACACACCTAAATCTTGGAAACTTCACATACATCACACATCCTCTTAGGTTACTAATCATGGGGCAGTGTTCTGCAGAGATACGGATGAATAGAATATCATATAATTTACACAAAGTAGAGAAAGGCTGCAGCATTGGTAGTTATGTTATTTCAACACCAGTGCTTCATGTGAAAAGGTTTCTGTGGCTGCAAAATGGGAATTATTGTGTTTGGAGCTAGCTGCACGGTACATTACATTTTAGAAATTCCTTTAGTTGTTATGGTCTTCAGTCTATGGAGTGGTTTGATGCAGCTCTTCATGCTACACTGTCCTGCAGGTGCAGGTGCAAATATAAATACTGACACCAAAACTTTTGTGCTCATAAAAATAAACATAAAAAAGAGAGAGAAAAAAAAAAAAAAAAAGAATTTTGATACAGCATCAAACGAAGGAAACAGAAGTTTAGTATTGCTCAATTTCAAATGTAGCAGCCTTTCAAATATAAGTAGCAACAAAAATTAATTTCTTCACGTAAATATCAACATTACATAAGGGTTTAGGAATCTTGCAGGAGTTGCTTCATTCTGATTTCACATATTGTTTCATTGAATTTTGTGAAGTGCTGGGATATGTGAACTATAAAGTACTAGGATTTCAAGAAGAAAGTTATTTATTATGTGGAAAAAAAATTATAATCCTGTGCCATCCAGGTGGGATGATGTCAATTCAGCAAGCACTTGACTTCTGTTTCTATAAATCATGTAAGGTATATATGCCTACTGCATTTCCAAAAGTGATGGACAACTGACACCAACATGTGTAAAACATGCAAGTGTGACAATGGAATGATGATACATGGAAGTGGGTTCCAAATCATATTTCGTAACAGGCATTTAAAAATGTTAGATGTTGAATGCACTAGATTGTACTAGGGATGATGTTCTGTAATACAAAGGAACTGTGACTCAGAATTACCTTACTAGTATCTAATTGCTATTACAATCATTTCATAAAATTTGTATTATAAGTCTAAAAAATTGTTTTATATTTCCGCATTTAGTTTCATACAATAGCCCTACATTTGAAGTCTTATCGAAAAGCTGCTATGTAAAGCCAACTGGCAGGCATGTGTTGCGTCAATATGCCTGATGCTACAACCACTGCCTTCATGCTACAACTTACGTGTCTTTCTATTGTGGGTAAGAGATTGTCCCTATGAATCATGATTCATAAATTCCACATCTCTTCACCATAAGAATAATACAAATATAAACACTACACTATGTAATCTTCTGTGTTAGCTGTTACCACATTTAAATTCTGTCCGCCTAACAAACCCGAAAGACAATGGCAAACGCGGGTGAATATACATATCACATTAATGTTTATATTTGTATTACTCTTATGCTGAATGGGAATAGTTAGAAATGTAGCACGGCAACTGACTTCTAGTACTGATTTTTGCATCTTCTACAAATAAATATTCTGTGCAGACAAGTTACGTGATCTTAAATGTTTGAAAGAATAAATAAATGTACAAAATATCCTTGGTTAACCCCCTGGAATGCGCAGTCTGCACATTAAGTGCTTTTCACAGTTCTGAAATGTATTTGTGGCATAAAAAAGTATACACATATAGAAAAAATGTGGATTTCTGTGTCTGAACGTCCTGTCTGTCACTCATGGAATGCCTGATATGTCAATATAATATTATTTAACATTTACTCGTCCTATTTTTTTAGATTTTTTTTTTTAAACTTCCACTATAGCTACTTGTCTTTTCAGGTTTCATTGAGAAAAAGAAGAAAAAAAAAAAAAAAAGAATAAAACGTAATTCATCCTTTCTAGGGCTTTATTCTGTAATAATTTTTTATTTCATCAAAATGAAACAGTTTCTAATAGAGTGAAGAAAGTTTCTTATTACCTTTTAGAGCTTCTAAACAACATATATATCAATGTGTTTCGTGCAAATTTCTTTTATGGGTAGGGGTATTAAAAATCCTTCAGATTTAAAATAAAAATCTAAATTAAATTTAAATTTCTTAAATTTTACTGTTAATATTGTCATTTGGGATCCAATCCAGAAGGCCTTATCTTCATTACTGGCTGTGATAGAGTGGTAATTCTTTTTAAAAACATGTACTTGAGATAACGGATTATTTGGGTTTGGAATTCGGCACATTTTATATAAGATTCGGTATTCGTATTTGATTCGGTAAAATTGGGGTTCGACCCATCCCTAATATATATTAATGTATCTTTGGACCAAAGTCTTTCGAGCCTGTTTTCCTGAGCTCTGTTGGCCATGTAGTTAGTCAGTCTGGATCTGTACTTCAAACGATCAACAATAAAGTGTATTTCTAGCTCATATATGTGGTATCTCTGGGGCTAAAACCCCTCTAGATCCCCATCCTGGTGACCCTGAGTTTCTTTTTACATTCATTCGACCGCACAAGTGGACCACAACTTTCGCCCTGGTTTTTCACCAAAAATAAGACATGCCACCAGCCAACAATCAATGGCCAGAATGACATTGTCATTCCAGACTTTTCCCTGTAATGTAATGGAAGAAGCAGATAATCAATTATACCTTACGATTCCAATCCTTATGTAACTACCTGATACCAAATGTTCTGTCCTCTGTTCAATCCAGTTTACACCATTATATTTATAGCATCACCTAACATGGTTCAATTATTTGTATGAACAGCATTCCTGTTTCATTTACAAAAAGTATAGTTCTCATTAACTTAAAGAATTCAGTGTCATTGTTTAATTAAAAATCAACAGCCAAAAATATGGAAAGTTCTAGCAATTCAATGAATACCGCATTATTATAATTAATTCTTTTGTCAATTAAGCTAATCATAAAAATTAATTCAAGCCCAAAATATATATATGAATGGACATAAGTGTAACTTTAAATCATCTCTGTTTATTTTCATGCTGATGATAAACATTTCTGAATGTATATCCAGATAATTATTAATGTCACAATTAGATTATGTAATATGAGCATTTCAAGTAATTTCTGGTATATGTAATTAACAGTACAGGAAGAAATAATGTCCATGTTATACAAAAGGTAATGTATAAACGAGAAATTGCACTGTAATCATCAGTTTTCATTGTCATTAAAAAGTACTAATTGTAATCAAACAATCACAATAATGTATGAATACATCTTATTATCAAAATTGTATACATAGGCGTAAGTGACTGATGTGACATTAGTGTGAGTGCGAGTTCGATAGATTTCAACTCGGTCTTTGTTCCAGTTTATTTCAGTTCTGTTGGATGAAACCAAATTTTAAAGAAAGAAATTGAGAGAAATAGTGTTTCAATTATTTACCGCCTTATCAAGATACTTATCAAGTGAATTAAGAATAATTTATGTGTAAATGAAGAAATTAATGTTAAATGCAACTATATTGTAGTGTTCCCATTAATTAACAAAAATAGAAAGGAACATTACAGCCTGGATTTTACTTCAATGCTCTACGTGTTCCACAAGTGCCTAATCTGCATGGTACAATGAGTACTTCATCTTCGACCTTGCCACAACATTTTTCACAAGATTTTTTTTTTTTTTGCCACTTTGCTTTCTGTGAGTGCAGTCACATTTTGTAATGACTCTGGCTTTGCCACGCCCAATGTGCTTCATCATGTTATTGCCATTCCACTGTATGATTCTAATTACCCAAATGTATATTTTTCAGACTTGCAAAATTTGAACAATGGTGTTTCAACCGCCAGTTACGTAATCGGTCAACAATGTGCTACTCTGATGCCACAATTGAACTTTATTCTTCCTTTGGGACACAGTGACTTTACTAATTTTTCTACGAAATGTTCTTGAAATTCGGATCAGTTTTGTCATCCTCCGAGCACACCTTTTTCTACATGCACAACGAACATTCCAGACAATGCCGTTGCTCCACGTTTGCACATCAGTCTTTCTTGTGCCAACAGCAAAAGTGCTGTTCCTTCAAACTACCACCATAATGACTTTGCATTTTAAATCCTGTGTCCTGTAACAATGTTTATTATGTGCACCGTGACCACAGCAGTCGGTTCTGCACTCACACATGACTGACACATTCGGACACACATGACCGCCCGTTTATGCAGCACATTCTGGTGCCTCTGCCACATCGGTCTAAAACACCGTCACATCACACTGTGTTTCTGATCTACCGCTCTCATTTCCTGTCCTGCCGGGGACATCTGCCATACCACATGAATTCCATACTGCACCTCAACAAGTGTGCAGTGATCCCACTATTGTTGAGGCTCTATTTCTGATATCCTGTCAGTGCTTTAGAGCTGTAAACAGAATCTACGATGCCCACTACATTACATGCCTCACCGCCCTGCTGTCGTTAGAGGTCGCTCACGCAATGTAGACGACACACGCAAGTCACCTTATTCATCTCGCCGCCCACTTGCTGCCTGAGTTCCAGCCTCACTGCCTTCTTCTTCGCTGGTATCTGAGCTGGTCGCCATGCAGTGCGTTATTACGACTCGTCGAGTAACTCCAATGGATAATCGAACCCAGGTCAGCATTTGTGTTCCCCCTACTAGTGTTAGTAGTGATGTTGTACCCACGTACAAGATTACCAATGCTTGTGACACTTCTGTTTCCCCGCGACGCTACTGCATGAATGCTTGTAAACAAAATTTGTTTGCTATGCCAACACCTCACTTAGACGCATTGCCAGTGCTTCGTCGTACTCTAGCTGCCACCTCCCACATTACTCTTTCTCTGCCTGTGTGATGATCTTCTTCTGTTTCATTATCTGCTGCCCTGTTGGTCGAGCACGAATCTGAAACTACAATTTCTCCTACTACCACGCCACTGCTGGAGCGTGTTCATCTTGGGAACTCCTTGAACACATCTCACATGCCACCAACTTGTGCTCACACATCATTGTGTCCCTCGTGCATGCTGGCGTTTGACGTGTCAACTACCTCGGCACTTCGGCTCTCCTCAGCTGCCCCGAACGTTTCCAAGCCACCTTCCACCGCCATGCACCACTTGCACCACTGGCCAGCGGAAATACTACTTCGTCATCTCGGCTCTCCTTGGCTGCCCTGAAAGCTTCCAAGCCACAGCCTGCCGCCATGATGCCCTCGCGTGCACCTCCGGCCGGCGCAACTACTACTTTCTTGTCCCCTCGGCTCTCCTTGGCTACCACGACTACTTCAGAGACACTGCTCGCTGCCGTGCTGCCCTCACATGTACTTGTGGCTGACATAATTACTATTTCAGCACCTTGGCTTTCATCGGAGTCTCCAAAAACTTGTAAACCACTGCCCGCCGCCGTGATGCCTTCGAACACACCGCCGGCCAACTCATCTGCTACTTCATTGCTCCGACTCTCCAAATCAGTATTCGTATTTGCTTTGGTAAAATTGGTGTTCAATCCATCCCTAATATATATTAATGTATCTTTTGGCCAATATCTTTAGAGCCAGCTTCTGTGAGCTCTGCTGGCCATGTAGTTAGTCATTCTGGATCTGTAGTTCAAGCGATCAACAATAAAGTGCATTTCTAGCTTATATATGTGGTATCTCTGGGGCTGAAACCCCTCTCATTCCCATAAGGTGTTTAACAAACCTGTTACTTATTCCACTTATAATATCAGCCCTCCCAGCATTAACTCAACAACACTATACCGGTTGGCAGGCAACTGAAGAATGAGATACTGCCCGGCAGGTAATTGCAGAACGGGATATCGGTCCACCCAGATATGTTCTGAACTATATTATGTTATATAGGACAGTGTTCTGGTTAATTACAGTGACTAGGCTAACAAACTATGTGAGACATGGTGCAGACAATTGTCAGACTAATCAAGATGTCACAATTGTTGTTTTAACAAAAGCAGTTCTAGAACATTATATATACACAACTGCATATAAATCATGATATGGTGTAAGTAACTACATGTAGCTGTCAAAGGACTTAACAAATCATTTTGTAGCCCAAGGAACTTTATTAGTAGAGAAATCAATTAATTAAATTTAATGAATTTCTGTATTTACGAAAATGACAATCAATGGTAAAAATCAGTTATTATAAGTTTGTAAATCATTGTGAATATTCTGTGATTACATGTTACTGACTGATTTCAATATTTCTGCAATTATTTAAATAACAAAATGTGATTCATACTGTTATGGTAAAGCAATGTTATTATTTCACAAAGAAAATAAGAAGATATGTGCATATATGATTGATTGGTAACCAAGTATTTATTGACTATTGTATCTTTCATTAATTGTACAACTTTTATGTGTGTAATATTTTGTATGGTAACTAACAATAGTGGTAAGCAGAAGCATTGTTTGTTGTGTTATATTACTGGTAAGCTTTGGGACTGTAGCAGTTGCAGTAGTTATGATAGTAGTTGTTGTTGGAAGTGGTTGTGTTTTGTTCTTGGAATTGTAAAGTTATCTATGGGATGGTCATACTGGAACATTATGGAGTTATTAATTAGTTTGGTGGATGGATCTGTATAAAGAAGAAATAAACATTATGTTCAAATTGTACTTTTTTTTTTTTTTAAGATCATTCTACAGTACATCTCAGAACATGCCAGTCTGTTGTCAGTCTATCTTGCATGCGTGCAGATTACACCCATAACTGAAGACCAGGTTAATGTCTTGTTGTTCTTTAACCTTACATAATGCTATACTACTTGCCAATAAGTACCTGTAGTATTATAATATGGTGGAGGAAGAGCTGGGATTGGTGTTGTAAGAAGTTGATATCTCAAAGCATTTATGTATCAGGTACTCATATAAGTTTAAGGAAAAAATGTACATAACCTACATGTATGTGAGAATGAGAAAATCAGTGGCGATGTGATAAGTAAAAAGGAAAGCATACAAATAGCCTGAACAGAATACAAAGTTTTTGTGTTATCACCATGGCCCATAAAGAAAGGCTCAATACTAGTAGTGAGGATAATTGAGAGGATGGGGGTCAATTAAACATTAAGTGAGGATATTTCAGACACAAATATAAGTGCATGAACTCCAAGTACTATATGGTCACGATAACTTGACAATTTTGTTGGTGCTGCCACAAATGGAGAAATCAGCACTTGTTGAAAGTTATTCATTTACTTACAAGCGATACCTGTGTCACAATTCTACTTGATGCGAAGTATTACTGTACACATTGTTAGGTTCATGATTCCAGCACTGCAGCAAACAGCCAATGCTGCCTTTCCCTCACTGCTCCACTCCCAGTGGCAACCATAATGTTCATGCAAGACTTTCTTTCTTTATTCTCATTGACCACATACAGTAGAATAGACTTTTACAGAAAATTAATTTGACATAAAAATTACAATTAATGTTCAAAACATGCTCATATAGTTACTTTGGTACATTTGTTATAATGCACTGTAATTAATTAAAGTTCACAATAAATGCACAAATTAAGTTAATATCATCTTACATGATAAAACTGTCACCATCCATATCAAAGAACTCTTTTATATTGTAGTATGGGTTCTTTGACAGCCAGTCATATAACTTTAATTTGAATTTTTTAAATGGTAAGGATTGAACAACAAGAGGAAATTTATTACAAATTCTTAGGGCATTTACTTTATGGGAATTTCCAGTTAATACCAATCTGTGTCTTGCGATGTCTATGTTTACTTTGTTTCTGGTCTGGTGAGTGTGAATTATTTATCTGATAACACATTCATTAATGTTTTGGTGTGTTTGCATGTGTATGTGTGTGGGTGTGTGTCCGCTTGTTTACCTTTCCTTTTTTCCCCTTAAGGTAAGTCCTTCCACTCCTGAGATTGGAATGACTCCTCTTCCACTCCCCTAAAACCTGCATGCTTCCCTTTTTCCCCTCCTTCCTTCCTCTTTCCCTGTAGAAGCGGCCAATGGTTGCGAAAACTTGTATGTTGTGATTGTGTGTATTTTTATTTGTGTTTGTGACTGTCTAAGAGCCTGTGCTTTGGGTAACTTATTCGATCTCTATTAGCATTACCTATTAAACGGACAATTCTTTTTTGGATGTTTAGAATATTATTAATGAGCCACCCCTATGAACCACAGACATTGTCGAGGTGGGGTGGCTTGCGTGCCTCAATGATACAAATAGCAGTACTGTAGGTGCAACCACAGCAGAGGGGTATTTATGGAGAGGCGAGATAAACATGTGGTTCCTGAAGAGGGACAGCAACCTTTTCAGTAGCTACATGGGCAACAGTCTGGATGATTGACTGAGCTGGCCTTGTAACATCAGCTAAGATGGCTTTGCCATGCAGTTACTGTGAATGGCTGAAAGCAAGGGGAAACTACAGCTGTTTCTTTTCCTGAGGACATGCAGCTCTACTGTATGAATATATGATGATGATATCCTCTCGAATAAAATATTCCGGAGGTAAAATAGTCCCCCATTTGGATCTCCAGGCAGGGACTACTCAGGAGCATGTGATCATCAAGAAAGACAACACTGGCATTATATGGATTGGAGTGTGGAATGTTAGATCCCTTAATCAGGTAAGGAAGTTAGAAAATTTAAAAAGCGAAATGGATAGGTTGAAGTTAGATATAGTGGGGATTAGTGAAGTTCAGTAGAAAGAGGAACAGGATTTCTGCTCAGGTGAGTACAGGGTTATAAATATGAAATCAGTTGGTGGTATTACAGAAGTAGGTCTGATAATGAATAAGAAAATAGGAATGCGGGTAAACTACTATGAGCAACACAGTGATCACATTATCATAGTCAAGATAGATACGAAGCCAACACTGACCACAATAGTACAGGGTTTATATGCCAACTAGCTCTGCCAATGATGAGGACATCAGAAAAATGTATGAGGAGGTAAAGGAAATTAATCAGACAATTAAGGGAGTGGAAAACTTAATTGTGATGGGAGACTGGAATTCAGTAGTAGGATAAGGAAGGGAAGGGAAGGTAATAGGTGAATATGGACTGGACAAAGGGAATGAAAGTGGAAGCTGCCTGGTAGAATGTTGCACAGGATATAATTTAATCATAACAAACACCTGGTTTAAGAATCACAAAAGAAGGTTGTATATGTGGAAGAGACCAGGAGACACTGGGAGCTACCAGACAGATTTTATAATGGTAAGATGTAGATTCTGGAACCAGGTTTAAACTGTAAGACATACCCAGGGGCAGATATAGACTCCAGCTATAACTTATTGGTCATGAACTGTAGGTTGAAACTGAAAAAACTGCAGAGAGGTAGAATTCCTATGGGGCTTCGATAAATAGATGGAACCTGAAGTGTTTAAAATTTTCAGAGGGAGCTTAAGGCAACAGTTGACAGAAACAGAGGGAAATAAAACAGTAAAAGAGGATTGGGTAGCACTGAGAGATGAAATAGTGAAGGCAGCAGAGGACAAAATAGTTAGAAAGACAAGACCTACAAAATATCCTTGGATATCACAGGAAGTACTAAATTTAATGGACGAGAGGAGAAAGTATAAAAATGCAGTAAATGAAACAGGCAAAATGCAGTACAGACAACTAAGAAATTAGATTGACAGGAAGTGCAAAATAGCTAAACAGGAGTGGCTAGAAGGCAAATGCAAGTCTGTAGAAAATGTATAAATAGGGGAAAAATAGATACCATCTACAGAAAAATAAGAGACATGTGGAGACAAGAAAAGCAGCTGTATGAACATAAAGAACTTGGATGGAAAACCTGTTCTCAGCAAAGAAGGGAAAGCTGAAAGGTGTAAAGAGTATATAGAGGGGCTCTAGAAAGGAAATGAACTCACAGACAATATTGTAGTAAGGGGAGAGAAAACAGATAAGATGAAATAGGAGATACTATACCAAGAGATGAATTTGACAGAGCTCTCAAAGACCTAAGTCAAAACAAGGCTCCTGGAGTAGATGACATTCCCTCAGAACTACTGAAGTTTCTGGGAGAGCCAGTCATGGCAAAACTTTGTCACCTGGTGTGTAAGATGTACAAGACAGGTGACATACCCTCGGACTTTAAAAAAAATGTAATTCGTTTAATAAGTCATGGTTGTAAAATTTTAACATGAATTATTTACAGAAGGATGGAAAAGCTGGTAGAAGCCGACCTCAGGGAAGTTCAGTTTGGATTCTGGAGAAATGTAGGAAAACGGCTTATCTTAGAAGACAGGTTAAGGAAAGGGCAACTTACATTTCTAGCTTTTGTAGATTTGGAGAAAGCTTTTGACAATGTTGACCGGAATACACTCTTTCAAAATCTGAAATCAGAAGGAGTAAAATATAGGGAAGGTTATTTACAACTTGTACAACTATCAGACAGCAGTTATCAGAGTTGAAGGGCATGAAAGGGATGCAGAGATTGGGAAGGGAGTAAGACAGGGTTGTAGCCTTTGTCCAATGCTATTCAATTTGTACATTGAGCAAGCTGTTAAGGAAAGCAAGGACATATTTGGAGAAGGAATCCAAGTTCAGGGCGAAGAAATAAAAACATTGAGTTTTGCTGATGACATTGTTATTCTGTCACAGACAGCAGAAGACCTGAAACAGTAGTTGAATGGAAAGGACAGTGTGTTGAAAGGTGCAAACAAAATGAACAGTAACAAGAGCGAAACAAGGGTAATGGTGTGTTGTGTAAGAAAATCAGGCGATGCTGATGGAATTAGATTAGGTAACGAAACAATAACGGTGTTGGATGAGTTTTGTGACTTGGGCTGTAAAACAACACATGATGGTTGCAGTACAGAGAATATAAAATGCAGAATGGCAATGGGAAGAAAAGCATTTTTGAAAATGAGAAATTTGTTAACATTGAATATTAATTTAAGTGTAAGGAAGTCATTTCTGAAGGCATTTGTGTGGAGTGTTGCCTTGTATGCAAGTGAAACATGGATGATAAACAGTGCAGACAGGAAGATGATAGATGCTTTTGAAATGTGGTGCTGCAGAAGAATGCTGAAAATTAGGTGGGTGCTGCTGGTGAGAAAATGAATTTCTAGCATACCTTGACTAAAAGAAGGGATCGATTGGTAGGACACATTCTTAGACATCAAGGAATCGTGAATTTAGCATTGGAGGGAAGTATGTGGGGTAAAAATCACAGAGGGAGACAAAGAGATCAATAAAGTAGGCAGATTCAAATGGATGTTGCTTGTAGGTCTTATGAGGAGATGAAGAGCCTTGCTCAAGATAGAGTAGGTTGGAGAGCTGCATCAAATTAGTCTCTGGATTGAAGACCACAACAACAACATATTAATGTGAGGAGAACGTCCCCATATAAGTAGTCCATATGAGATATGTGATTGGAATAGCCCGAAATACATCACACAAAGGTAATTATCACTGATCATATCTCGCAGTTTCTATATGAGGTAGGACACTCATGAAATCCTGTTGCAGATTTGGTTGATGTGTTCTTCCCAACTGAGTTTTGCATTAATATGTGTACCTAAGAGTTTAACACTTTTATTTTCTATGTTCTTAGAAAGACCCACCACTAGCTTTTGAGTTTTGTCTGGATTACATACAAGTTTATTGGCTGCAAACCAGTTTAGTGTTGAGTCTAGAATTTCTTGTGTGTTCTTATCAAGGGTTTGGATATCATTATGCAAAATAAGTAATGTAGTATCATTGGCATCTCAGATTACAGACTGTGATACACAATGGGGCAGGTCATTTATCGCTACAATGTAGAAGAAGGGATCAAGGATCGAACCCTGTGGTACACCTGTATTAATTTTTACTAGGTGGGATTGTTTATTACCTATTGAACATATTGTCTTCTCTTGTTCAGGTAGGAGGATATTACAACTAATGTATCTTTGCAAACACCATAATATTCTGATTTTGTTAGAAGTATGTTAAATGGAGGCAATGACTTAGGTCACATAATACAAGTGACACTGTCTCCTTATTTTCAAAAGGTGTTAAGGTCTGATCCACAATTTCTAAAACTGCTGATGTGGTATTTCTACCTGACCAGAATCCATACTGATTTTCACATAGGAGATTATTCTTTTCAAAATAGGTACTTAACTGAATGTACTTTAATGAGTCAAATATTTTTGAGAAAATGGGAACAACAGTAGTTCTGGGGAAGTTGTCTGTCACCATTTTAAAATACAGAGATAACTTTTGAAATTTTTAGCGAATCTGGAAAGACTCCATGCTCTAGATATGCAATGAAAATAGAACTAAGTGAGGTGCTTATTAAGTGACCTGTTCGTTTAACATAATTAGACAACCAGTAATAATTTAGATATCGTTTTATATACCTCACCAGGTGTGATTTTATTCCAGTGAAACAGGGGCCATTCGGGCAGCTGGGGACCAAGCAGATCCTTTGCAGAGGAGTCTGTTGCCTTAATTTTATCTCTGAGTTTTTTTTTTGACTGAAGCCACAAAATATTCATA
This sequence comes from Locusta migratoria, assembly GCA_026315105.1. Classification (NCBI taxonomy): domain Eukaryota; kingdom Metazoa; phylum Arthropoda; class Insecta; order Orthoptera; family Acrididae; genus Locusta; species Locusta migratoria. Next base: position 429,393,743 of record CM048747.1, read on the forward strand.
CAATTCCCCTGGGTTGAGTAGAGTTTGTGATACCAGACTAGAAGCATCACCTTGTCTAATAATTTCCCATAGTGTGTTGCACTTATTTAGGGCACCCTCTATGTATTTTTCATATGCTTTTTTTTTTTTTTTTTTTTTTTTTTTTTGCTTCTACAAGTTTAGCTTTGTAGTGCTTTTTGCTTTTGAGGTGGGCATTGTAAGGAACACCCCTCTCCTTATTCCCTTGATTATCCTTACTGTTATATTTCTGATACAGAATGAGCATATGTTCTCTAATATCTGCCAATTCATGTGTATACCAGTTAATATTTTTATTTTTTATTTTACCAGAGGATCTTGTGAAGTGTCCCTCATTTTCTGATCCTTGTAATAGGTCCAGACGAACTGTGTCCGTATTGCAAAACAGAATTCTATTAACAGGATGCGGGGGATGGTGAGGTGCCCTGTCTTATAAAAGAAAAACTACTTGGCTTGGATTAGATGTTCATATCAGATGGCCAGTCGGCATTGCAGTTTAAGTCCATAGATCCAGGTTCACATCAGTAGGTACCTTCACTATTGACAATGAAAAGGTGCTCGACAGACATTGAATGGTGATCTCAAACATTTCTAAATAAATGTTTTATTTGCTTGTTTCTATTTTTTCTTCATGTTGCACAACATTTACAGACAACAACAGAAACACACCATGTCGGGAACACATCCCGATATAATCTAGCACAATATGGCCTCTCTCCAAACATTTGAGAGAGTTCCGCATAAACATGAAAAAAACTATATTCTGTTAATTTTATTCACATGTTAAACCAAGATCAAGAATAGGTTATAAATTTTGTCTGAAACTCCTTTTTATAATAATATATTTTGCTAATGTGTTTGTACTTAGTTATGTTAATTCTATTTAAATTTGATTAATGATGAAAATTCTCCTCAGAGATAATAAATATTGTTGAAATGAGATAGAATGGCTGGCGAGTACTTACCATTGTGCTGTACCGCCGATAGTAACACAAAATGAAAAAACAGAAAAAAAGGGACAAAGGGACAAGCTTTCGGAACAGAGTTCCTTCGTCAGGTGGGAGAGAAGGGAAGAATAAAGGATGGGAATAGAAGGGAAAGGTGGTTCACGACCTAGGTCATGAAGGTGGTGTTTCGGAAGTGTGGGCGTCAGAGATACTGCATGTATGTACTGAGCCAAGCCAGAGAGGATAAATATAACTAAAAAGGAAAGATCAAGTAGTAAAGAGAAGAGAAGAGAGTGAAATTAATGATGCTGAGGGGTGTAGGAGGGGCGGGGGGGTGTCTAAAACGTTTTTCATAAACAGGGAAATATGGATGGACACACACACACACACACACACACACACACACACACACACACACACACACACACGGAGAGAGATAGAGAGAATGACAGAGAGAGCGAGAGGGCGGTAGAGAGAGAGAGGGGGGGGGGGGTAAGGAACGGATAATGAATAGGTGAGCTGAGGATGGAGGAAGGGGAGGGGTTAGCGTAGATTTAGGCCAGGGGGGTGGCGGGAGGAGAGGATATGTTGGAGGGCAAGTTCCCACCTCCGTAGCTCTGAGGGACTGGTGTTGGTTGGTACTATCCAAATGGCACGTGTGGTGTAACACGTGCCCAGGTCCCTGGAGTTATGCTGGAGGGCATGTTCTGCCACAGGATATTGGGTGTCCCCCAGGCGAACAGTTCGTCTATGCCCATTCATCCGCTCAGCCAATTTGTTGGTAGTCATACCAACATAAAAGGCCGAACAGTGGACACATGTCAGCTGGTATATGACATGCGTTGTCTCACATGTGGCCCTGCCTTGAATTGGGTAGGTTTTTCCTGTGGTGGGGCTGGAGTATGTGGTAGTGGGAGGATGCATTGGACAGGTTTTGCAGCGGGATCGGTTGCAGGGGTAGGAACCATTAGGTAGGGTACTGGCCAGCCATTCTATCTCATTTCAACAATATTAATTCTATTTAAACTAGGTCAATGCATTACAAAGACCTCAGATATTGTTAGTTGGAAATATGATTAGCAAAAATATTATTGCACAATATTAATGTTATGTTTTTTTATAAACAGAAGCATTTTATCAAAGTCCAATAAAATACCTTGGTATAGATGCAATTAAACAGTCTTTTATCATATTATAATGTTTTATGAATAACTTTGTGATTATGCTTAAAGAAAGGCACGTTACTGAGCGGTGTTGTACAATTCATCTATCCAAACAAACGGAATTTTATAGGGTATATATCTTCTAACTGGGTATTTGTTTTTATGTATTCGACACTTAAATGTTCAACTTTTCAATCTCATTTTGAATTTTACTCAGATATTTTCTCATTTGTTTGACCAATGTCACTTAACTGCCTTATTACTTTCTTTAAGCTGGTCTAAGACTCTTCCTGCTTAGAACTTAATTTTGGAAACTGTTGTTGTAATACTGTGAACTTCTGATTAATTTCAGCATTCAACACTGAAAAATGTTGTTTATTTTCTGCCCTTGTTTCAGCATTTGATTTAATAATTAATGAAGCAAGAAAATCAAAGCTTACTGGTATTTCAGCTTTGGTTTCAACATTTTCCTCACTTCCTGCCATTTCACTTTGGGAATAATCAGCATGTACTAAATTCTTAACTGTTGTTCCTACTTGAGCACTAGGTAACAGAGAAGAACTCACAATGTTCGATGCCCCTAGCCCACTCTCAACATTCAAATCTAGTGTTTTGTCATATAATTCTGTCCGTTCACTTTCTTTCACTTCTTTGTCTTTATTCATTTTAACAATGCGCTTCAGTATCATAAATACACCAAAAAGCAATCCACCTAAACCAACACAGTCTATAAAAGTTATTTGAAAGGTACTTAACTTTCTGCATGGATGTACCGAAGCTGGATACTCACCATTTTAAATTCTGGGTGCTTTTCCTTTGTTTTCTTCAGGCATCTTCTCGTTAACACACACAATTTTAAATTCTCTTATTCCAGGAAAAAACAGAGGTTAGTCTTGCGCACAATAGTAATCCTGGTCACGGCACCAGGTATAAACTTACCAGTTCTCATTTGCTGCACTGCTGTAACATGTTCTTATGGCTGTAACCTAAAGGCTAATACACTTCATATTTGCCTATCACTTGAACTGGGAGTGTGGTGAGATTGACTACATAAATAAAAGTTTTAGGACATTGTGTTGCCTGCTAAAAAAAAATAAAACTAAAATCCAGGAACTGTTGCAGGACTCTGGAAATTTTTACTGGAACACCAGTAAGTAACGTTGTGTAATAGTTGCCAATGATGGTGACTACACCATCGAAGTTCTTTTTAAGTTCAATCCTCCTTTTATTTGTTATTACATTACACTTTAGACTTTCTGGCACTATGCCTTTCCAATCACAATTTTTAACAAAACATTACACTTTTAGTCTTCAAAAAATAAAACCATGACAAACAGCTCTGTACACTGTGAATTCACCAACAGAAGTGAAGCAAGATGGCTATGATGCTATCACGTCCCCGACAACATCAAAAGTCAGAGTAATTATGTTACATTTTTCTTCTGAATTAGCGATCTACTTATTTTTAATAACTCTCTCAATTTCGGTAGAATATTGTCTATTGTTTTTAATTTAGTACAACATAAATATTGGCTTGTGATATTTAATTTACAGACAATGCAAATACCATCTTTGATTTGATTTCAGTTTTTTTACATCCGGAACTGATTCAATATAACATTCGAAATCTTGACATTTGATGTTTTCAGAGTACAAGGTTGTAATAGGAAATAAATTTGTCATTATTTATATTGTTATTATCTATGTATTCAGTTTTAGATCGGAGAACATAAATGTATGGTCGAGTAGTGTTGTGTTATGTTTGTTTATTTTGGTGATATTTTTATTAACTGTGTGCTACATTTGAAATGAATACTAACAATGTTCCCAGAACACTGTGATATATGAGGTTTACATGGCCCTAATTTATTTATTTCAACTACAAATGCCTAATGATTTTACAATTACCATTTCATGTTTTATAGATGAAAGTATCATTATGAAATTGAATGAAATGTTTAGTTAATGTTACTTATGGAATTGTCCTATACGGTCTAATCTGAACACTGATATATTGGGAGGTATTATTTTTTAGCAGACAAAACATTAGCACAGTGTCCCAATGATATAGTGTTATAAAGTTGGCAATGGAAATAAGTCATGGTGTAGGAGAGATGCAACATGTTGGAAATGTTACAGGAGGCAGGAAAGTAATGTTCATTTATCCAAAGACAGGCATGTTTCATTGTACCCCTATGATTATTCAGATTAGTGGATTACTTAGTCATCAGGACATATAAATGAAATTTCTGGATATGAGAATATGTATATTGGCTGTGGATAGTGTTGAAGAAGATGAGGTAGATACGGATTACAATGATTTGGTGGAAGATAAGCTAAAGGCAGTCAACAAATTGACCAACAACCAGAAAGAAGAACTGATGAGTGTATTATGGAAATACTATGATGTATTTCATGACCATCCAGGAAGAGTGAAGAACTATGAGTGTACACTGAAGGTGAAACTCCATGAATGGTTTTATATCAAACCTATGGAATACTAATATCAAAGAGGAAAGCTGTAGTAAAGGAATTAGACAATATGGAGATGTGGGGCATTATTGAAAGACACAACAGCCAGCCCATACAACAACCTGAACATGGTCATTTCCAATAAAAGTGGCGATGTGAGGATGGTTTTAGACTCAAGACACCTAAACAAGTTCTTGGAGAGAGAGACCGACCATCCTGAGAGCATTGATGAGCTGTTACACAAATTATGACTTATCAAATGTATGACCAGCTTAGACTTCACATCATGTTTTTACCAAGTACTTTGGCTAAGGACTCTGTGTATAGAAATTAAGACTGGGAAGTATGTCCCTGGAGCAAGAGTAATGTAAATTTGCTGTAGAACATTTGAATTTCTTGGGACATATCATCACAGAAGATATGATCACACTTGATGCGAAGAAACTAGAAGCAATAGCCAAATTCCCCATACCAAAGACTAAAAAGCAACTAAAATAATTTTTCAGAATATGTGGTTATTATCGAAAATTTCTGAATACACAGGCTTTAAATGCTCCATGTTTGAACAACTTATTGAAGAAGAATACTGTTTGGACAGAGACCAAAGAATGTGTATAAGCTTTTGAAAACATCAAGACCCAGTTATGCAATAGAAAAATTTTGAAAAGGCTAGATTTGTCTCAATCTTTCTGTTTAACTACAGACAGTAGAGATTATGATCTTGGAGCCCATGTTTTCCAAGTAAAAATGAATGGTGACAAGACTGAACAGAGATCCATTGCTTTTGCCAGCAGAACCCACAAATAAATAAATAATAAAAATAAATAAACAAATAAAAAAAATCTTACACTGTGATTGGGAAAGAACTGTGGAAAATCTTTTCGGCATTCACTAAATTTAAAAATTATCTATTAGGTCATAAAGTAATTGTCGATACTGACAATAAAGTTCTAACTTACATTCATGAATATAAAATGCTTTGTAAGCAAATCACCAGAATGATTCTGTTTCTTCAACAGTTTGAATATTCAAGGCATTATATCCAGGGGAAGGAAAAATCTTGGTACTGATACAGTCTCTCATCTCCTGGTGGGAGATGATTTTGAAGATAAAAAGGTAAAGCAGTCAACAATCCGAAGATTGGTTTGAACACCACAGTGCTTTACTAGGCATGGTCCTGTTTGGAGGTGGTATGCCGCTGCCTTCCTCCGACCTTCGAACTGACTTACCCAGCCAGTTATAGGGGGACCTACAGTTTAACGTGGCTTCCGAACCATGGTGCTATTTGGTATTTTTCACATGAGCAATACTGCCAGAGGTGAAAGAAGTGGAAAGTGACAGATAAGCTAAAAAAGGAAAAGAGGGAGAAGAACAATTTTACAAGGTCTACAATGGCATCCTGTTGAAGAGGACGAGTACAGATAGTGATCATTGGAAACTGTGTTGGCCTGAAGATTGTATTGATATTTTGATCAAGTATGTTCATGAAAGTTTCAGCCACCGTGGAACACAAAAATGCATACAAAAGATACATTAAAAAAAAAACATATATTTTTACAATATCACCAGAAGAGTAAAGAAGTTATTAGCAACAAGTGATAGGTGTCAGAGATTTAAGGTCACAGACCGGGCAAAGAGATAATCTATGCAAAATATCTTGCCCAAGCAACCTTTAAAATTAACTGCTATTGATTTATGTGGATGCCTACCAAAATATAGAGGAGGACACTGTCATATTTTTGTGATGATTGAATTCTTTTCAAAATATGTCAGATTATGTCCTCTAAAGAAAGCTACCAGCTGAAGCATTATCGATAAAATTAGGAAAGATTATTTTTGAATGGTTGGCACACCAAAAGGCATTCTTTCAGACAAAAGAAACCAATTCACTTAAAAATCCTGGATAAAATTGATGGAATATGAAAACATAAAGCATATTCTGATTTTGGCCTACCACCCTTCAAGCAATCTAGCAAAGAGGTACATGATCAGAACTTATTGCAGCAAGAATCTTGCTTCACAGATAGAATATGTTGAAAATTTTAAAGTCATCAATAGCCAACAGCATTCATTGACTGGATTCTGTCCATATGAAATACTTCATGGAAAGAAACCACCAAACGTAATTAATGATTTAATCCAGTTTACTAAGTACACAAGAAAAAGAAGGAATTTGAGGGAACAAGAAGAGATAAGAAAGAGAAGACACGATAAAAGATTGAAACCCACACCGTTTGATAAAAGAGATTTACTGATGCTGAAATTATAAGGAAAATCGAAATAAATCAATATAGAGTTGAAGAAATTCTTTGATATGTACATCAACCTATTCCGAGAGGTCAAGATAACACACCCAAATGCTTATGGACTGGCTTATCCAAGATCTGGAAAAATATATGAACTTCGTAATGTGACTGAGCTTGTAGTGTAACAGGTTACACATGTTCTATATTCAACTCAAGGTATCAAATTAATTTGTCTTGTGGGGTGTATCAGTTTATGGAGGCAGTTACTGTCTTGAGAACTCTGTATAGGTTTTGCACTGACCCAGCACACTGGTCCACAGTCAACAGTCATGGAGAAGAATATATCAGCTAGGAGCACCAAGTCCATGGAAGATCTGTAATATCAGTGTAACAATGTCAATGTACCTTTCTTTCTTTTGTCTGATATTTAGAATTGTTCATTCATTGTTCTAGTATCAGTTGTAGTGAGAGTTTGAATGAAACTCTTTCTAATAAAAACCTGTTGAAATTATTTGAAGAAATTTAAAAGTGTCTCTCTAAATAGAAAGCACTTCGGGAGTGAAGTTCGATGAAATTAAATGAAAAAAATAACTTTGAACTTCTTATGGGCACAGCGTAGCTGGATTCATATAACAGGAGTTACATTTAATAATTTACATAGTCTGAGATACACGATTACATTATTATCTTAAGTTATACAAACAGCTGAGTACCTTATGTAAATAGTATATTATATAGTATATTATGTGTGTACAGACTTTTTTAATTGTACAGGTTGTTTCAACAGGGACTTTACAACTTTGAAATTAATATATATATTTATTAAAAAGACGTATAGAGATGGTTTAAGTGTTGTTTCAAAGGAAGACACATCAAGTTTTGACTCGTGTAGTTCGCTAGTGGAGAATCGTGTCACACCATGCACTAGCAGCAGTTACGTTAAATATTGTTGCCTTCACTGGACCCAAGCATGCTAGCTGTGTGTTTTGGTTTGAAGAATCAAAGACGGTGACAACAGTTCAGCATAAATTTCATACCAAGTATGCTAAAGATCCTCCTAGTAGGCCTACAATTTATGAGTGGCATAAATATTTTGTAGAAACGGGATGCTCAGTAAGATATAAGAAAGTACCAGGTTGTCCAAGCACATATGACAAAGTTGTTGAGCAAGTGAGACAGAGTTTTGTCAACAGCCCTAAGAAATCAACCCAGCATGCATCTCGAGAACTGCAAATCCCACATACAACAGTTTGGCATGTGTTGAGAAAAAGGTTTGCATTTGAAACTGTAGAGATTTTTGCTTTTACAAGCAATTAAAGACACTGATAAGATTGCCCGGAAGAACTTTTGTGTGGATATGTTAGACTGAGTGGATGATGATGAACATTTCTTGGACAACATAATCTTTTCTGAAGAGTCAAATTTTCACTTAAGTGGCAAGGTAAACACAAATAACTGTAGGATTTGGGGCAGTGAAAATCCACATGAAACATTGCAACAAGCTCTTGATAGCTCTAAGGTGAACATTTTTTGTGTGTTGAGCAAGAAGAAAATGTACAGCTCCTTTTTTTTCCAAGAACAAACCATCAACAGGATAGTGTACCTGGATATATTGCAACAGTTTTTGATACCACAGATCGATGACAATGGACACCACACTATCTGACTGACATCTGGGATTTTATCAATGACCATTTTCCAGGTAAATGGATTGGCTGTGCCGCGCCAATTGTATGGCCTGCCTGTTCTCCAGACCTGACACCGTTAGACTTTTTCTTCTGGGGCTTCATCAAAGATATGGTGAATGTACTTCCTTTGCCGATCACTCTACTGGAACTTAGAGCTAGAACCTATGCCACCACTGAGCAAGTTACACCTGCAATGCTGATGCGAGTTTGAGAAGAAATCAGTTACTGATCGATTGTCTGCAGGATAACCAGTGGAAGCCACATCAAAAACTTTTAGTTTAAGGTAAAAACTTGATGTGTTTTCTTTTGAAACAACACTAAAACCAGCTCTGTACCTCTTTTTCATAAATTAATATGAATTTTCAAAGTTGTAAAGTCGCTTTTGAAACACCCTGTATTTATGCCAATGTTTATTATGTTCATATTATTATGTTGCTCAGTAGATTGTATCTATTCATTGTAATTTGTACACCAGAAGAAGGTATGAACCACTTGTAAATCAAGCATGTGGGAACACTAAGTCTCTTTCATTTGTAACATCATACTTCTGTTTTCAGTTTCTGATGCTGCACATTTTTTTGTCTGGTGAGAATATAAAGTCTTATCCTCTTATATCATGGTATTTTCTCTTTAATTCCTGAGGATGTAGACATCAGTTGCAAGTTCATGTAATTAATGATAATTGTCATGCGATAATATCAATATTAGTTAGCTTGGTACTTTGAAATTTCACAAATTTTCAATTTTAACAATCAATATTGGGTGACTGAGCATGGCTCAATTTATTTCTGTTACATTTTGCTACAGTACCTATGTAGGATTTGTGACCATTAAATAAAAATAACAATAAATGTACTTAGTTCAGTGCCAAAGGAAATATTTTTGTCCAAAATTTCCTAGATATTTTGAAATGTAAAGGTTGGCTACAGATGCAGAAACTTCATTAGTGTAGCCAAAGAAAACTTTATCTAACATATATACAATTTTAGAAAATTACATTCTTATGAAAAATACAAGTATGTGGGTGAACTTCAAAAGAAAAAAACCAGTGTAAAATAGAGTTGTTTCTGAGACAGCTAATATATATAAGAATTTCTCGGTTAAAGATATAAGATATAATCAGAAATAAGCTTCATGTCAGTTATAGAAGATTCATATAAATACTATTTGTATTCTATGTATGATTTTCATGTCAGACAAAGGCAAAGGTATATGTACCACAAACATTGCTTTGTATCTGTCATTGCCTACCTCCCTTTGACTTACAAGTAAATTGATTGTGTTTTACTTTGCTTGGAAGTTTCAGGTGATAGTGCATTGGTGTTTCTGTGCAGAACAATCCATATAGATAGTCTAGAGACTGCAAGCTGGTGAGCTACCTCTGAACCATATACAGTGATCCTGAAATGCAATTTAGTAACAATTTACATTTTTTGATGATTCTTCATGCAACAGCTGGTCTTCGAGGAGTCAGTAAAGCTGCTGGGGAGGTATTATAATAATATCGGCCCTCCCAGCATTAGCTTAATAACATGATGCCATCTGGCAGGCAACTGAAGAATGAGACACTGTCCAGTGCAACTGCCCAGTGCCCAGCTCAACTGCAGAACGGGGGTACCGGTTATGTTATGTGGACATCAAGTCCACACAGACATGTTCTGAACTAAGTTATTTTATGTAGGACTATGTTCAGGTTAATTACAGTGATTAGGCTAATGAACTGTGTGATGCATGGTGCAGACAATTGTCAGACCAATCAAGATGCCACAATTGTTGATTTTAAAAAATCAGTTCTAGAACATTCTATAAACTTCCATTACAAACAGTTGCATATAAATTGTGATATGGTGTAAGTAACTACATATTATGGCCAAAGGACACTGTAACATAACTTACTAAATCGTTTTGTAGCCCAAGGAATTTTATTAGGAGAGAAATCAATTGATTAAGTTTAATGACTTTCTGTAATAAAGCAAATGCCAATCAATGGTAAAAACCAGTTATTACAATTTTGTAAATCATTGTGAACATTTTGTGATTACATGTCAGCAACTGATTTCATTATTTCTGCAATTAGTTAGATAACAATATGTGATTCATACTGTTATGGGAAACCAGTGTTCGTATTTCACAAAGAAAATAAGAAGATATGTGCATTCTCATATTGTGTATAGGATCGACTAGTACCTAAGCATTTCTTGATTATTGTAACTTCTATTAATGCCACACTTTTAATTGTGAGTAAATTTTGTATGGTAAGGTGAAGCATTTTTTGCTGTGTTTTATATACTGGTGAGCTTTTGGCAGCATAGTAGTTGCAGTAGTTATGGTAGTTGTTATTGGAAGTAGTTGTGTATTGTTCTTGGAATTGTAAAGTTACCAATATGATGGTCAAACTGGAATATTATGGAGTTGGTGGATGAAGCTGCATAAAGAAGAAATGAACATTACGTTGATACTGTGCATTCTTTGAAGATCATTCTCTCCTACAATATCGCTCAGAAATTGCTGGCCTGTTGTCTATCTTGCATGCGAGCAGATTACACCCATAAATGAAGATTAGATGAGTGTAATTTTGTTCAAATATGCTATACATAATTTTAACCTCACATAATACTATGCTAATTGTCAATTAGCATCTGTAGTATTATACACAGCACAGTATTTTACAAGTAGGCATTAAATAGCTGAAGTGAGGCTGAGCACATCACAAACAGTTGGTGTATGTAAAAGTTTGAAATGCGTACCTTCATTGTTGTGGACAATATACTGTATTTCTGTTTTCTTCTATTAATAATAGAGGATAGATAAAAAGTCACCTTAGAGAGGATTGCCACAATTCATAAAACAAAATTTTTACCATGGCTTTCATTAGAAAAAGAAACAAATACATTCACACAGCACTCACACTTAACTATGATATGTAACAAGCAAGATCTTGGCAGTATTTTATGCATTTACTTAAGAAACATTTTTATTGTGAATTTATACCAGCAGTCAAATGTAAACATATGTCCTTAAGACACATCAGAGTTCTCAGTGTTTTACCAAATCAATTTCAAAAGACAGTAAACAAAAATAAAAAATAGAAAAGAGATGACTTACCAAAAGGATCAGCTTGTCGATAGAAACGAATAAAATCACACACAAACACACATACAAGCTTTCACAACCGTTGGTCGCTTCTTCAGGATAAGAGGAAAAAGGGGGAGGTGAAAGGGAAGGATATGGGTCTTAAGGAAGTGGAAAAGGAGTCATTACAATCCCAGGAGTGGAAGAACTTACCTTAGGGCTTTCTTAAGACCCATATCCTTCCCTTTCTCCTCCCCTTTTTTCCTCTTATCCTGAAGAAGCGACCAACGGTTGCAAAAGCTTGTATGTGTGTTTGTGTGTGATTTTATTTGTTTCTATCGACGAGCCGGTCCTTTTGGTAAGTCATCTCTTTTCTATTTTTTATTTTTGTTTATCCCACCAGGAAAGTTTCCCTCTATAATTTTCAAAAGACAGTAAACATCATAAATGAACCTATCCATTGGTAGGAACATATAAACATAATAGTTTAACATAAATGTGCAAATATGTTAAAGCACATGGTGGACCATAGAGTTGTAACAAATTAGTGCTCAGACACTTAAGTAAAGTAATGGAATACATTTCAAATCTTATAAACAGACAAACTTTAATGTATATCAAATTCTATGTGATATTTGAGCTGATTAAGGAAAGAAGGCGTAAAGCATGTATTCACTGTGTAGATAAAGTCACAATAGGTCATATCATTTCCAATCATTAACAAGACAGAAATTAATAGCCACAGCTACCTCAGCTATGTACATGATAGGAGTATTTGCTATTCATTATATTTCACGATAATTATACAAATGTAATATGTATTGTTTGATTTCGTATTTATGAATACCTTAGATATTTGAGTATCTGTACAAGAGTTTTTATGTGTTAGGAAAATTAAGACAGGATTTAACTTTGTTTACAGATTATTAACATTCACATAATTTAGGAAAGGGAATTACAAATCAAATATTTTCATGTACTAAGTGTTAAAAACAATGATAAACATTGTTAGGATTACTATATAAGGAGGGCCAGCAGAGGTCGTTGGAAGGCAGTTCTGCTTGAGATTTCGAGGCCGTTACTATGTCGGTCAGCTTATTGTATTTGCATTGTTAAAGTGCTGGTCATAATTGTGAACAGTTATCGAAAATAAACAACGATTTCAATTTTACTTGGTGTTGCTCTGAATTACTGGTTATCCACTGATGTACACCTGAATTGGAGAAGCTTGCTCCAGCTGCATGTATTGTGAAGAATTCCACATGTTTCTGCATTATTTAAATTTTAGATGCAGATCTCCGAGCAGTTACACCAATCCCCGAGATATCAGGGTAACACTGATTGTACAAACTTTTAGTGCTGCGACTATTTCTGAGATGGTGGAGGAACCTACATCTTAAAAACTGTTATTACTGCAACTACTGTGATGCGACGACATATAATATTTGTTACATCACAATTGTTTGATGAAGCTGGTATAAATGGATTGTTACACTGCAACTATGCACATGCAACCACCATCTCTGACTGCTTCAGCAACACAAGCATCTTGACAGTGAGTGAGGATGGGTGTGGAGGGAGAAGTATGCATGATGGATCTGTTAGGTGGGAATGTGAGATATAGCATGAAATGCAGTGAGAGAATAATAATTACTGTTTCTTATTATTTTTATCATTTCAAATCCCCTCCTGCCTCCTCATGCAGATCTTTACATATCTCTTTTATCCTACCCCACTCCTTCCCTTCACTGCATTCCATGCTGCATCTTACATTACCACTTATGAGAGCCTTTACAATCCATCATGCAATGTGGTGGATACCCCAGTCTTACCCGGCATCCTTCCGCCTCCACTCCCCTCCTCACTCTCCGTCATGATGCTTATGGTGCTGGATCAGCCATAGTTGGTGGCTATATGTTCATAATTATATCTGAGTGGTTGTGTGAATGTATGTGTTCCTATCACTGATGAACACCATGGTCAAAAATTTTGTTGCATGAATCTGATGTCCATCTCACTTGTCTGTCTGCAGCTCATCAATTGTCTTCCTGGCGAGTTGTTACCTACACTCTTTTACTGACATTCCAATCTGTATTTTCCATTGTTTTAAGTGGCATTAATGACTGTTATAAAGTTCAAATATTTACATATGAAGTATCATTTATTTAGTTTCATTCTTACCTTCATTCAAATATGGAGCTGATGCTCTTTCTCAGTTTTGTTCTTATTTCCAAATTTTAAGTTCGATTTGGGAAGCATAATGTGATCTACAATTGACTAAATATTTTTGTGCAGAGAGAATTATTCATGACAATATTCCTACAAATGATATTTTTTAAATTATCAGTAACATATTAATGATAATTTGAACTCACTGCAAAGACATTTGAGCTGCAACAGGCACATAAAACAAGCATTCGTAGGCACATAACTTTAAACTTTTGGCTACAACCTTTGTGGGAAAATCACACACACATGTTAATACACACACTGCATTCATACAACCACACAGGCACACGTCACAGACTTGTAACAGTCATCTCCAGCTACTGCATTGCCTTAGAATGCAGCAAACAATGATGGCTTAGTGTTTTTGAAGTGGATCTGTCTGATTGTTTGAATGAGTGTGTGCTCCTTTCTGATGAATGCTGTACCTGAAAGGTTTAAGATGTGTGTATGAGTGTCTATTTTATGTCCCTGTCACAGCTCAACAAACATCTCTGTGATGCAAACTATCATCTTATATTATGGAAGGAAACTTTCATGGTGGGATAAATATCTATAAAAAATAGAAATCGAATAACTTACCCAAAGCACAGGCTCATTGATAGACACAAACAAACACAAGATTAGAGCTTTCGCAACTGTTGGAAAAGAGGAAGGAAGGAGGGAAAAAAGGGAAGGATGCGGGTTTTAAGGGAGTGGAAGAGGACTCATTCGAATCCTGGAAGTGGAAGGACTTACCTTAGGGGGGGGGGGAAGGAAAGGTAAGCAAGCACACACACATAAACACACAAACACATCACGGTAGACAATTGTAGAAAGGAAAGGAGTTGGACAGAGATAACAGTTGAGGCAGAGGCTCTGTTCAGAGAACTGAGGCAAAGATGTTATAGAACGGTGGGTGGGAATTAGAATTTAGTGGAGGTTGAGACCAGGTGGGCAATGGTAAGAGAGAATATGCTGAAGGGCAAGTTTCCATCTCTGGAGTTCTGAAAGATTGGTGTCGGTGGGAAGTATCCAGATAACCTTTGCGGTGTAACACTGTGCCAAGATGTGCTGGCCGTGCACCAAGGCATGTTTAGCCACAGGGTGATCCTCATTACCAACAAACACTGTCTGCTTGTGACCGTTTATGCAACTGGACAGTTTGTTGCTGGTCATTCCCACATCGGACGCTTCACAGTGCAGGAATGTTGATTGGTAAATCACGTGGGTGCTATCCCAAGTGCCTCTGCCCTTGATCGTGTACACCTTCTGGATTAGGGGACTGGAGTAATTGGTGGTGGAAGGGTGCATAGGGCAGGTTTTACAATGGGGGCAGTTACAAGTGTAGGAGGCAGAGGGTAGGGAGGGTGGTTTGGTGGTTTCATAGGGCTGGACTAGGAGGTTACAAAGGTTAGGTGGTTGGTGGAAAGACACTCTCGGTGGAGTGGGAAGGATGTCATGAAGGATGGATCTCATTTCAGAGCAGGATTTAAGGAAGTCGTATCCTTGCTGGAGAGCCACATTCAGAGTCTGATCCAGTCCCGGAAAGTATCTGGTGACAAGAGTGGCACTTCTGGGGTTCTTCTGTGGAAGGTTCTGGGTTTGGGGGGGGGGGATTAGGAAGTGATTCTGGTAATTTTCCAGAGCCCGGGAGGTGTACATGATCGAGGGCAGAGCCACTTGCGATAGCACACACATGATTTACCAACTGACATGCCTGCACTGTGAAGCGTTCTATGTGGGAATGACCAGCAACAAACTGTCCATTCGCATGAACAGTCACAGGCAGACAGTGTTTGTTGGTAATGAGGATCACCCTGTGGCTAAACATGCCTTGGTGCATGGCCAGCACATGTTGGCACTGTGTTACACTGTCCGGGTTACCTGAATACTTCCCACCAACATGTCTTTCAGAACTCCAGAGATAGGAACTTGCCCTTCAGCATATTCTCTCTTCCCTTTGCCCACCTGGTCTCAACCTCAGCTAAATTCTAATTCCTGCCCACTGTTCTTTAAGGCTTCAGTTCTCTGAACGGAGCCTCTGCCTCAACTGTTATCTCTGTCCAACTTCTTTGCTTTCTACTAATGTCTACCTTGGTGTGTTTGCATGTGTATGTGTGTGGGTGTGTGTGTGCTTGCTTACCTTTCCTTTTTTCCCCCTAAGGTAAGTCCTTCCACACCCAGGATTCTTCCCCTGAAGAAGCGGCCAATGGTTGCAAAAGCTCAAATCTTGTGTTTTTGTGTCTATCAACGAGCCTGTGCTTTGGGTAAGTTATTCGTATTCTATTTTTTATACAAACTATCATTTTATGTTGTTGAATCCCAACATGGACTTTCCATTGTTGGATTTTTAAAGTTATGCTTAATAAGAACATTTTCTTGCATGCAATCATAAAAATATTGAAAACCTCAAGCTGCAACTACGTTCAATATAATAAAATTGTATATACTCTGTAGTTGGTATCATGTAGGATTGTGCTTCTGCACATAAAGATGGAGCTATAGAGGATGTGAGGAGAGGAGAAGCTACAGCGGAGTGCCAACAGAGAAGCTTATGGGAGAAACATTGCATAACTCGCAGCTAGCGACATGCCTAGAGAATATCACTGGTTGTCAGTGCACAGTAATGGAGTGGGATGCACAAAACAGCTGAAAACTGGGGCGCCTTGTTCAGCCATAGATACTGATAGACTGGTATGGTATTGTTTTCATGGCACCAACACCTCTATAGCTAAACCATTGTTTTGCCAACAGTCGTGAGGTAGTGTCTGGCTTTGCTTAAGATTACACAAAACTTTTTGTGAAGGGAAGAACATTAAATTTCATGTGAAAGTATTACTAGTTTTGAATGATAGCATTTCTTGAAAACTGCTGAGTTGTTTTTTATAACTGGCTAATATTTGTTAAGTCACACGGTCTTATGTTTGAACCACATCATGTGTATAACTGCTCTGCTGTTTGCCTGGTCTATTAGTATCTATGGTCAAAGAGCAACTTCCTATGTGACACAGACTGTAAATGTTTAGCATTGCAAAAAGTTAAATACATACAACATTTATACTGTGAATTCAGAAGCATTTCCATTTTCCCCTCAGAAATGTCAGAATAACCTAAGTGTAATTTTTTCATATTTCCATTCCACATTAGGTAAACACACAGAATAATAAGTGGGAAATGATAGTTACAAATTGAAGTAAGCACCTAGTTTGCCAGCATTTCACTGTAAACATAGACTCAAATCAGTAATGAAAGAAAGAGAGAGAGAGAAGAAAATCTAATAACAAAGATTGACTGACTGTTATTACAACAATAGTACATTTCTTCAAGAGGATGGTATGATATACTGTGAAGTAAAATTGAATTTCATATTTTCTTTAAGGCAGTAAATATTTAAAATGAGCACTGTTTTCATTTTCAGAGCTACTGCTGTTTGTCTCGCTATGATGAGTGGTTATGTGGCAACACTTATTGGAAATATTATATTTCCTGTTGTGCTGGAGTTGGGTTGTGAGATACCCTTCTACTTGATTGCCTGCATGATGTTAGGTCAGTATTTTATTTTCTAGGTTGCTTATAATGATAATGGAGACTTTTACATCTACTTACAGAACTGTGTGTGTGTGTGTGTGTGTGTGTGTGTGTGTGTGTGTGTACTGACTCTTGCTAAGAACTGCAAAATGTTGTATTTTTACTCAATTGAGAACTATATAAGGTAATGAGTATGTTAAAACATTAATGTCTCCACTCTGCTCTGCCTGCTCTGGCGAGTCCTTGTTACCTTGTTAATTTTGTGTGTTATTTGTACCAAAGGGGCTGACTAATATAAGGTGATCACATGCATTGATTGATGCTCTTGACTGAAAAACACACATTCCTCCTCTCGCTGCAGTGGAGGGGCTGAGCGTTCTAAGGCACCGTGCTGTGGAACGCGTGGTTGCTCGCCCTTGTGTGTTGTCCTTATCACAAGTTACTTTAAGTAGTTTGTAAGCCTAGGGACTGATGACCAATGTAGTTAAGTTCCTTAGATTTACAAAAATTTGATCATTTCAACATCCTCCTCTTGTAACTCTTCTAGATGCAAAGGCTATGTTACTTTTTCCCTCTTCATATTCAATTGAGCTAAACAGTCTACTTTTGTAAGGCACAAGCACAGAAAACTATATGTTGACAGTATTATTTATTACTATACAAGAATTTTAGAAGATATTTCATTTTGTGAAACTGGAACTATCAACAATACTTAGCAATATAATTAACCAATATATGGGAAAAGTGGGGGGATGCTGCAGGTCAATAACAAAGCTGGGAGAATTAAAGAAAATTCGCTATAATATATGAGAATCTCAGCATCTTCAACATATGACTCAGTAAGGGCTGACGGTGACTCAGTAAGAAGCTAGAACCGAACTCCAAAAGAGAGAAAGGAACTCTCTGTACAGAGAGCCTGAAAACATGTTGAGATGAGCATGGGTAAAACACACAGCAGCAAGTGTGGATACTGTCAACTGAACATACAGCCATGGCACCCAGCATGAGCATATTAAGACAAAGTCCATAGTACCAATAACTGACCTACTCAGCTCACTGCTACTCACAAGTAACCACTTTAGTCAGCGGATCTGTCCATACATACACTGTGTGCACCAAACTCCCACCCCTCCCTCCCCCTGTGGAAATAACAGTTTTCTGCATTATTTCCCTGTGCTGTGCTCAACAGCTCTTCACTTTCTATTGGGTTATTCACTGCTGGGTACACTAAACACTGTACTTTCATTGACCCCATGCAAATACTAGTGTTGCATTTTCCATGTCAAATCCTTTGAATAATTATCTTCCACTGGTATTTCATATCCCAATTCTGTCAATCATTCTGAACAATGGAATTGATGAATTATCTTTTACATGACCTTTACAATCTTTGGTTTAAGTTATTTACCCAAAGCTAGAATTATTGTGAGAAAGTAAACTAGATCCCATATCAAAAGCAGAGGAGACCCTCTACTTGAATTATACTCTCAGACATTTGCTACCTTTTGTTAACTTATTACACTACAATATAGTAAACATTATCATTGACAACATATTTTATGGAAGCTCACATTTGCTGTTTCTTCTCTCTCTGTCGCGCGTGATAGAGAGAGAGAGAGAGAGAGAGGAAGAAACAGCAAATGTGAGCTTATAATGGAAAAGTAAACAATTACATGTAACTGACTATAGTGAAAGATAGTGTAAATAATACTGATTAAATTAATACATAAATCTCACTTCAATTAATAGTATTTCATTTAAATATTTAACAAAATAAGTTTATCAACAATACTTTCATAATTAACAGTAATTATATAGAAACTAAAGAGGGCAAAACTTCCTAACATTAATTGTGAAACACAATAATACTACTTTAATATTATGAGAAAAGAATTTAATTAGTTTTAACAGGAATACTAATTAAAATACTGTCTGAACTTTGACAATATACCTCTGGCATTATTTAATTAATATTCTCTAATTAAACCAACTTAGGCAATACCAAATAATAGAATATGACTTCAGCTAGTCAAGTTAGAAAAAAGAAAAATGAAAGTTTTGGATAAGACAATGATAATAGACTAATTACATTTATATTTATTATTATGCAACAGAGGCATTGGGAGGTTCCATAATGCAAGCAGATGGTAATAAATCTCAACATGCTTCGTTACAACTGGTTAAAAGAGCACCGACCATTGTCATGGGGAGAACCTGTAAATGGGAGAGGAGGGGGGTAGGAAGAGTACAGGAGAAGGGACGGAGTGGAGGAGAGAGTCTGGTGGTGGGAATTGCAAGAACTCTGCGAGGTAAGAGGAGAGGAGAGGGAGACAGGAAGAAGGTGCTGATCACTAAGGAGGGTGGAGAGGAGAGATGGGATCACAACTGATAGTAAGGGAGATGTTGGGATGGAGGGCATCATGTGCGAGAGGAAGGTGTTGGAAGTTTCCTAGGAATGGATATGCAGGGTATGAGGTTGCAGGGTAGGAGGGGTACAGTGATGCAGGCAAGGCAGAGGCCCAGTATTGGTGATGAAAGGGGATATCAGGGGTTTGGAATCAAGTTTTTGGGTTACATAGAAGATACAAATATAGTGGATATAGATACGTTCTAGGAATTAAAGGAGGTGGAGGAACAGGATAAGGTTATAGAGGATCCTGTTGGTGGATGGGAGGTGAATACAGAAGGCTGATGCTCAAGGATTTGGGGAGATTTATAAAAGGTGGGGAGGCGGAATCCAGGTGCAGTTGAAGCTGCAAAAAATGGGATGCATGAGGGAGCAGTAGTTGTATGGAGGTATTTCAGGGTGGGGGTGGAGTTTTTGTGGTAGGATGGAAGTCATAGAGCCAGAAGAAAGGTATAGTGTGACCTACAATGACTGCCTGGGATTTCTTGGGTTAATGGTAATGAGCCACTAGTTATTGGGTTATATGAGTTTGGATAGGGTGTTAGGAGTGTTGGAGGGTGGCTGCATCCTTATTGACCCATTTGTATTCAATCTTACTCAAAATCAAATGCAAGTACATTATGTATGGATAAAAATATATTTCATTAATTTACTTTCATATAGTGTACATGTAATTACATAAATTTTAACACCCTCTGACACACCTTTCCACCATACCATTTGTTTTTCCCCATTGTTCAGGAAGGTCATTGAAACCAACATTTTCCATTGTATAGATCACCATATCAACAACAAATAAGAAAACACTGTCCATACCATTCATTTGCTCTTCCAGATCCTTTGCGGTCTCTGGCAGAATTACTATGTTATCAGCAGACCACAAAGTTTTTATTTTTTATCCCTGAACTTTAATTCCCTCTCCAAATTTCTCCTTGCATTCCTTCACTGCTTGCTCAATGTAGATATTAAACAACATTGGGAAAAAGCTACAACCTGTCTTACTCCCATCCCAATCTCTGTGTCTCTTTCATGCCCTTCGACTCTAATAACCACAGTCTGGTTTCTGTATACGTTGAATATAACTCTTTGCTCTCTATATTTTACCCCTGTCACCTTCAGAATTTGAAAGAGCTTATTCTAGTCGACATTGTGAAAAGCTTTCTCCAAATCTACAAATGCTAAAATTGTAGGTTTGCCTTTCCTTAGCCTGTCTTCTAAGATAAGTTGTAAGTATTGCCTCCCGTGTACCTATATTTCTCCTAAATCCGAACTGATCTTCCACTAGGTTTGATTCCACAATTTTTTGCATTCGTCTGTTTATATTTTGTGTTAGTATTTTGCAACTATGACTTATTAAACTGATAGTTCTGTAATTTTCACATTTGTCTGTACTTGCTTTCTTTGGGATTGGAATTACTATATTCTTCTTGAAGTCAGAGTATATTTACCCTGTCTTATACTTCTTGCATACTAGGTGGAACAATTTCTTCATGACTGGCTCTCCTAACGATATCAGCAGTTCAGACGGAATATCATCTATTCCAGGGACCTTGTTTCAACGTGAATCTCTCAGTGCTCTGTCAAATACTTCTCAAAGTATTGTATCTCCTCTCTCCTCTTCCACCACTTTGTCTTCCATTTCTAGAATACTACCTTGAAGTTTATTTCCTTTGTATAGGCCCTCTATATATTCCTTCCACATTTTAGTTTTATACTGGTTTTCCATCTGAGTTCTTGATATTCATACAGCTGCTGTTATGGTCTCCAGATATCTCTTTTATTTTCCTATATGCGGTATTTAACTTTCCCCTGGGTATACATTCTTCTGTGGTTCTGCATTTGTCCTCTAGCTACTCCTGCTTAGCCAGTCTGCACTTCCTGTCAATTTCATTTTTCCAGATGTTTGTAGTCCCTTTTTCCTGCTTCACTTGATACATTTCTATATTATCTCCTCTCATCAATTAAGTCCAGTACATCCTGAGTTAGCCAGGGATTTCTATTAGGTCTTGTCCTTTTGCCTATATGATCATCTGCTGCTTTCACTACTCTATCTCTCAGAGCTACCCATTAATCTTCTACTGTATTACTTTCCCCTGTTTCAGCAAATTCTTGCCTAAGGCTCCCTCTGAAACCCTCAACCACCTCTGGTGCCTTCAGTTTATTCAGGTTCCATCTCCTTAATTTTCTACTTTTTTGCAATCTCTTAAGTTTGAATCAACAGTTCATTACCAATGAGTTATGGTCCAAGTCTATATCTGCCCCTGGGTATGTCTTTCAGTTTAAAACCTGGTTCCTAAATCTATTCCTTACCATTATAAAGTCAACCTGGTACCATTCAGTGTCTCCTGCTCTCTTCCATGTATACAATCTTCTTGCATGTTTAAACCAAGTGTTAGTGATCATTAAATTGTGCTCTACACAAAATTCTACCAAGCGATCTCCTCTTTCATTTCTTTTCCCCAGGCCATATACACCTAAATTTCCTTCTCTTCCTTTTCCTAGGAAAAGGAAGTTTCCATCTTTCTTAATTTTCTGAATAAGTTCATTTTTTGGCTCAGTTACATAGTGGTAGAGTGTCAGACTATTAATCCAAAGGTTGCAGTTTCAATCCCCACCAGGTCCTAGGATTTTTATCTCCCACTTTCCACTTTTTTGCACCTCTGGCAGTGTTGCTGATATGAAAATATTGAGTAGCACAGTGGTTCGGAATCCACGTTAAACTGTAGGTCCCCCTATAACTGGCTGGGTAAGTCCATTTGAAGGTCACAGGAAGACAATGGCATACCACTTCCAATTGGTCCATGCATAGTAAAGCACTGTGGTGTTCATACCAATCTTCAGATTGTTGACTGATTTACCTTTTTACCTCCTCATACATTTCTTCAGTGTCCTCATCATCAGCAGAGCTAATTGGCATATGAACTTGCACTACTGTGGTTGGTGTTGGTTTTGTGTCTATCTTTGCTATGGTAATGCGTTCACTATGCTTTTCATAGTAACTTACCTGCATTCTTATTTTCTTATTCATTATCAGACCTACTCCTGTGTTACCACAACCTGATTTTGTGTTTATAACTCTGTACTCACCTGACCAGAAATCCTGTTCATCCTGCCACTGAACTTCACTAATCCCTACCATATCAGACGTTAACTTATCCATTTCTCTTTTCAAATTTTCTAACTTACCTACACAATTAAGGGTTAGAGTGTCTGTTTTGTTTTTCTTGATGATAACATCCTCTTGAGTAGTCCCCACACAGAAATCCGAATGGGAGACTATTTTACCTCCGGAATATTTTACTCAAGAAGACACCATCATCATATATTCTTTCAGTAGAGCTGCATGTCCTTGGGAAAAGTAACAACTGTAGTTTCCTCTTGCTTTCAGCTGTTTGTTTGCAGTAACTGCATGGCAAGCCATGTTAGCTGTGTTACAAAGCCAGCTCAGTCAATCATCCACACTATTGCCCCTGTAACTACTGAAAAGGCTGCTGCTCCTCTTCAGGAACCACACGTTTGTGAGGGCTCTCCACAGACATCCCTCCACTGTGGTTGCACCTACGGTACAGCTATCTGTATCGTTGAGGCACGCAAGCCACCCAACCTCGGCAATGTCTGTGGTCATGTGAGTGGGTGCCAGAGATATATTTTTAAAGTTCAGATAGTATGCTAATTAGTATTTCTGATAAAACTAAGTCAATTCTTTTCTCATAATATTAAAGTAGGTATTATTATGTTTCACAAGTAATGTTAGGATTGTTTTGCTCTTATTAGTTTCTGTATAATTACCATCAATTATGAAAGTATTGTTGATAAACTTATTTTGTTAAATACGTAAATGAAACACAATTATTATAACTGAGATTTGTATACCAATTTAATCAGTATTATTTACACTATGTTTTACTATAGCCAGTTGCATGTAATTGTTTACTTTTCCATTATAATTAATGTAATGAACTCAATTAATATTATCCGATTAATGATGAAAATTCTCCTCAGAGATAATAAATATTGTTGAAATGAGATAGAATGGCTGGCCAGTACTTACCATTGTGCTGTACCGCCGATAGTAACACAAAATGAAAAAACAGAAAAAAAGGGGACAAAGGGACAAGCTTTCGGAATAGAGTTCCTTCGTCAGGTGGGAGAGAAGGGAAGAATAAAGGATGGGAACAGAAGGGAAAGGTGGTTCACGACCTAGGTCATGAAGGTGGTGTTTCGGGAGTGTGGACGTCAGAGATACTGTCCCCTTTTTTTCTGTTTTTTCATTTTGTGTTACTATCGGCGGTACAGCACAATGGTAAGTACTGGCCAGCCATTCTATCTCATTTCAACAATATCAATTAATATTATGTAATTTTCAGTGACATTGTTTGGAAGATATAAATAGAATGTGTTTGTGCCATGTAATTCAGTATTGTTTTGGCTGCGATCTGAGGCACAATCCAAAGTATTGTTTCATTTCTGATCTGAGGCACAATCCACACCAGTTGGAACTCTTAATTTTGTACAATTATGTGAAAGTTCTTCAATGTTAATCATGTGGAAAGTGTTTCTACCGGTATAATGAATAGGCTATTAATATTTGTGCCACATTAAGACGTACACCTCGGAGTTTAGTGTTCCTCACATGAACTGTTCAAATTTGCATTATTTGCATATGGATTGTACTTCCGACTTGCAGGGATTTTAATTAATGAGTCTTGTAACCTGGCACTAATGAATCATTAAAAGTGTCAAAGAAATGCAATCCTATGTGTTGCCTATGTTATTTGTAGCAGATTAGTTTTGCCCCATAAAATTTCAGCCAGGTGCTAACAAGAGCAACGATCTACAAGAACATCAAGAAACAATAAACTATGACCTGGTAAGGTAAACTCTTCCCTCTCCTCTACACCTCTCACATGTCCCAACCTCCCCTTGCCCCAGACTCCTAATTCAATATGCTGATGACACCACCTTCCTTGCCCTGGCTCCCTTCCTCACATGGTCCCAGCACCTTCTCCAAACCCACCTCAGTCAGTTTTCCCCTCAGTGCAACCAGTGGCTCCTGTCCATCAATCATGCCAAAACTCTGGCAATCATCATAGGTCAAACCACTCTATCCTTCCGACTTCTTGATTTTTACCTGACTGTCCATGATTGTTCCATCTGGCTCACCCACAACTTCAAATACCTAGGCCTTACCCTTAACTGCAACCTCTCCTGGAATCCACACCTCAAATCCATTCAAGAAAATGCCCACAACCGTTTCTGCCTCCTCGAGCCCCTCTCTGGCAAGACCTGGAGATTGCACCCCTCCACCACTCTCCATACCAGTGGTTCTCAAACTGTGGGTCAAGAGCCAGTAGGGATCACAGGATCTCTTACTATGGGTTGCCAGATAACTTTAACAGCTAAAAGTAAAACAACTGATTGCCTCAAATAAGTGTATTTTGTAGTTTTTATTATTTTTCACCCAATAAATAAATGTAACAGTTACATTCTTTTGCTTCTTTATTTAAAATGATAATGATGATGCGTTAATTTGTTGTTTGTTTTAGGAGTTTGTTGTTTGTTTTAGGAGTTACTTTCGAAGAATTCCTGATTAGGCTAAAAGCTAAAATTTTAAGAGTCTTGGGGAAGACTCCATAATAACACTACTGTGAAATTATTTTTGAAAACTTTCTTGAAAGCCTAAAAAGTTATCTCATTTTGGATCATAATAATAGTACAGTATTGAATACCTGCAAGTATAGCTTTGAAGAATTTAAGTAATGATATTCACAGCTAATAAAGATTAAGATAATTTTTATATTACTACTAACTTTCATGCACAGCTTCACTTACATTGGTGTCCTTGCATATGTGTCAAAAACCATTGAAAATACTATAATTTCACAACTTTGTTCTTAAGTTATGATCAGGATAAAAGAAAAGTGACCAATTTTCTGGTTTTAATATAAACCATACTTAGAATGATAGTAAATATTTCTTTATGAAGATAAAAATAAAGATATTATTAAATGCGAAAAGAAACTCTCTTTGTTAGATTGAGACTAATTCACTGACTGAAGAAGCTATACATTATACAATGCATAAATTATGCAGATTCAAATGTCATTAGAATTGTGTAGGTAGTTTGAAGTTGTTGATATCTTATGTAAGCATTGTATTCTTTATGTTGAATTGTGTTACATATATATAGAATTCCAATGATGTTTAAAACCATGTAGGTATTTTGTATAATACAACAATCTGTGCTTTAAACCATTTAATACCAGATAGTATGGGTATATGGGTTAGATTGGTATATTCAATGTGCAAACTGAAACATTAGACATCTGAAATGTTACAATGGATATTTTATTTGTTACATACATTTCATAGTCCACAATATAGAAATATAGTACATTTTCATTCAATATGTGACTCTAAATTCTGTGTAAAGCACACATGACATATTACAAAATGTAATTACACTACAAGGAAACATTGTCAAATGTCTTCTTCATGTACGCCACTTTACATGACTGCAAAATATAAATAAAAAGTTTGCATTACAAACAACAATAATAATAATAATAATATCTGTGTGGAACAAACAAACACTTCCTGTCACTGGAAATACAAATATACATTCTGGTAGTCTCTTATCGTAAAATTAATCAGATTTCTCCTCCCATGACGAGAGCAACACATCAATGTCTTGTGAGTCACCCATGTACCTGACAATCCACTGTATCTACACCAGTTCTTTTGGTTGTATCTGGATTAAGGGTTTCCTCCTTAAAACGTGGATCCAACATGTTTTCTGCAGCATGCATAGCTTTACATACAAATGTGTGCCTTGAGCTCACAGTTTCTTTAATAACCCACTCTTCTCCACCCTCTGCACCTTGTTCCATGGCAACTTCTGACAACTTTCCTACAGGATAATCCCTGCTATTCTGATATACATCTCTCCTATCAACTTTGATCCCTCTCACCTTCCTTTCCCTTAGGGCTTGCTCCTTTTTCTCCTCCCTCTGCCCTTCCTCTGGTAGTCATCCAAGGCTCCCCTCCTCTCCTCTTTCCTTCCCTTCCTGTCACTGTAGTGTCCATGGCCATCCGTCCTCATCCCCCCCCCCCCCACCACCTACTGCACTACTCACCACCTCTCTCGCAGATCCTCCACACCGTACACCATTGCACCTCATTGTGTGTTCAGTGCATCACTATTCAATGTTGATTATGTGTTTAGTACATCGACTAGTGTTTATTGGTAATTCACATTTATTTTATAACATACTGTAAATGTCCAACCTGCATACAATGCCTTCACGTTTTAACCATCCTACACACCATCATCTCTGGCTGCCACACTTTGAATTACACTCTGCGGTGTAGAAAGAGGGAGAGAAAGGGGAATAGGAAGGTTGGATCACAGTGGTGGAGATGGATACAGCACAACCTTCCAGAGTATGTATGTATTAGATGTGAGGAATGAGATGCAGCTTATGGATGGAGTGGGAAGGCAGGTGAGTGGAGGGAAATAAAATAAAATAAAATGAATGCACACAGCCCCCCCCCCCCCCCCCCACACACACACTGCACTCTCGAGTGCTGTGTGTATTTTGAAAATTTGGAAACTCTTTGACCACCCTCTGTACCGTCATGATCTTGCACCAAGTGACTTTTCCTTTTGCAGCATTTGAAATGTGGTTTGGTGCACAATGATTTCAAACTAATGAACAACTCAAGATGAGTATTACCAACTGGTTCAGTTCCGTTGTGACAGATTTCTGTCAGAGGGTTAAAGAAGGTGGTGAAGCATTGGAAGAAGTGTATCGATGTGAATGATGTTTATGTGGAAAAGTGAATTACATACGTAGTTACATATCACTGTCAATCAAATCTTTTCTCATGAGTGATGTTTTTATTTTGACCAAATGGACCTTACTTTTGAAATATGCCTTGTGTCTTGCATACAGTAACTGCTGTGTCTGCCATGAACTCCAACTTAACCTACTCTCAACTTTTGTCACCATACATGCCTCCATAATGTGTATGCCAGTCTTGGGTCTGTCATCTTATCCTTTGGTCTGAAAGATTCTGTTGACTCCATGGCATTTTGTTATGTTCATGGCTATTCTTGATGCCTTTTTGGGTTTGGATGTGATATAAATGGCTCTGGTTCTACATTTCTAGTTAAGACACACACACACACACACACACACACACACCAGTTTTGTCTGCACATGTGCAAGGTGTAGTGAACACCACACTCTCCTTAATGGATGTACTGCTTTTACAGCAGAATTAGTGGCCATTAAACAAGCCCTCAGTCATACCAGTTTTTGAGTAGTATTTTCATGATGGATAGGTTGCTTATTCATGACAGAGCTGTCCAATCAGTCACAGGAAGACAGAAATAACAGGAAACAACTACATAGCTTTCAGTTGTTAAGGCTTTCATCGGTCAAAGACACAGTCACATAGACATGACTGCCATTCCCATCTGCTGTGACCAGTCTTCAACACTCAGCATGGCCGAGGCAAGGTGAGAGCAACCATTTGTGGGGGGGGGGGGGGGGGGGGGGGGGGGTGTAAGGAAGTGACAAGTTGGGAGCAGGAGGGAGGGAGGAGAAGCATGTAATGGGTGGGGGAATATGCCATTGTTTTCTGATGGGACAGGGTGGAAGGACGGGTAGGGACTGAAATGTGTAGGGATAGAGTGTGGGGAGGGAAGGGTGGTGCACGAAGTAATATATACGATCAAGATTTACATCCTTGCAAGTGGTTTTCATTAATTTACTATGAGATCCTTTGATTATTCACACAATTGACAGTATTTTCCAATTTCATGATTACAATTAAATATCCAGATTGGTGAACATATAACACACAGGTAATACTTAAACATTCATGTACAGACAAATGTACTATAGTACTTTATTCAAACGATCATGTTTTACACAATAACTAATTGTGATTGTCACATGATAATGAATAGAACTTTTCTCCTATTTACATTTATGTTATCATTTATCAGTGTTATTATTTATGGTTGAGAGTATTCCAATGTACTCCAGTTAATAATTAACACAGTTACAGTTTTATTGTTCATTAATTAGGGGATAACAGTTCATGATGCATCCATTAATTTACATTTCTTCTCTTTATAAACACATTATATCCTAGTCCAAGATTGGTGCTCATAGTTACAGAAAACACATAGTTAGATGTGCAATCTGCCAATATAAGTATTCAATACTGGGGTAGTCTATTCAGTAAGACATGGTACTGTATAAAACAGTTCCATAAGAAGTGAAAACTGGAAGGGCTAGTGCCATTACACTCTCCAGAGTTTCTCATCTTCATCTTGATACTTGCTCATATTGGGCTCAAAAGGAATGAATAGACTGACTATTTGGCAAAGTTGGTTACCAGGATGCCAATTCTAAAGATGGGTTTCCAAAACTGGGCCATTAGTCAACTATAAACCATAAATTGTTGGAGGTCTGGAACACAGAATACTCAAGTCTTGTCTCCCCAAACAAGCTCCAGAGAGTATAGGAGACCTTAACTGGCTGACAGTCTTCCCTCCATGCTTCTTACAAGGAATGCACTGTCCCCAAGCAGCTTCACATGAGCCACATTTGGCCAAAGGATGGCCACAGCCTCCATTAGGAGGATGCAGGCAATTGATAGTGTGGTGTGGTTCTCACAATGGCTCACCTTCTACTCATCTGTTTATATTTTTCTGCTCTGTAGTGAAATCTTTCCTCCTGACTTGCTGCCACATGAGCTTGCAGACAATACCGAAATGAATACTCTGGTTTGTTACCTGCAAATGCTGTTTCTTTTCTTCTGTGTGAGGAGTGCACTTAAGCCTAATTTTCAATCTGACAGATTGGAGTGATATTCTTCACTTCCTCCAGCCCTTAGGAAGGTCTACACTCCTCAGATAAGTTTATAATTTATTTTCCAACTTAAGTGGTTCTGCTGAAGCTGATTTAACAGAATTTCAAAACTCATAAGTCCATTCCATGCTGTTCCATTCATAATGTTCACAACAAACTGATTTTACTGGACTTGCATTCACTTACAGCTACAGTCCCAGGTCAACTGAAACACAAGAAACCATCTACTGGCTTTGACCCTTGACATCGGCAAGCTACGATGTTTGACTCTAAAACTTGATCATTTGCAATGGGGATTTTTCTTTTGTTATGAATGTGTAATTACATCTAGCAATACAAACTGAACAATTTATGTTCATCCATCCACCTACAGATCACCATGATTTAATTACAAAACACTAATCATTTGAAACTTTGATCATTCATATTGGCAACTGCTTGGCAGAGCATTGTGGTAAAATTTTCTTTCTGTGTAATGGAAAGTTGTTTTATGAGTTTTGTTTTGCATTTTGGAATGTTGTTATCTATGTTTATTTACATTTAGTATGTCCCCACCCATGAAATCCTGGATCAAAGCAGATGGGTGTTATTGGTGCCTTGAAATATTGCTCCAGTTTCTGTCAAATTTGGAATGAATTGTCACTGCTAACATGCCTGTCAGTTAGGATCTGATGACTGTTCTTCAGTTGTATTGGTAGCTTTGAGCATATATGCATTGAACTTTTTTTGTCAATACACCAACAAACTGGGCAACTTCATGTGATCATAGTATGACCATGAGCAATTCCGAATACAATTTCTATTTTATTTTATTTATTATTATTATTATTTATCTTTAGTTCAGTCATGCCTGCAAATCAAGTCATTTTACTGCATGATTCAATAAGAGGAACAGAATAATGAGTAATGGTTTGTCCAGTGAGCTTAGATATATTATTACAAAAATACCTGCCGGCCGCGGTGGCCGAGGAGACTAAGGCGCTCCAGTCATGGTCTGCACGGCCGCTACGGTCGGGCGTTCGAATCCACCCTTGGGCATGGATATTTGTGCCGTCCTAGTTCGTAAGTAGTTCATAAGTAGTTTGTAAGTTTAAGGACTGATAACCCTGTAGTTAAGTCCCATAGACTATACAAACATTTGAACATTTGAACAAAAATACCAAATGTCAGTACATTTGAAGTGATGTATTGTACTTGAAATCTGAAACACTGAAAGGAAGATCATTTTAGTGCACTTGAAAGAAATGAAAGTTCTAAACAGGTAAACAATAAATAATAGATTATCATTACTTACTATGATTTCTATAAAGTAGAAGATTGCAAACATGAGATTAAAATTTAAAGTTACAGATCATTATTCTGCAAGTGATACAACAGAATCGTAATGAGTTTTTGTTAATGTTACCATAAGTAATGCATAATTTTGTGTAAAAACTATTGTATTCTTACTTTTAGTTACTTATAGACAGGAATTTAGCTGCCACTGTTGTGTATGTGCAGTGTAGTGACACATAATAGACTTAAGCTTAGAGTAATTGTGAAAATGTTTCACAGTACAGCATTTTCTGATCTGACTGTTGTTTATTTCTGCCATCAGTGGCGGCGCTGGTCAGCTTTGCATTGCCGTACACAAAGGGTCGTCCACTTACCTGAATGTCAGTCCATTGTAGCTGTTGGCCACATATTTGGCCACTGATGCCATCACTACATCATACTACTTTAGTCCTGTATTTAATTAAATGATTGCTGTTTTGAAGTTAGTTTGTGAACAAAATTAATAAAATGTATCGTTTTTAACCTAGGTTTTAAATTACTTCTTTCCTTTGTTTTCTTTTACCAGAATCCTTTCAGTCCAACTGAAATGGATTACTGTTGTTGTGCTTTCTTAGTCTTGACCTCCATAGACACAGAAAATGTGTTATGGCTGGTGTCATATAAGAAGGTGCTTCTGCGCATAGTGGCGGAGCAGTAAGGGAATTGAGGAGTGGAGGAACTAAGGCCAAGCACAAACAGTTGCGCATGGGAGAGAAACATTGCATAACTTGCAGCCAGCCACATGCCTACAGGTTGAACATTATTGGCTGTCATTGCGGTAATGGAGGGGGATGCGCAGAATGGCTGAAAACTGGGTAGCCTTCATAGGTGATGTCGACTTTAGAGCCCCCAAGCTTCTAAATTTATTTGATGCGCTGTTGAAAAGGTTTATATTTTCAGTGGGATTTCAGTAAATGAATATGAAAGCTTTAGAAAAATTTACTGCCTGTCAGAGGGATGAACTATACAGTGTGGAATGATAAGTGATTAAAAGTGTATTAAATTCCAGTGTACATTTTGCATGGAGCCTTCTGGATGGTTGATACAGTGTACAATAAATACTGGTTAGAGGAGGATCGTTACTGTGACAGACATGGCATAAAGTGCATGAACAGGAGAGACACTCCAGCCAACACAAAGCTAGAATTTTCTGAAATTATCTAGTGTGCAATCAAATTTTCATTACATAAGATTTTGGCAGTGTTGCAAAGATGCAGACAACTAGTTCATGCTGTAGTACAGGACTGTGCAAACATCTCAAGGACTCTTTGGATTTGACTATTTGCCACAAGCCATGTGGGTCAAACTAAACATAAGCTTCTCACAAATGCATACACACATACAAGGCGTGCCCAGAAAGTAAGTTCCATTTCAATTTATCTCCACTGCAGCGCTGCTATTGCAGTTCTGCACATGCGCTGTAGACGATGTGTATCAAGGAGAAGAACGTGCGCCATTTGGAGATCGCTGTCAGTTACGTACGCTTTGTTGTGCTTGTTTGAAATGTCGGCGTTGATTGAAAATCCCACCGCCTGTGAGATCAGGTCAGTGATTCAGTTTCTGAATGTGATGATAGTGAAACCAAGTGAAATTTAACGGTAAATTTGCGATGTTTATGGACCAAATGCGATGAGTGATTCGATGGACACATTCTCCGAAAACTGTCTTGAGCAGTTAAATCGGCAACCCACGCGCAATGGAAATATTCTAGACCTTATAGCCACAAACGTGTGCCTCAATTAGAACCGTAGATACGGTTGCTGGAATGACAAAAAAAAAATGTTGAGCAAAACGAAAGTCACGTTGAATGTGCACTCAAAACTTTCTTCCGAATCAACTATAGTAAGTGTTTTACACTCCATTATATCTCTGAATCTGATGAGTGTTCTAAGACTAAAACGAATTGCTTATATTAAATAGAACCGTAGCTATGTTCACTCATAGCTTTCTTCAGAAATAATCTATGTAAGTGTTTAAAGGCGCAAATGAAAAGTGCTCGATCTGCTGAGCGTTCTTAGGCCAAAAAGAACCGCGAACCTCAATCAGAAACAAAGATATTTCAAAACAAACCGATTCAAATATCTGTTAAAGGTACAGTGTTAATGTTATTACGCACTACTTTGTGTGTGTTAACTTCTGAGCAGTGTTGCCAGATCCGAATTTTTCTTCTCGGAAGATGAACCCTAAAAATTTCGGAAGTTGAAGTAAAAAATCGAGAAATCGGAACGTATGCAACTATTTATTTTTAGATAGAGAAAGGACACAGTTATATTGTAATTTTCTTATTAGAAAAGTAAGTAAAAGCAAATAGAGCTTTACTCAAAGGTTACAGAAATATTTTTGCACACAAGTCAATACATATTAGTGTGCTGCAACCAATACTTTCTTTACCAATATGTCTCTATGATGACAGGGCTGTCTTACAGATGACACTGCATGTTGCGTTTTTCGTGTCGTTGCCGACGCTTACGTCTGAACCTATAGAGATCAATGGTCTGAACAGTACTGTAGTAGTTGACCTGAAGTAGCGCCATCTGTTAGCGCGACCTCACTTTATGTTGACATTGTTGTCTCACAGATGTCGTGGCCTGTTGCAAAAGGAAGTTTTCAAAATTTTGGAAGATTCACTCGAAATTTCAAGTAGATTCGGAAAAACTACGGAAGATTCACTTGAAATTTCAAGAGGATTCGGTAAATTTCGGTAGATTCACTCGAAATATTTTCTGAAACAATTAAAAAAATCGAAAGAGCTTCCGATTTTTCAGATGATTTAGCAACAATGAGTGTTGCCAGCCTGGTTCCACAGAAAGAAGTAGACGCAAATCGTAAAAAGAGGGAGAAGAAAGTAGAATTTCGAATGGATATGCTGAAGAATTCTCAAGGATAATAAAAAAAGTAATAAAAATCCAGTATTTTTTTCAAATTTCCCTGACACATTTTTAAATTCCCTGACATTTGCTAAACATAATTTATTTACAGGTTATCTGTCATGTTGATGAAATAATTTTTTTCTGTAGTTACACCATGTCAACGTGGAAAAGTGGGACAAAGGATGGTCGATGAATTGTAGGAAATAATTTGCCAACAGCTGTAATTTTGCTTACTTATGTCACATGACTTGCAATATGCAAGTTAATTTTCATTAACCAACCCTTTAAGTTAGTGGATTGTTCCCATTCTGATCTCTAAGTTTGAGAGTTTTTCCTAGCTCCCTCACTCATGGTCACTAATCACTTAACACAACATAACATAAAACATAACACAACATAAATATGTTCAAATGTTTGTAAATCTATCAGACCAAACTGCGTGATCACCAGTCTGTAGCTTACAAACTGCTTAAACTAAGGTGAACTAACCTAAGGACAACACACACACCCATGCCTCAGGGAGGATTCCAACCTCCACAGCGAGGCACTTTAGACCGCTCGGCTACTCCATCGCGGCTAAAACAACATAAAGGAATCACTACCTCGTGCACTATTGAACGTGAATAACACGGTTCACCACTCCGCTTTTTTTTAGTCCCCTCACTTATGCACACTGATCATTTCACCTGAATTCAACACAATACAAGAAAACCAATACCGTCTGCACTGAAAAAAGGAATGACGCAGTCCACCAATCCTGCGAGTTGGTCGCCAACGTAAAAAAATAAATGAAAATAAAGGAAAACGCGTGTTTCATTACAGTGAATAACCAATGAATAGGGATTAAAGTTCAGGGTGAAGAAATAAAAACATTGCGTTTTGCTGATGACATTGTAATTCTGTCAGTGACAGCAAAGGACCTGGAAGAGCAGTTGAATGGAATGGACAGTGTGTTGAAAAGAGCGTATAAAATGAACATTAACAAGAGCAAAACAAAGGTAATGGAATGCAGTCGATGGTAGATGAATTTTGTTACTTGGGTAGTAAAATAACATATGACGGTCGTAGTAGAAAGGATATAAAATGCAGAATGGTAATGGGAAGAAAAGCATTTTTGAAAAAGAGAAATTTGCTAATATCGAATATTAATCTAAGTGTAAGGAAGTCTTTTCTGAAGGCATCTGTGTGGAGTGCTGCCTTGTACGGGAGTGAAACATGGACGATAAACAATGCGGACAGGAACAGAATAGAGGCTTTTAAAATGTGGTGCTACAGAAGAATGCTGAAGATTAGGTGGGTAGATCGCGTAACTAATTAAGAGGTACTGAACAGAATTGGTGAGAAATGGAATTTTTGGTATACCTTGAGTAAAAGAAGGGATCGCTTGGTAGGACACATTCTTAGACATCGGGAAATCGTAAATTTAGCGTTGGAGGGAAGTGTGTGGGGTAAAAATCGCAGAGGGCGACCACGAGACGCATATAGTAAGCAGATTCAAATGGATGTGGGTTGCCGTTCTTATGAGGAGATGAAGAGGCTTGTACGGTGGAGAGCTGCATCAAACCAGTCTCCGGACTGAAGACCATAACACACAAGTCTATCCACTCATTTCAGAAACAGAAAACGAAACAATGAGCAGCGCAACAAAGAAATAAAGCGGAATACAGAGAGAATTCGGCAAATGCTGCAGTGCAACTGTTTGCGGAGGAGGCATTTTGTCATAAAACGAGGTTGTTCCGACCTGACCTCTATTAGTGTTTGACGCAACCACTTATGAAACCACCCCCACCTAAAACCTCTACGTCACAATGTTTGCATAGCAAGTGCGACTTGTCTGTGACTTTTAAGGGAATTCCCTTTCGTTAATCAACGCATGGAGGTAATACGCAGTGTGTTTCTCATGAGGCACCAAATGAAAAGCGCTTCACCGTAATAATAAATATGACTGACTGCATTTCATATTGACTGCGAATAACCTTATAAAAATGATGAAATTAACTAGATTTTTGCGTATATTAGAAAGTAGAAAAGCAGATCCCCCTCCCCCAAAAAAAGGAGATCTCCTTCTAAAGGAGTAGACTTGGCAATACTGCTTCTGAGAGTTTTTTGTTTTCAATGTATTGTCTGTGTTGTTTTTTACTTGTTGTCTTCCGCCATCAGCATGTAAATTAATATTTTAAAATATACTCTGCAAAATAAGACTTACTTCGAGCTTCTTTTACTGCATATGCTAACAGGTTATGGGCCCAGTTGCATAAGTGTTTTTCTGTGGTCAGCGGCAGAGTTTTCGTGTGTAGAAACGAATTTGACACGTGCGACGTTTGTCTTTGTGTGACGAGATGGAACAGTATATGAATCCTTGCTTGAATTTATCTGGACGGGACAATTGGGCTGTGTGGAAATTCCAAATGAAGTGATATTCAGAGGAAAAGGTTTTTTAGATGTAGTTACAGGCATAGCAATTAAGCCTCCGCCGGAGAATGATGTTGAAGAAAAAGCGTGGCTGGAAAAGGACGCAAAGGCGCAGGAACGCGTGTGGAGGTAGATCCGCTAACTTAGGCCTACCTGTTGTCATGTACGCAGTCAGCTGGTGTGTGGGCTAAACTGAAAACTGTGTACGATAAGGAGTCCGCAGTGAGTATTCACCTTCTTCAGCAAAAGTTATATTCATTCCTCATCGGCGATGACTCGGTGGCTACAGTTATTTCGAAATTAGAAGAAATCAGTACGAAACTGATAAAATGATAATTACTAAGGTGTTGATGTCATTGCCTGAGAGATTCAAACATTTTCGTTCAGCGTGGGAGTCCGTCCTCTTTGAGAAGCAAACACTTAACGAGTTAACTACGTGACTGCCAATTGAGGAAGAGAGAAATAATAAGACCGAGCAGCCGGAGGTAGATTTGCCAAGTGTTAGCAGGCAGCAAAAACTTACCTGTTAAGCTTGTGGTAAAGAGGGTCATTTTGCAAAGGACTGTAAAAGCAAAGCGAAGAGAGAAACGAGAAGTTTCAATTATTGTAAGAAGAGGGGTCATTTTAAGTCAGATTGCTGACTGCTAAAGTATATGGAAGGCAAAAAGGCTCAGGACATAAATACCTTTATGTGTACAAGCTAAGAAACTGAGAAAGAAGATTATTGGTTAATGGATACCGGTGGCGGTGAGCATATGCGCAGTAAGAGAGAACTGTTCAAAGAACTGAGCAAAGTGCGAAGCCCAGTGAAAGTTACTGTGGGTGATGTGATACGGCGCGGTGCTATGGAACAGAATGCATGGAACGATGTTAAGTTTATCAAAACGGTACTTAGTGGAGTGCTTTTTGTGTCTGAACTAGAAATCAATGTTTTCGGTAGTAACTGTTTTGGACAAAGGTATGCGTTTAGTTTCAAACAAGGAGCAATGTGAGTGAACCGTAAAGGCGAAATTCGTGCACTGTCTAGACGTGTTAATAAAATGTATCGTATGTTGTTTTCCTTGAACGGAATACAATGAGAACTGTCAATGGTTACTGTGACATGCGCAAATAAAACGCAGGCAACGGCTGACAGTAAGGAAATGAGTGACTTTTCAGCGGTCGGTACTGATGGTTTGAGCGAGTTAACAAGCTTTAGTCTTGTTAATCGTTTGAACAGTGTTGAAAACTAGAGCGTTTGGGACAAAAAATGTGTCATCAGAGCATTACGCAGGTAAAGAGTTTTTGTCGCGTAAAGGAGTGTCCTTCGTTGACACTTTTTGAATTTTTGGCAGGTAAGCAACATCGCTTACCTTTCCCCGTCAGTACATCAAGAGCCAATGCTTCACTTGAATTACTTTATGCAGACGTCTGTGGACCAATGGAGACGTATTTGCTTTGGAGAGCGAGATATTTCTTGTTTTTGAAGGATGACTACTCAGGTTTTCGCAAAGTATTTTTCATGAACCAAAAGAATGAAGTGAAAGGCTTGATCAAAAACTTTATTGCAAAGGCTGAGAGAGAAACTGACCGAAAGGTTAAAGTTCTGAGGAGTGATAACCGACTGGAGTTTATGAATAGTGATTTACGTATATTTTTGAATGGAAATAGAATAAGCAATCAAACAAGCACTCTGTACACACCGCAGCAAAATGGACGAGCTGAAAGAGAAATGCGCATCCTGGTTGAAGCTGCTCGTTCAATGATTTCAGGAATGCCCAAGCATTTCTGGGCTGAAGCAGTTAACACAGCGGCTCATGTACTAAATCGAACTGGTCCAAGACGTGTCAGTGGTAAAACTCTCTTTGAAGCCTTTTATGGCAGCGAATTACCCTTATAAGACTTCAAAGTATTTGGGATTCGTGTGTCTGCGCTTGTACCTCAAAAAAAAAAAAAAAAAAAAAAAAAAAAAAAAAAAAAAAAAAAAAAAAAAAGACAAACTAGATCCCAGAAACAAGATAGGTTTATTTATGGTTTATAAAAGTGATGTGAAGGTTGTATACGTGGAAGAGACCAGGAGACACCGGGAGATACCAAATAGTTTTTATAATGGTAAGACATAGATTTCGGAACCAGGTTTTACAGTGTAAAACATACCCAGGAGCAGATATAGACTCTGACCATAACTTGTTGGTTATGAACTGTAGGCTGAAACTGAAGAAACTACAAAAAGGTAGGAAAATAAGGAGATGGGACCTGGATTGAAGGAACCTGAAGTTCTTAAGAATTTCAGAGGGAGCTTTAGGCAACAATTGACAGAAACAGGGGAAAATAAAACAGGAGAGGAGGAATGGGTAAAATTGAGAGATGAAATAGTGAAGGTAGCAGAGGACAAAATAGGTAGGAAGGAAAGACCTACAAAAAATCCTTGGCTATCACAGGAGATACTAAATTTAATCGATGAAAGGAGAAAATTTAAAAATGCAGTAAATGAAACGGGCAAAATGGAGTACAGACGACTAAGAAATGAGATTGACAGGAAATGCAAAATGGCTAAGCAGGAGTGGCTAGAAGGCAAATGCAAGGATGTAGAAGAATGTATAAATAGGGCAAAAATAGATAGAGCCTACAGGAAAATAAAAGAAACATGTGGAGATAAGAAAAACAGCTCTATGAATATCAAAGACACTGATGGAAAACCAGTTCTCAGCAAAGAAGGGAAAGCTGAAAGGTGGAAAGAGTATATAGAGAGGCTCTACAAAGGAAATGAACTTCAAGACAATATTGTAGGAAGGGAAGAGGATGTAGATGAAGATGAAATAGGAGAACTGTACTGAGAGAAGAATTTGACAGAGCACTGAAAGACCTAAGTCGAAACAAGGTCCCTGGAGTAGATGATATTCCCTCAGAGCTGCTGAAGTCTCTGGGAGAACCAGCCATGACAAACCTGTTTCACCTGGTGTGTAAGATGTATGGGACAGGCGAAGTACCCTCAGACTTTAAGAAAAATGTTATAATCCCCATTCCAAAGAAAGCAGGTGCAGACAAGTGTGAAAACTACAGAACCATCAGTTTAATAAGTCATGGTTGCAAAATATTAACACGAATTATATACAGAAGGATGGAAAAGCTGGTAGAAGCTGACCTCGGGGAAGATCAGTTTGGGTTCAGGAGAAATGTAGGAACACGGGAGGCAATACTCACTTTACGGCTTATCCTAGAAGATAGATTAAGAAAAGGCAAACCTACATTTCTAGCTGTTGTAGATTTGCAGAAGGCTTTTGACAATGTTGATTGGAATAAACTCTTTCAAGTTCTGAAGCAAGCAGGAGTAAAATATAGGGAGCGTAAGGTTATTTACAACTTGTACAAAAACCAGACAGCGGTTGTCAGAGTTGAAGGGCATGAAAGGGATGCAGTGGTTGGTAAGGGAGTAAGACAGGGTTGTAGCCTTTCTCCGATGTTATTCAATTTGTACAATGAGCAAGCTATAAAGGAAAGTAAAGAGAAATTTGGAGAAGGAATTAAAGTTCAGGGCGAAGAATTAAAAACATTGTGTTTTGCCGATGACATAGTAGTTCTGTCAGATACAGCAAAGGACCTGGAAGAGCAATTGAACGGAATGGACAGTGTGCTGAAAGGTGCATATAAGATGAACATTAACAAGAGCAAAACTAGGGTAATGGAGTGCAGTGTAAGAAAATCAGGTGATGCTGAAGGAATTAGATTGGGAAACGAAGCAATAAAGGAGGTAGATGAGTTTTGTTACTTGGGCAGTAAAATAACAAATGATGGTCGCAGTACAGAGGATATAAAATGCAGAATGGCAATGAGTAGAAAAGCGTTCTTGAAAAAGAGAAATTTGTTAACATCGAATAGCCGGAAGTCCTTTCTAAAGGCATTTGTATGGAGTATTGCCTTGTATGGGAGTGAGACATGGACGATAAACAGTGCGGACAGGAAGAGGATTGAGGTTTTTGAAATATGGTGCTACAGAAGAATGCTAAAGATTAGGTGGGTGGATCGCGTAACTAATGAGGAGGTACTGAACAGAATTGGGGAGAAAAGAAATTTCTGGCATGCCTTGACTAAAAGAAGGTATAGATTGGTAGGACACATTCTTAGACATCAAGGAATTGTGAATTTAGCGTTGGAGGGAAGTGTGTGGGGTAAAAATCGCAGAGGAAGACCAAGAGATGGATACAGTAAGCAGATTCAGACAGATATAGGTTGCCGTTCTTATGTGGAGACGAAGAGGCTTGCTCAGGATAGGGTATTTTGGAGAGCTGCATCAAACCAGTCTCCGGACTGAAGACCACAACAACAACAATAGTGATGTGAAGGGATACAGAATATTTATTCCTTCCACAAAGAGAATTGAAGTGCATTAAGATGTAGTTTTCTTGCCACCAGCAGTATCCCTATAATGGAGTCCGATACTATCTGTTATGATGAAGAAAATATAGATAAAAACACCTGTATCATAGGGGCAGAAAGAATTAGCAACGAAGGCTGAGCTTGTAGGAGAAGATAAAAGTCAGCTTGGAGAAGAATAAGAAATCTACAAAGACAGAGAACATGAAAAGGATTCTTTTGAGGATGTTGATGTTGAGAATGTGTGTGAGATCATACAATCTGAGACCCAGAGGAAATATTCAACATCCAAATTACTTAGAAGATTATGAGTTGGGGCTGTTGACAGCTGTGAATGACGACTACCCCAGCACCTAGAATGAAGCCATATCTAGTAGTGATTCTAGAAGCTCGAAA
Source organism: Locusta migratoria (assembly GCA_026315105.1). Lineage (NCBI taxonomy): Eukaryota > Metazoa > Arthropoda > Insecta > Orthoptera > Acrididae > Locusta > Locusta migratoria. The sequence continues at coordinate 429,434,724 of CM048747.1, forward strand.
GAAGCCATAGCAAGAGAGTTGGAAGCCCTTGAAGAAAATAATACATGGGGTTATGTATGCAAGCCTAATGATTATAATATTATTGCCACGAAGTAGGTTTTTAGACGGAAAAGAGATTAAAAAGGTAACGTTGTTTCTTACAAAGCTCGCCTTTTAGCTACAGGGTTTTTTTTTTATGATAACAACTTACCCATCTATCGACTGGATGTTTATAGTGCTTTCCTATATGGAAAAGTAATTGCAGATTACTATGTTAGTTTACCTGTTGGATGATTCAATAAAATGAAGGGTAAAGTTTGCGAACTTAAAAGGCTCTGTATGGTTTAAAGGACTCACAAAAAATTCGCATATTAAATTCCACACAGTGATAACTGGCTTAGGATTTGTGAGAAGTGATTTTGAGTGTTGCTTGCATATAAAGACAGATAACAGCAGCAAAACATACCTACTTGTTTACACTGATGATCTGCTGATAGCTTCAACTTCTCAGAGTGAAATTGACAATTTAAAATTGTTATTAAGTGGTTACTTTAAAGTGAAGTATTCAGGTCTAATTAGAAACTATTTGGGAATGGATATCATTCAGAATTTAAGGGAGGGAACTGTTACTATCTCTCAAAGTACCTACCTTGAAAAAATATTGTAAGTTTTTGATGTGTATGAGTGCAATTCTGTTTCAACTCCTATTGAGGAAAATTTTGATCACAGTGTGCTGAAAAAATAAACATCTGAAAATGAAGACTTTGAGAAAAGGTGTAGCAGATTAATAGGGTCGCTGATGTATGACGTGTTATGTTCAAGACCTGATATTTGTGTAGCAGTAAGTATTCTAAGCAGATACCAATCATGTGCAAGTCAGGATTTATGGAGTGCTTTAAAACGTGTGTTGCGTTACATTAAGGGTACCCTACAACTTATTCTGTTATATGCCAGGGATAAAAACTGTGCAGATACCATAACTGGTTATGTTCACTCTGATTGGACTGGTGGTAGAGTAGACAGAAAGTCCACAAGTGGTTATATGTTCAAAGTTTTGGGTTGTAGTGTTTCACGGGCATCTAAGAAGCAACCCACAGTGTCCCTGTCATCAACAGAATCAGAATTTGTAGCCTTAAGCGTGGCTACTAGTGAAGCCTGTTGGCTTAGTAATTTGTATTACAATCTTTCTGGCAGTCAAACAACTGTTGTACTTTATGAAGATAATATGCTAGTAATAAGTCTCTGTAGGAATCTACAATATCATCATAAACTTAAACATATAGATGTCAAAATTTTATTTGTCAGGGAGGACGTTGATGCTAAGAAAGTTGTAGTAAAGCACATTAGCACAAATGAACAACAAGCTGATGTCCTTGGGAAAATAACATTTGAAACGTTTAGAGCCTTGCTAGGATTTTGTTAAGTGTTGTACTTCAGTCCTTGTAACACCAATAATTGACACTGAGGTAGGTTGTTAAAGGTACAATGTTATCTTTAGAAGACAGAAACACTAATTACGCACTCCTTTGCGTATGTTAACTTCTGAGGATTTTTTTTATTTTTAATTTTTTATTTTTTTATTATTTTTTTAAATAACGTCCGTGTTACTTTATTGTTGTCTTTCGCCACCAGTGTGTAAATTAATATTTTAAAATAAACTCTACAAAATAAGACTTATTTCCAGCTTTTGTTACTACGTATCCTAACAAAATCTACAGCAAAGACAAAAGGATATCGCGTTTGAGTATAAAAAAAATCGCACTGACGTGTTTTACGGCCCACTTTAGATTTGTAGTTTTATAAGTTTTTGCAAACATTTTGGACCAAAATAATAATCTAAACAATAAAAAATTAATTAATAAGAGCGTCTGAAAGCCTTGTAGGAAAAAAAATTAGGTACTGGCGGGTTCCGAACCACTGACCATTAGTGTCACAGTCCAACACATTGATCACTACGCTACAGGTAACAGTTAGAAGTTTCATTCTTTAATTTGATAATATTGATGGCTGTTGTTAACTGATGCTAAAATGACATTTGTAGAAACTAGATTATCATTTATCGTACGAAGAAGGACGTCTTTTTGTTAATTCTTCAGTGTGCCATTGCTTTGAAATGACAACGTGTAAGTTACAATAAGAAAATCATCAAATACGCAACGCAAGATGGCGTATGCCAGAGACAGTTCTGGGCGAGGAATGTCACGTGACATCTGCGAACGGCTGGTTTTCGTTAATTTAATGGAGGTGTCAAAACTCCGCTATTTTTGCAAATATCTCTCAAACGATACGAGATATGAGAAAAACATAAGGGAGCAAAGTTGTAGACAATTTTCTCCTCTACAAATTCGTTTATTCAATTTTCGTGTCAGATGAATGGTTCGTTAGTAATTACAATTTTATTACAAAGGGCTTTTTATGGTATTACTACCGTATTTTTTGTCCGAAAAATTTGAAAAAGGGAAGTTCTGGTCTCTGGCGGCCTACAATTATATGTGCTAAATTTGGTGCTGATCGGTTTAACGGTTCGTCTTAAAAACAGGGAACACGTTACGGACAGACAGACATACATCCCAAAATCGCGGTTATTTTTGCAAATGTATCTGAAACGATACGACATAAAAAAATAAATAAATAAAAAATAAAAAAATAAAAAAAGCACATAAGAGAGCAAAGTTGTAGAGAATTTGCTCCCCTACAAATTCGGGTATTCAATTTTCGTTCAGATGCATGGTTAAGCCGTTATTTTCATTTAAATGTCGAGCTGTCAAAAAACGATCGCAAAGACCCACTTTTAGTGTTACTACCGTAACCTAAAGTGGGCCAAAAGGAAGGCGAGAGTTGAGTGGATTCTGATACTTGGTAACAAATCTTTGGATGAATATCTTTCGTTCAAAACAAAAATGAAGGAAACGGACCGGGTAGAACTGTCTGGCGGACTGACTTTTTCTTTGATGCTGTAAGATTTACAACAAAAAGGTAGGAAGGATGATAGCAGTTTAGAGACCCATCGACAGCGAGGCTATTAAAAACGAGGAAAAGCACGGAATAAAAAGGGATGGGATAGGAACAATCCCGACATATGTCGGACGTGATTCAGGGGAATCTCCAAGAACCGAAATCTGGACGGCAGGTCAGGGATTTGAACAGTTGTCCTCATGTGTGGGAAACCAGAGCGCTGACCAATGCACCTCCTCATTCGGTACTGATATACAGCCTTTTAAAGCGGAATTGCAGCGTGTTTACTGCTGTCAGCAAAAAGGGTAAACCAGCAACGTTTTCAATGATAGCTGCTATTACAGTCCACAGAATCAGGTTAACATAGTTACAACAATGGTAGTATTGGCTTTAGTTCAGTCCCCGTACGGCACTAGTTTGTTTTCCACCGTAACTGGATCAACGGAACACGATGTGTGAGGAAAAAGGAAAAAACGGCCAAGAAGCAGCAATGAAGGCGGCTCTAAATTTGACTCTGACGGTGATTCTAGGGACGAGAGGTGTATTGTCAGCCTTAATGCGTTTACATTTGGTTTTTATGGCGGGGCAGATGTTTGTAATAACAGAGCGACCCACGTGAGGTTTGTTTTTAAGTATCCTTACTTCCTGTTAAGCTGCCGCGATGTTTATGGATAGATATAGCGTGGCTGACTAAACATGTACGTAAACGTGTAAGCTTGGCCACGAGTTGCAGTATGTGACGTGTTCACCAGCATTTAAGCCTGCTACGTTTTTTTCTCATCTGCGTTCTTAATTACGCACACGGAGACTTGTCTCTAGAAAATTGCCCAGTCGTTTATTTTGTATGCAAACTTGAGGAGCCACGTCCGTCAGACAAGGTGTGCTGATGTTCTGTTGCTGATACCAAAGAAAGCCCAGTCAGTTTCTTTTATCAGTCTGCAGAAAATTAGCTAACACATGTATCCTCTTGCATAGTCCGCAGGCTAACATGTACCGTGTGTTGCTGTAATGATGAAGGCTTCGCCTGCCGCGCAGTCATGCTTTGTTACTGACAATGGTGCTTTAATAATGTCTTAATCTCTTATGCAGACTGTCCGTTCGCTCTGAAACAATAAACTATTGGATCGAAAGCATTTTGGCAGTCATTTGTAATACAGGGTAGAGCACTGGACGTCTGTGTAAAAGGAGGCGGGGTGCAAATACCGACTCAGCTGGACATAAGAATTGTTTTCTCTGTTATTTTGTTTTTCTTAGTGGATTGCCTTTCCATTTCTGTCTTCTCTTACAAGGACGTAGCCAAAGGGGGAATCCTGGTGGTCCACCTAAATGATAAAATACTACTCAAACTTATGCTAAGGACAACACACACATCCACGCTCGATGGTGAACTCGGACCTCCGAAGGGCCTAATGAAATAAGACACGACCGTGTAGTGAAACTGAATGATATTGGTATCAGTCATACGACGAAAAAGGGATACGCACTATCGACAGTCAACAAAACCATCTATAGATTTTAATTATTGATACATCGATAACAGCATCGGCTATTGCCCAGTTCTCCTTTAGCCGTTGTCCATTGTTGGCCTTACTGCATTATTGCTATGTATAAGTACTACAGTGGAATGCTGCCCGCTGCCGTTTATTTCTTTTGTGCTGTTAAGATAAGTTTCCAATTATGAAGAAGTTCATAACAAGAAAAAAGAAAAAAACCTACTTTCATTTGTCCACTAGCGTTTATCTAGAGGATGGATGCGTTCCAATGACATCAAGAGTAAAAGAAATGAAATTAAAGACTTACGCTTCCTAAATCACTATGCAAAGAATTTATACTGATGCAAAAACTAATGCAGATTTTGCGAAACACCAAGCTACAGTCGTGGTTGACAGGCAGCGAGCTTGCTGACATGCAACCGTGTCGTTCCCACTGTTCAAAAACAAAGAAACACTTCTCATTCTGATAATTTGACTTCGTTTGGAATAACAACTGAAGGTTCTGCTGGCGTATATTGAAACTTTTTTAAGAAATGTTTTCCAAAATTTTGTGTATAAAATATTGCAGTACTTGTAAGAAAGTCTTACAAATGCAAACTATGTGCATAAAATATAAAAAAAATATGTTAAGTTTGTTTTTAGAATAAATGAAAAACACGAGCCTTTGTAAATTTTTCGTTAACAAGTCGGACCCCCCCTCCCCCCCCCCCCTTTTTGACAATATCCTGGCTACGTCACCGTCTCTTACACATGTGACAGCTACCTTAGAAAAAAATAAAAAAGTAAACACACATGTACGTATACACATACATCCCCCCCCCCCCCCCACACACACACACAACGAATGAACCCTGCTTTCTGATGATCATCGCACAATTACATCATTTGAGCTGTTACGTTGAATTGCGCGTGAACCACTGTTATAAAGAACCCGAAAATAAAAATGCTACAGAAAAATTAGTTTTCCAGCATAAAAATCACACTAATAAGCTTACAGCCAAACAGTTGCAGATATGTATAAAACTTTTCACCTGGGTTTCGACACAACTAAGGGTGTCTTCATGGGAAGAAAAATGTAACCCAAATGATATGTGAAATACAATGAATTAATCCAGACTGTTAAATGACATTAAAAAAAGGCAGAAATATAAAATATTGTGAAATGCAGCAGTTTTACTTACTCAGATAACATGTCCTGTGTTACAGGATAGAGTGAACATATTACTTACTTTCTTACTTACTTCGTAAATTAAAAAAGGAATGAAACAACTTATTACATTAGGGGATAAGAATGGTAGGCCTATAGCATAATTGTCGAGATCAGACTGAACGTGTGACCACAGTGAACATAGTTACCGTGGAGTAGCCACATGCGACGAGCTTGTGTGTGTCCGCTTGAACTTTAGATTTTACACCGAATCAAGGTTAATAAATATAATGTTGGGCAGTAAGGGCTCTGTTATGCCATTGGCTGTCACTGTGACGTCACTGTGGGACTGCGCGCTCCCAAACGGCACGGAATGTGCATTTGTATTAAGTTCTTGACGAAAATTGTTTCTGCCTTAAATACAAAGTGCTATTCTGCTGTAAAATATTGCAGTTGAGAGTGCTGGGTCATATTCTATCGTAGATTTACGTGGTACGTATCAGTAACATATCAAATCACAAACATATTGACAATTTGTTTAAATATGAACTGCTGACTTTAAAAGAACAGGAATGTTTCAAACACTTTTTTCCGTGGCAAATTAAGCAACTCCGACTATAAATCCCTTACAGAATCGGTTTCATTGAAATGTCGAGAGCGTATTCGAGAATGTGCAACATTTACATTGTACTTCCTGTAGCACTTTGAGAGCCACACTTTCTTTAATGTTCCATCTCGAGAAAAAAAAAAAAAAAAAAAATGAAACTTTATTTCAGTTCCCTTTGTGTTCCCACTGTGAGAATTACAACCTGTAATAGCACAGCCTGTTATTGCATAAATAATAACATAAGTATTTCAAAGAATTACAACAGAAGTTACAGCACGCGCGACAAGCACTCGGGAAATCAATTTACTTTCCACTATGAACTTTTTACTTCGAAACTATGAAGTGAAACAAACTATTTAACCCTTTACTTCCCAGTGTTGTTTCTCGACAACAACGTATTAAAAGCTGATTTATACCGTATTTTGTGCATCAATCCTTAAAGTCGCATTGTTGTTGATGAATAACACGCTACAAGTATGACATTTCGCCACTTGGTACGGCGTGTAGCTACTTGTGAGGCATTAATCTGTCCGTCTTGGAGGTTGTGCTGCGTTGCCGTCTGTACGTGGCTGTGATTACGAGCGCGAGTGTGGTTCATGTTATTTTATTTGAGCAGTGAATTGTCTTTGGTGCTGTGGCGAAGATTATACTATCATTATTGATCTGACAGTGTTAACCATCAACAAGATAACGTCCCAAGTAATAAAATACCTCAACATGTGCATGACATAAAAAATCAATAGTGCGACCAAAACTTTTAAAACTATTTTGATCTTTAGTGCACTGTATTAATAAAGAAAACACCGAATTTTAATTTTTACAAAGCTTAATTCATAACGTGGGAATGAGAGGGTTAAGCAAATACAAAACAGAAATGGGAACGTACACAAACGCACACGGGTTAGCAACCAACTCTGCAGTGCATATTGTTTTGCTCCCAGGTGTCCCACAGTGACGTCATGCGCAGAACGGCGAAAACGCGTTTCGTACTGCGCATTGCTTACTGCGCCCCCTGCATCAATTTTTATTAACGACGACCGGTTTCGCTGAACTATGTCAGCATCATCTGGTCAAATAAAATATTTTACAAGGCCATAATCTTGTAATGTCAAACAGTTGTTATATAACAATTTACAGTGCATAGGTGCACAACGTCATTATAATAAAAAATAATTATCACAGTTTGTGGCAAAAGCAAGATTGCTCTTTTTATATTTTTTTACAATATTATAAGTGGATCGCCTCCTAAAACGTAATCCAGCTTTCAAAAGTACCTGAAACTGATTGGTGTAAGCTTATTATTGCGACAATTCGTACTGTTGCTGACAACAGCCATCTTCAATATTTCAATATAAGAATCATAACATGGGGCCTATAATTCACTATCTGCCGTTAAAAAATCACAACTCAGGACGTCGCGTCCAGCGAGCACAGAATAATATGGAGAGGCCGTACAATGACAGTGAAATGAAGCCGGCAGGAGAGCGCGACACCCAACCAACATGGCGGCCGCTGAGCATGAACCACCCGCCCACAGCAGCAAGCACAGGTAGATTACTGAGTTCTCTGTCTGTTAATTCTGTCTGTTTTAGGCAATTTACTTTTTCCAATAAATAATTACAAATTTCAGCTAGGGATAGCAAATCATACTATTATATGAAACAGAAGCACATTTTCCCTCTGTCTCTACATTTAACCTTTTACAACTCGAGGAGTACTGAACGTATCGTCATGCGGTTTCTTTAAAATTTCTTCTTTAGAATCCTGCGATAAACTTAGGCTATATTTAATGTCAACAGGAACTTGTGAAAGAATTAAAATAAGAATAATAGCGTAGAATCGTTTACCGCTTCTGCACTTTAATCAGCTCTGGAGCATAAACTATTTAAGCTACATAATCTGAAATAAATAAATAAAATTCGCGAGACCATGTGTTTAACTTTTATGAATGAACCACATTTACCATTTTTCTCTTCTAAAGCGTGCTGGCCGCGGCGGATTAGTCGTGCGTACTGTAGCGCCGTGTTGCGGTGCGCGCGGCAGTTCGCCGTCGGGGTTCGAATCCCCCCTCGGGCATGGATGTTTGTGCCGTCTTTAGTGTAAGGAAGTTCATAAGTATTTTGTAAGATAAGGGACTGATGACCCCGTAGTTAAGTCGCATAAGTTCTACAAACATTTGAACATTTTGAATCTTCTAAAGCGCTGGCACCAGACGGCTTCGGCTTACAGATATAGTGATTGTGGGAGATCTGTACAAGTTAGACATATGATCTCGCTGCCTTTAAAAAAATCGTCCTGAGTTACATAATTCTATACTATGTAGTTTGGCGCAGGTCTCATAGTTTAGGTTACAGAGGTCACAAAAGTGCGGAAGTGGTAAATCATTCTACGTTATTATTTTTATTTCCAGTATCTCACATTTTCGTATTGACATTTAATATAAGCTACGTTGATCCCAGAATTATAAGGAAGAATCACGATACGTTCTGCAAAGTAGGCACGTGTTCAGCTAGTTAGTAATAAAATAAATAAAAAGTATTAAGACATAATTATTTAATACCGAAAATTGTATCCCAGATTAAAAAATGTTTATCGAAATTGGTCACAAAGTATAAGATGAATGGGAAACAGAATCTGTGCTCGCTGGTAGGCAAGCTCGCTGAAAGCAACGAGTTGAATTTGAAAGGTTCCACCGCTCTTTTCTATCCAAATTTGTAATTAAACTAGGGGAGCTATAAAAATGTTTAAATAAAAAGAAAAGTTCATTTAATTATCTACAACTGTCTCGCTGACGAAAATTTCCTGACACCAAAACAAAAAAGTGGTAGGCGACTAACTTTTTCATATCGTAATTTTAATATCATATAAAAGTCATAGTTTCAATGATTATTTTTATAGAAACACAATGTGTATTGTACTTGCTAAGAACACTGTTGCATTCCTTCAGTATTTCCCTGCCTGCGTGAAAAATTTGGTAATTATTTTCCTATCCCAAGGGGTTCAAATGACAATGTACCTGAGGCGAGTGCCATTTGAAGAACGACGCATTTATTGGTCCAACACCGTTTCTACACTCATCCATGACGGTTGCCGTGGTTTCACTGCCTATACACTTATGTAGGCGGTATAGCCTCTCTACGTTATTGTGTACTCGCTGGTCGCGCCGTACCTTTCAAAGTGAACTAACTGTCAAAACAATGAAAATCTTTTAATAAAAAATCGCACCTTAAGTCATTTAAAGCTGTACTGTACTCATCATTCTTATTACAGACTCAAGTGTGAAGGAAACACATTTAAATCGTGATATAAAGAGCTGAATTTGAGTTTAGCTGGCTGACTTTAATGTATTCCAAAGTAGATGCAATGGAAAGATCAAAGCTCTTTTATTAAATTGCATTTGATATTTCGGCACGGCAACGCATTGCTTTAGTCACAATTTTCTCGCCTCCATGGCATTCCCATCGCTCTTCCGGATTTTGCAGTCTCTGTGCGGGCTCGGCTTTGGCACTCTCATTACATTCGTTATCAACTAAAGAAATTCGGAGTTGTAAAAAAGCTTTAAGGTAAATGAAGAGGTTAAAATGTTCAAATGTTTGTTAAGGGACTTAACTTCGGGGTCATCAGGCCCTGAACGTACAAACTACTTATGAACTAACTTATACTCAAGACAGCACAAACAGCCATGTCCGAGGGGGGATTCAAACCCCCGACCGTAGCGGCTGTACAGACAGTGACTGGCGCGCCGCAGACCGCTCGGCCACTGCGGCGGGCTGAAGAGGTTATTACAGCATTTCTGCCTTGTGTATCTTCCTTACTTCTGCCATCCTAAGTTATTTAGTTACCCAAATAACAAAACGCATCTACCACTTTTATTGTCTCATTACCTAATCTAATTCCTTCAGCATCGCCTAATTTTCTTAGACTACATTTCATTGCCCTTGTTAATGTTCATTTCAGGACACTGGACTTTCCATTCAATTGCTCTTCCAGGACCTTTGCTGTCACTGACAGAATTACAAAGTCATAAGCAAATTTTTATTACTTCTCCCTGAACTTCAATGCCTTCTCTGAATTTCTCTTCACTTTACTTCACAGTTTACTCGATGTACAGATGAATTAACATTGCGTAAAGGCTACAACCTTATCTTCCTCCCTTCTTAATCACTGCGTTCCTGTATTAATTGTACAAGTTGTGTATAAATTTTTGTTCCCTATATTTTACTCATGCTATCTCCAGAATATGAAAGACTGTATTCCAGTCAATATCGTCAAAAGCTAAAAACGTAGGTTTGCTTTCCTATCTTGCAAAGTAAGTGGTAATGTGCTTATTGCCTTGCCCCCGCGATGTAGTGATCGAGCGCTCAAAGGAGCCTTGCCGCGAAGCGACCGATTGCTCGCCGTCGAAGGTTCGAGTCCTCCCTCGGGTATGGTTTTGTGTGTATGTGTGTTGTCCTTAGCATACGTTAGTTTAAGTAGTTTGTAAGCCTATGGACTGATGATGGCAGCCGCGGTGGAGTAGCTGAGCGGTCTAAAGCGTCTCGCTGCGAAGCGCGCGGTTGCTCGCCGTGGAGGTTCGAGTCCTTCCTGAGGCATGGGTGTGTGTGCTTGTCCTTAGGTTAGTTTACCTTAGTTTAAGTAGTTTGTAAGCTACGTACTGATGACCACGCAGTTTGGTCCGATAGATTTACAAACATTTGAACATTTGAAGACCGCATTAGTTAAGTCCCTTAGATTTACAATAATTTGAAAATTTTACTGCCTCTCGAATTCAAAATGTAGAGCTTATAGGACTTAACTACGGTGTCATCAGTCCCTAAACTTACAAACCACTTATGAACTAGCTTATACTAAAGACGACACAGACTTCCATGCCCGAGGGGGGATTCGAACCTCCGACCGCAGCGGCCATGCAGCCCGTGACTGGAACGCCGCAGACCGCTCGACCACCGCGGCCGGCCCTTTCGAATTCCTCCATTTCTCCTAAATCTAAAGTGATAATCCCCGGGGTCGGATTCTACCACTTTTTCCATTTGTTTCTAATTAGTCCATGTTAGTATTTCACAACTATGACGTACGAAAATGATAGTTCTGTCATTTTCACACTTGTTACCACTGGCTTTCATTGGAATTGGGATTATTACATTCTTCTTGACGTCTGAGACCTATTTCATTTGTCTCACACATTTTGCACACAAGGTGGAACAGTGTCTTCATTACTGTGTTTCCCAGCGATGTCAGGAGATGACAGGGAATATCATCTACTCCAAGGGAAATGTTTTGATTTAAATCTCTCAGTCCTCTATCAAATTCTTCTCGCAGTCTCTTATCTCCTATATCATCTTCACCTACTTCCTCTTCCCTTTCTACGGTACTACTATCAAGTTGATTTCCTTTGTATAGGCCCTCAATGTATTCCTTCCACCTTTTAGTTTTCCCTTCTCTGCTTAGTACTGGGTTTCCATATGAGTTCTTGATATTGCTGCAGCTGCTTTTCTTGTCTGCAAACGTCTCGTCGCGTGTAATGGCTGCGTGGACTAAGGCGTCATCCTACGAATTGGGCGACCCGCCAGTGGTACGAGTCCTCCCTCAGGCATAGGTGTGTGTGTGTGTGTGTGTGTGTGTGTGTGTGTGTGTGTGTGTGTGTGTGTGTGTATGTGTGTGTGTGTGTGTTTTGTCCTTAGTGCAAGTTGGTGTAAATTGTTTTAGGTCTAAAGACTGATGACCACAGCAGTTTGGTCCAATAGGGTTACAAACATTTGAACAATTGAAACAAACGTCTCATTTACCTGTAGGCGGTTATCTATCTTTCGCCGAGTTATATGTTCTTCTACGGACTTGCATTTGTTCTCTAGTCACTCCTGCTTAGCCAGTCTGCTTTTCCTGTCAAACCTCATTTTTCAAATCGTTCAAATGTTTGTAATTCTATATGACCAAATTACTTTGGTCATCAGTCTCTAGACATACAAACTACATAAACTAAGTTAAATGAATCTAAGGACAATACACACACACACACACACACACACACACACACACACACACACATGCCCGAGGGAGGACTTGAACCTCCGATGTGAGAGGCCGACCGATCCGCAACGTGGCGCTGTAGACTGCACGGCCATTCCCGTGCTGCCCCTTATTTTTCAGCCGCCTGTACTCCCTTTTGCCTGCTTCACTTACTACATTTTCATAGTCTCTCCTTTCATCAGTCGAGTACAATATCTCGAGTGTTATCCAATGATTTCTACTAGTCCTTGTCCTACCCATTGTTCTTCTACTGTATTACTGTCCCCTGTTTCGGCCTTTCCTTGCCTAATGCTCCTTCTGAAACTCTCAACAAATATACTTAGTGAAAAATGAATGGACTGCAGTACATTTTTCCTGAAAAAATATACTTCGAAAAGTAAATACTCTTTTCCCTAAAAACGCAGTGTTTTATTTCTAAACCGAGAAAATTTCATTATACCCATCTAATCACCTTTTCCACACGTGAGTATATGACTGAATAGCGTATTCTACGCGCATATAGTCCAAGAGCTATGCGAGTCGTACATCATCAGTAAGGAACAAGTGAAGACACTGATAAATGTAAAAAAAAAAAAAAAAAAAAACCGTGCAGATATCACGAAATTAGTATCAAATATTACAGCGATTTAACTAGCACCTACATTACTTACACTGGCCACCTGGCCCGATGGACCGTACTATAAGGAAGGCTCCCCAGGCTTCCCGATTCGTGTCCCTCTGCTTCCGGTTTATGTAGATCTTCTCGTATCCCATCAATCCATCTCTTCTTAGGACGCCCTTATGGTCTTGTTCCTACTGGTATTACCTATATGGCCATCCTAGGCCATCGCTTCTCTATCATCAGAACCACGTGTCCTGTCCATTCTAATCATCCACTTTTAATTAACCCAACAATGTTTGGAACACTATGAAGTTTTTCTAATTCCATAATGTGCCTTTGCCTCTATTCCCTAGCTATGCTGTCGTGGTCTAGTCCAAATACTTTCCTCAAGCATTTCCTCTCAAAACTGCGAGCTTGATTAATTCCTGCTTTGACATCCATGCTGGATTTCAGGAAGAATTAATATTTAGTACAATCCTGGTCTGAGTACTCTTGACAAGCTCTGTTTCAGAAAACTAACAAAGTAGAACTTACTTCTCTTTTAAGATAGCTTGAACTTCCTGCAGACACTTTCAATGAGGAGGCAGAATGTATTTGGAGGAATGGCAGCTCTTTCTTCGTCAACGTCTGAAACCAGAGTGCAGGGGTGGGCAGGGGTGGATCCAGGACGGCCTGCTCAAACAAAAGTCTCACAGTTTTGAAGACTCAGTGCAGTGAAAAAAAAATGCTTGGGGGGTGGGGGACGAACAACCCTTGCACCCCCTCCCCACCTTTGGATACGTCTCTGCCAGAGTGGGAAATTAAGTTGGATTCTGGGGTCTGGAACAAAATCGACTTTATGGCTCATTCTAAACGAGTTCCACCAGAAAATTCCCAGCTCCAGGCAGTCCATTTCATTTCATTGCCTGCTTTATGACAGGGTACATTATCTTGCTCAAGAAGTGATTGCTGTACGCAGTACACAATGCTGTCAAATATGTCCACATCCTTCAGCATGAAGCGGTTTCTTAAGAGGCCTCACCGTGGTTCAGGTCGAAAAAAATCGATCTTCGATTTTCATCATATTTCGATGGATTGTGTGTCACGCCCACTTTTCTCTCAATAAGGCATACTACAATGTGGTGAACTCTAAGCCATATGGAAATGCCATTATTAACAAATTAGAATGTGTAGGCCATGTTCAAAAACGTTTGGGAACAAGGCTGAGAAAACTAACTGTTGATACGAGAGGAAAAGAATTAGAAGATGGAAAATTGTTGACCGGACAGGGTTGGTTAACTAAAACTGAAATAGAAAACTTGCAGGTATACTATGGGTAGGAAATTAGGAGGAATAAAGAAAATCTGGAGACCATGAAGAGAGATGTTTGGGCCATATTCTTCCGTAAGTCAAATGTTCAAATGTTTGTAGAGCTTATGGGACTTAACTACGGGGCCATCAGTCCCTAAACTTACAAACTACTTATGAACTATCTAATATTAGGGACGGAACAAATAGTCATGCCCGAGGGGGGATTCGATCTCCCGACGGTAGTGGCCGTGCAGAACGTGACTGGAGCGCCACAGACCGCTCGACCACCGCGGCCGGCGATGATAAGCCATGGATAAGGAATGTTACGTATTGTGACCTTCAAAGAAAAGTCGTGATGCGAATACAACAGGGGTCAGGCAACTGGAGTATCTTATTCTCACTAACAGTCTCTTCCTGCTGCTGTTATTATAGCAGTTAAGCCTATTTTCAGAGACTTGCCTCATTCTGACCTTCTAAGATAAGGTCTGCATGGGCAGACACAGAAACCAAATGAATGTTTCAACAGCATAATTTGGAACCGCCTTTCTAAAACTATATTTGTAGGCATGCACGCAACGAAACTAGGAGTTCTTGATGCTGTTATTACATTCAATTGTGCTAATATTAAAAAGCTGCGAATTAATCCTGGTGAAAATATGATCACTGGACTGCAACATTGTGATAAAATGAGGCTAGCCGACGCAGACAGGTCTGCATCTAATATGGCCAAGAAAGCGAGACAAACATTCAGGAATATGAAAAAGAAGCTGGAAGACCTGCTAGAGGCCAAAGAAGTGCTATCATATGCAGCAGGACAGTTATAATTAACTATAAGTAAAATATTTCAAAAGATTTTTCTTTAAAGTCAATTTCCCGTAAACTAAAATTTTCAGTAAATATGCCCCATTATATCAGAAACTATCATAGCTAAATGAATGAAATTTTCAGGGACTCTGCATAACATAAAAGCCACCTTTGGTACTACATTCATTAATATTCCTCCGATAGGAAGTCCACAAAAAATATTTTCTGCAGAAAAATCTTACTATTTGTTGTTAATAAATTAAAAAAAGTACTTCTTAAAAATCATAGAATGGATAAAGTAGATTTTAGTACAGTTGACTCTATTAGCATCATGTAACATACAGTAAAAATATTAAGGTCCTGCATCAAACAGTTTTTTTCAGAAATTGCTCAAATACTTGCCTAAATTAACATGGGTTAGATAGGCAGGGTGTTGCCCCCTTAATCACAATACAACTCTATAATCACGATAAACACCCCCATACCTCATAAGGGCAGGCGAAGTTCTACAGGCGTTCGCCAAAACAGCTCATCACTCCAAATCAAAACTTTACATTTATCAATCGTCCGGTGACGTCTCTCTTTATATTTGAGCTCTTAGCGACGCTTTTTGCTGTTACTTTTTTCTGTGCTGACAACAAAATTCTCCCCGTCTGCTATTTTACCGAGTGTAACCTCTACCGAAGCCTACTAGTAAGTTTCGAATTATATGGACGTCCGGATAATTTTGGTTACATAGCGTACAAGTAAAATCTTGTTTAAGCTTTAGGAATTTAAGAAGCTACATTGTATAATAACGAACCTGTAGGTTTTCTTTACTGTAAGAATAGATTTCGGCTTTAGGGTAATCTTACGATATCAGTATTAAAATAAAAATTCAATAAGATAGTTTTTCAGAATTGGCCTGCAACTACTATAACGGGTCTTAGTTAACGGTTTTAATCATGTTTTACCGGTGAAGTGTTAAATTTTAGTTTTTCTCTTTAACTAAATTTTAACGGCCGTTAATTTGATAACATTGATTTCTTTTAACACAGAACTATTTGCGTGCATTTTAAAGCGACGGTAAGACCTTTCTGCAAAAGTATATTACTAATTAAATCAGAACTCAAAGAATTTGGTCTGTGGAACATTTGAGTGGTAAAAACATTGTTCTGTGTACTTCACCTAGTTATCAGTCTGCTGTCTTTCTCCATAGTTAGCGGATGCGGATGTAAGGGATTCTGAGTGTGGTAATAATAAATGTGCAATAAGCGCACCCCAATGAAAAGTTTTATAAAAAGTAATAAAGAAGCCAATCATTCCATTTTGTTCTTCTAATTTCAGTCCCCAACCACGATAAATACCACGTGATAGGCTTCAGAGGTTCATGCTCCTCCAAAATTGCTACATCTTAATACCTTCAGACGAGGGTAAGGCTACAGTCAATCAGGAAGGCGGTTTCTAATTATGATTGTATCGGCATGGAATTTAGAATTTAATTTCTTACAGTATCTCAGTATTGGTGCCAGGGCAAAACATCGGCAAAGAAGAAATTTGTGACAGTTTATTTTCGTTGGGTCCAAAGAAAACTTCGTAATAAACAGCCTGCGATACGATCTTCATTTTATAAATGATAGTTGCTTTGTCCCCTTTGGTTTAACGTGTTCATAAATGAACTACAACAAAAACTCACTCAAGTTACGTAGCATTTCAAATCCGGTTTCGTTGTTTCTGGTTTCTGGGATCATAAATCCGATGTGATATCTTACTTGACACAGTTGCTATATCGCTAAAGTTTGTTTTCCGTTTACGTCAACAGCAACTCCTAATCCTAAATACAATTCGAGGACGCACTCGCTGAAGGAAACACAATGGAAGATGCTACATCCTGTTTCGTACGTTACGTAACTCGACAGTGGATTTACATGCGACGCAACATAACTTGGGAGACGAAGAAGCGAAGTCTGTTGTAAACTGTCTCGCCGTTTTGTTCTGCGAGACAACCTATTGCAGTGCTTCCCTGCTTGAAATGAATACAAAAAATTTCAAAGGAAAACTGTTGGAACTAGAACAGTTATAAATGACTTGGTATATTTATTTAGGGACATTGTAAAGTATTTATTCGAAGGACGCTGCTTTTTAATAAATTATTTAATTCGACAGGACTGTTTCGGCGTGAATGCCATCGTCAGGTTAAACTGGTAGCTGTTCTTATCCTTATAAGATCGCTCTGTATTTGCCCTGTTTGGTTCTTATTTAACATGTATTAGAACAGTTGTTGTTGCAGTATATATAAAATCGACCTTCGATTCCATGATTAGGGCAGCAGAGGTGCATGACCTAGGGACCACCATATGTAGGTGGACTAGGGTCATGTTCAGTGGAAGAAAGGTAGAGGCTACCATGATGAATGAAAAAATGGTAATCAAAACCACTAGGGGTTGCCCGCAAGGAGGAGTTCTTTCCCCTTTATTGTGGAATCTAGTGGTGAATGATCTCATTGGAGAATTAAACTCTAGGCAATACTTTCGCCAATGATACGCAGATGATCTTGTCATAGTAATACTTGGCAAATTTGCCGACGCAGTCAAGAATATGGCACAATGTGTGTTGGACATTATGCAAGACTGGTGCAGAAAACAGCATCTGGGGGGGGGGGGGGGGGGGGAAAGCGCAGGTGACTCCCGTGTATAAGAAAGGAAAGAGAACTGACCCATACAATTACAGGCCAATATCGTTGACATCGGTTTCATGTAGAATTTTGGAGCATATTCTCAGTTCGAATATAGTAAATTTCCTTGAAACGGAAAAGCTTCTTTCCATGAATCAGCACGGGTTTAGGAAACATCGTTCATGTGAAACTCAGCTTGTCCTTTTCTCACATGACATCTTGCGAGCCATGGACGAAGGGCAACAGGCGGATTGTGTTTTTCTCGACTTCAAAAAGGCGTTCGACACGGTGCCACACTGCAGACTGCTAACGAAGATACGAGCTTATGGAATAGGTTCACAGATTTGTGACTGGCTGGAAGACTTCCTAAGTAATAGAACGCAGTACGTTGTTCTCGACGGCGAGTGTTCATCAAAGACGAGTGTATCGTCAGTCGTGCCCCAGGGGAGTGTGATAGGACCGCTATTATTTTCTATCTATATAAATGATCTGATGGACAGAGTAAGTTGTAATTTGCGGCTGTTTGCTGATGATGGTGTGGTGTATGGGAGGGTGTCGTCTGTAACTGACTGTAATAGCATACAGGTTGACTTAGACAAAATTTCTAGTTGGTGCGAAGAATGGCAGCTAGCTCTCAATGTAGAAAAATGTAAGGTGATGCGCATGAGTAGAAAAAACAGTCCTATAATGTTCGAATACAGCATCAGTAGTGAGCTTCTTGATGCGGTCGCGTCGTTCAAATATCTAGGCGTAACATTGCAGAGCGATATGAAATGGAACGAGCATGTAAGGACAGTTGTGAGTAAGGCGGACAGCCGACTTCGGTTTATTGGGAGAATTTTGGGAAGATGTACTTCACCTGTAAAAGAGACCGCGTATAAAACGCTTGTACGACCACATCTTGAGTATTGCTCAAGTATTTGGGACCCGCAGCAGATCGGTTTGAAGGAAGACATAGAGGCGGTTCAGAGGCGAGCAGCTAGATTTGTTACCGGTAGGTTCGACCAATGCGCGAGTGTCACGGAAATGCTCCGGCAACTCAATTGGGATCGCTGGAAGAAAGACGACGTTCTTTTCGTGAATTTCTGTTGAGGAAATTTAGAGGGCCAGAATTGGAAGCTGAGTGTAGTACGATCTTGCTGCCGCCTACTTACATTTCGCGTAAAGATCACAAAGACAAGATAAGAGAAATTAGGGCTCGTACGGAGGCATATAGGCATTCTTTTTTTCCTCGTTCAATTTGGGAGTGGAATAGGAAAGGAAATGCCTAGTAGTGGTACAGTGTACCCTCCGCCACGCACCTTACGGTGAATTGCGGAGTATGTATGTAGATGTAGTCCTAAGAAGACTGTTGTTGTACCACTCACAAAGAAGCATATCCAACGTTCAAGTTGGAATCTAAAGCTTTTCAATGGAGCGCTACCTGTGAAGGGGACAGTTAAATATCTAGGGGTTACCTTAGATGAGAAACTGACATGGACCCCTCACATTAGGAATATTTTCTCCAAGGCGAAAGGTACTCTGGTAAGTACCAGGAGAGCTTGTGGCAAAAATTGGGGCCTTAGCCCCAAGGGTATGCACTGGATATACACCACGGTGATTAGACACAGGATCACCTATGGGGCGGTCGTGTGGTGGAAGAAGGTAGAACAGAAGGTTGCTGCTTGGTAAGGTGCAGAGGTTAGCCTGCTTAGCCATAACAGGGGAATTAGCAGCACACCAACTGCTGGGATGGAAACCATGCTGGATATGCCCCCATTACATCTTTGGATCAAGATGGAGGCAGCGGCTGGTGCATACAGGCTCAAATCTGGCAAAAACTGGAACTCTTTGGGATATCCAGAATCACAAACTAAAATAGTGAGTGAGGTAAATATAGGAAAGGTTGGGGAAATGCCATCCGACTATATTATAACTCCATACTGCTTCAACAAGCCTTTCAATATAACAATTGGAAGTAGGGAGCAGTGGGAGAAAGTAGTTCGACACCATATGGCGGATATTGTCTGGTTCACTGACGGGTCAAATTCAGACTAAGGCGTTGGTGCCGCGGTATACGGGGTGCAGCCAAGACTGGAGGGCGTCATCTCTCTAGGGAAACTGGTCTCAGTATTCCAGGCCGAAATCACTGCCATCAGGGTGTGTGCGGAGGAGAATTTGCGTAAGTTCTACAAAGACCATAGCGTCTATATCTATTCAGGCAGCCAGACAGCCCTGAGATCACTGGCAGCTCCTACAACAAGGTCTAAAATTGTTGCAGAATTTCACAGGGTTCTGGTGGAGCTAGGGGAAAGCAATAGAGTAAACCTATTGTGGGTCCCTGGCCACTCAGGGATCAGTGGCAACGAACATGCCGATAGATTAGCCAGAATGGCGGCAGAGACTCCATTTATTGGACCGGAACCTATCCTGACAATCACCAAGGCAATGATCAAATTGGAGCTACGTAACTGGCTCAGAAGACAGCACGTAGAATATTGGACAAAAGTCTATCAACAAAAACATGGCAAGGTAATGATGCCAAAGCCACGTTTTAAAAGAAGCTCTGCAATCCTGGGCCTGAACAGGAGAGAGTTAGACTCATGCTTGGATTGCTGACAGGCCATGGGAATTTTAGAAAACTCCTACATACAATGGGAATAACAGAAGAGGACCCTAAATGTAGGATCTGTGATGACGGTGATGAAACTGCATCACATCTAATCGTTGAACGCATTGCATTGGAGAGTAGAAGGCACAGAACATTTGGGACAAGCGGACCCGAAGAAATTGTGTCTAATAATGAACTGATAAAGGGACTCCTTGCACTGTTCAAGGGCATTGGTTGGCTTTACTAGATATACAGGGAGCGATACCGCACAATGAACTTAGTTTCGGTGCGGGCAGTGGCGAATTGGACCAAGACTGTTTTGGCTTCCCTGAGAAAATCAATCAATCAATATATAAAATAATTCTCACGTGGTCGATATTCGACAGCTATCCTCCGACGAAAGCGACCGTGCAGTCCGTGACTTGCAGTCTTAGACCGCACGGTTCTTCACCTTTTGCAAGGCCAGATGCTAAAAGAGAACTGCGATCCATTCAAGCCGCTAAAATCACATGGTCTCTTTCGTGATATGTCTTCTTCGTTTTAAATACAGCCGCGGCGGAGCTGCCGAAGACATTGAGGCGCTATGTTGCGATGCGCGAGGCCGTTCCCCATAGGGGGTTCGAATCCCCCCCCCCTCGGCATGGATGTTTGTGCCGTCTTTAGTATAAGGTAGTTCATAAGAAGTTTGTAAGTTTAGCGACTGATGACCCCGGAATTAAGTCTCATAAGATTCACAAACATTTTGAACGCAATCTTCCCAGTGCACATACTAATTCATAACTGTGGATGAAAAGATTTCTCTAGCCTTTAGGTCAAAATAGGTCGAACAGACAATGGGGTTACAAAAGCCATATAGTTTCGAGTCCCCTTTTACCCGGGCAAGTGCAGCAACGGGACCTGGCATAGAATCAAGTGGTAGCTGCAAGTATCTTACAGGAATACTGAACCATGCTGCCTCTATAGCCATCTATAATTGTTAAAGTGTTTTGTGCATCAGCTGACCCCTTGATTACATCGATGAGTGGCCAAATCATTTGCTGGAGTTGTCCACGATATTCTTCAAAACAGTCGCGAACAATTGTGGCCCGATGAAACGGCGCATCGTCAACCACAAAAAAATCTCATTTTGTTTGGGAACACGAAGTCAGCGAATGGCAGAAAATGGTCATCAAGTAACTGAACGTAACCGTTTTCAGGCAATGGCCGGTTAAATTAAACCAGAGGTGTCAATTACCTGAAAATATATCCCACTGAAAGATCGCTGAGTGACTGAGCTATCCTCTCTCTCTCTCTCTCTCTCTCTCTCTCTCTCTCTCTCTCTGTTTGCCTGATTGTGAATGCGTGATTCTGTAATTCAGTCTACAATACGAAAACAAAACTTCACATTAAATTTTAGCAATGTAATTTGAATAGCGAACTATTTGAATAAATTATTTTATTAACACAATACTTATGGCCTACCTGTACACAATTGACACTGCTCTCAAAACTTCCGCCAAGTCGCAAATTTTCTAACTACCAGAACCGGTTAAGGGCATTGCCAATCCACTATCTACACAAATATTAATTTGTCCATCTTGGTTCAAAACTAACACGACACAACTTTCGCAAGTTCTGTTATATATTTTCATTAAAACTTAAACTAATAATCTTAGAATTCACAGATTCGATTAAGGTTTAGTAATTCCAAACAATCTCAAAACAACATAAGTAATACAGTTATCAACGCTCAATAATCAAACTTTAAACTGAATGCTTTACGAGTGACAGATTCGATTAACCTTTTCGTAATTTCAGTCTACCTAAGAAACTCAATAAATTAGCCCTATATACGAAATGCCTCACAACACGTGGTGAATACAAAATGAAAAGAAAGAAAAAATAAATAAATAAAAAAGAACTTTGCGAAGCGGGAAACAAGAAATAAGTCTTACCTTAACAACCTCTCGGGAAAAATAAATAAAAACAGATGAGCACTGCCAAGATAGAGACAGATATGGAGAACAATTGAACGGAGAAGAGACAAAGACAACTATCGGAGAGAATAAAGGTTGGGCCGACCGCAGTGGCCAAACGGTCTGCGGCGCGCCAGTCACAGTCTGCACGGCCGCTACGGTCGGGGGTCCGAATCCCCCCTCGGGCATGGATGTTTGTGTCTTCTGTCTTTAGTAGAAGGTAGTTCGTAAGTAGTTTGTAAGATTAGGCACTGATGACCTCGCTGTTAAGTCCCTTAAGCTGAATA
Source organism: Locusta migratoria (assembly GCA_026315105.1). Taxonomy (NCBI): domain Eukaryota; kingdom Metazoa; phylum Arthropoda; class Insecta; order Orthoptera; family Acrididae; genus Locusta; species Locusta migratoria. The sequence continues at coordinate 429,457,112 of CM048747.1, forward strand.
AACATTTGAACATTTGAATAAATGTATTTTTGAGGAGGGAGAGGAGTGTGGTGAGTGCAGGGTTGCCAGATGGACTTTCCTACATTCCCCCTTAGCAAACAAAATTGCCCAAATTTGGCCTTCCGAGGTGAGGCTTACGCAGTAAGGGTAGCGTGGAGAGCTGCATCAAACCAGTCTTTGGACAGAAGACCACAACAAGAACAGCTATCTGCGCCTGCCATTTGCGTGAACTGTACTCGTCTCAAAGTGGGTTTGGTCTTCTTGACTCCAGTATGCTTGTATTGAGATTTCCTGTTTTTTTTTCTCTAAAAAAAAATAAAAATTAAAAAAAAATAAAAATAAAAATAAAAATTCAAATATTTGTAAATCTATCGGACTAAATTGCGTGGTCATCAGTCCGCAGCTTACAAACTACTTAAACTTAGGTAAACTAACCTAAGGACAACAGACACACACTCATGCCCCAGGGAGGACTCGAACCTCCGACGGCGAGCAACCGCGCGCTCCGCAGCGAGGCGCGTTAGACGGTTTTTTTTCCTTTCTTTTTTTTTTTTTTTTTTTTTTTTTTTTTTTTTTTTTTTTTTTTTTTTTTTTTCTTTTGATCTGGTAGACCTTTGGTTCGCGGTCGTTGGTTCACTTTGTTCGTTGTTGTTCTATTTGTTCTTGGCTCAGCTTTTTTTATTACAGAGGGCGTTGAGCCCCCTGACCGGGCGCGCTGAGCCACGGCGCCCGGCACCGCTCGGCTACTCCACCGCGGCATCCTGTTTCACTCATGGGGTTCTGCCCTTGGCTGTTGTCGCGGGATCATTGCGTCGGCCCGTTATAGTCCGCTTGCAGACAGCGTTGTTTCATGACTGAAGATTCTATACGTCAGTACCCTATATTCTCCGGCCAGAAATCTTTATGCTTTCCATTTAACTCCACTGGTTTGCGGCGTATATGGATTGAGCGTTTACATCTCCCTTTCTAGGATTTTTAACCTTCCTATCACGTTCAAATTTCTGATATCCAAGCTCTGACTCGTAAAATGTTACTCTTTTGTTTGATATTCAATATTGTTCATATAGCTACTATCTTCTTGGCAGCTTATCCGGAATATCAGAATGTGAGACTAATTAAAAATCTTTTGTCAATGGACAATGTTTTGCCTATCAACAAAATGCCAAATGGCTATACATCATATGTGTTTAGTGTAGTGATTTCCAGTGCCTTCATTATCCTCATTCTGTTGATGATTCTTGATATTTCAAACTTTTAGACGGAGTTGCTGCCCATTCTGTCCACACTCCATCCATTTTGAACAGGGCGTTGACGGAACAAGGGTGATTCCTTATGCCGGAAGTCTTCAGCCGCTGTTGCCACGGAGTTGTATTCTACATCTTGAATTCGGACCCATCTACAGACTCTTAGGCGGCAAAATCAGAGAATTGTTTTCACTACCCCACACATACCGTGGGCAACATGGAAAAGATGTCTCCTGTAAACGCTTGAGGTGGCCTTGTTTCTAAGAAAATGCTTTAGAAGTCGACGTTTTCGTAACAGGTCTAACTTACAACTAGGTCTGGACTGGAACTTTTTAATAGTTACTTAAAATTCGGCATTGGTCCTAGAAGATATTAAAAAAACCACACCATATACCCACGTCTTCCCCCCCTCCCCTACTCTTTACAAACTCTGCCATATGGGTGTTGTTACAATAAAATCCGAGCCCTCCCAACGACCGAAAAGCACATATTTTGTTTACCTAGGAGACTTCTCAGAGGCTGTTGTGATACCACACTTTCCAACGGTGATGAACTGTTATTGCTCCATGAGAAAAAAAAAATGTTCAAATGTTTGTATAGCTTATGGGACTTAACTACGGGGTCATCAATCCCTAAACTTACAAACTACTTATGAACTACTTAAGAACTAGGACGGCACAAATATCGATGCCCGAGGGGGATTCGAACTCCCGACCGTAGTGGCCGTGCAGACCGTGACTGGAGCGCCTCAGTCCCCTCAACCACCGCGGCCGGCGCTCCATGAGAATTAGGTCAATTGCGAATTAACAAGATAGCAATGATTTTCCTGTCAAGTATTTATGTTCACTGTACTTTTATTCGAGATTAGGTGCTGCGAAATCGGAAAAAGAATAATCAAAGATGCTTTCTATAAATGCCCATACTTTATGCTGATCTTAATTGCAGTAAATTAAGAAGTTTTCAATTGTTGTTTATATAGCGTTTTTCCTTATAAGAGAAAAATTGGCATTAAATTTGAATGGTCGTTCGTGCGTGATATACCAGAGAGGCGGCGGAGAAGATATTCCAGCCGCTGGAAGAAGAGAGGGGATCGCATCGAAACATGAATGAACAATTAGTTCAGCTATGAGAAATAGGTAGAGAACCGATGTTTCTGTGACGTTTGCAACAGCTCTTTTTAGGGGATGAATAGGATTGCTACGAGATACTGTTGTTAATAATTTATTGAAATATTTTCCAAAAAATATTGGTATACACATGGGTGATATTATTTTTAACGATATATCGATATAAAAATCCTAACATTGTGTGCCAATATTATTATTTTATCTTAAATTCTTTCGCAATTTTCGGTGAATATTGGAGTTTTTATTTTGAAATTGAAATAGAGCATAATTTTACTTTCAGTGATTGACGGAGTGTTAAGTCTCATAAGGTTCTTCATAAGGTTTGGAGGGGGGGATGTATGATTGAAAACGTAGTCGGCGCTGGCGCTAACAGTACGAAAACTGAAAAAAAAGACCGTTGACTTGAAGTGTTCGAGACAGCAGACAAATCCGATATGGGACGAACCAGAACGAAGGACTCTACGTCCATCTTTACTGTGCTGTTGTTAGCTGCAAAATCGTTGTCATGTCGTCGCAGCGCGTTCGTTCATTGTGTAGAAATTTTTCAAGACACATTTGAAGAGCAAACGCCATTGTGCGTACTGCAGATCAAACAAAGCTAGCAGTAGTGGCAACGGTGTAGTTGTCCTGTAGAAGAGTGCAAAGAGTTTATTCAGTCCAAACAGCAGCAACATCAATTCTGGCGAACGAACATGTAACTTTAACTATGAGGTAATAACCGCAAATTTTCAGTTTATTCAGCGTTTCGTTTTACAGTTAGCGAATATTAATCCACTAACTTTCTTAATTCAGTACATTTTCAGATTAACGACCAAGAAGACACAATCTTTTCATCTGCAAACAGTCCCATTATTAAAATACTCATCTTCATATTCAATGTTTGTCTTTAAATTCTTGCTGTAAGAGGAATAGGCAGGACGATAGCTTGTTAATGTACATAATAATAATAAATCAATACTTAAATATACAGCTCTAAGACCGGCTTCGATATATCGATCTTTCTTTTCGTTATAGGCCTATCAAGGACCAGTAATGATAAATCAAATGTTCAAATGTTTGTTAAGCTTATGGGACTTAACTACGGGGTCATCAGTCCCTAAACTTACAAACTACTTATGAACTACTTACGAACTAGGACGGCACAAATATCCATGCCCGAAGGGGGATTCGATGACCCGACCGTAGTGGCCGTGCTGACCGTGACTGGAGCGCCACCGCGGCCGGCCCAGTAATGATATTCTTTTTAAATATCGGTATACGTAATTCGATATATTTCACTAAAATAGTAACAGCTGTATTGCAAAGACGGTTGAAATTTGTTGTGTAGTTGTTTTAGTGTTTGTAATGACACAGACAACATTTAACTGGATCTTATTCAAATAGACAGTGGCCATGGAATAGCTAATACTGCATTTGTTCATTAATCGCATATGAGAGTCTTTCGTCGCGAAATGAACTAATGCAATTCATTTACAGGAAGGTGGTAAACAAAAAACCTTAATTTAGTCATTTAAAATGTACCGGCCGTTGGAATAAACAGAAAATAAAATATCGTGACTGAAGATGTGTACTATCAAAATATTCCTAACTCCTGGGCTTAATTTTCGAGTACCTCCTAGAGATTTTGTTTTTATCAGTTTTATCGTCACCAGTTATTTGAAATAGCGCATGCGTATTAAATCACAACGAAATTATAATTTGCCACTGCGCTAGCACAAGTGAACGTGACAATTGGTCGCCACCGTGATGTGATGTGCAGATGAGTGGGGGCGAGACACTGTGTATGTGTGTACGTACGTACAATGTACCCATGATGTATTGAGATTTGTTACAAAGTTGTCATTGGTAAGTAGCGCCTTTTGTTTACGACTGCCTACAACCTCAGCGATGTAGTAGCAGGGGGTTTCATATTATGTGCGCAATTGAGTATTAAAAACGGAAGGCGTGGTTAAATATGAGCGTCTGTAAAATTTGCTTTCACGAAATATTTTCATTCCGTGTCGTAATTTATGTGATAGGTGTTGATCAACAATGTGCATGGAGTACGCATGACTAAATGTTAGTAGCCTTTCGAGCTGATACGTGCATTTGCCCGTAGCACTAAATGCTCCGCAGCATTGTTAACGTTCAACTTATCTTGTATTTCCTACACAATGGAGGGGCGCTCCCACAGAAGGCAACTTTTTTAAACTTGTTTTATATGTTTTACCAGTAAGTCTGTCTGTCTGCCCCAACATAGTTCCCAAACGATAGTTCCCAATTTTTTTTCTTTTGCTTTTTTTTAATTTTTAATTTTTATTTATCTGATTTCACTGGGATGGTTCTTATCTATATTTCATGATAGTCTTACATTGTTATCAACGCAGGCGCGACGCAACAATGATCTGTTACGGTACAAAAATTATTTCGTGAAGACGTGGGAAATCGGAACTGTACGAGACCCAGATGAATCAGGAATACCTTCATCGTCAAGACGCTGTCCTCTATCCCACTGTCACGATAATAAGCAGACATGTCGACTTAGTTATGTTACTTATTACTTTTTATTGGCCAGACACTTACATATACTTCATGAAGCCTGGTAGGGGCCGCTAAGTGCCTTCTTCATTAATACTGAACACACGTCCAGAGAACAGCTACAAAGCAACTGTTAGAACATTGCGGCTGGCAGCAGTTGAAAATATGATATAGTCACGAAGATCACTGACTTCAGCCAATATGTACGAAGGTCAATGAAGGGCAAAGTGCCGGCCGCGGGGGCCGAAGAGACTGAGGCGCTCCAGTCACGGTCAGCACGGCCACTACGGTCGGGGGTTCGAATCCCCCTCGGGCATGGATATTTGTGCCGTCCTAGTTCGTAAGTAGTTCATAAGTAGTTTGTAAGTTTAGGGACTGATGACCCCGTAGTTAAGTCCCATAGACTATAGAAACATTTGAACATTTTTTTTTTTTTTTTTTTTTTTTTTATTTTTTTTTTTAAGAGCAAAGTGGCCCTGGTTCGGCGGCAGACGATAGCAGAAAATGTTCAAATGTTTGTAAATCTAAGGGACTTAAATACGTTGGTCATCATTGCCTAGGCTTGCAAACCGCTTACACAAACTTTTTTTAAGTAACTTATGCTAAGGACAACACAGACACCCACTAAGGGACTTAAATACGTTGGTCATCATTGCCTAGGCTTGCAAACCGCTTACACAAACTTTTTTTAAGTAACTTATGCTAAGGACAACACAGACACCCATGTCCGAGGGAGGACTCGAACGCCCGACCGCGATTGACCGCGCGCACCACAGGTGGGCTCCTCAGTGCGCACGGCTTTTCTGCCGTGACAGGCGGTAGCAGCTATGGTTTATATTGAACCTTGTTGTTCTATATTTTTTATTAAACACCGAAATTTCAGAACAGTATTTTCTACAAAATGATTTCTCATTGTTCTGTGGCCGGGGGGGGGGGGGGAGGGGGGAAGCAGCGGTTGGTTGAAGGGCCACGTTTCGGCATTTTATATTTCAGAAATTAAGCACTACCTAACTGCAGTCACGGTAGCTCTTGAAGAAATGATTGTACGTAACAATTTTAATCGATAACTGACAAATTGGCCAGTGTTTGTGTGACAGTGACGATGTCCCCAGGAGACGACTACATCATAAAACTTAATTATACAATGTCAAGAAACTTGACATGTAGCCTAAAGCTCCAGTAGGTGGTCATAGGGAGGGGGAGATGGGCGGAAGAATGGGGCTTATGCCCCGTCGTCGACAACCTGCTCATTAGAGACGGTAGCCACGGGGATCTAGCGACGTCACTACTACTACTTTTTTGGCTGAACAAACAGTTAAAAGGAAGATTTCGTTCGTCGCCAGGCGCCTTGATGGGTTATTTTTGGGTCCCGTGAATCAGAACTGGTGTGCGTTAACGAGATGGGTTAGATAACAGCGATGTCAGCCTGTGTGAGAGACGTGGCTGGATCTACTGCTTGCCGCGGCGGAGTTGCCTAGCGCACTGAGGCTCTATGCTGTGATGCGCGAGGACGTTCCCCGTTGGGTTTCAAATCCCTCCTCAGGCATTGATGTTCGAGCTGCCTTTAGTATAACTTAATTCATAAGTAGTCTGTAAGGTTAGGGACTGATGACCCCGCAGTTAAGTCCCATAAGCTTAACAAACAACATTTGATCTGCTTCTTCAAGCCGAACTTCTACACGAAATTTCCCTAATTATTAATGTTTTCAGAGTTGAAGCTCGCCAAACACTGATTAAAAAAAAAAAAAAAAAGGCCGGCCGCGGTGGCCGAGCGTACTGCGGCGCGTCAGTCACAGTCTGCACGGCCACTACAGTCAGGGGTTCGAATCCCCTCTCGGGCATGGATATTTGTGCCGACCTTAGTAGTAGCTAGTTCATAAGTAGTTTGTAAGTTTAGGGACTGATGATCCCATAGTTAAGTCCCATAAGCTCTACAAACATTTGAACAAAAAGGCGGTTGATCCAAATCCCCACTCACAACATTTAATTCCGTAAATTAATTTTTGTTAATACTGTGATGATCGTTTTAAGAAGTTCAACACGACAAACGTCCTGTCTCTTAATTCGTCTATAACACAGTTATGTAACACCCAAACAGTTTTCCTTTACTGTTTTCAAATACTGAAGAAGAATATACAAAATGTAAGGCTGTAACGTTGAAAGGTATATTTATGGTTGGTGGCTTGGAAATACAAGGTATGATAGGGAGGGGGAGGAGGAAGGTATGCAAATTGTTTGTTCACTTGATATTAAAGGATAGGCGTGGTTGACCTACCATCGATCATTTAATTAATTTATCCTCTAGTTTCCAAATAATAAAACCCATCAAAAATTGTGTAAAGTGGGGTTAACTAATTTGAATGATTTAAGTAAAGAAATTTGTTTTGAGTCGTTTTATTCTCTGAAGTCAAATGAATGTCAGAGTTGAAAGCAAGATACACATACAATTGAGCACAGAACAAATTATACAAAACAATAAAAACACTCCTACAGCAAGTGACTGGTAAGTTGAAGAAAATTGTAATTGATTCTAAACACCGTGGCGTAATCGAGAGGAATATTCCGATACCAGATTTCTGTGATATTGTAAAAAGGTATAAAAAATCCAAGATCGCTGTCATCAATTTTTATTTACGACGACCGGTTTCGCTGAACTATGTCAGCATCATCTGGTCAAATAAAATATTTTACAAGGCCATAATCTTGTAAAGTCAATCAGTTGCTATATAACAATTTACAGTGCATAGGTGCACTATGTCATTATAATAAAACATAATTATCACAGTGAGTGATAATAGAGTATGCTATTGTCACTCACTGTGATAATTATGTTTTATTATAATAATAATAATAATAATAAAACATAATTATCACAGTGAGTGATAATAGAGTATGCTATTGTCACTCACTGTGATAATTATGTTTTATTATAATGACATAGTGCACCTATGCACTGTAAATTGTTATATAGCAACTGATTGACTTTACAAGATTATGGCCTTGTAAAATATTTTATTTGACCAGATGATGCTGACGTAGTTCAGCGAAACCGGTCGTCGTAAATAAAAATTGATGACAGCGATCTTGGCTTTTTTATATATTTTTACAGTATTATAAGTGGATCGCCTCCTAAAAAGTAAATCAACTCAAGATTTCTGTGAATTTAACTAACGGTTTTAACAGTCCGAAACTTGAATGCCCTTGAAACATTAGCAAATGGATGCGATACTGTACCAAAACTGTGCTGGCTGGCGATGTCGGAAACACAACGGGTGGACGACGGCTGTGTGCGTCGATAGCTGCAAGTCCTGGACCTGGAGATAATTCAGCTTCCTCTTCCAGAAGCAATATTTAACTAATATCAGCCAACTTCGACCCCGCCGAACCTCAGTGCCTACAATCTCACTCGTTCGGATATGTCTTGTCAGTACAGACGATTCACATGTGAAACACGAATGTACTGTAGGCAGAGGTGACACCAGAACTGTGAAAGTCGCAATTAGCATGTCTGTGCGTCTAATATCAGGCAGGCTGACCTTGCTCTTGGCTTGCCAATACTCAGCGCATTTAGCACAAGTTTTGGAGCACCTCCAAAAGTTGTACTTGACGACAAGTATAAACTGAGAGCAGAGGAGAAGCGTCTGCTCTCCTCGGCTGCTCAAACACCAGTCTCTTTCTCTCCACTTCTAAAATCTCTGTATCCTCTCTGCAAAGCCTCCAGGCTCCGCCTATCTCTACTCAAACGCCAATCCACAGCTAGGCGCCAAAGTACAGTCAATCACGGCTTGCGTTCGGGAGTCGGACAGCCGAAAGCCCTTACTATAAAACAGCAACCAATGGCCAGCTCTCCCGCGTTTCCACCGGTCGGGCCTCACCCTTTCGTCCAGCATTCTCACGGTAGCGGCGGATGGCCTTCAGGCACCTTCGAAAACACGGCAAGCAAGTTGTTCCAGCAAACGGCCGAACTCCCTCGCTATTGTATAATTGCGGCGCCCACCAGCTTGGTGCCAGAGACGTACAATGTCCTAGTGGGTGCCACCCAGGCGTTCGCCAACTCGGCACCAGACGTCTCAGCTCTCCCTTCACAAAGCACCATAAACCGCCCATGGAGACGTATTGTATTGCTCCAGACGCTCCCGCCTAGACGACGCCATCATCGGTGGCGCCAGCCAGATACTTGGAAGGCTCACGCCTCAGTCCTACCTGCTGCGGCCTTCGGCCGTAAGGCGTCTTCCGGGAACCGCTGACCCTCCGAATAACAGAGCCAACCTCGTGCTCGCCACCGGTCGCCGTTAGCTCTGAATGCGTGTTTTTCCCCCCTGCTACAGGCCTCAGACAACCAAGTAACAGAATATTTCTCTTTCACCACAAGTTATTAAATTGATAACCTACGAATAATCTAATAAAATTAACAAGGTTGCGTTGTCCTTTTACTGTTGGAAAGCAATGTGGCAGTACTGAAATCTTTCAACGTAAATCTCAAAATATTCTAATTTTCATCAGGATAATTTTGTGCATTTTTCTTAATATGCGATGTTACCCTTAACCGGACTTTTAAGTATGGAGTGCAGGCACAGATACTGATTTGACTCAGTACCAAAATACCGAAAGTTTGTGCCACATTCTTATTCTCATTTCCTCCGTAGTCTTGGGGACTAGAGCATACTTAATAATAATTGTGAGATGCACCGACCTCAAGCTGAACGTCATAAATCAATAAATATTATTACTATTCAATTTTTTCTGTCTTAAGCGTACTACAAACAGAAAAGCTCATTTCCCAGACTTGATTCATAAATCTTATTTTATTTATTTATTTTTAGTGTATTCTAATTGTCACTTGTGTTGTACGTTAAAGCAAGGCAAACCTGTTTCTGTGGCTTTTATAGGTTTGGAGAATCTTACAATGTTGATTTGAATACGTTATTTCAAATTCTGAAGGTAAAGATAGTAAAATAATGAGAATGAAAAGCTATAAATAAACGGCAGTTATACAAGATGATGCAAAGAAAAGTGGCTCGAACGAGTGGATACCATTGGCCATGAATGCATGCATATGAACACATTCAACAGAATGGAGCAATTGACCTTACAGCCGGCCGAACTTTGGAGAATATCTACGAAATCTTCAGGTGTGGCAGAGTTGTTGGGAGAGGTCAGTGTGGTCGTGAACCTGGCTCACATCCGACCACCGATCGACCGTTTTCACAAAACTCGACATCGACAAAAGATAAAATTTTTAGGGAACATATTTTATTTAATTACATGAACAGTGTACATTGCTGATGTCTTACAAAATTTTATTGCAAATAGAACCTCCAGATTCGTAATATTAGGGGGCAATAACTTTTCTAACACTTTCCATTTGTAATTAAAAAATACATAGAAATCGAGAATATCGTCCAAAACTGAACATCTACTTCTCAAATACTTCATAGCATTAGTATTATGATTTGTTTAACTTTCTGAACGAGTAATACTTTAATAAATCGGTTCGTTTCGATACTGCACTTCATTATTGATATTTTCATTGTCATCACAACGCTCTATGGCCTTCCCATAGAACTCTTGGGATACTTCTGATGATGTATCAAAGAACCTCGTCAGTTCAGGTACCGGTAATCGGCTTTCTTGACACTCGCATGGTAATCGGCTTTCTTGACACTCGCATGGTTCCTAGGTGTTATTGCAAATGATCGATCAATGTCCTTGAAACTATATCTTTTTCTATACTTCAGCGATGATTGGAGAGGAAGAGTATGTTGTTGCCTCTACCTTTCTGTGTTTTCTTATAAATATGAATCCTGGCTTCAGAAAATTTGAATGGCAGCTCGTTTTCATCAATCTTTTATCAGTTGTCTTGAACTCGTACGCATGCCAGTCCTTGCCCAGATCCGTACTGGTACCATGGTGATTCAGAAACTCATGATATTTTGATGGTAAGGTTATAGTTTCACGTTTCTCCTATTCCTTTCCAATGTTACCAAATAATTTATCAGGGAGTATATTACTGTAGCCTCTGATTAGGAAGCAATAAACAACCACCGATATCAAAAATGAAGACTTAGTAACATGCCTAACAGTAAAATAATATCTGTGACGAGCTGTAGATGTTCGCTAATGACCCGTGCGGGAGTAGCCGAGCGGTCTGGACGCCACGTTACGGATCGTTCGGCCTTTCGTGTCGGAGGTTCGAATCCTCCCTCGGCATGGATGATTGTGTTGTCCTTAGGTTAATTTAACTTAGTTTAAGTACTTTGTAAGACTAGGGACTGATGACCAACGTAGTTTGGTCCCATAGAATTACAAACATTTGAACATTTCACTTATGACCCGTTTTTTGTAGATGTCGAGTCCGGAAAAATTTCACAGCTTTGTGTACAAGATTACACAGGCAAATAGGACGTTTCGATAAATCCCATGTACTGCAATGGAAGCATCTCATTAGAAACACACGAATACGTACATAAATCATTATTGTTAATTTTGTAGAAATTGAGTTTTGTGAAAGCCCTCAATTTATCTATCACTGTGCTTTACTTTGTATGGGTATCTCTCAAGTTTTAAGGTTAATCGGAACAATCCTAATAGTCAATAATAATTCCTTGAGACAATCATTGTCTCGCTTTACCAAAGGTACTAAATATAAGGAGAGAGGTTGAATTAAAATTTGTGCTGTGGACAGGATTTGAATCCGGATCCTCTTGTTTTCTAGCCAAGCACGTCAGACCGCTCAGCTAACAAAGCGTAACTGACAACGCCCCTACACGGACTGTATTCAAGCTCGTCTCCCTCCGCATCACATACTTTAATTCTGCCTCATTGTTCTCTGTGAAATACGTATCAAATTGTTAAGGCTCTTCTACACTGGAATAGCACCCCAGCAAAGAATGTGAATGAGGAACAATCCCGCCTTGCTTCTGAGGCAGAGGTGATACAAATATAAACAATATTGTCTCAAGGAATTCAACTGAACAGTGAAAAGAATGAGGTGGTGGTCAGGAGATTTTGCCTCTACCTGTATATAACCGAGAAAACCGCTCTGCCTAAATTGTTCAAAAAATAAAGCTGCGAATCTTGTTGCAACGACACCTTCCGTGTTATGTAAAGCGATAAGTGGTTGAAACTGATTTCAAGCATGATATGTCATGTAAGTTGATGACTATAATGTTTAAAGTTCGCCGAAACAGTGCAGTCGAGTGTTCTAGTTATTTTGATCCTCTGGTGTAGCAGATTCACCCGAAGGTAAAAAGAAACATTTTGTACCTGTTTGCCAGAAGGATATAAGGGAATTGGTTTTACTAGCTGACTGTTGCAAACATGTGCGATAAGTAGCTTTCTGCGGTACAGGAGACTTAACTGTATTTTTCACACACCATGTGACGTCTTCCCGAACGTTAAATGCGTAAATACGTAAGAGGCCCTTATCGCTGGCGTCAATCCTCTGTACTGTTCCTTGTCTCAGTTTGGGCGCAGCTAACGTCTCTAAGCTGAACAATAATTTAGATACGAAGTGCACTGCCCGTGTTTAATAATGTAACCAAGGTTCAGATGCTCAGATGTTTGTAGAACTATGGAACCAAACTGCTGAGGTTATTGGTCCCTAGACTTACACAGTACTTAAACTAACTTATGCTATGAACGAACCACACACACACACACACACACACACACACACACACACACGGGCGCGCGCATGCTCGAGGGAGGACTCGAATCTCCGGCAGGTAATGACCGCCCAGTCCGTAGCATGATGCCTTAGACCACGCAGCCATTCCCCGCGGCGAAAAACGTCGAAGTTATTTTTGTAGGTTTTCTAAGGAAATTTGGCTTTTATCAATCAACTACAATAATTTGTTTTTTTGCCACAGAGGCACTCAATATATCTGAAACAACGTTGGACGCTATTGGCTTGTTTCAACTGTTCGATGTGTTTCAAGGGCTCGTTTATTATTTTATAGCGCGTTTAGTGTTAAGAGATCATTTATTATCCTATAATAAAGAACTAAACAGGACATGATACTTCAAGGAAATTAGTATTCTGAAAACCACACATAAAAAGCTTAATATTAGTTACTTCTATGTGAATCTGGAAATACGATTATGCTGTTTTAGTCGAATTGTGCTTTAGTGAGGTTTACGAAATTTTAATACTCTTGGCTTATCCTATGATGTGTTGTTTGTTTTATGAGACTAGGTAGGATCTGTTAATGCTACACGTACGAATATTAGTAAACGTTGACTCGGCAGGCGATTTAACTAGTAAGAGGTATTTAAAATGCCTATATTTACAGCTTCATAAGAAAAAAATGGTCTGCATTACACACCTACCACCCACGAAATAATGGTTTTCGATACCTCTCTGGTACATTCTCTATGCTACACTTTATTCTTAATTTGTGTATTTTACATTTTAAATTTACAGACTGTCATTCCTTGGTAAATTATCAGAATACGCTGGCAGCATATTGTTTAGTATTTAATACCGTATATGTTTTCGTTATTGTAGATAAAGATGTAGAAGACGAAGAAGTCTGTGGAGTGGACAGAATCAATGATAGAATCATAAGCATAAAACTTACTATCGAAGGAGACGTCATCACAGTTCTAAGTGTATATGCACCCCAGAGAAGAGAAGGACGAATTTTGGAGTAACAGTGGAAATACCAGACAATGAAAGGCTGATAATTGGGGGATATTTAAATGGACATGTTGGTGAGAAGAGGAATGGGGAAGATAGAAATCATGGTGGATGGAGTTATGGAGAAAGAAATGTGGCCGGTATCTTTTGACCTAATGATAGCCAATAGTTACTTCAATCGTAGAAGAGAACAATTTGTAAAGTACAGGAGACCATAAAAGTCAGATTACTTGTTGTACAGAAGGAAACAAATAAAGGAAATAAAGAATACCAAGGTTATATACAGGCTGCTCAACACAAACTCGTAGTGGCCGATTATCAAACGGTAGTGGTGAAAAGATGTAAACGTGTCAAACGAGGAGAATAAAGTGGTAGAAACTGAAAGAACAGGTGTTGCGAGAAAAATTCAAGAAAACTGTACTAAGAGAAGTGAAATTACCAGAGGATGTACAGGAGTGGTGGAGTAATAATAGCAATGTAATTACAAAAGTGGGAAAAGAATATAAGGAAGCATGTTAGTGGAATGAGGATGTTCAGAAAGCGATAAAAGTGAAGAAAGGTGAAAAAAACTGGGATGTAAGGTAACCCTTACAGTAAGCCTTACATTACAACGATATATGAGCCTGATTTTCAGAGATTTTGTTTGTTTGAACCTGTAGGTAGTGTATTCATAGTAATTATGATATTCTGATGACAATTAATTAATGATTGTGATGTGTAATGTATGTATGCAATGCAGACAATTGTCTGTGCTGTATTTGTTTATGTATATTTTATTTTATTTATTTTCTGTACTTTGAATGCTTTTCTATTCACTGTAATTACTAGTTTGGTTTAATTTGTGTATGTTAATTATTTCACTGTGAACAAGATCAAAAATCGATATAAAAAGGTAGTCGAAATGGCTTCTCCGGTCAGAGACTTTGTTGAACAGCAGCGCTTGCCGGTGGGAGAGCAGGCAAGCAGCAGTATCTGCCGCACCTTGACGTAGATCAGACGTTCGTACGCGGTCCGCGGAGTGCTCAAACAATATATGTAACGAAGTGCTATCATATGTGGAAGTTATAATATGTTTAAAGTACTACGAAATGAAAAATGAAAAGTTTAAGAGTATCCAAGTGAAGTAAAAACAGACATTAATGAAATATTCATTAGTTCGTTCTGCTGAGGCAGAAATTCGTTACGTGTTCGGTATCCGTCCAGACGTCCGAAACGCGGTAGCGTCATCGCCGACGCTAACGGTCGCGATTAATTACGCGATTCGCGAATTATCTCGGCGTACTGCCAGAAAGCTGCCAAAGGAGGAGCCACTACCATAACAATTTCTGTGTGAATTATTGTAACCACTATATTGTAATGGAAACATTGTCGAACTACAGAGAAGCACAACGATTGACTGAGGACTAAGATAAGTTGAATGCAATTTGTGGTAATTTACTGTGAATGCATGGTTGAATTTTTGTACTTTTACTTGCTTATTTGAAACAAATACTTCACCAGTCTTGTCCAGTATGACAATCCTCAATAATGCATGAATAGCATTTTAATTAGATCATCTTGACAAAGAGAGAGATCACCTAGAATAGAGGCAGTGATAGTTATTAGATTGAGGCTTGATCATAGACAGTTGTCCTTAGGTTACTTTACCTTGGTTTAAGTAGTTTGTAAGCTACGGACTGATGACCACGCAATTTGGTCCAATAGATTTACTAACATTTGAACATTCTACAATTAATGATATGTAGCATTTATCAGTAACAGTTTTAGAAGCAAATGGGCAGCATTGCACCACACTACCTATCTAAAAAGATGCACCACATTATTTTTGTATTCTTTCAATAAACTTTGTTTTACTCTCTTGTTCTGCTTTTCGTTAATAATATTCTTGTGTCAGAACGTAGATTACACCACAGAAACACAAAACATTAATATATGAATTTTATTATATTTAATATTATTCTTACTAACGTTCGTTTTTTATGTTGTAGACTGCTACTTAAATATTTCATGGTCGACTAAGAATAGTAGATATGCAGCAGATAATTTATATATAAACAATTATATTTATTTGTGGACAAGAACTGAATAAATTTGCATAAAAAGCCGTGATAAAGTAAATATTAATTGTGTAAATATATTTAGTCGGCGGCAGTATATTTGAATAGTGAGACGCCACGCTTAATAATTACATGAACAAAGAGCTTCAGTCTCAACCGTTTTCAGTATTGTTAAATATATATTTGTTTGTTAAATGTAAACAACATTTGTAGGGAGTTGGTGAAAGCATTTAATTCTATGATATTCAAATGTATAATATTTTGGAAGGGAAATTGTATTTTAAAGCTTAGGCGTTAGGATTTGCTTTGGAGCTTGGGAAGGAACTCGTAACTTGGACGTGGTGGTGAAAGGTTGTGACGCTGGGCGGTCTGAAGGCGTGTTACGAACTTATGATTTGGAGAGATAGGCATGTGTGGACTTAGAAAATTTACGGGACTGTGACTGCAGAGCTTAGTCTCTGGTTGAAAAACGGTAAACTATGGACGGTAGTAGGGCTGTGGAATTGTGATAAATCAGCAATCGTGTACTCGTGTGATGACAAACTGCGTTTTATAATAAATACTGTAATCACGGATTGATTTGGAACTGCATGTTCGATGGACTTCATTAATTTACGAGTGATAATTAGGAACTTTTACTCTCGAGTGCGTGTGATACTTATTGTGCCTCTCATGAACAATAGTTGGGAAAATATTCAGTTATTTACCGATGTATACAGTAGGACCACCTCAGCATTTTCGTGTTCAAAAAGAGTAATAAACGCCATTTAAAAAGAATTACTTCGTGAGTGAATCACTTCTTTATCTTAAAATCCATTTTGTTGGTTATTCAGAGGTTTAATTTATGTTTAAATATATTTTCGCATCATCATATGCAGATTGATAGACTGGCTAAACCATAAATTACATCTACATCTACATGGGATACTCTGCAAATCACTTTTAAGTGCCAGGAAGAGGGTTAATCGAACCACAATTATACTATTTATCTCCCATTCCATTCTCGAATAGCGCGTGGGAAGAAAGAACACCTGAATCTCTCTGTTCGAGCTCTGATTTCCGTATTTTATTCTGATCATCATTTCTACCTATGTAAGTGGGAGTCAACAATATATTTTCGCATTCGGAGGAGAATGTTGGCGATTGGAGTTTCGCAAGTAGCCCACGCCGCAGCGATAAGCGCCGTTGTTGTAATGATTCCCATCCCAGATCCTGTAACATTTCCATAACGCTGTCTCCCATGTATCGTGACAATACGAAACGAGCTGCCCTTCTTTGGACTCTTTCGATGTCCTCCGTCAAACCCACCTGATAAGGATCCCACACTGGACTGCAACACCCCAAAAATGGACGGACAAGCGTAGTGTATGCAGTTTCTTTTGTAGTTCTGTTCCATGTTTTAAGGGTTCTGCCAATAAAACGCAGTCTCTGGTTCGCCTTTCCCACGATATTATCTACGTGTTCTTTCCAATTTAAGTCTGAAGTAATAGTAATTCCTAGGTATTTTGTGGAGTTTACGGTCTTCACTTTTGATTGATTTATCTTGTAAACAAAGTTTAACGGATTTCTTTTCGTAATCATGTGGACGACTTCACACTTCTCATTATTTAGAGTCAATTGCCAATTTTTACACTATACTGATATCTTATTCAGATCGTTCTGCAGTTGGTTTTGATCTTCAGACGATTTTACTAGACAGTTAATGACGGCGTCATCTGAAATCAACCTAAGAGAGCTACTTAGATTTTCCCCTGAATCGTTTATGTAAACAAGGAACAGCAGAGGACCAATAACACTACCCTGTGGAACGCCCGATGTCACCTCTGTATCAGTCGATGCCTTACCTCGATTACTACGAACTGTGTCCTCTCTGACAAGAAATCTCCCATCCAATCGCAAATTTGGGGCGATATACCATAACCACGCAATTTGTTTAAAAACCGTTTGTGAGGTACGGTGTCATAAGCTTTCTGGAAATCAAGAAATACGGAATCGATTTGCGAACCCTTGTCGATAGCACCCATCACTTCGTATGAATAAATTAATTATTGATCTTGTTAAATAGGTTGGGTAGCTGTTTAGGGCATAGAAGCTGACATACATAACTCACCCCTATGAACAGAGATAACAAGCCATAAACCTTTTACTACCCTCAGTTATGTATTGTCCAATTCTTATTGGTGAGTACCGTTAGGGAGGTCGCGAGGGAAAGGGGATATTCAAAACTGTGGTAATTATAGAGGGATAAAACTGATGTCCCACACAATGAAGATCTTGGAAAGAATAATTGAGAAGAGGTTGTGTCTAGAAACAGAAGTATGTGAAGAACAGTTTGGATTTATGCCGGGAAAAGGAACAAACGACGCAATATTTGCACTAAGGCAAGTGATGGAGAGGCACAGAGAAGTACAAGCCGAACTGTATATGATCTTCATCGATCTTAAGAATGCTTATGACAGAGTGCTGAGGAAAGAGATATGGAGATGTCTGAGATGTAAATACGTACCAGAAAAATATATTAGGGTGATAGAAGACATTTATGAAGGTGCAATGACAAATGTCAGGAGCAGTGCAGATGCAACAAAGGCATTTCCAGTGAGAGTAGAAATACATCAGGGCTCTGATATTAGTCCATTATCTCTTTGACCTTGTCATGGATGTACTAATCAAAGATGTGAAAAAGCACCTTGGAGCATGATGTTTTGATGTTTGCCGATGATGTAGTAATCTGTGACCTCACCCAGGAGACACTTAAAGACAAGCTTGAACAGTGGAGAAAAGCTCTAGAGGAAAGGGTAATGAGAATTAGTAGGGTGAAAACAGAGTATATGTGTACAAAGGATGCGATATATATAAATCTACGAGAAGAACAACTTACGCTGGTCAAGAAATTTAAATGCCTGGGTTCTTACTCTCAGTGATGGAGGACTGGAGCCTGTAATACAGTACAGGATAAACAGTGGATGGATGAACTGGAGGAAACTGAGCGGAGTAGTGCGTGATAAGAAGGTTAGCTGTAGAATTATAGTTTAAAAAAAAGGTGGCGATGAATTGTTTCTGGCATGTAAGGCATGGTTTTATATGCAATTCGCGTCACGAAATATAAGGCGAAAAAATGTCACCTGATGAAGCAAACTGTAAAAGGCAGTAGGGCGAAAATGACTATGCCGTTGACTGTTTTGATAAAACAGATGAACCGGATTAAAATGGAAATCATTTCCATCAAAATGAATGACTTCTCAGCGAGTAAAACTCTGGAACAGAGGACCAGTAAAGAGTCAGTACGTTAAATTTTAGTTTGCTGAAACACTGCTGCTACCCTTAAAATACCTTTGTTACTCATCGTAAAACCCAAATTCGACATAAATCGTGCAATGGGAATTACGCACACAGATTTTATGCGTACAGTATGGCAAAGTTCAGAAGGTCAGACAATGAAGATCAGGAAACCGCCAAAACCAGTAATTACGACACAAATAAAAATTTTAGCGATTTTGGATTTGAAGAAATGTTTTTCATCGCGGATGATTCTGTTTTGAAATCATATTGTTGGCAAAAGAATAGCAGCAAATCTAAGAAGATGTAACTGATGAAAAGCACAGTGTAACAGATACAGTCACGATACTTCACTGATTTTTGTTGCACGTCACGACAGCAGCGCTCCAAGCGGTTGGCAATGTATATTTTTGAATACGATATCGGAGGGGTGTGTATAGTGTCGTTTAAATAGATTATGACATATTTTTTACAACGGGAAAGGTATGTAGTGACATAAAAATAGGTAATAGTCATAAAAAAACTTCACATTTGTCGTTATGAAGTTTCCTAACCATTGGAAGGTATGAAACGGTACATTGCAGGACAGTTTATTTGAGATTAGTTTGAAATCTACGACTTTTTAATTAAGGATTTCAGTTACTGTTAAGAGCGAAAATTGCTAGTAAACAACAAAAGACACAAGCATCAATAGAAAGACGTCGGTTTTCTACTCAGAAACGTCAGGATTTCTTCACTACAGTTCCAGCCAAATTAGAAAGTGTTGAATATAAGAACCTTGTATGGAATACATTATCTACATTGTAAAATGTATCTAATCAGGCGTTACAGCTGTAGCTGACGGGAAGGCCTCGCAAACGTGACAAATCATCGAAAGCAAAATGACAGTTTCCCAACAAAGCAGAAACCATTTCCTCAAATGTTACTACATCTGAACTACGCATGGCAAGAAGCTTCAATCAAAAGTAATTATACTCTTAAGTATATGGATTTATAATAAAGACGAGTGAAATGAAAAAAAAATGTTCGAATAATTAGAATCCAAATCGAATTTTACACGCCAAAGAAACTTCCTGTCATATAGGAACAGACCACAGAAGGAATTAATGTTTCTCATTTGTTTATATTGTCTCACTTTGAGCGGAGTAGGCTAGAAAATATAGGCCTACACAATTTCGTCAATATTTCCTCATGAATAAGTTATTGTTTATATCACTGAAGCAGGTATATTCCGCTGTTTTTACATTTAATTCATGATTATTTATGACTCCCGGTGTTTTATTAACGTTTGGAACGCAAAAACTACAGAAACTATTTCGTCAATAACGCAAGAAAGTAATTACAAACATTTTTCTTGCGGAACCTCCCCCACCACTAGGAGCGCTACTGTCGTTGCAATTGTCAGTTGGTAACAACTTTCACAGCAATGAGTATTGCGACTGTGTATGTTACACTGTGTGAAAACTTAGATGCAGAAAATGATGCAGAACAATCAAATGCTGATAAATTTCAAACACCGGAAAATGATTTCAAATGGTCAGAAAGAGTGTGATGTCGTGGGTTTATTGCAATAAAAAAGAATTCGTGAAGTAACAGAAATGAAGAAATTTTTTTTTACGCCATATGACCATTTACAAAGATTTTAACCAAATTTAACTTCAGAGACTAATCTAAATGATTTTTATTACTTATTTAATGATCAAGAAATATGAAAATATACGTCTAATTCCTTAATGCATATCAATTATTGTTGACTATATAAAGTCTTTATTGTTTTGCAAAAAAAAAAAAAAAAAAAAAAAAAAAAAATTGCTAAGAGTTAACAATAGAAAAATCACTTTACGGCATACATTATATGATCTGGATTATCTCCATTACTTACACCAATTTTTCCAACTAACTGAGTCTTCGCTGTAAGTCTTTAAGTTAAATGTTGCTCGCAGCCTATCAATGGAGGTTACTGTTGATGTCAAAACCATAAGGCTCTTACATGGAAACAAGGTTGATGATAGTAACGATGTACTTTTTGCGTGCAGGAAGTTTCTAATTGAGCCCCGAAAATTTACAAAATATTTCAGTTATGGAAATGGTCTACAGAAACTATTTCTGGATTTGCTAATCGGTGAAAGTAATTTCTTACAAAACCGTTGGACGCTACTGACCAAAAACAGAAACAAAGCAGCCGATGGCAATTTCCCTTCTGTAAACTCCGGTAGTACGAAATTGTCATTTGCTCAGTATACAAAATGGTGGCTTCATGAAAAAAAAATTACAGACTAAAATGTGGCTGACGTCATTAGAGCCAAAGAACTAAGTTTTAATGAAAAGGTACCATTCACCCATGACTTTCACATCTTGATAACAATTAAAAACTTTGCAAATACTGGTAGCTTGCTTTAAACTTAAATGTTAACGTGTACACATCTCAAAACAAACACAAGTTTAATGATAATAGCAACGAGTAATAACTGGAGCCATTCAGTAGCAACGTAGTAGGTGTGTAGCACGTTCCCACATATCTGACAAGAGTTGCAGCCCTCGGCAGCTACACGACTCCGAATTTTTTCGTGGGAAATGGCGATGTGTTACGTTTACCAGACGTCCCCTTTTACCCGTACATGCCCTCTTTCATGAACGCTGAAAATGGTCCGTACAGGTTTTCAGAAAAATGGGGAAAAGTCCTTTGTTTTCAGTTATACGAGAATCGTTTCGAAAATAATGCTACGGCGGACGAAACATGGGAGGCCTTTGAAATTATACATTATATTAATCTCTTCCTCTAAACAATGGCACTATTCAACAGTCTCCATTACAAGCGATTCACTTCTGCCAACGTCGAATCCAACACTCGAATCCTCTTTGAAAAAATTCAGTTTTGCATAGTCGTAACAACTGTTCCATTGCCACTTTACCTCATCTGTGTCTTGAAAATGTCGTTCTCGAAGACTGTCTTTCAATGGGTCTTTGAACAAACAGAAGTCAGAGGTGCTAAATCTGACCAGCCAAAGTTGCAAACCTCCAGACTTGATTAATTTGGTTTATTTTAAATTCTTGTTTGTTTTCTTCTTTCTTATGGCTCTTCGAAGCTTCCTGGAGCCTCAGAAGGTTCGGTATTGATTCCTTTGCTGTTATTGTCATGCCATTCTATATTCACGAATATTCTAAGCTAGTTCATTTTCTGATGATACAAGGTTAGGTATCACGCCTAACAAACAGCAACTAACTGATGAAATTGGAAATGAAGTCTTTCAGAATATTATTAATGGATTCTCATTAAACTTTGATAAAATCCAGTGTACACAGTTTCATACAGTAAACGGCATGACACCATTAATGAATATAAACTTTGAACATAAATCTGTAGCTAAGGTAGAATATTCAAACATTTTAGGTGTGTGCATTGATGAGGGATTGAACTGGAAGAAACACATTGAAGATCTGCTGAAACGTTTGTGTTCAGTTACTTATGCTATAGGTGTCATTGCAAAATTTGGTGATTTACATCTCACTGCTTTCATATGGGATCATATTCTATTGGCAATTCAACATTGAGTAAAAAAGTATTCATTGCACAAAAGCGTGTAATCTGAATAATTGCTGGAGCCCAACTAAGTTCATCCTGCAGACATTTATTTAAAGATCTAGGAATCTTCACTGTTGCTTCATATATATATATATATATATATATATATATATATATATATATATATATATATATATATATATATTCACTTATGAAATTCGTTATAACAGTGTGACCAAATCCGAAACTAATAGCAGTGTGCATAGCTACCACACTAGGAGAAAGGCTGATATTCACTATTGAAGATTAAATCTAACTTTAGCACAGAAAGTGGTGAATTATGCAGCCATAAAAGTCTTCGGTCACGTATCAAGTAGCATCAAAAGTCTGACAGATAGGCAACTAGTATTTACAACAAAATCAAAGGAATTTCTGAATGCAACTCCTTCTACACTTTAGATGAATTTTCAGATAAAACTTAGTAAACTCGCTAAAAAATACATAAAGTAAATAAATAAAAATAAAAAATCCTTAAAATATCGATTGTGATGTAGAGACATCATTTATTAATCTGATACGTTTCACATCATTGCGAAGTGCTATATTTATGATCTATGGAACAAGTGTTAATCTAATCTAATATAATGTAAAACCTGACTGTTATAATGTAGCTGTTGCTATTCAGGGTACAAACAGGTTCCTGAAAAAAAAAAAAAAAAAAAAAAAAAAAAAAAAAAAAAAAAAAAAAAAAAAAAAAAAAAAAAACTGTCGCCATGAGTTACTTGCTGATCGTTGGCTTTGGAACATTTTAGGTCTTGGATAAGACTGATTCTTTGTTTCCGGATCATAAGCGTATACCCATGTTTCACCCCTTGCAATAAGATCATAGAGAAACGATTTTTTCGCTAGTACCGCCACACACTTATCATACAATTTGTTACTCTTTCACCGTCTTATCTACGGCTTTGTGGCCACAGTCCAGTTGTGAAGCAAGCTCAAGATCTATAATTCACCTGTCCGCACAAATCATTTTATCCAGTTGTTGGCGGTTGACGTCAAAGGTCGCAGTTACGGGCCTCCAAGTGCGTGGTTTGTCTTCATTGCTGGTGTCTGCTTCTTTAAACTTTTACAACCATCTCTGCACATTGTTGTTATCAATTGTGCTGTCTCCGTAGATATTTTTCAGCCTCCTGCGGATGCAGCAAGGCCGCATCCTTCCTTTTTATGCAACAATGTAAGATCACTCGATCTATAATAATTTCAAATCGGGGTTGTAGCATGTTTACATACTTTTGTGTACATTGGAAGTGTCCGCTTATTTTAAGATTGACATCTGGTAATCCTACGTGTAAAGTCATCGAATTTCGCACCTCATTATCGAAAACACAGATCGAGTTGTATCCATTAGTGGTTTCACAAGTAGATGTGAGAACATATTTACAGTCCAGTTCGTTACAGTACATACTTTTCTTGTGTATGTTCATAGTGCAAAGAACACCTTTATTAACGTTGAAGAGTTGCAAGCAGAGGAGAGATTGCGCTGTGGCTTCACCAACAGAATAAATCTATTGTGATGATAGCAACAAACTCGTATCTCGTTCGATGAAATGTTTTCGCCGCCAGGATCACTCTCGAGAAATACACAGCCAGAAAATAAAAAATACAACGAAGAGCCAAAAAAACTAATGTAAGCATGCGTATGAAAACACAGGGATTACACACTTAGGAGACAGTGGTGCGCTCCGTGACGCCTATATAAGAGAACAGGTATTTGACGCAGGCATTAAATCGATTACTGACGAAAAGTCATCGAGCGAAACAGAAGTGATACCTGGCGTTCTCCAGGGAAGAGTTATAGGCCCCTTCTGTTCCTTATCTTTATAAATGGTTTAGGAGAGAACCTGAACCTCTGTCTTAGACTATTCGCGGACGATACTGCCATTTATCGGTTACTAAAGTCACCAGAAGATCAAGAGCAACTGAAAAATAATTTACAAAATATGGTGCAAAAATTGGCAATTGACCCTAAAAATGATAAGCGTGAAGTCATCAGTATGAACACTAAAAGAAACCTGTTGAACTTCATTTACACGATAAATCAGTGAAATATGCAGGCAATAAATTCAACTAAGTGGCTAGGAATTACAATTACGAACAACTTATATTGGAAAGAATACATAGAAAATACTTTAAGGAAGGCGAACCAAAGACTACGTTTCATTGGCAGAACTCTTAGAAGTTGTGACAGTTCTACTAAAGTAAATGCGTATACTACACTTTTCCTTTCTATTTTTGAGTAATGCTGCGCAATGACAACAGGGGACTGTTCAAACTGGTGGAAGTTCTGTAAAGGTGTGCGGCGTTTGAAGTTAGAGTGAAATGGGACCCTTTGTACATCTAGATACGATTCTGATGGGTGACGTGTATGTACGCTTCCTAGCTGATCCCCTGCATCCATTCATGTCCATTGTGCATTCCGACGGACTTCACTAATTGCACCAGGACAATGCTACAATCCACAAGTGCATACATGGTAAAACTAATTCTTACGTGCACAAAGTTTTTTAGGCAGTCACTGTTAAACCGCACCGTGATTAGATAGGATTAGATTATTACCTGTTCCATAGATCGTAAAAACGACATTTCTCAATTATGTGGAGCGTGTCAGGATAATAAATGGTGTCTATACATTAAACTCAAGATTTTTCGTTTTATATTTTTTATGTATTTTTAGCGACATTACTAAGTTTTATCTAAAAATTCATCTAATGTGTAGAAGAAGTTGCTATTCAGAAATTCTTTTAATTTCTTTTTAAATACTAGAAGGCGATCTGTCAGACTTTTGATACTACGTGGGAAGTGCCCAAAGACTTTTGTGGCAACATAAGTCACCCCTTTCTATGCCAAAGTCAGATTTAACCTTCAACAGAGAATATCACCCTTTCTTCTACTGTTGTAGCTATGCATACTGCTATTATTTTTGAATTGGGTAGGATTGTTAATAACAAAGTTTATAAGTGAATACATATATTGTGAAACTACTGTAAAAATCCGTAGATCCTTAAATAAATGCCCTTAGGGTGATCTTATTCTGATTACACGCTTTTGTGCAATGAATACTGTTTTTACTCAATACTGAATTGCCGCAGAATATGATATCCTATACGAAAGCAGTGAATGAAAATAGGCATAGTAAGGTAATTTACTGAGATGTATATCACCAAACTTTGCGATAATCGTAATAGCTTAAGTAGCGGAACTGAAACGTTTCACCAGATCTTCTAATTGAAACCATCAACAGTGCAAACACCAAAAATTTTTTATGTTTCACCTTAGCTACAGATTTCTATTCATTGTCCATATTTATTATTATTGTCATGCCATTTTCTGTATGAAACTGTATATACTGGGTTTTATCACAGTTTTATGAGAGTCTTTTACTAGAGAACCACTTTATAATTTTCTCAAAGACATCATTTACAATTTCACTCGTTGATTCCTGATTATCAGCAGTGATAGCTATAATTGTGTCGTCAGTTAAAAGAACTAGCATCTTCGTGAATATAGAATGGCAATTCATTAATATATTTTAAGAACAGCAAAGGACCCAAGACCGAAACTTGGAAGACACTATTTTTGTTAGCTTCCCAGTTAGAGGAAATAGCTTTTTCTTGCATAAAGGTGAACTGCTTCTTTCAACTTTCTGCACTCTTCCTGTTAAAAATGATTCAAATGTTCAAATGTTTGTAAAGCTTATGGGACTTAACTGCGGGGTCATCAGTCCCTAAACTCACAAACTACTTATTAAGTGGCTTATACTAAAGACGGCACAAACATCCATGTGCGAGGGGGGATTCGAATCCCCGACTAGGAACGGCCTAGCATAGCGCCTCAATGCTCTCGGTCGCTCCGCCGCGGCTATGATTTAAATCATATGTGGAGTGTTCCCAATAATACCACAATACTTAAGCTTATATACAAGAATTCCATGATCTACACAATCACAAGACTTTGAGAGATCACAAAAATCCTAACATTTGATGTCCGGTTATTTTAAACAGTCAGATTCTTATGCATAAAAGCTCTTAAAATGCCTCAATGCATTAGAAAAGGATTAATGCAATAAACAATTGACGTTAAATATTTTTGGTAGAAAATGTTAAGGAAATGTTGAAAGTTATTTTTAATGTATTTAGCAATGCACTAAGCGGTCTCACACTGAAATAGTGGGTGGATATTTTCTGGGCTACCATGTGCTACACTAACAATGCAAATATTTTGTCCTGTTGTCTTAAACCTTTCACGTAAGATTTTGCTCTTAATGAGTAGATTATGCTAAATTCAATCGATAATTGCATGAAATACTAGCTGAAAAACCAAGCATTGTCCGGATCAGAATACACGGCAAGGGATAAGACGTGAGTACCATTTTTCCCCTAAGGGAAGAGTTAAAAGTATTTTTCTTCGAGTATCTGTATTTTTAACTACTCTTGATCAAGTTTGATAGATGAAAAAGCACTGACGGATCAAAAACTTATCAATTTGATTTTTCATGTCGTTATTAAAGTCTGAATGTGGAGACCATGCGAGCTTCGTTTTATGTTGTACGAATAAAACAACCACTTTTTAATTGCTCCCATTCCTAAAAGAACAGTGACCCGCTGTTAGGTTCCCTTTCGAGCCAGCTGCAGTTTCCAGGAGCTTTATATGGGTCATCTGAATGGCAGTTTAGGGGAATGCTTCCATTCTGCCTGCACGCTTCCTTATGGTGAGGATGACCAGCACAAGACGCTCCTGTCGTGGCTTCATCATTATCATAACGGTCTTCAGAATCCTTAAACAAGAGGCCGTGTCTTTCTGTTATTTGGTATCCTGGTAAGGCTTCATACAGAGGAAGTGCTCAATGTATCTTCGTTGCTGTCGTTTTGAGGACGGCTAATAATCCTCAAATACTTATGTGACGTCTGACAAGCGGCGTATACAAGCTACGGCTCAATTGTATCGCTTCAGTATCTTTTCTGATGCTCAACGTTCCGTACAGGTGTAAAAGTTCATACCAGCTCTCCTGGTCTGTACACAACAGGTCGGTGCTTGTCGTTATACCGCTGGCGGTCCTTCTCCTAGGCGTCCAGTGTTCGTATGCGAGCCAGCTGTCTTGCTTCTTTGATTCTGGTGATGAGGTGTTTCACATAGACATCCTGAGTGTCGTTCGGATGAAACGGGAACAGCGTATCCATTGTCGTCTCGGCTTCACGGCAGGGAGCAGAATAAAGGCGTTAAGCCTGTGGTGTCTTGCCTTGCTGTATTATAAGCAAATATCACGACTGGCAGTATTGTATCCCAATCCTTCTGCTCAACATCGACGTACATAGACTACATATCTCCTAACGTCTTGTTCAAACGTTCTGTAAGCCCATTTGTCTGGGGATGGTAGGCAGTTGTTCTGTGGACAATGTCGAAACGTGACATTACCTCTGATACTAGTTTTGATATGAATACTTTTCGTCGACTAGATATAATCACACGTGGTGCACTATGCTTCAAAATAATGTCTTCTACTAGGAATTTTGCGATCTCCGGAGCTTCTGCAGTCGGCACAGGTTTGGTGACAGCGTAGCAGGCGAGGTAAAAGGTCGATTCCAATCCGGTGGAATGGAGCTGCTGCAGGTGAAATTGGTACCAGTGAGCTTGAGAGACATGTTTCCGTCTCTGGCACTCCTTACAGTGACTCACATAGTGTTTGATAGATCGGTAGAGACTTTGTCAGTAATACGTGCTTCTGGTTCTGTCTAGGGTTTTCACGAATCTCAGATGACCGGATATTGGAGAATCGTGGAAATACTTGAGAAGAGCTGGGCGGAGTTGAGCTGGAACAACTAGTACTATTGGGGGCTCAGTGGATCGTAGTTGCTTTTATATAAAGTCCTGTTCATTAGTTGAAACTCTCCTTTGGTCGGTTCTCCTTTCTCCAAGGCCTCTATGGTTTGCAATAATGCTGGATCTTCCCAATGTTCAGCTGTAATGTCATCTAACTCAGTGAGGGCCGAAATTTCATCCATCCTCTTGTGTTCGGATAATGGGTTTCTCGAAAGGCAGTCGGCGCCCTAGTGTTTGCGCCAGTTTTTTAATACTATCGTGACATCGTTCTCTTGGAGTCTTAGTGCTCATCTTGCTTGTCAACCTGATGGATCCTTCAAATTGGTCAGATAACATAAAGAATGGGGGTCTGTCACGATGGTTAATGGTATACTGAATAGATACGGCCAAAACTAGTGGATAACCCAGATAACGGCGAGACACTCCTTCTCAGTTGAAGAGTAGTTAATCTCGGACCGCCGCGGTGGAGTAGCCGAGCGGTCTAAAGCGTCTCGCTGCGGAGCGCGCGGTTGCTCGCCGTGGAGGTTCGAGTCCTCCCTGGGGCATGGGTGTGTGTGTTGTCCTTAGGTTAGTTTACCTAGGTTTAAGTAGTTTGTAAGCTACGGACTGATGACCACGCAGTTTGGTCCGATAGAATTACAAACATTTGAACATTTTGAATCTCGGACTTTGAGAGAACTCTTGATGCGTAGGCTATCACCTACTCAGCACCTTCCTGAATTTGTACAAGCGCTGCACCAACCCAGTACCCCATAGCGTCTGCGTGAAGCTCGGTTTAAGCATTCTCGTCGTATAAGACCAGAACTGGTGTGGAAGTTAGAGCCTCCTTAAGTGCCCGGAAAACTCTTTCTTTCGTCTGATCCCAGTAAAACTGTGCGTCTCCCTGCAGAAGTTCTTGCAATGGGCGTGCCTTGTTAGAAAAACATTTTATGAAACGACGGTAGTATGAGCACATCCCGAGAAAACTTCTCACATCGCGTATATGACTGCGCTTACTTCATCTGGGTGAAGACGGACACCATCTCCATTCACTAGGTGCCCCAGGATATTTACTTCTTTGGCGACGACAAGGCACTTCTTTTCGTTGAGGCGGAGTCCTGCTGTCTGAACACAGTTCAACACAGTTGACAGGCGGCTTAGATATTCCTCAAATGTCCTTGAGAAAACGACAATGTCATCTAGATAACAAAGACATGTCGTCCACTTAAGGGGTCGAAGCAAGTTGTCCATCATGCGTTCGAATGTGGCTGGGGCATTACAGACGGCATGGCGTAGAATTCATAGAGACCTGTCAGCTTCGTCAACCTCGATTTGCCAGTAACCTGTCTGCATGTTCATGGCTGAGAATTATGTAGCTCCTTTCAAGCAGTCTAAGATGTCGCCAATGCGCAGCAGTGGGTAGACATCTTTCTTTATGATTTTGTTCAGCCACCGATAGTCGACACAGAAACGCCACGTGCCATCTTTCTTTTCACGAAGACCACCGGAGACTACCTGGGACTTATCGAAGGTCAAATATTGTCATCGTGCAACGTCTTCTCCACTTCTTCCCGAATTATCCGTCTTTCGACTGGCGACACTCTGTACGAACGCTGGCTAATTGGTGGATAATCCCCAGTATTGATAAGGTGTTTTATCGTGGGCCGTTTCATTTAGATGTTCTCCTGTGTGGCCCGGAATACACCTGAAAATTGGTGTATTATGGTTAACACCTGCAAACGTTGATCCTGGGTCAGACGAGGCCCTATATGCAATTCCATAATATCAACAAATAATACAATTCCTTGAGACAACATTGTTTCGTTACACCAAAGGTATTAATCATAAGAAGAACCATTAAAAAATTATGCTGTGGCTGGGATTCGAACCCCGACCTCCTACTTACTAGAATTAAAGTATATGGTGTGGAGGGAGACGTGCTTCGTTATAATGATAAGATTTTTGCGAGCGACAAGCACTTCACAGTTCAGCTGATCATCTTGACTGCTGACTGAAACGCTTCTCGTTGTTAACGGCAGGATCTCAGCACTCTCGACAGAGAACAACCTTCCGACGGAATGGCTTCCTCAATTTGTAGCTCAGATTTTCCACAGTCAATGTCAGCTTGAGATGCCTGAAGGAAGAGCCATCCGAGGATGGCTTTATGGCTGCATTCTGTTAAAACGATAAATTCAAACGGTTGCGTCCTGTTGTTGATAGTTATTCTTGCGACAAATGTTCCCGCTAGCCGTATGTATTTTCCATTTGCGACCTTCAGCACAATTGCTCTTGTATCACAGAACATTATCTTCTGTAGTTTGCGGCGGTAATCATTTGACAATACAGAGAAGGAAGCTCCTGAATCGACTGAAACCCGTACGGGTTGGCTGTCGATGATGACGTCTATTAGATTCCCGATATCTTAGTGACTGTCGTCCATGGAGGATTTTCATCTGCGGCGGCCTCACCTCCGTAGATGGTCGCCTCGCTTAGTTTTCCTGAATACGGCGGCAAGGCGAGAGGCTGGTATCTTTGTAAGGTGATGGAGAATGGCGGCGGCATGTTGGAGAACGACCACGTCCAGGATATGGCGACAGGTCCTTAGGTCGACAGTAATCGTCTGCAGTTGGATGCTTGTGAATGGACTGCTCCGATGGTTGGCGTCTTGCGACATAATAATAGTCAAATACTCGTCTTCTCTTCTTACAGTATCGTACGATATGTCCAGGACGCCCACAGTGGAAACACAATGGCGTGTTCTCTTCTGTCTTCCAGATATCTGTCCTCCTGCGAGGTGTCATAGTTGCCAAAGGATTTGGTTGTGGCCGTGTCGGTTGATTCCTAGGCTATCGTTTCGGGGCTGCGGCATAATTCGACGAGGCCATTCTTCACGTCGGATGCGACTGGCGGGGCTGACAGGCGCTAATGTTGGAAATACCTCTTCCTCAGCAGTGCCAGCACCCTCATGACGTACAGCACCGACATCCATGGCCATAATCTTGTGCTCGCTTGGTCCAGTAGTACCGGCTGCCATAAACTGTTATAATTCTTCTCTCACAAATTGTCGTATGAGTGATGCAAAATAATACTCGTCTTCCACAACGGCCTAGTGATTACATTTGGGTGTCTGTCATAATTCTTTCGTTAAACTCTCCTCTGCTACATCTCTTCAATTTTCTGACACCATCAGATAAACTCTTGTGTCGTTGAAACATCTTTTAACAGAAGAGCTCGAGACATGTCTTCTGCAATGCCCTTCATCAAGTGTGAAATTTTATTGGCCTCAGTCATATCCAGATTAAGTACGTGACATAGGGCCAAAACACTCTACATTTATGAGTGCGTTGACTCACCATGTCGTTGGGCCCTATTCTTCAATTGCGCTTCCGATAAACGGACTTGTTGCTGATGGTCTTCAGGGATCTTTAGTTGTTTGGAACAGTTCCCAGCTATGGAGCTTATCCTTGTTATTTTCAAACCTCTGCTGGGCCGTCGCGTCCGGATAGAAAAATACGTTTGTCAAGCACATAATGTGGTCTCTCCTATTATACTTCACGACTCGGTCGAATCCTTTCAGCTATTTGTTTGGGTCCTGTCCAGCGTCTCCAGAGAACACCGATGGATGTCTGATGTGCAGCTAACCGCTGTATTCGTATTCATGAGTCTTTTGATGACACAGACCTTCGGACGGACGTAAGCAGAATACCCTTTGTACTCCGGTTCTTGTCTGCGTAGGCGACGGTTTTACGTTTCACGATCATGTAGATCAGGGGTGGGCACAAATCGGCTCAATGATCAACGCTCCGACTCGGGCCGGAAAAAGAGCACCGTTCGCGCTCGGCCAGTAGTTATCCTAGTTGCCACTAGAGATCTGCATGCTTGCTGGATCGCTCTGATCTTTATATTTGCCGGCTCGACTGAACGCGCTGGATATTTTAGAGAAGAGTTTCCAGTATTATGTTTATAAGTTACTTACTTATAAACATAATAGCATTTTTCAGGAGTTACCCCTAGCAGTGGAATCTGTTCATTCGAGTTGGATACTAAAGAGTTTGCACTGTTATCTTTATAAGTTATTTTATAACGCACTCAGCCAGGTCCATTCTGCGGCTACGTTAGCGCGTTGGCTGCGCATAACGCCATCTAGTCGTTTCAGCAGGAACTATGTGATGGACGCCAGCTGCTCGCGACTCTGCTCCTGCTCAGGCACGCGGGTCCGAGAGCGGGTCTCGCTCATTGCCCACCTCTGATGTAGATGTATTGCAGTATATCCGGCGCATCCGCCAGAAAGTGTTACGTTGAATACTACAGGTGGTCCGGAATTCGAAGGCTGCTCGTAAACACAGCGCAACACTTTACACTTAGAACACGTTAATTGCACAAGTGTACACTCAGTACACACTGCCTCTTGCTTTGAGTGCCCCACTATTGATACATAGAAATAATTTTCTGGAACAAGTAGAACACTCTCGAAATAGTGGCGATCTCCAATGCTAACCACTGCACGATGTGTTCCATCTGGAGACTTGCGGCAATATTTATTATATTGAACTTACACTTATAAATGATATGTCAAATGAAAGAGCAACTCAGTTTCGTTTGGCACCAGTGCGCATGCGCAATGTTTCCGCCACAATCCGCTAGACAGCGGTAGTAGCAAAGATGGAGACTAGTGAATGGAAAGCATAGTGTGTTTTGCAAAGAGCGAATTTGTTGTTATAGTGCAACTGCGTACCAGCTGAAGTTCAGTTGTGATCCTCCAATTAATAACAACATTCACCGATGGTATCATCAGTTTCAAGATACCGGCTGCCTTTGTAAAGGGAAGGGCACGGCACGACCAAGAGTTAGTGAAGAGACTGTTTAGTGAGTGAGAGAGTCGTTCACTCGTAGCCCAAAGAAATCAGCTTGGAAAGTTTTAAGAAAACGCGTACAACTACGTTCTTACCGTTTACAGTTTTTACAGGCTCTAAAGCCGACAGACCGTGGATTACGTGCCAACTTCGCAAACGACATTTTGTTTCATGACGATGACGATTTTCTGGATCATGTTATTTTCAGTTACGAATCATCCTTTCACCTTAGTGGACATCTTGACACTCAGAATGTGCGCATCTGGGACTCATAAAATCCTCACGAGATGGTACAAATGTAATGAGATTCCCCTAATGTGACTGTTTTTGTACCATATCCTGGGGGAAAGTTTATGGTCCTTTCTTGTTTGGTAAACCTACTGTAACTGGCACTTCTTACCTTGATACACTAGAGCAGGGATTACCAGACTTTTTGTTACTCGTACCACTTATCATTTTTAGATATTTCGGCGTACCGCTGTAGCTTGTTTCCTTTTAACGAACCCTGACGTGATGGACGGAAAGGGGGGGGGGAGTGTAGAAGGTTGAACGACAAATGACGACTACCGCAGTGGCAGCGGAGAGGATTTCACTATCTTGTTCAATGCTGAAAACATACATATGTTTTTGCGTCATGCCGATGAACTACTATGTATAGCAGAAATGTGACACACACAAGTAATAAATATTTGGTAGAAGCAACTTTTTTAAAGGAATCCTTATGTTCATCTGTGGTAATTATTTGTAGCAAATATACGAAGTTAAATTACGCTGGTTCTGATACCAATATTGAATATTCAATGAGTAAAAGAGGAATGAGATTTTAAATACTTATTAAATTATAACATCACACATTAAATAACTTGTGC
Source organism: Locusta migratoria (assembly GCA_026315105.1). Classification (NCBI taxonomy): domain Eukaryota; kingdom Metazoa; phylum Arthropoda; class Insecta; order Orthoptera; family Acrididae; genus Locusta; species Locusta migratoria. The sequence continues at coordinate 429,491,075 of CM048747.1, forward strand.
AAGACAGTAATTAACTGAACATAGTAATTTAAAGTCCATAAATAATCACTTGGAAGCATGTTGCTGTATATCTTTAATCAGAGCATCAAAGTCTGGCTCGATTGAGTTCAACGTATCTCTCAAATCATCTTCAACACTAAATCTGTTTCTGTATTTATTTTTAATGTACAATAACTCAGAAAACCCACTTTCACACATGTATCTAGTAACAAACGGCACCGAAAACCAGACATCTTGTTTGAAAAGAGAAGGATATTCACAGATCTGGAAAAGCCTTATGACCGTGTTCCTAGGAGGAAACTACTGTCAGTTCTTCAAGATTATGGTATAGGAGGCAAACTTCTGCAGGCAATTAAAGGGCTTTATGTAGACTGTCAGGCAGCAGTTAGAGTAGATGGCAAATTAAGCTCATGGTTCAGGGTAGTTTCAGGGGCAAGACAAGGCTGTTACCTGTCACCACTGTTGTTCATACTATTCATGGATCATATGTTGAAAACAGTAGACTGGCAGGGCGGGATTAGAGTAGGTGAAAACAAAATAAGCAGTCTCGCATATGCAGATGACTTAGTTGTAATGGTCGATTCGATTGAAAGGTTGCAAACTAATATTTCAGAGCTCGATCAGAGGTGCAAGGAATATGATATGAAGATCAGCATCTCCAAAACGAAAGTAATGTCTGTGGGAAAGAGATTCAAACAGATTGAGTGCCAAATAGGAGGAACAAAATTAGAACAGGTAGACAGTTTCAAGTACCTGGGGTGTATTTTCTCACAGGGTGGCAACATAGCGAAAGAGCTGGAATCGAGGTGCAGCAAAGCTAATGCAGTGAGTGCTCAGTTAAGATCTACTCTCTTCTGCAAGAAGGAAGTCAGTACCAAGACTAAGTTAGCAGTGCACCGCTCTATCTTTCGACCAACTTTGTTGTATGGGAGTGAAAGTTGGGTGGATACAGGTTACCTTATTCATAAGATAGAGGTTACAGATATGAAAGTAGCAAGAATGATTGCAGGTACTAATAGATGGGAACAACGGAAGGAGGGTGTCCATAATGAGGAAATCAAAGAAAAGCTGGGAATGAACACCATAGATGAAGCAGTTAGAGCAAACAGACTGAGATGGCGGGGTCATGTAACACGCATGGGAGAAGCAAGGTTACCTAAGAGACTCATGAGCAGCGGAGGGTAAGAGGAGTCGAGGTAGACCAAGAAGAAAGTACTTAGATTCGGTGCAGAACGATTTTGAAGTGAAAGGCACAACATCAGACGAGGCATCAATGTTAGCATTGAATAGGGGATCATGGAGGAATTTTATTAGAGGTACTATGCTCCAGACTGAACGCTGAAAGGCATAATCAGTCTCTAATGATGATGATGATGATGATGACAAAGCCGTGGATGAAACAAAAATGAAGAAAATCGGCCGGGTTGTTTGTTTTGGCCAACTGACTTTAGCTTTCGTAGATTCTTTTAATAAGGAGATATTTTGAAAACTCTTAATTATAGTTTACGTACGATCTTCTCACATTCAACTACAGCAATACGCACTCTGACTTCTTCAGTTTTCGTAACAATATAAAATACTTACTACCTCCAATAAGCGATGATTTCTGAAGAAAACTATGCGTGAACATTCAACTTTACTTCAATTTTTCCCAACTTTTTTCTCATTCCACTAACGGTGTGAAGTATTAGAACGGATCCTCTAGTTATTTCTTAAGTTCATCTGAGCTTGTAAGTCCAGTGCCATTTCTGACAAAATTACACTTTCATCAAAAGGTAAAGCAGTCAACAATCCGAAGATTGGTTTGAACACCACAGTGCTTTTCTAGGCATGGTCCTGTTTGGAGGTGGTATGCCGTTGCCTTCCTCCGACCTTCAGAACTGACTTACCCAGCCAGTTATAGGGGGACCTACAGTTTAACGTGGTTTTCCGAACCACGGTGCTACTCGTTTTTTTTACACATCAGTAACACTGCCAGAAATGAAAGAAGTGGAAATTGACAGATAAAAACCATAGGACCTGGCGGGGATCAAACCCGCGACCTTTGGATGTGTAGTCTGGCACTCTACCACTGTGCTACGGAGCTGCACTCACACATTTTCATCATCAAACCTAAAAAAATTCTGATTTCTTCACCAATTTTCCTTGGTTTTCTTTATGCTTGTTGCACGTACAAAAGGAACAACGCCAGGGATATACTACAACCGCGTTTCCCGCCCTACGGACATGCTTTCCTGGAATCTGTTGTGTGTGATCTCGCTTGCAAATACAACATCCGTAGTGAGTGCTGCAATTATGCTATGCGGTGTCGACCGCTTTCCCTGCCATTAAGATATAGACGCTCGCGTTGCGTCGCGCTACTACCACAGAGAATGTTTCCACGTTGTGAATGGGTGTCGGTGGCTGCGCTTGCAGGTGTAGGCTGAACCCTGCAGGCAGCACGTGTCGTGTTACGTATCGCAGTTTGCCGTCGCTTCGTGAGCGGATCAACTGGCATCACGGCGGTGACGCAAAACGCTGCGCATGTATAGCGGCCTACCGCCAGTTGCTTTCCAGTAGCCCACCAGCCGTCATCCAGAACGCAACATGAGGAAGACCATCGACGTTACCGTCCAAGGTAAACGCGCCGTACTGTTTCTGTCTGGTAGCTAAATGTAGTATGGACGAAAGTGTTTGTCTCGAGATCCTTGTTACTTGAATATATTGAGGGGAAAACGGAAAGCGCCCCACAATTTTCTTTATAGTATCATCCCCATTTCCTAATTTAGAAATAAATAAATATAAATATACATGTGACAAACAACGTTTCTGGAATCTTTGCATTGTGAAAATTTCGTTAATTAAAATATAATTGTGACGTTTAATAGGAAATATTAAAGATCCTGAGTTAAAAAACCTCACGATAAAACAGTCACTACTAAGATTTTTTTTGAAACGAGAATATTGTAAATTTTATGAACCTAACAGTTTGTCTACTGATTATATGAGTTTCGAACTATTTACGAAAAACTAGAATTGTCATCTATGAAGTTTTGATAAACCATACACCTTTATGAACATTTTTTCACTTGTAAATTGTCGTTACCTTAAAATTTTGGTAAAATCTTGAATTTGAAGATCAATCATAAGACGTCAGGTGCGGACTCGTTTGTTTACATGAACTTACAGCTGAAAGGTTATTGTATCACCTAGCGGCCGTGTAGCGAAATACGCACCACTTACCTTTAAATAATTAATTTATTGCATGAATTGTGATCTTTTTTATCAACTTTTGTAACTAGTTATATTATTTGTTAATCGTACTGTATAAATTTCTTCAAAAGTTTTAGTTAATTTATTTGAAACAAAATTTGTAAACGTCACGTGGCGTAATGTATTCGCGAATATGGCGCCGAAATATATGTATTTAAACATGCCGCTACTGACGGCAAGGGGCAGTTGATGGCAGTTGTAAGTTGTAATCAGCTGTAAGCTGCTGAAAGTCGTAGACAGCTGTGATACGTTCTTGTAAGTTCGGTTGCCAAGAGCTTTAGACCAGAAGTATACAGTGCTGTAGTATGACGGAAAAATCAATAAAAATCCGTCCTCATCTAACAACGACTTTATTTTGTTAGAAGAACCTTGGAAAATGTGCTGCTATTGCCGGTCGCGGTGGCTATACCACGAAGTGACGTCCTACAGACGCGAAATTTAACCGACAGGAAGAATATGCTGTGATATGCAAATGGTTAGCTTTTCAGAGCATTAACCCAAGGTTGGCGCCGGTGGCGACACTTACAACGTGCTGACGTGAGGAAAGTTTCCAACCGATTTCTCATACACAAACTGCAACTGACCGGCGATGCCTGGTGAAACGTTGTTGTGATACCTCGTGTAAGGAGGATAAATGCGTACCATCACGTTTCCGACTTTGATAAAGGTCGGATTGTAGCCTATTGCGATTTCGGTTTATCGTATGGCGACATTGCTGCTCACGTTGGTCACGATACAATGACTTTGCAGAATATGGAATCGGTGGGTTCAGGAGGGCAATACGGAACGCCGTGGCCGGCCGCGGTGACCGAGGGGACTGAGGCGCTTCAGTCACGATCAGCACGGCCACTACGGTCGGGGGTTCGAATCCCCCCTCGGGAATGGATATTTGTGCCGTCTTTAGTATAAGGTAGTTCATAAGTAGTTTGTAAGTTTAGGGACTGATGACCCCGTAGTTAAGTCCCATGAACTTAACAAACATTTGAACATTTTTTTTTTTTTTTTTTTTTATTTTTTTTTTTTTTTTTTGCAGTTGTAAGTTGTAAGCAGATGTAAGCTGCTGAAAGTCGTAGACACCTGTGGTACGTTCTTGTAAGTTTGGTTGCCAGGAGCTTTAGACCAGATGTATACAGTGCTGTAGTGTGATGGAAGAATCAATAAAAATCCGTCCTCATCTAACAACGACTTTATTTTGGTAGAAGAACCTTGGAAAATGTGCTGCTATTAATTTGAGCAAGAACTTCCCTGTTTTTAAATTTTGATTGGTTGTGTGATTTGGAGTGCTTTAGTAACAAGCAACCCTAGCGACGACCTATACCCCATTCACACAGGCCACGCAACATCCCAAGGTCGCTCTTGATCTCTCTGACCCCTTCCTGACACAAACGCACGACACTCATTAAAGGAAGCGCGCGCATGTGTGTGTGTGTGTGTGTGTGTGTGTGAGGGAGAGAGAGAGAGAGAGAGAGAGAGAGACAGAAAGACGGAAGAAAGTCAATATACCAAGCTGTACATTACGTTCATGTAATACCAAAGCTGTCACATAACATTATGAAATCAGTGCTGTTCTTTAAAATATGATTCGTTAGAATACAATAACTTTCCCTAATATTAGTCAAAGAGAGACTCATGAAGGGTGTCCCCATAGAGATAAGTTTGGAAAATTAAAAATTATGTATGAAGGAGGGGAATGAAAAAGGATTAGGAAGGAAAGGATTGACAGTGGCTACATTACAGTATTGAAATTAAAGAATGGCGACAAGTGAAAATGTGAGCCGGCCCTGTATCGAACCCGGGTCTCCGCTTCGGGCCAGCGGTCGCCTTAACCACTTCGCTACCCGTACTCGCCAACTGTCCGTCTCAAATTTCCACAAGTCGCACGCTATGGCTGTTGCGCCCCTTTTGTACATGCCCTTTTACACTCGCCGTTACTGATTCCCGTTCGAGGCCGAATGTATGACCGAATCTGCTTGAGTAAGTGAAACTAACGCCGTCTTCGCATGTTAATATTTATTTGGAAAACTCGGGCAGACTTTTATCTAGCTACCCACATACGACTGCTGCTAAACGAGCAAATTCAGCCACATAAAATGAGGATTTAGTTGGAAAATAACCCAAGGAAATGTTAAAAGTGTGCCGGCCGCGGTGGCCGCGGGGACTGAGGCGCTTCAGTCACGATCTGCACGGCCACTACGGTCGGGGGTTCGAATCCCCCCTCGGGCATGCATATTTGTGCCGTCCTAGTTCGTAAGTAGTTCATAAGTAGTTTGTAAGTTTAGGGACTGATGACCCCGTAGTTAAGTCCCATAGACTATACAAACATTTGAGTTTATTAAAAGTGTGGTCAGCGTTGTCACTTTTCCTGTATTTAAATACTGTAAGACGTAGGAATTACCTATACTAAGATTTCAAGATCTCTCGATACTAAAAGCGCAGGGTTGTCGACTGCCTTTCTTTAGTCGTGACGACCGTTCTTAAAGGGTCAGCTTTCAACTGGAACGTGCGAGCCGAAGGAAATCATGCTTAAGATAAAAACTATAAGTAATATCACGAATTAGAATGCGAGTTTGTTTGTTTCACTTTTACATTTTAACTACACAAGCAATAAAATTTTGTATATTAGTTTCCAGGGTTAGAAAAAAGATACAAGGGCCTACTTTACATCCACAAAGAAATACTGTTCACAAGGTATAGGAAAATAACTTTTAGACGGTAGTCGGGCATAACAACTCGGTCTAGAGGTATGAATAAATTGTAATATGATGCTTAGAGAACAGAAAAAGTGACCTCTGGTATCCCGGAAGAAAATGTGGTAACACTGTAACAAACAAAAAAATCTGTTCCCGAATTGTCTTATGCACATCGTTTGAGCTTTTACCTTAGTACAAGAAGTATCAGGAAGACAGCAATTTTTTTAGGAGGTGATAGTATAGTTGACGCGCAGTAAAAATTCCATATAACAGGTAATACCTATGCCACTGCGGTTTGTGAGTTCGAAATGTCAGAGATGCAATTTATCGGCTACGCCTTCTAGTGTCAACTGAAGTCCAACCACAGTTTAGCTGAACTGTACTATCGCGACGTTATAGTAACCTTACTTGTTACTAGGGAAATACGCCGCTGGTCTACGTAATTCCGTCTCTATCTATTTATGTTCAATCTCTGTAAACCACTTTTACTGCAAGGCTGAGGATACGTTCCCTTCTACTATGTATATGGTTTTCTTTTCGATCTGCTAGTGAACAGCGCGTAGGAAGAACTATTTGCCTCTGCCTGTGCCTCCGCTCCAATTAGTCTAATCTACTCTTCGTCGTCGCTACGGGTGCGATACTCGGATGAGAATGTCACTCGGGCACGGCTTATCTAAGTCGCTCACCTTTGCGCTGATTCACGCACAGTTCATTCACACATTACATCGCTTCCGTAGAGCACACGTTGTGGAACACCTTTATATTGTGAAATATCATTATATATTTAAAAATTGGTAATGAAAATTAGCAATGAAGAACTGCAGTCAATATTAATAAACCTCAGAGAAACCGTAGAATAAACTCATGTAAAAAAATACCGATAGTTTTCAAAATGTCTTCTTATTGTTTATTGCTTCATCACATCTCAGGGTCATTAAGTGGTTCACTTTAAGGCCGAAGTAATGAACTAAGAGGAAACTGTTCACTCTTGAAAAGGATTTGTATTTTTCTAAAAAGATTTACATCTCAACTGAAAGTTTACACAGAAGAAAAAAAATGAGACAGCTCATCACTTCTAACTGCTCGAGAAGTCAAAACAAGACGGACTGCTAATTAAAAAGCAAAGATACTGCTCTTCCACCTTTTTTCTTTTAGTTCCACAGATGATTTTTTTTCACAACATTAATTAATAATTGTCTTTTATTGTTATTATTAATAATAATTTTCTCTCTCCTTTTAAAAAAAATAATAATAGAAAATTAAATTAAATGAAATTAAAATAGAAATTCGCCTCTTACTGTTCTGATACCCCAACACTCCATTCCTGGTAACAGCACAGCGTAATTTCTCTGAAGTACTCAGTTAGAGGTAATAAGTTGTTGCATAAACTTTCGAAGTTACAAACATACTTGAATAACTTACGAAAGTACTTCATCCAAATTACTGTGTTACATTTTATAAAAATCTATATTGCTATGGAGGACCTAGTCGATGACCCATGCAAGTACTAGTCAAGCCCGACAATGCTATCGGTGACTTGATGGGACCGATGTACCCAAAGAGGCAGAAGTTGCCTTCATGATAGACAAGAGTCAGTTTGTGATTCCTGATTTAGTGTTTTAGGGTGATGCAAATCGAAACCACAACTCTGAAAATCTGTGTGAAATCAAAGTAATTATCAATGTGAAGACTTCACGACATCAACCCGATACTCCACGTAACTGGCTCTACACTCTCTGTAGCATCTCTGAAGTAATAATTTGAATAGCTGGAGTTAATTCTTTATTGAGTTTCTCAACGTTAGCCCTTTAGCGAAACCCCTTGATAAAAATCACAGGGGATGACAGGCCACTGATGAAGTGCTCTATCTCGAGGTGCGACCGATACATTGTTTGGGATACCTTTTGTTCAGTAGCCAAGGACACGTTAAGTGCCAATGAGTGTTGCCCATCCTGCTGGAATATCAACTGACGTGCATCTTCTTGGAGTTGAGGGAACAACCAATTTTGCAACATTTCCAGATAAGTTTGCCTAGTTACAATTGCAACTTCGAAGAAAAATACACTAAAAACTTCATTGGCTGAAGTGGCACAGAAGACATTCATCTTAGGTAAACCACGTTCATGCTGAATTGTATCCCAAGGATTCTGAGTGCCCCATATAGTAACATTGTGCTGATTGACGTTACCATTTGTTTGTAACGTAGCGTCATCGCTAGCTTCGACATGAGGATCTCTTTCTATTTGTCAAGGATAAACTCTCAGACCTCTAATATTTTCGCCTTATCGGATTCAAAGAGAACTAGAACCAATGTCAGACGATAAGGTTTCATCACTAACATTTTCCTTAGGACTCTTCAAGTGGTCGGGTCTGGAATTTGCAGCTCTCTGCTAGGTCAGCGGGCTGGTTTTCTTGGACTGCAAACAAATGCTTCCCGAATGCGATCAACCTGTGTTCTTGTGCGCGGCCATCCGGAACTTTTACTTTGCACCAACAGTCTTTATCTGTGAGCTGTTTATACCAACGTTTGATACTCCACCTATCAGAAGTATGAATACCAAACTCCTTACGAAATGTACGCTGGATGATTGTCTGTCGTTGTTCCACTCCTGCCGCACTCGATAACAGAGAATGCTTTATGTTGAGCAGTCGCCACATAAATGGGCCAGCAGCGCACCTACAGACCAAATGAACAAACGAAACGAGCTTTCTTAAATCGATCGAATCGAGAATAGTGTCTGACTGGAATCAGTGAAGCAAAATGTAACTTGTTATGTTTTTCTTTTTAATTGAAACCATCACTATTAACAACCTTTTATAAAATGACGAAGCAAAAATACGTGCATTTTTCGTAAAAGTTTTGATTAGGTCAGATGCTCAATTTGTTTTAATTATTGATACTTAGATGTACTTGCAAACTTGCAAAACTACAAAATCGATTTTCTCGAAACTTTTTATAGTTGCATCGAATGGATTGGGCTAATTGTTATTTGGGTTCTGAACTTGAAAATCCAATACACATGTGGTCTGCTTATTAGATAGTATGTGTTACATTCCAGCGCCAACAGATAGGACAACTTGCAACAAATAGAATAAAACCCACTGAATAACATTCTACAATCAAGTATAGTTTTGGAAATACCTACGAGAGTCGTAGTAGAGCTTTCAGAACTATTAAGCGCTCATTGGGTGTGAGAGAAATCCTAAATTCGAACGCCGGCTTTCCTGGTTCCTGGTTCCAGCCTTTGACCAAGGATAAGATAGACTGCGCGTGGCGTCATTGTTTGAAAACCAACATCTAATTCAGATGAATCGGGGCAGAAAGCCGGTTTGGTCATTACAAGCAATATGACGTGGAGCTGACAGTTTCTCCTTGGTGCATTCGGCAAGTAGAATTGGTTTTATAGGTAGAATGCATAGTAGCTATTCATGGTTAGTTACGTATAACGGTATTACAAGCAGATTTGCTCCATAAATGACTTACTAGGTCACATATAACCTCAGTCAAGAGCAGCTGGTATATTTCTCCTATCGATAATCTTTTTAATACGTTGCGACAAAGTAAGAGATTCATAATACTACAGAAATATCGAGGATATTTAATTCTGGTGCTTCTAAAAAATAACTGTCATTATGTTTCCCCTGTGACATATAAAAACATAGTAAACGCATCAATTTTAGTAATTCAGAGAAATTACTTTACCTTTACTACTACATGTATGACAGGAATACGAGAAATACTTTTATTGTTAAAACTAATGCTTAATTTCAGCAAGAAATGAGTAAAACTGTTGCTCGTGTTGTCGGAAAAAGGCACACGATTTATGTTGATTTCAAACCACAACACTCCAGGCATAGAGACACACGCAGCCTGTGTTATCTTTGGTCTGTGTTTCCAAGTGTAGTGTGAGCGCGTAAATAGAGCTCCGTTGGATGGAAACCTACTTACAGAGTAGAAACAAGCTAACGACATTTCTCGGTTACTGACTCAGCCTTAGGACAGAACGCTGGAATGTAGGAATGGTTGATATCACAACAAAAACAAGTTAATGACCTTTCTGGTTTACCGTTATAGCCTTCTGACATAAGTCAACTATGAAATTACATTACATGATAACCAGTCAAGTCTTCCTAATTACTTCTTTGGGGGACCACAGTTTGTCACTCAGAAGAAATCTGGTCATAAACTGGTGATAGGTAGGTGGTAGGTACATTGAATAACTTCTGATCTGCATTCTGAAAACCATTTTTTTCCCTTTACAAACAGAGAAATTCTTAGAAGACACTGTAGTTTACGTTGATAAGAATTTTCTGAAGAACGCTCTCATAAGAAAATGAATACTGCCATCTAGTTTTTGTTAAAAAAGTTTGTATTACAGCACGGCTTTTTATGGTTCACGTAATTCAAACCACAACAAAAAATACAAGCGCTACATTTTGTTAATACCCATTGGTACATAATGTGGAATGATTCTATACCATTAAGTTGAAATAAGTTCTACGAAAATAATCTTCTTGACAGCAACGTTAATCACTAATTGTTAGTCAGTACATCTGCCTTTCCTGTCTTAGCGTTAGACAGTTTCACTGTAGCATGCTTTCTAAATGAAAACAAAATTTGTCATTCTTGTAACTGTTTGATTTGTGTTATCCTATATATGATAATTGGATTAATGTATCCGTTTTTGTTGTCGATGACATCTCCCGGAAACGAAGTATAAATAATGCTGTGCGAAAGAATTCTTCAGATTTGACTTTCTGATGTTCGTTACTCATACATTACACATAATCACATTCAAAACACACTTTCTAACAAACCCATCTGTATTCTTCAGCGAAATACGTTCAAGTATTGGTAGTCGATGAGCACTAGTGCCTGCCACACCAAGTAAGTTAAATCAAACAAAGTAGACAAAACTGTAGCGTCGGTCACTGAGTGAGTATCCCCAATGCTGAAGAGCACGAAACTAAAAATACGTACGAAGAACTTAAAAACGTTTATAATAACCCAAATCAAACAATATCGTCCATACCAAATATTAGGCTTGGAGACTCATATATAAGCACATAATTTAAATTCAACTAGTCCTGAAAACTATTCCCACATAGCCATTTGTGCACATTAAATTGTGTCTACAGCTTACACCTTAACCAAGAAACTTGTAGTCAACTTGCTGCTTACAGTCGTATTTGAGGTAGGAATACGTAAAGCGACTGAAATCGATTTTTCATAATAAATGATTTCAAAACTTTTAGACCGATACTGATATGTCGATTGTTTACAATACTTGTGTTGCGGCCGTTTTGCACGACGTTCTCAAGGAAACACGAAATTGTCGGAAATTGTTTCGGATATTCACATAGGACATCCAACAGAAAGCTCTAAGCAAAAATTTCATAACAGATAAACAAATTACAAAAATAAAAGATACATTTCATAAACACAACTATGTTTTTAATGTTTAGTAGCAAAGATCGCTGTTTATTATAATTTAATGACCAGTGTCGATGCTATTTCGGCATCATTACCTTCTGATCTCCATGGCATAGCATTACATTTCTCCTATCATAATAAGACTTGCATCAATACACACACTGTACAGCACAAAATAATACAACCTGCTGAAAAATGCTCCTGCCGGAGCACAGAAAAGGCGAATAACTTTGTAAATACTTTTGCCCAGTTAAGTCGTCATAGTCAGCAATGTCGTCTCACTGTCGGTGTCTATATATGTCTCTGTCCGTTTGTTTACTGTCTCGCCCACTGCCGCTTTCTGTCTGTGTCACACTTCCAATATCTTCATCCCTTTCCCTCGCGATTCCTCACCGCTGTCTGTTTCTGCCACTTTAATCGTCCCTCTGCCCCACTGTCGTTGTTCCATTCACTTCCTGTCCTGTTACCAGTATTTTTTCTTTCTCAGAGTCGGCTTTCATTGTCTTCTATCACGATTGTCTCCTTTACAGATATGTCTACGGGGATGGTTTGCTTGGGGTTTGACCTGTAGAGCGGAAAACTTTAGCACGCGGGTACTGGGGATGGGAAAAACTGGACAAATTATTTCGTGCTATAGTATTGGAGAGCAGCACGCTCATACTTTATGTATGGTCTCCATTTATCTCAGTTTCCCACTGTTTTCTCTTTTGTTCCAATTGCTACTATCTGCATCTGTCTTACTTAGTTCCTTGTTGCCACTGTTCCTGACTTCCGACAACTCGTTTCGCTTCCCACTGCTGTTTTCATGCATATGCCTTTCTCCTGAACTGACACTTTCTCTGTTCCATCATATATGGCTCTCTCTGCCTGTTGCACTGTCTCTGTTCTACTCACATTCAGCCGAAAAAGAGTGCGAATATGTTCGCATGCCAAAATTTTTGGCGAGGAAGTCGGAATGAGGATTGAGGCAGCTTGTTCCACACTTTTGTGTCAGAGAACATATTCGCCTTTTCTGTTACTCCGGCATGAGCATTTTGTAGCTGGTTTCAGTCTTTTTCCTGTTACGTCAGAGTGAACTGCTTATATAACATGAAATCAATGGTGAGTAAAATTTGGATAGTATTTTATATATCTTGATACATTTGTACAAACGTCAGACCAAATTGACTATTGACTATGTACAAAATATTATGATTTTTGTAGCGTATCGCGATAACGAATATACATTTCCAAAACGGGAAACGGATTTTCCAGATAAACACCTAAACAACATACACATAACATTTATGTTATATCCTATTCCTCAAGATTCGTTACCTCACTATCAGAAATAGCGTTTTCGAACCTATTACTGTCGCGTGCTATCATTCACGGACAGATATCTCAAGATCCACATAAGATATCATTCTGCTCTAAACTTTAAATAAAATTTCGTTATGTTATCTACATTTCATCCGCAGCTATGTGTAAACTAAAATCCAACCATACGAGAAGTCTGCCGGCCGCGGTGGCCGAGGTGCCTGAGGCGCTCCAGTCACGGTCAGCACGGCCACTACGGTCGGGGGTTCGAATCCCCCCTCGGGCATGGGTATTTGTGCCGTATTTAGTCTTAGCTAGTTCATAAGTAGTTTGTAAGCTTAGGGACAGATGACTCCGTAGTTAAGTCCCATAAGTTGTACAAACATTTGAACATTTTACGAGAAGTCTACGCAATGTGTTTTTACCTTTGCAAACTCTTTAAAATATGCAATAGTTCACTAAACCGGAAAGTAAACGAAAACAAAAGTCACCCCTTCATCGAACGAAGATTTCAATCTTCGAGATGTACAAAAATAAAATTGTTTCGTCGAGAACGTTTTTTCAAGTCGCATGGTAAATTTCAGAGTGTCCGAACGCAGTCTTTCAGAACAATACGCACTTTTGTCTAGCAAAATATCGCGGTTTTTCGGCCTATCTTGCTAACGGACTAAGATTTACGAAAACTGAAAAATGCCGTTTGGTGATAAATGTCTACAGGATGTATTGTTAATATTTGAACAATTTTATATGGTTAGTTATACAGAAATTGGCGATTCACGGTGCTCAAACGACTAAAAATCGGGTTTTGTGATTTTGTGCAAAACTATGATAAGTTTCAACGTCTGGATCTCGGTAACGGATAATGATATCGAAAAAATTTAAAAACGTCCTGGAGAATATCATCATAAGAACATATGGTAAAAATTCCGAAGATTTGAAATGAATAGGAAGTATTAGTTTTTTTGGTACCTAAAAATCATGTTTTTTTTTTTATTTTTTTTTTTTAGATTTTTCTCAGGAACTGCCCATGAATGAATGGTGCTTTTGTAAACCGTTTAAAGCCCACCATAGACTACACGTCATGTACAAAAGCCAACTGATTTGCTCAATTTGGATGGGCTCCAGGAAGTGTGTAACTTTGAAAATTTTGACGATGTACTGTATGATAGCTGTAGTATACGCATTGTTCTAATATGGTAACAAATGATCATAGGCCAAGATATATCCAGAACACTTTACCCCTTCACTTTGAAATGAATAGGATCTGAGATATGGACCCCTAAAGAATCGCAAATTTGCACGCGCCGTTTACGAACATATTAATACCGCACACTGCCGTGCTCGGTATGATTGCAATATTCTTCATTGGTATACTGACAATCAGTTTGTTCTCACACATACAGAACTCACAGATATTACTGGCGTTATGCAGATACCAGTATGAAACCGGAATGTACCTATAGATGCTGCTAGCCCTCAGTGTAGGGCCAACAGTATCTGGCTGGTGTTGGTAGGGCCCATGAGATCGCGTCTGCAGTGCCATCTGCTTCAACATTTTAGATATTATTTGATGTGTGTGCAAGCATGAATTTCCATCAGGAAATAAATGTATAAGTTTTGAAATGTTTGGAGAAACTCTTCCTGTTTTCCATGTTCTCAGTAGTGTACACAATTTGCCACAGTCTATTAGATGAGAACATCTACGTATTACGCTTTCAAATGTTTGTAAACCTACTGCACTAAACTGCTATGTTCAAATGTTTATAAATCTAAGGGACTTAACTTCTCTGATTATCAGTCCCTAGGCTTATAAACTAATTAAAGTAACTGCTAGGGACAACACACAAACACACACACACACACACACACACACACACACACACACACACACACACACACACACAATAAACAAAGACCATGCCATAAGGAGGACTCGAACCTCTGACGGCGAGCGTTCCGCAGCAAGGTGTCTTAGAGCACTCGGCCACTCCACCGCGGCAAAGTGCTATGGTCGTGTGTCCCTGGACTTACAAACTATTTAAAGTAACTTAAACTGACCCAAGGACAACGCACACACCAATGCCCCAGGAAGGACCTGAAGCTTCGACAACGAGCAATCTCGCGCTCCACACCAAGGTGCCTTAGAGCGCTCGGTCACTTCACCGCGGCTGTTATCCTTTCGTCATTAGTAAACTCAGTTGTCATTTCCTACTTATACGTATAAAGTGCTCCCATAATCTCAGTTCATCTTTCATAAGCGAACTACACAGCAGACGGCTCTACAGGTTTCGTGCTGACGTCTAAACAAAAACGACCACTCGCTACAGGCGAGGCACAGTACGGGAATAACACGTCAGGGGCACTGCACTAGACCAACTCGTCTCGAGCAGTCGACTGTTTTTCTAGCTTTTGTGTGGTTTAGCTTTGTATTAAATGAGCATGTATTATGAAAAAAAGATCTTCTTTATTTTGATCTTTGCCCTCAACTATTCTTAATATTGTGCCTTTCAGTGTGACAATTTATGTCATACTACGGCTTTGGTAACATTTTAAGCATAAACCTCAGTGACAATTATCAGACGCTAATGCCTACGCTTGCTTAAGAATGAGACTTGGCAGACGCACCAGTTGAAGTAACCTAGTTAGCTCGTCGCTGCAGATAACACAAGATACACGTGCTAGAATCACAGTGAAAGGAAACACAGGCTTATAATGTAACGAGTTCCAGTTTGATCTTGCACTCGTGACGTAAAGAAAAGATATCCTTGAGAATTATTATTATTTTCTATTCATCATGATTAATATTAAAATACAAAGGACAGAGATGTCCTTTCCGTATTTTATACCACGCCTGTCGCTTTATGATGCAAAGTATTATTATTGTTGTTAATTCTTCTTTTATTAACTATTTCTTACAGTTGCGGTAGTTTTCACGCATTTCAAAAATATATGCGGGAAAGTATCATACGAAGTAACGTTAATTGAGCTTGAGAGAGAATACCGCGGCGGAATGGCCAAGCGCATTGAGGCGCTGTGCACCGATGCGCAAGACCGTTCCCCGTAGGGGGTTAGAATCCCTCCCTCGGGCATGGATGTTTGTGTCGTCTTTAGTATAAATTAGTTCATGAGCAGTTTGTAAGTTTAGGGACTGATGACCCCGCTGATAAAACCCTTTAGGTTAACAAACATTTGAATTCAGAGAGAATGTCGTTTAGTAAACACGAAACCGTTAATAATATGGTCAACAAACTTTGGCATAGCCTAAAAGAGAGGTATTGCTCTTTATGGATATAATTACTATTAATATTCCAAGAGAAAACCTTGAAATAGTGTTCGGGAACAAAATACTTCCTCCCATATACGTCTGTATATGCTCCACCTTCACTCCTTTATTGTGAGCAGCGACCTTAAGGTTAGAGAAAAAAAATCGCACTGACGTGTTTTACGGCCCACTTTAGATTTGTAGTTTTATAAGTTTTTGCAAACATTTTGGACCAAAATAATAATCTAAATAATAATTAATTAATTAATAAGAGTGTCTGAAACAGGGGAAAAAATTAGGCAGTGGCGTGCTTCGAACCACCGACCTTTCGCGTCACAGTCCAGCACTTTGCCCATTACGCTACGGCTATAATTTAAAACTGGACTTTTTTAATCTCATACTATTGATGGCCGTTGCTAACTGATGTTTATATGGCATTTGTAGACATTGGATTATCATTTATCGTACGAAGAACGATGTGTTTTTGTTAATTCCTCAGCGTGCCGTTGCCTTGAAATGACAACGCGTAAGTTACAATAAGAAAATCATCAAATACGCGTGGAATGTCACGTGACATCTCCGAACGGCTGGTTTTCGTTACTGTAATCCAATGGAGGGTGTCAAATCTCCGTTATTTTTGCAAATATGTCTCAAACGATACGAGATGTGAAAAAAACATAAGGGAGATAAGTTGTAGAGAATTTTCTCCTCTACCAATTAGGTTATTCAGTTTTCGTGTCAGATCAACGGTTCGTTTGCAATTACAATTATATTACAAACGGCTGTTTTGGATTTAATACCGTATGTTTTGTCCGAAAAATTTGAAAAAGGGAGGTTCTGGTCTCTGGCGGCCTACAGTTATGTCTGTAAAATTTGGTGTTGATCGGTTGAACGGTTCGTCTTAAAAACAAGGAACACGTTTCGGACAGACAGACAGACGGACAGACAGAAAGACATACATCCCAAAATCGCCGTTATTTTTGCAAATATCTTCGAAACGCTACGAGATATGAAAAAAACATAAGAGCAAGGTTGTAGAGAATTTTCTCCTCTACAAATTCGGTTATTCAATTTTCGTGTCAGATGAATAGTTAAGCCGTTATTTTCATTTAAATTTCGAGCTGTCAAAAGACGATCGCAAAGGCCCACTTTTAGTGTTACTACCGTAACCTAAAGTTGGGCCAATAAACTGCGTTAATCAAATGTTCAAATGTTTGTAAAGCTTATGGGACTTAACTACGGGGTCATCAGTCCCTAAACTTACAAACTACTACAACTAAGGACGGCACAAATATCCATGCCCGAGGGGGGATTCGAACCCCCGACCGTAGTGGCCGTGCAGACCGTGACTGGAGCGCCTCGGTCCCCTCGGCCACCGCGGCCGGCAAACTGCGTTAATCAAAAAATAAAATGTTATTAAAACTTTCAACATATCATTTGCAGTCAAAGTAATATGCATTTCATTACTATTATAATTTTTGTGTCCCAGCATCGTCGCCACTTTTGTGTCTCGTTTCCGCCGGTTGCCCTGGGTGTCGGTGGCCGAGTAGAGAGAGACCGACACAGGAAAATAGGATGCACACTTGTGCAGGTACGGAGGTGACCAGCCAGTGGGACAGCAGAAACTAGAACACTAGGCTAAATTAGAACAAGATATATATTTCGTGGAGTGTTGGTAATACTTAACTTTTACATTGTTCTTGACTGCAGAATTCTGATACATAGTTTAGATAGAGGCCTGCCTACTGAGGATTCCTAGTGCCTAACCGATAGCCAAGTCTTAACTGGTGCCTATCTGATTCCCAAGTGACGATGCAGCAGTCGTGGCCACGAGCGGAGTTACAGAAGAGGGCGCTCGTGGCTGACGTAAGAACGCCGCGCCGTGCGTGCATGGCGGCGCGCGGCGAAAGTACATGGCGCGTACTTCATACTTTTGCGACACCACAATAATGTACATGTTGATTCTTGCAAGGAAGAAAACAGCGCCGTGGCGGATTAGCTGCGCATACTGGAGCGCCGTGTTGCCGTGCGCGTGGCCGTTCGCCGTCAGGGTTTCGCATCCCCACTCGGGCATGGATGTTTCTGCTGTCTTTTTAGTATAAGGTAATTCATAAGTAGTTTGTAAGTTTAGGGACTGATGACCCCGTAGTTAAGTCCCTTAAGCTCTACAAACATTTGACATTTTGATGAAAATAGCAACCAACCACTATTAATAAGGACATTTATTTTAAATTGTTGTGCCGTTAACCGGTCTACAACTGAAAGTTTATCATCAGGCCGCTGCTCACTCCCAGATATATTTGTCACTGCTTACTTCTGATTTTAGCCCCTCTTGGCGAAATATTCCTGGCATGGTGGTGCCAGAGAAAATCATGTCTATTTTTGTAATTTCATTTACTTCTGTTCGCAAAATAATATGCACTCTGTGAAGCACGTATTTCACTTATATAGAATACCATTGTGTGAAATATTACATACAAAACAAACACATTGTGCCACATCGGAGTATTTGTATCCCGAAATGGCGATATTATAAGTAGTACCAAGAAAATTTAGCGTCAAGGGGCTAACATCCAGAAGTAAAGAACAAGAAAAGTATTTGGACGCGAGCATCCGTCTGATGGTAATGATCCTTTATGTTCGAAAGCGGTGACGACGTCTTTTTAAAAATAAATGGCATTATTAATTCTGTGCGAGAATCAACCTGTAGCTTTCACAAAGCCACGGTTACAGAATGTCAGTTTTCGGCAAAATAGCACTATTTTAATAGAAACTTACAATAGAAAGTTAAATTCGATTGTCAGCAAAGTGATTTTAGAACTTTGATCTTTTAATTCAAGTTCGATAATACTATGGCTAATACTCTTGCCACACGCATATCATCACTTACTTTCAACCGATTTCTGGATTTGTTCATAAACAGGAAACCCTTGTTCACCTACGTAAGTCATGGAGAGATGGCGGAAGGCAATTTCCGGATGTTGCTGCAAGATTTTGCCTTTTACAAAAAAAAAAAAAAAAAATAAAAAAAATAAAAAAATAAAATAAAATAAATAAATAAATAAATAATAAATAAATAAATAAATAAAACCTGCCGAAGTGAATGGATTCAAATGCGTTATTATACCTACTATCAATGTGGAATTCAATAACAGTTCTCAATACAGGAAGAGAAATGATTATACACTGCTCAAAACAATTAGGGGTTCAGGCGAAATATCATCCACAATATACATAAGGTAACGTACTTAATTCAGTTGTTGATTTACAACTGTAGTTCGTGTGTGATACAATACTATATATTGCTGTCTCAATTCTTTACTTCAGGTTTACATGGCGTTTACTTAGAGCGAGGCACCATGGGGCTACCAAAAGAGGGAAAATGTCATTCTCGTTGCACCATGATAAGGCGTGTAATCAGTAGTACATTTGCAGACCTGGGTGGCATGGACAGTATGAGGTTGTCAAGCAGCTCTTGCGGGAATTTTGGCTGTTCTCTAATAAGTGCAATATCCAGTCCAGCAACCGTTGTGGGAGGTACTGGTCTAGCTGCAATGCACCTGCCAAGTGCATCCCAGACATGCTCAATCGGGTTTAACTCCGCTTCAAGCATGTTGTCCACCAGTGCAGCGCTATAGGAGCGAGCGTTATCGTTCACCAGAAGAAACCCATCTCGTATGACACCAGCGTAAGGCACTACGAAAGATCGAAGAATCATGTCTTTATACCTCTGAGCAGTCAAAACGCCATTCTG
The DNA here is from genome assembly GCA_026315105.1 of Locusta migratoria. Lineage (NCBI taxonomy): Eukaryota > Metazoa > Arthropoda > Insecta > Orthoptera > Acrididae > Locusta > Locusta migratoria. The sequence goes on from CM048747.1 coordinate 429,510,766, forward strand.
AACAACCTAGAGATTCTACTTCCACCGTTACTGACTTCTGCTCACACCTTTTGTTCACCACCATGTTATGGTCATGTTCCCTGCACATAAGCAGCATTTTTACGACTTACACGTTCTCTCCAGACGATTGTCCTGCTGAATAAAATCTTGACTCATCCGTGAACAGAACCTGGCGCCATCCGTTACGACTATAATCCTGATGTTCTTCTGCCCTGTTTCTGCGGGCTAAACGGTGTCGTGGTTTTAATGAGACATCCACTATTGGCCTCCGTGCGTAGATGCCCCATTCTCGAAGGCACTTTCGGTGTGTTGATATTGCGCGTCATGTTGCTGCGTGGAGGAAGCGTTGCAGCTGCTGCATTGAGCCTGCTGTCTCGACGTGCTGTTAACCGGATATAACGCTTATTTCTTGATGATGTTACCCATGACGACTTTGGCCTTCCCTTCTTTTAACGGTTCCTGTTGTCTGAAGTCGCGTCCAGGTCCAGAAAATACACTTTGGGACTCTCTAAGAGCTGCAGCCACATCCCTATTTGTCTGTCCCGCTTCTAATCTTCCTACGGCTCTCCATGCCACAGCTTCGGGTAAAGCTAGGTTGTTGTGCATTGCAATACCTGCTTAATACACTATTTAAACCTAATTGCTTGTGTAATTTGTTTGGTAAACACAAGTAAATACCAACCGCCTCTACAAATTGTGTGTTTGTCCTAAAAATGTTTAAATGTTTGTAAAGCTTATGGGACTTAACTACGAGGTCATTAGTCCCTAAACTTACAAACTACTTATGAACTACTTACGAACTAGGACGGCACAAATATCCATGCCCGAGGGGGGATTCGAACCCCCGACCGGAGTGGCCGTGCAGACCGTGACTGAAGCGCCTCAGTCCCCTCGGCCACCGCGGCCGGCTGTGTTTGTCCTCATGATCGCTTTCATCTCATCATCATCATCATCATCGACCGCAAGTTGCCGAAGTGGCGTCAATAGAAAAGACTTGCTGTTGGCGGCCGAACCCCTTTTGGGATATTCCGGCCATGAAAAGCCATAGGATCATTTCATTTTCTGTTATTACCATTATCTCTGGTGCCGTAATGTTGTTGTCTGCACTTCGTAGAACTGACACAGAGACGTCGAACCATTTTAGTTCATTCTACCTATGACAATACTTTAGAGCCTAGGTCTCCTGATTGTCATAGACTTCAGAATTGTGTGACATTGAATCTGATGTGTGTTTCATAATTTTTCAGAGGCGGAGGAAGGGAAGACCATAGATGAGCCCGTGGACTTCGAAACTGCGATTTCACTAACAGGTAGGTTGCCTAAGTCAGATTATGTTAGCCTGGTAGACTTATTGGTGAAAAAGATGGGGACTGATGACCCCGTAGTTAAGTCCCATAAGCTTGACAAACATTTGAACATTTTTTTTTGTTTTGAAAAAGAGGTAGGTAGTCAAGGGTGATGCAGGGGAAAAGGTACATGCTCTGAAGGGTGATACTACTGGTGATTCTGAACGAAAAAACAATAATAAACATATGCCCTTATCTTAACCGTTTCAGAGTAAACAAAGAAAACGTCTTGGGACGGGAAAAGTGTAGCGTCGGCTTCACGCATTACGTCCCATTAGCTTAACAAACATTTGAACTTTTTTTTTTGAAACAGGGTGTTTCACTAAATGTGTTTGCCTCTGTAAGTTGAAGTAATAGGCGACGGAAATATTTATTGCGGTAGATCATCATAAGAAACGGTATCCTGTCTGCTGAGCTATGAACATATTTTATTGTGTTATTTTCCAAAGAGTTAAAGCAAAAAGATAAAATTTTTAAATGGAACAAAAGTTGTTTCTATCATACACTGGAATCAGTAACACCATCTTTGTATACATAAATTTAAATTACATCCCTATCACGTTTAGTTGGGAGCTACAACCCTTCGGAGTTTCTGGGACTGATACTACACACGCTGCGCATAACGCAACGCGCCTTGTAAACGTGGTGCGGCCGAGTTGTAACGTTGCCGGTGTTACGGAGCGAGGAGCTTCCTCGATGGCCTGTTAGACTGTCGCTGCACACGGCCTTAAACCCGACAGTTCGAGCCACACAAACAAACGTGGCTCAATATGCCACAGTTACTGACGTCGGATAAAGTTGGCATACAGGATCAACGAGTATGTTGACACGTTGCTGATGCTCGCCGAGTGCCGACACGATGCCACTGAAGCAGCCATGGCGTATTACGTGAGGTATCCTAGGCAAAGAGCGCCGGCAGCCATTACGTTCTTACGGCGACTTCGGGAAATAGGCTGCTTGGTAATGCGCCGCAGTAGCAGACGAAGAAATGCATAGGGACTGATGACCCCGCAGTTAAGTCCATAAACAAACATTTGAACATTTTTGAAGAAATGCAAGAAGTGAGGACACGGAGGTGTTATTTTTAGGTGCAGTACGCCACGATCCTCATGTGAGCCTTTGCTACAGTCTCTGGTGTCAATCTCACGTTTGTGTGGCGTATCGTAAGCGGCCACAGGTTTCACCCCTACCACCTGTCACTGACCCAGGAGCTGCATGGGAACGATTTCAGTGAGAGTGTTACATTCTGGGAATGGTCATGCGTAATTTCACGCTGGAGTCTTTCCAAAGTGTTATGTTCTCAGACGAGTCCACGTTCCCAAATTAGGGTGCAGTGAATAGCTATAACGTGCACTACTGAGCCGCAGGCAATCCTCGGTGAGTGCAACCTGTCGACCGTTAACGTAGGTGGCCTATTAATGTGTTGTGTGGAATCCTTGGGGATGAAATCACCGGTCCACAGTACTTCCTAGGTACACTGACAGGTGGGTTACATCGCTGTTTTATAGTCTCCAGTTTGTATGGTCTCCTTGAACATGTGTGTCTACACACCAGAGCCCATATCTGGATGCAGCATGATGGTCACCCAGCCCATTCTGCGCGTGCTGTCGTGAAAGAAGTAAACAACAGGTTTGCATGAAGATGGTTGGGGAGCCATGGTCTTAATTCATGGCCCAAAACAAGGTCGATCGATTTAATACCATTAGATTTCTTTTTTTTGAGGATATCTAAAGAATCGTGTTTATATCACCGAGCCCACATCCCCAGATGATCTAAAACGACGGATGGAGAATGCATGTCACTCCGTGACGCCGGTAATGTTACTTCTCATCCGCAAATCCTTTAGAAGGCGCCTTAAATCGTGTATTCAGGACACAAATTTGAACATATCATTTAAATCAATTCCCACCGCCAGAACATCCATCACCCACCACACAGGCATGTATTATGTAGCCTTTTCTTCTAGGGCCTCCAAATCTCTAAAGCAAATTTTTTAGACTGTCCTGTGCCTCTCGTCCTAGGGGGCTTTCAAATTCCAAATTACTTTTTTATAATAAGAAATGTATTTCCAAGTGGAGGGGGGGGGGCCTCATTTTATTTTGCCGCCGCCCCGGGCCTCCGACACTGGTTATAGTTCCCATACTAAAAGTGCTAGGAATGTTATTTAAATTGAAGTATACACAACTGGTGTTACTGTTTCCAATGAATGATAGAAACAACTATTGTTCCATTCAAAAATGGTATATTTTTGCTTTAACTCTTTGAAAAATAACACAATAAACTGTGTTCATAGCTCGGCATACGGTGTAACTTTTCTTATAGTGACCTACCGCAATAAATATTTCCGTAGTCTATTATTTCGTAACTTACAGAGGCAAACACATTTAGTGAATTGCCCTGTATATTGCCGCCTGTATAGAAATATGTTTTGGGTATCTCACAGTGGTAACAACAGCTAATCTGTATTCGACGAATTGTTTATGTTGTAATGAAATGTATATAAAAGTAACATCATGTCTATGATCAAAAGCATATTACGCAGTCATACCACGAAAATATAGATTTCAGTAAAGGGAGATCTTGCTCGTGTATTTGTGTCTTCCCCACGTGTCGGTGTGTCGCAGGCTTCGGCAAGTTCAACTACATGCTGCTGCTGGTGGCGTTCCCGGCAGCCATGGTGAGCGTCTTCGACACGACGACGATGGCGTACATCCTGCCCGTGGCGCAGTGCGACCTGGGCCTCACCAACCTCGACAAGGGCGGCCTCAACGCCATCACCTACGCCGGTGAGTGCGAACCTCGACTGGCCTCCAGAGCTACATGTTATAGCCTCTGTCCTATTCTGGGAGGAAATTTCACCAGAGATGCGTAAAAATATAAAATTAATCTTTCTTAGTTTTCGATCAATTTACGACGAAAACTTCAATGTTCCAAAAACTGACAATGAAATTTAATTCTCTCCATAATTAATGGACTGGGACACAGGTGATTAGATTTTGTTGGTGGAAGGAAGTACCAGCAGCTGTAATTTTGCGCGACCGGTTTCGATGCTTTAATTACACCATTTTCAGGCCCCCGTTGTGTAACTGTCATTAATGTCACATTTGAATAGGGTAGCCGTTAATACAGGCAGCCGTAAATTTCTTCTCCTATTCATGTCACAACCTCAACGACGACTGATGAGATTGTTACATGAATAGGAGAAGAAATTTACGGCTGCCGATATTAACGGCTACCCTTCAAATTAACTATTAATGACAGTTACACAACAGGGGCCTGAAGGTGGTGTAACTAAAGCACCGAAACCGGTCGCGCAAAATTAAATAAAAAATTTCTACACACTGCTGATACTTCATTCTACCTACAAAAAAGACAATGAAATTATCTCGTACTGAGTAAGGATACGCTTTCAGGAATATGTTACAGTACAGGCCAGATGATTTCTTCAGAAAAAAAAAAACACATTTTTTTTTCATCTGCGTCATCCGACAATGCCCAGTGTCGAAAAATTCCTCTCCATCCTATGTCGAATATGACAGTAAATATGACTCGAAATAAATTACAACATTTCAAAATCTGAGCAGAAGGGGGGAAAATCAAGGAAAACATATTTTCAAAATCATGAGCTCTACGTTTGACCATTTAAGAAATGGTAATTACAAAATACTTAAGGAAATATGCATATGATGTTTTATCGTTTACTTTCGCTTTATTCATACACGTTTTAACATTTTACCAGCTATTTTTCTAACAGTTATTCCGCTTTAGAAATCGCTAACAGTCACATTAATCATTTTTAATAAGATTCGTTATTTCCGCTACCAATCACTTTATTTGTTTTTGTGTAATTTAAAACAATACCACACGTTTCGAGCACATAGCGTTTATCTTCAGGTGCTATTTACATACAGAAAAATTACTTACAATGTAGAGAACTATGCTGACGTTACATATGTTGTTCTTCCGGGATGAGTGGTGCCTGGCTTTTCTTTTCTTTTCTTTTTTTCTTTTTTTTTGTTGTTCGAGGTACGGAGGGTACGGTGTATGGCCATAAGCTGATGTTAAGTGGTGTCTTCTGTGATGATGGTTGTGATTTATACCGCTATCTGCTTGGGACGCAGACAGAAACGAACGAATCTTAGGGTTTAACGTCCCGTCGACAGCACACACACACACACACACACACACACACACACACACAATCACACACATACACACACAACACACATACGTGCTACAAGATAAACTAGTGTGTAGTGCACCAGTATAATGTAAACAAACTGTGCTTTTAATAAAAAAAAAAAAAAAAATAAAATGTTCAAATGTTTGTTAAGCTTATGGGACTTAACTACTGGGTCATCAGTCCCTAAACTTACAAACTACTTACGAACTAGGACGGCACAAATATCCATGCCCGAGGGAGGATTCGAACCCCCGGCCGTAGTGGCCTTGCAGACCGTGACTGGAGTGCGTCAGTCCCCTCGGCCACCGCGGCCGGCTGCTTTTAATCCAATATGATGAAGGTTTACCAAGAACCGACGGAAATATCAGTGAAAAGTTCTCAGTTGCCTTTGCTTAAAGGTTTACTTTCTCTCTCTCTCTCTCTCTCTCTCTCTCTTCTTTTTTTTTTTTTTTTTTTTTTTTCCTGTTACATACTAACAGCTGTTCTCCGTGCACAAATCAATTCGAAACGTGTAATATGACATTTTACTGTAATCTTTTTATAACACCACTTCCTAATAGCCACTACGGTCGGGGGTTTGAATCCCCCCTCGGGCATGGATATTTGTGCCGTCCTAGTTCGTAAGTAGTTCATAAGTAGTTTGTACGCTTAGGGACTGATGACCCCGTAGTTAAGTCCCATAAGCTTTACAAACATTTGAACATTTGAACTTCCTAATACACTTATTATTCCTCATGAAACAACCTGTGGAAGGGTTGAATCGTTCAGTCAACTGCGGAAGTGTCAAAGTACGCCACCCTATTGCTCACCCCATTGCAAACTATCTTTTACGTCTGGCAATCGATGGATGCTTATTTTGACGCCATAGATTATCAGATTCAAGGATGGCTGCCAGGGTACTCTTTTTTCCTTTTTTTAATTATTTTTATTTATTTATTTATTTTTGCAGTGGTGGGGCGCAGGCAACGGTGGTGCTGTGCCGGTTTGTAAAGTGTGGTGCCAATGCGACATCATAAAACGTCACAGGAACGTCTGACGGCTGGCCTTATTTTCGCATGTGTCGATTTCTTACTGTTTGGAACAATCGCCATGGTACAGGGTGATGTCTCAAGTTCTCTAGCTTTGTGACAAAGAAGGTCTGTAAGCAACTATGAGCGAAAGTTTGAACTTCTGCGTTGCAGTGGGATACAGAGACGCAGTTTCTAATAAATATCATTAATTGTGTTGCACAGTCTAGAAAGACAATGATGTATAATGTAAAAAGAGGCGATCGAAATGAGCTAACACCCGGCACGTGTGCAATGTATGTCATGCCCAGGTAACGAGGGTAGGACCCTCACTGAGTAATACTACTGGAAAAGCTGACGTACTCTGCTTTTTTTTATCTTCTATATAAATAATAATAATAAATTTCCGCAATGTAAGAGCATCACTTGAGAACGGTGCGACCGATTTGACTGACGTTTCTTTTTGTTGTAATTATCAAGAGAAAGTTGTATGGAAAAAAGTGTCAAAATGTACCGGAAAATTGAAAAATTGGAGAAAAACTACGTTTTCAATGTGTTTTTGAATGAAATCGACACTATAACTTAAGATTCTGACAATGGAGAGAGGTAATTATTTTGTTTGCAGCGAAAGTTGGCTCAAGCCGGTAATAAGTTCAGAAGAAGTATTTGCAAAAGATCTAACGGTGTTCAGAAAGGATGGATTAAACAAAATAGGTGGGGGCGTGTTTGTCGCCGTCAAAAGTAGTATTTCATGTAGCGAAGCTGAAGTTGATAGTTCTTGCGAGCTATTATGGGTAGAGGTTGTACCCGAAAATCGTAAGAAGTTAATAATCGGTTCCTTTTACCGGCCTCCCGACTCTGACGATACAATAGCAGAAAGGTTCAAAGAAAACCTGAGTCAAATTACAAAAACGTACCCGACTCACACGATAATAGTAGGTGGTGATTTTAATTTACCCTCGATCTGTTGGCGAAATTATATTTTCAAATCAGCAGGTAGGCCTAAAACATCGTCCGAAATTGTACTCAACGCATTCTCTGAGAATTACTTCGAACAGTTAGTCCATGAGCCAACTAGAATTGTAAATGGATGTGAAAACACACTTGATCTCTTAGCAACAAATAATCCTGAGCTCATAACGAGCATCAAAACGGATACAGGTATTAGTGAACACAGAGCTGTCGTAGCGAAACTGAATATCGAAAGTCCCAAAGTTACCAAAAATAAACACAAAGTATATTTGTTCAGGAAAACAGATAGAAACAAAATACATTGCTTCTTGAAAGACAGCTTCCACTCGTTTCCAACACTAAACGTAGGTGTAGACCAGATGTGGCTCAAATTCAAAGAAGTGGTATCGATTGCAATTGACAGTTTTATACCAAATAAATTAATAAAAGAAGGAGGCGATCCCCCTTGGTACACAAAACAGGTCAGGACACTGTCGCAAAAGCAAAGGAAAAGGCATACTAAATTTAAACGAACACAAAATCCCCAGGATTGGCGATCGTACTCAGAAGCTCGAAATTTAACGAGGATTTCAATGCGAGATGACTATAATATTTATCACAACGAAACTCTTTCTCGAAATTTGACAAAAAACCCAAAGAGATTTTGGTCATATGTTAAACATACATATAAATCACAAACAATAGCTTCACTATGTGATAGTAATGGCGATCCTGCCGATGACAGCGCTACTAAAGCAGAGTTACTAAACAATAGCATACAGAAAGTCATTCACCAAAGAAGACGAAACCAATATTCCAGATTTCGAATTACGAATAGATGCCGTAATGATTAACGTAGAAGTAGATATCATCGGAGTAGTGAAGCAACTAAAATCACTTAACAAGAACAAGTCCTCTGGTCCGGATTCTATACCCATTAGATTTCTATCTGATTATGCAGAAGCGATAGCTCCTTACTTAACAGTCATATACAACCGCTCTCTCATAGAAGGATCTGTACCAAAAGATTGGAAAGTTGCCCAGGTCACATCTGTATTCAAGAAAGGCAGTAGGAGTAGCCAACTAAACTACAGGCCTATTTCATTGACGTCAATTTGCAGCAGGGTTTTGGAACATATCCTGTATTCAAATATTATGAATTATATCGAACAGAACGATCTATTGACCCAAGGTCAACATGGATTTAGAAAATATCGTTCATGCGAAACACAACTAGCTCTTTATTCACACGAAGTGATGGGTGCTATCGACAAAGGTTCGCAAATCGATTCCGTATTTCTTGATTTCCAGAAAGCTTTTGACACCGTACCTCACAAACGGCTTTTAATCAAATTGCGTGGTTATGGTATATCGCCCAAAAATGCGATTGGATAGGGGATTTCTTGTCAGAGACGACACAGTTCGTAGTTATCGATAGTAAGGCATCGACTAAAACAGACGTGATATCGGGCGTTCCACAGGGTAGTGTTATTGGTCCTTTGCTGTTCCTTACTTACATAAACGATTTAGGGGAAAATCTAAGTAGCTCTCTTAGGTTGTTTGCAGATGACTCCGTCATTAACTGTCTAGTAAAATCGTCTGAAGATCAAAACCAACTGCAGAACGATCTGAATAAGATATCAGTATGGTGTAAAATTGGCAATTGACTCTAAATAATGAGAAGTGTGAAGTCATCCACATGAGTACGAAAAGAAATCCGTTAAACTTTGTTTACAAGATAAATCAATCAAATGTGAATGCCGTAAACTCCACAAAATACCTAGGAATTACTATTACTTCAGACTTAAATTGGAAAGAACATGTAGATAATATCGTGGGTAAGGCGAAACAGAGACTGCGTTTTATTGGCAGAACCCTTAAAACATGCAACAGAATTACAAAAGTAACTGCATACACTACGCTTGTCCGTCTATTTTTGGAGTATTGCAGCCCAGTATTGCAGTGTGGGATCCTTATCAGGTGGGTTTGACGGAGGACATCGAAAGAATCCAAAGAAGGGCAGCTCGTTTCGTAATGTCACGATACAGGGGAGACAGCATTACGGAAATGATACAGGATCTTGGATGGGAATCATTACAACAACGGCGCTTATCGCTGCGGCGTGGGCTACTTGAGAAACTCCAATCGCCAACGTTCTCCTCCAAATGCGAAAATATATTGTTGACTCCCACTTACATAGGCAGAAATGATCATCAGAATAAAATACGAGAAATCAGAGCTCGAATAGAGAGATTCAGGTGTTCTTTCTTCCCGCGCGCTATTCGAGAATGGAATGGGAGATAAATAGTATAATTGTGGTTCGATGAACCCTCTGCCAGGCACTTAAATGTGATTTGCAGAGTATCCCAAGTAGATGTAGATGTAGATATTTTGCTCGTCAAGGTCCAGCAAAAGTTTTCAGAATAAAATTGGGGACATTTAACAAAGGAAAGTCGGAGAATTCAAAGAAAGTGCAAAACTCATAAATTTTGCATGCAGTTTTTGTCATCGATGATGACAAGAATGGCGTATTTGGTTTGACCTATCCCCATCAAAGGAGAAAGTAACCAATTGTATGATTCGTAAAAGAGGCTACCTTGCAATAGACGTAGACGTCATTTTACCGATCAATAGGTTTCATCACCGTTTTATCGACCAACATGAAAGTTAGCATGTGTATGCATGTTTTTACTGAGAAGTTTTTTACCTGTATGGTGCACTGCAGAGGGTAATTTGTAATAGTCTTCGACACGGTTTGATCACTCACCCAGAAATTTGGCAGGTGTATGTAATTTGTCATAGATACTGGAGAGGAGATAGAGAGATTGATGTGGAAATGTACAGAGACAAGATCAGAAGGAGATGGGCAGGGAAAGGGGGAGAGTAAGTGAGCATAGAGAGAGAGAGGAAGATGAAGGGGTTGACTAATGGAAGATAATGTAGGAAATGTTATTGTGAATTACATATACCATTGTATTAGAATGAGCGGGGAGGAGATGTAAAAGGAGATGGATGGATTGAGGAGGAGGTGGAGGAGGACACGAAGGTGGAGGTAGATAGAGGGGGAGGAGGAGATGGACAGAGAGCGGAGGGAGAAGGGATGGCCAAAGAGAGGAGGGAGGCGGAGGAGGAGATGGATAGTGTGGGATGAGATATATACTCGTAGGAAAGTGGGACTTTTTTGCTTTTTAAACAGGAGTGGAATCCCACCATGCCCGGACTAGTATGGTGACAAACTCAATAGGTTCACTCTGCATGCATTAGTATTTCTAATGTAGGAGTCACACGAGCGGGAACTGTGTATGCCGTACGTGTGGGTAAGATTAATACGGTCCAGTGAGAGTTAGTAAGTGGTCTAAAGCTTTTTGAAACAAGAGCGGTTTTAAGGGCAGATGGAAAAAGTGCGAAGGGGAAAAGCCTCTGCGACAGTGGGGGACGGGTAGTAGGAGCAGTAGCGGATTTTTGAGATCATGCAAGGGTTTGGTTTCGTTAGTTACTGGGTATTGTGCAAGATCGGCACCATTTTCATTGCGTGTTTGTCATATATTTGTTAATCCGGTTTGATGGGTTGCCCCACTGCAGCTGGCACTGGGATGTCTCCTGGACCACCATCAGCAGCTGCTGCAACAATCAAGACTGACAGATTTTGGCATCATCCTCTAAGTGTGCGGGTTGCATGTGAGATTTGTTTCTGTTTCGTACTTGTTCGTGTTCCCTACTGTTGTCGGTTAATTGGCTGTAGGAGCTCTTCTGGCATAGACAGTCAGTTGTTCTGAGGTGCAGGGGTTCGACGAACAATTATTTTGTTTAAGTTTGTTAGGTTTACCATAGGTTCTTATCTATTCCTGGGGAAGACTGTTTTCTGTCGGTTGTGTTTCCACCTATGGTTTTAATCATAGTTGCCCAGATTATGGATGAAGGGGTTGTTCGAGTATTTAGAGTTTTGTACAGTGGTACAGCGTGTTTTTTTAATACCTCCGTGAGAGTATCAATGAGGTATTCACGATGAAGGTCCGCTGTGCGCGTGGAACTAGGAGCATTGCTAATTATACGTAGCACCTTGTTCTGCATGAGCAGCAAGCGTCGGTGGACGAGAGGACTGAGGCGCTCCAGTCACGGTCTGCACGGCCACTACGGTCGGGAGTTCGAATCCCACCTCGGGCATGGATATTTGTGCCGTCCTTAGTGTTAGTTAGTTCATAAGTAGTTTGTAAGTTTAGGGACTGATGATCCCGTAGTTAAGTCCCATAAGCTATACAAACATGTGAACATTTGAGCAGCAAGCGTCGCAGCCGCGTCGGTGCTGCGTTATAAGCCCAGCAAGGAGCACCGTAATAATCGACATTCGTATATTCAGTTTACTTTGATAAAATGCATTTTTAAAACCATCGGCTGTTTATTAAAACCTTATATATCAACCAATTTCGGTCCATAGACCATCTTCAATAAAAAGGCGTTACAACTGAATGGTATAATGCATCAAATACATTTTCAGTTATATTAAAAATACAGTAGTGATCTTAGATAAAACCTATCAGTCAACACGACATAAAAGGACCTTTTATGTTGTTTTGACTGATAGGTTTTATCCAAGATGACTACGACATCTTTAATATTTTTAGTTATACCGACTCCTGTTTGTCTCAAATAGATGTATTTTGTTTGATGCATTTTACCATTCAGTTTTAACACCTTTTTATCTATGAAGATGGTCTATGGACCGAAAGTGGTTGATGTAGAAGGTTTTAATAAACATCCGGTAGTTTTAAAAATGCAGTTTATGAAATATATGACGGCTGTTAACACTCGCCTCACAAAGCATTCAGTTTGCTTTGCCTGTTGAAAATTGGATAGTGTTGTTTGAGCTTCGCGTTTGCCCGGTTGGTAATGTGTTGTATGTGCTCTTCCCAAAAAAGTTTCCTGTCCAGCCAGACACAAACGTTCTTGACTTTCACACAGAAATGTAATGGGCGTTTGTGTAATGTTATTGGTCTGCAGTGTTGGTGTTTGTGCAGTTGCCTAGACCTTGTAGTGAACAGTACTGCTTCGCACTTGTCGACGTTGTGTTGAAGACGATGGAGATAGGGGGGAGGTGGTGGTGGAGGAGGAGATGGATATAGACATGGAATGGAAGGAGGAGACGGACAAATACAGGGAAAGGGATAAAACAGGAGAAGAAGATTAACGTCTGTTCCCACACTTACCAGAAATTGTGAAGCATTGCCTGTTTAGCTGGTAATAACTAAAACTGCCACTACGTTGCGGAAGGGTGTAAGATTCTCTTGAAAACCATACAAGTGCAGCAACATTGCGAGACTACTGGAATATGTTTTGAACGGCAACAGCTCACTTACACCTTACTGGATATCTATTGTTGGTGTTCCCATAATCTTCCCCTGTTCTTGAGCCAGCTTCAAGCCCCAGAGTAGCCTGGTCATAGCCAGAGGTGCTGAATCCCTGGAATCGCCAGCGACTGGACTACATACTCGTGTCCCGTGTTGCAGGCATGATCACGAGCGCCTTCCTGTGGGGCGGGCTGTCGGACACGCTGGGCCGGCAGCGGCTGCTCGCCATCAGCCTCATCGTCGACGGCCTGCTGGCGCTCGCCTCCGCCTTCGCCGTCCAGCTGTGGGCCATGTTCCTGCTGCGGTACCTCGTCGGCTTCACGTCAGTACCCGACCCATACTTCATCTCTAGAACTATTGCAGCGTGGCTCCAACTAAACTATGTGATCAAACGTATCCGGACACCCCCAGAAAGCCGTGGTGGAGTAGCCGAGCGGTCTAAAGCGTCTCGCTGCGGAGCCCGCGGTTGCTCGCCGTGGAGGTTCGAGTCCTCCCTAGGGCATGGGTGTGTGTGTTGTCCTTAGGTTAGTTTACCTAGGTTTAAGTAGTTTGTAAGCTACGGACTGATGACCACGCAGTTTGGTCCGATCGATTTACAAACATTTGAACCCCCAGAAAACGAACGTTTTTCGTATTACGCGCATTGTGCTAACACCCACTGGTACTCCATATCAGCGAATTCAGTAGTCACTGGACATCGTGAGATAGAATGGGGCGCTCTGCAGAACTCGCAGACTTCGAACGTGGTCAGGTGATTGGGCGTCCCTTGTCAGAAGTCTGTACTCGATATTTCCACACTCCTAAACTTCCATAGGTCCACTGTTTCTGATGTGATAGTGAAATGGAGACATCAGATGACACGCACAGCACGAAAGCGCACAGGCCGACCCCGCTGTTGACTAACACAGGCCGCCGGTATTCGAAGAGGGTCGTGCAGGGTAATAAGCAGGCACCTATCCAGACCATCACACAGGATTTCCAAAATACATTAGAATTCACTCCAAGTGCTGTGACAGGCTGGAAGTGTGAAAACTTGGATTTCATGGTCGAGAGGTGTCCATAAGCCACACATTATGCAGGTTAGTGCCAAACGATGCCTCACCTGGGGTTAGGATCATTAACTAAACACTGGAAAAACAATATATTGAGTGACGAATTACGGTACACAATGTGGCGATTCGATGTCAGGGTGTGGGTATGGCGAATGCCCGGTGAACGTCGTCTGCCAGCCGGCCGCGGTGGCCAAGCGGTCTGCGGCGCGCCAATCACGGTCTGTACGGCCACTACGGCCCCTCGGGCATGGATATTTGTGCCGTCCTTAGTATTAGCTAGTTCATAAGTAGTTTGTAAGTTTAGGGACTGATGACCCCGTAGTTAAGTCATAAGCTCTACAAACATTTGAATTGTCGTCTGCCAGTGTGTGTAGTGCCAATAAGGAAATTCGGAGGTGGTGGTGTTATGCGATCTGATATTTTCCCGGCGTATTTCTAATTTAAAGAGTTCTCGGGCGTTCGGCCGGGTTATGTCGTAATTTTTCCACGATATTTCGGCAAACCGACACATTGCCATCTTCAGGCGGTCCCTGACGAATGTCATGCTCTTCCTGTCAGTCTTGTATATATAGGCGTTACCCCCTCCACTTCTCCCCTGCACTAGTGGTCAGCGTGGCCGCCGGAGGCGGTGGTGGGGGAAGGGGCCCCCTGCAGTGCTGGCTTCTCCAGTACTTGCGCCGTCGGGTGCGGAGGTCACAGGCTCGGGACGCTTCTTCTTAACTAGGTCCAGAGCAGGATTCCATGCCTGACTCAGCTGTAGGCCACTGTCTTTATTAATTAAATTATCTTTTACCCTGATTTCAATAGCCTCTTTGATTACGCAATCCCAGACGGAGGAGGACTGCTTTAAAATTCTAGTGTTCTCATAATCCATAGTGTGGCCAGTTCTTATACTATGGTCTGCTACGGCTGATATCGAGTACTGACGGTGTTCTGTGTAGCGTTTATGTTCGCGGCATCTCTCTTCTACCGTACGTACGGTTTCGCTGATTAAATTACACCATGAGCACCGAATGAAAAATGGTGCTCCACAGTGATCACGGAAGTTCGCAATATCAAGAATGAAGGTGAACTTCTTGGACAAACGGTGCAGGAGTTCGCCTACGTCTTTGATGGTGTGAGCGTTTGTGATCACTGTGCGCGCAATTTTCATTCTGGTTTCAGGGTAGAAGTTAACGGTTGGGTTTTAACGTGTCGGCATCGTCCAGTTTTTGAAGTGCAATACACACATTCAATGGAAGGATGATCTCTGCACCTCGGGACCCCACACTTTATGTCGCCCTCCTGATGGACATGGTAAGCCACAACAGCTAATATCTTTCCTGTCATAATTGTTAGCAGAACGAGACTTACTAGAGATTGAATTTCCTTGTGAGTTACTATCAAATTAAAATGTGTAGTTTTCTTTTTGTTTCGTACTTCCATTTTTACTTGTTCTTCTACGAACTGATCTAGCCTGAGACATTTACACTACTTATATTATAAGACAAAAAAGGGGAGGGATCACACGATAGACATGTAATTTATGTCGAATTCAATGAAACCAATAGTGTTAAAGTTTTATAAATAATTTATTTTCTGTCAGTTTGCTTCACATTGAAACTATTATCAAGCCTCTAAAATATAAGTTCCATGTCCTTTGGCTGTACTTGGAGCCACTTTAACTGGGTCGAGGATTCACACAATTCCTTCACCTGCCACCGACGACATCCCTAAATACCCTTCAACTTACCAGACCCTTACAACCATAACGGCGTCCAGGCGAAGGTTATAAAGCGTACATGATTAAGAACTGAGACATTTGTCATATCGTGCAATCAACTTGTATATTAGTGTATCGCAGAAGTCTGCCACCAGTGAATGGAACCAGCATGTGACTTACTTACTTTATATATGGCAAGGGCCTTATCGACCATACGCCTACACTACGATCCGCTTCCACAGCTTTGTGTCGAGCGCGCTGTGTGTCCGGTTGACGTTGCTGTTTATCCTGGCTGTGTGTTCTCGAATGTTATGTCGCCACCTGCTCCTGGGTCTGCCTCTTCCTCTCGATCCAGCTATTGTTCTGCTGGATGCCATTCTCGGTAATCTATCTTATGTCATTCTAGCTATATGCCGTGCCCAGTTTAGCTTTCTCTTATTGAGCAATTCGATGATGTTACCGTGTTTGTACAGCTCCCTTAATTCTTCATTTTTTCTTATTATCCACTTCATGTTACTTTCATCGTATACAGGTCCAAAAGTTTTTCTTACAGTCAATCAGGGTAACTTTACTAGTCAGGGTATCTTTGTACCACTTAATATTTGGCTTTCATATGGCTGATGTTGCACCTACTGGGGAATTATTTATAACAGAGGTATTAAAAATTACCTTTAGAAAAAAAATATTGCTAATAGGTGGAACATGAGTCATTTGAAACCCAAATATTAAGTGGTACAAAATACCCTGATTGGTACAAAGTTACCCTGACTGACTGTAGTACTTTTCTTTCGAATGTTAACTGTTTTTCTTCATCTTTCTAAGTTCTTTTGAAGTTGATGCTAAGTAATCTTTTCCTTAGAATTTTGTGTTAACTAAAAAGCATCTTGTTCGCTGTTGCCAAACAGGGATCTATTTCAATATCTGTTCTATTGCTTTTACTGAAAAGACTCCCTAAGTATTTGAATCGCTCAACAGTCTCAAAAGTGAATCCACCCAGTGAAAGAAGCCTCTTTTCTCCTTTTCTTACTTATGACCAGGTATTCTGTTTGTTCTTCATTAACATGTAATCCTGTTTTCTCGGCAATTGAATAATAATTTTGCATATTCTGATTAATTCTGTTTTGGAACTGCTTATTAATACAACATCATCTGCATAAGCAAGTCTAGTAATGTTACTGTCCAATAGTTGGATCCCATCTTCTCTAGAACAAGGTTAAATAAAATAGGTGAAATGACATCCCATTGTCGTAGTCCAGTGTATACCTTAATTTTTTCAGATTCTCCTACCTGTGTCTCTACGCGAAATACAGTTGCGTCTACACACATTTTGACTAAACGGAATAATTTTGAGAACATATCAGATTCCTTCATTATATTTAGGTGTGTGTCTGTGTCTGCTATCATAGGCCTTTTTAAAATCCACGAATAATTTGTGGACGTCTACATTGAACTCGTAAGCCTTCTCAGTTACTTGCCTTAAAGAGAATAAGTGAGCTAAAGTGGATCTGTTTCTGCGGAAACCGCATTGATAGTCTCCAATTAATACTTCTGTTAGTAGAATCAGCCTGTTTAATAGGTAACAGTCGTTGCCCAAACGCTGGCCGGAATAGCAGGCTTAGGCATATTCAGCCAAATTTTGACAAACTTATTATACAAGATAACCCGAAAAACGAACTGTTTATATTACCAAGTGTTTTATTGGTTTGCCGGAATTGTTGAAAGTTTTGTTATATTACTTCTATACGTAAGGCAAAAATTAATAGTAAAATAACTTCAGATAGTGGGACGGGATTTAGGAGATGTAGAGAGAGTGAGGAGGGAGAGATAGATAGATAGATAGAGAGAGAGAGAGAGAGAGAGAGAGAGAGAGAGAGATGGTGTAGTTTTGTATAAGGTAGGAATTGAGTGACGTACTTGTGTTGTTTACTTTTTGTGTGGCTGCTGTATGAAGAGGCAATCTTCATTAAATAGAGAAAGTAATCTATTGTATTCACTGTCAGTGTAACACAAAAATACAGTAATAAAGTCCTCGAAAATGGAGTTATAGCTCCGAAACGCGTCGGATAATAAAATTATTGTAACTGAAGACGGCTTATTATTATAATAATATACCCCTAACCTAAACGGCACAGTCACGGACAGCCCACGGCGAAATGTCGATTAATAATAATGTAAATTCTTTAGAGTCTTCTAAAAGTGTACTTTTTTTACCAGTAAAAGACTTATCTGAACGATTCTATATCATATTGATTGTAAACATGTTTTCAGTCGTCCATTTCCATTGCTGACACAATCAGCAATGACTACAAGCATTGATGCTTCATGGCTTTCATTACCTACTTCGCTAATAAAGCTTCTTCCAAGGGTGCTTAACTTCCGGTGCATCGTCGGAATTTCTTATCGGCTAATTGACGCCTTGTTGCAGGATATGCGGGCCGTACGCCATGCTGATGTCGTTCCTGGCGGAGTTCCACAGCACCAAGTACCGGTCGCGCTGCATCATGTTCACGGGCATCGGCGTCGCCACCGCCAACTACCTCATACCCTGTGAGTCTCTGCTGTTTAAAGTCGCTAACAAGTACCGGGCATTACTCTTGTTTTCTTTTTATTAGTACTCTTATACGGTGATAGTTGTTTTATTACTAGTGTCTGTAAGCCACGATTTGTTATTCAATTACACAAGGATAATGGCAGCCTGTGTAAAAAAAAAATTAGATTTACTGTTAATCATGCTTTAAGAACTCCATATTAAAATTATCTGCACTATTACCTTTGGTACCTTTTATATGTATTTTGTCGTTTACCATAATTATTGCAATAAATTGTATGTAATAAAAGTGAACATAACTGTAATCATGAATGAAACTTTCACTCTGCAGCGGAGTGTGCGCTAATATGAAACTTCCTGGCAAATTAAAATTGTGTGCCGCAACCGGGACTCGAACCTGGGACCTTTGCCTTTCGCGGGAAAGCGCTCTACCACTGTGACACGACTCATGGTGCCGCCCCATAACTTCAATTCTGCAAGCAGGAGGCGAGGTACGGACAGAATTAAAGTTATGGGGCGGCACTGTGAATCGCGTCGGGATAGCTCAGTGGTAGAGCGCTTGCCCGCGAAAGGCAAAGGTCCAAGGTTCGAGTCCAATTTCTTAAATTTTCCCGGCGTAATAATTGTTCGTGTTCTTCACTGGTTTGCGGCCGTATTACTTCGTTTTGCCGACAAGATTTTTCAGCAGTCCACCTGACCGCCATCTTCAGGTGCGACGCCAGAAATGACGTCACATCAGATACGGCGGCTCCTTTATACCGCGGGAACAGGCCAGTGCGCTTGTGCGAGAAGCGGAAGGAACGTCCTCTGGGAAGCGAAGAGTATTGCAGCGCCACCAACAATAGAAGTTGGACAAAGCGATCAATCGAAAATTAATATGTGATAAAATAGGATTCCACGTTTTGCTTAATGGAAATCCTTTTTCCATGCTAATAAGATGATCGGATAATCGTATTTCGATTGATTCCTTAAGTACACAATCCCAATAACGGGATAATTTGCGTGTCTTTAATTGACATATTATGCCCTTCATTAAGGCAATGTTCAGCCTCGGCAGACATTTCCGGTTGGAGCAGACGTGTGTGCCTTTGATGTTCTGCACTTCGGTCCTGAATTGTACGAATTGTACGAACTGCCCGTCCAATATATGATTTTCCCCAATGGCATAGGAAGTAAGGAAGTACAGGCAAATGAAGGAGGATGCCCAGAACAGAGCGAAGTGGAGGACGTCCATTTGAAACCTGTCTGAGGACAGACCTACTCAAAGAAGAAGATAGGATTTTATATACTCTAGACTTCCTCAATCCCAGATTATCCTTTACAGATCCTAGAAGAGGTCTACTTTTTTACCAAAGTTAATAAGACAGTATTGATATAGTATTTTTTGAAGATTCTTGATGTTTTAGAGGAAGTATTCCCCGCATAGCGTAAAAATTGGAAAGCTCGACGGATTTGATGATCAGTATAGCCATTCTACCTTAAAATAACCTTAAGATGATCGAATTCTTGCGAAAAATAATGCCAATCAGAAATGGTATAAGCTCTCTTAACGAGTGTACGTAGAACTCCCAACCGTTGATATGGTGGATGACATTTAGTAGCGTGGAGATAGCGGTTCGTATGCGTGGGTTTACGGAACACACTGTGTCCCGAAGTCCCATTTTCTTTTTTATGAACTAAAACATCCAAAAAAGGCAATTTGCCATCCTTTTCAATTTTCATCGAAAACTTTATGCGATGATGAAGACAGCTAAAATGACATAGAAACCGATGAAGAGCTTCCATTCCAGGTGGCCAGACAATATAAATATCATCCAATTAAAAAAATGTAGACTAAAGAAAAGAACTGCGAAGAGCGATATCTTCAAAATCTTCCATAAAAAGATTGGGGAGAGATAGCGTACGATAGCCACACCGTCAGTTGGTTCAAAAATGAATCACTGAATAAAAAGGATGTGGAAGTCAATACATGGCAACACAGTTCAGTGGTTTCGTCATCCAAAAGCTGACCAATTAGCAACAAGGACTCCTCCAAAGGTACCTGAGTAAAAAGTGAAACATCAAAACTTACTAGAAGATTGGATGTTCCAATAATGTGTCCTCAGTTCTGGGGTGATTGTGGACGGCTATGTAGCTAGATGGACCGCTGAAATATCGTGTCAGCAGAAAGACGTAATGCTGTCGCAAGCCTGTGCCAGCTGTTGCCAGTGTCACATCGTAAACAGCGCTGAGTATCATAATTTAATTTGTATCAAATTTAATTTGCCAGTCTAGTCCTTCATTTTCGTTAGTACTTCTGTTTTAAGAGGTTTATTCTCGCGTACTTGACAGATTTCGTTTGTCAACCGTTTTAACAGTTTATTTTCGCGTATTTCATAAATGCTGTTGTGTATAGCGCCGTGAGTGTAAGGATCACCTCATAATTCAGACGATATGATATCATAAATGACATAAACAGTGAGATGCGCGAAGATCTGCCGCAACATGCTACATTGTTGCACAACTACTCATAAACTACTGGACGGATTGAAATCAAATTTAGAGTACATATTTTTTACCATGAAGTAACAACTTTTTTGGGGGCAAGAATGATTCGTAACGTAACTAAAATGCCCACACTAAAATCAAATGTTCAAATGTTTGTTAAGCTTATGGGACTTAACTACGGGGTCATCAGTCCCTAAACTTACAAACTACTTATGAAATACTTACGAACTAGGACGGCACAAATATCCATGCCCGAGGGGGGATTCGAACCCCCGACCGTAGTGGCCGTGCTGACCGTGACTGGAGCGCCTCAGTCACCTCGGCCACCGCGGCCGGCCCCCCCCCCCCACACTAAAAACAGTAAAACTTAGCTTAGATGTGGTCGAAGGTTTTGGGGTGTCTGCTTTCTTGCAATATTATCCTGGGGAGATATTCGTAAGAAGGAATAACACCTACACATTTTCAGCTACTGTCATCAAGATCTCCAGAAAAAATCTACAATGGGAGCTTTCCGTAAGTTTTCTCTGTAACGATGTTTTTGTGTGTTGCCTCAACCCCAATCTGTATTCCGCCTTTCATTCTATTCAGCCATTTCGTGTATTAATTTCATCCACCCTTGTCTAAATTATTTGCTCAGATTTTTATCCAACTTTTCTATGAACGACAGCTTAACAAAAATCCTTAATCTTTTACTCACGGAATTTACCATTAATGCGTACAGGTAACAACACAAAAGTAATCTTACATTTAACGATTGTTCTTTTTCTAGACACACAGCAAACTTCTTACAATGCCGGTATCCTATATTTCAACTAGCTTATATGCCCGTGCTTCGCAACGCTTGTTAGAGAAGGGCCTGTGCGTATCAAGGCCGTTTAGGGTTCCGGACATCAGTCAGTTTTAAACATAAACTATCTATAAACCCGGCGTTGCCTGGGTATTTACTAATTTTTCACTCTCGTAGTCCGCCTCCCCTTCCCTCCTGTCTCTGAATCCATCTCTTTTACTCCCATCTCTCTGCCCGTTTCCACCTTTTCCTCTTTCGACAACGTTTTTTACAAGGTTACCCTCTGTCATGTACCATACCAACATTTATGTACCGAGTGACTTTCCTCTTAGTTTAAAGGTCATGTGTGCAAAAATAAATCAAGATCGAAGCAAAACTATGCATTTTGTCAAAGTCCGTAAGTTCAGTACCCTCCATCATGAAACGACCAAAATTTTATACAGACAGTGACATTCCTGTTGTCTTTAAGCTCAGATTTGCAAAATTTCATCAATATCGGAAAATCTATAAATTCGTGTGCAATAAAAACAGGGTCACATTGAAAAACTCACTTCGTTGTTCTCAAATTTTCCAGTTTTAATTCATACAACCCTTGTTCTGAAAATAACGAAAACAAACCACAAAGATTTATGAACCGATCGAGTTATGGCGTGACCAAGGTATTTAGGGATACATTTTTATGTTGCAAGATACCCTTCCCCATGCACCGTATGAAACTTTAGGTAGATGCTGACCTTCCTCTTGTATTGAAGGTGAAGCGTACAAAATTTCGTGAAGATCAGAATGAAACTGTAGATTTCGTCAGTCTGTAGTAAAAGTATCCTTCCCCATGCAACTTAATTCTGTCCTATCGCAAAATACATTCTTAACTGGACTTCTACCAATAAACTACATACTGGCAAAGTTTCAGCTTGATAGGTGCATTAGTTTTAGAGATTTCGTGTTTAGTGTAAAGACATAGTAAATTACAACCTCATGCATATTAGGGCGAATTTTCATGCATTTCATTGTCTTTGACTTCATAGCACCTGAACTATATGTCGTAATAGGATATTATTTCGAAGAACATCCAGTGGTGTATACGTAAAAGTCTGCAAAATAAGTCGCGAACAGAGATAGTAGGAAAGAAGCAATAAATCAAAACGTAATGCGTAAAGAGACGGTTTTTCACTATTCTAATCGTTTAAAACTCCATATCTCATGAACTGCTTGTTGTAATATGAGAAAATTTTGAACTTGCGTTCAGTGGTATGTGTGTATACTGTCTGTAAGATTTCACACGAATACAATTACTAGTGTACGATGTAACATCTCTGGAAAGGTCGCAAACAGTGGTCGAGGTGAGCGGTGGCGATACGGGCCGCCAGAGGGCGCCCGCCAGTGTGAGCAGAGCGCTCACGTGTAGAGGGATGCTGACTGCTGACTGCTGACTGCTGAGGCGACAGCCTTTCTCTCAGTCGTTCTCCGTCGTTCTCTCTTGCTGTTGAGATCTACTAGCGGTCGTTTTTACTGGGAAATAGATATTGGATTGCTGCTAGTATCATTTTGTCTAAGTTGAACTGTTTTTATTTTATTTTATTTTTTATGTATTTATTTTTATTTTTTATTTTTATTTATAGTTAGCTAATGATGAGCTGTAGTTTATGCCAGTTTTGCATGGACCGCGCGTGTTGCGCACTGATGGTTACTTCCTATTAAAATATTATTTTCTCCGTTGCAGACAGTAACCAACTGTACTTAATACTCCCCTGTTCCAATACGTGTTAGCCTGTCCCGAATCCATGGCATCGAACCTGCAATTTTATTAATCACCGTGCTAAATATGGGCTCAGGAGCATGGAATTGTAAGGTAACGGCGTTGTTGCCTTCCACACGTAACTGATAAGGTAATTATGTATTTTTACGGAAAAAGGGGTGTTATGACGAGTAATAAATTGTAGCGTCATGCCAAATGCCGTAATTTTATTGCATGAACGCCAAAAATGTAGTAAGCGACTAACTTTTTTCATTTAATCATTTTTATGGGGTCGTCAGAGAGAAAAAGGTTCCTAAAGGTTTGAAATTATGTTTAAAGTTTTTTGCAAGTCGCTAAGTGCTCTCCTTCTCAAATAGTGGGCTGATAAAGACACACTATCACGTGCCGCAAGACGCGGAAGTTTTCATTGTTTATGACGACATATCTCCTGAACTATAGGCCATATCGCAAAATCGTTTCTTAGCCGACGTCTTCTACCTATAAACTACATTCCTGCACAAATTTCAGCTTCATAGGTGAAGTAGTTTTCGAGATTTCGGGTTTAGTCAGTCAGGAGTGAGTTGGTTGGTTGGATGGATGTTTAAGGGGGACCAAACTACAATGGTCATCAATCCCCCATTTCACCACAAAGCGTCCAAAGAATACTGTGGGCGTAAAAGAGACAGACCCAGAGTTAACGTGTAAAGTCGGAGAGGAATCCCACTTAGTCCATAAAACATCATCTAAAACGACAGGAAACAAAACGAAAGGAGACCCTCACACAAAGACTGCTTACAACAAGGAAGCCGGTGGCTGTGGTTGGCCGACCATAAAAATAAAATGGGAAAAGTCAACCCCTCGGCAGTACAAGCAAATCTCTAGTTAGAGAGAGTGATAAAAAAAACCCTGCTCGAATAAAACGTAAAACGGAATCTGCCATTGTAGCATCGTCACCTAAAACTTGTGATAAAATAGCAGGAAGGTTAAAATTTCTCCGCAAGGTGGCTAGTGAGTGAGTGAATGAATGAGTGAGTGAATGAATGTCCCGGAGATTGTGGAATCGATCTCGTCACTTAATGCTGAGACGACGAGACTACTGTAGGTTGCCCTGCAGTACTGTGACGCGTTTGTTTGTGGCGGCAGCGTTCGCGCTGGCGCTGCTGACGCAGGAGTGGGCGTGGGATGTGGGCGGCGGGCTGGTGATCAAGCCGTGGAACGTGTTCATCATGGCGTGCTCGCTGCCCGCGCTCTTCGCCGGCAGCCTCATGTCCTTCTTCCCGGAGACGCCCAAGTTCCTCATGGCCAAAGGCCGCAACGGGGAGGCGCTCTCCGTCTTCCGCAAGATCTACGCCCTCAACACCGGACGCAGCCCAGACACCTACCCGGTGAGTCGCTCTCTCTTACAGCCAATACAGCCGTCGTCACATCGGACGTGTTGTCCCAGCGTGCAGCACGTCGGCTGTGCCGACTGTGTAGATTACATTAGATTGTTGCAAAATATTAACACGAATTATATACAGAATGTTGGAAAAGCTGGTAGAAGCCGACCTCGTGGAAGATCAGTTTGGGTTCAGGAGAAATGTTGGAATACGGAAGGCAATACTCACTTTACGGCTTATCCTAGAAGATAGATTAAGGAAAGGAAAACCTACATTTCTAGCTTTTGTAGATTTGGAGAAGGCTTTTGACAATGTTGATTGGAATAAACTCTTTCAAGTTCTGAAGCAAGCAGGAGTAAAATATAGGGAACGTAAGGTTATTTACAACTTGTACAAAAACCAGACAGCGGTTGTCAGAGTTGAAGGGAATGAAGGGGATGCAGTGGTTGGAAAGGGAGTAAGACAGGGTTGTAGTCTTTCTCCATTGTTATTCAATTTGTACATTGAGCAAGCCATAAAGGAAAGCAAGGAGAAATTTGGTGAAGGAATTTAAAGTTCAGGGGGAAGAATTAAAAACATTGCGTTTTGCCGACGACATAGTAATTCTGTCAGATACAGCAAAGGACCTGGAAGAGCAATTGAACGGAATGGACAGTGTGCTGAAAGGTGCATATAAGATGAACATTAACAAGAGCGAAAGTAGGGTAATGGAGTGCAGTCTAAGAAAATCAGATGACGCTGAAGGAATTAGATTGGGAAACGAAGCAATAAAGGAGGTAGATGAGTTTTGTTACTTGGGCAGTAAAATAACAAATGATGGTCGCAGTACAGAGGATATAAAATGCAGAATGGCAATGGGTAGAAAAGCGTTCTTGAAAAAGAGAAATTTCTTAACATCCAATATTGATTTAAGCTTAAGGAAGTCCTTTGTATGGAGTGTCGCCTTGTATGGGAGTGAGACATGGACGATAAACAGTGCGGACAGGAAGAGGATTGAGGCTTTTGAAATATGGTGCTACAGAAGAATGCTGAAGATTAGGTGGGTGGATCGCGTAACTAATGAGGAGGTACTGAATAGAATTGGGGAGAAAAGAAATTTCTGGCATACCTTGACTAAAAGAAGGGATATATTGGTAGGACACATTCTTAGACATCAAGGAATTGTGAATTTAGCGTTGGACGGAAGTGTGTGGGGTAAAAACCGCAGAGGAAGACCAAGAGATGGATACAGTACGTAGATTCAGACAGATGTAGGTTGCAGTTCTTATGTGGAGTTGAAGAAGCTTGCTCAGGATAGGGTATTGTGGAGAGCTGCATCAAACCAGTCTCCGGACTGAAGACCACAACAACAACAACACCATACTTATTCCATAGACATATATACGACATTTCGAAATGATGTGGAACGTGTCAGTAGTAGTGTAACAAGTGACATTACATTCCTGTTTACCGACTCAAGACAACCATATTTATTAATTTAAGAGATGAACCACAGACATTGCCGAGGTGGGGTGGCTTGCGTGCCTCAACGATGCAGATAGCCGTACCGTAGGTGCAACCACAGCGGAGGGGTATCTGTGGAGAGGCCAGACAAACGTGTGGTTCCTGAAGAGGGGCAGCAGCCTTTTCAGTAGTTACAGGGGCAACAGTCTGGATGATTGACTGAGCTGGCCTTGTAACATCAGCTAATGTGGCTTTGCCACACAGCTACTGCGAACGGCTGAAAGCAAGGGGAAACTACAGCCGCTACTTTTCCCGAGGACATGCAGCTCTACTGTATGAACATATGATGATGGCATCCTCTCGGGTAAAATATTCCGGAGGTAAAATAGTCCCCCATTCGGATCTCCGGGCGGGGACTACTCAGGAGGATGTTGTCATCAGGAAGCACAATACTGGCATTCTACGGATCGGAGCGTGGAATGTTAGATCCCTTAATCGGGTAGGAAAATTAGAAAATTTAAAAAGGGAAATGGATAGGTTGAAGTTAGATATAGTGGGGATTAGTGAAGTTCGGTGGCAGGATGAACAGGATTTCTGGTCAGGTGAGTACAGGATTATAAATACAAAATCAATTGGGGGTATCACAGGAGTAGGACTGATAATGAATAAGAAAATAGGAATGCGGGTAAACTACTATGAGCAGCACAGTGATCGCGTTATCATTGTCAAGATAGATACGAAGCCAACACCGACAACAGTAGTACAGGTTTATATGCCAACTAGCTCTGCCGATGATGAGGAGATCGAAGAAATATATGAGGAGCTAGAGGAAATTATTCAGACAGTTAAGGGAGAGGAAAACTTAATTGTGATGGGAGACTGGAATTCGGTAGTAGGAAAAGGAAGAGAAGGAAAAATAGTAGGCGAATATGGACTGGGCAGGAGGAATGAAAGAGGAAGTCGCCTGGTAGAATTTTGCACGGAACATGATTTAATCATAACAAACACGTGGTTTAAGAATCACAAAAGAAGGTTGTATACGTGGAAGAGACCAGGAGACACAGGAAGGTATCAGATAGATTTTATAATGGTAAGACATAGATTCCGGAACCAGGTCCTAAACTGCAAGACATACCCAGGGGCAGATATAGACTCTGACCATAACTTGTTGGTTATGAACTGTAGGCTGAAACTGAAGAAACTACAAAAAGGTAGGAAAATAAGGAGATGGGACTTAGATAGATTGAAGGAAACTGAAGTTCTGGAGAATTTCAGAGGGAGATTTAGGCAACAATTGACAGAAACAGGGGGAAATAAAACAGTAGAAGAGGAATGGGTAGCATTGAGAGACGAAATAGTGAGGGCAGCAGAGGACAAAATAGGTAGGAAGGCAAGACCAACAAAAAGTCCTTGGATATCACAGGAAATACTAAATTTAATAGATGAAAGGAGAAAATATAAAAATGCAGTAAATGAAACAGGCAAAATGGAGTACAGACGACTAAAAAATGAGATTGACAGGAAGTGCAAAATGGCTAAGCAGGAGTGGCTAGAAGGCAAATGCAAATCTGTAGAAGAATGTATAAGAAGGGGAAAAGTAGATACCGCCTACAGGAAAATAAAGGAGACGTTTGGGGACAGGAAGGGCAGCTCTACGAATATCAAGAACTCGGATGGGAAACCAGTTCTCAGCAAAGAAGGGAAAGCTGAAAGGTGGAAAGAGTACATAGAGCAGCTCTACAAAGGAAATGAACTTAGAGACGATGTTGTAGGAAGGGAAGAGGAAATAGATGAAGATGAAATAGGAGATACTATACTGAGAGATGAATTTGACAGAGCCTTGAAAGACCTAGGTCGGAACAAGGCCCCAGGAGTAGATGACATACCCGCAGAGCTATTAAAGTCTCTGGGAAAGCCAGCCATGACAAGACTATTTGAACTGGTGTGTAGGATGTATGAGACAGGCGAAATACCCTCAGACTTTAAGAAAAATGTAATAATCCCCATTCCAAAGAAAACAGGTGCAGACAGGTGTGAAAATTACAGAACCATCAGTTTGATAAGTCATGGTTGCAAAATTTTAACACGAATTATCTACAGGAGAATGGAAAAGCTGGTAGAAGCTGACCTCGGGGAAGATCAGTTTGGATTCAGGAGGAACGTAGGAACCCGGGAGGCAATACTCACTTTACGTCTTATCTTAGAAGATAGATTAAGGAAAGGCAAACCTACATTTTTAGCTTTTGTAGATTTGGAGAAAGCTTTTGACAATGTTGACTGGAATACACTCTTTCAAATTCTGAAGTCAGCAGGGGTGAAATACAGGGAAAGGAGAATTGTTTACAACTTGTACAGACCGCAGTTATTAGACTCGAAGGGCATGAAAGGGAAGCATCAGTTGGGAAGGGAGTAAGACAGGGTTGTAGCCTTTCTCCAATATTATTCAATTTGTACATTGAGCAGGCGGTGAAGGAAAGTAAGGAAAAATTTGGAATAGGGATTAAAGTTCAGGGGGAAGAAATAAAAACATTGCGTTTTGCTGATGACATTGTAATTCTATCAGAGACAGCAAAGGACCTGGAAGAGCAGCTGAATGGAATGGACAGTGTGTTGAAGAGAGGGTATAAAATGAACATTAACAAGAGCAAAACAAAAATAATGGAATGCGGTCTTAGAAAATCAGGCGATGCTGAAGGAATTAGATTAGGTAACGAAACAATGAAGGTGGTAGATGAGTTTTGTTACTTGGGTAGTAAAATAACATGCGATGGTCGTAGTACAGAGGATATAAAATGCAGAATGGCAATGGGAAGAAAAGCATTTTTGAAAAAGAGAAATTTGCTAACATCGAATATTAATTTAAGTGTAAGGAAGTCTTTTCTGAAGGCATTTGTGTGGAGTGTTGCCTTGTACGGGAGTGAAACATGGACGATAAGCAGTGTGGACAGGAAGAGAATAGAGGCGTTTGAAATGTGGTGCTACAGAAGAATGCTGAAGATTAGGTGGATAGATCGCATAACTAATGAAGAGGTACTGAACCGAATTGGTGAGAAAAGGAATTTTTGGCATACCCTGACTAAAAGAAGGGATCGCTTGGTAGGACACATTCTTAGACATCGGGGAATCGTAAATTTAGCATTGGAGGGAAGTGTGTGGGGTAAAAATCGCAGAGGGAGACCAAGATACGCATATAGTAAGCAGATTCAAATAGATGTGGGTTGCCGTTCTTATGAGGAGATGAAAAGGCTTGCTCAGGATAGAGTAGTATGGAGAGCTGCATCAAACCAGTCTCCGGACTGAAGACCATAACAACAACAGAGGACAAAATTCTGCCTAGGGTTTTCTGTCTTCCTAGGTGAGAGTACCTGGTGACACCTACTATGGTCAGAGGAGTGATTACGCATGTTTACCAACCCGTGATGAATAAGTGGCACAGAGATGAGAGCATGGATTCCTTGGCTTCATAAGTGTTTTGTGCTAAAAAGTCAGATAGAGAGAGACAGAAGAATATGCTACTTCTGTTATTGACATTATTGTAATGTGAGAGAGAGACACTAACAGAGACTGGAACTGAACATATTTTGTAAGATAAGTATCGGTATAATCATAAGTCGTTGATTATGGGATTGTATTCTGCAGTACAATAAATTAGTACTGTCATTTGTTAATGATTCACGACTTTAATTCATTAGAAGAAGATTAGTATAATATTGAAAAAGCATTTTGTGCTACCCTCTCGTCCTGAACAACTTTTGATATGAGTGTCTGATGCCTGTAAAATCAACAAAAAGCTTCTAGGTTGAGGAACAGACTAGCCGGGCCTCATTTTCCTAGGAGCTAACCCAATAACAGACATATACCAAGCAAGATATAAGGACCTAATATAAGTAATATATATTTCGTAGTGTCTTCAGAAGAAGAGATACAAGGTTGTAACACTACACAGTTTAGTAAATGTTGTCTACACATGACAATCAATATGTTAGAGATTTTTTATTTATATTTTTTAAAGTTTCATCTAAAAATTCATCCACATTGTAGGAGTTGCCATTCAGAAATTCCTTTAATTTCTTTTTAAATACTAGTTGGCTGTCTGTCAGACTTTTGATGCTACTTGGTAAGTGACCGAAGCCTTCTGTGGCAGCATAAGTCCAAATTTCATATAATTTTATATATAAAATTTAGTGATATACATCTCAGTAAATTAGCTTACTATGCCTATTTTCATTCACTGCTTTCATGTGGGATCATATTCTGGGGCAATTCAACATTCAGTAAAAAAGTATTCATTGCACAAAAGCGTGTAATCAGAATAATTGCTGGAGCCCACCCAAGATCATCCTGCAGACACTTATTTAGGGATCTGGGGATCTTCACTGTAACTTCACAGGATTGACGTTACTGTGCAGTGTTTTATGCGTTTTGTTCCGCGACGGTTAACACAAATATACGTGAAATGCATGATCTCTTAGACTCCCAAAGAGGCGAAGTTGGATGATGCATAGCTATTATGAAACCGCCCGCAGTCTTTAACGTATCGCTAGCGTCAGTATTCTCGATAATGACAACGTACACAAAACAAGGTAAAACATCTATGGCGAAGAGGGAGAGTGGGCGTCACCTGCGTTTAATGGGCAAAGACCTACGAACATTAAGAAAGATCGTGGACAAACAATTTAAAGCAACCACGGTAACATCGACTGCTAAACTCAACACTTGCATAATCTACATCTACATAGATACTCTGCATATCACATTTAAGTGCCTGGCAGAGGGTTCATTAACCACTTTCATAACTTTTCTCTACCGTTCCATTCTCTAATAGCGCGCGGGAAGAAAGAACACCTAAATCGTTCCGTTTTCGATCTGATTTCTCTTATTTTATTGGGATGGTCATGTCTCCCTAAGTAGGTGGGTGCTAGGAAAATATTTTCACATTCAGAACTAAAAGTCGGTGATTGAAACTTCGCAAACAGATCACGCCGCAATGAATAACGTCTTTCTTTTAATGATTTCCACCCCAATTCGTGCAACATTTCCGTGACGCTTTCCCCCCCGTAACGTGATAACAGAAAACGAGCTGACCTTCTCTGAACCTTCTCAACATCTTCCGTCAGTCCCACCTGGTGAGGGTCCCACAAGGGGCAACAGTACTCCAAGAGAGGACGCACAAGTGTGATGTAGGCAGTCTCTTTGGTGGAGCTGGTGCATCTTCTAAGCGTTCTGCCAATGAAACGTAACCTTTGGTTCGCCCTCCCCACAATATTTTCTATGTGTTCTCGCCAGTCAAAGTTGTTCGTAATTGTAACTCCTAGGTATTTGGTAGAATTTACGAACTTAAGATTTGACTGATTTATCGCATAATTGAAGTTCAGCGGATTTCTTTTAGTGGTCATATGTATTACTTCAGACTTTTCTTTATTTAGTGTCAATTGCCAATTTTCGCACCAAGTAGAAATTTTGTCTAAATCTCTTTGCAGTTGCTTTTGATCCTCTGTTGACTTCACTGACCGATAAACGACAGCATCATCCGCGAACAGTCTAAGGGAGCTATTCAGATTATCTCCTAAATCGTTTATAAACACGAGGAAGAGTAGGGGACCTATAACGCTTCCCTGTGGAACGCCAGATATCACTTCTGTTTTACTCGATGACTTACCGTCAATTACAACGAACTGTGTCCTTTCTGATAGGAAATCGTGAATCCAATCGCACAATTGGGGAGATATTCCATAAGCACGCAATTTCATTAGAAGCCGCTTGTGGGGTACAGTATCAAAAGCCTTCCGGAAATCCAGAAATATGGAATCGATTTGAGATCCCTTGTCGATGGCACTTAACACTTCATGTGAATAAAGGGCAAGCTGTGTTTCGCAAGAGCGATACTTTCTGAATCCGTGCTGACTATTGGTTAATAGGTAGTTCTCTTCGAGGTAGTACATAATATTCGAACAAAGTATATGTTCCAAAATCCTACTGCAAATCGATGTCAATGAGATAGGCCTGTAATTTTGGGGATCACTCCTATTGCCTTTCTTGAATATTGGAGTAACTTGGGCAACTTTCCAGTCTTTGGGTACGGATCTTTCGCTGAGTGATCGGTTGTAAATTATAGCTAAGTACGGAGCTATTGCATCAGCATACTCTGAGAGGAATCTAGTTGGTATACAATCTGGCCCGGAAGATTTATTTTTGTTTAGTGACTTAAGTTGTTTTACTACTCCAGGAACATCTACTTCTAAGTTTCGCATGCTGGCAGCTGTTCTTGGATTGAATACTGGAGTGTTCACTTCGTCTTCTTCGTGAAAGAATTTCGGAAAGCTGTGTTTAGTAATTCTGCCTTAGCAGTACTGTCGTCGGTAGTATTACCATTGCTATCGCGTAGTGAATGTATTGTTTGTGTTTTGCCGCTAGTGTACTTCACATATGACCAGAATTTCTTTGGATTTTCTGCAAGATTACGAGACAGGTTTTCGTTGTGGAAACTACTATAGGCTTCTCGCATTGAAGTCCGCGCTAGGTTGCGAGTTTCAGTAAATGATTGCCAGTCTTGCGGATTCTGTGTCTTTTTAAATTTTGCATGCGTTTTTCTTTGTTTCTGCAACAGTGATCTGACCTGTTTTGTGTACCACGGGGGGGTCAGCCCCCTCTGTTATTAATTTATTTGGTATAAATCTCTCGATTGCTACTGATATTATGTCTTTGAAAGTAAGCCACAACTGATCTACACTCGCATTTTTAGTTTTGAAGGACTGGAGACTATCACTCAGGAAAGTGTGAAGCGAATTTTTGTCTGCTTTATTGAATAGATATATTTTTCGTTTATTTTTGGTGCATTTGGGAATTTCGATTTTCAGTCTCGCTACTACAACTCGATGTTCGCTAATCCCTGTATCTGTTTTGATGCTCTTTACTATCTCGGGATTATTTGTTGCTAGGAGATCAAGAGTATTTTCGCAACCACGTACTATTCTAGTGGGTTCATGAACTAACTGTTCGAAGTAGTTTTCAGAAAAAGCATTCAGAACTAGTTCGGAGGATGTTTTATATTTGCCCCGGGTTTTGAATACGTAATTATGCCAACATATCGAGGGTAAATTAAAGTCGCCACCGATTATAACAGTATGCTTCGGATACCTATTTGAAATATGATTCAAGCTTTCTTTGAACATTTCGGCAACCGCATCGTCTGAGTCAGGGGGCCGATAAAAAATCCAATTATTAATTTATTTCGTTGGTCAGGTATAACCTCTACCCAGACCAATTCACAGGAAGTATCTGCCTCAATTTCGCTGCAGGATAAACCGTTTGTAACAGCAATAAACACGCCACCCCCTGTTTTATTTATTCTATCCTTTCTGAAGACCATTTGGCCCTTTGAAAAAATTTCGGCCGAATTTATCTCAGGCGTCAGCCAGCTTTCAGAACCTATAACGATTTGTGCCTCAGTACTATCTATCAGCGCTTGGAGCTCTGGAATTTTCCCAACACAGCTACGACAATTTACAACTGTTACATCAATGGTTTTTAGGTCTGCTTTCTTCCCGTGTCTGACCTGCCCCCTTTGAGACTGAAACCCATTTTGTGTATTCCCGAGGCCATCTAACCTAAAAAACCGCCCAGTCCACGCCACACAGCCCCCGCTACCCGTGTAGCCGCTTCCTGAGTATAGTGGACTCCTGACCTATTTAGCGGAACCCGAAAACCCACCACCCTTTGGCGCAAGTCGAGGAATCTGCAGCCCACACGGTCGCAGAACCGTCTGAACCTCTGATTCAGACCCTCCACTCGGCTCTGAACCAAAGGTCCGCAGTCAGTCCTGTCGACAATGCTGCAGATGGTGAGCTCCGCTTTCATCTTGCAATCTTGCAAGCAAGACTGGCAGTCTTAACCACTTCTGATAGCCGCTCAAAACCAGAGAGGATCTCTTCCGATCCAAAGCGACACACATCATTCATCTACATCTACATCTACATCGATACTCTGCAAATCACATTTAAGTGCCTGGCAGAGGGTTCATTAACGACCTTCATAACTTTTCTCTACCGTTCCATTCTCTAATAGCGCGCGGGAAGAAGGAACACCTAAATCGTTCCGTTTTCGATCTGATTTCTCTTATTTTATTGGGATGGTCATGTCTCCCTAAGTAGGTGGGTGCTAGCAAAATATTTTCACATTCAGAACTAAAAGTCGGTGATTGAAACTTCGCAAACAGATCACGCCGCAATGAATAACGTCTTTCTTTTAATGATTTCCACCCCAATTCGTGCAACATTTCCGTGACGCTTTCCCCCCCGTAACGTGATAACAGAAAACGAGCTGACCTTCTCTGAACCTTCTCAATATCTTCCGTCAGTCCCACCTGGTGAGGGTCCCACAAGGGGCAACAGTACTCCAAGAGAGGACGCACAAGTGTGATGTAGGCAGTCTCTTTGGTGGAGCTGGTGCATCGTCTAAGCGTTCTGCCAATGAAACGTAACCTTTGGTTCGCCTTCCCCACAATATTTTCTATGTGTTCTCTCCAGTCAAAGTTGTTCGTAATTGTAACTCCTAGGTATTTGGTAGAATTTACGAGCTTAAGGTTTGACTGATTTATCGCGTAATTGAAGTTCAGCGGATTTCTTTTAGTGGTCA
Source organism: Locusta migratoria (assembly GCA_026315105.1). Classification (NCBI taxonomy): domain Eukaryota; kingdom Metazoa; phylum Arthropoda; class Insecta; order Orthoptera; family Acrididae; genus Locusta; species Locusta migratoria. The sequence continues at coordinate 429,545,365 of CM048747.1, forward strand.
TGTGTATTACTTCAGACTTTTCTTTATTTAGTGTCAATTGCCAATTTTCGCACCAAGTAGAAATTTTGTCTAAATCGCTTTGCAGTTGCTTTTGATCCTCTGTTGACTTCACTAACCGATAAACGACAGCATCATCCGCGAACAGTCTAAGGGAGCTATTCAGATTATCTCCTAAATCGTTTATAAACACGAGGAAGAGTAGGGGACCAATAACGCTTCCCTGTGGAACGCCAGATATCACTTCTGTTTTACTCGATGACTTACCGTCAATTACAACGAACTGTGTCCTTTCTGATAGGAAATCGTGAATCCAATCATTGGTCCCGACATGAGCCACCACCTGCAGCTGGCTGCACCCTGTGCTCTTCATGACATCCGGAAGGAGCCGTTCCACATCCGGAATGACTCCCCCCGGTATGCACACGGAGTGCACATTGGAATTCTTCCCCTCCCTAGTAGCCATTTTCCTAAGGGGCTCCATCGCCCGCCTAACGTTGGAGCTCCCAACTACCAACAAACCTACCCTCCGTGAGTGCCCGGATCTTGAAGGCAGAGGGGCGAGTACAGGACAAGCGACACCATCCGCATCAGGAACATCCCCTGCCACAGACAGCGCCTCGAATCTGTTGGCAAGACCAACCGGGGAGGCCTCCACTTCGGTCCCCCGGGAAGTCTTACGCCGCCTGACACGCGCTGAGGGGACCTCCCAATCCACCACGGATTGGGGGGCTACCTCCTCGCGGGCAGTGAGCGGGCTGGCCACAGCCGCAGGCCGATCGGAGGGCACAACAGACGCACAGGGCGTCTGCTGCACCCCCGCGAGCGGCCCACAACAGCGGCGCCCACCCACCGCAGACTCAAGCGTTGCCAGCGAAGCCAACGCCGCCTGAAGCTGCGAGCGAAGAGTCACCAACTCTGCCTCCATCCGTTCGCAGCAGTCACAGTTCCTAGCCATTCTAAAAACCCTTGTTTCTTCCAAGTAAGTACGTCAGAGGACACAGTAGTTTGATAAACAGTGTGCTTTGCAAAGTATAAACCTAACGCTGAACTGTTTATTAACGGCGAATCTGAAAAATATATACGCGAGCTAATAAATCAAATATTCAGTAACTGAACAGACAAATAAACGCGATTCTTAATAAACAAACACGCGAGCACACTAAAGTATATAGAGCTGCAAGAGAAAGCACACACGAAATGTAAATAAGTCGCTTCTATTAAGAAACCGGTTACCGTAAAATCTAGAGCCGCTGCTGGTCACGTGTGCACTGGCCGCCGGTCACTGAGCAACTGATTTGGATAAAAAAATGACGTATAGATCTTAACGGAGCTCAGCGGGGGCAGTTATATCTAGACAGACAAAATTGAGTTTCACTATTGGAACCTCAACTTTCGGGATGCCCGGTGGGGTAGATATTGACCATTCATTGCGACAGTTGTCTTTAGAACTGAAATTGTTGCTTAGCAATTCCATGACAAATTTACATGCTGATTTGAGGGGCTTCAACCTGGATGATCTTACATGGTTCACATTCTCACGAATTGACAGTGCCAAGTTCTTCAGTATTCTTGACCGCAGATGAACAATATTATTTTGTCTTCTGATGTGAAGAGGCAGCATGTTACTCAACACTCGTAGCCACTGAACTGGAGTAGTAAGGTAAAGTCCCAGTTACGATTCACATAGTGTGATACAGCAGAAGATCCACAAAGTGAGTATGGCCATACTGCAGAACACTACTCCGCAGAAGAATATACAAGTGCTAAAGCAGTTGTTCTCAACGCGTTGGCGTCAACTCCCCTTGATGTTCCAGCTAGGCACAGCTACATCACCACGTCGTGTCCTGTTGTGTAGCTTGTCACATCGCACGTGCCCTTTCCCGGTGCCAGTGCCACAGACGTGACGCTGTGCTGTTGTTGTTGTTGCCAGGTGCAGCGACTGGTGGACGAGCTGGAGCTGCGCAAGACGTCGGTGGCGAGCACCATGAGCGTGCACCAGAGCGCCATCCAGGGCCTCAAGAACGCCTGGAGACAGATGCGCCCGCTCTTCGTCATGCCGCAGCTGCCCAAGGCCATACTCGTCTTCTCCATACAGATCCTCTGCCTCTTCAGGTCAGTCCCCAACACTTCTGAAACCGGCATGCCCTGGAACTAACTTCAGCAACGACATGGCTATAGTATGTACAGTCTGAATAAAGGGACAAGAGATTGCATATGTCTGCCATTCAACACACATGCAGACCCTCACATGTGTGAATGTAGGTATTCACTCAGTTTCTATTAGACTTTCTAAATCCTTCGACTCAGTCTCGATCACCGAATACATTTTTAAGGGGAAAAAAATAAATAAAATAAAAATAAAAATACATCCCCAGTTATATCCAATTACCAAAAGCGCATACCAGTAATGCAATACCTCCCAAACTTGCCTTCAATTACTCTAGAAGGGTCTCTCTGGTGGCCAACAGCCGTGCCACAGTGGATACGCCGGTTCCCGTTAGATCACCAAAGTGAAGCACTGTCTAGCTTGGCTAGCACTTGGATGGGTAACCGTCGTGGTCTACTGAGCGCTGTTGGCGAGTGGGGTACACTCAGCCCTTCTGAGGCCAACTGAGTAGCTACTTGATTTAGAAGTAGCGGCTCAGGTCACGAAGACTGACATAACGGTCGTGAGTGTGGGGCGCTGACCACGTCCTCCTCCATACCGCATCCGATGACGCCCTCGGGCGAAGGATGACACGGCGGCCGGCCTAGCGAGGTCTGTCAGACGGAGTTTAATTAGTTATAGCCTCTCTGGTTAACTAACAAGATATGTCGCTGAGTCAGTACGAAAATATTCTTCACCTTCACAGAGTCCACATCATCGCCCAATACCTCCCAAAAGTGTCCATCCTGTTCCTTTCAGAGGCCAGAAATATATCATGCCATTTATCCTCCCTATTAAACGAAACCATTTTCCTACCCGTACAGATATCACCGACTCCTCCTCATTTTCTAATTTACTCTTTCCCTTCATCACCATACCGCAAACTTCAGAGATCTGTTCAAAAAAATCCGGAACCCCGTTGAATGGACGAAGATTTGCAACGACAAATGGGATAAAAGAAAAATTTGCAGACGTTCCTTCGCGCTACCCAGCAAGCAGCGCACCAAGACTGCTTTCAGAAGTGGAAACAGTGGGAGCGGTGTATCAATTTTGGAAGAGAGTATATGGGTGGAGGCCATGCACAGTAAGTTGTTGTTTAGATGGGACTAGACTGCTCGGTCATCAGTCGCACAATAAGTAAAGGAGGAACGTGGAAAATTTTTGTAGACAAAGTTCTGGAATTTTCTGAACTTACTTCGTATCTCCACGATAAACCCCCCTATATTACAAATCGCAACATATCAACCTACGAACATGATTACACCCCACTCTTCACAGTATCGATTGATTCTTAAATTGCAGATTTTGATGGCGTTTACACAAGGCATCGTAATGGAAGTAACTGTTGAATACTAGACTAAAAATTTTCTGTCACAATAATAAAAATATGTTCTGAAACATTAGTCATCATTGTCACGATTTTACAGTAAATTAGAAACTAACAATGTTCTTATGATAGAGTGAGGCTTTCACGACTGGTTGTCATACTTGTTCATATATCTTCTGGGTTGTAAGACCGTTTTCTAAGAAACTTTTTGCTTGCTTACGTTTCGTCCGGTGCAGCATCGAACGAAACGTAAGGAAGCAACAAGTTCCTTAGAACACGGCCTTACAACCCAGGAGGTTCATGAACAAGTAAAAAATATTCTTAATAAATAAACCTTATGAAAATGATTGTTAGGCCTTGATCGCAAGTAATTATTTAATTACAGCTTTCAGCGATATAAATCATCATCTTCACATTTTGATTAAAAATGGACTTCTTATGGAAACTTTTGAAGCTTTGTACAACATGTAGCTTGTCATATTATAAAAGTAAAACGTCATCTTGTAAAAATATGGTGTATAAGTAATCATCGTTGACAATATTGTATATGTGACAATCCCATATCCGTCCTCTGTTCTTTGTTGTCAACGATTTTTTAATGTATACCATGTTTTTTACAGGATGACCTTTTGTAATATGACGAAAGACTCATTGTACAGAGCCTCAAAAGTTCCTATATGACGTCAATTTTTTAAATCTGATAATGATGTGTATCTTTTAATCTGCCTCGCATGGGTGGCCGCGCGGTCTGAGACGCCATCTCACGGATTGCACGACCGCTCCCGCGGAACGCTCGAGTCACTTTCAGCCATGGGTATTTATATTCTCCTTAGCATAAGTTAGTTTAAGTATTGTGTAAGTCTAGCGACCGATGACCTCAGCAGTTTGGTATCTTTAGGAAAAAAAGCAATTCAAATAAATAATTACTTTCGGTCAAGGCCAGGTAATCACAATTAAAAAGTTATCATACATGTTAGATTTCCCTCTTCACCCATATTGATCATCCCGATATGCAGAGTGAAACGTATTTAAACCGACAAACTCGGAGAGGAATAAAGGATGCACGCGTGTGCAGGTACGGAGGTGACCAGCCAGTGGGACAGCAGAAACTGAAAACACTAGAGTAAATTAGAACGAGATATATATTTCATAGAGACTTAGTAATACTTAACTTTTACATAGTTCTTGACTGCAGAATGCTGACACATAGATTAGATAGAGGCCTGCCTACGGATGATTCCTAGTGCCTATCCGATAGCCAAGTCTTAACTGGTGCCTATAAAATTCCCAAGTGTTAACTGGTTCCTATCTCAGTCCCAAGTGGCCGATGCAGCAGTCGTGGCCACGAGCGGAGTTGCAGCAGAGGGCGCTCGTGGGCGTCATAAGAACGCCGCACCGTGCGTGCATGGCGGCGCGCGGCGAAAGTACGTGGCGCGCAATTTGGACTTGTGCGACACCACAGTTGTAGGGGACATAAAAACAAATATTGTTCTCTAATATTATTTTGTTTTTGATGAGGATTATTTAAACCGGTAGAGGCCGTATTATGCTCTTTAGTTGTTAGAGGGCGTATTACGCTCTGCAGTTGTTAGAGGGCATTGTTAGAGGGCGTATTACGCTCTTCAGTTGTAGGCAACTGCTATCCACTAGTGTAGTAGTGCATTGTATCCGTTTACTAATGAAACGATACACCTGCAGTGAATACACTGATATGGTTGGAGTGTACCACGTAGCGCACCCCAACGGACGAGCTGCACAGCGGGTTTATCAACAACAATAATCTAATCGCTGATTCCCCCATCATATGACCTTTGCTGCTGTGTACCAACGTCTGAGTGAGACCGTGTCATTTAGCAGATTACTTGGAGAGGGACGCAGTGTTGCCAACTCGTTTCCAAACATGTCCCTACATGACGTGTCAAAAATCCCTACGTTCACCATGAAAGTCCTTATGGACCAAACTGATTTCCAAATAATTAAAAAAAAATGCTACTTACGTATTTACATATTGGGTGACATCCCCTTTATTAACATCATTGTACATTTGTTACTGTTTTGAATGAAAAAAACGGTACTTTAATTCTGCATCGTTCGTGAGAAAGTCCCTACGTTTTGCAAATCCGTTCCTACATTTTGGAAAGAAGAGTCAAAAGTTCCTACGCGTAGGAACATGTCCTTACGGTTGGCAACACTGCAGGGACGCCGTCGCCACAGTAAGAACGCTGCAATTTGAGGAAGCTGTCTTGCAGCATGATCCGACGGTGTAACCTTTGTTTACGTGTCAATGGAGGCATTATTGAAAATCTACTGTAATTGAAATTGGGTTGTGTTAATGTGTTGTCTTTTGATAATCAAAAAAATGGAAAAGTGTTTGTTGGTTGAATTAATTTGCCGCCAGAGAAATCTTCTTCTACTGTTTTAAATAATCCTGATAGGAAAAAAAAAAAAAAGAAATTAGGGAAAAATATTTGTTCTGATGTCAACCTCCCAGAGTGTAAGGGGGGTAGTACGTCAAGCGGGCCGCTTTGAAGCAGGAGACGCACGACAGGACATTTTAAATTCCACTGTCTATACTTTTACAAATAAATTCATAAAACTTTGTCAGCATGATCGGGAAAGATACCGGATTCACACTCACACCAGTCGCATTTCTAAAACATAACAAAATAATTTTTATTTACATTTGGAAATTCATCATTTTTTTCACTTAGTATTGGCTGCATTTCTTGTTATAGGCACACGTTTCTTCATATGTAAGAGAGATTCTTCGACGAATTTTGCACAGCTTTCAACCCATACTTACAGTTGTTTGAAACTCTAGAATTTATTTAATTTATGAAAAAATGAATGCGCTGTTACTTTTTAAATTTTACTTTCAGAAAAAAAACCTCAAATTTTATAGTTAACAAACTTGATTTTTACCACAGTTTTCAATATATTTTCATAATTCTTGAGTTTCATACACCTGTAACTGTTGTCTGTATATTGTGCACAATTCATCGAACAATCTTACTTGTGAAGAAAGGTGTACTTATAGAAACCAATGCAGCCATTAGTAAGTGAAAAATGGTGATTTTTCTCATGCAAATAAAAATTATTTTGTCATGTTTCAAAATTTCCAAAGCTATGAGTGTAAACCCTGAATCCTTCCCGCTCATGCCGACAAAGTTTTGTGAATTTATTTGTAAAAGTATACGAAGTGTAAATTAAAATTTCTTGTCGAGCCTCTCCTTCTTCAAGTCGGCCCACTTGATGTCCTACACACCTTACTTAAAAAAAAAATTGTTGAAATGTTTCTTAAGCTTAAGGGACTTAACTGCGGGGTCATCAGTTCCTAAACTTACAAACTATTTATGAACTATCTTATACTAAAGATGGCACAAACACCAGTGCCCAATGGGGGATTCGAACCCCCTACCGTAGCGGCCGTGCAGACTGTGATTGGCGCGCCGCAGTCCCCTCGGCCACCGGTGCCGGCCCTTACTTTTCACCCTATATTCTGTACATCTCGTGACTGGATTCCAACAAACATGACATTGTGAAATTGGGTTTTAGGTACCACATAAAATAAAAGTAATTCGAGCAGCGAGCCGGCCACGGTGGCCGAGGGGACTGCAGTGCGCCAGTAACGGTCTTCACGGCCAGTACGGTCGGGGGTTCGAATCCCCCCCTCGGGCATGGATATTTGTGCCGTGCTTAGTAGTAGCACAGAGTAACATATACAGAGAAGCAGCCACCCCTAAACCACTGTCCTACGCTCCCCTCGTAGTTCCGTAAGATGCTAGCAGGTGTCAGGCGGTTCCCTGGCTTAGTACCGGTAGACCATACTAGAGGCGCTTCTGATGGTAGCATGGAGGGGAGGCTGAGGGGAGAGCTCGTGCCACCTGCCACGAGGCCACGGCTGTGTCCGGTGTGCTGGCGTTAGAGGGGAGGTGGTGGTGGTGGGGGCAGCCGCTACCTGCCGCCTGCTCTGGCCAGTTTAAAGGGCTGCTTCTGACCGCAGCGCCATCATGGGACATCTTACGGAACTGTTGGTAACGCTCCCTCCCCGCATCCCTGTGCGTAGGACCGGACCCTTACGGAGGTTTCCCGTCGGTGTATATTTGTCTGTGCTAGTAGCTAGTTCATAAGTAGTTTGTAAGTTTAGGGACTGATGGCCCCGTTGTTAAGTCCCATAAGCTCTACAAACATGAACATCGAGTAGCAAGCCATTGCGTCCGTGCCCAAGACCGGATGAGAAGTGAGGGCGCGGCGTGCCGTCGTGTTTCAGCATGAACACGATCCGGCTGTGGCTGCCGCAGATCTTCGCCACCATGGAGGAGTTCCTGTACTTCCGGGAGCTGGCGGAGGGCGCGGGCGTGGGCGCGCTCACCGTCAACGACAGCGACAACGCCGTCTACCTGTGCGACATGCTCACCTACCAGTCCGTGCCGCAGGCCGACAACGCCTCCATCGTCAGCAAGCTCGTCGACCTGCTCGACGGCGACGACGACGACGTCGTCAACGCCACCCTCACCGTCGCCGCCAACACCGCTTGTCTGCCTGTAAGTACTGTTAAAGTCTGAAGCCTTGTTTGAAAATAGCGTTTGTTCGTAGTACTTGAACAAGTACGTTTTGCGTTTATTATGTATGGGGTAATGCTGTATATTTGGTTTGAGTAAAAATGACAGTATACAGCAGAGGTGGGCAGTGAGCGAGCCGCGCTCACGGAGCCACCTGCCTGAGCGGGAGCAGAGTCGCGAGCAGCTGGCGTCCATCATATAGTTCCTACTGAAACGACTAGATGGCGTTATGCGCAGCCAACGCGCTAACGTAGCCGCAGAAATGCACCTGGCTGAGTGCGTTATAAAATAACTTATAAAGATAATAGTGCAACCTCTTTAGTATCCAACTCGAATGAACAGATTCCACTGCTAGGGGTTTCTCCTGAAAAATGCTATTATGTATATAAGTAAGTAACTTCTAAACATAATACTGGAATCTCTAAAACGTCCAGCGCGTGCAGTCGAGCCGGCAAATATAAAGATAAGAGCGAACGACGTGCGCCAGCAAGCATGTAGACCTCTAGCGGCAACTAGGATAACTACCGGCCGAGCGCGAACGCTGCTCTTTTTCCGGCCTGAGCCGGAGCGCTGCTCATTGAGCCGATTTGTGCCCACCTCTGGTATACGGTGTTTCTGGAAGTACTGTGCATTGCAGACACTTTGTATCTCAAGAAAAGGAAGGAATATTGGTGTTTAATGCTCCATCGACGGCGTGGTCATTAGAGGAGGAGTTTACGCTCGGATTTTGTGGGAAGGAATGGGGAACGAAATCGGCTGTGCCCTTTCTAAGGAACCATCCCGGTATTTTCTTGGAGTGATTTAGGGAAATCATGGAAAACCTAAATCTGGATGGTCGGAGGTAGATTTGAACTAGGGTTGCCAGATCTCCGGGCGCCGCCCGGAGTGCCCGGGTTTGGAATCAATTCTCCGGGTCTACGGGCCAATTACTCTCATCTCCGGGCTTGAATGTAACCTTCATCTTAACTTCTTCTTTTTTTTACGACGCGTTTTAAGTACTATGCTCATGTAGCTTAACTTAAACTAAGGACGAACACAACATCCATGCCCTAGGGAAGGATTCGAATCTCTGGCGGGAGCAGCGTCGCGCACCGTGGAAAGACGCCTCAGTGCGCTCGGCCATTCCCTGCCGACTCGTCTCTAGTAATTATGAATAAATGTCAATATATTATTGCAACAAAACGCTACTTTTCTATTCTTCCTCTGAAAACTTTTCATTGTTGCTGGGAGGGAGGAGACGGTTAGATTTTTTTTTTTTTTTTAGGATTCACGTGCAATCCTGGTTGGGGGGGGAGTCATTGGCCAAGGGGGAGGGGGGCCCGTCTAGTCTCTGGGCCTGCCTCGAGTTCAATCTGGGAACCCTAATTTGAACCAGTGGGTAAAAGTCTCGATCAGCGGCATGGCCTAATGCGTTTTCGTGACGTGGAGCGGCAGTGTTGGCAACAATCGCTGTGGATACTGGGATGAATGGCGGCACACATTGTTTACAAGATGTGAAAATGAATGTGTTAACATCACATTTGAATGATTTTATTTTCGAAGTGAATCACAGCGTTCGAATATAGAAGATCGCACACTACAAAAATACGTTTCTCTACATGCACTGTCTTTCTGTTCAGATGTAACACGTTGTTGTTATATAAATCGAAATACGAGTGTGTCTGTCTCTCAAAGGATACGAATAACAATAATTTTTTCAATGTTCATAATTTGGTAAAACACTTGCAACAACTTAATTTGTACTCTTCGATTCCAGCCTAAACACAACCCTTAAAATCATGAAATATTTGTAAAAATAATAATATTCGTCGATGACCCTTGTCCAGTCAGTAATTGAATTATCGTACACGCCTTTGGTTACTCGAAATGTACTACGTTGCCAACCTAACACTGCTACGGACGTACCGAGATGCTACCCATACCGCTGATCGAGACTTTAGCCGAACCAGTGTCCTCCCGAATGCAGGTCCAATGTGTTACCGCTGAGCCACCTCCATCGGTTTGTATCTTAAGAGGAAGGCGTGAGTCAAGGATGGGTAAGAGACTACGAAGACCAAGGATTCAGGAAATTTGAGATGAAAAAAAAGTTATTTGTCAATTACAAGTGTTACAACTTAAATAGAGGCAACTATTTATTCACAACCGATACAAAAGCGTTACATGTTTGACCTGTTACTGTCCTTCAAAGTAGTCACCAGAAGTGTGTAGAACCCGTTGCCAGCGATGTGGAAGACATAGTGTACCGTTAGCAGAGCCTGTTTTGTTGATGGTGCGAATGGAGCGGTCTACCAACAGTCGAATCTCAGGAAACGTTCTGAAGCGAAATCCACGAAGTGGTTCCTTCATTTTCGGAATCAAATCAAAGTCACAAGGACTTAATTCCGGGGAGTATGGTAGATGGTACAGTACTTTCCAGCCCCGAGCAGAACAGCCACAGCTACCGCTGTATGCGTGTATGTTGTGCAAAATGATGAGTGGGTTGCGCAGTATGTGTTGCCGCTTCTTTCGCAAATTTAGTCGCAGGTGATGCTCCAAAAACAAACTGTAATACTGTGCATTGACGGTCTGCCGTGGAGGAACGTAATGCGTTAGGATAACACAATCACATTCGTACACGAGAATCACCATAACTTTCACCATACTGGGGCTGTGACGCAGTTTCGACTTACACAGTGACCCATACTGACACCATCGTTTGATTGGCGATTCAGTTTTGGCTAGGACGACCTGATCGATGCATGTCTGCCACAGTTTACCGACCTTTGTTGAAGGCTTTTACCAAAGGTGCCACTGTTCTGTACGGCAATGCCGATTCCCCGTACGCCTCTTGAAGACCTTGATGACACTGTCGTGCTGTACGACCTCTGGCAAATTCAATCTTAATCCAACGTGCTTGTTTCTGTTTCGAAAACATAGTGACACCGTTACGTTAGGCCGCTCGCTCGAAAGTGACTGTGATTCCCTCGATTGTGCGCACTCCGGTAACGTGGGATGGGGGAGTCTATTTGTTCAGAGATAAGGTAGGTATGTCAGCAAAGTGTGCTATCAGCGACAACGGTAGATTCTATTGCATAGTGTCTCCACACAGCAGTGTTGTCAGTATTTAGGCTCCAACTGTCGTACAATTAGAATCTTGGCGCCAAGTTGTAATGTAACGAGACATACGGGTGTAAGCCTTGTTGCATTCTGTTTGCTAACCACCGAAAGATGTCGCAAGTATAGGAAAAGAAATATCGATTAATAGCAGAAATGTACCGAGCAGAAACTTCGGGCGTTCGGGTGTGTGTGCGTGTGTGTAAGCACCGATCGAACGTGGCAGAAGAGGCTGTCTAGCAACTTTGACTCCGTACTCTGTGGCAGTTCCATGGCACTTAAGGTTTGATGTAAAAATAAAAAAAATAAAAAAATAAAAAATAAAAATAAAAAAAAAAAAGAGAGAGAGAGAAAGGTACAACGGTTTTTTTTAATGATGTACTGTTTGTCAAGATGTGCAAAAGTACAGTTACATGTTGTATAGTATTGGCAGAATACAGTTTAAAATGTAAACTTTATCTGCGAGTGTTATTTCAGTAGTAAAAGTTGGAACAGCTAACGAGTATTTTTCAGCATCACAATCCTGCTGGAAAAAAAAGTGTGGTGGACAAGCACACCGTAAGACAAAGACGACCGCAATTCGAAGAAAAGAGGAATCAGGGATGAGATGCAGCCACACCCCGCAGACACACGCCACCGAACAGACGTAGTGCACGATAAAACGTTAGCAGGGCACCAGCGATGCGAGAAACCTTAATGCCACAACTGTGCTCTTCACTTCAGATCCACGTAGGTAGGCCGGCCGCAGTGGCCGAGTGGTCTGCGGCGTGCCAGTTACAGTCTGCACGGCCGCTGCGGTCGGGGGTTCCAATCCCCCCTCGGGCATGGGTGTTAGTGTCGTCTTTAGTATAAGGTAGTTCATAAGTAGTTTGTACGTTTAGGGACTAATGACACCGCAGTTAAGTCCCTTAAGCTTAACAAACATTTCAACATTTTGACCACGTAGGTAGCAACTTAGGTTGGTACGAGTAATAATCTGGAACAGGCTGGAGTAATGAGTTGAATTCCCACATGATCGCATGGCCCATGTCATAGTGAAATTTACAGTTGGTAAAATATCCAGAAAATTGGACAGCAACATTAATTTAGTTAAAATTTTTGTACAGACAGGATTCGTATAGGATGTCATATACGATTTCAATTTCTATCATTCGCAAGTTTACAAGATCAGTTTACTGTAATACTGTTAATAATTTACTGTGTGAGAAAATTCAGCCCCGCAAGTTGTTTTAAAATAATTCAACTTTAGCTAGATAAAGTTAAGTGATTTTAAAGTAACTGGTGGGACTGCATTTTCTCACACACTAAATTACGTTAATACAGTTGCTGCTGTAGACAGGCAATATTCAAAATGATAATACTGATAATCGTGTTTTCTCCTGACTTACAATTTTATTAGTATTCTCCACCATTTTATACAATTTTCCTTTAATTACCAGGGAATATTGTGTTTACAGTTAAGGTATCTTTCCTTATTGACAAATCTTGGATATTTTAAAAACAGCTGTTCTTCTGAGTCAGACAGTTGTCTGCCTTTGGATCTCCCTACCTGGCAGGGCCTGGATTCACATACAAAACCATTTTTTTTTCAGAGTACTCCATCCTTAGGTAGATCAGACAAAAACATAGACGATAGCGTTAAACAGTTTAAAACAGTGTGAAACTCACCGACAAGGCAGGAAAAGAAAATGTTTATAACCCAAAAATATTTGGAGAACGTTGTGTTTTGTCATTTGACAGATGTGAAAATTCTAATAAAGTAATTCACCCGTGTTATTGCATCTGCTAAGATTGATTAATTGGTCATTTTTATCAGGCATTTTTCCAATTCATCGAGTGGAGATACATAAGAATAAGGTACTTTTCAGTCCGAAACATCTCATTCTTGGAGTAGTAAAAGGTAAACACGTAAATCTTACATTGACGATTGACTGGTAGATATTGAAAAGGGTCAGAAAAGAAGTGCGCTGACTGAAGAGATAAAGATGAACTTACTCTTTAATTTGCGTTTAGTTATTATATCGACCTGAATCCTTTCTGGGACATCGTAGTTCAGAGTCTATCACAACCTGACGCTTATCCACTGTCAGAATAATGTTGTCTTTCCGTATGTGCATTATAGGCTCGTTTTAGTTCCTATGCATAAGAAATATGTATTGACTACATGAGTGACTCAATTCAATTTTTTTCTGGAGAAAAATGTGATATTGCAGAGATATGTGATTGATGTTCATACCAGTATGAATTGGAGTATATTGTCAGGAATTTATTTAATGAAAAATTAGATATTGTTTGAAACCCAAATGCTATCAAAAGCAGGCACTGTACTAATGATCATATCGATCTCGGGTGATTGATCTTCCAAAGTAATTACTTTCCCTAACGACTGTCAGGTGACTTACATGCAACATAAATTATCGAATTCCATTAGATTAGATTAGATTAGATTAATACTTGTTCAATAGATCATATACACGACATTTCGTAATGAATTGGAAGGTATCATTTTAGTAAATGTTGTCTATACATGATAATATTTTAAAGATTTTTTAAAAAGTTTTATCTAAAAATTCATCTATAGTGTAGAAGGAGTTGCAATTTAGAAATACCTTTACTTTCTTTTTAAATACTAGTTGGCTATCTGTCAGACTTTTGATGCTACTTGGTAAGTGACCGAAGACTTATGTGGCAGCATGATTCACCCCTTTCTGTGCCAAAGTTAGATTTAACCTTGAATAATGAGTATCACCCTTTCTCCTAGTGCTGTACCTATCTACACTGCTATTACTTTTGAATTGGGTCGGATTGTTAATAACAAATTTCATGAGTGAATATATATATATTATGAAGCTTCAGTGAAGATCCCTAGATCCCTAAATAAATGTCTGCAGGATATTCTCGGGTGGGCTCCAGCAATTATTCTGTTTACACGCTTTTGTGCAATGAATACTTTTTTACTCAATGTTGAATTGCCCCAGAATATGATCTCATATGAAAGCAGTGAATGAAAATAGGCATAGTAAGCAAATTTACTGAGATGTATATTACCAAATTTTGCAACGACCCTGATAGCTGAACTCAAACGTTTCAGCAGATCTTGAATGTGTTTCTTCCAATTAAAACCCTCCAGAGATACATTTTTCAACATCAGTTGACTCAATATTTGTTACGGTCAACCTCATTCTTCGATTATGTTATTTTTTTATGTCAAAGTCTCACAGTTAAATAAATCACACTCAAACCCAATATTTGTAAAAACGATTCATTCTATCACTGGAAGAGTACTAATTCCAATATCTCTGTCTTGATCACCTCTATTCACCTTACGCAAGAGCTCTGACGTTTCTAGCTGACGAATAATACATTAACAAATTTATTTAAAAAATAAAGATCTAACTTCTAAATGGTGCAGTACACTTTTTTTGTTTTGGTCCTGATTAATGGAGTTATCCACTCCCTTTTTTATCTTTATTTTATCTTTCTTTTTATAAGTTAGATGAACGAATGCCTGTACCTAGCTATCCACTATCATGACACTAGCTGCGTTGATCTCGTAGACCTAGACGCCACCACCACTTTTACCTCAATATTTATTTCAAGAGAATTAAGTAATCTAAGATCCCCCTCTTCAGGTGTTAGCCTAAGTACTTTTCGCACTAATTCTCTATACCACATTTACAACAAACACATTCGTCATCGAAAATTTATTTCTCACTTTTACCTTCTTCATTCTCTTTATCTACAAATAGACGGATAAGTAATAACAGATTCAAATTAGGTCCCACAGCGATATAAGTTGTGTCTGTCCAAAATAACTGAAGAATTTACCTATATGCAAAATTCTTCTGGACAGAACACTAAGTATCTTTCAACCCTCCAGTGGAACCAAAATCAGACAAAATCTGATTAAAATATACAAATCTCCAAATAAACACCGTACCTCTCAATGACATAATTCTGACATTGCTAACCGCATCAGAATTTAATCACTTTTCTCAAAAATTTTATCTACTCTTCTTAATACAACAACTTCTATTATGTAGAACTCAAATGTCACTGAAAGTCGTAACGACATGTATATGACACCAGGTTACTACTTAAAATAAAAAATTTCATCTGTCATGCTAGTGAGGGACTAAACATTTCATGTTGATGTAAGCAGAAAACTAAATGCGCGTAATTATGGACGATTCTTACGACTAAGTTGCAACAAAATCAGTAGACTCAAGTCGAAATTCAAGTAAAAAAAAAAAAAAAAAAAAAAAAAAAAAAAAAAAAAAAAAAAAAAAGTATCCAAATTTCTAGACAGTTATTGGTATAGTCCTCTAGTATCAGGCCTATCAATAATTACACAACCATCACCACGGTAGTAGTTTGCTATTGAGAACGAAGAAGTTAATAATTAAGAAGCTTACCGCCCTAGAATGCCGCACATGAAAATGTCTACTCTAATGTCAGACTGTTATCTAAGTTGCAACCAAGATACGTATATAGCTTCTAAACCAGTTGTCCATAAACAACCTGAAATGAGAGGAAAGTGGAACGCAGACAGCAGCGACCTTGCAGAGTGAAATAAAAGCGTCGCCCTCTGCTTATCAGCGCAACAAATCTCTCACCTCGTTATCAACTACTGAAGCCATATTCAGACGCTTGAGCAATGAGTTGTGCAGGCAGTTGGTGACATATCCGGTATTCTCCAGCACGCGCAACGGAAAATATTACACTGGTGGAAAGAAAGCGCCATTTAGGACACGGTCATTCTGATGACAGAGTATATGACAGATAGTGCATCATTGCAGGACTATGTGATAACATATTCAGACCAATGAGACACGCGGTACCACAGTTGTCGACTGGTTGCTGTTGTTGTTATTGTTGTTGTATTTTTCAGTCCGAAGACTGGTTTCATGAAGTTCTCCAGCCTACTCTATACTGTGCAAGCCTGTTCATCTCTGAATAAGAAAGGCATCGCACACTCATTTGAACCGCCTTACTGTAATCATCTCTCGGTCTCCTTCTGTTAATTGTGTTGTAAGGCGACACGCTCGCGCACTGGCAACACAACACGCGACCTCTATTCAAGCTACACACTACCGTTAACTTTCGTTGAGTATCACTGCAGACAGCAGACCGCTGTTTTTGTTGGTAGCAGCAAGGGAGGAGAGTAGATGGACGGATGGTGTGTACTGGGAAGATGGACTGTACAGGGAGAGTTGTGGAGGCAGACTTAAAGCAGCGAGCGAGCGAAGCGGACTGGTGAAGGCGGCGAGCAGACACGGCCGCGGCGCGGGGCGCGGGTCGGCCGCAGCCGTGGGAAGCCCGTGAACCCGGGCCGCCACGTAGTCTACTGGGGCCGCGCCGCAGCTGCCACCGACCACCTCACACCGGTGGCTACAGCTGGGTTTCAACATGAATCGAACTGTTCCAACAATTTACCTCGCAGTTCGGGAAATCTCCGGAAACGTCCGAACATCCGATCACGACGCTATCTAGCAATGTCAGGAGGTACTAGGTCTACGATTTACAACGATGATATTCATAAATCTTTTCTGTGCTGTGCAGTATACGATTTATAACGACGATAGGAAGTCCATTGCAAACGTATACGGATATGGTATAGATATGCTGTCTATTTTATACGATTTATAACGACGATAGGAAGTCCATTGAAAACGTATACGGATATGGTATAGATATGCTGTCTGTTCTGTCCGAAAGAAGACATACTATGGCTATAATTGTAAAAATGTTCAAATGTTTGTATAGTCTATGGGACTTAACTACGGGGTCATCAGTCCCTGAACTTGCAAACTACTTATGAACTACTTACGAACTAGGATGGCACAAATATCCATCCCCGAGGGGGGGATTCGAACCCCCGACCGTAGTGGCCGTGAGACCGTGACTGGAGCGCCTTAGTCCCCTCGGTCACCGCGGCCGGCTCTATAATTGTAAGTAAGCCTCAAGCAAGGAAATGATAATTTGTGTCAGGATTTCTGAAAACGTCCAATTCCTTACACAGGTTCACTTTAACAGAAATTTCCAACAGTTCAGTAACATACGAAATTATTACGAACGAACGGACATTCATTTTTGGGCGTTGAACAAGTACAATCATTCTACACCGATAAAGCTGAAAGTATAGACATCTGAGTGGGTAATTCAAAGCTCCATATCTTAGTCTGTTTACAGAAATCAGTCTTGAGGTACTGAGGTTCACTTCAGCAGGGTGAGGACTCTGATCGGCGAAACCATGCACTCTCCAATGCAACGATGCTCTCTGCCCTGAATTCATGTACACGTTCAGACCTATAATAGCATTTCTGTGCAGACTGGCTTTGGTATTAAGAGGGAGCAGACGCATTAGTTTGTGGCCCACCTGAGCCTAACCACGATCACTAACTGAGGCACTCCAATTTTGCAGACGGTGGCCAACAGCCGACTGTACATCAACTCCATCATCGTGGGTGCGGTGTCGGCCATCGGCTACAGCTGCGCCGGGCAGTTCGTCAACTGGCTGGGCTACCGGACTCTAATGAGTGAGTACCTGCACCTGCCACAAGGCACCACTATTCACGCGACTGCTTAGCGTGCTGCTGTTAATAGACATACAGTTCTCTGTAATTAAAATATGACAGTCTAGATCGCAAGTTGCTGATCTTTTTATTGGCAACCGGTTTCGGTCCAACAGGATCATCATCAGGCCTTTGGCACCTTGTTGGGCCGCGGTGGAGTAGCCGAGCGGTCTAAAGCGTCTCGCTGCGGAGCGCGTGGTTGCTCGCCGTGGAGGTTCGAGTCCTCCCTGGGGCATGGGTGTGTGTGTTGTCCTTAGGTTTGTTTATCTAGGTTTAACTAGTTTGTAAACTACGTACTGATGACCACGTAGTTTGGTCCGATAGATTTACAAACATTTGAACATTTGCACCTTGTTGGTGGACGGCGGCGGTGGCCGGAGCAGGCATCAACTGCTCCGGCCATCGTCACTGTCCACCAACAAGGTGCCAAAGGCCTGATGATGGTCCAGTAGGACCGAAACCGGTTGCCAATAAGAAGCTCAGCAGCTTGCGATCTAGACTGTCATATTTTAATTATTTATCATTTTAAGATCGCTGTATCCAAGAATGGTTTTAAAAAATAGTTCTGCCGCGACGAAGAGGCCCAGCGCATTGAGGCGCTATGCTACGATGCGCAAGGCCGTTCCCCGTCGGGGGCTCGAATCCCCCCTCGGACATGGATGTTTGTGCTGTCTTTAGTATAAGGTAGTTGATAAGTAGTTTCTAAGTTTAGGGACTGATGACTCCGCAGTTAAGTCCCATAAGCTTTATAGACATTTGAAAAACAGTTCTCTGCCGCGAGAAGACAATTAATGAACAATTATAGAAATCATTTCTGGAGAAATAGCGATCGTTAATGAAATTATATTTTTAAAAACACAGACTCGACCACAAGAGAATTTTTATTGTTACTAAGCAACCGATTTCAGTCTGCTTGTGAGACCATCTTCAGGCCAACTGCAATACAATTATATTACAAATATTAATAATGATATTCATATTAATTCATCTAAATTCCTTAAATTCTCCAAGTTCATGACTAGGAAATGAATTTACAATTTTAGAAAACATTTAAGTTTAGAAAACGTTCATTACCTAGTCAGGTACTTTGAGAGTTTAAGTGATTTAGAGGGATTAGGATCAATATCCTTCTTAATATTTGTAATATTATTGTTACTTTTAACAATTTTTTATATCAGCCAACCGGTTGCGTAATTTTTAGGTGCTTGACCTAGCTTTCGTTCCCACTAGGGACAATTTCATCCCCAGAATAAAAACAGTTTTTCTTCTGATGAAGTTGTCCCTAGTGGCAACGAAACCTAGGTCAAGCACCTAAAAATTAAGCAACCGGTTGGCTGATATAAAAAAATTGTGAAAAAATTGGATTACGGTTGCTGTTAATCAGCCATGTTCAAAGTTGTTGTTAATATTGTTGTATTGCGGTCAGCATGTTGATGGTCACACAAACAGACTGAAACCGGTTGCCTAACAATAATAAAAAATTCTCTTGCGGCCGAAACAGTGATAAAAAAAATTAACGATCGCGGTTTTTTCCCAGAAAAGTATTCTAAGATTCTAAATTCATTACCTTGGCAGGTACTTGGAGAATTTAAGAAATTTAGAGGGTTAGGATGAATACCATTCTTAATATTTGTAATATCATTGTATTGAAGTTGCCGTGACGATGGTCTCACAAGCAGACTGCTAACAACAATAATTGCCTAACAACAATAAAAATTATCTTACGATCGAGACTGCACTAAAACGTTAGATGTAATTAAGATACGTGTGTGTTGCAGTGATCTGCTTCTTCGCGAGCGGGGCGTTCGGCATCGGCGTGCAGTGGTCCACGGACAGGGACCTGACGCTGGCCATGCTGTCGCTGTACCTGGCGCTGGTCGGCATCTGCTCCACCTGCATGATGGGCGTCGTCGTCACCATCTTCCCCACCTCTCTCAGGTGAGGCGAGCGAGGCCGGCGCAAGTGGCACAGAGACTATCCAGCCGAACGAAGGTGTCTGTGTGGTACCTTGTCCACTTTTTATGTCAAAGAGAGTGTACACTGATTACGTAGTTATTAACTTTCTGATTATGACATTAATCTGAAGGAGAAGTATTCAGTTAAAATTTTTGACATTGGCGGGATTCGAACCAGGGACCACCTTCTTACTAGGTACTGTAACCACGAAGCCGCCACGATTTGACGGATATGGTGATTGTACAGAGTGCCTTACGGTGCGTGTCTCTCCACAACACAAACTTCAATTGTGACTCATGTTCCCCTATGTAAATACGAATCAATGTTGTCGACGCACTCCAATAATGGAATAGCATCCCAGCAATGAATGTTAATGGGAACGAACCTACCTTGTTTCCGAGGCACAGGTGATATATGTAAATGTCAAATAATTACTTGTATGTGCCTCAATCTCCGATTTTTTTTATTGCGTCTGAACATTAACAAGAGTAAAACGGAAGTAATGTCAGAAAATCAGGCGATGCTGAAGGAGTTAGATTAGGTAATGAGACAATAAAAGTATTAGATGAATTTTGTAATTTGGGTAGGAAGATAACTTCTGATGGCCGAAGTAAAGAAGATATAAAATGCAGAATGGCTATGGGGAGAAAAGCGTTTCTAAAGAAGCGAAACTTGTAAACATCAAATATTAATTTAAATGTTAGGAAGTCCTTTCTGAAAGCATTTGTCTGGAGTGTAGCATTGTATGGCAGTGAAACGTGGACGATAAGGAGATCAGACAAAAACATTATAGAAGCTTTTGAAATGTGGTCCTACAGACGAATTGGGGAGAAAAGGAGTTTCTGGCATATCCTGACTAAGAGAAGGGATAGATTGGTAGGACACGTTCTGAGACATCAAGAAATTGTCAACTTAGCATTAGAAGGAAGTGTGTGGGGTACAAAGTCGTAGAGAGAGACCGAGGGTCGAATACAGTAAGCAGATTCAAAAGGATATAGGTTGCCGAACGTATTCTCAGATGAAGAGACTTGCACAGGACACGGTAGCGTGGAGAGCTGTATCAAACCAGTATGCGGACTGAAGACCACAACAACAACAACTGATCATTTTAATTTTACATACTGTCTGAATTCATAATGAGAAATAACAAATAATTATCCAGGGACGTATTTTGTCTCAGTATATACTAGAGATATCAAACTAAAGGAGAGGTACTGAATTAAAATTTGTGTCACGGGCGCGATTCGAGCCTGGGACCATTTGCTTACTACGCAGGCGCTCTAAGCAAGCATAGGATATGACGACTGCTGGACTGTCTTAAGCCAAGTCTCCCTCTACAATACAAACCTCAATTCTGCCTCATGTTCCCCTATGTAATTACGTTATCAATGTTGTTGAGGTCCTCCAATAGCAACACTGGTATATATTTCTCTAGGAGAACATGGGACAGAACTGAATTTATGTTGTGAAGGGAGATGTGGTTCGACGTTCGAGGTAACAAAAACAACGAAAGAAGCCTTCTCGCCTTCAGGTGCATGCAAGTTTTGAAAAAAAAAAAAATATCGCTTGACGAACTGCTCTTGTATGGGGGGTGACGCGATTTAGTAGATCTTGGTGCTCAACGACTGCAGCAGCCATGAAGTTTGCCATCTCGCACGTACGTGTTCGCGATCTACCACGAGTTTATAAAAATTCAACTGTTTGCCTGTAGAACGATAGACGCGATCAGTTTAAACAAGCTTTTGCTGTAGCATTAGTGATGGTCCTCAGTCGTTCATTCCCTTGGCTAAAAGATAACGTCACTTTTCTAAGTACATTTTTTTACAATGAGAAAATGAAACATTTCTTCTAAAGAAACGGTCTACACTACACTTGTGCGTGATAATTTGGATATTGCTGAGCATTGTGGGATCCTCACCAACTAGAACTGACGGATGTTATGGAGAAAGTTCAGAGAAGGCAGATCGGTGTGTATTACCGCGATGTTGAGGTGACAGTGTCTCAAAAATGATGCACAAATTGGGGTGGAAATTAAAAAAAAAAGTTTTATTCGTTGTGGCGAGATTTATTTGCGAAATTTCTTTCATCAGCTTTCTCTTCAGATTGCGCACATATTTAGTTAGCAACCATCTACACAAAAAGACATAATCACCATTATAAACCAAGAGAAATCAGATGGAAACCGTAAACATTTAGATGTTCCTTTTTTCGGAGCGCAATGGAATGGACACATTTAAACGTGATTTGAGAAGTATTTATTGCAGATGTAGAACGTCCTGCCGATAATGTGTTCATTAGAGACGGACGTTATTTGCAGCAAGCTTTTTAGTAAGTACAGTAAAATAAACAAACAACGACGTTTATGTTTCGTAAAGCGATTTTGAAGACTTAATTCAGCATCAAACTCTGTACTCCCAGTTATTTCACGAACATTACCATTATTAAGCGCTGAACTGCCATCAGTCATTCAATGCAGCGTGAGAAACATTAATTTTGGCTATTCCTAATTCACTTTGGGATTCCATTATTGAAGATTCTCTGGAGATAGGCAAAGCGGAAACTCCAATTACGTGGGACGGAGAACTGTGTTGGGCTGCGTGCGGAATGCCATTATTCCCACGACTGGGCCTCGGAGAAGGCGACGGAGTTCGTTGAGGACCCCGGTGGGTTGCAACCATCGCGCAGCTGTTCCTTGTTTACGCTGTTTAAGGCGCAGCCTGTAGGCTTTGTGGTCGGGGCGTGCACGTGAAACTGACATTGTGCGTTAATAATATGTGAGTTGTGTGTGTTGCCATTTAGGTACGGTCCAGTTGAAGATATTTCTTAGTATTGAGTTACTGAATGACAATTTAGAACCAACGTTTAATCTCATTGAATGAACAGTAGTTAAATAATTTTTGTTATAAAAAAACTATACCCACTGCCTTACTGCTTTGCTGTTTGTATTGTGTACGAAGTCTGTTCAAAATTAAGGTAACTTTATATTTTTATGCAAAAGTATTTATTTATTCTTCAGTATTCTTTTGTCCCTTTCACAGTAATCTCCCGTAGACACAACACACTAGCACTTCTCGTAATTACTTTTCGGTACAGCGTTGCGTACTTCCAGTGTTGAGGTAAAGCAGTCAACAGTCTGAAGATTAGTTTCAACACCACAGTGCTTTACGAGGCATGATACTGTTTGGAGGTGGTATGCCGTTACCGTCCTCACCTACAGTTTAAGAAGGATTCTGAACAAGGGTGCTATTTCCCCTGTCTCATACATATTATGCATATATTCTTTCCACCTTTCGGCTTTCCCTTCTTTGCTAGAACTGGTTTTTCATCTGATTTTTATATATTCAAACGGCTGTTTTTCTTGTCTCCAAACTTCTCTCTTATTTTTCTTCTCTCTTATTTTTCTACTTTCTCCCTATCTAAACATTCTTCTACTGAGTTGCATTTGCCTTCTAGCCACTCCTTGCTTAGCTATTTTGCACTTCCTTTCAATCTCATTTCTTAGTCGCCTGTACTCATTTTCATTTACTGTATTTTTATATTTTCTCATTTCATAGATTAAATGTAATATTTCCTGCGATATCCAAGGACTTTTTGTACGTCTTGCCTTTCTACAGTACCTATTTTGTCATCTGCTGCCTTCACTACTTCATATCCAAATGCTAAAAAAAAAAAAAAAAAAATGTTTGTGAAGCTTATAGGACTTAAGTGCGGAGTCATCAGTCCCTAAACTTACAAACTACTTATGAACTACCTTATATCAAAGACAGCACATACATCCATGACCGAGGGCAGATTCGAACCCCAGACGGGGAACGACCTCGCGCATCGCAGCATAGCTCCTCATTGCGCTCGGCCGCTCCGCCGCGGCTACAAATGCTACCCATACCTCTTATACTCTTTTATTTCCCTCTGTTTCTGTCAATTGTTGCCTAAAGCTGCCTCTGAAATTCTCAAGAACTTCAGGTTTCTTCAATTTAACCAGGCCCCATCTCCTTATTTGCCTATCTTTCTGCAGTTTTTTTTCTTTTTTTTTTTTTAAAGTTTCAGCCTACAGTTCGTGACCAATAAGATATGGTCAGAGACCATATCTGTCCCTGGGCATGTCTTACAGTTTGAAATCCGGTTCTCAAATGTATGTCTTACCATTATGATATCTATGTGGTTCCTCTTGGTGTCTCCTGGTATCTTCCATGTATACAATCTTCTTTCGTGATTCTTAATCCAGGTGTTTGTTATAACTAAATTATGTTCCGTGCAAAATTCTAGAAGGCAGCTTCCTCTTTCATTCCTTTCCCAGACCATATTCGCCTACAATTTTTCCTAAAACGTACAATTGTGATTTAGCCCTCTTTCACTTATGAGTAAACTACAACGTTGTAACGCTGCTGTCAGGGGTCCCTAGCGAACAGATAATGAAGTCGATGTATCGACTATCGGCGAACTGTAGACGCTTCAACTAGGTCGTTTCTCTGTTGCAGGACTACGGCTGTCAGCCTCACCATGATGTTCGGCAGAATCGCTGCTCTGTCGGGCAACGTCATCTTCCCTGTACTGCTGGACATAAGTTGCCAGCTGCCCTTCTTCATAGTAAGCGGGGTCAACATAGGTAAGTATTATTTCTCCCTGCACAAAATGGTGCCTATTTTATGTAAGCTGCACGTCAAGGGCGATGAATATGCAGAATGAGTGGGAAATAATGGAAGTGTTTCACGGTTAAGCTGATATAATTGATACAAGATCGTTGGACACCCAAGTCCGTTAAAAGGAGTTCTGAGCCTCCTCGGGGTAAACAATATGTTCCATATCTCAAGATACCGGAAAATATATTTCCCAGAATGAAAAATCCTATTACAGAAAAAGAAAAGTCGAAATAACATGGACAAATCCGAAAATATAAAACAGGAAAATTAGATTCTCCACTTACCTGGCAGTTAGAACATTTTTAAATAAAAAAATCTTGACACATTCGTTCTTTATTACAAGTTAATCCTAATTCATTTGTGCAGCGTTCTAAGTCGCCTCGCTATGGAACGCGCCGTTGCGCAACATTTGAGGTTTGAGTCTTCCCTGGGGCATTGGTGTGTGTGTAGTCCTTAGGTTAGTTTAATTAGTTTTAAGCCTAGGGATTGATGACCATAGCATTTTGGTTCAATTGGTTTACAAACATTGAACATATATTTATGGAAGCAGCGCTGACCAGCGCTCGGTACATGCAGAATGTTTTAAAACTCGTTCTTTTGCCATTCTTGTAACATGAATGAGATTCTCCTACAGTATAAAGCTCGTCCACATATTACGTTTGAAAGACAACGTACTCTGCAAAATGTGCAGAAACTTCCGTGGCCAACAACATCTCCGAACTTGTTGAGAGACGTTGCAACTTAAATTGTCTCAAATTATTTAACGACAATTCAATTATATGCCCTATTTACGATTATTTACTGCACTAACTTAAAAACTGTCTGCAATTAACGTACAGATAATGAAACTATATTCAACTGAAAAAAAAAATACTATCAACTTTTATGTCGACAATTAAATACCTCCCTGGAATAAGGATGTAACCATCAAATCAAGAAGTTTTTAGGAGAGAGGAAAATTATTTGTGGGGTCTATTCGTGATATACACTATTGGAACTCGTTGCATAAGCAAGTGTGCAAAATGTGTTCAGCTATTAAAAGCAATATTTTATTGTTGTAACTTAAGGTTTTACAAATAACACAATAATTGGAAGTGATACGATGGAAAAAGGATGATGATCAGCAATTTAATTTGGAGTATTTCTTACCTGTAGCATAAGAGACACATTATACATGCACTTAGTATTGAAATTAAAGAAAGTAATATTAGAATAATAAAGTAAATAACAATGTGAATGAAGATTTCAACAAAATACTATGACAACAAAATAATTCACAATATACATGTGATTTGAAACTTCATTTTAAGCATGATTTTACAATGTTATTGTGGTCTGCAGGTCTCATTATTTATTTTATTTCCCTCTATGGTCCTCAAGTACTTCACTATTCTTAATTTTCGTCTGCAGTACCTGAATGTGTTTTGGAGTTAAAGCTGAAACTTTACGCAAAGTCTTTAAACATAATTGCACTTTCTTCCTATTGCACATTAAGAAGTATTTGAAGCTACACTGCCTGCGAAAGATACTTTACTCAATGTAACGTCTTTGAACATCAAAAATTTCCATGCATTGTTGAACCAAGAATGACAAATCATCATTGAGTGTTTTAGAATAAAACTCGGCGAACAGACGTTCCTTTCCATTGGCAAAAAAGTTTTGTGCATCCTTCATATTTACAATTGGGTGAGTTTTCATGCAAACGAAATTATACACAGTTAACTATCAGCTTATTTGCTACTTAACCTTGTTATTTTAATACTCGTAGACGATATATATTGCTTTTCGCAGGTATAGTTATTTACAGTAGGGTTTTACAGGGATAAAACTAAAGCTTCTAAAACATAGTTTAAAGATGTTACATCCTTATTCCACTTACCTCTGTTTTTGGCTTCTTTGCAGCTCTTACAGTGCCTTTCAGTGTTGTATATTGTTTTGCACTCTGCTTTAGATACTTCCTTTTCACATCTTTCCATTCATCTATATTTATTTTTCGCCTACAGCCTTTATTTAATTGATTTATTACATCTGGTGTTGAGCCAACACAAGCACTAACCGCCATCTTGACTGACGTTCCATCGTTATTCCATTGAGGAAAAAGTTCAGCTGGTTGAAAACCATCTTAACGTTCAAATATATGATACAAGATGGCACAACAGAATAGAGGCATGCAGATACATCCTATTTCCACTGAAATCACATTTTTCGAAAATTTGTGGGTTACATCCTTATTCCAGGGAGGTATTCAATTGTTTGGACAACCAAAGAGTCTCAGCACGTGCTAATGCCACATTTAGCACGACTTCAAACCATATTACTAGGTGATACTGAAGTGTTAAGAGATTTAAAGATGACTTGATGAAAATAGTCTCATTAAATTTCAATAACGTTTTGTAAGAACCAATCCTAACACATATGCTTACGCAGATTTAATTTATAAACTATTAGATAGTGCCGGAGGTTAATGAATGTTATCAGATGAAACACCTTACATACTTTCAGATCATCACTTGTAGCAAATAATTAATTTCAACCAGTGATATAGAAATGTTCTGAAGACGGAGTGAGACAGCGATGTAACTTAAACCAGATGTTATTCAGCAAACGGTAGATTACATTAGATTAGCTGTTTGTTCCATAGATCCGTATTGAGGAGCTCCTCGTGGTTATGGGACATGAAAATATAATTACTTATTTACACGAATTGACCAACTAAGGACCGCGTTATAAATTCTATTTCACATTCTGTTTTTTGTTCTTTCTCTTCTCTAAGGCTGTTCTTTTTGCAGCCGCCATTTTGCTTGATGTTCAGATGCTAATTTTCTGTTGGTCTTAGTTTTTGAAACCTTCTCTAACACCTCAAAGTTATTGCATTCTTGTACTTATCCCTTTTCATGGAGTCCATTTCTGTAAGTTTAAGTTCTATGAGGTCTAACTTTATTCTTTCTAACCGAGAGTTGGGTGTTTTGTACTGTTTAATCATGCTAAACATTTTTTAGTTAATCTTCTATCATCCATTCTCACTAGATGACCTAAGAATATTAGCCTTTTCTTTCTCATTTCCGTTATATGTATAAAAACATAAAAATTATATATGGAAACAAAAGAATCTTTTTGAGAAGCAATTACCGTTCAAGAAGACAGTAAAAGTTTGAAATTTACCGATGACAAAATAAAATGTTTGTAAAGCTATGGGACCAAACCGCAGTAGTCATCAGTACCTGGACTTACTAACTAATTAAACGAACTTATAGTAAGGACAACACACACGCCCATTCCCGAGGGTAGACTCGAACCTCAGACAGGGAGCAGCCGTGCAAATCGCAGCAAGGCGCCTTGGAGCACTCGGCCATTCCTGTGCAGCTTGCCTATTACATTGTAGTTCTATCATAAATATCAAAGGACGTTGAAGAGCAGTTTAAAGGAATGGATAGGGTCTTGAAAGGGAAATATAAGATAAACACTGACAAAAGCAATACGAAGATATTGGAACCATCTCGGATTAAATCGAGCGATGCTGAGGCAAGTAGATAGGAAATGCAACAATAAACTATTATGGCCGACGTAGAGAGGATAAAAACATAGACTAGCAATGCCAAGAACAAC
Organism: Locusta migratoria; assembly: GCA_026315105.1. Classification (NCBI taxonomy): domain Eukaryota; kingdom Metazoa; phylum Arthropoda; class Insecta; order Orthoptera; family Acrididae; genus Locusta; species Locusta migratoria. Next base: position 429,573,270 of record CM048747.1, read on the forward strand.
ATTTCTTAAGAAGAGGAACCTGTAAACATCGAATGCGGATTTCAGTGTCAGGAAGTCCGTTACAAAGGTAATCGTTTGAATTGTAGCCTTGTGTGAGAGTGAACATACAGTTCTGGCAAGAAGAGAATGGCAGCGTTCGAAACGTGTCCCTACAGAACAATGCTCCACGTTAGATGGGTAGATCATCCTCCAATGAGGAGATGCTGTATGCAATGGGGCATTGAAACAAGTCCTCGGTATGAATGGATCACCAATTTAGTATTGGGTGGTGGGAAAAACTGCAGAGGTAAACTAAGATATGAGTAAACAGGCTCGAAAGCATACAGGTTATAATAGTTATTCAGTAAATGAAGAACAACAAAAAGTGGAGGTAGAACCTGTCACGAAGTTTCGATTCGTAATGCGCGCCGTGATGTAACTGCAAGTAGGACCACTAGTGGGAAGCAGTGCCAGAACATGCAGTCTAATCATCCAGTCCGTATAGTCACATCGCATTAGCTGACGCCCGCAGAAACGCAGCATAATGGGCGCAGGTGCCAGGTGGACAGCTGTCACTGTGCATCTCCGTCTCCAGCAGCAGCGACTCCGGTCAACTGCACGCGCATGATCATCAGCCCATAATGACGTTTTTAGGTTTACTGTCGGTGCCCATATTAAGCAGCTAATAACGTGCGTTAAGAAGTGCGCTGCTCACCAGTGGCGGCTGTGCTTCAGGTAACTGGGGCTCCACGGGTTAACTTCTTTGTGTGCCCCCCTCCCCCTCCTTACACTAAGGACAACACACACACACACACACACACACACACACACACATGCCCGAGGGAGGACTCGAACCTCCGGCGGGAATGGCCGCCCAGTCCGTGACTTGACTCCTTAGATCACGCGGTCATTCCGCACGCTTTTGATTTTAAGATTAATGATAATGGCAAAGAAACAAGATTTCAAATTCTGCAAAACCTGTTTTGAATGGAAGAATGCAGATAGCATTCTGAACCACAAGCAAAAACATCGGCGCCTGACAAGCAGTGATCTCAATTGTTAACACTGGAAACACGACCGTAGTGCTTTGTATCTGTGAAAATCGTGACACACTATTGAGCTGTGAACGATTAATTACTTTCATAAATACATTATCGTAAAGTTTGAGTCGCTTATGGTTGTAGAGAACTCAAAAGAAACGAAGTATAATTTATATCTATAGATTATATTTGTTTTCATAACTACATAGTATTTCTATCACATTTAATTTAATGAATAAATTACACTACTCCTTGCGTTGAGTTCAGTATTTACCTCTTGTTTATAAAGATTTCCGTTTGATCTGACTGAAAATTACTGTACGAAAAATAATGCTTATATCAGACACCTCGAATTGGCCGTTTTTACACCTGTATTTATCTTTTTAAAGTAAAACTATTTATTCATTAAACGCAATGTGGTAGAAACACTGCTTCTGAATAAAAATATACGCTTTATACAACTCATGCCGTTTTCTGTTGTTTCGTTTCATGGGTACGGTTTATTGCAAGTTCAACTATTTTGTGAGCAGTATTGGAATTTTTAGAAATAGCTGCCGTTGTATTCTAGTTACTTTCTTCGAAAGCAACTATATCAAACGATTATAAATGTCAGAATGTTAAATTTGGTGTAAGCAGATACCATAAACAACTAACTAATTGACCTGTGGGAATAATTCGCACTCTGTCCTGATTAGTCACAGATAGCTGAGATAGTAATGGAGAAAGGCAAATGGAAGTACATAATTATGTATAAAAGTACATTAACATTGAATAGTACTAACAAATATTAGTATCAGTGTAAGAATTTATATAATTAAACACAGTATGATTAATTGTGAAACATATCACAAATCAGATATTTACTTTTTCAAGTTTGTTTTATTTCTGAAAATTTGTTAATTTTACAAATTTCAGTTAATTCGCGCAGTACACAATGCTTTTTTGAACAAAGTGAACAATTCCAACAGCTGTTGTGCATCGACGTGTGAAACACAAATCTCGTGATAAACTACTCTTGCATAAAGAATGTAAACAACTGAAAGAGCTATCGTGCTTTTTAGTTAAATTAAATTATTTGTGTATTTTTCGTTGTTACATCGTCGTGTATAACTGAATTCGTGGTGTAAACTATGCTTGCAAAAAATAAGGTTATTGGCTTGCTTAAAGCATTAAGAATCTGAACGAGCTTAATTTTCATATAGTGGTGATAGGTTCGCCATGTTTGAGGCAGATTAAACAGTCATCCGCCATGTTATTTGGGGTATCGGCTAACAGCTCGTATGTTACACCCATTCAAGAATTTACCTATTTACAGTTCCACATTTTAAATGAAAATTGCCTGCTTAATAAGGATGTGCATCAAGTTCCGTCAGACTTTTTCGAAGCTGTGAATTGACGAGCCTGGTAGCACATTTCCTAAAAATGCGTATTGAAATATCACGAACCTATCGGTATTACAGTTCCAGTTCGAAGTATAACAGTTAGATGCAGTTTCGCAATAACACCGAAAGTGCCGCTGTGAAAATATTTGTGTAGATTTTAATGGAAGTACATGGTCTAAACGAGCTGCAAAACATACAATGAGTAGTACTTGTTATGACGAACAACCATGACCATGGATTTGCATCTGTTGTTAATGTGTTGTAACAACTGCTTTCATGAAGCCTAAACATTTTAAACTTGTAAAATCGCTTTTAAAAGGCTTAGTTGTGAACTTGGGCGGACGAAATTTGCGTACAAAGATGAAAGTGACAACAAAATACTGCTGTTAAAAATGCGCGTAGTTCATCTGACACGAAAGCATTCCACGTCGAAATAAGATGTCTTTAATAAGTTTCCTTGTTGCCATGCTGAAACAAGTAACGTTTGGTAATTGAAATTTGAGTACAAAGACGAAAGTGACTACAGAATATTGCAATAAAAATGCGCCTGAGTCATCTGCCACTAGAGCTTTTCACTCCGAAATTACGTATCATTAATAACTTTCGTTGTTGCCACGCTAATATAAGTACGTATTTTTTGCAAAGAACAGAGTCATAACAAGTGAAAAATTCTGGCTGTCACTATTGCTTCCACACTTCGCACTGGTTGCATGTTAACCATGCTCGAACAAGTATTGTCAACAACAAATTAAAATACTATTAAAGAAGGTGTAGGCACTCAAAAGTGTGGTTTCGTCAACTACAGGAGCGACAGAAAACGATATATGTCAAACCATACTAGGGAGAAAACTGAGCATTTTTTATGGCGTTTACTTCAAGGGAAGTGCAGGATAGGTCATCTGAAGCTTCACTCCTGGGGCAGCTAAGTGTCGTCAGTCAGAAATTTTGTTTGTGTATAGACAGACTGAGATCAAACAAGGCAAAACATTTGGTATTCTTGGACGAAGTACTTGTCGTTTTATCACTTTGTGCATTTAAATGCTGAACACACTTTAGGCTTATTTGATCAGCAAAAAGTGAATAGTCATTCGACGCTAAATACAATATAAACTAAATACAACACTTCAAGCTCAAAGAACTGACCACCTAAAATATGGCGGCCGATTTTACAGAAGTTGCCGCAAAGAGCGCTGTAAATCGTGTGTTAGCCACTCTATGAAATTTAAGCTCGTTGAAGAATCTAAACAACTGAAAGAGCTGTCGTTCATGTTAGTTAAACAGATTGACAATAAATGGCACCTTCTACGTTCTACGTTGCTTTTATATCGGCCGCGCAAACTAAGTAGATACTTGACGCGTTGGATGATGGGAGCAACCGTAAATACATGTCCCATTTACGATCGTTCGCCGGGTATGTACATCTACATGGGATACTCTGCAAATCTCATCTAAGTGCCTGGCAGAGGGTTCATCGAACCACCGTTATACTATTTTATCTCCCATTCCATTCTCGAATAGCGCGCGGGAAGAAAGATCAACTGAATCTCTCCGTTCGACTCTGATTTCTCGTATTTTATTCTGATGATCATTTCTACCGATGTAAGTGGGAGTCAACAATATATTTTCGCATTCGGAGGAGAATGTTGGCGATTAGAGTTTTGTAAGTAGCCCACGCCGCAGTGATAAGCGCCGTTATCGTAATGATTTCCAACCCAGATCCTGTATCACGTCCGTAATGCTGTCTCCCCTGTGTCGTAACAATACGAAACAAGCTGCCCTTCTTTGGACTCTTTCGATGTCTACCATCAAACCCACCTGATAAAGATCCCACACTGGGCAGCATACTCCAAAATGGGACGGACAAGCGTAGTGTATGCAGTTTCTTTTGTAGTTCTTTTTTTTACATCTTTTAAGGGGTGTGCCAATAAAATCTCAATCTCTGGTTCGCTTATCCCACGACATTATCTACGTGTTCTTTCCAATTTAAGTCTGAAGTAATAGTAATTACTAGGTAGGCCTATTTAGTGGATTTTATGGCCTTCCCATTTGATTGATTTATCGTGTAAACAAAATTTAACGGATTTATTTTCGTACTCATGTGGACGGCTTCACTCTTCTCATTATTTAGTGTCAATTGCCAATTTTTACACCGTAGTGATATCTTATTGAGATCGTTCCGCAGTTGGTTTTAATCTTAAGATGAGTTTACTGGAGAGTAAACGACGGCGTCATCTGCAAACAACCTAAGAGAGCCACTTAGATTTCCCCCTAAATCGTTTATGTAAATAAGGAATGGACTCATATTATATTGTGAAAACAACTTTAGACTATGGGTGTAGTTTTCGTCATTAGTGGAGGACGAAACTTTGAAAATGATACCTCAATGAGTGATTTTAGATAAGTAAAAAGAGAGATAGGGCGTACCCACAAAAAAACATTGTTGAGAAATAATATATTTGATTAGAGTGCGACAGATATACGTTTACCAATATGGCGCCGAGCATCACGCTTTCGTAATACACAGTGGTGACTCCAGATTATCTTTGAAGTCACTGGTGACCTGTTGCGTTTTTCATTTCAGCCAACTCTGCGTTTACCCGGCTGCTGCCCGTCACCAAGGGGAAGACGTTGGCGTGAAGCTGGCGGCAGCGGCAGCGGCTGTCAGGCAGCTCCCTCCAGACGTCGCCTCTGCCGCTCCGGCTGCAGGCGGCTGCCTCGGCGTCCTCACAGCAGAGACGCCTTCTTCGCTCACGGCGGGACGCCACGCCGTCCTACTCTCCAGCTGCTGGGGGCACTGTGTCGCCTCGCTAACATCGTGCTCCGTAATGGCGCAGCTCGACGGTCCCTCGCCCAAGCCAGGGGCCTCTCACTACTGACGATGTACATGTTTAACTTATTTCTAATAATAAATACCATTATTTTTTTACCTCGAGCTCCCTGTTCACCTTTCCTCTAGTAAAGTCCTGGACAGTTATTTTACCGTACAAGTGTGAAAGAGGTGACTAACGTTAATCACTGTACAGTCTAGTGTCGAATTCAACTCGTTTTTTTTTTTTTTTTTTTCTTCCGGTTCAAGATAGCTCCCCGCTACTCAACACTGTCCGTCGATTAAATAGATGATTATATTTTGGTTATGCTTCAAGGATGCAGAATAGGTCTCCTCAGCGATCTTGTCGAGTGAGTTAGCTCTCGCTCGCGTCACAAGCAGTGAGCTGTCGGCCGGCTCGCGGTGGCTAATGGTAGCGGACAAATTGTGACGGGCAGTCTGATTCTACGGCCACTGATATATTATACGGAGATGTTACATTTTTCGGTGGTTTAGGAAAATTATTAGTATGAAACTGATGAATGAAAGAAAATGTGTTATTTTTATTGTTTTTGTACTGTCTATCACAAATGAAACAGCTGTGAGCAGATAATATACTTGATTCTTAATCACACTTCCCGATGCTCTACTTAAAAAAAAAAAAAAAAAAAAAAAAAAAAAAAAAAAAAAAAAAGAGGCAAGAATAGGTATTACGAGAATATTATCCAATGTTGTTGTTATGGTCTTCAGTCCGGAGACTGGTTTGATGCAGCTCTCCACCCTACTCTATCCTGAGCAAGCCTTTTCATCTCCTCATAAGAACGGCAACCCACATCTACTTGAATCTGCTTACTATACGCGTCTCTTGGTCTCCCTCTGCGATTTTTACCCCACACACTTCCCTCCAAAGCTAAATTTACGATTCCACGATGTCTAAGATTATGTCCTACCAAGCGGTCCCTTCTTTTAGTCAAGGTATGCCAAAACTTCCTTTTCTCACCAATTCTATTCAGTACCTCTTCATTAGTTATGCGATCTACCCACCTAATCTTCAGCATTCTTCTGTAGCGCACCACATTTCAAAAGCCTCTATTCTTTTCCTGTCTACACTGCTTATCGTCCATGTTTCACTCTCATACAAGGCAACACTCCACACAAATGCCTTAAGAAAAGACTTCCTTACACTTAAATTAATATTCGATGTTAGCAAATTTCTCTTTTTCAAAATACATCTAAAAAATCCAACAAAAATTGTCATGATGGAGATTCGAACCTGTATCCACGGACTAACACTCGAAGCTCTAGATTGCTCAATAGGCAACGGCGCTCCGAATGTCGCTCATGTTTACAAGTAGGCTACCCAAGCTACAGCATTAAAACACAAAAACGTTAATTACCCGAGCAGCATTAACTTTTGGCCCTGTATATATTAGTAAAAATATGCTCATCTTTAGACGATCTTTCGATGTATAGCATTAAAAACGCGATTTTCCATTATAAAATTCTTTAATTTTCAAAAACTGCTGAGGGTCTAGCAAAAATCCGAAACACGTGTCTTTTTATGTTCAACTAGCTTAAATCTCGATGCTTCGCACGCGTAGACTGGATAGTCTGCGTTGGTTGTTTCTACTTCTAAATATATATTTTCATAGATTTAGCTATAAAAATACTTTCCTAATCAATTATTTTGATACAACATGCCATCCCCTAATGCACCATTGATGGCAAAATTCAGAACATCGTGAAAGGTTTTTTTTTTCTAACCATGGCTCCAAATCCAAATTTTCTCTTTTCTAGCATCAAAATAGACTTAGTAGAACCCTTAAAAGATTTTCCCTTATTTCAGCCGCTTAAATGTTGAATTTCCAAAGATATCGAAACACGTGTTTTTAAAACTCCAATCAAAAATCTGTACCCGAATTCTTCAAAATTGCCTGATTGAGAACGTATTTTTAAATAACCGTTCATCCCCTACTTCACCCCCTTAGCGATGGTAATATCGAAAAATCACTGATGCCTACTGTGTAAGACAAACAACGACTACAAATTTCAAGTTTCTATCATCTGTAGATACACTTTTCAGCGCCGTTTTCTGTAATTTAGAAACGGATCGAGAACGCGAAATTTCTTTCTTATGCTTTGTCATCTTTTTTCGTAGTTTTACTTTCCAAACTGTAATATGCACTTACTTTTCTTTATTCGTACGTTTGTTGAAGAAAAACAACTGAAGAATTGCATCATGCAGTGATGTCTATATGACCTGCATGTATAACTCTGGTGTCTGGGCTTAGAACTGTAGCGTGCCTGCACATTCATATGTATTGCGCACTTATTTGCATTGTCCACCATGTTGTAATTAGTCAAATGAATTTCCATCAGTTAGTATGTGACAAATAAGTGCTGGGTTATCGCTCGATTTGTAATTTATGTCAAAACGCGAAATAATAGACTCAGGCGAGTACAGAATCGAAACATATTTTCTTTTAGTTTTCTTGTAATACTTCATAGCAGCCATGTTGTAATTAGTCAAGAAACAGAATATGAACATCTTTGTCTGACACGCTCAGAACTCTGTAGTTCAACATGCAGGTGGTATAGAGATCACGGGCATCATGTTTCGCTGTATATAACCTCTTTGCTATTATAGTATCAAAAGTCATCCCTGGTCTTCTGTCCCATTTTTATATAAGCTGACGACTTTCAACGATTATATATTCCACCATCTTGTAGCTATCGACACGAAACTGCTATGGTGTACAACAACTACACGGAGAGATCGTTCTTCTCCATTCTGTGGTTTATTGTGAAGACCAAAATATTGACACATAGAATTTTATTTATGTCGGTAACTTTCAACTCCCATATCTTCCACCCCCTTGTCGTTATCAACCCTCTACCAACATAGTGCACAATGTGAGACTGATACCTACTACCACATACAAACATTATTCCTTTGCTATGTGCAAATATCTCAATTTTTAAACATATATTAAGATATAGAACGTCTATGCAAAATTCGATCGAAATCAGTGTCTCACATGTCAGACCGTCTCCTTATTAGGAGTAATATATTCTTCAATCATTTGACCTCCGCTCTCCATCTTATAAAAGCCCATAATCTTTCGCGTGGAAGGTGTTGTAATGCCCTCGTAAATATTTTTTTTTTTCGTTGTCTTAAGAATTTTGAAGCAAAATAATCATTTTCAGATAATGGTATATGAGAAACACAAACGTTTCTAGCACTAGCTATTTTGTGAAACAACCTGACGAACACTGCAGCCGCAGTCAAAACGTTAAAGCAAACGACGTATTACCCGTCTTTACAATATGTTGGCGCCAGAAGACTTCTAGCAACCTGTATGAGCAGGAGTCAAAGATAAAAACTCTCTCGCCACTTGAAAGTGTTCCGGAAGAAGAATGGAAGATTTCTCATGTAATCTACCTCAAGGTATGTGGATCAAGATATGCCGAAGTTCCTGCGAAGCTAGAGGCAACAGCCGCGGTGGAGTAGCCGCGCGGTCTAAGGCGCCTCGCTGCGGAGAGCGCGGTTGCTCGCCGTTGGAGGTTCGAGTCCTCCCTGGGGCATGGGTGTGTGTGTTGTCCTCAGGTTAGTTTACCTTAGTTTAAGTAGTTTCTAAACTACGGACTGATGACCACGCAGTTTGGTCCGATAGATTTACAAACACTTGAACACACACAAGAGGCAAGTACAGACGAGCCAGTAACTATCTTCTTAAAAATATTATTCACTAGGTGCGTAAATAACTCGAATCCCACAACAGAAGATTGCAGCAATTACACTCGTAACAGCTACGCAGTAATGGACTGACTTGTAGAACGACGAACGAATTACTGCCTTTTATGTGAGTACAACCACTGAAACTTTTGCCAATCTGCAGAAGGAATTTGAACCCCAACCCTCCTCTACATGCATCCCGAATGGTAATGAAATTTTGTCTCGTTCTGTGAACAATAAAGGCTGCAATACGCATAACAGGATATACGTAATTTTAAAGGTCATGGAAGGACACGCCTTTTCATTTTACCGTTAGTTATTCTGGACATTCAGTTCAATTTATTTGAAACATTCGTCAACTTACCAAGAAGAGTAATTAATATTAAGGAATAATTTACCAAAATCTGACAGGTACTGAATTCACTGGATTGGAGCCTTAATTAAACAATAAGGAATAACTGAGCCGAAAATATATCAGTTAATAATATCAATAGTTCAGATGTACATTACATCGGTAGCCAAGGTCTTGGTTACAGCATAAGGTGACCAAGAAGTGATGTGATACACTTCCTTTTAAGCCATAATTAAAGATTTAAGAAGTGTGCAGATAAATTTAGCAAATCACTAGCCGAAAGGTAAGTTTTAGGAAGGTAGTTACAAAGAGACCAATAATCACTTTTTCAGACGCAAAGATAAATTAATGTACAAGTGTTAAGAGTCTAATTAAAAGATCATTCAAAGGTTACAGGCACCCACTAGACAGTCAAATAAAATTTAATCCCCTCGGTCACTCAGAGGTTTAACAAATTAATTAATTACATCAGGCAATAAAAGAAAGATAATGAAAAACACTTTTGGAGCAATACTCCCTCTACATGTTGTACTTCCAATCTCATACATGCCGCTCTATCCATGCTATGGAACCTAGGCCTCGGCAACCGAACATGACACCACATCCGACACACACCAAATGCAAAAATTAAGGGGGACTACAGCCTGCTGTAAATGTCGCCCACAACGTAAAATGGAAACCGGAATGCATGTGCAACGGTCAAATAATGACAAGCGGAATGACAAGCTTTGAGGGGTGAGGGGGGGGGGGAAGAGCGCAAGAGCTGTCTAAACTTTAAGAATTATGGCTGCCAGTAAACAATTAAAGGTAATAATATTGCAAAATTCACTATTCTGCAATTACTCACCAGCGCTGGATAGCAACAACGAATCGACAGGGTACAAAATCAGACAAAGGTGGACCTCGCAAAAGAATAGAGTTTAATTTCACAGCAAAACTCGCGATTTCACCAGCTAAACAGCAGAGGCTTAGAACATGCACGACATCGAACTCATTGTCGCACGCGAACCCAACAACGCCGCGAGAAGACAGCAACTTCAGATAAGATTAGATTAATATTCGTTTAGATCATAAATAAGATATTTACCAATGATGTGAAACGTCTCATTTTAATAAAAAGTGTCTTTTTATAGCGAAATTACTATGTTTTATCTAAAAAATTTATCTGATGTGTAGGAGTTACCATTCAGAAATTCTTCTAGTTTCTTTTTAAATACTAGTTGGCCAAATGTCAGACTTTTGATTCTACTTGATAAGTGGCCAAAGTCTTTTGTGGCAGCACAATTCACCCGTTTCTGTTTCAAAATTAGATTTAACCTTGAAGAGTAAAAATCACCCTTTCTCCTAGCGTTTCAGCTGTGCACACTGCTATTACTTTTGAACTCAAACGTTTCAGCAGATCATCAATGTGTTTCTTCCAGTTCAATCTCTCATTAATGCAAACACCTTTTTTGTTTTTTAAATATTCTACCTTAGCTATAGATTTCTGTTCAGAGTCTGTATTTATGAATGGCGTCATGACGTTTACTGTGTACTGCGTTTTTATCGAAGTTTAATGAGGATAGAGTTGTATGGAACAACTTAATAATTTTCTGAAAGGCAAAATTTAGAATTTCTCAGTTAATTCCTTTTTGTCAGGTGTGATAGGTATACCTGTATAGTCTGAAAAAATAACTAGCTTAGCATCTTTGTGAAAACAGAATCGCAAGTCATTAATATATATTACGAACAGCAAAGGAACTCGATGTCGAACTTTGCGGGACCCCATTTTTAGTAGCTCCCCAGATAGAGAAATTAGCTGTTTCTCGCATATTATGTGAAATCCTTATTTCAACTTGCTACACTCTTAAGGTTAAGTATGGCTTAAACCATTACTGCACTGTCCCACTCATGCCACAATACTTAGGCTTCTTGTTGTGGTCTTCAGTCCGCAGACTGGTCTGATGCAGCTCTCCATGATACTCTGTCCTGTGCAAGCCTCTTCATCTGAGAATACGAACGGCAACCTACAGCCTTTTGAATCTGCTTACTGTATTCGTCCCTCGGTCTCCCTCTACGATTTTCACCCCATTTTTAAATTTGTTACTATGCTGACGACCTAAGGTACAGGGACATCATACAAGATATCTGAAGACGCCCGAACCGGGCGATACGCATCATTGTAATAAAATATATTTGCAATCAAGACGTTCTTTTATTCAAGGATTCAACTGAACACGGTTGCTGTACCAAAACACGTAAAAATGGAATGGGAAGATTTCTACAGAAAAGAACTAGTTCATCTCAGTGAGTGGCTATTTCTGATCCGATTCCTGAAAAGATCGGCGATGCCCATCTCTAGTAACGTGTGCGAAGATACTAGGTAGGCTCTCACTTCAGCACTACCTGCTCCAGCGGCTTTCGGCCATAAGCCGTCTTCCAGAAACCTCAGCTTCCTCAGAACAACAATGCGCCGTCCTCGTGGTGCGGCCACCGGCTTCTGCCGTTACCTCTGAACGCGATCTCCGCCCTTTGCTACAGGCCTTACAAAACCAAGTAGCAGAATATTTCTCTTTAAAGTTATTAAAGAAACTCGATAACCTACGAATAATCAAATAAATAAACAAGGGTACGTTGTCCTTTTGCCATTGGAAAGTAACGTGGCAGTACTGTAACCTCTCAGAATTTCCGCTTGAAATCACGAAAGCCGATATGGAATAATAGCTATATGGGAGGAGAGGCCACCTTCAACCTAAAAGAGAACTGGAAAAGGAGAGTGTTAATTCAGTCAGTAATCATCACCTCATAAGTGAAACCTCAAAAGCACTAAAAGAGTTCAACTTCGCAAGAAAAGATTCGATTAAACTCAATCGCATTCGAAGTGGCCATGCAAGATGCAAAGCTGTGCTTTGTAAGTGGGGACTCGTGGACAGCCCAAGTTGTATTTGTGGAGCACCTGAGCAAACGCTGGACTACATCATAAGAGTGTGCCAAAGAAGAAAATACAGCGGTCTTCTGAGGACTTTATATAAGTTATTTCATAACTTCAAGATCTGGATATCGCTGTGTCGGCATTAGCTTGTCTCGCACGCACGATACATGACGTAATTACATGTGTTTCATCATACATATAACATTTTTCACTCATATGTACTGAAAATATGCTCTTCTACAATAATTTACTTATATCTACATCTACATAGATACTCTGCAAATGCCGGCCGCGGTGCCCGAAGGGACTGAGGCGCTCCAGTCACGGTCTGCACGGCCACTACGATCGGGGGTTCGAATCCCCCCTCGGACATGGATATTTGTGCCGTCCTTAGGATAAGCTAGTTGATAAGTAATTCGTAAGTTTAGGGACTGATGACCCCGTAGTTAAGTCCCATAAGCTATACAACCATTTGAACATTTTACTCTACAAATCATATTTAAGTGTCTGACAGAGGGTTTATTAACCACTTTCATAATCTTTCTCTACCGTTCCATTCTCTAATAGCTCGCGGGAAGAAAGAACACCTAAATAGTTGTGTTTTCGATCTGAGTTCTCTTATTTTATTGGGATGGTTATGTCTCCCTAAGTAGGTGGGTGCTAGCAAAATATTTTCATATTCAGAAGTGAAAGTCGGTGATTGAAACTTCGCAAACAGATCACTCCGCAATGAATAACGTCTTTCTTTTAATGATTTCCACCCTAATTCGTGCTACATTTCCGTGACGCTTCCCCCCCCCCCCCATAACGTGATAAAACAAAACGAGCCGCCCTTCTCTGAACCTTCACAATGTCTTCCGTCAGTCCCACCTGGTGGGAGTCTAACAAGGGGCAACAGTACTCCAGGAGAGGACGCACAAGAGTGATGCAGGCAGTCATTTTGGTGGAGCAGTTGCATCTTCGAAGCGTTCTGTCAATGAAACGCCACAATATTTATTGTGTTCTCTCCAGTCTAAGTTGTTCGTAATTGTAACTCCTAGGTATTTGGTATAATTTACGACCTTAACGGTTTGACAGATTTATCGTGTAATTGAAGTTTAGCGGATTTCTTTTAGTCGTCATATGTATTATTTCACACCTTTCATTATTTAGTATTAATTGTCCATTTTCGCACCATGCAGAAATTTAGTCTAAATCGTATTGCAGTTGCTTTTGATCCTATCTTGACTTCACTAACCGCTAAACTACAGCATCATCCGCAAACAGTCTGCCGGTCGAGGTGGCCGAGAAGACTAAGGCGCTCCAGTCACGGTCTGCACGGTCACTACGGTCGGGAGTTCGAATCCCCCCTCGGGCATGGATATTTGTGCCGTCCTAGTTCGTAAGTAGTTCATAAGTAATTTGTAAGTTTAGGGACTGATGACCCCGTAGTTAAGTGCCATAGACTATACAAACATTTGCGGTGTCCGAGGAGACTGAGGCGCTCCAGTCATGGTCTGCACGGCCACTACGGTCGGGGGTTCGAATCCCCCCTCGGGCATGGATATTTGTGCCGTCCTAGTTCGTAAGTAGTTCATAAGTAGTTTGTAAGTTTAGGGACTGATGACCCCCGTAGATGAGTCCCATAGACTATACAAACATTTTTATACAAACATTTGAACATTTTTGAATCGCAAACAGTCTAAGGGAGCTATTCAGATTGTCTCCTAAATCGTTTATAAACACAAGGAAGAGTTGAACTATAACGCTTCCTTGGGGAAGGCCAGATATCACTTCTGTTTTCCTCGATGACTTACCGTCAATTACTATGAACTGTGTCATTTCTGATAGGAAATCGTGAATCCAACCGCACAATTGGGGAGATATTCCATAAGCACTGAATTTCATTACAAGCCGCTTGTGAGGTACAGTGTCAAAAGCCTTCCGGAAATCCAGAAATATGGAATAGATTTGAGATCCGTTGTCGATGGCACTTATCACTTCATGTGAATAAAGGGCACGCTGTTTTTTGCAAGAGCGATACTTTCTGAGTCCGTGTTGACTATTGGTTAATAGGTCATTGTCTTCGAGGTAGTTCATAATGTTCGAACAAAATAAATGTTCCAAAATCCTACTGCAAATCGATGTCACTGAGATGGGCTTGTAATTTTGGGAATCACTCCTATTGCCTTTCTTGAATATTGGAGTGACCTGGGCAACTTTCCAGTCTTTAGGTACGGATCTATCGCTGAGTGGTCTGTTGTATATGATAGCTCAGTATGGAGCTATTGTATCAGCATATTCTGAGAGGAATCTAGCTGGTATACAATCTGGACCGGAAGATTTGTTTTTGTGTAGTTACTTAAGTTGTTTTACTACTCCAGAAACATATACTTCTAAATTTCGCATGCTGGCAGCTGTTCTTGTTTCGAATTCTGGAGTGTTCACTTCGTCTTCTTTGGTGAAAGAATTTCGGAAATCTGTGTTTAGCAATTATGTTTAGCAGTACTGTCATCGATACTATTACCATTGCTATCGCGTAGTGAAGGTGTTATTTGCGTTTTGCCGCTAGTGTGCTTCACATATGACCAGAATTTCTTTGGTTTTTCTGCCAGATTACGAGACAGGATTTCGTTGTGGTAACTACTATAGGCTTCTCGCATTGAAGTCTGCGCTAGATTGCGAGTTTATGTGAAAGATTGCCAGTCTTGGAGATTCTGTGTCCTTTTAAATTTTGCATGCGTTTTTATTTGCTTCTGCAACGGTGATCTGACCTGTTTTGTGTACCACGACGGGTGGAGGGGGGTCAGCCCCCTTTTTTATTAATTTATTTGGTATAAATCCCTCGATTGCTACTGATATTATGTCTTTGAACGTAAGCCACATCTGATATACACCCGCATTTTTAGTTTTGGAACGACTGGAGACTATCACTCAGCAAAGCGTGAAGCGAATATTTCTCTGCTTTTTTGAATAGATATACTTTTCGTTTATTTTTGGTGCATTTTGGAATTACGATATTCAGTCTCGCGACTACAACCCTATGTTTGCTATTTCCTGTATCTGTTTTGATGCTTTTTACTAGCTCAGGATTATTTGTTGCTAAGAGATCAAGGGTATTTTCGCAACCATTTACTATTCTAGTGGGTTCATGAACTAACTGTTCGAAGTAGTTTTCAGAAAAAGCATTTAGAACTAGTTCGGACGATGTTTTATATTTGCCTCCTGTTTTGAATACGTAATTATGCCAACATATCGAGAGTAAATTAAAGTCGCCCCCGATTACAAGAGTATGCTTCGGGTGCTTGTTTGAAATGTGATTCAATCTTTCTTTGAATATTTCGGCAATTGCATCATCTGAGTCAGGGGGCCGATAAAAAGTTCCAATTATACTTTATTCCGGTTGTGATGTGTAACCTCTATCCGTATCAACTAACAGGAAGTATCTGCCTCAATTTTGCTGCAAGATAAACCGTTTGTAACAGCAATAAACACACCACCACATTTTTTTATTTATTCTGTCCTTTCTGATGACCATTTGGCGCTTTGTAAAAATCTAGCTCAACTTATCTCTGGCATCAGCCAGCTTTCAGAACCTATAATGATTTGTACCTCAGTACTTTCTATCAGCGCTTGGAGCTTTGGAACTTTCCCAACACATCTACGACAATTTACAACTGTTACACAAATGTTTCCTAGATGTGCATTCTTCCTGTGTCTGACCTGCACCATTTGAGACTGAAACCCAGTTTGTGTGTCCCCGAGGTCTTCTAACCTAAAAACCCGCACAGTCCACGCCACATAGCCGCCCGCTATCCGTGTAGCCGCTTCCTGAGTATAGTGGACTCCTGACCTATTTAGCGGAACCCGAAAACCCATCACCCTTTGGGGCAAGTCGAGGAATCTGTAGCCCAAAAGGTCACAGAACCGTCTGAGTCTCTGATTCAGCCCCTCCACTCGGCTCTGAACCAGAGGTCCGCAGTCAATCCTGTCAACTCTGCTGCAGATGGTGAGCTCTGCCTTTATATTGCAAGCAAGACTGGCAGTCTTTACCACCTCTGATAACCGCTCAAAACCAGAGAGAATCTATTCCGATTCAAAGCGACACACATCGTTGATCCCGACATGAGCCACCACCTATAGCTGGCTTCACCCTGTGCTCTTCATGGCATCCGAAGGACCCGTTCTACATCTGGAATGACTCCCCACGGTATGCACACGGAATGCACATTGGACTTCTTCCCGCCTAACGTTGGAGCTCCCAACTACTCTCGAACCTACCCTCTGTGAGTGCCTGAATCTTGCAGGCAGAGGGGTGACTACAGAACAAGCGACACCATCTGCGTCAGGAACATCCTCTGTCACAGTCAGCGCCTCGAATATGTTGGTAAGACTAACCAGGAAAGCCTCCATTTCGGTCCCCCGGGAACTCTTACGCCGCCTGACACGCGCTGAGGAGACCTCCCAGTCCACCACGGATTGGGGGGCTACCTCCTCGCGGGCAGTGAGCGGGCTGGTCACAGCCGCAGACCGATCGGAGGCACAACAGACGCACAGGGCGTCTGCTGCACCTCCACGAGCTGCCCACGACAGTGGCGCCCACCCACTGCAGTCTCAAGCGTTGCCAACGAAGCCAACGCCGACTGAAGCTGCGAGCGAAGAGTCAACAACTCGGCCTGCATCCTTACACAGCAGTCACAGTTCCTAGCCATTCTAAGAACCTATTTATGTTCCAAATAAGTACGACTGTTGTGATTTAAAGTGTGGGAGAATACACCAAACTGTAACTTTGACGCGAAACTAAGTATATGCACGTGGACACTAAACTTTTCCTTTAATGCGATGCTGACTAAATATACGATCGAGGTCACAAAAGTCTGATAAACAGTGAGCTTCGAAAAATATGTACCAAACACTAAACTGTTTATTAATGGTGAATCTGAAAAATATATACATGAGGTAATAAATCAAAATATCAACACTGATCTGTCAACTAAACGCGATTCTGAATAAATAAACACGCGAGCTCACGAAAGTTTGATGAACTGTAAGAGAAAGCACGCACGGAATGAAAATAAGTCGCTTCTATTAAGAAGCCGGTTAACTTACAGTGAAGAAAGAGTTGCTGCTGTACGACACATATGTACTCGCCGGCGGTCACTGAGCAACTGTATTTGTACATACATTCTTATTCTTTGTGTAATTATATTTGTATATATGCTGCTGGCATATGACATATGAAAAATAAATTAATAAAATCGAAAGTATATTGATTCAACATTGCAGAATATTTTAGAAGCTGCTGAGAGACCAAAGAATTTACAATCTGCTAATTGTGACAAAACATTTTTATCTTAGACGAAAAATAATTGCCAAAACTCACCATATGTCTCATAAAGGAAAGAAATATAATGTGTAATTTTTTTCATATCTGTGTTGGTCCTTATCGTATTCGTAGTATTGCACATGACAATGCTGTGTAAGTGGAAACGATTTGCACATGCAAAAACAAAGGACGTTCATATACATATCACAATGAAATACAATGAAATGCCGCAGAAATATTTACGGATTATATGACTACTTTATGAAGCAAGAGCTGCCAAAATACCTGTGCTATAACTGTGTGTAACCCAGCTTATATGTTTAAAAATTAACATTTTTAGCGTCAGCTATAGGGAAGATAGTGTTACATATTCTCTTGTCACTTATTAATTGTATTTTGCATGTATATATTAAAGTACTTTCTCTGATTTACGAAATGTCTGTTTATTGAAAAAATGCTTAAATTATTTATGTTATGTAGACACTGTATTGGGCTCCCTGGGTAGAGTGTTGAACACATTTATCAACAAGATGCTATTACTCTATTGCATTCTCTGCTTATACCATTGAGCAGTTATTTGTACTGTGTACACACTGTGTTGGCCTACCTGCATACAGTTTTTAACAATTTTACCGACAAGATATTACTATTAAATTGTATTTTCTGCTTATAATGATCAGTGAATATTTATAATGAACAACATGGACAGCTCAATATTCTGGCTTCGAGCCCTACAACAGATATAACGTAAACGTAGTAAATTGAGAGTGTAATACAATTACTTTAGTAAAATAAGATACTACCTGCCACAATATATATTTATTTAATGCATATTTTCTGTGTTAATATTATGTTCTAATTTGATACTCTTTAAAAATTTGTTGGAACTTGACTCCCATTTGTAACAAATCTCCTGCCAAATTCTTGTCAGGAGAAGTTGGTGTGATATAAGATATCTATAAAAAGGGAGAACATCCTTTTTATCATCTTTTTTTGAAAAAAAAGTATAATTTCTTAGATATGCCACCGTAAGAGATGACCTTTGTTGTATGTACATCTGTCTAATGTCTTTCATTGGTCAGTGGCTCAGCTGCGTGCTTTGTATCTGTGACATTGCGACGCAATTTCAGTAACAGTCGTAGTAGTAGCGTCTGGTTGAGCAGATGGAGAGTAACGACTTGGGAAGGTACGATGTATTCCTTTTTTATTATTATCGGCATGGTTGCTATAATTTTCGTTTTCTTTATGTTATTGTACTTTAATGCTTTTTTATCGGGATGATATTGATTGTAAAATTTGAAGATTGTTTCTGTAAAATTCATCAATTAACTCTATCAACAATTTTGTCATAATTGTAGACTATTGGTTGGAATACAGTGCAATTGAAATCATACCTTTATTGTCATCTCCTTTATTTAATTTTCACGTAGTTAGAATTTTTTGTAAATATTTATCTTTTTTTCTGTAAAATTGATCAATTAACTCTACCAAAAATTTTGTCATGATTGTAAACTATTTGTTGCAATACAGTGCAGTTGAAATCATATCACGATTGTCATCTCCTTCATTTAATTTTCATGCTGTTAGAATTTTTTTGTAAATATTTTCTTTTTTTATTTGATTAGTCAGTGAGTGGACTGTGTCATACACAGCATTGTCAAAGTAGATAATGCTTACCAAGTTTAAACACAAAAACTACCTTCTTATGCTGCTATAATCAGTGTTAAGTTGTATAGTGCACTTTCGAGACAGGCGTTAACCACGAGAGAGGTGCCAAAACACACAGGGCCAAAAATTACAAATATCTTCGATAAGTAATGTAGCTTCCGTTGGGTCACAAAGATAATTTGAATCTTACTTCTAAAAGACATGATTTTGTTTTTGACAGCCTGTGCAAATCTTCGAAATGTTCGTTAAGCTTATGGGACTTAACTGCGGGGGGCATCAGTCCCTGAACTTACAAACTACTTATAAACTAACTTATACTAAAGACAGCACAAACACCCATGCCCGAGGTAGGATTGGAGCCCTCGACGGGAAACGGCCTCTCGCATCGGAGCATAGCGCTTTAATGCGCTCGGTCAATCCGCCTTAATGCGCTCGGCCACTCCGCCGCGGCCACCCTGTAGTCTGCTTTATTTATTCGCCAGTGACTAATGTTAACTCTGTTACCGGAACATCTTTTTTTTTTGCAATAAGGTGGAACATAGGTCTCCCAGACCATTTAAAATACATTTTCTTCTCCCCTCCTCCTGTCCCAATTTGTGGTTTTTCGTTCTTCCACATAGTTTCAGTACTATTTCAGGTATAATGATACAAAATATATTTTTAAATTGAAGCCTTTGTTCAAAAAACAAAAACAAAAAATCAAATATATTACTAGACAGAAATTTAATTTGCAGTGTTATTGCGGTCTCTGAGACCGATGTTCAATTCAGAGGATTAATCTCAGATTATTGCGTAAGGGTTGGGTTGGGTTGTTTGGATGGGATAGGGGGACTAAACTGCTAAGGTTATCAGCCCCCCCCCCCCCCCCGGTGGGAAGGGGAAGGGGTAAGGATAGGAAAGGAGCGGAGGGGGAAAGGAAATGCAGTACAAGAAGTAAAGAACGAAGAAAGACTGCATTACGCGGTGGCCGAGGGGACTGAGGCGCTCCAGTCACGGTCTGCACGGCCACTACGCTCGGGGGTTCGAATCCCCCCTCGGGCATGGATACTTGTGCCGTCCTTAGTCTTAGATAGTTCATAAGTAGTTTGTAAGTTTAGGGACTGATGGCCCATAGACTATACAAACATTTGAACATTTGATTTAGACTGCATTAGCTCGGGGTCCCGTGCTCGCCACGCACTGACTCACGAAAGACCCCGTGAGACCCCCGGGGAGGATTGCACAAGGACTTATCTCACTATTGAGAAGTAATGAATAGATATTTATTTACTGGTTGATCAAAAAGTCAGTATAAATTTGAAAACTTAATAAATCACGGAATAATGTAGATGGAGAGGTAAAAATTGCCATACATTTTAGGAATGGCATGGGATTTTATTAGGAAAAAAATTCAATAAATGTCCGACAGATGGTGCTTCGTCTGATCAGAAAAGCAATAATTAGCATAACAAATTAAGACAAAGCAAACATGATGTTCTTTACAGGAAAAACTCAATATGTTCACCATCATTCCTCAACAATAGCTGTAGTCGAGGAATAATGTTGTGAGCAGCACTCTAAAGCATGTACGGAGTAATGGTGAGGCATTGGCGTCGGATGTTGTCTGTCAGCATCCCCAGAACTGTCGATCAATCACGATACACTTGCGACTTCAGGTGACCCCAAAGCCAATAATCGCACGGACTGAGATCTGGGGTCTCGGAGGCCAAGCTTGACGAAAGTGTTGGCTGAGCACACGATCATCACCAAACGACGCACGCAAGAGATCTTTCACGCGTCTAGGAATATGGGGTGGAGCTCCATCCTGCATAAAAACCGTACGTTCCAGCAGGTGTTTATTAACCAAGCTGGGGATGGTGCGATTCTGTAACATATCGGCGTACCTCTCACCCGTCACGGTAGCAGTTACAAAACCAGAATCACATAGTTCCTCGAAGAAACAAGGCCCGATAACGGTAGATGTGATAAATCCAACCCATACCGTGACTTTCTCGTCGTGCAATGGATTTTCCACGGCAGTTCTAGGATTTTCGGTAGCCCAAATTCTGGGCGTTGACAGACCCTCGGAGCGTGAAATAAGCAATAGCGACTTCACGTAAACCCAAAGCCAATAATAGCACGGACTGAGGTCTGGGGACCTGGGAGGCCAAGCATGACGAAAGTGTCGGCTGAGCACACGATCATCACCAAACGACGCGCGCAAGAGATCTTTCACGCGCCCAGCATTAGTATTGTTTATTTTTTTTTATGTTTTATTTTTTTGTTCTAATGAAACCCCATGTCATTCCAAGCATGGGTGTCAATTTTTACCTCTCTATCTACATTATTCCGTGATTTATTAAGTTTTCAAATTTATACTAATTTCTTGATCACCCAGTACATTTGCATTTGTAGAAAGCTTTGCGGTTTAGAATAACAAGTTGTCATGACTGAAAATGTTTTACTTTTTTGGGGGTGCGGGGGTGGGCAGAGACCTTACACATTAATTTTGACGTTTTGTGTATTGAAGTGATTTAGTGACTTATTTTAAGAGACTATTTAAAGTTTACAATGTAGTTGAATCCATACGTTCGTGGTTCGGACGATGGCAATGGAGCTGGCAATCTGTGTGCGAGTCAGTCTCTGGGCCAGTGCGCGCGACCGTCGCTCTGCGGCCGTTTACCGGTGGTCGACGTAAAGAACAGCCGCCCTCCCCAGTGCATGCGCGGGCTGGCCGCTCTGCCTTTGTATTTATCTTGCCTGTTTGCGGCGCGAGTTTCTCGCCGGGGCCGCGTCGTGAATAATTTATTGGTGGCTGCAGCTGCGCCCGGCCCGGCCGTTCTTCGCGCGTGTGTGGCCCGCCGTCTGTCGGAAAACACTTTGCGAAACACGCGGCCGGCGGAAGACAAATGGAGTCCCCAGCCACTCTGCGCCGAGCGGGGACCGGGGCAGCGACACCGGGGCGCCCGCCCGCGCGCTCATCCATCAACACACTCGCCCGCTGTCTAACGCACGCACTCTCCGATGTCACAGTTGCTACTGTTTGACAGCCAGGCTGGCTCTCGCTTTCCAGGCACCGAGGAAGCACGGGTAATGTTTGCTATTCGTTATTTGTCGCCTTAATTAACGAAATCTTTATATATACAGCAGAGTGTCCATGTGTTTGTGGATACGTATTACATACAAATCTACAGTTTTGTTCCAATCTTTATGAAATTTTGTACACAGAACCATCAACTCAATTTTTCACGACTTTTTTCGTGAAAAAAATTGTATCACCGTGTATGCAAGAAGTACGAGACAGGGGAAATACCCTCCGGCTTCAAAAAGAATATCGTAATTCCAATTCCAAAGAAAGCAAGTGCAGACAAGTGTGAAAATTACAGAACTATCAGTTTAATAAGTCATGGTTGCAAAATACTAACACGGATAATATACAGACGAATGGAAAAACTTGTGGAATCCAACCTCGGGGAAGATGAGTTTGCATTTAGGAGAAATGTAGGAACACGGTAGGCAATACTCACAACACGACTTATCTCAAAAAATAGGCTAAGGAAACGTAAACCTACGTTTTTGGCGTTTGTCGATTTGGAGAAAGCGTTTGACAATGTTGACTGGAATGCGCTCTTCCAAATTCTGAAGGTAGCAGGGATAAAATATAGGGAGCGAAGACTTATATTCAACCTATATAAAAACTAGACAGTGGTTATTAGAGTCGAAAGGCAAGAAAGGGACGCAGAGGTTTGGATGGGAAGAAGACAGGGTTGTAGCCTTTCCCCAATGTTGTTCAATCTGTACATTGAGCAGGCAGTGAAGGAATGGAAGGAGAAATTTGGAGAGGGCATTAAAGTACAGGAGAAGAAATAAAAAGACCAATTGAATGAAATGGACAGTGTCTTGAAAGGAACATATAAAATGAGCATTAACAAACGTAAAATGAAGGTAATGTAATGCAATGTCAGAAAATCAGGCGATGATGGAGGAATTAGATTAGGTAATGAGACAATAAAAGTAGTAGATGAATTTTGTTATTTGGGTAGCAAGATAACTTCTGATGGCCAAAGTTAAGATGATATAAAATGCAGAATGGCTATGGGAAGAAAAGCGTTTCTAAAAAAGCGAAAATTATTAACCTTCAATATTAATTTAAATGAGGAAGTCCTTTCTGAAAGCATTTGTCTGTATTTGTTTGAGAGTGAAACGTGGACGATCTGGAGATCAGACAAAAAGATTATAGAAGCTTTTGAAATGTGGTGCTACAGACGAATGATGAAAATTAAATGGGTAGATCACGTAACTAATTAGGAGGTGCTTAACCGAATCGGGGAGAAAAAGAGTTTCTGGCATATCCTAAAAGAAGGGATAGATTGGTTGGACACATTCTGGGACATCAAGGAATTGTCAACTTAGCATTGGAAGGAAGCGTGTGGGGTAAAAATCGTAGAGGTAGAACGAGGGACGACTACATTAAGCAGATTCAAAAGGATGTAGGTTGTCGTACATATTCTCAGATGAAGAAGCTTGCACAGGACAGGGTTGCGTGGAGTGCCGCATCAAACCAATCTGCGGACTGAAGACCACAACAACAACAACAACAAGCATCAACTCATGAGGACAGTGCCCGTAAGTGCAAGGATCACGCAGTATACTTAGTTCACGAGATATGACGTCATAAACAATGAACTGTACGAAAAACTGCTGCATCAAGCGATAATTCTGCATATTTCGTCCTGAACCATTGCAACATTTTCAACCAGATTTGGTTCAAACATTCCTTACCTTGAGGTAACAGGTGCTGTAGGGAGATACGACGTCATGAACAATAGGAATCACACAAAAACTGGCACATAATGCGACGAGACTTTATTCATACACTGTATGAGAATGAGAGTACTTAGCGACTTACATCAAATTCTAAAGGGAATTTCAAAGCCGGCCGCGGTGGCCGAGGGGACTGAGGCGCTCCAGTCACGGTCTGCACGGCCACTACGGTCGGGGGTTCGAATTCCCCCTCGGGCATGGATATTTGTGCCGTCCTTAGTCGTAGCTAGTTGATAAGTAGTTTGTAAGCTTAGGGACTGATGACCCCGCAGTTAAGTCCCATAAGTTCTACAAACATTTGAACATTTTTGGAATTTCAAACCTTTCCTATATTTTTACTCGCTGGCAACCATATCCAAATGATGAAAGGAAAAAAGTTTCTCGCTTACTACTTTTCCACTGTTCATGGACAAAAGATACGGCACTCCGTGTGACGTCACAATATATAATTTCTACTCTACAAATTGTAGCCGCAGGAAATCATACAGACAATATACACACATATAGATGAATGTACGTACCTTAGTAATTGTATCACTGTAAGACACGTAGTTCATGACATATGAGCACATAAACAGTAACGTTTATCGAAAACTGCCCCATCAGGCACCAAGTTTTAATGTATTACTTCTTTACTACTAATTGTATTCGCAACAGATTTTACAGACATTAAGCACTTATACAAGTGAATATATACCTGAAAAATTATACAATTGCCCAACATGGAACTCAATAAATATGAGGTCTTACGAATTTTATATGTAATTTGTAATTTGATTACAATTTTTTTTGTTTGTTTCGATACTGCACTTACAATTTTGTGAATTATGGAAGACAGCCTTATTTCTTATATATTCTCCGATAAATATAAAATGTTTTTAGAAAAAAACGGGATGGACAGAGAGAGAAGGGATAGGAAAAGTACTAACTCAGAAATACATAAATAAATACCCGGGAAACGCCGAGTTTATAGCTAGTATTTATGTATAAAGCAGACTGTCCGTGTGTTTGCGTGTACGTATTGCATACAAATCTACAGTTTCGTTCCAATTTTTATGAAATTTTGCACAAGTAAGGTTCAAACCCTTAGGACGGTCGTCGTGAACATACTTCACGAGATATTACATGATAAACAATGAGATGCGCGTAAAACTGCTGCATCACGGGACAATGTTGCACATTCCCTCCTAAACACTGGACCGATTTGAATCAAATTTGGTTCTCATATTCCGTCAGGTACCAATTGCTGTAATGGTAAGAACCACATACGACGTACGGTTCACGCGATATAACTTCATAAACAATGGGACTTACAAGAAACTGCCACATAACGCGACGAGACTTTATAAATACAGTATATGAGAAAGAGAGTAATTAGCGACATGCAACACACTTTAATCAGAATTTCAAACCTTTATTGAACTTTCTCTCGCTGACAACCATAGAAAATTGATGAAAGGAAAAATGTTTCTCAGTTACTACTTTTCTATTGTTCATGAACTACAGCATTCGATATGACGTTGCAATTTATAAATTACGTATTGTACTCACAGGAAACTTTACAGACAGTATAAACACATTCATCTGAGTGTAACTTCCAAATTGTATCGCAGTACGACACGTAGTGCACAAGATATGCTGACATAAACAGTAACGATAGTGAAAACCGCCCTATTAGGCATCAAGTTTCAATCTACTATTTCTTTATTATAAGCTATTTTCGCAATATATTTTACAGACGTATAGCACTTACACAAGTGAATACATACTTGCAATATTATGCAATTGCAGAAAATATAATTTTATAAATTATATACTAAGGTGGGTAAAAACTGTCACATAATGCACCACGTTTTAATACATTTACGTGTTTACTATTTACACACTCCTGTATTGCAGTCAGTTTAAGAAAATTACTAAAAGCTGACAGTGCTGTTCACAAATCTGAACCAACTTTGAACTGTGAAGCGCACACGACTACAGACGAAAGCAATAGACTTCTACACAGCTTCACGGAAAGGTAGATAATGAAACAGTGTACATCCAAAAAGTACCCATTATTTCCAACAGAGACTGCAGTTTCCAGTGAGACTTACATCTTTTATTACGATTTATAAATCACAGAGCAATCTATAAAATACTGCGGAGTGGATCTGACATCGCCATGTTTCTCAGTAGGACAACTTTATATCGCTTGCTCAGGGCTGGGCTCACCAAAGAATTTACTCAGATCCTGGACAAGTAGTAAGAAACAGTGTTTAGAGTCAGGTTTTGAATTAAAATGAATCTGTTAATGTTACACATCATTTGAATTTTTATTACCTCCTTCTTTGTTTGGATGCTGCATTATGCAAAACAGCTTTATTTCCTTCTACTCGGAGTCCCGACGATGTCGAGCGATCTGGTACGCGAGACCAATGGCAGATTAGAGCACTAGACAGCACTCTCTACCAAAATGACACACCAGTCTGCCCCTTCTCGGAGGAGAAAGTAGCGAACAAAATTAAGACACTCAAGAAAGTGTAAGGCTCCGGGTCCAAACTGGATCATCGCTGAGGTGGTGCATTTCATTCACCCCCGCCCCCCTCCCCGATAGACTTTTAACACTGTTATACAATAAATGTCTAAGGACTGGCCATTCCACCCATAGCTAGAAAATGGCCAATGTACTGATCACCAAGAAAGGGCCTGATAAGAACCTGGCACTAACCAAGTCCCATCGCTCAATCTGTTTGCTAGTCACACTAGGTAAGCTCTTTGAGACGCTACTTGCTGACAGATTGTCGGCGCGCAGAATCCTATGCGGTATGAGCGACAGGCAATTCGGCTTCCGCTCGGGGCGATCTGCGAGTGACGCAATCGCCTTGGCGGCGGAGGTCTGTAGCTCAACGCCGCACAGATATGTGATCGACATCATGGATGACATCAGCGGAGCCTTTGAAACCAATCGTGGCCTTCGTTATTCTCCTGTCTGCTATCTGCGGGAGATAGTGTGTCCAGCACCGCTGTAAGGGTGTCTTAGGAGGTACTGCATGAATAGGGAGTCAGGCTATCAGCCCCTGTTGTGCACATCACCAAACAAATTACCAAAGATTGTACCTGGAGCTCTGCTTGGGGTCACTCTTTTGGGACGACTATAGAGTCTCTTCTGATGCAAATGGAATGAGGATGTACAGAGGTGACAGCCTTCGCTGCCGATCTCCTGTTGTTGGTCAGTGATTGCAGCCACGAGCTCTTGGAATCCAGGGTGGAAAGACCAGTTAATATCCTAGTAACATGGTGCCACAACACCAAAATGGCATTTGCACCCGAGAAGTCAAACTACTTGCTTCTGAAAGGGAACCTGGCGCGAATTCCGAGCATTCGCATCAACAGAATACCAGTTATTTGGCGAAGGCACGTGAAATACCTCGGAGTCATACATGACGAGTGATGGAATTACATGGCCCACGTAGATGTAGTAGCTGTTACTAAAAAGGAAGGAAGCTTGGAGTTTAACGTCCCGTCGACAGCGTGGTCATTAGAGACGGAGCTTACGCTCGGACTGATTGGGTAAGGACGCGGAAGGAAATCGGCCGTGCCCGTTCAAAGGAACCATCCCGACAATTGTCTGGAGTGATCTAGGGAAATCACGGAAACCCTAAATCAGGATGGCCGGAGGTGGATGTGAACCACCATCCTTCCGAATGCGAGTCCAGTGTGTTACCACTGCGCCACCTCGCTCGGTAGAGCTGTTACTAGTAGCATTACATCGGCTGGCTGGGATTGGGCATCGGAGTTTCAACCTCCCACATAATCTCATCAAGCTGTATCAGAATAGCATATCCACTGTGGGCTACTGATGTGGAAGCTGGGCTTACAGGCTCACTCACGTGGCGCATGCCATGGCTGTGAGAAGAATTATATGGACCACGCTAGAGGGATCTCTCCTCGTATCATGGAACTTCGTTCTGTGGAAATCAAAATAAGAGATTAGGCCGAATGGTACGGGGTTAAAAAGCGAAACCAGGACAAACTCACCAAAATACTGGGGATCCTCTCTGGGTCAAGGTCTCAATCAGGAGGAAATGGGGAGTACTATGGCGCGCCAGTCACAGTCTGCACGGCCAATACGGTCCGGGGTTCGAATCCCCCCTCGGGTATGGATATTTGTGCCGTCATTAGTATAAGCTAGTTCATAAGTAGTTTGTAAGTTTAGGGACTGATGACACCGTAGTTAAGTCCCATAAGCTCTACAATCTTTTGAACATTTTTTTAGAACTATGGGATGAAGATGAATCTGGCAGAAGGACCTACGAA
The DNA here is from genome assembly GCA_026315105.1 of Locusta migratoria. Classification (NCBI taxonomy): domain Eukaryota; kingdom Metazoa; phylum Arthropoda; class Insecta; order Orthoptera; family Acrididae; genus Locusta; species Locusta migratoria. The sequence goes on from CM048747.1 coordinate 429,601,551, forward strand.
TTGCTAGCGAGTGTGCAGCTCTAGGAGGAAGGCGACGCGCGTGACTGTGGAGCAGAAGTGGGAACACTGGAACACAGCATGTATGAGTGTCCCAGATATTACAACATAGCCACTGAACTAAAACAACAACTACCCAATTTTGATGTCACGTTGACACCTTCCTTTCAAATTCTCAACAGTCGTGACTGACTGACCAATAGCCCGGCCCTGCCAACATGGAGATTGGTCCTCTGGCGGACTAAGGAAGTGCGATCAGAGGCAAGGGGTGGCGGCAAGATGAAATGAGGGACACCATCAACTATAAAAAAAAAATAACTTCAGAGATTTGGAGGCTCTCTCCCCTCCTGCTTTCGATATATTTGTAGGGCTCCCAAGACGAGAGGCCTGGGGCGGTCCCCCTCCTCCCCTTAGTCCGCCACTGGGTTGGGCTGGCAGTCAGCTTGCTGGCGGGATCAGTTGTCCTCCTGGTCCAGGGGGACCCGGTCGCCAACCGAAGAAGAGGTAGACTAAGTCAGAAGTTAGTTCTAAGTAGTAGCTTATAATCCCCTTTGCATAACATCGTTCGCTGTCTGCAGGCAGAAAACGCATGCCTGTGCCAGGTGCACATCTGTCGGGTGTCGCTCGGCAGACCTTTGTCCACCAAGTAGGATTATAATAAACTTCGCACGCCTGTGACACTGCAGACATTGAAGAAGTATCCACCTCCCGTAGTAGTAGAAGCTGAAGAACAATGCTAGTCAAGCAATTAACGTAAATCCTGTAACTGAATGCGCATAGTCTTCTCACAGAGTAATGTTGAATATGAAGGCCCATGAATGTAATAAAGATTGGGTTATGTAGATCATAAGAATAAAGATTTAAAAAAACAACAACCTTGGGACAAATGTAAGTCGACGGAAGAAAAATCGTTTTGTAGTCAGCTTGAAATAGCGTTTTCCTAAATTTCCTCAACAGTGATTGGCTAAAAGAACGTCGCGTTACCTCAAAGAATTCCCATTTGAGGTCTCGAAAATCTTCCGTGATACTCACCTGCTGCTCGAGCCTGCTGGTAACTAAGCCAGCAGCCCAGTCTTGTTCGTTTAATCGACCTGGTGGAGATTTCCAGCACTCGAGAAGTATGCAAGAACGTATCTCACGTCTCAACCACGTCCACCCAAAATACAACAAACCCAAGATGACCACTATTCTTCCCCAGCTGTTTTTGCACTCTCGTTACACTTCTAATCGAATTTCAACGATATGGCAAGTCAGTTAATCGACGGAACTGTGTCAATAATACTGTATTCTAACATAAATTGATTGTTTTCTTTCATCTATGTTAACTTACACTTTTCTACGTTTAGAACTAGCTGTCGTTTATCACACTAACTACACTAATGGAAAATGGAAAAAAGAACACCATGGATTCGTCAACCCAGGACAGCGAAATTTTACTGAGACATTGTTGCGGATGTATTCAACACACTATATTGTTTGTTTTCCAATATGCCCCGGAAAATCCACTACACCCTCAACTGTTCCAGGATGGAAATGTTTTCTAACATCAACCATATTTTCGTCACAGCCGGTGGTTGTTTTATATGAAATAACAAAGATACATATTAATATAACAGTAATGGTGAGTAAATAATAGTGGTATTTCAGAATTACAGATAATTATATCACGCAAGAGAGAAAAAAATTACCTCAGTATTGAGAGCTAGGTCCTGTCGCGGAATTCGCCAAATTCTGTAGTGTTATTGCTTGCCTGACTATTTTGGGTGGAAAAAATAGGCCGTACTAAAGTAACTGAAAGATTTTTCAAAATAAGTAGTAATGAAACCTACAGTTTATACGAACCGGTAATGAAAAAACATGAAAAGAATTGCAATGGCCAAACATTTAAAAGATTAAAGTATTTTGCAGAACTAGCAACCTACAGAATTCGACGAATAGTTACTTTTCACAACGGTGTAGAAGATCTCGTTGATGAGCTGTAATAAAAATTATTTATAAACCGTGTAACTATTCGCTGACATTGGATGGAGGATCAGAATATTTAGATTCGATCCCCATGTCGCATAATTTTAATCAAAGTGATTTAATGCATGAAAGAATAGTAAGAAATTATACGTACGACGGTTGATCAGACTTCGGACTGTTATTTGAGTAAAAATGATCGCAGGTTCTATGCCAATAAATATTAAAAAGAAATTGAATAAATTCAAAGATGGACTGGCAAGCTACACGAGATATATAATTTCAATATATCTAATATCCGAACCATCCAAAGTCGTAATAGTTCGCTTTAACTGAAAACAGCATGTCATTAGAGGGAGGAACCGGTAAAATAATTAAATGAATAAAGAATTACTTAAATTAATTTTGACTGAGGGGATTTATTAAAAACAGGTAATGCGTACCTGAGATTCCATTTTATCGGATGATTTTTTACAATTAATATAACAACAGTTAGTAATGCTCATTGCAATAAAATAATTCCGATCAGAACAGAGACAGACAAGAGAAAGAGAGCGAGAACACGGGTATAATTGTTTATATACTATTATCATTCCAAGGATAATTGAAGATAACAATCATATTATTCTTTGAGCTTTCTGAGGATGTCTGTTACGTAGCCTAAAGATTCCAGCGAACATTAACAAAAAATGAAGTGGTTATATTATATTACATATTATTTGATTAAATTATTAATTTTATTTTAAAAGGAAATTATTTATTGGGTTTTTGCTATATAGTAATCTTAAAACACGATCACGTAGTCAGAACTTTTGTAGCAATGCACGGTGCAACTTTCTCACGAAGACGATTGTAGTGGTGCCGAATGAAGTCTTACGGTATGACCTGCCATGCAGTTCCCATCTGATGCCCCAATTGGACCAGATCTTGTACCGGTCGTCTAGAACGCGCCAAGATGCTCAATGGGGGACACCTCTGGGGATAATGATGGTAGAGTAGTTGACGTACACCTAGAACAGCACGTTAGGTTGTACGGGATACGTGTGGATGTGCATTGTGCTGTTGGAAAAGCGCATCGCCTTGTCGGTGCATGAACAGTGCCAACACAGGTTGAATGATAGTTCCAATGTACCCTGTACTGTTCAATTTTCCCACAGCGAACACCAGAGGAGAATGACTAGTGTAGGATTTGGCTCTCCACACCATGATGCCAGGTGTCGGCCCCTTTTGCCTCTGTCGCGTACACTCCAGATTTGCGCACTACCCTGCACGACACCACACACACGTACGGCCATCATTCACACCGAGGCAGCGACGACTCTCATCACTGAAGACGACACGTCTCGATTCGTCCCTTCATAAGCGCCTAACATGACGTCATTGGAGGTGAGTTGAACGATGTTGGGGCCTGAGCCGTGGACACTCTAATGGCACGCTTGATCGTGCATCATTGTGAGGGGAGCGTTATTCTACACGCGCCATTCTCCTCTATTGATTATCTAGAGGACATTGAACAGTGCACGGTACAGTGAAACCATCATTTAACCCTTCTTGCTATCAATCATGCACCAACAAGGTGATATTATTTTCCAACAGGACAATGCAGATTTGTTTACATGTATCCCGTACCACCCAACGTGCTCTTCAAGGTGTACGTCAACTTTACTGGCCAGCTCGATCCCCATATCTCTTTCCCATTGAGCATGTTTGGGACCGCATGAAAAATGGTTGGTGCTCTCATGAGCGACACGAAATCTGGCCCAACTGAGGCCCCAGGTGGAAATTGCTTGGCAAACCATTCCACATAACTACGTTCGGAACCTCTACGATATTTTCCATGAAATAATTACACTTTGCATTGATGCAAACTGAGGATATACACGGTACAACCGCCAACATTGTGGACGCTCTGGTAACTATACTCAGGTGCGTACGGCTCTGCCTGTGTGATCATGTGTTGTATACAACGCAAGAATGTGTCAATAAAATTTTCACTGCGGGTCGACGAAATCATGGTGTTTCTTTTTTTTAATTGGAACGAGGTGGAGTGGGGTACCATTACTATCCAGCGATCTCAAACCCCAGATGGAGCAGTGTAGGAGAAAGGTAGGCTAACTTTATTTCTTTATTTTGCCATAAACTTTCGGGGCTGACTTGTAAGGGCCTGCAGGGCTTAAGCCCGCGACCCGTAAGGCACCCCGGATAGATGGAGTGGGGGGGCCGCTCTATTTGCGAGAGCGCCGAAGGTCCAAGTATTCCCGGGCTATTTGAGCTATCTGTTTAAACTGCTCTTCCGTGAAAACGCAATAATTATTCAAATCATTAAAACCTTGACGGCCCACTAACCGCCAAATAGGACGCTGAATTTCTTCAGCTAATTGAACTGGGTGGTGGGGGGTGGTGGTATTTTCGATTCGGGTAGGAACGGGTAATGGAGGTCTTCGTCGTCGCAGTCCTTGTTGCGGATCTTCGTCAATATTTGTTGCAGGACTCGTTTGACGTCATGTTTCGTCGGCATCTCCAAGTAGGTCGCGTCGTCTTCCGACACGTCCTCTCCCTCCACGTGCGCGGCGGCCGCCCCCTCAGGCGCAGCCTGGTCGTCAGTTCGTGTCGGAGGCGCGTCCACCTCCATCTTCGCCACGCCCGCGTCCCCCGTCATGGCGGAGTGAGGGAAGCGGTTTCAGTCGCAGTATCAGTAGAACCGCAGCTCACCCCAGCATGCGGGGGCGGGATGTGGCTAATCGTCGCTTTGACGAGCCTCAACTCCCGCTCGAGGTCCGCAATTCGTCGCATCGCGGCGTCGAGGGTGGCGCGGTACTGCTCCCGTTCTGCCGCCATCGCGGCCTGAAGACGAAGCAGGGCGTCATCCGCCGCGGGATGCAGAATGACGTGTGCACCCGGCGTGACGGCGTCGCCACCAGCCGACCCTCGAACGTTCCCGCGTGGTGGGTGGTGAGGCGCAGGGGACGGAACGGCCGCGGACGCGGCCGGCGTCGCAGTGCCCGTCCTCGACTTCTCCGCATGTCCCGACTTCTGCTTCGTGCGCCATTCTTCAATGTACGGGCAACGGCGGAAGTCGGCGGCGTGGGGGCCGCCACAGTCGACGCACCGCTTGTCGGCGTCCCGCGGGTGCGTGCAGTTGCGCGTGTCGTATGCGCCCGCGCAGCGCAAACACGCAAATGTCGCCGTGCAGTCACCGGCCACGTGGCCGATCTTTTGGCAGAGGAAGCACTGCACAAACTTCCGTGCCCGCCGTCGGCGCTGCCTTCTACCCGCGCCTGCCGAGGCCATCACCTCGGCAGCGAGGTGGGCTAACGCCGCTAGAACGCCACTTCGTGGCTGTCCCCGTGCATTCCTTGTCGCAGCTCGATTTGCCATCTCCGGCGAGAATTACTCGCTGTTTACGCGGCTAAGTGCAGCAGCGGCGCGACGCTCCTCTCCTCACGATGGCGAGTCAGCTACGATTGTCTGCTCTTCTTTTTCATTTTTCATTTTCAGGAGTGCAGATATTTGACTTCGTCTCCTACCGTCAGTCAACGACAACTTTCCTTATACCACATCATCCTGAGCAAATAACTGCTGATTGCTGAGCACCGTGACCGTTAGACCATTTGTGAATATAGAGAACGACCGCACTTCTCTCGGGCTCTTTTGACGACACTTTTCAGTCTAATGCATTAACAGACGCCGGACTCCGTCCGGAAATCGGCGAAATGTCAAGAGTAATGAGTGAAAATTATGGTATGATGGCAGGCTTGCTAGGGTAGTCCGTGCATTCGTGGTGATCACTGTATTAGTTTGGCGAACTGGTGAGTGCTATTGTCTAATAATCAGGGGACCAAGGCATGAATCTCGGCGCGGCAAAAATTTTCAACTTCCTCTGCTGACATTATATAAATATTCCAACGTGCTGCTACTTTTTATTACACTGATATGGATCCGTTTCTGCTAAAGTGCCATCTTCAGACAATTTCCATATCACATCAGTGGGCAATGACACGTTGTTACATAACAAGAACGTAAGATTTAGTTACACACTTGTCTATCGTAATATTTTTGTCGTTTTATCAGCAGATTTGACAGCTCTGTTGTAACAGTCTTACGGTATCCCGCTTCAGCGGAGCGGCCGCCCAGTCCATAGGATGATGCCTTGGACCACGGGGCCATTCCCGGGTGGCACTACATATTTTATTCAATGCCTAATAGCAGCTAAATCATATAAAGGAAGCACAAAAAAAATTGTTCTCCCCAACAGTCATGGGATGTATTTTTAAATAATACAATATACAATATACAATACATTCATAAATATACACTGCTCTATTTTTAAATGTAGGCAACATATACATACATATATACTACTATTCAGGATGTTAACGGTATAAACCGCCAAAATTATACATATGGTAGATCTCTGTGTGCTTGACAAAAAAATGTAATGAAATATTGTTACATCAAGTACGTTATTTTTGTATACGTAAAAACCAATATTTGTAGGACTGATGGTAGACGTATTTCAGTTTACATTGTAAATTACGGTACACGAGGAGGAGGACCCTGGGACAGCGCGCGAATAAACTATGCGATGATAAATGTAAACAGCGGATGTGTACAGTGACTCGGCACGGCGGATAGGGGCTGCTGAAACCAAAATTTGAACATTCATTTGGTTGACAAGAATTTTTAATTCATTTTTCATAACCAATAAATTAAGTACAATCCGACGTTTCTCATTTACAGTAACATTATGAAGGTCGTGGTAGTAAAGAAAAGGTAATATCAAAGAAAATGTGTTTCCCTTAGTACAAAATTAACCAGTTACCTAGTAATTGTGGATTACTTACAATCACTTCTTCCCCATTTTTACTACACAACATTAAATTCATTTTAGTTTCCTTTTATACAACACTAACGAAAATTAAACCCAAATTACTTTGTTTCCTCTTACACAAGTGAGAAAAGTGGTATGTATAAAATAAGTTATTAAATGTGGCTCGGTGTCTAATAAAAAGAGATCATCACACAACAAGCACCACACTACGTCCGCACAGTACCAGTATACCCAAGGGAAAGAAAGTGAGAAAAGTGCTAAAGTGTCAGTCTGGGATCAAAACATTGCGGATTCGGGATTCGTTTTCTGCTATGTTTTAGGATTTTCTGTAACTTTTCAATTTGTCTTTCACGTCTTGCAATGTTCTTGAAGTGACAAAATGCGGAGTTACACTGTAGTAACGAATGCACGTTATACTGTAGGTCACCCAATAATTGGCAAGGTATGCCAGTGAATAATTCGTAGGGAGGCATTAAGATAACAACTCCAGAAAGGACCATCCTTAGTAAAGCAATATGGTGTTCAGACAAATTTTCGGATCGTTGACTGCCTAATCTCACCTTTGAATTTATTAAAATCATTTTTAGACTGGAAATAACAATATACCACTAACGATAGCAGAAATGCTGAAGCACGATCGAGAGAAATAAATCGCATCTGTAGTGTCTTCCATATGGCGACAAATTTCATCATTTGGTAATGCGGACGGGTGAGTCGGAGATTGGATAGAGGACCGCAGATGAAATCGTCTAGAGCACACCCAGACATTTACATGGCAATTGCAGAGAGGAAGCACTACGAAAAGACATTTAACACACAGCTTTTTATTGAGTGTACGAAGGATACAACACGACGAATACGTAATCAACACAGCAGAACAGTGTAACATACACAGTCACAACACTCACTTCAGTGAAAGTTGTTACCAACTGATAGTTACAACACAAGCGATCCTAGTGGTGGGGAAGGTACCGTAACATTATTGTTTGTTTATAATTACTTTTCTATACAACTAACCAAACAGTTTCTGTAAATTTTGCGTTCCAAGCTTTAGTGAAATATTGTTAGACGTAAATATTAGGGAAATAAAAGTAAAACCTCCCGAATTTCACAGATGTATGTAAACTACAACTTACACACGAGACAATATTTACGAATATGTGTAAAATGTTCAAATGTTTGTTAAGCTTATGGGACTTAAGTGCGGGGTCATCAGTCCCTAAACTTACAAACAACTTATGAACTAGCTTATACTAAAAACAGCACAAACATCCATGCCCGAGGGAGGATTCGAAACCCCGACTTGGAACGGCCTCGCGTATCGGAGCCTAACGCCTCAACGCGCACGGCCACTCCGCCGCGGCGATTATGTGTATAGCTACAGTTTATTCTGCTGAAAGTGAAGGAATAACAACATACAAGAAACGTAAATTGCGGTTCTTACATAACAAGCACTTTCTTTGACGTGTAAAAATTCGTTATGCAGTCTAATGATTCTAACATTTTTATACTTTTTAGTGTAATTAGTTTTACTTACAAAACGAATGTCTTGAAGATTCTTGCCATTTGTGGTTCAGATGAAGCAACCAGGCCCGGCGATGATAATTTTAAGAGAGGGTAGTAGTACAAAAATTGCCTCCTCCGTATAGTTCCCTCTCCCCCCCTCACCTCCCCGCAGTCAGTAATCTCTCTATATATAAATATATAAGTCTATATACTTGACAAAGAGTGTCATTTGAAAAGACTCTTAACGAATTAAGAAAAGTTAATGTTTTGTTAGAAAGCTAAGATGCGTACTGCCATGTGCCAAAAAATCAGCTCTTTAATCTTGCTTTCTTTGAAATAGAATGCGAAGCGTTATAAAATAAAAATCGAATTGGCGTGTTTTACGGCCCACTTTTGATTTGCCTATAGTTTTTTGATTTTTTGTAACATTTCAGACAGAAATAATGTTGTTGTTGTGGTCTTCAGTCCGGGGACTGGTTTGATACAGCTCTCCACCCTACTCTATCCTGAGCAAGCCTCTTCATCTCCTCATAAGACCTGCAATCTTCTACATCCATTTGAATCTGCTTACTGTATTCATCTCTCTGTCTCCCTCTGCGATTTTTACCCCACACACTTTCGTCCAACACCTCCAGGTTAGAAACCTGTCTTACTCCCTTTCCAACCTCTGCATCCCTTTCATGCCCTTCAACTCTGATAACTACTGTGTGGTTTTTGTACAAATTGTAAATAACCCTCCATTCCCTATATTTTACTCCTACTGATTTCAGAATTTGCAAGAGTGTATTCCAATCAACAATGACAAAAGCTTTTTCCAAATCTACAAAGATAGAAATGTAGGTTTGCCTTTCCTTATTCTATCTTCTAAGATAAGCCATAGTGTGAGGATTGCCTCCCGTGTTCCTACATTTCTCCTGAATCCAAACTGGTTTTCCCCAAGGTCGACTTCTACCAGCTTTTCCATCCTTTTGTAAATAATTCGTGTTAAAATTTTGCAACCATGACTTATTAAACTGATGGTTCTGTAATTTTCACACCTGCCTGCACCTGATTTCTTTGGAATGGGAATTATTACATTTTTCTGAAAATCTGAGGGTATGTCAACTGTCTCGTACATCTTACGCACCAGATGAAATAGTTTTGTCATGGCTTATCCTCCCAGAGACTAGTAGTTCTGAGGGAATGTCATCTACTGCAGGGGCGTTGTTTCGACCTAGGTCTTTCAGGGCTCTGTCGCATTCTTCTCTCAGTATAGTATCTCCTATTTCATCTTTCTCTACTTCCTCTTCCTTTCTCTAAGTTCATTTCCATATACTGTTTCCAACTTTCAGCTTTCCCTTTCTGCTGGTAACTGGTTTTCCATCTGAGTTCTTTATATCCTTACAGCTGCTTTTCTTGTCTCCAAATGTCTCTTATTTTCCTGTAGGCAGTATCTATTTTTCTCCTATTTATACATTCTCCTACAGACTTGCATTTGTCTTCTAGCCACTCCTGCTTAGCTGTTTTGCACTTCCGGTCTATCTCATTTTTTAGTCGTCTGTATTCAGTTTTTTCTGTTTCATTTACTGCATTTTTTCATAGATATTTTTGCAAATATCTATGAAGCAATGCAAAGTGTAAAAGAAAAAAAAGAAAAAAAAAAAGAAAAAAAAGACCACAAGAGAGCAGAGTTGTAGAGAATTTTCTCCTCTACAAATTCATTTATTCTAGACGTACGATTAAGCCGTTATTTTCATCTAAATTTTGAACTGTCAAAAGGTGATCGCAAAGGCCCACTTTTAGTGTTAGTACCGTAACCGAAAGTGGGACAAAATTCACGCAAAATGAAAATGACGCTTTTTTAAGCAATGGTGTAAGATGGGGGACGTGGTTGGACTATTATATTGTAACCTTTATGTACTCTACCTTTCTATTTGGTCTATATATTTACTTACTATTCTTCTCTCAATTTGATGAATTTATTCAGACTTCTGTACATTTGGGAACATGTGAGGGGAGATAGATTACTGAAATTGCAGTAGACTTTAATATTATTGTTCTGGATATGTTTACCAGCAGCAGGGAAAAGCTTTGCTCTCTCTGCCGAAAGCAGAAGTGTGGTTAGCCGCAGCCTCCAGGTCAGAGAAGTGGAGTGACACGGTCGGCCGGATGCAGGTGGCTTTTTACCTGCAAAATGTTTATTCGGGACCTTGCGGGATGTACCACGCAATGCCTCGTAGACGGTCTCCGGTGGACGCCGGCCCAGAAGTGTTTTCGAGACAATCGGTCGTTCCGTATGAGAGCAAATTGGCCGATAAATGACAACAGGAGGGCTCTCTGGTCGCCAGCTCATTTATGGTGACGAATGTGCTGGCTGTTACCTGTAGAAGTTCTCCGAAGGCGGCAGAGCACGAAATGTTTTACTGTAATGAATGGTGGAACGTTCTGGACGCTTTCCATCTGTCAGGAGCAGCGGGAGGTAGGCTCCAGAGGCCTTAAATGGCGTAACTTTTTGGTCGGGGGACGAGGAGTGGGAGCGCCCTAAAATGTTTAGAGGGCAATCATCTTGGTGTCGGTAAATTCTGCGGGAACACTGCTGGTGTGGTCGGAGCCTCTTGGTGGCCGCGGAAAACGCGTCTCATTCGCCAAAACTTTGTAGGGAGACGGCGAGTTAATTTATGAACTGCACTCCGCCATCCCAATGGGTAGGCAATTAGCCGTTCTTGCAGACTGGTGCGTCTGACGTTCGAGGGCGTGGCCGCTGGAGCACTTGCTGTGGGCAGCAGCAGTGAGGAGGAAAGAGTTCAGTGGAGGCTTCCGTGCAGTACGGACCTCTTGATACTTAGTGGAGTTACATGCCGAGTCTGTCTAACAGATCGCAGTGACAATACGGTCGCGATTATTTTCCAGCTCTTCTGTTACCATCGTTTGTTGCTGCCGAGCCTGCTACGGTGGCATCACCTGTAATTTGGATTGGCTACAGTACTGCAAGCACCATCACCAGGACTTCTGTAATTCCGCTGTCTATAATTTTTCTTAAAGGGTTATTTTATTTAGGTTTGTCTTTTCATTCTGCGGATCTTGGTCATTATAGATAACTTCAAATTTCTGTGTAGATAACCTGTTAACGTCCTGTTTGTAGAGTTTCCCGATCCTTTGACTCAGTCATTGAATTTTTGTTGTTTTTTACGAAAATTGTAATATCTAGATATTCTATATACTATTGTCAACTTAGTATGGTAGAGAATGTCGTTTGCTTTAAAGTACAGAGCTGTAAAAATGTTTATTAGATTTGTTATGAGCTCGGATGTTCGATTTTTTGGTTGAAATAAATTTGTTTTTGAGTAGATCTTCTTTAAAACATCCCATCTCACTATTTTCGAGGTGTAAAAAATGTTCAAATGTTTGTAAATCTTATGGGAGTTAACTACGGGGTCATCAGTCCCTAAACATGCAAACTACTTATGAACTACTTACGAACTAGGACGGCACAAATATCCATGCCCGAGGGGGGATTCGAACCCCCAACCGTAGTGGCCGTGCAGACCGTGACTGAAGCGCCTCAGTCCCCTCGGCCACCGCGGCCGGCTTCGAGGTGTAAATAGATTAGTTAAATTCAGAGTGTACCAATTAATACTCATTTCATTATTTCATGGTACAGCTCATAACTTTCTCAGAGAAGGAACTGATACTCTATTTATTTGTTTTAAAGATACCTATGACCACATCATAAGCATGAAGGCTATATGGTCAACGATTATTTATTATCATGTTTTGTGAAACATGGTGGCGGCCCAGGTTTATTAACTGATATTTAATTAAGTTGTTATAAAAAAATTAAGTGTGGAACATTGAAAGGTGCTACCTCACTTTGAAGGTACACACAGAATAGCTGAAAAAATAATCCCACACTAGATATATAACTTACAATGGAAAACATTTACGGACAAAATAAATAGATAAAACTATGTGGGATTGTCCTATATATGGTCAATAGTTTTTACATCGTGAAAATCGGAAAAGTGATTTCCCCCTTTTTTTCCAGCCCCGCGTGGTTCAATGTAAACAAATATTCCTTAAAATCAAGAGTGGATATTTTACCCACTCTTAATATTTTCCAGTGGATACAGCTACTGCTGAACCCACTTCAACCACCGCAGTGGTAACACACTGGAATCGTATTCGGGAGGGCGGTGGCTCGAATCCAGCTCCAGACATCCAATTTAGGTTTTTCGTGATTTCCCTACATCACTCCTGGCAAATGCTGGGATGGTTCCTTTGAAAGGGCACGGCCTATTTCCTTCCCTGTCTCTAATTAGTAAGCTGTCGATGGGACATTAAACCCCAGGTTTCCTTCCTTACACTTCAACCGCCGGCCCTGATAGCGACAATTGTGGATTAGTTTCAGCTTTGTTGGGCAACTGTTTTGTTTAGATGTTTTGTTGTCACGTTTGTGACAAATTTTCCTTCAGCTGCAGCTGTCTTGGCTGATATGGTACATTAAATAATGTAGGTAGTGTGTTCCATGTTTCTTACGGTCAACACTTATTAATTTGAAGGGTAATTTTATGAGCAGAAAACAAACGTCGTTCTGTAAAAGATCTGTTGTTTATAACCTACGTTTTGTTCTCAATAGAAAATGAAATTCTTTATTAAAAAAATCGTAGATCTCAAGCGTTTCTTAAATAAACTGTCCCACAATGTACTTTCATGTCTTCCAATGGTTTTTAGAAAAGCTAATAAACACAAATATAGAGTTATTACCAACTTTTATGGCACTACATACGTGTCCTGTTATAAACAGTTCGTTAAAATCAGTTTAAACTATACCAATGTCTCATCCGATATCGTCTTCAGAAATGAAACTTGTCTGCCGCTTGTAGCGCTGCTGTCGTGGCGTACAACAAAAATCAGTTGGAGTATAGCGACTGTATAAGTTAGAGGTTAGACTGTAGCGGGACCCTGTCCTTAACCTTGTTTATAGTCAAGTTTTGAACTAAATTAATGTTACACATCATCAGTATTATAATACTATTTTTCTTTCTTTGTATACTACACTTAAAATTTTGTACATTATGCATATTTTTTGTTTTACTGTTCGATAATTTCTAAGCTGTTTTCATGGATACATGAAGTTAAAATCTTTTTCAAGTTTTTATTCTTGTTTCTTACATAAGACTTGAAAAATGCATATATACCTGGGCAACACCAGGTTTACCAGCTAATAAATACATAAAATGTGAACATGCCCTATGTTTTAAAAAAATTACTGGCAGATTGCATACTGAATACATTACGATACATGTTTATGACAAAGTATTTACGAAATAGGTATAACTGGTACATTTCAATATTGTGAATCATAACGCTTTCTAGATTAGCTGCTCCGTAATTGTTTCCCAAATATGGAGGCCCGAAAGGGCCATTACGATTTAAACGTAAGAACTTCAATAAATTATTTTTTTGAGTTTAATATGTACGTTAAAGAAACAGAAAAATCTGTAACCAGGACTGCGAAAATTACCACGCGTGTTCCATATGCCAGTTCGGTGCACTGAAATACAACCAACATGTAAACATGAGTAAACATAAATGATAACGTCTCAGTGCTAAATGATGACGATTGGCGTTACTACATATTGTAACACACGTGAAGTGCTAATCGCTAGCAAGGCAAGCTGCTTTGTCTCTATATTTTGTGGATTTGTTACGCTAAGTGTAGCAAAATTGGGTGAAAAACGTCAGTACGCAATGCACAACATGGTTAGGCTTATACCTAAAATAAAAACACAAACCACCATGACAGCGTAAAACTACACTTGATGGAAGATAATAGATTATCCTGTAATGTATCCACTGATGATGGGCCTTCAGTGGCTTGAAAATTAGTTAGGGAATAAAACACGTCCATAAAACCAAACGGTTGCATTTTTAACGAAAATAAACTGACATTTCTCTTTTTCATTCAACAGCATCTCAGTGGAAATTTATCATAAGGTGGGTTAGGATACATAACTGTTATTAAAATATATTTATGTCCTTCTCTGTCACGATTGCACATTTAATTGGATGTTGTGACTAGTTTCGGAACATTGCTTCCATTGCTAGAGGTTTAAAAATGGACGCAATGATCCGAAACTAGTCCAAACATCTAAACAAATGAGCAACTGTGACAGGGAAGCATGTAAGTAAATTGCGTCTCAGATTTAGTGAATAAAGGAGATCGCAGAAAAGCAGATGCATCAGCGTTAATACTGCCACTCTCGAAACCAATTTCAACAGCAATTTATTAACGAAGCAATTACCCTAAAGTAGTTCACTCACGGTACCTCGGCTAAATTATGACAAACTAGCATCCGAATGCACAGCTGTGAGCTTGTAATACAATCAGTGATAGTCTGAATGGATGATCCATCTCCGATTATTGACAGATTAGATACTGGCGAGCCATACAATTAGCCAATTAGGAATGAACTTGCGCGCAATAAACTCTCCAGGACATGACGTATATTCTGCAATACTACACGGCAGTAATTACTGGTATAGAACACTCACTTATATGTTATTTTTGTTATTAGAACAATTTTAACAACAGATGTTGAGATGTGAAACCTGAAGTTCACTAGGCGTACTGAATGTTCAAAAAACTTGTCAACTGTGAAATGAGTGACGAATGATGCAAACTGAGGTACCACTCAAGTTAATTTCCTTCTGGTCTTGCGCTAGAAACGTCTACAACAGGACTGTTCGTATTTTGCGAAATGTGGAAACATTTCCGATCACTAAGATTAAGGAGATTTTAGTGTCCGTAAAGGATTGTTTGCATAAGCTGGGTGACTACCATATCCCATGCAGCTGTGACATGGCACTGTTAAGTCAGCCTATAACGAATGTGGACGACCGGTGTACTGAACTTCAGTGTCACAGATATTTACAGCAACCTAGCAAATATGATACTGCAGATCATTGCCTAGTCATAGAGCACCCTGAGGAGTATAACAACATAGAGATTACAGCATGAATTTTCCCCTGTTGGGGTTGTGTTCTTATGGAAGCAATTAAAATTAAACTAGCAATCAACTTTATAAATAAAGATGGACGTTTCTACTTATTTAATGCATGGTATCAAAGTCTCTCTCTCTCTCTCTCTCGTCAAAAAACAGAGGGACGGGCTGAATGTCGTCTCGATTGCTGATCTTTGTATTTACTATCGATTGGAGCTGTAGCAAATCGTATGTATTCGGTACTGAGTAACGAATACTTCGGCTGAGACGAAATACTGAATCATTACTCATGAATACATTTAGTTACTCGCATCTACAGTATCGATACGAACTTACTCACGATTATTCGTACATTTCGTTACTATCATCTACCGTATCGATGCATATATTTCGTAATTTGCATCTATCGTATCGATACACAGTCTGTAACGAAAACCAATACGGAAAATGCATTATGTGGTACTATTTATTCAAAAATGTTCAAATGTTTGTAGAGCTTATGGGACTTAACTTCTGTACTAGCTTATCTGAAGACGTCACAAACATCCATGCCCGAGGCGGGGGAGGGGGGGGGGATTCGAACCCCGGATGAGGAACGGCCTCGCGCATCGTAGCACAGTGCCTCAATGCGCTCGGCCGCTCCGCCGCGGCTACTATTTATTATAAGATGAATAATTTATATAAGAGCAATAGACATCCGTGACGAACTTTAAGTGCATATTGCGTAGCTCTACGATTTTAGATGGCTATTTTTGTTTTGAAACATTTTTGATTATACTTCTTTGCCGTGTTTGCACGTTAATCCTCGATGATCTGACCGCCGCTTTTAACGCAAACATATTTTTTATTGAATTTTTACCTGTAAAGGTTACAGTTTAATGATTAATTATTTGTTTTTGATCTTGTCTACTATAAAAAAAGTTTCGTAAAACGTTCTCAAAATCTATCATCTACACGTTTTCATTCATGACTGTATTATCTTAATTGTTAATGTCACATAACAACAGCTGCTCGCAAATGTAGTGCTACTACTACGGTCGGTCACACTGGCATTCATGACAAAATATTCCGATTGATTTTAACATTCCAAGCCTCTAAGTAAAATGCGGGACAGAACTTAAAACATAGGTGGGGCTTGCTGATTTTGTTAAATCTGTATGAGAATTATGTTTGAATCAGAGGGAAATGGACTGCACTGCATACAGACTACGTGGCAAATTTCAAGTATTTAAAGTAGTATTAAAAGTATCAGTTTCAAAGACAGTGTAGCTGCCGTATTTCTGGATGGTACTAGTAACGAGAGTAACTAGTAACGATACGTTTGTAACGAGTACTGTTTCTGTTAGTAACGGATACGCATCTTATCGCTACTCTCACAGCTCTCCTATCGATGCTGCTGACGTTTATCATCTTTGGTTGTATGATGGTCCCTCTACAGTCTAACCTCTAACTTATACACTATACAGTCGCTATACTCCAACTGATTTTGTTATACGCCACGATAGCAGCGCTACAAGCGGCAGACAAGTTTCATTTCTGAAGACGATATCGGATGATACATTGGTATCGTTTAAACTGATTTTAACGTACTTTTTATAACAGGACACGTATGGAGTGCCATAAAAGTTGGTAATAACTCTATATTTGTGTTTATTAGCTTTTCTAAATACCATTGGAAGACATGAAAGTACATTGTGGGATAGTTTATTTAAGAAACTCTTGAGATCTACGAATTTTTTAATAAAGAATTTCATTTTCTGTTGAGAACAAAAAGTAGGTTATAAACAACCTCGACGTCATATCTCCTGAACTATGTTTCGCAGGTAATTTTAAACCCACAGCTATTGTTGTCTGATAGTAAGCAATGTGTGTACTAAGGTAGAGATGTGGAAAAATAGCGGATGATGTAGCAGTTATTCGGAAATTTCATTGTTTATGACGTCATATCTCCTGAACTATGTGTCGTACTATGATGTAAAGGGACTTTCAGTGGTATATGTGCCTAATGTCTGCAAAATATGTCGTGAATGGTTTCAGCTGTAAAGACGTAATAAATCGAAACCTCATGTATAAAGATGCGGATTTCCTGAACCAAATTGTTTAGGACCTCATATCTTTGAAATATCTCGCGAATACAATTTACACGGTACCGTAATGCCAAATTCCGTAGATATATTTCATGAACATCGCAAACCTAGTAAGCGATAAACTTTTTTCCTTTCGTCATTTTGTTGGCGTTATCAGCAAGAAAAGTTTCGCGAAGATTTGATATTATGTTCAAAGTTTATTGCGTCGCTAAATGCTCGCATTGTCAAATAGCTGACGATTAAAATCACGCTATCTCGCGCTGCAAGATGGGGAAGTTTTAATCGTTGTGATATCGTATAAACTATGTATCGTAGGTGGTTTTTTCAAACATAACAAATGATTCCTGACTTTAAAGAATATTTGTACCACACTTGGTCGAAATCGGTCCCTTACTTTAGGAGCAGATGTGGAATGTTATCATATGATGCGGCCGTTTCTCACGACTGTCATTCTCTCTAGATATCTATGAAATTCCCGCACCGGTTGTCAGTTATATGAAATTGTCAGAACGACATGTTTAAGGACCAACAATATCCCATTCTCAAGTCCTACAAGAAACAAAAATTAAGATGCGAACATACGATACAATTAAACCTTCTAGTATAACTTACCTAAAAATTAAAATTAAAATGAATCAGTCATTAGGCAACGTCCACCTTAAAATATATGCAGCATCGGTGCATTTTCATGCAATAATCTGACATTTTGTCGGTTTGAACTGCCGGCTAGCTGCACTGTTGTTTCCGCGATAATCTAGCAGCAGCTACAAGTTACAGAAGACTCACGGCGTAACTCCCGCGGAAGGGGCCAAGTGTGTTCCAATAAAATAATTTAAAAAGACTCTGTAAGTTTCTGAAGCATGACTGTATAGCTGAAAATCTATAATTGTCATGTAAATTTTATTATTTCTGCAGAAGGACGTTATTAAAATGCGTCCAGAAATTCCCTTTGGACAGTTCTGTCCTTTCATATAATACGTTGTTCAACTCTTTATTTACTGCACAGAATATCTCTCTCTCTTCTAAATTAGAGAGCAACCATCCTTTATTGGAACACACTGGGTCACTTCCGTGGGAGTTACGCCATCACTCATATTTGACTTGTAGCTGCACATAGATTGTCGCTGTAACAACGATTGCTAGCTAGCTAGCAGTTAATAGTGGTTCTTCGAACCGACTACATGTCAGATTATTGCATGACAATGCACCGATGCGCATTTATTTTAAGATGGATGTTGCTCAATGACTGATTCATTTTAATTTTAATTTTTAGGCAAGTTATCCTAGAAAGGATAATTGTTTCTTGTGTTTGTATCTTAATTAAGTCGTATTTTACGTTCTTTCCTTGTTTCTTGTAGGACGTGAGTATGGGATAATGTTAGTCCCGAAACATGTCATTCTGACAATTTTATATAACTGACAACTGGTGCGAGAATTGGCTAGATACATAGGACAGTTGTGTGATGACGTCAAAGGAGAATAACGACTGTCATTCTTTATGACGTCATATCTCCTTACGTATTTGTCGTAGGCGCTTCTTACCAAATCAAAAATCAAATGTTCAAATGTTTGTAGAGCTTATGGGACTTAACTACGGGGTCATCAGTCCCTAAACTTACAAAATACGTATGAACTAGCTAAGGACGTCACACATATCCATGCCCGAGGGGGGATTCGAACCCCCGACCGTAGTGGCTGTGCAGACCGTGACTGGAGCGCCTCAGTCCCCTCGGCCACCGCGGCCGGCGCGCTTCTTACCCCGACAGAGATTGTTGCCTTATAGTAAGGAACTTGTGTACCAAGTTTGGTTGAAATCGGTTCAGTAGTTTAGGATCACATGTGTAACATATATATATATATATATATATATATATATATATATATATATATATATACACAAATAAAGCCTATTTTATAAGATGTAGACACGAAGATTGCTAGATTTGGGACTAAATAGATTGTAATTAATAAATATTTATGGCACAGCTGTGTTTTTTCAACATGCAGCTCATGACCTATCTTAAAGTTGTCCAACAGCACCTACACAAAATAAAACTATAATCGTTTCTCTGAAGTATTAATAAAGGCGGCAGGACAGGGGGGGGGGTGAAGAATTCGGAAGCTTACTGCGTCATCTTACTTTCCTTTTACTCACATATGAGGTGCGACAATAAAGTAATGAGACTGTTTTTCTTTGCAAGATGTGGCAACCCTGCAGGCACAAATTCTTGGACCTTGGCCTATAACCTGCTTCTAGTCTAACCAGCACATCGATGAAACTGCTCAGTCGTGAGTTGCACTGTAATGAGTTAACACGTGTTTGTGTCTCTCGTCACGATAATGGAACCGCATATTTTTACGCAACGGTTATTATTAGACTAACTATTTCTCGATTGATGTTCAGTTCTTCTGCAATCATTTTCACGGATAATCGTAGATCAGATGGTACGAGTTCATGCACACTGGCCAAGTCGACATTCGGCCACATTTTATGCCAACGAAAAACTTGAGCTCTTAACATAACCTCCTCTCCAAAAGCTTTCTGAAGTTTCACGTAAGTTTTCGTCGCATTTTTACGCAATTTAATGCAAAAAGAAGTGGCATACCATTGCGCATTATTATGCGGTTCCATTTCCGTGTCGAGAGACATAAACACCTATTAACTGAGCAGTAGCATCGATGTTCCATCTACATCTACATGGGATACTCTGCAAACCACATTTAAGTGCCTGGCACAGGGTTCATCGAACCACCATTATACTATTTATCTCCCTTCCATTCTCGAATAGCGCGCGGGAAGAAAGAACACCTGAATCTCTCTGTTCGAGCTCTGATTTCTCGTATTTTATTCTGATGATCATTTCTACCTAAGTAAGTGGGAGTCAACAATATATTTTCGCATTCAGAGGAGAATGTTGACGATTGGAGTTTCGTAAGTAGCCCACACCGCAGCGATAAGCGCCGTTGTAATGAAACCCATCCCAGATCCTGTATCATTTCCGTAACGCTGTCTCGCCTGTATCGTGACAATACGAAACGAGCTGCCCTTCTTTGGACTCTTTCGATGTCCACCGTTAAACCCACCTGATAAGGATCCCTCACTGGGCTGCAATACTCCAAAAATGGACGGACAAGCGTAATGTATGCAGTTTCGTTTGTAGTTCTGGTGCATGTTTTAAGGGTTCTGCCAATAAAACGCAGTCTCTGGTTCGGTTTTCCCACGATATTATCTACGTGTTCTTTCCAATTTAAGTCGGAAGTAATAGTAATTCCTAGGTATTTTGTGGAGTTTAACGGATTTTTTTCGTACTCATGTGGACGACTTCACGCTTCTCATTATTTAGATTCAATTGCCAATTTTTACACCATACTGATATCTTATTCAGATCTTCAGATGATTTTACTAGACGGTAAACGGCGTCATCTGCAAACAACCTAAGAGAGCTACTTAGATTTTCCCCTAAATCGTTTATGTAAATAAGGAACAGCAGAGGACCAATAACACTACCCTGTGGAACGCCCGATATCACCTCTGTGCCTTGCCATAGATTACTACGAACTGTGTCCTCTCTGACAAGAAATCCCCTATCCAATCGCAAATTTGGGGCGATATACCATAACCACGCAATTTGATTAAATGCCGTTTGGGAGGTATGGTGTCTAAAGCTTTCTGGAAATCAAGAAATACGGAATCGATTTACAAACGCTTGTCGATAGCACCGATTACTGTGAATAAAGAGCTAGTTGTGTTTCGCATGAACGATATTTTCTAAATCCGTGTTGACTTTGGGCAATAGATCGTACTGTTCGAGATAATTCATAATATTTGAGTACAGGATATGTTCTAAAACCCTGCTGCAAATTGACGTCAATGAAATAGGCCTGTAGTTTAGAGTGTTACTCCAACTGCCTTCCTTGAATATAG
This sequence comes from Locusta migratoria, assembly GCA_026315105.1. Taxonomy (NCBI): domain Eukaryota; kingdom Metazoa; phylum Arthropoda; class Insecta; order Orthoptera; family Acrididae; genus Locusta; species Locusta migratoria. The sequence continues at coordinate 429,622,842 of CM048747.1, forward strand.
GTGTGACCTGTGCAACTTTCCAATCTTTTGGTATAGATCCTTCTTTGAGAGAGCGGTTGTATATGGCTGTTAAGTAAGGAGCTATCACTTCAGCATAATCAGATATCTAATGGGTATACAATCCAGACCAGATGACTTCTTCTTGTTAAATGATTTTAGTTCCACTTGGACTAGAAGCAGCCGGGATTCGAACCCGGCTCCCCCAAACCCCCTCTGACACAAATTTCCAGCTCTACCCTGCCCACTGTTACTCTTACGGGAATTAGTACAAAGTGACTACGAGTTTGAGTACTGTGGGCAGGGTAGAGCTGGAAATTTGTGTCTGATGGGAGGCGTGCTTCTGTAATCCTTGCAGGTGCGGGGATCACTGTGTCCCCAGTGGTGTAGGGGTCAGAGGAATGCCTAGTAATCGGGAGACCCGGGTTAGAATCCTGGCTGGGTACTCAATTTCAGCTTTGCCCATGCGCAGTTGATGTCATATGAATTCTGTGAATATGAAAGAATAACAACTGCAGAATCAGAAATGACGTCTGTTCTTTCGGAACGGACGCCACATGTATACAGGGTGAGTCACCTATCATTAGCGCTGGATATATTTCGTAAACCACATCAAATACTGACGAACTGATTCCACAGACCGAACGTGAGAAGAGGGGCTTCTGTAATTGGTTAATACAAACCATAAAAAAATGCGCGGAAATATATATTTTTAACACAAACCTACGTTTTTTTAATGGAACCCCCGTTAGTTTTGTTAGCACATCTGAACATATAAACAAATACGTAATCAGTGCCGTTTGTTGCATTGTAAAATGTTAATTACATCCGGAGATATTGTAACCTAAATTTGACGCTTGAGTACCACTCCTCCACTGTTCGATCGCTGCAACAAACATCGCGTTTCTACAGAATGATCTACTAATGTTGCTCGAAAATGTCCCACTGGAAACGCGTCGACGTATGTGGTATCAGCATGATGGTGCACCTGCACATTCCGCAATTATCACTAAGCTGACCCTTGACAGGATGTTCGACGGGCTTTTCATAGGACGTGGAGGACGCATAAATTGGCCAGCCCGTTCTCCTGATCTTACACATCTGGACTTCTTTCTGTGGGGTACGTTAAAGGAGAATGTGTACCGTGATGTGTCTACAATCCCAGAGGATATGAAACAACGTATTGTGGCAGCCTGCCGCGACTTTACACCAGATGTACTGCAGCGTGTACGACATTCATTACGCCATAGATTGCAATTGTGTGCGGCAAATGATGGCCACCGCTTTGAACATCTATTGGCCTGTCATGTCGTGACACACACTATTCCACTCCGTAATTGAAAACCGAAACCACGTGTGTACGTATACCTCACCCCTATGGTAATGTACATGTGCGTCAGTGAAAAAGACCAATAAAGGTGGACGTAATGCCCAAGATATTGTGGCTACGCAAGCCTGTAAGGTTGCCACACCTTGCAAAGAAAAGAACTCGCAATACTTTATTGTCGTACCTCGTACGCACACAGATTTTTTTAGATACAGATTCCTGATGAAAACAGCGTTCTGAAGTTTTTCCTACAACCGCTGCACTCCAAAGACATTTGTTGTCCCCCTACACTCTTCTTCCCAACACCAGCTGGTTAAAGCCCTGCGCAGCCTTCAGATGTAGCAGATAGCGCTGAGCAGTGAAGAGCTACGGCGGCAGTTCCCCGAGACGAATACTCAGTGGCCGCGTCGCCAGGTGGTGCCCGCTTCTGGATTTATCGGCCATTTGGTGCGGCCGGCGGCCGTTCTGTGCGGCCGCTGTATTGGCGGCACTCGACGTGATGGAGAGCGACCGCGGGCACCCGCGATGGCCACCTTTCATCTACGTCCGCGCCGAGGCCGCGGGGCCGGCACAAAGCCGGCTGCCGGCCTCTCAGGCGCACCAGGCGTCCGGCGTCCGGAAGGAGATTGATCGTCCGGTCCGCCGCGCTGGCCGGTGACCCTCCTCCTCTCCTCTCCTCAGGGCTGACTGGCTGCAGGGCCACCCCAGGCAATGCTCGCCACTGTCTTCTGGTCGCCGGCTTCCATTTCCCTGAGATTGAGGCGGGGCCAACAGCCCAGAGCGGACGAGCGACTCTTTGAAAGCCCGCTGCGAAACACGAGGCGCGACCTGTCGGCGCGAGTCGTAACCCTGACGGCTCCTTGCCGAGTTCGCCGAACGGTGAACGCGAGCGCAATTCTTTATTGCGCTCGGAAATGTAGGACAGTAACTCTCTGTAAGCAGTGTCTATTAGGAGAAGCACCGGTACTGCTTGGTATCGACTACTTTCACCTCAATACTCTTCTACTTCTTAAGTGATAAATTGACACATTATAAGGGGTTGTTGTGGTCATCTGGAGATTGGTTAGATGCAGCTCTCTACCCTGCTCTATCATAAGGAACCCCTTCATCTCCTCATAAGAACAGCAGCATACATTGAATCTGCTTACTGTATTCATCTCTTGGTCTCCATCTGCGAATTTTACCTAACATACTTCCTTCCATTGCTAAATTTATGATTCGTTGATGTCCTACCAATCGACTCCTCCTTTTAGAAATGCCATGCCAAAAAAAAAAAAAAAAAAAAAAAAAAAAAAAAAAAAAAAAAAAAAAAAAAAACCACTCCACACAAATGCCTTCAGCATAGACTTTTTTCCGCTTAAAATGGTAATCGACATTAGCAAATTTCTCTTTTCAAAAAACGCTTTCATTCCCATTGCCATTCTGCATTTTATATCCTCTGATACGCGACCATCATAAGATATTTTACTGCCCAAGTAACATAATTCGTGTACCACCTTTATTGTTTCGTTAGCTAATTTAATTCCTTCAGCGTCCCCTGATTTTCCAAAAATGCATTCCATTACCCTTGTTTTACTCTCGTTAATGTTCATCTTATACGCTCCTTTCAACACACTGTCCATTGCATTCAATTGCTCTCCCAGGACCTTTGTTGTCTCTGACAGAATTACAATGTCATCAGCAAAACGCAATGTTCTTTTTTTATTATTATTTCTTCACCCCGAACTTTAATTCCTCATCCAAATTTCTATTTGCTTTACTTCACAGATTGCTCAGTGTGCAAATTGAATAAAATTTGAAAAAGGCTACAACCCTGTCTACGTGATAGTAATGGCGATCCTGCAGATGATAGTGCTACTAAAGCAGCGTTACTAAACATAGCTTTTAGAAACTCATTCAGCAAGCAAGACGAAACCAATAATCCAGATTTCGAATTATAAACAGAGGCCGTAATGAGTAACGTTGAAGTAGATATCATCGGAGTAGTGAAGCAACTTAAATCACTTAACAAGATCAAGTCTTCTGGACCGGACTGTATACCCATTAGATTTCTGATTATGCTCAAGTGATAGCTCCTTACTTAACAGCCATGTAGAAGCGCTCTCTCAAAGAAGGATCTGTACCAAAAGATTGGAAAGTTGTACAGGTCACACCTATATTCAAGAAAAGCAGTAGGAGTAACCAACTACATGCCTATTTCATTGACGTCAATTTGCAGCAGGGTTTTGGAACATATCCTGTACTCAAATATTATCAATTATCTCGAACCGAATGATCTGTTGATCCAAAGTCAACACGGATTTAGAAAATATCGTTCATGCGAAACACAACTAGCACTTTACTCACACGAAGTGATGAGTTCTATCGACAAGGGTTCTCAAATTGATTCCGTATTTCTTGATTTAAAAAAGGCTTATGACACGGTACCTCACAAACGGCATTTAATCAAATTGCATGGTTATGGTTTATCGCCCTAAGTTTGCGACAGGATAGGGTATTTCCTGTCATAGAGGACACCGTCTGCAGTAATCGATCGTAAGGCAGCGACAAAAACAGAGGTGATATCGGGCGTTCCACGGGGTACTGTTACTGGTCCTCTGCTGTTCCTTATTTACATAAACGAATTAGGGGAAAATCTAAGTAGCTCTCTTAGGGTGTTTGCAGATGACGCCGTCATTTACCGTGTATTAAAATCATCCGAAGATAAAAACCAACTGCAGAACTATCTAAATGAGATATTGCTATGGTATAAAAATTGGCAATTGAATGTAAATAATGAGAAGTGTGAAGTTGTCCACAAGAGTACGAAAAGAAATCCATTAAACTTTGTTTACAGGATAAATCAATCAAGGCCGTAAACTCCACTAAATACCTAGGAATTACTATTACTTCACACTTAAATTGGAAAGACCACGTAGATAATGTCGTAGGAAAGGCGAACCAGAGACTGCGTTTTATTTGCAGAACCATTAAAAGATGCAACAGAACTACTTAAGAAACTGCATACACTACGCTTGTCCGTCCTTTTGTGGATTATTGCTGTCCAGTGTGGCATCCTTATCAGGTGGGTTTGACGGAGGACGTCGAAAAGCTCAAAGAAGGGCAGCTCGTTTTGTATTGTACGATACAGGGTAGACAGCGTTACGGAAATGATACAGGATCTGGGATGGAAATCATTACAACAACGGCGCTTATCGCTGCGGTGTAGGGCTACTTACGAAACTCCAATCGCCAACATTCTCCTCCGAATTCTAGAGTATTTCGTTGACTTCCACTTACAGAGGTAGAAAAATCATCAGAATACGAGAAATCAGAGCTCGAACAGAGAGATTCAGGTGTTCTTTCTTCACGCGCGCTATTCGAGAATGCAATGGGAGATAAATAGTATAAAGGTGGTTGCATGAACCCTCTGTCAGGCACTTAAATGTGATTTGCAGAGTATCCCATGTAGATGTAGATGTACTCCCTTCTCAACCTGTGCAACCCTTTCATGCCTTTCAATTCTAATAACTGCTGACTGGGTTTTGTAAAAGTTGAAATAACCTTCCGTTTCCTATATTTTACTCCTGCTTGCTTCAGAATTTGAAAGAGTGTATTCGAATCAAAATTGTCAAAATGTATCTCCAATTCTACAAAAGCTAGAAATGTAGATTTGCCTTTCCGCAATCTATCTTGTAAGATAAGTTGTAAAGTGAATATTGCCTCACGTGTTCCTACATTTCTCCTGAATCCAAACTGATTTTCCCCGAGGTCGGCTTCTACCAGCTTTTCATCATTCTGTTAATTTTGCAACCATGACTTATTAAACTGACGGTTCTGTAATTTTCACACCTTTCTGCGCCTGCTTTCTTTGGAATCGGGATTATTACGTTTCTTAAAGTCTTAGGGTATTTCCCCTGTCTAATACATCATACGCACCAGGTGAAAAAGTTTTGTCATGACTGGCCTTCCCAGAGACTTCAGTACTTCTGATGTAACGTCGTCCACTCCAGGAGCCTTGTTTCGGCTTAGGTCTCAGTATAGTATTTCCTATTTCATCTTCATCTACTTCCCTTCCCCTCCTGTAATACTGTCTCTAAGATCATTTCTTTTGTATACCCCTCTACATACTCGTTACACCTTTCAGCCATCCCTTCTTCTTTCCCAAGAGTTATAACTCAATATGTGGGAATCCTCCGGATTCGATAAGGACCTGACAACAAGGGAAAGATGTCGAGTGCATAGACAATTCATTTACTCTCGTTGACGTATTTTAAACATTTTTGAAGGGTACATAACACAGACAAATTCACCATGCAGGATGGTCATTCGTGTCGATACAGGACAACTTACTTTGTACAGACCCCATATTACACGGTACGTAGTAACCGACGCAAAGTCATCGAGTAAAACAAAAGTGATATCTGGCGTTCCACAAGGAACTGTTATACGGTCTGTACTCTTCCTGTATCGACGGTTTAGGAGACAATGTGAGCAGCTCTCTTAGAATGTTCGCGGGTGATGCTGTCATTTATCGACTAGTAAAGTCACCAGAAGATCAAAATCAGGTGTAAAACGATTTAAATAAGATATCTGCAAGGTGCAAAAATTGGCAATTGACCCTGAATAATGAAAAGTGTGAAGTCATTCATATTGAACTTCATTTACGCGATAAATCCGTCAAATCTACATGTCGTAAATTCTACTAAATACCTAGGAGTAACAATTATGAATAACTTAAATTTCAAAGAAGAATTGTAGGGAAGGCGAACCAAAGACTGCGTTACCGAGTCAGAAGAATTAGAACATGCAGCAGTTCTACTAAAGAAACTGCCTAAACCACACTTTTGGAGTATTGCTGCGCATTGAGAGTCCCACAGACTGACGGAAGATATATAGAACGTTCAGGAAAGGGCAGCTCGTTTTCTATCATCCCGATACACGGGAGAGAGTGCTACGGAAATAATGCTCGAACTTGGGTGGAAAGTTTTAAAAGATAGGCATTTTTCTTTGCGGCCAGATCTATTTGCGAAATTTCTTTCACCAACTTTCTCCTCCGAATGTGAACATATTTTGTTAGCACTTACCTACATAAATCAAATGTTCAAATGTTTGTAGAACTTATGGGAGTTAACTAAGGGGTCATCAGTCCCTAAGCTTACAAACTACTTATGAACTAGCTAAGACTACGGATGGCACAAATATCCATGCCCGAGGGGGGATTCGAACCCCCGACCTTAGTGGCCGTGCAGACCGTGACTGGAACGCCTCAGTCCCCTCGACCACCGCGGCCGGCTAACCTACATAGGGAGACATGATCATCGTAATAAAATAAGAGAAATTCGATTTAAAACTGATAGATTTATTCCTTTGTCCCGTGCACTATTTGGGAATGGAACGACAGACAAATTAGAAGCGGTTAGATGAACCCTCCGAGGTGATTTGCAGTACTGTACCGGGGACGGCCGTAGCGGATTGGATGGGTGTGGGGAAGTGGCAGATTAAGACTCGTGGTGCCTGAGAAAATAAAATTTATTTCTTTATAAGTTACTCGCGGTTGAATGGCTCCTCTGCCCGTGGCTGGGACAGGCGTTGCGAGTGGCAGGCGGAAGCGTCTGCTGAGACACAAGCCAGGCCTGCGGACGCAGCTCGCATTCCGCTGAGTGGAGCTGCCAGCAGACCTCGCCACACCACAGAATAGGGAGCATACCTTATTCTGTGGCCACACCGCGCCGCACGGCGCTGCCGTTTGGAGACACGCGTCCTTAGCTGTACGCCCCGGCGCGCCGACCCCACCTGATGACGTCTTGCTGCCTACCGGCGTCGCGGTATCTGGCGGTGGCCGCTGAGGGAACCCCGCCTCCGGCTCAGCCATCGTGATGACATAGAAGGAGTGGCGGCCTGCCAGAGCCGCGGCGATGAAGGTCCTCACTTCGACGCCCACTGTCGGTGGCGTGCTGCCCTGTTAGATCGCGGCGGCGTCATCCGGCGTAGAGACGTTCCCGTCAATGCATTCTGGGTCACCGAACGCCCACTGCCGATACAGTGCCTTTCAGTACTGCTTTCCTGTTAAGATCTTGTCTGACATGTTCCACTTGCATACACCGAACTCTTGACGTTCTGCATACCGTCGGTCAGTGGTCTCAGAGCGACGACCCGTCGTCTCAGTTTCCGGCTTACTGTCATCAGCAGACTTGTTTCGACACCTTCAACTTCTGCCGCCTTCTGCTGGTGGAACATGTACTCGCGAAAACCACAATATAACTTCACTTGTTAACTGATAAAATTAACAAATATCTCCTTGCCTCTTCAGTACTTATGTAAAGGTTGATGTAGCACAAGGGTTTCAACAGATGTGACAAACGCCTGAAATGTAGGAAAGAATGAAACAGTCAGTGATGCGGCACATAGACACCTGCATAAAGGTAGTGATGGACATTTTGAGCTGCTTCTGTAGACAACTGTAGATAGTAAATTACACTGTATCAACACAAATGACGAACCTGCATAGTGACGCGGTCTGTTATGTAGAACACAAAAAACGCCGCTAACACGGAAACGAAAGGAAATAAACCAAAGAGTACCCGACATGTTCTTCTTGGGGTCAGGTTCTCAATCGAATTCACGAAGTTTTCCCAGATATTTAGTTACACCCTGTATACAAGATCTTCTAGGTGGAACACAAATAATTGTAGAAGGTGATACTGTAGACGAATTTCAATAAAAATGCTATATAGCATGTGTCCCGTTTCTGCTGAATACAGATATACAGGTGTTAGTAAGTAAACCAAACAAAATTAAAACAAAGACAAATGTTGACTTATCACTGGTTCTTTCGTCGGTTATTGGTAGACCATCACCATATTAAACTGAAAGTACGTGTTTATGTATGTTCAATCTTTAAAGACTGAAGATGGCCTTGAAAGCCGAAAATCGACGAATTGAATAAAAGTATACACGAAGAACACACACAACACCGTTTTTTTTTTTCATTCAATATGAAGATATTCTAACTTACGGAAGAAGCCGGTAAATAGTCATTTGTCTGTGGTTACATACTAACAGATGTATCTCTGTACTCAATAAAAACTATACATGTGTTTATGGTATTGAAAAAAAAAAAGGCTACACTACACTTGTTCATCGTAATTTGGAGTATTGCTGCACAATGTAGGATATTCACCAAGTGGGAGTGATGGAGGATATACAGAAAGTTAAGGGCAGCTCGTTTTGTATTATAGGGGAGAAAGTGTCACGGAAATGATGCAAGACCTGGGGTGGAAATCATAAAAGGAAAGGCATTATTCGTTGCCACTAGATCTATTTGCGAAATTCCTTTCAGCAACTTTCTCTTCCTAATGCGAACATATTTTGTTAGCACCCACCTACATTGGGCGGCGAATTAAACGTGCGCGCTGGGGCACCGTGTTACGGTGCGCAAGGCCGTTCGCCGATGGGGGTTCGTGTCCCCTCTGGGCATGGGTGTTTGTGTTGTCCTTAGGTTAGTTTACCTGAGTTTAAGTAGTCTGTAAGCTATGGAGTAATAACCTAGCAGTTGAGTCCGATAGATTTGCAAACATTCACATAGTCATCATAATGAAATAAGAGAAATCACATCGATATTGGAAAATTTCCGGTGCTAATTTTTCCTGCGTGCGTTTAGAGAATGGAGCGGTATGATATTTGTCAAAGCATAAAAGTGATTCGATGAACGCACTGCCACGCACTTAAATGTCATTTGCAGAGTAATTATGTAGGCCGGCCGCGGTGGCCGAAGGGACTGAGGCGCTCTAGTCACGGTCTGCACGGCCACTACGGTCGGGGGTTCGAATCCCCCCTCGGGCATGGATATTTGTGCCGTCTTTAGTCTTAGCTATTTAATAGGTAGTTTGTAAGCTTAGGGACTGATGACCCCGTAGTTAAGTCCCATAAGTTCTACAAACATTTGAACATTTAATTATGTAGATGTAGATGGGAAGGCGATGACCTTCCTGGTCTTGACTCCGTGGGCCGTACTTGGCAACAACACGATGCATTCCAAGATAATGTGTCAGGACTTTATGATGTGATCTACCTGAAATCTTACATTGACACACAAAATTTCGTTGACGTTCCTAGCATGTCGGCAGAAGTCTGAGGCGGTCCTCAACGATTATAGCCAATTGTATCAAACCGTTCTCAAGTAACGGCATTCCTTACATGCGGGAATTGTATTTTATGTATGTTCCAATTCACTGACACAGACAGGCACATAGAAATGACACTCGCACAACTTAATTTTCAGCACAGCCCTATACTTCATTAGAAATACATTCACACAGGCTTTACTCACGATCGCATAACTACCGTTTCCGGCGACGGTGGCCAGACATGACTGAACACTTTTTACTGATGAAGACTGTGATCAAAACCGAAGTAGTGTATGAATATCTTTTCTAAGTGCTTGTCTACGGCTCAGCAGTCGTCATTAAAGTGAGTTGGAACATCAGTATTACATTTGTACGAGGGTTGGAACTGAAACAGTCGCAACATTGCTGTGGAGACACTATGCAATGGAATCTACTATTGTCGCTGATAGCAGACGTTGTTGACGTACGTACCACACCTCCGAGCAAATGGACTTGCTCTTCTTACGTCACGTGCGTGCGCACAGGCGAGGGAAACAGTCAGTTGTGGGCGAGCGGTCAAACGAAACGCATTACATTCCTCCACGGCAGACCGTCAGTGCACAGTATTACTGTTCGTTTTTGGAGCATCACCTACGACCAGCCTTGCGAAATAAGCGGCAACATTTTCTACGCAACCCACCCATCATTTTGCACGTCAATGCGCGGACACGTACAGCGCAAGCTGTGGCCGCTTTGTTCGGTCGAGGGGACTGGGACGTACTGTACCATTCACCACACTCCCCGAAGTCCTCGTGACTTTGATTTGAATCCGAAGATGAAGGAAGCATTTCGTAGCAAACGCTTCAGAACTGGTCCAGAGATTCGACAAGCAGTAGACCGCTCCATTCGCATCATCAACAGAACAGGTTCGGCTAATGGTGTACTACGCCTTCCTCATTGCTTGCAAAGGGTTCTACACAACGCTGGTAACTACTTTGAAGGACATTAACAGGTGAAAACATGTAACGCTTTTGCATCGATTGTGAATTAATAGTTACCACTATTTAAGCCCAACCCTTATATAAATAAAAATGAATTCCCGCGTGTATGAAATATCACTACTTGGCTTGATAGAATTGACTATTTCTACTTTTCTATGTTTGTAATTGTCAGTACGAAGTTTGTATAGAAAAAAAATTGGGAAAGTTACTCACATAATAGCATAATTCGAGTAAACTAAAAGGCCTTTGTCTGTGGGATTTTCGTGTGTACACAAGACGATAATTCATGATTGAAACGTTGAATATGCATGAGTCTGTCTTCCTTTTGGATCAGTTTCCAGGAAAAAATTCGTACTCGCACGGAAACAAAAGTAAGAATTTGGTCAAACTGAAAAAATCATTTTTTAAAGCAATCGTAACTAATGATGGATGTTGTAACCTCGTTGCCTTTTATTGTTTCATTCTTTCTGCCATTAGTTGAGTACTCGTCCCGGTCTAGTTGTCATGAAAGGTAATGGTGAAGGATTTGTTGTCAACTGTTTCTTCTCTCTTCTTGCTTCTCGCGGCGTCGTGACTTAGTTACTGCTAAGTTCGTAGCCGCGTTCTGACTTAGTACTGTCCTATGTCTGACTTCGTAGCTAACTAGTAACTGAATGAGTTCTGAATAGTAACTGCCCGAGTTCTCCTTAGTAACTCTTAGTTCTAACAAGTACTGTCGGACTGTCCAGACGTATGTCGGCCTAGATATAGCCGCTTGTAGAGGGCGCACATCTTCGGTTACTCCCTCCAGGATGCGCGGCGCCTGCTTGCGATTGGCTTTCGGTCGATCGCTGCCTTCTCCACGCTCGTTCTCTAGCGTCTGGCGTGTGGCGCTGACTTTACGCCACAACTTCCCCCCCCCTCCCCCCCGAAGCGCCGAACCGTTGTCGTGTATGGAGCTCGACAACGGGGGAGAAGGCAGGCTCATGGACGTACTGATGGACCTGAGTCTGTAGCTTCAGAGGACGCCAGACTACAGCCCGGCCCCGCCTTTCGGCCTGAGCTCGCGAGGGAACATCGTCTGTGAAAACCTCCGAAGGGCCCACGTCCACGACCTATGGCCCAGGTGCTGATGCAGATGGTGACAAAGGTGGCGACGTCGGCGTCAGACGCTGCGTGGCCTGCTGGTCCTGCCGGTCGATGTCCATCGGTATCAGAGGCGGTGTGGGCTCCATAGCGTCGGGCGGGCGGCGGGCGGGCGGCGAAGACCGTGCGGTCTGCGTGTTGCGTTACTCTGCCCAGAGAAACGCAGAAGGATCACCTTTTGTACCTGTTATAAGTCACTCTCCATTCCCTCCCCCCCCCCCCCCCCATCCTTGTGTGTTTTGGAGCGCGAGTGGAGTGCGATAATATTTCTTTGGGTGTTGGTAACTTGGATAGTATTGTAAGCTTTGGTTGTGGCAATGTAGTTAGTGGCGGCAAGGACTACCTGGCAGTAAAGGTTTCGTTGAGCTTTGAAGTAGAGGGTCGATCTGGTCAAGCCAGGGGTTTGCGAAGGCGGTGGAGTAACGGACACTCGATGTCCAGCCAATCAGAGGGCTCCACCCCTGTGAATTTGAAGAGGATACGGTTGGCCCTGGTGTCGCCTAGCGAGAGAAAGAGATCGGATCCTGGAGTGCCGACGTGAGGACAGCTGCTCGCTGGTCTCGCGGAGGTTTAGATAACGATTAGGTGAGAATCTTCAGCAATGTTGCTCATGGTGAGGCTTTTACCACCGATTGTTACGGGACGTAATCAATATCAGTTTTAACATTTTTTTGGGGGGGGGGATATTTTAAGTGATAGAATCAGATCTAGATGGTGTGTGCTTTGTCGTGGGTCAAAGTTGCTGCTAAGTCGGTTATTTATTGAATTATCAAGGGGAGCATTAGTTCGTTGAACGGGTTTTTGTAGTTGTTTCTGGTACATATTCATTTTAAGGGGTTTTATTCATTTTATAGTGATTTTCTTTGTAACTAGGACTTTGCGCGCGAAATGGGTAAATTGTAGTTTATGAGCCCAGTTGGTGCAATGTTAGTCTTTTATTAGTCACAATATGTTTCTCGTGTGTTTTCGATTTGTTTAATGCGTAAATGTGGAGAATTATGACGGTTTTCTTTATGCAATGTGATGAAGGTGTACGTTGCGCCAAGTTGTGGCCAGTACATAGTGAGTCTGGTAACAGAGGGTCTGTTGCAATTGCTTACCCTGCTCATGCAATAGTGTTATAATAATTACGTATAAATTAGTGTTAGCTGGCAGATATTTGTAAATTTTGTTAGGTTTACTTTGTAATGATTGTGTGCTATGATGATAGGCCCATGGGCTAGTAACAATGTTGCCAGACGTGATGTATTCAAATAATCATACCCAAATTCTGTAAAAGTAAGAGTAGATGCAGCTTCGTGGTAATGATTTTAAATTAAAGTAGCTTGGTGTTTGTTTGAGGCCATGCTGAACACGTATGTTCACCACTTCGACGGGCATTGTAATATTGTGTGATCCCCTTGTTCTCGTAGTAATCAGTAGGTGGGTAATGCAAATCTCATTCTCCAGTAAGATTTTATGTATTTAACCAGTGTGTCCGTTCACACCACTTTGCTGACCCTGGTATTCAAATTAGTTGGCTCGCGTAGTAATTCTTCGTTGCATGCCTTGTGCGAATGTGATAAATCATAGCTGGCAAACTGAGAATACTCTTTGCTTCCATATCCTTGCGAGTAACAATATTAATTTTTGTTTTGTTTTGTTTTGGGAAAACTTGCTAGGAGGTCCATTTGGATGTAGTATGAGATGATGGAAACTTAAGTTGTACTTAAATTTTCATTTATACTAAAATTTGCATTTAAATCCATATGAAGCATTTATATTAAATGATTTGTTAATAAATAATGATTATATCCCACACGCGTGTCGAAGCAATTTCTAAATGTTTATATGGCCCTATTCAGCACTAGTAATGCCATTCTTAAAGTCCTTGCATTGGTGCACTGGAGCATAAATATCAAAATAACGTATCCGTTTCATTTGAGTACATATATTGGATCCGATTAATTAGTTCAGATGCGTTTGTAATGTTAACCGTTGCGCGAATTTCATTGCTGGTGTAGGGCGTGCTTATTTCACACGTGATGGAAACCCATATGTGTACTCAAACTGGATAAAGCCTGCGCAGTTAAGTCATTCCACATACAAACGTATGGGAGCCATATTACATTGCACTAACTTGCGGTAGGCACCTTCAGGGCCCAAGTTGCAGGGGAAATAGGCAGTCAGAATGGTAAATGCACAGTCCTGACACGAGACTACATGAAACAAAACGACGACGGGTAAGTTACAACCTTAAAGTGTGTATACCTTTTTCTGGCCGGCTCTGTAAAACCCCTAGATATGGGAGTGGTTGGTGTATCCCAGATCAGTTGTTCTGAATTCCTCGACTAGACATTGGCGAGAGATCTGGAGTGCTTAGAGTTCAAGGCAGTAACGGAATCCGACTGGTTATGAGGACGTCTTCAACAACGCGTGGCCATCCGCAAGATATGAGAGGTATGGAAGTGAAATTCAATACAACCCTAAACGACAATACTAGCTGTAGGATCACTATGGCGATGAACAAGGCAACAATGCAAGTGTCCGTCACCATGGTGTCTCCACATATGAATCCGACCTTGGTGGTGGTGGTGCAGGCAGTATTGGGCTTCGTTGGTAACAACACTGTTGTTGCATTCGGTTGTGCGTGTCCGTCGTTCAAAGCACCACTGCCGGCGCAAACGCCTGTGGCCTTGATCCAGTGGTTAACGCAGCGATGGTCACCTTGCACACAGTTAAGTGCAATGTAAACCGTGTCGAGTGGTACACGAACACACCACTTGTTGTGCAACAGCCCGAATTTGTTGTGTTATGGTACATGATATGACAGAGCACGCAATTCATGTCATCAAGTCTAGTGGGGCAATGAGGTCAGTTCTATCATTCCCGTCCGTCTGTCGTTCCCTCCTACATCCAATAATCACAGATATGCGTCTCTATTGCTTGGTTTCGACTGACACAGACCAGTTTCTGTGAAGGATAATCCGCAATCCCTGTGGACAACTATTCGCTGTCTTCTATGAGGTGATGTAATCTTATGTAACCCAGCCCTCCACAAGAGAGGAATTTCACAGTATTCCCTAAAATATTCCGGTATTTTACCGAAAATTAAATTTCTATTAATTTTTCGAAGTCTTATTTTAAGCTATTTAGAAGATATGCTTTTATTCAGTGTATGGGTATATACTCCACCGTGACTGATTGACGAGATTTTGCTGCTGATTCCTTTCCAGGTTCTTCCCCCAACATTGATGGATATTTCTGTAATGCTTGTATGCCAATGTTGTCATCAGCTTGGGGATGAACCCTACGTTCTTCAGATACAGTGGCATGCAAATAGGTGGGATGGTGTCGGTGAACATCCAGGACATGTCCCTCACAATATTACACACAGATTTGTGATTGGCTGGAAGACTTCCTAAGCAATAGAACGCATTACGTTGTTCTCGACCGCGAGTGTTCATTAGAGACGAGCGTGCCCCAGGGGAGTGTGATAAGACCGCTATTATTTTCTATCTATATAAATGATCTGAGCGTCAGAGTAACTTGTAATTTGCGGATGTTTGCTGACGATGCTTTGGTGCATGGGAGGATGTCGTCATTGACTGTAATGGCATACAGGATGACTTAGACAAAATATCTAGTTGGGAGCTAGCTCTAAATGTAGAAAAAAGTAAGGTGATGCGCATGAGTACGAAAAACAATCTCATAATGTTAGAATACATCATTACTAGTCAGCTTCTTGATGCAGTCGCGTCGTTAAAATATCTAGGCGTGACATTGCAGAGCGATATGAAATCGAACGAACATGTGAGGATAGTTGTAAGGCGGACAGACGACTTCATTCATTGGCAGAATTTTGGAAAGATGTACTTCATCTGTAAAGGAGACGCGTAAAGAAACTCTTGAGCGACCACGTCTTGAATAATGTCCAAGTGTTTGGGACTAGCAGTATATTAGTTTAAAGGAAGACGTAGAAGCAGTTCAGAGGCGAGCAGCTAGGTTTGTTACTGGTAGGTTCGACCAATTCGCGTTACAGAAATGCTCCGGGAACTCAAATAGGAATCGCTGGAAGAAAGACGACGCTCTTTTCGAGAAATTCTGTTGAGGAAATTTAGAGGGCCGACTACAGAGCGATATTGCTGCCGCCTACTTACATTTCGCGTGAAGATCACAAAGACAATAGGGCTCGTACGGAGGCATATAGACATTCATTTTTCCCTTGTTCTGTTTAGGAGTGCAATAGTAATGGTACTGTGTACCCTCCGCCAAGGACCTTGACGTGGATGGCGTATATGTAGATGTACTCTGACGCATTTAGAGTATGCTGATTTTCACTTTGGGTATCCATCAAAACCCTTCTCTCGGTTGTGATTATTGCCAAAGTAATTGCTTTATCCAGAAAAAGGTAGTGAATGAAATCGACCGACCTCTTTTACTGTATTTGTTCATTTATGGGGTATTCACTTTGACATACCTATGCACATACTACCAAATTCTCTTAATGCAGAACTTGCACATTTTATGGGAGAAATCTGGTATCACTTATTACATTAACTGCCAACACAACTGATTCCATCACTAATTTCAGCAAAATTTTCTACCATCCCGTGATTCTGACCTCACCCAATATGGCGGTTGATTTTCATTTTTATTTTTGAGTGAGGACAGATTTGAGTATGACAGCAAGTCCTGCTGAAATTAGTAACGGATAAATCATTTCATCGAAGCGATCTTGGCTGTTAATGTAATAAAAGTATCTTGCTACCGCTATCTGAGGAAATGGACATGAAGAATCAGAGAAGTAGGGGTCGGGATGGGGGAGGAGTAGTACGAGTTGAAGGGAGAGATGGATGCAGGGAGAGGGCGGAGGACACGGAACGTAGAAAACGATTACTTCTCTCATTTCGCATTTGAACAATCATGCACTGCAGCCCCAGACGTTTAACTGTGTCATATGGAGAAATCGGACGGGAGAAAATGAACAGTCACTCACTGGCTTCTCAATAAATAATGGTTGTCTGTGAAAATATTTCTGTTCCTTCTTCCGTCAGATTCTGCTGAGCCATCGAACCTCAAGGCAGGGTATTCATTTCAAGAAGAATTTCCTCTGCGAGTCAATGTTGAGTAAACAATTTGGTTTACGTTCCTATACAATTCACATCAGACTGAGCATAGCAAAGATTTTTAAATAAGACTGGGTCTTCGTTTTCAGTTTTATTGAAAAAAGTTGCCTCGAAGACGACTGTATAGCTTCGGCTGCTGCGGACGAGATTACGGCCCGCCGCATAAAATGTTTTCCATGTACGTTTTTATTTAGGATTACCGTATTTGGCTCGGAAGGCGAATGGAAACCCTCGTGGCGAGACGGAACTGTATATACGGGAGGCAGCGGTAATAGCGGTGAGCTTCTTATCTGGGGCCGGCCCGCCACATGGAGGAGGGTAATGCTCTTAGAGCTGCCACTGCCCGCCTCGCTGGCCTTCGATTCGCCGACCTGGTCCCTGGTCCGATCGCCGCCCCCACTTGCCGAGGGAGGTGGGCGGCCGCAGAGCTGCCGGTGAACAACTTCTGGGATGCCGACACAAGGCGCAGGGAAAAGGTCGCACTGCACAGCTCTTCTGCGGCGAATATCTCAATACATCGTACATATACACGTCAAAAGAATTTGTATCACCCGTCAAACCCATCAAACCCATGAGCTCCGTACTTAGCTATAATTTACAACCGATCACTCAGCGAAAGATCTGTACCCAAAGACTGGAAAGTTGCCCAAGTTACTGCAATATTCAAGAAAGGCAATAGGAGTGATCCCCAAAATAACAGGCCTATCTCATTGACGTCGATTTGCAATAGGATTTTGGAACATATACTTTGTTCGAATATTATGAACTACCTCGAAGAGAACGACCTATTAACCAGTAGTCAACACGGATTCAGAAAGTATCACTCTTGCGAAACACAGCTTGCCCTTTATTCACATGAACTGTTGAGTGCCATCGACAAGGGATCTCAAATCGATTTTATATTTCTGGATTTCCGGAAGGCTTTTGATACTGTACCCCACAAGCGGCTTCTAATGAAATTGCGTGCTTATGGAATATCTTCCCAATTGTGCGATTGGATTCACGATTTCCTATCAGAAAGGACACAGTTCGTTGTAATTGTCGGTATGTCATCAAGTAAAACAGAAGTGGTATCTGGCGTTCCACAGGGAAGCGCTATAGGTCCTCTACTCTTCCTCGTGTTTATAAACGATTTAGGAGACAATCTGAATAGCTCCATTAGACTGTTCGCGGATGATGCTGTCGTTTATCGGTTAGTGAAGTCAACAGAGGATCAAAAGCAACTGCAAAGCGATTTAGACAAAATTTCTACTTGGTGCGAAAATTGGCAATTGACACTAAATAAAGAAAAGTGTGAAGTAATACACATGACCACTAAAAGAAATCCACTGAACTTCAATTAGGCGATAAATCAGTCAAACATTAAGGTCGTAAATTCTACCAAATACCTAGGAGTTACAATTACGAACAACTTTGACTGGAGAGAACACATAGAAAATATTGTGGGGAAGGCGAACCAAAGGTTACGTTTCATTGGCAGAACGCTTCGAAGATGCACCAGCTCCACCAAAGAGACTGCCTACATCACACTTGTGCGTCCTCTCCTGGAGTACTGTTGCCCCTTGTGGGACCCTCACCAGGTGGGACTGACGGAAGATATTGAGAAGATTCAGAGAAGGGCAGCTCGTTTTGTTTAATCACGTTACGGGGGGGAAAGCGTCACGGAAATGTTGCACGAATTGGGGTGGAAATCATTAAAAGAAAGACGTTATTCATTGCGGCGTGATCTGTTTGCGAAGTTTCAATCACCGACTTTTACTTCTGAATGTGAAAATATTTTGCTAGCACCCACCTACTTAGGGAGACATGACCATTCCAATAAAATAAGAGAAATCAGATCGAAAACGGAACGATTTAGGTGTTGTTTCTTCCCGCGCGCTATTAGAGAATGGAACGGTAGAGAAAAGTTATGAAGGTGGTTAATGAACCCTCTGCCAGGCACTTAAATGTGATTTGCAGAGTATCCATGTAGATGTAGATGTAGATGAAACAAAAGTTTTGTGGTATTCTTCCGTATCATAGCTCGCTAACATAGCGAGTAGATAGAAAAGTAGATGGAATAAAGCTGTCGGTGTGCCCGTTCGGTGGAAAAATAAACTGAGGCCCCCCGTCCACTTGAAAATACATGTATTACTACAAAAAAAGTAACTTTTGAGATTTGGAGGCTCTTCTCTCTCTGTCATTCAAGCAGCAGATGCTTCTGACTATGGCGTAGGGGCCATTTTGTTCAGAATGTTCAAATGTTTGTAAATCTTGTAAAAAGATATAAAAAAGCCAAGATCGCTGATAATCAATTTTTATTTACCACGACCGGTTTCGCTGAACTACGTCAGCATCATCTGGTCAAATAAAATATTTTACAAGACCATAATCTTGTAATGTCAATCAGTTGTTATATAATAAATGTAAATTGACATTACAAGATTATGGCCTTCTAAAATATTTTATTTGACCAGATGATGCTGACATAGTTCAGCGAAACCGGTCGTCGTAAATAAAAATTGATGAGCAGCGATCTTGGCTTTTTAATATCTTTTTACAATATCATAATTGGATCGCTTCCTAGAACGTAAACCAACTCGGTTTGTAAATCTATCGGAGCAAACTGCGTGGTCATCCGTCCGCAGCTTACAAACTACTTAAACCTAGGTAAACTAACCTAAGGACAACACACACACACATGCCCTAGGGAGGACTCGAACCTCCACGGCGAGCAACCGCTCGCTCCGCACCGAGACGTTTTAGGCCGCTCGGCAACTCTACCGCGGCCTTTTTGTCACACATGATCTAAGGATTAGAAAGGCACATTGCTTTGGTATCCAAGACCCTGTCATCAGCACAGCGCAGTTATAGCCAGGTGGAAAAGGAGGCACTGGCTTATTTGGGATAAAAAAATTCAATGACTATATGGGAGACCTTTAACCTTGCTTACTGACCACAAGTCTCTGATTCCCCTTTTTTAGGGCTTCTGCTTCAGTCCCCACTAAAACAGCCCGCCGCCTACAGCGCTGGGCTCTTTTCTTATCTGCCTATTCGTATGACATAAATATATCGACCTACCACTAATCATGTAAATGCCGACATATTCTCTCGCTTTCCAGTTAATCAGGACCTAGAATTCGACAAGGAGCTCGGTGTGTGTTTTCACTTGGAACACTGCAGCGGATGACGTCCAAGCCCACCTACCGTTGGATGCCTCATTGGTGGCTCGCCACTCTGCAGACGACCCAGTTCTTAAGGAACTCCGTCGCTTGGTCCAACACGTTTGGCTTCTCGATCGTCGCCAGATCACCAACCCTGAAGTACAGGCCTACTGGCACCGGCGCCATGAGTTGTCGACGCTTGGAGGCGTTCTCTTGCTCCAAGGTGAAAACCATCATCTACATCTACATCTACATACATACTCCGCAATTCACCGTAAGGTATGTGGTGGAGGCTACACTGTACCACTACAAGGCATTTCCTTTCCTATTCCACTCCCAAATTGAACGAGGAAAAAAACAATGCCTTTATGCCTCCGTACGAACCCTAATTTCTCTTATCTTGTCTTTGTGATCTTTACGCGAAATGTAAGTAGGCGGCAGCAAGATAGTACTACACTCAGCTTCAAATTCCGGCCCTCTAAATTTACATAACAGAAATTCACGAAAAGAACGTCTTCTTTCTTCCAGCGATCCCGAATTGAGTCGCCGGAGCATTTCCGTGACACTCGCGCATTGCTCGAACCTACCGGTAACAAATCTAGCTGCTCGCCTCTGAACCGCCTCTATGTTTTCCTTTAAACTGATCTGCTGTGGTCACAAACACTTGAGCAATACTCAAGACATGGTCGTACAAGCGTTTTAGACGCGGTCTCCTTTACAGGTGAAGTACATCTTCCCAAAATTCTGCCAATAAACCGAAGTCGGCTGTCCGCCTTACTCACAACTGTCCTTACATGCTCGTTCCATTTCATATCACTCTGCAATATTACGCCTAGATATTTGAACGACGCGACAGAATCAAGTGGGTTGTGATTTCCACATCACTGCAGAAGAGAGTGTTGGACCTACTCAACTGCGGCATTGCCATCACCAAACGCCTGGTTCGGCAGCACATCTACTGGCGTGGTGTCGATGCAGCTATCACCCACATGGTCGCTGCGTGTGTCACCTGCAGAAGGAAGCAAGCAGCCCCACCCCACCGTTTCTTCTCCTGGCTACAGACGGCAACACCATCTTCATGTGAATTTTGCTGGCCGTTCCTGGGACATACATGGCTCATCACAATCGACGCCGGTACAGGTTTCTCCTATGTATCCCATATTCTAACGTGTGTAACTTTGCTGTGGTGTAATCTTGCACAAACTTCCAACTGATTTTGTTGCGTTAGTATATAACTGCGTACCTGTGGCACCTGCATGGAAGAACCTAACAGCAAGTCGTGTAGAAGTCAGAGAGATGTCCTTCGCCGGATTAAGTTATGTTTCTGCAACATTACTCAACCCAACACAGATACATCACCTGTAATCTATATCTAAACATTGCTAGTAAGGACAAATGGGGTACAAATTTGGCGTTACTAGCTACTTAAAGTAAACACGATTTCTGTGTAAGTACTTAATTTATTTAACCAAAAAATTGCGTATTAAATGAATTTAAATTTTAAAAGAACTCCAGATTTTTATTTATTGGATAGAAAGCAAGTGGTTTTGGAAGAATAAACAGAATTTTTAACTGAACTTTAAGGTAAAGAAAACTGCACTCCGCAAAAATGGCTGAAACAATGCGCCTAAATTTATTTTAGATTAACAAACAAAGCTGCAGATATGCTCGAGGCTGTCACACTACGTGTGTGATCTAAGCATAAGCATTGCACAAAGTACCGTTTGCTGAACTGGCTGCAAGCTGGTGCCCCGTCGCTGTAAACAAACCTAACTTGTCTGGTTGGATCAACGTCTGTTGATCGAAATATTTCCTACATCTCAATGATGTTGAAGACCCTAACAATTCCTAGTCTCGCTACTGGCGTGGTACGCTGATTGCATCAATCAACCCACCGCGATGCCACTGCAATTCGCCCACAGACGTTAACTATTTCACTCTGTGTGTATTCGCGTCAGACAAGAAGTGGCTGACCAACACAGCGAATATCGCACAATCTGATTACTCTTAATAAGAGGTAATTTCAGATTTGCTTCCCACAGAGCTGCTCTTTTCAGTAAAGCACTGAAAAAGAGTCTTCTCTCTCTCTCTCTCACTTGGTCCACACTCGTAAATGCGCAAATCGCGCCCACAACCTGTCACCGCCAGGACAAGCGCCAGAGTGTTCACTGCCGCTGTCGCTCGCCGCAACAAACGTCCCCCTCCACTCTCGCCACGTCAGCGAACTTTTGCCTACAGGGGATACGCTTTTATCTGTGCCTTAGGCGCTCCCACGAACCGGCCAATAACGCACACGCTAACATCGCGTTTCGGCTCGCCCACGCTTCGAAGGTCATCTGCCGCTAACGCTGAGACGCACGCTCACGCATAACGAAGTATTGCACCATAATTTGTAAGCATCTGAAATTGATGCCAAATACTGTCTGCAGTGGTGTTTTAACTGATAAATTGGAACCAACAATATTCCCTCAGTGTATATGTATGAACTGTTACATGCTTCAGCCTCGAGAAAAGCTAATTATCGCACTCGCGATTAAATTCTGTACTTCGACTAATAATTTCTTTCCAAGCAATAAACAAAGTAATTAACATATCAGATATCACTTGTAAGCAATAAATACAGTGTTACAGGTTCGAATATGTACGACAAGGTGTCTAAATGACTTGACTCCTTACAATATGTCCAGTACCTCCTCTTGTCACACCATCCAAGCCCTGGCCACTATATTTTCCACAGAGGACATTCCGGAGACTACTGTCAGAGATAACGGGCCTCAGTTCACCTCTGCTAAGTTTAGCTCCTTTTGTTTTACAAATGGCATACAGCTCCTGCATACGGCCCCTTTCCATCCTTCCTCTAACGGACTAGCTGAACGTTTTGTTCCATCATTAAACAGCAATTAGCCGAAATTGTTCGTCATCAACCTACAGAGGAGCCCGTTACCCTTTCCCTAGCACCTAAGAATGGTGCTTCTCCAGCTGAGAAATTGCATGGATGAGCTCACAGATCCTCTATCATCCATCCACATAATTCCCAGCTCCACTCACACTCTCAGGTAGGATCTGGTCTCAGCCCTCGATTTTTCCCGTGGACGACGACAGTGGATCCCTGTGAGGATCACTTGGAAGAGCCATGGTGGAAGTCACAGGTGGTGTCTGCCGCAAGCATGTAAACCAGATGTGAGATGTGTCTCTGCCACTTCGCATGCAGACATCTCACAGATGTTGCCTGTTCCAGAGAGGGATGATGAGCCGTCGCCAACCAGGGATGTCCAGCGCCCCGCCACCATGCTGCTACCAATCCCTCTGGTGGATCAACCCACACTCCAGGCACCAATCCCCGTGGACGTCGACATCGTGCAACGGGGGGGGGGGGGGGGGGGAGGAGGGAGAAGAGAGAAAGTCCTGTCCGCCTACTACGGCGGCAACACTCACGACACGAAGGCGTCGCGGGTTGCCGGGCAGCTAGGCGAACTCTCCACGGGACGAGATCGCCGAGTCCTGTGAAGTTGGCACCCCTTTTTTGGAAAATGTACATTTTTTTCGGAGTTCTAGACAGATATGAAATAGTTCTGGAGTTCTCTGTACAAAATTTAAATAGTTCTGCATAATTTAGCCGAAAAAATAGGAAAAATTACCACAAAATTTAGTTTTTTTCAAAATAATTTTCTGCCTAATTGTTCAAACATAGTTCTGATCACAGTTCTAAATAGCTCTCAAAGAGTTCTACAGGAAATCCCAATGACATTTTTCTGTGCAGATTATACTTCATGAGATAATTGCAATAATGGGGAATCCATTTACACGCTACTGTGAAGTTGGCACCCCTTTTCTCAAAAATGTGCATTTTTTTCAGAGTTCTAGGCAGATATGCAATAGTTCTGGAGTTCTCTGTACAAAATTTAAATAGTTCTGCACTAATTCGAGAAAAAATTACAAAAAATTGTAACAATTTTAGTTTTTTCCAAATAATTTTTTGCCTAATTGTTCAAACATAGTTCTGATAACAGTTCTAAATAGCTCTCAAAGAGTTCTGCAGAAAATCCTAATGATATTTTTTTGCCCAGATAATAGTTCACGAGCTAATTGCGTAAATAGGGAGAAAAACTACACAAAATTGCGCCTGAGTCGTGTGAAGTTGGCACCCCTTTTTTCAAAAATGTAAATTTTTTTCAGGGTTCTAGACTGATATGCAATAGTTCTAGAGTTCTCTGTACAAAATTTAAATAGTTCTGCAGAATTTCGTGAAATATCGCAATTCTGAATAGTGGGAGAGCTGTGAAGTTGGCACCCCTTTTTTCAAAAATGTAAATTTTTTTCAGAGTTCTAGACAGATATGCAATAGTTCTGGAGTTCTCTGTACAAAATTTGAATAGTTCTGCAGAATTTCGCCGAAAAAATAGTAAAAATTACCACAAACTTGAGTTTTTCTGTTTTTTTTTAAATAATTATTTGCCTATTAGCACAAACATAGTTCTGATAACAGTTCTAAATAGCTGTCAAAGAGTTCTACAGGAAATCCTAATGATATTTTTCTGTGCAGATTATACTTTATCAGATAAATGCATTAATGTGGAATCCATTGTCACGTTACTGTAAATTGGCACCATTTTTTTTGAGAAATACACATTGTTTTTGGGGTTCTGTGTACATATACTATAGTTCTAGAGTTCATGTGAATATTTCTATGTAATTGCCCGAAAAAAAAATTTGGAATATCTGATAAGCTGTCTTATTTGTGCCCGTTATTCGAGAAATATACATTTTTCTTAGGTCTTGACAGATATTCTTTCCGCTGCACATTCAATTTGTTGTTTTTACGTATGAGTGATTACTGCTTATCGTAAACAAGAACTATTGCACATGTCCCTAGAACTCTGGAAAAAAAGTCTAATTTTTTAGAAAAAACGGGTGCAAATTCCACAGTAGCATGTAAATGAATACTCCATTATTGTAATTATCTCATAAAGTATAATCTTCACAGAAAAATGCTATTAGGATTTCCTGTAGAACTCTTTGACAGCTATTTAAAACTGTGATCAGAACTATGTTTGCGCTAATAGGCAAATAATTATTTAAAAAAAAACTAAAAAAAACTCAAGTTTGTGGTAATTTTTCCTATTTTTTCGGCGAAATTATGCAGAACTATTTAAATTTTGTACAGAGAACTCCAGAACTATTTTATATCTGTCTAGAACTCCGAAAAAATGTACATTTTCCAAAAAAGGGGTGCCAACTTCACAGGACTAGATCGCCGGCGGCGCTAGCCGCACTCCCAGAGGGCGCAGAAAGCGGGGACCTACTCCTGTCCGCCATACACGTGATCGGTAAGTAGGGCAGGCAGATATCCTTCCGCGTTCATACCTAAGATTGCGCACAGCCTAGCCACAGCAGTCGGACGCCAGCCAAGAGACCTACAACTTCTCCATCTTCCGACGTCACCGCCGTCGCTGCTCCGCCACCCAGCCGCGCAGCCAAGGACACCATCCGGTCTCTGCAGCACCGCCGCCGACGGTGGGAGCGGAAGAACTATAGATTCTCTTAACTGAGGTCCGAGATGGGTGAACGTGAATGTTATAAATACTGTAACTACAAACCAGTGGAACTTTAGTTTTGTGGGTATTTTGTTGTGGTGTAGCGTTGACCACCATTGTGATTATTGTCATACAGTCAGAGAAGTACTGCTTTTTTTGTTTTGTTCTAAAAATCTGCATTGAAGAAGAAAACGAGTGTCATCATTACAGTAGATTCTTCAATAAACTTACTGTATAAACCAACACAGAACTCGATTACGTATATTTCAAGATAGTATAGCTCCCTTTGAAAATACAACCAAACATCTGCCGGAGTTCACATAGCGGAAGAATACGCTAAATAGGTCTCAAACGTATAACGTATACATGCGATCACACAATACATAAAAAAAGGAAAAAGATTGTAGAAAAAATCATAAAATGTCTCTTCTGGCTAGATGTCGATTACACTTAGAGACTGAAGAGGTACGCTCTGATCTGTAAAGACGGCGGTCACCCAGCGACTGACTTGTCCGTCCAACAACTGGAACTCTGTTCAAAGCAAAAACAGGTGGTTGAACCCGTTTCGAAGGCCATATTCGTGTTGCAACTCCATTGAACATGAAATAATCCTTTTAAAGTTCAGTGTGATTGTAATGTTTGCTTTGAAGATCGTTCAAATGTTCAAATGTTTGTATAGCTTATGGGACTTAACTACGGGGTCATCAGTCCCTAAACTTACAAACTACTTATGAACTAACTAATACTAAGGACGGCACAAATATCCATGCCCGAGGGGGGATTCGAACCCCCGACTGTAGGGGCCGTGCAGACCGTGACTGACGCGCCTCAGTCCCCTCGGCCACCACGGCCGGCGAAGACCGTTCGAAACTATTTTACTGAATTTGTAAGTCAAGTAGGAACAAAAAGTTTTCAAATTGTCATGTGCCGATAGTTCGGTCCCACACGAGTAGTTGGCGGTGTGTCCTTGTTCTTCACAGTTATCACTCTATATCTGAAGCTGTTCTCGCCCCCTTATTTAAAATACTAGGCCTGGTAAAACACTCAACACAAACGAAACATCTTACGATGTGTGATGTGCAGTGTGCGTGGGCGAAAAACGGACGCAAATTAGGATTGCTTAAACCGTTAAGAGGGCAATGGATATCGCATTTCTGCCAAAGCAAGGCATGAGACATCTGTAACAAACGTCTCTTCGTGTGCGTGAATTACGTAATAAAATACTGACACTCATAGATAGTAGACAATTCGTGGCGTCTGGAAGTTTCGATAGGTTTGGAAGGCATCCATAGATAATGATTCACGTGGCAGATGTCAAAAAGCGGCAACTCGGTGTTCGAATTCAGGACCGACACCTATTTTTACATGGTACCAAAAAATTTTCCGGAAGTATGTGGTGGTATCTCACGACCCCTTCTTGACTCTTGATTAGTAGCCTGGAATTCTCATATTACCTATCAAGATGTATTTTCTTTAATGTATCTTGTTGTTAATAATATCCAGTTATTTCCAAGATTATCAGTTTTCACTCATTTAATGACAGACAGGTAATCCAATCTGCCTTTGGATCACACATCCTTGACCCTTGTGAAGAAAGGCATGCAGTTTTCTGCCGCATCAATTTTTAATAAGTTGCCACAAGAATTCACAAAGCTTTGTACTCATCCACGCACTTTCAAGGCTAATCTGAAATGTTTCCTCGTGAATCACTCTTTTTACTCTGACGAGGAATTCCTGAAAAAAATAAATTTCTGTGCAAGGAGGTTAGAACAAAGGGAGATGTCGTTACCTACGCCGAGAACAGGCATTGGTTAAAGCCAGAGTGGCCATGCTTTTGTGCCCAAAACAAAGATTTCTCACTTAAAACTCTGTGTGAATATTGCCCTATTTAGGCAATCTCGCGAAATCGACAGTCACATCGGAGTATTTACTTAGATATGACGTACATTTAAACGACTAGAACTGCTATAAACATGCACTACGACTAATGTTTTGGGAACAAACAAATGCCGGAGTGCGCATTTTGCTGACTTCACTTTTTCAGTGTTAGGGCATCTCCAGAGATTCTAACCTCCTTGTTTCTGTGTTACGTAGTTGCTTCTCGTTACTTACGCTTAGACCTGTTGTGTGCATTGAATTGCTATAAGTATGACTTCATCTATTACTACTCTATCGTTACAATTTCATGCACTGAACCGTTCCATGATCACGGAGACTTGCTCTTTAATTCCGTCCGGCGGAATGTGATAAAAATAAATGAAAATTAAAATGCAGTACATATTCGTATTCGCAATTGTGAATACAGTTCAGGCATATCTTTTACTAATGAAGTGTGGTGGCCGCTCGGCTGGTCACAGGGAATTGCAACAAAAACCATTTACGTACCCTTCTGTGTACGAACTTGGACATCATTTTATAAATACGCTAACACTAAACTGAGGGTACAGATTTTTAATATTAATCATAAAAGAAGACAAATGAAACGTACGTAATTTGAAAAGAGGTCCTGGGTTCGAGTCCCATTGACCCTATTTTTTATTCTTCGTAATATTCAATTCTTAACTTTTAAATGTAGTTTTTAAAGATAATAAAACAATTCAGGACAAACATTTGAAAAATTTGGGATTCTATTAAGAAAATCAGTTTTCACACATGGTCAGTTATATGTTGGGGCAAGTAGTGTTCGATCCTTTGATGGTTCGAAATTTTATATTTGTGTAGGTAGAGAATAAGAACATTTAGCGAATGATGAAAGGATTTTTTTAATGAAAAATGATGTTTTTACTGATGTTTTGTAATGCTTATCTATATCTATATATAAAAGGTTTGTGTGTGTACGTGCTGACAGACTTTTCTCCATGACCACATACTGCCACCCACTCGTGGTTGCGGTGGTACATAGCCCTTGGTCTAATGACGTTAGTAAGGGAGTTTGGTCGCGGTGCGTGGCAGTGCGTGAGTGTGACGAGCAAAAATTCGCAAAATATGAAATAAATACTCTTAGGAAAAGCTATATACTCTGTGACTTACGAACTTTACGGTACGAGTCAAAATCTGTTTATTCTTTCAATCGTCAGACAATGCGGTCCTTTCAGACTTTAATAACGACGAGGAATATCAAATACGCAATTTTTTAAATAGATCACATGTTTCCGTCATCCACACATTACCGACTATGAACAAAGACACAAAACAAAGATATAAATCCAGATAGACTCAAAGATAAAAATACTCGTGGAACATTGATCACTGTCGTGGAAACACAGACATACATTAATGAATGTCTCTTAGGCCATAGATATTGATATGCCTGTGCCAGTAAGCTCACTGGTCTGTGCTAATCAGTGATCTCTGATACATATAGCCGCGACAGTCTCAGCTGTGAAAGGTGTTATCGTTTGATAGCTGGGTCAAGAAAAACTATGCGACGTAGTCCTACTCATATCCCGGCGGCCTCCTGTGATAATGTTGGCAACAGATGTTGAATAACGAGAATAATGTGACATCGTCATAAGCCAATCGCGTGACACGCAAATATTTTGTCGTGAAATCAAGCATACAGCAGGAACAGCAGTGTTTATCTACACTCTATGTGGTTCGGTCATCTTTGCAACGATTTATATCGTGTTATTGATGTTGCCAACATATAAACACGAGGCCGCCAGGATAGAAAGTAAAATTTTACCGAATCAGATACATCCGTTGTTGTTACATCTCATTATGACCAGCACTTTCACGCGAAACTCTTTTGCATAGAGTCTCATGATTCACACAGTCTTACAATTCATTCCAAATTCCTATTCAAGAAGATATTTGTGAAAACTGTTACAAATCAATATTCGCACTTATCCAATATCGTTTTCAGAAATGTAATTTGCCAGCCGCTTTCGGCGCTGCTGTTGCAATGTGTAACAAAATTGAGAATAACGACGCATTATTACTATTTCTCATCTCATCGATAGCAGTGTTCACAGAAGTTCACGCCAAACGTACAATTACACACTGAGTCTTAACTTGATGAACACAAGCTAACATTGATTTTACGCCGTTACTTTAATTTCACTTTTTGTATGAAAAACTTTATGAATATTCATGGTTTTCGGCATTTTGGCTAAGAGAACTGAGTTTTTTGACAGAGCGATCCAACAAGGATTTTGTTTTTGCTGACCTAGGTCCGAAACCCTAAAAAACCAAGATACACATAGGTCCTTCGCTAACAACCGTTGCGAAGCACGGGCATATAAGCTAGTTGTGAAATAAAGCAATTAATTCCCTCATTTGTGTCTTTCATTGTCTCGCTTTTCCTCTTTGCCCTTTCTGTCACCTGTTCTCATAGCATTGACATAAAACCTATAAATCTGCAGTGCTCAATAAATTCCTATCACATTAATTTTTTTTTCATTTCATTTTCATGACATTGCAAACACAACTGGTCGAATTTCGAACGTAGGCAATACTGGTTTCAATAAGTCTTCTGGATACTTTTCCTTTTTGTCAGGCTGTGTAGTACATTCCAAAATACGAACAAAACACGACCACTGCTCTCAACGTGGATTGAATTTATTTTCGTAACTAATTTTATTAATTATAGTGATATTATTGCTGGTTGTGAGGAAGAACCGTGTAACTCTCTGTTCCATGTTGCAGTAATATGCATGATTAAAACGCTGTAGGGTACCGGAAACAAGGCACTCTGTAGTAATTACTCCGTAGGACCGGTCTTAAATTATGAAAAACATAATTTGTCTTCCTGTCAAAGGTAACAGATTATTTTATCAATATTGAATCTGTCGCATACGCTTTGCTCATAATATTATTCACTCACGTCAGGAAAAATTATTTCCAGAAGGCAGTAGGGAATTCCCACTGGAAACAGAGTTGTGTAATTTTATTTGCCTTACGTCTCAACGAAAAAGTTGTTTCCTCTCTTTCCACCAGAAGTTATTTTCAGACAAAGGTGCATTATA
The DNA here is from genome assembly GCA_026315105.1 of Locusta migratoria. Classification (NCBI taxonomy): domain Eukaryota; kingdom Metazoa; phylum Arthropoda; class Insecta; order Orthoptera; family Acrididae; genus Locusta; species Locusta migratoria. Next base: position 429,653,131 of record CM048747.1, read on the forward strand.
AATTCGACGTGAACACCTCTAAATTAAACAGAACTTTACTGCTTGCAACAAAGAGTTTTATAGCAGTACAATAGACGTTTGAAATAAGAAGGGGCCGCGCGGGAATGGCCGAGCGCTCTAAGGCGCATTGCTGCGGAGCGCGCGGCTGCTCCCCATCGGAGGTTCGAGTCCTCCTACGACCATAGGCGCATGTATTGTCCTTAGCATAAGCTGGTTTAAGTAATTTGTAAGTCTGGTGACTGATGACCGCTGCAGTTTGGTTTCATAGCTTTACAAAAATTTGATTTGAAATAAGAAGGAACAGAGAATTTTCTTGTCGGTTCTACTCGTGTACTGCCACGAATATGTAATCACTTTCTGCGCTGTATAGGGGCAAAGCACGCCTAAAAGCCGGTTATTATACATTTATGTATTGGTATACATATTGATCTGCCGTTAATAGAGAACTCTAGTTGCTTTGCTTTAATGTAATCAGTGTTTCCGACTTCTATTGTAAGGTCTTCTCTTTTTTTTATACTACCGCAGAGTTTAACACTTCTGATATCAAAATTGTAATCAAAGGAATAGGTTGGATCTCGTAACCTAAACACATACTCTGAAACCCACTGCATGGAAGAGGCTACCTTCCAGTGACCGAAACTCGTTTCATTCGCTTACGTAACTTACTGTTATCCAATCACGGTAATTATTCTAATCTCGTTTTCTGAATCCGTACGAGAATGTAAACTTCTACATGTCTCATTTAACGCTGTTCCCTTAACTTCGTAATCAATCTTTCCTAGATTGTTTGATTTTAGCTTAACATGACTTATTTAAAATTGGCTCATTATGAGAATGAAGAAGATTAGATTGGTAGTTCACGTAACTAAAGAGGTGCTCAACAGAACTTGGGATAGAAGGAGTTTCTGGCATATTCTGACTAAGAGAAGGGCTAGGTAGGTGGGACACATTTTGAGAATCGGCTGCTTAGCATTAGAAGGAAATGTATGGGGTAAAAATCGTAGAGGGAGACCGATGGATGAATACAGTGAGCAGATACAAAAGGATGTAGGTTGTCGTTCTTATTCTCAGATGAAGAGGCTTATACAGAGCAGGGTAGCGTGCAGAGCTGCATCAAACCAATCTGCGGAGTTAAGACAACACAACATGAATAAACACACGCTTAGAGGCGTTGAAAAACTTTCCTGCAGCACCATGTTCGTAGTCTTCTGGATATGCGCAACCGCTTTCCTTCCACTGCCATTTTCAGGTTTTCTAACAACTAGAAGTCGCACGGAGACATAAGACAGAAACGATGACTCAAAGAAAAAAAGCTCCAGCAAGCGAGGATTCAAAAAACTCCTACCTTCTTCATCTCTGATAATAAGAAACAACTGTCCTCTACTCGAAACCCTTTGGTTTACATCTTTTGGGAAGAGGTGTATGAAAAGCAGTATAGTAAACAAGGATTGTAAAATATATTGTCTGACAGAAAATGTGATGTATTAAGAAGGAGTGGTTGGAAATGAAAGGATCTGCGTATGATGAAACATCATGTCACTTTACTGAACTGGTGCCAATATGGGTTGAAAGAGGCAAGGTTGGTGGCAATTACAGGCGAAACGTTGGCACCGTGTCTGTAGGGTGTCGCAGCCCTTTGAGGGCAATGCAAATTCGATTCAGAATTCTGAATTATCTTAAAAAAAATGTTCAAATGTTTGTAGAGTCTATGGGACTTAACTACGGGGTCATCAGTCCCTAAACTTACAAACTACTTATGAACTACTTACAACTAAGGACGGCACAAATATGCCCGAGGGGGGATTCGAACCCCCGACCGTAGTGACCGTGCGGACCGTGACTGGAACGCCTCAATCCCCTCGGCCACCGCGGCCGGCTTATCTTAAAAGATTGCGAAGTAATTCAGCTTATTTATATAAAGGAAGTTATGTATTCAAGATTCGACCAGTTCCGAGACCACGAACTGGAATAAATTCATCTGTTGAAAAGGTATGCATTTCTCTTTTCTATTTTGGACCTATGAATCATTTTGGAGGGTTCAGTGTGAATGTCATAAAACATCTCGGGAACTCCAGTGGATATACACGCGAACCTGCTCCTACACGAGCAAGACTTTAATCACTGAAGGTAATATTTTGCTCATTTCATCAAGAAAAGCATCAGTCTTCCTAACATTGTTCTCTGTGCATGGGAGAAACCAGATTAGATAAATATTTCTAGGAGTGACAATCGCCGAATGCAAGATGCCTAGCTGTTGGCAGTTCCTGCAGCAGTGGAGCAGCAATTCTGATGGATGGCTTAGCCTCCAGGAGAAAAGATTCATTGCGGGAGATTAATGCGGACAAGAGTATCTTCGTACTTTCTGCTGACAAGGGAAATGCTACTGTAGTGATGAAGAGTGAAAACTACCACAAGAAGATCAGTGACCTTTTAGATTCGACTACTTATAAAAAGTTGAAAAAGGATCCTACAGCGAAAGTGCTGGCAGTTACCAATTAACTGATAAAAAAGTCTTCTATTTCTCCAGAGGATAAAAAACATATTTGCAAAACGGAAGCTTACTCTCCTAGGTTATATGGGCTACCTAAGGTGCACAAAATCGATATCCCACTGAGACCGATTGTAAGTGCTATTGGATCCCCTACTCAAGAGTTGGCTAGACATCTTGCCTCCTTGCTACAACCGTTTATCGGAAAAACTGATCATCACATTAAAAACTCTATGCACTTTATCGAAAAACTGAAGGAGATTACTGTCAGCCCTGATGATATTCTTGTCAGCTTTGACGTGATTTCCCTGTTCACCATGGTTCCTGTCAACGAAGCTCTTGCTTACATATCTGACTTGTTTCCCACTGATGTTGTAGATCTGTTTCGACACTGCCTAACTACGACTTATTTTCAGTGCGATAATGAATTCTATGAACAAATCAATGGAGTGGCAATGGGTAGCCCTCTAAGTCCAGTGGTTGCTAATATTTTTATGGAAGTTTTTGAACAACAAGCACTGCAGTCAGCTAGAAAGAGCCCTTTGAAGTGGTATCGGTATGTGGATGACACTTTTGTGATCTGGAATCACGGGGAAGAGGAACTGAACTGTTTCTTAAAGCATTTGAATAGTATCAACGCGAAAATACAATTTACCATGGAGACGGAGATTAATGGACAGATAAATTTTTTGGACGTTTCAGTGATTAAACGTGCAGATGGGTCTCCGGGTCATAAAGTATACAGAAAAGGTACGCACACCGATCGGTATCTCCACAAAGATTCGAATCATCATCCCAGGCAGAAGAGAGGTGTTATTAAAGCATTAGTAGACAGGGCTAATAAAATCTGTGAGCCAGCTTATTTGCAAGAGGAACTCGATCATTTACGAACCTCATTTCAGAAAAACGGATACAGTGATAAGGAGATAGATGGAGCACTCCAGCCCAGAAGACGAATGTCTGCTAACGTCCAACAACAACACCCTTTGGCGGGGAAAGTGTTTTTTCCCATTCTTCCACAATATCACAGACCGCATTGGGAAAGTACTGGCCAAGTTTAGAGTCGAAACAATATTCAAACCCACCAACAAGATCAGTGAATATTTACGATCAACGAGAGATGCGCGACACCCTTTGGCTACTCCGGGTGTGTATAAGATTCCATGTAGTTGTGGGACGGTTTATATTGGAACAACACAAAGAAGTATCAATACTCGCCTAACGGAACACAAGAGGAACTGTCGACTGGGACACACGGACAAATCGGCCGTAGCGGAACATGTTTTTGAAAACGGTGACCACAAAATAAAATTTAGTGAGACAAGCGTGCTAGCTAAGTCATCTCATTATTATGCGCGTATGAATAGAGAGGCTTTAGAGATTTTTAAACACCGCAATAATTTTAACAGGAAGGAAGAAGGCTTGAAGTTAGACAAGATATGGCGGTCTACTTTGTACCAAAGATGTGACAATCGATTACCTTTGATCGAGAGTAATGACGCCTGCCAGAGATAGTTTTACTGTTGACATCACGTGACGAGTGTTGGCGCCCTCTATGCCCTCTATATAAGCAGGATCTCCACGGCCCAGCAGCCAGTCGTCGACTCACCTCAGAAGATGTTGCCCGCAGCCGACAACGAAACGTCAGGGGAAGAAATTTCTACTGTTCGACCACGGCCTCTCAGCCCGGAAGTTTTAATTACTGAAGACGCCGGCCGTGAAAGCCTACACGTTATAATTGGATAGTGTGTGTTCTATTTCGGTTTCAAATGTTCAAATATATGTGAATCTACGGAACTTCATGTGGTGGTGTCGCTATTCGCCACATCGCAATTGGCCGCGCCACTTCAAGACGTGCCATAAGTCACTCCATAGTAACGGGTGTCTCACGAAAGACGCCTGCCAAGCGTCCGCGGATCACACGGTACAGCTCCTGGCCGCCGCCACCGCATCCGCCGGCCACGGCAGTGCCCGATTCTCAGACTTTAGCACCGCGGACGCATACACTGAGTTAAAGTCTAAAAAACATTGCCATCTGAGTAACCTAAGCTTACCTTTATTTGCAGTGGATGTTCCAAATGATGTCCCTCTATGGAAAGAGCGGCTTGACATCTCTCGACCGCCTTTGTGAACACTCGACCAATTTCGGCTGCCGAAATCTGTGAAATGACTGATCGAATCCTGTCTTCCAACTCTTCGAGACCTTTTCTTTTAACATTCCCCAAAGATAAGTCACAGGGATTTAGATGTGGAGAACGAGGAGGCCAGTCAATTATCCTATCATCAAAAACACTTCGTATTGCTGCCATAGAAGCATTGGCAATGTGTGGTCTTGCATTGTCCTGCATGAAATAACCGTATAGCTTTTCGTTGGGTGAAAGTTCTTAAAAAAATGGATGCAGGATATTGATCACATACCTGTCAGAATTTATTGTTTCGGGCTCGGCGGATGCAGTGGCGGCGGCCGGGAGCCGTAACGCGCGAACCGAGGTTGCCTGCCAGGCGTCTTTCGTGAGACATCCTGTACTTCAGCCGCTGGGGACGTCCGTAGTCTCGGTACCTCTTTGTTTACCTCGCACTTCGGCCAATAGGAAAAAGGGGGCTTGCTCACAGTATGGGATAGTTCCAGTCAGAATAAAGCAGTTCTATGATCCAGCAGTTACAATCCAGAAGTTCAATGGAGGAGAGCCAGCGGACTACAGTACTGTTGCCAGATGTCGTACTAGTGAAGCACTGCAGTACATTGTATTGTAATCGTTAGGAAGAATTTGTACCAACGCAATCGCATCCAAGTTAAGTGTTCTATTCATGTTATCAACACAGTACATGTGGACTAATTTATTCTTTTAGCTACAGACTCCTGTCCACAGCCCAATTAGTCACGGCCCATCATTCGAACCTACAACATAGCAGATACACAAGACTTAACTCCTGTGGTTGTCAGTCCCTATGCTTACAAACTACTTAAGCTAACCTAAGGACAACATACTCCCATGCCCGAGGAGAACTAGAACCTCCGACCGGGAGTAACCGCACCTTGCACAGCAAGGTGCCTTAGTGCATTCGGCGATTCCACTGCCGCCCTTCGGTTTCCATTTAATCCAAATACCAAAAAGTGAAGACAAATGTGCAGATACTGGTGAGGCCTCTCATGAAACAGTTGACCTCCTTTCAGTGGCGGCTGGTGCTTCAGATGACTGGGGGTTCACTTCTCTGAGTGCTTAACAGTAGCGCCCTCTCTCCCTCACCAGCCCCCACCACCAATCGGAGTGTTGATGTTTCGGCGTCCAAAGAGACAATTTGGCGCACCTCTGCGAATGGCACCGGAGGAAAGCGCCCCGGTTTGTCCCTCCTCCTCCTCCTTTATATAAATTTTCGTTAAAAGTTCTGCAGAATGGCTTACCTCTGTTTGTTAAGTTTTCTTTGTTAATAAACACCAAGAACAAGTGAATATGCACATGAACACTAAAACACAGTAAGTAACTGATTACTCTGTTAATGGCTGCAGAAAAATAAATCTCTTAAGATGAAGCGACAAGCTACCTTCAGGTTACGTGACACTGTAAGCAGCACCTCCTCATAACCTCATGCATGTGCAAAGGCTGCTCTCCCCCACTTGTTTCAAACAGTTAAATATTTGTTACAACGAAGAGTATATAACTCATTTACCTGTATCTGTTAAAAACAAGATTGGGTTTGAAATAAATTGTTTACAATCGGTCTCGAACCCACTACTTTCTACACCCGCAGCACTATGCTGCTAACCATATGTCTATTCTTGCTAGTGGGAGAATTATGACTTCATTAATATTCATCATCGGATCTTCTGAAGGCTTTTACAGTTGATGCGACTTTAATTTATAGTTATAACGTATTTTGCCAAATATGACTTGTTTTTCTCTTCAATGCGCCAAAAACAAATATGATGTTGACTTCATGGAAGATTTGCGCATGCGCAAGGCGAGGTCCGCAGTAGCTCCAATGCCTTTGCTTCGGGACCTTTCGTGCGTAACTGCCAGAGCTCGAGTAGACAGGAGCTGGTGTCTCTGCCAGCTCCAACGCCAATGAAAGTATAAAAATGCAGCCCTCGGTCGCAAATTAAGAATTATTTAACCTAATTTCGGCAATGACTATGATTGCCTTCATGCAGGCGCGCAGGCCGTAGTGGCTAGCTTATTCTAAAAATTTCTTTTTAAATATTGTGACGTAAGCTTTACAACTGACTTGTACATTTTATTATGTGACTTGTTTTATGTTATAATTTCTGATGAAGGTAATCATAGTCATTACCAAAACCAGGTTAAATAATTTTTAATTTGCGACCGAGGGCTGCATTTTTATCCTTTGACGTTATAACAGTCGTTGACAATAGCAGCTATGTTAAAAAAGTTTCTAACGCCAATGTTAAAAGCGGCGTTACCCATCGCCTCTTCATGCCGCGGGAGCGCCCATATTTTGCCTCCAGGGGGTTCAGAAGAGAATTTGAACCTCAGCCGTGCATGCGCTCTGTAATGCTGCGGCTACTGCCGCCTATATTAAGCGGTTGCGCTCCGACTCGTACACGTACTGTCTCCACGACGTAAAACGTTTCTCATGCTACAAAAATACTTTGAAGGTGCCTGTAATGTGATCTGATAGAAGAACGAAACGAAGTATGATACTTTTAAAAGAAAGCTTTTATTTTATTTATTAACTATTTTTTTCACGACGAGCTGTTTTCGGTGGTTTTACTGAACCAGTGAACGTAGAGGACGTGCTTCTACTGCCTCCTTTGTAGATTATTGGTATTAGGTCACTACTTGATTTAATCGTCTCTTACACTATTCAGATTTCCTCCGTTCAGCAAGATGCGTTTTAAAACAAACGGAGCGGAAAGGCACAATTCGTGGAACGTCTCCCGTGTACTGAGACTCTGCACTGCTGGCGCCCGGCTGAGGTCGTCGCGTGTCAGCGATTCTGCGGCTGTGGCGGCTTTTTGAGGTCCATTGGAGCGTTGCGGCGCGGTTATATATTCGGGCACACGTCAGCGGCGGCAGGCAAGAAGCCGCGCGCGGAAGCGGCGCAGTTCTTAGCCGACCAATTGCGGGGGCTGGCGAGCCGCCAGCCGCCAGCCGCCAGCGGACTAGCAGCTGAGTCTGCGGGGGCGGCGGGGGCGGAGGAACACTCTTCTTGTGCGGCCGTGCGGCGCGGCTCGCGTCCCTCATGCGCAGCTACACGACTCGCCTCGCACTGTGCTCCATCCACTGGAGGGACGCATCTGCTCTGTAAAAGCTGCGTAAAGGACGATTCACACTGACCGTAATGTCAACGTCAATAAAATACACCTCGCTCATAAACAAATGCTGGGTGCTATCGACAAAGGTTCGCAAATCGATTCCGTATTTCTTGATTTCCAGAAAGCTTTTGACACCGTACCTCACAAACGGCTTTTAATCAAATTGCGTGGTTATGGTATATCGCCCCGAATTTGCGATTGGATAGGGGATTTCTTGTCAGAGAGAACACAGTTCGTAGTAATCGATGGTAAGGCATCGACTAAAACAGAGGTGAATCGGGCGTTCCACAGGGTAGTGTTATTGGTCCTCTGCTATTCCTTATTTACATAAACGATTTAGGGGAAAATCTAAGTAGCTCTCTTAGGTTGTTTGCAGATGACGCCGTCATATACCGTCTAGTAAAATCATCTGAAGATCAAAACCAACTGCAGAACGATCTGAATAAGATATCAGTATGGTGTAAAAATTGGCAATTGACGCTAAATAATGAGAAGTGTGAAGTCGTCCACATGAGTACGAAAAGAAATCCGTTAAACTTTGTTTACAACATAAATCAATCAAATGTGAAGGCCGTAAACTCCACAAAATACCTAGGAAATACTATTACTTCAGACTTAAACTGGAAAGAACACGTAGATAATATCGTGGGAAAGGCGAACCAGAGACTGCGTTTTATTGGCAGAACCCTTAAAAGATGCAACAGAACTACTAAAGAAACTGCATACACTGCGCTTGTCCGTCCATTTTTGGAGTATTGCAGCCCAGTGTGGGATCCTTATCAGGTGGGTTTGACGGAGGACATCGAAAGAGTCCAAAGAAGGGCAGCTCGTTTCGTATTGTCACGATACAGGGGAGACAGCGTTACGGAAATGATCCAGGGTCTGGGATGGGAATCATTACAACAACGGCGCTTATCGCTGCGGCATGGGCTACTTGCGAAACTCCAATCGCCAACATTCTCCTCCGAATGCGAAAATATATTGTTGCGTCCCACTTACATAGGTAGAAATGATCATCAGAATAAGATAAGAGAAATCAGAGCTCGAACAGAGAGATTCAGGTGTTCTTTCTTCCCGCGCGCTATTCGAGAATGGAATGGGAGATAAATAGTATAATTGTGGTTCTATGAACCCTCTGCCAGACACTTAAATGTGATTTGCAGAGTATCCCATGTAGATGTAGAAATGCCTGGGGGACCTGTTTGAAACCGAGTGGAAGCACGGCAATAAAATTACGATCCATAAGTCGTATCTTCGTATCAAAGGAGGTGTATTCCCTTTATAACGTTACCCTTGCTTTTTAATGATGCCGTAAGTTGTTAAATTTGATTCCGTGATTGTAATTTGGTTGTGCCGAAATTTTGAATTTGGAATAATTTCGTTAAAACACACCACAAATTAACATTTATAAACATTAAGCCAAATACATCGCGGGTTGATTGTTAAAGTCGGGCACCACTAAAAGTAACGGCACCTTATAAGACTTACGGAAAGCATCTAGCTGGATCCTATGTTTCGTATTGCTGAAGCTGAAAATGTTAATCTTTTCTTATTTAATATGGTTATTCGAGATACTTTCCGTACTAGACTAATGCTCAAACAGTTCACTTCGCTTTTCATTGTTGTATGTCCGTGGATGAAAAAAATTCAAATGTTTGTAAATCTTATGGGACTTAACTACGGGGTCATCAGTCCCTAAACTTACAAACTACTTATGAACTACTTACGAACTAGGACTGCACAAATATCCATGCCTGAGGGGGGATTCAAACCCCCGACCGTAGTGGCCGTGCAGACCGTGACTGAAGCGCCTCAGTCCCCTCGGCCACCGCGTCCGGCCACCGTGGATGAAACTTGAAGTTAATGGTAATGATAGAAACAGGAAAAAATGATTAGGCTTCGTAAAATTACAGAAGAAATGATTGCAGGTTCTGAAATCAAGCAAGGTATTGTATAAGAATGACTAATAGGGAGTGAAATTTTGAAGAAATGCGAAGCGATCGTAATGGCGTCTGAACATTAAACTATTACGGAAGTCGAGGAGCTAAAACAGTAGAAAATAAATATTTGAAGTGGAGGGATTCATTTAAATAAAAGCCAATGAGAGGTATGATTTTAAATTTAAGTAATGTATTTTAACAACAACTTTCATCACAATTACTTACATTAAATGGATACATTATTGGAAGACGTCTGAACATAACGAACACAGACAAGAGAGTGATCAAAACAACGATCGCGGTTCCGTCTTCTCGCTTGGCCGGAAGTAAAAAATGACGAACGAAGTTAAGTCATTTATATTGCGAGCTAGAGGGAACCGGAGGCGATAAACATCGCTGATAAAAAAAAAAAAAAAAAATTCTATTGTATCGTTACACCTATATAAAAAACAGTGAGCGTCTTTCAGGTGACAGATATCCAACAGCTTATTGGTCAAAAGTCAAGATAAAAGTCAAAGATAAAAATAGATAAATCTTAAATGTGACGGGGAATGATGAAAGATAAACAGAGGCTCAAGCCAAATTAATTTATTCGATTAAACAAGCGGCTCATTACACAAAGGGATTCAACATGTATAATAATCCTATCATTCCACATGCTATCAGACCAGCCTTTAGCCGAAGGATAACAAATTACAATGGAAAGCAAATACTGATTAAAAAAAAAAAAAAAAAAAAAAAAAAAAAAAAAAAAAAAAAAAAAAAGATACTAATGTGATGCAATTCGCAAAGCTTCGGTAGTGATGGGGTCAGTAATTACTACTCTCTCTCTGTAGGTCATATAAATTGCATAGTGATAATCACTGCTGCACGGTGAATAATTAAATCGGTCTATCCTGATGCAGGGGAAACAGCCAACAAAATGGTTACAATGCCGGCGCACAAATGTACGTTACCATATGCCGTGATGAGTGCTGCAGGCAGCCATTGCGGTGGACTGCCGTCGACTGCTGGAAAGGGTGCGAAATAAAATGTGGCGTATCGCGTACACCCCTATCGGTGTTTATCTCACTCGTACGAGTTCCTGTTGTCACTTGCCAAGAGATCAGCCTGTGTCTGTGACCTTCTAGAGAGAGAGAGAGAGAGACATCTAGTGAATAGGCGGTTGATCAACAAGGAAGCTGCGTACCGCTTGTTTATTGCGATTGTGAACAACTGAGCCTCCACTGTCGGTACAGACGATTCTACGACTATTCCTGCACACAATATACAAATACACAAAAGCAGAACTACGTCTCCGATCAAGTGAATAAGACACAAAAGCTTAATATACTGGCTGAGCACACAGTCAGCGAAAACTGCTCTAAAAAACAATTAGCCACTAAACGGTAAGAAGTATTTAACTTCGCCTACACGTCGCCAGATCTCGATATAAATTAGAAGTGAACAGAGAGTTTCTGGACACTACCTCAAATTACTATCAGGATCGAAACGCACAAACTAATTGGAACACTGCTCAAGCGAAATCTCTAGAGTAGTCACCTAAGCGACTGTCCAAGGAGAGATTCGTCAAACGACTGCCTTCGAAAGCGGCTCCCAAACGCTAGCTGGCTCGAAAACTGAAAAATTCCTTCCAAAACTGTCTGCGCGCCAATCACCGACAGTCATTTCAAAAGGAGCCTATTGGTGTTCGAGATCGCTCTCTCCGAGTCTTGCGCTGAGTGGTACAAGGAGACGGCGCAATTCGGCCTATCACCGCCTGCAAATAGATCTCCTCAGGGTCATGCTCTGTGACAGGACCTTTCCCTGATTTGGTGAGGGTTGGGCTGCGGCGTCTGTGTGTGCGTAAGCAACCCATCTCGCCAGCGACGGTTGGCTTACCATGGCCATCGTGTGAATGCTGGCCGGTCTCTCGTCGCGTTCCGTATAGGGCGGCTGCGACCGAGGGCAGCTCGCGGGCTCCCCGTGGTCACACAGCCAAGTCGAGCGAATATTCCCTTAACTGATATTGCGGCAAAGTGCCGTCAGCAATGACCATGTGTACGCAGTTACCTCAGGTACATATACGGGGGAGGGATGTTTGTGTCGTCTTTAGTATAGGGTAGTTCATAAATAGTTTGTTGTAAGTTTAGGGACTGATGACCTCGCAGTTAAGTCCCTTAAGCTTAACGAACAACAACTTCATTAGCACCGAATTTTTAATTCAAAATATTATCTAATGAAAGTTTCATCATCAAATTACACTCTTATTGAAATAGACAGTTTACTTCAGCCTTTTCTGTTACAATATTGCAAAACATAAATCATTTTTCAGACACTCAACTGAAAAAGAATATTTAGGTCGTCATGAAACAATTGGAATTTACCGCTAAAATAAAGTATAATAATGAAATAAACACCGTGTGATCAAAAAGTCAGTATAAATTTGAAAACTTAATAAATCACAGAATAATGTAGACAGAGAGGTAAAAAATGACACACATGCTTGGAATGACAAGGGGTTTTGTTAGAAAAAAAAATCCTGAGTTAAAAAAAATCTCTTGCGCGCATCGTGTGGTTGTGATCGTGTGCTCAGACGCCTCTTTCGTCATGCTTGGCCTCCCAGGTCCCCAGACCTCAGTCCGTTACCTGAAGTCGCAATTGTATCGTGATCGACCGACATATCTAGGGATGCTGAAAGACAACATCCGACGCCAATGCCTCACCATAACTCCGAACATGCTTTACAGTGCTATTCACAACATTATTATTCGACTTCAGTTATTTTTGAGGAATGATGGTGAATATATTGAGCATTACCTGTAAAGAACATCATCTTTGCTTTGTCTTAATTTGTTATGCTAATAATTGCTATTCTGGTCGCATAAAGAGCTATCTGTCGGACTTTTTTGAACTATTTTTTTGTTCTAATAGTACCCCATGTCATTTCAAGCATTTTTGTCAATTATTACCTCTCTAGCTACATTATTCCGTGATTTATTAAGTTTTAAAATTTATACTGACTTTTTGATCACACGGTTTAATGAAACTCATTTAAGTGTAAACCATGTAGCTAATCGTCGAGTACAACATCAAAATCGCGTACCGAAATTAGGTTAACTATCGATGTTGGCAGACGACCGTCCCGTCAAAAGAATCTTCTCGGGAACGCTTGACGTGACGTTAACGTGACGTGACGGTCCGGTGACGGACAGTGTGAGTGCCGCCATTAGAAATACATGGCGGAATGTTCTGAGGGACGCTCAGGTGACGTGACGTGACGTGACGTGACGGTCAGTGTGAACTGGCTTTAATCCGGACACAGGTCGAATACAGCTGCCCAGAGTGTGGCAAGAGCATATGCCGCAAAAGTTTTCTTTTTTTTCCCTTTCTGTTTCATTTGCAGACTTAATATGTTGTAACTGTTGCGACTTTCATTACTCGTCAAGGTACGAAGTTTTCAGAATTAACAAACCTGCCTAACCTCTGCTCCCCAGTTCTCAAGCAGGCTTGCTTCATAATCTTCTGGCGGTGCAACTGTTTGCAGTTTCGAACCTTCCTTCTTCCAGCAGGAGTCTCTGTTTCTTACTTAACCCTTTGCGTATCACTGGAATAAGCCTGAAACCATCATTTCATTAATTATTTTTAGAAGGACTAGTGCAAAGCAGGGACATCTGGTCACTACTGCTAATTTCCAGAAAAACAATTGGGTCAAATATTAGTGGGGTAATAAGCTCAGAAACTGGTGAACAAAAACCATAAGAATTACTTTGAGCGTTTTTTCACTTATGTTAGCCCAATGAAAAATCTTCATGATCATGGTATGTATGTTTGTGAGACGGTAGGACGAGATGACGATATCAAAAGGCCGTCTATATGAATTAGAGGCCCGAAAAACATTTTCAGGGTGGAATATATGACTACAGATGCAAAGAAGGAGGCCTGTCTGCATTGATATGATCCACGGCAGACAACACAAGTATCTTAAAAACATAAAGTTGATTCACTAATTCAGATCTCACGTTCCATACTTGTGAAACAGTAGGTACACCATGGATATGGGGTACGTCGATAAAGCTGACATGCTGAAATCTCTGTAAGAGGATGGGCGACTCCATTTGTTCGGAGGTAAGGTAGGTATGTCAACAACGTGTGCTATTAGTGAGAACTGTAGATTCCGTTGCATGGTGACTCCACAGCAGTGTTGTCACTATTTAAGTGCCAACCCTCTTATATACAGTAGACACTGGACATGTCTACATCTGCAGCTACATCGGATACTCTGCAAATCACATTTTAGTGCCTGGCAGAGGGTTCATCGAACCACCTTTATACTATTCATCTCCTATTCCATTCTCGAATAGCGCGCGGGAAGAAGGAACATCTGAATCTCTGCGTTCGAACTCTGATTTCTCGTATTTTATTCTGATGAACATTTCTACCTATGTAGGTGGGAGTCATCATTATATTTTCGCATTCGGAGGAGAATGTTGGAGATTGGAGTTTTCTAAGTAGCCCACGCCGCAGCCATAAGCGCCGTTGTTGTAATGATTCCCATCCCAGATCCTGTATCATTTCCGTAACGCTGTCTCCCCTGTATCGTACAATACAAAAGGAGCTGCCCTTCTTTGGACTCTTTCGATGTCCTCCGTCAAACCCACCTGATAAGGATCCCACACTGGGCAGTAATATTCCAAATGAGGACGGACAAGCAAAGTGTATGCTGTCTTTTTAGTAGTTCTGTTGCATCTTTTATGCGTTCTGCCAATAAAACGCAGTCTCTGGTTCACCTTTACTACAACATTATCTACGTGTTCTTTCCAGCTTAAGTCAGAAGTAATAGTAATTCCTAGGTATTTAGTGCAGTTTACGGCCTTCACAGTCGATTGATTTAACTTGTAAACAAAGTTTTCGTACTCTTGTGGACGACTTCACACTTCTCATTATTTAGAGTCAATTGCAAATTTTTACACCGTACTGATATTTTATTTAGATCGTTCTGCAGTTGGTTTTGATTTTCAGATGAATTTACTAGACGATAAATGACGGCGTCGTCTGCAAACAACTTAAGAGAGATTCAAATTTTTGTAGAGCTTATGGGACTTAACTACGGGGTCGTAAGTCCTTAAACTTGCAAACTACTTATTAACTAGCTTATACTAAAGAGGGCAGAAACATCCATGCCCGAGGGGGGATTCGAACCCCAGACGGGATACGGCCTTGCGCATCGGAGCATAGCGCTTCGATGCGCTCGGCCGCTCTGCCGCGGCACCTAAGAGAGCTGCTCAGATTTTATCATAAATCGTTTATGTAGATAAGGAACACCGGATATCACCTTTATGTCAGTCGATGCCTTACTATCGATTACTACAAACTGTGTCCTCTCTAACAGGAAATCTCCTATCTAATCACAAATCTGGGGAGATATTCCATAACCACGCAATTACATTAAAAGCCATTTGTGAGGTACGGTGTCAAAAGCCTTCTGGAAATCTAGAAATACGGAATCAATTTGAGAACCCTTGTCGATAGAACTCATCACGTCGTGTGAGTAAAGAGCTAGTTGTGTTTCACATGAACGATATTTTCGAAATCCGTGTTGGGTCAACAGATCATTCTGTTCGAGATAATTCGTAATATTTGAATACTTTGTAATATTTGTTCCAGAAACCTGCTGCAAACTGACGTCCAAAAATAGACACTACAACAATCTATATGTAGTGGGTGGATATAAAGTTGTGTCACAATTTAATCCTAGATAGCTGATGCCAATAGGAACCAAAATTACTAATGTTGTGTAGGTCGAAAAGCACCATTTTTAATCTACGGAAACTTGGCGCCACGCGCTCCGATTGGCCTCGAGGTGACCCTGTTAGCGTTCGTCTGTTGACCGGCACCGCTATGGTTGTCGGTTCACGGAAACAAACATCCCTCTTCCCGTCACTTCCCCAGCAAGGAACAGACGTGTGTCGAATAGGTCTCGCAGTTTGTCTCAATCCGGCAACAAGTCGATCTAGCTGCAAATCTAAGCATGTGGCACCAAGTTTCCGTAGTTTAAAAAAACGTGCCTTTTAGACCTACGCAACATTAGTAATTTTGGTTCTTACTGTCGTCAGATAACCAGTGTTACAATTATGTGACACATTTTCTCTTCACCCTGGAAGTATTTGCATGGAATGCCGGTGTATGGTTCATTCGCTTCACTGCATATGTGTGTGCGCCGCAGCGGAGTGGCCGAGCGCATTGAGGCGCTATGCTGCGATGCGCGAGGCCGTTCCCCGTCGGGGATTCGAATTCTCCCCCTCGGGCATGGATGTTTGTACCATCTTTAGTATAAGGTAGGTTATAAGCAGTTTGTAAGTTTGGGGACTGATGACCTCGCAGTTAAGTCCCATATGCTTTACAAATAATTGAACACGTCATATATGGTAACAACATTCTACCTCTTTTTGCGTGGCCAAAAGCAGATTCACCATGACAACGAGTGCATATTGATTATGCTGGTACCTTCTGGAACACTAAGCGGCTTTTGTGGTTGATGCTTTTAGTGATTACCCATCTGCAGTTCCAATGTCTGCTACGACTTCTAATAGCACGATTAAGGCGTTGTCTTCAATTTCTTGCCTGGAAGGTGTCCCTGAACTGATAGTCTCTGACGACGGCCCTCAGTTCACATCGCACGAATTTCGCTCCTTTTGCGAACACAATGAAATTAAGCATCTCTTCAGTGCACCGTTTTACCCGCAGTCAAACGGCGCTGCGGAACGCTTCATCCGGACATGTAAACAGCAGATGTCCAAACTGCGAGAGTAAAGGTTGGGGTGAGAGTTTAAAATTGGGAATGATTACTTTTTAAAACTCACAACCACCAACTGCGAACCAAATTCCTATGCATGCAAAAACACTGGAACTGTGATTGCGACTGTTTGACTCGTTTTCTAGGGGATGATATAACACGTTCGCAGCTTTCCTTCCCTGCATATAACAAAACAAATTCATAATAAAATCAAGTTCATGAGAGAAAAGGGTGTACTAACTACTATTTTTGAAAACACGTGAAAGTTCACTTTATGTTGTTTATTTCACGATATTAGAACCCTGTGGCTGATACGTCTGTATGTCGACATATTTATCAAATAAAGTTATAGCTCGTGAGCCCCCAGACAAAATGAATATTTGTCACAAATTGTTTTCACACCATGTGGCTGTCTCAAACACCGTTTATGTTCATGCCTATGCGACGACAAGTGTTACATTAACAAATCACAGTCACTTTAATTCAATGCGATGCACACCTTGTTCCACCAGCTAAATATTCACCAACACACAGTAGCACTCGATTCAACTTGGTGCAGTCTACGATGAGCAACCACACGTGGCGATTGCCACACACAAATCTATAACCTCCACTGCGCGATCCACATGCCGACTGATGCAGCGCGACGCCACCCGGCCAGCTCCCCACGTGCTCCCGCCTCGTCACTTCCTGCCCATGTGCGCGCGCGCGCGCGCCAAAAGCTCAATTGCCGGGGTTTTTTCTCTACGTCATCAACTTCCCCATGTGAGCTGTTCTAATCGATTTGCCAACCTACAGCGCTCAGCCAATACATTTCTAAAACTTTACTTAAAATCAAAATAATTCCACTACACATTAAACAAATATTTTCTTACGTTTTTATGTTAGTATAAACATCCTTTGTACTATTTATTATAATCGTGCAATTTATTATATCACAGATAAGTGATTTAACTGAATATTTCAAGGTAAAATACACAAGATTAATTGGAAATAAAATGAGAAATAGTTAATATATTATTTTTATAAACAAACATTGCCATGCTAGTTGTGTAACTGTCTTGTCTTCGTTGGTAATTTATTACTTTCCATTGTCAATTAAACATATTACGCCAGATGTGTATATATCAGCTAATGTATTGTTTATTTATCAACAGGCTATTTTGTAATGAGGGCCTTAAAGGTTCCTAACTGCATCGTATTACTTCAAATGTCAGTAGTATTAGAATATTTTATTTCACGCTGTGCACTGCACTGTGCCTGGCACTCGCCATTGTCCCTCTCTCTCCTCACCGGAAACGAACTGGAAAATCCTAAGCTGGAACAAGCCACCAACGTCGGCCTGCTCGCTGGCCTCCCGTCAGCTACAAGCACACAGCAAATCTCAACGTGGAGAATTTCTACCTATGGCCTAATTATAAATGTTGTCACCCAACTGTGTACATACATTCCTACCATAATTAATAAGGTTACAATTGTGTAACATTTAGTGCATTGGCATGGTCAATGTTTGCAGTGAACTTCATACTGTTTAATTATCAAATGCTATTAATTACCAATATTTCTATTGGGCGGTAATCTTACAAAACCTCGTTTGGAGCGCACACGGGAGGAAACTTCGCAACTGTTCCTCGCCTCCTACCACACGCATTCACGAGAAGGGTCATCGCCGGCCGAACTTCTGCACGGCCGTCGGCAATGCACACTGCTCCATCTGCTCCACCCACCGCGCCGCCCGGAGCAACAGCCACCGACGCGCAAATGAAACAGAAAGGAAAAAAGAAATAACTTTTGCGGCATATGCTCTTGCCACACTCTGGGCAGCTGTATTCAATCTGTGTCCGGATTAAAGCCAGTTCACACTGACCGTCACGTCACGTCACCTCCGCGTAACCCAGTCTTTTTCAGAGTTTTTGGCGGACGCAAGCGGTGGGAGCGGGGCGAGATAATTAAATGTTTTCGGTGCTTCCATGTTTGAAATTTCAGGACCTGATGGCACCGTACGCCGGCACCGCTTTCAAATTCACTCTTGTAGTGAACCCTGTGCTCCTTCTGCGTTTCTCTCGGCAGATTCACGCAACACGCAGACCGCGCGGCATTCGCCGCCCGCGCGACCTCGGCAGCGGCCCCAGCAGCAGATCTCCACATCACCGCGGCCCGACATCATGGAGCCGACGCCGCCACCTCCTCCCCTAGACATCCTCATGGAACTGGACCAAGACGCCACGCAGCATCCGACGCCCAAGTCGCCGCCGACGTCACCGTCTACGTCATCATCTGGCCCCAGGTGGTGGACTTGGTCCCTTCCGAGGTTTTCACAGAGAACGTTCCCTCGCGATCTCAGGCCGGATGGCTGGGCCGAACCGGTAGTCTGACGTCATCTGCAGCTACAGATTCCGGTCCATCAGTACGTATACGAGCCTGCCTCCTCTCCCGTTGTAGAGCTCCATACACGACTACGGTCCGGCACTTTTAGGGGAGGGGAGGAGGGATGTTGTGGCGTAACGTCAGCGCCACACGCCAGACACAAGAGAACGATCGTGGAGAAGGCAGCGGATGACGTCCGACAGCCTATCGCACGCCGGCGCTGCGCATCTTGGAGGGAGTAACGAAGACGCGCGACCTCTACAAGCTGCTATATCTGGGCCGACATGCGTCTGGACGCTCGTCAGAACTCGGCTACGAGCTAGGCAGTCACCAGGAAACAGCGCAGCTAGTATCGTATAGAAGACGACGCCTCGAGAAGAGAAGAACAGATAGAAGATGAGTATTGTGTTCTTTAGTCAATAAAACTTGAAAACCAATCTGAATAGTTGTTCTAGCTATCTAGAATCCTGAACCGAAACTTTTCTGAAAGACAGGCTGACCGGGAACTAGTACTCAACAAATGGCAACAAGGATGATACAACAAATGGCGACGAATATACAACACATACATTATTTGAGACCATATAAGATAGGAACGGGCAGGTACAGCATCATACAGGTTTCATTTGAGTACATCGTTTTTAACTTCACAGAATGCTTTTACGAAGAAACGAAAAAATTGGGACTCTGCCGCTTTTCGTGACATGTTTCCCGTCGGATCGAACTTCCAAACTGATTACATAAGTAATTTAGTGTCGACACTCACTTTATCTCACTCTGTCACAGACTGTATTCCTACGATGGGTCAAGACTCTATTTTTCTACATGCAGAGAAATATTCGACTATGACGCAGCATATGTGTAGTGTCTGTTGTTTCAGCTGGAAAAAAAAGAAAAAAAAGGGGGAATGAACACGATACATACAAAAATATTTTGAAAAGGGTAACCTGCGAAATTAAAAACGTAAAGTGTGCAGATTAATTGTACATTGCTTCTTTAGCTTCAGTGATTGACCGCCTAACATAACGAATTTAATGAAAGTGATGGAGTTATTTCATTAGAACATCATTACATAATTTCTACAAGATTTCTGACAGCATATTGCTTCTCTTTCCGTTATCATTGATATTACACTCCATTTGTTTTTACGATTTCGAAATATTCAGACACCTCGACTGTTACAGGGCACTGAAATAAATTCAGTTATGAAGTTAAAAATTTATGATGGACCGGAATTAGAAACCGAATTTCCCGATTAGCACAAGCGGTAGTCTTAATGAAATATGCTATCTTGACAAGCCTCTTGTCGTCCCAAAATTCTCATCTTTTCGTACAATACGACATAATGCTGCCAGCCCATACCTTTTCTTACCCACAGCCTTAACTGAATTCTTGCAAGGCATCGGGCTCATCTGTGCATCGGCACAAAAACAGTCGTGTGCCTATTGGAGGCATATGTACAATTTTAGGTATGGTGTCTGTTTTTTCGGACACTTCAGAAAGAACAGACACCATGTCTATAAACTTCTGTTCTCACCATTATTTATTGTTTCAATGTTGTAGATTAAAGTGTGAAAAATTTATATCCCGATTTTGCAGGAGAATACTAAAGAGAAATATTACCAAGTCGCACAGTTATTCAAAGCAAGAAAAATAGCTCACCGAATATACGTGGTAATAAAACTGTCTGAGGTCTCAGAGGATCGCAGACAAATCCCCTGAGCGCACGTCCATCCTCTGCTACTTCCGAGTGTAACAAACAACATCCGCTCGCCTGGACACCGCTTTTTCACAGATCGAACAACTAGGACAGAGAACTGGGGTAGCGGTTAGAAAAGATTTACAGCTTGGATTACGAGCCACAGTTGTACTGACAGTTTCGACAACTACTGCAACTACATTCATTAGCGTTCCACTTCAGTGTAATCAACGATATCTGTTTACTGCAGTGCATAAATTTTACCTCTGTATCCGCTAAAATACACGAATGCGTAATAGTTTTTTTTCTACGTTCATGTTGCGTCTGAAACGTATGATGTCGACAGTGTAACTGAAAATATGTAACTTACAACAAGACGCATAAACTGGAAACATTCAATAACTCAGGGAAGTCAATACGTATCGGATGTACAGGTTTGGCTTTCTGTTATCATGAATTCAGGTATTTTGTAGTTGTGGTCAAAGCGTTATATAGGTTGATGAGAGTGTTGTACTTTGGAACATGTTTTATTTTCTCCTCCAGACACATCTGTAACAGACATTTAAGATACTCTTATATAAAGTTCTTCGAAATGTGAAAAACGTTCCAAGGTAAAAAGTTATCGTGAACCTACATACTAACTTGAAAGTGCCGCGACTGATAGCATCTTGTCAATAATATATGTAATTGTCTGTTATGTTATTAGTCCACTGCACACCAATAGTCAGCGGAATAAAATTAAGTTGGAATGTGTGTCGGAATTAAATCGTATGTGTGTGTAGATTGTGTGTGTGTGTGTGTGTGTGTGTGTGTGTGTGTGTGTGTGTGTGTGTGTGTGTGTGTGTGTATGTGTGTGTATGTGTATGTGTACCATTCTATCAGGCATCTTAAATTGTTAATTACATTATTTTATGCTCATAATAAGCTATACATATTTCTTACTGTAAAGAGTGTAAAATAGTGTAAATATAAGCAGTGACAGCAAGTGACAAGGTGCTACAAACCACACATGAAGATAAAAACATAAAAAATTCCTGACCACTGAAGATGCTTTAAAATAAAGCGAAACGCGTCTGGTCTAAAGTAGACTAATTTACAGTTGCAAAAGACGGTCCCACATCCTATACAAAATTCATAATAAGCTGTTTTCCTCATGACTGTACGCATTAACAATAAACTTCTTTCTTTCTTGTAAAACAATAACAAATAAAAATGTAAAATTATTAACATAATGAAATTTAATATTAAATATGTATATACACAATATTGCTAATATATTTTAAAATCTAATGTCCTTCTAGATTTTAATTACGTTTTTAGTCTACAGGAATCTGGTAATGAGTATGCATAAGTGCAAGACCAAGGAGGCGGTTTACTTTCATAGATGTTCTTAAATACGTTTTCGGCACCGCTATGACGAAAATGATCTTTCGGCAGATGCAGTTGTTACTGGAACCGTTGCCAGGGCCAATAAAAGCCTATGTATTATAGGATTTGCATCCTTATCACATCTAGTCAATATGTCAAGATCTATGGTCGGAAGCTCTTTCTGTCGTTCCCTTTCTTGATTCCATTCCTCTCGCCACAACAACATTTCATCTCTTTTCATATATAAGAAGCAATGGCTTTGTCCGCCTCAAGCACCGAACCGAATCTGTTGAAGAGAGACTCAGGATTGTTTAGTTTCACATGCAGAGGTCTTCAAAATACTTTCTGAACTGAAAACAGATAGCTTAAATACATCTGAAGTTTCCACAGAGAATCTTTTTCGTAAATCAGTTATAGTGAAGTCCAATAGGGAAGCATAGACTGTAATAATCTTCTACTGAATTTGCTTGAGTGTTGTTACGATAAACTTGTGGTCGACCGTAACGAGGTATGAGACGCAAATTGAGTCTGACGACTAGTTGATCCGAAATATTATCTGGACGCTTCCGTATCTTACTGAGTCTAGTAACCAAATTTTCTGGACGGCTGGAATAGTAATATTTACGTGCATAGCACTGTCACTGAGATCAATAGGTTTTTGCAATGGTTTGCTTAGAGACGACGTTAGAGATAGAACATCGCTCATACACAATAATGACAACACAAACTATGTGCTGCACAAATTTAACATTAGAGAAGCAGATTTACGAGTAGTGCTTTCGTCATGCCATTCCGCAATTTTCCTGAGAGTCTTCACAGTTTCTACAATATCAGCTGAAAATTGAAGTACACTTTCATGCCTCACTACGCAGCAGGTCTCACGAACTGATGTGAGTGCACAACCCAAGTGGTCCATTACGACACTATTTCTTCTAGGCTGTGTCTTGAAAAAATTAATGACATTTTTCATTACTGATATAGCATTCCGGACAGCAGGGACACTGGAACTACGGAATATAGGGTTGTTTGATTTGAGGCTGTAGCGTGTTGGTTAATAGCGTTCTTGGCCTCTTTCTGCACTTCAGTGGCAGCACCTCGAACTTCGATGTCATATCAGCACATCTCTCCGTTCTATTGCCAGCTAACGTTCCAATGGAAATATAGCCTATTCTCCAGCTGATGTAGAACAATAGCTGTTAACAATAACTCTTTAAGTATGGAAGTTCCAACTACCTGTTATTCTGTGTTAAATACTTTTCTGGATTCTTTCCACTCTTCTTCATCAGACTGATAGTCATTTCGAGATTCGTATGAGCAACTTCTACAAACGCATCAACGAAAGTGATGAAATCCTCACGGGTATTACCGTTATGTATGCATCGTATCGTAAGGCTCAGCTGAGTGAGAAGTATCTGTTGCCCCGTCAAAAAGTACCGAATAAAATTGTGATGTACATACGCTACTCAAAATTTTCTCAGAAATCTTTCCCACGGCATGAAATAAAAGCAATTAAAGTTGTCTTATATATGTAGCATTTGACGAAGCTGACTGCAGGTGTTGCTCTAGTTTCTTGTCGCCAGCACTCTAAATCTTAATAATTATCTAAAATTTCCTTCCTTCACAGAAACAACAGAGCTCTCGGAACAGGCATGTTTATGAAAAATCTGTTCATAATATCTGTGTTCACAGAAATAATTGTTTCGACTTTCGACTATAGGGCGAAGTTCTTCCCTATTTCCTTCCGTTTCTTCCATTTTCTGCGCTGTTTGTGTACACGGTTCATTACCTACAAGGTAGGTTTATTGAACGTTTCAGGAATGCAATCTCCTGTTCTAGAGCTTTTTTGTGACAAATGTGACTGGCATGCGCTTTTAAATCGCCATTCTGCCCTGCCATATCCTTGAACTTTGTCAGTGGTTTGGTCACAAGCTTTTCTAACGGCACATGTTTTTCACCTCCACCAACGCCCTCAGTAGCAAGAAACGGACAACATTTACAACATAGACCTTTCCTTGCATGTCAAAAGACAAGTCAAGGGTATTTGGGGTATGGAAACTCAGTCATCTTTCGGTTGTGACGGGTTCGATAAGAGTTGATATTTTAAATAGTCATCAACATGTTTGTCTAAGAAATTTCCGATGTTATAGGGTAAACTACACCTAGCACAAATTAGACTCAGGAGAAGTAAGTAAGCCGTGCGGAAGTAGACGAGCGGTCTGGAGCGCCATGTTACGGATCGTGCGGCCTTCCGCGTCGGAGTTTCGAATCCTCCCTCGGGCATGGATGTGTGTGTTGTTCTTAGGTTAGTTTAACTTAGTTTAAGTAGTTTGTAAGCTAGGGACTAATAATCCAGCAGTTAATTCCCATAGATTTACAAACATTGGAACATTTTTGAGAATTAAGCGTTAGTGACACATTACAAAACTATCACATAGAGTACCCGACGGGTTGGGAAGAAGCTGCAGCGACAGTAGTCAAAATTCCAATACATTCCTCCACATTGAGCTGAGGACGAGACGTTTGCTGTACAAGCTGAAAATGCTTGCTTATGGACTGGATGAAAAAGTGAGTCGATGCTTCGTGTTCGCTTCACTGATGATGTTGGTCGTTGATTTGTCTGTGGGAAGACGGAAAGAAGTGTTAAAAGGGGTGAGTAGTTCCATATTCTGGAAGAAGAATCAAAGATACGCGTGGGTTGTAAGCAGAAATGGACTCGCAATAATATAATTAAATTTAATTTTGTAATGATGAATTAAATGAAACAAATACTGTTTTTCAGGTATATACTATCTGACATATAAAAATGAATTTTGTGTGTTCGTATTTTATGCGCGGCAGTACCGTTCAACAGAATGTGATGAAACTTTGTCAACATAGTGCTTGCAGCTTTGCGACGTTCATGGGCACCATCAAATGACTGTATGGCAAATATTTCATCAGATACGACGTAATAAACAATGAAATGCGCGGAAAAGTGCTGCATCATGCGACGTCTGCTTCTAAACCAATGTACCGATTTTAATCATGCCCCGACATTTTGCCTGGAATGATTTAGAGAAACTACGGAAAACCTAAATCTGGATGGCCGGAGGTGGATTTGAATCACCGTCGTTCCGAATGTCCAGTTTATTACCACCCCGCTACCTCACTCGGTATAGTTCAGGAAACATGACGTCATAAATATATGGTTGAAAACCTGTGGCGTCATGCGACGTGCCAATAAGGACACTTTATTCATCCTATAGTCTTCATGACATTTTAGACACTTGATCTCCAAACAAGAGGAAGATCACTGTCACTTAAAATTTTGGATGGAGCATGACGGAGGATACTTTACTTATGGACTTCGTCAGATTTCACAGTAGTCCTGATGGAATCTTTAAATATGATTGAACAATTCAGTTCATCAGTGCAGTATTGATAAATTCAGATTACCTACAAACATTTCAATTAATTAACGTGACTAAACAGTTAATTTTTAGATTTCAGCGAAGTTTCAAATGAAATACAATTTCTGAAAATTCTAGTAGCATAGCTCTCTCTGGAAGTTTTTCAGTGTGGTACTCATCATAGAAACATTTAAAACATAAATATTGTTCACATCATGTCAATTTTATGTAAGCAATTTAAAGTAAGACTTTTTTTAATGTGATTCAGTGGAAAGCATATTTCATTCAGATTTTTATATGACGGTCTTTTGGTTGCCAGTTTGGAAGCATTCCAAGCGTCCCAAATCATTGGGGTGAAAACCACCAGCGGAAGGAATTTGTTGTTATCAACGTATGGTTTTAATGCGAATTTGAAAATAAATACATAAATCTAATATAAACAAATTAATGTTTGTCTTTTTGTTCGAATTTTATGCACGCCCTTACCGTACATCCGATTGAGATAAGGCTTTGTCAAATTATTGCTTGCAGCCCCGCGATGGTTACAGGCATACTAACGTTAACTTGTATGGTGCATGGCGGAGGGTGCTGTACAATAAGTTACTTCGTTTCTTACGTCCTCACGATGAATTGGCTAGACAGATCTGAAAGAAATTTGGAATAGAGGTAGCTTATACCCTGATTAATACAAGGACTACCTTTGGTAAACCACAGTACGGTGGTGACGGAGGGTACGTTACAATGGCTTAATACATTTGCTTCTCTACGTACTGAAACAGCGGGACGGATTTGAATGAAATTTCGAAAGCAGATAGCTTGTACCCTGAATTAATCCATGAGCTATCTTTAGGAAGCCAGCGTACGGTGCGTGGCGGAGGGTACCTTACAGTGTGTTAAGACGTTTGTTTCTCTTCACGCTAAAACGATTGGACGGAATTGAGTGAGAACTGGAATGAAGATAACTTATGCCCCGAATTAATACATGGGCTACATTTCATAAGCATCAGAAGGTGCATGGCGGAGGGTACGTTACAACAAACACAAACTGATTGACTGGTCGCCATGAAATTCAGCAGATAAATGCATGTTTTCACGAAGGAAATTTTTATAATTTGCAAGTCAGTGAATTTAGCATAGCGGATGCTACCTTGCGACTTTGACAGCTTTGGCCAATTACCATGAAACGTGCCGCATATTTGTATGTTTTCATTTACAGGGAATGGGTGGAGGACACGGACAGAAAGGGGAGGGACGAGACGGACATAGAGGAGGGATAGGAGGAGGATGAGAAAGAGCGAGATGGTTACAGACAGGTGAAGAAGATGAATAGACGGAGGGGGCGAAAATGAACAGAGAAAGGGATAGGCGGAGAGGGGGGAGGAGCAGGTGAACGGAGAGAAGGGGAAAGGAGGAGATGGACTAATGGAAAATGGAAAATGTCATATCCATTTGTCCGTTCGTTCCTATTTTATGCGCTGCCTCAACGTAATTAAACAACCTAATATTTTGAAATTTCAGACGTTATTTGCACAATTACTTCTTCTGTGGCAGCAACGCGCCGGGTACTAGGTGTAACTTCATAATTTTGTGATACATGACGGTTACACCTCTAATGAGACATTGATACGCAGTTGCCGTTTACCTCTTCACCAAAAAGGAACATAAAAACGTGGCAGGTTTAACGCAAGCCTGGCCAGGCCAGCGCCTAGCGGCAAAACCGCGCCGGTGAAATGCAGGCGAGTGCGCTCGCGCCGTGGGAACGCAAAAGTCTGCGAGCGCGAAACCTGTTATCATTTTACCCGTAAGCAGATTTGTTTATCCTATAGTTTGTTCGCTAAATTGATAAATCTCAAGCTCTCATTTTGAACTGTAAAATCAAACTGCGTATCCCATCTGACCCAAAACTCTTGTGAGCGTTTCTCTGGTGGGAATGTTCCATTTGACGGAAATGGCTGCTTGTTACTTGCTTCCCGTGGAGAAGTGGCGATCAACACCTCACCTGTACTTCTGCTGCTGCCCGACCGTGCGAACTCGGTCACTTCGAGCAGGGTTTCAGTGCTATTGATATTAGTAATAGGACAACAGTGGAGGAGTTACAGACGAAGTAAGAAAATAGTTTCACCTGGTATAATTATCTGTATTTTTCCTTTAAGCTCGAGGACTGAGAGGTAGCCTGTTACACATGAAAGACGGTAACTTCCGTAATCAAATACAGAAGTTGTAAGGTGGCAAGTACCCTCACATTTATTTTGTTGGGATAAATTCATACGGTAACATTAGCGGGGCTGCCTATGTGGGTCAGTTTTTCGCCTGGCCGAGAGAACGCACATTCCTCCGCCCGCACGGGGCGCGGCCCGAGGGGTGTCAGGGTGGTGGACTCGCCTTCTACGCGTTGGCTTTTTAGAGGGGAGTCCACTTGGCGACTGGAGTTGCTGTGCGCTGGTTAAAGGGCGTGTGTGGCGCGGCTGGCGTGGAGTCCTCTCATTGACGGGAGTGATTCTGAATTTCCTACGGCTTAGTACCATCTAGATATACCACCAGCGACTCGTCGTGGAAGGGCTCACTTTCTCTCTAGAGGTTCAGCGACTGCACTGTATCTCGGCGGCCGAGTTTATGCTCGTCGTCGGAGAAATAGACCTTTTGTCTGCAGGCGTTGTAGCGTTCTTGTTGCTACATTACATGCGGTACTTCCGTAATAACGGAACGACGCAGAGCGATCGGCATAATAAGCGAGTCTTACGTGTGCTCTGAGGCTGAGCCGTAAGCCTAGCGGTATTAAGTGCTGTGTCTGACGCTTCTCGTCTGACAATGATACATGCAGATCGTGTTGGGACTTTATACGTACATTCTAGTAGTTAGAGCTTGCGAGCATATTTTGAGGGCTCAACGATGGACTGGCGGAAGCCAGTGCACCACGCCAAATTACTAATACACTACGGAAAGATGGGCAGGTTTGACGACAGTCTTAGCAAAGTCATTCAGTTTTTTTTAATAGGTTTGCAGCACCATCGGAAGCAGGTCGCAGCCACGACGTGACTACACACGGTACAGTGTGCTAATTGCTCAAGGCTCCCTTCCTTCCACTGAACTCAGCTTACGTTTGAAGTGCCGGCCGCGCTGGCCGAGGGGACTGAGGCGCTTCAGTCACGGTCTGCACGGCCACTACGGTCGGGGGTTCGAATCCCCCCTCGGGCATGGATATTTGTGCCGTCCTTAGTTGTAGCTAGTTCATAAGTAGTTTGTAAGTTTAGGGACTGATGACCCCGTAGTTAAGTCCCTTAAGCTAAACAAACATTTGAACATTTGAATTACGTCTGAACTGTTTTTCGCACATTTTCACTCGTTTGTGACACCCGCGTTCTGTGACCCCACTTGTAATTTACTGATTAATTCGTGACAGGTACAAGAGATCAGACGTTTTCTTAAGTTCATTTAACATTATCCTTTACCTTATTCTGTAATTCTGCGCCTACAAGCCTGTGAAATTCGTGTATATGTTCATAATCTTTACATTCATTCATGTTCTATTTTTGTCATAAATAATTAAATCTTAATTTTGTTTTATAAAAAATTCTCGTATCACTTAGATCACCAACAAACCCACTTCTGACCCAGCAGACACATATAGAATAAGATTTTGGGGGTTTTGGGGAATAAAGTGGTACCAGTTCAGTATAAGAATTTAGTTATCCACGATTTTGGGGGACTTCTCTTGCCTCAGGGGCTACCACAAACAGAAATACAAGACAAGCGTTACTGTTGCGCCGAAAGGCGAGGTAAGAGATTAGCCAGTATAAGACTGCCCAAGCGTGAGCAACGCTAAAAAGTGGTAATAACTAGTCTCTCTGCAGCGGGACTGAGGCGCTCCAGTCACGGTCTGCACGGCCACTACGGTCGGGGGTTCGAATCCCCCCCTCGGGCATGGATATTTGTGCCGTCCTAGTTCGTAAGTAGTTTATAAGTAGTTTGTAAGTTTAGGGACTGATGGCCCCGTAGTTAAGTCCCATAGACTATACAAACATTTGAACATTTGAAACTCTCTGCAGGACCAAGACACAATGAAAGTCAATTAAACAGTGAAATCATTTAAACTTGAATAGCCCAACCCCCATCAGAGAGACAGTGCGCTGAGAAACATGACGTACATTGGTAGTTTTGTGTCTCGTTTCCGCTGGTTGTCCTGGGTGTTGGTGGCCCAGTAGAGAGAGACCGACACAGGGAAATAAATGTTCAAATGTTTGTTAAGCTTATGGGACTTAACTACGTGGTCATCAGTTACTAAACTTACAAACTACTTATGAACTACTTACGAAGTAGGACGGCACAAATATCCATGCCCGAGGGGGGATTCGAACCCCCGACCGTAGTGGCCGTGACCGTGACTGGAGCGCCTCAGTCACCTCGGCCACCGCGGCCGGCCACAGGGAAATAGTAAGCACGCGTGTGCGGGTACAGAGTCTGAGGTGACCAGCCAGAAGGACAGCAGAAACTAGAAACACTAAGCTAGATTAGAACGAGATGTATATTTCATAGAGATAGTACAATACTTAACTTTGTTAACTGAAGACTAGTGGAATGCAGATACATAGTTTAACTATGGTAGGTAGAGGCCTGCCTACTGATGAGAGTCTTAACTGGGGCCTGTCCTATTGCCAAGTGGCCGATACAGTTCAGTGGTGGCCACGAGCGGAGTTGCGGCAGAGGGCGCTCGTGGCCGATGTCGTAAGAAACCCGCACCGTGCTTGAATGGCGGCGCGCGGCGAAAGTACGTAGCGCGCACTTCAGACTTGTGCGACACCACAGGAACAGCCCAGGTAGCGGCTACGGATACAGTCCTACCGGTAACATTCTGCACACTTTCACCCGTTGATTGGCGTACGCGTTTCCTCGTCCCGGCGGAAACAACCGATAAATATTCCCGAACGGGTTATTATACCAGACCGTAGCGCGGAGCACAATTCATGATCACTATTGGTACTGCCAGTCTGGGCTCCTGTGCATCATGGCGGCAGTGCACCTGCAGACGATAATAACGATTGCCTTGAACTAGCACTGGAGTAGAACTGCGCACGACTGGACGGAGGGAGCGTCTTCCGTCATTTTTGTGTCCGTCACTCCAGGGCTATCGCAATGCCTAGAAGAAGTGGAGCTCCGCAGCCAACCTGATAACGCGCCTTCTGCGACCTCCCCGCGGCCCGTGCAGCCAGGGTCGGCGCCCTGGGCGTCTGGGCCACATGGAATAGCGGTTGTTCAGACAAACGGCGCGAGGACGTGTGCCCCTCCACCGTTGGTGAGGAAGAAGCGAATTTAAACAAACGGCCAAACGGGCCTTTAAAGAGTACGACGTATTGTTTCATTTGCTTATATATCAAATGGGACTTGATAAAATTATAAATCCTACGCCAGTAGAAATTAAATTGGTAATTAATTTATACTACTTGTAAAGTACTGGGCCTGTTAGCCAGCGACTGATATCATTCGATTCGTAATTTCACGTAAGGGCCGAATCTGCTGTCAAAACCACGGGATTAATTTTATTACCTCACTCTCCCTTTGTCACAAGGCTGGACTATCTGTCATTTGCGTCTGCCTTCCTTCAGTAGTTAGGTAGCCCAAGATATTCGTGCTACACTCTACTTCTACTGTTGTACTGCAAGGCCCGCAGCAGGCCCTGCATTCAAGCAGAAGTTCCGTCTTGTTCAAATGTTCAAATGTTTGTAAATCTATCGGACCAAACTGCGTGGTCATCAGTCCGTAAGCTTACAAACTACTTAAACCTAAGTACACTAACCTAAGGACAAACATACACACCCATGCCCCAGGGAGGACTCGAACCTCCACGGCAAGCAACCACGCGCTCCGCAACGACACGCTTTAGACCGCTCGGCTACTCCATCGCTGCGTTCGGTTTGTCTTCTACATCTACATCTACATGGGATACTCTGCAAATCACATTTAAGTGCCTGGCAGAGGGTTCATCGAATCACCTTTATACTATTTATCCCCCATTCCATTCTCGAATAGCTCGCGGGGAGAAAGAACACCTCAATCTCTCCGTTCGAGCTCTGATTTCTCGTATTTTATTCTGTTGAACTTTTCTACCTATGTAAGTGGCAGTCAACAATATATTTTCGCATTCGGAGGAGAATGTTGGCGATTGTAGTTTCATAAGTAGCCCGCGCCGCAGCGATAAGTGACATTGTTGTAATGGTTCCCATCCCAGATCCTGTATCATTTCCGTAAAGCTGTCTCCCCTGTATCGTGACAATACAAAACGAGCTGCCCTTCTGTGGACTCTTTCGATGTCCTCCGTCAAACCCACCTGATAGGGATCCCACAATGGGCAGCAATACTCCAAAAAAGGACGGACAAGCGTAGTATATGCAGTATTTTTAGTAGTTCTGTTGCATCTTTTAAGGGTTCCGCCAATAAAAAGCAGTCTCTGGTTCGCCTTTCCTACGACATTATCTACGTGTTCTTTCCAATTTAAGTCTGATGTAATAGTAATTCCTAGGTATTTAGTGGAGTTTACGGTCTTCACATTCGATTAATTAATCTTGTAGACAAAATTTAACGGATTTATTTTCGTACACATGTGGACGACTTCACACTTATTTAGAGTCAACTGTCAAGTTTTACACCATAGTGATATCTTATTTAGATCTGGTCTGCAAACAACCTAAGAGAGCTGCTTAGATTTTCTCACAATTCGTTTATGTAAATAAGGAACAGCAGAGGACCAATAACACTACCCTGTGGAACGCCCGATATTACCCCTGTTTTAGTCGTGCCTTACCATCGATTACTACTAACTGCGTATCCTCGCTAAAAAAGCATGAAAAGTAGACAGGGAGGATTGAAATTAACAATTGCGACGTCTCTTCTTTCGGACATATGCTCGATTGGAGAACGCTCTTAGCAGGGAAGTTGCAGAGCTCGTTGCTTTTCACGCACAGTTTGTGGGCTACCATTATCCTGATGAACAAGACATCATCTTCCTGATGGCGAATGGCAAAATAACTGGTCTTATAACATTCTGAACATACCGACCGCTGGTTAGCGTTTCCTTCACAGATACCAAATGTGAATGAGAGTTGCAGCTTAATCGTACTGCAGACCATAATGCCTGAGGTAGAGTGAGTCAGAGCTCGCAAGACATCGTAGGTGCAAACGACCGTCACTTGTGTGCAGACACAATCTGCTTTCATTGCCCGCAATCCCAAGTGATCCACTGCTGGCACCAGTCGGTCAGTGCAAGTCGATGCTGTGACGTAAGTGGAAGACGGGCTGCTGCTGACAGCAGGTAGTGTTGATCTGAGCTCACTGTCCCTCCTATCAGTGATGTGGTAGCAAACAGCTTATAAAGATAATATTGGAAACTCAGTTGTGAAACGCGCGACAGCGCACCCAAACACCTCCTAGAGACTCGAATTATAAACTAAGACAGAACATGGTCGCTTTACATTGCTACGACCAAAGACTTACTTGTTATGACGTCTTACCCGATACAACTAGAAAATGGGTGGAGGAGGGAATAGATGTGCTATAAGTGGCTGTAATGCAGGGGGCCGAGCGGTTCTGGCGCACCCTTTGATGGTCGCACACTAAGGTGGTGTAGGAGAGCGGGTTAGTTGTCAGGAAGACAGACTCCTAACCGCATGGTACGCCCTGCAGGAAGAGGTAGGGGCGTTTCTGGTGCCACCGTTGGTGTAATGAAAGAATATTGTTCAGTAAAACATTTATTCTGAATTGGTGCTCATTGCTGCGTACTCCAGGCGATCGGGTCGATGGCGTCTCCTGCCGTACTGTGCGCTGACAGTGCGGTTGCGACCGCATTAGCTTGGCGACGCCTCTGCCGCGCCGTTTGTTGTGGAACGTGGAATGAGAGACTCACACGTTTGGACTGGTGGTTCTCGGTCCCCACCCATCATACTGGACCCCGTTGACGGTTGTAGTGTGGTCGTGATGTGTGCTGACTCCTGGCCCACCGGTAGGTACGCGTCTTCCCTAGGAACGCTGAAGTTCCGGTGTGCAGGACATAGAAGTCCTGCCTCGGCCAGTGCCGCGCCAATACCGCTTCTACACGGCACGGTTTCAACTGCCCTCCACCCCCAAAATATTTTAAACAAGATGACTTAACACAACAGCGTTCAAGTTTTATATTTTTTAACGAGGACGTAAAGTTAAGAAGCTTTTAATTGTTTTAAATTTTATATGAACCCTGGGGAAGGCTAAATGGCAGACATGTTTTTCTAAGGAATTTTAAGCACCTGATGATGTATCTACAGGACGCGAAACCTATAGTGCTTTTTTAAAATAATAGTTAATTGCAGGCCGGCTGCGGTGGCCGAGGGGACTGACGCGCGCAAGTCACGGTCTGCACGGCCACTACGGTAGGGGGTTCGAATCCCCCCTCGGGCATGGATATTTGTGCCGTCCTTAGTGACAAGTTACGTGTTATGTTATGTTTGTTAAGCTTATGGGACTTAACTACGGGGTCATCAGTCCCTAAACTTACAAACTACTTATGAACTACTGACGAACTAGGACGGCACAAATATCCATGCCCGAGGGGGGATTCGAATCCCCGACCGTAGTGGCCGTGCTGACCGTGACTGGAGCGCCTCAGTCACCTCGGCCACCGCGGCGGCAGTGACAAGTAGTTTGTAAGTTTAGGGACTGATGACCCCGTAATTAAGTCCCATAAGCTATAAAAACATTTGAACATTTTTTTTTTGTTAATTGCAGCCGACGCGGATTTGGTCTCAAAATGAA
The DNA here is from genome assembly GCA_026315105.1 of Locusta migratoria. Lineage (NCBI taxonomy): Eukaryota > Metazoa > Arthropoda > Insecta > Orthoptera > Acrididae > Locusta > Locusta migratoria. The sequence continues at coordinate 429,687,207 of CM048747.1, forward strand.
AACCTTTGGCTGCGGATGCCCGAAATTCAAGATAACATTGAAGTCCTCCTAGATACTTCTTCTGCGGCCGTAGATGGTTGTAGTGCAGGAGTCGAACTCGGAGCTACGCAGGAGTCGACATCTCGCCGGTTGTCTGCTGATGAAGAGTGCTGGAGTTCTATAACAGACATGTACCGACTTTAGAACATGTCAGGGAATCGAGTGCTACGATGTGTAAGCCATCGATTCATCTGACCGGCTCCCTATAAATTCAAGTGCTGGAGCGGCTGATATTTCCCCCATGTGCTGCTCTGCCATGACCGCGTCGGCACTGACAAACGAATGTGTCGGCGTTTTACATCTTGCCGTGTTCACTTAACAGGTTAGCTGGTGGTTCCAGAAGGCTCCGGATACGCGTTGTTGCGTTAGACATAGGCATTGTTTCCTGACGTAACGAAGTGACGTGATACTGCAAGCTTGTACTGTTCCATTTAACTTCCGTTCATGCGTGCTATTCAGTCCGGCGCGTGTGCGTTCATTCCTGTCAGCTTGACCCAATAAGTGTGACGCAAAGTAGCTGCTGTTCCCCTTCCCCGTTCTGCCCACACACCGCAGTATTTCCAGAGCAACCAAGACTTGGAAAAATTTACCGCTATATTTCCGCTACAGAGCTGGTGTGCAACAGTAACAACTATAAACAACAAAGGACTCCAAAATCATTCTTCAGGTTTCCAAAAAATAAAGAGATGTAACTATGGTAGCTTAAGCAAGCAACCATTAAGCCTGCTCAGATCATTTGTTTTTACGCTATGATTTTAGTTGTTATTTATAATTTGTTTATTGATGCAGTCACTGTTATTCTTAGCCGAAAAGCTGACTTGGATGAAATTTTGGAAACGAAGGGTTCCGAGCATTTTAAATAAAAGCAACGTAGTATGCTGAGACCACTTTGTGGAGAAAGGATTTAGAAGTAAGAATGTGAAGCTAAGGATAAGTATTGTAATTTGTTCTTCGCTCGTGTTAAAAAAGGTGATTATTGTAATAGAATAACAAACGTTTAATGGCAAGTCACACCTAAAAGCTTCCTGATCTTCACATTGTTTGCACCTTGATCACAAATAACTGCTGTGTGTATTAACCCAGTCTGTTTAATCTGTATGCTTACAAATTCGCAGTGCAATAACGACTGTTATGGCCAATAGTTTAATGTCACAGTATCATTGAAGGCAAACACGTTGAAACAAATGCGAGGAATTATGTGCTGGGCATGTTGTGGGTTGGAACATGAAAAATGTAAAATGGCTCTGGCATCTTATAATGATAATGAGCAGTGGGTGTCCTCAGAATATATCATATAAAAAGTAAAAAAGTTTGATAAGTGCTTTATTAAAAGCACTTTGTGTGAGAAGCAAGTTCTTTTTCTTTCTCATGGATGAATGAGCCAAATTAGGAGGCGTGTGTAATAGTTATTATTTGTTGTTGGCAAAAAATATTCGCAGTTAATCAAAGCATTTAACAAAAATGATTAGCCAGCATCACAGATCAGAAGGAGAAGTCTCATGTTTCGGAAAGTAACTCACAAATAGGCCTAAATGCTCACGAAATGCGCGTACATGTATAGGATTAAATCTTTTGTGTTGTATTATTTACAGTTTGAATTCTACCCAAATAAACTGTATATAACCGTTTGCTTTAGTTTCTCTTTAACCCTACACCTTAAATGAATTATCATCTAAAATAATTTCTTAAATGGGGCAACAAATATAAACATGGCGATGTAACTGCGGTAGGCAGGCAAATAAAATTAGGAATAGCAGACGTGAAGCCAGGTACAGTATAAAACTCGAGCCAACAGATGGCACAGCTAGCGGTGTCGCCTGACAAACGCATGTAAATGACACGAGTTTCCCCTATTATCTTCGGTGGAAGTTCTTTGATCTGCCACATTTGCCCTTACAATACGATGTTCTCAACGGACGGCTGTGCTGTGTGTAACTCGTCAATGGTATTAAGCATGTTTAAGTGACCATTCTAACCAGATTCTCTTCACAACAGAAGCAGGACGTCCATTTTGTGGGTCAATTCGGTGAATGGACTATCTCGCGACTCGGAAGACAACGATACTTTGAGTCATTTGAAAATCGATCATTCGGCACAAGTAATTACATGTCTTCTACATCTACACTACATAAATACCCTGTAAGTCCCATTGCAGAGCATGGCAGAGGCTTCATCGAATCTCTTTTATGGTATTTCTCTAAAGTTCCATTCTCTAATAGATCGCGGAAAAAATGAACTCCTAAATCTCTCCGCTTTCGATCTGATTCCTCTTATTTTATTATGATGATATTGACTCCCTATGTACGTGGGTGCTACCGAGATGTGTTCCCGTTCGGAAGAGAAAGTTGGTGAAAGATATTTCGCAAATAGATCTCGTCACAACGAGTAACGCCTTTCTTTTAATGATTTCTACCCCAACTCGTGCATCATTTCCGTGACACTCTCTCCCCTACGTCGCTATAATACAAAATTAGCTGCTCTTCTCTGAACTTTCTATACATCTTCTACCAATCCCAACTGTTGTGGATTCCACAATGTGCAGCAATAATCCAAAATAGGATGCACAAGTGTTGTGTTGGCAGTTTCTCTAATAGAACTGTTACATATTCTAAGTGTTTTGCCAATGAAACATCCTTTGGGTCGCCCTCCCCACAATATTTTCTATGTGTTCTTTCCAACTTAAGTTGTTCTTTAATTGTTACTCATAGGTATTGAGTTTAATTTACGACCTGTAGATTTGACTGATTTAACAAATAATTGATGTTTGGTTTCCTTTAGTGGTCATATGGATGACTCCACACTTATTATTAAGGGTCAATTGCTTCTGATCTTGTGGTAACTTTACTAGCCGATAAATGACAGCATCATCCGCTGTCTAAGAGAGTTACTCAAGTGTTATTCTAAATCGTTTATAAACAATAAGGAACAGTAGTGGCCTCATACCACTTTCCTGGGGCACACCAGATATCACTTCTGTTCTACTCGATAACTTTCCCTCAGTTACAACGTGCCGTCTCCTTTCTGACAGGAAATCACGAGTTCATTCGCACAATGTGGCGATATTCCAAAAGCACTCAGTTTGATTAGAAGACGCTTGTGAGGTACAGTGTCAAGAGCCTTCCGAATATCTAGAAACACGGAATATATTTGACATCCCTTATTGGTAGCACTCATCACGTCATGTGAATAAAGAGCTAGTTGTGTTTCAAGAGAACGATACTTTCTTAATCCAGGTTGACTATGGATCAATTGCTCGTTCTATTCGAGGTAGTTCATAATATTTGAGGAAACTATGTGTTTTAAAATTCTCCTGCAAACCGACGTAAATGAGATAGGCCTGTAATTTTGCAGATAACTCCTATTGCCTTTCTTGAATATTGGAGTGGCCTGTGCAACTTCCCGGGTCTTGGGTACGGATCTTTCGCTGAGCGAGCGGTTGTATATGATTGGTATGAGGCTACTGCATCAGCATACGCTGGTAGGAACGCAATTGGTATAAATCAGGACCGGGAGTTGTCGTGGTACCTTAAGAAAAAAAAAAGTATCGATGTATGATGTGGGTTCAGTATTTAAGTTTACGTATTTCTATGATAATATAAATGACTACTACCCACTTCTAATATTATAAGAAGTGACACCTTCAAGACAAAAATTTTGCTTAGGAATAACTTGGGCTGTGCATTCGACGTCTAAGTTTCAAGATAAGCGTCTGTACATTTATTTATTTTTTTGATGTCTATAGCTGATTTATCGAGATTGTTCTCTTTCTTGATTATAAAAGGTCATAACTGGTTAAATCATTATTAATATTCACTTCAGTCGTTAATTACGTATAGTTATTGGAACACCTATTTTAGTGGCACTTCATCACCTTGTTACCAACATTACGAACGATTGTACCTCTAAGTGAAAGTTTGTTAATTCTCGCAACAGTATCAGACCAGTAAAATATTCTCTACTGACCAGTTCATAGCGCCTCTGCACAAAAATAACAAGTTTTCCAAAAATAAATTATTATAATTTTACTTGTTATAAATAAAACACAAACACTTTGTTTTTGTTTTATGCCTGTAGGTTTTTTTCTGTTTTATTGTGTGAGATCCATTCCAACCTGTTACAGCAGCTAGTGCACTAGTGACTCATACCAGTAATTTCCCTTCGCTGTCTTTTAAAGTTGATGTTAAAGAATAAATATAAAATAAACACCTAATGCACCTCCACCACTTTTGCCCTAATAAATAAAAGTTTTAATTAATCTCATAGTCCTCTTCAGGTGTGAACGACTTAGCAACACTAAACCAGAAAAACTTTTTCTTCCCAAACAAAACTATGTGACTCGCCACTAATTATGAAGGTTACTCGTCAATATACCAAAATTAACTTTATTGGACTCAAAAAGAAAACCATCATCAATATACAGAGCTTTACAAAAGAATACTATGCTCTTTAAAATATCCGTCACATCCAGTATCAGTTACTACAGAGGTTGGTTGGCTTATATATCAAAAGGGAAAACTCTTGATAAAATAATGTAATTATGTATATATACGTAAGCAATTCATAGACCAGAACCAGCCTATACCAAAGTATATGACATATGTCAAAACGTTGTAATGAGAACTCCCAAAAGGAGTTCACATTAAATTGCTATTTATAGCTTTTCCCTTAATACACTATATATCGTAAATCCAACCACACCTTATGTGTAAAGCTATTGACATCTGTCCAATATAAATAGTACACTGATACTCCGTAACAAAGTATAGATTATGTTATGTTAATTACGTGACTTATTTTCTGGTGATGCAATTTAATTTATAGTTCGTCTATTCATAAAACGAATCAATATTCCTGATTAGATGATGAATTTATAATTCACAGAATTCTTGTTATATAATTTTAACAACATTATAATCTTTCATGGCGGATAGTTTTAATAAAAGGTTCTGATAACACTCATTTTTACGATCTAACACAGAACCAATAAAGTTATTTTGAGATTTTTAACTTTCGCCCTTCCAATAATCAGCAAGATGTATATATTCCTATAGATCGCTTAATACGTCTTCTTCTCCGTCGATGTTATATTCAGATCACTTATTATACTTTTTTTCATCTCTGACAGGAACCCGCTGTGCAGAATCTTTTTTGCCTTTCCGATTGTTCATCTATAACATGCATTAAACGAACAGACATAAATATTTAAAAATAATTTAAGAAAAATTAATAAGATGATCGCATTAAAAAAATTCTCATTTCTGCCTTATTTTACGTAATAAGTTGCAGCGTAAATTCGGAGCAAACTTCGTAACAGATTAGTTAGAATATTCCGTCCCGTCACAGAGACTTAGTTTTGTAAAGGATTATCTAGATCAAATTATACATGCTGGCAGCTGTTATCGATACGAAATCGGAAGTATCTGCTTCGTCTTCGGGAAGCTGCGTCAAGCAATTCTAGTCAATAGTAACACCACTACTATTGCATCATATTATTCACACATTTCTGTAATGCAGAGCTGTATGCCTGTAAACAATCTCTATTAAATGGGACACACAGATGGCGGTCTCGCGGACGACATGAAACTCTTCTTAGTAAACATACTATCCAACAGGTAGCATTTGCCGTCGTCTTTCCAGATGTTCTGTTTCTCCGGTATACATCCGCTTCTATGACGTTACCTCTCGAAAGGCATGGCAAGGTACCAAACCAGAACCCAGAATTGGTGCCTATCTGCATAAAATGTGGCGCCCGTGTTCTGCTTCGCCTCTCCACCAGCCGACGTCCCAGATCCAGAGATGAAAGCGCCGCCGCTTCCAGAGGGACAGTAGTAGTGCGTCATCGCAGACGCTTCCGCGGCGGCGGCGGCTCGCGACAGGTTGCGAATTTCGGGTCTCCATATTGGTTACCCCAGCGCGGATTTTAGCGGTCTCCCCTGCGTCCTGTCGCCTGCGCTGGATTAATTAACTGGCGACGCGGACATATTTGGGAGCCACGCGTCGGCCGTAATTAAATCAGAGCCGGCTGGCGCTCGTTATTTGTGAAGATCCCGGCCGCATCGATCCCCGCCTGTTGGCCGACTCTGCCGACGAATTCTGGCAGCAGCGGGAGAGTACGGACGTGACGACTTACGGTACGGCCATAGTGAGCCGCTCCGTTCTTCCTGCTTCTCGCCGGCACACAGTGGTTCAGAACGGCCGATTCCCTGGCCAAAAGTCGAAAAATGAAGGTTGAAAGATCAATGTTTTTGGAATGGATTCTTGTTAAGGAGGGTTCGGGGCTCTCAGATCTCATTAGTAGAGGTCACAATATTGTCCACCTGCTTCCCTGCGACAGTCGGAAGTTGCCTCTCGTAGAAACACTCCCGACGCGTCAGTGCCCAGTTATACAGTGCTTCAGAAAATCATACAGAATTTTACAACGAAGCGTCCGATTCCAATTTTCCAAAAAGGAAAATGTTTACGAAGGTATGTAGAAACAGTTTATGTACTTCAATGTTCGAAAATGTATGTTGTTGTTCATGAAACGTTATACCAAAGGTAATCGTGATTATCTTGTTTTTTCGCTTCTTTAGAAATACATTTGTGTCGATACAAAAAAATTTTAACACATTTTAACGCTGGAATTGACAGGGACATGATTGTTGAACTATCTATTAATGAAATTTTCAAGAATTAGCTGCTCCAAGGTTGCCCATTTAGAATAATAAAGATTTTAGTGTTACTGTGCACGCTGTCGTGCGCATTGCGCATTGTGACTTAATGGCGATACTCTCCCCTCAACTTCCTATACCTGAGGGAAGGGTTTTTTGTAGATGATTTCTACCTCTTTCTAAAGTATTGAGGAGATAAGTACGGTATATTATTGCAACGGTGTAGCATTGTGAATAAAGATTTTAAATAAAATTCAAACAGTAATGACCATTTTTACAGAAATATGTTTCCAAATATGTTTGGATGAACCAAAGGCCTTCTTCATTCTGTTACTGCAGACCACTGAGATTGCAAGTTTTGAAAGAAACCGCCAGTCAACTGTTGATGAAAAAAAATATCGATAAGTAGATAGCATCTCTCGTCACATTCACTAAGGTAACGGAGGGGACTAACATTCATGCGAAATATGACTTACCGTTTACAATGATAGTTGTAAACGTGAGAAATGCTATTACTGACTTTAAATCTGCACATAGATGGTATTTATATAATTTGACGTCGAAAAATTTCAACAATTTACAATTGGTGGAACAAACAAAATGTGATAGCTCAAAACTAAATTTTGGAATTTCTTCCTTACACGCGTGGATAAGGTTTATGGAATGGATGCATCATATTGCATATAAACGGAATGACGGAACTAATGGATGGAAATAAAGTAGTTAAAGATCGTAACGAACAAATACGAAAGAAATTTTAAAACTGCTTTAGGTTTACATATCGATATGCCTAAGCAAGGATTTGGCAGAACAAACGACGGCAATAGAGCCCGACTTATTTTTATTTTTATTTTTTTATCTTTTATTTATTTATTTATTTATTTATTGAGAATGCTGCCTTAACAGCAGATATTTTAAATTTGGGCGAAAAATTCGTAGCAAGCTGCAAAGTAATTTTGCAGACAATGATGAGCAGTTTCGCTGTACATATCGACAAGTTCAGGGTTTATTGCTTAGACGTCGCGAAACGATATGTTGAGCTATATTCCTGGTACTAGATGCCAACATTGATACATTCCGTTTTAATTCAGTCTAATGGGATGTGTTGTATGGAATTATGTACATAAAATAGAAATTTATATATTCTACAAAATTGTTTTTCATTTTAGTATTTCAAATATCATGAATCTATTATCAAATTCGTAATCAGCGACCCCAAAAACATAAAATCGGGAAATTTGAAATTATTATTCTCACTTTTCGACTTTTGGCCAGGGATTAGACCGTTCTGAACCACTGTGGCGGCAGGGAGGCGGTTGGAAAACCCAGTGGGTGATCCCTTTGGGGTGGCCATAGTGCACCCGCGCGGCCGCCTCAGCTCGCTCACATCGCTTTCACAGGCGCGTGGAAGAAAGAATTTATGTTTCTTGTGCCGCTCTCAGCTCGCGGGTTCCGAGGTTTCAACGCTGTGCGCTGCGCGTCATGTTTAATGGGAGCTGATAAAGAAGCGTTTATCTCAAAAGTGCTGAATGAAAGGCCGTTAATTCACTGTAGTTGAATTTTATTGAACTTTTGTAGACTCATACAACCAGTTTTGCAACGTCTTTAATTGCATCTTGTTATTCATATTGGTGCAAGAATACCAGTACTTTAATATAGCAAACAACTAGACATTCAAGATAATTTACGTGTAGATAGGTTATTTAGCTCAGAATATGAAATGTTTACTTCTTTGCTAAAAGTTTCACGTGAAATTGGTTTTTTTTGTGAGCCCCTAACATGAGGCTACTTCATTCTTAATTACTTTGCTGCCATTCCATGTCAATTTACCTTACCAAATTTTTTTTTGTTCGTGAACAGTATAAAATGTCGGTACGTGATTAGGAACCTTGACAGTGAAATAATTGTAACTTCTGTCCTACTATAATCTCAAAATACATATACTGTGACAGACGGTACACTGTCAGTTACAGGGTAATTTCAAGTAAAAACAGTCTGGTTGCAAAGTGGTGTTATTAATTACCTATAACGCTTTCTGCCCTCACAGCAGGCCATCATCTTACCTGCATGACAAATGTTACACACGAATTACAACATTTAAAGTAGTGTAACAGGGGATGTTGTAGCAATTTGCGTCACGTTTGTCATGTAGATAATGTGATGATACCCTGCTGTGAGGGCGAAATGCGTCATTGGTAATTAATAAAACTACTTTGCAACCAAGGCTGTTTTTACTTGAAATTAAAATTTAACTGGTTGCTGTATCAGCCACACCATGGACTATAGAAAGCCTTATATAGTTACTTTGTATGTATATTGGGGTTATAGGACAGCAGTTGCAACTTTTTCCCTGTCGTGATCTAACAGTTACTACCCCATGCCAGCAACTAGTGAGTCCAGTTTTGGCATTTTATGCAATATTTTTTCGTCATCATCATCCGTGGATGGTGCCAAGTGATAACAGCAGTTACATTATAGCACCACTGATTTACCTGCATTAAACTCAACTAGGAAGAAACGTAATTTTGGTCATGTATTGGCATCAGCCGGCGCGCGGTTGGCTGCGCACTGTGGCCACCACCAGCTGCCATCGCGCCGTTGCAGCGCGCGCGGTCCGACCGCTGCGAGTTAAGCGGCCGAGCAGCTAGCGGGGAGCCGTTCACTATGGCCGTACCCTTACGTTGCCGTGCGAGAGACGCCTGCAACCAGACAGGCCCGTGGTTAGACAGCTCTGGACGGAGCTGATCTTGGTTAATACAGGTGGCTTACACCCGCAATATTACGTTACTGCATCGGTTCCTATCAGGTTTCCAGAGTGATATTTTCAGTCTGCAGCGGAGCGTGTGTGGCTGGGCGGCGACATGGTTTGGTTTGTGACTGGGGCGACAGTTGTGTTGACTTCGTTTTATATTAGGGTTTTAACTTGCGACTATTTAGCTGTAGATTACGTTTAATTTCCACCGTTATTTTGGATGTTTAGGTTCAAAATTCTATTTGTCACCTCAGTAAGAAAATTCAGTTGGTAGCCCTGGTACTTCTTCGCAGTTAATAAAATTTATATCTTTGTCGAATTTTTCACTGTAAATATTGGTTTTGGATTTCATTATATGTAAAGTCCTATTTTAATGTTTGAGCATGAAAATCTGTTTCTCAGGGGCTGATATTAAATAAACCAAAGAATAAAAATTTAAATAATTGAGTCCCGGAAGTTCAGATAATTTGACGCCCATCACAAAGATAATATTTTTGCTTGATCCTATTCCTTTATAGAATTATTCTTTAGAAAATTTCACCATAAATTTCTCCTGATCACTACTGTTAGATATATTCCTTCACTTTTAGAATATGCTGGGACAATATTAGGGAACTAAATACTCGAATAACTTTTTTAAGGTTCACCTTCGCAGTATACACTTTATAAGTTCACAATTCGTGATTATTTTCGTCAAAGGTTCATTGTGATAATCTCCCTCAAGAATGTTCATCAGTTATTACGGGAGGCAGAAGTTTCTAATTCTTCCGTCCTAACCTACCCCGATCAAAGTTCAAAGATAATGTTCGCTTTCGCGTATGATCACGATATAAAAGTTTATATTAAATTTTAAATATTTTCTCGTTTTTTTTTTTGTTTTTTTTTTTTCTATCTTAGAATGAAACCGCGTATAATATTTTAGTTAAGCACTGAGAGCTTGTTACATAGAGAGCTGACCACATAGAGAAAGCTAAACACATCGATAGCTAAACACATAGAGAGCTAAACACACATAGAGAGAGAGAGAGAGAGAGAGAGAGAGAGAGAGAGAGTAACTAAACAGCAGGTACTATTTATAATAGCAATCTGACAAATGATCTCTGATATACGAGATGTTTTGACCTAACTATTCCTCGGATACAGTTACTCTGAATTACGCTGATATAATTTGAATTTACTAAAAATTTTGAAAAAATGAGAAAATTCTGCCTCTTAACAAATTATTAAATCACGTAACGAAGAAAACTGTTGGATACCGTAATTCTAATGCTATGGTCGCGGTGTGGTGTTACACGTGCTCTGAAATTAAACTTCCTGTCGGATTCGAAACTTTGACCATTACTAATTTTAGAAGATATTGTTCAGCGATCTGTCATAAGAAGATAAAATAATTAAACAGTCTAAGAGCGCAATATATATATTTTTAAAATAACCTCTTGCAGCAACAATCTATTGTCATCAGTAATGATAGTACTGGCGCAGCGTACCGTTTCGCTGCCTCGGCACACTTCATCAACCGGTCCCGACATGCCGCCACTTGCCCACCTACTAATCAAAGGACGTCACCACCTGTCCTTCCCAGAAGTCCCATCCTTCCTTACAGTAATTCTTTTTTAATTGTGAACACTATAATTTAATTGTTTACCTATACCTTTTTTCAGTTCGAGTGCATACCTCCGATTAGTTAAGCTTCTCAGTTCTCCAATGCACCCCACCTATACCCTCCTATCCTACCCCTATATTTTTGTCTACTTGTTTATTTAGTGATAAGTGTCAGGTTTCTAATATTTCCATCACTTTGTATTTTGAACAACCCTTAAAACATCAGATCCTTGTTTAATTTTATTCTTATTCACTGTAGTCATGTTGTAAGAATTCATGTTTGCACTGTTTCTCTATGTATGGTTTTTATGTTTCCTTTTTTCAGTACTATTAATTTACAGATTTCATTCAAATATTTATATACACTGCAACTGCTCCATCAAAGAAGTTAATTTACTTTTCTGTATGTAACATATCTTCTGTTTACTGACAAGTTCTTTGACCGAACTTCAGTAAATGTCTGATGATGGTCTAATAAGCAGAAAATCGATTCACTAAATAAACAAAACCGTAGAACAAACACAAAATTGTGTATTTTAATCTTCATTGCAAAGAGGAACAACAATGCACTTAAAGATAATTGTCATTGAACGTGTAATTGCACTTAGTGAGACAATGACGCTCTTAATGACGAATGACAAATAACAAGAAACGATCTTGTAAACAGCCACCGCCACAAGTGGACACTTGGGCCACTACCACCCCCACCTGCCTCCCACCTGCCCCCTCCATTCACCACAGCTGCCTAATATTTTTTATTCCTAATTTGCATATCAAATTAATAGTGACATCCTTTGTATATGTGTTAACAATTAGAACATTCTGTATTAAATTTGCATATGAATTTAATAGCAACTTAAGGGCAGCCTCCACCAGCAACACCCCACCCACTCCCACGCCGTCGCCCACACATCCGCCCCACTGACAGTCATAAAGATAGATGCCCCCATGCGACCCGGTCTGATACTCGAACTCTCGCCTCTAATTTCTTTTTTTTTTCAAAACATATTACTTATCGACTACAGGTTGTATCACTCTTTTCTACACCCACATTGAAAAAAAAAAAAAAAAAACGAGCCAATTATATTATTTATAAACGTACTTCAGACAGTAAAATTGCCTGGAATAATAAATAATAATATCAAAACGTACCTGCACTTAACACGAGAATTTCGTTAACAATATGGCTACCTTCACAACTAATCACTACTGCACCCGTTGCTGCTATGCCATCGACCACCGCTCCCAATTACTTTTTTATTCCTAATTTTCATATTAATTGCGACAGCCTATGTTTTTGGGTTAACAATTGGAACATTCCGTTTTCTCGGAATCGGTACATACAGTTTAAGTAATGTAACACATTGAACCTTAAGTACAACTCGCAATTTTGCAGGTAAATAGAGAAAAAATATACGTGAATTCGGTGTAATGGTATGGGTGGGTGTAACTAAGTGTTATGTAACCTATATACATTTATCTACAAATTTTTAAAACAATTATAAGGAAAGTCAATCATTTAGGACCATCGAAAAATAATTGTTCCGTCTTTCATCAATCGTTCGCCCCATAAGACGCCTGGACAAAAAAAATGTATCTCTTCGCATAAATGATGCGTGCAACAACCGACAAAAGTGCTAAAAAAATAGCGCACATTAGAAAATAAACGAAATGCAAAGGTAACGATCACCACAAACTTATGCCCGTCTTAACAAACACTCTTTCTATGTCTGGACGTGTAACATAACTACATTAAACAATTTCTCTCAACAGACATCTCATAAACGGTATGAACCATCTTGAGAAGTACTTCATTTTAAAAATAATGTGAATACAGCTTGATCTCCAATGCGATCACAAACACACACACACACACACACACACACACACACACACACACACACTGTTCTCTCGACAACTTACATAAAACAATTCTTAGAACCCTATCTATAAACATATGCAAATGATTTAAACAAAAAATCAACGTTTTATTAATATTTTATGCAGTCTCTCTCTAAAAACATCTAAAGTACTCTCTCTCATTAGCGTCTACACCCTGTCATAATATTAGGCAATGCATACAATTCTTTTAGAAATGTTCCAAGTCTTTGCAACGTTTCCTTAGATCGATGTATTTGCTGTCTTCTATTTCCTCCTCCAAAGCAATATTTCGACACGTAAGTTTTCGAACTACATGCCTTCGTGTAATCCACCACTTTTATGGTTTTAATATCCAACAATTCTTCTAGATGAGAGAATTCGGGTAGTTTAATTTTACCTCTTATTTTCTTTATAACGTAAATGCTAAAATAGTATACATCTTTCTGCGTAAAGCCATCTTGCTAAAACTAAACATAGCAATGGGAATCTCTCTCTCTCTATTGACCATATCCAGTTACATTATTAAACACTATAAACGATTCTTTTCTAAATGCTCCTGGTTTATACAACATTTATTTGACACAGGTCAAACTTGCTAATACCGATAATCGAGAACCACAAAAGACGTTTAAAATTTTCCTTTCTCTGCGTTTAAACCCTGATATACAACGATATTTCCATGGATATTAACTATAAACAATACAAAATTCGCGAAATAATTTAAGATCAGCAGGTTACCGATGTCCGAGCGTCGACGCAAACCTTTTTTCGAAAGCACTGACCTAACTACATTCTTTTTCGAAATGACACTCACTAATACTGCAACCACAGAACCGTAAACGACTCCCCCCTCAACCGAGAGGACGTAACAGTAATACCTGCCCGATAGGTTAAAGGAACACAATTACAACAGATTTTCAGTTTTGTAGAGCAAGATCGGCTAGCCCTTTCCACAAAATATAGACAAAGAGAGACAAATAGTTCTTACTCCTAACCCAAATAAAGCTAAGATTTCTGTTTTCATTCCACAAAACCTAACTCGGATTATTTTTTTAAGTGATAATTACAAACAGTCGTCTACCGCAAACGAAGATGCCTACACTATTAACTAGAATGCTAACCTACACATCACAACACCTGATCATTAAAAGAAACATTTTCATCCATCACCACAAAACATCAACAAACCTCACATATTACGAAGTTCTATGTCAAAGTTCAGAGAATGATAGATTATCCATCCTAATAATAATAATAGACAATCTTTAAGCACAAGGAACTTTAGTAGACCCTCTATCCCCATGACTATGTGACAGCACTGCTCCTAGACCAAACAATGACGCGACCACTTGCAAAAGAACTGTTTTTTTCTGGATCGAAGTGCACCAAACATCGATCACTGGGCAATGCATCTTTTAACTGTTGAAATGCGCGTCTGTTCAAAGAAAACGAACATTTTTATGGCGTAGCCGATGCAAAGGGGCTGCGATATCTGCTACATTGGAAATAAACCTGATATAGAACGTTAGCTTTCACAAGACAGACTGTAATTCTTTCACATCTTTTGTTGCTGGCAGGTCGCGAATAGCAAGCTAATGTGATTGCTTGTGGTGCACACCTTGACCGTTTATCACATGTCCTAGATACTGCACTTCCGGTTTGAAAAAGTCACATTTATTTAAGCGACACTTGAGACCTGCATCTCACAAAACTTGAAACAATTTCCTCAAATTTGAAATTGGTTCTTCTGGGATACAACCTGACGCAACTATGTCATCAAAGTAGTTTGAACAACGAGGTAATCGAGCAGTAAGCCGTTCCAAATTTCTTTGAAAAATTGCGGATGCGGATGCACTGCAGTACGGTAAACGCAAATATTTAATCAAGCCCAGATGAGTACTGACAACACAAATTTTCTGTGATTCTTCGTCAAGTGGCAGCTGAAGGTAGGCACTGCGCAATTCTATCTTTGAGAAATATTTTCCTGCACCTAATCTGTCCATTAAATCTTCTGGTCTCAGCAAAGGATAATTGTGTACAACTGTTTACGGATTTACTGTAGCCTTGAAATTAATACAAATGTGAATGCAATCTGACGGCTTCAGCAAAGTTACAAGCGGACTCGTCCACTGGCTAGCTTGTATTGGGTCAATTGCAGCGTTTTCTTGCAATGCGCGAAGTTCTTGTGCTACTTTGTCGCGTAAAGCGAGCGGTATATAACGAACTTGGCAAAATTTTGGTTTGGCATTTTCCTTGAGAGTAATGTGTGCAGCAAAATCTTTAGCTTTTCCTAGTCCTGCAGAAAATAAATCTGGAAAGTCTTTCGGCAACTTGTCTACACTCTCTTTAGCATTAAAATTGATCACAACTAAAACGTTGTCTTCCACAGTAAAACCAAAAAGATCAAAAAAATCTAAACCAAAAATATTCTCTCCTTCATAAGACTGAAGCACTTGAAATGTCACTGTGCGCATTTTCGAACGGTATACTGCAGGTAGTGAACACTGTACTAGTACAGGAATTTCATTGCCATTGTATGCTGTTAACTTTGCTTTAGTGTGAGAAAGGTGTAACGATCCTAACTGTTCATAACTTTTGCGATTGAGCAACGTAACTGATGCACCTGTGTCTAGCTGAAACTTTACAGAAATGTCGTTCACACGCAAATTGACATATATTTTTCTGGCCTGGCGTATGACTTTTGTGACTTCTGTGTTCTTGATGTTACAAGGTACAGCCATGGGTTTGGAAGATACTGCAGTTATTCAATAACTATTGTCTTGTATAAATTGGATTCCATTACCTGGAGGGGTGAGCTCAACGGCCACAAAATCACTTTTATCAATAATGAAAGGAGCAGCATTAGCCGTAAAATCTTTATTTAGGCAAATCGATTTCGGCTTTCCAAGAAACGATCTTCAGTGCTGCAATCAAGTTTACAAATACGCTGTTTTGAACTTGCTGACAGCACTGAAGATGGTTTCTTGGAAAACCGATATCGATTTGCCTAAATAAAGCAAAAGATTTTACGGCTAATGCTGCTCCTTTCATTATTGATATTGTCTTGTCGCTGTGTGGGCCGGGAGGACAAATTCATTTTCTTTTGCTGTAAGCAGACTGTTTGTATATGACCTTTCTTGCCGCATTTTGCTGACCTGGACAGACAGTTCTGCCTTTTGTTCCACGAGAAACATTTCGGACAAGACTTCACTTCCTTATTAGTCACGGCTCTGTGTCTATCAACATGTTTACGCTTTGAGCAGGCAGGCGGAAATGCACGGTGTTTGTCCTTGCGCTCGCCGATGCGAAACATAGCTAGAGCACACAGTGGAATTGAATCAAAGTTTTCCGCTGCCACAGCACCTGGATCGTACTGTTCCGAAGACTGTTCTACTTGATGAAAAGACGGTTCTGACGTTTCTAGAATCTGCTCACTAAGTCTGCCGTCAGGAATATTATAGATAATACCGTCATGTAACATCACATCTGAATCCAAAGCCCCACACAAACATTTAAATGTACACTTCCTATTGAGACCTTGAAGATCTGCTATTCACTGCCTGTATGTTTGATTTTGACCTTTCTTACACCGGAAAAACTGATACCTAGCGGTCACTGCATCGATTTTCTGTTCATAATATTACGTCAGGGCTCCTATCGCCGCGGTGGAGTAGCCGAGCGGTCTAAAGCGTCTCGCTGTGGAGCGCGCGGTTGCTCGCCGTGAAGGTTCGGGTACTCCCTGGGGCACGGGTGTGTGTGTTTGTCCGTAGGTTAGTTTACCTAGGTTTAAGTAGTTTGTAAGCCACGCACTTTGGTCCGATAGAATTACAAACATTTGAATATTTTTAGCTCCTATCACTGAATTATAAGAAAGTTCAGACGGCTCCGCGGTGGGAAAAAGTTTTTCACAAGATGAAATGCTGGGGGGGCCTACACACAATAACAGAAAATGAAGTCTGACAGTACCTTGTATCCAGTGCACTGTGGCGTAAGCTTCAGACTGTTGCAGCCATTCCGACCATTTCTCTTCTTTTTCGTCATACTGGCGGAATGGTGGAATTACCAGCGGTGGTAGCTGCTGCAGTGGAACTTGCGTAGTTTGTTGCACAGGTTCGGCCAGAAGTTGTCGTACAGTTGATAGTAGGGAGGCGATTTGTTGGCTCTGAAACTGAAACATCTGCATTAGTTGCTATGCATCGAGCGCAGGAAGCTGCGGCGCTGTGGCAGTGGCAGTGTTAGTGAGATTAGTGGGGACTGACATCGTGCAAAAACAACAAGAACAAATAAAGCAAACATATGGAAAGTAACAATATTTTCTGCAATAAAAAGATTATATACTGGTATCGCTGAGACCTGCAATAAATTACAATAATAGTGCAGCGTAAGTTCAACAAGTTAATATTTCGTCGCAATTTGGTTCGTGGTTCTCATCGTCCCGGTCTAGTTTGCAGGAAAGGTACTGGTGCAGGATCGTGGTTAGCTAAAACGGTTCTATACAGATTATTATTACAAGTTTTATTGATTGAAGAATATAATACTCAACTTTAGAACATATGTTTCTTTCTTCTCTCTTCTTGCGGCGTCTTACGTATGATGCTAGCTGTGCTGTGATGTAGTTACTGCCTAGCCGAGTTCTGACCGAGTTCTGACGGGTCGTCCAGACGCATGTCGTCCTAGATATAGCAGCTTGTAGAGGGCGCGCCGGCCGCGGTGGCCGAGGAGACTGAGGCGCTCCAGTCAGTCTGCACGGCCACTACGGTCGGGGGTTCGAATCCCCCCTCGGGCATGGATATTTGTGCCGTCCTAGTTCGTAAGTAGTTGATAAGTAGTTTGTAAGTTTAGGGACTGATGACCCCGTAGTTAAGTCCCATAAACTATACAAAAATTTGAACTTTTTGTAGAGGGCGCGCGTCTGTGGTTACTCTCTCCAAGAGGCGCAGCGTCGGCGTGCGATAGTCTGTCGGTGAACCGCTGCGTTCTCCGTTATCATTCTCTTGCATATGGCGTGTGGCGCTGACTCACGCCACAACAGTTTGCAAATGGTGATGATCCAGCTGATCAATCTTAAAGGCCATCCTGTTTGTTTATTTGTAAACAACCTAACTATTCACTACTGTTATAAGAAACGAGTGAAAGAAAACCTTCATCCACCATTTGAATGTCTTCAGATGGGTAGGATAATAGCCTTATACCGGTAAACCCTGTATACTCTTTTTATCCTTCTTATAGTCAAAATCAAATGTTCAAATGTTTGTAAATCTATCGGACCAAACTGTGTGGTCATCAAACCACTTAAACAAAGGTAAACTAACCTAAGGACAAACACACATACCCATGCCCCAGGAAGGACTCGAAACTCCGACGGCGAGCAACCGCGTACGTTAGACCGTTTGGCTACTCCACCGTGACTCTCAGAAAACAAAGTAAATTATGGCATTCGGAATCCGCCCAAACAGCTGTGTTTGCGATGACGTGTCGCATGCGGACTCACCGAGTTCAGGAGTGACTTCTTCAGTTTCCTCGACAGTCGGCGATAATGTCTGGGTCTCAAAACGCAGACATGTCTCGAGGAACCACGGAATGAAGGCGAGGACTCTAATCGATGAAGTGATGCACTCTCTAAAGAAACAATGCTCTCCTTCCTGAATTATCAAGCATGATGGCGCAGTGGTAACAAATTCAGAAATTCGCATTCAGGAGGACGGCGGTTCAAACCTCCCCCCCCCCCCCCACCTCCTCAAGCCATCCTGATTTAGTTTTTTCGTGATTTCACTAAATGACTGTAGAAAAAGGCCGAGATGGTTTCTTTCAAAGGACACGGACGATTTCCTTCGTCATCCTTGACTAAAAGAGTATCCGAACATGTGCTTTAATGATCATGATGTCGACAGGACGCTAAAACCTAATCCTCTTCAATATCCTCGATTGATGCTCTCTCTGTTGAAACGACGCACTTTGTCCCACAGTCCATAGTGGTCACCTAACTATTTTTACATGTAGAATGTGATATAGTCACAACGGGGGAAATTTAATACAGTAATCTGGTACTAATACTAATGGCTTATGGATATATGATTTCCTCTAATTATAGAAAAGTGATAGATAATGTAGAAGTAATAACGGGTTTACAGCCAGTCATCAAATGTAGCACGTTTATCCATCTTCATTACACTTATACAACATTACACAAGCAAAGATGAACACGTTTTACATGAAGTTGTTCTGTGTGTAAATCCAGAGTAATTTGAATGCTAGTAAATTCAGGGATGTACGGGAGAATTTAGGATTCCGTGCCATTAAGTCATAATAAACCTGGTAGTAGGCAGTTTCCTTCTGTTCAATGAATTTGTAGGGTGATTTCAGCCAACTCAAATGCTAACTTCAACAAGTATCTGCTATTGAGTGGCACGAAATGTCTAAATCTTTCATGTACATAACTATTTGTGTTTCCATATTATTAAATATCTTCTTGCCCAACTGAGGAGTTCAATCGACATATGCAGTTCGTGTAAGTACTGCTACTGGATCGCCTATTTTTAAGTTCTCCTTTGGACGACACGAAAACCGTCAAATGTCCTTCCTCGTTATCATTTTCCCTACATTTCTTCACTTACTGCCATCCTCATATTCTATCATTTCAGTCTTAAAAGTGAAGAGAATCTGTTACTATTGTAACGTTTCCCGTAACTTTCTGCTTGTCGGTACACGAAGCAGCTGGCCGACCGCTACTTTACGACTTCCAAGCAATACAAAAGATACTGATTGAGTATTATTTAATACCTGACTTCTTGGAAGTTTTACGACTACAGTATCCTTAAACAATATAGTTAAAATGAAAGTAAGACTAAATTAAATTACCTTGTAAAGGTGTATCACAGTCTTGGAACTGACTTATTGCGCCCCTCATACACACAGACATCATTACATCTTCACAAGAAGAACTCCCTATGGCCGGTACAGTAAGACGATCGGTACTGTAGGACCCTCCAATCCTCGTCATAATACACATCAGCTGCCAATGAGTAGAGCAAAGTAAATTTGGCGTGAACGGTAATGCGACAAATAAGGTGACATGGCATTTTCAGTGAAGTAAATGGGATGTATATTGAGCCTACTGCCCAAGGGTGCTGCAGCTCGCAACTGACGTAGTTACAAATGTCGTTTATTGCTCATCACTGTCCGTCACACTAGTAAGTTAACACACAAACGTTTACTTTACATTGCTTATCGTCTCTAACTAGCTATCTATTTTGAAACTATGCGCCAGGAGAGTTGTACACTCTCTTTGAAGAATTGTGTTGTATTATCTACGTTACGTAAGCATTTATTAAATTTTGTATGTTACTTCGACGTATGTCGTTTGCCATTTGATAATTGTGTGTCAGAAACCGGTAACCACTGTAAAATAAACTTCCATTGCAACTGTAGAAAATTGCTAAATTATAAAGGATTTTTTTATTTACCCGAGATTATTGTGCTGGCCGCGGTGGCCGAGGAGACTGAGACGCTCCAGTCACGGTCTGCACGGCCACTACGGTCGGGGGTTCGAATACCCCCTCGGGCACGGATATTTGTGCCGTCCTAGTTCGTAAGTAGTTCATAAGTAGTTTGTAAGTTTAGAAACTGATGACCCCGTAGTTAAGTCCCATAGACTATACAAACATTTGCACATTTTTTTGTTTATTATTGTGAATCTCATTCTCTTGGAGGATAGTTTACCACTTTTGGTAATCGGTAGTTCCTGAATGTTTTAGGTCTAATTGTATTCTTCCTTCTTTTTCCCTCGAGATGTAAACGTATATAATCGCGAAATAACAGTCATTTACCGAGCGAGAGCGAGTAACCGAATCTGGCAAGAAATGTAGTACAGGATCTCGAAATCAATGCGGCACCGAATCTATCACGAAACACCGTATTTGGGAAAGTATAACACAGAAACCGTCAACATACGATAGACATACACAGAAATTGGCGAAGTAACAATAGCACAACAGGAGAGGTAAGAGATAAAACAACACGCTTTTTGGCGAGAAGACAACAATTAATTTGCTAGGAAAATAGTACCGAATCTGGCAAAAGATATCACGAAAACTGGTTAAAGTACCACAAAAATGCCAAAAATAGAAGTGAAATTTTGTTCCTTACCTCAATTGGTAAAAATTGAACTCTTATACACGACACCGATACTTTAATGTGAGCGCCGCCAACAAAGACTAACAGACGGTGGCAGAATGCGAAAGTGATTTAGAAGTGAAAACTTTTCAATGGTGTTCTCTTCCACTTTGTGTTAACCATTTGAACCAAATCCAGCATCTATGAGGACTATCAGATGTGAAGGATATGTGTGTTTTCGGCTATGATAATATGGATACGAAATACTAACACGAATTATTTAAAGAACAATGGACAAGCTGGTAGAATCAGACATTCACCTTACAACTTATCTTAGAAGCTGGTTAACGAAAGACAAAACTACATTTATAGCTTTTGGAAATTTGGAGAAATCATTTGATAATGGTAACCGAAACAGACTTTCAAATTCTGAAGGTAGCAGGGGTATAACTAAGGAAATGGAAAGTCATATAGAAACAACTTTGTACATGCGATGGGCGTAAAAGGGAAGCAGAGGGTGGGAAGGGAGTAAGAAACGATTGTACCTTTTCCCCAGTGTTATAAACTCTGTACATTGAACAAGTTGTGAAGAAAAGGAATGACAGAACTGTAAACTTAATAAAAATTCAAGGAATAAAAATAAAAACTTTGCGGGTTGACGTAGACATAATAATTGAGTCAGAGACAGCTAACAATCTGGAAGAGCAATTGAACGGAATGGACAGGGTTTTGAAAGAGGGTATAAGTTGTACATAAACGAGAGAAGAACAAGAGTAATGGAATGTAGTCTACGAAAATCAGACAATGCTGAAGTAATTAGATTAGGCAAGGAGAGAATGAAAGAACAACATAAGTTTTGTTACTTGAGTAACTTACGATCGCGGAAGTAAAGGAAATATAAAACGCAGAGAACCGCTTGCGCGAAATAAGGAGTAAGAAGTGGTCAACAGTGGTCCGAGAGGAAACAGGCTCGGCTTGCAACTTGCTGGTTATTTTGTAGAAAGATTTATTTCTACATAATACTAAATCGCAATACATGCGAATTTTTCTGGAAGTATGATGGATATTAATAATAATTTTAAGCTATGGACTATCTTTTGCACAATGTACTACAATGGGGACGTTTATAAAGAAATTTTGCTGTTGAACAATCTGTTTTTCAGTTGGCATCCATGAGTAGACTGTACGGTAGGGTCTCATTGTTGTGGTCTTCAGTCCTGACACTGATCTGATGCTGCTGTTCATGTTATCCCCTATCTTGCCAGCGTCTTCATCTCTGAGTAAGAAGGGCAACCAACAGGCCTTTGAACCTGCGTAATGCATTCGTCTCTCGGTCTTGTGAGATTACCGCCCAATAGAAATACTGGTAATTAATAGCATTTGATAATTAAACGGTATGAAGTACACTGCAAACGTTGAACATGCCAATGCACTAAATGTTACACAATTTTAATTTTATTAACTATGGTAGCAATGTATGTACGCAGTTGGGTGACAACATTTATAGTTAGGCCATAGGTAGAAATTCTCCACGTTGAGATTTGCTGTGTGCTTGTAGCTGACGGGAGTAGCGAGCAGCTTGGTGGCTTGTTCCAGCTTAGGATTTTCCAGTTTTCGTTTCCGGTGAGGGGAGAGGGACAATGGCGAGTGCCAGGTGGAGTGCAGTGCACAGCGTGAAATAAAATATTCTAATACTACTTGCATTTGAAGTAATACGATGCAGTTAGGAACCTTTAAGGCCCTCATTACAAAATAGCCTGTTGATAAATAAACAATACATTAACTGATATAGTCACATCTGGCGTAATATGTTTAATTGACAATGAAAAGTAATAAATTACCAATGAATACAAGACAGTTACACAACTAGCATGGCAATGTTTGTTTATAAAAATAATATATTAACTATTTCTCATTTTATTTTCAATTAATCTTGTGTATTTTATTTTGAAGTATTCAGTTAAATCACTTATCTGTGATATAAGAATTTGCACGATTATGATAAATAGTACAAAGGATGTTTACACCAATATAAAAACCTAAGAAGACATTTATTTAATGTGTAGTGTAATTATTTTGATTTTAAGTAAAGTTTTAGAAATGTATTGGCTGAGCGCTGTACGTTGGAAGTCGGTTAGAACAGCTCACATGGGGAAGTTGAAGACGTAGGGGAAAAAACCCGGCGATTGAGCTTTTGGCACGCGCACACGCGACGGCAGGAAGTGACGAGTCGGGAGCAAGTGGGGTAGCTGGCCGGGCGGCATCGCTCTGCATCAGACGGCATGTGTATCTCCAGGTGGAGACTTTAGATTTTTGGCGTGGCAATTGCCAAGTGTGGTTGCTCGTTGTAGACTGCTCCAAGTTGTATCGAGTGCTACTGTGTGTTGTGAATATTTAGCCGGCGGAACAGGGTGTGCATCGCACTAAAAGTGACTGTGTTTTGTAACACGTGTAGTCACATAGGCATGAACATAAACGGTGTTTGAGACAGGCACATGGTGTGAAAACAATTTGCGACAAATATTCATTTTGTCTGGGGGCTCACGAGCTATAATTTTTTTTTGATAAATGTGTCGACATACAGACGTATCAGCCACAGGGTTCTAATATTGTGAAATAAACAACATGAAGTGAACTTTCACGTGTTTTCAAAAATAGTAGGTAGTACACCCTTTTCTCACATGAACTTACTTTATTATGCATTTTATTTTTTTGGTAATCATATGCAGGGAAGGAAAGCTGCGAACTTGTGATATCATCCCCTAGAAAACGAGTCAAACAGCAGCAATCACAGTTCCAGTGTTTTTGCATGTTTAGGAATATGGTTCGTAGTTGGTGGTTGTGAGTTTTTAAAAATTAAACTTTCCCTATTTTAAACTCTCACCCCGACTTTCACTCTCGCAGTCTCTCTCTTCGACTTTACTCGCCGCATCTCCCTCTGATGCTAAATTGTGTTCCACAAATACCTCACTCCTTTTATTCTAGATATGGCAGAAATTTCATTCCTCTCCGATTCTTTTCAGTACCTCTTCATTAGTTAGAAGATTAGCTATTGTTTACCTCAGGTTGTCACAAGTAGTTTTTCCTATTTTTTATTGTCAGAATAAATGTGGAATTTAACAATGAACAGTGTCCGCCTCTCACTGATTTTCAACATCCTTTCATTATATACGGAGTAATTCAGTTTACAAGCAAATTGATTTTTTTCCCGAATGAATAGATTTGAAACTAAATCTTTTTTTTGGAGAATATGCCTTGTTAATCCAGACTTTCTCAGCCATGCATTTTGCAGTTGACAATTAAGGTATGGAAGTCTTATTTTTCGTGAAGGTGTTTATGACTTGGAGTACAGGATTACATATTAAAGACAACCGATTATGAAACATCATAATCTGATAGCGATTCAGACGTAAAGTCAGGCATTTTGTTTAGAGTACAGGTAACTGTTGATGGTGGTAATAGCTAAGAAAGTCACAACTGTAGTTTTATACTTTTATTTATATATTATATTGTTATTGTTTTTTGGTAGCACAGGATTGCTATTGTTTTTTGTGATTGATTATCGAACACAGAGGACACGTGTGTGTTTCCGCCAGAGCAGATAAAATCTTCCGTATCTTCAAAATAATTAGAGGATTTACGTAGGAATCTTCTTTTTGCCAATTCTTGTATTTCGTGATTAATATTTCTTTACGGTTCTGTCGCACACAGTTTGTCACAGTTAACAAAAAGTAGTAAGAAACAATAGAATTAGGCGTTCAACCAACAGATCTTAGAGACATATGATACACCTTACACACACACACACACACACACACACACACACACACACACATCCACACGACGTCTGTCACAGTTAACAAAAGGCAGCAACGAACAAGAAAATTAGACGTTCAACCAACAGATTTTAGACGCATATCTTACACCTTTTTCATAAAATCAGTTATTACAGACTTTCAGTAGCAGAAGCTGTTGCACCAGTTCCACCTTTCTACCCATAATTTTCTCAGTTTCAATGACCTAAACGAAATGTAACACATTCATCTGTTTTCTGCTAAATTGTCAATCCTAAAACTAATCTCGTGCTGACTATATATTATGTTTTCGCTCGCTGTCTTTGTACATAAAATTTTGAAGTTTTTTTCCCCTAATGACACAGACAGCAGGAGAACAAACCAGTACTTAATAGCTACGTTGCACGACCTTTATTGAAGGTAGTGGTTTATTGATCTTCAGTGCTTCTGGAAAATAGGATAATGTTATCTTTCAATAAAATGTATTGTGTTCAACAACCATTATCAGTCTATATAACTTCAGTCAAAATATTCAGTATGTATAATTTAGTTTTTCACACATGTCTACCCATTTCGTAATAAAATACTTAAGACTTAACTCTGCAGTGGAATACATCTCTTAATATTACGTTACTACTACGAATAAAATAATATCTGTCTTTATGTTTTATAACAAATATTTACTCGTAGAATTAACTTTCACGTTGCTGTGAATATAAATGATGTGGGAATTAGAGCTTGAGAGAAACGGTTGCATTTAAAGATGTTTGTACAAATCAAATTTCCCTTAACTCAATATTACATTAGCTGGAGAATCCGCCCCTCGTCTCTAACACCCACAAACTTGTGCACACTGTGTGGAGAGCTAATTTACTCTTGTGTTCCAGTAAATACTGCGTCGTCGTCGACGTATTCGTCAGCAAGGGAACGCCGCCCAATTAACACATTAATGGACTGGCACCTCCCATGTTCGCACGCCACCAGCCGAGGAAGAACCGAGCAGTAGTAAGGAATAAGGACCCTTAGACTGCTTGTCTACGTATAGCAATCTGATTCTGAGCCGCGCATTGCCATTTTCTAGTGGGACAAACATTGATGAGTTCCACTTTCCTACATCAGCCGTTTTGCAGGATACGAATAAAACAATTTGTTTTATGTAAATACTATGAATTTGTATATATTTATTTGAGTATAACTGTTGTAATGTCATGATGTGATACAATACTTTTTTCTGTTTCATATACGATCGAGGTGCCGCAATGAACAAGGCCAGCGTCATCGCCGCCGCAGCCAACATTGCTGTAGAGTTGGCTACGTTTTCATGGTTTCGAAACCAGGTTTCGATACTCACAGCAGTTTCAGTGTTTCAAAACCGGCAACTTTCACGGTTTCGAAACCATGCGGTTTCATTCCGTTCTGTATCGGATCACATTCGCGGTCGATTGTCGATACACTGAAACCGTTTCTTCCTGTCGATTTCACGGTATCGTGTCGGTTTCACGGTTTCATGTCGGTTTCACGATTTCATGTCGGTTTCACAACACCGGTGTTTCATTTACTGAAGCTCCACACAGATACACTATAACTTGCTAGTATATAAACCATTTAGATAGTATCAAATAGTAGTTGACACTCTTGAATCTGCAGCTTATGATTACTGATATCAAGATTCGTTTGCAAGAGACTGCTGAATTCCGAAATGACATAATGTGTGCTTTATTAATGTAAAAGAACAATATAACGACGTTCACTATTTGCGTTGAAAAACCAGTTAAATTCTAAGTTTATCTACCATATTAAAGACATACGAGTGAAACTACATTCTTTTAAAAAATAAGATACAACACGAAGCCTGAAATGACATTTTTTATACTAACAAGGGTAGATCGCATATTTAATCTCGTGTTAAAGAGTTAGTTTCTTACGAGCGAAAACGAAGTTACCTACAGTCGTTATAATTTTTCGACACTTATGTTAAAAGTATTGTGGTGGTGGTGTAACGGTCAAGACGTACAAGTGGTGAACTTGCCCCTTACTTTATTATTTTTGTAATTCCATATCGTTTACGGTGCCTGTGATTGATTTTTGAGAGTGAACATATAGTAACAGTTTTAAAATTAATTCTCCTGCACCGCTCGTACAAGAACCTTATATATTATTTTATTTAACTAAAGAGAAGATTTAATTTAATTTTGAATCGTGCTGGTGGTGCGGAAACTTCGGATCGAAGTTAATAACTGTCACGGCGAAATTGACAGTTAATTTTGCTAGGTAACAGAAAACTTCAAGTCAATAGCCATCTAACAACCAACTAAACTTAGTGCAAATATTTTTATATGTTGTTCAGTTATAAATGTTCAAATGTTTGCAGATCTTTCAGTTTTATTAAACTCTTATTGACTTGAATGACAGTTTTATCTTCGCTCGTACCTCGTCCCACCGCAATGTCTATAAGATTTTTGTATAAAGGAAACCAATTTCCTGTACGAGTTTACGATCTTCATTTTTTCAATAACAATAAAAAGTCTACATCGCTAAAATTATATTTATTGATTACGACGTTTTGGCATATGCCGTCATCAGATGTGCAAGATGAAGGAACAAGTGTTCGCCGGCTGCGGTGGCCGAGGGGACTTAGGCGCGCCTGTCACGGTCTGCACGGCCACTACGGTCGGGGGTTCGAATCCCCCCTCGGGCATGGATATTTGTGCCATCCTTAGTATTAGCTACTACATAAGTAGTTTGTAAGTTTATGGACTGATGACCCCCTAGTTAAATCCCATAAGCTCTACAAATATTTGAACAAGTTTTCGTTGTACAATCTAGCTACACAGAACGTTTTAAATACAAAAATATAAAACGTTTTTACAAAGACACAAGTTACACTCACTTAAAAACAGCTGAGCAGTAAAGTTCAGCATCATTGATAAAATAAGAGTATCTACCTAGCAGGTACGTCAACTGCAGTCTTGAATAAAAATTACACATATTAAAAGACTCTTTTAGCTGATAGATGACGCTAGTGTAGAACATTGCCAGCGACCTTTCCATTTAATATTCTACCTTTAAAATCAATAAAATAATAAACAAGAAAGGCAGATAAATTTTTAATTTAAAATTCTACGCAGCCAAATAGATAGATTTTTCAAAAAACTCGTATTAAATTAATTAAAATCATTTGTTGCTTTCATTAACTTTTAAAATTGTCATAGTTGTTTTAATTATGTATAACTTTCATTAGAGTTGTTAGTAAAATGAATGTGGAAACCAACAGATTCTTTTGTTTGTATTAAACATCTATGAATTAGGTAAAATGTAATGGTTAAAAAAACTATTTGATATTCAAATTGCGCAAAAGTAATGATCGAAGCTTAGCACATTACAAAGAAAATTATTAAAAGACTGCAATATAATGTGGTATCCCGTATAAAATGATGTATAACACAAAATCACTCCGTATTTCAATTTTTATATATTGGTAGGTGGAACCATCTTGAAGAATTGTCGGCAACTTGAAACTTCCAGGCAGAATAAAATTGTGCGCCGGAACCGGGACTCGAACCTGGGACCTTTGCCTTTCGCGGTTAAGCGCACTACCGACTGTGCTTTCCCGACACGACTCACGATGCCGCCTCACAACTCTACTTCCGCCAGTACCTCACCTCCTACTTTCCAAACTTCACAGAAGCACTCCTGCGAACCATGCAAGACTAGCACTCCTGGAAGAAAGGATATGGTGGAGACATGGCTTAGCCACAGCCTAAGGGATGTTTCCAGAATGAAACTTTCACTCTGCGGCGGAGTGTGCGCTGATATGAAACTTCCTGGCAGATTAAAATTGTGTGCCGGAACCGGAAATCGAACCTGGAGAGCTTCTGTGAAGTTTGGAAAGTAGGAGGCGTTGTACTGGCGGAAGTAAAGTTGTGACGCGGCATCGTGAATCGTGTCGGGATAGCACAGTCGGTAGTACGCTTGCCCGCGAAAGGCAAAGGTCCCAGGTTCGAGTCCCGGTTCCGGCACACAATTTTAATCTGCCAGGAAGTTTCATATCAGCGCACACTCCGCCGCAGAGTGAAAGTTTCATTCTGGAAACATCCCTTAGGCTGTGGCTAAGCCATGTCTCCACCATATCCTTTCTTCCAGGAGTGCTAGTCTTGTATGGTTCGCAGGAGAGCTTCTGTGAAGTTTGGAAAGTAGGAGGCGTTGTACTGGCGGAAGTAAAGTCGTGAGGCGGCATCGTGAATCGTGTCGGGATAGCACAGTCGGTAGTACGCTTGCCCGCGAAAGGCAAAGGTCCCAGGTTCGAGTCCCGGTTCCGGCACACAGTTTTAATCTGCCAGGAAGTTTCATATCAGCGCACACTCCGCCGCAGAGTGAAAGTTTCATTCTGGAAACATCCCTTAGGCTGTGGCTAAGCCATGTCTCCACCATATCCTTTCTTCCAGGAGTGCTAGTCTTGCATGGTTCGCAGGAGAGCTTCTGTGAAGTTTGGAAAGTAGGAGGCGTTGTACTGGCGGAAGTAAAGTTGTGAGGCGGTATCGTGAATCGTGTCGGGATAGCACAGTCGGTAGTACGCTTGCCCGCGAAAGGCAAAGGTCCCAGGTTCGAGTCCCGGTTCCGGCACACAGTTTTAATCTGCCAGGAAGTTTCATATCAGCGCACACTCCGCCGCAGAGTGAAAGTTTCATTCTGGAAACATCCCTTAGGCTGTGGCTCAGCCATGTCTCCACCATATCCTTTCTTCCAGGAGTGCTAGTCTTGTATGGTTCGCAGGAGAGCTTCTGTGAAGTTTGGAAAGTAGGAGGCGTTGTACTGGCGGAAGTAAAGTCGTGAGGCGGCATCGTGAATCGTGTCGGGATAGCACAGTCGGTAGTACGCTTGCCCGCGAAAGTCAAAGGTCCCAGGTTCGAGTCCCGGTTCCGGCACACAGTTTTAATCTGCCAGGAAGTTTCATATCAGCGCACACTCCGCCGCAGAGTGAAAGTTTCATTCTGGAAACATCCCTTAGGCTGTGGCTAAGCCATGTCTCCACCACATCCTTTCTTCCAGGAGTGCTAGCCTTGCATGGTTCGCAGGAGAGCTTCTGTGAAGTTTGGAAAGTAGGAGGCGTTGTACTGGCGGAAGTAAAGTTGTGAGGCGGCATCGTGAGTCGTGTCGGGATAGCACAGTCGGTAGTACGCTTGCCCGCGAAAGTCAAAGTTCCCAGGTTCGAGTTCCGGTTCCGGCACACAATTTTAATCTGCCAGGAAGTTTCATATCAGCGCACACTCCGCTGCAGAGTGAAAGTTTCATTCTGTCGGCAACTTGCTTTCCGAGGCAGTCGGCTTCCGCTAGCCAGCTTCCGCACAGGCGGCCCAGCAGCAGCGAGGCGAGGCGTGGTGTCCGAAGGGGTCGGCAGTCTACACATGTTACTCTAGAAGTTCTTGGAAGATCTCAAAAACCCAGCTAGGATAAACTCGTCCTGCTCATTCAACATTTAATCCGGAGTCCTGTTTTTGTGTATCAAAATCTCAATGTCCTCCAAAATGTTCAAAGCATGTCCTTTTGGAGCTTTATGTAAGATTTTCATGTTGTCTGTTATTTCTCGTAATTTGTGTTTTTCTTTCCTCAAGTGCGCTGTTAATGCACTACCGCTTTCGTCGTAGGAATGTTCCCCAAACCTCATCTTAAATTTCCTTCCTGTCTGTCCGATATAAAAATTTTCACAGTTGTTGCACTTTATTTTGTACACTCCTGAGTCGCAATATTGGTCTCTCTGTGGCGTAACCTAGCCGGCCACAATGGCCGAGCGGTCTGCGGCGCGCCAGTCACAGTCTGCACAGCGGCTACGGTCGGGGGTTCGAATCCTCCCTCGGTCATGGATGTTTGTGTCGTCTTTAGTATAAGGTGGTTCATAAGAAGTTTGTTAGTTTAGGGACTGATGACCCCACAGTTGAGTCCCTTAAGCTTAACAAACATTTGAACATTTTTTGGCGTAACCTATTTTTCAAGCTACCTTTGGTCTGAAAGCCTACGGTAACATTAGCTTTCTTGAATCTGTGAGCAATGCGTTTAGAGTGGGAACCACTGTAGGTTAAAGAAATGTTCAAATGTTTGTAGAGCTTATGGGAGTTAACTATGTGGTCATCAGTCCCTAAACTTACAAACTACTTATGAACTACTTACGAACTAGGACGGCACAAATATCCATACCCGAGGGGGGATTCGAACCCCCGACCGTAGTGGCCGTGCAGACCGTGACTGAAGCGCCTCAGTCTCCTCGGCCACCGCGGCCGGCTATTCTTCTCATGTTTAATTTTCTTGTACATCTTGGTGATATCCTTCTTTCTGTATCCATTTGCCTAACCTATCTGCAACATTATTTTGCATTGATTATAACGTCTGTGTTGATTGTTTTCCTATATATATTTTGTGCTTTCCCTCATTGTTGGGGATTCGATGGTCCAAAAAGGTAATGCTTTAGTCTTTTTCTAGCTCGTTTGTAAAGTTTTCCTAGCAACTTCCTGTATTACGGCGGCCATCACCTCTGTGTGATAAAATGATGTCATCGACCTATCTTTTATAATACATGATTTTTTGTTCTGTCTTGGTTCGCTTGAAAGAACTGAAAGAAGAAATTCACGACTTTTCTCGTACTTTGTGTGGCGTGTCGACTTACCCAGGTAGCCGACTTACTATTAGAGGCAGGAGCCACTTGCATGACACTGTGGCGCCAGAGAATTGTATCAAATTTTTAAGACATCATCATGGCTTTAGTTCAAATTTGTCAATTGCTGGAGCTGATATAGCAGGGTCGCCGATACGTTGGTATGATGCTTCTCATTGTCTGTCTAGATCTGGTGCGTATTGGCTGCAAATTTGTAAATTCGGAAGGATATATTAGTACATGTCTGACCAAACCTCGAAAAGACACTTTATGCTTGTATGCTTCTTGGGAGACAAGATGGCACTATCTTGAGGTTGTAAGGACGACCTAGGGATGGTGTGTTTCTGTGAAAATAATTAAAAGCATGCTGCGGTTTTGCCTAGTGGCAATACTCAGTGTTGAGTTGCGTGCATGTAATTGAGGCACTTTCACAGAGAGAACTGCGGACATTTTTGCCTGTCCACAATAATTACTTCACAGCTGTGGGCGATAGAAGCCACAACAGTGGGCTGGTTTGCTGATTCTGGGTACCCTACTAACCTAGCTTTGACTAGGGAAGTTAGCGAGACTTCACTTCATCAAGACCGATAGGAAGTTTCGACTGATTTACTTCAGCTACAGTTTAAACCAATTAGTTTTGATAGGCTTTCAGCGACGTAAATGCAGCCACAAATGGTATTTGTACACTGACGCTAAGCTATATCTTTGGTCTTCAAGGTCCCTTCCATGCAACGGCATCGACAGCAGTACAAGATTATACACTGTATTTACCACAACAACCTCTTCTATTTTAACTGAACTGTAGAACCATGTGTAGGCGCGATATTTCAGCCCCCCTCTGATAGATATTTTTCTTCTGTATATTTTGTTTATGTTTGCGGTTTGGGGTATCAAAACGATGCCATTAACTGCAAAACCCTGTCCTCTATTATTAAATTCAATTGTTCTTTTTTTGATAATTCCTTTTGCATTTTTTAAAGATATTATACTATATTTTTACCTCTTACAAGGCGATTCCACGGTTATCGGATTTTAGAATAATTTCATATTTAAGTCACGTGAAGTTCAGAACTCAAATAACAATCAGACAAAGCCATTCGACGTTACTATCAAAAATTCTCGAAAAAGTCAACTTTGAAGTTTTGTAAGTAAGCATAAGTACCAGTAATAAAAGTAAACTGCAGCATCTGTCGGTGTAGCTCAGGTGGTAGCATTCTCGCCTTACAATCCTGTGATGAATGGTTCGAGTCTTGCTCCGACAGATTTTATTATGTTTTGTTCGTATACATACACAATTTGAATATCTAATGGTAATTTTTACGAAAAGTGCACGTAATTTTGTTTATTTGCCATTTTCTATATCGTATAGAAAGCTGTTAATAAAACATAAAAAAAACATACGTTACAT
The DNA here is from genome assembly GCA_026315105.1 of Locusta migratoria. Classification (NCBI taxonomy): domain Eukaryota; kingdom Metazoa; phylum Arthropoda; class Insecta; order Orthoptera; family Acrididae; genus Locusta; species Locusta migratoria. The sequence goes on from CM048747.1 coordinate 429,720,091, forward strand.
TTTTTACGGTATTGGCTTCACTATTAGTTGACGACGATAGTCTTTGATTTTTCTGTTTTTGAACAGCTACGCCACAGTTTTTGAAAAGTCAGCTTCATGGCTACCAATGGCTACCCAAGCAGTTATCCTAATCAACCTTCGTTTTATGTGACGTCACGGTTTTCAGTTCGTCTACATAAACATAAACAAAAACTGGCACAACACGTGGAATTAGAAATCCCAAAATGTTTTATTCGAAACGAAAACATATATGTCACAGTTGATTCGAACCAAAGACCCTGTGGTTATAGACCAGCACGCTATCACCTGATCTACATCGACAAATACCGCAAGTCACTGAATTATTGGTACTTACGTGTACTTTACAAAACTCCAAAGTCGATTTTCTCAAGAATTTTTGAGAGTTGCGACGAAGGGCTTTGGCTGATTGTTATTTAAGGTCTGAACTTCACGCACCATAAATAGAATTTCTAAAATCGGATACCCATATCGTCTCCTTGTTAGTGGAACAACACTTTTATTTCAGTGAGACACTGCTTAATACAGTATCACATTCCAGTACCCGGGAGCGCGTTCTATTAATTTTGAGCACAGTTAAGAACCTCTTACCTGTATTGGATTGAAATGTATACTGCTTATTGATGTCTAACCTGCGTGTCACGGTACATTTCTTCCACCTGCAGAGCCACCGTTCCAGGGTACAAAACATTGCAGATCAGTCCTTGTGTGTAACGCAACATGGAAGAAATCGTGGCGGCCGCGGTGGCCGAGCGGTCTGCGGCGCGCCAGTCACAGTCTGCACGGCCACTACGGTCGGGGGTTCGAATCCATGGATATTTGTGCCGTCCTTAGTATTAGCTAGTTCATAAGTAGTTTGTAAGTTTAGGGACCGATGACCCCGTAGTTAAGTCCGATAAGCTCTACAAACATTTGAACATTTTTGAAGAAATCGTCTGTCTAATTTTAGGGACAGGCTAGCGACACAGAAAGTTAAACAAGCTAGAATGTAAGCCACTCTGTTCTCAGCAGGCCAATAATGTTAGGTGTGTAATAGATTTCATCCACATCACTATTATGCTGGGTCCTCCATACTCCTACCGGCCGCGGTGGCCGAGGGGACTGAGGCGCTTCAGTCACGGTCTGCACGGCTACTATGGTCGAGGGTTCGAATCCCCCCTCGGGCATGGATATTTGTGCCGTCCTTAGTATAAGGTAGTTGATAAGTAGTTTGTAAGTTTAGGGACTAATGACCCCGTAGTTAAGTCCCATAAACTTGACAAATATTTGAACATTCCATACTCCTGTGATCTCGTACCGGAATTACATGCAGTTACAGTACTAAAAAGTCTTCAAGGTGCAGGTGAAGTGAAGGATCAGACTACTGATTTGAAATTGATATACAATGACCATATTCAGTATTTTGCTGAAGAAGTTACTATTACTTCTATCTGTTACATGAAGAATCCTCTCTGGCCACCCACGGCTGTGTGTCACACAGTGAACGTGAACCTCACCCGAACATTCCCATCACGTAATGCCCCTCTCTTCACCATTTCAGTACCTGAAACTCTTGAACCCAGTATGTCTAAAAGAAGCCCCTCTTTCTCGCAAGTCCCATGTTCCATTTACAAAATTTGACAGCTTTTCTCCTGATGGGTTACCTTATAGCAAAACAAGCCCTTTTTTTCAAATCCTAGCCAGTATCTTCTTTTCCGATGTTAGGAAAATCTTACAAATTTAGCAATAACCTTCCATCAGTGATAATTTTTTTTTGCGTTTACGTGTTGCATTTTTCGGAAAATTATATCCAGCAATGGCTGGTCACTATTCGTATAGCACCGAAGTCAACTAAATTTCTGGCACAATATTACATGGAAATTAAGACTTTATCAGATTTACATTATAGAGGGATAGCTTGATCTCTGGAATTATCTGGAACCGATTTTGATATCAAAGTTCCAATTAATCGAGAAAGATATGAAAATCTAACCCACATATAGGGTGTTTCCATAAAATTTAAATAGGCAGCGCGGATGTTCCACTAAACAGCTAAAGCTGTTGTAGCTTAAGAATATAATGGGAATACAATCACATTACTTTGTACTTTTATAATGTTCCACCCTGGCTATTAAGATAATGTGAATACAATCACACTACTGTGTACCTTTATAATGTTCCAGCAAATTTACAGAAGGAAAAGGATTGAAGTTAGAAGCTATGAATGATCCCAATCAGAAAATTATGGGGAGAAATGTAGGAAAATTGTTACATAGATGTAAATGAAATGGCAAGCTAATTAACAACGGCAGAAGATTACAAAAGGAATCGACGAGCGGTTACCTTTAACAAGAGATCCATCGGTCGTTGAAATTTGGTTGTAAATGAAATTTTCCATAATTTGATGACCACTCGCCGAACAGACGATGGCAGTTCGTCAATATCAAACTACGACTCGTGTACCAGACCGTAAAGTAAGATAAGTGACATGATAAAATTCAGATAGGAAGATTACGTAAGTCAAACACACCAGACTTCCAAAATTTACAAGAAAATCGACTGCAGATTCTATTACCGGTAAATGATAATAGTAGGGAATAAATTTTGAAAAAAAAAGAGTGGCACGCTACACGAAATATCACCATTCAATAGTAACTAAAAACAGTGCCATCCATTGTTGCGATGATGCAACAAGGCTGAAAGAAAGCATTATGGCCGGAAGGAGGAAAAGGTAAAATTAATAATAAAAATTCATACGTGTGAATTTAAGTGAGAGGTGGGGTTTATTAATAAATGTAAGATCCGCGCACAGCTTAGCACCTGACTGTACAAAATCCACATTACAGCGGCCTCATAAAAATAATAAAGTACAGATCTCGTCTGCAAGATGCTATCGCTACGGAGTACAGGCCAAGAGTAGTTACTATCTTCTTTCTTATAAAATGTAATTGATGTTCTTAAATTTTTTCTCTGACGTTCATAAATAATTGTTTTTTACATGCCGAAATAATATAAAAATACAACATTTTCTTTTCATAATAGCGGGGAAAGGAAACCACGTGATTATACCTTTTTACGCCGGCCGCGGTGGCCGAGGTGACTGAGGCGCTCCAGTCACGGTCAGCACGGCCACTACGGTCGGGGGTTCGAATCCCCCCTCGGGCTTGGATATTTGTGCCGTCCTAGTTCGTAAGTAGTTCATAAGTAGTTTGTAAGTTTAGGGACTGATGACCCCGTAGTTAAGTCCCATAAGCTTAACAAACATTTGAACATTATACCTTTTTACGATAGATACAGTTAACATTGAGAAATGAACGTACCATTTACACTGTTTCCTACGAAATGTACTGAAACTGTCGGCTATGAAACTCAATGCAAGCAAGCATGACATCGGCAAACAAGATGCAGTCGTGTGTGTAACCACTGTGATCTCTTACACAGATATCCCTATAGGAAATAATCGATTCAGACCTCAGTGGCTATGGAATAGAACCTCCCATTACAATTCAGCGACTAGGAAGTACACCATTGTGATGGTAGCGGTCCACACCGAAGTTTGAAATATGAGTTTAGAAAAATATTCTTTCAGCAGTGATGACCATGCCACCAGTAGGTCAGCTATGGAGCCGCCAGCGGCTACCTTGTGGGCCTTTCATCTGAAGGTGACTAGCGTAATAGTCGAAATTGGAAAGTAATAAAAAAGTATTGGAAGCAGGGCTGTTATTGTAAACATGTAACATAATGTATAGGTGGCCATCCATCCCGTGATCACGACTTGCTACTAATCCAGCACGTCTTCCTTCTATCCATGCAGGAAATAAGAATGTAATTGGAAATTAACAGTCTAGTACGTGTAAACTTGTAGGAAAGCTTGTTGTAAATCAGATGGTAAACAGTAATGCGAGATAAAACAGTAGACAAGTTTACTTCGATATCTCCTCAAGCCAGCGTCTTCGACCTCAGGTTCCCCACCTCAATATTGTTCATTGGAGCAGTCTCTATGACCTGTTAAATATTTGCACGCTCTTCCAGAAACACTCTGTATTGATCAGTGAATGAAACCACAAGTGGCCCCAACTCTCTTTCACCTATCTGATGATATTAGGAAACAAGCTGCCCTTCTTTGAGCTATTTAGGTATTCCTCACCAATCATATCTGTGAAATAAGTCATACCATGCTGCAACACCCCAGAATAGTTTATAGTAGGCACAGTGTATCTGTTCTCATTAGTAGACTTGTTGCATCTTCTATCATCTTTAGTCAAAAATGAATCTTTCTCTCGCTATCCACACAACACATTTTTATGTGATGCCTCTAATTGTTCGTAATTCAAATCGCTAGGTATTTAGTTAACTGGAACACTTTTAAGTTACCATATTTATAGTGTAACCGAAAACTAAAATTTCAGTAACGCTTTTCGACACACTTCTTATTATTCGACATTATTTTCAATTCTTCGCATCATAAAGGCCTATTTTCTAAATCAAAATGTTGATGTTATTCGTTTTTATCTTCTCATACTTTGTTGGGCGGTAAAAGGCAGAATCATCTACAAACACCTACATTGTTCGGATAATTTAAGAAAACAGAGTGCCTATATCATTTCTCGAGGTAATAATAGAAATAAAATAACTTTTGCTAGGTGACGTCACATCAGTTTCTATAAACCTCCTTGCACAGAGGAGACGCAATTGCGTAGCAACGCAATTTGATTGGAAGCCGCCAGCATGTAAAGGTATCAAAAGATTTAGGTGCTCTAGAAATATACACTCATCTTGAGATCCTCTGTCAATATTTCTCAATAGTGGCTGTGAATAATAAGCCAGTGGCTTAAAAAACTGATATTTCTTTTCGTGATGATTGCATTTCAGCAAAGAGGTTTCTTGGAGTTATTATGTAGTCCTTAAACAATCTCATACATTATATTTTTATTATTATTATTATCAGCAAAGTAACATAGACAATAATTACCACGTAGGCCATAGACAACTTGTAAGTATAAATTACGATTACCATCCTGTATATCCTGTACAACCACAGAAAATAGCATGGTTTAACTTGTGGTGACTCCCGCCCAGAATGCAAATAATTGGCAGAATAACGCCACAAGAATATTAACGATTTGTAAGGACTAAAAAGTTTAAGACACGGTAGAAAGCAGTCATATATATCAAAAGTCTGGGAGTAAAACGTACGGGATGCTTTACAATGGAATGACAACATGAAATTAATCGTAGGAAAGATAGTTCCAGATCATTTATGTGAATCCTGAGGTATTGTAGTCCATCCAATCTTATGCCCGAACCATACTTTAATCTGGAAACCAAACCATGAGAGAATTAACGGAGGAAGAAACAGAAGAGTAGCTTGTTTCGTAGCTCTTTCGATTAGTAAGCAGAGAGTAAGGAGAAGAGTGCAGAATAGAAAGTCGAAAAGCCCTTCCGTTCTCTCTGCAGACCGGTTGAAAAAATTGCTAATCACAAAATAAATCAAAATCAGAGGTGTATATTGAAGTGAGAACGGATAACGGATGCGCAGTTTTCGTAAAAAATTAAAGAGAGAGAGAGAGAGAGAGAGAGAGAGAGAGAGAGAGAAATTATGCAACTTACTTAGAATTGCGGAAGATGGGTGCCGAGCAAGAGTTACTAATTAATGTTTAGATAGCAAATTATTCCCGGAACGCAGAGGTAATATCTCAATGAGGCGATGGAGCGTGATATGTTTTTACCTCAGTCAATATATTCATTTATGAATTTACAGGTTTTACCTATATTCTGCACTACCAAAATCAATGTCTATCATGCAAGCGAAAGAACGCAATTATTGGAGGCAAATTGCATGTTATGAGAAAATATTCCGACCAGCTCAAATTTAATTTATTCCACTCGTGGAAACAATAAATCAGACATAATATGTCATGAATGTCATTCTCCTCAGGTAAAGAGGATGAATTGAAATCAAACACAAAAGTTCATTGAATCCGACCTGCAATAATTAAGCCTCGCTTGTATGATCATAGCAAAAACATTTCCTGAGAAATGATCTGTAAAACACATATCAATGATATTTGGTCTAGGTAAAGGAATGATCAAAGTAAATAACATAAACGAAATCAAGTTTTAAATTTAAAAAATGCGACTTCATAAAAAAAGACTTACACAGTCTAATCAGCCTTATCAGTAGCTATAAAGGAAGTAAGTCAAACAGCACTCTGCTTACAAGAGCAAATCCGATGGTTTTATTTATTTTTTATTGCAGAGATAAGTACACTACTCATCTTCCTAATATCTACGTAAGTTATTATATCTTAACATCGTCTTACTATCTGTATAAGTTCACACAATTTAGGTTAATATTTGAAAAAATTCACAGATGAAGTTTATATCTTTCATTAAAAAAGATAATACAATTAAAAAAAGTATTATTTTCATACTTCCACAATATTATAATGCAGAATGGCGTGGGAATGGTCATGCGATCTGGGGCGTCATGCTACGGATTGCGTGGCCACTACCTTCAGAGGTTCGACTCCTACCTCGGGCATGTGTGTATGTCAGTGTGTGCGTGCGTGCGCGCGTGTGTGTATGTGTGTGTGTGTGTGTGTGTGTGTGAGTGTTGTCTTTAGCATATATTAGTTTTAGCAATTTGTAAGTATAGATATCGATGACCTTAGCAGTTTTGTCACATAGGTTTAGAAACATTTGTACATTTGCAAAGAAAATTCAGCATTGGTCGTAAATTTGTTTATTTATTATTACAGACCGATTTCGGCTACTGAATAGCCATCTTCAGTGCAGCTGATAAAGTACAAGCGTAATAGAAATACAAGAAATACATATGTATTACATCTGTTTGACATATATTGCACAATCGACTAGAAACATTACTGATCTTACTAATCCAGCCACAAGGCATAGCTACAAGCAGATACAATTGATGTTATCAGAGTCAAAAATCACTAGTAAGCGACCTGTAGGCAACCTACATAGCTAACTTCTACGTAGATGGGGCGCTCTGTTATAGATGTAATGTAAAAAGTTATGTGTCATGTTATAAAGTATCTCTTAAAGAGAATTTAAAAAAATTACATAATATGGAAAACAAAAACCCAACAAGCATAAAATATACTATATATACATAATCATCTTATTTCTGGTGGGTATACAAGACGAATTAGTTTGTTTATTACACAATGCCCTCTATAATTTATGTTATAAAAAAAACATTTCAACAGTACATTTCGTCCTGACAATGATACTATTAATTTATGGGTCACATAATTACGACAAAAGCGTCTTACACAAGATGTCCCTCATCAAAATCAAAGTGAATAGCAAATAAATGTATTATTCTTTCAAATAAAGTAATAAAGGTGAATAACATAAATGGCATATGAAGGACCAGACTGAGATACATGTATGTACAAGATTCGTTATTTAAAATTCAGACCTTCGGTGTCTACAAGTGATTTATTACATTTAATTTTATGTTGACAAAAAAGTTAATAACATCTCATCGACTACCCAAGACAAGTTTGCATTAGCAATGATGAAATTGCGACAGACAGAAACCACGTAACAGGTTCAGGGGCGTTTTAAGATCTAAGTAACAACTGAGTCTCGTGATTTCTCTTCACACATTAGTAATAAATTAAAATGTTTTTAATAAAGAAAGAAAGTTAAAATAAATAATGCTCCTGTTTTGTAATCTATGTACTGTACTCAGCTTTTAAAGGCTCAGGCGACAAATACAGTATTTAGTTCCAGATGACAATTTCAGTTTGTAACGTTTCTGCTATGTTGCACGCTCCATACAGAAACCAGTTGCCAACATAGAAACACGAAATATCTGACACCTAAAATAAAACTTCATTACCGGACATGTAAAATATCACATTTTAGCCTTCAGTTTGAAATTCTATTAACACTATTAGTAAAATACCTTTAAGAAATAGTACATTGATTTAAATATAACTTTGGCTGTCCTTTTACGTAATTTTCAATTTTTAATACTTTCGTAAATAATAACTGCAAACACTAAAAATGCATTACACTTAGTTTCGGAAATTGCTGAACCTATATAGATACTAATTTGTATAAAAACAACAATACTACATGTTATAACTATTGCACAACATGATTTCATATATACCTTTTGTTTAAATAAATTAGGGCAGACCATGTTTTATATATCACTGGATACTAAATTAAATACTGATAATTTTTCATGCACTAAAATTAATAATCCGTTTGGTACTAAGAAACTATCTTCGAAATTAACAAAACTACGACAACCATATACAAATCCGTATTAATAAAAAATTTGACCGCAAACTGAAATACATTAAAATTCCATGTCACAATAACAGTACGCCTACACAATATTGGCAAAACAAATATGTGTGCACTTCGAAAACACAAATAATGTAAATAATTTGAGCACTGTAAACACTAGTCAAAGGATGACTTTAAATTGGTGTACCACATTAAATACAAATTTCATGAAACATGTACATACATTGAGATAAATAGTCAAAGCTTAAATGTAATGTTTTAATTTCTGTATTTTGGCATATTTAATGTAAAATAATATTGTTTAATTGTGAATTACAAAACTTTGTCATCAATCTTATTATGGGGTTACGTAGAAAGATGTTTGAGAGAAACCATGTTTTAGTGAGTCTTCTAGCAGTCACAAACCTGTAAGCAGCTCTGTTGGCTTGCCGCTGCATTTGTTGATTTTGCAATAATGTGATCGATTTAAACGTTCTTTAAGTGGAAATAAAATCGTTTCCATATCAACTTACATATTTATGATTTACGAAAAGATCCTGTAACATCAAATCTTTTAGTGCATGCCGAAGACAGCTCACAACGCAATGGACATCAGCCAGCATATAAGATAAGTTCAACTTCACCTACAGTGGAATGACTTTGTTATATACTGTGAACTAATAAAACTTTCCGTGATTCAGGAAAATATTAGGGCTCAGTTTGAGTCATTCCGAAATGGGGTGACGGGCGTTAGAAGGTCATATATGCGATAATAGCTTAATAACATATTGCTTTACTAGGTGATTTACAACAGTGTTACATATATACATTTAATAATTTTTTTTAATTATCTAGTAACAGAGAACAGCTTATAGCAGCCATAATGGAACTGCAATCAATATATATTACAGAATAGTAAACGTCAACGTTAGACCTGATTTTTAAGGTTTAGTTACTATGTTAGCCTCGAGTTTTCTCTTCATATTAGAAAAAAATTAACTTACTTCATAGACATTCTTAAGGAGGTGAACCATTAAAACAACGAAAATTTTCTATAGAATAGTACAATGAAAGCCGCAGAACACGACAAGATGCTTCAGGTCGCACCGGAAAAATCACCTTCTCAGAAAAATGACGACCTCATTGGCTCTGGTCCTCCTTGATTCTGATCAGGGGCGTGTAGCTACCGCCGTATTAGCTGTATCAATGATACGAGGCCCCCAGCAAGTGTAAGAAAAAATTAATAAAATGTTTTCTCCAGTCTCATTCAAGACAGTTAAATTTTGAAACGCTAGACTAATAGGCAGTATTGAAACGTTTAATGAAGTGTCGACATCAAGCTGGAGCCAATGGACGTCTCAGGGTTGCCTTGAGACTGTGGAGGGTACCAGGTATCGTGGCTCTTCCAGCCGGTTTGGCGGCGAGGTATTAGCACAGACTGAGACAGAACCTTTCCCACCCCAGTCTGATCGCCAAAACTTCCGTCGGAAAATCCCCAACACTTTTAGTATTCCCACTGCACCTCAACTTACCTCAGTCTTTAGTAGATCGCCGTTCTTGTGCTGAATGAGAACAATCTATACTCGTTTATTTCAATCTGTGGCACGATCCGTTTTTGATGATTTGGGAACCGTTTTGTGATTATTCGCTCATTAATAAGTTTAATATTGAAAACAAAATGAGTGAAAGAAAAAGAGATTATCTCGGTGGAGCTGTGAAAAGAAAAAAGAAACAGAAGGAAGAAGCTGTAATCTCCAAAAATCAGATTGTATGGGTGATTGAGATTTCAGTGGGAAGTACGCCTACTAAGTTTATTCGTTACAGTATCCATATTCTTATAAGTTGTTGCGGAGGTTGATACATTTTAAACGCTGATCGCACTAACAAGTACTGTTTTTAAACGCTGACATGTGAGTTTCATTCAGCCGCCAGATACTTTAGTAGTTACTTTTGATATTTCGGAAATCTTTATCTATAAATTCTTGTATGGTATCTGTAATTTTACAAAAGTTCTATGTCAATGAGATACATTTTGTTGACTCATTGACTGACATTTTCCAATTTCCGACAATATTATGGGAAATATTAAGCTCATTAATCATTTTGTACTTGTACACTCATACTGATCGCACTAACAAGCACTGTTTTTAAACACTGACATGTGAGTTTCATTCAGCCACCAGATACTTTAGTAGTTACTTTTGATATTTCGGAAATCTTTATCTATAAATTCTTGTATGGTATCTATAATTTTACAAAAGTTCTTTGTCAATGAGATACATTTTGTGGACTCATTGACTGACATTTTTCGATTTCCGACAATATTATGGGAAATATTAAGCTCATTAATCATTTTGTACTTGTATGCTCATGTTGGTTTTCAACGCTCTGTACATTTCGTAATAGGACTGACGATTTCAGACATGCATTAAGATTAAGTGTTGAGTGTGATTAAATGACACAGAGCTTACCGAAAACAGCCAGACAATGAGATCTCTCTTATTTCATTTAATCATTTAACTGAGTCGTTAGGTTTTGATTTTTGCACAAATATCGCCAATGTTTTGATGGGTCAGTTGTCGGCATTTAGATATATGATTTCCTATGTTGCCACAGATTATTTACAGGCTTGAGAATCGAGTAGTAATTTATAAACTAACTTTTTTTCTTGTTCCCCCCACCTATTTGCGATTTACTTAATTTGATATTGAAAAGATGTTTCTTGTCTCCCTGCCGTAATAAAATTAGATATTGCAATGCGTTTTATCTAATGAGTCCCTGAGACTCGTTGAGTATCAAAATTTTAGCGATTAAGAATGTCACGAGAGTGAGATTCTTCGCCAAGTACTCGTATAATGACCGCCCCTTCAGTTGTTGGCGAGTTGTATTGTCGTACGTTTGAAAACCAATAAGAAACGTAGAAGTTTTTTTAATTAATATATTAAATTTTCAGTTTTTGAATAATTATTTATGTAATTTATGAAACATTCTCAGGGTTAATTTTATTTTTAGATTCACCTGAAACACGTTGTCCAATAGAGGTCCTGTGAGTAGAAGAAAGCCGTACTCAAGAGCCTGTGTCAGAAGAATAGCGTAATATAACTTCGTCAGAGAGAGGAATTTTTGGTGACAGACTTAATGATTGTGAAAGAAAAATATGGCGAGATGTATTGCATCGAATTATTAATGTTATCATTACTTTAGCAAAATGCAATTTACCTTTAGGGGGACACGATTCTGAATCTGTAAATATCATTCCTATTTTACGTGTGTTATCGAATTACGATCCTATCTTAAAAGAACTTATTTTAAAGCCAAAGGGGAAGTAAATTACTTAAGCCCCACGGTTCAAAACGAGATTCTTAATATACTTGGTAGCGCAGTTAGGGAAAATGTTGTTTCAGAAATAAAACAAAATTCTGGCAGTTATTTTGGTTAAAACTCAAGACCTGTCAAAAACTGAGCAACTTTCTGTAGTTTTTCGATATGTCTTGATAGTAGAAAATGATGATCATGAGCCTGAAGATTTGTGTCAGTATTCTACTGTAGTGCAGAAGGGGTCAAAACTGAGATTTTAAATATTATAAAACAATATGGAATTGATTTGTCAAAATGTAGAGAGCAGGGCTATGACGGGGCAAATGTTATGTGGGGTATGTATGGAGTATTATAGGCCCTTATAAAATACATCCTCCAAACGCTGATTGTGTCCCACTGTGCGGCACATGCATTAAATTTAGTTTTAAGTGATGCTGTGAAACCTGTTCCAGGAGTTTCAATTTTTTTTTATAACTTGGAAAATCTATAAAGTTTTTTGGCAGCAGAATAAAACGCCGCTCAATGGTGAGTAATGACAAATCTGAAAAATATAAAATTACCCTAAAAATCTTTGTCCTATTAGATGGTCTTCAAGACATGATGCTCTATCAGCGATACAGAAAAAATTATTCATTAATAATGAAAGCTATATACCAGATAATTTTAACTTCCACAAAAAGAGACGAACTTGACGAATGTAAAAGTATGATACATATTGTCGTGTTTTTAATTCATTATTTGAAATCACTGAGCCAGTTACTAAGGTTCTACAGCATCAAAGTAATGACTTACACAAAGCTGGCATTTTACTAAATAATCTTTTGAATAGACTGATCGAAATGAGAAATGAAAATTCATTCCATTATTTGCTGAACGAGTCCATAAGCCTATGAAAGGTGTGGGGGGATAACAACTGTTTTCAAAACCAAAAGACGGAAGATAACGAAGCGCTTTTTTGTTGAATTGTCAGAAGATGAGAGAATTTCCGATCCACAATCATACTTCAAAGCTGCTGTTTAGACTTATTTATTTTTCAAACCAAACAAAAGATTTCAAAACCTCCGTGACCTCAGTAATATACTCGAAATGTTACAAGCAGGGAAACTTATTGTCAAATGAAATAATAAAAAAGGAAGCCGGAAAACTGACTGCTAAATACAGTAATGACAATTCATTCGATCTGTATGAACAATTAATGCTTTAAAACACACTTGAAAACTGAAATCAAGAAAATTCAGTCGATTAAAGAGTTATTACTGGTAGAAAACAGTAGTCTTCTATCCAGTTTGCCAGAGGTAGTAACAGCATGTCTACTATTTTTGACACTTCCGGTAACAACAGCAACAGCCGAAAGAAGATTATTCGAAATTAAAGCTGATCAAAAACTATGAGACAAGAACGTCAGTCAGACTTTTCAATACTATCTATAGAGGCACAAAAACAAGAAAAGTAAAATCGTCCTCCGCTGTGGATGTATCAATAAATATGTTCGCAGAAAAATAGGTCGAGAAAAGTGTGTATTTAAATTGTCTGGCTAATTCGCCTTCTAAGTGTACTAATTATTAGTAATTATTTTCTATATATATTTATATCTATGTAAAGTACATTAAATTAATAAATGTTACTTTTGTTCAGTATGAGAAAATTTGTTTCGCTTATGAAAAAATTTACCCCCATTTGAGTTTCTCCACAATTAAGCAAAAGGGCCCCGCAAAAAATTTTAATACGGGGCCCCTCATGGGCAAGCTACGCCGCTGATTATGGGGCAACAATGGCACATAGTACACTATCAAGAGTGGCACTCTGTCATCCTTTACTATGGCGCAGGTTATGTGTACTTCTCCGCATGCCTAGTGTATTGTAGGGAGTAATGGTGTATTGATTGTTGTCACTAGGGCCTGAATTTGCGCAAGATAGGATCTCTTTATCCGAAAATGATTTCCGCAATTTGGTTCGCCAGAGGCAGGGTGAGTGTTATTGCAGTGACTGCGTTTGTACAAGACATACACCGTCATATGGCGTGGGTACCATTACGTACAACCACAAATGACATTTGGTGCGTGTCCAAGGTACTGACACCAGTTTCGCCTAAGGCATATACAAGACATACACCGTCTTATGGCGTGGGTACTATTAGGTACAACCACAAATGACATTTAGTGCGTGTCCAAGGTGCTGACATCAGTTTCGCCTATGGCATGTACAAGACATACGCCGTCTTATGGCGTGGGTACTATTAGGTACAACCACAAATGACATTTGGTGCGTGTCCAAGGTGCTGACATCAGTTTCGCCTATGGCATGTACAAGACATACGCCGTCTTATGGCGTGGGTACTATTAGGTACAACCACAAATGACATTTGGTGCGTGTCCAAGGTGCTGACATCAGTTTCGCCTATGGCATGTACAAGACCTACGCCGTCTTATGGCGTGGGTACTATTAGGTACAACCACAAATGACATTTGGTGCGTGTCCAAGGTGCTGACATCAGTTTCGCCTATGGCATGTACAAGACATACGCCGTCTTATGGCGTGGGTACTATTAGGTACAACCACAAATGACATTTGGTGCGTGTCCAAGGTGCTGACATCAGTTTCGCCTAAGGCAGGTTTGGCCGGCATTTTCGCCCGGCGGGCGCGCCCGCGTCCTGCGGGCGAAGTACACTGTAGTTCACCACCCCGGCCGCGACCGTGTGTCCCTAGTGTCAGCAACGGAGCGAGAGAGATAACTGTGGAAAGAGTGAGACTGCACAGCACTGCTCTAAGCTGGACTGTTCCGCGGTCAGATCCAACGTAAACCGAGTGACAGGGGAAGCGCAGCTCTATAATGTGGCCGAAGAAGGGCAAAACAAGCAAACCATTTACTGTTTAGGTAACAATTATTGTTTGTGTGGCAGAATCACTACTCTAAGCTTTAGTAAATACCCAAAACACGAATCAAATAAAAATTTAGTAATTTTGTGACCAAGATTTGATTCTATTAGTATTGGACATGCACATTTGTCATAGATACAGTAGGCTTCTTCTGAAAGATAAATGTTTCTTAAATGAACTGGTATCATAAATATGCTAATATTTTAAAAATAATTTTATGTAAGGGCTATAGGGTCTCAATCTTACAAGTAAATTTTTTGTTAAAACACAAATAAAAAACAGACAAAAAAATTAGTTTTAGGTGTAATTTTCCGAAGTTCATCTCATAAGATGGTAGCGCACTTCGGGAGCGAGCCGTTTTGACGGGCGCACTACTTCCACCACCACTGCAATGCCTGCAGCATGTGTGGGAGTGACACGGTTATGTGCCAAACACTGCAAGGGAGAAACGAAGGAAGGCATTTTTTGCAACACAATTAGCCTACTGAGATGGCAACATCGTAGAGTACTTTTATAATCGAGATTTTATAGGTAATATATATTTGCAACCTTTTTTTCTTTAGCCAAAGAAATAACTTTATTCTTTAATGAAATAAGCACATTACGCAGTATTCGTGTGATTAGCAAAAATACATATCTTTCTTGAAAAACAATACCATTTGCATTAAGATGTTTGCCATATTTAGAAACCATTATTGAATTCTTTATAAGAGAAAGGACAATTTTCGACATCCGAAGCTCAAAATGCCGCGGTGGAGTAGCCGAGCGGTCCAAGGCGCCTCGCTACGGAGCGCACGGTTGCTCGCCGTCGGAGGTTCGAGTCCTCCCTGGGGCATGGTTTTGTGTGTGTGTTGTCCTTAGGTTAGCTTACCTTAGTTTAAGTAGTTTGTAAGCTACGGACTGATGACCACGCAGTTTGGTACGATAGATTTACACACATTTGAAAATTTTTTTGAAGCTCAAAACAACAGAGATATTACGTAACGTTTTGAAAGAGCATGTACCTTTCCTGTTCACCGTCACCAGCATAAATCGACTCCTGATTGAGCGCTCTGGAATTGGATCTGATCATAGAGAATTATTCCAGCATTCACCATTATTAGAGTAAACTATTATGCATAATTCTGCCAACATGGTTGTCGAAGTTGTGTAATGTCTCTCACTCACTTTCCAATGTTTCATATGTTACTCATACCACTTTCTTGAAAACCAGCGAATTTTAATATAGGCCATATACTTCAATATTTCCCTTTCAATGTTTTCCTTTCATCTGTTACGCCAATCTCTTGAAAACCAGTGAATTTTAATATAGGTCATATGCTTTAATATGCTCCTTTATTCCTTATTCACATAATTCAAACTTACGTACTTGTTCCCCGCCAACATTTCATTTTTATGTCTTCCTCAGTCACCTCTTCCCTTCCTACTTTCGTTCGTATATTTTAAGTTAATTTAATATACAACTGTACTTACTAGTATTCACTGAAACATTGTTTATTTTAACCTATTTGTTGAAAATTAGTGTACAGTTATGTCTTAGTTACAGTTTTGTTTTAATTGGCTGGACGTCTCTGTTTATAAAATACTTAAAGGCTACATTGTCTATGACTGACTCGAAACACAGCACCTGGTGATTTGGATAATCTGCAGTATTAAGTTGCCTGAAGATGGCCTAAGAAGCCGAAAGCTGGTTAACAACAAAAATAAATATTATTGTGGAACAAATACATAGTGTATACAGTTATTTAATATAAAAGTTACTAGTGTATATCCATTAACGTTAACAACTCCTGCACAACGTTCAAATATCTTTTCTATGCATTGTTTAGAAAAATCGATTGACTCTGATGAAAAAATCGTCCCCGCACTGCAAGGAACACCTAGAGAAAAGGCGGCTTACCTGTATCCTGGCAAAAGAAGTCTCTGAATTGTTACATCACTAAAAAAGTGCTCTGAAATACCAGTAATGTCAGAGTCAACATCAATAAGCAGTTTATTAATTGTATCTCTGATATCTTGTATATTTTAATGAAATATGGTAATTCCATTATTACTCAGATTATTAAACTTTGTTGAAAGTGGTTCCTTTGTTAGAGGGATTTTCCTTGAGCAGGAATACCTATCAGCTGTCTTCAGGCTAAAAAGGGTGCAGTCCTATCACCAACTACTACAGAAATTGTCCATGAGTGACACCTCCACCGCCTACCACTCTGTCACCTATGAGTTTTGCCAACCTCCCCTTCCCATACCTATTGAGGTGCAGACCGTGCCTGGTGAAATCCGACCTTTGGATAGTCTCAACCGGCACCACTGCAATGTGATCCACGCCCTCCGTCATCAGCGCCCCCTCAAGCCTCGTGTTAATACGCCTGACAGCTGTATTAAGATGAGGCCTATCATGGCGCTGAAACAACTGCACGAAATGCACATTTATGCCACCAGTTTGAGTTGTTATACTTTCCAGATCACCACCTATATCGTACTCCCCGTCCCTATCAAGACTATTCCTGGTCCCACCCACTATCACTACCTGATCCTCTTTTGATAAATTCCTACATTAGTCCCCTATGTTACAAGTAACCTCAGCTGTCCCTGGATTGGCCTTCACTACGATGGTGACCTGGTACTCACTCCAAAGTACTTCCTGCAACTTTGGCCAACACCTCAGCCATGAGGACTGCCTAACAGAAGAACCTTCTTCTTCCTAATATACTTCTCTACAGAATTTGGCTTCCTTGCAACGTGAAGCTATCTAAATACCTCCTCCTAGCTACCTTCTTGTCAACTGCCAGTTGCCGTTCCTCAGCCCTCCCTTCCCCTCCTCAGCCCACCGGTTCGTCTTTAGCCGAGGTGGTTGTTCTGGATACTGATTTATCAGGATCTATGCACCCAAATTCCGTAAAAATGTAATCACATGTCAGTTGTAGTATAATATGTTTGTCCAATAAATACCCGTCTATCATTTGCATTTCTTCTTGGTGTAGAAATTTTAATGACCAGTAGTGTACATTTGGATGGGTTCGTCAATAAGCAAAATTGTCTCATTTGGGGGACGGAGAATACGGTTTTCGTGTGCAGGAAGTCTCTTCACCATCATGGGGTTCGCAATGTCCTACCACGTGATAGTCGATGCGATATTCCTCGATGGAACATGACTACCGAACGGTTGGAAGATAATTGCATCCCACAAGTGTCCTTGATTTTCACAAGACTGAGTTCCCCTCCATCGAGAGTGATTCATGTCCTGAAGGAACTGTCTGGGCCGACGTAGGCTTCGATTAGCTGGCATATTCTCCGGATGTTAACACAAGCGTTTCCTTTATGTGTGGGGTGTAAAGGCAAGGCATACAACAGTATCTCCAAAGCCATCATACAACTGTAGTAACCAAGCAAGTGGTTGTCGACAGCAACGGCTTCAACACTTCAGCGGGTCATGCAGAATTTCTCTATTCGTTTCCTCCATATAATATAATGAAATTGCGTGCTTATGGAATATCGTTTCCTATCAGAAAGAACACATTCGTAGTAATTGACGGTACGTCATTGACTAAAAGTGATATCTGGCGTTCCCCAGGGAAGCGTAATAGACCTCCTACTATTTCTTGTGTTTATAAACGATTTAGGAGACAACCTGAATAGCTCCCTTAGACTATTCGTGGATGATGCTTTCGTTTATCGGTTAGTAAAGTCAACAGAGGATCAAAAGCAACTGCAAATCGATTTAAACAAAATTTCTACATGGTGCGAAAATTGGCAGTTAACACTAAATCATGAAGTGTGCAGTAATACACATGACCACTAAAAGCAATCCGCCGAACTTCAATTACACGATAAAGCTGTCAAACCTTAAGATCATAAATTCTACTAAAAACGTAGGAGTTACAATTACGAACAACTTTGGATGGAGAAAAACATAGATAATATTGTGGGGAAGGCGAACCAAAGGTTACATTTAATTGGGAGAACGCTTCGAAGATGCAACATCTCCACGGCCTACATCACACTTGTGCGTCCTCCCCTGGAGAGTATTGTTGCCCAGTGTGGGACCCTCACCAGGTGGGACTGACGGAGGACATTGAGAAGGTTCAGAGAAGGGCAGCACGTTTTGTTTTATCACGTTATAGGGGGGAAAGCGTCACGGAAATGTTACACCATTTGAGGTGGAAATCATTAATAGAATGACGTTATTAGTTGCAGCGAGATCTATTTACGAAGTTTCAGTCACCGACTTTTAATTCTGAATGTGAAAATATTTTGCTAGCACCCACCTATTTAGGGAGACATGGCCATCCCAATAAAATAACAGAAATAAGATCGAAAACGGAACGATTTCGGTGTTCTTTCTTTCCGCGCGCTGTTAGGGAATGGAACGGTAGAGAAAGGTTATGAAAGTGGTTAATGAATCCTCTGTCAGGCACTTAAATATGATTTGCAGAGTATCTATGTAGATGTAGATCAGGCATATCGAACATGTCGTAAGCTAAATCCAAATATATCTAGTCACGTTAACATGTTGACTAAAGTATGCACATGCTGTAGTCTATAACTAACGCACGTTTTGTTTCATATAGTTCAGTATTTAACGTCAATTGCTTCAACGCCAGATGACAGGAGTAGCAACACCGTGTGAAACAGTGACGCTCTTTTACCGCATTGTCTTGCCGAGGCCGATCTTGAATGCAGTGTAAGAGGAAGCGCGGCCGTTTTGAGGTGCGTTAACCCGCGCACAGGGTCGGAGGTAGGGGAGGTGTTCCCGAGTGCATGCAGCCGGGCGGGCGCTCGCAGTCGTTTCGGGAACAATGGCGCCTTGTTTAAGCAGCGGGCCGCGCCAAGTTCGCAGACACTGCTGATTAAACACTATCCCGGCGGAAAGTTTTAACGAGGTCCCCTTAAGAAATGTTAATGCTGTTGTCAGCGACCTTTTATAAGCGCCGCTGCGGCGAGTGCAGAGTGGCGCGGTCGCGGTCTCTGGCAGCCTGCCAGCAGGAGTTCCCCGGAGCTGGCCGGCGGGCAGGCAACTCCCGCGTTACACGCGTAATTGATTAAGAGTTACGGCAATCTGCCGCCACCGCCGCCATACGGCACGCACAGTTGTACACGGTTTACCGCGCGTACTTGCGTGCGGGCAGCAGTCCAGTGGAAACCACGTCAGGAATGTCGGTTACCACTGCGGACGATATACACAATTTGATTTCGCACAGGTGTTTTTCTCCTACTTTTCTTTTTCTTAGTTCATTTCACCTCTACCTCTTGGACGCAGAGGATACTGTGCTCACGGGTGCGGCTCCTCTAGAGGAAAGCTTGTCCTCTGTTGGTCCAGCTCATCTCTACGAGCTTACGAGAGTAACTCGGGCGTCCGATCCTTGATTGTCGCGAGTGCACTCGTGCTCTCCCGATAATCCATTTGTAGTCTGGGGAAACGTCCCAGAGATAAATTAAATTGGTCGCAATCCCTCGGTTCCGACCAAGGTTTTCGGGTTTTTTTTCTTGGTTGTAAGGCGTATGCCGGAACTGGTAAGCCCCTCCCACTTATACTCCGATTAAAACTACTCGCTAGTCGACAGTTCACGCCCTGAAGCTGCTTTCCTCCAATCAGAGCGCTGAACGGCACGCTCACACTGTTGCCAGATTGACTGCTACAGCAGCTGGTCAATTCACTTCCATTTCCTTGCCTGACTATGTTTCTTGATTTATTTGATTCCCCATTCATAGGTCTGCCCTTTTTATTTTTTAATGATAAACTTACAAGAAAGCAGGACACTGTCAACGGTGCTAACGATTTTCTGGGTATGAGGTCCGCCTGATATCCAAAACACTCAATATTACTAAAAATTTCTGGGCTATTATGCCGTGGTCTTGCGGATTTATTATGGAAACCCAACGTTTCGTCCCGATTGCGGACGACATTTTCAAGGGGGATCGTGGCACTTTTGAATGTCCGATGCACATCCTGACTCGCTACTGACTGAAGCCAAACTCCGTTTACGAGGGCTCGCGCGCAGAGGTGTGACGTCAGATGTTTTTCATATGCGCGCGCAATATGTCGTTGCCGATTGCCGCCGTCCGTTAATATCGTCCCATGGTTGAAGACAGTTACATTTCCTCTTCAAAACCGGAATCCAGATATCATTTAGTTTCATGCCCTCCTGCATCCTATTGAAATTGTTGGGGTGCTTTACAATTTCTATAGCCTCTTTGTACAGTCTTTCGTGGTAACCAATTGTGGCTGCTAAAACCTGAGTCTTATCAAATTGAATAAGGTGGTCCCCTGGTTGAAAAACATGTTCAATAACAGCTGATATATCAATCTCTCCCCTTCCCCTTGTATAGGGTTTTTTTTTTGTGGCACCCACGTATACGTCTCTACAGGTACACGGAATCCTATAAATTCCTGCTTTTTCCAGCGGTTTGCGAGCATCCTTTGCCGATTTCAGGTGATCCTGTATCTTCCGAGTAGGTTTGTAAATAACGGCAACATTCCGTTTCGTCAAAATTTTACCGATGCGGTCGGTGACGTCCTTAATAAAAGGCAGAAAGACTGGATTTCACACGAACCTTTTCATCTTTTTCAATTTTACGTGTCGGTCTCAAAGCTCTCCTTATCTCTGTAGACGAATAGCCATTCTTAAGTAAAGCATTACTCAGGTGGTTCAATTCCGGTTCGCGGATGTTCCTTGCTCTGTCCGCCAACGTTTTTATAATCCCCGCTTTTGCTGTGGTATTGGTTTGAATATCGGTGCAGATAACGGTCTGTGTATGTGGGCTTCCGATAAACTGTGTGGCCCAATCTGCCATTCCCCTTTTTGAAAACTAATACGTCAAGAAAATTTAGTTTCCGTCTGCCTCTTTCTCGATGGTAAACTGGATTCTAGAATTAATCCCATTGAGGTGTTGAATAAAACGATCTAGTTTCTCTCTACCATACCTCCACACAACAAACGTATCGTCTACATAGAAGAACCAAATAGCAGGTTTTTCGTTTGCTGTTTTCAATGCCTGTTCCTCGAATTTTTCCATATATAAATTTGCTATAACCGGGCTTAAAGGGTTCCCCATTGCTACACCATCTGTCCATAGAAATCATCGTTCCATTTGAAATACGTAGTCGTGAGGCAATATTTGAACAGATCTGCAATGTCGGGTGGAAAGAGGAGATTCAGATTTTGCAGCACCTCATTGACTGGAACCATAGAAAACAAGGCTACCACGTCAAAACTAACTGGCTTCAGTCAGTAGCGAGCCAGAATGTGCATTGGACATTGAAAAGTGCCACGATCCCCCTTGAAAATGTCCGAAGTCGGGGAGGTAACGTTGGGTTTCCGTAATAAATCCACAATACCACGGCATAATAGCCCGGAAATTTTTAGTAATTTTGACCTTTCCGGCCGTGAAAGTTTACATTTTACATTCAAAACACTGTTTTATTATTCACCCAAACTACTTTCAGCACCTCTGTGCCAACATCAGTGGATTTTCCATTTATATAATGCTTCTTTTACATTCTGTGGTCGTGTAGAAAATCCGCTGATGATGGCACAGAGGTGCTGAAACTAGTTTGGGCGAATAATAAAGCAGTGTTTTGCATATCAGGCGAACCTCATACCCAGAAAATTTTTACTGCAAAAGCGGCAAGAATAAGAGCTGCAAATCGAGAAAATGGGGCTAACGATATACGTACTCAAGTACACGCCACTGAAACCTTTCGCTCAAGCGTTGATTTAACGTCATGTATTATACCACACATATCAGCTTACATTGGATGAGCTTCGTATGATTTAAATTAAAACAATTTCTACAATTCGCTGTTATTACTGGGTTTATATTGTGACGTATAACGTTATTGCAAGGCAGCTGCGTAGCGTGGTGTTAAAGTAATAGCTTTGCACGCAGGAGGTCATGATGTCGAACTCCATCGTGTGCAATATTCATAAATCAAAATTACTTTTATTATTACTTTTACTAATTTAATTGAATTTTTAAGTTTTAATACCTTACCAAGTCTGTTTCATGATAGTATTAACATTTTCTTTTATTTGCTCTTATTTTTCATTCTGTGTTTCATTGTTTCGATTGAAATATGCTGGTGACGTTAATAATCTAATATTAAGTGCGAAGCAGGACTGTTTATTGGTTCGTAACATGGCAGTTCATGTAGTCTACTAGCCAGTGTGGAGATTCATTTACTCGGAACAGAGGCAGATAAATAAGATTGTATAACATACGAGACAATGAAATACAAGGAATTTATACTTAGACATTGTTGTGGCGTAAAGTCAGCGCCACACGCCAGACCCACGAGATCGATCGTGTAGAAGGCAGCGGACGACCGGCAGCCAATCGCACACCGTAGACGAGCGCCTCTACAAGCGGCTAGTTTGTAGATTTGGAGAAAGCTTTTGACGATGTCGACTGGCATACACTCTTTCAAATTCTGAAGGTAGCAGGGTATAATATAGAATTGTATTCAACCTATACAGCAGTTATTAGAGTCGAAGGGCGAGAAAGGGACGCAGAGGTTGAGAAGCGAGTAAGACAGGGCTTAGCTTTCCCCAATGTTGTTCAATCTGTACATTTGAGCAAGCTGTGAAGAAATGCAAGGAGAAATTTGGAGAGCAAATTAAAGTTCAGATAGAAGAAATAAAAACTTTGCGGCTTGCCGATGACATAGTTATTTTGTCAGAGACTGCTAAGGATCTGAGGGGCAGTTGAATGGAATGGACAGTGTCTTGAAAGGAAGATATAAGATAAACATTAACAAGAGTAAAATGTAATGTAATGTCAGAAAATCAGGTGATGCTGAAGGAATTAGATTAGATAATGAGACAATAAAAGTAGTAGATGAGGTTTGTTATTTGGGTAGCAAGATAACTTCTGATGGTCGAAGTACAGAAGATATAAAATGCAGAATGGCTATGAGAAGAAAAGCGTATCTAAAGAAGCGAAACTTGTTAACATCCAATATTAATTTAAATGTTAGGAAGTCCCTTCTGAAAGCATTTGCCTGGAGTGTAGCATTGTATGGGACTGAAACGTGGACGATAAGGAGTTCCGACAAAAATATGATGGAAGCTTTTGAAACATGATGAAAATTAGATGGGTGGATTACGTAACTAATGAGGAGGTGCTAAACCGAATTGGGGTGAAGAGGAGTTTTTGGCATATACTGACTAAGAGAAGGGATAGATTGGTGGGACACATTCTGAGACATCAAGGAATTGTTAACATAGCATTAGAAAGAAGAATGTGGGGTAAAAATCGTAGAGGGAGACCGAGGGACGATTACAGTTAGCAGATTCAAAAGGATGTAGGTTTGTCGAACGTATTCTCAGGTGAAGAGACGTGCACAGGACAGGGAAGCGTGGAGAGCTGCATCAAACCAGTCTGCGGACTGAAGACCAGAACAACAACAGAAATATCAACATTCCGTTGAGGAACGTTTTTGGAGACAGGCTTTTGATTACCATAAACTGGCTATATTAATGGTGATGGTTTCGTGCTACCACTGGCTAGCTTGCTGAATTACAGAGCGCACTTTTCCAGTAATCCATCCAAATTCAAATGTTCAAATGTTTGTATAGCTTATGGGACTTAACTACGGGGTCATCAGTCCCTAAACTTACAAACTACTTATGAACTAAGAAATCCTAAGAACGGCACAAATATCCATGCCCGAGGGGGGATTCGAGCCCCCGACCGTAGTGGCCGTGCAGACCGTGACTGGAGCGCCTCAGTCCCCTCGGCCACCGCGGCCGGCATAATCCGTCCCTCTGGCTAATGAACTCAGGCCTCAAAATGTATGTCGGGACACAACGAAGATTCAAAATCTGCTGAGCTAGAGATCAGAAAAGGAGCGAGTGTCATTCCAATGTGGAGGCTTGCATGCGCTAGAAGTTAGTGCGCCTCTGTTAAGTCAAGGGCTTCGACGCGTTCCTTCGTTCTCGCTGTGCTTCCTCATGTTAAAGAATGTCGTTAGTGCCACGGCGTTGCGGGTCTTCTTACTCGTGAACCCTTCCTCTCTTACTGAAGCGTGCAGAAGTGTAAAGCTAGTTGTGCCACAATCAAAAGAGATGACTGCAGTATTTTGCTGTGTTGTGTGACATGGTGAAAATGGCCAATTCGTGGGGTCATATGTCTTTTAAAAAAGTCAGACTGCAGGGGATATAAAACGAAAATAAAACATGGAGTCTATATAAATCTAAATGTACTGAATCAGAAAAAAGAGCGTCGCCTGAAAAAAGTTTGACACTGTAGTCCACGTTGCAGACCAAAAGTATACAAATTTGTACACTTCAATCCCAATATTCACAATGAAGAAACATGATGTACTACGAACTTCTTCGAATACTAGGCAACGTTAACGGCTCCGGTTAAAAACGATGTGAAAGAAGAGCTAACATTCCCGGCATTTCGTGAACTGTTACACACGTTGAAATGCAGTTTTCTGCAAATGTTAAATGTTAGAGCGACGAGGGAACGTGTTCTTTTCTGGTGAATTATCGTAGCATTGATGTCAACTGGGATGCTGAAGCAACTACTTTAAATTGGAATCATATTCTTTTCTATAACTATATTCAATAACTCTTCAGAAGTCAGTTACAGTGATACAGATTGAGAGGCGTCAAAGGAGAGGAAAAACAGTTTCGAAAAGGATGACAAAGTTAGAAAATCGCACTGACGTGTTTTACGGCCCACTTTGGATTTGGTTGTAGTTTTATGATATTTTGGAAGCATTTCGAACAAAAATAATAAAGATGTAAATAATAAAAATTATGGGCGATACGATCACGACTCTGCTATTGTGATAATATCTGTACACCCAACACGCAATATTGTTTCTGATCGAATTTTAACAAACAGCCAAAATTATTTGATATTTGACTTTATCTTTGACAAACATACTCTTTTCTTCTTACCTTTTTTGTATTTAATTATTATAATATCTCTCCAACAATTTCATTATATTTTTCCGTTAAAATATTATCGCCTGTTTTGCCTTGGTAGTTTGCCCAAAGCTTATTTTATTTGCCTGTACTGGTTACGAATGACTATACCCCGGAAGGGACGTAGCGCACATCTGCCGTTCCGACGAGTGACTATAGCCTGGATGGAACACGGCGTACATTAGGCGTTCAGAAATCAGTTACGTGACATCCCAAGACCGAAACTCTCTTTTCAATACGCCTTCTTGCTTTCTGTATTTCATGATTGTCTTATTATAGCTCAAGCGTTGTCATTTAAATGCAATGGTGCACTGAAAATTATGAACAACACGTCGTTCTTAGGACAATGAATTAAAATCTATTGTCTAAAAATGCCATGTTAGCATATAATAACTGCCCTCGGTGGTAAGAGAATTAAGGATTACTATTGCAGCTGTTCGCTGTAGCGTAATTGGCGACTAAATAGTTTGTGATGCACAAACATATTAGTGGTTCGAAACTTGCTAGGACGCGGTACCTCAGAGCTCTCGCTCAGAGGGTTGCCAGCATGGTAGCTTGACCCCCTCTGTAACGAGAAAAATGAGTGAACGACGAAACGATCAAAATAGAACAAGACATACCAACGTTCACAAAGTAACGTTCAAACCGAAGAACCAATGAAAAGAGAGAAACAGAAAGAGGCTTCAACGCCATCTATAATAAAAAACGGCCGGCCGCGGTGGCCGAGGGGACTGAAGCGCGTCAGTCACGGTCTGCACGGCTACTACGGTCGGGGCTTCGAATCCCCCCTCGGGCATGGATTTTTGTGCCGTTCTTAGTGTTAGCTAGTTCATAAGTAGTTTGCAAGTTTAAAGACTGATGACCCCGTAGTTAAGTCACATAAGCTCTACAAACATTTGAACATTTGAATAAAAAACGGAGCAAAATTCTCAACGAACATCCCAGAACGAACTTGAACAAACGACCGCAAAGTATCGATTTCCCTGAAGACAAAAAATATATATAACCACCGGTGACAAATTTTTCCCTTTTGCTTCAAATGTTCAAATGTTTGTAGAGTCTATGGGACTTAACTACGGGGTCATCAGTCCCTAAACTTACAAACTACTTATGAACTACTTACAACTAAGGACGGCACAAAAATCCATGCCCGAGGGGGTATTCGAACCCCCCACCGTAGTGGCCGTGCAGACCGTAACTGGAGCGCCTCAGTCTCCTCGGCCACCGCGGCCGGCCCTTTTGCTTCCTAAAAGGTTTACGCACACTCTTGTTAACTGAACACAACTATATTCTGCAAGATTCCGAGTTGTTCAAAGGTAACAGCGCTTTCTCTGGAAAGTGCATTTGTTCTGTTTCCAGGACATGCCTTGAAATACATACCAACGAATTGCAAACACAGACTAGGAAAAACAATAAGGAACGACAGTTGCCACAGAAATCTAGGACTCCATTCATATATGAATGTCTGCACGTTGTTTAGAATATTCATTATCACAGTATCCTCCCTGTTTCTGTGCAAATGCTTCAGAATACCAGTGTTCAATTCCTTGTTACGTATTTCACGGCATGTTCACAAAATAGAACAAACGCAAATTTTAGAGTGAGTACTCTTACATGTGTACAATTCCAAACATTGCAGAACATAGCTCTTTTTAATTAATAAGGGTTCCCGAAACCGCTCTAGGAGACAAGGCAAAAAATGAATGGTAGTGGCGGGTATCGAACTACCAACCATGTGCATCAAAACCTAACGCGCTGCACACTACACTACGGCCGACAGTTGTGGGACAATTTCTTATTTCTCGTACTATTGATAGAACGTATTTTTTGTCCGAAGTATTTTAAAATGGGAGGTTCTGGTCTCTGACGGTCAACTATTATGTCTGTAAAATTTGGTGCCGGTCGATTGAACGGTTAATCTTGAAAAGCGAGAACACGTTCCTGACAGACAGACATCGCTAAATCGCCGTTATTTTTTCAGATATCTCTGAAACTATACGAGATATGAAAAAAAAACCATAAGAGAGCAAAGTTATAGATAATTATCTCCTCTACAAATTAGATTATTAAATTTTTGTGTCAGATGAATGGTTAAGTCGTTATTTTCATTTAAATTTCGAGCTTTCAAAAGACGATCGCAGAGGCCTACTTTTTGTGTTACTGCCGTAGCCTAAAGTGTGCCGAAACAAGAGGACACACACAAAAACGTATGTTCAAATTTAATAAATGAATTTAATTAACAGAGGAGGCATTCATTTCTTAGCACTTATTGGTACTGCTGTTGAGATCCGATTTTCTGTAGTAGTAAAACGATACACATAAAATTCTTTCACATTATAGTGGACCACCAACATACGTTTAATAGATTCAAGCATTACTCTATTCCTGCTGTCAGTCCATTATTCTGTACGGAATGGAAATACTCTTTCTGAATTCATTGATTCGTGAAATGCAGGATATTTGTAAGTTAGAACATCTAAGAATATACACTTATGTTTAAACATTGCCAGATACTTTGTGAAACTCACCTGATTACAGGTCAAATACGTTGTGAAGTACCGTAAGTTATGCCTACAATACTAGAATAAAGCTTTATTTCCCCTTGAACCAATTTACGAGCTGTATGCAGATTCACCAACGAATGCTATGTATGGAAATACGACATAAACTAGAATCAAAAGATCACAAAGATCTTAGGAAAACTATTTCATAACTGTGTATCTTTGAAGATGTATGTAAGCTGAAATACGTAAATATACTTCAAAAATATATCAGTCTTCAACACTGGAAATAGCAACAGCTGTATTAAATATCTAAGTTTTAGAAGGAAGATTTGACGTACTTTTCCGTACCTGGCTGTGTGTGTGTGTGTGTGTGTGTGTGTGTGTGTGTGTGTGTGCTTCTCAGATGTAAAATACATTCTGCTGGACATCAGTCACAACCTAAAACGCTCTACATTATACCATATGGATTCGTTGGACTAAAAAAATTATTAAAACTACTTTGGTGGATACCTATGCACCGCAAAATAAGTATGCTTCTTAACAAAATATCATTTCATGCTAAATAAAGTTTATAATTACAATGTAACTAGTTACGTACAATACACGCTGTCGACTTCCTTTACACTGCAATGGAACTTACACACGTAAATTAAATAGACAATTTACAAACAACGTAGTATAAATTTTGTCTTAAGTAAGCACAACTATATACTTTATTAAAGCTTGTGTTCAAACTGTCTACCATAGACTGATAGGCACATTTGCAATCGACGTTCGAAAAAAATGGACAGGTGTAATTAGAGTGAATGATATGGTCGAGCATGCACTGACGATTCAATGACATCTTCTGGTGTACTTTGAGCTTCGTCATATTCTGCATCCTTGACTGCTCACCAAGGAAATAAACCAAGAGGAGTCAAAAAGGTATACATTGCAAGCCATTTTACAACAGAAATACGTCCTGACGTATATCCAGGGAAGTTTTCATTGAGTATCTGCGTTCCAACACGGCACGAATGTGCTGGACAAAGGTTGTGTTGCAGCCAGGAGTACCTCTTTTAGGAGAAACGCAATATGTTCGAAATATAGTGTGAGTTAGTGAAGTAAGGTTCCACAATGTAGTCAGTTTTTAAAAGACTGTAAACGATTGTGGCTTATATTTAAGTACACTAAAAACTAAGTACAACCACCAGTCATAACGAACTATACTGCTACTCTCGAAAACTCCTCTACCTCTGATATGGTTTTGGCAAACTGTCTATCCTATTTTTAACAAAAAATATTCTTACTTATTTTCTATTTTATTTTGAGTTCGTGTGGCACCTTCAGATTTTCTACACTCTATAATACTCATTAATTAAAAGCCTTGAGTAGAACAGATTTCCCTTTCGTATTTACACGCAGTGGTGTATGTTGGCTATTTTTTGCTATGTATGTACTTGGGTGTGACCGTCACGTAGTGCAATTTTAATAGGAATATATGCTCATCCCCTGTTTTACATCCATTTTTGACATTATTACTGAGTTGCGTGGTAACAGCCGTAATATACTTTTTTTTTAAATGAATATTGCCAAGCTACAGCTGTTTATTAAATTTACAACTTTACCTATTTCGGTTATGAACCATCATCAGGAAAATAAATTAAACAGACTGATTACGTTGCTACATTTTCTGTCACTTCATCCACGTCAAATAATAAAAGATATCGTATGTAAAATGTCACTTTACATTAGGTCTGGATGATAAGAACCGGTAAGTTGTTAATATAATAAACAACCGTGGTTGGCAATATGCATTTTTTAAAAAGTAAATCCATTTTTTACCTTAAGACATATGAGCATAACTCATATTTATACTAGTGTCAGGTACACATGTAACTGCATTTCATCTCGATGTTGTTTTTTGATCTGTGTTTGATTTATAATTATTTAGTTGCTTTTAGATAATGATCTGCCTTGACTGTTCTGCTACTCTTTTAGCAACTTCAGTGGGTCGTTTTTATTGCTTGTTTTCAAGGCTGCATGGAAGATGTAGGAAACCTAACTAGTCCAACATGTAAAACAAGCAATAAAAAAGACCCACTGGGGACGCTGCAACTGCAGCGAAACATGCATGAGCATACAAACACACAAGAAACAGTTTTTTACTCAAGGCAGATCCTTATCCGCAAGGAACTAAATAGATGTCCTTTATCTCCCCAGTTTCCCTTTCCTGCCCCTCCTCCTCTCCCTGCCGATCTGTCTTTTGTCATGTATTTGGTTGAATGTTGATATAGAAATTTATAAACGTGAGTCCGAAAAGTTCGGTGAATAGTCTCAGGAAATATAGGAAACAAGGGCTAAGAAGACAATACCTTTACTGGTCTTCAAAGCAATCGCCATTGGCTACTATACACTTCTGACATCTGCTGTACAAATGTTGTAAACTGCCAGCAATAGCTTCTTGTTGAATCGCTCAAAGCACTGAGGTCATGTGTTGTTAGACCTGCGCAATCATTGTGAAGCGGACGCCTTTCAGGGTTACTTTAAGGCGGGCAAACAGAAAGACAGCCGCCGACCATCCGGATTTTGTCTGGGACTGTGATTATGGAAGATCTATCCGACCATGCCTCTTCCTCGACTCCTACCTTTCCGTCTCTAAAGCGGTTAAACCACTCAAACACAAACGTTTTACTCACTGTTTCAACACCATGGGTCTCCGTTGCCATTTTGCTTAATTTGAAACAAAACTTGATGTTAACGCGTTGCCGGCCGCAGTGGCAAAGCTGTCTGCGGCGCGCCAGTCACAGTCTGCACGGCCGCTACGGTCGGGGGTTCAAATCCCCCCTCGGGCATGGATATTTGTGCCGTCCTTAGTATTAGATAGTTCATAAGTAGTTTGTAAGTTTAGGGACTGATGATCCCGCAGTTAAGTCCCTTAACAAACATTTGAACATTTTTTGTTAACGCGTTGCTCCATTTTGCGTTCCTTCTTCCAATGATATGAGGTCTCACATTGATCCTGTATGCTAGGACGCACCGTGTACCACCGCTTCACTTCAGTGCTTTGCACGAGAGGGAGCGCTTGTTGAATGTCCCTCAATGTGATTTGTGTGGGGCCCGCAGTGTTAAAATGTCTTTTAATGACATATTAAAGTTTTAATCCAAGACACTGCTATTAATAATTGATAGCTTATATTGGCGTTTAATTGCCGAAATAAGCTTTTTGTGCCAACAAAACTGTGCCAATGAAATCTATCAATTATTAATAGCAATGTCTTGGATTAAAACTTTAATATGTCACTCAATGTTTACGCGCGGGCAAATTCATCCTCGCCAGCGCGTTTTGCAAAATATGGGAACATTTACCAAACTTTTCAGACGCACTTCGTATTATCAGTCCAGTATGTCCGCAGGACATTGTAGGAATTGTTTCGGAATACAATTTTTCTAATTGTTTACCTAAATTTCTCTTTTATCTAATGGTTTTGCTTTTAACAATTGAACATATGGGTTTTGTGTGATGTGTCGATATTTTTTAAAAAAATGTGCAACTTTTGTCAATGTATTGATAATTTATACATCATGTCGTTTACAATAAGGGGCTATCCTTCATACCTATACTACATTTAATATACCATTTTAAACATGTCTTTCCAAACATTGCAGCAACTGTACTAGATTTACAATAATTGTAGAAACAGCCCAACAAGTTACACTTTTTAGATACTTGATCTAGATTTCGGCAACAACCAAGGGTGCCTTCATCAGAAGATTAATTTTTTAATCTTCTGATACAAACAGGCAACAGAATTGTTTAAATATATGTGTATTTTATTTTAAAAGCATTATTCACCTTTCCTTTTTTCGGCACGTAAAATCCTGTCTGTTTTGGAATAATTAAATTACCATAAAAGCATCAAAGTTTAGAAGGTTTTCATTATGAAATTTCACATAATTCTTTGCCATTAATAGATAAAATTTGTAAATGCGTTCTCCATCACTAAAAGAAGAAAAAATATGTATGCAGGAAAATAGATAAGGAAAATATAGTAATCGTCAGTAACACTGCTATAACACATATATAACGTCTTCTGCTTCATGTCCTGTAACATCACAAGAGCTTCAGCCAATGATAGAGCGTTTTCAAAGATGTGACTTCATCTTGAATTTTAATGATTTTTAAGCTTCAATTTCAGAAACGTAGCAAATATTTTGTAAGAATAATGAAAAAATGCTATGTGAACGTTATAAACATTCAGAATAACAAGAATTGTAACTATATTTTAACATAGAAAAATATGCGATTGTGCAGTTGTACATAATTACTGTCTCTACTTCCCCATTCGCAATTACTTATGTTTAGAACTGTCATGAATTATTCGAAAACCAATGCTAATTGAAACTGTCATGCACGACATGTAACCGAAGCACCTTATAATAGTAAAAATTGCATGTAACATTGCAGTAGGCAACAAACACGTTGAATTATCTGATACCCCAAATTTTATGTGGAGACGACATGCGATAAACTGTCAATGTAAGAGCAAAAGAATATAGCAGTATGTATGAAGATATAGACACGACATGAAACTATCCAAAGTGTTGCTGAGTTAAAAATGAGGAAACTCGAGTTCACGTGGTGATCTCCGAGATGAAGTGTTTTACGTTTTACTTGGCTGTTTCTAGAGTGCTGAGCGGAACGTGATCGTTTCTCAGAGCCGGCCTTCTTCCGCGTCGTTTTTGCTCGAGTGCTTTATCGCGGAACTGGTAGACGGCGAAAAATGTCGTCGTTTCCTTCAATCTGGTATTTTGTGAAATGCAGCCTCTTTCCAGTAACGGCCGTAACTTTCTTCTGAATCACTTGCGAAATGGGGCTGATATTTCGTCAGTGAGATCCAATAGTTGGATGTGAAACCGAGAAGAATATTGGACTTGTATTTCTTTGAGCACTTGGAATCATTGAAGTGCAAATGTAAGAAATGTCGTTCTGTAGCTTTATAGATATAAAAATTCCGTGTGACGATGGTTGTCCGCGATCAACTCCGAAACTACTCAAGTGATCCTAATGAAATGTGGCACAGTGTGTGTGTGTATATGTGTGTGATTTGATCCAATTTAATAGTAGGTATGCAAGATGTATGAGACTGGGGAAATACCCTCCGACTTCAAGAAGAATATTGTAATTCCAATTCCAAAGAAAGCAAGTGCAGACAAGTGTGAAAATTACAAAACTATCAGTTTAATAAGTCATGGGTGCAAAATAGTAACACGAATTATTTACATACGAATGGAAAATATTGTGGAATCTGACCTCGGGGAAGATCAGTTTAGATTTAAGAAAAATGTAGGAACACGGGAGGCAATACTCACATTACGACGTATCTTGGAGGATAGACTAAGGAAGAGGAAACCAACGTATATAGCGTTTGTCTATTTGGAGAAAGATTCTGACAATGTCGACTGGAATACACTAATCCAAATTCTGAAGGTATCAGGGGTGAAATATAGGGAGCGAAGAGTTATATTCAACCTATACAAAAACCAGACAGCGGTTTAATAGAGTCGAAGGGACGCAAAGGTTGGGAAGGGAGTAAGACAAGGTTGTAGCCATTCCCCAATGTTGTTCAATCCGTATATTGAGCAGGCAGTGAAGGAATGGAAAGTGAAATTTGGAGAGGGCATTAAAGTGCAGGTAGAAGAAATAAAAACATTGCGATTTGCCGATGACATAGTAATTCTGTCAGAGACCGCAAAAGATCTGGAAGAGCATTTGAATGGGATGGACACTGTCTTGAAAGGAATATATAAGATGAACATTAACAAGAGTAAAACGAATGTAATGGAATGCAATGTCAGAAAATCCGGCGTTGCTGAAAGAATTAGATTAGGTAATAAGACAATAAAAATAGTGGATGAATTTTGTTATTTGGGTAGCAAGATAACTTCTGATGGCCGAAGTAAAGAAGATATAAAATGCAGAATGGCTATGGGAAGAAAATCGTTTCTAAAGAAGCGAAACTTGTTAACATGCAATATTAATTTAAATGTTAGAAAGTTTTTCTGAAAGCATTTGTCTGGAGTGTAGCATTGTATGGGAGTGAAACGTGGACGATAAGGAATTCAAATAAAAAGATGTGGCTCTACAGACGAATGATAAAACATAGATGGGTAGATCACGTAACTAATCAGGAGGTACTTAACCGAATCGGAGAGAAAAGGAGTTTCTGGCATATCCTGACTAAGAGAAGGGATAGATTGGTTGGACAGATTCTGAGACACCAAGAAATTGTCAACTTAGCATTAGAAGGAAGAATGTGGGGTAAAAATCGTAGAGGGAGACCAAGGAACGAATATAGTAAGCAGACTGAAAAACATGTAGGTTGCAGAACGTAATCTCAGATGAAGAGACTTGCACAGGACAGGGTAGCGTGGAGAGCTGCATCAAACCAGTCTGCGAACTGAAGACCACAACAACAACAACAACATATTTTTATCTCGTTTAATAACTTCAAAATTATTTTATTACAAATATATGTCTTTATCTATTTTGGTTAAATATCCAGTAACTAGCGTTGCTATTCAACTTGAAGTCTGGGCAAGCGGCAAAAGTCCATGGTGGAGAGAGGAACGTCACGGTTTCCAAACTCGCTGTGCTCTCGAAATTTTTTTTTTTTTTTTTTTTTTTTTACACTGTGTTTTTAACCTACCCTGACGTGAGGAGTTGCCAGAAAAGACACTTTGAATTTCTCGTGTAACTGTAGAATCCATTTTCCAGTGTGGACATGTTATGCATCAAAGTGGCGTAGAATCGAAAGACTTGCACCGGTTCAGTCAGCCATACGAAATTATTATTACATTCGATTTAGGAAGTTTTCTGTATGCTAGATAGTATTTCACATTTTTCTCAACTTTACATGATGCTTAAAAATTTTCGTGTATTTCATTTTGTTCGAATATTGCTTTGTACTAGCTATATATAATTCTTTTGCTGTGCTGTAGTCTCGTTAAAATTGGTTCCCCGATTTGAATAGTGTATATTATTTTTGTTCTATTCTATACAGAAGAAAAAGTTGAATGGAACAACCTAAAGGCACGGCTGAAAAATCGAAAAATTCTAAACTTGTAATTTTGTAAGGGTGGAATCGCCACTTCTGATTTGATGAGTATCTAATGCACTGCCATTTTATGCGCTGCGGAAGCATTTTGCTCACTTGAGGTTCAAAACTTGAGGGACCTCACTATGTATGGGACCCTGCGTACAACGGGGTACAAAGTTGAAAACATTGATGAAAAGTACGAAAGTGTTAAATAAGAGAGTTACCGATTTTAAAATGAATACATTGTGATGTATTAATCACAAAAATTCAAGAACATTGCCATAAGAAAATAACAATATTTTTATCACCCAAAAACAGAAAGAAGTATATTATTTGCTCCGTGCACGGGGCAGATAGGGGTATTACGTACAAATGATTATAAAAATGAATAAAATTATCGAAAATGCAGAAAATATTGGCTTTCTCGGTATTTATTTTGCTTAAAGTGAATGTCATTGTCAAACCACAATTTTAATTTATTGCATCCTCTTTCTTTGACTATTTACAAAATTTACGAGTACAGGCTCATCATCTTCGCTATCTATTCCTCCACAAGAATTCCACGCCCATTGTTTGCACATGGAACAATCGACTGACATAAATATTCACAGTCAGGACTTTCCTCATAAGCACTCTCTTTGGTGTTGTATGCTCCCTCCTTCTTTTTTCCATTTATCTTCAGGCTTATTCCTTTCTTTTGTGAACTCTTATTTCTATTCTCTTTCTCAAATAGCTTTTACTTTTTCCTGTGTTCTTTGGCAAAGTTCTTTTCCTCTTTTTCCTTAATAATCCTCAGTGACAAAATGCCACAACTCATTACAGTGTGTCACCCAAGAGATCGGCATTTTCTCTTGCTTCTTTAATCATTATCATTCTGGTATAATGCGATAAACATAATTGATTACTAGATTTTCATTGATACCATTATTATTATCATTAATTCAGTTGCAAAAGCGTTCTTTCCCGTGTGACCAGTGGATCACAAAGAATGGTGTTTTGACGGAAAATAGGAGAAAGTAAATCATAAAAGACGAGGACATGAGATGATTGACCTTGGCCAATGGCTATCAGGGTAGCTGATGACCACTACGTACGAATCTCAGCTCTGAGGAATCCCGAGAGGAACGCACCATGCTCTAATGACTTTTTTACTGCCCCACAGTACTTCATGTTTCGACTGAAACTGTATGCAGTAATCTGCAGTGTACCACTATAATCCAGATGAGATCTTCCGATAATGCTGTCTTGAAAACTTGGTGGTGTAGATACGTATTTTCAAATTTTTAAATATGTGAATAATTATGTGTTTGTATATTACAATTTTTCGTGTATTTTACTTTAAAGAAAAAAAATGTAATTGTACTGGGTAAATGTCACTAGGAAAATCAGAAATAATTTTTCAGAGATTTGCATTGTGTAGAGTGTGGGTCTCTGGCGAGCGAGTGATCACGGGTTGCGCTAAGAAAGAGGGAGACGTGTACTTGTCGCTGTAAGTGACTGGAGTGATAACTAAGGCGGAAATGTGCAGTATCGCGCTCGGGGTACCAGACCTATGTTGGCGAAATACGAAGTTTGTGGCACATTAACCAGTGATGAGCGAGGGAAGATGTCACGGTCTTTTGTTACATCAAAATCCTGCCCTGAAAATCCTCATAAAATGGAAATGTACGCTTACCTTGAACTTCAGCATTGTCGACTATAGCGCAGCAAGCTTCTGCACAACGAGAACGATTTGTTAAGACCTCTCCAATATTTTCCACCACATGAAAGTTCAGGCAGTTTGAGAGACATTTACGCAGAATTCTTGTGACTAGTGTTTCCGACATCAATTAAAATAATAAGCAACAATTTCAAACAATCATATCTGTTCATTTTCACCAGTCATTATTACCTGTGGTGGAGTCCTATCCTGTAGAGTGAAGTGAAAACCGAGTGTCGTTACAAAAGGAACATTTAATTGAAATGGGAAGCTCGTTAAATTTATATTTAAAAATTAAAGTTCATAACTTTACTTCATTAATTTGAATACGCAATAATATAATTTGAACTTCAACTTGGCAGAACGCGAAAACTTGTTTCTGAAAGCTGGCACAAATTGAAATCTAAATTCTTGAAAGGTAGATTCTTGTTATCAAATTATATATATATATATATATATATATATATATATATATATATATATATATATATATATATATATATATTGTACTGTTTGTTGATTGTGTATTGCCTTGTAGGTTGGGTCGTATTTTCATCGTTGTTTATGTGCTGTTGGACTTTATGTAGTAAATTGTTTAGTAACTCAGTATTAACTGTACAAGTTTATCAAAGTTAATTTCGAATATTATTCTGCAAACATAGTTATAACATCAAGGTAAGTGTTAATCTGTGGTGATGTCAATGCATTACTTACCCCCGATCAATCAAAATCTTCTTCCTGAAAAATTTTATTTTCTAAATTATTTTCAATTTTTATTAAAGTCAGTAAATTCTGTTCATTACAGTGTTGTACTGAGGACCACGTGTGACACAAACTTCTGTTGTGCCACACCTAAAGTGTAATGTTTTTTAGGAGGCAATCTATAGCCATGATGTACTTTGAAAAAATCATTCTTATGCCAAGGCTGCAAAATATTTTCATTTGTTATATTCTACCGATTTCGGCAGTTGCTGCCATCAACAGGAAATCAAGAAAATATTTTGCATCAAAGCCAATAATATAAAATGTATACTGAGTACAGCAACGTCTAATTTACAATAAAATGATGTGATTGTTTATAAAAGCCCTTCCATTTTACAACATGTAGTAGGTATTCCTTTAATTAATCTTTAACTACTACAAATGAGAAAATATACACAGATCAGATCTGTACATATTGTTAGAGTCTGTAACGAAAGAATTTCCTTATTTGTAGTAGTTAAAGATTAATTACAGGAATACCTACTACGCGTTGTAAAATGGAACAGCTTTTAGAAACTATCACAATATTTTACTGTAAATTAGACGTTGCTGTACTCACTAAGAATTTTATCTTATTGACTTTAATGTAAAATGTTGATTTACTACTGATGGCAGCAACTGCCGAAACCGGCAGACTATAACAAAAATATTTTTCAGCCTTGTCATAAGAATGATTTTTTCAATGTACGTCCTAAAGTGATTAGTTATCATTGTTAATTTCATTTCTACATATACTGCCCAACTGGGCTGGCAACCGTATTTATTTCCAAATTAATTTTATTTTTAAATTTCCCTACTTATTTTAATACTTGCGTTTTCGACTATAACTGTCCCAAATTTCCACTGCTTAAATCAGTAGGGAATAGTGTTGGAGGAATGGGTTATCTGTTAATTCGCTGTGGCAATTCTCAGTTACTTGTCGGTATTTTGTGCATACTACTTCGGAAACGACCACCTTTCAGATTAACTATATACAACACTTAACACTGTTAACAGATAAATAACCGGTAAGTGAGGGGAGAAGGTTTTACAGCATGACATGCAACTTCACTCCTGACGTCCATGGCGGGCTCCGGTTTGACATGACATGGGACCATCAGCAGGCTGAATGGACTCGTCAGGTTTGCCATCGAGAGCTGTTCACAGATGAGACTCGAATCTGCTTACAATCAGACAATAGTCGAAGACGTTTTGGATGCAGACTGGCGAGCCTGAACGTCTTAGACACATCGTCCATCAAGTGCAGGAAGGATGTGTCGTTTTGAGATGGCATTATGTGACACCACCAAACGTCGTAGATGGTCCCAGAAAGGCAATCAAACGGGTATTAGGTACAGGGATGACATACCCCGACGTACGGTGCAACCATATCGGCAGCATTTCGGCGAGTGTTTGTGCTAGTGGACGACAATTCTCGGACCAGTCGTGCGCATATTGTAAATATCTTCATTCATGATAACGACATCGCAAGATTAGAATAGCCAGCTTGTTCTACAGACATGAACCTAGTTGAACATGGCTGGGATACGTTGAAAAGGACTTTGTTTGGACGAGACAACTTACCAGTCTGAGAGATCCACTCCTAATCGGCTGAGGAGTGGAACAGTATGAATCAACAGTCCCTTGGTGATCAATATAGTGGACCGTGTGATACGACGAATACAGGGATGCATCAGTGCAAGAGGACTAGTTACCGAGTATTAGAAGTACTAGTGCAAGCTGCAGTCTGGAACACAAATTCAGAATGTGAAAGTTATTGACCTACTACTTGTCAGTTTCTGTTTTCAAACCTGATATGTTGATTTTCTATATCTCTATTAAATTTTTATGTAAAGGGCCATGAACCGCTAGAATAGTGACGTATCACGAAGTAGCCTAGCTGGAATTACTATAGCGG
The DNA here is from genome assembly GCA_026315105.1 of Locusta migratoria. Classification (NCBI taxonomy): domain Eukaryota; kingdom Metazoa; phylum Arthropoda; class Insecta; order Orthoptera; family Acrididae; genus Locusta; species Locusta migratoria. The sequence continues at coordinate 429,759,438 of CM048747.1, forward strand.
TTTATACGTATATTGGATGAAGATTCTAAGATTCTATGAATAATTAATTGTAGTAGAAATGCTTTCTATTTTGTACATAGCTGCTTTTTTCAGCGACGGTTTACAATTTCAATGGTGAGACAGCTCCCGGTCGTGGAGATAAATTTAGTTATTTATTTATCGCCTCGATCGAGGGCTGTATAACCATTCTTTGTAATTGTAGTTTTCATAAGTTATTAAGTGCGTTTTAAAGCCTGCAAGATTTATATCTGGAGTGCGTGTACGTCACCGATAATTCTACTGTTCTGGCCCGACGTAAATGAAATCAAGATTTTTTGATATTAATGGAGAAGTAATCGTAGAGACAGTTACGTATTTTATAACTACCTTGCACTCAGGAAAAATTCTTTAGACATTTTAATTCACTTGACTAATTATTACAGCCCTGAACACGTTGCTAGATTTTTTTTTTCTTTTACTCTACTGATAACAATAAAATTTTATATCCCTTCAGGACTCTACTTATGCTCCCTGTAGCTGTGATCCTAATTTCCGGAAATAAGATTATTACGATCGCATCCTACATGTTTCCCCATTGTTGATTTTTAGATTAACGTAACTTTAAACTCTTGTGCAATGCAGGCGAGGTGGGATGTTACAAGCGAGCTTCTTGTTATTTCTTACGGTCGACGCAGTAGTTGTTAAGTGTGAAATATTTGAGAAAGTTGCGGTCAAGTATAAAAATTCACGGAGCAGCTTGTTGGTATGCGAGTAAGAGGAAGAGATTTTCTCCGCTTTGCAAATGGCCTCTTCTGGCGAAGAAAGCGTGAAGGGTAGTTTCCGGGCCGGGTGTTGCCAGGGAGGCGGCTTGATACGCCCGGGGACGAGCGCCAGATGAATGGCTCAATTTGTCGCTTGTCCGAGAGTTCGAATTGCTCCCCAGGAAGGCTAGGCCGGACCACAGGTGGTATCCGTCTGACGTCACAGACCACCATGTATGGGAGAGGCAACCTGGTTGACCGAGGCAACAGAGGTACCACACTAAGAGTTTTAAACTTTATATTACATTTTATGTTTCAGTCTTCACCGCCCACTATTTTTAAATGAGAATTTCAATTTGCGGCTGGTAAAGCTCACTATTATACCTTTTCATGTAACTGTACAGAACATCGACAGATGCTCCATCACTGCAGCAATCACTGGACGTACATCTAGTAAGTCACCAACAAAATATCGTTGAGAGATATTTACATATTTTTGCAAGAACACACCGCACTAGCAAACCCGGCAATGCTTCCCATTTGAAAATATGCATAAGAATTTTATATACAGGCTGACAATTATTTTGGTTTGCCAAGCTTTTACGTTTGCCCAGGCGAACAGGGTGGCGAAATTTATCACTGAAAAAGGTCGTCTGAAATAAATTAAATTTAAAACAGACGTTTGAAGGCACTATATTCGTTATTGCAATAGAACTTCTAAATAATAATAGTAAAAGGCACAGAAATTTATTTTAGAAAATTTCTCAATTTAAAATTCCCATTGGCTAAATTTGAGACAGGCTATTCAGTAAGGTGTCCCTCTTCGGTTAATCTACGTAAAATACTCCATAAGCAGGGTGTATTTTATTAATTATCACACCAGAACCCACTTGGGAATGTACAACCTAGTACCTCTACTAGTCATTTCCTTTCCTACCACAGTCCTTTCATTTCCCGTAGCAAATACAGCAATGAAGAACGACTGTCTGTGTGCCTCCGAACTAGGCATAATTCCTCTTATCCTTGTTACCCTTACGCGAAATGTATGTTGGCAACAGAACAATCGTTTTGCTGTTAGCTTCAGATGTTGGGCCTAAGTTTCCATTTGACGTTCCGAAGCATGTAATACCTGTTGATTTAATCTACCAGCAATAAATCTAGAAGCCTGCTTCTAGTTAACTTCTACGTATGTCTTACTTTAATCTAGGGATCCCACATAAAAAGAAAGAAAGAAAGAAAGAAAGAAAGAAAGAAAGAAAGAAAATCGGAACACTTCAATAATAAATATGTTGTAGATTGTAATCACCGTTAGGAGGCCAGTGTGAAATTTCCAGTCGTTCCACTGCTAGAAGGTAATGTTGCAGCCTCTGCTCGATTTTGTGAACTGTATTTTACACCTTCATGAAAAATAGTAAAAATTTTATGGTTTTTTAAGATGATGTAAAAAAAATCCCCGCACTTAGTCTATAGTCACTGAAACGATGTTGTACTGTAATTACAGCTTTCAGCGTGTCATTGTCCATGCTCTTTTGCTCCTTTGTCCAAACTGCATTCACAATAGACAATATAAGCTCTGTAGCAGCGTTGGTTCGCAAAAAACGAAATGAGAATTCCAGCAGTTTGTTTAAATATTCAAGTGATCCCCTGTGTTATTTAAAACACTGAAACACTTTCTACCAGCGCTCAAAAGGAGGTATTTGTTTGTTTCTCACAACACGTTCCTACTGTCCACGTAGCGCATAAACGGCACATTTTCATTCAATATCAGATGTTCGTTAAGTGAACCATCAAATCTCTTCTCTATAATAAACCTGAGGGAGATTTGTATATCGTCCCTTGTGTAAGGCGTCGTTAGAGAAGTCTATGCCAAGCAAGTTAATTCATCAAATGGATAATTCCATTCGTTCAGATACTCTATGAATGTCGAATTTACATATGCTCCTGGAGTAATATCCTTCTATAGGTATTTTATTGAAGAGTTAAACAATTCAACTACATTATACAAGAATGTAAGAAACAACAATGAATTTTCAGACTCAATGGATTTTTTATCATCGTCATATATTTTCCACTACTAAGAAACTTGGTTTTAAATACATGTCGACTATTGTTTTTCGTGACCGGAGACACGACCTCTCAATCAAGTAGCTCTTCAGTTGGCCTCACATGGACTTAGTGCACCCTGCTAGCCAATAGTGCTCGGCAGACACGGTGACCCACGCAAGTGCTAGCCTAACCGAAGAATGCTTATCTTTGGTCATCTAGCTGTGAACAAGTGTATCGCTTGCGGCAAGGCATTTGGCTACCTTACCTGTATATAATCTAATGTAATACCTTAATTTTTTGTAATGTTTATTCGCATCATTTTTGGCTTTTAGGGGTTTTCAATAAAACTACACAGCAATGATAAAGTACTTCCTACATTGGGCCTACTGTAGCAGTTAAGTCGTTGTTTCCAGATTATGAACTACTTCCATAGTTGTCACTTTCGTTAGCAGCAGTTGGGAAAGTTACTAAGTGATACTTTTCCCCTGCGGGCTACTCCATAAGAAATTTGGGACACAAAAGCAGTGTAATTAAACGATAAGCACAATGTTTTAGAGAAATTCGGTAACAGTAGTATTTGAATTCAAATTCCGAGTCCATCCTGATAACCTATAGGAGTGAGTAATATGCCAAGCGCTTAGTTTAAATTTTAAATTCTGGGGACATATCTGACATCTTTCGACAAGAAAAGAGCTTCGGCATTAAAATATGAAACACCAGTCTGTATATTACTCACTACTGCCAAGAATAAATGGACACTCCTTTTTCTTCTAGCTTTACGATTATGGATGTTAAAGTGCAAGTTAAATACACCATTAATAGGAATCAAATCATTAGAGAATAAAACTATTGATTCATAAATGCAACAATGCCATTATACTAGAAAAATATGATGGTCTGTTCCTAACTTATACAACAGCCTTTACTACACCGTCATTCAAAATACTGGTAAGTTGTTTTATATTTATGGGTAGAGAGTCCGACAAGATTATACCACAGGGAAATGTCTGATAACGTGTGTTAGCTATCGCTACTGCTTCAATTATTCTGGGAAAGACTTGTTAAAGACAGGCATTTTGGTTGAACTGTCAACAGTTTTGTAACAAGAAATTTCAGAAAGATAATTAACTTAGTGTGCAACCAGTGATTTTACTCTTCGCCACTTTGAAACCGTTCCAAAATTAAAGCTTTGAAACCTAGCTTAAAGACTTCTGAGTTACCGAACAATCTTTGGAAATTAAATACTACATTGTCGTTCATGTACTTATTTTCGGTTTACTTAAAGCAACAACACTTTCTATGATTTTCATGTACATAGCAATCAAATAATTCTAATTAAGAAGAGACGTCCGAAAGAAGAGACGTGGTGCTGCTGCTTTTCTTAATACAGATTTTAATTGGAGTTTTTCAGCCTCATCTGCTGTTTGTGTCGTGAGATGCGGGCAAATAGCATTTCAACTAACAGTATCACATTCATTACGTAAACTCCATCCATATCGGTTTGACAGGTGCCTAGTGATTGCGTCCAAAGAGCTTCCTATCTATAGTATGTCAAATTAAAGTTGATCGTAATACTGCGTCACCTTTCAAGTTCTTGAAATTTTCTTCTGCTGTTTTGTCAATTGTTAAAACGCATAATAGATCATTCTTCTCCTTTTGTATCAAATGCACTTCAGTTAATACTTGACTGCTTATTTATTAGTTATATAATTTTAATGAGATCTTTTCTCCTTCTCTATAATAAACCGCAATTTTTGCGAAAAACAATTACGTTGCATATATTGTAAAATGGGGGACGTAGACTATTTTATTCTGACCTTTAGGTACTCTATCTCTTATATGGGCTAATTCTTAGTTTATTTATTATTCTTCTTTCAATTTTATGAGATTAGTCAGATTTCTGGGAACGTGTCAGGGGAGATAAATTCCTGGAATCACAGTACCTTTAATATTATTTTTCTGGATATGTTTCTGTTTCCGTTATGTTGGAGTGGCCTGTGCTCTGCTGGAACTGCTGGAGAGCGAAAAACAGCGATGGATACGCAAGGCAGTAGGGATGGGCAAGAAATCACGTACTCGTGAAAAATCACAGTGATTGAAAATTCACTGTTTTCACGGTCGCGGCGATCTGGAATCTGACCGTGATTTCAGTCACGGTCACGGTTGGGTAGCGACTTGCAGGAATAGCAGCGAACAGCAGTACAAACTACAAAGAGCCATCTGGTGGCCGAAATGAGTACTAAATGCAGCAGCGAATAGCGAAGAGGAGGTGAGGGAAGAGAAGCAGCAAAGGCTAAAAGAGCCATCTGTGGGTCGAAATCTGTACTAATATCAATGCAGCAAATAGCGGATATAGCAGCGAATCACCGATAAGCGAAGAACGGATATAGTAGCGAATCACCGATTAGCGAAGAGCGGGTGTACCGGCTAAAAGCCGATTATGGACAGTGACCAGTTCGCATACACTTGTGCGTTTTTCCTAGAAAATCGCCAGGGCCCGGTAGGGAGAGGTTAAAAACTGAAAAACATATCTCGTCCATTTCGCCGTTCGTCGTCTAAAAGTGTATATCTTGTTTCTGCCGAGATGAAGCGATCGAGGACGAGCGAGATGTTTCATTTCACCGCTCTTAATAGCGACTATGCGAAATATAATTTGCGCGGCATACAGTTGTCGCATAAAACTTGTATTTCCAACTTGAAGAAGCACCCTGCATAAGCGCATGTAACCGAAATATGCGACGACTTCTTCGAGAGCCATCAAACCAGTGGTGCCAGAGGAATGTATGTTGCAATCACATTGTTTTATAAGTAATTAACTTTTGTCTGTACTCTATTTTTAAAACTGCTGTAATAATAGTAGGCGGTATGATGTTTTAATACTTTGTTAGTGTGGAAAGGTAGACTCCTTCAGCACTGAGTATTGTTCTAGCAGTAAAGAACGCAGTTGCAGCGTGCAGAGCAACAAGTAAGCTGTTCACTTATTTGAAATGTGCGCGCTTGCACTCCGCTACGATGTTGGCAATACCAAGTAGTAGCCATTCAGAGTCCGAGTTGTGCGCTCTCTGCAGCCGTTACCAACGCATGAGCAACTCGAAAAAACATGTGCATGAAATCATTGCGCTGGAATACTGATATCACATTAATTGCTTCAATTATAGTAAAGATTTCAGCTTCTTATTTCATATGTATGCATAAATTTTGAGTTAAAAGTGTATGGCACTGGTAATGAGACTGCAGTAACTTTTTATTTATTTAAGCATCCAGTTAGCTGTGCATGATACATCTTAAAAACATATGGCACCTAACAGTAAAACTGATACTATATTACTGTAAGTAATTGAAGCGTGTAAAGTAATATGATAACGATTATAGGCCAGTGTATTTAAATAACAGCACACTCTAATAACTGCAGTATCAATTACATTAAAGAAACAAGCTATTAAAATTGAGGGCATATATTCATTGACAATGAAATAACACCTACCTTGCAAATAATTTTTGCACTTACTAAGAATATTTACTATTCTTTCATTGTCTTGATGTGGTCAGAAAGTTTATTGTACAGTTATTTTAAACTATATTTACTATTGACTTATTTGTTGAGATTTACTTTTCTCGGTTCACAACATAACTTTCATAACAAAGAGACGATAAATTAGTTACTGGCGGATGAAACATTATAACAAAAGTATCTAACTCAATTTTTGTCAGTTCCATGGTAAATCACACAAGTCGCCGGAATCGCGGCGATTCAATCACGGAAATAGCGGAAAGAGCAGAAATCACGGAATAGCGGGAGGAGTAGAAATCGCGGAGGGATACATGTCGCGAAAACCTCAAACGGTGATTCTAAATCGTGATTAATCACGGTTTAGAATCACGGTGATTTAAAAGTAGCAATCACGGAAATCACTGTTAGCGGAAAATCACGGTTTAGCCCATCTCTACAAGGCAGGGGAAAGCTTTGCTGGCGGGCATTGGCACCCTCGGCTGCAATTCACAGAAGGCAGCATGCCGAGAGCAGGAGAGGGTCTGGTAAATGTCCCGTTGGGTAGCAACCAAAGCCTCTAGGTCTGAGAAGTGGTGTGAGGTAGTCGGCCGGATGCAGGTGGCTTTTTACTTGCGAAATATATTTTCGGGTACGTGCGGGATGTACCACACAAGGTCTCGTAGACGGTCTCCGGTTTACGCCAGCACGGCGCTGCTTTCGAGATAATCGGCCGTTCCGCATGACAGAAAATTGGCCGATAAACGACAATAGCAGGGCCCTCTGGTCGCCAGATCATTTATGGTGACGAATGTGCTGGCTGTTATCTGTAGAGTTTCTCCAAAGGCAGCAGAGCAGGAATTGTTTTACTGTAATGAATGGTGGGACGTTCTGGATACTTTCCATCCGTCTGGGGCAGCGGGAGGTAGACTCAAGAGACCATAAATGGCGTAACTTTTTTTGTCGGGGGACCAGGAGTGAGAGAACCCTAAAAAGCGCAATCACCTTGGCGACCGTAAAATCTGTGGGAACATTGCAGGCGTGGGTGGAGCCTCTTGGTGACCGCGGAAAATGCGTTATGATTCGCTAGAAACTACTTATGTAGTTAATTTGTCAACAGCGCTTCACAATGCCATTGGGTAGGCAATTAGCCGTTCTTGCAGATTGGTGCGTCTGAGGTGCGAGGGCGTGCACGCTGGGGCACTTGCCATAGCAGGGGCAGTGAGGCAGAAGGGGAGTTCGGTGGAGTCTGTGCCGTACGGACCTCTTAATACTTAGTGGAGTTACGCCGATTCTATCGCAGTGAGAATACGGTCGCGATTATTTTCCAGCTCACCTGTCGCCATCGCTTGTTGCTGCCGTTTCTGCTACGGTGCCATTACCTGTAATTTGGATTGGGTAAAGTACTGCATGAACCATCGTCAGGATTTGTGTAATTCCGCTGTCTAGGATTTTTCTTAAAGTATTATTTTACTGAGGTTTGTCTTTTCATTCTGGGGATCTTAGTTGCTATAGATAACCTCGGATTTCTGTGTAGCTAACCTGTTAATATCCTGTTGAGTTTCCCGATCCTTTGTATCAGACAGTCTTTTTTTTATCGTACAAAAAAGATATTGTAAATATCTATACAAAACCATTTATTGATTTGCATACTATTGTCAGCTTAGAATGATAGGGAATGTCATTTGCTTTAAAGTACAGCGCTGTAAAAATGTTTATTAGATTGTTATCAGTTAGGATGTTCGATTTTTGACTGAAATAAATCAATTTTTGAGTAGATATTCTTTCCTTCATAACACCCCTTCTCACTATTTTGTAGGGGTAAATAGTTTAGTTTAATTCAGAGTGTACCAATTAGTATTCATTTAGTTGATTTCATGGTACAGCTCATAACTTGCTCAGAGTAGGAATTGATATTTTAATTATGTTAAAGGCACCGGTGACCAGATCATAAGCATGAAGGCTACATGGTCAACAATTATTTATTTCAATGTTTTGTGAAACATGGTGGTCCAGTTTTATTAATTGCTATTCGATTAAGTTGTTATAAAAATAACATAAAAATATATAAGTGAGGAAAATTAATAGGTGCTACCTCATTTTGAAGGTAGACAGAAGAGCTGATAAGAAGAATTTAAAAAATAAATACCACACAGAGAAATACAACTTACAATATATACACTGGCTGATCAAAAATTCAGTATACATATGAAAACTTAATAAATCACGGAATAATGTAGATAGCGAGCTAAAAATTGACACACATGCTTGGAATGACATGGACTTATATTAGAACAAAATGAAAAAAAAAAATCAAAAAGTCCGACAGATGGCGCTTCATCTGATCAGATAAGCAATAATTAGCATAACAAATTAAGACAAAGCAAAGATGATGTTCTTTACAGGAAATTCTCAATATGTTCACCATAATTCCTCAACAATACCTGTAATAGGGAAATAATGTGAACAGCACTGTAAAGCATATCCGGAGTTATGCTTGAGTCACTGGCGTCGGATGTTGTCTTCAGCATCACTAGAGATGTCGGTTGATCACGATACACTTGCGACTTCAGGTAATCCCAAAGCCAACAATCGCACGGACTGAGGTCTGGGGACCTGGGAGGCCAAGCATGACGAAAGTGGCGGCTGAGCACACGATCACCACCAAACGACGCGCGCAAGAGAACTTTTTTTTGTTCTAATAAAACCCCATGTCATTCCAAGCATGTGTGTCAATTTTTACCTCTCTATCTACATTATTCCGTGATTTATAAAGTTTTTAAATTTATACTGACTTCTTTTGGATTACCCGGTAGTTGTAGGCAAATAACTTTGAAGACGTAGTTTCATGAACATTAATAAAGTGAATGAACATACGTCTTATCTCAAGACAAGGGAGTAACGAACCATCTCATTAAGCATTTTGCAATAATGTATATTCATTTCTTTAGTTGCTCCGTGGAACGATGAGGCGACGCAATCAGCAAGGCGCTGCATTGCATTGTTCGCCGCCTCGTAGCCTTCGGCACGGAATAATTGTTGGCCAGCAAATTTTTGCCTAAACAAGCGGCATCCTTAGGCACTGTCTTGGACCTACAACTACCATACACAGAATTCTTATCTGCGGTCAAGGAATACGCCAAACAACAGTGGCAACAGATGTGGAACGTTTCCCAAGAAATGAAAGGCGCTTCCTACGCTGTGCTGCAACCTCGGATTTCTACGCAGCCGTGGTTTATGAGGGCTCATCTGGACCGATCCGCGATTGCTACCATTATTCGTCTTCGCTTCAATCACGCCTCTTATCCAAAACATCTACATCGGATCAACGTCTACGTTTAGGCGGCATGTGAGTGTGATCCAGAAACACAAGCTGATGTCAACCACATCCTGTTCAGGTGTCCCAAATTTGACCGAGAACGTATGAACTTACTGCAGACATTGGTGAAGGTGGGATATCCCCTTCCCCAATCAGCTTCTTCCCTTTTGTGTACAAAAGACATTCGTGTATATAAAATCATAATTAAGTTTATTAAGATCACTGTACACAATCTATAAGCATCAAGTGTGTTGGTAATATAAGGTTTTGCTTGTGAATATGTGAAAATGTTCCAACAGTATTTAAATTGTAATGTAATGCAGTTATCGCTTTGTTTCCACTTTTCATTTTGCAAAATGTACGTCTGTTTTGTCTGTTTATTTAAATATATGTACATTTCCACTGTGTGTTGTAGATGGCCACATTGAGTTAACACTCAGAAGGCAAAATAAATAAATAATAGTTCATGCTTCGGCTGCGAAGACCGTGCTCCGCCGAATTGCAGAACCTTTGTCGTACATTTACAAACAAACGTCATACTACACAACATATTATGTATCTCATGATGAAATATTTATACACAAAAATTTAATACATTCGTTATAGATAGCCTGCAAAACAACTGATGTTGGGCAATAGGAGCTGCTTATTCCCCCTTCCCACTACATTAGGTGTTGTATTCGTACCTCACAGACATATAAAAATTTATACTGGGTTCGGTTTACGAACTCGGGACCTCCTATTTACTAGGCACTTGCGCTAAAATACTCGAGATAGAACTGTGTCGGATGTAATGAGTGCTAGGGTAGTCTGTGCAGGTGTTAGGCCCGTGTGCCTGGGGGTGGCGCTGCGTTTTGTCGCGAATGCCTAGTAAGCAAGAGGTCTCGGGTTCGAATCCCAGCCCCATTCCAAATTTTTATACGTTCATATTGTATGAATACAAAATATACTAGCAGCTAAGACTAAAAACCAGTTAAAAACATTACCAAATCTTAAGAAAGTTCCTGATAAACAGACCACTATCTATGAGGGTGATTTGATAAGTCTGCTAAATTTGTTTGAGAGAGCAGGAATCTTTCGTAACCTACTCTGTTGTTGGTAAGCCTGATATTTCCACGGATATTACAGTAAGTTTCGAATGGAAACTGTTATTATTTGATTGTTGGCTGCTAGCTGAAGTGGTATCGACGTAGTTACTTTCTTAGGATGGAGAAAAAAGGAATTCCGTGCTGTCATTACACATTTTCGTTTGAACGGTTGGTTACATCCGAGATGGATGAGGTCCATGTGGGTTCTGCAACCAACACTGAAGACCATTACTTGTAGGTCAATGAGTTTATACGTGGTCGGAGAAGCAAGGAAGATGGAGCACGCTCTGGTCGGCCCGTTGAACTCACCACACAGGAAACCATCGATAAGGTGCGTGATACGGCAATGGAAGATTGAAGATTAAAAGTTCGCTACATACTTAACATTGTAGGCATCTCAACTGAACGAGTGCATTACATTCTCCATGAAAAACTGGCCATGGAAAAGCTCTGTGCGCGACGAGTGCTAACTTTGGAGCAAAACGGAACGAAAGAACATTTCTGCTCAGAATCTCACACTGTTCAGGCGCAATCCACAGGCCTTTTGCGCGTATTCATAACTGTGGATAAAACTTCGATCCACCATTACACTCCAGAGACCAAACAACAGTACAAACAATGGACGAAATGGAGGGAGAGTGCACTACATCTACATCTACATACATACTGCGCAATCCACCGTAAGGTGCGTGGCGGAGGGTGCACTGTATCACTACTAGACATTTAATTTCCTATCCACTCCAAAATAGAACTAGAAAAAAATAATACATATATGCCTCCGTACAAGCCCTAATTTCTCTTATCTTGTCTATGTGATCACTACGCGAAATATAAGTAAGCGGCAGCAAAATCGTACTACACTCAGCTTCAAATTCCGGCCCTCTAAATTTCCTCAACAGAAATTCACGAGAAGAACGTCGTCTTTCCTCCAGCGATCTACAATTGACTTGCCGGAGCTTTTCCGTGACACTCGCGCATTGGTCGAACCCACCAGTAACTGACCTGCTTTCTATGTCTTCCTTTAAACTGATCAGCTGCGGGTCCCAAACACTTGAGAAATAATCAAGACGTGGTCGTACAAGTGTTTTATACGTGGTCTCCTTTACAGATGAAGTACATCATCCCAAAATTCTCCCAATAAACCGCCTTACTCACAACTGTCCTTACATGTTCGTTCCATTTCATATCGCTCTGCAATGTTACGCCTAGATATTTGAACGACGCGACAGCATCAAGAAGCTTACTACTAATGCTGTATTCGAACATTATGGGATTGTTTTTCCTACTCATGCGCATCACCTTACATTTTTCTACATTGTGAGCTAGCTGCCATTTTTCGCACCAACTAGAAATTTTGTCTAAGTCATCCTGTATGCTATTACATTCAGTTAAAGACGACACCCTCCCATACACCAAAGCATCATCAGCAAACAGCCGCAAATTACACGTTACTCTGTTCATCATATCATTTATACAGATAGAAAATAATAGCGGTCCTATCACACTCCCCTGGTGCACGCCTGACGATACACTCGTCTCTGATGAACACTCGCCGTCGAGAACAAAGTACTGCGTTCTATTACTTAGGAAGTCTTCCAGCCAGTCACAAATCTGTGAACCTATTCCATAAGCTCTTATCTCCGTTAGCAGTCTGCAGTGTGGCACCGCGTCGAACTCCTTTTTGAAGTCGAGAAAACCACAATCCGCCTGTTGCCCTTCATCCATGGCTCGCAATATGTCATGTGAGAAAAGGGTAAGCTGAGTTTCACATGTTTCCTAAACCCGTGCTGATTCATAGAAAGAAGATTTTCCGTTTCGAGGAAATTTACTATATTCGAACTGAGAATATGCTCCAGAATTCTACATGAAACTGATGTCAACCATATTGGCCTGTAATTGTTTCGGTCAGTTTTCTTTCCTTTCTTATAAACGGAAGTCACCTGCGCTTTTTTTCTAATTACTAGGAACTGAATTAAAGATTCGCGATAAATGCAAGCTAAGTAGGGGGTCAACGCCTAAAGAAGGTGAAAACTTATTTGTCAGCTGGAAAGCTGATAGCCACTGTCTGGTATTCCCAGGGTATAATCCTGACAGATTATATGGAAAAAGGCAAATCAATAACTGGGACCTATTATGCTGTTCTGCTGGTTCGTTTGAAACAGGAACTAACCGACAAACATTCAAGACTGTCACGGAAGAAGTGCTGTTTCATCAGGACAGTGCTCCGAGCCTACACAGAAGCTATCGTAATGGCAAAAGTACACGACTTGCGAATCGAATTTGTTGCTTACCTACGCTATTCACCAGACTTCGAGTGACTTCTTCATATTCCCAAACTTGAAAAGTCGACTTGGGGGAAGAAATTTTCATCGAACGAGGAAGGGTCCACCGCTGTGACGGACTATTTTGCGGAGTTTGACAAAGCCTACTTTTCCGATGGCTTGAAAAAAATGGAAACTCGGAGCAGCAAGTGTATAGCTTTACAAGGAGACTATGTCAAGAAATAAAGTAAGTTTTCGCCTTTAAAACAAGTTTTTATTCTATTTTTACCCGATTTATCAAACCGCCCTCGTACAGAACAATGATAGCTTGTCGATGTTGGTCATAATGTTACACGACGATGAGTGCCACCTTTCCAGTGACTGGCAGCACGTTTGCAGCTTTTGTGCCGTCCGTTCATCTGCAGCTGGGCAGGGCCTCCGTGTCCTTTTGCTCTCAAACTCGGTAGTCCGGCGGCTAAGTTGCTGAAGATGGGGGAAAAGTTACTTCCTAATCCGACTTTCTGATACGCCTCGGTCTCAGAGGAAAAGTTTCCTACTGAATTCATTCGGCTTGCGTCATTCCGCCTTGATCCGCCCTTTAAGGGAGCTTTCACCCGTCCCGTCCCTGGACTCTTATCTCACTCGCAGTGTGCGTGTTTTTCTTACCAACACGGGGCAACAATTCTCATTGCGTTCCTTTAAACCAGTTCATTGATATCTATCAGACTATAATCAACAATGGAGCAAAAGGAAACACCCCTAGCACACCTATTACTGGAATTAATTTCTAATAACGAGATTCTATCATTTATTTCCTCTTTTGTATATAACTGCTATTGTTAGCATTGGTGCCACTTGTAACGATATGATTACAACATTAACTCGATCTGTCTTCATGTTGACACCAAATCCGGTATGGGTGTCACATACATTTAAATACCTATTATGGTCAATGAATGAAATTCAATGAGACATATGAAATGTGTGCCCATACCGGAGCTCGAACCCAGGTTCATCTGCTTACTAGACAGATCCTCTATCCATTAAGGTACCTTTGGTAAATTTTCAATAATCAACTTTATTACTCATGGTGCAATTAATTCTACATTTGTGGATAACTTCATTTAAAGTCTTATACAAGTACGTACCCTCCAACTCATCCTTCGTCAAGTTTGAAAAATAATGTTCATTGAACATTTCCTAAAGCACCAATTTTATTTATAACTCTTATTTTTATACGTCATGCACATTTCTGGTGCTCTTTATTTACTTATTGAAACTTATCAATTTTCATTTGTAACGGCAATCAAAGACTTCTGAAAACTTGATTTCTATTTCTAATGCGTCCTGAAATAAATATGATCTTCACACATATATTGTAGATAGTCTTCCAAATTTGGATTTGTCTTCCTTAATGAATAAAATACATACTGTCCAATGACTCAGTTGTAGCTATTATGTTTTCAATTTGAATACTAATTAAATTCTAGCTGGAGAACAACATTATGGGATTGTAATTCTTTAGAGGTTCTGTTGACGATGACTAATTTTTTCCTCGTCCACTTCCAAATCAATTATTTTACAGGTAAGGAAATGTTCTTAAATTTCCTCAAGTTGAGATGAATCACGGCATAGAGTCAGTCTTAAATTTATTCTTTCTGGCTTTTCTCCTTGGGAACTTCATAATTAACTACGTCAAACCAAACACAGCGTACATTTGTTCTTAACATATCGTGACTGCCATTATACCAAATTTGTTTCCAATTCTTATCCACATATTTCATCTCGATATTGTTTATGGGGTGACACAGTATAATTTACAGGTAAGATGTTGTTAACTGTTTTCATGTTTAGTGCACGGAGGATATCGTAGCCGTAGGGACTATTCTCTCATGCTCTCAGCGACACAAATTACAGGCAACACTGCTATCGTAGTGTCCCTTTCAAATTATTCTCGTTTACTCGTGGCCGCGGTTATTGTAAAGAGATCGAGCCTTATGAGCATTTGCACTGAAATGTAAGGATATTTTTGCCCATCGTAACATTAATTACACATGTTCCTACATATTCGAACAAGTCGGAAATAACACTTCCTCCCATATATATATATATATATATATATATATATATATATATATATATATATATATATATATATATGTGTGTGTGTGTGTGTGTGTGTGTGTGTGTGTGTGTGTGTGTGTGTTATTTATGTGAAAGCTCTTTCGGTGAAAGAATTTAAAAAAATTAAGAAGATTAGGGGACCCTACAACAACACAGAATTTTCCTTTGAATGAAATTATCAGAATTATGTACATTTGTGTAATGAATTTATTGGTTATTATCGTTAGAAATACACAAATAAAAGAAAAGTGATTACTGTTATGCAAAATGGACTTACATTGTTGTTAAAGGTTTCTTTCGGGATTTCTGAAATGCAAAAATCTTCTATTACGTCTTCAAAGTCCAACTGTTGAAGGGTGTCACTTTCTATCTACAGATTGATAAATTAGTAAGTCGTTCCTGAGGCATAGTCGTTCGTAATTCATTTTTGATTCTCTTTAAGTGGGAAAAGGAACGCTCTCCACTGCAATTGGTTACCATTAGACAAAGAAATATACGGTTAGCAACTTCTACATTCAGAAAGGTTTCTTCTATTTTATTTGCTTTTATTAAAGTATGTAAGGATGATATACTGAGCTCTGGAGATTCATTTGGAAATGTTTTCAAATATTGTTTTAAATGAAAACATTCTGATATGAGTTCATCAGCATTAACGTCTACATGATGAAATTCTGAATTTTTTTGCACCTGTTCCTCAACTGTTCAGAATCGATTTGTTTTATCTGAGAAAGGAAACTAAAATGTTTGCTGACTTTCTCGTATGCTTCTGAACGTCGCTTCAAACAAGAATCCAATGTGTCGATTATAGGCAGAAATACGTCTACATAAAACGCTTCTTCGGCAATCAGCTGGACAGTCTCTGACGAATCTTTGGAAAAAGTGATATGCTTCCAGCAAATTCTCATCCTTTGGGAATTACCCTTACAGTCATCACCTCGTTGGCTGAAGATTCATACTACTGCGTGCAGAACTGATGAATTTGGAAACAGATGCAAAAAGTCATGTTGCCGAGTGGTTGACTTTTCCTTTTTTACTCTTACGGTCGACCAACCACAGACATTGGCTTCTTTGTTTTATTTCCTTTCGTTGTTAGGCGTCTTTGTGTGATTGTCTCTTTTCGTTTTGTTTCTTGTCGACTTTGTTGATGTCTTATGGACTCCGTGGGTTTATCCTCCCACTTTGCAAATTTCAACTCTGAGCGCTTTTCGTTCACGTCCATGGTATTACTTGTGACGCTTAGTGATGGAATGCGGGACATAGCCATTGCAGTTTTGTCCCCCTTAAACATCCAAACAACACCAACACCAGAAACGTCGTCTATTGTGATGGTACTACTTTGTAAAGTTACATTTGTGTTGTTGATAGTTCTCGAAATGTCATTCTATATCTCCGTAGGAGAATGGTCTCGAGTTTTTTCATTTCCTTGCAAAGTCGTGGAGGCGTCAGCACGAGCAGATCATCTGGTTACAGAGACGGATTTCAGAACTTTATTTGCACCTAAACATGCTTTCAAAACTTTCCAACGATTGTTCGAAGCAGAAAAAAAGGTTAACAATTTTTGGACAAACTGGAAGTATGCCATTGCTTGAGAAACACATGCAGCCGCCTGAACACCTACTATATTTAGTGAATGTGTGGCACATGGTACAGAAAATAGCAAATTCACATTTTTCTTCTGTTCTTTACTGAAGACCGGAATACTTTCCAACCATATTTGCTGCAGTATCATAGCTATGTCCACGGCAATCTTTTATTGAAATGTCAAAGCTATCCTAAAACGTCATAACAATATGTTCTATGCTCCTTATGCTCCTCCATAGGCAAAAATTGCAAAAAATCTCTCAACAGGCTGGCAATCTTTTATCGTACCGAACGACGAAAGTTACCTGGTCAACATGGGAGAGATCTGGCGAGGAATCCATGCTTATTGAATAGTACTTGGCTGCTTTTAATTCGTTGACAATCGTTCCATTACAATAATAAATTCATTGCAAATATTTGCAGAAAAATATGAGGTATTTCCTTTGCCACGACTGTTGTGATGTGTGTGCAGCTGTCTTCATAAATGGACCTGATGACCTCGGAACACAAATGTTATCCTCTATGTTAAACATGGACATCGAGAGCTTTGAGATTTAGAGATATCTTGAAATGATGAGGTGGATGGGTCACTCTGCCTGTTAGTTGCTTCAACAGTGAAAAATGAAGTAAGTTTAGGTAGTCTACTGACGGTTTATTTTTTAATTGCAAGTTTTTTTCTTTTTTCTGGACCATTTAAGTATATTCTTTTTGGCATTGTTGAAAGACACTACGAAAATATCAAGCAGACACTGCGTAGTAAACATAGTGAATAGCGTAAAATCAAATGACGCTTCGAAGCACCCCGATAACGATCTATCGCTTCGTTAGGTAGAAACTCCAACAATGCCAAATTCACCAGGACTGGAAGCATTGGCCAATGCGCAGTTCCGTCCCAAGCACTGGGCAAGTCCATTACTTTGTTCTGAGACCACATGAGTCTGCTCCAGACCCTTCTAGTTATCGAAGTTCATGTGTTGCTGCTTCCATATATTAAAGATTTGTATCTGATTAAATGGACTCTGTCCGAAGCCAAATAAAAATAAAGTCATACATAGCGTGCTATTGCTGTCTCCACCAGTTGATGCAGGAAGGGTTCTCCATAACCAGAGACGAGATATTGTGTATAACGTAAGTAAGTTTATGTCGGAAGACGTAAATATTGCATAAAAGAGTTCCCTTGATAAAGTTCAAGCTACTACTGGCGTTTCACTTGGGACTATAAGAAGAGTAAAGGAAGTGGGAGAAAAAGTAGGAATAAAAAGAAGAGTTCTTACATTTGTGGAAAGACTGACAAGCAAATTCCACACGACAAGCAGCGTCTCACAATGAAGTCACTTCTCTCAGGTTATCTACATCTACATCTACGTCTACATCTACATGGGATACTCTGCAAATCACATTTAAGTGCCTGGCAGAGGGTTCATCGAACCACAATTATACTATTTATCTCCCATTATGTCTGTTAAGTGAAGTACCTTCTCCACAAGTTAGATTTCAGGTATGTCAGATCATTTTTAATGTTCATCCATACACCTTGAAATCTCAGTGTAAGTAACAATTCAGTTATTTACCAGGTGTGTTCGAAGGAACAAAAAACGGTACTCTGCTTGTGAAAACCAAGTCACTTGCCACACCATAAATGACACGTTTCGAGGCAATTTCTGGATCTTTATAATGAATAAGCGCGACAAAAATTCACTTTAAAAAGTCATTGCCTAGGGGAAAGGAACGAGTTTCTCGGGGCCCCATAAGGCTGGGGGCCCTGGGCCTGTGCCCCTTGTACCCCTATGGTAGAGACGGTAGTGTACTGAGATGTTGCAATCATTGAAATAATTAGCTGAAGAGCGAATTTGACTTTTGTAAACTGGTTGGTATTAATAATGTTGCTCATTTGGGGAATGCCATGTGTAAGCAGACATTGGAATGCCGAGGATATGCTGTCATCATATAATCGCTGTCAGTTGGTATGAATTGGGAACAAAATCTGGCCCATTTACTACGTTGGTCCCAGAAAGAAACCATCTCATAATATATATACCGTGCAGTGGATCGTAAGCAAAGACTTTGTGTTACATACCGCTGCGCATACTGATACCTCGATTGTGATTCGTAAACACGTCGGCAACCACGGCCTGCTTGGCTGAGTCACTATATTACGCCGCTCGACAAGAGACCTCGAGTAACCAGTGCGGACATCATTGCAATTTGTTAAAGGTTAGAACGGAAGGGGAGATTTACCATCGCTGAACTATCCGATATTCATTTAATTTATAGCGAGGAAAAAGGTGTTGCGAGAGTAGCTGTACGAATTTATACTCACGCTTCTCAAAATGAGGACCCCTTGTTTGATTGATACTTGTTGTTGTTCACCAAAGACTGGTGTCATCATATTTCTCTACATTTACGCCATAATTTTGCAATTTATGCCTAACAAAATACATTACTTGTCTTTAGCTTTTTTTTAATTTACTACTTTATGCGAAACGTATTTTCTGTTCTGGTATGCTTTCCTTTTCTTTTAAATAAATGAATACAGAATAATTTGCTTAGATTGAGAGGTACTGAATCTTTACTGTCCCGCGTTGAAGGCAGAGGCTCACAACGTTACGATAGTACGTTGGAACAAATTCTGGACTTCATTTGGGTAGAGCCTACTGACAAGGGACGCCTTTGACCTCGACGCTCGGAACCGCACGAAACCATGCTTCGAAGAACAAGCAATAATGAACAAAACAGTGGAGTGCATCTTTTTCATGCAAGACGAATCACTTGTCTGCTACCACCAAATGAAAGGAACCTATGATTGTGAGTCCTGGGCGGCTCATAGAGATCGTAGCCTTCTAGATGCAAGTTTTCCAAACAAAGATGTTACGCTGAAGATCGGGCCACCAAAAACAACAAAATATTGCCAACCCTTTGATGTTTACTTATTTCGGCAATATAAACTCTTTATCAGAAGGATTACTGATTTTGTAAAACTACATGGCGCCAAACCATACATGATCGTTATTTCATCGTATAAATTCACTGTTTTACAATCAATTTGGCGCATTTACGTAAAGTCGATGTTGCAGTATGCTTGGCGAAAGCCAGATTATGACACTGACATACCAACATAATCGTATGAAAATGTAATTACTAAGGCTTTTGATATCGGACTGCGTGAATGGGAAAGTGATTTGGAATGTGATAACGTTCCTTTAGTGAGGTGTGTACATTTTTCTCTCCCACTTTGTTTGAATCACTTCATCGAAATTGAAGACTAATATTAGCACTTTCAGTTGTGTGTTAGAGCTGTATATGTATGTTTTGCCCTATTATAATTACATTAAGCAGAGACTTTGTGACGCTGCTGATTGAATATTTAATGATTCACTGACGCCATTAAATTATATACAGGCTGAATCTAAATTCGCGCACTCGAGCTTCGCAGCGCGATTCCTCACATGCTACGAATTAAAAAAAAGTCTGTTGTTGTTGTTGTTTGGATGTTTAAGGGGGACAAAACTACAATGGTCATCAGTCCCCCATTCCATCACAAAGCGTCAAAAATAAAAGCGCGGACGTCAAATAAATGCGCCCAAAGATTAGGTTTTTAAAGTGGGAGAGGAATCCCACTGGGTCCATAAAACATCGACAAAACGGAGAAGAAACTAAAGGAAAAGGGACGAGTACACAAAGACACCTTATAACAAAGAGGCCGAAGGCAGTGGTTGACCGACCATAGGAATAAAAAAGGAAAAGTCAACCACTCGGCAGTACAAGGGAAAGACCAGTCAGAGAGACTGATAAAAACCTTCTGCTCGAATAAAACTTAAAACTGAATTTGCTGCTGAAGCATCGTCACGTAAAACATCAAGGATATTAAAACGACGCCGCAAAGCGGCTAAAAAAGGGCAGTCCACTAGGATGTGGGCTATTGTTAAATGGGAGCCACACCGACATTGGGGCGGGGCCTCACCACGAAGGAGATGTCCGTGGGTGAGCCACGAATGCCCAATACGGAGTCTACACAGCACCACGGAGTCCCGGCGAGAGGCCTGCATGGAAGAACGCCATGCGGTCGTGGTCTCCTTGACTACCCGAAGCTTGTTGGGTGTGCCCAGGCTATGCCATTCGGCATCCCAACGCTGATGTACGCGGAGGCGCTACAACGAACGGAGATCAGACTCCAGGAGGCCAATGTCCAAAATGGACACACTGACTGCCTACCTGGAAAGTCTATCAACACGTTCATTGCCTGGGATGCCCACATGACCCGGAGACCAGATGAACGTCACTGATCGTCCAGACAGTTCAACGGCACGAAGCGTCTCCTGTATGGCCAACACCAGGGGAGACCGCAGGTAACACTGCTCCAGAGCTCGGAGGCTGCTCAGGGAGTCGCTGCAAACAACAAAAGACTCGCCTGAGCACGTCCGGATATGCAAGAGAGCTCTGTGAATGGCCACCAACGCTGCAGTGTAAACACTGCAGCCATCCGGCAGAGAGTGCTGTTCCACATGGTCACCATGAGTATACGCAAATCACACACAGCCATCACCCATAGAACCATCAGTGTAGATCAGGCCATAACCACGGAATTCCGCTATGATAGCCGAGAACTGAGGGCGGAGCGCCTCCAGTGGAACTGAGTCATTGGGCCCCTGGGCCAAGACCAGCTGAGTAGACGGCCTTGGAAAACACCATGGAGGTGTACGGGCATGGACCCGATAGGAAGATGGAAGGGGAGAAGACTCAAGCTCCTGCAGGAGGGACTGAACCCGATAGGCAATCGTATGACCTGATCTGGGGCGTCACTGATGGGGACGGTCTAAACATCAGGAAAGAGCAGACGATGGTTCGGGTGGCCTGGGGAGCAATACACATGGGCTGCGTAAGCCGCAAGTAGGTGTTGGCGACGGATCCCCAAGGGTGGAACCCCAGCCTCCACTAGTAAGCTGTTCACTGGGCTGGTGTGGAAGGCACCCGTCGCGATGCGAACCCCACAGTTGTGAATGGGGTCCAGTAGGTGCAGTGCCGAAGGTGCTGCAGACCCATAGGCAATGCACCCAAAATCGAGACGGGACTGCACCAGCGCCGTGTAAAGCCGCAACAGTGTGGAGCGGTCGGCACCCCAGGTCGTATGACCCAAGTGTCTGAGAAGGTTGAGATGGCGCCAGCACTTCCGTTTCAGCTGACGAATGTGGGGGAGCCACGTCAGGCGGCGTCAAAGACCAGTCCTAAAAAACGGTGAGTTTCCACTACAGTAAGTAGTTCGTCATTCAGATAAAGTTCAGAGTGCGGGTGGACGGTCCGACGCCGGCAGAAGTGCATCACTCTGGTCTTGGAGGCAGAAAACTGAAAGCCGTGGGTAAGCGCCCAGGTCTGCGCCTTCCGAATAGCACCTTGCAACCTGCGCTCGGCAACTTGGGTGCTGCAGGAACTAAAAGAGAGACAAAAGTCGTCAGCATAAAGAGAGGGGGACACCGATGATCCAACCGCTGCGGCTAAACCGTTGATGGCGATTAAAAACAATGGAACGCTTAAAACGGAATCTTGAGGAACCCCATTTTCCTGGATATGAGAGGAGCTCAGAGAAGCACCAAATTGAACACGAAAGGTACGGACGGCTAAAAAATTCTGAATAAAAATCGGTAGGGAGCCCCGGAGGCCCCAGTCATATAAAGTGTTGAGGATGTGGCGTCGCCAGGTTGTATCGTATGGTTTGTGCATATCGAAGAAGACGGCAACAAGGTGTTGGCGCCGGGAAAAGGCTGTGCGGATTGCAGACACGAGGTACACCAGATTATCGGTGGTAGATCGACCCTGGCGAAAACCGCCCTGGCATGGAGCCAATAATCCCCGAGTCTCAAGAATCCAACACAACCGCCGACTGACCATCTGCTCCAACAGTTTGCATGGCACGTTAGTCAGGCTAATGGGCCGATAGCTATCCAAGGAAAGAGGATGTTTGTCGGGCTTAAGCACTGGGATGATGATACTCTCCCGCCACTGTTACGGGAAAACACCATCACACCAAATGCGGGTATAGACCGCAAGTAGGTTACGCCGACTATCTGCTGAGAGATGTTTCAGCATTTGACTATGGATGCTATCAGGCCCTGGCGCCGTGTCAGGACATTGTTGAAGAGCACTGAGGAGCTCCCACTCAGTAAAGGGAGTGTTGTAAGATTCAGAGCGGCTGGTACGAAAGGAGAGAGACTGGCGTTCTACCCTCTCCTTTACTGCACGGAAGGCCGGTGGATAATTTGCAGAGGCAAAGGCACAAGTATAATGCTCGGCAAACATCTCTGCAAGAGTGGCCGGGTCCGTACATAGGACTCCATTTGTGTAGATCCCAGGGATTCCCGATGTAGTCTGTAATCCCTGTAGCCGCCTGATCTTACTCCAGACCTGCGAGGCTGAGGTACCTGTCCCAATAGTGGAAACGTACCTCTCCCAGCACTCCTGTTTCCGTCTTCTTATAAGCTGGCGAGCACGAGCGCGAAGCCGTTTAAAATTGATTAGGTGCTCCTGAGAGGTGTGCCGTTTGTATCGCTGTAAGGCCCGCCTGCGGTCTTTAATGGCCTCAGCGATCTCCGGCGACCACCACAGCACTGTCCTACGCCATGGGCACCCTGATGTACGCGGAATGGTAGCATTCGCAGCAGATATAATGGAATGTTTGGCGCTCTCGACCACCACATCGATGTTCTTGAGTGGGGGAGGGCCAACGATGGCAGCAGAAGCATAGTCTTCCCAGTTAGCCCTGTGCAGAACCCACCTGGGTGGACGTGCTGGGGACTCGCGTTGTGGGAGTGACAAAAAGACAGGGAATTGGTCACTGCCACACAAGTCGTAATGGGCTCTCCAGTGAACAGATGGTGGAAGACCGTGGCTGCAGATCGACAGATCAATGGCCGAAAATGTGCCATGTGCCACACTAAAGTGTGTGGGGGCACCTGTATTTAAGAGGCAGAGGTCGAGTTGAGTTAGTAAATCCTCGACAACCCTGCCGTGACCTGAGATCATAGAACCTCCCCACAAGGGACTGTGGGCATTGAAGTCGCCCAACAGTAAGAAAGGTGGGGGTAGTTGAGCAACAAGTGCAGCCAAGACGTTCACAGATACGTCACCATCTGGTGGCAAGTAGATACTGCAGACGGTCAACTCCTGTGTGGTCCTCACCCTGACAGCCACTGCTTCTAATGGTGTTTGAAGGGGCACGGCTTCACTATACACAGAGGTGAGGACATAAACACACACTCCACCCGAGACCCTGTTATATATGCTACGGTTGCAGTAAAATCCCCTGTAGCCACGAAGGGCAGGGGTCCGCATTGCTGGAAACCAAGTTTCCTGAAGAGCAATGCAGAAAGCAGGTGTCGTGCTCAGAAGCTGCCGTAGCTCAGCCAGGTGGGGAAAGAAACCGCCGCAGTTCCACTGGAGAATGACATTGTTCGAGTGCTGGGAAGACATGAATGAGACAAATGAGCGGGTCATACCTCAGCATCACTTGCATCCACCGATGGAGGTTTATCAGTTTCAGTCACTGGTTTGTCAAGGGCGTCCCCGAGAGCGAGGTCCTCTGGTGACGCAAGAATCTCCACCTCATCCTCAGAAGTAGAGGCGGAGGCAGAGGAGAGTGGTAGCACTGAAGCCACCGTGGATTCTTGTGATGGGCCTTTCTTTGGCCTTTGTTTTCCCCTCCGTTCCCTCGGGGGCTTCGCTGGTGGGAGGTGTCCTCTGACTCAGCCACAGGGACCGAGGAGGAGAGCGAAGCCCTACGACCAGCAGTCTGCGAGCGCGCCGGCTGCTGGTTAGTGTCGATATCGACACTGGCAGAAGGGAGTGTCCCAAGGGACCCCTTCCGCCTGAGGGAAGCCGGAGACGGTTGTTCTTTCTCCGGCGGAGAGGTGGTTGCTGACCCCGAGGCTTTCGCCTTGGGAGCTGTGGAAGGATGGCCCCCAACCTCCGTGGGGGCAGGCTTATGTTGGTGGCCCTGGGGGCCCACAGGAACAGTTGAAGTAGAAAATACTGCCGCCGCCAAGGAGAGTGGCGACGACGTCACTGCTGCAAATGAATTTTTCATAGGTACTGGGTGCAGACGATCAAACTTTTTCCGTGCCTCATTATAGGATATACGGTCCAGGGTTTTGTATTCTCTAATTTTCCGCTCCCGTTGAAGTGCGGGACATTGCGACGAGCAGGGAGGATGGTTCTGACCACAGTTGACACAGATGGGAGGCGGTGTACATGGGGCGCCCGGATGTGCTGGACGCCCGCAGTCCCTACACACAGCACTGGACATACAACGGGACGACATGTGGCCGAACTTCCAGCATTGGAAGCACCTCACAGGGGGAGGAATATAAGGCCGCACGTCAACACGGTAAACCATCACCTTGACCTTTTCGGGTAATGTATCACCCTCGAAGGCCAAGATGAAGGCACCAGTTGCGACCCTATTATCCTTTGGGCCCCTATGGACACGCCGGATAAAATGAACGCCTCGTCGTTCAAGGTTCGCCCGTAGCTCGTCGTCCGTCTGTAGCAATAAATCCCGATGGAAAATTACACCCTGGACCATATTCAGGGACTTGTGTGGAGTAATAGTCACTGCAACATCACCCAGTTTGTCACAAGCGAGTAGCGCCCGTGACTGGGCAGGAGATACTGTGTGAATGAGGACAGAACCGTTGCTCATTTTAGACAGTGACTCCACTTCCCCAAACCTGTCCTCCAGATGCTCCACGAAGAACTAAGGCTTGGTCGCTGAGAATGAATCCCCATCAGTCCTGCTGCACACGAGATATCTTGGAGCATAATCATCAGTCTGCTTTGCGCCCCGACGTCCCTCCCAAGATGTGGTCAGGGAGGGGAACGTTTTGGGGTCGTACGTGGAAGCATTGAACTTTCCTCTCTTAGAGACGGCGGTTGTACGTCCGCCAACGTCACCCGATGTTTGTCTCTTCATTGCGGGTGATCCGCCCCGATGCCACCCACTCCGATCAGGGGCTCTCCTCATGGGCGCCACCCAGCCACAGAACGTCACATGGCGGGATGACCGTTGCCGGGAGTCCTCATGCCCCACAAAGACAAGCATCGACTCCTTGGCTTGCATGAGGAGTATGCAGCTCTGGCACCGGTAGAGCGATCCCTGTGTTGTCAGGGGGCTACATCCAAGAGGGTACATGACGACCCCACCACAACGGACTGGCTACCGTGTTGGCTTTCTGGCACTATGTAAACCATCAGAAAGGAGAGTGCTGAGATGGCAGTGCACAATGGACGCGACTTGCACGGATAAAGAAATGACGTGACCAGTGGCAGAATAGAATCCGCAGTTGCAAGACCATTCCATGATAGGTGCATAAGATGGCATGGCACAAGAATTACATGTTGCACCACGTAAAGTGTCCTTCCCCAAATGGGTCGCTATTCTGAAAAATTTTGAAAAATGGAGGGTCAAACCCACATAGGGGACCACAGATGGAAAACCGAAAAGTGTGAAGACTCCTTTTAGTCGCCTCGTACGACAGGCAGGAATACCGTGGGCCTATTCTTACCCCCGAACCCGCTGGGGGGAAAAAGTCTGTCACAAAATTTCGTCTTGCGCATATTTCCGGCAGTAAATGGACGTAGAAGACTGAGATGGGTGGGACGTCGAAGATTGAGATAGGTGGCAATAAATGGACGTCGAAGATTGAGATGGGTGTGTGTCCCATACGCTACTATATCAACAAACGTCTAGGGGATGTGGGAGATGTCTTGAGGAAACGTCACCCTATGACGATACAGAGCGTCGAAGTTGCTGGAGGAGATGTCTAGCGGCAGGAGCTGGTGCCTTTAAGTTGGACTCTACATAGCGACGTTGAATGGCGTTTCCGGTCATGGGTTTCTATGCTCACTTTGTTCCTCAAGACACCTCCCACATCCCCTAGAAGTTTGTTGGTGTAGTAATGTAATTCTGAAACACACTGCCGGCCGCGGTGGCCGAGGGGACTAAGGCGCTCCAGTCACGGTCTGCACGGCCACTACGGTCGGGGCTTCGAATCCCCCCTAGGGCATGGATATTTGTGCCGTTCTAGTTCGTAAGTAGTTCATAAGTAGTTTGTAAGTTTAGGGACTGATAACCCCGTAGTTAAGTCCCATAGACTATACAAATATTTGAACATTTTGAAACACACTGACGTTTGGGACACACCCCCATCTCAATCTTCGACGTCCATTTACTGGCAGAAGTATGTGCAGGACGAAATTTTGTGACAGACATTTTTTTATTGCTAGCATGTGAGGAATCGCGCTGCGAATCCCGAGTGCGCGAATTTAGATTCACTCTGTATAATTTCCTTCCTTTGGTATTTATTTCTAATTACTTTGTTTCTTTCTGTTAAAATGACACTTCGGGTACACCACAACGTTTTGCATGGAAATGACGTACACCACTGCTCTGTTTATGATTGCCTGATATTCCAAGCATGGTTTCGTCCGGGACCTAGCGTTCGAGATCAAAAGTATCCTTTTTGAGAGCACTAGAAAGAAGCATCGCCCGCCAAGTGGGTGTATCCCGCACTGTCTTTCATTGTACATTGAAAGAAGAGCGTCTGCGGTCTTACCACATTCAACGCGTACAAGAGTCTGAAGAGTTAGGTTTCCCTCTACGACGAGAATTCTCATAGTGTGTATTGTTCCAAAGTGCGCATCATGATTTTGTAAACAAAATACTCAAAATTCAAATGTTTGTAGAACTTATGGGACTTAACTACGGGGTCATCATTCCCTAAGCTTACAAACTACTTATGAACTAGCTACGACTAAGGACGCCACAAATATCCACCCCCGACTGTAGTGGCCGTGCAGACCGTGACTGGAGCGCTTCAGTCCCCTCGGCCACCGCGGCCGGCAACAAAATATTCCTCACAGATGAAGCATGTTACACTCTCGACGGATTAACTGTGTAAGATTACTCTATTCTGAACTTCATGTACTCTACCTTTCTATATGGCCTATTTCTTAGTTCATTTACTATTCTTCTCTCAATTTTATGAGTTTATACAGATATCTGTAGATCTGGGAACATGTCAGGGGAGAACTGCAGTACTTAAATTATTTTTCTGGATATGTTTACCGTATGTGAATACGCATTGTAGGGGAAAACCTCGCTGGCGGGCATTTGCACCCTCGGCCGCAACTCTCAGAGGGTAGTGTGCCGAAAGCAGAAGGGGTGAACGTGCGGGATGTACCACACAATGCCTCGTAGACGGTCTCCGGAGGGCGCCAGCCCGTCGCTGCTTTCCAGACAATCGGCCACCGCAGGAGAGAAAATTGGCCGATAAACGACAATAGCAGAGCCTTCTGGTCGCCATGGAGTGTACCCAATCCTTACCGAGTAGCATCAAAAGATTTTCAGCTACACTTTTTCATAAATTTTCATAAATTTTCGATGATTACATTATTGCGCTTGAGTTTTACCTACACGAATCAAACGTTTGTAAAGGTAATGGACCAAAGTGGTGAGGTCATGGGTCCTCAGACTTACAAACTATTTAAAAAAACTTTCGCCAAGGATCACACACACACCCATGCCCGGGAAGAACTCGTACTTCCAAACAATCGATGGCATGACGCGTTAGAACGTGCGGCTATTCCTGAACTGCCTGCAGGATTGACTGGTAACAGTTACCGAACGTTTCTAAAGGAAAAATTGCTCCCAACATCATTAGAAGATCTTCCGTTAGGCAGGCATCGTAATACGTGGTTCCTCCACGATGGTGCTCCACCCATCATTTTAACAGAGAACGAAGTTTTTGATTTAGTTTTGGGGCCGTACGAAGAAATCCGTTTATGCTCAGCACGTGCTCAGTGTGGACGCACGTACGAAGATAATTTTCGATGTTGACAAATGTGCATGCGTGTGTATGAATGCTACGTAATTGGATTTGCCGTCATGAAGTTTGTGTGGAATGGAAAGGTTCTAAAAAATATTCAAATGTTTGTAAAGCTTATGGAACTTAACTGCGGGGCTGCGGTGGTCGCGTGGTCTGCGGCCTGCCAGACACGGTCTGCACGGCTGCTGCGATCGGGGGTTCGAATCCCCCCTAGGGCAAAGATGTTTGTGTCGTCTTTAGTAGTTTTTAGTAGTTTAGTAGTTTAGTCGTCTTTAGAAGTTCATAAATAGTTTGTACGTTTAGGGAGTGATAACCCCGTAGTTAAGTTCCATAAACTATACAAACATTTGAACATTTGAACTGCGGGGTCATGTTCCTAAACTTAGAAACTACTTATGAACTAACTTATAGTAAAGACAACACAAACATCCATGCCCGAGGGGGGATGCGAACCTCCGACGCGGGAGGTCGCGCGATCAGCAACGTGGCGCTCCAGACCGCTCGTCTACTCCCGCGCGGCATGTTAGTCAATGTTTTCTCTACTGTACCTTACTTCATGTATTTGACCACATATTCCGATAAGTGGTGTGACCAGCTCTGGAAACAGTGAGCCGTTTCCTGTTTTTGCATCTACTACTGCTACTATTACTACTACTCTGTAAGGTGAACTTTCCGCTCTTTTTTTTTAGTAATCGGTGAATGAGACAAGAAATATTTCATGTATCTGTCAGTCCCCAAGGTTTGTCATCTGTAGAGTATTTATGCCTATAACGTACTAATAAATGACCCAAAGTTTATTGTAGGGTTTCCACATCTACCTCTACAACAACACGACAGAATTTCTTTTTAATTGCGCAACCGATAACGGCTTCGAACCAGAACACAGTCGCCTGTCAGATACTTTATTTACTGCTACTTTAATGATCATTGAAATTAAATTAAATTCCTACGACAATCACATTTACTTGTATAATTATTCTTTCGTTCAACATTTGTTACACATTATATGGAGGGGATAACTGGATTGTTCAATTAAGAAAAAGGGAGAGCTTTTAGAACACATTTGAACATTTATTCTTACTAGTAGATTGGTTTAACATCTCAGAACCAACACAAATTGACAACATTCTTCGAATAGTTCTAATCCTATCTGTTCTCCTAAAGCCTTCCCCTAATTTCTCTTCTCTTACGTATTGGGCAGGATGAATGTGGGCAGGATGCAAAAGGAACACTAATCATACACACGCACATCCTATTTCATTCCACACGCATATACATTACGAGGTGTTACGTGAATCGGCAGAGAGTTGTATTTCACTAAGAATGCACGTAAGGTCAGTAAAAATGCAATATATTACTTAATATCGGATTCTGACCAACGATCTTTAAGCAAGTATAAAAGGACAAAAATATTTCAATGGAGCTAACCCCCCCCCCTCGCCAAAAGAATGTACATCCAAACAGTTAACAGTATCAGCTGTAAGCACAGGATAATGACGTTAACAAGCCAACTATTAATCATAGCGAACTTAATTTCATTGCCACGTCGAGCCTGAATGAGCACCCACATCTTGCACAGCGAGCGTCATGCTCAAAGAACCGAACAATGAAATCATAGTATTTAAATAAGTACACATTTTTGCTGTTTCTAACGTGAAAACCCCGTGGATTAATTTTACTGGATACTCCCTTACTTTAAAAAATTGGAGCTAACTTTTGCTAAACACAATGCATACAAAAGAAATCCACTTATTTTACACAATATTCACTATATTTTCAGAATAAAGTTGGCGCGGTGCTCCAGTCACAGTCTACACGGCCACTACGGTCGGGGGTTCGAATCCCTCCCTCGGGCATGGATATTTGTGCCGTCCTAGTTCGTAAGTAGTTCATAAGTAGTTTGTAAGTTTAGGAATTGATGACCCCGTAGTTAAGTCCCTTAAGCTATACAAACATTTGAACATTTTTTGGGATAAAGTTGACAACGTTGTTTCATAACATTATCCTCTTAACTTCCCACTAAATCTTTTCATTACAAGACATATACCAGAACGGGACTTTCTGTAATGGCTGGTTCCAAATTCAAACACCAAGACTCCACATTATTCATAAAAAAATGTTCAAATGTTTGTTAAGCTTATGGCGTCATTCTCCTTGGACTTGCCTAGAAACCGCTCTCTCATTGTCCAAGGCCAACTCGTGGCACTTACCAACCTTTTCACTCCCCTGCGATTGCCTGATATCGATATAGATCTCCGAAACTCAAATGAACCTCTCTGCAGATCCTTGCAAAAACAAGAAGCTGGCAAACCTTTCCCAGAAGCATGCACTAAATCTCTCTGAGCAGCCGATACTAACGCACTGATGCTACCACTAATCTCTCCAGATGCACAGCCTGGCTCCTTGTTTTTCTTGTTATTACACAGACAGCTTGCAAGAAGAATTCAAGTTTCCACATAACTGGAGTAATGAACTTCAAGATTGTAAATAAATACATAAGCTGCGTAAATCTGAGTACAAACAGCACAGTAATTAAATGATATCATAGAACAAATCGATTGTTAACTGTAAAAAAGCAGGAAAGGGTAGAATCAGTGTCGTTTGAACAGTACAGGAAAGACAGGAACGGGACATGATACGAATGCTGTCATCAATCTAATGTTGAAACAATAACGACCATTGTTCATGCAGAACTGGTCGGAAACCCAGGAAAGTGATGGTGAATGCTGACTTTAAGCAACCTATCTCTTTTGTAATGCAGTAACGATGTATTGTTTGCTTGCAAAAAAAATTACGTAGAATATCTAATTTTTTATCTAATTTATATGGTTGTGTGTGTGTGTAGAATCCATCATCAACCATGACCCTGTCATTATGTGCAATCCATTATCAAATTTGACCTTGATTTTTTCAAAAACTACAGAGTAGCGAAAACCCGAAACACGTGTCTCTTTATATTCAATATAGAACGTCCATGCAAAATTCGATCGATATCGGTGACCCAAATGTCAGGCCCTCACCTTGCCAGTCTCCGTTCCACTCCACCACTGCGTTACCAACACCGGCCGCGGGTCGCCATTTAGGGCGC
This sequence comes from Locusta migratoria, assembly GCA_026315105.1. Classification (NCBI taxonomy): domain Eukaryota; kingdom Metazoa; phylum Arthropoda; class Insecta; order Orthoptera; family Acrididae; genus Locusta; species Locusta migratoria. The sequence goes on from CM048747.1 coordinate 429,791,045, forward strand.
TAGCGCATAAGTCGGGCCGAAACACGATGATCCCTGGCTCCACATACTGAGCTGGGAGACCGCCCCACTCGGAAAAACGGAATGCAACCATGTTGCCAAATAGTTAGTACCCTGCCTGACAGTAACAGCTAACGGTCGCTATTGTGTGACAGAACTGGCAAAAGTGCACAGCGCAACTTGCGCTGAAAGCCAATTGGCGCAACCACCAGGGATTATCGTATTTCGGCTTCACTTGCAGTCCGGCCGTGGCCACACTTACGGCTGGTCGGGTGCGGCCAGATTTACACGGAGGGGCGCCGCGCAGCGCTGTGACCACTGCAGCCGACTGCGGACAGCCGCGTGCCCGCTGCGGAAAAGATCAAACGCGGCTGAATGGAGCATTGCGCACGGCCAGTGTGCGGCCAGCGGCCGATGCGGTTCTAGCTGTGCACACTTCATTATTCGTGGATCGCTGAGGTTAATAAGAAGGATCTGCAGACTGCTAACGAAGATACGAGCTTATGGAATAGGTTCACAGAGTTGTGACTGGCTGGAAGACTTCCTAAGTAAGAGAACGCAGTACGTTGTTCTCGACGGCGAGTGTCCATGAGAGACGAGTGTATCGTCAGGCGTGCCCCAGGGGAGTGTGATAGGACCGCTATTATTTTCTATCTATATAAATGATCTGAAGGACAGAGTAAGTTGTAATTTGCGGCTGTTTACTGATGATGCTGTGGTGTACGGGAGGGTGTCGTCTGTAACTGACTGTAATAGCATACAGGATGACTTAGACAAAATTTCTAGTTGCTGCGACGATTGGCAGCTAGTTCTCAATGTGGAAAAATATAAGGTGATGCGCATGAGTAGAAAAAACAATCCCATAATGTTAGAATACAGCATTAGTAGTGGGCTTCTTGATGCTATCGCGTCGTTCAAATATCTAGGCGTAACATTGCAGAGCGATATGAAATGGAACGAGCATGTAAGGACAGTTGTGACTAAGGCGGACAGCCGACTTCTGTTTATTGGGAGAATTTTGGGAAGGAGACCGCGTATAAAACGCTTGTACGACCACGTATTGGGTATTGCTCAAGTGTTTGGGACCCGCAGCAGATCACTTTAAAGGAAGACATAGAGGCGGTTCAGAGGCGAGCAGCTAGATTTGTTACCGGTAGGTTCGACCAATGCGCGAGTGTCACGGAAAAGCTCCGGCAACTCAATTGGGGATCGCTGGAAGAAAGACGACGTTCTTTTCGTGAATTTCTGTTGAGGAATTTTAGAGGGCCGGAATTTGAAGCTGAGTGTAGTACGATCTTGCTGCCGCCTACTTACATTTCGCTTAAAGATCACAAAGACAAGAGACAAGAGAAATTAGGGCTCGTACGAAGGCATATAGGCATTGTTTTTTTCCTCGTTCAATTTGGGAGTGGAATAGGAAAGGAAATGCCTAGTAGTGGTACAGCGTACCCTCCGCCACGCACCTTACGGTGAATTTCGGAATATGTATGTAGATGTAGATGTAGTTCTATAGGTCTATATACAGGATGTTTCACTAAGCTTGTTTGCCTCTGTAACTAATAAAATAATAGGTGACGGGAAATTTTAATGCGGTAGCTCAACACAAGAAATATTACACTTTCTGCGGAGCTATGAACATAGTTTATTGTATCATTTTTCAAAGAGTTACACCACAAAGATATAATTTTTTAAATGGAACAATAGTTTTTTCTATCGTGTATTGGATTCGTTTAAACCACCTGCGTCTAAATCAATTTAAACTAAATTACTATCACTGTTAGTTTGGGAGCTACAACCCTTCAAAGTTCCGGGGGCGGAAGCTGCGATAGCGTAGCTAACTGGCCGAGTGGCTATCCCCTGGGGTACGGCCCACTGTCTCATGACCACCTGGCAATCAGCTACGCTGTCGTAGCCTCCGCCCCCAAAACTTTGAAGGGTTGTAGCTCCCAAACTAACAGTGATAGGAATGTAGTTTAAATTGATTTGGACGCAGCTGGTTTCAACGAATCCAATGCACGATAGAAAAAACTATTGTTCCATTTAAAAAATTATATCTTTGTGGTGTAACTCTTTGGAAAATGATACAATAAACTATGTCCATAGCTCCGCAGAAAGTGTAACATTTAAATGTTGACCTACCGCATTAAAATTTCCCGTCACTTATTATTTTATAAGTTACAGAGGCAAACACACTTAGTGAAACACCCTGTATATATAAGTGATTTGCTGTTCGTTAGTCTCGGTAAAACTTGAGAACGGGTGAATCGATTTGACTAATTTTCATCTTGAAATATTTGTGTAAGTCCAGGGAAAGTTTAAACTGTGAAAAGAGGAAAATCTGGAAAAACTGAAATAGCTTTTTCCAGTGAGCTATCAATACCGTTCGTTCAATTGCGATAAAATTTTGTACATTCATGTTGAAACAAAGATGAAGATTTGCATCACATAAAAATTTGGAAAAGACGTCCGGAAAGAAGGAAAATTTAGAAAAACCGAAAGCGATTTATTTTCTACGGATAAAAATAAATTGCCACATTGTTGTAAGAGCATCACTTGAGTACGGCTTGACAGGACAAGGTTTGTATGAAATATTTTTTTTTGGAAAATTTGAGAAAACCTGAAAGTACATTTTCAGTGTGTTTTTCATTGAATTCGGTAGTATAACTGACTATTCGCAAGTCGGAGGGGTAATTTTGTTGTTATGTTCATTATCGTCTTGCAATAGTTTTCACTAAAAAAATAGTTAAAAAGGAAAGTCGTAAATTTCGAAAGAAGTTTATTTTCCAATGTGTTTCTAAATGTACTCAATACTATAAGCTGAGAACCGATCATCTACTTGCTATAAAATTTTGATCATTTGACGTTCAACGAAAGATGCGCGTTCTTATGAACTAAAATCTCGGGGAAGTTAACCGGGAAGTTTGGAAATTCGCGGGACACTGGAAGAGCTTTTTCAAATAGGATATCAATATCATTCGTCTGGTTGCCATAAAATTTTGCGTATTTAACGTTAAAAGCAAGAGCAACGTTCTTATGAAATAAAAATTTGGAAAAGTATCCCGGAAAATTGGAAAATGCAGGAAAAGAGAAAAAAGATTTTTCGATGAAACATCAATACCATTCATCTTGCGATAAAGTTAGCACATTCGACGTTCAAAGCGAGAGAAAGGTTTGAGTGAAGTAAAAGTTTGGATTAGTTGGCCAGAAAATATGAAAATTTGTGGAAAAGTGAAAGATCTTTTTCTTTGGGCTATCAATATCATTCGTACGATTGCGATTGACGTTCAGAGCAAATGCCTTCATAAAGCTACTGGGTCTAAAATTCATATGATTTAAATTAGTATGATTTATATTAAGAGGTAAGTGATACGAACTTCACACGGTCATCTAATTTATAATAAAAATTAGGGAGACGCCTGCTTTCTGCTACTTGTTATCCGAAGAATATACTGATAAAAATGTGAACATGTCGGAAAAAGTGACAATGATGTTCGGGGGCAACAGCACAGGAACTGTGTCTTTATTTGTATTTAATTAACTAGTAGTTTTTCTTCGTTTAAAATGTATTGTTGGACTGTTGTGTTTACACCGTTATGTTGCATCCAATTTTCTTTAGTAATTCGTCAAAACTTTTCGAAAACATTCCAATGAATTAGGAGAATTTTATTCGTGTACGCGACATTCACAGAAAGAAGTAACAAACAGTTGCTTTGTAGAGCAGGATTGCAACATGAGATGAACCCAGAATCTCTTTTTCTCTATGCGGTTCCAGCGGTACACAGCCGTAGCTGTCTCTGCGACGTCTTCGTGCGACTGAGCTGCGGGCAGCCGCGCCGACTAGCCGCAGTCCTGGTCTACTGGCAGCAGCTGCGGCCACGGCCGGTGGCCACGCTATATAGTGCGCCATCGCTCTTAGCTGACCCGGGCACACAATCTATGCATGACCGCCGCGTTGGAATGGCCCAGCGCTCTAAGGCGCCTTGCTTCGGAGCACGAGGTTGCTCTCCGTCGGAGGTTCCAGTCCTCCCTCGGACTTGGGTGTGTGTGTTGTCCTTAGGTTACTTTAACTTAGTTGAAGTGTTACAATATGAGAATAACAGTCAAGTTCGCAAAAGGTTTAAAAGCTGTGTGTGTGTTGTATGATGTTGAACCTATCGTTAAGTCAGACAACAAATTTTTCATTAACACAGCAATTTGGTTTAATTATGGCCCTGATATTGATCTATATATTGTTAAATAAGAAACAGTGCATTAAACTGATTATGGGCGCAACGGATCTTTTAACAAAACAACTGTGGCAAATCACCATATGAAACAGACACTGACTATACTAAAAAAATTGACTGCGAGAAAGATATTAAAAAACCACAAACCACTTTGTTAATGTTTGACTGCGGGAATTTTATGCAGATCAGTACCTGATTATCGAAATTCAGTATTCTAATCAATTGACTGCAGTGTTGCATAACAATCATTTACTATAGCACAAATAACGAAATCTGTTTAACAAGATTACCAATATAGATACTGCACTTTAAATCCACTAATAACTAATTATCAAATGAAGGAAGTAGGTTAGTCTTCTAACTACGTAAATGAAACAGGAAAGAAAGGTCAACTTTGTTACATATTATTAATAATCACCATTACATTACCTACATAATACAACTTTTTCCTAATGACATCAAATGAAATTACCTTCATTCCAGCGGTGATAGTAATAAAAAATACAATATATATTCCAAATACAATCAAATCAACTTGCTGGCACAGCAGCCTCTGCTCTACATCGGAGCCATGCACACAACTCAACCGCTCTCTAAGAGAGCTAAACCACAAGTCCCCCTTTCTCTCTGCGCGAGCTACAATGCTATGCAATACATGATCTTTGCCAAAGATGAATCTTCACAGAGTTAAGTACACATATCGATACACACAGTAGAAGCAATATCATACATTTTTCTTGAAAGCAAGTTACTCTACACAAAACAGGAGGCACAATATTAGACATTTTCTTACAAAAATATTTTTTATGGACACGTTTCAGGTTTTTAAAATTTGTTACTTAAGGTGACCGGTTTCGATCTCTACAGACAAGGTAATGGTCAGACTTGTCATCTCGAAACCTGTGTTGCTAGTTCTCCCACTGTGAGTTAACATTGAAGGAAGTCTGTATGCTGACTGTTAGCTGCTGACATGACCTGGAAATCTGTAAAAACGTTTATGAAGTATGACATTATTGTCGCATGGTTTCCGCGCTTATAGCTGCCTGTTGTACAACCCTTACCTCTCTCGCTACGTTATACCAACGCCATCTAGGGACAAGGTGGCGTTAGCTACGCGCCGCTCTCCTGCCACAGCAGTGAGAGAGCTGATTTTCCCAGTGAAAGCGATCATACTATTATTAATAAATACGATAATAATAAATTCGTTGTCAAATGTATCTGATATGTTGTCTACAACATTCTTTCCAAATAGTTATGAAATAGACACAAATACATATACGGTTTAAAACACGTCAAACTTTTATGTCTTTTAATTACCACAAAAATGCGAAATATTGATACAATGTTCAAAACATAGGTTTTTTGTGATCCAAGAACATACAAGCAAAAACGACATATGACAGCCCCGCGAATCACAGACGTTGTTAGACGTCCGTAGATAAAACTCGGCCGGTGTTAGGAAGGAATCAGGCCTAATATCAGTATATTTCGAGGCGTGCTATGCATATTTAATCACATTTTGAAACCGTGGGTAGGAAAACTGATAATTGCAACTTGAGAATATTGTCACGGTGATAGACAGGAAACTGCAGTGATTTCCGCACAGTAATTTTCTCTGTTAGTTTTCTGTAAAATCCTTTCCACTGGCGGAAAAATTCTCTGTCTAACGGTTGAATTACGTTCGGCGTGCCGGGTGGAATCTGAAGTATCTCTACTTCTTTGTCAGGGACAGGTCGAAATACAGCTTTTAACGAATTAGAACTTTTATGACCTGACCACGAATCTAGGAGCATTGGTTCCCTCAGAACGGAAGAAAAGCATGAGGCATGAAAAGTGTAACGTTATCATTTCCCATTTTTCCAGACTTCTATGCGTCCAGCACAAAATTGTGTGGGTAGAATATTGTTTGTTCGACTCGTGGTCCAGCTGGTTGTTGAAGACACACATATAATTTAGGCAGCATTGGACGATCCAGATTAATTATGGGCATTATAGTGTATGAATGAGTGAGTGCAGTTGTGAACTGCGCAATTGCCTCAATACGTTTTTCCCCTTTGAATGACAGTGTTCTTTTCGCACGCATTTCTTTTTGAAAACGTGACTGATCTGCATTGTAAATTTAAGATTCACTAAAACTGGCGATCTTATTTTTTTGCAGTCGTAAAAAAAGCTTCTATCATTTCCATTTGAGTTACTTAATTTTCCGACCAGTTTCTCGATACAAATTTTGTTATTTTTCATGCCACAATTTTATGTGATCTTTTGAAGCGACTAATCCAACTTTGAGAATCTGTAAATTCTTTAGCGCCTTCGCGTTGGCAATCTCTAACGCCCAATCACGCAAAGTTGTGTCGCTGACACTCAATGACTGTTGTCTGGCATCGGTAAATTGCTCAAAAATTTGCGCATTTACCTCCGTCGCAATTTCCAGTCGACTCTTACGTCGTCCAGCGACTTATACAATTCACTTCCAGAACGGACAAAGCGATACCTGTTTTGAACAGTACTGACACGCTGGCGTTTCTTACCACTTTCGTTCAACCAATACTTCACCGCTTTTTCTTTGTCTAATAAATTGTAGTTGCTGGTGTTGCTTTCGGAGATAATCGATGATGGTACGTGGCACTATCTCTCGAAGAGTCTTCATATGTGCAGCTTTCTTCTATTTCTCGCCGTCTGTAAATTCACAGCAGTATCGAGTGTTTCAGTCGTTTCTAGCCACACGTCTGCGCTATTTACATGATCGTCTAAAACTTTAACTGCCATGTCGCACATAATATAGTCTTCACGCGTCTTTTCTGTTGATTGCTTCATTTGGCGTCTGTGGTATATCTCTATGGCAGGCAGCAAAACATTTACAGGGTTTGCCATCACCTGTGAGGGGAGATTGAATGCTTACCGTAAAGTGGCTTGCGGATGTAGATGTACAGAATATCTTTCACATCTCTAACCAGTTTCAGGAGTTGTTGTTTGTTTGTTTGTAGAGCTTATGGGACTTAACTACGGGGTCATCAGTCCCTAAACTTACAAACTACTTATTAACTAGCTACAAATATCCATGCCCGAGGGGGGATTCGAACCCCCGACCGTAGTGGCTGTGCAGACCGTGACTGAAGCGCCGCAGTCCCCTCGGCCACCGCGGCCGGCTCCAGTTTCAGGACGGTATGTTTTGTGTCCCAACTTCGTCGCCGCTTTTGTGTCCCAGCCTCGTCGTAGGTGTCGGTGGCCGAGTGGAACGAGACCGACACAGGAACAAAGACAGCACGCTGGTGCAGGTACGGAGGGGAGAAGCCAGAAACTATAAACACTCGAGTAAATTAGAAAGAGATATATATTGCACAGAATGTAACAATACTTAACTTTTACATAGAACTGCAGAATGTTGATACATAGTTGTTAGAGGCCTGCCTAGTGCCTGTACGATAGCAAAGTCTTCACTGGTGCCTGTCTGATTACGAAGGTCCTAACTCGTTGCTATCTCAGTCCGAAGTCGCAGAGGGCGCTCGTGGCTGTCGTCGTAAGATCGCCGCGCCGTGCGTGCATGGCGGCGCGCGGCGAAAGCAGGTGGCGCGCACTTTGTACTTGTGCGACACCACAGTATGTTTCTAAATACGTACCAGAAATGAAAAGGAAGTGCATGACACAGAAACGAATATTAATTTTCCATTTTCACCAAAACCGTGCAATTATATTCCCCTTTAGTGAACGCCGCGATAAGACGGCCGCACCTTCCGACCATGCGCACAACGCTCATATTTCCAGGGGTGGCCAGCCGTCACCGCAACCGACAAGCAAGAAAAACAGCCATTTTCGTGATTTTTTTTAGGTGACTTCCAGGTCATACAGACTTCCTTCAATGTTAACTAGCAGTGCTAAAAAAAATAAAGCAATACATGGTTCGGCATGACAAGTCTGACCATTTCCTTGTGAGATCATCATGTGACCTAGTCGTCTCGATACCGACGCTCATCGCCTCAGCATCAACAGCGAGACGACTAGGTAACGTGATTATCTCAGTAGAGATCGAAACCGGTTCATAATTCACCAGTTCGCTGTATTCCGAACTTATTAGTTTAAGTAGTTTGTAACTCAAGGGACTGATAATTGCTGTAATTAAATCCCATAGATTTATAGACATTTGATTTGGTCTATTTATGTCCGAGGATGCGACTTGCACTCGGATTTACACTCATCACTACAGCAACTACTGTGTAATCAAATGTTTGTAAATCAATGACAACTACGCTGGTCACTAGGCTTATAAGCTACTTAAGCTAAATTATGCTAGGGGCAACAAATAAACTCATGCCCGAGAGATGACTCGAACCTCCGACGGCGAGTAGCGGTGCACTCCGCAGCTAGGCACCTTGGAACGCTCGGCCACTCAACCTGCTGCGTGTCCAAGAAACTGTTTCCATCCGGACCATCCTATCTCTAGTTTCTTCAACGTCAGAGATCTGTCGAGTGTCATTACCAAGTACTTTTTTAACATAGCAGAAATTTCTGAAAACTGAAAGACCTTTTGCGAGAAAACATAGCAATAGAGTTACAGAAGTATACAAATGGAGAAACTTCCACTCCCACAAAGCACACACCTGGTTTTTTGTGTGAGCGTGTATTTCACGTTAAGAATGGTGGTGCGAAATTGCCTATCGATAGGAGCGGCTAATAGTTCGATACATCAAATTTTAATTGCCGTCTGTTTAGAGGCCATTTGTCGGCGATGTAACTGCCGGCGCATGCGACGGGGCGACAGCGGAGAGGCGAGTTATGCGGGTCATGGCGGCACTTGGTGACCGCGCGCTCCGTGATTCACCGCCGCCGTGTCACCGCCCGCCAGCAGTAACAACGGTGACACAGCGGCAGTAACGGCTTCCGTCCAGTCGCCATGAATAGTTACTTCGTTCGCGCCACGCCGCTAATTACATGTGCAATAAATTGATACGTACCGCCACACTGGACTTATCAAGCTGCAGGTTCACAGCACTCTAGAACTGCAGCGCGGGCTAAAGCGGGCAGTGTCATTCCATCTCGATAACGACCAACTCGACAATTTTGTTTCTGGACAGATAATGATACTTGATTTGGACACACGGTGGTTGAGCAAAACTTTCAGAAAGTCAGAGAGAGAGAGAGAGAGAGAGAGAGAGAGAGAGAGAGAGAGAGAGAGACTGGTAGCCTCATCGGAGTGACCGTTGGATGATGAGTATGATGTTCGAACTGACAAATTTGATTTTTTTTATGACTTGCTCGTTACGGATAACATTGGGAAAATACTAATTTTTTCTCCATTTTATTATACAGACCGTAGAAGACGTCGGGGGGGGGGGGGGTGCCCGCCGGAAATTACTGAATCTTACATATTTTTGTTATTCACTCGTGGCCATTAAAATTGCTACACCACGAAGCTGACGTGCTACAAAAGCGAAATATAACCGACAGCAAGAAGATTCTGTGACATGCAAATGATTAGCTTTTCAGAGCATTCACAGAAGGCTGGCGCCGGTGGCGACACCTACAACGTGCTGACATGAGGAAGTTTCCAACCGATTTCTCATACACAAACAGCAGTCGACCGGAGTTGCCCGGTGAAACGTTGGTGTGATGCCTCGTGTAAGGAGGAGAAATGCGTACCATCATGTTTCCGACTTTGATAAAGGTCGGATTGTAGCCTATCGTAATTGCGGTTTATCGGATCGCGACATTGCTGCTCGCTTTGGTCGCCATCCATGACTGTTAGCAGAATATGGAATCGGTGGGTTCAGGAGGGCAACACGGAACGCCGTGCTTGATCCCAACGTCCTCGTATCACTGGCAGTCGGGGTGACAGGCATCTTATCCGCATGGCTGTAACGGATTTTTCAGCCACGTCTCGATCCCTCAGTAAACAGATGGGGACGTTTGTAAGAAACAACAACCATCTGAACGAACAGTTAGTCGACGCTTGCAACAGCATGGACTATAAGCTCGGAGACGATGGCTGCAGATACCTTAGATGCTGCATCACAGACAGGAGCGCCTGAGATGGTGTACGCTACGACGAACCTGGGTGCACGAATGACAAAAGTCATTTCTTTCGGATGAATCCAGGTTCTGTCTACAGCATCATGATCGTCGTATCCGTGTTTAGCGACATCGCGGTGGACGCACATTTGAAGCGTGTATTCGTCATCGCCATACTGGTGTATCACCTGACGTGATGGTATGGGGTGCCATTGGTTACACGTCTCCGTCACCTCTTGTTCGCATCGACGGCACATTGAACAGTGGCCGTTACATTTCAGATGGGTTACGACCCGTGGCTCTATCCTTCATTCGATCCCTGCGAAACCCTACATTTCAGCAGGCTAATGCATGAGCGCATTTTGCAGGTACAGTACGGGCCTTTCTGGATACGGAAAATGTTCGACTGCTGCCCTGGCCAGCACATTCTCCAGATTCTCACCAATTGGAAACGTCTGGTCAATGGTGGCCGAGCAACTGACTTGTCACAATATGCCAGTCACTACTCTTGATGAACTGTGGTATCGAGTTGAAGCTGCAAGGGCATCTGTACCTGTAAACGCCATCCAAGCTCTGTTTGACTCAATGCCCAGGCGTATCAAGGCCGTTATTACGGCCAGAGGTGGTTGTTCTGGGTACTGATTTCTCAGGATCTTTGCACCCAAATTGCGTGAAAATGTAATCAAATTTAAGTTCTAGTATAATATATTTGTCCAATGAATTCCCGTTTATCATCTGCATTTCTTCTTGATGTTGCAGTTTTAATGACCAGTAGTGTACAATGCAATAGCAGCGCTCCAAGAGACTGACAAGGTACGTTTCCCAATACGATATTGGATCATTGCGAATAGTATCGTTTATATTGATTTTAACATACTTTTTACTTTAGAGAATGTATGTAGTGACATAAAAATACCTAGTAACTTGTAGATATCTTCTTGTTTGTCTTTCTTTAGTTTCCTATGATTCCCGACAAGGTACGAAACGGTACATTACAGGACATTTTTTTTCCAAATACGTTGTAAGCTACAGACTTACACTGAAGAGTTTCATTTACTACCAAAAATGAAATATGGTTAGGAAATACCAGAAGACATGCCTTTTGGCAGAAAGATGTCGCATTTCTACTCAGGAATGTAAGTTTTCTTCACTACAATTCCAGTAAAATCGGTGAGATTGAAACGTAGGAATCGTTTGTAGAATGCAATGGCTACAGTATTTAATGTACCAAATAAGGCACCACAGCTGTAGCTGAAGGAAAAACGTCCTAAACATGGCAATAAAAGAGCAAAAACAATCAAACAGTTTTCTAACAAGTAAGAACCCAATTCCATAATTGTTGCTACAGCTAAACAACAAACGGCAAGAATCTTCAAAGCATTGGTTGCTTAAGCTAAAGTAATTACACACAAAAATATGCGTGTATAAGAAAGACGACTGAGGTGTAGATATTTGCGAATCATTACACTCCACACCAATTTGGTATGCTTCAAAAAATTACCTATCGTAGTAAGAACAGACAATAATAGAAATTTACGTTTCTCTTATTCTACTTCTTTTCAACAGAATAAGCTGCAAATATACTCACATTCGTATTTGTTGATGAGTAAGTTGTAATTTGTACCAATGAATAAATTAAATTAGGCAGTTTTACATTACAACAAATTACGTATTGTGGGCATCCGTAGCTGTAGACTGGAGTCATGATGATGGAAACCGCTTCAGCTGTATGGTATTCTTTTATTAACCAACTTGTATCGTGGCATTAGAGCCATATTATCAGGGTTAGCTGTATAGCTGGGGGGGGGGGGGCGTTCCTGACAGCGTGGCAACTTCGTCACTACGCAGAAGAACTAAGCCGACCGTTCGGTTGCCGCCGTTGATGGCCAAGAGCGCGCATGCGTACAACTTCCTGTTTCCCACGAATAGGAATCACCGATGCAAACACAGAGGCACTCTGAAGATGTCCAGTGCAGCTCTGGAAGAAACGTTAGGAACATAAATGTTTCTTCGGACACGACCATACATACCGGAAGATTCAACAGCAAATATAAAGATCATTATAAGAATCAAAAATGATAATAATGACGACAATAATTATGACTTTGTAAAGGACAGTAAGCATGTTTCATATTGTGAACATCAGCTTCATTACCATTTAGGAATTGCCTCGTTATGTTCTTAAAGATCGTGAGTTATTCATATCGAGAAGAGACATAAAACGATAGAATGTGAAAGAGATACAGAAGAGATAGATTGGATAGAGGAAGAGAAATAGAATGGTAAGATTCAAAGCTATGATGGAATGAAAACTGAAAGAACTAAGAGGAGCATAACAATAGAGACTATGCCGTCGTTAATGTATAAATTTTGCGTTTCACCTCAAATGACGAGTGGTTTAATGAAAGACGTAGATCACATGGCAGTGTATTCCATAGTCGTATTGCTAACACGGAGAAAGATACGGAGAAAATTTAGTGTTGTGTAAAGCTACAGCCAAGATGCTAGATGTATGCGATCTGGTATTGCGATAGGTGTTTACTGTGAGAAGATGAGTATTGGGGGCACTGAAGGCTGCGAAATGACTGAAGTAAGAACTTATCGGTCAACATATTGCCACCTCTCACACATCATTGGAAAGTAAAAGGCAATGGGAGAGAAAGATGCGTGTGCCCGTTAGGTTATTACTTTGTAATTGACAATTAAGTGCCTCGCACAGAGCTCTGTGAACAATTTTCACAATATTACTCCACCTTTCTGTCTCTAATAGTTCTCTAGGAAAGCAAACACAAAATCTTTCCGTGACACTCTGATTTCTCTTACTTTATTATAATGATAATTTTTCACTATGTAAGTGGCTGGCAACAAAATATACTCGCATTCTGAAGCAAAACTGGTGACTTTAATTCCGCAGGAAAGATTTTGTGGCATTGAAAACGCCTCTGTTTCAATTATTTTCATCCCAACTCGTGTATGTTTTCAATTATACTCTCGTCCCTGTAAGGCGATAAAACAAAACGAGCTGCCCTTCGTTTGACTTTTTCGTCGTCCTCCACCAGTGCTTTCTGGAAAGGCTCTTATACTCTATTGAAATACTCCAAAGAAGGCGGAAAAAGGAGATGTACTGTAGAAAATTTCTAGTGCATTTCGGTGTACATTATCAGAGTTCAGACACTAAAACGCAGCCTTTTAGTCATCATCCCTACATATTTATCTATGTTCTTACTGCAGTTAAACTGCTTCATAATTATCTTGTTATGTCTTTAATCGGCGGCCGATAAACGTGCATCGTTATGAATAGTTACACATGAGGTAAGAATCTACTTTTAATGTATAATGTACATTATGTATTATTTCCAATCATTTGAATGACGAATTTCATTTCGACTAGGAATGTAGCTTATTACGTAACGACAATTGATAAATTGTAGCATGCACTCTGCCACAGATATTTTTCTGCCACTGATATATCTCTAATAGGATCCCAAATTGGGTTTGCAGAAATTGAATTTTGCGATCTTTATACACTGAGATTTCTAGGGAGGTTTATATCATGATCTGAAAGGCCAAGCGCATAGGTAAAGAATTGTCTCCTTTGTAAGCAACTGAGGTAAAAACACATTAAAACTTGGGTGCAACACCCATCTTCAGGTACCAGCAGCCTCCAGTGCTGACTGTACCCCTATTTCGTAATGCCATCGAGAGGAAAAAGTGCTTCTGGTCAAGTTACCAAGGTAGCAGTGCTCCTGTTGCGACATACGAAAGTACTTATAACATACGAAAGTACATTAGATCCCTCGATAACGCTGATTGTTTACACTTAAATTTTATAACAGTCTTCTACACATCTACTCCAATTAATCTTCACTTCCAATTTAAACAATTCATCCCAAACATTGTAGTTAAATGAGAGCAGGAGGTTAACTTGATTCTCAGGCATAAATCACTTCAGCTGTGGTTGCCTGCAACACAAAAGGTCTTTAAAAACATGGTCAATTTCAGTTATGAGGGACGAATGCGATAGAGGTAAAATCCACGAGCAAGAAACCTGACATTTACGATTAGAAGCAACATAGTAGGATATACATAAGTTGCCGCGATGCATCATGTCGTTACAGTAGGGTAAATACAAGGGCTGGATAGAAAGTAATGTGACCTATTCATCCTCTCTGAAATGAATTAATTCACAGGGGAAGTTACACTTCAGTATCTTTACCAAGTTATTTACGAACTTCAACAAATGTCTGCAAAGCCTTGTAATCATCAGTGCGTCTATTTCTGTTACTGATTGCCCTACGGCACTGATAATACTCATATTATGTATGCTACGGAACCGTATCTCTCGCAGTGGGACTTCCACTTTGTCAGATAGATTGTAATCGCAGAGACACGTCAAGTGAATATGATGGATGTTCGAGAAACTCCAGCTGTCAGCCGCGCAAGGGATCCTGGATAGCAACAACGGTGGGGCATCATGATTACTTCAGACGAGAATTTCATGCACTACAAATTCCCGAAATATGAATGCATTCACGCACTACCAAACGACAAAACATGCACGATCAGCAGAAATAATCATTAAATATGCATTATCGTTTTCACTGTGAATAAATTTTTTTCAATTCCATGTTAACAACTAATAACATTTATAAATTCTTTTTTGTTAAGTTTCTGCGTTTATTGTAGACAGAAAATGGTCTTTCTACATCATAAGACGTTAATAGGCACAAATTTCAGTGCACATATTGGACACATGCAATGAAATTCCAAATGCTGCCTTACATACATATATATTTAATGTACAATTGGCCTATTTCGGCTTAAGTGCCATCTTCAGGTGATATCAAATGGTCGTGACACCCTTATACATCAATGGTTTACGTGCTGCCTATTTATTTATTGCTTCGTAATTTTGTTAAAGCAATATTTGCACTGATTTATTATTTTCTTCATGATGTGACAGCTTCTTGACAGATAAACAGAGATGTAATTTTATATTACATCTCTGGTTATCTGTCAAGAAGCTGTCCAACGAGCTTAAATTTCATAGAGTGTCTGACACACGAGTTACAGCGCTCTTTGCGGCAACTTCTGTAAACTCGGCCGCCATATTTTTGGTGGTCAGTACACTTGAAAGGAGTATGTCTATCGTATGTTGTAGGTGAGCTTGAAGTGTCGTATTTAGTTACATTGTATTTACTGTGTATTGCTTACAAAACTTTTGCTCATGTAATATGCTTAAAGTGTGTTCAGCATTTAAATGCACAAATCGAAGTGACAAATGACAAGTATTCGTCCAAGAACTCCAAATGGTTTGTCTTGTTTGATCTCAGCCTCCATACTGAAACAAAATTTCTGACTGATGGCACTTAGCTGCCCCAAGGGAAGCTTCAGATGACCTATCCTGCAATTCCCTTGAAGTACACGCCATAAAAAATGCTCAGTTTTCTACCTAGTATGGTTTGAGATATTGCTTCTTCTGTCGCTCCTGTGGTTGATGAAACCACACTTTTGAGTGTATGCACCTACTTTAAAAGTATTTTCATTTGTTGCTGACAATATTTGATCGAGAATGGTTGACATGCTACCAGTGCAAAGTGTGGAAGCAGTAGTGACAGCCAGAATTTTTTCACTTATATGTGTCTGCGTTCCTTGCAACAAATATGCACTTATTTCAGCGTGGCAACAACGGAAGTTATTAATGATACGCTATTTCGGTGTGGAATGCTTTTGTGGCAGCTGACCCAGGGGCATTTTTAAGTGCAATATTTGTTGTCACTTTCGTCTTTGTACGCAAATTTCGTCCACCAAAGTTTGTAGACTTAATAGGTTTCGTAAACAAAAGATAGATTTATATACACTACATGAAAGCAGTTGTTACAACACATTAACAATAGATGCAAATCCATAGTCACGATTGTTCGTCATAATAAATACTGCTCACTGTATGTTTCGCAGCTCGTTTAAGACATGTACTTGCATTAAACTCTACACAAATATTTTCTCAGCTGCACTTTCGTTGTTATGACAAACCGCATTTATCCGTTATACTTCGAACTGGATCTGTAATACTGACAGGTTCGTGACATTTCATTACCGCATTTTTAGGAAATTTACTACCAGGCTCGAAAATGTGTGACGGAACTTGATGCACACCAGTATTCAATAGTCAATCTTTATTTAAAATGTGGAATTCTAAACAGGTGCAATTCTCGAGTGGGTGTGACATCCCAGCTTTTAGCCGATACCCCAAATAACGTGGCGGATGCCAGTTCAATTTTCTTCAAACATGACGGACCTGTCGCCACTCTATTAAATTTCAGCTCGTTGAAGCTGTCACATCAAGACGAAAATCATAAATAGAACAAATATTGCTTTAAAAACTTACGAAGCATTAAATAAATTAATATACAACACGAAAACCATTGATGTATGTGGGTGTCACGACCATCTGACATCACCTGAAGATGGCGCTAAAGCCGAAATAGACCTATTGTATAATAAATATATTTGTATGTAAAACAGCATTTGGAGTTTCATTGCATGATGTCTGTAAATGACATTTATAGTGCTGCAGGCCCAAGAGATAGACCATATTTGACACAGTGTCATATCAGGTTTTTCACTCTGGGTTCGACTACAAAACGCTTTCTTCACAGAACATATAATTACAAAGTCTGGGTTTCTTTTGACAACAATGTCCAGTTTATTCTTTGCAGCTTCTCTCTCAATCTCTCTCTCTCTCTCTCTCTCTCTCTCTCTCTCTCTCTCTCTCTCTCTCTCTCTCTCTCTCTTTTCCTTGGTTTTGTCTGAGGTATTCCTGAAATAACTCAATAACTAAAATTGAGTCTACTAGTGGTAGGGATGTGGTCTCTGTTCTGTACAATTACAAAATTAATGTAGAAAAATGGTTTTTATGTAAATTAAATCCTACCGCACATTATTGTATTTAAATCTTATCTCTCCTATAGACATGACAGGCCCATCTTAGTCTTCTTCTCTTAGCTTCCGCAACAACATCTGGTTTGTTGTACAACTCTCTGAGTTCATTATTCTTTCGTCTTCGTCATTCTCCTCCCTCCCATTTTGGAGCAAACATCTTTCGGAGGATTTTCTATTCAAAAATATTTATCTTTCTCTCTGGGTGTTTATCTATTTTCCATATTTCTGCCGCATACAGTAACACTGGTGTAATTATGGTTTTATCATTCTTATTTTGGTACATCTTGAAAATTTTTCCATGACAGTAGTTTGTCAAATGAGTATGATGCTGTGGATGCAGCTTATTACTCCCCCAGATAATTAAAATCATCTACTTCTTCAGTGGTTATCTATCTGTAGAACTTCCTGCCTTTTTGTTCTGAAGTTTCTTCCTACCCTCATGGATTTTCTTCTCTCCTCATTTACTTCTAACCCAACTACCTTCGCTTTTTGAAAGTGCATTTTTTGCCAGTATTTTAATGTCATCCAGGTTTTCAACGATTAGTGGTACGTTATCTGCAAAGGCTGGTACATTTATTTTTGTTTCTGTTTTGTTTACCTCTTCAGCGTGCCCGCGAAAGGCAAATGTCGCAGGTTCCAATTAGACTTGCGCATAATAGTTCGCGATCGGGAGCGCTCACTTTAGTTCGCGGCAGAGCCAAAGCGTGTGCTATTACCTGTATTTTTGGGCAATTTGACATCAAATACTTAGGCAAATAAACCAGTTATTTACACGAATGGTTGTTGCAATGGTATTCAACTAATTTTCATACAGAGTACTCGTAGTACTTTAGTTTTAAAATAGATTTCTTGTGGCAGTGAACTATGAAACTACAGCTGAGCTGCATCTCAGGTCCAACTGAAGGTAAGTGGAAGAAAGGAATCACGAGATTCTGCGCGCTCTCGCGTCCTCTCGCTGTTCACCGTCAGACTTCGGAAAAGGAGCAGACGAACTAATAGGCGACGGATCTGCGAACTAGTTCGTGTAATTTGCCTGTGGGAGCACTCTTCCGAACTAGTTCGTTCGCGAACTACACAAGACTAGTTCCAATCCCGGTTCTGGCAAACAGTTTTAATCCTCTAGATTTTCATATCAGCGAATACTCCACTGCAGAGTAAAAATATCATCTGGAAACATCACCTAGGCTGTGGCTATGCCATGTCTCCACGATATCCTTTCTTCCAGGAGTGTTAGTCCTGCAAGTTTCTCAGGAGAACTAGGAAATTTGGATAGAAGGAGGCGAGCTGCTGCCGTACGTGAAGCTTTGAGGACATATCGTAAAGCGTGCCGGAATAGCTCAGTCGGTAGAGCACTTGCCAGCTAATGGCAATGGTCCCAGGTTCGAATCCCGATTCTGGTACAGTTTTAATCCACCTGGATATTGCATATCACCGCACACTACACTGCGGAGTGGACTCATCCTTCTGGAATCGCTCGTATGTTTGTGTCCCTATTACTTGGATTCTGCTGTATTAAGCGTAATAAATATGTTTTCTCCACCTGTTGGTACCTTTCTAATTATTCTGTTTTGCATCGTCACTACCGCTATAGCAAAACATTTCCAGTCTGTTAGTTTCCACAGTTTAGGTATAACGTATCGTGCCTAGAAGTTTGTAATCTCTGTGCTGAAATACCCTATATAAGAAACAAATAAATTGTTAAAGTTAATTTTAAGTGATCATCTATAGCCGCAATGAAATAAAAAAAATCATACTTGTGCTAATAGCTGTACAAAATTTTATATAATTAGCCTATACCGGTTTTGACACTGTATGCCATCAACAGGAGATTGTGGAAGATATTTTATATCAAGTATTACAAAAATTCATTTATTCCAAATACTGCAACATCACAATTCAAATTAAAACTGTGTCTAGTCGTTGAAATAAGTACTTCATGATATATATAATGCTGAGAAGTAGTAGCAAATGTGCTACTGTACGTAATATGTGGTTCATTACAGTTAACAGCATCAGTATATGCTCAGTCCGATTTTTCTAAACAAATTGTTGAACGGTTCACGCAACAACTGTTGGAATCCTACCTAATCTTTTCTGTTTCAATCACCTATCTTAAACTTGTTCTTCCTTTATTGTGACACTGCAACCATTACAATATATCCATTCGAATTCTGACCGCCACAATGAGTTGGGGCAGAGAATATCCCCCGCCATATTAGTTTCTGAAAATTATTGGTGTTTGTGTGTGTGTGTGTGTGTGTGTGTGTGTGTGTGTGTGATGTTCTCAATATGACGCAAGTCTTAGTCGGGAACAAAAGATAAAAATTAAACAAATATATAAGTGAATGATGATTCTATTAACTGGTCCAGTCCCTAATCAGTGAGGGTGTAGTTAGCGAGAATACTGATCTTTTAGCAAAAATAACGAATAATTCAACCCGAGCAGAGGCAGCACTGGCGATATAGCGAGGGAATGTCTAAACTGTTGTCTACGCAAACCGTTGCATTTCTATAATCTCGCGCGGTCGCGAATTCATACTAGTCAGCACGGCGACGTTCTTGGCTGCTGCAGTACCAAGATCTACCACAAAGGCGGCAAAAGCCGCCGAAGAGTACTTAGTCGACCGTTACCTTTCAAGGGCAGCAAGCAATTGAGGACGAGAAAGCTTCTCTCTCGTTGGTTTTGCTACCTCGTACGTCGAACCGCTGTATTTATCCGCCGGCAAAATTAGGAACTCAGTTTGGTATACTGGCACTTTTGTGTTTGGCTGGAAAAGTCTCAGATATAGAAATAGAAGTATGGAACTGATGAAGGAGAGATCGTCCCTTTTTCCTACAGCCTCCATAGCATTTGTTCGAAGAACGTGCACACTTTCAAGACATTAACAAGCCCTAGGAGTATAATCATAATTACAGCGTGCTTCAGCCGTGGTGTCTGGGGTAGGTAGAAAGGACGTCGCAATACGTAAAGCGACGATTCAAACTTAATACAGAAGTGTTCAATGAATAGAGCGGAAAGTATTATATTAATATTTGGAGAAACTTCAATGTTATTTTTTCCACGGCGTTGGCTATTGCCCCAAATTATGTTTTACCCGGTAAAACACCATAACCTCACGTTGCGATATTTGATCCTTAATTGTGCTGCTGTGTAGTAAGACTGCGCGAAGTTCACATCATCCAGATCTGATTATATGAGAAAGGTGATTGTCTCATCGCCCCACACAGCAATGGCGTCTCCTTACGGTGTGGGGGTCGAGTGCCAAAGCCCTAATGAATGGCGCGATTTGTGATACTAAATCAATGTAAAGTACATTGCGTATGTGATGTTGCTTGATAATGATACAGAAAGTAATAAAGAACTGGGAAGTATTAAAGATATTAAATATGCAGCTTGCTGTTTAGCCAAACATGACCTATACTTCGAGGCCACCAATTCAGGAGATTCCTACAAGGGAAATTACATGGAATTTTTCCCTGCATATACCCAGCTTGGTCCTCCTTTGAAAGAACATTTAGTGGCGTCTACGATTTTTCACGACATATCGGCAAACATTCAAATGATGTAATAAATGTAGTGGCTGATATTTTCAGAGACTAAATCTGTAATGAAATTATGAATATGGACTTTTTGGCCTGACGTAAAATCATATGTTTTTAAGTAATAAGTTATTCGCCTGTTTTTTCATGCTCATTTAACGCAGAATAGAGAGAGAGAGAGAGAGAGAGAGAGAGAAGTGGGGAGAAGGTGACTATTTCAGAACTATAGCGTTTATTGGAAGGATTGGTGAGCTCATTTCGTTCATTCGCGAAATAAAATTAGTTTCATAGTGTTATATTGTCGTGCAATAGATATGACTTTAGACTTAAGAATAATAGTAGTTTTTTGCTAATGTTTCAAAACACCGGTTGTATTTATTTGTTTACGTATATTGAGCTATATAATCTAAACATATTGTTCGATTACAATTTATTAGGTCAAATAAGTTTTTACAGACCCCCTTCTCATCCTTTAGGTCCAGCTGTACTGCAAACATTTTTGTCTTTGTTTTATTTTATTAAGTCACTGGTTTGCAATAAATAAATAAATAAAAAATTAAAAAAATAAATAAAAATTAAAAACTGTATTCTGCTTTACACTGTAGTGATCTTTTTGTCAAAAATCAGAGGAAATTCACTTGTGACGATAAATACCGTTTAACGTTGGGAGGCTCTTGGTTCCGTGGCTGCACTAATTGGTTCCTTTTACCGGACTCCCGACTCTGACGATACAATAGCAGAGAGGTTCAAAGAAAACCTGAGTCTAATTACAAAAACGTACCCGACTCACACGATAATAGTAGGTGGTGATTTTAATTTACCCTCGATCTGTTGGCGAAATTATATTTTCAAATAATGAGGTACGCATAAAGCATCGTGCGAAATTGTACTCAACGCATTCTCTGAGAATTACTTCGAACAATTAGTTCATGAGCCAACTAGAATTGTAAATTGATGTGAAAACACAGTTGATCTCTTAGCAACAAATAATCCTGAGCT
The DNA here is from genome assembly GCA_026315105.1 of Locusta migratoria. Classification (NCBI taxonomy): domain Eukaryota; kingdom Metazoa; phylum Arthropoda; class Insecta; order Orthoptera; family Acrididae; genus Locusta; species Locusta migratoria. The sequence goes on from CM048747.1 coordinate 429,812,752, forward strand.
CATAACGAGCATCAAAACGGATACATGTATTAATGAACACAGAGCTGTCGTAGCGAAATTGAATATCGAAAGTCCCAAAGTTACCAAAAATAAACGCAAAATATATTTGTTCATGAAAGCAGATAGAAACAAAATACATTGCTTCTTGAAAGACAGCTTCCACTCGTTTCTAACACTAAACGTAGGTGTAGACCAGATGTGGCTCAAATTCAAAGAAGTGGTATCGACAGCAATTGAAAGTTTTATACCTAATAAATTAATAAAAGAAGGAGGCGATCCCCCTTGGTACACAAAACAGGTCAGGACACTGTTTCAAAAGCAAAGGAAAAGGCATATTAAATTTAAACGAACACGAAATCCCCAGGATTTGCGATCGTACTCAGAAGCTCGAAATTTAGCGAGGATTTCAATGCGAGATGCCTACAATATTTATCACAACGAAACTCTTTCTCGTAATTTGACTGAAAACCCAAAGAGATTTTGGTCATATGTTAAATATACTCGGGGCAAGTCACAAACAATACCTTCACTACGTGATAGTAATGGCGATCCTGCCGATGACAGCGCTACTAAAGCAGAGTTACTAAACTTAGCTTTTAGAAACTCATTCACCGAAGAAGACGAAACCAATATTCCAGATTTCGAATTACGAACACATGCCGTAATGAGTAACATAGAAGTAGATATCATCGGAGTAGTGCATCAACTAAAATCACTTAACAAGAACAAGTCTTCTGGTCCGGATTGTATACCCATTAGATTTCTATCTGATTATGCTGAAGCGATAGCTCCTTTTTAACAGTCATATACAAGCGCTCTCTCATAGAAGGATCTGTACCAAAAGATTGGAAAGTTGCACAGGTCACACCTATCTTCAAGAAAGGCAGTAGGAGTAACCCACTAAACTACAGGCCTATTTCATTGACGTCAATTTGCAGCAGGGTTTTGGAACATATCCTGTATTCAAATATTATGAATTATCTCGAACAGAACGATCTATTGACCCAAGGTCAACACGGATTTAGAAAATATCGTTCATGCGAAACACAACTAGCTCTTTATTCACACGAAGTGATGGGTGCTATCGACAAAGGTTCGCAAATCGATTCCGTATTTCTTGATTTCCACAAAGCTTTTGACACCGTACCTCACAAACGGCTTTTAATCAAATTGCGTGGTTATGGTATATCGCCCCAAATTTGCGATTGGATAGGGAATTTCTTGTCAGAGAGGACACAGTTCGTAGTAATCGATGGTAAGGCATCGACTAAAACAGAGGTGATATCGGGCGTTCCACAGGGTAGTGTTATTGGTCCTCTGCTATTCCTTACTTACATAAACGATTTAGGGGAAACTCTAAGTAGCTCTCTTAGGTTGTTTGCAGATGACGCCGTCATTTACCGTCTAGTAAAATCATCTGAAGATCAAAACCAACTGCAGAACGATCTGAATAAGATATCAGTATGGTGTAAAAATTGGCAATTGACTCTAAATAATGAGAAATGTGAAGTCGCCCACATGAGTACGAAAAGAAATCCGTTAAACTTTGTTTACAATATATATCAATCAAATGTGAAGGCCGTAAACTCCACAAAATACCTAGGAATTACTATTACTTCAGACTTAAACTGGAAAGAACACGTAGATAATATCGTGGGAAAGGCGAACCAGAGACTGCGTTTTATTGGCAGAACCCTTAAAAATTGCAACAGAACTACTAAAGAAACTGCATACACTGCGCTTGTCCGTCCATTTTTGGAGTATTGCAGCGCAGTGCGGGATCCTTATCAGGTGGGTTTGACGGAGGACATCGAAAGAGTCCAAAGAATGGCAGCTCGTTGCGTATTGTCACGATACAGGGGAGACAGCGTTACGGAAATGATACAGGATCTGGGATGGGAATCATTACAACAACGGCGCTTATCGCTGCGGCGTGGGCTACTTGCGAAACTCCAATCGTCAACATTCTCCTCCGAATGCGAAAATATATTGTTAACTCCCACTTACATAGGTAGAAAATATCATCAGAATAAAATAACAGAAATCAGAGCTGGAACAGAGCGATTCAGGTGTTCTTTCTTCCCGCGCACTATTCGAGAATGGAATGGGAGATAAATAGTATAATTGTGGTTCGATGAACCCTCTGCCAGGCACTTAAATGTGATTTGCAGAGTATCCCATGTAGATGTAGATGTAGATGTAGATGTAGATGTAGAACTGTAAAGCCTGTACCAGAATGTGAACCCGGTGTAGCTCGAAAACTGCGGTGCAAACCGGTCATGGAAGGGAGGACACATTTATAAATAAATTAAATGGAGGAGTTTCGGTACTTGCAGACATAATGAGTGTGACCAAGATGACGGCGTGTTGGGAACTTTTAGTGCACTAACGCAGATTGTTACCGAACGATTAAGATCCAAATCAAGAGATGCAATGCACTACAGTCACTAGATCGAAATATTATTGAGACCTTGTGGTCTCCTTTGAAGAGAAGGTTACATAATAGCTATTGACCTATATCGTCGTTTCCTGAAATCACAATTGTTTTACAGGGAGAATTCATTTGAAACCATTAAATATAACCTGTATTTATCAATTATTAGACACTCGGTCTAAATGACAATGCTTTTCGTATCCTGCGTGGGAAATTGTAATGGTATCTAAACTAATTTCAATGAAAGAAAGCACGTTATAACAACTTTGACTTCCAAGACAAGAACGATAAATAAACCCATCGAAAGTGGAGTACCAACACACAAAGTGAAAACTTTTTCGCCGGCCGCGGTGGCCAAGGGGAATGAGGCGCTCCAGTCACGGCAACTACGGTCGGGGCTTCGAATCCCCCCTCGGGCATGGATATTTGTGCCGACCTTAGGGTTAGCTAGTTCATAAGTAGTTTGTAAGTTTAGGGACTGATGACCCCGTAGTTAAGTCCCATAGACTTTACAAACATTGGAACATTTTTTTGAAAACTTTTAATTTTCCGCCTTCACAACAGTAATAAGTATTACTTCGACTTCCGTTAAAAGCAGGGCTGTGATAGGGGCTGAGATGGAATTATGTACCCTTCATTTGTAGATATACTAGCTTAAACCCGCGGCTCTGCTCGCGTTTTAATTGATTATGATAGATTATTTATCTTTCAGTAGTGAGCTATGAGACTGGGTTTGAAGGATGAAATGAAATACCTTCTTTAGAAACAAACATTTTTAATCAACATTCAAATAAAAAATAAAATTATATGAAGTGCTTAATGATTTACAATAAATATTACACAGTTTATTTCTTGTAGCCTGTGTTGCAATATCTCAACACTTCTGGTGAGAGTAATGTCTAAATTCATTTTAATTTCATTTTAGGGCATTCTAGTAAACTACGTTATTTGCAGTATTATTTGTAGCGTAAATGTAGAGATTTTTTTGGGTTGTCCACCCTTGAGAAAGCGACGTGTAATTGACCATGTGAAAAACATGAGGGCTGTAAATGGTTTCCTGCGACGTTTAATGATTGTTCTTGAGCTTTGTTAATTGTCATGGCAAAAGCTAGACGAACTGGAAACTGAAGTCTTTTGAACTGGAACGGCATATCTGAAGGGATTAAAGGAATGCAAGGTATAAAAAACATCTATTCCGGCTGATGTTCCTGACAAAATCGTTGCTTCAATGAGGTTTCGATGTAAAATAAGTAGAGTAGATCAAATCACGCGTAAAAATGCACTCGTTTCGAAGAATCCAATCACGAAATTCAACAATAGTGATTGTAATAATATCACAGATCGATCACTTGATGTAATGCGTGAAACTTCAAACCGATTTTTTTAAAGAGATGCATTAAAAGAAATTTCTTTTTTACTTCTTTATTTTTATTCTTATATTTCCTTATTCGTATGATTATCCTTACAGAGAAAGATCTGAAGACTTTGTAGCACGCATAGACCAAAGATATGGTCTGTGGCATCACGTTCCGCTGTATGTAACCTTGCGATAGAGTCGCAAACGTCATCGCTGGTCTTCAGTCTGAATTTTTTTATAATGTGACGACTTTCAACCACCATATCTTCCACCCCCTTATAGCTATCGGCATGGAACAGCTGTTGTGTACAACGGGAGACTTCGGACAATTATACACAGATCATTCGTTTGCATTCTGTAGTTTTCGCTGCAAAACGAAATATTAAAACACGCACGCACACACACACACACACACACACACACACACACACACACACGTAGAATTTTATCTACACCGATAACTTTCCATCCCAATAAACTCAACCCTTTTATACCAACCCTCAAACAACAATGCAACCAATAAAACCATTTTCAAAGAGTAAATATAATTTTCAAGGAGTAATTATTGTTCCGCATTTCGTGTTATATTCTTCAAATTACTAAATATCTACCAGATCGCTATAAAACCGTGCCTGAAACCTTCTTCAGGTATAAATTAGTAACTGTACAAATATTTAAGTCTTGTCGTTCGGACGTAATAAGCGTACACTGAACAGACATTGACATTAATACATATAGATAAATAGCATTCCGATCGCCATAAAACCGCACATAAAGCCTTCCCCGGGTAGACATTAGTAACTGTACAAATTGTTAGCTCTTTATGTCTTGTGGTTCAGACGTGATAAACGTACATCGAACAGGCATTCATATTTACAGACATAGATAAGACAGTCGGTCCAAATGCCAATGCTTTTCATATCCAGCATAGGGAGTGGTAATGGTATCTAAACTAATTTCAGTGAAAAAAAGCACTGTTTAACAACGTTGACTTTCAAGACAAAAACGCCAATCGATAAATAAACCCGTCGAAAGTGGAGTACCAACACACGAAATGAAAACTTTTCATTTTCCGGCTACACAACAGAAATAAGTAATCATTCGACTTCTGTTAAAAGCAGTGCTGTGATAATGGCTGAGATGGAATTATGTTCCCTTCATTTATAGATATATTAACATAAACAATCGTTTGGTTGATATTTATTGCCGGCCGCGGTGGCTGAGGGGACTGAGGCGCTCCAGTCACGGTCTGCACGGCCACTACGGTCGGGGGTTCGAATCCCCCACTCGGGCATGGATGTTTGTGCCGTCTTTAGTATAAGCTAGTTCATAAGTAGTTTGTAAGTTTAGGGACTGATAACCCCGTAGTTAAGTCCCATAAGATCTACAAACATTTAAACATTCGAATATGTCTCCCACATTTTCATTATATTTTTCCGTTAAAATATCAACTGTCATGCTATGGTAGTTCATTATTTTCTTTGCCTGTACTGGTTACGAATGACTATACCTCGCAACGACTGTTGCTCACTGGCTGGCCGCTGTGAGACGGTGGGCTGTGCCCCATCAGCCAGCCAGTGAGCTACGCGATCGCGACCTACTCTGCATGACGTGCCGTGGCAGGGTGGAGCATAGGCAGGCGTTCTCTTCAGACGGTGTGGATTCAGCACCATCTGTAATACTGAGTAAATTTCTCAACGAACAACCCAGAACGAATATGAACAAACGACAGTATATATATCTTCTTGCTGCCTAAAAGGTTTTCGCACACTCTTGTTCACTGAACACACTATATTCTGCAAGATTCAGAGTTGTTTGAAAGGTAACAGCGCTTTCTCTGAAAAGTGCATTTGTTCTGTTTCGAGAACATGCCATGAAATACATTATCGTTAGCAACGAACAGTAAACATAGACTTCTTTGTCACATGTACATAAACTGGGGAGATACTATTGAAATGACTTGTAAATATAACTAATAACTTTGTATATATGTTGTGTACTAGAGTTATGTGGAATTCAATTTACCACACTTATTCCGTTAGCTGCCAAAGAAAACTTAATCACGGTTTGAAATAGAATATTTGCTATTTTCTTTACAGAATAACATGAACGAAGTCATATCTCAACTACAGGAAAGGTAATAACATCTACGTTAAAACCGTCCAGAGCAACCATGTCAAACATTTTAGTAGATGGAATGATTCTAATTAATGACTTTCAATATATCCCATAAATAGTGAATAAACGCTCAGGAAAAAATAAAGAAAGTAATTTGTTGTAAAGTATACACTTCCCTTTCGTTTCATTAAGGAACCACACTTGCCACAGAAATCTAGAACTACCTTTATATACGAAACTACCTGCATCAGCACGTTGTTCAGGATGTTCATTATTACAGTATCCTCACAGTTTATGTGCATATGCTTCAGAAGACCATTATTCAATTGGTTGTTATGTATTTCACTGCATGTTCACGAAATAGTAGAAACGCGCAATTTAGAGAGAGCATTTTTACATGTGCACAATGAAGAACATAGCTCTATTTAATTAATAAGGATGCCCGAAACCCTTTTAGGAAAAAAAAAAGAGACAAAACTTTTTCGGGTAGTGGTGGGTTTCGAACCACTGACCATGAGCTTTACAGTCCAACGCGCTATCCACTACACCACAGGTAACAACTGGAGCACAATACTTTCATTTTTGTACTATCAATGGCAGTTAATGATACTAATATGGCAGTTTTAGACACTAGATTATCATTTATCGAACGAAGAACGACACGTTTTTGTTAATTCTTCAGTGCGCCATTCTTTCGAAATGACAATATACAATTTACAATAAGAAAATCATCAAATACGCAACGCAAGTTAGCATATGCCAGAAAGAGTTCTGGGCGAGGAATGCCACGTGACATCTCCGAACGGCTGGTTTTCATTAATGCAATAGAAGGTGTCAAATCTCCGTTATTTTTGCAAATATCTCTCGAAAAAAACATAAGAGAACAAAGTTGTAGAGCATTTTCTCCTCTACAAATTCGATTATACAATATTCGAGTTAGATGAACGGTTTATTTGCAATTAAACATACATTACAAACTGATTTTTTGGTGTTACTAACGTATTTTTCGTCCGAAAAATTTGAAAAAGGGAGGTTCTGGTCTCTGTCGGCCTACATGAGGTCTGTAAAATTTGGTGCCGATCGGTTGAACGGTTCGGCTTAAAAAGTGGGAACACGTTACGGACAGACAGACAGACATCCCAAAATCGCCGATATTTACGCAAATATCTCGGAAACGATACGAGTTATGAAAAAAACAGAAGAGAGTAAACTTGTAGAGAACTTTCTCCTCTACAAATTAGGTTATTCAGTTTTCCTGTCAGATGAGCGGTTAAGCCTATATTTTCATTTAAAATTTGACCTGTCAGAAGACGATCGCTAAGGCCCATTTTTAGTATTACTACCGTAACCTAAAGCGGGCCAAAAAAGTAGGAATTCTGCTCCTAACACAAGCAACAGCAATGGGTTGGTGCCTGCCCATAAGTAACAGAGCTTTTCTATATTCAACTGCATTGGGGTAACTGACGACTATGAAAAGGAAATATACTTTATGTGAAGGTTTTGATAAATGTCCAAGAGTTATTCCACTCGTTTACGTTTAGTCGCATTGCTCAGGGTTATGGCGACATAAGCAATATCTCAGTGCGCACCGCAGTAGAAGTTGATGTTCCTGGTACTGTTTCTGCTTCCATTATGCAGTTTTGCATATAACATAAGCTACGGTTGGTAATGAAATGCTTTCCATCAGGTAACGATTTTCGGTATTGTTCATTGTTTATTGTTTATGAAGCAATTATGAGGTTTTTTGCACTAGAGGCTGTTTCCACGGAGACCCATATATACTTTATTAATGCATTTAAGGGTCATCTTTCCGTTGACTATTTGCGAAATATATTCGGAGACTATTTGACGTGACGTCAAGTGCCGGTACTATTTTGAGGGGCTTGGATGATACTTTTGTTATATAGAAGACGAACTGAATGTTTTCTTGGTGCGCCTAAATAATATAAATCAGAAGATACAATTTGCAATGGAGAAAGATAAAAGTGGAAAATTGATTTTTTAAAAATATATCAGTTATCAAACGAGCAGGTGGGACCTTAGAGGATAAGGTCTAAAGTAAGGATAACACACCAATCGTTACCTCTATAAAGATTTGAACCATCATTCAAGGCGGAAGAGAGGTGCCATAAAAATATTGACCCCACCCCTCCCCCCGCAAGGGGCTTAAGGTTCTTTCGTGATTACGTGTGTGGCAAGTTTGCGACCCCAAGGTAATGCAGTCTTTTTTCTTTCTTTTCTCTCTGGACTGCATTTCCTTTCCAGTCCTCTCCTTTCCTAACCTCACCAGGGGACTAATGGTTCCACTGTCCCGAACAAACAACCCAACCCTCGAAATATTGGTGGATAAAGCTAAGTATATCTGTGAGCCAGTTTACCTTACGGATGTATTAAACCATACGCTCATAAAGAGATGGATTGAGCACTCCAGTCTAAAAGAAAAGTATCCGAAATCACGCGATAAAACAACTGTCGGCTGGAAAAGTTTTCCTTCCATTTATGCACAACACCACGGACCGTATTGGGAAAGTTGTGTCCAAGCTCCAATAGGAAACAATCTTTAGACCTACCAAGAAGGTTATGGAATGGTTGCGCTCGGTGGAAGACGCACGATACTCCGTAACAACGCCTGTGATGTGTAGAATTTCGTGTAGCTGTGGCATGGGTTATATTGGAATAACTAAAACAGTGGTCATAAAAGGAACTGTCGACTGGGACACATCGATAAATCATCTGTAGCGGAACACGTCTTTACGTACGATTATCATGAGATAAAATTTAGCCGCACGAGCGTATTAGCCAAGACCTCGCATTATTATACACGCATTTATAGAGAAGCTGAGAAATCAAGAAGCACCACAATAATTTCAATAGAAAAGAAGAAGGTTCAAAATGAGATAAGATATGGCGGTCGACTGCACCAATGACGTGACCATCGATTAATCGATAGAGATGTTCAGGAAGTTGCAGAAAAACATAACAAACGGCCATCATCTTACACGTTTTCTAACTGTTAAATACAAGGTGCAATTGCAGTCCAATATGTCGACCCAATTCTTGCACCGATTTGAAAAGCAGTAATCTTCGTTGTTGTCTCTTTCTGTCTTCGATTCATGTGTATGAAATTCGTTCGCAATTTGTTTTAAAAAATTCGGAACTTTCGTACTAATGTCAAGTTCGCTTTCACAGAATTCCCATAGGACTATTGACAAGAAGGCATTATTACTTGTGACTGGTTTCTTCAGAACATGGGCCTGGGGAAATAATTTCAGCAAAGCCTGAGCTGATTTGGAAAATTTTCTCTCATTATCAGTTTGCATTCTGCCATCACTATTTTCCTGGAATAAATTTTGACGTTCAGCATGCAGTTTGTTTATGCGCGAGCCAAAGACATTACTTGACATTTTCTTGGCTTAGTAAGGATGTACAAGGTGTCCCAGAAATGTTTCAACAAACTTCAAGTGGGTGTAGAGGGTGTCTTGAGGAATATTGAGGATAGGGACCGCGTCCATACTGCATTCGTTGATGGACGGCAGTGGCAACGTCTCCAAATAAACCTGATGGAATTCTGAACGTTAGAAAACTCCGAACGAGCCCAGAAAGTTGACAGGTACGTTTAAATACTCTCCACCTGTGGTCCAATAGCGTATAGAGACACGTTTGTTCCTGAAAGTGGCAAACGCTTGCTACTGTAGCTTCGGCGCTTCGATGACGTTTCCAATCACGGCTTCGTATCCTCAATTTGTATATCAAGGCACTCTAGCAACCACTTCAAGTTGGCCGAAACATTTATGAGACATTCTGAATTGTTTCAAGCTGCATCTACCTCTAAGTGTACCAACGCTTCCTCTATGCAATTGTACGACTGTGTAGCTAGCCTTAAGGACTTTCATACACTCTTAGTAAATAAGCTGTTTCAACATATTTTTCTGTCACATTTCTGTCTGAGATGTCATAAGATCGTACTCTCAGTATAATAGTAGTAGTCTTGTATCGTTGGTGGTGAAATTTTTGTTCCTTGTCATTTGAAAACGACGTCTCTTATTTCAGAAGAACGTGGTGCGTGTAGCAAATGTGGTGATGATGCAGGAAATCTATGAGTACGTTTACGATTCCCTTCTTTGCCGACATGACATGCCTCTTGTATTGATTCGATTTGTTGAGCACTGTCAAACAATGATCCTACCACATTTTCATCGCTCTTACGGTCACGTTCATGTTCATCTAACATACATCTCGCCCGAGTTTCATAACCTACCAGCTACCGGAGACTTTGAAAGTGTCAGAAAATAGGTAATTGGCTTGTTTGTCTACATACATAATTTCGAAAAATAATGAAGAACATAAACAACTCACCTCTTTCGTGATAATTGTACTCTGATAACCACATTTAATAGATAACTCTAAAAGAAAAGAAAAACAACAATTACACAACTGTCGATTTTATGCTCTTCAAGTCTACTGGAAATGATGTAATTTGAAGGCATAGGAATGGAAAATGATACATACACAAACCTCTAGTGGTGGAAAACGTCGACAGGAGCAATCTTAGGGTTTGGGTACGGGGAGGGGAGGTTGAACCGAGTTGTGGGGAGGGGTATGAAATATATCTAATACCACCTAAAAAATGAAACTGGCGAAGCACAATGTGAATATCGTCCGCTTTAACAAAGACTGACAGGAAAGTGGAGCGGCCTCAGTCCTCATTTCGCTTCCGTCAACAAAAAGTTTGGAATGTGAACATATTCGTGCTCTTTTAACGCGGAAAATGATACGTCCTTTTACGCTGTATCTACTCGTAGTGCAGTCCTCGTGTATAGATTTTTCCTCCTCTCCGCCCCTCACTATGCATCGCTCTCTAACGCTGCCACTACCTCCATTTCTGTCTCTTTCACTGCTAGTCTCTTTCTCACACAATGGCCGTATGCACTGCCACCCCTCTCACTGTCTCTCTGCTACTCTCATTCAGAACAAAAAACTGCGAATAGATTCACACGCCACGCGGGTCAGTTCGTCGGATATAAAAAGCAATATCTCGAGAATGAAATGAGATATCGCCGTGCTCTCAATTTTAAATAAAAATTCGATAATCCTCTACTTTTTATACCTGCGCTAAATTAAACTATATGCAAAGCTCTGTGAAATCTAAAAATGACATGCGATATATTACCTGATGCTGCAGAGTAACTGTGATGAAGAATGAAACTAGAATGTCATTTATCCAGTGAAGACCTACAAAGAAATTTTTTTGCATCATATTTACTTTTTCAATTGTTTTCCGGATGGAAAGTATTTATAGCAGGTGGTACGATGTCTCTCACCACAAATGATCGGCACCACAACGAGACTACTTTATTTATTTATTATTTGACATGCCCCATTACAAGCTCAGCACAGAATGCAGAGAGGATGACTATAGTGGTGATGGAGATAAATGTGGTAAACCTGAACGTGGACATCCGCACAATTGCCAGTTTTGGTACCCAAATGTCACCGTTTTTTGGAAATATATTCATATCGGATAAAGATGTGAGAAAACGACTCTTCTATGTGTTAGTTTATTGAATGTAAAGCTAAAATTTCATTAACTTGCTTGGAGTAGTTATTTAGATGTCTTCGGCCCACCGCGACAGACGGCTTATTATGTGGTTTTATGCATTCGTACGGTAGCTTTGAATCTCTGTACCTCTGTTACGATTGAAGAGTTCGGAAAGATTTTAAAATTTCCTGGAGTATATCATATTAAGATGGTAGAGTTGCTGATGTTTCGATTTTGACCCAGTACTGTGAGACATCTAGAATAAATCCAATCTTGGGATGGATACAAATGCTGTTGACGATATCAGTGTGGTCCAATAGGTTTACAAACATTTGAACATTTGATTGGACTTGGTATGTATTTACTTCAGTACTCTACTCGTCTATCTCCTCACCACCATCTCCAATCTACTTATCAAGCGCTTCTTTGAACATATCCTCTCCCCTCTCCATCTAATCGTCGCCCCTTCCTTTCTCTGTCTTCTCATCCTCCCCTGCCTGTCACCTGCTAACCCGTCTCTCCTTCAATCCTTTTTTCTAACTCCCTAAGATCGTCTCCTCAGTCCTATAAGTCAATTGTCTCCTCAATTCTTTCCGTCCGTGTAAACCTTCTCATTCCCATTCTGTCTTCCCCTGTTTCCTTCTCTTACCTTTCTCTGTGCGGTAAATTTTTATTTATTTATTTACTCGCATCAGAAGCATCTTATATACATGTGACACAAAAAATAGCTGGAACACAAATACAAATATGAAAATAGAAAAATATAAATACATATTAACCATTATTATTACACATATTTAAAAGTCCAGTTTTAGCAATATTAAAGTCTTTTCCCCAGGATTAAACTACGTTAGCACAAAATATGGCTACAGCACACGCATCACGGGTACCACGTCAGATCCCCCATGGTACAACAGACTGGACAAAACTCAAACTGTAGCAGATGCTCGGTGGTTTTTTTCTTTTCTACACTCGCACATGACAGATGTGAGATTGAGGCCCCACCTTCTTATGTTGACTTTGGTTCTGGCTACGTTGGACCGCAGTCTATCGAGGGACTTCTACGTCATCCACTCCTCCTCGTAGCCAGGTGGGAGCGCTTCCTGTGGGGTCATCCAGCCACCGAGGTCCCCGTTCTTTGCTCTCCGCACCTCCAGCCTGGTCAGTCGGGGTTATTTATCGAGCTCCGTCGTTGCACGTAGGAAGCTTTATCTTGATTTGAGTCTGCTATGGGCCGGCTGATAACCAAAGAGGGGTTGCGTTGATGATGTCAATGCCTTTGTTCGTTCTATTCCGGCTGTGACTTCCTGTCTCAGGCAGCGCTATACCAGAAAGGAAGTCTAGCTTTTAACTGGCGTTGGCCTTAAGCATCCGTGACAAAGCGGCAACTTCATTGAGAACCATATCATCTTGTTTGGCGTAGCATGAGTTATACCATACTGGACACGCGTATTCTGCAGTTGAGTAACATAGGGACGGAGCTGTAGTTCTTAATGCATTGGGTTGTTCACCCCAGTTTAAACCTGCACGCTAGCGAGCACAGAATAACATAGAGAGGCCTTATAATGTCAGTGAAATGAAGACGGCTAAGAGCGCGATACCCAACCAACATGGCGGCCGAGCGACAGGCGTCCACAGCTGCGAGCACAGGGTAGTTCATTGATTTCTCTGTCTGTTAATGCCTTTATCAAATATTTTAAGGCGTTCGTTTTTTGGCAATCTATTTTTGCCATAAATAATTACTAATTTTAGGTAGGGATAGAAAATTATAGTATTATATAAAATAGAACCACATTTTTCCTATATCTGTCCCTTAACCTTTTATAACTCGAGGAGTACTGAACGTATCGTCAAGTGGTTTCTTTTTATTTCTCCTTTAGAATCCTGGGAAAATCTGAGGCTATATTTAATGTCAATACGAATATGTGAAAACGTTCAAAAGTTCAAATATTTGTAAAGCTTAATGGACTTAACTTACAAACTACTTATGAACTACCTTATACTAAAGACGGCACAAACATCTATGCCCTAGGGGGGATTCGAACCCCCGACGGCGGCGGTCGCTCCCACCGCAACACGGCGCTCCAGTTACGAGGCTAATCCCCCGCGGCTATGTGAAAAAAAAAAAAAAAAAAAAAAAAAAAAAACTAAAATACGAATCACAACGTAGAATCGTTTACCGCGTCTGCACTTTAGTCAGCTCTGGAGCCTAAACTATAAGAGTTAGGCCAGTGTACATAGTATAGATTTGCAGAACTCTCAAACAAATAAAAAAAATAAGAAATAAAAATGTGTCTAACTTTTACGAGTGAACCACATTTATCTTAATGAAACTATCACTCTGCAGCGGAGTGTGCGCTGATATGAAACTTCCTGGCATATTAAAATTGTGTGCCGGAACCGGGACTTGAACCTGGGACCTTTGCTTTTCGCGGGCACCCGCACTATCGCGAAAGGCAAAGGCAAAGATCCCAGGTTCGAGTCCCGGTTCCGGCACACAATTTTAATCTGCCAGGAATTTTCACAGTTATAATTTTTCTCTTCTAAAGCGCTGGTGCCAGATGGCTTCAGACTACATATATAGTGATTATGGTAGATCTGTAAATTTAGACATATGATTTAGCGGCCTGTTTTTAAAAAATCGTCGTGTGTTCTATAATTCTATACTATGTACTTTGTCGCAGGTCTCATAGTTTATGCTACAAAGTTCACGAAAGTGCGTAAGTGGTAAACCATTCTACGTTATTATTCTTATTTCAATTAATTCTCATTTTCGTATTGGAATTCAATATAGCCTACGTCGAACACAGCGTTATACAGAAGAAATTGAAAGAAACCGCATAACGATACGTTCTGCAGTTGTCGAGTTAAAGTAATTTTAAGATTACCCGTTCTCATATAGTTAGTAAGAAAATAAATAAGTCTTAAGACATAATTATTTAATACCGAAAATTGTATCCCAAATTAAAAATTGCAGGGTGCAAGGTGAGTGGGCAACAGAATCTGTGCTCGCTGGTCGGCAAGCTCGCTAAAAGTAACGAGGAGAATTTTCACCGCTCTATTATATCCAAATTTGTGAGAAAACTAGGGGAGCTATAAAAATGTTGTTCAAATAAAAATTAAAGTTCATTTCATTATCTACAACTTTATCACTGACGAAAATTTCCTGACCACAAAACAAGAAAAGTGCCAGGCGACTAACTTTTTCATGTCGCAGTTTTTATTTCATATAAAAGTAATAGTTTCAATTATAATTTTTATACAAATCCAATACGTATTATACTTGCTGTGCTTCACTGCCTGTACGCTGAAGTAGGAGATATAGCCTCTCTATGATATTCTGTGCTCGCTGCTGCAAGCTTGGGAGCAATATTATTTCTACCAGCTATTTTGCATTTGGTGTTAATACAGTGCTCTTTGTAGGTAAACGTTCGGTCAAGTGTCATACCCAGCTATTTAGGGGTGGCGTTGTGTTTTAGTGAAATACCTTCCCAGTTTATCTGTCGGGGCCTTGATGCCTCCTTATTATTTAGATGAGAAGCATAAGTTTGTGTTTTTGAATAATTGGGTTTGAGTTGGTTTTTCCTATAATATGCTGCAAGCTCTTCAAGGGCAAGTGATAGCTTTTCTTCTAATTTTTTCTTCAAAATTGTCTTCTTGGGCAGTGACAACACAGTCATCTGTATATATGACGTTCTGGGTATCTCGGGGTAGGGGCTGGTCATTGGTGTATATATTGGGGAGCATAGGGGCCAGAACGCAACCCTGTGGAAGACCTTGTTTTTGATTTCTCTATCAGCTTTTCTGGCTCTGGAACTCGACGAAAAATCTCTGTTTTTGTAGAAGATTGCCATTTATACATATTACGTTGTAGTCCATTTCTTAGACTGCACTCCATTACCCTTGTTTTGTTCTTGTTAATCTTCATCTTATATGTACCTTTCAACACACTATCCATTCCGTTTAACTGCTCTTCCAGGTCTTTTGCTGTCACTGACAGAATTACAGTGTCATAGGCAAAACGCAATGTTTTTATTTCTTCACCCAGAACTTTAATTCCTTCTCCAAATTTCTCCTTGCTTTCCTTTATAGCTTGCTCAATGTACAAATTGAATAGCATCGCAAAAAGGCAACAACCCTGTCTTACTCCCCAACCTCTGCATCCCTTTCATGCCTTTCAACTCTGCTAACTGCTGTCTGGGTTTTGTACAAGTTGTAAATAACCTTCCGTTCCCTATATTTTACTCCTGCTGATTTCAGAATTTGAAAGAGTGTATTCCAACCGACAATGCAGAAAGCTTTCTCCAAATCTACAAAAGCTAGAAATGTAGCTTTGCCTTTCATTAATCTAGGATAAACCGTAAAGTGAGAATTGCCTCCCGTGTTCCTACATTTCTCCTTCATCCAAACTAATCCTCCCCGATATCACCTTCTACCAGCTTTTCCGTCCTTCTGTAAATAATTCGTGCTAAACTTTATCTAGTAATAGCATCAATCATTTTCCATTACTTAGGGATGGCTAGTTTACTGGTAATAATAAACTTTAAAAAGTACCCGATATATATGGTAATTTCTCCTACTGTGTGGCATACAGTTTTTATGGATACCGGTTTTGTCGCTCTACGGCTTGTAAATCGTCCATAAAATTTTTATTGCAGCCACGTATGGTGGTATTTTGCTTCTTCCTTTTCAAAAAGATTCTGATATTGCCGCAAAAAAAAAAAAAAGTGAAACGGAAAATAAAAATACATTAATTGCAATCAGATGTGCTCTTTTTTCAATAGTTTCCTTTTTCTGTTGCTGTCTAAGACTACCAGATAGAGTGCGACATGTTTTCTAGATAATTATCTTTGATGGAGGCAGACTCTTTCTCCATCATAAATGATACTAGCACAGTGGTTTGTAACAGAGGCTTACCGGGAGGGGGATGGAGAGGGGTTCTGTGTTTCGACCTCTTCCCTAAATATTAACAAAGCTAATGGCATCATTCTGTATCAGGATAAAGCCCGCCTATATTTTTCTCAGGCTGGAAAGCAGTTACGCATTCTCCATAGACTCCCGATTTCTCCCCCTGTGATTCCGTTTGTTGGAGCCCTGAATATTCTTGGATATCGATATCTTTCAGACGAAGAGGTAGAAATCATTTTCCTGTAACTAACTGAAAACATTTGTTTATTGTAGGTATTGACCATCTTGTCTCACAGTGGGCTAATTGTATCAACAGCTCTTGCGACAACTTCTGAAAGAATAAGCAGCATATTTATATTTTCCCAGGTGTTTTCTTTAATTTTGATGAGTGAGACTTACCTGTTTTTCAATCAATAGGAACGATTCCATGTTCAGGGAGCCCACGATAAACTACGGTAAAAAGGAGACTTGTCGTTGCAGACAAGGACACACTACATGTGTTTTTAAATTTAAACTTTTTTATAAATTGGAGATAGAGAAGAATATCAAGAAACCTAACGTAAACTTCAGCAAATAGTAAACAAAATATTTTTTGTCTAGCCTACGGCTGCGAAACCACAACAAATATAAAGTGAGGCTCCAAATGGAGCGCATATGAACCATCTGAAAATGGATTTATAAGAAAATCAGATATTGGTCATGGTTTAAATAAAAACATTTTTATAACATACTTGTGGTTGGTAGCTATTTTAATTATAAACATTATAATACTACAGTCCCGGTTCTCACAATGTCAGTTATTGACAAAATAAAAGAAGTGCACCTCTTAAGTATCTACGTATTCTCAAAAATAGGAACATGAGTAATCATGAACGTAGGACATGCGGATCGAAATACGGATAACAATCAGAAAGGCAGTGCGTGAAACTGTAGCATTACCAGAGAAGCACTCTCTAACTCAAATTTCCCCCATACGTGAAAACTGTCAGTGGAAAAGAAAAATTAGTGTACAAATATTGTTTTCGAGTTGACAGGAATCGTGATTCGTTGATGTAGGAATATCAAGAAATACTGGTAACTGACTCTAATATGTGAGCTGCGTACTAACAGTGGCTTTGAAAAACTGTGCAAATCTCGGAAGCACGTGAAGCTCAAGGCTCCAACAATATCACTGACAGTTTGTACACAGAATCTCAGCCGAATCCAGCTCCCTTTTTACGATAGTTTACCGTGGGCACCATGAGCATGGAATTGTTCTGATTTGAAAACAGGTGCGTCACACTCATCCATAAAGAAAAGCTAAATTAAAGGAATACAGGAAGACTCCTTTTTTTTTTTTTTTTTTTTAAGCATGCTTCTTATTATTTCAGAAGTTATCGCGAGAACTGTCAATACTTGTGGCTGGTCACTGTTTTAATTATAAACATTACTTAGTTATTGTGTTTGTATACTACGGTGACTCTCTTAGAATACAGCCCTTTGGAATGAAATATAGTACCGGGTGATCAAAAAGTCAGTATAAATTTGAAAACTTAATAAATCACAGAATAATGTAGATAGAGGGGTGAAAACTGATACACATGATTGGAATGACATTGGGTTTTATTAAAAAAATAATAAAAAAGAAGTAGTTTAAATATGTCCGACAGGTGGCGCTTCATCTGATGAGAAAAGCAATAATTAGTATATCAAATTAAGACAAATCAAAGTCGTTGTTCTTTTCAGGAAATGCTCAATATGTTCACCATCATTCCTCAACAATAGCTGTAGTCGAGGAATAATGTTGTGAATAGCACTGTAAAGCATGTCCGGAGTTATGGTGAGGCACCATCAGTTTCGATCAGAAGATTCACTTGAATGCCAGTCTTATTTAAGCAACTGTATTACAGCACCGGTGCATACACTGTTACCGAAACATTCAACACTAGATTAATCGAGGGTAAAACCTATGACGTAGAAGAATTTTAGTAGTGAGAGTTTGTCATCTGCTGCGACTCTAATTAACGTTTTTCCTCCGTAATTTTTAACGTTTTATTAATTTATTTTTTTAATTTTTTTAAATTTTTTTTGTCCTTATAAAACCCCATGTCACTCCAAGCATGTGTGTCAATTTTTACCTCTACATCTACATTATTCCGTGATTTATTTAGTTTTCAAAATTATACTGACTTTCTGATCACCCGGTATATACAGTATGAGTATCCAGAATGAAACGTTCACTCTGCAGCAGAGTGTGCGCTGATATGAAACTTCCTGGCAGATTAAAATTGTGTGCCAGAACTGGGACTCGAACCTGAGACCTTTACCTTCTGTGAAGTTTGGAAAGTAGGAGGCGAGGTACTGGCGGAAGTAAAGCTGTGAGGTGGCATCGTTGGTCGTGTCGGGATAGCTCAGTCGGTAGAACGCTTGCCCGCGAAAGACAAAGGTCCCAGGTTCGAGTCCCGGTTCCGACACACAATTTTAATCTGCGAGGAAGTTTAGTACGAGTGTCGTTTGCAGTTCTATTAAGAGTACGCGTTAACACAGTGTCCATTCACTGAACTCTCCACCCCACCCCCATATCATGGCTTGTGTTATGGCTAGCACCACTGGCGTGCATTCTGGGACACAGCGGTTCAAATGCCTATCCCGCAGTCCAGATTCAGTTTTCTTCTTCTTCTTCTTAGAGCATGCATCGTTCATCCTTTACTTATCTGTGATCCGCCTAAGTTTCTAAATGACGTCCTTGCTAAGGGACGTTAAAGCTAATCCCCCTCCTTCCTTTTTCTCGCACGTCTTTAACACATATTTATTATCAAACCTTTCTAGGCGGTGCTTAATTCCATTATGTGAAGGGAAGTGTTTTTTCAATCCCTGTGACGTGAACGTGAGAAATCATAAGTTCTCGGCGTATCAGGCCATTATCATAATCGATGCGGCGGGGGCAGGATCTGAGACAGACGCCTGTCGCCACCCGGAGGAATGGGCGCGATCCTTCTCCCCCGTCGTCGCCCCAGGCACCCCTCTCCAACCCCCCGCTCCCGCTCGCTATTCCACCCTGTCTCTTCCTGCCCCCCTGTCCTCGCCAGTGCAGACATCCAGGAAAAAACGGCGGACTTGCCCAGCCGGAGGGATGATTTAGGACTGGGCCCGCTGCAGCCGAGTGGTAATCGATGCAGTGTCGGCAGTCGAGTGACGCGCCTAATGAAGCGTGCAAATGCAGCCGCTCGCGCGAGCACGCCGGCGCGCGGCCCGCTTTATCTCCTAATAAGGCGCCCCTCCGCCGCTGCTTATATGTTTTATGGCCGCGTTTTCCCGGAAGACAAGCTATAAAATAAATCTTTCCATCAATTTCGCTCTTTCCAGTAACTCTTCATGGCTACCAAAAGCATTAACGCTTGCTTTGCGTTCTACGTCTGCAATGTATCTTCTTTTTCTTAAATTTTTATTTTAATTCCAATATTTTTGTACAGCCCACAATTTTTTAAAATAAAATTGTTTGGACAACAATTAAGAATCTCACCTACAAGAAAAAAAAAATAAAAATTGAAACTTCCTGGCAGATTAAAATTGTGTGCCGGAACCGGGACTCTATCCTGGGACCTTTGCCTTTCGCGGGCAAGGGCACTACCGACTGTGCTATCCCGACACGACTCACGATGCCACCTCACAGCTTTACTTCCGCCAGTACCTCGCCTCCTACTTTCCAAACTTCACAGAAGATCTCCTGCGAACCATGCAAGACTAGCACTCCTGGAAGAAAGGATATGGGGTTATGGCTTAGCCACAGCCTAAGGGATGTTTCCAGAATGAAATTTTTCACTCTGCAGCGGAGTGTGCGCTGTTATGAAACTTCCTGGCAGATTAAAATTGTGTGCTGGAACCGGGACTCGAACCTGGGACCTTTGCCTTTCGCGCGCAAGCGCACTACCGACTGTGCTATCCCGACACGACTCACGATGCCGCCTCACAACTTTACTTCCGCCAGTACCTCGCCTCCTACTTTCCAAACTTCACAGAAGCTCTCCTGCGAACCATGCAAGACTAGCACTCCTGGAAGAAACGATATGGTGGAGACATGGCTTAGCCATAGCCTAAGGCTGCCAGGAAGTTTCATATCAGCGCACACTCCGCTGCAGAGTGAAAAATTTCATTCTAAAAAAAAAAAAAATTATTACTATGAAATCCGACCTTCGGGAAGATAAAAAAATGTTCAAATGTTTGTTAACTTAGGGGACTTAACTGCGAGGTCATCAGTCCCTAAACGTACAAACTACTTATGAACTACCTTATACGAAAGACGACACGCACATCCATGCCCGAGGGGGGAACGGAACCTCCGACGGCCTAGCGCATCGGAGTATAGCGCCTCAGTGCGTACGGTCTCTCAGCGCGGTGATCAATTTAGATTTAGGAGATATGTAGGAACACGAGAGGCAATACTCACATTTTTATCTTAGAAGGTAGATTAAGGGAAACTACTTTTTTAACATTGGTGGATTTGGAGAATGCTTTTGACAATGTATGGAACTCATGAGTCGTTTCTACATCTACATGGGATACTCTGCCTGGCAGAGGGTTCATCGAACCACCATTAAACTATTTATCTCCCAGTCTCGAATGGCGCGGGAAGAAAGAACCCCTGAATCTCTCCGTTCGAGCTCTGATTTCTCGTATTTTATTCTGATGATCATTTCTACCTATTTAAGTGGGAGTAAACTATATATTTTCGCAATCGGAGGAGAATTTTGGCGATTGGAGTTTCGTAAGTAGCCCACGCCGCAGCGATAAGCGCCTGTATCATTTCCGTAACGCTGTCTCCCCTGTATCGTAACAATACGAAACGAGCTGATCTTCTTTAGACTCTTTCGATGTCCTCCGTCAAACCCACCTGATAAGGATCCCCCAATGGGCAGCAATACTCCAAAAAAGAATGGACAAGCGTAGTGTATGCAGTTTCTTTAGTAGTTCCCTTGCATCTCTTCTAATAAAACGCAGTCTCTGGTTCGCCTTTCCCTCGACATTATCTACGTGTTCTTTCCACTTTAAGTCTGAAGTAATAGTAACAGCAAAAAATAAATTTGTACAGGTTTGCAGCCAAGATCGCGTTTTTATTTTTAGGATGACCGATTTCGACGTTAGTCATACGTCATCTTCTGATCTCCTGTATCTCACAGTGTGGCTTAATGAGAGGATATAGCTAAAGCCATATATGACAATGTGAGATATAGGAGATCAGAAGATGACGTCTGAGTAACGTCGAAACCGGTCATACTACAAAATAAAAACGCGATCTTGGCTGGAAACCTATACAAAACGCTTTTGACAATGTTGGCTGGAATACAATTTGTCAGATTCTGAAGGTAGCAGGAGTAAAATACAGGGAGCGAAGAGTTATATTCAACTTGTACAAAAACCAGACAGCGGTTATTGGAGTCGGAGGTCATGAAAGGGCCGCAGTGGTTGGGAAGGGGGTAAGAAAGGGTTGTTCCTTTTCCCTAATGTTGTGCAAACTGTACATTGAGCAAGCTGTGAAGTAATGCAAGGAGAACTTTGGAGAGGGAATTAATACAGGGAGAGGAGATAAAAACTGCGTTTTGCTGGCAACATAGTAATTCTATCGGAGAGAGCAAAAAATCTGGAAGAACAATTAAACGGAATGGACAGTGTCTTGAAAATAAGGTATAAGATGAACATTAACAAGAGTAAAACATTGGTAATGGAATGTAGTGTCAGAAAATCTGGCGATTCTGAAGGAATTGGATTGGGTGATAAGACGATAAGGGTGGTTGATGAGTTTTGTTATTTGGGTAGCAAGCAAGATGTGATGGCCGAAATAAGCAAGATATGAAATGCAGAATGGCTTTGGGAAGAAAAGCGTTTCTGAAGAAGCAAAATCTGTTAACATCCAATATTAGTTTAAATATTAGGAAGTCCTTTGTGAAAGCATTTCTCTGGATAGTAGCTTTCATTGTATGGGAGTGAAACGTGGACGATAAGAAGTTCAGACAAAAAGATGATAAAAGCTTTCGAAATATGGTGCTAGAGACGAATTATGAACGTTCCATTGGTAGATCACGTAACTAATGAGGAGGTGCTCAACAGAATTGGGGAGAAAAGGAGTTTCTGGCATTTCCTAAGTGAAGGGATACGTTGGTGCGACACATTCTGAGACATCAAGGAATCGTCAACTTAGCATTTTAAGGAAATGTATGGGGTAAAAGTCGTAAAGGGAGACCAAGGGACGAAAACAGTAAGCAGATTCAGAAGGATGTAGGTTGCCGTACGTATTCTCAGGCTTGCACAGGACAGTGAAGAGGCATCCATACGACAGGGTAGCATGGAGAGCTGCATCAAACCAGTCTGCGGACTGAAAACCACAACAACAACAATTCTGCGATAAGAGCTCTTGTCGTGTAAAATTGACAGAGAATGTACAGTATCCATCTCTCAGCATCTTTCTCTCTCTCCCTCTCTCTTAGAATAGGCCTACAAGGAACCACGATATTCGACCTTTTTCGCTGGGAGTGTGTTTTCATATTTGCCCAGTACAAGCGCATTCTCTGGCTGTCTTCCTCCTTTCTCTCCTTCGTCCAGAGGGCAGTTTTTACGGGGTGGATTGTCCTGCGAAACCGTCACTGAATAATATTTTAAAAAATGACTCTAGTGTCTGTATCTTATAGCTGGAATAATCAAAGTCCTAGAACTCAATCTGCAAGTTAATAAACTTCGGAGCCAAAATTAGACTATCAGGTAGTGTTCATTGTTTATCTGAAGGGATAAACAACTACGTTAATATTCTGAGTAAGCTGAAAGAGAACGGGTTAAAGTTTACTGTAATTCTGTCGTAGCTGGATGAGATGTTCCGACGCCGCCGATTCTGGTACACTGCGCCGAAGTGACAGTCTCCTCGATTCTGAAAATCAATTTCAGATAAACATTAGTAGTACGTCGGGATTTCGATTATTGATTTTGCAATCGAAATGTGACATTATCAACACTGGTTTACGGCGTAAGAAATGCGTGCCTTTTCTCTTATGCTAAATATAGAGAGACATCTAATTCTGACCGTGTACACATTCTGGCCGTTCCAGTTTGATAGGTCCCTTTGTAATACGACACAGACATCCATCTCTAAGAAATTATCTCGCTCAGTGAATAAGTTACAAAATTGCTTACATTTCATTCATGCCGTTTATTGCTTATCGCATCGTTGTACTTTACAACTCGTAACATCGATTAACATTCCGTAAATACACGAATGCGTGTATCACATATCAGTTTCGTCATTGAACACCACCATAGACTAGCCAAGTTTCCTTCTTCCATAGATTATTAACACCAAAGAGATTGTAAGATGCCATGAAATACATCTGTGTCTATATAGCTTTGCGTGTGTAGAATTCCATGTGGAATTAATTAAAGGAAAATCAGTAAACAATTGATATCTATGCAGAGGGATAGGGATATTACACACCACATTTGATTTAAAATCAATATGAAAGATAATCTGTTTCTCATGTCAAGGTCAACTATTCACAACTCTATACGTTTCACTAACATATCGGCGTAAGAAATTTTTTTCAGATTGTTAACACAGACCTGTAGTCAATATTTCTTCGTCTGTAATACCGACTGAGCGGGAAGCAGTACGCTCGACACGAGAGCAGATTTTCACAGTACGGCAAAAAGAAAAATAAATAAATAAATAAATAAATAAATAAAAAAGAAAAAAATAATAAATAAACCGTGTGAAACGCCGCACACTGCTGAGCAACGCGGTTGGAAACCGCACGTGTATAAAGGGCCAAAGAGGCGATCGTGAACGTGACAAACTCGAAATATATTCCAACTGTTTGTGTGTCGTGTTGTCTCTGTCTTTGTCTTTGGTTGTTTGTGTAACGTGACAGGATACACCTGTGCACATCAGTATAAGTGCATCGCAGTGGATATGGCACAACCGCTCACCCACCTACACACACACACACACACACACACACACACACACACACACACACATACACACAAACATAAACAGACACAGACAATGCCTTCCTTGATATATTCTGTAACTGGAAACAGTAAAGAAATCAGCTGAGTTATTTAGCTTCTGAAGTATTCTCATCGGCAGAATCAATTACAATGGTTCGACATCTTTCTGTCGGTTCTACGGAGTGGAGACAGTCGTAACAACGGAACGTTAATGCAGAGGGTGTTGGTGTTGACTTGTGTTTGTTCTGCCAAACGAATTACACAAGCTGTTGGGTTCAGATAGTGTAGCGAGCTGGTAGTGCAATGCGGCAACAACGTGACTTACCGGATGCTGGGCAGACACAGAGGGAGATGGCTGTAGCTATTAGAGTGGCCAAAACTGTAGTTTCCAGCACCTAGACGTGGTTTTAGACAACACGAACCGTTAAAAGAGGGAAAGGCCAAGTTAACATCAGCAACACATAACCGTTATCTACTACGCATCATCCGGGCAGCAGGAAAAGTACAATATCAACACAAACAGTCGGAAATCGCCATCGGCAATGTGGCATCTACACATGGAGGACTGTGGTGTGTGTGTCCGATTGAAAACACGACACACTTAAGCCCGCAAAAACTGGGAAGAGGAACATCGAGACTGGAGTCGTAACGAATGGCGCTGGGTTGTTTTCACAGATGAGCCAAGATTTTCTGTTCAGCTCGACAATCGTCGTTCCCTCATCTGGGGAGAGCTTGCTTATGTGCAGGAAATATCACCATGTTACTGTGGCGGACAAATGGTGAGAGCAGGAGGTGGTATTGGCAGACCTATGTGTCATTCAGTATGGTGCTTTGACTACTTAGAGGTATCGGGCCGGCCGCAGTGGCCGAGCGGTTTGCTGCGCGCCAGTCACAGTCTGCACGGCCGCTACGGTCGGGGGTTCGAATGCCCCCTCGGGCATGGATGTTGGTGTCGTCTTTAGTACAAGGTAGTTCATAAGTAGTTTGTAAGTTTAGGTGACCCCGCAGTTAGGTCCTTAAAGCTTAACAAACATTAGAACATTATGGAGACGAGATCCTTCGACCTTTTGTTGTGGCCTATGCTGGTGACATAGCAGATGGATTCCTGCTAGTGGACTATATCGCGCATATTCACATAGCTGCACTGGTGGACAACATGCTTGAAGCTGATGGAATTGGAGTTGGCAGCGTGTATCGGTTTGAGCATATCTGGGGTACAACTGGCAGAAGCATTGCAGACAGACCAGCAGATCTCTTGCGGAACTGGATGTTGCAATCACGCAAGAATGGCCAAATATCCCTCAAGAGCTGATTGATAACCACATACTGTCCATTCCACGCAGGTGTGCAACTCTACTGGCCGTCCGAGATGTTTACACACCATATTAGACGGCAACGAGTATGACGTTTTCACTATTATAGTAGCCTCATGGTGTCTCGCTTTAAGTAAAGGCCATGTAAATAGCAAGTAAAGAATTGAAACATTAAAATATTATACTCTATCACAGACACGTTATAATAGTACCCAATATCTTAATAATACACGTTGACTTCTTTCCTTTATCTCCTTAGTGGAGCATAGGGCAGCAACGAACTTCCGCCACCAGACTCTATTCTGCGCCCGTGTCTTCATTTCAGTCCAGGTCTTCCCTTCTTTCTCGGTCCCTTCTGCTACTACACTCCTTCTCCATGTATTCCTTGGTCTGCCTCTTCTCCTGCTGCCTTGTGGATTCCATTCTAGGGCTTGTCTTGCCACGTTGTCTTTGACACGCTTTAATATAAGCCCAATCCACTTCCATTTTTTACGGCGTATCTCAATATCAATGGGTGTTTAATGAGTTCTTCCCCATAGTTCTTCGTTGAAAATTACTTGTGGCCAGCATATCCTCAAGATATTCCTCAATTTTCTATTCACAAATATTTGGAGTCTGCTAATCAGCTGTTCGTTGGTTTTCAATTATTCACACCCATAGAGTAGTACCAACTTGACATTTGTATTGAATATGCGTAATTTTGTATAGGCTGTTAAATTCCCTTGATTTCCAGATTGGTCTCAGCATTGCAAATGTCCCTTTAGCCTTATTTAATCTGTTTCCTATGTCTTCGATAGTCCCCCCCCCCCTCAGGGGTGACTAAACTTCCCAGGTAGCAAAACTGCTTGACTTGCTCGATCTCTTGGTTTACTAGAAGAAAAATAAATAAATAGTGCTTCACTTCGGTTATTACAGCGCATCTCTTTAGTTTTCTTTCCATTTATCTTCAAGCATTGCTTCCATAGCCTTGTAACTGCTGGCTAGCAAACACAGGTCATCTGTGCAAAGTCCAAGTTCGTCAACCTGCCTGTCAATCCCCATTGAATTCCTCTTCGGCGATTCATTGCCTTCTTCATCACAAGATCCAGCACCATCAGAAACAGAATAGGTGAATATACGTTACCGTAAGTAATTGTATATGATATCTTACCTGATCCTCTATTTGGTTTGAACGATGTACTCCTCGTAAATTACGGGAGGAAATAGAAATGAAAGTATAAAGAACAAATGTTACCATCTCTATGAAGCACACTTACTACGAACAAGGAATGAGCACATTCGTATTGTGAGGGGCAGATGTCCCGCGTCAGATTATGCTGGCAGAAGCAATGTTTATACAAAAGTCCGCTCATTCCGTTTGGGGAGCAGGGAGGAGGCAAATGAAGGCGGATCCATCATCGGCCGCCCCTCTCGCGCGAGCGCGCCCAGGGACTCATTTCTCGCGGGAGCGCTACCGCGGCTCGGCACTGAGTTATGCCGCCTTATTTCTCGGCGCGTGCTGCGAGATTATCCCGTCAGGCGGCGGCAGCCGTCTCTAAAAGCGCGCGCCTCTAAAGCAGGCGCCCGTCTCTGCAGGAGACGTCTCCTTCTCCCTAGTGGCGGTGTCTGTACAACAGCAATGAATCACCAGTTTGGGCCATACACTGCTCAAGACATTTAGGGAATCAGTTTAGATAAATACTATAGAAGGCAGAGAACCTGTAATTAATACAAATAATAAAAATGGGAAATGTGTGCCTGCAGCTACTGTACTTTAATCCAGCGGCAGGCGCGCCTAAGATTGTTATGTCAGTGGTCGCGTGCGCACTCAGTGCCGCCTACATTTAAATATATAGAAAAGCTACTTAAAAAAAATTGGGTGGAATTAATTATTTATTGTGTATAACATCTTTCTTAAAAGCAACTTTTAATATGATCTATGTCGCACAATGCATATAACTTCAATCCGTACATAGCGGGCTTATTGGGCATGTACTGAACAAAACCACAACGTCCGCGAAATGGGACAAGCATTTCGTCTATGGTTGTGAACTCCCCTGGACTGTAGTTACTTCTGCAGTTGTTCAGAAATGCTGAGTGGAGATTGCGGATGGCAGCAAGTTTATCAGTTGTTAGTCGTTCTTTTCTTGTGGAAGTATCATCAAACCTGAGTGACTGGAGCAAAAACAGAAAGCGCTTGTAGCTAAATACTGCCCTGTTCCATTTGATGCCCACAGTTCTAATACATTTGTGCGTTCTCCTTTTCGTACAGCAATGAGAAACAGTGCTCCTAAAAGAGTCGTTATTTCAGAAGCAGAAGTAATTTTGCAATCTCTAGCCCTTGAGTAATTCAAAGATGATCGCTTGTTATTTATGCCTTGTTTGTTTTTTCAACAACATAATCAATTATCTCAGGATCAAAAAAATTTGAGAAGACTTTCAATTTCAGTTTTAGCTTCTCTACCATTCAGTTTCGGGCCAGGTAGGACTTTTATTACATTCTTAAGATTTGGTTTCCCTGGTAGTGCTAACGGATTATTTATCCACAATGTTTCTTGGTCCTTACCAATATAAAAATGGCAGTCATCATGTGGGATTCCTATCATTTCATTCCCATCAACGCATGACTGCTCAGATTAGCTAGAATGAGCTGCAGTTTCAACTATTTCTGCTTCCTCATCGCTGTCAGAGAAATCAGCTTAATCTTCTTCGTCAGATGATTGCGGAAGAAAACACTCAATTTCTTCTAGTGTTAGTCCTTTCCTTTCTGCGGATCTGGGAGACAATGAAATAATTCTAATACCGAAGCATTGTTAATAAATAAATCATCATACACCCACAGAGTTGTAAAACAAAGCTTCTAATCATCAAAACATCCGACAGTGGTACGGCTACATGTACTTACATTACCAGGCGCGTGCGGTACGCAGTGCCGTCTCGGTGCAGTCGTCCACTCCACAGGTCAGTCACAGCTGTTTTGGTGAGTATATTGGTGGCGCAGTAATGTAATTTGGCGCGTGACTAAACAATCGAAGCATACGTAGCACCATTGTTGCGTGCTCGGCACGCTGACGTAATTATTGAAAGAAAACAAAATTGGCAGCACTGTATGCCGCCACGCGCCCGCCGCAGGGTTAAAGGTTGAGCTTACTAGCGAACGGAAACGGCGCTCTGTCGAAAGTTGAAAGACGACCGTCTGTCGTCTTCCATATATATCCATAAAGTTATAATTTACTTAAAGTCGCTAGATTATCATTTTGTTAAAACTTGAATCCCACTCTCTTCAAGGCTTGAATAGAATTTTTATTTCATGTGTTAAAATAGTAGTTAATATTGCTAAGTCTTTCTTATTTTATTATGTTAATAATTTATTATTATATTAATTAATGTGGCATAAGTATGGCTTCACCGCTACGCCACTGTCCCTGTGAGAGTGTGCAGTTGTTGTACTTTTAAGTGGACTTGCGAGAATCTATGGCTGTCTGAATGTGGGGAGTGATAGTTCGCTTTGCATCGTTCTCTCTGGCTCAGGGTCGATAGCTGCTCGTGCTACCACAGAGGTTTCCACACCCTTTGGTTTCGGGCTAGTCAGTGAGCCTTTCCTCCAGCGCGAGTCTCGCTGTCCATCCCCACCAACGGTGTTTCTTGGATTATCCGGCTTCCGGACGCTTGCCGCGTACGGTGGCCGCTCGGTCTTATCATTCTATACTGGGAGTTTGGTGAGGTAAGGTTGGTTCTTCTCTTGTATCCACGAGATGGTAGCATTTCATTGTCTAGCACATTTAACCTAGACTCGTGAACTTAGAATCCTTTTTTAGGTATATTTTCTCCGATCATGTGCGGAAATGTGATCTCGTTTTTCAATTCAGTGATTTCCAATAGATAAACGTGGTGTGTGTGATTCTAGTTACAGTTTGATAACAGCCTGGTATGTTAAAACCTTTTGTGATCTTGTGGCGGCGTATGAACTCCGTGTAAATACTTTCTATCTTTGTGGGGCCTGATTTCTAATAGGTGATATGTTCATTTTTATATAGTGCATGTAAAAATCTTCTCATCGTTTCCTTCCGTGAGTGATATGTGTTCCACGTGGTTGGTTCGTAGAAAAAAGCCTTCAGCTTCCACTCTTGTTTGTTCCATGCCCATCTGGCAAGTAACTTTGCGGGTATCCTTCTGATTTCCACTAATATTTCGCGATATTCTCTCCCCGCCTATTTTAATTTTACTGTTTCTTCTCCGACTTATAGTACGCACTCTGTCTTTGCCAGTAATTCTCTCTGAGCCTTGTACAACCTCCTTCAATAGCTTCTTTGTGTAATTCTAAACATTTCAATGGGTTGCATGCTGTGATTCTTATTTTTATTTTTTTCACTTTGTAATTATTTCACTTTTACGAGGTTTGAGACTCGACTTCAAACGTCTCTGTAAGCGCTCCCTATCGCGTGTAGCTGCATTTCTTTCGCTTCTTCATGTAATTCTAAGCATTTCTAAGGGTTGCATGCCCTAGTTCCTATTCATTTTTCCGACTTTGATATTTCACTTTTATGAGTTTTTGGAGACTGGACTTCATCCGTCTCTGTAATCGCCCGCTATCGCGTGTAGCTGTATATAATTCTGAGCATTTCTATGGGTTGCATGCCGTAGTTAATTTTCTTCATTTTTCGAAAACTGGATTTATTCAATTTTATCGGTTTTCGGAACAACGTGGTCCGAGTTCCGACTTTCGGGGTTTGCAGCTAGTCGCCTGAATTCACGCCACTTCACATATAAAACCAGTACCTAGATCGATTGCTGACAGACTGCAATTTAAGAATCCACCGTGATTTAGTATATGAATCCGATTTTCAACCACTTTACCCTCAGTTCAGTGCGTTCATGTAACGTAGCCGTGTGTCGCCGTTAGCGTGTTTGCTCGCGGTCCAATTCAGATGTAATTTAACTTGCTATACACACGCACCATCTCAAAACAGGCACGACAGACCAGAGCCACCTTCAAAGTGTTTTTGTATATTGTGTTTTGTGCTACCTCCGACTTGCTGAATTTCGCCTACGATATCGGCGCCTGCTTCCGCCTCGTCTCAGCACTCTGATTTTGGTGAGTTTCGCTGTGGCATTGCGTGTGTGTGAGAGAATGAGTGTTGTTTGTGAATCCTTTCCCCCAGTAGCGTTAAATCATGTGTAATTTAGGCTGGGCAACGCCCGCATTAATCCATGTAAGAGATGCATTTTTATTGTTTTAACAAAATTGATTCCGCATTTTGCTTGTTTTCTATCTGAATAAACATGTTTAAGTTCAGTACAATCCGTAAGTAGCCTAAAAATTGTAGTTTTAGAGTACCTTCCCTCTTTTATTTAATATTGTTCTTCACAAGTGCTGAGAACTTGCTCAGATGCAATTTTTATGTCTAAATTCGGTTGGGCCATAAATGTTTTCTTCGCTACCTTTCTAAGATACCTTTAATTGTGGTGGCTTGCTTATTAATGTCTGTGTGAATAACGTGTGAGTTGCTATGTTTATTGACCACTGCAGTATTAACTTCCTGTTATTGAAGTAATTTGAAACGAGTCAGTTCTCAGTTTAGGCCAGGGAACAAGGCTTTATAGCAGGGAGTAACCAGTAGTTCACACGGACCTTATTTAATAATTTTAATGATTAAACAAAGCTCTTCTTTCGTACAGTTGTCGACTTTTAAAGTGGACGTGTTGACTCTAAGTGAAGCAGGACAAGCAAGCTTACACAGTTAGCTGTCAAAGCAGTTCAAATGTTTGTATAGCTTATGGGACTTAACTACGGGGTCATCAGTCCCTAAACGTACAAACTACTTATCAACTAGCTAATACTAAGGACGGCACAAATATCCATGCCCGAGGGGGGATTCGAACCCCCGTCCGTAGTGGCCGTGCAGACCGTGACTGGAGCGCCTCAGTCCCCTCGGCCACCGCGGCCGGTGGGGCGGAGCCTGGAAGACAGTGTTACTCGTCTGAGGGCGCGGTGTAGACAGAGGGGTGTGCCGGCACCTAGGACGCCTCCTGGGACCAGCCGGAGGACAGCACACCAGAGGAATTTCACGGTCCACTGCCCTTCGAAGCGTGGAATGAAGGATCCAGCATGTTGGATTTTTGTTTCGTGGAGTGGAACGTGGCCGATGACAAACGACCTTTTGATCCGCCATATTGCAAACGGAACTCCGTATTTCGTTCCTTCTTTCGCCAGAAAGTTGAAGAACTTTTGAAAACGCTTCGTTTTAGGTATGATTTGTTACAATAAATTACCGGAAACTATATATTCATAGCTTAAAGGTTATTTAACGTTAGTCAGTGTTTTAATTTGTAGAGCGGAAAGAATATCGTTCCTATGTTACGGTTCAACGCCATTATATCAAAGGAGCGTCTTTATGATACTAGATAAATAAGATATTACAACATCTTTTAGGTTCGTAGTATATCACAAATACAGCGCACACCCGAGGAGAAACAACGTAGTTGGTTGCGTGTGGTGAGTAACTAGGGTTCACGACCCCATACTCCTAAAAAGAATTTCCTGTTTTCTTTTTTGTTTCCTTAATGTTTCTGGTTCTTTCTTATTAATTTTAATTGTAATATCCGATCTTCGTTGTTATTTCGTTTTAAGACGACGGATTAGCGTGGTGGTTAGCGTTATGAGCTATGGAAGGAAAAAAATGTAAATAACAGGTTTTCGTCTACACTCTCGGAGATATTTTTTAACGATTTGGTTTAATTACGGTTTATGTAATTTATTTGTTAATTTAATACGATTATAATGACCAGTATTCGAACTCTGCCCACGAGAGAACTTATTGAGTATGTCGTGCAAGGGCACAGGGTCGAAATGAGTTGTCCCGCGTGTATGAAGAAGTGGACTGTTTCAGGCAGAACTTATTATCTTCGAAGGAATACCAAAGTAAACATTTGGATATTCAGAATCGTGAAAAATAGCAATATAAGAGAGCAAGAAAAAAATGTTTGTATAGCTTATGGGGCTTAACTACGGGGCCATCAGTCCCCGAACTTACAAACTACTTATGAACTAACTAATACTAAGGACAGCATAAATATCCATGCCCAAGGGGGGATTCGAACCCGTGCAGAGCATGACTAGAGCGCCTCAGTCCCCTCGGCCACCGCGGTTGGCAGAAAGCAAGACAAGTGGAACTGGCGGAGATGAAGGATTTCACAATTTGCAGTTTTTTTAATGATATTTTGTTAAAAGGGATTTGGTCGTACACTTTCTTATCGTTATCAAACGCTTTCAGTTAATGTACAGTCTTTGTGTTTCTTGTAGAAAAAATTACAATTTTTGGAAGAGTATTGCATGCAACATGCAAGCATAAGAAAGATACAGTATTCAGTTTTTTTCAGCGTTCCCTAAGAGATACCGTGTAATTTTACGCACATCCATCTTTGTAAAGACAATTATCTACGCGCCAGGTCGCAACGGGTGCTGGAGAGCGCTGCGGTCGCAAATCATGATGAGCAGTACGTTCCATGGGATGTAGCGGGTCGTTTCAGAGCGTGCTACAGCTAGGTAGATATCACGTCCGGCCTGCGCCACGTTGGGACAACACGTCCCGTGTGAGGACGGCTTAACCCGCGGTCGCCTGCGTATATTGTTGACACGCGATTTTTTCTAACAATGAGATCTTGCACATTTTTATCTCTTTGTGCCAGGCAAAGACACATTTATACAATAAATCATTTCTTTATTATTACGAAATATTATAAATTAGTATAAACATGGCATTGAACATGTAATCTGACGAATTTGTGGATGTTTGCAAGAAGAGCTATAGTGCCGAAGCACTGACAAAAAAAGACGAGATGTTAGAACCATTCCGTGGACATTTAAAATTCGGGCAGTATATAGCAAACAAGTCTGCAAAATATGGTATCAAGGTATATGCGCTTTGTGATGCGAGAACCTTTTATACGCTAGATGCAGGCAAACAGTCTACTGGACCATATCAAGTAGCAAATGATGCAGAGCATGTGGTGTTACGATTGATTAGACCGATTGACAAAACAGACAGAAACGTGACGATGCACAATTATTTCACATCTGTACCACTGGGTACCACAATATACGCCAATCATCAATTCACATTAGTAGATACTCTACGGAAGAATAAAAGAAATTCCACCGGACCTTCTGGACGTAAAATATAGGCAACTAAACTGCAGAATTTGGAGAAAAACCAAGCAACAACTGTCTCATATTCTTATACGTCTCAAAAAAAGAAACAGAACAAGAATGTTCTCATGTTATACACCATGCACAACGACGATTCTGTA
Source organism: Locusta migratoria (assembly GCA_026315105.1). Taxonomy (NCBI): domain Eukaryota; kingdom Metazoa; phylum Arthropoda; class Insecta; order Orthoptera; family Acrididae; genus Locusta; species Locusta migratoria. Next base: position 429,846,681 of record CM048747.1, read on the forward strand.
TACGCTGTCAGTGACGAAACGAACAAACTTGAAGTAATTACATTCCCCAAACTCAAAAAAGGAGTTATAGATGTTGGCGGCCGTTCTAAATCTGAATATTAAGTTTCAAGAAGATACCGCTGGCTCATTACACTGCTTTTTGGTTTCATACACTACCATATCCGACAGAGAGTGCCATACCTGATAGCTTATGGAGTGTTGTTAAAACATATGCGATATTAGCTGGAACAATAATGTAAATTAACTAGCAGAGTCTGTACTGATTTCTTTGCACTCCTGTAATGTAGCGCCTCTAAGTTGTTGGGGTTTGAGACGTTAACTGTTCAGTGAAACCGATACCTTTTCATTCTGACTGTCAAGTTACGAAAATCTTTGTTCTATATGGGCAAAACTTTGTGGAAGGTGCTCAGAAGTCAGTTTTCTATTTGTTCATTTTTTTTCTTTATGATCTCGGACCTTTGTTCTCTTTGTGCCAATATAAGTGCATCTAAGCGACTAAACCAGTCCGGGATCGGGCTAGTTGCAGAAATGCTCGGACTAGCGATTGTTCCAGAAACATTTATATTGTTAATTTCTTCTATGTTTGGCAGAATATTTTCAACCTGATGTGATTCTATATTAATATCTTGAATAGAATCGGTGTGTTCCATCTCAGCATTGTTATCCTGAGACTCCATTATGGTGGCTTGGCGACGGGTTTTCACCATAATAGTGACACCGAATTTTTTCGAAAAAAAAAATTCATCTGAATTCCTGTTTTATTTAAATATTAATCACAGGCCAGAATATTTGATCGTGTGATTAATGTTTGACCTAGTAGCAGTGATAACCAGCGAAAGTCGCGATAAGCTATAATGAAAACACGGTCCAGTTACGAACACGTACTAATAACTTGCAAATGTTCTGGAATACGGAACGGAATAATGAAGCGCCTATAAGTTGGTGGCTTTTGAGACGTTAACGAAATTATTACGTAAAAGCTTTGAATGGGGGAGAAACGGAGGATAAATGGAAGGGCTTGATTTTAAGTATTCTTTAAAAAATTTTGTATAACGTCAGAAATAAGGGGAATGTTGGCGGCAACTACATCATAAAAGCGTCGACAGGCTTCACCTTCATCGTTACCATACATCTTTTCGTTGCTATCTATCCAGAAATCTGTGCCGGCCGCGGTGGCCGAGGGGACTGCGGCGCGCCAGTCACGGTCTGCACGGCCACTACGGTCGGGGGTTCGAATCCTCCCTCGGGCATGGATATTTGTGCCGTCCTAGTTCGTAAGTAGTTCATAAGTAGTTTGTAAGTTTAGGGACCGTTAACCCCGTAGTTAAGTCCCATAAACTATACAAACATTTGAACATTTGAACAGAAATCTGTAAATTAAAATGTGACTAATTGAAAGTAAAAAACTTTAATTGTGGGCTCCGCGTTTGCGGTTGGTAAAATGTTACAGAGATAGAAAATTCAGACTTTGTTATGTACTATGGCTTATTAAAAATGACTGCAGGTCCTAGAAAATTGAATACTATTGTGAAAGGGAAAGACTGGAATCTAATGGCAATAAAATGTTTAACAATCACTGCACTGAAACTTCTTGGCAGATTAAAATTGTGTGCCGGAACCGGGACTCAAACCTGGCACCTTTGCCTTTCGCGGGCAAGTGCACTACCGACTGTGCTATCCCGAAACGACTCACGATGCCGCCTCACAATTTTACTTCCGCCAGTACCTCGCCTCCTACTTTCCAAACTTCACAGAAGTTCTCCTGCGAAACTTGCAAGACTAGGACTCCTAGAAGTAAGGATATGGTGGAGACATGGCTTAACCACAGCCTAAGGGGTGTTTCCAGAATGAAACTTTCACTCTGCAGCGGAGTGTGCGCTGATATGAAACTTCCTGGCAGATTAAAATTGTGTGCCGGAACCGGGACTCGAACCTGGGACCTTTGCCTTTCGCGGGCAAGCGCTCTACCGACTGAGCTACCCCGACACGACTCACGATGCCGCCTCACAACTTTACTTCCGCCAGTACCTCGCCTCCTACTTTCCAAACTTCACAGAAGTTCTCCTGCGAAACTTGCAAGACTAGGACTCCTAGAAGTAAGGATATGGTGGAGACATGGCTTAACCACAGCCTAAGGGGTGTTTCCAGAATGAAACTTTCACTCTGCAGCGGAGTGTGACCTGATATGAAACTTCCTGGCAGATTAACATTGTGTGCCGGAACCGGGACTCGAACCTGGGACCTTTGCCTTTCGCGGGCAAGCGCACTACCGACTGTGCTATCCGGACACGACTCACGATGCCACAAAGGTCCCAGGTTCGAGTCCCAGTTCTGGCACCCAATTTTCATCTGCCAGGAAGTTTCATATTAGCGCACACTCCGCTGCGGAGTGAAAGGTTCATTATGGAAACATCCCTTAGGCTGTGGCTACGCCGTGTCTCCACCATGTCCTTTCTTCCGGGAGTGTTAGTCTTGCAAGTTTCGCAGGAGAACTTTTGTGAAGTTTGGAAAGTAGGAGCGAGGTACTGGCGGAAGTTGTGAGGCGGCATCGTGAGTCATGACCGTCTGACGTCATCCCTACCTGTCACACCTGTCCCACCTCTCCTCACCGACCTCGGCTTCGTCACCGTCACGTCGCTACAATCTTTATTTCATTAATATACTTATAAAGAAAATAACTTATTTGTATTTTATACATGAAACTTAAACAAATGTAAATAAACTGATGTAAATATTGTTCAAAAAAAATTAAATGATACCCAAACTAGTATATTTTGTGTAGGTTGCATTTGCCCCACACACAGCCAGAGGGGGCAAGTGTAACGATACACATTTTTTTTTTTTTTTGTTTATCTTTGACCAGCGATGCTTATAGCCTCCGGTTCCCTCTGACTCGCAATGCAACTAATTTAATTTCGTTCGTCATTTTTTACTTACGAACAAGCGAGAAGAGGGAACCGTGATAGTAGTTTTACTCACTCTCTCTGGTCTGTATCCAATCGGTGTAGACATCTTTCATACCTGTATCCACTCATGTAAGTAAGAATAATGCAAACTGTTGCTGAAAATATATTATTTAAATTTAAAAGCATTCCCTCTCCTTGGTTTTCATTTAAATCAAACTCCTCCACGTCAAATATTTTATTTCTTGACGTTTTCAGCTTCTTCGTCTCCGTAATAGTTTAATGTTCAGATGCCATTACAATCGCTTCGCATTGTCTGTAAAATTTCAAACAATCATCCTTATACTATACTTTGCTTGATTTTAGAACCTGCAGTCATTTCTTTTGTATTTTCACGTAGTCCGATCATTTTTTAAATTTATTCTATCATTACCAGTAACTTCTTGTTCCACCCACGGTCACACAACAATGAAAAGCGAAGTGAACAGTCTGAACATTGATCTCCTACGGAAACTATCTCGAACGTTCACGGATTAAATAAGCAAAAGTTATTTCCAGCTTCTACAATACGAAGTGCAGGATCCAGCTAGATGCTTTCCGTAAATCTTATAACGTGCTGTTGCTTGTATGGTGCCCGACTTTAATATGCAACCCGCAGTTTATTTGCTTTAATGTTCATTTTGTGCTGTACTTTAACTAAATTATTTCAAATTCAAAAATTCGGTACCATCAATTCCTTGTCCAAAATAGAATCGCGGAATCTACTTTAACAATTATGACATCATACTAAGCAAGGGCAACGTTATAAAGGAATGTCGTGGATCCGAACATTTTCAAATCAACGATAAGATACTAAATTCAATCATGACAAATATGTATGTTTCTGTAGTAGATGAAGATGGACTTTCTGATTAACACAAGGACAAATATATCTGCTGTTTGTGCCTGTAATAGCATTGTTAGTACCTCCTACTACTACCACATAATGTCTTTGCTGCGACTATTCAGCGATTTACAGCTGTTTCCTACTACTATTATCATTATTATTATTCATTTGTGTACTTGTTTTAAAGTTATGGCCTGGCAATGAAACACTGGCAACGGAGAGTGTAGCTCTTAATATGATTAGCAAAGCTGGATATAATGTAAGACTGATAGACTGAAGTGACAGCTTTTAATGGCCAAAAACGACCCTTTGGTATTTCAGTACTACACCATTGCTGTGTGTGTATAAATGGAAGCTAATTAGAATTCATTCAAAAATAGGTTAAAGTGAAAAGCAACAGTAAAAATTGTACATAGGTCTTCCTTTAAATTCCTCGTGTGAATTTCTGTACCTCAATTATGTGTGGTTGATTATTACTGTGTAAATAATAAAGCACATAATCCGCGATGGTTATCCCAGAAAAGTAGTGTTCATGCGTCATACTTTTTGCTCAGGAGTCAAAGTGTGTGGAACAAACCAGGCATACACTTTTCTCTGCCGCGATGGAGTGGCCGAGCGGTCTATGGTGCCTTGCTGCGGAGCGCTCGGTTGATCGCCGTCGGTGGTTCGAGTCCTCCATGGGGCGCGCGCGCGCGCGCGCGCGCGCGCGCGCGTGTGTGTGTGTGTGTGTGTGTGTGTGTGTGTGTGTGTGTGTGTGTGTGTGTGTGTGTGTGTGTGTGTTTTCCTTAAGTTAACTTAGTTTAAGTAGTTTTTAAGCCTGGCGACTGATAACCAAAGAAGTTAAGTCCCATAGATTTGCAAACATTTGAATACTTTACGCTTCTTCAAAATAATTCGTCGAATGCCTTTAACGCTTGATTTAGAGATGATGCTCTTCTGTGATTAATGACAACAGAGTTCACACAGTAGAGCCGCACATCACCTTCAGCCTGGTCACAAAAGACATAGATAACACGTCTATTGTTTACAGGTGATAGTTAAAGCTACCAGAATAACTACTACGCTGATGTAACTTTATGACAAGAACAAAAACAATATAACGTATAATATTGTTATGCATCTTCACCAAGGGAAAAAATTATTATAAATCAAGAATTAATTATTACTGCAGGACGTCCTACAATTTCAATCATTTTCTATAGACAGCACTTGTCAACAGACCAAGTGAATCGTCTATGCTTGGGTTTAAGTGGGGGAGGAGTCATATTTATACGTTAATCCAACAATTCAGGGTACATTTTTGCATGTTGGGGGGACCAAAGATTGAAATCCCCGGAAAATTTGTGGGCCAACTTCCTGATGTGGCTAATGGGGATACAAGATATTTTCCCCTGAATCACAAGCAGCCCAGTCAATTTACATTTCGTGTAGGGTTGGAAAGCCACACTGTTATGCAGTCAAGGAAAGAGAGAAAAGTAAAAAAGTAAATGGGAAAATAATCGGTATATAACCACATACACATTCTTTGTCCATATGAAATTGTGACCTTAAATAGTATATTTCACTATTCTAGCATTCGCCCTGAAGCGGAAAAAACATAAGGGAATGTAAGTGTTCCTCGACCTATTTTTCTGTCTTTTTCTTTCAGCCACACAAAGTTGCGTTACTTTACTGAGTTCGTGTTGGAAATATCTCGGGCAATACATTTTTCCCTCGGCATGCCCTCCGCGCAGAAGAAACAGCTAGAGCAGATAGTGCGGAGTGCGGCGCAAGTTTTCTTTCCTGTCTGGCGGGGCGCAGGTTGTTTTGGAATAGCAAGCCGTTCTCAATAGAAAGCTCTTTAACTCGGTAAACTATGTTTTACAGAGCCGGAAGGAGCAGCGCGCGAGGCCTGCGCCGCCAACTTTGCTGGCTTTTCTTGCCCGCGGCGACGCGACAGCAAGTCCGCCGTCTTCCCGAAACACCGCCCCCCCCCTCCCCCCCTCCCCATCACACACACACACACACACACACACACACACCACTTTGCGCTTGGCCTACTCTTCGCGCATCCTCCAGGATCACCAAAGGATGGCGCCACAGCTGTGACATGCCAACCAAAAATCTCCTAAGTCATAGCCCAACAGTCACACCTTATATACATGTGGCGTCTGTTCCGAAAGAAGAGACGTCACTTCTGATCCTGCAGTTGTTATCATTTAATATTCACAGAATATATGACATCAACTGACATTGTGCAAAGGTGAAAATGTGTACCCAGCCGGGATTCGAACCCGGGACTCCTGCTTTCTAGGCAGTTGCGCTGACCCCTACATCACTGGGGACACAGTGATCACCGCACCTGCAAGGACTACCTAAGCACGCCTCCCGTCAGATACAAATTCCCAGCTTCGCCCTGCCCACAGTACTTAAACTCGTAGTTATGAAACTAATTCCCGTAAGAGTAAGGGCTTCAAACTTGCCCACCCCTCCCCAATAACGATAGGATCATTGCCCGTCACCGGCATATTATATATATATACATGTGGCGTCTGTTCCGAAAGAACAGACGTCACTTCTGATCCTGCAATTGTTATTATGTAATATTCAGCTTTGTCTAATCGCAGTTGATGTCATATATTCTGTGAATATTAAATAATAACAACTGCAGTATCAGAAGTGACGTCTGTTCTTTCGGAACAGACGCCACATGTATATATATATATAATATGCCGGTGACGGGCAATGATCCTATCGTTAGTGGGGAGGGGTGGGCAAGTTTGAAGCCCTTACTCTTACAGAAATTAGTTTCATAACTACGAGTTTGAGTACTGTGGGCAGGGCGAAGCTGGGAATTTGTATCTGACGGGAGGCATGCTTAGGTAGTCCTTGCATGTGCGGTGATCACTGTGTCCCCAGTGGTGTAGGGGTCAGCGCAACTGCCTAGAAAGCAGGAGACCCGGGTTTGAATCCCGGCTGGGTACACATTTTCAGCTTTGCCCAATCGCAGTTGATATCATATATTCTGTGAATATAGTCACACCTTACCTGTGTTTTTTGTGTCCCAGTCTCGTCGCCGCTTTTGTGTCTCGTTCCGTTGTAGGTGTCGGTGGCCGAGTGGAATGAGACCGACACAGGAATATAGATAGCACACTGGTGCAGTTACGGAGGTGAGCAGCCAGAAACTAGAACACTAGAGTAAATTAGAACGAGATATATATTGAACAGAATTTATACAATACTTAACTTTTACATAGTTGTGCTAGAGTCCTGCCTAGTGCCTAACTGATAGCCAAGTCTTCACTGGTCCTATCGGATTCCGAAGTCTTTACTTGTTCCTAACTCAGTCCCAAGTGAACGATGTCGTTCAGCGGTGGCCACGAGCGGAGTTTCAGCAGAGGGCGCTCGTGGCTGTCGTCGTAAGAACGCCGCGCCGTGCGTGCATGGCGGCGCGCGGCGAAAGTAGGTGGCGCGCACTTTGGACTTGTGCGACACCACAGTGTTGCCACTGTCAACCCTGTAGGAAGACCGATTCTAATATATTAATACAGGGTGTCCGAAAAGTCTTTCCCTGATTACATAACTAGCACTTTATTCACACGAAGTGATGCGTGCTATCGACAAGGGTTCGCAAATCGATTTCTTATTTCTTGATTTCCAGAAGGCTTTTGACTCCGTACCTCACAAACGGCTATTAATCAAATTTCGTAGTTATGGTATATCGCACCAAATTTGCGACTGGATAGGGGATTTCTTTGTCAGAGGGGACACAGTTCGTAGTAATCGATGGTAAGGCATCGACTAAAACAGAGGTGATATCGGGCGTTCCACAGTGTAGTGTTATTGGTCCTCTGCTGTTCCTTATTTACATAAACGATTTAGGGAAAAATCTAAGTAGCTCTCTTAGGTTGTTTGCAGATGACGCCGTTATTTACCGTCTACTGAAATCATCTGAAGATGGAAACCAACTGCAGAACGATCTGAATAAGATATCAGTATGGTGTAAAAATTGGCAATTGACTCTAAATAATGAGAAGAGTGAAGTCGTCCACATCAGTACGAAAAGATATGCGTTAAACTTTGTTTACAAGATAAATCCATCGAAAGTGAAGGCCGTAAACTAGGAATTACTATTACTTCAGACTAAAATTGGAAAGAACACGTAGATAATGTCGTGGGAAAGGCGTTTATCGGCAGAACCCTTAAAACATGCAGCAGAACTATAGAAGAAACTGCATACACTACGCTTGTCCGTCCATTTTTGGAGTATTGCTGCCCAGTGTGGGATCCTTATCAGGTGGGTTTGACGGAGGAGATCGAAAGAGTCCAAAGAAGGGCAGCCCGTTTCGTATTGTCACGATACAGGGGAGACAGCGTTTCGGAAATGATACAGTATCTGGGATGGGAATCATTACAACAAAGGCGCTTATCGCTGCGGCGTGGGCTACTTACGAAACTCCAATAGCCAACATTCTCCTCTGAATGCGAAAATATATTGTTGACTCCACTTACATATGTAGAAATGATCATCAGAATAAAATACGAGAAATCAGAGCTCGAACGGAGAGATTCAGGTGTTCTTTCTTCCCGCGCGCTATTAGAGAATGGAATGGCAGATACATACTATAACGGTGGTTCGATGAACCCTCTGCCAAGCACATAAAAGTGATTTGCAGAGTATCCGATATAGATGTAGATGTAGACTTAAATTTATATCTCAGGCTTGAAGAAAGATACAAATATGAAACTGGTGTCTAATTGTTTAGAAACTATCAAAGTTTTTTTCACACATCAGTAAACTTCCACATGTGCACCCTTGGTAGCACGTAGCACATTTAGGCGATATTCGATTTCTGTCCACACATTAGCCTGCATCACTGGAGGAGGGATCGATTCAACGACTCTGGTTATCCGTTGCCACAGGGTTTCAAGATCTCGTACACGTGTTCGGTCGACCTCGTCCTTGACGTAACCCCACAAAAAGAATATTGGGGTTATGTCAGGATTGCGTGGAGGCCAAACCCTTGGCCCATCACGATCAGTCCATCGCCCAGGAAAGGTCATATCGAGATAGTCACGGACGTCCAAACCCCAATGAGGCGGTGCACCGTCTTGCTGAAACAAGACATGGGGGTGATAGCAGCTGAGCAGCTGATGCAACATGTCCAGATTCACAGCAGATGTGATGGTAGCCTCAGCGAAGAAGAATGGCCCCATAATTCGATCGTGCCATAGCGCGCACCAAACATTCACCTTTGGATTGCCTCTGGTGCACTCCATGACCTCGCCCGTGGGTTGTGAACCCCAAATGCGGACATTATGGCGATTCACTAATCCACTGCCACAAAAGGTCGCTTCGTCGGAATAGGCAATTCGTCTAAGATAACCATCATCGTCCTCAATACGTGATAGCATTTCGACCGCAAAGTCATATCGACGTTTACCGCCATTGGGCAACAAGGCCTGAATGAATTGCACTTTGTCTGCACGAAACAACGTTTATGTAAAATGTCATGGAGAGAGCCTTTTGGCATCTGTAATTCACGTGAGGCCCTGTGCACCGATTTCTTCGTACGTCGCAGAAAAGACTGTCTCACAGCTTCCACCCTGTCTGCTGAGGTTCTTGGTCGACCAGACCTCGGAAGGTCAACAACCGATCCTGTATTCTTGAACTACTCATACCAGGCTTTAATGCTCTTGACATCTGGTGAATTCTTTCCAAATGTTGTCTGGATGTGTCTATGCACTGTGCTTGATGATCGTGCCTCATGGTACTACAGGACACACTGTGCCTTCTTCTGATTGGTTAACATGGCTTCTTGGGCGCTGCACCTCATCCACTATTTACGTACTGGTAACCTAAAACAGAAAAAAAAACTTTTAAAGTTTGCAAACAATTCTACACAAGTTTCATATTTGTATCGTACTTCTAGCCTGAGTTATCAATCTATGTAATCAGGGAAAAACTTTTCCGACACCTTGTATAAAAACACTATAGAGTGCAAAATTCACTTTTTATTATCTACATCTGCATATACACTCCGCAATCCACAGTAAAGTGCGTGGCGGAGGGTACACTGTACCACTACTACGCATTTCCTTTCCTACTTCAATCCCAAATAGAACGAGGAAAAAAAAAAGAATGTCTATATGCTTCCGTACGAGCCATAATTTCTCTTATCTTCTCTTTGTGATCATTATGCGAAATGTAAGTAGGCGGCAGGAAGATCGTTCTACACTCAGCTTCAAATTCCGGCCCTAAAAATTTCCTCAACAGAAATTCACGAAAAGAACGTCGTCCCTGCTCCAGCGATTCCCCTTTTAGTTCACTGAATATTTCCGTGAAACTCGCGCATTGGTCGAACCTACCAGTAACTAACCTAGCTGCTCGCCTCTGAACTGCTCCAGTGACTTCCTTTAAACTGGTCTGCTGCGGGTCCCAAACACTTGAGACGTGGTCTTACACGCTTTTTTTACGCGGCCTCCTTTACAGATGAAATACATCTTCCCAAAATAATAAATCGAAGTCGGTTGTCCGCCTTACTTACAACTGTCCTTAAATGTTCGTTCCATTCCATATCACTCTGCAATGTTACGCCTAGATATTTGAGCGACGCGAGTACATCAAGAAGCTCACTACTATTGGTTAGTTTCGACACAATTTTCGACCACCATAACGTTACCTGCCTGATTACGTGAAGAGAATGGAACAAAACGTGTAAGTATTAAAGTTCTCACGTAATCAAACAATGGTAAAGTAAGCACGAACTGAATATAATTACTAATTTTGCAGAAGACTGATACACAGAAATTGATGCTGGAATCTGATTCAAAAAATATTAAGATAGGAGCCAATTGCGGAAATAATATCAAATAACGTTATAAAACGGCGAGACTGTACCTATTTCCAGTAGTTATTGCTCTCATTGACACTATGTCGGTTGTCGTTCAAGAATAAGATTGAAAAATATGCACAAATCCAGTGTGGTTGTTGATTAGAAAACAGATCGCCATTGAAACACAGCTTTGTTTGGTTCCATTCACGGTATTATACCTAAAATTAAAATCATGACCTCGGAGCGTAACATTACTCACAACAAATATTCAAACTCAATAAAAAATAGTAGAAAGACTGCAGTTTTTGTGAAAATTCCCATATGAAAGTGGATTATAAATGGAATAGTCAATTTCAATGGTAATGGATAAAGAAAACCAAACTAGTAAAATTGCTTTCAAAGCAGTTGCGCCATTAATGAAGAGAGAATTTCTGATGCGGGATGGGAAGAGTGAAATTAAATAAGAACTAAGGGAAATGGACACTTTTAAATGATTTAATATGCTTAAGATCATGGTGCAACTCACATCATATACACAGGACAAATCTGGAGCTTCTTCACGCTAGAAGAAAAAAACGAGAATGGCGAATAAAGAGAATGCCGATCCTCTCTTCAGAGATGGATAATGAAGAGAGAGTAAATAATTATCGCCAAGGCGAATGTAGTGTTTCACTACCTTCAGAACCTGAAGATGGCCCAACATTGGGTGGAAATTAGTCGGCAACAAAAGTCAATTTTGTGCTCTAGACTGTGTCTGTATATAAAAAAATCGCACTGACGAGTTTTACGGCCTACATTAGATTTGTAGTTTTATAAGTTATTGCTAACATTTTGACTAAAATAATAATCTACATAATAAAAAATTATGGTGATAAGATTACGACTCTACTACTGTGGTAATATTTATGCATTTATGCATTCTTTCTGACCGTATTTTAACAAACAGCTAAAATTATATGATGTTTAGCTTTGACAAAGACAGTCTTTTTTAAACTTTTACCGCTTTGAACTTTCATTTTAATATCTCTCCCACATTTTCATTATATTTTTCCGTTAAAATATTATCACCTGTCTCGCTTTGGTACTTCAATGTTTATTTTCTTTGCCTGTACTGGTTACGAATGACTATAGGCTGGAACGAACGTAGCGTACATTTGGCGTTCGTAAATCAGTCATGTGACATCCACTGCTCCAAAATTTCTTTTGCGCACGCCATATTGCTTTCTCTGTTTCATGATTTTGTTATTATAACTCAAGCGTTGTCATTTCAAAGCAATGGCGCACTGGAATTATCAAAAACACGTCGTTCTTCAGACAATGAATTATAATCTAATGTTGGTTAGTTAGTTAACAGCTGCCATTGACAGCTCGAGAATAACGGATTACTATTGCAGCTGTTCGCAATAGCGTAATAGGCGAGGAATTAGTTTGTGATGTACGAACATGTTACACGGTGGTTCGGAACTTGCTACGGCGCGCTTGCTCAGCGCGTTCGGTCAGACCTTAGCCTCCAAATAATACAAAGCCTACTCACTAGGAGCGTACCTTCGCTGAGCAGTGTAGCCGCTGTAGTTCAAACCTCTTCCGCTGTTGGCGCCACAAGTCAACCTCATTCCGTGTAGATCCTTATGGAAGCCAAATATAAAATAAGACGTAAAATATGTCCGCATAGCACTGCGGTTAATTTTGATAAGTGATGTCGAAAACAATTATTGAAGTTCATGTTACCGTCTCTTTTTAACAATGATAACATCAACTATTTCTTGTCATTACCATGTACACAGATTTTAGGCCAATTGATTGAAATTGTTTTACGGGCTTTCCTAGAGAGCTTTTTTTCTAAGTTTTCTTTTATTTTCGCAAAATATTCCCTGCGTACCTGGTCTGTCATATTGTTCATGAATTTCGCTGAGTAGGGCCGCAGAAAATTTTGCAATATTAATGTGCTCAGGAGCTCTGCACTGTAACGCGGGATTACGACAAATATGGGGCAGTAGCATTATTAACAGTGCGAACAGTACCTTTGGCTTTTCTATGACTGATTCCAATGGCTCGTTAGTCACACTTCCTAGTCTTGCCAGGAACATGATGAATGCACATTTCGGTTATCGAAGACCACCTCGGTCTTTTCCTTTAATTAAGGCCGTTATTGGTGACGGAGATTGTACACTGCTGATCTTGTTGAAAATCTTCAAAATATATATTTTCTTCGACGACACGTAATTTTATTATGAGGCTGTGAAATATGGCCTTCTTGGAAGACTTCTTTGCTTATATTCACCTTGTCTGTAGCAATTTTATCGTCCTTAAGTTTCACAGATTTTGTCCCGGATCTTTCAGTTTCTCTTCTCGATTGTTTCAGCTTAATTAGTTTGCTTGGCAGTTACATTTCAAAAACACTAGGAACAGCATTAGGATTCAATTTATTTACTCCGATGCGCATGGATGTTTGTACTGTCTTTAGTATAAGTTAGTTTATAAGTAATTTGTAAGTTTAGGGACTGATAGCCTCGCAGTTGAGTCCTATAAGCTTAACAAACATTTTAAAAATTACTTTACATTCAGGTCGCATTTATAGTCTGCGGTAAGAAAATGGTTACTACCACAGAACGCTGCCATAATTTATCCTTTGTATCGCTAGGCAACAATAAAATATACAATCACTGATTTTTAGGAAATACTCATACTATGTCTACTTATTGATTTTATCCATAATTGTCTAGTGGATTCATTGCTGCGAAATTCGTGACAACTAACTCCAGTAGCTTTATTTCGGGAGCCCTGATTGCAAAATGGTACACAAGAATATACCATTTTTCGCAACACACACAAAAGTTTGTAGATTCTCATGTAAAAACAGTAAGTTACACTCTTTTAGGTTGCACAGTGAGCATTACAATGTATAGTAGAATGCACTTCAGTCAAGTTGCGCGGGCGTGAGGTTGTTATGTGGCGCCTCTAGCGGCAGCTCTTTCAACAAGAGCGGCGACATACGTTTACTGCTAGTGACAAGGCTTTTATATTATTGGAGGCTAAGGTCAGACGGTTGCCGGCATGGTAGCACGACGCCCTCTGTAACGAGAGGAGTTATCCGAAACGATCAAAATAGAACAAAACAAGCCAACGTCCACAAAGTACCCTTTAAAATCGACGAACCAATCGAAAGAGAGAAAACGAAAGACGGTTCAACTAACACCGTCTGAATAAAAGGCCTGTGCACTGCCGTGCCACGTCACATCACACAGAGTAGTTCGCGATCGTGTAGCTCACTGGCTGGCCGCAGTGAGGCGGTGGGCCGTGCCCCATCAGCCAGCCAGTAAGCTATTCGATCGCTACTCTGCGTGACGTGACGTGGCACGGCAGTGCACAGGCCTTCTCTTCAGACGGTGTCGGTTCAACGCCATCTGTAATAAAAAACTGAGTAAAATTCTCAACGAACAACCCAGAACAAATATGAACAAACGACCGCAAAGCATCGATTTAACTGAAGAAAATAAAACTATAACCACCACTATCAATTTTTTGTCCCACTTTATTTTTCCTCTTGCTTCCTATAAGGTTTACGCACACTCTTGTTAACTTAACGCAACTGTATTCTGCAAGATTCTGAGTTGTTCAAAGGTAACAGCACCTCCTCTGAAAAACGCATTTCTTCTGTTTCGAGAACATGCCATGAAATACATAGCAACGAAATTGTAAACATAGACTTCTTTAACACATGTACATAAACTGGGTACATACTGTTACAATAACTGTTTTAAATGACGTATTGATAATAATAACTTTGTATATATATTGAGCACTAGAGTTATGTGGAATTCAGTATTACCACACTTATTCCGTTTGTGATTTTAGCTGTAAAAGGAAACGTAATCACGTTTTGAAATAGAATATTTGCTCTTTATTTTAGCGCAGAAGAGTATAACATGAACGACGGCAATCTGAACTACAGGAAAGGTAATACCATCTACGTTAAAAGCGTCCATAGCAACCATGTCAAACATTTAAGTAGATGCATTGATTCTAATTAATGACTTTCAATATATTCCACAAATAATGAATAAAAGCTTAGAGAAAGAAATAAACAAAGTAATTTGTTGCAATGTATACACTTCCCTTCTGCTTGATTAAGGAACTACACTTTCCACAGAAATCTGGGACTTCCTTTATATACGAAGCTACCTCTATTAGCACTTTGTGCAGAATCTTCATTATTACAGTATCCTTACGTGCATGTGCTTCAGAAGACCATTGTTCAATTCGTTGTTACGTATTTCACGGCATGTTCACGAAATAGAACAAACACGCATTTTAGAGGGAGCATCCTTACATATGCACAACTGTAAACATTGACGAACAGAGCTCTAATTAATTAATAAGAGTTTATGAAATTCTTTTAGAAAAAAAAAAAAAAAAAAGGTAGGTGCGCGTTCCGAACCACTGACATTCAGCATCATAAAACAACGCCTTACCACTACGCTACAGCTCATAATAAGAAGTTGAGTTCTCTAATCTCGTACTATTGATGACCGTTGTTACCTGATGCTAATACTGCATTTTTAGACACTAGATTGTCATTTATCGTACGAAGAACGACGTGGTTTTGTAAATTCTTCAGTGCGCCATTGCTTTTGAATGACAACGTGTAAGTTACAAAAAGAAAATGATCAAATACGCAACGCAAGATGACCTATGTCAGAGAGAGTTCTGGGCGAGGAATGTCACATGACATCTCCGAACGGCTGGTTTTCGTTAATTCAATGGAGAGTGTCAAATCTCCGTTATTTTTGCAAATATCTTTCAAATGATACGAGATATGAAAAAAAAAAAAAAAAAAAAAAAAAAAAAAAAAAAAAAAAAAAAAAAAAAAAAACATAAGGGAACAAAGTTGCAGAGAATTTCCTCCTCTACAAATTCGGTTATTCAATTTTCGCGTCAGATGAAAGGTTAATCCGTTATTTTCATTTAAATTTCGAGCTGTCAAAAGACCATCGCAAAGGCCCAGTTTTAGTGTTACTAAAGTCGGCCAAAAAACATCCTACGGGCGCTGATTTCCCAAAAGAAACAAAAATGTCACTGAAATATCTGATTGTAATACTGGAATAAGTGATAGGCCTACGCTGTAACTGTTGAAATACTTAAGATCGTAATATGATGCAATGATGTTACCCGCAAATTGGCTGTATGTGGAACGTTTTCTGCCAGCTCGGTGCTGAGAGCAAGGCTTTCATATAAGGGCATGAGTCAGAGACAGGATCAGGAGACGCCAACAGGATTTTGCCAGGATGATCATACATGAAGACCTGAATCGGAAAACAACATTTGGTCAAATTTCACTTCTGAAACTCAGAATGACTCACAAATGGCCGCAATGATAAACTTTTTTTTCCAAACTGTTTCACAGAGTAAGACTGTACGGTATTTCCTCCTCTAAACCATCTCACGAACTAAAATATATATTGAAATAAGTGTCAGGAGGTCAGAGAAATTATCGCTGAACCTGATGGGATACGAATTCGATATTACACGATGTATGCGGAAGAATTTGCACCCCTTTTAGCAGCATAGTACAGAAGGTCTCTAGAGACGCGAAGTGTTCCTAAGGATTGGAAAAGAGCCCAGATCATTTCCGTTTACAAGAACGGTCTGTCAATCAGATGTGCAAAACTATAGTTGCAGAATTTTGGTATAATTTTATGTTACAGTTTTATGAAATTTCTGGAGACCGGAATAAACATGGTTTCCTAAAGCAGAGATCACAGCTCGTGATATTAATTAACGAGACCGAAAGGGCAATAGAGACAGCATCGCTGGTAAATGCCATGTTTCTTGACTTCCGCAAGGCGTTCGACACCGTTTCACACCGTCGCCTGATGAATAAAGTGCGTGCATGTGGAGTATCAGACCAACTGTGTGACTGGATTCAGGCGTTTCTGGCTAACGGAACGCAGCATATCATTCCCAATGAAGTCATCAGACGTTCAAGGAACCTCAGGCGTGCTCCAGGAAAGTAATAGTATGATGGGGAAAAAATGGAGAATATGGCGGATGACGTAACAATTCAATCTCCGCGCGCCTATTTTTTCTCGTCTTTTTTTCTTTATCTGTTTTTTCAAACGGTGCAGGATGGTTCAGTAGTATGATATATTGATAGTTACACCATTTTGTGAGTAATCCATTATAATTACTCCTTCTGCATCACAAAACACCCATGCCATCACCTTGCCGGCAGATTTTTGCATTGACGTAAGGGATGAAGGAAGTTTCCGTTGTTGTGAATGTTGTTTTGTCTCGGGATCAAGGTGATGAATCCACTTTTCGTCCATTGCCACATACCGTACCCTGCAAGAAAGCCGCCTTCATCCTCGTAAAATTGTCGGACGATTTCTTCACAACAATGAACACACTCCCGACAGTGATCTGCATTCAGTTCTTTTGGAACCCATCGAGATGAAACTATCCGTATTCCAAGTGGCGCAGCTAGGATTTGGTTTCTGGGAGGGCGGTAATTTTTTTAATAAATAAAGCATATTGAATTTATTAATCTATGACTTATTTTTACACTTTTCATAATTTAACCATTTATACTACGAAAATAATTGCACAAGAAATGAAATGAGTAGCCTCGCTTTAATTTGAAAGTGGAAGAGGAGCAACATGGTGGAAATGGATTGTATACAATCAGCTCGTAAAATAATTAAGCATCTTCTACGTTACTAGCCAAAGATAAAGGTCTTCACAGTTTAATTAATATGAGACTATGTGTAAAAATTGAACTAAAATCACAATTGTTGTTCATAAGATTCCACTCGGTCGCGCCGCTGACCTGGTAAGCAGCGGTAGCCGCATATGAACAATCGGCTTCTAACTTCAGCATAGCAGTAACAATAGCGGCAGCATCAGAGCCTGTCACGGCCGCAGTTAAAACCGCTCACAGTAACAGCAGCACACGTTCTCAGTGGCGGCATCACGTTGGCGAACCATTGTCATGTTCACTTGTGCTTGGCAAATTATAGTTAAGCTGATTTATTAAATGTGTACTACTTCAAATTTCCGCTTCCGACCTGTTTAAAAAATAAAAATTAAAATTAAAAATTCTTTGAGAAGCGCTGTGTTCCTTCGTATTCCACAAAGTAATATCCATAGCAATGTCATGAGCACGCCAACAGGAGATTCCAAATGTGGTTTGATGTGCTGCAACGTTGTTAGACGATCATGCAAAAACGCATCGTGAATTGCAGTTACTGTTTCATCAATGGCAACGGTAACAGGCCTTTCGCTCCTTTACACATCTTCCACACTCGTCCCTACCCGTTGACGGTGGACAACCAGTTTTAGGCGCGGTGCACACTTGACGCAGCATAGGAGCAGCACAGGCAGAGGAGGGCAGTGCAGCATGCATCGCCCACGTAACACACCACCTGCTGCATGACCACTGAAAACCTCTGGATGCAATTAGATTTAATTCCTGAACCTCCTATAAAACTCAATTTATGCGTGTGTGTGCGTGTGTATTCTGATGAAGTGAGTATAAGTGCAGTGAGTGGCCTGTTGAGCAACAGGCAAAAGTGACGAATATGTGGCGAACTTGTCTGGTTTATGGAAGTTCATTATAAGCTTTTGAGCTGTTCCGACTAAACAGACGACAGTTCAAAGGGAGTGACATGCTGAGTGAGAAAGACTTACCACAGAAGAAAAACAGTGTGTGACACGTCATACCCACTGAAGAAAAATTAGGAATAGTTTTTAGGAATGTAATTAAAATCAGACTTGTTTTCTCTCATTTCTTTTATAATTCAGAGAAACAAGTGTCACTGCAAATTCAATAATTGAAAGAAGCTTTGTACAACTGACATGTTTAATCATGATTGTGGTGCAGTATATATGATCAGAAACACTTTTCTTCTCGGTGACACCTTGTATGCTTTTCATATGTCTCAGATTGAAAGCTATATCGATATGAAAATTTTTGCAAATCGTAGTTTCCTTGTTTAACTGCATTTACACACAAAGTGTTTTCTTACTTAGGTCTTTATTCGTAGCTCTTCCATGCTCCTGAGTACTAAGACACTGACATCTTTTTTTCTTCTTCTTTGACGTCATCTGTGGTTGTACGTCCAGTATTTTATTACACTGCACTCCTATTTTCTCTCTGTCAGTATTTCTAATGATAATTACCATCAGCAGCCATTATATTAGTTCCAAAAATGTTCAAATATTTGTAATCCTATGGGCCGAACTACGTTGTCATCAGTCCCTAGTCTTACGAACTACTTAAACTAAATTAAACTAACCTAAGGACAACGCACACATCCATGCCAGAGGGAGGATTGGAACCTCCGACGTGGGAGGCCGCGCGATCCGTAACGTGGCGCTTCAGACCGCTCGGTTACTCCCGCGCTGCTTATATTAGTGAAACTATGCTAGTACCACATGAACCACAGACATTGTCTCAGTGATGCAGATAGCCGTACCGTAGGTGCAACCACAGCGGAGGGGTATCTGTGGAGAGGCCAGACAGACATGTGATTCCTCAAGAGGGGCAACAGCCTTTTCAGTAGTTACAGGGGCAACAGTCTGGATGATTGACTGAGCTGGCCTTGTAACATCAGCTAATTTGGCTTTGCCACACGGTTACTGCGAACAGCTGAAAGCAAGGGGAAGCTACAGCCGTTACTTTTCCCGAGGACATGCAGCTCTACTGTATGAAAATATGATGATGGCATCCTCTCGGGTAAAATATTCCGGAGGTAAAATAGTCCCCCATTCGGATATCCGGGCGGGGACTACTCAGGAGGATGTTATCATCAGGAAAGACAATACTGGCATTCTACGGATCGGAGCGTGGAATGTTACATCCCTTAATCGGGTAGGAAAATTAGAAAATTTAAAAAGGGAAATGGATAGGTTGAAGTTAGATATAGTGGGGATTAGTGAAGTTCGGCGGCAGGATGAACAGGATTTCTGGTCAGGTGAGTACAGGATTATAAATACAAAAGCAGTTGGGGGTATAACAGGAATAGGACTGATAATGAATAAGAAAATAGGAATGCGGGTAAACTACTATAAGCAGCACAGTGATCGCATTATCATTGTCAAGATAGATACGAAGCAAACACCGACAACAGTAGTACAGGTTTATATGCCAACTAGCTCTGCCGATGATGAGAAGATCGAAGAAATATATGAAGAGCTTGAAGAGCTAAAGGAAATTATTCAGACAGTTAAGGGAGAGGAAAACTTAATTGTGATGGGAGACTGGAATTCCGTAGTAGGAAAAGGAAGAGAAGGAAAAATAGTAGGTGAATATGGACTGGGCAGAAGAAATGAAAGGGGAAGTCGCCTTGTAGAATTTTGCACGGAACATGATTTAATTGTAACAAACACGTGGTTTATGAATCACAAAAGAAGGTTGTATACGTGGAAGAGACCAGAAGACACCGGAAGGTATCAGATAGATTATATAATGGTAAAACATAGATTCCGGAACCAGGTTATAAACTGCAAGACATTCCCAGGAGCAGATATAGACTCTGACCATAACTTGTTAGTCATGAACTGTAGGCTGAAACTGAAAAAACTGCAGAAAGGTAGGAAAATAAGGAGATGGGACCTGGATAAATTGAAGGAAAGTGACGTTCTGGTGAATTTCAGAGGGAGATTTAGGCAACAATTGACAGAAACAGGGGGAAATAAAACAGTAGAAGAGAAATGGGTAGCATTGAGAGATGAAATAGTGAAGGCAGCAGAGGACAAAATAGGTAGAAAGGCAAGACCTACAAGAAATCCTTGGATAACACAGGAAATACTACATTTATTGATGAAAGAAGAAAATATAAAAATGCAGTAAATGAAACAGGCAAAATGGAGAACAGACGACTAAAAATGAGATTGACAGGAAATGCAAAATGGCTAAGCAGGAGTGGCTAGACGCCAAGTGCAAATCTGTAGAAGAATGTATAAGAAGGGGGAAAATAGATACCGCCTACAGAAAGATAAAAGAGACATTTGGGGACAAGAAAAGTAATTCTACGAATATCAAGAACTCAGATGGGAAACCAGTTCTCAGCAAAGAAGGGAAAGCTGAAAGGTGGAAAGAGTACATAGAGCAGCTCTACAAAGGAAATGAACTTAGAGACGATGTTGTAGGAAGGGAAGAGAAAGTAGATCAAGATGAAATAGGAGATGCTATACTGAGAGATGAATTTGACAGAGTCCTGAAAGACCTGTGTCAGAACAAGGCCCCAGGAGTAGATGACATACCCTCAGAGCTACTAAAGTCTCTGGAAGAGCCAGCCATGACAAAACTATTTGAACTGGTGTGTAGGATGTACGAGACAGGCGAAATACCCTCAGACTTTAAGAAAAATGTAATAATCCTATTCCAAAGAAATCAGGCGCAGGCAGGTGTGAAAATTACAGAACCATCAGTTTGATAAGTCATGGTTGCAAAATTTTAACACGAATTATCTACAGGAGAATGGAAAAGCTGGTAGAAGCTGACATCTGGGACGATCAGTTTGGATTCAGGAGGAACGTAGGAACCCGGGAGGCAATACTCACTTTACGTCTTATCTTAGAAGATAAATTTTGTAGATTTGGAGAAAGCATTTGACAATGTTGACTGGACTACACTCTTTCAAATTCTGAAGTCAGCAGGGGTAAAATACAGGGAAAGGAGAGTTATTTACAACTTGTACAAAAGCCAGACCACAGTTATTAGACTCGAAGGGCATGATAGGGAAGCATCAGTTGGGAAGGGAGTAAGACAGGGTTGTAGCCTTTCTCCGATGTTATTCAATTTGTACATTGAGCAGGCGGTGAAGGAAAGCAAGGAAAATTTTGGAATAGGGATTAAAGTTCAGGGGGAAGAAATAAAAACATTGCGTTTTGCTGATGACATTGTAATTCTGTCAGAGACAGCGAACGACTGGAAGAGCAATTGAATGGAATGGACAGCGTGTTGAAGAGAGCGTATAAAATGAACATTAACAAGAGCAAAACAAAAGTGATGGAATGCGGTATTAGAAAATCAGGCGATGCTGAAGGAATTAGATTAGGTAACGAGACAATGAAGGTGGTAGATGAGTTTTGTTACTTGGGTAGTAAAATAACATGCGATGGTCGCAGTGCAGAGGATATAAAATTCAGAATGGTAATGGGAAGAAAGGCATTCTTGAAAAAGAGAAATTTGTTAACATCGAATATTAATTTAAGTGTAAGGAAGTCTTTTCTGAAGGAATTTGTGTGGAGTGTTGCATTGTACGGGAGTGAAACATGGACGATAAGCAGTGCGGACAGGAAGAGAATAGAGGCTTTTGAAATGTGGTGCTACAGAAGAATGCTGAAGATTAGGTGGGTAGATCACATAACTAATGAAGAGGTACTGAACAGAATTGGCGAGAAAAGGAATTTTTGGCATACCCTGACTAAAAGAAGGAATCGCTTGGTAGGAAACATTCTTAGACATCGAGGAATCGTAAATTTAGCATTGGAGGGAAGTGTGTGGGGTAAAAATCGCAGAGGGAGGCCAAGAGACGCGTATAGTAAGCAGATTCAAATGGATGTGTGTTGTCGTTCTTATGAGGAGATGAAAAGGCTTGCTCAGGATAGAGTAGGGTGGAGAGCTGCATCAAACCAGTCTCCGGACTGAAGACCATAACAACAACATGCTAGTACTTTTGCAATAGTTAAATTTCTGAAAGTAGTATAGAATTCATCGTCTATGGTTTAGCAGTAGGCTGAAGCTCCACGAAGGGGTGGATATTGTGTTCAAGAAATAAAAATGGTCCGTGAAGGTAAAAAAAAAAAAAAAAAAAAAATCGTTGCACGTCCTTCCTGGCTTCGCCGAAGTTATGAGGTAGTAGTACCGGGAATTTTAACTTACATAGTTCTGTCATGTCTGCCACAAAGTTTACTGAAACCAGAGACTATATACCGTAAAACACACAGTCAGCATGTTCGGTTTATGAATCTGTGTCTTTATATTTCAGTAAGTTGTTCATTTCAAGCTTGGGTCTGTATCGGCAGCATACAAAGAAGAGAGACACAAGGCAGCTCCGCACTCGGCACAGCAGGCGGCAACAGCCGCGCGTGGCGCATAGTTGCCGACCGCGTCGCGTCAAACGTATCTCTCGTATTTTCTCGAAAATGGAAAGAGATATGGTTCTCCCGCCACCGTTCAAGACAATTTAGATTTGTTAGCTTCATTTCGTACGCAGTAATGTATAATGTAAAACGCACCAAACGCCCCCAACATCATGTGGTGGCTTTTAGCAATAATATGCAGAAAAATATATTTTCTTCTAGCGAATACTTTCTGCAAAATCGATTTAGAAAGTTGCGTGCCGGCCGCGGTGGCCGAGGTGACTGAGGCGCTCCAGTCATGTTCGGCACGGCCACTATGGTCGGGGGTTCGAATCCCCCCTCGGGCATGGATATTTGTGCCGTCTTAGCTAGTTCATAAGTAGTTCGTAAGCTTATGGACTGATGACCCCATAGTTGGGTCCCATAAGTTGTACAAACATTTGAACATTTGCGTTAACGCAAAACACTCACAAATCCGGCAGAGAAGGATGAAGCTTATATTCGTCTACATAAAACAATTTTTTTTCGAAGCATATCGGATGATTTGAAGTTTGCGGCAGAGGTGGAACAGAGGCGCAGGAAAACTGTGCTCCTTGGACAACCGGACAGAAGCCTGACCGAGGAAACGTCTGCCCTCCGCCTCGGCTGCGTTAAGTGTGCGACAGGCTGCCCCATTGGAAAGCACGGTTTACAGACGGCTGGCGACCTATCCTCTGCCTGTGCTGCGTCAAATGTGCGCTTGGCCTTGCTCTGTTACACAAGACGGAGCACTTTCCTTAAGTGTATAATGGGATATAGTCCGCAATTTCCTTGGGCGTAATTCACTTCAAATGAAGATATTTAATCACACAACTGTCATTGATTCCATCGACGTCCACCAGTTTGCTTACGCTTTGGTATTCAATGCATCCTAGCGGCAAAACTAACAAAGCTGGATGCTTAAAATTTGACTTGCATACCCACAAAAGGTTACTATGAAGGCTGCGGTGTAATGGCTGAGCGCTCTAAGGCGCCTTGTTGCGCAGCGTGTGGTTGTTTCTCGTCAGAAGTTCGAGTCCTCCCTAATGCATGTGTGTGTGTGGGTGGGTGGGTGGTGGGGGATGTGTTTGTTTTGTCCTTAGGTTAGTTTAACGTAGTTTGTAACACTAGGGACTGAAGACCACAGTAGGTAAGCTCCATAGATTTACAAACATTTGAATTTGAATTTTTACCTTGAAAGTCGGTAGTGTTGTTTGTGCGAGACATCACGGTAGCTATCTTGGGCTAGATACTTTTAAACACACCTTTTTTTATTTACTCTCCACTGCTACCTTGCCCATAAAATCAGAAAAGTTGGAAAATCTGAAATGTGAGGTAAAGTACTAATCACTATAGGTTGCAGCTGTTTATATATCACTCACAGGATATTCCCAACTCGAAGTAACACTGACTGAATCAGGAGAAGAAGCAGAAACAACAGAGTGAAATACAAATAGTTCATTTTCATTATAGATGATGTTCCATACATTTTGTTAACTTTTTTATTTCCAAAGATTTTATGGTTTTATTCAAATACTAGATGCATTTTTCCCAGTCTTATATTAGAAACGAAAATAAAAACTCTAAAGAATTACATCTTCATGTATCAATGAAAATATTAGAAATTATGAAACAGTAAAACAAAGAAATATGCATAATGTACTAAATTATAAGTGCAGTATCCAAAGAAAGAAAAATAGTAATAAAATACGAATCATCTATAAAATTGAAACTTCCTGACAGATTAAAATTGTGTGCCGGAACCGGGACCCGAACCTGGGACCTTTGCCTTTCGCGGGCAAGCGCACTACCGACTGTGCTATCCCGACACGACTCACGATGCCGACTCACAACTTTACTTCCGCCAGTACCTCGTCTCCTACTTTCCAAACTTCACAGAAGCTCTCCTGCAAACACGCAAGACTAGCACTCCTGGAAGAAAGGATATGGTGGAGACATGGCTTAGCCACAGCCTAAGGGATGTTTCCAGAATGAAACTCCACTCTGCAGCGGAATGTGCGCTGATATGAAACTTCCTGTCAGATTAAAATTGTGTGCCGGAACCGGGACTCGAACCTGGGAACTTTGCCTTTCGCGGGCAAGCGCACTACCGACTGTGCTATCCCGACACGACTCACGATGCCGACTCACAACTTTACTTCCGCCAGTACCTCGTCTCCTACTTTCCAAACTTCACAGAAGCTCTCCTGCAAACACGCAAGACTAGCACTCCTGGAAGAAAGGATATGGTGGAGACATGGCTTAGCCACAGCCTAAGGGATGTTTCCAGAATGAAACTTCACTCTGCAGCGGAATGTGCGCTGATATGAAACTTCCTGGCAGATTAAAATTGTGTGCCGGAACCGGGACTCGAACCTGGGACCTTTGTCTTCCGCGGGCAAGCGCACTACCGACTGTGCTATCCCGACACGACTCACGATGCCGCCTCACAACTCTACTTCTGCCAGTACCTCGTCTCCTACTTTCCAAACTTCACAGAAGCTCTCCTGCAAACACGCAAGACCAGCAGTCCTGCAAGAAAGGATATGGTGGAGACATGGCTTAGCCACAGCCTAAGGGATGTTTCCAGAATGAAACTTTACTCTGCAGCGGAGTGTGCGCTGATATGAAACTTCCTGGCAGATTAAAATTGTGAAGTAAAACGTATTACCAAATGACTTCATGCAAATTTTATTGTCAAAGCTCTCTAAGTTAAATGAGGCACAGTCTCAGAAACTAAGTGAAAAACTTGAGAATAGTCAATTACAATTTCAGAAATTAAATGAAAAACTTGACAATAATCAATTACAATCTCAGAAATTAAATGAAAAACTTGAGACAATAGAACAGACGTGCGATTCGAGGTTTGCGAGTATTCAAAGTAGTTTTAATAGAATAAATGAGGACAACAACCGGTTCAGGGAACAACTGCTCAATACTTTCAAATGTGAATCTCAGCAAATAAGACAAGATATTCGCGACGAGATTAACCCGGTAGTGGAAAGCCTAGCGTCACGAGTGGAAAATATGGAAAGCTTTGCGTCACGAGTCGAAAATATGGAAACTACTGAACTCGCTCAATTGAAGCAGCAGAGTAATCTAATTGATGAAAAGCTGCAGAACTTCCAGTCAGTCACGACTGAACAGATCAATAAAATTAATAAACAGTTTGAGGATATTACTGTTAAAATTACCCAAATCAGTGATAACAGTGACAAAAGTTCTGATGTAACGCATCCTACCCCGTTTAATGAAACTAATGAATATCTCGCCCTTGACCGTTTCAAACAAGGTCAAATGACCATTAATCAGCAATACAAGGCTGAGGTCAGGAAATTAGATGATCGCGTGGCGCGAATAGAGAGGAAATTTGACCACACTTGTGGAAATGCATACGAAGACGTAGAAGAAAATTTGAACGAAAATGACAATGATGATTCGACTCAAGTAGGTCGCTTGGTACGTGAACGAAGTGTACCTCATAGCAACAACAATGAAGACGCGGTGCGTAGTTTACGCTCACTTACACCGCACAGGCGAAGTGAAGCGTTTGACTACAAGCATTTCCTGACTGTACGTAAATTCAAGACATTCAAAAACTCTCCGAATGACTTGCACCCTAAAGAGTGGTTGCAGCAATTCGATTATTGTCTTCCCCCGAATTGGCCACTTGAGCACAGATTAGAATTTATATGTGGTTATCTGGAAGGCGGGCCAGCCACCAGAATGAGAGCTATTGCACAAGAGTGCTATAGCGAGAATCAGTTCCGACGCTCATTTCTATCCGCATACTGGTCGGAAACGGCACAAGACCGCGTTAAAAACAGTATTGCGACGTTCAAAACTTTTGAGCGATCAAATTTCTCGAGCCCAGTGGAATATTTCCAAAACTTAGTATACAAAAATCAATTTTTATCGGCACCTTACTGCCCTGCGGAATTAATCAGAATTTGTTTGAACAAATTGCCTCTACACTTGCGTCAAATTGCCATTGCGGCACGATGCAAGAATGATATTGAAGCCTTTAGAAATCTCTTACAAGACTTAGAGGAAGAAGACGAGGAAAATTCCTCGCGCAGTCGATATTTTGAAACAAACAAATATGATCGCCGGTCGCAACAAAGCCCTCCGCGTAGTAAACGTTATCCAGAGCACGAGGATCAAACAAAAAGTAATTCTTTCATTAATGAAACTGTAAAGACGCACAAGTCGAAAGGCATACACCACATTTCCAATATTAAAATTTTCAAGGCATAAAATGGGGTAGAGAGTCCATTAATCTGTTTTGGACACACCAAGTGGCGATTGGTGCCCCGTTCTCGAGCTGAGTGTCACTATTCTTCCGCTTTTCCTTAGTGCGCTCTATCTACCTCTTTTTCTCACTGTTACTTTTCTCTAACTCTGAATACTTATGCTCTGTGCTACGCTGGGATATTGTCATACGAAACTTTGATTATCTTGCAATTTGCATATAACGAACTCTGTGGCTGTGCAAGACAAATAAAATTAATGGAAATTTTTGATTGTGTAATCTAATCAAGTTCCTATGTTTCAGAAAATATCAGATTTCTCTTCTGTGTTACTAATTGCATAACTTACGAAGTTCTGAGCGAGTGAAGAAGATTTTGAGTTGACATAAGCATTTTGTAAGCGAAGGACATTATGGAGGATGATGAGTAAGGCAATACACAATATGTCATGGTGGTCTTTAAAATGCATTATTGTTTATGGATAAATGATGGTAAGGAAGGTATTGGTAACAGTCAAAGATGTTTGATAAATGTAATTATGTGGACGAGATTATATAATGATTATGAAGCAATTATGAGGAGAATCGCTCTGTTGCTAATGATGCTATGTTCTGTTCTTTTCTTATGTGCTTACTTGCACTGCCCTTTTGTGCTTTCTCTTTGTGCTTATGTGCACCATTTTGTATGTTGATGCATTGTGCCTTCAATGGCATGTGTGATTGGTGAGATTCATATCCTTCTGATGCTCTGTAATTATTTGTAATTATGTGTAATGAATATTTCTAATTATGCTTGCAGCTATGCTTATTGCTCTTGTAATCAAAGCTTACCGCTATGCTCACTAATTATATACCTAAGCCCTACCACTATGCTAATTAATTTTATAATGAAGCTCAATGACAATGTATGGTTATGCTTATACGTTGCACACAGCCATCTCTCTTGCAAACTTGCAGCTATGCCATAAATTGCGCCTAGTTAAGTCTAGAAAGATAATGCACAGAGATATTTTGCTTTTGCTTACTGCTATCTTCCAAATTTTATTGATGATCTTGTTGACGAAAATCTGCAGCTATGCCTAACGAATATTACGTCTGTGTTTATGTTATTGGATGATTTACTGTGATGTACATCTATTACTGTGCCAAAATTTGCACTAATTGTTTTGTTTGACCCTACTGTTGACTCAGACAGACACAGACATGACCTGATGACTTGAACCTCTTTTGATATTCTCACGAAACTACCCTGATGTGTTATACCTTAAGGCAATGAAATATGTAGCTCAGTTGAGACAAAAGCCTGGCCATGGCAACTTATGTAATTTAAGTGTTATAATTTGGTGGTAATGTAATCACCACCATAGTGATATATATTAATTTAAAGAGATATGAACTAATGGTAATTGGAATGTCAATTTAAGTTATTTGAAGTGGCTTCATGTTAATTGCTGTCATTATGACAACAAATTTACTTTACATGACCTAATGCCAAATTGATGACAAGCACCCTCAATGTATTTCATACGATTATGTGTTTGTAAAGCAATATGTACATAGTATGTAAAGCCTTGTGCTTATATGAAATGACACTAATGTTGTAGATACTCTAATATAAGAATTAAATTACTCATTAGTATTCAAATGTATTCGTCTTCAAGACACTACTTGTAATGTAAAAATATGGTCTAATAACATGACCCCATCTGTACCACTTGAATTTGTGGGAAAATATTTCTGTAGATATGTTCTAATCAATGACTTTTCTTTCAGTCTAAACTGAAATATCATGACTATGTTACTAATTTGTGTGTAAAATGCTTTATTTCATGTACTTTGGACACGCATGGGAAGTGGCGATTTCGCACACGAGATTCCAGAATGCACACAGAACAATGGACGAGTTATTATACACCACTGGTTTTGGGCCTTTTAATGAAGATGTTTGTTGGATGATGTTTGGCCACACAGTACTGTCCATTGCAGCCTTGGCCAACCACCACCATTTTGCTCTAATTTTGGCTATGCTGATGCAGTCTGCTAATAGCTCCGTTGGTTGGAGCACACTTGGTTGTCGAATTGCATGGAGGAATACATCAGAACCTTTTCCCCATGACTTCCACTTCAATGCAACCAGCCAGCCCGCCTACAGTGTGGTGTAATCTTACAGTGTTTTGTGTTCGTGTGCAGACCTAAAATGAATGTTAGGAGCTAATGTGCTATTCGTGTGCATATACTATACAGTACCTCCCATTGCAAACGTTGTCCACAGGTTCATTACCAGTGTTTAGGTATATTTCATGGTTCTTTTACATTCAGTGACCAAAATAAAATTGTGCTCTTGATATATACATATACTTAGTCTGAAATGTCATTGTGCCTATTCGAATGACAAACGTTATATTGAAATCCTATTGTGCTGAAGCAGTAACATTATTTTGTACATGATCAGAAGCCTATGTAGTCAAAAATTTTACATGTATGTTCTAGCATCCATGAAAGTATGGCATTTTAAATGCATCACAGAATACAAAACTGACACTTTATCTTATACTAAGTGCGCTAAAAATTTACATAGACTACATTGTGCACAAGATACGAATGTTTATTTTATGTTTAAAAAAATGATGACATTAGTTAAACTATCTTTTGTAAAACTTTGTATATGTTCATGTTTATTATTGTATATTTTTTTCCATTTGTGTATTACTTCTAGGTATCTCATTTTCTCCACTATATCATTTGTCAAACTATGTTTTCTGAAATTCTATATATACTTATGTTTACCATTATGTATAATTGTCATATATTCCAGTTATTGCTGATGTTCTGTAAATCTTGACATTTACTTATGCCTGTCACACCCTGTACCACTCCATGCGTGACTTTTGATGGTACTGTTCTGTAAAATGGCATGTATTTATGACTGTCACATTTTTTTAAAATTTTCTATGTACTCCATCTGTTGTTTTGATCTTGAATATCTTGTATAAAAATGTTTATCAGGTTTTCATATTTTTCATGTTATATTTTGGATGTCATTAATGAATTTTTGGACTTGAAATTCAGTAATTTTGCTGGCTAGGCAATGCCATTGGCATCACCCACCCT
Organism: Locusta migratoria; assembly: GCA_026315105.1. Taxonomy (NCBI): domain Eukaryota; kingdom Metazoa; phylum Arthropoda; class Insecta; order Orthoptera; family Acrididae; genus Locusta; species Locusta migratoria. The sequence goes on from CM048747.1 coordinate 429,876,750, forward strand.
ACAAAATTTTAATAGGTAGGAGGGGGGTGATGAAACGTGTCCATAAAAAAATTATTTTTATAAGAAAATGTCTAATATTGTGCCTCCTGTTTTGTATCGAGTAACTTGCTTGCAAGAAAATGTATAATATCGCTTCTACTGTATGTATCGATATGTGTAAAGTTTCATCTCTGGCAAAGATCATGTATTGCATAGCATTGTAGCTCGCACTGAGAGAGAGTAGCACTAGTGGTTCAGCTCGCTTAGAGAGCGGTTGGGTTGTGTGTATGGCTCCGATGTAGAGCAGAGGCTGCTTTGCCAGCAAGTCAGAAGTTGTATTATGTAGGTAATGTAATGCTGATTATCAATAATAAGTAACTTAACCCTGTTTCATATTTCATTTACGTAGTTAGAAAATTAACCTACTTCCTTCATTTGATAATTAGTTGATTTAGTGGAGTGTTGATTTGAATAATATTATTGAACATATTTCATTATTGGTGCCATAGTAAAATGATAGTTAATTTAAATTTCAATAATTAGAAACTGATCTACATAAATTCTCACAGTCAAGCATTAAGAAAGTGATTTGTGGTTTTTCTTATATCTTTCTCGCAGTCAAAATTTTTGAGTATAGTCAGTGTCTGTTTCAAAAGGTTACATGTCACAGTTGTTTTGTTAAAATATCCGTTGCGCACATAATCAGTTTAATGCACTGTTTCTTATACATCAATATCAGGGCCATAATTAAACCAAATAGCTGTGTTAATGAACAATTTATTGTCTGATTTAACGATAGGTTCAACATTCCACAACACACGTACAGCTTTTAATGTGTTGTGCTGTTATGCAAATTTGAAGGTACTAACAATAAACCGAAGTCGGCTGTCCACCTTACAACTGACCTTACATGTTCGTTCTATTTCAATGTTACGCCTAATATATGTGAACGACGCGACTGCATCAAGAACCTCATTTCTAATGCTGTATTCGAACATTAGGTAAATCAGTCTCATAATCATGTGCATCACCTTACATTTTTCTACATTTAGAGCTAGCTGCCACTCTTCACACCAACTAGGAATATTGTCTAAGTCATCTTGTATGCTATTACAGTCAATTAAAGACGACACTCTCCCATACACCACAACATCATCAGCAAACAGTCGCAAATTACAAATTACTCTGGCCATCAAATCATTTGACGAGACTCATCCTTGTTTCCTTCTCTTAAGGGACGTGATTAAAGCATTCGTAAACATATTTCTGCTCACGTCTTTCCTTCCATGCAGTTAAACCAACATTAAATGTGTCTCCATTGCAGTCTTTCCCAATTCATATCAGAACTTGATGTTTACACGTTGCTCGATTGCGCTGTGACACTTCCTCTCACACTGACTACGTTCGACATGTCGTTGTCAGTCACGTACATTGCATGCTGTGTATCGATTCTCAAGTCTGTGAAGTCCCTTACGCGTGTGTGCACACATGCGCCACGTTGCCGTTTAGATACGACACCGTTCACCGAAATTTTTGACACAGCATATAGTATGACCTTATGAATGTGCTGTTTGCCATAGGTAACACATCTTTATTCTTATGAGAGTTTTCCGTAGTTACAGTGTGGTTTAAACGTATATGACAAATGTTCTTCTCATAACACGACTCACCTCCCCCTCTCAGTTGACGCCCTCCGTCCTGATATCTATCCCTCCTACCAGCCCTAATCCTCCCCCATTCCCCATAAATGACGGGCCCCTTCACTCTTCCCCCTTCCCCTCTACCGTCCCCAGCTTGGCATACCCTTCCCGCCTTCTCCTGTGGAGTCCTTACGCCCTCCTCCCCGCACCCTTCCTCTTTGCGCCGCCGACACCCTCCCCCCCCCCCATTCCCGCGACACATTTTCTCCTCTTCCCCCCTGTGGGGCCTGCACAACACGCAGTTTTAATCGTCTGCTACGCCTTGTGTTCTGTGTCGTGTTCTGCTATTTCCGTTTTGAAGGTTCACAACCGCCAAACAGGCAGAACAAGTGTTTGTCCAAGTCTTTCACACACAGTGTCTTCGCTTGTGTCGTGTTGGATGGCTGCCTCATGTCCATAGTATTAAGTTGCTAAGAAATTTCATAGAGCACGCCATAGGTGGAACGGGTGGGAAAAGATGACACATGGTGTAACATACAGCATTCCCGTGAGAAATTGCACAATATTGCCCGGACGTATTCTGATTGGCTACCGCAACCTCAGTATAAGATCACCTCTACAAATCTTTAATTATAAATATTAGGTAAACTATTGTATAGAATTTTTCGTGATTGTGTGTAATGAACGAGTTTACATCAAGCTTTAATACGATATGCTTTTTTTATGTAATTATTTTTGTGTCTCGTTTCCGCCTGTTGTCCTGGGTGTCGGTGGCCGAGTAGAGAGAGACCGACACAGGGAAATAGGATGCACGCGTGTGCGGGTAAAGGGTCTGAAGTGACCAGCCAGTGGGACAGCAGAAACTAGAAACACTAAGCTAGATTAGAACAAGATATGTATTTCGTATCCATCTTCTAATACTTAACTTTTACAAGTATCATGACTGCAGAATGTTGATACGTAGTTGAACTAGGTAATGGCGTGCCTACTGATGAGAGACTTTCCTAGTCGGTGCCAGTCATAATCCCAAGTGACCGATACAGTTCAGTGGTGGCCACGAGCGGAGTTGCAGCAGAGGGCGCTCGTGGCTGACGTAAGAACGCCGCGCCGTGCGTGCATGGCGGCGCGCGGCGAAAGTACGTGGCGCGCACTTCAGACTTGTGCGACACCACAATTATGTACTAGTTTTAAGAAAAAAATAAATCTCAATGTTCTAGAAAGAGCGCTACACGCCAGAATTGATTGTACGCGAGACCAGCACTGCCCAGTTGCAGCCAGTCGAGGATACACCGCTCACAATCGCCGTCAAAAAAAAAAAAAAAAAAAAAAAAAAAAAAAAAAAAAAAAAAAAAAAAAAAAAGTTCAAATGTTTGTAGAGCTTATGGGACTTAAATACGGGGTCATCAGTCCCTAAACTTACAAAATACTTATGAACTACTTACAAACTAGGACGGCACAAATATCCATGCCCGAGGGGGGATTCGAACCCCCGACCGTAGTGGTCGTGCTGACCGTGACTGGAGCGCCTCAGTCACCTCGGCCACCGCGGCCGGCAGTGTCTTATGTGTTCACTGGTTCAGTGAAACCCGGAAAAGCTCGACGTGAAAAAATAAATAAGTAAATAAATAAAAACTGATTTTTAAACTATTATAATTCGTTTTCTTCTTCTATCAGATAATTTTATATGCACGTGCGAAGTATTTTTGTAACACGAGAATCGTTTTACGTCGAGAGCACGTATACAAGTCGTAGCGCGGCCGCTTAATATACGCGGCAGTGGCTGCAGCGTTGAAATTCGCATCCGCGGATGAGGTTCAAATTCTCTTCTGAACTCCCTGGAGGCAGCATATGGGTGCTCCCGTGGCTGGTGGAAACGCCGCTTTTAACATTGGCGTAAGAGCTGGTAGAGACGCCAGTTACTGACTAGTCGAGCTCTGGCGGTTACGCTCGAATGGTCCCGAAGGAAGACAATGGGGCTACTTCGCTCCTCATCTTGCGCATGCGCAAATCCTGCATGAAAGCAACATTCGCCCTTCATATTTGCTTTTGATGCATCGAAGATTTATCAAAAACACGTCATATATGGTAAAATATACCTATAAATGAAAGACGCATCAACTGTAAAAGTCTTCAGAAGATCAGATCAGGATAATGAAGTCAGTGCTCTCCACCTAGGAAGAATAACCGTGTGGCTAGCGGCTTCGCGATGCGCCGCCGAAGGTAATACGTTCGAGACCGCCTACAGGCAATTATTTGTTTGTTTGTAATTCTATCGGACCAAATTGCGTGGTCATCAGTCCGTAGCTTACAAACTACTTAAACCTAGGTAAACTAACCTAAGGACATCACACACAACCATGCCCTAGGGAGGACTCGAACCTCCACGGCGAGCGACCACGCGCTCCGCAGCGAGACGCTTTAGACCGCTCGGCTACTCCACCGCGGCTACAAGCAATTATTTTAATCCCAGTCTTCTTATTATATCAAATATGGGAACAGCAATGACTTTTCTATTGTTACTTGCCACACATACTTCGGACGTTTTTGCAAACGTGTTCCTATTTAGAGGGTACATGACATTTATATTCTTTGTTGTAACAAATATTTAACTGTGAACAGACGTGGGGAGAGCAGCCTTTGCGCGTGCGTAAGGTTAGGAGTGTGTGCTGCTTACAGTGTCACGTGACCCGAAGGTAGGTTGTCTCTCCATCGTAACAGATTCATGTTGTTACAGTCACTTAACAGTGTAATCAATTACTTACTGGCTTTTACTGTTCATGTGCATAGTTATATGTTCTTGGTGTGTATTATCGAAGAAAAATCAATGTTCAGTATCTTTTAGAAAGAAGTTCGTCATCTCTAAGCTTGGAAGAGAATCTTGTTAGGCTGACCCCTCATCTTGAGTTGAAGCAAACACAAAGACATTCTGAATATCTTATAGTAATTTAAATACAACATATATAAAATTCGTACCATCTCATATTTATTGAGTTATATGTTGTACAATTTTTCACGTAGATATCATTTGTAGAAGTGCTATATGTATGTAAAATCTTTTGCGGATACAATTAGTAGTAAAGAAGTAAGAGATTAAAACTTGGAACTTGGTATGTGATGGGGCGACTTGCCATGAACGTTACTGTTTATGTGCTCATATCTCATGAGCAACGTGTCGTGCTGTGGTAGAATATCTAATGTATATTCAGCTATATGTGTCTGTATAATTTCCTGCTGCTATAGTTTATAGTGTAGAAAATATAAAAAGTAACTGCCGTAGTTTTAGTCCATGAACAGTGAGGAAGTAGTAACCGAGAGACGTCTTTTCTTTTATGAATTTACTTAGGTTGTCAGTGAAAAAATGTTCAAATGTTTGTATAGTTTATGGGACTTAACTACGGGGTCATCAGTCCCTAAACTTACAAACTACTTATGAACTACTTACGAACTAGGACGGCACAAATATCCATGCCCGAGGGGGGATTCGAACCCCCGAAAGGTAGTGGCCGAGCAGACAGTGACTAGAGCGCCTCAGTCTCCTCGGCCACCGCGGCCGGCTGTCAGTGAAAAAAGTAAAATAAAGGTTTGTCATTATGTATAAAGTTGGTCGCAAGTCGCTAAGTACCCTCATTCTCATACAGCGTAGGAATAAAATCTCGTCGCACTATGTTGCAGTCTTTTGCTATTCCTATTGTTTATGATGTCATATCTTCTTAACGATGTGTCGTATGTGATTCGTAACCCTGCAGGAACTGTTATCTCACGGTAAGGAATATGTGTATTAAATCTGGTAGAAATCGGTCCAGTGATTTAGGAGAAAATATGAAATATTGTTGCGTGATGCATAAGTTTTTCTCGCATCTCATTGTTTATGATTTCATACCTCGTGAACTGAGTGTCGAACTATGATAAAATTTCGAACTTACGTTCAATGGTATGTGTGTATACTGTCTGTAATATTTCTCACGAATACAATTAATTGTGTACAAGTAATATATTGTAATGTCATGCTAAATGCTGTAATTTTACGGCAAGTAGTAAGCGACAAACTTTTGTCCTTTCTTCATTTTGCTGGGGTAGTCAGGTAGCAAAAGTTTCCTAAAAGTTTGAAATTATGTGTAAAGTTGGTTGCAAGTCGCTGAGTGCTGTCCTTCTCAAATAAAATTGTTCAAATGTTTGTATAGCTTATGGGACTGAACTATGGGGTCATCAGTCCCTAAACTTACAAACTACTTATGAACTAGCTAATCCTAAGGACGGCACAAATATCCATGCCCGAGGGGGGATTCGAACCCCCGACCGTAGTGAACGTGACTGGAGCGCCTCAGTCCTCTCAGCCACTGCGGCTGGCCCTTCTCAAATAGTGGACTGATGAAGTCACACCATCATATGTCGCAAAACGGGGAAGTTTGCATTGTTTACTATGTCACATCTTTTGAACTTTCAGCCCAATCGTAAAATCCTTTCTTAGCTGACGTCTTCTACGTATGAACTACATTCCTGCCAAATTTCAGCTTTATAGGTGAAGTAGTTTTCGAGATTTCTTGTTTAGTCAGTGAATGAGTGAGTGGGTATGTGAATGAGTGCCCTTTCGATTTTATATAGATAGAGAATCATGGTGGAGGGGGGGGGGGGGGCGAAGCGAGGCGCTTTCTCCCCGCGCCACTCGATCCGCAATAAAAGAAGTGAACCCCCAGTCATCTGGAATACTAGCGACCACTGCCTATTATGGAAGTATTAGCACAAACTCACCAACTAGTAAAGCATACAACGTCATTTTGTGACGGAAGATCAAAGTAGTGCCATAGTCCAACATATAAAGTTGCGACACTCACTGCTGTGAACGTTGTTACCAACTGACAGGCGCCAAAAGCGTGATGTTTGTTTATAATTACTTGTGTACGTTATTAACGATCAGTTAGTATAATTTTTGAGTTACAAGCATTAGTAAAATATCAAGAGACATACGTAATACAGAAATTAATGTAAAAACAGCCGAACTTATAAACCTAACCGACCTACGCTACCGATAATCGCGAGTGATTAAACTTTAAAATGATCCGTGGGCCTCATGAAACAGTTACCCGGATTAAGCTATCGGATGTGAAACCGATAACGTAGTGGAGGTTACACACACAAACGATACTTTACTAGTCACTTCCCAATGACGATCGTTTGGTGCGCGAATTTTATATAAAGTAGTAAATGAAACACCCGGGACAAAACTGTAATAGAATAAACAATTTTGACTAGGTGAGATAATACGGTCGCCAGCTCGTTGTACGAGCAACAAATTATGGAAATTAATGAAATTTTAGTTTAGTAGCAAATTAATTACTGACTGATTAATTTGGAATCAACACAGACACAGATTGCAGGCTAAATGCGCGTAGCAACGACACCAGGAAAAATAAAACAATGTAGAACCAGCAAATCCAACGTTCTCATGCAATAGCATCAACCAATAAAATTACTGTAGTGAACTGGAAATTCGTAGTAACAACAGTTAGCATGCACAACTTCTACATAACGAAATAGACCATCACCATAATGCTTGCAATGAGGTTTGACTGTACTTTGATTATCAACACTAATGCAAACTGTCGTAATTGTGTTTCTATCTATTTGGTCTTATTGAATGTTTATGCAAAATTATTGACTGCAACATTAAGCAATTTACTCTTTCCGTAAAAGATTAACATAATTACTGTTCCTAATAACTAATCTCCTAACCTTGACTATTGTCATTAAACTAACAAAGTAGCATATCAAATGGTATCTAATAATTACTCTGTTAAAACCGCACTTTTGGTTCTTTGGCTGAACTTTGCAACGTAACTTTTTAACTCTCATAAACTGAATATTCAGATCACAATTAACAATTACTGTTCTTTATCATTCAATTATTATTCAATGCACTCACTACTATTAACTGCGCACTGTTGTTAATTTGCTTATACTACTGCAAAAAATTTATACTGATTTAATTACTTTAAATTTTATTTCAACCAGTCTTTATGGTTCCTGTTGAGCCTTGGACAATTAAGGGTAGCGGATAAGGAACCTGGTTGGTAGAGACTTGGGTTAATAACTTCTTTAACGCTGAATACTTGCACTCTGGTTCGCTTTTGACATTCAGCAAAACTAAACGTTGGCTTAGCTATACAGTTCTAAGGACGGTAAGTTGTGCGTATCTTTTTTGCAGCAACGGTGTGGCGCAGCTGGCGATTTTTGCTGGTACTTAATAATTGCTGGAAAATGGTATCTTCTTGGCGGCGGAACATTATTTGCATTGGGCATACAGAATTCCTGTTGACATATTCCTCTTGATGCTTTGACGCTGTGCCCATGCCAATTATTTGCTAATGGCCACTTGCTCTGATTGTTGCTCATAGCAACACTTAATAAGGTGCCACGCTACTACGGTCTGCTGCTGCTGTCTGACTTTGTTACATTCACTTCGAGAGCTCAACAACCACTACTTCTCTCGAGCCTCGTACTACACAACTCTACGCTCAGCGATAATACGGCTCTACACAAAGATATTGCTAACTGTACCCTCGCTAAGCCAACGTGTCTACTACAATACGTTACATCATTCCCTTCTATGCAATATGTAATCATTTTGATAATTGTACGTCACATAAATTATTTGCATAAAATAACAAATAGATTTACATGCAATACACAAATAATAAACCAATCATACACATCTTCCATATTATAAATGTAACTGTGTTTACACACGCAATTAGTGTCGTTGGTCCCTGTGTTGTTGCGTTACAAACTGATTCAGTGGTTTAACGAAGAACTTCGTCATGAATCAATACTTACGAGAATGTGTATTTTTGCAGCTTATTCCGCTGAAAATAAGTAGTATATCAACATAAGAGAAACATAAATTTCTATTATGGTCTGTTCTTACTATGACAGAAAGTTTTTTTGCCACGTATCGATTCGATATGGAGTCTATAATGACTCGCACATTTTTAGGCTTCACTCGTCTTTTTTATACGCGCATATTGTTTTGAGTGTGAGTACTTTAGCTTAAGAAGTCAATGTCTTGAAGATTCTTGCCGTTTGTAGTTCAGCTGTAGGAACAATTCTTGAATTGGGTTGTTCTTTGTTCACAACAGTTTGATTGCTTTTTCTGTTTACTTGCCACGTCTATGACCTTTCTCCTTCTGCTGCAGTTGTGGTGGCCGAATAGGTATGTTAAATACTGTAGTTATTGCATTCTATATTCGTTTCCTACGTTCCACCCTCACGGATTTTACTGGAATTGTAGTGAAGAAACGTTAACATTCTTGAGTCGAAAAGCGACGTCTTTCTGCCATAGGGTAGGTCTTCTGGTGTTTCCTAGTCATTTTTCTATTTTTAATGGTAAATGAAATTATTCAGTAAAAGCCTGTAGGTTATGAGTTAATGTAAATAAACTGTGCTGCAATGTACCGTTTCGTACCTTGTCAGGGATCTAAGAAAACTCGAGAATGACAAAGGTGACGTTATTTTTAAGTTATTACCTATTTTATAACGCTAAAAACGTTCCCTAATGTAAAAAGTATGTTGAAATCGGTATAAACGATACTATTCGCACTCATCCAAACTCGTACTCAGAAATGTAGCTTGCCGGCCGCTTGGAGCGCTGCTGTCACAGTGTGTAACAAAAATTTGCGGGAGTGTCGTGACTGATATGTTAGACTGTGGTAGTACGATACGGAAACTTTTTGACAACGTGGAAAGCAGGTTAGAGATTAGATTAGATCAGTACTTGTTCCATAGATCATGAATAAAACACTTCGTAATGATGTGGAGCGTGTCAGGTTAATGAAGGGTGTCTTTATAAATTATTACATTGTAGTAAATATTACATTACACAATATTTTTTATTTACTTTCCTTAATTTTTATTTATTTATTTATTTTCAGATTTACTAATTTATATCTAAAAATTCATCTGTAATGTAGAAGGAGTTGCCATTCAGATATTCTTTTAATTTATTTTTAAATGCTAGTTGGCTATCAGTCAGGCTTTTTATGCTGTTTGGTAGCTGACCAAAGACTTTTGCGGCAGCATAATTCACATCTTTCTGTGCCAAAGCTAAATTTAACCTTGAATAGTGAAGATCATTTTTTCTATTAATGTTGTAGTTATTTACACTGCTGTTGCTTTTGAATTCGGTGGGATTGGTAATAACAAATTACATAAGTGAATATATATACTGTGAATCTACTGTGAAGATCCCTAGCTCTTTAAATCAGTGTCTGCAGGATGATCTTGGATGGACTCCAACAATTATTCTGATTACACGCTTTTGTGCAATGAATACTTTTTTATTCAATGATGAATTACCCCTAGAAAATGAAGCCAAACGAAAGCAGAGAATGAAAATAGGCATAGTAAGCTAATTTACTGAGATGTATAACAGCAAAATTTGCACTTACCCTAATAGCATAAGTAGCTGAACTCAAACGTTTCATCAAACGATATTCAATGTGTTTTTTCCAGTTCAACCCCTCATCAATCCGTACACCTAAAATTTTTGAATATTCTATTTTTGTTACCAAATTTCTGATGAATGTCTATATTTATTAATGGTGTCATTCCATTTAGTATACGGAACTGTACGTACTATGTTTTACCAAAAATTAATGAGAGTCCATTTACTGAGAACCATTTACTGATTCTCTGAAAAACGTCGTTTACAATTTTTTCAATTAATTCTTTTCTCTCAGGTGTGATAACTATACTTGTATCATCAGAACACCCAGACGTAAAGACAATGCATGACATTGTGCAAAATAACGTCGAACCAGAGGCCGATCAATGTCTTTGGCTCTGGCAGGCCACCCTGAGCGAACAAAACGTGCTACCACACTTAGGTCCGCATCCGCAGCTGTTTCCTGTGCAACCCGACGAGAGTTCAAAGGGAAGTCTGCAACAGCGGAAGCATCTATGGAGTCTATCTGATAACATACCATTTCTGAAGAATCAAACGACACATCCTGGCCAACCGGAAGTCGGGAAAATGTGTCCACGTTGGCATGTTTAGTGGTAGGTCGATACAAAATCTCATACTGATAATTAGACAATATCAAGGACCATCTCTGAAGCTTTTGTGCCGTTCGTGGCGGAATTGGCTTTTTGGGTGAGAACAATGACGAGAGAGGCTTGTGGTCTGTCAACAAATAGAATTTTCTACCATAGAGATAATGATGAAACTTTGTGACGCCGTAAATGATTGCAAAGGCCTCCTTTTCTATCTGACTGTAATTCTGTTGCGTTGGCGTCAGTAGCTTGGACGCAAAGGCAATAAGACGATCGTGAGATCCAATACAATGTGACATTACTGACCATATGACGAGGCATCCACTGCTAACACTACAGGCTTCTGTGGATCAAACGGAATCAAACATGCATCACTGAGTAGTGCAGACTTTAAGTTGTCAAAGGCAATTTGGCAATCTTTAGACTTTACAAAAGGAACATTCTTGCTACGTAAGTGACGCAGTGGAGCTGCAATCTGAGAGGCATTGGGAATAAATCTGAAATAATAGTTAAGCTTTCCCATCACTGCTTGCAATTCGTGCACATTCTTAGGAGGAGGCAAGTCTTTGATTGCTCTAAGATGATAAATATTCTTCAACTGTGCTTCCTGAGACCACAATATCATCTAAATAGTTCGAACAGCACGGTACAGAAACTGTCAGCTGCTCAAAAAAAAAAAAAAAAAAAAAAAAAAAAAACTGAAAAAAGTGGTTGAAATTGAAAAAGGCCCATGTGAGTATTAATGACGAGAAACTTTTTTGACTCATCATTGAGCGGAATCTGTAAGTATACCTCTGCTAAATCAATCTTATCAAAGAAGCGAGGCTGTCCTAATTTGTCCATAAGTTCCTCAGGTCTGGGCAGGGGGCAAGTGTCTACAATTGTTTGACTGTTCACTGTTGATTTGAAGTCCGCACAGTGACGAAGTTTTCCTGGCGGCTTGGTTAGAATTACTAAAGGCGAGGCCCACTGACTCGCAGAAACAAGAGAAATCACCCCACTATCCTGCCAACGTTTAAGTTCTTCAGCAACTTTATCACGAATTGCTACAGGCACTGGTCTAGCTTTACGAAATTTTGGTACCACAGATTCTTCTAAAGTTACATGTGCCATGAAGTCTTTTGCGCAACCTAGTTTCAGCGAAAACAAGTCACTGTATTTTTCACACAATACATTGATTTTGTCCTGAGGCACTACTGACGAAATTTGAAGTACATCTCTTTGAACTAATAAGCCAAACAAGTCGAATGCATCGAGTACAAAAATGTTCTGTGTAGATTTGCCCTGAAAAACTACAAATGCTACGGTTTTTATTATACCTTGAAAAGAGGCGGGTAGGCTACATGTTCCTAGCACCAGAATATTTTGACCTGTATATGCTATTAGCACTTGTTGAGACGGCGACAATATTGGCGAACCCAGAAGTTCATAAGTGTCTTTATTTATTAATGTGACAGCGGAACCAGTATCAAGCTGAAATTGCACCGTCTTATTTTCTATGGAGAGAGTCACAAGAAGTTTTTGCTTGTGTCGCACGACAGGTGCGCGAATGTGGGCAACGTCTGCTACAACTTATTTGCTGCACTTGCGCATGTGCGGGCTGCATGCGGTAGGAAGTGCCGCAGAATCAGCACATAGTAGATTAATAACACTGTCCCTAGATGGCACTACCGCCAGATCGGCTTCCGCGCTAGAGTGCGAAGCTACGCCACATTCACCAACTACTGCACTAAAATTAGTTTGAGTAGCTGCATCAAGTCTACAGTCACTAGCTACACAGTACTGGGCACTATTACAATGAGAAGTTGTAGAAGGCACTAGGTTCACTGCATGATTGCACTGTACATAGTCATTATGCTTGTCCCAAACCCTTTTCCGTTGCACTGTTTTAAGCACTCGTCGGTGCTTGCGACGTGGCTCACTACATAGTTTTGCCTTAGGTGCAGAAAAACATTCTTGCATTCGAGAATCAGGAGAAGCACTGTCCAAGTCCACAGCGTGTATGACATTTACAGTATGAACTGTTCTCGTACTCTGTGATGTACTGTTCCTAACGGCACCGGTCTTTGAATGTATATTCTGCATACACACTGACTGTACATGTCCCGATTTGCCACATTGATAGGTGACGTTGCGACTAGGGCAATGCACATGTTTGTGGCGAGATACACACTGAAATGGGCATTGGCGCCCATTATTCACAGTACTGTTTCTAACTCGGCGATGTGATCTTTGTGTTGTGCTTTTACACTGGCTACTGTTCACTGTCTGTTCAGCACGCGCAGTAGAATTGAACGAAACACTAGTGCTAGACTGAGAACTGTGACTAGGAAAGCGTCCGTTGCGGCGCACTGAGTTAACACTGTGGCATTGCAATTCTACATCTGCTAAGTCAAAGGTATGATGCGCTTCTATATGCTGCAGTACACTGTCTAATGAAGGGTCAGACTGTTTTAGTCTAATTCTGGAGTCCTGAATATTCTGCGTAATTGCATCCCTCAACATAAGAGAGTCCACAAGAGCAAGTAAATTTACATTTGCGGGTTAAGCCCTTCAGCTCAGTAATCCACTGCTGGTGTGACTGCTCTGGTAATTTTTTTAGTCTGAAAAATCGGTACCGCGCTGCGGCCATGAGAACTTTTCTCTCATAATGAGCATTCAGTGCTTCTACAACTTGATCGAATTCTAGATTGCGAGGAGATGCGTGGGGGAAAAGTTTCTGCAGTAACACGAAGGTCTTGGTGCCCACTACGGTGAGGAAGAAATGTATGATTGTCTGACCTGTAATTTGATGAGTCACGACGAATTCTTGAAATTGCGCCAAATAATTGCTCCATTCTTCCTCACGTAGGAAGTGGTGCGGCTGCAGGTGTAGGCTGCTGATGCGATGGCTGTTGTTGAGTTGCCGTCAACTGTGCCACTGCTTGAAGTATTTGCGTGATTTGCGCCGTCTGTAACTGAATAATTTCCATTAAGTTTCGGTTAGGGGTAGTGGCCATGCTGACCGATTAGGCACTGCGCATACAAGAAAAATAGAACAAAACACAAATATAATATGAAAGATGCCTCTCTACAACAAAAAAGTGCACAAAACACGTAACAGGATATTGCCCCCAAAAAATCTTATAATAAGGGCGGGAGCAATTTCTGCGTGCTCCGACTGCTGATGTCTGGTTGCTGCAAGTGGGGTGGTCCAAGGTTCTTCTATCCCATCCTTGTCGTCACGTTTGTGTCCCATCCTCGTCGCCACTTTTTGTCTCGTTTCCGCTGGTTGTCCTAAGTGTCAGTGGCCGAGTAGAGAGAGACTGACACAGGGAAATAGGATGTATGTGTGTGTAGGTACAGAGTCTGAGGTGACCAGCCAGTGGCACAGCAGAAACTAGAAACACTAAGCTAGATTAGAGCAAGTTGTATATTTCATAGAAATAGGATATACTTTTTACAAAGTTCATGACTGCCAATTAAGTGTACTGCTGAGACATAGGTTAACTACATAGAGGCCTGCCTACTGATGAGTCCATTTCAGTGCCTGTCCTAATCCCAAGTGTTAACTGGTGCCTATCTGATTCCCAAGTGAACGATGCAGTTCAGTGGTGGCCACGAGCGGGATTGCAGCAGAGGGCGCTCGTGGCCGACGTCGTAAGAACGCTGTGTCGTGCATGTATGGCGGCGCGTGGCAAAAGTACGTGGCGTGCACTTCAGACTTGTGCGACACCACAATCAGCAAAAAGAACGAGCTCTGCATCTTCATGGATATAGAATGGCAAGTCATTAGTATATATTAAGAACAGCAAAGCGTCTAAGAACGAACCTTGTGACACCCCATTTTTTTTATGTTCCCCACTTTGAAGAATCAGCTGTTTTTTGCATATTCTGTGAATTATTTATGTGAACTTTCGGCACTCTTCCTGTTAGGTATGATTTAAACCATTTGTACACTGTCCCATTCATACCGCAATAATTTAGTTTATCTAGAATAATTCCATGATTTAAACAATCAAAAGCCTTGGAGAGATCATGAGAAATCCTAATGGGTGATGTCCGATTATTCAGAGCATTTAATATTTCATTGGTGAAAGGAAATACAGCATTTTCTGTTGAAAAGTGTTTCTGAAAACCAAACTGAAATATTGTTAGAACTTTATTTTTACCTACAGAGTGTCCAGAAAAGGGCTCCCTGATTTCAAAATTAAATATCTCGAAAACAAAGATCTTTAGAGGAATGCAGTAAACGGTATGTTTATTGTGAACGCTGTAAGAAGTTTATACAGCAGTTTGAAATAATAGTTACAAAAGCTTCTAACAGATGGCGCTGTACAGCTCATATCAGCATATATAAGTGAAATAATCGTATGAAAACACTCTTTGCAAACAATCACATCAAAATGTTCACCATTGGCTCTACATAGGTGGCGCAAACGAAGAATGAATTTCGCAATCACATTTCGTAGTGTCTCAATCGAAATGGATTCACATGTCACAGAGATCGCCGATTCAAGCTCGTCCAGCGTGGCGGGATGCTTCGGATAAACCAAGTATTTCATTGTGCCCCACAAACAAAAGTCACCGGGAGTCAAATCCGGTGAATATGGGCGTCAATCCATGCCTGCATCAGTAAATTTGAGATATTCCAAAGCAATGTCTCGATTCCCCAAGTATTCCTCCAGAAAGCGAGACACTTGTTCGGTCCGATGTGGTCGGGATCCATCTTGCATAAACCATTCAGTACCTGGTCGATCCTCTAACGCTTGCTGTGTGGCGGCATATTGTTCCGAAATTGCGACATAACGTGCACCAGTGACCGTTTCTCGAACGAAAAAAGGGCCAATAAAGCCTCTACTGCATACTGCAGCCCATACAGTAACTTTAGGAGAATACAGGTCTTTCGCTTCACACCAATATGGCTTTTCGGAACCCCAAAATCGCAGCTTCTGCTTATTCATTCAGGTGGAAGTGTGCTTCATCTGTAAACGAGATGCAGCAAACATCAAATCCTTCACTATCAGTCATTGTGAGCATCTGATAAGAAAAGGCACAGCTCGTACGGGTATGGCCTGGTGCGTTTGAATGTTGAATAGAAACATGTGTAGGCTCTTTCTCAGTATTTTCTGCGTGCTGAAACGCTTCAAACCAGTCTCAGATGCAATTCTACGGACGGATGACATTGGATTTCGCTGAATAATTCCAGAAAATATGGCAATATTTTCAGGCGTAACTACGGTTTGCTTGCGGCCAACATGCCCCACTAGATCGTCAGTTACGCTGCCTGTTCGTTGAAATTTTGCGAAGAGCGTACGAACGGTTTTCCCATAGGGCCTTTTTGGAACATTAAATCGTGCTTGAAAACTTCGCCTTGTTGCCGTAGGACTGTCTTCTAACCTGTGGTACTCTAGCACCAGAAAAACGCGTTGTTCAATGGAGTACATGGTTTTAATCTCTTCCTTCGGTACGCTAAACTCCTTTCACGTTTCAATAGTGGAACTGGTCGCTCTGGGCTTCGGATCACTTTTTATACTGTAATCGCCATTACGTATGGTGATTACAGCGCCATCTGTTAGCAGCTTTTGTAACTATTATTTCAAACTGCTGTATAAACTTCTTACAGCTTTCACAATAAACATACCGTTTACTGCATTCCTCTATCGATCTGTGTTTTCGAGATATTTAATTTTGAAATCAGGTAGTCCTTTTCTGGACACCCTGTATGTGTACTGGCACGATGGCGGATCAGGCTTCGGACGCAAAGTTTTGGCATGTAGCAATATATGTATGTAGGTATTAATATCAACCTTCCCTCCGCTACCTTGGATTAACCCTAGACAGAGACCTTTCCTGGAACCCTCACCTCAAAACCGTCCGACAAAAAGTCCTCTCCCGCCTAAACCTCTTAAAATGCCTCTCCGGCCGGACATGGGGGACTAAATCCTTCCACCATCCTGTATACCTACCGTTCCCTCATGCGTCCCGTCCTTTGCTGGTTTCATCCCCCCTGAATATCCGCTCCCCCTCCTATTATGAATCCCTCAAAATCCTCGAACGCCACGCACTTCGCCTCGCCTACCGCATCCGCCTCCCATCCCCCACGCGGATCCTCTATGACCTCATCCCATTCCCACACCTGGTCCAATTCCTCCAACACATCCGCCTCAAGTACATCCACCGAAAGATAGAGTCCCATAACCCACTGGTATCTCCTCTCCTCCCCTGCCACGCCTTTACCGCCACATCCCTCCCTCCCTTCACCTCCACACTACGTCCTCTCCGAGGGTGGCTTCCACCACCTACGTCTCCCTGACGACGTTCTCCAACTTTGACACCTCTCTGTGGATTGCTGCCGCCTCCTCCCTCCCCCTCCCCTCCCACTCCCGTCCCCTGCTTGGCTCACCCCCTCCTTTCTCCACCTCCCCGGGAGCTCCTTCCGGTTTCTCCCACTCTCCCTTCCCCCACCTCCTTCCCCTTCCTCCGCGCCTTCTCCATCCTCCCCCCCTTCCCCTGCAGGGCAGTACAGTGCTGTGTTTTTAAGTGTTCAGTGCTTCATGTGCTTCATGTGTGAGATTTTTTTTTTTTAACGTTGCGTACACTAGTGTTCAGTGTTTTTTTACCTCAATGTCGCCGTCTTGTTGTCTTGTCGTCTGCAGTGAGTGCTTTTAGCCACCGTGGCAATGTCTTGTTTTAACAACCATGTATGTTCTGTCCGCTGTCATATTGTCTTTTAACTTTCTCCCAAACTTTCATCTTGAAATTGTAAAAGCGCCTTTTTATCACCTTTCATTTTATATTTCTGTTTTGTCCATTGTTTACCGTTCGCTCGGCTGTAGAGCAGCATCATTGGCTGCTGCCAGCCTGCCTTAGGGCATTAAAAATTCAATAAAGGAAAATAAAAATATCAACCGTTAACACATAGGCATGGTTGGTTTCTGTTAAAAGTTTTAAACCTTACAGCGTGGTATTCTGTTTCAAGGCAGCGCGTAAAATACGGAGCGCAAACTGGCGCTGTCCGCAGAGCTCTCGACGCGGACGAGTGCGAGGGACTGCGTTAAGCCCGGCAGTTGGGCGGAGCCTTATCGGCGCGTGGCTGGCGGCCGAGTCGATCAGATATGCGCGGGCAGGGCTAGCTGGACGCTGTTTCTGCTGCCGGGGACACGGCCGAGGCGAGGCGAGGCGGCATCGATTTCCTATAAACTCAATTAGCCGCCATTCACCGCTTGTCCGCCACCCACTTACCGGCGTATTTGCGCAAAAAAGTACTTGATTTTTCCGCTTTACTTCATCTCCTCGACTCCTGGAGAGCGGAGGCGGGACAAAAAGTGCGCTCTATGAAAGGAACTGCTGCGCCGGCCGTCTGTTTGCGTTCCTCCAGGTCTGCCGGCTAGCGCCGCAACACGCAACTTCTCCTCAAGACTTCCCAACTAAACGTTTCTACTTCTTTTGGCGATCGGCTCGGAAAGGCTTGACATCGTTTCAGAGCTGTCGAACTTCAAGGTTCTTTTACAGACCTCTCTCTTTACAGGTAACTGTCCTGAGATGGGTCCAGGTGTCTTCAACGACCTAAGGCAGTGATTTTGTAGTTTTTCGCTGGCGACCCCCTTCCAAGTAAAGATATTACTGTCCCCCCCCCCCCCACCCAACACGAACTGTAGCAAAACTACGCAAGGAACGTAATTCCTTCTGTTTATATAGGTTTCTTGGAAATTGTGCCGGCCGCGGTGGCCGAGGAGACTGAGGCGCGCCAGTCACGGTCTGCACGGACACTGCGGTCGGGGGTTCGAAGCCCCCCTCGGGCATGGATATTTCTGTCGTCCTTAATATTAGCTAGTTCATAAGTAGTTTGTATGTTTAGGGACTGATGACCCCGTAGTTAAGTGCCATAAGCTCTACAAACATTTGAACATTTTTAGGAAATTGTTGAGCGATGTTTTTTATGTTTATTTTTCAGAATGGAAGACATCATTCTATTTTCACAAGGTTTCTGACAGAAATATGTATTTCGCTTGACGAGTGATCGCACTTTAGGCTAGATTTTGAACCGAATTATTCTGATTAAGAAAGATCCCACTGTATAGACACTACTTCAAGAAATTAATTTTTTTAATTTCTTATAATTAAAAATATTCAAATGATGGTAAGTCTTACGTGACTTAACAGCGGGGTTATCAGTCGCTAAACTTACAAACTACTTATGAACTAGCTTATACTAAATACGGCACAAACATCCATGCCCGAGGGGGATTCGAACCACCGACCGTAACGGCCGTGCCGATCGTGACTGGCGCATCGCAGACCGCTCGACCCCTCCGCCCGGCTCGTCTAATTATTGCATCGTGTTCATTTACCTAAGAAAACAGTTTTCATGCTTTCCCCTATTCATCAAATGTTCAAATGTTTGTTAAGCTTATGGGACTTAACTACGGGGTCATCAGTCCCTAAACTTACAAACTGCTTATCTACTACCTTATATTAAAGACGGCACAAATATCCATGCCCGAGGGGGGATTCGAACCCCCTACCGTAGTGGCCGTGCAGACCGTGACTGAGTGCCTCAGTCCCCTCGGCCACCGCGGCCGGCCCTTATTCATCATCAACACACTAACATAAAAGGTTATTCTTTCCATTCAGTTCATAATTAATCTTAAACAAGAGATTACACAATTTTAGCAAATATAGATTTCACTTTTATTAGGCTTTTTTTTCTATTACGGAACTCTTTGTATTGAGAGCTTCAAGGGTCTGGTTATTTTACGGTGTGAGTACTTCTATGCGAGACGGTGACTCAACTCAATACCCCTGCCCACACATACAAATGTGAAAATTACAGAATTATCAGTTTAATAAGCCATAGTTGCAAAATACTAGCACGATTTTTTTAGACGAATGTAAAGACTGAAAGACTGGTGGAATCAGACGTTGGGGAAGATCAATTTAGATTTAGGAGAAATTTACGAACATGCGAGGCAATACTCAGATTGCGACCTATCTTAGAAGATAGGAAAACACTTTTTCAGTTTCTGAAGCCAGTTGGGATAACATATAGCGAGTGATGAGTTATATTCAACTTGTAAAAAACCGGACAGCACTTATTAGAGTCGAAGGTCATAAAGGGTCGCAATGGTTAGGAAGGGTGTAAGACAGGGTTGTAAACATTTTTCAATTCTATTCAAGCTATACATTGAGAAAGCAGTGAAGGAATGCAAGGAGAAATTTGGAGAGGGAATGAAAGTCGAGAGGGAATAAAAATAATGCAATTTGCTGACGACATAGTAATTCTGACAGAGACAGCAAAAGACCTTGAAGAGCAATTAAACGGAATGGAAGTGTCTTCAAAGGAAGGTATAAACATCAACAAGAGTGAAAAATGCTAATGGAAAACTGATGGAATTAGATTAGGTAAGGAGACAACAAAAGTAGTAGATGAGATTTGATATTTAGGTAGCAAGATAACTTCTGAATGCCAATGTAAAGAAGATTTAAAATGCAGAATGGCTATGGGAAGAAAAATGTTTCTGAAGAAGCAAAATTTGTTGACTTCCAATATTTGTTTAAATGTTAGGAAGCCATTTCTGAAAGCATTTGTCTGGAGTGTAGCATTGTATGGGAGTGAAACGTGGACGATAAGGAGTTCAGACAAAAGGATGATACAAGCTTTAGAAATGAATGATGAAGATTAGATGGGTATATCACGTAATGAATGAAGAGGTGCTCAACAGAAATGGGGAGAAAAGGAGTTTCTGATATATCCTGACTAAGAGAAGGGATAAGTTGTTGGGACACATTTTGAGACATCAGGGAATCGTAAACATAGCATTAAAAGGAAGTGTGTGTGGGGTAAAAATAGTAGAGGGAGACCGAGGGACGAATACTTTAAGCAGATTCAAAAGTATGTAGGTTCCTTTTTTTCAGATGAAGAGGCTTGCACAGGACAGGGTAGCGTGGAGAGCTGCATTAAACCAGTCTGCGGACTGAAGACCACAATAACAACAACAACATGGAGTCAATAAAACGTGACAAAAAGTTTCGAAATTTGATTGGTTCCAACTGCGCAACAACAAGGCGATGACATCATAAATCCACTTTGGAGGGCATACACAATACGTATACGTAAATGTTAAGTATGACATCATCATATTGTGATGGAACATAATCGGTATGCAATCCAGACCGGAAGCGATTTTTCCTAGGACATCCACATCACTGTTACTCATGTTGGTACCTATTCGTAATTCGACCACCAGAAGGAGAGATTGCTGCATTGTGTACAACATTCACGAGGGCCCCCTGTGTTTAAACCGAGGACAGCTAGTTGTTTCCCTGTAACATTCTCCAACTATTAGCTGGAGATAGTAGCAGCGGCAATAAAAAGTTGCCGTCTCATACACATGCTGCCTTTAACAGCACGGCACAAACGACTGTTTGGCGCGTCCTTTTGTATATCCCTTTGTGGGCATGCAGGCATCCTAATCTTCAGTGTCGTATATTGCACGAAATGGAAAATGCCACGATGGACGTCATGAATCACGATATTCGACATAACATGGACTGTATCGTGGTACTTTATTTGATAAAATACATAATTTTACCTGAAACTGTTCGTCTTACTGGATAACACAACATGTACTATGTAATGCGAAATGGCCTACGCGAATAGCCGTATTTACCACTTTTTCCTCCCAGATGCTGAGAAAACTTGCATCCTCTTCACACGTGTGACAAGTCACACATGTGTGAAGAGGACACATGTTTGTTCAAGAGCTGGGGAGAAAACTAGTAAATAGGCGATTGTGAATATTCATGTGAATGGATGGATGGTATTGGCAATGCCTGAAGATGATATTACTATGATATCAAATCCGATTGTGTACATAAGATCAACCACAACTTAGTTCTCTTGTTGGATCTATAAATACTTTTACTCATAACTGTTTATTGAACATGAGAGTACTGGATCTTTCAAAAGACAGACTTTAAATTTCCAAATTATATTCTCAAGGATCACATCGATACCAAGTCCACATTGAAGTATTACATATAGCCCACAACGATAAATAAAACTTAACCTGTTTTCAAAGTTTTGGTAAGGTCAGTGATAACAGCCGTCATGTATCTTTAACCATCAACTGATAGTTAAAGATGCATTGTTTTATAAACTTGTTTTCAAATAACCAATTACTGTTAAGTATTTCTCCACTATTAGGCTTTACATGGTGCAGTCGAACCTGCCACCTACAAACTTTTATTTATACGAGAATTTGTGTACTACAGACTACATTAACCATCACATATTCACACATGAATATATTCAGTTCCTTTTCCTGTCTTATTTACCGCGAAAGCCTAACTTTAAAACAGTATAAAATTGTAATACTATAGTATAATTTAATTAAATCAAAGATACAGTGGTTAAATCTAATGGAATATATAAATCGTAATTACAACATAAGAAAAACCATAGTCGATGCACAGCAAAAGCGAATAACTATTATTGTGATAGTTGTAAACATGGGTCAGGATCCAACAAAATTTACCATTGTTTGTAAAACAGTAATATTAAGTATAATAGGTATTAATGTGTGTGATTTTTCTCCTTTGTAAATCAAATGTTAAAAATGATAAGAAGCATTAAATGAGATGAATATGAATACTTCTTAATGTCGTAACCAAAGGTCCTGTGTTTATGTATATCTTTAAGTATAATGTTTGGTAACCTAAAAACTAGCGATTATTGTCGTCACTAATTAGTTGTTCCCTGAAGATGGCGTAATTACTCTAAGCCGAAAAGTAGTTCGAATTAAGTAGCACGGCGTCTTAGTTTCAATTTTATGTAATAGTGCAACACATCTCGTAATGTCATCCATCAAGGCATTATCCATTTTGTGGAAGATGACACGACATATCACTGAAGTTCTTGATGCCTGCATGCTATTACAGACGCAATCCCAAAACTTATCGAGAATTCACTGCTGTGAGGAATTGGGTTTAACCGTAAGACAGCGCAAAAATGTCAAGATTTTGATTTTTTTGAAACGCTTTTGAAGCTGCCACATAGGACAAGAAATCCATTTTATTATATATTTGACTCTAAGTAGATCTTATTTGTCTTTTACTGTGTGACGATAAGAGCAGTTTTCTTTCTGGTAAAAATTATAGCTTACGTAGTCATGATCTCTACATGCAAAAGAAAATGAAATTACCAAGAACTTGTGTCGATGTAAACGTTGTTGTCTTGTGATCTTCAGTGCGAAGACTAATTTGATACAGCTCTTCCCAGTACCCTATCATGTGCACGCCTCTATAGTCTTGAATAAGAGCGGCAAGCCACATCCATTTCAATCTGAGTACTATATTCATATCTTGGACTATCTCTAAGATTTTCAGCCTCGGCGGATTAGCCATGCTTACAGGTTCGCCGTGCTGCAGTGTGCGCGGCCGTTCGCCGTCGGGGGTTCGAGTCCCTTATCGGGCATGGGTGTTTGTGATGTCCTTAGTTTAAGCAGTTTGTAATCTACAGACTAATAACGAACCAGTTAAGTCCGATAGAGTTACAAACTTTTTTTTTGCAATTTTTCCTTCCAATACTAAGCTCTTCATTTACTCAATTTATACCAGAAATTTCAATTCTTTCATTATCTCCTCATCACGCGATCTGCACATCTAATCATCATCATTCTTCGCTAGCACGAAATTTAGGAAGCTTCTATCCATGTATGAACTGTATATTGTCCACATCCTGCTCCCGAACAGGGCTACACACTAGACAAAAGCTTCAGGACACACTCCTTACAACTTAAACCAATATTCGATGTAAAAAATTTCTTTTCTTCGGAAGGTCTTTTCTTCTCATTGCCATTCCGTAATTTTTTTTTTTTTTTTTTTTTTTTTTTTTTTTTATCTTCTCTACTCCGGTCGGCAGAAGTTCTTTTACTGACAAGTGTCAAAACTCATCTACTACCTCCATTATTTCCGGAGGTAATTCCCTCAGCATCGCTTGATCTGAATCGCCTACATTCCAGTTCTCTTGTTTTGGTTTTGTTAATATTCATCGTATACCCTTCCTTTCATGACACTCTCCATTCTATTTAATAGGTCATTGTTGAAACTTCCTGGCAGATTAAAATTGTGTGCCGGAACCGGGACTCGAACCTGGGACCTTTGCCTTTCGCGGGCAAGCGCTCTACCAGCGGTAGAGCGCTTGCCCGCGAAAGGCAAAGGTCCCAGGTTCGAGTCCCGGTTCCGGCACACAATTTTAATCTGCCATGAAGTTTCATATCAGCGCACACTCCGCTGCAGAGTGAAAGTTTCATTCTGGAAACATCCCTTAGGCTGTGGCTAAGCCATGTCTCCACCATATCCTTTCTTCCAGGAGTGCTAGTCTTGCGTGTTTGCAAGAGAGCTTCTGTGAAGTTTGGAAAGTAGGAGGCGAGGTACTGGCGGAAGTAAAGTTGTGAGGCGGCATCGTGAGTCGTGTCGGGGTAGCTCAGTCGGTAGAGCGCTTGCCCGCGAAAGGCAAAGGTCCTAGGTTCGAGTCCCGGTTCCGGCACACAATTTTAATCTGCCAGGAAGTTTCATATCAGCGTACACTCCGCTGCAGAGTGAAAGTTTCATTCAGGTCATTGTTGTCTTTGACAGAATTAAATGTAATTGAGAAACGGAGAGGTTCTTTTCTCTGAAACGTAATTCCATTTCTAAATTTCTCCTTGCTTTCCTTAACAAATTGCTGGAAGTATAACAATGGGGAAAGGCTACAGCTCTTACTCGTTTACAATATACTGGCCTCCTTTCTGGCCCTTTCACTCCCATAAGTACCGTTTGGTTTTTATACAAATTGTAAATAACTTTTCGTCACTTATATCTTAGCTCTGTTACATTCATAAATGCGAATGGCGTTGCCGCAGTGCACACATCATTTCGATCTAGATTACCGAAGCACTATCGGGCTTGTCTAGCACTTGGATGGGTATCCGTCCGTGTCTGTCGAGCGCTGTGGGCCAGGGGGTTGTAGCCACCTCGTGTGAAACCAACTGAGGAGGTACGTGAGCGAGAAGTCATGTGTACCAGTCACGAAAACTGACATACCGCAGCCGTTGACGCCCTCGGGCGAAAGATGATCCTGCGGTCGGTTAGTACCAAGTAAGCTTCTGGTGGCCTTTCGGACGATGTAAGAATTATGTTTAGTTACATTCACAAATCGGAAAATGTTCTTGTCTTCAGTGTCAAAAACTTCCTTCGTTTCTCTGTATCTACAAAAGTTAAGAACACGGGTTTGCCTATCCTTAACCTATCTTCTGAGAGAAATCATAATGTCAGTACCGCCTCACGTGTACCTTAATTTCTCCTATATCTAATCTGATCTTCCTTCGATTCTATTAGGATTTCTGTCTTCTCTAAATATTGTGTGTTATAAATTAAAACAATGACTTACTACTCTGACAGTTACGTAATTTTCATATCTTTTGCACTTTCCTTCTTTGGAATTATTACATTATTTTGAAGTCTGAAAGAATTTTACCTCTCATACATCTTGCACATTAGGTTGAATCGTTTCATCATGGCTGTCTTTTCCAAGGATCTCAGCAGTTCTGAGGGAATTAAATCTACGCAAGAGGCCTTGTTTCGAATTACATATTTCCGTCCTCAATCGAATGTACGTTTTTCCCATATATTGCTTTCATTAGTTGGAGAATCTCATTTCGTTTCTGGTGGGACGTCTTAAATTTCATCAGACCAGTTGGACCACACCCCAAACGCTTCGAGTTATTTTCCATAGTTTTCCCACAATTCGTGATTTACTTTCTTACTATGAAGTACTTCAGTCGTACCCTACATTCTCAGAACTATGATATTTGAGTTTCATACATGTATACTTATTTAAAAAACATATGCTCAATTTTAATGTTGTCTATTAAAGAAATTTTGTTCAGTCAGTAAGTTCTATTGTAACAGTGCAATGTTTTCAGTTGATCCGTGCATGGCAGAGATGGAAACCAGTGGAAATACCGATTTTTCAGGATCATTTACATTCCAGAACCGACATAAAAAAGAATTGCAATATAGTATATATATATGCAGTGTAAATCATCTAACACTTGCACCGCAAATATTGCGGAAACGGAAAGTGGGATTGATGTGCTGTTTTCACAGAATGGATTGATAGGGGCTAGTATTTTTCGCCAACAAACAGATTGCAATGTTACTTAGAAAGTGTATTTTTATGCAAACATACAGTTTTTTAAATGGAAGAATGGTTGTTTCTGTCATGCACTGGAATTTTTGACATCAGCTGGGTACAAATAATTTTGAACGACATTTTTATCACGTTTAGTTTGGCAGCTACAACCGTTCAAAGTTTCGGGGGGCGGAGGCTGCGATAGCGTAGCTGATTGGCCGAGTGGCTAGCCCCTGGGGCACGGCCCACTGTCTCATGACCACCAGCCAGTCAAATACGCTCCGTCCCCAAAACTTTTGAATGGTTGTCGCTGCCAAACTAAACTTGATAAAAATCTCATTCAAAATTCTTTGTATTCAGCTGGTGTCAACAATTCCAGCGCATGATAGAAACAAGCATTGTTCTTTTGAAACACTTTATGTTTGCATAAAAAATACACTTTCTAAGTAATATTACAATATTTACAAGGGAACGAAATCAATTCGTCCATAGAAATTATATGGTAACTGAGAGTGAAGCCACATTCGTGTAGTCAATAAGTAGTTGTATGTAAAATGTGGAAACCACGCTTTAAAATAGTGTTGAGCACACAATTTTCCCGAGATTTTCGTTTGAGTCTTGTGCTGTAGTGAGAGGGGCAGATAGTCTGGTTACAGCCGCAAAGCGCTCCTTGTTTCGGGAGCCTGGAAAGCCGAGGGAAGCCAATGTTATTCTCCTCCCGAGGTAAATCAATTACTCGGTCCACAACGTGGGAATGAAAAACAAATTCAGTTTATGACGGCTTTTGTTAACGAGATCTGGGATTCTCATTCTCGCTTCTCCTTGAAATTACCTTAGAATTCCATCACAATGCAAAATTGTATTTCTTATTTTTTTGGAGAAGTATAATTCTCTTTGCACCTGGCTTAAGAGGATAGGAATCGCAGGATTATTTGATGAATATCCGTAGAATTTGGGAGCTGTCAGAGATTCAGTCACCAATGTTTGGCTTTATTTAGATATCTCATAACTGAAAACATTCTTGGGATCTCGTCCTGGCAAAATTAACGCCATAATCAAGGAGAAGCAGTGTAACACAGAATTAAAATGATTCCTTCAGAAGTGACTAATTATTTATGGTCGTCATTGCTAGTTTTTTTTTATGAATGACATCTAGCTGAAAGGTATAAAAATGTAATTAGAAACCTACAACTTTAAATCTTGCAGCGCACGGCAGTCCGCAATGTTAATACGAGTGTTAGAACTTACATAATGGCAATTCTGTGGAGACACTATGCAATGGAATCTGCTGTTGTCGCTGACAGCACACGTTGTTGACATACCTATATTACCTCCGAACAAATGGACTCCCACGTCACCGGCGTGCGCACAATCGAGGGAAACACAGTAACTTGTCAGCGAGCGGTCTAACGTAATGGTGTCACTATGTTTTCGAAACAGGAACAACAGATTTGGATCAAGATTGAATGTGCCAGAGGTCGTACAGCATGACAGTGTCATCATGGTCTTAGAGAGGCGTGCGGGGTTCACATTGTCGTACAGGATAGTAGCAAGTTGCGTAAAAGCCCTTAACGAAGGTTTTAAAACTGTGGCAGACATACATCGGGCAGTTCTTCCTAGCGTCTCTGAAGTAGTAGTGCATACTGTTACAGTGATTGACGCCAGATGATTAGTGAGGTCGCCTACGAAACCGGGTTAGCGCATACGACTGTGCTGCGCATACTGAAGGAACACCTGGGCATGCGAAAAAATATATCACGATGTGTTCCGCATGAATTGATGGAAAAGCATATATGGACGCGTTTCGACGCTGCTCAGAAGCATTTGGAGCGCTTGTGTGCGCGAAGAAGAGGCATTCTTACGCCGTATTGTGACAATGGATGAGACATGGGCAACATCGTACGAGCCAAAAATTATACGCCAATCCAACGAATAGCGTCATTATGGGTCACAGCGAAAGTCTAAAGTGCGTCAGACCCACAGCATAGTGAAAGTTATGGTGATCACCGTGTACGACTGTGATGGTGTTACCCTCACGCATTACGTTCGTCCACTGCAGACCGCCAGTGTTCAGAATTACTGTTCGTTTTCGGACCATCACCTGCGACCAGCTTTGCGAAAGAAGTGGCAACACTCTCTGCGCACACTGTTCGGTCGATGGGACTGTAAAGTGCTGTACCGTGCACCATAATCCACGAACTTTAGTCCTTGTGATTTTGATTTGATTTCGAAGATGAAGGAACCACTAAGAGGCATTCGCTTCAGAACTGTTCCAGAGATTCGACAGGCAGTAGACCGCTCCATTCGCACCGTCAACAGAACATGCTCTGCTAACGGTATATTACGCCTTCCACATCACTGGCAAGGATTCTACTCAACGCTGGTGAATATGCTGAAGGACAGTAACAGGTGAAAACATGTAACGCGCGAAAGGTCGTAGGTTCTAGTCCCAGTTCAGGCACACAATTTTAATCTTCCAGGAAGTTGCATGTAACGCTTTTGTATCGGTTGTGAATAAATAGTCGCCACTATTTTAGTTCCAACTCTCGTACATTGGTAAACGGCGCGTGCGAAATCGCAATTCTGAAGGTGCCAATATCTTGGGTTAGATTGGTCACAAGGGATAAGGTGCTCCGGATAAACCTCGTCCTAGTGATCATTGGAACTCATGTGAAAGGAACGGCAGTACAGTTTTACATATTTCACACTTCCTGGACACCGTCACAACTGAGAAAATCGGTTGCTTTATCAAATTGGTTGTTTTTTGCACATTACGTGTGCTCTTTGGTGGGCTTTATATAGGTTGCAAAATCAGCATTAATTCATGGGCGATTCATTCGAAAATCACGTAAACAATCTTTTATGGGTGCTAGAATTACTAATTGTGGGGATGGAAACTTCGATCATATTCACAGAATATATGACATCAACTGCGAATGGGCAAAGCTGAAAATGTGTACCCGGGTCACCCGCTCTCTAGGCAGTTGGGCTGACCACTACCACCACTGGGGACACAGCGATCATCGCACCTGCAAGGACTACCTAAGCACGCCCCCAGCCAGACAGATTTGATGTCATATTCTGTGAATATGAAAGAATAACAACTGCAGGACCAGAAATGACGTCCGTTCTATCGGAACAGACGCCACATGTATACAGGGTGTTACAAAAAGGTACCGCCAAACTTTCAGGAAACATTCCTCACACACAAAGAAAGAAAATATGTTATGCAGACATGTTAGAGCACGTTTTAGTATTTCTCTTTAAATGTAAATTGAAATAATTCGTGCAGACAATTGTCAGAATACCCAATTGTTTCGTTAGTATGTAATGTACTTCCTCGATTCACGTCATCAACACAGATTTTCTGTGAACGTTTGGGCAAGAATAGTTGGTGATGTCTTGATTGGACCTCATGTTGTTCCACCTACGCTCACTGGAGCACGTTGATTTCTTACGGGACACTCTACACGACACAACATGTGGTTCATGCACGATGGAGCACCTGCACATTTCAGTCGACGTGTTCGTACGCTTCTCAACAACAGATTCGGTGACCGATGGATTGGTAGAGGCAGACCATTTCGACGGCCTCCACGCTCTCCTGACCTCAACCCTCTTGACTTTCATTTATGGGGGCATTTGAAAGCTCTTGTCTACGCAACCCCGGTACCAAATGTAAAGACTCTTCGTGCTCGTATTGTGGACGGCTGTGATACAATACGCCATTCTCCAGGGCTGCATCAGCGCATCGGGGATTCCATGCGACAGATGGTGGATGCATGTATCCTCACTAACGGAGGACGTTTTGACCATTTCCTGTAACAAAGTGTTTGAAGTCACGCTGGTACGTTGTGTTGCTGTGTGTTTCCATTCCATGATTAATGTGATTTGAAGAGAAGTAATAAAATGAGCTCTAACATGGAAATTAAGCGTTTCCGGACACATGTCCACATATATTTTCTGTCTTTCTGTGTGAGGAATGTTTTCTGAAAGTTTGGCCGTACCTTTTTGTTACACCCTGTATATGTAAACTTCGATATTTTCTATTCATTACAAATCTTCCATATTTTTCCCATATGTTCTTCAGCTGATATTCTTAAAATGATTCTTAAAATGGTTTTTAAATATGTCAGACATCTTTACCCTTCCTGAGATCCAGAGCTTCAAACTCTTCATACCTTTACACAAAATAACAAAACGCGATTTTAGCTGTTTTTGTACCGGAGTTGCAAATATTTAAGTAACTAAACATATAACAATGCAACAGCTGTTGCAGAACACTGGCTTGGCACCGGCCATCCTATGGAATACAACAACACGGATATCCTGGCATGCACTTCCACCTATTGGGATAGTGTTATTAAGGAAGCTGTTGAAATTAAACTAGCAAGCGACCTTATAAACAGAGATGGTGGTTTTTGTTTAAATTCTGCGTCGAATCCGGCACTGTCTCTGGTCAAAAAACAGAGCGACAAAATTAATGCTGCCTCACATGTT
The DNA here is from genome assembly GCA_026315105.1 of Locusta migratoria. NCBI lineage: Eukaryota > Metazoa > Arthropoda > Insecta > Orthoptera > Acrididae > Locusta > Locusta migratoria. The sequence continues at coordinate 429,907,071 of CM048747.1, forward strand.
GATGAACAGTCACTATCGATATTTTTTATGTTTGGTCATCTTTGGCTGTGTTGACTCTGTTGTGACTTGTACTGTGTGTGTTATCTTCCTTGTTTACCCTTTGCTAACCGAGGTATTAAATACGCTTGTACATTGCTTCCTTAAGTGCAGTTGTGCCTTGAGAATGGCAGGGTGTCCTCCTGCCGAAATATCGGCGGTTGTCGACGACGTCACCCGGCAGCATACCCGTAAGTTGTTTGAACAAGGTATATGTCGTCGACATTTTGTTTAAAGCGGCTGATGACAGCTTTTGAAAAGTACTTACGTGACAGTTCCTACAGTATACATGTACCGTGAAAGATGTAAACCCCTCGCCTCCGACATCGTTTACCAATAACACAATGCTCAGATAATACCGTAGCGCTGTTCATAAAATGATATTGTTACATACCCTCGATACTGATGTACACCGAATTTTTAACCCTCTTGCTGAAAAAAATTCATTTGAAACGAAGCCGTTGTGACTGTGTGTGCGGATCGGCGGGGCGCATATTGATCGGTCCGCTACAAATAGTGGCCTCCCAGTAATGAAAGCGGGACCGGTGTGAGCCGAATTAATGGGCTGTAACGAGAAGTGATTCATTGCAATCGGTGTACCCTTTCACAGGGGTGAGATATTGGCACGGCGGGTCGGATTGTTCGAATTATCGCTTCGCAGCATTCCGCTGTTTAATTGCTGCGGGCACAGAAATTCGTCGGCATCACAGTAGTCGAATTCTTAGCTTAAATGTGTTGCACATAACATGCGTTCTCTCATTGGAGACTTTCTGTTCCATTTGTGAACAACCGTTTCGTATGGCTGCTGAGTTTACTGTTGTTTGCCACTTTTCACACATGCAGCATCAAAGATTTCCGGAAATATACAGCACTGATAAGCATAACAGGATAATGGTTGTCACGCAATAATTATTAGATTAGATTAGATTAATACTTCTTCCATAGATCATATATACGACATTTCGTAATGATGTGGAACGTGTCAGTTTAGTAAATGTTGTCTGTACTTGACAATCAATATTTTAAGGATTTATTTGTTTTTTATTTTTTATTATTTATTTATTTTTTAAGTTTTATCTAAAAATTCGTCTACATTGTAGAAGGAGTTGCCATTCAGAAATTCCTTTAATTTCTTTTTAAATACTAGTTGGCTATCTGTCAGACTTTTGATGCTACTTGGTAAGTGACCAAAGACTTTTGTGGCAGTATAATTCACCCCTTTTTGAGCCAAGGTTAGATTTAACCTTGAATAGTGAATACATCCTTTCTCCTAGTGTTGTAGCTATGCACACTGCTATTACTTTCGAATTGGGTTGGATTGTTAATAACAAATTTCATGAGTGAATATATAGTGAAGCTACAGTGAGTATCCCTAGATCCCTAAATAAATGTCTGCAGGATGCTCTTGGGTGGGCTCCAGCAATTATTCTGATTACACGCTTTTGTGCAATGAATACTTTTTACTCAATGTTGAATTGCCCCAGAATATGATCCTATATGAAAGCAGTGAATGAAAATAGGCGTAGTAAGCTAATTTACTAAGATTTATATCACCAAATTTTGCAGTGACTGATAGCATAAGTAGCTGAACTCAGACGTTTCAGGAGATCTTCAATATGTTTCTTCCAATTCAGTCCCTCGTCAATGCAAACAGCTAAAAATTTTGAATATTCTACCTTAGCTACAGATTTGTGTTCAAAGTCTAAATTTATTAATGGTGTTATGCCATTTACTGTATGAAACTGTATATACTGGGTTTTATCAAAGTTTAATGAGAGTCTATTTGTAGAGAACCACTTAATGACTTTCTGGAAGATATCATTTACAATTTCATCAGTTAATTCCTGTTTGTCAGGGGTGATAGCTATACTTGTATCATCAGCAAAAGGTAATAGCTTAGCATCTTCGAGTATGTAGAATGGCAAGTCATTAATAGATATTAAGAACAGCAAAGGACCCAAGACCGAACCTTGTGGGACCCCATTTTTGATAACTCCCCAGTTAGAAGAATTAATTGTCTCATCTACATCATGTGAACTGCTTATTTCAACTTTCTTATGAAGAGATGTTATGGTCTACACCAGATTTTGAGGTAAAACCCAGATAAAAGCAGAGAACACGGATCCTTTGTCCCTTTGGTAATAAATCGTTTTAGTAATCAATGAATTTCACATTAAATCCTATAAAAGTAAGAAGAAAGAAATCAGGTAACAACCATCTCTGCTAATACTACAAAACCCACCAAAAACGAAGGAAAATGAGAGCAGCAAATCTCTGTGACAGGGAAACATTACTGTCGAACATTACCAGATCTGATAATACATATATACGACAGGAGTAATCAGCGAGCAGAGTAACATAGAGGCCTTACAATGACAATGAGATGAAGCCGGCTGAGAGCGCGACACCCAACCAACATGGCGGCCGAGCGCCAGCCGGCCACAACTGCGAGCACAGGGTAGTTCATTGAGTTCGCTGTCCGGTAATTCCTTTTTCATATATTTTAAGGCGTTCCTTTTTTGACAATATTTTTCTGACATAAATAATACCAAATTTGAGGTAGGAATAACACATCACACTGTTATAAAAAATGAAGCACATTTTTCCTGTGTTTGTCGAGGAGTACTGAAGGTATCTTTATGAGGTTTCTTTTAATTTCTTCTTTAGAATCCTGGGATAATCTTAAACTATATTTCGTGTCAGTGCGAATATGTGGAAAAAAAACTAAAATAAGAATCATAACTTAGAAACGTTTACCGCTTCTGTATTTTAGTCAGCTGTGGAGCCTTAACTATAAGGGGTCGGCCACTGTACATACTATAGAATAGCAGAACTCAGAAGGATACAAGAAAAAATAAATAAATAAATAGATAAATAAATAAAATACGCCAGTGCATGTGTCTAACTTTTACGAGTTAACCACATTTATCATTTTCTTTCTTCTAATGAGCTGGTGCCAGATAGTTTCAGACTACAATATAGTGATTGCGGGAGATCTGTACAATTTAGACATATGACCTCCCGGTCATTTTTTTTTTTTTTAATCGTGGTGAGTTCTATAATTCTATACTATGTACTTTGGCGCAAGTCTCATAGTTTATGCTACAAAGGTCACGACACCGCGTAAGTGGTAAACCATTCTACGTTATTATTCTTATTTCAATTATTTCTCATTTTCGTATTGGCATTTAACATACCCTACGTAAAACCCAGGATTATAACGAAGAAATTGAAAGAAAACGCATCACCATATGTTCTGCAGTTTTCGAGTTAACGTAAGGATTACCCGCGCAATGCCGGAGCGGCTCAGCTAGTTATGAATAAAATAAATAAAAAATATTGAGTCATAATTATTGTATACCTAAAATTGTATCCCAAATTACAAATATTAATCATTATAGGTCACAAAGTACAAGGTGACTGGGCAACAGAATCTGTGCTTGCTGGTGGGCAAGCTCGCTGAAAGTAACGAGTAGAATTTGAAAAGTTCCATCGCTTTATTGTATCCATATTTTTGAGAAAACTAGGGGAGCTATAAAAAAAGTTGTTTGAATAAAAAGAGGAGTTAATTTCATTATTTACAATTTTCTCGCTGACGAAAATTTCCTGACCACAAACAAAAAAAGTGGGAGGCGACTAACTTTTTCATGTCGTAATTTTAATTTCATATAAAAGTAATAGCTTCAATTATTATTTTTATACAAACACAATAAGTATTGTACTTGCTAAGAACACTGTTGCATTCCTTCAGTATTCTCCTGTCTGCGTGAAAAATTTGGTAATTTTTTTCCTATCGTAAGTGGTTCAAATGACAATGTAATTAAAGCGAGCGTCATTTGAAGAACTATGTATTTATCGGCGCAACCCCATTTCTTCACCCATTCAAGATGGCTGCCGTGCTTCACTGCCTGTACGCTGATGTAGGCGGGATTGCCTCTCCATCTGGGTCAGCGTCAGTGGTAACTGAAGGGTCCAGAAATGTCTCGTATTCGTGTGAGACAGTGTTATACCGTCGCCGTTCAACATCTGTGGAGATCGCGTGATGATCAAAACACATTCAAACCGGTCCCCTGTATAATAAGATCTGCAGTAGACCGCTATTTCGAGTATGTTTCTTGAAACGATCAAATCTAAATCGATAAAGTATGTTAATATATTGTTCATGAAGACAAGGAGTAACGAAGGGCGAAATTAATGCTGAAATCTGACAAGGTAATTCGCAAAGTGTGTTACTACTACTAAAATAATATTAATTACAATGAAAATTAACAATGTACTGATTACAAATTATTAAACCAATTTTAGCTGCTCATAGCGGTAATTACATATTCAAATTTTTACAAAAATGTGTGGGAACAGCGGTAATGCATATGCCAACCATAAACTATTTATTATATTTACAACTTTACCGGTTTCAGTTATGACGATCATCAGAAAAGTCTGTTCATTAAAAATGACAATCATGAATTATATACAAGTAATAATAAAATATATGAGATGACCCAGTAGTTTCATCCAGAAAATACTTACAAATTAAGTAGACTGGTTACGTTGGTACTTTTCTATCACAATATCCATTTCAAACAAAAAGAAAAAGATACATAAATGTCACTCGACATAGGTCTTTATGATAAATAAAAAATGCCAGGCTGCATTGCAGTGAACCAGGGTCTAAGAATTCAAATAGTATCTAACGGAAATATTAACATACTTGATGTGATAAAGTTCGCAGAACTCTAAATATTCATGGTGTGAAATACTTAGGCATTATAGGATATACCTTTGTTGAGGTGTCATGGCAGCTGATACAGAAAGTAACATGTAAACATTACGTAAATAACAGTTTGGACCGAGAAAACAATAAATAAATATGTCGAATAACAACCGTTGCCTGTGAAAGTATAAAGTAAGGTAAACGAAATATGCATTAAAAAAACGTAATGTTACGGAATATAGCAGACTTTTATCCTGTGACAGAATAGTAAAATTACATTCAACATATTCAGAGGTATACTAACGGTACTGAGCCTAGTATTTATACCTGACCATTACACATTAATTATGGTTCATTTAAGCATGTAATTCATTTGCGAATCGAATAATTGTAGGCTACTATGTTACTTACTGTGAATGGATACTGTTTCTACATTTAATCTAACTTCATATATCCTGTACTACATAAATGTGCTCGCCCTGTCATCGTTATGTCTTACAGCTTGTGTTACATGGCCCAAGGTTTACCTGTCTATTTCATGTACTGTTCTTTCACACTTGATTACAATACGTTCATTTTAGATCATTTACAAATATATCTATATATGTTATTATGTATGCTATAATAATAGCCTTAATAACATCACTTAGTATGTCACAGGATAACAGTCTGCTATATGCCCTAACATTATGTTTATCTATTGACTGTTGTCACGGACCAAACTCTTATTTACGTATGTTGACATACCACTTTCTGTATCAATCGCCATGACAACTGACCAAAGATATATCCTGTGATGGCTGTCAAAGATTTATTTTTTTTTCACACCATGTATACTTAGATTTATGCTAACTTTATGACATCAACTATGTAGTTCTTAATATTTTTGTTAAATACTCTTTGGTTTCAAGTGACATTTTATGTATGTTTTATTGTTATTAATAGATATGGCGATAAAAATGTGCCAACGTCTGATTTGTAAGTATTATCTGAATGAAACTACTGGGTTTTGCCATATATCTCATTTTAAATTGTATGTAATTAATAATTATGATTTTTATTTAATATACTTTTTCGATGATGGTTCATAACCGAAACCGGTAGAGTTGTAAATATAATAATCAGCTGATAGTTGGCAGTATGCATCTTTAAAGTAGTTACATATGTTGGTCTGCCTTAGAAAATAGAGGTGTAACAGTGAATAGGACAAGAAATACAGGTTCCAGTATAAAAAATGATTATTATTATTATTTATTTATTTACTTATTCTATTTAGCTGAATGTACCTATTATGAAGCACGTTTGTGGATGTTGCTATAGAAATCTGTTGAACAAAAATGCAACCAACAAATATGCGTATTGGATAAATGATGCAGTTCTGCAGTTGGGTGTTGAGCAACTTGAATCTTCCGTTTTCCATATAACACTGTCAGGAGCATTAAAATCGTCATATTGAATTGGAAATGTAGGTATCTTCCATGCAAGTTTGATCATGTTATTGAATATCAGTGCACTGAATTGACTGTGCTGAAAGCATGAAGCCGCGGCGAATAAGGTAGTGCATAAGGAGTTCGTAAGTTTAGGGACTGATGACCCCGTAGTTAAGTCCCATAAGCTATACAAACATTTGATGACAGAGGCACGACTGTGGAGTTCAGTATTAAGGTTATCAATTAATACTCGCACAGAGAAACGTTTAGCGACTTTTCTCACTGTCGAAAGAAGCATATATCGAAGGGTTGAATAAGACACTTCGCACAAATGGAATGGTTGTCTCTTTATGTATTTATTTGGAATTATGAAACGGAAATGATTCCGGAACGAGTAAACATTTGCTTCCAACATTGGGGAGAGACAGTTATCTCGCCATTGTTGAAGAACAGGACTGTGCACATTGTCTGATTTAGAAGTCTTTATGTATGTTTGCACAACGGTTCATGTTTTTAGCACATTGTGGACAACACAAATACAAAATGTCCGCCGTGTCACTCACACACAAATACAATGGAGCCAGAATAAATTTCTGTAGCACTGCCAAGGTACTATGCTGTGCGTGCATTCAAGTAACGGTCTGTGGCCAGTGAACATGGGCAGCTAAAATCTTCGTCACTGACATCTAGGGGATCGGTTATACCAGCGTGTAATATACATAAGTGGAAATACTTTCATAAGTGGTGTCTTAATATGTACAGACACTAGTGATTTTTCTTTCTGCACCTAGCATTTGTTTCACACAACAAATGCAAACGCTGCCATCTAATGTTTTCTATTTTGCCATATAGACTCCCATTGGGAGAGTTAACTCCAGTTTCTCTCTTGTGGTGAATACTACACTGCTTGATCGCTGATATAGATAAATATTTCTCCTAGCCCTACGAGATCATGGAATTGCTACTTAAGCAGAAGACATACGACGTATAAAACTGACATTTTAAATTCCCCAAATGACAAAACCCCTTATAAAATGTTGTTAGGTTCACTTTCCCATTTCAGTAGGATCTCAGCACATGGACGTATAGAAATTCATTAGTAAAATTGACCATAAATTAGGTATTTTAGCAGTAGTGTCAAGAACGTCCACGCACGCAGACTTAAAGATTCAGAACTTTCACGTGTTAATAATAAGGTAACTGGCATCAGAGAAACAACCTGAAGTAAAATAGTGCTCTTAAGAATGAAGACGGCTTGAAAAGTCTCCTGAAGAAAAGAAAAATAAACACAGTCTCCCTTCCTACAGTCGCGATGTGGCCCATCCTGAACAGGTGATTCCCAACAGTACACACTTCTCCTTGTAACAAAGAGATGGTATGGGGATATGTACTTTAAACAACTGATTTATACATAATGACATATGTCTATAAGTCTAAACGCATAACAAATCAATAAAGTTGTGAAGTGTGGTCAAGACATTTTCAAATGCATCCAAATGAGAACTACGTTTCACCAGAGTCTAATGCAGATAACAAAGAATCATATTCGATGTCAAAAGCCACTTCATAGAAAGTATCCAGACAATATAACCAGCATTATGGCTTTTTCGGTGGTTCCTGTTGTGGCGTGAAGTCAGCGCCTCACGCCAGACGCACGAGAAAGATCGTGAATACGGCAGCGGATGACCGGCAGCCAATCACACGCCGGCGCCGCGCCTCCTGGAGGCAGAAACCTAGCAGCGCGCCCTCTACAAGCGGCTATATCTAGGACGACATGCGTCTGGAAGAGTCCATCTGAACTTGGCTCCGAACTAGGCAGTCACTAGGACTCAGCGCAGCTAGCATCATACACGAAGACGCCGCCGCGAAGACAGCCATATGTCTAAAAGTTGAGTATTGTATATAATAGTAAATCAGTATAGCTGCTTTAGCTGCCCACGCATACCACTCTTCCTGAGAAGAACCTTTCCTCAAAGACAGCCCGGGTTGGACAAAACAGTTCCGAAGGTAAGAATTTCATAATTCAGTCACATTTAACACATGGAACCTGCACAGCTTCATAGAAAAACTGCCAAATAGCACCGTCCTCGAATTAAGCAGTTTTCAAAATGTACATTTGAAGACACAAGGATGTGTACTCGTTCACTATCAAGCAGCAGTTTCACTATTTTCAGAGACGTACAACTAAGTAATGAGCTGAACTACAGACTTCGGTTATTTTATGCATCTAGTGAGTAGCCCACTAAGTTAATACAATGTACAAACGGTGGGATACATCAGTTACATGTGCTTATAAAAGTGATTAAAACACAATTCTGTTTTATTTCTTTTTTAACGTACCTCTCTACAGGGGATCATTAAGAACTTCACTTATTGCAGTGTAGCAAATTAATCCTACTATTAAGTATAAATAATTATAAAATCATCTCTAATTGAAATTCATAGCTGTTGCTTTCACTTAGTGCGCCTCGGTTGCACAGTGGTGAGTGCCAGACTACAAATCCATAGGTCGCGGGTTCGATATCCGCCAGGTCCTAGGATTTTTATCTGTCACTTTCTGGCATTATTCCTTATGTGAAAAATACCGAGTAGCACCGTGGCTCGGAACCCACGTTAAACTGTAGGTCCCCCTATAACTGGCTGGGTAAGTCAGAAAGTCGGAGGAAGGCAACGGCGTACCACCTCCAAATAGCACCATGCCTAGTAAAGCACTGAGGTGTTCAAACCAATCTTCGGATTGTTAACTGCTTTACCTTTACCTTCACTTAAAGTTGACTCTATTCAAACACAACATCAAATTACAGAAGCTTCAGAGTCCTTGAAGGGTACAAAGACAGCTGAATCTAAACTTGATTTTCTGCTGAAACACCTGTTGGTGTGACGAGGTGGGTGCAATCGATCCCCAAGGTCCACTGAGCCCTCCTGCATGTGGCAATTACAATTGCTCGGTTATTCTGGACATGATTTCTCTGTATGGCAATTATCAGTTTTTTTGTGCCTTATCCCGCAAGTGTAGATTCTGTGTTGTTAATCACATTGTGAGTGTTTAATTTAGGTGGTACCCGGATGCTCTCCTGCTTGCACCCTATTACACCATTAACCCCCCACCTTCCCTGTACCACAACTGTCTTCGTAGAGTGTTTACTTGTGCAAGTGTACAATTTCTTTTTTTTTCAGAATGTTTGCAAATTGTTTACCAAATGTGTTAATTGGGTACCAGTTAGGTATTCACCAACTAGGATGTGGGAAACCTCCTACAAACCATATCCAGGCTGGCCACCACCCAGACCCACGTCGTTCGTCTACCGGGCTGCACACCACCATATATTGGAAAGCAGCGCTTAAAACCCAACAGGTAACCGATAGGGATGGCGATACAACTGTTTTCGGTTACAATGATTTTTTTTGTCTCAAGTTTTAACTAACAGTAAAAATCGCTCTAGATAACCGGTTATAAAATAACTAGTTTTCGGGTTTATTACTATTGCTTCAACAAGAAATGTAGAAAATAAAACTTGAAAAAGGTAAGACATCCGCAGTACTAAAGGCTGAAAACTGAGGCTGCCGAATATTGTCTTTTCTGTTAATTAGGCCGTTTCCAAAGGCTTTCAAGACAAAAGGAGCATTGTACTCCACTGCTACCGCACTTTGTGAAGTACTACCGTGCCCGGGATGGTGTCATTTAAAACACAACGATGTTCGGCGACGACAGCGAGGAAGTGTCGTATGAGAAGACGAAGCACACTGTACGTGCATACGCGTAGTCTACATCGACCACTCCACGTATCCAGTGATGGCGTAATGCTGAATTTGCAAAATAATTACCTGAAAAAAAAAAAAATCAAATAGGGCTACTATTTAATGAAACTCGAAGCGAGATGGCGATATTTTCCAAAAAAATTGGCAAAGTTTAAAAGACGTTTTTTTTAAATAAATAAAAAATAAGTCCACAGGGAAAATGGCCTTGAGATTTTCTATTGATTGTTATTTTTTTTTTTGGGGGGGGGGGGGGGTTATCAATTGCTTTGTAACTTTTCAAGATATATTGAAAAAAAACTGTAAAAATCGTTAAAAACGAATCATAACTCCTCAACATTCTTATTTACAAACTTATAATTTGTCGTGTGCATGGCACGAAATAATTAAAAAAACTACTTTTTCGAAAAAATAAGAAATGGGTACTTTTCGAGGGTTTTTTTTTTTTTTTTTTTTTTTTGTAGATAATTGCCTAGAGTTGCTCAGGGGATCCACTATAGACTTAGAGTAACAGTTTTTGGTCCTTTTTTTTTTTTTGGTAAAAATATTTTTTTTATTTTCGTAATTATATCAAAGTTATAAGTAACTATGTTATGAAAAGAACTATTAAAGAATTATGTTGCTCACATTTTTTCAGAGATTTTATAACAAGAAATATTCTTATAGATTTTCTGATGCCGAGATAAATATTTTTCTCAGAAAAATCTAGTGGACGTAAATACGAGGCGCGTCCAGAAAGTAAGTTCCCTTTGGTTATTAAATGAAACTGTACACAGATACAGAAGAAATTTTTATTGCACAAAATTCTACAACTCTTAAACTACTTTTCCACATAACTGCCGAAATTTTGCATGCATTTGTCATAGCGTGGCACCAGGTTTTGTATATTTTCTTCATAGAAATCTACCGCCTGTGTCTTCAACCAGTTGGAAAGAGTTTTTTTCAGCTCGTCGTCCATAGCGAGAGCACTAATTGTAAACCTGCGGTTTTCCTGGATCTTGTCATCAATCGAATGAACCAGTTCTTCTGTACCAAAGGTAGACGCTCACTTTGTTCTTCATCGTGCACATCACAACGCCCGCCATTGAGCTGTCGGACCCATCTTCTCACCATCGAATCACTCATCGCATTTGGTCCGTAAACATCGCAAATTTGCCGATAAATTTCACTTGGTTTCACTTTCCTCGCATTCAGAAACCGAATCACCGACCTGATTTCACAGGCGGCGGGATTTTCAATCAACGCCGACATTTCAAACAAGCACAACAGAGCGTACGTAACTGACAGCGATCTCCAAATGGCGCACGTTCTTCTCCTTGATACACATCGTCTACAGCGCATGTGCGGAACTGCAATTGCAGCGCTGCAGCGGAGATAAATTGAAAAGGAACTTACTTTCTGGACGCGCCTCGTAACACTTTACAGCGATGTGCTTCATGGAGGTTAACAGTAGATACTGGAAAATTACTTGGATATGTTGCATTGTTTTCTAGTATTGCTAACCGATTGGTAAAAAGAAGCGTGCAAGCTCTGTAAAGAAGGTCATAAAGCAACATTATTTACTTTAAAATCTCTGACAAAAATCAGCAATATATATTTTTAAACAGTTCCTTTCATAACACAAAAATAGAAATACCTCAAATCGTGCAACATTTCCCTGGCGCTTTCCGCCCTATAACGTGTTAAAACGAGCTGCCCCTCTCTGAACCTTCTGAATGTCCACCGTCAGTCCCACCTGGTCAGGGTCCCACACTGGGCAACAGTTCTCCAGGAGAGAACGCACAAGTGTGATGTAGGCAGTCTGTTTTGTGGAGCTGTTGCATCTTCGAAGCGTTCTGCAAATGAAACGTAACAATATTTTCTATGTGTTCTCTCCAGTCTTGTTGTTGTTGTGGTCTTCAGTCCGGAGACTGGTTTGATGCAGCTCTCCACAATACCCTATCCTGAGCAAGCCTCTTCATCTCCACATAAGAACGGCAACCTACATCTGTCTGAATCTGCTTACTGTATCCATCTCTTGGTCTTCCTCTGCGATTTTTACCCCACACACTTCCCTCCAACTCTCCAGTCTACGTTGTTCGTAATTGTAACTCCTAGGTATTTGATAGAACTTACGACCTTAAGGTTTGACTGATTTATCGTGTAACTGAAGTTCAGCGGGTTCCTTTTAGTAGTCATGTGTATTACTTAACACTTTTCATTATTTAGTGTTAATTACCAATTTTCGCACCATGTAGAAATTTCGTCTAAATCGCTTTGCAGTTGCTTTTGATCCTCTGTTAACTTCACTAACCGATAAACGACAGCATCGTCCGCGAACAGTCTAAGGGAGCTATTCAGATTCTCTTCTAAATCGTTTATTATATATATATATATATATATATATATATATATGGGACCTATAACGCTTCTCTGGGGAACGCCAGATATTACTTCTGTTTTACTCGATGGCTTACCGTCAATACTACGAACTGTGTTGTTTGTAATAGGAAATCGTGAATCCAATCGCACAAAGGAGGAGATATTCTATAAGCACGCTTGTGAGGTACAGTGTCAAAAGCCTTGCGGAAATCCGGAAATATGGAATCGATTTGACGTCCCTAGTACATGGCACTTATCATTTCATGTGAATGAAAGGCAATCTGTGTTTCACAAGAGCGATACTTTTTGAATCCGTGTAGATTATTGGTAAATAGGTCGTTCTCTTTGAGGGAGTTCATAATGTTAGAACAATGTTTCAAAATCCTACTGCAAATCGACGTCAATGAGATGGGTCTGTAATTTTGGGGATCGCTCCTATTGCCTTTCTTGGATATTGGAGTGATCTGGGCAATTTTCCATTCTTTGGGTACGGATCTTTCGTTCAGTGATCGATAGATAATCTTAGGGCCTGTTACTTTCTGATTAACATTTACCCAATAAACGTAAGGTTTTCTATTAATTAAAGAAACGTTTTTTGCAACTTAGCGAATTTTTTCGCCAAATTTTGCAATGTCGGCACGACGTTTATGAAACAGAAATTCTATTTGGAATGTAATTTCCTATACGCTCATATTTTTTGTTTATAGGTGATAATTTTTGCACCCACTTCTCCCTAATGCTTGGACTAATAAGGCAACAGCAGCTATACCAATTCTTACGCTGTGCGTTTGTTGTTCGTTTCTGGCTCAGGATTGTTCTTAAATTATCACTGATCACATTTCCTGGTTTTGGCGATAACCTACTATTTCACATCAAAGGAAATTGTACGAATGAATATTACAAGTTTTTAACATCTGTAATTATTTAAAAATAAATTTAGAATCTCTACTACAGAAAGTAATTATACCGGTGTTTTTCACGATTGTTGAAAAAAAAATAGAAAAGTTATAAATGACCCCAAATAAATGCCGGAAAAACGATTATTCACAACTATAACACCAGTATCGGTTTTAATTGTTAGGTTTTTTTTCCCATCCCTAGTAACCGGACGTTTAATTGTTAGTTTTTTTCCCATCCCTAGTAACCGGGCGTTCGCACTTCCCATAGGCACCTATTCTCTCTCATAACGTCCTGGAAAGATGCTAGCTGCTTTCTTCAAGCCATGCAGAAACCGTGAAAGGTATCACGAATAAATTAATTAAATAAATTAGTTGTAATAGAAATTTACAAGGTATCCTGAATAAATTAAATAAATAAAAATTTAATAGAAATTTGCAAGCTACCCCGAATATTAACGTTTAATGGTAATTGATTAATAGTGCGTACTACATACGTGAAAGAAAAATTACACTGTTAAAAACCGAACAATGTGGTGACTACGACCATCGAGGTAAGCCTTAGAAAAAATTAATATGCGCAACGGACACTCCCGGGAAATGGGGAAACTCAAACACTCCCAAAGGGTACAACGAAACTGATGAACCTGAATAATGAAACGGAGGAAACAATCTGGCTGCGCTACAGGTAGTAATAAATTGACTTACCTCACATTTTCTTATTACAAAACTGGAAACAGGATACAGCAAACAGCTCGCGTCATACAGTATTTCAGTATTAAAAATTTTCAAAAATAATAGGTGGTTAGCAGTTAAGTTCAACAATAATCATAAATGAAGAAAATGAAAGGAAGGGTAAAATAACTACCAAATGAGGACGCAGAACGCAGATTGAATATTAGAAATAATATATCCTTAAAAAATTATGAAACAGAAAAATATTACTGAAAATTAAATTAACATCATGCATTACAATAATGGCGTGCTGCAACATATACTTAAGGACTGCCTTCTCCAATAGCGTCCTCGCGCTACCTCACCCAACAGGCAATTCTCCGCAACTGACTCCCAACACAGCTCGCTACTAACTTACTACTGCTGCCGTCTTTCGCAGCCAGAGCACGTACTCTACAATCGAACTTCCAAAGATTCCTGGCCATTCACAATATACCTCTGTGGCCAGTTTACATATGTACAAAATATTATAGGAAACCGACTTATCTAGGGACCATAGGGACCTTCCAACCGCTTACGCAGAACAACGCCACATGAGAACAATTTGAGTCTTCATCAGAGACGGGTGTATCGTCAGGCGTGCCCTAGGGGAGTGTGATAGGACCGCTATTATTTTCGATCTATATAAATGATCTGATGGACAGAGTAAGCTGTAGTTTGCGGCTGTTTCCGATGATGCTGTGGTGTATGGAAGGGTGTCGTCTGTAACTGACTGTAATAGCATACAGGATTACTTAGACAAAATTTCTAGTTGGTGCGAAGAATGGCAGGTAGCTCTCAATGTAGAAAAGTGTAAGGTGATGCACATGAGTAGAAAAAGCAATCCCATAATGTTCGAATACAGCATTAGTAGTGAGCTACTTGATGCTGTCGCGTCGTTCAAATATCTAGGCGTAAAATTGCAAAGCGATATGAAATGGAACGAGCATGTAAGGACAGTTGTGAGTAAGGCGGACAGCCAACTTCGGTTTATTGGGAGAATTTTGGGAAGATGTAGTTCACCTGTAAAGGAGACCGCGTATAAAACGCTTGTACGACCACGTCTTGAGTATTGCTCAAGTATTTGGGACTCGCAGCAGATCGGTTTGAAGGAAGACATAGAAGCAGTTCAGAGGCGACCAGCTAGGTTTGTTACTGGTAGGTTCGAACAATGCGCGGGTGTCACGGAAATGCTCCGGCAACTCAATTGGGGATCGCTGGAAGAAAGACGACGTTCTTTTCGTGAATTTCTGTTAAGTGAATTTAGAGGGCCGGAATTTGGAGCTGAGTGTAGTACGATCTTGCTGCCGCCTACTTACATTTCGCGTAAAGATCACAAAGACAAGATAAGAGAAATTAGGGCTCGTACGGAGGCATATAGGTATTCTTTTTTTCTTCGTTCAATTTGGGAGTGGAATAGGAAAGGAAATGCCTAGTAGTGGTACAGTGTACCCTCCGCCACGCACGTTACGCTGAATTGCGGAGTATGTATGTAGATGTAGAATTCCAGTGCGCCGGCCGCGGTGGCCGAGGGGACTGAGGCGCTCCATTCACGGTCTGCACGGCCACTACGGTTGGGGGTTCGAATCCCCCCTCGCGCATGAATATTTGTGCCGTCCTTGATTTGATTTGATTCTTTCAGGGAAGCCAAAACAGTCTTGGTCTAACCCGCCACTGCCCGCACCGAAACTAAGTTTATTGTAAAGCCAACCAATGCCCTTGAACAGTGCAAGGAGTCCCTTTACCAGTTCTTTATTAGACACAATTTCTTCGGGTCTGGTTGTCTCAAATGTTCTGTGCCTTTTACTCTCCAATGCAATGCATTCGAAGATCAGATGTGATGCAGTTTCAACACCGTCATCACAGATCCTACATTTAGGATCCTCTTCTGTTATTCCCATTGTATGTAGTTGTTTTTTGAAATTCCCATGGCCTGTCAGCAATCCAACCAAGAGTCTAATCTCTCTCCTGTTCAGGCCCAGGATTGCAGAGCTTCTTTTAAAACAAGGCTTTGGCATATTCTTGTTGATGGACTTTGGGCCAATATTCTACGTGCTGTCTTCTGAGCCAGTTACGTAGCTCAAATTTAATCATTGCCTTGGTGATTGTCAGGACAGGTTCCGGTCCAATAAATGGAGTCTCTGCCCCCATCCTGGCTAATCTGTCGGCATGTTCGTTGCCACTGATCCCCGAGTGGCCAGGGACCTACAATAGGCTTATTCTATTGCTTTCCCCTAGCTTGTGCCGTCCTTAGTCTTAGATAGTTCATAAGTAGTTTGTAAGCTTAGGGACTGATGACCCCGTAGTTAAGTCCCATAAGTTCTACAAACATTTGAACATTTTGAATTCCAGTGCGACCACACGACGGCCGTCGTCTCCCCCTTTATATGAAGTTTGCAACTGGCATTACTGGCGCTCGTGCTGTACATTTGCTCTGAAATGCTGAACAAGTCCCTCTCTCGTTTCCATAAACTCACGCTGGAAATTTCACCCGCTTCGGATGCTTCCTTCAGAGCGATTCTCTCAGGTTGGCCAGCTTTCCTGGCACAATCCTGCCCCGCTGTACCTATATTGGAGGAAATGCCCCCGTTTCCCGCGCTCGCTCTCCAGGTCTGCGCTCCACTCAGCCGCTGCCGCTATAGGGGACCGCGGAAGGCGCCAATTGGGAGTGTATCGATTCCTATAAACTGAGTTAGCCGCGCCGCGGCCGGTATTGCTTCCTTGTTGCTGCCGATAAATGGGACAGCGCGGCGTTACCGTTCACGCAGCCTTATGGCTCATCTCGTAAAATGCAAGTGTGGCGCTCTCCCCGCGGCTGTCCCACCGTGTTGGTGTAATTCGATTCAACAGTGAATAGCTCGACGAGATTCGGCGAGTGGGTAAAGTGATTCAAAGAGAATTGCAACGAGTGGGTTCTTACACTTGCACAGAATGGTGCCAAAATTAAAGCAACGTGAAAACAAGGTAAAGAACACAAAACGGAAAAAATATTCAAAACGGTAGACAAACAAGTGAACGCATTTCTACGTATTTTCCTACTACTTCGTAATATTCTAACTAATTTATTTATTTATCGTATGGCAACAACAGCAAACGTATAGTTTAGTCTTACGTGTTTTTTTTATGCGTTTACATACAGTTTACTTTTACTTCAGACATACATTTAACACATATGTTAAATTCTGAAACCAATTTAATAATACTGGCAAGTTTAATTACATCTCAATTAAATTGGATGCTTGTAATCATATTTCAGAATCTAGAGATTGGAGCCATATTAATAAAATGACTAAGTGGTTCGTTATACTGACAATATGTTGAACAATTTGTTGTTGAGCCCCACAATCAGAGGTTGTAGAATCTCGGAGTCCCCACTTGTGCATCGTGGTATTCCACTTGGCATGTCCAGTTCTTATTCTTTTCAGTCTTGTCCACTCATTTCTATTTGGGTGAGATGCAGATACGTTATCTTTTAAGCATTTCTCCATTTGCGCCACTCTACTTTAATGCCGAAGTGCTTGTCGTTCATTCCATAATGCCACTCCGCAGTGCGGTATTTTAAGCAGTCTGGAGAAGGATGAAGGATCACTTGATACCCTGTGAACTGGGTGGTCTTGGGGTGTTGTAGGTTCCTCCATTCCGGTGATGGGATGTTGTCGATGGTGTGCAGGAAGGGGATCGGTGTGGATATTAATATACCTGCAATGGTCCTCATTCAGGGTATTACATCTTGACAGCCTCCAAGATTGTATACCTCGGAAACAGACAGCTGCAGCAGGACGGCAAAAAGCCTACACTACCGGCAGCCATACTACATTAAAGATCTCTCACGGTTATTCAAGACAACGGCGCAAGAAGAAATTTCGTAAGTGTGCAGTTTGACGGCATCTGGCAGCAATGTCGATGTAACAACGTCGGTTCATACTGAGAATAATGTCATCAGTTGAATGTCGAGTCAGTAACGACCATTTTTTATGCAGTGCGCCAAAGTTTTGGTAAGAAGTTAGTAAATTCTGACTTGAGGCAATCCGTCTCCCTAGTGCATCCCAGCCAGGCAATATCTTACAAGGAAACATCAACACCTCATGCTCTATGAGGAAGAGCATTATCATTCTTCAGTACGAAGTCTGAGCCCACATAACGTCGAAAAAACTGTGCATGAGGTCTCAACATATCGCCACGATACCTGACAGCGGTTAAACCTTGACGAGTCACCTGTACATACTCATAAAGACGTGTTTGAGTGGACAACATAATCCCTGACTACATCTTGAAGAAGAGGGACGAAATTAAGCTTAAGGTTTAAAGTCCCGTCGACAACGTGCGCTTTAGAACTCGGATGTTTGGGTAAGGTTGGGGAAGGAAATAGGCCGTGTCATGTCAAAGGAGCAATCAATGCATTTCCAGAGAGACATTGGAGGGATACTCTTCTCTGTCGGTCTCTTTCAAAAGTATTTGGGACTCGAAATCGTGTTCGATGTAGTCTTCGGATACGAATCCAATGACAAGCACTTTCCAGACTAAATATGTATTTATCAACGAACATTTATGCACTACTCGACCATCCTGGCGGCATGTTACAGTCCATTTCGATTCGTTCTCTGCTGTCAGGGGTAAGCATTCAGCACGTCTCTGACAGTGAAGGCCACTATGCCGAAGGCGCCCATGCAGTTCTTTCTTAGTGGTGACACATGCGTTCCACCCTGGTCTGTTCTTCGGGATACAGATTTGGCATCTATCAATTGACTGCACATCCTAGAAACAACACAACGATTCTCATGAAGCCATGGGGCCACACAGTTTATCTTGTTCCCATTCTTCTTATGGCTCTCCATCATAGTTTCATAGCTGCCTAACCTGTTTGATTGTCAATAAAATGAAAAAAAGGTCTAGGGTGCACCATTTAAATTTATTGATCGATTGTGTGGACCTTCTCTCGAATATAGAGTATTTATGTTTAGAACGATACATAAATAAAAGTGTTATTAAATTAATTTAATTAAGTTATACCGTTTGTCGATATGTAGAGAGGCAAGCACTATGCTGTCCTCCAGTTGCTGTACTTGCTCAAGGGACTAAGACGTCGAGCACTTGAAAACCGAAAGCTCCACTCCTTTCTCGTCTGCACGTTATTAGCACCAAATCGAATAATTACTTAAGAAAACATGACGAAAAAGCTTTTTTATATTTTTAAAATGACTTTTTTTTATCACTGTTAGCTATGAGGTTACCGTACTCATATTTGTGATACAAAAAAATAATGGTAAATAAAATACTTAAACAAAAAGTGACATAAATCTGAAAGAAAATGGCAGTGATACAGCACTGCCCTCCATAGGAGGCTCTACATGTTCATGACGCTTTTGGTAACTTAACAACCATGTTCCAATTCATTATTTCAAAACATATTACACTGGATTCTGAGAAATACTGCATGAAAATTAACTGGCACCTGACACTTGTTGTAAAATCTATTTAGAGTACATAAATTAATAAAAAGTTAAGAGCTAATAAGGCTACTTGTTCTGTCTTCTACAGAATTTTGTTTTCTTCTCCTGATTTTCTAACAGTTTGTGATATACTGATAGATATTTCTAAGTGGTTTTTTTAAATACATCTAACGAGCTAATTGAGAACAGAATCAGTTATCCCTCCATATACTGTGTATTGTTATTATGTTATTATAAATAACATATTTTTGCACGCCCTAAGTGATATCTAAGTATATTTAAATACAGTAAACAGCAGATTTTCTTAGTCAGACAAAATTAGATAAAATTAAAATTATAATGTTTTAATACTAGTGGAAATCGTAGAGGAAGGTAAACATAATATATCAGGGTACATAGTGAATCATCTATTATCAAAAGTTAATCACTAATATAAAGTATACTATCGATTGGTAGGAACATAAACTATTGAATAGCTTGATGTAAATCTTCAAATATAGATGAGCACTTGGCTGACTACATAGACGTCATGCATTTTAGCTTGAATATCAGTTTAAAGTTATGTAAAGTAAATAAGAATATATGTGAGCATGTAAACTTTTATTAATAATGAATTTTAGATTAGCTTTTGACAGAACAACAAAATAAGTATAACAGGCGAATCCACAGATAAACTCGACAGATACACTTTTATTTGCAGTCATTATTATTATAGAATTAATCATACTTGTGAATAAGAGACACGTAAATTTTAGGAACAGTTTTCTATTAATATTTTCCACGTTATTACGACAAATGTGAGATTCATTGTTACTTTTCATAATTAGGTATATTTTCAGATATTAGAAATAGTTACGACGGTGTATATGTTATTAAAAGATGAAGTCGTATTTCAGCTTCATTTGCAGAATATGAAATGTTATTATGATTAAGAAGAGTGCTTGTAAAATCAATGGAAGGAAGGAAGCTTAAGGTTTTACGTCCCGTTGACAATGTGGTCATTAGAGACGGAGCTAACGCTCGAATTTTCGGGGAAGGATGGGAGAGGAAATCGGCCGTGCCCTTTGAAAGGAACCATCACGGCTTTGCCTGGAGTGATTTAGAGAATATCACGTAAATTCAATATTTGCATATTTTTAACCATTCAAACTATGCTGGGCACTGTTGGGAATTATATATAAGGGCGGCCCGCAGATTTCGAAGCAGCCACTATGCCCGTCAACAAATTGATATTTAATTGTTAGAAGTGATAGTTGTAGTTGCAAGTTTTATTTAAAGTATGCGATTACAGTTCTAAATCAAACTTACCTGGTGTTGCTCTTAGTAATTCCAATCCAGTAGTGTACACAATAACTGAGTTCAGCTACTCGTATGCAACGAAATCCAGAAGTTGCTGCAGTATTGTTAATCCAGATGCTGAGTTACCAGAAGTTACACCATACTCCGAGATACAAGGTAACGTAAAAAATAGTCTTGTATAGTTTGCGAAGGAACTAGTCCGGAAGAGCGCTCCCACAGGCGAACTACGCGAACTAGTTCGCAGATCCCTCGCCTCTTAGTTAGTCCGCTCCTTTTCCGAAGACTGACGGGGAACAGCGAGGGGACGCGAGAGCGCGCAGAATCGAATGATTTGTTAGAAATGTTCCTACATGACCCATTAAATAAATAAAGAAATCCATTTTAAAAAGAAAATACCACGAGTACTCTGTATGCGCAGTAGTTGAATGTCATTGTATCAGCCATTCGTGTAAATAACTGGTTTATTTGTTTAAGTATTTGATGTCTAATTGCCCAAAAATACGGGTAATAGCACACGCTTGGACAACACTGATCATTATATAAAAAAGCTGTAGTAACAAAAGAAAGAACTCTTTTAGTAGCGGCAGCAAAAGCCAAAAGGAGCGGACGAACTAAAAAGAATGACCTACTTCGCGGCCGAGCTGCGAACTAAAAGGAGAGCTACCGGTCGCGAACTAAGATATGCGCGATCGGTCGCGAACTAAAATATGCGCGATTGGTCGCGAACTAAAACATGCGTTACCGGTCGCGAACTCTTTTGCCAAACGTATCTCGTTTCTTAGTTCGTTGGAATCTTTTCCGAATACCGATGGGCAATAGCGAGAGGACGCGCAGCAGAATTAAAAATCACGTGGTTGCCTTCTGCTGATGAGAGCCATTTCGATGTGAGCGTCTGCCTGCTAGATTACATAGTTCAGTGCAACAAAAGTTCTGTTTTGAAGTATTCTGCACTCTACAATGTCTGACTAATAATTTCTATAATGCCAAGTTATAGAGATAATTCTAATCTTAAACACGAGAAATTATCCACAAACTGTTTCTTTTGGTTTGCGTGATATCGTTAGCGGCTCACGCAGCAAGCGCATGTAGCAGCTAGGCGGGGGAACTTCTGCCTCCACCTGCATGCGCAGACCACGCCGCTCAGTCGTCACTGCGGGCGGACAAACTAAAAGAACGAACTAGTTCGCGGTAGAGCGCTCCCGATCACGAACTATTATGCGCAAGTCTAGTCAGAAAGAACTTTGTGGTGAAGCAAACAATGCAGATAGGCTCGTTGCGTTTCAATAATTGAAACGAGTTGGCAGGCTAGCTAGGAGCTAAGGGAAAGCAATAGAGTAAACCTATTGTGGGTCCCTGGCCACTCGAGGATCAGTGGCAACGAACATGCCGACAGATTAGCCAGGATGGGGGCAGAGACTCTATTTATTAGACCGCAACCTGTCCTGACCATCACTAAGGCAATGATCAAATTGGAGCTACGTAACTGGCTCAGAAGACAGCACGTAGAATATTGGACCAAAGTCTATCAACAAAAACATGGCAAGGTAATGATGCCAAAGCCATGTTTTAAAATCAACAGGAGAGAGATTAGACACATGGTTGGATTGCTGACAGGCCATGGGAATTTCAAAAAACATACAATGGGAATAACAGAAGAGGACCCTAAATGTAGGATCTGTGATGACAGTGATGAAACTGCATGACATCTAATCTTCGAATGCATTGCATTGGAGAGTAAAAGGTACAGAATATTTGGGACAACCAGACCCGAAGAAATTGTGTCTAATAAAGAACTGGTAAAGGGACTCAAATGTTAAAATGTTTGTAAAGCTTATGGGACTTAACTATGGGGTCATCAGTCCCTAAACTTACAAACTACTTATGAACTACTTACGAACTAGGACGGCACAAATATCCATGCCCGAGGGGGGATTCGAACCCCCGACCGTAGTGGCCATGCAGACCGTGACTAAAGTGCCTCAGTCCCCTCGGCCACCGTGGCCGGCTAAAGGGACTCCTTGCACAGTTGAAGGGCATTGGTTGGCCTTACTAGATATACAGGGAGCGATACCGCACAATAAACTTAGTTTCGGTGTGGGCAGTGGCGGGTTGGACCAAGACTGTTTTGGCTTCCCTGAAAAAAATCAAATCAATGGATGGCAGGCTAGCTGAAATCACTTACCCATTGATTCGAGACAATATCTCCAATGTAGAACGCAGTTAAAAAAAAAAACGAAAGAAAGAAAGAATAACAAACTGCAGTCGTTTTCAACAGCGAAAGGCGGAATCACGACACAGGTGTTTCTAGCAGCGGTCGCCGTTAGACAGGGCCGCGTGTCCGTGGCCCTCGCCTGTATTGTGTGTCCGCCTGTCCAAACGCGGCGGTGAGCGACACGTGCGATCGCCACGTGTGGCCGCATGCCGGATGAGGGGCCGCGCCCTCGCCGGAATACCAAGCCGCTCTGCGGCCACCAAGCACGCGGTCCGCTGCTGCTGGCGCACTCACCTGCAACAGCACCGTTGTGCGGCATTCTGGTAAAGAAATCCAACCCGTAATGCAACCACAGTCGTGCTCTAGAAATGCTCAAATGTTGTAGAGTCTATGGGACTTAACTACGGGGCCATCAGTCCCTAAACTTACTACTTATGAACTAGCTAACACTAACGACGGC
The DNA here is from genome assembly GCA_026315105.1 of Locusta migratoria. Lineage (NCBI taxonomy): Eukaryota > Metazoa > Arthropoda > Insecta > Orthoptera > Acrididae > Locusta > Locusta migratoria. The sequence continues at coordinate 429,930,399 of CM048747.1, forward strand.
ACAAATATCCATGCCCGAGGGGGGATTCGAACCCCCGACAGTAGTGGCCGTGCAGACCGTGACTGGAGCGCCTCAGTCCCCTCGGCCACCGCGGCCGGCAGACGTGCTCTCACAGACGTCATAATTCCAGGTCATATTGTAAACTAGTCGATAGTTCTTTGGCAGGAGTTTCCAAGTGTAAACTTGCTCCATAGTTCTGAATTAATGCCGGTCGCGGTGGCCGAGGGGACTGAGGAGCTTCAGTCACGGTCTGCACGGCCACTACGGTCGGGGGTTCGAATCCCCCCTCGGGCATGGATATTTGTGCCGTCCTTAGTATAAGGTAGTTGATAAGTAATTGCAGAACGACATGTTGACCATAGCTGTTTATTAATTCTCAGTGCTATCGGTTTCGGTTCTTTACCATTGCCAAGCGTTAGCAGAGATTAGCTATTAGCTTGACAATGGTAAAGAACCGAAACCGGTAGCACTGAGAATTAATAAACAGCTATGGTCAACATGTCGTTCTGCAATTATCTGAAAGCTGTTATGCCCCATCTATTCACCTTTATAGTTGATAAGTAGTTTGTATGTTTTGGGACTGATGACTCCGTAGTTAAGTCCCATAAGCTTAACAAACATTTGATCATTTAATCAATTAATTATCTTGTCTCGCCACCATATTTATCCAAAATATGGAAAATTAAAATGTTACTGATAAGCTATGATGTGATCATAGATTCAAACATATAATAAATATTCATTCTCTATTGCAATGTATCAGTTGTACCAAACAAACAATAATGTACTTGAAAAATTACTGGTAAACTGTGGAATTCAACTATTCTGCTTCCCCTCCAAAACAGTGACAAAGGAACGTTCTTAAATGAAAGACGATCTGCTCAAAATCAGTTTATTATGATTAAACATTCAGATGACATTTCCTATCATGTAAAACAGATAATGGTATTCACACAATCTTTTACAAATGTTAAAACATTGAGACACAAAAAGCTGACTGGCTGAGTCAAATGTTGGACGTTTTGCAAAACAGAATGCGATTAGTTTGGCTAGACAGGTGGTTGAAATTATCGTCAGCCCTAAGCTCCCCAGAGTAAATAGGCAGATCTCAAAAAAAAAATAAAAAAAAAAATAAGAACAGAATCCAACAAGACTGATTCTTATAACCCTCCAGCAAGTGCGTCACCTTACCCACACAGATGATCATTGACGGCAGCGTCTCAGGCTCGCAGGCAGCATGCGGTGGGAGTGGATGAGCTGAAATTTTTATCCGACCGTAATTGCTGCGACCTGTTAAGCAGGATCGACATGTAACTTAACACAGTGTCACTGGCGTCGGCGTCGCTAGGCAGATGCTGTGCGATTCTAACACGCTAGTAGACTAATCAATACTTTGCATAGGTGACACAAAGGCCACTTGGCACAAATCGATCAGTCACTTGCGTAATAAGATCTGTAAAAACAATTCCCAATTCGCAAAGGCGCGAATGCTTAAATAGAGACTTCTAGCAAAACGAAAACTAAACTGTGGCCGCTCACAGCGTAACCACAGGACAATGTAACGTCCGTGAAGTAAACACAAGTTCTACAAGGTTCGAATCTTCGGAATCAAACACAAGTCTAACCATAGGACCGTTCAAGACGATGTCCTCCCCGCGAATCTAAACGGAGTATTGCGTGTGTCCCGAGGTCCGCACACTTCGGATGCTCAAAGAGGAGGCTCCCGAGGTACGTACACTTCGGACGCGCAGACAGGAGTCTTCCGAGGTCCTTACCCCTCGGACGCACAAACAGGAGTTTTTTCGAGATCTGTACACTTCGGACGCTCAAACCGGAGTCTCCTGAGGTCCATACACTTCGGACGCGCAGACAGGAGTCTTCCGAGGTCCTTACCCCTCGGACGCACAAGCAGGAGTCCTTGTGCCCCCTCGCGCTCTGCCGCAGCTCACGGCAAGTGCCGGGCGGCCACACCCACGCGCGAAAAGACGCACCAATATCTGCTAACGGCTAATAGTCAAACCAATTGGATGGCGTAGCGTCGTTGACAAATAGTTTAGCTGTCATTCTAAAATAATTTGCCGAATCAGGACGCGTTCTCTGCGGCTGTCAATAGGCTCCACCCACGCTACCAAAGCTTCCCGTGGATTTCACCGTTCCCAGGGTGAATGCCCTGCAAGGAATTTCAGCTTGCTCCTAGCTACAGTCACAAGACCTAAAAAGGTTAACGTTTTGCTATATATACTGCCGCTGTAGCCAACCCCTGGGGTGCCAGACGGGCAGAAAGCTTTCCTCTCAAACTAACCATTTGTCACACTAACTGTGTTCAAACTCTGCTGCTTTCTAGGAAGTTTTTTAGATAACGCCTAAGGGCAATACGTCTCCATAAACAGCCCGGGGCCCAGAGCACTCTGCTATTGTTTGTATCCGGCAAATTCCTCTCTTGCGAAGCGGCCAAATAACTAAAAATGCAGTCCCCGCTATCGCCCACCGTAAACCGCAGGCCAGCATTGTGTAAAGCGGTTCACACACTCTAAAAAATTCTATCAGGTATACTCCGCCGCCTGTAGCGTCGGCGCCAAACAGGTCAAGCCAGCCCCCCCCCCCTCGTTCTTCCCCGAAGGCGAGCGAAAGTTGGTGGAAGGGGGAGACCGCCAAGAGCGTCTCTGCTCTGCACGGCCTGACCGTACCCAATACGTAAAACTACTTTTTAGCAGCCAAGCTGTGCCAATAAACATTAAAATCCCAAAATTTTCACATAAACGTATAATGTACTACAATCCCAGGAGCCCATCACCCTTGATGTTTCCCCAAAGGCACATAAATCAAAATAAATAAAGATCTACAAAGAAAAATGTTACATATTTCAGTAATTAGCGTAAAGAGAAAGGTACAGTAACACAAGGTTAGTATGAAAAATAGACTAATTACAGCCCCCGTATCACAATGTATGAAATACACTCCTGGAAAAAGAAAAAAGAACACCGTGAATTCGTCAACACAGCAGAGCGAAATTTTATTGACACATTCTTGATGATGCGTACAACATACGATCATGCAGTCAGAACCATTCGCACGTCAGTACAGTCACCACAGAGTGCACAATATCGACGCTAGTATCATGTACCCTTTTGCATCAATGCCAGGTGCAACTTTCTCTTGAAGACGATCGAAGAGGTGCCGAATGAAGTTGAAATGTTCAATGTTTGGTAACAATTTTGAACATGGTTGATTAACAGCAACCGTAAACCAATTTTTTTATCGATTTTGTTTATCAGCCAACTGATTGCGTAATTTTCAGGTTCTTGATCTACGTTTCGTTGTCACTAAGGACAACTTTATCAGAAGAATAAAATAGTTACATAAAATACATGACGTCAAAAATATTACGAACAGGATTGCTTAAGTCGATTACAATGAAAACAAACATTCTGAACACGGAAAAAAATGTTTCTTAAGCTTTAGGGAGTTACCTGCGGAGTCATCAGTCCCTAAACTTACAAACTACTTATGAACTACCTTACACTAAAGACGACACACACATCCATGCCTGAAATGGGATTCGAACATCCAACGGCCCGCGGCCCGAATGAAGTCTTGCGGTATGGCCTACCACGCAATTTCCATCTGATGCCTCAGTTGGGCCAGATCTCTTGCCGGTTGTGTACACCGCGCCAAGATGACGTTTCATCCGGTCCCAGACACACTCAGATCTGGGGATAATGATGTGCGGGATCGTTGACGTACGACTAGGAGAGAACATTGGGTTGTAAGGGATACGAATGGACGTGCATTGACCTGTTGGAAAAGCACATCGCCTAGTTGGTGCATGAACTGTGGCAAGATGGGTTGAATGATTGTTGCAATGTACAGTGTACTGTTCAATTTTCCCACAACGGACACCAGAGGAGAACGGCTATTGTAGGATATGGCTCTCTAGAGCATGATTCCAGGTGTCGGACCCGTTTGCCTCTCACGCCTACACTCCAGATCTTCGCACTCCCGTGCACGACAGCACACACGCGTCCGACCATCATTGGCACCGAGACAGCGATGACTTTCATCACTGAAGGCTACACGCCTCCATACGTCCCTTCATAAGCGCCTACCATGACACCATTGGAGGTGGGCTGAACGATGCTGGTGCATAAGCGCGTAAGGTCCCTATGTTCCCGACATAATTTTCTATAATAATTTGTGTTCCCACAATACTTATAAAATTATATTATTAATTATTATTAATACTGTTTGTCATTCGGCATTGTACGGGAGTTATTTATCTAGTGAATTTTGTGAACTGGCCACAGATTTATATATTGTAAGTGGCGCAGTTATCTTTCGAAGTTCGATTGTAGAGTAACAGCTCTGCCTGCGAAAGAGCAGATAGTTGCCAGTTCCAAGGGGGTAGCGTGAAGAAGTCTGTAGCGGTAAAGAAGCTGTTGGAGGAGGCAGTCGTTAAGTATGTGTTGCAGCTCGCCATTATTGCAATGCATGATGTTAATTTAATTTTTTGTAATATGTTTCTACTTCAGTGGTCTTAGTCACAACATTGCTCGGTTTTTAAAAGTTCAGTTTTTGCACTTACATAGTAAGCAGTATTGGTCCATTTCCATTAAACTTCATTTATTTATTCGGGATACCTTGCAAGCGGAGGACACTAACGGCACACATGATGGTGTATCGTTGTAAGGGGATCGATATTCTACAATCGCCATTCTCCTCTACTGATCGTCTAGAAAACACTGAACAGTGTACGGTACATTGAAACCATCATTTAACCCGCCGTGCTACCACTCATGCACCAACAAGGTGATATGTTTTTCCAACAGGACACTGCAGATCCACATATATCCCGTACCACCCAACGTGCTGGCCCAACTGAGGCATCAGGTGGAAATTGCATGGAAGGCCATTGCACATAACCACATCCGGAACCTCTAGGATCGCTCCCTTGAAAGAATTACAGCTTGCATTGCTGCAAAAGGAGGGTATACACGGTACTAACGCCAACATTGTGGACGCTCTGGTGACTGTACTCACGTGCGTACGGCTCTTCCTGTGTGATCGTGCGTTGCGTACAACCTCAGGAACGTGTCAATAAAATTTCACTCTCCTGGGTCGACGAATTCATGATGTTCTTTTTACAGTTTCCAGGAGTATATATAAACACCGCATATTTTAAACGGTCCTACTCTTAGAAACACTGCAAATTGTATGAAAAAATACAAGTGGTTTTTAATAGAAATAACTTGAATTAAACGAAGTAAACAGAAAATAATAAAACCATACATGTCGAACTGACAAAAACATTTATATAATTGACACTCGCAGTTTTTCCAGAATTATATTTTCTTTCTGCAGCGGAGTGTGCGCAGATACAAAACTTCCTGGAGGTTTAAAACTGTGTGCAGTAACCGAGATTCGAAGCTGAGAACTTTACCTTTTGCGGTCAAGCGATCTACCGACTGAGCTATCCCGGCACGCTTTACGGTTTCAAAAGCAAAGTTATTTATCGCAATTGTAATACGAGGGAAAGCCCAAAAAGTAAAGGAACATTTGAGAAAAGCTATATTTATTCCAATGCTAGAAAACTGAAACACACCTTTTCTACGAAATCTCACTGGATTTCAATGCACTTTGCTCAACGTTTCATAAGTTTCATCATTCAGTCAGAAAAAGAAGTTTTCTGTTTTATCTGTTCATATGTTTGTAAATGTATGGGACTTAACTTCCTTGGTCATTAGTCCCTTGGCTTACAAACTACTATGTTAAACTAACTTAAGGACAACACACACACACCCATCCCCGAAAGAGAACTCGAACCTCCGACTGCGAGCAACCGTGCACTCCGCATTAATATGCATTAGAGCGCTCGGCCACTCCACCGCGGTTGGTTGTATCTGTAACCAATTTTGTTCGTCAGTAATGAAGTATGCATCACCTTCAAAGTTTCTTACTAATAGTGCTTCCTTTAAGGGTGCAAACATATGAATATCGCTTCGCAGGCTGGCCGTGGTGGCTGAGGGGACTGAGGCGCTCCAGTCACAGTCTGCACGACCACTACGGTCGGGGGTTCGAATCCTCCCTCGGGCATGGATATTTGTGGCGTCGTTAGGATAAGCTAGTTGATAAGTAGTTTGTAAGTTTAGGGACTGATGACCCCGTAGTTAAGTCCCATAAGCTATACAAACATTTGAACATTATTTGTCATTTTCTCCTTGGTGCAAATCGCCAATCGAGATACCATGTTACACGGTTTCCTACAGTCCAACGACTAATGCAGAAATAATACCGCCACGTTCTAAGTGCTGTCAACTCCACTCGCTCAGCGCTGGTTACGGAGTAGCCAATCCCTGGAAGTAGAAATTGCAAATGTACCTTTACTTTTTGAATTCCCCTCGTACTAATGCTCGAATACTAAAATTATTCTACTTGTAGCTATTAATCATAGTCTTTTCTAACTGATAACACAATTCAAAAATCAATATACAGAAGAGTAACAGGGAAAATACGAATCAACGCACTGAATGGAAAAAAATAAATTTTAATGTCCCGACAATTTCCAAAAATTGGCCTCGGACACTCCACGCATGTTACCTGGCTACATTGGTGCCAACTGAACGAAGTCATTCGCCTTTTAATATTGTTACGCAATGCTTCTTGTTTTCAAATGTTCAAATGTTTGTAAATCTATGGGACTTAACTACTCTGGTCATCAGTCCCTAGGCTTACAAACTACTTCAACTTATGCCTTAGCATAACTTATGCCGTCACCTCCGACGGTGAGTAGCGGTGCGCTCCGTAGCTTGGAACCCTCGGCCACTCCCCCGCGGCTACTTATTTTCCTTGTTGGCAGTTTGCTTTCATAGTGTTTGTCTGAGCCGGTTACTGAAATGAAAGTTAAAAGAAATTAATATGAAGTATTACTAATGACATCAGACACTATTTGCATCAAAGTTTAATATCTTCATCTGGCCACTGTCTGAGTACATCAGCTACTATCGGTTTGTCTCTGGGAACAAAGACCCTAAAATTTCGGGGAAAAAGTTAGATAACTACGTGTGGTCTGTGAGACCGCGCAGACTGACGCCCATGTCAAGTTTAGGCTTGTCAGTTCTACATCTACTGCCAATCCCAAGGAGGCGCACGATATGCTTATTATGTTTGTCTCCAGTTTCCTAGAGGTCTGTGAGATCACATGTCTAAATTATTCTGTTCGGTAAATGTTGTTGTTGTGGTCTTTACATCTCTACTTTATCCACATCGTGTGAAATTATTTATCCTTGCATTGCTACTGCAACAACCTATACCGCCTTTGTGCATACAACAACCAAAATGGGGTCTCTCTCTGCAAATTTTCTTGCAGATCAAGCTCCGCTCCACTTCCCTCCATTACTAAACTGAAAACACATTGATGCCGCAAGATTTGTGCTGTCAGTCGATTACTACACTGCTGGAGATCCAAAATGGAACACCAACAAGGACTCGGAAATCTGACAGCCGAATTTATTTCGGAGACTGCTTCTTGCACAAGGGTCACATTGTTGAAAATACGTCCCCAAGTGAAGTGAGGAAGATGATGGTTTTTACTGAATATTGCCGACATTGTTGGCTATAACTGTTACCACGGTTCAAAGAGGCTCGGGATGTGCTGTTGAAGTGTAGCAGTCTCTACTGCAGGAAGCAGAGAACCTAATTAATAAAAGTAATAAAAGTGGGAAACGTTGGTCTGCAGCTAGTGAACTTCAACCCTTGGATGCATAAGAGGGGTGTTTTGGACCCAGAAACCTTTCATTTTATCCATAAATTCACTTTAAAGTTGATTACGTTTCATTAGGTTCTGTGTAATCCTTCAATTGGTGGAAAAAATTACTTAGCTTTCTCCATTAATGTTGTGATTTTACACGTCTAATGTATGACAGGGGTCATTCAGACCCCCTGGTGAACAAAGTATGACTTTACGCTGCACTGGTTTCACATGAGTTTCATAAACAGAATAATTATACAATAAACTCTCATTCTTTACTTTCAGCACGGATGCCATATCGTCTGTTCAAAATAAAAGAACCATCTGAAGTCAGAAAACTGATAGAAATTTCGAATCAGCAATTTCTGAATGGCTTGAAGATGAAGCTCTGTTTGATGTAGAAGATGACAGTGCTACAGGAGAGAATATGGCTATTCATATTATGGACAAACATTATGGATGTAGCAGCCATAAATGATCTCTGTTTATTTTCAGAGTAGCACCAGAGTAGCACCAGAAAGGCAGATCTGATAAAAGAAAAATTTTTCTCAAGTAATTAGCAGAAGAGATGATACTTCCTCAGCAATGTACGCCTTCAGAAGAATGTTCTACAAGCCATGGCACGCTGCAGAGTTATGCGCCAACAGCTGCTGATTGCAGAGACTGGAAAATCACCAAAAAGAATATTTTCCAAGTGCCCACATCGATTGAACACAAAAATTGCTAAAACATGCAGTAAATGCACCAAAAATATTTGCAAAGAGCCAGTGTAATTATTTGTAATGAGTGTCTCTTGTAACTAAAGCTCGTTATCAGTCAGTCCAGTGCCAGCTGCCACCAGTGCCACATCGTAAACAGCGCTAAGCTTATATTCCCGCGCGTTTGATAACGGTGTATTCCACAGATATTCTTGTTTATTTTGAAAACTGCCGGACTCAGTTTTGTTGATTTGACAGTGTAGTTACCACTGACCACAGTTCAGTCAGCAGCCAGCCGCCTTTATTAGAGTACTAGGCTACTTAAAAGTTGCTTACTTAGTTTTCTACTTACTGCAGTTAATTGGATCGATAGGATGGATAGGATGTGTGCCTGCTGCGTGCGGACGCAGGAGGAGTTGGCCGCAGTTCGCGAACAGCTGAGCGTGCTGTTGACTACGGTCAGCCGTTTTCAGGTTGCAGCGATGGTGGTGAGTCTGATGCGTCGAGTGGGACACCTCAGGTGTCTCACGCTTCGCTCTCTGTCCTGCTCACGAGGCACCTTCAGGTGTACCGGACGTCGTCGAGCCGCCTTCTCCGCAAGGGGAGTGGCGGGTTGTACGGCGTTCGCGTCGCTCGAGGCGGAAGGCCAATGTGGAGGCTGGACGTCCGGCCGCGCCCGTTCGTCCTGTGAGTGAACGTGTGGCCAGTCCTTCAGCGGGGTTCGAGCAGGTGCACGGGGGGAGGGGATTATTATTAGTTATTGGGAGCTCCAATGTTAGGCGCGTGATGGAGCCCCTTAGGCAGATAGCGTCGAGATCCGGAAGGAATTCCAACGTGCACTCGGTGTGCCTGCCGGGGGGCCTTATCCAAGATGTGGAGGCGGCCTTGCCGGCGGATATCGAGGGTGCGGGGTGCAGTCGACTGCAAGTCATGGCTCACGTCGGCACCAATGACGCTTGTCGCCTGGGTTCTGAGAACATCCTCAGGTCCTACGAGCGGCTGGCGAAATTGGTGAAGGCTGCTGCCTTTGCACGCTGGGTTCAAGCAGAGTTGTCGATTTGTAGCATTGTTCCCAGGGTTGATCGGGGTCATTTGGTTTGGAGCTGATTGGAGGGTCTGAACCAGAGGCTTTGCCGACTCTGTGACAGACATGGCTGCAGATTTCTGATCTGCGTTATCGGATGGGGAATTGTAGGGTGCCTCTAGATAGATCAGGGGTGCACTACACTAAGGAAGCGGCTACTCGGGTAGCAGAGTACTTGTGGAGAACACATGTTGTTTTTTTTTTTTTGACTAGGCGCTAACTCTGATGAGCACTCGCCTGTCAGCATTCAAACAGCGAATTCAGGACACGTTCGGAACAAAAATTCGATCATCAAAATATTATCCGCGAACTTACAGAGTATTAGAAACAAAGTTCCCGAATTTGCCGCACTGCATGGAAGTTATTGCGCTCAGATAGTTCGAGGCACCGAAAGCTGGCTAAATCATGATGTGGCAAGTTCAGAAATATTTAGCGAAGCGTGGAATGTATATCGGAAAGATAGATCGGATACAACTGGAGGAGGTGTGTTCATCGCTGTGGATAAAGATATTGTTTCTACTGAGATCGATATTGAAAGCAACTGTGAAGTTATCTGGGCACGTATAAAAAGAAGTAAAGTTAATAGTTGGGTGTTTTTACCGGTCCCCCAGTGCTGCTGTAGCAGTTTTAGAATCATTCAAAGAAAGTCTACACCAGGTAGTGCATAGGTATCCATGCCATGTAATATTAGTCGGAGGAGATTTCAACATTAAGAGTATAGATTTGGACCTCACTAGTTACATTTCGGGCGGTACAGACAAGCAGTCTTGCGTGCTACTTTTGGACACATTCTCCGAAAACTGTCTTGAGCAGTTAAACCGGCAACCCACGCACAATGGAAATATTCTAGACCTTATAGCCACAAACAGGCCTGACCTTATTAACGATGTCTGTGTAGAGACAGGAATTAGTGATCATGATATCGTCATAGCGTCGATGGTGACCAAAGTTCATAAACCAATCAAGAAGGCAGGAGCGTGTTTTTTTTTTTTTTTTTTTTTTTTTTTTTTTTTTTTTTTTTTTTTTTTTTTTGGGAAGAGCCGATAAGCAAATGTTACGATCGCACTTAGAAACTGAATGGGCATCGTTTAATTACGGGACTATGGATGTAGAGGAATTGTGGGCCAAATTTAAGTGCATTGTTAATAAAGGGTTAGAGAAATATGTGCCAGTAAAGACGATTAAGGATGGAAAAGATCCACCGTGGTATAATAATAATGTTAGAAAGCTGCTGAGAAAGCAAAGGCTGTTGCTCTCTCGATTCAAAGAAGAACACGCAAATGATGACAGGCAAAAGTTAGTAGAGATTCGTGCGTCTATAAAAAGATCGATGCGCGAAGCATACAATAATTATCACAGCCCTACCTTAGCAAAATATCTTTCCGAGAACCAGAAACAATTTTTGTGCTATGTAAAATCGATAAGCGGGTCAACGCCCACTGTCCAGTCACTCGTTGATCATTCCGGGGTAGTAGTAGAAGAAAGCAAACGGAAAGCTGAAGTTTTAAATTTAACCCTTAAGAAATCTTTCATGCAGGAGGACCGCACAAATGTACCATCATTTGATCAACGTACTAATTACGAAATGGGGGACATAGCAATAGGTATTTCCGGTGTAGAGAAGCAGCTGAGAGAGCTAAATACGAAAAAGTCTGCTGGTCCGGATGGAATACCAGTTAGGTTTTACAAAGACTATTCTGCGGCGTTGGCCCCATACTTAGCTTGCATTTATTGCGAATCTTTAATTCAGCGCAAAGTTCCTAGTGATTGGAAAAAAGTGCAGGTGACTCCCGTTTATAAGAAAGGAAAGAGAACTGACCCACACAATTATAGGCCAATAGCGTTGACTTCAGTTTCATGTAGAATTTTGGAGCGTATTCTCAGTTCGAATATAGTAAATTTCCTTGAAACGGAAAAGCTTCTTTCCATGAAACAGCACAGGTTTAGGAAACATCGTTTAGGAAACAGCTTGCCCTTTTCTCACATAACATCTTGCGAGCCATAGATGAAGGGCATAAGGCAGATTGCGTTTTTCTCGACTTCAAAAAGGCGTTTGACGCGGTGCCACACTGCAGAATGCTAACGAAGATACAAGCTTATGGAATAGGTTCACAGATTTGTGACTGGCTGGAAGACGTCCTAAATAATAGAACGCAGTATGTTGTTCTCGACGGCGAGTGTTCATCAGAGACGAGTGTATCGTCAGGGGTGCCCCAGGGGAGTGAGATAGGACCGCTATTATTTTCTACCTATATAAATGATCTGATGGACAGAGTAAGTTGTAATTTGCGGCTGTTTGCTGATGATGCTGTGGTGTATGGGAGGGTGTCGTCTGTAACTGACTGTAATAGCATACAGGATGACTTAGACAAAATTTATAGTTGGTGCGAAGAATGGCAGCTAGCTCTCAATGTAGAAAAAATGTAAGGTGATGGGCATGAGTAGAAAAAACAATCCCATAATGTTCGAATACAGCATTAGTAGTGAGCTTTTTGATGCTGTCGCGTCGTTCAAATACCTAGGCGTAACAATGCAGAGCGATATGAAATGGAACGAACTTGTAAGGACAGTTGTGAGTAAGGCGAACAGCCGACTTCGGTCTATTGGGAGAATTTTGGGAAGATGTACTTCACCTGTAAAGGAGACCGCGTATAAAACGCTTGTACGACCACGTCTTGAGTATTGCTCAAGTGTATGGGACCCGCAGCAGATCAGTTTAAAGGGAGACATAGAGGCGGTTCAGAAACGAGCAGCTAGATTTGTTACCGGTAGGTTCGACCAATGCGCGAGTGCCACGGAAATGCTCCGGCAACTCAATTGGGGATCGCTGGAAGAAAGACGACTTTTTTTGGGGAATTTATGTTATGTAAATTTAGAGGGCCGGAATTTGAAGCTGAGTGTAGTTCGATCTTGCTGCCGCCTACTTACATTTCGCATAATGATCACAAAGACAATATAAGAGAAATTAGGGCTCGTAAGGAGGCATATAGGCATTCTTTTTTTCCTCGTTCAGTTTGGGAGTGGAATAGGAAAGGAAATGCCTAGTAGTACAGTGTACCCTCCGCCACGCACGTTACAGTGAATTGCGGAGTATGTATGTAGATGTAGATGAAAAGAATTTATCTTGTACTCCAACTACATTTCAAAGTTTACAATTTTTCTAAAAAAAAGTGATTTATGCTTGTGGTGTCGCACAAGTATGAAGTGCGCGCCACGTACTTATGCCGCGCTCCGCCATGCACGCACAGCGCGTCGTTCTTACGACGTCAGCCACGAGCGCCCTCTGATGCAACTCCACTCGTGGCCTCGACTGCTGCATCGGCCACTTGGGAATCAGATAGGCACCAGTTAAGACTTGGCTATCGGATAGACATTAGGAATCATCAGTAGGCACTCCTCTATCTAAACTATGTATCAACATTCTGCAGTCAAGAACTGTGTAAAAAGTTAAGTATTATTAAGTCTCTATGAAATATATATCTCGTTCTAATTTACTCTAGTGTTTCTAGTTTCTGCTGTCCCACTGGCTGGTCACCTCCGTACCTGCACACGCCTGCATCCTTTATTCCTGTGTCGGTCTCTTTCTACTCGTCCACCGACACCTACGACAACCGGCGGACGAGACACAAAAGTGGCGAAGAGGCTGGGACACAAAAATGCTATTGTATTTTTGTACTAAAATAAAGGTCATAGTGTAATTACATTTTATATTATCATTCAGTGCCACCAAATCCATCCAAATTCCAAATTATTGTTTAAATAACTAACATTTTCTATATGTTTCTGCATAGGGGTCTCAAAGACCCATCTCATGCATTTTTGCGAATCCTCCCTCTCATGCATCCTAGGGTTAAAGGTTGCACTCGGTAGTGAACAGCAGCAGCACAGTATCGAATGCGGACGTGTTGACGTTAAGTAAAGCAGGACAAGGTTACAAAGTCAAGGATCAAAGTAGTCCAGTGCTGTGGACATCTGGTGACGCACGTGTGACAATCCAGACGCTCATATTTCGCAAGGTGTAAGAAAGTGCGTTAATAAAGGGAACACGTGCCGGGGGCAGACGTTATCGGAAACAGAAAAGCGGTGACATTTAGCATTAAGTGAGCATGTCACACTTGTGAAACACACAGGGCAATAACCAATGGGGTGAACCCCACCGAATAAATACGGATGGAGATGACAGGGCCGCGGTGGAGTTGCAGAGCGGTGTGAGGCACCTCGCAGCGAAGCGTCGGAGGTACGCTCCAAAAATGTTCAAATGTTTATAGAGTTGATGGGACTTAACTACGGGGTCATCAGTCACTAAACTTACAAACTACTTATGAAGTAGCTAATACTAAGGACGGCACAGATATCCATGCCTGAGGCGGGATTCTAACCCAAGACCATAGTGACCGTTCAGAACGTGACTGGCACGCCGCAGACCGCTCGGCCACCGCGGCCGGCCGGTTCGAGTCCTCCCTAGGGCATTGATGAGTGTGTTGGCCTTAGGTTAGTTTACCTTATTTTAAGTAGTTTGTAACCTACGGACTGATGACCACTCAATTTGGTCCGATAGAGTTACAAACATTTGAACATTTTGGGAGATAACAGGTTCGACATTAAGTACATTCAGGACATCCAGTGCATTCAGTATGAGCAGTGCGATCAGTACAGTCGGTACGCCCGGCCCGTTCAGTCTTCGAAGCAGTAGTAGAGGACGCAGCCATTGCAATGGCAGTAGCTCCAGCAGAAGGAGGTTGAAGTGGTCTTCGCGACGGGAGGGGGCCGTAGCAGCAGCCGCGGGGTCCAAGCAGTGACTCAGGCATCGCCAGCGGCGCTGCAGGACTTTGGCTCAGCGCGTGGTGCGGTAGGCCTGCAGCAAAGAGGCACGGCGCCTGGCAGATAGCAAGTTACTCTTCCAGGAGCGCGGTGTGGACGAAGCGATGCAGCCACACATATGATGCCTTCTGTGACCAGCTGGAGGACAGCACACCGGCAGCGAACGGCGAGGGGTTCGACTACCGGACCAGGCTTGTCGCCTCAGTCTGCCATTACGACAGTGCGGGTCTGTCTCTGCAAGGGAGATGCTCATCTGCGGCAGATTAACGTGGGAAACGCGGGTGAGCAAGCCGGTGGAGCGAGAGATGGCAGTCTGAAGCGTTTACAGTGGGACGACCAGCGCGTTACTAAAAAAAGTGTAAGTGGCCGGCAACGAGAGGAGCAGCGGCAGCAGCCACCATCCTGCAGTCAGCGAGGCAGCGGCGCCGGGCACACCACTACTCTTCATGGTTGAGTACTGAGCTCACAGCCAACAAAGAATAAGTCTGCTTCAATATCATGACGATAAACAACTGAACGCAAAAACAGCCAACTACTCTACTGCTTCCATAAATTGACAAACTGGATCCGGTGTAGTAGAGGGTGGTATATCTCGGGCTACTCGTGTCACAGTCATCGTTTTCGTCAGGTGATAGATCGAGAGAGCCGGGAGACCAAGGCAGTGATGAAGTCCTACAGGTCTTGAACATGTTTTATATGTTAGCAAGCACCAAAGGTAGAGAGAACAACTGGTTCCCTCACTTCAGAGATATTACGGTTGGGTGTATCGCATTGCACACTAGTTTCGGCTGTGGTATCAAATGCAATCGCAAATCCTAATCACGGGTTCATGAACAGTATGCCTATGCTTAAAGCAACAGTTTAACAGATTTTGATGCTTATGGAGTCCTATTGGAATCCACACCTGCACGCCACTGGGTAGCAAAATAACATTACATCTCTAAAGATGGAGCCTGTTGCCCTGCTATAGAGCTTGCCGACGGCCACATGGCAAGTGCGACCGCACATGGTACGCCATGTTCAGGACTCGGATTGCAGTGCTGCCTTGGACTACCTGTTGTTTCGAACTCTCACCTGTCGTGAACTTCTGGACGACTAGTAGGGATACACCACCCGCTGCTTCAAGAAATCATCAACACAGTATATGGAGGCAAAATGCCTGCTATAACCCAACGTATCCAGATCCAAAACTGTTCAAATGTTTGTAAACCAATTAATGTGGTCTTAAACCTATGCTAAAGCCGTCGGCACACGAAGCGTGTAACTGAACATATGTGTTGTCTATGTTCCGAGTCCAGCGTGCGGTTGAGCGCTCGGAGACGGCGCGACTTGTACATACGAGACTGTGCCTCAACGAGCTACACGGCAATCGCAACGCGCTCCAGCGACAGTTGTCGGCGGCGTCAGGTGCTGGAATCACACTGTTGACGAAATCAAGAGGGTAGAATTCCTGCTTTATTGAAGCGCTTGTGCATATGTTCGTTATATGTCTTTGATATAGGCCTACATAAGTGACAACAAAATCTATTAACATAAGCCTTTTATAAAAGCTGCAACTTATGTCAATAAGTGCAGCTGATGATAAAAGTTTCATGAAATCTGTGCTATATAAAATTAGAAAAGGCATTCACACGAGGCAAACATTATTGAAAAAGTCACGCTTTTTGTAAAACTTAAAGGTCATTCTTCCATGGTCAATGTTACTATTCAGTAGAAGGATGTTAAGAAGGTGTAAAATACAATACGTGAAACAATAAACTTTCTATATTATTCTAAGTAAGGTGCAAACTGTCCTGTTCATAAAACGAATCCAACAAACTCACTCCTCTGAGGATGCGCACTTATGTTTACATAACATCGAATGTTATGCAGTATACTCCTATGAAATTTATAGGAAAGTCGGTGAGTCTATCAGAAAACCCGACTGAAAGAAGAAAAAACTTTAGTTCCGAGGAGCCTTGAGCCAGCTCCGAAAAACATGTTCCATTTTACAGTCCACGACGTCGCTGCGTACTCTACGGCCAGTAACGTAGTTTGCTTTCCCTTCAATGGCTGGTTACTGTAATACAGAATTTTTATAACCAAAAATAACTTTCCAGTCATTTATTCCAACAAATTGTACCTTTAATGACCGGTTTTCGAGAGATTTTAATTTTACTCATTTACTGTTACGTGCTTTCAAATGTCATTCATTCACAAGGCCTAAGTTACATACATAAAACCCATGAAATACGACGGCCAATGTAGCCTCTTCATATCCGTATAGAAAATAGCTGCCACTCCCCGGATAGCAACGTGGTGTGACGTCGGTGACGTTGTTCCACCTTATTGGTGATCGTTCAGACGCTAGTTGAGAATATCTGACATGCTTGATACTGCGTGACACGTTGGGAAATCCTCGCCAACATACGGTTCACACGTTGTGACGTCAGAAACTCGCCACGTTCGCCACACTCGTTCAGATACACGCTCCGTGTGCCGACGGCTTAAGGACGACACACAGACCTACTCTACTCCCGATTAAGAACTCGATCCTCCGGCGGGAGTGGCCGTGTAGTCCCTGAATTGGTGCCGACAACGACACAATCATTACTGCGCCGAGTATCCAGAGCCTCCCTGATATAATGCTTAGGAGTGTAGCAACGACTGTAGCCATCAATGACAGCAACAGCCAATACCGATTTCGTCGTCCTCCTCATCTCACATGGCCCTGTGACCTCAATCATTTAATGTTCGTACAACATATTATTTCCCAAAAAGACTGCTGCGATAGCTTCAGTCCTTCGTAGTTCGGTGTTTATATGGCGAGCATTTTATTTTAGAAAGATGGTACCATAAATTTATTTCCCTCATTTCGAGTGAGTATCTACTTTCTTATTCGATCTTCTTACCTAGTCTCCACCATGCGAGCGTGAAAGTCGGGGTGAGTGTTTAAAATAGGGAAAGATTAATTTTTAAAACTCACAACCACCAACTGCGAACCAAATTCCTAAACATGCAAAAACACTGGAACTGCGATTGCGACTGTTTGACTCGTTTTCTAGGGGATGATATCACACGTTCGCAGCTTTCCTTCCCTGCATATGATTAACAAAACAAATTCATAATAAAATCAAGTCCATGAGAGAAAAGGGTGTACTAACTACTATTTTTGAAAACACGTAAAAGTTCACTTTATGTTGTTTATTTCACAATCTTAGAAACCTGTGTCTGATACATCTGTACGTCGACACCTTTATCAAATAAAGTTATAGCTCGTGAGCCCCCAGACAAAATGAATATTTGTCGCAAATTGCTTTAACACCATGTGGCTGTCTCAAACACCGTTTATGTTCTTGCCTATGCGACGACACGTGTTATATTAACAAATCACAGACACTTTAATTCAATGCGATGCACACCTTGTTCCACCGGCTAAATATTCACAAACTCACAGTAGCACTCGATTCAACTTGGTGCAGTCTACGACGAGCAACCACACGTGGCGATTGCCACACACAAATCTCTAGTCACCACCTCGAGATCCACATGCCGACCGATTGCAGAGCGACGCCGCCCGGCCAGTTCTCCACGTGCTCCCGACCTCGTCACTTCCTGCCCTCGCGCACGCGCGCGCGCCAAAAGCTCAACTGCCGGGGTTTTTTCCCCTACGTCATCAACTTCCCCATGTGAACTGTTCTAACCGATTTGCCAACGTACAGCGCTCAGCCAATACATTTCTAAAACTTTACTTAAAATCAAAATAATTACACTACACATTAAACAAATATTTTCTTACGTTTTTATATTAGTATAAACATCCTTTGTACTGTTTATCATAATCGTGCAATTTCTTATACCACAGATAACTGATTTAACTGAATACTTTAAGATAAAATACAAAAGATTATTTGAAAGTAAAATGAGAAATAGTTAATATATTATTTTTATAAACAAACATTGCCATGCTAGTTGTGTAACTGTCTTGTCTTCGTTGGTAATTTATTACTTTTCATTGTCAATTAAACATATTACGTTAGATGTGACCATATCAGCTAATGTATTGTTTATTTATCAACAGGCTATTTTGTAATGAGGGCCTTAAAGGTTCCTAACTGCATCGTATTACTTCAAATACTAGTAGTATTACAATATTTGTGCACTGCACTGTGCCTGGCACTTGCCAGGAAACGAACTGGAAAATCCTAAGTTGGAACAAGCCATCAACGTCGGCCTGCTCGCTGGCATCCCGTCAGCTACAAGCACACAGCAAATCTCAACGTGGAGAATTTCTACCTATGGCCGAACTATAAATGTTGTCACCCAACTGTGTACATACATTGCTACCATAATTAATAAGATTAAAATTGTGTAACATTTAGTGCATTGGCATGGTCAATGTTTGCAGTGAACTTCATACTGTTTAATTATCAAATGCTATTTATTACCGGTATTTCTATTAGGCGGTAATCTCACAACCAACCGTCTACATCACCATACTTCCAAAGCTTTAATACTTTTCTTGCTTCATCTGCTTGTCGTCGCCGTTCCACAACCATGGATGCGACAATAAATCACAAAAAGCATTGTAACTCTTAAATTTATGTTCAACGAGAAATTCCTCTCATTCAGTAATGTTTCAGTCATAATCTACATTTGTTATCGCCTCCAGTTCGCCAGCTGTCATCTCTATTAATGCCGACATAGCAACGTTATTCGACTATTTTTAAGTGGCCCAAGTAGGGTTTGTAAAATAACACTCGGCTGGAAAATATTATGCGCTTTAAAAAATTGAATACAAATCAAAATATCCACGGGTGTACTGCCGGTCTATAGTGTCCAACGGGCACAATATTTCGGCGATCATACATGTCGCCATCATCAGGTGAACTGACGGACTGAGCTCCTGGAGACGCGCCGGCACGGAGATCCGCACGCTACGGCTGCTCGAAGGGAACTGGGTTCTATTCCGGTAGCGGGCCATTTAAATACCCTCGGCCCGCGGAGCCACCCCTCCGCGGTCCGCGACCGCGCCGCGGCCGCGCAGTTGAACCGATTGCGACGGCGTCTGAGATGACGTTGGTGTGAGGACTCTGCCCGCCGTGGTCGGCACTTCGTTACGTTTGCTAGATTTACTCTTTATTGACCCAATCGCTGGTTCCCAAGCTTTGCTAAGATTATAGCCACACTCATGGTTTATGAGGTCGTCACTTGAGGTTGTCCCAGTATCTCGACGTCTGTACCAGAATCCTAGTGCGTTTATACTCCATCGCATGATTCTCCAACAAACAACGTTCAGCGACCGCCGACTTGCTCGGATACATCAATCGCGTGTGCATCTGGTGTTCAACGCAACGATCCTCGACGGTACGCATCATCTGTCCAATATATGACTTTCCACACTGACACGGAATCTGGTACACGCCGGCCTTCCTCAAACCGAGACCATCTTTGGTGCTCCCCACCAGTTCACGAATTTTATTCGGCGGACAAAAAACTGTTCCAACCTGGTGTTTTTTTCAAAATGCGGGCGAACATCCCCGAGAATGCGCCGGTATATGGAACGAACGCAGTGCCTACATCCTCCCTCGTGTTTTCATCCATTTCCACAGTTTGTGATGTAGTGGTTGGGCGGAGAGACCGCTGAATCTGCCACTCTGAGTACCCATTTTTTCGAAATACAGTTCTCAGGTGTTCCAATTCCTGGGGTAGACTCTCTGCGTCGGAGATAGTGCGCGCCCTATGTACTAGAGTTTTAAGTACACCATTCTTCTGTGAAAGGTGGTGACAGCTGTCTGCGTGTAAATACAGATCAGTGTGCGTTGTCTTCCGATATACACTATGACCCAGGATGCCATCAGCTTTTCTCTTGACCAAGACGTCAAGGAACGGCAATTTACCCTCCGTTTCAGTCTCCATAGTGAATTTGATGTTGGGGTGTATGGAGTTCAGATGTGTAAGGAAGTCAAGGAAGACAAATCGTTCGCCCTGTGTGCAGATGGTGTCAGCTGCATATCTTAACGATTCTAATCATGTTAACTTTGAAAAAGTATTTTTCAGATCAGGATGACCCTATGTTTAAAATATTTCACATACTTCCACAAATAAGTCTACAGATTTTTATCATTTTTTTAGCATTGTTATGTACAATTTTAAATGTTGTTTAAATAATAATAATAATATTTTTATTAAGAACTGTTATAAAATTAAACTAATAATTCTTCCTGTTATTTTAATGAATTCAGATTGAACACAAGTTGTTTGAAAACATCATCCAACATCGTAAGACATAAGAGGCTGCAATAAAAGCAACTATTTTAGAAAATTTTAACAAAAATTTTTCGAAATTTATTCTTACTCGCCCAAGGCGATGACGTTTGATTTCCAAGCATGATTATTACGTTTTTCCGTAAAATATTTTCTTTTATTTCTTTCAGCTTCCGATATCATTAATGGTTTACCTGTAGTTCCGGGCATGCAACCAGGAGAACAAAATCTTGAGCTAATCTACACTAATAATAAATCTGTAAATGTAGGCCTGTCGCTGTTCCCTTCAATCTTCAAAACTACTGGACGAATCTTCATGCGGTTTTCACGGGACACATGATAAACGTTTGGGTCAACATGTACGCATAACTTTACCAAAATTGGATCACGGAAGAAAAAGATATCGTAATCTTTTCAACTACTAAAACCTGTTATCTCCAAAACTACTTTACGACTTTGCATGGGGTTTTCACAGCTAACTAGAGCTTAACTGGACAATATATGGACTTCGTTTCATAAAAATTAGAACACGGAAAAAAGAATATCGTAATTTCATTTTTTAATTTTTTATTTCTTTATTTTTTTTTTATCTCCGACCGTTTGTCAGTCTGTTTCTTTGAACACATATATTTCCAAAACTAGTTGCCGAATTTTTATGAGGTTTTCACACGTAACTTGGTAACATCATGCGGTTACATAAAGGCTTCAATAATTAAAATCGGATCACAGAAAATAAAGATATCATAATTTAATCATTTGCTTACAAGCCATCGTGTATATCTACTTGTTGGGGGTAATCTCCAAAAGTACTACACGAACTTTCACGAGTTCCCACACGTAATTTGAGAATAGTTTGGAGAGTAACATAGGCTTAGTTTCATCAAAATCGGATCAGAGGAAGGAAAGATATCGTAATTTGAAATTTTTGTGTATAAAGTATGGTGTAGTACAGCAAATCTTTCAGAGTACTACACGAACTTTCATTGGATTTGATAGGTGAACTATGACTACCTTGGGTCAACATATAAGCTTCATTTTATCAAAATTGGATCAGGGGAAGAAACAATACCGTAATTCAAATGTTTGTTAAGCTTATGGGACTTAACTACGGGGTCATCAGTCCCTAAACTTACAAACTACTTATGAATTACTTACGAACTAGGACGGCACAAATATCCATGCCCGAGGGGGGATTCGAACCCCCGACCGTAGTGGCCGTGCTGACCGTGACTGGAGCGCCTCAGTCACCTCGGCCACCGCGGCCGGCAATACCGTAATTTGTAGTTTATTGTGTATGCTATGCTTGAATTGCAGGTAGTATAGCAAAGATCCGATAGAGGCGCTGTTACTGACATAGTGTACCGAATAACTAATAGATGGCGAAACTGCATTGTTTATTGTCATAACTAAAGAGTAATACACTGAAAAAAGGACTATGATTTTCCATACAGCAGCGGTGGAGTGTATTGATGTTGGTAACGACCGTTGAAGCCATAAAAAAAAAAAAAAAAAAAAAAAAAAAAAAAAAAAAAAAAAAAAAATCAGTCACGTACAATGAGGGAAATAATTCTTAGTGTTGATAATGAAATAAATAATTAATGTTGTTCTGATCAGTAAATCAATAATCCCCCTAAAGCGAACATTTCGTTGCCAACGTTAACATACTAAATCGCTGCCACTGCAATTAAAATTTCAGCCAGGTACGGCACAAAAAAATATTTTTTTACTAGCTATATCCCCCATGTCTTGCAATGCCATGAAAAGAAAATAAGTGCTTCTTTCCGCGGGTATAATTTGATTTCAAAACATAACGCCATTTCTTCGCGTCTATCGATGCTCTAATTTACTTAAGAATTCTTTGGAAGGAAAATCGAATCAATGTAGTTCCATTTCTGATATCGGTATATCCTCATTACATCTTGACTGCATTCTGTTTATGAATGCTCCCAGAACGCCATAGTACAGGAAAGGACAAAGTGTGGATACGTTAGTTACATAGTACACCAAATAACTAATTATGGCGTTGCTGCGTTTCTTTTTAATTCTCATAACTATTGTGTAATACACTACAAGAAGGGGCGATGTGCGCTGATGGCGGCAACGGCCGTTGAATGCTTTTTCAAAAATCAGTCACGTAGAACAAGGGGATTAATTCTTTATGTTCACGATGAAATAAATAATTTATCCTGTTCTGGTCAGTAAATCAATCATCCTCCTAAAGCGAATAGTTTGTTGCCAACGATAGCTAACTAAACCGCTGCCACTGAAAGTAAAGTTTAGCCCAGGTAGGGCACAATTTATTTCTTCCTAGCTGTATGCCATATGCTTTGCAATGTCATGGAAAGAAAAGAAGTGCATCTTTCGACGGGTATAACCACTAAATTGTGCATGGAGTTGAAATATCTATGGAGTGAGCATTGGCTTCTGTACATCTTCTGAACATTAAGATGGAATTACCAAGTGATACTTAAACAAATCCACTCTTTCCACACATTTGTTTGCTCTTATGATTGGTTTGTACCGCATTGGCTGGAAATAAGCCCCACCTCCTTTTTGCAGAGCAACCACGTAACATGAAATAATATCTAAATAAATGTGTCGCAGAATCAATAAGAATGTTGAGGAAGCTTCACTAAAAGGGCCATTTACACATAGTGTGGAACATCTTTATATAGTGAAATATCATTATATATATATATATATATATATATATATATATATATATATATATATATATATATTAAATGTTAATGAAACTTAGCAAAGAAGAACTGCAGTCAATATTAATAAACTTCAGAGAAACCGTAGAATAAACTCATGTAAAAAATACCGACAGTTTTCAAAATGTCTTCTTATTGTTGATTGCTTCATCACATCTCAGGGTCATTAAGTGGTTCACTTTAAGGCCGAAGTAATGAACTAAGACGAAACTCTTCACTCTTGAAAAGGATTTGTATTTTTGTAAAAACATTTACATGTCAACTGAAAATTTACATAGAAGAAAAAAATGAGACAGCTCATCACTTCTAACTGCTCGAGAAATCAAAACAAGACACTGCTAATTAAAAAGCAAAGATACTGCTCTTCTACTTTTTTTTTAGTTCCACAGATGATTTGTTTTTCAGAACATTAATTAATAATTGTCTATTATTGTTATTATTATAATTATTATTTTTTTCTCTCTCCTTTATTTAATAATAATAGAAAATTAAATTAAATGAAATTAAAATAGAAATTCGCTTCATACTGTTCTGATACCCCAACACTCCATTCCTGGTAACAGCACATCCCCATACTTTTTGGCGAATGTACTCCGTTACATGAGGCAGAAGTATGTTATATATCAGAACAGTAAGATAGCTTTCCTTGTTGGCAAAAGATTAACCTTGAATAAGAAATATTTGTCCATGGATTGGCTCACTAGCTACTAATCTAATTGAGAGGCCGTTTATCTACCTTTTCATTGACATATTTTAGAATCTGGTAAGAAAAAAGTCATCAAAGCACACATATAAGAAATTTACACAGAAATATACATCTACACATAAATTACATAGATCAATACCTATACAAAGAATTGTTTACAAGCAAAAAAATTACAAATTTTCCACGCCACGGGGCGTTGTAACCTTTTAGACTCTTTCTTTTCCTTTTCAGATCCATTGTATGTTTAAATTATTTATCGTCACTTGTGATCGTCCATTTCTTCCACTCAAATGTCCCGCCACGCACAACAAGTGTCCAGCGATGTTGCATTGTCATGCAAAGAGTATGCGATCAGTTACGTCTCTGCTCGGCAGTTAACAATACCTGTACCTTCGTCTTTGTTATCTTGCTCGATAGCTTGGCGCTTAGTTCAGTAGCTTGCACTGTTGAGAGCATATTGTAGTTCGCGCTCTTGTGTGAGGGAGGATCCAGATGCTGCTGGCGTCGTTGTTACATCCCGCTCTCGCCGGTTATGCTAAAGCGTCTATTGGGATATCATCACGACCACCGCCCGTGTACGCCGTGCTGCTGATTTGCGGTAAGTACATTATATTGAATCACTTCACCTCTTCGACAGCACACGCGGCACAACATCGATCTGCTATTCCCTCACAGTCACACGAATCACCCATTTAAATCATCGTCTGCTCGTTTTGTCATCTTGGCACTATAGTTTTCGTTATAATTAGTATTTTACCAAGATATTTGTTCATCAATACTTATCGTCCTGTCGACCTTGGTTTATACTTCCTACATTTAATAGTCTTCACGGTGTTTTTTTTATGTTCACAATTGTTAAATTATGTATTTTACATATATTTCATCCTTAAAACAACTATAATATTACTCCTTTTTTTTTCATTAGAAATTATACATAACCAGAAGAAAACATACATTCCACTCTTTTACTACCTATAGTATTCTAACTTTTTTTTTAATACCTCTCGTAAAAAATCTTCCTTATACATTATCCGCCATCCATGGATTTACTTAATCTATTTTATGTCCAGACCTATTTATTCGGATATAAATATAAGATCAGGCCAGGTTTCTGGTCTCGCTTTTATTGAAATTTTTTTTCCTTTTTTTTTCAGACTCTTAAACATCTCATGAAGGTATAAAGACATATATATATACACATCCTCCAAGGAAACAAGAGATCGGTCCACACTATCCTCCAACCACGATAGAAGGAAAGAATCCTACATCATTTATCGTGTGTAATGTGGTTAGTTGTGTAGTAGAGAATAGCTGTGAGAACTTTGTCTACTCGTGTTTCAATGGATAAGCAATTACTATATGCATAGATCATAATTGGGAAAGAATTCTCTGTTTATATAGTATATAGACTTTCTAGACTTCAATTGACTGAACTGCCATAAAATATTCATCCTGTTCATTAACACTAACCGTGTGAGGCTAAGTCCGTGTTCGGAAGAACTTTATAGCAATATTAATCTCCTTTTTCTTGTATAAACGGAACCCAACATTCATTTACCTACTGATTTATATATGGATGGTTTGACCCGTTAACCATTAAGTTTGATGAATCAGAATTACCAGTGTGTTCCCTGCCATCTGTATCATTTTAACCACTGCTTCAATATGTCACTCAGTTATTTCTTGTTTTTCTCAATCAATATTTAATAATTCAGCATAATGTAAATTAATAGGCATGAAGTTCGTTTTAAGACACTTCGCATTCATTCATCATGACATTCATTCTTCCACATTCGTCTTCGTAGCATAGGGTTAAGAGAAAAGATAAGTCGGAGTTGCGGAGGCCACAATTATTCATTTTAGATACCGTCGCGCAAATATCCGACCGAAAGCGCAAATAAGCGCCACGTGCCTTAGCACAAAACAATTAAATAATCCCTATCTCAAAGTACAATGTATCCACAATTTTTTTGTCAGGCAATACGCCTTCCACAAATACATTCTCATTATTATTGAAATGAAGCACGTAAAATGTAACCTATGCCTATTGAATTTCTCATTTACATATACTTTAATACTTATCGCAGCATTCCTTATTATCTTTAGAAAATTTCCGCAGAGGTTTTAATTGTTAGTAAGCAGTATAGTCGATTCTTTTTTTATCTAATTTGGTTAAATTTTAGTTAGAGGAATTAGGCTGTCGTGAGTGTAGTCAGAGTATTTAAAACAGTAGTTAGTAGTGTAGTTTAGATTTGTATATATCCGGCTAGCTGTAAGGTATCGTTGTTTTATACAGTTTTAAATTTCATATATATATACTTAATTTTTGTATTTAATTTCGCGTGCGCATAGTTCGTTTTCTCTCGTGTACATAGCATATTTGATTTCCGTATATATATATATATATATATCTTTATATCTATCTCGGTGTTTATCCTGTTTATATGAACCGGTTCAAACTGAGCACGCGACTACATCTGTTTGACACTCCCCCGTATAAATCAACTTTGACAGCTGACGGGCGTTGATCATCAGCTGTCTCAGCGCTATCCGCCAGTGTTTATGATAGCCACGTAAAGTAGAATTCAACTTAGTGGCACGAACTTTTCGCGTGCATAGCGGTGGGCGTACGCATACTTAACACCGTCATATAAACATCTTTATCAAATTAGGTGAATGTATCTTGTCTGAGTGTTATTGGATATATGGTTTTAGATCCTTATGCGGATGCAGTCCTTTTATTTTTCCCGATCCGTGATATGCTAACAGATAGCTACCAGATTTCCCTCTTCAAATTTGTGAATACGACCTAGCTTGTTGCCATACGTACGCTTTCTTCTCTGTGCCTCCTTATTCAATACATTCTGGTTTTGTCCATTGAGAAAATTATTACGCTGTTGCCCATTCTGGTAGACCGGGTTATACCTATTATCATTCCTCCTCCTATTGTCGTTCCGCATTCGGTGACTGTTATTATTATTGTTACTACCTCCGTTGTAATTACCGTTTCGGCTACAACTCGTTCCATTTTGCCTAGGCGGTGAGTTCCGATCAGAATTCCCATGGTTCACATTGTCACCATAATTATCCCTGTTAGAATTGCGAACAAAACCTCTCTCCCCTTCATGGATCAGGTCGTAATCGTCTAAAGCATCCAAAAATTTTGGCAAATTATACTCAGGCACCCACATAATTTTTTCAGCAATATCAGCGGGTAATTTTGATTTGAGTATCCTAATTACATCCACGTGTGACATTGGTGTCGTCCAATACAAGGTTTTATTCAGATATTTTTCGAAATATTTACGTAGGCTGCCCGAGCGTCTGTTATACGGCTCCGGGCTGAAAACTTGCCGTCGTAGACGTTCTTGTACAGACTGTGACCAAAATCTTGCAATGAACTCCTGCTAAAATTGAGCATAGGTTTGGCACCCATTTATGGCGCTTGCAGCCGAAGCAGAAGAATTGCCTTCGATGTGACTAACTATTTCTTGAATTTTACGAGCATCCGACCAAGAATGTGGCAATACATTCCGAAATGTTTGCAAAAATATGATTGGATGACTCTTTTTGTTTTCTTCCGAAAATGTGGGAAATTTTCTCGATCCACCTAAACCGTCTTCAATAACAATATTGATAACCTGGTCCCTGTTTTTTGCTGATTGGGTGTGGGTTACAACTGTGGACAAACCGGGTACCGTATTTATACGCGGCCCATTTGATTGTGTTGGCATAGTTAAATGTTCCAGAGGCGATATTTGACTTTGCTGCATATTAATGTTTTGGAAAATTGGCGGCGTCGTTTGCGACCTTGTAAACGATACAGACTCCCTATGCTCGTTTACTAAATTATGTCCCGGTGGCACGGTATTACTTGCTAATGTGGATGATTGAGCCGGTGTGTTTTCTCCGTAAATCTGACGGGTCATACTGCCGACTTCCCTTTTTATTTCCCGCAGTATTTGTTCCCCTTTTTCACTTACCCATTTTTCCACTTCCTCTCTACAATTCCGATGCCCTGAAGTGCTACTGCCGCATTCATCGCCTTGCATTTGCTTTTTTATCTCTTGTAATTCTATGTTGGAATTCTTTTGTTCTACCTTTAAAGATCCTACTTCACGTGTTAGCTGTTCCATTTTATCGGCTAAAGGATTGTAACCCTCGCTCAGCTCGTCTACTCTCTGCTCAATTGAGCTTATGGATCCTTCGACCATTTGTTTTGCTGCTTTTAAACTTTCACAATCCTTGGCAATGTGATCTACTTGAGTGCTCAAACGGGTTTGCCTAACATTTAAAGCCTCAAATTTAACATTGATTTCATTTACTTCATGTTGTATGTCAGCTCGCATTTGTGTGATGTATGTTTGTAAATTTTTAACAGACTCCCTGGTAGCCTGTACTTCAGTTCGCAAATGTTGCATTTGTTCTAATTGTTTGTCCGATTGTTTGTCCATTTTCATTTGCAAACTTTGTGACTGTTTGTCTATTAGTTCCATTATTCGTTTAAAAAGAGTGTACATTTCTGACGAAGATTTATTTTCCGTTTCTACTCGGCTGTTATCTGAAATTTTTATCTCTGCCGGGTGCACGGTTTGTGCCTTTGAAGAAGTGGGGGTCTGCCAGTTATTAAATTCAATTGTGTGGGCGTTTTGTGAAGGTTCATCATCAGCCCCACACAATTGCTCTGATACTCCAGAAGATTCTATACTTATCGATATATTTGAATCTAACAGAGGATTCATCATTGGGTCATTGTTTGATATGAAAGGGGTATTGTTATCACCATTGGATTCATAATTTAAGGCTGGGATCTGTAATTCGGGATTTTGGACTAACTGATTATCAAAACTAACTTCGCCATCACTGCTAGAAGATTTTCCTGATAGTTCACACTGTTCACGTTTATCGGACATTTTGGCAAACTTTCACTTAAGGCCTCGGCAACAATGACCATTCCCTTCCTCAAAACACTATTAAAAAAACGCTTCAACAATCACAATTGAACACTTAAAACCAATTTCATGCCTTATATCTCACAAGAAGTTAATTTTTGGATACATTTAGATTAACACTCAAGCTACATCAGCAACTACGTGATGTTACACCATCAAACTACATTAATTCTGAGTAACTATTGAAGCTAGGCGGAAAGAGAAATTTCAAAATATTGTTAGTTTTTTTTTACTACCAGAAAGATTGTTAATGAAAATTTCTTTCGAGTTGGAGTATAGATAGGACACCTCTTCCACCATGGAAGCACCAGTATATATATAATAGATTATCTTCTCCTACCTTTTGTTGTCTTCTTAATACCGCTTTACGTTGTTATTTGTGCATTCCTTTCCCGTTACCTGAGTCGATCGCATCCTTATATCCTTTTTTTTCTGGCTCCATAAAGTACGATACATGGAAAAGTAAAAAAAAATTACATCGATTAGTAATTAATACCATACTTGGCCACCCCGTTGGGCGCCATTGTGGAACATCTTTTATATTGTTAAATAATATCGGAACATCTTTGTGGAACATCTTTATATTGTGAAATATAATTATATACATATTTTTAAATGTAGTTAATGAAACTTAGCAAAGAAGAACTGCAGTCAATATTAATAAACTTCAGAGAAACCGTAGAATAAACTCATGTAAAAAATACCGACAGTTTTCAAAATGTCTTCTTATTGTTGATTGCTTCATCACATCTCAGGGTCATTAAGTGGTTCACTTTAAGGCCGAAGTAATGAACTAAGACGAAACTCTTCACTCTTGAAAAGGATTTGTATTTTTGTAAAAACATTTACATGTCAACTGAAAATTTACATAGAAGAAAAAAATGAGACAGCTCATCACTTCTAACTGCTCGAGAAATCAAAACAAGACACTGCTAATTAAAAAGCAAAGATACTGCTCTTCTACTTTTTTTTTTAGTTCCACAGATGATTTGTTTTTCAGAACATTAATTAATAATTGTCTATTATTGTTATTATTATAATTATTAATTTTTTTCTCTCTCCTTTTTTTAATAATAATAGAAAATTAAATTAAATGAAATTAAAATAGAAATTCGCTTCTTACTGTTCTGATACCCCAACACTCCATTCCTGGTAACAGCACAATAGTCATCTGTCTTAACCAAACAAAAAAGGACCAAGATGAACTCATCGAATGGCAGATTTGTCTCAATATCAGGTGATATTCCCACCTTAATGTTGAGGACAGAAAATCTGTTCTGCGCATCTGAATGCTCACTCCAGAGATATTTCTGCTCTGTGCCTGCCACTAGAGATACACACGCGAGCGACGAACTCATCAGAAACCTTCCAGCTTTCATAATATTGTGATTACAATTTGTAATTATTTACTTTTGGTGCGGACTACATTAAGATAGAGAAAGACGTTTTCTTTGGCAGGGACAATTGTACTCAGAGTTATAATTCGACTTTTGAATATATAGTTATATTACACAAGATTGATTTGAACTTCGTACTTTACGAACTAATCACTGCAGGATAAGAGGACATATATTAGCTGAAAGAGTGGCCGATGCTGCTAACACAGTCAAGACAATTCACTGTAAATACTACTATATTTAATGGAAAGTTCTATACAGACTATCAGCTGACGCCGTTCCTTCAACGATTACCCAGACTTACTTTATCGCACATTGACACCACCATGACGTCTTATTTAAACAGACATGAACTGCTCTGTTGATTGAATTACCAGACTTTCAGTATTCGTCGACTTTTCGATAATATGGAGCACTGCATACAGAATAAGTACCTTGTCCCCAGTGTAACACTGCAACGTTCTAATACTTCAGCATACACTTACTATGAGAGATAAACAGTGTAGTACTACGCCATATAACCAGTACATGGCGCTGTTATTATTATTACTATTTCTCATCTCAACGATAGAAGTGTTTTCAGAAGTTTATGCCAGACAGACAATTACACACCTCAGTATTAACTTTATGAACACAAACTAACAATGAAATTACATCGTTCCAGAGTACGGACATAAATTTATTTCACTTTTTCTATGAAAAACTTTATGAACGTTCATCTTTTTCGACAATGACTTCAACTTAAATTTGACATCTTCGCTAGGAGAACTGAGTTTATTGACAGAGTGATCCAACAAAGATTCTGTTTTCGCTGACGTAGGTTCGGAACCCTAAAAAAAAACATGATACACACAAGTCCCTCTTGAACAACCGTTGCGAAGCACGAGCATGTAAGGTAGTATGAAATATTAGAGACACAAAGTCTTTATGGGCAGAATACTGGTGTGCAAATTTAGAAATTTTAATTACCAGAACACATGACATGAAAAAAGCATTATCCAATCCAAGAACAGAACATAATCTGAGTTGATCAGGTGCAGCCAGAACTGTGAATGGAATCCAAATGTGTGTCAGAAACACTAACAGCAGGAAAATCTACTAAACGTCCAATCTATAATAGCGGCCCGTCCTGTTCTCTCTTCGAGTTTATTTTGCATTGTGCTCCTGTGTAATAATATTTCATTATGCACTGTACGCCGCAAATTGGCACTCATGTGAACGCAAAAATACGTGCCGCTGTAGTAGCACCACACTCCAATGTTCAACTGCGGCGCACTGGACACAAACGAAATAATTGCGGGACACGCTGTATAAATTATATGAGAAAATTGTCCAGCCATTAAAAATACAAAAATAATGGGTGCCAATAACGCGATTTGCTCTCGAGCATCTGATTCCACATTCAACAGCTGATAGAAAAATAATATAAAATAGTTACTAATCATAACATTGTCCCTCAAATTGCGAATCATGATATTGATACCCTTCTCTGTTTAAGGTTGATTATTAGCTAATCATCCCAGTTCTGCGTACTTATACAGGGGTCGATGGGACATCCCATCCCTCCAAAAATCAAGCTACCAGTAGTCTGTAAATTGTGCTTGCAAAGCATGTGATCGTTAATCGGATACATCCCAGTTTCGAGTGACATCCCCTTTTGACCGGCGAATTGCAGCAACTAGACAGATTCATGCCTCAACAAGTCGTTGGAAGTTTCCTGTAGGAATACTTGAGCAATGCTGCCTCTACAAACATCCATAACTGCGAAAGTGTCGCCGCTGCAGAGTTTTCTGCACGAATTTACCACCCAGTTGGTCCCATAAATGTTTCGCGAGATTCATGATCGGCAATGTTGGTGGCCGATATAACTGCCCGAACGTTCTTGAAACCGTTCGCGAACAACTGTGGCTCGATGACATGGCGCTTTTTCCATTCATAAAAATTCCACCGTTGTTTACGAACATGAAGTTAATGAATGGCTCCTAATGGTCACCAAATAGCTATTAACATTTCCAGTCAATGATGTTCAGTCGAACCAGCCTCGTCGGTACATTCCTTGTAAAAACACCCCACTCATTTTTATACAGCCACTACCAGCTCCCACAGTGCCCTGTAGACAAATAATCCTGGGGTCTGCGCTACATAAACCGTATCGTCAGCTCTTACCAACGGAAAGCAGTGCTCATATGACAAAGCCACGGTTTTTCAGTCGTCCAAGGTCCAACCGATAAGACCCACGAGCCTGTGAGAGGCGCCGCAGACGATGTCGTGCTGTTGCTGAAGGTACTCGAGTCGATCGTCACCCAGCTCCCCTAACATATACGACATTGATTTATGCCGTTATGTCATGCCGTGTTAGAGATCCAGGTACATCCAGGTACAGATGAAGGCCATCGAAGAACTGCTTTGTTCGTGGTGAAAGCTGATGCCACTTGCCTTAGCAAGATAAGCCGTTGAGCGGGTTAGCTTCGACTCAATCGACCTAGAGTGGTAAGCATCTAAGTTTTCAACAATTTCCATTGACAACATTAAACACACATAGAATTACATACATTCCTTTTTGTGTAGTGTTTACCATACAATAGTAGAACAACGTAAATGTCCCCTTGACACTAAGCTATACCAATCACATTTAAATTAAACAATTTGGAATAAAGCCTTTTAGTGAAGTTCCCTTGACACAACTGTAACTAAGGCGATTAAAAGAAAGTAGCCTCTTTCAATTTTCATTTTACAGTATGGTACAAGAAAATATCACCACTCAGCGAACAGAGCTAGCCTCAGTATCAAATTGACCAGTTAACAAACCTTGGTAAACTCCTTTTAGCCGCGGTGGAGTAGCCGAGCGGTCTAAGGCGCCTCGTTGTGGAGTGCGCGGTTGCTCGCCGTCGGAGGTTCGAGTCCTACTTGGGGCATGTGTGTGTGTGAGTGTGTGTGTGTGTGTGTGAGGATTCAGTTAGGGAGCCATTTATTGTTACAAAATTTTTAGCTCTAACAGTGGTCAACTTCAGTCATGTTTGCCATTAGTCTTACATGCAATGAATAATGTTTAAAAGAACATCGTTAAATTGATTTATATATAGACTAAATTTATAAAACAAGTACTACTAGGACGTTAAACAAAACTAGCGCCTTTCACGTGAACCATTAAAGTAATTAACTAACACACCTCACCGTTACCAAGTTCAATGGCTTACGTCCTGTAAATAGTTTCTTACTAACTACTGTAGTTTTCTATCCGCCCAAAACACTATGCTTGTCGATAGATAAACATAGAAAAATGTAGAAATTTAAGAAGTTCTCAACACATACAATATTAACAATAATAATTCTTCCTCTTTGTCCGATGTTATCAAAACGGGAATGTTATCGCCACCAAGACCTCGAACTGCGGGTCGCTCAAATGGACGGAGTGAAAACAAATATTTCCCGCATGTCCTACTCTGCGCTTGCCACATCCTACAGTACGACAAGAGTAGCTTCTAAAACAAACAGAAAAACACTATTAGTTTCTGGTTTCACATTGCAACACCTTGGAGACGCCGGGCGCCTTACCATGTTACACAACAATAAACATGATCACTAGTGTAGCGTCTGCCCACCATGTGACAGTGGCAAACAAAATCACAGCTTCAATACTGAAATTGTTCAAGAAGTGAGATGTTTCTGACGCCCGCTTGCAATTTTGGAACACTTTACAGCATCAGGTGCCTTAACTAGGCAACACAAGCCCAATTCAATATAACCACCAGGGCAACATCTCCCAAAATTGACGTACACTAATAAACGGAAAACCAGTCCTACTGCTCCACTGAGATCGCATTCATTGTGGATACTCGAGAATTCAAAACCTACGTGAACACTGCTTGCAATTTAACCCGCTAGAAGCCGGTCAGACTAAGAGTATCGGGCCTTTTAACACCACAGAATTCAACGAAAGGGCTCAACATAATTCAAACATTACTGTCCCATTACAAACCAGGGTGAGCTACCAGAGCCACCTCCAAACTGATGGACGCGATCGTCCCAGCTACTTCCTTCTGTCATTGTGGCCGGTGAAGGTTGCCCATCTGGCGCTTGTCGGTAGCCTGTAGACAGAGGACGAACCACCCCACATGATCGACACGATCCTCGATGCAAAGCCGCCGTCAGTCATCGAAAACTAAAGACCTATTTTTCGCTCGCACACAGCTTTACTCACAAGTGCGCCGGTAAACGACAATTCAGATCTATGCCCAGGCGTAATTTTGAGTTGTAGCTTCAAAATGTTCAAATGTTTGTACAGCTTATGGGACTTAACTACGGGGTCATCAGTCCCTAAACTTACAAACTACTTACGAATTTTTTCGGTGTTGCCCTGTATTGTTTCGATATCTTCCTTTAATCTGATCTACTGCGGATCGCAAACACCCTAGCAGTACTCTTGAACAGATTACACTAATGTTCTATCTACAGTCTCCCTTTTCTTACAATAAAATGAAGTCGGCCACTCTCCTCCCAAACAACTTTTTTTTTAATTCACAACATTACAGATCGTATTTCAACATTTATATATTGCATCAATTTGAATGTGTCATAAACAAATTCGAATTTTACGGAACTCTTACTCCAACTCATCACCATTCACTTACATTTAGAGATAAGTACCCTTCATTAAGCATCTAAAACACCTTGTGTCGTCATACAGTAATTAATTTGCGAGGCATATGATTAATGTGCTCATAAGCCAATAGTCACTTTTGTATTTATTAGACACACGATTATTTTCGACATACTACGTAGCCATTTTCAAGTGTTTGCAACAAATATTACATTATTTAAAAAGTAAACTAATTTTTTACTTCCCATTTATGAAAAGTAACTAAAATTACCACATGTGAACAAGCTGTTGTAAATTGATATAGCTCAGCTGAACTATATAGGATCGTTTTCTTTGTTTTCACATTGGTGAACCTTATCCAACTTAGGTGCAGTTTGTCAGAATCTCCATCTTCCTACAGTAACTCAATTACGACAACACAACATCATTAGTAAACAACTGCTCAACCTATCAATCATAACTCGTAATCCTATAGAGCGTAATATCAAATTTCTCTGGGGCACGTCTTATGATACCCTCATCTCTAATGAACACTCCCCATCGTCCAAAACCCAGTGAGCTTACTTTCTTGAGACGTTCTCAAGCCACTCAGATATCTGGAACCTATGATGCATGTTTATACAGTCACAAACAGGTGTGCAGATGGGGTTTCGCGTCATATGCAATTTTCGGGAATTATGAATTTCGAATATGGATCTACATATTGAACTTCATTCATGCCTCAAAAAATATCGTACGAGAGGTCAAGCTGCGTTTAGTACGAATAGCATGTTCTAAAACCGTTCGACCGCCGATGGAGTTAGGAAAGTCTCTCAAGTTTACGAGTACCCGAGATATAGAATGATAATTCATAAACGTTAATTACTCGAAGGTCACTATTTTTAATCCCATATATACTAGTAAAATATGTTCATTATTAGACGATGTTTCGATGTGTAGCAGCGAAAAAACGATTTTTCATAATCAACTTTGGCCTCGATTTTTTTTAAATTACTGTCTAGCAAAAAGCAAAAAAAAAAAAAAAAAAGTGTCTCTTTATAAACGATATAGAACATCCAAACAAAATCCGATTGAAGTTGGTGGCGACATGTCAGACCCTCTCCTTATATGAACAAACAGCGGATCAAGTTGTTAGTTATTTTCGCTTTACGTTACCACTAATGGGGCGAATTATTCGCGTGGGTCATCTACTATGATGTGAAATGTGTAGCCGCGGTGGAGTAACCGAGCGGTCAAAAGCACCTCGCTGCGGAGCGCGCGGTTGCTCGCCGTGGATGTTCGAGTCCTCCCTGGGTCATGGGTGTTTGTGTTTGTCCGTAGGTTAGTTTACCTAGGTTTAAGTAGTTTGTAAGCTACGGACTGATGACCACGCAGTTTGGTCCGATAGATTTACAGACATCTGAACATTTGAAATCTGTGTTTCGACCACCATCTAATGTTAGTATGCTATTAGGGTTCGAAATGGATGATTTCGGTTTGCATAACGTAGTTTGCATAGTATTCCATGTATCATATGAGAGACAGGTCGATGTAAGGAAAAAAAAGCTCCAGGAATTGAAAAGGGAAGTGAGTTTATAGGACTACAGGGGCCAAGTGGTAGGTTCCCAGCTTTGTGTCAGGATGAGGTGTGAAACCTGATGGAGCGCCAGAGGACGCTAGTAAAACAGTACTAGAGTTTACAAGTTTATTAAACTGAATACGAGATTCTGTGGTGTAGGCTGTAGCTCAGCAAGAGCTAGATCAGCAGGGGACATTCACGTCGGTCTAGTCAGCACGCCGTCTCACCGCGTTTTTTTCGGGCCGGCTGTTATACCGTTCGGACGGAGGTGCCGCGACGTTTAGGTGTTGAAAGAAAGACTGCCAGGTAGAGTCCTCTATCTCTCCTCCGATCTATGCAGCTGCTTGTGTGTCCAGGCTTGGAATCATTGGAGTCGGTGCTGTGGTAACAGCTAACCTCTTGACACCGCTACAGAGTTTGCACCAGAGTGCTAGCGCGTCGGAAGGATCATTGGCCTTTAAGAAACCAACCAATGAAGACTAAGCCGGCCTCAGGCAGCAGCTATATTCAGTGTTGTGAAGACGATCGACAGCGGTTCACCATCTTTCAGGATGATGGTCGGTTCGAAGCGTAGTAGTTGTCTCCGGCCACACTAGTGGCTACGATATACTGCTTTAACTGAGGAATAAGATGAATACATAGACTAGATCATTGGATCGACGACTACTCTCGTGAGCATCTTCGATTCCAAAGACCAAGTGACGACACTTCGAAAAGCGGGAGTTTACATACTGAATCGGCTGAAGCTATGACGTATGGGACGTTTCGTAATGACCGAATCTCTCCTACTTGTGAGCCCTTTAACCGCTGACGTATTCTCCGACTTATTCACTCTTGTGACTGAGTTACGTGTACCTATGAAATGTTTACAAGGTGACGAATATACCCTTTCTCTCTTCTGATCGTCCGTCGCAGTCAACAGCAGCTGAATGTAGGCCTCTACTCGCCGAAGCAGCGCCTGCTGTCGTCACGAACGACTAGCGTCACATTTACGACAGAGCCGATGACATATTTCCGTCTAGCTTGGCTGGCGATTACTTGAGCAATCAAAGATTTTAACAAGTCTCTCTGTCTCAATTTTGTGCTGAAACCAGATTTTTTTTTTTTTTTTTTTTTTTTTTTTTTTTTTTTTTTTTTTTTTTTACAAAGATGCTATGAGTACTTCTCTGTTTTTCTTACTCTGTTTTGGGTGAAGGTAGTATGGGATAAAACAAGAAGAAACTGTCTAACAAACATGGGCTCTAAAATGCGTACCTTAAGAGCTATGAACATCTCGCAATCTTCGATAGTGTGAAACACACTTATCCACTGATCTAGTGTTCATAGCTCTTAACTCATTTAAAATTAATTTTTATCGGACTTTTTCTTTGTTTTGGTCCATACGATCTCTTCCCAAAGTATAGAAAAGTACAGCGCTTGCAGTAGAAGGCAGTACAGTACCGCAGATTAAGATGTGCACATGCTGTCGTTTGATAACATTTCCGTACACGGGTTCCTTATCCCAATATTATCTTCTCACTCCATTCAACAAGTCCTTGAAATTAGTATACATATTTTGAATCATACACTATAATTGTCAGACTACCAGGACTGTGGAGAACCGGTGAGCTGAATATGTCACACACGTTTACAACAGCATAGCAAAAGTGCTACTGCAGAACGTTGGCTTGACACAGATCCACCAAGGAATATAACAACACGGCAGTTCTGATATGCACTTCTAGCAATTGGGATAAGTTGTTAAGGAAGCAGTTGAAATTAAAGTTGCAAATAGCAGAGATGGAATGATTTTCTTAATTTCAGCTTGCAATTCTGCCCTCTATCTTGTCGATAAACAGAAGGAAATAATAACTACCACCTCACCAGTTGATTATTTATACTCACCATTGATTTTCCTGACATTTGTCTGCTTGGTTGTGGGTTGGCGCTGCTGCTTACTTAGCTGGTCTTTGTTATCTTTCCTTTTTAAGTTATCAAACAGAGCAAACTGTTTATTTACATCAGTATCCTAAAATATCTGTACCTGAAGTCTCAGGTCGTTTTAGCATATAAAATTGGCAGACAGGTTGCATTGTGAATGAGCTAAACATAAAAGAGGTATTCTATAAGTGAGGCTAGTGGTTGGTGGTGGAGGGTTTTTATTCACTGTTCCCTTGCTTCCTCCTCCTCTTTAAACAACGTTATTAAATTCTCCTGCCCATGCTTCCTTACTACATCTTAATTTTGAAAGTAGCATGGTGAACTTCAGCTGAAATTGTGCAAAGGATGCCAATGATAGCTTTTTGTAACTTTTATATACCGCATAACTAGTTTCAGCCGCCTAGATGCCACCTTCAGACCCCTAAGTACATTGTACAGTTTGTCCAATACCTGGCGTGACATACTTCTGTAAAGTTTGCAACATCTTCAGTGCGCGATCTGCTATGATAGTGAACATTATGGCAATGATAGCCAGGCACTGGACAACATATAGAATGAGCTTAGGCATCTGGATATGGCAGCTATGCTGCTGACACTAGTTACATGAAAGGCAATATCTCGACTGACTGTTTGACTGACTCATCATCGCCCAGTCCAACCCACTGGAGAGGATGTTGATCGCACTCTTTATGCGTCACTTAAGAAGCGATTTTCCGATAAGCCGTCTTTAAGGGTGTGAAATAGGGGATGAAACGTTTTTTAAAGTACGTTGCTATTTAGGCAATTTTGAAGCTAGAACTACAAAATTTCGGATTTTAATCCAGGGTTCGAATTTAAAACACACGTGTTTCGGCATTTTTTAAAATTCATCCAATAAGGGGGTAAATTCATTTTCAAAAATATGTTGCTCAAATTTTAAGCTACAACTACGGAACGTACGATTTGGACTCTTGATCCGGATTAAAAAGACACGAGTTTCGGTATTTTTGGAAATTTGAAAACTAAGGTATCCCATAAAAAATTCTTTTCGAAAACACATTGTTGTCCAGACAATTTTGAAGCTAGAGCTGCAAAAATTGGTATTGTATTGTTCGCCATTTTTGGAAATTCAACCATAAAGGGGCTAAATTGGATACGGGATGTTTTTCGAAAATCTTTGTTATTAAGGCAATTTTGAAGCTACAACCATATAAATTGGTATATGTTTTGTAGGTCAGAATTAAAAAGATACGTGTTTCGATATTTTCAGGAAATTAATCATGTAGGGGTGAAATAGGGGATGAAAAGTGTTTTTCAAAAGTCTCAGTTAATATATATATATATATATATATATATATATATATATATATATATATATATATATAATTTGCACACTTGGTTGGAATTTAAAAGACACACGTTGGAGTATTTTTCGAAATTCAACTATTAAAGGGTGCCACAGGGGTTACAAGTAGTAAAATCAAATGTTCAAGTGTTTGTAAATCTTAAGAGACTTAACTACGGGTTCAAAATAATTAAACTTAGACTAACTTATGCTAAGGACAACACAAACACCCATGCCCGAGGGGCGAATCGAATCCCCGACGGCGAACAGCAGCGCGCACCGCAGAATGGAGCCTCAATACGCACGGCCATTCTGCCCCGGCTTCAAGTAGTATCACAACATTTCATTATGATAGTACTTAAGCTATATCCATGAAAATTTATAATAAGAGGGAGAAACAACTGATGCAGACCAACTAGCCTACACATGCGAAGCAGCGGGCGTTAAGCTAGTGTAGTAATAAAACATTACAAAAAAGCGTTCTTTGGCATCATTTTCACTATAAAAGTAGCTCGCGCCGTGAAGAATTGCAAACTACACAGCTGAAATATCGGCTGACGTCGAAGTTGTAAACCGATTGCATGCCGTAAGTTATTCGAACAAAAAATATGTGTGCCATGCGTTT
Source organism: Locusta migratoria (assembly GCA_026315105.1). NCBI lineage: Eukaryota > Metazoa > Arthropoda > Insecta > Orthoptera > Acrididae > Locusta > Locusta migratoria. Next base: position 429,970,794 of record CM048747.1, read on the forward strand.
AATTCTGAATCGTATTTTCTTCGTATAACCTTCATATGCGAAATGTAGTTCCGCGATATCACAGTGTTTGCTGATGATGCTGTGGTGTGTGGAAGGGTGTCGTCTGTAACTGACTGTAATAGCATACAGGATGACTTAGACAGCTAGCTCTCAATGTAGAAAAATGTAAGGTGATGCGCATGAGTAGAAAAAACAATCCCATAATGTTCGAATACAGCATTAGTTCTGAGCTTCTTGATGCTGTCGCGTCGTTCACATATCTAGGCGTAACATTGTAGAGCGATATGAAATGGAACGAACATGTCAGGACAGTTGTGAGTAAGACGGACAGCCGACTTCGGTTTATTGGGAGAATTTTGGGAAGATGTACTTCACATGTAAAGAAGACCGCGTATAAAACGCTTGTACGACCACATCTTGAATATTGCTAAAGTGTTTGAGTCCTGCAGCAGATCAGTTTAAAGGAAGACATAGAAGCAGTTCAGAGGCGAGCAGCTAGGTTTGTTACTGGTAGGTTCGACCAATGCGCGGGTGTCACGGAAATGCTCCGGCAACTCAATTGGGGATCGCTGGAAGAAAGACGACGTTCTTTTCGTGAATTTCTGTTTTAAATTTAGAGGGGCCGGAATTTGAAGCTGAGTGTAGTACGATCTTGCTGCCGCCTACTTACATTTCGCGTATAGGTCACAAAGACAAGATAAGAGAAATTAGGGCTCGTACGGAGGCATATAGGCATTCTTTTTTTCCTCGTTCAGTTTGGGAGTGGAATAGGAAAGGAAATGCCTAGTAGTGGTACAGTGTACCCTCCGCCACGCACCTTACGGTGAATTGCGGAGTATGTATGTAGATGTAGAAATTACTTGGTAGGTCGTAATAGTGGTATTCAGCTAGTGGCAGCGTTAGTCACATTAATATCTGCGCGCTGTGGAGCGCTCTCTCTATCACGCTGTGCGTGTACGCTTGGAAATTAGCTGTCGGCAGACAGCGCCGCGGCGCTTCCAGACCTTACCGCCCCCCCCCCCCTCCCCAGTTTGACGACGCGCGCAACCAGTGGAAGCAATTAAAGTGACAGATTGCTTCCCACGCCCCGGCATATCAGCCCGTTGTCGCTTATGTGGGCTCTTTGATGTGCCGCGGCCCGGCGATAAATCATCCATTTAACTCGCCAGGGCACTCAGCAGCACGCCGCCACCACACACTGCACAGCGACCACTCTTACGTTGCTCGTGTAGATTACCGTACGCGGAGAAACGTTATCCTAGGATGTAAACCTAGCGGGTTTGGAGAGTGATTAAGACACCGTAATCAGGGACGGGACAAAGTGTTGTTTTCCGAAATCAGCGAAGCTATATTACACGTTCCACTACTTGGTCCTCTTTCCAAATTTGTCTTTTGCAACCAGTAACTTCGTTGACAGTTGTTGTTGTTGTGATCTTCAGTCCGCAGACTCGTTTGATGCAGCTCTCCACGCTACCCTGTCCTGTGCAAGTCTCTTCATCTGAGAATACGTTCGGCAACCTACATCCTTTTGAATCTGCTTACTATATTCGTCCCTCAGCCTCCCTCTACGATTTTTACCCCACACGCTTCCTTCTAATGCTAAGTTGACAATACCTTGATGTCTCAGAATGTGTCCAACCAATCTATCCCTTCTCTTACACAGTATATGCCAGAAAGTCTTTTTCTCCCCGATTCGGTTAAGGACCTCCTCATTAGTTACGTGATCTACCCACCTAACTTTAATCATTCGACTGTAGCACCACATTTCAAAAGCTTCTATCATCTATTTATCAGAATTCCTAATCGTCCACGTTTCACTCCCATACAATGCTAAACTCCAGACAAATGCTTTCAGAAAGGACTTCCTAACATTTAAATTAATATTGGATGTTAACAAGTTTCGCTTCTTTAGAAACGCTTTTATCCCCATAGCTATTCTGCATTTTATATCTTCTTTACTTCGGCAATCAGAAGTTATCTTGCTACCCAAATAAGAAAATTCATCTACTACTTTTATTGTCTCATTACCTAATCTAATTTCTTCTGCATCGACTTATTTTTTGACATTACATTCCATTACCTTAGTTTTACTCTTGTTAAAGAGTTGTTCAAGACACTGTCCATCCCATTCAATTGCTCTTCCAGATCTTTTGCGGTCTCTGACAGAATTACTATGTCATCGGCAAACCGCAATGTTTTTATTTCTTCTCTCTGCACTTTCATGCCCTCTTCAAATTTCTTCTTCCATTCGTTCACTGCCTGCTCAATGTACAGATTGAACAACACTGGGTTTTCCGTGATTTCCCTAAATCACTCCTGGAAAATGCTGGGATGGTTCCTCTGAAAGGGCACGGCCGATTTCCTTCCAGATCGCTACTCAAACACTCCGAGCGTAAGCTACGTCTCTAATGACCATGCTGTCGACGGGACGTTAAACTCCAAGCTTCCTTCCTTCCTATTTCCAATAACTTTGCGACCACAACTACTGAGGTGTTTGTTGGTACATTGTCATTATGGAAAAGGATATTTTTGTGGACCAATAGCCGGCGTTTTTCTTGCTGTTCGGTTTTCAGACGGTCCAACGATCAATAATATGCACGTGTTCCAAGATAGTCGATGAGGATTATCCCTTGCGAATCCCAAAAGATCGTCACCATAATCTTTCCGGCCGAAGGACCGGTCTTCGCCCTTTTGTGCTGCAGAATCTCCATTGATACCCATTGTTTATAGTGGGTCCGAAACACGATGATCACTGGCTCCGCCTACTGGGCTGGGAGACCGCCCCACTCGGAGAAACGGAATGCAACCTTGTTGCCAAATAATTAATTCCCTGCCGGGCAGTATAGCTAACGGTCGCTGTTGTGTGACAGAACTGGCAAAAGTGCACAACGCAGCCGCACGTGCGCATGCGTAGAGCAAAGTTCGCGTTTCACTTACTCCAATGGTCTGCTACCGCAGCCGGCGCTCGAAACCGATTGGCGCGAGCACTAGAGATCATCGTATTTCGGCTCGACTATAGATTGTTCTTTAGTCACAGGAGTATAGTAATGTATCCATGTTTCATCCAAAGCGACAAAACGATGCTTATAGTCCTGCAGATTCTTCCTGAAGAGCAGAAAACCTTCCTTGCAACACTTCACACGTTTCGTAGTTAATCAAGCAAGAGCAATCGCGGCACCTGTCTTACGGATAGCTTTCTCATCTCCAAATGTTTATGCAAAATATTATGTACGCGTTCATTCGAGATGGTCACAGTACTAGCAGTCTCACGCACCTTAACTCTTCCGTCATTCATCCCCATATCATCGATTTTATCAATTATTTCTGGAGTCGTAACCTCCACAGGGCGTCCAGAAAATTTAGCGTCACTTGTGCCTATATGGCCACTCCGGAAATTTAGAAACCACTTATAAACTGAAGCACTTATAAACTGAATAAAAATCAGCCAGCAGCACGCTTACCGTATGTAAAAAACGTCACAGATCGGATTGCTTAACATCTTCGGTGTCCAGCCTTTCTTCTGTAGTAGTCACAAGATCAAAGATGTACTTCATTCCACAAAGGACAACATAGAGGCACTACACGCATCAGGAGTATACAAGGTGGGATGAGAGTGTGGGGAAGTATACATTAGTGAGACAGGGAGGGAAGTGGCAACGCTCATACACGAACATGAACGCAACATGTAGCCGAACGCAACATGTAGCCGAACACCAGCAAGATTGCAACAAAAAGATAAAATTTAGCGATGCCAGAATACTCAACAAGCAACCAGGGTTGGTTAAACGCAAGATAAGGGAAGCCATAGAAATTGTAAAACACCATTATAACCGGAATAAAGAAGATGGACTCAGACTTGCCCCCTCTTGGCTACCAACCATCACAGCGAAATAGGCCGCACTGACAACACAACACGCGAGCGTCACTAGTAAGCAACTGCCGCCGCGCGGCCCACGGCCAGCAGGAGAGAAACTGAAGTTCTCACCCCATTCGCCGATGAACACCAATCATGTCTCGCTATGCAAGAAGCAACGGCTAACCCCCACTCCCTTCACCTCAGCATCCTATCGTAACAAAGTTCCATTCTTCCGCCAAAAATTCACCAATAACATCGCTTATTTAAAAAAAAATGACGTAATGTCTAATTGAAAGTAATATAAAGTGTAGTAACAACCAGCTCACATCAGTATACCCAGATGAAGGCCACTGTAACGTTGGCCGAAACGTCGGTTATTTAAGTAATAGCCTTCTTACTTCATGATGCGGTACAATACCCAGAAAACTTTTATGTCATCTGACTCTGGCCGCGGTAGCCTACGTAATTATATCACTTATAAACTGTTGTAATCGAAGGTGCAGAGTCACCATAATGTGTACCAAGCTCCTTTTTAGTCTCCTGAGGCGTTTTTCCTTTCACAAAGTAATGTTTAATCACTACACGAAATTCTTTTTCGTCCATTCTTTGACAATCACTCGACTTCCTTGATTGAGACGAATGCCAAACACAAAGAAATAGACCAATATGGCTGAAACTTGGAGTACGTTGTTTCCAAAGATTCTACTAACTAAACATGACCTCGATACCTGCCGGTGGTGCCATCTGTCGGACTTTGCACGGACTTTTCAAACACCCCTTGTACCATATGAAGGCAAACGTATTCACAATGGAAGACATTTCGTCGTTAAATATGTTGTTGGACGACTGTAGGACTTTAGTATTTGGCGGAAGGAAAAACAGAAAATAGTTCTGCTCGTAATGTTATGTTTTTGCAACTTATTTAGGTAGGTACACCATGTATTGGCGACCAAGTGTCCGCCTGGGAAAATTCAGAAAATGGTGTTGTCGGTAAACGATCAGTAAAAGCAGAACAGCATGAAACGTCACCACAGATATTCACTTTTAGGTCATAACATGTTGGATATGCCTGCCTTCGTTGGCAATGGTGTGGATCAGACGACTGCTGTACTTCTGCATGAACCCTAAAATGTCCTATAAATGGCGCTGTAAGCATCATAATTTAATAATGGTAGACTACGAATCAGCGACCAATCAGCAGCCGATTGATATCAAGGAGAGGAAATGGCGCTGGATCAGGCATACCCTAAGGAAGCTGTGTGGAGCTGTCGAGAGAGTGGCGCTCGACTGTAACCCGCCATATTCGACAAGTTTCGGACCTGAGCCCATCATCAGACGGTAGTGTTGATTTCAGGTCTACATTTTTGTGTCCTAAAATAAGAAAATTGTGTGACTCCATAGGTTACAAAGTTTATATATTTCTATCCTAAATATAAAAAAGTTTTCTTGCTTGTATTGTTAACTCTTTAATTACGATTACACAGTGGCGTAGCTATGTCACCAAGGGCCCCGGGGCAAAAATTACATTGGGGCCCTCTTTACACTAATACTGTACAGATGCAAAACTACTTCATCATCAGCTCCTTACCGCCCACTGGACGACATAATAAGGCAAACGTAAATATTACTACGTAAATTATGTGCCACGCAGCAGGTAATATTTAATCGTACTATCTAATATAATTATGAAAGTTTGTTTGTTTGTTATGCTTTCACGTAAAAATTACAATATTAACGCATTTGTGGAAAATAAACACATTTCCTGGCGCAACGCATTTTGTGGAAATTGCGCACTCTCCATGTGTATGTGCGCAGTACGTCATCTGTGATTTATGAGGTTCACTGTGGAAGGGTCAGTATAACTTTGTAAAACATCTTGTAATTTCCTTTTGCCACGTAATGGGGTAGACAGAGTGGGGCCTCGCTTTCTCGCTATTCGTTTTGCAGACGCACAAAGAACGACAGTGCCAGACCATTCAAGCGGTCTGCCCTTTCCCGCACCTTCTGCCCTCCAACCCCTCCCCCTCACCCCTTCCTGCTGTCATCTGTCACATCCCCACAGCAAATCATATGACAAATACTGTTCTACTGTACTTAAATATTCTGTATACATTTAATATTTAGTCCATTCTGTTTAACAATAACTATATTAACATATTGGCTGCCAAAGGTATACATTAGTTACCGACCCCCGGGAACCATTTAATTTTTTTCCATATTGTGCTTTAGTTTGCTTGAAGTAAGCTATTTAAGTACAAATAAGTTGAAAATATTGCAATTTAGTACCTTAGTTAATGTTTTTTGGTGTGAGTTACATGTGATCCACATGACGCCAGAGTAAAGTGCCAGGTGTGTAATTTGCTACGTCGCTAATAATTTTGGGTTGGTACTCCTGTAAGTCTTTCATTCCACAACATTATTTGCCTACAGTTCCATTATTGTTTTTCTGCATTGTTCAAATGTTCAAATGTTTGTAGAGTCTATGGGACTTGACTAGGGGTCATCAGTCCCTAAACTTACAAACTACTTATGAACTACTTACAACTAGGGACGGCACAAATATCCATGCCCGAAGGGGGATTCGAACCCCCGACCGTAGTGGCCGTGCAGACCGTGACTGGAGCGCCTCAGTCTCCTCGGCCACCGCGGCCGGCTTCTGCATTGTTACTACAGTCTTTATTCAGTGTTGTTTGCTCCGTAACACAGTGATATTGTAGCAGAAGAAAGTGTCTCGTAGAAGTTATATAGATAACCAAAGGCATTTATAGATGCTTTTAATGAAGTTATGGACATAACTTCGAGAAGATTGCTGAAAGCCTGCCTAAATCCACGACTCGAAGAAGCCACATCATTAAATGATTGAAATGGCTGATGATGATGATGATGATGATGGACATAAGTGAAGAAGATGATGGCCGAGTGGGCTGCGGCGCGCCAGTCACAGTCTGCACGGCCGCTACGGTCGGGGTACGAATCCCCCCTCGGGTATGGGTGTTTGTGTCGTCTTTAGTATAAGGTAGTTCATAATTAGTTTGTAAGTTTAGGGACTGATGACCCCACAGTTAAGTCCCTTAAGCCAACAAACATTTGAACATTTGAAGAAGATGAAGATACTACTGAAATGGAAAAATAAGAGGAATGTGTTGACGCTGAGTACTGTTCATGGAGAGGAATAAGCTGAAGTTAAACCAAGAGGGGCACAAAGAAAAAACCAGCAATAATAACTGATTATGGTCATTTATAGCTCTCTCTCACCAAATGAAGTCCTATATTGTCTGAGGCGGAGTGTAAAATGGTACAGGAAGCTTGCAATTGAACTGTTGACAGGGTCACCACTGGTAAATGCTCTCGTGATTTACCGATACATCAACAACAGGATCACCTCAATCACAGAATTCAAAGAGGACAAGTGACAGATTACTGCATACAGAAGATGCCGATGCCCCTGAGAAATCTCACGCCGTAGCCACCGAGCTGCCTGCACATTGTGCTCTAGTGAACATGGGAGCAGCATGTCATAGGTGTACGGATGCTACGAAAAAATGAAGAATGTATTTGGACGAGATCAAGCTGTCAAGAAATGCAAACAAACTACATGGAAATGTAAGATATTGTGACTCATATTTTTGCGAAGAGTGTTTCTTCATAAAGCACAGTGCTTGCAGGTGTTAGAGATACAAAGTGGAATTACCCAGTTTTTCAGTCTGTTTCATTTTTGTTGGAATTAGAGTTGGAGAATGTGATTAAAACTGTGATATACAATCCACTGTATAAGTAACTTGTAACACCAAATAAATTATAAAAACAAGGAAACTCCAATATGACTGGGCCATGCGAGTTATATATAATTCACGATTTCAAGTGCCAATAACTACTCATGAGCTCTTGAAAACTGGAGGCCACGAACATGATTTGCTACTGGGGCCATAACGTACTGTAATACCAAGTCACAGCACCCTACTGTGAGTTACAACTGCACCAAGGAACTTTAAATGGAAAAATGCCCGTGTGTTGTATTTACTTCACGTGGCCCGAAGAGAAGACTTCCTGTGACATATTTAACTCACGTGACAGTCAGTATGTTAAAAGATAATTTTCTAAAAGTTGAGAATTTTTCTATTTCTTGTAACACGAATACTATTAGTCCTTGAAAAACAAATTCATAAATATTTTTCGTGCCTTAATGAGTGGTGTTTTTCAAGTCGTGGGGATTTCGTTCGTGTTTCCTCACGCAAAGTCAGAATGAAAGAATACTGACTGAAGTAATACAATGTTTCATACTGTTAGATTGCAGATGTTGGCAAAGATATGATATCTGATCGGTAAGTGTTTTCGTGTCTGCAGTACATTATAGTGATAATATAAGTACACAATTAAAAAGTAGTCAATTTTATTTTAACAAGTATTTTCCAATCTTTTCCTGGCTTTGGTTTTTGCAAAATCATCAATAAGGTCTGTCAAATTCTAGACTTGATGCAGCCTTGTTTTCGATTGCTATGAGTGCCACACGTCCGAGTCGAGCTTGAGCCATACTGTATCTCAGATGCGTTTTGATAATTTTTAATTTGCTGAACGCCCTTTCGGCTGCCGCAGAAGAATAAAACTGCGGTAAATACTTCCATATCCTCACATTCTAATGATGCATATTTTGTTATAATTTCCTTACATAATTGGCGAACTGTCCATGTTGGGGTCAATTTAGGCAGGAGAAATTAAAAGTCGAAATTCCTTCATTCAACTAAAATATTATATACAGTGTAACGTCTATTATCCGAAGTAATTTGGGGGCATGGATATCCGGAAAACCAGTTTATTCAAATGTTCGAACTGCACACTTCTCTATGCCAATAAGAAGTACTGTACGGTAAATGTATTTATACTGTATTTGGAGGAGCGCGATCCTTCACATTGCACGCCGCAACACTTAGAAGACGCAGCTGTTGCTGTGAGCAGCTTTGACGCTGCCGCTACTTCTGACGACTGAAGTGTGCCGATTGTTGAACACATTGGCTGGCAGCTTCGCCTGTCAGCAGCGCCACATAGTCGCGTGTTGTGAAGGCATTGTTCCGCCAGCCAGGTCCAGGCGGCTACTTTTGATATTTTTCTTGTGGAACAAGTTTGTCATCTGATGCTTTACCAATGAATGTTACACAGACATGTTTTACATTGTTTCGAGGAGACGTTTGTGTTAATGTGGTGTATGAGTTCGACACGGACCTTTCTTTGCTACTGTATTTCTTTTTAAATCAATTGTGAAGATTATTGATGGTTTCAGAGCTGTAGCCATTAGTCTGTGCTATTAGTATGATTGTTATCAGTATCTTGTTGTTTTTCTTTTTAATCCAATGGTATTTTTTTTCCTTTCTGTTTAGCATTGACGTATTATATGTCATCTTATGTCGCCTGATGAGGAACTCAGTCCCGAAAGTAGAGACGGTGAAATCAATTGATAACAAAAAATCTTATGGCTGACTGCAGTATTTATGTACTACAGTATTATATTGAGTTGTTACTTTGCTTCAAAAAAGACCCGGTGATGACGGTAGATTAGGAAACAAAAGTGTATTTTAATATAAAGGTTTATGTGTGAATCATATATATTATTTCTCACCGGTCTTTTCTGTAGGTACACCATATCTCCCGTATTACATATCCAAAATTAAAGACTGAGGTTTCATTTGCAACTTAGTTTGCGTGGCCGATACAAAAGCAATGTAGAAGGTGCCGTCTATTGGCAATCTTTTTAAATAACATGATAGACAGCTCTTGCATTTGTTTAGATTCTTTATGCTAACCAAAGACCTTCTTTGATTTCGGTTGTACAGTTCGATATAAACCATTGTTTATCACACGATTTCGGTTGTACACGCCGATGTATCGACGAGAAATACAGAATTTGATTTGCCACGAGAGCTCTTGCAGTTTGTTGGATTATATACGCAAGCGTAGTATATCACGAGATTTCTGTGTCTCACGTCGATGAACAAAAGCTGTTGGAATTGTTTGTTCAAGAAAGCTTTGTGTACTACGCGAATGAACTGAATTACCTCAACGTTCATCATCACAGGTTACTATTATAACTTTTTATGATTTATTTAACTTTTAATTCCCTTCTTACTTCACAGTGCGTGCAATAATATTATTATCTTTCATACACATGCACTTCCATCTGCCTTTTCTCCATTACTATCTTACCACGAGGCGTTATGCATAGTAGTTTCAACTGGCACCGGGAGACCTGATTGGTAGTTGGTAAGAGTCATCAACCAATGAGATGCTGTGTGTTTCTTAACCGAAGATTCGGGCGCTACTAAAAAAAAAAAAAAATCTTCTTATTTAACCTATACCTAACCTAACTTTCACTTAAAAAAAATGATATGTAGCGTAGCCTTAAGAAGGATAGGTATAAGTTAATTTAGAAGTTTTTTTTTTTTTTTTTTTTTTCACTATGTGAGGGCGCGTTGCGCCCGAATCTACGATTAAGAAACACGCAACATCTCATTGGCTACCAACAACCAATCAGGTCTCTAGGTGCCAGTTGAAACTGGTATGCATTACACCTGTCTGTGACTGGATCAGGACAGAGTGCGTTATTCGCACGGGTTAACTTGTACTTAATTATTTTTAAGCTAAGTACTTAATCGTAATCATACGTATCTACATTTTGTTTTCCTGTGTTATCTACGCCCCTGTCCACAGGACAGGCAGACATCGTTTGCTTTGGTACTTGGTGCTTCCATCTGACTAGGGGATGGGCGGTGCTGGTGGCCATTAAATACAACGGCTGCGGTCAACGGCGGCGTTGACGGGACCTTTCCGCCCCCCGGTAGCTGCAGCCTCAGCGGAGAACGGCTTCCGCAGCAAGCGCTAACGCCACACAAACTGCGGCAAGACTCATTTACCGCATGAATATTCATCCCGGCGACGCGGGACCAAGGCGAGCCGACGAATGCCCGCACTGGGAGACGGCCGGAAACGGGCCCATCGCGCTAAGGACGCTGCCGTGCTTCTCATGTTATGCTATCAGCGCCTGGCGCTCAGCAGCGACCAACACCACGGACGCGATGCCGAAACGGGCAGTGGAAGCACTGTCTGCGAACACGGTTTTCAAATATCGATTAATACAAATAAACAATCCTTGAGACGGATTTTCGTCTCTAATATGTCAAAGACATTAATTATAAATCTGAAGCAAAGAATCGATCCCGGACCTCCATTCTTACTAGGCAGACGCCCTCGTTTTTTTTTTTTTTTTTTTTTTTTTTTTTAATTGCTTCTGAAATTTATTTTATATTTTCATTATGTTGTTCATCTTCTGTTGGTTTGTTGTAGCTTCAGAAAATCATTGTTGCACATCTTGTGATACCTCCTCCCATTTAACTTATTTACATTCTTATTTCAGGGTATGAAAGAGGATATTTTGAAATTGTTGTTTATATTTTGGTAGCTTCTGTAATTTGTTATGTTCTTCTTAGACCACCACATCACTAACGTTTAAGGCGCCTCGGAATAGTCTATGTACGATTTCCCTCCTCGCCACAAACTTTAATTCAGCTTCTGTGTTCCAAAGATAATTGACACTACTGCCAAGGCTCTCCATGCTGCGGAACAGCTCCTCGGCAATGGACATAATCGAACAATCCTGTTAAGGTGATGTTGTTGTTGTTGTTATGGTCTTCAGTCCGGAGACTGGTTTGATGCAGCTCTCCACCCTACTCTATCCTGAGCAAGCCTTTTCATCTCCTCATAAGAACGACAACCCACATACACTTGAATCTGCTTACTCTTGGTCTCCCTCTGCGATTTTTACCCCACACACTTCCCTCCAATGCTAAATTTACGATTCCTCGATGTCTAAGAATGTGTCCTACCAAGCGAACCCTTCTTTTAGTCAGGGTATGCAAAAAATTCCTTATCTCACCAATTCTGTTCAGTACCTCTTCATTAGTTATGCGATCTACCCACCTAATCTTCAGCATTCTTCTGTAGCACCACATTTCAAAAGCCTCTATCCTCTTCCTGTCCGCACGGCTTATCGTCCATGTTTCACTCCCGTACAAGGCAACACTCCACACAAATGCCTTCAGAAAAGACTTCCTTACACTTAAATTAATATTCGATGTTAGCAAATTTCTCTTTTTCAAAAATGCTTTTCTTCCCATTGCCATTCTGCATTTTATATCCTCTGTACTGCGACCATCGCATGTTATTTTACTACCCAAGTAACAAACCTCATCTACCACCTTCATTGTTTCGTTACCTAATCTAATTCCTTCAGCATCGTCTGATTTTCTAAGACCGCATTCCATTGTTTTGCTCTTGTTAATGTTCATTTTATACGCCCTCTTCAACACACTGTCCATTCCATTCAACTGCTCTTCCAGGTCCTTTGCTGTCTCTGATAGAATTACAATGTCATCAGCAAAACGCAATGTTTTTATTCCTTCCCCCTGAACTTTAATCCCTATTCCAAATTTATCCTTGCTTTTCTTCACCGCCTGCTCGATGTACAAATTAAATAGCATCGGAGAAAGGCTACAACCCTGTCTTACTCCCTTCCCAACTGATGCTTCCCTTTCATGCCCTTCGAGTCTAATAACTGCGGTCTGACTTTTGTACAAGTTGTAAATAACTCTCCTTTCCCTGTATTTTACTCCTGCTGATTTCAGAATTTGAAAGAGTGTATTCCAGTCAACAATGTCAAATGCTTTCTCCAAATCTACAAAAGCTAAAAATGTAGGTTGCCTTTCCTTAATCTATCTTCTAAGATAAGACGTAAAGTGAGTATTGCCTCCCGGGTTCCTACGTTCCTCCTGAATCCAAACTGATCTTCCCCGAGGTCAGCTTCTACCAACTTTTCCATTCTCCTGTAGATAATACGTGTTAAAATTTTGAAAGGACGACTTATCAAACTGATGGTTCTGTAATTTTCACACCTGTCGGCACCTGATTTCTTTGGAATGGGGATGATTACATTTTTCTTAAAGTCTAAGGGTATTTCGCCTGTCTCATACATCCTACACACCAGTTCAAATAGTTTTGTCATGGCTGGCTCTCCCAGAGACTTTAGTAGCTCTGAGGGTATGTCATCTACTCCCGGAGCCTTGTTCCGACCTAGGTCTTTCAGGGCTCTGTCAAATTCATCTCTCAGTATAGCATCTCCTATTTCATCTTGATCTACTTCCTCTTCCCTTCCTACAACATCGTCTCTAAGTTCATTTCCTTTGTAGAGCTGCTCTATGTACTCTTTCCACCTTTCAGCCTTCCCTTCTTTGTTGAGAACTGGTTTTCCATCAGAGTCCTTGATATTCATAGAGCTGTTTTTCTTATATCCAAATGTTTCTTTTATTTTCCTGTAGGCTGTATCTATTTTTCATTTTTCCCCTTCTTATACATTCTTCTACAAATCTGCATTTGGCTTCTAGCCACTCCTGCTTAGCCATTTTGCACTTCCTGTCAATCTCATTTCTTATTCGTCTGTACTTCATTTTGCCTATTTCATTTACTGCATTTTTATATTTTCTTCTTTCATCAATTAAATTTAGTATCTCCTGTGATATCCAAGGATTTTTTGTAGGTCTTACCTTCCTACCTATTTTGTCCTCTCCTGCCTTCACTATTTCATCTCTCAATGCTACCCATTCCTCTTCTACTGTTTTATTTCCCCCTGTTTCTGTCAATTGATGCCTAAATCTCCCTCTGAATTTCTCCAGAACTTCACGTTCCTTCAATTTATCTAAGTCCCATCTCCTTATTTTCCTACCTTTCTGCAGTTTTTTCAGTTTCAGCCTACAGTTCATGACCAATAAGTTATGGTCAGAGTCTATATCTGCCCCTGGGTATGTTTTACAGTTTATCACCTGGTTCCGGAATCTATGTCTTACCATTATAAAATCTATCTGGTATCTCCCGGTGTCTCCTGGTCTCTTCCACGTATACCACCTTCTTTTGTGATTCTTAAACCACGTGTTTGTTACGATCAAATCATGTTCCGTGCAAAATTCTACCAGGCGACTTCCTCTTTCATTCCTTCTGTCCAGTCCATATTCACCTACTATTTTTCCTTCTTTCCCTACTACTGAATTCCAGTCTCCCATCACAATTAAGTTTTCCTCTACCTTAACTGTCTGAATAATTTCCTTTAGCTCCTCATATATTTCTTCGATCTCCTCATCATCGGCAGTGGTAGTTGGCATATAAACCTGTACTACTGTTGTCGGTGTTGGCTTCGTATCTATCTTGATAATGCGATCACTGTGCTGGTCATAGTAGTTTACCCGAATTCCTATTTTCTTATTCATTATCAGTCCTACACCTGTGATACCCCCAACTGATTTTGTACTTATAATCCTGTACTCACCTGACCAGAAATCCTGTTCATCCTGCCACCGAACTTCACTAATCCCCACTATATCTAACTTCAACTTATCCATTTCCCTTTTTAAATTTTCTAATTTACCTACCCGATTAAGGGATCTAACATTCCACGCTCCGATCCGTAGAATGCCAGTATTGTCTTTCCTGATGACAACATCCTCCTGAGTAGTCCCCGCCCGGAGATCCGAATGGGGGACTATTTTACCTCCGGAATATTTTACCCGAGAGGATGCCATCATCATATTTCATACAGTAGAGCTGCATGTCCTCGGGAAATGTAACGGATGTAGTTTCCCCTTGCTTTCAGCCGTTCGCAGTAGCTGTGTGTCAAAGCCACATTAGCTGCTGTTACAAGGCCAGCTCAATTAATCATCCAGACTGTTGCCCCTGTAACTACTGAAAAGGCTGCTGCCCCTCTTCAGGAATCACACGTTTGTCTGGCCTCTCCACAGATACCCCTCCGCTGTGGTTGCACCTACGGTACGGCTATCTGTATCGTTGAGGCATGCAAGCCACCGCACCTCGGCAATGTCTGTGGTTCATGGGGGTGGGTTAAGGTGATATAAATATCAATTAATACAAATAAAAAAAATTTAACGGATTTTCGTCTCGATTATGTCAAATACATTTTTGATAAATCTGAAGCATTGAATTAAAAATCCGTCTCGAGGATTGTTTATTTGTATTAATCGATATTTCTATCACCTTAACAGGATTGTTCCATTATGTCCATTTCCTAGGTGCTATTCCGCTGCATGGACAGCCTTGGCAATTACCTTTGGAACACAGAAGCAGAATTAAAGTTTGTGACGTGGAGGGAAATCATGTTTAGACTATTCCGAGGCGCCTTTAACGTTAATGATGTGTGGTCTAACTGTACATCTTGCGGACTCTCCTTTGTGTACCACCTGCAGAGTAATGGATACAGATGAGCATCGCCTTGACTGTGGATCGGCGAAGGAAGTTTGGTATTTGGTGCGCCAGGTATTGGCTTTCTTCAAACGCACAACCCCCGAAATGATAACTACCAAATCGCTTCTCTTTCCAGAAGACTCGTATTACCCGAGAGCGAAAACGAACTCTTTTAAATGGATATGTGGCCACGCTGTACACTATTTGTTCGGCGATGGAGAGAAGACTGTGCTTGATTTTTGGAACTATATAAACGAGCGACACTGTGCAATAGTTACGAACCCCAAGTACCGAGAATATTTTTCCAATTTTCTTTGGAGTGTGTTCCATAACCCACCTCGCAGCTGGAATATCGATGAAAGGAGAAGTTGACCCAAGAACGACAGAAGCACTGATTGAACTACAACAGGCAACGAAATAAATCGAGAAGACGTTCATTGATAATCCGCAGCTAGACCTTCCTTGGAACGCACCATGTCGTAATGCGACGACTTCTTTATTTTGTTTTTACCCCGGATGTGGAACGGCATTATTTTCTACATAAAAATGCAGAACTATATATACTAATAAAGAGTATACATGAAGCAACTATTTATTTATCCCTTTTCCCCATTATAAATCTACATATATCTTTACGGGCCGATGCGGAGGAGAATTTTTATTTCATTTTATTTATTTATTTTAATTTTAATTATTTAATTTATTTAATTTTTTTCCATCGACTACGACTGGAGCGTTTGCGTACGTTTTATACTTGAGGTTAGGGTAAATGTGGCGGTGGCATTAGCTTATGTTTTTTTCTAGGTTTGTACATAATTATTAACGGTGTGATGGGTGTTAGGAGCAAACGCCTGAAGTGGCAGAGATATACGTAAAAGGGGGGAAAATATAAAAAAAAGAAAAAAAAAAGACGGATAAGATGTCTGCCTAGTAAGCATGGAGGTCCGGGTTCGATTCCCGGCCGCATCACAAATTTTAATTCTATGGTTCAGATTTATAACTGTTCTGAAAGTTTCTGATACCCAGAAGCGTTGTCCTGTTCATAATCGATTCATTGTATAATGTTGGGTTTAATAATCGATTGGGTTTCATTAAGCTTTCATCAGTTTATTCTGATTTGATTACGTGAAAACTTTCTAGGTCTGGTCCGTGATCAAATTAGCCAAGCTCTAATGTCTTTACTTTGTAAGGTGGCTACTGAATGGAAATTTACTACCTTAAGTTTTGGGATTATATATGTTGGCAACAACATATATATAAACATCTTTGTTCGGTCCGAAAGGATTATCTTTGGCGGCCGGTAGGCGGGGTTTGCTCGGTGTTGCCGCGCGGCGAGTCGGAGACTAGTAGCGGAGCGTGACGGTTGCACTGGAGCTCGCGGTGGACACAGCCCGGAGTTCTTCATGATGCTGCTAAGTTTTTGGTAATTTACTTTAAATGTTTTTCGCATTGCGCAAGGTCGCTAATTTCATTTTATTTTATTTTATACCACTTTCCATTCAGTAGGAAACTGTGTACACAACCTTCATTAATTCGTGACTCGCCACTGTAATTGTTGTAATAACATGGATAGGGCATTAACCAAAGGTAATAATAAAAAAATGCAGTTCCTTTCACTTTTCGACATTTTGATTTTTTTATAATTAATCCTTTCCTGAGGGTAGGGCTGCATCCCTGTTTTAGAAACTTCCTCATTGCAAGACTTCGCAATAATATGCACATTCTTCATTTTTATAGTTTATGTTAGTCGTGTCGAATTTGCTGATTGCTAATTTTCTAAGTTTGTTTAATATAGATTTATTCAGTTTCATTGGTTTAATGTTGTTTGTGGTAATTCTTGACGCTGTAAGTGATTGTAAGTTAATGGTAATTAAGTACATTGAAGCAACTGGGTGACATGAACGATATGAAGTGAAGAATGTGAGTTGGTGTGAAGCGAGGTATCACTACTCTTTTTACAACAAAATAATATTTCTTGCATATTCATTATTTGTGTATGCAGACTGATTGTATAGTAATACTAAGACAGGGCCAACAAGTACAACACAGTACCACATTCTTTTATTGTTATCGTAAAGTGACTATCAGCCAATCAAGATTTTGCATCTTTTTAATACTTCTAATATTGCAGTCAGATAGCGTAAGTTTCGACGTGCCCAAACTTGCCTAACGTAGGTCAGCATTACGTTGCGCACTAATTGTCGAGTTACTCTCCTAGTAGTACTGCAGTCAGATCCATAATTTTATTAGCCCGATAAGATCTTTCATTTTTGTAGACCCCTGTTAGTACTGAAGGCTACACACGCACATATTAAGTAGCCCCGTTACATACACATGAACCAGTACCGTTTGATGCCGGCAGTGTGGAATATGTCGTTGAGTGAAGTAATTATAAATGGCCTTTATACTTTTCACGCTGCTATTATAATGCTTTATTTATTAATTTACTATTTATTAACAACTATTACTGTTTCGAAATTTATAGAAAATCCACCACAACTGATTGCATTATAAATGAAAAATCATGTCACCCAAAATCCTACGAACTTGCATTCTTCCACAGAATGCTTAACAGACTGATAAATTTGCCACTAGAGGAAAATGAAGTTAAAAAGGAAATGAAAATATTAGAAAACATAGCTATTCAAAACGATTATGACCCAAAAATCGTATCAAAACTGTACCACAGCAACACACAACAAGAAAGGTAAATATACATAGAGAAATAACACTAGGCAGAAAAATAACGAAAAAGGAGAAACCAAAATATGTAATCACACACTATCTTGGAAACATTTCTAACAAAATTAATAAAATATTCTGAAACAGCAAAATCATATTTGCCTACGAAAATAGATATAACTTTAAACACAAAATCTACAAAGGAAACACAGTAACTTCCAATATATAAAAAACCTAGTATCTACAAAATTGTATCTAACACATGTCACAAATTTTGTACATGGAGACTGGCAGAAACTTTGAAATTAGATATAAATAACACACCAGAAACACCGAAAACAATCCATCTACTTTTTATCATTACCTACAAACCGAAAAACACGAAATAAGGACCATAAATGAAACATTGCAAATTCTTCACATGACGGAAAAGGGACAATCGTGAATATCCTTCAAGAAATCGAATTATATTAACATGCCTACATAGATTCAATAAATTTACTCAATGAGCAAACAGAGCTAAAACACAAAAAAAAAAAAAAAAAAAAAAAAAAAAAAAATTGAAAATTTTATTCATATTTTCAGCCAAGAAAATTGATAACCAGAAACATGTCATATATATTCACTCAAATAGTAACAACATAAATTAAGTAACTTTGTACACTATATATTTCTTCAACAATAATATTTATTTTGTTGTGAACTAGCTTTCGTCTTCTTAGGCCATCTTCAGACAACTTAATACTGCAGATATAACTTTACGTTAATTTTCAACAAATAGGTGAAACAAACAATGGTTCAGTGAATACTAGTAAGTACAATTGTATATGAAATTGTCTTATATATATGAAAAGTAGGGGAGGACAGGTGAATGAGGAATTTATAAAAATGAAATGATGGTGGGGAACAATTACATTAGTTTGGAATATGTGAATCTGGAATAAAGGAGCATATTGATGTATATAGCCTACATTAAAGTTCGCTGGTTTTCAAAAGAGTGGTGTGAGTAACACATGGCAGGAAACCAGCAAATTTTAATACAGGCTATATACTTCAATATACTCCAAACTTATATAATTGTTCCTCACCAACATTCATTTTTATGACTTTCTCACTCACCTGACAACCCCCCCCCCTCGACTTTTGTTCGTATATATAAGTTAATTTAATGTACAATTGTACTTACTAGTATTCACTAAACAATTGTTTGTTTCAACCTATTTGTTGAAAATTAACGTATAGTTTTGTCTTAGTTACAGTTTTGTTTTAATTGGTTGGGGGACTCTGTTTACAAAATACTTACAGGCTACATAGTCCAGGACTGACAGTTATCTTTGTAAAATCTTTATATTTTAAACACAGCAGCTTGTGTGATGTGCATAATCTGCAGTATTAAGTTGTCTGAAGATGGTCTAAGCAGCCGAAATATAGTTCACATCAAAATAAATATTATTGTGGAACAAACATATAGTGTATACAGTTATTTAATATGTCTGTATTCCATCGAGAACAGATTGAAAAGTCCATAAACAACATAAATATCAACGGCCTAAACTAAAATATCAAAGAAAATAAATTAGCTGATAACTACAGTGATCTCTGGCTATTTATGTAAACATACAATGTCGTTGAAACACTTTGAATATAGCTGTCTTTCAGACAGAAAATAAAAAGCCTTTTACGAGCATATAAGCCAGTCATAATTAAATAAAATCAATAACATGTTAAACAGAAAGGACAGCAACAAGAACTACATTAAATGTAAGTAAATTAAATGTATTAGCCATACAAAATTTATATTTGCCAGCTTATTTAACTGTTATTATAAATTACTTCATTTATATTACAGAAAACCTGATGATGGCAATATATAGCCGAAATGAGCTCATAGTATATAAATAAACAAATAAAGCATTATACTAGCAGTATGAAAGGTATAAACGTCATTTATAATTAAGACAAGATCTATTTCAAATGTTCAAATGTTTGTTAAGCTTATGGTACTTAACTGCGGGTCATCAGTCCCTAAACTTACAAACTACTTATAAGCGAACTTATACTGAAGACAGCACAAACATCCGTTGCCGAGGGGAATCGAACAGCGAGCCCAGAATAACGTAGAGAGGCTATGCTGCCTATATCAGCGTACAGGCAGTGAAGTCAGCGCAGCCATCTTGGATCGCTGTAGCAACGGAGTTGGGCCGATAAACGCGTATTCTTCAAATGACGCTTGCCTCAATTACATTGTCATTTGAACCCCTTAGGATAGGAAAAAAATTACCAAGTTTTTCCCGCAGACAGCTGAATACTGAAGGAATGCTACAGTTTTCTTAGTAAGTACAATACATATGGTGCTTGTATAAAAATAATAATTCAAACTATTACTTTAATATGATTTTTTTTTATTTCGTCTAATTTTTAGCCGACCGCGGTGGCCGAGGAGACTGAGGCGCTCCAGTCACGGTCTGCACGGCCACTACGGTCGGGGGTTCGAATCCCCCCTCGGGCATGGATATTTGTGCTGTCCTAGTTCGTAAGTAGCACATAAGTAGTTTCTAAGTTTAGGGAATGACGACCCCGTAGTTAAGTCCCATAGACTATACAAACATTTGAACACTTGAACTAATTTTTGTGGCTCCAACAGTTTACTCACAGATTTGAATAGAATAGAGCGGTGGAATCTTTCAAATTCCACTCGTTACTTTGAGCGAGCTTGCCGACCAGCGAGCACCGATTCTGTTGCCCACTCACGTTGTACTTTGCGACCAATTTCGATAAACACTTTTTATCATGAGATACAATTCTTTTGGTTTAAATAATTATGACTTTACATCTACATCTACATGGGATACTCTGCAAATCACATTTAAGTGCCTGGCAGGGGGTTCATAGAACCACAATTATACTATTTATCTCCCATTCCATTCTCGAATAGCGCGCGGGAAGAAAGAACACCTGAATCTCTCTGTTCGAGCTCTGATTTCTCTTATTTTATTCTGATGATCATTTCTACCTATGTAAGTGGGAGGCAACAATATATTTTCGCATTCGGAGGAGAATGTTGGCGATTGGAGTTTCGCAAGTAGCCCACGCCGCAGCGATAAGCGCCGTTGTTGTAATGATTCCCATCCCAGATCCTGGATCATTTCCGTAACGCTGTCTCCCCTGTATCGTGACAATACGAAACGAGCTGCCCTTCTTTGGACTCTTTCGATGTCCTCCGTCAAACCCACCTGATAAGGATCCCACACTGGACTGCAATACTCCAAAAATGGACGGACAAGCGCAGTGTATGCAGTTTCTTTAGTAGTTCTGTTGCATCTTTTAAGGGTTCTGCCAATAAAACGCAGTCTCTGGTTCGCCTTTCCCACGATATTATCTACGTGTTCTTTCCAGTTTAAGTCTGAAGTAATAGTAATTCCTAGGTATTTTGTGGAGTTTACGGCCTTCACATTTGATTGATTTATGTTGTAAACAAAGTTTAACGGATTTCATTTCGTACTCATGTGGACGACTTCACACTTCTCATTATTTAGAGTCAATTGCCAATTTTTACACCATACTGATATCTTATTCAGATCGTTCTGCAGTTGATTTTGATCTTCAGATGATTTTACTAGACGGTAAATGACGGCGTCATCTGCAAACAACCTAAGAGAGCTACTTAGATTTTCCCCTAAATCGTTTATGTAAATAAGGAATAGCAGAGGACCAATAACACTACCCTGTGGAACGCCCGATATCACCTCTGTTTTAGTCGATGCCTTACCATCGATTACTACGAACTGTGTCCTCTCTGACAAGAGATCCCCTATCCAATCGCAAACTTGGGGCGATATACCATAACCACGCAATTTGATTAAAAGCCGTTTGTGACGTACGGTGTCAAAAGCTTTCTGGAAATCAAGAAATACGGAATCGATTTGCAAACCTTTGTCGATAGCACCCATCACTTCGCGTGAATAAAGAGCTAGTTGTGTTTCGCATGAACGATATTTTCTAAATCCGTGTTGACCTTGGGTCAATAGATCATTCTGTTCGAGATAATTCATAATATTTGAATACAGGATATGTTCCAAAACCCTGCTGCAAATTGACGTCAATGAAATAGGCCTGTAGTTTAGTGGGTTACTCCTGCTGCCTTTGTTGAATATAGGTGTGACCTGTGCAACTTTCCAATCTTTTGGTACAGATCCTTCTATGAGAGAGCGGTTGTATATGACTGTTAAGTAAGGAGCTATCGCTTCAGCATAATCAGATAGAAATCTAATGGGTATACAATCCGGACCAGAAGACTTGTTCTTGTTAAGTGATTTTAGTTGCTGCACTACTCCGATGATATCTACTTCTATGTTACTCATTACGGCATCTGTTCGTAATTCGAAATCTGGAATATAGGTTTCGTCTTCTTTGGTGAATGAGTTTCTAAAAGCTAAGTTTAGTAACTCTGCTTTAGTAGCGTTGGGTTTTAATAATAAATCCACTAGACCTCTGCTTTAGTAGCGCTGTCATCGGCAGGATCGCCATTACTATCACGTAGTGAAGGCATTGTTTGTTTTCAGTCAAATTACGAGAAAGAGTTTCGTTGTGATAAATATTGTAGGCATCTCGCATTGAAATCCTCGCTAAATTTCGAGCTTCTGAGTACGATCGCAAATCCTGGGGATTTCCTGTTCGTTTAAATTTAGTATGCCTTTTCCTTTGTTTTTGCAACAGTGTCCTGACCTGTTTTGTGTACCAAGGGGGATCGCCTCCTTCTTTTATTAATTTATTAGGTATAAAACTTTCAATTGCTGTCGATACCACATCTTTGAATTTGAGCCACATCTGGTCTACACCTACGTTTAGTGTTAGAAACGAATGGAAGCTGTCTTTCAAGAAGCAAAGTATTTTGTTCCTATCTGCTTTCCTGAACAAATATACTTTGCGTTTATTTTGGTAACTTTGGGACTTTCGATATTCAATTTCGCTACGACAGCTCTGTGTTCACTAATACCAGTATCCGTTTTGATGCTCGTTATGAGCTCAGGATTATTTGTTGCTAAGAGATCAAGTGTGTTTTCACATCCATTTACAATTCTAGTTGGCTCATGAACTAATTGTTCGAAGTAATTCTCAGAGAATGCGTTGAGTACAATTTCGAACGATGTTTTATGCCTACCTGATGATTTGAAAATATAATTTCCCCAACAGATCGAGGGTAAATTAAAATCACCACCTACTATTATCGTGTGAGTCGGATACGATTTTGTAATTAGACTCAGGTTTTCTTTGAACCTTTCTGCTATTGTATCGTCAGAGTCGGGAGGCCGGTAAAAGGAACCGATTATTAACTTCTTACGATTTTCGGGTACAACCTCTACCCATAATAGCTCGCAAGAACAATCAACTTCAACTTCGCTACATGAAATACTACTTTTGACAGCGACAAACACGCCCCCACCTATTTTGTTTAATCTATCCTTTCTGAACACCAATAGATCTTTTGAAAATACTTCTTCTGAACTTATTTCCGGCTTGAGCCAGCTTTCGCTGCCTATAATGATGTGTGTTTCGGTGCTTTCTATTAACGCTTGCAGTTCTGGAACTTTCCCGACACAGCTACGACAATTTACAACTGTTATACCTATAGTTTCCGGATCTACATTTCTCCTGTGATCCACCTGAACCATTTGAGATTGCCCATTTTCTATTTCCCCGAAGCTCTTTATCCTAAAAAACCGTCCAGTCCACGCCACACAGCCCCCGCTACCCGTGTAGCCGCTTCCTGCGTATAGTGGACTCCTGACCTATTCAGCGGAACCCGGAAACCCACCACCCGATGGCGCAAGTCAAGGAATCTGCAGCCTACACGGTCGCAGAACCGTCTGAGCCTCTGATTCAGACCCTCCACTCGGCTCTGTACCAGAGGTCCACAGTCGGTCCTGTCAACTATGCTGCAGACGGTGAGCTCTGCTTTCATCTTGCAAGCAAGACTGGCAGTCTTTACCACTTCAGTTAGCCGCTCGAAACCTGAGAGGATCTCTTCAGATCCGAAACGACACACATCATTGGTACCGACGTGAGCCACCACCTGCAGTTGGCTACACCCCGTACCCTTCATGGCATCCGTGAGGACCCGTTCCACATCTGGAATGACTCCACCCGGTATGCACACGGAGTGCACGTTGGCCTTCTTCCCCTCCTTGGCAGCCATCTCTCTAAGGGGCTCCATCACCCGCCTAACGTTGGAGCTCCCAACTACAAGTAAACCCACCCTCTGTGAAAGTCCGGATCTTGCAGGCTGGGTGGTGACAGGGTGAGAGACACCATCCGACTCAGGAACGTCGTCCTGAGCAGACAGCGCCTCAAACCTGTTCGCAAGACGAACCTGGGAGGCCTCACGATCGGTCTCCCGGAATGTCTTGCGCCTTCTGCCACGCACTGGAACAACCTCCCACGCAACCACGGGTGGGATGTCTGCCTCACTGCTAGCAGTTCCAGGGCATGTCGCTGCCGCAGGCCGATCGGTGGAGACGACGGGAGTCCGTTCTGTCCCCACCGCCGGCCAACAACAACGACGCCCATCGATCGCAGCTTCCAACTGTGCAACCGAGGTTAACACAGCTTGAAGCTGGGAGCGAAGTGTCACCAGCTCAGACTGCATCCTCACACAGCACAGCACTTTATACTCTTTCATTTATTATATTACTAACTAGCTGACCCGCCTCGACTTTGCACGGGTAATCTTTAAACTTCTTTGACTCGAGAACTGAAGAACATATGGTGATGCGGTTTGTTTCAATTTATTCGTTATAATTCTGGGATCAACGTAGGCAATATTGAACGTCAATACGAATATGCCGAAATAAAAATATTTCTGTAGGTAAGTTACCGTCATGTGGTGGATTTGGATCAGATAACGCGATCGAGTTCCGAGCAGTTTACCGTGAGCTAAATTTTAGTGTACTGCGCAGCCGATAAATTGAGCAGGAAATCATTAAACTGTTAAATATCGGACTTCGGTTTTAAAACATTCCAGAAAGGAAATACGACTGCAGGTTATAAATATTCCGTCATCATTAAAACTTATTGATTTCACTTAAAGTTAAGAAATTTTGCAACAATGACTGCACGAATAATGGTCAGCCGTAAAGGTGCCCAAACCCATTCCATATTTGATTGAATAACTTAGTCAGTCCTTTTTGAGACTGAAAAATAAAGAAACATTCATATTAATTCATTCTTAAGGTTGAAGATCAGAGCAGACACGGACACGTCTGTATCGGACAGAAGATACAAGCAGACAGAAGAAATCGAACTCTGTTTTCTCTGTTGCTCGGAAAAAATAAAGGAATGTTGATAATGGAACAGAAAAGCTCTCCGTAACAAAAATAAAAATGATCAAATGTTTGTAGAACTCATGGGACTTAACTACGAGGTCATCAGTCCCTAAGCGTACAAACTACTTATGAACTAGCTAAGACTAAGGACGGCATAAATATCCATGCCCGAGGGGGGATTCGAACCCCCGACCCTAGTGGCCGTGCAGACCGTGACTGGAGCGCCTCAGTCCTCTCGGCCACCGCGGCCGGCAACAAAAATAAATCTTCGGTTTTTACCGATTCGTCGTATCGTTTCAGTTGCTATGAAATTATTTAGAAAGAGAAAAGAAAAGAAGCAGTTTTCGATAATATATGTTTCGTGGACATTTTTGTCGAAAAACTCTTCTTACTTCACTGTGTCTCGAGCAATGTATATTATGGCTTAGAACTGTGTAAAATCCATGTAAATTTGACAATTTAAAGAGATGACAACAGACCAGTTCCTGTTAACTAAAATTGTACAATTCTATTCTACAAGCAAGAGGAAAGGCTTTGAAATGTCCTCGGGATTCAGCCGGACGGTGTCGTTTTTTATTATTTTTTTTATATATATTTTCGCTATGTTCCGTTTTCTTTCGCTCGGCGGTGTTTCATTTTCCACCCTTTACACATCTCGCTCAGTTTAATTTCGAAGAACATTGTTGTTTAATGCTGGTATATTTCAGGTATGATGACAGGTTTCAGCTGTTCTGCCGCTGATTTGCTGTTGTCTGACGAAGAGTAAATGATCGTGTTTTGTTTGTTGCACGATGTACAACAACAACACCACCGCATCCAATGCTCGCGTGACCTTACGGTGTTATGCTACGGAATGAGCACCCGTTCCCGCCGTCCGCCGTCCGGTCCGAGTTCTCTTTTGAGCACGTGCTTCTGTGTGTGTGTGTGTGTGTGTGTGTTTGAGTATGTCTGTGTGTGTGTGAGTTGTTCTTGTTGGAGGATATTTTAAGGGGACGTGGACCTGAAAATGACTGAAAAATCAAAAAAGAAATTTTGAAAGACAAATTACTCCCGTTTACAAAAATGTATGGTTTAATTACTTTTAATTACTTTTATCATAGTCTTAAACGATCTTTGAACAAATGTCTGCACACTGGCCACGTTGATGCCTTAGGCAAGGAATAACACCATAAACAGTCCATGCCTGCCACAGACATGGAAACAATAAAGCCAGTGTTTTAAAAGAATTGACATCCATTTGACTGCAACTTTTTTTGATTTGATCATACAATGTAAGCTTTCACGGCCGGCGTCAACTTCATTTAAAACTTCCGGGCTCATAAGCCGTGGTCGATTTATAAAACTTTCCCCTAACGTTTCATCTTCGGCTGCGGAAGACATCTTCAGAGGCAGTTCGCCATTCTACCTCCGAAGATGTCTTCCGCAGCCGAAGATGAAACGTTAGGGGAAAGTTTTATAAATCGACCACGGCTTATGAGCCCGGAGGTTTTAAATGAAGTTTTTTTGATTTGTTTTTGTTTATTGTCACAACCTGGTTTCGGTCTTGGGCCATTTTTCAAGTTCTGTGATAAAAGTTGTCAGACAGGTTTCCTTATGTCGTGGTCATAATAATAAAAAACAATAAAAATATTTGAAGTTGAGTCCATGTCGAAAGCATGTAATTGGTAACACATTTGTACCCGCATCTTAATTTAAAATAATAAGACACGTATGTGTTTACCATAAAATCACATAGGCAACCTTTTTGCCTTTGTGATCTTATGGAAGCATGTATTCGTCATCGCCATTCTGGGGTATCACATGGCGTAATGGTATGGGATGCCATTGGTTACACGTCTCGGTCACCTCTTGCTCGCACCGACGGCACTTAGAGCAGTGTCCATTACATTTTAGATGTGTTACAAACCGTGGCTCTGCTCTTCATGCGATCCCTGTGAAACCCTACATTTCAGCAGTATAATGCACGACCGCATGTTGCAGGTCCTGTACGGGCCTTTCTGGGTACGGAAAATGTTCGACTGCTGCCCTGGCCAGCCCATTCTCCCGATCTCTCACCAATTCAAAACGTCTGGTCCATGGAGGCCGAGCAACTGGGTCGTCACAATACGCAAGTCACTACTCTTGATGAACTGTGGTATCGTGTTGAAGCTGCATGGGCATCTGTACCTGTACACGACATCCAAGTTCTGTTTGAATCAATGCCCAGGCGTATTAAGGCCGTTATTACGGCCAGAGGACGTTGTTCTGGGTACTGATTTCTCAAGATCTATGCACGCAAAATGCGTGAAAATGACAGTCCTAGTATAATATATTTGTCCAATGCATCTGCATTTATCTTTGGTGTAGCAATTTTAATGATCAGTAGGTATGTTTTCCTTTGTGTGTTCCATGTGACTGCCATAGAAGGCTCTATATTAAAGCTTAAAAGAGAGAGAAATAATACATAAAACACGCAAAAATCTTGAAAACGAAAGGTGTATTAACGAAATGTACTTCTGATTGCCTCTAAGCCAATAAGGACTCACGGTGCAGAAATTGATACTCTAATGTTGTACCTTGACTGTACTGAAACACATTTGTGACACACTGATGAGAATTATCAGCTTTGCATTTCTGTCTTATGTACTGCTACATATTAATACCATTCACACGTAGAGAACTCAGTGTCTTGCTTTAATTCCTAGTATAGCTTGTTAAATAGACATATCTCAGTTACGCAAGTTAATAACAAATAATGTTCTTAATAATATTTCCACACTATATTTTATTATTGCTGGCACAATTGAGCGAGTTGTATCTGTGTGAGATTCCTTAGAACAGCGAGTAGCCGCTCCATCACTCATGAGATGGGAATTTATTACGTCATTGCAACGAACAAGAAATTTTGGAGATAGTTTTGTGATATTTCACTCTCTGAACCAAGAAAATGGTTTGATTCTAGGACACGCAGCTCAGTTGATGCTACGTCATAAGTAGTGTGCTGCATGAAAACGTAACTGACATGGTTAGGGAGCATAAGTAGTTGGACAGAGAGAAAGGAAGTGTGCTTACATAAGAAAGGAATAAACACACTCCCTTGCAATGCTAGTAATTAGTAAAGCGCAGCCACTTTTTGCGATGTAATATGGCCATCTGCTACTTATCGTAGTAACGAGAATGATGTGTTATGTTGATTTCCCACGTGAGGCGCAAAAGGCGATGACTTATTTCTGAATGAGTGAGTCATCGAGCGCTACTGAACAATGGGGACATCTATTTTACTCCTTGCTTCTGTTGCTGGGCTACAGCCTGCTACGTGATTGTAACAGAGTAGGAGCGAAAATCCAGCGATGGATGTAATGCAGTTCTTAGGCGTGCTGTTGGCGACAGGTCAGTTAGTGTATGATAAATATAATTATGTTTGTGACATCTGTGGCCCGTGGCCCGACATGGCCTACGAGAACAGTGCCTTATTTGCGTTAGCGGAAAAAGCGCAGACAACGTTCTCCACTGCTGTGGACAGGTGGCTGGAGCGGCGCATACGGCAGAGGGCGTGACGCAGAGCTAGGTCACAGATACACGAGTACGTTACTCTGTGGCCAGGGCCTTCCCGAGGCTGGCGGCTGGCGGCATGCGCTGCTGCTCGTCTCCTGCACCGCCTTGCTGCACGCTCTGCTGTACGCGTACGACAGCATCCCATGTAGAGTTCAGTATTCAGTTGGCTTAACTTATTAGTCTGAGTAGGTCAGACTGAGAAGAAATTAATAGTTTTCTTTTAATTGCACGTGTGCTTTTTGGGATTAGCTGCCCTGAAAAGGTGCCTGAGAAATTTACAAGTAACATCTATCTCCCATACCTTTTAATAACACGTGATTTCGGCATTAGCTGCCCTGTGAAGGTGCCTGAAAAATTTACAAGTAACATCTACCTTCATACTCCGCAACGAATGGGCTATTCTGAAGAGGGTGACAGAACTGACAATTCGCCCCATTCCAAAGAGTGATTTTCGTGTACCTGACGCGAAGTGAGACTGCGGCAAATGGAATCGTGCAATCGCTGTAAGTGACGGAGCGTCTGGAGGTGCGTGTGAAATGGTGGTGTTCAGCAGATATCGGCGTGCTTTTGAGAGGCACACGGCTCCTTCTCGTCTCCGACTCTGAGGATGTGTGTGACGTATAATGTCTTCTCGACAAAGCGTCCCGTCCACCTCGTTTTCCGCTGGCTGCAGCAGAAGAGCCTAACTGACCCTCCACTAGGAGGACGCCTATGCTGACGAGTAACTTGTAGCCTACTCACAGAAGTAGACTATTGGATAAAATATGCGCAGTTCAAAGTGCGGAATTCTTGTGCTTGCAGTTCAGATGAACGCACACAGTTCTGACCAAGATGTTGTCATGTACAACAACAGTTCTCGAACTGATTCCGTTAACAACTAATAAGATGGCCGTAAAGCCATGGAAATTGCGTGCATGGTGTAACTTGTGTGTATCTACAGTGCACTAACTTCTCCGTCATGATTTTACCTCCGTTCATCAAACTTATGGAATGAAATGTTGACAGAAGAGTTAAGAAGAAGACCTTCCGTAAGTATTTAGTCCAACCATTGCAAATTACCAGAATTGTTACTTTACAGTGGCTTCTTTAACTCACGTTCTTCTTATCATTGTTGCAGACTATGATTCAATGCTCGAAGATAACATACAGATGATTCTTGAATTGTGACGTAGATCATGAACCATAGTGTGCCACCCCTGTGTTTATTTTTATGGTTGAATCATGCCTGTGCCCTTACTTGAGCCTCGAATACAGAGTATGAATCAACGACCAAACCAGTAATCATTCGGACAGTAGAAACGAGCTATTAGTAAGTAAATTGTTCACGATTATTTATTATTATTTCTGTTGTCATGCACTTGATTCATTATACTTAGTGTTGTGTATTCATTGTTCCAGACTATCAACAAATGTCGGATGATAGCACACGCTTCTAGCTTTGGTCACGGACTGCAGTACACCACCCCTTTGTGTATCTGCATTGTTTAATCATGTCTGCGCCCGTATCAGATCCTCTACCTCCGACCATAATACGACGATAGAACATGTAATCATTCGGACGGAAGAAACGGACTATCAGTAAGTTAATTTTTCACCATTTCATTATTATTATTATTATTATTATTATTATTATTATTATTATTATTATTATTATGCACTACTTTCTTTATACTTAGTGTTCGGTATACATTGTTCCAGAATATGATCCATGTTGGATGATAGCACAGATTCTTGTTCGTGTCTTGGGTCACGGACTGCTATATGCCACTCATTTGTGTATTTGTGTGGTTAAATCATGTCTACGCCTGTATTACATCCTCTACCTCCGAGTATGGTACGACTAAAGTTTCCAGTAATCATTCGGACGGAAGAAACGGACAATCAGTAAGTACGTTTTTCATGAGGTTATTATTATTATTATTAATATTATTATGCACTAGTTATTTTATACTGAATGTTCGGTATTCATTGTTCCAGAATATGATCCATGCTAGACGATAGCACAGATTCTTGTTCTTGTCTTGGGTCACGGACTGCTATATGCCACTCCTTTGTGTATTTGTGTGATTAAATCATGTCTACGCCTGTATTACATCCTCTACCTCCGAGTATGATGCGACTAACGTTCTAGTAATCATTCGGACGGAAGAAACTGACTACCCGTAAGTAAATTGATCACCAATTACTTATTATTATTATTATTATTATTATGCAACTGTTTCGTTATACTTAGTGTTTTGTATTGATTGTTGCAGAGTATGATCCAATGCTGGATGACAGCACACGTTTCTTGTTTCTATGAGCAGTAACTGCAGTATAGCACCTCTTCGTGTATCTTTATGATTGAACTACGTTTACGTTATTATTTCACCCTCTGCTTTCGAGCAGGCATGACGATCGTACCAGAGATCATTCGGACACAAGAAACGGACTGTCAGTAAGTAAATTTACATAAGTTACTTTTTATTTTTATAATTCAAGTATTTTGTAATACATAGGCTCCGGAATGACTTGCTTGAGAGTATGAATCGATGTTGAATGTCCGCTCGTTGTTCTTACTGTATTTAAGATGTCTTTCCTATGTTTATTTTCCAGTGATGTCGTGTTTGCGCCATTAATTGCTCTCCCACTCACATTGTAATCGAAGAACTAACACGACGCCCATAACACCAATCTTATATATTAAAAGAATCTACGAAAACTAAAGTCAGTCGGCCAGACCAAACTACACGGCCGATTTCAATTATTTTTCTTTTAAACGAAAGGCATTCATCCGCAGATTTGTCATCAAGTGTCATCATTTACGTAACTCTTGCCTTCCTTTTTCTTTACTCCATGGCGTTTACCTTCTGTATATTTCTTAGGGGAATGTCCTTGTAAAGTAAAGTAAGTCGGTCAGGCCGTTCTATCCGACCGATCTCCTTCATTTTTACTTCAAACGAAAGGTATTCATTCGCAGATTTGTCAGGAAGTATCAGCATTAACTTAAGTCTACCTGGCCTTTTATTCAAGGCTGTTTCCTTCTGTACTTGCAATGACTATTTTAATTGGTTGGTTTTACGGTATCTTCGGTTCTAATTAAGGTACACAGTTCTTTTTTACCTAACTACACTCAACTGATCAAGGGCTTTCATTAGCGCTTTGAAACACTTGCATTGATTGATTCTGAAGAAAGCTCTGCGTGAACATTCAACTTTACTTTCATTTTTTCCACTTTTTCGTCATCCCACTAACGGTGCAAAGGACTCGCACGGGTCCTCTAGTTACTCACATTAAAGATTAAGACTATCTGTAAGAATTTGGCGCACAAGTTGCTAATCACAGTCCTGGTTATACTAATATCAAATTTACTGATAAACCCCGATGCTGCGCGAAGCACCACTGTGGTCGGATTTGGTTCTGGATCAGTGTGGTGAGAGACTGTCGAATGGTTTCCACCGCCATACTGTTTCCACTCCCTATTCTCCGGTTTCTCCTTTTGGGATTATTGGCGGTACACTAATGAACCGTCTCCAAACTGTAGGAGCTTGCTATCACCTCGTACCTTATAGACCTGATGTCGACCACATTGTGACATGATAATGAAGGAACACACTTCGTATACAACGTTCAAAGTTTGTTCCCCACCCATCATATTGCGTTCCTACCGTGGCCTCCCTGTATTACAGATTACAGGAAACGTTCGGAAGTCATTTGGAAACCAAAATGTCCTGAGTCACTTTGATTCAGTTACCAATTAGTAGCAGCGGTTTCAGTCAGCTATGGCTGATCCGTACTGATTCATCGGCTTCTTCCTTTCATGTTCAAATGTTTGTAAATCTATCGGACCAAACTGCGTGGTCATCAGTCCGTAGCTTACAGACTACATAAATCTAGGTAAACTAATCTAAGGACAAACACACTCACCCATGCACCAGGGAGGACAAGAACCTCCACGGCGAGCAACCGCGCGTTCCGCAGCGAGACGCTTTAGACCGCTCGGCTACTCCACCGCAGCTCTCCTTTCATGTATTTTTCTTGATGTGATATGTCTGCAATGTGCTGTTTCCGTGCCGGCCGCGGTGGCCGAGGGGACTGAGGCGCTTCAGTCACGGTCTGCACGGCCATTACTGTCGGGGGTTCGAATCTCCCCTCGGGCATGGATATTTGTGCCGTCTTAGTTCGTAAGTAGTTCATAAGTAGCTTCTAAGTTTAGGGACTGATAACCCCGTAGTTAAGTCCCATAGGCTTTACAAACATTTGAACATTTAATTTTTGCTGTTTCCCAAATAAACCTGGCCGTGTTACCTGCGGCCCTCATTGGCTTTGTGTTTGGGGTGTCCAGTAGTTTATGATTCCTCGTGTTGTCGTCAGACCGCGGTCCTCTGGGCTGCCACTGACCGCCGTGTCCCGTGTCGTCGTCCAGCCAGCAGCAGCAGCGCTGCCAGCGGCCGAGGCCAACACTACACCGCCGCTCCCACAACACAAGCCTCTCGCCTGTATGCAGCGTCCAAAATTCCTCCACGATTACTATGTTTATTATATTCATCTAATAAAGTACTTGTATGATCCAATCCCTATATTTAAAAATACTGTGTTAGTTTGTGTGGCTTTCAAAATCTCAAAAAGGTCTTCACCAATTGAGCTCCAAATTTGTCACAACGTGGCAGTATAACAAAGGAAGGTTTTTAGATACTTATTTATTATATGTATAAACACTTTTGCGATTTTTGGTAACAATTTTTCCACATTATAAAATTGGTATATGATATTTATTTAAGATATAGGTTGTAAAAAGGTATGTTTCATCAATATTTCAAAGCATTCGGTAAAGAAATTTTGGAGTAAGTGTTCTAAGACGACATACAGGTAGTGTAAGCAATGATTGCAAGGGGCAAGGGAGATATATGTATATATAAAAAAAGAAAAAAAAAAAGGTACTTATAAAATTGTAAGCAAGACGCCCAATACCATCTTTTATAGTACAGGGTTCAAAACTGGCGTAATAGCAGCATTTTCCAAAAATATTTTCATTACCTATTCACCAACTTAGTGGCTGATTTTCAGAAACATTGGAAACACGAATTTTTTAAATGCCAACCAAGAAGCCATACCATTTGTAGGTCTAGCTTCAAAATTGACCTTGATAACAGCGTCACTAAAAAAAAAAAAAAAAAAAAAAAAAAAAAAAAAAAAAAAAAAAAAAAATAAAACTGTTCATCCCCTATTTCATCAACTTAGGGACCAAATATAGAAAATTCGCTTTTTAAACGACGCCTACGGCGTAAGATGAACACCCTCTGCAAATTTCATGCCTTTATCATCAGTGGTTTCGCCTGGGCGATTATGAGTCGTTCATTTATTCAGTCAGTCACTCGGTACATTGTCTTTTATCTCTGTATATACAAATGTTTTGTTGATTTATGTGTGTTTTGAAAATCTCAAAAAGTTATTCACCGACTGAGTTCCAAATTTTCACAACATTACACTGTAACACAGAAAGGTTTTTAGATAGCTATTTATTATATATATAAACACTTTTGCGATTTTTGGTAACAATCTTTCCAAATTATTAAATTTATATATGACATTTATTTAAGATATAGGTTGTAAAAATTTACGTTTATTTTCTAATATCGACACAACGCTGACAAAACTTAAAGACTAAATTCCAGAAAGGGAAAACATCAAGGAAAAAAATCCG
Organism: Locusta migratoria; assembly: GCA_026315105.1. NCBI lineage: Eukaryota > Metazoa > Arthropoda > Insecta > Orthoptera > Acrididae > Locusta > Locusta migratoria. The sequence goes on from CM048747.1 coordinate 430,005,160, forward strand.
ACCCGACATGTTATTGTGCTAAAGAAGACGAATGTAGAAGATAGAAAGTTTCTTGGCGCGAAGATCCTAAAACTTAAAAATCAATCACGGATGACTGTATCGAAAAGCATGTAATGCGAAACGAAGCGATACATTTGAATTTAGATTATGTGGAATGTGGTAATGGTTGTAATGTAGAATCTTTTTCTAGAAGGAATAAACAAAGTAACTGTTCCGATTCAGGTTCCTTGGGTAGCGTGATAATTGTTGCTCGTCTTTTGGAATCTCTGTGGAAGTTTTTCGTAGTTAAAACAGAAATTTTAAGAACGTCTGAGGATACGCGATGGAACTAAACGTGTCAAAGCAGTGTACAAAAGAGATGGGAAAAGTTAACCGAATAGGAATGAAAATTATGATGAAACAGGCGATGAAGACATGCGAATGACTACTAGTGATAATTTCAAGATTAAAACATTTAATAGAAAGGTGGCGGTTACATTAAAAATAAAAAAAAAAACACCATAATAATTTACGGCACCAGGAAGCGAACCCGCGATCTCCCGAACGTAACCCAGCGTGCTACCACATTTTTTATGCTTAATGATCATTTTATTGGTAGCTCTTCAGCAGTACCTCTCCACAACACAACATTTAAAAAGGGGAAAACATTGTCAGTGAATATCACGCCTAAACTGCAATAATTGGTGATATTCTATCTTCACATTACCACATGAAACTGAAAGTACAAAATAACATCTCAACATATCAAGCAAAAACTTTTGTTTACTTAAGGCACTGAAATATTTTTCTTACATTCTCACACTTACTATACTTGTTGCATTAATGGAGAGAGAAAAATTCAAGGGGGCACCTGTGTTTGCTCCGTGGACTTCTCGATCTGCAGTCGAATGCTCTACCACTTTTATTTCTATTTTGTATGTTATTATCCCGTTCTACATAATGGTCTTACTCAAGAAGTTTGCAAAATCTTTCTTATAGTTCATTGTGTTCTCAATCTTGTGGTGCTCTATGTGCAGATACATCACGAATTCCTCATTCGTCTTTTCTTCTGTGCTGGGTAAATAATACACAGTACACATCAACCAGGTGACTACGTTTCGTTTCGTCTTCGGGAGTGGGATTCCATCAGGAGTGAGACAGTCAGCCGGTATTATTGCATTGCGTGAAGTCCTCCTAATGCTCGCCAATTTCTGCCAGACGAATATGTGTTCGTCACTGTCAACGAGGTTGCACGTGAGACACAATGTGGAATCCGTTAAATGTACTGTGTAGAGCTTGTATTTTGTCGGAATTTTCCTGTTAACTAGTGTATAGCATATGGCTCTTGCGTATGAAGGTAGGTACTGATTGTGTATATTTTCTCATGTGGCAGGCCAGTTATTATTTGGGAATTTTCCTTCGACAATGTTACTTGACTTACTTGCCATCATAATGTTAATAGAGTTCCCTTACCAGAAGCTTTTTACTTTTTGGTACTTTCACACGAATATAGCTGTAATCTACAAGAAAATGACGGAAATACTGTAGAGCCATCGGTATATGAGGTGTATCAATAGGTGGCTGGAGATCATGTGGCGCAATTTCATTCAGGAGATGATCGGTCAGACTGTTCGGTGAATTCCTCCATAGCTTATAGGTTTTGGATACAAATAAAGCTTGTGCCTTATAGTGCGCATTCGTGATATTTAGTCCTCCTTGGCGTCTTGGAAGTGTGAACGTGTCATATTTTACTTTAAAGACGTTCCCACGAGATACATAATGGCCAAAAGCTGAGAGAGTTCTTCTTGCTATGTTCGGAGGTATAGGCAGAACTTGTGCCACATAATTTAAGTTAGAAACAATGTATATGTTCGCCAGTTCAACTTTTAGTAGTGCATCTAATTTCCTTATACTATAGAGCTGTGTACAAGCACGAAATTTTGTTAGCAGCTGTTGATAGTTGGAATCTATAGTATGGCGAGCTGTGCTTCTAAAATCAACACCTAGGCCTTCCATCTTCGCAATCTCCTTTATTTGTTGGTGGTCTAGTGTGCCTAATCCTCGTCCGATGTGCATCATTCCTGATTTTCTCCAGTTCAATTTGGCGCCTGATGCTCTCTCGTATTTAGTTACTATCTGAAGAGCTAGTGTTAACTCACGTTCGTTGCCAATAAGGCTACATCATCTGCGTAAGCTCTGCACACTACAGTCTGCCCATGTATCTGCAGTTCTGTTAAGCGTTTCGTCTGGGTGACAAGCAGCGCTTCTATAGATATGGCGAAGAGGGCCATTGACATTGGGCACCCTGCGCCAAAGAGCTACAGATTGGGATTGCACGCCCTGACTGACCGTTTATCACTACTCTCGATGAACTGTGTTGTAACAAGTTTTTAATTATATTGATAAACTGCAGAGGAAAAGTCATGGAGTGCAGGATATTAAAAATATAACATAACAGAGTGATTGACTCTGTCAAAAGCATTTTGAAAATGTAAGCTTACTATGGCACATTTTATCTTGCAGGCGTCTGCGACGGCTATTATACCCCTATAGAGGGAGTGTGTCTGGTACATCGCTCTGTCCCTACCAACGTTCGTCTGATGTAGACCAATGACAGTATTCATCACATTTTTCATCCGCCTTGTCCAAAATTCGAGTAAAAATTTTGTAATCGCTATTGAGCAACGTAATCGGTCTGAGATTCTCTAGCGTTTTGAAACCTGTTCGTTTTGGGTTTAAAACCACAAGAACTTCTGTAAATTCCGAAGGAATAATTGCACCCGTGCTATTCAGTTCTTTAATTATCAAAAGCAGTTTGTCCTTCATTTGTGGCCAGAATGCCTGATAAAGTTCGGCGGGTAAACCCTTCACTTCCGATGGACTTGTTTTTTTGGAGAGTGAAAGACGGCTTCTTCCAAATCCTCTTCCGTCACATCCGCAGTTAGTTCTTCTGTATCTTCAGGGATAAGTCTGTGCGTTAAATCGTTTTGAAGTTCTTCAAGTGCATCTTCGTCAATCACTTCACGGGACATCAGTTCTGTATACTTCTTTTGAATTGTTTTCCTGATTTCCTTTTGTCCCGTCAAAACTGTGTCGTCGTCCGTTTTGAGTTCACTTAAAATCCTCGTTCTTGTCCTCTTCGTCTCACGTAACATATGGTAAACGGAGGGCTGTTACTTTTTGACTGTATGTTGGAGTCGAGCTCTGATTTTGAAACCTTCTGCCTGTTTCCGTTTTAAAAAGTAAAATTTTGGCTTGTATCTTTTTTTCTGGCTTATTTGTCAATCACTGTGGCATCAAGTGTGTACAGCTCTCGAACACATTGATAATAGAACTCAATGCTTCACTTGAACCACCAGTGCTTGTCGCGTGAATAGTTCATCATGGCCTTCCGTATTTTTGGTTTTGCGCATTCAGTCCACCATTTCACCACCGATATATAGGTCTTATATTTCAGTTCGCTTTTATGTCCACGCTTGGATGAATACTTCTCTACACAATGGATCTGCTAAGTGTGCAACGTTAAATTTCCAGTGTCCCCTGCCTCGATAGGTGCCATGTTTCTTCAGATTTAAAGTGCAGATATAAGATGCATGGTCTGAGAAGCTGGTTGGCCAGACTTCAGCGTTCAAAATCTGATATTTTAGATGTTCTGAGACGTATATCCGATCCAATCGACTTGCCGAATGACTTGTTACGTGAGTGAATCCGGGCTTATTTCCAAAACATATGCTCCCATGTATCAGCGAAAGGGAAATCCTTGACTATGTTCCAGTTCTTTTGCACTGATCACGCAGTTAAAGTCTCCCTCCAGGATCATGTGGTCAAATTGTGTTGTAAACAAAGGAAGGATTCTAGATACTATTCCGTCAAGCGAAAAATGTTTTCCAGAACGGAATTCATATTTACAGATGTTTGAATTTTTCTACCATTATAGGCTAAACACTATCTAAATACAAAATTTTACGTTTGTGTGTGTACTTATTGTACGTTAGAATTCTTATGATATGTGAGTGAGTGAGTGAAAGAATTAGCGATTTTCGACTGCTAATATTTCGTAAACTATAAGGTATAGAATAGTATAATTTGAAAAAAGAGCTAGTTGTAGTAGATAATCTTGGTAACCTAAAATTAAGAATTCTAGCTTTACACACAACAGAGATACAGGGGGTCGAATGTGGCGTCTACTGCTTCGAGAAAACCATGGTACGGCCTTGCGCTCGACTTGGCGGGGGCACTGCCATGCCTCCAGATTCGAGTATGAGAGCAAATGTCAATATATACTTAGCTGACAAGACAGGCGATTGTTGTACCACAATGAAATTTAATTTCAATAACAAATAAATCACTTTATTGCGAACACACAACACCGTGATTCCAATATATTAAACTGTTTATTTCTAAGAGAATAATATACATCATGGACTGCATGAGTCATGGAACATCAACATTACGAAATTTATAAAATTTCAAACGACAACCCGCAACACCCTCCCCGTCCTGGTTAACTTCAAAGAGAATGACCGGTTGAGCAGATTCTTATATTAGGATCCTACCGAAGTTAGTATGGTAACCTTGCGTGTCTTCATATCTCTTCCCTAGTGAAGATCTTCTGTCCCCGTATTCTTCCACGTGTGACGTGGATGAACATGTGCCTGTACAAGTACATCGTCATACAAATGTAGTCTTTTGGAACGTGTCCTAGGTTGATGAGATTCATGAAAGTTTTTGAGCGGTATAAGATACTCTTTCTTCCACCTGTTCCAAAAGTTCTCTACCATCTGTTGCTGCCGCTGGAACTCATTGGTCAAATCCATCCTGACTGTTGTTTCTGGACCTGTAGGCAACGTTGTGACATCTACAAAAAATTGTGCAGCGGTCGTTAGCTCAGTGTCTTTTGCTCTTCGTATAATTGGTCTTGAATTTAGTGCTGCTTCTATGCTGACCAGAATTGTGCTGAGACGTTCTTCGTCCATCTGTTACTGTCTAAAACGTTTTTCAAGCAATGTTTGAATGACCCCACAATCCATTCCCAAAGTCCACCCCACCAAGCTGTCTGTGCAGTAATGAATCTCCATGTTATTGACTACTGATCTGTGTTTGTGCTGTCTGTGCTTTGCTGGCCATGACTCCCTGCCACAACTCCTTTAGCTGTGTGTGGGCGGAATGAAAGTTATAGGACTGTCATTGTAATTTGTGCTAGGCACTCCTCGTCTTCCCACAAAGCTTTGTAGGACTTCAAGGAATATACGAGTTGACAAATCTGAGCATAATTCCAAATGTAAGGCAGGTGTTGTTGTACAAGTGAACACAGACACATATGTTTTCTTTGTAATATGTAGTTGTCGGATGTATAATGGACCAATAAAATCTTTGGCTGTGATTTCAGTTGGTTTAAATGGTAGAACCCATTCAGCGAGTAAAGGAACCTCTATTTCTTGAACAGAGCGTGTTTTCAGCGTCTCATAACTTAGGCAACAGTGTAGAACACGTTTTATTTCCTATTGAGCTCTAAGAATCCAGAATTCTGTCATCAGCTAAGATGTTTACTGCAATGTGGTGCAGCCAAATGTGAGTCTGCCGGATTAAGAAATGTGTAAAATGATACCGTCGGTCATGAAGAATTGGGTGACCTGCTCCTCTTCTTGATTTACAATGTGTAACGTCCATCAAGACGAGTGAGACGATCATCCAAGAATGGATTAAAACGAGCTATTTTAGAATTTCGTACCAGAGGCAAAGTTTTATGCAGAGCATGCAGTTCAGCTGCAAAACTTTGTTGTCGGACAATCTGTGACTCTGAACAGTTTATAGTAGTTACTATACCGTGTAGCTGTTTTCACCGTGAAGACGTGGCTTGCTTCTTTCTTTCTTCCTTCCTTCCTTTCTGGCAACGAATAGGCTTTCTTCTTCATGTCGTGGCCAATGCATTCTGTTCTTTGTTAACCAAGAAGGCCCATGGACCACACGAATTTCCCCACAAAAGCTCACCATAGAAGGTGTGTGTGGAAGAAGACATGATAAGCCATAAGCATTAGGTCCTTATGTTTTGTAAGGAGATGCAAGACTGTAGCCAACGTACTGCATAAATTTCCTGTGTGCACACTCCAGCTTAATTTTCTATCTAGGTGGATACCTAACAATTTTACAGAGTTCTTAAAATGGTGGTGTTCATCGTTAATGTTTCTTAGGGTGAAAAGGATATGTTCGGTTTTGTTTTTATTTAACGTGAGCCTATTTTCTTGAAACCATAGTGCTGCCATATTCATCGTGGATTTATTTATTTGTTCAGCCTCATTTATATCATGCGTGTAGTGAAAAAGGTGGTTCATTAGCATACATTATAGTCTATAGGGTAATAAATTGGGCAAACTATTAACATAAAGTATAAACAGGAAAGATCCCATGACCGATACCTGTGGTACTCCAGTTTTAATTTCAAGAAAATTGTATTTGTTGGTTGAATTTACCACAACCATTTGGTTTCTGTTTGTTAGATATGGCTTCAGTATGGCAAGTTCTGTTCCTGATATACCATATTTTTCAACTTTTCTAATCAATATACTATGTGACACAGTTTCAAATGCTTTGGATAAGTCAACTAAAGTAGCATAGGTATGTTACCCATTTTCAAAACCCTGAAGTGCTGATAAAACAACATCTTGGACAACCGTAACTTCTAAATCCATATTGCACATTGTTAAGTAAGTTATAACTCTCAAAAAATTGCATTATTTGATCTTTTGTAAGGTTTCAATAAGTTTGGATATTGTTCATACTATTGTTATAGGCCTAAAGTTTTGAGGTTGATTTATGTCTCCTTTCGTATGTGTCGGCAGAACAATTGCTTGTGTCAGACACTCCGGAAAAATTTCTTCACTGAACATCCTGTTCATAAGATTTGATAATGGAAAGCATATTAGATCTAAAATTTTGGATAGTACATGTATATCTTCAGTTCGAGAGTTACTTAGTTGTCTTACTACATCCTGTATATACTTAGGAGAAATTGTTCTCCACCTAAACGTAGGCAGGTGATGCTTAGGTAATCTATTCTCATTGTCTACTAGGGTGCTATCATCAGACATACTTCATGCACTTTAATTCATATAAAATTATTTAGCTCTTCTATACTCAAGGAAATAGGTGTTTTTTGATCGGTTTGTTCTATTTTGGTTTTAACAATTTTCCAGACAGCTTTACTTTTAATACTAGAGTGAGAAATGTAGTTGTCATTGGCCTTTTTTTTAATGAAATAATTTCCGTTCTGTATAACTTTATTAATTTGTTGCAAGATTGTTTATACTCATAATTAATACAGGATTTGTCATTTTAGTAGTGTCCTTAAATTATTAAAGGAGGGTGTATACCATTGAGTAATTACATTCCTCTTTTTTTATCTACAGCTTTTTTTGGCCTACTATGTATAGTTGTAAGAGATTAAAGGTAGTAGTTATAGTTTTTGAGAAATTATGAAAAGCATCACTTACTGATCCATTGTTCATGACAATGCTACACCAGTCAGTACATCTACGTTCTAGTATAAGATTAGTTATATTGCATGGTTTAAACTTTATGATTATTTTAGGCCCCATTGATGGAGTATGTTCCTTACTGTACACCATTAAGTTTAAGTATAAGCCATCATGGTCAGATATCATAGGTTTAATAATCTTAAATACAACACTGGCTTTGGGAACATTTGTTATTACATTATCCAAGCAAGCATTTTGCCTGATAGGTTCATAATTAAGACATGTAAAATAGTATGACTTGAGACTATCAAGGAATAAACTATTATTTGAATTTTGTACCCTTACATCAGTATTTTTATCTTCAAATATTAATATTTTATGTTTATTTTACCTAAGTAGGTACATTAGCAAGTTATCTAAGTGTTGGGCAAATATTTTTGTATCAGTTTTTGGCACACAATAAATAGATACAACCGTCTTGACAGCAGGAAGAAGAATACCAGCTATTTCAAATTCACCTACATGAACCAAATTCTTGATATCGATTGCTTTTGTTGTATAAATGAGATCACTTTTCATGAGTATAGAGACCCCTCTATTTCCCACATTACATCTAAAAAATCCAGTTAAGTACTTATAACCCCTAGGAATGTACATCATATTCTCATGTTCCTTGAACCAATTCCCATGAAGACACAAAATGTCACATTGCACTTCTTCTAGCAACAACTCCATCTCACTAAGTTAGTTTCTCAGAGACTGGAGATTTAAATGGAGGAAAGACAGATGGCCATAGTTTTAACATTTATTTGTTGATTACATTTAGGCCTAACACTACTTGGTCTTGTTGTTAATGGAGGCACACATATTGTATTAGACCAAGACTTGTGGAGACAAGGCTTGGTCATCACTGCACGTTTTTCTGATTGTTGGTTACATATTCAAGGCTAATATGGTCCCTGGGTTCATCACTAACAGTGTTTGTAATCAATTGACATAATGCTAATTTTCCAGAATAATTTAAGTATTGACCATGACCAGTAAAGTAATCCCTGTTCAAATTAGCTACATCTATTAAAGTAACATTGTTGAATTGTTCACAAATCTGTTTGTATTTAATGTTTGTCTTGGATACTTCCTTATTTACACATGAAGATTCCATAAGGTCAAATCAATGTGATATATTTATTACTATTGGATTTCTATGGCAGACACTTGCTAATGTTCTCTTAAGGGCAGAGATTGCCTCAGACGCCTGGTTTTACTAACATCATTAGATCCACCCATAACAAAAACAAAGTCTTTCACTGACAAATAACTGAAATCATTTTTTTCCACTACATTACTTAGTGTAGCACCTCTTTCATAAGTAAGTCTACTTGGAATTGAGAAGAATCGTCCATCACATCGCTCAGAATATTAGTCATACCACGTCCATGGGAATGGGCAAGAGTCTTTATTTTAAATTTGTTTGCATGTTTATTACTTTCATTACCAGTTACCTTTTGTCTTGAATTCATTTTCTGCAATTCTTGTACAACGTTTTCAAGTTTTCTTCTGTTCACTTTCTTGATGTTGGAAGCACTAATTTTGCTAGACACTACTTGTTCACAATTTCGTGACTTTGAAGCAGTTTCAGTATTTACACAACAAGTTTGTTCACTATTTTGATCGACATCATTAGACAGAATGACGAATTGATTCTTCTGTAGTGATATCGAGGAGGATTTCCCAACTTTCTTGTCATTCTGTAATGCTTTGCTTCTACATAGCTGCGTAGACCAGTCAGAAGCATTGGGAGGAGTTACTAAATTTTCAGCTTGCGTAAATAGAAAATCACGAGTACCAAACTGAGACGTATTTATTTCATGTTTGTCATAGAGAGTTTTTAATTCATTCCAAAAGGATCTAATAGTTGAAATAAGGAAGCATTTTCCTTTTTGATGTAGTTTAATGTACTTACTGCCTGACACATGTATGTCTCTCGTTCTTAATGGTCGACAAATTTTGTTTACAGTCTACACAGTTCCATGCCATCACGTAATTATCGTCAGTTCTAACAGACGGTCAATCTTTGCACAATGAAAACGAAATTCTTGATTACAATGAACACATACTAAGCTACTCTTAACAGTTTTGCTACACTTTTTACACGATTTCCACTTCGAAACATTATTTTTGCTAGCCTCTAACGTCAGAACATCCGTACTTGACGCCATCTTTGGCGAAACATCAAGATAATTCAGCAATTAATTTACCTGTAGGTGAAGTAACTGATTAGGAGCAAAAGGTAGATACTATTTTAAATAAGAAACCTAAAGAGCGTAATGAAATTTCACGAAGTAGTGAAGAAAAAGTATTGATTTTACATTTTCTAATCATTTATTTGACAAGTTATGGACGGGATTACAATGTACTAAAGCAGGACTAAATTCTAAAAGATTTAATAACGAAATGAATACACTTCCAATTCAATTGGGGAAAGTTTAGCGTTTACTGATGTAGTATCCAAAAGTAAGTTCAATTACGTTTTAGACGAGAGACATTCAAAATTCGTAGCTCTGGTCTTGGACCCAGGACCGGAATTAAACATAGCATAGACCCCCAGTTGGTATACAGTTCGTGTCTAATACATCTCAATAAACGAGGGTCCAAAATGAAAACATGATACATTTAAAGTTAACTTTACACACGAAATATCCAGTCTTTGGGCTCTTTCTTTCTTTTTTCTTCACTCCAACTTCCTCATTTTCTTTTTTTCCTTTTTTTCATTTCTGTCTTCCCTTCAAAAGGTTTTTTTCCCTACTTACACACAGAACGATGATCTCGGTGGGGATACTTCCCTGTTTCTGTGTCAGACATTTAGTCCGACTACAACTCCAGTTGATTACTCCTCAGGGTTTTGCTTGAGCTCCAGTTCGCGCACTATACACATACACATACACTTCAACACAAACACATAATTTCTCAAACATATTTACTTGCACTCATGCACCTTTAATACTAATTTTATAACAGCACATACTTTACATACACTTACATGGCAGTGTTTTTTTTCTTCATAGGTATATGTTACAGTCTTTCCCTAAGTACACTTTAGGGACGTGTAGGAGAATTTACGAATATCTTATAGAGCCTGATTATATGTGTATAAAGTGTTAAGTAATATAGTTAGTGTATGATTTACTCACTGCACACTCGTTTGAGGTTGGGGATATAGCAAGGTGAGAAGATTATATACGAGTGCACGTTCGTAATATAAGAAAATGGGTATGTAATGGACAAATAAAGGTGCATTATATATAGACAAGAGGAGAGGGTGGATGAAATGAGATGTCCTTGGTGAACTTGGAGGTGTAAGAGATGGTTATTAGTGGGATAGATGAAGCCATGAAAGAGGCTGCTATCCTGTTTCAAGTGCCCATAAAGAAGACCTGATATCAGATACCCATAAAAGAGCGTCAGATAAACGTAATTGTTTAGAATTAAACAAGGTGAAGCTTACTCCTACTCTGTAGTCTTTCCCTTGACTTCCTAATTTGGGGATTTACCTCAAAGTTTATTAAAGCTTTTTTTCTCACTCTTATAGAAAATTTATTAAACATAATACCCCTGCAAGCTATCTCTGAGATCTAGTAGTTTGGAATAAATATTCCAAAAATGAAAAAAATGTATATATTACTTACCTAAATGTTTTTCTTCTGGTAAATAGTAATGAAACAACTGTATCCTTGATTTACATAGTTGTTCTTCTATAATACCCACATGATGTTGAATTTGTAAAACGATTCACAAAATATATGTGGGAAGATTACGAAAAGTAATCTGATATCTTGAATATTACTGGGGGGGGGGGGGGGGATATGTAGTGTAACAAGGTTCACTACATGTCTCAACCTCGAATCAAGATAAACAAATTATTTATTTATGGGTTATTAAGTTCTTTAATGCTAGAAACTGCCCAGGGAACTCTGTCTTTGCAGGTTATAGTCAAACACAAATTATTTGCCACATATAAGAAGCTCTAGGTTGCGGAGAATATCTTAAACCTAGAAGCTCGATGGCGGAAAAAAACAAAAGAAATGTATTGTTAAAACATTGTTTCTTAAGAGTATTCTGTGTTATCATATTTTTCACTGGTCTTCATAATGTAAAGATGATCAATATCCCATAATGATGTATTAGGATGGAATAAAACTTGGAAAATTATTTAAATTATCTGTGAAGAAGTTATTTATAATATAAAGTGGAAGTATTGATATAAATTAAAACATTAACTAGATCTTCGGAAGACTGAAATCTAAAATATGAGTAGCAGAAACATCATTACGGAAACGGACTAGCTGTTTTCATCATTAGTAAAAACATTTGGACTGTCATCTTTAAACATGCAATCTCTTCATGATATACATCAAGTGTGGTGTCTAAGTAAACTTCAAGGTCGAGACATCACATATATTTCATCGAATATCCGATTCTGGAATACACTGGATCAGATGAAATTAAATTAAGAAAGAAATCTGTGTTACACTTTCCGTCATTTTTTATAATTATTTTATTCTTTACAATGCTTCTACAGATTAATTATCATTTAAATTGTACAAATGCAGCTTACAATTAATTATTTCTATTGTTACTTTTGAAGATGTCTCAAGAATGATATTTGATTAAAACGTGGCTCAAAGCCAAAGTAGCAACTAGTAGCTAAATTTGAAGCTTAATTTACAATGGCAACAATATGTACTTGTGAACGCAGCGCAAAAGAAAGTATATTATTTCCATTTTTTAGCACATTTTACGATTTTGTTAGCAATTACCTTTAGTAGGTTAATTGAAAAAAGAAAACATGCATAATTGATGATTTAATAGTGATATGAATGTTTCTTCATTATTACTGACCTCCTGGAATATCTTCCATATTGCAAGTATTGGCTTCACTTGTACAGAACAAAATTAACAATCTTCAATAACAAGACTGCTTTTGTAGCGTGGCCAGCTGCACGCACGCTAACAATGAACTGCCGCATTTGACCTGATATGTAACCTAACAAATGAACATCTGGTCGTCCGAACATTCTATAAATCGTTTTCCCCTCTTTGGTCACATTTTCAAGATTCTAGCCCACTGTGCGCCGCATGATAAACAGAATGGGAGCATACAGAATATCAGACCAACTGTGTAACTGGATTGAGGCATTTCTAGCTAACATAACGCAGTGTGTCATTCTCAAGGGATAGAAGTGTTCAGACGTTTATATGATGACATGCGTTTCACAGAGGACTGATATAGGCCATTGTTTTCACTATATCCCCTCATAAATAACATCGGAAGTTGAATGAGGGTTTTTTGCAGATGACGCAGTAATTTATCGAGGAGATAAAACACTGGGAAAGGAATATTCGATATTTGGTGCGGGGAATGTTAACAGAATCTCAACATGAACAAGTGTAAAATGCTGCGTTTACATAGAAGGAAAGATCCTCTATTATTTAACTACGCATTTGCGGGACAAACACTAGAAGCAATTACTTCCATTAAATATCAGGTACTAATCATAACGAGAGACCATATGAAATAATCTTGGCGTAAGGCAGATGTTAACCTGAGGTTTATTGGAAGAATTCTCAGGAAGTGTAGTCCGTCATCAAAGGAAGTCGGTTCAGATGTTCTCGTCCGACCAGCCTTTGACTATGGCTCATTAGCGTGGGATCCGTACCAGGTCAGGTTAATAGATGACACGGAGAAGATACAACGGAGAGCAGCACGCATAGTTACGGACTGATTTAGTAAGCTCGACAGCGTCACAGAGATTATTGTGAATCTTCAGAGGCAGACGCCGAAAAAGAGACGTTCTGTATCACGGTACGGGCTTCTATCAGAGAGATTACGAGAGATTACGTTTCAAGACGATTCAACCAATATATTGCTTCTCCCTGCGTATATCTCGCGAAGTGATCGGAAGGGTAAGTTGAGAGAGGTTAGAACCCTCATCGACTCATATAGGCTACCACTTTTCCCCACATCATAACGCGAATAGGAGGAACTCACAGTGGTACGGAAAGTACCCTCCGCCACACACCATGAAGTGGCTTGCGAAGTATGGATGCAGATCTTTTATTCTGTTATTGTCATATCATAAAAAGTGTATAATATACACTATTGGCCATTACAATTGCAACACCAAGAATAAATGCAGATGATAAACGGGTATTCATTGGACAAATATACTAGAACTGGCATGTGATTGCATTTTCACGCAATTTGGGTGCATAGATCCTGAGAAATCAGTACCCAGAACAATCACCTCTGGCCGTAATAACGACCTTGATACGCCTGGGCATTGAGTCAAACAGAGCTTGATGGCGTGTACAGGTACAGAGGCCGATGCAGCTTCAACACGATACTACAGTTCATCAAGATTAGTGACTGGCGTATTGTGACGAGCCAGTTTTTCGGCCACCATTAACCAGATGTTTTCAGTTAGAGCTGGAGAATGTCCTGGCCAGTGTAGCAGTAGAAAAATTTCCGTATCCAGAAAGGCCCGTACAGGACCTGCAACATGCGGTCTTGCATTATCCTGCTGAAATGAAGGGTTTCGCAGGGATCGAATGAAGGGTAGAGCCACGGGTCGTAACACATCTGAAATGTAACGGCCACTGTTCAAAGTGCCGTCGATTCGAAAAAGAGGTGACCGAGACGTGTAACCATCACACCGGGTGATACGCCAGTATGGCGAAGACGAATACACGCTTCAATGTGCGTTCACCGTGATGTCGCCACACACGGATGCGACCATCATGATGCTGTAAACAGAATCTGGATTTATCCGAAAATATGAAGCGTTACAGCCATGCGGATAACATGCCTGTCATCTCGACTTAATGATGTAAACAGAATCTGGATTCATCCGAAAAAATGAAGCGTTACAGCCATGCGGATAACATGCCTGTCATCTCGACTTAATCAAAGTCGGAAACGTCGTGGGACGCATTTCTCCTCCTTACACGAGGCATCACAACAACGTTTCACCAGGCAACGCTGGTCAACTGCTGTTTGTGTGTGAGAAATCGATTGGAAACTATCCTCATGTCAGCACGTAGTAGGTGTCGCCATCGGCGCCAATCTTGTGTGAATGCTCCGAAAAGCTAATCATCTGCATATCACAGCATCTTCTTCCTGTCGATTAAATTTCGCATCTGTATCACGTCATCTTCATGGTACTGAAATTGTAATGGCCAGGTGTGTATGTGTAAATTCTAAAAGTGCCTTACATATGCCTTACGGTACACATGTTGGTATACCCAATATCTTAAACTATACATATATGTATTGAAAAAGTATAGATATTTCGAATCAGAGAAGAATGAAATGTTTAAACACTAAAAGATAGCTTATACTATAAAAACATGAATTTGCTTCGAACTGTCACACTCATTATGGCTAAAACACTGAAATGAACTCCCTCCTGTGCAATAAAATAAGAATAAAAGCACTATAACTGGCATATAATTTTTTTACGATTAATCAATAAACAACTACATTCCGACAGATAATACTGATTCTAACTAATACGCTGTGTCATTAAACTGAGGTTTCTTTCTTTTTTTTTAATTTAAAAAGACATACACAGTGATATGAACGTGTACAAAAGTTATACAAATTTTATCTATCGCAACTATAGTACGTTCTTTGTTTTGCTTCCAGTTGCAATTACAGTAATACGGTAAAGGAATACATTATAATTTATAGAAGTATCGGAGATGTAAAGTATACCAAAGTTCCACATTTAATATAATGAGATATAACTATATAAACGAATGAAAGTTATACTATTACAGACGTAAAGAATATGCGGCTCATAGGTAATCGTTATACACAAACCATTAAATCTTTCGGATCCCTACCATTTCATACTGAAGATTAATGCTGAAAGTGAGAAGGTAGTATTTGCATAATTATGAATTTATTCATTATTATTAAAAAATATTACAATATAAGAGTCGCTTAGTAACTATCTCTAATGCCATACTTGTGTAGTTTCATTTCCATTCCAGTACAGTTGTTATTAGAATGCTGTGTATACTTTTATTTCAGTTCCTTGTGCAGATATCGATGTAGAGAAGAGCTAAGTGTCTAAGGAAACTTTGGTTTGTCATGTTGGAGTACACAACAATATCGGCGCTGTTCAGTACAAGCAAATTTTGCAGCGCATGACCTTTCGAAACAGTAGTCGGTAGGCATAAATCATTTTCCCCGCATCAGTAAATTGGTATAATTAATGTCAGTGTTTACAGTTTTTAATGCATGTGGGGCCTGTAACGCCAGCTAATTAATGCTGCGAGAGTAAACCACAATTTGTGCAGCGAATTTTGCGCGAATCTATAGAGACGAGTGAGATATCAAATATTGGTTTTAATATATCGAACTTCCTGTGTTATATACTGATTCAGCTAAACGTTCGATTCATATACACATTCTGATAACTGCATCTCGTGACATAGCGTACTTAAAATATTAGAAGAATGTTGTAGTTAGATGAAGCTAGGTATAAAGTGGTAGCTATCAACACCGTATTGGTCTATATCTGAGAACATGTGATGCAGGACAGTGGAATCTTATGAAGGCCGCCAACAACTACGAACGGGAATAGTGTTATTTTAGTTCAGTTGTTACACATAGAATCTCATGTTAATTAAACTGTAAAGACCTTCCTCTTTGGCTAGTAACATAGCAGCTACTTAATTATTTTACGAATTGATTATATACACTCAATTTCCACCACGTTGCTACCCTTCCACTTGCAAATTAATGCGAGCCTATTCATTTTATTTCTTGTGCAATTGTTTTCATATTAAAATTGATTAAATTATAAAAAGTGCAAAATTAAGTAATTAAGTCATAGATTAATAAATTCAATAGGCTTTTTTTTTATTTTATTTTTTTTTATTTTTTTTTTTTTTTTTTTTAGAATGGTCCCCCCTCCCAGAATCAAATCCTGACTGCGCTACTGAGTCCAACTCTGAATAGATTCTAGATTTTATCACTTCTTTAAACCGAGCAGGACAAAGAAATTTACCACATTTGCTGCCAGTGAGCACTGAATTGGATCAATGAGGAATGTTAAACATTTGTGCTGAGCCAAGATTCAAAACTTGTCTCTGGCTTAACAGGGAGTGCGGCTGACCGCTACGCTACTCACGAGGAAAGTACTTGGGATCGAAAAAACACATATACACCAAAATCGTATGAGAGATAATGTAAAGATCCATTATTGCACTAGTGATACTCCCGCATCTGCAAAACTCTGTAGTCGTCCGTTAGAGGCCACTGCGAATGCCATGTAGCATTGCACTTTGACTTCGCCAATAGGGACGGTGCAATGTGCCTCCGAAGTTGCATTTTGTGATGTTTATTTGGTGAAGCGTCAGATGGGGCTGCGATTGATAATCAGTCCTGTTAATTTATTGCGATTAGTTGTGATGAAGGTATTAGTGAAGATGGTGTTAGCGTAGAAGATGAATTATTTGTATGCTTTCTCGTATCTGTTATGGTACAGAAATATGAGCATAAGTTAGATACTGTTGTTACAAACTCATAATAATGATAATAGGGATGATAATGACGAACAACTCATTGCAAGCGGTAGTGCTACGGTAAGTGCGAGAAGAGGCGATGGAAGCAGTGGCAGTGAATACCAACAGTCTTTCGGGAAGAAGGTCAAAGTTGCAACTATCATCGCGACTTTTGATGACAATTCGCTACAGAACATGTACAATGATTATTACATAAGTTATAGTTAAGATATCTGCATTACGTATGGCGTCTACAATTACATCTACAGTGCTACCTAGAGCATGGTTGCAGAGCTTTGCAGAAAAACGACACCCACCAGCACATTGAGGTGTACGTAGAGATCCTGTAACCAAACGTTCATACAGATATGTTTGTTCGAGCCCATGTACTTTCCTTGTCAGTGGCCACAGTCATC
Source organism: Locusta migratoria (assembly GCA_026315105.1). NCBI lineage: Eukaryota > Metazoa > Arthropoda > Insecta > Orthoptera > Acrididae > Locusta > Locusta migratoria. The sequence continues at coordinate 430,022,603 of CM048747.1, forward strand.
ACCGAGATTTCTATCTGTTTCGGATATACCTCCAAGAATGGACATCATAAAACGGATATTTGCGTCTGGCGGGAGGCATTCGAGAGTAGACGTTCACTCGCTGTGATTGATCTTTCCGAATGGCGGAGTAGTCAGCGGGACTATCTGGGAAGCCAGAGGAGCGGGGTTCGAACCGTACTCAGGCCTGATTAATAACCTTTTTCAGCGCTTTAATTCATTGCCCATTGGCATCTAGTGTAATTATTATTCTTAACTTTCATAAACCATATCCAATCAGTAGATTAACATATCTTATGATTTCAGTTTCTTAATTCACATTCTTCTTTGTACTACTATTGTCAGCTATTTACTTGCTCGAATAATAGATGTCACTGTATACATTCGTTATTGTCTCCTTTTATCAAATTTCCTCAATGTAATTTGGAGTAATTCTACTGGGCTTCACTAACCATGTTTTAAGTTTGACGTTTGTTCTAGATTTTGTCTCGTCAGATGATTTAGTGGTAAGGTGCGTTTCTCGAACCAGGACGTCCTAGGGTCGTTTCCCATTGGAACCAAAGAATTTTTCAGTCTGTCTTGGACCTAGCCTTCATCTCTCAATCACGATCCGAGGCGTAGATTGAATTCGTTGAACAACTGGTCTTTTTTTCCAAGCAGAATAACTGAAATGCGCAAGTTGTTGAAATGGTGTTCAATGGAAAGATTTGTACACAGTTATTGTGACAGAATAAATAATAATTATTTCAGGAACCAATACGTACACGGTAATTAAATTGTCTTACAACTCTTAACAACCGTCACACAAATTACAATATTACTGGAAAATATAAATAGAATTCAATTCTTCTTAAAGTGTAGACTCCATTTCATAATTACTCCTGCATTCCTTCTACTTCGTTCTCAATGTACTGTTGAATTAGAGGGCAAACGGGAATTGGGATGAAGAGGAGTAGGAAGAAGTCATCTTTTATATCGTTTTACCCTTCCAGGTTCTTCACCTCTTAGAAGTATGATTTCTATACAAGTTGTAGGTATGATTCCTTCAAGCTTCTCGGCGAATATGTTGCAAATAGTTTTCAAGAGTTTGCTAGTGGATGACGTTTTTTAAATCCTACAATATTTTCACGGAGCATTCGTCCGACATCTTCAGGTGGTTGGAAATTGCCTCTAACCAAGTATGACTGACGATATTGGCCACCAGCGAGGTTCAACCACCTGAAGATGTCGGAATGTTGCTCCGAGGAAATATTGTGGGATCTGCACGTTATAGGTACTTTTCTGCTAAGCGGGTTTTATCAGAATTATAAAGCGTAATCTGGGCAAAATATTAACTCTCTCTCCGTGTGTGTATTATAAAATGGGATTTGCCACTTTCCACTTACAGGGAAAGTACTTGGGCTCAAACAAACACATATACACCAAAATCGTATGAGAAATAATGTAAAAATCCCTTATTACACTAGTGATACTCCCACATCTGCAAAACTCTGCAGTCGTCCGTTAGAGGCCTCTGCCTGTGCCATGCCGCATTGCACTTTGACCTGTCGGTTCGCCAGTAGGGACGATGCATAAGTTAGATACTGTTGTTACAAACTCATAACAATGATAATAGGGATGATAATGACGAACAACTCAGTGCAAGCGGTAGTGCTACGGTAAGTGCGGGAAGAGGTGATGGAAGCAGTGGCAGTGAACACCTACAGTCATTCGGGAAGAAGGTTATAGTTGCAACTATTATCACGGATTTTGACGACAATTCGCTAGAGAACATGTACGATGATTATTACATAAGTTATAGTTAAGATATCTACATTACGTATGGCGTCTACAATTACATCTACAGTGTTATCAAGAGCATGGTTGCAGAGCTTTGCAGAAAAACGACACCCACCAGCACATTGAGGTGTACGTAGTGATCCTGTAACCAAACGTTCATACAGATATGTTTGTACAAGCCCATGTACTTTCCTTGTTAGTAGCATTCAGAATCAATGAAGATGGTCAAACTGAAAATTAGTAAATTCGCTCATTCAGAATTAATTTACTGCATTGATATTCTGAAGCAATGAAACACTCAAATTTTAACATAAATGTTCATAAACAGTCGTGAAAAGTAATATGCAAATAATCTCTCGAAGTACTTGTATTGATCTGTCATACGTCTATTCCGCAGTTTGCAAGCTACTTTTTACCGGAATGGTGGAGTTTGGACTGACTGTAAGAAATGAAATTATTACACTGGTAGGACAGGAAAAAGACTGATATTCCCGAATATACTTGTATTATACATTAACGTAAAAAAGGACTTCTTTCAAATAAAACAGCTTTGAGATGGTACACGAGATTAACGTTTGTTTCACTTTTGTTGTAAGATGGCATCACAATTTTACGACAACAAATTCTTTGTATATGATACAACTTGTACGTAGATAAATACATTTAATTTTGGCAGCAGATTCTAGTATGAGAGGATTAACGAACATCTTAAAATCTCATTATATTTTTCCTTGAACTGTGATCCTTTTACTTGTTATTAGCACGTTTTATTTGTTAAGGATGTAAGTATCATACACAATTTCAAATCAGAATCAAGTTCTGTTTACGTTATGCATTCTCAGTGGTACAAACATTTACACATCATCCACAAGTATATTCCCATTTCATTTGAAATTGTTGTGGTGAATAAGCCCAATCTGTCAAACAGTTCTTGTCGGAATAAAGTGCATGTATTATATGAATCTGCACTGGACTTTAGGTTATTTTACCTAACGTTCATAACTCAAACTATACATGAAAGAGCTATAATAGAACGCCTTGACGAAGTATATTTTATATATGGGTAAGTTGGCTTCTAAAAGACATTTTACTAATACGAACAGTTGGTCACGGTGGAATCGCCTATCGTTGTAAGACGCCTGGCAGCGGAACACGGGGTTCCTCTCCGTTGGAGGTTCGAGTCCTCTCTATGGCATGGGTGTCTGTGTGTTGTTTTTAGGTTACTTCAATTTGGTTTAAGTAGTGTGTTAGCCTAGGAACTGATAACCTCTTTAGTTAAGTCCCGTAGATTTACAAACATTTCAAGCATTTTGTTCAAAAACATTTTTTACTTGAGGAAATTTGTATCTGGTTGACAAAACTACTTACCAATAAGCATAAATAATCATTCACAATAGTGTCCTATATCCAATTTTATTTTATTTCGTATGTGTGGAGGTTTTTTGTTTACTTTTTGTAGTTACAGTGATGTGTAACATTGTCTGTGATGTATAAACGTTCAAATTAGTATGGATTTTTTTTTCATAAATTAGCATTCCAAACTGTTCAGATACTATAATTATTCCACAACAACTTCATTTCAAAATTTTTCCTTGTATACGCTATAGGTCCAATACACAAGTAATTATGATTTTCATTCAAAACATGATACTTGGAATATAACACCCTATTTACATCTGAAGAGTTTGACTTGTGCATGCCAGAGGTGTGGGCCAACTCCTGCAGGATGAACAAGGAACAGAATAGCAGGTCACAAGTTTCTTCAAACCAAGTGCTGGTCTGGGTCACGTGACAGAGCATTTAGGTTCACTGTGTAAATATTGCACCAAGGAGGACACCGTGGTTATTGTGGGTGGGCCGGGGAACAGTATTGACAGAGATCCAGGGTTCAACATAGAGAGTGACCTGGCAAATATTGCATCTGCATAGATGCATACCAGTATCGAGTTCGGTCAGTTCTGGAGCGCCATGACCGACTTCATTTGAACTCTTCTGTTAGGAGAGTCAATTTGGAGTTGGAACAGCTGCTTGGATCAGGTGCGGGGCACACATTGGTGTGGTTCCTATTGATTCACTCAGTAGGTGGGATTATACTAGACATAGCCTACATCTCAATAGGAAAGGGAACGGTAAACTCGCTATGGTAATAGCAAAAAACTTAAGGGGGGGGGGGGGAGTGACTGACAGTGGTAAAATGCCAGTGGTTACAGGTGTCACAGCAGTTCCTTTTTTAGGATAGGCAAGACAAAAAGAAGTCAAGTTGTAAGAGACGTCAATATTGAAACACACCTTCAGTTTAATAAAGCAACTAAACAGCATAACTCTGACATATCAGATCAGCAAACGCAGCTGTTAGTAAAAAATCATCATCAGTTATCAAAACTTTTTTCTCCACCCAGTTCTGTAATAGTCAATGCAAATTATCTTTAGTGCACCAAAATATTAGAGGGCTAAGAAGCAAAATAAATGAACTACTTATATGCATTGATGAGTTAGAGTCATCCAACCCAGTCGACCTTATCTGCCTCTCTGAACGTAATGTGGCCACTGATATAGATTTGTTAAGTATACCAGGCTTTAGGTTAGCTTTCACCTTTTGATGAGTGGAATTGGAGGATGGACGAGTTGCCAAATACATTTGAAATTGTTATAAATGTAATACCATAGACATTCCTACATTTTGTTTAGAGCAGCATATGGAAGCATGTGCAGCGGAAGTAGAATTTCATAATAAATCATTTATAATAGTTACTGTCTACAGAGTACCAAATGGTAACTTTAATTTGTTCACGAATCACTTTAAAGCTCTGGTGGCTATTTAGATAACAAGAAAGAAAGAATTAGTGTTGGCTGGTGATTTTAATGCACACTTCCTTGAAAACTCTCCCAGTAAGAAATTATTGCAGACAGTATCATTGTCATTCAACTTAATTCATACTGTTAATTTTCCAACTAGGATAGCTAAGGGCTCAAAGACAGCCTTTGATAATATCTTTATAGAAATGTCAAATGATCAAAATTAAAAACCAATAATAAGCAGCCTTACAGACGACAACATGCAGTTAATATTACTAGATATTAATACTGATCAGAATATAAAATCTATCAAATCTGAGTTTAAGAGCGTAGTCTGTAAGGGAAAAATTAATCATTTTAGAAAACTGCTCAAAGACATGAATTGGAATCTACAGTGCTAATAGTATGGGTGAGAAATACAACACTTTCATTAAAAATGTCCTCAAATTATTTGAAAACTGCTTTCCCCCAAAACTAACATGGATTAGACCAAAGTCTACAAAGAAACAATGGATTACTCAAGGAATAAAGGAATCCTGTAAGACAAAAAGTAAACTATACCTATCAATTAGAAACAGTTCAGATGTAAATGCTTTAGATCATTACAAAAAATACTGCAAGATATTGAAGACAGTAATACTGACATGAAAGGTTGGTGATATTTTAAGTTACTTGTGTAACTAGTCTTATCAGTGGAACATTTCCTGAATGGTTGAAGTTAAGCCATTACGTAAGAAAGGAGATAAAGAAATGCCATCAAATTTCCGTCCAATTTCACTTTTGCCTGCATTCTCAGAATTTTAGAAAAGATAATGTACACCCGTCTACTTACACACCTTACCACTAATGAACTGTTATCCATGTCATAGTACGGGTTTCTAAAGCGTTCTGATGTTGAGAAGGCTATCTACACATACAGTGAGAATGTACTTAATTCATTAGGCAAAACTTACATGCCACTGGTATATTTTGTGACCAATCACAGGCATTTGACTGTGTAAATCACAATATACTTTTGAGCAAATTAGAATATTACAGCGTAACAGGAAATGCTGCAGAATGGTTCAAATCATATATCTCACATAGGAAACAAAGGGTGTCAATAGGAAACAGTGGTGTACAGAACTATCAGCCCTCATCAGATTGGGAGCTAATAACATGTGGGGTCCCCCAAGGTTTTATCTTTGGCCCCCTGCTTTTGCTTGTATATATCAATGACCTTTCATTATCAACTTTATCGGATGCCAAGTTTGATTTATTTGCAGGTGGCACAAATATTGCAATAAATAGTAAATCAAATATAGCTTTAGAAAGATCGGCTAATGAAATTTTCATGGGCATTAATAAATGGTTCTTAGTCAATTCTCTGTCGCTAAACCTTGAAAAAACGCACTATATGCAGTTTAGGACTTGTAAAAGATTTCCTGCCAGTATATTCCTAGAGTATGACAAGGAAATAGATGAAGTTGAAAGTGTCAAATTCAGTAGGATAATAAATTTAACTGGGAGGGGCATACCACAGAACTGCTGAAGCACTTAAACAAGTCCCTGTTTACAATGCGAATGTTGTTAGATACAGGAGATATAAAAATAAAAATGCTAGCATATTATGCATACTTTCACTCCTTAATGTCAGACAGAATTATTTTCTGAGGCAACTCATCAGGCCAAGCAAAAATTTTCAGAGCACAAAAATGTGCGTTACGGATCATTTGTGGTGTCAACTCAAAAACATCATGTAGAGGGCTATTTAAGGAACTAGGGATTTACTACTGCTGTCCAATACATTTATTCTCCAATGAAATTTGACTTTATAGTATATATCTTTTTTTCAAACCAATAGCTCAGTATATGGGATCACTACTAGATACAAGAATAACTTGGCTCAGAAAGGTGTCCAATATTCAGCAGTACACATTTTCAATAATATGCCAGCAGCCATAAAAAATTTAACTCACAATAAATCAATGATCAGCAGATCTCATGAATATTACATCTCACGCCCTGAGTGATATGAAACTATAAAGTGCAGTTCCTGACTTTTGTAATAAGTTCCATTAATTCTAGAGGAACGAAATTTAAGGAAATAGCAATTAGCAGACGGAACTTTTAGTCCACCAGTAAGATTCTCATCGCTTCTTTGCCCGAGTCGTAGCCTGGTTAAGTGAATTACGGCCCAATCCTCCTTTGTTAGAAAACGACGGCAAGTACCACAAGTCGAATCTTGCGGCTGATAAACGAACTGAATCTGTCTGCGAGAGGCCGGGCAGAGGAGAACTGATAACAGAGGAGGGGGTGGTGGGGTGAAGAAACGGAGGCAGCGCCCCCTGGTGGCCGATGGAGGGGGGAGGGCGAGCTTCCCGGAAGCCGATAAGGCGGCGCCTTCTTGAAAGAGGCGCAATGAATCAGACCGCTTTGTTCCTTTGTCTCTGATCCCGGGAGAAAAAAGGCGCCGCTCATACATCGAGTCCGTATTGTGCGTCCTGAATGGGTATTGTTATATTCACAGCAGAAGGTATTGTTCACCCGCAGCACTCCAAGTCTGCAGTGTCAGGGGTTTCTGCGCTCCTCACGACGACAGCATCGATCCAAACGAAATAAATGTTTTCATACTGTCTCAGTGTTAAAGACTCGCCGCTGCGGTTTTTATCAATTACAGCCAGGGACGGGTCCAATAGCCACCGACTGGAGATGCCACAGCAACATACAAAATGTCGTTAGTGTTGATAAATGGCTGGACCTCAGGGTGGGTGTGGATAGCGACTGTGACCTGGATAGTGAAGAATGTGGACGATAAAGACTTAACTTCCGTAGCATGCGAATATTAAGACTTTGTGAAAGAATATATAACCACGAGGATTCTGTTACATCAGACCTTTTGAGATGTTTCACATGTGGAAGTGATCAAAGAACGACTTAGACTTAGATTTTTTAAATTTTGTCCATTATTTCCAGTAATGTTCCATGACTGTAGTACTCCAAAAAAGTAAAATGAATTCGCCTTTAGTCACAAATTGTGCTTTATTTTACACAGTCCGTTTCGAGCCCCAAGGGCTCAGCATCAGGTCCCTCTATAATCTATGTTTAAAGACCTGGGATATTTTTTTATTTTATTTTATTTTATTTATTTTTTATTTATTTTTGGTTTTAGGGCGCCCCAAATTAAAACTGAGATAAATCTAATGATAAGAAGCCTATATGAAAACAACTTAAACATAGGGTAAAACACAACGAAAGGAAGAACTAAATCTCTTTTGATAAAATAGTCAAGTTGATAGAATTTAAGACTCGAGCAGCAGCTCGTGCGTCATCAGCTAAAATTTCTTCCAGGGTATTCGGCAGATTCAGTGCAATACGAGTAGGATTACAATTTGGACAAGACAATGAAACATGGCGCACCGTCAGCGGGTGACCACAGGAACGTAATGGTGCAGGGTCACCAGCTGAACCGGCAATGTCCAATCCGCAACCGGTCCAAGATGACCTCTTCTCACCGCGAGCTGCGTGAGGTGGTCTTCTAACACACCGGAAGCGGTTTAATGGTTCTAAGCTTATTTTTTTTAAGCGAGGACCACATATTATGCCACGATCATAAAATGCGACGGGAAAGAGCCCCTCGAATATCATTAGATGGGACACAGCACATAGCTGTCCGAGGTAGGAGAGTTGCAGCATCAGCAGTCTCGTTACCAGGCACGCCTACATGGCCAGGTGAATGCGAGAGCCGTCGGCAGTTAACGATTGAAGGGAGTCGTTTATTCGGTGCACAACAGGATGGGCCGAATAAGGGTCTCTAAGGCTCTGAATGGCGCTGTGGGAGTCAGAGCAGATGACATAGGAATGATAACTGTGTCGGCGGATGTATAGTACAGCCTGATAGAGTGCATAAAGCTCAGCTGTAAAATTTGAGCATTGGTTAAGAATCTGTGCTGAAAACTGTCACCCTCGACGACAAACGCACATCCGACACCTTCATTGGTCTTGGAGCCATCTGTATAGACGAATATGGAGTTATCGAGCCACGTACAAAGTTCAAGAAACATCGAGCCGTAAACCACATCCGAAGTACTCTCCTTCAGGAGTGAACTGAGCTCAAGGTGAAAGCGAACTTGAACCTGAAGCAAAGATGGCGCTGGGCTCTCACTTATTTGAAACGTGGAAGGGAGGGTAAAATCGAGCTGTTGAAGCAAACGACGAAAACGGACTCCAGGATGGAGCAGGGCAGTCGCGGACGGCCCATAGTGGCTACTGAGGGAGTCATTAAGGAATTATGGATAAGAAGGGTGGTGGAGCATCGACAGCAGAAGGCATGCGTACCGACACAGCAGTATGTCGCTCCGATAGGTCAAAGGCAATTCGGCAGCTTCGGCATAGAGGCTTTCAACAGGGCTAGTGTAAAATGCTATCATCAGGCGTAACCCTCGATCGTGGATCGAGTTAAGACGACGTGAAATGGACGGCCGTGTAGAAGAGTACACGAAGCTCTCGTTATCAAGCTTTGATCTGACAGTGGACCGATAAAATTGAAGCAGGACGGTACGATCCGCGCACTATGATGTACCACTAAAAACACGGAGAACGTTTAGGGAACGAGTACAGCGAGTGGGCAGAGAAGACACATGTGGAGACCAGCTAAATTTTCTAGCCAGCGTTAGCCCTACAAATTTCGTTGTCTCCACAAATAGGAGAGCTATGGGGCCGAGATGGAGAGATGGTGGAAGAAACGCTCTGTATCTCCTGAAATTGGTGCAGACTGTTTTCTCATGGGAGAAACGGAAGCCATTTGCGACACTCCAGAAATAGAGACTGTCAAGGCAAAGCTGAAGACGACGCTCCAGGACACACGTTCTCAGAGCGCTGCAGTAGATCGTGAAGTCGTCCACAAACAGTAATCCTGAAACATCAGCTGGGAGGCAATCCATATTTGGGTTGATTGCAATGGCGAAAGTGCTATGCTCAAGACGGAGTCCTGTGGCACCCCTGTCTCCTGGCGAAAGGTGTCGGACAAACCAGAGCCCACTCGTACCCTGAACATTCGATCTTTTAAAAAGGCACGAATAAAGAGGGGGAGGCGGACGCGAAGATTCCTTGTATGCATGGTGCGAAGAATGCCCGCCCGCCAACAAGTGTCGTAAGCTTTCTCCAAAACGAAGAACACAGCCACTAACATTGGCAAAAAGTTATTCATAAGGAAGGTCGACAAGGTAATGAGGTGATCAATAGCAGAGCGATGCCTTCGAAACCCACAGAGGACATTATTGAGGAGGCGTCGAGATTCGAGTAGCCAAAGCAAACCGAGCATTAATCATGCGCTCCACTGCCCTACAGACAGCTGGTCAGGGAAATGGGGACAACAGTTGCTTCATGCCAGCGAGTGGAAACTTCACCTTTAGTCCAGACATGATTATAAGTGCGAAGAAGAAAGCATTTACCTGCAGGGTAGAGGTTCTTCAGCATCTGAATATGAATGACATCGGGTCCCAGAGCAGAGGACCGGGACAGGGCGAGGCACGTTCTAGCTCATACATGGTGAATGTGGCATTATAACTTTCACGATTGGGCGATTTAAAAGAAGGCTGTTGGGCCCCCTCTGCCTTTTTGGGGAGGAAGGCAGAGTCTTCATTAGTTGAGCTTGAAGCCTTAGCGAAAGATCGGCCTACAGCAAATATCAAAGGTTCCACGAAGACTTCGTTTGCTATGTTCAGGCCAGGGATTGGGGAATGGACTTAGTGCGAGATAGCCGGCTTAAGCTACCCCAGACGACCGATGAAGGAGTAAATCTGTTGAAAAAATCGTGAAAGCAGTCAAGCAGGCTCTTTTGCTTTTTTTTAATGACACGACGACTGGAGCTGAAACGTACGGAGACCACATCACTGGGTTCGAATAGCGTCGCAACAGCTGCATTCACCAGGGAACTGGGACTCTACGTGAAGAGGTGAAGTTCGAGTTATTGAATATTCCGCGTTCTGCATCTGTCTGGATAAACAGTGAGAATGATGCTCGTGAGGTAGTTGACCTGACTGTCATAGCTGGGGAAATTCTGATCATCGAAAACTGCCATGGGAGAATATAGTTCCCAGTCGGATTTGGAGATCTTCCAGCTGGTGGAACATGGAGACGTGATATGATGTAGTAGAGAAATTATGCAGGGGGAATGGTAGCTCGAAAGCCTATCAGACAGAACATACCATTCGAACCGATGCATAAGTGGAATTGTGCACATTGCAAGGTCCAATTGGGAATAGGCATGCATTGTGTTGGATAGAAAAGTTGTTTCTCTGGTATTTAGGCAGACAAGATTAAGGTGGTTGAAAAGGTCCGCCCAAAGGGAGCCCCTCTGGCAAGAAGCTAGAGAGCCCCATAGATGGTGGTGGGCGTTGAAGTCGCCAATCAATACAAAAGGCGTAGGAAGCTGAGCAACAAGGTGCAGTAAGTCTGCCCTAACAATGGCAGGCGACGACGCGGTATAGATATTACAAAGAGATAAGGTGAATGCGGAAATGGTGATACGGCAACCGCCTGTAGTAGGTTTTGCAGTGGGATGGGATGGTAATAGGTGTCTTCCCTAATAAACAGCATAGCACCTCCATGGGCAGGAATACTTTCCTCAGGAGGTAAATCAAAACGCACGGAGGTATATTGTCGGAAATCGATATGATCGTTTGAGCGGAGATTCGTTTCTTGGAGACCGACGATAAGTGCTCAGTGCAGGTTTTAACTCATCTCGGTTGGAAAGCATGCCTCTTATGTTCCATAGAAGGAGTACCATGAAGAAAGCAAGAGAAGAAGAGAAAGGGAAACGCCAAGAGGGGGTCACTTCGATGGCCGCTGAGGGTATGGCTACTGCAATCGACAGATGGACTGTCGTGTTCCATGGGTTCATACATAACTTATGCCTCCTTTCTGGAAGGGGCAGCTTCCTCCGTCGGTGAAAGGCCGGCAGATCGGCAAGCAGTAGAGCATCCTGATGAGACAGAGGACGGCCGGGGCCGGCTCCTGCTGGATGGCGCTAACGATGAGTCACGCTGTGGCGGCGAAGGAGAGGAACTTTTTGTGTGCCTTTTTGGAAGCAGTTCGGTTTGAAGAATGAGCGGCTTATGGTTGGGAAGGTAAAGTTTTAAGTAAATCATGGCGCACAGGATCCTTTTCCGAATCCGGGCTTGCCGGCCGCGGTGGCCGAGGGGACTATGGCGCTTCAGTCACGGTCTGCACGGCCACTACGGTCGGGGGTTCGAATCCCCCCTCGGGCATGGATATTTGTTCATAAGTAGTTTGTAAGTTTAGGGACTGACGACCCCGTAGTTAAGTCCTATAAGCTTTACAAACATTTGAACATTTGATTTCGAATCCGGGCTTCCGACTTAGTGGCACGTGATTTCTGTGAAACTGGTGTGGACTGGGGCTTGGAGTGAGCAGAAGACATTTGGGCTGGCTGATCTGACAACTGTGTCGCTGATTGTAAAATCACAGGTGTGGGTAACCGTCTCCTTAGTTGGTTGAGAAGAGGAGAGGACATTGCTGTAGGTACCTGCTGGGAGCACAGCAGGCTTTCTACTTGCCAATAATTTCTGGGCAGCAGAGGTAGAAATTTTTTCCATGACTTCGATTTCCTGGATGACCTACTCATCTTTATACACAGGACATTCCCTAGAATTAGCAGCATGGTCGCCCATGCAGTTGATGCAGCGAGGGGACAGAGGTGGACAGTCGCCATCGTAGGCGTCCCTACCACAGGTGATGTATTTGGCTGCATTGGGGCATGACTGATGGGTATGGTGGAATCTCTGATACTGGTAATATCGGGTAGCGTTGGGAATATATGGGCGATCGGAGATGATTTCATATCTTACTTTCACCTTATAAGGTAGGTAAACTTTGTCGAATGTCAGTAAAACAGTTCGGGTTGGTGTTAGGCTATCGTTAACTGTTTTCAACATACGGTGGACAGCTGTTATGCCCTGCCGGATAGGTAGTCCTGAATTTTCTCAACTGACAGGCTGTCGAGGGATCGTAGGAACCCTACCCCTCGCGACGAGTTTAAGGTACGATGAGGCCCTACTTTCAGGGTGTGATTCAAAGCAGCTTTTGTGCTTAGAAGGCGCTTTCAGATTCCAGCAACAGCGTCCCATTATGGTGCTGTGAACAAGTTTTTACAGGATATGCAACTGCGTCAAGACCCCTTTGAATAACGAAAGGATTCACTGTTGTGAAATCATGGTCATCAGTTCGTGAAATGACAAGGGACTCTGGCAAGTTGGGCAAGATTTTCTTGGTCTTGGATTAACCTATTTTCATTTTCTTGGTAAAGGTCAAAGTAGAAGAAGAGGAAGAAGAAGTCATTGCGAAGTTGTCTTCCTAGATTACCGGCGTCTCCGATGGCTCGCTCCTAATGGGGAACCCTCATTGAGTGCTCATCCGCCTTAGGTGACTGTCCACATCAGGTCACACCTCCCGAGAAACGGACGGAGGGACCAGTCGGCACGGTCGGAAGGTATCAGCTTGGGTAATCACCCATCCCTGGGCCTGGCCCTTACCAGGGGGTACGTGCGAACCCTAGATGCCAACCCGCGGTAGGACTTACGCATTACCCAGTCACCTTTTACATAGCCATTGCGTGGGCGGCCTTCAGGAACACACAGGGAGGAAGGATGGAAAGAAACCGGAAATAATGAAAGCAGAAGGAAGTGGTAGAGGTTGTCTCTCAAACGCCGAGGTGGGGACTAAAAAAGGAGGAGAGGAAGGCTAGCGGAGTACAGTAAGGAGGGGAAGACGGAAGCAAATCCTTGGAAAAGAAAAAAAAACGAGAAAAGAGGAAAGCTTTTACAGGAGACCACCTAGACCCTCACGGGACGCCCGTTTCCGGGTGAAGGCATAAACCGGGAAGGAGGGGGGTAACTGAAGCAACCTGGTACGGGAAGGAAGGCTACTTCGACTCGGGACCCCGTGCGCGCCACATACGTACCCACAAAAGAGCTGTGGGCCCCCTGGGGTGTTGGTCTGGGCCTTTTAAGATCAAAACATAGGTTGTAACAACATGGAAAATATTAAAGAGTTGCATATAATAAAATATATTTAACAATTGGCTTACTTATTAAAAAGTGGTGCTCAAATAAGTCTGGTGCAGTATGATAATTGGGGTGGTACATAGGAAACTACTCCAATTATCACACTGCACCATAATTACTTCACCACCAATTTTTAATAAGTAAGTCAATTGTTAAATCTCTTTCATTATATTAAATTCTTTTTAATAATTTCCATATTGTTACAACCTATGTTTTGATCTTAACAGACCCAGGCCTTTAAACATTTAACTAAACCGTAGAGGCACCTGATGAGGAGCCATCAGAACTCGAAATGCATTGTGTAGAATAAAACGTCCGATTGATTTACAAACATTTGAACATTTGAATTTTGTAGAATAAAACACAATTTGTGACTGAAAGAATTCATTTTATTTTACTGACATAGGTTTTAATTTAATGAGATGATTGTACACTGGCACAGGCTGAAATTATCTGGACCCTACCTCTTTACATGTATACACCGATATCTGCAGTCGTTTCCTTTTAGTGTTGTATTGGAAAAAAAAGTATCACCCTCATAAGATGTTCTATAAGAGAACAATAATTTCAACAAAGGGATGAGCGACGACGGGAAACTGCAAATCATTATCGTTGGGTGCTGGACTAGTTAATCGTAACTGATAGAATCATAGGTGCTGAAGAAACTACGGAGTTGATGAATTAAAATGCAAGAAGATGACTCCACAAAACACGAAGATTTTGAAAGAAGCCCTTATTCACAGGGAAGATGTTTTATATGATAATGTCGCTTTTGTGTTTTTTAATTGCCGATTGGGACATTTTAATGTTTTATAGCTCTTTTGGTATGAAGTTGAACCGTTTCGACTCGTTATAGTGCCTAACGTGGTCTTTAACCTTCAGCCCGTATACCCCTTTACGGTACATAAAATGTGCTCTCGGTCTTTAATACCGGAGTGCCGTTTCTTTCAGTTTTTTTCGGCATTTTTATCGTCTAATTGTCTTAAAATTCATTTAGTGCCCCATTCGTTCTCCCCTTTCCCCACCATATACGCCCCCATAATTTTCTCACATACTTGATATGTAGATTTTTCCAGGCAGATGCACAACGAAGAAAAGACTTACTTTGACTTTCTCTTCAACGGCCTTGAGTCTGCTGTGGAAGGCAGAGTGCTGCTGATACGCACTCAGAGAGAAGGGGAGGAGAGAGGAGGAGGGGACCCCAGTCCAAAAGACCGTGGTTTGGGCTGAAGGTTAATACAATATCGATTAGTTTTATATGCCCATGTTCACGTTTTTAGGCGAGGAGGTAGAGCTGTGGTGGCTCCTGATACTATGAATTCTGGTTCTACATCATCCTACTGCTAGCAGGGGTAGTCTCCCTTTTTAAAATATTTTTATTTTACCTCATCGTGTTAGTACATTTAACTTGCCCATTCTGTTTAAATCGCATTCCTTGATGTGGTCGTTGGTATATAGTTATTATAACGATCTATTGTACAGCGCCTTCTTTGTTTACCGTTCGCACATGAAAACTTTCATGGTTTCTGAGGATCGATTGCGGTTTCGTCTCTTGCCGCCAAGGGTGTTATTGTTGTTATCAATGTTTCGCTGATCACGCGTGCACACCGATTAGGTCCCGAATCGCTCTGTGCTATAAGTCACTGAGTAGAGATGACTGGAGCAGTGTGTCAGATGTATCTGCGAGTCACCTCGCGCTGTGGTGATGGTGAGCCAATGGTGTCGGTGGCAGCGAAGAGTGTCTGCCGGCAGTGGCAGCTGACAGCTGTCATATCCTGACGTGACAAGTCAGGAGTCTCGTGTTGGAGAGCATAGTAAGTAGTGAGGCCCTTGGGCCGGGCTTGTGTGAGTCCTTGGCTGGTGATGAATAAGGTCCCGCATCGCTCTGTGATGACTGGAGCAACTCTCAGAGGTGTCTGCGGGCCATCTCGCGCTGTGGTGCTGGGGAGCCGGTGGTGTTTGTGGCAGCGCTGAGTGTCTGCCGGCGGTGGCAGCTGATAGCTGTCATATCCTGAAGTGACAAGTGCGGAGTCTGAGGTTGGGGAGCCTTGTGAGTAGTGCGGTCCTTGGGCCGGGCCTGTGTGAGTCCTCGGCTGGTGATGAATCTGTCGCATCGGCTGATGTTCTCCGGCAAAACACTTAGATGTGAATTGTACTCCACACTCCACCAAGGGACGTGGCTGGTTCTTAAGGGAGGGGGAGGGAGACTTTGAAGAAGAACACACACTATTTAAAAAATTAACCAAATCCACAATTTTGGAGACATGGCAATGAAATTTTGTACTGTGCTTTACATGAAAGTAACACATTTACATATAAAATCCTTTGATTATATACATTCAACTTTTTTAAGGTGAAGTTTTATTTAAAAAATAATCGTCTACGTTACTTTTTCTCAGAAAGTATTAATGACATTTCTACAAAAATTATACATTACATATTTTTTAAGTTGACATTTTATTTAAAAAAAATCGTGTATGTTACTTTTTCTCAGAAAGTGTTAATGACATTTCTACAAAAAAATGCATTATCTATTTTTTAAGTTGACATTTTATTTTCAAAAAAAAAAATCGTGTATTTTAATTTTTCTCAGAAAGTATTAATGACATTTGTACAAAAAATTCTGTTTCATCCCTTTATATGTTGTGAGATTTTTGGAATAGGTCAAATAGGAGAAATTCCATTGTTTTATAATTATAATTCCACGAGTACAATTTTAAATTGATGCAAAAATCCAATCACTTTGCCCCATATCTCAGCTTGCAATCAGAATTTCAAAATTTACTCTTGTGACAAAGTTTATTAGGTTTACAGAAATATGTGTACAAAACTTCATAATTGTAGCATTCATAGAATCTGAGTAAAGGTACATAAGGTTTAAAAAGAAACTTTTTAGGTAATGCAACTTAAAGTTCAACCTAACTTTTTTTCCCTTAGTATAACTTCTTCAGAAGGTACCACATTTCCACTCTGGGTCGTCTTTCCCTTCAAGGCTTCTCTCTGGTTTCTTGTTGTCTGTCTTCTTTCCTTTGTCAGGTCTTCAACTGACTTTTCAGTTCCAGAGACGCGCTGTAAATCTGTTTTTCTCAGGATGTCTTGAGTAAAATTTCCTATCGTGAAGCCCATTCTTTCTAATACGATCATCCTACCGATGGTCCCATAAGTACATACAAAAACTGCAAGTTACAATTCGGACAAATGGCAGATACAAATGTGGTTTTATGGCATAGTTTCCATACGAGTGAATTTAAAGACTCATTTGGATTCTAGGTTTTGGTTTCTAGGTAAATTAATCTAAATGCAGTGTACAGAGATTCATGACTGTAGTATTCATCACTCACGTCACTAATTTTTCGCATGGAGCTGCTATGAGACGAGTTCACATTATCAGCAGATGTTCTTACTTCGCATGTAGCCTTATTGCTGGTTTGTCGTTTCTAATGTCTTCTATTCACTAAGTTATTCAAACGGAGTTTATCCCGTTTTTTATACACTCTTTGTGATCGTGGTATAACTGAACGAAGAAAGAATCGAACACTTATATACATTTCCGTAAGTATCACAAGGCAGGAAAAGGAATTGCTTCGTCATAAGCAATGCAGCTTGTTTCTTATTGTGTTGAAGATACGGAACACAGTCAAAAATGATCTCTAAAACGAAAGAGTATTTATTACGGGCTTGTTGAAGTACCCGCACATGATTGATTGAAAGTAATACACAGAATCGTTGTTCATTGAACTGGTATTGGAGTGCTCCTTCAAAACGTGAGCATGGCAGAGAGGCCACGTCACAATTAATTTTCGGGCACTTCGGGTGCGATTTCAACATTGAAACTTTGGGAACTTATTGTCCTTGCGTTCTACTAACAAATAAACAATAAATCGGAAATTGACATTTTTGGGCAATTTCATCAACGTCCTCCCATATAAGTCCTTGGAAGTCTTTGTGGAGATTTGGGCCGTGCTATATGATAGAACGACATTTCATATTACCCGGAACATAGGTACTTTTCCACTGTGGAACTGATAAGTTAAGGTATCCTATTTTATACCTTGTGGCTACCTGTCATATGGTTTACCATATTCATCTAAATTCTGTCTCGTTTTTGTGTTCGTAATGTTTGGCGGGTCGTCATATATTCTGTGAGCATCTTGTTTTTTCAATTCATTGTTGTCTTAAGCATAGAGAAGGAATTTGTCTGCTTATGTAGCCATTAGGGAGTCAGTTACCTGTCCTGGCCGTCGACATATTTTGTGGCAGTGTTCTTTCCGCTCCTCTGTCGGTTCCTGACTTAGTGAATGGGTTTATTTTGGCAGTTTGGACTTTTGATTTTCATGATAACCGCCACCTTTCAACCTTGCAAGGAGTTCTTCCTGTCTCCTTGGCTACTTATTCTGCTAGTCGACAACCACGCCGCCCCCCCCCCCCTCCCACTAAAGGAAAAGGAGATCTCGCTACCATCTCGTATATTTGCCCCACGGGATTTGATGTTTGTTAGAGTTTAATGTTGTTACTGCTAATCACCTCCAGTGGTTTTGGTTTTGCATTTATGTGTTATCAAATGTTCAAATGTTTGTAAATCTAAGGGACTTAACTGCGTTCGTCATTAATCCCTACGCTTATAAACTACTTATACTAAATTAAAGTAAATTACGCAAAGGACAACACAAACACATATGCCCGAGGAAGGATTCGAACCCCCGACGGCTAACGACCGCGCGCACCTCAGCTAGGCGCCTTAGTGTTCACGGCTATTCTGCCGTGGCTTATGTGTCATCCTTGGGACTGGTTTCCTCAGAACATCGTCAGACTTTAAATGCCAGTTTAGCACCATATATGTTTAAGTAGCTAGAGCAATCTTGATTGAGTCATAAAATTCGTGTGTCAATTTTATATGTACTGTTTGGGTTTAAGCAACTTTATTTAATGGCATCCAATTATTTTTTGTTCTATTTGACCCTTTTTTTTTTTTTTTTTTTTTTTTTTTTTTTTTTTTTTTTTTTTTTTTAGGAAGGTTAGATTTTGATACCTTGACTTTTCGTGTCCCGTCTATTATTGGTGTTTAAAGAATATTCAAGCTTTGCGCCGTTTCTTTATGTTTGCAACAGTTTTAATCACATTTCCAGCTGATTAAGTTTTGAAGGATGAGCTTCACCCGCCCAAAGATCACTTGTATCAAACTGTGTAAAGTTTGTAGCATAAGCTTCACCCGTTTAAAATTCCTTACATCATTTCTGTGAAGTTTGTAACATGAGCTTCACCCACTGAGCGATTCCAGGTGTCAAATTTTGTTAAGTTTGGAGCATGGGATTCACCCGTTGAAAGACTTCTTGTATCAAATTGTGTGATATTTCTAACATTGGATTCACCCATTGAGGGATTATTTCTATCAAATTTCGGGTCTCAGATGCAATTCATGCTCAAGTTTGGGACGTATCCAACGAGGAAACACTGTAGAAGTTGGAAGCTATCGCCAGTTGTTGCAGTCGAAATTTTGAAAACGAAAAACTAAGGATGGAAGTTACCAAAGTAGTTTCCTTTATGTTTTATCCCAACTGGATTGCTTCTGGCGTGTATTCCAGGATACATGTCCATGCCATCTTGGAAATCTGGCTGGAAGTGGTGAGAAGTTTAGGTCATTATTGAAATTTTTCAAAGTCTTTTGGCAATGATTCTGCAAGTCATTGCTGTGGGAAGTGTCATGCCATCAGCTGTTTATGGTCTTATGATGAATACAAGGACAAATATAACTACGTCTACGTCTACATGGGATACTTTGCAAGTGATATTTAAATGCGTGGCAGAGGGTTCATCTTGCATTCCATTCTGGAATAGCGCACGGGAAGAAAGAACACCTGAATCTCTCCGTTCTACATCTGATTTCTCCTATTTTATTCTGATGATCATTTATATCACAGAAGCTCTTCTGCGAACCATGCAAGACTAGCACTCCTGGAAGAAAGGATATGGTGGAGACATGGCTTAGCCACAGCCTAAGGGATGTTTCCAGAATTAAGAATCGACTCACCGTGATTGCAGTACTGAGAATCAACTTATCCACCCAAGTTACTGGATTTACAACTACTCCTAGAGAACTGCTCAACCACATTGTAGTGGACGAGCTTCTGCCTGGACGTACCATACTCGAGAGTCCGACTCGTAGGCCGTATGTGCCGGCTATTTCGCTATAGTTCAGCCAGTACGAGTAAACTCACGCGATACTGTTTGTAAGTGTCCGGTCTCTGACGGGAGTCCAGGAAGTAGTATTAAAACAGGAAAAAAATATGAAAAATAGGAGGCTCTTACATGCTATTCTTGGTGGAAGTGCGTAATGTTCTTTGACTGGACATATTTAGCTGGCATATTGTGTCAGCAGATTGCGCAAAATGCTTTAACCTGACTGCTGAACTAAATCAATACGTTAAATGAAAATTCCGATGTAGTGGGAATTCGTGAATACAAAAATAGTCCCCATTCCTAATCTACTCAGAAGTTTTAGTTTCTACATTTTTATAGGATCACAATCGCTCTTAACAGTCAGGTTTCGCTACTAAACGGAACCTTTTATTAGAAAATCTGCCTAACGGTAGTTTTGTGTTTTCAGAATGTATGCACCATATTACTCAAAACGTTCACATCGATTGCGAGTTCTGCAACGACTTACATAACACGCCACTCGGAGTTTAATTATTCAAAAAGTCACAGTTCACACAGAACATCCGGAACTCACATATCAGCCGTTATTGTTGGTCCGTAATTACGAGTCCGTATTTGTATACAAAAACAAACGGCAAAACATGCATGCAAATGTGCTCTAATAATTCTTAAAATATGCATAAAAATATGCAGAGTAAAACAGTCAATTAACGTATATCGTAATTGGATCGTCACAGTTTACGTATTTGTATATTACCGTTGAGAAGTACTCCAAGACTTAAATCTGAATCTTAAAGGGAAATTATCTAAAAATTATTTTACATTTTAATCTCTTATTTTCCAATTTTGTTGTCACAATAGACTAGAAATATCTTTAGGTATTCGGCAGAGAAAACTTGTATGTCGCTTAACAAGGTTATGTATAATGAAGAAAGGTCTGTCTGTATCAAGATGTTATCAGTTTAAGAGAATCCAAATGTCTTCTTTCTTAGAGAATTCTTCATGCAAGTTGCATGTTTCCCCAGCCAAGTGTCCTGCAGTTTCACAAATTATTTTAGTCTGTAGTTTTACCAAAAACAGGAATATTCTACTCTTCCCGATGCATTGCACTGAACACAATCGTCACCGAACCACGGGTGCTTGTCATGATGCCATCAATACGTATTACCGTTAGTAGCAATTAATTTCGATTTATATGTTAATCTACAAGATCCAAATATGCAAGTTAATATTATCTTCGGTACTGTTCTTACCGTAAGAGTCATAGTTTACGAGATTTATTTCCCAATTTCATAATAATTTTATCACTCAATGTCCAATGACGTATCAACCAGGAGAGGCAAGAAACTGTTTCTGCTCACCCCAGTATTTTGTATGGCAGCCATTTTTGCCTTTCATTGAAGCATCTTGTAACTAATACATTCTGTCCTCTTCTTTCGTACTATTATTGAATCTTTGACTGCTAATAGGGGACATCATCGGTACTAATGGGGCGCTCCATGTCGCTATTACATAGAAAAGAGGTGCAATCGTAACTTGACGAGTCTTTTTTCTTACTATTATTATTTCGAAAACGGAATCTGTATCACTTTGACTAAATGAACATTCCATGACCTCGCCCCCTCCCCCCATCCCAAAGTCCTGGAATCACCAAGACGAAGTCAGAAATAGGTTTTCTTGCCATAACCCCCGTCCCCCCAAAAGAAATAGTTGTTACGCCACAGGCAGTGCCTTATATCTACCACGAACAATATTCAGAAACACAATTCATGCTTCCTTTAAATTTGTTAAGTAGCCAAAAATTAATTTGATTTAATTTCTAACAAGAAATGAAATCAAACCGCTACAGTCTCTTATATATTTAATATGAACTATTTAGTCCAGAACAACCATTACTCCCTCTTCTTAGGCACGTGTTTACTGCACTAGAATGCGAAGAATTTATACGAGTAGTGAGACATAGAACAATAAAGCTACGGCAGTTGGAAAACGATTGCCAGGAAATCGTCAGGTAGGCGTGAAACGAAAGCGGATCTGAGATGAGGGGGTTTCGAGCCATGTGTACATACTACAAACGATCAGTCTCGCATCAATACGTTCAACAATGAAAACTGTCTTTATGCGAATAAGGGCAATGTAAGCAAGTAATAAAGAGTACTAAAGAAGTTGATAATGCAATAAGAAAGTAAGAGAACAGAATTCTGATGGTTGTAATAACAATTAGTTGCATCATCTTGTTTCCCTATTTACAGCGGCGAAGTAATTATTATTTAGTAATCTGCAGTGCTCCGAGAAAATACGATAGTTAGAAATATCAATGAGTAATGTTCTGTTAATAAATTAACATTGAGATTATATGTAAAGGTTTACTACATAAGTTTTTCAATATGTTCTCGACTGCCGAAACATACTGCTATACCGTGCTGGTCAGTGTATGGAATTTCTTTTTTTGATACCTGCTTCTGAAGGCGCTGATGCGGAATTATGTTTTGCTGGGTGCCTTTACGTCACAGAGTTCCATAGTTTCGAGAATGGAAGCACAGTGAGTTACAGTAAGTACTCGAAAAAGGATGTCGTGCACTTTGTATCGATTAAAATATTCAGTTGAATTTTTTATCCAGTACGTCACATTTTTCTCAATTCCCATTGGATAACGACCGAGGAGAGACCAACATGCCTGTGTAAACTACAAAGCCCGCAAGAGGCTGTTACCCGAATGACAGCTAAGTACAGCAGGCGATGTATGTCTTCCGGGAGAGATCTCTTTAGTGCGTAGGGTGTTTAAGGGAATGTTAATTTCAGTCTCAATATTTCTGTTATGCTTTGTTTTGGCGTAGACAATCATCTGACATTTTTCCTTCGGCACGTTTAGCTTGCATATTTAGTATTTAGCAGATATTCAGATTATACATCTTTGAAATTACTGGGAGACTACCAAGAAATACGTGCCAAGCACAGCTGGTAAGTGACCCTTGATCCATTACACATAAACAGCAATACTTATATAGTAAACCTGTACATATCTCAGTGTTAATTTATTTACAGAAAATTACTCATTGATATTTCTAACTATCGTAGTTTCTCAGTGCACTGCAGATTACTAAAGAACAATTACTCCGCCGCTGTAAATAGGAAAACAAGTTGATGCAATTAATTGTTATTACAACCATCAGAATTCTGTTCTCTTACTTTCTTATTGCATTATCAACTTCTTTAGTACTTCTTTAGTACTTGCTTACATTGGGAGCCAACTGATGAAACGCTAAATACGTAAGAAACTTCATTCAGTGGATTGAATAATTCCACCCTCGTAAAAACAGGTACAAATGTAGTATATTAAAATAATTTCTTGATTTTATAAACGTCAAGTAAATAAATACCGACTTTCTCATCGCTTTGCACTTAGTTTTAATCTTTTTTCATAGTCTATTTTCACCCGTATTCTATCTCGTTGTTGTGTCCTCACATGGACGCATACATTATCGATCTTCGAGCTCCTCCCACCCCACTATCGTGCATACCGGCTCTTGAAGCTACCTGATGAATATTTCAATATGTTCTCAGAATCACCCATTTACACCTCACCGTCGTTTCTCTCGATATCGCTTACTTGAAAAAGATTGACTTTTTTCAGTCAGGTGGTAGAGGTCATTCAGTTGCACCATGAAGGCAGTGTTGACGACAAACCATGCCTGTTTAACCTCCCCTGCGCTTATAACGTACATTCCTCACGCATTAATGCCTACTATAAAACATTCCAAACACTGTAATGTCTCTGTTCTGGATTCTTACCATAATTTTCTTTTCTTTTAATTTAGAAGCATCTTGTAGATTTATGAGAATAGCTGTTTCACTACATGTAATAAAAAGCTGTGCCAAATAGTCAACGATCACAAAGAACGAACATGAAATAACAACCGCCAACCATCGATCCACCTGAAAAAAAAAAAAAAAAAAAAAAAGAACCGTGGTACCGTTCTGGCCTGAAAACCGCAGGGTCAGTGGTTAGATTCTTGTTGTGATACATTTTTAATTTTTCGTTGTGTTCGAATACTTGCCCAATTTTAATATCTAATGCTATTTTTTACGAAAATTGCGCTTTTGTTTATTCGTAATTTTTTTACAGAAGGTTGTTAATAATGATGGTTTCAATAATAATAAAAAAATAGTTACGTTTTTTTGCGGCATTGGCTTCACTATTAGTTGACGACGATAGTTTTTGATTGTATAGTTTGTGAAAAGCTACGACGCTGTTTTTGGAAAGTCATCGCCATAGCTACTAATGGCCTTCCAAGCAGCTAACGTACTCAGCCATCGTTTTACGTGACAAGGAGTTCAGTTCGTCTGCATAAACAAAAACTGACGCATCACTTGGTATTAGAGATCCCAAAATGTTTTATATAGTTCGAAAACGAAAAAAAAAAAAAAAAAAAAAAAAAAAAAAATCCGAAACATTGGTATTGGAACCAGCATCCCTACGCAACCATATTTCTTTCTTCCTTTATTGTTATATTATTTATTTATTTTTCTAAAAAAAAAGAGTTACCACCGCCACTTTTGCCCTTAGAAAAAATACACTTGACCACTGCAGGCGTTAGGGCCTACTAACCTAATAACTGACAAGAAGGCTAATAGGCTACCTAAAGCAGGAAAATAATAATAATAAAAAATACAACTCAGAAGAGCTTGAAGAAATTACAGGAAAACTTATATATTCTACAATAATAATAAGAGGAGCGCCGTTTTGTTGCCGGCGGCATAGGTAGAAATGTCAAAACGCGTCTTCTAGTTGTTTGGACGTATGTTTCGTTGCGGATTATGTTCATTCAGGTTGGTTGTGTTTAGATTTATCTTATCATAGCTTGTACGTTCCAGCTGCGAGGTGGTTCATGGGAGGCACTCCGTAAGAAGTTGGAAAAATAGTGCTGGTACTTTGAATTACGGGTTAGGACGCAGTGGCGTTCATTGAGAAAGTTCAAATGTCAAAGTACTGACTTCTCGCCAGAACCAAAGAGGTATCGGATCGTGTGGCCACTAATCCGGTTTACCGAGTATGTATTGGTGGTGGGGTAGAAAGTCTCTCTCGGGAACAAGAGCATGTTGATGAGGATCTGGGTGGGTGTTTGGGGAGTAAGGAACGCCAAAATTCGCCGCGCGAGCGTCCAGACATCGTTTGCCTGACCACAGTGGAACCTGTGGCCGTCTGTGTCGTCCACTTCGCAGTGGATACAAAGGGGTGAATTGACGAGATGGATCCGATGCAGGCGACGTCGGTTAACTTGTTTTCCGTTCTCAGTGAGATACCAAGCTGACTGCACGTCTAATTGGAGAAAGCGTCCCTAAACAGCTTTGCAGATGTACCGTCACACATACTGTGGATGCTGAATTTCATATGCTGTTTTTATCTGAGGCAAACGAGCCAGTGGTAAAGATTTGTATACATAACTAAGGTCCAGGAAGAAACGTCGGATATGATGGAAAGCAACGGGAATGGCTGCAATCGTATCTGGGGCTACCAATGAGTCTGGGACAAGGGCATTGAATATGATTCCGGTGAGACTCTGTGGGCAAAGATTCCAGATTTTTAATTGAGAGCTGACGTAGAGCGCCGTGAGTGATCGATACATGTGTTAGTCCCATCCTACCACGTTCCCGTGGAAGTGCACAGTAGGGTGAGCCGAAAAAAGTGAATTTTTGAATATCGAGTTGTAATAGGGCTCGAAAGTTACGTATTTAAGTGCTGATTAGCAAAAAAAATTAAAAAATCTAACTTCATATCTTCAGTTCGCGCAAAGGTCTTAAAGTTTCTAAAAACATGATAAATTTATAGAATTTCTGAAATGTCATATAAAAATATACCTTTCAGTATCACGTCCTAATAGGACTCAAAAACTGTGTATCCATGTATAGTTTAACATAAAAATATTTTTGATAGTCCTAGCTTATGGAATCAGTTCGCGCTAATGACCCTGACTATCAAAATATGACAACATTTCTAAATGTTCAAAATGTTACGGAAATTTGCTAATATCTCGTATTTATATGTTTTAAATATGTTAGGTTTTATTTATTGTGATTTGATTATTTAAAGAGATAACATCATCACTTTGCAGCTCTTCGCCCATTTCACCATCAAATTTGGTTAAATGACCCAGAACTCACCACGAGGAGGTGGCTGCAATTCGAGTTCCACCCACACCCTGCCCAACCAACCAACTACCGAAGGAGGTCATACTAATTATATATTCATATTTACAATATATACATTTATTTACATTTTATACCTTTATTTACATAGTAGTCAAAGATGTAGTTGGCTTGAATTCTGATTTATGTCCAAATTTCGGCATTATTGATCTTGACAGCACAGTCGTCCTAATGAATCCATCTCTGGCTATCTTGCCCACATGCTTTTTCTGCAGCCTCTGTTACTAATTTTACACATCTTTCTACAGCCTGAGTGTGGCACAGAAAGTTCAGAAATTCAAATACTGGGTGGAAAAATGGTGTTATTCGCAATATAGAACTAAAAATTCAACGACCATTACAGTGGTTCATTTGTTTGCTTCAGTTCAACGAATTACTTTTCAGACACTTATTTCAATTTTTGGATGGAGAGTCAACTGGACCATCTTCGTTTAGTGGAATAATTGGAAAAAGACTGACTGACTGCAAAGTCACCTGTTATTGATTTTGAGGTTGTGGAGTCAGATTTGTCAGAAAAAATGGATCTAAACATACCAGATTTAAGCAAAGATCAACAATACCTCCTGGATATTGTCAAAACTAATCAAAGTGGAAAATGTACTCAAGATCTGGCTAATCGTGATCCTGGATCTCTTAGTCACCTCTTGATTAACATGTGCGAATAGAGTGTTGCGCTTGTATATTTCTGAAGTAAATCCCACAAATGAACTCACGATTTTAGTTGACTACATTCTAAAGACATATGCGCCAGTCTGGTTCGATATTAAGAGATACGCCTCAGTAAAATATTGTTCAAAGCATGATTTTAAGGTTATTAAAACTTCCAGACATCTTCCAGCGAACAAATATAAGGAAATTGATCCGGTGATTCAACGAAACTCTTTTTTTCTGTCATCCAGAAAACGTGTTATTGGCTATGATAGTAGACGAGAGGTCACATATTAGAGAGTTGGGCTTTAGAAGAGTCCTAAAAGCAAGAAATATGAAAACTAACCGCAAAGCTGCAGTAAGAACGTTTACTAATTACAACACTAGATTTTGAGACTACTGACTACAGTGAGCTTATAGATTGGTCAAAATGTAAGCTATCGTCTCACCCAGTGATGTAGAAATTGACGACAGAATCCATTTCTACATGTTTGATGAATAAGACCTTGCCCGAATTTGAATTTCTGAACTTTGCGTGCCACACTCAGGCTGTAAAAAGATGTGTAAAATTAGTAACAGAGGCTGCAGAAAAAGTATGTGGGCAAGATAGCAGAGATGTATTCATTAGGACGACTCTGCTGTCAAGATAATTAATGCAAAATTTGGACATAAATCAGAATTCAAGCCAACTACATCTTTGACTAGTATGCAAATAAAGGTATAAAATGTAAATAAATGTATATATTGTAAATATGAATATATAATTAGTATGACCTCCTTGGGCTGTTGGTTGGTTGGGCAGGGTGTGGGTGGATCTCTAATTGCAGCCACCTCCTCGTGGTGAGTTCTGGTTCATTTAACCAAATTTGCTGGTGAAATGGACGAAGAGCTGCAAAGTTATAATGTTATCTCTTTAAATAATTGAATCACAATAAATAAAACCTAACATATTTAAAACATAGATATAAATACGAGATATTAACAAATTTCCGTAACATTTTGAACATTTAGAAATGTTGTCATATTTCGATAGTTAAGGTCTTTAGCGCGAACTGATTACATAAGCTAGGACTATCAAAAATATTTTTATGTTAAACTATACATGAATACGCAGTTTTTTAGTCCTATTAGGACGTGATACTGAAAGATATACTTTATATGACCTATCAGAAATTCTATAAATTTATCGTTTTTTTAGAAACTTTAAGCCCTTTGCGCGAACTGAAGATATTAAGTTAGATTTTTTAATTTTTCTTTCGTTAATCAGCACACAAATACGCAACTTTCGAGCCCTATTACAACTCGATACTAAAAAAAAATTCACTTTTTTCTGTCCACCCTAGTGGAAAGGCGTCGTATTGCACTTTGAATATCAGTCCTGAGCTGACGTACGAGCTTATGCAGCCAATATACGACGTGCCAGGAGAGTTGGGATCGGTAGCACTTGAGCCACATGGGTTCACGTATTGTGTGCGTTGAACTATGTCGAGGGATCGTACCGGTGATTTGACAGACTTTTATGATTTCCTGTAGCGATTGCCTACCGTACGAGCTACACCGCCATATGCTGCGACAGCTTTAATTATTGGTACTTACGTGTACTTTGCAAGACTTCAAAGTCGATTATCTTTAGAATTATTGAGAGTTGCGTCGAATGGTTTTGGCTGATTGTTATTTAAGTTCTAAACTTCACGAACCATAAGCATAAAGAAATTCTGAAGTTCGATACCCGTGTGGTCTCCTTGTAAGTGAAGTGGCAATGACACACTCTGCCTTTCCGAACGTGTACTAGCGCGACTATAAGGCCACGTCCAGACATGCGGGAATCGCGCTACTTAAACCGCGCGGTTTGAACCGCAAAATGACGGTCTGTGTGTTCAGACAGGCTCTGTCCGGCTGCGGTTGGTAGGCGGTTGTCTTTCGAAGTGTGTAGAGGGAAGTGACAGGGTCGAAATGGAAGGCGGAGAAGAAATATTGTGCTTACACTGGTTACTTAAGGAAAGAGAGCGAAAGAAAAAAGCAGTATTGGATGCATCCTATACTAAATGATCGGCTCGTACATGGACAGTTTGTAACGATGTATCCTGCATTAAAGATGTATGCAGAAAAATTCTTTGACTATTTGACATTGTCAATAAATTATTTTTACGAGATACCTCAATTAGAGAATACATTTCAAGTTCTGAAACACACATGAAAGAAAAATATGATTGTTTGTAAATTTGAATTGAAAAGTAGTCTCTGTTGCAAATTATAATATTTATTTCTTTTTTAACGCGTTTCGCGCTTTTGGCGCATCATCAGAACACAGTAATAGGGAAAATACAGAAATTGGGGGCGTGAACATACCTCATAAGCAACTGGATAGCATTAGTTCGCGTAAAAGTACAGGATGCTCAGCATTTTGGACTGCATAAAATCTGAGGATTTAATCAAAAGCATCGTCAAGAGTTATAAGAAGTGGGACAAAAATTCCTAAAATGGAAGTTAGAGAATTAACGATTTTTTTCTTTTTTAATTCTCTAACTTCCATTTTAGGAATTTTTGTCCCACCTCTTATAACTCTTGACGATGCTTTTGATTAAATCCTCAGATTTTACGCAGTCCAAAATGCTGAGCATCGTGCGCTTTAATGGCAACAGCTGTATCTGAGGTATGTTCACGCTCCCAATTCATTGTTTCCTAATACTGTAGTGGATAGGTCCACGGCATGAAACTGACATTTCTATATTTTCCCTGTTACAGTGTTCTGATGATGCGCCACAAGCGCGAAACGCGTTAAAAAAGAAATACATATTATAATTTGCAACAGAGCCTACTTTTCAATTCAAATATGGATTCACTGTTGCTACACCAGGAAAACGAACTTTGGAGTAATGCTCGTAAATTAATTTTTATTCAAGAAACACCTATTTACCAAAAATATTCTCCAACGTATGTTCATCATTTCCAAATATATCCACCAACTCTTACCAAGCTTAGTTTTTGGCAGTTTTATTAGAATATTCATCGCTCTGAAGATCCCATAATGGAGGTCGTTTCTCAACTTCATTAATACATTATTTCAGTGTCGAAACGATCCATTGAAAGCGTTGTTCCGGCAACCAACTAAACGCCCCTACAGGAATCCAAAGAAGTAGAACCGCGAGGGCGCCACGCGATAGTATTTTCCGGCGGCTGAAATGCGGCTACCGCGCGATTGGACTAATCGTGCGGTTACGTGTGAACAATAACGACGATACTCAAGTAAATAAAACCCGCGCGATTCTGTAACCGCGTGATAATCGCCGAGTCTGAAGAAGGCCTAAAGGCTAGTTTACACGACGGTACAACGTTTCATGAAACTGCGCTACTGGCCATTACGCATGCGCGGCAGGCGTTCGCGCAACTCCTTGGCGAAACTAAACAGTTTCGGTAGCTTCCAATTTTAGTGAAACTGACTGCGCATGTTTTTAGGTTAGGTTATAGCCAATACAGAACAAAACACAACATAAAGAGGGGAACGGAAGAATTAATACAGTTTTTGAACATATATGCGATGCATAGGTGTTTGTGCGATTTTAAGTAGCGGCATGTTAGTGCTCTTGAAGCAATTATTCGTGAATTGAATATTGATGGGTTACGATTAGTGAATTGCAGACTAAAATACATTCTATTCCAAATACCTACACAAACGAACTATGGCAACTGTGGATTTGGGAACACGGTACAGGCACTGGAGAGACGAATATCTACTTGACTAGAACCGTAATGCAATTTGTAATTTCCGTTCTAGTAACAATGCCTCACGCATAACAGTATCTTGTTTCTTTATTACATTACTAACTGTGTTTAAAAGAAACGTAAACTGCTCTGGTGACATTTTAATTTGATTAAATTAACTTCTAGGGTCTTCAATTACAATTTCTTTCAGCAAGGTCGCTAAGCAACCGATGTGACGTCTTTTTTTAATCCAGTGACAAACACAAACACGTTTTTTACTCTATTTATGTTTAGTCTTATGCAGTGACTTCACACAGAGAAGCAATAGCTCCGCCACAACTCTTACAGCTACCAAAACTTTCCTTCTATGGCGACTAAGGCACTCACAAAACTACGAAATTGAAGTGTATAGTATTGGCGCCGTGTCTACAGACATACACGAAACCATTTGCAACGAGTGTCGCAACCTATAGTCGAGCCGCCGAAAGAACGACTCTGACAGCTAGCGGCTATGTTGCCGATGCTGCTACGCGGCTGTCCGTTGTTACGACGTGCCAGTCACCGGCATACGAATATCACTTCCAAATATTTTGGAACCGTTGCTATGAACTACTAAAATGTGAACGGACGATAACAACCACGAAGTGAAGGAAATCACTCTTTTTGTAGTTAAAAAGAAAGGTTTAGAAATATATGTCGAGTTAAAGTAAAGCTTCATATGTTCCACTATTCCATTAAATATAATGTATAATTTAGTTCCAATTTTTGTATAGTTTTTTTTTCCCCTCATTCGTTTACGGTCGCTGTCGAGTAATATCATCAGATCAGTTTCGACAGCCAGTCTATTGGTCACAGAAGTGACGGTTAGAGGAAGAAGCCATCTCCCATACGTCTGAAATTAACGACACGTAACACGGCACGAACAAACCGTTAACGATGAACACATGACAGATACTTTGCAGCGACTGAAGCATGCCACCCCGTGCGACCTTGAGTGGCTGAGAGGCAACGCAGCACCGCTACCCTGGCAACGTTTACGAATTCCAGAGATCAGGTTGGTGGTTGAGTGTCCCCCCTCCCCCACCCTCTGCGGCCCACGTGCGAGAACTGTCCGGGTCGTTCTTTCGGCGGCCCGACTATAGTGTCGTCGTGTACACTAGCCTTAAGAGTACGAGTGTGGCGACGAGTGGGTCGGCAGCTGCGCCCCCCCCCCCCCCCAGACGCAGTGCGCGCGCCACTGGCTGACTGGCTGGTCTGGCGGCGGCAGTGGTGTCGGACCGCAGGCATCCGCCTGGGCCGGCCGCATGCCGGCGCGAATGCCGGCGGGCCGCTCCCAGGGCTACCAGCGCCGCCCAGCCATTCCGCGGCTGCTCGCCACTGCGCACAGCCACGCAGCGCAAGCCTGTCCCTCACCCACCAGGGGTGCGCGCGCCGCCCAACACACACACACATACAGAGAAAGACAGAGAGCGAGAATGTGAAGCGAAACAGTCTGATTCCTACGACTGTCTACACTAGCACAGCCACATATTCCGAGGCAGTACTTAACTCAGGTGAGGTGGCTTACACAATGTACATATAGTAACCTATTTCATTCAGATATTGGCTACAATTTTACCCACTACTAGTCTTCTTATTCTTCTTCTTTCGGCAACGTTTCCGCTTTTATGCAGGTCGTTGACAGAGCCTCTTCCAAGCTTCTCTGTTCTCCCACAATCTGTCATTTAACACCTCCTCTCACTGCAAGCCTCTTCGGTTCACATCAACTTTCACTTGGTCTCTCCATCTTGTTCGCGGTCTTCCAACTGGTTTTCGACCAGATTCCATCCAATCGAGGGCTATTGTTGGAAGTCTTTCAGCTCCCACTCTCTTAATGTGGCCAAACCACTTACTTCTGTTACACTCTATAATTCACTACCAATCCTTCCAGATAATTGAACGCCACACTCTCCGCCTTGCTTTCCGTATCCGCGTCACTCGGTTCCTTTATGACCTTATTCCTTTCCCACAGCTGCTCAGGTTCCTCAAACACCTGATATGTCACCTGCAAACATGACTACCAGCACCAGCTTGTATCCTGTCTCTTGCTGCATCCTGGGCCTCTGCCACACAGATACCTCGTTATTCCTCTCTCCCTTCATCTCCACACTCTCCACAACCTCTCTGAGGGTAACTTCCGTCACCTCCCCCGGACGGATGATGTGCTTCGTCCCGACATCTACCCATCCTACCATCCTTTTCTCTGTAGTTGTCCGCCACCTCTCTCCTTCCCTCTCCCATTCCATTCCTCCCCATGTGTGGCTTTCCTCTCCCTCTCCTTCCCCAGGAGTCCTTGAGCAGTACTCCCTCATCCCCCTCACCTCCGGTACCTCCCCCTTCGTGCCTCCCCTCCCATCCTCATCCCCTGTGTGGCACCTGTGCCATCAGCTTTTATTACTGCATCGTCTTTGTTACAGTGTCAGTTCCAGTGCTCCTGTTTTTAAAACGTCAGCAACCGCCGAGTAGACAGTATATTGCGTTGCCACGTGATTTTAAATGTGTGCTCTCGTCATAGTCTACTGTCCCCCATTTCTGTGTTTTAATTTCCACGAGTTTTAATACGGCATATATGTGAGATTTAATCACCGTGACTATTTTAATTTCTGCATTGTGTTTTACCTGCTCTCTTTGTTTGTCATTCTCCAATTTTATCTCCTTGTAATGTTTTCAATTTTGTGTTTATTTTTCTCCACTTGTATGTTTTAAATTGGCATGTCAACGTTGTTTGTACTGTCGTCTGAAGAGCAGTAATGAAGCTGCTGCCAGCCTGACACCACCAGGTGGCTTTAAAATTACAATAAAGTAAAAGGAGAAGAAAAAACAATTGTAATTTTTCTGTCATACAGTACCATACCTGCCAACTTTTGAATAGGACTATCAGTAAAACTCACGTGCCGCAAAAATTCAGGAGATTAATTTCCATATAGTTCCACTTGACGAAAATAATGATTTACCAGTGTTACAAAAAACAATAATGAAATCGTATCTACTTCCATTGTTCTAGCGGACATAGGTTGGCTGCCCACAAAGTCAAAAATTAATGTTGTTCCTAATGGTTGACAGGTTCTTGTATGTACGCTTGTCCGTTGAGTTACTTAACTATCCTCGTTATGTAAAGACGGTAAAACTGCAGTCTGTTGCCCGTGTTATTAGCATGGCGAGGAATTCTGGCAAGAGTGTTTCTGAATCGGAGATACGGGCGCTACGCGCCCTCACATACTAAAAAGACTTTCACTAAAAATAATCACTGATTCATGCTTCAACATATCACATTCTCCAGCCATCTTAGAACATCTCGAAATGCACCATATATCCAAGTGTGGTCGCGTGTTCGTGATGTATCGAAACCGTAGCCCGTGCAAGCGTTCTTCACATTTACCCGAGAAATCATAACTCACACTGCAAATGATATGCTACTTCTACTATTGTCTCATTTTCTCTCTTGCATAAAAGGAAAACTTTACCAAGAAAAAACGAATGGAAGAAAACTGTGCATCTTCAATTTTGTCTGACCTTGAGTGCAAATGTAATGATGTAGTCACAGGAGGTAGTGTACGTATAGAAGCACTTCCTCATTGATGATAAGAAATGGTATTTATCTGTATGCTGGAAATCGATAAGTATGTTCTAGGTCTGAATGCCAATAACTAAAACTCATCGTCATTTCTTTGAATTTGCAGAGCAGACCCCGTCGACACCTGAGAGTCACATAAAACTTTAAGAACTATCCCGCCTTTAAATTCAATTCCAATGGCGTCACGAACATCAAAGTTAAAAGTATCAATCAGATTGAAAGGAGTACGCAACATAATTTTCACTTAATTTTTGCCTGTCATACAGCCTTGAGCAATGTTTTGTTACAAAAATCTAAGCTACAATTCTATAGAAAACAAATTTATATAATATTTTGTATCATTTCACTAATCGATATAACATACTGTACTCATTTTCATATCTTTGCTGTCAACCAAAGAGTTTGTTTTATCTTTGGAGTGTGTCTTGCACACACAGTTGTTGCGTTTAATGAGTCGAGGTGTGACCTTCGTGTAGAGAGGAGGCGGTGTGTGACCTTCGTGCAGGATACTGTCGGGTTAGTCTGTCTGTGTGTTAGTCTCGAAAAGTAAAAATTCATTTTTGAAGAATCGCAGCCAAGTCTACAGATTGAAAATTTTGTATGGAAATTTATGTCTCAAATAAGGTAAACTTGTACTTTGCTATTGTTATGTATGATAGCCTGTATGTAGCCTATATTGTAGTTGGGTTGTCTTTTGGGTAATGAATACTGTTTAATTCAGTTCGCATTTATCATTTATCCCTGTGTCATTTTACCAGTTCCTCGTTCCTTTCACCAATTTGAATTACTATCCGTTCTGATCATTGTTTCTTATGATAGAGTTGCATAATTATTGTGTTTGTAAATTTGTATGCTAATTATAACAGTTCAGTGTAGGCATTTTGTGATGATCAGTTGGTCTATTAATGAGAGCAGGAAGTAGTTTGTTCATAATTGCAGTAAAGATCATAGTTAAAGATTTTCTCAGTCTCAATGAAAGTTCAGATTATTAATGTAGTTAATGTTAGTAACAGTTAAAGTAATTTGTTTGATTAGAAGAGAAGTAGATCACGTAAAGAGATAAGACATATTTTCAGTGTGTGATACTTGAAATCTTTACCAGATTTGTGGAACATTTTTTATTGCATTGAATCTGTATGGTAATTGTTGTACAAATAGGCACATTATCAAGTGCAGTGATCTTGATATCCAATTAATATCAAATATCCTTGTTTGGCATCCTGTTAATTCAAGTAACAAAATTATCACTGTAGTAGCACTTTCTGTTCGCTTTCGCAGTCGAATTATACATGTATAGTCTGGTTGCTGGTATATGGTGCACGCTAACAGATCTGAACATTTCATTTGCTCACATTGGGTGTTTTTTTACACACGAGATTAATGTGTAGACCAATTACGAGTTTAATTACTGTTGACTTATTAACAACTGTACAATTTAAAGTGTTATCCGTTGCGCATCAAACTAAACCACATTTACGTAAGATCATTGCATCCCATGTAAGTTGCAATTTATTCTAACAGGGCAAAGGAAGGTACTAAGTTTCATTGCTTAGTCAAATTATTTTGTTACCAAAACCACAACAGAACATTTATTTGGGAATTTTAGCGAGGACAGTCTCTTAACAAAAACAGTGACACGCTCGCCCCACAAACACATACAACTTTTCATTACAAACACACACACACCACTTTTAAGATCTATGAATGAATTATCAACTATCGCAGACGTATCATCGACCCAGGCAAACAATCGTACATTGTACATATGTGGTGTGATTATCGAATGTTAACGTTTCAATTTTTTGTGCGTCAAATCGTAAAATAACACCGACCATCCGTAAAACCGTAAAATGATGCAATTTCCGTAAATTTTACGGATAAACCGTAAAAGATGGCAGGTATGCAGTACGATATTTTGCTATCTCAACCCTTTACTTGAGATTTACATACCGCTTATTTAAGTGAGAGGTTCAAATGTTTGTAGAACTTATGGGACTTAACTACGGGGTCATCAGTCCCTAAGCTGACAAACTACTTATGAACTAGCTAAGACTAAAGACGGTACAAATATCCATGCCCTAGGGTGGATTCGAACCCCCGACCATAATGGCCGTGCAGACCGTGACTGAAGTGCCTCAGCCCCCTCGGCCACCGCGGGCGGCTAAGAAAGAGGCACCATGGGGGTGCCATAATAGTGAAAAAGTCATTGCCCTCTAATACGCTGTGTAATCAACTCGTATGGCCAGTAGAGTCCGCGCACGATAAGGTGGACGATGCGCAGAGACGAGTTTCCCTCCGAACCGCCAGGCGAGTTCATTCCTTCCTTCGGAAGGGGAGGCCGCATCAGTCCACTTCCGCCTGCCGGCCAGTTCACGTCGAGTGAGCGCACCGCTATAAAAGGCGTGCACGATGAGTTGTATATAGCCAGACACGAGAGATTGTTTTCAGTGTAATTAAATTTATGTCGGAAGAGGCAAACAAGGAGATAAAAATCCCATTAAAAGTGTCCTTGAAACAGTGTAGGTTGCTACAAGTGTTTCACTTTGTACAAAAAAGAAAATAAAATAAAATAAAAATAAAAAAAATTACAAAAAATACAAATAAATTAAAAAAGAGACAGAGAGAGAAATTACTTGCCAGTAGTTATGAACGTTCCTCTACTCCAGGAAAAAGCGGAATAAAGATTAATGTTTAATGTTTAATGTTTGTAAAGTCTATGGAACTTAACTACGAGGCTATCAGTCCCTAAACTTACAAACTACTTATGAACTACTTACGAACTAGGACGGCACAAATATCCATGCCCGAGGGGGGATTCGAACCCCCGACCGTAGTGACCGTGCAGACCGCGACTGGAGCGCCTCAGTCTCCTCGGCCACCGCGGCCGGCGGAATAAAGAGAAAAGGGTTTAGATGTAGATGATTTTCATGAACAAGGTTTTTGGAATTTGATAAACACTTTCCACGTGACAAACAAACAGCGCCCCACAATGAAGTAACTTTTCCCGTAATAAGGGATAAAATATCTTTCAAATGTTCAAATGTTTGTTAAGCTTATGGGACTTAACTGCGGGGTCATCAGTCCCTAAACTTACAAACTACTTATAACTTATACTGAAGACAACACAAACATCCATGCCCGAGGGAGAATTCGAACCTCCGACGGGGAACGGCCTCGCGCATCGGAACAAAACACCTCAATGCACTCGGTCACTCCACCGCGGCAATATGTCTTTCAAGGGAAGTATTTCTTCGTTGCCGTACCCACTTCAAAAGTTACGCTTCAGGTACATTAGTTTTTTTTTTTTTATTTCAATGTAATACTTACATGCTTTATTATTCCCGAATTAACACCCTTCATATTTACCAGGTGACACTATAAACACATTAAAGGAAGGTTCTTTGGAACGTTTAGAAATGTCGATTATTTAAATTAAATTAAATAGTTCCCTGAAGGGAATTGACCTCTCATATATGTCGATGAAACATACATTCGCAGTTCGCATACTACCAATGAGTGCACAGATGGAACAAGTAATGGAGTAAAGCTGCCAGTTTCAAATTTCAGAAGGACAACGCCTGATTATTGTACACGTGGATAACTGATAAGGACAAGTAGTTCTGCAGACTATAAGGTATTAATGTGACTAAAAGCTGAAGGAAAAATTTACGTGTTCTGGTCTACAATACTGTAAATCATGAGGAATTGAGCATTCCTTTTAAATTTAAATACTGCAGGGACAGAAATTCCATAGGTTTTTTTAACGTGTTTCGTATTGTGGGTGTTTGATTTGGTATTGTTTCTGACAAATTGTTTAAGCTCTATCCAGATGACTGCAGTAAATTGAAGAGTAATAAAAAAAATTCTATTTACGAGTTAAACAGAAACACCATACTTTCTGCATGCACACCAGTAATACTAACAAATCAGTCCATATCCTGTATCGAAAATGTTACATAAATAAAGCTTTGAGTAACATGTATTTTGAAGTGCACTACCCCACCACTTCTGCTCCTCCCAGGCTTGCCCAGCCGTCTGCACATGTACCGACCAATTTATCCTGCGTCGACTCTAAAGTTGTTCATCTGCGTGGCATGGACAGTATGAGATTACTAATCTGAGGGGGGTCTGTCTGAAATACGTCTACTCAGTGCAACCAAGCCATGCACAATCAGATTTAAGTCCGGTGAACAAGCTGGCCACTCCGTTCGTTCAATTTCCTCAGCTTGAAGCACGTTGTCCACCAGTGCAGCTCTGTGAGGACGAGCTTTATCGTCCACCAGAAGGAACCCATCTCCTATGGTACCAGCGAAGGGCACAACAAAAGGTCGAGGGATCTCGTCTTTATACCTCTGCGCCGCGGTGGAGCGACCGAGCACATTGAGGCGCTATGTTCTCTGTGAGATTACTCTAAAAAAATTGTTCGAAAAAAGGAAAAATACAAATTTGTAAGTGGCCAGATTTATAAGAATATATTTAAAATATTGTCTTTGTATTTTATGTTAATTTAGTTTTCCAGCTAGCTCAGTAAATAGATGAAACATAAACCTTCTCAGGGACGTGATTATTCAGATTAAATTGTGGTTGAATGTCTTCAACTGGTGCGAGTATTCTTACATTAAATGCTATAAAAATAATGTTTAAAGGCAAATGTTATTAAGATTTCCTATTAAAGTCAATGTGGAACCTATCCTTTATATTAAAATTCTGAATATTTCTCACCTTAATGAATTTTGAAACTTTAACTGAATGTCCAACTTGAAGTAAAATTGCAAAGTCTGGATTCACTGAAGCTAAATGAAAACTGTCTTTTAACTTTTTAAGATATGGCTATCAGGAAATTATTTAATGAATAATAATAATAGTCACTTTGAATAATTAGCACAGAAGTTGGCGTAATTTTTATAGAAGTCCAGTTTTGTTTTGCAGAGCTGAAACAGAATATTATTATCTGTTATTATGAAGTTATATTTTCCATCCATCCTTGTTTTATCAGTTAGAAATTCTATATTTGTCACGTAATGGTGGCGGCGGTTGATGCAATCTGTGTAGTTAGCTTCTTGCTGAAACGAATGTTAGTCTATCTACATCTACATAAATACTCTGCAAGTCACACGGAAGTGCATGGCAGAGGGTTCATCGAACCGCTTTTGTTTGTTTGTAAATCTATCGAACCAAACTGTGTGGTCATCAGTCCGTAGCTTACAAACTACTTAAACTAAGGTAAACTTATCTAAGGACAAACACACACACCCATGCCCCAGAGAGGAGTCGAACCTCAACGGCGAGCAACCGCGCGCTCCACAGCGAGACGCTGTAGACCGCTCGGCTACTCCACCGCGGCCCGCTTTTGTGATGTCTCTCTAAGGTTCCATTCACTAATAGGTCGCGAGAAAAAAGAACACTTAAATCTTTTCGTTTTCGATCTGATTTCCCTTATTTCAATTTCTTTATCATTTCTTCCTATGTAGGTGTGTGGTAACAAAATATGTTAGCATTCGGAAGAGAAACTGTAAGAAATTTCGCAATTGGATCTCGTTGCAACCTATAACGACTTTCTTCTAATGATTTCCACCCCAACTCATAGATCATTTCTGTGGAAATCTCTACCGTACATCGCGATAGTACAAAACGAGCTGCCCTTCTCTGAACTTTGTCTAAATCGTCTATCAGTCCCATTTGGTGGGGATCCCACAAATGCGCAGCATTACTCCAAAATAGGGCGCATAAGTGTGGTGCAGGCAGTTTCTTTAGTAGAACTGTTGCATGTTCTAAGTCTCCTGCCAACGAAACTTTGGTTCGCTTTCGTTACAATATTTTCAATGTGTTCTTCCAATGAAAATTGTTTGTAATTGTTACTCCTATCTACTGAGTTGAATTTACGGTCTGCAGTTTTGACTGATTTATCGTGTAAATGAAGTTTGACGGGTATCTTTTAGTGTTCATATGGATGTCTTCACACTTGTCATTATTAAGGGTCAATTGCACTATGCAGATATCTAAATCTTTTTGCAGTTGCTTTTGAACATCTGGTGACTTTATTAACCGATAAATGACAGCATCATCCGCGAACAACGAGAGCTACCCAGAGTGTCTTCTAAATTGTTTATAAAAATAAGGAACAGTAGGGGCCCTGTGACAGTTCCCTGGGGAATGCTAGACGCCACTTCAGTTCTACTCGATGACTTCCGTCAATTACAACATACTGTGTCCTGTCTAATAGGAAATCACGAATCCAATCGCACAATTCTGACGATGTTGTTGCATCTCACTACCTGCCCACTACACTTTCTTAACCCAACTACTCGTGAAATTCGTTTGGTACGGTAAATACAAGTCAACACAGCCCCCTCTCCAGGAAATTTCTCTTGTTACCACCACCTCGGTTGTCATGGTGTTGTTGTCTACACTCTATAGAACTGACAGAAAGACGTCGAACTATTTTAGTTCATTCAGCCTATGAAAAGACTTCAGAACTTAGATATCTCAACTGATCCCCTAATTTTTTCATCAGTATACATCTACCAGTTCCGGCTTTAGGCCATAATCACAACTTACAGTCCGATTTGATCTTTGAAAACCGAAACCGGTTGTTGTTCACATATAAGCCAAATACATGTACTTACTAAAGCATTTTACAGCTTTTTCAAGTCACCTTAATAAATTTTGAACTTAGTCACAATACCAATACTTTTAGTAAATTTCTTCTGATTATTTTCGGTTGCAATTTCTGAATGTGTGACTACGCAGTAATTCAACAGCGTACATTGCTGTGAGAGAATGAATAATAATGTGTCCTATTTCTGACGATAGATGAAAGGTATGAGTTGATGTGCGAATTTTTATTATGTTTTCCTATTGCGGCTTGGTGAACGGCTTTGTGATGAGTTGAAAAGTATGCTCATTATAATGTTCACACTCTGAATACACTAATTTTAGGTTGCGTCAATACTAAAGTGACCAAATATCAATCGACTTTACGGCAACGGCAAACGACGTGGCGTAGTATCGAATATTTTTTTATTCATAATGACACTGCCTAGAAAAGGAAAGAACTTTTAGTTTCCCCAATAGTAATAACGTATTACTGGAAGGTAACCATCTGTATATCTTCAGCTTACGTGCAATTGCTGTTCACTGCAGTACTGCAATAGGTCCCAATTCACAACGAAAGAAAATCGTTATCTTTCAACATGTTCATCCAAAACGATTATGCTGTATCTCAATATATTTTTACCAAAAATTGAATTCTACAAACAAAAGTTTCCGAGATGTAATGAAATTTGCACAAACTATGGATACACAATACCAGTATGACAGTTAATTAGAAGAGCATTTCATTATTATTGTATGACTGCAGCTTTAGAACGACCTTGTGTCTATTTAACTGGTGATGCAGCTCATAGCATTAATTTTAAGCCGCATCACTCTGCTGGCAAGAGAATGTCATTTTCCAAGTAAGTTTTCAAACAGAGAAACCTCTCTACAACTGGAAGAAGGGGAGTTACGCGACTTCATTCATTATATGGACATGCTTTTCTTTTCTGCAGCTGTGCAGATAGCAGCGATACAGCAAGAATAAATTCCTCTGAAACGTGAGGTGAATACCGCTACACGAATATCAACTTCAGAACAGAAGACTTTCTTTCTTCTTCGTGTACAAAATCTACGTCACATCTTGTTTGGCTTCTAGCCTCGCAAGAATCACGTTTAACCGCGAAAGTAAGCTTTATTGTGTTATTCACGAGATATAACTCCACAGTAGTTTGATTCACAGTAAGAATAACAGAAGCACCTCAATGTACGTTATTCAGTAATTTCCAGTTAGACCGAAAAAGTACTTATACCGCATACTCCTCTCACCCCAAAGCTGCGGTAGTAGAGGCTTCTCAGAATTTGATGTAAAAAGGTTGGACCACTGCATTTCCGACATCCATCCCCCAACACATGGTCTACCAAACATAACAAGAGTTGAAACTAGGTTTGCATTTTGTCTGAGTTGGTAGTTCCGCAAAATCACCCCTTCTCATCCCCGCATCCTTCTAGAAATAGTAAACAGAGGAAAATTCGTAGAACGGAGCTTTTCTATGAGTAATTCAAGTCACTTCTGGAAATTCTGCAAATAGTGCATTAATTCTGTTTGAAATTTCTACTGCGTGGAAAATATAAATAAGACCTTGCAAAACAGCGCTCAAACTTTTGCAGATAGTCACATGTTAGTGCTTTTACCAGTACCTTTGTTAGTATAGCAGTGTTACGAGAATTTAATCAGCTGTTAACGGTTGCCCTAAACTTTGTTGGTACTACCGATTTGCAATATAAGAATATAATGCGCTACATCAACAAAAACATGGCAAGGTAATGATGCCAAAGCCATGTTTTAAAAGAAGCTCTGCAATCCTGGGCCTGAACAGGAGAGAGATTAGACTCATGGTTGGATTGCTGACAGGCCATGGGAATTTCAAAAAACACCTACATACAATGGGAATAACAGAAGAGGACCCTAAATGTAGGATCTGTGATGACGGTGATGAAACTGCATCGCATCTAATCTTCGAATGCATTGCATTGGAGAGTAAAAGGCACAGAACATTTGGGACAACCAGACCCGAAGAAATAAAGAACTGGTAAAGGGACTCCTTGCACTGTTCAAGGGCAGTGGTTGGCTTTACTAGATATACAGGGAGCGATACCGCACAATAAACTTAGTTTCGGTGCGGGCAGTGGCGGGTTCGACCAAGACTGTTTTGGCTTCCCTGGAAAAATCAAATCAAATCAAAATGCGCTACAAAATTAAAAGATTCTTCCACTGCGATCCAGAAATTTTCAGTTGGGTTCAATGGTGGTCAAAACCTTCCTCTGTAACGTTGGAAACGCGTGGGGCCCTGTAACATCCTTTGGGGTCGGCCAAGCTTGAGACAGATGAGTGTCGACACTTATGGGGAAAAATGCCCAGACCTCATAGTTTCATGTGAGTCTTAAGGTGTGTCGTTGATGTCGCTTTGTCAACAAATTTTACCTAAGTTTTCTCCATCAGCACCTTGAGAAGGTCACCAGTCCCCATCGTACCTACAATTCACCCCTTCATCGATAGCCTCTGCTATGGCGGGAGACAAACAGGTGCATTTAAGGTACTGAATATTTTGAACTGAAGTGAGGATACAATTGAACGATGCAACTGATTTCAATATTCTTTAATGATTCGGTAAATTAATAAGAAAAGATCAAGTAGCTTGCTTCTTTATACGATCTGGTCATTATTACCAGTTTGAATATCCATAAACTTCTATTACTTTCAATTTTATGGTATACCTATGAAAAGGGTAGCACTGTAATACTATTCTAACAGATTAGTGTATAACTTTTGTTCAGTTGAAGCAATGCATTGGGCTTTCTGTAAGGAGTAACGACACTATAGTGTTATTCGAAACTGACGCTGTAAAACTAACAAATATATATTTGTTTAAAAAGCGTCTAAAACATCGGCGGAGAAACTTAGATAACAATACGAATGACGAATATGTTGTGTACTGCTACGCATTTTTTTCATGTACTTAGAATTCAGAGTGATTCGGAATTTATATTACACATTTGTTTATACGAAACGGAGCTTAAAAATATTTGGTAATTTACGCCCGTAAACATCTTTTTAGAAGATAAATAATTTTGACATAAGAGTTTTCTGGGTGTTGTACCGCGTAATGATGTAAGAAGGCTATTACTTAAATAACGTTACAGTGGCCTTCATCTGGATATACCCAGATGAAGGCCACTGTAACTTTGGCCGAAACGTCGGTTATTTAAGTAATAGCCTTCTTACATCATTACGCGGTACAACACCCAGAAAACTTTTATGTCATCTGATTCTGGCCGTGGAAGCCTACGTAATTATAAACAATTTTGTTTACAAAATCTGAATGACAAGCACCAGATGCTTCTACCTGCGTGAACTAGAATATGTGCTCGAAATGCCGACCACAAGGTTCGTTGCACGAAATGTACCTGCAGCTATGTTCAAACAAATCCCTTTTAAAAGTCGTAAAATTGCCCAAAATGACCTTCTTACAACCAATAGAATGGCAAGGATATCGTCTTGTGAGTCCATGGGGCGCTGGTAAATAATACTCTTCATGTATCCCCATGAAAAACGTTCAAACAGGTTCAAGTGATGAACAACAATTTGATTGTGGCATCGGGTTTTGCTCGCTACTGCGGTTTTAAATGTGCTTTATCTGTGAAATGAATGAGCCTATGAACGCCACACAACAGTCTAACAACCATACTTAATATTCGGCAAGTAACGCAAAATAATATAGATTTACAATTAACTTCATAGTTGGTACAAATGAAATTAATATTTACTTAATTCACAATTATAGATATTTAATTAATGAACAAACTGCGATTTTGATAGTAGTCTTTAATTTCTACCATCAGCTGCCTCAGTGTACACTCCACAAAAACCGTCAAGGCTCAATGTTTTTAACCATGGCGCTGGAGTCTTTCTCGTATTCTACTTCCTAACTGCTTCGTCCACGATCTTTTGGTTTTTTCGTTTACTTTACACCACGAAATTGTATCTGCCGTGACAGTTGCTACAATGATGTCAGTCAATGTTATTGTCATATGATATGAAATCTGTGGTAGTAAGGAGATTTCGGACAGAAGACAAATGTTTAGTTGTATTTTTATGCTATAACTGCACAGAAAAGTCTACTAGCCGCAGGTGTTTATTTTGAAATTGGCATATGTACAGCTAATAAGTGGGTAATAGCTTGGCATTAAATATCCAGCAACAGAGAAATTAAGAAATAAAATCCTAACCAAAGTCTAGAACTTCTCAACACAACTTCTCCTCATTCCTTTTTTACGTTAGTTAACTTGATCATATGCCCATAAATGTTCTTATTATTCTAATCCTATGGGACAAATCTGCCAAGATCATCGGTCCC
The DNA here is from genome assembly GCA_026315105.1 of Locusta migratoria. NCBI lineage: Eukaryota > Metazoa > Arthropoda > Insecta > Orthoptera > Acrididae > Locusta > Locusta migratoria. Next base: position 430,067,518 of record CM048747.1, read on the forward strand.
TAGCCTTACAAACTACTTAAACTAATGTATACTATGGACAACACAGACCCCTGCCCGAGGTAGGTCTCGAACCTTCGACGGGAGTGGCTGTGCAATCCATAACATGAAACTTCTGACCGCGCGGCAATTTCCAGTCGGCCATATGTTCTCATGAATAAATAGTTGAAGAGTCTATGAGAACTTTGGCAGAGGTATTGTCTCTGTCAGAACAGTTGCTATACTAAACGACATTTATCTGGAATTGTATCACTTGAGCGTGCTTCTCTCATGTTTGTGATCGCAGTTTCACCAAGGTGTGACATCAACAACGGCAGTATGTAAGGCACTACACGTTTGTGTCGTAAGTTCACTTCCGTTTAGCAGAGCTGTTGTCTGGCATGGTGGAGTAGACGTTACGGTTTGCAGGCTGACACACACTTTCAAACCTTTCAGCTATGTGGCCATAAAATGTTTTATCTGAGAGTTTATATAAAATTAATACATACTTTTAGTTGATGCCCCATGTTTTAAAACGCTACAGAAAATTATCAGAGCTAAAAGAATACAGAACTTGAAAATTTGAATAGTTATGTAGCTCTTGTTGATATAAAATAACCATTATAAAAATCAACAGCCCTTCAGAATAGGCATGAACAACTCCTTTGCATCATTCGAATATTTCTGGAAAGCGCAATAAATTCCAGAAAACAAGACATTGTCCGCCTGTAACGTGAGATTACTAGTGGTGGATAGCCCTTTAATGAGTCGTTGAAAATGAACTATTCATTCCTACGAATTGTGAACTAACCACTCAATTCCAATGAACTGCTGCTTCAAACTTTTCACAGTTCTGACAGTTCATATCTACATCTACATACATACTCCGCAATCCACCGTAAGGTGCATGGCGAAGTGTACTCTGTACCACTACTAGGCATTTCCTTTCCTTTTCCACTCCCAAATTCACCGAGGAAAAAAAAGGATGCCTATATGCCACCGTATGAGCCCTATTTCTCTTATCTTGTTCTTTTGATCATTAAGCGAAATTTAAGTAGGCGACAGGAAGATCGTTCTACACTCAGCTTAAAATTCAGGTCCTCTAAATTTCCTCAACAGAGATTCACGAAAAGAACCTTGTCTTTCCTCCAGCGATCCTCAATTGAGTTACTGGAGCATGTCCGTGATACTCGCGTATGGGTCGAACCAACCAGTAACAAACCTAGCTGCTCGCCTCTGAACTGCTTCTGTCTTCCATTAAACTGATCTGCTGCGGGTCCCAAACACTTGAGCAATACTCCACACATGTTCGTACAAGCGTTTTATACGTGGTTTCCTTTACAGATGAAGTACATCTTCCCAAAATTCTCCCAGTAAACCGAAGTCGCCTGTCCGCCTTCCTCACAAGCCGGCCGCGGTGGCCGAAGAGACTGAGGCGCTTCAGTCACGGTCTGCACGGCCACTACGGTCGGGGGTTCGAATCCCCCCTCGGGCATGGATATTTGTGCCGTCTTTAGTATAAGGTAGTTCATAAGTAGTTTGTAAGTTTAGGGACTGATGACCCCGTAGTTAAGTCCCATAAGCTTAACAAACATTTGAACATTTCTTCCTCACAACTGTCATTATATGTTCGTTCCATTTCATATTACGCCTTGATACTTGAACGACGCGACTGTATCAAGAAGCTCACTACTAATGCTGTATTCGAGCATTGTGTGATTGTTTTTCCTACTCATGCGCATCACCTCACATTTTTCTACATTGAGAGCTGTCTGTCATCCTGTAAGCTGTTACTGTCAATTAAAGACGACACCCTCCCATACACCACAGCATCAAGTCTCTGATGAACACTCGCTGTCGAGAACTTACTGCATTCTATTATTCAGGAAGTCTTCCAGCCAGTCGCAAATCTGTGAACCTATTCCTTAAGCATTAGCACGCTGGAAATACCTTGTTCGTGTTCTTTCCATTGTTTTTGCTATTTTTTATATCGTCTATGAAACTAAGTTTGTTCGCAGTAGCTGAAAGAAGCTATAGAAAAGACATTTCGCATTTACAGTTGCAACAATCAACCTCATTGAGCTTAAACACCATATTCGGCTGTCTCTCCCATCCACATAGTTTCCCTCTCCAGCTTTACAGGCGCCGTGTCACTTATTTACTGCCAACGTCAGCCCCTTCCCTATCGCCGCAAATAGGCACCGCATCACCAGCCCCATTCAAAATATCAGCAGATCCTTTAAAGAAGTGACTAGTGACCACAGCCAACAGAAGTGAAATTATTGCTTGTGAGTGTAGAAGTGGACCTCGTGCAGAATACACGTTAAAATGAGACTCCGCCTTGTAGGAAAGTATTTCATACTCTTACTGAAATAATTAGACTAAAAGGATTTCTGATGATTTACCTAAGTGTATAAAAATACCTTTTCTGGATGGAAAGATATAGTCTTGGTATCACTTCTGACGCATATATTTAGAGAATTCAGAAAAAAAGATAAAAAATAAAAATGAATTTCATTATTTTTCTGTTAAGCGATTTCTTCTGTCTTATGAGGGGTCCTTCCACCGTAAACACACTTTCACAGGGCGTAGAGGAGATGTTGCTACAATACAAAGACACGTTTTCACAGCATTAAAGAGTGTATGGTATTCTTTTTATCATTCAGACCTGTACTGAAGTGCGTTGCCTTATTTCCGTCATTCCTTAAGTTCTCGATAAAAATAAAATCCATTTATTTAAGACAACAACCAAAATAGCTTTTTAATTTTTATTTAGATAACTGGTTTCGGCAGTTTAACTGCCATCTTCGGATGCACATGCAAAATGATACTCAATATATGCTATAATAGAATAGGTCAGAGGAATACATATCTTTAAAAATCCAATTTCGATCTCACCTTTCATTTCGTTCCTCAGATAATCACAACTAAAAACTTACAGAAACACACTTATTCGCGAACATTATTGTTAGTTTCCCGTTATATAAATAACATCAAAAGTATCATCCTGTGATAAGATGTGGCCATTAAGTTAAAAAAGTGACTAAATCAGATGTCCAACTCACAAAATGGTACCAGATAGCGCCCTGCACATGAACTTTGAAAATCACTTCCTGATGTCAGCAATAATGATCTTGTACATATGCAACGACATTCACATTTACAATATGTAAATAGACAACTAACATGTATATCAATGTATTGCCCATTTACTGATAAAATAAAAAAAATGAAACTGGGTTTCACACAGTACAGGTCATGACATTAAAATTATAGAAGATGGCCAACTAAAAACATTGTTGCCCGTTAGGTTAGATATTTATTATTCAAAGCAAGCATTGATCTATACAATTATAGTTAACAATTATCTAAATACGACAATTTCTCCTAGTGTGTAGGTTAACCATTTAAAAGTATAAGAAATTGAGGAGAAGAGAGAATGAAATCGCTACAAAGCCCGAAATGTAGACGTCAAATATCAATAAACAGACCTAATGTACACACATATGGGTTGAGGAAAGATTTAAAATAATTTGTGACATTTTAAACGAATTTGTAGATCAATAGGATGCCATTGTGAAAACGGTTCGCTATGAGGAACTTGCGTTGTAACCTAAGGTCTGGGCACGGAACCACAATATCAAAACTTAATTAACTGAATGTACAGAAAATTATGATATATCATATACAAAACAATTTACATGATCAATAATCCAATAACAATTAGTAAGGTTCTGAACTTATTTGTGATTCACGCAAGTGGTGCTCAAAGACTAATTGTTACCCATTTCCACTTGTAATAGTATTGATATCGTATAGTTTAGTTAAGTCATATTTGATAGCTCGAAAAAATTCGTCGATATATTCGGAAATTACTATTATCAAATTCTTGTATTGTTGACCGCTATAGGCTATTCCACCCAGTTTATTTTAACGTTTGCATCATAACCAACTTACGTTAATCATCTGTACGAATTGTGATGACATCCTCCATCTAGATACCGTATGTTAGAAAAGGCATCTAAAACACTACTTAGAGTATGATTAAAATTTTTCGCTTCATTTAAATCCATTTTGTGCACAAATGTGCTTAATAACCACCTACGCTTTTAAGAGTTCTCGACCTTAGCCAATCGAAAAGTAATCCTTGTTTGATCGATTCGTCAATCAACAGTTGTCCAAACCCACAATCCTAAGCCTTGCAGTAACGTTTGTGTATTGCGAAAGACCGTTTTCCAGGTACGGAAAATCGTAAACATAACGTATTCAAAATTTAATAAGCACGCACAGATATCGCAGGGCTAATTATAAAAATTTGATTGCCGTTGAAAAATATTCTTATGTAAATGACCACAGTTATGTTTTAAAAACGAATCGAACTTGTCTAAATATACAAAGAATTGTCGTTAAAATTTTAATACACGAATCGAAATCAGTAATGTGTTTAATGTGAATTTGTATTCATAGAGATAAGATTGTGGCTCTTGTCTGTCACTGACGTAGACTTATCAAAATACTTCCTTCACTAAGGCAGTTCTCAGCAAAATCTACTGTTACTTTGGTGTATTGCGAAACCAACAGCACCTTTAAAGGTTCCTTGCTGTCTGCAAAATGTGTCATGAATCAGTAATAAAGAAGTAATCAATAAAAACGCCACATTGACGCTCACAAGTGTTAGAACAGAGTATGATATTTTCCATTAAAAATTGTCCCCTTCCCTTCCACAACCACCCACTCCCACACACACACACACACACACACACACACACAGACACACACAAAAAAGACACTCGTGCACAGTGCGAGACTAAAGGCAACTCCCATCCATAAACGCCATTGGTCTCCAGTGAATAGTTTTGGCTGCAAAATGAAATATACACACACGTCCAATATATACACGCAACACACATACACACACGCGCCTGCGCACGTATGTAGCGGCATCCCCTCTACTAATAAAGACGATGACAAGAGCTTGTAATTAGAAGACTGCTTTCGTTTTTGGTGGGCATGCAAGAAACGGTGTTATGAGCCGTCGTTTTGTTAGGTAGTAGCCGCCAACTATGTCCTCTGTCACTACTGTCTGTCAATCATCATAGCATCTTACAAGATCTTGAAAGGTGCCTAAGTTAACCCGTTCAGTGCGGAGTTAGTGCACAAACGCCACCCTTCCCCTGCGAGCAATATGTGTCGGCACCCTCTCCGCTGCGGTGCTACGTCCTTTTTTCACACACAAAAGTTTTCCAACATGTTTTTGTTTCGAATTTCTCTTTGGAAAGTACATCTTGTGTTCGGGGTTGTGAACAATTCGTTGGAGCACGAAAATTTCAATAAGGGTTTTTACCTCGTCTCCTGTAGTATTCTGCCAACTGCAAATCCTGGAGCATGGTGCTAAATCTTGATGAGAAGCTATGAACTGTCGTGCGTGTAACTTAGCCTGTCCAGCTATATTTTGCACAAAGCATCATTCGCAATACACTCAAAATAAGTCTTCACGACATAATTTATGGTTTCAGAGGCATAACTGTACCACTAATACCTCTGAGCAAGTGTTGATTACGAATTTAATGAAATAAATCGCAATTTTCGATCAGTTGTGGCTTCACTGTACTAGGTTTAGATGGAATACCAAATTGCGGCTGTGGTATAGGAAAGAGACAGTGTGGCGAATGGAAATTTGGGTGTGGCGGGAGACGTGCAGGAAAGAGTCCTCTGCAGTCGGGCTGTGTTCTTGGTGGCGGAGTGGTCAACGCGTCTGCCTAGTAAGCAGGAGATCCCGGGTTCGAATCCCGGCCGGCCACAAATTTTCACTCGCCGCAATTTGGTATTCCATCTAAACCTAGTACAGTAAAGCCATAACTGATCGCAAATTCCGTTTTATTTCATTCATTGAACGCTGTAACGTCATCAAAATATATAATTGATTACGGACTAGCACGCACAATTACACTATGTACCGTCTATTGTAATAGTGTATCGATGTCAATTGCTTGTGATTCGAAGTTACTTTCACTAGCCTCAACATCCGTCATCTGAAAATATTCAGAAATGTTACTAAAACATCGTAACTTTCTGAAAAAAAAGCTGTTATATCTCTCAATCTAATAAACGTCTTATTTCTGCAAAACATCACTCAGTAACGCGACTGCTGCACTGAACGCAAACTGTCCACGCGTGACCCAGAGCAAACGATTATAATTAGCCCATAATACGCTGTGTTGCCTGAAGAGAGCTGCCATATAGTAGACGAAGCTGATCTAATACCACAGTTGCAATGTCAGGGCGAAATGTCGTCATTCCCACAAGCCAGTAGCCTCTTAACGGGGCGGACGGATATATGCGCACTCAAACAGTTAGGTTTCCCACTCGGCTGGCTGATCGAATCGGGAATATCCAGATTTGTGCGCCGTTCGGATGTGACCGTATGCGAACGTCAGGACAAGGATAATCTTCTTCGGTGATGCTATTGACCTACTCTGGCCACCAAAATCGAAGTTCGGTGTGTTGTGCGTCGAGTACATCGTAACTGCATCACATATGCACCTGCAGTCCACAAATCAGTAATGGACTCCCGGCCACAAATCTGCGTAATACGGCGCTATTGATCGCAGGCCGGCAGCAACAGGATTAAGGAATTGCTGCCCCGTGCGTAGGCCTCCGATGGAACGGAACAACGCAGGCCGATGCGTCTGCAGTGCGGCCGAGGCTGCGAAACGCGGACTGCGGCAATGAACGCTAGAGCCCTGTATTGGGAGAGTAGCGCCAACCTTTTACGTGTGACTTGCCGACAGCCGCCGGCTGCTATTGGTCAGTCGAGCGCGGGTGGGGCACGTCCGCCATTTTAGGCCTAAGCAATCCATCGGCGTAAATGACATATTTCACTTAACTACCTGATATTTTAGCATTTAGAGGTGTTTAAAATGTGTAGACTCATTAGGTATTAAATTAAGACCTTAACATTGCATATTCCATTTTTATATGGTGAAAAATGCCGCGTTGTTGGCAGTGAATTGTTATACTAAAACAGTCCGAGGTACTGTAGCAAGTTTTACGCATTCCACGGGGCGAAAGAGATGCGAAAAGACGCGAGTTATAGGTATACCACATCGGAAGAAAAAATGCATTTCCATACGAGAATGCAAAATTTTGCGAAGTAAGTAAATTTGTATTGAAATATCGTGTAAGCTTCTAGTTTATCTGTTCATACAAGTTTCTTGTGAGCAATGTTGGACGGACAAACATGTAAGAGAAAATATATTTTTAAAAGATATAAATACATGCAAATCTAACATAATGTGCCGTATTTGACGAATTTCGTATTTCTACTTAGCCTGCATATTACGGAAGTTTGGGCGGTATACGAAACCGCCCATTAAATAGATCTCCAAAACTCGAATTTTAAAATAAAGTTTATTTTACCGAAGTACCCAGCAATACGATAACAACGTGTAAAACCTGAAACCTTCCCAAAAGTTTAGCTCAGTTAATGTTACGTGATAATATCACATGTAGGTTAGCACACTACACCTATCAACATTAGGCACTAGATGAATGGAAACCAACATGTATTAATTACATCTACTTTGATATAAACCAATATATTAGAGGTAAAAACGTCAGTCCTTAGCTAATTTGAAGGCAAGAACGTCACTTATTGCGAAAGCAGTGCATTTGGTACAAGGTTTAAATTTTAGCACGAAACAATTTTACAACTAGTTTGCTCAAAAATAAAGGTCTTGAACTCAGATTACCAATTTTTCCTTAATATTCGCTGTAGATGTGATGAAACGATTAAAAACTTAAGTTCATTGTTTACTTAACGTATTGTCATACCACGTCGATGTACAGACCGGTTCCCTTCATCATAAATGTTAATTTAACAGCGCCGTGCATAGCGCTGCTATTGCGAGATAGGCCTACAATGGCGGCGCTCGCCCGGTTGGCGGTACTCTCCCAATACAGGGCTCAAATGAACGCTGCTTTGCCCCGCCCACTGTGGGAAGAGGTACGATGGTTTTGAAATCCCAGCGGCGTTACAGCTGACTAATGTTGTTGAGGCACTCTAGCAGCGCAGTTGTACTCGACGACCATGCTGGGTCCTCATATTTTATTCCTCGTTTTCACACGTGTTTGCATCTGCCGTCTCTGAAATTGGGATTATTTAAATTTCTTTGAAGTCTGAGTGTATTTCGCCTGTCTCATACCAGTTCCATACCAGATGAAATAGTTTTGTCATGGCTGACTATCCCAGAGATTTCAGCGGCCAAAAACGTACAATTTGGTACAATTTATCGACGCTCTAGCACTAGCGTATCAAGCAAGAAACATGGAAGAATGTGAGGAAACCTTGACTGCAGGTTTACCCATAATGGGCAACTATTTCCAGAGCTGGAGACTGAAGCCAAATCCTACTAAAACACAAGTAAACGCTTACCGCCTTAGTAACTGCGAGGTAAATCGCAAAGTGAATGTGGCCTTCGAAAATGTCCCCCTGTAACATAACCCTTCCCGAAAATACTTGGGGGTCATTTTAGATCGGGCTTTAAGTACCATCTACAATACGTAGCACAACAAGTGAACAAGTGAACACCAGAATCGACATTGTCAGTGTGGTGTCGCACAAGTGCGCGCCACCTACTTCCGCCGCGCGCCGCCATGCACGCACGGCGCGGCGTTCTTACGACGTCAGCCACGAGCGCCCTCCGCTGCTATCCCGCTCGTGGCCACCACTGAACGACATCGTTCACTTGGGACTGAGATAGGAACCAGATAACACTTCGGCATCAGATAGGCACCAGTAAAGACTAGGCACTAGGCAGGCCTCTAGCTCAACTATGTATCAGCATTCTGCAGTACTGAGATATGTAAAAGTTAAGTATTACGAAGTCTTTATGAAATATATATCTCTTCTAATTTATTCTAGGGTTTCTAGTTTCTGCTGTCCAACTAGCTGGTCACCTCCATACCGCACAAGCGTGCATCCTTTATTCCTGAGTCGGTCTCTTTCTACTCGGCCACCGACACCTACGACGGGAACGAGACACAAAAGCGGCGACGAGGCTGGGACACAAAAGTCAGAAAACAGGCTGTGTCAGGATGGGATGCAAATGCAGATACTCTTCGTACTGCTACATTGGCATTAGTTTACTCCACGGCAGAATGCTGTGCTCCAGTGTGGATAAATAGTGAATATGCACGTAAAGTCGACGTCAAACTATATCAAGCTATGACAATAATCAGTGGAACTACAAAGTCCACACCACTTCCATGGCTGCCTGTATTGTGTAATATTCCACCTCCATCAATAAGACGAGACGTCCTACTATATCAAGCTATGAGAATAATCAGTGGAACTACAAAGTCTACACCACTTCCATGGCTGCCTGTATTGTGTAATATTCCACCCCCATCAATAAGACGAGATCTCCAACTATATCATCCTATGAGAATAATCAGTGGAACTAAAGAGTCTACACCACTACCATGGCTGCCTGTATTGTGTAATATTCCACCTCCATCAATAAGACGAGAAGCAGCAGCAATAAGAGAATTCCACAAGAACTCCACTCACAAGAACTCACTTCTATACCCCACAAGCGGCTTTTAATGAAATTGCGTGTTTATGGAATATCTTCCCAATTGTGCGATTGGATTCACGATTTCCTATCAGAAAGGACACAGTTCGTTGTAAATGACGGTAAGTCATCGAGTAAAACAGAAGTGATATCTGGCGTTCCACAGGGAAGCGTTTTAGGTCCCCTACTCTTACTCGTGTTTATAAACGATTTAGGAGACAATCTGAATAGCTCCCTTAGACTGTTCGCGGATGATGCTGTCGTTTATCGGTTAGTGAAGTCAATAGAGGATCAAAAGCAACTGCAAAGCGATTTAGACAAAATTTCTACTTGGTGTGAAAATTGGCAATTGACACTAAATAAAGAAAACTGTGAAGTAATACACATGACCACTAAAAGAAATCCGCTGAACTTCAATTACACGATAAATCAGTCAAACCTTAAGGTCGTAAATTCTACCAAACACCTAGGAATTACAATTACGAACAACTTAGACTGGAGAGAACACATAGAAAATATTCTGGGGAAGGCGAATCAAAGGTTCCGTTTCATTGGCAGAACGCTTCGAAGATGCACCAGCTCCACCAAAGAGACTGCCTACATCACACTTGTGCGTCCTCTCCTGGAGTACTGTTGCCCCTTGTGGGACCCTCACCAGGTGGGACTGACGGAAGATATTGAGAAGGTTCAGAGAAGGGCAGGTCGTTTTGTTTTATCACGTTACGGGGGGGGGGGGGGGGGGGAGCGTCACGGAAATGTTGCACGAATTAGGGTGTAAATCATTAAAAGGAAGACGTTATTCATTGCGGCGTGATATGTTTACGAAGTTTCAATCACCGACTTTTACTTCTGAATGTGAAAATATTTTGCTAGCACCCACCTACTTAGGGAGACATGACCATCCCAATAAAATAAGAGAAATCAGATCGAAAACGGAACGATTTAGGTGTTCTTTCTTCCCGCGCGCTATTAGAGAATGGAACGGTAGAGAAAAGTTATGAAAGTGGTTAATGAACCCTCTGCCAGGCACTTAAATGTGATTTGCAGAGTATCTATGTAGATACAATCAACTACAGAATATACCTACCAGCAGAATCAAATTCAGAAAAGCACCATGGCCAATGCAAAATGCGCCCCTTGTTTACGACGCTTTTAAATAATGCAAAGATGTTTGGAAAAAGTTTCCCCCGACTAACACTCGTCTTATAGACCCTACAAAACGTGTGAATAGGTTCAGTCGTCCTAGAAAACTATGGACGTTCCCTTTGCCGCAGTTAGGCTTACAAACTACTTAAACTAACTTATGCTAAGGACAACAAATACGCCCATGCCCGAGGGATGACTCGAACCTCCGACGGCGAGCAGCAGCGTGCTCCGCAGCTAGGCGCCTTGGAACGCTCGGCCACACCGCCGCGGCTGTGGTTTTTGGTCAAGTTATAAGTAACTTTCCGTTCCCTACATTTTAACTCCAGCTGATTTCAGAATTTGAGAGTTGTCAAAAGCTTTCTTCAAATCTGCAAAAGTTAGAAATGTAGGGTTGCTTTTCCGGAATCTAAGAAAAGTCGGAGTGTCAGTATTTCCTTCGTGTTCCTACATGTCTCCTAAATCCAAACTAATCTTCCCTGAGGTCAGCTTCTGCAAGATTTACAGTTCCTCTGTAAACAGTTTGCGTTAAAATATTTGCAACCATAACGTACGAAAGTAATGTTTAGTGTAATTTTCACACATGTCTGTACCTGTTAAGAAATTTTTTCTAAAGGCATTTGTGTGGAGAGTTCCCTAGTAGGGGAGTGAAACGTGGACGCCAAGTAGTTCAGACAGGAAGAGAATAGAGGGTTCTGAAATGTGGTGCTACAGAAGTATACTGAAGATTAGGTGGGTAGATCGCGTAACTTATGAGGAGTTACTGAACAGAATTGTGGAGTAAAGGAATCTCTGGCACACTTGTCTAAAAGTGGGCATCGATTGGTAGGATACTTCTTAGACATCAAGGTGTCGTAAATGTAGCATTGGAAGGCAGTGTATGGGTAAAAATCGCAGAGGGAGACCAAGAGACGAATACAATAAGCTGCTTCTAATAGATGTAGGTTGTTCTTACGAGGAGATGAAGAGGTTCGCTAAGGATAAAGTAGGCCGGAGAGCTACAACGGCTGAATTCGCATAATTTTATTGATAACTGTGAAGTTCATTTCGTTTGCTCTGGCCATTTTTTACATTTCAGTTATTTCGCTTTCACTTGTAGAAATACAGGACTGCAACATATGCATCAACTTGTACGTACATATAGTGAAATCTGTAACGATATTCTCCGATAGGATGTTGATCTAGCAACCAGCTGCGGCTTCATCCTTTGTTCGTGCTGCTTATGGACATAAGTACTGAAGGCATAAGTGGCCACTTTTCGTTTCACGCACTTCCAATTTTCGTGGTATCTCTCAAAAGATTTTTCTGCGCTGAATACTATACGATGAACACCTATACCGAAGATTGTAGCACATGTAAAACGAAGAATTTTCACTTTTATTATTATTATTATTATATTTTTATTTACTTGATATCACCCATTACATAGTAATATTTCATGTTATCTATTTTGACTTGTCACATTCGTTATAGTCTGAACTGTGTAAGTGTAAACGCGGAGTGAATTTTTACGTTAAAAGCTCTCTATTGCCGCGTATTTCATTGTTAATATAATCCCTTTTTGTATTTAGTACATAAAGCCGTATTTTCCTCGATACGTTTTTTTTTTTAATTATCTTTTCTGGATTGAGTTTCATGTGATTTCTGCAAAAAAATGACCTAGGCTGTAAATACTGAAAAAATGTTTTGCAGATAAAAACACAAATTATGTGTCTTCAAAATGACTACATTTAGAAACACGCTTTATATCGTTTTTCGGCTTCGCTCTAATTTTTGCGTAATTCAGACATGTGCCAGACAAATGTTCAAATGTTTGTGAAGCTTAAGGGACTTAACTGCGGTGTCATCAGTCCCTAAACTTACAAAGTACTTATACGAAAGACATCACAAACATCCATGCCCTAGGAGGGATTCGAACTCCCGACGGGGAACGGTCTCGTGCATCGATCGCAGCGTAGCGCCTCAATGCGCTCGGCCGCCGTGCCAGACACAATAAGGACAATCACCTTTATCTTCCGATAACGATTCGGTTTTGGAAATTGTCCACAGGACAAGTTTTGTGATTTATTCTACATAATATGTCCATATTTTATCAATGTTTAATAGTTCAATGCAGCGATTTCTATGGAATAATTCTTCTTACTTTAGTTCTAAATCCTTGAAACTTACCGTATTTAAAAATGAAATAAGATCCTCCGTACGACCAGTTTATGACCTTTGAATCCTAAACTTTCACAGCTATATGTTTATATACACCTATTCAGTACCTGATGCTGACGAACGCCTTATAGCCGAAAAGCGGCTCGTCAAATAATAATAGTATAGCATAATATTACCCAATTATCTTGTGTCATTTTTAAATGCATGAAGTACTTAACAACAGCCAAGGAACATTCAGTTAATGCAAAATGTGTAACAAGTTTTTTACATAAGTCTTTAGATTCGCAGACAGAAAAGGAATGTGTCGAAATCAGTATAAATACAGAAGCGGAGGCGGCAAAGGACCTTGCGACTGCAATACATTACCATTCCAACCCGAGTACAGTATTTGAAGGACTACTACAGATGCACTGAAAGGATATGAGAATCGCTTCTTTTTGCAATACTTGGACAAAGGCGTGGGATTCACTCTAATCATGAACGTGCCCTTCCTGATAACGATTAAATATTAAATTTTAATTTCGCGTATACGAGTTGGTAGGTCAGAAGTTCACAAATCCCGTGAGAAGCCTACAACGGTTGGCAGTCGCAGTTTTTTGTTGTTGAATATCACGTATATACACACGCACACATTCAAAGACAAACACGTTCACATGTCACTGGTTCAGGCGCATGTAAGCGTAGCTCAGTTTTTCATAAATTACCTGCAGTACACAAGTGCAACTTCATCAATGGTGTAGACGTCTTCGTGATGTCATTCGTCAGCGAACTACACTTCGTTTAAAATGAAATCACGGAATGCGGTGTTTAAGGGGAGCCGGAACGATGAAAATGGCAAAATTAGCGCTTTTGTGTTTTTTCATTATTAAATTATTTGTAGTTTTCTGATTAAAACAAATGAAGACTCATTCTTGTAAGTGAATTTTAAGTGTCGTTTTATGGTTTCAAATTTGTTGTACCCAAGGAGGTTAGAATGAAGGGGGTGGCGTTATCTATGCTGAGAACATTCATTGGTTGAAGCCAGGAGTCCATGCTTTTGTGCCCAAAACAAGGATTTTTCACTTATAATCCTGTGCGAATATTGCCCTCCTTACGCAAAGCCACTAAATTGATAGTCATAGCGAAGTATTTACTTACATATTACATACATTTCAACAACTGGAACTACTTTACCAAACAGTACGACTAATGTCTTGGGCAGAAACAAATGCCGGAATGCGCATTTTGCTGGCTTCACTTTTTCAGTGTTAGGACATCTCCAGAGATTCTACCCTCATTGGTTGTACCGCGCCGCGTAAATGGCCATAGGGAGTTGGAAAGAGTTGGTGCGTTATCTCTGACGGCACCGTTCACTGTCTTTAGGAAGCTTTTCTTGGCGAAATTTGCCAGTATTTTTCTTTCCAACGTCGTAGGCCTTGGTCTCTGTGATAAGTGAATGTTCACTTTCGTTAACATAAACGGCAGGCCAAGTTTGTTGACTTTGCAAGTTTGCTATGTGCTCGTTTTTTGGCTCACCAATTTTGCGTATTTGATGATTTTTTTCTCTTTTACGTTTTTGTTTTGTGTATATAAATATGTCTCGTTTCAGCAATCGAGTGTATAAGAAAGAACGTAGTGAGTTAAGAAGAAATCATTTACTGTTACGATACGAGATGTTGTTCCGTCTGCTTCACCAACTACTCCAAATCTGTGTGGGAACACTTCTACTAGCAAGAAACTTTTTCACAGCAAAGAAAAATTTGAAAACTCTGAACGTGACAGCTCTTAAGTGAATGAAACAATTAACATCTCCTTCATTTTTTAATATTTTAACACAATGTATTGTGCCAAGTTTGCAAAGAAAGAGGACTCGAAATGAATTTGACGCATTGGTTTGGTATGTAAAATGTTATTGAAGTTGACAAATGTGGTGGATAGGTTTCGTTTTATAATCCTAATTGTATTCCTCGCTGAGGTAATAATGGAAAGAAGGTGGGTAGTCAACCTCGCGAGCACAGCGCAGCACAGAGATACGCCTCCATTTGTAAGTGTAATCGGCTACTCACTAGAAGCGACATATTTTAAGTTTTCTGTGAGGATCTTTCTTCGGTTTCCAAAATTTGTCGTGTGCTCGCGGTTTATTAGATTCTTACTGAGCGAGGTGGCGCAGTGGTAACACTGGACTCGCATTCAGGAGGAAAGTGGTCCAAATCCACCGCCGGCCATCCAGATTTAGGTTTTCGTTGCTTTCCCTAAATCACTCCAGGCAAATGCTAGAATGGTTCATTCGAAAATCCGAGCGTTGGCTCCGAATATAACGACCATGCTGGCGTTGGGACGCTAAACCCTACGCTTCCTTCCTTCCTCAGTTAGATTCGCATTAAGTATCTGTTTAGTGTATTCCTCCGTCGTGGGAATCGCGATAGTCTTCTGTCTTTGTTTTGAATCGAGTTACAGTTGTTTTAGCTATCAACAGGCAATACAAAGAGCGCACAAAAGATCCAGAGAGCTATTTTCAATTATTTGTCTGTTCGGGAGTTTTAATCCTATTTTCGTTGTTCTTTTAGGATTTAGTAGGCACATATTTTAGTTTTTCTAAATTCGTGTAGTTTGATAGCTGATTATTGCGTCTCCTATATCGCGACTATTGTTTGTTTCGTTTTCGTTGGAGTAGTACCACCACTAGTCGTCTTTGTTTAACTTAGTTGATATAATAATTATTGACCTCACCTAAAATTTCCATTGAATTAAGCTTACTTTAGTATAGGTGAGATACTTCGCGATTGAGCCTTGTTAGAGTCCCGCTCTCGGACACAAAACACCTTTAATTTGACAACTTTCCGATTACACACAGACTACGTAATTCGGAAGTTCTGAAAATTATACAGGTAAGAAAATGAGTTAGAAAATGAAGTGGAAATTATCTCTTCCTCAGTACTGTAGTGGGTTAGATAACGAAAGTCGTATGCACGTAAAAATTTTTTGCGTCTGCTCAGGTAGGTAGAGAAGAGAAAGGTCCTGATTAAAAAAATAAAACATGAATCCGGTCGTAGATATATGGCTTTAATTAAGAGCGGTACGGAAATGTGATTATTCCAGCTGATTAAATCAGGAATTTCGCGATGGACGTGGGTACTGCCACGATTTGTTCATCAACGAGACTTTTCTACTTTTTCCATATATTCATTATACCTTTCTGAAACGAATATCTGTGCCTCAGTTCATTCATTCACGAGAGAGGTGCGTATTTAACGAATCCGTTACAGATCATATAAATGCATATGCGTAAATTCCTTTGTTACTTAAAAATTTTGATAAACGAGGAGATATTTTGGCATTTATTAGTTTTCACACAGAAGACACTTGAATGTTATACATGTCATGGTAGAAGCAACATTTATTGATAAAAAATACAGTTTTGTGAGTCACATATGTCATCATTTTAATGGATAATGACCTATGTGGAGAACATCAGGTATGCCAATAAATGTCGTGAAACTAATGCACTGCGTACAGTACAAACTGCTTGGTAGAAAATATAAATGTCTCTTCTAATGAAGTGAAAGAGTGCATCAACGGGGAGAAAATAGTCACTGGACGAGAGGAAGTTTTTATGTACGATGTTAACACTGTCTGGTTGGAAAGTACCAAACAGACTCTCTGCACAATCTTCCACCCTCTTATAAATTTCCCGTGCTTTACGCTCACTCCTATTTCTAGGGGGGCATGCACTTATGGTTATATTTGCACAAGGTAACGCATATTGCATGAGGGGCCATAGGTTCACCAATCTTCGGACTGATGAAACAAAGTTCTTTTATTTATTACTGCCCTTAGATCTGTAAGTAGATAATGTTACACGCATTCTTAGCACACAGGTCGTATATTCTTCTACATATCCATCTACATCTGCATCTACGTGGGGTACTGCAAATCACATTCAAGTGCCTGGCAGAGGGTTCATCGTCCCAACTTTATACTATTCATCTCCCATCCCACTCTCGAATAGCGCGCGGGAAGAAAGAACATCCGAATCTCTCCGTTCGAGCTCTGATTTCTCGTATTTTATTCTGATGATCATTTCTACCTATGTAAGTGGGAATCAACAATATATTTTCGCATTCATCGGAGAATGTTGGTCATCGGAGTTTCGTAAGTAGAACACGCCGCAGTGATAACCGCTGTTGTTGTAATGATTCCCATCCCAGGACATGTATCATTTTCGTAACGCTGTCTCCCCTGTTACGCAACAACCCCAAGCGAGCTGCCCTTATTTCGACTCTTTCGATGTCATCCGTCAAACCCACCTTATAATGATCCCACACTGGGAAGCAATACTCCAAATGAGGACGGACAAGCGTAGTGTAATCAGTCTCTTTAGTAGTTCTGTTGCATCTTTTAAGGGTTCTGCCAATAAAACGCAGTTTCTGGTTCACCTTTCCCACGATATTATCTACGTGTTCTTTCCAGTTTACGTCTGACGTAATAGTAATTCCTAGGTATTTAGTGGAGTTTACGGCCTTCACTTTTGATTGATTTTATCTTGTAAACAAAGTTTAACGGATTTCTTTTCGTACTTATGTGGACGACTTCATTCTTCTCATTATTTGGAGTCAATTGCAAATTTTTACCATACTGATATCTTAATTCAATCATTGTGCAGTTGGATTTGATCTTCAGATGACTTTACTAGACGATAAGTGACGGCGTCGTCTGCAACCTAAGTGAGCTGCTCAGATTTTCTCTTAAATCGTTTATGTAGATAAGGAACACTACCCTGTACGCCGGATATCACCTCTGTTTTAGTCGATCCCTTACCATCAATTACTACAAACGGCATCTTCTCTGACAGGAAATGCCCTATCCAGTCACAAATCTGGGGTAATATTCCATAACCACGCAATTTGATTAACAGCCGTTTGTGAGGTATGGCGTCAAAAGCCTTCTGGAAATCTAGAAATATGGAATCAATTTGAGAACCCTTGTCGATAGCATTCATCACTTCGTGTGCGTATAGAGCTAGTTGAATTTCACATGAACGATATTTTCTAAATCCGTGTTGACCATTCTGTTCGAGATAATTCATAATATTTGAATATAGGATATGTTCCAAAACCCTGCTGCAAATTGACGTGATGTCTGATGCTAAAATGCTGTGAAAAGATTTAAAAGCTCTAACTACGATGTTCTTCAAAAAGTACGGGATGCTAGTGATTTAAAATTTATTCTTCCAACGTTTACACTCAGCGAAATCCACAAACCTAAGCGGTAAATCTAACGATAGTCGCTTCACAATAAATATTAGTGCCATGATAATAAATGTACAAGTATTATAATGCTCCATAATGAGTGAAGGGTTTACATGTTAAAAGTTTGGAGGTCGGCCTTGGACAGTGCTCGGCCAGGCGTGGCTGCTAGTTGCTGCGTCTGTCTTCTGGATTCGTTACTAGTATTTTATTTATAGAAATTACAATTACCAAAGTACCTAATGGGTTAAAATGAAAGGTTATTAACAGAAAATTGTTACATTTAAATAACGCTATTATATAATGTTTACTTTCTTAAATATTAATAAACGAAATGTAGGAATGGTAGCACCGGGAGAGGGGACGCGGCAGCCAATCAGATCACGCCTGTGAAACACTGCCGTGCGTTCTCACGGTCCATACATGATCTGTGCTATCTGTTATGCTTTTCACACCCTCAACATCGATTACAACACACTACTTTGTCTACTGCCAGACAGCTACTTGTCTTCTAGGAATTTTACAACTCTAAACGAGATACGAAAACTCTGAGTAAGCAAAAAAAAAAATTAAACTTGTTACAAGTAAACCTTCAACTGTGAATGCATTTTCTTTTTACATCAACAGTCTTATGAGCGATTTCATCATCCATGCCAAGAAGTCACCCTTTGCACTCTATTTCAGAGTAGCACCCTACTTTCTCAGTTATTTGCCGGCTGTAAAATTCGTTTTTCCACATAACATTTACCCTCTTCACCTCCCTCTATTACCATGGAGGATATTCCCTCGATATCGTAACACGTGAATCGTAATCCTGTGCCTACTTCTTGACAATGTTTTCCCTACGCTCCTTTTTCCTCCGATTCCACGAAGAAACTCCTTATTCTTCACCATATTGACAACTAATTTCTCAATTTTCTCGCCCCACCTGTCTTATATCTTCTAATCACTGATTATAGGTGTTTATTGCATATACACTTCTGGCCATTAAAATTCCTACACCACGAAGATGACGTGCTACAGAGGCGAAAAGAAGACAATGCTCTGATATGCAAATCATTAGCGTTTCAGAGCATTCGCACAAGGTTGGCGCCGGTGGCGACACCTACAACGAGCTGACATGAGAAAAGTAACCAACTGATTTCTCATACACAAACAGCAGTTGACCGGCGTTGCCTGATGAAACGTTGTTATGATTTTTCATTTAAAACTTCCGGGCTCATAAGCCGTGGTTGATTTGTAAAAATTTCCCCTAACGTTTCATCTTCGGCTGCGAAAGACACCTTCAGAGCTAGAGTGGCGAATTGCGATGAGAACTTGAAGGAGCGCCGTATATATAGGCGATGCAGAGGGCACCACAAGGCATCATGTAACGTCGGCTACGACACTATCTCCGGTATTGCCAACATTGTTGTGATTCCTCGTGTAAGGAGGACAAATGCGTACCCTCATGTTTGCGACTTTGATAAATGTCGGATTGTAGCTTATCGCGATTGCGATTTATCGTAAAGCGACATTGCTGCTCGCGTTGGTCACGATCCAATGACTGTTAGTGACATATGTAATGGGTCGGTTCAGGAGGGCAATACAGAACGCATTTCTGGATCCCAATGGCCTCGTATCACTAGCAGTCGAGATGACATCTAATCCGCATGGCTGTAACGGATCGAGCAGCCACGTCTCGATCCATAAGTCAACAGATGGGGACGTTTGCAAGACAACAGCCATCTGCACGAACAGTTCGACGACGTTTGCAGCAGCATGGACTATCAGCTCGGAGACCATGGCTGCGGTTACCCTCGACGCTGCATCACAGACAGGATCGCCTGCGATGGCGTACGCAACGATGAACCTGGGTGCAAAAATGGGAAAACGTCATTTTTTCTCGGATGAATCCAGGTTCTGTTTACAGCATCATGATGGTCGCATCCCTGTTTGGCGACATCGCGCTGAAGGCACACTGGAAGCGTGTATTGGTCATCGCCATAGTGACGTATCACCCGGCGTGATGGTAGGAGGTGCCATTGGTTACACGTCTAGATCACCTCTTGTTCGCATCGACGACACTTTGAACAGTGGCCGTTACATTTCAGATGTGTTACGACCCGTGGCTCTACCCTTCATTCGATCCCTGCGAAAATCTACCTTTCATCAGGATAATGCACGACTAAATGTTGCAGGTCCTGTACGGGCCTATCTGGATAAGGAAAATGTTTGAATGCTGCCCTGGCTAGCACGTTCTCCAGATCTCTCACCAATTGAAAACGTCTGGTCAATGGTGGCCGAGCAACTGGCTCGTCACAATACCCCAGTCACTGCTCTTAATGAACTGTGGTATCGTGTTGAAGCTGCATGGGCATCTGTACCTGTAACGCATTACAAGCTCTGTTTCACTCAATAGCCAGGTGTATCAAGGCCGTTGTTACGGCCAGAGGCGGTTGTTATGGGTACTGATGGGATCTATGCACCCAAATTGCGTGAAAATATAATCGGATGTCGTTTATAGTATAATCTATTTGTCCAATGAATACCCGTTTATCGTCTGCATTTCTCCTTGGTGTAGCAATTTTAATGGCTAGTAGTGTAATAATTTTATTATTCTTTAATATTTACTACGGGGTTGGTAAAACTGTGACTCTTTTTCATTGTTTATTAGAGTGCCTCAGTTATTCCATCTCTGTGGTTACTCATAGCAATGGCGAGCGAGCTGATTTGAGCGGTAGGAAGCTGTGACTTGAGTCAAGACTGGGTTCACACGCCGGGGGAGCGTAGGAATTTGGTGTTGTACGGGCCAGACATTAGATTTTTTGCAGATAGATCTGAAAGTACTGTCGAAGCGAAGCCCTAGCGCCATCTCGTGGTGGCAGTGAAGCGCAGTGGGGGGCGTGAGGCACTTTCTCGGCAGACAGGCAGCTACCTTGGCAGTTCCAAGCGTGCTGCGTTGCTGGAGAACACATTGCTGCACTGAAAAAGCGACTGGCGGCAGTCAGACCAATCTGCGAGTTTCTTTACGTGAATGGCAACAATCAGCAACGCGTTAAATCGTAAGGGATGACTTCCCGCTATCCCTGCGCGCCAAACTGTCGGCAGAGGGTAGCTTGGTTTACGACACTGTAAATGGCAGGATGCTACATGTGCAGTTCCCTGCGTGGAGAGGCTGTCTGGCTCAGCTTGTGCCCGGCACCCACGTTAAAAAGAATCAGCACCAAGATGACAGCGTGAGATAATTTTGAAGATGTTTCGGTGAAGACGTCTTGGCTACGTGACTTCAGATGAGATATTTTGTATCAGGGATGGAGTTCAAATGTCTAAGTGTTTGTATTCCTATGGGACCAAACTACGTTGGTCGTCTGTCCCTAGTCTTACAAACTACTTAAACTAAGTTAAACTAACATAAGGTCAACACATCAATGTCAGAGGGAGGATTCGAACCTCCGACGCGGGAGGCCTCGCGATCCATATCGTCGCGCTTTGATTTTTAAAGGGACTAAACGACTACGGTTATAAGTGGCAAAGGTGGAGCCTAGGGTTCAGACTGCAGCTCTGTCTGCGATTGGCTGTGTGTTATATGACAGGTCAATCGATCCGTCATTCGGAAGAGAGTTGCCATTGGTCAACCCATTAAAGTTTTACTGAGACTGACCCCTAGGTGTGAAAGACGTGGCCGCCGATGGTTGGCGTGTGCAGCTGTGCGGCGTGTAGAGATGGACTTCTGGGTGAGATAGCGATCGAGTACGGTTCTCTTAGGAGGTCTCCTAAAAAATGTTCAAATGTTTGTACAGATTATGGGACTTAACTACGGGGTCATCAGTCCCTAAACTTACAAACTACTTATGAACTAGCTACTACTAAGAACGGCACAAATATCCATGCCCGAGGAGGGATTCGAACCCCAGACCGTAGCGGCCGTGCAGACCATGACTGGAGCGCCTCAGTCCCCTCGGCCACCGCGGACGGCAGGAGGTCTCCTACGTAGGACTATACCCGGGCCGCTGATACATTGCACTTGACGTTTCGCTTTACGGCGAGTTAAGTTGGCTATACTAGACTCTATACACACAGCAGACGAAACGGTTTTCAATTGCATCTCGTAAATTTAAGCTATTGAGCAATAAAAGTGCATATAATAATTTGTTATTGAGCTGCTACCACAAAGCAGCAATTAATTAACGGCATAGTAATGTAGACAAGAGCTCAACAACGCACACACTTTCAATAACGGAGCAAGGAAATATAGAAAACAAGCATTTGATCATGACAGATACGAAATAAAGAACAATTACGATAGTAACTTCTCTCTCTACGTTTTATGATCACAATGCTTTTCACTCACCAATTTACGGCCACAATTTCATCCAGCTCCCAATCTTCACTGTTGTGGCCACTGCCAAAATCGTCATTATCAAGACAAATCATTAACTGTTCCTGATCACTGATGATACCTTCCATTGTCTGCACTGTCCGAATCAGTGTTTCAACGAGCTCGACCTTTTTCCCCTCCAAAATGCAGCATCGACGTTGGCAACAGCTTCACGTAACAGCATTTCCACTTCTGTTATTGTGAAAGACTTATTATTATTCCTTGTGTAGTTCTTCACGTCACTCCATAATAATTCTATAGGGTTGATGGTAGTGATCTGAGGACAGCCTTATTATATTGTGAGCCTGTTCATTTGTGATTTCGTCTACTACATATGTGGGCGTAATAGACTTATTGTGTTTCACTAGCGAATATAAAAAACGTTTTACATTGTCATATGTGCAGCAATATTTCCTTCTTGTAGCCACTGTACCATAATTTCTTTCCGTTTGTTTGGAGCGAGAATGAACTTCCTGCTCAGAGCATATGCTTCGAAGTTTTTATTCATACGAAATTGAGAATTTACTCAGAGAACGTCTCTACACAAACATCTTTTCGGTGACATTATTCATTTACATGAACTCGGAAAGTCAAGTTAAACCATTCACAGTAAAACAAATCGCAGCGAAAACAGCACACACAACGTAAACACACGGTAGACACGATACACAAAGCCGACAACGCTGGAACTTTGACGTCACGGCACGTGACCAACAGAAGTGTTTATCGCGCTGTGATTTGACAGTTCCAAGCGACTAATACCTCGCGGTTCTTGCTCTCCACCTGTTATTTGTAAACGTCAAGTACAAAGTTTCAGCGGCCAGGGTATAAGTTATTTGATTTGGCGGACGGAATCGACAGCCTCCTGTTTCAGTCTGGCAACACAGACGCTGCCGCTGCCAGATTTACGTTGCTGTGTGTGCGTGTGGGTATGGTATAGTATCAGCTGCGCTACCCCACTGTCGTAATAGATTTCAATAACTCAGTTCAGGATGGGATATTAATTGACTGTATTCGCTTTCTATCTCCCCCTATTAGATTGGGATAATGTTTCTGGGTAAGTCCGTTTATTCAAAATGTTCAAATGTTTGTAGAGTCTATGGGACTTAACTACGGGGTCATCAGTCCCTAAACTTACAAACTACTTATGAACTACCTAAGACTAAGGACGGCACAAATATCCATGCCCGAGTGGGGATTCGAACTCCCGACCGTAGCGGCCGTGCAGACCGTGACTGAAGCGCCTCAGTCCCCTCGGTCATCGCGGCCGGCAGTCCGTTTATTATTCAATGTCTTTGAATGGCAGGATCTCCGAAAATATAGCCAGTCATTTATTTCATTTTGTATAATATTGTGTCTCATATTTGTAAAGTTATACGACCGATTATTTCATATTTTCATGTTATCGTATTGTGAAACTTGGACACCTAATATTGTAACTGGTTAGGTCATACCTTTGAATTTGAAATGTAATCCGAATTTATTACAGTTAATGAATACCATAATTCAACAACCGCAATCACTATTTGGGAGGGCAATATAAATGTTTGATTATAATACCAATGGGGAGAATACAAATTTCTGTGATAGAGGTAGGGCAAATAAGGTAACCAGTCGGGTCTTGATCCCAGTATGGTATATGCCGTTGGTCAGATAGAAAAAAAAATAGTGGCGATCTAATTTATCATAATGATTAATCCGATAATTTGTATAAAAACATTAAATTATTTTGCATACTAAATTGTCAGATTAAAAGAAATAATAACGTGCCTTATTTGGTTTGTTACAATTTGCATATCAGATAGCCAGCAGCCATACAGTAACGACAAAAGACTAAGACATGTTACTATATCAGTCCACCTAATTTGCAATATTCCTCTGCAGCTCCACTTATCAAACTCGACGATTCACCATGGACGTCAGGAGTGAAGTTCTACTTCACGTACGTCGAAATACGACGTCCTGTGGCTTCACGAAAATAGGTTTCCTCCGAGCCTAAGTCTCTAAGTAGCGGTCGTCCGCGGCCGTGGTAGGCTTCGAGCGGCCAGGGCGAGGCAAGTCACTGTAATTTCTTTTACCTCTCTATCTTAGACTTCTCTGAACAAAATCGTTTTGGTTCACTATGAGACGTGTGGGAACTTCCCCCGATGAGAATCCCTCCAGACACCAAGTAACCATGCGGATAGGATCAAACGTCGGAATTGACCATCTAGGCATGGCAGAACTACTGTCAACACGAGCTGTTTAGTTCTCGTCTTATATTTGGAACTGTTCGGCGGACTAACCCACTCCATTATATCAGCACTGACATCCATAGACAAGCTGCTGAACTGTCTCCCTCACGCAATATACATATTAAAATTCAGTGTTCAGAAGACCTTGGCACAAAGGTGGATGCAACACTTTTTAAAGTGTGCATTCCTTAGGATCAACAGTAACTACGTTCAAGAACTGGCTTGCAGGTTATGGGGCACTACGGGTATTTACAGGGTGAATCACCTAACACTTAAACCGCAAATATTGCGGAAATGGAAAGTGAGATTGATGTGCGGTTTTCGCAGAATGGATTGGTAGTCAAGTACTCGCATTTTAGCCAATAAACAGGTTGTAAAAAAAAAACATGGAAAGTGTATTTTTTTATGCAAACATACAATTTTTTTAAATGGAACAATGGTTAATACAAATAAACAATCCTTGAGACGGATTTTCGTCTCGAATTTGTCAAAGACAATAATGATAAAGCTGAAGCACAGACTTAAAGTTTGTGATGTGGCCGGGAATCGAACCCGGACCTCCATGCTTACTAGGCAGACGTCTTAACCGTTAGACCATCACACCACCAACGATTAAGGCGCCTCGGAATAGTCTAAGCACGATTTCCCTCCACGTCACAAACGTCAAGTTATCAAGGATTGTTTCAATAGGTCCATTGCTGAGGTGCTATTCCGCTGCATGGAGAGCCTTGGCAGTAGTGGCAATTATCTTTGGAACACAGAAGCTGAATTAATGTTTGTGACGTGGAGGGAAATCGTGCTTAGACTATTCCGAGGCGCGTTAATCGTTGGTGGTGTGGTGGTCTATTGGTTGAGACGTCTGCCTAGTAAGCATGGAGGTCAGGGTTTTATTCCCGGCCACATCACAAATTTTAATTCTATTCTTCAGCTTTATCATTATTGTCTCTGGAACAATGGTTGTTTCTATCATGTACCGGAATGTTTGACACCATCTGTGTACAAAGAATTATGAATGACATTTTTATCACGTTTAGTTTGGCAGATACAACCGTTCAATGTTTCGGATGCGGAGGCTGCGAGAGCGTAGCTGACTAGCCGAGTAGCTAGCCCCTCATGACCACCAGCCAGTCAGCTATGCTGAATGGTTGTTGCTGCCTAACTAAAATGATAAAAATGTCATTCAAAATTCTTTGTACACAGCTGGTGTCAAAAATTTCAGTGCATGATAGAAACAACCATCATTCCATTAAAAATAAAACTTTATGTTTCCTAAAAAAAAAAAAAAAAAAAAAAAAAAAAAACAACCTAAGTAATATGACAATCTGTTTGTTGCCCAAAAATACGAGTTCCTGACTACCAATCCATTCTGTGAAAATCGCGCATGAGTCGCACTTTCCGTTTCCGCAATATTTGCGGTGCAAGTGTTAGGTGATTCACCCTGTGTTTATACACATATCTGACATACGCTACTATAGCTGGCGTCATGTAAGAAGGCGAGCAGCCTGCGGGAGAAATATTGTTGTTGCTCACAGCGAACCACACACCTAGAGAATTAATGCTATTGGCTGCCAGTGCGGTAATGGAGAAGGATGCGCAGAACGGCTGGAAACTGGGCCGCCTTCTTATGTGACGCGGAGTTTAGGTGTGATGAAAGACCAGGTACGATTTTACTCCCCTGTCCACTAGTGCCGAAGAATGTTCTTCCTCTATCGAAAATTGGGTAAATAATTATTCAGGATACAGCGACAGGAACTGAGTATGAAACATCTCTCACACTCTGGCGTTACTTTACCGTTCGCAGTGAGTTTTTTTCTTTTCTCTCTCTCTCTCTCTCTCTCTTTTCTCTTTTGGTTTTAGGGCGCACAACTGTTGGGGTCATTAGCGCCTGAATCAAATCTGAGATATACCGAAGGATAAAAAGCCTTTACGAAAACAGCTAAGACATAGGGTAAAATACAACAAAAGCAAGAACTGAATGTCCTTTGACTAATTGGTCAAGTTGATAAAATTCAAGACTCTAGCGGCAGATCTTGCGTCATCATCTAAAATTTCTTCCGGTATATTCGGTAGATTCTGTGCAAGCCGAACAGGAGTAAACTTTGGACAATACAATAAAACATGGCGCACCGTCATCGGGTGAGCACAGGAACACAACGGTGCGGGGTCACCAGTTAGTAAATGGCGGTGGCTGAACCGGGCCAAGATAACCTCTTCTCGTCGCGAGTTGCGTGAGGAGGTTCTCCAAGCCACCGGGAGTGGTTTAAGGGTTCGAAGCTTATTATTTGTAAGCGAGGACCACACACTTTGCCACGACGATTAAGGCGACAGGAAAGAGCCCCTAGAATATCATTCGATGGGACACAGTACGTAGCTGTCCGACGTAAGGGAGTTGCAGCCTTGGCCGCGGCATCAGCAGCCTCGTTACCAGGCACGCCTGCGTGACCAGGTACCCACAGGAGGCGAATTCGAGAGCCGTCGGCAGCTAATAATTGAAGGGAACAATTGATTCGGTGCACAACCGGATGGGCCGAATTGGGGTTTCTCAGATTCTGGATAGCACCCAGGGAGTCAGAATAGATGACATAGGAAGGATAACGGTGTCGGCGGATATATATTACAGCCTGATAGAGGACAAAAAGGTCAGCTGTGAAATTCGAGCAGAGGTAATTAAGCCTGTACTGAAAACCGTAATCCCCGACGACAAACGCACATCCGAAACCTTCATTGGTTTTAGAGCCATCTGGAATTTTTGAGCCGTGCACGAAGTTCAAGAAACCTAGTGCGCTAAACAGCATCCGAAGTATCGGGATTGAGGTTAGTTCGAGGTGAACGCGAACTTGAGCCTGAAGCCAAGGTGGCACTGGGCTATCACCTATTAGAAATATTGAAAAATCAAGCTGCAGATGCAAGCGACGAATGCGGACTCCAGGAGGGAGCAGAGCAATCGCGGACAGCCCATAATGGCTATCGAGGGAGTCATTAAGGAATGATCGATAGGAAGGGTGATGGGGCTTCGAAAGCAGACGGCATGCGCACCGACACAGCAATATGTCGCATCGATAGGTGAAAGGTAATTCGGCAGCTCCGGCATAGAGGCGGTCAGCAGGGCTAGTGCAAAAGGCTCCTATCGCCAGGCGTAACACCCGATGGTGGATCGAGTGTAGGCGGCGTAAAATGGGCGGCCGTGCAGAAGAATATACGAAACTCCCGTAATCCAGCTTGGATCTGACATTAGACCGGTAGAGGTGAAGCAAGACGGAACGATCCGCTCCCCACGATGTCCCACTAAGAACACGGAGAACGTTGAGGGAACGAGTACAGCGGGCAGCCAGAGAAGGCACATGTGGAGACCAGCTAAGTTTCCTATCCAACATAAGCCCTAAAAATGTCGTCGCCTCCACGTAGGGAGAGAGACGGGGCCGATATGGAGAGATGGTGGAAGAAACTCTATGTACCACCAGAAGTTGATACAAACCGTTTTCTCATGGGAGAAACGGAGGCAGTTTGCGACACTCCAGGAATAGACTGTCAAGGCAATGCTGAAGACGACGCTCCAGCAGACACGTTCTCTGAGCGCTGCAATAGATCGTGAAGTCGTCCACAAACAGGGAGCTTGAAACATCAGCCGGGAGGCAATCCATAATTGGGTTGATCGCCATGGCGAAAAGTGATACGCTCAAGAAGGAGTCCTGTGGCACCCTATTCTCCTGGCAAAGGGTGTCGGACAAACCAAAGCCTACTCGTACCCTGAACATTCGATATTTTAAAAAGGCACGAATAAAGACGGGGAGACGGCCGCGAAGACCCATGTATGCTTGGTGCGGAGAATGCCCGCCCGCCAACAAGTGTTGAAAGCCTTCTCAAAATCGAAAGAAACAGTCACCGTCTGACGCTTTTGCAAAAAGTTATTCATAACGAAGGTCGACAAGGTAAGGAGGTAATCAATAGCGGAGCGATGCCTTCGAAACCCACATTGAACATTAGTGACGAGATGTCGAGATTCGAGTATTTAAACCAGCCGAGCATTGACCATGCGCTCCATTACCTTACAGACACAGTTGGTCAGGAAAATCGGGCGATAGCTGGAAGAAAGATGTTTGTCCTTCCCTGGTTTGGGTATGGAGACAACAGTTGCCTCACGCCAACGAGTGAGAACTTCCCCTTCAGTCCATACGCGATTATAAGTGCGAAGAAGAATGCATTTACTGGTAGGGGAGAGGTTCTTCTACAAATGGCATCGGACCCCGGGGCCGAGGGCCGGGAGAAAGCAAGGGCACGTTCTGACTCCTGCATGGTGAAAGTGGCATTGTAATTTTCACGATTGGGTGATGTAAAAGAAGGCGGTCGTGCCTCCTCGGCCAGTTCTAGTATAATATATTTGTCCAATGAACACTCGTCAATCACCTGCATTTCTTTTTGATGTAGCAATTTTAATGGTCAATAGTGTAATTACTGTTATTATACCGTGGCACGATCTTGTGAATCATAGCAAGCTCAGAAATCCTATGTAACAGCTACCTCTGAAGTGAACGCTGCGTCATAGCGGATCGTCTCCTTCCCTGGAATTAGGGGAAGAAGACCAGGCAGCTTTTTCCGAATCACCTATTTCAATTTCGAGAGAGTAGCACAGTACAGTGCAGCATTGATGGATGAATCCTCCAAAAAGTTCAACAACAAAACTCCTTTGACCTCCCAGAAAACGGTGAGTAGCACTTTACCTGCAAACGGAGTGCTTTTGAACTTCCTTCGGACAGACGATGACGGTTGTTACCACTCCATAGCCATTCAACTCTTCCATATGAAATGCCCTGATTTTTTTTCTGGACGCCGTTTTGAAGCTTATACAGTGGTTTGACAAATGTATTAATGTACTTGGAAATAGTGTAGAGAAATAATGATTATGTCTTATATTTAATGTCCGATTCTATTTTCTTCCTTTCATACACAACTCTGCCCACAGTCGACAGGGATAACCTATTTTATAACTCCCCCTCGTATTGCCTGAGAATATATCAGGTAATATTCAGCAGCAGTTCACTGTTTTCTTCCCTTTGACTTCATTTTGCAAATATTTAACGACAAAATTATTGTAGATACTGAAACGTATGTCAATATTAATTCTGCAAACACTGTTAACAGCCGGGTTATAAGAAATTCAAGCTAATATTTATTCAGCATTAGCTCCACTGAGACTCACAGTTCTACTAAGGAGATTGCCTACATTACAATAGTGACTCCTATTTTGGAGTGTTTCTGTGTATTGTGGGATCCACACCAGCTCGTTTTGTAATATCGCGATATAGGGGAAAGAGTATCACGAAGCGATGCAAGAGTTGCGATAGAAACCATTAAAACAAAGGCGCTATTCTTTGCGGCGGGATCTATTTGCAAAATGTCTTTCACTAATTTTCTCTTTCTAATATAAACATGTTTTGTTAGCAGCCACCTACTTAGGGAGACATGATCATCATAACAAAATAAGAGAAATCAGATCGAAAAAATAAAGCTTTAGGTGTTCTTCCTTCCCGCAAACTATTAAAGAATGGAACTGTAGTGAAATATCATTAAAGCGGTTCTATGAACTCCCTGCTTTCAGTGTGACTTTCTGAGTATTTATGTAGAAGTTATATAGATGTAGATTTCAAATAATCTGGAGCAGTTATGTTCGCCGTCAAGGTATCTGTTTTCTGTTGTCAGCCAGATCATACTAATGACAGGATGGTTCCTCACGAAATACCTTGCCACTTGCGTTTACTACAGTAGGAGAATATACGACCAAAGTACTATCTCTACTTATTCCTAATGTGAACTTGATGTAAGACACTGATTTTCTGCCCTAGCTTCTGGTTGTTCGTGCATCTTAAACGTGCGAATAAAAGATCATCTTGCTTGTAAATGGTTGTGTCAGAAAACCTACCTAACCAACAATTTTCTATCGGATGATACCAAATTACATGTTTATGCCATTATTAGCCAGCTGGAGCCCACTAGGTGTGTAAAACGAAAGATATATAAGTAAATAAAATATTTAAAATATGGAGGAGGCTGATTCTGACATGGAATGGATCAATCGTTTGCCACTATTAGTGCAGCAATATGATATTTCAACTACTATTTCAATGTATTGACGTTAATCGCTGACAAGTGGGACCCACAAAACTCCTGGGACGCTTACGTCTTCTTCAACACCTGTCCAGCGTTCATGGCCATATTGCTCGCATTTTACAACACGTTCGTGGCTCATGAGTTGGAAGCCGCTGCTTTGGATTATTCATCCCCTTCCGCAGATACAGTAATTCTCCATTTTTTTATCCTTGCTTCCATAGTCAAGTACCATGTGACAACCACCTCTCCAGCGCATTAATCTCTCCTAAATCCACTCCAAACGCCATCCAACAGATCCTCATTTTTCTTTTCTGTTCTATTGTGCATATGTATCTCATCAATACTTTCGATCCGTGAGCAGTTCAGCTGAATGTGGGGTAGCTCTTACATTTATCTCCCCTTGTTATTTTCTGAATTGCGTGATCAATGTCTTGATGACACTTTGTATTAAATTATTTAAAGTCAGCCTCTGCTTAAATGGAAAAAATAAAATGCACTTGTTAAGGTGTGATTGATTTGTTGTCTTTCTCTTTCCTTGAAAGTGCCTACCTGTTGCTCTTACTACACTCCTGGCCATTAAAATTGCTTCACCACGAAGATGACGTGCTACAGACGCGAAATTTAAACGACGGGAAGAAGATGCTCTGTTATGCAAACTATAAGCTTTTCAGAGCATTCACACAAGCGACACCTACAACGTGTTGACATGAGCAAAGTTTCCAACTGATTTCTCATACACAAACAGCAGTTGACCGGCGTTGCCTGGCGAAACGTTGTTGCGATGCCTCGTGGAAGGAGCAGAAATGCGTACCATCACGTTTCCGACTTTGATAAAGGTCGGCTTGTAGCCTATCTCGATTGCGACTTATCGTATCGCGACATTGTTGCTCGCGTTGGTCGCTAGCTAATGACTGTTAGCAGAATATGGAATCTCTGGGTTCAGGAGAGCAATACGGAACGCCGTGATGGACCCCAACGGCCTCGTATCACTAGCAGTCGAAATGACAGGCATCTTATCCGCATGGCTGTAACGGATCGTGCAACCACGCCTCGACCACTGAGTCAACAGATGGGGACTTTGAAAGACAACAACCATCTGCACGAACAGTTCGACGACGTATGCAGCAACATGGTCTATCAGCTCGGAGACCATGGATGCGGTTACCCTTGACGCTGCATCACATACAGGAGCGCCTGCAATGGTGTACGCAACGATGAACCTGGGTACACGAATAGCAAAACGTCATTTTTTCGGATGAATCCAGATTCTATTTACAGCATCATGGTGGTGCATCCGTGTTTGGCGACATCGCGGTGAAGGCACACTGGAAGCGTGTATTGGTCATCGCCATACTGGTGTATCACCTGGCGTGATGGTATGAGGTGCCATTGGTTACACGTCTCTGTCACCTCTTGTTCGCATCGACGGCAGTTTGAGCAGTGGCCGTTACATATCAGATGTGTTACGATCCGTGACTCTACCCTTACTCTACATTTCAGCAGGATAATGCACGACCTCATATTGCAGGTTCTGTACGGACCTTTCTGGATACGGAAAATGTAGATCCGATGTAGATGAGGTACTGGCAGAAGTAAAGCTGTGAGGACGGACTATCCAGGCGTGCCTGGATAGTCAGGCCGTGGAACACTAGACCGCATAAGACCTTTTGTGTCCCAGCCTCGTCGCCGCTTTTGTGTCTCGTTTCCATCGTAGGTGTCGGTGGCCGAGTAGAAAGACAAACACAGGAATAAAGGAAGCACGCTTGTGCAGGTACGGAGGTGAGCAGCCAGTGGGACAGCAGAAACTAGAAACACTAGAGTAAATTACAACGAGATATATAGTGCACAGAATTTATACAATACTAAACTTTTACATAGCTCAGAACTGCATAATGCTCATACATAGTTGAGCTAGAGGCCTGCCTAGTGCCTATCCGATAGCCAAGTCTTCACTGGTGCCTAACTGATTCCGAAGTGCTAACTGGTTCCTATCTCAGTCCCAAGTGAACGATGTCGCTCAGTGGTGGCCACGAGCGGAGTTTCAGCAGAGGGCGCTCGTGGCTGACGTCGTAAGAACGCCGCGCCGTGCGTGCATGGTGGCGCGCGGCAGAAGTAGGTGGCGCGCACTTTAGACTTGTGCGATACCACACCCCTCCCCCCACCCCTCAAACCGCCGCGTCGTCGTGGCGTAGGGCTGAGGGCCACGTCGACGGCACTGGGAGGAGGGCCTGGGCGGGGGCGTAACTGATGGGACGGGCGTCGTAGCAGAGGCTGGGATCGTGACGCCGTCCGCGCCCCGGTATCCACCTTGCGATTCCCCGGGAAACCCACCAAAACTGCGGAAGGGCGCACGCCTCCGCCCAGAGGGAGCAGGTCATCTTCTTCTGAGGTGCGTGGCCCAGGCGGCGGGGACACGTACGGTGCCGAAGTCCCTATCGTTGACGCTGGCAGCCGAGGCGGCGACGAAGGCGCAGAGGCAGACTGCATAGGAGGCGCGTCCATCTCCATGGGTACGATCTCGTAGTCCGGGGACGCTGGGCACGTTGGCAAGCGATGTGGCTGTGCTCCCTGGTGACGAACTGCGTCTGGAATCAAGAAACCCGAGACAGTATCGCGCGGCCTGTGTAGGCGCAATTGGTTTGCGTGGCGCCGCTGCTCCGACCCTGTGGAAGAACGTACAACAAACATATTGCGACCGAGCACACGCTGAATGGTGCCTGGCATCCATCGCGTACGTCCAGCAAACACCTTGTACAGCACCGGCGTAGAAACCTGAAAACGCGAAGCGCCATACGAACCGACTCGATGCGTGGGAGGCTGCAGCAGGTGAAGGAGAGTGCGGTGACGGCGGCCGTGTAGCAGCGCGGCAGGAGACGGGCCGTCACGTGACATGCACCGATACGTAGACAGGAAAATTTGAAGAGCTTGCTGCCTGGAGTGCTGACCTTTCATCTTTTCCATGTGTGACTTGAATGTTCGAATGAAACGTTCTGCTTCACCATTGGACTGAGGGTGAAAAGGTGCGGTTGTGATATGCTGAATGCCATTCACACGACAAAATTGTTGAAATTCCGCACTAACAAACTGAGGTCCATTGACACTGACGATAGTTTCAGACAAGCCTTCGATGCAAAACACTGATGTTAAGGCACTGATTGTACTAGTCGCTGTCGTTGAGTTCATGGCAATCACGAAAGGAAAGTTGCTGAAAGCGTCTACAACAATTAACCAGCGCGTATTTCAGAAAGGTCCGGCAAAATCAATGTGTAAACGTTGCCATGGTCCCTTGGGGCGTAGCCAGTCTGAGAAACGTTGCGGAGGAGCCGCCTGATGCTCCGCACAAACTGTACACTGTGACGTCATGCTTTCTATCTGGGCGTCCATACCAACCCAGGTACAAGCGACGGCTGGCCAGTTGCTTTGTCCTAACAATACCCCAATGACCTTGATGCAGGAGGCGTAACACTTCTCGTTGCAGGGAACGAGGAACAATCACTCTTGTTCGGTCGTTTTACGTATGTAATAACAGAACACCCTGACTTAAAGACAATGCATGGCGTTGCGCAAAATAACGTCGAACCAGAGGTCGATCAATGTCTTTGGCTCTGGCAGGCCACCCAGAACGAACAAAGCGTGCTACCACACTTAGGTCTGCATTTGCAGCTGTTTCCTGTGCAACCCGATGAGAGTTCAAAGGGAAATCTGCGATAGCGGAAGCATCTCTGGAGTCTATCTGACAACATGCCATTTCCGAAGAATCAAATGATACATCTTGGCCAGCCGGAAGCCGGGAAAATGTGTCCTCGTTGGCATGTTTAGTGGTAGGTCGGTACAAAATCTCATACTGATAATTAGACAGTATTGAAGAATATCTCTGAAGCGTTTGTGCCGTTCGTGACGGAAATGGCTTTGTGGGTGAGAACAACGACGTGAGAGGCTTGTGGTCAGTCAACAAATAGAATTTTCTGCCATAAAGATAATGATGAAACTTTGTGACGCCGTAATTTATTGCTAAGGCCTCCTTTCCATATGACTGTAATTCTGTTGCGTTGGCGTTAGTAGCTTGGATGCAAAGGCAATAGGACGATCGTGAAAACCAATACGATGTAACAATATTGCACCCAGACCGTACGACGAGGCATCAAGTGCTAGCACCACAGGTTTCTGCGGGTCAAAGGGAATCAAACATGCATCACTGAGTAGTGCAGACTTTAATTTGTCAAAAGCAACCTTGCAATCTTTAGACCATACAAAAGGAACATTCTTCTTACGCGAGCGATGCAGTGGAGCTGCAATTTGAGAGGCATTTGGAATAAACCTGAAATAGTTGTTAAGCTTTCCCATTACTGCTTGCAATTCGTGCATATTCTTGGGAGGAGGCAAGTCTGATTGCTCTAAGATGTGACTGTAAGAGATGAATTCCTTGGGCATTAATCACATGGCCTAGGTACACTATTTGAGTTTGAAAAAACGGACACTTTGCTTTATTACAACGTAGACCTGATGCAGTCAACACTTTGAAAAGGCAATCCAGGTTTGCTAAATGTTCTTCAACTGTACGTACGGATACCACAATATCATCTAAATAGTTCGAGCAACATGGTACAGAAACTGTCAGCTGTTCCAAAAAGCGCTGAAAAATAGCAGGGCGGAATAACTGCCAAAGGGTAGGCGTTGAAATTGAAAAAGGCCCATGTGAGTATTAATGACGAAAAAATTTTTTGACTCGTCATCGAGCGGAATTTGTAAGTATGCCTCTGCTAAATCAATCTTAGAAAAGAAGCGAGACTGCCCTAATTTGTCCATTAGTTCCTCTGGTCTGGGCAGGGAACAAGAATCTACAATTGTTTGACTGTTCACTGTTGATTTGAAGTCCGCACAGAGACGAAGTTTTCATGTCGGCTTGGTTACAATTACTAAAGGCGAGGCTCACTGACTCACAGAAACAGGAGAAATCACCCGACTATGCTGCCATCGTTTAAGGTCTTCGGCAACCTTACCACGAATTGCGATAGGCACTGGTCTAGCTTTACGAAATTTTAGTACTGCAGATTCTTTTAAAGTTACATGTGCCACGAAGTCTTTTGCACAACCTAATTCCGGCAAAAACAAGTCACTATATTTTTCACACAATGCATTGAGTTTGTCCTGAGGCACTACTGACGAAATTTGAAGCACATCTCTTTGAATTGATAAACCAAACAAGTCGAATGCACCTAGTCCAAAAATGTCCTATGTAGATTTGGCCTGAAGAACTACAAAAGCAACTGTTTTTGTTGTTCTTATGGTCTTCAGTCCGGAGACTGCTTTGATGCAGCTCTCCACCCTACTCTGTCCTGAGCAAGCCTTTTCATCTCCTCATAAGAACGGCAACGCACATCCACTTGAATCTGCTTACTATACGCGCCTCTTGGTCTCCCCTGCGATTTTTACCCCACACACTTCCCTCCAATGCTAAATTTACGATTCCTCGATGTCTAAGAATGTGTCCTACCAAGCGATCCCTTCTTTTAGTCAAGGTATGCCAAAAATCCCTTTTCTCACCAATTCTTTTCAGTATCACTCCATTGGTTATGCGATCTACCCACCTAATCTTCAGCATTCTTCTGTAGCACATCATTTCAAAAGCCTCTATTCTCTTCCTGTCCGCACTGCTTATCGTCCATGTTTCACTCCAGTACAAGGCAACACTCCACACAAATGCCATCAGAAAAGACTTCCTTACCCTTAAATTAATATTCGATGTTAGCAAATTTCTGTTTTTCAAAAATGCTTTTCTTCCCATTGCCATTCTGCATTTTATATCCTCTGTACTGCGACCATCGCATGTTATTTTTACTACCCAAGTAACGAAATTCATCTTCCACCTTCATTGTTTCGTTACCTAATCTAATTCCTTCAGCATCACCTGATTTTCTAAGACCCCATTCCATTATTTTTGTTTTGCTCTTGTTAATTTTCATTTTATACGCTCTCTTCAACACGCTGCCCATTCCACTCAACTGCTCTTCCAGGTCCTTTGCTGTCTCTGACAGAATTACAATGTCATCAGCAGAACGCAATGTTTTTATTTCTTCCCCCTGAACTTTAATCCCTATTCCAAATTTTTCCTTGCTTTCCTTCACCGCCTGCTCGATGTACAAATTGAATAACATCGGAGAAAGGTTACAACCCTGTCTTACTCCCTTCCCAACTGATGCTTCCCTTTCATGCCCTTCGAGTCTAATAACTGCGGTCTGGCTTTTGTACAAGTTGTAAATAATTCTCCTTTCCCTGTATTTTACCCCTGCTGACTTCAGAATTTGAAAGAGTGTATCCCAGTCAACATTGTCAAATGCTTTCTCCAAATCTACAAAAGCTAAAAATGTAGGTTTGCCCTTAATCTATCTTCTAAGATAAGACGTAAAGTGAGTATTGCCTCCCGAATCCATTTGATCTTCCCCAAGGTCAGCTTCTACCAGCTTTTCCATTCTCCTGTAGACAATTCGTGTTAAAATTTTGCAACCATGACTTATCAAACTGATGGTTCTGTAATTTTCACACCAGTCTGCTCCTGATTTCTTTGGAATGGGGATTATTACACTTTCTTAAAGTCTGAGGGTATTTCGCTTGGCTCATACATCCTACACACCAGTTCAAATAGTTTTGTCATGGCTGGCTGTCCCAGAGACTTTAGTAGCTCTGAAGGTATGTCATCTACTCCTTGGGCCTTGTTCTAACCTAGGTCTTTCAGGGCTCTGTCAAATTCATCTCTCAGTATAGTATCTCCTATTTCATCTTGATCTACTTCCTCTTCCCTTCCTACAACATCGTCTCCAAGTTCATTTCCTTTGTAGAGCTGCTCTATGTACTCTTTCCACCTTTCAGCTTTCCCTTCTTTGCTGAGAACTGGTTTTCCATTTGAGTTCTTGATATTCGTAGAGTTGCTTTTCTTGTCCCTAAATGTCTCTTTTATTTTCCTGTAGGCGCTATCTACTTTTCCCCTTGCTATACATTCTTCTACAGATTTGCATTTGGCTTCTAGCCACTCCTGCTTAGCCATTTTGCACTTCCTGTCAATCTCATTTTTTAGTCGTCTGTACTCCATTTTGCCTGTTTCATTTACTGCATTTTTATATTTTCTCCTTTCATCAATTAACTGTAGTATTTCCTGTGATATCCATGGATTTTTGTAGGTCTTGCCTTTCTACCTATTTTGTCCTCTGCTGCCTTCACTATTTCTTCTCTCAATGCTACCCATTCCTCTTCTACTGTTTTATTTCCCCCCGTTTCTGTCAATTGTTGCCTAAATCTCCCTCTGAAATTCTCCAGAACTTCACTTTCCTTCAATTTATCTAAGTCCCATCTCCTTATTTTCCTACCTTTCTGCAGTTTTTTCAGCTTCAGGCTACAGTTCATGACTAACAAGTTATGGTCAGAGTCTATATCTGCCCCTGGGTATGTTTTACAGTTTATCACCTGGTTCCGGAAACTATGCCTTACCATTATAAAATCTATCTGGTATCTCCCGGTGTCTCCTGGTCTCTTCCACGTATACCACCTTCTTTTGTGATTCTTAAACCACGTGTTTGTTACGATTAAATCATGTTCCGTGCAAAATTCTACCAGGCGACTTCCTCTTTCATTCCTTCTGTCCAGTCCATATTCACCTACTATTTTTCCTTCTCTTCCTTTTCCTACTACTGAATTCTAGTCTCCCATCACAATTAAGTTTTCCTCTCCCTTAACTGTCTGAATAATTTCCTTTAGCTCCTCATATATTTCTTCGATCTCCTCATCATCGGCAGAGGTAGTTGGCATATAAACCTGTACTACTGTTGTCGGTGTTGGCTTCGTATCTATCTTGACAACGATAATGCGATCACTGTGCTGCTCATAGTAGTTTACCCGCATTCCTATTTTCTTATTCATTATCAGTCCTACACCTGTGATACCCCCAACTGATTTTGTACTTATAATCCTGTACTCACCTGACCAGAAATCCTGTTCATCCTGCCACCGAACTTCACTAATCCCCACTATATCTAACTTCAACTTATTCATGTCCCTTTTTAAATTTTCTAATTTACCTACCCGATTAAGGGATCTAACATTCCACGCTCCGATCCGTAGAATGCCAGTATTGTCTTTCCTGATGACAACATCCTCCTGAGTAGTACCCGCCCGGAGATCCGAATGGGGGACTATTTTACCTCCGGAATATTTTACCCGAGAGGATGCCATCATCATATTTCCATACAGTAGAGCTGCATGTCCTCGGGAAAAGTAACGGCTGTAGTTTCCCCTTGCTTTCAGCCGTTCGCAGTAGCTGTGTGGCAAAGCCACATTAGCTGATGTTACAAGGCCAGCTCAGTCAATCATCCAGACTGTTGCCCCTGTAACTACTGAAAAGGCTGCTGCCCCTCTTCAGGAACCACACGTTTGTCTGGCCTCTCCACAGATACCCCTCCACTGTGGTTGCACCTACGGTACGGCTATCTGCATCACTGAGGCACACAACCCACCCCACCTCGGCAATGTCTGTGGTACATGGGGGTGGCTGTTTTTGTTACACCTTGAAAAGAGGCGGGCAGGCTACACGTTCCTAGCAGGGGAATATTTTGTCCTGTGTACGCTGTTAACACTTGCTGTGACGGCGACAATTTGGCGAACCCTGAAGTTCATAAGTGTCTTTATTAATTAATGTAACAGCGGAACCAGTATCAAGCTGTAATTGCACATACTGATTTTCTATCGAAAGAGTCACAAAAAGTTTTTGCTTGTGGCGCTCGACAGGTGCGCGAATGTGGGCAACGCCTAATACAGCATGTTTGCGGCGCTTGCGCATGCGCGGGCTGCGTGCGGTAGGAAGCGGCGCAGAATCGGCACACAGATTAATATTACTGTCCCTAGATGGCACTACCGCCGGATAGGCGTCCGCGCAAGCTTGCGAAGCTACTACAGATGCACCAACTACTGTACTAAACTTTTGAGTGGCTACATCAAGTCTACTGTCACTAGCTACACAGTACTGGGCAGTATTACAATTGGCAGTTGCAGAAGGCACTATGTTCATTACAGGATTGCACTGTACATAGTCATTATGCTTGTCCCGAACCCTTTTCCGTTGCACAGTTTTACGTGCTACGTGCTACAGATGCACCAACTACTGTACTAAACTTTTGAGTGGCTACATCAAGTCTACTGTCACTAGCTACACAGTACTGGGCAGTATTACAATTGGCAGTTGCAGAAGGCACTATGTTCATTACAGGATTGCACTGTACATAGTCATTATGCTTGTCCCGAACCTTTTTCCGTTGCACAGTTTTACGTGCTCGACGGCGCTTGCTACGTGGCTCACTACATAGTTGTGCAGTAGGCGCAGGGATGTCTTGCATTTGAGAATCAACAGAAGCACTGTTCAAATCCACAGCGTCTATGACATTGACAGCATGAACTGTTCGTGCACTTGGCGAAGCACTGTTCCGAACGGCACCGTACTTAGAATTTTTAGTCTGCATACACACTGTTTGTACATGTCCTGATTTGCCACATTGATAACAAATGGCGTTGCGACTAGGGCATTGTCCACGCTTGTGACGAGATACACACTGGGGGCAAGATTTACGAACATTTTTCTGAAATGAACGTTTGTGCCCGTACTGCAAATTTCTGTTTCTAACATGACGGGGCGCCGTTTGTGTCGCACTGTTACACTGGCTACTGTTCACTGTCTGTTCAGCACGGCCGGTAGAAAAATAAGAATCACAAGGGCTAGACTGAGAACTACGGCTAGGAAAGCGTCCGTTACGGTGCACTGAATTAACACTGTGGCTTTGCATTTCTACATCTGCTAAGTCAGAGGTATCATGCGCTTCAATAAGCTGCTGTACACTGTCTAATGAGGGGTCACACTGTTTTAGAATTGCTGCCCTAATTCTGGGGTCCCGAATGTTCTGCGTGATAGCGTCTCTCAACATAACGTCACTATAAGAAAGTCCACAAGAGCAAGTAAATTTACATTTGTGGGTTAAGCCCTTTAATTCCGTAATCCATTGCTGGTGTGACTGCTCGGGTGACTTTTTTAGTCTGAAAAATCGGTACCGTGCCACAGCTACGAGAACTTTTCTATCATAATGCGCATTCAGTGCATCTACTATTTGTTCAAAGTCTACATCACGAGGAGATGCATTGGGAAAAATTTCTGCAGTAATACGAAGGTCTGGGGGCCCACAGTCGATAAGAAAAGGTTCTTCACTCTCTGACCTGTAATTTGATGAGCCGTGACGAGTTCTTGAAACTGTGCGAAATAGTCGCTCCATTCTTCCTCACGTTCGTTGTACTTGCGGAACGTAGGGAGCGGCGCAGGGGCAGGCTGCTGATGCGATGTTGTTGAGTTGCCATCTACTGCGCCACTGCCTGCAGTAGTTGCGTGATTTGCGCCGTCTGTAACTGAATAATTTCCATTAAGTTTGGGTTCGGGGTAGTGGCCATGCTGACCGATTAGGCGCCGCGCATACAAGTAAATTAGTACAAAACACAAATGCAATATGAAAGAGGACGCTCTGCAACAAAAAAGGCCACAAAACACTGAAAAAAATTTCTTCCCCCAAAATTTTTATAATAAGGGTGGTTGGGCGGGAACAATTTCTGTGTGCAACGACTGCTGCTGTCTGGCTGCTGCAAGCGGGCCGGTCCAAGGTTCTTCTATCGCTCCTCGTCACCACTTTTTTGTCCCAGCCTCGTCGCCGCTTTTGTGTCTCGTTTCCGTCGTAGGTGTCAGTGGCCGAGTAGAAAGACCAACACAGGAATAAAGGACGCACGCTTGTGCAGGTATGGAGGTGAGCAGCCAGTGGGACAGCAGAAACTAGAA
This sequence comes from Locusta migratoria, assembly GCA_026315105.1. Classification (NCBI taxonomy): domain Eukaryota; kingdom Metazoa; phylum Arthropoda; class Insecta; order Orthoptera; family Acrididae; genus Locusta; species Locusta migratoria. The sequence continues at coordinate 430,109,151 of CM048747.1, forward strand.
ACACTAGAGTAAATTAGAATGAGATATATATTGCACAGAATTTATACAATACTTAACTTTTACATAGCTCAGTACTGCAGAATGCTGATACATAGATGAGCTAGAGGCCTGCCTGGTGCCTATCCGATAGCCAAGTCTTCACTGGTGCCTAACTGATTCCAAAGTGCTAACTGGTTCCTATCTCAGTCCCAAGTGAACGATGTCGTTCAGTGGTGGCCACGAGCGGAGTTGTAGCAGAGGGCGCTCGTGGCTGACGTCGTAAGAACGCCGCGCCGTGCGTGCATGGTGGCGCGCGGCAGAAGTAGGTGGCGCGCACTTTAGACTTGTGAGATACCACACCCCTCCCCCCCCCCAAACCGCCGCGTCGTCGTGGCGTAGGCCTGAGGGCCACGTCGACGGCACTGGGAAGAGGGCCTGGGCGGGGGCGTAACTGATGGGACGGGCGTCGTAGCAGAGGCTGGGATCGAGACGCCGTCCGCGCCCCGGTATCCACCTTGCGATTCCCCGGGAAACCCACCAAAACCTGGGGAAGGGCGCACACCTCCGCCCAGAGGGAGCAGGTCATCTTCTTCTGAGTTGCGTGGCCCAGGCGGCGGGGGCACGTACGGTGCCGGAGTCCCTCTCGTTGACGCTGGCAGCCGAGGCGGAGAGGCAGACTGCATAGGAGGCCTGTCTAGGGCCTATCAGATAGCCAAGTCTTCACTGGTGCCTATCTGATTCCGAAGTGCTAACTGGTTCCTATCTCAGTCTCAAGTGAACGATGTCGTTCAGTGGTGGCCACGAGCGGAGTTGTAGCAGAGGGCGCTCGTGGCTGACGTCGTAAGAACGCCGCGCCGTGCGTGCATGGTGGCGCGCGGCGAAAGTTGGTGGCGCGCACTTTAGACTTGTGCGCCACCACTATAGAAGAGATAGCATCTGCATGCTGGTAGTGCTTGGTTGCCCTATAAAATGGTGGTGGAGAGGACGACAACCTTCAAACTCTCCGCTAAGAACTATTCCTCAGGGCTGCTGCGAGTGCAAAATCCAGCTTGCTCATCTACCGCCAACAAGACCAAGTTTGTGGATTCGAATATCGGTGTCGTACGGAGTTTTAATCTGCCATAAAGTTTAATGCGGAATTACTGAACAGAACTGAGGAGAATTTCTGTCACATCTTGACTAAAAGAAGGGATCGATATATATATATATATATATATATATATATATATATTTTTTTTTTTTTTTTTTTTTTTTTTTTTTTTTTTTTTTTTTTTTTTTTTTTTTGGCTAGACGCTATCTCTGATGAGCACTCGCCTGTCAACATTCAAACAGCGAATTCAGGCCATGTTCGGCTCAAAAATTAGAATATCAAAATGTTAGCCGCGAACTTACAAAGTATTAGAAACAAAGTTCCCGAATTTGCCGCACTGCAAGGAAGTTATTGTGCACAGATAGTTTTAGGCACCGAATGCTGGCGAAATCATGATGTGGCAAGTTTTGAAATATTTAGGGAGTCGTGTAATGTATATCTGAAAGATAGATCGGATACAACTGGAGGAGGAAAGATATTGTTTTTACTGAGATCGAGGTTAAAAGTAACTGAACTTATCCGGGCAAGTATAACAGGCCTAAAAGAAGTAAAGTTAAGAGTTGGGTGTTTTTACAGGCCCCCCCAGTGCTTCTGTAGCAATATTAGAGTCATTCAAAGAAAGTCTACACCACGTAGTGCGTAGGTATCCGCGCCATGTAATATGAGTCGGGGGGAGACTTCAACCTTAAGAGTATAGATTGGGACCTATCTAGTTATACTTCATACAGTACAGACAAGCAGTCTTGCGAGCTACTTTTGGTACTTTTGGACACATTCTCCGAAAACTGTCTTGAGCAGTTAAATCGGTGACCCACGCGCAATGGAAATATTTTAGACCTTATAGCTACGAACAGGCCTGACCTTATTAACGATGTCTGTGTAGAGACAGGAATTAGTGATCATGATATCGTCATAGCGTCGATGGTGACCAAAGTTCATAAGCCAAACAAGAAGGCTAGGAGCGTGTTTTTGTTGGGAAGAGCCGATAAGCAAATGTTAGGATCGCACTTAGAGAATGAATGTGGCATCGGAACGTCCTGGCAGATTAAAATTGTATACCGGAACCGGGACTGGAACCTGGGACATTTGCCTTTTGCGGGCAAACGCTCTACCGACTGAGCTATCCCGACACGACTCACGATGCCGCCTCACAACTTTACTTCCGCCAGTAGCTCGCCTCCTACTTTCCAAACTTCACAGAAACTCTCCTGCGAAACATGGAAGAGTAGCACTCCTGGAAGAAAGTATATGGTGGAGACATGGCTTAGCCACAGCATAAGGGATGTTTCTAGAATGAAACTTTCACTCTGCAGCGGAGTGTGCGCTGATATGAAACTTCCTGGCAGATTAAAATTGTGTGCCGGAACCAGGACTTGAACCTGGGACCTTTGCCTTTCGCGGTTCCGGCACACAATTTTAATCTACCAGGAAGTTTCATATCAGCGCACAGTCCTCTGCAGAGTGAAAGTTTCATTCTGAATGGGGCATCGTTTATTTCCTGGACTCTGGATGTAGAGGAATTGTGGACTAAATTTAAGTGCATTTTAAATAAAGGATAAGAGAAATATGAGCCAGTGAAGACGATTAAGGATGGAAAAGATCCACCGTGGTATAATAATAATGTTAGAAAGCTGCTGAGAAAGCAAAGGCTGTTGCACTCTTAATTCAAAAAAGAACACGCAAATATTGACGGGCAAAAATTAGTAGAGATTCGTGCGTCTATAAAAAGATCGATGCGCGAAGCATACAATAATTACGACATCCATACCTTAGCAAAAGAACTTTCCGAGAACGCGAAACAATTCTGGTCCTATGGAAAATCGATAAGCGGGTCAAAGCCCACTATCCAGTCACTCGTTGATCATTCCGGGACAGTAATAGAAGAAAGCAAACGGAAAGCTGAAGTTCTAAATTTAACCCTTAAGAAATCTTTCACGCAGGAGGACCGAACAAATGTACCATCATTTGATCAACGTACTAATTCCGAAATGGAGCACAGAGTAATAGGTATTGCCGCTGTAGGAAAGCTGCTGAGAGAGCTAAATACGAAAAAGTCGGCTGGTCCGGATGGAATACCAGTTCAGTTTTACAAAGAATATTCTGTGGAATTGGCCCCTTACTTAGCTTGCATATATCGCGAATCTTTAATTCAGTGCAAAGTTCCTAATGATTGGGAAAAAGCCCAGGTGACTCCCTTTTATAAGAAAGGAAAGAGAACTGACCCACACAATAACGGGCCAATATCGTTGACATCAGTTTCCTGTAGAATTTTGGAGCATATTCTCAGTTCCAATGTAGTAAGTTTTCTTCAAACGGAAAAGCTTCTTTCTATGAATCAGCACGGGCTTAGGAAACATCGTTCATGTGAAACTGCCCTTTTCTTACAAGACATCTTGCAAGCCATGGATGAAGGGCAACAGGCGGATTGTGTTTTTCTCGACTTCAGAAAGGCGTTCGACGCAGTGCCATACTGCAGACTGCTAAGGAAGATACGAGCTTATGGAATAGGTTCACAAATTTGTGAATGGCTGGAAGACTTCCTAAGTAATAGAACACAGTACGTTGTTCTCGACAGCGAATGTTCATCAGAGACGAATGTATCGTCAGGCGTGTCCCAGGGGAGTTTGGTAGGACTGCTATTATTTTCTATCCATATAAATAATCTCATGGACAGAGTAACTTGTAATTTGTGTCTGTTTGCTGATGGGAGGGTGCCGTCTTTAACTGACTGTAATAGCATACAGGATGACTTAGACAAAATTTGTAGTTGGTAGAATGTAGAAAAATGTAAGGTGATGCGCATGAGTAGGAAAAACAATCCCATAATGTTCGAATACAGCACTAGTAGCGAGCTTCTTGCTGCTGTCGCGTCGTTCAAATATCTAGGCGTAACATTGCAGAGCGATATAAAATTGAACGAACATGTAAGGACAGTTATGAGTAAGGCGGACAGCCGACTTCGGTTTATTGGGAGAATTTTGGGAAGATGTACTTCATCTGTAAAGGAAACGGCGTATAAAACGCTTGTACGACTACGTCATGAGTATTGCTCAAGAGTTTCGGACCCGCAGCAGATTTGTTAAAAGGAAGACATAGAAGCAGTTCAGAGGCGAGCACCTAGGTTTCTTACTGGTAGGTTCGACCAATGCGCGAGTGTCGCGGAAATGCTCCGGCAACTCAACTGGGGATCACTGGAGGATAGACGACTTTCTTTTCGCGAATTTCTGTTGAGGAAATTTAGAGGGCCGGAATTTGAAGCTGACTGTAGTAAGATCTTGCTGCCGCCTACTTAAATTTCGCGTAGTGATCACAAAGACAAGATAAAAGAATTTAGGGCTCGTACGCAGGCATATAGGCATTCTTTTTTTTCCTCCTTCTATTTGGGAGTGGAATAGGAAAGAAAATGCCTAGTAGTGGTACAGTGTATCCTTCGACACGCACCTTACAGTGGATTGCGGGTTATGTATGTAGATGTAGATGTAGAGATATAAATCGCAAAGGGATGCCGAGAGACGAATGCAGTATATATACTCAACGTGCTGTAGGCGGCCTTTCTCATTCACAGATGAAAATGCTTGCGCATTAAACCAGCCCTTGGACTGAAGACCACAACAAAACATGGATTAAGACAACAACAACAATAATTTTGGAAACATTGTTTCTTTGGGATGACAGCGCCCTTATGATAATATTATATATAAAAAGGGTCTACAGCGCAAGAGTGGTTCCTTATTACCAACTGGCTTCAGCCCAATGTTGGGCCATCTTCAGGATTTCTCTGGGCTGAAACTAGTTGGTACTAAACAACCAATCTATCGTTGTAGATTGTTTATATATCAACAAGATCAGTGTTCGCCGGACTGAAATAATGTTTGACGTGTAGATTTGTAAAAAATCGGTAGGACACGCCTGAACAGCGTAGACAACGCCAAACTTAGAATGCCCGAATTTTGGTAGACTCTTACCTGATGGCTCAACCTGGATGCAACGTACCTGAACAACTTTGTAGATTCACTCACAACCGAATCCAGAAGATCGTCTAGCCCAAGGACAGAATTACATGTATTAAATTATGCCTGTAATGTAACTTTTGATATTGTCCTGTCGTGTTTCTTCTTGTAATAATTCTCGGGTACGCATCCGGATACCATCGACAGTCTGCAAAGAAATTTCTCGATATTTCTACCAAGATACGCCCGTACATCTTCAGGTAAGAATACACCTCACAAAATTACTAGAAGATGCTTGTAAGCCGCAGTGGAGTGGCCGAGCGATCTAAGGCGACTCGCTGCGGAGCGCGCGTATACTTGGTGTCGGAGATTTGTGTTCTCCTGAACGTATGTTAAAGTTAGTTTAAGTAGTTGGTAAGCCTAGGGACTGATGACCATCGTGGTTAAGTCCCTTAGATTTACAAACATTTGAATAATTTTTGTTATCCTTGTAAAATGATTTCTCTAAGGTTGACTAATTCTTTCCGGTGACTTTATGTTGGAAATTAAGCACTTATTAGGGAATAAGGAGTTGTACAGTAGATCCGACAGAAGGAAAAAACATATGCAAAACGCTATCAAGAAGTGTTCTCTTTGATGGGACATGTGTTAAGCTATCAGAAAACAGGTTCCATATTATTCGAGAGCGTTCTAGTGAGTAAAACTGTAATTGAAAACAAAGATTCGACTACATTCAACGAAGAACTGAAATGTAGGATTAAAATTGTACTGTGCGCTGAAGTGTTTGGCAGAAGAGAGGCCGTGCGTTCCAAAGTGCCTAGCTGCGAAGTACGCCGATGTTCGCCGTCGGAGGTTTGAGGCCTCCCTCGGCCATGAGCGTATTTGTTGTCCTTAGCATAATTTAGTTTCAGTAGTTTGTAAGCCTAGGGACTCATAATCAGGGTAGTTAAGTTATATAGATTTACAAACATTTTAACAATATGTAAGAACGTCGGCTTTCGCCGTCAATATTGTTATTTTTTATTTTTTTATTTTATAATTCGCACTCTATCCTGATCAGTCACAGAGGTAAGATGATAATGGAGCAAAGGCTGATAGAAGAACATATGTTTAAAAGATAATCAACTTTGAATAGCAGTAACAAATATTTATAATATTAAAAACAAGGTAATTAATTGTGAAACATATTAAATCACATTAACTTTTTCATGTTTATTTTATTTTTTGAAAAGACTTGTTTTTTACAAAACTCTTTTGAAAACAATGTTGGTAATACACAACGCTTGCTTGAACAAAGTGAACTATTGCAACAGCTGTTGTGCATCGACGCGTGAAACAGAAATATTGTGATAAGCTACGCTTACGTAAAGAATCTAAACAATTGCAAGAGCTTTCATGCCTCTTATTTTAGGTGTATTTTTCATCGTTACATCCATATGTATAACAAATCTTGTGAAAGCTATGCTTCTATCAAAGAAGGTCTTTTGCTTGCATAAAAAATCTAAACAATTGCAAGAGCTGTGGTTGAGATTGCACTTTCCATATCGGCCGCGCAAGCTAAGTTGAAACTCGGTGCGGTGGCTTTTGGAAGCAACCGTAAATACATGTCCAATTTCCGATAGTCTGCCAAGTATCAACTTAGATTCTACGAACAGTACAAATTTTCCCAAAATCAAGATTTTTGCGAAAACATTAACTTCAAACTATCTGCATATTTTTCGTCAGTAATGGAGAACGAAACCTTGAAAATTATACCTCAATCATAAATTTTTGATAAGTAGTACGCGAGATATAGCGTATCTATGAAAAACACCAATGAGAAATGACATATGATTGTGCCACCCCCACAGTTTTCTTTCATTTTCTTTTTTAATTAAATTTTTAGATTTAGTAGACAGGTTATCAACCGTTTGAAGGAAAACTGTGTTTGTTAATTACTATTTATAATATCCCTAAAATCTTTTCAGCCTAACAGAAAGTGCATTACATGTGCAACAGGCTAAACAAATCAGTCAGGGCCCCATCGTCGTAAAGAGGTCTGTGTGTTCCACAGATTTACGTGCGGTGCTGCTCTGACACTCGGACAGTGGTTTACAACGCGACTCAATAGCTCAGCCTTGTGTTTCGATTACGAAAGTGTCAAAACTGGTTTCACCGCAGGTGGCGTTAGTTAACAGAGTAACGGCATCCGATAATGGCTTGTTGTGGTTGCAATCCCCAGCAGCCGTTACGTATGGCCAGCGATTGCCGGCCAACTAACGACCAAGTGACCCGGCGCCCCGCCGCTACTGCCCTCTGGGGACGAGTCGCGCAAACAGTGATCGCACACCGCGGCCGCCCCGTACAACCGCCAATGCCTGCCTGGTACGTCTGCGCACGCGTGAAATAATACCACCACACTTGCCGGAGTGTAAAATACTTGCGCACAGTGCAGTCGCTAATGGTTTGGATGACAAGGCAGTAGTACTTTGTCCAGATTACTGACAGGAAATAAGCGAACTGTTATAGTTTGGCAGTAATGTATGAAATTTTGGCCCACTTTAGGTTACGTTAGTAACTCTAAACGTGGGCCTTCACGATTGTCTTTTGACAGCTCGAAATTTAAGTGAAAATAACGGCTTAATCATTACTCTGACAGGTAAAGTGAATAACCTAATTTGTAGAGGAGAAATTTCTCTACAACGTTGCTCTCTTGAGTTTTTTTCCTATCTCTTATCGTTTCAGAGATATTTGAAAAAAATAACGGCGATTTTGGGATGTCTGTCTGTCTGTCTGTCCGTAATGTGTTCCCTATTTTTTAAGACGAACCGTTCAACCGATTAGCACCAAATTTTACAGACATAATTTTAGGCCGCCAGAGACCAGAACCTCCGTTTTTCAAATTTTTCGGACAAAAAAATACGGTAGTAATAAAAAAAAGCCGTTTGTAATATACTGTAATTGTAATTGCAAACGAACCGTTCATCTGACACGAAAATTGAATAACGTAATTGGTAGAGGGGAAAATTCTCTACAACTTCACTCTATTATGTTTTTTCCCCTTATCTTGCATCGTTGCAGAGATATTTGCAAAAAATAACGGCGATTTGGTGATCTCTGTCTGGCTGTAACGTATTTCCACTTTTTAGGTCGAACCGTTCAAGCGATCGGCACCAAATTTTACAGACATAATTGTTTGCTACCAGAGACCCGATCCTCGCTTTTTGAAATATTTCGGACAAGAAATACATTAGTAATACCAAAAAAGCAGTTTGTAATGTAATTTTAATTGCAAGTAAATCGTTCATCTGACGCGAAAATTGAATAAACTTCTCTACAACTTTGTTCCCTTATGGTTTCTTTTTTTTTTTCCATATCTCGTATCCTTTGAGAGATATTTGTAAAAATAACTGAGTTTTGACACCCTCCATTGTATTAACGAAAACCAGCCCTTCGCAGATGTCATGTGACATTTGATGATTTTTTTATTGATAACTTACACGTTGTCATTTCAAACCAATGGCGCAATGAAGAATTAACAAAAACACGTCGTTCTTCGTACGGTAAATGATAATCTAGATAAATGCCATATTAGCATCAGTTAACAACGGCCATCAATAGTATGAAATTAAGGAACGGAACTCTAACTGATAGCCGTTATGCAGTAGGCAATTCGTTGGACTGTGCTGCTCAAGGTCAGTGGCTCGAAACCCACCACTACCTAATTTTTTTTTCTAAAAGGGTTTCAGAGACTCTTATTAATTTTTTATTATTTTTGTCCAAAACGGTTGTAAAAACTTATAAAACTCCAAATCTAAAGTGGGCCGTAAAACACGTCAGTGCGATTTTTTTTTTTCAAATAGTATCTGAGATAAAAGCTTTGTAATATGAAAAATATATTAGTGCTCGGAAAGTGTGGTGTCCCGATTTACTAGTTTACTCTTTTCAACTCGTATGGGTAATTTCCTACAACCCTTGTGATTCGCAACCGAAACGATATATTTCGCTCTCGAAGCTCGAGCGATATACATGATGAGTCACAAACTATTGCCACATAGAATAACTACGAAAGTATAATAGGAGCCGAAAGGTTGTGGGACTGTAAAGATGCATGAGACAACTGGGGCCAGAATGTGACGTTGGGTGTTTTTTTTTTTTTTTTTTTTTTTTTTTTTTGCATGGTGGGGTCGTTCCAGATATATGAAGGTAAACCTTGTTTTTTGAAATGGGATGCTGTAGTTTGGTACTTATTTACTGATAAGAGCTATCGAGGCAGATGGAATGACGTGTAACAGAAAGGTCTTTGAAGATAAACGAAGGTGGCGTGAACGTCCATTCATCCATTTACATAAGAAATGCAAAGTAATGACCACTGGTATCAATACAGCACTGCACTATTATCATCATGGATTGAGTGGTATTCCGTATCACTTCGGCACTTATCGAAGCACATGCTCTGACAATTCTCTCTCGCATATCTTCAGGTGTAGTTGGAACTTTTTAGTAAACAATTTATGTTACGAATTTCCAGAACAAAAATCCAAAGCGCGTCAACTCTGTTGAACGAACCGGCTACGACACATCTTCTCTGCGTCCACTCCCACGACTTTGGAATCAACTCATTTCTAGCCATCAGCGAAAAATGTGCCAAATATCCATCATGTTGATACCAGATTCTGGTTTTTGCTCATGATGGTGTTTCTTTCAATAACGGACCTAATGTTTCTTGCAGGGATGTGGTGCACATCCTACCATTAAGATTTCCTTCGTTGAAATAAGTCTTCGGTGTATAACTTGCTGCAGCCAACATGGATTTTCAGTTGCCCAATAATGCATGTTGCGGAAATTAACATCGCAATGGTTCGTGAATGTAGCCTCGTCAGTAAATAAAAACATATTAATAAACGTGTCATACCTCTCAATCTGATGTTGAACCCTTCGGCATAATTCCATGCTACGTATACAATCCATACTAGTTAATTCTTGGTGGAGACTGATATGGTTAGGATGATTATGGCGATGTAGAACACGAGCAACAATACTCTGGTTTAAGCCAGATTACCTCGCGATTTGACGCGAAATAAATCAAGAATGTCGATCCACACTGGCAAAAGTACCAATTTCGGCTTCCTCGTTAGTAACTTTCCTATGCCGGATATGTTTCCTATACGTTAATGATCCAATTGCTTTCAATTTAACATACACGTATTTAAATTTACGCGTGTAGGGGGAGCACGCTGAGGATATCTTTCAGCGTATAAGTCTCTAGCAGTCACTGAATTTCGTTGGCATTCTCCGCAAATGAGAAGTACATCGACGTGTTCTTCGGAGGAATACATCATTCTCATTCGTTTCCTTAGACGATATTAGTCTTACCGTTCCTATTAGCGTTCTACTGTGCAACCGTCGAATGGTGGTCACATGTCAGTGATACAGTAAATGGATTCGTCGTATTGGGCAAATATTTACTATTTGCATGATATACGAGATAGAATTGTCGGTGCATGTGCTTCAGGATTGACACTAATGGTCATCATTTGGAATACCTTCAGTAAACGGACGTTCATGCCACCTTTTTGATCTTCGTTGTCCTTCAAAGACCTTACTGTAACACTTCATTGGATTCGTCTCGATACTCGCCATAATAATAATAATAATAATAATAATAATAATAATAATAATAATAATAAGTACCAAAAAAGAAAAAAAGTTGACCTCTCTGAATCGACCCTAATTACGCAAAAAAAGTCACATTCTGCCCGCGGTTGTCGCCTGCAACTTTTGTCCCACAAACTTTTCAGCTTCTATCACATTTTCGAAGCTTTTCTTGGTGGTAATAATTAGTGACTCTATCTGTACTTTGAAAGAGCGACTGATGCACGATGGAAAAAAGACGAACGTATCTGAAGTCACACTTTTGTGACGCGTCAATGGTCAAAATACTAACGAATGTGCAACTGCACTTACGTCAATAGAAAGACGATTTTCAAATAGCTTACCTGTTTGATAAGTGATGTATATTTTGTTTCTAATGGCGGGTGAAATATCCGATGCCGGTGAGAGACGTTTCTGGTGGCTGGTTCGTAGTCGTTTCCACTGCCGGCTGTTGTATAGGATGCAAATGTGACGCCTGTATCGCCACATCCAGGATACTCTTTTGGGATATCTTTCGAAAATGTCGGTAAAGTTCAAAATACGCTACTCTTACCTGCTAATTTCAAATTGTGGAAATACGAAAACTGAAATAAATGCAGTTCACCTCTAGTGCATGGTCTCCCCCTCTTTTTCAACTACGTCTTTTACAGATTTTCATAGACTTTCAGTGTTCTGCGTGTGAGTGGACGGATCTTCTGATGAAACAAATTCCACACAGTGATTGAAAAACTAGTGATGTATGCTTCCTTTCTTTAAATTTTGGTAACATTTCCATCCATTGGTTTTCACTTTCTTTTTTGGCAAAATAAATTTCTTTATACGGGTTAAAAGTATTGTTCTGCATCTAGACTGCACACACGGACACCGAATGCAACACGGTTCTCCGTTTCAATCTCTCCAAAAACCCCTCTATCTCCTTCTTCAGTTTCCGACCTTTCCCGAATTTCCTTGTTGCGATTTGGGACTCGTCAACCTCCCTTTTCATCGTCACCACCGGCAGCGACACTGCCGTTTGATACTAATACGTAACAAATCTCTCGACATAAACCATAATAGTCACAAGCAGTATTAATATGAAGATCTGTTTCTGCAGCACGAGCTTCTAAAGTGTATTGCCGTATTCAACGCGAAACAACTAAGACACTTTTTGTCCCACTTTAGGTTACGATAGTAACACTAAAAGTGGGTCTTTGCGATCGCCTTAGGACAGCTCGAAATTTAAATGAAAATTACGGCTTAACCGTTCATCTGACACGGTAATTGAATACAGGAATTTATAGAGGAGTAAATTATCTACAACTTTGCTCTCTTATGGTTTTTTTCAAACGTCGCATTGTTTCAGAGATATTTGCAGAAATATAGGTGATTTTACTATTTCTGTCGGTCCGTCCGTCTGCCTGTCTGCCTGTCCGCCTGTCCGTAACGTGTTCCCACTTTTTAAGACGAAACTTTCAACCGATCAGCACCACGTTTTACAGACATAATCGTTGGCCGCCAGAGACCAGAACCACCCATTTTCAAATATTTCGGACAAAAAATACGTTAGTAACACTAAAAAGGCCGTTTGTAATGTAATCGTAATTTCAAACAAACCGTTCATCTGACACGAAAACTGAATAACCGAATTTGTAGAGGAGAAAATTCTCTACAACTTTCTTATGTTTTTTCGTAACTCTCACCGTTACAGAGCTATTGGCATAAATAACGGCGATTTGAAACGGCCTCTTGATTTTACGTAAACCAGGCGTCAGGAACTGTCACGTGACATTCTACGCCCAGAACTCCCTCTGGCATACGCCATCTCGCTTCCTGTTCTTTACAATTTTCTTATTATAACTTACGCGTAGTCATTTCAAAGCACGGCGCACTGAAGAATTGAGAAAAACACGTCGCTCTTCATATGATAAATGATAATCTAGTGCCTAAAAATGCTGCATTAGCATCAGTTATCAACTGCCATCAATAGTAAGAGAAATAAAGAAGAGTTTCTGGTTCGCCGTAGTCTAATCGACAGCACGTTAGGTTGTAAATGCAATGCACGTGGTCGGTAGTTCGTAACCCGTCACTAACAATTTGTTTTCGCCTTTTCTTCTGAAAGGGTTTCGGGCACTCTTTATTAATTAAATAGAGCTATGTTCTTCAATATTTAGAGTTGTGTATATGTAAGAATGCTCCCTCTAAAATGCTCGTTGGTTCTATTTCGAGAAAATGCTGTGAAATACGTAACAACGAATTGAACAATGGTCTTCTGAAGCGTATGCACGTAAACTGGGAGGATACTTTAATAATGAATATTCTGAACAAAGTGCTGATACTGGTAGTTTCATATATAAAGGAAGTACTAGATTTCTTTGACAACTGTTGTTTCTTAATGAAACGGAAAGGAAGTGTATTCATAACAACAAATTAACTTTTTTTTCTAATCAGTTATTCAGTATTTATGGAATGCATTGGAAGTTATTAATTAGAATCAATGCATCTACTAAAATGTTTGTCTTTGTCATGGTTGCTATGGACGCTTTTAACGTAGATTGTATTACCTTTTCTGTAGTTCAGATATGACTTTGTTCATGTTACATAATTCTGCGCTAAAATAAAGAGCAAATATTCTGTTTCAAACTGTGATTACGTTTTCTTTTGCAGCTAAAATAAGGAACGTAATAATAATGGTAATACATAAATTTAGTACTTAATCTATATACAAAGTTACTAGTATCATTACGTCATTTACAACAGTCATTGTATCAGTATCGCCCTACTTTATGTACATTTGATAAAGGAGTTTGTGTCTACAATTCGTTATACATTACACGGCATGTTTTCGAAACAGAAGAAATGCACTTTTCAGAGAAAGCTCTGTTACCTTTGAACAACTCGGACTCTTGCAGAATACAGTTCTGTTCAGTTAAAAAGAGTGTGCGAAAACCCTTTAGGAAGCAAGAGGGGAAAAATTGTCAGTGGTGGTTATATTTTTTTCTTTCTACATTTTGTGTCTTCGTGGAGATGGATGCTTCGCGGTCGTTTGTTCATGTTCTTTCAGGATTGTTTGTTGAGAATTTTGCTCACTATTATTTAAATTACTAATGGCGTTGAACCCTCTTTTTCTCTCTTTTCACGGGTTCTTCGGTTTTATCGGTACTTTGCGGACGCTGGTTTGTTTTGTTCTATTTTGATCGTTTCGTCATTCACTCAGTCTTTTGTTACAGAGGGCGTCGAGCTTCCATGCCAGCAACCCTCTGACCTAGCACGCTGAGCCACCGCGCCCTATCAAGTTTCGAACCACCGTCTAACATGTTTGTTCATCACAAACTAACTCGTTGTCCATTCCGCTACGGCTAACAGTTGCGACGGTAATCTGTAACTCTCGTATCATCGATGGCAGGTGTTAGCTGCTAACATGGCATTTTTAGACGTTAGATTATAATTCCTTTTCCTAAGAACGACGTGTTTTTGATAAATTTCAGTGTGCCATTGCTTTGAAATGACAACGCTTGACCTATAATAATAAAAGCATCAGATACAGAAAGCAAGATGGCGTATGCAAAAGAGTTTTGGACGTGGGAAGCGACGTGACTGATTTCCGAACGCCAAATGTGCGCTGTGTTCAATCCAGGCTACAGTCATTCGTATGTAGTACTGGCAAAGAAAATAAACTTTGAACAAACTACCAAAGCAAGACAGTGATAATATTTAACGAAAGAATATAATGAGAATGTGGGAGAGAGATTAAAATAATAGTTTAAATAAGAAAAAGTTAACAAAGCTAAAGTCAAATATCAAATTAGTTAACTTTTGTTAAAATACAGTCAGAAAGAATATTATGTGTTGGATGCAAAGATATCACAATAGTAGAGTCGTGATCGTATCGCCCACAATTTTTTATTATTTGCATTTTTGTTATTTTTGTTCGAGATGTTTGCAAAATATCATAAACTAGAAGCAAATCTAAACTGGGCCGTAAAAACATCAGTGCGAATTTCTCAAACGGTTGTCCTTTCCTTGCAGTTGGTTCAATACAATTCATATTTAAAATCCGGGTGTGAGGTTGCCCAAATTCTCGGAATGAGCTAAAGCTACGACAATTTATTCACCGCAATTAACCCACTAGTTTCCCACGTTAAGTTGCACACTAACTCCAAACAATGAAATATCAGATCCCCGACGTCCTATGTCGGTAGCGCGTCCCTCGGTTTTTCGGTATATATCGCTCGGGTTATGAGAGCGATATATATAGTTCCGACTTCGATTCCCAATCCTTCAATGAAACTACCTTCGTATGTAATTATCCCGCAGTTCAGTCCCATAAGCTTAAGAAACATTTGAACAATTTAAACTGGAGTCCAAACAGTGTATCGCCTTTTTTCAAAGACACCTGAAGTTATTAACTACATTTTTTCACAGCTTCATGAACTGGGTTTTTCTTTTTGTAACTGATAGCCAGTATGGGTGTGGCGTCGATACAGTAAGATCACGTTATGAATGTAATTATATCATCAATACTCCGTGCCTGCTAATTGTAGAACCTACTGATTTATTTCACTTTCATCCACTGCCATATTTTTCTTCCATATGTCACACGAATTTTAATGTTCAATATTGTATCTATGAGAGTAACTACACATTACACATTGCCACATCAACCCCGAACTATAATTCCAGCTTTGGCTTCATGTACAAATGTAATATTAAAAACCTATCACAAGTCAATTTTAATTATAAAGCGAAATTACTAGAAAAGTTTTAGTTCAAAAGTCAAAATTCGTTTAGGATAGACAAACACGAAATTCATCAAGAGATTATTTACGCGGTTAATTTAACTAACACTCTGAAAACTTGAAGTTACGGTTGAACTGGCATGTTTAACTGATTTTTCGGGTACCTGAAGTACCAAAGTTATTATGCCCACAATCAGATGAACCGATGAGAAAGTCACACAAGTTCACCAATGGATAAGCAAATATATCTGTCTTTGCTCCCTTTTTTTCTTCTTTTTAGTGGAGGATTATCTCTAAAGACATCTGGTCTTCGTCTTCGATTCGTACGTATTGCAAATGTAATGTTTTCACCTTGATGTGATTACGTACTAAAAAGTCTCACCAAGAGTAAAGTGGGTAACAGTGGGTAACATTGTTTGATTGTTTGTACGATTGGAAGTGGCGAAAACGGAATAACTGAAGGGAGATAGAAGCTAAGCCACGACAAAACTGAACCGCTTATCATTACAAAGACATCATACACCTAGTACCCATACATGGATAGGATGGAACTAAATCGTGTGATGAAAATTACTTGATACTGTTTGGATTACAGCATCCAATAAACTGAGATGATCTTAGCTGGTGAAATTGCAGAATCTATTCTCGAAAGATATGTCGTCACCATAATCATGTGTCTTGTAGTTCAACAGAAACATCAACTTACCTGCATAAGTGACTGTTTCATTTAATTTAATTACTTAAGTAAAATCAAATGTTTCATACAACCACTGACAATAATTTTCGCTGAATAGTCCTGTGCTATTAACGTAGATGAACTGTAAACTACAGTTACCTTACAGTCCTTCGAAATAGTCATCTCCTATAGGTATGGATCGCTGAGCTCTGCAATACATGTCACATTAACCGTGCACGAAGTCTTCCTTGGGAAGGATGTTCAAAAACCTCGTCACGTTTCGTTGGCTGTCGGGAATATGATAAAATCTGTCACCTTTAAAAGAGTCAAAGGAAGAGGAAGGAGTCTGGAGGTTTGAGATCCGTCGAATATCTTGAATGTTCAAGTTGCACTACCCCCTTTTTGCCAGGAACAGTTTGCAGATATTGCGAGCGCGTTCCTTTTGCCCGTGTGCTATTCGAAAATGGAAAAATGGTCTAATAGCGTCTAGATTAACTCCATGCCAAGCACGTAAATTCTAATTCCAGATTAGCCTTGTAGAAATATGTATCACATTATTAGTTATAATTTTTAAAATTAAATCTTGGCAATTAATACTCATTTATTTTCAGAATTGCGCGTTTTGAGTTAGGTGCCTGTATGGGGATAAGAGAAATTATTTTATTATCTTTAGTTCAATATAAAAAGTGTTATATTAAAATATTATTTTTATTTAGATAGTTAAATTCTGCTTTTTAGTGTTGCGCGTGTGAAAATTTTACCCCACTATATTGCTTCCTCCTATATCTAACTTCGTAAAGAGATTGGAGCATACATAGAGGCTTACCAACAACCATTCTGCCCGAAAACCATTCGTAACAGCAACACTTGAAATGGCAGTGATTACTCAATGCTCAGAGTACCCCCCCCCCCCCCCCCCCTCCACACGCCTGACACAAAGCGAGTGTCATGCAGTTATGCTGAAAGTTTGAATTATCTTGTTCAACGGCAAAATAGTGTTAAATTAAGTATCCAACAGATTATTTATGGTTTTGCAGTTGGGAGAAAGTATAGCTCATCGGAAGATTAGTTTAAAGAAAATCATAAAATTTGTATCGAACTGATAAAAAGGGAAATAAAAGAGCTAGTTGATACAAATGTAGTAATATAAGGCGTTCTTCAGTTACGTTTCTATATGAAAAATTGGTCTGGGCAAAAGGAATGAAAGAAGAAGCCGCCTGGTAGAATTTTGCACGGAACATAATTTAGTTATAAAAAAACACCTGGTTTAAGAATCACGAAATAAAACTGTATACGTGGAAGAGACCAGGAGACACCGGGAGATACCAAATAGATTTTATAATCCTAAGACGTAGATTTCGGAACCACGTTTTAAACTGTAAGACATACGCGGGGGCAGATATAAACTCTGATCATAACTTATTGGTCATGAATTGTAGGCTGAAACTGAAGAAACGCAGAAAGGTAGGGAAATATGGAGATTGGACCTGGATAAGCTGAAGGAACTTCTTGAGAAATTCAGACGGAGTTTAAGGAAAACAATTGACAGAAACGGGGGAAAATAAAACAGTACAGGAGGAATGGGTAGCATTGAGAGGTAATATAGTGAAGGTAGCAGAGGACAAAATATGTAGGAAGGCAAGACCAACAAAAATTCCTTGGATATCACAGGACATAATAAATTTAATCGAAGAAAGGAAAAAATATAAAAATGCAGTAAATGAAACAGGCAAAATGGAGTACAGACGACTAAGAAATGAGATTGACAGGAAGTGCAAAATGGCGAAGCAGGAGTGGCTAGAAGGCAAATGCAAGGATGTAGAAGAATGTATAAATAGGGGGAAAATAGATACAGCCTACAGGATAATAAAAGACATATTTGGGGATAAGAAAAACAGCTCTATGAGAACACATATGAAAAATCAGTTCTCAGCAGAGAAGGGAAAGCTGAAAGGTGGAAAGACTATAGAGAGAGGTTCTGCGAAGGAAATGAACTTAGAGGCAATATTGTAGGACGGGGAGAAGAAGTAGATGAAGATGAAATAGGAGAAACTATACTGAGAGATGGATTTGACAGAGCAGTGAAAGACCTAAGTCAGAACAAGACTCCTGGAGTAGATGACATTTCCTCGGAGCTACTGAAGTCTCTGGGATAACCAGCCATGACAGAACTGTTTCACCTGGTGTGTAAGATGTAAGAGACAGGCGAAGTACCCTTAGACTTTAAGAAAATGTTAAAATTCCCATTCCACAGAAAGCAGGCGCAGGTAGGTGTGAAAACTGCAGAACCATCAGTTCAATAAGTCATGGTTGCAAAGTATTAACACGAATTATTTACAGAAGGATGGAAACGCTGGTACAAGCCGACCTCAGGGAAGATCAGTTTGGGTTCAGGAGAAATGTAGAAACACGAGAGGCAATAATTTACGCTTTATCCTAGAAAATAGATTAATAAAGGGCAAATCTACATATCTAGCTTATGTAGATTTGGAGAAGGCTTTTGACAATGTTGATTGGAATGCACTCTTTCAAGTTCTGAAGAAAGCTGGAGTAAAATATAGGGAGCGTAAGGTTATTTACAACTTGTACAAAAACCAGAGAGCGGTTGTCAGCGTTGAAGGGCATGAAAGGGACGCAGTGGTTGGGAACGGAGTAAGACAGGGTTGTAGCCTTTCTCCAATGTTATTCAATGTGTACATTGAGCAAGCTATACAGGAAAGCAAAGATAAATTTGGTGAAGGAATTAAAGTTCAGGGTGAAAAATGAATTAAAAACATAACATTTTGCCGACGACGTAGTAATTCTGCCAGAGACAGCAAAGGACCTGGAAGAGCAGTTGAACGAAATGGACAGTGTGCTGAAAGGTGCATATAAGATGAACATTAACAAGAGCAAAACTAGGGTAATGGAGTGCAATGTAAGAAAATCAGGTGATGCCGTAGGAATTAGATTAGGTAACGAAACGAATAAAGGAGGTAGATGAGTTTTGTTACCTGGGTAGTAAAATAAAAAAATAAAAAAATGGTAGCAGTACAGAGGATATAAAATGCAGAATGCTAATGGCTAAGAGAAATCTGTTAACATCGAATATAGATTTAAGCGTAAGGAAGTCCTTTCTGAAGGGATTTGTGTGGAGTGTTGGGAGTGAAACATGGACGATAAACAGTGCGGACAGGAAGAGGATAGAGGCTTTTGAAATGTGGTGCTACAGAATAATGCTGAAGATTAGGTGGGTGGGTTGCGTAACTAATGAGGAGGTACCGAACAGAATTGGGGAGAAAAGGAATTTCTGGCATACCTTGACTGAAAGAAGGGATAGATTGGTGGGACACATTCTTAGACATCAAGGAATCGTGAATTTAGCGTTTGAGGGAAGTGTGTTAGGTAAAAACCGCAGAGGAAGACCAAGAGATGGATACAGTAAGCAGATTCAGACAGATGTAGGTTGCCGTTCTTATGTGGAGATGAAGAGGCTTGCTCAGGATAGGGTACTATGGAGAGCTGCTTCAAACCAGTCTCCGGATTGAAAACCACAACAACAACAACAAAAACATTGTCAAAATTATTTGCAATGAATTTAATTTTCTTATCCTAATTGAATCTTATCTGGTAACAGGTAAATTTCTTTATATTTCCATTTCAACTGAACTTATTACTGTGATTGCTTTTGTAGATCACTACACTCATTCTTATAACACATAATGAGGCTGACAAAACACTAAAAATTTCCAATCATTCCCAAATGAATGTCTTTTCCGGTTATTTCGGATACATTACAAATTCATAGTACATCAAAATGTACAGACGGGACTGTACTGTCAAAGATTCACATTTGTAGCCAGAGATGATGCAGTTGACGGATTTTGGTCAATAAATTTTAATTTCAATAGAACCGTCAATACACTGGCAATATATTGCACATCTTTCAGACGGTGAATAATATTGCGCAGTATGAAACATTGCACAGTATTACAAATGACGCAGTCACCGCTCAACACGTACTAAGAATCAACAAGGTAACCAAAGCCGGCCGTCAACGAGCAGGCGATGTGACGCCACTAAACACGGCGACGCGTGGCAGACGTGCCGATGTATCCTGGCCGGCAGCGCCACTTGTCGCTGATGGGCCGCGGCTGCCGAATATCGATGAGGGCGCTCCCCACAACCGCCCACCGCCTGCGCTGTGTCCGGAGCACGAGCCAGACATATGGATATTGTGGCTATTTTAAAACACTCGCCAATTCTCATTTGTCTGTGTGGTCAGCTTCTAAAGCAACGGTTAAAATCTATTATAATCGGTGAATATAATTTTATAATAGTTTCCAGTCAAGGTAACTATTTATATAATTTGATGACCGGTTTCACAGATATTTAAGCATAATTCTCTGATATCCATCATGCATCCTAACAGAAACACAGCTATCTAGGCTCGAAACCATTATAAATTATGATTTTGTATGCGTCAGGAGCCTCAGTCATATAAATTTTTTTAAAAGAGCTGACCGCCATTTGACTGAAAGTTTTTTTCTTTTGTTTATTGTCACAACCTGGTTTCGGCCTTAGGCCATTTTCAAGTGCTGTGCTAAAAGTTGTCTGAAACCTGTCTAACAACTTCTATCTCAGCACTTGAAAATGGCCTATGGCCGAAACCAGGTTGTGAAAAGAATAAAAATTTTTAGTAATATGGCGGTCAGCTCTTTTAGAAAACATTATAAATTAATTACAAATCGCCCCCAACGAACCCATGTGTTCCATACGATTATAATTGGTTTTTTTTTCGTCTTATGACGACTGATATTAAGGACACTACACACGATTTGTTGGCCCACTTTATGTTACGATACTACCACTGAATGTGAGTCTTTGCGATCGCCTTTTAACACATCGAAATTTATGTGAAAATAATGGCTTAACCGTTATCAGACACAAAATTCGGAGAAACGAATTTCTGGAGGAGAAAATTCACTACAATTTTGTTATCTCATGTTTCTTTTTTATTTATTTATTTATTTTTCATCTCGCTTCGCTTCGAAGATATTTGCAAGATTTTAGTAAACCAGACGTTTGGAAATGTCACGTGACATTCCTCGCCCAGAACTCTTGCATTACGCCATCTTGCTTTGTGTATTTTTTTGTTTTATCGTAACTCACTCGTTGTCATTTCAGAGCAATTGCGCTCTGCAGAATTAACAAAACACGGCGTTCTTAGTACGATAAATTATAATCCAGTGTCTAAAAATTCTATATTAGCACCTATCATCAGTAGTATGAGAATTAGGAAACAGTTCCTTAATTGTTCACCGTAGCCATTAGATTATAATTCATTGTACTTAGAATGACGTATTTTTGCTCATTTTTAGTGCGCTTTGGTTTTGATATGAAAAAGCTTGAGTTAAGAAAACCATCAAATAAAGAAAGCAAGAAGGCATATGCAAAAGAGAGTTTCGGGCAAAATTTCGGTGGAGGGATGTCACGTGACTGACTTCCGAACGCGAAATGTACGCTACATTCCTTCCAGTGGCTGATTTGGTACAATAAATGTAGATATTGGACTCCATATACATTTATTACGTTCAACTGTCACCAATTTCATTGGAATTCTAATGAAGAAACCTTGACGTTTCTAAAAGAAAATGAACGTTTTTTTTTTTTTTTTTTTTTTTTTTTTTTTTTTTTTTTTTTTTTTTGGAAAAGGTCGGGTCTTCTGTTGCTTATTAGTCATTTCTTGTTCTTAAATAGAAAACGAAATTCTTCATTAAATGCAGTAGATTTGAAGAGAATGTTCAATGAACTGGTCTGGAATGTACGGTTTCATACCTTCCGGTATTTCTTAGGAAACCTAATAAAGGCAAATGCGGAGTTACATGCAGTTATTAACGATTTTTGTGGCACTACACAGCTTCACTATTGTAAAAAGTAAGCTAAAATCAATTTAAACGACATAATTCACACTCACCATATGTCTTTCTCAGAAATGTACCTTGCCAGCCGCTTGGAGAGCTGCTGGCGTGACAAATAACAAAGATCAGTGAGAGTGTCGGGACTGCTTGTATTAGGCTCTGGTTCTATGCTCAGATATTGGAGTCATACTTCCAGTTGGTATACGGATCACTGCCAGAGAATTTTAATATTTTTCGTTCGTCAGAGTGGTTTATGTTTAATACCTGTCTCTAGTTGTTTATCAAATATTCGGTTCTCAGCCTTTTTCATTGATGAAGTCAATAAAATGAACTGGATAATTTTTGTGTTTGAAATCGGTGTTCTCATTAAGTATTTCATTTGGATACCTTTTAGTGTAGCTATATATATATCAGTTTCCCCAAGATATTCATTTATAATACCTTTGCTATTTAATGTAATACAATTAGTGCAGTTTCTATGATAAGTGTTGAGTGGTTCTGGTTTTTTAGTTGTATATAGAAACTACACTGGTTGTTTTCACTTATTCTTAATGTTCGATAAATCTTTTTATGAAATTACATCCTGCCCGACCGATGTAAAAGCCAGTACAGTTGTCACTTATTCTCTAAGTTTTCTGGTTGTAAATGTTGAAAATTAATGACGGTTGCGAAATGTAGTTCTGTTCTTAAATTGTTGTCGGTGCAAAAGGCGAATTAAATTCAGTTTCTTTATTTTTCTTCTTTTTTTTTTTTCCTTCTTAAATCTGTATAAGATTTTAGTGAAATATATTGCGCGTATGCATTTAAATTTGGTAGATATTCTATCTTTTCTAGCTAGATGGATGTCTGTGTGTTTGGTGTTTTTTGCGTTATTTTTTGTTGGATAATTGAGTGATAATGTGGGGATTAAAGTTTTTTATCGCTATATATCGAAGTATTTAACTTGCGCTGCGGCTGACACTTATAAGCGTCCGCACTCAATGTAGAATAGCGTCAGCCGCAGCGAAAGTGTCAAAGTTGTTTATTAACTGCTGATTTATTGAGAGGTAAATTGATTAGACTCTTAATCACTGAGTTGAAATATGCTACTTTATGTAGGTTCTCAAAGTGTGATAAATTTTTGTATGTCCTCGGTGGTTCCATTATAAGCATCAGTATATCATCTACATACAGGTAGTAATAAATAATTTTATATAAAAGAAGTGACTAGCTTATGTTTTAGGTTATTTAGAAAGATGTCAGGTAATGTTGCTATGCAACTTCCCATGGTTACGGCAACTGATGAGCACAAATTTTATTGTTGAACATGAAATAGTTCGGTGATAAGATGATTGTTAGGAGATTAATAATTAGGTTTGTTCCCATCAGGGATATTTTTCCTATCACATAGGAGATTGATTGAAAATTTTATGAATTTATTCTTAGTATAACTCATATGATAACCAATCTCTTAACCACAATAAAGCCACAATAAGACAAATCACAGAAATAAAGAGCTTAGCAAAATAACCAAAGAACAAATAGATAACGAACCTATTGCCATTCAAAATGTTCAAATGTTTGTAGAGTCTATGGGACTTAACTACGGGGTATCAGTGCCTAAACTTACAAACTACTTATGTTCAAATGTTTGTTAAGCTTATGGGACTTAACTACGGGGTCATCAGTCCCTAAACTTACAAACTACTTATGAACTACTTACGAACTAGGACGGCACAAATATCCATGCCCGAGGGGGGATTCGAACCCCCGACCGTAGTAGCCGTGCTGACCGTGACTGGAGCGCCTCAGTCACCTCGGCTACCGCGGCCGGCAACTACTTATGAACTACTTACAACTAAGGACGGCACAAATATCCATGCACGAGGGAGGATTCGAACCCCCGACCGTAGTGGCCGTGCGGACCGTGACTGGAGCGCCTCAATCCCCTCGGCCACCGCGGCCGGCCCCTATTGCCATTAAATCTGACAAATGCAATAGTGATAATAAAAGAAGATGATTACACAAATGAAATCCTAAATATCTTTGAAGAAACTAATACGACTATTACTGAAATGAGACACAATCAAACGCAGCAATATGCTAAACACAAAGAATAAATCAAACCTTCCAATGTGGTACTTAGGAATTTTGGAAAGAAATCAACAATCATAATGAAGCAAAGTACACAACCTATAAACTATGCCTAAGATGCATAAAGATTTAATTCCTATTCACCCTGTAATAAATTGTATAAACTGTCCAACATATGAACGATATCTGCTAGAAACTAAGTCAAATGCTAACTTTCGGGCAAAAAAATAACACCTGAAATGGCTGATAAAATGAAGATCATCATTATTCCACAAAATTCTACATTTATTGCACTGGATACACTATCAGCAAATATTCACGTATTTGGACAATCACGGAAAGGACACACTCTTAAATTAATACATATTCGCTACTCGTTTGTTAACAAACTCAAATAGAGTTAGAACGATTCCCCAGATTGCGACTGTGACAGATATTTTCTGGAAGACATTAAGATCTTATTTACGCTTGCAAGAACGAAAAATACGAACAGTGATTGATGACCATCAATTGACGTCCGATAATTCTGTCCTTAAAGCAATAATTAACTTGAGCCGACATAATCCATGTGCACTTGATTTACATTGGTAACCTGTGAATGTTACGTGGAACATTTTTTCCTCCTTACTTTAGTGCGGCAGCTCGACGTGGTATGAACTCAACGAGTCACTGGAGTTCCCTGTTGCCAGTCAAAGATTTTGTGCTCGAAATGAAGTGTCGACTAAGTCTAATAGATATTGGATTAGGATGCATGCTCGGCGATCTGATCGGCGAAATCATTTGCTGGTATTTCCTTCTAACCACTCTCTAGCAGTTGCGGATCACAAGGAAAGAACTTGGGTTCGAACAAATACAGCCGCGGCGGAGCGGCCGAGAGCATTGAGGCGCTATGCTGCGATGCGCGAGGTCGCCCCCCGTCAGGGTCTCGAAACCCCCCTCGGGCATTGATGTTTGTGCTGTCTTTAGTGCAAGGTAGTTCACAAGTAGTTTTTAAGTTTAGGGACTGATAACCTCGCTGCGAAGTTCCATAAGCTTCACAAACATTTGAACATTTGTTCTGAACAAATACAGATGCACCAAAATCGTATGAGAGATAATTTGAAGGTCTCTTCTTTACACAAGTGATACTGCCGCTTGTGCAAAAGTCTGCAGTCGTCCGTTAGAGGCCTCTGCGTGTGCCACGCCGCATTGCACATTGACCTGACGATAAGCCGTTCGGGACGAGTAGGGACGTTGCAGTGTGCCTCTGAAGTTGCGTTTTGTGACGTTATTTGTGTACTGAAGCGACAGATGTTTCGGCGATTGGTAATCAATCCTGATGATGTATTGAGATAGGTAGAGATGAAGTGACAATTATTATCATGGGCACATAAAGTCCATGAATATCTGAAAATGAAGTAGTCGATACACAACCATTCGGTGTCAATGACCGATTCCGTGTGATTAAGGGGCCCATTGCATTCCATGCAGAAACAGCTCACACCAATATAGTCACACCACCGCCTTGCACAGTGCCTGTTAATAACTTGGTTGCACGGCTGATAGGGTTTCCACCGTGCTCTAGCCCAGAGATCGACAAGTAATCTTAGATGGGGTCCGGATACTTCAGAAAATTTTTTTCGAGGTCTGCAAATTTCATACTCCTTAATTTGTATTCACAAAATTATATGGAATACAAGAAACAGGCATATTTGTATTCAAACTCCAGAAAAGGAATATTCTTCAATATTTCTTTTAAGTTTCACTCTCAAACTAATGTCAAATACTATACATGTAAAACAGACATGTATATAAAACGTCGATAAAACTTATATTCGTTCGTTAGGAGAACCAAAATAGTGTTTAAATGGATATGCCCTGACCGCTGCAGTAGAGGTTTCTTAGACTGTCAGAGTATGAAGTCGATTTATAGAATTTCCTTGTTCATTAAATATAGTTCCAGTGCTACATTCGTGTGTACAGACCGTTCATGCGTTTCACCTGCCACCAGCTTGCTTCGTTCTGCCAGCGCTCGTCAGTATACTCTCAGGCATTGCACATCATGACAACCAATAAATCTACGTATAATGTTTAGAAAGGGTTCTAGTTATTCAGCAGTATATTGTAAAATTCTAGAAAAAATATATAAGTGTGGCTATCATACGAATTATTATCTACAGAATTTATTTATTTATTTGATATGTAACTTATACTTTCGAAGTACTTTTGGCGGTCCAATTTTTGGCCTTACGCTGTCCGGACCTGGAGGGCGGTCCGCCAGTTGCCAACCGCTGCTCTAGCCCCCACTTTTGAATTCGGGACTCGTGATCAAGCTGTGGTTTTCCTGTCACAAGCCCCACCAGAGGCGCTGAAGGCAATGTAGTGGCGTTGGCAAAGGCACTCGAGTCCTTCGACTGTTCATTAACTTCAAATTAGGCCGCACTTTCTATACGTTCATCCTTCTCGCACTTCCATTTCTGCTATTAATACAAACACTGTTTGTCTGTTAGCGCTGACAACACTTGCAAACGCCGCTGCTTTTGTTAATTAAGTGCCGCCCGTCAACCCGCCAACCACTGTGTTGTATACGCGATGAAAGGCAATGCCTGAAATTTAGTTTCATCTGCACGATGAGGATCTCGGAACATTGTATTCTCCCGGTTCCCATCTGTGAGAGGCAGGAAATGTCAGACATGTTCCAGTATCGCCTACCGCTGCAATGGAGGTAACACGTGAAGAATAAGCGGCTGTGAAATTCTGCTTTCATCTCGTATTCAGCTAAGGCCTATGCAATGTTTCAGGAGCTATATGAAGAGTTTGCTCTTCTCTACAGTACAGGCGAAAGGTAGTTTAAAATGTTTAAAGATGATCTACAATCAGTTTCATAGGAAGGTCGACCAAGTGTTATAGTTACAGCTATTACGAAGAAAACAACACTGCTGCTGTTATTGTGAAATAGGATCGATGAATTACGCTAAGATCTCTTTCTGAAATACTGAAAATTTCATCGGGTGCCACCCACAGGTTGATGACAGAACCATTATACATGACGTGTTTGTGCGCAATGGGTTCCAAGACTTGATTCCTGGAAAAAAAAATCGCGTACAGATCTGCATGCAGTTAAAACAGTTGATGTTAGAGGAAGTTCCTGTATTTCTTACAAATGTAATCACTGCTTATGAAACTTTGATACATCATTTTCACAACAAAATTTGTTGTGGAAATCCCCTTCATCACCAACTCCCAAAAAGGAAAAACTGGTTGATTCTGCTACGACAGTTATGGTCATCTCATTCGTTGATATTCATTGAATGGTTTACCAGCACGTAGTACCCACACACCCGTATTTATCTGGACAGTACTACAGGGATGGCCTGAAACCATTGCAAGTCCATATCAAGCGTAAGAGACCACATTTCTGTGGAGCAGAATGGATGATGCACCACGATAATGCGCGGCCGCATATTGCCAATGTTGTTGCTGAATATCTTCCAAAAGTCAAGATGAAGTGTACCCCTCACTCTTCCTATAGTCCGGATATAGTCCCATGTGACTTTCTTGTGTTCCATAACTTGAAGAAACACCGTTGTGAGATATATACATGTGGCGTCTGTTCCGAAAGACCAGACGTCACTTCTGATCCTGCAGTTGTTATTATTCATAGAATATATGACATCAACTGCGATTGGGTAAAGCTGAAAATGTGTACCCAGCCGGGATTCGAACCCGGGTCTCCTGCTTTCTAGGCAGTTGCGCTGACCCCTACACCACTAGGGACACAGTGATCACCGCACCTGCAAGGACTACCTAGGCACGCCTCCCGTCAGATTCAAATGTCGGCAGGGCGAAGCTGGGAATTTGTATCTGACGGGAGGCGTGCTTAGGTAGTCCTTGCAGGTGCGGTGATCACTAGGTCCCCTTTGGTGTAGGGGTCAGAGCTACTGCCTAGAAAGCAGGAGACCCGGGTTCGAATCCCGGCTGGGTACACACTTTCAGCTTTGCCCAATCGCAGTTGATGTCATATATTCTATGAATAATAAATAATAACAACTGCAGGATCAGAAGTGACGTCTGGTCTTTCGGAACAGACGCCACATGTATATGTATAATATGCCGGTGACGGGAATAATCCTATCGTTAGTGGGGAGGGGTGGGAAAGTTTGAAGCCCTTACTCTTACGGGAATTAGTTTCATAACTACGAGTTTGAGTACTGTGGGCAGGGCGAAGCTGGGAATTTGTATCTGACCGTTGTGGGAAGCAATATCCATCACCAGAAGCAGTGGTGAAGCCTGACGAGGCGATTTTGAAGCAGCTCACAAAAAATTATTTCCAGCATGTATTTGAAGACTTGCAGAAACGCTGGGACAAGTCCATCACATTTATTTTACACTATTTTGATAAGAACCGTCAAAATTATGAGAATGAGTAAAGGTATGTTTAAAAAAATTATCATCATTGTTTATTGAACAGTCCTCCTACTTATATACTAGATAATTTCGATTATTTCATTGTATCTAAATCAATACTGTTAGTATCTTCTAGCTTATTGCTGCCACAGTCGCGAAAGTGCTGAAACTGTAAAACCGTCGTATGTGTTTCTGATCACACTAATCTCCGAAACTACCTGAGGAATTTTAATGGGTTTCTCAAACTTGAGTCTGCCGAAGCGGCTTTATGTCATCAAAATCTGATTATAGAAATAAAATATAAGAAATAGACAATAACTATAATGTAAGTATGTTTCTCATCATCTGCAAAACCACTGAATAGATTTCAATCACTTACTTTGTGGAGACAACCATTCTGAGGATAAGAATCACAGGAAAGAGTGGGAGGGTGGAACAGAAGCGTAGCTCACGACGCGCTAGTAGCAATCCTATATTCATTCAGTATTGAGAATGAGAGTAGGCGTACTCAGTAACTTTCAAGAGATCTAGGTACAACTTAAAACATTTATCACTTTTACTCGCTGCAACTGTAAAATAAATAAATAAATAAATAAAATAAATAAAAATAAAATATTAAAGTAGAAGAAAAAGTTCATCGCTTACTACATATTTTTCTGTTCATGCAGTAAAAGTGCCCCATCGGGTACGACTTGTTAAATAATTACTTCTTTGTCACTAATTTTACAGGCAACACATGTTGCAGGCGGTATCCACATATACTAACGAATGTGCATTGGAAAGAATATCTTTGTAGTAGACATTTAGGAGATATACCCGCTCGGTTAGCAGTGTGGTCTAACGCACCGCTTTCCGAGACGGGGAGGCGTACTGGCCCCGGTTCGAGTAACGAAGGGGGTCGGAGTGCCGGCCAGCCTGGATGTGGTTTTTAGGCGGTTTTCCACATCCCCCCTAGGTGAATACCGGGCTGGTCCCCAAGTCCCGACTCAGTCACACGATTCGAAATCGTAGGGGATGGCGGAAGGAAGGGCATCCGGCCAACCCGTCAATACTAACATGCCAAATCTGCAATAACAAAAGCCGACCATGCATGTGCGGGAAAAGGGCAGTAGATAAAGAAGAAGAAGACATCTAGGAGATATGACATCATAAAAAAAAAAGAAAAAAAAACTGATCTGCCTGAAAACAGAACTGCGACGTTAAATACAGCCGGAAAGTGATACGTTCAAGATGTTATCTTAACCTAGGATCGGCATTTTGTGAAATCGCAGAACTTTTGATATGGAATCTCCTCATAAAACGAATTGTGTTGTCCAGAATTGCAAAAATGTATATTTCAAACACTTCTTGTTGTAATAGCGGATGGGTTTAGGCAGGATGTTAAAACTAGTTATTTGGTCTAAATTGTATAAGTATGGTAACTAGAAACATCAATGAATATGAATCCACTTCTTGAACCCTGTCAGTTGCCAAATACCGCCCTGTTAGTTCGTATTAACAAATATGTACTTCCCCTCGAACAAATTTATTGCGAGTAGTAACGATGAAGCGGTTTGGCACGCCTCTTGTAATTGTCTGTTCACTATCAAAGTTCCGCAACTCATTTGTTAAAACAAACTGCTTGTCTGTGAGCGTCATTACACCACAGTCCACCATACCCTGTCAATGTTCTTTCCTTGACGGCTGTTATATATTGCGACAGCGTCAGCATGAGACACCACGTTCTGTGTCTGTGCGAAAATCATTATTCAGCATGGTGGCGCTCCTCTGAGGCTTACTCCGAGATGAAATCCAAGAGTAGCGGTCGTCAGCTGGTGACGTCCGAACAACATCACTTGGTGTCTCTCCTAAATCTCCGGAAATTCAGTTCATGGGAGTCCCTGCGAACGCAAAATAAGAATTCGGATACGATGAAACTTTGGAACTGACCTAGAACTATAGTCAACACAGGAGGTGTACATCCGTCCTGGTGTTATAATTGGAACATCGGCCTTCTTACCCACTCCGTCCCATAGGCGCTGTTAATGCGAGATTGTTTAAATCTCTGACATATACGGACAA
Source organism: Locusta migratoria (assembly GCA_026315105.1). NCBI lineage: Eukaryota > Metazoa > Arthropoda > Insecta > Orthoptera > Acrididae > Locusta > Locusta migratoria. The sequence continues at coordinate 430,139,615 of CM048747.1, forward strand.
TCTAACAGACTGAGTTCTTGATGCAAGGTACACATTCAACGCGTCAGTATTCAGGAAACCTTGGAACCAGGGTGAAGCCTTCATTGTATTATTTATATAGATGTTTCGTGAAATGCGCAGAAAATGAACTTGAAAAATTAACATAAATTGACAGCGCGTATGACTTTAACAAACTGTGGGCTTAACTACTTGTCGCAGAGTACGCTGATTCCCCTTCAAGTGTCAGACTGTCACGATCATGACAGTGAGTCTTGTCTTGATACCTAAGTAGTTGCTATAGTACTCACCAGATTCTGAAAACAACTGGATTACTATTGTGAGCTCGAATTGCTAATGCTTGTTTTTTTATTGTGAAACCTATTCAATTACATATTTTACAAGACATTCATCGAATGTTTCTAAAGCTCTATACCTTCTACAAGTTCATTTACTTTCTCGTTTTCGTTTAAGCAGTTTTCTATACAGTATGAACTTACGCTAATAATTGTCGCATATATGATCAAAGGACCCAATTATTCGTAGTGTGTGACAGTGCCGTAAAGGTTGTGATAAGTTGTGAGTCACATATTAACAAATCGAAGTAAACTGTGAATTTTCTTCTTACTGAATAAAATCTTCTCAGGCCTCCAGCCGCGTAAGGTGGGATTTTACTCTCTCACATCGCCGCGAGACCAAGTAGTAATACATTTCTTCTATCACTCTAATAATATGTACAATATACTCCAACTAAAGTTAAGTTAAAAATTAATCACCGATAACATTTGTTAGAATTTCCTTAACGCAAACAGAAAAAAATCCTATAAATGTATGCTCTAAAACACGTGTCCTAATGTCTATGGCAACTTCCTTATTTGACGAGATGCGTTAGACTGTAGCGAACAAGTATACACAGTTGTATTTTGTAGGCGATGTTAATGGACATTTAAATCTTGTATTGATCAGAGAGACAGAGAAAAATAGAGATTAAATAGATAGATAGATAGATAGATAGAGAGAGAGAGAGAGAGAGAGAGAGAGAGACAGACAGACGGAGGAATCGGCCATAGATCCAATAACATGTGATTGGTTGATAAGCTACTATGTTAGTTTACATTCACGGTACATACATTCATTGCGCTTTTCGTAACTGCATTACTTTGAAAACTTTTGTGAAGTGATTAAGATGATATCTGAATTATTTTCAGATATAATATGAACTCTGTATGTGTATGAACTGCTCTCTGCGTAGATTTTCCGCATACAAGTTTAAATTAAAACATCGATACCGTATATATTTGGTTATATGTTATTCATTCTGCAGATATTTCTTCATTTGTCCATTTATAGAAAGGAATTTCAGATATTTGAATGGATAACAGAGGTGATCCGAACTTTGACCTAAGTTGTTACCACATTCTTTTAAAATATATTTTTAGTTCGATGATGCAGCAGTAGCCTGTTCAGTGTAAAAGGATGTCAATTTTTTGAAAACTCGTTGTGACACCTCTGCAGCTTTCTCACTCTGAAAAAAAAAGATAGAAAAAAAATAAAAAGAAATTGCAAACCTATTTACTGCAATGTCGGAATTAGGTCAGATCGTTACGTTCGAGATGACAGATCTTCCTGCCGGTCCCCGAATGTAAATGCCAATTAACAGACGCCGGCCCATAATATTATTAGGCCCTTCCCCGTCGGGGGTTCGACTACCCCTCCCCCCCTTGGGCATGGATATTTGTGCTGTCTTTAGTATAAGGTAGTTCATGGGTAGTTTGCAAGTTTCGGGACTGATGACTCCGCAGTTAAGTCCTACAAGATTTACAAACTTTTGAATATTTGTTTTCGAAAATATTCTACACAGAAATTATTTTACTACTATTTCATCCTTAGTGTTTCTAAACATCAATCATTACATAAGTGTATTTTATACATTTTCCTGGAGTACGATGTAGTCCCTTGATTCACAATGATGTAATCTGAAATATACTAAGCTGCGAAAGAATAAACTACATGTATATTAAGCTTAGAGGTTAATAGCTTCAACAATTAACGTACAAGTGGGAAGCCTCTGAAATACTAAAAAGAAATCTCGTATATTTCTGGTAGTTTCCCATTATTTTCGGAACGTTGTAATAAATTGCCAATAGAGTGCCTCACACCAGATTTTAATTTACTACCCGTTCAATTTATAGTAGCCATATACGAGACAGCAAGCTAAATTTTCTACTATTGTGCAAGTTTCGGATTCATAGGTTGTGGTATTCAGCAAGTGACTGAACACATACTCATAGATCTTAAGGTATGAATTTTAGAACTAACGTTTAACGAACGGAAAATTTGGACAACAAAGTTTCAATTGAAGGAGATCCGGTCTCCAGTATAAATGTGAACAAATGCTGCCACCACTTCAGCGTTTAATGAATGTGTAGCGATTTACTTAAATAAGGGGCCAAAGTGCCAGAGTCGTCGGTCTCTAGACTTACACATAATTTAACCCGATTTACATTGAGGCCAACACACACACCCACACACACACACACAAACACACACACTACCGCTGTTGATATATGTAGCGACATAACTGTGTACTAATTTATAAATGTCAAAACGGTAATATCAAGCACCGAAATTTATTTACATTACATTTTTTTCGAAATTTTCGCTAGATATATGAACTGTTCTTTTAAAATTATAGTAGGACATAATTTTACTTACAATGTGAAAGAATCTTACTACTTTTTGATCTTTCCTCACGTCAAATCTGTCTCTATGTCACCATGAAGCACGCATAGGTGGCGCAGAGAAAGTTCGATTGCGCTGGAGCGGATATTCGATGGGTCACTCGAAAGATATTTCTTGTAGTGATTGCATTTTGTAAAATATTTTCAATATTCTATATTAGCGTGAAAAAAGGTTTTATATCTGCAAAGAAGTTCCATTATTAACTTACGAATTTTCACATTAAATATTTTTCCAAATAATTTTGCTCTACAGAGGATACGCAGGTTGCTAGCTTATTGATGTAAAGAATATCTAATACTAAATCAGTATTTAAAAATAATTTTAAAACGCGCAGTATTTTTACAATGTGAAGGCGATATTTTTATACGCCGAAACTTATAATAAAGGAGGATTCAATCTGAATTTAGTTCCGTAAAGGATTGCTATTCGTCTGAATACTTTAATTCCTGTAGTTACGGCAATAATTATTGTTGCTGAAGTGAAATAGGCTCATATATCAAAATCTTCTCCAACTATAAATATATGATGTGCTCATACAATAAATTCTATTAATTCGATTGATAATATCGACACATTTTACCACCGCATAATGATACTTTTTAAAACATACTGAATTATCGAGTTCCCGATATTTTAAAAATTAACAATCGGCCCGAATACACACCCATGCTCTCGGGAGAACTCGAACCTCCGGCGGCAGCGGACGTTAATTTATGTATTTTACTTAACATGTTTACTACCAATTGTTCCTTATTTATTGTGAGGAAACCATTCCCAAAGTTTGGCCGTGTATTGTGTCATCCTATACAATAAAGTTATAGTTACGGCGAGTCAATTTCTTAATGATCCTCATACCAGCAAATTCATGACTTAACTTTACCAGTGCGTCGACGTCCAAAAACTTATGATTTTTCTCATAATTCCCCGTGATTAGAAATTGTATGTAACAATGAAATTGATGAAAAGATGCGAAAGAAGAAAAGACAGGATAACAATCTCATCTGCTGTTAGGATTCTTTTGAACATCCATGTGCCAAACGTAATAAGAATGGAAGAGTATCAGACGTTGAGACATACACCATTTTTCACTCTATTCTATATTCTGTCCGACGGTAGCAGTCCGAAAATCTAATATATTTCACACTGGCTTGTGATTTATATCTGACTCAGATTTTAATCTCGACGTCCCATAACTCAACGACGCGGTCTGCAATATCGATGTACTCGTACAATACAGAGGCGTCTTCCAACACAAGCTGCCGTTACACTGCGTAAGCATTTTATACTCCTACAGAACCTGGCGCTGTGTCAAATTCGTACCCAATTTATTTCGCACATGTCTCGCTTTGATACACTACCATAGAGCGAAACTACAACCTACAGATAATAATATTGTTTTCTTTGACTGAAATATCAGATTCGACCTTTCAGTAAAGCAGAACAATTCGCAATGTATGATGTGAAAGAGTCCGTGTCTAACCAAGCAAGCCGGCCGCGGTAGCCGAGGGGACTGAGGCGCTCCAGTCACAGTCTGCACGGCCACTACGGTCGGGGGTTGGAATCCCCCCTCGGTCATGGATATTTGTGCCGTCCTAGTTCGTAAGTAATTCATAAGTAGTTTGTAAGTTTAGGGACTTATGACTCCGTAGTTAAGTCCCATAGGCTATACAAACATTTGAACATTTTTTTATCCATGCAAACAATACAAATGGACCAAATACAAATGCTACGGACACTGCTGTCAAACGAAATACAACATGTGTGGGTAGTAGGAAACGTGTCGCTTACGGAAGGTTGTATCAATTTGGGAGGCGTGAACGGATAGCGTAATTGTTAACAATACGGCTCCCGAAAAACGGGAAATGCAGATTCGAGACTCGGTCCGACATAAACCCTGTGAACACGCCTTGTTGTTTCCCAGGCCGCACCTCGTGAAGTACGTACCTTCTTTCTTCAGTGCAGCAGAACATGTCTCTGCAGAAACGTGCTAGTTCTAACGGTCCTGATTTCAATGACGTTGTTAGTCAGTGGATGCAGAAAGATGTAAATGATATAAACGATGAAAACGATTTTGCAGTCGCCAGTGATCACAATTCTGCTAGTGAACAAGGTATTGATTCAGGGGAAGAACGTTAGGAGTATGGTGATGGCAATCTTTCTCTTTCTTCTGAATTAGAAGAGTTAAGATTGGATACACAGAAAAAATATTACTAGACCAAGAATGGTTTCAGTCGGTGAAGTGATCCTTTGCAATGTCGGTTTTCAAGAACACCGAAGCAGAATATTGTCTTTCAGGTACTTGGTCTTGATCCTGCAGCCATAGGTCTCGAGTTCATGTGAAGCCTGAAAACAACCAAGTAGAAACTAATGACGGAATATTGGACAGAATAATACGATTCAAAAAAACTCAAACTTCAACGTGAACGAGTATAGTGGAGAAGCACAAATGCTGCAGATATCACAGATGTGGATATCACTGAACTGAAAGCATTCGTTGGTTTTCTCATCTACACATATTTATTCAAATTTAAAGTGGCATGTACAAAACCTGTCAAAATAATGAACTTGTACATTTGCAAAGAAGCTCATTACTCCTCACATGCCACTATGTGGCATGCATCTGTGAACTTTGCGCCAATACCCCTGTAGTCTTTTCTTGCTAACCATGGTTGTTGTGGTTTACGGTCCAGACTTCTCGATAGTTGTTTGAATTACAGAGAGTTGATGAGGAGTCCCTTTCGTAAAGTGTTCTTTGAGAGTTGCCTACCAGTGTGCCTCATAGTTTCACTATTTATCGTGGTGGCAGTCTGGGTGGAGTTCCTTCGGGTGACAAGTCGCAGATGCTGATAGTCTGCTGCGGTTGTTACTCTGGGACGTCCAGTAAGGAGCAATCTATAAACACTAGCTATAGCTTGAGAACCATTTCATGGGTTAATAGCATCACTCCATTTAGCGACTATTTGACTTGCAACAATCCGTATGCGATCGAATGTTGATATTCTTCTTGTTACTATCGATAACGTCCATACAATGCCTATAAAAGCCCTATACTGTTCCCACGCTGTGTAGTGAAGGAATGTACAAATGTTACTGCCTTATCTACATAACGAAATGAGTATGGTTCTAATAGATTACTCTATAGACATATTTGTTTACATTTTATGAAAGTATAGGGCCTAGGTTTTCAAATAGTGTCAACTTAGGTCCGAGTGAAAGACTTGTTTGTAGCTTACATAGACGATGCAATAGTCTTTTTGGTATCTTTTTCTTCTACTCCCCATATATTATGCAGGAATTGCCTCTTACGCTACCCTTCTCAGTCAGGGTCTTCCATATCACTTATAACTTGTTACCTCTAATGGAAGTATCTCATTTTCCCTTTTTTCTAGATGTCTGTTCTATTTTCTTCTCTCATCTCGAATTTAATCATTGAGGCTAAAGATTTGCACTTATTCTGTAATATATAGATTTTATCCTGTCTTATCTTGTGTAACCTTTAACTTCTCCCAGGAATTTCATCTGTTGTGCTTTAATTGCTTTCATTGTTTTGTTTTTAGGTTTCTTCTAATTGTTCAAGAACTTTGCTTTTGCCATATGTCACCTCTCATCCAAAGCAATAAAAGTGGTTTACTTTCTATAAATCTTGTGATCTATCACTATTTTCAATGTAGTCTGTTTCTTTTACCTATAATGCTATTGTCTTAGTTTTCTTTTTTGAGATTTCCATGTAAAATTTTGCACTTACTTGTTTTAGCATGTCATTGTTATGGTCTTCAGTCCGCAGACTGGTTTCATCTACATCTACATACATACTCCGCAGTTCACCGTAAGGTGCGTAGCGGAGGGTATACTGTACCACTACTAGGCATTTCCTTTCCTATTCACTCCCAAATAGAACGCGGAAAAAAAGAATGCCTATATGCGTCTGTACGATCCCTAATTTCTCTTATCTTGTCTTTGTGATCACCACGTGAAATTTAAGTAGGCGGCAGCAAGATGGTACTACACTCAGCTTCAAATTCCGGCCCTCTAAGTTTTCTCAACAGAAATTCACGAAGAGAACGTCGTCTTTCCTCCAGCGATCCCCAAATGTGTTGCCCGCTTATCGATTTTACAAAGGACCAAATTTTTTCGGATTCTGGGAAAGATCTTTTGGTAAAGTATGAGTGTGGTAATTATTGTATGCTTCGCACATCGATCTTTTTATAGATGCACGAATCTCTACTAACTTTTGCCTGTCATCATTTGCGAGTTCTTTTTTGAATCGAGAGTGCAACAGTCTTTGCTTTCTAACATTATTATACCACGGTTGACCTTTTCCATCCTTAATCGTCTTTACTGGCACATATTTCTCTAACCCTTTATTTACAATGCACTGAAATTTAGTCCACAATTCCTCTAATCCATAGTCCCGGAATTAAACGTTGCCCATTCATTTTCTAAGGGCGATCCTAACATTTGCTTATCGGCTCTTCCCAACAAAAACACGCTCCTAGTCTTCTTGATTGGTTTATGAACTTTGGTCACCATCGACGCTATGACAATATCATGATCACTCTATCCTGTCTCTACACAGACATCGTTAATATTCGAAATTCAGTAACAATATTTTCTGATCAACGCTATCAAACAAGTTGTTAAATCATAAAAGACGCCAAGTGTTGGCAGCCTTTTATTTACTCCATCTATTGCCTTGCTGAGAAAAGAGAATATAGATAACATTATCATTCGCTAAAATACTTCTAAACCAAACTGCACAATTAACAGCAAATTGTGGGGACTGAATTGATGTATTACTCTCGAATATTCTGTAAAATTCACCTGATTAGGGTGCTTCCTTCATTGTGTTGTACTTTTCGTGGCTACTCGTGTATCTATTGTAAATTTAGAGGGAAAACTTGAACAATGTTGAATACTCCCTACAAATTTCTGAAATGAAGAGAGAGTAAACATTGGCAACGAAAGTTATTTATAACATGTACAGAAACCAGACTGTAGTTATAAACGTCGTAGGGATGAAAGGGAAGCAGGGGATGGAAAGTAAGACAGGTTTGTAGCCATTCCCAGAGGAAAGGAAGTTAAATTTCAGGAAGAAGAAATAAAATCTGTTACATTTTCTGGTGGCATTGCAATTCTCACAGAGACAGCAAAGGACCGGGTAGAGTAATTGAATGAATGGATAGTGTCTTGAATATGGGTCACCATGTAAGGTGTACATTCTCAAAAGAAAACGAATAGTTATGGAACGTAGTCGTATTCAGTCAGACGATGCAGAGGCATTAGATTAAGAGAAGAAAACAGGAAAAAGAAATAGGTCAGTTTCCTTATTTGGCCAGGGAAACAAATTATTATAGCCCAAGTAGGGAAGTTATAAGATGTAGAATGAGAGAACATTACTCAGTAAGAGCGTAGTCTTGTATAGGTGTGAAACGTGGACGAGAAGCAGTTTAAAGAAGAAGAGAAGCTATTGAAATGTAGTGCTAAAAAAGAATGCTGCCGAATAGATGGGTAGAAGGCGCAGCTAATGAGGGGTTACTGAACAATTTTGGGGAACAGAGAAATTTGCGGCACAACTGGACTGAAAGAAGGGATGGATTGATAGGACACATACTGACACTTGAATTATTCGTTAATCATTACTGGATAGAAGTATGGAGGGTTACAATAGCAGAGTTAGACTAAGACACGAATGCAGTAACCAGGTTCAAATGGGTGTGGTGTCCAGTTCTTATTCAGAGATGAAGCTTCCACAGGATAGTAGCGTTGACAGCTGGTCTGAAGACAACATGGAAGTCGAGTCCGATAAGGAATAAGTTATTAGGAATGATCCCCGTGGTGACATGGAACATCTACTTTGCAAAGAACTCAATTCATCAGCTTTCCGAAGAGTATCAAGAGATCCAAAACGATAAGTTAAGGTTGCGGGGCCACCAGTCTGGTTGATAGACTGAGGTGGCCTTGTCACATCGGCTAATGTTGCTTTGCCATACAGTTCCAGCGAACGGCTGAAAGCAATGGGAAACTACAGCTGTTACTTTTTCCGAAGACATGCAGCTCAACTGTATGAATATATGATGATAGCATCCTCTGGGATAAGATATTAGAGAGGTAAAATAGTCCCCTATTCGGATCTCCGGGTGGGTACTACTCAGGAGGAGGTCGTCATCACGACAGACAACACTGGAATTCTAGGCATAGGGGCGTGGAATGTTAGATCCCTTTGTTGGGTAGGGAGGTTAAACGATAAAAGGGATAGGTTGCAGATAGATATAGTAGGGATTATCGAAGTGCGGTGGAAAGAGGAAAAGCATTTCTGGTCAGATGAGTACAGGATTGTAAACACATAATCAGTTGGGGGTATTACTGGAGTGGGTCTAATAATCAATAATACAATAGGAATGCGGGTAAACTAGTATGAGTAGTGAAGTGATCGCTTTATCGCAGTTTATATGCCAACTAGCTCTGTCCATTGTAAGAAGAAATGTATGAAGAGATCAAGAGAAACCGTAACTGTGATGGGGAGTGGAATTCGTTAGTAGGAAAAGGAATACAAGGAAAAGTAGTTGAAAAAGGAATGAGGAAAAGGAACGAAAGAGGAAGCCGCCTGATAGAATTTGCACCGAAGATAATTTAACCATAACAAATACTTCGTTTAGCATTGAGTAAGAAGATTGTATACGTGAAAGAGACCACGAGACACCAGAAAATAGATTCTATGATGGTAAGACATATTTCGGAATCATGTTTTAAATTGTAAGATTTATCTTGGGGCAGATATAGACTGCTCACCATATTTTATTGCTCATAGACTGCTAACGGAAAAAATACCTATAGAATAGAAGAAAAAGAGATGGAACCTAGATAAATTGAGGGAACCTGCTGCTCTTGAGAGTTTCCGATGTAGCTTTTGGCAACAACTGACAGAAACGGGGTAAAATAAGACGTGGAATGGGTAACTTCGAGAGATGAAACAGTGAAGGCAGCAGATGACTAGATAGGCAACAAGGTAAGACCTACAAAAAGGTTTGGATTTCACAGGACATAGTAAATTTAATACGTTGCTTGTAGTGGCCATTTGAGCAGCAGATAAATACAATGTATTTTCACTGTAGTATGTTTTAAAGAAAACACCTTTTGCTACTGGAAATTAAGGATTTTTATTTTCACAATTGACCCATACGCGTCTCGCCTTCCTCACAAAGCATCATCAGAGGGTGTCCTAAAATATTTACATGTTTCTGTTTTCACATGTAGGTTAGGATTTTACATATGTATAAACATTTCGTTCCTGAATCAAAACAGTTCGTTATTTGCTATAAAATGATGCACTCTATATCTCCCGCTTTCTGCCTCGAAGGTTGAAAAGTTCTACTATTTTACGAAATACGTCGCATTTTCATAGTTCCACTGCCATGTGTCCGCTGTAATTTGTAAGTGTTGCAAACTTTCTCGGCTTATTTTTAATTGAACTATTTCATTGATAGGGTGTTGAAGGTTTCTTTTATCTTTCTGTGTGTGTGTGTTATTTGTTCATGGGTGGGTGTATGGGTGTGCGTGTGTGGAAAAGGGGGGGGGACTGTGGGTTTGTGATTATGTGTTGGGATTTGTGCCTATCATTTAGTCAATCAGTGAAAACAATGATTGATTCGTCAAGTTTATTTGGTCATTTAGTAGCAATTTTTTCTTAGCTTTTGTTTTATATATCTGATAATTTTCTTGTAATGTTAGGGGGTATTTCTCATTATATTATTTTATTATCTTCACGTCTTTTTCTATTGTGGGTTTGTGGTTACATTCTTTCAGATGTTCTGCAAAAGTGGAGTGGCTTGTCCCATATTTCCACGCACATTTAAGTTTTTGGTATCGGGTATCAAATGTTCTGCTGGTTTCTCCTACATACCTTCCATCACATGAGTTACATTGTACTTGGTATATTCCAACTCTTTGGTAGATATCTGTGTGTTTTTTTATTTTAGGGAAATATTTTTGGATTGTGTTGTCTGTTTTGAGAGCTATTTTTATGCCCAGTCTTTTGAAAATTTAATTGTTGAAAGGAGAAAATTTATAAATGCAGTGAATGGAACAGGCAAAATGTAGTACAGGCGAGTAAGAAATGAAACTGACAGGTAGTGCACAATGTTGTAGGAAGGGAACAGGAAGTAGATGAAGATGAAATTGGAGATACTACACTGAGAGAAAAATTTGCTGCAGAACTGAAATACCTAAGTAGATACAAGGCCAATGGAGTAGAAGACAATCTCACAGAGCTACTGAAGTCTCTGGGAGAGCAAGCCATGACAAAACTATTTCACCTGTTACGTAGGATGTATGAGACAGGCGAAATACCTTCACAAACATAAAAGTTGTAATTCCCATTCCAAGAAAGTAGGCGCAGACTGGTGTCAAAATCACAGAAACATCAGTATAATAAGCTATGGTTGCCAAATTATAACACGAATTATTTACAAAAGAATGGAAAAGGTGGTAGATGCTGACGTTGGGGGAAGATCAATTTGGATTAAGGAGAAATATAGGCAAATGGAAGGTAATACGACTTATCTCAGAAGATAGATTAAGGAAAGAAACACCTACATATCTAGCTTTTGTAGACTTGTATAAAGCTTTTGACAATGTTGACTGGAATGCACTCTTTCAATTCTGAAGTCATCAGAGGTAATATATAGGGAACGCAAGGTTATTTACAATTAGTACAAAATCCTGACAGCAGTTGTAAGAGTTGAACGGTATGAAGGGGAAGCACTGTTTGGGAAGAGAGTAAGACAGGGTTGAAGCCTTTCTACATTGAGCAAACTGTGAAAGAAATCAAGGAGAAATTTGAAGAAGGAATTAAAGTTCAGGGTGAATAAATAAAAACGATTGCGTTTTGCAGTTGACATTGTAAATCTGCCAGAGACAGCAAAGTACCTGGAAGAGCAATTGAACGGAATGGACATTGTGTTGAGAGGAGCGTATAAAGTGAACACTAACAAGTGCAAAACAATTTTAATGGGTGCAGTCTAAGAAAATGAGACGATGCTGAAGAAATTAGATTAAACAATGAAATAAACGTAGATGAGTTTACTTACGGGACAGTAAAATAATCTATGATGGGTACAGTACAGAGGATATAAATTGCGAAATGGCAATGGGAATAGCAACGTGTTTGAAAATAAAAAAGTTTTAATATCGAATATTAATTTAAGTGTAAGGGAGTCTTTTCTGAAGGCATTTGTGTGGAGTTTTGCCTTATATGGGAATGAAAGATGGACGATAATCAGTTCGCAGAGGAAGAGGATAGAGGCTTTTGAAATGTGGTGCTACAGAAGAATTCTGACGATTACTAATGAGGAGATTCTGAACAAATTTGTGGAGATAAGCTATTCGTGGCATACCTTGATTAAAAGACGGGATCGGTTGTTAGAACACATTCAAATCAAATGTTCAGATGTTTGTAAATTTATCGGATCAAATTGCGTGGTCATCAGTCCGTAGCCTACAAACATGCCACAGGGAGGACTCGAACCTCCGACGGCGAGCAACCGCGCGCTCTGCAGCGAGGCGCGTTAAACCGCTCGGCTACTCCACCGCGGAATGGACACATTCTCAGACATCGTGAATTTACTATTGGAGGATTGTGTATGGGGTAAAAAATCTCAAAGGGAGACCAAGAGACGAATACAGTAAACAGATTTTTTTTGTATTTTTCACTTTAATGTGTGGATGGTTCAGAAGAGGAAAAAAAGAGGAAGGAAAACCTGATAAATCGAAAAAATAGTCCGGCGCCCATTATCGCCTGGAAAGGCAAATCGCCAAATACAACTGTTTGGGAGCTGCAGACATAAGTTGCATCATGATATTAAAATGTGAACTCTAAAACTGAAGTATGGATTTTTAATCATCCTTGTATTTAAAGAATAGTGTCACCGTCTGAATTTCTCCCCTCAGGGGCTCAGCATTAATTTGCTGAGTACGGGCTTGGCGAACCCGGGGTCCTGAGCCGTGGGCTGTGTTGCGCCAACAGTCCGCTACATCGTAAGCTCTGTACGTGGTTCAACGACCATCGTTCGGAGCGACGGTGGAACGTTGTACGATTCAGAGCCCGAGGATCTTGGCTTAAACGTCCGGGTCACGAGGACAGTACAAACCTCTATAAAAGAACCTCAACCCCAAGGTTTGCTACATGCCGAGGAGATGCGTGGCTGTTGAGGTTGAACAGTCGCTAGCGAGGAACCTGCCGCACCTCAGTTGTATAAGGCCTACCCAGGCACGCAGGGCTCTCTCTGGGTGGACCTTTAGATCTCTAGCTGCTCGTGGGACGAAAATGAAACGAGCAATTAATAGCGTGGGCGGTCGCAAAAAACGCCGTTTCTAAGCGAGGAAAGTCCGATTTTGATGCAACAGCATACGACCCTAAGACGTTCCCTGGCTACGCCATGGGAAAAGCGCAAAGCTTTACGCCGTTCAGATCCATACTCTCCGCGATACTTTGTTTTTCCTGGACTGATGGAGACTTTTTCTTGTCCACCAAACCACAGTTCTTCGTTGACCACCTCGAGGACAAGTATGGTGAGGTGGAGTCTTTCTCAAAAATGAGAAGTGGCGCTGTTCTGATACAGACGGCATCCCCAGCCCAGTCCAGGGCATTATTGTCCTGCGACAAGGTGGGTGACATTCCTCTCAGTGTCACGCCCCACAAGACTCTCAATATGGTCAAAGGTCTAATTTACCACCGCGACTTATTGTCACAGTTCGATGAAGAGTTACGGACCAACCTGGAACGCAGAGGTGTTCACTTTGTCAGACTTATTTATAGGGGAGCAAAGGATAACAGGGTTGCCACCAGTGCATACATCCTGGCCTTCGAGGGCGATACACTGCCCGAGAAGGTCAAGGTAATAATCTACCGGTGCGACGTCAAACCGTATGTCCCGCCCTCTATGAGGTGCTTCAGGTGCTGGAAGATTGGCCATATGTCCTCTGGGTGCACTTCTAGCCCTGTGTGCAGGGAATCTGGACGTCCATCTCATCCGGACGCTCCCTGCACCCCACCTCCTGTCTGTGTGAACCAGCTGCATCCACCATGCTCCCCGGACTGTAAAGTCTTATACAAAGAAAGGAAAATTATGGAAATCAAGACCTTGGACCGGTTATCGTACAATGAGGCAAGAAAGAAATACGAGCAGCTCCATCCGGTGAACATGGATACCTCTTTTGCCATTGTAACGTCGTCTCCGCGCACTATGGGTACGACTCCTCACAAGGTATTGCCTCCTCCTGTGGGCCCTAGAGGGCCACTGCCCTCTCGTTAGGTGGGGGAAACACTCCATCTGCTGCTACAGCACCTGTTGTGTATGGGAAACTTCCGCACAATCATCGGGGACACCAGTCTCCAACCCCCAGCCAGAGAAGCAACAGCTTCCTCCGGCACCTCTCCCTCGGAAGGTGTCCTTCGGGACTCTCCCTTCTGGGGATTGCCAGGGTGCGCCAGGGGATCCCAGCCTTTGGCTGAAGGATCTGAAACCTGCTGGCACTTCGATGGTCCCTGATGGCATTTCCGTGAAGCCCCCCAGCCCTTAACTCCAAAGGGCCAGCGAGAGGGTAAAAAGAAGCCAAAGAAGAAGAAAGACGCAAAGGAGGCATCCTCAGTGCCTCGGAAGGAACGGTACATCACATCTTCAGCCTCTGAAGATGAGGTGGAGATCCTTGTGTCCCCTGAGGATATTCGCCATACTTGGGTCGCCAGAACCGATGGTTCTGGATCCTGCAGAGTCTGCGGAGTTGGCAGCAGGTGCCCCTGCTGAATAACAATTTCATCTCTTACATTATGGATATTCAGCACGCTGCAAAAGAGATCTCGCAGCCATCTGGCTGAGCTGCGGCAATTACTCTGCCACTTCCCTGCTATCTGTCTAGCCTTGCAGGAAACGTGGTTCCCCGTCGAGAGGACCCCAGCCCTCCGAGGCTATTGGGGCTATTTTAAGAACCGAAACGTCTACAACAGAGTTTCCGGCGGCGTCTGTGTTTATGTCCACACTTCTCTCCCCAGTGCTGCTGTGCCTCTGCAAACACCTCAAGAGGCAGTCGTTGTACGGCTCCAGTTATTACAAGATTTTACCATCTGCTCTGTCTACCTTCCACCAGATGATGCCGTCTCTCCCGTAGACCTCGCTGCCTTGGTCACCCAACTTCCCCCACCCTTTCTTCTTTTGGGGGATTTCAATGCCCACCACACTCTGTGGTGTGGCGCACAGACCTCGGCCAGGGCTAGTGATGCTGAGTCTCTCCTGTCAGAGCAGAATCTCTGCCTTCTAAACACCGGTGCTCCTACCCACTTTAGTACAACACATGGTACTTATTCTGCAATAGACTTGTCTGTCTGCAGCCCTGGCCTTCTTCCACATTTCACGTGTAGTAGAACCATTTTCCTATCTTCCTGTCGCTCCCACAGTGTTCGCCTGCCGACGGTCTGCCTCGCTGGTCCCTCCGTAGGGCTGATTGGGCAGCTTATTCCTCAGCTGCTGTGATATCCTCTCCCCTTTCGGCTCACTTCACAACAGAGGCCATCGTTTCTGCAGCCGAAAACTCTGTCCCCACCATGTCCGGTTCGCTACATCGTACATCGGTGCCCTGGTGGACACCGGAGCGCCACCGACGTCACCCTTCTGTCGAACATCTTGTAGCCTTCAAGCGTCTCCGGGCCTGGGCCCGGCGACTGATACTTGAAAGTAAGAGAGCCTCTTGAGGAGTACGTCGCCTCCATGGGTTCCCACGCTTCTCCTCCTACGGTGTGGTCACAAGTTCGACGCCTCTTCGTGCACCGCCCACCGGCGGGAATTCCGTGCCTCAGCATCCAGGGTACGCTGTGTACTGACCATGTCGCCGTCGCTGAACACCTGGCAGATCATTTTGCACGTACATCAGAGACTGCTGCCTATGATGCAGACTTTCCCGCCCTTAAAGGGCGAGCGGAGAGACATCCTATTTCATTTCGAACGTGACGTCGGGAACCATACAACGTCCCATTCACGGAGTAGGAGTTTGAAGGTGCCCTTGCTGCATGCCCAGATACCTCCCCTGAACCCGATCGCATTCACAGTCAGTTCCTCCGACACCTATCAGCGGACGCCAAGAGCCAACTTCTCGCCCTGTTTAATCGGATATGGCTTGAGGGTGTTTTTCCATCCTCATGGCGGGATAGCATTATCACCCCGGTGATTAAGCCTGGGGCAGATCCGCAGGTGGCACATAGCTACCGCCCAATCAGCCTCACCAACTTTCCATGCAAACTCCTCGAACGGTTGGTGAATCGGAGGCTCATGTGGATCCTCGAGGACTGGGGACTTTTGGCGCCACAACAGGGTGGGTTCCGTCAAGGCCGCTCCGATATCGACAATCTTGTGTCACGGGAGTCGGCCATCCGTATAGCATTTACTCGCCACGAACACCTGGTTGCCGTATTCTTTGACATGCGGAAAGGATACGACACCACCTGGCGCTATCATATCCTGTCTATGCTGTATGACTGGGGCTTACGGGTCAACTTCCTATATTCATTAAGAACTTCCTAGCGTCGCGATCTTTTCGAGTTCGTGTTGGTTTTTGTTTTACCTCATCTCATTGTCAAGAGAACGGAGCCCACAAGGTTCCATTCTCAGTGTCCCTTTATTTTTAGTCGCCATCAACGGCGTTATGGCGGCTGTGGGGTCATCGGTATCCACTTCCTTGTATGACTTCTGCATGTATTTTAGCTCCACCAGCATCAGTGTTGCTGAACGTCGGTTGCAACTAGCGATTCGAAAGGCGCAGTCGTGGGCGTTTGCCCACGGTTTTCAGTTCTCTGCGTCGAAAACCCGGGTAATGCAGCACACCCAGAACCCGAACTTTATTTAGCTGGAGACCTGCTACATGTCGTAGAGACACACAAATTTCTAGGCATGTTGTTAGACAACCGTCTCACCTGGGTGCAACACCTTCGCCAGCTGTAACGAAAGTGCTGGCGACACCTCAACATCCAACATTGTCTCAGCCACACTGTTTGGGGAGCCTCATGCCCAACGCTCCTGCAACTTTACAAGGCATTGATTCAGTCGCGCCTAGACTATGGCTGCATAGTCTACGATTCGGCCTCGCCTTAAGCACTGCAGGCGTTGGACCCAATTTTACATTTTGGTGTCCGTTTGGCGACAGGGGCTTTTCGCACAAGCCCTGTGACAAGCCTCCTCGTCGAAGCTAGGGTCCTCCCGCTGCGGTTCCGTAGGCAACACCTGCTAGCCTCTTACGTTGCCCGTGTTCAGGTCTCGCCCTTCCACCCGAACCGCCGGCTCCTTTTTCCAGGCGCCGCACTATCTATCACTCCACGACGGCCCGGTTACCCGATCTCGGTCCGTGTTCGTATCCTTCTTTCGTCTCTCGCATCCTATCCACTACCTACCACTTTCCACTAATGCTTTCACACCCGTCCTTGGTCCATCCCTCGTTTGCAGCTCCGTCTGGACCTGTCCCATGCATCGAAGGCCTCTGTTTCTCCAATACATCTCCGTCGCCAGTTTCTGCAAGTGCTCGAGTCGTTCCGTGCCGCATAAGCCATTTACACAAATGGTTCCATAGCAGATGGCCGTGCTGGGTATGCGTTTCTACATGACAACCACGTGGAACAGCATTCTCTACCCTGTGAGAGTAGCATTTTCTCCGCCGAGCTGGTCGCCATTCTCAGAGCTCTACAACATCTCAAAGCCTACCCCAGGGGGTCATTTGTCACCTGTACTGACTCCTTGAGTGCCTTAGAAGCAGTGTTTCTCTCGGCACCCAATAGTGCGGTCGATCCAGGATACAGTTCACTCCCTATACCAATCAGGCCGTTCTGTGGTCTTTGTGCGGACCCCGGGCCATGTTGGCATACCAGGGAATGACGATGTTGATCGATTGGCCAAGCAGGCCACTATGGGACCACCTCTCAATATTGGCGTCACGGATGTCAAACTAGTGTTGCACCGGAAGGTGCGCGAGGCTTGGAGCACCGAGTGGGCTACGGCGAATGCACCAAATAAGCTTCGGGCAGTGAAGCTGTCCATGGCCCTGTGGAAATCTTCACTGCGGCCGATCCGCCGAGAGTCGGTAGTCCTCTACCGCCTCCGTATTGGGCACACGTGGTTAACCCACGGGTATCTTCTTCGGCGGGAGGCTCCACCCGTGTGTCGATGTGGTGCTGTGTAGACAGTCGCCCATCTTTTGATGGAATGTCCACTTTTAGCCATCTTTTAATATCCCAGACGCGGTATCTTTAGTTTTAGGAGACGACGCTAACGCAGTTTTAAGTTTTATCCGCACTGCTGGTTTTTATGACTCTATTTAATGGTGGGTGCTGTAGCCTGAAATCTTAGGCCACCACCAATCCAGCACTTTTAAAGACGTTTTCCGACCCTTATGTGAACTACGTAGGGGTTCTTAGTGTGTGCCATATGGCTGGTTCATCCTGTTTTATCTTTGTGATCAGCCAGCCATGGTACTCTGCTATCCAGTTTTAGTTGAGTTCGCGACTTTGTTTTACCAATTCTGTGTGTCTTCTTTTTAAATTATCAGTGGCTTGTCCATTGTCAACCTATCCCTTATGTGCGTTATCATTTTTAGAGCTTTGTTTTATTTTTACGTTATTGAGAGTGGAACAGGGAACTGATAACCTAGCTGTTTAGTCCCCTCAAAAACCAACAACAACAATCTGAATTTCTTTATTTGCCTGCAATTCACACAAATTTCCATTTTTATTCTACTCTTGAAATGTTGCATACTTGACCTCCAAACAAGTGGAATGTCACTGTCTACATAAAATTTCGCAAGATGCGCTGTGGAGGTACCTTACTGATTTAGAAAATATCTACAGTTATTCCGATATTGATGAAATTTTGTGCACTTGACTATGAAAACAAGACGAAGGTTACTATCTACATAAAAATTCGTACGGTGGATGTCGGAGGATACTAACAGATTTCAATACATATCTACAGTTTTATTCCTATCTTCAAGAAATTTTGCTCACTTGAGAGTAAAAAAAAAAAAAAAAAAAAAAAAAAAAAAAAAAAAAAAAAAAAAAAAAAAAAGAGTGAATTTTAATAGGAAGGCGGAGGAGGCTATGGACTGAAGAGAAGAAATGAGCAGGGAGATGGAGAGTAATGGAGAGTTGGGGGAGTGGAAGAGGTGGGATATGAGAGCGCAAGGAGGAGATTGGACAGGTAGAGATGGACAGAGAGAGAGGGGAGAGGGGTATTGGGAGATGGAAAATGAGAGTATGGATTAAATAAATGCCCGGGCTTCTCCAGGCTTTCAGCTAGTTAATTAATATAAACAGATTTAAAAAAATTAAAAATACTTAATATAGCCAACCAGTTGCATAAATTTTCTAGTTATTGATCTGGTTTCGTCACCACTAAGGATAGCATCAGAGGATTAAAGAGTTTACCTGAAATGTTAACAACATAATAAATGTCTAACATGGAAAAAAATACACAGGTGAAAAAGATAGTGAAGTGACCAGTACTTACATGAGAAACATGACGTCGGAATTAAATATTACGAGCATGGTTGCTCAAGTTGAATAAGGTAAAATAAAACATTATCTCCATAAAAATATAAATAAATAAAATTTACAACTCCGCTGTGGTGTCAGGGATATAACGGAACTGGCTGTGCGGCACTGGACACACAGCCAGCCACCTCACCGTGCACTAGGGGGCGTCACTCGCGGGCCACTGCTCACGCAACCAACTTAGACTTGTAATATAACGTAATTATGAAAGTAATCAAGACGTCACATTTGTGAAATGTTAGACAAAATTGTTTTCTGATATGGAATTCGAAGTTCAAGTAGAAGATCCGTGTAGGAGAAATTAGAACATCGTTACATGTGTAGAAAGGTAAGTACTTACATGTGAAAAAAATACGTAAGTGATGAGGATATATGCAAAATAAGCCTGACAGAATCAGGGTACAGGGAACAACATACTACAGTGAACAAAGAACAACCTATCGAGAGGTAAAATAATGCTACTGAAAAAAGGAGAGAAACCCGGACACAAGTATCATACAGACGTGAACACCGGCTTGAAAGCGTTAAATAAAATTTTATGTTTCATATTAAATTGTGCAGTCAACATTTTATCTTTATTTGGCAACTGCCTAAACATTTGTAGTTGTTCTAAGACATCAAGTTTCCACCCCTTCTGTTCTTTATCCAGAATCCTCATTTCATTTAAGGTTTTGGGATTGTGATTAACAGATGTTCTGCAAAAGTCTTTTTATATACGTTAGTACCCTTTCTTCGTAACAAGATTTATGTATGTTAGTACTCTTACTTCCTAACAAAGAAATACTTTAAATCGATACACTCGCACAGCCATTATCACATACAACATCCGCTCTCTGAGAGGAAACCAACAGACTCCTACTTGGCGTTGTGCTCTTTTCTTTATTTGTTATTTTATGCCCGTAAGGGCAGGCTGGCGGCATCCTACTACGCTGCTCTTCAGCCACAAAGGTACAATGATTGGACAAGAAGTTAAAAATCATAGAAACGGAGACACTATGGTAGATGCAGAATTTTAAAATACAATTGTGATGAAAACGGGCGTATTATATACAGTGAAAAAGACGTTAACATACACGTTTCAGTATTAAAAACAGCCACGGTGGCGAGAAACATATTTAAGTTAGAGAAATAACGCCGACGAGCACTGAGACACTGGTAAAGTCACGTGGCAACGCACTGTTCTGCCTGCTCAGCGTTTGCAAACATGTTGAAATCACACGAAGAAAACAAAACACTGACGTAACACTAGACGAAGAACTGTTAAAACGTGGCATTGAAACACCACAGGGAACAGGAGGGCGGGGAGGCGTGGAGGTTGGGATAGGAAGAGGATTGGGAGGGGGAGAGGGTGGGAAGGCAGGAGGGAGAGGGAGGCAAGGGAGCGAGATGATGGGAGGGGGAAGGAGAGGGGACGCCCATATACGAGGAAGGACTAAGGATAGGAAGGATAGATGTCGCGACGGATGGTATCATCCGAGAGGAGAAGCTGACGGAAGTTATCCTCAGGATGTGGAGAGTATGGAGGAGGAGGGAGGAGTTACTTGGTAACGGCGTGTCGGACGTCCGGGGTGCAATAGGAGGTGGGAGGCCAAAGGGTGTTAATATTCTGTCTTATGGACCTGTTCTAGAATTTCAGTAGGTGGGAGAAAGGAAAGACCACACACAGGATTGGCGAGGGTGAAGAGGTGGATACGGTAAGGGAGGCGAAGGGCGTGGAGCTCAAGAATCTGCTGAGACTGGCAGCGGGGGGGGGGGGGGGGGGAACACAAGCGGGGTGGAAGCACAGTTACTCTCGGCGGCGAAAGGAGCGGGTGGTGTGACCTATGATGGGGATTTGGTAGTGTTGGTGGTAAGATGCCATTGGTTACACCAGGCTGAGAAACCGGAAAGGTGAGACTGGAGGAGGTGTTATGAGCGAGCGAGGGAGGGGGCGAGAGCTAGTAAGGCGGTGTTGTCAGCGTACTGAAGGACATGGACAGGAGGCTGGGGCTGCGGCATGTCGGCCGAATAATCAGGTAGAGGAGAGGGGAGAGAACGGAGTCCTCGGGCACCCCGGTGGTGCAGTAATACAATCTGGACTTTGAGTTGTTGACAGTGACGTAGATGGGCGGCGGGAGAGAAAGGATGCAATTAATCGAATTAATGGGAAAGGCGTACGTTTGGAGCTTGAAAAGGAGACCGGAGGGGTTGCGCAGCAGAGATATACTCTTCTAGTATAGCTTTTCATAGTGCAGATTTGAGCGTGATGCAAATACAGAAAGAGTGTCAAGAGATATTTCATTAAAAATTACTGTGAAGGGTATAAGAATCTTTCGAAATAATCTCTAATTGTGTAAAGCTGCAGAAAAGAGTAACGCCGTGTGTGCAGCCTCCCTGGAGACTGCGCGCGCCTCGCGTGCGTTCGTTTTCCTGTTGGCGCTGAGCGCTGGGAGCAGGCCCTGCTCCGGTCTCTCCTGGGAGCGGGGCTCGCCCGGCTGTGCTTTTAATCCGCTGCTGGCCCGCCCACCGCTCGCATTCGGCTCGCCCCACACAGGTGCCTGCTGGAGCCTCGCTGTGGCGGCAGGAAGGGGAGGAGCACGAACTGCTGTAACGCTACCTGCCCTAGGGTACATCCAATTGTAATTTGTTTTTTTGTTGACTTTTGAGTCCGGTCAAGTTTTAACTTCAGGACGGCAGGCTTTCCAGCACTCGTTTTATTAATGGAAGGTAATGGTGAAATTTCACCTTGATCCTTATAAAAAGCGCAGCGAGCTCAAGATTTGTTTCGCAACAAATTTGCTATGCTGAATTCAGTGGGTTAATCCTATTAACTCGACAATACTTTTTCATCACGTTGGACTTTATTATTTTATCGAGAATCATTATGTTGCGAAACCCATACCTGTAGTTGGTGGTTACCACAGAACGCTCCTAAAGACGTACGTATCGTTCTACTATCTAGCTAAAAACCCGGCGTTGCCCGTATATTTATTTATTTATTCCTGCCTTAGTACTTCTATCGCTTCTCTTTCTGTCCATCTCCTTTTTTCTAAAAACTTGTTATATGTATCGGAGAATTCAATTATTCGTGCAGTATCCAAAGAAAGATAACAATCAAACTACAAATGGCTTTTAAATTTCGCACGGTCTCCTATTTATTGACTTACTAGCTTAAACCCGCGGCTCCGCTCGCGTGTTAGTTGATTATGATCGATAAGCTATCTTTCAGTAGTGTGCTATGAGACTGGTTTTGAAGGATGAAATAAAATACAATATCTTTTTTAGAAAAAAAAAATTAATCAACATTCGAATGAAAAATAAAATTATGTGAAGTGATCAATGATTCACAATAAATAATACATGCATTATTCCTTATAGCCTGTGTTGCAATATCTCAACAAGTATGGTGAGATTAATGTCCAAATTCATTTTAATTTCATTTTAGGCTATTCTAGTAAACTAGTTATTTCTGGTATTGTTTGGAGCGTAAATGTAAAGATTTTTTGGGTTGCCTACCCTTGAGCAAGCGACGTGTAATTCACCATGTGAAAAACATGAGGGCTGTAAATGGATTCCTGCGACGTTTAATGATTGTCCTTGAGCTTTCTTAATTGTCATGACAAAAGCTAAACGAACTGGAAACTGAAGTCTTTTGAACTGAAATGGCATATCTGAAGGGATTAAAGGGAATTCAACAACTGCTATGCTGTACAACGGGAGAATTCGGACAACAGTTACATACAGACCATTCGTTTGGTTTCTGTAGTTTTCGTTGCAGAGCTAAACACACACACACACACACACACACACACACACACACACACACACACACACACACACACACACGCGCGCGCGCGCGCGCGCGCGCGCGCGCGCGCAGAATTTTATATACACCGATAACTTTCCATCCCAATATACTCCACCCTTTTATCATTATCAACCCTCAAGCAACAATGCAACCAATAAAACCATTTTAAAGGGTAAATATAATTTTCAATGAGTAATTATTGTTCCGCATTTCGCGTTATATTCTTCAAACTACTATATATCTATCAGATAGCTATAAAACCGTGCCTAAAACCTTCCTCAGGTATAAATTAGTAACTGTAAAAATATTCAAGTGTCAGCGTCTTGTCGTTCGGACGTGATAAGCGTACAACGAACAGACATTCACATTAATATATATAGATAAATAGCTATCCGATCGCCATAAAACCGTTCCTAAAGCCTTCCCTGGGTAGACATTAGTAACTGTACAAATTTTTAGCTCTTTATGTCTTGTGGTTCAGAAGTGATAAACGTACACCGAACAGACATTCACATTTATGGATATAGATATGTTGTACAATTGTATCGTTTTTCAGGTATATATTCATTTGTATAGGTGATGCATGTCTGTAAAATCTGTTGCAAATACATGTAGTTGTAAAGATGTTATAGATTAAAACTTGGAGCGTGATAGCGCGGTTTCCTATTAACGTGACTGTTTATGTGCTCATATTTCATGAACAACGTGGCGTGCTTTGATACAATTTAGAAGGTACATTCAACTATAAATGTGTATAATGTCTGTAAAATTTCCTGTAGCTACAATTTGTAGTGTAGAAATTATAAACTGTATCCTCATACCGAATGCTGTAGTTTTAATCCATGAACAGTGGAAAAGTAATAAGCGAGAAAATTTTCATAATTTTTCTATGGTTGTCAGCGAGATAAAGTTCAACAAAGGTTTGAAATTATTTTTAAAGTTGGTAGCAAGTCGCTAAGTAGTCTCATTCTCATACCGAATGCTGTAGTTTTGTGTGTGAATAAAGTCTCGTCGCATTATGTGGCAGTTTTTTTGCAACTATATTGTTGATGACGTTGTGTCTCCAGAACCCCGTGTCGGATGTGATTCTTACCCCGACAGCATTATTACCTCACGGTAAGCAACCTGTGCACCAGATTTGGTTGAAATCGGTTCATTTCAGTTGTTTAGGTGAAAATGTGCAACACTGTCGTTTGGTGCAGCAGTTTCTGTCGCATCTCATTGTTAAAGACGTCATATCTCGTGAACAATGTGTTGTTTGTGATTATAATACCCTCCTCATGGATTGAAGCAAATACAAATGTTTGTTAAGCTTATGGGACTTAACTACGGGGTCATCAGTCCCTAAACTTACAAACTACTTATCAACTACCTTATACCATGCCCGAGGGGGGATTCGAACCCCCGACCGTAGGGGCCGTGCAGACCGTGACTGGAGCGCCTCAGTCTCCTCGGCCACCGCGTCCGGCTGGATTGAAGCTTACGTTTGCAAAATTTCATAAACACTGGATTAAAACTGTAGATCTGTTTACAATATGTACACACAAACAAAATCAGACACACTCGGACACACTGCTTTATATATAATATAGACCATGGCCCTATTCATTAAGTTTTCAATAAATAAGCATATTAATTATTTGTATATTAGCTTTATATCATTTATATTCTTTAAAATTAGATACTTATAATTTCGAATACGTTTTTAGCATCTTGATCCCTTTACAATGTTGCTATTTATCGCCGTCACCGCAGTCTAACGTTCATTATCACGTTATTGTATCAGTATTCCGTCATCTCTGCCGTTTTATAACTTTCGAAAAATATTGTTTCTTATAAATGGTAACAGTGGTATAGGCTTATTATCCGTATTGTAAGGTAACATTCCTGTTGAAAATGATGCCATAGATGTTACTTGGTTGGTTTCATTGATCTCTGTACTAACTGGATGTCGAATGTCAACTGTCTGAGGGTGTCATCAAAATTAAAACATGGCTGCCAAGAAATATTACGAGAACATGATAAGAAAAAAGGCATCGACTTCCGTTCCATATCACCTTATTACATCGCAATGTTATACACAAAGTAATGGAAATTAATTACTGCAAATTGAAACTTGTCGGGGAACAGAAAATTATGTACAAAACATTATGAATGGGCAGACACGCAGCAGTTATATCCTCAGAGTGCACAGTTATACATCTAGTTTGCATAGAGATCATTGATTCGTCTAAATCAGGGATTTATATCAGTGATATGAACTCCACCATGTAGGTATAACTCTGGTCTCTGACCTAACAACAGCAGCGTGGCTCTACAGGCATATATTCTGCAAATACTTTCGCGTGAATATTTCCAGTACATTATACGTGAAACTAATTGCTTTCTTATCTCTTGATTTAAACTTTATGCTAATATATGATGCAACAAGGTTGGCATGACAGTGGAATGGAAACATATTTTGATTTCTTTCATAGAAGTCATATTTAAATTTGGCAAGAAACTAAATATGAGCATCTATAGCAGACACGCAAAAACAACTGAAGTTCAACATACAGGTTGTATAGAGATCTGTCATCTCTATACACCCTGAATGTATAACTCTGATCTCTGAGAATATAACTGCAACTTGTCTGTACATTCATATGTTTTGCATATTATTTTCTGGTAGCTCCTGTGTTATAAATTGGCAAGCGAATTTTTACGAGTTACTTAATGATAATGGATTGCCTGTTTATTTCTTGTTTGGAATTTTAAGTATATGTGTGATGTAATAGACTGGTAGAGGAGTGAAATCGAAACATAATTTAGTTTCGTGTAAAATTTCGTATCAGTTGTAATTTGTAACTAAATAGGTTGACACTTTCAGACATCTGACGTTCAACATGAAGGTAGAGTAGAGATCATTAGTTAAAACGCTGTTGTGCTACTTAGTAGAATTTTGTCTTTGTCTGAATAGTCAATATATTAAAAAAAGTTTTGAATTTACCATTTGTTTAGATCGACTTGTTCTTTGGGAATTAGTTACTGGCGATTTATTGTTTGTAAAATGATTTCTGTTTGTGCCTTCTAAAATTTTCATTACAGATAGAAAACTTTATTGATATAGTCAATCACAGTAAAGGGTAAAAACAAATCTAATTCGGGTTACTAATTTGTAAATGGGAGCTGGATAAACATGCCCCATTCCCTGCGTACCATATCCACCTAGTCCTTTTGTATCCCCCATTGCTTCTGCCCACTCTTTGTCCACATACACCTGCTTCTCGTGCACTTTGTGCATCTCCAAAGCCTTCCTCCCCCAGTCCCTGTTCCCCTTCCCCTCTCTCTGTCACTTTCTACCCCTCATCTTTCTTACATCTCGGTCTAAACTGGAATCTTCTTCTTTGCTGTATTCTAAATTTTGTATCTACATAAGTTCTTAAACGTAGCTTCGAAATTTTGACACACTGTAGAAGTTTAATACGCGCGTGTGTGTATTTATTAAAGATATAGACACACAAATCCTCTGCAGTGTTAGAATATAAAGTTGCTTCAAAATTTCAAAGTAAGATCTGTAGCATATTAAGGATTTCGAACAAAATAACATTTTGTATATATGTTTTTCCATTTAGATTTAGCATGCTTTGTATAACCTGTAGGTACCCTGAAAACAATGTAAGTAAACAAGCATAACTGTAATTCACATTTTTAAACGACTTATTTGTATTGCAACACGTTTAGGTGAAAAGTTCAACAAATACAAAGACGATCGTCGAAAAAAGGACTATGGCAAACATTAAAGTGAGGGAGCTAGTCTGGAAAGTGGAATCTGTGATAATCAATATTGACGGTTTTTTAATAAATTTATTCCGGTATATATAATGCGCAGATAATGCAATACGTACATGGAGGATAAAAATATAAATAAAAATGCTTTTGGTTCATACTGTGTCAAACATTCTATTATTTCGTAGTAATTCTGTTTTAAGCTACATTTTCATAATATATTGTATAGTTTTACAATTTATCTACGTCTTTCAAACACACACAAACACACACACACACACACACACACACACACACACATACACACATACAGACACAACGCGTGCGCGCTGGCGTCCACTTGCACACACATTAAACACTTGTATAATTTTATCCATGTCTAATTCCTTCAGTATCGATTCATTTTCTTTGACTACATTCCATTACCTTTGTTTTGTCGCTGTTAGTGCAAACCTTCAAAGCCAGATTAGAACATAAGGCATCTCTACAAACCACCCACAAAATAAAAGTGGCTTTTCGGTCCGCCCCGGTAGCTCAGACGGCAGTGTCACTCACTACCACGCTGGGCCCGGGTTCCATTTCCGGTAGGGGACTTGTTGTTGTGTGTTATTTTCATCATCATCGACACGAAAGTTGCCGAAGTGGCGTCAGTTAAAAAGACTTGCGCTAGGCGGCCGAACAATCCCTCACGGATCCTCCCGGCCAAAAATGCCATACGATCACTTCATTTCATTTCTGTGACATTACCAATGACTGCACATAATCTGAAGTAGCACCAATTCATACACATAAAAACCACTTGATCTTTGTTGTTGTTAATAAATAATGACACCAGTTCAAGTTGCAGTTTCATTGAAGTACTTAGCAGGAAAGATGGTATTACAGCAAGGGGTATAACGCAAACAATTCGCAAAACTGAACAGGAAAGTTCTCCAGCTGCAACCACGACACCGCAGGCCCATTCGTGTGTCTTCAAACGCCATCGCTCGACGCCACTCTTGCAAATACAGATGACTGCACTCAGGGACGTCTCCAGCATAATCCTTCTTCGGAACTCGCCTGCCAAAGGTCTGCTCACTACGAACCTAATACGTGGCAGCCTCCATCGTTTTTGGATTCAGCTTAAAGTACTCCATGAGCTTTGCCTCCCCAAGAAGCAAATATAAACAATACCTATCAAATGAAACAATGGTCATTACGTGATACTTTTATTCCACAAATAGGAATCTGTTAATATGTCTGGAATGCTGGTTGTAAGGTTGCAATATAAATAAAGGGGAGGAAGTTCCGAATAGCTGGAGGAAAAGAGGGGGGGAGGAGATTTAAAATACCACGTACCACTTAAATATGTTAAATATAATTATTATGAATTCACAAGAAATCTTGGGCATTCTTTAAATATTTGCAGAATTTAATAATAGCTGTTAGCATTTCACAAAGACACTACAACATACGCTAGGTCAAATAATCTAAAAATAACAAGGACTAGGAGCATTTATCAAACACTGTCAAATACGCTAACCTGTGTGCCCGTCAATGTCTACAGCTTCTGAAAGGTAACCACTCGGGT
The DNA here is from genome assembly GCA_026315105.1 of Locusta migratoria. Lineage (NCBI taxonomy): Eukaryota > Metazoa > Arthropoda > Insecta > Orthoptera > Acrididae > Locusta > Locusta migratoria. Next base: position 430,168,037 of record CM048747.1, read on the forward strand.
TCAATTTCAAAACTCTACACTTGAAAACAGTTCACCAAAAGATATTCTTTACACAATTTACAAATTTAACACTAACTGGTGTCAAGGGCGCTATAAAATACGCTAGCTTAAAAAAAAAAAACGAAATTTAACAAGGCTTGGGAGCATTTATCAAACAAAGTTAAATATGTTAACCTGTGTGCCCCTCAATTTCTACATTGTGTGAAAGGTAACCGCTAGAGCTCAATTAAAAACACTAAACTTGAAAACAGTTAACACCAAACTTAGTTCACCTCCATGCATGCACAAGACGCCACCTTTTTTTAGGAGATCTCAGGGAACTGCGTGTGACCCTTTGAACCAGTGGCGGCGCTAGACGAAAACTGGGCGTCGGCGAACTCGTCTTTGCGAGGCCCCTTTCATTTTTTCAGAAAGGAAGAAAATGTTAAATGAAATGACCTGAATTATAAACCAGTAATCATTATACTAAAATTATATTAGTATAATATACAAGTAGTATTGCAATGACAAAAATTACAATAAACAAACAGAAACTAAAATAGAGAACTTTTCGGCTTTTCACCTCCATGAATTTTTTAAAGATCACGTCATAATTAATACTAGCCGCTATTTTTACTTCAATTGATAGTACTGAAAACACAGATAGTTTTTCTTGGGTCACTGTGCTTCTCAAGTTATTTTGAAAAAATCATTCTTATGCCAAGGCTACAAAATATTTTAATTTTTTATATTCTGCCGGTTTCGGCAGTTGTTGCCATCAACAGTAAATCAACAAAATATTTTACATCAAAGCCAATAAGATATCATTTTTACTGAGTAAGGCAACGTCTAATTTATAATCGAATATTGTGATTGTTTCTAAAAGCCTTTCCATTTTACATCATGTAGTAAGTATTCCTTTAATTAATCTTTAACTATTACAAATTAGGAAATTCTTCTGTGACAAACTCTCACAATATGTACAGATAACATTATTGACATAATAATTGAAGATTAATTGAAGGAATACCTACTACATGAAGTAAAATGGAAAAGCTTTTAGAAACAATCACAATACTTTACTGTAAATTAGACATTGCTTTACTCTGTAAAAATGTCAGTATTGGCTTTGATGTAAAATATCTTGTTGATGGCAGCAATTGCCGAAACCGGTAGAATATAACAAATAAAAATATTTTGCAGCCTAGGCAAAAGAATGATTTTTTAAAAGTACATCACGTCTCAAGATTGACACCTAAATCCATTACCTTCTCAAGTAAGTCTTAATCAATCTTAACTTTGAGAAGCTTCTCTTGGCCGAAGCTGTACTGACTGAAAGTGTGACCATGATTCTGATTGTTATGTAAACATTTGGATATACTTCTTCTAAATTGTTTTCTAAAATGTACTGAAGAAGCTGTTTTGTGCCTTTGATTGAGTCTAGTGGATTGGATTTTAAAAGCTGCAGTTCCTCGAAAAGTTTTGAAGGATGTATGCCACTATTTTTGCCTTCTCGAAGTATCAAACCTAAATCATTTCAATGCTAGAGAAGGTCCTCCTTGGATAGAGATTTCAAATAACTGATATCATAAATAAAACCAAATCGCTCAAAATATTCTTCGAGCACTATGAATCGACATTCACTGATTACAGCATCTATCATTGTGTTAAAAAAAATTAACTCTGCACCACATTTCAGCAGATTGTATTGCTTCACAAATTTGTTCGTAATCGAACTTTCGCTTTCTGTGCTATTCTTTTCTTTTTAGACTAAGACTCAATTACGTAACTACTTTTTTCTACAAACAATCGAGCTTCTGTATCGCATGTTTCAAATCCTGTAATATGGAATTCTCGAATCCATTCACGAAATGAACGGCTACTTTCAGGTTCACTTGAACCGACTGCCATTGTTTATTTTTCACACATAATAAATCGCATACCACACGTGTATTGCAACAATTCTTCTAACACATTTATTGATAGTAACCATAATGGCGCCATTATCATACCCCTGTCCTCACCATTTATATATCCTATAAAACTGTATTTGTTAAATACTCTTCCGTTGTTTCTGCAATGGCAAGAATCCCAAATGTTTCTCTATATCTCCAGTTGAGAAATAGCAAAATCTGAGTATTATTGACATTTGTTCCACACGGCTCATATCCCTGGTACAATCGAGCATGAAGGCATAATATTTTGCTTGTTTGACTCTTTACAATTTCGTTAATGACAGATTTTAACATTAATGAAATTAATTCATTTTGGATCTCGTGGCTCAGATGATGCTGAGAATGTTGCTTTTCATTAATATGTTGCAAGTGCTCTTTTAGAGTTAGATCATATGTGGATAACAGTTTAAATAGGTATATAAAATTTCCACTGTTTTCAGCATCTTCAGGATAAGGAATTCTCGTTGACCTCTAAATGTCAGATTTTGTGAGGCTAAGTAGTTGATAATATCCATCAATCTTTCAAACAAGTTATACCAATACTTTTGTGATTCCCTAATCAAGCCCTCGTTTTCCTTATCTACTGTTTTCCTATATTTTATTCCTTTATAGAATTCCATTCATTTAATCATACACTACATGTGTCCTTGACTTTGTTCATGGCTTTGCAATATCCTATTCAGATCTTTCCTGTCACAACAGCCTTCTTTTACCGTCTGCTTCTGAAAAGCGTGAAAAAAAGTCTACATAAAAAGCAATAAACTTTATTTTGAGATGTGGAGTAAACCAACCACCTGCGATGTTGTTATTCACCGTTACTCAATTTTCAAGTAAAATGAAATTTAGTAAAATGTCTTTAATTTGCGTCATTGGGGTAACACTCATCAGATTTATAAATATGACTGTTTTATGAACAATGTCCTCTCGATTTTCTGAATCACATATATTTTCACTTCCTAACTTCTTATTGGTCTGAAAACGTTGGATAACAGCAGTTTCGCCCAATTTTGATGCTGTATGAGAAAGGGTAACAGATTTATTCGACCCTGGTTCTTTTTCAGCGACTACAGAAACTTGGGAGGACAGATTCAACAGAGCAGATTCACCTGAAGTGTATTTCTTCAGAAATTTCATCATGCTCAAGTCATAGCTACGTTGGATATCGCTGTCTCAGCTTTTCTTCTTCTTTTTGATGTACCGGACTCCCATTTCCTCCCTGACATGATGATCTAAAAATTGTTTTGTGGAGTACATTGATAATTGCAGTTCCATTAAATGGGGTGATTCCGGACTGTTTTCAGGTCGTTTTTATCATAACTACCATAGATTGTATTAGATTTCATTCTTTGTCTTTGAAGTAGGAGGATGTATGTAGAACAAATAAAACATCTTAAAAACGGAAAAGTCGACGTGCACCGGCATTTTCCTGAGTCACGTATATAAAGTGGCTGATGACCTGTATGACAACTGCAGTTAAACCACTTTTCGCTTGTCGGGACAATAGAACATTTCCAACTCACGATATTGAGTGAAATTTCAACCTCGACACTGTTAACCGGGTATTTATCAATCTTCACGTAAGACTCAGTAGTCGCGGTATGCGAAAATACAATTTCCTCTCTTAAAGTAATTAGTGCACGTAACTGAAAGAGAGCGGAAAATTATTGCTATGCAGCGCGAAAGAGCAAATATACGATATTGTCCTAAATTACCCCATTTTATGGTGCTTAAAAGTACTCTGTTATGGTACAGAAAGAAGTGGACATCGTATCGTCATACATGGCAGCATAGTTTTTATACTTTACCATGTATGACGGCAGAACAACAAGTAATAAAATATAGGAATTAAAGAATTATTTAAGAAATCTATTCATACTATGAAATGGATGTTAGCGTGTGTGTGTGTGTGTGTGTGTGTGTGTGTGTGTGTGTGTGTGTGTGTTTTCCACATTTCCTTCTACTACAGGATATTTTATTATGGATACTCAAGTTTAAGATTCAATTATTACAAGCGAACCAGTCAGTACAACTATCCCAAAATGAGTTACACCAGTCTGTTCCTCGTTTTCTTCTGCTTCACGAAAGATGGAGCACTTGCGTTTAAAAGTTCAACATATATATGAAGCGTGAATTTAGCAAAACAGCATAAGTCCCTAGATGTACATTTTCAGAAACAACAAAAAATGTCTATTTCTGAAGCGAATATTACAGTAAATTATGAATTATATGTTGCATACATAGAAACTACATAAGACTGTCATTACAAAAGCATGATCTTGTACTTCCTTAATGTTCTAATTTTGGTTTAAAGAAGGACTTAAGTCGTATATATAGTAACTAGAGTTTTGCTTCTTATGGAAGAAATTTCTGGCATATAAACACATATTTTCTTTGTTGAAAAACATGGAACAGTAAATCATCCAGAGAAATAAACATACAAGACAAATTTTCCAAAACAAAATTGTAGTTTTACTCATTTGTCTTTGTTTCCCAAGCTGCAATTTTCTCATAAAATGCTTTGGATCCGTTAAGTTGGGGAGGTGCTTGAGTATTTTGCGTATATCTTTAATTTTATTTTCATTGATTGGACACTCCAATTGGATAACCTTATTTGTGTGATAGTTCTGGGACGTGTGGATATGTTGGCCCAAGGATGAAAGAATGTTTAATTATTCCTTCTATGAATGGCTTTATCACGGCTATTCCGATCTGTTCTACAGGAAAGCAGAAATTCATAAAAGTTGAATGACTGGAAGATATCTTTTCATCTCTAGGATCGTTCTTAACAGATGTCTCTATGGAAAGACATTTCGTTTTTAATAACGTCGTCACCAGTTATGTTAATCATAAACATCCTCACTTTCAACGATTGTTAATGTAAATTTCCCTTTAGCGCTAGAGCTTACTTTGTTTTCATACAAGTCCTTCATTGTGTATAGTCTGTCCACGTGCCTCTGTCGTCTTTTCGCTACTGCAAAGTCCCATTCATTTCGCACAAAAGAGTGTCCTCTAAGAAAGAAACTCTGATGATGAAGAACGCTTCTGATCAATTATAGCCATTAAAAAATCTGATGAGAGTGTTGTTCTTATTCTGGGCTGGACAGCCGTCACAAAATAACCAGAGTTCTTTAACACTAGATGAGACACAGGTATTGAAATAATGGAGGAGAAAGCAGTGCGCCTCATTTGGACTTTCCTTAGCTTGCCCCTCATGGTAGATGTAGAAGTATACTGAATTAGTTTACATGTTATGTACAGAGAAAACTGAAATTGTCAGTTGACGATGCTAATACATGGCAAGCATACATTTTGCATGTATCAAATGTTAAAACAAGAAAATCCTCTCTCTCAGTGCATAACTAGGCTGCACACAAACAAAAGTAATATAGACGTTTTACTAACTTAAAGCTATCGATGAATCTGTTAACAATTACCATTACCTGACAAGCAAAACAACTTAAGTCCTGGAATAAGGCTGTTTTGCGGGTAAACACGCATGTTCTGTAGCTGGAAATAATGTACAGACGTTGGGGACTAAAGTCTGTCTGGTATTAAGCGATGTGCATTGAGTGTTACAACATTGTTGTGCCCATAACACAAAACCATGAAAATATCGACTTACGTCGTTTTGCAAATTAGATTATAGTACCGTTATACATTGTGCGATCTTTTGCGTTTTCGCTATGAACTTCTCACTTTAAAGCTAGTTAGCTTCATATGTATTCGTCATATTCAAATGAAATTTTCATATATTGGAGCCAATATAATGGTAGTGTAAATCAGCGCCGTGCATGGCGGCCTATTTACCCGCTCAGGCCGACTGTGCCTGACAGCTGCGCTCCGTTGGCCGCTCGCTCTGTACAGCGGGTATTGGAGCCCAGCGGAACCGCCAGCAGACGGAGCGAGCCGCGATGTGCCGGCGGGGCCCGAGGTTCGGCCGGATACCCGCAGGGCCCGAGACCGCGATAAACTTCAGTGCAACAGCGAGGGACAGCGCTGGGAACGCGGGAATGCAGGCACTGCGCAGACAGTTCGTACGCGAGGTCGTCGCCATATAACCTAGCACTTGAAAACCGCCGTTAAATATCAAATTGAAAAAAGGCCCACTTTTAGTGTTACTACCGTAACCTAAAATGGGCAATAACAATGTTTTGCGAGGCCCCCACAGGCGCGAGGCCGTCGGCGGCCGCCGACGTCGCCGACGCCTAGCGCCGCCACTGCTTTGAACAGCCGGTACGACCAAATCAGCGTTAAGGAAAGGGATAAAACACACAGTCTAAACCCTAGTCGATATAACAAAAGAGACCCCTTGGAAAAGTACGTCCGTACGCAATTGGAGGGGGGGGGGGCGGCGATAAAGAGACAACACTGAAGGAACAACGCCCTACGAATGCGCAAGATCGTGCCATAGACGGCTACAGTACGCGGAATGCCACAATACTATAAAAGGGAATTACAAGTTACTCTCCAGGAAACTCTTCTTAAGGTTACGCGCGGGGAACCGCCCCGAAGGGCGTAATAAGAACCAGGAGAAATGCAAACATGCGGCTCCAGAAGCACTAGTCGACCTGAATTAACAAGAGGTTCGGTCGACTTGCCTCTTCATTCGCACAGCGGAGCACCGGCTGGTTCCATCCTCCCGCTTTCTCTGCGCTAACTCCGGACCAAGGAGGTTACAATGAAGGGAGGTGGCGTTATCTATGCTCACAACAGGCATTGGTTGATGCCAGGGGGCCATGCTTTTATGCCCAAAACAAGGATTTCTCGCATATAATTCTTTCTGAAAATTACGTAAGCCAATAAATTGATATTCATTTCGTGTACTTAAAATATGACATACATCTCAACGACTAGAATTACGTCACTTTACGACCTAATGTTTTGGGCACAAACAAATTCCCGAATGCGCATTTTGCTACCTTCACTTTTTCCGTTTTAGGGCCTCTCCAGAGATTCTAGCCTCCTTGCTCCAGACACTCTCCAGCATCGTTGGCGCGTGCCCCCACGTCCTAGCAGCGACCACCATACACCGCCCGTGCCTACGGGAAGTCTTCCTCATCCGAGACCGGTGCGCTGCCGTCCTGCTGTCAGACCAACTGTCCACACCTTACACGTCATACCCCGTGGGGAAGCAAAGATAAAGCAATCGCGGTAACTAACACAGCGCCATCAACGGATGTAAGACACAACAAGGTCGATAAAGGGCAAGGCAGAACTTACGCGCCAGCAAGCAAGGAGTTACCACCCGAAATATGAGCCCGACACCGCTGAATGTCTATTGAAGCAAAGAAAATTCAGTTATAGGTTGTATGCGCAAAATTAACACTATGTCAATTCGGTGGCTGACGTAAATTTCCGTTACTATTTTGTCATTGACAAAACGAACCCAACATCTCCAATTATAGATTCTCGGGTGTGCTGCGAAACTAACGACTCCCAGTGTTAATATCTACAAATAGGCTGTCAGTCCATGCAGTTTTACTAATGGTTTGAATCATTGTCACATTCGCTGAGTTGTAGGGATTTAATATTAATTTGTAATCAAATGTACAGTACTTCCAAAGGAGACAAGTTTAAACTAGTTGAAACAACCATTCTTGCAACTGTTTGGATGATTTTACTAATTTTGTTATCCATATAACGGTTGCTCTGGTGCTCCCAAGTTCAAAATACTGATATTTGCAGTACATACCAAAGAAATAACGTGTCTTCCTATCACGTATTTCTCATTATATCCACATCAAGAAGAATACAGCACCACTGTTTTTTAATTACGTATACGTATGAAAATCCAAGAGGATAATGTACAATATTCATGTATCGAAGAAGGTAACCAACCCGCACTGTGACAGGCCCTTCCTGTTGTGGAGCTTATTAGGCTATTAGGCTATGATCATTCCAAACATATATCTACTATAATTCTGCAGGTTGAAACGTGTCCTTAAAAAAAATGTAAGAAAATGTCTAATATTGTGCCTCCTGTTTTGTGTCGAGTAACTTGCTTGCAAGAAAATGTATAATATTGCTTCCACTGTGTGTATCGATATGTTTACTTAACTCTGTGAAGTTTCATCTTTGGCAAAGATTATGCAACGCATAGCATTGTATCTCGCGCAGAGACAGTGTGGGACTTGTGGTTTAGCTCGCTTAGAGAGCGGTTGAGTTGTGTGTATGGCTCCGATGTCGAGCAGAGGCTGCTGTGCCAGCAAGTTGATTTGATTGTATTTGGAATATATATTGTATTTTTTATTCCTATGAAAATGTTGAACCACTGCTGGAATGAAGGTAATTGCATTTGATGTCATCAGGAAAAAGTTGTATTATGTAGATAATGTAATGGTGATTATTAATAACAAGTAACAAAGTTGACCTTTCTTTCCTGTTTCATTTACGTAGTTAGAAGATTAACCAACTTCCTTCATTTGATAATTATTATTTGTGGATTTAAAGTGCAGTATTGATTTTGATAATCTTGTTGAACAGATTTCGTTATTTGTGCCATAGTAAATGATTGTTGTGCAACACTGCAGTTAATTGATTATGATACTGAATTTTGATAACGGTTTGTGGTTTTTTTAATATCTTTCTCGCAGTCAAATTTTTTGAGTATAGTCAGTGTCTGTTTCATATGTTGACTTGCCACTGTTGTTTTGTTAAAAGATATGTTCGCACATAATCAGTTTAATGCACTGTTTCTTATTTAACAGTATATAGATCAATATCGGGGTCATAATTAAACCAAATTGCTGTGTTAATGAACACTTTGTTGTCTGATTTACGATAGGTTCAACATCAAACTACACGTACACAGCTTTTAAGGTTATATTACGCTTTCTCAGTTATTGTTTTGCCCAAAAAGTGAGCTATTGCAGTGTCTGTCTCATTACCTATGTAGCCTCCAATTCACTTCCACTAAATTTCGTATCTTCTTTGTCATTCGCAGAATTTCGTCTTATATTGTTCAACCATATTAGAGTAGTAGCGATCTAGGAAAATGAAAGAAAGTGGTCCATGCTTTGGACCTCGTCAGGGACCAGAGAGAGAAGAGGGCACGTGAATGAAGTGTCACGGGGTCACCACGGTCAGAGCACGTGCCTCGGAACAGCGAACACGTGGCGGTATGGATATACGGGCGTACGTGGGCTGTTCTTTGGCAGGGGAGTTCCGAGAAAGGAGGATTATGCTGGAGGCGTCCCTGAGTGCAGCCTTCTGTATCTGCAAGACTGGTGTCGGGCGAGGGCGTTTGAAGCAAGACATACGGGCCTGCGGCGTCGTGGCTGCAGCTGGAGAATTTTCCTCTAGAATTGTGCAAATCTGTTTGCCTCATAGCTCTGGCTGTACTCCCACCACTTCTGCTGCAGCTTGCACTGGTGTCGTTATTTGTTAACCCCAACAAGAACCAAGTATTTATGGGTATGAAATAGTGCTGTTTCAGAAAATGTGCAGGTATTTGCTTGTGGTGTGTAGGGACGCGTAATGTTTTCCTCTGGCTTTGAAAAATAGCCCGAAGTGGGACAAAACAAAGGTAATGGAACGTAGTCTAAGAAAATGAATAGATACTGCAGGAATGAGATTGTGTGTGTGTGTGTGTGTGTGTGTGTGTGTGTGTGTGTGTGTGTGTGTGTGTGCGTGCGTGTGAATAAAAAGTGTAGGTAAATAATAGAACCACTGGGATTTCACCGATAACCGCTCCAAGCAAACAGTTGCGACAAGCAAGTCTTCGTGTTTCGAGCGTAAGGGCAGTGTGTACTAGGGAAGGCGGTTATCGCTGAAACAACCGGTTTTCGGTTATACCGGTTCTTTTCATCTCCAGTTTAACCGAACCGTAAAAATTGCTCAAGATAACCGTTTTTTAAATAACCGGTTTTCGGTTTTTATAGCTATTATTTCCCTTAGAGTTGGAACGAAACATGTTTTGCGGCCGAAACAGAAAGCGTAATCGTCGGTTCTTCTAGTTTCGACCGAAACCGAAACTTACAAAATTTAGTTAACATTTAGGTAAATTTATGTTATACGATAAATCACTAGTCTTTCCATATTTGGCAAGATCCCCTCCCAGTACTACGCCTTCTTGATTACGTGTAAGCCTAGCCAGGAGTCCGTAGAAGACGATATACGAAGCATACAGATTTACTGGCCTAGTATTTCCATCCGGCTGTTGCGAATATTGAGCCAACCACTCCGTAAGTTGGACTTGTGTGCCAGTGCATACGAATATCTCGTTATACACACAACATATATAACTTACAGTCAGTAAATAAACTTCAGTCCGTGCTGCAGAAGTATTTCGAAAAATAAAGCCATAGTTCCGACTAACAGTATGATTGTTGTCAGTGTAAATTTACGCAAATTGAACTATGAAAGCTCTGTACCACATGCTCAAAGAATGTTCAAATGGGTGTGTGTTCTTATGAGACCTAATTGCTAATACACACCCATGACCGAGGGAGGACTCGAACCTCCGACTAGAACAGCCGCGCAGTCCGTGACATGGAGTCTCAGACCGCATGGCTACCTCTCGACGCAGCACATGATCAATAACCCATATTGGTTATTAAAAATGCCCCTCGCTTTCAAGGAATCACATTAATAAAACTTGTTAGCATAACAATATGATAATACATTAAAAGTCAGTATTCCAAGCTTAGAGTACATCAATTACATAATAGGTATATGAATCGAATTTGCCTTCTCTTGCAAGGAACATTTTGGATGCTTTCCCCTTAAATGACACAGCTTTTTAAAGCAAATGGAGCAGTGTACCTCACTGCTACCGTACTTCCAGACTCGGGATGGTGCCATTTAAGACACAACCGATATCTGCGACGACAGCAGGAAACTGCAGCATGACCAGACGGAGGCAAGTCTCGTACACTTCCGGTGCACGCGCGTCGTCTAATAGGCCACGCCACACGGCAACAGGTGCATCGATGCCTCAAGAGCTGCACCAGTTCTTAACTTCTTATGCCACGCGTTTGTTGCGCGTTTCTGACTGCCGGGATTCTTAAATGATCACTGATCGCTTTTCTTTGTTTCTGCGATGGCCTAATATTTCACAGCAGTGGACATTTTAGGAATAGCCCTAAATATTAGGGTCTACTAGTTTTAATTTTTTAAAATTATTTACAAAAAACTCGTTTTGAACCACTACCACAGGAAGTAGTCTTACCGGTTTTTTACCCGGTTCTTGGCAATAACTAAAAGAAACCGGTTACAACCGACACCAAATAAATACCGAAAAAACCGGCTATTCAAAACTAACCGGTCGGTTTTTCCCATCCCTAGTGTGTACTCAGCAATTTATGTCTCTGTCTTGCATATGCAGTATTTGCATCATATCAGCACCGTCAACGACAGCAACTCAAAATAACTATGTAACTCGCTCGATGACGTTCAATGCTTGTAAGGGCTGTTGCATTAGCTTCATGTCTCTGAAAACTCTACGCTCGTTGGCTGTTGAATTATGTGAGACATACGTGCGCAAATCGAGACTAAACTCGACCACCGTCGTTCTTCTCTTCGACTATAGATAATACCAGGTGGTCGACAAGGTAACATGAACACCCTGCAGTACACTACACATCACTGCAGGCAGCCACCACTGCGCACATGTGAACATTGAGACGAGGCCACAGTGAAGAATTCTACATATAAATCTACACGGAATACTCTGCAAATCACATTTACGTGCCTGGTAGTGGGTTCATTGAACCACCTTTATACTTTTCATCTCCCATTCCACTCTCGAATAGCGCGCGGGAAGAAAGAACACCCGAATCTCTCCGTTCGAGCTCTGATTTCTCGTATTCTATTCTGATCATCTTTTCTGCCTACGTAAGTGGCAGTCAACAATATATTTTCGCATTCGAAGGCGAATGTTGGCGATTGGAGCTTCGTAAGTAGACCACGCTGCAGTGATAAACGCCTTTGTTGTTACGATTCCCATTCGAGATCCTGTATCATTTCCGTGAAGCTGTCTCCCCTGTATCGGGAAAATACAAAGCGATCTTCCCTTCTATGAACTCTTTCGATGTCCTCCGTCAAACCCACCTGATAAGGATCCCACACTGAGCAGCAATACAGTAAATGGGGACGGACAAGCATAGTGTATGCATTCTCTTTAGTAGTTGTGTTGCATCTTTTAAGGGTTCTGCCAATAAAACGCAGTCTCTGGTTCGCCTTTCCTACGACATTATCTACGTGTTCTTTCCAGTTTAAGTCTTATGTAATAGTAATTCCTAGTCTTTTAGTGGAGTTGACAGCCTTTACATCGATTAACGGATTACTTTTAGTACAAATGTGGACAACTTCACACTTCTCATTATTTAGAGTCTATTGCCAATTTTTTACTCATACTGATATCTTATTTAAATCGCTCTGCAGTTGTTTTTGATCTTCAGATGACTTTACTAGATGGGAAATGACGGCGTCATTTTCAAACGAAATAAGAGAGATGCACAGATTTTCTCCCAAATCGTTTATGTAGATAAGGAACAGCAGAGGACCAATAACACTACCATGTGGAACGCCGGATATCACCTCTGTTTTAGATATACGATCACTTGTGCATTACCATATTATACGTTTTGCTCTGCGACCAACAAAAATTATCAGTTACATTTCGTGATATCTGAGACTTCGGAAGAGGTCAACAGAGCAGTGCGCAGTTATTGGGAGTACGTGTTTTGAGAACGGGTAGAATTTGTAGCGTTTCATTAGTATTATGGATAAAGCGAATGCACGGAATCCCTTTAGTTGATCTCCCTCCACAACAGAAACTTGAGTTCTGCGTCAGTGTTCCATTGCGAAATTCGTATCAATATTGCTAAGTCTCACCAACAGTGGAAGAGCACACACAACACGAACGTAACGGCAACAATACGGCCTTTTGCCTCAGGTGTAGGTAATATTAATATCAGTTACAGACAGATGTAGTCTCAACGTGACGAAGATATGATTACAGGGAGAGGCAGGTAAATAGCAGTGTTATTCTCATTAGGTTCAGTGCTGTGGTGCTACTCAGCTGTTTGAGTGCCTCAGGAATATTAATTCTGATTATATGTGGGAACATCGAGGAAGAATTGAAGTTTGTGTTGTGTCGGGATTACCTCGATTATTCCGTGCACTCGCTTTCCCTATACTGCCACGGTGGTTGACTAGTGCCGGCATGAGCAAAGAACCGTCTGCCTAGTAATCAGAAGAGCCAAGGTCGAATGCTGGCCCTGGCATAAATTTTAATTAATTGCATTTCCTTGTAATCGTTGTCTTTAATATGATGAGGTTACATCTGCCTCTAAGAACGAATTGATTTTAAATACATTAATTACGATGATGTGTATTCGTTTTTAAATCACGGGGCCGCCCTCTATAAATCGAAACGAGGTTTTCGTATGGTCTGAAAAATTACAGCAAAACATGACGAATGTATTTGTCATTACGTCGAAACTCTGGGGATGGCCGAGTCATGTCAGTTAATTCCTTTTTTTCTGATGATCGTTTTATCCATACACAAGTAGTTGACCACACACGCTTTAGAATAATAAGAAGACTACGCAGTGGCACTGCATTGCCAGTCTAGTTTATTGATGTCTCATATTTCAATTAAAAAGTATTTTACGTTTCTTTATCTCTTGATGGAGGTGAACTGGCAGCGGTTTGACTAACCACTTTTCAGCTAACTGGTTTTCACAACAGATTTTAGGTGTTTGTTCAAATGTTTGTATAGCTTATGGGACTTAACTACGGGGTCATCAGTCCCTAAACTTACAAACTACTTATGAACTAGCTAATCCTAAGGACGGCACAAATATCCATGCCCGAGGGGGGATCCGAACCCCCGACCGTAGTGGTCGTGAAGACTGTGACTGGAGCGCCTCAGTCCCCTCGGCCACCGCGGCCGGCAATAGAAATTTTAGGGTAAATGATATTTATACTCTTAGTTGTAACGAATATTTCACTACATGAAAAGATGTGGGAGAGAGCAGCCTTCGCGCATGTGTCAGGTTAGGAGGGGGCGCTGCTTACATTGTCACGTTACCCAAATGTAGCTTGTCTCTTCATCGTAACAGATTCATTTTGTTACAGTCACTTAACAGTGTAATCAATTACTTAATCAATTAATGATGGAAATTCTCCTCAGAGATGATAAATTATATTTCTAAAGAGATAGATCGGCTGACCAGTACTTACCTTTGTGCTGTACCGCCGATAGTGATACAAATGAAGAAAAGAAAAAGGGACGAAAAAGGACCAGCTTTCGGAACACAGTTCCTTCTTCAGGTGAGAGAGAAGGAAAGAAAAAAAAGATGGGAAAAGAAGGGAAAGGTAATTCACGACCTAGGTCATGAGGGTGGTGTTTGAGGAGTATGGAAGGTCGTATCTCTGATTTCCATACTCCTCAAACTCCACCCTCATGGCCTAGGTCGTGAATTACCTTTCCCTTCCTTTCCCATTCTTTTTTCTTCCCTCCTTTCTCACCTGAAGAAGGAACTGTGTTCCGAAAGCTCGTCCTTTTTCGTCCAATTTTTCATTTGTGGTACTATCGGCGTTACAGCAGACAGGTAAGTACTAGCCTGCCAATGTATTTCTTTTGAAAAATAATTAATCAGTTTCTTACTGTGTGTTAGTGTTCGTATGCATATTCATATGTTCTTGGTGTTTATCATCAAAGAAATGTGGACAATGTTCCGTCTTTTAGAAACAAATTTCTCAGCTTTAAGGTTGACAGAAATGTGTGAAATGAAGAATCTTGGTAGGCCTGCACCTTAGCTCGAGTTGAAGCAAGCGTAAACAAGCCGAGCCAAGACATTCTTTTAGCGAAAATATATCTGGGGGGGGGGAGGGGGGAGCAAACCTGGGCGCTTTCTCTCAGGTCCAGTGACAGAGGTGCGCCATATTTCTCTTTGGACGCAGAGCGGGGGAAGGGGCATCGAAACATCGACGCGCCGAGCGGGGAGAGGGGGAGCGGCGCCACTATCAAGAAAGAAGTGAGCCCCCAAGTCATCTGCAGCACCAGCCGCCACTGGCTGAGGGTGATGTGATGGGGCTTCTGGTAAACGTGTAGTGCAGGCTGGGAGCAAACAGGAGACTACGGAAGCGGCTATAGGAGGATAAGGACTTCGTGGCAGGAGGGGGCAGAGGAGCAGAAATGCCAGCTGCGGCAAGAGTGCGTGGTGCAGAACCTTCATTTAGGAAAGGAGTGAGGGCTGGATGGGAAATGTGATTGATATTCTGTTGAGAAACAATGTTGAGGTCGTGGACTGTATGCCTCTGATGTGTAAGCAGTTTTAACGACGTTGGGTGCAAGTGCTGCTGTGAGACGAAGGAGATGTCGCATGACAGGCAGTCGTGTGGGGCCGAATAAAATCGGTGACAACTGCGATTGAGTTCTGCGAGCCGTACGAAGGGCGGGTTCTCTGACAAGGGCCGCTAGTGCCCTCGCGTGGAGAGCAGAGCGCAGGTGCCCACCGAGTCCGCGGCGCGGCAGGTGGGCTGAGGGCTGGTGCGCCACTTGGCTGGCGCCACAATTAATGGCACGCCGCTCTCATTGTCGCCGCCGGCCTAACGAGGCCCTCCGCCGGCGCCGCGCATCTTGCATCGATTTCCGATCGCGGCGGCCGCTTAAAGCCGCTGAGTTATCGTTTAGCGGCCGGGGGGCCACCTTGCGGCGTAGCGGCGTCCGCTTGCAGGGTCAGCTTGCTGAGCCACAGGGGACACGCCCGGAATGGGGCTTCTCTCACAGTTGGCTGAACTGCCGCCATACAGGCAGAAAAAAGGGAGGAAGATTGTTGCTTAACGTCTAGTCGACATGTTAGTTCGAGACGAAACCCAAGCCCAGATTGTATTGATAAGGATAGCGAATGGACCCCGCTTTGCTAAAGTAGCCGAATGATTTACGAAACCAAGGAAAACTTAGATCTGGATAGTCAAAAGCGGACGGGAACCGCTATCCTTCCAAATGGGAGACCAGTGTGATAGACTGCACCCCACCTCTCGGTCACACCTGCTCATAATTATTCAATCGAAACCAGCAATGCTTCCACGGTGAGTCACTAACTATAGCCACCAATAATAACTCTCAAAGTATGAAAAGAGCTGAAAAGGTTAAATATGTGGCAGCAATAAGCACTGTGCACCGGTCCACCGGTTCTGTCGCGCTAGAATGGCGACAAGCGCTACACGAGATGGGCCGCTGGCGGCATTCTGGGGAATGAGAAGCTCATTGTAACTGCCATAGCAAACTGCCGAAGTGATACGCAATACCACTCAATCCATGATAAGAAGAATGCAGTCCTGCAATGATAAGATCGTCACTTCAAAAAGCTTATGTTAGTGGATGTTCATGCCACCTATTTGACTGTTGTTGACTTTCAAAGAACTTACTGATACACACCATTGGGTTCTGTAGCAGATATCAGAAAATAAGTACCATATTACATCATACCATTACAAGAAATTAATTTAAGAAATCAAATCATCATATCTCTGAAGCGACCCCACTTAGCAATATAAAATTAAAAGAAAGTAAAAGAAAATAAAAATTAAATAAATAAATAAAATAAAACTGCCGTATGTTGGCCCCACCTCCTCCTCCTCTTCCTCCTTTTGTAAACTGTACAGCAACTCCTTTTCTCCCTCTATCTATCTCCTTTTACTTCCTCTTCACGTCACTCATCTCTTGACCCCTGACCACTTACCCCTCTCTGTGACCTTGAGGTCCGTTTATTGTTAATGCAAAAATAAATGAAGTGGGATTTGTTAGGGCTTTATATGATTGGGTAAATTGGTTGAAATCATCGGCACATAGAGTGATGGTATATGTGTAATGATAGTACATGCACTGACAATATTATTCATAGTTGTAATCTAAATACGAGTAGGATTACAAATTTTAGAATGATTCAGATTATATAGTAGTAATCTATTCATAACACATAAATACAACTTGCCTTTATGTTAAAACCGACTGTGTGTAAGGAAACAACACAATTTATGTTTAGAAATAGGAACAAAAAGAAATAATGTATGTCTTATTATTTTGCTTTGACCATATGAAAGAAAGTCAAATATTAAAGAATCGAAAAGCCAGGGTGGAATTAAACAATAAAATGATGTTAGGTTGCAACTGATCACGCAGCAGAAAGACACGTAAAAATAGTAATTCCCCCCACAAAACGTAAAGAGGCTTTCAAATCGACAGCTTATCTCCCATATGTTGGGAATATTTCATCGCAGATACGCAGAATACTAAAAAAGTATAAAGTAAGAGTCATCTTTTGCCCTCCTCCTAAAATTTCATCGCTGTTGGGTTCTGTCAAAGACGATCTGGAGCTGCGTAAATCAGGTGTTTACCGGATTCCGTTCAAAAAATGTTCAAATGTTTGTAAGCTTATGGGACTCGACAACAGTGTCATCAGTCCCTAAACTTACAAACTACTTATGAACTACTTACGAGCTAGGACGGCACAAATATCCATGCCCGAGGGGGGATTCGAACCCCCGACCTTAGTGGACCGTGACTAAAGCGCCTTAGTCCCCTCGGCCACCGCGGCCGGCACAGGATTCCGTGCGAGTGCAGCAAGTCATATATAGGGCAGACGACGCGCACTGTGCAGGAGCGCATTGTGGAACATCAGCGTCATACTCGGCTACTCCAACCCACCAAATCCGCACTCGCCAAACATTGTATTTACACAGGTCATTCAATGAACTACAATGAAACGAAAATTGTGGCCGACACATCAAACTTCTGGAGCTCAACTATTAATGAAGCTGTGGAAATAAGACGATCGGACAGTGAGACTCTTATCAATCGAGACAGCGGTTTCCAAATAAATGAAGATGGCCAGAAGACTCTGCGCCGAAATATCGTGGCAAGAAGTTACGGACATCCGGCAGTTCGCCAGAGATTTTATGGAAAAAAAAAAAAATAAAAAAAAAAGTCGAAACTTGTTCTGCCTCTGTTAACACACCCTGAGGGACTTCGCTTTGAACATAAGTATATATTTTCAAAAACACCTTTTCAACCAAAATACCAGATGTTACTGGAAATTCTACACAATATTAATGGTGTTAGCTACCAGATCTTTAGTGAAAGCAATGACATACCACTTCCTGAGAAGGTAAAACCGAACAGTGTATTTATATTCGACGACGTTGCTGTGGAAAATCAGGATCAGATTCGCAAATATTTTTGCTTTGGCCGTCACATGAATGTCTATATTTTTTTACTTGAATGAGACATATTCGAGGATTCCCAAACAGTTAATAAGAGATAATGCCAATCTCATTATTGCTTTCAGGCAGGATAACACAAATTTAAAGCATATTTACCAGGTGCACGTAGGATCTGACATGACATTTAATAAATTTAAATCTATATGTGGTGATTGCTGGAATCATGCACTGCATGGTTTCTTGGTTATCGACAAAACGAGGAAACTGAACAACGGTCGGTGTATGCGCAACTTCCAAAAAATTCTCTATCTTAAAAAAGAGGGTGTGCGTACGTAATTGCATCAGTATGAAATGGATAGTTTTGCACGAATGACGTGTAGTAACTGCAAGGAACCAACCAACGCAATTAGAACGCAAATAGCTGCATTAGACGGTCGTATTAGGGACCTCGAGAAACGTGGAGTATATGTTAATGATAAAATTAACGCATTTAACGCTCGCTTAGCCGAGTTCTCGAGGGCAATAAGAGGAATTGCCACAAAAGTCGATAACCTGAGGAAGTGAGGGCACTATGTCGAGTATAAGCAAACAAATTATTGAAGCTCGCAAAGCTATTCGGCGGAAATTACGACTTCTCAAATTAGATCAGCAGCAGCGAGATGCAACGCTCTCAGAAACGTTTAAGCCGATAACCAATAGTCTGAATAGACTCGCAAACTTTAGCAATGCAGAAAGAAGAGCTGGCCAAGAAGAAAAACAGAACGAAGAAGAAGATGATGACGCAAATATTACTGAATACATTAATCAGTACGGTATTACACAAATAGACGACATACAGGGTGACATAAAAGTGGCTAAAACCACAAAGTGATTCACACCGCCATGGACACAAATAAAAGAAACAACAGTAGGCAGGAAGTCAATAAAAAGCAGCCAGCAGCACGCTTACCGTATGTAAAAAAGTCACAGATCGGATTGCTAAACATCTTCGCTGGGTTGGAGTCCAGCCTTTCTTCTATAGTAGTCACAAGATCAAGGATGTACTTGGTTACACAAAGGACAACATAGAGGCACTACACGCAAGGTGGAATGCGAGTGTGGGGAAGTATACATAGGTGAGACAGGGAGGGCAGTGGCAACACGCATACGCGAACATGAACGCTACATTCGATTAGGCCAACACAATAAATCTGCAGTAGCCGAACACCAGCAAGATTGCAGTAAAAAGATAAAATTTAACGATTCCAGAATATTCGCCAAGCAACCAGGGATGGTTAAACGCAAGATAAGGGAAGCCATCGAAATTGTAAAACACCCTAATAACATGAATAGAGAAGATGGACTCAGGCTTGCCCCCTCTTGGCTACCAGCCATCACAGCGAAATAGGCCGCACTGACAACACATCACGCGAGCGTCACTAGTAAGCAACTGCCGCCGCGCGGCCCACGGCCAGCAGGAGAAAAACGGAAGCCCTCACCCCATTCGGCGATGAACACCAATCATGTCTCGCTATGCAAGAAGCAACGGCTAACCCCACCCCTTCCACCTCAGCATCCTATAAAAATACAGTTCCATTCTTTAGCCTAAAATTCAGCAATAACATCGCTTATTTTTAAAAATTGTGACGTAATGTCTAAATGAAAGTAATATAATGTGAAGTAACAACCAGCTCACATCAGTATACCCAGATGAAGATCACTGTAACGTTGGCCGAAACGTCGGTTATTTAAGTAATAGCCTACATCATGACGCGGTACAATACCCAGAAAACTTTTATGTCATCTGACTCTAGCCGCGGAAGCCAGCGTAATTATATCAGCAACCTGTATGGGCAGGAAGTGTACAGCACAATTCGACAGCTGGAGATGTTAAGGAAGAAGAAAGGGAAACTAATCAATGTTTTAATCTATCTGAAGAGGTGTCGGGACCAGTACATCATACCTAAATTCCTGCAGCTTAAACCGAACATCAACACCAACAAAGCAAGATACATCTACAGAAGAGCCAGTATATCACTACTGAAGGAGCGGATTCAGCAGGTACGAAGAGAACTTGACTCCCACAACAGAAGATTGCTACATATACATCTGCTGCTATCAGCTTCACTGTCGCCGAATGACTGGGACAATGTCTACAAAATCACTCACTTACAAGCATGTTCTACTAATGAAACTGTTGCTAGACGTCAGAAGAGTAAATTCGAACAGCTCGATAAAACGACACGTAAAGATACGCAACGACTAGATGCATCTCGAACGGTGAAAATCTTTCGTCTCACTCTATCAGCAATGCAGCAACAGAAATACTTAGCAAGGGTCTAAACTTTGCAATCATAACTCAGCGGATCCCCACAGAAGAAATCATCGTGTCCGTGGAAGCAGCACTCCGTCACACATCCACGATAGAAGCAGAGAAAATTCGGCAGGAAAATGTCCGAATATTATCACGTGCCAAGCCATCGAAGCACAATCTCAGACGCGAGGAAAGGGCAGCAATCACAGAACTATAGAACAACAAAGAAATAGTGATACTTCAGGCAGATAAAGGGAACGCCACTGTCATCTTGGACAAAATGCAGTATGAGGATAAGATGAAAGAATTATTAAACGATCCCATCTACAAAGAACTGAAGACGGACCCCAAGGCTAAGATAATTCGAAAGACGCAGAGTGCAATGAAGGACTCAAGAATTGACGTCGACACAGCCAAGGGACTAATTCCTAGCGTTCCAGTTCCCCCTAGAATTTATGGAGTGCTAAAGCTACACAAGAGTGGCCAGCCTTTACGACCGATCGTGGATGGAATTAACTCGCCGACATACAATTTGGCAAAGCTCCTAGCCTCCAAACTAAGACCTCTAGTTGGCTAAAATGACTCGTACGTGACGAACTCGACACACTTTATAGAACGCATTAAGGAAGAAACAATTTTACCCACGGACATCATGGTCAGCTTCGACGTAAAGTCATTAATCACCAATGTGCCAGTAGACGAAACTGTTCGCAAGCTACAAGAACATATTCCGCCAGATATATGCGACCTGGTTCATTTATGTTTATCTTCGACCTACTACAAGTGGCAAGAAAGATTCTACGAGCAAACAGACGGCGTATCAATGGAGTCTCCCTTATCCCGTTGGCAGCCGACATATTCATGGAGGCCTTCCAAGCAACAGCACTTTGTTCCGCCCCTTTACGCCCAAGATGCTGGTTCAGATACGTGGACGATACGTTCGCAATATGGCCCCACGGTGAGATGGAGCTACACAAGTTTCATGAACATCTGGACAAATTGCACAAGAAGATCTAATTTACATTATCGAGGAGGATGGCACTATTCCATTCCTGGATGTGGAAATTTATAGAACTAGGCAAGGCACACTAGGGCACAGGGTATATCGGAAGCCTACACATACCGACAGGTATTTGCACGCCCAATCAAAACACCATCCAGCACGGAAGAACTCTGTCATCCGCTCACTGACGATTCGCGCGCAGCGACTAAGTGATGAAGACAACAAAACAGCTGAGTTCAACAAATTAGAAACAACATTTCTGGCAAATGGCTACAACCACAAAGTGATACCGCCATGGACACAAATAAAAGAAACAACAGTAGGCAGGAAGTCAATAAAAAGCAGCCAGCAGCACGCTTACCGTATGTAAAAAAGTCACACATCGGATTGCTAAACATCTTCGCCGGATTGGAGTCCAGCCTTTCTTCTATAGTAGTCACAAGATCAAGGATGTACTTGGTTACACAAAGGACAACATAGAGGCACTACACGCAAGGTGGAATGCGAGTGTGGGGAAGTATACATAGGTGAGACAGGGAGGGCAGTGGCAACACGCATACGCGAACATGAACGCTACATTCGATTAGGCCAACACAATAAATCTGCAGTAGCCGAACACCAGCAAGATTGCAGTAAAAAGATAAAATTTAACGATTCCAGAATATTCGCCAAGCAACCAGGGATGGTTAAACGCAAGATAAGGGAAGCCATCGAAATTGTAAAACACCCTAATAACATGAATAGAGAAGATGGACTCAGGCTTGCCCCCTCTTGGCTACCAGCCATCACAGCGAAATAGGCCGCACTGACATCACAATACGCGAGCGTCACTAACGAGCAATGTTGTCAGGAATGTTTCTGTTACTGACAAGTTAGATATATGTGCAATATTCAATTATCACTTTCTGAATATAGTAGAGGAACTAAACAAAACTCTAGTTTCTACAGGTAATCATATAACGTTTTTAGAAAATGCCTTTACGAGGCTGTTATCTGAAATGATCCTTCATGATACTTCCATAGGTGGGATTGAGTCAATAATTAAATCACTAAAGACTAAGGACTCTTGTGGATATGATGGGGTATCTAGCAGAATTCTAAAGTACTGTTCTCCATATGTTAGCACAGTACTAAGCCATATTTGTAATTTTTCCTTTCAGAATGGTCAGTTTCCTAACAGATTAAAGTACTCAGTAGTGAAACCGCTTTATAAAAAAGGAGAAAGGGATTACGTAGACAACTATAGACCTATTTCTATGCCATCGGTTTTTTCCAAAGTTATTGAAAAGGCTGTATATTCAAGATTAATTGATCATTTCAGTTCACATAATTTCCTGTCAAACGTACAGTTTGGTTTTAGAAGTGGTTTAACGACCGAAAACGCTATATTTTCGTTTCTCTGTGAGGCACTTGATGGGTTAAATAAGAGGCTACGGACATTAGGTGTCTTCTTTGATTTAACAAAAGCGTTTGATTGTGTTGATCACAAAATATTGTTGCAGAAGTTGGAACATTATGGAATACGGGGAGTAGCCCACAACTGGTTCACCTCTTACTTTAATAATAGACAACAGAAGGTAATTCTCCGCAGTGTAGAAAATGGCTATGACGTGCAATCCCAATGGGGCACAATTAAGTATGGTGTGCCCCAGGGGTCTGTTTTGGGACCATTGCTGTTTCTTATTTATATAAATGATATGCCTTCGAGTATAACAGGTGATTGTAAAATATTTTTGTTTGCTGATGATACCAGCTTGGTAGTGAAGGATGTTGCTCGTAAAATTGACACGTTGTTGTTGTTGTTGTTGTGGTCTTCAGTCCGGAGACTGGTTTGATGCAGCTCTCCACAATACCCTATCCTGAGCAAGCCTCTTCATCTCCACATAAGAACGACAACCTACATCTGTCTGAATCTGCTTACTGTATCCATCTCTTGGTCTTCCCCTGCGATTTTTTCCCCACACACTTCCCTCCAAAGCTAAATTAACAATTCCTTGATGTCTAAGAATGTGTCCTACCAATCTATCCCTTCTTTTAGTCAAGGTATGCCAGAAATTCCTTTTCTCCCCAATTCTGTTCAGTACCTCCTCATTAGTTACGCGATCCACCCACCTAATCTTCAGCATTCTTCTGTAGCACCATATTTCAAAAGCCTCAATCCTCTTCCTGTCCGCACTGTTTATCGTCCATGACTCACTCCCATACAAGGCAACACTCCATACAAATGCCATCAGAAAGGACTTCCTTAGGCCTAAATCAATATTCGATGTTAACAAATTTCTCTTTTTCAATAACGCTTTTCTACCCATTGCCATTCTGCATTTTATATCCTCTGTACTGCGCCCATCATTTGTTATTTTACTGCCCAAGTAACAAAACTCATCTACCTCCTTTATTCGTTTCGTTTCCCAATCTAATTCCTTCAGCATCACCTGATTTCCTTACACTGCACTCCATTACCCTAGTTTTGCTCTTGTTAATGTTCATCTTATATGCACCTTTCAGCACACTGTCCATTCCATTCAATTGCTCTTCCAGGTCCTTTGCTGTATCTGACAGAATTACTATGTCATCGGCAAAACGCAATGTTTTTAATTCTTCCCCCTGAACTTTTATTCCTTCACCAAATTTCTCCTTGCTTTCCTTTATAGCTTGTTCAATGTACAAATTGAATAACATTGGCGAAAGGCTACAACCCTGTCTCACTCCCTTCCCAACCACTGAATCTCTTTCATGCCCTTCAACTCTGACAACCGCTGTCTGGTTTTTGTACAAGTTGTAAATAGCCTTACGCTCCCTATAATTTACTCCTGCTTTTTTCAGAACTTTAAAGAGTTTATTCCAATCAACATTGTCAAAAGCCTTCTCCAAATCTACAAAAGCTAGAAATGTAGATTTGCCTTTTCTTAATCTATCTTCTAGGATAAGCCGTAAAGTGAGTATTGCCTCCCGTGTTCCTACATTTCTCCTGAACCCAAACTGATCTTCCCCGAGGTCGGCTTCTACCAGCTTTTCCATCCTTCTGTATATAATTCGCGTTAATATTTTGCAGCCATGACTTATTAAACTGATGGTTCTGTAGTTTTCACACCTGTCTGCACCTGCTTTCTTAGGGATGGGGATTATAACATTTTTCTTAAAGTCTGAGGGTACTTCACCTGTCTCATACATCTTACACACCAGGTGAAACAATTTTGTCATGGCTGGTTCTCCCAGAGACTTCAGTAGCTCTGAGGGAATATCATCTATTCCAGGGCCCTTGTTTCGACTTAGGTCTTTCAGGGCTCTGTCAAATTCTTCTCTCAGTACAGTATCTCCTATTTCATCTTCATCTACATCCTCTTCCCTTCCTACAATATTGTCTCGAAGTTCATATCCTTTGTAGAGCCCCTCTATATATTCTTTCCACCTTTCAGCTTTCCCTTCTTTGCTGAGAACTGGTTTTCCATCAGTGTCTTTGATATTCATAGAGCTGTTTTTCTTATCTCCAAATGTTTCTTTTATTTTCCTGTAGGCTGTATCTATTTTTCCCCTATTTATACATTCTTCTACATCCTTGCATTTGCCTTCTAGCCACTCCTGTTTAGCCATTTTGCACTTTCTGACAATCTCATTTCTTAGTCGTCTGTACTCCATTTTGCCTGTATCATTTACTGCATTTTTATATTTTCTCCTTTCTTCGATTAAATTTAGTATCTCCTGTGATATCCAAGGATTTTTTGTAGGTCTTTCCTTCCTACCTATTTTGTCCTCTGCTACCTTCACTATTTCATCTCTCAATTTTACCCATTCCTCCTCTACTGTTTTATTTCCCCCCGTTTCTGTCAATTGTTGCCTAAAGCTCCCTCTGAAATTTTTAAGAACCTCAGGTTCCTTCAATTTATCCAGGTCCCATCTCCTTATTTTCCTACCTTTTTGTAGTTTCTTTAGTTTCAGCCTACAGTTCATAACCAACAAGTTGTGGTCAGAGTCTATATCTGCCCCTGGGTATGTCTTACACTGCAGAACCTGATTCCGAAATCTATGTCTTACCATTATAAAATCTATCTGATATCTTCCGGTGTCTCCTGGTCTCTTCCACGTATACAACCTTCTTTTGTGATTCTTGAACCAGGTGTTTGTTATAACTAAATTATGTTCCGTGCAAAATTCTACCAGGCGGCTTCCTCTTTCATTCCTTTTGCCCAGACCATATTCATCTACTATCTTCCCTTCACTTCCTTGTCCTACTACCGAATTCCAGTCTCCCATAACAATTAAATTTTCCTCTCCCTTAATTGTCTGAATAATTTCCTTTAGCTCCTCATATATTTCTTCGATTTCCTCATCATCGGCAGAGCTAGTTGGCATATAAACCTGTACTACTGTTGTCGGTGTTGGCTTCGTATCTATCTTGACAATGACAATGCGATCACTGTGCTGGTCATAGTAGTTTACCCGCATTCCTATTTTCTTATTCATTATCAATCCTACTCCTCTGATACCCCCAATTGATTTTGTATTTATAATCCTGTACTCACCTGACCAGAAATCCTGTTCATCCTGCCACCGAACTTCACTAATCCCCACTATATCTAACTTCAACCTATCCATTTCCCTTTTTAAATTTTCTAATTTTCCTACTCGATTAAGGGATCTAACATTCCACGCTCCGACCCGTAGAATACCAGTATTGTGACACAGTACCAAATAATGCAGTTCAAGAGATAAGTTCATGGCTAGTAGAAAACAAGTTGATGTTAAATCACAGTAAAACTCAGTTTTTACAATTTCTAACACATAATTTGACGAAAGCTGACATTATGATTACACATAATAGGCATGTGATAAGTGGGACTGAACAGTTCAAATTTCTAGGTGTTCATATAGACAGTAAGCTGTCATGGAAAGCCCATGTTCAGGATCTTGTTCCAAAACTAAATTCTGCTATATTTACCAATAGAACAATATCTGAGATAAGTGATTTTTCAACACGAAAAGTAGTCTATTTCGCTTACTTTCACTCACTTATGACGTATGGCATTGTTTTTTGGGGTAACTCGCCTGATGCAAAAAGGATATTTCTGGCTCAAAAACGTGCGGTTCGAGCAATATCTGGTGTAAGTTCGCGAACGTCATGTCGACCCCTTTTCAGTAGTCTGGGAATTTTGACTATGGCGTCACAATACGTTTTTCTTTAATGTCGTTTGTTGTTAATAATATCAGCTTATTCCCACGAGTTAGTAGCTTTCACTCGGTGAATACTAGACAGATGTCTAATCTACATTTGCACCACACGACCTTAACACTTATGCAGAAAGGGGTGCAGTATTCTGCGGCATCCATTTTCAATAAGCTGCCACAAGAACTAAAGAATCTTAGCACTAATCCACATGCTTTCAAATCTAAATTGAAGAGTTACCTCGTGGCTCACTCCTTTTATTCTGTCGAGGAACTCCTAGAAAAGTTAAACAAGCTAATTCATTTTTTCTTTATTGATTCTTTTCACTTTGTCTTAAGACCGTCGTGTGCAAAGGACTACTTAAAAATTTTCTATTACCATTCTTGTGTAACAATTAATGTATTGACTTGTTCCATGACCATGGAGTCTCACTCCGCAAGTGGGTCCTATGGAACAGAAAAAACCAATAAAAAACAATAAAAAATCAACTGCCGCCGCGCGGCCCATGGCCAGCAGGAGAAAAACGGAAGCCCTCTCCCCATTCGCCGATGAACACCAATCATGTCTCGCTATGCAAGAAGCAACGGCTAACCCCCACCCCTTCCACCTCAGCATCCTATCAAAATAAAGTTCCATTCTTCCGCCAAAAATTCACCAATAACATCGCTTATTTTTAAAAATTGTGACGTAATGTCTAAATGAAAGTCATATAAAGTGTAGTAACAACCAGCTCATATCAGTATACCCAGATAAAGGCCACTGTAACGTTGGCCGAAACGTCGGTTATTTAAGTAATAGCCTACATCATGACGCGGTACAATACCCAGAAAACTTTTATGTCATCTGACTCTGGCCGCGGAAGCCTACGTAATTATATTATAGACATACAGGGTGTTTCACTAAATGTGTTACAGCACAGAGTTACAGCACAAAGATATAATTTTTTAAATGGAACAATAGTTTTTTCTATCGTTCATTGGATTCGTTGAAACTAGCAGCGTCCAAATCAATTTAAACTACATTCCTATCACTGTTAGTTTGGGATCTACAACCCTTCAAAGTTCCAGGGGCAGATACCACACGCTGTACATAATACATGGCTGTGTGGTTGGTGATGGATGTTATGGCGGTGGGAAGTTGATTTACATGAGATGTTCAAATGTTTGTCCATGTTCCTCAATGCATAATGCAATGCACCGTCGAAAGGATCTGTGGACGAGATGTAACATCGCCGGTGTGACGAAGCGACATGCGTCCTCGATGCGCCGTTTTAGATCATCTGGGGATTTGGGCTCAGTGACAAACACGATCCTTTAGATATCCCCACAAAAAGAAATCTACTGGTGTTAAATCGGGCGACCTTGCGGGCCATGAATGAGGACCATGGCGCGCCAACCCCACCACACAGCCATGTATTATGTACAGCGTGTGGTATCTGCCCCTGAAACTTTGAAGGGTTGTAGCTCTCAAACTAACAGTGATAGGAATGTAGTTTAAATTGATTTGGACGCAGCTGGTTTCAACGAATCCAATGCAGGATAGAAAAAAACTATTGTTCCACTTAAAAATCATATCTTTGTGCTGTAACTCTTTGGAAAATGATACAATAAACTATGTTCATAGCTCCTCAGAAGGTGTAACATTTCTTGTGTTGACCTACCGCATTAAAATTTCCCGTCACCTATTATTTTATAAGTTACAGAGGCAAACACACTGAGTGAAACACCCTGTATTTGGAGTACGTAAAGAAATGCCGTACAATCTCGGCAAATTACCTATACGTTTAACGCAGGATAAAATACAGGTCGGGGCAGAGACTTACCCACGCACGTCTGGGTTATTGGAATTAATATTTCTGAAAACATCAAAAACAGTGAAGTTCAACTTAAAGGATATGCAAACATATGCCGAGATAGTACGAATAACAAATGCACACAGGAAGAACAACACAAAAAAGGGACTTATTAAAGCGGAAAGCAGTGACAGGTACAAGAATATTATTAAACCTTCTTTAAGCGGAAAATTCGACTACGGTAAAGGTATTGAAATTCAGAATACAAAACTGGTCCATTTGCCCCTGCCGTATATATATTTTGACGATCCGAACGAAATAATAGAACGTCTACGGCTGCTTATGGCTTCATCAACATCAGGTAATACTGCCCACACGAATGAAATCATATAAATAATTTCACAATTTCGAGAAAGAAATATCATTGAGTAACAGAAATGGAAACAGTTGTTCGGGAACGCTATAAGCACGCAGAACATTCCCACGAAGGCGTGTTATAATCAAGGGCTTAGACGACTTATGGCAGGCAGGTCTCGTAGATATGAGAAATTATTCAACAAGGGATTCAGGTTCATTCTAATGGTTATGGATACATATTTCAAATTTGCCTGGGGCTTACCAGTGAAGGAAAAAACAGGAAAGGACGTTGCATGTGTGTTTGAACAACTACTACAAATAGGTACTAATCGATGTCTAGACAATCTACAAACCGACCACGGTAGCGTGTTTTACAATACACATTTCGCTGCAATAATGGAGCGATATGGAATTAATCATTACTCCACATTCTCCCACATAAAAGCTAGTATTGTGGAGCTATTGAATGGGACTATTAAACATCGTATGTGGGTTGAATTTAACCTCCGTGGGTCATACAAGTGGATTGATATTCTACCGAAAATAATTGTTCAATGTAATCGAACTAAGCATCTTACTATAAAAATGCGTCCCATTGATGTCAGAGACGACAGCCTTCTAAATGCCGTTTAAAATCACATAAACATGACTGATTCACGAAACATAAATTCAGAAAAGGTGGTGATGTACGAATTTCGAAATATAAGACTGTGTTTGAGAAATCGTATTTACCGAACTGGTCAACGGAGATATTTATAGTTTCCAAAGTTCAGCAAACGAATCATAGAACCTATATTTTAAAAAAGCAGTGATGAACAAGATATTTCTGGGGCTTTCTATACGGAAGAACTACAGAAAACATCTGAACCGAGAGTGTTTCTCGTAGAGAAAATTCTAAAACTTCAAGGTAAGCGCGCTTTCGTGAAATGGTACGGATTTTCGTCGAAGCACAACAGCTGGGTTAGCGCAGATAAACTTATATATAATAGAGCATTCAGGTGTCAAACAAAGCAGTAGTTTGCTACACCCGTTCGGAAACACATCACATTGGAATTGAACATGGCGCCAGTTGTTGTCATGACAATCTGTGGAAAACGTAAGCATGGAGCCGGGATATCTTTCAAACGCGCTACCAAGGACATTCAAAGCAATAATAAGAAGCGGAAAGCAGTAAAAGCAAGGAAACACTGTAATAGTGCGGTAGTAGCTGTCGCTAAAGGAGTTATGCAAAGAAAAAGGATGGGGAGAAAAAACAGTGTTACGGCTCCCAAAATTTTAAAAATACCCACTGTTTCTGGTGGTATACCCCCCTTTTTGATTCCACTGTTTGCAGGGTATCTACCGCCGGATCATTGGCAGGAGGCGCAGCGGTGATAACGCAAGCCGTGAAAAACGCAATAAATGCGGAGAGACAGTTTCAGGAAGCACGGAGACACAATTTGGAAGCCATTGCAATTGGAAAGGGAATGTATTTAAAGCAATACAAAAATTGACTTGGATTAATCATAGAGGAGAAAAAAAGCTAGTATCAATATTGCTGATAGACCTTTGACGAATATAGATATACTTAAAATAAGAAATTGAAAATCCCAAATTTCCGTGTTGTATTTATGAGAGATACATAACCCCGTGCCGGCCGCGGAGGCCGAGGTGACTGAGGCGCTCCAGTCACGGTCAGCACGGCCACTACGGTCGGGGGTTCGAATCCCCCCTCGGGCATGGATATTTGTGCCGTCCTAGTTCGTAAGTAGTTCATAAGTAGTTTGTAAGTTTAGGGACTGATGACCCCGTAGTTAAGTCCCATAAGCTTAACAAACATTTGAACATTTGAACATAACCCCGTAAAATGTGGTCTGGCACGGAGTGTGGAATCGTTAATCTAGACGAATCGAGTGGTCACGGTACGCATTGGACGGCCTACGTGAAGAAAAATAAGAATATTATATTTATTTTGATGCTTTCGAGCATCTTAGGCCACCTGATGAATTACAAAAGTATTTTACGGAAGACTGTGCCGTATATTACAATTGTAATCGCTTCTAGGATTTCAACACATATATCTGCGGTCATCTGTGCTTAATGTTTATTGTGGAGAATACAGCAACATGGCGTCGTCACAGTGCGTCTCTTTATCTAGCTAAGGCCACCGCTGACATTATCACAAAGGAATCTGCGCGCCTAGCAATTTCGGCCACAGCACGAAGATACTCCTTTCGTATAAAATAAGCACACACAGGTGCGTGTAACCAATTTATCATTTACTGCACGTGACGTGATGTCATATACACTAACTCTGAAAAGCCGGGATTTATCCGCTCTAAAATCAATTTATTTTCCACCAATTAACTTATCAGGAAGTGACTGGAGCACTAGTGAATTTGGAAACGTACAAAAGTATTCCAAACATAACAGAGACGCATAACAAGCTACATTTAGGGACTGGTGAAATTGTAACAATTCCAACGAGCACGTACAATATCGACGATATTTTTTTTCAAAAATAAAGCACTCATTAAAAGGCATAGAGTTACGTGCTAATTTCAACACATTTAAAACGGAAATAAGAACAGCTGATAACACTATTGACTTTAGCCAGAATGGATCTATCGGACCAATACTAGGCTTCACTAAGAAACAGATTCTGAAAAAAAACGCTGAAATGTTTTATGAATCGGATAATGTTGTGAATATTCAGCCCGTTAGCACCATATGTGTGGAATATAATGTGGTAACAAATTCTTATCTCAACAACGGACTCGTACATACTATTTACAAATTTTTCCCTAAAGTCCCGGCAGGTCATAAAATAATCGAGATACCCAGAAACCCAATATATTTACCAGTGATTGTGCAGACATTGGATCATATTGAATGCGCAATTGTAGAACAGAATGGTGTACCCCTCGATTTTCGCAGGGAGAAATTGTTGTAAGGCTACATTTGAAAAGTAAATAAAATATTCCGTTAAAGCATTGAGTGCGTCAGTTCACCGTGAGAAAGCAGCTGCGTGGTACATGAACGAAGAGTGAAGTATGGTAATTAAACATAAAATAACGAGTCAAAAGTGTGTTTCACTCACTTCGCGGGGGAAAGTCGACCAGATAACACAAGAGATTTACGATTTTCTCATATCAATAGGTTAAAGCCACGAGATGTCATCATATCTAGAAATAACTACGCCAGTTCAGATCGAAGACCGCGTTATTCGTGAGGAATATTTATCTCACAAACCATATGCGTCTACAACGTTCAACAACAGCGACGAGAAAAGAATCCTCATTCAGAATCAGCATACCTTGACCTTACCATGTAAAGGTTTTCTACACCTGACTGGAGAATTTGTGAAAAAAGATGGTACACCAATCGTTTCTTCAAGTCTTACGAGAAATGCTTTTGCCTTCATGTACCAAGAAATTCGCTTCGAACTAAATGGTGTGGAAATTGATAAAACTAGAAATGTCTGCATCACCTCAACGCTTAAAACGTACGCTTCAGCACCGTCCACAGAGCTTAATAGTTCACGAAATGCAGGGTGGTTCTTAGACGGTTCAATAAATAATTCATTCATCGTCTTCATACCGCTAAAATTGCTTATGGTTTTTTTTTCGAGGATAATGGCAGAATAATAATGAACGCAAAACAGGAATTAATTCTAATACGAAGTGACGAGTGACAATAATTCCTACATAAAATTAGGTGAAGAACAAGCGAAGATCGAGCTCCATAAAATAGCGTGGAAAGTTCCACATATAAGCGTATCCGATGAAGAACGTCTGAAATTACTACGAGTGTTAAACACATCTACAATTCTTCCACTGAGTTTCCGGTTGTGGAATTGCACGAATTCCCGCTTCTGTCTGCGTCGTCACGTCACAGCTGGTCAATTAAAACATCCGTACACGTAGAAACGCCTAGATTTGTTATCTTGGCTCTACAGACGAATCGAAGAGGAAATTTGCAGAATGATTCCAGCGTATTCGATCACTGCAACCTAACCAATGTGAAAGTATTTTTAACTTCTGAATATTATCTGTACGACGATTTACAACTGGATTGAAAGGCTAACAATAAAAGTCTCCTATATAATATGTACGCATGTTTTCGTTCAGCTTATTACGACAACGACGATGATGAAATGAACTGTATGTTGAACCGGCAACAGTTTATTGATCTAGCTCCCATTGCCGTGATAAACTGTGCTCGCCAGAATGAACGTGTGAAAACGGGACCTGTTGACATCAGTGTAGAATATCAGACAGCTGATATACCAGATTTTACGGCTGCCTATAGTTTGCTATTACCCGATCGACTTGTAAACTACTCCCCACTTACGGGACTTGTACAACGTGTGATATGAATGTTGTTATATAATTAATAAAACAAAACTTAATAAAAATATGTTTCTTTTTAAATCATTATTATTCTCGCCCAAAAAAATCGCACTGACGTGTTTTACGGCCCGCTTTAGATTTGTAGGCGGGTTACGAACCACCGACCTTTCCCGTCACAGTCCAGCACCTTGCCCACTACGCTACAGCTATAAATCAAAACAGCAGTTTTTTAATCTCATACTATTCATGACCGTTGTTAACTGACGTTAATATGGCATTTGTAGACATTAGATTATCATTTATCGTACGAAGAACGATGTGGTTTTGTTAACTCATCCGTGTGCCGTTGCTTTGAAATGACAACGTGTAAGTTACAATAAGAAAATCATCAAATACGCGAGGAATGTCACGTGACATCTCCAAACGGCTGGTTTTCGTTAATTCAATTACAATTACATTACAAACGGCAATTTTTGGTTTTACTACCGTATTTTTTCTCCGAAAAATTTGAAAAAGGGATGTTGTGGTCTCTGGCGGCCTACAATCATGTCTGTAAAATTTGGTGCTGATCGGTTCGTCTTAAAAACAGGGAACACGTTACGGACAGACACGCAGACGGACAGACATACATCCCAAAATCGCCGTTATTATTGCAAATATCTAAGAAACGCTACGAGATATGAAAAAAAAAACATAAGAGAGCAAAGTTGTAGAGAATTCTATTCAATTTTTGTGTCCGATGAATAGTTAAGCCGTCATTTTCATTTAAATTTTGAACAGTCAAAAGACGATCGCAAGGGCCACTTTTAGGGTTACTACCGTATCCTAAAGTGGGCCAAAAAATTCTACTTACGGCCTGCTGCTCATTGCTGGATTGCGGGTTAATATCGATTACTGCGTTTCGACGTTAAAAAAAACGTACGCCAACTATTACTCGCCACGCAAACGGCCGCGTGCGCTGCAACAATAAGCCCTAGGCGTGGTAGCGCTCTGTGTGTGGCCTTGCGCATACGGCCGAAATTGGATCTACAATGCAGCCGGGCTCGGAGCGGGTGGGCGTCGTGCTGTCAGCTAACAGCAACGTGCACTACAGACGCTACCCCAGAGCATTCACCGACGGTGACGCTAACACCTCCGCAGACTCGGTACTCCTGTCTCGGTGCAGCTGGGCGTCGTACTGTCAGCGAACAGCCACGAGCACTGCAACCGCTACCATAGCGCATCACCGACGGAGACGCTGACGCCTCCGCAGTACCGCAGGCGCCTACAGCAGGAATTGAAGACGACTGCAAGTGGCAGTCAGTGATATCATCCCAGCCACCTGCAACCCTGTTCCTACGAAAATAACGTAAGTGGAACACAGAGTGTAAAGCGTGATCTGCAGCAGTCATTGAAGAGCAATCTCTTTACATGTCAGCACTGGGTTCGACAGTACTGCAGATGACAGTCAGTGATGCCATTCCAGCCACCTGCAACCCTGTTCCTAAGAAAAAAATCGCACTGACGTGTTTTACGGCCCACTTTAGATCTGTAGTTTTATAAGTTTGTGCAAACATTTCGGACAAAAAATAATAATCTAAATAATAAAAAATAATTAATAAGAGTGTCTGAAGCCCTTTTAAGAAAAAAAAAATAGGTAGTGGCGGGTTTCGAACCGTAGCGTCATAGTCCAACGCTTTACCCACTACGCTACGGCTATCAATCAAAAAATGCGTCCTTTAATCTCATACTATTGATGGCCGTTGTAAACTGATGTTAATACGACAGTTGTAGACACTAGATTATCGTACGAAGAACAATGTGTTTTTGTTAATTATTCAGTGCGCCATTGCTTTGAAATGACAACGTGTAAGTTACAATAAAATCATCAAATACGCAACGCAAGATGCCAGAGAGAGTTCTGGGCGAGGAATGTCACGTGACATCTCCGAACGGCTGGTTTTCGTTAATTCAATGTAGGGTGTCAAATCTCCTTTATGTTTGCAAATATGTCTCAAACGATACAAGATATGAAAAAAAACGTAAGGGACCTAAGTTGCAGAGAATTTTCTCCTCTACCAATTAGGTTATTCAATTTTTGTGTCAGATGAACGATTCGTTTGCAATGACAATTATATTACAAATGGCTTTTTTTTGGTATTACTACCGTATTTTTGTCCTATAAATTTGAAAAAGGGTAGTTATGGTCTCTGGAGGCCTACAATCATGTCTGTAAAATTTGGTGCTGATAGGTTCAACGGTTCGTCTTAAAAACAGGGAACACGTTACGGACAGAAAGACAGACAGACAGACATCCCAAAATGGCCGTTATTTTTGCAAACATCTTTTAACCGCTACGAGATATGAAAAAAAAAATCACAAGAGAGCAAAGTTGTAGAGAATTTTCTCCTCTACAAATTCGGTTATTCAATTTGTCAGATGAATAGTTAAGCCGTTATTTTCATTTAAATTTCGAGCTGTCAAAAGACCACCGCAAAGGCCCACTTTTAGTGTTACTACCGTAACCTAAAGTGGTCCAAATGTAACTGGAACACACAGTGCTCTTTTATCGAGAAGCAGTTCGTTCATACTAAAATGGCACTGAGACTCACATACCACGCAGGTACAGTTACACACACGTGTTCACGAAGCATAAATGTTTACTCGTTGCGTGTTACTGCGTTCGGTACCGGTTTTTGTTACCTAGAAGCTTGGCATCAGATGAGCACATATAAATCAGGAGTTCTGCAGTGCACGTCATTGAACTGAAAACAGCGAGGCTGTTATGTCTGGACCCCGCACAAAGAAGACAAGTGAGAGGAGGATGACGGGATTCCGTAAGAGCTTATAGTCTGATTTCTTTCCACATTCACCAAATACGCGTATGTGTGTGCGCGTTTGTGTCATATAGAGAAGTAATATTAGTTTTCCTTACTTTTCACAGCATATCCACCACCACCCATGTCACCGCCTCTGGCGGTACGAATAAACTGGGGAACAGAGAACGCAATTCGTAAGTTTCTGAATAGTATGTGTTCCTTATTTTAGACTTTTCTCCCTGTACGTTCTCATTAATGCCTCACTTTCGCATACTGAGTAAATTAAACACAAAGTTTTTAGATATATTGACATACTGAGTAAATTAAACACAAAGTTGGAGGGTGTGTGTGTGTCATTTAGAGAAGCAATATTTTTCCTTACTTTTCACAGCACATCCACCACCACCTACAACATCTTATTTTAACGAATATGTAACTGAGGAGAATGGACGACTATTTTCCGTCACTGAAGTGACAAAAATAACAATAAAGGTACTATAATAACAAAAATAAATAAATAAAGTATTTATAAACAGAATTATGTAGAATTCTAAGCATTAATTTATAAGCACCCTTTCTACCCTTAAACAGATGGCACTGCTTTTTTTTCTAATAAAACAGCGATCCGATGTTAGAAAAAAATATTGTACGAACAGCACTATCTTATTTATTTCACAACCTGTATGAATGAGTGGGTCGTATAATACTACTTAATGATATATTACAGGTATTTTTCCTTTATTAATGTGCTTAGAGTACTGAAAATTAGCTTAACAAAGAAAAAATCACCAAATGAAAATTTATGTAACCACACACAACAAATGAGTGAAACATAAAGAAAACATTCATATTTATTTATAGAATTATGAAAGAGTAACAACTTGCTTTAAAATCTGAAGACAATTAAGATGAACTGCAAATGTTCAGGTACTATACCCCATAATGTTTTAGAGCATTAATGATCGATCGGTTTGGTAATCTGGACTACTACAGGGTGTGTAATATTGCTTAGCCTTTTCTCACTAAAAAAAAAAAAAAAAAAAAAAAAAAAAAAAAACACACACACACACACACACACACACACACACACACACACACACATAGTACACACCGTTTCTTGTCTGAATCCGAATTGGTTGGTATTAGTTCTTTGGGCGCTCTGAAGCCTTAATGAAAATATATCAAAATAAATTTCGATATATAGATAATAGGGACACTTACAGCGTTGGGGGGGGGGGGGGGCTTTAATGACGCCACACAAACTTTACGATCAAACAGTAAGAAACTGGACGTCTAGACCGCGCTGCTAGTAGCTCAGCGAATCGATTCCACCTGTCGACATGGTATGTGGTGCCAGAAACAAAAGCGTGATCATCGGAGGAAATGAAAGGTGTGCACAGTACCATTGGTATCGAGAAAAAGCACTAAAACAATACTGGATATGTTTTTAATTGACAAACCCTCAAATATATGCAGTTGTTCTCTCAGTAAAGAAGACTGAGGCACACAGTTCATAATGCATTCGCAGTCTAGGCAGTGATTACAGTTGATGAGCTCTGTGATGTAAGCAATAACATCTATGCAGTATTCAGTTTGTGCTAGCGAGGCTGGGCGTTTGTGGCACTGCTGAGTGGCATTCCCATGCTCAAACAAATGATCTCACAAACTATCACATCATCATGCTGTGTTAAAATTCCGTGAATGTAAGCAGCAACACCTACCCAGTATTGAGTTGTGCTAGTGTGGCGTTTACTCGCTCTAGTGAAGTCAGCATCCACCACTGCATACAATACAATACTAACTCCTGCATCATCATTTTTAACATATATAGTGGCACCTCTCTCCACCATCTCCATCAGTCCAGCAAAGAGCGTATGCTCCACACTGAACAACTTCATCATTGCTCCCACCATTGCCACCACCTCCAACGTTGAGAAATTACAACCTTCATCTGCCGTCTGCTCCGGACTTATTTCTTCAAGTGAATTACCTCATGTACGTTTGCTCAGTAGTATTTTTTCATTTTTATATAACTCAATAATGCAGTTACAGTCTATAAATTATATTTCAAGATAGGTCTTTGCAGAGGCTGAATTCATTAGGTTGTTCGGCAGCCCATAAGAAGTCCACCTCCAGATTATCGGAGTTGGATATTATTGTGAAGCACCTGATCATTAAGGCCTCGCGGATGAACAGTCATTATGGATTAGCGATTTCATTGGAGTTGGAATCCGTAAAGGTATTTCTCCTCTCTCGTTTCTCCTCCGTTAGCTAAGTATGGAGCTATTGCATCAGCATACTCTGAGAGGAATCTGGCCCGCAAGATTTGTTTTTATTTAGTGACGTAAGTTGTTTTACTAGTCCAGGAACATCTACCTCTACATTTCGCAAGCTGGCAGCTGTTCTTGGTTCCAATTCTGGAATGTTTTCTTTGGTGAAACAATTTCGGAAAGCTGTGTAGCAATTCTGGTTTAGCAGTACTGTCATCGGTAGTATAAGTGATTACCTTATCGATTTTAAATAGGGCCAGAATTTTTTCAGGTTTACCTGCAATTTTTTTGTTTTTTGTTTTATATATATAGCTTATGGGACTTGACTACGGGGTCATCAGTCCCTAAACATACAAACTACTTACGAACTAGCTAATCCTAAGGACGGCACAAATATCCCTGCCCGAGGGGGGATTCGAACCCCCGACCGTAGTGGCCGTGCAGACCGTGACTGGAGCGCCTCAGTCTCCTCGGCCACCGCGGCCGACCCTGCAAAACTGAGCTGACGTAAGGTAGCAGAGGGGATAACGTTTCGTCCCACTACAGTTCGAATCCTTTCTGGGACTTGGGTGCATGTGTTATCCTTAGGTTTATTTAAGTTAGAATAAGTAGTTCCCAAGTCCAAGGACTGATGACCATAGCAGTTTGGTTCAACAGGGTCACAAACATTTCAACATCATCTTTCAGCATGCGGCTCAGTCCCAGGCAGCCCCATGTGTACTACATCTCTCTTTCTCTCTCTCTGTCTGGCCCCGACTGTTGGCCTCCGCGCAGACAGAGACAGCTGT
Source organism: Locusta migratoria (assembly GCA_026315105.1). Lineage (NCBI taxonomy): Eukaryota > Metazoa > Arthropoda > Insecta > Orthoptera > Acrididae > Locusta > Locusta migratoria. Next base: position 430,206,940 of record CM048747.1, read on the forward strand.
ACGCCGCTCGCCCCCCGTCAATCCGACGTCGCGGACCACCACCACACGTTCTGCTTGCTACCAGTCGAAGGCGCTGTCCTCAACTCCCGGTACATGCTGGCAGTTTCTTTGCTCGACCAATCGATTTCCCAAAGGGAAAATGTTCGGTAAGGTTGGTATACAACGTGCGCCTCTATTTCTGTTTATGTCCCGCACTGAACGCCCTATGGCAAGGATAATGTCATCCCTGGTGCTTTACCGGATCACTCGCAGTGTTTCGTTCACTGTGGGAAAGAGATCGTAATCACAGGGAGTTATGTCGTTTTAAGTACGATCGATGCTTCAGAATCGGTTCAAGAGAGTTTAAACAAATCACATCAGCCAAAATTTATTAGAGCGCGTATAAAACGAGCAATGCGCGAAGCACGTAATAACTACCGCCGTCATTACGGGAACATTTTTTTATAGTTTTAATAATTTTTATATAATAATTTTTGTGTTATGATTTTTAAAAGAAATGTTTAACGTGCGGTGGCAACGGAGCAACCTATGAGAACAGCGTCTTCTCTGCGGAAGCCAAAGATGACATAGCTGGCCACAAATCGCGCGGGTCGACAGACGCACAGCCAGAGAAAATCCTGTTTGAAGATGTCCATTGCCAACGGTCACAATGAAATAAAATAAAATAAATGAAATAAATGTATTATCGTAAGTTGTTCATGATCGTATGTTCAGAAAATAGTTTCAGTCTTTATATTGAGTCTTTATGAGAGAGATCAGACTTTGTGTTATATATGGATTTGTGACTTAAGAAAATAAAACGTTAAATTTTACCTCAAGTGTCAGTGTTTAGAGAACAGTTATATCAGCTGCTGAGAAGAACTAGCATTTATATATTTTGCTGAAACTATATTACGAAGTTATTTGCAGAGTTTTTTGGACTCAGTTTAGAGACTCAGCTATAATTTTATTGATTAAAAGACAATGAGTTCGTATCTTACAAATCGATGTACCTTGTCAACTGATTCATAGAACACTATCTGTGGTTTACAAAACATATGACGGAATTTCAGCTAGATTTTTTAAATTTTTTAATTATATATATGAGGGTAATAATAAGAGGAAAGCGAGACATTGTCCTACTTCTTGTGAAATTTGATCTATTATAGTCAGAAAGATTTGTTTCCAAATGTATCACTATCAAGAAGTCCTTTTTGAAGCCTCAAACTTTCAAACATAACGTCTGTTGTATTCTATAGCGCTCCGCCTACAGCAAGATGTTTCGTTGACCTTTCCTGTTGCAGATCTCGGTTTTCGGTGAATGACAATGTTGCGAGTTTATAATGTTTTCAAGATGCTATCACACAGTCTTCTGCTTGGTCTGCTGTTCCATTTCCTAAAATAGTTTCGTTGCCTTGTGGTGGAATATTGAACACCGCTTTTTCACAACTTTTTACTAATGGAATTAAGAAAGACAGTCTTCTTCGTTGCAGACTCACTGACCGCAGATTTTTTAGTCAAAGCAATTCAAAATGTTCAAATGTTTGTATAGCTTATGGGACTTACCTACAGGGTCATGAGTCCCTAAACACACAAACTACTTATGAACTAACTAATACCAAGGACGGCACAAATATCCATGCCCGAGGGGGGATTAGAACCCCCGACCGTAGTGGCCGTGCAGACCGTGAATGGAGCGCCTCAGTCCCCTCGGCCACCGCGGCTGGCAACTTAATTCCCTTAGCGACTTCTACCTCTTCATTAGTTCATTAGCTGAAATAAAATAGTGTGTAAGTACATAATTAGATAAAAGTAAGTCAGTTATTCATGTTACTTTACTTTGTATTACTAGTTTTCATAATAAATGCACTTTTTACTTCCTTTTAAAACGAGAAATTTGTTAACATAGGATATTAATTTCATTCTGCTGAATTCCAGCACAGATTCACGGACGCTAAGCAAATTACTACAATATGGGTTCAAGAGCGTTGAAAACTAATTGACATATATCACTGAGCAGCTTATAATTACTAAAAATAAAGAAGTCAGTGTCATATTCCGAATCACATACGATCACTTTACAAACTTAAACAAACAAAAAATTACCCATACCTTTTTGACACGAAACGAAGAAACAGTTATAAATATCTAGTTAACAAACACATATGTTAAAACTAGGCTGGCCTGTGCATGTACTGTAATCATATTGAAAACACACGATTAAACCAAATTTTATTCTAAAAAATCAGTTTACCTCCCACAAAGCACATCCCAAGCAACAGTGGTGGATAACGCGCGAACTGTATTAGTCCAATCAAATAGTAGATATACCTTGCAAAAGGTGGGATCGAAGATTTTACTTTTGTAGCTCGTTCATAATGTTGGAAAGATTAGAAAACCAAGTTTTGCCAACAAACTTTACCTTGAAAGACTTTCTGCAGTCAAAAACCTTAAAAAATTTCGTCATTTTTTCAGTTTTTTCAAAGTAACTGATTTTTGTGCTCCTACCGCTTTGACGTCTATTTTCTTTTTTAATGAACACAAAATTCTCTCCAAATTTGATTCTTACCTTTTTCTCTACTTCTAATACCTAAGGCGCTACAGCACGTGAACAAATAACAAAGTTTCAAAATTTGTGCAAAGTAGCAAAATATCTAAGTTTTGAAAACTGTTATTTATGTTTCTGTTTGTGTAATATAAATATATCTTTATATCGCGTTATGTGTTGGAATTTACCGTTTCAAGTAATCAGTGTCTCTATATGCAACATGGTGATTTCTAGGCACCTAGTTAATGTGATTCGTACATCACTACCCGAAGTGTACTGTAAGTCACCTCAGGCGTGGTATTTGTGAAACGATAATTATAAAAATATATCATTTACACAAACAAACACACACACACACATACACACAATAAACTGCGGCAGGAAACTAAGCTATCATTAGTTACAACAGAATCTAATTAGGTACCGTAGCTAACTATTCTTGTACATAAAATAATCATGCAGTTGACGTTAAAGCTAAGTAGCTTTATCATAATTGAATGCGTAATGAGTTACTAACAAATATTGTTAGTTCTGGGTGTGTAATACTTGTAGTATTCTACCTCAACTTTAGAGCACTTGAGAGGGCTATGAGCAAGACTTCCAACGGTTTGATATGCCAGGTTCCTTGGTGTCACCAGAAATACCTTTAGTTGCAGATTCAGAGTATGTGTATGGAGTTGGTCCTAGACTGACCTCTACTTTAAATAGACTTTTTGTAAAATAATTTGTATGCACAGTTGCTTATACTACTTCGCTATTAATGTGTTTCTTTTGTAAGTAAGTATGCTTCTACATACTTCTGACGTTTTTCTGTCACTTTTCTCCTACGTGGAGATTTAATGTTGGAATATAATGTTGTAAACAATTTTTGTCTAACCTTTCACAAATGTAAACTATTATGTCCGTAATTACGTAACATTAGTACTGCCCACGTGACTTGTGGCCCGCGTGTGGCGCGCCCTAGTGCACGTTTACGCGGCTACGTGTTTGATGCCTCGTAGGCAGTTCCTTCATGGCTATCACACCATACTGGTTTAATTTGAATGTCAAAAATGCTAGTTTTTATTGTAATCGACTGGAACAATCCTGCTCGTAATATTCTTGACATTGTGTTTCATGTAAGTACTGGTGTTTTCACTGTTTAGCCTGTGTAAAAAGTTTTACCTTATGTAAGATATTTTCCAAGAAAGAAAACTTATTTTGTTGACATTAATGTGCCGAAAGATATTTCGTCTGTGCCGAAAGATATATCGTCAGTGCAGATAAGAACTGTGCTCCAGCAACCTAAATTATGTTTTAAAATTTAGTTTTGTGTCTTGTGCAATAACAGAGTAAGTACAATATAGAAAAGTAAAGGAGTAACAAAACGTGTCCAACTTTCACACGGAGGACAGATAACCGAAAGAGCAATACATTTTCTTAATTTTTACTTTATTAAAAAAAAAAAACTTTAAGACGATTCACAAATAATTAGCTGAGTGTGAGTTTGGTAACAACGTTGTTTCAATGTAAGATTCCTAACCTCGCCATCGTTCTCATTCTGCAGGAAGTATGATAATTTTTATTTTCCTATTATTATTTTTATTTTGTAAGCACTATGAAACAAACTCCAAATCATAATGAATATTTTACTGGGTAACGGCAGCTTTGTGGGCGATCCGGTAAGGCTGACGCATTTCTGGTTCTGGCCAAACAGTGATATTGAACCATTCGACTGCAGTAAGTAAGTAATTTACACAAAAGTAGTTAAATAACCCAGACAATGTTCTTGATTTCGTATTTATCATACTTGGCAGGAAAAAAATCGATTGACTCTCTGGACCGAACTCTAGACATCGCTGTATAAAGTTGACCATGAGAGAAGCATTCTCCTCGATGAAAGTAGAGTCCAAGTCGATGGAGTGTTTGTCTCTGAGACTTATTAATGGTCGTGGCAAAAGCTAATCGGGAAATTGAAGCCGCGAAAAACGAATACCCGGCTCCAATAACGTTCCACCCTATTTAAATTTATATCGAGGGAGGAAAATTTCTTCATCTGTCTTTGATCGAGAATCGGCGAGCACTTTACATTGGATGTATTTTTTACAATGTTGAGTAACTTGCATTCAAGTTCCATTGCAAAGTCCGGTAGAAACAGAAATATTTTTGAGCATTACATTTCCACCTTTTTTGAGCTTCAACAAATGTGGCATCATTCCTGTTGTTTCAATAAAATACATATTTTCAGTGCTGTAATCCACAAAACTTTATTCCATGAGATCATTTTCTTTATCGCCCAAAGTAGTATCTATACTTTGATAGTCGACTTCTGTGATAGCTATATTAGACAGAAGTCTTGTGTTCATATCTTTGTGGGACAAAGGATTGCACTACCACAAAGTTCTTTTGTAAAGTCATGAGGTTGTTTTAACCATTGGAACTCATAACAAAAGTTCACCAATTCTGTTTCATTTTGAACAACATTTTCTGTATCAACATGTACAAGACAATTACCAATATAGTTTCGATAATATTTATCTCCAGTGCCGATAGGTTTCAAGTCATTTATTAATTCAATTTCATCTTTGTTGACTCTCATATTTTCATGATGATGAAGTTGGATTGATTGTTGAAATGTTTCCCAGTATATGACAGATGCATTCGATTTTGGTACGACTGGAATCAACTGTTTCCAATCACCTCCAATTAAAATGGTAGCACCACCAAAAAGTTTGTGGTTGTCTTTGAAAAAACGCATTGTTCTATCAATGTTCAAACATCGGATTGATCAAGCTATTAATGTGTAGTAACTAATTTTTCTTTCTAGTAATGTAAATCAACAGTGAAAGACCGTTGCGCAGACCGGAGAGAATTGCTAACACAGTGCTACTGGTGGCCGGCATGTCAACACTTTCGACAGTCGTGCCGAAAAAAAAACTCAGATAAATGAGCTGACTGGTTTAAAGTTTGTGATAATATGTGGCATTTCAACTGTCAAATGATTAATAAAATTCATAGTGATGACAATCAGCTGTTTCTTTATTAGCTGAAAGCAACCGGTTTCCTTCACTCGATCATTCTCAAGCCGACGTTAGCATAAATAGCCTGTGAACTATATTGTTATGAGTGATGTACTTCCTCAGTAATCTATTGTTTAAAATGTCATCTCTAAGGTTTGTCAACTGTCGAGTATATTTTTTTATTCTTAGGTTGATGCTATTGTCGGACTGGCTTACATTAATTAGAACCAAAGATGACTTAAAACAAACGTATTGAAATGTTCACAGCAAAACATTTCTATAAGAAATGTACAGAAGTAAATCGCTTTGGATTCTAATTTAAGAAAGGCGAGAGTTACAGGTTTTTAACGGAAAATAAATGTACCCACTAAAAGAAGTTATGTACATTCTACGAAATTTATAGAAGTTCCATGTCAGTTGCTAACATTTTTTTGAACCGGTAAAAGTTTGCCGATATATATCTGCCGTTTCCGATTTTGCCCACGAATGTGGCATACATCATTAGACAGAGGAGAAAATTCTTTGCAATATATTTCAAAATGAGAAAAAGCCATCGGTTCGATTAAAAAAAATGATATGTGTCAAAAATGACACATTTTTTGTTTTCCTGTGTTTGTTTTTGAATAGACTTCGGATTCCGATTCCTAATGACGCTGAAAAATTATTCAAAATCGCATTTTAATTTTTTTAAATTTCGAATGTACCCCTCGAAACGTGCCGATTTCACTTTTTTCATATTCTTCCCTGTGTTCCCAGCGGCCACTTTATCTGGAATCGAAAACCGCAAGTAAATTGGTCCGCCCGTTGCTGAGATCCACTATAACCACCCAAATTTTTCCTAATATATAATATTTACCCCGTGGTTATCATTTTTTAGGTATCTGTTTTTATTCTTCTGATGAAGTTATCCCTAGTGGCAACGAAACGTAGGTCAAGAAACCTAAAAATTACGCAACCGGTTGACTGATAAAAAATTGTTAAAAGAAAATGTTCATATGTAGCCTATGGACGAATGTTCATTTTATGACTTATTAGTACAACACTTAAAAGGCCAACCATCTGAACAGACCAAACTATCCAGCCCATTTCCTTCATTTTTGTTTTAAACGACAGGTATTCATCCACATGATTTGTCATCAGTATTAAAATTTACATAACTCTCGCCTTCCTTTTTTTTTAATACTTAAGCGCGATTTCGTTCTGTATATTTCTTATGGAAATGTCCTTGCTGTAAACTAAAGTCATTTTTGCTTCAAACTAAAGGAATTTACTCGCAAATTTGTCATCAAGTATCAGAATTAACTTAAGTCTCTCCATCCTTTATTTTTATTCAAACGCGGTATCCTTCTGTCCTGGCACGGAATATTTTCATCGGTTTGTTTTACAATATCTGCGGTTCTTATGAAGGTACGCAGTTCATTTTGGCCTAACAACACTCATCGGATGAAACTTTTTGATTTGCGCTTCTTTTACTACATAAGATTTATCGTAATCTGTACCAGACAATGTTATTAACCAACAGATGTGATAGGCACTGTCCCTGTTTTCGCATTTCTCTTTCTCGTTCTCGGAGCAGACAAAAATTTCTGCATCTCTATTCCTTCGTTTCATAGAATTTTCCTCCTTTTTTCACAATATTATTTCAGTTTTCGTAGAATCAGTACATCTTATCACAGTGTATTTAAATATGTTGCATTACAGTCTCAGCACCGTAGTACAGACATGGTCCAACACACGTGTGCGTTAGCGCATGGAGCTTCAGAATTGTCGGAAACAGACCTAAGCGATCTTTTGAAATTCATTGCAACGAATATAGCTCCATTAAGTACCAGGGCGCTACTGTTTGTGTGCTTTATTTAGTTATAGCGTACAGTTGAGGTATAAGGTTATTTTGGCGCTCAGGCCACTACAAGCTATCGCCAATTGATGATTTTGACAATTGCAGCTCCAAAAGTTGCTTAAAATAATTACAAATATTTTTATCAAGATTTCGACTACACTAAAGCAGTCAGCATCAGAAAGTAAATTCATCACGATGTTTAAATCTTTACACAATATGAGCCTTCCTTAGTTTTGTAAAAGTCTCTTAGTGTAGTCGAAATCTAGAAAAACAATTTTGTAATTATTTTAAGCAACTTTTGGGGTTGCTATTTGTCAAACTTATTTTACATCCAGTTGCTATGTTCAAAACAGTTATCTGCAATTATTTTATTTTATTACAACATTACTAAATTTTTACTGTATACCATTAATTTTGTAGCATTCTGACCAGTACCTACATCCATTTATCTCATTGACGTAATTGCCGTAGAATATTAATGCGTAATATGTTGTAGCGAGATAACGTTGCTATTTATGAATATTATGCAACAGTATAAATTATTACTATTATTTTCCGTGTCATATAATTTTTTCAGCTTTCATTTTCCAGAATTTGTTTGTCTTATTGATCTATGGCGTTGCATGGTGGCTGTAAACTTTTTGCATACTTTTGTGTGTGATCGTTCGTTGTTCTGTCAACATTCTAAAATCTTCGTTTAAAATTTCAACAAAATTTTAGAACAATGACAATAATAGTCATACAAATTTAATAACAGGTGTTTGATAAAGATATGTACTGTGTTAGCGTGTGACACTGCAACAGTTGGCAAGACAATCGATTATATCGCACTACACCACACCTGAAAAACCCGTACTAATTTAGTGCCTAAAAGAAGAAGATATTCCTGCAGTTGAAATTCATAGAATAATGAAATCTCTCGACGGTGATGAAATGTATAGTCGTCAGCAGGTGCGATGTTTTATTCTTCATACCTGTAATGTAGACCACTGCTGTCGACCGGCCTCATTGTGCATCACAGAGTTGGGAGTGGACGAAAACATACTGCAACAGACGACACTCATGGAACCAGGTTGATGGACTCGTCAAGAAAATTCATCTTATAAAACACGACCCAGCTCTCAGAATCACGAGAGCGTCTTCAGGCTACCACTGCAGAACGGCGGTAGAGAAATCTATGTATAGTGTCGCAAAAAGTGAGGACACAAAAGGAAATTATACAGCTGTGGAATGGCCGAGCGCTCTAAGGCGTCTTGCTGCGGAGCGCGTGTATCCTTTCCGTCGGAGGTTCGATCGATCCCAGGCCACGTGTGTTTGTGTCGTCTTAGGTTAGTTTAAGTAGTTTCTAAGCTTCGGGACTAATAACCCGCAGTAGTCAAGTCCTATAAAGTTACAAACATTTGAAATTTTGATACCGACAGCTGCGACCGCGGGAACACCAAAAGTTGGTAATAACATTGTTGAAATTTTAAAATGTTTAATTGACAATGAAAAACACAAAAATTGTTATGAATTGTTAACACAAAGAACTCTGATATCAATCTGCATGTACAACACATCAAATATTGAGATTATTACATCTTTCCGCTAAATATCATTGAGTATGAACTATAATAACACTTGTTGCATTTAGTACGTTAACATAAGAATTCTTTTACAGAAAGTGACAGTAACAGTTGTCTCATCAAAATTAATGATTTTCATTCGTTTAGCGACACTAACAATACTCTTAAGTTATAAAACATGAAAAATTGACGTTACTACTATTTACCATACTTGTTATTAATTAGTATTTCGGTAGTTTTCAACTTGTAATCGGTAATACTCTTCCGTCTTCTGTCTTGCTAAGCCATTCCCTATAGTATCTTATTCATGACATGTGTGCTTTTCTCTATTAGTGAATTGCCGCGGCGGAGCGGCCGAGCACATTGAGGCGCTATGCTACGATGCACGAGGCCGTTCCCCGTCGGAGGTTCGAATCCCCCCTCGGGCATGGATGTTTGTGCCATCTTTAGTATAAGCTAGTTTATAAGTAATTTGTACGTTTAGGGACTGATGACCCCGTAGTTAAGTCCCATAAGCTCAACAAACATTTGAACATTCATTAGTGAATTACAATTGAGCTATTGCTGCGGTGAAGTGGCCGAGTGTTCTAAGGCGCCTTGCTGCGAACCGCGAGGTTGCTTGCTGTCTGAGGGACTAGTTCTTCCTCGGGAATGGGTGTGTATGTTGCGCTTAGTGTAAGTTACTTTAGGTAGATTGTAAGTTTAGGGAATGATGAGCATAGTAGTTTGGTCCAATAGGTTTACAAACATTTGAGCTATTGAGTTGTTTGCATTCATACTGATGGATAGCATGTTAAACATCATTTACAGCTATTTGGCAATATTTGATGTGTCATTGTAGCACTAGAATAGTGTGTTCAGTGCTAGTATGGAATCAGAAAAATGTCTAATGTGTAAAGGTATTGTCTGTTATGTACGCAATGACACCCCCACAACACGGTGTGCAGGGCTTATCCTTGACGTGAAATAGAGGAAACTTTTCTCAGACTAGCACAAAGGTATCATGAACCAATTGCCAGCCATTATAACAAATAGAGTGGGTATAAATAAAATAAATTATAGTCTTCTAACGATAGCTTCACACCATATGAAAAATGACGATTCGTTTGATATAAGATAAAGTTTGCTCCGATTTATATACAGGATGTCCATGAAATTAATGGCCATATGAACCCTATAAAACTGATTATTCCCGATAATCTATTATTACCATCTGCTAGCCTGACCAAAGGACCATCGTATCTTGGCGGAGAAATAATTTTGCGAGTCCTGGGATAATCAGCCACAAAGGCCGCATGAGCCGTTAAATGTGAATCCTTCTTCGCAGAAGTTCTGTTCCAGTCTTCTGTGTAAAGTTTCCACTGCTACAGACCACCACCCTAGGAGCCGTGAAACCGGACTTTGCGGACCGGAACTAACTCTAACTCTATCAGGTTGGCAAAACGTCAGTAGTTTTGCCGGCGGAAGATTCAGTGCCGCGGAACTTGCGCTAATAAAACTAGCACGAGTGACGTGACCGCTCTCAGTTGCCTGCAGTTCATAGGAAAGGTCGGCGATCGTCTAGTCTAGCGTACAGAAGTAGCCGCCATGTTCCATCTTTGTGCTTACTCGCGTTAACCGGCATGAGCTTCACAGTTCTACCGAGAAGGTTTTCACCATTAAGGTAAAGTAATCGCACTAGGTCGAGATTTTACGAGATATTCAAAGGTTTTCATATTGGGTGAAAGGCATGAAGAACACTAAAATTCTCTCACACTAGTGTTTGTACAGCCACAGGTTTGGAATCTATCTGTTGTACTGAAGACTAACGGATATTTCATGAAACGATGCCAATACGCACTTTCTCTTTAAAACCTGGTAGAATTATTTAAATGTTCGTACCCGATGTTTTCTCTTTTTTTGTTTGTCTTGTCCTGTAGCAAGAATTAAGTACTGATTTGTTTGATGTAACATGCTACCTCGTAATTTGGTATAATACTTACATAATACATTGATTATTTAACTGAAGTCTCCGACTTGTGGTCGGTACCCTGCTCTTCTTGTTACCATTTTTTCACTTATTAAATGACAGAAATCCCTGAAAGAAGAGAAAACGTGCGATGTTGGCAATGATTGTAACAGCAGAACATTAATAAGGAGTTATGCATGTTAATTGGAAAGTGAGGGTCAGGTAGGTTAATTAGCCCCACAAACTCATTTCATTTATTTTTTCCACAAACCCATCACCAAAGGGGTAGGTAGTACCTACTAGGTGCTACAATCTGTCAACAATTTCTCTTGCTTTTATACCATTTAACAACGTTGCGTCAGATGATGAGAACTTGTTTCACCATTTTGACTCCGTAAAGGATAATTACTCATACAAATATCGTCGCACACATATTTCGTTCTTCTCTGGAATCCTGGTGGAGCCACATTACCAGCATAAAAATGTTTGTGAATTTATCGGACTTCACTACTGTGGTTATCAGGCCCTAGGTTTACAATCTGCTTAAACTACAGTAACTTAAGGACAAAACACACACACACACACACACACACACACACACACACACACACCCGCACACATGCCCGAGGGAGGACTCAAACCTCCGACGGCAAGCAACCACGCGCTCTGCGGCAAAGCACCTTAGAGTGCTCGACTATTTCACTGTGACACGTTATTTGTAGTTGGAAATGTAATTAGAGCACGCTGTTTCTCATGCAGCGACATAGTTACTTTCAGTCACCTCCATATTACATACTGCAATTCAGAGCCTTACAGTCCCAGATGATTGCTACCTGCCTCATCGAAGCGGAATAAGTGACAGAGTGATATGAACGACATGTAATACTTCATCCGATACTTAAAAATAAATAGAAAGTAATAAAAGCATTAGTTTTCAACTCCCCCTTGTGTAAAGAAATTCACCACACTGCTCTTTTATTTTTACCTTTACATATACCTGTTAGTTCAACATCTGAAGTATATTTGCGTGCCTTCATTTCTGACAGTTTTTTTCATATTGCGAATTTCAACGCTGCTGCTTCAGTCCTCGGCGAGTCTTATGATTTTCACTTGATCCTCTACAATACCTTAGCTTCTTCACGTTAAACTCAGCTTATTCTCTGTTTTAGAACACTGTGCAGGAGAGCAGTGTGTTATATAGTTGCTTTACTTCTTGATTACATTTTTGCAACAAGCCACAAACATTTAGTCTATGAACTTGCATATAATTGTCAGAATTGATAACTGGATGTATATAATTTTTTGACAATAGTCTTCGATGCACATTACATATATTGATCATCAGTGACGAAGTGTTCCGATACATTTTGCCATTGATGTTTGGGATACGAAAAGCGGTCGAAAGTGAATAAGTAGATGATTGGCGTCTATAGTTATGCGATAAATGGTTGTATTACGTTCTACTGCAACCAGTAAGTAGAAGCTTGCACGTACTTCACAAATTTCAAGTTTGTGACAATCGGGGTTCTACGTCGTCGCAATTGCAACGTGTAGGGATCAATGATGAGAAGTAAAATAGCTGTGTTTATTGCAATTTTTCAAAGCACAGAGAATCACTTGCCCCGAACCCTTGTATAAGTAAAGGTTTCTTTTATTGCGTTGTCAGTCAAAATATACAAACCGTTCATTAATTTGGACTATTTTCTAACTAGATGTTTTCAATTTGGGACTTCAGTAAACAAATTAATGGGTAAAGTCTCCCCAATATCTGTATATTTATCTATAACTGGTCCCATGTCACGATTCTTTAGCTGTAAATATGTTGCCTCGTGAACACTGTAAAATAAATATTGACCGTCATTAAAGCTATTTAAATAACTTCTCTACATGTATTATAGTACATTTGTACGAAGCAGTTTGCAGATCGATCAAAGCGAGCCAAACAAACAATTAACGAGAAAACAGGGCACTAGCCAGGCAGTGCAGAAGCATTTGAAACTGCATCTAGGTCGCCGCCTAGAATAATTAACACAGAGCAAACAACGCAACCTAGGCCAAGAGGACTGGCGTTGAACCGGAAAGCTATATCATTTCCTGTAATTCAGTGAAAATATCACTTCTGTATTTGTTCATTGTTTCGCACGTAAATCCCTAATAAGCGGCTTTTCCAAGATGTAACGTGTTCACAACTCTGTAACTCGGATCGTTGTGGGCTTATGGCCAGCGGTGTGCCGCGTAAATCATTAAACTGCACAGTTCGTTTCAGTAAATTGGCATCAGAGGAGCCAGAACTAAACAACCACTACCAAGTGTTATGCAATTTTGCTGAATCCTTAGGAATAATGCCGGTAGAGTCTTCTGATATGTTTCCCCCTAAGTAGTTGAACTAGAAATTGCCCTGCACTAACTTTAAAACAACTGCCCCAAAAATAATGCTAACATTAATGAAAATGAAAAAAGAAAAGGGAAACTGAACCATTAGCAGTGCATTTACAATAAAAGTTCTTTAACGAAAAGATAATTTGAATAACAAAGTTGCAGAATGATATTTTCACTCTGCTGCGGAGTCTGCGCTGTTATGTAACTTCCTGGAACATTAAAACTGTGTGCCCAACCGGGATTCGAAACCAGGACCTCTACCTCATGCCGCAAAGAACCCTACTGACTACCTGCGAACGCTTCACGATCAGTCCTCACAGCCTTATTTACGCCAGTACCTCGTTTCGTATCTTACAAACTTGAACTAATATTCCTGGAACAAAGGATATTGCGTAGACTTTAGTCACAGCCTATTCCATACAGGTTCGCAGGAGAACTTCTGTGCAGTTTGGAAGATACGATGCGAATGAAGCCGTTACAGCTAGTAGGTAGAGAGCTCTCTGTAGAAGGAATCCAGGTCCCAGGTTCGAATACCAGTTCCAGTGTGACACTCAGCTTCCAACTAATTACCTCTAAACTTTCCAAACAGAATAGTCGGACACTTAAAAACACCTGATAGTTACATATACAGACACCCGGTGAGAATCTGGTGAGAATATATTACGATGGGAGAGCTACAGAATATTATCGGAATACAGAGTCGTTATTCTGATTACGATTATTCACTTTGATGGTTCTGAAGCATGAAAATTAGGGTTCAGTCCTCCGAAAATTAAGTCTGGAAATGTAATCGGTAAAATCGTCTTCAGGTACGAATAATTTGAGTTTGTTTCGATTTCTGCGAGGAGCTTCAGCCGTGATGAAATGATAACCAACCACCTCTCGCATCTTTCTCAAATTCCTGGACTTTTGTACAATACTCTACAACAAATTGTTTATCTAAAACGCGAAGGTTATCAAAAATAATGTTCTGCAATGATTGATTACCAAGGAGAAAAAAAACTTAAGAATATTGTAATCACATAATTAACGACCAAATAAGCATTGTATTCATTACTGTTTTATTAAAAATAAAGGAACTCAACTCAGGTAACAAAATAAGTATAGTTAAATTGGTTATCTAAAATTTAATTAAAGTTTCGCTATGAGTATTCGACTGGTTTCTTTAATTTTACAGTATTACTACAAGGATAACCGACATTCGCCGGTTTCTCTTGTATTGATAGCCTATGAGTCATTTCATCTTCCATTTTCCAAAATATTATTTCCTATGTCAAAGTCACAGACATCGATGTCAGTTACAGGAATGTCAGTTGAACACTGATGCAGGACTGGCCCTTGCATAATTTGGTAACGGTGGTAGCAGTGGGAATTTTCTGGGTAAAACAAGATCCATGGCAAACCCTTCCCACATGTGCTGTAAACGGTGTACTACAGTTCTGCACGTGCTGATTCATTCACAATGAAACCTGCAATAAGAGCGATTTTTCAAACATTCCAATCCCATTGCGGTGGAATTTGTGGATTCTTTTTGCAAACTTTTACTTCCTAATACGTCCTTAGGAAATGGTCCAGAAGCTGCTTTTCCAAGAAGAGAGACTAAATGCGTCATTGAGATACCTGTTATCGCTTTCTTGTTCTGAATATTAGAAGGTTGCTTGAACTAAGTGTTTTCAGGGGCGGAAATCAAACGACACTGACGAATCATTTTTTTATGTTTATAATTCTAGAGAACTCTATCGTGATCATTAGTCCCTAGACTTAAGACTACTTTAAGTAAGTGAAACTAACTAAGGACAACATACACACACTTGCCAGATGGAGGACTCGAACCTCCGGCGTCTGCGGCCGCGCAGTTCCTGACATGGCGCCTACAACCATCCGACCATTTCTGCGCGCCATTGACGAATGTTGTCTTTAGTCCGCAGACTGGTTTGATGCAGGTCTCCACGCTAACCTGTCCTGTGCAAGTCTCTTCATATGAGAATACTTTCGGCAACCCACATCCCTTAGAATCTGCTTTCTGTATTCGTTCCTCGGTCTCCCTCTACGATTTTTACCCCACACACTTCTAATGCTAAGTTGACGATTCCTTGATGTCTTAGGATGTGTCCCAACAACCTATCCCTTCTCTTAGTCAGAATACGCCAGAAATTCCTTTTCTCCCCAATTCTGGTGAGCACCCACTAATTAGTTACGTGATCTACCCAACTAATTTTCATCATTCGTGTGTAGCACCACATTTCAAAAGATTCTATCATCTTTTGTCTGAGCTCCTTATTGTCCACGCTTCACTTCCATACAATGCTACACTTCAGACAAATGCCTACAGAAAGGACTTCCTAACAATTAAACTAATATTGGATGTCAACAAGTTTCGCTTCTTCAGAAACGTTTTTCTTCCCATAGCCATTCTGCATTTTATATCTTCTTTAGTTCGACCATCAGAAGTTATCTTGCTACCCAAGTAACAAAACTCGTGTACTACTTTTATTGCCTCATTACCTAATTTAATTACTTGAGCATCGCCTGATTTTCTGACACTACATTCAATTGCCCTTGTTTTACTCTTGTTGATGTTCAGTTTATAACCTCTTTTCAAGACATTGTCCATTCCATTCAATTGCTTTTCCAGATCCTTTGCGGTCTTTGGCAGGATTACTATGTCATCGGCAAACCGCAAAGTTTTTATATCTTCTCCGTGAACTTTAATTCCCTCTATCAATTTCTCCTTGCCTTCCTTCAGTGTTTGCTCAATGTACAAATTGAACAACAATGGTGAAAGGCTACAACCCTGTCTTACTCCCTTCCCAACCTCAGTGTCCTTTTCATGTCTTTAGATTCTATTAACCGCTGTTTGGTTTTTGTATCAGTTGAGTATAACTCTTCGCTCCCTATATTTTACCCCTTCTACCTTCAGAATTTGAAACAGTGTATTCCAGTCGACATTGTCAAAGCTTTCTCCAAATCTACAAACGCTAAAAACGTGCGTTTGCCTTTCCTTAGCCTATATTCTAAGATACGTAGTAATGTGAATATTGCCTCCCGTGTTCCAAAATTTCTCCTAAATCCAAACTGATCTTCCCTAAGGTTGGATTCCACCAGATTTTCCATTCGTCTGTAAATTATTCGTGTCAGTATTTTGCAACCATGACTTATTGAACTAATAGTTCTGTAATTTTCACATTTGTCTGCACTTGCTTTCTTTGGAATTGGAAATACGATATTCTTCTTAAAGTAGGAGGTTATTTCTCCTGTCTCATATATCTTGCGTACTAGGTGGAACAATTTCTTCATGACTGGCTCTCCTAACGATATCAGCAGTTCAGACGGGATGTCATCTATTCCAGGGGCCTTGTTTCTACCCAGATGTTTTAGTGCACTGTCAAATTCTTCCCTCAGTACAGTATCTCCTCTTTCATCCTCCTCTACACCATATTCCATTCTAGAATAATGCTTTCAAGTTTATTTCCTTTTTACAGACCTATATATTCCTTCCACCTTTCAGCTTTCCCATCTTTGCTTAGTACTGGTTTTCCATCCGAGTTCTTGATATTCATACCGCTACTTTTCTTGTCCACTGTCGACAATGACGAATTTAAAAATTAAATGAAAGCGGAGTACAGTTGACGGCTTTGAAAATACACCGACCTTTTGTACCTCGTTTACGTGATACTACTGCTACCTGGATGTGTGCGTATCGATATTCGATGACGTCTGTCACATCGGTGTACAGCAGAAATGAGGACTTGGATGTAATAACAGCATCAGTCCACTTACGCTGTTATTGCATAAACAAATCCTTGAACCTCTCTCTATTTAACAAGACGGCTCATAGTTCCATATGATACTTCCAGAGTCTCTAGGAACAACATATGCAACTAAGAGCCAGCTTGTTTAACAGCAGATGGTTGTATGATTTAAAAACTTGTATTTATGCAATAAAATTGTAAATAGGTTAACGCTGTTATGGCATCCAAGTCCACAATTTTAGTGATGTAGTATTCTAAAAGTTGCTTCCAGGTAGAGTCGGAGACAGAATTCGCGAGACCGCTCGCCTAATCGTTATTCACAACCGCAAAGTTTTGCTACTTGGCGGGAAGTATAAACAGCTAGGGGGCGCGAATGTACAGTTAATACTGCCAATTACACGTGTATCTGACAATAAATCTGAGAGGAAAAGATGTATATCTTCCAGTATCGCAGCCAGTTGTAACAACACGCGTGCTTTCTATGTGACGTGAAGGCGACTTCGCAAACTGGTTTTAGAAACAGCTTGCGTTTTAGCCATAGTGTTTTAAGCTACTCGTGACCGACAAATTCCTTTCCACATTGTTTGTAGTCCCTGCAGTCCGTGAATATTGTCGGACGTTATGACACATTCAAATGGAAAATAAGCATGTGTAACATAGAATTAATTGACTTACAAGACAGTAAGCAAATTATCGACATTAACCACTATTTAAAGTAAACTTCATCACACAAGATCTTGTCGCAGAATCTAGTGAGTGTCATAGCGACACACTCGCTGGAAACACGCTACGACACGTATTCGTTGCACGAGCAGACAAAACAGATCCTGTTCTACACACTTTGTTATTAAGCTAAGGATTACAGTGCACCATGATGTTCGGAGAGATCGCGTGACGGTTTCCACCCACCGCCTCGGTTGCGCTATAAATACGACAACTGTTTGCGCGGCAGTACACTGACAAGTGATTGTGAACATCTGTAGCTGCATCCATAGTCCATGTCTTATTAAAATACCTAATGGTAAGAATTCAACCACATATTGGGCTGTTATAATACTACATACAATTATGTCAACGGATTTTCCAGAGAACCAAACTATGCTAAAGATAAGCTTATTTATGACACCAGATGGCCAACTACTAATCAGCGAACAGCAGTTCAATTACTGTGTTTGTCACATTTTTTCTGCTATTTTGAAATATGGCTCATTACGTTGCTCACTTAACAATTACAAACGCATACGATCACGCCAGCCAGTGTGGAGATGATGAATACTTGCTTCCAATGTGCGATCACCGCGATGTCGCCAAACACGGATGCGACCATCATGATGCTGTAAACAGAACCTGGATGCAGCCTGGATGCAGGCGCTCCTGACTGTGATGCAGCGTCAGGGGTAACCGCAGCCATGGTCTCCGAGCTGATAGTCCATGCTGCTGCTAACGTCTTCGAACTGTTCGTGCGGATGGTTGTTGTCTTGCAAACGTCCCCATCTGTTGACTCAGGGGTCGAGACGTGGCTGCACACTCCGTTACTGCCATGCGGATGTCTGTCATCTCGACTGCTAGTGATAGGAGGTCGTTGGGATCTAGCACGGTGTTCCGTATTGCCCTCCTGAACCCACCGATTCCATATTCCACTAAAAGTCATTGGATCGCGACCAACGCGAGCAGCAATGTCGCGATACGATAAACCGCAATCGCGATAGGCTATAATCCGTCCTTTATCAAAGTCGGAAACGTGATGGTACGCATTTCCCCTCCTTACAAGAGGCATCACAACAATGTTTCACCAGGCAACGCCAGTCAACTGCTGTTTGTGTATAAAAAATCGATTGGAAACTTTCCTCGTGTCAGCACGTTGTAGGTGTCGCTACTGCCGCCAAGTTTGTGTGAATGCTCTGAAACGATAATCATTTGCATATCACAGCATCTTCTTCCTGTCAGTTAAATTTTGCGTCTGTGGCATGTCATCGTCGTGGTGAAGCAATTGGCCAGGAATGTATGTTGTATGTTGTTGTAGTCTTCATTCCGCAGACTGGTTTGATGCAGCTCTCCATGCTACCCTGTTCTATGCACGTCTCTTCATCTGAGAATAAGTTCGGCAACCTACATCCTTTTGAATGTGCTTACTGTATTCGTCCGTCGGTCTCCCTCTACGATTTTTACCCCACACACTTCCTTCTAATGCTGACAATCCCTTGATGTCTCAGACTGTGTGTGTGCCGGCCGCAGTGGCCGAGGGGACTGAGGCGCTTCAGTCACGGTCTGCACGGCCACTACGGTCGGGGGTTCGAATCCCCCATCGGTCATGGATATTTGTGCCGTCCTTAGTCTTAGCTAGTTCATAAGTAGTTTGTAAGCTTAGGGACTGATGACCCCGTAGCTAAGTCCCATAAGTTCCACAAACATTTGAACATCAGACTGTGTCCCACGAATCGATCCCTTCATTTAGTCAGGATATGCCATAACTTTTCTCCCAAATCGGTTAAGCACCTCCTCGTTAGTTAAGAGTTCTATCCATCTAACTTTCATCATTCGTACGTAGCACGACATTTCAGAAGCTTCTATCATATGTTTATCTGAACTCCTCATCGTCCCCGTTTCACTCCTCATCGCCCACGTCACACTCCAGACAAATGCTTTCAGAAGGGATTTCATAACATTTAAATTAATGTTGGATTTTAACAAGTTTCGCTTCTTTAGAAACGCTTTTTTCCCAATGCCATTCTCCATCCAAATAACATAATATGCCAGAAACTCCTTATCTCCCCAAATCGGTTAAGCACCTCCTCGTTAGTTACGTGATCTATCCATACAACTTTCATCATTCGTCTGTAGCACCACATTTCTAAAACTTCTATCACATTGTCACGTTGCAATGGAAGTAGGCCTGACTTCGAAGGCAACTAAACACAGCACTTATACTGAAAGCACGTTTATTACGAACTCAACATACACGCAGCACTGACTGCCTCTCAGGCAGAGTGCTCTGCTATTTATACACAGACAGAATTTACCAGAAATTAGAAGAACAGTTAACAGAAGAAACAAGTAGAATTTACAAGTGAACATAAGAAAGATGTAGAACCTTCTGGAATTGTAAATTACAAAAAAATAAATTTTTGACGGTGGGCGGGATTGAACCGCCGACCTTCTGTACCGCAGTCCGTGACGCTATCCCCTGCGCCACGCCGGCAGTTGCTGTTCGTGGTCTCTCGTGGCAATATTTTTGTCTCAACTCCTTATCGTTTATTTTATGATGTTTGTTAATAAACACTTTACTTGTTGCAAGCAACCAACTAAGAACGTCTATTGATGGGCCACCATTCCATGTTGTTTTCGGAAAGTAAATCCACATCCTATCTTGTCCACTCTCGTTCAAAGTTTATAAAAGGCTTTAGACTCCTCGTCACCTTGCTCTACCTCGCCTATTTGCTGGGTGTGTTATGTTAGACATACCATTCACTTTCTTTGTCCGGTTTCACAGCTCGACCTGCAGTGCTGCCAGCGCATAGCGTCCTTCTTTATTCCCGAGGCAGAAGGCGGCAGACTCGGCTTCCTGGGCCGAGGTTGAGACTGAGTCTGAGGCCGGGGAGTCAGCGGTGAGGAGTAGTCTGGGGCGTCCGCCGTGGGGCGCGACCGCAGCCATCCGTCTGCCGGCGCCCCGGCGCCCCGGCGTCCCTCACTGTCTGCCGCCGGCGTCTGGGGAGCGATGGAGGCGCCCGAGGCCTCGCCGGCCGTCATCCTAGCCCAGCACAGCCGCTGCTCTGACTACTCCGCGTCTCCTCTCCTGCTTCATGTATCTCTACCCTATTCTGTCTACTGTCTTAAAAAAATCTCTGTAGAGCTTATGGGACTTCTGGGTCATCAGTCCCTAAACTTACAAACTACTTATGATCTAGCTTATGACGGCACAAATATTCATGCCCGACGGGGGAGTCGAACCCCCGACCGCAGCGGCCGTGCAGACCGTGACTGGTACGCCGCAGACCGCTCGACCAATGCGGCCGGCTATCTACTATCACAGTCTAACATACCAGTCACGACACTCGAGCGAATTTTTGTTGCCCGCTGCGATCGTAGCACGCCAAGCGGCTAGCAGGGCCCCTACTGAGTTGGCGGTATCTCGTGAACTTATAGCTTATATTCGTTTTTGTGATGGTTTCTTGAACCGGGGATGGTTGTAGCGCAAGTAATTGCAGGGAAAATCAGGAAAATTTGTCATTTTTCAGATTTCCTATGGACCCTGAAAGGTTTGTAACACAATCCTATTTCTGTAATGTTTCGTTACACATCGTATAATTATATAAATTTAATTATAATTGAAGGGCTGAACACCATAACGGTATAAGTGAAATTTTTTGCAAAATTGAGTTAAGTGTACATTCGGCCTAGAAACAAGGGATACTTGTTAGTGGCACAAAGATCCAGGTGCCTACTGTTAACGTCTGCCCTTTAGCGGTATGTGGTATATCTACATTTATCGAATCACAATCAATATGCAGTGTCAGGACGGTACAAACAACAACATGTCGGACGGTCCAAAGATTAGCGATTTAGCTGTTCAATTACTGACGAAATCTCGATCAAAAATGAGTAGTTCTACCGTTGAAAGTATTAAGTGTTTCTCAAAATCGCCTGACGAAGATTTATCAAATTATGATTCAGTCGCAGATCAAGACTATGTCCCTGTTCAAGGTAACTAAAGTTGAGGCATTCTGTGCAACATTTTAGTGCTTACGTAAAGTTAGGTTTTCAAACTTTTAATGAATGTTGTGGCTGAGAAAAACTTCTTAAACTATTTTTTAGTACAAAACCACACTTAAAACTAACATAATAACGTCTCCTTATTGTCAATAAGTATTACATTCCTTTAGAAAAATACAGTCATGAAAATATTTTCACGTGTACCGGTATGCCATTCAAATGCTTAACATCTTTGAGGTACGTCAGCATTCACTTGAGACAATTACATTCATGAGAAAGACAATTTTTTAGGGATTTTATAAGAATCTTTGCTTTATATCTGTGCCTGTGTGGTATATTTCCTTTTCTATTCAGATGCATCATCTTCAGATGAAAACCAAGATCATAACAAGAAACCTAACAATGAAAAAATCCTAAATACAGCTGAAGAATTGTGCTTCAGAGCACCTCATGAAGAGACTCAAGAAAACATTTTTCAAGAAAAAGAAGAAAAAAAAAGGAGTTTGGAGTCGTGGAAAACGAATAAAAGAAAACGCCTAAGAAACCTGGAACGAAAATACACATCTACAACAGGAAAAATTACGTCTGCAAGAATCATTCAGCCATTTCAACATATCTGCCGATATGAATGCAAGACTTTTACAGAAAAAGACGAAGAATTTATCCACGAAGATTATTGGAAAACTGGTTCCTGGCAAAATCAAACACCCTTCAAAGTAAAATGTGTTTCAACTACTAAACCAAACAACAAATTGTAACAAGTCTAAAAAACGATGTACTGCAATTTTCCTGGGTGGCAAATGAGTGTGTAAGGAGTTATTCCTTAAGACACTAAGCAATCGCCGATTTACCACAGCTGTATTAAACGTACTAAGTGTGGAAGGTCTGTCTCCTGTTGATAAACGTGGTAAACATGCTCATGGAAATAAAATACCAGAAGATCGCCTCGCTACCGTAAGGAACCGCATAAAAAGCTTTCCTCATTACACAAGTCACTATTCTCATAAAGATAATCCCCAAAAGAAGTACCTGTCGCCAGAATTATCTGTCTCAAAAATGTATAAGCTGTATACTGAGAAATGTGAAGAAGAAAACATTTTGCCAGTGAAGGAGTGTATTTACCGCAAAGTGTTCAATTCAGAATTTAATCTATCATTTTATAAGCTAAGATGTAACACATGCAATACTTGTGACCGTTTAGAAAATTTAATAAAAACGGAGGCAGAGGTCAGCATCATCTTTCACATTCTCCACATAACACTGCACAGCCAAGTGATGAAGAATCCTACCCTGATGCCTGTGATAGTGGTGCAGTGAATGAAAGCGAGTAAGCAAAAAGTGTTCATTCTTTAAAAGCATAGTGGGACAAGTGACATTTTATGAAGACGTTTTGAAATAATAATGATACAAGTAAACTTTATAAATATTTTACACAATGATGCCTTACACTCAGAACCTTCAGATACTTACCAAATATATATATACCTTAAGTGCAAAATATTGTATAAAAGTTTCAATTTGTATAACCTGTGACTTTAAATAAACATTTAAATGTTTAAGGTCGTTTTTCTCAGAATAACCTGTATGCTACTTATACCGTTGTGATTTTCACCCCTTCAATTATGATTCTTTGATCTTTTCAGGAGTAGAAAATAGCTCATAAATTGCAGAAGAAAAGATCTGCTGAACAAAGATACCGAAGATACCGTTTACCTTTATAATAACGTGAAATTTTGTTCGTTGCAGTTCGAATAAAATCAGTTCATGAACGCAGAAAGAAAGAAACTGGTGTGGAATGCTGTACCAACATTATTCTAAATACCGAACAAGCCGCCACAATTGTCCCTAAGAAGGAAATTGCCACAGACAGCTGAAGACCAAACTTCAAAAGCTACTACAAAATTTTAAAACTTTATAATTTAAGAAAAAATTTGAACATAAGGTCAAAACCAACTGCAATATTGTGAGGGAGGGGACAGGCCAGTATCCTAAAGGTGTAGACGATATCAACAGCGAAAGCAAATCTGGGCGTCAGTGGTCGTACTTGCCCGAGGTTTTGGAAATAAATCTATTTAATTCGTGTTTGCTGTGCGTGCACCTCAACGTAACGAGGAAAGACTGATAAACTTTCAACTACCGGTAAAATAAAGTATTCAATCTACTCTACTGTTACTTGCCAATAGCCTACCTCATCCAACACAGAACGATAATGAAGACGAAAGTCGTAGTTTACTACAAAGTAAACGCACAACGAAACGGGACTTGTCACACCCGTTTACTTACCCTCTGTGTGTGTGTGTGTGTGTGTGTGTGTGTGTGTGTGTTGACGTACATTTTTTTTCCTTTTTAGTTTCGATAGGAAAAGCTGCAAAAATATTTGGATCGGCGCGAATTTCTGCGTGAGTGGTTTAAGATTTCGCCATTTCATTCGTTGTAGTTGCACAGGTTATAATTTTAGCGTAATCCTATTCGACTGATATTTAACGCCATCAATTCTAAAATAAAACAATCATATCGGAAATTACGCAGAAAACTGTTGAAAATGAAGTGTTACAGGTATGATGTTAAAGGGCAGCTGCCTTGCTCACCGCTTGGAGTGCTAATGTCGCCTTATCTCTCAGACGGTAACAGCTTTTACACTAGTGAGTGTCGCGACTGGTATGTTAGACAATCTACCTACTTTTTGATAATTTTTTCTCGGGTTTCCAGCTGCGTCATGTGATCTCCTCGGCCATTGTCAAGTGGTTGACTGTCAAATGATTGCTGCTGTCGTCCTTATATAGCTGCAATGCTGGATGTGACGTCAGTAGTGCTTCGCCTCGTGACCACAAAAGGCAATGTTTTGGTCGTGTGCTTACCACGCCCGCTTCAAACTTCCGATCGCCGCACAATGTAATGGAATCCCCAAAAAGTGGCCAAAACACCGAAAAATGAATTTTCGATTCTCGGAATTTTGATTGGAGGTTTGGGTAGGGAAAGCATTACTGCATCTCGTTCCAGAAGTAGAGGTCGCACCTTCGATACCTGTCGAGTTACGTCAGTTCAAAAGTGACTTTCGTGGAGAGCACACGCGGCGCTGTGAAAGCAAGGCAAATTTACTCTCGGTTTCTGAGTGAATATTTTCGTAGTGAAGTGAAGAACTTCGGTTCTACAAGATGGAACCGGTCGCTACAAGTATGTACAAAATGTTAGTACACTAAATCGGGTTAAAGTTCATGACTGACCATTTTAAATTATATTTTTTCCGACCCTCTTGTAAAACGACCATGCTTTGCCGAACTTTCATTTTCAACTAGAGCAAAAGTAGAAGATACCGCAATATACCTCGTAATTTCAACTCGCAGACTATAGATTGATTAATTATCGTATAGAATTGACAGGAATCAGCTACCAAAATCTGCCATTTTCTCTTGTATAATGTATATTTACAAGTGCCCGTGCGGCCGATATTTCATAGCAAAACATGGTCTACGTAGCACGCGGCGCGGTAGGCTACGGAACTGTATGTTTCCAGGAAACGTTCATGTGTAAAAACGAAAGAAGACGTTTGAAAGAGGCTTCTGGTAACTTCGGATCTAGTATGGAAGACTGCCGCAAACACACGAGAAAAGTTTGTCAATTGAGGCAATAAAGCTGTTATTGTCGCATGCCATTCCATTACACCACGATCGCCCGTGGAAAATTCATATATGGATTCTGACTCAGAGAACTTCGAGAGCGATACTTACTAATTGTTATATATAAAACCATCATAACATTTTGTATGCATCATAACTTCATCTCCAATCATCTTAAGTTTTGAATGTTAAGAACGAATGTTTTTATTAGCTACACTTATTGCTTTTATCGTTGATTATACTGTTACGATTATTATTTCTGTTCTGTCACCGACAGATACCACACACGTTGTAATTCAATAATGTAATGAAACCATTATATTATTGAATTGCAATGTTTGTGGTATCTAAGAATTTTTTTCCGATATATTTTCGACAAATATTCTATTACTATAAACATATCACGTAGGCAGTGTGTTGACTATTAATGTCTAAATGATATATATATACACTATTGTTCATAAATTATTATTGATTTCCATGGGTCACGTTGCTACATTAGCTCCGCCAGTTTGTTTAGACAATTTTTACCATCAAGTTCGTAGTCGGCGACCTGAAAAACCCCCGTGTAATAATTTTTGTGTGAATTAAACGACGTCTTGGGGTTTTGGCCACGTTTTGGGGATTCCGTCCCACTGTGAACCGTCTCTATTAAGAGTATTGTCAGCTATTTTGATCTCAATCGCCTCTCTTATACTATCCCAGAAACTGCTTGTTCTTGTAATTATGGATGTCTACACAAACGCAGTACTATTTCGGTGTAAAGTGAATGCTCCACAGTTGTTGACTTTTCGGGATAACGTAAACGATAATATCTTTCGTGTTGCACACAGCGCTGTTCAATAGTGACCACTGTTTGTCCTATGTAAAATGGTCCACAACCACAAGATATTTTAATTATTCCGATGTTCTTAGGCCTACATCATCCTTAATAGGTCTCATCCACACATATTTTTGAAGAAACCCTGAAGACCGAGTCGATCTCGTGTCTCTTGCGGAGTCGGCTAATCTTTCCAGTGATTGAACCACAAAACGGCAAAAAGTCAAGTTTGTTTGAGTCCTCTTCGGGGGTCAACGGCTTATGTGTCTTCGGGAAATCTTTCGGCTGCTGTAACCATTGTCTCCAAAAACGTTCCGTAGGTGACTCAGTTCCTTTTGCAGATATACAGTGTCTGACACTGCTTCCGCTCGGTGCACCATGCTCCTTCAAACAGACTCTTTCTGCAATGGATGATGATGGATTGTGCAAGTACCGGTCTTTATGGGTGGGTTTTCTATAACACCATGGCTGGGACATCCATTGCAATCGAGATAGCTGACAATACTCTTAATAGAGACGGCGGCTTGCTGCTGAGCACAGCTTTGAACTCGGCAATCGGATGGTTGAAGCGGGCGCGGCAGGTACGCGACCAGATCATTGCCTTTTATGGTCATGTTGCAGAGCACCAGCGACCACAGCCAGCAGCAATCATTCGACAGTTTACCACCTGACAATGGCCGAGGAGATCTCGACCGAAACGTCGTGGACAGTAAGGCACATGACTTGGCTGGAAGCACGAGAACATTTTATCAACATAACTCGCCGCGAAATAAAGCATTCATAGATATTAGTGTAAGTAGTTTGTAAGCCTAGGGATTAATGACCATTGTAGTTAAGTCCCTTAGATTTAAAAACACCTCTTCAACTCCTCATAACAACCGAAACTAACGTCCATTACAACCTGCTTACTGTATTCGTCTTTTGGTCTCACTCTGCGATTTTTACACCATACACTACATTTACAAACTCATTGACATCTAAGAATGTGTCCCAACAATCGATCCCTACTTCCAATCAAGAAAATCCTCCGCTTTAGTCGCGCGATCTACCCATCTAATTTTCAGCATTCATCTGTAGCATCACATTTCAAAACCTTCTATCCTCTTCCTTTATGATATGTTTATCGTCCGTGTTTCACTACTGTACAAGGCAACACTCCACATAAATGGTTTCAAGAAAGACTTCGTAAAACTTAAATTCATATCCGAAGTTAACAAATCTCTGCTTTCCGGTTTTTTCCCCCATTGCCATTCTGCATTTCATACCATCTGTATTTTGCGTGCATCGTATTTTATTTAATTGCCCAAGTAGCAAAACTCACCTACTAACTGCATTGTTCCTTACCGATTCTAATTTCTTGGGTATCACGTACGTTACCCTTGTTTTTCTCTAGTTAATGTGCATCTTATAAGTTCCTCTCAAGACACTGTCCTCTCCGTTCAGTTACTCTTTCACATTCTTTTTGTCGCTGACTGAATTGCGTAATCCTCAAACCACAAAATTTTTATTTCTTCGCACCTTAACTTTAATCGTTTCTCAAAATTTCTCCTTCCTTCCCTTCACAGCTTGCTCGATGTACAGAGTGGATAACATTTTGTAAAGTTTACAACCCTGCCTTTCTCCCTTCCCAAGCAATGCTTCCCTTCCTATCCTACGACTCTTACAACTGCTACCTAGTTTCTGTACGTGGTAAATAAATTCCTTACATCATTTTATCCCTGCTGACTTTAGAATTCCCCCCCCCCCCCCCCAGGGGGCTCACTGTTCTTTCGTGAGTACTTGCGTAGCGAGCAAGGGGCCCCGAGCTAATGCAATCTTTCTATCCTTCCTGGACTGCATTTCCTTCCCTTCACCTCCTTTCCATTCCATATTCCTCTCCCTCCCCAAGAGGGACCTATAAGCTTACAGGTTTGGTCCCCCTATCTCAAACGACCAACCAACCAACATCAGAATTTGAAAGACTTTATTCCAGTTACCATTTTATAAAGCTTTCTCCAGATCTACCAAACAAAAATCTAGGTTTTACTTTTCTTAATCGATCTTACAAGGTAAGTCGTAACGTGAATATTGCATCACGTATTCGTTCCTTCTTCCTAAATCCAAACTGATTGGCCTGGTGCAAGTCTTTCGATTGGACGCCATTTCGGCGACTTGCATGTCCCTAGCCTACCCCAGTTATCCAACCGGGGAAAGGGATTTTACCTGAAATTTGTTTATAAGAGCTACTAGCTTATATCCCAGTGCTTCGCAACGGTTGTTGAAGGAGGGCCTGTATGTATCATGGCTTTTTAGGGTTCCGTACGTCAGTAAGTAAAAATAGAATCCTTGTTGAATCGCTCTGTCAATAAACTCAGTTGTCCTAGCCAAGATGTGAACTAAGTAAAAGTCATTGTATGAAACGATCCAGCTTCATACAGTTTCTGATAGAAAAGGTGAAACGTGCCAAAATAAGGAAAGAAATGTCGTTAAGTATTTAATACACAAAGCGACATCAGTAACACTATGTTCAATGTTTGTTTGTATTCGTAGGCATAAGATTGCTTAATTCTGTCACAGACGTTCGCTTCGTTGTTGCACTACCCCATACTTATTATGCAGCAACGGTGTTTACTAGTTATCTGGTGCACTACAGCTCCTCTATCGCTTGTTTGCTGTACTACGCAATCGATACTTTCAAGCATAACCTACATCTTAAACAATTTCTCTAATTCCACTTTTGTGAAACGAAGTTGCTCCATGCAAATCCGTGAAATAGTTTAGGAGACTAGGTATTTCTAATAGATGAACAGACTGTTAATGAAAACAGTTAAGATTGCGAAGTATCTTTTTTCCGTGATCTAATTTTGATGAAATCATGCCTATATGTTGTCCCAATCATAGCTTAAACGTCCTGTGAAAACCGCATGAAAATGTGTCAATAGTTTTTTTAATGCGTTTGTGAAACGTGTTAGAAATTGGCATATCTTGATGAACAAGATGTAGCTAAGATCATACATCAGTTATATTCTCCATTTAAAACATTTATTTCATGATCATTCATATCTCTGGACAATTGGCTGAGGCATGGAAAGCTATAGAAGAATAAGTAATAAGTATTTCTGTAATGAAGTAGAAATATCATTGTAAACAATTATTATTCTTACGGTTGCCTCTTTCCATTAGATGTGCTATTGTCGCTCCAAGCGTGAGACTTAAACTTCCATAGCAGTTATACATATACGTTGGACTGTGCTATCAGAATGTAAATATGTGGATTAAACACGGCGAGGATGTATCATTTTTATATTCATTGCGTTGAATCATATTTCGTAGAACATAGCAACAAAGAAAACGATTTTCAGAAATATGGTAAATTTGAAAAGTCAAAGGGTAAGTAGTATTTTCAAAGGGTAATAAACAGATCGCTGCCGCGAACTTCACACGAACACCTGCAGCGCTATCTATTTGTTCTTTGCTGCATTAAGCCGTACTTTTCAAGCACGAAATACACCTAAAGCTTCAAATTACGATACTTTTGCTTTTCTGGTCTGATTTGGATAAAATAAAGACTATATGTTGCGCTATGATATTCTGTATTTATCTTTAATACCCGCACGAATGTTCATGTAGTACTTTTGGAGATAACTCTCTACTAATAGACACATGCGACTGCTTTCAGAGAAATGTTTAAATTGTGATATCTTACCTTTTCTTATCCGATGTTGTGAAATGAAGCGTTTCTGTAACCGCAAGATACCCTCACGTTTCCTGTGAAAACACTACTATACTATTATTTGAGATGAAAGAGGAAGACAGATATGACGGTTGTAGATGAAAAACGTTAAACTGTGATGTCCTTAAAGTCTATATGTTGTCTCAAGGTACGCTGAAGTTACCTTTGAACACCCCATGCAAATTCGTGAAGTAGTTTTGGAGAAGTGGTTTCTAATAGATATACTGACATGACAGTCCATTAAAACACTTCGTGATTCTATTTTGACGAAATCATACCTAGATCCTGAACCAATCTTCGGTCATGTTTTCTGCGAAAACCGCATGAAAATTCGTCCAGTAGTTTTGAAGACTGAAGCGAATAGAGACAGGCCTACATTTACGGATTTATTATTAGTATAAATATGGTGTATAATTGTAGAATTTTGCAGGAATATATTTATTTGTATAAGTGCTGTATGTCGGTAAAATATGTTGCGAATATGGTTAGTAGTAAAGAAGTAATAAATTTAAACGTGATGATTTTCCATGAACGTTACTCTTTACGTTCTCATATCTCATGAACTACGTTTCATACTGTGATAGAATTTCGAACGTAAATTCAGCTTTAAGCGTGTATTCTGTCTGCAAAATTTCCTGCGAGTACAATTGGTAGTGTAGAAATTATAAATTGTAACGTTATACCGAACGTCATAGTTTTGCTCGATGAACAGCGGAAAAGTAGTAAGCGAGAAACTTTTTTCTTTCATTATTTTGATGTGGTTGTCTGCGAAAAAAAGTTTAATAAAGGTTTGAATTATGGTTCAAGCTTGTTGCAAGTCGCCAAACACTATCATTCTCATATTGAGTATTTATAAAGTCTCGTCGCATTATGTTCTTTGTGATTGCTATTGTTCATAACGTTATATCTCCTGAACCATGTGTCGCATGTGGTTTGTACTCCTACAGCAATTATCATCTTACGTAAGGAATATGTGTACCAAATCTAGTTGAAATCGGCCTAGGGGTTTAGGAGAAAACGTGCAGCATTGTCGTTTGACGCAGCAGTTTTTTCGCGCATCACATTGTTTATGACGTCATATCTCCTTACGTTTGTTGTCGTAGGTGTTTCTTACCCCAACGGCGATTGTTTCCTGATATTAAGGAACATGTGTACCACGTTTGGTTGAAATCGGTCCAGTAGT
This sequence comes from Locusta migratoria, assembly GCA_026315105.1. Classification (NCBI taxonomy): domain Eukaryota; kingdom Metazoa; phylum Arthropoda; class Insecta; order Orthoptera; family Acrididae; genus Locusta; species Locusta migratoria. The sequence continues at coordinate 430,237,992 of CM048747.1, forward strand.
TGATGTGGAACATACATACACAGACACATACAGCCTATTTTATAAGATGTAAGATTCTTCTGTAAATAATTCGTGTCGGAATTTTGCAACCATGACTTATTAAACTGATGGTTCTGTAATTTTCACACCTGTCTGTACCTCCTTTCCTTGGAATTGTATTAATTTTTTCTTGATCTATTTATAAAAAGTGGAAAAGTAGGAGAAATGAAGGGTAGAGATATAAGGAAGGAACTTAGGATGTATATCCAGTTCCCTACTCTTTAAATAACAATGATATGCCAAATTGATGACTGTACTCATCCTGTGATCTCCCTTTCGGTTTTTATCCCTCCTATTTCGCTCTAGTTCTAAACTAATTCTTCGTGTTTCAAAATTTTTCCTATCAATCAATCCCTTCTTTTCTCCCCAATTCTTTTCATTTATTCGTCATTAGCTACCTACAGAACAAATCTTAAGCATTCTTGTGTAGCAGCACATGACAAAACCGTCTATCCTCTTCTTGTATCCTCTTTGTTTCACATATGTACAGGGCTCCCGGAAAATGCTTTCTGAAAATACTTCCCAACAATGTTGTTGTTGTTGTTTGGATGTTTTAGGGGGACAAAACTACGGAGGTCATCAGTCCCCCTCCCAGCAATGAAAATTATTCTACACGTTTCTCCAATCCATGACCTGGTTCAGCAACAGTGTTTTGCATTTTCAAAAATTTAATTGGCAATGAAGAATTTCATGCTTTTGTCAGATGTTCCGATTATCGTATCTGTAATTAATACATCATTGCTGGTACACATAGGCACTGTTCATATTTTCCCGTAACTATCTAGCACCGTTTATAAAGTATGTAAATTAAAAGGAGTAAAATGGATAACTTACCTTAACTCTGAAAGCTGCATTTCTCACGATAATAATCATTTAAATGTATGGCATTAAAGCGAATAACAGCATACGTCAATTTTATTAGAGGACGGGAAATGGCAAGTGAAATCAGTGATTAAGTATGACTTTGGATACTCGGGTAAAAAGGTAATTAAAAGGAGTAAAATGAATGACATGCCTTACATTACAAAAGCCGCATTGGTTATGATAAAAATTATTTAATATAATCGCATTGAAGCGAATAAGCACATGTCAGTATCATTAGACTTGAAACGGCTAGTCACAAAGGCAAGTCATTGCAGTGATTTAAAAAGAGCAAGGTATAAAACCACGTAGAAACAGAGCACGCAACGAGACGAATACTCCGCAGCACCAACATGGTGCAGTATGATTCGTGGTAAGCGGGCGATTACAGAGACATGGCGCAATTAAACATTGGCTTGACACTGAATTGTCAGGCAGGAATAAGTTCGAACTGGGGCGAAGTGACGGCGCCGACAGCAGGAAATAGCGAACTATATTAGACACAAACATTTTTAGAATTTATAAACAATAAATACACTTAAAATACAAAAATGACAAGTGCGCGGAGTAATAGTGTTACTTACCTAAAAAATTCTAAAACCTCCAGAAGTTGATACAAAAGATATAAAGCCAATGTTTACGTAAATATCGTGGGATGTGGGATGAGATGGCGTGAGGTGGAAAAATAACTTGTGAAACGAAAAGAAGGGGAGAAGGAGCAAGGACATCCATAAAAAAAACTTAACTGATGGAACGTGAAAAGATCGAACGTAAGACTGTGGTGGCGAGATAAAAGTCTCGAAAGGAAGAAGAGGGAAACGAACACTTAAAACTAATCAAATTTCAAAAGGTTTTCTACATAGTATCATAAAATTATTGAATATTAACAAATATGTATTCTTCGGAAATGAATGTCTTCTAGTTTCCAACTTTTACTTTCTATCTTCCCCACAAAATTTAAATAAAGTACTTTTATTGTCTCATTTCCTACTCTGTTTCCTAGATCATCGCCTGCTTTAATTCCACTACCATCTCTTACTTACTTCCCAATCACTGTGGCCCTCTTATGCCCATCGACTATTGTAGCTTGCCGTCTGCTTTCTTTGCAGTTCGTAAGTAACTTTTCGTTCTCTCCATTTTTCTCTGGGATCTTCGGAATTTGAAAGCGTGCATTCCGGTTAATATTTTCAGAAGCTTTCTTTTAAGACAATGCGTAGAATCAGTATTGCCTCTAGTGTTGTTCCATTTCCCCGAGGTTGAAGACTACCAATTTTTTCTTTTCTTGTAAATAATTCGTATCAGCATTTTCCAACCAAGATTTACTAATAATTAAAATAAGACAGTCTAGATCGCAAGTTGTTGCATTTATTATTGGCAACCGGTTTCGGGTCTACAGAACCATCTTCAGGCCTTTGACACCTTGTTTGTTCTGTAGAACCGAAATCGGTTGCCAATAATAAATGCAACAACTTGCGATCTAGACTGTCTTATTTTAATTATTTAATTTTTTAAGGTCTCTGTTCCAAAAAAATTCTTTCAAAAACGATCTACTAAACTGATAGTTCTGTAATATTCAGAATTGTCTGCATCCTCATTTCATGAAACTGAATTTTTCCGAGCTTACTTCGCCGGTCGTATACATTTTACACAAAAGGTGGAATACTTTTGTCATGACTGTCTCTGAAAGAATTCAGTAATTCTGAGGGTATATCATCTTCGACATACTCATCTTCAGTGCTCTGTGAAATACTTCTCGGACTGTCGTATCTCCTACCTCATTCTCACTTACATAATCCTCCCTTTCTACATGACTGCTTTCATTACAGTTGTATAATCCCCCTCTCCACCCTACAGCTTTCCCTGTTTTTCTCCAAGCGTCTGTTTCACTTTCCCGTGTGCGGGACGTATCTTTCCCCCTACCTTTATATTATTCTTCTGTCTTAGATTTGTCTTCTATCAATATCTTGCTTAGTGATTTTGCATTTCATGTCAAACCCTTTTTTGGCCGTCTGTGTTTCATTTTTTGTTTCATTTGTTGAATTTTACAGTTCCTCCTTGCAGCTGTTTAGTTTAGTTTGTGAATTACATGTACCACCTTTTATACCGGGAACGAAGAAAGAAATTGACAGAGTTATGGGTATGGATATAAGGGAAGTTGGTGAATATGAACAACGGAGGGAGAAGGACATCCATAGGAAGGAAGAGCAATAGACTAACATGATACTTGAAAGAAATAAATAGCCAGCCAACTCCAGGGTTTCCACTAGTTCTATATTCACCGTGCTGGAACAAAATGTTGGTACTGTATGACGAAAAATTACAATTACGATTACCGTTCAACAATAAACTATCTTAATTGATAAAGTTTGAAGATTGTCTATATGCTCTTAAGTATTTAAAATCTTGTCAAAGCCAATGTTTATGTGACTGGGCTTCTTTGAGACTATTACAGACAATAGTTCGTAACTTTAATTCACTTCTGTAAATAGTGTATTGGATAAAGATTTCCTGCGTCAATGTCTCAAGCCCTGAAGTAGTCGAACTCAATAAATTCCATAAAACAGCAGCATTTTGTAAGCTTTAAGGCAGTTACCTTGCATCGTGTGTAGAAGACATAAAATTGTTTCACAGAACTACGACAATTATCAACAAAAGATACGGGTGTTGAAGATGGAGAAAATACTAAAGCAGTTCATTTCAAGGTCTGGGTTTACCTAAGTCTAGTGTCTCTTCGCGATGTGCACGTACTATTCCTGTAGAACGAAACTGCTGGGATCGATAGTGAGATCCGAGCTACTGTTCTCGCTCGTTCGAGCGAACAATAGGATTACGCAGTGTTCGCTGTCTTGAACTAGTACGCTGATAGCGTACTATATTGTCCCTTGCCGGAATAAGGAAGATTACAGAGAGTAGTATGGTAAATATGTAAATAGAACAGCTGATACAGACTAACGTTTACCAGCTGTCTACCACGGAGCGGTAATCTGAAAATATTTCAGATCTAAGAAGCAAAATATGCGAAAGCGCATTGGAACATGGCAAAGACAGATCTTCCTTGATGACAATGATGACATCAAATGTGTAGAAACTTTATCCATATGTCTGGGAAAGAGTGCAGGGGTTAATCATAGCAACTTCAGATCAAGTAGCACGATAAAGTTTCAAGACTTTAAAACAACTTCACCACATATATATATATATATATATATATATATATATATATATATATATATATATATATATATATATATATATATATATATATATATATATATATATGGTTTGTATTGGATTGTACATCGAAGAACCTTTCCACACTAGTTTACGGAACTGGAGTGCGTCTTTGAAAAGTGTTGTTACAGTGTGGGCATTTTTTGATGCTGCAAGGAAATACACCCAAAATTGCTCTGCCCGATAAAGAATTTCTTGTTTCCACGATTATTTTCTCCCTTTACCTCACACGTAAATTTATTTATTGGTTTATACAATATCATTTCTCATGACAGTTTGTGATAGACAAACTGTTCTGGTTTGTTAATAGTCTGCTACAAAACTGTAAATGCGAACATTCTCCGTCCGATACACGTACACAATTCCCTTCAGACATCTTCATTTATGTGGTAACGTCGAAGGATTTTATTCTGTTTCAATTTGTTTTTTATTGTGGGTACTTGTCTTGCACAAGAATGCTGGTGTATCGTTATCGTCCCTTTGCCAACCAGAATGGATGGAACGGATGGAGTTTTACTCATGTAAAAACAAAGTCCCAACTTACACGTACTCAGTCTACTATGATGCCACTGAGTACCAGATATTGTTCTGCTGAAACCATGCTGGATTTTATAAAGGACATTTTTGTTTTGTCAAATGTGATTATTCTGGAACGACATACTTCCTCCATAATTCTACAACAAATTGACCATTATGAATATATATATCTATACCATTATTAGAATTCATGGTAAAAACTTTGAGTTTTGATTTACTTTATACATCGATATAGTCATGTCAGTTATGTTATTCCGTGATGAAACCCACTACTAATTTCTGTTGCTGGCTTGTAATATTATAGAAGCAAAAATTAATATAAAATCTGTAATGCATGAGACCACAAATACTTTTTATATGATTAATAATTTCAAATTATTTTTGAGTCGTATTCTGACAAATAAATAAAAGAAAATTAAAATTGTTCAGTAATAACACGGGTTGTCGTCAACTTCTCTAATTTTTATGACAACCATTCATCCAAGAGTAGAAATGTTAATGAAAAGGTGTCGTCTGACAAAGATTTTGTGATTTAACATTTTTTATCTGAAAAAGGCTTGAAGGTAAGTCAAAACTAATAGAAAGGTAGATAATAAGTAAACTATGGCACCTTTAAAGATATTTATGTAAAATATGATTTCTATAAAATCTAAGCCGGCCGCAGTGGACGAGCGGTCTGCAGCGTGCTAGTCACGGTCTGAACGGCTGCTGCGGTCGGGGCTTCGAATCCCCCCTCGGGCATGGATGTTTGTGCCGTCTTTAGTATAAGCTAGTTCATAAGTAGTTTGTGAGTTTAAGAACTGATGTCTCCGTAGTTAAGTCGCATAATCTCTAGAACATTTGAACATTTGAATTTTAATAAAATCAAATAGATAATTATTCCAAATACTGACCATGTCAAAAAATTACCAGACTTGTAATCATTTCTATTGTGGTACATGGTATCGTTCCTGCCTTTCATGCCTGTAACTACGATGTTCACACAAAAACTTTTCAAAAGTACTATCAAAGACGTTTTTCATTTCTTTGTTTAGGCTAAGAGTGACACTGGTCTATCATCGAAACTAGTAGCACTGTCCAAAATAAACGATAGGGAAAGGTTTTTACCCTAGATTTCAGCAACTATTTTGCACCTACGTTTCCCCCGCCTGTATGTTACCTAATTTTCTTACGACTCTTTTTGGAAACTATGACATGCTGTATTTTTCCAGTTAACGTGTGCCCTTTATGAACCCAGCGACGAACGATACATTTGTACTAGAAGCAGAGAACGGTCCTCGCATTATCCATGGGTATCTAATCTGTTGCACATGTCCTTCCCCCATTAAGGGATTGAAGTTATTTTTCTATTTTTCTGTTCAGAGATCCCAGTGCCATTTCCGCGATCATGAGATTACTGAGAGAGTTTGTGTTATGATTTTCACGTGTGCAGTGGGTTAGTTCTCATAAACGAGATTTTCAAGTCCCATACGAAACCAATAGAAACGAATGCAGATGATATAGAGAAAACAACAGAAAAGAGCAAAAAGGAGATAAAAGGCAATCAAATATTAAATGCCATTCATTCTGCCTCAAACTATTGATGATAACAATAGCTCCCACTTTGGAAGATAGCGTTAAAATTGTTCAGTTGGTCAGTCATTCCACGTCATTTCATCCAATTTGAGAAATGGTCACCATCAGACCCATTTTAACAGAGCTGCAGGTACATCTGATAGCAAGTCATGCCCACAGCTTGAAGGTTACTCAGCCAATTTGTGGAAGACTGTGAATAGATCGTTATGTTTCACAGCTGTTTAGAAGACTACTACTGTTGTGATAAAAATGAAAACTACCATCATACGTGCGCTAGTTACAACCATTGATATCTCCGAGCTAAAACATTTTTATGATATGATATTTGAACTATTTATGTTGACCGTTGATGTTAGATCACATGATAAATATTAACTATTGAAAGTGATTAGTTATTGAGATATTTAGAGGGGGAACATTTTCGTCAAATCTCTCGAAATTATAGCCAAACTATTTCTAAATAGTTTCATTTACTAGCAGATATTAATTTCCTTTGATCTTGTTTTCACTCCGTTCCTATTATGTGAGGAATAATATTTATTATTCTTTTGACATTGTCGAAGATTGTAGGTACGATTTTTTGTTTAATATACCAAGGATGAATTCACAGAGTCGCGATAGCATTTGTCTTTTATTTATGTAATAACCAGTTTTTGCTATTTAACGAGACATCATAAAAAGTTTTATTTATTTATTTATTTATTTAGCCTGATCAGATTAGGGCCATCAGGCCCTCTCTTACATCGGACCAGGGTTTTACACATACAGTATTTCTTTACATGTGAGTTACCTATAACATAATAATGATTTTTACAGATGAACAGTTAATAACATTATTTATACAGGTTGATTACATGTAAAAGGATGTAAATAAAAGGTAATAACTTAACTCTACATATGTAATAACTTAACTCTAAATAGGATTACTACTAACAGTACCACTGAGACACCTTCTGCTGCTGCTGCTGGTGTAATAATAGAAGTAATAACATTTATATTAGCAGATACAATATTTACTTTTGAATATATCGAGACTGGTTAACGCATGGCGAATTTTGACAGAAGCTGTACCTGGCGAGAGCAATGGCAGTTGAAGAATATCTGGGAGGAGGAATGGATGTAACGTACCTGGACCGTAGGGTAAAAAAGACTGGCGTCATTATTGCTTTAGCAGATAATCCATTAACTGTCGTTTGAAGCTGTCAGTGTTATTCAGTTCTCTGATACTGAGGTAGATTGTTCCAGAGCCTGGTTCCTGCTACTGAAAAGGATTTTGAGAAACCGGCTGAGTGATGGGTAGGGACAGAAAGGGTTTTGCTCTGACATGAACGAGTAGTTTTTTTGTGTTGATCAGATAAGAGTGTTAAGGTCGAGGAAAGATATGAGGGACAATGTACGTTGATAAGAGAGTAGAGGAAACAGAGTGTATGAAAATCTCTGCGCTTGTCAGCACGGAGCCAGGATAGTTGCTTATAAGATGGTGAAATGTGATCAAAGAGACGGATGTTGCATATATATCGAACGCAGGCATTCATGATTAGTTCCAGACGTCGTGAGCTTTCCCAAGAGAGACCTTGCAAGATAACATCACCGTAATCAATAATTGGAATTACAAGCGTTTGTATAAGTTTCTTTTTAAGATCGAGAGGAAAAAACTTCTTATATCTCTGTAGGGCATGAAGAGATGCTGATGCCTTCCTACACACGGCGGCTGTGTGCTCAGCCCAATTTGGTTTGTCGTCTATTATCACTCCCAGACTTTTTGCCGAGGGCGAAAAATAGATAGGTGTGTCATTTAATATTAATGGTGGTTGAGATTCGCGGTATTTGTGGTTAATGAGTCTAGGATGACCTACTAGAATCGCTTGTGTTTTACTTGGATTGAGCTTTAATCCTATATTCTGTGCCCACTTTGATAGTGCACATAGGTCAGAATTAAAATTCTCGATTGCTGCCTTCAGGTCTTTTGGTTTTGCACTTAAATACAACTGGAGGTCATCGGCATACATGTGGTATTTACAAAAGGACAAGACCGATGATACGTCATTTACATACAATGAAAAGAGAAGTGGACCTAGCACCAAACCCTGTGGTACGCCTGATAGAACTTTTCTCCACTGTGACTTTTCGGTGCCGGACATGACGCACTGAAGACGCGATGTCAAGTATGAGCGAAACCATTGCACCACGCCTTGAGAGAAATTTAGACTGCTAAGTTTAGCAAGTAAAATATCAAAGTCCACAGTGTCGAAAGCTTTGCTAAAGTCTAAGAAGCACATAATAGTCGCCTCTTGTCTATCCATTGCCTGCTTAAGATCGTCTGTTACTTTTATCAAAGCAGATGTTGTGCTGCGATATTTGCGAAAACCTGATTGGTGTTCGTCAAGAAGTTTATTAGTAGTCAAGTAGCTGGTTAGCTGATCATGTACTATATATTCTAGGGCTTTGGACAGTGCCGGAAGAATGCAGATAGGTCGGTAATCAGAGGGTGCTGTGGCAATGTCCTTTTTTGGCAGTGGCTTAACTAGTCCACGTTTCCATGCATCAGGAAAAACACTTGTGGCTAAGGACTGATTAAATATATCTGTTATGATGGGCAGCAGTGGATCAATAATCAGCTTTATCATTTGGATAGTGATACCATCATCCCCGGTAGATGCTGATGTAATACGCATAATGGCTTTTTGACTGTATTTCCAGTAACATGCTTAAAACAAAACTTATCACGGTTAGCGTTGTTGATCCTCCTGATATGGTCAATAAGTGTTTGTTTCGTTTGGTGATCGATTGAAGTGGTAGGCGTTGTGAAATAATGATTTAGTTCCTCAATGGAGACAGTGGGTTCGGCTGCAGTTTTTATTTTCCCAATACCAAGACCGCGCAGGTTTTTCCAGAGGACAGCCGGTCTATTTATATTGTCGGTTAATGAATGGGCGTATCTGAGTTTAGCATTTCTCACAGCCTGGCTGACTCTGTTACGTTTCTGCTTGTACGAGGTGTGATTTTCAGGTGTAGGGTGCAGTTTGTATGTCCGATGTGCAGTGTCTCTGAGATTCATGAGCTGTTTTAGTTCATCAGTTAGCCATGGTGTGGGTTTCCTTCTCACTTTTTTGGTTTTGATGGGCGCATATTTATCATACAGCTGGTTAAGTTTATTTGTAATTTTGTGAAGTTTCTCGTTTACATCCGGGAGGGTGTCGGAGGTTGGCTCGAAAATTATTTCTAGTGCATCAGCTGTCAGTTCAGGTAAGTTGATGCGTCTTAAGTCACGGTATGCAGTTAACAGTGGTTTCTTCCTAGGGCATTCTAGCGAGTACGTCATGAAAATTACATCATGGGCAGACATACCAGGCGCAGATGTTTATGACGTTCGAATTACTCTGTCTGGAAACCTTGTTGCAAATATATCTATTAAAGTGTGACTATCAGCTGTGTGATGAGTGGGTGCAAGCTGAAGTAAGGTTAGATTCGAAGATGTAAGCATACCCTTGAACTTCATACAGGACGGACTGTTGAACAGAAAATTTATGTGTTAGTGTCACCTGCTATAATTATGTGCTCATAGGTTGATTCGAGGTCTGAGAGGGCAGTTTCGAAGCAGTCCAACGCACCTACCTTCGGAGGTTTATAGAGGACGCATATTAGACACTTTTCTTTGAGAGGTTTTATCTCTATGAACATGTATTCCACTTGTTCAGTTTCATCGTTATTTGACGTGTGCAACACGGTAGGAGATAATTCAGAGCGAATGTAAGCTCCAACGCCGCCTGCAATCGGTCATGTCTTAGGAAGACATAGCCATCTAAATTTACGGAACTGGTGGTAATGCTTGGTTTGAGCCAGGTCTCCGATAGAAGAATTATATGAAGACACAAGTCTTGAAATATATGGCGGAACTCAACTAAATGAGCTTGTAGTGATTGAACATTTGCGTGTGCCACGTGGAGCTGTGTGCGCTCAGTTGTAGCGCGCGCGATGATACCGCTAGTCGGTAGGGCAGCGGCAGTGGGCTGTGGGGTGGCGGCGTCCTTTTCTGCGAACGCAGGACACATTGGAATGTGGCGTGGCTGAGTGGCTAGCGGTCCGGGGGGTCGGGGGAGGAGTGCAGGACACCAGAGAGAGAGAGAGAGAGAGAGAGAGAGAGAGAGAGAGAGAGCGGAATCAGGTCAGGTGGGTTCAGAGACAGGGGAGGGACAGGGAGGCGCTGCAGCCAAGGTCAGCACGACCTGTTTACGCCAAGCGGCAGCGAGGCGCCGAGGAGTGGAGGGGGAGAATCTCGCCAAGCAAAGACAAAATAATCTGCACGGAACGACACTAAGTAAAGATACCAATATCGACAGTGGAGCGAAACAATTGCCAATGATGCGTGAGACCAGCGCTATATAAAAGTGAATTTAAACCTAATATGGTACCGTAATTGATAATGTAGGTATGAGAGTAATAGTAAAACAGCACTATCCTAAAGTGAACCAGTAAGTGTCACTAAAAATATAATGATAATTTGCTAGAAGAAAGAGAAAAAAAAGTGTAACAACAAATCACACCAATCAAATAATGATAATTTACTAAAATAATAAAGAGAAAGCTAACTAATGTAGTATAATAGATATTAATGTACATAACATTTTCTTTAGAAAATCGATATAAAGTGTAGCAAAAGAACAAAAAAAAAAAAAAAAAAAAGGAAAGAAAAAAAAAATAGTAAGCTACACGTAGAAGTAGTGGCGGCAAGTGTTCAAGTGTTTTTATCTCCTAAAGCAGAGGCTTTCGAGTTCATTTGCATTTGTAATTGATATTTTGCCATTGTTCGTCTTCACCATTATTCTGCCGTCACTTGTCCATACATTGTGTAGGCCAAATGTTGCGATTGCACTATTCAAAATTTTTAACCGCTCGGAAGTGAGATCTTCACGTATCGTCAGACCTGATTTTACCAGTTTCTTCTTGGCTCTAAAGATTTCGGATCTCTTCCTGTACGAAACAAACTTCACTATTATGGGCCTATGTTTAGTGGATTCCCCTGTCTTACGTCCTACTCTGTGACTTCTGTCGATGTCGTTAACGGTCACCTGCACCCCTAGCTTTTCTGTGGCCAGCTTCACTACGATTTCATCGGTGTTTTCACTACTATGTTCTGGAATCCCGAACAGTCGTAGGTTGTTACGTCTCTGATATTGTTCATCTGTTCTCTCGATTAGCTTCTGCTCGAGAGATCGTGCTCTGTCTGCGGTGTCCTCCAGGGTCTTTTTCAGTGCGCATATCTCACTGGCATTCCTGTCGAGCGTCTGCTGTATTTTGAGAGTCACTGAGGCAGTGACGGCGTCGGTGATGGTCTGGAGCACCGTGGCGAGCGCGCCCTCCGCCTGCAGCGCGGCACTTACCTCGGCCCTGACGAGTGCGCCGATGTCGGCGGTGGCCGGCGGCGCGGCCGCGGTCGCCGGCACCGGCTCGCCTGCTGCCCCCTCGCCGGACTGGCCGTTGGCGGTGCTGCGCGTTGTTCGACGACTTTCCATTTTAGATGCAGTTACACGATCACAGGCACTCCGAATAGTACAGCGATTCAACACTTGGCACTTAACACACGTTTTGTGACTATTTCAAACAGCCAAACTGCTTAGTAACACCTCCAAATACCAGATAAACTTGCGAGCCTAACTAGCGTGCGTCACTCACTGGCGGCCATCTTGGATTTTAGGTAATACTAATTGTATTCCTACTAATAAATCGTATCATATACATAAAACATTTCTGCCCTAACTCATGGGTATAAGAGATTTTTTAATGATATGACGGCAGACATATATTACATGCATCACACCTTTTATCGTGATGCTTGCAATTATAGTTGCCTAAAATATTTTATGATCTGAAGAAAGCTCGTTAAGTGCCTAAATAGATTTTCAGAAAAATAAAATAAAATTTCAGTCTTGATATTGACGAGTTGGTCGTTGGTATAAGACAATATTTTGCTGGAATGGTAACCAACTTCGACATGAAATAGGCGTATTTTTAATTCCACATAAAAGAGAAACTTGCGTTGGCCCACGGTAGCTTTGATTTTATCACTTCAGAAAAAAAAATTTCATTAAATCTACTATCATTAAAAAATAGCAGGCCCAAAAATAAGGAGCCACTTCCCAAACTATGGAAAAAGTTCTGCATAGGACTCTTCCATTATGTTCTCAAACCTTAACTGATTTTATGTTTGGTTGTATGGTCATGTTCCGCAGCAGGTGTTAAAATTAACAATCAGAGGTATTCCGTCTTGTGCTGCCTGCAATTAAGACATTTATTTTACACCACACGCATTTTTCCCCCAGGGGGCCCACAGTTCTTTTGTGGGTACGTGTGTGGCGCGCACGGGGCCCCGAGCCGGAGCAGCCTTTCTTCTGCCCCAGGCTGCTTCACTTTCCCTCCCGGTTTATGCCTTCGCCCGGAGACGGGCATATTTCGTGAGATACGGTGGTTCTTGTTGTGGTTTTTCTTCCTTCGTTCCTTCCTTTCTTACCCTTCGTTTTCTGTCTTTCTCTCCTTGAACTCTCCTAGCCTTCTTCTCCTCATTAGTCTCCGCCTCGGCGTTTGAGACACTTCTTTTCTTTCCTTCTTTCTCTTCCTTTCCTATCCTCTTCTTCTTTCCTCCCTGTGCGTGTCTGAAGGCCGACCCACGCATTATCGTGCGTAGCAGGTGACGGGGTAACGCGTAATTCCCCGCCCCGGGTAGACGTAAGGCACGTACGTACCCCCTGGTAAAGGCCAGGCCCAGGGAGGGGTGATTACCCGAGCTGGTACCTTCCGAACGTGCCGATTGGTCCCTCCGTCAGTTCTCGGGAGGTGTGACCTGAGGTGTGAACAATCACCTAAGGCGGGTAAGCCCTCGGAGAGGGCCCCCACTAGGAAGGAGCGCGCCATCGGAGACGCCGGTAATCACGGGGGACACTTCCGCGATGACTTCCTTATCTTCTTTCGTGACGTTGACCCACAAACGTAAGTTAGACTCGCCTCAGCCTAAAAAGACTCTGCCTAATGTACCTAAATTTCTGGTTGTCTCTCGCACCGACGGAAAGGATTTCACTTCTGTCAATCCTTTCGTTATACAGAAAGGTGTAGATGCAATTGCTGGCCCTGTTAAAACCTGTTCACGTCAGCGCAATGGCACATTGTTGCTGGAAGTGGAAAGTGCCTTCCAAGCCCAAAAACTGATACGTACTACGTTGTTGCACACTTTTCCAGTTAAGGTCGAAGCGCACCGCACACTCAACTCGTCACGGGGGGTAGTCTTCACGAGATCCCTTGACGGGTTGTCTGATGAAGATATCCAATCGTATATGTCCGATCAGGGTGTGACAGCCGTCCACAGGGTCATGAAAAAGGTCGATAACCATCTGACACCGACTCGTACTGTGTTTTTGACGTTTGACAAAGTTGACCTCCCATCGAAGGTCAAAGCAGGGTATGAAGTCATCTCCGTCCGCCCTTATGTACCTAACCCAACGCGCTGTTTTCAGTGCCACAGGTACAACCATACCCGTGAACATTGCCCAAATGCAGCAAAGTGTGTGACTTGTGGTAGGGACGCCCATGAGGGGGATTGCCCACCTCCGTCCCCTCACTGCCTAAACTGCAACGGTGACCATGCGGCTTCCTCTCGCGACTGCCCTGTATACAAGGATGAGAAGGTAATCCAGCAAATTCGGGTTACGGAGAAGGTATCGACATCTGCCGCTCGTAAGTTGTTGGCGAGTCGAAAGCCCACTGTCCTCCCAGCGGGTACATACAGTAAGGTACTCACCTCACCTTGACCTACCAAGGATTCCAGTACCCAGACATGTGACTTCACTTTCGCTGACACAGTTGTGCGATCCGCCAGCCCGAAGATTGCCCGTTCCACGTCCCCGCTCCCTCTTGCTGCTTCTATGGTACAGTCTTCGTCAAACTCTAGTAAACCGCGGGCACCTAAACAAGATGCCCGGATCTTGAAAAAAGAACCCGTCCGTGAGGATTTTCTGCGTTCTCAGGCTTCCCAACCGTCAACTGCCTCTTCCCGCCGTCACTCTTCCAGAAGAGCTGACAAGAAAAAGAGTTCCTCTCCTTCCCCGCCGAGGCGTGACCCATCTGTCACGCCGTCCAACAGTTGCCGGCCTCGGCCGTCTTCTGTTTCACCGGGACGCTCCGTTTACCGGGCGCCCGGCCCTTTACCGGCGGTGGAAACTGCCCCTCCTGATCAACCCAGGGAGGTGGCAGGCGCGTCGGTAGAACCAATGGAACATGACCCTTTGCCCCCAGACAGCGATGGCAGTGCTCCCTCGAAATCCGGTCCTCAGCGGCCGTCGAGGTGACCCCGCTCGCTACTTGGTTTTTATCCTTATTTCTTCTCTCATTTTTATCATGGCGCTCCTTCAATGGAACATTCGTGGCATTCGTTCTAATCGGGAGGAGTTAAAACTACTCCTTCGATTGCACTGCCCGCTTCTAGTCTGCCTCCAGGAAACTAAGTTGCGTCCACGTGATCGTGCAGACTTTCCACACTACACCTCTGTGCGGTTCGACCTGCCACCCGTGGAAGGTGTCCCAGCCCATGGAGGGGTTCTGATGCTCCTTCGAGACGACGTCTATTTCCATCCCATTTCCTTGCACACTCACCTACAGGCAGTTGCCGTCCGCATCACCTTATCCACATTTACCTTCTCCCTCTGTAATATATATTCGCCGTCGTCATCTGCCCTTACTAGGGCAGATGTGCTAAACCTTGTTGACCAGCTCCCTTCACCTTTCGTGTTGGTAGGCGACTTTAATGCCCACCACCCCCTATGGGGCTCTCCGGCACCTTGTCCGAGAGGCTCCCTTTTGGTGGACATTCTCCACCACCTCGATCTTGTCTGCCTCAACACCGGTGCACCGACCTTCCTTTCTGACACAACACACACTTATTCCCATATAGACCTCGCAATATGCACTCCTCAGCTTGCCGGTCGGTTTGAGTGGTATGCACTTTCTGACACGTACTCGAGTGACCATTTCCCTTGTATCATCCACTTCCTACATCATTCCCCATCTCCACGTCCCACCAGTTGGAACATTTCTAAAGCCGACTGGGGGCTTTATTCTTCCATGGCTGTTTTTCACAATCAGAATTTTCCCAACTGTGACAGTCAGGTCGAATACCTCACAGAGGTTATTCTCACTGCTGCTGAACGTTCTATACCTCGTACATCCTCTTCTCCACATCGTGTCCAGGTCCCTTGGTGGACTGCAGCCTGCCGCGACGCGCTTCGAGCCCGGCGCCGTGCTTTACGCACCTTCCGCCGCCACCCAACTTTGGAGAATTGCATCAATTACAAACGTATGAGAGCGCAGTGCCGTCGTATCATAAACGACAGCAAGAAAGCTTGCTGGACTGCTTTTACTAGTTCTTTTAACCGTTTTACTCCCTCCACGGTTGTCTGGGGTGGCCTACGCCGTTTGTCCGGCATCAAGATCCACTCCCCGATTCCTGGCCTGACCGTGGAGAACGCAGTCCTCGTGGACCCAGCTGATGTTTCAAACGCATTGGGTCGTTTCTTTGCGGAGGTTTCGAGCTCTGCCCATTACCACCCTGCCTTTCTCCCTCGCAAACAGGTAGAGGAGGCACGGCCGCCTTTTTTCCGCTCTTTTAATCGTGAAAAGTATAACGTCGCCTTCACCATGCAGGAGCTAGATCGTGCTCTCGCCCTGTCCCGGTCTTCTGCTCCCGGGCCCGATTCCATTCATATTGAGATGCTGAAGAACCTCTCTCCTGCGGGCAAGTGCTTTCTTCTTAGTACCTACAACCGCATATGGACTGAAGGTCATGTTCCCACAAGTTGGCGTGAAGCCATTGTTGTCCCCATCCCCAAACCAGGGAAGGACAAACACCTTCCTTCCAGCTATCGCCCCATTTCTCTGACGAGCTGCGTCTGTAAGGTGATGGAACGCATGGTTAACGCTCGGTTGGTCTGGCTCCTCGAATCTCGCCGCCTCCTGACTAATATCCAATGCGGTTTTCGTCGACACCGCTCTGCTGCTGACCACCTCGTTACGTTGTCGACCTTCATTATGAACAACTTTCTAAAGAAGCGTCAAACAGTAGCAGTGTTCTTCGACTTGGAGAAGGCGTACGATACCTGTTGGAGAGCGGGCATTCTCCGCACATTGCACACATGGGGCCTTCGGGGCCGCCTTCCTCTTTTCATTCAAGCGTTTTTGGCGGATCGCAAGTTCCGGGTACGGGTGGGCTCTGTTTTGTCAGATACCTTTTGCCAGGAGAATGGGGTACCACAGGGCTCCGTCTTGAGTGTGGCGCTCTTTGCCATTGCAATCAATCCGATCGTAGATTGCCTTTCAGCCGACGTCTCCGGATCTCTTTTTGTTGACGATTTCGCAATTTATTGTAGCGCCCAGCGGACGTGTCTCTTGGAGCGTTCTCTCCAACGCTGTCTTGACCGTCTATATTCATGGAGCATCGCAAACGGCTTCCGGTTCTCCACTGAGAAAACTGTGTGTATCAATTTCTGGAGATACAAGGAATTTCTTCCACCTTCTCTACGTCTCGGCCCTGTTGCTCTCCCTTTCGTGGAGACTACAAAATTCTTGGGACTCATGTTGGATCGGAAACTTTGCTGGTCCACACATGTGTCCTACCTGGCTGCCCGTTGTGCCCGATCCCTTAACGTTCTTCGTGTCCTCAGTGGCACGTCATGGGGAGCGGATCGTACCGTCCTGCTTCACCTTTACCAGGCCATTGTTCAGTCGAAGCTCGACTATGGAAGCCTTGTATACTCTTCAGCACGGCCGTCGATTCTCCGCCGTCTCAACTCTATCCACCATCGTGGATTACGTCTGGCGACCGGTGCATTTTATACCAGCCCTGTTGAAAGTCTGTATGCCGAGGCTGCTGTATTACCCTTGACCAATCGACGTGGCATACTCTTGTGTCGGTACGCATGCCGCCTACGGTCGATGCCCAACCATCCATCTTACAGATTATTTTTTGACGACTCACTCGATCGCCAATATCAGTTGTCTGCGATTGCCTTGCTTCCACCGGGAGTTCGGTTTCGCCGCCTGCTACAGCGGCTCGATTTTACCCTTCCTTCCACCCTTCGGTTGAGCGAAAGCCCATTGCCACCGTGGCATCAGGCCCAGGTTCACACACACCTCGAACTTAGTTCGCTCCCCAAGGAGAGCACTCCGGATTTGGTATTCCGCTCGAGGCTTGTCGAACTCCGTTCGCGGTTCGATAATGCCGTATTTATTTACACTGATGGTTCCAAGAGCACTGCCGGTGTCGGATCTGCCTTCGTCGTCGGGGACAACCGTTTCCAATACAAGCTCCCTGACCGGTGCTCAAACTTCACGGCTGAGCTTTTCGCCCTCCACCAGGCCGTTTTGTATACCTGCCGCCACCGCCACCCTTTCTATGCCATATGTTCGGACTCCCTTAGTGCCCTGCAGAGTCTTAAGGACCCTTTCTCGAACCATCCTCTCGTGTATCGGATCCAACGCTCCCTCCAGTTGCTGGCGGATGACAGCTGTCACGTTTCTTTCCTGTGGGTCCCTGGCCATGTGGGTGTGCCCGGGAATGAGGCCGCCGACACAGCAGCCAAGGCAGCAGCTCTTTTGCCTCGCATGGCTACCTTTTGCGTCCCATCGGACGATGTTCAACGGGCTCTTCGCCGGAGTATCGTGTCGCAATGGCACAGTGTGTGGCTTTCACTGTACAACAATAAATTGCGAACTGTCAAACCGATCCCGACCGCTTGGAGGACATCCTCACGCCCCTCTCGGCGGGAGGAGGTCATCCTGGCTCGGTTGCGGATCGGTCATTGCCGTTTCAGCCACCGTCACTTGCTATCCGCCGAACCTGCACCGCTATGCTCCTGCGGTGAACTGCTGACAGTGCGACATGTTTTACTGACTTGTGTTAATTTCAATCATCTCCGTGTAGCCCTTCACTTTCCGTCTACTCTGGAGGAAATTTTAGCTCTTGACACACGAGCAGCTGCTCGAGTTTTGCGTTTTATCAACTTGGCCAACTTATCCAAGGATATTTAACTCTTTTAATTGTCTTTTATCTTTCGTTTTTAGCCTCTTGTTGATTTTCTGACAGTCTACAATTTTTTAGATCATAGCGAATCTATGTTCTTGGCTGGGCGCTAATGACCATAGAAGTTGTGCGCCCTAAAACCACAAAAAAAAAAAAAAAAAAAAAAAAAACAAAAAAAAAAAAAAACAAAACAAAAAACACACGCATTTCGCTTTTTATTTTAAAAGAATCTTCTGTAGTCTGTAAATGATACAAAGGTTTGTATAATTTTTTATGTATATAGGAATTAACAACGGTTTTTACCTTTCGTCGACGCTAGGCGTATGTGTTTTTAAACTGATGTTCAGTCTGCGTACGGTGTTACTGTTTCTTCTATACAGCCAACTGCTGTTTCTCCGTCTTGTTGGCTGGAGTTGATTGGCTTCCGAAGAGTGTTTTACGTTTGTATCTTCCACTTTTCGCCTGTTTTTGTGTCGTTTTTTCCTTACAATTCGGTACCACTCCACTTATTTAACCTGTACAGGATTTGTAGTGGAACACAGAAACCCCTACTCACACCCCTCCCCTACCTCCACCACATTTCAGCCCAACCTGTATTTACATATCTGAGAAGTATCTCATATATTCTGTTTTCTAAAATTAAATATTGCTCATGCGCGCACACACACACACACACACACACACACACACACACACAAATACTGGTATGAGAAAAGTATACAGAGACAGGCGAAAAGTGCTCAAACGCGCGTTAGAAGCAAACCAACTCCAGCCAACGGAGAAACAGAAGCGAGATAAAAAAAGGACAATAACACCGTGAGTACACTAAACATCAATTTAAAAACATGTAGACCTAAAGTGCACAAAGAGTTTAAAACTCTGTTTTTAAGCAGTGTATACAAAACATTGTACAAACCTTTGTGTCACTTATATATCACAGAAGAGGCTTTTAAAATAAAAAGCAAAAGGCATCTAGTGTAAAATAAATGTCTATTTTGCAGTCAGCAAGACGGAATAATAATCTAATGTTTGTATAGCTTACGGGACTTAACTACGGGGTCATCAGTCCCTAAACTTACAAACTACTTATGAACTACTTACGAACTAGGACGGCACAAATTTCCATGCCCGAGGGGGGATTCGAACCCCCGACCGTAGTGAGACGGAATAATTCTGATAATTAATAATCTTAATCGATTTGGTGTTCCATGTTTACAAGCCAAGGGAAGAGTTTCTTATTAGGTAACGTTTCTTCAATAGCGCATTAATATGGCTACGAGAACTTATTTTGGCACGCAATTAATATTGTGGATGGAGCAAGATTGTTAACAATAACATGCTGCTTTGGAAACCAGCAACAATCTTTCCTACCTGGCCTATACAATAAAAGTGTACGTTCCTAGGGTTGCATGGAGTTTATTAGAACGTATTTTGTCCACGTGATACATTATTTATATTTATCAACGTGAGCCATAAAAGAGGCTGTATATCAGAAACATTGTCGCTAACAATTCATTTTTCACCAATTCTCAAAAAATGGTGAGCTGTCAAACCATTACGATTTATTCGCCATTTTGTCTGAGTAATCTCAAAGTTAACAATCCCGATACTAAAAGCACAGCACATCGTCTACATCTACATCCATACTCCGCAAGCCACCTGACGGTGTGTGGCGGAGGTTACCTTGAGTACCACTATCGGTTCTCCCTGCTATTGCAGTCTCGTATTGTTCGCGGAAAGAGAGATTGTCAGTATGCCTCTGTGTGGGCTCTGATTTTATGCTTATTATCTCTTCACGAGATATACGTAGGAGGGAGCAATATACTGCTTGACTCCTCGGTAAAGGTATGTTTTCGAAACTTCGACAAAAGCTTGTACCGAGTTACAGAGCGTCTCTCTTTTAGAGTCTTTCACTGTAGTTTAACTCTTTCACGATTATTAAATGATCCTGTAACGAAGCTGAGTACTCTCCGTTGGATCTTTTCTACCTTCTCTATCAACCCCACCTGGTGAGCAGTATTCAAGCAGTGGGCGAACAAGTACACTGTAACCTACTGGAATAAACTACTTCCAGTTACTGACCTGCTATAGTGTAGCTAAATGATAAAGGATCTTTTTTCTATGCATTAGTAGCACATTACACTTGTCAATTGCCAATTCCTGCACAATGCGTCAATTCGTTGCAGATCCTCCTGCATTTCAGTACAATTTTCCATTGTTACAACCTCTCGATGTACCACAGCATCATCCGCTCATCCGAAAAAAGCTCAGTGAACTTCCGATGTTATTCACGAGGTTATATATATATATATATATATATATATATATATATATATATATATATATATATATATATATAATAGCAACGATTCCACGACACTCCCCTTACTTCGGAAGGCTTCTCTTCATTGAGAATGACACAATGCGTTCTGTTATCTAGGAACTCTTCAATCCTATCACACAATTAGTCTGAAAGTCCATTTCCTCTTACTTTGTTTATTAAAAACTGTGGGGAGCAGCAGGTAGTTAAGAGTTTACTTATCTTCCTATAAGATGTGCCTGTACCTATGGTGAAAGGTTTAACAGGGATCTTTGTTTCGGAAGTTCTGCAGACCTCTGGCTGCCGGATGGACAAATATCCTCGGCTGACAGACACTAGGCTACGATGTCATGGAGTAGCGATATACACAGCTACGGATGGCGACATTATCGTCTACACCAGGAATAAAATGGCCGTGCATTGGCAGAGCTTCCCCTTCATGTGGAAATGTTTCTGACAAGATTATGGCCGCACTACGGAATTTAACAGACTTCTACCATTTAGGAAATCTTTTTCATTATAGGGCCTGCAGTATTGAATATATCGTAATACGACAATTTTTGAATTATTTTATCCTTCAGTGCTGCTAGTTACTTCTATTTAGTCACTATGGGTTTCACCTTATTGCCATTGTCAAGTCTTCTGGAAAAGTCTAAAAAAGTTTTTCGCAAATATTTTTCGAAACGAAATATATGACATCACAATAATTTTGAATGCATTTCTTCCATTTCATCTCTTATTGTTACATATAGCATCTGTACCTCCTTATGAAAGTAGCCTATGTGGGTAAATTTGTTACAAAATTCCATTTTAATGCTTTATTAGTTTAATGATTTTCCTGTTTGAATGCTCTTGTGATACTACATTTTTACAAAGATTTCACATTTTGCATATAATGGTGTCATTAGTTATGATCTAGCTTTTGTCCCTGGCTTCTGAAGATGTTTAATTTCGAATTTTGTGCTACACTTGACTAATAATATGCGTACAAAGAGTTTATGTTCTGAATTTCGTGGTGTCTTTAGTAATGAAATAGTATAACTCTCTGGTCTCTGAGGTATTGTCAAGGAGGTGAGAATAAAGGGAGGTAGCGTTACCTATGCTAAGAACAGGCAGTGTCAGAGCGGCCATGCATTTGTGCCAAAAACAAAGATTTCTCTCTTACCCTTTACATAAACTCAATAAATCGACAGTCACTTTTGAGTATATACTTAGATATGACGTACAGTTCAATGACTAGAACTACTATACAAATGCACTACGACAAATGTTTTGTGTATCACTTGGTTCATAAAAACTTCCACTTTTTGCGGACAAGCGACCATAAGTTGGCTTGGATAAAAAAAAAAAAAAAATAAATAAAAATAGGAATGACTTGGTCGCATTATATTTTGCTTTATCATTGAGCGTTTCGATACATCATCATCAGATAAACTTTTTTAAAAACGATGGGAATTAAAATACATCTTTGTAGAGGTGACTAACTACAATATGAACCACCATAGTGGATGTCTAGTGAAGGTGTTCAACTAGATCCTCATGACATGAGAATAAAATAAAATATAGTACGACCAAGACATTCCAAGAAAACAAAATTTTATGCATAGAAATATTTTGAGCGCAAACAAATGCCGGAGTGCACAGTTTGCTGGTTTAACTTTTTCACTTTTAAGGCATCTCCAGATATTGTAACCTCTATGGGTATTGTACGCTATTCGGAATTCTGCGTATCATTGATTATGAAATAGTGTCAAGGACATTGATCTGAGGTACTACCTGGATGTTGAACTGCAGCTGTCAGACCGTACGTCTACAGATTCGTATTTCGTTTCTTGTCATATTGAAATATGGCTCTTATGAGGTATTACAAGAATACGAAACGAAAATGTGCTTCGATTCTGCTCCCATAGTAGCCAAATGCATAGCGTATTGATACAAATTTCAAATCAAGAGGTAAGAAAGAATATCTTTATCACATAATAACTGATGGAAATTAATTTCTCAAACTTAAATCAATGTGGAACATCGACAAGGTGTTACAAGGTATCTAGTTACCTCAGGTACGGTGGAGCCCTATGCTTTCTGAGTCACGCGAACACTTTTTTGCTTTCATTCTAATTGATTCGCCAACATTCTCCAGTTGATGGCAGCTCTTACTCAATGATATTATTACCTTAAGGTAATGACTAACCTGCTTTCTTAGTATATATTTATTTTACCAGAGCACTATCGAGCACATGCTTATCTTCAGTGGTCCTGCAGAAGATGCATTAATTAATACAGAATGATTGTTGTATATTCTATACCTTATGTTATGGGAATATTCTTGTGATAATGTTTTTGCGTCTTTTACGTTTTAAATTGTTTGACACTTACTTAAATTTCATTTTTGTGCTACGACAGAATTTTTTGGCTGTCCTATTAAACTGCACTTTTCTAGCAAGGATTTAATTACTCTGTAGCAGGAAAATTGTGCATTACTAATCAGTGATATATTCTTTATTAAAATGTGAAGAAAGTCATAGATATAGGTTTTTGTGTATTTTAGCTCTGCATTTGTGAATATTTGCCGTATTATTTACACCTACTGATAAATTATATAAAAATATAGCAATAAAGTTAAAATGTATGAATTATATAGTATTAAAATATTATGTTTTGTAGAATTGTTGTTTCATTTGCTGATGGGGATGTTTCTAAGAAATTAGATAAGAAGTTTAATTTTTAGATCAGTCTGTTGGTTTAGGACATTACTCGGATCTTTTCCATGGGAATAAAGACTTGTTTTCTTCCAAAATGTTAACATATTTGACGTATCAGCAAAGAGTAGAATTGACATGCATTGAGCTATGTCTGTCGGACTGTCATTTTGTTCTTTCAAATGTGCACCGAGTTGTGAGGAATTCTTTTCACTGTTCTTCATGTGTTCTCCGAATTTTATCTTAAAATTTCTACCTATTTGATACATATATATCTTATCACAGTCCTGCCGGTCGCAGTGGCCGAGGGGTCTGCAGCGTGCCAGTCATGATCTGCACGGCCGCTGTGGTCGGGGGTTCGAATCCCCCCTCGGGCATGGATGTCTGTGCCGTATTTAGTATAAGCTAGTTCATAAGTTGTTTGTAAGTTTAGGGACTGATGACCCTGTAGTTAAGTCCCATGAACTGTACAAACATTTGAACTTTTTTTTTTTTTTTTTTTTTTTTTTTTTTTTTTTTTTTTTTTTTTTTTTTTTAATCACAGTCCTTACCTCTTCATTTATAGAGTCAAGATTAGGATTTTTTTTCTTAGATCTGAATCCAATTATTAGTTTTGTTTTTCGTAAGGCATCTATTTGCTGATAACTTGTTCGTGTAATTATGTATGCTGAGTTATGATCATTTAACACTATAATTAGTCAGTCGTTTGCAAAACTCAATTTATTCCAGTTGGAGTATTCCGACATACATGACATTTGTAGAAAATGGTGACAGTATGTTTAGCAATTTTGTAAATGTTTCAATGGCGTAGTTTTCGCCGGAAGCTGTTTATGCTACATTATTGAAAGCTTCCATCAACAAGCACTGCAAGTTGTCAGTGATCATCTTACTCCGATCCAACAATAGCGATTTACGTCCGCCAGTTGTGAATGCTTATCTCGTTTGAAATCCATGGGACCATCTGAATGTGTCGTGATTCTGAATTAGTAAAGCGTGTGATCCACATTCCGCATACTCACAAGACATGGGTTTAAATGTAGTGGCGTTGATGTATATTAGCATAAGTGCTACCTTAGCTGATAATAGAGGACACGATTGTCTATTTTGTTTGATAGGCCGCCGTGATGTAGTTCCGCCTCTTGCGCGCACCTAAGCCTGATACAATCAAAACATGTGGAATGTTGTCCCATAATACTTTGTATCTGTACATGATATTCCGTTTGTTTCAATTTGGAATCTATCTGTTTTGGCTGGATATGTCAGACCTAAGAAGCGCGGAAGAGATGGGATCTCTACGCCATTTATGTTTGACGCCCACCAGAAACCCACAATTTCAACCTATTTCCAACAGAGTTTATATGGACTTTGTACGTATAATTATTTATTTCCTGTAGATTTTTTAATTTTGATTATATTCCTTATTAAATACACAGTGCGTAACTTTACAAATGCACCTGATAATGAAACAATCCACACGTCCCGAAATCCGGGTCGTCCCTAACATTCAAGAAATATTTTTACAGAATTTTTACCACTGTAGTGGATTCTAATATTCATTATTGTTCATTTTTAATTCAACTCTTCTTAACCAAGCCTTTTGCTCATCACTGTGGCAGCGTGAAGTGACTTGTTATTGATTGTCTCTTCGCTTGATGTTTTTCGGGCCATATGCTTGAAAATTGGTTTTAGGACGGTTTGTATTGTTATGTGAGGACCACGGCACCCTTAGTGACCTTCGTTGTACAGCGTTAGGGGATGCGGTTACTTCTATTAGTTCTGGATTACGTGTTTCGTTGTTTGTACTGCCCCAATATCGGAAAATCAGCAGTAGTTGACGTTAATCCAGGGGTAAGTGGCAAATTTTGTCGTTAGCTGCAAAAGTTTCCACCAACTATCAGGGCTAGCGCTTTTATCGGCATAAGCTGTGGAGTGTCACCGCACCGCGAATTAAAGTGCCACGGTTACTCACTTAAACATTAGTACCTAAAGAGTTGCCAGGGAATTATCCTTGTATTACAGGCGGCTTATGCTCACCAAGTCTGCTGATAGAAGAACTCAACGGAGCTTACGCTGGAATCTAGGACTGTAGTTTGATAATTTTACTCCTTAACATGAAAATGGTAGTATTCGTGGTTATGGACGCTGGTAGTGTTGGTGAGAATTCCGTTCGTGTTACATGTATGGTTTCTTGTGTGCTACTGTGCCGTATTGTTCATAGAACTGTGCGTCCCTCTTGAGTATTTTTACCGAAATCCTGGCCAAAATTTATTTTTATAATTTCATACTTTTAAAGCACACACGATTCACTTTTAATTTAATTGTGAATATAAATACCCATAAACTACTTCATTGCTAATCTTAGAGAGGTGCCTGGAAGGATTTAGTATGTACTTTTAGTTTTTCTCTCTGTCTTTCACTTCGCACCACGTTACTTTCCACAATGTCAGGAAATTTGGCTCAAAAATCTCAATACTGACTCTTCAGATATCCATAATTTGCTGTAAATTTTGGTGGAGATGTGATGATAGAAATGGATCTCCTAAGGTAGCCAAATGCATCATCACGTACACGATTTTTCACAAATAATTGCTTTGCATAATTTCATGTATTTATTGTTTCAAAACAATCTTTGTAACTATTTCTCTTTCCTTTATATTTTGCTGGAATCCATTTTTTTATTTATAAATTTAGATGTGGAACTTCTGAGTGAACGATTCAGTGAGTCTATCAGTATTTGGGCACCTCTTTCATTTCAACGACTTTCTTTTCCAACCTCTTCATCTTCTCATCGACTGATGTAGGAGAAGATGACATAATTAGGTTGTATAAGACTAATCTACAAAGTTTGTTTTCCATTTCTCATTTTGTTGTTACATTATGATAAAACATACTATACTTAAATTCATACATATGTTTAGAAAAGCTGTTACCTGTAACAGGCAAACCTGTTCCAAATTCGAAGCATCATTTACTAATTCAATCAAGAAATGCGTTCTCTGGCAGAGAAAGCCGTTCTTCAAACGAGGCTAGGAACTCCTAGATATGTGTCAGGGTCCTGAAAATTGTTATCGACCCACCAGTTGGCCAGTTATTATATACGCATTCTCTACCATTGCTGTGCAAACAACCATTTTCCCCTTTTAGACCAGGATTTAAGGGTAAATATACCACTGTACGTAGTGTGGTAGATTCCCTCATGTGAAGAGAACTAAATTTTCTGGATACGGTTGCATTCATTTGTATTACTGGGACATTTCATTAGTTTCTGGCACATTTCTGGCTCAATTTCCCCGTCTTTCACTCTCTGAGAAGGAAACTAAATATGAAGGAACTTAGTGCGAATTGGCTGTCAGTTTTTCTGCTTAATTATGTTGATTGTTGGAAGATATCTTGTAAGTTTCGTCTTCTGAATTACAAATATGAAATTTATGTTTTATTTAATTAGATTTTAAGCAACGTACTTTCCCGATTGGTATTCAGTTGAAGAAATTTCTTAAGCACTCTGATTCGTGGTGTTGTGCTGTTGTTGCGAATTACTCAGAGTTGTAGGTTGTTGTACATCTCACTCACCAACAGATTAGCGATACACGTGTCCTTAAGGCAAGGTTCACATCACCCAAAATTGCAATGGGGAGCTATAAGACCAGAAACCCTTCATTTAGGGATAATCCTCAAGATTCGAAACCAATAGATGGAATTCAGCACGATTTATTCTCAACTGAAATCCCAGTGCCCAACTCCACAAATCCTTTAGTAACAGATAGCGATAAAAATTCTATGGAAAGCTAAGAAAGACAAGAAAACACCTAAAATACATACAAGAGTCTGTTTCTGGCTGTCCACTAATAAAAACACCCAGGTGACTCAGCCACTCGCATGACATATGTAGTACTCGTAGGATACGGACCACAGTTAGCGTGAGGTCTGAGTTGACAATGTCTGTTTACTTCGTTACAACTGAGAGAAATAAACGTATTGTACATAACTTTGTAAGTGCTGTGACTTTTTCCCGTGTTGGAAACGGTGCGTGGGATATTTGATGGCCTAATGAATCTTTTTTCGCTATGTTATTTTCATGCCCTGCAAGTTCTGTTCGCCACTCTTTACTCGAAACAGTACAGCTCCCTAAGAAATTTACACACTTTGTAGAAGACGAACAAACGACTCGTAGTTGCACCACCTTATCACAGTCTCCAAGAGTTACTCCTACTAGATGGATATGCTAGAAACGATGGCATTACTGATATAGGGCCGCACGTTTGTGCTAAAGATAACAGCCTTGACTTTTCTGGGAGTTGGTTACTATTGAAAGCAAAGGAATGGATACTGATTTTCCCAAATCTTCATCCTAATTTTTTTCTACGTCACCGATATCTCATTAAACATTCTCATGTTCCATCTTTCAGTTCTGATTTGGGAATATAGAAGAGACCTACGTTGCTGTAGTTCAAAATGTTCTGTAGCTCCGTTCGCACGAACTAATTTCCGAGACGTATGCCGGAACTGGTTAGCCCCTCCAACTTACTCCCAGTTGGGATCCTCCTTTGCCCCACTATCAGCTTGTTTGATATTGTCAGAATAGAATCGGGGATCTCAAACAGCCCGATCCACTCCGTGGATGCTGTTGCCCACAACAGGTACATTCATCCCTGTGAGAGTTGGTAAGTTGGAGCAACAGCAAAGTATATCATCGGAGCATAGCACATCCTCGCGAAGAGACGTAGGTTGTTAATCCAGTTTGTGTATTCCATGTGACATCGCCAGAGATAATGTTGTTCGAGGTCAGCAGCGCTTCACGGTCCCCAACTTAGGAAAGACTGGTTCACCTGTCCCAAACAACAGAGACAAATGATCAGGTACCTGAGCTTCACCAGGTGACACGCGGCGAGATCTTCACCAACGATCTTACGCGATACACAAATTTCGGAAAAATAAATACAGTCTTTCGGAGTTCTCTCTTCAATTTTCCATTCCGGTAACAAGACAGTCACTTCAGTGAACGAAAAAGTTATTTCCAACTGCTTACAAAGAGAAAGCTTAAGATTTTTAGTTCATCTGGCGAAGTTTTGCTTTAAAGTTTTTGGATACCTTCTCGAATTGTTCATGTTTTCTTTATGCAGATGTTTTTTTTTTTTTTTTTTTTTTTTTTTTCCCACCAAGGTTCCGGATTTCTTAAATCTGTAGTCTATATCTCTGTTTACATAATTAGATTTTTATATCACGGCTATTACATCAGTGGATCTGAAGGTTCAGATGCACTTGCAATATCGTATTATTAGAACTTTTCTTTTTAACTTCCTGATTGGTGGGGCTGCAACGTAATATGTCTTGAAAGAACAAAGTAATAAAATGTCCAGTCTAACTGAGTATGTGTTGATTAGCGATTTCTCTGTTTGTACTACCAAGTGCACACACACTTCTGCCCATTAAAATTGCTACACCACGAAGATGACGTGCTTCAGTCGCGAAGTTACCCGACAGGAAGAAGATGCTGTCATATGAAAATGATTAGCTTCTCAGAGCATTCACACAAGTTCGGCACCGGTGGCGACACCTACAACGTGCTGACATGAAGAAAGTTTCCAACCGATTTCTCATACACAAACAGCAGTTGACCGGCGTTGCCTGGTGAAGCCTCGTGTAAGAATGCATACCATCACGTTTCCGACCTTGATAAAGGTCGGATTGTAGGCTATCGCCATTGGGATTTATCGTATCGCGACATTGCTGCTCGCGTTGGTCGCGATACAATGACTGTTAGCAGAATATGGAATCGGTGGGTACAGGTGGGCAATACGGAACGCCATGCTCGATCCCAACGACCTCGTATCACTAGCATTCGACATGACTGGCATCTTATCCGCATGGCTGTAACGAATCGTGCAGCCACGTCTCGGTCCCTGAGTCAACACATGGGGACGTTTGCAAGACAACAGCTATCTGCACGAACAGTTCGATGACGTTTACAGCAGCATGGACTATCAGCTCGGAAACCGTGGCTGCGGTTATCCTTGACGCTGCGTCACAGACAGGAGCGCCTGCGATGGTGTACGCAACGACGAACCTGGTTGCATGAATGGCAAAACGTAATTTTTTCGGATGAATCCAGTTTCTGTTTACAGCATTATGATAGACGCATCCGTGTTTGGCGACATCGCGGTCAACGCACATTGGAAGCGTGTATTCGTCATCGCCGTATTGGCGTATCATCCGGCGTGATAGTATGGAGTGCCATTGGTTACACGGCTCGGTCACCTCTTGTTCGCATCGACGGCACTTTGAACAGTGGCCGTCATATTTCAGATGTGTTACGACCCGTGGCTGTACCCTTCATTCAATCCTTGCGATACCCCACATTTCAGCAGGATAACGCAAGACGCATGTAGCAGGTACTGTACGGGCCTTTCTGGATACGGAAAATGTTCGACTGCTGCCCTGGCCGGCTCATTCTCCAGATCTCTCAACAATTGAAAACGTCTGGTCAATGGTGGCCGAGCAACTGGCTCGTCACAATCATTACTCTTGATGAACTGTGGTATCGTGTTGAAGCTTCATGGGCATCTGTACCTGTAGACGTTATCCAAGCAAGGAATGCAAGAAGTTAGTAGTGGTGCTGAGTACCCTCCGCCACGTTGGTGCGTTTGCAAGGTATTGTGAGTAGTTGAACCTACGTGAATGGTTTTTCACCTGTATTCATACCCTTCCTGCGCGATAGGCCAGACGTCGCATTTCAGCAAGACAATGCGCGGCCACATGTTTCTGGACAAACACGTGGCTATCGCTGCTACAGGATGTGAGCTTTTAGCCCCGACTCACCAGACAAGCAGAATTGTCGCCAATCGGAAATGCGTGAGATATGTTGAAGGATACAGCGCTGTTGCGCCATTCACCATAGATGAACTTCGAAACTAGGTGAATAAGTCTAGGATAGCTTTACTACAGGAAGCCATTCATCACAAAAATGTTCAAATGTTTGTAAAACTATTGGACTATACTGCAGTGGTCATTAGTCGGTAGATTTACAAATTGCTTAAACTAACCTACGTCAAGGACAACAGACACACCTATCGCTGAGGGAGGACACGAAGCTCCGATGGAGTGGCTGCTCACACTGGAAAAGGCGCCTTAGCGCTCTCGGCCTCTCGCATACGGTTCCATTCCCTCCTTATACGCGTCGATGCCATTAGGCATAGAACAATTTACCAGGATTCATGGCGGACCTTGTGGCTTCTAGGTAACTGGACAAATGTTGAACTGAAGTGACTGAACATACTAATGAACATGATTTGTAAATGTCAGTTTCCTATGTCCAATCATTGAAGGTGTGTTTTTTTCTTTACTTTCTATTTCACTTCATATGTGGTTCATCCACCCCCAATGAACCACAGACATTGCAACTACAGCAAAGGGGTATCTGTGGTATGTGTGGTTCCTAAAGAGAGTAACAGGGGCAACAGACTGGATATTGCCTTTGCCATACAATATATGACGATGGCATCCTCTCGGGTAAAATATCCCGGAGGTAAAATAGTACCCCATTTGGGTTCCGGGCGGAGACTAATCAGGAGGATGTAGTCATCAGTAAAGACACTGGCATTCTACGTTTTGCAGGTTTTAGCCTGGCAGTAGGGATCTCACTGTAACTGACTCTGTTTATTGCTGTTCCCCTTTCCCCGTAATGCTCCAGTACTGAACATTGTGCGTCCCAAAAAACCGTAAACATTAGTTTTCCTGCGGGCGGTTGCCTCTTCAACTTTTACTTGCACGGGAAATCAGGGTGTTTCCATTTCATACTCTGCCGTTAACTCTTCGGCTCGTAATGATGGATCCATTTTCGTCACCAGTAATGATGCTATCGAAGAAGTTGTCCCCATAATTACCATAGCGATCGAAATGTTTTTTTTTTTTTTTTAAACAGATGTCCAAGCTCGTTTGTTTATAAAACTAAGTGAGCTTTTTGGTACCCATCTGGCAGAAACTTTATGAAATCCAAGTCTGTTGTGGATGAGTATGTAAGCAGATCTGTGACTAATTATAAGACGACGTGTTACTTCGTGAATAGTTAATCGTCTGTCTAAGGGAATCATCTCACGTAAACGCTCAATGGTTTTTTTCATTTGTGGCGGTAAACGGTCGTCCGGCTCCTTCATCGTACGTAATTCCCGTGCGACCATTTCGGAATTTTTCACATCTATTCGTAGACACTCTGTTGTGGTAAAACACTGTCCCCGTACGTACAGAAAGTCTTCGATGAATTTCTGGCCCTGATCACTGAACGTTTTTCTTCTTTGATGCAAATTTTCGTAGATAGCGGAGCAGCCATTATTAACAGCACAGCAGCTAGAACGAAACTAACCAAGTAGCTTAAAAAGTGCAAACAACTAATAAACGAAGCATGCGTCATCAACGTAAAACGAGAGTACTACCAAAATAATAGAAAATATCAGGGGCGTTTGAAAAGTCCGTGCCAAAATAAAAGCTACTAACTTATTTCGGGAAAACCGTTTTTATTTTTCGACATATTCTCCTTTTAGACTTACACACTTCGTCCAACGCTATTCTAATTTGTTGATCCCTTCCCAATAATAGGAATTGTCCAAGCCTGCAAAACAGCTATTAGTTTCTGCAATCACCTCCGCTTTTGAATGAAATCTTCGTTCCACCAGCCATTTCTTCAAATAGGGGAACAAATAGTAGTCAGAGGCAGCCGAGTCTGGAGAATAAGGGGGTATATGAATCGGGTTAGAATCCTATTACCAATAATTTTGCGACCACAACTACTGAGGTGTGTGCTGGTGCATAATCGTGATGGAAAAGGACTTTCCTGTGGGCCAATCGCCGGTGTTTTTCTTGCAGCTCGGTTTCCAAACGGTCCAGTAACGGTGAATAATATGCACATGTAATAGTTTTACCCTGTTCCTGATAATTGATGAGGATTGTCCCTTCTTTGGTAACCCATTGCTTAGATTGTTCTTTGGTCTCATGAATATATATCGATGTTTCATCCACAGTGACAAAACGATGCTTAACACGTACGCTGCCGTTCACGCTCTGGCGCGATGATGCTAGGTGCCACTTCACGCTGTGGCGCGTGATCGTATTTTGACAGTATCTTTTCATATTTTTGAGCCACTGAATGTTTTGGTTTTAGTTTTCATTTTTTTATATGGGTTTTTATTTGCATTTGTATTTTTGTGAAAACAACAAATGAACAATACAAACAGTACATACAAGGTATTTCATAAAACATATGCTTATTTCTATATTATTAGCAATATAAGTATGAATAATATCAAATCTAAGAAGTATTTTTTATAAACTGGTAACTAATCGAAATGAAATTAAAATAATCAAAAGCTTGCTTGCTTGTTTACATAAGAATCCAATAAATCTATCATGACATCATGAGAAGCGTGTGTGGCTCGTAGTTGGTAATGCAAACGCGGAAATCTGGAACTACGTACGTGTGAGTATCACTTATACTCTTCCCTGAGTGCCTACCAGAGTACAGCTTTATTAGACGATGCCAGTTTACAACAACCCATAATAGGATGCTAGGTCGCAGCACGCGCCACAGCGTGAGCGGCACCTGACACAAGCACCGTTTACACGCGCCAGAGCTGCAAACCTTCGTCGTAACAGACGATTCCGTTTTTGGTCAAGTCTGAGCACTCGCGACACCCATCTTGCGGATAGCTTTCTCATAGCCAAATAAGCAATTCTAGAAAGTAGTATAGACGGTTAAGCCAGGTTTCCTTTACATGAATTATCGTAATCCGGCTTATTGCGGCGTCCCAATATTCATGTTGGGTGCCGGGTTTAATGGGGGCTTTCGTCAAAGTTGTTAGCTGGGTTTATATGGGACACCATTAAGTAATCTTCTGTGTGATTGTTGTCAACAGTCGGTTAAACTAAGTTTACTGCAGGAAATAATAAATAAATAAATAAATAAAAAGTAAATAAATAAAAAATTAAATTGAACGTGATCTATCACCCCTCAATCTAAAGCAAAGTGGATTCTACCAATTGGTTTGCGTCATATCCTGTTAAAAGACGTGGGAAAACCAGAAGCGTTTTGAAGTCGTCCGTCTGTGTAATGATGTCTCAAAAAAAAAAAAAAAAAAAAAAAAAAAAAAAATAAAATAAAATAAAATAATAATAATAATAATAATAATAATAATAATAATAATAATAATAAATACATAAATAAAAATAAATAAGTAAAAAATAAATAACAAAAATTAAGAACCATTGGGTGCGCGTTTGGACATAAAATTGCTGTTTTCATTGAAAAACCATGAAAGGTATTCTAGTGAACAGAGAGTATATAATAGATTCAGATGTGCAATATTCCTGAATACGTATTGCCATCCTTTAAGATATCATTATGGAAAATCCCCCAATACTCGTCACCATATCAGTGTGCTGTTGTTTCCTTCATTGCCACAGCACACTGATATGGTGACGAGTATTGGGGGATTTTCCATAATGGTGCGAAACCGGTTGTAACCTAATAAATGCATATACGACAGGTAAGGCAGATTACGATAATAGATTGAAAGGAATCCTCGCTTAATCGTCTGTATTACTTTCTAGAATGGCTTAACAATGTATTTCAGCTGTGTATGCCTAAAGTATAAAATAGTCTCGCATGTTACAATGTGTAATCAAAATAGTATGTATCCGTTCATTCGAGATGACCACAACACTAGCAATCTCACGCACTTTAACTCTTCTGTCATCCATCACCATATCATATATTTTATCAATGATTTCTGGTGTCGTAACGTCCGAAGGGCGTCCAGAACGTTCAGCGTCACTTGTGCCCATATGACGGCACCGAAATTTTTGAAACCACTTATAAACTATTCTAATCGAAGGTGTGGAGTCACCATAATGTTTATGAAGCTTCTCCTTAGTCTCCTGAGGCGTTGTGCCTTTCATAAAGTAATATTGAATCACCACTTCCTTGATTAAGACGAATGCCGAACACAAAGAAATAGACCATTATAGCTAACATTTTCTGTGCGTTTTTTCCAAAGATGATAACATTTAAATGTGACCTAAATACGCCCTGGTGGTGCCATCTCTCGGACTTTGCACGGACTTTTCAAACGCTCCTCGTATAACTAAATTGCTGATAATAATTGACTTACCCTTATATTTAAAAAACGTCGTGGTACCATCATGATCTTTTTAAAACATAAAGCGTCAAAGCACCTGCCATGCCCGTAGTTTTCTGTGTGACGTAGTACAGTTTCTATACGCCTTTCAAGAGCACAGCTGACGTCTTTAGAGGACAGTCGAGAGAACGGGTTTTCGGCGCGGGCGAGAAGCGGTCTGCGGCGAGCCACACGCGAGCTGAATCCGCAATTCCGTTTGTTTGCCGCGGCCGTCGCCACGTTCTTGCCGGCCGGCCGGCGGACAATGAAATTAACTCGGGCCAATTGAATTAGGAACCGTTTGGCTAATTTATGCGTTTTGATTATAAATGAACGCCCTCCGAGAAGCGGCGTGCATTGATCCAAATTACAGCAGCTCAGCAGACTCCCTAATAGCCGCGACCGCTGCTCGCCGTGCACTGCGAATGTTCAGACGGCGTGGCAGCAGCTGAAGGAGACCGCAGTGTCCTGGCCCTGCAGCTCACAGCTTCAGTTGTTTTTCAGTAGTAACTCAGTTTGTCTGAACTTGTGCTTCAGAAAGAAATCTTCAGGGTACAAATCTTCTATATACGAGGAATGTCCACAAAGTAAATTCCGTTTGGTTATACAAAACAAACGTGTAGAGATATATACATACACACACACACACACACACACACACACACACACACACACACACACACATTATTGTGCAAAAACATACAACTATTAAACTACTTTTCTACAGAGCTTCCAAAATTTTTGTAGTCATTTGTCATAGCGTGGCAGAAGTTTTTGTATGCCTTCTTCGTAGAAGGTTGCCGCCTGTGTATTCAACCATGTGGTAACATGTTCTTTCAGTTCGTCATCATCGCTGAAATGTTGACCACCATGGACAGGTAGAAAGTCGCTAGGAGCGAGACTGTGCGGAGGATGATCATACAAGTCCCAGTGAAATTCGCGTAAGAGTTGTTTGGTCGGGCGGCAACGTGATGAGAAAAAGACTCCTTTCATCTCTTCTTACACCTAAAATCTGTCCTTGGTGGTCAACACTTCAACGATGATGAGCTGAAAGAACATATTTGCCACACTGGCTGCAACCTTCTATGAAGAAGGCACACAAAAACTTGTCCCACGCTATGACAAGTGCCTACAAAATTTCGGAAGTTATGTAGAAAAGTAGTTGAACAGTTGAAGATTTTTATACAATAAATATATTTTCTGTATCTGTTCACGTTTGGTTTGTATAACCAAATGGAACTTACTTTGTGGACATACCTCGTATATATATACAAGAAAGTCGTGTTAGTTACACTATTTATAACTAAAGAACGTCTAAACCGATTTGATTCAAAATGGTGGGGAGGTAGCTTAGAAGCAGGAGACGGACATAAAATACTTTTTGTTCCGTTTGCCCGCTTATTATATCAGAATTTGAGAAAAACTGAAAGTACGCTTGCAGTTGGGATCATTTCCTCGATTCTCCAACAATCAGATTACTGAAACTTCCTGGCAGATTAAAATTGTGTGCCGGAACCGGAACTCGAACCTGGGACCTTTTCCTTTCGCGGGCAAGCGCTCTACCGACTGAGCTATCCCGACACGACTTACAATACCGCCCCACAACTTCACTTCCGCCAGTACCTCGCCTCCTACTTTTCCAAACTTCAGATTGATCAATCGCTACTCGCCTAGCGACCAAGTACGCTGTAACAAAACGAATAAATACGGCAAGTACGTTAGAATAAAGGGAGATGGCGTTATGCGCACAAGGTTAAAACTGTCAGACATATTTAACATGAAACTTTGTTTCTTTACATGCCCCTCCATGGTGTTATCGGGGGTGATCATATCTTCGGAGCATTGAAAAGATAGAATTGATGTTATATCGTGGTATTTTTGAGTGTTACAAACAAATTAAGTACAGATTGTGGTTTATTTTTTACAACAATGCCTCAATTGCGTCGGCGTAATATCGGTCAGCGTACGTGCAACACTATCTTACCACGTAATCGTAGTCAGTGAGACCGACGAAGATCGTACACAACGCTTGGAGGTAAACCGAAAAGATATTCTCAAACTCTAGCCGTTATGACTCTGAAATAAAGGGTACAGTCGAGTTAGACTCCCTCAGTTGCAGTTTACGCACGACATAATTTGGGTCGTCCACAAAACAGGCGGGCACGCGTGGCAATTATAATTGAACGTTAGGGGTACAGATACAATCCAGAAGTTGGCTTCCGAACAAACTGTCGACATCTAAGATTTCGTTGGCTATCTGAAGCTTTGCCAAGATTGGTCGGTTTCATTCCCACGATCCACGATGTCGCGGATTCCAAAATTTTACCGGTATATAGCAATGATCTTAATCGTGTTTCAATTAGATTTATAATAAGACAAGAAATGAAAGCAACACAAAGACTTTCGAAACGTTGTATTGCCATCTCACTTATTTTATTTCAATTAATTGTTTTCTTTCATACGCAATTTCTATCATTAAACAACGATCATGCTGCAGCCACATTGTAAAACCAAATGATATACATGTATTATAAGAGACATTTCTATACTGCTCGCTGCGAGAAAAGTATGCTAAGCTGTGCTGTAAACATTTTGTTTTTTTCTTCCCAGTCATTTTTAACATAAAACAGGTAAGTTGTTTATATGCCTACACTTATAATCATACATGTTCGTACAATGCAACCATTAAACGTGCGGCCATTGAAGCTACTAATCTCACAGATAGAGCAGCTCGAAACGTCTCTTTAATAACCCGTTTCCAATATTGATTTACCTGTCCATTTTGGCTTTATCCCCAATCAACTTCCCGATTGCAATAACAATAAATAAGCTCAGAGAGCTAGGAATGAAATGGATTTAAAAAGGGGAGATGATAAAGACGCAGAGAGGAAGGGGAGGAGATGGATATGGTGTGGGGTGAGAGAGAGAGTGGTGTGAAGGTAGGGGGAGGAGGAGATGGACAAAGGAAGGGGAAGGAAGGGATAGACATAGGTAGTAGCTACTGCGAAGCGTTTGCTAGTTCCTACTATAACACGATTTTTTATTGCAAACACTAGCTTAATTCCCGCTGCTTCGCACGCGTAAACTGTATGGTCTGCATTGGTTGTTTCTACTTCTAAGTATAATTGTTAATAGATTTAGCTTTATAAATGTTTTCCTAATCAAGTATTTCAATACAGCTTGCCACCCACTATTGCATCAGTGAGGGCAGAATTCAAAGCATCCCGAAACACTTTTTTTTTTCAAAATTCTAACCACGATTAAAAAAACAAATTTTCACAATTCTAGCTTCAAAAGAGTCTCAGTAGCGCCGTCAAAAGATTTTTCTCTTATTTCACCCGCTTATTCGTTGAATTTCCAAAAACATCGAAACACGTGTTTTTAAAATTCCAATCAAAAATCTATATCAGAAGTTTTGTATTTCATGCTTCACAATTGCCGGAATAGCAACGTATTTTCAAAAAACCAATCATACCCTGTTTCACTGATGCCTACAGTATGAGTCGTCTACAAATTTCAAGTTTCTATTGTCTGTAGATTCACTTGTAAGCGCCCTTATCTGTCTTTTACAAAGAGATAGAGAGCGCGAAATTTCTTTCTTACGCTTTAACGACGGAACGTTAAACTGTAAATTCCTTCCATTTTCCTTCCTTCTTCCCCTTATTTATGGGCAACATCATCACTTCAAAAAATGTTCAAATGTTTGTAAGCTTATGGGACTTAACTACGTGGTCATCAGTCCCAAAACTTACAAACTACTTATGAATTACGTTATACTAAAGACGGCACAAACATCCATGCCCGAGGGGGGATTTGAACCCCCGACGCATAGCGCTTCAATGCGCTCGGCCGCTAAGCCGCGGCCACCATCCCTTCCTATTCACATCTACCTCCTCATCTCCTGTTGCTATGTCCTCCTCCCTTCTCTCTTGATTCTTCTGGTCCTCCTTCAGATTTTATGTGCACTTCTCAACCTTCTCTATCTTTCTGTCTCTGTTCCTTCCCCCTCCCCATAACTATGATAATTTTATTCACTCCTTCTCTATTACACCCTTGACCAACTTAGAGACTTGTCTGGTGTATCTTTGGAATATTATTACCTATATTCATCATTGTATTCTCTGAAATTTGGCACAACTCTGAATTTGGAAACGAAAGTTTTATATACATAACTTTTTATTATATATGGATGTATATAAATTTCATATCAGGGAAAAGTTGTTATACTTGTCAAAAGTTACACATATGTATAGGTAATAAATATTAAAGAAACAAGTACATAAAACCTTCCTGTATTAGAATGCCTCGTCTTATCAAAATTTCGAACCAATCGACCAAGAGGTTTTGGAGATTTACGATATTGTAGAATCAAACATTAACATTTTATTATTACATATATTTATCGTATTCGTTACAGATACAAAAATTAGCAGTCCTATGTGACTTTTGAAACAGTAGGCCTTACTGCAATGCAATATTTTGACATTTACCAATTTGCAACCTTAAAGGTTAATATTTCTGTAAAAGAGGGTTGGTGACTTCCATAGACTTAAAGGGTAAGAAGTTACCTAGAAACGATGACATTACGTCTACAATAAAATCATATAAAAAACATAATTATATTGGTTATGACTAAATGCAGTATGTTATTTGTCAACTTCGTTGATACAGTTTAGCTGTTTTCGTTCAGAGTGTTCGTAAGGAACTGATCGAGTAACAAAATACTAAGTCTTCTGACAGAGTCAAGATCCAGAGACACACAGAAAATTCGCAATAACACGGTTATATGCTACACATTGTAATGGATCTATTTTAATTTCCATGAATTAATCAACAACAAAAAATTGATTGATCGCTCGTTGTACAGTACGATATTCCTTTTACATAAATAACTGAGGAATTACGGTCCCCTGTTGCGTAAAGCAATGGTACCACACCAGTCATTTATTAATCGCAGATAATTTTTATAGGACACAAACACTGATATTTTCCCCGCATTTTGTTAGAAGTTATTCCATTAATACAAAGGAAGTATTTAGAACTTAAGAGAACACGTTAGTCTTTTAGTCTCTTCATGAGCGATTTTCTTACTTGTTATTTCCAAGAATTAGGAAAATGGATGTCTGAGCTTCTAATAACAACTGAATAAAGTCCAACAGCGCCACTCCGAAAGTTGAAAGGTGCCTCTGTCATTGCAATAGTTTTATATAATCATCAAAAAAATTCGTAAGTAAAACTAAAATATAACTAAAGGTCATATGTAAGAAGATGGTAGGGAAAGCAAGAAAAATGAAGGGAAAAATTAGGAAGAAAGATAAAAAGAAACTAACAAAATGTATCAAACGTCAGAAGGTTTTAAGGAAAGAGCCCTGTAAGTGCAGGAGGTGGGCAAAAATATGGAAACACCGAATTACATTGCCATGCCTAATGCAGCGTGGAAAAGCAGTTTGCATCCAAAGTAGCTTCCAAGCATCTGTAATTATGGAATAACCGTAGGCCTTGTTGAGGTAGATAGCGATCAATAGCTCCTACCCCATGGGAGCGCACGGGGCGCCATTAAGGTGAGGAAGACAGTGCTTCGCAGCGGAAGTTAACGAATGGTTTTCACTCTTTGTAGTTCAGTACATTGACTAAAACTGGAGGCCTTATAGGATCGTTTAGTCAATAAATTCCATTCACTTGGCCAACATGTCTAATAAATAAAATATATGGAAAGCACTAAAGAATTTTGCTGTGATTTTAAAATAGAAAGAATCCATAAATTGGTGAATTCTAACAAACAGAATTATGAATTCGGAGATTCTATACTAAGAGTAGAATTTTGCTGCTTACCTCTAGATTTGAGTCGCAGCAAGACCCATGGAATAGATGATATTCCCTTTGAACTGTTGATATCTAACTTGTTTGCAATATGTACGAATCAGGACAATACCCTCATACTTCAGAAGAATATAATATTACCAAATACCTTTATAATGCGAAATAAAAGATTTATTAAAAGATCGCATCGGACTCTTTCAAGGTCCACGTTTGCAAACAGTTTTTACAAAAGAATAATAAAAATAAACGTACTATACAATTTAATACATAAAATCTATTATATATTTAACTCTCATTATTTAATACATAAAATCTATTATATATTTAATTCTCATTATTTTATTGTATATTATGTATTATATTATTATTTTATACATATATTTAATATTATATTATTTATATGTTTCTAATTTTTTCTCCAAAATATTTGCAAAGAAACCTAAACTGGGACTTAAACACACACGTGCATTTTTTTTATTAAAGTTTAAATACAAAAAGTTTGAAAGACAGAAAACTGTAGCGAAGACTGTTTAATTGAAAGACCCTATACTGCACTGTATAGCAATATTTCAATGTGAAATATTATTGTCACACTGCTTGATGAACCATTTAACAAACTTTTTATTTTATTTATTTATTTTGTTTGCAGGATGAAATAAAAAATTAAAAGCTACGGAATTTTCTTCTTCTTTTTCTTTATTTTATTCTTCTTCCCATGTAACTAAAAGCCTTCTTACCATACGCCTGATCGACGGGCCTCTTTCATTTGTTTCTGTTGCGTGATCTGCTTGTCCATTCAGTACTGATGATCATCCTCGCTTTGTCTTCCCGAAATCTATCACGTTATAATTCATTTTGTCTATTCAAAAATACTTTACTTTCGAATAACTTAAAATAAATTTACGCACTGTTGGGTTAAAATTGATCCGCTGTAGATGTACTGAAACTTTATTAAGAATACATCATGTTCAATACTAATAAATCGTCATTTAAGGGGTGCTATAGTCTTGTATTTCAAAAGAAGTTGCCTCATCATCATGTCGAATAACAATAAAAAATCATTCAAGGGGTACTATTCTCATATATTTTAAAAGAATTTATGGTATACACCACGTCCGTCAAACAATAAAGTGAGTCAATACAGAACCAAAAACTGAAGTTGAGTCGCAGAGGAAGTTAACAGTTCAGTGTCTCAGCGCAAACTCAATATCAGTACAACTGCAACAGCTCACTTTTAATCATCATGATTAAATACAAGCCTTAAGTTCCCTCACGATACGCTCAAATTAACTGTGATAATCTCATGTAAAATTAGACCACCAGGTTCAAAGATCAGTGTGTTAAAAGAAACAGACACATAATATATTGCAAAAAAATTAAAGTACGCTATTTTTTTTATTTCTCTGTTCCGCCTGTGATGAATTTAAGCGCCCATGTCCCCAAGCCTATGTCCATCTACCTGTGAAGAACCCATAAAAAATGGGTGTAAATATTTGCAGATAGCGTTTCCAGACTTAGAGACAGCCACGGAAAACCTAAATGTAAATTACATTATTATTTTCTTGTATGTACGGATTTGGATAAAATAAAGCCTAGTTGTTGCTCAAAATAAAGCTCACGTTACCTGTGATAACACCATGTAAATCTATCTTGCAGCTGAGCGTGTTTAGACAAATGACAGGAACAATTGTTAAGGATAAACTTTAAAATAATATATCATTTACTTCGCTGATCAGATTTTAATGAAGTTAAGCCTATATAACGGAAGCAGATCCGTCGCAAAATAATCTGATTTACCACAAATTAATCTGTGGTGCGGAAAAGCCATCATCGATCATACGTCATTAAGTACAGTCACATCAAATTTAAGGTTCCATACATTTTCCTATTAGCGAAAATACAGCGTTTCACAGGTAAGTGATGATGACTGTTATGTAGCCGTAATTGATTTGACGTAAATCAGATTATTTTGGAACTGATCGTTACTTTCGTTTTATAAATTTCATCGGTCATTTCACGCCGATCCAAATGGCTGAAACATCCATAAAACTCTATGTTGCTCCTTTATCAAGTAGTCTAGCAGATTATCTAATCAAAGAGACAAAGACACACACTAATGTTGTAGATACGCTAACAAATAAATAAATTATGATTTTTTTCTGCTAACCCGTGATACAATTTCAATTGAATCAAGTGTACAGGGTGTTTCACCAAGTGTGTTTGCCTCTGTAGCTTATAAAATAATAGGTGACGATAAATTTTAATGCGGTAGGTCAACACAAGAAATGTTATACTTTCTGCGGAGCTATGAACATAATCTATTGTATCATTTTCCAAAGAGTTACAGCACAAATATATAATTTCTTTAATGGTACAATAGCTTTTTCTATCGTGCATTGGAATCGTTGAAACCAGCTGCGTCCAAATCAATTTAAACTACATTCCTATCACTGTTAGTTTGGGAGCTACAACCCTTCAACGTTTCAGGGGCAGATACCACACGCTGTACATAATATATGGCTGTGTGGTGGGTGATGGATGTTATGGCGGTGGGAAGTTGATTTACATGAGATGTTCAAATGTGTGTCCATGTTCATCAGTGCATAATGCAATGCGCCGTCGAAAGGCTCTGCGGACGAGATGTAACATCGCCGGTGTGACGGAGAGACATGTGTTCTCGATGCGCCGTTTTAGATCATCTGGGGATGTGGGCTCAGTGACATAAACACGATCCTTTAGATATCCCCACAAAAAGAAATCTACTGGTGTTAAATCGGGCGACCTTGCGGGCCATGAATGAGCACCATGGCGCCCCAACCATCTTCCTGCAAACCTGTTGTTTAGTTCTTCCACAACAGCACACGCAGAATGGGCTGGGTGATTTGTAATCGCAAATTTAGGAAACTTCTTGACGGAATGAATTGAAATTTTGACACAGTGTTGCATTGGAATAGATCCGTGTTGCATAAGATGCAGCCATACTATCGCTTGTAGACGGAATAGGGTGGATCCTATTCTCACGCGAATGGAAGTTTTTCGCGCATGCTCAGACGACCGAGTGGGGGGAACTCAACTGACGAACGGAGTCAAGTCGCGAATTTGTTTGAGAAATATGTAGGCTACTTATCTCGTGCTCAGAGAATCATACTTGTTTGACTTAGCATATCCGTTGATAGAGACCGGGCAAAATATCTCACGAAATAACCATCAAACGAAAAAACTACAAAGAACAAAACTCTTCTAACTTGAAGGGTGAAAACAGATAGCACTATGGTTGGCTCGCTAGATGGCGCTGCCATAGGTCAATCGGATATCAACTGAATTTTTTAAATAGGTCCCCCAATTTTTATTACTTATTCATCTA
Source organism: Locusta migratoria (assembly GCA_026315105.1). Classification (NCBI taxonomy): domain Eukaryota; kingdom Metazoa; phylum Arthropoda; class Insecta; order Orthoptera; family Acrididae; genus Locusta; species Locusta migratoria. The sequence continues at coordinate 430,281,661 of CM048747.1, forward strand.
GTAAGTAGATAAATATGAATGTTTTATTTGGAACACTTCTGTCACTTTGTGATAAATGGCGCTGTCATCAAAAAATGTTCAAATGTTTGTTAAGCTTAAGGGACTTAACTACGGGGTCATCAGTCCCTAAACTTACAAACTACTTATGAACTACCTACAACTAAGGACGGCACAAATATCCATGCCCGAGGGGGGATTCGAACCCCCGACCGTAGTGGCCGTGCAGACCGTGACTGAAGCGCCTCAGTACCCTCGGCCACCGCGGCCGGCGGCGCTGTAATATTCACAAACATATTGCTCACAATTTTAGACGAACTGTGGGTAAGAGGTAGGTATTTCAAATTAAAATACGGAACGTATGTACGTTTGAACTTTATTTCGGTTGTTCCAATGTGATACATGTACTTTTGTGATATTACAATACATTAGGAGAACGTATCTTGTTACTGCGTGATTAGCTGTAATTACCTCATGACTTCAATAAATTTTAAAAATGATATTCTTCAACTTTAATGCATTTGGCAACACGCGTAACGAAATTCCTCTCAACAGCGATTATTTCGCCTTCAGTAATGTTCTCACATGCATTGACAATACGCTGATGCATGATTTCAGGCGTTGCCTGTGAATCACGAAACAAATATCCTTCAATCTTCCCCACAGTAGGAAATCCTGGGCTATAAGATCCGGTGAACGTGCTGGACATGGTATGGTGCTTCTACGACCAAGACACCTGTCATTAAATATTCTATATATGCATGTGGCATCTGTTCCAAAAGAACAGACGTCACTTCTGATCCTGCAGTTGTTGTTATTTAATATTCAGAAGACCCGGGTTCGGATCCCGGTTGGGTACACATTTTTAGCTTTGCCCAATCGCAGTTGATGTCATATATTCTGTGAATATTTATTAAATATTCTGTTTAAGACCGCTTCAAGTTCACGCAAGCCATGTGCCAGACTCCATCACGTTGAAAGTACATCGCAATTCCGTGCTGCAATAAAATCGGTAGAACATTACGTAAGAAATCAGCATACATTCCACCATTTAGATTTCCATCGATAAAATAGGAGCCAATTATCCTTCCTCCCACAATGCCGCACCAAACATTAACCTGCCAAGGTCGCTGTAGTTCTACTTGTCGCAGCCATCGTGGATTTTACGTTGCCCAATAGTGCAACGTAAAATCCGTTGCCGCTGTGTGTGAATGACACTTCGTCACTAACAGAAAGCGTTAAGAAAATCTGTTATCGTCCCGTAATTTATTTTGTGCCCATTGCCAAAACTGTACACGACGTTCAAAGTCTTTTCCATGCAAATACGGGTGCATTATGATCTAGTTTTAAGAAATTTAATGTAGATGTTTTAAGAAATTAAATGTAGATGTTCTACAAAGTGCGCAATATGGTAGGGGTGAAATTTATGTTGATCTAGAATTCTCAGCACCGAGATTCCCAATTCTCGTTTAGTTTGTCTGCTACTGATGTGCGGATTAGCCGCAACTGCAGCTAAAACACTTACTTGGGCATCGTCATTTGTTGCAGGTAGTGGTTGACGTTTCACTTGTGGCTGATCACTTCCTGTCACTTTAAATAACCTAACTACTCGACGGAAGGTCCGGACACGACGAAAGGTCCGGACACTTGTATGACGTTTTCCAGGATAACGATCAACATACATAGCACAAGCCCGTTGGGCATTTTGATCACAATAGCCATACATAAATATCATATCTGCCGTTTCTGCAACTGGTAAACGGTCCACTTTGTAAGTTTAGGGACTGATGACCCCGTAGTTAAGTCCCATAAGCTTAACAAACATTTGAACATTTCGGTCCACTTTAACACGAGTAATGTATCACGAAGCAAATACCGTCTGCACTGGCGAAATGTTACGCGATACGACTTGTAAGTTTGTAACTATTACAGTGCCATCTTAAAACATTCATATTTATTATGCACTAGAAGAATATGTAATAAAAATGTGGTACTTATTTTAAAAAATGCAGTTGATATCCGTTTGACCTATGGCAGCGCCATCTAGCGGGCCAACCATAGCGCTATCTGTTTTCTCCCCCTTGAAGCCACCAGAACAAGTTTTGTTCTTTGTATTTTTTTCGTTTGATGCTTATTTCGTGAAATATTTGGCTAGGTCACTTTTGTGCTGATACATAGTTGAGTTAGAGGCCTGCCTAGTGCCTGTCCAATAGCCAAGTCTTCACTGGTGCCTATCTGATTCCGAAGGTCTTTTCTAGTTCCTATCTCAGTCCCAAGTGAACGAAGTCGTTCAGTGGTGGCCACGAGCGGAGTTGCAGCAGAGGGCGCTCGTGGCTGTCGTCGTAAGAACGCCGCGCCGTGCGTGCATGGCGGCGCGCGGCGAAAGTAGGTGGCGCGCACTTTGTACTTGTGCGACACCACAGTCACTATCAATGGACTGCCCTGTATATGTTATCTGAAGATCATTCGTAAATATTTTAGGGGATATAGACAAACTGCAATAAAATATCCATATTTTTACAAGTGTACATTTAGACATTTTCATTGATTTTTCCGTCCGTTCATGGTAGTATAACATCGTACCGATTTCAAAGTACAATTTTGTGTACGTTCTAGAAGGTCATTTTCATTTAGTTACCTGGTTTTCGGCTTACTATCTCATATTCAGACTTTAAAATATGTCGAAAACCGGTTATTTAAATAAAAGTCAATATGATGATTTACCAAGCACCGACGAAAGAATCAGTCAAAATATTGAAATTTGCATGTACTTCAAGTTTGTTTGAGTTATAAAAAATGGACACCATCTCCTGAAATATTTGCTATTTTTCCTTAAACCACTGTAGTTAACAGCTGAAATATTTGTTTTGGTGAGCACTATTTGATGTTTTATCAAAGTAAAATGGCTATACATAGTGTGGTGTCGCACAAGTCCAAAGTGCGCGCCACCTACTTTCGTCGCGTGCTGCCATGCACGCACGGCACGGCGTTCTTACGACGACAGCCACGAGCGCCCTCTGCTGCAACTCCGCTCGTGGCCACCAATGAACGACATCGTTCACTTGGGACTGAGATAGGAACCAGTTAACACTTCGGAATCAGATAGGCACCAGTAAAGACTTGGCTATCGTACAGGCACTAGGCAGGCCTCTAGCTCAACTATGTATCAGCTTTCTGCAGTACTGAGCTATGTAAAAGTTAAGTATTGTATAAATTCTGTGCAATATATATCTCGTTCTAATTTACTCTAGTGTTTCTACTTTCTGCTGACCCATTGGCTGCTCCCCTCCGTACCTGCACAAGCGTGCTACCTTTATTCCTGTGTCGGTCTTCCTACTCGGCCACCGACACGTACGACGGAAACGAGACACAAAAGCGGCGACGAGGCTGGGACACAAAAGTGGCGACGAGGAGTGATAACGAACCTTGGACCAGCCCGCTTGCAGCATCCAGACAGCAGCAGTCGGAGCACGCAGAAATTGCTCCCGCCCACCCACCCTTATTATAAGATTTTTGGGGGACAATATTGTTATTTGTTTTGTGGACTTTTTTGTTGCAGAGCGTCCCCTTTCATATTGCATTTGTGTTTTGTTCTAATTTACTTGTATGCGCGGCGCCTAATCGGTCAGCATGGCCACTACCCCAACCCAAACTTAATGGAAATTATTCAGTTACAGACGGCGCAAATCACCCAGCTACTCCAAGCGGTGTCCCAGCTAACGGCGCAAGCCGCTAACCAACATCAAAACCAGCCATCGCTTCAGCAGTCCACACCTGCCGCTGCAACGCTTCCTACGTTTCGCCAGCACAACGAACGAGAGGAAGAATGGAGTGACTACTTCGCTCAATTTCAAGAACTCGTCGCGTCTCATCAAATAACAGGTCAGACAGTTAAACATTTCTTTCTCGCTGTAGTTGGCACCAAGTCTTTCGTGTTACTGCAGAAACTTTTCCCGCAAGCATCTCCTCGTGATGTAGAGGCACTAAATGCTCATTATGAGAGAAAAGTTCTCTTAGCTGCGGCACGGTACCGATTTTTCAGACTTAAAAACTTACCTGAGCAGTCACACCAAGAGTGGATTACGGAATTGAAGGGCTTAACCCGCAAATGTAACTTTACTTGCTCTTGTGGACTTTCTTATAGTGACGTGATGTTGCGAGATGCAATTACGCAGAACATTCAGGACCCCAGAATTAGGGCAGCAATTCTGAAACAATCTGACCCTTCATTAGACAGTGCACTGCAGCTTATAGAAGCGCATGATACCTTTGACTTAGCAGATGTTGAAATGCAAAGCCACAGTGTTAATTCAGTGCGCTGCAACGGACGCTTTCCTAGCCATAGTTCTCAGTATAGCACTAGAGATTCTTATTCTACCGGCCGTGTTGAACAGACAGTGAACAGTAGCCAGTGTAAAAGTGTGACGCAAAGGTCGCCCCGTCGTGTTAGAAACAGTAATTTGAATAACGGGCGCCAACGCTCATTTCAGAAAAATGTTCGTAAGTCTTGCCCCCAGTGTGTATCTCGCCACAAACGTGCGCATTGCCCTAGTCGCAAAGCAACCTGTTATCAATGTGGCAAATCAGGACATGTACAAACAGTGTGTGTGCAGAATAAACATTCTAGGAACGGTGCCGTTAGAAATAGTGCTTTGCCGAGTACACGAACAGTTCATGCTGTCAATGTCATAGACGCTGTGGAATCGAACAGTGCTTTACTTGGTTCTCAATTGCAAGAAAGTTCTTCTGCGCCTACTGCAAAACTATGTAGTGAGCCACGTAGCAAGCGCCACCGAGCGCGTAAAACTGTGCAACGGAAACGGGTTCGGGACAAGCAAAATGACTATGTACGGTGCAAACCTGTAGTGAACTTAGTACCTTCTGCAACTTCTCCTTGTAAAAGTGCCCAGTACTGTGTAGCTAGTGATAATAGAATTGATGTAGCTACTCAAAAGTTTAGTGCAGTAGTTAGTGACTCTGTAGTAGCCTCGCATTGCGCGGACGCCGATCCGGCGGTAGTGCCATCTAGTGACAGTGTTGTTAATCCGCTGCGTGCTGAGTCTGCGCCGCTTACTTCACTACGCAGCCCGCGCATGCGCAAGCGCATCAAACAAGTTCAGTCAGATGTTGCCCACATTCGCGCACCTATCGAGCGCCACAAGCAAAAGCTTTTTGTGAATCTTTGCATAGAAAACAAGACTGTGCAATTTCAGCTTGATACTGGTTCCGCTGTTACATTAATGAATAAAGACACTTATGAACTTCTGGGTGCACCAAAGTTGTCGCCATCTAAACGAGTGCTAACAGCTTGTACCGGTCAAAATATTCCCGTGCTAGGAACGTGTAGCCTGCCCGCCTCTTTTCTAGGTGTAACAAAAACAGTTGCTTTTGTAGTTCTTCAGGCCAAATCTACACAGAACATTTTTGGACTAGATGCTTTTGACTTGTTTGGTTTATCAATTCAAAGAGATGTGCTTCAAATTTCGTCAGTAGTGCCTCAGGACAAAATAAATGCATTGTGTGAAAAATATAGTGACTTGTTTTCGCCGGAACTAGGTTGTGCAAAAGACTTCGTGGCACATGTAACTTCAAAAGAATCTGCTGTACCAAAATTTCGTAAAGCTAGACCAGTGCCTATCGCAATTCGTGATAAAGTTGCAGACGAACTTATACGTTGGCAAGATAGTGGGGTGATTTCTCCTGTTTCTGCGAGTCAGTGGGCCTCGCCTATAGTAGTTATACCCAAGCCGTCAGGAAAACTTCGTCTCTGTGCGGACTTCAAATCAACAGTGAACAGTCAAACAATTGTAGACACTTATCCCCTGCCCAGACCTGACGAACTAATGGACAAATTAGGACAGTCTCGCTTCTTTTCTAAGATTAATTTAGCAGAGGCATACTTACAAATTCCACTTGATGACGAGTCAAAAAAATTTATCGTCATTAATACTCACAAGGGCGTTTTTCAATTTCAACGCCTACCCTTTGGCAGTTCTTCCGCCCCCGCTATTTTTCAGCGCTTTCTGGAACAGCTGACAGTCTCTGTACCTTGCTGTCCGAACTATTTAGATGATATTGTGGTATCCGGACGTACAGTTGAAGAACATTTAGCAAACCTGGAGTGCCTTTTCAAAGTTTTGACTGCAGCAGGTCTACGTTGTAATAAAGCAAAGTGTTCGTTTTTTCAAACTGAAATAGAGTACCTAGGCCATGTGATTAATGCCCAAGGAATCCATCCATTACAGTCGCATCTTCGAGCGATCAAAGATTTGCCTCCTCCTAAGAATGTGCAGGAATTGCAAGCAGTCATGGGAAAGCTTAACTATTATTTCAGATTTATTCCCAATGCCTCTCAGATTGCAGCTCCACTGCATCACTTACGTAGGAAGAATGTTCCTTTTGTATGGTCTAAAGATTGCCAAGCTGCCTTTGACAAATTAATGTCTGCACTACTCAGTGATGCATGTTTGATACCCTTTGACCCACAGAAGCCTGTATTGTTAGCAGTTGATGCCTCGTCGTATGGTCTGTGTGCAGTTTTGTCGCATCGTATTGGATGTCACGATCGTCCTATTGCCTTTGCATCCAAGCTACTGACGCCAACGCAACAGAATTACAGTCAGATAGAAAAGGAGGCCTTAGCAATCATTTACGGCGTCACAAAGTTTCATCATTATCTCTATGGCAGAAAATTCTATTTGTTGACAGACCACAAGCCTCTCACGTCGTTGTTCTCACCCACAAAGCCAATTCCGCCACGAACGGAACAAAGCTTCAGAGATGGTCCTTAATACTGTCTAATTATCAGTATAAGATTTTGTACCGGCCTACCACGAAACACGCCAACGCGGACATGCTTTCCCGACTTCCGGTTGGCAGGATGTGTCATTTGACACTTCAGAAATGGCATGTTGTCAGACAGACTCCAAAGATGCTTCCGCTGTCGCAGATTTCCCTTTGAACTCTCGTCGGGTTGCACAGGAAGCAGCTGCGGATGCAGACGTAAGTGTGGTAGCACTTGGTGGTTCGCTTTGGTTGGCCTGCCAGAGCCAAAGACATTGATCGGCCTCTGGTTCGACGTTATTTTGAACAACGTCATGCATTGTCTTTAAGTAAGGGTGTACTAAGTTACATACGGACAACGACCAAACAAAAGTGATTGTTCCTCGTTCCCTGCAACAGGAAGTGTTACGCCTCCTGCATCAAGGACATTGGGGTATTGTTAGGACAAAGCAACTGGCCAGACGTCATTGTACCTGGGTTGGTATGGACGCTCAGATAGAGCGCATGACGTCACAGTGTACGGTTTGTGCGGAGCATCAGGCGGCTCCTCCGCAACGTTTCTCAGACTGGCCACGCCCCCAGAGACCGTGGCAATCTTTACACATTGACTTTGCCGGACCTTTCTGGAATACGCGCTGGTTAATTGTTGTAGACGCTTTCAGCACGTTTCCTTTTGAGATTGCCATGAACTCAACGACAGCGTCTAGTACAATCAGTGCCTTACCGTCAGTGTTTTGCATCGAAGGTTTGCCTGAAACTATCGTCAGTGACAATGGACCTCAGTTTGTTAGTGCGGAATTTCAACAGTTTTGTCGTGTGAATGGCATTCAGCATATCACCACCGCACCTTTTCACCCACAGTCCAATGGTGAAGCAGAACATTTCGTTCGAACATTCAAGTCACACATGGAAAAGATGAAAGGTCAGCACTCCAGGCAACAATCTCTTCAAATTTTCCTGTCTACGTATCGGTGCATGCCACGTGACGGCCCGTCTCCTGCCGAGCTGCTACATGGCAGCCGTCACCGCACTCTCCTTCACCTGCTGCAGCCTCCCACACACCGAGTCGGTTCGTATGGCGCTACGCGTTTTCAGGTTTCTACGCCGGTGCTGTACAGGGTGCTTGCTGGAAACAAGAAGATATGGCTTTCGGGGCACCATTCAACGCGTGCTCGGTCGCAATATGTATGTTGTCCGTTCTTCCACAGGGTCGGAGCTGCGGCGCCACGCAAACCAATTGCGCCTGCACAGGCCGCGCGATCCTGTCTCGGGTTTCTTGATTCCAGACCCAGTTCACCGCCAGGGAGCACAGCCACATCGCTCGCCGCCGGGCCCAGCGTCCCCGGACTACGAGATCGTACCCATGGAGGTGGACGCGCCTCCTACGCAGTCCGCCTCTCCGCCTCCGTCGCCGCCGCAGCTGACAGCGTCACCAAGAAGGACTCCGGGACCGTGCGTGCCCCCGCCGCCTGGGCCTCGCACCTCAGAAGAAGATGACCTGCTTCCGTTGGGCGGAGGGGTGCGCCCTTCCCCTCGTTTTGGTGGGTTTTCCGAGGGATCGCAGGGTGGATACCGGGGCGCGGACGGCGTCTCGATCCCAGCCTCAGCTACGACGCCCGTCCCACCAGTAACGCCCTCGCCCAGGCCCTCCTCCCAGTGCCGTCGCTGTGGCCCTCAGCCCTACGCCACGACGGCGCGGCGGTTTGGGGGGCAGGGGTGTGGTGTCGCACAAGTCCAAAGTGCGCGCCACCTACTTTCGCCGCGCGCCGCCATGCACGCACGGCGCGGCGTTCTTACGACGACAGCCACGAGCGCCCTCTGCTGCAACTCCGCTCGTGGCCACCACTGAACGACTTCGTTCACTTGGGACTGAGATAGGAACCAGTTAACACTTCGGAATCAGATAGGCACCAGTAAAGACTTGGCTATCGCACAGGCACTGGGCAGGCCTCTAGCTCAACTATGTATCAGCATTCTGCAGTACTGAGCTATGTAAAAGTTAAGTATTGTATAAATTCTGTGCAATATATATCTCGTTCTAATTTACTCTAGTGTTTCTAGTTTCTGCTGTCTCACTGGCTGCTCCCCTCCGTACCTGCACAAGCGTGCTACCTTTATTCCTGTGTCGGTCTTCCTACTCGGCCACCGACACCTACGACGGAAACGAGACACAAAAGCGGCGACGAGGCTGGGACACAAAACATAGATTTTCATAGACACCTGAACTTGTTCATCATGTACATAGGCGCCTCAATCCGCGTGGCCTGGAAGCAGGTAATCGCATTTTATAATGAGGACATTTAGACATGTGAGCGACTTTGTTACGCATCAACTGCACGGTAACAATTAAATGCAATTTCACAGTGGCAGTCTAAATGACAAATAAATGTTTTTAGCATTGCAATAATCACAGTTTATCTGACTGTCTCGAAAATTCATCTTAACTTGGCGATTCAATTGCTCTGTGGTGGTTAAGAAACAAAGCAGACATGTGAAGCAGACGACTCGACAAACGCGTGCCGTGTAAACACTTCTTTGTAGTTCGATGGTCTATCGCGAGGAGCGCTGCAGTTGACAACGACTTTTCTGTGCGTGTCGCACGTCTCGCATATAAAGCTCTTTAGAAACACGAACTGCTGCGACTTTCACTGCTTTGGAATTTAACGTCTGATGCTTCGAGCGACAGTCGCGTCCCTATCGGACAGAGAATATAGTATGAATAATGACTGTTTTGATATTATTTCAACTTAACTATAGAAGTCATTTTGCTTTTTCAAAATTAATTCCAATCGCATATCCGGCTACCGCGAATGAAAATTCTTTCCTTTTTTTTCGTAATTTTTTGTCTTTAACAATAATAAACGAGCGGTCTAAAGCATCTCGCTGCGGAGCGCGCGGTTGCTCGCCGTGGAGGTTCGAGTCCTCCCTGGGGCATGGATGTGTGTGTCGTCCTTAGGTTAGTTTACCTAGGTTTAAGTAGTTTGTAAGCTACGGACTGATGACCACGCAGTTTGGTCCGGTACATTTACAAACATTTGAACAAACAATAATAAACGGGTCACAATATTACATCGTGATTTCCTCAAAAAAGATCACGGAAAAAGTATCGTATTTCTGCTGTCCAAGCCTCAGTAAGTTGTTAATAAATATGAATGATCATTTTCTCGATCCGTTTCTTGAAAACGGCGGTGAAAAGTGAATCTACATACGATAGAAACTTGTAATTTGTAGACGTTGTTTATCTTACACTTTAGGCATCAGCGATTTTTCGATATTCCCATCGCTAGGGGGGGGGATAGGGGATTATCGGTTTTTTAAAAATACGTTGCTATTCAGGAAAGTTTGAAGCAAGAAATACAAAACTTCGGATTTAGACTTTTGATTGGAATTTTAAAAACACGTGTTTCGGAATGTTTGGAAATTCAACAATTAAGCGGGTGAAATAAGGGAAAATCTTTTAAGGGTGCTACTAAGAGTAGTTTGTTGCTAGAAACGAGAAAATTTGGATTTGGAACCATGGTTAGAATTTTATAATAACGTGTTTCGGGATGTTCCGAATTCAGCCTAGAATGGTGCAATAGAGGTGTCAAATAGTATCAGAATACATGATTAGGAAAACATTTTTAAAGCTACATGTATGAAAATTTAGAAGTAAAAACAACCAATGGAGACCATCCAGTCTATGCGTGCAATTTAGCGGAACTATTGGAATGTTCAAATGTTCAAATGTTTGTTAAGCTTACGGGATGTAACTACGGGATCATCAGTCCTTAAACTTACAAACTACTTATCAACTACCTTATACTAAGGACGGCACAAATATCTATGCCCGAGGGGAATTCGCACCCCCGACCGTAGTGGCCGTGCAAATGTTCAAATGTTTGTAGAACTTATGGGACTTAACTACGGGGTCATCAGTCCCTAAGCTTACAAACTACTTATGAACTAGCTTATCCTAAGGACGGCACAAATATCCATGCCCGAGGGGGGAATCGAACTCCCGACCGTAGTGTCCTTGCAGACCGTGACTGGAGCGCCTCAGTCTCCTCGGCCACTGCGGCCGGCACTATTGGAATATTCAGGTTTCCAATACATGCAGAGTTTTTCAAATAAAAGGTCGTACTGCGACTATTGAGTCACCTTGCATATCTGTTTCTACCCTCTGCCAGGCACTTAAATGTGATTCGCAGAGTATCCCAAGTAGATGTATTAAAAAAATAGAAAAACACTACGAAGTTTCGCTGTTACCTATTAAAATGGTTGCGTTGTAGGTATAAACCAAACACTGATACTTGTATGTATTTGGAGAGAGAGAGCAAGGGATGGAGGGAGAGTTAGAGAGAGAGATCTGATATGCGAGCGCAGCTGCTGTGGTAACAATGGCGGGAGCGCCACAAGTGGTGCAGCTAGTTTCGTTGATTGATTCGGGTGGGTGCGTAATCAGTCGGCAATTGTGCGGCCGCGTGTGTGGGCTGACGCAGCGCGCTAAGCCCTGTGACTGGCGCACCTACCGCAGACGGATGAAAGTGCACAGTGTTCCGGAGCTGCACACAGGGCCGCAGCAGTAAAGCGCCGTCTCTGATTGTGTTCTGACCGGAAACCGGCTAACCGCGGCAACACTGCTCAGCGATACGTCCAAATTGGACGGTGGAATTACGGCGGGGTCGGAGATAAAAGGATGTGTAGAGAGTTTGATAAAAGTGACTGCAAGGTTTTATGAGTTATCTGTCTCTCTAATACTTTCCCTTGGAGGTGTTACCACCACACAAGTGCCAATGTCGCAAGGTTTAATTACGTAGCACTGCACGTGAGGGCCGTAGAACACCATGCCTCGTCATCGTGTGTAGTTAAAGTTTCTGTGCACTAATTTGGCTTCTTCTTTTCCGTTGTTGTTCTGCTGTAGTCATTTTATTTTAATAAGACGGGATGCCAGTCTTTCATATTGTTTATTTATATGTCGTGAAACAACAAGCAATATATGTAACACTATCAATGATTTTCCTAAACTTGAATTCTAATTACAGTAGTTAATAATATCAGTGGCGTAAATACGGGAGGTATGAGGGGGATAGAACCCACCCCCCAGAACTCAAAAAAAAAAAAAAAAAAAAAAAAAAAAAAGGAAGGAAAGAAAGAAAGAAATTGTATAACAGCAATCTGGTAAAGGTAAAGATTGGAAACTCGGGGTGTTTTACCATAAGCTTTCATCGGAGGGGAGTGAATTAATCTTCAACGGGAGTGGTAGATGGTAGTCTGTCTGGAAACTGACTAAAATGTAGCTCGTCAAGCAGATCTATTCCCCCCCCCCTCCCCCAAAGCCAAGTCCTAGTTACGCCACTGAATATTATGATGTTTGAACGGCCTAACAGGCGACTGTCATAGGTTTTAACGCGAGAGCGGTCTGTGCAGGACTGCCTGCGACCACCACCACCTAGAGAGAAGGCCGCGGCGCTCTCGTGTGACGTCATGCAGAGTAGGTTGCGCGCGCATAGCTGACCGGCTCGCTGCTTCGGCATAGTGGGCCGTGCCCCAGCGGCTACTCAGTCAGCTATGCGCGCGCAACTTACTCTGCCTGACGTCACACGAGAGCGCCGCGGCCTTCTCTGTAGGTAGGTGCTGCTGCGACTGGGCAGTGCTGGTCCCCTACACCAACAATTTTGGCGCTAAGAGCACTTTTTAGAACATCTACATTGAATTGTTTCTTAAAACTAGATCATAATTACGTAAATAAAACACAACATCATAAGGCCTAATGTAAACACAAAATTAAAAAAAAAAATCACGTTAAGTTCTATACAATAGTTTATCTAATATTTGCCACAGCGGAATAGCCGTGCGCACTAACGCGTCTTGCTGCGGTGCACGCGGCCGATCGCCGTCGGAGGTGTAAGTCCTCCCTCAGGCACGTATGTTTATTTTGTGTTTAGGATAAGTTAGTTCAAGTAGCTTGTAAGTTAGGAACTGATAACTACTACACTTAGGCCCCATAACTTAACAAAAATTTGAACATTTCTCTATTTTCATAACTACAGAATCATAGTCGGAATATTACACGGAGGTGGAGGCAGTCAATCAGAATACGTCTGGGCAGTATTGGCGCAATATATCACGGGAATGCGATATGTTACACTACATATCATCTTTTCTCACCCATTCCACCGATAACGTGATCTACTAGCTATGAAATTTCTTAGCAAGTCAATACCTATGGTCATAAACCAGCCATCCTACACTATGCAGCACTAGACAAAGCGCCGTTTTTTTTTTTAAATTTTGATTTTATGTCAATCGGTTGGAAAACAACACAACCTATTTGGGGAAAAAATCATCCCAGTTGTCACAGCAACGTTTGCCACGAACTACTGCCAAGTGACATCCTATGTTTCATTTTCAGGTTATCAACACAAAACCGCAAACCGCATATCAGATTGTAGTGTCGCAACAGAAGACCAAGCGCCACTAAGCATTCTCTGATCTAGTGAGAGTAAACAGAACATGTTACTGCAACGAACCTTATTGATCAGACTCGGGCGGAGGCAACATTGTGACATATAAATAATGCTGATACTTAATATGTCTTTATCTGACCGCTTACGCATGTCGATCAGCGTGGCGCAGCAGGTAGCGCGTGGAACTGTGATACAAGATGTCCCGTGTTCAAATCATAAATATTTTTACTTCCTTATTCTTATGTCTTTTCAATCATTTGTGCAATTTAGACCTAAATCCTTTATACTTTCATGAATATATCCACTGGATACTTTGTTTCACCACGGTACATCTTTACTGTATATCAGTATTGCTATTAAGATACCTTCTTTGCAAGGTTGCAGACGTAAATTTTTCTCTACATGATTATTGCGTTGATTCATTTTACATTGCTAATTAAATTTTCTAAATGAGCAGACTAAACATTATAATCATTTTCTTTTCTAGCTCCTTTCACTCAGCACAATTATCATTGCAATTCTTATGAATGGCTACTTACCAATTTCTGTTACAGACGTTGTTGTGTGTAAAAATTACCAATGTTAATTTTCAAATGATTCTGTATGGACTCTCAAACTAGAGATATAGTGACCAGCTGCATATTGAATGCGACAAACTACTAAAAAATCCAGGGATCGCCTAATTAGCACAACAAAGCAGTTCTGGAACATTAATTCCCTTTTCTTCTGTACTTTCAGCAATTAATTCTCGTTACATATCTTATTTTCCAGCCGTAGGAATTTTTGTCCTTCATGAGCTATGGTATTCTCTATTGGTGTCATGTCTGAATTGACTACATGACTTACAAGGAAGAAGAGTATGTGTGTTGTTTGTTTTTAGTTATAAGGCGATTGATTAAAGTGAAGGTATAATAAAGGAAATATATTGAATAATTAAAGAATGAGGATATTATGAAATGAGGAGTACTATGAATGATGGCATAAGGAAGATTTTTTTTTTCTTTATTGGTAATTTCACTCCGACTTTCGTCGGCGGGCTGGCAGCAGCATCAGCGCTGCTCTTCAGCCGAGAGAACAGACACATGACAAGCGAGATAAAAAGAACAAAGACATGAAGTTAAAAACAATGAGTATAAAAACATGGTACGGAGGAAAAATGGAAGACTTACAAACTGGACATCGGAGACAATACTGCAGACTTAAGACACATGAACAAGAGAGACTGACACACATAAGCAGATTAAAAACAGTCAGTGCCACGGTGGCGATAAAATCCACATGGAGAGACAACACTGGGCACACGAAGTCACACGATGATATAGGTGGTGACGACACGAGTTGCGACGCACCGGAGATGAACACACGGAGATGTCGATACACTTGACACGAGAATACACTGTTAAAAGGCGACGCTGCAGTCCCCGCGGGGCAAGGAGAGGGAGAAAGCGTGGGGGAGGGTCGAAAAGAGAGAGAGGGGGGGGGGGGAGAAGGGAAGGAGAAGGAAAGACAGGCGCGATTGAGACTCCAGGTGGGGAAAGGAGGGGGGAAATCCAAGCGGGGAGGGGGAGAAGGAGGGGATGGGGAGAGGGGGCCGCTAAGTCTACGGGGAAGGGATCAAAGCTGATAGGAGGGGTATATTTCGGGACGAAGGGCGTCATCCGGTAGGGGAAGGGAGCGGAAGTTGCCTTGGGAGAGGATATGTAGGGTGTGCAGGTGGAGAGAGGGAGGAATGCAGTAGTGGAGGCGTGGCAGAGGCCCAGGGGCGGTGAGGATAGGGTAAACTAGCGGGTTGCGGGAATCGAGTTTTCGGGTGACATACAGGAGGCGGAGGCGTTCAAGGTGTTGAAGGAGGTGAGGGAAGGGGATGAGATCGTAGAGGATCCGCGTGGGGGAAGGAAGGCGGATACGGTAGGCGAGGCGGAGGGCGTGGCGTTCAAGGACTTGGAGGATGTGATAAAAGGTGGGAGGAGCAGATACCCAGGCAGGGTGGAAGGAACAGAGGATGGGGCGCATGATGGATTTGTATGTGTGGAGGACGGTGGAAGGGCGTAATCCCCACGTCCGGCCGGTGAGCAGTTTAAGGAGGTTGAGGCGGGACATGGCTTTTTCACGGATGGATTTCAGATGGGGGGTCCAGGTAAGGTGTCGGTCGAGGGTGAGGCCCAGATACTTAATGGTGTTAGTGTGGCGGATGGGACGGTCGTGGAGGGTGATATAGAGATCGGGGATGCGGAAGGTGCGGGTGGTACGACCTATAATGATCGCCTGGGATTTGTCAGGGTTGACGGAGAGGAGCCACCGGTTGCACCATGCGGCGAACGCGGTGAGGTGAGACTGGAGCAAAACCTGGGATTGGGCAAGGGAGGGGGCAAGGGCTAGGAAGGCGGTGTCATCAGCATACTGTAGGAGATGGACGGGAGGCTGAGGTTGGGGCATTTCGGCGGAGTAGATAAGGTACAGGAGAGGGGAGAGGACAGATCCTTGGGGCACCCCGGCAGAGGGGTAAAACAAACGGGAGTTGGAATTGCAGACAGTGACATAGGACGGGCGATTGGTGAGAAAGGATGCAATGAGGCGGACATAGTTAATAGGAAGGGCATAGAGTTGGAGTTTGAAAAGGAGGCCGGAATGCCAGACACGGTCGTAGGCTTTTTCTATATCTAGGGACACAAATATGGCGGAGCGACGGGAATTGAGCTGGACGGATAAGAGGTGGATGAGGCGAAGGAGCTGGTCGTCGGCAGAGAAGGATGGTCGGAAGCCACATTGAGAAGAAGGAAGGAGCTGGTGCTGTCGGAGGTGTTGGTGGATACGACGGGAAATGATGGATTCAAGGACCTTGCTAAACACGGAGGTGAGACTGATGGGACGGTAGGAGGAGGCTTGAGATGGGGGCTTGTTGGGTTTGGGGAACATGAGGATGCGGGAGATTTTCCACAGGCGAGGATAGAAACCGGTATAGAGGATAGTGTTGTAGAGGGCGGCAAGGACAGTGTGGAAGGAGAGGGGACAGGCACGGAGGTGCCTGTAGGTGAGCCGGTCGTGACCGGGAGCGGTGTTGCGTTTGGTGCGAAGTGCAGCTATGATGTCGTGTGCTGTGATGGGTGTGTTTAAGTCGGAGGGAGGAATGTGCCCCAAGTACTGGAAGCCGGGGGCGAGCGGGGGAGAAGAGGTGTCGGTACGCTCATGGACATCGGGAAAGAGGGAGTAATCAAAATGAGGATTATCAGGAAGGGAGAAGATGTCGGAAAGGTAGGAGGCAAAGTGGTCCGCCTTACTGGCATTGTCGGGAAAGGGACGGTTATCATGGAGAAGCGGGTAGTAGGGGGAGGAGTGACGGCCAGTAAGGCGATTGAAGGCCTTCCAGTACTTTGAGGAGTTGATGGGGAGAGTGGCGTTAAGGCGGGTGCATGTCTGCCGCCAGTCCCGGCGTTTTTTCGCGGACAAAAGGTTTCTAATGTGACGTTGGATTTGCCGGTGGCGGATGAGTGTGTCCCGGTCCTGGGTACGGAGGTACGAGCGGTAGAGGCGTCGGGATTCTCGGAGGAGGAGGACAGCCTGTGGAGGCAGGGTAGGACTGTGCGGGTATATCGATTTGGTAGGGATGTGGGCTTCAACCGCGTTAGCAAGGGTTTGCTGGAGAAAGGTGGAGGCGTGTTCAATATCTTCGGGTGTGCGGAGGGGAAGGGGGTGGCTTTCGACCGAGGTATCTATGGAGCGACCGTAGGCATTCCAGTCGGCACGGGAGTAGTCATGAATAAGTTTGGGAGGAGGTCTAGGACGAGGAGCTCGGGCAGGGCGGGGGCGGTGGTCAAGGGTGAGTAGGACAGGGGCGTGGTCACTGCCTATAAGGTCAAGGACGTCTGCCGTGATACGCCCAAGGAGGTTGGGAGACGCCAAGACGACGTCAGGGGTGGTATTGCTTTCGGGGCGAGTCGGGCGAGGGAGGGGCAGGATTCCGCCCCGGAGCGAGGTGGTGACAAACTGATGCCACCGCCGGAGTTCAGCAGGCGGACGGGATGACAGGTTTAGGTCTGCGGCGACCACATAGGTCGTGTAGGTGCGGTCAACGTGAGAGAGGAAGTCATATGGGAGAGGTGCTGCGGACGTAGATGGTGGCGAGGGTGACGGTGAGGGATGGGAGGAAGAGACTGAGGATTAAATGTTCTGTAGGATCATTGAGGAGCGGGTGTAGCCGGACGGGGTGGTGACGGAGATGGCCGATCGCCACTCCGCCTCTGGCCAAGGGAGGGGGACCATCAGTGCGATGAAGGAGGTAAGGAGCGGTACTGACGGGGTTGGAGGAAGGTTTCATTCAGGAGGAAGGCGTCCACGCGGTGATGGAAAAGGGTATGCATGAAGAGGTGCTTGTTGGCTGGGAGAGACCGGACATTATGGTATAGAAAGGTGTATGATGAGCCTGCCATGGTGATGGTGGGGGGGGTACGGGAGGGGGAACGGAAGAAGGGGGAGCGGGCGGGCTTAGACTTGTGTTTCGAGGCGGGAAAAAGCGAAGTGGGAGTGGGCGCGGGAGAAAGTGGCAAAGGTTTCTAGGTGGAACACTGACCGTGCGGCCAGTGCAATCTGCTGGAGGGTGTGCGGGCGTTGAAAAGGATGGATGTTGGCGAGGACCGTGGTTACAAACCAGATGACGTCCTCGGCAGTGGGGGGAGTGAGCAAGGAGTTGTTGGGGTGCATGGGCGGGTCGACGGGGCGAATGGGGACGGTGAGTTCGGGGACGGTGGGGGCTGGGACGGACTTACATTTGTAGGAGTAGGTGGGATGGGGTCCGCCACAGGTGTTGCAGGTAGGAGGGGAGGCAAGGTTAGGACAGTGCTTGTGCAGGTGAGGGGACTTGCAGTGAGGACATGTGGGGGGGGTTGCGGCAATTCTGTGTCAGGTGGTCGTTGTACACGAGGCACCTGGCACAGCGGTATGACTGAGGTGGGGAACGGGAGGGCTCCACCTTGTGGCGGCGGTCGTAAATTAGGGCCCCCTGGAGGAAAAGGTGATCAAGGGACGATGCGGACTCTGTGAATATCCGCATCAGGTATGTCGGGCCAGTGGCATTGAAGATACGCTTGGCGGAGCGGATGGTGACATCGGGCATGGAGTTGAGCTGACCCAACACCTCTTCCTCCGTGATCAGAGGGCTGAGCTTCGTGATCACGGCAGTGAGGGTGGGTGGGCGGCGGGAAGGAGGCGGTTGGCGAGCTGAGGTGGCGGTGTAGTAAGGGGTGAGAGTGGCATGGGGACCAAAGTGGATGCGGGGGAGGCGGTGGAGGATGTCAGTGTGTAGGGTGGGGCTGGGGGATTTGAGGAGGACGGAGTCTCGGCGGGGGATGATCTGAGTCAGGGGGACGTCGGGGTAGTATTTACGAAGTTCAATGGAGAGGGTCTTGTAGTCAAGGAAACGGGTGTCAGGGCGGGAAAGGACATAGGAGTATAGGTCAGGCTGCACGGGAGCAGGAATGGGGGCAGTGTCCATGTGGTTGGATGGAGGCGGAGAAGGAGGGGGAGGAGCCTTTTTGGGCAAAGTTGGAGTGGGGTCCGTGCTCCCACGTTGGATGACTTTTTGGGCTTGGCGCCCGTGGAGGAGGATGCAGAGGCGGTGGAGGGAGGGGCAGGAGAAACGGAGACTGGGTTGAGGGGGATAATCGTAGGTTGGTGTGGGGGCAGGAAGGACGGCGGGGGCGACTGTGGCGTGTCAGCCACCGTGGCACGGCGATGTTCAATTCGGGCAGGCGGTAACGGAGGAAACTCATGAGGCGAAGTCAGCGGCGTGTAGACAGGAGGAGGAGGAGGGACGTGGGAAGCGGAGGAAAAGGACATTAAGACCGACAGGGGAATTGCCGGTTGGGGGAGGGAAGTGGAACTCCAGGTGGTGGTGGTGGAGGCCTGGGACGGGGAGGTGTAGTGGATGGATGTGGTTGTAGCAGGTGAGTGAGACATTTTACCGGGATGACTGAGCGGCGACGAGGATGATGATGATGACGATGTCGAAGACACTGAAGACGAAGAGGCGGTGGTGGCGATGAAAGGCGGCAGGCTCGGAGTGGAGGCGGCGGCGGCGGCAGGCTCGATGGGACGACAGCGACGTTGCAGACACCCGGCGGCGACTGCTGGCTGGCGACGGCTGCTGGGCGGCGGCACAGGCTCGAGGAGGCGACAGCGGCTCTGCAGACGCCTGGTGGCGACTGCGGGCTGGCGACGACTGCTCGGCGGCTGCTGCTGCTGCTGCTGCTGCGAGCTGGCGGCGGCGGCGGCGGCGGCGGCTGGCGGCGACGACTGCGGCTGGCTGGCTGGCTGGCTGGCTGGCTGGCTGGCTGGCGGGGACGGCGGCGTCTCGACGACTGGCCCTAAAATCGAGAAAAGAACGATATAACGTATCGCCTTTTGTCGATCGCCTAGAGACTTGCGACTCTAGGCCGGTGGATGATAAGGAAGATGATATAATAATTTATTTATAATGGTGGCATAAGAAACATAGTATGGTAAGATGATTTTTTAATATTGAAGTGAGAAGGGTTAAGTATTTGTTTTAGTTGCTATAAGGAGAATTTTACTTATGTCAGAGGGAGTGTATGTGAGATTTCATCTTTTTTTCTGACTTTTTACTGTAAGTGGGATTTTTTGTGTCCCAGCCTCGTCGCCGCTTTTGTGTCTCGTTTCCGTCGTAGGTGTCGCTGGCCGAGAAGAATAAGTCCGACACAGGAATAAAGGATGCACGCTTGTGCGGTATGGAGGTGACCAGCCAGTGGGACAGCAGAAACTAGAAACACTAGAGTAAATTAGAACGAGATATATATTGCACAGAATTTATACAATACTTAACTTTTACATAGTTCTGTACTGCAGAATGGTGACACATAGTTGAGCTAGAGGCCTGCCTAGTGCCTGTCCGATAGCCAAGTCTTCACTGGTGCCTATTTGATTCCGAAGTGCTAACTGGTTCCTATCTCAGCCCCAAGTGAACGACGTCGTTCAGTCGTGGCCACGAGTGGAGTTGTAGCAGAGGGCGCTCGTGGCTGACGTAAGAACGCCGCGCCGTGCGTGCATGGCGGCGCGCGGCGAAAGTAGGTGGCGCGCACTTTAGACTTGTGCGACACCACAGGATTCTTACGAATTGCTTATGCTGACTATAAATTTGTTATTGTGATTTTCCTTTGGACATGAGTATACTTTAAGTTTGCTACATCCTATGCTGGCAACACATATATTTACGGATGCTATAATGCACTGTTTTACCTGATAGAGGCCTTAATATTGCACTGATTTGATCTGTTTGGTATAGGAATCTGGACTGATGCTCTTTGCTTTTATTGTCAGGATGTATAAAACATTACTTTGTCCCACTTTGATAGTGCTAATAAGATCTCACATTTGTTTGTTTGTTTGTTATGATATATGAGCCAAATAAGCTACCTTTCCTGGTTTGCTTGTTTTAGCACGAGCATAGCTTAAGTTTCTTTTCTAACTTCAAATGCTTTTCTATATTGTGACTGACGTTATAACATCATAATAAATGAATGGCCAGAGAATGGCAATACAATTATGTTCACATCCTGTTCCTTATGTAGTTTGACTTCCTACACCCAGTGTTTCTGTATTTCCCTGTGTTGTATGTGTTTACTTATGTGTTTTATGTTGAACATATGTGTACTTCCTTTCTTCCCCAACTCGACTCAATGTATCACATTATAAAGAATCCATGGTATACCATGCGATTATAAAGAGCAGAGGAAAGAGGAGGATTTTCTTTTTTTTTTTTTTGATATATTGATACCAGTGAATAAATACAACTTTTGGGTCATGACCAATTCAATATGTACATGCATGCTTAAGTAGATAGCGAAGGTGGCAGCCACAAATCTTGAAGTGCACTTATCAGTACTGAACTAGACTGAGATCATTGAGAAAGGCTTATATTATATTTCAAAGTCAATATTGTACAGTTTCTTTTCTACAGATGTGACAATGTATGTCAATATGATTCTTGATTTTGTCATTTACCTTCATTGCTTAAGTAATGTAAGATATTAGTTACCTGTATACATTTCTTATAAGGTTGTCCTTTTGTATAGACTCAATACGGTTATTTCAACCTTGTATCCATACTGATGACCAGCTAGTATTAAGACACCTGCTGTCATCAAATTGTACATTACATATGTACGTATTCACTCGTTTGGGTACTCTTTCACTACCGAAAATGACCTATAGCATACTGTCACCTGAGTCACATTACAAGTACCATGACTAAATCCTTTTTATGACACTCACATAAGTGTTGCATGTAACACTCGGTGATATCAAGCTTCAGGCTTCGCATATGTGTCATGTATGTAATATTTTTTGTAAATTTTTTTCTCTTTATAATACCTCATCTGTTCTATAGTATATAAGTTTGAGCAGCCCTTTGTTGGCATAATGCACATTTTCTCACTTTTTGCCGGCCGCGGTGGCCGAGGTGACTGAGGCGCTCCAGTCACGGTCAGCACGGCCACTACGGTCGGGGGTTCGAATCCCCCCTCGGGCATGGATATTTGTGCCGTCCTAGTTCGTAAGTAGTTCATAAGTAGTTTGTAAGTTTAGGGACTGATAACCCCGTAGTTAAGTCCCATAAGCTTAACAAACATTTGAACATTTTTTTTTCTCACATTTTGTCATAATTGCAAACATAATCTCATACCAAAGACATTGTACTTATTCTTGTCATATTTTACTTTGTTTCGTGATGGACACGCATGGGAGAGAAAGTAATACGATCTGGACACACATGTTGAGCAAAGATGGACCGTATATACTGAACAATCAGAAGACAGAATTCTGTCAGAAAGTATTGGAAGCTGTGAGAAGAACAGGTGTATTATTATTAACCCCCCCCCCCCCTCCCAATGGCTCAGCCAATATTTCCACTATGGTCTAGCAATTCTGTGACCCGTTCTGGACAGAAGATCTACCTACCTGCCCATGGAAATTGAGTCACGGCATCGTTCTGGACAGAAGATCTACCTACCTGCCCATGGACAATTGAGTCACGGCATCGTCAAGTATTTCTTTAACAGTTTTTCGTTCAGTATCATGACAAGAGTGTGCTCTGTGTGATGTAAATTTCAGAATGTGTGCGTGTGTCAGTGTTACTAGAATACATGTGCCACAAATAAGAGAATTTAAAATGTAAATCGAAGTATTTGGGCCGGCCGCGGTGGCCGAGGGGATTGAGGCGCTCCAGTCACGGTCCGCTCGGCCACTACGGTCGGGGGTTCGAATCCCCCCTCGGCCATGGATATTTGTGCCGTCCTAGTTCGTAAGTAGTTCATAAGTAGTTTGTAAGTTTAGGGACTGATGACCCCGCAGTTAAGTCCCTTAAGCTTAACAAACATTTGAACATTTTTGAAGTATTTGGCCGCCTTCCAATGGCTTCTTCAGAATCATAACTTTAGAGGATTATACATAATTTTACACTTCCAACTTACGTCCTGCTACGTTTCGCATAGCGCTAGCAAGGGGAGAATTTTAACACAGACGACACAACGATTCGCCACACTTGTGCAGGGGTAGGTAATGCAGGCTCACCCACGCTCCTTTCAACACTGGCAGGCGCTGGGAACACGAGTAAGGGCGCACATAAGCTCAGACGCCACCCCTACAGAAGACTAATTGGGCGGTAAGCACCGAGTAATAACACAAGATAAGACGCACACAGGGGAGCAACTAAACTGCCGTAAATCTTGAATTTTGAGATGACAAATAAGACTTCCTTGGGAGAGCAGGCACAGCGCCTGAGCAACGCACCCAACATGGCCAGAGAGAGCAAACTCGAAACGTGCTCTAACAATGAAGAACGCCAGTAACTGGCACACACAAAACAACAATGCGCTTGACAACGTAATACTGGATTCACCACGACAGCGCGCAGCCTTTGCCTACAGCAGCGAGAGAAGCTTTCTCCCTTCACATAGTTGTCAAAATCATAATGGTCTCAACAAATTAGAAATTCTTGGTTAAAAAAAATAATAAAGATAAACGTACAGTGACTCCAATAAGAATTTCTATTATTTATAATTGAAACAAAGAACACGGACCAAAACAAAGATCTTAGATTTCACTGCATCTCCTGAAATGGAGCCAGCTTCTCCCCCTTTTATGATAGCAAGTCATGCACCGTAGGCCACTGATTAGTGGATTCGCTTCAACAGATTCAACAGACGCCCATTCACTAACGGTCACACACTCACAACACAATAAGGCGTAAATTCATTTGAACGATTTATAACAATCACCAACGGTTAACACGCTGAGTAACACGGATAGATGCAGTTTTATTCTAGCCTTAACTGTTTTCAGCACATACTGCCCTAACAGATGCCTTCAGGGTCTTCAAATTACACGAACTGTAAGATAAGTCCAGTGACCTGACTCACTACATGTCCAGTTCGCTGCGGCAACGCAAGCAATAAAACATTTCGTTTGCTTAACAAATATTTCGTTTCTTTATTCCCTATAGGGGTTTGCCTTGTGCATTATTCTGGTCTTTCTACTTTTATATACAAACATCTTTCGCAACAGTTGTAGCATAATCAGTGGATCTTTTTTATTCCATTACACTTAACAACAGAAAATATTTTAGTCTCTACATGCATAGGTTATTTTAAAATCGAATCTATTAACTGGAATGATCGTACAAGATATATAGCCCTAGATTTTACATGTTACAGTAGTTCAGTTTTTCTACATTTTCGATGTATGTGTTCCATTGTTCCATGATAGACTGTCATCTGCAACGAATATGACATTTAACCGTTTTAAATCGAAATATTTTATTTGCGGCATTTTATGGTTAGGTCTAGAATTATTTGATTCTGCATGAAAGGCAGTTGTGCGCGTGTGCCTGTGTGTGTGTGTGTGTGTATTTGTTTGCTTATCAACTATATTCAGCAGTGCGGCAAATGGACGTGCGGTATAAGGCGTATTACCGAGGATCGCGTGGCCGATGCCTGTCGAAGTTTCAAGTTCTTCCTCGGGCATGGGAGTGTATGTTGTCTCTAGCTATGTAGTCTAATTTACGTAGTTTAACGGGTTTGTGTTTCTATGGACCGATTAACTTTGAATGTTCATTCTTCATATTTACAATAATAAAAATGTTCATTTTTGTTTACATTCTGCAAGTAAAATTATTCTGAATGGTAGAGAGTATTCATGATTTTATTGAGGATTCTTTTACATTCTGACCACAATGGAGTCAAGTGTTCAAAGAGTTTAAATGGGTCAGAAAAAGGTCTTCTTTTTACCTGATTGCTTACTTCAACTGCAGTCTGTTGGTCAAAGTCCGTTTTCATAAAATTGGTTAAATGTTTGTCTTTTCTCATTACAATTTCTCTATTTTGCAGCCAGTTCGTATTTTGTTCATATGTGTCAGATATTAAATTTCTTATAGTTTTTCTACCATTTGACTTACAGTGGATTCCCTCTTTTCGAGTCTGTAAACAACCAAATCATTCTTTTTTTAGGCGTAGAATCAATAAGATTTGTAATATCTTTAGTGTACAGCCGCTCTTGTAGCTTCAGTGCACAAAGACTCCAAAATAACTGACACCGCACAAAAATCTATGCCCTGCGGGAACATACTGCAAAGTAATTTCTAACGTGGGATGGCTAAAGTTGATACTCATGCCTCTGGGGTAGGTCAGCGCTTTCGGAAAGCCGGCAGACGCCTTTAATAAAATAATAATAATAATAATAATAATAATAAAAACACATCAAAGACATTGCCGCGGCGAAGAAGCCCTGCGCATTTGGGCGCCGTGCTGCGGTGTGCGCGGCCGTTCGCCGTCGGGGGTTCAAGTCCCCTAAGTTTAAGAAGTTTGAAAGCTACGGAGTAATAACCCACTGGTTGAGTTCGTTAGAGTTACAAACACTACATATTTTTTTATCAAAGACCTTATCGATAAATAATCTCCTCAAACAACAGAGAAAACCGAAAGAAAATAATAAAATATAAAATATATGAAATGCGTAGTCGGTGTTTTGCTGCATATAGTCGCACTCACCGCTATTTGTTAGTTTTAAATATTTTTAAGTCACATTCTTTCATATACGAGGGTTGGGGCAAAAGTCATGGCAACTATTTTTTTCTTCCAGGTACCAAACCGAATGAAAAATGTGACATATACAGACGAAAGGGCAAAGTGTGAACAATGAATAGCAAAGAAATATCGTAACACACTAATTAATTATGGTAGTATATAGGCCAATAAGACCTTCACGGTGCAAAAGAAAGACAACACAGTATACATACAGTTGACGTGACGAACATGGGGCTACAGACCCTCAAAGTAGTCCGCTGCTACTGTCACCACACGCTACCAACGATGTGGGAGAAGCTGAATACCATCTAGCTCAGTATTTGGTGCAACATGTTTGAATTGGGTCACCTGCTCACGCACACCATTAGCAATGTCCTCTTATGTTGCAAACCGCCTACCACTTAGTGGTTCCTTATCTCTGTAATGAGATCAAAGTCCCAGGGCGAATTGTCGGGAGAGGAGGGTGGGTGCCCCAATTCTTCCCAGCCCCAAAGTCGCAGTAGCTGTCCAAAACTCTCTGCTTTATGCGTTCTTGCATGGTCGTGCAGGATTGGTGCACTGTCTACAAGCCCAGACGTTTTTCCCGAACCCCACGTCGTACCTGTCGCACCACAAAGTCCCTGTAGTACTGTGCGGTCACTGTGCGACCACGTGGAACAAAGTAGCAAACAATGACACCCCTCGCTTCATATGCGACCATCACCATCAATTCCACTGTCGAAGGATTCTCTCGGAACTTCTGCCTCGTTGGTGGTCGAGCATGTCGGCACTCCGCGGACTGACATTTCAGTTCAGATTCGTATGCGTTGGCCCAAAATTCATCGATAGCGATTACTCATGACAAAAACTGATCGCCGACCTGTTGCCAGCGTGCGTGGTGATCGGAGCATATTGCATAGCGCACCCACCTTTGAACTTCCGTCAGTGCATCCAGCACCCGCCGCGCTGCGATTCTGCGGAGAACATACCGCAGCTAATTACGCAATATCCTGTAGACGGCGCGTTTCTCTACGTCACTTGCCCACTCGTCCCGAACGGTGCTCATCATTGGTTGATACACGCCTTTGCTGAAACATTCCTAACGATCCAGCTACTGTACGGTATGATAGGGCAATATTCCCGAAGGCTTTCGCATTTCTACCTCATAGAACGGCTATTTTGATGTAAGCTGCCCAATACGGGTTACATTTATCTTGCACGACACTCAAAAACTGTCCTCGCTGTTATACTACAATCCATCACAGAGCCATCTATTTCTCAGCATACATACTGTGCCTTTAGAACTTACACACGACACATACGTTTGTGATCAGGTCACATATGCACGAGAATGAAAATAGTTCTCATGACTTTTGTCCCAAACCTCGTATATCACGTTTAAAGGGCAATGATGCTGCAAAAGTCTAAAGTTCGTCAGAGCCCCAGTCTGTTAAAACTTATGGTGATTCTCGTGTAGGATTGTGATGGTGTTATCCTAAGGCATTAAGTTCCTCCATTGCAGACCGTGAATTCACAAAAAAGTCCACGTGTGAGCCCCAAGTCTGGCGAAAGTTATGGTAATTCTCGTGTAGGACTGTTATTGCGTTATCCTAAGGCTTTATGTTCCTACATTGCAGACCGTGAATGCACAGTATTACTGATCGCTTTTGGAACAACATCTGTGACCAGCTTTGCGAAAGAAGCGGCAATACCTACTGCATAAAACACCCATTATTTTCAAATATTATGAATTATCTCAAACAGAATGATCTATTGACCCAAGGTCAAAACGGATTTAGAAAATATCGTTCATGCGAAACACAACTAGCTCTTTACTCACACGAAGTGATGAGTGCTTTCGACAAGGGTTCTCAAATTTATTCCGTATTTCATTTCCAGTAGGCTTTTGACACCCTTCCTCACAAACGGCTATTAATCAAATTGCGTGGTTATGGTGTATCGCCCCAAATTTGCGACTGGATAGGGAATTTCCTGTCAGAGAGGACACAGTTTCCAGTAATCGATGGTAAGGCATCGAGTAAAACAGAGGTGATACCGGGCGTTCCACAGGGTAGTGTCATTTGTCCTATGCTGTTCCTTATTTACATAAATGATTAGGGAAAAATCTAAGTAGCTCTCTTAGGTTGTTTGCATAAGATGCCGTCATTTACCGTCTTATAAAATCATCTTAGGATCAAAACCAACTGCAGACGAATCTAAATAAGATATCAGTATGGTGTAAAAATTGGCAATTGACTCTAAATAATAGGAAGTGTGAAGTCGTTCACATGAGTACGAAAAGAAATCCATTAAACTTTGTTTACAAGATAAATCAATCAAACGTGAAGGACGTAAACTCCACAAAATATCTAGGAATTACTATTATTTCAGACAAACTGGAAAGAACACGAAGACAATGTGGGAAAGGCGAACTATAGACTGCGTTTTATATTGGCAGAAACCTTAAAAGATGCAACAGAACTACAAAAGAAACTGCATACACTACGCTTTTCCGTCCATTTTTGGAGTATTGCTGCCCAGTGTGGGATCCTTATCAAGTGGGTTTGACGGAGGACATCGAAAGAGTCCAAAGAAGGGCAGCTACTTTCGTATTGTCACGATACAGAGGAAGACAGTGTCACGGAAATGATACAGGTCCTCGGATGGGAATCATTACAACAACGGCGCTAATCGCTGCGGCGTGGTCTACTTACGAAACTCCAAATAAAATTCTGCTCCGAATGCGAAAATATATTGTTGACCCCCACATACATAGGTAGAAATGATCATCTAAAATACGAGAAATCGAAGCTCGAACGGAGAGAGTCAGATGTTCTTTCTTCCCGCGCGCTATTCTAGAGTGGAATGGGAGACAAATAGTATAAAGGTGGTTCGATGAACCCTCTGCCAGGCACTTAAATGTGATTTGCAGAGTATCCCATGTAGAGTCAAATATAGATTATTTTGCACGACAATGCGCGGGGCATACAGCGCCAGCTGTCAATGTGCTGTTCGGCCTATGGTACTGGGAAGTACTTTACCATCCACCATACTTCCTGAGCTTAAGTCCTTGTGACTTTCATTTGATTACGAAGGAGGAGGAACCAATTCTTGGCATTCGCTTCAGAACTGTTCCAGAGATTTGACAGGCAGTAGCCCGCTCCATTTGCACCATCTTCACAACATGCTCTACTAACGGTATACTACGCTTTTCTACATCACTGGTAACGGGTTCTACAGAACACTGCTGACTACTATGAAGGACAGTAACAAGAGCAAACATGTAACACTTCTGTACTGCTTTTGAGTAAATAGTTCCACTATTTAAGTTCCAACCCTCATATATGCATCAAATAAGCAAATAACAATTTCAGTTCAGACGTACATGAAGTGCAATCTGTTATGTGAATACCCATAAATACGAACAGTATACGTCAAATAGGAAAATAAGTTACAATCAGGGTGTACAATTAAGATTAAATCCTTGGTAGAATAAACACCCAGCTGCCAGTAAGTAGCATAATGGACAGGAGCACAATTATAATATTCTGCCTTTAAGCTCAGAATTTGGGGACGTCGGGAAGCATGTCTGG
The DNA here is from genome assembly GCA_026315105.1 of Locusta migratoria. Taxonomy (NCBI): domain Eukaryota; kingdom Metazoa; phylum Arthropoda; class Insecta; order Orthoptera; family Acrididae; genus Locusta; species Locusta migratoria. The sequence goes on from CM048747.1 coordinate 430,310,551, forward strand.
ACAGCCTAATAGTTAAGAAGACCACTGGCCCAAAGCTTATGATCTAGGACCGGCACAAATTTTGTAACTACGCCATTATATTTAAGTAAGTGCACTGAAATAGGCGAGATGATTTATATATATATAAATCATTTGTAATAAATGTTGAATTACACAGATCACTCATGCAATGGCGTGTTCACATGTTTTGATAATATGAACGTAGAAACCGGAGGAATTTACAAGAATGATCTGCACAAATAGTACTAGAAGTGGGTTTCAGACTGGAAAGAACAATTGAGATATTAAAAAATATCACGTCCATCGTTACTTTCAATTCTCCAACGCTGCCTGATCACATTAGTAGCAGAATTTTACCATACACACGAAACCCTATGGTATTGCCGCGAGAGAGCACCAACACCGACTGCCGGCGTGGCGCAGGGGATAGCGTCCCGGACTGCGGTGCAAAAGGTCGCAGGTTCAATCCCGCCCACGGCAGAAAACTTATTTCTTTGTAATTAACAATTCCAGAAGGTTCTACGTCTTTCTTATGTTCACTTGTAAATTCTACTTGTTTCTTATGTTAACTGTTCTTCTAATTTCTGGTAAATTCTGTCTGTGTATAAATAGCAGAGCACTCTGCCTGAGAGGCAGTCAGTGCTGCGTGTATGTTGAGTTCGTAATAAACGTGCTTTCAGTATAAGTGCTGTGTTCGGTTGCCTTCGAAGTCAAGCCTGCTTCCATTGCAATGCGGCATTGTTTGGTGGAGGCGCCGGGTACATTGTGCAACAGCTGCATCACCGTGGCTCCGATTAGGCAACTTAAAAGCCGTCGCTTACACGGACTGGAACCGGAATACAAGGGATACACCGAGTACGTCCTTCCAAGAGCCCGTACCATCAGACTAACGATGGAGACGAAACCAGCAGTAAGCCAGCTACACATCAGGCATCCGTCGGTGTTCTCTGGAGACACTGGACAGGACCCAAACAAATGGCTAAAAGAGTTCGACCGAGTCGCCAAGTACAACAGGTGCGATCATACGATGTGCTTGGCCAACGTTTACTTCCATCTGGACGGAACAGCCCAGCAATGGTTCGAGAACAACGAAGACAAGCTGAATGTCTGGGAGACGTTCCAGGAGGAACTTAAGAAGACGTTTGGAGACCGCCAGCGACAAATCCGCTCGGCGGAAGAACAACTGAAGAACCGGGCCCAGCGACATGGTGAGCCGACACAATCGTATATACAGAATGTTTTGGCCCTGTGTAACATAGTGGATCCGAACATGACTCAGGCGGACAAAATCACGCACCTGATGAAGGGAATTGCAGAAGATGTGTACCAAGCTCTTCTGATAAAAGACGTCGCTACGACAGAAGAGTTCATCAAGTGGTGCCAGCGTATTGAAGAAATGCAACAAAGGAGGGTTGGACGCAAGAAGTATGACAGACTCCCAAATGTAGTCCCTATGGCCGTTGTGGAAGACCAGCATGACTTCGCTTCTCTCATACGACAAATCGTGAGAGAAGAATTACAACAGTGCATGGCAGGCGGGACTATTAGACCGAGCGAGCATCAGATTATGGATATGGATGTGATCCCTGTAAGTCACGAGGGAGCCGACGCCACTGAGGACGAGGTATTTCAAACATTAGCTCCTGTCTGCCCCGTCAATCGCACCCGAAATGAAGAATGGCGTCGCCCGGCTATGACTTACGCTGCAGCCGCCAAACGGCAGCCCATGAATCGGTCGACGCGACCACAGCCAGCTCCCCCGGTAACTATGACGCCCCGCAGAAGAACAGACGTCTGAAGGACAGAAGACAACACACCGCTGTGTTTCCACTGTGGACGCCCTAGACATGTCGTACGCTACTGCAGAGAGAGGAGGCGAGTATTCGATGATTATTTTGCCTCAAGACGTCAGCCGTCGGAGCAGTTCTATCCCAGGCAATCATCTGTTGATGAATTCAGTTGACCTATGGGAAGAAGCCCATCGCCATACCCTAGACGAGGTCGCTCCCCAACGCGCCGCAGCCGTTCACCGTCGCCAGCCGCTCCCCTAGCCGCCGCGCCCAGGAAAACTAAGTGAGGCGACCATCTACGGAGGTGAGGCCGCCGCAGATGAAAATCCTCCTTGGACGACAGTCGCTAAGATGTCGGGAAATCTCATCGACGTCATAATCGACGGCCAACCTGTCCGGGCACTTGTTGATTCAGGAGCCTCTTTTTCTGTATTGTCGGATAATTACCGCCGCACACTAAAGAAGACAATGTTCTGTGATATGTGGCCAACTGTGCTGAAGGTCGCGAATGGAAAGTACGTCCATCCAGCAGGAACTTGTGTCGCAAGAATAACCATCAACAACAGGACGCAGCCGTTTGAATTTGTCGTGTTAACAGAATGTAGTCACAATGTCACCCTCGGATGGGACTTCCTTCAGGCATCCCAAGCTATCATTGACGGTGGAAGATCTGAGCTGCAAATTGAAGAAGTTGTTCCGCCGGATACACGTAATACAGAATTTTCTGGGAAGCTATTCGTCGTTGACAATGTGACGATATCGCCGTTGACAATGAGAAGAGTTGCAGTCACAAATACAGATGACAGGTTAAACTGTGAAGTTCTTGTTGATAGTAAAAAATTTATGAGGCTCACAAAAGAAATTTACATACCAGCGCTATCATAAGCATTACCGGTGGTCAAGGAGAGATCTGGATCACAAATAGTCACGAGGAGTCACAACTTATCCCCAAGGGAATGTGTATCGGGACAGCTGAACCAATCCAGGACGGTGAGCTCAATGTCATTAATGAAGACCCATGCCCTGCTGTTAGTACAGACAACACGCTGGAGGAAACAAACGTGGAACTGCCAATAGGGCCTGGACTGACCAACGAACAACGCCAGCGGGTGTTAGGTATACTACGCCAATTTTCGGGTGCATTCACACCTCAGCAGGGGAAAAGTCAGACGCAACGGCCCACGATAAAGCACCGTATCAATACTGGGGATCATCCGCCAATTAGCCAGCGTTCGTATAGAGTGTCGCCAGCTGAAAGACGGATAATTCGGGAGGAAGTGGAGAAGATGTTGCGAGATGAAATTATTCAACCTTCGGAGAGTCCTTGGTCCTCGTAAAGAAGAAGGATGGCACGTGGCGATTCTGTGTCGACTATCGGCGACTGAACAGAATCACAAAGAAAGATGTCTACCCATTGCCGCGTATTAACGACACCTTAGACTGCTTGAAAGGAGCTACGTACTTCTCAACAATGGACATGCAGACAGGTTACTGGCAAATCGACGTTGACGAAGCTGACAGGGAGAAGACGGCTTTTATTACACCTGACGGCCTCTATGAATTTAAAGTAATGCCATTTGGATTATGTAATGCTCCAGCCACATTCGAACGCATGATGGACAACTTGCTTCGACACCTTAAGTGGACGGCGTGTCTCTACTATTTAGCTGACATTGTCGTTTTCTCGAAAACATTTGAAGAACATCTGAGTCGCCTGTCAACTGTGTTGAAGTGTGTTCAGACTGCAGGTCTCCGCCTCAATCCAAAGAAGTGCCTCTTCGTCGCCAAAGAGATAAAAATCCTGGGGCACCTAGTCAACGGATATGGTGTCCGTCCTGATCCAGATAAAGTAAGGGCAGTCACAGAATTTCCAACTCCTCAGCACATTCGTGATGTGAGAAGTTTTCTCGGGCTGTGCTCATACTACCGACGTTTCATAAAAGGATTTTGTAACAAGGCACGTTCATTACAAGAACTTCTGCATGGAGACGCCAATTTGTACTGGGATGAGACAAAAGAAAGAGCTTTCCGGGCACTTAAGGAGGCTCTAACTTCCGCACCAGTGCTAGCCTTGTACGACGAGAATGCAGAAACGGAACTTCACACAGACGCCAGTGGCTATGGGATTGGTGCAGTGATTGTACAAGTTCAGGAAGGTGCTGAAAAAGTGATAGCCTATGCGTCAAGAGTACTCTCAAAGTCCACAACTGAAAAAGAATGAAATTTCAGCTCTCACTGAATTAGATGACGTTACAGCTGAACAGAGGGAAGATCCAGCACTATTAAAAACGATAGAGGCCTTGGAGAAAGGATAACCGACCAATGGAGAGTTCCAACGTATAAACGGAACATTGTATAAAAGTAACTACGATCCACTGGGCCCCAAATGGCTACTTGTTGTTCCAGCTCATCTCCAGCCAGATATTCTCAAATATTTCCACGATGCTCCAATATCCGGTCATCTGGAATTCGTGAAGACCCTAGACAGAATCAGACGCAGGTATTACTGTAAAGGTCTCTACCGATCTGTCAAGCACTATGTGAGTCACTGTAAAGAGTGCCAGGGACGGAAGCATGTGCCGCAATTACCTCCAGGACATCTCGTACCGATTCCGCCGGCAGCAGCTCCATTCCACCGAGTTGGGATCTATCTTTTAGGGAGTTTTCCGAAGTCGACAACCGGTAACCGTTGGATAAGAGTCTGCACTTACTACCTCACACGGTACGCTGTCACCAAACCTGTGCCGACCGCAGAAGCTCCAGAGATCGCAAAATTCCTTGTAGAAGACATTATTTTGAACCATGGAGCACCACGTGTCATGATATCTGATCGTGGAAAAGTATTCCAGTCAAAACTAATATCAGAAGTAATGTCACGGTGCAAAATTGTCCACAGAACGACAACTGCATACCACCCTCAGACAAATGGTCTTATGGAACGTTTTAACAAGACGTTAGCCGACATGCTGTCGATGTACGTCGATGTTGAGCAGAAGGATTGGGATACAATTCTGCCAGTCGTGACATTTGCTTACTCCTTTATTCCTGCTCCATGGCCGTGAAGCTGAGACAACAATGGATACGCTGTTCCCGTTCCAACCGGACGGCACTCTGGATGACTATGTTAAACAGCTCATCACCAGGGTCGAAGAAGCAAGACAGCTGGCTCGCATTCGGACACTGGACGCCCAGGAGAGGGACTGTCAGCGGTATAACGACAAACACCAACCTGTTGTGTACAGTCCAGGAGATGTGGTATAGATTTTTACCCCTGTACGGAAGGTTGGACTGTTAGAAAAGTTATTGAAGCGATACTTTGGTACGTATCGTGTCATACGCCGCCTGTCAGACGTCACATACGAAGTTGAGAATTATGAGCCGTCGTCGAAACGTCAAAAACGAAGAGACATTGTGCATGTCCTGCGCATGAAGCCGTACTACGATCCTGAAGAGCAGGTAGACGACAATGGCTTCTTGTTCAAGGACTTTAAGGACAGTAATGTTCCTGATGAAGCCATGGCAGGAACGTCTGTCGTCGATAATCGCGGAGAAGGGAAGAATTCTCTTGAACTGCCATACAGAGGACCCATGACACGGTCAAGATCCAGGACATTGCAGCTGGCTCCAAAGGGATCATAACAGCTGGTCGCTGTTTCTCCAGGAGAGGGAGCAATGCCGCGAGAGAGCACGACCACCGACTGCCGGCGTGGCGCAGTGGATAGCGTCCCGGACTGCGCTGCAGAAGGTCGTAGGTTCAATCACGCCCACCGGCAAAAATTTATTTCTTCGTAGTTAACAATTCCAGAATGTTCTACGTCTTTCTTATGTTCACTTGTAAATTCTACTTGTTTCTTATGTTAACTGTTCTTCTAATTTCTGGTAAATTCTGTCTGTGTATAAATAGCAGAGCACTCTGCCTGAGAGGCAGTCAGTGCTGCGTGTATGTTGAGCTCGTAATAAACGTGCTTTCAGTATAAGTGCTGTGTTTAGTTGCCTTCGAAGTCAAGCCTGCTTCCATTGCAACGCGACAATATTTTACAAAAGCCAGAAATCTGGTCAGACAAAACACAGTTGCGGAGGTCAACCAACCTGTGGAAAGGGATGGTTAGGCAGACCATAGACCTGTAGGTGACTGTCCGTCTCCAATCATTTGTGTCAACTGCCCTGGGAGCCATTCAGTCTGGACCTAAGCTTACCTTATTGTTGCTGAGGAATGGAAGACACAGGAAGTACACAAAGCATAACTCCTACGTTGACGTCAAAAAAGAATACACAGTGACGACGTTTTTTGTATTTACCACATTCGTTACTGACGAATCCCCAATACTGACGCTTCTAAACAGACTTTGGCTCCCACATCTTTATCCATCACCACAGTGTGTACTTGCACGTGTAGCTGTCACAGCAAAGCGACCCAGCAAAGCAATTCAGGCAACTACGATAGGAGAGAAAGAATTGAGAAACCTCAAAACTAGAATTTTTCCCCATCTACCCACACCAACGTCTCATTTCCCCATCCTCTTAGAAAATAAGGGCTCAAAGAAAAGGGGCACGACGTGAAGAACGGGATCGACGACGACTAAAGATCAAAAATGTTCAAATGTTTGTTAAGCTTAAGGGACTTAACTGCGGTGTCATCAGTCCCTAAACTTACAAACTACTTATGAACTATCTTATACTAAAGACGACACAAACAAATGTTAAACATAAATATCAACTACTCAGAAAAGTTAATCCAGTTGCAATTGAGACCTTTTTAAGCCTAATTAAGGAACAAGAATGGCAGGATGTTTATAGTGCTGATAATGCAGATGATAAATATAATGCTTTTCTGAACACATTTATTAAGCTATTTGAAAGTTGCTTTCCACTAGAACGCTCAAAACAGGGCACTTTCAGTAACAGACAGCCAGGGTGGATGACAAAGGGGATAAGAGTATCATGTAGAACTAAGCGGGAGTTGTATCAAAATGTTAGAAGCAGTCAGAAAGAAGATGCAGTAGCTCATTACAAACAGTACTGTAAGGTTCTGAAAAATGTCATTAAGAATGCAAATAGTATGTGGTACGCAAAAAGAATAGCAAACTCTCGGGATAAAATTAAAACTATCTGGTCAGTCGTGAAGGAAGTGTCTGGTCAGGAGCAGCAGGTAGAAGATATAACGTCAGTGCGTAGTAGGAATGTTTCTGTTACTGACAAGTTAGATATATGTGCAATATTCAATAATCACTTTCTGAATATAGTAGAGGAACTAAACAAAACTCTAGTTTCTACAGGTAATCATATAACGTTTTCAGAAAATGCGTTTCCGAGGCTGTTGCCTGAAATGATCCTTCATGATACTTCCATAGGTGAGATTGAGTCAATAATTAAATCACTAAAGACTAAGGACTCTTGTGGATATGATGGGGTATCTAGCAGAATTCTAAAGTACTGTTCTCCATATGTTAGCCCAGTACTAAGCCATATTTGTAATTTTTCCTTTCGGAATGGTCAGTTTCCTAACAGATTAAAGTACTCAGTAGTGAAACCGCTTTATAAAAAAGGTGAAAGGGATAATGTAGACAACTATAGACCTATTTCTATGCCATCGGTTTTTTCCAAAGTTATTGAAAAGGCTGTATATTCAAGATTAATTGATCATTTCAGTTCACATAATTTCCTGTCAAACGTACAGTTTGGTTTTAGAAGTGGTTTAACGACCGAAAACGCTATATTTTCGTTTCTCTGTGAGGCACTTGATGGGTTAAATAAGAGGCTACGGACATTAGGCGTCTTCTTCGATTTAACAAAAGCGTTTGATTGTGTTGATCACAAAATATTGTTGCAGAAGTTGGAACATTATGGAATACGGGGAGTAGCCCACAACTGGTTCACCTCTTACTTTAATAATAGACAACAGAAGGTAATTCTCCGCAATGTAGAAAATGGCTATGACGTGCAATCCCAATGGGGCACAATTAAGTATAGGGTGCCCCAGGGGTCTGTTTTGGGACCATTGCTGTTTCTTATTTATATAAATGATATGCCTTCGAGTATAACAGGTGATTGTAAAATATTTTTGTTTGCTGATGATACCAGCTTGGTAGTGAAGAATGTTGCTCGTAATATTGACACAGTATCAAATAATGCAGTTCAAGAGATAAGTTCATGGCTAATAGAAAACAAGTTGATGTTAAATCACAGTAAAACTCAGTTCTTACAATTTCTAACACATAATTTGACGAAATCTGACATTATGATTACACATAATGGGCATGTGATAAGTGAGACTGAACAGTTCAAATTTCTAGGTGTTCATATAGACAGTAAGCTGTCATGGAAAGCCCATGTTCAGGATCTTGTTCCAAAACTAAATTCTGCTATATTTACCATTAGAAAAATATCTAAGTGATTTTTCAACACGAAAAGTAGTCTATTTCGCTTACTTTCACTCACTTATGACTTACGGCATTGTTTTTTGGGGTAACTCGCCTGATGCAAAAAGGATATTTCTGGCTCAAAAACGGGCGGTTCGAGCAATATCTGGTGTAAGTTCGCGAACGTCATGTCGACCCCTTTTCAGTAGTCTGGGAATTTTGACTCTGGCGTCACAATACGTTTTTTCTTTAATGTCGTTTGTTGTTAATAATATCAGCTTATTCCCACGAGTTAGTAGCTTTCACTCGGTGAATACTAGACAGATGTCTAATCTACATTTGCACCGCACCACCTTAACACTTGTGCAGAAAGGGGTGCAGTATTCTGCGGCATCCATTTTCAATAAGCTGCCACAAGAACTTAAGAATCTTAGCACTAATCCACATGCTTTCAAATCTAAATTGAAGAGTTACCTCGTGGCTCACTCCTTTTATTCTGTCGAGGAACTCCTAGAAAAGTTAAACAATTAAGCTAATTTATTTTTTCTTTATTGATTCTTTTCACTTTTTCTATTACCATTATTGTGTAACAATTAATGTATTGACTTGTTCCATGACCATGGAGTCTTACTCCTGAAGTGGGTCCTATGGAACAGAATAAATAAATAAATAAATAAATAAATAAATAAATAAACATCCATGCCCGAGGGGGATTCGAACCCCCGACCGTAGCAGCCGTGCAATCTGTGACTGGCACGCCGCAGACCACTCGGCTACTGCGGCTGGCACGACTAAAGATAATCGGCAATATTTTAAGACGTGATAACACCTGTCTTCTTTGACCCATAACGTCATCAACATGTCGGAAAACTCGTGTACGGGATATCTTGATACTTTTATATTGTAGATAATAAATAAGTGAATTACATATAACAGAATGTACCATCGATCACAGATCTCAGCCCAAAAACAGCGCTAACCTGCGGAAAAAAAGTAACTACTCTAAACTAATCTATGCCTTACAATTAGAGGGAAGCTACAGATCACTTTTTAAACAAAAAATATTAATATATAATCTGTCCTGTTTGTAAACGAACTATCGTCTTTAAGTCAGCCACCACATAATTACTCACGCCTTCTACAAACACGCACGCACATCAAAACTACTGCGCTGCCATGACGACACGAGACAAAGTTGACGCCGGCCGCGGTGGCCGAGGGGACTGAGACGCTTCAGTCACGGTCTGCACGGCCACTACGGTCGGGGGTTCGAATACCCCCTCGGGCATGGATATTTGTGCCGTCCTTAGTTGTAGGTAGTTCATAAGTAGTTTGTAAGTTTAGGGACTGATGACCCCGTAGTTAAGTCCCTTAAGCTTAACAAACATTTGAACATTTTTGAACAAAGTTGACGGGTTGAATCGCGTTCTATAAATGACCCAGAAAATTGGTCGTTCAACGTGACAAAAGTGAAAACCTTTCTCAGAATGTTGCGGATTTCAATGCGTATCTGTGAACAAGTGTTAGCGAGTGACCATTCAAATCGTGTACCCTTTCTGACTGCACGACACAAAGTTTAGCGCCTCTCCTGGGTCCGGCAACACAGACATTGGACTGTTGGTGTCTGGAAACTTGTTCCCTTGTCTGAGAGGTCCCGTTTCCAATTGTATCAAGTGGGAGGACGTATACGGGTACGGAGACAACCTCATGAAACCATGGAGTGGCAACAGGGGAAAGTTTAAACTGGTATAGGCTCTGTCATGGGATTGGGCGTCGCGGTTGGAGTAATATTGCTCTCCTGATACGTCCAGACACGACTCTGGCAGGTGAGACGTAACTACTCAATCTGGCTGATTGCCTGCATCCATTCATGCCAATTTCTCATTCCGAAGATCTTGAGTATTTCCAGCGGGACATGCGACACACTGCACATCTACATCTGCACGAGATACCCTGCAAATCACTTTTAAGTGCCTGGCAGAAGGTTCATGGAACCACCTTTATACTATTTACCTCCCATTCCATTCTCGAATAGCGCGACGGAAGAAAGAACACCTGAATCTCTCCGTTCGAGCTCCGATTTCTCGTATTTTATTCTGATGATCGTTTCTACCTATGTAAGTGGGAGTCAACAATATATTTTCAAATTCGGAGGTTTTGGCGATCGGAGTTTCATAAGTAGCCCACGCCGCAGCGATAAGCGCCGTTGTTGTAATGATTCCCATCCCAAATCCTGTATCATTTCCATAAGGCTGTCTCCCCTGTATCGTGACAATACGAAACGAGGTGCCCTTCTTTGTACTCTTTCGATGTCCTCCGTCAAACCCACCTGACAAGGTTCCCACACTGGGCAGCAATACTCTAAAAAATGACGGACAAGCTAGCGTAGTCTATGCAATCTCTATAGTAGTTCTGTTGCATCTTTTAAGGGTTCTGCCAATAAAACGCAATCTCTGGTTTGCCTTTCCCACGACATTATCTACACATTCTTTCCAGTTTAAGTCTGATGTAATAATAATTTCTGGGTATTTTGTGGAGTTTACGGCCTTCACATTCGATTGATTTATCTTGTAAAACAAGTTTAACGGATTTCTTTTCGTACTTATGTGGACGACTTCACACTTCTCATTATTTACAATCAATTGCTGATTTTTACACCATAGTGATACCTTATTCAAATCGTACTGTAGTACTGTAGAGCTTCTTACATTTTCTCCCAAATCGTTTATGTAAATAAATAAAAGCAGAAGACCAATAACACTACCCTGTGGAACGCCCGATGTCACCTCTGTTTTAGTCGTTACTTTACTGTCGATTACTACTAACTGTCTTCTCTCCGACAGGAAATCACCTATACAGTCGCAAATTTCCTACAGACTGGCTCGCGGAACACTCGTCTGAATTTATCTTCGCTGGCCACTAAACTCCCCGTTCACGAACATAATTGTGCATATCTGGGATGTCTTGCAACGTGGTGTTCAGAAGAGATCTCCAACCTCTGGTACTCTTACTGCTTTATGGACCTGCAGGATTCATGGTGTCAATGCCCTCCATCACTACTTTAGACAACAGTCGAGTCCGAGGTCGTGACACTTTGAGAATACCCATTTGTGAGAAAATAGGATATGCAGACAACTGTGAGAAATCAGGGACACTCAGGTAAAGGCAAAGGTTGCTTCGAAAGTAGATACACTGGCGTTTGCGCCATACCTGCTACTGCTTTATGTAAATGTTCGCTCTCCACAGTGCTGGACAATACAAGCAAAAGTTGCTTTCGTCAAATTATAAAATGTAACTAATACTTGTCTGCAACATGTATGTGCCGATTCTTTACATCTATCGTTATTTATATGTTCCTAACTGTCTATATTTTTCCTTCTGCACTATCTCTATGTTCTTTCCATGGTTACTTATTTCCATCTCTCGCTTTCTCTGTCAATATAATCATTCCCCTTTATACTCCCTCCTCTATATAGGTGAATGGAAATACCAGCAGGTGTATGCAAATTCTTTATTAAATTTTGTGCGACCGGTTTAGGTGCTTCAATAAACCTTCTTCAGGCTCCCGTTGTGTAACTGTTATTAAAAGCACATTTGAACTGGTTAGCCATTCAAACCGGTAGCCGTAAATTTCTATTCATGTTACACCCTCAACGACGACTGATGAACTCATATATACGCTCAGCCATGACCACACGTAACTCATAGACCTTCACATTCTTTTACGTATTTCTCTTCCTCATCTTTTCATCCATCTCAATTTATGACCATCTGATCTGTTGTGGCGTAAAGTCAGCGCCACACGACAGACGTAAGACAACGATCGTGGAGAAGACAGCGATTGACCAAATGCCAATCGCACGCAGGCGCCGCGCATCCTGGAGGGAGCGAAGTTGCGCGCCCTCTACAAGCGGCTATATCTAGTTCCGACATACGTCTGGACCGTCGTCAGTTACTAGTGAGAACTCATCAGTCACTATTAAGAACTCGGATAGTTACTAGGTAGCTACGAAGACAGAACTAGGACAGTACTAAGTCAGAACGCAGCTGTCGCCAAACACGGATGCGACCATGATGATGCTGTAAACAGAACCTGGATTCATCCGAAAATATGACTTTTGCCATTCGTGCACCCAGGCGCTCCTGTCTGTGAGGTAGCGTCGAGGGTAACTGCAGCCATGGTATCCGAACTGATAATCCATGCTGCTGCAAATGTCGTCGAATTGTTCGTGCAGATGCTAGTTGTCTTTCAAACGTCCCCATCTGTTGACTCAGAGATCTAGACGTGCATCCACGATCCGTTACAGCCAAGCGGATAAGATGCCTGTCGTCTCGACTGCTATTGATACGATGCCGTTGGGATCAGGCACGGTGTTCCGTATTGCCCTCCTGAACCAACCGATTCCAAATTCTGCTAACAGTCACATGATCGCGACCAACGCGAGCAGCAATATCGCGATACGCTAAACCGCAATTTCGATACGCTACAATCCGACCTTTATCAGAGTCGGAAACGTGGCATTTCTCCTCCTTCCACGAGGCATCACATCAATGTTTCACCAGGCAACGCCGGTCAACTGCTGTTTGTGTATGAGAAATCGGTTGGAAACTTTCCTCATATCAGCACGTTGTAGGTGTCGCCACCGGCGCCAACCTTGGGTCGATGCTCTGAAAAGCTAATCATTTGCATATCACAGCATCTTCTTCCTGTCTGATAAATTTTGCGTCTGTAGCGCGTCATCTTCATGGTGTAGCAATTTTAATGGCCAGGTGTGTATTTGAGGAAGATTTCTCCATCATCTGGTCGCCCTGATGCATTGCAGCGGTTGCTCGTGACATGAATTTGACGGTGAGGAGTTTGGAGATTCGGTCTAACAACACAGGTTTTGTCTTTGGAGTAAAATGTTTGTGTTTATTTTAATTGCTCCCGTTATCATTTTAATTAATCTTATCAAGCGTTAATGTTCTCTCCTTTAAGGAAGAGATATGTTGGCCTCACTTTTGATGAGAAGCTAACGTGATTCTCAACAGCTTAAAGAACTGAAACTGTTATGCCTTCAGGACTTAAGCAACCTTAAATGTGTTAGTAATATTAGGGGGAGGACAAAATAAAATGAACGTATACAGAATATTCATATCTTAGTAAGGAAAGACCCACCATTAGTTGTGAGAACAGCTGCAACTCTTCGAGGAAGACATTCGTAAATTGTTCTTCACAGTCTCTAGCAGAACCAAAATGTTTGTTAAGCTTATGGGACTTAAACTTACAAACTACTTATGAACTACTTACGAACTAGGACGGCACAAATATCCATGCCCGAGGGGGGATTCGAACCCCCCACCGTAGTGGCCGTGCTGACCGTGACTGGAGCGCCTCAGTCACCTCGGCCACCGCGGCCGGCCCAGCAGAACCCACGGTACCACAAACCGTCCCTGCTCCTTCGACGGTAAGAGGTCTTCACTGATCTGTATGAATCATCTGCTCTGGTTTGAAATTAGTCTTCTCGGTGAAATGCCTTACTTCTGCAACAAACTTATCAACTTTCTTTCCAATATCAGCATGGCAACTTTATGTGTGATAATACGAGAAACAATCATATTTTTCTTCTTGAACCGTTGCAGCCACCTTCTGGAAACTTTGAAAGTTAATGTGTTGTTCGGAGCGATTTGTGCTTTAGAAAACATTGTCCAAATTCGTAGTGTTGGTCGTGTATAATTCAATGTTTTCCTCGTGTTGCGATAAATTGACCACGTACCTTGTTATTTGTGATTTCTTGTAGCATTTTCCTGATTCCGCTAGATCGTTTAAACGTCTTTTCAGTTTTGCAAAACTGTCTCGTTTTTTATTTATCTTCATTTTGTGACTTTGACTCTAGGAGACAAGTCTATGGCTACTCTATGACACCATTATGGAGGACTGTTTCCTTTTAACTGCTTCGTCCAGATTTTGTAAGCATTGGTCAAGTAATCGTCAGGAAGGTTTGTTTTAAGAACCGTCTTTTATGATGATGGATCATAAGAGAAACAGCTCTGCTCTCGTCAGTGACAGGTATGACTGGATCACTTTCTTCTGAAGTCTGCTCACTTTCTAGGTGTTTTGCTGGGTCATCCCCAAAATCACTTTCAACACCTTGTTCATCGGTAACTTTTGTGTCCCAGCCTCGTCGCCGCTTTTGTGTCTCGTTTCCGTCGTAGGTGTCGGTGGCCGAGTGGAATGAGACCGACACAGGAATAAAGATAGTACGGAGGGGAGCAGCCAGAAACCAGAAACACTAGAGTAAATTAGAACGAGATATATATTGCACAGAATTTATACAATACTTAACATTTACATAGCTCAGTACTGCAGAAGGTTGATACATAGTTGCCTAGTGCATGTATGATAGCCAAGTCTTCACTGGTGCCTATCTGATTCCGAACTGTTTACTGGTTCCTACCTCAGTCCCAAGTGAACGACGTCGTTCAGCGGTGGCCACGAGCGGAGATGTAAGAGAGGGCGCTCGTGGCTGACGTCGTAAGAACGCCGTGCCGTGCGTGCATGGCGGCGCGCGGCGAAAAGTAGGTGGCGCGCACTTTGGACTTGTGCGACACCACAGTAACCTTTTCACCTACCACAAGAGTTCTCTACTTCCAAACAACAACTTTTTCATCTCTTAACTGTTTAATCTGTTCGAAAAATATACGATGTACCCTCATTGGATATTTTTTTTATTTATTTATTTAGAATGTGAATTTGCCATCATTCCACTGAGTCTTCAAAACTGTGAGACTCCCTTTCCCCCCTCCCCGGGCAGGCCGTCCTGAATCCGCCCCTGCCTCCGAAATACCGAAGACGTAGACTGGTAACTTAACGACCGCCTCTGGATGCATTTTGTTCCGGCCTATGCACACAATACATTCACCTTCATTACACAGCCAGCAGACTGGTTCAGCGTCGCCTCTTCCTTTGCGCTCCATACACCCCCCCCCCTCTTTCCCCTTCCAATGATGCCGATAAAGTCAGATTGCCCTAAGTTTCTTTTCTACTGTAACATGAATCAAATGCTCTCGTTCAGAAGTCAGCGACTGTTACGGGTACTTACACGCGTAAGCACGAAAAACACCGCGCTGGAAAATTATTGGACTTTCTTTGCGCTTGGAATTTGGCATTCGTCTCTCTTCTCAGAAACTGACGAATGTCATGCACGCATGTATAGAGAAGCAATAGAGATTCACAAACACAAAAGAAGGTCTGAAGTAAGATGAAGTATGTATGTTGATATTGCACCAACAAGATGACAATCGATTAATTTTAATCGAGAATTACGTCGTCATCCAAAGATAGCCACACAGTCAGCCTGACGTGATGTATGGGTGTGCCCTATATGCCCTCTATAAATACGAGAGCCCCTCAGACCACAGTGGCAGTTACCGGAAGACCGCGAAAGATGTCTCCCGCAGTTGGAGACGAAACGTCGCGAGGAAGTTTTATACCTAGCCTATCAGCCCGGAAGTTTTGCCTGAAGATAACACCGGCCGTGAAATTTACATTGTATGATTAGAAATATATGTTCCCAAATTCTAGTAATTAAGCCCGCCGTAATAATAGTTCTATGCATGTAACCTTGAAATTACCTCCATCACATATTTCATTAAAATTGACAAGTTAATGTAGGTCAGTAATAAGAAACAGCATCAGCTAACCTACAGTCCATGCTACACAGAGCAAAAATGCCATTGGTGAAGTATTTGAAATTCTTACAATACGGCGTCACTTTCTGTACCTGAAGTGTGAATTATTACATATCTGCTATGCAAGGTAATTGTCATAAAATGCTTCTCACTACGCAGATACTGAATGTTGGCCATTCAATTTCAAATCGGTCAGCGATAAACCTTCATTTCTCTGTCGTAGAATGTAGACGGGAAGCTAATATATTTGATAAACTAGCGGTTCTCATACGCAAACGCTTTTGGTTGTTATTTTAGGAGCGAAAGTAAATAAACAACGTAACAAATATTTCTTACACTTGTATATTATGATTTTAAGAGACCACCTATAACATCTTATTGTATTAACAGAATCACCTGAATATGGTCAAGGATCGAAATGAATTCATAGTGTGAATGTATAAAACATGATATAGCAGTGTAAGAAGTATTTATTAGATATGTTTTTAAAAGACAGTGTACCATCCGCCACGCACCTTGCGGTGGATTGCAGAGTGTGTATGTACATGTAGAAAGACATATTTTACCCTGCGGACCACACAGAGAGGAAAAAAAGGCAGTATTGTAGATTCATAAAAAAAGCGATTACGACACTTATAGCTCGGAAACTATTCAAAGTAAATTTTTCAACATTATTGTATATATTGATGGGGTATTGATGCAGTACTTTTAGAATTAAATGTCAAGCACTTCTCACTACTTGTCTATAACATGCATTTCAAATGAAATAAAATGTATGCGATATTTTTCAACGTCTCGTTTAAAAACAGTATCAGGAAACAGTTTTATGGTATCTTTAATACAGAGCTATAGGAAAAATAAAATGTAACTAGAAACTGCGCCAGATTTTCCGGCAGCGCTACACGATATCACGTCGGCAGGGCTACTATACGGCCTGTTGTATGGAAGCTGTCAGAGCTTAAGCCGCATGTTGGCAGTGTCCCCTGTAGAGTGGCGGACGGCAGCCCGCGATGCAGCGAGAGCTTACCAATTTATTCCTTCATTATGCTTTTCCACGTTGATCATAGGGGGACTCCATAATACTTAAAACGGAAATCAACGAGTAATAAAAGAAGTTCAAGGCTATTTACACCTTATGAAAAATGCGTTTATTTAAAAAAATGAAGACAAACTTCTGCAACAATGAACTGTTGTCATGTTATTATTATATACTTACATCAGTTTCAAAGATTTAGCTTCAAAATGAACCGTAGTTCACTAAACGCCAGTATAAAGTTCTTCAGTTACACTACATGCAAAAAGTCGCATTTGAAAAATAACACAAACTTCACCTGATTTTAACTCGAAAAATTGTAACCATTTCAGATAAAAACTCATAACAGTTGTTTTCCTTTACATTAATTGGCACACGTAGAAATTATTAATTAAAAAATATACAAGGTCAATTTTCTCATTTTTCATCCGATTTCTAATGGAATAGTCCATATATGTAAGAAGTACGTTTAGTTGGGGCGCGTTCCTGAATCGATGAATTTCCGAATACAAATCTTATGCCTTGCCACTGTTAACACCTTACACGGCCGCAGTCATAAGGAGCATGTTGAGATCTTCGGATCACACATAAAATTTGACATTGTTTAATTTATGAACGGATTCTGAATAGCTGCTCCAGAAAGAAGAAGACCAGTTTGCTTTCCTAGCCTAATTCTATCCAAACTTGTAATCCGCCTCTGATGACCGAGTCACCGACACGGCGTCAAACACTAATCTGTCTTTCCTGTCTACCATTGCGGCCTTGGCAAACAACTACAACGATCGGTCGGCAGCGTATCCAATAAGCGCGTTAATCTCGCCAGTTAGACACGCCTCGGCCTAACTGAAGCTCCTGCACCATCTTAGGCCCTCTGCCGACTCTCTCCCGTAGAAGCCAGTAAATCATGTTTAACGGACGAAATAATTTATTTGTATCTTATCTGACGTTACGACCGTGGTTGCAACGCTCTGGATTTCAGCCGTAAATATTCATTTTGTTTACGACCGCGCTACCAACGTAAAACCCGATTCGTGCGTGCTCGTTTTATGGACACGTTCGCTGTACATCACTGTTACATGCGCTGTTTTTAGTCTCCACCCGTACACGCGTTTGCTTTTGCTTTAATAACTGAGTAAGGCATCATAAATTGATTGGTTAGCTTCGTAGTATTCGTTTTCTAATGCTTTTCCTCAAGTAAGTTGTTCAGTGCGAGAGGATCGCTAGTGAAAAACGAATTACTGTCACAGTATTGCAGAAAATAGACAACAACATTGTTAACATGTAGAATTTCTACATGTTATCATTCAGGAAATCGCTCAATCGTCGTAGGTGCTCAGGATAATATTGCGAAGTGAATTGAAAGAAAGTGAATCTTTAGACACATAGGAGAGAGAAATCATATTAGATTTAAGTAATAAGCAAAGGCAAAAGTACTTTCTCTCAACCATTGTTGTTTCTCTCTGTGATATGTCTTTCGTTCTGTTTCATTGTCAAGTGCTTCGGTCAAGTGCAATACTTTTAGGAACATTATTCACATAACATTCAGTCAGGAAACATTTGCCAACACTCATCCTGTAATCTGTTATTTGTCTCATTGTTCAAGAAGTGATTATATATAAAATTTCGTCACTAGTACTACATTCGTTTGTTATGTCATAGTACTACCAAAGTTACTCGTGTCTGTCATACTTCTTTCATTTTCATCTCTTATAAAGAAACGTTTTGGTCCTTCTATTAGCGGTTTCCGTCAGTGATAAGCTTCTTCAACAGTGCAACAAACATTAGAAACCAGATACATCTTATAGTAAGCAACCTAAATCTTAAACAATTGAAATAGACAATAAAGTCCCGCGTCGGAGGTTCGAATCCTCCCTCGGATATGGTTGTTTTTCTTGTCTTTAGTATTAGTTCATAAGTAGTTTGTAAGTTTAGGGACTGATGACCCCGCAGTTAAGTCTCATAAGCTGTACAAATATTTGAACATTTTTTTGCAATAATGAAAAGCATTACTTTCATATACATGGTAAATGTGCACGTAGCATTCCGATATGACGAGACATATCTGTTCTCCAAATATATCCTAATATATGCAAGCCATAGTGGCATCGTCAAAAGATACTGTAACATACCGTTAAAAGCCAATCACTACCAATTATTTTGAAATTTTCTTTTTTATTTGATGCTGTTTTAGACATACATTGTGAAAAAACGTATCAAATTTTAGTAAAATTAAAAAAAAAGTAATACCAAGACCATGAAGGACTAAGAACTTATAGCGCACACAGTTCGTTGTTTCACACTTTAAAATAACGTGTATTCACGAGTTTTCCTTCTTCTTCGTTGATATCGAATGCTAATGGTAGTAGTTTGGTCAGGTTATGTAATTTCTGAATTGTGAATTCTTAAAGACACATGAAAATATCGCCAACGACCATGCCGCCGTCGATAAACCGGTTTCCGTTAGATTGCCGAATTTAAGAACTGTCGGGCTTCTTTGGCGTTTGGCTGGGTAATCGTATGGGTGTGCCGAACGCTTGTAGCAGCTCGTCGAGACCTGTACTAGAAATCATAGGATAAAGTTCACTACCAGAGACTCTCAGTTCACGTTAATAAAATAATATACTTTGTGTTGTCCACAGTGTTCAGTGATATAAGTCTCTGAACCCCTGCAATCTCTGTTCCTCTGTAACAATCGGGAATTTTTTTTTAAAATTATTATTCCCAAGATCGGAAACAATGTTGCCCTTGATGAGTGGGGTAATATTTACTTTAGGTGTTGCTCGACTTAGGTGGTAAAGTTTTCAGCCCTCTTAAGAAGGGCTATTAAAATTATGAAGTTTCTCCGGTAGGTCTTATATGCTATCTGAAAACAAACACTTATCCTTTAAAAAAAACTATCTCTCTATTGTCATGAAGGTGTCTATTACCATTTACTACCTTACTGCTCTTAGCCGGTGAGTATTAACACATCTCACATTTCTTCTGTATATTGAACACCAGCAGTATAAGCCCCAATTATCAATAATAAATATGAGTGGATCTCATACTTCAGACAACCCGCAGCCCCCGACAGTATCTGCAAACACCAACCACTCACAACGCCAATAAAATTAATTCGGACCGTCTGCTATGTCCAAATTCTTAATAAATCCACTATACCGCTGTATGCTCTAATTTAACTGTCGAAAACCTTTGCCACTGATTCGTAAGTAATTTCTCGGGTAAGAGAAGTTATCAGTTACGCCTTAGGGGTTCAAACAAATAAAAAATTCACTTTATGTGCGTGAAACGTATCCTTCATGGCAATATACTTTCTCACTTTACGAGCATATTCTCGTAAATATAAGATCAAAGAGGCTTATCTCGTAATCAATTATTCGTGGTATGAAACTACTTCAGATACCAAAAAGACTCGACAAATGACTAAAAGTCGCTTCCAAGTATGCGACAAGACATTTTATAAACATACCCTTAAAGATTAATCGTACAATAGTTACGTCATGTATAATCTTTTCTTTCCGTTCTCGAACACACATCCATTCAAATTTCTTTAGATATAATAACTAATTGATTGAATGGATTATCCCTCGACCTACATGGGGAATATTAAAAAACTTACAACCCAGCGACACATTCCTTTTTTCCCTTCACAGAAATTTATTTAATTTCTTGGAATACGCTTCTGCGTTCCGCGGGAGATTCATTTATTCTTTGCGGCGGCTCAGGTGGTACGACCAGAGCAGTCGACGCCATTTTACTTGGTTCACCGCTAACATTCTCGTACAGTCACGCGAAACATGCAACAGTGAAAAAAAAATTGAGATAAGCTTACAAATTCATGCAACATCCCATTCGACCTCATTTGACTGCGATAATTCTCGCTTTCTCTAAAAGAGTTGCTAACGTACTCTAAAAACTTTCTGTACGGCTATACGCTGTTGGCAACCTGGCTACACTTAGCCCTTGTGAGGCCCATTGAGGAGCTACTTGATTGAGAAGTAGCGGCACCGGTCACGAAAACTGATATAACGGCCGGTAGAGCGGGGCGCTGACCACGTTGATGCCTTGGCGCAGAGGATGACACGGTGGCCAGTCGGTACCCGTTGGGCACGAGGCCTTAGTGGGACGGAGTTCATATGTCAATATACGCTTTGAAGTTTCATCATTGTTATACGGTAACGTCACCCAAGAGATTTAGCTGTTATTAAGACTGTTCAAAACAATTCGTCAGCTAGGTTTAATAATATTGTTCTGTCGGCCTCTGGCCTCTCAACCAGCAGGGCAACCAACACACGGAATGCGCCGGTGGTCTACGTATAAGGCGTTCCAAATAACATCTCCGAGGGAGACCACACGTCATAGTAAACAACAACAGACTAACCGGAACTACATTTTCCAGGTGGAGCTGTCACCACAACAACGTCCAGGTGGAACTGTCAACCACGTTCGATCGAGATCACTCTGCCACACCTGCCTACTTAAGCCCGAGCAGCCGCCACGACTGCCAGTGCTCTTCTTAGGCTTCCTGTGGACTGTTTCAAGAAGACCTCGTCACGGATTCCGGAACTTATCATGGAAAGGGACTGCTTCTGTGAATATCGACCGTGGCCTGGACCTGGTGAACGTTTACCTGAGGACTTGCACTCTCTTGGACTAGAGTGATTAGAGTTGCACAGCCTCTTGTATCGACTAGCAGTGGAATAAAGTGTGTTGTTCTGAGTCGAGCCTTTTTAGTCACAACAAATATAGTGTCCGTGTGTTTGTATCGCATACAAATCTATAGTCTTGTTCCAATCTTCTTTTGTTCCAAGCAGACCTTCGCACCATGAGGTTGGTCCTGTGCGTGTAAGCATCGCGCACAACACAAATTTAGGTGATATGACGTTATAAATAATGAAACGCGCAAAAAATAAAAAAAATAAATAAAACTGCATCACACGACAATATTGTACATTTCTCCCTAAACCACTGTACCAGTTTCGACCAAATTTGGTGCACACATTCTTTACAGTAAGAACCACCTACCAAACATAGATCTGGACATGTGACGGGTATTGTGCGTGGCGGAAGGTTCTTTACCTATGGACTTCGACAAAATCTACAGTTTTATTCCGATCTTGATGCAATTTAGTACATTTAACCTTCAAACCGAGAAGAAGGTTAATATCTACATAAAAATTCATTGATATATGACTCAGGCTACTTAACATACGGACTCGAACAAAATCAACAGCTTTGCTACCATATCGATGAAATTTTGCACACTTCGTCTTCAACGTAAAATGGAGGTCACCTTTACATACAATTTCGTATGGCGCATGGAGGAGTGTCGTTTAATTACGGACTTTGCCAAAGTCTGCATTTTTTCCGATGCTTAAGCAAGCTACCGTGTGGTGCAGTTAGAGGACAGATACCAATAATTTTACATTGTGACTCTTCAAGCTTTCCCGGTCGATGTTTCAAATATTCAGGAGTCTGCCGCCGGTTGACGTGGTGCAAATCACACAACACTTCCTCGGAGCAACTGTCCGATTTCGGATCTTGCTGATGGCCGAGTATGACTGATGATATCCGCTCTCCGTATATCTAAAATGTTATCCCATAAAGTACCACAAGTCTTCGACCGTCTGCCAAAGTATTGCTGATGATAAACAGAAAACAGTATTGATGTTTTCTCTATGTCGTTTAAGGCTATAATGATGCCAAGCAGTAAAGAATATGGAAAGGAACGTAATTCGGGAGTAGTGGATGCACTAACATGTTATAAGCGGATTCCAAGTTTCACTTTATTAACAGTTACAACATATAAATACAATAAGCCAGAAGAGCTTGCCCTTGGACTTATTTAGGACAATATTTCTTTAAATATATAACAATAACCATTTGCTCACTAAGAGAGGGCCAATAACCAAATACAATTAGTTAAGTACAGCAATGAATGACGCTGAAAATTTTTCAAGATTGCACAATAAAATAGCAATGACTACGATCTGGAAAACGATTCAGAACGTAAGGAAGGAGAGGAGTATTGGAAATACGACAGCCCGTCAACACAAACAAACATTTAATTGAAGTCACGTCAAATAGCCAGGAGGACCACACCAAGATATGAAGCCACGAACGGTATGCTGTCACCGGAGAATACACCGGAAGCATTCTGCAACATCAACCAGAACAAATAAATGTGGTGGCAACACAATTGGAAGTTACAAATCCATAAAATTTAATAACAACAATCGTCTAAAAATATAAACAGTAAAACCCCTCCATGTAAGTACGTTGAGCATAAACTTGACTAAAATTAGCCACCGCCATGTCTCATTTAAACAGTCCGCACCACACTTAACAGACGCAGCTCAATAAGCCAGACAGTCCTGCTACGATGACTCAGTATAAACATCCACACATAAACTACTAAATACAAGAACTCTGTGCGCTCTTACTCTGGCCCAAAAACTTAGATGAAGATATATAAGTGCCAAGAGTGAACTTTGCCACTGTTTACATAAAATAATTTTATTATAGTATAAAACACAACAGCCGTAGATAATTCGGCCAATATAGATTCGGAACACTGTTGACCGTAAACGTTACGGAACAATTACTGAGCACACTCAGAATACTATACAATCGACATCACAGTACCTGACTAGCACAGCACCATTATCCAAAGGTGCACACCAATATACATTACCCGATCAAACAGTTAAACGTGATTTCAAACTGTTATATCACATCTGCAATATCATATCGTGCAAGGTTTTAGATTAGACACAAAATACAATGCCAATGTACATTGGTCACATATGAGACACTTCTGTAAATAAATAATTTGTTAAAGAATAGAACAGCATAAAATATAAATCGTCCACAGAAAATGTACTTAGGCTAAAACTGGCGCAAACAGTCATGGCTACAAGAACCCCCACATTGCACACGTAACGGTATACGCAATCGGAGCCAAGCACTGACTGCCGCATAACAAGTACAGCTACGGAAGAACAACATTCATTCGAATGCTCAATGCCAGGTAACTGTACACCAACTGTCAGGCCAGAGTTCAGTCCTTCCCTCGAAGGAAACATCAAAGATAAACCACATGGAGAACGATCTATCGAAGTTGCAGAAGCCCTCTAGTGAGAGCGACGAAAACGCGAATCTCCGCGGTTAATGTATGTAACGTGTTATTCCACAAATTGTTTTGTTAGTGTGGAGATTAGTCTTTTGCTCGAGGAGTCGTATTATTGTGTGCCTAACTCTTGAAAGAGAGGTTGGGTCGAAGCAGAAGCTTTCTCATAGAGAATTATCAACTTTTTCTTGAAGTATGTGGGGATAGATGTTTTGCCTGAGAGGTCATTAATGCGTGCGTTGGTTGTGTAATGATCAGCATCCGCGATAACTCGGAGGATTCTGTTCTGTCAGCTCTGCAGTTTTTTCAGGCGTGAGTTTGCAGCTTTCGGGTAATATTCCGAGCCATAAAGCATGGTCGGAAAGATGTTTCGTCGATGTACTCTGTTTACTCTTTATTGTTTCTCCTCCCCCTCCCTTCTTTTGTAGCGGATACATCTGGGTGACCCGTTGGGCTGCTTCGCGAACGTCAGTCTCTTGTCTAACTCGCGGCCGAGACATATGGCCGAATCACTCCACTCCAGTTCCCTTCCACCAACGAAAATTTTTCTTTCTGGTTTCTGCAGCTGTAAACATGACTGCAACAGACTTTTCTACATTTATTTTATACCTTCCAGTTGCTACACCACTGTGATATATCGTATAGGTGCTGCTGCAGACACCAAACTTAAATTTATTCGAACATGTCACTGATATCAGAGCCCAAAATAAAATAATAATAATAGCGAGCCTCCTCCCTCATTAAAGGCACCAGAACTATAATGAGTAGGTATTGATCCATTATACGAGAGAAAAATATCGTCACGATACCGCGACCACAAATCCGCCTTATTCGAAAACAACTCAGTAAGTAGGCGAAAAGCATATTTCAAACCGTTTTTAAGTAGATTGACTAAGGTGTACGACAAGGACGAGCACAGTAACCGTTGCAGACACCGGTTGTATGTATTCTGCACGGAATGTGGGTTTCAATCACGGGGTATGATTTTATAAACTCATAGTTCCGCTTTCATCCACCAGGCGAAAATAAGGCGCTGTAAGCCGTCAGAATGGGAAATGTTTCCTGCCTTGACATCATATGCTGCTGGTTGTTTGTGCGACACTTGTTTATGACGTTTAGAGGTTAACAAGGTTGAAATTTTATCTACGGACTGCAGTGGCTGTTGGGAAGACAGACCGCGCAATGGTGCTAAAGTTGCTAAAGTGCAATAACAGCAGCACTGCATTGCGGAAATATCGCCGACAGGAACAGCTGTGGAAAGGCCCAATGTCAATAAAGAGGCTAAAGCTTATGACCAAGACGTTGGTACAAACTGGTGAATTAGGTGGTGCCGCAGGGAGAGGAAGGCGTTCCATTCCCACGACGGTACCTGGTGAAGCTACGGTGAATGTAGCCGTTTCTGCAGCAAAAGCCTCAAATTTCTGCAGCCATTGTTAGAGCTATGGCACGGGAATTGTTTCTTCCCTGGTCAGCAGGTTAAAAGATTTTGCAAGGCACTTTACATTGTTATCCCTACAAAATCTCTAATGTACATCAAATACAACGTCGGGATAGGCTACAACGCAGTGACTTTCCCCGTCGTTTTTCGGCACGCATGGAAATGGATGGCACCTGACCAGGGCATATTCACTGCATATACGAGCTACATTTTTGTCTGCACGGTGCCGTAAATGCGAAGAACTGTCGCGTATGCAGGACCACTCACTGCTCTCAGCATACATGTGTAGTGAGGTTTTACTAGCACCTTCAATATCGGTTCGTTTTTCTTCGAGGCGATAACATTTCTTAGGCCTGTTACGTGTACGATAACAACTACACGTTAAAAACACCACCTCGTGATTCCAGCTTTGCAAAAAGTGAACTGTGTCCACAATGTGACTCTGACCATATTTTGTTGGTTATGAAGATGTAGGCTGAAACTGAAGAACCTGCAGAAAGGCAGGAAAATAAGGAAATGGGACCTGGATGAATGGAAGGAACCTGAAGTTATTGATGATTTCAGAGGTAGCTTTAAGCAACAACTAACCGAAATGGGGGAAATAGAACAGTAGATGAGGAATGTGTAACTTTGACAGATGAAATAGTCAAGGTAGCAAAGATCAAAATAGCTAAAAATGCAAGCCCTACAAAAATCCGTGGATACCACAGGAAATACTAAATTTAATTGATGAGAAAATATAAAAATGCAGTAAATAAAACAAGCAAAGTGGAGCACAGACAACTAAGAAACGAGATTGACAGAAAGGGAAAAATAGCTAAGCAGAAGTGATTAGAAGGCAAATGCAAGTCGGTAGAAGAGTGTAATCAGATACCGCCAACTGGAAAGTAAAAGAGACATTTGGAGACAAGCAAAGCTGCTGTATGAACATAAAGAAATCAGATGGAAAACCAGATGTCATCAAAGAAGGGGAAGGTGAAAGGCTGGTGTACAAAGGAAGTGAACAATGATGCAATATTGTAGGAAGGGAAGTGGCAGTAGATGAACGTAGTTTACTGAGAGATGAATTTAACAGAGCACTGAAAACTCTGTTAAAACAAGGCTCCTGAAGTGGACATTCCAACAACTGAAGTCTCTGGGAGAGCCAGCCATGACATCGAATATGCATAATATCGCATATTAATTTTAGCATAAGGAAATCATTTCTTACGGTATTTCTGGGGAGTGTTGTCTTGTTGAAACATGGACGGTAGACAGTGTAGACAGAAAGAGGATAGAGGCTTTTGAAATGTGGTGCTACACAAGAATGCTAAAGATTAGGCTGGTGGATTACGTATCGAATATGGTACTGAAGAGAGTTGGGGAGAAAAGGAACATTTTGCAAACTTTGACTACAAGAAGGGATCGATTCTTAGACAACACGGATTCGTGGATTTAACGTCGAACGGAAGAGATTGGGGTAAATATGTCAGAGGGATTTCAAGACCTGAAAATAGTAAGCAGATTAGAATGGATGTGGGCTGCCGTACTTAATACGGATTTCGTGTGGGTTTTTTTTTTTTTTTTTGTCGTTAGACTCCAGCTAGCGTCTTGTTCGGCCTGCCTGGTGCAACTTTTAGGTGATGCCCCTTGGTTGACATGCGCGTCGATAATGAAGAATTAATTATGACGGTAACACAATACCCAGACCCCAAGTGGAGGTAATCTCCGACGGATTACATTACCCTGCATGGTAATGTACCACGCTATTCAGTGGACTAGGGAGGCGGATGACGTTCTTATGAAGAAATGAAGACGCTTGCTCAGGATAGAGTAGGGTGGAGAGCTGCATCAGACGTCTCCGCGCTGAAGACCACAACAACAACAAATCCTAATAATTGCGACAGAACCACGATTATAACGTGTTTGGTCGTTCCTCACCTATTCTTCCTCACATACCACATTTCCACTGCATACAGCGCTATATTTTCGCCACGTGATAGTAAATCTACATGTATTTTATTATACAGGGTGAATCACCTAACACGTGCACCGCAAATATTGCAGAAACGGAAAGTGCGATTCATTTGCGGTTTTCACAGAATGGATTGGTAGCCATGGGCTCATATTTTTAGCCAACAAACAGATTTTAATATTACTTAGAAAGTGAATTTTTATGTAAACATCCAATTTTTTAAATGAAACACTGCATTTAGACATTAAGAAACTGAAATTAGGGTGCACTACAATATCAGTAGTGTTTGTTGCAGGATTTTAGTGCAAGTTGTTAACGACATATCATCTTTTTAAACGTTCCCACACCGACACTTGTACAATACCTGTGGTAACACACGCTAAAGAGCAACACAAATGCATGCACTAGTTATGTGCATTTTAACCAGTAACGCGACAAATTATCATCACAGCGTGTGATTAAAATGACCACCCGCAGAATAAAGACACGCTGTCAGTTTGGTATGGAACGACCGTTGCACACGTCCTAGCATTTCAGCGGATATGTCCGAGTAGGATGCAGTAATAAGTCGTTGCATATCATCGGGTGTGTTTGGTATGTCCTTGTAGACAGCATCTTTCAGCTTTCCCCACAGAAAATAAGTCTACAGGAGTCAAATCCGGGGAACGGGTGGACCAAGGTACAGGTCCTCTGCGTCCAATCCATCGATTAGGGAACAATTCATGAAGACATTCTGTAGCAATTCGTGCACTATGGGCTGGATAGCCATCATGTTGGTACCAAAGATTCCTCCTAGTCTGCAGAGGAACGTCTTCTAGCATCCGTGGAAGATGGTCAGTTAGAAGGCCATACTTGTGCGTGGTCAGTGTTCCGTATATGAAATACGAGCCTATCCCACACCACACGTTTACACTCCATGGACGCGGACGGTCCACCAGTCTAAGCCAAGAGGGATTGTTAGCTGACATGTTTCTGCGGTTTATCTGGCCATGTTTGGTAAATGTGGCTTGATTACTAAACAAGATACATGATATATCTGGAGTATCCTATCGTAAAGCCCACCTAAAGAACCTAACACGATTCTCAAAATCGTTTCCGTGCAGCTCTTGATGGAGAGAGATGTGATAGGAAAGGAGAATGCGTGCGACACTAGCCTGACTCATGCCACTTTCTCGTGCGATAGCGTGGGATCAACTGCAACAGCAGCAGGAACATGAATTTCCCCCTCGTCTGTCGTCACTTGTTTCCTTCTGTTACGTTGTCTCGGTGTTACACTACCACTTTCACGTAACTGGTTGAAGAAGTTGATCAATAATTACTGAGATGGGTAACGTCTATTGGGATATTTTGCAGCATACACCGTAAAAGAACGGACGGCATCCTCACTACACTCTCCATACACCGTGAGCATGTCGACTTTTTCTGCATTGGTAAAACCCATCGTACACTAACGACCTACCG
This sequence comes from Locusta migratoria, assembly GCA_026315105.1. Taxonomy (NCBI): domain Eukaryota; kingdom Metazoa; phylum Arthropoda; class Insecta; order Orthoptera; family Acrididae; genus Locusta; species Locusta migratoria. The sequence continues at coordinate 430,339,386 of CM048747.1, forward strand.
CCTGGACTGCTACACGCTGACTAGCGAGCCACAGTGCACTCAAGGAAGACACAAGTACGCTGTACGCAAGCATAACATCATCGTACCTACCAACTATGCGGGTTGACGGGGACACGCAAATGTCGGTGTGGGAACATTTCAAAAGACGATGTCTCGTAAACGACTTGCACTAGAATCCTGCAAAAAACACTACTGATATTTTAGTGCACGGTACTTTTAGTTTCTTAATGTCTACAGATATTGTTTCTATTTAAAAAAACTGTATGTTTGCATAAAAATTACACTTTCTAAGTAATATTACAATCTGTTTGATGGCTAAAAATACGAGCCCCTGACTACCAATCCATTCTGTGAAATCCGCACATTAATCGCACTTTCCATTTCCGCAATATTTGCGGTGCAAGTGATTCACCCTGTATTCCACAAACGCATCGGTTTCTAAACATAGCCGGCCGCGGTGGCCGAAGGGACAGGCGCTCCAGTCACGGTCTGCACGGCCTCTACGGTCGGGGGTTCGAATCCCCCTCGGGCATGGATATTTGTGCCGTCCTTAGTCTTAGCTAGTTAGTAGGTAGTTTGTAAGTTTAGGGACTGATGACCCCGTAGTTAAGTCCCATAAGCTATACAAACATTGGAACATTTTTTCTAAACATACCCCTTCGATGAATACAGCCCGCACTGCAGTATCGGGAACAATGTCAGTACAATTATAGCCATCATGTACATACACTACAACAATATGTGTGGGACGCAAAAGGTGTCTGATATATTTATTCCGCACATGATTTTTAGTTGGAGTGGAATAGCATTCATGCGCCACATTAAAGTCAAGATTAAAGCAACTTAAATATAAGCTCGGAACGCGTTGTGATATAACAAACATCCTACGGAAGCAGCTAACTGGTCTGCTTTTATATGACGGACAGAATTATCTGAAGGGAAGAGTGCCACTTCATTTGCCTGGGTCTCTGCTGCGGTACCGTCGTGTAGCGCACATTAGCCAAACACGAAGCGCCCTTTAGGGCGTGTCCGCGGCTGATCTGGGCATTCTCGTCCCTGTCAGGGAGCAGAGCTTCCACAGTGGCCAGTTTACATGCTTGATTCTCCTGCATCATGCATGAGTTGTCGTTCACAGTCTTGTTAGTAACTAAATGTCGGCGGAGTTAGTGACTTTGTGATTGAGTTAGGTGGTGGGGGATTTTCGTGCATTAAGGCAGCAGCCCGGCATTAGCCTCGGGCCTGGAAATTGCGTGGCCTGATCCGCGCGCGCCGGCCGATGCGTCCGCGGGCGCAGAAAGCGTCTGGGAACACCCACGCCAGACTGGCGCAAGTTGTTCCCGTCTTCTGCAGGACTGCACTTATTCAACTGTTATACTAACCGAATAGCGTCTGTTTTGACTCTCAATATTGTCAGAAGAGGGACGTTTTCGTCTCCGGTATTATTTGACCTGGTAGAATCAAATAAAAAGGAGGAGGGCATACTAAAAGACTTTAGCCACATTATTTTTTATTCCTTTTATTTTAAATCATCTTTAATTTCAGAAAATCAATATATCATCTTAATCATTTTAAATCAATTTAAATGTAGATTAAGAAACCTTGAGAAGGTTTGTCGTCTCGAATATGTCCCAGACATTAAACATAAACGTGAAGCAATGAATTAAAATTTGTGGTGCGGCTGGAAATCGAATCCGGACCTCCATGCTTACTAGGCAGACGTCTTACTGTTAGACCACCGCACCTCTAGCGACTAAGGTGCCTCGAAATAGTCCAAGAACGACTTCCCTCCACATCACAAAGTTTAATTCTGCTTCTCTATTCCATAGAAACTTAGACTATTCCGACGGGCCTTAGCCGTTAGAGGAGCGGTGGTGTAACGGTAAGACATGTGCCTAGTGAGCATGGAGGTCCGAGTTCGATTTCCGGCCGCACCACAAATTTAAATTCATTGCTTCTCGTTTATCTTTAATGTCTGGGACATATTCGAGACGAAAAACCGTCTCAGGGTTTTTTCATCTACATTTAAAATTATATTTATATCATCTTAGCAGGAATGTTCCACTATGTCCATTGCCGAGGTACTATTCTGCTGCATGGGGAGCCTTGGCAGTAGTGACAAATTATCTATGGAACACAGAAGCAGAATTAAAATTTGTGATGTGAAGGGAAGTCGTTCTCGGACTATTCCTAGGGGCCATAGCCGTTAGAGGTGAGAAGTGGTCTAACTGTAAGACGTCTGCCTAGAAAGCATGGAGGTCCGGGTTTGGTTCCAGGCCGCACCACAACTTGTAATTCTTTGCTACACGTTTATCATTTTATTTCACTTTCCCGAAATAGCCTCAATTTCTATGCTCATATTTTTCACATCGTTCAACAAATTTGTAAAATCCCTTACGGTAGAAACCCGTTTCACCTATCAAAGAAAAAAAAATTGACGCAATGCTTTCCCGATATTCTAAAGTACCTCAAAGCACTAGCCACGCACTTGTTCCTAGTCAGAACCGAAATCGTACGGTGTCAAATTTGGGAAGAGTTCTCCAGCCAAATGTCATTGTCATCCCAGTAGTGCCACGAAAAGTGTTAGGAGGGACGTTGTCGTGTTGAAGAGTGATATTCATTGGAGGAATTTTGTCACGCAATGCACGGCGAATCTTCCAAACCATCTCAATATACCGGGCAGTATTTACGGTTTTTCCATGTTGAAGAAATATCGAGTGATAAAAAAATCGGTATAAATTTGAAAACTTAATAAACCACGGAATAATGTAGATAGAGAGGTAAAAAATGACAACAACAAAAATCGCTTACGCACTTGGTGATGATCGTGTGTTCAGCCACAGACAAATATATACAGACTGGAAACCTCCGTAAGGACCCGGCCCTACGTTCAGGGGTGCGGGAAGGGAGGGTTTCCAGCAGTTCCGTAAGGTGTCCCATGATGGCGCTGCGGTCAGAAGCAGCCCTTTAAACTGGCCAGGGCAGGCGGCAGGTTGCGGCTGCTCCCCCCCACCACCACCTCCCCTCAAACGCCACCAAGCCGGACACAGCCGCGGCCTCGTGGCAGGCAGTATGAGCTCTCCCCTCAGCCTCCCCTCCACGCTACCTTCAGAAGCGCCTCTAGTGTGGTCTACCGGTACTAAGCCAGGGTACCGCCTGACACCTGCTAGCATCTTACGGAACTACCAGGGGAGTATATGTTACTCTGTGGTTCAGGCCCAGTGGCGTAGCTATGTCACCAAGGGCCCCGGGGCAAAAATGATGTTGGGGCCCTCTTTAAACTGAAAATATGCAGATGCAAAACTACATTATCAGCTCCTTACCGCCCACTGGAAGACATAATAAGGCGCACCTAAATACTACTAAGTAAATTGTTATGTGTCACGCAGCACACAACATTTAATCTTATTGTCTAATATAATACCTGTGAAAGTTTCTTTGTTTGTTATGCTTTAACGCAAAAATTACTGGGTGGATTTGGATGAAATTTTGTAGAGAGAGAGAGTTGGACCTGGGTAGGACAATCAGATTAAACGACCCCATCAGAGTTTCCAAAGTTGCCCCATACAAGGTGAATGAAGTCGCAGGCAAAAGTCAGTAATATATATATATATATATATATATATATATATATATATATATATATTACTCAAAGACGAAAACATGACCCCCTCCCGCGAAGCAAACCGAAAACAGTCAAGTCAGGACTAAGACGTCCATGGTGACAGCAAACGGACAGTTGTCAGTGCCGACAACTCACTCTCGCTAAACTACTGAGCCATTAGCTCTTTGCTCAGTACCGATCGGAGAAATTTCGTTGATAGCCCAGTCAAAGAAGGAAAACCGAGGAACTATTGCTGTAAGATGATTTCAGCAAAAGGAAGTTGTCGGATTGTTGATGAAACACTTCGGATTGAGCCGTGCCCAATAACTTAGTCCACATCTTCGCTTATTATAGTCACAGTGGGGTAGAAGGCAGCGTACAGAATGCACACTTCAGTATTGCGACAAAAAACCAAATTTTCTGTTCTTAATTTCAGAGTGCATAGAGATCTATTCAAATGTTCAAATATTTGTAAAGCTTACGAGACTTCACTGCGTGGTCATCAGTTCCTAAACTTACAAACTACTTGTGAACTAACTTATACTAAAGACAGCACAAACATCTATGCCCGAGGGGGGATTCCAACCCCCGGTGGGCAACGTGTGGAGATTTCATTTTCAAATGTGGGGACATCGTGTGTTGTCAAACACACTGCTAGTAATTCAGCGCTATTCACTGTTATTTCCCAGGATTGTGAGCCATGGCAACTCCGACTTCGACCGACAATACACTAACGGTGGCAGGGAGCACATCTTAGCGGGCAAGCAATAGACCTTTTTATGTTTAAATTCTGAGGCGAGAATAATTTTTGCATTTCACTTCTTGCGTTTGAGGCAGAACGTACATTATACGATGTAATTGGGGGACATGGGTGTTCGGAAAACCGATTATTCGGATAATCGAACTGCCAATAAGAAGTACTGTACACTAAATGTATTCATACAGTACTTGGAGGCGTGTGATCCTTCACAGTGCGCTGAGCGGCACGACGCAACACTTGGAAGCCGCAGCTGTAGCCGCGAGCAACTTTGACGCTGCCGCTACTTGTGCTGCTACGCCGACTGAAGTGAGCAGATTGTTGTACACGCAGACTAGTGGCTTGGCCGGTCAGCAGCGCCACCGAGTGGCGTCGTGAAGGGCCCATTAGAAACAATCTTATTGCGGTTGTTGAGGCAATCATGGTTTGTTAGGAGAGGGAGATGATGGACGGTAGGGAGGGAGAGTAAATAGAAAATTCGACGCTCTACTGTAACTTTTTTCGAACGTCGCTCACGGAGGCCAAGGGGCCCCTTGAGCTCGGGGTCCCGGGGCACTGCCCCGCCTAGCCCTATGATAGCTACGCCACTGGGTTCAGCCGCCACTTTCGTCATGCTTGGCCTCCCAGGTCCCCAGACCTCAGTCCGTGCAATTATTGGCTTTGAAGTTACCTGAAGTCGCAAGTGTATCGTGATCGACCGACATCTCTAGAGATGCTGAAACAACATCCGGTGCCGATGCTTCACTATAACTCCCAGCATGCCTTACAGTGTTGTTCACAACATTATTTCTCGAGTACAGCTATTGTTGACGATGATGATGAACATATTGAGAAATTCCTGTAAAGAACATCATTTTTGCTTTGTCTTAATTTGTTGTGCTAATTATTGCTTCTCTGATGAGATGAAGCGCCAGCTTTCGGACATTTCTTAAACTATTTTTTTGTTCTAATAAAACCCCATGTCATTCCAAGCATGTGTGGCAATTTTTACCTCTCTACGTACATTATTCCGTGATTTATTAAGTTTTCAAATTTATACTGACTTTTTGACCACCCGGCACATCTAGACTGTCCCAGACGAAACTATGCATAACTTTCTCAAACGATCGCACTGTCTTTGCTTCTTTCTTTGATGGCGAATGAAAGTGGTGTCATTACTTTCTAAGGCGTACTGTTTCACGGTCGGAAAGTTAAAACCAGCCTATCACAATACCCGTCAAAAATCATCACCTTCATTTCCAAATCTCTTTAGATCGTTTTGGGAGATGGTTCTCCTCTGAACTTTGCGATCTTTGGTCCACAAATGTGAAACTAAACCCCATGTTGTGAGTCGTTTGTTTCACTACACTATGTCCTAATGCACGTTTTGTGCCGATTTCATGCACAGTGATATGCCTGTCTTCTCTAACGATCCCTCAGCTCGTTCAAACGTTTGTACCCAAATGGGACGAAACTGCAGTGTCACCTTACTTACAAACTGCTTAAACTAACTTATCCTAAGAACGATACAAACACACACACCCTTTCCCGAGGGAGGACTCGAACCTCCGACAGGGAGCGCAGCGTATTTCATGACATACTACTGCATGGACAACCACTACAAGGTTCATCTTCGATGCTTGTGTTTCCATCTTTGAGAAGTTTCATCCTCTGCTAAAACTGCTAGACTAGTTGCCATCATGCAGGTCATACCGAAGTTGAAATCTGAGGTGAGTGTCACGAGTCGATTGTTCCTCTTATAACAAGCAATTCAGTGACAGCTCGCTGTGGAAAAACTGTCCGTCATATTGGTAACTAGCTTATATTCCCGTGCTATGCAACGGTTGTTAAAGAGGGACCTGGGTATATCATGGTTTTTTAGGGTTCCGGACACAGAAATATCTATTGGGTAAGCATTCAGAAACGCAGAACAGATTTTGTGTCCTCAACATTAAGGTGGAAATGTCACGTAATATTGGGAAAATCTACTAATCGCTGACTTTATACTGGTCCTTGTTTGTTCGATTAAGACGGATGACTGTGTGTAAATGACCCTTTTAGCGACGCTTTCTGAACTCTCTTGTTGCTTTGTGACACATTTATTGAATATTATTTCATGTTATGTGGTTGCTCTGCGAAAAGGAGGTGGAACTTCTTTGCAGCCATTGCGGTACAAACCAATCGTAAGAGAAAATAGATGTGTGGAAAGAAAGGATTTGTCTCAATATCACGTGGTAATTGCGGCTGAATGTTGAGAAGATACGCAGAACGCAATGCTCACTCCATAGATATTTCTACTCTTTGGTGAGAGTGACACTGTCTTCGTGAAATCAAGGCCGTAGCGTAGCCATGATGAAGTCAAGCACTGAGGCGGGATTGTAGCGCCTGATAGGTAGGTAGGTATATGAAATAGATTTTGAAATTATTCCAAAGTCGGCCTACCAATCAGGTGCCTCAGTCGCGCCTCAATGCATGACGTCATCACGGCTATGCTACGGCCTTGATTACACGAAGACAGTGACAGTGATCTCTGTATAACATGAATGTATAACTCTGGACTCTGATCATAGAACTGCGACGCGCCTGCACATTATGTGCTTTGCATTGTCCGCTATGTTATAATTAGTCACACGAATTTTCGCCAGTCTTTACGACAGAAGTATACGCTTACTTACACTTTTGTTTATAATGTTATGTCAATATTCCATGTAATAGGCAAATATGGGACGATTTGAAAACATATTCCCATTCGATTTCTGTCAACATTTCGTAGCAGCCATGTTGCAGTTAGACAAAAAAAGAAACATAAACATCTATGGCTAGCATGGTCTATGACCACATGTCTGTATATTAGCTGTGGTGTCAGAGTGGCGCACTTCCGTTGTTTGTAATGTAACCACACACACATCCTAAAAGTTTTCTTACAATTTATAAACAGTGACAATATAGCAAGATCTGATGTCAGTAACTAATATGCTGAAGAAACTCCCTAATAATTTATATTACGAATTATTTTTGTTCTGTACTGAACTAAACCATTTTTTTTTTTTTTTTTTTTTTTTGCATTTCTAAACAGAAGGGACTCAAGATCTAATACGTATGCACCGAAATCAGGAAGGAAACTACATAAATTCGATTTTCCTTGCAAAGAATTCTTATTAAATACAAACATCGATAGACGTGAAGTAACGTCGTTACTTCTTAAATTTAAATTATACCCTTCGAAACATACACTTTGCGACCTTCCTATCGGTGCTAGTAAAAGTTTTATGGCTCGTTGTCTCTGTTCATAGGGGTAAGTTATGTATGTCAGCTTCTAAACAGCTACCCAATCTGTTTATACATCAATAATTAATCTATAGTTTAGCCAGTCTATCAATCTGACGCGAAAAATTATATTTAAATAAACACAAATCTCTGAATAACCAACAAAATGGATTCTAAGAGAATGTTTAGAAGAGATTTACTCACGAAGTAACTCTTATACAAATGTAGTTTATTTTTCTTTTTGGACATGAAAATGCGGAGGTGGTCCTGCTTTATACATCGGTAAATAACTGAATATTTCTCCTACTGCTGTTCATGAGAGGCACGATAAGTATCACACACTCTCGACAGTAAAGGTTCCAAATTATCAGTCGTTTATTAATGAAGTCCATCGAACATTGCAGTTCCAAATTAATTACAGTATTTGTTATAAAATACAGTTTGTCATCACATGAGTACACGATTGTTGAATTTTCTTTTTTTATGGGACTTAACTACGGGGTCATCAGTCCCTAAACTTACAAAGTACTTATCAACTACCTTATACTAAAGACGGCACAAATATCCATGTCCGAGGGGGGATTCGAACCCCCGACCGTAGTGGCCGTGCAGACCGTGACTGGAGCGCCTCAGTCTCCTCGGCCACCGCGGCCGGCGATTGTTGAATTATCACAGTTTCACAGCCCTACTACCTTGCATAGTTTACCACTTTTCACAAGAGACTAAGTTCTGCAGTCACAATCCCGTAATTTTTGTAAGTCCACACATGCTTATCTCTTCAAATCACAAGTTCGTAACGCGGCTTCAGATCGCCCTGCGACACAACCTTTCCAAGCGTTCGCAACTGTGTAACTGTGTAACTGTTAACTAAAGGACTAATCCGTTGTACACCTTGATAGTCCGCCTCTGTGTACAGATTCTGCCTGGTAAGGCAGTGTAACAATGGTAGGTAGTGATCCAGAAAGTTGGCTTCGAGAAGAACGCAAAATCTGACCAGGTTTGGAGGCAAATATCTTCAAATACGTCACATCTGATTTAAATTTAAATTGCGCTATTAGAAAGAGCAGCTTTTTCTCTGCTAGAATAATGATTGTTTATCCTTGGCGCTCTATGAGTTGAATGGTTACAGAACTGGAAATATGATGTAACTTATCATACGCAATTATGTATTAATACACGAAAACATGGAACCAACATCCATAGTAAAACTCCACTATTAATTAATGTATAAAAAGCAATCTACAAAAGAAACGTAAAAATCAATCAGCATTTACATATATGTATCAAGCTATCAGTAAGAACGTCAAGGCGGCCGCGTTGGCCGAGGTGACTAAGGCGCTCCAGTCACGGTCAGCACGGCCACTACGGTCGGGGGTTCGAATCCCCCCTCGGGCATGGATATTTGTGCCGTCTTGTCTTAGCTAGTTCATAAGTAGTTTGTAAGCTTAGGGACTGATGACCCCGTAGTTAAGTCCCATAAGTTGTACATACATTTGAACATTTGAAGAACGTCAATTTAACAACAGTAGAAGAATGTATTGTTATGCATGTGAACGTAATAAGATTCACTTTCATACCTAACGATCACGAAGGTTACACAAACAATACACTGCAGTGCTTAAAACGACTCAGCGCGGTAGAAACACATTAGCACAAACGTAGTAGCAGTGACGACAGCACAAGGGTGGCGAGGACTCGTGGCCCGAAAACGCAGCGGCGTGGAGTCGAACGCGGATCGAGAAAAACACAATGGGTACACAACTGTGTCTTTTGGTGAGCGTCCACCACGGAAGAAAGCTTCAAACTGCCGAGACCACTCAACAAAAAAGTTTCACCTGGCTGGGACCTGCTCTTTTGTCAGCAGTTGTCGCCGGGCGCCCCGAAAGAGCAATAAACTGTTTCGCCAAGTGGGCGGACGCAGGAAGCGGCCGCGCGATAACTGCATATTGACATTGTGCTCAATATTCTAGTAAAGCGAAGGCTGCACTTCCTAATAGTGCGTTTTAAATTAAAATCAGAGTTCTGTTTTTTTGGAGGCAGCTTCTTCAACCATTATCTCAAGAACTACAAAAGATACAGTTTCGCCGTTGTTTCACTGACTTCTCGTGCAGAACATACACACAAAGGCGGAGTAACAACGTGTAAAAAGGATACACCGTATAAAAAGAGAATGCCAAAGTTTACCTTATATTTTTGATAATGAAATTTACGTCTGAATTTAATTTTTTTTAAAGTAAATAAACTCAATCTTTACCATTATAAAGTTATTTTTGAATCATCTGCGCTAAACTGATCTAGAAACGTAGATTTCGAAATGTTAAGTACCTTAGAAGCAAAACAGTGACAGTGCAAACTTGGCCGAAAATCTGTCAAATATGCATTTGCAGAGATCGGACGGTCATTTCCCAAACCGTTTTCCAAAATGTTCAAATGTTTGTAGAACTTATGGGACTTAACTACAGGGTCATCAGTCCCTAAGCTTACAAACTACTTATGAACTAGCTAAGGACGGCACAAATATCCATGCCCAAGGGGGGATCCGAACCCCCGACCGTAGTGGCCGTGCAGACCGTGACTGGAGCGCCTCAGTCCCCTCGGCCACCGCGGCCGGCCCGCTTTCCAAGTCAAATCATAGAGGGCCAAGGATAAACAATATTCTAGCAGAGAAAAAGCTGCTGTTTCTAATGGTGCGATTTAAATTAAAATCGAAGGTGGCGTATTTGAAGATATTTGCCGTCAAACTTTGTCACATTTTGGGTTCTTGTTTTTTGGAGGCGACTTTCTGGTTCATTACCTCGAAACTTATAGAAGACTCAGTTTTACCATTGTTACACTGGCTTACCAGGCAAAACCTGTACACAGCGGCGGAATATCAAGGTGTACAACTGATTAGTCTTTTGGTAAGGGACTGCTAAAGTCGGCCGTAACTTTTCGGTCACGAAATTTTAGCCTGACTTTGAAAAAAAAAATTAAAAACGAACTACTTCATCTTTACCTATGATAACGTTATTTTTCAATTCTCTGTACAAAACGTATCTAGAAACCGAGATTTGAAATGAAAGCGCAAACTTGGCCAAATGTTCCTCACGCACACGTGCGACGCATGGCACCCTTCCACACAAGCGGCCCTGGAGCCTAAAATGTTCAAATGTTTGTTAAGCTTATGGGACTTAACTACGGGTCATCAGTCCCTAAACTTACAAACTACTTATGAACTAGTTACGAACTAGGACGGCACAAATATCCATGCCCGAGGGGTGATTCGAACCCCCGACCGTAGTGGCCGTGCAGACCGTGACTGGAGCGCCTCAGTCCCCTCGGCCACCGCGGCCGGCCCCTGGAGCCTCGACCACTTTTGATATCGACCTAAAATTTTGTATAAAATCCTTTAAGACCTTTAACAACAGTCTGGTAAAATTTGAAAAAAAAAAAAAAAAAATGAGATGGTTGAGCTTCCACCCCTTGGTGATTTGACATGAAATGACCCAATTAATATTTAATTTATCATGGCTTTTTATGCAAATATATTCAGTTCTTGTCCACAAATAAATGTAATTGTTTATGGATGAATTATCTGCCGCATATCTACTATTTTTAGTCGGCCATGAAATATTGAACTGTTTACAACATAAAACATACCTTACTAAGAATAATATTAAATATAATAACTTAGATATATAAATGTAATGCGCTTTTCTGGGTTCATGTTTTGTGCTTCTGTGGTTGAATCTATGTTCTGACACAAGAATACTACTACCTCAACGAAAAGCAGAACAAGAGTAAATAAAAGTTTATTGAAAGACTATGGAAATAACGTTGTACGTCTTTTAAGATAGGTAGCAAGGGGCAATGCTTCCCATTTGCTTCTTAAACTGTTACTGATAAACACTACGTATCAATTATTGTAAATATAAGTCTTATAATATTATGATTGTAGTACTGAAATTTATCAGCTTTTTATCTGTAAGGGATATCGAAATTGTAATTACGGCGTTTGATTCTCCCAAGTCTCCTGAATCCATTCGTATAATTATATTTTCCATTTGATGATTCCCAGATTGTATATGGATTTTTAGAATAATGTGTGAGGCTATACTGTATTTCATTTGCAATTTGAAATAGCCTCCCTCACTCATCCAAGACCACCGTTTCCTGTTTCCGAGCAGATTAGGGTAGGGTTTTCCTAACGCCCTGTATTCCATTCACTAGGTCAAACTGTTAGCCGGCCGGCTGGGGAACCCAAAAGCCTGGCAAAACCCGCCTTTTATATGGAAACAATCGGCTTCCCACTGTGTCTGTAATGTCATCTTTTCTTTCCATGTCACTGCAAACCATTTGGGAGAACAAATATTTTTGTGTGTCCTACCTGTGCTAAATTTTACTTGCAGTCCAGAACTATTCTCTTTAGAAGTATGATTAATTTACTTTCCATAACAACATAAATTATTTATTTCATCGTCAGCATAAAGAATTATTCCCCTCATTGACAGATTTTCGACAAAGCATTCAACGGTCGTTTCCAACATCAGCACAAAACGACGCCGCCGTAAGTTAAATTATACCCCTTCGTGCGGTGTATTACATCATAGTTATGAGGATAAAAAAAAAAAAAAAAAAAAAAAAAAAAAAAAAAAAAAAAAACGCAGCAACGCCATAATTAGTTATTTGATGTACTATGTAACTAACATCGCCTCACTATGTGCTTTCCTGTGCTATGGCGTTTTCCAGGCATTCAAAGGCACTCAAAATGTAATGAAGATACACCTAAATCAGAAAGGGAACTACCGTAAATTCCCATAACTATGGTCCTCAAGCACAAATATGGTCCAAATTGGCTTTCAAGACTCTATACAGCACCGTTTAGTGATCACCGAGACTTCCATTGCTCGCGAAACACTGAGGGAGTCTGCCTTCCACTGGCAGGATGATTGTCTGCAAGGTCGCACACTGTAAAGCATCACTGTAGCCATAGTGATAACGTGAAGAGGCTCAATTTCAATTTAGTCGTCCAACTTTCTTTCGCTGAGAACAAGGTAGGAGCTCTTTTGAATTTTCTTTGTCTGTTAATATATTTAGGTTGTGTTATCTTTAGCTTGGTGCTTATCTGCTGACGCTATACATGAGAAATGTGCAATAAAAGTAAAACGTGTGAACTTTATCAATTCCGTGGTAGTGGGGTGGAGAGAATGCAAGAGGAGGACGAGGAAGAGGAAAAAGATTGGGAAGACGAGGTAGGTAGGAAGAGAGAGCAGGGAGGAGTATAGCGCAGCGGCTATGCACTTCCCTGTACCTGTATAAATTTCAGATTTTTTTTTCACTTGCTTTGCGCCATTGAGTGAGCGTCAAGTGTGCAGGAGCGGGTATATTACACGGAGTGTATTTGGACGCTAGTCACTGGCGTATTTGGAGCAGCCGATAAATTCGCTCCGTGTAAACAAGGACAGTGAACAACGTCGCTGCTCCGAAACGCGAGCGTCTAAAGTTGAAGAGTTGGCCACGCTGATCTCTGGCATTTTTGGTCACTTTCAAGTGTTGGTCGCCCCGTGTCATGTACGGGAGCGTATAGACACCAGTCGAGTCAAAGCGTCAAGGAAGTAGTAAATGCTGGCGCTGTGTTTCTCGCAACTGTCTTAAAAGAACAATTAATGAACTAAAAGCAAAACGGAAAAGTTGGGAAAAAATAAAAGAAAATGGATAAGAAGGTGGATTGCGAGGAGGGATAAATATGGTGCTTCTGCAAATCTTTTGAAAGAATTATCATGTGAAGATTGAATTTTGATACGTTACTTCAAATGGTACAGGATAAAATAAGGAAATAGAATACCGTTATGAGGATGGCGATCTCGCCAAGAACAAAACTGGATCTTACACTGCATGATTTGGCAACAGGTGATAGCTTCAAAACACTTGAATATCTGTTTCAAATACCCCAATATTCTATTTCCAAGTTTAATCCACAATTCCTGGACGCAATTGCAGAGGTTTTAAAACTGTATATACACGTACGTTTACTTATTTATATAAATACTCTGAAATAGTGTGACGGGAGCAATAATAAAATACATTTTATATTACAAATTACATTTTTAGCAATCACTGGAAATGAAAAAATAAAATGAAAATGTGGTTAGTGGTAGCATTGTCTGTAGTTACGTTAGTAGAATAATCTAATCGTCTTTGTCCATAAATTAAACACTGACGGCTTCTTTCAAAATATCACGTGTTCTAATGTCATTTTCGGATGAAGCTGTGATATAATAGTGGATATTCGTCGAATCTGATTCAGTCACATCAGTTGATGGAGATCATGGGATGTACACAGGTATATTGTGACAACATTCTCTTTCTCTCAGCTCTGAAAGTTTGGTTTCCATAATTAATTTTTTAAATTTCAAATTGCAGTTTTATAGTGGAACGCTGCGGTGCTTGTCTCAGTTCTGGTCCTACATATCTTCCGAAATGGTCAAATAAGTCCTCTGTTTGCAATTTCTCAACAATATTACTAAACTTCTCTAACGATTGGTCAACTGGAGATGCTGACTGGTTTTTCTTTTTCTGTGCTGGCATTGCCGAGGCTTCATTTTTTCAGGTGACCTCTTAGTTGTGGTACTTGCTATTCCAAAAGATTCCAGTTGTGAATCTTTACTACTACAATATAATTCATCGAATTCTAGCGATTCGTCAACTTGACTGGATTATCTCCTGAAACAAATTTATTATTATTATTATTACTATTTTCAGGTGCCACAAAAAGAGATGAATAGATTCAAATAACAGATGGTTTCCAGCATTGGTGGAACTTCCCAGAATTCTGTGGAGCAATTCTGGGGAAGCATGTCTAAACAAAGTGTCCCCCACGTAGTGGATCTAAATTTTTCAACTATGAGGGAACATTTAGTGTTCTCTTATTTGCCTTGGTTGATGCTAATTACTGTTTCCGATGTATAGATGTGGGAGGAAATGGACGTGTTAGTGACAGTGCCATTTTCTGTGACTCTAAATACAGCCATGAAGAGCAATCGACATGCCATTGAAATAAGTTATAATAGGCGAAAAAATTTAATGAAATCTCAGAACTGCATTATCAATTGCAGAAGAAATATTTAATTACATACTATCCGGAGCGAGACGTGTAGAGGAGAATGCTTTTGGCATACTTGTGTGGCGATTCAGTATATTTCTTACGCAAGTTGAACATTCCACAGTTGGCAAAGTGAAATGGGCCGCTTGCAGTCTACACAATTGGTTAAGAATGACATCGCCAAAGCATTTCCAAGAACAACACGTTGACCAAGAAGATTTGAATACAGTTGGAGACATTCCAGGAGCATGTCTCGCGTTTACAGTTGGTCTGCAATCAGTGGCTCATTTGGGAAGCAACAGTTATGAAAGAGAAGCCGAAAATGTGCAACGGGCGTATGCCGACTATTTCATACAAGTAGGATCTCTCCCCTGGCAGTGGAAAAAAGTTGGAATTAACGAACCACGTTAATAACGTGGGCCTAAAAATTTACATGACAGTGGGTGAATTTGAGTTTCAAATGTTTGTATAGCTTATGGGACTTAACTACGGGGTCATCAGTCCCTAAACTTACAAACTACTGATGAACTAGCTACACTAAGGACGGCACAAATATCCATGCCCGAAGGGGGATTCGAACCCCCGACCGTAGCGGCGCGCAGACCGTGACTGGCCCGCCTCAGTCCTCTCGGCCACCGCGGCCGGCTGAATTTCAGTAACAAGTTTAATATAATGAACACACCAGATGTAATTCGCAGCATTGGCCGTTAACGTTTTATTTTAAAAAAACCACAGATTTATTTGTGTGTAATTCCATACTGATCTTTGACCTCGTTCTATAGTTTGAAGGACACTGAAGATAATCATTATGTGATTGAAATCGATCTGTGGTTTTTTAAAATAAAACATTAACGGCCAATGCTGCGAAATACATCTGGTGTGTTCATTATTGTGTGGTCGTGGAGCACCTCCACGTAATGGAATCAAACCTCAAAAAAGTTTTATATAAGATCTGAAAACAATTTGTGGCCAACTGAACTCTCCAAACTGTGTAGCTTATTGATTTTTGTGATGTTGATTCTTTTATTGTTATCATTTTAACATGGTCTGTTTATGAATAAAGCTACTGAAAATTACAGAAACGTAAATCAATTGTGCTTATAAATAACTTGAAATCAGCAGATTTGATTGTGTTTCGCGGGTGGATATACCCTCTCTGAGAAATGCTGCATTTCAAAACCAAGAAAGTTTCGGTAAATAAACATAGTCTATTCCTTGACCACTTTTCTTGGAACGAATCATTTTTGGAAGATCCTTGCGGTAAACATCTTTTATTGTTTTGATTTTGCTTTTCAGCTGTTTGGCATCCAAATCCCCCAAGAGAACTACAGCCTTCAGTTCGTCAGAATGTTGGTTAAACTGAGTGTCCTTGAGTTTTGCATTTAAATAATCCTCATTTTTAATGTTCCATAACGCTGGAAAATTTTGATACATTTCCAGAAATTTCGAAATTTGATTACAATTCCACTTCATACTTCCTTTAGTGGAAAACAGAACTACTTGCTATCACGTAACCTCCAAATCAATATGTCATATGGTACTTCGTGTTTCAATTGTTTTTACGAAGACGCTAGCGTCTGAAGTCGCATTGCGTCAGCGTATTCATTCGCTATTTGCCGAACGACAACAGACGCCAGCGACTAGCGATAAAATACGTTCCGTGTAATATACCCTTTACCGTCTTGGAGCCTGAGTACGTAGTGTCATTTTTGAAAGACAGAGGCCAGCACTCTGTAGGTTTATGTCTAGGCAGTATTCAAATGAACAATTTACCGTATAAAAAGAACATGTATTGCAATATTTGAATAGTTAATAATATTTAATTACAGTTTGGGCTTAGGAACAAGTGTGTGAATTTTTGGTAGATGTGAAGTGAGCTGACGAATTTTCAAGTAGTCTCACGATTGAAACGTGTTTTCCATTTGTGTGTGTATAAGAATATTAATGGAGAAATTGAATATTCCGTCAGTTTATGGTAACATGGAAACAGGTAGTATACGTAAACATGGTTAATTACTTAAAGTCTTGTATATTTTATCATTTACTATTTTCTAATTATTTTTTCTGCATGCAGTCCTGGAAAGTTCGTCGTTTTTAATAGGCGTATATGGAAAGCACATGTTTGCGCGGGTTT
This sequence comes from Locusta migratoria, assembly GCA_026315105.1. Lineage (NCBI taxonomy): Eukaryota > Metazoa > Arthropoda > Insecta > Orthoptera > Acrididae > Locusta > Locusta migratoria. The sequence continues at coordinate 430,356,205 of CM048747.1, forward strand.
TCTCTGCGGTCTGATTGGTGACCAATATCTTTAGCGAATCAGATTACAGTATTGCGCGTGTTCATTGGGGAACTTTCACGCTTGCTTTGGGGCAAGAGAGGAGTCGGAGTTTATACACATCTCCATGATTGTGCTCCGAACTTAATGGAACTTATTTGCGGAGCGTGCTGCTTTATGGGATTAAGCAGTGTATCAACATGCTTAGTATATTGTGTGGACTGTCGAATAGTAAAATTCCGGCTCTTTTATGAAAATTATTATGCAACATTGAAACCGGGTAGCGTGTTACGCTAATCAGGAACGTGTGAAGATTTATCTGGAATGTGTTCCGTTGCATTTTGCGAGCGTATTAAAATGAACATCTGCTTTTCGTGACAGGGCAAATTAATTAGTGGAAAGTGGCTTTAATAGTGAGTGTGGAGTGTGGGTAGCTACTGCGCTATTAGCACTGGATTGGCAACGAACTGCATCCTGGAGAAAGATTTAAATAATAATTACATCGTACCAGATCCCTTGTTAACATAATTTTAACACAATAGATCCGTGAATTTATAAACAAGCAACTGAATGAAAACCCGAAACACCACATAGGTTTTCTACACAGCTGTTTACGGTGGAATTACGGTTCTCGATTTTTAGTCAGGTCAGCACTAGTTGGTTTGCTGAAGAAGAGAATCGTCAGGAGGTGAGTAAAACTAAAAATCGACTGCTTTCCGTTGGAACTGGTTTTCTGAGTCGCAGGAGTATCTGGACTAACTGAATACTGGAACAGGGAAGTACACAAGCAACGCTGGGTTTTCAGGTAGCTAATACCATGAGAAGCCTAAGAGGACAAAGGCGTAAGAAACAGCGTAGAGATGGATGAAGTGATGGGAAAAGAGTAATGTTTGTAAAGCTTAAGAGACTTAACTTCGCGGTCATTAGTCCCTGAACTAACAAACTACTTATGAACTGGCTTATCTAAAGACGGCACAAACATCCGTGCCCGAGAGGGGATTCGAACCCCTAACAGCGAACGACCTCGCGCATCGAATCATAGCGGCTCAATGCGCTCGGCCGCTCCGCCGTGGCGCTGGGATAAGAGAGTGAGAAAAGGAGAGTATGATGTATACCCAAATTTTCTGTATTGTTATTTCGTTCCTCAGGTGGAGCGGCCTGGCAGCGCCTGAGGCGACCTTCAGTCTACAGTAGTAATTACATAAAAGAAGAAAGACAAAAATAGAAAGGAATACTAACTGATGATAAGAAACGCATAACAGCGAAAAAAATTGAAGAAACGTAAGGCGTGGAATAGAGTGAAAAAAGTTAATTTGATATAAACATAAGGTGAAGAAAATGAAGAAAGTCAACAATTTAGCATTGTTGGACATGGAAATTTAAAAGACCCAGGCGTCGTCTCTGGGATGACGGTTTAACTCTGACGGGAATACAGACGATGTACATGCAGATGAAGTTGGGGGAAGGAGAAATGAGAGGAAAATTGGGGGGGGGGGGGAGGAGCAGAGGAAGGCTGATTGGAATGGGGAGGGGAAATGGAGGGGGCGGCTATAGGGCCGTGGGGGAAATGAAGGGGTTGGGATGTGCTTGGAACCTCTAAGGGGGGGGGGAGGGAGGAAGGGGTCACCGGTGGAACCTGCAGAGGATTAGGCAGGGGGGGGGAGCAGGACCCTCGAGGGAGGATGAAGGAGGGGGAAGGAAAAGGAGAGGATCAGAACGGATACGGGGGGTAGATGTCTCGGCGGAGGGCATCGTCAGGGAGAATCAAAGGATAAGGAGTGTGAACAGGTGGAGAGTAGGCATCGGACTGGGATGGGTGAGGCAAGGATGGAGAATAGGGTGTGGGAGATCCAGTTTGAACTACAGGAATTGGAAGCGGAGATGTTCAATGAAGCGGACAAGGCAGTGGAAGGGGATGAGGTCATAGAGCAGCCACATGGGTTCGCTAGTATATATTTTTATCCCCTTTATTGTTATTTTTAAGCCCTCAGGCTGGGCAGGGTGGCAGCGTTCTGAACGATGCTCTTTTGCCAAGTGACACAATGTATGAAAATTTTGAGTGTACAATTTTTATATGGTGATAAAACGGAGAATTGAATAAACGTATGGTGAGGGTGGTGAAAAGTAACATTACGAGACACAAACTTCCACAATGGCTAAAAACATTGATGTTGACAGGTGAATGGTGATAAACACATGATAACTTTTGTTCTGTCTTTTGAACGGTTGCTGCAGTTCTAAAAATCACACAGAAGCTCAAAACACTATTTAACTAGCACTGTTAAAATCACTACACAGTCCCCAAAGGGAACAAGGACAGGAGGGGAGGGGTGGAGGGGCGGGAAATGGAGTAGGGGTAAGAGGGGAGGAGAATGGGACGTAAGGGAGGGGGCTAGGAAAGGAGAAGCCAAGCGGTGGTGGGAGGGGTAGATGTCAGGACGGAGGGCGGCATCCAGGAGTGGAAGCTGATGGACGTTACCCTTGGAAAGGATATTGGGAGTAAGGAGGTTAAAGGAGCGAAGGATATGTAGTTATCGGCGTGGAAGGAGCTCGGGATATAGGAGGAGGGAGGAAACCAGACGGTGGTGGGACTCAATTTTTCAGGAGACATAGAGGGGACAGATATGCTCCATCAAATGAGGTGTGGAAAAGGGAGGAGATCGTGTGGGATCCGTGTGGGGGAAGGGAGACAGATGCGGTAAGCGAGGCGGAGGACGTGGCACCGAAGTTGTTTTTTTTTTTTTTTTTTTTTTTTTTTTTTACTAGCATATACAAGGTTGGCAGCAGCACTAAGTGCTGCTCTTCAGCCGAGAGAACGCGCTCAAGGATTTGGATATATTATATAACAGCTACGACTCAATATCGCAACGAAAGAACGTGTACACCGAAAATAGTTTCGGCATCTGGAACCATTCACGAAATACGTACTAATTTAGGCGCCTCTACTTCACGTGTATAACTGCCAGTGTTTTGATTGATCAGGCTGGACTGCACGTTTGTGTGAGATGGTCAGAGGCGTGTGGAGGGCAAACAGCGGCTACCGGTGGTGTCCGCGACTACAGAGGGCGCTGCCGGCAGGTCAGCGAGGCGTGTGATCGGCGGCGGCTGGCGCCAGCGCCGCTGCCATAATTAATGGCGGCAGCGACAGCGCGCCGCCTAACAACGGCCTGCCACCGCGGAAATCCCGCATCGATTTTCTCGACAGGTGTCTGTTGGGGGTCGGCGCTCTCAAGTTCCGTAACGAGAGAGCCTCCCACGCCCACCACCGCCAAACAGGGCCCTTCGGGGAACCGGAATCCTCCCACAACAGCCACGCCCGGCCCTGGCGTGCCCGCACAACTTCTATACGTCTAATGGCCAGTTAAGGAGGCGGTGTTGACGGGAGGAGGTCAATGTGTTGTTTTTTTAGAGTGGAGAAGGCTGGTGTGGAACTTGTCGGGAGCAGATACATCTACATCTACATAGATACTCTGCTAATCACATTCAAGTGCCTGGCAGAGGGTTCATTAACCACATTTAACAACTTTTCTCTAATTGCGCGTGGGAAGAAAGAACACCTAAATCGTTCCGTTTTCGATCTGATTTCCCTTATTTTATTGGGATGGTCATGTCTCCCTAAGTAGGTGGGTGATAGCAAAATATTATCACATTCAGAACTAAAAGTCGGTGATTCAAACTTAGCAAACAGATCACGCCGCAATGAATAACATCTTTCTTTTAATGATTTCCACCCCAATTCGTGCAACATTTCCGTGACGCTTCCCCCCCCCCCTCCCCCCGTAACGTGATAGAACAAAACGAGCTGCCCTTCTCTGAACCTTCTCAATGTCTTCCGTCAGTCCCACCTGGTGAGGGTCCCACAAGGAGCAACTGTACTCCAGGAGAGGACGCACAAGTGTGATGTAGCCAGTCTCTTTGGTGGAGCTGGTGCATCTTCGAAGCGTTCTGCCGATGAAACGTAACCTTTGGTTCGCCTTCCCCACAATATTTTATATGTGTTCTCTCCAGTCAAAGTTGTTCGTAATTGTAACTCCTAGGTATTTGGTAGAATCTACGACCTTAAGGTTTGACTGATTTATCGCGTAATTGAAGTTCAGCGGATTTCTTTTAGTGGTCATGTGTATTACTTCACACTTTTCTTTATTTAGTGTCAATTGCCAATTTTCGCACCATGCAGAAATTTTGTCTAAATCGCTTTGCAGTTGCTTTTGATCCTCTGTTCACTTCACTAACCGATAAACGACAGCATCATCCGCAAACAGTCTAATGGAGCTATTCAGATTGTCTCCTAAATCGTTTATAAACACGAGGAAGAGTAGGGGACCTATAACGCTTCCCTGTGTAACACCAGATATCGCTTCTGTTTTACTCAATGACATACCGTCAATTACAACGAATTGTGTTCTTTCTGATAGGAAATCGTGAATCCAACCGCACAATTGGGGAGATATTCCATAAGCACGCAATTTCATAAGAAGCCGCTTGTGGGGTACAGTGTCAAAAGCCTTCCTGAAATCCAGAAATATGGAATCGATTTCAGATCCCTTGTCGATGGCACTTAACACTTCATGTGAATAAAGGGCAAGCTGTGTTTCGCAAGATATAGACAGCATATTTTCTTGATCATGTAATCTCGCTGGTGACAGCCACAAAGTATAAATACCTATGGAGTGAACTTCAGGATGAGTAGATCTAGCGCTATGTGTATTTCGAACGTTAGTATTTCGCCTATTATACACAAATAACCTTCAGAAGTATAGTAAAACATTATGTATTTACAGACGCCATAAAAATGTGATGTCTTGGACGATATTTAACTTCCCGGAAGTTGAACCTGCCGTGTAGTAAATGTCGTTAAAGGACACTGTAGGAAAAGATCCAGTAACACTGCTACAAATAACAAAGTACGTAAGATATAAGAAATTATATAAAGTTTTACGTAAGCACAACAAGCTGTAGAAAATCTGGCAACAATCACATAATTTATGTAAAAGTCAGTCTAGATCGCAAATTCTTTTATTTATTTATTTGGTAACCGGTTTAGGTCACTATATGACCATACTTATTTTTATGTTGGCCATGACAATAACAGCCATGTAGTAACCGAAACCGGTAACAAAAAACGACGAATTGCGATCTAGACTGACTTTTACATGAATCAATAATTCCGATCGATGTTAATCCGGGATTTTCTGGACAATAATCACATAATTCAAGATAATTTCTTGGAATTTATAATAACAGTGAAGCCATATGATAATGAACGTTAATAATCGTTACAGCCGCGGTGGAGTAGTCGAGCGGTCTAGGGCGCATCGCTGCGGAGCGTGGTTGCTCGCCGTCGGAGATTCGAGTCCTACGTCATAGGTGTGTGTGTTTGTCCTTAGGTCAGTATACCTTGGTTTAAGTAGTTTATAAGCTACGGACTGATGACCACGCAGTTTGGTCCGATAGATTTACAGAAATTTTGAATAAACGTTACAGTTGCATCAGTGTTATTCGCCCTTTTACTACAATGTCCTTGGACGAAGTTTACTTGAACGCGCAGAGGTCGTGATTAACATGCTTTTTAGTGTCGTAGTTAAGACTCCAAGTTATTTGCGGTTTTTCTGGTTTACTTTGAAGAAAATTGAAAATAAAATCACACGTACAGTAATAACAGCACATACAGGCACTTGGTAGTTTCGTTTCGTTGGCGATTTTATTGACAACTTTAGGCAACAAGTCAAAACTGGCTGTCACAGAATCACTCTTCAACCCCGCATTTCCAATAATTTCTTATCAAATCTAAAACTTCTTAGAATAACCATTGGAATAGTTCATATGGTAGAAACTATTCCTTTTATTTCTTGGAATTTTGTTTCACTGTGATACTTTCGAGAAACTAAAACACCAAAATGACATAATGTAGAAAAAAAAGTATCCCATATAAAAGTACTTAGAAAGGTCATGTCGGAATATCATATACAAATAGGACCTCGCCTAGCACAACACTGTGGTGTTCACACCATTCCAACATACAGAAATTTACGTGAAGCAAGTCAAATTCGAGTAATACTCAAGTTTCGCTACTACGATAATACGCAACCAAACAGCATCATCCCAGTACTACGTTACTTGTCCGGCCAGATGTTGACAACATGCGCAGTAGGGTATGCTTACTCCTTATATAATCATACTATACGGTCAGAGTTAAAGTTAATGTGCAGTATACTCGAAGCAAGAATAGGTGGTTAGCTGTACACTACTGACAGTATTGGAAGCTGCTGCCCGAATGTACGTCATAAATTGGTTACCAAACGAAACAACTGCAATGTACCCTAGTTTGGCCCGATTTAGGTAATGGTAGTAACACCAAAAGTGGACTTTTGGGATCGGCTTTTGACAGATCGTAATTTAAATAAAAGTAACGGCTTAACAGTTCATCTAGCACGAAAACTTGATAAACTAATTTCTAGAGAAGAAATTTCTTATACACTCTCTTAATTTTTTCATATCTCGTATAGTTTCAGAGATATTTCAAAAAATAACTGTTGACGTTTGGTGTGCAAGTAAAGAAACTCATTGAAACTTCTCAAACACTATTCATAGAAACTGATGTAACATATTTAACAAATATGTATTCAATAACACCTACACTGTATGGATTGCCCAGACTTCCCAAAGAAGGCATTCCAGTAATACCTGTAGTATCTGCAGTTTCTGCCCCTTGTTATAAGTTAGCCAAAGAGTTCGATTCATCAAAGAAAAAAATAATTTAAACCAAAATAAAACTTCACTCTGCAGCGGAGTGTGAGCTGATATGAAACTTCCTGGCAGATTAAAATTGTGTGCCGGAACCGGGACTCGAACCTGGGACCTTTGCCTTTCGCGGGCAAGCGCACTACCGACTGTGCTATCCCGACACGACTCACGATGCCGCCTCACATCTTTACTTCCGCCAGTACCTCGCCTCCAACTTCCCAAACATCACAGAAGCTCTCCTGCAAACACGCAAGACTAGCACTCATGGAAGAAAGGATATGGTGGAGACATGGCTTAGCCACAGCCTAAGGGATGGTTCCGGCACACAATTTTAATCTGCCAGGAAGTTTCATATCAGCGCACACTCCGCTGCAGAGTGAAGTTTCATTCTGGAAACATCCCTTAGGCTGTGGCTAAGCCATGTCTCCACCATATCCTTTCTTCCAGGAGTGCTAGTCTTGCGTGTTTGCAGGACAGCTTCTGTGAAGTTTGGAAAGTAGGAGGCGAGGTACTGGCGGAAGTAAAGTTGTGTGGCGGCATCGTGAGTCGTGTCGGGATAGCACAGTCGGTAGTGCGCTTGCCCGCGAAAGGCAAAGGTCCCAGGTTCGAGTCCCGGTTCCGGCACACAATTTTAATCTGCCAGGAAGTTTCAATTTAAACCAAAATTAGATAAACATAATGCTCTTGCATTAGTAGGAAAATTTGAAGATGTTGACATCCCACCTAGTGCCAAGCTGGTTCAATTCGATGTGAGGAGCCTCTCTTCCAACATACCCGTTGAAGAAGCTGTGGAACTTTTAACAGAATGAATGTACAAAAGTAGAATAAACCCGGTTAACGTTGATTATATAAAATAAGCAACAGAAACTTGCATCAAAATAAATTGTTTCCAATTCCAATAAAACCTGTACAAACAGTCAGATAGGTTAGCAATGGGGTTCTCTCTGAGTCCTTTACTAGCAGAAATGTTTACGGATAATTTCGAACAAACACTTTTAGATAAAGAGCTACTAAGCTCTAAAATACACTATTAGACTAGGTATGTGGATAATGTCCTGCTTCTGTGGACAGGTAGAAACAGACAATTAGACAAGTCCTTTCAAAACTTTAATTCACAACACACTAAAATTAAATTCACAAAGGAGGTTGAGGAGACACTATCACCTAATTGGGCCTGACCATAGACATCAGTCAGAAAAAAAACATTTATTTAAATACACAGAAAATCAACTTCCATAGACACAGCAATGTGTGCAGCCTTCCACAGAATTGTGCATCGTCTATTATCTGTACCTCAGACCAGGACAGATTTCGAAAATGAACTGGAAATAATAAAAGGAATTGCATTGAGCAATGGTCACAGCCCTACCCTGACTGAAAACATACTTTGTAAGAAAAAGAGACAAAGGATAGTACCACCTTTTTACCCTCCTAAAAAGATACCTAATAATACAGACAAAAAAAGGGAACCAATGTTATATGTCGGTAAAACATCAGAAATTCTTGACAGAAACGTTAAGTCCAGAAAATACACCCCAGCCTTTTACAATAGCAATACTGTTGCCAACTTGCTCTTCAATAGCAAAGACAAAATTCTACCTTTGGACAGGAGTGGCATATATAGGATCTCTTGCAATCTTTGTGGCAAATTATATGTATGACACTCACGTAGTGTTAAAAATACTAGACTGGCTGAACACAAGAGGTGTTTGAAAGTAAAAAAGACTTCACCTTTGCAGAACTTGCCTTAGTTGAATGTCATACCTTTGAAATTAATTGTGATGTTCTCCACAGGGCAAATAAAGGCAAAAACCTAGCATTGTTTGAAATTCTCTCTATCAACAAAAATCAAGCTCAGAAACAAAACCTAATTCTCAGTCATAAAATCCAATTTCAGTATTCACCATTTAAAGTAACAGCTATTATGTATAATTCAATCACCAGGTTTGTTGAAATTGTGTAATGTCTCTCACCCACATTCCAATGTTTCTCCTTGCTTGTGTTATTCACAACATTCTCTTGAAAACCATCGAATTTTAATATAGGCTGTTGTTGTTGTTGCGGTCTTCAGTCCGGAGACTGGTTTGATGCAGCTCTCCACAATACCCTATGCTGAGCAAGCCTCTTCATTTCCTCATAAGGACGGCAACCTACATCTGTCTGAATCTGCTTACTGTATCCATCTCTTGGTCTTCCTCTGCGATTTTTTCCCCACACACTTCCCTCCAACGCTAAATTCACAATTCCTTGATGTCTAAGTATGTGCCCTACCAATCTATCCCTTCTTTTAGTCAAGGTATGCCAGAAATTTCTTTTCTCCCCAATTCTGTTCAGTACCTCCTCATTAGTTACGCGATCCACCCACCTAATCTTCAGCATTCTTCTATAGCACCATATTTCAAAAGCCTCAATCCTCTTCCTGTCCGCACTGTTTATCGTCCATGTTTCACTCCCATACAAGGTAACACTCCATACAAATGCCTTCAGAAAGGACTTCCTGAGGCTTAAATCAATATTCGATGTTAAAAAATTTCTCTTTTTCAAGAACGCTTTTCTACCCATTGCCATTCTGCATTTTATATCCTCTGTACTGCGACCATCATTTGTTATTTTACTGCCCAAATAACAAAACTCATCTACCTCCTTTATTGCTTCGTTTCGCAATCTAATTCCTTCAGCATCACCTGATTTTCTTACACTGCATTCCATTACCCTAGTTTTGCTCTTGTTAATGCATCTTATATGCACCTTTCAGCACACTGTCCATTCCGTTCAATTGCTCTTCCAGGTCCTTTGCTGTATCTGACAGAATTACTATGTCATCGGCAAAACGCAATGTTTTTAATTCTTTCCCCTGAACTTTAATTCCTTCCCCAAATTTCTCCTTGCTTTCCTTTATAGTTTGCTCAATGTACAAATTGAATAACATCGGAGAAAGGCTACAGCCCTGTCTTACTCCCTTTCCAACCACTGCATCCCTTTCATGCCCTTCAACTCTGACAACCGCTGTCTGGTTTTTGTAGAAGTTGTAAATAACCTTACGCTCCCTATATTTTACTCCTGCTTGCTTCAGAACTTGAAAGAGTTTATTCCAATCAACATTGTCAAAAGTCTTCTCCAAATCTACAAAAGCTAGAAATGTAGGTTTGCTTTTTCTTAATCTATCTTCTAGATAAGACGTAAAGTGAGTATTGCCTCCCGGGTTCCTATGTTCCTCCTGAATCCAAACTGATCTTCCCCGAGGTCGGCTTCTACCAGCTTTTCCATCCTACTGTATATAATTCGTGTTAATATTTTGCAACCATGACTTATTTATTAAACTGATGTTTCTGTAGTTTTCACACCTGTCTGCACCTGCTTTCTTTGGAATGGGGATTATAACATTTTTCTTAAAGTCTGAGGGTACTTCGCCTGTCTCATACATCTTACACACCAGGTGAAACAGGTCTGTCATGGCTGGTTCTCCCAGAGACTTCAGTAGCTCTGAGGGAATATCATCTACTCCAGGGGCCTTGTTTCGACTTAGGTCTTTCAGGGCTCTGTCAAATTCTTCTCTCAATACAGTATCTCTTATTTCATCTTCATATACATCCTCTTCCCTTCCTACAATATTGTCTCGAAGTTCATTTCCTTTGTAGAGCCCCTCTATATACTCTTTCCACCTTTCAGCTTTCCCTTCTTTGCTGAGAACTGGTTTTCCATCAGTGTCCTTGATATTCATAGAGCTGTTTTTCTTATCTCTAAATGTTTCTTTTATTTTCCTGTAGGCTGTATCACCACTCCCATGAACCACAGACATTGCCGAGGTGGGGTGGCTTGCGTGCCTCAACGATACAGATAGCCGTACCGTAGGTGCAACCACAGCGGAGGGGTATCTGTGGAGAGGCCAGACAAACGTGTGGTTCCTGAAGAGGGGCAGCAGCCTTTTCAGTAGTTACAGGGGCAACAGTCTGGATGATTGACTGAGCTGGCCTTGTAACATCAGCTAATGCGGCTTTGCCACACAGCTACTGCGAACGGCTGAAAGCAAGGGGAAACTACAGCCGTTATTTTTTTCCCGAGGACATGCAGCTCTACTGTATGAACATATGATGATGGCATCCTCTCGGGTAAAATATTCCGGAGGTAAAATAGTCCCCCATTCGGATCTCCGGGCGGGGACTACTCAAGAGGATGTGATCATCAGGAAAGACAATACTGGCATTCTACGGGTCGGAGCGTGGAATGTTAGATCCCTTAATCGAGTAGGAAAATTAGAAAATTTAAAAAGGGAAATGGATAGGTTGAAGTTAGATATAGTGGGGATTAGTGAAGTTCGGTGGCAGGATGAACAGGATTTCTGGTCAGGTGACTACAGGATTATAAATACAAAATCAGTTGGGGGTATCACAGGAGTAGGATTGATAATGAATAAGAAAATAGGAATGCGGGTAAACTACTATGACCAGCACAGCGATCGCATTATCATTGTCAAGATAGATACGAAGCCAACACCGACAACAGTAGTACAGGTTTATATGCCAACTAGCTCTGCCGATGATGAGGAAATCGAAGAAATATATGAGGAGCTAAAGGAAATTATTCAGACAATTAAGGGAGAGGAAAACTTAATTGTTATGGGAGACTGGAATTCGGTAGTAGGACAAGGAAGGGAAGGGAAGATAGTGGGGGAATATGGTCTGGGCAAAAGGAATGAAAGAGGAAGCCGCCTGGTAGAATTTTGCACGGAACATAATTTAGTTATAACAAACACCTGGTTTAAGAATCACAAAAGAAGGTTGTGTACGTGGAAGAGACCAGGAGACACCGGGAGTTACCAGATAGATTTTATAATGGTAAGACATAGATTTCGGAACCAGGTTTTGAAGTGTAGGACATACCCAGGGGCAGACATAGACTCTGACCATAACTTGTTGGTTATGAACTGTAGGCTGAAACTGAAGAAACTAGAGAAAGGTAGGAAAATAAGGAGATGGGACCTGGATAAATTGAAGGAACCTGAAGTTCTTAAGAATTTCAGAGGGAGTTTCAGGCAACAATTGACAGAAACAGGGGAAAATAAAACAGTTGAGGAGGAATGGGTAAAATTGAGAGATGAAATAGTGAAGGCAGCAGAGGACAAAATAGGTAGGAAGGCAAGACCTACAAAAAATCCTTGGATATCACAGGAGATACTAAATTTAATCGATGAAAGGAGAAAATATAAAAATGCAGTAAATGAAACAGGCAAAATGGAGTACAGACGACTAAGAAATAAGATTGACAGGAAGTGCAAAATGGCTAAGCAGGAATGGCTAGAAGGCAAATGCAAGGATTTAGAAGAATGTATAAATAGGGGAAAAATAGATACAGCCTACCGGAAAATAAAAGAAACATTTGGCGATAGGAAGGGCAGCTCTATGAATGTCAGGGACACTGATGGAAAGCCGGTTCTCAGAAAAGAAGGGAAAGCTGAAAGGTGGAAAGAGTATATAGAGGGGCTCTACAAAGGAAATGAACTTCGAGACACTATTGTAGGAAGGGAAGAGGATGTAGATGATGATGAAATAGGAGATATTATACTGAGAGATGAATTTGACAGAGCACTGAAAGATCTAAGTCGAAACAAGGCCCCTGGAGTAGATGATATCCCGTCAGAGCTACTGAAGTCTCTGGGAGAACCAGCCATGACAAAATTGTTTCACATTGTGTGTAAGATGTATGAGACAGGTGAAGTACCCTCAGACTTTAAGAAAAATGTAATAATCCCCATTCCAAAGAAAGCGGGTGCAGACAGGTGTGAAAACTACAGAACCATCAGTTTAATAAGTCATGGTTGCAAAATATTAACACGAATTATATACAGAAGGATGGAAAAGCTGGTAGAAGTCGACCTCGGGGAAGATCAGTTTGGGTTCAGGAGAAATGTAGGAACACGGGAGGCAATACTCACTTTACGGCTTATCCTAGAAGATATATTAAGAAAAGGCAAACCAACATTTCTAGCTTTTGTAGATTTGGAGAAGGCTTTTGACAATGTTGATTGGAACAAACTATTTCAGGTTCTGAAGCAAGCAGGAGTAAAATATAGGGAGCGTAAGGTTATTTACAACTTGTACAAAAACCAGACAGAGGTTGTCAGAGTTGAAGGGCATGAAAGGGATGCAGTGGTTGGAAAGGGAGTAAGACAGGGTTGTAGCCTTTCCCCAATGTTGTTCAATTTGTACATTGAGCAAGCTATAAAGGAAAGCAAGGAGAAATTTGGAGAAGGAATTAAAGTTCAGGGTGAAGAATTGAAAACATTGCGTTTTGCCGACGACATAGTAATTCTGTCAGATACAGCAAATGACCTGCAAGAGCAATTGAACGGAATGGACAGTGTGCTGAAAGGTGCATATAAGATGAACATTAACAAGAGTAAAACTAGGGTAATGGAGTGCAGTGTAAGAAAATCAGGTGATGCTGAAGGAATTAGATTAGGTAACGAAACAATAAAGGAGGTAGATGAGTTTTGTTACTTGGGCAGTAAAATAACAAATGATGGTCGCAGTACAGAGGATATAAAATGCAGAATGGCAATGGGTAGAAAGGCGTTTTTGAAAAAGAGAAATTTGTTAACATCTAATATTGATTTAAGCCTAAGGAAGTCCTTTCTGAAGGCATTTGTATGGAGTGTTGCCTTGTATGGGAGTGAAACATGGACGATAAGCAGTGTGGACAGAAAGAGGATAGAGGCTTTTGAAATGTGGTGCTACAGAAGAATGCTGAAGATTAGGTGGGTGGATCGCGTAACTAATGAGGTGGTACTGAACCGAATTGGGGAGAAAAGAAATTTCTGGCATACCTTGACTAAAAGAAGGGATAGATTGGTAGGACACATTCTTAGACATCAAGGAATTGTGAATTTAGCATTGGAGGGAAGTGTGTGGGGTAAAAATCGCAGAGGGAGACCAAGAGACGCGTATATTAAGCAGATTCAAGTGGATGTGGGTTGTCGTTCTTATGAGGAGATGAAAAGGCTTGCTCAGGATAGAGTAGGGTGGAGAGCTGCATCAAACCAGTCTCTGGACTGAAGACCACAACAACAACAACAGGCTGTATCTATTTTTCCCCTATTTATACATTCTTCTACTTTCTTGCATTTGCCTTCTAGCCACTCCTGCTTAGCCATTTTGCACTTCCTGTCAATCTCATTTCTTAGTCGTCTGTACTCCATTTTGCCTGTTTAATTTACTGTATTTATTGCATATAGGCTATATACTTGAATATGCTCCTTTATTCCATATTCGCATACTCCAAACTTATGTAATTGTCTCCCGTCAACATTTCGTTTTTATGTCTTCCTCACTCACCTGTTCCCCTCCTATTTTTGTTCGTATATATAAGTTAATTTAATAAACAATTTACTTACTCGTACACTCTTTTGTCTCCCAGCCTCGTCGCCGCTTTTGTGTCTCGTTTCCGTCGTAGGTGTCGGTGGCCGAGTAGAAAGACCGACACAGGAATAAAGGATGCGCGCTTGTGCAGGTAGGAGGTGACCAGCCAGTGGGACAGCAGAAACTAGAAACACTAGAGTAAATTAGAACGAGATATATATATTTCTTAGATACTTAGTAATACTTATCTTTTACTTAGCTCAGTACTGCAGAATGCTGATATATAGTTGAGCTAGAGGCCTGCCTAGTGCCTATCCGATAGCCAAGTCTTCACTGGTGCCTATCTGATTCCGAAGTGTTAGCTGGTTTCTATCTCAGTCCCAAGTGAACGATGTCGTTCAGTGGTGGCCACGAACGGGATCACAGCAGAGGGCGCTCGTGGCTGACGTCGTAAGAACGCCGCGCCGTGCGTGCATGGCGGCGCGCGGCGAAAGTAGGTGGCGCGCACTTTAGACTTGTGCGACACCACACACCCAGTGGGGCATATGTTAGTTTTAGCTTATTTGTTGAAAATTAATGTATCGTTATTTCTTAGTTACAGTTTTGTTTTAATTTGTTGGGCGTCTCTCTTTTGTTATAAAATACCTGAAGACTACATAGTCTATGACTGACACACAACTTGGTAAAATCTTTGTACTCGAAGCACAGCAGCTGGTGTGATGTGGATAATCTGCTGTATTAAGTTATCTGAAGATGGCGTATATCATTGTGGAACAAATATATAGTGTACACAGTTAATTAACACATTATAATGTTATGATCTTGATTTTCTGCGATTTTTGCCTCTGGCACATCGCCTCATGAATTCCAACAGTCCTCGGACAACAATCACTTTCGTACGAGGAAAAAGAAGTTTGCTTTCATTTAATCGTGAAACTAGAAACTCAGCTTACTGCACCGACAAATTTAACCCTTTTACGATCGAATTAATTAAAATTTCGCATATTACTGTAACAACTGGTTTCTTCGTTTTGGAATGGGTACTGAGTCATACCTTGTTCTTAAATTTCGGTTGTTATTTTTAGTTTTAAAATTATTTTATGTGTGACGTACATGTCCAAATGTTCAAATGTCTGTAAATCTATGGAACTTTACTGCTTGGATATTAGTCCCTAACTTACAAACTACTTAAACTAAGTTAAACTAACCACAAGACAACACATACACACACATGCCTGAGGGTGGAATCGGAATCCCCAACAGTGAACGGCCGCGCGCACCATTGCGCACGGCTATTCCGTCGCGGCCGCGTACATGTCCCGCTGGTCTCTAGGAGTAAATTTACGGAATAATGTTTTTGTAATAGCCATTAGGCTCTGTACAAATAAGAATGTTAGTACCATTAATATGTCATACATACTAATTCATTCAGAACTTGGTGTGAAATTTTTCAGCACATGCTGAATATATAGTGGTATTTTGCAGTAGCTAGATCTGAAATTTGTCCATGTTTCTTGTCCCGTGTGCCGTGTTGTCTGCATCGCCCACTTGTACTCCTCATTGGGAAATGTTTTCCAACTGCGCATAAGCTCACACAATCAGGAACGCAAGAAACTAGTTTTTTTGTGACGAATGCTTTCCCCTCTCTTTACTGGTCTCGTTTTAAAGTACTGCTGTCACACATTTGAGTCAGTAGGTGCTGTACGTTCTTCTGCCGCCTCTTGAACACAATCGTCTTCCGACAACAGTTTACCATCAGGCAACCCGAAAACTAGTAGTTTTCTCATTTCTAGAACCAAAAGACAAGATGGTGCAAAATATTATATAATATTTTTCTTTGTGTGTTTTGGCAAGTGTCATATTCAATTTACATTCCTACAACGAAAGAACAGAATGCAGAGTCGTGGCTTCCAGTATGTAACAGTAACAAGCATCCACTTACAATCCAACGTTTACCCCGGTTCATATGAAGAGAAATCAAGTAACTTTATAGAACCGAATAAAAATATATATCTAAACATTTTAACACTAATATGAACCAAAGGCACAAATGAAATACTGTACATACACTGGCCATCAGGAAACCACTAAGGTAGAAGTGATTTACCAGTAAATATATGCAAAAATCTTTATATTTCTAGAAAACACTCTAAATGAAACAATACAAACTTTTACTAAGCTTATCTATTTCATACAAGAAAAAAATCACACAAAACTATCAAAATATGAGCGACAATATGCACTACTGAATAAAAAAAAAAAAAAAAAAAAAGGCTATAACTCGTACAGTATACGCGTAACAGCAAGAAAATTGGTTCCATACTGTGGATGTATTCAATACTAGATGACAGCACCACACATATGTGGAATTTATACATCCCTGTGAACTCAGGGACACAAATTCGTATGTTCCACTGGTCACGAAAGGGTTAAATCACGAATACCTCTTGTGATCCCCATTAGCAAATAAAAGTGGAATGGTTAGGTCACAGTGTGCGTGAAATTTTTGGTCTGCATAATGTCTCTTCTCTGTGTTCTAGTTGTTTGTCTCCATATTTATCTGTACTCACTGTCATATTTTCAAGAGGCATTGGTAAATGGTACAGGCGCACGGAACGACCGCATGGTCTAAGGCGTCATTTTACAGACTGGGCAGCTGTTCCCACCGGTGGTTCGAGACCTTCCTCGGGCATGGGTGTGTGTTAGTTTCAAATGTTCAAATATTTGTGAAGCTTAAGGGACTTGACTGCGCGGTCATCAGTCCTTAACTTACAAACTACTCATGAACTACCTTATACTAAAGAGGACACAAACATCCATGTCCGAGGGGGGATTCGAACTCCCGACGAGGAGCGGCCTCGGGCATCGGAGCATAGCACCTCAATGCGTATCGTCTCCCAACTGCGGCTGTGTTAAGGCTAGTTTACACGACGACACTAGGTTTCATGAAACTGCGCTAATGGCCAGTGCGCATGCGCGGCCGGCAGTCGCGCAACTCTTTGGCGAAACTAAACAGTTTCGGCAGCTTCCAACTTTGGCGAAACTGAACAAAACACAGCATAAAAGGGGGAAAGGAAGAAATAATTCGGTTTTTGAACATATATGCGATGCATAGGTGTTTGTGCCATTTTAACGATGAAATTTTCAGAAATAAGCAGTGCCGTGTTAGTGCTCTTGAAGGAATTATTCGTGACTTAAATATAGATGAGTTGACGATTAGTGAATTGCAGATTAAAGTACATTCAATTCCAAATACCTACACACATGAACTACGGCAATTGTGGAGTTGGGAACACGTTACAGGTACTGTAGAGACGAATATTTGTTCAAAATGGTCAAATGTTTGTATAGTCTATGAGACTTAACTACGGGGTCATCAGTCCCTAAGCTTACAAACTACTTATGAACTAACTAAGACTAAGGACGGCACAAATATCCATGTCCGAGGGGGGATTCGAACCCCCAACCGTAGTGGCCGTGCAGACCGTGACTGGAGCGCCTCAGTCTCCTCGGCCACCGCGGCCGGCATATACTTTCGTGGTACCACGTTGTTGTTTGCCATCTTACTCGGCTACCTCACGGTCACAATTGAATCGGTCGGTGGAGAAAGGAACTAAGTAACTTTTTGGTTATTTTCACTTTTTTTTTTTTTTACAGAAATGTAGTAAACAGACCAAGATACACTTTACTGTGATGAAAGGAACTATATTCGGCGTCTTCCTGTGGGAATAACATGAGGTCGATTTTATACGTGCCGAGGAGAAAGGAATCAAGTAAGTGACTTAGTTCCTGTCTCTGCCGCATGTCGCATCCCATCAGTAGATTTTACTGTCAGCGAGCTTGTACTACACCAGCTACATGCTAGATGGCGTTGGTCTGCGGCATACAGGTGTAGAAAGTGCAACAAAACAATAATTTGGTGCCAACTTCATCAGGTGTCACGATTATTGTTCAGTGTTGTAAGTGATTGAATACAGTCTTTCTAAATGTCAAAAGGACATGTATGGAAAAAATCCATGGATAACAAAAATTCCAGAAAATTTAATAAATTTGATAGTACCCAGTATCACAGCTTTCCCACTCAAAGAAATTCATTATGCTGGAAAGGAAATGAAATACCTAGATGAAAGTTTGGATCTGAAAACTTTGCACGAAATGCTCCTTAAGAAATATCCAGACATAAATGTGAAATACGTCTTCTAGATGAAATATTTTCATGATAATTACGAAGTGCGAATCGATATACAAAGAATTGAAGTTATTTTCAGAAACTGATGAAACACATTCATGGAGAAGACACTGAGTTTTTTTATGAAGAGATTTTGAAATGGCTAACGTCAAGTGATAACTCAGTGTGATATGAACTATTTCGATCTTTGAATTCTATTAAATAGTCGTTTTCATGTTCAGCTGAATATGATTTACCAATAAATTTGAACTTTAATCCAGAAATGTGTATCTTTGAATGTATTATACTCCTAATTCCTTCGTTGACTGGAGAACTATGTTACAAATTTCAATTTTTTTTTTTCAGAAGATACTTTGTAGAACATATAAAAATTATTTTCATTCACAGTATGTATGGTTTGAATACAGCAAATGACCAAAATTTCAATGCAATCTGTTAAATAGTTTAACAATAAAACAGTTTTTTGTCTCTCCTGAAAAGTACAAAAAAGTGACATAGTTCCTTTCTCCACCGACCGATTCAGTTGATTCACGCTTTGGTCAGTCAGTTCCTTTTAGTTGTCGTCGTTGTTTGTCGCATCTGTTTGTCTCGTTTAGACTATTAGCGGCGACGCTCCGCCAGCTCCCTCGGTCGGTAGGTCGTTCTCGGTCGGTCATTCGCGAGTCACTCCCGACCGGGTCTGATCATCAGTCTCAATAGATATTACAGTTTTCCTTGTGTTAGATGTGATTTCAACTATTTTTGTTCGACAGAAATAACAATCTGATGTGTGATCTGTTGTTTCTCTCCAAATCATTGGGGCACCAAAAGAGATACTCCTGATCCTCTCAACCATCCTTTCAGTAGTGCAACACATGTCAAACAACGTATTTGTGGGCCACATTCTTTGACTTAGTCGAAAACTGCGCACCCATCATAAATATAACTAACATCACTCCACACCATATTTTTGTGGCGCTGGCACAGCAACCGTAATACATATTTAGGTAAATAAAAAACCAATCTTGGTTACAGAAAAGAGATGTTTCATTGATACATGATCCGTTTCGCCTCTTCTGGGCATCATCAGGCATTGGAAGGGAGAAATTTACATACTTGTTTTAAAAACAGGAGTTAACTAAAATTATGTAAATCTTTCCTAAGCAAGAAATATTGGAAATAGGGAAGGTGCAGACTGATAAAACTGCAGGCCATATGACCATATTCACGTTCCGGCTTGGGCGGAATAAAGACTTTACTAATATATACCGCTAAAGACCATAGTATAATGAATATTATCACTGAGGTAGCAGAGCGTCAAATTAATTAAGATCATTAAAATAGAACCTTACCAACAGATGTGGTGCCCTTTGCTCGACAATGGATGGCAATCAAATAAATGGTAAAACTTAATTTAACTGCACGAGGCTTTGTTTACAATCAAGGTTGTGACAGGGAGCGGCTCTCATGTAGGTAAACAAAGCATCGCGTGATTAAATTAAGTTTTACCATTGACTTCGTTGGCCCCCATTTTCGAGCAACAGGCACCACATCTGTTGGAACGGTTCTATTTATTGAATCTAATTAATCTGACACTCTTCGTCCTCAGTAATAAGTAATTTTTTCCGTACACTCTGCTCTTTAGCGGTATTTATTAGTTCAGTCTTCATCCCCCCCCACGCCAAAATCTAAATGTGGTCATGTGCCATGCAGTTTTATCAGTCTGCACCGTCCCTATTTCTAATAATTCTTGCTTAGGAAAGATTTCACATCTCTTTAGTTCTGTTTTTTTAAACAAGTTTGTAAATTTCCCCCTTTCAACGTCTAGGCGGCCAGAAGAGGCGAAACGTGTCATCGTCATGTATAAATAAATGAAACATCCCTGTTGCGCAACCAATGTTTTTTTTCTTTTTTTTTTTTACGGAAATATTTTAAAGTTAGTTTATTTATGGATGTACGAGACATTTCCTCTAATGCAATCTCACGAAACACAAACGTTCAGAGGTAAACAGGGACGCACTTCGCAAGGTCTGGTTGCTGGCACTAATGAGGTGACGCACTTAACACAAATCGACGCGATGTAATGCGAGTGTCACTCAGTAGGCTCCTTAGTTTCATAACGACGAATATCAGTACTGACGAGTGTGCATTTAATTCCTTGTATGCACTTGTATTATTTACTTACATTTGCGTTCCCAAAAAATTAATAAAAGCATTTAACTAAGCAATACCATAATAACCAAAATCAGCATTTTACCAATAATTTTTATTAGTAAAGTTCAGCGTACACGAAAACTTAATTTGACAGAGAAAAACGGATTTCGTTTCCGAATTCAGGAAATACGACTCTCTAAAGCTCGACATTCACATTCATTGTAAGAAACTTGCGGACTCACATTCATTGTAACAAAATTGCTGTTGGCGAGTGTAATTAGTACTAGCTGAAGCCGACTACACTTTAGTGGTATCGTAATCAGATAGGAAATGAATGGCAAAGGAAATAAAAGATTTCTTGCAAACACAAACTCATCGAGAAAATACATCAAACAGATCAATATGTACCCTGGTATGCCTTACTGTTCCAGTTTGGTGTGAAAGGAAAGTTACGGAAAACACGTCCTCTCAGTAAATGATTATTTATGGTTCAACTAATCGATTGACTAAATATGTTTGTCCATTCCATTCAAGTCAGACGGTTTACTGACTAAGGAGAGTGCGTGTCATTAGGAAGAGCAGTAGTTTTGTCCGTCCTGTTCATTTTCTCTCCACCATCAATCTTTGTGCTTCTTCTTATCGTTGTTTGTCTATCTCCTCTATTTTCCCCATCAATCCGCCGTCTTTGTTCAACTCCGCCCTTTCTTCCTCGTCTTCATTCTTCTCTCCGTCCATCACCTCCTCCTCATCTAACTGTCAATTTCTTTTTCCCATCGTCATAGCTATTCAAAATCAAGAAATTAAAACTTATAACCTTCTTTTGAAATAACGTGGTAACGGGGGCCAATGACCACATATTTACTGTTAATCAAAGTAAATTATTAATTAAACGAAATAAAGAAACAAAATAAAAAAGTACTTACAAACTATGCTGCCATGATAGTTTGATTTTCATCAACCTGCCTGCTGAGACATTGTTGTCGCTCTGTATGCATGTGGTATGGAAAATAAACCCTTCAGCATGAACGTCCCTCGATTGAGATTTCATAATTCATTTTACTTTCGTGTGGAATTTTTACTATAGCGCCTGAACGGTACGCAAGGAGGAAGTTGGCAACAGTTCAGTTTTAGATTTTCACTTTCGTTAGTTGCAGATTCTAATGTGGTTTAGCAATAGGTGATGTAGTCTGAACAGATTTAAATTAAAACCCACGTCTGAAGCTGAACATTAAGCTAATTATATTTTTGAATAAGCTGAATGAATTAAATTTTAAAGGGGAAAAGTCAAATCAGAACATGAATGAATCCGGCATCGGGAGACATCTGGAGTTAATGACGAGGTCAAGATAAGAAACGAACATATTACCACAGAGGAAATTATCGAAAAGTATCCTTTTTCTACATTAGCTGGGTGAGATAATGATGAGCTGAAACTGATATCCTGAATCAGATATCTTTCCATTGTAACGAGATGCTTCGTTATTATTAATTACGCACCGCGTGATATTTTCGTGACCGTGTTTAAAAATTTTCACAATCGGTGAACAATTCGAAAACATATCGGAACTCGAAGGAACTAAACATTGTTTGCAGTCTCTGAAAAATAAAATCGGTACCTATGAAGGGAATGTCGAAATGACGAGAAATTGAGGTATTTTTGACTGCAATCGCGAAGCAAACCGTAATGGTGACCTAGCGTTTTTTGAAGTTCGAACTCGGGTTGTTGATAAATACTTAATTAAACATTGATGTGTCATTTTGAAATAAGAATTCAAGTGTTTAAGTTAGTATTTTATTCAAAAAGGCGTTTATTGCAATAAAAGGCATCCTGGGTCATACTTACAATATTAATTATTGGGAAGAAGGAGAGACGTACCTTCAGTCTGATGGTTTAGATATAACAGACGAAAAGAGCTTAAGTTCTTTCTCCAGGTCAGAGGAAAAGATTGACCATCGAAAATAAAAAAATAAAAAAATGGGGAGAGGTGTATTTTGAAGCGAGAACAGATACGCTGGCGACAAGCGTCGCTGATAATTTATGCAAAATATTAAATGTAATTCTACAGTGTAAAATGAAAGATAATATCTGAGCTTTCTATGTGAGTGAATGTACTTCATTTCAGCACTGTTAACAACTACGTACACTCATGGTTCCTGTTTTGTGCTCATTTACGGCACAGCACATTTTTAATTTCATAACATTCCTTGGTATAATTAATAATAAAAATTTGACAATACTCTCATTTTTGTGTTCACGTATTAATACAATGATTTGCATATTTAAAATGAGTCTGCTGCATCAGGAAAATAAACACTCGACATTATAATAAATGTTCATATGTTTGTAAATCTATGGGACTTAACTACTCTGGTCATCAGTCCTTAAGCTCACAACCACTTAAACTACCTTCTGATGAGGACAACAAATACACCCATGCCCGAGGGAGCACTCGAACCTCCGACGGCGAACAGCGGCGCGCTCCACAGCCAGGCACCTTGGAACGATCTGCCACTACACAACGGAGACAGTAGAATAATAACCCATAATCTGTTAGGTTTGCGTAGCTTTCAGTTCACTGACAGATCACGTAACATTTTGAAAAAAACAGTTTGGTAGTGAACACCTCCACTAATAATAACAAAAGTGATTACACAAAATATTTCCACTACGAAGTTAAAACACATAACTTTTAACTATTTTGTGGGACTTGCTTCATCTCATCAATATGTTTCTTTTGAATACTGAACAAAAATGAATCCCCATTTTGCATCTACTAGATTTACTTTACCGTGACCTTTTAATTAATCTACTATCCTAAATATTTATTTAATTAATGAATACCCTCAAATATAAATACAATTACTAATTAACAATAAAATAAATAAATCAAAGTATCTAGGATGTACTATTACTTCAGACTTAAACTTGACAGACCACGTAGATAATGTCGTGGGAAAGGCGAACCAGAGACTGCGTTTTATTGTCCTTAAAAGATGCAACAGAACTACTAAAGAGACTGCATACACTACTCTTGCCCGTCCTTTTTTGGAGTACTGCTACCCAGTGTGGGATCCTTATCAGTTGGATGTGACGGAGGAAATCGAAAGAGTTCAAAGAAGTGCAGCTTGTTTTGTATTGTCACGATACAGAGGAGACAGCGTCGTGGAAGTGATATAGGACCTGAGATGGGAATGATTACAACAACGGCGCTCATCGCTGCGGCGTGGTCTGGTCAACATTCTCCTCCGAATGCTAAAATATATTGTTGACTCCCACCTACATAGGTAGAAATTATCATCAGAATGAAATACGAGAAATCAGAGCTTGAACGGAGGTATTCAGGTGTTCTTTCTTCCCGCGCGCTATTCGAGAGTGAAATGGGAGATGAATAGTATAAAAGTGGTTCGATGAACCCTCTGCCAGGCGATTTGCAGAGTATCCCATGTAGATGTAGGTGCAGATGAAAAACAAAAACTTTAACTGAACCTAACATGTAGTGGAGCCACAGGCATACGGTTTCCTCACGTTGTACAACATACCTTTCCCCAATACCAGTCCCTTGGTTTCTTGATCCACTAGCCGGAGGTCAGTGAACCGGATGTTAGTGAACTACGGTTGAACTTAAATCTGAATACCTATAGTTGATGTAGGTATATAACAATAACAGGACCATAATTATTTCATTGTTGTAAAACATTTTTTCATTTATTAAAATAAATATACTATCCATAGTGATTAATCTTACATTTTCTTAATGTAACCTCGTTGCAGGGCCCGACCGAACAAACTCGGTGCCCTAGACAAAATTAATATAATGGCGCCCCATTTAATGAAACCACAATAAAACATCAATGTAAAATACACATTGAATTTTTATATTGAAATACATAATCTCAACATATATATTACATAAACATATTGCCCCATTAAAATGAGGCACATGATATACTTTCATAGAACGATGTTACTTTCTTGATTGCTAGTTTATAATAATTGATAGAATTACAAGCTTCATTATACAAAGAGTCACACAAATGTCATTTTTCTTGCCTTGGCTTTTTCAAAATCTGAGACGATATCCTGTTTCTCGTTTAGTTGACAACCTCACAAGTCTTCCTCCAGTCATGGTGGATCTCAGATATGTTTTTATGAGTTTTAATTTGAAGAAGCTGCCTCATCACTGTCTACAAGAAATAGCTTATAATTCAGTGCATAGATCAGTAACATCAATACCATTAGAGTCTTTTTAGTGTCTTTGTGAGTTAGAGACTCTTTCAAATTAAAATAGTTTTGAAGAACAGCTTTGGGAGTTCTTTTTTTTTTTTTTCATCTTGTATTTTTTACAGACAGCCAAACACACGATTTAGGATATTAATCTGATGAAACCTCTCGTCAATTGAATTAATAGCAGCATCCAACGTTACAAAATAGAAATTAATTGTGAAATGATTTTGCTCGTCACGAACAGGTTCATCTTCTGTTTCATAACTAAACTGCCTTTTCTTGTGTCTTAGACGGACTGGTTCCGTATTTGATGAAAATGATGCGGAAATCTTGGCTGTTTCTGAAATTTCTCTTGCTTCTACCAGCATTTTTCCAAATCCCAAATCGCCTCTAAGATCTCCAAGACAGGTTTTTGTATTTAGCAGAGCATTTGTCGGAGCGTTGAGTTTCTTTTGATTGACGAAGTCGTTGTACGCTACTGAGACTGCTGAACTTCGGACTGCGCGGGGCCGTGACGGCGCCCCAGATGACAAGATGCCCGGCGCGTCAGCTTTTAACGCGGGATGATTGGTTGCAAACTGCTACTCGTCTATTCCTTAAACGCTTACTAGCAAAGAGAGTGCATATAACATTGACTTGCGTCTTGTCTCTTGCCTGTTGCCCCGTCTGTGTGTAGTAACCGGGAATTCATTGCTCTTGGAACCGCAGCGCAACATCAAAGTCACAGATTTGTGACTGACTGGAAGACTTCCTAAGTAATAGAACGCAGTACGTTGTTCTCGACGGCGAGTGTTCATCAGAGACGAGTGTATCGTCAGGGGTGCCCCAGGGGAGTGTGATAGGACCGCTATTATTTTCTATCTATATAAATGATCTGATGGACAGAGTAAATTATAATATGCGTCTGTTTGCTGATGATGCTGTGGTGTATGGGAGGGTGTCGTCTGTAACTGACTGTAATAGCATACAGGATGACTTAGATAAAATTTCTAGTTGGTACGAAGATTGGCACCTAGCTCTCAATGTGGAAAAATGTAAGGTGATGCGCATGAGTAGAAAAAACAATCCCATAATGTTCGAATACAGCATTAGTAGTGAGATTCTTGATGTTGTCGCGTCGTTCAAATATCTAGGCGTAACATTGCAGAGCGATATGAAATGGAACGAGCATGTAAGGACAGTTGTGAGTAGGGCGGACAGCCGACTACGATTTGTTGGGAGAATTTTGGGAAGATGTACTTCACCTGTAAGGGAGTCCGCGTATAGTCGCTTGTGCGACCACGTCTTGAGTATTGCTTAAGTGTTTGGGACCCGCAGCAGATCAGTTTAAAGGAAGACATAGAGGCGGTTCAGAGACGAGCAGCTACATTTGTTACCGGTAGGTTCGACCAATACGCGAGTGTCACGGAAATGCTACGGTAACTCAATTGGGGATCGCTGGAAGAAAGACGACGTTCTTTTCGTGAATTTCTGTTGAGTAAATTTAGAGGGCCGGAATTTGAAGCTGAGTGCAGTACGATCTTGCTGCCGGCTACTTACATTTCGCGTAAAGATCACAAAGACAAGATAAGAGAAATTAGGGCTCGTACGGAGGCATATAGGCATTCTTTTCTTCCTCGTTCAATTTGGGAGTGGAATAGGAAAGGAAATGCCTAATAGTGGTACAGTGTACCCTCCGCTACGCACCTTACGGTGAACTGCGGAGTATGTATGTAGATGTAAACCGTACCACGAGCGCACGAGGGTTGGTCGCGCAAACAAATTCGCCCTCCCCCCCTCCCCCCCCCCCCCAATTCGAGTGCCCTAGGCGATTGCCAAGTTTGCCTATATGGACGGGCCGGCCATGCCTCGTTGATTTCCGTTTTACGTATTACTGAGTCACTTATCTTCATGGTAGGATAAAAATAATTGCGTAATGAATACATAAGATCGCGCAGCACCAACAAGTTAAGAGTGCTGCGGGCTGCCGTCCGCCACTCAACAGGGTAAGACGTCTCGCAGTTGGACACAGTCAACAGGGGGCGAACGACTGACTGGTGGCATACAGTTTGATACAACTCGGTGCAGTGCAGACGGTGTAAGCTTTACAGCGAATCTCAGCCGGCTATGTTGCCGTTTTCTAGATACCTATTTTTTCTACAGCCGTCTATTCAAGGTAGCATAACACAGTTTACCCCTAATGTTTTTAAATGAAATTCTAGACAACATGACGCACATTTTATTTCATTTAAAATCCAAATGACAAATCATGAAAAATCCTAGAATTTTAAATTCTAAAAATGTCCCATAAATACCACATGAATCTATACAGAAGTACCATAATTTTGTAATTTATTTTAAAATTTACTTTAATTAGTTTCCGAGTTGTTGTTGTTGTTGTTGTTGTTGTTGTAGTGGTCTTCAGTCTGGAGACTGGTTTGATGCAGCTCTCCACAATACCCTATCCTGTACAAGTCTTTTCATCTCCACATAAGAACGGCAACCTACATCTGTCTGAATCTGTTTACTGTATCCATATCTTGGTCTTCCTCTGCGATTTTTACCCCACACACTTCCCTCCAACGCTAAATTCACATTTCCTTGATGTCTAAGAATGTGTCCTACCAATATATCCCTTCTTTTAGTGAAGGTATGTCAGAAATTTCTTTTCTCCCCAATTCTGTTCAGTACCTCCTCATTAGTTACGCGATCCACCCACCTAATCTTCAGCATTCTTCTGTAGCACCATATTTTAAAAGCCTCAATCCTCTTCCTGTCCGCACTGTTTATCGTCCATGTCTCACTCCCATACAAGGTAACACTCCATACAAATGCCTTCAGAAAGGACTTCCTTAGGCTTAAATCAATATTCGATGTTAACAAATTTCTCTTTTTCAAGAACGCTTTTCTACCCATTGCCATTCTTCATTTTATATCCTCTGTACTGCGACCATCATTTGTTATTTTACTACCCAAGTAAAAAAACTCATCTACCTCCTTTATTGCTTCGTTACCTAATCTAATTCCTTCAGCATCACCTGATTTTCTTAGACTGCACTCCATTACCCTAGTTTTGCTCTTGTTAATGTTCATCTTATATGCATCTTTCAGCACACTGTCCATTCCGTTCAATTTCTCTTTCTGGTCCTTTGCTGTATCTGACAGAATTACTATGTCCTCGGCAAAACGCAATGTTTTTAATTCTTCACCCTGAACTTTAATTCCTTCTCCAAATTTCTCCTTGCTTTCCTTTATAGCTTGCTCAATGTACAAATTGAATAACAATGGAGAAAGGCTACATCCCTGTCTTATTCCCTTCCCAACCACTGGATCCCTTTCATGCCCTTCAACTCTGACAACCGCTGTCTGGTTTTTGCACAAGTTGTAAATAACCTTACGCTCCCCATACTTTACTCCTGCTTGCTTCAGAACCTGAAACAGTTTATTCCAATCAACATTGTCAAAAGCTTTCTCCAAATCTACAAAAGCTAGAAATGTAGGTTTGCCTTTTCTTAATCTATCTTCTAGGATAAGCCGTAAAGTGAGTATTGCCTTCCGTGTTCCTACATTTCTTCTGAGTTATAAATGTCATATTCACGTTATTCCATAAAATGACGTTTCTTTCGCTCCTAAAAACAACCGGAAACACTTGCGTGTAATAGCTGCGAGTTTTTCAAAGATAATAACATCGACTTTCTATGACAGAAAAATGAAATCCCACAAACAATGTAGGGTTTGCTAATATTCGATTGGAAAACGGATGACAATGACACATACGCGTACACTCAGTAGCCTAATAGATTGGTCACCTCAAAAGGCGAAACCTGAATTCCGCTTACACAATTTCAGTCATGTCGCGTGTGTGCGTATAAACAATTTTTATTTATTACCATACCTAAATCCCTTTACAACAAAGGTATATACAAGAGAAAGAAACGAGAAAAGTCACAGTAAAACATACTTAAAAATACACACAATCCTATTCGAATAATACACTCAGATTCCTAACAGATACTTCCATTGTCAGGAAAAAAATAATAAAAAAAGCTACACAGACACAGAAGAGAGAGAGAGAGAGAGAGAGAGAGAGAGAGAGAGAGAGAGAGAGAGAGAAGGGCAGACAGAAAGAAACACAAACACCAGCTGAATAGTAAGATCAAGAAATGCACAAACAGTCATTAGCAGGCGATTCGTATACTATAAATATAACAAAGAAAAACGCATCTCGCAATATCAAAATCGGTCACACCAAATGGAGAGTTGCTGGCAGTGTTCAGAAGCAAAAAAGACAAAATCGTTAGGGTGTGTGAAGGCGCCAGTGGTAGTTAACGAGACAAATAAAACATGAGGGGACAGAAATATTCGATCTGTCGTGCTTTACGGTCCAGTTCAGGTTTCCCTGTAGTTTTATGAGTTTTGCAAACATCTCCGTCGGAAAACGATAAATATAATATGAAATTAAATATATATATAAATGATAATGTAATGTATTATATGTATTATATATTATTTATCGCCACAACGATTCTACTTTGTTGTTCTTTTCGGCTTCTTTGGAAGACCTTTCCAAAGAAGTTCATGTTCGGAAAATATTCATATATTTCTGAGCGGTGGGGGGGGGGGCAGGGGGGGAGGCGGGGGATAAATTATTATTGCCACTGTTGTTATAGATTCGTCAATAGATGAACTATCAACTCCAAACAATTCTTCGATTTTCTATTAAATGACTTCCAGCAAAAGAATATGGCTAAATGCAGAATTAAATCTTCAGACGTGTTTACCAACCATCAAACAAAAGTTACACGAACTTGAAAAGTTTTTCAAGGCGATGCATAATAGCCGAGAGAGGGTATAGTGCCCCCCTCTAGCGACATCCTGTTATGCCGCCAGTGAAAATTTCTGGTCGCTGGCAGTCAAAAAGTATGTACGTAAAATTTGGTTTGGCTTAACGGCGTCACCTAAAAAGTGGGGACGGCATTACAAAGTGTCAAATCGACGTTATGTTTGCAAGTATCTTTTAAACCGCCCGAGATGTGGAGAAACCTTGCAGGGCAAATCTGTAGAGAATTTCCTCCTCTAAAAATCCGTTTATATATTTTTTGAATCATATGAACGGTTAAGGCGGTTTTCTTATTAAATTTCGAGCTGTCAAAAGGCAATCGCAAACTCCCACTTTCAGTGTTACTAATCTAAAGTTGGCCAAAAGGGAATATTCTTAATAGTTGACTAGTTGACCCATGCGAATAATTAGCACTCTATACTGATCAGTCACAGATCGGAAAGATAGTAATGGAGAACAGGCAGATGCAAGTACATATGCATAAAACACAAGAAACAAATATTAATCTCATTGTAAGAAAATTTAATTAAATGGATTATGATAAAGTAGCTAGGAATTAAAAGTTAAACATATTATTGTAAGTTTTAATGGTAAGCGGTACGTACCTGTGATGATGAACGCAATTCAGTTCATCCGCGCAGTAAACAATGCTTGCTTGCTTGAACAATATTAACAATTCCAACAGCTGTTGTGCATCGACATCTGAAACTGAAATCCCGTGATAAACTACGCTGGCGTAAAAATTCTAAACAACTGCAGGAGAAGTTGTTGTGTTGATTAAATTAAATTGTTTGTGTATCTTTTCGTCGTTACATCGACGTATATGACTGAAATCGTGTGATAAACTATGCTTGCATCAAACGTCTTTGACTTCCATCAATAATGTAAACAACTGTAAGAGCTGTCGTTCATGTTAATTAAACAGCTTGTCAATAGATGGCACTTTCTACATTGCTTTTGTATCGACCGCCCAAACTAAGTTGATACTAGGCTCAGTGGCTGATGGGAGCAACTGTAAATACATGTCACTTTTACGATCGTTCACCGGGTATCAACTTAGATTGCACGACCAGTACAATTTTTTCTGAATAAAGTTTTTTTTTTTTGGGGGGGGGGGAGGGGAGGGGGGACAATGACTATTTTTCGTCATCAGTAGAGAACCAAAACTTGAAAATGATATATCAACCACCAATTTTGGATAAGTGACAAGGGAGATATGGCGTATCCACAAAAAAATACCGATGACAAATACTATATATGATAGTGATAATATTTGGAACAATAAAAAGCTTAAGCACGAATGCTGTTTATGATTAAAAAAAAAAAAAAAAATCACACAAAAAGTGAAGCAATCGGTGACCAGTGAATAGGGCTTTTGAATTAAGCAAAATGCTTCTAGTCTTAAAAAGACGGCTTTTTACCCTATTTAAACATTCGGTGACAGAGTATGTACCAATTTCTAGAAGAGCTGATTGTAATAAAACGATGCTAGTACTTAATTTTTCTTGGTCACAGGTGAATAAAGACAAACACGATCTAAATACTTTTCAATTAACTTTTAGACTGCCAATATCATAAACATAAGTATTTCAATGCCACTGATATGTATCATTTCTATGTTCTAACACTTATGAAGTGAGAGAATGTAGGAAGACGGTGAAAGAGCTGTTTGTGATCAATATTTTGTATCAAAAGCGCTATGCCGGTATTATAACGTTGCTTCCTTAGAGTCAAACAAGAAGTGTGATATTTCTCTCAGGTTCGTGTACATTAGCTAACATTATGACTGCATGTAAGCGGTCTTCAAAAAATGGAAGTCAAAATACTGCGGAATTGTAGATATTTCCGTTTGGTAAATAAATAACACAAATTTATTAATCAAGCTACGAAGCGAAAAACACAGCAAATAATTGAGTGTGCGTTACAACAATATCCTGTAGAAATATATTCATATGAAGCTCTATTTATAAAACGCTGTTGATTGCGCCTGGAATGCGTATCATTACGTTCGAGTATTTCATTACGCGAATTGTCTGTGTGTAAACATAAAGCAACGAATTTTGTTCAGCTGTGTGGGACCTGTGTCGCAGTTTATCGGCAAAGGTATCTGCTGCGAAGCCATCGGAAATCATTAATCAGTACCCAGAGTGATACGGAGAGGTTGTCAGAAATTTATGATTTACGAGTACAAATAGGAATGACTTTTATCCGTATTATTCCGTATTATATTTAGCTAATTACGGCTGTAAATGCGAAGTCCACATATCATTTTCCGACGTTGAACCGTTCTACGTTTGCATCGGGCTTACCTGTATCTGTCGGTTGCTCCACTGAAAGTCGCTGCTGTCATTTGTTAAATATGGTGTTCGTGCTTCGTACGTCCACGGCGTTAGAGCAGCGAAGTGCGATTAACTTCCTGCGGAGAAAAGGACGAATGCCCATCGATATGCACAGAGAAATACTGCTCAAAAATGGTGCAAAAAAGTCTCGCTTTGAGAAGAACGAGAAGGTGGTTTTATGAAATCGAAAAAGGCTACTAAGTGTTGCATGACAAAGAGCGGTCGGGGAGACCGCATTCGTCGCTGACTGACTACATCATCACGCGCGAGGGAACAATGACGAAAGCAAATCTTTGTCTGTACACGACACCCATTTCCCGGGAGATCGACGTATCGTATGAGAGAGCTTAGGACATTGTTTTCGAGTCCTTAGGGTGACGAGAGGTGTTTCATGTTGGTTGGTGCGTAAGTAGTCAGAAGTCACGATGAAAGGCAATAGCTTAATTTCACAGATTCATCTGGACTGGTATTCCAAAGGGAGTGAGAGTGTGCTGGTGTCCTGAACCGTATTATTACTGGCGTTGAAACGTGAATACTACAGTTCGTTCAGGAATCCAAGCATCAGAGCATTGAGTTCTAACTTCTGGGTTCATCTGTGAGAATCGCCATGGAGCGCTCCTGCTGGATTTCATCTCACGAGGTACACCCGTCTCAATACTGGTAGCTTTTGTTCCACTCTTGCAACGTCTTAGAGGGTTGCAATCAGGCGAAATCGTCGGCGTTCTCTATGTGGACGACATGATTCTGCTCCACGATGCGACGTCACATGTGGCAATCAGAACTGCTGAAAAGCTCCGGAAAGTTCAATAAAACATTCCAGATCTCCCCTCCTTCCAATAATTTCCACGTTTTTATACCGCTGAAGTTGTTCCTCGCAGGACAGCTATTCAGAGGTGACGATGGAGCCAAGACGGCAGACAATAACTCCAAGACAGCTCACCTTACCATACCTCCAATCCGCTTACAGCCTTAGTACCGTAAACACATGTGACGACCACACTCCCACTGTTTCTTCCTCTAAAAAGCCGACTTCTGTGGCACTGGGTAACCTACAGTGCTGAAAATATCGTCAGGCTACCATTTACTACACTCCTGCACTTCCGTGTATTTCATAGAGTGGTAGATGATTTTAATTTCGAATTAAAAATTAAATTGCCCATAGTAAGTAAAAACCGTAATGGTGGCCTAACATTTCATTTCTTGTTTTTTCCCCCCCTTTCTTTACGTTCGAGTGCGGCTTGCTGAAAACAATGAGAAATAATTAATTAATTAAATAATGGTGTGTCATTTAGAAATGAGAATTTAAGTGTTAAAGTTAGTTTCAGAAAAAAGGTTTTTGCAATAAATAAGACATCCTGGCTTACACTTGTAATACTAATTTTTATGAAGAAGAGACTTTCGTTCAATATCATGGTGTAAATGTAAAAACGCTTCCTTTCTTTCTCCAAGTCAGAGGAAAATATTGACCCTCGAAAACTACGAGTGGGCAGAGGTATACTTGACACGATAACGGATACTCTGGCGATAAACGTCGCTGATGATTTATGTTATGTAATGCTACTACGTAATAAGAAGGATAATAAGCTTTAGATACGAAAGCATGTACTTCCTTTTACCACTGTTAGTACCTACGCACACTCGTGGTTTCTCTTTCGTCCTCATTTACGGCATGTCACACTTTTAATTACTTAAGTACCTTGTTTGGCTAGTAATGGATAAAGACTATCTGACTTGACCTCGCATTTCTTACAGGGTTAAGGACAAAATTATCGTGTTAGCAGTTACTTAATGTTACTACGACATTACCGAACGTAATAAATTACATAATGATTTAAAAGCAGCATGAAATATAATGTTGTGAAGTACACTATCATTGAAACAGTGAAACATATAGGAAAGAAAGAGAGGTCAAACCTTTTTCGTAAATTACTAGTACTGACAACATGGTTTTGACAGATAACATAAAACTAGATAATGATTCATCTTCTTCTGCAATAAGCTTAAAGAGAGGTTTTGTCATGCAACGGCAAGTCATAATTTATAATCACATCCCGACACTCGGCAAAGCCTAAGAATTTACGAAAAAGAAGGCTAAATTTGTCAGAAGATTGAAATGTACATTTAATGTAATTAGTAACTGATATAACATTCTGAACGTGTAGAAAGTGCTGATAAAAATGCTCAAAATATAAAATTTACATATTTTATATCCCGGTCCACAACCAATTAAATGGAGCGAGCAGGAACTTTGTTATTGATTGTAACCAGTAAACTAGAACATATGGATTGAAATAGAAATTGTGATTTATTTATTCATTGATTTCCATTATCGATAGCACCATAGCCTTCAGATATTTACTGAGGCCGTGACAAACGCATTCATAGCCACTCTCTACATCAGGGCTGGGCAAATGCCGTTTCGCGAGCGCGAGCGCTCTCAGCGGCTCACGCGGCCTGCTCGCGCCCCCCCCCCCCCCCACTCCGTCAGCCAGCAGTGCCCCCCACTCACACTTACTACACCACGCGGAACCACTCGTTCTCGATAACGTCGAGATGTTGGTTCAAAATCATTTTAAATAAATCCAGAATGATGTAAATTAATGCTTATTTCTTTTTTGTTCGTAGTACCTCTCCTCTGAAGTGACAATTCTTTTATGTGTATGTCACCCTGTTGCTTATCTTGACAGGAAACTGATAGGCTTTGCGATCATAGAGTTTCTTC
This sequence comes from Locusta migratoria, assembly GCA_026315105.1. NCBI lineage: Eukaryota > Metazoa > Arthropoda > Insecta > Orthoptera > Acrididae > Locusta > Locusta migratoria. The sequence continues at coordinate 430,390,728 of CM048747.1, forward strand.
CCCTTTATGTTTTCTATATATCATAAGAGTTTAGTTATCCCTTTTACTTCCTCCAGGGAGAAGGTTTCTGTTTCACACTTGATAAATTATACTTATCTTAATAGTTCCTAGGTTTTTGCTTCCCGCAGCAGGGATATTTTATTTTCCTTTAGCTTACAAATTTTACCGTGTACTTATTTGGTTATTTTTGAGAAGTTCTTTATCGTACCACGACAACTTCGTTGTGGTACCACTGACATAGGCATGGAACTTTTTCCATTGCTCTCAGTTCTTGAGTTCTGGAATTTTTTCCCTTTTATAATGGTCAGTTTTCATCCTTTCCTAAGGCTGTAATGAACCTTAATAATTGTTACCTTCTGACCGACCACCCAGTTTCTCGTCATTGTAATGAAGCAGGTTTTTAGTTGCAGAAAGTTCAGTTTTGTTACATTTTGTTTTAATAAAATCTACACAATTCTGTGAAAATATAACGTAAAATTTAGAATAAAAGAGTATTTTCTTAATTCTTTACGTCTATGTCCTATTTGTGGCCACGAAAGTAGGTTTTACAGTGGTTCGAAACTGTGTTTCATCCTTACATGAGCAACCGTTGCATGGTACAGGATACACAATTTTCGGGTAAGCACTATTGACACTTACTTGCCACTCAAACATGCTGTGGCAGATATGATTGTACCGGTGCCCTTTTCACGGAAGCCGCATCAGCTTGAAACGACCTCATGTGTTTTGTACGTGCAGTAAGTATTTCAGCATGTCCTTACTCAGCCTCACTGCTGCACAGTTGCCGCAGCCACCCCGCACAGCCCTGCTACCCGCACTGCTGGCTCTCAAGGCCGCCCAGCGCTGCCCTCGCGGCTCTCGCTGCTCGCGGGCAGCCACGCGAGCAGCTCTCGTGCCCACCCTGCTCTACATGTTTTTGCATTTTATCTACTGTTCGCTCGCTGCTGACAGAAATAAGGCCCAAATAAATATGCACGCATTCTGCTTACTAACTACTTCCTATGGGCGATTAATATTTCATTATAATTCTTACACTACAGTCATTAACCAATCAACGAAAGGTACGGAAATGTATGACGCACAGCGGTAATATCTGTACTAAATAGTAGCCTGCCGATTGTTTCCGCACAGTAAGTTACCCAATGATACAGGGGTCGGCTTTTAGTGAAAGAAAAGAAGGAGGGGGGAGAGGGGTGAGCTCCGTCGTCACATGTGACGTGTTTACGGTGCGAAGGCTGTAAGGGGGCCGCGGTGGAGTAGTCGAGTGGTCTAGGGCGCCTCGCTGCGGAGCGCGGTTGCTCGCCGTCGGAGATTCGAGTCCTCCCTAGGGCATGGGTGTGTGTGTTTGTCCTTAGGTCAGTATACCTTGGTTTAAGTAGTTTATAACCCACGGATTCATGACCACGCAGTTTCGTCCGATGGTTATACATACATTGCTGCTTTAAGCGGACTGGAGGTATAATAAGGTGAAAAATGAAATGAAAATGAATGTTGACCCTTGAAATGATTGTATTCCTAATAAGTGTTTGAATTCATTATGTAAATTTAAATTTAATCTATTTCATAAAATATTAATTCGTGATGGTATTAGTTAAAATATTTATGGAATTAATAATAGTCCTAAGAATGACGTCATGAAACTTCAACTTCTGCCACGTCAGTGCCCCAAGCAAGTTTCTGGTTGGTTGTACAAGCATAGTAACTATCATTATAGTGAAAAATGTAAAAACACCACATGTCGTTTGTTAGGAAACTGCAGGACCACGAATGTAACCTTTTCACACGACATACTTCTCTTATTGGTTATTCGAAACTTCTAACAAGAAAGCTATATTAACGAGGAGAATTCCGTCGTCTTACTAGAAAATGACATTTAACGCCATAAAACACCTGTACACTGATTCATGACGCTAAGTTATTAGAGAAAACACTATAACGAGATCTGCTTGAAACATCTGTTTAATAATAACGACGTTAGGAAGCCGATTGCGAAAAGTACACAGCTATCGTTTTGGATAATCTAATAAAGCGGCGCGTGCTTCAAAGCAGTTTACGCCAAAGTCTGATGCACCCACAGATTTATATACGGGGAGATGGCACAAATTAAACGGAACCACAATGGTGAAGTAAACACTGACCTTCGAAGGATGAAGTATTTAGCTAGAATTTACGAGGTGAAAATTGATGTGTGTGACTTTGGGCAGCAGATGTATGGCTGTAGAGTATTGCTGCCCATTGTGGGATCCTCACCAGATGAGCTTCACGGACGACACAGAGAAAGTTCAGAGAAGGACAGCTCGTTTTGTATTATCGCGATACGCGCGAGACAGTGTCACGGAAATGATGCATGTGCTGGAGGGAAAATCATTAAAAGAAACTGCATTATTCGTTGCGGTGACATATATTTGCGAAATTTATTTCAGTTGCTTTCTCTTCCAAATACGAACATATTTTGTTAAAACCCACCTACATAGCCACGATCATCATAATAAAATAAGAGAAATCGAATCGAAAACGAAAAGATTTTTAGGTATTTCTTTTTATCGCGCGCTGCCAGGCAATTAATGTGATTTGCAGAGTGAAACTGAGGATTCAGAAGACGGTTACATTAAATACGTGGGTTAATTTCGAAATTAATTAATAGAGAAATGAATGTGAATAAGAGAGTAAGAAATTATATAACATTACAGTAAGAGAGTAAGAAATTATATAACATTACAGTAATTAATACGTTAAAGAATTACACAGAAGGATCATCTGTGATAATGGAGACAGTGTTAAATATAATTCCAGGAAGATATCAGATTATGGGAGTTAGGATCTCACACTGAAGAAATTAATCTTTATCATAAATTAGGAAGGAGGGTGTATTTATACGTGTAAACGACAATGAATCACCGGACCAGGCGCTCAGCTAATATCAGGTGAATTTTTACGCTGAGGTTGTTAATTCCTCAGCTAACTGTAGTCGTTTGGTAAGGTTGTCAATATTAATTTGTTGCATTTTCGAATGAAAACTAACAAAACTAACAAAGGCAGCTGACTTTGTGAAACATACACTGACAAGTTAAGCGTGTGTAACGACTGCGTCCTAATGTACTCGGAAACATTAGCAAGAGCCACCATTAAACTTACGACTCTTCTCCGCAACCGCTTTATGTAGCCCATGTCTACGTGAAAGTGCATATCGCCTCAGCTGCAATTTACCCACTGTCGTTCACGTCAGTTTTAACACGAACCTATAAAAAGTTATCTCGAGTCGTATACTAAGTACTCTCCTAAATGTGCCTTAAATTTTTTACTAGCAGTCACTGGAAGTTGTCTTAACGTGTGCAGAACGTCTTTTAAATACAAGGCCGATGTGAAATACTTCATTCACTTATCTCACGTTGAACCATGAACAACGAACGGCGTTATGTTGTTTCTCCGACAATGCCTGTCATGCTTTAATTTCACTGTAGATCTGCGTTCATTTCTTTATCTGCGCGTTTCAAGTGGAATCGGAAGGCTGCCAACTTAGTTAAGCGAGTGGAGTGTATGAAAGTGCCTTTGGAAGCTCTTGTACTAAATTGATTGCAGTATGAATATATACAAATGACAATAATTAATTAATGACTTAATACGTAACCAAACTAATTATTTTATCATACCGGCATTTCCTATTAGCATTATTATATTGTACAGTGAATCTGTCGGGCCCGGGGGTCTTGGGGTAAAGCTCTCGACTAGAAGCCGAAGGGTCGCGGGTTCGATTCCCGGTCGGACCTCGGATTTTTTTCAGTCTGCGTTTTAACCCATCCTTCACCTCTCAACGATGTGAGGAGTCGCCAGAAACGACACGTGATTGGGATTCCACGTTAAGCTGTAGGTCCCCTTTCCCCGGTTAGATAACTGGGGTAGGCTAGGGGCATGCAAGTCGCCGAAGTGGCGTCCAATTGAAAGACTTGCACCAGGCCAATAAGCCACACGAAATTATTATTATTGTTATATTACAGTGAATCTGTAGAGTCACAGAGTGTTTTGCACTGATCACAGAGAGGCAATGGAACACAATAAAAATGTGAAATGAAAAAATTATCCAAGTATATGTTACGCAATTGTCATTGTCCTGCCCGCACGCACAAGTAATGACGCAAGAATTGGATGAATTAATTACGTACTAGGGTGTGACAGAATAGTATGAACACCGTACGTAGACAAAATATTTAAGTATTAATAAGGAGTTAATCCACAATTCCTTTCGAGAACAGGTTGAACACTTCGAAGAAAATATTAGTGAACTGTCGTTATAGTTCACAACAACACAATGTTATCCGTTCATGTCAGATAAATGTTTTGGATCTGGAGTAAATTTTGGCGACTTCTGGGTTAATAATGGGGAATATCTCGCTTCGTATGTCACACAAGTTCTCAATATTACTATTTTCCGCAGTCAGATTGTTATGTACGCATGTGTCGTCTCCTTCCTCAAGTAACCTTGGATTACTGTCTCATTTTCAATATTGTTCCCATTTATGTTCTCGAAAATATTGCAGCCAACTAACTTTGTCAAAAAATATTGTCTTTGCTTACAAATAAATGTACAGAAACAGTCGAAATTCTGTGTGTGCGTGTGTGTGTTAGTTTGTTTGTACGCAGGCAATCACTTCCACTCAAATGTTCAAATGTTTGTAAAGCTTAAGGAACGTAACTGCGGTGTCATCAGTCCCTAAACTTAGAAACTACTTATGAACTAGCTTATACTAAAGACGGCGCAAACATCCATGCCCGAGGGAGGATTCGAGCCCCCGACGGGGAACGGCCTCGCACATCGTAGCATAGCGCCTCAATGCGCTCCGCCGCTCTGCCGCGTCTCACTTCCACTACGCAACCCTAGTTGCAATATGGTTTACTTTAGATTTTTACTTTTGACGATTCTGTTCTAAGTATCAATGAAAAAGAAATATTTCTCTATACCATACCAGATCATATGAGTGTATCAAGGGGGGGGGGGGGTAATTTTGCGACATTGTGCCATGGAACGATGTATTTTCAGGGAGTTATATTTCCCATTATTCCGTGGGAAGGAGACATGTACAAATGACTATTAATATGCGACGTACGTGCAAATATTTGTATACAGTGTTTAAATCTGACAAACCAACGCATTGTACTGGATATAAGGTAAAAACTGACGTTAGAGAGAGGTGAATCTCCTAGCATACAGTAGCGTAAATAATTTCAGTGAGATCAGAGGAACCTTGATTACCGATCGGGTAATCACAAATAAAAATAATTCGACCTTGGTTAAGAAGTGGTCTTCTCTAAACTGAGATAAAAAGAAAAAAAAAATTGAAAAACTTCACATTTTATAGTATCATTTCCTACGGCCTTCATTAATTTTCGATAATTATTGAGTCAGCTGTGACTAAACATTTTCAGTAATAATTACCGAATAGCTTTACATTGTCTTTGTTTAGAGAGTAGACTTCATTGGTGATCAGCAGTATTCATTGGTATAGGTGACACTGGGTTCGGTTTATACGTATAACCTAACGAAATTCAAATGTTCAAATGTTTGTAAAGTCTATGGGACTTAACTACGGGGTCATCAGTCCCTAAACTTACAAACTACTTATGAACTACTTACGAACTAGGACGGCACAAATATCCATGCCCGAGGGGGGATTCGAACCCCCGACCGTAGTGTATAACCTAACGGAGATGACTTTTGCATATCTGAGTAATTATTAGCGAGGTAAGTACTAAACAACAGTGGAAATGAGAAGCTTTCGGGCGAAGTATTTAATAAACTTTAACATTTAAATCCACCGATACGATATTCACGTGAACTGTGCTAAAATGGACATAAAGAACGAGTTGATGTTTTAATTTAAGGTTAATACGGTATTACTGAGGAATTAACGAAACCGTCGCTTGTTATGACGTTCCGGGACATCACATCGGAATTACGCGCATTGCAGCAAAAAATTAAATTACATTCAAATAAAGCACCGGTGAGTAAACAGTTACATTCCCCGGAATCGTGTTTGCTTTAATTGCAAAGTTTCCCATTTTCAGCACCGAGTAATCAAACTGCACGTGTGGTCAGAATATTTTCCATTATAAAATTTTTAATATTGACGTAAATACAGGAAATAACTGCGTACTGGAAGCTATGCTTGTCGCAACCGTCACAATGTATTCTCAAAAGTTAAGTCTTAACTGTACTAAAGCACACTTCAGAAGATCTCTTATAATGCTTTCCTGCACGTTACTTAATTCATACAAATTAATGTAAGCATTGAAATGTATCATAACATTTCATAGCTGTAATTGATGACACGTTTGTATATATTATAGCGGCTTTCAAAATAAGTCCGAAAGAAATAGTTAGGTAGGCATTTTTAGAATCTAAGGGTCTCTGTAAATTCTAACGAGATTAGAAACAATACTGAGTGAAATTACAATGTGATATTCATATTTGCTTTTAGTTTGATACACTAATTTGTAAAAGTTTTATTTATGAGACATGCAGTATTGTCAAATTTGATAGCAACCCTTTTTTTAGATATTCGTATGTAGCTTTTACTCTTACAATTATACTTGCTAGGAGCGAAAATAGTCTAGTTGTGTGTTAAGATGAGGTTTTACAGCTGTCAATTAATTTTGAAATTTCATTCTGGTTGACCGTAAGATGTTCTTACTTTTTGGTACATGGACAACAAAAAAATTCCCTTTTGTTAGGATTTTTATTAAAATTTTATTGAAATTCACTTTTATGGTTATGTTACGATAATACTGAGAGAAGAAATGATCACGGCTTCTTCACTGTACATATGCTCGCAGTTTTTACAAGATGCAATCTTTAGTTCCCACATTACATAGCCTTGCCAGTTGTATGTGATATTTTCTGTTTATTTGCTTATTTATAGATCTGTATGAGTTGCGTGAAGATTCCGTTAGTTAAGAACGTTTCTCATGGAACCACTTCACATTTTACTTTGTAAAATCGAGGCTTTCTGATGTGCTCCGAAGATGGTACCCTCACTAATCTCCAGGCAGAAATCGTAAGCAAAATGTCTGCTGCTGTTACGTCAAAAATGTATAAGATACTCAGAAGTATGCTTGTTAACTTTGGTGTCAGATATTGTGCACCCGTTTATTACAAGATCTGGAGCTAGAGATTTACTGTCATCTTGTGTGCCAGTTAAACATATCATCTCGCCTTTAAGCTTACCCTTTTATAACGTTAGTAATGTATTTCTAAATATTTCAGAGTTTTTCATCTGAAATTTTCTTGTAAGAAAATGATCCCGCTCAGCAAGGAAGTTATATGTTGTCTTAAATTTTCATTTTTCTCAATAAATTGTAACATATATATTTTTCAACTTTTGTGTTTCCTTTAGACTGTGGCTTTAAAATGATCCAAGATCCAAACATCCAAACATGGGTTTGAGGAAAATAAATAACTATTGATTTGCATGTCGAATTTTATTGCTACATTATTTTGATCCCAATGTAGGTGTTACTTCTGTGATGGCGTTAGGGAGAAGTGAAACTGTTAAACAAAAACACATACGTTTAGAAATACAGAACATTGTGTTGTGTTACAGACGAATTAACGAGGATTACCACTTATATCCTGTCAACCTTCAGGTGGCCCCAGGAACTACGATGGCCGAGTAGGCTTGTTATGCACACCTACGTCACTCAATCTTTGTCAGCCATAAGGGATCCGTAGTATTTTGTGTGAACTGCCGATTTCGTAGTCATTGTTAGCATTAAACGGGATAGCAGCGAGTTATATGCTGAATTTTATTTTATTCATTGGCAATTGCCGTTATTTATAGTGTTAGTATACGAGAAATCCTACGTAAGTATGTGAGGGACAATCTGGAGATACACGCTTTCTTCAAGAACAAAGCACGCGTAAACGTGTACTGCAATTGATGCAACACAGCTGACTCTGTGTGTACCGAGATGTTGGCTGTCCACCATAGTTCGTTGTTTCAACTATAGAGCTGTCGGTTACTGTTCTACTTACTTGCAGAGAATTGTCACTCACAAAAGTGCGAATTTTGGAGCACAGGCATGAAAATACTGTAGGTCAGGAGCGTGAATTTCTGTGCTTACATCTCCCTAAATAAGCGCTTAGGAGAAAGCATCAATTCCCACCTTCTTCTTGATTTTCTAATATCGCGTTTAGTTCCTGTAAGTTTTAAATTGTAATTCAGCAGTCACACTACTATGTACCCAGACAATCGTTAGATTAGCAGCAGAGGTTCGTACTTAGGGGCCAGTTGGGCCAAGCCTCAACAGAATTTCCGTATTTGTACATTTAGATTAAGGAAAGGCAAAATTAAATTTCTACCTTTTGAAGATTTAGAGAAAGCTTTTGACAATGTTGATTGGAATACGCTCTTTCAAATTCTGAAGTCAGCAGGGGTAAAATATAGGGAACGGAACGTTATTTACAACTCGTACATTAACCAAACAACTGTTATAAAAGTTAAACGGCATGAAAGGAACGCAGTGGCTAGGAAAGCAGTAAGACAGGGTTGTAGGCTTTCCGCAATGTTATTCAATTTGTACATTGAGCAAGCTGTGAAAGAAAGCGGAGAAATATTTGGAGAAGAAATTAGAGTTCAGGATGAAGAAATAAAAAATTTCGTTGTACTGATGACATTGTAATACTGTCAGAGACAGCAAAGGATTTGGAAGACCAATTGAACGGAATGGACTGTGTGTTGCAAGGAACATTATAAAGAGCAAAAAATGGTAATGGAATGCAGTATTCGATAATCAGGTGATGCTCAATGAATCAGATTAGGTAACGAAACAATAAAGGTGGTAGATGACTTTTGTTACTTGGCCAGTAAAATAACATATGATGATCGCAGTACAGAGGATATAAAATGCAAAATGACAATGCGAAGACAAGCGTTTTTGGTAAAGATAAATTTGCTAGAATCGAATATTAATTTAAGGAAGGAAGGAAGAAAGCATAGAGTTTTAACGTCCCGTCGACAGCGTGGTCATTAGAGACGGTTAATTTAAGTGTTAGGAAGTCTGTTCTGAAGGCATTTGTTTGGATTGTTGCCTTGCATGGGACTGAAACTTTGACGATAAATAGCTTAGACAGGAAGAGAATAGAGGCGTTTAAAAATGTGGTGCTACAGAAGAATGCTGAAGATTAGGTGAGTAGATCGCGAAACTAATGAAGAGGTACTGAAGATAATTGGGGAAAATGGGAACTTTGGCATACCTTGGCTAAAAGAAGGGAACAATTGGTTGGACACATTCGTCGACGTCAAGGAATCATAATTGTAGCATTGGAGGGAAGTGTGTAGGGGAAAAATCGCAGAGAGAGGCCAAGAGATGAATACAGTAAGCCGTTCTTATGAGGAGATGAAGAGGCTTGCTCAGGATAGACAAAGTTGGATAGCTGCTGAAAACGTCTCCGGACTGAAGACAACAACAATTTTGTACCTGCGGTTATATTCAGCATTGTATCAGAGAGTTTGAGTACGACCTATATGGTGTTGTGTGAGGAAAAGAAGTATCATCTCAAAATCACAGATACTTACTTTGACCAGCCAGTATTAGGAAGAGGACACGTAACGACTCCTCTCTCTTTCCTGACCTCATCGATTCCTGCGACACTGACGAATTTCGTATTAGTTTTCTCACTTGCCATCAGCGCAATGGGCCTGCAGAAAGAGGCACGTAGTTCCTCAACCTTCCCCCTCTCCCTAACCTGTGCAACACCTTCATTTACAATTAATTTTATTAGGGGCAGCCCTCAGTCGCAAAGTACGAAAATAATCGTTACCAGGTTTCAATGCTGCTATGGGCACCTTCTTCAGACGAAGATGAATATGTTAAACCTACATGTCAAAATTTAAAATACAAAAAATATATCTGGCATAATCAGATAGTCATACCTAAGAAGTAAATAGCTGTAGAAAGGCGGAGCAGAAAGGATAACACTTACGTTTTCCAAATCATTCAAGATTTACTATTAAACAGAGCACACGGAGCATACCAAATTATTAAAGTTAAAGAACTATCGCTCAGGCGGTAGTGATGTAGGCCTACCAGGTGTCGATCCTTGCTGAAACCTTCATAGCAGTTCATTGTGTAGCCTCTACGCGCGGCAACTCAGAAACTGATTGTGCCATCCATCTGATCATACAGATGGCCAGTACAGTCTTGAGATACATTAACCAATGCCTGCTCCACCTATTCATGTAGTCTGCAAAAGCTGTAAGTTGACGAGTCGCACGTGTCAGTTGTTGTCACATCCTCGAAGTGCTCATTGTAGCTAACTTGTAAGTCCTCAGATCGTGCCGGCCAGGGAAGTTATCCGCACAGCCTGCTGAGTGCGTTATGTTTCACGCGCAGTTATTCTTATAAACAGAAGTGTTGAAGTACCATATTAGAACAATATTCGTGATAAACCATTGCTCTCATCAAGAGGCATACCAATGATTTTAAACCACTCTCAGTGCAGTTTTTCACTTCAGAAAGAACCGCAGTAGAGGAGGGACTGTACTTTCCATTTACGGAAGACTGGCACAGCCGATTTCTCATTTAAATAATCAGCAATTGTGGCTTTGCGAGTAACAGGCAGGAGTGGTAGAATTATTCTTCTTTTTTTTTTTTTTTAAATAAAGAGGCATTTTGTATACTCCTGGCCATTAAAATAGCTACACCACGAATATGACTTGCTTCAGCCGCGATATTCAACCGACAGGAAAAAGATGCTGTGATATGCAAATGATTATCTTTTCAGAGCATGCACACAAGGTTGACGCCGGTGGCGACACCTACAATGTCCTGACACGAGGAAAGTTTCCAACCGATTTCTCATGCACAAACAGCAGTTGACCGGCGATACCTGGTGTAAGGAGGAGAAATGCGTACCGTCACGAATCCGACTTTGATAACGGTCGGATTGTAGCCTATCGCGATTGCGGTTTATCGTATCGCTACATTGCTGCTCGCGTTGGACGCGATCCAATGAGTGTTAGCAGAATATGGAATCGGTGGGTTCAGCAGGGCAATACGGAATGCCGTGCTGGATCCCAATGTCCTAGTATCACTGGCATTCGAGATGGCAGGCATCTTATCCACATGGCTGTAACGGATCGTGTAGCTGCGTATCGATTCCTCAGACAACGGATGGGGACGTTCGCAAGGCAACATCCATCTGCACGAACAGTTCGACGACGTTTGCAGCAGCATGGACTATCGGCTCGGAGACCATGACTGTGGTTACCCTTGACGCTGCATCACAGACAGGAACGCTTGAGATGGTGTACGCAACGACGAACCTGGGTGCACGAATGGCAAAACGTTATGTTTTCGGATGAATCCAGGTTCTGTTTACAGCATCATGATGGTCGTATCCGTGTTTGGCGACATCGCGGTGAACGCACATTGGGAGCGTGTTTCGTCATCGCCATGCTGGCGTATCACCCGGCGTGATGGTATGGGGTGTCACTGGTTACACGTCTCGGTCACCTCTTGTTCGCATCGACCGTACTTTGAAAAGTGGCGGTTACAATTCTGATGATTACGACATGTGGATGAGTGCGAAACCCTACATTTCAGCAGGATAATGAACGACCGTATGTTGCAGGTTCTGTACGGGCCTTTCTGGATACGGAAAATGTTTGACTACTGTCCTGACCAGCACATTTTCCAGACCTCTCACCGAATGAAAATATCTGAGCAATGATGGCCGAGCAACTGGCTCGTCGCCATACGCCGGTCAGTACTCTTGATGAACCGTAGTATCGTGTTAAAGCTGCATGGGTATCTGTACCTGTACCCGCCATCCAAGCTCTGTTTGACTCAATGCCCAGGCTATTAAGGCCGTTATTACGGGCAGAGGTGGTTGTACTGGGTGCTGACTTCTCAGGATCTATGTACCCAAATTGCGTGGATATATAATCACCTGTCAGTTCTAGTATAATATATTTGTCTAATGAATACCCGTTTATCATCTGCATTTCTTCTTGGTGTAGCTATTTTAATGGCCAGTAGTGTAGTTAAAGTAGTTTGCAAGCTTAGCCACTCATGACTAAATCAATTTGGTCCCATAGAGACAAACATATGAACATATTTCGAACTTGTACAGTCTTGCTAATTGAATAGTTCGTTTGGCGCAATATGTAACTCTGATAATAGTTATCACATTCCAGTTACCCTTTGTAGCCAATCCCGTTTATGTTAAGACGCTTACAGCAACGTTTGTTAGTCAAATTTTTGTTCTTTCATATTATAGACTTTAATTTTATTATTTTTCAATAACGTTTCCCCTGTTCACATCTGAAGTCCTTCGTAGCGCAGCTTCTCTAGGCAGAGAGTTTTGAAATTGTAAGTTTCATTATGGGCACCCTGTAGCTAAACTAGTGCCCAATATGATGACAAGGTATCGGTCTAGAGGGATTAACACATGTATTTTACCAGCCCTCATATACCATTGATTTTATTATTTCGACATATACAAGTGCACCACTCATATAACACAACTGACGTATAAGTACATCGTTATTATTACTTCATATGTTGAAAGCTGTATTGTTGTTATGAAAGTTTTTCATAACTGTTAGAATTAACTGAAATGGCAGGCTGAGGAGCGCAATCTAGACACTTTTATATTTACTTCAGCCGGAAATTGTCTGTCGAGGTCCTTTATTTGCAGAATACTGGTTTCGATGAGTCTTCGTCGACATCATCAGATGTGTTTACAGATACTGTAATGATGCGCTTCCAAAAATTTGTAATCATTTTCTTCCGATTCTTAGGAGACATCAGAGCAATGCCTTTTTATACAACTGTGTCCACATTTTTCGCAGGTTGACGAAAGCACTGATTCACCTTATTCATCCAATCGTATTTAAACTGTCAAGAGACAAGGAGAGAGCGAATCGAGTGAAAGATTCCAACGGAGGCATCCATGATGGGGAGGGTCTTGTCGTGATTGAAGAACATGTAGCATTTGGTTGGAAGTTATATGTAACCCAGGGTTACAGTTACACTGGGGATCAGGTGTGATATCATACACAATATATGTCTGGTAACGTATTTCATTCAGATATTGATCACCTCTGCCGGCCAGTTGCACACCTGCGTAGAATGTATAATATGAGGTTTTATCAAACAGCTCTTAGGAATATTTGTCCATTCTTCCGTGAGAGCAATATCGAGCCCTGCAACCGTTGTGGGAGGTGCTGGTCTGCCTGCAATGCGTCTGCCAAGTGCATCCCAGATATGCTCAATCGGATTTAAGTTCGGTGAAGGAGCAGCCCACTCCATTCGTTCGATTCGCTGAACTTCAAGCATGCTTCCCACAGTGCAGAACGGGACGAGCGTTATCTCCACCAGTAGGAATTCATCTCCTGTGGCACCATCTTTGGGCACAACCAAAGGTCGAAGCATCTCTTTCTACATCTTTGACCAGTCTTAGCGACATTCTGAACGATATAGAGAGTCATCCATCCGCCAATACTGACTCCTCTGGCCACACCCTTCATCTACCATCATAATATGGTGATTTTACTTCACGTAAGCAATTTTGATCTGAGTACACATTCTCAGCAGACGAGGAAACTACGATTGTCTGGCTGAACACAAAATCTTGACTCAACTGTGAACCCGGCGTCATACATTACGACTCCAAACCTGATGTTCCTCCGCTTAGTTTCTGCGGGCTAAACGCTATCGTGGTTTTAGTGGGACACACACCATAGGCCTCCGTACGTAGAAGCCACACTCCCGAACGGGATTTCGGGCTATTTGTTTTGATATTGCACGTCTTGTAGCTTCCTGGGAAGCGCGTTGCAGCTGAATTGCAGTCTGCCTCCTGTCTCGACGAACGGTTAACCGGAGACAACGGTCATTTCTTACTGACGTTCCCCTTGTACGATCTTCCATTCTTTTAACGGTTCCTGTGTCTGAAATCACGTCCAGATCCTGGAAATTACGCTTTGGGAAATTCCAATAGCTGCAACCACCTCCCTCTCTTTGCATTTATCCCGATTCCAACCTTTCCATGGATCTCATGCCATAGCTTCCGATAAGTGATGTTATTGTTGCACTGCATTACCTGCTAACTACATTATCTGAACCCAACTGCTCGTATAATTTGTAGAATAAACCGAAGTTAACACCAATCCCGTCTATTTTGTGTTATTACTACCATTTTGAATGCCGTAATAATGTTTCTCCACAGAACAGACCGTCAGAAAGATGTAGAATCATTTAGGTTCATTCTGCCAAAGAACGTGCTTTAAAACCTAGGTACCGCAATTGATGCCCTAACTGTTTATACCAGCGTACAATGTTACTGATGTTTGAAACACTTGCGAGAAATAAGGCAAAATGTGTGGAATAAAATCCTAAAATCATTGTAGGGATCGGTGAAAAAGTGTCCAGTACATAAAACTCGAGACACAACAGGAGGTGTCCTCCTAACAGTAAGGTAAATTTAAGAACTCGTCATGTTGTTGACCAGAATTGTATGAAGAGGAATCACATTCAATAAAAATCACAATGAACAACCGTAACACTTTCGTTCCATAACGTGTTACCGAGTACCAAGATATGATAGACTGCTCACCTTCACTCGAAGGTTTCTGTTAGAAAATAGACATTGGTCGATTCTTGCCATATTGTTATTAATTTATTTCGCGAAGGCAATTTGCAATAACTACTACATTCGGACTTGCAACATCAGTGTGGATAATGATCAAATTGCTCAACTAGCATGTATAAACGAAATTATTATCAATTGAATGTATTATAACTCTCACAGAAATGGTATGCAAGTTTTGTACAGTCTTCCGTAGGTGAAGGGAAAGTACTCCTGCAGTCTGTATTGATCTCACACTTCAGGTATTGGTGCTTCATCATCTCACATTCACCATAATATCAAGGTTAAGAAAAAAAGTACTTTGTAAATTTCATTAATAAATTATTGTAATATGTCTATAGTACAGTTCTAAAGCTCTGCTCATCACGTTCCATCTCTTCAGTCGGACAGACGACTTATCCCACCTTGTAATTCGCGCAAGGACCGATCTGTAATATTTTTGAACCCTTAAACGTTTGGCTCTGCAGGTGGAACAAATCTGTCGTGAATCCTAGGCTTAGACATCAGAAAGTAGTGCTCATTTTAGTTCGAGACAGAAAGTGGTCCTTAACCATACGGTAATGTGGTATTGGCAGTTTCTCAGTAAATAAAAAGTTAACTAATTACGTAATTTATTATTTAAAACAATTAGAATTGAAATGCAAATAGAATTATGAAATAATCAAATAAATTTAATAAGTTATCAGAAGAAATAAATCAAGATAAGGTTCTGCCATAAACAATATCACTGAAATATAATTTTAAGAATGCCTGAGTTGTTGCAATTACGCGTAACTCTTTCGTTAATAAGCTGAAATACCGGACGAGTGGATGTCACAGTAATGTCAGGAATAATATTGTATTGGTGTCTGTGGCGTTGCACGGAACCTACACTACTCGCATATCGTCGTTCGCTCGCGTTGCGTACTCTCAGAAATACCGTATGCTGCGTCGATGCTGACAGCCGCTGCGTCTCTGAAACCTGTAGAAATCTAGCTGATTAAATCGATGGCTGGGATAAATCAGCCAAAAACTTCCTATTGCACTTGGTGAAGCCAAGGCTCGCTATTTTTCCCTAGTCAAACTAATATTGGCTGGATACGGTAATTCAGCAAATTAGGCCACCAGAAAATGCCACTCAAAATCGTCCGCAGACATTAAATGTCACAATCATGTGTGGTGTCGCACAAGTACAAAGTGCGCGCCACCTACTTTCGCCGCGCGCCGCCATGCACGCACGGCGCGGCGTTCTCAGGACAGCCACGAGCGCCCTCTGGTGCAACCCCGCTGGTGGCCACCACGGAAAGACACCGGGCACTTGGGTCTGAGATAGCAACCAGTTAGGACCTTCGTAATCAGATAGGCACCAGTGAAGACTTTGCTATCGTACAGGCACTAGGCAGGCCTCTAACAACTATGTATCAACATTCTGCAGTACTATGTAAAAGTTAAGTATTGTTACATTCTGTGCAATATATATCTCTTTCTAATTTACTCGAGTGTTTATAGTTTCTGGCTGCTCCCCTCCGTACCTGCACCAGCGTGTCGGTCTCATTCCACTCGGCCACCGACACCTACGACGAGGCTGGGACACAAAAGCGGCAACGAAGTTGGGACACAAAATCATGGACTGACAAAATGTCCACTGCTCTGTGACAATACTGTAGTTACATATTACGCATGTACCTCAACACTTGGTACCGCAAACACCGCTGTACAGACAATCAGGTGCGTTTTCCAGTCGCCTGCACTAGGTGGGAGAAGACGCCTAAGTCTCCGTCGGCAATTTACTTCGGCAGCAGCTACCAAATCTCTCCTACCACGTATCTGTCCTCAGCAGCAAATCAGCATCATCATAACAACATACCTTCCGCCAGCATTTGCCAATAACAGCGCGTGTTACATACAGTTTAGGCCGTTCCGTAAAGTATTTGTTTTGCTCTAGAACCCGTCGCTCTCGTAAAGTTATGCGGCGCCAACCCCCCCCCCCCCCCCATTGCTTTCACTCCTTTGTCCGCCTAATAGCTCTTTAGACGCGGCCCAGCTGCTGTATAAAAGGCTTGTGTGTGTTAGCCACGGGTCCTCTCCTTCCACCTGCTCACTCACCGTCGTTGCCTCGCTCCGGCTACGCCGTGAAGTGTCATTCGTCAGCGTGCGGAATCCTCTCGTTAAACATTAAACGCAATTGACAAATGTATTTGTAATTACTCATTACATTCATGACCAATACAAATATTATCGGAATGACGAGTATAGTGTGATTCTTTACATGAAATTGTCATGGAAGGAAGGCAGAAAACTTTGGCTCCTTACACAATAAAAAACAGATTGAAAATGATGTCAGTTACGGTAAAGGAAACATACATCAGACTATGGTATGAAGAACACAACAAAAAACAACGTTTTATTAGTATTGTATGATTTTTCAAATCTTAATTAGCAAATCATGATTTCTGCCAGTCATGATTTGCTAATAAAGGATGTTAAAAAAAGATCGACTGATAGCTGCAAACCTAGCATATCACAGTCATGGAGCGCAAACCATGGAAAGTAACCTAATGTTCAAATCTGCTTACTATTCGAAACTGAGGGAACTTTTAATTATCAAACAGTTTACATTGACATCAGCAATGTAATTTAATTGAATTACTCCCATATGAATAGTTTTACTGCAAAATGAAAATTTTCCCAATGAAGAAACAAAACTGAGATGGTTTACTATTTGTTTCAAATCAAATGTTCGTTAAGCTTATGGGACTTAACTACGGGGTCATCAGTCCCTAAACTTACAAACTACTTATGAACTAATTACGAACTAGGACGGCACAAATATCCATGCCCGAGGGGGGATTCGAACCCCCGACCGTAGTGGCCGTGCTGACCGTGACTGGAGCGCCTCAGTCACCTCGGCCACCGTGGCCGGCACTATTTGTTTCAAAGAAAGACTGTGACTGTCGCTAACAAATTATTTTTACTGCCGGTCTCCTAACACAAGACACACTCAATCACTGCTTACCTCTCAATGGTTATCACAATACTAAAAGCTCCCGACTTCGTGAAGATAATCAGGTAACTAGCAGCGCAGAGTGGGTACGTATTGCAAGGAGTGCTACGACATCTGTGCGATCAGTATCGAATATACTCCTCTTTTTTATAATACACAAGTATTCAGGTATACATTTATTTTATCATTCTGTTATTAATTTCCTTCATTTTATAAGGAATAGAAAGGAATCAAGCATACCGATACAATCGATTTAATGATAATATATCAGTATCAGCATGGAGTCCAGAATGTTCGTTTCGAAAAGGGAAATTGGTCTGTTATTGGTAAACGGATTGCATTAAATTGCCGCGACTGGAGCGTTCAACAACGTCCGAGTGCACAATGGGAATGTTCTTGAAATTATAGTAGCGCATTTCTCTTTCCGCTTGCTATTGGCTGGAGCTGTTGCTGATTTAATTCCTCGCGCACCATTGCGTGATTGCATTATATCTGCTGTGGATGATTAACGCCTCTTTTAAAGCTGTTTAAATAAGTGAAGTCAAATGAGTTAAGCGCTCAGTCCCTATGATGAGGGAGACGCAGAATTTTTGAGGTTTGATTCCATTTTTTGGAACGGTGTGCTCAGCGACCACAAAATTATGAATATAATAAATATAGTATGCAGCATTGGTCGTTTTTTATTAATGTTTTTGCAGATCGATTTCGATTACATAATGATCATCTTCAATGCACCAGTCATCGTAGTATCAGCTATGCATAATCATAAGCCATATTAGCTGAATGTAACAGATTTTTTTAACATATCATTGTAGTGTTCAACCATGAAAACTACATGGACACTACACTGATATGCAAAAAAAAAAAAAAAAAAAAAAAAAAATGTCTGTTACATTCAGCTAATATGGCATATGATTATGCATAGATGATTTTAGTATGACTGGTGCATTGAAGATCATCATTATGTGATCGATCTGCAAAAACATTAATAAAAAACGACCAATGCTGAATACTATACTTATTATATTCATTTCGATATGGATGCGACTGCAGGGACTTCTGTGCACTATGGAAACTTGCGACCAAAAAACATTTATTGTTTCACGAAACACATAGAATTTGTGGATTATTGGTTAATCTGACACACATCGTGTTTGGCTTTCTAGTTACGATGACTTTCTCCGAGACCTACAGAATAATATTTGGGAGGAATAATTATTTACACAGCTACGTCCATATTGCGCTATCTTCCTGAAAGTGCTTCAGCGAGTTAAAATGTTTTAAATACAACATTTTTCTGTTACATATCTGATTGAAACAAGCTCTCTATAAATGAAGCGAAATTCCTGTCAGTGTTTGTTTGAGAAGTATGAACGTTCAGCCGTTTCTTAACGTAAAGGGAAAGTGCAGAAATTTTCATTCAAGAACATCGCACAATCAGCTAGGCACCTTCGTTAGGCCGTTTATTCGGCGTTAATCCAGATACTCTCCATAGATTCTTGGTATGATGTTTGAATTGAGGAGCTGGGCTTGTAGGTTGCGTGTTAGCTGCCTACACGAATTCAGTTAATCACCAAAAGCAACCTTAGGCAGCTTATGGACCCTGGTGCCAAGTGACATATGCTGACCTCACCCTTTATATGCTATCTGGCGTGTTTAGTTACGGGAATCGTCTGCTTCCATATCAGTAACTGTACCTCCAGGTTATCTGTGCTCTTGCTTTTCTGATTTTTTTTTTTCTGTTTTCCTGAAGCGTTGCCTTGCCCACCAAAAGAAACATACCTGCGATTGTCTGGAATTGACAGGTAAGTCGACCGCTGGCTCAGTAGACAATATATCCCATTTGACTTAGATGTGTTACCAACTCGGACAGGCACCTAGTATAACTTTCGCTACCAACATGGCACCAGGCTATCCTGGTGTGGTGGAGGCAGCTCTTTCCGGTAGAGGGACGAAGACGCCATATTCGCTGTTAGTAGAAACACATATTTGCCGGAGCTTGTATACGTACCTTCGGTGTAATCAATACATATTTCAAAACAAGTCAGAATAAATTAATAAAAAAATGATCTGTCGAAAACAGTCCGCTATTGGTTCTACTTATTGTAATAAGATGACTGTTAACGTCTTATATGTGACTAAAGAATTTTTGTATTATGAAATTTTGATGTTTTAAGACAACGGCACACCGAAAATCTGTCAAATAGCATTGTTCTTTACAAGATTCGTTATAATTACATGTCGGTAAACAGCGTATCTAGTAAAACGTAACATAGAGATACATCAGCCGACTGAATGGCGTTTCGGAAGCGGTAGTTTCGCCGACCCCGAATCTGAAAAGGCAGGGTGGTGCTGGTTTGAGGCTTAAGTGTTCCAATAGTTTTTTTCTCATATTCTCGTTTCCTGATAGGTTCAAATATTTTCTCATTAGTTTGATAAGAAGTACACCGTATAATATTCGATACTGTAAAAAGTGCGCGTCTTCTGAGTAGTGAGTTTGTTCGATTGGTTTTTATAAACAGGACTGTTTAGACCTTACTTAGAGTAAAACATGCACTTTATTGTGTGTTGTATTTTACACTTATTACTTCCTCTCCTGAATGGTAACAGTGATCGAGTAAAAATGACTTTCAAGTTTAACTGAATAGCAAGACTGATGCAATAATGTTTGTCGATTATGAACGGCAATCAGTCGAAAATATTTATTTACTGCCGCAGATCTAGGTTTCGGTCACTATGTGCCCATTAACCTGAAAATGACTTAATGATGTGATAAGTTACATAAAACTTTCCATCCTTATGTTAAGGATTACGTTCAGAGAGTGTGAAAGTACTCTTCAACATGAAGGTAGAAAAATGTTATTTGTCTTAAACGACGTTTTCAAAGGTTTGATAGGAAAATGGTCACATAATGATTGAAATAAAGATCTGCAATAATAAATAAAATACATTAGCCACTGCTGTTCATCATTCAATCTCTATGACAGTCGCTGAGAGTGGTGATTCAGTATGGAGTCAAACTTGATGCAGTAATGTCGGTCTTATGTGAAGGCCCATTCTAATTTTATATCGCACAGTTTGTCATGAAACTTTTAAAAGTTGCTCCTCTTTTTAACTGAACATGCAACTTTCTAAGTTGTTAATTGTACTGGCCTATAAGACAGGCAGCATAAACGCAGCAGCTGAAATTTGCGTTTTAATATAGGTAAAGCAGAAAATTCACTTTACATGTCGCAAACTGATTCCAGAACCTGATGTGCAATCTCTCGCTGGAGCGCACTACGATCGGGTGTGGCTGTTCAGACACGTCTGGTATGCACAAGTCGCGCTTTTTCCGAGTTTTCAGCCTCACGGTGGATTCGGCATGTTCACCGCACACGTTCTGCAGATACACGCAACGTATGCCGACTGCTTTAGAATTGCCCGAACCCATCACAATTTGGCACTCAGCTTCGAGTGCGGACAAACATTTAGGATTCTGTGTATCGGAAGAAATAGTACATCAAACAAAAGATTGAAACATTGCTATCTATATTCACCCGGTGAGGTATTACGACAATCTACACCCTCATCAGCACGAAAGAAAAACAAGGAGACTTCAGCAGGAGACAAGCTGTAGTCTGACTTGGACACAAGATAGTTTTCTGATGGTTGCACCAAGTACTTTTAACTCGCTACATCAACAAGTGCAATCGCTGCCACCAGGACCATTCTGAAGGAAAACTGCACATGAAAGAGCAGCAATTATACTCGATTGGTGAATTTTTCAATACTCACGAAATAGACCAGACAAAATAGTTATATTTATGTTATATATTTTCATAATGATAACATTTTAAATGTTTGTTTGTATGTATATAATACTAACGCAGGCTGTCCAATAAACGACGCAGATCTACTAATAAAGTAATAATCAAAGTCTCATTATTCACCCGACGCGGGTGATCTGTTGGCGAAATTATATTTTCAAATCAGCAGGTAGGCATAAAACGTCGTCCGAAATTGAACTCAATGCAATCTCTAAGAATTACTTCGAACAATTAGTTCATGAGCCAACTAGAATTGTAAATGGATGTGATAACACACTTGATCTCTTAGCAACAAATAATCCTGAGCTCATAAAACGGATACAGGTATTAGTGAACACAGAACTGTCGTAGCGAAATTGAATATCGAAAGTCCCAAAGTTACCAAAAATAAACGCAAAATATATTTGTTCAGGAAAGCAGATAGAAACAAAATACATTGCTTCTTGAAAGACAGCTTCCACTCGTTTCTAACACAAAACGTAGGTGTAGACCAGATGTGGCTCAAATTCAAAGAAGTGGTATCGTCAGCAATTGACAGTTTTATACCAAATAAATTAATAAAAGGAGGAGGCGATCCCCCTTGGTACAAAAAACAGGTCAAGCAAAAGCAAAGGAAAATGCATACTAAATTTAAACGAACACAAAATCCCCAGGATTTGCGATCGTACTCAGAAGCTCGAAATATAGCGAGGATTTCAATGCGAGATGCGTACAATATTTATCACAACGAAACTATTTCTCGTAATTTGACTGAAAACCCAAAGAGATTTTGGTCATATGTTAAATATACTCGGGGAAAATCACAAAATATACCTTCACTACGTGATAGTAATGGCGATCTTGCCGATGACAGCGCTACTAGAGCAGAGTTACTAAACTTAGCTTTTAGAAACTTATTCACCAAAGAAGACGAAACCAATATTCCAGATTTAGAATTACGAACAGAGGCCGTAATGAGTAACGTAGAAGTAGATATCATCGGAGTAGTGCAGCAACTAAAATCACTTAACAAGAACAAGTCTTTTGGTCCGGATTGTATACCCATTAGATTTATATCTGATTATGCTGAAGCGATAGCTCCTTACTTAACAGTCATATACAACCGCTCTCTCATATGTTCAAAAAATGTTCAAATGTTTGTAAATCTATCGGACCAAACTGCGTGGTCATCAGTCCGTAGCTTACAAACTACTTAAACCTAGGTAAACTAACCTACGGACAAACACATGCCCCAGGGAGGACTCGAACCTCCACGGCGAGCAACCGCGCGCTCCGCAGCGAGGTGCTTTAGACCGCTCGGCTACTCCACCGCGGCAATCTCTCATAGAAGGATCTGTACCAAAAGATTGGAAAGTTGCCCAGGTAACACCTATATTCAAGAAAGGCAGTAGGAGTAACCCACTAAACTACAGGCCTATTTCATTGACGTTAGTTTGCAGCAGGGTTTTGGAACATATCCCGTATTCAAATATTATGAATTATATCGAACAGAACGATCTATTGACCCAAGGTCAACACGGATTTAGAAAATATCGTTCATGCGAAACACAACTAGCTCTTTATTCACACGAAGTGATGGGTGCTATCGACAAAGGTTCGCAAATCGATTCCGCATTTCTTGATTTCCAGAAAGCTTTTGACACCGTACCTCATAAACGGCTTTTAATGAAATTGCGTGGTTATGGTATATCGCACCAAATTTGCGATTGGATAGGGGATTTCTTGTCAGAGAGGACACAGTTCGTAGTAATCGATGGTAAGGCATCGACTAAAACACAGGTGATATCGGGCGTTCCACAGGGTAGTGTTATTGGTCCTCTGCTATTCCTTATTTACATAAACGATTTAGGGGAAAATCTAAGTGGCTCTCTTAGGTTGTTTGCAGATGACGCCGTCATTTACCGTCTAGTAAAATCATCTGAAGATCAAAACCAACTGCAGAACGATCTGAATAAGATATCAGTATGGTGTAAAAATTGGCAATTGACTCTAAATAATGAGAAGTGTGAAGTCGTCCACATGAGTACGAAAAGAAATCCGTTAAACTTTGTTTACAACATAAATCAATCAAATGTGAAGGCCGTAAACTCCACAAAATACCTAGGAATTACTATTACTTCAGATCTACACTGGAAAGAACACGTAGATAATATCGTGGGAAAGGCGAACCAGATACTGCGTTTTATTGGCAGAACCCTTAAAAGATGCAACAGAACTACTAAAGAAACTGCATACACTACGCTTGTACGTCCATTTTTGGAGTATTTCAGCCCAGTATGGGAACCTTATCAGGTGGGTTTGACGGAGGACATCGAAAGAGTCCAAAGAAGGGCAGCTCGTTTCGTATTGTCACGATACAGGGGAGACAGCGTTACGGAAATGATACGGGATCTGGGATAGGAATCATTACAACATCGGCGCTTATCGCTGCGGCATGGGCTACTTGCGAAACTCCAATCGCCAACATTCGCCTCCGAATACGAAAATATATTGTTGACTCCCACTTACATAGGCAGAAATGATCATCAGAATAAAATACGAGAAATCAGAGCTCGAACAGAGAGATTCAGGTGTTCTTCCTTCCCGCGCGCTATTCGAGAATGGAATGGCAGACGAATAGTATAATTGTGGTTCGATGAACCCTCTGCCAGGCCCTTAAATGTGATTTGCAGAGTATCCCATGTAGATGTAGATGTAGATGCGGGACGGTGCAATTTTTGTGTTCCTCTTAGTTTTATCGACATATCTCCTGAACAGTGTGGTATAGGTGGTTCTTACACACATAGACTTTATTTCCATACAGTAAAACCTGTATCAAGCTTTGTTGAAATTGCTCAGTTATCTTAGAAGGAGATATGGAATTTTATCGCATAATTTGGCACTTTTTCACGAAGATGATTGTTTATGACGTCATATCACCCTGAGCTTGTGTTGAATGTGATTCTTACCACCACAGCGATTGCTGACTGATAGTAAGGAATATGTGGACTAAGTTTGGCTGAAATTCGTCCGTTTGTATAGAAGAACATGTGAAGCAAACGTACAAACATTTACTCATATTTTAACGTAATATAGCCAACCGGCGCAAATTTTATGGAACTTGACCTGGTTTCATGACAACTAGGGGTAACTTCAAAAGGAGATTGAAAGATTTACCTGAAATGATAACAAAATAAATGTATTACATTTTAGATACGCGGAAAAGGAGAGTGAAGTGACCAGTACTTACATGAAAAATATTACGTCGGACTTAAATCTTACAAGCAACATTGCTCAGGTTGAATAAGGTAAAAAGCAACAAACACCAGTGTTGTGTGAAAGACGTGAAGGAACTGGCTATGCGTCACTGAACACACAACCACGTAAACGTGCACATAATACGTATAGATTAATGATACATCCAACCTCAAAGTGAGGGACTGATTATGAAAGAAGCAGCGAACGGCAGTGATCATAGAGATAAGGCAAAATTAGATATTAGAAGGGGAGAAAATTGTTCTGCTATGGAAAAGCATTTTCCAAAGACGTTGGCAAATCAAGTAAACTTTAGGAAAAAGGAAATGATACTAATAAAAAACTGACATATTGTTAGAGTTCACTGCTACTCCCAAGTACATAATATTATATTAAAATGAAATATTTATACAGTCTGTATACTAATTATGACCCGCTAGTGAGAACATACCATGCCACGTGTACTGAACGTCTGCGGATTGCTATGGTCGAACAGTTGTACTAAATGAAGCAACAGTGGTGCCTACCGTGCAGTACAGGTTTAACTCAAACTACACTAGCGGCCGGAAGATTAAGGAGATCGTATAATAACGTACATAGTACCACTAAAAATGGAAAACTAAAACTTACCTTTTCACTTCTGCTCGAAATAATGTAACAAGAAACAGTCACTAAACCCTCGCAATTTATTTTACAATCGGCTGGCATGTTTAAACATATTGAGAAAATATTTTTTGTTGTATATATAGAGTATGGAAACATAAATGAGCCCACGTTTAAATATGGTGCAGTAATTTGTGGCAGTACTCTACTGTCCACGCTAAAAGCAGCGCCTTGAAAGAAGCAGTCGAGTGCGTTTCCAACGACTAGCGATGCACACGATTAGTGATCAGAGTGCTTACACATATCACCGACGCCCTTACAGTCATTTACAAACACTACGCAAAGGAAGAACTTACTGGACTTACTGGAATTGTTGTGTCGTGCGTTATTATTATTTTTCTTTTTTTAACTTGTTTTCCAGCAGCCTCTCTATGCCTGGTATTAGTCGAGAATTTAGGAATTGCGTCTTATCATTTAGAGAAATCAATAATAGTGTCGGAGGTAAACGAGTAAACGTGATTTTATTGTGAAACGGCAGGATGCAGGAAGATGTAATGAGGAAAAGAGACGAACTTCGGTATCCGGTTTACGTTTACAACCCATGTGGAGGCGTAGTGTTGAATTTTTAGATGTTAGCTACGACCACTGCATGTGACCAGCCAATGTCCTGTTATGAATTGTTCCAGTGGCCTTTACAGTCAATTTACTAAACGAACACGGGCATATCGAGAACCTGTCAACCATAGAACATAAAAAGCATTAATTATTTACTCAATGGCCAGCGAAACAAGGTAGTCATTTATTATGAACAAATGAGGTCAATTTACATTACGTAAAACAAACTGTGAAGCGCTAAAATCTAATTGGCTGTCACCGTCTGTGTTACGATTGGTCGGCTACGGCTGCAGCCAACATGTGAACACTCGTCACTACTCCGCGACACGAATTGTAAACTTTCACCGCAGTAACCTCGTTGAGCCACCACAGGTGATGACAACATATTCTGTCGCATCATGAATGACGTGACAAAACATATGGACTTTGGCGACATCGTTCGGAGCACAAAAGGCTGTCTGCAAGGCGAACGGTGTTATGTTCATCACTGGTCAAGACCACATCTACATCTTCATCCATACTTCACAAGTCACTTGATGGTGTGTGGCGAGGGTACTTGGAGTAATATTGTCACTTCCGTCCATTCCAGTCGTGTATGGTCCACGGGAAAAGAATCGACTGCAAGTATGCCTCCGTGTGGGCCCTAATCTCGCTGATCTTATCCTTGTGGTGAATTAGCAGCTATATATTGGTTGACTCTTCGAGAAACGTACGCGTGTACCACGATACTGAACGTTTCTCTTCCAACGTCGCTTACTAAATGAGCCCGTAACGAGGCGTGCTGCTCTCTGTTTTTGTTCTTTATGTTCAAATGTTTGTACAGCTTATGGGACTTAACTACGGGGTCATCAGTCCCTAAACTTACAAACTACTTATGTACTAGCTAACACTAAGAACGGCATGCCTGAGGGATTCGAAACCCCGACCTTAGTGACCGTGGCCGGCTTTGTTCTTTATGTAATCAATCAACTCCACCTGGTGCGCATGCCACACTCATGAATAACACTCATGCGCTGACGAACACGAGACGTGTAACTCCTTTGTTGACGAACTGCACTTCCTGAGAATTCTTCCAATAATCTCAGTCTGCCTTCCTCACTATTAATTTGATATCGCATTTCAATTTCAGATCACCCTTTAGGTCTACTCGCAATTACCGTATTTTCTGGAAGTAGCTGCTTCCATTGTTAGTCTATGTAAACGCAGCTCTTTACACTTGTCTATGTTGGGGCTTTATTTCCATTCCCTACACCAGCGGTCGGCAACCCGTGGCCCGCGGCTCGTTTCTAAATACCTATTTAAATAATTACATTGGCACGCAGTCTGTTCAAGCCAGTGTGCATTTAAAGTGAGTGCATCACTCTGCGATCTCCGTAGAGCCTTGTGCACCTACGATGCCTTCCTGCGCAAGCTCACGCCCCCCCCCCCCCCCTCTAGGAGCGAAGAAACAACAAAGAAATACCAATGACAACGCAGTTACTACACGCGCTTCATCCGTGCTAGTTGACTGTGTGTTTAATGTGGTCAAGTACGTATTTTCATTGAAACCACGCCACGCCGAAGGAATACTATTTTCTTTGAATTTAGGTAAGTGTGAGAGATTATTTTACATGCTATTTAAAAATCATATATAACGTAATATTTCTATTGTTGCAGAATTTACTGCTGGTTATAGATTTTACTGGTGGCTTTGAAAAAACGGGCGTTGTCTGAAGAAAATAGACTGTCCAATGATTCATGGACAGATTTATACGTTTTTATTAATAACAATTGAAAACTGCTATGCTTAATTTGTCAAAACGCTCTTGATGTTTGTTTTTATTAAGTTTTCTCGCTCGTCTTTCTTATCGCTAACCTCGGAACGTATTGGTGAAGAATGGGGAGAGGAAACAGATACATTTTATAAGAGGTAATCCGGCCTATGCTGACTGCAATTAAGAGATTTATTTTACACCAGACTTGTTCTCCTTTGTTACCATTGAAAGGAAGAAATGTTGTGTCGTATAACGCGATATAATTATATACGTGGGATAAATTAGACACAGCCGACATACCTAAAGGAGAATATTTCCAAGAATATTACTGGGCAGCTATTGTTTAAAATAAATCTTCTGGTTTTGTTGTTCTGATTATAAAACTATTGTTCCAAACAGCTGAATTTGAGGAAAGTACTTTGAAGAAAAAGATTTATTATAAGTCATATTGAAGGGTTTCCAATCTTCTAACTTACGAATTTAGCGGATTGGGGGGGGGGGGGAGAAAGGGGGGAAAAGAGTGTGTACCATGAGAATGCGACAAAATATTTGGGTGTGCGTTCCGGCACTTTTAGAATGAGATACATAGATCAATTTATCACCGATTATGGAGAAGTGCGGCCCGCCTTTAACTCACTTTGCTGCTAAGTGCACCTTGCGTACCAAAAGGTAGCCGACCACTACCCTACACCATGCGACAATACGCTGCACATCATTACGCGTTTCGCTCCCGTTTTCGAATGTTGCATTTTATGTATAAACTACAGCATCGCCATCGAGTAGCCTCATTGAACTTCCGATGTTACCTACCAGGTCATTTATAGACACTGTAAAAAGCAACGGTCTTATAGCACTCCCTTGGGGCGAGCCTGAGATCATTTTAACGTCTGAAGACTTCTCTCCGTTGAGAATGGCATGCTGCATTCCTTAGCTAGAAACGCCTCAGTTCAGTCACACAGTTGGTCTGATTCTCTTCATGTTCGCACTTTGTTCATTAGATGACGGTGCGGAACCGTGCCAAATGCCTTACGGAAGTCAAGAAACACGGCATTCTGAGTCTGCAGCTTTCTGCATATCTTGGGTGAATGGTGCGAGCGGTATTTCACATGACCGTTGTTTTCGGAAACCGTATTGATTCGTACAAAGAAGATTTCCAGTCTTCAGAAATGACAGGCGTTTGAGTCGACAATAGTGCGTTTAACAACCAAAGTCTCCAAATCCCAATTCTGCCTGTGAAACGATACTCTATTATCACTCCATTTGACTTACTTGAATTTATACGTGTGTCATGCAAGCAACAGTGTTGTGTGCACATTACATTCTAATTTTATTTTTGTGTTTGACCTTTCGTGCCACCTTAATCATTCATTTCGGGGCTATTGCTAGGAACAGTGAAGAATGCATGATGATTATTATTCCTATTGTAATTACAGGCATAATAATTGAGCCCTGCTCACATAAGGAGTTTTCCTTCACAACACCCATATCTCCAACATTCCAAGTGTGAGTATGTGTGTGTGTGTGTGTGTGTGTGCGTGTGTGTGTGTGTGTTTGTCTTCGTGTGTGTGAGGCCGCAGCTGGGAAGGCAGAGATGCTCATAGTTAGAAGGTTAGCCAACTTTATTTCTGTATTGGACAGAGAGGTCTCCTGGTGGGACGTGGTCGACAGGTGTCTGTGATTTGCGATTACTCCTCAATTCGCAAGTTGGCAGGATGGTCCCGTTTGGCTCCGACAAGACTGAACGGGAAGGGCAGTTACGCTAGAGGACAGTCATATTTCGGCAGAACGTTTCCTGGGCTGGCTGAGGACGAACGTATGTTTGTTGGTCTCCGAGGGTAATGTATTTGGAAGTGTGTGTGATTTGTGACAATTTTTCAACAGATTAGCAGAGAAATGGTTCAGTAAATGCACAATGATTGGAGAAGTCCAGCTTCTAAATTTTTGGGAGCGTTTTCATGGAACTAGAACGAGTTCTGTTCTTTGCGGTTTAGGCTCAGTTCATGTGGGCATCTCTTGTGTACCAAGTTGGCTTGTTTTAATATAGTATGTTCGCTTTGTCGATTTGAAATTCTACTGTGTGCACGAAGGAAATTTATTAATGAAATCTCGTGTGGCTTCGTCTATCGCTTTGTCGTCCACTTAGATTCACGTGCTGGTGACCATGCGACATGATGGGCCAAGATACACAAAGAGAAGTGGAAGAAAAACCCTCTTAATCGGATTAAAAATAAGTGCAATAGTTACATGGTGAGTATTAGGAATCTGTGACGTAAGGTTCCGTGTGATCAATTATTAAGTGGGCATTTTCTTTGTGGCACTTTGAATTTACATGTGTGTCGACTTGTGGGTAGTACGTCATGGCACTACGATTGTGGAATCCAGCCAGTAGACAATGAGTGTGAAAGATTTTGGTCCCTTTCTTAATCCCTCGACGAAATATTAATTGTATTCTAAACGTTTCAACTTTATTGAGTAACAACAAGATCTGTGAATAAATATAAATTTGTTAAAAGGGAAACTGCTTTCTTTATACTAATTCCCCGTTCATGCTTTACGCATAGTATTCAGATAGGAAATCATGTTAGGCACATCCCTTGAGGTAACCTATTGCCACCGCTATCCAATTAGTTGTCATTGTTTCCTTAAAGCTAATTCCGTTGCACGTCATTTATTTAATCAGGGCACTAAGATTTGCTTTAGCATCTTTTTATACCCCGAACAAGGTGGCAACTGATAGGAAAGCGGAGGGTGGTAAGCTTACACCTGCACCACCAAAATGATCGAATTAGAGTCGTAGAATCACTGTACTTACTGCTGAACTGTTACTTTAGCATCGCCATACTGGTCCTACAAAAATTATTCTGATATGAGGTGGTATCGCATTCCGCCCCCGCATCCCCCCTTGACGATACACAAAACAGGCATCGTTACAACTCTGAAGTGATGGAACCTGTCGTCCTCATATACCTGAGGAGTTCACCGAGGGCCACACTCCATCAGGATAATACGAGACCAGAAGTGTCACACAGAGATTTGACACTTATTTGTCACACATTTCATTGCATTTCTGCCCTATCCTCGCTTTTATCCCTTTTTTATCTCTTACCTAGAGACAGTGGTTATGGAACAACTGACACAGCACAATCTGCTAAAACAGATTCTGTCAGTACAAAGCCCTTTTTAAACGACGAACGAAAATGGACAAGATAAGTAATAAATTATTCTTCAAAAGATATTGGTTGGCCAGTACTTACCTTTGTGCTGTACCGCCGATTGTTACACAAACAACGGTCTAAAAATTAGACAAACTTTCGGAGCAGGGTTCCTTCATCAGATAGGAGAGAAGGGAAGAAAAAAGGAATGGGAACAGAAAAGAAAGGTAATTCACGTCCTAGGTCATGAGAATGATGTTTGTGGATTGGGGAAGTCAGAAATACGGTATATTAGTATTAAACCATGCTATAGAGTTGGCATGGCCTGGGTCGTGAATTACTTTCTCCTTCTGCCCCTATTACTTTTTTATTTCCTTCTCTCCTATCTGATGAAGGAACCCTGCTCCGAAAGCTTCTCCTATTTTATCGTCATTTTTCTTTGTGTGACTATCAGTGGTGCAGCACAAAGTACCGACCATCCAATCCATCTCTTTTGAATAATAATTTATATCCTTTGCGGTAGCGTGTATAAACTATGAACGTAAATAAAGTGTAAACGCTACTAACGAATGTGTCGCGAGTTTTCGTTTGTTCTTGTTTTGCAGGGTTGTACAACAGTAGTACATTTTCTGGGAATACCGGTAAACTTAGCCATAGCGAAGGCTGCCTTCGAATTGAGTTTCGTTGCTAGAAGGCAGATACAACGTCAAAGAAAATGTAGGTGGTGGATGCGACTGTGGTTCCAGAGAAGACGAGAAGAAAGCCGCGACGCATACATCATGGTAAAGGGAGAATTGCTGCCAAAGGATCCAAGTGAATTCCAGAAAAATCTAATTTCTCCTGTCTGGTATGCTGTAACAACGGAAAGAATCCTGATGCTGCTATAACTTCCAGCTTTAGTAACGAATATTTAGAAGTTTCCGTGACTATGAGCGAAAAAAATACGTACTTGATTATGGTACAGGCTATTCCCAACATCAAAAAGGGCCGGTTCTTCACTATTCGCCTCCGTTATAAGTGAAATAACAGCTTTCTTCCATTCCATAACTACAAAATCAGTAATGGTGATTTCACATTAGCGCTCAGTTAAATAACTTTGAAATTTGCAAAGGTTTATAACTTTAATGAAAATATTTACGAAAAATATAATTCAGTCACTTACTAGAAAGTTCCTTGCGACGATGAAATGACCACAAACTTTGACAAAAGTCAAAATACACATAACTAGGAATCAAAATGGCAGACAGGTTGGAGTCGTGACTGCCGGCCGCGGTGGGCGAGGGGATTGAGGCGTTCCAGTCACGGCCTGCACGGCCACTACGGTCGGGGGTTCGAATCCCCCCTCGGGCATGGATATTTGTGCCGTCCTTAGTATTAGTTAGTTCATAAGTAGTTTGTAAGTTTAGGGACTGATGACCCCGTAGTTAAGTCCCATAAGCTATACAAACATTTGAACATTTGGAGTCGTGGCTGCAGCAGATAGCTATTAGCTCGCGCATGCGCAGTGAACCCATTAGTACCGAATTTAGGACTGGCCCTATTTCTTTATCGCTACGATTATTGCGCGTCGATTCAAGCGCGATCATACTGGTGACCCCATCAAATAGATGGCCGCCATTAACGTAACTCATTATCAGTCTATTACAAGTTCGTTAGTCGGTTAAAAAGGGCTTTAGGAAACAACATGCATGGCCATACCTGAGCAACGCATCTAAGGCCTATTAGTAGTGCGTGTCTCCAACACTGTAAGAGCCATTTCTATTTTCAAATACATCAAATTGACCCAATTATTATTTCGTTTTGATGTTATTGTAACGTAAGACGTACTTTCACGTCGCATTGGAAAAGTCGCTTCAAGCTATGTACTTTGCTGTTCAATACATGTCATCGCTCTAAACAAATTTGTTTGTAAATTTCCCTTTCAACGTCTGATGATACCCAGAAGTGACGAAACGTGTCACGTGTAAATCAGTGAAACACCGCTTTTGTGCAACCAAGACTGCTATATTTCGTGTTATGCTATTCCTTTTAGTAAATAAAGGCGGGGAAACAAAAAAGCTATATCGAATAGGTAAGTAAAACGTATTTAAAAAAAATTAATTTGTTTACGTGATACTCTGGATTTTTGTCTAAAATCTTCGATGGGTGATAGAGTCGTTATACATGTTGAAAAAACCGACCTGGAAATATCTACTACAACACCAAAGCATTTTCTGGGGACATCGTGTGTATATCAGACAAATGAACACCATTTTGAGACACTAAATACGGCATAAAACTTAACACAGAAACATTTATACACTACTGGCCATGAAAATTGCTACACCAAGAAGAAATGCAGATGATAAAAAATATATTATACTAGAGCCGACATATAATTTTTGCCGGCCACAGCGACCGAGCGGTCTGCGGCGTGACAGTCACAGTCTGCACGGCCGCGGCAGTAGGAGGTTCGAATCCCTCCCTCGGGCATGGATATTTGTGTCGTCTTTAGTATAAGCTAGTTCGTAAGTAGTTTTGTAAGTTTAGGGACTGATGACCACGTAGTTAAGTCCCATAGCTATACAACCATTTGAACATTTGATTTGAACTCAAATAGATTTGATTAAATTTTCACGCAGTCTGGGGGCATAGATTCTGAGAAATCAGTACCCAGAACGGCCAACTCTGGCCATAATAAGGGCCTTGATACGCCTGGGCATTGATTAAAACAGAGCTTGGATGGTGTGTACAGGTACAGATGCCCATGCACCTTCAACATAATACCACAGTTCATGAAGAATAGTGACTGGCGTATTGTGACGAGCCAGTTGCTCGGCCACCGTTGACCAGACGTTTTCAATCCGTGAGAGATCTGTAGAATGTGCTGACCAGGGCAGCAGTCGAACACTTTCCGTATCCAGAAAGGCCCGTATAGGACCAGCAACACGCAGTCGTGCTTTATCGTGCTCAAATGTAGGGTGTCGCAGGGATCCAATGAAGGGTAGAGCCACCGGTCGTAACACATCTGAAATGTAACGGCCACTGTTCAAAGTGCAGTCGATGTGAACAAGAGGCGACGGATACATGTAGCCAATGGCACCCCATACCGTCACGCCGAGTGATACGCCAGTATGGTGATGACGAATACACGCTTCCAATGTGCGTTGACCACGATGTCACCAAACACGGATGCGACCATCATGAAGCTATAAACGAAACCGGATTCATCGGAAACAAATGACGTTCTGCCATTCGTGCACCCAGGCTCGTCGTTGCGTACACTATCGTAGGTGCTCCTGTCTGTGATGCATCGTCAAGGGTAACCGCAGCCAAGGTATCCGAGCTGATATTCCATGCTGCTCCAAACGTCGTCGAACTGTTCGTGCCGATGGTTATTGTCTTTCAAACGTCCCCATCTGTTGACTCAGGGATCGAGACGTGGCTGCACGGTCCGTTGCTGCCATGCGGATAAGATGCCTGTCATCTCGACTGCTAGTGATACGAAGCCGATGGGATCCAACACGGTGATCCGTATTGCCTTCCTGAACACACAGATTCCATATTCTGCTAACAGTCATTGGATCGCGACCAACGCGAGCAGCAATGTCACGGTACGATAAACCACAATCGCGATAGGCTACAATCCACCCTTTATCAAAGTCGGAAACATGATGGTACACATTTCTCCTCCTTACAAGAGGTATCACAACAACAGATCAGTAGGCAACACCGGTCAACTGCTGTTTGTGTATGAGAAATCGGTTGGAAACATTCCGCATGTCAGCACGTTGTGGGTGTCGCCACCGGCGCCAACCTTGTGTGAATGCTCTGAAAAGCTAATCGTTTTCATCTTCTTTTTGTTACTTAAATTTCGCGTCTGTAACACGTCATCTTTGTGGTGTAGCAATTTTAATGGCCAGGAGTCTAACAGTGCTCACTGAAATAGAAATTGACAAGTTGTACGACAATAACCTAGACGTCTCTGGATTACAGCATACATAATGACGCAATATACCCGTCGCACGTCTTCTTGCACTGATGTTTGCTTGAATTCGTCGTGCCCTATGGCCAGGTGACTGGTGGCGCAGATTGTCGCACTTTTCAACGAAGATTCGGCGTAGATCGCCTCGTCAAAAAACCGCAGTGTACCCCAGTCATATTCGATAGGTTTCAAAGGAACATCTTGCTTGCCATTCTAATCTTGCGATGTCCTTATCATGAGGGAAAGGATTCCCAAGATGTGCACCATTAGCGCGAGAATTGTCTATTATGACGAACACCTCAGCAAAATGCTGCCGGTATGGTTGCAATAAATGTTGGAGGATGTCATACCGGTACCGTACAGTCCTATGACTACCAGTGTCTTTCTGTAGCCTCACACAATACAACCCCAAAACGTCAGCGAACCACCACCTTGCTGCACTTACTGGATGTGTGTCTAAGTCATCCATGCTCACCAGGTTTCTCAGAAACGTTTTTGACGATTGTCTTGTTGAAGATAGATCAGAATCTGGTGAATAGTAATTGATACCATTTATGACGAGTCCATTGAGAAATCTGCTCCGACTATCTGTAGCACGGTGCGTAATGTACTTCGCCATGGACGTGGCGAATGACGTTGCATGTCGTGCAGCTTATTACGTACAGACTGAGTCGAAACATTTCGTCTTGTGTAATTATTCCAACCATGATATCTTTCCTCTCAGGGTTCCTCCAAGATGATATTCATAAGCGCCGGTCATCATCTCTTGTGGTAACACATGGACGGCGAGAGCCACTCTTCGACAGTTCCTGCATCTCTCTACCTCTTCCACGTCCCAAAAATACAGCTTTTGTTCACTCCGAGACGTCACGAGGCTTCCCTTGCTGAAAGTCTAAAACCAATTTTTTTTTTACTTATTGGAACAAACTGTTATCACCATCAGGCCCTACGCACGTACACAGCCATACCAAAAGAAACTCTAACCTCTGGACGGAACGGCCGCCTTAGACCACGAGGCCATTTCGCGCGGCGCTGACACTATCAATCTTCGGAGTGTATGCCGCGCGGTAGTAGCCGAGCGATCTGGAGCGCCACGTTGTAAGGTTGTCTGCCTACTTAGAGTGACAACTCACCCCTTCCCCAAGTGCTCCCCGTATATGTACGTCGTGTAATTGCATGCAAATGGTCATCACTGGACGGCAACTTAATATCAGTTAAGGGAATATTCACTCGACTTGGCGATGGGGATCCCGCGTGCTGCTCTCAGTCGCAGTCGCCCTTCGTAGAACTCGACGGAGACCGGCCAGCATTCACACAATGGCCGCAGTATGTCGACTGTCGCTGGCGAGGTGGATTGCTTACGCACACACAGCCCAACCGCTAGCGAAACATGTGAACGACCTGACACGGGGAATGACTCTGAGGAGATCTGTTTGCAGGCGGAGATATGCCGAATAGCGCCGTCTTCATGTATCACTCTCCGATAAGTAGTGGAGAGAGCGATCTTGAACTCCCATAGACTCCCCTATGAAATGACTGTCGGTGATTGGTGTGCAGACAACCTTGGAGATAATTTTTCATAGTTGTCGAGGCAGCCAACGCTGGAGAGCCGCTGGGGATGGCAGAAGTCTGACGAATCTCTCCTTCGGCAGACGCTTAGGTGACTACTAAAATGTTCATATGTTTGGAAATCTTTCGGACCAAACTGCGTGGTCATCAGTCCGTAGCTTACAAACTACTTAAACTTAGGTAAACTAATCTAAGGACAACACCCACATCCATACCCCCGGGAGGACTCGAACCTCCGACGGGGAGCAACCGAGCGCTCCACAGCGAGGTGCCTTAGACCGCTTGGCTACTCCACCGCGGCAGGTGACTACTCCGGAGATTTTGCTTGAGCAGTGTTTTGTTTGTGCGTTTCGAACCTGATGGTAAATTGAAAGTGTGTCCATAAAGTCTCAGTTCACTTCTAACTTATATCGAGATCTGTCGACGCGCAGACAAATCGAAATACTTCTTACCGTTTCGTGTCTAGTTGGTTTTGTTTTTTATTTTATTATTTTAATTTCTATTTATTTAGGTATTTATTTACTTATTGTTTTGTGAGCAGTTTTCGCTGAGTTTGTGCTCGGCCAGTATAATAAGCATTTGTGTCTCGTTCACTTGAATGGAGACATAATTCCGCTTTCGTATATTTGAATATTGTGTGGTGTAATATTTGGAGAATCGTCTGTATCGACAGTCGAGGCTCCAATTCACTTGTTCACAATTGCAGTGAACAAGCAGTACGCAGCTTCCTAGTTGCTCAGCCGCCTATTCACTTAGCTGTATGTCTCTCTCTTTCTCTCTCTCTCTCTCCAGAAGGGCACAGACACAGGCTGATCTCTTGGCAAGTGACATCAGGAACTCGTACGAGTTAGATAAACACCGATAGCAGTGCACGCGTTACTACACAATTTATTTCGCTTCCTTTCCAGTCATCGACGGCAGTCCACCGCAACGGCCGGCTGTGGCACTCAGCACGGCGTATGGTAACGTACATTTGCACCGGCGTTGTAACCATTTTGTTGGCTGTTTCTTCTTCATCAAGATAGGCCGATTTAACGCAACTACTCACCGTTCAGCAGTGATTATCACTACCTCCAGTTAAGAATGATTGCAGTCATTACGAACCCAATCATTACTGAAGTTTTGCCAATTGCATCGCAGAAATATTATTTCTTTCTCTTTTTCCTTTTGTGTCATCAGTATATGCTTCCCATTGTACTTTATTATCTTTCAGCTAAAGGCTGGTCTGAGAATAAGTGAAATGATAGGATTGCTATAAATTTTGAATCCCTTTCTATCATCTGCCACTTGTTAAACCTAATAAATGAATTTGGCTTGATCCTCTGTTTATGTTTCACCATTCCCCGCCACAGTTCAGATTTATCTGTTTTAATTTTTTTCTTTTAATTGTAGATATGCATCTTAATTTTTGAGCAAGAAGCTATTGGACGTCTGCCATCTTAAAGACTCTCACTATTTCTTTTATAGGGAATACGCCTCCTGTGACACGAAGCTACTACTTAGGGATCATAATTTTATTGTCGTGCTTCCTCTCATTATGAAACAGGTCTCCGTGACATTTGTTGATGAGCGAGGATTATTTCAACGTTACGGATCATGTGGCCTTCCGCGTCAGGGGTTCGAATCCCTCCCTGGGGTATGGATGTGTGTG
Source organism: Locusta migratoria (assembly GCA_026315105.1). Taxonomy (NCBI): domain Eukaryota; kingdom Metazoa; phylum Arthropoda; class Insecta; order Orthoptera; family Acrididae; genus Locusta; species Locusta migratoria. The sequence continues at coordinate 430,428,706 of CM048747.1, forward strand.
TTGTCCTTAGGTTAGTTTGTTTAAGTAGTTCGTAAGTCTATGGACTTATGACCACAGTAGTTTGGTCCCATAGAATTACAAATATTTGAACATTTTTCAGAATCGATCTTCTAGGTATGGCAGAAGTACAGTGAACATAAAGAGTGTACTTCCTTCCTGGTGTTATGACTCGGACTATGCCTCATTGTTACCCTCTTCGTTACATTATCACTGCTCGTCTTTGATTAGTTGCACCTTTTTTGCGGGTTCAAAAGAAACGTTCCGGTGCATATTTGCTACCACTGTTTATTCCGAGTTACAAACCTAGTATATAGCTTCTAAGTGATCGTTATGACTAAAATAGTTTAATGTTCAGGTAGAAATATCACATTTATTAATATCTGAATTGGCATATCATTACATTATTCCGAAAGTGGACAACAATCATGTATAAAAGACCTAGCTATACTATCATTCCCCCTTTCATTACTTCTTGAGTAATTAGTGTCAGCTTTTCCCTGAGTTATGTGGAACTGAGTACACATAATTACCTCATCAATCATCTTATCATCTATCATGAATGAGAAAGCTTGAGCTTTGATCTCACGCCCCTTGCGTTCTATTTTGAACCAGGGAAGATTTTTATGGTCTTTATCAGTGATGAGCCGGCCGCGGTGACCGCGGGGACTGAGGCGCTCCAGTCACGGTCTGCACGGCCACTACGGTCGGGAGTTCGAATCCCCCCTGGGGCATGGATATTTGTGCCGTCCTTAGTGTTAGCTAGTTCATAAGTAGTTTGAAAAGTTTAGGGACTGATGACCCCGAAGTTAAGTTCAAATGTTCAAATGTTTGTACAGCTTATGGGACTTAACTACGGGGACATCAGTCCCTAAACTTACAAACTACTTATGAACTACTTACGAACTAGGACGGCACAAATATCCATGCCCGAGGAGGGATTCGAACCCCCGACCGTAGTGGCCGTGCAGACCGTGACTGAAGCGCCTCAGTCCCCTCGGCTACCGCGGCCGGCCGTAGTTAAGTCCCATAAGCTTAACATACATTTGAACATTTTTTTATGTGATGCTTGTATGGCGTTTTACTCCACGGAGTGGTACCACCTTCAATATCATATTCAGAGCGTCTGAAATCTTCTTCTGGATCGTAGCTAGGAACTACTGCTTCTGGAACTTGTTTTGGATTGGAACTACATTTGGGTAATAGTATCCTGTTCATGATCTGATGAGGAATCTAGACAAAAAACACTAAGATCTTCATAACTTGTTAAAATAAGTCTATTTCCTCATCTGTTAGACTCATACCATGTCTACGAGACCTGGAGATTAAATTATGTATTAGAATAACACTAATTTTCGCATTGAATAAGGCTTAAAAAGGGTTAAAATGAGACTGAAGTAAACTGCAGCATGGCTAATTAGGAGAAACTAGAGGACAGTTTATTGAGAGTTACACTACTATTTACGAAATAAATTAAAATTTTTGAATATTCTAATGTATAGGGTAAAATTTATACAATAATAGATACTACATATTAGATACTAGATACTCCCACATATCGATTTGCAAGGAAAACTAGACGTTACACAAAACAATTCAACTATATTTACATGACAGGTAGCGCGGTGCAAATCTACTACCAGTGATGCACTTCCTAACAAATCTTATTCTGAGTAGACACAGCCATGCACTAGAAACTCAGAACCTTCACTGACATCATTGTGAAGGCTTAATTGAGGAATGGCTAAAGCGGAAATCCGGCATCTCCATTATTGCTACAACAATGAACATTTAAAGCAAGCCGGCCGCGGTGGCCGAGGGGACTACGGCGCGTCAGTCACGGTCTGCCGGGCCACTACGGTCGGGGGTTCGAGTCCCCCTCGAGATGGAAATTTGTGCCGTCCTTAGTGTTAGCTAGTTCATAAGTAGTTTGTATGTTTAGGGACTGATGACCCCGTAGTTAAGTCCCATTAGCTATACAAACATTTGAACAAACATTTAAAGAGAAATGGTAGCATATTTGCACCAGCGCTGCAGCTCGAGGGTTAAGAGAACTACCTTATACTAAAAAAGACACAAACATCCATGCAAATTTAACGTCAGTATTTATGAGACGTTGGAACAAAGTTGATGCCACTCTTTTTTAGTGTATATCTTGTTAAGGTTTTTCATGGCGGTAACGCGACAAATTTGCCTTGTTTTTAAGAAACGGTTGAACTAATTCTCTTACAGACCAGCTGTAGTTCCGCATTACATTACGAACGGTCAAAATTTTATATGATTGTTGTAATGTTTGTTGTAGTAAGCATAGTTTAACATATATTCTGCTTTTTCATATTTGGTTAATTTAAGATTCTCTAAATGTTTGCTTTACTTTTTCTGCTGCTGAATGTCTGGTAGTTGATCAAAACCGGTATCATATAGAACCATTGTTACTCAGACAATGAAAATTGTGGTGTCGCACAAGCATGAAGTGCGCGCCATGTACTTTCGCCGCGCGCCGCCATGCACGCACGGCGCGGCGTTCTTACGACGTCAGCCACGAGCGCCCTCTGTTGCAACTCCTCTCGTGGCCATCACTCAACTGCATCGTCACTTGGGAATCAGATAGGAACCAGATAAGACTTGGCTATCGGATAGGCACTAGGACTCATCAGTAGGCAGGCCTCTATCTAAACTATGTATCAGCATTCTGCAGTCAAGAACTATGTAAAAGTTAAGGACTCCACGAAATATATATCTTGTTCTAATTTAGCCTAGTGTTCTAGTTTCCGCTGTCCCACTGGCTGGTCACCTCCGTACCTGCACACGCGTGCATACTTTATTCCTGTGTCGGTCTCTTTCTACTCGGCCACCGACACCTACGACAACCGGCGCGAACGAGACGCAAAAGTGGCGACGAGGATGGGATACAACAAAAATGTAAAATAATATTACTAGGTGAATATGTGGTTTTTCTGTCTCTTAAGTATCGAGAGTTGATATAACCTAAAAATGTGTAATTTTAAACAAATAATGTTTCATCGGTTAGTTCAGAAGCGCTGTGATGTAGAAGACAAAACTTGTTAAGGGATGGTTTACGTGCTAGCACAGAGCTGAGGTATACGAATCGCCGGGCCGTGAAACTTGGTGGATGGCCCGCTTAATGCATTATGCCGCCCGGTCTCTTAAAACGGAGAAGCACTCAGCAGACAGGCGGGCTGCTGAGGGGCGAGCCAGCCCTGATGAAGTTTGTCAGGCCATTGATTCCACAAATTCTGTTACCCCAAATCCCCCTCGGAGCGGCACTTAACAGCAAGCTCTCAAGGATCTCCGCTCCATCGATTCATTTTGTCTGTTGCGAGCAACGCTGGGTTCTTTCGCAAGCAATTACGAACACATTATTTACGTGTTGCTTTCAGCTACGGGGCGACATCGGAAGCAAAGTGGCAGCTTCCATTACTGTGTCACTTTCGCTCTTGTTTCTCTGAATAATGTCTCGGAGCATATTTGACAAAGGAACGCGTAGTTTTATTAAACTCATCGAAGGCAGTAGTTGTCATTGCTAAGGGATATACAGAAAAATCGTTCTGGTGAAATACGAGGGGTGGAAAAATTACATTTCAAGTGCCTTTTTTCCGCTCCCTAAACATGTTATACTGCTTTTAGTGTTCTTGGGAATTCGTTGAATGTTGCTTAACCCTTCCGAACGTTAACACTTTCCTGCCCAATTTTTCTAATGCTTGATCACATATCATATTTGAAATAAATCGCAATTTGCAATCGGTTATGGCTTCACTGCACTAGTTTTAGATGGAATACCAATGTGCGGCGAATGAAAATTTGTACCCGGCCGGGATTCGAACCCGGGAGCTCCTGCTTACTAGGGAGACGCGATGACCACTCCGCCACCGAGGACACAGTGACCAGCCCGACTGCAGAGGACTCTTCCCTGAACGTCTCCCGTCATAACCAAATCTCCATTCGCCACACTGTCTCTATCCTATTACCACAGCCTATTTGTTCTGTAATGCTCGCAGCCTCAATACTGTATTCCCGCGTCAGGGAGAACAGACCATGAGGTATCGAGACACAATTAAATGTCGTCAGGAGCCCAGCATCAGCTTGTATACAATTCTATATTTTTGACGACGTTACAACGTTCAATAAATGAAATAAATCGCAATTTGCGATCGGTTATGGCTTCACTGTACAAAGTTTAGATGGAATGTCAAAGTGCAGCGATTGAAAATTTGTGCCCGGCTGGGATTCGAACCCGTGATGTCCTGCCTACTAGGCAGAAGCGTTGACCACTGCGCCACCGAGGACACAGTGACCAGCCCCATTGCAGAGGACTCTTCCCTGCACGTCTCCTGCCACACTCAAAACTCCATTCGCCACGCTGTCTCTTTTCTGTTACCACAGCCTATTTGTTCTGTAATGCTCGCTGCACTTTGGTATTCCATCTAAAACAGTGAAGCCATAACTGATCGCAAATTGCGATTTATTTCATTCATTGACGCTGTAGCATCGTCAAAAATATATAGGTACATACCATACTTGGTTCCATACTGATAATTTTCACTCTGGATCGGAGTGTGCGCTGATATGAAACATTCTACATCTACATCTACATGGGATACTCTGCAAATCACATTAAATGTCTGGCAGAGTGTTCATCGAACCACCGTTATACTATTTATCTCCCATTCCATTTTCGAATAGGGCGCGGGAAGAAAGAACACCTGAATCTCTCCGTTCGAGCTCTGATTTCTCGTATTTTATTCTGATGATCATTTCAACCTATGTAAGTGAGAGTCAACAATATATTTTCGCATTTGGAGGAGAGTGTTGGCGATTGGAGTTTCGTAAGTAGCCCACGCCGCACCGACAAGCGCCGTTGTAATAATTCCCATCCCAGATCCCGTATCATTTCCGTAACGCTGTCTCCCCTGTATCGAGACAGTACGATACGAGCTGCTCTTCTTTGGACTCTTTCGATGTCCTCCGTCAAACCCACCCGATAACGGTTCCACACCGGGCAGAAATACTCCAAAAAAGTACGGACAAGCGTAGTGTATGCAGCCTCTTTAGTAGTTCTGTTGCATCTTTTAAGGGTTCTGCCAATAAAACTCATTCTTTGGTTCGCCTTTCCCACTACATTATCTACATGTTCTTTCCCGTTTAAGTCTGAAGTAATAGTAATTCCTAGGTATTTTCTGGCGTTTGTGGCTCATTTTTGATTGATTTATCTTGTAAACAAAGTTTAACGGGTTTCTTTTCGTACTCATGTGGACGACTTCACACTTCTCATTATTTAGACTCAATTACCAATTTTACACCATAGTGATATCTTATTCAGATGGTTCTGCAGGTGGTTTTGATCTTCAGATGATTTTACTAGGCAGTAAATCAAAAATGTTTGTTAAGCTTATGGGACTTAACTACGGGGTCATCAGTCCCTAAACTTACAAACTATGTATGAACTACCTTATACTAAAGACGGCACAAATATCCATGCCCGAGGGGGGATTTGAACCCCCGACCGTAGTGGCCGTGCAGACCGTGACTGGAGCGCCTCAGTCTCCTCGGCCACCGCGGCCGGCAGACGGTAAATGATGACGTTATCTGCAAACAACAAACACGGTATACCGCTGTTGTGTTCGTGGGACTTCGTTGAATGTCGCTTAACACTTCCGAATGTTAACCCTTTCCTGCCCAATTTTTGTAATGCTTTGCTTTGTAATGCTTTGTAATATTTGGTTCCAGACTGATAATTTTCGCTCTGGAGCGGAGTGTACGCTGATATGAAACATTTCTGGCTGATTAAAACTGAAAGAAAGGATAAGGTGGAGGCATTGTTTAGCTACTGACTAAGGGATGTTCTAGAATGATAATTTTCACTCTGCAGCGGAGTATGCGCTTACCTGCGAAACGCAAAGGTCCCAGTTTCGAATCCCTGTTTTGGCACATACTTTTAAACCGCCAGTAAAAGTTTAATATTTGGTCATTCAACTACCATAGTGAATAAAACCACATTAGTGTATTCACAAATTTTTATTTTCCTTATTTTTTGGAAGAAAAAGAAGGAGGAGGAGAGGAACCCTTTCTAACACCGAGAGTCGATATTGTATATTAATGTGAAAAGTTAATGAAAAAGAAACAATTTTTGTATTCCGTAATTCGTAAGGAAAAGAAAACAGTTTTCAAGCAACTTACGGGTTTGCTGCCAGGTGACGTCATCTACCACCGCCGATATTTCGACAGGAGGACATGCTGCCATTCTCAAGGCGCAACTTCACTTAAGGAAACAACGTGAAAGGGAATGTAATACCTCACATTGCAAAGGATAAACAAGGAAGATGACCCACATAGTACAAGCCAGTACAGGGTCAACACAACCAAAGATGACCATACATCAGAAAATCAGAAATATCGGTAGTGACTTAATCAACAGGTGAGGCAGCATTAACTCTGTCCCTCTGGTCTTTTCCTTTTTATTTATTTATTTATGTATTTTTTTATTTGAGAGACAGGGCCAGATTCCAAGCAGAATTTGGACAAAAACCACCATCTCTATTTATAAGGTCGCTAGATAAATTTAAACCACTCCATTAATAGAACTCTCACAATAGGTGGAAGTGCGTGCCTGAATCCCCGTGTTGCTGTATTCTATAAGATGACCGGTGCCAAGACAATGTTCTGTAACCAGATTTGCTCGGCTGTTGTAAGCGTGTGTGACACTTGTGTTCATTATACTGATCTTCCACAGTCCTGATTGTCTGATCAATATATGACATGCCAAAAATGCAGTTGCAAGGAATACGATAGACACCAGGCTTACGCAAACAAAGATCATCCTTTAAGTACCCGAAGTGGGCCTTTATCTTAGAAGGTGGTCGAAAAATAAATTTCACATCATAATTCAGAAAAATTTGACCAATACTAGTGGAAATGCTTACGTTTGTTTGAAAATTCATTGTGTCGGGAAAAGTTGAGGTTTCACTAGAGAAAACAAAGCTAGCAACAAAGACGGCAACAAATGTAAGATGCCCAATAGCGCCTATGATATACTGTCTGCACTACAATGTCCTGAACTCTATTCCTTGAATAATATCAGTCTGCATTAGCTACAATGATACAAAATCAAATGACCAACGTCAGAATATACAGAACAACGTCTTTTTGTTACAACAAACTGCTAAATTCGCACGACAAAGTCGTGCAAAGAGACACATTAGGGTCTATTGTTTACTGTTCACTGTGAGCAGAGATAGCGAACAATCTCAGAGAGCGAGTGTCATATGGTACAAGTAGAGTAACGTTCCGTCAAACATTCAGTACTAAATATGTACGTTGAATGTGATGCAGTGCATCTCTAAGGAATTTCAAATACTTTGTGCCTACATTTACATGAAATTCTAAAATCAGCTGAAGGTATTGTGTTATTCTATGTGACTTACGTGACTCAAGCGCATACATGTAACGTTATTTATTGAAAAAGAGTTCCTGAAAAACTCCTCTTTTGAAGCCGGCGAGTATGATCTTCAAATGCAGTACGATCAGAGTATTCATACTCAGATATCTGTTAAAAATTCTGACACTGAAAGTAAAACTTGCAAAATTGTCACCGTTTTTAAAAGAGCATGGCCAATGGGAGAATTTACATCATCTATCATGTTTTGCCACTTGTCGGATGAAAAAGAAGTCAATGCAAAGTTTTCTTTTTTCTTGAATTTAATTTTGTTATTCCCTAGTAGAAATTAAAAGTAATTTTTCTTTTTTTAGTACAGATCAGTTAAAATATTACGATATGATTTGTTACAGGAATTAATTAAGCTTCCTCATCCGGCTAACGAGACAGCGTAAGTTACGCCTGCAGATCTTCTTCCAGATAATAACACATGGATCTTTGAGGTATTCTGTTACATTTGAAATTACTTGGTAAAACATACAAGGTAAAAGTACGGCCAGCAGGACAGGATAAAAGGAGAACAAATATTCGAAGCAAATTCGCATTAACTCGTCCATCCCTTAACCCTAGAACGGTCGGGCTGGGTCTGTGAGACTCACTAGTTACTATATCAATAAATTTATATGCTTATAGTCGCTGATCTGACTCGAGCGCTCTGCTAGCTTCATGAAACATGAAAAAGAAAGCGTTAACATCATGAATAACGTTTTAAATTATTTAGACAATGTCCGGCAGTTCTCCAAAAAGTGGGAGTGTGTGTCAGACCCAGCCCGACCGTTTACATTATTGGTTTTTACCGGTGCGAACCTATTTTTATATGGTGTTTCATCAAGTTTCAAATTACTTTGTGAACTATTTCTGATGTCATAACACCACATTATCATTGTCAATAATGTAAAATATAAAATTTCAAGAGAAAGTGTTTCATACTGTGAAATTTTCAACAATTTTTACGATGATGATAACGAAATTGACGATTCTGACGCAGACCCAGACTTCGAAATAAACAGTGATCTTGATAGCAATAGTGAAATAAGTGGGGATGAAGGGGAAGATGCTATAAGTGCAAGAACAGCAAAACTAAATACTTCTGCAAAATATTGTTGTGCTTGGTGCACGCAGAAATGGTTTGTGTCGGCTGTTACGAAAAGTGACGATTTTAGAAGACGGTATCACACAAACTATTCATTATATTCACAATTTCGATTTATACAACAAAAATTCAACAAGTCTGCTTCTCAGTCCTGTAAATTATTCTTATTTATATTTATATTTCATTGCAATTTACTTGTTGTACTTCCAGTGTGCTTACATGTATTACTAGAAAGAAGTATATTTTCTACTTTTTTTATTTTACAGTAATTGTGAAATTCATAACGTTGAAATAATGTCCCTACAGCATTTAGTAGGACCTAAACAATATAAAAACTCGTCATTTGATGTAAACACACTGTTTGGCAGTTGTCATAAGCATTTTAATTATTGGGTTCCACAGACGCAGCCCAACCGTTCCTGACACTATTTTTTGGCCGACCGTTCTAGGGTTAAGGAGAAAGTGTGCCTAGGGAAATAAATGAAATGATCTTCAATCAAGGCGTTAAACAACTGAGGCCACGCCGCGTGCAACACAAAGCACTGAAGCAAAAGCATGGTTTACTGAACCACTCGTACCGACAGAAACGCAACGCATCGCATTTTTATAAACTCGTGACCGTTCGCGGTTGCTTTACCGTACTAGTCACAACAGAAACCCATGGCTTGCTACCTACAAGTGATATTGCCAATCGCACCCGTCCTCAGATTTAGTGGTGAAATGGCCCAGTGGATAAGCTGTGAAACATTAAACGCAGGAAAAAAGAATCAGAGAGCCTTTGCTGGAACTGTGGAAAAAGAAACAAAGAAGAAACAGACAAGGTCTCAAGTTAAAAATGTGCATCATCTTTATATATAAAGCAGCGTCCGTACGTATCTGTGTATGTGGATGGTATTTATTGTGTTGAATTGTACTAATTAGTACTTAGCAACAAATAAAAACATTTTCTGAAATAAGATAAAGTTGAATAGTCACCCGATGGTCTAATCTCAATAGTTCCTGAATAATTCATGCAAATTTCCTGCAGCCGTCTTGAAGTTCATACAGAAATCGAGAACTGTTCAAAAGATAAGGTAACTTTTCAAACTGCGCGGACAACGTCCATTCAACCATCAATCGTTTATGATTTGCTGGTACGCATATTCCGAATCTATGTTTACAGTTTCAAGTGTACAGCATACTTCGTTTGTTTATGTGAGATAAAATGGTTAGACCTGTTTCAGTGTGCTCCGCGATTTTTGATTATTAGTATTGCCTGTGGTCGAAATTCATCAGCTGTGTTTGCAAAGTCATTAAAATGAAAACAAAACAATTAATATAATTGGAATTAAACTGCAAATTTATAGGTTTTATGTGAATGCTATGAGAAAAGGTGAAAGAAAGGCCAAAGAGTTAACATGACAGAAGAAGGACACAAATAAGGTAATTAATTGCTTTATTTCTAATTTTAGCATTACATAACTTCAGTAAAAACATGTTTCGTAAAAATCCTTTGATCATTCTTTAGTTGTGCTTTTTCTCTATGTTCACAAGTATAAAATTTGAAATCATCAAAGGATCGAACTCTACTTGCTGCAACATATAGCTGACCATGTGTGAAAACTGGTTTTCTTAATAGAACCCCAACGTTTTCAAATATTTATGCTTAAGACTTATTAATAATAATTGCAAATTCAGTAATAATTGAGAATTGTGTTATTCAGAACTGGAAAGGTAAAATAGTTCCCGAACAATAATTTAAGAAGTTAAGAATTAAACATTACAAAAAAGTTTTAAAAATGGCATGTGGAATCGGACCTGGGACCTTAAAATTGGAACACCACTAACTTACTGAGTTAATTTTACCTGTACCAATATGCAACCTACAACGGGTTATAATACAAGGCAAAACGTATGTAGAGAATATGCAGTATCTTCCTAAAATTGCTTTTTATACCACCCTTATGCGAATTAAGTACGTTTTTGGCCCTTTTGTGTGATTAATATTAAAAATCTGTACCCTGAGTTTCGTGTTAGCGTATTTATATAAATGATTATAAAAAAATGAAAAAAAGAATTTATATCAAATTTTGTGAGAAAAATGAAATCGACTACTATAGAAGACTTGAAATATTGACAGTGGAATTCGGCGAGTCTGCTTTCTGTAAAAAAAGATGTTTTGAAGTGGTACAAGTTCTTTCAAGATAGCCGAGGAGATGATGACAACGAACGATGCTCTGGACGCCCCGGAACGTCAGCAACTGATGGTAAGGTCAAAGTTGTGAAGAAAATTGTGCTGAGAGTTTTGGCACATCGATCGACAAGTGTCCAGCAATTTTTTCGGATGTTTTGGGCATGGGAAGTTTATCAGCGAAGTTTGTTCAAAACCATCTCAGTTTTGATGCGAAGAACAGTTGTATGAGCATTGTTCAGGAGCTCTTCATTGACGTAATGATGATCCTAATTTGCCCAAAAGCGTCGTAACTTGTCACAAAACATGGGTTTGCAGTTACGACGTCGAAACGCCCCAATAGAAGCATCCCGGAGAGCTAAGACGGAAAAAAAAAATCCAAGTTTGATGAAATTTTATAATTTTGCTAATTTTTTTTTTTTTTTTTTCAATTGCTGTGGCATAGTGCAGCATGAATTGTTACCTCTTGGTCGTATGGTCAGTAAGGAGTTTTATGTTGACGTTACGCGCCGTTTGCGAGAAGCAATGCGCAAAGTATTTCCGAAATTATGCAGAAAAGAATCATTGGCATTTGAATCATGATAATGCACCTGCTCATTCATCGTTCGGATTTTTTGGCAAAAACCAAGATGGAATATCGACCGGATATGGCCCCTGAGACTTTTCCTGTTCCCAAAACTAAAGAGACATGTGGAAGGACGAAGATTTGCGACGATTGGGGAAATGAAAACTGAAAAATACTCAAGGCTGTACTAAGATTGCGAGAAGCATTAACACTAGTGCATTGTATATGAGGGACATTACTTTGAAAGGGACACTATGAATATGATGAATAAATATAAAGTCGTCTTATTTTTTGAACATACTTCGCACATACATACACCCAAAGAAGTTTAGAGATATAGGTTCCAACTCAAACACCATCTGTTGAGATGCTGAAACAGATTTCCATCCTTGTACAGCAGGCGATTTGTTTCATCGAAGTTGATCTACATGGACGACGATTCTGACGAAAAATGAAAACCAGAAGCAGAACACGGCGATACCTTTATCTACACATTAGCAACCGTGCAGACCAGTGATTGCAGAAGTATACAGTGGTTGTAATGTCGCCGTGTAATTCAGTTTTAATCCGGTCTGCGAAAGGAACCGCAGGAAGAGTGCGCGGCATTTCCCCTGGCGCTGATGCGATTGCGGTGTTTAATGGATCCGACGACAGCCTTTCCCAGCCCTGCAGTCGAGGGGTTGAAAAGGGGAACGGGTGGGGGCGGGGGTTGGCTACCTTGATTGGAAAAGCCCCCCTCCCCCTCTCACCGGAACAGAGGCCGTCCGTTTGGCCCGCAGGCCTGCCACCTCTCCGGCAGCTTTGTTCTCGGTCCTTTCAGGGCCGTGATCAGCCTCGAGTGCGCAGGGCGTTCGTAGGCTGCGCACTGCCCCAAAGTCCTTCAAGGAAGATTCAAAATATATTAAATACCAGTGAAGCCTCTCTTGTGGTATATCAAACGAATCAATCGGAGCATTTTTGAGCTTTATATTCAAGTTGAGACAAAATTTTCCGGAATATTAAGGAAGATACAAATCGAATCGAAAAAAAAAAAAAAAAAATTGTGGTAAACGTTGTTCATGTCCAAAAGAGACATCCATCAACATAATGCTCGACCCCACCCTGCACCACAACCTGGAAGACGGTTAATTTGAAATCTTAATCAGAATCTCCTATTTTGTATGAAACACGACGTTTGTTTCATAATAGATTGCGCTGTAATCAGCCAAACTGAAAGAGTCTTTTTTTTTGTTTTTTTTTATAGACGGAACTATCTCAAACAAATACACATCATATTAGCGAAATCGAAGTACAGTTTTTAATATTTTTCATATTACAATCATGTGACTTCTCCCAGAATCGAAAAAGTTACAGACTATGTCCATGCTCTCAACCCGTGGTTAGACTCATCAATGTACTTCAATAATCTCTACGCAATAGTTCCATGTTATTAACGATTGTAGACAGAGTAGATATCATTACCTCGTACTTTGAGCCTCATAGAAATGTTGAAGAAGCTCGTAAAAGGTAATCTAATTTGCTCCCTGATTTCATTGTTTCTTCTGCAACGACGCAGCATTGTCCAATTATTTGCTGAAGTGTTGAACCTAGAGGAAGAGTCTGATGTCTATTTGCTCAAGATTTCACCGTTAATCCACAATTTTCAACTCATTTTAATTTTTTCAAATTACAGCACCATTTACCGTGAAACGAAAACAAGTATCACTCAAAAGTTACATTTTTTTTCACAGATAATCGAAATCTGCAATAAAAAATAACGGTCCCCTTTTTAAGATTTCAATGTCACGCCCCCTCCTGTCTCCGGAGGTCGAGCTTGTCGCTCTAGGAGATGATCAATGTTTACTGCACTTTTTTTTAATCCGATTCGTATTTTTCCAAATTTTCCGAAAAACAGTGTTAAATGCCTCATCCCGTAAATAGCTCAAGGAACCTCCAGTTGAGTCTACGGATTCACCACAAGGAAGATCCTTGGGCTATATATTCACCCCAAGAGTGGCTTCGCTAGAATCTAACATATCTTTATAACGCTTAAGCCGAAAGGGTCACGTTCCTAATATCCATGAAGGTCAAAACTGTTCAATTTTTCGTTCGCTCGGGGAGTACTTGAAACTTTTCGGAACTCAGGATTGTTTCAATTCGTGATACCATAATGTCCAACATGTTTCCTTACTATTTGTGGAAGTTGAATTGAAATTAGATTTTAAAAAGGTTCAATTTCAATATATGAACAGTTCTCTGTGAAATCTACGGCACAGTGTTGGATGAGATAGACAGTGGTGGGACCTGGCATTCGCATCGCCGCATTGTTCGTAGATCTGGGGTTGCGTAACTTCCGCTGCCAGAGAAGTTGTGTCTTTTCACTGTCACCTAAAATGTTTCTGCAAATAATGTTCAACTTAAATTGGCCCTTTCTTGTTCCACTTAGTTCCGGTTGGGAATTACTGTTAGAAAGACAAAAATTGTCTAGTTTCTGAGATTTTGAGTTGGACAGACAGTCTTTATGTAGCTAAAACTAAAGCCGTACTCGTATGTGAGTAAATGTTTGAGTAATCGGGGATACATCAGTAGGAGGTTCAAGTTAGTTGGGGTCGCATTGTCGTGTCCTACATTGGAAAGAGGGAAAAGGTAGGAAGGTCAGTCTGCATATCCCGAGCGGAAAGGAGTGACTGCAGAGGTACAGTACAGGCATCTACTAGAGATACAGATTTCGGGACTCGAGAGGAAACTTGTTTAGGAAACTTTATGGAACTCATACGTACATGGCATTGAATTTATTGCATCCCGTACTTAGTCTACTGCACTGGGGTTAGTTATTTAAGAAGCAAGAAGTATAAATCGGTTGCCACAACAAAAGCATTCCCTAGAAAGAAGCAGTCCCCGCGAGAAACATCGTGGAGCACCTAGAGGCCGACGGCGATTGTCACGGGCTGGCGCCCGACTCGTCTTCCTAAGAACTCCCTTTTTGATCCAGAAACCGGGGGTTTTAACGGCCGGTGTGGGCGCACTTCTTTTCCCTACTTTCCGACAGTTAACAATTTCCTATTGGCCGCTGCTTTGTTCAACCAATCGAAATTGTGGCTTGCCCTCTCTCTGAGTCCTCTAGCGAACCACGTTTCAGCGCTGTGCCTCCTGCATTTCCAGTGTGGGAAGTGGGAAGGTGGTTTGTTTGTGCAATAACAAAACCATACTTTGTAGCAACATTGTTCAGCTGAAAGGAAAACGCCACGGCGCTACCCAGTATGGGCAACAACAACAATGTTTTAGGTCAGTTGGCCACACCTTAAGCTCCGCCTTTGGCCACGCCTTAGGGGAGCTGTTAACTTGCAGTTTTTCTTCTTCACCTTCTCACTCTAGCCTCATGAAACCACTGACGTTGCTGTACCCAAGTGACTGGTATCAACTTTGCTACGTACACTAAAGCGTGCCTGTTGGCCACCAAGGTCTAATGTAACGACTTACAACAGCGTCTAGACGATATATGAAGCTACGCCCATCTTCTCCGAAAGGTAACCTCCTCCCTGAGATAGTGGCTGAGGGCATCAGCAGTTCGCTAAGAGATTTATTTAATGACTACATCTACATCTACATGGGATACTCTGCAAATCACATTTAAGTGCCTGGCAGAGGGTTCATCGAACCACAATTATACTATTTATCTCGCATTCCATTCTCTCTCGATTAGCGCGCGGGAAGAAAGAACACATGAATCTCTCTGTTAGAGCTCTGATTTCTCTTATTTTATTCTGATGATCATTTCTACCTATGTAAGTGGGAGTCAACAATATATTTTCGCATTCGGAGGAGAATGTTGGCGATTGGAGTTTCGCAAGTAGCCCACGCCGCAGCGATAAGCGCCGTTGTTGTAATGATTCCCATCCCAGATCCTGTATCATCTCCGTAACGCTGTCTCCCCTGTATCGTGACAATACGAAACGAGCTGCCCTTCTTTGGACTCTTTCGATGTCCTCCGTCAAATCCACCTGATAAGGATCCCACACTGGGCTGCAATACTCCAAAAAAGGACGGACAAGCGCAGTGTATGCAGTTTCTTTAGTAGTTCTGTTGCATCTTTTAAGGGTTCTGCCAATAAAAGGCAGTCTCTGGTTCGCCTTTCCCACGATATTATCTACGTGTTCTTTCCAGTTTAAGTCTGAAGCAATAGTAATTCCTAGGTATTTTGTGGAGTTTACGGCCTTCACATTTGATTGATTTATGTTGTAAACAAAGTTTAACGGATTTCTATTCGTACTCATGTGGACGACTTTACACTTCTCATTATTTAGAGTCAATTGCCAATTTTTACACCATACTGATATCTTATTCAGATCGTTCTGCAGTTGGTTTTGATCTTCAGATGATTTTACTAGACGGTAAATGACGGCGTCATCTGCAAACAACCTAACAGAGTTACTTAGATTTTCCCCTAAATCGTTTATATAAATAAGGAATAGTAGAGGACCAATAACACTACCCTGTGGAACGCCCGATATCACCTCTGTTTTAGTCGATGCCTTACCATCGATTACTACGAACTGTGTCCTCTCTGACAAGAAATCCCCTATCCAATCGCAAATTTGGGGCGATATACCATAACCACGCAATTTGATTAAAAGGCTTTTTTGGCGTACGGTGTCAAAAGCTTTCTGGAAATCAAGAAATACGGAATCGATTTGCGAACCTTTGTCGATAGCACCTATCACTTCGTGTGAATAAAGAGCTAGTTGTGTTTCGCATGATCGATATTTTCTAAATCCGTGTTGACCTTGGGTCAATAGATCGTTCTGTTCGATATAATTCATAATATTTGAATACAGGATATGTTCCAAAACCCTGCTGCAAATTGACGTCAATGAAATAGGCCTGTAGTTTAGTGGGTTACTCCTACTGCCTTTCTTGAATATACGTGTGACCTGTGCAACTTTCCAATCTTTTGGTACAGATCCTTCTACGAGAGATCGGTTGTATATGACTGTTAAGTAAGGAGCTATCGCTTCAGCATAATCAGATAGAAATCTAATGGGTATACAATCCGGACCAGAAGACTTGTTCTTGTTAAGTGATTTTAGTTGCTGCACTACTCCGATGATATCTACTTCTATGTTACTCATTACGGCATCTGTTCGTAATCGAAATCTGGAATATTGGTTTCGTTTTCTTTGGTGAATGAGTTTCTAAAAGCTAAGTTTAGTAACTCTGCTTTAGTAGCGCTGTCATCGGCAGGATCGCCATTACTATCACGTAGTGAAGGTATTGTTTGTGACTTGCCCCGAGTATATTTAACATATGACCAAAATCTCTTTGGATTTTCAGTCAAATTACGAGAAAGAGTTTCGTTGTGATAAATATTGTAGGCATCTCGCATTGAAATCCTCGCTAAATTTCGAGCTTCTGAGTACGATCGCAAATCCTGGGGATTTCGTGTTCGTTTAAATTTAGTATGCCTTTTCCTTTGCTTTTGCAACAGTGTCCTGACCTGTTTTGTGTACCAAGGGGGATCGCCTCCTTCTTTTATTAATTTATTAGGTATAAATACCCGTAAGATATAGGTGTCTGTTTTAGCCTGTTATCTGCAAAGTTCTCTATTTGTCAGCCCTTTGGCTCACACAGCCTCTCAACAATTCGAACAGTAAAATCAATATATGAGAGCATCATTGCCATAAAATCCTGGCAGTTAGGGTGTTATAGTCTCAATATCTTTTCTAAAGCGATTGATCAGTACTACTATATTTCCCATTTTTACATCAATCAAGTTTTCGTAAATGGAAGAACCGAAATCTGGAAATCAATCTTGATGATAATCTTTCTCATGAGAAACCAGCAAAGAACCCTTTGAATGTTGGTGACTACATGGGGTGTCGTGGGAAGGATATGCGCGAGGTAGCTAAATTTGTGTCCGATGCTTTGCATTTTCCATAAGATATTTTTATTTTATTTATTTTTTTTTTTTTTTTTTTTTTGTATTGTCTATGGGACGTAACTACGGGGTCATCAGTCCCTAAACTTACAAACTACTTATGAACTACTTACGAACTAGGACGGCACAAATATCCATGCCCGAGGGGGGATTCGAACCCCCGACCGTAGTGGCCGTGCAGACCGTGGCTGGAGCGCCTTAGTCCCCTCGGCCACCGCGGCCGGCTCCATAAGATATAAAGCCATTTGTCCCCTCATGTTTTAATGACTGTTTGAAACTGATGCAACCTGTCTGTCCTGTTCCTGATGTTCATCCTAGCTGTGTTTGTGTCCAGATGAATACACAGTCACTGCTGCTGGCACTACATCAATCCAAAGTTTGTACATTACGTATACATGTGTTGTGATACAGGAGGACGTACTTTTATCACTCAGACTGTTTCCTTTCAACTCTGAAAATTCTTCAGTGACACAGCCGACTGCCATGAGATCGTCTTGATATGAGGCCTCAATGCACTGGACATCAGCATAAGTTATATAACAGTGCCTAAGGCTACCGATCCGGAATCCCTGAATTTTCTTCTCTTTCGATGGTCAGTAGGTGTTCTACCTCAATGACGAATAACTTAACATCATCGATCAGGAGCAGGAAGCGCTTCTGCGTATCTGGAAATAGTACAGGTCACCCTCAGCGTACCTGCTGCGTATTTTCCGGTTTGTACACAGTATGTCTCAGTTCTGTTATGACTGTGAAATTTCAAACTGCAGCGACATCTTTTGGCAAGTTGTGACGTTAGATTAGATTAATACTTGTTCCACACATCGTCAATGATATAGCAAGTTCCCACATGCGTGTAGATGGTAAAAGGCTGAAACATGTTTCTGGCCAACTAATCAAACAGAATGCGTCTGGCAATAGTCACAAAACTGTAGTGTTGTAGCGCGACAACATCACGTTTTGTGAATTCCAAATATTCACACATATTGAAATAAATTCAATGGCGATTTTGAATATTTCAGCTGGTCTGAGATTCGAGCCCGGATATGCCGCTTCGGATCAGCCGCCGAACGATTAGGGTTTTGAGGCACGCTTTCAGCCATGTCAGAATTCTAAATCTATAAAAGTGCTTGTTGTACCGACTGTTTAAGTAACTCAAATGTGTTTTGGTAGTTTGCCATACTTTGTGACGGCAGTGAGGACATTAAGGGTGTGGCATGAACTTTAAAGCCGGGAACAAGTCGCACGGGAGAAACTATGAACTAAGTCGCCGAAATCATTGTAGCAGATAAATGTGTTTCTGCACGACTAATTCAAGGGCTGCAAGTAACGCCGATTTCTATAAGTCAATTGTAACTGACAATGAGATACAGTGTTCGCAATGAGAGCTCATACAAAGCAGTAGTGGAGCTTAGTTCAGCCCACAGATGCAGAAGCCAAAGAAAATACGCTACCAGAAGAGTTTTCTTCGATTCCAAACCAATCATTCACAAGATATTTGTAGTAGATGGGCAATCCGGTAGTTTTCGGCATTGTTTACATTCCTTTATCGTTAGTTGGCCTGAATTCGTGGAATTTAAGACAAATAGCGAGACCCAGATGCCTGATCGCTCCTCAAGGACAAGAAAACTAACTGGCCGTATTTCTTGCTGCAAAAACAGGTGCGAAAGCTATCTCAACTAGAATTACATAAACCAAACATGAGAATTCACCTAGAAGTCAAAAATGTGAATCATCATTTAAACAAAAACTCAAAGACATTTTAAAAGCCGCGGCGGTGTGGCCAAGCGCATTGAGGCGCTACGCTACGATGCGCGAGGTCGCTTCCCGTCGGGGGTTCGAGTTCCCCCTCTGGCATGGATTATACTAAAGTCGAAGGAAGTTCATAAGTCTAACTTTAGGGACTGATGATACCGCAGTTAAGTCTCATAAGCTTGACGAACATTTGAACATTTGGAACATTACGGGAATGCAATGAATACTTAGATGAGATATAACATGTACATAGTATATGATGAAGTACTGTCTTAAAGGCCAATCTTGTGTTATAGAACGGTGCCGTGGAATGAAGAATTAATTTCGGCTGAATTAATTCTATCTGACAGGAGCACAGCACGACGTCAACATAATATTGTCACTGTGCAATGCTGTAATGATTACAGTAGGCCATTCTCGCATTTTATGTTTGTTTCGACTATGATAACCTAGCGTGACATTTGTAATTTTATTCAAAGTGACTCCTGCTGTTTTCAGCCAGATCTATTTTATTTAATGTTGTTGACTAATCTGTTTTAATACCTTTTTATCTATGATGATGGTCCTGGACCGAAATTAGTCGATTTTAAGAATTTTAATAAATGTCTGTCTGTAAATCTATCGGACCAAACTGCGTGGTCATCAGTCCTTAGCTTACAAACTACTTAAACCTAGGTAAACTAACCTACGGACAAACACACACACCCATGCCCCAGGGAGGACTCGAACCTCCACGGTGAGCAACCGCGCGCTCCGCGGCGAGGTGCATTCGACCGCTCGGATACTTCACCGCGACAATTTTAATAAAACAGCTGATGGTTAAAGATGCATTTTATTAACGACATGACGGCTGTTAGCACTGACCTTACCAAAACTTTCAGATTACAATAGTGTTGCAAAATAATACGTTGGATACGTTGACAACAGTGACGTTCAAAATGCCGTTGTTCAGAATATTGGTGAGCAGGGGCAAGGGGGGGGGGGAGTGACCAATACTAATCAAGTAAGGGAAATATCAGGGAGAGAGTGAGTAATACCAATCAAGAAAGGAAAATATCATTTCCGTCGTCTTAATATTCTGATTATAAACACAACACAGAGATCAAATAAGAAACAAAGAATACACGAATATTTCCTGAAATAATTATTAACCTAATACATTTAATGTCACTAATAAGTGTTAACTTTAAAACGGACCTGGTGCTTATGATAAAGAAACATTTGATTTCATCACTCTGTAATTCAGTTTAAATTTTTCTTTTGATTATTATCTCGATGTTTGGAGTGAAATTACTGGTCATTTGCCGCATTGTACCAGTAAGCTGTACGTCGGTAAGATTAATATGGACATTAAACTTCGTTAATTTCATTATAGAAAAAAATATTAATGAAAAACCACTTTTACCCAAATGTTTAGTTTAAAAGAAATGATTGCAAATCTATCCTACCAAACTGTAAGGTCATCAGTCCGTAGCTTACAAACTACTTAAACTAAGGTAAACAAATCTAAGGACAACATACATAAAACCATGCCCGAGGGAGGACTCGAAACCCCGACGGCGGGCCGTCCGCGGTGGCCGAGGGGACTGAGGCGCTCCAGTCACGGTCTGCACGGCCACAACGGTCGGGGATTCGAATCCCCCCTCGGGCATGGATATTTGTGCCGTCCTTAGAATTAGTTAGTTCATAAGTAAAGTTTATGGACTGCTGACCCCGTAGTTAAGTCCCATAAGCTATACATTTTTGAACTCGACGACGAGCAACCGCGTGCTCCGCAGCGAGACGCCTTTTGCTCTACCGGTAATTCATTTCGTTGCGGACGCTGATGGTGTTTGTTCGTTGTTGTACGACGTGTTCTTAGCTCACCTTTTTCTATTACAGAGTGCGTTTAGTCTTCTGACCAGGCGCGCTGAGTCACGGCGTCAGGCAGATCGCTCAGTTACTCCACCGGCTGCAGGATTGAGTAGCTTGGGAGTGGCCGTGCGCTCTAAGGCGACTTGCTGCGGAGTGAGCAGTTGCTACCCGTCTGATGTTCGAGTCCTCCTTCGGGTGTGTGTGTGTGTGTGTGTGTGTGTGTGTGTGTGTGTGTGTGTGTGTGTGTGTTGTCCTAACCATAAGTTATTTTAAGTAGTTTGTGAGTCTTAGGACTGCAGTTTGGTCTCATAGTTTTACAGACATTTGAAGTTTTGAAGTCTTTTAGTGTAATGTTCTTGTACAATAACTCCATATTTTGTCCTCTTCCTAAATTTGTACTACTACAAACGCCAAGCAAACTTCGACACCGAAAAACTATGCTGACAAAGCGAAGTGAACGGGCCCGTCTTCGTGCGCTCGCGCCAGCAATGAAACAGAGTTATCAAAGCGGTAGAGGGGTGGGGGGGGGGGGGGCACTTTGCAGGCAGTGCCCATGGGTAAGCGCTCACGGGCACCCGCGCTCGCATCAACGCATTTTCCCACTTCTGCCCTAAGAGTTTCTATGTTGTATTACAGAGGTCATTTTATGTAATATCAATAGAATTGTGCGTAAAGGCAAACACCACGTATTATGTTATTTACGAGATTCTTATAGTTCTATACTGACAGCAGTAATTTTTGCAGAAGTTGTTACAATGCAACACCATGTTTCCCGGAGTTTTGCTACACGATATGTGTAAGCACCAATGTTAGATCCTATGAGCCTCAAAGGAACATTCTCCTTGTAGATCTTAGGAAGACCATACAATCTAGGTGGTACAGCACAGAAAGAATTAAGACTCTCAATAGTCTCCTGTGACAAGGGACTTTTCTTCAGGAGGTTATTAGTCTTTCTCAACACTCTTTGTACGGTCAGCACAGTTTCTACGATTTTCCGAATGAGAAAGTAGACATTGCATCTTTTGAATGTAACAGTTCGCTTTCAACAAAACTGATGTTTCTTTGTTCGCTGGCGAGATAACTGTATCAGGTTCCATTCTGAGTGAACGTAAAGCAGACGCTTCATCTTCTGTTATAATACAGTTTGGTGGACATCTTCGTAGTTTATTGAGTCCAACAGTAGGTAGGTATGAACACCATATTAAGCCAGATAGAGCTGACGTACTTCCAGAAGGACGAGAACGGCAGCTTACTTTTTTATTCTTGTCTATAAGAATTCGTGCATAGTGTCACATTTTATTTCTTGAAATCGACTGCTCCCATTGCAGATCAATTTTAGCTTCTGTTGTGGTTTGCAAGGTGGTTGGATACGGCTGCAAAGTTTAGGTTCATACAGAAGATACTGAAGACTTCCTCCAAGTTGGGTTTATATTTCTTGAACTTTCTTCAATTTTTGAGACATATGTATATATTTTATCTAAAATATTATTTTAATAATAATGATTCATGTGATTAAAATTATAAAACATTCATTTTCGCGTCATTCCAGAAAGAAGGGCAGTATTGCAAAACTAATGGCGTGATTGTGAAAAAAATCACTTATAACGATTTTGTGCAGACATATGGAGGTAATTAGTAGCCTCTGAGAAAGAAAATTAAACCAAGAATTATTCTGAGCTATCTGGGCTAAGAGCCCGGCGGCTTTCTTACGTCGATTGCAGGGTTTGCGTTTGATTGACTCTGATATTTTCGTGAGTTTTGATTTGGGTTTCCTCTTCACTCGCGTTCCTCTGTCTGATTAATTGCAGCTAATTGAGGCTAAGTTTGGTGTGAAGTTAACAAATCTATTTTGAGATTAACTGTCTTCTACTTCCTTTTTATTCGATGTTCACTACTACGAACAAACTAATGGAACTGCAACGGGAAGATGTGTAGATGTCACTTTTGTCGTTTTGATTCATAGTTGTGAGAAATTAAGCGTCTAATTGTAACACCTAAATTCAATCCACCGAATATTCAGTTCACTATGGAGGTGGAAAAGGATAGTTGCTAGCCGTTCCTTGATGTACTGGACAGAAGGAAGGTTGACGGAACTTTGTGACATGATGTATATAGGAAGTTTACTCACACTGATTTGAATCTGCGAGCTGATAGTTGTCACCATCGTACCTTGGTTAACAGGGGCCGTGTCATTAAAGACCCTGAGAGTTTGTCAGCTGAGTTGTCCCATCTCGAGGTCACCTTTCGTCAGAATGGTTATAGTGAGAGGCAGATAAAACGTGCGTTGCACTATCAGCCTACTGTGCAACGGGTGAGGGACGATAGTAACTAAGTGGCACATAAATCAATGTCCATTTTGCCTTACGCAGGATGCACTTCCAACAGGATTGGTCGTATTTTGAGGAAATTTGGTTTTCGACTGCCTTCTAAGATAAACGCCTTGGGGTCGGTAAAGGATGATTTTGGTTTGCGTAAGGCTGGTTTCTATCGTGTTCCTTGCAGTTGTGGCGAGTTATATATTTGACAGACAACCAAGACTGTGGAAGCCCAGTATATTGAACACAAGCGGAACACTCGATTACAACAGCAGAGCAAATTCGTCTTGGCACTGGTCATCCTATGGAATACAAGAAGATAGAGATTCTGGCACGCACTTCCACCTACTGGGATACTGCTATTAAGGAAGCTGTAGAAATTAAAAGAGCAAGTTACCTTATAAATAAAGATGATGGTTTTTCCCTGTCTCTAGTCAAATGCTGCCTCACTTGTTGATTCAAAGTTACTGTTGATAATTCTGATGTTATGTCATCTATGGTTGTGTTGACTCTACGGTAACTTGTACTGTGTGTTGGATCATTAAATTAGGTATTAAATTCGCTTGCACATTGTTTGAGTGCTGTTGTGCCTTGAGAATCCAGGGTGTGCTCCTGTCGAAATATCAGCGGTGGGAACGACCTCACCCGGCAGCATACTCGTCAGTTGTTTGAAAATCCTACATTAAATTAATGATATTCTTGAGCTACTGTATGGCTGTCATTTATTCCGTGAACGCCCTTCAATTTTCCATCGTAGCCGTACATTTTGTACACTTGTACACGAGGAGATGACCCATAGATTGAATTTCACCACACACACAAATATATATTGAACAGTCTGACAGGCTGCACTTGTACATCAACTGTTTGCATCTTCTAACACTTGTTCTTATGCGTTTCAAGGCCGTCCATAGCTTCCTTTGGAGATTGAGACATTCTATCATCTTCTTCGTGTTGACTGCAGAATTTTGGTTCTTATTTTGTCTTGTGGACCATAGAGCCTTCCAAACTGTTCACCCCAATCTTCCTTATAGCTGTCCTGGATTCAGACCTATTTATAGGTGTTAGGTCTTGATGAATAGGGAGGTCCGGGTTGTCTAGAATTTTTCTGTATGTCAGTTGCCATCGACTAACTTCAGGAGGCCCAGTGTTTGATAGGACTGGGCAGCCACGCACAGGGGGTGGCCCTGAGCGTTTCCGATATTGTTCGAATTGTCTTCCTCGGCTTCGGATACATGTGCATTTCTCATCCAGACTGGTGAACAGTACTCTGCTCCGCTGTATACAAGCGCCAATGTTGAAGTCCTCAAAGTGATCGCTCCACATTCCCATGTCGTTCCAGCCAGTTTCGAAAGAGTAGCATTGGGGTGCGACGTGTAGACTACCTCCAAGATGCTGCACCCTGGACAAAGCTGTGACATGGCTCAGCGGCGAAAAGTCTACACAACCACAGCGGCCGCAGGCACTAACGCCTCCAGGTCCACGCGAAGGCAAATGGAGCAATAAAGGAACTTAAACATGAAGAGACTGAATTTATGTCAACGTAGAAGGCTATTCAAGGACTAAAGGAGGAATCCCTACAAAACTCTGAACGAGAGAACTCGTGTCTTATACCTACAAGAGACCCACCTCCAGACGAAACTACCGGGGTTTACTAATGTGAGACTCCGTTCACTCTGAAGAGGCGGCTCAAGGTCATTCGGCCGGCACTCCGCACGTCACGTGATCACCCCCTCCACAGTGCCTTTTCCCCTCTCCCCAGCGCACCGTCCATCCCTTCTGCAGTTCTACAACAGTGTGGTAGCGCTTCTCTGCGTTTACATTTAAATTTGTTACAATGTCGAGTCTGTGTGATATTAGGCGTCAATCGAAGGATATTGTGTATAATTTTTTCAAAGCGTTGGAAAACTGATAAGAAAAGTTTTGCGACTTTTTCAGAGACACTCAAAAAACAACCGCAGAAGCCTGTCAGGTGTCGGTAAGAACAGTACAACGATTTCCAAAAAGAGGTAATCCGCCGCTCAATCGAAGAATTTTACGATAATGCTGAATACCCAACACTTAAAAAACTTAAAGATTTTTAAAAGATAAGATAGACTATGCAGGAGGTATTACATCTTTGCATAAAATTGTGAGAAAACTTGGCTTCAGATACAGAAGAGCTAATGACAGTCGAAGATTTTTGATGGAGAGAAAAGATGTTGTAGCCGCAAGAGCCTCGTTTTTAAGAAGAATGCTTGAAATAAGTAATGAAGATCATCCTGGACCTATCATTTACATCGACGAAACATGGGTGCTCCAGTCTAAAAGCGGTGGTAATTACCACCAAGAAATGAATAATACTGTCTTTAGGAAATGGTTTACTGATCTCCTTCGAAGCCTGGAAGAAGGATGTGAGATTGTCATGGACAATGCATGCTATCATTCCATGCTTAAAGAAAATATTTCCAACTCAAGTTTCAAGAAAGCCGATATTTTGGAATGGCTGCAAAGCAAAAGCAAACCTCTTGATCCCACATAAACCATAGCCGAATTGCTTTGCTCTGTCAGGCAACACAGCAGCAGTTTTAGGCGATATGAGCTTGATCATCTAGCTACAGAAATGGGACACGAATTAATACGGCTTCCTCCTTATCACTGTCAGTACAATCCCATTGAACTGATATGGGCTCAAATAAAGCGAGAGGTAGCAGAAAAGAATTCTACATTTAAAATTAGAGATGTGAGAAAATTACTGGAGGACGCCATTAAAAACGTGACAATAGAAGATTGGCAGAAATGCGTTGCCCATGCGGAGCGATTGCAGGAAGAAGACTTCGCGAAGGAAGGACTTAGAAGTGAACAAATTCAGAGGATTTTAATAAATCTACGTGACGCTAGTGACGAGATATCCAGTGATGACGAAGATAGTGAAGCTGATGTCCGCCACCGTAGTTTCCTCTACAAAGGAAATAGAGACGATGCTATAGGAAGGGAAGAGGAAGTAGATCAAGATAAAATAGGAGATACTTTACTGAGAGACGAATTTGACAGATCCCTGAAAGACCTAGGTCGGAAAAAGGCCCCATGAGTAGATGACATACCCTCAGAGCTACTAAAGTCTCTGGGAGAGCCAGCCATGACAAAACTATTTGAACTGGTGTGTGGGATATATGAGACTGGCGAAATACCCTCAGACTTTAAGAAAAATGTAATAATCGCCATTCCAAAGAAATCAGGCGCAGACAGGTGTGAAAATTACAGAACCATCAGTTTGATAAGTCATGGTTGCAAAATTTTAACACGAATTATTTACAGGAGAATGGAAAAGCTGGTAGAAGCTGACCTCGGGGAAGATCAGTTTGGATTCAGGAGGAACGTAGGAACCCGGGAGGCAATACTCACTTTACGTCTTTTCGTAGACGATAGATTCAGGAAAGGCAAACCTACATTTTTAGCTTTTGTAGATTTGGAGAAAGCGTTTGACAATGTTGACTGGAATACACTCTTTCAAATTCTGAAGTCAGCAGGGGTGAAATACAGGGAAAGGAGAGTTATTTACAACTTGTGCGAAAGCCAGACCGCAATTATTAGACCCGAAGAGCATGAAAGGGAAGCATCAGTTGAATGGAATGGACAGTGTGTTGAAGAGAGCGTATAACATGAACATTAACAAGAGCAAAACAAAAATAATGGAATGCGGTCTTAGAAAATCAAGCGATGCTGAAGGAATTAGATTACGTAACGAAACAATGAGGGTGGTAGATGAGTTTTTTTACTTGCGTAGTAAAATAACATGCGATGCCGCAGTACAGAGGATATAAAATGCAGAATGACAATGGGAAGGAAAGCATTTTTGAAAAATAGAAATTTGCTAACATCGAATATTAATTTAAGTGTAAGGAAGTCTTTTCTGAAGGCATTTGTGTGGAGTGTTGCCTTTTACGGGTGTGAAACATGGACGATAAGCAGTGCGGACAGGAAGAGAATAGAGGCTTCTGAAATGTGGTGCTACAGAAGAATGCTGAAGATTTGGTGGGTAGATCGCATAACTAATGAAGAGGTACTGAACAGAATTGGTGAGAAAAGGAATTTTTGGCATACCCTCACTGAAAGAAGGGATCGCTTGGTAGGACACATTCTTAGACATCGATGAATTGTAAATTTAGCATTGGAGGGAAGTGTGTGGGGTAAAAATCGCAGAGGGAGATCAAGAGACGCGTATAGTAAGCAGATTCAAGTGGATGTGGGTTGCCGTTCTTATGAGGAGAAGAAAAGGCTTGCTCAGGATAGGGTAGGGTGGAGAGCTGCATCAAACCAGTCTCCGGACTGAAGACCATAACAACATAACAACCCATGAGTAATCAATGAATTTTGTTTGTGGTACACATTTCATCATTTATGATTCATGTTGTACGTTTACGAATGAAGAGACACGATAGAAAAATAGTTAGGAAATAGTTCTTTAAAAGTAGAATTAAAACAGTCTAGATCACAGATTATTATTATTATTATTATTCATAAGTGGTTTCGGTCAAGCGTAGGCCATCATCATATGATTAGCACCATGGTGGCAGGTGGTGATGGTGGTGTACACGGCGAGCAACGTCCACGTTTGTTTGGCTCGCTGTGTTCACCGCCGCAACCTGCCACCATGGTCCTAATTATATGATGATGGTCTACGCTTGATCAAAACAGTAAATGTTCAAATGTCTGTATATCTATCGGACCAAACTGCGTGGTCATCAGTCCGTAGCTTACAAACTACTTAAACCTAGATAAAGTAACCTAAGGACAAACACACACACCCATGCCTCAGGGAGGACTCGAACCTCCAAGGCGAGCAACCGCGCGCTCCGCAGCGAGACGCTTTAGACCGCCCGGCTACTATATATCTGCGATCTGGTCTGTTTCAATTCTGTTGTTTTAAGATCTCTGTTTCTCCATAATGCTTTCTAAAATTACTAAATAGTTCTTTGTTACCGTTTTCTGCTACGTAATAAATTACTTCAGCCTCAGTTGTTCCAATGATACAGACAAATCTTTAGACGCGAGCGCATTTTCCTCGTTGCTTTGTGCAGCTCGTCTGTACTGGCGAGCTGAAGTGGGACACAAGACAGCCCTCTCGGTGAGCAGCAGAGCAGATGGTGGCTCTTTCTAGCGGCAAGCATTTACATCCAGCGCACAGTCAGACGCGCAACCGCCGCAGATTAATTTCGAAAGGCACAGAGATGAAGCACTCAGCCGCCCTCAAACGACCACACAGGGCGGCGCTGGGGCGTTAGATACTTTGCACTGGGCTGTCGCTCTGGCGGCTGCGTTATTTGCTGCTCTGTGTCGCTGTTGTAAAAGATCCAGGGCTGTCTTGCCAAAACAGAGATCAATACAACGTAGAATAGGTTCGTTCTACAGTCCTTGTTAGAATATTCAACGTGATGTTTATTAAAAAGACGGGTCCAACAATAACCTAGATCAGGCCTGGCCAACATACGGCTCGCGGGCCATGAAGAAGAATTTTTTTAAACATACTACACCGGATAAAACAATTTGGAGATCAATTTGGATATATAGGTTTGAACATATCCTGTATTCAAATATTATGAATTATATCGAACAGAACGATCAATTGTCCCAAGGTCAACACGGATTTAGAAAATATCGTTCATGGGAAACACAACTAGCTCTTTATTCACACGAAGTGATGGGTGCTATCGACAAAGGTTCGCAAATCGATTCCGAATTTCTTGATTTCCAGAAATCTTTTGACACCGTACCTCACAAACGGCTTTTAATGAAATTGCGTGGTTATGGCCACAAATTTGCGATTGGATAGGGGATATCTTGTCAGAGAGGACACAGTTCGTAGTAATCGATGGTAAGGCATCGACTAAAACAGAGGTGATATCGGGCGTTCCACAGGGTAGTGTTATTGGTCGTCTGCTGTTCTTTATGTACATAAACGATTTAGGGAAAAATCTAAGTAGCTCTCTTAGGTTGTTTGCAGATAACGCCTTCATTTACCGTCTAGTAAAATCCTCTGAAGATCAAAACCAACTGCAGAACGATCTGAATATCAGTATGGTGTAAAAATTGGCAATTGACTCTAAATAATGAGAAGTGTGAAGTCATCCACATGAGTACGAAAAGAAATCCGTTAAACTTTGCCGGCCGCGGTGGCCGAGGGGACTGAGCCGCTTCAGTCACGGTCTGCACGGCCACTACGGTCGGGGGTTCGAATCCGCCCTCGAGCATGGATATTTGTGCCGTCCTTAGTTGTAGGTAGTTCATAAGTAGTTTGTAAGTTTAGGGACTGATGACCCCGTAGTTAAGTCCCTTAAGCTTAACAAACATTTGAACATTTCGTTAAACTTTGTTTCCAAGACAGATCAATCGAATGTGAAGGCCACAAACTCCACAAAATACCTAGGAATACTATTACTTCAGAATTAAATTGGAAATAACACGTAGATAATATCGTGGGAGAGGCGAAACAGAGACTGCGTTTAATTGGTAGAACCCTTAAAACATGCAACAGAACTACAAAAGAAACTGCATACACTACGCTTGTCCGTCCATTTTTGGAATATTGCAGCCCAGTGTGGGATCCTTATCAGGTGAGTTTGACGGAGGACATCGAAAGAGGCCAAAGAAGGGCAGCTCGTTTCGTATTGTCTCGATACAGGGGAGACAGCGTTACGGAAATGATACAGGATCTGGGATGGGAATCATTACAACAACGGCGCTTATCGCTGCGGCGTGGGCTACTTGCGAAATCGCCAATCGCCAACATTCTCCTCCGAATGCGAAAATATATTGTTGACTCCCACTTACATAGGTAGAAATTATCATCAGAATAAAATACGAGAATTCAGAGCTCGAACAGAGAGATTCAGGTGTTCATTCTTCCCACGCGCTATTCGAGAATGGAATGGGAGATAAATAGTATAATTGTGGTTCGAAGAACCCTCTGCCAGGCACTTAAATGTGATTTGCAGAGTACCCCATGTAGATGTAGAACTGTTAGCAGCGGCAGAATGAACTAAAGTGGTTCCATATGTTTCTCTCGGTTCTACGAACTGGACACAACAACATTACGGAAATCGAGATAGTGGTAATAACAGAAAACTGCTGCAGCAAGGGTTGGTGTTGATTCGAGGTTACTCTACCAAACGAATTACACATGTAGATGGAGCCAGGCCCGATAGCGTTGTTGTATACTGGTTGTGTGGAAAATATACGTTCGGTGATTTGATTTGATGTCAGCTGCTGGGGAAGGTAAGAAAGGGGTAAAACGTAAGAAAGAGAAAATCAAGAAAAATAAAGGCAGAACCAAAAGCGAGAGATGAAGCATTATCACAGAAGAAGGCACTTACATATTTGAAACAGTGGCATCGAGATCGTGGAAACTAGTAATTTAAGAAATTGAAGCAGATATGGCTTACCCAAAACATGCTAGATGAAAAAAATACAGGAAAAAAAAGAAATTTAAAATATTTCTTAAGTATATTATACCAATAAAGGGAAGTGCAAGAAAATTGGTTGAAGAAAAAGCATCAGAAGTAATTTATGCAATAGAAAAAAGAATGGAACTTGAATAGCAAGGATTGACTGAGAATGAAATATTATCTCAATATCCACAATAGTCTAGTGTGTCTCATACTTCCTATGAACGTAGCAGACAGATTATTCAGTCATTGAAAGAAGAGTGATATATATATATATATATATATATATATATATATATATATATATATATATATATATATACAGTGTGTGTGTGTGTGTGTGTAATAAAATAAATGATCACGGGGTAAAGTGCTGGACTGAAAACCGAAGGGTCGCGGCTTCGAAACCTTGTCAGATCTCGGAATTTTTGAGTCTGCTTATTAAGCCAGCCTTCACCTCTCAAAGATGTGGGGAGTCGCCAGAAACGACACGTGGTTCGAATTCCATTGGGGTAGGCTAGGGACACGGAAACCGCCGAAGTGGCGTACAATTGAAAGACATACACTAGGCCAATGAGTCACACGAAATTATTATTATTTATATTGTTATTATTATTACATATAGATGGGTTTATGTAGTTTAATGAGCAGGTACTACAATGCAACGAAAACGTGGCTTGCCCGAAGCTATGGCATGGAGAGCAATGACAAGGTTGCCAGCGTGACATACAGAAGAAGGTGGCTGCAGCTATCGGGGTGTCCCTAAGTTCAATGTCCAGGACGTCGATATCAACACAATATCAAGAGAAATAGTCCGAAATCACCTTCGGGAATGTAGCCTCTAAGCTCGGAGACCTACGGTGTGTGTCCCATTAAATCCAAGACACCGTAATAGTGAATGGCTGCGGGTTCTGTACATCGTTGAAACAACAGTTTTGTGTTCAGCTAGACAATCGTCGTTCCTTAAGATAGAGAGAACGTGGAACTCGGAACAATCCTGCTTATGTGCAGGATACATGACCACCCCATGGTGGTAGAAGTTTGGTGTGGGCAGGGAATACTATTGGCGGAGGTACTGACCTCCAAGTCGTTCAGAATGTCGCTTTGACTGCTCACTGGTTAGGGCTGAGATCCTTCGACCTTTTGTTGTGCCCTACTCTGGTGCTATTGGAGATGGGTTCCTCCTGGTGGACGATAAGCTCATCCCCACAGAGCTACATTGCTGATTGTAGGGCTCGGCTTGTTCACTGGACTACTTCGACTTCCCGTCAGTTAAAGTATGAGGACATATCCTTCCCGTAGAAGTGTCTGATGTGAAATTCAAGATTTTCCCGATGGATTGAATGTTCATAAAATTTTCGGGTATGCAGCCGGCTGTCGTCTAATACATCACATGATATTTCTGCCAGAGACCTGCTAGCCATCTTCAGGTGAGTCGTCGAAGACTGATGAGTGCATACAAAGTTCCGCTATATGTATGAAACTTGGCGGTTACAACGCATGCGTCGAAACATTATAAGCAGACGGACCACATGCCGGATGACAAGGCCCTCCCTGGTGGAGTCGCGGAATTCAGTTGTCCCCTCTTTGACCCTCACAATCGACGTCAGCGCGCTCTGTCGTCTTGTATCTGAGCAAATTTTAGAAATAACGGGATTCCACACTTTATCAAGTTGGTAGCCACTGTTCCGGTTCGTCAAATTTTACGAGGCACTTATTTCCACAGATTTTTTGATAATGGAGTCCCAAAAAGATGTTGTCGTGGTCAAAATTACAGTTTTCTCATACTCCATAGTATGTCTAGTGGAAATACAATGTTCAGCAATAGCAGACTATCTTGGCTTTGAAAGGCATGTGTTGCGTTTGTGTTCACTGCAACGTTCTTCAACGGTGTGCCTAGTCTGACCTACATAAGCCATACCATAATAGCAGGGAACTTTGTAGACACCAGCCTTTCGTAACAACGAGTCATCCTTCACCGAGCCCAGTAAGTCTCAAATTTTGGATGTTGGACGGAAAATCACCTTCATCTGAAAATTATGGAGAGTTCTTGATTTTTTAAAAGAAATATTATCCACAAACGGAATAAAAGCAATAGATTTTGCCGGTGTATCCTCTTCGTTCTCCACTATCTTATTCTTCTTTCTAAGTGAGAATGTCTTATTTCTTTGCTGGTTAGAATATCCATCAGTTTTCTCGAAACATTTACTGGAAGTGAGGCAGCTCTTGTGGCATACTATCAGCATCTGAGATTGTATGAGCTCTGTGAACAAGTGTTTTAAGGACACTACTGGTTTGCGACGGATGGTGCCAACTTTAACCTTGTATATATGAATCAGTATGAGTTGGATTCCGATAAATTGAGTGTCGCAAAGAGCCATCATTCTTCCATTTACCTAAAACACCCAAAAACGCAAATATCCTTTTTGTTTTATTTCCATAGTGAACCGGATGTTACTATGAAGGGTATTGAGGGGATGTAAAAACTTCTTTAGATTATATTCCAGGCCAAACAATGAATGTATCATCTACATACCTAAAAACACACCGTAGATTTAAGGGGTGTTGATTCAAGGGCTCGTTCCTCAAAGTCCTCCATGAAAAGGTTAGCCACCAAGGGAGACAGAGGGCTGCCCATGGCGACACCGTCAGTCTGCTCGAAGTATTCATTGTTGAAAACAAAACATGTCGAGGAAAGAACATGCTGAAACAGAGCGGTGACATCTGCTTGAAAATTTTTACCAATTACTTTCAAAGAATCTGTGAGGGGAACGTTTGTAAAAAGAGGTACTACATTTAAGCTGACTAAAACGTCAGAGCTACTCAGACGATGTTCCCCCATTCTACCGATAAAATCTCCAGAATTTCGTATATTGTGCAAGCATTTACCAACCAATTGTCTGAGTGAGGAAGCAAGACGTTTTGCTAAGTCACATGTGGGGGCACCAATATTGCTCACTATCAGGCGCAAAGGCAAATTCTCCTTATGAACCTTAGGAAGACCATTCTACCTTGGTGGTACAGAGCCATATCGTCTTAAACTCTTGATGCTTGCTTGAGGTAATGAAGAATTTAAAAGAGCAATGGTCTTCGGTTGCGTCCGTCTTGTAGAATCAACATCCAACTTTCTACTGGCAGAATCATTTAATAACTGATATATTTTATCTGCGTACACAGTAAGAGATATTTGAAATGTTGCATTACCTTTATCAGATTTCAGTATCACAGTATCAGGATCCTATCTGCGGAGGTTAAATTACTGCGTTGTTGAGGAGCTTTCATCAGAGCACGGCTGGTCTCTCTTCATATTTCTTCTGCAGCATCCGTCGGAAGACTTCGTACACCACTCACAAAACTTATTAAACGAAATGCTTTGGGTGTAGGTGCAAACTTTAATTCTATGTAAAGAACTGATAACGTCGCAACGTCCAAAGTTTTCTCCGTGAAATTAATAACGGAACTTCGGGTAGTTTTCTGCTGTGGTGACACTTTCTGAGGCAATAGACGATCAAATTTTGGCGCACTCATCAATCTTGCACGACTCACGTGAAAACGGCTAGTAGGCGTCTGGCCGAAATATCATGTGATGTATTAGATGACGACCGGCTGCATACACGAAATTTCTGTGAACATTCTATACGCCGGAAATATTCTGAAATTCACATCAGACATCCCTACGGGAAGGAAATGGCCTCATACGTCTATCTGCCGAGCAGCATGGGGTTCTCTCCTGAGTCTCAGGAGCCGCGCGTTTCGCGTATTTCAAGCGTTAACTTCGCGTCGCAATATCTCGTGATGTAATTGGAATATTGCGATGCAATCAACGCCATTGTTTATGTGATTTGTCATGCTATGGATAGGGTGTCTATTAAAAAAACATAAATTTCTGTTAAACACATTTGCTTTCGTGTTAGAATGTTTCCAAATATGTACATTCATGGGCCCCAGCCGTACATTGACACCGGTGAAAGTAGTTTTCCAATAGTTCTTATTGTTCCAGAGATATTTTGGGTGGACAAGATAGCTGGGGCACCCTGTATATAACATGATCAGTATTCGACGCTTTTCAAGTCAACATTTCAGCAGACGTCGTTATTCAAAAGCGCATATACATTGAAAATGCTGTACAATAGGAACCACTGGTTAAAATGATTGCAGTTTTGGACTGTAGTCGCTTGAAGAAAGGGGAAACACAAAACTTTTTTAAAAAAGATGTAGTTCGCAGCCTTACCTAGTGCTGTAAGCGGCATAACGAAAGTCCATTGCGGAAAATGACGTCCACGTCATTCACAACTTGTGGTACTGTTAGTGGAAAGCCCATCCACCAAGGCAAGGATGGGGATAATGGATTTTAGTTCTCCTTGCACCAAAAACCGCAGAAAAAGCACTTAATCGTTCTGTTTATAATTGTCTTTGGGCCGAAGACCGCAGAAAAAGCACAAAATGGTTTGGTTTGTAATTTCCCTTGGGAAAAATTGCAGAAAAAGCACGTAATGGTTCGGTTTGCAATAGTCCTTAGGAAAAAAAACAGAATAAAAACCACGTAATGGTTCTAATTGTCCTTGAAAAAAAATAGCACATAACATAAGACCTGTTAATAATAATGGAAATTGTGCAAGATATCTTCAGTAAGCTGTCCGTTTTCCGCCAGAAGTTGAACCCGATGAACATCATGCTCAATAATAAACAGTAGTGTGTTAGGAGTCACAATGTCAATACGATGCGTAATTCGTGCCGTCATTTCAGCCATTGAACACAACACTTTTCAAATAAACCCCCAGCCAGAAGTCACACGGATTTATGTCCGGTGACCTTGATGGCCATGGTATGGGAAAATAGCTGTTGATAAATTCGTCGTTTGGGAAATGGATTTTCAGGAATTGCTTCACTGGCTTTGCAGTTTGCGGAGGGGCGCCATCGCCCGTGAATACGATACTATTCAAACAGCCACGCTATTGAAGACTTGGAATGAATGCTTGGATAGAAGATTTTTTTACCGCCAACTAATTCATTCGTTACAGTAGTCATATCCTTATAAGTTGTCGTGGAGGTCGATACCTTTTAAACGCTGATCGTACTTACAAGCACGTCGGCATATGAGTTTCAGTCATCCGCCAGATACTTTTGTAGTTACTTTTGATATTTCGGAAATCTTC
Organism: Locusta migratoria; assembly: GCA_026315105.1. Classification (NCBI taxonomy): domain Eukaryota; kingdom Metazoa; phylum Arthropoda; class Insecta; order Orthoptera; family Acrididae; genus Locusta; species Locusta migratoria. Next base: position 430,464,399 of record CM048747.1, read on the forward strand.
ATCAATAAATTCTTGTATGGTATCTGTAATTTTACAAGAGTTCATTTCAATGACATACATTTTATGGACTCATTGACTGACTTTTCTGACAACATTCTGGGAAATATTAAGATCAAAACATATTAATGAAACATCTGAAGCATTAAATTAAAATTTGTGATGCGACAGGGAATCGAACCCGGACCTCCATGCTTACTAGGCAGACCTTACCGCTAGACCACCGCATCACTAGCGATTAAAGCGCCTCGGAATGGAGGTTCAGGTTCGATTCCCAGTCGCATCACAAATTTTAATTCAATGCTTAAGATTTATCATTAACATGTCTTTGACGTATTCGAGACGAAAATCTGTCTCAGGGATTATTTATTTGTATTTACATTAATATTAAGATCGCGATTAAAGCGCCTCGGAATGAAGGTTCAGGTTCGATTCCCAGACGCACCACAAATTTTAATTCAATTCTTCAGATTTATCATTAATATGTCTTTCACATATTCGATACGAAAATCCGCCTGAGGGATTATTTATTTGTATTCACATTAATATTAAGATCATTAATCATTTTGTACTTGCACACTCGTGTTGGTTCTCATCGCTCTCTACATTTTGTAATATGACGATTTCAGACATGCATTAAGATCAAGTGTTGAGTTTGGTTAAATGACAGAATTTGCAGAAAATCGCCAGACAATGAGATCTCTCTGATTTCATTTAATCATGTCAATGAGTCGTTAGGTTTTGATTTTTGCACAAATATCGACAATGTTTTGATGGTTCAATTGTCGACATTTAGAGATACGATTTCCCATGTTGTCACAAATTATATTCAAGCTCTAGAATCGAGTAGTAATTCATAAACGTTTTTACTTGTTTCCCCACATATTTGTGATTTACTTAATTTTATATTGATGTCTCTTTTCTCCATGCCAAAATAAAATCAGATATTGCAATGAGTTTTAAGTGATGAGTTCCTGAGACTCGTTGAATATCAAAATTTTAGGTATTCAGAATGTCACGAGAGTGAGTATAACGATCGCCACTTCGGTTGTTGGCGAGTTGTATTGTCGTACGTTTGAAAACCAAGAAGAAATGTAAAACTTTTTTTAAATTAATGTCTTAAAATTCTAGTTTTGAATAATAATTTATGAAAAATTCTCAATATTGATTTTATATCATTTTATTTTTAGTTTAATCTACAAAACACATTGACCAACATAGGTCCCGCAAGTAGAAGAAACCCGCACTGACGAGCCTGTGTCAGAAGAATTATGATTGTGAAAGAAGAAGAATTTTAAATTAGGCCCATTTAAATCTCAAGGACCAATTACAAGCGATCCAGAAACAAAGGGATGTTTCTCAGACTATCATTATACATATTTCAATAAGAATGGTTTAAAAATTTCAAGTCCATGGCTATATTACTGTAATATTTAAAAATGGCCTTATTGTCATTTATGTTGGTTGTTCGCAGACGTTCAGTGCAAATCTTATTCCTCAGCATGGGTCGACGGTGTTTCCGTTGGAAGTAATTTTACGCAATTTATGTCTCGCCATGAAATTTTATGGCAGCATATTAATGCGGCTGTTTCTTATAATAATTGGTCAGAAGGTAATTGCATCGAATTTTTAATGTTATCATTTCTTTAGCAAAATAGAATTCGCCTTTAAGAGGGCATGATTCTGAATCTGAAAATTTCGTTTCAATTTTACGTTTGCTATCGAATTATAATCCCATATTCAAAAAAACTTCTTTTCAAGCCAAAAGTTGAAATAAATTACTTAAGCCCCACGATTCAAAACGAGATTCTTAATTTTTCTTCGCGCCGCAGTTAGGGAAAATATTGTTTCAGAAATTTAAAAAATCCCTATGTCTGGCAGTTACTTTGAATACAACTCAAGACCTGTCAAAAACTGACCAACTTTCTGTAGTTATTCGATATGTCTCGATAGTAGAAAACGATGATCATTAGTCTAAAGAAATAAAAATCAGCGACTCCTATTTGGGATTTGTATCAGTATTCGATTGTAGTACAGAAGGGCTAAACACTGAGATTTTTAATATTATAAAACAACATGGAGTTGATTTGTCAAAATATAGAGGGCAGGGCTACGACGGGGCAAATGTTATGTCGGGTATGTATGGAGGATATCAGCCCCTTATAAAAGAACATGCTCCAAACGCTGATTCTGTCCACTGTGAGACACTTGCATTAAATTTAGTTTTAAGTGATGATGTGAAAGGTGTTCCAGAAGTTTAATTTTTTTTTCGATAACTTGGAATATATATATATATATATATATATTCTGCAGCTGGTAAATATTGAGTAATGACAATGTTGAGAAATGTCCTACTAAATGGTCTTCAAGACATGATGCTTTATCAGCTATATAGAAAAATTGTTCATTAATAATGAAAACTTTATACCAGATAATTTTAACTTCTACTAAAAAAAGACAAACGTGACGAATGTAAATAATAAATATTTTACAGAACGGTAAACGGTATTGTAAAAAGACATGGCTAGAATGCTTTTACCACAGCAAGAATTAATTGCAAGTATATTTCAAACCAGAGAAAACACGACGTTTCCCGGGACGTCTTTTTATTCTGTGACCCTACCTCCTTTGTCTGTCCATCGCCTGTTTCATCTCTCTGTTCACCTCTCCTTCCCACAACCCCTTTCCACCTCCGCCTATACGTACATTCAGCCCCCTCTTCTCGTACCCCTCCGTTCCTCCTATTTCTTACCCGTTTCCTCCTCCTTCCCTCCATCACTCCATATACTGTAACCTCCTTCTTATATAAACTGTGGCACGTGTAATTCATAATAACATTTCCTACAATCTTCTATTTTTATATTATCACCTTGCCAATCTATGTTCATTTCATCCTTCCTCAAACTTGGCCCTCTCCCCTCCCAATCTGTCTTCCTCTCAAATCAAATGTTCAAATGTTTTTAGAACTTGTGGGACTTAACTACGGGGTCATCAGTCCCTAAACTTACAAACTACTAAGGTCGGCACAAATATCCATGCCCGAGGGGGGATTCGAACCCCCGACAGTAGTGGCCGTGCAGACAGTGACTGGCGCGCCGCAGAATGCTCGGCAACCGAGGCCAGTCTGCCATTCTCCCTTCTCTGTGAAAAATTACATGCATCTGCCTACTTACACAGTGATTCGTGAATTGGTGGCCACGTCGTTACCCTCCTCATCTACGAGAGGCAGAGTTTGGGATTCGATAGGATACTTGTTCCTGAGACTTTGGGATCTCAAAGGTAAATGGAAATATATTTGTTGCATCTCATCTACTGCTACTAGTACTAAACTAAGGCTAATCCCTAAGAAAACCAAAAGAATACTTCTGTTACCACAACAGAAGGCAGTGTCAAGCTTCCCTACGGAGGAGCCTAATACAGTTACATGGAAAAAAGCTGTGTGAAAAACAGACTGTTTTGGAGCTTACCCGAGGCTGGTGGCGAACGACATGGATATGTTTTATGTTTGTGGAGTTTATGGGACTTAATTACGAGGTCATCAGTCCCTAAACTTACAAACTACTTATGAACTAGCTGATACTAAAGACGACACGAACATCCAGCCCGAGGGGATGCCTCGTGCATCGTAGCATAGCGCCTCAATGCGCTCGGCCGCTCCGCCACGGCCATTACTTTTTCCCACTTACCAGTGCCTATTTGCCACCACTTTGTATCAAGCGCTCTAACTCTGCGAGGACTCCACCAAATCAGCCCTGTCCCCTCTTTCAGTCCCTGGTTGGGGATGTGACTTGTTTTACACTAACAAACTTCACACTTGGTAACAACATTTTTAGATGAAAATAAAACGGCACTGTGCTACCCAGTATGGTCAGCAACAACAATGGTTTACGTCACTTGTCCACACCTTAGGCCCTCTTCGAGTAGGGAGCTGCTAACTAGCAAGTTTCCTTATTTACCCTCTCAATTTTCGTCAATCCATTGAAGTTGCTGTCCCCAGGAACTGGTATTAAGTTTGGTACTTATTTTAAGACATGCCTGCTGGCAACTAAGTACCAATGTAATAGCTTACAACATCGTGTAGTAGCTGTATGTTGTTACCTACTTATTTTCCGAAAGGATACCTCTTCTGTGGTACGGTGGCTGAGCGCATCTGCAGTTCGCAAAGCTGTTTCTTTACTGCTTCCTTTCCGTAGACTATATGTGTACCGTTCAGTCTCTTATCAGCGAGGATCTCTATTTCTCAGCTTGGAGTGCGTCGCTTTTGCCTAATACAGCCTCAAAGCAAATTCGACAGTAATAATCAATACATGACACAGTATATAAGAGAGTTGTAAGGCACTATCTGCCATGCACCATAGGAAGTAGTTTTCCTCTTAGTATGAAAATCAAGCGTACAAAATTCAATCGAGATCAAAAAGAAACTGCTGTCAAAGACTGTTGTAAGGTTCCGTCCACGATGCATTATACACAAGTAGGTCAAGTTTGCAAAATGTTGTGAAAGTCTGGACGAAATTCTAGATTTGCAGGAACAAATATACAAGGGGACACCCGACATTTCTATATATATATATATATATATATATATATATATATATATATATATATATATATATATATATATATATATATACCTAACGGAGCATGATATTAACAAACAGTTGGTCTATCAGTGGGATGTCCGTTACCCCTGGTCTCAGCACACTATTTGGTTAACGCAGTAGGAGACAATTTACAGAAAAAGTTATATAGAAAATCATTGCAGGTGGATAGTAAGATATAAAATGGTTGGCTGGTCAAACAATAAACTATAAATAAAATAATAACCACTATAATGCACATATCTGGTTGATTTGATGGTGGTGCTCAACATTTGCCTTTCGGAAATCAGTGACATCCTTCGCCCGAAACCTTTATAACGTTGCCCTTGCTTCGTATGATGCCATAATTGTTAAAAGTAGATTCCGCGATTATATTTTTTGGACAAAGAATTGATGGTACCGAATGTTTGAATTTGAAATAAGTTAGTTAAAGAACAGCACAAAATGAACATTAAAGCAAATAAACGGCGGATTGCATATTAAAATTGGGCACCATACAAGCAACAGCACGTTATAAAACTTACGGAAAGCATCTAGCTGGATCCTGCACTTCGTACTGTAGAAGCTGGAAATGATAACTTTTATGTCTTAATTAATAAATGAATGTTCGAGATATTTTCCGTAGGAGATCAATGTTCAGACTGTTCACTTCGCTTTTCATTGTTGTGTGACCGTGGGGGAACATGAAGTTACTGGTAATGATAAAAAAAAATTAAAAAAAAAATGATCGGACTTCGTGAAATTACAAAAGAAATGACTGCAGGTTCTAAAATCAAGCAATGTATAGTATAAGGATGATTGACTGAAATTTTGCAGACAATACGAAGCGATTGTAATGGCGTCTGAACATTAAACTATTACGGACTTAGAGGAGCTGAAAACAATAGAAAATAAGTATTTTACGTGGAGGGATTCATTTAAATAAAAGCCAAAGAGAGGGGATGATTTTAAATTTAAGTAATATATTTTTACAACTTGCATGACAATACCTGAATAGATACATGAATGGAAGACGTCCGTACGGAACGAACGTAGACAAGAGAGTGAGTAAAACTAATATCTCGGTTCCGTCTTCTCGCTTGTTTTTAAGTAAAAAATGACGAACGAAATTAAATTAGTTGTATTACGAGTCAGAGGGAACCGGAGGCGATAAGCATCGCTGATCAAAGATAAACAAAAAATAAATAAAAATCTCAGTGTATCGTTACACCTTGCCCGAAACTCGATGTTGTATACGCCATCTTGCTTTCTGCATTTGATGATTTTCTTATTATAACTCAAGCGTTGCTAATTAAAGGCAATGGCGCACTGTGAATTATCAAATACACGTCGTTGTTGGGACAATAAATTCCAACTTAACGTTTAAAAATGTCATGTTAGTAGATAACACCTACCATCGATGGTACGAGAATTACGTATTACTCTCGCACTTGTTCGGCGATGCGTTATGGGCAGCGAATTACTTTGTGATGGTTCGAAACTTGCTGGGAGCGGTGGCTCAGAGCGCTCGGTCAGAGGGTTGTTTGCATGGTAGCTCAGCGTGTTCGACGCATTCTGTAACGAAAAATTCACCGACGAAACGATCAAAATTAAACAAAATAAAAGACATTCACAAAGGAACGATCAATCAGAAGAACCAATGAAAAGAAAGAAAAAGAAAGAATGCTCGACGCCATCTGTGATACAAAAACTGACCAAAATTCTCAACGAACAACCCAGAACGAACATGAAACGACAGCAAAGCATCAATCTTCCTGAAGAACAAAAACATATAAATAAATGCAAATAAAAAATAAAAACCTGTCATCAGCACTTTTTTCTTGTTGTTCAAAGGTCACAGCGCTTTCTCTGAAAAACAGCATTTGTTCTATTTTTGTGAACATATCATAGAATACAAACCAACGAATTGCAAGCCTAGACTTCTTTATCACATGCACGCAAACTTGGGGTATACTTTTACAATGACTGTGGTAAATGACGTAATGATAATAGTAACTCTGTATGTAGATTAAGAACTAGAGCTTTTTGGAATTCCGTATTACCAAGCTTATTCCATAAAAGAAAAAGTAGTCACAGTTTGAAACAGAATTCGCTACAACCACACTTATTCCGTTTATTATTTTGGCTGTAAATGAAAACGTAGTCACGGTTTGAAACAAAATATTTGCTCTTTATTTTAGCACAAAACAAAGTAAAATGAACAAAGTCACATCTGGACTACAGAAAAGGTAACACAATCTACGTTAAAAGCATCCATAGACACCATGACAAACATTTTAGTAGACGCATTGATTCTAATTAATGACTTTCAGCATATTCCATTAGTAGTGAATAATTGCTTAAGAAAAAACAAGTAATTTTTTGCAATGTATACACTTCTCTTCCTTTTTATTAAGGAACGACAGATGCCACAGAAATCTAGGACTCCATTCATATGTGAATCTATCAATATTAGCACGTTGTTTATAATATTCACTATCACAGTATTCTCCCTGTTGTGTGCCAATGCTTCCGAAGCGCAGTGATCAATTCGTTGTTACGTATCTCACGGCACATTTTAGAGGAAGCACTCTCTTACATCTGCACAACTGTAAACATTGCAGAAGGTAGCTCTTTTTAACTGATAAGAGTTCCGGAAACCCATTTACGGACCACGGCAAAAAATATTCTTATCGGCGAGTATCGAACTACCGTTCACGTGCTTCACAACGTAAAGTACTACACACTAAGTCAAGACGAACATCTACGGCATCGTCCATTTATTCTAGTACTATTGCTGGCAGTTACTAACAGCTAAAATGACAAATTTAGGCACTAGATTATAATTTATCGTACTACGAACGATGTGGTTTTTTAATTCTTCAGTGCGTCACTGCTTTTGAAATGACAACGCGAAAGTTATAATAAAAAAATCATAAAATACAGGAAATAACATGGCGTATGCGAGAGAGAGTTCTGCACAAGGAACGTCACGTGACATTTCCTAACACCTGGCATACGTAAGAGGCGGTTTCAAATATTATTATATTTATTTATTTTTTTATTTTTTTTATTTTTTTTTTTTATTTTTTTTTTTTTTTTTGCTAACATCTTTGTAACGGTGAGAGTTTCGAAAAAATATGAGAGGGAAAGGTTGTAGACAATTTTCTCCTCTATCAATTCAGTTATTCAGTTTTCGCGCCGGCCGGGTGGCCGAGGGGACTAAGGCGCTCCAGCCACGGTCTGCACGGCCACTACGGTCGGGAGTTCGAATCTCCCCTCGGGCATGGATATTTGTGCCGTCCTAGTTCGTAAGTAGTTCATAAGTAGTTTGTAAGTTTAGGGACTGATGACCCCGTAGTTAAGTCCCATAGACTATACAAACATTTGAACATTCAGTTTTCGTGTCAGATGAATGGTTTGTGATTACAATTACTGTACCTTACAAACGTTTTTTTAGTGATACTAATGTTTTTCTGTCAAAAAAAAATTGAAAGAGCGGTTTTGGTCTCTAGCGGTCAACTATTAATGTTTGTAAAATTTGGTGCCGATCAGTAGATCAGTCCGATCTAAAAAGTGGGAACATATTACGGACAGACAGACAGACAGACATCGTCAAATCGCCGTTATTTTTGTAAAGATGCAAGATACGAAAAAAAAAACCGTAATAGAGCAAAATTGTAGAGAATTCTCCCCTCTACAAATCTGTTTATTCGTGTCATATGTACGGTTAATTCGTTATTTTTACTTAAATTTCTAGCTGTTAAAAGATGATCGCAAAGGCCCACTTTTAGTGTTACTACCGTAACCTAAAGTGGGCCAAAAGCCATGGCCAAGGTAGTCCACGGGTGACATCAGCAAGTGATGGCCGCTATCTCCGGGTAACAGCCCGTTGAGGCAGGAGGCTGAATGCAACTCAGCTGCAACGCGCGCTCCAGGCAGCAACACGACGCGCAATATCAGTATCGACAGTCATAAATCGCCTTCCGGAATGTGGCCTATACGCACGAAGGTATATGGTGTGTGTCCCTTTAAAACCACGCCACCGTTTAGCCCGCACAAACTGAGCGGAGGAGGATTGGAGTCGTGGAGAATGGCTCCAGGTTCTGTTGACAGTTGAGTCAAGATTTTGTGTTCATCCGAACAATCGTCGTTTCCTCATCAAAAATGTTCAAATGTTTGTGACGCTTATGGGACTTAACTGCGGGGTCATTAGCCCTAAACCTACAGACTTCTTTAAAGACAGCACAAAAATCCATGCCCGAGGGAGGATTCGAACCCCTGACGGGGAACGGCCTCCCGCATCGGAACGTAGTGCCTCAATGCGCTCGACCGCTCTGTTTCCTCATCTGGAGAGAACGTGGATCTCGGAATAATCCTACTTATGAACAAGAAATGTCACCATATCATGGTGATGGACGAATGGTGTGGGCAGAAGTCAGTATTGACGAACTTACGGGCCTCTATGTCGTTCAGAATTGAGATGAGATCCTTCGAGCTTTTGTTGTGCCCTACGCCGGTGCCATATGAGATGTCTTCCTTCTGGTGGACGATAGCGTTCACCCACACAGAGTTGCAATGGTGAACAACATGCTTGAAGCTGAGGGAATTTAATTAATGGAGTGGCCAGTTTTCTCAGCGAACTTGAACCCGATTGAGCATGTCCGTGAAACAGTTGGCAGACGCACTTCCCACAACGGTTCCAGAACTGGATATTTCACTCACGCAAGAATGTCCCAATTTCCTTCAAGAGCTGATTGGTAACCTCACACACTTGTGCAACTTAACTAGCCGTCCGAGGTGATCGCAAACCATATTAGCTAGCAACGAGTATGACTGTTTCACTATTACGGTAACTCCGTGTGCATCGCCCTAATTAAACGCCATGCAGTCCTCAAATAATATTGTCCTCTATTACACACAAATTATAATTGTGTCAAACATCTGAATAAAATACGTTACCATATTATATTGTGTATGATATCTTGCCTGATCCACTATTTTGAGCATTGTAATAAATACCCTTATGTGTCACCCGATAGGTTCCACTGTATATACACCAATGTTTCGGTTGTATCGCATAGTCTGTTTCGTAAGTGTGTGTTGAATGAGTGATATGTAATCCACGTGGTGTGTTCTTAGAACAAAGCATTCAGCTACCCTTGTGTCTGTTCCTATGCCCTTCAGTTAAGAAAATATGTATGTATCTTTTTGATTTTCATTAGTGCCTCATGATCTCCTCTCCTATTTTAAATTGTGGTTCGTTTTTAAACTTGTACTTTGCATTCAAACCCCACCCCCTAGTAAATTCTCTTAAAGCCTTGAACAAACACCTTTAATAGCTTGATTATGAAGTACTATGTATTTCAAGGGGCCGCATGCCGTATTTCTTAGTTGATTTATCCCGGCTTTGAACGTATTCTATTTTTCTCATTTTTGAAGACAGGACTTCGTCTATCCGTGTAAAACCTTCCAAATCACGTCTAACTGTATTTCTTTAGCTTCCTCATGATATCCTACGCATTTCTAACGATTGCACCCAGTAGCTATGATTCTTTACTTTTCGGAAATTGAATTTTTGTATTTTTACTGGTTTTCAGAACCACCAGTGCTTTCCTATAGTGTAGTCTTGCTTCGTAATGTGTGTTTCCTTTGGTTTTTGTTGAAATGAATACGATCTTTAAGCACTTCACCTTCAGTGGGGGTGCGAATATGTAATGTAATGTATATGTAATGTAGCAGACAAGTGCCGTGTGTCTCAATAATTCCGCATGCTCTGGGTTTGATTTGAATGGAAATTAATCTCGCTATTATCTCCTACCATCTCAAGTAAAGAGAAACAGAACAGAGCGACCTACGAAGTTTATTTTTTCTTGTGTTGTGTGGTACTTCCTGGATCGCTAAATTTGTCCAAAGATTGCGGCGCCTGCTTCTGCTTCGTATCAGCATGCTGAGTTGGGTGAGTTTCGCTTGCTTCGCGCGTGTGAGTGGCTGAATGCTCGTTGATTGTAAATCCCTCCTCCGACGATGTTCAGTTGGGGTTACTAAAGTAAGAAGATTCGGCACCTACCATGAAATAAAAGTAAAAATGTTAGAGTGAGCATGAATCTAAGTGAAGAAAAGTAGCGATTGTGCTCAGTGATGGATCAAGGCTGTCGGAGGTCCGGGGCGGCGGCACAACAAAGTGAAGGCCCCTATTCCATTTTGAAATACGTGTATTCGTATAAAAAACTTTTGGAGGCCCCCCAGAATGAGAGGCAAGGGACAGTCTAATAAAAATAGCTTTCGAGATTTGGAGGCCCCAGATCGAGAGGTCCAGAGCGAAAAAATACTAAAAAAAATACTAAAAAAAAAGTCGAGGTCCGGAGACCCCCCAAGACAACAGGCTTGGGGCCATCCGACTCCTCCACCCCGCCACTAATTGTGTCTAATATATGATTATCTGAATCAACTTTACTCCAGCCGCGAAACTGAGTGCGCTACGAACATTTATATCTACATGGGGTACTCTGCAAATCACATTTAAAAGCCCGGCAGAGGGTTCATCGAACCATTTTATACTATTTATCTCCCATTCCATACTCGAATAGCGCGCGTTCGAGATCTGATTTCTCGTATTTTATTCTGATGATCAAATGTTCAAATGCTTCTTAAGCTTAAGGGACATAACTGCGAGGTCATCAGTCCGTAAACTCACAAACCACTTATGTTCTATCTTATACTAAAGACGACACAAACATCCATCCCCTTGGGGGGGATTCGAACCTCCGACTGGCAGCGGCCTCGCGCATCGTAGCATAGCGCCTCAATACCCTTGGCTACTTCTCCGCACCTTCTGATGATCATTTCTAGCTGTGTAAGTGGGAGTCAACAATATATTTTCGAGTCCGAAGGAGAATGTTGGCGAATGGAGTTTCGTAAATAGCCCACGCCGCAGCGATAAGTACCGTTGTTGTAATGATTCCCATCCCAGATCCTGTATCATTTACTAATGCTGTGTCTCTTGTATCGTGACAATACGAAACGAGCTGCCTTTCTTTGGACTCTTTCGATGTTCTCAGTCAAACCCACCTGATAATGATCCCCCACTGGGCAGCAGTTCTCCAAAAAAGGACAGAGAAGTGTAGTGTATGCAGTTTCTTTGGTAGTTCAGTTGCATGTTTTAGGGGTTCTGCCAATAAAACGCAGTCTGTGGTTCGCCTGTCCAACGAGATTATCTACGTGTTCTTTCCAGTTTAAATCTGAAGTAATAGTAATTCCTAGGTATTTTGTGGAGTATATGGCCTTCACTTTTGATGATTTATCTTGTAAACAAAGTTTAACGGATTTCTTTTCGTAATCACGTGGACGACCTCAACTTCTCATTAATTAGAGTCAACTGCCAATTTTTACACCACAGTGATATCTTATTCAGATCGTTCTACAGTTGGTTTTGATCTTCAGCAAATCCAATTCAGGCTATAACATGTAAACAACGACAGCGTCTTCCGGAAGATGTGTTGCGTGTAGAGATTTAAAAATGCGGTTTCATACGACTGAATTCAGAACCGTGTCGATTTAAATTTTTTAAAACCATGTATAATTCGGGAGAGAGGTAAATTTCATCTTGGTTGTCAGTTAACTCGCAATACCATACGGCAGTGTGAACTGGATACACATCAGGCGCTACCATTCCGAAATGAAGGAATGAATCCGGGAACAACTAGAAGAGAACTGGGGCCATAGCCTTCTGTTCACTTGCTTCCAGAATTTTGATTGTACCGCATTCAATCAGCGGCAAATAAGGGTAACTGGTCAACTCACGCACTAATTCAAACACTATTAAGGAACAGACAGTCTCCATATACAATTCAAAACCCGGTGTATATACAGTGGACCTTCAGGTACACGGGTGCCTCACAAGACATCGACACGTTGCTGTCATCGTTGGAGGAGAAATCTGAATAATAATATGATAAGAGCTTACCGGAATGTAGATTTGTTTTTATTCCAGCGACAGGAAGTGTTTATTTGTTCTACAGAGATGATTTTTAATAATAATAATAATTATAATAATAATAATAATTATTATTTTTACTGTTTGTACTGCAAAGTTTTGATTTATACGAGATACGTCCAGAAAGTAAGTTCCGTTTGGTTATATAAAATAAACTTGTACAGATACAGAAAAAATATTTATTGTACAAAAATCTACAACTGCTGTTAAACTACTTTTCTACATAGCTGCCGAAATTTTGTAGGCACTTGTCATAGCGTGGCAGAATTTTCTCTATGCCTTCTTCATAGAAGGTTGCCGCCTTTGTATTCATGCATGTGGTAACATGTTCTTTCAGGTCGTCACCATCGTTGAAATGTTGACCACCAAGGACAGATTTTCAGGTGTAAGAAGAGGTGAAAGTGGCTAGGAGCGAGGCCCAGTGAAATTCCCGTAAGAGTTGTTTGGTCATATTCGCCACATGAGGTCGCGCACTATCGTGGAAACAAACACCACCTTTTGATGGAAATCATCTTCTTACACCTAAAATTTGTCCTGGCAACACTTCAACGATGACGAGCTGAAAGAACATGCTACCACATGGCTGAATACACAGGCGGCAACCTTCTTTGAAGAAGGCATACAGAAACTTGTGCCACGCTATGACAAGTGCCTACAAAATTTCGGCAGCTATGTAGAAAAGTAGTTTAACAGTTGTAAATTTATGTACAATAAATATTTTTCCTGTATCTGTACACGTTTGTTTTATATAACCAAACGGAACTTACTTTCTGGAAGTACCTCGTATTTTAAAGTCATGTACAGTGGCATACATACGAGATTTGACGATATTTTCTTGTAGTGTAACTACGTTTCGTAATATGTCAAGTTACACACAATTTAGAGTAACATATCGAATGAAAATGTACTCTATTTCTATATTGTGGTCTTCGAAATGCATGTATGTAGAAGAAATAAAATACCCATTGTAACATTTCAAGTGTCTAATGTTTCGGTTGGCACATTGAATATACCAATCTAACTCGTTATATCAATACCACCTGGTATTGAACGGTTTAAAAGCAAGGTTGTCGATTTATACGAAATATACCGACATGGTTTCAAACATCGTCGGAACTCTAGTTGCGTGTAAACGTAGTGAAAACAACACGCATTCACGCGAAACACAGCTTGCCCTTTATTCACATGAAGTGCCATCGACAAGGGATCTCAAATCGATTCCATATTCCTGGATTTCAGGAAGGCTTTTGACACTGTACCCCACAAGCGGCTTCTTATGAAATTGCGTGCTTATGGAATATCTCACCAATTGCGCGGTTGGATTCACGATTTCCTATCAGAAAGAACACAGTTCGTTGTAATTGACGGTAAGTCATCGAGTAAAACTGAAGTGATATCTGGCGTTCCAAAGGGAAGCGTTATAGATCCCCTACTCTTCCTCGTGTTTGTAAACGATTTAGGAGACAATCTGAATAGCTCCCTTAGATTGTTCGAGGATGATGCTGTCGTTTATCGGTTAGTGAAGTCAACAGAGGATCAAAAGCAACTGCAAAGCGATTTAGACAAAATTTCTGCATGGTGCGAAAATTGGCAATTGACACTAAATACAGGAAAGTGTGAAGTAATACACATGACCACAAAAAGAAATCCGCTGAACTTCAATTACGCGATAAATCAGTCAAACCCTAAGGTAGTAGATTCTACCAAATACTTAGGAGTTACAATTACGAACAACTTTGACTGGAAAGAACACAGAAAATATTGTGGGGAAGGCGAACCAAAGGTTACGTTTCATCGGCAAGAACGCTTCGAAGATGCACCAGCTCCACCAAAGAGACTGGCTACATCACACTTGTGCGTCCTCTCCTGGAGTACTGTTGCCCCTTGTGGGACCCGCACCAGGTGGGATTGACGGAAGACACTGAGAAGGTTCAGGGAAGGGCAGCTCGTTTTGTTCTATCACGTTACGGGGAGGAAAACGTCACGGAAATGTTGCACGAATTGGGGTGGAAATCATTAAAAGAATGACGTTATTCATTGCGGCGTGATCTGTTTGCGAAGTTTCAATCACCGACTTTTAGTTCTGAATGTGAAAATATTTTGCTAGCACCCACCTACTTAGGGAGACATGACCATCCCAATAAAATAAGAGAAATCAGATCGAAAACGGAACGATTTAGGTGTTCTTTCTTCCCGCGCGCTATTAGAGAATGGAACGGTAGAGAAAAGTTATGAAAGTGGTCAATGAACCCTCTGCTAGGTACTTAAATGTGAATTGCAGAGTATCTATGTAGATGTAGATGAAGAGTGGGCGTCAGAAACCGCGAGCAGCCCACGTGGCGGAGCGCGGCTGTGCGCATGCGCGGCCGGCGGCCACGCCCCCTGCCGGCCCTGCAGGCTGTGACGGGCGGTCAGTGTGACGGCACGCCGCGCCGCCTCAGCGCTCCGCCGTCACGTCTCTGACCGCCCGTCACGTGGCGCACGCGAACGAGTGCTCGCGAGGCACTTCTCGCACGCGCGTGCTCGCTGGCACGTGGCGTGACTCTGTCGCGAGTGCGCGCTGTGATTGCGGAGCTTACTCGTATTGTGCTCACAGGTGTTGCGTGTACAGGAGTGCAATGTTTACTGTCACAGTCATGTGGAGTCTACAGGTGTTGGTGTCATCTGTGTTGCTGTTTCTGCTGCCTTCGGCACGTGCCACCGAATATACAGGTAGATTGTCGCCAGATGCAGGGGTTGTAATGATATCTTCTTGGTTTTCAGCACGAGTATACTCTTTCCGCCCAACAATTACTTACTGTGTTGTCAAGAGGTAAATTGGTTATAAAAATTAGAAAATTCGGAATAACTGAAGATCAGAATACCGCCCGTCGTTGTTGACGAAAGACGACATTCACGGCGACATAACGAACGGAAGAAAATGCGGAAACAACATTCCAAAACAAAACAATACTAAGAGCATTATATGCAAAGAAATATTTAATTTACAATAGTATTTTGACCAGAATTTGCTATAACATATGATAAAGGTTTCAAGTGATTAGTGCTTTTAATTAAAACGTGGGGCTCGAGTGGATGGATGGATAAACGTAAACTGATCATTTTGTATTGCAAAAAAGTAGTAACACATTCGTAACATCAGGAAAATGATCAATGTTGACAGTCGTAAAAGACAAGACCTTGACTTACAGATCAAAGCCAGCAGGTGGTATCGCGGTCTTCAATAGTGTTTTGAGGATCAATAAAAATGCTGTTAGTGTTACCAATTAGTGCTGATAATTTTTATTTCCACGTTTTTGTTTAATTCATGATAACACAATCATAATTTCGAGCATATAGCATTCTCAAACGTCATATTCAACCTAAAAATGGCCTGAAAGGCACATATTGCATGAATCGCTTTATATAACTTGTTATATGAAACCTATATGTATTTTGAAGTTTTCTATTACATGCACTTTAGACGCATCAACACAATTTTAGTTTTGAATATAGCACTTGAAAACAACTACACGGTCGAAACCATGGCTGTATGATAATCAACGTAGACAAATAGTGGTAATTTCATTTAAAAAAATAATTCTACTGACTGCGGTTCCCCACCAAGGAAAAGTCATTAGTGTTTACAGTTCGCTATTTTTTGCGTTTTTTTAGTTTGTCAACTGGATACTACTGCTGATGTATGCTATATTCCAGGTATTTACACTTTTAAACATTGTAAAATTAACAAAACTATTTACGTTCTTTTCACAGTGTTAAAGAAACTACATATGTCTACGCGAACAGTTTGTCAAGAGTATTTAGTGAAAAAAACGAAAAAATTTATTCCTGATAATGTCTGTAGATATTTACACTCTAAATAGTAGAGACATGAATTAACTATTTGTGCTCAGAATGCATAAAATTACTCTTCATCCTATCTTGACTGGAGTTACTTTTCTCATTGAAGTATTATGTTTTTATTTTTTTATTAGTATGCGTCTCATTTCCCGTTGTACCCTTTTCAATGAATTAATTGCAGCCGTTTTGCTTTCTCTTTTTCCTTTTTCACACTTGTCCGTCGTCTGTGTGGTTCTCTATTGGTTTTGCCATTATTATCAGGGCAGGCCGGTTATCCTTGTCTTAAATTCCTTTCGTGCTTGTTTTGTTTCCAATTTCTCCTCCCGCGGTGTGGTGTGACCCAGGTCTCCAAACATTTGAACATAACTGAGTGCCAGCTTCTCGCCTGTCAGCCATCAATAATCGATATCGCCATGGTACTTAGTCTGGTTTCTACATATGTTTCGCATGTCTGCAGCTCGGCCGGGCCAGAATTTTGTCACATCTTTGACACTGTAGACGACGATGCACGTTAGACACTATGAACTGTAATCTGGGTGCCTACAACTATCCAATTTCATGCAATTTAAAAGTTCGACTGTCTTGATAATACTTTCCATCTTTGTATCTTATGCTATCTGTAGATACTTTTTGCTTCCTACATTGTAATTATTCGCGTTGCACATTTTTTGGTCTATCATACAGCTAAATTTAGTTCTGTTTACAATGCGACAGTACGGAACAATATTGGTTCTAATCAACTTCATTGTATTTTTATCAAAGCAAGACTTATTGGTCTTCAGGGAGTTATTGCGATCGTTATATGAATAAAATTCTTGAATATCCGTCTCCAGTTCGCTTATATTTTCTAAAACATTACCGGTTTCGGGACAGCTGCCCATCTTCAGATCTGTTAAATAAATGTTACAACTGAATATAAGCTACTATTTATAAAGTATGATAAAAAAATTAAAGGAAAAACATTAAAAAACATTAAAAACATGCCAAAATTTTGAAGTTACAGAGTAACCTGTCCTGTAATGAACGAATGTTCACAGTCGTTACTAAAAACATAGTAGCTGCCTGAGGGTTTATATAAAGTACTTGAAATCATCTGATTGGTTGGGATCCTTTTGTTAAAATTATTCTCAATAAGTAATTATTGACTTACATATAAAAGCAATTCTGAGGTCAAGGTGTAAGATAGTAGTCAAGGTATAGAAAACAGTTACAAATGAGATACACAGCTGTCAAACTATAAAAGGACGTAGAAATAAGATAAAATTGGGTTCTGGATAAATATAATAACATTTTAAGTGAAACTGTTATCGAGTTAAAAAAACTTATTGAGAATAATTTTAACAAAAGGATCCCAACCAATCAGATGATTTCAAGTACTTTATATAAACACTTAGGCAGCTACTATGTTTTTAGTAACGACTGTGAACATTCGTTCATTACAGGACGGGTTACTCTGTAACTTCAAAATTTTGGTATGTTTTTAATGTTTTTTAATGTTTTTCCTTTAATTTTTTTTTTGATATCATACTTTATAAATAATAGCTTATATTCAGTTGTAACATTTATTTAACAGATCTGAAGATGGGCAGCTGTCCCGAAACCGGTAATGTTTTAGAAAATATAAGCGATCTGGAGACGGATATTCAAGAATTTTATTCATTGTATTTGTCGTAAGAAATGAAAGGATCGTATGGCATATTCGGGAGGGATGTAATGTGTATGATCGTTTGGACGCGTAACCCAAGTTTTTTTTATTGACACCTTCGGCGACTTACACGCCGATGATGATGAAAATAAGGCCGTTCCCCGTCAGGGGTTCGAATCCCCCTCGGGAATGTATGTTTGTGTCGTCTTTAGTGTAAGGTAGTTATTAAGTTTAGGAGCTGAGGACCCCACAGTTAAGTCCATTAAGGTTTACAAACATTGGAACATTTTAATGTAACACCCAGTACCTTGCCGGTAATCGAACCCGAGACCGCTGCGTGGTAGTCAGTGACGCTGCCGTCAGCTATAGCGGGCGGACACGTGCGTAAGAGATTTGTCACTGAGCTGTGACTACGGAACATCGTCTGCTATGCAGCATGGGAGCTCATAATTTTGTTATTCTTACTTCAAACGAAATAACTCAGACTGATATTGGCCCGTTTCGGCAACTGAAATTACCATATTCAGATGATTTATAATCACATTGAACCATCCTATTGGAGGGGATGATTGGATATGGCATGGTTGTTCCTTCGGACATAATCAATCAACACACAAAGGATTTTATGACGTTAGCTTTAGTGGGCATCGATTAGACCAAAGGAGAAGGTTGAAAATTTGTGCCCAGCCGGTCGGCATCTAAACCCGATTCTCCAGCTTACTAGGCAATTGCGAATCAGCACGGCCATTGTACGCTTCCCATTTTTATACAGGGTGAAAAGTATTTGAACTTACAAACTCGGGGATGTTGTAGGGGACATCAAAACAAATATTTTTCCATAATGTAAGTTTTTTCCTATGAAGAGTATTTTAACCGGTAGAGGAAGATATCTCAGGCTGCTAACTAATTAAACCAACAAACACTTTTCCATTTTTTATTACCAAAAGACAATACAATTTCAAAACATTAGATTTTCAAAAATGCCCCCATTAATGTGTAAACAAAGATCGGATCATATTCTGTCTGACACGGGCAAAAGCCCTAGGAGTATCCTGAATTGTTCCTGTTGCGGCTACTATCCAGGCAACCAAATCCTGATGCAACAGGTGTTGCGTAAACAAGGTTGTGCATCTCTCCCCACACAAAAGAGTCCAGAGGTGACACATTTGGGGATCTAGCAAGTCATGGTACGGGACCACCTCTGCCAACCCACGTTTCTGGAAACCGTCGGTCCAGGAATCGATGCACACGATGAATGAAATGTGTGCCGGCGCCCCGTCATGTTGGAACAACGTGCGTTGTCTTGTAGGGAGAGGGTCGTCTTCCACCA
Organism: Locusta migratoria; assembly: GCA_026315105.1. Lineage (NCBI taxonomy): Eukaryota > Metazoa > Arthropoda > Insecta > Orthoptera > Acrididae > Locusta > Locusta migratoria. The sequence goes on from CM048747.1 coordinate 430,483,784, forward strand.
AGTCTGGCAATGGTCTGGCGAGAAAATTGTAATAGTTGCTGCCATTTAATACGGCCTCCACTGGTTTAAATACTCCTCATAGGAAAAAATGACACCAGGGAAAATATTTGTTTTTGTGTGCCCTACAACCTCCCAGATTTTGTCGGTTTCACCCTGTATATGTAGTATTCTGCTTAGTGCCATGTCAATATATAAGTATGGAGGCCAATGTTCCCTGTTTACAGCTTCTTCCTTCGGAGTCCTGCATCCCTTTCCATCATTCGCATGTTGAATACTTAGTCTTACTCGTCCCGCAGTTCCTCTGATCTAATCTTCCCGGTATAGCGTCTCTGCCCATTGATCTCTATTCTCACCCAGCAACGCATTTTAAAACTTCCTAAGTATTTTTTTCTAGTTTTCTCATGGTCCATACCTCTGATCCATGAAGTGCAATGTTACAAATGTAATACTCGCCAGTTCCTTCCTTAATGTCAAGCGGAACATGCTGATCAGGCTTTTTTTTTTTTTTTTTTTTTTTTTGTGGTTTTAGGGTGCACAACTTCTATGGTCATTAGCGCCCAGCCAAGAACATAGATTCGCTATGATCCCAAAGAAAAAAAGGACTATCAGAGCATCAACAAGAGGCTAAAAACGAAAGATAAGAGACATTTAAAAGGGTTAAATATCCTTGGATAAGTTGGCCAAGTTGATAAAACGCAAAACTCGAGCAGCTGCTCGTGTGTCATCAGGTAAAATTTCCTCCAGAGTAGACGGCAAGTGTAGGGCTACACGGAGATGATTAAAATTAACACAAGTCAGTAAAACATGTCGCACTGTCAGCAGTTCACCGCAGGAGCACAGCGGTGCAGGGTCAGCGGACAGCAAGTGACGGTGGCTGAAACGGCAGTGACCGATCCGCAACCGGGCCAGGATGACCTCCTCCCGCCGAGAGGGGCGTGAGGAGGTCCTCCAAGCGGTCGGGATCGGTTTTACAGTTCGCAATTTATTGTTGGACAAACCACGCACTGTGCCATTGCGACACGATACTCCGGCGGAGAGCCCGTTGAACATCGTCAGATGGGACGCAAAAGGTAGCCACGCGAGGTAAAAGAGCTGCGGCCTTGGCCGCTATGTCGGCGGTCTCATTCCCGGGCACACCTACGTGGCCAGCTGTCATCTGCTAGCAACTGGAGGGAGCGTTTGATCCGATACACGAGAGGATGGTTCGACAAAGGGTCCTTAAGACTCTGCAGGGCACTAAGGGAGGCCGAACAGATGGCATAGAAAGGTTGGCGGTGGCGGCAGGTGTACAAAACGGCCTGGTGGAGGGCAAAAAGCTCAGCTTGAAATTCGAGCACCAGTCAGGGAGCTTATATTGGAAACGGTTGTCCTCGACGACGAAGGCAGATCCGACACCGGCAGTGCTCTTGGAACCATCAGTGTAAATAAATATGGCGTTATCGAACCGCGAACGGAGTTCGACAAGCCTCGAGCTGTATACCAAATCCGGAGTGCTCTCCTTGGGGAGCGAACTAAGTTCAAGGTGAGTGTGAACCTGGGCCTGATGCCACGGTGGCAATGGGCTTTCGCTCAACCGAAAGGTGGAAGGAAGGGTAAAATTGAGCCGCTGTAGCAGGCGGCGAAACCGAACTCCAGGTGGAAGTAAGGCAATCGCAGACAACTGATATTGGCGATCGAGTAAGTCGTCAAAAAATAATCTGTATGATGGATGGTTGGGCATCGACCGCAGGCGGCATGCGTACCGACACAAGAGTATGTCACGTCGAGTGGTCAAGGGTAATACAGCAGCCTCGGCGTACAGACTTTCAACAGGGCCGGTATAAAATGCACCGGTCGCAAGACGTAATCCCCGATGGTGGATAGAGTCAGGACGGAGGAGAATCGACGGCCGTGCAGAAGAGTATACAAGGCTTCCGTAGTCGAGCTTCGACTGAACATTGGCCTGGTAAAGGTCAAGCAGGACGGTACGGTCCGCTCCCCATGACGTGCCACTGAGGGCACGAAGAACGTTAAGGGATCGGGCACAACGGGCAGCCAGGTAGGACACTTGTGTGGCCCAGCAAAGTTTACGATCCAACATGAGTCCCAAGAATTTCGTAGTCTCCACGAAAGGGAGAGCAACAGGGCCGAGACGTAAAGAAAGTGGAAGAAATTCCTTGTATCTCCAGAAGTTTATAAACACAGTTTTCTCAGTGAAGAATCGGAAGCCGTTTGCGATGCTCCAGGAATATAGACGGTCCAGACAGCGTTGAAGACAACGCTCCACGAGTCACGTCCGCTGGGCGCTGCAATAAATTGCGAAATCGTCAACAAAAAGAGATCCGGAGACGTCGGCTGAAAGGCAATCTACGATCGGATTGATTGCAATGGCAAAGAGCGCCACACTCAAGACGGAGCCCTGTGGTACCCCATTCTCCTGGCAAAAGGTATCTGACAAAACAGAGCCCACCCGTACCCGGAACTTGCGATCCGCCAAAAACGCTTGAATGAAAAGAGGAAGCCGGCCCCGAAGAACCCCATGTGTGCAATGTGCGGAGAATGCCCGCTCTCCAACAGGTATCGTATGCCTTCTCCAAGTCGAAGAACACTGCTACTGTTTGTCGCTTCTTTAGAAAGTTGTTCATAATGAAGGTCGACAACGTAACGAGGTGATCAGCAGCAGAGCGGTGTCGACGAAAACCGCATTGGATATTAGTCAGGAGGCGGCGAAATTCGAGGAGCCAGACCAACCGAGCGTTAACCATGCGTTCCATCACCTTACAGACGCAGCTCGTCAGAGAAATTGGGCGATAACTGGAAGGAAGGTGTTTGTCCTTCCCTGGTTTGGGGATGGGGCCAACAAAGGCTTCACGCCAACTTGTGGGAACATGACCTTCAGTCCTTATGCGATTGTAGGTACTGAGAAGAAAACACTTGCCCGCAGGAGAGAGGTTCTTCAGCATCTCAATATGAATGGAATCGGGCCCGGGAGCAGAAGATCGGGACAGGGCAAGAGCACGGTCTAGCTCCTGCATGGTGAAGGCGACGTTATAATTTTCACGATTAAAAGAGTGGAAAGAATGCGGCCGTGCCTCCTCTACCTGTTTGCGAGGGAGAAAGGCAGGGTGCTAATGGGCAGAGCTCGAAACCTCCGCAAAGAAACGGCCCAATGCGTTGGAAACAGCAGCGGGGTCCACGAGGACTGCGTTCTCCACGGTCAGGCCAGGAATCGGGGAGTGGACCTTTATGCCGGATAAACGGCGAAGGCCACGCCAAACAAACGTGGAGGGAGTAAAACGGTTAAAAGAACTAGTAAAAGCAGTCCAGCAAGCTTTCTTGCTGTCGTTTATGATACGACGATATTGCGCTCTCATACGTTGATAATTGATGCAATTCTCCAAAGTTGGGTGGCGGCGGAAGGTGCGTATAGCACGGCGCCGGGCTCAAAGCGCGTCGCGGGAGGCTGCGGTCCACCAAGGGACCGGGACACGACGTGGAGAAGAGGATGTACGAGGTATGGAACGTTCAGCAGTGGTGAGAACAACCTCTGTGAGGTATTGGACCTGACTGTCACAGTTGGGAAAATTCTGATCGTGAAAAACAGCCATGGAAGAATAAAGCCTCAGTCGGCTTTAGAAATGTTCCAACTGGTGGGACGAGGAGATGTGGAATGAGGCAGGAAGTGGATGATACAAGAGAAATGGTCACTTGAGTACGTGTCAGAAAGTGCATACCACTCAAACCGACCGGCAAGCTGAGGAGTGCATATTGCGAGGTCTATATGGGAATAAGTGTGTGTTGTGTTTGAAAGGAAGGTCGGTGCACCGGTGTTGAGGCAGACAAGATCGAGGTGTTGGAGAAGGTCCACCAAAAGGGATCCTCTCGGACAAGGTGCCGGAGAGCCCCATAGGGGGTGGTGGGCATTAAAGTCGCCTACCAACACGAAAGGTGAAGGGAGCTGGTCAACAAGGTGTAGCACATCTGCCCTAGTAAGGGCAGATCACGATGGCGAATAGATATTACAGAGGGAAAAGGTAAATGTGGATAAAGTGATGCGGACGGCAACTGCCTGTAGGTGAGTATGCAATGAAATGGGATGGAAATAGACGTCGTCTCGAAGGAGCATCAGGACCCCTCCATGGGCTGGGATACCTTCCACGGGTGGCAGGTCGAACCGCACAGAGGTGTAGTGTGGGAAGTCTGCACGATCACGTGGACGCAACTTAGTTTCTTGGACGCAGACTAGAAGCGGGCAGTGCAATCGAAGGAGTAGTTTTAACTCCTCCCGATTAGAACGAATGCCGCGAATATTCCATTGAAGGAGCCCCATGATAAAAAATGAGATAAGAGAAGGATAAAAACTAACAAGCAAGCGGGGTCACCTCGACGGCTGCTGAGGACCGGATTTAGAGGGAGCACTGCTATCGCTGTCTAGGGGCAAAGGGTCGTGGTCCATAGGTTCGACCGACGCGCCTGCCACTTCCCTGAGTTGATCAGGAGGGGCAGTTTCCATTGCCGGTAAAGGGCCGGGTGCCAGGCAGACGGAGCGTCCCGGTGAAACAGAAGACGGCCGAGGCCGGCAACTGTTGGATGGTGTGACTGAAGAGTCACGTCGTGGCGGGGAAGGAGGGGGGCTATTCTTTTTGTGAGCCTTCTTTGAGGCATGACGGGCAGAGGAAGCTGTTGACGATGGAGAAGACGTAGTCTTGAGGAAGTCTTCATGAACAGGTTCTTTTTTTGAACTGCGGGCAGCGGATTTAGGTGCCCGGGATGTTTGGGAACTGGCTGACGATTGTACTGTAGAACGCGCAGAAGGGATCGGAGAGGTGGAACGAGCAATTTTCAGGCTAGCCGACCTGATAACAGTGTCACAGAATGTTAAGTCGCTGGTCTGAATGCCTACCTCCTTAGTTGGTCGAGGTGAGGTGAGGACCTGGCTGAAAGTATCCGATGGGAGTACAGCAGGCTTCCTACTCGCTAATAACTTCCGAGCTGCATAAGTGGAGATCTTCTCCTTGACACGAATCTCTTGGATGACCCGCTCTTCTTTATAAACGGGGCAGTCCCGCGAAGAAGCAGCATGTTCACCCATGCAATTAATGCAGCGAAGGGATGGAGGTAGACAGTCACGCTCATGAGCGTCTCTGCCACAGGTGGCGCACTTGTCTGCATTTGGACAAGACTTGCTGGTATGATTGTATCTTTGGCAATGGAAGCAGCGCATAGGGTTGGGTATATACGGGCGAACGGAGATGACTTCGTAGCCCGCTTTCACCTTATATGGTAGGTCAACCCTGTCGAAAGTTAGGAAGAAAGTACGAGTTGGCACGAGGTCGTTGTTAACCTTTTTCATGACACGATGGACTGCCGTAACTCCCTGATCAGACATATAGCTGAGTATTTCCTCATCGGATAACCCATCCAGGGATCTCGTGAAGACTACCCCCATGAAGAGTTGAGGGTGCGGTGAGCCTCCACTTTTACTGGGAAAGTATGAACTAGTGTAGCCGAAGTAATTTTTGTGCCTGGAACGCATTATCAATCTCAAGCAACAAGGTCCCATTGCACTGCCTGGAGCAGGTCTTGAAGGGACCTGCGATCGCATCGACTCCTTTCTGAATGATGAACGGATTCACAGCAGAAAAATCCTTATCATCAGTACGTGACACCACTAGGAACTTAGGAATGGTAGGTAAGACCTTTTGTGGCTGAGAATCATCGTGTTTCCGCTTATGGGTCAAGGTTAGAGAAGATTTGGAAGGTTTCATAGCGGAGGTGTCCCCCATGATTACTGGCGTCTCCGATGGCGCGCTCCTTCCTTGTGGGGGCCCTCACTGAGGGCGCACCCGCCTTAGGTGACTGTTCGCACCTCAGGTCACACCTCCCGAGAACGGACGGAGGGACCAATTGGCATGTTCAGAAGGCCTTCCCTGGGCCCGGCCTTTACCGGGGGGTACGTACATGTCTACCTGGGGCGGGGAGTTACGCCTTACTCCGTCACCGGCTACACATGGCGTGGGTCGACCTTCAGACACGCACAGGGAGGAAAGAAAAGAGGAAGGAGAGAAAGAGATGAAGGAGGAGAGAGAATCTCCAATGCCGAGGCGGAGATTAAAGGGTGAATCGAGAACAAGGAGAAAGGAAAAAGCGGGGAAGGCTGAAGAACAGGAAAGGAAGAGGACCAAGAAGAAGACAGAGGAAGCGAAAAAGAAACCTTAGACTTACGTAAAATGCCCGTCTCCGGGCGAAGGCACAAACCGGGGGGAAAGAGGGAAGCGGCCTGGGACGGAAGAAAGGTCGCTCCGGCTCGGGGCCGCGTGCGCGCCACACACGTACCCACAAAAGAGCTGTGGGCCCCCTGGGGGGGTGAAAGGAAGGTTGTTGAACCGGTGTTTAGACAGACAACATTGAGATGGTTGAAAAGGTGAGCTAGAACGGAGCCTCTTCGGCAATATACTAGAGAACCCAATAGGGGAAGGTGGGCGTTGAAGTCGCCAAGCAAAACAAAATGTTGAGGAAGCTAGGCAAAAAGCAGAACATCTGCCCTAGTAAAGGCAGACGATGATGGGTATAGATATTGCAGAGAGAGAAAAGTAAAGGTTGGGGATAGTGATGCGGATGGCAACTGCCTGTATGTGAGTGTGCAAAGAGATGAGATGGTAATAGATGTCGTTCCGAACGAGCAACATAACCCCTCCATGGGCTGGAATACCATCCACAGGAGGTAGGTCATAACGCACAGAGGTATATTGAGATAAAGCTATACAATCGTGTGGGCGTAGCTTGGTTTCTTGGAGGCTATTAGCGGAGTAATTTTAATTCCTCTCGATTGGAACGAATACCTCGAATATTCCACAGAAGGAGCGCCATTATAAATATAAGGGGAGGAAAGAGAAGAACGAGGATGCTGAGGGCCGGAGTTGGAGGGAGCACTGCTACCGCAGTCCATTGGTAGAAAGCCTTGTGCCATCAGTGCGACTGGAATTTCCGCCGCCTTCCCGAGTTGATCGATAGGGGCAGCTTTCTCCGCCGGAAAACGCCGGTTGCCTGGCTAATAGTAGTGCTTCCCGGCGAGATAGAGGATGACCGGGGCCGATACCGTTAGGCGGTGTGGCGGATGAGTCATGCCTCGGCGGGGAAGGAGAGGAACTCTATTTTTGTTAGCTCTTTTGGAAGAGTGACGGTGAGAAGAAGAAGGTTGACGGTTGAGAAGCCTGACTGCGTAGAAGATCTTCTTGGACAGGTTCCTTTTTCGAAGTCCGGGCATCTTGTTTAGGTGCCCGCGATTTATTAGAGATTGACTAACAAGGAAACTCCACGAACCCGAGGCGACAAAACTTTTTGAAAATTTGGGTTTAGGAAGTCCTTACCATGATAAAATTTATGACGCATTGAAAATCTGCGGAATTTTATTTTAACCCTGCGGAATTAAGCGTTAAAAATTGAACAAAATCGGACTATCTCAAAAACTATCAAAGATAAAAATTTCGAACCATTTTTTTCCTATGAAACCGGTAAAAGTAGAGCCTTTGGCGAAAATTTCGAGCATTTTGCAATATCTCCAGCCGTTTGTGAAAAAACGGGTTAAAATAAAATTCCGCAGATTTTCAATGCGCCATAAATTTTATCATGGTAAGGACTTCGAAAACCCAACTAATCAAAAAGTTTTGCCGCTTCGGGTTCGTGGAGTTCTCTTTTAAGACTGAAGGATCGGGGAGGTGGAACGGACAATCTTCGGGCTGCCCGGTCGCACAACTGTGTACCTGGCCACCTTGGGAGGTCGGAGGAAGGTGAGGACCTTAGTGTATGCACCCACTGGATGATAGTGGGCTTCCGACTCGCTAATTACTTTCGATCAGCAGAGACCTTTTCTGTGACCCGAATTTTCTGAATGACCGTCTCGTCTTTCGAGACAGGGCAGTACCTAGAGGAGGCAGTATGGCCACCCATGCAATTAATGCAGCGAGGGAATGGAGTTGGGCAGTCGCCCTCATGGGCGTCCCCATCACAGGTGACACATTTGGCTATATTGGGGCAAGATTGACGGGTGTGGTTGAATCTATGGCATTGGAAATGGTGCGTAGGGCATAAGGGCGAACGAAGATAACTTCGTATCCTGCTTCGACCTTGGATGGGAGTTCAACTCTGTCGAATGCGAAAAACACAGTACGAGTTAGTGTTAACTGGTTGTCAACCTTTTTCAGCACACAATGCACGGCTGTTACACCCTGATAAGACATGTAGTTTTGAATCTCTTCTTCGTCTGATAACCCGTGATGCGTTAAGGGTGCGATGTGCTTCCACTTGGACAGGAAACGTGTGTAAGAGCGTAGTTCTTATCAGTTCTGCGGCTGGAAAGCACTGTCCGCTTCCAGCCGGGAACAGGTCTTCACAGGGCTAGCTATCACATCAACACCCTTCTGAATTACGAAAGGATTAACGGAAGAGAAATCTTGACTGCCAATTCGAGAAACAACCAGAAATTTGGGACGATTAGACAACGTTTCCTGACACTGAGGCGAATCTATCTTTCTTTTTGGGTCGAAGTCAGAGGGAAGTCATTGCGGAAATGTCCCCCATGATTACAGGCGTCTCCGATGGCGCGCTCACTGAGGGCTTGCCCGCCTTAGGTGATAGTTCACACCTAACGTCACACCTCACGAGAACGGACGGAGGGACCAATTGGCATGTTCGGAAGGTACCAGCTCGGGTAATCACCCCTCCCTGGGCCTGGCTACGTACGTGCCCCAATTGTCTACCCGGGGTGGGGAATTACGCGTTACCCCATCACCTGCTACGCATTAGAATGCGTGGTAGGCCTTCAGACACGCACACGGAGGAAAGACGAAGAATAAAAGCAGCAAAAAGAAGGATAGAAGAGGGAGTAACGCCGAAGCGGAGACTAAATTAGGAGGAGAGGAAGGCTAGAAGAGTATAGCAAGGAGCGAAAGACAGAAGCAAAGATTAGGAAAGGAAGAAACCAAGGAAAGAGAAAATCTATTACAGGAGACCATTTTGACTCGAAATGGACGTCCGTCTCCGGACTAAGGTATGAACGGGGAGAGGAAATGAAGCAGCCTGGGGCGGGGAGGAAGGCTGCTTCGGCTCGGGGCCCCGTGTACGCGCCACAGACGTACCCACAAAACAGCTGTGGTTCCCCTGGGGGGATATTTGGTCCGGTTTATTAACACTAATAGCATGCCGCGTTACAGCGTTGCCCAGGGTGGAACACCTGGGGGGGAGGGTGAACGTTCCCCAGAAAACGACAGTAGTTAGTTAAGAATATCACCGTTTTGTGGAATTGACTGCCATGGATGCAAAATCTAAAGCCTCCGACATCGACAGGAAGAAGAATGTTAGACAGCATCAGGAGAGCATGGCGGTGATCAGAAAATTATGCAAGAGAAATATACGAGGGTTAGAACTTCAATAGTGGCAACTAATTATTCAAAGTATACAAAAGTGTTACATGCTTGCACCTAGTACTGTCCTTCAGAGTAGTCACCAGCATTACGCAGAACCCGTTGCCAGCGATGTGGAAGGCGTAGTATACCTTTAGCAGAGCCTGTTCTGTTGATGGTACTGAAATTGGCGTACAGGACAGTAAAATTAATCCTGGTTGAGATCGCTTAAGTGAACAATCCTGTAGTTACTGTTCGACAAATCCTGTTAATGTATAGTCAAGTAAAAAGAGAACTAGATACATAGCAGTGGATTGTCTTAAGTAAAAATTATAAAAATATGTGCCACGGAATTGCTACTTAATTTCTTTTCTCTAGAAGAGGGTAAAAAAAACTGACAAACTTTAATTAAGAAGCAAATATATGGAGTGGGGAAAATTAGAACAAAAGATTCACGTTTAACGAAGTGGTTTATTGTCCAAAGAGATGATCAGTAAAATGGGGAAGACCAATTTAAATACAATAAAAACACACTATCCAAAAGAGTCAAAAATGTACACTTAGACTATAATGTCCTAATACTGCCCACCTGCAAACATGGTACTTGGGAAATCAAAGTGATAATTTTTCAGAGGGATGAAGGAAGGAATTGATACACATTCTCACACAGATTCAAATGCCAAGCCACGCAGGTACTCATATAGCACCGAACACACAATAGCAGCAACGCCGACTACAGAACAGTGATCGGAACAGCAGGTCGAAATTTTCTCATTCGGGCAACATTAAAACAAATACTTGGTTCCGTCGTCTATGGGCTTGAGGCTTAAGCTCAGGGAAGTGAGATCTATCTAATAAGCAAGGTTGCAGAATGATACAGCATGGTATGGAAGAGGGTCACAAAATTTTAGAAAAATGCATAAAATACAATTTCGAGGGGGGGGGGGGGGTGGAAGGATCTATCTAATGAGAATGATTACAGAATAGAACACGCTATTTGGACAACATATGGGCCAGAGAGTACTGAGGTTAAAAATTTAGAAGTACCAAATATCGGGGAAAATTACCGCGTACTAAAAACCACGGCACCTAAAGCAAAATGGATGGGTGTGCTGAAGAATTTGTCGCACCTCGTCCACGTGTTCTGTGGACAAAGGGCGCACACCAGAAGTACAGAAAAGTTCCCGAAAATCAATTTTAGCTACCAAATGAACATGAAAAGCATTTAAACATGTTTTAGCTTAGGTAGGAAGGACTAAAAAGTTTGGGAGTGCAAGGATTCAACTAAAGAACACCATTTAGAATACAAATCAAACTGCTGCAAAAATTCGATAGGAAACTGGGAAATAATATCGAATGTAACTAGAATAACCCCCTTGCGCATTGCGGGGTTATTACCAGCAAAACTAGAGACGCGAAGGAGCAAATAAACTTACAAGCCTATCTGAACAAAGCCTAGCCGCATGCCACAGCAGAGCAGCACCAAAGCAGCCTCAGCTTACCAGAGGTAGCCTCAGGGACCAGCTGCCCAGCGGCCGCGTGGCGCTTCCGGACTGCTAACGAAGGAGAAGGCCACCCCAGCTAGGCACAAATCTTGACACGGCGAATGAAAGCGGAAACACTCTGACTGGTAGATGCTAACAGTTGACCAACCCAGAGGCAACCTATTTGAACCAGCAGGAATACAAAAGACGATATACGCCGCAAACGCTTATTTCAAATGCTCTGCACACTAGTTCCATTCATAGTGGGTAAACAGGGCTCAGCGGGTATATATCACAAAATACACAATTGCACATCGGGGCCTCATACACAAATAGACATTCAAAAGTGCTACACCAAGAAGAAATGCAGATGATAAACGGGTATTCATTGGAAAAATATATTACACTAGAACTGACATGTCATTACATTTTCACGCAATTTTGGTGCATAGATACCGAGGCATCAGTACCCAGAACAACCACCTCTGGCCGTAATAACGGCCTTGATACGCCTGGGCATTGGGTCAAACCGAGCTTGTAGGGCTTGTACAGGTACAGATGCCCATGCAGCTTCAACACGATACCACTGTTCATCAAGAGTAGTGACTGTCGTATTGTGACGCGCCAGTTGCTCGGCCGCCATTGACCAAACGTTTTCATTTGGTGAGTGCTGGCCTGGGCAGCAGTCGAACATTATCCTCATACAGAAAGGCCCGTAGAGGATCTGCAACATGCTGTCGTATCCTACTGAAATGTAGGGTTTAGCAGCGGTCGAATGAAGGGTAGACCACGGATCGTAACACATCTGAAATGTAACAGCCACTCTTTCTAAGTTCCGTCGATGCGTACAAGAGGTGAGCAACACGTAAACGAATGGCACCCCCATGCCATCACGCCGGATGATACACCAGTGTGGCGATGACGAATACACGCTCCAAATGTGCGTTCACCGCGATGTCGCCAAACGTGGATGCGACCATCATGATGCTCTAAACAGAATCTGGAGTCATCCAAAAAATTACGTTTTGCACTTCGTGTACCCAGGTTCGTCGTTGCGTACACCATCGCAATCGCTCCAGTCTGTGATGCAGCGTCGAAGGTAACCGCAGATATGGTCTCCGATATGATGGTCCATGCTGCTGCGAACATCGTCGAACTGTTCGTGCAGATGGTTGTTGTCTTGCAAACATCCCCATGTGTTATCTCAGGGATCGAGACGTGGCTGCACGATCCGTTACAGCCCATTGGGTAAGGTGCCTTTCATCTCGACTGCTAGTTATACGAGACTGTTGGGATCTAGCACGGCGTTCCGTATTGCCCTCCTGAACCCACCGATTACATATTCTGCTGTCATTGGATCGCGACCAACGCTAGCAGCAATGTCGCGATACGATAAACCGCAATCGCGATAGGCTACAATCCGACCTTTATCGAACTCGTAAACCTGATGTGTAAGGAGGAGAAATACGTACCAAGGCATAACAACGTTTCACCAGGCAACGCCGGTCAACTGTTGTTTGTGTATGAGAAATCGGTTGGAAACTTTCCTCATGTGAGAACGTTCTTGGTGTCGCCACTGGCGCCAACCTTGTGTGAATACTCTGAAAAGCTAATCATTTGCATATTACAGCATCTTCTTCCTGTACGTTAAATTTCACGTATGTAGGACTTCATCTTCTTTGTGTAGCAATGGCCAGGAGTGTAGTTTGAAAAGATAAAAATAACTTATACCACTCGAGTATCTTTCCTAGTGCTAATAGTCACGCTACACTCGAAAAAGCAAGTCGAAAGCCCAACAACATTTATTTATGAGAGATAAATGTATGGACGTGTTTCAGTGTGAATAGAGCGGTGTACTATCTGCCGTATCTCTGGAACAGTTCTGAAGCTAATTCCACGAGTGGTTCCTTTATCTTCGGAATGAAATCAAAGTCACGTGGACGTAAGCTTTGTGAAAGAAGCGGGAACACATTCTGCGCAAGCCACCCATCATTTTGCGCGACAAATCGCGGTTGCAGACAGCGCAAGCTGTTGCTGGTCAATTCGGTCGATGGGACTAGGAAGTACTGTACCATCCATCATACTCTGTGACTCTGATTTGATTCCAAAGATGAAGGAACCACTTCGTGACATTCGCTTCGGAATTGTTCCAGAGATTCGACAGGCTCCATTCACACGATCTATAGAACAGGCTGTGCTAACGGTATACTACGCGTTCCACATACTTCCTGGCAATGGGTTCTACACCACATTGGACTGGTGACGGACAATAACAGGTGCAAACATGTAATGCTTTTGTAGCGGTTGTGAATAAATAGTTGCCATTATTTAACTTCCAACCATCGTAAGAAAGTGCGCTAACCAATGCATTCTGACCTAGAGGACACTAGCTTGTTATTGATTTGCTGCCATATTCTCCGGAACTAAACACACACGATTCCACTTGTGGGAGTATCTTAATTACAAGTTGCACTACAATAACTTCAAAACCATGACTGACAAAAGAGCATCGACGATCAGACACTTCAGCGAGTCGTTTAGAACTTCACTATTAGTCTGCGCCTCATCAGTACCACGGAACGTAGACATATCGAATATGACACAACGTAAATACAAATATCTGTAGTGATGTTTACATCTTGAATACCGTGTTTGCTCGCCACAGTTCGTAAATAAGTTTTGTTTCATATAGTTCAATAATTGTCACTTTGTACTGATGTAATTTCCATTATTTATGTAGATCACTGGATGTTATCTGTTGTGGAGAGATTTATTCGAGAACTAAGTTCATTGGTCTGCGTTCAGTTTAGCAAACATGTCACTTTTTATTAAACGAGTTGGAAGGGAGAATATTTAATAAGACTGTTCTGCAGATAGTTAAAACTAATGAGGTTATTAAATTTTCAAGAATGATAGATGGGATCGGATGTTTTGGAGGAGGGGATAAGTCTTCCAAACAATAAATCAGATGACCATTGACACAGAAGGATCGCCTGTCTCTGAATCAGATCATATCTTGTAATCGCAATCGCCCCCTATTTAAGCTAAATGGAAATCATGCAACTACTCCAAATTCTTCACCTGTAAAGGAGATAATGCGCTTGTGCGACGACATCTTGAGTATTGCTCAAATGTTTCGGACCCGCAGCAGATTAGTTTGAAGGAAGACATAGAAGCAGTTCAGAGGTGAGAGGTTTGTTAGTGGTAAGTTCGACCAATGTGCGAGTGTCAAATAAACACTCCGGGAACTCAAATGGGAATCGCCGGAGGAAAGACGACGTTCATTTCGAGAAATTCTGTTGAGCAAATTTAGAGGGCCGGAATTGGGAGCCGATCTCAGAACAATCTTGCTGCCATCTACTTACATTTTGCGTGAAGCTCACAAAGCCAAGAGAAATTAGGCCTCTTACAGAGGCATATAGACATTATTTTTTCCTTCGTTCTATTTGGGAGTGGAATAGGAAACGGAAAGCCTGTTAGTGGTACAGTGTACTGTCCGCCACGCACCTTAGGTTGGTTGCGAAGTATATATGAAGGTGTACATTCTCTTAACAAGTTATGTGATTGAACAGAAGCTTAAATATCGCTACTGCAGTAATGTAATAGGGTAAACGTAGCCTGTTTACAAATAAATTTAAATCCCTTATTTTACTGTGTTGTTTATGTACAGTCTCGGGAAAAAATGAGATGAACATTGCTGTTACTTGAAAATGACTTACTTGTGGGGAGAGAAGAGAGAGAGAGAGAGAGAGAGAGAGAGAGAGAGAGAGAGAGAGAGAGAGAGAGAGAGATATCGTCATGTACAATTTCCACATTATCAATAATTTCTTTACTTTGAGACCTGCAGAGTGGAATATGTCGTTGAGTAACATAATTATAAATGAAGTTTATACGTTTCCCACTGCTCTTATAATGCTTTATTTATTTATTTATTTATTTATTTACCATGAGCCCATTTCGGCTTTATATTGCCTTCATTAGTTTTTCACTATAATAAACAAGGTAATTTATAATAAGTTACGTAAGCTTGGATATATAATTTTTTATGGCTAAAATATTTAATTTACTTACATTTAATGTCGATATTATTGCTGTCCTTTCCGTTTAAGATGACATTTATTTTGTTTAATTATGACTGGTTTATATGCCTGTAAGAGACTTTTCATTTTCTGCCTGAATAAAACGACAGCTATATCCAAAATGTTTCAACGACATATGTTTACATAGTTACCCAGAGATCACTATAGTTATCACCTAATTTATTTTCCTTCATATTATACCTTCGGTGGTTGATGTTTATGTTGTTACTATGGAGTGAATATCTACGGCAAGTTTGTGGTTATACATTTTCGTGTTTGAAAATATGAATAAACATTTTCAATGATTTTTTTTTGTTTTGCGCTGTTTGCTGTTTGACTAAATTTATGGGATCGATGTAGGCATGTGAATATACTTAGAATTCGTCAAGAATATTGATAATTGGTCCATTCCCCGAAATGTGAAGAATTTTCAACGTTTCATTTATGCCTACATAGATCCCATAAATTTACTCAATGAGCAAACAGTGCCAAAACACAAAAAATACATCGGAAACGTTCATTCATATTTTCAACCACGAGAATGGATAGCCACAAACATGCCATTGATATTCACTCTATAGTAAAAACATCAACCACCAAAGCTATAATATCAAGGAAAATAAATTAGCTGAAAACTGCAGTGATCTGCGGGTAACTATGTAAACATATGTCTTGAAACACTTTGAATATAGCTGTCTTTTTATTCAGGCAGAAAATAAAATGTCTGTTACATGCATATAAGCCAGTCATAATTAAATAAAATCAATATCACATTAAACTGAAGGGACAGCAATTAGAACGACATTAAATGTAAGTAAATTAAATGTATTGGCCATAAAAATTATATATGCCAGATTATGTAACTGTTATTATAAATTACCTCATTTATATTACAGAAAACCTAATTATGACAATATAAAGCCGAAATGAGCTCTTAGTGAATAAATAAATAAAACATTAGCAGTGTGAAAGGTATAAACGTCATTTATAATTTTCCACATTATCATTTACTGGAAGTCATGAGTGAAAGTACGTGATAATGTCATATACAGGGTTTAGGAGGAGGGCTTCGTTACAGGTAGATCAAGTACGATCCCAGAAAATTAAGAGAACACGATGTGAATTCGTCGACACAGCAGAGGGACGTTTTGACACATTCTTGTGGATGCATACAACACGCGATCACACAGACAGAACCATAAGCACGTGACTAAAGTTACCAGAACCTGCGCAATGTCTACTATACCCCTTTCTGCGATGTGCAATACTCCCATGGGGACGATCGTGGAGGTGCCGAATATAGTCTTGCGAATTGGCCTACCATGCAGTTTCCACCTGTTGCCTCCGTTGGGCCAGATTTCCTGCCGGTATTTAAGAGCGCGCAAGATGACGTGCTCCATTTGAAGGGGGTCACCGTGAAGAGCACTTTGGACTGTACGGTATACATGTGGACGTGCATAGATATACATATCGAATTGTTGCTACATAAACGGTAGCAAGATTGAATGAATGAGTGTTTCAATGTACAGTGCACAGCTCAGTGTTCACTCGACTATAAGCAGAGGAGAAAGGCCAGTTTATGTCTCCCCAACCCATGACGCACGACCATCCATGCTGTTGAGGCGTCTTCGGCTCACGTCCGTTAATCATTCAGCCCGCCTCCAGTGGTGTAGCGATAGGCGCTTATGGAGGGACAAATGGAGACGTTTCGTCTACAGTAATGTCTCTTCTGCCTTGGGGCCAACGATGGACGTACGCGTGTGTATCGTCGTGCAGGGGAGCGGTAAAATCTGGAGTGTACGCGACAGCACCACACGGTGTTGACAAACGGTATCATGGTGTGGGGGAGAAATATCCTACATTGCCTATATCTGACACTGGTCGTCGTCCTCTGGTGATCGTCTAGGGAAAATTGAACAGTGCACGGTACAAATAAACCGTCATTCAATCCTTCTTGCTTTCGTTAATGCACCAACAAGGTGATATGATTTCTAACAGGACAATGCACCTTCAGATGTATCTCGTACAGTAACACGTGCTTTCATGGTGTACGTCAACTAACCTGGCCAGCATTATCACAATATCTATCCCCCATTGAGCTTGTTAAGAACCAGATGGAACCTCTTTATTCTGTGCGACCGGCACAAGATCTGACACAGTTGAGGCACCTGGTGGACACTGCATGGCAAGCAATTCGCAAGACCACATTCGGCACCTTGTTTTTCTTAGATACAGCAGAACGTCTGTCGTGTGCTGTGCTACTAGTCATTAGTGCATTTGTGACGCTGACCAGAAATGAATCATCGCCTTACTGGAAACGGCCCGACTAGAATTAGAATTGAAACGCTTTATATAACACCAAATGACGACATCCTATCGCCCAGGATATTAGTAATTCATCTGGACTGGAAATCGTGGTGTGCTCTTTCAATCACATGACAACCTACCTAGCTCGTAATGTATTCAACAAAATTTTCAGGGTGCCACGATTTTCTACACTGATGGCTCTAAATTTGCTGGTCATACGGTATGTGCATTTACGTCTCCCATTGGTGAGGAATGCCATTATCTGCCAGAATCGTGCAGTGTGTTTACGGAAGAACTAACGGCTATTAATAGGACACTTTATTTTATTAAACAGGTAGCCCTGTACCGTGTTTTAATCTGTTCCGAATCAATGAGCAGCCTGCAGGCCATCGACCAATGCTACTCCTCACATCCTTTCGTCATTGATATCCACGATCTTCGTCACACCGCTTGCTCCATTGATTTTCTCTAGGTCATGTGGGTTTCCTAGGCTGACCAGTTGGCTAGAGTAGCTGTATCTCCCTGCCGCTTCCCCTTGGTTATCCCGGATGCAGATTTGCGGGTACAGATGGGATCGCTATTCATACTGGACTGGAACACTAACTGGCAGGCTACTGCTCTGTCGAATAAACTACGCTCCACCAAGTCGATCACTACAACTTGGAGTTCTTCCTTACTCCCTTCTCGAAGGAAATCCACTGTCCTTTGCCGTCTCCGCATCGGTCACTCCAGGCTGACCCATAGTTTTCTTTTGTGTAATCAGCCTCCCCCACATTGTGGTTGTGGGGCCCTACAATCTGTGGCTCATATCTTAGTGGAATGTCCGCTCCTCTTGGCCATCCGTGCCAAATACGGAATTCCGAACCCATTGCCCTCGGTTTTGGCGAGTGATTTACATATGGCTGACAGAGTCCTTGGATTTATCCGTGAAAGCGTGTTTACTCTCGGCTATAAGATTTTATTGCTGACGCTTGGACAGGATGGGTGGGTGTGTGGTTCTTCCTGCGAGCAGGTGGGTTTGGAGCTCTCCCCTCCCCTCCCCTCCCCTCCCCTCCCCTCCCCTCCCCTCCCCCTGACGAGTCCCGTTTCTCCTTTTAACTTGGTTTTGATTCACTTTTTTTTTACATTTTTAGGCTTCTCATTTAGGAGCATACACTGTTCTCCTGTATCTGCTTGTCGTTAATTAACGGTGATTCTAGATTTGTCGTGACGTTCCTTGCAAAATCCCCTTTTTCTATTGGTTTTAGTCCTGTTCTACGTGATTTTAACCTCCTTTCAGTTCCTCTATTTTACTCTCTTCACGGTCTTACCCGACCACACCCTGGCTTGCACTCCATACTGAGATCATGGGACTGATGACCTAGCTGTTTGTTCCCATCCAGCCATCAACCAACCAACCAACCAACCAACCAACCAATGTATTCAACCGCAAAAATGTATGAAATATATCCTGCCTATATCCGAACTACAGGTCATTGCTTAGTATTTCTGGAAATCCAACTACTTCTCAACATGCTGGTGGGTTTCATGCGTCAAAGTACAAAGCGAAAATCCGTGTACAGCCCCTCAGAGCTTGTAATTCATCAGACAATAAATGTTAAAATATTTTAATGTAATTATTTATCACTTATTCTGATGCAGCATGTGAGTCATAACTATTAGATCCTGGAACGAATCCATTACACTGTACTCCATGGCTGCCGTCATTTGTCAATGACCGTAGGGTCATCAGAAATAAGTAAGGTCAGCAGTTAGTTGCGAAATTTCTTCTTTACTGAAAAACTGTAGATCTTAACAGTTGAAAATTTACTGTCAGTGATTAGTGTTTATACATGCTGATAAAAACAGAGCGTAATGGTCATATGTTTGTCAAGCTTATGGGACTTAACTACGGGGTCATCAGTCCCTAAACTTACAAACTACTTATGAACTACTTACGAACTAGGACGGCACAAATATCCATGCCCGAGGGGGGATTCGAACCCCCGACCGTAGTGGCCTTGCTGACAGTGACTGGAGCGCCTTAGTCTCCTCGGCCACTGCGGCCGGCAGAGCGTAATATCAAGCTCGGAGCTAAATAACCTGACTGATTGTACACGTGCGAATCACTATAACTATAAAAACTGAAATTTTTAGATCTGAAATAAAAGAAAATTTTCTCGACTTACTGCTACCATTCATTAAATTTTATGGAACGTATCATTACATTATTCCTATGTCATGCAGTATTAGTATGTTTACACACCATATTCATTTTTCCAAAATTTATTCAGATGTTTTCAATGGGACTCTGAATGGTATCGAAATCGATTTGATGTTAAACAAGACTGTTTCGGGATCCAGGAAATACACTGCAAATTGGCACAGTGTTTGATGAAGGGTCGTAAACAGAATTTTGGCTACCGATCCATTATCTGTTGTTAGATACCTACAGCTATCTGTAATTGCAGGATCATGCAAGCTATTACGACACAAAATGCACATTACCCTTGATACGTGAGCTTCGATCTGAATAATTAATAGAAGCTTCATGCACAATAATTACAGGGAGCGTCTGTCAGTAACCACACACACACACACACACACACACACACACACACACACACACACACCGAGCGAGTGCGTTTCTATTATGGTCTGCCTTGAAACCTGTTGCGACACATACTGTCTTTGAAATTCGTTTACTGATATTCCAAATTCATTTGAAAAGGTTGAAAACTTTACGAATTTCGAATTAACTGATTTTACCGTGGTTTATGTTTCTCAACTTCGCTCTACGCTAGTGATTGTTAGATACAACTTTTTACGATTTATCATGGCTCTTCCAATTTAATTGGTCGCCGAAGATTCAGTGACGTACGTTTCTCCACTATTTTGTCTTCAGTTCTCATCGCAAATTGCATCTCTTCCTGAACTTGCACATGATTGAGTTATTAACTACCACAAATGCGATGATCAAATTCTCAGAATGAAATGTATTTTAAAGAAAATATTTTATCACAGCTGTGTTCATAGAATCAGTAGATAATTGATATTATAAAGCAATCTATGAGTAGTCTCAGCTTCAGGAGAAAGCAGAGTACAAGCGATATGAAACCTGAACAGAAAGCAGCTAGCAACGCAAGGGATCTACGTCC
Organism: Locusta migratoria; assembly: GCA_026315105.1. Lineage (NCBI taxonomy): Eukaryota > Metazoa > Arthropoda > Insecta > Orthoptera > Acrididae > Locusta > Locusta migratoria. Next base: position 430,504,171 of record CM048747.1, read on the forward strand.
GCGGAGAATAGCCCGATGAATCAGATATCTAATAATCATACTATAAACTTTGATTCGACGACGCCAAACATGGGTAAATATTCCGCGTCTTGCTGATCACTGGTGTTTGGAAGATATGGGGCTTATTCATAGTTTTGGAACATCAAATCATTTCAAAATGTTGTTTATGTACAGTCTCGGGAAAAATGAGATGAATATTACTGTTACTTGAAAATGACTTATTTGTGGAGAGAGAGGGAGAGGGATCACGGGAATAAGCTAAGGAAGCAAAGATAAGTTTGAAATTCACCAATCCAAGTATTTTTCATATTTTTCAATAGTGTGAGAAGAAAATATAGCTTGGCTACTCACTGGAGAATCTGAAATGAATTCCGACTCATTTTACCAAGGTGATAGCTTAACTTCGTCAGTTATTGTTCTCTCTTTGCGTAGTGGTGTGGCTTAGTACACCAAAGAAACAATATATGTTGCTGCTAATGTGGAATTAAACCAAACAACTAGTATGTGGCGTTGTTACTTAGTTCATTATCACTGACATTGATAATTTCTGAAGACTGCGTAAGCGACACAATTAACTGTTCCAATCTTATCTTTACCATCTAGTATTGAATGCAACTAGCAGGATGCACGGATATTCTGATTCAGCTTTCTGTGACACTGATTTAAATAATTTTTTCTACTTAGTTTTTATCTGACTATGACTATGAAACATAAATTTTTAGGCTAAGTGATCCTAGAAAGATTCCTTTTTTACCCGATTGACGAACTGTACCCTAAAATTTCCAAAACACATGGGCAGGTGCCTACATCCGTACAAAAGGAATCATTGACGAGGTAACACACTTGCACAGACACAGATTTACGTCATGATGATATCTGCAAACTGTTGCTAAGGATCTCTTATCTAAGGAACAACAGGAGAAAAGAAAGATACTGAACTCACAACTCACTAGAGACCAATAGCTAAATACACACAGCATTTATAGCTTTAGTAACAGCGTATGACAATGCAGACAGAAAAATACGGAGCACAAGAATCCATCGTTGTGTGGATATTGTTTATCAGCTGAAAAATGCTCCTGTCTGAGAACATAAAGGGCAAATATGTCCGTGTTTAAAAACTCTGGTAGAAAATATGGGAATCAGATTCTTCAGTCATGCTACATTTCTCACCAAGCGCCTTGGCATGAGACCTGTTAAATGCTTTTCCTCTACATCTACATGGGATACTCTGCAAATCACAGCTAAGTGCCTGGCAGAGGATTCATGGAACCACCATTATACTATTTACCTCCCATTCCATTCTCGAATAGCGCGCGGGAAAAAAGAACATTTGAATCTCTCCGTTCGAGCTATGATTTCTCGTATGATCATTTCTACCTATGTAAGTGGGAGTCAATATATTTTCGCATTCTGAGGAGAATGTTGGCGATTTGAGTTTCGTAAGTAGCCCACGCCGCAGCGATAAGCACCGTTGTTGTAATGATTCCAATCCCAGATCCTGTATCATTTTCGTAACGCTGTCTCCCCTGTATCGAGACAATACGAAACGAGCTTCCCTTCTTTGGATTCTTTCGATGTCCTCCGTCAAACCCACCTGATAAGGATCCCACACTGCAATACTGGGCTGCAATACTCCAAAAATAGACGGACAAGCGTAGTGTATGCAGTTTCTTTTGTAGTTCTGTTGCATGTCTTAAGGGTTCTGCCAATAAAACGCAGTCTCTGGTTCGCCTTTCTCACGACATTATCTACGTTTTCTTTCCAATTTAATTCTGAATTAATACTAATTCCTAGGTATTTTGTGGACTTTACGGCCTTCACTTTTGATTGATTTATCTTGTAAACAAAGTTTAACAGATTTCTTTTCGTACTCATGTGGACGATTTGATCTGATTTGATTTTTTCAGGGAAGCCAAAACAGTCTTAGTCCAACCCGCCACTGCCCGCACCGAAATTAAGTTTATTGTGCGGTATCGCTCCCTGTGTATCTAGTAAGGCCAACCAATGCCCTTGAACAGTGCAAGGAGTCCCTTTACCAGTTCTTTATTAGACACAATTTCTTGGGGTGTGGTTGTCCCAAATGTTCTGTGCCTTTTACTCTCCAATGCAATGCATTCGGAGGTTAGATGTGATGCAGTTACATCACCGTCATCGCAGATCCTACATTTAGGGTCCTCTTCTGTTATTCCGATGGCCTGTCAGCAATCCAACCATGCGTCTAATCTCTCTCCTTTTCAGGCCCAGCAGAGCTTAAAACATGACTTTGGCATCATTACGTTGCCATGTTTTTCTTGGTAGACTTAGGTCCAATATTCTACGTGCTGTATTATGAGCCAGTTACGTAGCTCTAATTTGATCATTACGTTGGTGATTGTCAGGACAGGTTCCTGTCCAATAAATGGAGTCATTCTGCAACAATTTTAGACCTTGTTGCAGGAGCTGCCAGTGATCTCGCGGCTTCCTGGGTGTCTGAATAGATATACATGCTACGATCTTTGTAGTACCTACGCAAATTCTCCTCCACACATGCCATGATGGCAGTGATTTCGGCCTGGAATACTGAGGCCAGTTTCCCTAGAGAGATGACGCCCTCCAGACTTGCCTGCACCCTGTATATCCCGGCCCCAACGCCTTGGTCTGATTTTGAACCGTCAGTGAACCAGACAATATCCCCCGTACGGTGTCGAACTATTTTCTCCCACTGCTCCCTACTTCCAATTGTTATATTGAAAGGCTTGTTGAAGCAGTAGATACCACAATAAAGGGTAAAGAACTCCTCCTTGCGGGCAATCCCTAGTGGTGTTGATTACCATTTTTTCATTCATCATGGTAGCCTCTACCTTTCTTCCACTGAGCATGGCCCTAGTCCACCTACATATAGGTCATGCACCTCTGCTGTTCTAACCATGGAATCGAAGGTCGAGTTGCTAAAAGCCCCCCCTCGATGTCCGGGAAGATACAGAGGGCTATTTCCGGAAAGTGTAGTGATTTCTACCTTGCCAACGAGTTGGTGGAGAGCTGTCTTACATGATTTACCTGGCTGATTGGTCTCATCCTTGGCCTTGGTAGGATCAATTCTCCCTGGTTTTGGAATGAAGACAACCTTCACTACCCTCCAGGCATTGGTAATGATTCCTGCTGCTAGGCTAACCCTGAATAACCTGCATAGGAATCCAATAAGATTTTCTCCAGCTTGTTGCAGGAGAGCTGGAAAGATTCCATTGGGGCCAGGTGACTTGAACGGTTGAAATGTTCCCACCGCTCATCGGACCTTACTGAAATCGACACATTCCTTGGCCAAATGCCAGTCATCTTTGCGAATACCTGAGAACCGTTGTCTCTCAGGAATCGCATTCTGGTCTGAGTTATCCACCACACTATATTGAGGAATGTGAGTCTTGAGCAGTTCCAGCATTTCATGTGGAGTCTTTGTATACTCCCCATCCTCCTTCCTCAATGTTCCTCCTGGATTAGTTGGTACCCTAGTGAGGATTTCGCTTGAGCAGCTGTGCCATCCACTTCATCACAGAATACCTCTAGGATGCCTCCTTTGCCCAACTGATGGCAAGTTTGTAATTGACAATTGCTTCACGATACTTTGCCAATTGTCCTTTGGGCCTCGCATGGTTAAACAGTCTTTGTACCTGTTTCAGGTTATTATTCCACCAAGGCACACTCCTGTTTGTGCACTTCTTGATGATTGAGCAGTTGTCCTGGTATGAGGTCACTATAGCAGAGGTTACGGCCTCAGCTACTTCCTTAAACTGTTTAACGTAACTTCCCATCATCATGGAAGCAGAAGTTATGTCAATTACATCTTCCCTTCTACTATTCCTGAATGTTCATCAGGATCTCCAAGTTGTTAAATAGGAGAAATTCAAGAAGGTGCTCACCTCTACTGTTGGTGTCCTTGCTGCCCCACGACAGATTGGGGGCATTGGCATCACATCCCACCAACAGTTCGTGACCTTGCCGATGGCAGATTCCGTCAGTCTCCTCACTTCCAAAGGAGGAGGAGAGCTGTCTTCGTAAGGAAGATATGCTGAGGCCAAAACAATTTCCCTCGTGATACCTTCCTCACGTTGCTGCATCCTGATGGTCACCAGGTCCCTGGAACAAAAATCTATCATTGGTATGAAATGTATTCCATTTCTCACATAAATGCATGTTCTGGAGGTTTTTAGATTTCTAGCATAAATCAGCTTACCTTCAGTACCACCGAGGCCCGATACACCCCCTTTGTATGAATAGGGTTCTTGTATCAGAGCTATGTCCACCTCCTGTCTCCCCAGGCGACGGCTCAGGACAGCAGTGGCCCCTTTACTGTGCTGCAGGATTATCTGCAGCACTTCCAGTCCATCTTGCTGCCATTATTGCCTTTAAGGTCTTTGACTATACTGACAGCGACCTGCAAGAACCCTAAAAACAGTTTTAGGACTTGCTCTCCCATTGCCTTCAGGGACTTCTCTCCGACCTCCACAACCAGGGTTCGTCCTTCCGGAACGACCTTTGGTTAATTACCCTCCAATGCTCTGTCAAGAATTTTGGGTTCTGGACCCTTATTTTCTCGAACAGAGTCTTTGGAGGGACATCCTTAAAAATCTTTAGTGCCCATATTGACACTTTTGCGGTCTTCAGGAGTTCGGTTGCTGTCTTGACCTGCAGCTTCGCATCCTCCCATGGGGATATCTTGGCACCTTGTCCTTAAGCCATTCTGAAGAGTGCTACCCTCGCATACAAAAATGAGGTCACCGCGATCTAGATAGACCCTCCTGAATTTGGGTCCTGGACCAGTTCCCCCCCCCCAATCTCTTCAAAGAGGGCCATCCGCACGAGGTCCTCCTGCTGCGAGGTGATGCTCACCAGTGGGTATCCTTCTTGGACAACCGCCATTCTAAAGACCGAGACTGCAGTACTATAGGTCTGTTTCCCTATTTCCTGCCTCAGCCTTTTAGGATCACGCTTGTCCAGAGAGGAGGGAGTCTTAGATTCCTACCTAACACTCTTGCCACCTGTCTTTGATGTCGAGGGGGTCTGTGTATCCCCTTCGACCTGAGAAAGTTTCTTTTTGGGGGTCATGGGCTCAAGCCCTTTTGATTCTCTACATTTATGCTTAGGAAGCCTTTCTTTTCCTTCCTTTTGCTTCTGTTGCTTGAGAAGTTTCCTCCTCTGAGCCCCAGACAAGGCCTTAATCCTAATCTGGTCCAACTTCTCTGTTACAGTTCCCACTTCTTGCTCAGGTCTAGACCCTGATTCAGAAGTGGGAGTGCACTCCATCGGTCCTGATCCCGATTTCTGAGTATCTGAGGTCTCAGATTGTCCCTCAGATTCTTTTAAAATACATTTTTCTCTGTGTTCATCTTAGTCCCACGAGATTTGGGGGATTTATATGGTCCACACCACGATAACCCCGCGCGGTGCAAGGCTATTTACTCAGGGAGGTCACCCAGTATCGCTGAGGCTCCGTTCGAGATACATCCACCATGTGCCACGCACCCCTCGGCACGGATCGCATCACACCTTGGGTTGGGAAAGGAATTGGGAAAGGACTGGGAGAGGATAAGGAAGACGGGACGTTGTGGGACACACTTGGTCTGATCCATCAGCTGAGGCCTTCGGTATAGCCCTCAGCTTAACACAGATGCGCAAGCCTTTCCACCCGCATGGACAGTGCTTTGTCAAGGTGGTGTCCCCCGGAGAGGTCTCATGTGGACGTCTTCACACTTCTCATTATTTAGTCAATTGCCAATTTTTACACCATAGGGATATCTTATTCAGATCGTCCTGCAGTTGGTTTTGATCTTCAGATGATTTTACTACACGGTAAATGAGGGCATCATCTGCAAACAACGTAAGAGAGCTACTTAGATATTCCCCTAAATCATTTATGTAAATAAGGAACAGCAGAGAACCAATAATACTACCCTGTGGAACGCCAGATATCACCTCTGTTTTAGTCAATGCCTTACCATCGATTACTACGACCTCTCTGACAGGAAATTCCATATCCAATCGCAAATTTTGGGTGATATACCATAACCACGCAATTTGTGAGATATGGTCTCAAAAGCCTTCTGGAAATCAAGAAATACAGAATCAATTTGCGAACCCTTGTCGATAGCACCCATCACTTCGTGTGAATAAAGAGCTAGTTGTGTTTCGCATGAACGATATTTTCTAAATCCGTGTTGACCTTGTGTCAATAGATTATTCACAATATTTGAATACAGGATATGTTCCAAACCCCTGCTGCAAATTGACATCAATGAAATAGGCCTGTAGTTTAGTGGGTTATTCCTACTACCTTTCTTGAATGTAGGTGTGACTTGTGCAACTTTCCAATCTTTTGGTACAGATCCTTTTATGAAAGAGCGGTTATATATGGCTGTTAAGTAAGGAGCTATCGTTTCAGCATAATCAGATAGAAATCTAATGGGCATACAATCCGGACCAGAGGACTTGTTCTTGTTAAGTGATTTTAGTTGCTACACTACTCCGATGATATCTACTTCAACGTTACTCATTACGGTCTCTGTTCGTAATTCGAAACCTGGAATATTGGTTTCGTCTTCTTTGTTGAATGAGTTTCTAAAAGCTATGTTTAGTAACTCTGCTTTAGTAGCGCTGTCATCGGCAGGATCGCCATTACTATCACGTAGTGAGGGTATTGTTTGTGTTTTGCCCCTAGTATATTTAACATATGACCAAAAAATCTTTGGGTTTTCAGTCAAATTTCTAGAAAGAGTTTCGTTGTGATAAGTATTGTAGGCATTTCGCATTGAAATCCTCGCTAAATTTCGAGCTTCTGTGTAGGATCGCCAATCCTGGGGATTTTGTGTTCGTTTAAATTTAGTATGCCTTTTCCTTTGCTTTTGCATCACTGTCCTGACCTGCTTTGTGTATCAAGGGGGATCGCCTCCTTCTTTTATTAATTTATTTGGTATAAAACTGTCAATTGCTGTCGAATAACACTTCTTTGAATTTCAGCCACATCTGGTCTACACCTACGTTTAGTGTTAGAAACGAGTAGAATCTGTCTTTCAAGAAGCAATGTATTTTATTTTTTCTGTTTTCCAGAACAAATATATATTTCGTTTATTTTTGGTAACTTTGGGACTTTCGATATTCAGTCTCCCTACGACAGCTCTATGTTCACTAAAACCTGTATCCGTTTTGATGCTCGTTATGAGCTCAGGATAATTTGTTGCTAAGAGATCAAGTGTGTTTTCACATCCATTTACAATTCTATTTGGGTCATGAACTAATTGTTCGAAGTAATTCTCAGAGAATGCGTTGAGTACAATTTCACACGATGCTTTATGCGTACCTCCTGATTTGAAAATATAATTTCGCCAACAGATCGAGGGTAAATTAAAATCACCACCAACTATTATCGTGTGAGTCGGGTACGTTTTTGTAATTAGACTCAGGTTTTCTTTGAACCTTTCTGCTATTGTATCGTCAGAGTCGGGAGGCCGGTAAAAGGAACCGATTATTAACTTCTTATGATTTTCGGGTACAACCTCTACCCATAATAGCCCACAGGAACTATAAACTTCAACTTCGCTACACGAAATACTACTTTTGACGGCGACAAACACGCCTCCACCTATTTTGTTTAATGTATCCTTTGTGAACACAGTTAGATCTTTTGCAAATACTTCTGCTGAACTTATATCCGGCTTGAGCCAACTTTCACTGCCTACAGTGATGTGTGTTTCGGTGCTTTCTATTAATGCTTGGAGTTATGGTACTTTCCCGACACAGCTACGACAATTTACAACTGTTATACCGATAGTTCCCAGATCTACATTTCTGCTGTGATCCACCTGCACCCTTTGAGATTGCCCATATTGCTTTTCCCCGAGGCAAAAACCGCCCAGTCCACGCCACACAGCTCCCGCTACCCGTGTAGCCACTTCCTGCGTGTAGTGGACTCCTGACCTAATCGTCACTCCTTTCAGAATGATTACTTAGAACTGATGGAGGAAATGCAATTACTAGTATATACTTACTAATGTTTGTCTGTATGTCCGCTATGTCTTCATAAACCATTCATTCGATTGAAACTTTGCTGACCTGTTCGCTGTACTCCCAAAAACAAAAGAACACGACACATAGCTCAGGAGAGACAACAACATAAATTATGAGAGGCCACTTCGTGATAATACCCAGATGTATGCGTCAATTATTTGAAAGTGGGAATAGTTAGGGACCTGCAACAAAGTTTGCTTATAATTTCGGACGTTTATGAAGCGGAAACAAGTCTACCGCTCACAACAGTTTTGCTCTAGATGCCGTAAAACTGTCGCATCAGTCATGAACATCTATCAAATGAAGTTGGCATTACAGATTTACAGGCTACTATTTATTTTTGCCTGCAAGTCTTTCTTAATTCTCTTGCCTCTAAAACTAAGCACTCTGTTTTCTTAATCTCTTACTCACTAAATAAACACGAGATCTCGGAAACTACTGCACCTATGAAGCTGAAATTTGACAGGAATATAGTTTATAGGTAGAAAACGTCAGTTAAGAATGTGTTTTGTGATAGGTGCATAGCGGACCACACTTATCCTATAGACTCGCGAAATCTATAATTTCATTCCGATTTTCACGAAATTTCGCACGCTTGACCTTCAGACCAAGAGGACCCTCACCGTCTACCTTACGTTTCATACGGGTCATGGGGGAGGGTACTTTAAACATAAAAATTTATCCCTAAATACCTTGGTCGCGCCATAACTTGAGAACGACTCGACCGATTTCACAGATCGTTTCTTTGTTTTCGTTATTCTCTGATAAATGGTTGTATGAAATATTTGAGAACAACAAACTCGTTTTTCAATATGACCCTGCGTTTCTATTGCATAGAAATGTATAGTTTTTTTTCGATATTGATGAAATTTTCCACACTCTACCTTAAAAACAAGAGGAATGTCACTGTATAAAATTTCGTTCGGTGCGTGGTGGCAGGTACTTAACTTACGGAATGCATAGTTTTCCTCCAATCTTTATGAATTTTTGCACCCATGACCTTTAAACCAAGAGGAAGAGCACTGGGTACATTTTTTTGATTTTTCATGGTATTGATTCCATATGAAGTAATAGTGGCGTCGAATTAAAAAGTTTTAAAATGTCTTATATTATTTAATTTCCTAAGCCCGTGCCGTACGTTCATGCTGATGAAAATCGTTTTTGAATATATTTTGTTGTTCCAGAGATACCTGAGGCGGTAATCTTTTGTCATTGTGGTAATAGCAACAGTTGTGTTGCGTCTAACTTTTTTTTTAAATACTTAATAAGACCGCTTTGATTAATTTTATGTTATTCAGAATAAGGATAGATGCTAGTGGACACAAAAATATTATCAATAAAGTGTCTCATTTATAAGAAAAAGAAGGAACCATGCCACACATCTCCTGTACCTCCCATCTTGAATGTATGCATGAGTGTGATAAAAGGGTTGAAGACGGTGTAAGAGGGACAGCTAGTCCGAAATACTTTTGCCAACCTCTGCAATGTAGGAGTTCAGAAAAGGTTTTTCTGGGGTAGAGAGCTATCCAGTCAAGTGGAAATCTGGAGGGGTGGCCAGACGGTGGTGGAGCCGTTAAGACTCCACCAATGAGAGCGATCTGCTGACAGAAGTTGATCCTAAAGACAGGTATAAGGTAAGAACGGCCATTATCAGGTCAGAGTTACCGACCTTCCGAGAAGAGCAGTCGTAAGTATGGTAAGTCTGATATCATGGCGATAATTCAGGAGATTGCGTTGTAGAAATAAGTATCCCACCGAGGAAACTTATGGAGGACGTAACGTGGACGTTTTAAACTAGAAAATTGGTAGGAATGAGATTTGCGGGTATATCGATTGGAGGAGAGACACGAACCATCAGCATAACGCCTTTTCCGCTCATTGCACTACTCAATATGTATGTTTTTAATAGAAAATAATTTGCTAAATCATGTTTAATAGTGGATTTTTCATTCGCGACTTTGATATTGCCCATCGGTTTGCGGCATTTTTAATCATCGTTTTCAGTGTGTTTTCATACAAGGTTCAACATTCACCTTCAATAAGCCACTGTGATGATTTTCTGTGGCATTTTTTGCCGTTAGACTCCCATCTGCGATCGTGTTCTGCATGCCAGGTGCAAGGCTATTGGTGACGCCACCTGGACGACTTGCGCGTCGATAAGGTATGGGAAACTGTGTGCCTAAATTACATTTTTTTCATTTCTGTCATTTTCTGGAATATCATTGTATGTGGTGTCTACGACATGGCACGTGGAGAGGCCATATAGATACTAAAGTGTAGTGTTCATTAGCCCTGGCATTCAGCAAAAGCAGTAAAGAGAAGCTTTAGTCATGGATATGATATCAGAGCAAAAGTGTCGTAAGAATTTGTTAAGTTTAATGGGGTTTTTCTTAATATGCAGTAGTGCGTAACAATGCGGTGCCACACGGGTTGTTTAGCGCTGAGTCCCTTCACATTTAGGTTAATTCAGAGACCAAATGAGTAATGTTTACCTCTTGGATGAAATAATTTCATGAGGTTTTTGTCACTCATGTTGTGCACAGATTAGTGTTCTTTTCAGGTGGTACGGTGCTTGGAGAAACGTACTTGTATATTCATTCATTTTATGGTTAAGACTAAGGAATCAATGAACTGTTCCTCACGAGAGCAAGTTCAGTTTATGGTACATAAAAGAAGATAGGTATTGTTAGTAGAGATTTTGGTACATGCTGACATAATTGAGATATACATGCATGCCAGAAAGAACTTCTTTTCTCCAGTCTCCTCATGCTGACTGCTTTATATGTGAATTAACGTGCCGTAAAGAAGGGTCAATATATTTTGTACTAATTTCAGGAAGCAATCAACACTCGACGCTTAAATGTTCCATATTTGCTATAAGCGTGCCTTGGAAGCAATAAATACAATGTAGGAGAATATCTCACCATATTTTTGTCTATTTGAAGAACTCAGAGCCGCAGTTGTTGGTGCTCCCTAACGTTAAGATGTTAACGTTTCCTGTGTGTATAACGTAAAATGGGAAAGGGGAATAATCTATTCAAACAAGTCTAGAAGCCAAATATATGTGACTCTCCTGGCTAATACAGCACCAGCAAGATCGACTTAAGAGCTAGTGTTATTCGTTGCCCATTTTAATTCATGTAATTTGTTGGGCATTAGGGGCCATAATATAGTTCTTGGGTCATAAGTTCACCTAATATGCTCTAAATCGAAACGTCTAGGAAGGGGAGTTAAATAACTTTGTGTCCCAGCCTCGTCGCCGCTTTTGTGTCTCGTTTCCGTCATAGGTGTCGGTGGCCGAGTAGAAAGACCGACACAGGAATAAAGGATACACGCTTGTGCAGGTAGGAGGTGACCAGCCAGTGGGACAGCAGAAACTAGAAACACTAGAGTAAATTACAACGAGTTATATATTTCTTAGAGACTTAGTAATACTTAACTTTTACATTGCTCAGTACTGCAGAATGCTGATACATAGTTGAGCTAGAGGCCTGCCTAGTGCCTATCCGATAGCCAAGTCTTCACTGGTGCCTATCTGATTCCGATGTGTTAACTGGTAACTATCTCAGTCCCAAGTGCACGATGTCGTTCAGTGGTGGCCACGAGCGAAGTTGCAGCGTGCATGGCGGCGCGCGGCGAAAGTAGGTGGCGCGCACTTTAGACTTGTGCGACACCACAAATAACACTGTGGTTCATACAATAACGTCGCTAAGCACCACATGCAAGCGACTTAGATAAATTAAATCAGTATTTGTCAGTCATATTGTAGAGAAATAGAGGATCAGCTCATATTATTATAATCACTAGGCCAAGGGCTATCCAAAACACTTTAACCCTTCTTGTTGGTGAATAGAACCCGAGATAGGGGCCCCTGTGTAATCACAATTTCGTGAAGTTATCAATGCATACACTCTCCACAGCTACGCGCCTGACTTTGCACAGGGGAAATTAATTTTAGAGTTAAAACGCTTGGTTGTCAAACGTTTGAAGCAGTGTGGTAGGTGACAGAAACAAAGGGCTTGTTGGCTTCATTACCACGCGACAAAGTAGAGCTGGTCGTGCGAAAAGCGAGTAACAGTAATTGATGTCAACGACCGCAACCCGCAGCATTTGCCCTTGTGCTTCGTTTATGGTCGCAGCGTAACATAAACTCAGCGGGAATTGTTCGTTCGTAATGGGAAATTGGACATTGTGAGGATTAAGCCGAATTCGGCGTATAGAAACTCACTGGGCTGCACTTCGTAACTTAAAAATTCTCGCTTACATGTCATATTGGAGAGAAGTAGCTCGTAACATAATTTCGGTGCATTTGAATTTCGCAACAGAACAATCGGGAAGCCGTTTATTAATTTTATGTAATAGGGTTACATATGCACATAGATAATTCGACTGTTAATTTATTATTTCAAACCCAGGAACCCTGTTAAGCACCAGCGTTAACCTTAACGTCTAGGCTATCCGCGTATGCCTCTCTTCCTAGAAGTGACATACTATGGAAGTTAATGTGCACATCGTCCACATTCCCCTAGGTCTGACATTCTTATTCCTGCATGAGATACAACGATTTTTCAGTATCGCTACGACGAAACGAGACCCAACGCTACCTTCGCGTTAACATACCTTTTTAGATTTATGTGTAGAAAGAACAAACACAACATACGAGTTTTGGACCTTAAATAGAGGTAACTATTTATTCACAACAGATACAAAAGCTTTATATTTTTCCACCTGTTCCTGTCCTTCAAAGTAGTCACCAACTTTGTGTAGTCCGCGTCCGTAGCTAACTACCACGCAGAGGGCCCGGGTTCGATTCCCGGCAGGGGACTGGGTGTTGTGTGTTGTCCTAATCATCGTCATCTCATCATCATTGGCACGTAAGTCGCCCATGCGGCGTCAACTAAAATGCCTTACCCTACGACAGCCGAACAATCCCGCAAGGGATCGCCCGGCCAAGAAAGCCATACGCTCATTTCCATTTCCAACGTTGTGTAGAACCAACACAGTCTGAAGAGAAGGCCTGTGCGTTGCCGTGGCACGTCACAGAGAGTAGGTTGCGATCGCGTAGCTCACTGGCTGGCCGATATGAGGCAGTGGGCTGTGCCTCATCGGCCAGCCAGTGAGGCGATCGCGACCTACTCTGCTTGACGTGGCACGGCAGTGCGCAGGCCTTCTCTTCAGACGGTGTAGGTAGAACCCGTTGTCAGCAATGTGGGAGACTTAGTATACCGTTAGCAGAACCTGTTCTGTTGATGGTACGAATGGACGATCTAATGCCTGTAGAATTTCTGGAACAGTTCTGAAGCGAATGCCATGAAGTAGTTCCTTCATTTTCGGTATCAAACCAAAGTCACAAGGACATACGTCCGATGAGTATGGTGGCTGGTACAGTACTTCCTAGTCCCGCCGACTGAACAGAGCAGCTACAGCTTGCGCCGTATGTGTCCGCGCATTGTCGTACAAAATGACGGGCGGGTTGCGCAAAAAGTGTTGCCTCTTCATCAGAAAGCTGGTTGCATGTGCTGTACGACGTCTGTCACATTCAATCTTGTTCCAACTGTTCCGGTTTCGAAAACATAGTGACACCGTTACGTTAAACCACTCTCTGTCACAAGTGACGTGGGTGATGTGGCACTGGAGAGTCCATTTGCTCGGAGGTCAGGTAGCTATGTCAGCATCGTGTGCTATCAGCGACAATAGTAGATTCTATTGCATAGTGTCTGCGCAAAAGTGTTGCCAGTACTTAATTTCCAACACTTCACTCTGTGGAGGTGGATTTAAAGCTTTGTCACAGAGAGAAAATCTGTTCTATAAACTTCAATTCTTATTTTTTCATGTAAGTGTCATATATTATTTAAATTACACGTATTTATTCTGTTTGACAATAATAAACGCGCGCCAGAAACTGTTTAATTAAGCTGCACAAGATAATTGCCGCCGCACCAATTTGAACTATGAGTACGGATTGAGCATAATAATTATTGGCTAGCCATTCTCTCGTGCATAGCAGAGAGACAGAGAGAGAGAGAGAGAGAGAGAGAGGGAGGGAGGGAGGGATATATGGCTCTGTAATTAACCATATTTTTGTATTGATTACATGATATTGTGCGAAACAGCCTATAACATTGACATGGTGAAAAAACTGTTCTGATTATCGTAATGGGGATTTATATTTTTGTGTCCCAGCCTCGTCGCCGCTTTTGTGTCTTGTTTCCGTCGTATGTGTCGGTGGCCGAGTGGAATGAGACCGACACAGGAATAAAGATAGCACGCTGGTGCAGGTACGGAGGGGAGCAGCCAGAAACTAGAAACACTAGAGTAAATTAGAACGAGATATATATTGCACAGAGTTTATACAATACTTAACTTTTACATAGTTGTGTACTGCAGAATGCTGATACATAGTTGAGTTAGAGGCCTGCCTAGTGACTTTTCGATAGCCAAGTCTTCACTGGAGCCTATCTGATTCCGAAGGTCTTAACTGGTTCCTATCTCAGTCCCAAGTGAACGATGTCGTTCAGTGGTGGCCACGAGCGGAGTTGCAGCGGAGGGCGCTCGTGGCTGACGTCGTCAGAACGCCACGCCGTGCGTGCATGGCGCCGCGCGGCGAAAGTAGGTGGCGCGCACTTTGTACTTGTGCGACACCACACCCCTCCCCCCCCCCCCCCCAAACCGCCGCGCCGTCGTGGCGTAGGGCTGAGGGCCACGGCGACGGCACTGGGAGGAGGGGCTGGGCGGGGGCGTTACTGGTGGGACGGGCGTCGTAGCAGAGGCTGGGATCGAGACGCCGTCCGCGCCCCGGCATCCGCCTTGCGATTCCCCGGAAAACCCGCCAAAACGAGGGGAAGGGCGCACCCCTCCGCCCAGATGGAGCAGGTCATCTTCTTCTGAGGTGCGTGGCTGGGATCGAGGCGCCGTCCGCGCCCCGGCATCCGCCTTGCGATCCCCCGGAATACCCGCCAAAACGAGGGGAAGGGCGCACCCCTCCGCCCAGATGGAGCAGGTCATCTTCTTCTGAGGTGCGTGGCTGGGATCGAGGCGCCGTCGGCGCCCCGGCATCCGCCTTGCGATCCCCCGGAATACCCGCCAAAACGAGGGGAAGGGCGCACCCCTCCGCCCAGATGGAGCAGGTCATCTTCTTCTGAGGTGCGTGGCTGGGATCGAGGCGCCGTCGGCGCCCCGGCATCCGCCTTGCGATCCCCCGGAAAACCCGCCAAAACGAGGGGAAGGGCGCACCCCTCCGCCCAGATGGAGCAGGTCATCTTCTTCTGAGGTGTGTGGCCCAGGCGGCGGGGGCACGCACGGTCCCAGAGTCCCTCTCGTTGACGCTGGCAGCTGAGGCAGCGACAGAGGCGAAGGGGCCGACTGCATAGGTGGCGCGTCTACATCCATCGGGATCTCGTAGCCCGGGGAAGCTGGGCCCGGCGGCGAGCGATGTGGCTGTGCTCCCTGGCGGTGAACTGGGTCTGGAATCAAGAAACCGCTCCGACCCTGTGGAAGAACGTACAACATACATATTGCGACCGAGTACGCGCTGAATAATGCCTGGCAACCATGTCTTCATGCCAGCAAACACCCTGTACAGCACCGGCGTAGAAACCTGAAAACGCGTAGCGCCATACGAACCGACTCGGTGCGTGGGAGGCTGCAGCAGGTAAAGGAGAGTGCGGTGATGGCGGCCGTGTAGCAGCTTGGCAGATGGGCCGTCACGTGGCATGCACCATTACGTAGACAGGAAAATTTGAAGAACTTGCTGCCTGGAGTGCTGACCTTTCATCTTTGCCATGTGTGACTTAAATGTTCGAACGAAACGTTCTGCTTCACCATTGGACTGAGGGTGAAAAGGTGCGGTGGTGATATGCTGAATTCCATTCACACGACAAAACTGTTGAAATTCCGCACTAACAAACTGAGGTCCATTGTCACTGACTATAGTTTCAGGCAAGCCTTCGATGCAAAACACTGATGTTAAGGCATTGATTGTACTAGACGCCGTCGTTGAGTTCATGGCAATCACAAAGGGAAACTTGCCGAAAGCGTCTACAACAATTAACCATCGCGTATTCCAGAAAGGTCAGGCAAAATCAATGTGTAAACGTTGCCATGGTCCCTTGGGGCGTGGCCAGTCTGAGAAACGTTGCGGAGGAGCCGCCTGATGCTCCGCACAAACTGTACACTGTGACGTCATGCTCTCTATCTGGGCGTCCATACCAACCCAGCTACAATGACGTCTGGCCAGTTGCTTTGTCCTAACAATACCCCAATGTGCTTGATGCAGGAGGCGTAACACTTCTCGTTGCAAGGAACGAGGAACAATCACTCTTGTTTGGTCGTTGTCCGTACGTAACAACAGAACACCCTGACTTAAAGATAATGCATGACGTTGTGCAAAATAACGTCGAACCAGAGGCCGATTTATGTCTTTGGCTCTGGCAGGCCACCCTGAGCGAACAAAACGTGCTACCACACTTAAGTCTGCATCCGCAGCTGTTTCCTGTGCAACCCGACGAGAGTTCAAAGGGAAATCTGCGACAGCGGTAGCATCTCTGGAGTCTATCTGACAACATGCCATTTCTGAAGAATCAAACGACACATCCTAGCCAACCGGAAGTCGGGAAAGTGTGTCCGCGTTGGCGTGTTTAGTGGTAGGCCGGTACAAAATCTCATACTGATAATTAGACAGTATTAAGGACCACCTCTGAAGCTTTTGTGGCGTTCGTGGCGGAATTGGCTTTGTGGGTGAGAACAACGACGTGAGAGGCTTGTGGTCTGCCAACAAATAGAATTTTCTGACATAGAGATAATGATGAATGTGACGCCGTAAATGATTGCTAAGGCCTCCTTTTCTATCTTACTTTAATTCTGTTGCGTTGGCGTCAGTAGCTTGGATTGAAATTGAAAAAGGCCCATGTGAGTATTAATGACGAAAAACTTTTTTGACTCGTCATCAAGTGGTATCTGTAAGTATGCCTCTGCTAAAGCAATCTTGGAAAAGAAGCGAGACTGTCCTAATTTGTCCATCAGTTCCTCCGGCCTGGGCAGGGGGTAAGTGTCTACAATTGTTTGACTGTTCACTGTTGATTTAAAGTCCGCACAGAGACGAAGTTTTCCTGACGGCTTGTGCATAATTACTATAGGCGAGGCCCACTGACTCGCAGAAACAGGAGAAATCACACCACTATCTTGCCAACGTTTGAGTTCTTCGGCAACTGTATCACGCATTGCGATAGGCACTGGTCTAGCTTTACGAAATTTTGGAACTGCAGATTCTTTTAAAGTTACATGTGCCACGAAGTCTTTAGCACAACCTAGTTCCGGCGAAAACAAGTCACTATATTTGTCACACAATGCATTGATTTTATCCTGAGGCACTATTGACGAAATTTGAAGCACATCTCTTTGAATTGATAAACCAAATAAATCGAATGCATCTATTCCAAAAATATTCTGCGTAGATTTGGCCTGAAGAACTACAAAAGCAACTGTTTGTGTTACGCCTTGAAAAGAGGCGGGCAGGCTACACGTTCCTAGCACAGGAATATTTTGACCTGTATATGCCGTTAGCACCTGTTGACACGGCGACAATTTTGGCGAATCCAGGAATTCATAGGTGTCTTTATTCATTAATGTGACAGCGGAACCAGTATCAAGCTGAAATTGTACAGTCTTATTTTCAATCGAAAGAATCACAAAAAGCTTTTGCTTGTGGCGCTCGACAGGTGCGCGAATGTGGGCAACGTCTGATTGAACTTGTTTACTACACTTGCGCATGCGCGGGCAGCGTACGGTAGGAAGCGGCGCAGACTCGGCACATAGATTAATATCACTGTCACTAGATGGCACTACCGCCGGATCGGCGTCCGCACATTGCGAGCCTACTGCAGATTCAAAAACTACTGCACTAAACTTTTGAGTAACTACAACAAGACTACTGTCACTATCTACACAGTACTGGGCACTTTCACAAGGAGAAGTTGCAGAAGGCACTAGGTTCACTACAGGATTGCACTGTACATAGTCATTTTGCTTGTCCCGAACCCTTTTCCGTTGCACAGTTTTACGCGCTCGTCGGCGCTTGTTACGTGGCGCACTACATAGATTTGCAATCGGTGCAGAAGAATGTTCTTGCATTTTAGAATCAAGCGAAGCACTGTTCAATTCCACAGCGTCTATAACATTTACTGTATGAACTGTTCGTGCACTCGGCGAAGCAGTGTTTCTAAGGGTACCGTTCTTTGAGTTTTTAATTTGCATACACACAGATTGTACATGTCCCGATTTGCCACATTGATAACAGGTTGCGTTGCGACTATGGCACTGTGCACGTTTGTGGCGTGATACACACTAGGGGGCAAGATTTACAAACGTTTTTCTGAAATGAGCGTTGGCGCCCGTTATTCAAATTACTGTTTCGAACACCCCCCCCCCCCAGGGGGCCCACAGCTCTTTTGTAGGTACGTGTGTGGCGCGCACGGGTCCCCGAGCCATTGCAGCCTTTTTTTCTGCTTTCCCCAGGCTGCATTACCCCTCCTAGTTCCCCCTCCTTCCCATCCCAATTCCTCCTTCCCACCCTCTCCAACCCCATCTCTCGGTGGTACTCTGGATGACGGCTTGGCTATCCCATGGTACCGATTGTCCTGCACTTTGGTTTTGTCTGCTGTGTACACCGGTTTTTGGCCCAGTTTGGTCCCCCTCGGGGTTTGACCTTCCATACCAAAATTGTCCGATAATTTGTGAGCCAATTGGGGAAGAACTCCCGACCTAGCCCCTATGACGCGGGTCCTATCCTTTCCTATCCACTTCCTTTCCTCGCTGTAGCCCCCATCCCCCGCTAGGTCCCCAGCACGTTTAGCCAGTCCGTGTAGGGGGGCTGTTATGTACCCTTTGGCTGAGCCCCTGACACCACAGGGATCACACTACTGGTGTCTGAGCTGCGACCTCTCCATGCAAGCCAAGGAGTTGATGCCTGTCCTCGGGGGTATCAGAACTCCCGGCAATGGCCATCGGGCCAGGTGGCCTTTGCTGAGGCTGGGTGGCGCCCATGGATAGAGCCCCGGTTTCGGAGTGGGTGACACCAGGGCGAACGTCTAGCCCCATGAAAAGAGTTAGACTCCAAAATGGTCGTGCATCGGCCGTCTCTCAGGACAGGAAGAGATCGTTTAATGCTGCTACTGCGGATAAGAGGATGTTTCCCTCCCTTGCTACCCCTTGGGAGGAAGGCCAGGCTCGCCGGTTAGGAGCAAAACCCTTTCCTCGCTATCTCGTTTGCTCAAGGACTGATGGAGGAACTTTTAATACCACTAAACCTCTGTTCTTTGTCGAGACCATAGAGGACAAGTTTGGTGAAGTGGAATCTATGGGTAAGCTTAGATCTGGCTCATTACTCATTAAAACAGTCTCGGAAGCCCAGTCTGAAGCTTTGCTCGCCTGCACCCTTGGCGACATTCCAGTAACAATTGTCCCGCACAAATCCTTGAATATGGTACAGGGTGTGATATTCCACCGGGACCTCCTCCTTCAAACTGATGAGGAGCTTAGGGCCTATCTCGAGCGGCGTGGTGTACATTTTGTTCGCCGCGTTCAGAGGGGACCTAAAGATAACCGCGTCGATACTGGGGCCTTTATCTTGGCCTTCGAGGGGGACACACTCCCAGAGAAGGTCAATATAATGATATATCGATGTGAAGTGAAGCCCTACATTCCACCTCCCATGCGGTGTTTTCGATGTATGAGGTTTGGTCATATGTCCTCTTGCTGTACAGCAGTCCCAGTATGCGGTGATTGTGGACGCCCCCTACATGAGGGGAGCCCCTGTGTTCCTCCGCCGGTGTGCGTCAACTGTCAACAACACCACTCTTCACGGTCGCCAGATTGCCCTATGTTCAAAAAAGAAAAGAAAATACAAGAGTACAAATCCCTGGAGCGTTTGACGTACCCTGAGGCCCGCAGTAAATATGAACGTCTGCATCCCGTGCAAATGGCGACGTTATCGTCTAGCCTTTCACCCTCCCCTTCCCACTCCCATCTCCCCCCTACACCCCGTCCACACCCCTCCCTCACATCTCCCTCTCCTGTAGCTCCTGTAGCCCTCCCTTTGTGTCCCACCCCTTCCCAGCCGGAGAAGTGCACCCCTTCTCCGTCGCCTGCCGGTGACAGTGCCCTATCTCAGGGCCTTCCGTCCCGGCGTTCCCCAGATCGGAGATCTTCGACCTCCAGCCGGCCATCGGACTCCCAGTCAGTGAGTTCAAAGGTCGCCCGATCCTCGTCAGTACCAGACCTAACTGACAAAAGTCCTCTCTCTGGGGTGGGTCCTGCCCGTCCCACACGAGAGAAGGAGAAGGAGAAGGAGAAGGAGAAAGAGAAAGAGAAGGAGAAGGAGAAGAAGAAGAAGAAACCAAAGTTACAAGATAAAGCCCCTCCGGTACCGCCGGAGGTGCCGACTGTGCTTTCGCAACTCGCTCATCCCATTGAGCCCGAGGCTGATCAGCTATTTATGGATGTTGTCGCTTCTTCTTTGGTGACGGACGCTGACAAAGCAGCGTGACAGACGTTATGCCATTCGCTTCCCGCCTAGATCCTCGTGATGTGATCATCCAATGGAACTGTAATGGTTACTACCGTCACCTCTTGGAGATTAAACAGCTAATCTCTCTCTCTTCAGCGGCCTGTGTCGTCCTGCAGGAATCGAGGTTTATGGATGCATATTCACCGACCCTCCGTGGGTTCCGTGCTTTTTGTCGGAACCGGGTTGGTCCCCTCCAGGCGTCTGGTGGGGTTTGTACTTTGGTCCGGACAGATATTGTCAGTACCTGGATTCCTCTCCAAACTCCATTGGAAGTGGTTGCTGTCCGGGTTCACTTGGACACTCCATTAACCATTTGCAACCTCTACCTTCCACCTGACAGGCCACCTACACTCACGTCTCTAGTGGCCCTCCTTCAGCAACTCCCCCCTCCTTACCTCATCCTTGGGGACTTCAATGCCCACCATCCTTCATGGGGCAGTGCTTATACATCTAGCCGGGGCCGCCTAATAGACCAGTTTCTTGCTGACCACAATCTGAGCCTTCTCAACGATGGTTCCCCAACTCACGGCACCTTTTCTGCCATAGACCTCTCTCTCACGTCTCCTTCTCTCCTTCCTTTATTTCACTGGTCGGCGTACGACGACCTCTGCGATAACGACCACTTTCCGTTGATCCTTTCACTTCCCTCACGCCTACCACGAGCCAGGGTACCCCGCTGGGTATTCCGTCGTGCTAATTGGCCGCTATATACATCCCAGGTTGTGTTCCCATCTTCCCCCTCAGGCTGTATAGATGATATTATAAGCCAAATGACCAACATGATTACCCAAGCTGCCAACGCCGCTGTTCCCCAGTCGACAGGCCCTCCTACTCGCCGGCCTGTCCCTTGGTGGAATGCAACTGTTGCCGCAGCCATTCGCGAGCGCCGTAGGGCCTTGCAACATCTTAAGCGCCACCCATCGCTCGCTGGTCTAATAAATTTCAAACGTCTGCGTGCCAGAGCTCGTTACTTAATCAAACAAAGTAAGCGGACATGCTGGGAGCATTTTGTCTCCTCGTTGGGTTCTTCTGTCCCTTTGATAAGAGTGTGGGCTATGCTCCGATCTATCCAAGGTAGCTTCCGTCCCTGGTCTTGCCCTGCCTGATGGGGTCTGCACAGAGCCATCTGTTGTTGCAGAACATCTTGCAACTCACTTCGCCAATGTATCAGCGACAACTTCATATCCGGCGACCTTTCTCCTTCAGAAACACCAGGCCGAAACCTTCAAATTAGGCTTTACTTCTCACCAGGTGGAACCATATAACGAACCTTTTACTGACTGGGAGCTGTCGCTGGCCCTCTCCTCTTCTCGTGATTCAGCACCTGGCCCTGACGATATCCATAATCAATTGCTGAAACACCTTAACCCCTCACAACGACAATTTCTCCTAAAAGTTTTTAACCGTATTTGGCTTCAAGGGGAGGGAGAGTATTGTGGTCCCTGCCCTCAAGCCTGGCAAGGACCCGTCGGCGCTGGACAGCCTGACAAGTGTCCCCTGTAAACTACTTGAACGGATGGTAGCCCGCAGATTATGCTGGGTTCTTGAATCCCGGGGACTTCTCTCACCTTACCAGTGTGGGTTCCGGGAGGGACGATCCCCTATTGACCATTTACTTCGACTGGAGACTGCGATCAGACAGGCCTTCTCTAAAAGACATCATCTGGTAGCAGTCTTCTTCGATCTACATAAGGCGTACGACACTGCTTGGCATCATCATATTTTACGTTCTCTTCATGACTGGGGCCTCAGAGGCTCCTTACCAAATTTTATCCGTCAGTTTTTATCCCACCGCCTGTTCCGTGTCAGAGTTGGCTCTTCCTTTAGCTCCCCTCGGATGCAGGAGAACGGTGTCCCCCAGGGCTCAGTGTTGAGTGTTACACTTTTTCTAATCGCCATCAATGGGTTGGTGAGCTCTGTTGGGTCACTGGTGACCCCGGCATTGTATGTCGACGACTTTTGCATATGGTACAGCTCCTACTCATTAGCCTCTACTGAACGTCAGCTCCAGAGCGCCATTCGGCGGGCTTCAGTGTGGGCTACGTCCCATGGTTTCCAGTTTTCCTCGTCAAAAACGAGGGTGGTGCACTTTTGTCGTCGTACTACAG
The DNA here is from genome assembly GCA_026315105.1 of Locusta migratoria. Taxonomy (NCBI): domain Eukaryota; kingdom Metazoa; phylum Arthropoda; class Insecta; order Orthoptera; family Acrididae; genus Locusta; species Locusta migratoria. The sequence continues at coordinate 430,526,878 of CM048747.1, forward strand.
TTCACCCTGATCCAGAACTGTTCTTGGGTAATCAGCGCCTGGAAGTTGTAGCACAGCATCGTTTCCTGGGTCTTCTCTTTGACAAAAAATTGACTTGGGTGCCCCATATTCGCCACCTAAAGATTAGTTGTATGAGGAAACTCAATGCCCTACGTTTCCTTGCTCATTCATCTTGGGGTGCAGACCGAACAACTATCCTCCGTATCTATCGGGCTCTAATCTTGTCCCGATTGGACTATGGGTGTCAAGTTTATGGCTCGGCAGCTCCTTCTGCCCTGAAATTATTAGACCCGGTTCACCATTATGGTGTCCGCTTGGCTACAGGTGCATTCCCGACTAGCCCGGTCGACAGTCTCCTTGTTGAGGCGGGAATCTGCCCTCTTCAGGTCAGGCGGCATCAGCTTCTGGCGTCTTATGCCATCGCCATCCGGCAATAACCTGCTCATCCCGCTTACCAGGTTCTTTTTGCATATCAAGGGCTTCGACCCCCTGATACCCGGCCGCGGGCGGGCCTTCCCGTCGGACTGCGGCTTGCCTCTCTTTGCCGGGATTTCCATTTCCCTTCGCTAGATTGCGCCCCCCATTTTACTGCACGCACACCTCGTGGATGGTGCCGCGACCACTAATTCGGGCGGATCTCTTCCAGGGCCCAAAAGCTTTAATTTCCCCCATGGTCTTTCGGCGTTTGGTGCGCCCAGTACTAGAAGAGTTTCAGGGAGCCTCTATCTTCTACACTGATGGCTCGAAAACAGCGGGCCACTCCGGATATGCTTTTACATCTCCTGTTGGGGCGGAATGCCATTCTCTGCCAGAGGCATGCAGTGTGTTTACGGCAGAGCTGGTGGCGATTTATAGAGCCCTCTGTTTTATTAAACATTCTGCCATGGAACGTGGTTTAATCTGTGCTGACTCCATGAGCAGTCTGCAGGCCATTGATCGTTGTTTCCCCTCCCATCCTTTAGTTATTTCCATCCATGAACTCCTTGCTGACCTTCATCGTGCTGCCTGCTCCGTTACCTTTCTCTGGGTGCCAAGCCATGTTGGTATTACAAGGAATGAAGTAGCTGACCAGTTGGCTAGATCGGCAATTACTCGCTGCCCGTCTCCCTTTCAAATTCCGGGTGCGGATCTGCGGGTGCAGATCATATCTTTGCTTCACTCCTCATGGGATAGCAGTTGGAAAGCTACTGCCCCTTCCAATAAATTCCGCACCATCAAAGATACGACTGCAGCTTGGAGTTCATCTTTACGCCCTTCCCGGAGAGAATCAATTGCCCTCTGTCGCCTCCGTCTTGGACACTGTAGGCTGACCCATGGATTTCTTTTACAACATGACAATCCACCACATTGTGACTGTGGAGCCGTACAATCCGTGTCTCATATTCTGACTGAATGTCCTCTCCATTCGACACTTCGTGGCGACTATGGCCTCCCGCCTGCATTGCCTTTAGTTTTGGCGGATGACCCACGGATGGTTGATCGCGTCCTTGCCTTCCTCCGTGAAAGTAGATTTTATTGTCAGCTCTAGGACTCGCTTGGTCAGGGTGAGTGGGTTTGTGATTCTTGGCTGATTGTGGGGTTTAGAGCCTTATCCCCATCAGCCCCCCCCACTCTTTTACATTTTAATGTAGTTTTATTTCTCCCTGCTCTGGAGCTATGATACGTTGACCACTGTGCCATTAGTACCTTGTGGTTTAAGCTAGAGGTCGCTTCCAGAGCTGTGGGATCGGACACTGTAGCATTTGCTGCCCTGGGTTGGTCTTAGTCTTGTTGGCGAGTCCATTTTACTTCCTAGTGTAATGGTCTTTTGGCTTTCACCTATTTTTCGTTGGGTTCCGTGGCGTATACAATTTGGGGTTGAAGGGACTGATGACCTCGTTGTTTGGTCCCTCATGTCCACCACCACCACCACCACCACTGTTTCGAACACGACGGTGCGACCTTTGTGACGCGCTTTTACACTGGCTACTGTTCACTGTCTGTTCAGCACGGCCGGTAGAAAAATAAGCACTAGGGCTACACTGAGAAACTACGGCTAGGAAAGCGTCCGTTGCGGCGCACTGAATTAACACTGTGGCTTTGCATTTCTACATCTGCCAAGTCAAAAGTATCATGCGCTTCTATAAGCTGCAGTACACTGTCTAATGAGGGGTCTGACTATTTTAGAATTGCTGCCCTAATTCTGGGCTCCTGAATGTTCTGCGTAATCGCATCCCTCAACATCACGTCACTATACGAAAGTCCACAAGAGCAAGTAAATTTACATTTGCGGGTTAAGCCCTTCAATTCCGTAATCCACTCTTGGTGTGACTGCTGCGGTAATTTTTTAAGTCTGAAAAATCGGTACCGTGCCGCAGCTACGAGAACATTCCTCTCATAATAAGCATTCAGTGCATCTACTATTTGTTCAAAGTCTACATCACGAGGCGATGCTTGCGGGAATAGTTTCTGCAGTAACACGAAAGTCTTGGTGCCAACTACGGCGAGAAAGAAATGTTTAACTGCCTGACCTGTTATTTGATGAGCCGCGACGAGTTCTTGAAACTGTGCGAAATAGTCGCTCCATTCTTCCTCAAGTTCGTTGTACTGGCGAAACGTAGGAAGCGTTGCGGCGGCAGGTGTGGGCTGCTGAAGCGGCGGCTGTTGTTGGTTAGCTGCTTGCGCTGTGAGCTGGGCCACTGCTTGCAGGAGTTGTGTTATTTGCGCCGTCTGTAACTGAATAATTTCCATTAAGTTTGGGTTCGGGGTAGTGGCCATGCTGACCAATTAGGCGGCGCGTATACAAGTAACTTATAACAAAACGCCAAATGCAATATGAAAGAGGACGCTCTGCAACAAAAAAGTCCACAAACACGTAACTGAAAATGTTCCCCCAAAAATCTTATAATAAGGGTGGGTGGGCGGGAGCAATTTCTGCGTGCTCCGACTGCTGCTGTCTGGCTGCTGGTCCAAGGTTCATCTATCGCTCCTCGTCGACACTTTTGTGTCCCAGCCTCGTCGCCGCTTTTGTGTCTTGTTTCCGTCGTATGTGTCGGTGGCCGAGTGGAATGAGACCGACACAGGAATAAAGATAGCACGCTGGTGCAGGTACGGAGGGGAGCAGCCAGAAACTAGAAACACTGGAGTAAATTAGAACGAGATATATATTGCACAGAGTTTATACAATACTTAACTTTTACATAGTTGTGTACTGCAGAATGCTGATACATAGTTGAGCTAGAGGCCTGCCTAGTGCCTTTTCGATAGCCAAGGTTTCACTGGAGCCTATCTGATTCCGAAGGTCTTAACTGGTTCCTATCTCGTGGCTGACGACGTCAGAACGCCGCGCCGTGCGTGCATGGCGGCGCGCGGCGAAAGTAGGTGGCGCGCACTTTGTACTTGTGCGACACCACATATATTGTAGAATATTCCAAGGTATCAATAAGCTTCCACTAACAATAGAAACTAGACTGCATACCAATGTCAAAGTGAGATGATTTTCGATTCTTTTCAAATGAAAAGTGACCATTCCCGAATGTACGCTGCATCCAAGGTTTTTTCATACTAGCAGTTCGTGTTTTATTATTACGGTCAGCTATTTGAGATGAACTTTGTGAATAGCATATACACGTTTTATTTCTAATTCATCAGATGCTGCAACTTCTGATACACTCTACGTAAAAATTCCAATCTACATGTTTCGCTTACTCTTATAAAGTATATGCACCCAAATATACACTACCGGCCATTAAAATTGCTACTCCAAGAGCAAATGGAGATGATAAACGGGTATTCATTGGGCAAATATATTATACTAGAATTGACATGTGATTACATTTTCACGCATTTTGGGTGCGTAGATCCTGAGAAACCCGTACCCATAACAACCACCTCTGGCCGTACTAATGGCCCTGATACGCCTGGGCATTGAGTCAAACAGAGCTTGGATGGCTTGTATAGGTACAGATGCCCGTGCAGCTTCTATCACAACCACCTACAGAGAAGGCCGCGGCGCTCTCGTATGACGTCAGGCAGAGTAGGTTGCGCGCTTATTGACGGGCTCGCTGCTTCGGCATAGTGTGCCGTGCCCCAGCGGCTACCCAGTCAGCAGTGCGCGAGCAACCTACCCTCCCTCACGTCATCACACGAGACCGCCGCGGCCTTCTCTCTACGAGATGTTACTTCAACACGATACCACACATCAAGACTACTGACTGTGACAAGCCAGTTCAGTTGGTGAGATACAAGGAGAATGTGCCGGCCACGGCAGCAGTCGAAAATTTTTCGTATCCAGAAAGGCCCGTACAGGTCCTGCACATGCGGTCGTGCGTTAGCCTGCTGAAATGCAGTGTTTCGCAGGGATCGAATAAAGGGTAGAGCCACAGGTCGTAACACATCTGAAATGTAACGACCACTGATCCAACTGCCGTCGATACGAACAAAAGGTGACCGAAACGAGTAACTGAAGTTACCCCATACCATCATGCGGGGTGATATGCCAGTATGGCGATGACGAATACCGGCTCCCAATTTGCGTTCGCCGCGATGCGACGGATGCGACCATCATAATTCGACCATCATGATGCTGTAAACAAAACCTGGATTCATCCGGAAAAATGAGGTTTTGCCATTCGTGCACCCAGGTTTCGTCGTTGCGTACACCATCGCAGGCGCTCCTGTCTTTGATGCAGCGTCAAGGGTAACCGCAGCCGTGGTGTCCGAGCTGATAGTCCATGCTGCTGCAAACGTCGCCGATGTGTTCGTGCAGATGGTTGTTGTCCTGCACACGACCCCATCTATTGACTCAGGGATCGAAACGTGGCTGCACGATCCGTTACAACCATGCAGATAAGATGCCTGTCATCTCGACAACTAGTGATACGAGGCCGTTGGGATCCAGCACAGCGTTTCGTATTGCCCTCCTGAAACCACCGATTCTATATTCCGCTAACAGTAAGTGGATCGCGACAAACGCGAGCAGCAATGTCGCGATACGGTAAACCGCAATCGCGATAGGCTACAATCCGACTTTTATCAAAGTCGGAAACGTGGTGGTATGCATTTCTCCTCCTTACACGAGGTATTACAACAAATTTTCTCCAGGCAACGCCGATGTATGAGAAATAGCTTGGAAACTTTTCTCATTCAGCACGCTGTAGGTGACGCCACCGGCGCCAACCATGAGTGAATGCTCTGAAAAGCTAATCATTTGCGTATCACAGCATCTTCTTCCTGTCGGTTAAATTTGGCGTCTGTAGCACGTCGTCTTAGAGGTGTAGCAATTTTAATAGCCAGGAGTGTATAAATTAGACGGCGGATCTTTTGTTCGGTTCTCAGTTTGGCACAAATTTTCACTCCTCGACATTGAATTATGTCAATGTCCTAATGGCGCACAAGGTAATCGTTTCCCTGTTTCCCTATTGCTTCGCCCCTTCGAAGTATTTAGAGCAGACTGATATGATGGGTGTGTAGTCTATTCCTCCGGATATCCGAAAGAACAGACATAAAATCAGGATGTAAAATGACTCTTCATATTTGATTTTTCTAACGTATTTCGCCTTCTGGGAGCTTCAACAGAATTCCAAAAAGAAAGTACTAATAATAATGATGACGTAATAATTAGTTAATAAATTGTTACTAACTTTAAAACTCTTCTTTTATATGTATTTACGTAAAATCCTTGGCGCCAGTCATGCGGCCGTAATATTACTTAAGGGTAGACTGAGCCCTGGTAACATGTTCGATACTGAAGGTACGTCGACGATGTAAAATCCAGGTTACTGCCCTATCTTGCACGATCTTGGAAAAAAAGTACTAATCTTGAAGATCTATATCCTGCGCTTTAAAGTCTAGGTCACTGCTGGAATGCAAATTATGTTTATACTGTTTTTCGTTAAGGTTGTTACAAATAGGCTTAATTGCATTTGACGTCTATTTTGAAATATAAATTTTGCGATGTGTTCATATCTTGTGTGCTCGTGGTGTCTCTTTACGTTGCGGCTTTGCAAGATCACCGGAAGTTCAGTTTGTATTTGCTCTTCGGACTCAAAAGAATTCCATACGCAATGGTATGTCTTAGGAACGTAGGGTACAGCAGGCATACCGGAAAGGCTTAGTATAAATGATAATCATGAATATACCTTTGTAACAAGAAAAAGAGCATGAAAATTCTTTTGTCTACTTCTGAAATGCAAAAGATACGTCTTCTACACGGTGATATGAAATGGATGGAAAGTAGCAATGAAATGTGATTCCTTGCATTGTTGATGCTAGGCTGTTGCAACCACAAACTGAACGAAGACCGTCTCCGCATGTTCTGTTCAAATGAAATTGAAAGGAGGGAATGTTAGCAGTTGCTTCTAATCACCTACCAACGATACGTGCTCTCTCTCTGTATACGAGAGTACTATTGCCGTGAGACCCCACTTTAACCGACTGCCGGCTTGGCGCAAGGGATAGCGTCACCGATTGCGGTGTTGAAGGTCGCCGGTTCTATCCCTTCCACCGGCAAAAATTTCTTTGTAAATAACATTTCCAGAATGTTCTACATGTTTCTTATGTTCACTTGTAATTTCTACTTTTGTTAACAATTCTCCTAATTTCTGGTACATTGTCTGTATATAAATAGCAGAGCACTCTGCCCGAGGGGCGCTCAGTGCTGCGTCTACGTTTCAGTTCGCAGTAAACCTGCTTTTAGTATAAGTGCTGCGTTCAGTCGACAATCCTGCCTTCGATGTCAAGTCTGCTTCAATTTCAACGCGACACACTGATTTCGCTAGCGGCGTAAATGCAGGTGAACATGTCCAGTACCTGAGATCACTAATACTTCACCTGTGTTTGTCCTGTTAGTGAATGGAATGTAGCCTCTTGGTAAAGGGTACAACATAATGGCACAACGACGCCAGTAGTGTATTGTTCTGTATGGTAGAAAATAGACTGCCTTGAAGCTGGCCAGTAGCTTTAAATATGCCACAAAGTGTCATTTCGGGACTGGCGACGATTGTGTGACAGTAATAGGTCGATCAAGTGTAACCACATGATATTACGATCGATATCTGGCCTTTAACTGGCCGAATAAACCTAAGTGCAGATTTTGCAACTGCCTCAGAGTTCGAAGCTTTCTCTTCAGACTGTGTACTGCAGTTTTAGAATAGCAGACCTGTTCACCAGATGTACAGCCGTGTGCGTCCCGCTCTCTTCAGCACAGAGACGAGCCCCTTGGCTGTGGAGTCTTCAACGTCGAACCTGGGCTATGAATGAAAGGAGTAATGTGATCTTCACAGATGAATACTGCTTCAGTTTACAGAAAGATTCTCGTCGCACATTAATATCGAGACAACCTGGTGGCCAGTACCTGCACACAAACATTATGGCAGGGGACCAGTAAAGTGGTGGTGGCATCATGGTGTGAGAGGCATCATGTGGAATGGCCGCATGGGCCTGCACATCTTCCTTCGTGGGCCGAGGAGCAGTTACTAAAATGTTCAAATGTTTGTATAGCTTAGGGACTTAACTACGGGGTTATCAGTCCCTAAACTTACAAACTACTTATGAACTACCTACGAACTAGGACGGCACAAATATCCATGCCCGAGGGGGGATTCGAACCCCAGACCGTAGTGGCCGTGCAGACCGTGACTGGAGCGCCTCAGTCCCATCGGCCACAGCGGCCGGCGAGCAGTTACTGCTCAAAGGTCCAGGGATGAGGTAACGTCTAGGAATATGGCCTCTCGTATTTGTTGCGTGCAAAAATGTTTTTTAATATTCAGATGTTTGTAAGTCTACGGGACCAATTTGGTTTTTAGTTCCTAGACATAAAATCTACTTAAACTAAGCTAACGACAAGGTGCGTCTAATAAGTTTGCTGGATGCTCCCATATTTTACAAACCGCGCTGGCGAGGATGAGGTCCCGCCCATATACATTGAGAGGGACATCTCAACAAGAATCCCCTAACCGTAAAAAGCACTGCAGTGGAGTGGTGGTAGACGCTGCGACCCAGGTAACATGGTGAGTGAGAGAACTCGTGTCATTGGAGCATGATGGACCAAGAAGTTAACATAAAGTTTCGTTCAAATTAGGCTCTCTTTGAGAATGATAGCAGACGAGTTGACGATCACACAGTTGAAAGAAGCGTGCAGTTCTCTAAACTAAATCTAGCTCAGATAACCAAGTGAAAGATGCGTGTCATTACCATTTTTATTAATGGAACTGTACTTAATTAATTAACCATCGCGAATTATGGACGTTAAATAAAATAAAAAGTGCTGGCAACGGAAACGCGGCTTAGTTTTCTCTCCTCCAGAAGGGAGGACAATAGACATGATACTGAGTAGAATACACAAATTTTGCAAAATATATAGTGTAGGAGAATTTAAATTAGAACAAAGTGTTAACGTTTAACAAAATGATTTTTTTTTCCAAGGCATAAGCAACAAAGGGGGAGAGACCAATTTAAATATAAGAAACACACACCTTACCTTCCAACAGCAAAAGTAGTACAAGCGTAATTAATAATGGTTATTTTTAAGAGGGGAGAAGGGAGGAATTGATACACATTCTGACACAGATACATGCGCCAAGCCATGCAGGTACTTACCAGCACCGAACACAAGAGCAGCAACGCCAACAGCAGGACGCTGTACGGGACAGCAGGTTCACTCGCGCACCAATAAAAGGAAAACTTTATTCCATAGTGTATGGTTTGTGGCTTAGGCTCATGGTAGTAATCAGCGTGAACAAACGCACGTGATAGAAGAGCACGAGGCGTGCGATACAATCGCGAAGTTTCCAGAGAAAATCAAGATATAGATTAAATAGAAAAATTAGCTAAATAATATTTCAAAACGGTCGTTCTGGTGTTCATTTTGCACATTGGAAAGAGAACTAATGAATGGTAAAGGTTTCAGGTCAAATCAGCACTTCATAGTGTCGGATCTTAGAGTCCCAAAATAAATAAATAAAGAAATAAAGTAGCAAATACCATTAGCACAAGTAAAACCGCGAGATAGGTCGTGTAACCTTTAGTTATACCAAGGGAAATGATATCTAGGTAATAAGCAAGGTTCCAGTACGGTAGGTCATGCTACAGACTCGAAACACGGAATTTGAACATAGTAAAAATAATACTATTTCGGGAAAAATAATAACGCGAGACAGGTCGTGTAACCATTCGTTCTATTCAGGGGAATGATATCTGGCTAATAATCAGAACCCTACAGTACTTTGTGAGTTTGGATCACAAAGACGTTGGAAAAGAAAAAAATACAATTTCAAATAAATAAATAAATCAAACGCGAGTTATGTCATGTAACGATTCATTCTACTCGGAGGAAGAAGAGATATCTAATAGGAATGGCTACGGTATCGAACACGCTATTTGCTATGCAGTTGACGCAGCGAGTACAGAAGTTAAAAGTTCGAAATACCAAAAATTCGGAGAAAATTACCATATTACACGTACTAGAAATTACAATATCTAAGCAAGGTTATAATTCACAACCCATACGCTTTGGGTGATGGAGTAAATTGAGGGCCTTGTGTCATTTAGTCCACGTGTTCAATGGACAAAGGGCAGACCTAGGAATTATCGAAAAGTTACCGAAAAACATTAAATTTACCGAACAAATGAAAAACATTTAAACACGTAGAAACGTACGAAGGAAGGACGCTACAGCCAGGGAGTGCCAGGATTCTGTTAACTAAAACCAACGAGGCTGCGAAATCAAACTTCGCCAAAAATCAATTAGCCTTCCAGAACAAAATTTTATAAAATCTCACCGCTATGCATTGCAGTGATCTTAGAGCGAGAACTAGAAACGCGAATGAGCATTTTCAACTTACAATCGACTCCGAACAAAGTTTATCCACGTGCTCAGAACAGAGCCAACACCAAAAAGCAACTTACTCGTCAAAGAGCAGCCAACGACTTCTGGCCGCCCTCGTGGTCGCTACTCTCCAGCTACCTAAATTGGAGGGGGAACCTCTGCAAAGGGTTTTTCTGTTTCCAGGTAGGCAAACTCAACCTGCACACCTGTCAACGGGAGTGAATGAGGACATTCACTAAGCAGCTTGGCTAAAGATCTGCCTCTAGCCGGGAGTTGGCAGAACTTGACCAGCACCAGAGGCAACTGCAGACATGTTGTTTCAATCAGCAGACGACAACAGCAGCAAGGCACCGCTAACGCCAGTTCAAACAGTTTTGTCCCCAAGTCCCATTCATTCTTCACAAGTGGGGTCAGTGGTAGCATATCAGAGCATACGCCATCATACACAAAATATACATTTAAAATTATGAAACACAACAAAATTATTCCTTATTTTGGACCAAAAATATTTTGTACGTCTGGTATCTCGCATAGTGCGAATGAAGCGCTACACTCAAAAAGTGTCTGAAGCCCATCAACCTTTCTTTAGTGAAGATAAAATAAATCGAACATCTATATGGACGTGTTTCACAATGTAAGCACTATTTTTCACGAAAATTTAGGAAAGCGGTAGATTTATAGCCATTTTGTATCACACATGCTGACTGATGAGTAAAAGCGAACTTGCTGAAAGCATCTGGAGATTTCATCGACATGTTCACTGAAACCCGTTGCCTTTGGAAACTACCGTTACAAGAGATGAGAGTAAAAAAGGCTGACAAAATCAAAGACGATGTTGGTTGCCTTTCTTGATAGCAAGGGCTTAATCCGTCGCCTATTTTACCCGAGGGTCATACGGTCAACGTGTAAGTTTGAGGGAATTTTGAAACGACTGCTGCAATGCATCCGGCGGGTTCGGCTAGTGTCTTCTTAGTCGAACGAGGAAGATCCTCTTGAAACAGCTCGCAGTAGGCTAGTGGGATGGTAGTTCGCATATTGGGTTCGCCGCATTCCTGGTTTTGACTCTGCAATGACGGCGTACTGTCATGCTTCTGATTATGACGCCTTAATCTAAACGAAGAGCCCGACGGCGGCAATTCTTATAGAATTTTCATAGAGGGCACTCTTGCTAAATCGATTCTATAGACCTCTATGCTGGCGGCGTTACGAAATCTGGCGTGCTTTACGAATGCCAAAGAATGTATGGTGTCCAATAATATAGAATGTAGCACTGTAATCCAATGGAGCGTGGAGATTATTCACTACCAGTGTGACTTAGTATGGACACTTATTTTTTAAAGTGGCTTTCCGCATTTCAGTTACATTTTCTGATGTATGTGGTAGTGGCCATTGGTAATCTAGAGTGATATTTCCTGTTTCAAAGAAATGGAGCCGGAGGGCAGATACTTCTTTTGTATCCCATCCTCGTCGCCACTTTTGTGTCCCAGCCTCGTCGCCGCTTTTGTGTCTCGTTTCCGTCGTAGGTGTCGGTGGCCGAGTAGAAAGAGACCGACACAGGAATAAAGGATGCACGCTTGTGCAGGTACGAAGGTGAGCAGCCAGTGGGAAAGCAGAAACTAGAAACACTAGAGTAAATTAGAACGAGATATATATTTCTTAGAGACTTAGTAATACTTAACTTTTACATTGCTCAGTACTGCAGAATGCTGATACATAGTTGAGCTAGAGGCCTGCCTAGTGCCTATCCGATAGCCAAGTCTTCACTGGTGCCTTTCTGATTCCGAAGTGTTAACTGGTTCCTACCTCAGTCCCAAGTGAACGGTGCCGTTCAGTGGTGGCCACGTGCGGGATCGTAGCAGAGGGCGCTCCTGGCTGACGTCGTAAGAACTCCGCGCCGTGCGTGCATGGCGGCGCGCGGCGAAAGTAGGTGGCGCGCACTTTGGACTTGTGCGACACCACAACTTCCTCAATGGCTCATAGGATTCCTTAAATGTTTAAGTGTGTTTAAGCATTATTGACTTATTATTCTGATTCTTAGAGCAGAAGTGTTTAGTAGTTCCTTGAGCTTTCACCGTATTAGCGGAACTTAACCCTTTGCTGCAAATCAAATTAAATTTTCCTCAAAATCAGCAATTATTCCGCGCAAAATAACAAGATATCGCTAATGTTTATATGTAAATTTATCATCAGAAATTTGTTTCACGTAATTACAAAATTATGGGTAGTATTCTCGCAATACCACTAAGACATTAAATGACAGAGAAGCTAATAAAATTGCTGTATTGTGAGAATACCACTGTGGAGCACAGGATTAAAATAGCGGTACATAAAGCACCACACGTCACATCAGAGAAGCTAAAAGAAACTTTCGAAACTAGTGATTTGGTTTAGAAAACTGTTCCCACGCCAAGTAGTAAGAATGGTATGTTTCTCCTTTACTTGATTAGCAGATAGCTACTTCAGAAAGAAGCATTTATTTTCCATGTTAAGAGGGAATGTACTCAGCTATTCTGTACAAAAAATATTAACTGTAATAAGAATATGTGAAAGCAGAGGAGCCAAGATGTTTGGAAGGGATCTTAATGTACAAATTACTGTTTACAAACGATACATCATCACATGTACAAAAAATATTTATATTCCTTTTTTTTATCGAGTCATATTATTCCTCTCACACGTTTCAACGAAGAAAAGGAGGAATATAATTTTTTCTGTTCATGTGTTGATGTGTCGTTGGTGTATTGCTGATGATATCGAGTTGGTCTGACTTGATAATGGGCTCAGGTAAGCCCGAAACTGGTCGTCAATGAAGAGAAACAAATGTTTTTGAAATTACTAAAAAATTACTGTTTATTAATACGCATGTTTGCACCCAATATATCTTTCAAAACGATTCGATTTTGGGAATAGTTTATAGAATAAGGAAACGCATACACCTGGCGCCTGCACCAAACAGTAGTACGTGTGACTTATTTTCGTAGATCAAACTCAAGCTAATCCTATGGGTTACTTCAGTGTATTTAATGTGCCTGTGATTTAAACATAGCCGGCCGCGGTGGCCGAGGGGACTAAGGAGCTCCAGTCACGGTCTGCACGGCCACTACGGTCGGGGGTTCGAATCCCCCCTCGGGCATGGATATTTGTGCCGTCCTAGTTCCTAGGTAGTTCATAAGTAGTTTGTAAGTTTAGGGACTGATAACCCCGTAGTTAAGTCCCATAAGTTCTACGAACATTTTGAATTTAAACATAGGACGCGGCGGGTTAGCCGCGCGCTTTGGAGCGCCGTGCTGCGGTGCGTGTGGCCGACCGCCGGCGGGGATTCGAATCCCCCCTCGAGCATGAATGTTTGTGTTGTCCTCAGGTTAGTTTACCTTAGTTTAAGTAGTTTGTGAGCTACGGACTGTTGACCATGCAGTTTGGTCCGACATATTTACAGACATTTGAACATTTGATTTGATTTAAACATACACAAATGATCAATTACTTGTCACTAAGGACATATCACTTAGATTCGAAATCCGTATGGCAAAAAAGGTGATAACTACTTAAACTGTATCTCATTTGATAACGTACTCAGACCTTCATTTAGGGGAGACCACAGAAATAGATAAATTTGACACGGTCCGTAGCACTACTCGTGCATCATTACACCGGCGCTCACCAATCACATAAAATTAAATATATATATATATATATATATATATATATATATATATATTAAATTTCGACACCCTCTGTGTCCCATCCAAAGATATTTAAGGGGCGATGTGCCGACGCATTTTACCGTCGTGGCTTAGTTTGTTGTTCTCGCTTTATTACATTAAGGTTAGAACCATTAAACCGATCCCAACGGCTTGGAAGACCTCACGCGCCTCTTGGTGAGGGTGAGTAATCTTGGCCCGGTTTCGGATCGGAAGCTGCCAGTTCAGCCACCGCCACTTGCTAACCGGTAACCCCCCACCGTTATGTTCCTGTGGTCACCCGCTGACGGTGGGCCATGTTTTAATGTCTTGTAATTTTAATCACATCTGCATTGCACTTAATCTGCCGTACACTCTAGAGGAAATTTTACACGACGGTGCACGTGTATTGCATTTTATACAGATGAGAAATTTGTCAAGGATCACTTAATTCTTCCTGTTGAAATATTTTACCCTATGTTTTTAGCAGTCTGGTGGTATCATCCTCTTAACTCGGAGTTTGTTAGTAAATCCATGTTAGGGTTTGGGCGCTAATGACCTGAGCAGTTGTGCACCCTAAAACCACAAAAAATAATTAAATGAAATAAAAAATCCACCTTACATATTTGCACAAGGCTTTATACACGCTTTCTGAGGAGTGCACTGACGTCTCGACTTGTTACGTCGCCAATCAGCGTGTTATCTCGCCAAACCCGGAAAATAAATCGATCTACAAATGGCGACCGCTTCGCGAAGAAACTAGCGATTCATGTCACTGAACTTTGAACATCACCGCGGCACATTTTATACTTCGGAAATTGGGACGTAATATGGATGTTGTTGTAATCTAACTTAATGTAAGTCAGGAGTGCAACTGGAATAAACTATGTGATACGGGACATAAGTATTTTCCAAGCCACAGTTGCGTGTTGAAATTTTTTTATACTCTTTAAATAATTCTTATTTAATGCACAACCAGTTTCGACGAACTGTGCCGTCGTTCTCAAGTGTTCCAAAATAAGGAAAATATTACAAAAATACAACGTCGAGACAAAAAATGTAAGACATTACAATCAGAAGAAAGACATAGATTAGATTAAGACTTGTTCCATAGATCATATATACGACGTTTCGTAATGATATGGAACGTACCTGTAGGTATCATAGTGGCCAGCGGGTGGTTTAGGACCAAGTTTTACAATGATCTGTGTTTTAGAGTGTTAGGCTAATGTACAACTTAGTCTTGAAACAACTGCTGGTCACAATGATACCTACAATGTTGTGGCGTAAAGTCAGCGCCACACACAAGACGTAAGAAAACGATCGGGGAGAAGGCAGCGATCGACCGAAAGCCAATCGTAAGCAGGCGCCGCGTATCCTGTAGGGAGAAACCGAAGATGCGTGCTCTCTACAAGCGGCTATAACCAGGCCGACAGCCTGTCAGTTTCTAGTGATAACTCGGCAGTTACTAGTGAGAACTCGTACAGTTACTAGGCAGCTACGAAGTCAGAAATTGGACAGCACTAGGTCAGAACGAGGCTACGAACTTAGCAGTAACTAGGTCTCAGCGCAGCTAGTATCATACGGACGACGCCACGAGAAGCGAGAAGAGACAAGAAAAAGGCATATGTTCTAAAGATGAGTATTGTAAATTTCAGTCAATAAATATCTTGTAATACTAACTATATCAATGTTTTAGATGTTCAAGAATCCTGCACCAATACCTTTATTGACAACCAGACCGGGACGAATAAATAACAAAAAGGAGACGAGGTCACAACATATAGGATCATAGCTTTTCTTCTGATCATTTCCTAAATTGTAATGTATCTAAATTCAAATGCCTGTAAATCTATCGGACCAAACTGCGTAGCCATCAGTCCGTAGCTTACAAACTACTAAACTAACCTACGGACAAACACACACACCCATGCTCCAGGCTCCGCGGCGGTGTAATGTATCTTATTTTATGTTATTGTCTGAACGCTGAATTTTTGTAAAATTTTCCTTGTTGTGGAGCACTTGAGAATGGCGGCAAGGTTTGTAGAAACTGATTGTGCATTACAAATAAATTATTGTAAGAGTATAAAAAAATTCAACAAGCAATTGTGGCATGGAATATACGAGTATTTGTGTTCCCTATCACACAAGATTGATGTGTTAAGTGGGTTAGTCTTATTACTCCCCTGGGTCGTCGGCTCCCTCTCGGTGCTCACTGTGTTGACACATGTTCACGACCTTTCCTTGACAACATACGTAGTGGCACAGACAAATACTCTGTGTTAGTGGATACGCGGGTGCGGTTGCTGGATAGGCGTGCGGTTTCCGCCTGCCGGCAGCAGTGGCCTAGCCACCTGCCACAAGGCGCCCTGGGGTCGGCGTCGCGCAGCGTCTGCTCGGCTGATGAGCGGCCCGCGGCTTGGCGGCCGCGCCAGACCTCGTTTGCGGCATGAATATTCAAGCGGGGGACCGCAGGCGGCCGTCGGCGCCTCCCGGTCCCCACTCACGTCCAGCCAGTCGTAATGACCAAACGGACTGTTCACTACGCCGTCCAGTTCCTTCTCAGCTTGGGGAATATCTAAACAGGCCATAACATGCCTCCCTTTTAATTGCGTCTTAACCCTGAGTTACTACCGAAATTTTTCACAATCATTACTACTATCGAGTGATCGCTAATAACCCTAAAAATTATTACACCACTGGCCATTAAAATTGCTACACCACGAAGGAATGCAGATTATAAACGGGTATTCATTGCACAAATATACTATACCAGAACTGTCATGAGATTATATTTTCAAACAATTTGGGTGCATAGATCCTGAGAACAACCACCTCTGGTCGTAATAACGACCTGGACATTGAGCCAAACAGAGCTTGGATGGCATGTACAGGTACAGATGCCCATGCGGCTTCAACACGATACCACAGTTCAAGAGTACTGACTGGAGGTTTGTGACAAGACAGTTTGTCGCCCACCATTAACCAGATGTTTTCAAATGGTGTGAGATCAGGAGAATGTGCTGGCCATGGCAGCAGTCAAACCTTTTCCGCGTCCAGAAAGGCCCGCACAGGACCTGCAACAAGCCGTCGTGCATTATCCTGCTGAAATTTAGGGTTTCGACGGGATCGAATGAAAGCTAGAGCCACGGGTCGTAACACATCTGAAATGTAACGGCCACTGTTCAAAGAGCCGTCGATGCGACAAAGAGGTGACCGAGACGTGTAACCAATGGCACCCCATATTATCACGCCGAGTGTTACGCCAGTATGGCGACGACGAATACAAGCTTCCAATGTACGTTTATCGCGATGTTGCCAAACACGAATGCGACCATCATGATGCTGTAAACAGAACCTGGATTCATTCGAAAAATGACGTTTCGCCATTCGTGCAACCATCTGTTGACTCGGATCGAAACGTGGCTGCACGATCCGTTACACTCATGCGGATAAAATGCCTGTCATCTCGACTGCGACTGATACAAGGCCGTTGGGATCCAGCACGGCGTTCCGAATTGCCCTCCTGAACCCACCGTTCCCATTTTGTCCTAACTGTCATTGTATCGCGACCACAATCGCGATAGCCTACAATCCGACCTGTATCAAAGTCGTAAAGATGATGGTTCGCATTTCTCCTCCTTACACGAGGCATCGAAACGTATCACCAGGCAACGCCGGTCAACTGCTGTTTGTGTATGAGAAATCGGTTGGAAACGTTCCTCATGTCAGGTGTCACCATCGCCGCAAACCTTGTGTGAATGCTCTGAAAAGGTAATCATTTGCATATCACAGCATCTTCTTCTTGTCGGATAAATATCGCGTGTGTTGCACGTCATCTGCATGGTGTAGCAATTTTAATGGTCAGGAGTATAGAATTTCCATTTACTTGGATTCGTTTTTTATGGATATTGTTCCATACATGTAACCCGCTCGGTTAGTCGTGTAGTCTAACACACCGCTTTTTCAGACAGAGAGGCGTACCAGCTCCGGTTCGAATCGGTCCGTCGGATAAACGAAGGGGTCGGATTGCCGACCAGCCTGGATGTGGTTTTTAAGTGGTTTTCCACATCCCTCTAGGTCAATACTGGGCTGGTACCGAAGTCCCACCTCAGTTACAAGATTCGAAAACATCTCCTGACGCTCTACACTTTTCACACATATAAGACTATACGTAGAGATTTTTTTTTTTGGGGGGGGGGGGGGCACAGGAAAGGCATGCAGCCACTCCGTAAATATTAACACACCAAACACTAATTAACAAAGCCGACCCTGCATGTGCGGAAACATGGCCAAAGCGAAAGATAGTAAGTTTCATACACATTCATTTCAACTTGTTAGCAACTGCTTTAATCTAAATATGAGATATAAGAAAGCCAGATACTCGATCATAACATGTTAATTTAAATGTTCACATTTTTTTCAATTCTCAATGCATGGGTAACTTTAAAGTAACAATTTTTTCAGTTCAGTAGCAGCACTACTTTGCTTCATCTGCATTCTTCATTAACATCCCAATTAATTTCTAAAGGGTAAAATGTAATTTTTAATGCAAAGTAAATAAATGAACAGCTATGCACAATAATACATTTTCTCGTTCTAGAACTATTGCCCATCTTCTATTGCCCATTTGAACCTGTTTTTCCCATATTAGTAACTATTACAATCATTTGTCATAGATTTCCTCTTCTCAGACAACCACATTGGAAATTGTTCTGTCAGTATTGTAAGCACAATTCCAAATGTAAACAAGGTAATGTTTATTCTGGGGTCAAAAATTACCCAAAAGAAATAACTAAGTTTTAACTAAGACACCCCGAAAGCAGACCTTGTCCTGGCACAAATCTCGCTAGAAAACGAACCAAAAATCACATTTCCCGTGAGATCAGAGTTCCATCGGATTTTTGCGAAAGGGGGGAAAACATTATTGAATAGGTAAAGGAGCCATACATGTTTTATAGATTTGGGAAATCCCTTCGACAATGTGAACAGTGGAAACCTTGCATTGATGAGGGAAAGGGGAGGTGATTGGAAATCCAGACGACTGATAAATTATATTTAAATCAAAACTTTTTTATTTATTTATTTTTATTTATTTATTTAGCCTGATCAGATTAGGGCCATCAGGCCCTCTCTTACATCGGACCAGGGTTTTACACACACAGTATTTCTTTACATGTGAGTTACCTATAACATAATAATGATTTTTACAGATGAACAGTTAATAACATTATTTATACAGGTTGATTACATGTAAAAGGATGTAAATAAAAGGTAATAACTTAACTCTACATATGTAATAACTTAACTCTAAATAGGATTAATACTAACAGTACCACTGAGACACCTTCTGATGCTGCTGCTGGTGTAATAATAGAAGTAACAACATTTATATTAGCAGATACAATATTTACTTTTGAATATATCGAGACTGGTTAATGCATGGCGAATACTGACAGAAGCTGTACCTGGCGAGAGCAATGGCAGTTGAAGAATATCTGGGAGGAGGAATGGATGTGACGTACCTGGACTGTAGGGTAATAAAGACTGGCGTCATTATTGCTTTAGTAGATAATCCATTAACTGCCGTTTGAAGCTGGCAGTGTTATTCAGTTCTCTGATATACTGAGGTAGATTGTTCCAGAGCCTGGTTCCTGCTACTGAAAAAGATTTTGAGAAACCGTCTGAGTGATGGATAGGGACAGAAAGGGTTTTGCTCTGACAGGAACGAGTAGTTCTTTTATGTTGATCAGATAAGAGTGTTAAGGTCGAGGAAAGATATGAGGGACAGTGTACGTTGATAAGAGAGTAGAGG
The DNA here is from genome assembly GCA_026315105.1 of Locusta migratoria. Classification (NCBI taxonomy): domain Eukaryota; kingdom Metazoa; phylum Arthropoda; class Insecta; order Orthoptera; family Acrididae; genus Locusta; species Locusta migratoria. Next base: position 430,546,178 of record CM048747.1, read on the forward strand.
AAACAGAGTGTATGAAAATCTCTGCGCTTGTCAGCACGGAGCCAGGATAGTTGCTTATAAGATGGTGAAATGTGATCAAAGAGACGGATGTTACATATATATCGAACGCAGCCATTCATGATTAGTTCCAGACGTCGTGAGCTTTCCCAAGAGAGACCTTGCAAGATAACATCACCGTAATCAATAATTGGGATTATAAGCGTTTGTATAAGTTTCTTTTTAAGATCGAGAGGAAAAAAACTTCTTATATCTCTGTAGGGCATGAAGAGATGCTGATGCCTTCCTACACACGGCGGCTGTGTGCTCAGCCCAATTTAGTTTGTCGTCTATTATCACTCCCAGACTTTTTGCCGAGGGCGAAAAATAGATAGGTGTCATTTAATATTAATGGTGGTTGAGATTCGCGGTATTTGTGGTTAATGAGTCTAGGATGACCTACCAGAATCGCTTGTGTTTTACTTGGATTGAGCTTTAATCCTATGTTCTGTGCCCACTTTGATAGTGCACATAGGTCAGAATTAAAATTCTCGATTGCTGCCTTCAGGTTTTTTGGTTTTGCACTTAAATACAACTGGAGGTCATCGGCATACATGTGGTATTTACAAAAGGACAAGACCGATGATACGTCATTTACATACAATGAAAAGAGAAGTGGACCTAGCACCAAACACTGTGGTACGCCTGATAGAACTTTTCTCCACTGTGACTTTTCGGTGCCGGACATGACGCACTGAAGACGCGATGTCAAGTATGAGCGAAACCATTGCACCACGCCTTGAGAGAAATTTAGACTGCTAAGTTTAGCAAGTAAAATATTAAAGTCCACAGTGTCGAAAGCTTTGCTAAAGTCTAAGAAGCACATAATAGTCGCCTCTTGTCTATCCATTGCCTGCTTAAGATCGTCTGTTACTTTTATCAAAGCAGATGTTGTGCTGCGATATTTGCGAAAACCTGATTGGTGTTCGTCAAGAAGTTTATTAGTAGTCAAGTAGCTGGTTAGCTGATCATGTACTATATATTCTAGGGCTTTGGACAGTGCCTGAAGAATACAGATAGGTCGATAATCAGAGGGTGCTGTGGCAATGTCCTTTTTTGGCAGTGGCTTAACTAGTCCACGTTTCCATGCATCAGGAAAAACACTTGTGGCTAAGGACTGGTTAAATATATCTGTTATGATGGGCAGCAGTGGATCAATAATCAGCTTTATCATTTGGATAGTGATACCATCATCCCCGGTAGATGCTGATGTAATACGCATAATGGCTTTTTTGACTGTATTTCCAGTAACATGCTTAAAACAAAACTTATCATGGTTAGCGTTGTTGATCCTCGTGATATGGTCAATAAGTGTTTGTTTCGTTTGGTGATTGATTGAAGTGGTAGGCGTTGTGAAATAATGATTTAGTTCCTCAATGGAGACAGTGGGTTCTGCTGCAGTTTTTATTTTCCCAATACCAAGACCGCGCAGGTTTTTCCAGAGGACAGCCGGTCTATTTATGTTGTCGGTTAATGAATGGGCGTATCTGAGTTTAGCATTTCTCACAGCCTGGCTGACTCTGTTACGTTTCTGCTTGTACGAGGTGTGATTTTCAGGTGTAGGGTGCAGTTTGTATGTCCGATGTGCAGTGTCTCTGAGATTCATGAGCTGTTTTAGTTCATTAGTTAGCCATGGTGCGGGTTTCCTTCTCACTTTTTTGGTTTTGATGGGCGCATATTTATCATACAGCTGATTAAGTTTATTTGTAATTTTGTGAAGTTTCTCGTTTACATCCGGGAGGGTGTCGGAGGTTGGCTCGAAAATTATTTCTAGTGCATCAGCTGTCAGTTCAGGTAAGTTGATGCGTCTTAAGTCACGGTATGCAGTTAACAGTGGTTTCTTCCTAGGGCATTCTAGCGAGTACGTCATGAAAATTACATCATGGGCAGACATACCAGGCGCAGATGTTTGTGACGTTCGAATTACTCTGTCTGGAAACCTTGTAGCAAATATATCTATTAAAGTGTGACTACCAGCTGTGTGATGGGTGGGTGCAAGCTGAAGTAAGGTTAGATTCGAAGATGTAAGCATACGCTTGAACTTCATACAGGACGGACTGTTGAACAGAAAATTTATGTTAGTGTCACCTGCTATAATTATGTGCTCATAGGTTGATTCGAGGTCTGAGAGGGCAGTTTCGAAGCAGTCCAACGCACCTACCTTCGGAGGTTTATAGAGGACGCAAATTAGACACTTTTCTTTGAGAGGTTTTATCTCTATGAACATGTATTCCACTTGTTCAGTTTCATCGTTATTTGACGTGTGCAACACGGTAGGAGATAATTCAGAGCGAATGTAATCTCCAACGCCGCCTCCGCGTTTGTGCAATCGGTCGTGTCTTAGGAAGACATAGCCTTATAAATTTACGGAACTGGTGGTAATGCTTGGTTTGAGCCAGGTCTCCGATAGAAGAATTATATGAAGACACAAGTCTTGAAATATATGGCGGAACTCAACTAAATGAGCTTGTAGTGATTGAACATTTGCGTGTGCCACGGTGAGCTGTGTGCGCTCAGTTGTAGCGCGCGCGATGATACCGCTAGTCGGTAGGGCAGCGGCAGCGGGTTGTGGGGTGGCGGCGTCCTTTTCTGCGAACGCAGGACACATTGGAATGTGGCGTGGCTGAGTGGCTAGCGGTCCGGGGGGTTGGGGGAGGAGTGCAGGACACCAGAAAGAGAGAGAGAGAGAGCGGAAGCAGGTCAGGTGGTTTCAGAGACAGGGGAGGGACAGGGAGGCGCTGTAGCCAAGGTCAGCACGGCCTGTTTCCGCCGAGCGGCAGTGAGGCGCCGAGGGGTGGAGGGGGAGAATCTCGCCAAACAAAGACAAAATAATCTGCACGGAACAACACTAAGTAAAGATAACAATATCGAGAGTGGAGCGAAACAATTGCCAATGATGCATGAGACCAACGCTATATAAAAGTGAATTTAAACCTAATATGGTACCGTAATTAATAATGTAGGTATGAGATTAAAAGTAAAACAGCACTATCCTAAAGTGAACCAGTAAGTGTCACTAAAAATATAATGATAATTTGCTAGAAGAAAGAGAAAAAAAAGTGTAACAACAAATCACACCAATCAAATAATGATAATTTGCTAAAATAATAAAGAGAAAGCTAACTAATGTAGTATAATAGATATTAAAACTTTTAGAGAAATTATGCAACAAACTTCTGGAACTAGGAAAAGGAGTAAGACAAGACTGCTCTTTGGCTCCTACCCATTTCAGTCCATACCTACATCATACGATCCGCCTCATCCTCCTAGAGAACTAAGGGGTAAAATTTGAAGTAAGAAGTGTTTCAAATTTGCTGACGACTTTGGCCTAAGAGTAAAAGATGGAAATGAATTGCAGGACATCGTGAATAACATTAAAAATACGGGAATTAATTTTGGAGTAAAAGTCAATGCAAAGGAAATCAAAAAGTAATGCTGAATGGAAAGAAATTAGAACAGTGCAAAGGTTTAACCCTTTCATTTCCAGTGTTGTTCCTGAAAAACAACGTATTAAAAGTTCATTTAAACCGTATTTTGTGCCGGCCGCGGTGTCCGAGGGGACTAAGGCGCTCCAGACACGGTCTGCATGGCCACTACGGTCGCGGGTTCGAATCCCCCCTCGGGCATGGATATTTGTGCCGTCCTAGTTCCTAAGTAGTTCATGAGTAGTTTGTTAGTTTAGGGACTGATGACCCCGTAGTTAAGTCCCATAGACTACACAAACAAAACAAAACAAAACAAACGTATTTTGTGCATCAATACTTAAAGTTGCATTTTTGTTAATGAACTACGTTATTCTAATACAGCGTGTAGCCACTTCTGAGGCATTAATCTGTCCATCTTGGAGGTTGTGTTGCGTTGCCTCTGTAGGTGACTGAGAGTAAGAGCTTGAGTGTGGTTCCTTCATTTTATTCCAGCAGTGAACCTTCTTGTCTTTGGGCGTGTGGCGAAGAGTACATGGCAGTGTCAACTATCAACAAAATAACGTCCAAGTAATAAAATACCTCGATGTAAACGTCTTCGTTGTGAATAATACAATTCATATAAAAATCAATAGATCGTCCAAAAATTTTAACACACCCATTTTGATGCTTTCTGCACTCTAATAATACAGAAAACCCAGAATTTTAATTTCTCCGAAGCTGATTTCGTAATGTGGGAGAGTTAAATACCTTGAAAGCAGAATAGAAACTTACTGAAAGAGCAGTAAAATAATTAAAACCAGAATCGCTATGGCGAGAGTAGCATTTTGCAGACAAAGAATTTTCTGCATCAGTGTGGAGAAAGAGATATTCTTCTGTGTGAAACTGAAACTTGAACGCCGAAGATTGAAGAGAGAGCAAACGTTGATGGACATGGCGCGGAGTGGAAAGAATAAGTTAGATGGACAGAGTGAACAATGAGGTGGTGCCGCGCAGAGTGGGGGAACAAAGGCAATAATTGGGTTTAATAAAACGTAAGAAACAAAACGTGTTTTGGCGCATATATATGAAAGGAGGAGCAGCTTGTAAAATGTGTTATAGACTTGTACGGAAGAGGACACTAGGTAGCAAGAGATTTCATATCCTGGATGATGTGATGGATGACAGTACCTACAGCAAAACTAACAGGGAAGCAATGAATCGTAGAAAATGGAGGTACCAAGGACCCCCTAATACAGCAGAAAACGATAAGTTGTTGATGATGATGATGATGGAGTGGTAGGACTGAGTTGAGCTGTGAGAAGTCTCTGCCCCTTGGAAAACTAATTTATTTATTTATCTAATTTTAAGAAAAATTCTGAACATTTTAGCCAAATTCATTTAAAACTTCCGGGCTGATAAAACATCCCCTAACGTTTCATCTTCGGCTGCGGAAGACATCTTCAGAGGTAGAGTGGCGAACTGAAGATGTCTGAAGATGTCTTCAGCAGCCGAAGATGAAACGTTAGGGGAAAGTTTTATAAATCAACCACGGCTTATCAGCCCGGAAGTTTTAAATGAAGTTGGCGCCGGCCGTGAAAGTTTACATTGTATGATTTTAGCCAAAGTAGTAACATTTACATTCAACGTAAGTTTCCAAAACATTTATAGTTTATATTCAGTCCACACAATGAATCATTAAATCCTGCTAATAAGGACACGTCTTTAAACTGTACTGTAAGAATTTACTGCAGTATAATATAGTCGTTAACATAAAAAAAAAACAACGGAGCCAACAAAAGACAATCACTTCCATTCAACAAAAATCTTCACTTATCAACTATTATGCAAGGTGCAGTGCTTTTCTTTAATGTATTAAACAAAAGAGGAACACTAACGCAGGTAAACGACCACAACCCTGCAATGAAATTATTATACACTAGTACTTACATGCCTAAAGGTTAGGTAAACAGATTATGTAACATAATTTGTTCAATATAAGTCTTAGAATGCACATAACTTATAGTGTGCTGATCAATTTTAAATAATATCCAGAAACACTATCACGAATGTTTCGTCTGCACGGCCACTACGGTCGGGGGTTCGAATCCCCCTCGGTCATAGATATTTCTGTCGTCCTTGGTATTAGTTAGTTCATAAGTAGTTTGTAAGTTTAGGTTCTGATGACCCCGTAGTTATGTCCCATAAGCTCTACAAACATTTGAACATTTGAACCAATGTTTGATAGAAACACGAAAAGCAAGATACTAAATTAACTGGAGACTCTAAATTTAACGATAGCTGCAAAGCAAGGCTACAATTTAAATGACGCAACGTATGCAGTGGCAGTTAAATTAGCTCCATTACCACTGCATAACCTCTACAGAACCAGTTAGGACATGGTTATAAGTTTAAGCAGATTAACACATGCTGAATCAAGCAAATAACCCTCAGCACCATAGTCAGCCACAACAGACTAGCGCCGCACCTTTTTACCGTGCCACCAGTACACTCGTGCGAATCTCCTTAAGCCCCTTTCACATTACTCGTAAGACCACTGTAAGAGCCACAATAAACTCATATGAGGCACTGAAACTTCAGTACACTCACACCGGGGAGTAGCCGAGCGGTTTGGAGCGCCACGTTACGGTTCGCGTGGCCTCCCGCGTCGGAAGTTCGAATCCTCCCTCGGGCATGGTTAGTTTAACTTAGTTTAAGTAGTTTGTAATCTAGGTACTTATGACCAAAGTTATTTAGTCCCATAGTATTACAAACACACACACACACACACACACACACACACACACATACATACACACACACACACACACTGTCTACAAATTTCCTTTAGTGTAGAGGCTGCGGTAAGACAGCGTTGTGGTAGTCACTGCCCTCGGGTAGTGTCCTCTTCCAGGCAAATCCCCCCGATGTCGACCGTCACGGCGCGCAGTTGATTCTCCACCAGCCGTTCTCCCTTGGTTGCTCCAAAGCTGCCGGCTGCCCGCTCCAATACCACACTCTGCACCACGCTGCTTCTCCTTTCCTCCTGGTCTCGTGGTGGCGCCTCTTTCGTCGTGCTCCTCTGCAGCGCCGCCAACGAGTTCTTGCAGAGTGCCTGTGGCACGGGTTTTGACCATCCGCGCGTGGCCGGCGAGAAAGACAGGCCTCAGCGCACACATCATGCCACGTAAGCAAGGTAGTTCAGAGCCTGCGCGATCGCTAGCCGATTGACCGGCCGCTGGGACACACCCCACTGCGTCATACCGGGCAGCCGCTGAGCTAGCGACCTCGCCGGCTTGGAACTACCTTTCTTACGTGGCATGACGTGCGCGCTGAGGCCTGTATTTCCCGTTGGCCGCGATCCGCGGCACTGTGACGTCACAAGAGTTCTCTAGGGGGTGTGCTAACCGGTCCTATATTATTTTCCTTCGTCCTCCATGTTGCCATGGATGACGCACAACAGATTGCGTTTGTACCGCAATAACAGTATACGCAAGTGTTGCGATTCTCCCACTGCACTGTGTGAAGAGTAGAAATTCTGAAGTTCACCACTCTGACGTCTTCAAAAGCGTTCGTCCCCACGCAAATGGTAGCGCACAGGTCGGAGTTCTTGAAGTGAGGTTCAAATTATTAAGTTGTTGGCAGGGACTCGTCTAATTATGGTATAACACTGAAGAGTCTGGGATGCCGGCTAATTTATTTAATGAATAAATAAATAAATAAAATAATAAAAATAAAACTAGCATACCGCATATAAATATACACTCCATACACATTACCTTAACTAGAAGTTCAATATTATATCATTTAGCACTGTTCTAAATGTTGTGGCGCTACACGCCAGACAAAACAGAACGATCGTGGAGAAGGCAGCGGATGGCGTCCGACAGCCTATCGCACGCCGGCGCCGCGCCTCTTGGAGGGAGTAACCGTAGACCCGCGCCCTCTACAACCTGCTATACCTAGGCCGACATGCGTCTTTGCGACCGGTCAGAACTCGACTACGAAATAGGCAGTAACTAGGTCTCAGCGCAGCTAGCATCGTACTGAATACGACGCCGTGAGAAGAGAGAAGAGAAGAAAACACAAAAGTTGAGTAATGTATTCTTCATTCAATAATACTTGTATCACTACTCTGAACTGTTTTTCCAGCTACGCATCCTGCACCGTACCTTTCCTGACAACGGGACTGGGACGAGAACTCAAGTAATGGCATCGAGGATGACTCAACAAATGGCGACGAGTATTAAACACAAAACTGATCAATTTAAGTCTGATGATACATACGACTACTTCAAGTGCGTGTTCTGGACTGAAGTGCGGCGTCTCGATGCAAGGTGTAAGATTACCGCCCAATAGAAATACTGGTAATTAATAGCATTTGATAATTAAACAGTATGAAGTTCACTGCAAACATTGACCATGCCAGTGCACTAAATTTTACACAATTTTAATCTTATTAATTATGGTAGCAATGTATGTACGCAGTTGGGTGACAACATTTATAGTTAGGCCAAAGGTAGAAATTCTCCACGTTGAGATTTGCTGTGTGCTTGTAGCTGACGGGAGGCCAGCGAGCAGGCCGACGTTGGTGGCTTGTTCCAGCTTAGGATTTCCAGTTTAGTTTCCGATGAGGGGAGAGAGGAACAATGGCGAGTGCCAGGCACAGTGCAATGCACAAATACTGTAATACTACTGGCATTTGAAGTAATACGATGCAGTTAGGAACCTTTAAGGCCCTCATTACAAAATAGCCTGTTGATAAATAAACAATACATTAGCTGATATAGTCACATCTGGCATAATATGTTTAATTGACAATGAAAAGTAATAAATTACCAATGAATACAAGACAGTTACACAACTAGCATGGCAATGTTGGTTTATAAAATAATATATTAACTATTTCTCATTTTATTTTCAATTAATCTTGTGTATTTTATCTTGAAGTATTCAGTTAAATCACTTATCTGTGATATAAGAATTTACACAATTATGATAAATAGTACAAAGGATGTTTATACCAATATAAAAACCTAAGAAGAAAATTGTTTAATGTGTAGTGTAATTATTTTGATTTTAAGTAAAGTTTTAGAAATGTATTGGCTGAGCACTGTACGTTGGCAAATCGGTTAGAACAGCTCATATGGGGAAGTTGATGACGTAGGGAAAAAACCCCGGCAGTTAAGCTTTTGGCGCACGCCCGCACGTGGGCAGGACGTGACAAGTTGGGAGCACGTGGGGAGCTGGCCGTGAGGCGTCGCTCTGCATCAGTCAGTATGTGTGTCTCCAGGTGGGGACTTTAGATTTGTGTGTGGCAATCGCCACGTGTGGTTGCTCGTCGTAGACTGCACCTAGTTGAATCGAGTGCTACTGTTTTGTGAATATTTAGCCGGTGGAAGAAGGTGTGCATCGCATTGAATTAAAGTGACTGTGCATAGGCATGAACATAAACGGTGTTTGAGACAGCCACATGGTGTGAAAACAATTTGCGACAAATATTCATTTTGTCTGGGGGCTCACGAGCTATAACTTTATTTGATAAATGTGTCGACGTACAGACGTATCAGCCACAGGGTTCTAATATTGTGAAATAAAGAACATAAAGTGAACTTTTACGTGTTTTCAAAAATAGTAGTTAGTACACCCCTTTCTCTCATGAACTTGACTTTATTATAAATATTTTTGCATATGCATGGAAGGAAAGCTGCGAACGTGTGATATCATCCCCTAGAAAACGATTCAAACAGTAGCAATCACAGATCGTGTTTTATCAAGTTGTGAGTTTTAAAAATTAATCGTTCCCTATTTTAAACTCTCACCCCGACCTTCACTCTCGCAAAGGCTTCCTTCCCTCCGCAATTTGGCGCAAAAACAAAGCCGCCGTGCATCGCCCTTCTTTTATTGTTTTGTTTATTAATTTTACAAGAGTTAATATATGTTACCTAATCAGGGCATAAATTGGCTTTGAGAGGTTTCCTAACGTGAGTTTGACATGGAATAAATAATCTTTTTATAAAATATGAAATGAAGAATGCTCGCGTTTTGGCGCGTCACCGCCAGTACTACAGCCAATCGGCGTTCAATGTCTGCCGCTCTTTGACTTCTTAGCCTTTGGGGGAACTCGCCAGAACTCTTTCCCATTGGAGCCCAACCTATTGTTCCGCAAGTCATGGTTCTTACCAGCTTTCACCAACTATGTACTACCGGGTTTTAGCTTGCTGTGCTGGAAGGAAACTGAGATCTGATATGTTGGCCGTAAGCCAGAAGTATTACAACATTTTATGTTGGCACAATGATGATGATGATCATGCTGACACAAAATGACTGTCCAGCACGAAGTGTAACACTCCTTAAATATTGAAATATTTAGTTTTTAATAAATCCCCATTTTGATTTCATTGCCCGTGCTTTGCAACGGGTGTTAATGAGGGGCCTTTGCATAGCGTGCCTCAGTCAGTAAATATAGTATCCTTATTTTCTCGCTTTGGTAATGCACATTTGTCCTAGCCAAGAAACCGAGCAATACTCGTCTTTGTAGCCGCTCTCCTGTGTTGGGAAAGACACGACCTACTTAGCCGTGGTTTCTGGTAAACACGACAGTTACAAAAAACTAACTACTGGCCATTAAAATTGCTATACCAAGAAGAAATACAGATGATAAACGGGTATTCATTGGACAAATATACTAGAACTGACGTGATCACATTTTCACGCAATTTTGATGTATAGATTCAGAGAAATCAGTACCCAAAACAACCACCTCTGGCCGTGATAAAGGCCTTGAAACGCCTGGGCATTGCGTCAAACAGAGCTTCGATGGCGTGTACAGGTACATATGCCCATGCAACTTCAACACGATAACACAGTTCATCAAGACTATTGACTGGCGTATTGTGACGAGCCATTTGCTCGGTCACAATGGAACTTTCCAGTTAGTGAGATATCTGAAGAATGTGCTGGCCAGGGCAGCAGTCGAACATTTTCCGTTTCCAGAAAGGCCCGTACAGGACCTGAAACATGCGGTAGTGCATTATCCTGCTGAAATATAGGGTTTCGCAGAGATCGAATGAAGGGTAGGGCCACGGGTCGTAATACATCTGAAATGTATCGGTCACTGATCAAAATGCCGTCAATGCGAACAAGAGGTGACCGAAACGTGTAATCAATGGCACCCCATACCATCGTACCGGGTGATACGCCAATATGGCGATGACGAGTACACGCTTCCAATGTGCGTTCACCGCGATGTTGCCAAACACGGATGCGACCATCATGATGCTGTAAACAGAACTTGGATTCATCCGAAAAATGACGTTTTACTATTCGCACACCCAGGTTCGTCGTTGCGTACACCATCGCAGGCGCTTCTGTCTGTGATGCACCTCCAAGGGGAACTTCTCGTGCAGATGATTGTTGTCTTGCAATCTTCCCCATCTGTTGACTCAGGGATCGAGACGCGGCTGCACGATCCGTTACAGCCATGCGGATAAGATGCCTGTCATCTCGACTGCTAGTGATACCAGGCCGTATAGATCCAGCACGACTTTCCGTATTGCCCCCCTGAACCCACCGATTCCATATTCTGCTAACAGTCATTGGTTCGCGACCAACGCGAGCAGCAATGTCGCGATACGATAAACCGCAATCACTGTAGGGTACAATTCGACCTGTATCAAAGTCGGAAACATGATGGTACGCTTTTCTCCTCCTTACATGAGACATCACAAAAACCTTTCACCAGGCAACGCCGGTCAACTGCTGTTTGTGTATGAGAAATCGGATGGAAACTTTCCTCATGTCAGCACGTTGTAGGTGTCGCCACTGGCGCCATCCTTGTGTGAATGCTCTGAAAAGCTAATCATTTGCATATAACTTCATCTTCTTCCTGCCGGTTAAATTTCGCGTCTGTAGCACGTGATCTTCATGGTGTAGCAATTTTAATGACCACGAGTGTAAGTACGCACGGAAACCACAAAACATGAAATCGATTGACCTTGCGAAGAATTATTATGAAAAATGAGACCTATCGATAAAAGGAAAAGAATATCTTTATCTTATAAATACAAAAGAAACCTGTCAAAAGAAGAAAGAAAATATCAAGTTTCAATGCACAAAGAGAAATCAGCAACTAGCTGTTCAGTTTTAGTTTGTAATAATGGAAATAAAATTCGCTCTAAACTCTTAAACTGACATGCGCTTACCAAAATACTAATGATACTGAAGTATTACGAACAGGGGCACCACGTATTGTTTCGTCTCGTACGAGAGTAACGGCGCCTTTATTCCTTCTGTGCTGTATTTACTCCTTCCTTACAGCATACGGTACTTCGATATTACGATATCTTTTATTCTCCAGATCCGATTTTGATGAAATGATCGATACGCTCCAGCTGCCTATGAAAATACCATGAAAAAGTATGACTTTGTTTAGGAGATAAGTCGGTACCAATAGATAAACAGACAGACAACGGTTACTGATAAAAAATTCAGATTTTGATGGTATCATATGCTCATCTAGACTTAAGTTTGCTGTGAAAACTGCATGAAATTTTGTGTAGTAGTTTTCAAGATGGAATTAGACAACGAAAGCTTATTTATAGTCTTATACATTGACAAGCTCATACAAGAACATATCGCATTTCAGGTTCGAGATGTGATATCTATGTGGCGGCCCTTGTTTGTACTGGAATTTTTGTAGGCGAGTGGAAAAATAATTTTCAAACCTAACAACCGGAATATCATAGTTTTCTCCAGTTTCGATATTAGAAAGAGCTTGAAGAATTAGTTTTTCTTATGTAAACACTAGGTGTGAAATAGGCCCATAATAAATTATCGCACCCAGAAAGATCTGGAGATCAAGGAAGCCACTGCACTTTCCAAGAGGAGGAAATGATATAACCTGGAAAATATTCGTGTAGAAAAACCAGAGTCGGTCTTGAGGTTCAGGAAGTATCCCAATCCTGTTGTACCAACCGTTAACGAAGACAATCTGACGAATTCTCAACTAATCTAAAGTGTTAAAAGTGTATTTACTGCAGATCTCTCCGTAACGAATAACTGTATTTTTTTAATTATATTCACCCGTCCACCCCTACTTCCATGACACTATTTCCCGTATTTCAATATGAGCTGTCGTTCTTTGAACCTCCTCGATATCCTCCGTCTGCTGAACTTTTTGCAGATCCCAAAACGCTCAATACTCCTACAGAGGTCAGTCAAGTGTAGCCATGGTAGTCTATTTAAAGTTTTGCAACTTCTAAGTGTTCTGCCAAGTTAAAACAGCCTTTGGTTTGCCTTTCCTGCAATATTTTCTACGTGTTCTTCTAATTTAAATTGTTCGTAATTATTATTGGTAGGTATTTAGTTGAATGTACGACCTATGGAGTCATTTATCGTATAAATGAAGTTCAATGTATTTCTTTTAGAGCTCATACAGATGAATCGCCAAAATTCGCATTATGAAGGTGTCTTATGTAAATCTGTTTGCATTTTCTTTTGGTTCTTTGTATTCAGACAGATCTGAACTTTTCTCGTGCTTCCAGCCACCACAGGTGTTTCTAATTCTAAGATTTTTCGGCAGAGACCTTTTCGGCCACTGGACACTGATAACTGGCAACTCGGCCCAAAACTAGTGTATTTAAAGTTACTTGTCGCTGCTCTAAGTTATAGATGATTTTAGCAGTAAAACTCACTAAATTAAGCATTCATGAAGAACCTGGAGTCACTTTTCTTGCGGTAATACCACTGTGCAACAACTTTACACCCAATACGAAATCGCGGCATCTAGGATGAATATTAGACTGCACCATAACTGGCACGCCCACGTGCTCTCTTAAAAACTGCTGGAACTCAAACGATGTGCAGCCCACGGAGAGCGTTGCTGCAATGCGACACAATGAGGAAGCAGCTCTACTTTCTTGGAATAAAAGCACTTTTCTGTAACAGTCTTCCTTATTTTTATCAGCATGAGAGTTGCATATGAAACATATGCACATGGCATGTATTTATATTGCGGTGTCAAATAATGACTCTTGCTGAGCACGTTTCTACGTATCAAATAAAATTATCCAATTTATTCAGTCGGAAATTCACGTAAAATTACCAATAAAGTATGGCTCGCACAGTTAATAAAAAAAAGGGGAAAAATGCAGTGAAATATTTCCTCACCCAAAATAAATAGCCATAGCCACTGCGGCTTACCATTTATCATCAGAATTCTTCCACTAATTACCACCTCATTAAACACTCGCAAGCAACATGACCGAGATACGTAGAAACTTCACAGGGGCGCACCAGCAACTGGTACCTACCTCACCACTGGCTGCATCTCGCTGTACAGTAACAGTGTCTCTTGTATTAAAGTTTCAGTTAATGTTGCTACTTAAATAACTGCAAAATTGTTAATGAATTCTGAATGAAATTGCGACCCCTCTCAAGTAAAAATTTTCTCGCGACCCACTTCCAAATAAAAATATTCTCGCGACTCCACCCCCTCCCCTCCCTTCCTCCCACGAATCATAAATTAGTTTTTTTATCTCAAAGGAAATTTCATCTTATTCATTTTGTTACAGCTTTCTTTTAAATTCCTAGACGATTTTTTCGGAGTGGAACACATCCCATTTTTACGTGATTTTCGAAAGAAAAGTATATTTTTAACTAATTCATAAATCATGCTTTGTGTTGCGAATAACAATTTAGAAAGCCCGCAATACATGTAGTCTCACAATTCGAATCAAGAAGAGCTGCCAGCTTGCGATATTTAGAAGTAGATGCTTCTGGAGTAGTACAACAGCTAAAGTGACTAAACAAAAACAAATTTTCAGGGCCACATTGTATACCAACTATATTCCTCTCAGAGAATGCTGATGCAATAGTTTCATACTTAGCTATTATATACAACCGATTTCTCAGCGAAAGATCAGTACCCAAAAAATGAGAAGTCGCCCAGGTCACTCCAATATTCAAGAAAAGCAAAAACTTACAGGCCCATCTCGTTGACGTCGATTTGCAGTAGGATTGTAGAATGTATACTTTGTTCGAACATTATGAACTACCTCGAAGAGAACGACCTGTTAACCAATAGTTAACACGGATTCAGAAAGTATCGCTCTTGCGAAACACAGCTAACTCTTTATTCACATGAAGTGATAAGTGTAGTCGACAAGGAATCTAAAATTGATTCTGTATTTCTGGATTGCCGGAAAGCTTGTGACACTGTGCCTCACAAGCGGCTTCTAATGAAATTGTATGCTAATGGAATATCACCACAACTGTGCGATTGGATTCGGGATTTCCTGTCAAAAAGGACACAGTTCGTAGTAATTGACGGTAAGTCATCGAGTAAAACAGAAGTGATACATGGCGTTCCCCAGGGAAGCGTTATAGGTCCCCTACTCTTCCTTGTGTTTATTAACGATTTAGGAGACAATCTGAATAGATCCCTTAGACTGTTCGCGGATGATTCGTTTATCAGTAAGTGAAGACAACAAATGATCAATAGGAACTGCAAAGCGATTTAGACAAAATTTCTCCACGGTGCGAAAATTGGCAATCAATACTGAATAATGTAAAGTATAATGTAATACACATGACCACTAAAAGAAATCCGCTGAACTTCAATTACATGATAATCAGTCAAACCGCAAAGTCGTAAATTCTACCAAAAACCTAGGTGTTAAATTACGAGCAACTTAGACTGGAGAGAAAACACAGAAAATAATGTGGGGAAGGCGAACCAAAGGTTACTTTTAATTGACAGAACGCTTCTAAGATGCAACAGCTCCAACAAAAAGACTGCCTACATCACACTTGTGCGTCCTCTCCTGGAGTATTGTTGCCCAGTGTGGGACCTTCACCAGGTGGGACTGACGGAATACATTGAGAAGGTTCAAAGAAGGGCAGCTCCTTTTGTTTTATCACGTTATAGGGGGGAAAGCGTCACGGAAATTTTATACGATTTCAGGTGGAAACCATTAAAATAACGAAATTATTCGTTGCGGCGAGATTTATTTGCGAAATTTCAGTCACCGACTTTTACTTCTGATTGTGTAAATATTTTGCTAGCATCAAAATACAAAGGGAAACACGGCCACCCCAATAAAATAAGAGAAGTCGGGTCAAAAACGAAACGATTTAGTTCTTGCAGTGCGCTATTAGAGAATGGAACAGTAGAGAAAGGTTATGAAAGTGCCCTTTGCGAGGCACTTAAATGTGAATTGCAGAGTAGCTATGTAGATGTAGATGCGGGCTGATGCCACACCATTATCGGTGATTGGGGATCCACATGTACCGTGCCACACGGTGTCTGGGTTTAAGGGCCGAGCCTCGCCTTCCTTTCACCAGTAATAATGTTCGTATAGAGCGTGTCCATCAGTCTGGTTCAAAATTTTGTCGTATTGTGTGGAACACAGCCACACAAACTGGGACACTTACTTTCATCCCCCCAGGGGGCCCCACAGTTCTTTTGTGGGTATGTGTGTGGCGCACACGGGGCCCCGAGCCGGAGCAGCCTTTCTTCTGCCCCAGGCTGCTTCACTTTCCCTCCCGGTTTATGCCTTCGCCCGGAGACGGGCATATTTCGTGAGCTACGGTGGTTCTTGTTGTCGTTTTTCTTCCTTCGTTCCTTCCTTTCTTATCCTTTGTTTATGTCTTTCTCTCCTTGTACTCTCCTAGCCTTCTTCTCCTCCTCATTAGTCTCCGCCTCGGCGTTTGAGACACTTCTTTCCTTCTTTCTCTTCACTTCCTCTATTCTTCTTCTTTCCTCCCTGTGCGTGTCTGAAGACCGACCCACGCATTATCATGCGTAGCAGGTGACGGGGGTAACGCGTAATTCCCCGCCCCGGGTAGACAAGTAGGGCACGTACGTACCCCCTGGTAAAGGCCAGGCCCAGGGAGGGGAGATTACCCGAGCTGGTACCTTCCGAACGTGCCGATTGGTCCCTCCGTCAGTTCTCGGGAGGTGTGACCTGAGGTGTGAACAATCACCTAAGGCGGGTAAGCTCTCGGAGAAGGCCCCCACTAGGAAGGAGCGCGCCATCGGAGACGCCGGTAATCGCGGGGGACACTTCCGCGATGACTTCCTTCTCTTCTTTAGTGACATTGACCCAGAAACGTAAGTTAGACTCGCCTCAGCAAAAAAAGACTCTGCCTAATGTACCTAAATTTCTTGTGTCTCACACCGACGGAAAGGATTTCAATTCTGTCAATCCTTTCGTTATACAGAAAGGTGTAGATGCAATTGCTGGCCATGTTAAAACCTGTTCACGTCAGCGCAATGGCACATTGCTGCTGGAAGTGGAAAGTGCCTTCCAAGCTCAGAAAATACTCCGGACTACACTGTTACACACGTTTCCTGTCAAGGTGGAAGCACATCGCACACTCAACTCGTCACGGGGGGTAGTCTTCACGAGATCCCTTGACGGGTTGCTGATGCAGACATCCAATCGTATATGTCCGACCAGGGTGTGACAGCCGTCCATAGGGTCATGAAAAAGGTCGATAACCAACTGACACCGACTCGTACTGTGTTTTTGACGTTCGATAGAGTTGACCTCCCGTCGAAGGTCAAAGCAGGGTATGAAGTCATCTCCGTCCGCCCTTATGTGCCTAACCAAACGCGCTGTTTTCAATGCCACAGGTACAACCATACCCGTGAACATTGCCCAAATGCAGCAAAGTGTGTCACTTGTGGTAGGGACGCCCATGAGGGGGATTGCCCACCTCCGTCCCCTCACTGCCTAAACTGCAACGGTGACCATGCGGCTTCCTCTCGCGACTGCCCTGTATACAAGAATGAGAAGGTAATCCAGCAAATTCGGGTTACGGAGAGGGTATCGACATCTGCCGCTCGAAAGTTGTTGACGAGTCGAAAGCCCACTGTCCTCCCAGCGGGTACATACAGTAAGGTCGTCACCTCAACTCGACCTACCAAGGATTCCAGTAACCAGACTTGTGACTTCACTTTCGCTGACACAGTTATGCGATCCGCCAGCCCGAAGATTGCCTGTTCCACGTCCCCGCTTCCTCCTGCTGCTTCTAAGATACAGTCTTCGTCAACCTCTAGTAAACCACGGGCAACTAAACAAGATGCCCGGACCTTGAAAAAGGAACCCGTCCGTGAGGATTTTCTGCGTTCTCAGGCTTCCCAACCGTCAACTGCCTCTTCCCGCCGTCACTCTTCCAGAAGAGCTGACAAGAAAAAGAGTTCCTCTCCTTCCCCGCCGAGGCGTGACACATCCGTCACGCCGTCCAACAGTTGTCGGCCTCGGCCGTCTTCTGTTTCACCAGGTCGCTCCGTCTGCCGGGCACCCGGCCCTCTACCGGCGGTGGAAACTGCCCCTCCTGATCAACTCAGGGAGGTGGCAGGCGCGTCGGTCGAACCTATGGACTACGACCCTTTGCCCCTGGACAGTGATAGCAGTGCTCCCTCGAAATCCGGTCCTCAGCGGCCGTCGAGGTGACCCCGCTTGCTAGTAGGTTTTTATCCTTCTTTCTTCTCTCATTTTTATCATGGCGCTCCTTCAATGGAATATTCGCGGCATTCGTTCTAAACGGGAGGAGTTAATACTACTCCTTCGATTGCACTGCCCGCTTCTAGTCTGCCTCCAGGAAACTAAGTTACGTCCACGTGATCGTGCAGACTTTCCACACTACACCTCTGTGCGGTTCGACCTGCCACCCGTGGAAGGTGTCCCAGCTCATGGAGGGGTTTTGATGCTCCTTCGAGACGATGTCTATTTCCATCCCATTTCCTTGCACACTCACCTACAGGCAGTTGCCGTCCGCATCACTTTATCCACATTTACCTTCTCCCCCTGTAATATCTATTCGCCATCGTCATCTGCCCTTACTAGGGCGGATGTGCTACACCTTGTTGACCAGCTCCCTTCACCTTTCGTGTTGGTAGGCGACTTTAATGCCCACCACCCCCTATGGAGCTCTCTGGCACCTTGTCCGAGAGGCTCCCTTTTGGTGGACCTTCTCCAACACCTCGATCTTGTCTGCCTCAACACCGGTGCACCAACCTTCCTTTCAGACACAACACACACTTACTCCCATATAGACCTCGCAATATGCACTCCTCAGCTTGCCGGTCGGTTTGAGTGGTATGCACTTTCTGACACGTACTCGAGTGACCATTTCCCTTGTGTCATCCACCTCATGCATCATTCCCCGTCTCCTCGTCCCCCCAGTTGGAACATTTCTAAAGCCGACTGGGGGCTTTATTCTTCCATGGCTGTTTTTCACGATCAGAATTTTCCCGACTGTGACTGTCAGGTCGAATACCTCACAGAGGTTATTCTCACCACTTCTGAACGTTCCATACCTCGTACATCCTCTTCTCCACGTCGTGTCCAGGTCCCTTGGTGGACTGCAGCCTGCCGCGACGCACTTAGAGCCCGGCGCCGTGCTTTACGCACCTTCCGCCGCCACCCAACTTTGGAGAATTGCATCAATTACAAACGTATGAGAGCGCAGTGCCGTCGTATCGTAAAAGACAGCAAGAAAGCTTGCTGGACTGCTTTTACTAGTTCTTTTAATCGTTTTACTCCCTCCACGATGGTTTGGGGTAGCCTACACCGTTTATCCGGCATCAAGGTCCACTCCCCGATTCCTGGCCTGACCGTGGGGAACGCAGTCCTTGTGGACCCCGCTGATGTTTCCAATGCATTGGGCCGTTTCTTTGCGGAGGTTTCGAGCTCTGCCCATTATCACCCTGCCTTTCTCCCTCACAAACAGGTAGAGGAGGCACGGCCACCTTCTTTCCACTCTTTTAATCGTGAAAATTATAACGTCGCCTTCACCATGGAGGAGCTACACCGTGCTCGCGGTCTGTACCGATCTTCTGCTCCCAGGCCCGATTCCATTCATATTGAGATGCTGAAGAACCTCTCTCCTGCGGGCAAGTGCTTTCTTCTTAGTACCTGCAATCGCATATGGACTGAAGGTCATGTTCCCACAAGTTGGCGTGAAGCCATTGTTGTCCCCATCCCCAAACCAGGAAAGGAAAAACATCTTCCTTCCAGCTATCGCCCCATATCCCTGACGAGCTGCGTCTGTAAGGTGATGGAACGCATGGTTAACGCTCGGTTGGTCTGGCTCCTCGAATCTCGCCGCCTCCTGACTAATCTCCAATACGGTTTTCGTCGACACTGCTCTGCTGCTGATCACCTCGTTACGTTGTCGAACTTCATTATGAACAACTTCCTAAAGAAGCGTCAAACAGTAGCAGTGTTCTTCGACTTGGAGAAGGTTGAGCGAAAGCCCATTGCCATCGTGGCATCGTGGCTCCCCAAGGAGAGCACTCCGGATTTGGTATACCGCTCGAGGCTTGTCGAACTCCGTTCGCGGTTCGATAATGCCATATTTATTTACACTGATGGTTCCAAGAGCACTGCCGGTGTCGGATCTGCCTTCGTCGTCGGGGACAACCGTTTCCAATACAAGCTCCCTGACCGGTGCTCGAACTTCACGGCTGAGCTTTTCGCCCTCCACCAGGCCGTTTTGTATACCTTCCGCCACCGCCAACCTCTCTATGCTATATGTTCTGACTCCCTTAGTGCCCTGCAGAGTCTTAAGGACCCTTTCTCGAACCATCCTCTCGTGTATCGGATCCAACGCTCCCTCCGGTTGCTAGCAGATGACAGCTGTCACGTTTCTTTCCTGTGGGTCCCTGGCCATGTGGGTGTGCCCGGGAATGAAGCCGCCGACATAGCAGCCAAGGCCGCAGCTCTTTTGCCTCGCATGGCTACCTTTTGCGTCCCATCGGACGATGTTCAACGGGCTCTTCGCCGGAGTATTGTGTTGTCCTGGCACAGTGCGTGGTTTTCACTGTACGGCAATAAATTGAGAACTGTAAAGCCGATCCCGACCGCTTGGAGGACCTCCTCACGCCCCTCTCGGGGAGAGGGCCCGGTTGCGGATCGGTCACTGCCGTTTCAGCCACCGTCACTTGCTATCCGCTGACCCTGCACCGCTGTGCTCCTGCGGTGAACTGCTGACAGTGCGACATGTTTTATTGACTTGTGTTAATTTTAATCATCTCCGTGTAGCTCTTCACTTTCCGTCTACTCTGGAGGAAAGTTAGCTGATGACACACGAGCAGCTGCTCGAGTTTTGCGTTTTATCAACTTGGCCAACCTATCCAAGGATAGTTAACCCTTTTAATTGTCTTTTATCTTTCGTTTTTAGCCTCTTTTTGATGTTCTGACAGTCACCATTTTTTGAGATCATAGCGAATCTATGTTCTTGGCTGGGCGCTAAGGACCATAGAAGTTGTGCTCCATAAAACCACAAAAAAAAAAAACTTACTTTCATCATATATTCGTAAAATGTAAGAGAACATGAATCGATTGGCTCCATTCCGGCCGAGGTGGTATGCCGACAGAAAATGCATTCGCCGCTAGGACCAGTTATATGTTGCCTCGAGAGCATGATGCTACATCAGTAAAACAACTGTTTCTACGTTTGAAGTCTGTCTGGAAACAATGCGGAAAAAACAAAGCTGCTTCTGCTGTCGCTAGGCAAGTTAAATGAAGCCAAATCAATGCTATAATTGCTGAATGCAACCCTGGACAGTGTGTGTAGCGCAGGGATTTGGTCGTAAAGCGGGAGAAGAAGAATAGATCACACCCTATTTGAGAAGGCTCCTACCAAACCACGCACCAATCCTCGCCAATAAATGTAGAAATACACTTGCCAGACAGTAGTTGTGGAACAGTTTGACCGGCTGCAACTTCACAAGAACATCATGGCAGTGATCGGCAGAATACAGCTGATACAGCATCTCAAACCAGTAAAGAGCAGTCGTGTAATTTACTCAGTATCGTACTGTTAAATGCTGATAGAATCTACGATCGGATCCCCCGTACCAGCTCCAAGGACATAGCAAGTACTATTTTTAGGCCCCGGTATTCCTTCTTCCGAAATAAATCAGTTGAATGTCAATCCTGACATACACAGTCTGTTCTGTAGCCTACGATCGTAGCCATTCTGTAATTATAAATGAATGCTTCACAAGAAAGCCTAGATCGAACATTTACGAATTAAATTTTGTGACTAGTTTCAAGAAACTTGTCTTGTTTGAACACAATAAAAATATTTTTTAAAACATCTTCAAAGAAGGATACACACACATACCTACATCGTGATACAGTAATGAACGTCTACTACTTTTTGAAGTCTACTACATAAGATTTATGAAAATTACCGTCAGCACACACAAGATGGAAGGTTTTAATGTGGCATACCAAACACTGTACAAGCCAAGAACACCTTAACTTCCATTAATTGGTGCCTATCTGAAAAAAGTACAGTATAAATTATGTTAATATTTACCAACCATTTACACACATTTCGTTGTCTTTTTTAACATTCTTTAAGTGCCTGTGCAATCCAAGAGCACAAATATATCATAATATAAGGACATTCCCCTCAGGGGCTCAGAATTAATTTGCTGAGTACGGGCTTGGCGAACCCGGGGTCCTGAGCCGTGGGCTGCGTCGCGCCAACAGTCCGCTACACCGTAAGCTTTGTGCGTGCTTCAACGACCATCGTTCGGCGCGACGGTGGAACGTTGTACGTTTCAGAGCCCGGGGATCTTGGCTTAATCGCCCGGATCGCGAGGACGGTATAAACCTCAAAAAAAAAAAAAAAAAAAAAAAAAAACCTCAATCTCAAGGTGTGCTAAGGGCCGAGGAGATGCATGGCTGTTGAGGTTGAACTGTCACTAGCGAGCAACCTGTGAGGAATCTGCCGCATCGCTGTTGTATAAAGATTACCCAGGCAAGCTGGGCTCTGTCTGGGTGGACCTTTCGATCCCTAGTTGCTCGTGGGAACAAAATGAAATGAGCAAATAATAGCGTCGCCCCATGAAAACCTGGTGTCTCAAAGCGAGGGAAGTTCAGTGCTACTTCGTATGAGTCCAAGTCGTTCCCTACCTTACTTAGCCACGCCCTGGAAGGAACGCAGGGCTGCCACCATAAATGAGCCGTATTCACCCAGATATTTGGTTGTACAAGGACTGTTGGGGAATCTTTTACGGCAGTGAAGCCTCAGTTCTGCGGAAACCACCTGAAGGAGTAGTTTGGAGACGTGGAATTCCTTTCCAAAATGCGTAACAGTTCCGTGTTGATCCATACCGCATCCCCTGCCCAGTCGCGGGCGTTGCTTGCTTTCGATAAGCTGGGAGATGTCGCGGTAATCATTACGGCACACAAGTCGCTTAATCTGGTCCTGGGCATTATATTTCACAGGAATCTCCTCCTACAGTCTGATGAGGAGCTGCGCGCCAACCTCGAGCGGTGAGGTGTTCACTTCGTGTGGCGTGTCCATCGTGGATCTAAGGACAATAAGGTTGCCACTGGTGCCTTCATCTTAGCCTTCGAAGGCGATACTCTGCCTGAGAAGGTGAAGGTGATGTGCTACCGGTGTGATGTGAAACCTTACATCCCTCCTCCTATGAGATGCTTCCAGTGCTAGAAAGTTTGGACATATGTAGTCCTGCTGAGATTGTGGACGTCCAGCCCACCCGGACGCCCCATGTACTCCACTGCCCATCTGCGTGAACTGTGGCCAGGAGCATCCTCCCTGCTCATGACAATGCCCTATTCTCCAAAAGGAAAGAAAAATCATTGAATATAAGATCATGGACCGGTTGACCTACACTGAGGCTAAAAAGAAATATGAGCGCTTACATCCAGTTACCGTGACCACCTCTTTTGTGACAGTCACATTGTCACCGTCGACTTTGGCGACACGCGTCTTTCCCACTACTTCCTTATCTCTACACCTGCTCCCAAGGTGGTTAGGGGCTCCCTTCCTTCTTTTTCCCCTCGACCTCGACCGAGATTCTAGCGTCCCCATAGGACCTCGCTGTCGGGGACATCCCAGAAATAATGGATGCTGAGTCAGACAACGGTTAGTCAGCGGATATCAGTGACACTGAATTGTAATCTTCTCTCTCTTACCATTCATGTCTTCCCAGTTATCTGACACCATTATCCTTCAGTGGAACTGCTGCGGTGCCTTCCCCCACCTGGCTCAGCTATGACAACTGCTAAGCATAACACCTGCTTTCGGCATTGCCTTACAAGAAACTTGGTTTCCAGCAATGCGGACCCCAGCCCTTCGTGGCTACAGGGGATATTACTGTAACCGTAGCTCATATAACAGGGTCTTAGGTTGTGTGTGTGTGTGTGTGTGTGTGTGTGTGTGTGTGTGTCCTTATTTCTGTTCATAGTGAACCTGTGCCGCTTCATACACCGTTAGAAGCAGCGGCTATCAGAGTAAGGACAACACAAGACCTTACTGTCTGCAGCCTTTATCTCCCTCTGCATGGTGATATCTCTTTGAATGATTTGGCTGCACGTATATCGCAACTCCCCCCGCCTTTCTTCCTATTGGGCGACTTTTACGCCCATAATCCATTGTGGGGTGGTACTACACTTTCTGGCCAGGGCAGAGTAGTTGAGTCTTTACTTTCTCATCTCGACCTCTGCCTCTTAAAAACTGGTGCTTCCACACACTTTAGTGTGGCGCATGGCACGTTCTCGGCCATTGATTTATCAATCTGCAGCCACAGCCTTCCACCATGTGTCCACTTGAGAGCCCACGACGACCTGTGTGGCAGTGACCATTTTACCCTTCTTGTGTCACTCCCACAACGTCATTCCCCAGGGCGCCCACCCCCCCCCCAGGTGGGGGGAAGATTACGCGTCCACTGCTCTTATTCAACCTCCCCCACTCGATACCATCGGTGTGGTGGTCGAGGGCGTCACTCACACGATTGTTTCTGCTGCATACCATGCCGTAAGACAGTACCATGGTGGTCGCTGGAAATAGGTATTAGAGATCGTAGGCGGGCCTTACAGCGCTATAAGCGTGACCCCTCTCAGGACCATCTCATCAATTTTAAACGGCTTCGCGCTCGTGCTCGCCAGCTAATTAGAAGACGGAAACAGGAGTGCTGGGAGAGGTACGTTTCCTCAGCCTCACAGGTCTGGAATAGAATCAGCTGGCTACAGGGATTACAGTCGCCAGCGGGAATCCCTAGAATTTCCACAAATGGAGTTCTATGTACGGACCCGGCCACACTTGCTGTCGCCTTTGCCTCTGCAAACTATCCACCGGCCTTCCGTACATTGAAGAATCGGGTAGAACACCAGCACCTCTCCTTTACTACCCGCCGCTCTGAATCTTACAACACTCCTTTCACTGAGTGGGAGCTCCTCAGTGCTCTTACCTTATGTCCTGACACGGCGCCTGGGCCTGATAGCATCCATAGCCAAATGCTGAAGCACCTCTTCACAGGCAGCCGGTATAATCACCTTGCGGTCTACAACTGCATTTGGTGTGATGATGTCTTCCCGTCACAGTTGTGGGAGAGTATCATCATCCCAGTGCTTAAACCTGACAAACATACTCTTTCCTTGGATATCTATCGGCCCATTAACCTGACTAACGTTCCATGCAAACTGTTGGAGCGGATGGTCAGGGCGGTTTCCGCCAGGGTCAATCTACGACCGACAATCTGGTGTACCTCGATTCTGCAATCCGCACAGCCTTTTCCCGGCGCCACCACCTTGTTGCCGTCTTCTTTGATATGCACAAAGCATATGACACAACCTGGCAACGACGTACCCTCAACACTTTACATGACTAGGGCCTCCGGGGCTCCCTACAGATTTTTATCCAGAATTTTTTAGCTGTCTGTAACTTTTGTGTCCAAATTGGTGCCTCCCTGAGCAACTGCCATATCCAGGAAATGGGGTTCCTCAGGGCTCTGTTTTAAGTGCTCCATTATTTTTAGTTGCCAGCGACAGCGGTTGGATCGTCGGTCCCCCCCTTCTCTTTATACTGACGATTTTTGTATCTCTTACTTCTAGCAGCACGCACGTTGCCGAGCGTAGGTTGCAAGGTGCTATTCGGAGGGCGCAGACCTGGGCGCTTACCCATAGCTTTCAGTTATTTTGCCACCAAGACCAGAGTGATGCACTTCTGTCGGCGTCATACAGTTCACCCTCACCCTGAACTTTATCTTAACGACGAACTACTGACCGTAGTGGACAAGGATTGGTTTTAGGACTGGTCTTTGACACCTGGCTGAAGTGGCTCCTCCACATTCGTCAGCTGAAACAAAAGTGCTGGCGCCATCTCAACCTCCTCCACTATCTGGGTCATACGACCTGGGGTGCTGACCGCTCGACGCTGTTGCGGCTTTAAATGGCACTGGTGCAGTCCCATGCATGCATTACATATGGGTCTGCGGCACCTGCACCTACTGGACCGCATTCACAACTGTGGGGTTTGCATCGCGACGGGTGCTTTCCGCACCAGCCCAGTGAACAGCATGCTAGTGGAGGCTGGGATCCCACCTTTAGGGGTACGCCGCAAACACCTGCTCACGGCTTACGCAGCCCATGTATATTGCTCCCTAGGCCACCGAACCACCGTCTCCTCTGATGTGGTCGTCCGTCCCCATCAGCGACGCCCCAGATCAGGACATACAATTGCCTATCGAGTCCAGTCCCTCCTGCAGAAGCTTGAGTCTTCTCCCTTTCTATCTCGCTATCGGGTCCGTACACGCACACCCCCATGGTGCTTGCCAAGGACGTCTACACGGCTGGACTTGGCCCATGGGCCCAAAGACTCGGTTCCTCTGGACGCTCTCCGCCGCCATTTCTCGGCTGTCGTAGCGGAGTTTCCTGGTTATGACCTGATCTACACCGATGGTTCTCTGGTTGATGGCTGTGTGGGATTTGCCTATCTTCATGGTGACCATGTGGAACAGCACTCTCTGCCGAATGGCCGCAGTGTTTACACTGCAGAGCTGGTGGCCATTCACAGAGCTCTCGTGCATATTCGGTCCTGCTCAGGTGAGTCTTTTATTATTTGCAGCGACTTCCTGAGCAGCCTTAGAGCGCTAGACCACTGTTACCCGCGGTCTCCCCTGGTGTTGGCCATACAGGAGACGCTTCGTGCCACTGAACTGTCCGGGCGATCAGTGACGTTCATCTGGTATCCGGGTCATGTGTGTATCGCGGGTAATGAACGTGTTGACCAGTTTGCCAACCAGACTGTCGCGTCCATTCTCGAAATCGGCCTCCCGGCCTCAGATCTTCGTTCATTTTTGCGCCAACGTGTACATCGGCTTTGGGATGCTGCTGCTCACGCCCAATAAACTGCAGGTAGTCAAGGACACCACGGCAGTGAGGCGTTCCTCCATGCGGCCCTCTCGCCGGGACTCAGTGGTGCTGTGTCGGCTCCGCATTGGGCATATGTGGCTCACCCATGGACATCTTCTTCGTGGTAAGGACGCGCCCCAGTGTCAGTGTTCTATTTTTTTTAAGCTTATGGGACTTAACTACGGGGTCGTCAGTCCCTAAACTTACAAACTACTTATCAACTACCTTATACTACAGACGGCACAAATATCCATGCCCGAGGGGGAATTCGAACCCCCGACCGTAGTGGCCGTGAAGACCGTGACTGGTGCGCCTCAGTCCCCTCGGCCACCGCGGCCGGCCCAGTGTCAGTGTGGCTCCCGTCTGACAATAATCCACATCCTGTTGGACTGCCCCGTTTTAGCCGCCTTGCGGCGGAATTTTCACGTCCCTGACGTTTTATCGGATGTTTTAGGTGACGATGCTACAATGGCAGATTTACGTTTTATTCGAGGGGTGGGGGGTTTATCATTCTCTCTAACTGGAGATTTCTTTGTGTTGCCGAGTGGTTGACTTTTCCTTTTTTATTCTTATGGTCGATCAACAACAGACATCGGCTTTTTTGTTGTAAGGTGTCTTTGTGTGATCGTCTCTTTTCGTTTTGTGTATTGTCGTTTTTGATGATGATTTATTGAATCAGGGACTCCCCTCCCAGTTTGAAACCTTAAACTCTGGGCGTATTTCTCGTCCATGGTTTTATTTTTGGTGCTTAGAGATGGAATGGGGGACTGATGACTATTGTAGTTTTGTCCCCCTTAAACAACAACAACAACATATCAACAACATATGAACATAGTTCATATCAAAAGTCACGTTTATTTACCTACCTCTTCGTTGCGCCAATAGGTGGCACTGAAGTAGTTATGAAGCTTTAATTATTGAAAACAAAAAGAAAAATAATATTTGTTTAAAAACATTTCAGAGTATGGTAGAACCTTTTCATTTGAACGCCCCTCGTAGCTATCAGCGATGTTAGAACGATTTGTTATGCACCGACAAGAATAAATTGGCAGAGGTCAAGGCAGATATCAGACTGATTAGGAGAACCTTCATCGTCGTCGTCAGAAGCTAAGACTGTCTGCCTTGTACCGGCGGGGCTCCCTCATAACGAGAAGACACCTGCCGCGTAGCAGGAAGTTGCACCGTTGAAGTCCATAGATATTGCTTTTGCACTCAAGCGTTGCTTGCAACTCCGTACCTCACAACGCCGGATAGAGCGCGCAACAAAACCAGTGAACTGAACGGGACGCTACCTCTGTACGCGCAGTTTTCCACCATGATGTCATACAATCAGTCACATGCCATCCTAACGTATAAAACAAGGAGCCTTACCTCACGGAAGTCAGACGTACCCTCTGACGACGACGACAACGACGACGACGATGCACGTTACCGTCGGAAACTTGTTACTTTATCGGAGTTTGCTGCTTCTTTCTCTCCGGAAACGCAGCCACAAACACTTCGCATGCCACAGTTTATAAACGAGGAATTTTAAATATTTTCCTGCACGTTATCTTAATACTCAGTTTTTTTATGAGAGAGGCTAAATAATTAGAAAATTCCTCTCTTGTAAATATCGAGTCTCTCACTAAAACCCACATTGTGTATACCCTACAAATTTGAATCGGATATATCAAATGTTCTTGTTTAGTGCTTCCTCTCTGCAATTGCCTTGAAAGGGGCTGGATCTGCTCCATTTGTGTCAGACCCTCTCACCTGGCTGCAAACCTGTAAGGTTTTCGAATACTAAATACTCCAGGACAAACTCAAGGTACACATTTATGCCGTTGATGGTGACCTTGGTATGACGGCGTTGATACACTAAAAGGAAAACGGTTCCTTTTCTTTAGTAACATGAGACATTTATTAAAACAAATATATACTTCTCTTCAGGCTTTGATGAAAACGCAATAATTCCAGACAGATAAAAGTTAAAGTTCCAGACATGCAGTGTCGATAAGTCTTTTTCCACTGAAATAGTCAAAAACAAGTAAATAAAAGTCCTTCGGAATGATTATTTACGCTATAATTTTAATATCCTATTAAAGGAATTCTAAAGATTCAGAACTCAGCACTCTGATAAGGTGCGGACCTGAAAATTATCTAAATGAATGAAACATCTTGTAGGGGAACAAACTGAAGCTAATATCTGAATATGACAATAAATTTAAAAATTTTACGTCACAATTTAACGCCATTTTGCGCAATGAGTAGTGTAACAGGTTACAAGTTTTTTTTTTCTTTCTTTAGGATGATATATTATTCCCGTCTTTATTAGCACGGCGTTCTGCGCATTATTTCTTCATCTTGGTCATTTCTTTTGATTTCTATTTTTGTGTATTTGTCTTCCTAGGGTTCACGATGTTAATAATGAGCTTGAATATTTTCTTTCAGGGATTTATTTTATTATGACACAAAATGACATTCTGGATACTGGTATATCTACCCGGTTAGTTCTATATTAGTGGAAGCTTATTACAAAACACTTTATTCCACAGTGCCTAGTTCGATATTGCCCTTGCGCTTAATTCAAATGACATTCTATTCACTGAAACCTCAAACTAACAATTCTGATCTGGACAAGCATAAGATTCTCTTGAGCGCCACAGATTTTTTTTTTTTTTTTTTTTTTAGTTCACTTACTTCCAAAACATTTTACAGATGATATTCAAGGTTCTAACTATACACGAATATCTTAAAACCTTTTTTCTATGTATCTTGAATATATCTTCACATTACTGAGTTCAAAACTATTACACTTTAATCACTTAATTCTGATATTTAATAATCTCGAAAATAAATTCTTCACATTTATTATCATTTTTATACAGAAATGTCAGATTTCATTTACATTTCGTAATCCATACCTGATAACGTCCTATAATAATAATTCTCTTTTTATCCTATCTAAGGAAATTTCGCTATCAAAATATTATACTATTCTCGATATCTATAACAAATCAAATCCATCTGAAGAAGCTATTTCTGAACTCAGTAGACAGAGCTACATACCATGGATAACAGCCTATCATATAACAGATCTGATCTTCACAGGGATACGATCTTTAGACAGAGGTAAACTCACAGAGGTCTAAATTTAATAGGAGCTGAACTTTCAGAGAGCGAAACCCAACTGTTAGTTCTATTTATACTAATTTTTATAGACAAGAGACTGTTACAACATGGGACGCTTTGACTGTCTTTTTTATATTTTATTATAATAATTTTAATTTATTTCGATTCAATTAAAAAATAAAAAGAGAGAGAAACAGAGACAAGGAGACAGGTAGAGCTCTCTCTCTCTCTCTCTCTCTCTCTCTCTCTCTGTCTCTCTCTCTCTCTCTTCCATTACAAATAACATTCTTACTGTTTCACTCAGATCACGCACAGAAATATTTCGTTATGTTGGCAACACAACAAATGAAACACGAAAATACAGAAAGTAATTCACGGCTGCTAAACACCTCTAAAATGTGTACAATCTTGCGAAAAAGTGTGTTGGTTATATAATGTGCAACATGCAGTCTTGATCAGATGGAGGAAACAGCAGCCGCGGTGGAGTAGCCGAGCCGGCCGCGGTGGCCGAGGGGACTGAGGCGCTCCAGTCACGGTCTGCACGGCCACTACGGTCGGGGGTTCGAATCCCCCCTCGGGCATGGATATTTGTGCCGTCCTAGTTCATAAGTAGTTCATAAGTAGTTTGTAAGTTTAGGGACTGATGACCCCGTAGTTAAGTCCCATAAGCTTAACAAACATTTGAACATTTGAACATTTGGAGTAGCCGAGCGGTCTGGATCGCCATGTTGCGGATCGCGCGTCTTCCAGCGTCGGAGGTTCGAATCCTCCCTCGGGCGTGGTTTTTTGTATTGTCTTTACTTATGACCTATCTTATACTAGTTTGTAAGTTTACGGACTCATGACCTCGCAATTAAGTCCCATAAACTTTATAAACATTTGAGGTAACAGGAGAAGATAGTTGAAAAGACATGAAAATGTAAGTTGACACTTCTTCTCTTATGTAAACAAATACGTGTATCTCGTAACAATGTATCTCACAAAAATTGTACTTATAAATCCCACTGAAGGTGCCCTTAAAATAAAAGCCGAAACGCGACTGGGAAGTAATAATTAACTGCAGCAAACAAAGGGCGTTTTTCACCTTCAAAAACGAATAAAAGTTTTTGGCGGATCTGGACTGGAACTCGGATGTCCAGTTTTTTGCGAGCGGTCGCGTTACCATTATGCTACATGCGCACGCCTCCCACAAGGATCTAAACCTTCATATGTCGCACACTGCCTACTGCCTACCCACGTCCGTACATTCTATGATGTAATTTCCGCACAAGGGAGACATTTTAATTTATTAGTCACAAGGCTTGGCGTGGCTGAATTAAATGCGATGTGTGATGATGATGATCGTGTGGCATTAATGACCGTTAGACCCCAACTGGGGTCGTGTTCAGCCTGCCTGGTGCAAGTCTTTTTATCTGACGCCACTTCGGCGACTTGCGTGTCAATTATGATGAGGACAACACAACACCCAGTCTCCGGGTGGAGAAAATTTCCAACCCGACCGGGAATCGAACCCGGGCCCCCTGCGTGCTAACCCATCACGCTGTCCACTAGACTACGGAGGCGGACATTGCGATGTGTAAGATCTGTGTTTATCGATAGAACTAATCAAATATACTTCAGACCGTCATGCATATCTGAAAGACATTTCCTTAGTTCTATCAATAAACACAGACATTTCTCATCGTATCTCACATGAACAGAAATGTTAATAAGTGCAACTTAGAACGTTAATACTGCACCTTAAAGCGGTAATTTAATGGGTAGAAACACCAAACCCAAAAGAGAAAATGAAATACTATTCTCAAAATTAACATGTTCCGCGAGACTTAGATACCTTCTAGCTATAAGAAGATTTTCTAAAGTTTTGAACGTATATTGAACAAAGCGTTCACCAGCGGTAGAGATAGGAAACAGAAATTAGAGTTTATAAAGTCAAAGTATTAATTTTTCTGTCGTGACTGCGAGACAGAGTACGGAAAAAAGAGCTTCTGAGGCATCTGAAAAGAATTCCTTAGAAGAATAAATTTATGTAAACTTAAACATGAAGTAAGAAATAAAAGCACGGTAAATTAGAGACATTACGTGCAACTGAAAGAATGGAGGACCACACAATAATTCGAGTAAAGAAATCTTACGTTACTGAATGTAGTTAATAAATAAATTGTAAGGATTGTTGTTGCTCGAAATAAATCTATAATTATTGGTATTGTAATTAAAATAGTGCTGTTTAGTATTGTTCTCGTAGCTTGTCAATAATTGCTTGACTGTACTTCAGTGACTTCTCAAACAATTGTGTCGTTCGTAGTTGTGTGTATGGGTAGCTGTAAAATGAATCTGCACCATAACTCAAACTTGCTAATCTGACTGAACTCTTTATCCAATTAGTAAAGCATGACTCTGAACAAAAACCAAATATGTAATAAAAACTTATTCTGACCCTGTGACTTTATTCATAGATTGGGTTATTTGACCTCCCGTTTGATTAAAGTTGCAATTGTTTGAACAATAGGAAATCAGTTTGCTGCGGGATTGATTGTCAAGTATATTTGAGTTCGATACTGATTTTATGGCCTGCCTGTGCGCAAGGAAACATGTGGAAGTACCCTCAGCATTACTTCCAAAAAATGCTGTTGCAAGGTCAAAAACTAACTACAGAATTTGCAGGAGTGCAATGCGAATCAGCTAACTACACAAATGCTAATTTTGCTATCTCTGTAGTATTTATAACAAATTATTACTGGGGTTTCAGGATGAATGACTAACAAGAAACAGACCTGAGGTTCAAGTTTAAACTTAAGCACTTTATTTATTTCCATAAAAGGAGAAAATGAACTTTCACAATATTGCACAAAAATGGCGATTACAAATTGGGAATGTCGTAGACAAATCTTTCCAGGAACCCATTTATTTCTACTTTCATTTTCAACAAAAGAAAGCCAGCCAGTACTTCACACAATGTGAAATCAAAAAAGTCGAAATTGTCTACATCACACTTCATCAGCTTTTTTATACGGAAAAAACATACTAAATTGCGGCACTACATTTTTAATTACTTTTAAAAAATGCTCATGATAGACGAAAATTAAACGCTTCATGTATAATGTCAGAGTTGAACTACAATTACGCGAAGCGCCTAATAAAGAAAAGATGTATCTCCTTACCTTCATTCTTCATAATCTCAGAATATTTACAAACTCAAATATGCCATAACATTATTACACGTAAAAAGATTCAAATCATCCAAGGTCAATTTGCAACAGCATTCTAAGGCTACTTGCACAACACTACTGCTGCTGATCCGTCGGAGGCCGGCGACCAAACTCAGTGAACTCAAACGCGGGACAGGATACCCCAAAATGTGTCCTTGCGGAGCCAAAGATATGATTTTGCAGACATTCAACGTCAATAACATTGCATACCTGCGTTTCATTGTGAATATGAATACTTTGCGATTAAGCACGTCGCGTAAAAACTTAGGAGATGGAGGACGGCCGAAGAAGAGTTGGGTGCAAGACGTGAAAGTTTAAATTTGAAAGCAACGGGTAGAACAGCACGGCCCACAAGGATGGAGGTGGTTATGGCGATCGAATAATCTGTAACTGTCAGATCAATTAGTTAAGCTGAATACACGGTAAATTACTGAATAATGTATGTCAATCAGTGCACTACATATGTGCCATGATTAACATCATTTCTTTTACAAAATATTGCTAATGTACGAGGTTTGCTTTCAAATAACACATCGCAACCAAAGACTCGGTAATTGGGGAAGAAGGAATTGGGCTATTCGAGACCTTATTTATCGTCATCGTGGTCTCTTACTCGTTGTGATTCATGAACCACGGATAGGCTTAAGAGAAAATCGTCTGGGATATTCGATGAAACGCATATGCGTCTGAATTCGGAAAAAAAGGCTCACTGGAACTGCGGCAAATGGTTTGTGAGTGGCGAGTGCCAATTAACTGTTCTGCGTTCGAAAAGCTGGCCGATTTTAATTTCCAATTAACAGCTTATACCTGTGGATAAAGCCGCACTCCCACGCAACTGCCAACGTCCGATTTTACACTCCCGCGAAATTACCTGCAGAAGTTCCGTGAAACACCGGCCGCCGCTGTGCACTCCAGTTCCCTCCACAGAATAATCCGTCTGCTGGGGGAACAGCCTGTAACGAAGTCTCGTTCATCAGCCTAAGTTAATGTGTGGTTACGTCGCGTGATTCAGACGTATACGATATACTCAATACAGCTTGTATTTTTCTTACCTGCGAGATGTTGTAAAAAGGGAAAAAAACCTCAAAGAAGCCTAAAGAACAATAACACCAGTCTTCTCAGTAATGAGCAAAAGATGACTTACATTCACAGCAAACGAATTTTGATAAGCCCACAATACTGGATTTTGATAAATCAACAATTTTGGAATCTATTGATTTAAGGTGAAAGTTTTTTGTGAATGTTACGACAAGCAACTGCGCAAAGACGTGAAAGCCCAGAAATAGAATGAATATACAATCTATACAAGGAAAATTGAAGGTAGCAAAGAGGGCAGACAAAATAAAATGAACAGCAAAAGATGTTCATTAAAACGTGGTTGCAGAATACTGAGATGCATTATGTACATGGGCATTGAAAAACTAGTAGAATCTCGGGGAAAATCTATTAAGTT
Organism: Locusta migratoria; assembly: GCA_026315105.1. Classification (NCBI taxonomy): domain Eukaryota; kingdom Metazoa; phylum Arthropoda; class Insecta; order Orthoptera; family Acrididae; genus Locusta; species Locusta migratoria. Next base: position 430,580,577 of record CM048747.1, read on the forward strand.
TTCAAAAATCTCAAGGTAGCAAGAGTAAAACTATGAAACGAAGTGTTATATACAACGTTTAGAGAAACCAAACAGCAGTTATAGTAGACGCAGTGGCTGGGAAGGGATTTACGTTTAGAGCCTTCCCGCAATATAATCACCTGCATAAAGAGCAAGTTGCGAAGTAAAGTTTAGAGAAATTTGTAAATGGAAGTGCAGAGAGAAGAAAAACATAGCAGCTCGACGATAACATGTTAATTATGTCGGAGTAACAAAAGGAATGCGAAAAGCAATTGAATAGAATGGTGTATTGGAATGCAGATATTAGATGAACATTATAAAGAGAAAAATAAATGTAATGGAATGTAGTGTAATTAAATTAGGCGATATTGACGGAGTAGGATGTGGAATAGAAACTTACCATCGAATATTAATTCGTTAAGAAGTCTTTTCTTGTCTGGACTGTAGCCTTGTACAGGACTGAAACTTGAACGATAAGCAGTTGATATAAGAAAGGACAGCAGTTTGTGATATTTGGTTCTACAGAAGTTACTACATAAGATGGATACATCACGTAAATAATGAGGAGATACAGATAAGAATTGCAGTAAAAGGGATCTGTTCCATTACTTGAGTAATAGAAGTTATCAGTGGGTGGCATACAATCTGAGACATCGAGAACTAGTCAGTTTAGTATTAGAAAGATGTCTAGGAGGTAAAAATCGCAAAGGATGCCATGCGACGAGTACAGTCTGTAGGTGCAAATGGGTTGAGGTTGCTGTTAGTCGGACGTGAATAGCTTTGCATAGGATAACGTGGAGAGCTGCATCAAATCCTCTGATTAAAGAAGTCGTTGTTGACGACGACGACGACAACAACTGAAACAGTACTGTTTGTACCCTTTCATGGTTTTGAGTAAACGAAATTTATTCGTTCGATATTATCAATTAAAGACGGTGCTGTTAATGATCAAAAACAAGCAGGTCTTTTTTTTTATCTACAAGCTCATTGCGCCATGCGGGTGGAAACAAGAATGCTTGTGCAGGCTTTCTGTCAAATAACAAGAAAAATAAGGAGCCTGGCTCCACAGAACACATGTCCCCGCCCTTGTGTGTGTGCATGCGGCGTGATACGATGTGGCATGAATGCGTTAGCATCGTCTGCTCATAGATAGATAGCGCATGCTTCGGGGAAAGGTTTGCCAACTTCTGGTTTGCACGAGAATTCGCAGAGAGTTTGATTCTGGTGAGTGGCGGGCGGGGGGGGGGGGGCGGTGTTTAAGTCGATAACAGTCAGTTGCATGCAGGTGTTCCGGTTAGTAAGAGGCTCAATAAGAACGCGGCCACTAGACAAGTTGAAGGGAAAAGTCGGTTGGGCTGAGGAACGGCCATGTTAGGCCGAAGTGGTCTGAAATTTGAAGAGGATGTCAGTATCAGTAGCTACGAGGTAAAAGGTAGAAAAATGTGTGAAATTTGTGTTAAGTTTGCACTGGCTTTGAATGTGTTGTTTCACAGAATGATTTATTAGACATTGTGACGAATTCCGGGAAGTTATCGGTTATTTTTATTCGAGTAATGTGGGAACTTGTTTGCATTTGGAATCAGTTACGAGGCAAAGTGCCCTTCTGTACTTTTTCGTTAGTTGCAAATGAAATTAAGTTCGTTGTTCAATGTTCTCGTCTGCTTGTATGGTTGAGTAACATGGGGAATTTTTTTTAAGTTTACGCGTCTTTTCCTTGAAACTACAGCTCTCTGCCGATTCTAGAACATTTTCGTAATTTTTTTTCCTTTTTTTTGTGGTTTTAGGGCGCACAACTTCTATGGTCATTAGCGCCCAGACAAGAACATAGATTCGCTATGATCTAATAAATTTAAAAACGAAACAAATTGGTGGCTGTCAGAACATCAACAAGAGGCTAAAAACGAAAGATAAAAGACAATTAAAGGGGTTAAATATCCTTCGATAAGTTGGCCAAGTTGATAAAACGCAAAACTCTAGCAGCTGCTCGTGTGTCAGCAGCTAAAATTTCCTCCAGAGTAGACGGAAAGTGAAGGGCTACACGGAGATGATTAAAAAGTACGCAAGACAGCAAAACATGTCGCACTGTCAGCAGTTCACCGCAGGAGCACAGCGGTGCAGGGTCGGCGGATAGCAAGTGACGGCGGCTGAAACGGCAGTGACCGATCCGCAACCGGGCCCTCTCCCCGAGAGGGGCGTGAGGAGGTCCTCCAAGCGGTCGGGATCGGCTTTACAGTTCTCAATTTATTGTCGTACAGTGTAAACCACGCACTGTGCCAGGACAACACAATACTCCGGCGAAGAGCCCGCTGAACGTCGTCCGATGGGACGCAAAAGGTAGCCATGCGAGGCAAAAGAGCTGCGGCCTTGGCTGCTATGTCGGCGGTGTCATTCCCCGGCACACCCACGTGGCCAGGGACCCACAGGAAAGAAACGTGACAGCTGTCATCTGCTAGCAACTGGAGGGAGCGTTGGATCCGGTACACGAGAGGATGGTTCGAGAAAGGGTCTTTAAGACTTTGCAGGGCACTAAGGGAGTCCGAACATATGGCATAGAAAGGTTGGCGGTGGCGGCAGGTATACAAAACGGCCTGGTGGAGGGCAGAAGGCTCAGCCGTGAAATTCGAGCACCGGTCAGGGAGCTTGTATTGGAAACGGTTGTCCCCGACGACGAAGGCAGATCCGACATCGGCAGTGCTCTTGGAACCATCAGTGCAAATAAATATGGCATTATCGAACCGCGAACGGAGTTCGACAAGCCTCGAGCGGTATACCAAATCCGGAGTGCTCTCCTTGGGGAGCCACGATGCCACGATGGCAATGAGCTTTCGCTCAACCTAAAGGTGGAAGGAAGGGTAAAATCGAGCCGCTGTAGCAGGCGGCGGAACCGAACTCCAGGTGGAAGCAAGGCAATCGCAGACAACTGATATTGGCGATCGAGTGAGTCGTCAAAAAATAATCGGTAAGATGGATGGTTGGGCATCGACCGCAGGCGGCATGCGTACCGACACAAGAGTATGTCGCGCCGAGTGGTCAAGATTAATACAGCAGCCTCGGCATACAGACTTTCAACAGGGCTAGTATAAAATGCACCGGTTGCCAGACGTAATCCCCAATGGTGAGTAGAGTTGAGACGGCGGAGAATCGACGGCCGTGCAGAAGAGTATACAAGGCTTTCGTAGTCGAGCTTCGACTGAACAATAGCCTGGTAAAGGTGAAGCAGGACGGTGCGATCCGCTCCCCATGATGTGCCACTGAGGACACGAAGAACATTAAGGGATCGGGCACAACGGGCAGCCAGGTAGGACACACGTGTAGACCAACATGAGTCCTAAGAAATTCGTTGTCTCCACGAAAGGAAGAGCAACAAGGCCGAGACGTAGAGAAGGTGGAACAAATTCCTTGTATCTCCAAAAGTTGATGCATACCGTTTTCTCAGTGGAGAATCAGAAGCCGATTGCGATGCTCCAGGAATATAGACGGTCAAGACAGCGTTGAAGACAACGCTCCAAGAGACACGTCCGCTGGGCGCTGCAATCGTCTACAAAAAGGAATCCGGAAACGTCGGCTGAAAGGCAATCTACGATCGGATTGATTGCAATGGCAAAGAGAGACACACTCAAGACGGAGCCCTGTGGTACCCCATTCTCCTGGCGAAAGGTATCTGACAAAACAGACCCTACCCGTACCCGGAACTTGCGATCCGCCAAAAACGCTTGAATAAAATGAGGGAGGCGGCCCCGAAGGCCCCATGTGTACAATGTGCGGAGAATGCCCGCTCTCCAACAGGTATCGTATGCCTTCTCGCAGTCGAAGAACACTGCTACTGTTTGACGCTTCTTTAGAAAGTTATTCATAATGAAGGTCGACAACGTAACGAGGTGATCAGCAGCAGAGCGGTGTCGACGAAAACCGCATTGGACATTTGTTAGGAGGCGGCGAGATTCGAGGAGCCAGACCAACCGAGCGTTAACCATGCGTTCCATCACCTTACAGACGCAGCTCGTCAGAGAAATGGTGCGATAACTGGAAGGAAGGTGTTTGTCCTTCCCTGGTTTGGGGATGGGGATAACAATGGCTTCATGCCAACTTGTGGGAACATGACCTTCAGTCCATATGCGATTGTAGGTACTAAGAAGAAAACACTTGCCCGCAGGAGAGAGGTTCTTCAGCATCTCAATATGAATGGAATCGGGTCCGGGAGCAGAAGATCGGGACAGGGCGAGAGCACGGTCTAGCTCCTGCATGGTGAATGCGACATAATTTTCACGATTAAAAGAGTGGAAAGAAGGCGGCCGCTCCTCCTCTACCTGTTTGCGAGGGAGAAAGGCAGGGTGATAATGGGCAGAGCTCGAAACCTCCGCAAAGAAACGGCCCAATGCGTTGGAAACGTCAGCGGGGTCCACGAGGACTGCGTTCTCCACGGTCAGGCCAGGAATCGGGGAGTGGACCTTGATGCCGGATAAACGGCGGAGGCCACGCCAAACAAACGTGGAGGGAATAAAACGGTTAAAGGAACTAGTAAAAGCAGTCCAGCAAGCTTTCTTGCTGTCTTTTATGATACGACGACATTGCGCTCTCATACGTTTATAATGTATGCAATTCTCCAAAGTTGGGTGGCGGCGGAAGGTGCGTAAAGCACGGCGCCGGGCTCTAAGCGCGTCGCGGCAAGCTGCAGTCCACCAAGGGACCTGGACACGACATGGAGAAGAGGAAGTACGAGGTATGGAACGTTCGGCAGCTGTGAGAATAACCTCTGTGAGGTAGTCGACCTGACTGTCACAGTTGGGAAAATTCCGATCGTGAAAAACAGCCATGGAAGAATAAAGCCCCCAGTCGGCTTTAGAAATGTTCCAACTGGTGGGACGAGGAGATGGGGAATGATGCAGGAAGTGGATGATACAGGGGAAATGGTCACTCGAGTACGTGTCAGAAAGTGCATACCACTCAAACCGACCGGCAAGCTGAGGAGTGCATATTGCGAGGTCTATATGGCAATAAGTGTGTGTTGTGTCTGAAAGGAAGGTCAGTGCATCGGTGTTGAGGCAGACAAGATCGAGGTCGTGGAGAAGGTCCACCAAAAGGGAGCCTCTTGGACAAGGTGCCGGAGAGCCCCAGAGGGGGTGGTGGGCATTAAAGTCGCCTACCAACACGAAAGGTGAAGGGAGCTGGTCAAAAAGGTGTAGCACATCTGCCCTAGTAAGGGCAGATGACGATGGCGAATAAATATTACAGAGGGAAAAAGTAAATGTGGATAGGGTGACGCGGACGGCAATTGCCTGTAGGTGAGTATGCAATGAAATGGGATGGTAATAGACATCGTCTCGAAGGAGCATCAGAACCCCTCCATGGGCTGGGATAACTTCCACGGGTGGCAGGTCGAACCGCACAGAGGTGTAGTGGGGAAAGTCTGCATGATCACTTGGACGCAACTTAGTTTCTTGGAGGCAGACGAGAAGCGGGCAGTGCAATCGAAGGAGTAGTTTTAATTCCTCCCGATTGGAACGAATGTCGCGGATATTCCATTGAAGGAGCGCCATGATAAAAAATGAGAGAAGAAAAGAAGATAGAAAGGAACAAGCAGGTGGGATCACCTCGATGTCCGCTGAGGACCGGACTTCGAGGGAGCACTGCTATCGCCATCTAGTGGCAAAGGGTCATGTTCCATTGGTTCGATCGACGCGTCTGCCACCTCCCGGAATTGATCAGGAGGGGCAGCTTCCACCGCCGGTAAACGGCCGGGTGCCCGGCAGACGGAGCGTCCCGGTGAAACAGAAGACGGCCGAGGCCGGCAACTGTTGGATGGCGTGACCGAAGAGTCACGCCGCGGCGGGGAAGGGGGGGGGGCTGTATTTTCTGGATGCCTTCTTAGAAGTATGACGGGTTGAAGAAGCGGTTGACGATTGAGAAGTCTGAGACTTGAGAAAATCTTCACGGACTGGTTCTTTTTTTGAACTCCGGACAGCAGATTTGGGTGCCCGGGATGTGTGTGAACTGGTCGACGAATTCGCTGTAGAACGGGCAGAAGGGATCGGAGAGGTGGAACGATCAATTTTCGGGCTAGCCGACCTGACGACAGTGTCACAGAACGTTAGATCGCAAGTCTGGATGCCTACCTCCTTAGTTGGTCGAGGGGAGGGGAGGCGATGACCTAGGTGAAAGTACCTGATGGGAGTACAGCGGGCTTCCTACTCGCTAATAACTTCCGAGCGGCATAGGTGGAGACCTTTTCCTTCACGCGAATCTCTTGGATGACCTGCTCTTCTTTATAAACGGGGCAGTCCCGTGAAGAAGCAGCATGGTCACCCATGCAATTAATGCAGCAAGGGGATGGAGGTAGACATTCACCCTCATGAGCGTCTCTGCCACAGGTGGCGCACTTGGCTGCATTTGGACAAGATTTACTTGTATGATTGTACCTTTGGCAATGGAAGCAGCGTGTAGGATTTGGTATGTACGGGCGAACGGAAATGACTTCGTAGCCCGCTTTCACTTTAGATGGTAGGTCAACCCTGTCAAAAGTCAAGAAGACAGTACGGGTTGGCACGAGGTCATTGTTGACCTTTTTCGTTACGCGATGGACAGCTGTGACTCCCTGATCTGACATATAGTTCAATATCTCCTCGTCCGATAACCCATCCAGCGATCTAGAGAACACTACCCCCTGTGAAGAGTTGAGGGTGGGATGAGCCTCCACTTTCACAGGGAAAGTATGTACAAGTGCGGCTCGAAGTAACTTCTGCACCTGGAATGCATTCTCTATTTCGAGTAACAAGGTCCCATTGCGCTCCCTGGAGCAGGTCTTCAAGGGACCTGCGATCGCATCGACACCCTTCTGAATGATAAACGGATTGACTGAAGAAAAATCCTTATCGTCGGTACGTGATACCACCAGGAACTAAGGAATGTTAGGCAATGCTTTCTGCGGCTGATAATCATGTTTCCGCTTATGGGTCAGGGTTATAGATGATGTGGAAGGTTTCATGGCGGAGGTGTCCCCCATGATTACCGGCGTCTCCGATGGCGCGCTCCTTCCTTGTGGGGGCCCTCACTGAGGGCGCAGCCACCTTAGGTGACTGTTCGCACCTCAGGTCATACCTCCCGAGAACGGACGGAGGGACCAATCGGCATGTTCGGAAGGTATCAGCTCGGGTAATCACCCCTCCCTGGGCCCGGCCTTTACTGGGGGGTACGTACGTGCCCTAGATGTCTACCCGGGGCGGGGAGTTACGCCTTACCCTGTCACCGGCTATGCAGAGCGTGGGTCGACCTTCAGACACGCACAGGGAGGAGAGAAAGGAGGAATGAGAGAAAGGGATGAAGGAGGAGGGAGAATCTCAAACGACGAGGCGGAGATTAAAGGGTGAGTCGAGAACAAGGAGAAAGGAAAAAGAGGGGAAGGCTGAAGAACAGGAAACGAAGAGGACCAAGAAGAGAAGACAGAGGAAGCGAAAAAGAAACCTTGGACTGATGAAAAAATGCCCGTCTCCGGGCGAAGGCACAAACCGGGGGGAAAGAGGGAAGCGGCCTGGGACGGAAGAAAGGTCGCTTCGGCTCGGGGCCCCGTGCGCGCAACACACGTACCCACAAAAGAACTGTGGGCCCCCTGGGGGGATTTTCGTAATCTATATACATGGAAAGTAAATGCAGCGTGCTAACGTCAATGAGTTGAGATATGCATGTGTGCAATAAGCATTCCTTTTTACTCCCTTGCCACCACAATTTTTAGTAGTAAGAAGGAAATTTAAGTCACTGATTTAGGAGACTAAATGTTGTTAATAATATAAAAGTGTTGTTATTTTTTGTTAAATGTGAGAGATTAAATCTTTGAAAATGTGTAGAATAACTGTAAGACTATTTTCAAATGCCACTCCCTTCTTTTTAATTGAACAACCCAACTATCCCATCCAAGTCATACGATGATTATTGAGCCAAATGATAATCTTTTCCAGCCCAATGAGTGATGTAAGCAGGAAGGAAGCAGATTAAGCAGGAAGGCATTATATCAAAAATAAATAACGCCAGGCCCAGCTGCTAATGTAATTCAGGTGACAAGGGTGAGTCGGAGGCGCAGTCGTTGCCTTAAAGAGCAACTGCGCAGACGAAAGGTCAGCTATGTAAAAGTATGTAATGTCACACTCCAACCAGAGTTACGACGCGTACCCACTTAACTGTACAAGCGTGGGCGAGCGTTTCCATCACCGAACGTTAAGATAATCCAAGCTTTCAGTATGTAATTACGGCCAAATTGCCAACGAAAGCCACCATTACTTATGTAACCTAAAAACATACTGTAAGCAATATACAACTAGGGCACACTAATTCCAGACCGGCGAGAATAAATAAAACTGTCGTTTTGAGATAAAGGTTTCAAGAAATTTGACAGTATCCGCCCTTTAATTGCGATAGTTACAATTCAGAATAACTAATTTAACGACAATAAAGGGTACTAAATTATTCAAACACGATTCTTTTAAAAACTGAATGAACAAGCGAAAATTTTCTTAAACGCAGCATTTACCCAATGGAAAAAAAGCTTGAAACTTCCTGGCAGATTAAAATTGTGTGCCGGAACCGGGACTCGAACCTGGGACCTTTGCCTTTCGCGGGCAAGCGCACTACCGACTGTGCTATCCCGACACGACTCACGATGCCGCCTCACAACTTTACTTCTGCCAGTACCTCACCTCCTACTTTCCAAACTTCACAGAAGCTCTCCTGCAAACACGCAAGACTAGCACTCCTGGAAGAAAGGATATGGTGGAGACATGGCTTAGCCACAGCCTAAGGGATGTTTCCAGAATGAAACTTGACTCTGCAACGGAGTGTGCGCTGATATGAAACTTCCTGGCAGATTAAAATTGTGTGCCGGAACCGGGACTCGAAGCTGGGACCTTTGCCTTTCGCGGGCAAGCGCACTACTGACTGTGCTATCCCGACACGACTCACTATACCGCCTCACAACTTTACTTCTGCCAGTACCTCGCCTCTTACTTCCAACCTTCACAGAAGCTCTCCTGCAAACACGCAAGACTAGCACTCCTGGAAGAAAGGATATGGTGGAGACATGGCTTAGCCACAGCCTAAGGGATGTTTCCAGAATGAAACTTCACTCTGCAGCGGAGTGTGCGCTGATACGAAACTTCCTGGCAGATTAAAATTGTGTGCCGGAATCGGGACTCGAACCTGGGACCTTTGCCTTTCGCGGGCAAGCGCACTACCGACTGTGCTATCCCGACACAACTCACGATGCCGCCTCACAACTTTACTTCTGCCAGTACCTCGCCTCCTACTTTCCAAACTTCACAGAAGCTCTCCTGCAAACACGCAAGACTAGCACTCCTGGAAGAAAGGATATGGTGGAGACATGGCTTAGCCACAGCCCTTCATCTGCTGATATCTATGACAATAATTAGAAACACCTGTCTCACTAGTGAGGTGATGGTGCACGGCTTTAGGGAAATTGTAACAAAGTTCACTGACTCTACAATTACAGTTAAATATAGACTTAATGCAGTCAATACACTGAACTTGTGGAAGGCCCTACTAACACAGAACATCGAAATTGACAACAGTACAATACAGAAACCCAGTGCACAGTAACTGATGCACTATACACAGTTACTTAACTCCGGAGTTGTGTGTGTCGGAGAAAATGCTTTCAGGAAACAAGGGTTGTTCCAGTCCGTCATGAAAGGACTGCACATGGTACGAAACGTAAGGTTTTCCACGTGCCGGCTAACCAGACTGCATGCGACGTTCACTTCCGCTAGCCCCGACGCGTCTACAACCAGGAACTGACAACATAGCTTGCCCTGAAGACGCAGACTTCCCGCACTTCCCACTGTGACAGACAGCACACGGATCCAGGCAGAACCTCGAACCGTCAAAGATCTTTATAGCATTGACGAGCAAAATCGACTTTCACAGAACGAGAAAGTGGCGCCAGAGAAGTAGGAAGTCGATGCGGGTTATGGGACCACGTCTCAGTCTCTTATAAATATATATAAAAATTTAGGTGTTCGTCCCTATATTGCAATCTGCAGCCAAAACTACACATAGCAAACGAGTATTGTTTCTATGTGGTAGTAGGTATCAGACTCCCATTGTTCTCTATGGCGGTAGAGGCTAGGTAACGATAACAAGGTGGAAGATATGGGAGTTGAAAGTTACCGACTTACATAAAATTCTACGTGTGGGAGTCAATATTTTGCTCTTCAGCAAAAACTACACAGTGGAGAGGAACGATCTCTACGTGTTGTTGCAGTACAGAGTCTCACGTTGTACTGTAAGGTAACCCTTGCATCATGACTAGGTATAAGCCTAATTTTGAGAGATTTTGTTCATTTGAACCTGCATGTTGTGTAAACGTAATAATTGTGATGTTCTAATGCATTTAATTAAAGATTGTAATGCGTAATCTATGTATGTAATGCAACTATAGACACTTCATGTCATTTATTTATTATTTGTGTACTGTATTTGTCTATGTATATTTTATTTTATGTACTTTGAATGTTTTCTGTATTTACTGTAATTACTTGTCATGATTAATTTACGTATGTAAAATATTTCACTGTGAACAAGCTCAAGAAATCGATACATACTGTAGTCGAAAAAGCTCCTCAGATCAGAGACTTTATTGGATAGTAGCGCTCGCCTGTGTGAGAGAAGGGAAGCAGCAGTATCTGCCGCCCCGTGAGATAGAAAAGACGTTCGTTCGCGGTCCGCGGAGTGCTAAAAACTATATATGTAACAAAGTGTTATTAAATGTGCATGTCAAAAAGGTGCTAAATGTGCTATGATATGAAAAATATAAATGAAACCAGTGGTTAAGTATATCCAAGTGAAGCAAAAACCGATATTGAGCAACTATTCGTTCGTTCGTTCTGCTGAGGCTGAAATTCGTTACGTGTTTGGTGTCCGTCCAGACGTCATCGCGGACGCTAACGGTTTCAAATAATTACGCGATTCGCGAAGTATCTCTGCATACTGCTAACAAGCTGCTGAAAGAGGAGCCAGCAAAATAATTTCTCTATTAAATGAAAATATTGTAATTGCATATTCTAAAGGATCCATTGTCGAGCTGCAGTGAAGCACATCGCTGGACTAATGATTAAGGTAAGTTGAATGTAATTTGTTGTAATCAGTGTAGACGCATATTTGACTCTATCAAAAGATAAGAAGTTAGATTATACATATTGTATCTTATTTGTAACAAGTAGTTACCCACTCTTGCCCAGTATACCAATCCTCATTAATGTATGTGTCCAGTGTCCAGAATCAAACATTTTAAAGTAATTGATTAAGAAAGAGAAAAGTTGACGTAATTGCAATAGTTAGCAATAAAATACCTAACTATTTCTTTGTGACAAGATTTTGATTATATATAACAGTAATAGAACTTTAACTTAGTTAATCAATATTTCAACACGATCATTTTGAGAGTGAGAGTGAGTGCTCACGTAAAGAGTAGAGACAAATTATTTGATTGAGACTGCTTTGCTATATTCGACGATACCTGATCATAGACTATCTATCAATAGTAAAATCAATTTTTGTTGAACATTTCACAAAAATAAGGATAGCAATCAAACATCATTATAGTAATAACCACAGATTTTATGAATAACAGATTTTTCAAAACTGAGTTCAGCAATAGTTACCACCGCCACATCTATCCTATAAAGAACCAAAATGTTAAATTATTGTATGCATTTATCTCCCAAGCCTAAGTTACGTAAATTTTACTGTTTACTTAAAATCATTAATTTTTATCAAATACTGGCTACAGTGGTTGGACTACACCCATTTGCCAGCCACTTTGTACTGAATTTATTGCTATTACAATTTCCAAAATTATTACTACCACAGGCGTACTAATTAAGTTGTACGCATTACACATACGCGGTAGTTCACTTTCAACTATCAGTGTGTGCAGTCTCCGTTGGAGATTTTGTAAGGAGAGGGAAGGTGAGTAATCTTTTGAAAAGCTTGTCAGATAGGTCCATAGTTTTTGTTAATCACACTGATTGTTTTACTAATTAATTCAAAATTTAATCACACCACTTGCATTGATTACGAGTTTAAAGTAGCTTACCACGAAATTAAGATCAGGCTCGTTACGCTACTCAAACATTAATACGACAGCCAGACATTTATTAGCACGTAACCAAAAAATAATTTTCACTTTCCACTCACACCTTCTCGCTCACATTCAAATACCTAACAATACGCTTCTTTCCTTACAGTACATCATAGCAGTTCCGTGTCGATAGCTATAAAAGTGTGGAAGATATAATGGTTGAAAGTCGTCAGCTTATATAAAACTCTGACTGAAGACCAGCGATGTCTTTGACGCTATAACAGTAAATAGGTTATATACAGTGAAACGTGATGCACGTTCTTCAGTTGTTTTTTTGCAAGAAGCGTACGAATAAAGAAAAATAAGCGCGTATTGCAGTAAAGTAAAAAACCAAGAAAGATGACAGCGTAAGACAGAAATTTCGTTTGATCCGTTCCTAAAAGACAGAATACGGCGCTGAAAAGTGACTCTACAGACGATGGAGACTAACCTTACAGAGTAGGCATCAGCGATTTTTTGTTATTCCCATCCATAAGAGGATGAACAGGGAATGAACGGTTTTTTGAAGATACATTGTTATTCAGGCAATTTTGAAGCAAGAAATACTAAACTTCGGATTTAGATTTTTGATTGGCAATTTAAAATCAAGAGTTTCGATATTTTTGGAAATTCAACCATTAAACAGGTGAAATAAGGGAAAAACTTTTAAGGGTGCTGGTAAGAATATTTTGATGCCAGAAATGCGAAAAATTGCATTTGTAACCATGGTTAGATTTCCAAAAAGTGTTTCCGGTTGTTTTGAATTCTGCCGTCATATAGGGAGTGGCAAGTTGTATCCAAATACTTCATTAGAAAAGCATTTATAAAACTAAATAAATGAAAATTTATATTTAGAAGTAGAAACACCAATGCAGGCCATACAGTCTACGCGTTCGAAGCATCGGGAATTAAGCTAGTCATTTACAAAGGTAGGAAGAGTGGGAACCCTATAAGACTTAACTGTGGATTTCCAAATAGTACCGCTGTTTTATTCGATGACATTGTCGGTTTCTATGTACACTGCCCTTTCGGACAGGAAATAGTGAATCCAAGCGCACACCTGTGCGATGTTCCATAAGCACGCTTTGATTGGTAGACACGTGGGGGTACAATGTCAAAAGTCTTGTGGAAATCTAAAAATAGGGACAAGATTTGGCATCCCTTGTCGATAGCACTTGTTTCACAAGAACGATACTTTCTGAATCCGTGTTTGTGTCAATAGGTCGTCTTAAATTCCCGGTGTAAACCGACATCAATCATATAGGACTCTAATTTTGCGGATTACTTCTATTTTTTCATTATTGACTTTTGGAGTGACCTGTGCTACATTCCAGTCTTCGGGTACGGATCTTTCGCTAAGGGAGCGCTTGTATCTGACATGTAGGTATGCAGCTATTGCAACAGCAGACTTTGAAAGGAACCTAATTGGAATTAAACGTGAACTAGGGATTGTGTTTTTGTCAAGTGATTTATGTTGTTTTAATACTCCAGGGATATTACTAAATTACGCATTCTGGAAGCTGTTCTTGATTCGATTTATGGAGTATTTGCTTAGTCGTCTTTGGTGAAGGAATTTCGGAATGCTTTGTTCAGTAATTCCGCTTCAGCAGGACTGTTATCAGTAGCTTCTAAGTGATGCCTGGAAGTTCCCTTTGAGACTGTCGGCGGTATTTCCGAGTATCTGCGTCTGCTCGGAGTCCGTAGCTGTGAGTCTTGAGGCACTGTAGATCGCAATAGCACAGTCAGCGGTGCACCCTACTCGGCAGACAGTACCTACCGGCTATCTAACTACAGTTCAGTCAATCAAATCACACACATGATTGTCTTCGTAACGCGCGTGGTGTCTGAAGGTCTGAAGGGAGTCCATGAAGTGTTACTGTCGAAGTTGCAATGTTCACTCGGTCCGGAATGCGACGGGATCAGTAGCTGTGTTGTTACAGTTGATGGCATCCCAAACCCCGACGCCACATTTTGAAACGGGAAAAAAATTGACAAACATAATTTAGTAAATACTGGACGAACGACGGAGATATTGTGTGGCGATGGCGCATAACGCTAGAACTACATTGATTCCGGTTATTGCAATCAGCATCCACCACTGCTGGTGTTGATGGTTACTTTCTTTATTCTGACAAACAAATAGTTATTACTTATCTTAATGTTTGTGAAAATTTTCCTCATTTCTTAACTATTTCAATAAGACAGATATTGTGCCTATCATGTTAAAGTTGTAAAGGGCGAGACTTTTACAACTTTTTTCAGAATACTTGGAAAAAAATTGAGGTAAAGAAATTTGCAATAAAAGTTGATCACCTCCAAGAGAGACAGCCATTAAAATAAATTTGGGCCGCCCCTGCTCCACCCCCATTGGCTGGGGCGGTGACATTAGAATCCTGAATATAATTTCCTACTTTATAATGCGGAATGAGGAAATATGTAAATTTTGTATGAAACATTTTTGGTTCTCATGATAGATGGCTCTGTTATCGATAAAATGTAAATCAGTCGATGACAATTGTAGAAAACCGGTAATATCATTAAACGAAAATAATTATTTCTATTATTATTATTATTTTATTTTTATCATTATTTTAATGTTCCGGCACTTGACTTAACGTCGTTCGCCTTCTAGCTTCCCATTACAATGTTGTTAAGTCTAAATTACAATTGTACAGTTATGAATACTCTTTTAAATGATCACTGTTCATTATGGCAAAACTCTTGTGACACAGAACACATTCTGGAGACGGCAGGGGTAGTCATCCGGAATGTTGCTCCAGCTTCTCTTCTTGGTCCATCTGGTGTTAGTTGCTTATACAAAAGGGTTTCCCTGATCTTCCCCTAACATGAAATTTTATTGATATTTCTCAATTTTTCTTTAAATATGGTTTACTAATGCGTTTACTGCAAAATATAACAGGCTACTTTCACCAATTTATTTTTTGTGCCCTTTTTGACTATAAAATCATCTCTTATCACCATCTATGCCACAGTGAGATGGTATCCACTGAATTGCAATTTTCTTGTTGTTCTTGTTGTGTTGTGTTGAATGTAATGATTTACAGTCACTGGAAGAGGAATGGTCAAGGTACAGGGACACACTGCTGGAAGCAGCTAGAGAATGTCTTGGAACAGTAGTGTGTAAAGGCAGGAAGAAGCAGACAGCTTGGTGGAATGACACAGTCAAGGCAGCCTGTAAAAACAAAAGGAAGGCATTTCAAAAATGGCTCCGTACCAGAAATCAGGCAGACAGAGAAAGTTACATTGAAGAAAGAAATAAAGCCAAACGGATAATTGCAGACTCCAAGCAGAAATCATGGGAAGACTTTGGAAACAAGCTAGAAACTCTGGGCCAAGCCGCGGGAAAACCATTTTGGAGCGTAATTAGCAATCTTCGAAAGGGAGGGAAGAAGGAATTAACAAGTGTTTTGGAGAGGTCAGGAAAGCTGCTAGTCAATCCTGTGGATGCCTAGCAGATTGAGGGAATATTTTGAAGAATTGCTCAATGTAGGTGAAACGTTCGATGATGTCAGATTTTCAGGCAGAAAGGGATAGGAACGACGATGGAAACAGAATCTCATTTGAGGAAGTGGAGAAAATGGTCAGTAGATTACAGTGCAATAAAACGGTTGGTGTGGATGAAATTAAGTCGAAACTCGTCAAATACAGTGGAATATCAGGTGTCAAATGGTTACACAGGATAATTGAAAAGGCGTGGGAATCGGGACAGGTTCCGTCTGACTGGACGAAAGCGGTAATCACGCCAATTTTCAAACATGGAAACAGAAAAGATTGCAACAACTATCGAGGTATCTCCTTAATTAGCGTTGTAAGCAAAATATTCTCAGGTATTGCTGAAAGGAGAGTGGGAGTATTAATTGAGGACAAGTTAGACGAAAATCAGTGTGGGTTTAGGCCTCTTAGAGGCTGTCAGGACCAGATCTAAGCCTACGACAGGTAATGGAAAAGTGCCATGAGTGGAACAGGGAATTGTATCTATGTTTCATAGATCTGGAAAAGGCTTATGACCGTGTTCCTAGGAGTAAGCTACTGTCAGTTCTACAAGATTATGGTATAGGAGGCAAACTTTTGCAGGCAATTAAAGGGCTTTACGTAGACTGTCAGGCAGCAGTTAAAGTAGATAGCAAATTAGGCTCATGGTTCAAGGTAGTTTCAGGGGTAAGACAAGGCTGTAACCTGTCACCACCGTTGTTCATACTATTCATGGATCATATGTTGAAAACAGTAGACTGGCAGGGCGGGATTAAAGTAGGTGAAAACAAAATAAGCTGTCACGCATATGCGGACGACTTAGTTGTAATGGCCGATTCGATTGAAAGGTTGCAAACCAATATTTCAGAACTCGAGCAGAGGTGCAAGGATTATGGTATGAAGATCAGCATCTCCAAAACGAAAGTAATGTCTGTGGGAAAGAGATTCAAATAGATTGAGTGCCAAATAGGAGGAACAAAGTTAGAACAGGTAGATAGTTTCAAGTACCTGGGATGTATTTTCTCACAGGATGGCAACATAGCGAAAGAACTGGAATAGAGGTGCAGAAAAGCTAATGCAATAGGTGCTCAGCTAAGATCTACTCTCTTCTGCAAGAAGGAAGTCAGTGCCAAGACTAAGTTAGCAGTGCACCGCTCTACCTTTCCACCAACTTTGTTGTATGGAAGTGAAAATTGGGTGGATACAGGTTACCTTATTCATAAGGTAGAGGTTACAGATATGAAAGCAGCAAGAATGATTGCAGGTACTAATAGATGGGAACAATGGCAGGAGGGTGTCCATAATGAGGAAATAAAAAAAACTGGGAATGAACACCATAGATGAAGCAGTTAGAGCGAACAGACTGAGATGGTGGCGTCATGTTACACGCATGGGAGAACCAAGGTTACCTAAGAGACTCATGCGCTCGGCAGCGGAGGGTAAGAGGAGTCGAGGTAGACCTAGAAGAAAGTACTTATATTCGGTGCAAAATGATTTTGAAGTAAAAGGCATAACATCAGACGAGGCATCAATGTTAGCATTGAATAGGGGATCATGGAGTAATTTTATTAATTATCTCCAGACTGAACGCGGAAAGGCATAATCAGTCTTTGATGATGATGATGATGGTGATGATGATGATGCTATAGGATTGAATTATTTCTTTAATATTTTTACTGGAGCAACTTTTGGATCTCTTAAATTAACACTTGCTGATGTATTTGTCAAATGTTATTTAGTTGATTTAATGCAGTTATGATGGCTTCAAGCTCACCCTCAAAATTAGTGTTGTAATTCTAAAGTCTGATAAAAACAGAAAATTTTTCCGTATTCCTACATCAACGTTTCCTTCCTTTCGCATTAATGACCCATCTGTGTAGATGTGGAGCCATTGATCTTCAGGGTATCTCTGACTGTTTCTAATGCTGAAGTTTTCATATTGATGGATCTGTTTCACTTGTTTATTATTATCATTTATATCTAGTTGATACTGTAATTGAAGAAGAATTGGAGAGATGATACTGTAATGTTACATTTTATACTCTTCCGATGAAGCTAATCGGTGTTTTTAACTTTTTCTATTTTTTACATGACTCTTTGTTTTGCCCATTGATCGTGATTTGGTAGACGAATAAGTTTTTCATACTGAAGCAGTACTAACCTTTGGATACTTGTTTCAATGGGTTCTATCAGAAATCTCATTGATGCTAAAATAGTAGATTTTACTCCACCAGATATGAATCTTAGACCTTGGTTCTGGACTCTTCCTAACTTGTTATTATTTAAAGTAGCAGAAGTAACAAGTGCTTCACTACCATATATTAAAATTGGTCTGCACTGTTCTTGTACATCCCCATTTACTCCCTGCTAATCTTTTCAGTATGCTGAGTCTGGGTTTTGTTTTATCAGCAGTTTTTTATGTGGTTCTGCCAGTTTAATTTTTGATCCATGTATATTCCTCATTATTTAGGGTTTTCATTCTGTTGTATTACTTCCCCTCCAGTTTTCAGAGTTAATTTTGGTTGAGACTGACATAGCGAAAGTAGAACAGTTTTCAAGGCGATTTATCATTTGGCTCATTTTATCTGATAGTTGATCCCATTTGTTGTTTGGCAGTGAAATCCTGATAACTAGGTCATCTGCATTATGTGCAGTTTTAACTCATTCTGTTGTAGAAACATATGAGAAGAGGTGATTGATAAAGGCGTTAAATAACATTAGACTGGTCAAAGCACCTTGAGAAAATACCGTATTGGACTTAATATATTTACTTAATGTGTCCTTTTTTTCGTTTCCGTAATTTAATTTTTCTTTTCTTCCAATTATTCTAAGTATTTATTCCACTTTGCCTTCTTGAAGTTCCAGCTACTTTTAAGTACGTTTTGCTGTATTTTGTATCTGAATCTTCCACTTCCTGAGTTAGCTATTATTTTTCTCGTTACGTTAGAGGCAATAGCATCAGATGCTAAAGTTAAATCCGGATTTGTCAGTCTACCGTTACAATGGAGGTAAGAGGGTGTGTTAGTGGAGCTGTATATACGTTCTACCACATTTGAGGAAATGAAATCTTCAACTGCTTTTCCAGCAACATTAGCCATCTAGTTGGAAGTGAGCATTAACATCACAAATTATCACCGTTTTGCTAAGAAATATTAGTGATGTATAACTCAGGTTTATTGTTTGGAGGGTTGTATAGGTCGCAAATCACAAAATACTGGCAACATGTCCATACTTCTACTTTCATAACTGCTAATTTATCTTGTTCAAGCATTTGTTTAATGATGGTAAATTTGTTTCTTAACCCATTACGAACACCAAATAAAATTCCACTTCCCATGACAGTGCATTTTGTAATTTCTCAGTTCGTAGTATATTTTGTTTTGTTTTATTACAAATAAATCGTTTTCTTCATTTAGGACTTTCATAAGTTCAGACTTTTTAGCTGAAGACATTCCTCTAGCATTCCAGTGTCATATATTTAGAGATTTCTTTACTTGTTTTGGTCTCATTACTGTCCTCTGCCGGAGATCCGAATGGAGGATTTATTTACTTCCGGATACTTTTGTAATGAGTTGCATCTTTAACATCTTCTGTATACTATTTAGCGTTATCCATGGTGGCTAAACCAGACGGAGGCGGTCTACATAATAATATATAATGTAAGTGTCAAAATAATTTTGATTCTTTAAATAATTTGGAAAATAGAATGGTAGATGTTGGCGGCAATTACACTATAAAAAGTGACGGATTTTACCTTTATAACATACATCAGTTGATTCTGTTTGTTTCTGTAATAAAAAAATTCTGGCCATTATAACAAAAATCATTTGTTTTAAATTTCAACATTTGTCATACTGTGCAAATGATTTCGTGACACCTGAATGTACCCGCTAAATTGTGGATGATCTTTGGAATTTGGAGGTCTTTGTTTCATTGCATACGTGTGCCCCTGTCGTGTATTTCGGTTGTATTATGCGCCGCCAGTGCTGCGGTCTAGTTTGAATTCTGACGTAACACAGTATGCTAAGGACCTTTCTTCGTAGACACGGTTACAAGGGAAGTAACCACGTTTTCTTTTATTACGTTTTATATATTTTGTGGTCTCGTGTTTTAAGTTTCTTGTACAGATTATCTGAGGATGAAGGCTTGACCCTCGAAACGCGTCATATTTTAGAGTTTTTACACGATATCAGTGGTTCAGTCTACTTGTTTGACAAAATAAATAAATATTCATACTTGTTAAGGTAAAATATCATCGTGACGTGGAGTTGGACAAGTTACGTGGTTTGTTCGTGCAGCGAACCGTGTGTTAAAAGTTTACTTCAAACGAAATTGCAGGAAAAATATTACGCGGAAAATTATCGGACTTAAATAAACTGTCAAGTTCTA
The DNA here is from genome assembly GCA_026315105.1 of Locusta migratoria. Lineage (NCBI taxonomy): Eukaryota > Metazoa > Arthropoda > Insecta > Orthoptera > Acrididae > Locusta > Locusta migratoria. Next base: position 430,600,579 of record CM048747.1, read on the forward strand.
AAAGTCGGTTAATTTTTAAGGGGAATGATATGGTTTGAACATAATAAAACTTGCAACGATCACTGCACGAAATCTCGTCAGCCGTAATGGCAGCCATACCCACCACACAACTTCAATGGGCGGAATTATTTCGCCTGAGCGCAAATGCGGGATATTAAATAAATGGAAGCCCTTCATATTAAACTTTAAAGATATCTCTTGGTATATTTCACAAATAAGAGCACTATTCTCACTTCAAGTATAGTTGTATCACAAGAGCCGTTACAGATACGTCTTAAATAATCAGAGGCCAGGCAAAGATAGATGAAATGTATGGTTAGTTTTTCTCTCGTGTCAGAACAAGAGAATGTGGCTTAAGGTTCAGAGAGAGAAAAACGCTCCTTGATTAAAATATATCTTCGACTAATTAATAATTGTATCGTTTTAATTTTTTACGGATAATTGAAATCTGCAATAAAAATTGGGGTTTCTATTTAAGATTTTAATCAGCCTTTCTGGTGCATGTGGATTGAGATTTATTAAGGGATGAACCTTTTCGAGGTGAACAACGTTTTATTAAACCGATTTGTTTTTCTCCAAATGACTTTTTTACATAGTGGAATGTATTTCGTACGTCAAGAAATTCGATTAATTAGTTTTGAAATCAAGTATGTTTATTCAGCTATCTTTGGAAGACAATAAAAACTTCTTTTGAAAACAGCTGAGATAGTATTTATTTATATCTTTGTGACAGGTTTTGTTCTTCTGCACGATCATCCTCAAATGCAATGCTTAACTGTAGTGATCTGACACAAGGTTAATGCTCTTATCCATTCGTATGAAAATAATTCTCTTGAGTAACTTGGAAGCTCTTATGCTCATATTTTTGCCCTTGCTATTTTTCTATTGTGTGTGTATCGGAATTAGCCATAAATCTAATGGTACGTTAACACTGCTACATACCGCCTATTAAGTCATCCGGTTGCCCCATCATCATTTCATTTCATCGAATGGAATGATAACTATACGTTTTTCCTTACTTTATTCTAAGCCTTCTATTGCTCTATTAATTGTGGCTCAGATATTGGAATCCCAGTGTCTTCCAAATCAACCACATTTTGTTTGTCCACCACGTCATCAGGCGTTTGCTATCGGGTGTTAAGAGTCCCCCCTCGGGCATGGGTGTTGGTGTTGTTCTGTGATTAGTTTACCTTAGTTTAAGTAGTTTGTTAGCTACCGACTGATGACAAAGCAGTCGAGTCCGATAGATTTACAAACATTTGAACAGTTTTAGACAAGATTCCTGTCACTCACACATTCAATGCAGACTTTCCGTGCTCTTTTGAACTTTCCACGGTATTGTTGCTATTATTATTAGTAACATGGTTGCTAAATTTTCATCGCAGGCTGTTTAGAGATTTCTGTACGACGAGTCAGTCCTTCCGACAACAATCTTGTTTTTGATTTCTTCGTCTTTTAATTTCCTTAATATTCCACTTACTAACAAAGTATACATTTAAAATATTATAGCGTAAATAGTCTTCTCTATTCAACTGGTAAATGTCATACTAAGATTTTTGGAAAATCTCCGAGAGAGCCTAGTGTATTCTGTTACATTTCAAGGTAACTAAAATAGAGGGAAACCGTTTGATTTCAACCTTTTTCTGACACAGTTCACTATGTTTATAACTAGTTTAACGCCCGCTGCTTCGCATGCGTAGGCTGTTTGGTCTGCACCAGTTGTTTCTCCCTCTTAATATTTCATAGATAGTACTTAATCTATTATCATTATGAAATGTTGTGATACTACTTGTAGCTGCGGCAGAATGGACGTGCGTATTGAGGCGCCATACTGCGGTGCGCCTGCTGTTCGCCATAGGGAGTTAGATTCGATCTTCGGGCATGGGTGTTTGTGTTGTCCTTAGCATAAGTTAGTCTAAGTTAAAGATACTTTAATTAATTTGTAAGCCTTAGGGACTTAAGACCCCGTATTTAAGTCTTTTAAGATTCATAAATGTTTTAACATTTCATTTTACAACTTGTAACCTCTCTATAGCACACCTTAATAGTTGAATTTCTAAAAATTCCCCAACATGTCTTTTAAATTCCAACCAAGTATGCAAATATATATATTGCAATTCTGGGTTCAAAATTGGCTTAGTAGCAACGTATTTTCAAAAAGTGTTTCATCCCCTATTGCACCCCTAAATGATTAATTTTCTGAAAATACCGAAACACGATCTTTTTAACATATACCAATTTATGTGTTTGTAGCTTCAAAATTACATTAATAGCGAAATATTTTCGAAAAACATCCCCTCCCCAATTTATCCCCCTTCTACAGCTACATCTACAATCATATTCCGCAAGCCACCCGACGGTGTGTGGCGGAGGGTACCTTGAGTACCACTATCAATTTTCCCTCCTATTCCAGTCACGTATTGTTCGCGGAAAGAAGGATTGTCGGTATGCCTCTGTGTGGGCTCTAATCTCTCTGATTTTATCCTCACGAACTCTTCGCGAGATATACGTAGGAGGGAGCAATATACCGCTAGACTCCTCAGTAAAGGTAACTTCTCGAAACTTCGACAAAAGCCCGTACCAAGTGACAGAGCGTCTCTCCTGCAGAGTGTTCCACTAGAGTTTAGCGATCATCTCCGTAACGCTTTCACGATTACCAAATGATCCTGTAACGAAGCGCGCTGCTCTCCGTTGGATCTTCTGCACTTCCTCTATCAATCCCACCTGGTACGGATCCCACACCCGTGAGCAGTATTCAAGCTGTGGGCGAACAACTGTACTGTAATCTACTTCCTTCGTTTTCAGACTTCATTTCCTTAGAATTCTCCCAATGAATCTGTCTGGCACCTGCTTTACCGACAATTGATTTTATATGGTCGTTCCATTTTAAATCCCCCCCTAATGACTACTACCAGATAATTTATGGAATTAACTGCTTCCAGTTGCTGACCTGCTATAGTGTATCTAAATGATAAAGGATCTTTCTTTCTGTGTATTCGCAGCACATTACACTTTTTATATTCAGCTTTAATTGCCATTCGCTGCACCATGCATCAATTCGATGCAGATCCTCCTGCATCTCAATACAATTTTCCATTGTTACGACACTCCCCTGTGGCACACCTGACATAACTCCTACTTCCGAAGACTTATCTCCATTGAGAATGACCTGCTGCTTTCTGTTATCTAGGAATTCCTCAATCCAATCACAAAATTGGTATGATAGGCCATATGCTCTTACTTTGTTCATTAAACGTTTGTGGGGAACTGTATCAAACGCCTTGCGAAAGTCGAGAAACACAGCATCTAACTGAGAACACGTGTCTATGGCCCTCTGAGTCTCGAGGACGAATAGCGCGAGCTGGGGTTCATACGAACACCTTTTTCGAAACCCATGCTGATTCCTACAGAGCAGATTCCTAGTCTGAAGAAATGTCATTATATTCGAATATAATTCTACAACTGACCGACGTTAGAGATATAGGCCTAAAGTTCTGCACATCTGTTCGAGGACCCTTCTTGAAAACGGGGATGACCTGCGCCATTTTCCAATCTTTCGGAACGCTATGCTCTTGTAGAGACCTACGATACACCACTGCGAGAAGGGGAGGGGGGGGGGGGGCAGTTCCTTCGCGTACTCTGTGTAAAAACAAACTGATGTCTCATCAGGTCCTGCGGCCTTTCCTCTTTTGAGCGATTTTAATTGTTTTTCTATCCCTCTGTCAATTATTTCGATATCTGCCATTTTGTAATCTGTGCGGCAATCTGGGGAAAGAACTACAGTGCAATCTTCCTCTGTGAAACAGCTTTGGAAAAAGACATTTAGTAATTCCGCCTTTAGAGTATCATCCTCTGTTTCAATGCCATTTACGTCACAGAGTGTCTGGACACTTCGTTTTGATCCACCTACCGCTTTGACATAAGACCAAAAGTTCTTAGGATTCTCAGCCAAGTCAGTACAAAGAACTCTACTTTCGAATTCGTTGAACGCCTCTCGCATAGCCCTCCTCACGCTACATTTCGCTTCGTGTAATTTTTGTTTGTCTACAAGGCTTTGGCTACGTTTATGTTTGCAGTGAAGTTCCCTTTGCTTCCGTAGCAGCTTTCTCAATCGGTTGTTGTACCACGGTGGCTCCTTTCCATCTCTTACGACCTTACTAGGTACATACTCATCTAATGCATACTGTACGATGGCTTTGAACTTAGACCACTGTTCCTCAACATATCTGTACTTAAGATAAAACTTCTGTGCTGAGCCGTCAAGTACTCTGAAATCCGCTTTTTGTCACTTTTCCCGAACAGAAAAATCTTCCTACCTTTTTTAATATTTCTATTTACGGCTGAAATTACCGATGCTGTAACTGCTTTATGATCGCTGATTCCCTGTACTGCATTAACTGTTCCGAATAGTTCGGGTCTGTTTCTCACCAGAAGGTCTAATATGTTGTCACCACGAGTTGGTTCTCTGTTTAACTGCTCAAGGTAGTTTTCAGATAATGCACTCAAAACAATTTCACTGGATTCTTTCTCCCTGCCACCTGTAATAAACCTTTGAGTCTCCCAATCTATATCGGGTAAATTAAAAACTCCACCCAAAACTATAACTTGATCGGGAAATCGAAATATTTTCCAAATTATCCTTCAGGTGTTTTGCCACAACAGCTGCTGAGCCATGAGGCCTATAGAAGCATCCGATTACCATGTTCGAGCCTGCTTTAACCGTGACCTTCACCTAAATTATTTCACACTTCGGATCTCCGTCTATTTCCTTAGATACTAGTGCACTTTTTATCACTATAAACACGCCTCCCCCTTCACTGTCCAGCCTATTTCTGCGGTAAACATTCCAGTCTGAGTTTAGAATCTCATTACTGTTTACATCTGGTTTCAGCCAACTTTCCGTCCCTAATACTATGTGGGTTATTATTGAGAGCAATTCTGGGAGCTTTCTATAGACGCTCCTGCAGTTAACTACTACATTGATCATATCCTTCCCTGTTGTGTTCTGCCTACTGCTACCTTGTCACGGCTCAGGAGGCATCTTGTCGGGCCTAGGGAGGGAATTCTCTAACCTAAAAAAACCCCATGTGCACACCACACGTACTCCGCTACCCTTGTAGCCACTTCCTGCTGACCTATTCAGGGGAACCCTACGTTTCTCCACCCGATAGCGGAGGTCGAGAAATTTGCAGCCCAGATCTTCACAGAATCGTCTGAGCCTCTGGTTTAAGCTTTCCACTTGGCTTCAAACCAAAGGACCGCGATCGGTTCTGGGAACGACACTGCAAATAGTTAGCTCAGATTCCACCCCGCGAGCGAGGCTTTTGGGCTTCACCAACTCCGCCAACCGCCTGTATGAACTGAGGATGACCTCTGAACCCAGCCGTCAGGAGTCATTGGTGCCGACATGAGCGACAATCTGCAGTCGGGTGCAGCCAGTGCTCTCTATCGCCGCCGGAAGGGCCTCCTCCGCATCCCGGATGAGACCCCCGGCAAGCAAACAGAGTGCACACTGGCCGTCTTCCCCGACTTTTCCGCTATCTCCCTAAGGGGCTCCATCACCCGCCTAACATTGGAGCTCCCTATCACTAATAAACCCCTCCCCCCGTGTGTCTGCTCGGACCTTGCTCACTCAAAGGCAGTGCGGGCGATGCCGCACGACCAGCCTCCTCTTTGAGCCTCCGCCTCGAGCGACGCGAACGCCGTTGAACCCCCCTGAGGGGAGAGGGTGGCCCATCCGGGTCCGGTACACGCAAAGATGTCTCGACAACAGGGACCGTTGGTGAAGCATGTGACACCTGATGGTTGAAATTCCAAAAATACCGAAACACGAATTTTTTAAATTCTAACGAACAATACAAATACCAATTTTCACACCTCTAGCTTAAAAATTGTGTGAATACCAATGTGTTTTCAAAAACAATTTTTCATCCCATAATTTACCCTCTTACTTGTTGAATTTCCAAAAGTACTGAAAGTCATGTTTCTTTAATCCTGATCAAGATTCCATATCCGAAGTTTCGTACTTGCAGCTTGAAATTTGAGATAAGAGCAACATGTTTTTGAAAAAAAATTGCGTTCCCTGTTTTACCCCTTTATTTACTCAATTTCAAAAAATGCCGAAACACGTGTCTTTTTAATTCGAACACTGAAATAAAATCCAAAATGTTGTAGTTCTAGCTTCAAAATTGCCTAAATAGCAACGTATTTTCAAAAAAAGTTTTATTTCTTATTTCACCCCATTACGGACGGAATATCGAAAAATCGCACCATAAATGACGCCTACAGAGTAAGATCAACACCTTCTGCAAATTTCAAGTTTCTATCTTCAGTGGTTTGAGCTGGGCAACGATGAGTCAGTCAGTCAGTCAGTCAGTCGGGACATTGCCTTTCATACGTAGAGATATAACTGGCCACCGTTGGAAAGGCGCCACACCGGGTTGTGATGTCCGCAGCGTAAGGAATTCTGGTCAGGCAGTGTGACAGGGCGCGCAGTTCTCGCCGCCTTATCAGCGGTCGTCAGCGGTTCTCCTTTCCGTGTTGGGGACCCAGACCCGCCTAACGGGCCCCCGCAGCTTCTGTTCGCCGTTTGCAGTAACCGTTCCGGGCGAGCCGCTGGATCCGACACCCTCTTGGCGGCAGTTCTCACTGCTGCAGCCGAGTTCTGGAATCCTGAGCTAACGGCGGACCAGCGCACCTGCCGGAGAACGGCGACTACATCAGACAACTGATACTCGACAAGCAAGTGCGAAGAGTTAGGTTTATTTTATGACACACTCAACTGCCGACACGTGGCGAAACGCACTGTACGGTTCATGGTCCAGATTCTCAGAGAACTGTATCACGAAAGATTGGAATCTTATATGAAATGAAGAAGCTGTTGTACCGTTACGAAATTTGTTAAACTTCATGAGGTAGTCATCTGCAGAAAGGGTGAGGAGGTTTACGTGCATAACACATTAGAGAGAAGAATCCAAGGTATGAAAGAAAAGTATTAAGACATGAGGAGATAAACTTCAATTGTCCACTACTGTCCAAAAGATAGGCATTTTCACGAAAAGTGTACATACTGTCTTCGGATACATAAGAGCATAGTTTCAAATCGTATTAAGTCCACCTCTGGACAAAATTGAGTTTGATTCATTTTTGTATAGTTCACATAGCGATCTTTCATGCTTTCAAGTTAGAATGTGACCAATCGGACTCACTACCAGCATAAATTGCCTCTGTAAATTAGCTGTTGTTTCAACTCGTATTCAGTACCGAGCGAGGTGGTGCTGTGGTAACGCACTGGACTCGTATTCGGGAGGATGGTGGTTCAAATCCACCTCGAGCCATCCAGATTTAGGTTTTCCGTGATTTCCCTAAATCACACCAGGCAAATGCCGGGATGGTTCCTTTCAAAATGACACGGCCGATTTCATTCCCCATCCTTACCCAAACCCCCGAGCTTTAGCTCCGTCTCTAATGACCAAGCTGTCGACGGGGCGTTAAACCCTCAGCTTCGTATTCAGTCCACTGTAGCATCTGTTTCAACGTGAAACAGTATTGTCACTTTGCTCTCTTGGCTATGCTGACAGCTGGCGTACTATTTCCAACAAAGCTGTGCATTCAATAACCACAGTTATACAGGGAACTTCCTGTAAGAGAGTAGTTTTTAATTTGGAGGAAGAAATTGCTGTTGGTGATAATTCAACGGGAAGGCGAAAGAGGGGAAAGGAAACCAAACATGCCCATCAACTTAAATTTGAGGCAAGTAAAAATTAAGTTTAAAGGAGGAAGGAAAACCAACAGTATGGACATGCAGAAGATTTTTTATCAGAACATTTAGATTTTGCATTAAGTTTGCTTTAATAAAAACGAAATATGTTAAAAATAATTTATATCCTTAACGAATTATAGAAGAAAGACAGTATGAATTTGATATAAAAGAACTAATGTGAAATTTTTTATTGTGTAAATAATAAGTTTCTGGAGTCAATTTGCAACAAAAAAGGTGGTTATAAACATGTTGTAGATCTGAATGTTTAAGTTAAAGATGTAATTTGTTTGTTAACAGTAAATGTTATTCCTTAATGAAACAAAAATAAAAGAATAATTTTAAATTTACCACAGTAACAATTTTTTATTCGTATATTTTACAAATTATTGGATCAAAGCATATTGAGTCCATCACATTATCATTACATTTGAAGAACACAACAACTTTTTCACGTACTTAGAAATACACCTCAAATAAAATAACTGCAAAATTTTAAAATTTCTGAAATGTTCCTCGTATTACGAGTAATAAATTTTGTCCTTCTCTTGTAAAATTAAGTTTCTTGAACATAATACGATTTGAAACGATGCCCCTCACCTATAAGATCACTCAGGAAGTTCCATGAGGCGGGGATGATGTAGAGGTATTGTAGCAAATGCGGAAATATCTTCATCGTACCTTGTTTTGTGAAGAGATTGGCAAGTGACCGATAAGATAAAAGCAACGTATTGCAAATACATAGATTGTCCGAGGCGGGGATGATGTAGAAGTATTGTAGCAAATGCGGAAATATCTTCATCGTACCTTGTTTTGTGAAGAGATTGGCAAGTGACCGATAAGATAAAAGCAACGTATTGCAAATACATAGATTGTCCGAGGCGGGGATGATGTAGAAGTATTGTAGCAAATGCGGAAATATTTTCATCGTACCTTGTTTTGTGAAGAGATTGGCAAGTGACCGATAAGATAAAAGCAACGTATTGCAAATACATAGATTGTCCGACTATACGGTTGTAGTGCAATTAAAAGAAGTCTTTACTTCAATAAACAAACATGTAACACAATTGTTGCATGCAAAAGAGTGACTTTCGATGTACATATTGCAAAGTTCTTTAGTAAATGGATTGCAATAAAGCCGCACAAAGACGTACACAACCACGCATGAGCATTGCCATTGCGACGAAGTGGGCAAATCGATTGATCAGTTCCTGTCATAACACAAAGGAAGTATATCGCTGGCGTTGATTGTAGTTCTTCCATGCCTACAAGGTCACTTCAGAAGTTTGATCTTATTCGCGTTGTTACTTTTGTGTCTGGAGAGAATTTACTAGATGTCACGGACTGATCCAAAGATGATATTTGTGGGACGTGGAGGAAGTACATAGATGCAGGAACTGCCGATGACTTGCCTCGCTTTGGCCGCCCAAAGATTACCACAACAGCTGATGACCGCTAGTTACGACTTTCAGCTCGGAGGAACCCTAAGAGGAGCGCTACAATGCGAAACATGATTTTAATGCAGCCACAGGACTACATTAAAATGTTGAGACTCAACATATACGAACTAGGCTGATGACATGAAACCCTCCGTTCAGAACGAGATCCTGATTTGAAACCTACACAACGAGCTGAGCGTACATATAGACCGAACACCATGAATTGGCTATTCGCAGAAGATACTTTTATCGACCTTCAACCAGAAAATCATCGGAGTCCTTTTCGGTTGAAGCCCGGTCACCCTGAACGTATTACAAACTATACATCGAGTGGAGCCAGGTGTTTCCGGGTGGCATTATAAATTACCATAGTACCCCACTGATGGTCGTAGAATCCAATCAGACTGTTATACGATACAGTGATAACGTCCTCCGACGTATAGTACCACTAGCGGCAGCATATCAGTGAGGCATTCGTCTTCCAGGTATACATTGAAAAGGTCTTGAGCCGTCCCGGCTCCTGTTTCTTCGATTGACCCCATCCTTGACTGAATTACTGGCACAAGTGCCATTGAACTCACCGTGCTTACACCGCTCGTGGCGCAGTTTGATTGTCTTCTGACTGCTGTTTTCCTTGACGCGTGTGGCGCTACGGTGGCGCTCCGAGGCAGTTGGAGAGAGCTCTGAGTCGATCGCTGCGGGATAGAGGAGAGAGTATCTGGCATTGATTTGATACGTTGCATGGCATCGCCATGGCCAAGTTATTTTGATTAAGGGGCCCGGCGTGTACATCGACGTTGTTCTGGGTGAGACTGTCTGTCGGTGGAGCCATGCATGCCATGAGTTGAAGAAGTTGGTCTAGAGATGCCTTTCTGTCAAGTTATAACAGCACCTCGTCGCGGGCTGTTTACTTCGTCTCCCGGCTATGTGTTCGCGTTCCTAGCGGCCGTGCGACACCGCGCCGTCCCTCGCCAAGCGTCGGAGCTGTCAATAACTGCTAGAATACTCCGCACTCAACCCCGGCTGCGCCTCGCGTCGTTGCAGCCGCTTTTCATGTGGGATGTATGAAATGTTTCCGGGCGTTGGTTGACACCTTCCTCCTACACCGCCGCGAGGGTGCCTGCACTTGTCGTGGAGTAAGAAATAATTGACTGATACAGTCCTGCTCCGCAAATTTGAGTGTGTGAATTTGTCAGGATCGGTGGTCGTACCCTAGGGGCCGTCGTTGCCTGTGTCTATGTCGGTAGTTGTTTATTCATATTATATCGCACGTTTAGTTCGGTTCAATTGAATTATTCTTTTCTCGTTGCGCTGAGCAGCAAGTACTCGATGTAAATTAACTGGTTTGTGCCGCTCTACTGGCGCGCATCTACACGGGTGTTCATCTTATTCCTTTCCTTCCTGTTTTGAGTCAGCTCATCTGTTTTATCTGTGTGGGTGTATTAAATTAAGGAGTAGCCAGCTTCTCACCTCAGCGTGATTTTCCTGTAATTTAAATTGCAGGGCTTATTTGTAAATTTTATTGTGTGTTGTTTAATTGCCCTTCTAGCCTATTGGTATATTGAGCGGGGTTTTCCTGCTACCAGCCTTTACTATTGAAGTAAAACTACGACTTTTACTTAAAATTTTGACCTCGTCTTTAGTGTGTTTTGGTAATTGTAGTTTTGAAACGTTGTGTTCCCTTAAATTTTGGTGCCCCACTTTAGTGTGATTTTGATAATTAAGCTGAGCTGTTTTCATATAAAATGCGGAGGTTATTTGTAAATTGTATTGTATTTACAAGGGTTCCTTTTCATTGAAAATTTTCCACTTTCGCTTAAATTGTTGGGCTCACTCTATGTTTTATTGTATTTTCAAGGGTTGTTCTTACTAAACTTCGAGCCTACCTCTGTGACAGTTGGTATTATGAAAAATTGCTTAGTGCCCTCAGCCCGTTATTAATTTACCAAAAAGATGGTTCGCTCAATTTGGCCTTCTGTCTTGCATCATTTATCTGAACTGTATTTTTGGGCCTTCAGCCTCTCATTGTAATATCAAAAATATATATAATCTTAATTAAAACAAATGGAATCTGAACTGACTACCCTTTCTTAACTTCACCAACCAGCTACCAACTGCACCCGCAAACCTATCCTATCAGGTCGGTATTTGGGCAACAGGGCCCATAATCCGAGAGATCTGCGCCGAATCGCCGTTAAGGAGTGAGATAATCTGGCCAAACAGTTCTCCTACGATCTGGAGGACGGTATGCCACGATGAATAAAGGAATACATGTGTGCAAGAGGATGTTCTACCGGATATTGAGGGTACTGGTGAATGTTGCAATGTAGAACTCGTACAGACTGATTACGTTTCTGTTGTAGAACTTGCCAATTTCTGTTTTCAAAAGCAACATACAGAACTGAAAGGTTGATTACGTACATCTCTATTCCATTTTAATGTACGGGTTCATATACTCCTAGAAAGGTGGTACTGCAACAACTTTTTTAATGAGTTATTCGAAGAGAGAGACCACCTGTAATTAATCGTGCGTCAGTCAGATTCGAGATATTAACGGGAAGATTCCATTGCAAATCCCTTTCATCAATAAAGCAAGTTATTGGACACTTACTTTGCAGCCGTACAGTTAGGATTCGCCGGCCGCGGTGGCCGACTGACGCACTCCAGTCACGGTCTGCACGGCCACTACAGTCGGGGGTTCGAATCCCCCTCGGGCATGGATATTTGTGCCGTCCTTAGGATAAGCTAGTTGATAAGTAGTTTGTAAGTTTAGGGACTGATGACCCCGTAGTTAAGTCCCATAAACTATACAAACATTTAAACATTTTTGAGTTAGGATTGATAGAGGGTATAGATAAAATCCAATTGAGTGCAGCAGGATTCGTTACAGTTTCATTTAGCAAGGAAGAAAGCGTTACTGAGATGTTCGGTCTACTCCAGTGGATGACTTGATTGGGTTTGTGTCATAGTCTCTATGTCATTCAATTCTCGAAAAGTCAATCAGTGTATTTCGTCCTCCTATATAAATCTCGTAGACTAAAAATTACGATAAAATTACTGTATTCCAGAATTAACACGGAGGCTTCCCGGCGGATGTTTCTGCAGAGAATCATACGCGACAGTACTAGAAAATGTGGAAGTGATAGTGGTACGAATAACGCGACTTGCAGAGTAAGGATGAACATGTCAGCAGGATTACTGAATACGCATAGCTTCATCACAAGAAATTAGACAAACAATAGTGCCCTAAACGTTGTAAAAAGTCTCCACCTAAGAAAATTTTAAAAAACTCAGGTCTTATTAAAGCCTTGGACTGTAGTAAAAGACAATGATACGGTTGAATCAGTAATGTTTGTTAAGCTTATGGAACTCAACTTACAAACTACTTAGAAACTAACTTATACTAAAGACAGCACAAACATCCATGCCCGAGTGGGGATTCGAACCCCCGACGGGGAACTGCCTCGCGCATCGGAGCATAGCGCCTCAATGTTCTCGGCCACTCCGCCGCGGCTGAATCAGTAAGGAGGATGAGAAATACTGAAGTATTGTAACATGATGAGAGGCGTGGTAAGTGGGAAGTAATAACAGCAAGACATTTCTGTTGAACAGGACTCGACATCTCTGAAATAGACAATGATACATGTAACACAGGTATGATTAACATAACTTCAAACCCCGAGTAAGAGGAAAGAAGGAATGTTTTCCGGTATGCATCAATATAAACTGCTTAGGAATCAAGTAAGTAAAGATTGCGGAATAGCTACAGGTGACATAAGTAATAAAAACAGAATTGACTTTCTTAAGATTAGAACTGTCGTTGCGATCAACTCATTATGCTGCAAAATTTAAATAACCTTCGGTGCCTTCGGAGGGTTGAAAGATAGGGTTATAACCTTAAGAATTCCAGTAATAAACACAGAGAAGACAGTGGGTAGTTGGGAAAAAGACACTGAAGTCCTGAATGAACTGCAGCAGTTGCGAAATGACGAACTGAAGATCCAGTATTAGATTCTAAATTTACGAGACTTCTGGAAACTTAGAATACGATGGAAGTGATTGGTATATTCCAACTGAAGTCATGATCTAAGTAGCAATCAAACTACTATTCATGTCGGTGTGTGTAATGTTTTAGGAGTACTGTATGTATATATACTTAGAGGGGACAAAACAATAGCCGCGGTGGAGTAGCCGAGCGGTCTAAAGCGTCTCGCTGCGGAGCGCGCGGTTGCTCGCCGTGGAGGTTCGAGTCCTCCCTGGGGCATGGGTGTGTGTGTTTGTCCTTAGGTTAGTTTACCTAGGTTTAAGTAGTTTGTAAGTTACAGACTGATGACCACGCAGTTTGGTCCGATAGATTTACAAACGTTTGAACTTTTTTTTTTTTTTTTTTTTTTTTTTTTTTTTTTTTTTTTTGTGAGCAAAACAATATGTAAAGCGAATATAGGCACAGTATTTATAGTTTAGTATAGAGTTTGGCTTGGAGAACACCTGCACACGCTTTGCGGAACAAAACCGAAAGTGTATTTAAAGTTTCCAACAGAAAGTCATCCATTCTTGTACCAAAAACTACGGCATTTACTTCAACGATGTTGGACCTTCATATTTGACCCCTACTATCTGATCTTAAACTCCCCATGATTGTTCTGTTATATTTAGACATCGCAATGCTCCTATCCAGGAAAATTTTCTGGTGCTTTGTTAGCATTATATTGGTCACAGGAAGCTGTTTGAGATATACATTCAGAGTTATCCGACCAGTGACGGTAATAATAGAAACAGTTGTGTATCATGATGTAGATGACCAAATCGTAAGCTCATTTTTTTATATTCGATACATTAGCCCGTTTGTTTTTGGGAAGCAATGTATGCGATTCTTCATCGTACCTTCCTCCTTCTTCCAGTCATCAAATATATGATTTCATACTCAATTTTGCACTGTGGTCGGGTCACTGCGTACGCAGTGTTAGCAACATGGATATGTAGAAGATACAGTATGGCGTTCATATAAGCAAATACACATACACACACACAGACATACATACACTCACGATCTGTTACAAAACAATCATTTTGGCTTTAAAAAGAGAAAACTGGGAGGTAGTCCTGATATTACGCCTGACGCTGGAACTAAACCTGAAGGAAAAATGAAACCAGACTTACTCATAGAATTTGTCGGATTTCAACAGGATCACACGACAACCTGAATTTTTAAATTTATTATATTCGTAGTACCTGGAGTTCGGAATCCAAACATGATTTTTTTTCAGAGAAATTTGTTTCAACTTTCAAATTATCGAGGAAATAAACTTTCAATTTGTTTGAGTGACTTAAACGTAGAACGAAATAGTGTCAGTCGGCAGTGTGACTCTGTGGTACTGGTTCAGTGTGTGAGGATTGAGCTCGATTCCCGACTGATGCACATGTTAAAACAAAGATGCATCGCACACCAGCATTTCTGTGAACTATAAAATGCATAAAGGTCAACAATTTTTTGTAGTGTTTTTTTTTTCAAACGATATTTAGTATACGGAGTTAATATTAAAATTGGATTTTGTATGCGATAAATAATCACAATAAGAACACAGGAAGTAATAATAATGAAGGTTCTATAAAGTTCAGCTAGCGCATATTACATGACTTCGATGTTCGAATAGTAGGTTTTGAAAATGAGAAAAATAGAGAAAAAGAAAGACAAACCAGTCTCGCACAAGTCTTGGGCATTAGCGATTTTACTTTTTCCGAAATTGCCTCTAGAATTTGTGGTGTCGCACAAGTATGAAGTGCGCGCCACGTACTTTGGCCGCGCGCCGCCATGCACGCACGGCGCGGCGTTCTTACGTCAGCCACGAGCGCCCTCTGCTGCAACTACGCTCGTGGCCACGACTGCTGCATCGACCACTTGGAACTGAGATAGGAACCAGTTAACACTTGGGAATCAGATAGGCGCCAGTTAAGACTTGGCTATCGGATAGGCACTAGAAATCATTAGTAGGCAAGCCTCTATCTAATCTATGTATCAGCATTCTGCAGTGAAGAACTATGTAAAAGTTAATTATTACCAAGACTCCACGAAATATATATCTTGTTCTAATTTAGCCTAGTGTTCTAGTTTCTGATGTCCCACTGGCTGGTCACATCCGTAACTGCACAAGCGTGCTTCCTTTATTCCTGTGTCGGTCTCTTTCTACTCGGCCACCGACACCTACAGCCGGCGGACGAGACACAAAAGAATTAACCCTGGGAATCTAACGCAGGCCCCCACCACCACCACCACTACCACCACCACCTAGAAAGAAGGCCGCGGCGCTCTCGTGTGACGTCACGCAGAGTATGCATCGTTGGTGTAGCTGACTGGGTGGCCGCTAGGGCACGGCCCACTATGCCATAGCGTGCAGCCAGTCAGCTACGCGAACGATGTCTACTCCGCGTGACGTCACACGAGAGCGCCGCGGCCTTCTCTCCAGGTGGTGTTGCCCGCACGCGGCCGCGAACACTCGACCACGGAGTTATACTGCCTGTCAACAAAGCAATAATATTATGTATTTTAATGGAATTGTGAGCACTTCATTGTCGGTTTCCTCTACAATGTGCATGGTAATAAATGGATACAACCAGTTACTTATGACAGTCGACATGTAAGGGGTAACCATGGATCAACTTTTTGATGACCTAATTGGCGTTGTCTTCATGTACGCTGCTGAACAGATAAGAGCCCCTTTATGCCACACAATTTCTGCCCCAAATGCCAGACGCTAGTAATTAAAAACGGCGGCTCCGTAGTCCGGGCTATATGAATCTCTGGATTACCGCGCTAAGGATTTTAAACCGGGCTCACACGCCCCGCGTGGTCTGAGGTTTGCTTGCCTCCCCTCACTCGGCGGCAGAGCTTACAGCTTAAAATACGCGCAGTATGCGACTGTGGCTGTGCGCGCAGAAAGGACCTCTATGGAAACTTCAGTATTATTGTACACTATCTCCACTTGTAAACCATGTCTTTATCGTGCCATGCAGCGAGTTACTCGCTTTCTTTACGACTGGAAAGATAGTGCACTGGAAACGAACACTAGTGCAGTAGCAGCTTGGGTGTTGGCGTACACACACGCCGAGGGATTGAAAATTCTGCACTACGCTACGGTATCCGGTGCCATAATGTGTTTCTGTAGATTTAAATACTGTTCACAACATACCTAATCTCAATTCAAATTTAACAATTTAATTGAAAATATATCTCACAGTGTAACTATTTTTAAGACGAACAGTGACTTATTCGGATTTCTTTTTAAAGCAGAAGATTCTCTTAACAAGAATACTGCTGAAACCTTTGGAGAAAAGAAATCAGGTATGGGACCTCTGATTTGCGTCAACAGTCTCTAGGTGACACAAACTATTACCACTAAGTCATAATTGGTTTATCTTGAAAATAATAATCCTGCAGGTATCAATAAGAGAAAACGTTTAGCTCAGCTTCCTTACCGTAAAAGTGACGTAGAAATTCATTCACCCTCAAGATATAGTATAACTCACAGAACTTATTAGTTCACATTAAACAGCTACCATCAACGGTATTCTGTATTCTGTATTAAATAACTTCAGAAAACCTATAAATTTTTGTTTGTTGCGTTATTTAGCATAGTTCATTGATATTAGGTAATATCCACACACGCCCCGCGTGGTCTGAGGTTTGCTTGCCTCCCCTCACTCGGCGGCAGAGCTTACAGCTTAAAATACGCGCAGTATGCGACTGTGGCTGTTTTCGCATTACTCTCTATTACCATAATTCTTGTGGGAAAAGTAATGTTAGCTGTGGGCTGAGTATCGTAATACTTCCTGAATTAGCCCACAGCTAAAATTACTTTTCCCACAAGAATTATGGTAATAGAGAGTAATGCGAAAATAACTAACTGTTCCATCTGGGCCACTGAAGTAATAGCGTTAAGATTATAGCACGAATAATTGCCAATGTTCGCTTACATCTCTCGGATACCTATTACTTAATTCTATGACGATTTATTCTAAAATAATACAGTCTACTATGCTGACTTGGCATCTGAAAGAACAATTCGCAACGTTTGAATATACCTGGATTCTGATTGTCTTCGGAGATTTGTTGCATATTTATGCTTATTCTGATATTAGTTGGCATTAGATATATAGGATACTGCCATTTTCCTTGGGGTCGTAAATAATGGCTATTGTGCAAGCACTTCGTTGTAATCTGCGAACCCACCCAGGCGGCACCTCAAGACAAGCTTAAACAATGGAGAAAAGCTTCAGAGGAAATTCGCAAGCGAATTAGCAAGGTGAAAAGGGTATATGTGTATAAATGACGCCAAACATCTATACATTTACCCGCAAGGAGAAAAACTTACGCTAGTCAAGAAATTTAAATACCTATGCTCCTAGATGCAAAGCGATGGAGGACTGGAGCACAAATTACAGCACTGGATAAATGGTGGATGGATGAACTGGAGAAAACTGAGTAGAGTGCTGCGTGATAAAAAGGTTAGCTGTATAACGAAAGGAAAACTTTACAAGTCTGTGGTGACGCCTGCGATGCTGTATAGTGCAGAAATTTGGTCAGTTACAGGAGCACAAGAGAAAAAGATGGAAGTGGCAGAAATGAGAATTTAAGGTGAGTGTGTGGGGTAACACGAAAGGACATCCTAAGTAATGAGTACATCAGGAAAACAGTGAAAATGGGGCCCATATAGGTCACGTATTGAGGGAGCAGCTGGAAAAGGATATGCCTAGTAATGGTACAGTGTACCCTCCGCCACGATCCTTAAGGTGGATTGCGGGGTAAATATAGAAGGTCCACGGAGGTAGGCTAAGATCGTATGGACATATGCAGAGAAGAGGGGGGAGTACTACGTGGGGAGACGATTTGGAAACCTGGAAATCGTAGGAGAAGAGGAAGACAGAAACTGAGGAGGAAACATAAAGTAGCAGGGAACATAACGGAGAAAGGAAGGTTCAGAAAGGCGTGGATACACATCTATGGAAGAGAAGGAAAATGTGTGATATGTTGTTGTTGATGATGATGATGTACCTTATAAGCACTTCCGTGTTTAATTTGAACATTATTTGAGGTAATTTAGTGACATCTGCAATCTTGCTGCAGAATGACGTCGTTAGAAATGTTAATACTCAAACGTTCATAAGATGGTGCCGCAATGCCGTCGTGAGGCCAGTGACTCATAACCACAGCATTCCCATCCGATAGATTTACAAACATTTGAATTTGAATTATTGTTCACAAAAAGCTGAACACCTTGAAAAAAAAACCAAGTTAAGATTGAAACGAAGATTGTTAGATTCATTAGTATGTTCTCCTGATATGATAAGCATTAGTCATCCCGGTTCAGAATGTGTGCTATTGAATAGAAGGAATAGAGTCCATGGGCCCGAATACAGTGTTGTGAACATGATGGTATTTGCGCGAAAAAATTAGGAATGGTGCCCTATTAGCCATCTATACCGCGTTCACTTGTTTCCAGGGTCTAGCTGTGATGTCCGTCGTTTGGTCAAAACCCTGCACTTGTCCTTTCACCAAATCCCACATATAATCACTGACAAGTCTGATGATCTGGCAAGCCAGGGGATGGGGCTGATATATTGTGACATCAATAACGCACGTGTTCGTGCAGCAAATGTGGTTATGCATTGTCTTACTGAACTGTAATGGCTGTGAGTCGCAATATACCATTCACGTTGCCACGGCAAAGTACGAACTGTAATTAGTGGTCATAGCAATCGAGCAAGGTAGCGCAGTGGTAACATGTTGGACTCTCTTTCTGGAAGACGATAATTCAAATCCATCTCTGGCCATCCTGCTTTAGGTTATCCGTTATTTTTCTAAATCACGCCAGTTAAATTCAGGGATAGTTCCTTTAAAAGGGAATTGCCGATTTCGTTACCAATAATTATACAACATCCGAGTGTAAGCTCCATGTATAAAAACAACGCTGTCGACGGAACGATAAACCCTAAGCTACCTAAAAATGTTTGTACATATATCGGACCAAACTGCGTGGTTATCAGGCCGTAGCTTACAAACGAACTAAGGTAAACTAACCTAAGAACCACACACACACACACACTCACACGCCCCAGGGAGGACTCGAACCTCCGACGGCGAGCAACCGCGTGCTCCGCAGCAAGGCGTCTTAGACCGCTCGGCTAATCCACCGCGGCCTTAAGCTACCTTCCTTCCTGCCGATAGCACCCCATAATACACGGTCTTGATATGGTGTTGTGTGTCTAGTGTGATTGCACCGCTCCCCCCGTCTGTTGCGACTGTTATGAGGGAATCAGTTGCAAAGAAAACTGATGATATTCCTGTCTTCCTGGATGTCGTCCACCACACGTTTTGCCATTTAACGTGTTCGTGTACGTAGTTTTTTGAAAGCGGTGTACGAAGCATTTTCATTTTTGCGCCATGGCGTAGGTTGGTGACATCTTCCTTTTGCTGCGGAGGAATTTATTAGTAACGATGTTCCTGTGGATATTACTCAGCGAGAGGTTTGGAGAGGATTCAAACTTGGCAGATATGATCGTAGCCCTCGCATAAAAACTATTCAACTATGTGTGTCAGAAACGTTAGATAGACGGGTTCAGCACAAGGAAAAAAAATCCTGTCTACTGCCGTTCCCGGACTGCAAAGCTCCAAAAAACGTAACGGGGCCGCATGCGTGTTTGCGTGTGGTGTGTGTGTGTGTGTGTGTGTGTGTGTGTGTGTGTGTGACTTGCGCGGTCGCAACTGTCACCAATGGGTTTAGCACTCAAACACGAATGCCAGAAGAATGATGGTTACCCACGAATGAAATTTTGAAAGTCCCAGATTTCTCCAAAACAGTGCTCCTGGCGCTCCCTTTATTTGTTCAGATGAGGCGCATTTACACTAAGCCGGCCGCTGTGGCCGAGGGGACTGAGGCACTCCAGTCACGGTCTGCACGTCCACTAAGGTCGGGGGTTCGAATCCCCCCTCGGGCATGGATATTTGTGCCGCCCTCTATTAGCTAGTTCTTAAGTAGTTTGTATGTTTAGGCACTGATGATCCCGTAGTTAAGTCCCATAAGCTCTACAAACATTTGAACATTTACACTAACCAGAAACTGTAAACATAATTTCCGCTCTGGTCTGCAGAAAACCCTGATGAAATTTATCAGCGACCACTATTCAGCCGTCATGTGACAGTTTGATGCGCGATTTCTGCATGTTTTGTGTGGGGACGGTACCTTTCCAAGAAAGTGTCCACACGGCAACGATTAATTCAAACCGTTGTTGTCACACGCTAGAGGCCTTACTCCAAACTAGGCTAAACCAGTTTATAGGAGATCAAGGTGATCAACGAAGAGTCTTTCCAGCAACATCCCAATGCTTTCGGCGTTTTACGGAAATGTTGCGCGAGTTGGCCCTCATCTTGTGTCTTTACGACCCTAAATGACGCCTGATTTATCACCCTATGTTTTGGTCTTTTTTTGGGAGGGGGGGGGATAATTGCAGGCTCTAGTGTACAATAGAGTGGGCCGAAAAAGTCAATTTTTGACTATCGAGTTGTAATAGGGCTCGAAAGTTGCGTATTTATTTGCTGATTAAGGAAAAAATAATTTAAAAAATCTAACTTAATATCTTCAGTTCGCGTAAAGGGCTTAAAGTTTCTAAAAAAAATGATAAATTTATAGAATTTCCGAAAGGTCATATAAAAATATATCTTTCAGTACCGCGTCCTATAGGACTCAAAAACGGCATATCGATGTATAGTTTAACATAAAAATATATTTGATAGTCCTAGCGTATGTAATCAGTTTGCCCTAAAGGCCTTAACAATCGAAAAATGAAAACATTTCTAAATGTTCAAAATGTTACGGAAATTTACTAATATTTCGTATTTTTATGTATGTTTTAAATATGTTAGGTTTTATTTATTGTGATTTGATTATTTAAAGAGATAACATCGTAACTTTGCAGCTCTTCGCTCATTTCACGGGCAAATTCGGTTAAATGACCGAGAACTCACCACGAGGAGGTGGCTGCAATCCGAGTTCCACCCACACTCTACCCAACCAACCAAACCCCAAGGAGGTCATACTATTTATATATTCATATTTACAATATATACATTTATTTACATTTTATACCTTTATTCACATACTAGTCAAAGATGTAGTTGGCTTGAATTCTGATTTGTGTCCAAATTTAGGCATTATTGATCTTGACAGCAGAGTGGTCCTAATGTATCCATCTCTGCTATCTTATCTGCTGTCAAGATCAATAATTCCTAAATTTGGAAACAAATCAGAATTCAAGCCAACAACATCTTTGACTAGTATGTAAATAAAGTTATAAAATATATATATATATATATATATATATATATATATATATATATATTGTAAATATGAATATATAATTTGTTTGGTTGGGTAGGGTGTGGGTGGAACTGTAATTGCAGCCACCTCCTCGTGGTGAGTTCTGGGTCATTTAACCGAATTTGCTCGTGAAATGAGCGAAGAGTTGCAAAGTTACGATGTTATCTCTTTAAATAATCAAATCACAATAAATAAAACCTAACATATTTAAAACATACATATAATACGAGATATTAGTAAATTTCCGTAACATTTTGAACATTTATAAATGTTGTCATATTTCGATTGTTAAGGCCATTAGCGCGAACTGATTACATACGCTAGGACTACCAAAAATATTTTTTATGTTAAACTATACATGGATATGCAGTTTTTGAGTCCTATTAGGACTTGGTACTGAAATATATATTTTTATATGACCTTTCAGAATTATTTTTTCGTTAATCAGCAAATAAGTACGCAACTTTCGATCCCTATTACAATCCGTTACTCAAAAGTTCACTTTTCTCGCCCCACTCTAGTGTACAAACATTGCCCCACAACACTGCAAGCACTGAAAAAGGCCATTACCCTAGAAGTCGCAGCCATTCCAAGACAAATGACACGAACATGTATGGAGAAATTTCGGTGTAGTCGTCGTCATTGTGTCGACAATGAAGGTCGTCATATATCAAATATAATTTTTAAAACCAAATAATCCAAAATGGGAAAATATGAATTTCTCACAAATAAAAGTAATATTTCATTTTTCTGTGACAGCCTATTAAATTAAGGACGTTTTACTGATGGACCTTGTACTACTGATCTGAACCGAATTTGGATGACGTTAAGTTTCGCGTGCTAGTTTTCCCGACATCCGTCACTTACATTTGATGCACCCTAGTCTCAATCCTGACATGACTAAATATGTGACATTTTGTTCTGAACAGCTAGTAGTGAGATAGGAAATCAAAGTTCCAAAGTTTTATTGTGCTACAGATACAAGCAATATAGTTAAAATTATGCAAGGCCACTACCGTTGGCGTCAATGCTTGTATTGCTTTGTCTGGAGTGCGGGCAATCCGCATGCCACAGGCTTCCGCCAGCAGCGATCCTCTGTCAGAGCTTGGGCGGGCGTTGTGCTATACCACATAAGAGGACCTTACCTGCTGCGCTCCCGTGTCAATACCTGTGTTCCTGAGTAGATCGTGGGCACAGGGTTACTGCTGCTAAGAAACTACATTGGTCACTTCTTAAACAGTACATCTTTGGATAATGTGAGTAATAATTGTTGGGGGAATGGGTAACCGTGACATAGCCGTAGTAGTGGTTTTTCTCTCTTGGGTTGTCCACAAGTACAGTGTGGGCTGTGAGCAGTCTCTTGTATATCAATATTTTTGTGTCATTATATTTAGACAGGTTTTGAAAGAACTACAGGCCTTGTAATTTCCTTGGAATGATTATTGAGTAGTTTTTACGAACTGTCTTGTAATCGAAAAACGGCACGTTTCATTTTCTGATTTATTTATTGCGCGTGGCAATCTTGGAGTAGTATTGACGTTGAAACTTTCTGGCAGATTAAAATTGTGTGCCGGAACCGGGACTCAGCATGGGACATTTGCTTTTCGCGGGCAAGCGCTCTACCGACTGAGCTATCCCGACACGACTCACCACACCGCCTCACAACTTTACTTCCGCCAGTACCTCACCTCCTACTTTCCAAACTTCACAGAAGTTCAAAATCAAATGTTCAAATGTTTGTGTAGCTTACGGGACTTACCTACGGGGTCATCAGTCCCTCAACTTACAATCTACGTATGAACTAGCTAACAGTAAGGACGGCACGGCAGTGGCCGTGAAGACCGTGACTGGCGCCGCAGTCCCCTCGTCTACCGTGGCCGGCCACAGAAATCCTCCTGCGGAACTGTCAAGACTACCACTCTTGGAAGAAAGGATAAGATGAAGACATGGCTTAGCCACAGCCTAAGGGCTGTTTCCAGAATGAAACTGTCACTCTGCAGTGGAGTGTGCACTGATATGAAATTCCCTGACCTTGTCGCCCTATGTAATCAAAGGAAGGTTAGTCGGTGTAGATTTAACCTTAAATAGTGACTGTAATGATGTCACTCGATTTTTCCTTCTATGCAGTTAATTCGAACAAAACTAACAAAGATGTACTTCTCTGACTGTATGACAATAATCACAACGGTTGGCAATGCTATACCAAAACAAAAAATCCACAAAACTAAATGTCCACTGCGTTGCAGTTACAGTACTTGTAACATTCAAGTCCACCAATCTCGGAAGTCAGGGAGGAGGATCTCTAGTTGTTCGGCTCTCACAGTCGGCGGCGGTGCTGCGAACACACAATGGCGTCCTTGGCGGCGCGGCTGGGTGATGGCGGTTCGCCGGGAGGCGGAGAAGTGGCAGGTCCATTGGCTTGGGTCCGACTGCTGTGCCTACGCTGTGCGTGACCTTAAGTACGCATGCGGCAGGATATCCGCTTGCCTTACTTTCCGATCACGTGTACGGCGGACGAGAGTAGGTCCATGCTTTCTGCGCCCTCTGGGAGTGCAGCTAGCGCCGCCTGCGGTGTGTTCGCCTAGTTGCCCGGCAACCCGCGACGCTTACTAGTCGTGAGTGTTGCCGCCACAGTAGGCGGATAAAGTTTACTTGGTATGTAGCTATTAACAGCTATACATTGGGGATCACGTAACACATACTTAAATAGCAAACAATGTTGGGCTTTGGTATTGCCAACTGTTGCAGGTGGACATAGAAGTAAAACCTTAAATGTATCTTATTGACCCGAAATTAAACGACCTTTTAATGCTATGAATTTAAGGTGTTTCAAAACACAATAAAAGAAATGTCTTCCATGAAATTGACATTGCGTATGAAACTTCACATCGAATCACGGCTGTTCATTTAACCATCCTTTTTTAAACATCTGAACTAAAATGAACAAATGAAGTAGGTTATTCGATTCGCATAGCACCACGTCGAATCTTCTGATAAAATAGTAAATGCTCTGAGTAACCGAATATTTGGGATATTTTGTGATCTCTCAAAAGCTTTTTATTGTGTAAATCATGGAGTTCTCCTGGTTAAGCTGAAGTATTGCGGTAAGAGTGGGGCAGTGCAAACGAAAATCATACATAAGTGGAAGACTGCAAAACGTTGAAATTAGCAGTTCACATAATATGCAAGACACAGATAATTCCTCTAACTGGGGAACTAACAAAAACGGGGTTCTACAATGTTCAGTCTTGGGTCCTTTGCTGTTCTTGATTATACTTGCCATTCCATATTCATAAAGATGTTAACCTAGTTCTTTCTTGCTGATGATGAAAGTACACCTATTACGCCTCAGAAACTGGAATTTATATCTTCTTCAACTGATCAGATTATAAATTGTAAGTTTTCAATTTATTCTTGTGTACTTAATACTGCTTTATGTATAGTAAGGTTATTTTCCTTACTTTAGATTTGAGAATGGCTCAAAGACGAGCTGAAACTAGTAATTATAATAAATAAAAATTCCGGTCAAGACATTAGATTTATATTACGAACAGTTTAAATGTTCTTTTAGATCGTCTCCAAGATAAGATATCAAATAATATGTAAAAGGTGTCGTTCAGAAAATTATTAATTGGTTATGTACATATGGACTCTCATTAACATTTGATAAAACCGTATATACCGTATCACACAGTAAACGGCATGACACCATTAATAAATATAGACTTTGATGTTCAAATTTTTGTAAATCTAAAGGACTTAACAAAAGTGGTCATCGGTCCCAGGCTTACAAACTGATTAAACTTATGCTAAGAACAACACAAACACCTATGCCCGGGTGGAGGATTCGAACCTCTGATGGCGAACAATCATGCCTTCCGCAACAAGGCGCCTAAGAACGCTGAGCCACTCCATCGCGTTATAGACTTTGAACAGAAATCTGTTGCTAAGATAGAATAAAAATTTTAGGTGTTTGCAATGATGAGGGATTAAATGGGAAGGAACATCTGCTGAAACGATTGTAAAATTTGGTGATACATAAAGCAATAAATTAGCTTTCACTGTCTATTTTCATTTATTGCTTTCGTGTGAGATTATATTGTGGGACTATTCAACATAGAGTAGAAAAGTATTCAGTGCACAAAAGCGTGTAATCTGAATAACTGCTGGAGCTCACCCACGATCTTCCAGCAACTTTAAGGATCTATGGATCTTCACCGTACTTTCGTAATATATGTATTCACTTATGAAATTTGTTATTAATAATTCGACCCTATTAAAAGTAATACTTTGCATAGCTACAACACTAGAAGAAAGGATGATATTCACTATTCAAGGTTAAATATAATTTGAGTCAGAAAGGGGTGAATTATGCTGCCACAAAGTCTTCGGTTACTTACCAAGTAGCATGTCTAAGTGAAAGCAAACTAGTTTTAAAAAGGAACAAAGAATTTCTGAATGGCGACTCCTCCTACATTCCAGATGAATTCTTAGATGAAACTTAGTTATTTCGCAAACAAAGAAAAGATTTAAAAATAATTAAAAATTTCAAAATATTAAGTGTCGTGTCTAAACGCCATCTATCAAACTGACGTGGTCCACATCATTGCGATAGGTTGTATTTATTATCTATGGAGCAAGGATTAATCTAATCTAGTTAGCATTACTGCTTTTGCGGTGGTTTGCCAGGAGGGTCACAAGTGTGACACCCAGTGCGAACAGGTAGACCAGAAATCTGATAATTGTATGTCGCAAGAAAGTAAAAAATAAAAGTTGTTAACGACAGTTCATTCAGACAATTTGTGCTAGATCCGAAAAATTATTCTTTCACAATGATGACGAATCAGATGCGCTTTTTTAATTGTTGTTTAGTCATATTACACTTTCAAAGTTTACGAAAATGATAAGGATTTTTGCTCAGAGGTCGGAGAGTCAAGCACTAGTAAATAATAATTACAACTGATAACAAAAACATAATATAATTAAGTACACTAAACTTTTAAATACCTATTTAGATAAAATGCTTCAGAATTGTAAATAATTTATTTAAAATTAATAAAATTCACCTAGACCGCAAAGTGTAGTTTATTTTTTGTTTAATATTATCATATAATGGTGAACAGTTTCGACCTTTCAGTCATTATGGAACCTGGAAACAAGCCAAATGGAAGAAGACCTCGGAACATGACATGTTAACATACGGCTTTTACATGGCTGAATGACGTATGACATCTTTTAAAGGATTTACAAACTTTCGTCTAAGCTACATTACAATTACTCATTGCAACGGCATAAAAGAAATTCTAACCCATTTGGAAAAAACTTATTAACTACACAACGTAAAAGATAATTTTAAAAAAGTATGAGGCACTGTAGACTATTTAATAAGAAGAGTGTGCTTATAGAAACATTTAAAAAGAATGCTGAAACTAAAATAGTTATGAAGTGCACAAAATAGTAACGTAACACTGTATTCTACTTAAATGCTTAAGGCAAGAGTTATGAAAAGGCAAACGAACCACTGTTTATTCATCGAGACCATGACGCAGGAGTTTAACTAAGCGGTCAAAACTTTCATCAGTTTAAAAAATATTTAAACATCATGTCCAGTCTGAACATAAAATTAGCAGTTCCACCAGTTAAAATCTAATACCTTGTCCAGTCAAAGCCTAAAATAAATCAAATGCTGCTGGTATTGGACGGTTGCCATTATGCCATTGAGAATTAATCACATGTATCCAAAACCTGTGAAAAAACAACGTTGTCAAGTAGTAAGGATCAGACCATAATATATAGATAACATTGTCACCTTTTATACGGAGCATACCTTAGCAAACCCATAATACCGTGTGTGGCCGATGGCTCACATGGTCTGTACGTAAGTTTGGAAAACACGTGCGTTCACCGCGATGTCGCCAAACACGGATGCGAACATCATACTGCTGTAAACAGAACCTGGATTCATCCGAAGAAATGACGTTTTGCCATTCGTGCACCCAGGGTCGTCATTGCGTACACCATCCAAGGCGCTCCTGTCTGTGATGCTGCGTCAAGTGTAACCGCAACCATGGTCACCGAGCTTCTGCAAACGTCGTCGAACTGTTCGTGCAGATGGTTGTTTTCTTACAAACATCCTCATCTGTTGACTCAGGGATCGAGACGTGGCTGCACGATCCGTTACAGTCATATGGGTAAGATGTCTGTCATCTCGATTGCTATTGATACGAGGCCATTGGGATCCAGCACGGCGTTCCGTATTGCCCTACTGAACCCACCGATTCAATATTCTGCTAACAGTCATGGGATCGCGGCCAACGCGAGCAGCAATGTCGCGATACGATAAACCGCAATCGCGATAGACTATAATCCGATCATTATCAAAATTGGAAACGTGATAGTACGCATTTCCCCTCCTCACACGAGGCATCACAACAACGTTTCACCAGGCAACGCCGTTCAACTGCTGTTTGGGTATGAAAAATCGGTTAGAAACTTTCCTCATGTCAGAACTTTGTTGGTGTCGCCACCGGCGCCAAACTTGTGTGAATGCTCTTAAAACCTAAGCATTTGCATATCACATCATCTTCTTCCTGTCGGTTAAATTTCCGTCTGTACCACTTTATCTTCGTGGTGTAGCAATTTTAATGGCCAGGAGTATATTTATGAACCTTTCACATGGGTAATTTATACATTAACGACTTTAAGTATGATCAGAGTAAAATTTCTAGACCTGTGAGATTCTGAGTGAATTCAAGGCATGGGAAATGACCTCAGCTTGCAATTCATGCACGGAAGTTATTGTCGCTCAGGTGCTTGGGGTCATTAACACCAGAAAGGGCTATTGTATGGAAATCATCCTTTAACAAGGAGTTACATTATATTACTTGTATGTTAAAATAAAACAAATAAAAGTATTCCGAAGTACGAATGACTGTGTGTACGGGCTCGTGTCTATGTGTGTGTTAACACGACAGATCGTAGACTGGCATTACACCGTGAATATGAAACCTGATGAGAATGACCATTTTAAAGCAAGTATAAACATTGTGATCCATCAACCTGGCATCGACTGAAGGCGTTATGTAGGACCCTGCTAAAGTTCACAATTACCGGAAGGTCAGTGTGACATATTGATGAAATAAACTGATTGAATGACGTACCGTATACTTAAGTGAATTGGCAAGCATGAAATACGTTAATTAATTAAAGGTAGTACAATGTTTAGATTACAAGTGCACAACGAAATGAATATAGATTCTTGTGTGACTTTACCAATTAGTGGTGTGTATCAACAAACGTACTGAGATCAAAGCTTAATTTAATTAGGAAACAAATTATTGCGACATGATCAGGTGTTGTAATTAATTCTTAGTGGTTGGAGCGCTTTGTACAAATTAACAAGGAACGATGGCAGATGTCCGACAAGGTCATAGATTTTTATATAATAACAAAAAAAGTCCGAGATAACTACCCCGTAAAAATAACGTAAAAAAGTTGGTAAACTCATAAGCAAGCGGTCTTTCCTATTTGTCACGTTAAATATAAATAAAATGAATTTCATCCGCTTTTTTGCGACGTCAGCCAGTATATACATATTACGAATATTAACCAAATGTGTAATTTGTGAGAACAAAGGTCAGCATTATAGTTTGATTATTAAAAAGTTGATAACTGACTTTGAAAATAAATTTATCTAAGAACCAACTTGTAAGAACAAGGAAGTGTTATGTATAATTGTAATAATTGAGTACTACAATTGTTCTTGCGTTAAACTGTTCTGAGCAGTTCTGTTCAAAATTTAAGATCAAGTAATTTATAACAAGCTATATCGACATTGTTGTGCAACTGTTCATAATAATTCTCGAAATGGTAAAATACATTATATCACCGTAACAGGGAAAACAGAGAAACGACACATTTAAAGAACCTAAGACGTCAACCGATTATCTTTAAACAAGCCTTTAATTTATTCAAATGTATATTACGTGAACTGCTTATTTCAACGTTTTGCAGTCTTCCAGTTATGTATGATTTTCTTTTGCACTGCCCCCCTCTTACCGCAATACTTCAGCTTAACCAGGAGAACTCCATGATTTACACAATAAAAAGCTTTTGAGAGATCACAAAATATCCCAAATATCCAGTTATTCAGAGCATTTACTATTTTATCAGAAGATTCGACGTGGTGCTATGCGAATCGAATAACCAACTTCATTTGTTCATTTTAGTTCAGATATTTTTTAAAAAAAAAGGTTAAATGAACAGCCGTGTTTCGATGTAAAGTTTCATACACAATGTCAAATTCATGCAAGACATGTTTCGTGATCCCCAATGTATAGCTGTCAATAGCTACGTATCAAGTAAACTTAAACTAAACTTCAAAATATAGTCGAAAACCTAGTTAATAGATAAATAGAATAGAAAAAGGGGAAGACATTGCTCTTCAGAAAACGAAAAAAAGAAATAGGAGAGCAAAGGTCGAGCTACCTAGAGGTCGTCAATCTCTTAATTAACGTAGGATGTTAATCAGCGTGAGGGGTTATATAACGTTTCTGTGCATTTAAATTGTAAACCTTTCTCTCCCTGAGTGTTTGGCCTATTAAGTAAAATAAATTTGCAATTACATATGAGCCACACCATTTCTGAAAAAAAAAAAACGGGCTTGTCTGTTTCTTTATACAGATCACACGCCGTAATATCGTATAAACGTTTAGGAATAATACAGTAGGATACTTTAATAAAGGCTGATAGAATAGTAAAAGAAAAGAAGAATCTGTCCTAAAGAAAACGAAAAAGAAGTAATAGGACTAATAACTAGTTCCCGATGGGTCTACTCCACCTGATTAACAAAGAGCCGTTACTATTTTGATTCCCTACCTGTATGGACGTTGGTGATGGAGTAGTTTTGGCACTACATCCGGTATTACCATTTGTGTTTTGGTATTGTAAAAATTATTGTTATTCCTATATTGTTTTTATTGTTCTTTTGCGTTTCTTGCTTCCTATGTAACACATAACTATAAATCTTTAGTGTTTTCTTTATTCGATGTACACTGTGGCTTACCACTTTTATTCCTGGCCTTATTTAGTGCGTCTACTCCCGCCGCAGCTTTTAATAATTCGTGATCCATTTATCACTCTTTACACCATACCTCTCTTTTGTACATAGAATGGAAGACGTCTCCATAAAACAGCCAAAAACTCATCAGTGTGTTTGTCCAAAAATTTTGCCTTTGTCAAATGTGATTGTATATAATGCTTGATACTACCTGCTTGTTTTGAATAAAATGGTCTCAATTCTACTCTAAGCTTTTCCTGAGTCTCTGTTGACCAAACCTGTTATTTAAACATCATTTTAAAAACCTCCCGAGAACTAAATTCATCTGCATGTGCACATTCCCCATTGCGATGCCAGTCCTACTAAACAATATACGGTAATATCTATTTTCCTTTGAGCGTCCCATTTACAAGAGAGGGACCGAGAGAATACCCGCAAGAAGTGATTAGGATGTACAACCCCATCCGGTTTAAATTTGGGAAATTGTTTAGTGATATTCACACCAGATGTAATAGGTCATCCCCACTTGTTATTAATCCAACCCAAACCTTTCGGTTTCTGATTCTTGTTTCTTATCTCTGCTTTGGTCCTTAATATTTCATTCCATAGTATATCACACTCGTTAGCTGCCATTTGTTAATCTGAATTCTTATCTTCCACACAGGGAGAAACCTCAGATTTATCCTTAAGCTCCATATCTAAAATTTCTTCTACCCTGCGTTCCCAATTACATGACTCGCCAGTTAGTAAGGTAAAATTTTGATTATTCTGGTGTTGCTCTAACTTATAAACTCTATTGAAAGTTTCAATAATATTGTTGTTTACTATATCTAAGTCATTTTTGGGGCTAGCGGCCAACCCTTCCACCTTCAATTTAGTTGTAGCTAGTTCACTATCAACAGATTGTAGTTTTTCTAGGATGGACTTATCTCTATGTGCTAATGCACCTGACACTGCCCCTAGAATCGCCTGTTTGTTTAAATACTTGCATTCCTCGAACACCTGTCCTGAAACTTTTTTTATTTGTTCCTTTGTCACGAAATTCTGACTCCAATTACTTTTCCTTTCATTCCTAGACATGAGTTAAGTCCCGAAAACATTTCACTTATATTCTGTTTGGTTTTGACATATTTTCGAATTTTCTATCTTTGTCACGAAATTCTGACTCCAATTACTTTTCCTTTCATTCCTAGACATGAGTTAAGTCCCGAAAACATTTAACTTATATTCTCTTTGGTTTAGACATATTTTCGAATTTTCTATCTATTTTGGTCTCTAAATCTGACAGGTTTTGCTCTTAGATAGTTTTTAACGGCTTCGTAAATTGCTTAGTGTCCGTTTTACACTCTTGCAAGACTATTTTAACCTGCAAGTCTATTCTATCTGACAATCCTTCATATCGTTTCTCTACAGCCATATCAATACACTACACTGCTGCCCTAAGGAATATCCTAGCCATTGTTTCATTGTATTACACCTTAGTTATGTGAATAAAGAACGCAGCATCGCCATCTATTTGTTATTTTGTATACTATGTCAGTAACACAACCTCTATCGGAACTTTGCTATACTAAGCTGCAATTAAAGCATAGCATACACCAGAAACTAAAAATTACGGTATCTTTTCTTCTCCTGATCCGATTTTGATGAAATGAAGCTAATATGTTGTGCCAAGGTATTCTCAGTTAACCTATGACACCGCATCAGAGTTCGTATAGAACTCTTGGAGATTTGCTGTACTACACTATACTTCTAAGCATGGTATACACATAAAACTTCAAATTAGGGTATCTTTTCTTCCTCTGATCCGATTTTGATGAAATAGAGCTAATGTTACTTTTCCAACTATTCTCAACTTACCTGTGGAAAACTATGAAAGTTCGTGTAGTACTTTTGGAAATTATCCTCAACAAATAGACATACACGATGGCTTTTAAACAAATGATTAAATTATGATGTCTTTATTTGCTCTGATTTGATTTTAATTATTGTAGTCTTTATGTAACTGCACGATATGCTCAAGTTACGTGTGAAAATTCCATGAAAATTCGTCAAGTAGGTTTGGAGATTAGGGGTTTTTAATATCGTGAACACGTAAGAATAAATGAAAACAACCAATCTAGTTTCTATTTACATCTCAGAAACGAAAACCATTCAGCACTTAACATCGAAAACGCACTTACTATTTTGCATAAAATACCAAAGGGAATAGAAATGAATATTTTGGAGGAATTTGAAATATATATTCACACTAAAAATTATCCAAACGAAATACTTAATGAACACACTGATTTCAAACATAAAAATTATCTGGTTACTTTTATTGACTTTATCAATGAAAAAGGCTGAAAATCGAAGATATACTAAATGTACAGAGGAAAAAACAAAATAAACCTCTCTGACCAATGTTAAAGTTAAAAAAGTATCTCATAACTTAGTTGATTACTGTATATGTAAACATCTTTGGCAAAGCTGTTGCTAATTACGAAAAAATATAAAAGTTTCTTTAAATTAAAGTTTTAATGTAAAAAGCTGCATAACACCTGACAGTTAAAGCAACAGTTACGCCAGATGTCAACATTAATTTACGTCCAAACATCGTAGACGTAAGTTTCTTAAGAAAATTTATAACAAACAAATTTATGTATATTTTCCTCTTGTTTGATTTATAATTAATGTAATTCTTATAGACGCAGGCGCTTGAGAATGACAAACTGTCGAAACAGCTGTAGCAATATTAAATAAAACATAAGCAGCAATCTGGAACTTTATTACAATATCTTTTTACGACATATAGGATGCTGCAGGGCTAACAATTAGGAAATTAGGGGAAAAAAAGGGTTTTTAATACTTCAACAAACAGATCCAACGGTTATCGAAAACACTTAAAATTACGATATGTTCCTTTTCCGAGATCCCATTGTGATAAAATTATGCCATTATGTTCACCCAAACTTTTCTCATGTTTCCTGTGAAAACCGCATGAATATTCGTCCAGTAGTTTTAAAGATTGAACAGCGACAGGCCTATATTTACAGATTTATTATTAGTATAGATTTTGGGATCTCTAATTCCACTTGTTGTGTCAGTTTTTATGTGTGTTGATGTGCGAGTTGAAATTATTGTCGTCACGTAAAACGATGGTTGAGTAGGGTAGCTTCTTGGAAAGACTTTAGTAGCTAGGGAGATGACTTCCCAAATACAGTGCCTTACCTCTTCTGAAACTGAACAATCAAAGACTACCGTCGTCAACTAATAGTGAAGCCAATACTGTACAAAATATAACTTACTTTATCTGATTGACTATCATTATTAACAACCTTCCACAAAATATAGAAAATTACGAATAAACAAACACACGTGTACTTTCCGTCAAAATTACCATTACATATCAAAATTGTGTAAGTGTTCGAACAGAATTATATAAAATCCTGCCATGACAGGATTCGAACCACCGACCCCAGAGTTGTAAGGCCAGGACGGTACCACCTGAGCTACACAAACAGACGCGGCTACCGTTTTACTTATTGGTACTTAGTGTGTACATGTACTTTGCGAAACTTTATTATAACGAAAAGCATCGAATGGCTTCGGCTGGTTGTTATATAAGCTCTGATTTTCAAGAACCATATATATGAAGAAATTCTATCAGCCGCGGTGGAGTAGCCGAGCGGTCTAAAGCACCTCGCTGCGGAGCGCGCGGTTGCTCGCCGTGGAGGTTCGAGTCCTCCCTGGGGCATGGGTGTGTGTGTTTGTCCGTAGGTTAGTTTACGTAGGTTTAAGTACTTTGTAAGCTACGGACTAATGACCACGCAGTTTGGTCCGATAGATTTACAAACATTTGAATTTTTTGAAATTCTATAATCCGATACCCATGTCATTTCCTTATGCGTGTTACTCAAATTTCGACTTACGTCGTGAAGTGGGCAGTGTCGTTCGAGCATGACGGGTGTTCCGGCCGGCCTGTTCGAGTAACGGAACTGGTCCTTACTTCTTGAGCGAGCGCCGCTGGTGTTCGTGCCGTCTAACAGCCAACAACTCGTCGCACTTCTACGTCTATTTCGTGTTTTTAAGGACTCTAGGAACGAAAGTGTTATGTACTATTATAGATAAAGGACAACAATTAGGAGCATGGGGGACGCTAACATGAATGCAGGTTTTGCGACGCTGATCAGCAAGTTAGAAGCCATGGCTGAGGACAGGGGAAGAAAAGATATCGTAATTTTTACTTTCTGGTGTATGCTATGCTTGAATTGCAGCTTAATATAGCAAAGATCCGATAGAGACGCTGTTACTAACATAGTATACAAAATAACTAATAGATGGCGATGCTGCGTTTTTTATTCACATAACTAAGGTGTAATACAATGAAACAATGGCTAGGATATTCCTTAGGGCAGGAGTGTAGTGTATTCATGTTAGCAACAGCCGTTGAATCCTTTTTGAAAAATCAGTCAAGTACAATGATGGGAATAATTATTTGTGTTGACAATGATATAAATAATTAATGTTGTTCCGATCAGTTAAATGATGACCCCCTAAAGCTGATATTTCGTTGCCTACGTTAACATACTAAACCTATGCCACTGCAAGTAAAATCTTACCTAGGTACAAAAAAAAATTACTAACTTTATCTCGCTTGCCTAGCAATGTCATGGTAAGAAAAAAAGTGCTTTTTTCCGCGGATATAATTTGAATTTAAAACATAACGACGTTCCTTTGCGTCTATCGATGTTTTCATTTACTAAGAAATCTTTGCAAGAAACCACAAATTTATGTTCAAAATCAAATGTTTGTAATTCTATCGGACCAAACTGCGTGGTCATTAGTCCGTAGCTTACAAACTACTTAAAGCTAGGTAAACTAACCTAAGGACAAACACACACACCCAGGGAGGACTCGAACCTCCACGGCGAGAAACCGCGCGCTCCGCAGCGAGACGCTTTAGACCGCTCGGCTACTCCACCGCGGCACAAATTTATGTACTTTCCTTTCTGATTTCTATTCGTACTTATTACATCTTGAGTTACCACTAAGTCTTCTCTTCTCTTTAGAACAATGAAGTTTTTCTCCGTTTATCCGTTACCGTGGTAACTTCTTAAGTCTATGTATCTCAGATTATCACGATGTCCGTCACTTTTAATCACTCTCTTCTTCAATGATATCTTCTCTTCCTCTTTACTTCTTTTGTGTTCTGACAATTTGGTCGCCAAATCCTGTATGTAGTGTTTCGACCGTGCGCGACTCGCAGACACTTCCAGGCTTTCATTTCTCTTTCTGAAACATGTATAATTCCCGTTGTAAAGTTACTTCTTCCCTATTTCAGTTGTAAATGTAGTTGGAGGGACACTAGTCTGTTCCTCCTGCACTTTCAACATCTTGCTAATATCCGAACTTCTTACTATCCGAAGATTGTTCTTAGGAAGACGATCAGAGAAAAAGAAAACGTGCAATTCACTCACAACAACGGCAATTAATTAACATAGATGTAATCAATGAACCACGTGGTGCAACACTCTAGTTACATGATTTCTCCGTCAGAATATAGAATCCTCTCGTACAATACCATCAACACAAAAGAATATATTGTGTTAAGGAAACAATTCCAAGGAGTTGAAACTTCTGACTTAAGAGAATTTCATTATCACGTTTGCTCCTTGGAGGAACCTCAGGTGTATCCTCGACCGTCCACCGAGGCAGACAAAAACTCCAATACTGTTTCTCTCACCTTAATCCCCAAATATAAATGTCTTTGGCCATCTTATGTCGTGATATAGGAATGTAGTGCAATGTACTACAATGTTAAAAGGTGACCAATCAGCATTGATTTCTTATACAAATTCAAAGAAATTCTTTCCTAATAGCGAATTTCTTAAGGCTCCACTGTTTTAAATATAGATATACAACTGAACAGTTAATTTTGTGTTGCGGCAGTACTCGAATCCTCGGTTTAACATTTTTTTTTTTTTTTTTTTTTTTTTTTTTTTTTTTTTTTTTTTTTTTTTTTTTTTTTGCGAGCGTTCGCCTTACCATTAGGCTGCCTGAACACGACTCCATTACAAACCCAAGCTTACCTATACCACACTGACTACGAACAATTACATTTATATCTTAATACTCGCAGTTTGTACTGTATTCCCGCACCAGGGAGAATGGAAACAACGAGGCGTCTCTCGACGTTGTTTTCATGATTGCCTCGCTTTGGTATTTGTAACTGACTCTCATATTGGTAGTCTGTGTGCCATATGGAAGATTGGGTCGGCCCTAAAGTTGTGTTCCAGTAACCTAATGGTAAGGCGACCGCTCAGAAAAAGGGGGATACCCGTGGTCGAGTCACGGTCCGGTATAAATTTGCATATCAACATTTGATAGATATTTTATTTTCTTCTTCTTTATATACATAAAGCAGAGTGTCCGTATATTTGTGTATTTGTGTGTACAAATTTCATACAAATCTACAGTTTTGTTCCAATCATTGATATTTTGTACACGTTATCTTCAATCGATGAAGACGGTCGCCATGTGTGTAAGAATCACAGCACACAGTTCATAAGAAATGAAATGTGCGACAAACTGCTGCATTAAGCGACGATGCTACTCATTTTCTCTTAAACCACTGGAACGATTTCAACCAAATTTAAAACACATGTTCCTTACGTACAACGACAATTGCTTTTTGAGTAAGAACCACATACGACACATGATTAAGGAGATATAACGTCATAAACAATAGAAGTTGCAAGATCAAATGTTTGTTAATCTTATGGGACTTAACTGTGAGGTCAACAGTCCCTAAACTTACAAACAACTTATAAACTAATATTATGGACACGACAAACATCCATGCCCGAGGGGGCATCCGAACCGCCAAAAGGGAACGGCCTCGTGCATCGGCGCATGCGCTCGGCCACTCCGCCGTGGCGAAGTTCCAAGAAACTGCGACATAATGCGACGAGACTTTATTTATATTAGATGAGAATGACAGTATTTTGCGACTTGCGACAAACTTGAAACACAATTTCAAACCTTTATTAAACTTTCCTCGCCGTCAAACATATCAATATAATGAAAGGAAAATAGTTTCTTACTTATTACTTTCCCGCTGTTCATGGAACAAAACTAGACATTCGGTATGACGTTGCAGTTTACAATTTCTACACTACAATGTGTAGTCGCAGGATATTTTACACATACTTTACACATATATAGATGAATAAAATTTAGAAATTGTACGACACGTAGTTCATGAGATATAAGAACAATAACAGTAACGTTCATGGAAAACCGCCTCAGTACGCATCCGGTTTTAATCTATTACTTCTTTACAAGTAACTCCTTAAGCAACGGATTTTACCGACGTACAGCACTTATACAAATGAATATATAACTCCATATTATACTACTGTAAAACATATAAGTCAATAAATATGAGATCGTATATACTGCGATGGAGTCTAAATTTTGTATATTATGCAAGACAGCCACATATATATTCTCTGATAAATGTAACATGTTATTAGAAAAAAGGACAGAGGGAGAAGGGATAGGAGAAGTACTACCTCAAGGTTTTAATAAATGAATAAAAACACGGGCAACGCCAAGCTTTCAGCTAGTATCTAACATAGAGGAACTGCAAAAATA
Organism: Locusta migratoria; assembly: GCA_026315105.1. Taxonomy (NCBI): domain Eukaryota; kingdom Metazoa; phylum Arthropoda; class Insecta; order Orthoptera; family Acrididae; genus Locusta; species Locusta migratoria. Next base: position 430,638,847 of record CM048747.1, read on the forward strand.
CCTCTTGCGCATTAATTTCGTTAAATTATTTAGACCACTGTAATTCATCATGAATGGCATTCTTGTACTGTGTTGACCGAATGGTCGCATTGGTCATGCTAGGCTTGGTTTTGGACAAAAAACCTGTTTTAAATTTGACCCTGCATAAAGAGTTACAGCAGGAAGGACTGGGTGTTAACCCCTTCAGCCCCACATTATTAATTCAGCTTTGCAAAAACTAAAATCCAGTGTTTTCTGCATTGATAAAGTGCAGAAAACATAAAAATACGTTTTAAAGTTTTGGTTCGAAATATTGTGTCTTTTATGTCATGTATTTCATGCACAACACAACGTTTGTATCGAGATATTTTATTACGTGGACATTACTTTGTTGATAGTTAACAATGCCAGATCGATAATGCTAGTACCAAAGACATGATAATTCACTTCTGGAATAAAAGGAACCACGCTCACGCTCACACTCTAAGCAAAGTACAGACGGCAACGCAACACAACCTCCAAGATCGACAGATTAATGCCTCAAAAGTAGTTACACGCCGTACCAAGTGGCAAACTGTCGTAGAAGCACGTTGTTCTTCAACAAAAATGTAACTTTAATGATTGATGTTCAAAATGCACTATAAATCAACTTTTAATATGTTGTTGTCCAGGAACTACACTGGGAGAATGGAAACGAGGCACTTCACTACATTGTTGTCATAATTGCCTCGCTTTGTCATTTGTAATTGACTCTCATATTGGTAGTCAGTGTGGCATATGGACGTTCGGGTCCGTCCTGTTGTTGTGTTCGGCTAGCTAAGGCGACCGGTGGCAAAAAGCGGGATACCCGGGTTCGAGTTACGGTCCCGTGCAAATTTTCGTATCACTGTTTGGTAAAACATCCGTATCTAATGAAAAGGAGCTGTATAAAATTATCTATTGCGAAATAATTTCTTTAAATATTTTAGACCACTGTAATTCGTCGTCATGAAAGTTCTTTTATTCTGTTAACCAGAGAGCTCTCTACCCTCATGTGCGACTTTCATTCATTTTTCGACACGGTCACCTGTTTAAATTTGTCCGAAAAAGTCAGAGTCGCAAAGAGTATTCTACAGAAAGGTGGTTGCGAGGGGTTACCATCTCCCCACAAGTGTCACTATCTTACTTAATCGATTCGACAAGTTTACTCAAGAACTACCTAAAAGTCACCTGCATCCAGCTCTAAGAGCTGCTGTAGCTCCCATGTTTACCTTGAACAAGCACAGCTTGAAACTGGAGGAGTAATTTTGTACTTTATTTTACATTTTGACTTTCATTATGTCCTTTAAACTCTCATTTGTTATGTTTGCACTTACCTTTTTAAAGTAACTATGTCACAGTTAAGGTTACTTCACTGAAAGGTAACTTGGTTATAGTTATAATTGATATACATCGAAAGTAACTAACTGTATCAGTTACAAGTAACTTTGCAGCTATTTTTGCTGTTACTTTTAAATTTTTTTATTGTAACTCGTCTGTAAATCCGTAATGAACTTTACTCGTGTAGAAGGGAAAGGAGCTTTTGTGTAAATCAATAATTAAATACATTAATACATACATAATTACTAATAACACATAATTAATGCATTATTAAATAAATTGTTCAGAGCATCTTCTATGTCATTGCATTGCAATTTAATTTCACCAAATGTAGTTTTTCTAACCTTCAATCTGACGAAAGTTATGTCTCATGTTCTGTGATTTTCGCGTCTCCGTGAAAACTGCCGTTTTTGTTGTCTACTACATATTACGCTGAAGTGTCAGCAGTGAGCAAACATTTCAAACTATGTATTCGCAGCAGGAGCTACGCTATGACAGATGAAGAGGAAGAAAGTAATTGAACATGAATTTCTAAGTTCGGTTTGGAGTTTCAACTGCTTTGAATTGTTCTCCCAACGCGAGACACTGTGCAGCAAAGGAAATAATTTTTTTTCCATTTAACGTAAAAAATTCGAACACTTCATCATAAGCTGGCCACGGAATTCGTCCGTCTTCTTCCTTCTCCATGTCGAAAGGTGTGGAAAATAATCAGAGACTACGTGTGACGTCAGGTGATGGTTGTATACTCGTTCTTGCGTGCATAATTATAAAATAAAAATGTTAGGAATGTATCGATACTATTAAATGTAATAACGGTTGTGAAATATATAATTCATACATTTACAACATACTTTATTGAAAATATGTAATTTAGAAATAAATATTGTTTCTTGTTTCTCTTCACTAAAATGAAAGCCAGGTATTCTGCAGTCTTGAAGTCTTGAGATCTGTACAAAAGAAAGTTACACTGTTAGCGAGGAAAAAGTAACGAAATTTCCGTTAAATCGTTAACAGTTAAAGTTACTTTAGGCAAATAATAACGCAGTTACCTTTGAAAAGTAACTGTTACTAGTAACGGAGTTACAAGTAACGCTTTATCCCCCAACCCTGTTTTTCTTAGGTCTCTCAAAACTACCGTTGAATTCCTATTGTTTTATATCTTACAAATGTGATTTTTGTAATTTTATTGTAAGGCAGTATGATGTTAAATAGCTCTTGATATTGTGATACAATATATATATATATATATATATATATATTGTATTTCAATATTATTTTAATTTTGCCATTGTAATAACAGCTGGCTATACGGTCACTGCAACCAGAAGCCATAATAAAGAAGCATAAAAACAGAATGAAACACAAAATGCATAAAGAGCTGCAGCAGAAGGAATATTTATTCTGGGTGTTACGCAGCCTCGGGCAGTTCCAGCTGTGTGGCCGTCAAGCGCCGACAGCGTCCAACACGCCACAGCAGCATCCGGCGGGCCGCTGCAAGACCGCAAACGTCACGGGCTGTTCGGCCGTTTGTCGCGTCACAGACTCTTAATTGTCCTCGCACGCTCTCACATCCTCTGTGCTGTCCAAATCGCTCGTTAATTCAGTTAACAGTGGAAAAGCGCTTTTACGGAATCGGGTTTATGATTTATTTTGCTCCGTCGCGTCACGAAAAGTGGGTAATGGCTCGTTGGCAACCATTTGTCAATCATCTGACACACTCACAGACGAATAATTCACGTCATTTACGGTCCCGTTGAAAGACCCTCCACCCGTCTGTCAGTCGGCGTGAAATGCAGCGCACGGCTGCAGCAATAAAAAACACCAACGTGAAAGTGTTGTCGTTATGGACTGACGTGTCGCTAAACACAGAAACGTTGGTACGCGTTTGTACGTACGTTATAAGCAACTATAGTCAAGAGGTTGGTGTTCATACTTCTTGGGATACTTCAATACAAAGCTGAAAGGTCGCACTACCACCCGTAGGATTTGGTAGAGGGGGAGAGCCGGCCGCGGTGGCCGAGGTGACTGAGGCGCTCCAGTCACGGACTGCACGGCCACTACGGTCGGGGGTTCGAATCCCCCCTCGGGCATGGATATATGTGCCGTCCTAGTTCGTAAGTAGTTCATAAGTAGTTTGTAAGTATAGGGACTGATGACCCCGTAGTTAAGTCCCATAAGCTTAACAAACATTTGAACATTTGAACAAGAGGGGGAGAGGGAGTAAGGGAGATTGAAGAAATGACTACTTTATGCCTACAAGCTAAAACATTGTAGCCGGCCGCGGTGGCCGAGGAGACTGAGGCGCTCCAGTCACGGTCTGCACGGCCACTACGGTCGGGGGTTGGAATCCCCCCTCGTGCATGGATATTTGCGCCGTCCTAGTTCGTAAACAGTTCAAAAGTAGTTTGTAAGTTTAGGGACTGATGACCCCGTAGTTAAGTCCCATAGACTATACAAACATTTAAAACTTTGTAATTATGAATAATTTATTTATTGCTTCTAGCATTTGCTTGAAACAGATACCATAAATATCTTAAAATTTTCAGTTAATCCAGATACTTTGGTAGTTATTGGATCGTATTCAGATCGTATTCAGTATTATAGTAATCATGAACATATTTTTATCTAATATATCATTTAAAAAATTAAGTTTTGCGTAGATTTTCATTAAAAGCAGTGAAATAAAATTGCACTGACGTGTTTTACGGCCCACTTAAATATGTAGTTTTATAAGTTTTTGCAAACATCTTGGTCCAACATAATAATCTAAAAAATGAAAAATTATGGTGATTACGACTCTACTATTGGGATAATATCTGTGCATCCAACACGTAATATTCTTTCTGACCGTATTTTAACAAACAGCCAAAATTATATGTTTGAGTTTAGCTTTGACAAACATACACTTTTTTGAACTTTTACCTCTTTGAACTATCCTTTTAAATATCTCTCCCATATTTTCATCATATTTTTCCGTTAACATATTATCACCTGTCTTGCCTTGATAGTTCAAAGTTGATTCTCTTTGCCTGTACTGGTTACGAATGACTATAGGCTGGAACGAATGTAGCGTACATTTGGCGTTCCGACGAAGGAGTGGATGGAACACAGCATACATTTGGCGTAGATGTATAGATTCTAATTAATGACTTTCAATATATTCCACAAATAGTGAATAAACGCTTAGAAAAAGTAAACAAGGTAATTTGTTGCAATGTATACACTTCCCTTCTGTTTGATTAAGGAACTACACTTTCCACAGAAATCTGGGATTTCCTTTATACACGAAACTACCTGTATCAGCACTTTGCGCAGAATGTTCATCATTGCAGTATCCTCCCAGTTTACGTGCATATGCTTCAGACCATTGTTCAATTCGTTGTTACGTATTTCACGGCATGTTCACGAAATAGAACAAACACACATTTTAGAGGGAGCATTCTTACATATGCACAATTCTAAACATTGAACACAGCTCTATTTAATTAATTAATGTGTCTGAAGCCCCTTTAGGGAAAAATGTTTAAGTAATAACGGGTTTCGAACCACTGACCTCCAGCATCACAGACCAACTTGTTGCCCACTACGCTGCGGCTAACAGTTAGAAGTCCCATACTTCAATCTCGTACTATTAATGGCAGTTGTTAACTGATGCTAATATTGCATTTTTATACACTAGATTATCATATACCGTACGAAAGACGACGTGTTTTTCTTGAGTGCACCATAGCTTTGGAATGAAAACGAGTAAGTTACAATAAGAAATCGTCAAATACGCAACGCAAGATGGCGTATGCCAGAGAAGGAATGTCACGTGGCATTTTCGAACGGGGAGGGTGTCATTTTTGCAAATCTCTCTCAAGAAATACGAGTTATGAAAAATAAGAAAAAAAAACACATAATGGAGCAAAGTTGTAGAGAATTTTCTTCTCTACAAATTGGGTTATTCCATTTTCGCGTCAGATGAACGGTTTATTTGCAATTAAAACGGCGTTTTTGCCATTACTAACGTATTTATTTTCCGAACTATTTGAAAAAGCGAGGTTCTGGTCTCTGGTAGCCCCTAATTAGGTCTGTAAAATTTGGTGCCGATCGGTTGAGCGGTTCGACCTAAAATGTGGGAACACGTTACAGACAGACAGACATCGTCAAATCGCCGTTATTTTTGCACATATCTCTGAAACGATACGCGATGTGAAAAAAACACAAGAGAGCAAAATTGTAGAGACTTTTCTCCTCTAAGTAAGTAAAGTTGTGAGGCGGCATCGTGAGTCGTGTCGGGATAGCACAGTCGGTAGTGCGCTTGCCCGCGAAAGGCAAATGTCCCAGATTCGAGTCCCGGTTCCGGCACACAATTTTATCTGCCAGGAAGTTTCAATAGCATGCTACTTTGCCAAAATTATTAGTCTATCTTCTACCCTTTATATAGCAAATGATCTTCGTAACATTTGTGTATAATAGCTGTAACTCATACACTGCTTGTGAAGTGGATTTGTTGGACGTGGTTGGATTTCTGTGGAATCTGATGAGAACCACCCCGCATTAAGTTTTCATAGTAGTTCATGATACATTCGTATTCGTAACGAATTCTACGCCCGTTACGCAATATTATGTTCCTATTTATATCACCCAATAACTGTGTCACCGGATATCCTGATATTCTTCTCATTTGACTACAGTTACATCCAATATGTCTATATTGAGCATTTTCATACCTCTTTTCAGGTTTTTTCAGCTTTCCTATTGTATTCCAACTAAACCTTTGACATTCTCTACTCCGACCCATACGATGTTACATCTTTCAGTTGCAAGTCGCACGTCTTGTAGACTCAGACTGTGCCTTTAATGCAGTGTTTCAATTGCCTTCTTTTACTGATGGTCAGTGCTAATTTTTCCGTATTTTCCGTACAGCGCCGATTCTAAGGGCAAGAGAATGCCCTTAACATTTTCCACCATATGATTGCAAGCCTTTAGCAGAATGAAGCTGATTGCCGAATGTCATCGGTCGCTATTACTGATGTATTATATGACAAATTTATCAGTTGTGGATATCGGACCAGTGAACGAGAGCGTTCTAGTTATGAACGAAAGACGCTACTTCTAGAGTAACGGTTAAAATCTGAGACGGTTCAAATGTTTGTAGAACTTATGGGACTTTACTATGGGGTCATCAGTCCCTAAGCTTACAAACTACTTATGAACTACCTAAGACTAAAGATGGCACAAATATCCATGCCCGAGTGGGGATTCGAACCCCCGACTGTAGTGGCCGTGCAGACCGTGACTGGAGCGCCTCAGTCCCCTCGGTAGTGTAGACCGTTCATACATCTAATTTATAGCAGGCACTATTATCAATCCGGAATCAACGGTTTACGATCTGAAAAGAGTAGTGTGAAATCATTAAGTTGAAGAAATAGTGTCTGCCGTGAAAAGGAATATAATGTTACATATCCGTTTCACATTTATGTCGTACGGTATACTAGAGAACTAATTTAATTGAGAAAATACAAAAACTAACTCTTATTCAACACCCAAGTAATTCTGATAACATCCTGTTTAACTTATTTATCCGTGCAAGTACGATCTATTTTTTTGTACTGAATGTTAACAAGGTAAGATAAAGTAGGGCTTAACGCCAGCTGTCAAAAAAGAACTTGATGTTGAGGTCAGAATATGCAGGAAATGACAGTGAGGAAAACTTTGAGTCCTGACAGTTTCCGGCGTTATATTCATCTAACAAACAGGGGAAGCAATAATTTTGACTGCATCTAGCACACACTCAGTGGCGTAGCTATCATAGGGCTGGGCGGGGCAGTGCCCCGGGGCCCCCGAGCTTAAGGGGCCCCCTCGGCCTTCGTGAGCTGCCTCCGGAAAAAGTTACAATAGACCGTCGAATTTTTTAATTGTTTTTACTCTCCCGCTCTAACGTCCCTCTCCCTCCCCTCCCACCAAATTTCCAGTAGTAACTGCATTGGTGGGTAGATCGCATAACTAATGAAGAGGTACTTAACAGAATTGGCGAGAAAATGAATTTTTGGCATTCCCTGACCAAAAGAAGGGATCGCGTGGTAGGACACATTCTTAGACATCGAGGAATCGTAAATTTAGCATTGGAGGGAAGTGTGTGGGGTAAAAATCGCAGAAGGAGACTAAGAGATTCGTATAGTAAGCAGATTCAAGTGGATGTGGGTTGCCGTTCTTATGAGGAGATGAAAAGGCTTGCTCAGGATAGAGTAGGGTGGAGAGCTGCATCAAACCAGTCTCCGGACTGAAGACCGTAACAACAACAACAACTGCATTGGGCCACCGAATGGCGGAGCAAAGCTTCCTAATGGGACCTTCACACGACGCCGTTCGCCAATCGCTGTGCCGAACACTTCTGTCGGGATAGCAGCAGAAGTAGCGGCAGCATCAAAGCCGTGTTGCGGCGTGCCGCTCGGCGCAGTGTGGATTATCGCGCGCCTCTAAACACTGCATAAACTTCTTATTGGTAAATAGAAGTGTACAGTACGATTATCTGTATAAACCGGTTTTTCGAACATCCATGCCTCCCAATAAATTTGGATAATCGACGTTCTACTCTATATAGCCGGCCGCGGTGGCCGAGGAGACTGAGGCGCTCCAGTCACGGTCTGCACGGCCACTACGGTCGGGGGTTCGAATCCCCCCTCGGGAATATTTGTGCCGTCCTAGTTCGTAAGTAGTTCATAAGTAGTTTGTAAGTTTAGGGACTGATGACCCCGTAGTGAAGTCCCATAGACTATACAAACATTTTACTCTATATAATATTTTACTTGAATGAAGGATTTTCGACCTCAAAGGCAGGAAGTGAAATCCAAACTTATTCCCACCTCAGGATATAACCATAACAAGGTCTATTGCTTGTCCGCTAAGACGTGTACCGTGTCACTATTAGCGTGTTGTCGGTTGAAGTCGGAGTTGCGAAATAACAGTCAATTGCGCTGAATTACTAGTAGTGTGTATGACAATAAACGGTGTGACCACATTTGAATATGAAGTATCTATAGTGTATTAGTACAGAACGGTATTGTTATACTAACTCCTGTTTGTGTAGTGAATACCCTTGAGGAAGTGCTTCTTAATCATAAATCCCAATTAAGTGCTAACGAATTGCACTCTGAAATTCGTGCAAGAAGAAGAGAAAATATGGATAGTCGATAGGCGCATCATCAGTGAAGCTTCTTCCTGCAATTTCATTCTCCTAGTATGGATAAATTCCAAAACTATCTCATGGGGTCGTTTTATCTGTGTGTCCTACCGAAGTCGAACTCTATTCCTCTGCAAAATTTTAACAAATCCACCCATTAATTTTTGCTTGGAAGCATAAAAAACAAACTTGCACAGTTATATTAGAGCGTACAATTAAATATTATCTCGTCCATTGCACGTGATACTTTACTTAGTAGTATTTGCCTCATTTTGTCTTCTAGTGGTCGGTAAGAAGCTGATGACTAAGTAGTTTTGTATCTGTATAGTTTCAGTTTAAAGAGGGCCCCAATGTCATTTTTGCCCCGGGGCCCTCAGTGATACAGCTATGCCACTGCACACACTATGAAAACACTACGTAGGAGCAAAACAATATATTTGCTCCCTGAATGAAACTTTCACTCTGCAGCTGAGTGTGCGCTGATATGAAACTTCCTGGCAGATTAAAATTGCGTGCCGGAACCGGGACTCGAACCTGGGACGGCATGCAATTTTAATCTGCCAGGAGGTTTCATATCAGCGCACACTCTGCTGCAGAGTGAAAGTTTCATTCTGGAAACATCCCTTAGGCTGTGGCTAAGCCATGTCTCCACCATATCCTTTCTTCCAGGAGTGCTAGTCTTGCATAGTTTGCAGGAGAACTTCTGTGAGTGTGGCGGTAACGTGAGTCGTGTCGGGATAGCACAGTCGGTAGTGCGCTTGCCCGAGAAAGGCAATAGGTCCCAGGTTCGAGTCCCGGTTCCGGCACGCAATTTTAATCTACCAGGAAGTTTCAATATATTTGCTGCCAGACAGAATCGAAGCAATAAAAATTCAATATATTATCCCTGAGCCAAGCATCGCTTCGTAGACAGTCTCTCTTAACGGCAGTTGGTAAGGTGCATATGGTGATAGATCCGTATCAAAATTCCACTGATTTCCTAAACGCTTAGCCATCTGGAGTTCCCACTTGGTGCACTCTCATATCTCACCACGTACCACGTACCATGTACCATACATTTGGACGAATTCGGCGATGACGAGTAGGCGTTATCTCCTTGTTAGCGTGTGCCAATAAACTGCCTTTCTTCCTTAATTCCTCTGCCTTAAGTTATTTTACTTCTAAGTTCCAAAAATTCCAAAACTTCATCTATGTCGTGAATACCGATTCCATTATCAAGTTTCTCCCTGTTTTCATTTTTATGATTTACCATTGGAAGTGCAAGTTTCCGGTTTACTCTCAGCTCATATTCCGTATTTATTCGTTTCACGCTGTAGATCCTGTAATTAGTCATATACAAAATTTTAAATGATGCTCCTACTAGGTACAGATTTTATCAGTGACACTTGCTTCACGAGTTCAGACGTCTTTTAGGCAAGAGGCTTTTGAACTTATAAACGTGCGTATCTTTTTAAACATAAGTTGATAATCTCTAAACAAGTATTTAGTTGAGAGAACTGCTAGAAAGGGCTTTCAGGCGTGGAGAACTTTGCTCAGCAAGTTTAGAGGTTTTTGAACGTATATAAATATTTCTAAAATATCTTGTAAAAATGTTTTCTAATGTGTATTTTAGGAATTTCTATCGGTTTCGATATTGTATAACAAACTGCAGTATGTTTCTTTCTTAATAAGAGTTATGGTGAATGTAGTTTTCGAAAAGTTGTAATATATAAAAAGTTTTTGCGATCTACATAATTTTCTTCTTATTGACCAAAAATATGTTGGTGGACTCATGGCATAAATTAGTTTCTGTTAATATAAATCATCACTACTATCTCGGCCGTGGAAATTATCTGACGAGTTTGTGAAACTGTGAGCAGAAATTTTAGACGTTTCTATCAGGATACAGGAGTTTCGTTCCTTACTTTCAGCATTCTGCAGTGCTAAAACATGATACGCTTTGACACCATCACTTCTGTGGAATTATTCCTTATCTCACTGATTTGTTTATCCTTCTTAAAATATGCTGAAAATTTGTAACAACAACACGAAATAACCCTTTTTAAGATACTTGTGTCGTAATTTATGCTACTAAGTTTGCTGCTATTACAAATTAATAGAAATGAAGGCTGATTCGTAATTAATCCACATGCGACAGAATGGTGAAGATGTTCGTCACTAACTTTATTGAGAAGTATTGTTTAAGTTCGTAGAATTGTATTTGAAATTCAGCCTTCTAAGCCAACCGAATTTTTGCTTTTAGCTATTTTGGATATACAGTTAAGATAAATTATAACATGCTAGACAACATGCAACGAGCCATGGTGGTCCAAAGACGTAATGCTCGAATAACTTATTTTAAATAACTTCAAAACTTAAATTACTTGAATCCGCACGATTTTTCAATCCTCTAGTGTGCATTCAGATGCAAGGAGAACTTTCGTTCATGCTGATGCGGAACTGATGTTAGAATATTTTTGGAATTCACATACTCTGAGTATATGAAAGCATTTGTATACTCTTCAGACCACAGTTTTGTGCCCAAATGGGAGGACACCGCTTGCGATTACCACGTTAACTGGTGCAAGAGTGTCGTTCTGAATCACGATGTACTTCTTGCCAAAGAGGGTATGAGTCCTACTTGAACCACGAACGAGTGGTTCTTGTGAGATACACTAGTACCAAATACATTATTTAATACTGATATCTCGTCACGTTACTATACATTCTCATTTAGTTAACGATTCGTTTACAACACAATGATGATCAGATTATTTTGCTTCTACGTTTTTGGTAATGTATCAACGGTTTTTCAAGGCGGTCAGTTGTCTGTATCTCAAAATACCTGTGAGTTATGAAAGTTTGTCACTTCGGTAATGAAATACCGCTTCGACATCAAACGAAAAACCTGCGCAAAGCGTTATGGATACAACTGTGTAACTACGAGCGAGCGTCGGTCTTACACAATTGGCATCGATTAAGAAGGATATTATTTATTTATTTAGACTTTTCGCACATAAAATGGTGAAATAAATATTTTTCGTAATGATATTCATACGCAAGATCGGCCATAAACACCCGAAAATAGGTGTCTTGGCCTGAAAGTCAAAAAATACACGCTACAGACTTAAATTTATATATAGAGAACAGTCTGTAGTGCAATATTTTTTTTTCTAGTTTCGGTCTTCTTTTAGACCATCTTCAGGAATTTTAGCTCCACAACATCAATGGAGCTAAAATTCCTGAAGATAGTCTAAAAGGCTCCACGTTAGCTGCCAGCTCCACAACATCAGTGGATCCCAAAATTCCTGAAGATATTCTAAAAGATGACCGAAACTAGTCTAAAAATATTATTTCACTCTACACTGTTCTCTATATATAAATTTAAATAAGAGTGCTGTTGTCCAAAAAGTGAAACAAAAATGTTTCCAAAAATATACAGACTTAAAGATTGACACTGCGGTCTCACAAGGAGAATAATTTTGTTGATTGTGACAACGGCCACGGTAGCATACCCTTACATACTTCCGTCTGATTTAAAATTGCAAGTGGGTGAAATATTGGGGACGTTGTTCTGAATAAGGGTCGCTGAAAAGCCACTTTTGAATTGTGAACGTTGGTGATTCTGTTTTCCGTCAGAAATTAAACAAGAAATCGTGTTCTATCAGTTTCTGAAAATAAGTCCATAATAGATTGAAACAGGTGTATGGAAACTTGAAAATCTGGTGAAGCATTTTGAACTTCGTTCATGTATGAATATTTGTATTTGACTTCGGTGTCGGCGTTTAATAAATGGGTGTGAAGTGTTCTTCTAAATACGAGGTATCGGACCCAATGTTTTAATTCAACAATTTTCTTAATTGATGAAGCGAAAAGTCTAGGAGTGCAAAAAACACTGAAAGTTGGAAGCTGCTCACTCGCTTCCTGCTTCATGCTTTTGGTTCATAAATAGTAAAACGTCTGCAATTAACATGTAAAATTTCGCTTAATAGTCTTTGTTGAGAATATGTATGCCAATATCGCTAGTCGAATATTTTGAGATGACCGGTTTCGACAAACTAGAGCACCTCATACGACATAGTGCTTAATGTCTACGTTTTAAAAGCCACACGTGTGTTTCAAATGTACTGTGTTAGGTACAAGTAACCATAACACGGTACATTTCAAATATGTATATGACATGTATAACTTTCACATCAAGCACAATGACTTATTAAGTTCTACTTAAAAATATAGTAATTTGAAGATGACAACTATGTTTGTCGAAATATGTCATAGCAAATAAAATATTCAACAAGCGATATTGGCAAATATATTCCAAACAAATAAATTTGATCGTCCCCTCGTTTCAAAGATCTCAAGCATTGACTACTTAATTGTATTTCATTTCGTTCTGCGTGCCCCCTGCCCCCCTCCCTTCCCCCTCTCCCCACCCCACAAAGAAATCTCATGCGCACGTGGAATTGCCCTACAGCTTCTAAATATACAAGGGTGTGCAGATGTGATAAAGCAGCAACCATCGATAAGTAACATAAACGCAGCTCGTGTGACATTATGTGGCCAAGAATCCAGGGAAAAACAAACGGGCAAAAATAACATGTACTACAAGTGATAAATGACGACAATGTTATCAGGAAACCAAATAATGCAAAATGTGCTTGTGTTTGAATTAACACACGTTAACTGCCTGAACGTGTGTATCCAACAATGGACTGCTCGTATTGAAAACCTGTTGAATGAATGTAGTCACAATAGAGGAATCTGCATTGTATCCCCATCCGCTCCCCCCCCCCCCCCCCCTCCCCGTCACACACACACACACACACACACACACACACACACACACCGTAATATTGCCTTATAGTGCTCGACTAGGGCGAAACATATATTTCTTATCGCACATCCAGCTTTGACTAACAAATACCGACAATGCGCATTCAATTGAATAACACACTGTTCTTCAGATATCCATGAATGTCTCGCGCCGGCCGCGGTGGCCGAGGGGACTAAGGCGCTCCATTCACGGTCTGCACGGCCGCTACGGTCGGGGGTTCGAATCCCCCCTCGGGCATGGATGTTTGTGCCGTCCTAGTTCGTAAGTAGTTTGTAAGTAGTTTGTAAGTTTAGGAACTGATGACCCCGTAGTTAAGTCCCATAAGACTTACAAACATTTGCACATTTGTTCCATACGTCCGTGTGTTTCATCATTATACCAACAAACTTGTAACGGATATTTTAGGCGTCTTGAGCGACAAAATGAGCATGGAAAACCATGCCCGGAAAAAGCCATTCCACGACGCTACGGAGAGTCCAATTTACAGGCACCAGTTCCTGTCTTTTGTGGTGTCGCACAAGTACAAAGTGCGCGCCACTTACTTTCGCCGCGCGCCGCCATGCACGCACGACACGGCGTTCTCACGACAGCCACGAGCGCCCTCTGCTGCAACCCCGCTCGTGGCCACCACGGAAAGACATCGGTCACTTGGGACTGAGATAGCAACCAGTTAGGACCTTCGTAATCAGATAGGCACCAGTGAAGACTTTGCTATCGTACAGGCACTAGGCAGGGCTCTAACAACTATGTATCAACATTCTGCAGTACTATGTGCTCATTGCCCTAGTCGCAACGCAACCTGTTATCAATGTGGCAAATCAGGACATGTACAGTCTGTATTGTTACATTCTGTGCAATATATATCTCTTTCTAATTTACTCTAGTGTTTATAGTTTCTGGCTGCTCCCCTCCGTACCTGCACCAGCGGGCTATCCTTATTCCTGTGTCGGTCTTATTCCACTCGGCCACCGACACCTACGACGAGGCTGGGACACAAAAGCGACGACGAAGTTGGGACACAAAAGTGGCGACGAGGAGTGATAGACGAACCGTGGACCAGCCCGCTTACAGCAGCCAGACAGCAGCAGTCGGAGCACGCAGAAATTGCTCCCGCCCACCCACCCTTATTATAAGATTTTTGGGGAAACATTTTCAGTTACGTGTTTGTGGACTTTTTTGTTGCAGATCGTCCTCTTTCATATTGCATTTGTGTTTTGTTATAATTTACTTGTATGCGCGGCGCCTAATCGGTCAGCATGGCCACTACCCCGAACCCAAACTTAATGGAAATTATTCAGTTACAGACGGCGCAAATCACTCAACTACTGCAGGCCGTGTCGCAGTTGACGGCACAGGCTGCTCACCAACAACAACAGCCGTCATATCAGCAGCCCACACCTGCCGCTGCGCCGCTTCCTACATTTCGCCAGTACAACGAACGTGAGGAAGAATGGAGCGACTATTTCGCACAGTTTCAAGAACTCGTCGCGGCTCATCAAATTACAAGTCAGAGAGTGAAGAACCTTTTCTTATCGATTGTGGGCCCCCAGACCTTCGTACTATTGAAAAAACTTTTCCCTCACGCATCTCTTCGTGATGTAGACTTTGAACAAATTGTAGATGCACTGAATGCTCATTATGAGAGAAAAGTTCTTGTAGCCGCTGCACGATACCGATTTTTCAGACTTAAAAAATTACCGCAGCAGTCACACCAAGAGTGGATTACGGAATTGAAGGGCTTAACCCGCCAATGTAAATTTACTTGCTCATGTGGACTTTCGTATAGTGACGTGATGTTGAGGGATGCGATTACGCAGAATATTCAGGACCCCAGAATTAGAGCAGCAATTCTAAAACAGTCTGACCCTTCATTAGACAGTGTACTGCAGCTTATTGAAGCGCATGATACTTTTGACTTAGCTGATGTAGAAATGCAAAGCCACAGTGTAAATTCAGTGGGCCGCAACGGACGCTTTCCTAGCCGTAGTTCTCAGTATAGCACTAGTGATTCTTATTTTTCTACCGGCCGTGCTGAACAGACAGTGAACAGTAGCCAGAGTAAAAGTGCGACGCAAAGGTCGCCCCGTAGTGTTAGACACAGTAATTTGCATAACGGGCGCCAACGCTCATTTCAGAAAAATGTACGTCAATCTTGCCCCCAGTGTGTGTCTCGCCACAAGCGTGCTCATTGCCCTAGTCGCAACGCAACCTGTTATCAATGTGGCAAATCAGGACATGTACAGTCTGTGTGTATGCAAATTAAAAACTCAAAGGATGGTACCGTTAGAAACAGTGCTTCGCAGAGTGCGAGAACAGTTCATTCTGTAAATGTTATATGGGCTGTGGAATTGAACAGTGCTTTCCTTGGATCTCAATTGCAAGAAAGTAGTTCTGCGCCTATGGCAAAACTATATAGTGCACCACGTAGCAAGCGCCGACGAGCGCGTAAAACAGTGCAACGGAAAAGGGTTCGGGACAAGCAAAATGACTGTGAACAGTGCATTCCTGTAGTGAAAATAGTGCCTTCTGCAACTGCTCCTTGTAATAGTGCCCAGTACTGTGTAGCTAGTGACAGTAGACATCAAGTAGCTACTCAAAAGTGTAGTGCAGTAGTTCGTAAATCTGGAGTAGCTTCGCAGGCTTGCGCGGACGCCGATCCGGCGGTAGTGTCATCTAGTGACAGTGTTGTTAATCCGCGGCGTGCCGAGTCTGCGCCGCTTACTTCACTACGCGGCCCGCGCAAGCGCAGTAAACAAACCGTAGCAGACGTTGCCCACATTCGCGCACCTGTCGAGCGCCGCCAGCAAAAACTTTTTGTGAATCTGTGTATAGAAAATAAGACGGTGCAATTTCAGCTTGATACTGGTTCCGCTGTCACATTAATTAATAAAGACACGTATGAACTTCTGGGCTCGCCTATATTGTCGCCGTCTCAACAAGTACTAACGGCTTATACAGGTCAAAATATTCCCGTGCTAGGAACGTGTAGCCTGCCCGCCTCTTTTCAAGGTGTAACAAAAACAGTTGCTTTTGTAGTTCTTCAGGCCAAATCGACACAGAACATTTTTGGACTAGATGCTTTTGACTTGTTTGGTTTATCAATTCAAAGAGATGTGCTTCAGATTTCGTCAATAGTGCCTCAGGATAAAATCAATGCATTGTGTGACAAATATAGTGACTTGTTTTCGCCGGAACTAGGTTGTGCAAAAGACTTCGTGGCACATGTAACTTTAAAAGAATCTGCAGTTCCAAAATTTCGTAAAGCTAGACCAGTGCCTATCGCCTTGCGTGATACAGTTGCCGAAGAACTTAAACGTTGGCAAGATAGTGGGGTGATTTCTCCTGTTTCTGCGAGTCAGTGGGCCTCGCCTATAGTAATTATACCCAAGCCGTCAGGAAAACTTCGTCTCTGTGCGGACTTCAAATCAACAGTGAACAGTCAAACAATTGTCGACACTTATCCCCTGCCCAGACCTGAGGAACTGATGGACAAATTAGGACAGTCTCGCTTCTTTTCCAAGATTGATTTAGCAGAGGCATACTTACAGATTCCACTTGATGACGAGTCGAAAAAGTTTTTCGTCATTAATACTCACATGGGCCTTTTTCAATTTCAACGCCTACCCTTTGGCAGTTCTTCCGCCCCCGCTATTTTTCAGCGTTTTTTGGAACAGCTGACAGTTTCGGTACCTTGTTGCTCGAACTATTTAGATGACATTGTGGTATCCGGACGTACAGTTGAAGAACATTTAGCAAACCTGGAGTGCCTTTTCAAAGTTTTGACTGCAGCAGGTCTACGTTGTAATAAAGCAAAGTGTTCGTTTTTTCAAACTGAAATAGAGTACCTAGGCCATGTGATTAATGCCCAAGGAATTCATCCCTTACAGTCACATCTTAGAGCAATCAAAGACTTGCCTCCTCCTAAGAATGTGCATGAATTGCAAGCAGTGATGGGAAAGCTTAACTATTATTTCAGATTTATTCCCAATGCCTCTCAGATTGCAGCTCCACTGCATCACTTACGTAGGAAGAATGTTCCTTTTGTATGGTCTAAAGATTGTCAGGTTGCCTTTGACAAACTAAAGTCTGCACTACTCAGTGACGCATGTTTGATTCCCTTTGACCCACAGAAGCCTGTAGTGTTAGCAGTTGACGCCTCGTCGTACGGTCTGGGTGCCGTTCTGTCGCATCGTATTGGTTCTTACGATCGTCCTATTGCCTTTGCATCCAAGCTACTGACGCCGACGCAACCGAACTACAGTCAGATAGAAAAGGAGGCCTTAGCAATCATTTACGGCGTCACAAAGTTTCATCATTATCTCTATGGCAGAAAATTCTATTTGTTGACAGACCACAAGCCTCTCACGTCGTTGTTCTCACCCACAAAGCCGATTCCGCCACGTACGGCACAAAAGCTTCAGAGATGGTCCTTGATATTGTCTAATTATCTGTATGAGATTTTGTACCGACCTACCACTAAACATGCTAACGCGGACACACTTTCCCGACTTCCGGTTGGCCAGGATGTATCATTTGATTCTTCAGAAATGGCATGTTGTCAGATAGACTCCAGAGATGCTTCCGCTGTCGCAGACTTTCCTTTGAACTCTCGTCGGGTTGCACAGGAAACAGCTGCGGATGCAGACCTAAGTGTGGTAGCACGTTTTGTTCGCTCAGGGTGGCCTGCCAGAGCCAAAGACATTGATCGGCCTCTGGTTCGACGTTATTTTGCACAACGTCATGCATTATCTTTAAGTCAGGGTGTACTGTTGTTGCATACCGACAACGACCAAGCAAGAGTGATTGTTCCTCGTTCCCTGCAACGAGAAGTGTTACGCCTCCTGCATCAAGGTCATTGGGGCATTGTTAAGACAAAGCAACTGGCCAGACGTCATTGTACCTGGGTTGGTATGGACGCCCAGATAGAGAACATGACGTCACAGTGTACGGTTTGTGCGGAGCATCAGGCGGCTCCTCCGCAACGTTTCTCAGACTGGCCACGCCCCAAGGGACCATGGCAACGTTTACATATTGACTTTGCCGGACCTTTCTGGAATACGCGCTGGTTAATTGTTGTAGACGCTTTCAGCAAGTTTCCTTTTGTAATTGCCATGAACTCAACGACAGCTTCTAGTACAATCAGTGCCTTAACATCAGTGTTTTGCATCGAAGGCTTGCCTGAAACTATCGTCAGTGACAATGGACCTCAGTTTGTTAGTGCGGAATTTCAACAGTTTTGTCGTGTGAATGGCATTCAGCATATTACCACTGCACCTTTTCACCCTCAGTCCAATGGTGAAGCAGAACGTTTCGTTCGAACATTCAAGTCTCACATGGAGAAGATGAAAGGTCAGCAAGCTCTTCAAATTTTCCTGTCTACGTATCGGTGCATGCCACGTGACGGCCCGTCTCCTGCCGAGCTGCTACACGGCCTCCGTCACCGCACTCTCCTTCACCTGCTGCAGCCTCCCACGCACCGAGTCGGTTCGTATGGCGCTACGCGTTTTCAGGTTTCCAAGCCGGTGCTGTACAGGGTGTTTGCTGGAAACAAGAAGAACCTATGGATGCCGGGCATCATTCAGCGTGCTCGGTCGCAATATGTATGTTGTACGTTCTTCCACAGGGTCGGAGCTGCGGCGCCACGCAAACCAATTGCGCTTGCACAGGCCGCGCGATCCTGTCTCCGGTTTCTTGATTCCAGACCCAGTTCACCGCCAGGGAGCACAAACACATCGTTCGTCAACGGGTCCAGCGTCCCCGGACTACGAGATCGTTCCGATGGAGATCGACGCGACGCCGCCGCTGTCGCCGCCGCAGATGACAGCGTCACCGAGAGGGACCCCGGGACCGTGCGTGCCGCCGCCGCCTGGGCCACGCACCTCAGAAGAAGATGACCTGCTCCCTCTGGGCGGGGGCGGGCGCCCTTCCGCTGGTTTTCGCGGGTTTTCCAGCGGAT
Source organism: Locusta migratoria (assembly GCA_026315105.1). Classification (NCBI taxonomy): domain Eukaryota; kingdom Metazoa; phylum Arthropoda; class Insecta; order Orthoptera; family Acrididae; genus Locusta; species Locusta migratoria. The sequence goes on from CM048747.1 coordinate 430,658,122, forward strand.
CGCAAGGTGTATACCGGGGCGCGGACGGCGTCTCGATCCCAGCCTCAGCTACGACGCCCGTCCCACCAGTAACGCCCCCGCCCAGGCCCTCCTCCCAGTGCCGTCGCCGTGGCCCTCAGCCCTACGCCACGACGGCGCGGCGGTTTGGGGGGGAGGGGTGTGGTGTCGCACAAGTACAAAGTGCGCGCCACTTACTTTCGCCGCGCGCCGCCATGCACGCACGGCGCGGCGTTCTCACGACAGCCACGAGCGCCCTCTGCTGCAACCCCGCTCGTGGCCACCACGGAAAGACATCGGTCACTTGGGACTGAGATAGCAACCAGTTAGGACCTTCGTAATCAGATAGGCACCAGTGAAGACTTTGCTATCGTACAGGCACTAGGCAGGCCTCTAACAACTATGTATCAACATTCTGCAGTACTATGTAAAAGTTAAGTATTGTTACATTCTGTGCAATATATATATCTTTCTAATTTACTCTAGTGTTTATAGTTTCTGGCTGCTCCCCTCCGTACCTGCACCAGCGGGCTATCCTTATTCCTGTGTCGGTCTTATTCCACTCGGCCACCGACACCTACGACGAGGCTGGGACACAAAAGCGGCGACGAAGTTGGGACACAAAACCTTTAGCTACTACGACGCTCTGTAGCGTCATTGGATGACGTTTCCAGGCATCGGTTTGTATAATCACTTTGTTCCTCAAGATACTTCCCACATCTCCTAGAAGTTTGTTCGTGTAGTATCGTAATTCTGATACCCACTGAAGTGTGGGACATACACCCATCTCAGTCTTCGACGTCCATTTACTGCCGGAAACATGAACAGAACGAAATTTTGTGAGTGACGTTTTTTCATTGTTAGCATGTGAGGAATCGCGCTGCGAAGCCCGAGTGCGCGATTCACCCTGTATACTAAGATCTACACTGTCCACTAGTAGTCTCATTCTTCCTATATTTCGGTCCATAGATGATACCCATCACCGACAAAACTAGTTGTTCGAGGATAAGACCGCCATCGTAAGTATTTATTGATCAGAGTGACGAGTACGGTTGTGAAAGGCGACAATGTTTTTGTAGGTATTATATCTTCTGGGTTGTAAGGCCGTGTTCTTGGAATCTTGTTGCTTCCTACCATTTCGTCCGATGACGCGTCGGAATTCTTCGGAGGTTGTCAGTCTGTTGAGTCTTGCCGACTGACGGGTCGGGGGTCTGATAGCTTCTTAAATACCGTCTAAAAGGGGCGTGGCTAAGATCCACGTGATAAGCAGAGATGATCCTTGACAAAGATAAAGCTGTACTATTGAACCATGTCAAAGATAAAAACAGTCATCGATTTGCAGAGCCACAGTCCATATATCGTTGAGTTTCATAGTGTCTTCTTTTCGATTGAAATTATCATTACGTTTATATATTTCAATCGTTTCTCTGTAAATTTTGGATAGTAATTCGTCATGGAAGATATAACTTCAGTCTCAGAGAATTTTACTATATGATTTCCTGATTGTAAGCAGTGTTCCGCCACATCCGATTTTTCAGTTTTTACAAGTCGGCATAGACTTTTGTTCTCCTTTAGACGTGTGTTTAAACTTCTCTTAGTTGTTCCGTTGTAGATTTTACCACAGGAGCATGGAATTTTATAAACCCCGCTTGCAGCTAAAGGAGAACGTTTATCTTTTACAGATCTGAGGGCTTGGGATATCTTCTTTGTTGATTTGAATACCGGTCTTATTTTACGTTTTCGTAGAATCTTCCCAGTCTGATCCGTTACCTTACCAAAGTGGAGAGAAAGCGTATTGCTCCATCGTTGTGTTTTTCCTTGTCCTTCGGCCTACTGTTATTTGGTCATAAAATTATATTTATTTATTTCTCAGAATATACTGCCTGCTTCAGATGTAGCTCATCGTCCAGATGTTTTGGTGTCCAAATTCTTTTCGCTCTGTCTACATCTACATTTATATTTACATCTAAATCACACTTAAGTGCTTGGCAGAGGGTTCATTAAACACTTCCATAACTTTTCTCTACCTTTCCATTCTCTAATAATGCACGGGAAGAAAGACACCTAAATTGTTCAGTTTTCGATCATTTGTCTTATTTTATTGGGATGCTCATGTCTCCCTAAGTAGGTGGATGCTAGCAAAATATTTTCACATTCGGAAGTAAGAGTCGGTGATTGAAACTTCGCAAACAGATCACGCCGCAATGAATAACGTCTTTCTTTTAATGATTTCCACCCCAATTAGTGCAACATTTCCGTGACGCTTTTCCCCAGGTAACGTGATAAAACAAAACGAGCTGCCCTCCTCTGAACCTTCTCAATGTCTTCCGTCACTCCCACCTGGTGATAGTCCCACAATGGGCAACAGTACTCCAGGAGAGAACGCACAAGTGTGATGTAGGCAGTCTCTTTGGTGGAGCTGGTGCATCTCCGAAGCGTTCTTCCAATGAAACGTAACCTTTGGTTCACCTTCCCCACAATTTTTTCTATGTGTTCCCTCCAGTCTAAGTTATTCGTAATTGTAACTACTAGGTATTTGGTAAAATTTACGACTTTAAGGTTTGACCGATTCATCGCGTAATTGAAGTGCAACGGATTTCTTTTAGTGGTCATGTGTATTACTTCACACTTTTCTTCATTTACTGTCAATTGCCAATTATCGCACAATGTAGAAATTTTATCTACATCGCTTTGCAGTTGCTTTTCATCCTCTGTTGACTTCATTAACCGATAAACGACAGCATCATCCTCGAACAGTCTAAGGGAGCTATTCAGATTGTCCCCTAAATCGTTTATAAACACAAGGAAGAGTAGGAGAGCTATAACGCTTCCATGGGGAATGCCAGACATCAGTTCTGTTTTACTCGATGACACCGGCAATTACAACGAACTGTGTCCTTTCTTATAGGAAATCTTGAATCCAATCGCACAATTGGGGAGATATTCCATAAGCATGTAATTTCATTAGAAGCCGCTTGTGGGGTACAGTGTCAAAAGCCTTCCGGAAATCCAGAAATGTTGTTGTCGTCTTCAGTCCGCAGACTAATGCAGCTCTCCACGCTACCCTGTCCTGTGCAAGTCTCTTCCGGAATTTATTTGAGATCCCTTGTCGATGGCACTTATCACTTCATGTGAATAAAGGGCAAGCTGTGTTTCGGAAGAGACCTTGCTACAGGACTTCTAATCTCAACTCTCTTTTGTTGTGGATGATGATTAGAATCCAAGAATATCCAAGAACACGGCCTTACAACCCAGAAGAGATAATACCTACAATGTCAACCGGTCGTAAAAGCCTTCACTCTATCATCAGAAGACAATGTTTTCCTCCTGGGAAGTGGCAGAACCCTCCACTCCTGCACCGTGTGACACTCATGGCGCGGCGTCCTCTGGGCGCCAGCCGTTGGCCAGGAGACGGCGCGCGCACAGTGGTCGTGTGGCCCCGGGGCCCGGTCTGGGGCGGCAGAGCGTTCGCAGGCCGCAATTAATGGGCCACTCCCGCCCCCTCCCCCACCCCTCCTCACCCCCTTTTTGTCTGCGGCGAACAAGAGGACGGCACGGCTAACGAGGTTCTGGCCACGCACCCGACATCGATTTTCGATTGCTGTGTGTGCCGCAAACCGCTAAGTTATTGCTGCACTAATCAAGAAGCCCGCATCCAATCCGTGTACTTGTCGAACATGATAAAGCAGCGCCTAAGTGAATACCGCTGAAACTGGCCCTGCAGGCTACGTATTAAAAACATTTCTAGCTGCAGAGCTTCTGTATACGATAAGTGATTGTTTCCATTATGTTCCGTGCTATCTGTCCCATACAATATCTACTTTTCACTTCACTGAAACTGTTCTCTCTTCTTTCATCTCTTCTATCTCTTATATCTGTGTTCTGTTTTCCTAGTGCACAGTTTTTCTTCATACATTCTCATCTTAGTTTCCTCTTGTTTCTGAGATAATAGAGCTGTCTTATACTGCGGACATGATCATCGATTTTTATATTTTCGTTTTTGTTATTGTAACGATACACAACTAAATATATTTTATCGATCAGCGACGTTTGTCGCCGTGGTTCCCCCCTTCTCTTAATGTTTTATCTGCGAAAATGATTGTTTCGCCCATCTTCCTTCTTTTCCGGCAAGCCGAGAGGACGGAATCGCGATCACACTCTCTCTTGTTTGAGGCTGTTAAGTGTGGACTTGTACGCAGATTGCTCTATAATGTAAGTGTGAAGGCTTTCATATTTTATTTTAAAATAAAACCTCTTTTATTAAGAGGAATCTCTCCACCCTTTCTTAATTATTCATTTCCTTGAGGTTGTAAGCTCCTTGATATTCCGTCGTAACATGGTCATACGCCATTACTTTCGCTTAGTATGTTTCCTTGATTAAATCCCGATCAGTTATTTTATATCATTACCTCTTTTCCTTTTAGAACATGCATTCGTGTTAATAGCTTAGCGAAGTCGTACATATTTTTCTTTATCAAACTTCAGTACACGGTCTGGCAACAATGACTTGGGAGATGAACAGTCCGACCATTAATTTATTGCGGAAACTATCATAAAATTTATCTAAACCATTCAACAGCCTATTATTATTAGTTGCTGTGATCAAGATCTCCAGAAAGAAGCTCCAATAGGTACTTTCCGTAAGTTTTCTCTGTAATGTTATATTTGTTTGTTGCCTCAACACCGATCTATATTCCGCCTATCATTTTCTGTAGTCATTTCGTGTATTAATTTCATCCACCCTTGTGTAAATTATTTGTTCAGATGTTTATGCAACTTTTCTATGAACGAAACTTACCTATTATTTTACTCGGGAAGTTCCAAATTAATTCGTACCGGCTACTTCACAAAGGCAATGTTACATTATTACGTCACCTTTTCGATGGAGTAGTGCATTTATTGTGATTTTTTTATTGTGTTACTCTCTATCATCCACACGGAAATGGTTGCGTGGTCTTAGACGTCATGTCGCTCCCAGAGTAGGTTTGAGTTCTCCTTCGGAGAAGGGACTGTGTGCTTCCCTCACACAGTACTTTGTAAGTCTAGGGACTAATGACCTCAGCAGTTTCGTCACTTACGTTTACGAACATTTGAACACTGTATTAGTTAAATTAGCCAACGGCCGTGCCACAGTGGAAGCACCGGTTCCCGCGTTAGATCAACCGAAGTTAAGCACTGTTGGACTTGGCTAGCGTTGGATGGGTTACTGTCCGGGCCTGACGAGTGCTATTGGCAAGCGGGGTTCATTCAGCCCTTGTGAGGCCAAGTGAGGAGGTACTGGATTCAGATGTAGCGGCTCCGGTCACGAAGACCGACATAACGGCCGGGAGTGCGGGGCGCTGACCACTTCCCCCCTCAAAAAATGTTCAAATGTTTGTACAGCTTATGGGACTTAACTACGGGGTCATCAGTCCCTAAACTTACAAACTATTTATGAACTAGCTAAGACTAAGGACGCCACAAATATCCATGCCCGAGGGAATTCGAACTCCCGAGCGCAGTGGCCGTGCAGACCGTGACTGGAGCGCCTCAGTTCCCTCGGCCACCGCGGCCGGCCGTCCCGCCTCCATACCGCATCCAGTGACGCCTTCGGGCAGAGGATGACACGGCGGCCGGTGAGTAACCAATAGGCCCGCTGAGGCCTGTCGGACGGAGTTTACAGTTAAATTAACTGGATATTGTTCTGCGTTTATGGATGATTTGCTTTCATAGTCTCTTAGGGGTCGTTATGAGTAGATGGCCATAAAATACATCCTCTTTCGCATAGTATTAGAGAGCGTTTCCTTTTCCTTTTAGACCGTTTCATTTTTGATGTGTAGTACCTTCGTTTTCCTTCTATGATCTTTAAGATTTTCCTTTTTTGTAGCCTGTAGGATGGCTGGCTCATGGCAATGCGTAATCAGTTGCTAAAAAATTTCATCACTTGTAGATCACGTCATTGGTACAATGGGTGGGAAAAGATGACATGTAGTTTAAAATATCGCATTCCCGTGAGAAAATGCGCCAGTACTGTCTAGACGTATTCTGATTGGCTATCCCCACCTCTATGTAAGAACCCCCAGATTTTTTTTTTTTTAAATTAAATAATTTCGTTAGGTCATTGGCATCGTGCTACTCTTTCAATTGGACTCCACTCAGGAGATTTGCGTGCCCCTTGCCTACCCCACTTATCGAACCAGGGAAAGGGGTCCTACAGCTCAACGTGCAATCCGAACCACGTGTCGTTTCTGGCACTCCTCACATCGCTGAAAGGTGAAGGATTGGTAAAAACGTAGACAAAAAATTCCGTGGTCCGATCGGGTTTCGAACACGCAACCATCCGTTATGTTGTCGAGCTTCTTACCCTGACCCGACATTGTTTTAAATAATCTATGAACTAGAGTATAGAACTAAATGTGATTTTTGTGTAATTAATATGTTCACATAAAACTTTATTATGGTACGTTTTGTTTATGCAATTATGATCTAGTTTTAAAAACAATTGATTGTAGATACTCTGGAAAGGGCTTTTCGCGGCAAAATTGATGGTGCGCGGGACCGGCAGTGCCCAGTTGCAGGCAGTCCAACACAGACGGCTCTCGCGTTGCGACCTGTGACAGTCGCGCCCTTAATTTACTGTAATTAGGATTCAAGTGTAAGAAGATGATGGACGGTGTTAAACATGTCACTTGTTGTTTCATGGCATATAAATAAATATCGTGAAACAACTGCCATTCCTTCTTATTTGAAAAATAGATACCAGTTATAAAAGCTCCACAGCACTTCATGATAGGAGAATCGACGACCAGTGCGCTGCTTCTGCGTCGAGACAACGGAAAAGAAGCCAGGTTACTGAACATAAACTTTAATTGCACGCACTGATGTTGCACGTAGTTGTGCAGTGCTGCCTAATTAAATCTTTAGACACTGGCACAAGTGTGTGGTAACACCTCAGAGGGAATGTTTTAGAGAAAGTGTTAGAGAGACGAATAACTAATAAAAATTTGCAATCACTTTTATCAAATTCGACCATTTATCACCGACCCCGCCATAAGCTCTGGTGTGTCTACATAACCTTTGAAATTTATGTTATACTGCTACGACTAGTACGTTTGGTTTTATCACTGTTTTATAATGTTTAATTTTGGACCGACATAAAAAGGATTTCTCACTGAATGTATCTGTTGTTAGTTGCAAGACCAGTTTATTTTTATTTTTCCTCCACTGCATTGTTTTCCCTTCCGCAGCATTCCAACTGCTACATTTTCCGAAATACATGAACACTGTTACTGTTTCAGTCTTCCGTTCTTGGATTTAAAAGTATTTACAAGGGGGGTTGTTGTATGTTTTAATTTCTTTTTCTTAAAAATATTTTAAATCAATCTGGAAATTTTTCAATGCGATTTCGACAGTAAACCTGCTGCCATGTTCGGGTCTGTATACTCTAAAATGATTGCACATTTTGCTTATCAGTATTTAAATACCAATAAAATTTAATGACATTTTATCACTGTATCTGAAATCAAGCCAACGGCCGTGCTGCAGTTATAACGTTCCATGAGCCGCCCGGATTTTGTTTCAATATTTATTTATTCTTCATAATTAATCTCGTATTTGTTACCATTATTCAGTGTTTATTTCATGTAAATTACTAATGAACTATCATTGACACAATTTATGAAAATAAGGTATAACGCTAACCAGCACATTTTTATCTGCTGAAATAAAAAACCGTAATCCCGAGTATCATATGTTTTACTCAATAAGAAGGAGCAGCAATCTATTTTCTTTATGGAATGAAATTTTCACTCTGCAGCGGAGTGTGCGCTGATATGAAACTTCCTGGCAGATTAAAATTGTGTGCCGGATCCGGGACTCGAACCTGGGACCTTTGCCTTTCGCGGGCAAGCGCACTACCGACTGTGCTATCCCGACACGACTCACGATGCCGCCTCACAACTTTACTTCCGCCAGTACCTCGCCTCCTACTTTCCATACCTCACAGAAGCTCTGGAAACATCCCTTAGGCTGTGGCTGAGCCATGTCTCCACCATATCCTTTCTTCCAGGAGTGCTAGTCTTGCATGGTACGCAGGAGAGCTTCTGTGGAAAGTAGGAGGCGAGGTTCTGGCGGAAGTAAAGTTGTGAGGCGGCATCGTGAGTCGTGTCGGGATAGCACAGTCGGTAGTGCGCTTGCCCGCAAAAGGCAAAGGTCCCAGGTTCGAGTTCCGGTTCCGGCACACAATTTTAATCTGCCAGGAAGTTTCATATTTTCTTTATTCTTCTTTTTCTACCATTCATTGGTTGTGACAGCTAATTTTAATGAAATTTGCCTTTCTAATTATTTCATTTAAAAGGCATCTCATTATCCCTTACTGTACAATATATTAATAGTGTGCGAGTTTTTCTTACAGATTGCCACCAGCTGCCATTTTCTGCGCAGTGTGCGAAATTAAATGTTGGAACGATGCACAATACTCCATAATTTATTATATTAGAATATTTTGTTCCGCACTAAAGGTCCCTGAGATATACGCCAGTTTATCCAAATTTAATTATTTTTCATTTTTTTGCTAGCCGTGGACTTATGATAAATTGGTGTTTTACGAGTGCATTCCAACAATTAGTTTCTGTGCAATTTATTTGTGGCGAACTCTCTTCCGCGGAATCATACAGGTTTTTATAGGACGTTGCTAGAATTAAATATTTTGTGTCTTTTTCCAGCTTCATTCAGTTACAGCAAATTTTTGCAGGCACAATTTTGAATAAGAGTGATACACAACGCGGCCATCAACTTAAGACATTCCTCCCGCCGTAATTTTAGTGCTAATTTTTTCATTTCGAAAATTACGATTTATTTCAAAATTTATTTGCTTTCGTTGTTAACTTTTTTTTTTTTTTTTTTTTTTTTTTTTTTTTTTTTTTTTTTTTTTGTTAGGCGCTACTTTTTCTAAATTTACTTCATTTACATCCAACCACTACCTTTTCTTCCATTTAAATAAATTTATAAATAAATTTATTTATTACTATTAGGGAGAAATATTTCACAGTGTTTTCCGTTTTGGGCGTCGCAAAAAAGACCTGATTGCGTTGAGAACAGCTAGGGGGGAGGAATATCCCCCGAGTCAGTTAAAGGACAACAAAGTCGGCAAGAGACAACTAAAAACGTGACAATCACACAAAGTAACCGAGCAACGGCAAGAAATAAAATGTAAAAGCCGACGTCTGTGGCTGACCGACCGTGAGACTAAAAACAGGAAAAGTCAGCCACGCGGAAACAAAGGGAAACCTCTAATCGGAGTTCATGAGAGGACAGACACAGACAATGCTGAAGAAAAGCCTTAAATGAAGGGGTAAAAACCACTGTCCCGAATAAAACATAAAATAGTGTCAGCTACTTTGCCATCGTCACTCAAAACATGGGTTAACAGTGCACGAAATTTAAAACTCCACCGCAGAGTGGCTAAAACAGGGAATTCCACTAAGATGTGCGTCACCGTCAGGCGGGCGCCACAGCGACACACAGGCGGGTCCTCGCCATGAAGGAGATGGCCGTGAGTCAGCCATGTACGGCCAATGCGGAGCCGGCACAGGACTTCGGAGTCCCTGGCGGCAGGACCGGATGTGCTCGAGAGCGCGGGAAATTGCCACCAGCTCCGCGGTATAGACACTTCAGCCATCTGGCAGAGTGTGTTGTTCAACATGGTTGTCATGAACGTACGATAAATCAACCCGGTTCTCAACTTTCGAACCGTCCGTGTAAACTAGGACGTATACAGGGAATCGACCTACGACCGCTAAGAACTGGCGACAGCGTGCGTGGGCCCGATATGGAGATGGTAGTGGGTAAGACTCAAGTTCCTGCAGCAGCGACTGGACTCTGAAGGTGATCGTATGACCCGACCTGGGCCACCGTCGTTGGCCATGGACGACCACATGGGAGAAAAGAACACGACGGTTTGGGTGACCTAACGAGCTATGCACGAGCGCTGCATAGGCTGCAAGCAGTTGTCGGCGGTGGCTCTGCAAAGGTGGTTTCCCGGCCTCAGCAAGTAAGCTGGCCACACGGCTGGTGCGAAAGGCACCCGTCGCGATGCAAACCCCACAGTGGTGAATGGGGTCCAGCGAGCGCAATGCTGAGTGTGACGCAGAACCGTAGGCGATACATCCAAAATCTTGAGGGGCCTGCACCAGAGCCTGATAGAGCCGCAACAGGGTGGAGCGGTCAGCACCCCAGGAAATATGGCCAAGGTGGCGAAGAACATTGAGGTGGCGCCAGCACTCCCGTTTTAGTTGACGGGTGTGGAGGAGCCACGTCAGCCGGGAGTCAGACAAGCCCTAAAAATGATTGTACACGACCTCTAATAGGTGGTCGTCCAGATACAGTTCGGGCTAATGGTAAACCGTTCGAAGCCGACAAAAGTGCATAACACTTGTCTTCGCTGCAGAGAACTGGAAGCTGTGGGTAAGAGCCCAGGCTCCCTGTAGCCTACGGGAGTGAGCCCCAAAGACCCCAACAATGTAACGTGCTAAGTATGTGGTGTCACCAGGTCGTATCATATGATTTTTGCATATCGAAAAAGACGGCTATCAGATATTGGCGCCTGGAAAAGGCTGTGCTGATTGCAGACTCGAGGTACACCAGGTTGTCAGTGGTGGAGTGACCCTGGCGGAACCTGCCCTGGCATGGAGCCAGTAAGCCCCGAGTCTCAAGGATCCAGCACAACCGCCTACTGACCATGCGCTCCAACAGTTTACAGAGAACATTGGTCAGGGTGATGGGCCGATAGCTATCTAAATTGACAGGGTTTTTGCCTGGTTTAATCACCGATGGCAATGAAGAAAGCATGTGTGATGCTAAAAGGTGTCGCAGTTGAGCCAGGTGGGTGAAAAAAACCGCCGCAGTTCCAATGTAGAATAACGCTTTCCGATAACTGGGAAGACATGAGGTAATATGGAGTGCTTGTTATACCTCATGGTCACTCGCTGACACTGCTCATGAAGCTGTGGAATTCACGTCCATTGTATCCGATGGACCTTCGAGATCTAGATCTTCAGGGGGCGCCAGGATCTTCACCTCGTCCTCGTCCTCAGAGGAAGAGGGTGGGGGTGGAAGTGGGGGAACCACTGGTGTCTTTATTCTTCACCTGTGTTTGTTTCTTTGCCAAGCCTCTCGCTGTTCTTTTGGCTGCTCACGTCTGGAGGACTTGCGGCCCTACAACCAGCCTTTGTGGGCAGTGTTTGCTACTGGCCAGTGTCTGTGGTTCCAGAGGAGGAAGCTGGGGAAGGGTGGGATTCATCCAAACCCTTCTTCGCGAGAGGAGCCAGAGAAGGCTGTTGCTTCTCTGGCTCGGAGTTGGGGACCATTGTCCCCTCTGGTTGGGATGGTATTGCTCCCGAGGTAGATTGTTTGGAAGCAATACAAGTAGATCCGCCCCCAGCTCTCAAGGGGGGAGAGTGGATGATTGGGCCTGTGGGCCCGCCGAGATTAGCTGATGGGGTCAGAGACGACAGTGTTGAAAGTGGCTGAACTGCTGTTGCAAATCTTTTACCCACGATCACGGGGTGCAGCTTAGTATATTTGCGCCGTGCCACTGAATAAGTCAGTCTGTCCAGGGTTTTATACTCCATCATTTTTCGTTCTTTATGGAGGACTGTGCAATCCGGTGAGCAAGGCGAATGGTGCTGGCTACAGTTAATACAGACCGGAGGCGGGACACAAGGGACGTCTGGGTGTGATGGATGTCCACACTCTTGACGTGGGGTTTGCCTCACACCAGGAGGACATGTGCCCAAACCTCTAGCACTTAAAGCAGCGCATACGTGGAGTGACGTAGGGCTTTACGTCACACCGGTAAATCATCACCTTAACTTTTTCAGGTAACATGTCTCCCTCAAAAGCCAAGATGAAAGCACCGGTGGCGGTCCTGTTGTCCTTCAGACCCCTATAGATGCGCCGGATGAAATGCACACCTCGCCCCTCTAGGTTCTTCAGATTGCAACAACAGATCTCGATGGAAGATGATACCCTGGACCATGTAAAGGCTCTTATGAGGTGTTACTGTAATGGGAACATCACCCAGCTTCTCACAGGCGAGCAACGTCCGTGACTGTGCTGTGGATGACATCGTTATCAAGACTGACCCAGATTGCATCTTGGGCATACCGTCTACCTCTCCATACTTGTCCTCTAGATGCTCAACAAAAAACAGTGGCTTAGTTGACACAAAGGAGTTCCCATCAGTGCGGGAGCAAACTAAGTAATGGGGGGCTTATGACTCACTTTGACTTCTGACGCTACGTTCCTCCCTTCCCAGGGAAGGGAACGAACGAGGGTCATATCCAACAGCATTAAAGTCTCCTCTCCCTCGCTTAGAGACGCCGGTTGTACGTCCCGCAACGTTTATTGATCGCTTCATGGTGGTCCCACGAGCTGCTAGGGAAACAACGATCCATCCAGGCAGAGCCCCGCTTGCCTGGGTAAGCCTTATACAACCGAGAATCGGCGAGTTCCTCAGAGTTTGTTCATTAGCGGCTGTTGAAGCTCAACAGCAATCCATCTACTCGGCACGTAGCACATCTTCAGATTGAGGTTTTTTTTTTTTTTTTTTTTTTTTTTTTTTTTTTTTTTTTTTTTTTTTTTTTTTTTTTTTTTTTTTTTTAATACCGGTGTATACCGTTCTCGCGACCCGGGCGATTAAGCCAAGATCCCCGGGCTCTGAAACGTACAACGTTCCACCGTCACACCGAACGATGGTCGTTGAAGCACGCACAGAGCTTACGGGGTAGCGGACTGTTGGCGCGACACAGCCCATGGCTCAGGACCCCGGGTTCGCCAAGCCCGTACTCAGCAAATTAATGCTGAGCCCCTGAGGGAAACAAACCAACACTAGGTCCAGACGGTTACGGGAAACGGCGCGGTGCCGCATATATTGTTACGATGATCAAGGGCACCGGTTCAGTAGTGTGTGGACAATTCGCGAATGTGCATCTGACGGGAGGCGCAGTAGGGCACGCAGCACGCTCGTAATTATCGCTGTGTCTCAGTGGCGTAGTGGTCTGCGCGACCGCCTCGTAAAGTAGGACAACCGCGGTTCGTTTCACTGCTACTAGCAGCTAATTTGTGTATTCTCGTGAAAGATCTTTTCATAACAACACGACACAGATATTATACAATTATTTATAAGATGTCCCTTCTTTTAGAACACCATTAGTGAACGTCTACGGCCGTAATATTAGGAATTCGAATTATTGAAATATTTCGACCGTTTCAGGCCACTGAAATAAATTCAACTTTCAAATTGAAAATAAGTACTGGACCCCAATTCGCACCCGGATTTCCCGCTTCGGCCCAGCGGTCCCCTTAATCAATTACGATATCGAGACACGCTTCCCTTCCAAACCAAATTCTGAACATACAGCACCGTACGATAGTAGTTCCCCCTGTGCTCATTAGTTCCTCTTGCTCGCAACCTATTCTGACTTCCCGCAAGGGATCCGTTTGCATCTAAATTGTTGCGCGTACATAGACAATTATGGTGTCTGTACTTTTACGAAAATGATGCTGTGGTTTATTGGTTCGTAAAGCCACCAGAGACTTGCACAAAGATTTAGTTATCTGAATGGACAATTATTGATATGGTGTCTGTACTTTTACGAAAATGATGTTGTAGTTTATTGGTTCGTAAAGTCACCAGAGACTTGTACAAATATTTAGTTATCTGAATGGCAATTGAACCAAAATAATGCATAAGATTAAGTCGTCTATTTGAGAACTAAACGAAATTCGGAAATAATTTGCGCGATACATCATACAAATCAACAGGTGGTAAATACAAGTACGTATAGGAATTATAATTATGAACAACTATAATTATAAAAAAAACACACAGAAAATTATCGTAGTGGAAGCGAACTGAAGGCTACGTTTCATGACAGGACACTTAACAGATACAACAAGTAGGCTAAAAAAACTGTCGACATTACGTAGGAGCAGCGTTTGATACGTGTCATGCATGGCCATCATAAATTTATGGGTACCGGAGGTGACGGCCACCCCTTTTGAATGTGCTGTAACGTGAAAAAGGCACATAATGGGGATGTGGCACAAGTTTTCGCCATTGATTTAATGAAAAGTCTGGTTCGCTATTTATAGGTGGCGTTTGTTATGCAGTGATGAACGGACTTCTGCAGAAAAGGCAGCTGTACATACCATTATACTAGGAAGGAATATGAAGCGAAGGGATAACTTGAGCTGTGAAAATGCAAGCCGGGCCGGAATTCGAACCTGGTCCTCTCACTTCAGGCTATCGGGCACCTTAAACTCTTGAATACACGAGCTCGTATACTGTCGGTGACAAATTTGTACAAGTCGCTCACTATGGCCGTAGCAACCCAATCGCCCATGTCCTCTTATGCTCGCCATTTCCTATTCACGCAGGTAGCCGAACGTTACTATATACCGCTAATGCGGTGATATAACAAAACCATACCCTGGCGTCTTGTAGAAGTAAGTCTAGATATCGGTGTCCTAGTCCGGAAGCACGGACATCATGTCAGTCTGCATCAGTACAGTTCAGCGTGGACTGAAACATGCGAAGAAGCATTTGCATAAAGAACAAAACAGTGCACAAAATTGAAATGTTTTGGCAAGACTGAACACATTGATGAATTTAAAATGAAAAGAAAAGTAACAGCGAGAATAATAAACAATGCTAAAAAATCTTTTTAGAAGTCACAATTTCTTGACAAACGAAACAGCTTTGTTAAAAATTTCTCCCGTAGGTTTTATAAGATGTTTAAAGAAAACCATCTAAAAAGGTATCAAGCTCCAAGTACATGCTTCAGAGACGAAAAGCCGGCCGCGGTGGCCGAGGAGACTGAGGCGCTTCAGTCACGGTCTGCACGGCCACTACGGTCGGGTGTTCGAATCCCCCCCATCGGGCATGGATATTTGTGCCGTTGTAGCGATACATTAATATTTTTTTATTAAAAATTATATCTGCGACGCTTGTCGCAAGCATCCGTTCTCTCTGCCAATAAATCTCTGATTATCCTTGTTTCAAGTTATACCTTCAACTATTTCAAACGATCTGGAGAGAAAACGGAATCGCTTGTCGTCTTTCGTTTTTCTACCTTTGTACTGAACGGACGTATTTTAATAACCTCCATAATCATGTAAGTGTGAGCTCGGGTTAGCACCCTTTTACTTAATAAACTTTAACTTTCATTTGGAATTCCTATTTCATTTAAATAATTACTATTTCTCCCCATCTTTCATTTAACTGATACCTATTTTTAGCAATATTAGTAAATTGATGCTTGGTTATTGTTGCCTATTGCCTCATGATGACAAAAGAATGCAAAATTTGTTTACTCTCATTTTGTGTTAAACAGTGAATTCAATGCCTGCAGGAAATCTTCATTCTGTTAAAAGCGAAGTCCGATAATTTCTTTAACTTTCGATAACAATAGTGATCAAAATTACACACGGTCTTAAAACTTTAATAATTAATAGTTATGAAACCAAGCATCAGTTTACGAGAACGAAGATATTAATCAATTCATACAGGTTCAACTGCAGTGTCACAGCTTCCACCAATGAATGCATACCAGGTAACTTATTCCACTATTTTCTTATGTAATGGTGCTTTCTGGTGTTGTAATTATTAACTTACATTGCTACTGAGAACTGATAACCATTTCAAAAATTAATATTCATTGCTGGTCTTACGGTTATTTAAATTTCAATTCCGGTTTTCAACCTTGATCTTGTGACAACACCAGCGATAAAAAAAAAAGTAACATTACATAAGAATTGGCGACCATTGTGACAGGACCTCGAATGATTGTAAAGAAAATGTTATTTTATGTGAATTAATTATACCATTGTTTGACTTTTTTTTTATATTTGTAATCATTCACCAATGTATGATATCTAATCTGGATTATGTGTTTATTTTTCATGTACAACTGCTGACCGATTGTGACG
Organism: Locusta migratoria; assembly: GCA_026315105.1. Taxonomy (NCBI): domain Eukaryota; kingdom Metazoa; phylum Arthropoda; class Insecta; order Orthoptera; family Acrididae; genus Locusta; species Locusta migratoria. The sequence continues at coordinate 430,674,088 of CM048747.1, forward strand.
TGAAAACCATAATTACTACCCCGGAGATTAATAAAATAAAAGTTTGGAGCCACACCCGATCACGAGAAATTCAACCGCAGCCAACAATGAAAATTGCAACACAGGTAAGGACAGACTGATTATTTCGCTTATTTGGTGCTTTCTACTTTCTCTTAGTCTTTCGCAAGTACGCAATCTCCGATCCAGTACCTCATTCTATTAGCAAAAATCTGTTTTCAAAATTTCTTTTGTAGTCAGATATTTATTTTAAATCACAAGTTGGAAAAATGGCCAACATGGCTACTAAATCGATATAACTAAGCGATCATCGCTTGTCTCTCACTCGAAGAGTTTCGCATGCGTGTGACGAATATTAATAGTGATTTGTTTCTCAACAGTGCTGATAAAAGAAATTTTTTGCGTGTGAAGTGTGTAGGTTCCCCACACTATTCGAAATTTTTGATAATTTATTAGTATGGTTAAAACCCGTAGACAAATTACTACAATGGAGTCAGAACAAAACACTAATGTTTCACAGCCCGCGCAAAATGTTGAAAATAATGTGGCTGCAAGATCAGTTGAAATGATTCCAAACATAGTGGAGGAAAGTCTTGCAACCTCATCATACGTAACAGATTTTCCCACACAGACAGTACACCAATCTGAAAATCCGCAAGAAGATTGGTTAAAACGATTTGAGATATTATTTGCTAAGATGTCGCAACAAATTAACAATTTACAAACATCTACTAAAGACGAACTAAACAATTTGCAAGCATCTACGAATGCTATACATGCGAACATGTCGCAACAAATTAACAATTTACAAACATCTACACATGCTACAAACAATCAGATTTCAGGCTTGACCGATCAAATTAATCATTTGCAGGCCAACACGAAACATGATTTAGAGCTGTTGCAAAATTCCACCAAGCAACAATTAGACAGGGTAGAGGAACAGCAAAATCAAATCGCGGCTCAAATGATAACTCGGGATGAATTTGAGTCGAGATTTAAAAATCTAGAATTAGTACAACAAAATTTACCCTCAATTATTTCTGAGGAAGTAAACAAACAGATAGACGCACAAATACTCAAAGTCGAACAGGCTATCAATGATAAGTTTTCTGAAGTACAAAACAAAGTAGTGGATCAAATCATGGACACAGTAGATGCAAAAATCTCTTCTGTAGTCGATGATGTAACTAATTGTAAAGAAACCGTTAAAACATTACCAACAGCTATCGACAGTCTCACACAGAATCTTACACAGCTTAAAATTCAACAAGAAAACTTGGAAACAACTGTTACGAGAATTACGAGTCAGGCAGAAAACATAGTCAAAGAAAATCATGATAGGGTACAACAATTCTTATCTAATACAGAAGCGAAGTTGCATGAAAAGATAGACGCAGAATTAACCACTGTAATTCAAGACGTAGCTACTCAAGTGTATGAAAAACATGAAAATACTGTTAAAGCTTTACAAAAAGATCTTACAGACGTGAAATCAATTTTAAATACGCAGATGACACAATCGAGGCCAAATGAACCCGTGACAAATGTGTTCCATGATTGGAAATCTCCCAGAATTGCAACAAATATTCCACGCTCTCCATATAATCCGGGTACATCTAACAATTTGACGTCAGACAGGACGCAGACTGACTTTTGCTTGACGACCTCTAATGACCTTGACCGACTAGGTAGGGAAATGAAATCAAACATACCCCCCTCTTATGTACCACGAAATCATGCTACTGCCGAAGAACTTGACGAAAGTATGATAAAGCACCACCAATTTCAAATCTTTATTAATGAGAACCGTACTGTGCACCCAGTCATTTTCCTGCAATATTTTAGAGGTTTATTACCTGAATCGTGGTCTGAAAAAAGAAAGATAAGATTTGTTGTCGGATACATTCAAGGTGAAGCGGGAATCTGGGCTGCAGAAGCCCTACAGAGTTGTGAAACTTATGGTGAGTTCGAACGGGCATTTTTAGCCACCTTTTGGTCGCCTGCTGTGCAAGAAAGGTTTCGAAATGAAGTTTATAATCCGCAACCTTTCAATGAACGAAACGGGAGTCTGCGGAGATATTTCGAGAAGTATGTAAACAAAGCTAAATTCTTTGATGACCCCCTCCCGCACAGGGAAGTACTACGCGTATTAATAAACAAATTGCCTACACGATTGCGGTTGCAACTAGCACACGTTTCAACACAAAACTTAGAAACTTTTCTCACTGAGGTGGACACACTAGATTCAATCTTTGAAGATGACCGAGCAAGAAATAATAGTTACAGGTACGGTAACGCAAATAATTACTTCAACTATCCTAGTAATCAGCTGATTCATGTCAGCCAGCCACAGCCTAATAATCAAAACATGTCACGCCCTCCACAGATGTTACCGCAACAGTCATTTATTAGCAATACCGGACAGCCGCAAATGCAACAAGTGACTAGTGGAGTAAACAGTGGAAACGCAGTACGAAACGTACCTAACGGCGCTCAGTATTACCGACGCCGTCGTGACAACAGATTTAATCCGGGTTACTACAATCACAATAATAATAATTTCAATAACAATGCAGCTACTTTCCCTAACCAATATAATGGTAACACACAACCGCTCTGGCGTAATGGAAACTACTACAATAATAATAACAGAAACAGAAATTTTTTTCCAAACAATAACGGTAATCAACAAATTCCGAACTTTTCTACTACTCCTGCACAACAACCAAATGTCAATCAAATACCAGTAGCAACGATGATGACTGACAGTACAGATCAAACAAACTGGACACAAAATGAATCGACCGTGACTATAACTGACGTGACAGAAACTTTAAATCGACCTCAAAGACATTCTAACGGGACGCAGACGTCAAACTAAATCGGCTCGTGTCTGGCCCTCCGACATTGAGCGACCGAGGCAGTGAGGGCACAATTCTCACAGTAAATATGCTGCGTTACAATAAAGGAATCGATATCAGGGAAGAGGTACTCCAGGAACAAACACAACAAAACAAAGTACCTATAGTTGCCTATCAAGCAGACATCTTAATAGCAGTAGGAGACATACCTACATCGATTTTAGTTGACACTGGAGCAGCCGTTAATGTATTGTCTTACAGTCTATTTAAACGCATAAACAACATTCAGAGGTTACCTACCTTTCCTGTACAGAACTGCAAAATCATTGGTGCAGTAGGTGCAAAATCTAAGCCAGTTAAGTTACAGGCACTTGTTCAACTACAAATCTGTGATGAAATTGATACTTGCTCATTCCTTGTAGTAGATGCTGTCATAGAAGACTGTATACTTGGTTTAGAATATCTTCAAAGTCGAGAAGCAAAATTAGATTTTAAGGAAGGTAAATGTTATTTGACAGTAAACCACTGTGTCTGCATTTTGAATCTGACTAAGAAGGAAGTGACACCAAGAAAATCTTGTAACTCTGTTAGGTTGAAGCAAGTCACTGTTAATCAAATGCAATTTGAAAATTATACTGGAATTCAGTAATCTGAAACTGAATCTCTTGAATCTATAGTTCAAAAGGTTAAAGAATCCACTAATGCTACAGATAGTCAGAGACAACAACTTCTCCACTTGCTACACAAGTACATACGAGTATTTGACAAAAGGCCAGGTGTAATTAGGACATATCAGTATAACATGCAAGTTAAGCCTCATGAAGCATTCTGTAGGCAAACATATTCTATACCTTGGGCAAAACAACCAGCTGTCAAAGCAGAAATTAACCGTATGCTTAGATGGAACATAATAGAACCTTCAATGTCACAGTATTCCAGTCCTCTTCTTGCAATTTTTAGATCAGATGGGTCTGTTCGTCTTGTGCTTGATGCACGTCAAATCAATAAGATTATCATTCCAGTTAGAACTAGGCCAGAAAACTTAGAAGAACAGCTTCAAATGTTCTATGGAGTCAAATATCTATCAAGTTTTGATCTCAGAGCATCATATTGGCAGGTTCCTATAACAGAAGAGTCTCGTAAATATACTGCTTTCATTTTCTCAGGACGATCGTACCAATTTAAGGTACTGCCTTTTGGTCTAAATGTGAGTTCTGGTGTCTTTATCACAGCACTTGATACAGTACTTGGTCCGGAATTACTAGATAATATTACAGTTTACGTTGATGACATACTTGTTGCTACTTCTACATGGGAAGAACATGTCATCCTACTTGAAAGAGTGTTAGATAAATTTCTGTCATCGGGAGTAACTGTCAACTTGAAAAAGTCTAAGTTTGTTAAAACTGAAATCAAATTTCTTGGGCACATTATCTCACCCACGGGCATTGTTCCTGACCCTGAAAAAATTAAAGCAATTAAAAGCCTTCTACGGTTTATGTTCATTTTTTCGGCGCTTTGTGCCACAACAACTACTCAATAGTACTGCTCTTCTTTCACTTCTTCGAAAAAACAACCCTTGGAATTGGACAGAACAGTGTCAGCAAGACTTTGACAAAATTAAACAAGCCCTTGTTAACTCAGACATATTAAACCACCCTGACATGTCACAGGATTTCTGTATTGTTACGGACTCGTCAAATTTTGGGGTTGGGGCGTGTCTGTTCCAAATTTCAAATAATCTGGATCCACAGTCCCTAAAAGTCATCAGTTTTGCTAGTCGCACGCTCACTGAGTGCGAACGTCGATATTCAACCACAGAGTTAGAACTTCTTGCAATTTTGGGCATTCAAAAAGTTTCATCATTATATCTTTGGTAAACATACAAGAGTCTTCTGTGATCATCAGGCACGTAGCTTTTTAATGTAATGCAGACTATTACACAATAGATTAGCCAGATGGGCCATGATACTACAAGAATACGATTTTGAAATTGAACACATTAAAGGATCAGATAATGTCATAGCTGATGCACTTTCCAGACTTCCCCAGGGTTTACCAGAATTTGAAGACTACCTTGAGTCAAACACAGAGTTTAAGATAATGCTCATGAAGGACATGGAATTTAGAACATATTATTTAGATATGTGCAAAAACATGCAGGTATTACAGCAAGCAGATGACAGGTGGAGGAAAATTATTACACTAATTACAGACAAGTCAGATGCACATCTAAATCAACACTACAAAGTCTACAAAGGAGTACTTTTCTTTCGTAGACATGTACAATCGCAACTCTGGTGTGTTTGCATACCTGCTACATATGAAAAATCTCTAATTTGGCACACTCATAGAGTTTGGGGACACTTTGGCGCACTAAAGTGTCTCCGTAAGCTTAAACAATACTGTTATTTTCCGAATATGTCACGAAAAAATCCATTACACATTGAAATCCTGTTTAATCTGTCAGAAATGCAAGCCTAACAATCAGTCAAACAAGATGCCGCTTCATTCTATCCTGCCATATAAACCTGTTCAATTAGTTTCAATTGATACTGCAGGACCTCTTCCGATTGGACGCGGAGGCGTCAAACACATTCTTGGCATCTATGATGTGTTTTCAAAATTTGTGAAATTATACGCATTAAAAACTACTACCGCAAAAGCAGTGATTCGGCGCCTGGAACGCGACTATTTCCCTTTTGTCGGGAAGCCGACGACAATTCTGTCCGACAATGCAAAAACTTTCACATGTCACGCGTGGAAAGATTTCAATCATAAAAATTACCTGAATCACATTCTCATTTCACGTTACAATCCTTCTGCCAATCCAATGGAACGCATGTTCCGTGAATTAAATCGCTTCATCAGAACATATGCTTCCAACAAACAAACATCCTGGGTTGAATATATTGGACTATTTGAGCAAGTGGTTAACAACCTACCTTTGTATTCTACACCCTATACACCCACCGATTTAGTTTTACAAACCAAAGAGGCAAACGAATGGGTAAAACCGATACCAAAATTTCCCCGAGGTGATGTAACACTGGAAGAAAAGGTAAGACAAATATTAGTAGCTCTAACTGATGCAGCTATAAAAAGAAAAGCCTACTATGATAAGCAGCTGAAAAGAACACAAACATTTAATATCGGAGACCTAGTACTTCTGCGAAATCATCCTAAACCATCAGCTATCTTAAAACGTAATAAAAAGTGGCAATATCTATTTTCTGGACCCTTTAGAATTGTTCAAATTCCGTACGAGGGAAGTTATTTATTATCTACAGTACACTCGGGAAGAGTGAGAGGTTTATATCCACACAAGCATTTGAAAAAGTTCTATGCTTAGATTTTAAGCTGATCATTGAAGCAACATGAACAAAAATGATAAATATGACACCTAGTTCCTAGTGAATAAGTAAAACATTCACAGATCCAAGGAGAATAAGCTGAACAAAATATTTTTTCTCTTACAATGTTACGTAATGGACAACAAATATTAACAGACGGTGTAACTGTTCTCATGTCAAACACTTAGCAAATAACACAGATTTATCGAACAACTGTTTAATACAACATAAAACACTTACTATGGGCATTAATTATTATAATTATTAGTATAAGTATAAGTGAATATTTATGATGATGAAAATGAATATATGGAGCAAATGATTTATTTTAGTACGATGGATCTGAAGTAGGAGGATTTTTTTTTTTTTGATAGAAATGTAGTGATAAGGATATATTAATGTTTTGTTTGCCCAATGGCTCCTAATACGAGCCACACACACACACACACACACACACTCAAATCCAAACAATGTTGCTATACGAGACATGATAACGTAACGTATTTGCAGTCAGCTATATTTTCAAAGACAGTACAAATGATATGAAGTTTTATAAGCCACTAGGAACCTGTAGATTAATGCTGATCAGCTGACAGGTAACACTCATGTCAACAACTGTGCAATTTATTTAAGAGGGAACATATGACCTTTAAAGGCATCTGAGTTTATTGAACAATTCTAGTTACGTATTGTGGGACAAAACTTTCTTAAAAATTACACACGACTTTATGCTGATGCTTATGAGCTTGGCAGTAATTAAGATCACAGTGTCATTACGATGTTGCGTCAATACTACTATTTACGGTAAGTATCAAAACATTTGCAACAGATATGAAATATTTTGAACAACATTACAAGCTGATGTGTCAGAAGCGTTCACTAATTGAAAAAATCAATCTTTAGACTAAACAACTTTTAGTATAAGCAGTAGTTTAAGACTTCTTTTTCAGCTGACGACCTGCACGAGAATTGTGTTCCTGCCAACGGTAAGAAGATCGTCAACTCAACATCAAAATGACGGAGGAGACACACATATATATATTATATGACTATTATTTTGTTTTATGACACTTTAAACACTCACGTACAACACGACGATTGAAAATATTAGACGCGTAGCATGATGTTTCTGGACTACAGACACGTTGTATTTAAAACAGAAAATCTAAACTATACATTTCATTTCTGATAAGGAAAGAACAGGCAATAGCAGGTCAGAACGCATGAAAAACGTAAAGCAATGTGAGAGAGAAGCGTGGAGTGCTTTGCTGTGAGAGACGTTAGAATATTTTAGTTTAACGTAATATTTTATAATAATAATATAAATGGTAATTTTTGCAAATGATGGATTGATGTGCTGAATTTATGTTGTGTACTATTTTAGAGAGACTTCTCTAACTATAATGTTGTTTTTCTCTCTCTCACTCGATCTTTATTCTAAATGCTGTTTAGCCCGAATCTATGCACCAAATTAGCTGATGAGTCTGACCTTGCCTGTATCAGCAAAATTTATTTGCATTACCTGTTTAAAAGAAAAGAACTATCCCAATTTATACGCTAACTGCTAATGTTGTGTGACAGACGTCACCTCCTGTGTTATTAATGACAAAATCAAATTAAAAAAAAAAAAAAAAAAAAAAAAAAAAAAAAAAAAAAAGATTCCAAAGATCCACTTCTCAATCCTTAAAAAAATATTCTGATATATTCAATGTAGTGATATGAATGCTTAATAATGAACCTTTAAGCTCAAAATTAAAAAGATTATGAGGAATAATATTGCTGAAAACAAGGACCTCCTCCAACCGACCTCTGACATGAACATAGGCCGCGACTTATTGTATAATGCACTATATTGTCTATAAGAAAACTATAATGATGACTAAATAATAACCAAAAACTATAAAATATGGCTTGTATGTCAGTTGAAGATTTATGAACTCTGTTAATGACTAGTATTTCAGAATAATTTGTCACTGTATATAACCTTTGTAAATAGTAAAGTAGCGATAGGTTAATATGAACTGTATAAAATCCAGAAGATATGTGCAGAACGTGATAAAACGAACTGAAAGGACAGTGATACTACCGTGATAAATTAGTGACAAAACTTTTAGTGATAAAACTATCCACACAAACAGTGTTTGTATTCACAAAACTAGGACGCATTTATAGTCAAAGTGCGCGACAGAAGTCTATGCCTTCATGAACATATTAATTAACTCGCATAATAAATTAAAGTGGTAAGTGAACGTGTAGACTGTCAAGTACTTGACTATATGTATATCAGCATTACGGTGATGGACACATAAATCGTGTGATCTGAAATAAACCGCAAAAACTTGTTACGTGCGGCATACCGACATAAACAGTCATGATAAAAAAATCGTGCAGTGAAGTGACTTTCGAAGTGCATATACGAAGTAATGGCTATTCGTATATATTTGCATACGAACTCGTAGGTCTTGTCTCAGCTAATGGACTTTAAGGTAGCTGAGATGACAACCTAAAAATAAATGAAGAATGCGCAGCAAGTAAGCGGACCTAACCATCTTAATATAAATAATTAGGTACTCACCGCGCTGCGACGATCTTCACTATGAACTATTATGGATGAATCTTCTACTCTGGAAGAAAGATGAAAAACACACGCGAAAACACAAAGTCGGCGAGTTATGTGCTGTACGCAATGCTCGTGAGGTTTTGCTGAAGCTGGCCAGCGGTAGCAATTTATTCATTGTTGACGCTTGACTGTTACGTCACGCACCCAATGGCGATCCCGCCGTGTGAAAATTCAAACTACCACTGTGAATGGTTTCAAAATAAACAAAATGTATCTAATATTTGTATAATGAACACGACGAAAACCGTCTCTACGGCATTTCCCAATCAAAGAACTGTGCTATGATACGTACAAAGAATACCCTATGTCAGAAAAATAAACAACTTAAATTCGCTAAAATGTAACATCCAGTTACCAATGCCTGTACATATTTTTTAAATGTCTATATGTATATATGTGAATTAGTACGTAAGTCTTAGTAAATAATTTCATGAACGATTAAAGCTCCCACAGTGAGCCAAAGAATTTTTTTTTATTTACGTAATATGTTAATTATAAGTCTTGGTAAAGTCATAAACTGAACATATGCCTTGTATATAATTTAGTTTCCATTAATGAATTTATGTCAAGAATGGGCATATGTTCATGTCAGTTGGTTGCGATATTTGTTATTAAAATCAAAGCTCACACTTACATCCGTTCGCTAAAAACTATAATAGTACTGAAACACTCAACTGAATAAAACAGAAATAAACTCATTCAGTAATCAAACCTGTAATTTTTAGTTAAGGGATAAATTTTAATGGCATATGTACAACTTTCATTTCATGTAAAACCACACCGAGGCGATGCGGGAAAAGCAGTCCGTGCTCTATCAAACGGCACCTCATCCTGGCATCTCACCCCACCACTACGCTGGGGCCGAGTCTGCGGCGCATTCCACCGACATCAATCGGCTGCCGCCTTGCACCACGTCGCCGCCGCACCGCAACGCCCACGGGTCAACAATCCGGGCGCGCTGGGGACCGCTCGCTGCACCGTTGGTCCGACCATCCACGCTTCGCATTGTACAATTTGATTATGAAAAAAAATTAATGAAAATTGTTTTAAAAAATTAAAAAAAACTATATACATAAAAAGGAAAGAGACATAACTGTAACTTCTAATTTCATATCTAGTGGGCTCACACAGTCTTAAATAATCTTTTTAAAAAAAATTGTATAACAAGAAATTATATAACAAGAAATTTATGATGTCTTTGAGTAGGAAATGTACATTTGCCAACTCAAAGCCAGAGGGGGCAAATGTAGCGATACATTAATATTTTTTTTATTGAAAATTATATCTGCGACGCTTGTCGCAAGCATCCGTTCTCTCTGCCAATAAATCTCTGATTATCCTTGTTTCAAGTTATACCTTCAACTATTTCAAACGATCTGGAGAGAAAACGGAATTGCTTGTCGTCTTTCGTTTTACTACCTTTGTACTGAACGGACGTATTTTACTCGACCTCCATAATCATGTAAGTGTGAGCTCTGGTTAGCACCCTTTTACTTAATAAACTTTAACTTTCATTTGGAATTCCTATTTCATTTAAATAATTACTATTTCTCCCCATCTTTCATTTAACTGATACCTATTTTTAGCAATATTAGTAAACTGATGCTTGGTTATTGTTGCCTATTGCCTCATGATGACAAAAGAATGCAAAATTTATTTACTCTCATTTTGTGTTAAACAGTGAATTCAATGCCTGCAGGAAATCTTCATTCTGTTAAAAGCGAAGTCCGATAATTTCTTTAACTTTCGATAACAATAGTGATCAAAATTACACACGGTCTTAAAACTTTAATAATTAATAGTTATGAAACCAAGCATCAGTTTCCGAGAACGAAGATATTAATCAATTCATACAGGTTCAACTGCAGTGTCACAGCTTCCACCAATGAATGCATACCAGGTAACTTATTCCACTATTTTCTTATGTAATGGTGCTTTCTGGTGTTGTCGTAATTTTTAACTTACATTGCTACTGAGAACTGATACCATTTCAAAAATTAATATTCATTGCTGGTCTTACGGTTATTTAAATTTCAATTCCGGTTTTAAACCTTGATCTTGTGACAACACCAGCGATAAAAAAAAAAGTAACATTACACCGTCCTAGTTCGTAAGTAGTTTGTAAGTTTAGGGACTGATGACCCCGTAGTTAAGTCCCATAAGCCTTACAAACATTTGAACATTTTTGAGAGACGAAAAGGTAAATACGCCTAAGCAATATCCACAATGGTGAAATAGGAAGAACTATTGTAAGCTTCAATTTCCATATTTTCGTGAAAACAGTGAACCTGATCCACGGCCTACAACCGAAGAAATTAAAAAACAAAGTACCACAATAAATAACAAAGCAAGCAGTGGTAACACTCCTGCCTAGCACCGGAGCACGCCTAACTGCCGCCCCGTGTCAGTTGCAAAATTGGCGCCCCCCATAAAAAGAGAAAACAAAAAGATATTGCAGCATTGTTAAAATCAATTTTCTTGTGTGACAGTTCTGCAGTCAATTGTTTTCATAAGAGAAGATGCGTTTGACAGATTTATAAAAGACACAGAAATATAAATGTAGGCCTAATATATAAAGGGAAACCGTTTTTACTAAAAACGGGAAAAGTTCTTGACCGATTTATTATAATTTTTATACCACACACTGATAAACATTCGGAAGGATATGGTCAGTATATTTTTAAAATACAGTTTTCGGAAGTTCCCATTAAAATTTCGATTGCTCTGGCCGGAGAGTGAGTACGTATTTTGATGAGCACGTCCGGAAATGTCATCCAGTGACACTATGAGAACTTTTTTTCAAATTTCATCTACATCAAGCTCTTTGCTTTCCATATTTTGGGAGGAGGTATCAATGACAGCAAAAGCAAACAAAAATCTATGAAATGCGGAAGTTACTATGAATAACTTAAAAAGTGGCAGAAACGTGTAAAAATTAGAAACCCAAATAATTTTTGGCCTATCCTTTTGTAGTCGGTAAATATTCTGGCTAGTAGCCACATGTCGCTACAAGGTATAATGGATACCTCTCAAAGAAATAAGTTCTTGCTGTGAATCTTCATATTTTCATGGCGTATATCTTGGTAAATAAAACTGCGAGATTTCAGCCGTAACCACATACATTCTTCTGCTGATATTTCGGCTGCAAACCGTCCAGCCACCCTCGGAATGAGTCTCAAGACGGCAAAGCGCTCCGGTCCACCTTGTATACTGTGGCGCGAGCATGCTTACTGGGAAGTCATCGTCACAAACGTACCACACAGACGCCAGTTGCAGTGCCCTTTGAGTATATATAGGGCGAATCACCTAACACTTGCACCGCCAATATTGCGGAAACGGAAAGTGCGATTGATGTGCGGTTTTCACAGAATGGATTGATAGTGAGGGGCTCGTATTTTTAGCCAACAAACAGCTTGTAATATCGCTTAGGAAGTGTATTTTTATGCAAATATACCGTTTTTAAATGGAACAATGTTTTTTTCTATCATGCACTTGAAGTTTTGACACCAGCTGTGTACGAAAAATTTTGAATGACATTTTTATCACGTTCAGCTTCAACCGTTTATAGTTTCGGGGGCGGAGGCTGCTATAGCGTAGCTGACTGGCCGAGTGGCTAGCCCCTGGGGCACGGCCCACTGTCTTGTGACCACCAGCCAGTCAGCTACGCTGTCGCAGCCTCCGCTCCCAAAACTTTTGAATGGTTGTAGCTGCAAAACTACATGATATAAATGTAATTCAAAATTCTTTGTTCACAGCAGGTGTAAAAAATTCCGAATGGAAACAACCATTGTTCCATTTAAAAACGGTATGTTTACATGAAAAATACACTTTCTAGGTATTTTTACAATCTCTTCATTGGCTAACGAGTCCTTGACTACCAATCCATTTTGTGAAAACCGTACATGAATCGCAGTTTCAGTTTCTGCAATATTTGCGGTGCGAGTGTTAGGTTGATTCACCCTCTATAATCAGATACTGAGATTGATATTGATGGCAAAGATATATGAAGCCGTAGTGCCCTCTATGGAGAGCGTATGTAATCATACTCTGTGCTTAACAGGGCTGTAGCGCCTTTGTGTTTCACTGTTTACGATTGTGAGTACCGGATTACAAATTTTGTCAATATTAAAACCATCAACACGATTATCTAAATGAATCGCCAGTTGTATTTCAATCGCTTCTCTAAAAACTGAATACCAGGATGAAACAGGTGATAAAATCTGATCATTATCGTAATCCGTGTTAACGCCAGTCTGAATACAATGTTCAGCTACAGCATATTTATCATGTTGTAGTATAGCGGGTGTAACGTTTATACTCTACACATCGTTCATGTATTCTGCGCAAAGTGCGTCCGATATACGAGCGTCCACACTGGCAAGGAATTTTTGACTTCAGCAAATCAAATCAACCTTCACAGCGCCGATGACCGCGGATATCGTACGTGCTGGAAGAAAGAAAAAACTGTTTTTGGAGAGGATATGGTATCTTTTTGATGATAAATTGCCTATATGTGGTAGTTAGGCCATGGACTTATAATTCTTCAGATTATCACTGTGGATTCTTTCAGGTGCTTGAGTTCTTCCTATAGATGGTCTTCGTCGAAAACTGTGTATGCCCTGTGTCCAAGTGTATAAGAACACCACTAGTGTGTGCAGGAAGATGACAGCTATCTGCCCGCGGTTTCAGATCCGTATGGCGTGGTTTACGAAAGACGCTGTGTCCCATTATACGGACAATTTTACGTTGAACTAAGACATCCAAGAAAGGGAGACAACCGTCCTTTTCCAGCTCCATCGGCATTTCGATGGTCCTATGAATAGGATTTAGATGGTTCAAAAACTGGTTCAGTTTTTCTTCACCATGAGGCCATACTACGAATGTGTCATCCACATATCTCAGGAAAAAAATTGGCTTGAAACTTGCAGAGCTTAATGACTTTTCCTCATGGGCGACAGTAGACTATCCATGGGAACTCCGTCTATTTGTTCATAAAACTCATTGTTGAATATAAAATTAGTTGAGGAGTCCACAAGTTGAAATAAGTCTACAACCTCCTTGTCAGAATGTCTGTCAATCAAGGGTAGAGTGCTGCCCTTGGTAGCAAACATTTTGATGGAAGAATTTGAATACAAGGCGTAAAGCTATGCAAGTTTCAACCCAACTATTGATTTGGAGATACGTGGATGACATATTCGTAGTATGGCCTGATGGTGAACAAAAAGTTAACCAATTTCTGAACCATTTGAATTCTGTTCATAGTAACATACCATTGACGACGGAACTTGGAAAGGACGGTTGCCTCCCTTTCTTAGATTCTTAGTTCAGCGTAAATCTGTCGGTACACTAGGACCCAGCGTCTCTCGTAAACAAAAACATACGGATCTGTATCCGCGGGCACACAGCTATCATCAAATTCAAATGTTCAAATGTTTGTTAAGCTTAAGGGACTTAACTACGGGGTCATCAGTCCCTAAACTTACAAACTACTTATGAACTAGCTAAGACTAAGGACGGCACAAATATCCATGCCTGAGGGGGGATTCGAACCCCCAACGGTAGTGGCCGTGCAGACCGTGACTGGAGCGCCTCAGTCCCCTCGGCCACCGTGGCCGGCAGCTATCATCATCCTGCGCAGAATAATGTTTTCCTTATACACTTGTATGCAGGGCATACACAATTTTCGACGAGGACCATCTAAAGGAAAAAAGTATTAGGAAAAAAACGGTTGTCCACTGTGGAAAATTCGAAAAGCCTTGAAGTTGAAACCTGAAGTAAGTGTTCCACGGAAAGAACCTAAAGAAGGAAAGATAAAGTGCGTAGTCTTCCTACCATATATAGGCAATTTATCATCAACAATTGGCCACATCCTCTCCAAAAGCAGTCAAATTAAATATAAATTCAGATACCCTGAGACGGTTTTTCTTCTCAAACATGTCCAAGACATTAACAAGAAATAAGAAGCAATAAAACCGTCTCACTATGTAGTGAGCCACGCCGCAAGCGCCGACAAGCGCGTTAATCTGTGCAACGGAAACGGGTTCGGGACAAGCAAAATGACTATGTACAGTGCAATCCTGTAATGAACCTAGTTCCTTCTGCAACTTCTCATTGTTATAGTGCCCAGTACTGTGTAGATAGTGACAGTAGACTTGTTGTAGCTACTCAAAAGATTAGTACAGTAGTTAGTGAATCTGTAGTAGCCTCGCAATGCGCGGACGCCGATCCGGCGGTAGTGCCATCTAGTGACAGTGATATTCATCTGTGTGCCGAGTCTGCGCCGTTTACTTCACTACGCAGCCCGCGCATGCGCAAGCGTAGTAAACAAGATCAATCAGACGTTGCCCACATTCGCGCACCTGTCGAGCGCCACAAGCAAAAGCTTTTTGTGAATCTTTGCATAGAACATAAGACTGTGGAATTTCAGTTTGATACTGGTCCGCTGCTACTTTAATGAATAAAGACACTTATGCACTGCTGGGTTCGCCAAAATTGTCGCCGTCTCAACATGTGCTAAGGGCATATAAAGGTAAAAATATTCCCGTGCTAGGAACGTGTAGCCTTTCCGCCTCTTTTCAAGGTGTAACAAAAACAGTTGCTTCTGTAGTTCTTCAGGCCAAATCTACACAGAACATTTTTGGACTAGATGCTTTTGTCTTGTTTGGTTTGTCAATTCAAAGAGATGTACTGCAAATTTCGTCAGTAGTGCCTCAGGACAAAATTAATGCATTGTGTGAAAAATACAGTGACTTGTTTTCACCGGAACTCGGTTGTGCAAAAGACTTCGTGGCACATGTAACTTTAAAAGAATCTGCAGTTCCAAAATTTCGTAAAGCTAGACCAGTGCCTATCGAAATGCGTGATATAGTGGCCGATGAACTTAAACGTTGGCAAGATGGTGGTGTGATTTCTCCTGTTTCTGCGAGTCAGTGGGCGTCGCCTATAGTAATTATACCCAAGCCGTCAGGAAAAATTCGTCTCTGTGCGGACTTTAAATCAACAGTGAACAGTCAAACAATTGTAGACACTTATCCCCTGCCCAGACCTGAGGAACTAATGGACGAATTAGGACAGTCTCGCTTCTTGTCTAAGATTGATTTAGCAGAGGCATACTTACAAATTCCGCTTGATGACGAGTAAAAAAAGTTTATCGTCATTAATACTCACATGGGCCTTTTTCAATTTTTGGCAGTTCTTCCGCCCCGGCTATTTTTCAGCGCTTTTTGGAACAGCTGACAGTTTCTGTACCGTGTTGCTCGAACTATTTAGATGATATTGTATCCGGACGAACAGCTGAAGAACATTTAGCAAACCTGGAGTGCCTTTTCAAAGTGTTGACTACAGCAGGTCTACGTTGTAATAAAGCAAAGTGTTCGTTTTTTCAGACTGAAATAGAGTACCTAGGCCATGTGATTAATGCCCAAGGAATCCATCCCTTACAGTTACATCTAAGAGCAATCAAAGACTTGCCTCCTCCTAAGAATGTGCACGAATTGCAAGCAGTAATGGGAAAGCTTAACTATTATTTCAGATTTATTCCCAACGCCTCTCAGATTGCAGCTCCACTGCATCACTTACGTAGGAAGAATGTTTCTTTTGTATGGTCAAAAGATTGCCAAGTTGCCTTTGAAAAAATTAAAGTCTGCACTACTCAGTGATGCATGTTTGTTTCCCTTTGACCCACAGAAGCCTGTAGTTCTAGCAGTTGATGCCTCGTCGTACGGTGTGGGTGCAAATTTGTCGCATCGTATTGGTTCTCACGATCGTCCTATTGCCTTTGCATCCAAGCTACTGACGCCGACGCAACAGAATTACAGTCAGATAGAAAAGGAGGCCTTAGCATTCATTTACGGCGTCACAAAGTTTCATCATTGTCTCTGTGGCAGAAAATTCTTTTTG
The DNA here is from genome assembly GCA_026315105.1 of Locusta migratoria. Taxonomy (NCBI): domain Eukaryota; kingdom Metazoa; phylum Arthropoda; class Insecta; order Orthoptera; family Acrididae; genus Locusta; species Locusta migratoria. The sequence continues at coordinate 430,690,821 of CM048747.1, forward strand.
TTGACTGACCACAAGCCTCTCACATCGTTGTTCTTTCCCACAAAGCCAATTCCGCCACGAACGGCACAAAAGCTTCAGAGATGGTACTTAATACTGTCTAATTATCAGTATGAGATTTTGTACCGACCTACCACTAAACACGCCAACGCGGACACACTTTCCCGACTTCCGGTTGGCCAGGATGTGTCATTTGATTCTTCGGAAATGGCATGTTGTCAGATAGACTCCAGAGATGCTGCCACTGTCGCAGATTTCCCTTTGAACTCTCGTCGGGTTGCACAGGAAACAGCTGCGGATGCAGACCTAAGTGTGGTAGCACGTTTTGTTCGCTCTGGGTGGCCTGCCAGAGCCAAAGACATTCAACGGCCTCTGGTTCACCGTTATTTTGCACAACGTCATGCATTGTCTTTAAGTCATGGTGTACTGTTGTTACATACGGACAACAATCAAACAAGAGTGATTGTTCCTCGTTCCCTGCAACGATAAGTGTTACGCCTCCTGCATCAAGGACATTGGGGTATTGTTAGGACAAAGCAACTGGCCAGACGTCATTGTAACTGGGTTGGTATGGATGCTCAGATAGAGAGCATGACGTCAGAGTGTACGTTTTGTGCGGAGCATCAGGCGGCTCCTCCGCAACGTTTCTCAGACTGGCCACGCCCCAAGCGACAATGGCAACGTTTACACATTGACTTTGCCGGACCTTTCTGGAATACGCGCTGGTTAATTGTTGTAGATGCTTTCAGCAAGTTTCCTTTCGTCATTGTACTAGACGCCATCGTTGAGTTCATGGCAATCAGTGCCTTAACATCAGTGTTTTGCATCGAAGGTTTGCCTGAAACTATCGTCAGTGACAATGGACCTCAGTTTGTTAGTGCGGAATTTCAACAGTTTTGTCATGCGAATGGCATTCAGCATATCACCACCGCACCTTTTCACCCTTAGTCTAATGGTGAAGCAGAACGTTTCGTTCGAACATTCAAGTCTCACATGGAAAAGATGAAAGGTCAGCACTCCAGGCAGCAAGCTCTTCAAATCTTCCTGTGTACGTATCGGTGCATGCCATGTGACGGCCCGTCTCCTGCCGAGCTGCTACACGGCCGCCGTCACCGCACTCTCCTTCACCTGCTGCAGCCTCCCACGCATCGAGTCGGTGCGTATGGCGCTTCGCGTTTTCAGGTTTCCACGCCGGTGCTGTACAGGGTATTTGATGCTTGGCAACCATGTCTTCTTGTTGCCAGCATTCAGCGCGTGCTCGGTCGCAATATGTATGTTGTACGTTCTTCCACAGGGTCGGAGCTGCAGCGCCACGCAAACCAATTGCGCCTGCACGGGCCGCGCGATCCTGCCGTACCTGCACCAGCATGCTATCTTTATTCCTGTGTCGGTCTCATTCCACGCGGCCACCGATACCTACGACGGAAACGAGACACAAAAGCGGCGACGAGGCAGGGACACAAAAATTCCAATATGTCCATTGCCGAGATGTATTTCGCTGTATGGAGAGCCTTAGCAGTAGTGGCAATTATCTATGGAACACAGAAACTGAATTAAAGTTTATGACGTGGAGAGAAGTCGAACTTAGATTATTCCAAGGCGCCTTCATCGTTAGTGGTGTGGTGGCCTAACGGTTAAGACGTCTGCCAAGAAGCATGGAGGTCCGGGTACGATTCTCAGCCACATCACGAATTTTAATTCATTGCTTCTTATTTATCGTTAATGTCAAAGTCAAAGTTGTTTTTCTGCCAGCACCTAAGTTATCCACGCTTGTCGGCTCAATGAAGGTTGATTTGATTTGCTGAAGGCTGGTGTCTATGAAATTCCTTGCCAGTGTGGACGTTCATATATCGGACAGACTATGCACACAGTCCATGAACGACGTGCGGAGCATGAACGTTACACCAGTTTTTGTTATTTTAAACCCACGTCGTGATGGCAGGCTGACAGCAGCTCCTTTGCTGCTCCTCAGCCGATAGGAAAAACAACTTTGACAGGCAGATTTGGAACATACAAGGAGAAAAATAAACGCACAAATTAAAACATTACAAGGAGATAAAAATGGAGAATTGACAAAACATAGAGCAGTGTAAACACATATTCAAAATTAAAACAGCCACGGTGGTTAAAAATCACATATATGCACTATTAAAAACTCGTGGGTGAAAAAAAACAAAAAGGGAAAACAAATCCTCATGGGAGACAGAAGTTACACCCGCGTACTACAACCTGATATATCTGCTGTAGATGAACTGACCATAACATAGATCACGATATGTTCAGGTATTATCACATGTTTCTTCCTTCTGGGATTTAGTTTTTACAGAAGCGACTGGTATTCGACTGGCAAGTAATTTAGTTAATCGTGATGGTGGTTTTAATCTTGACAAAATTTGGAATGCGGCACTCACAGTCGTAAACATTCAATGACAATGGCGCTTGTTAATCAAGGAATATAATTACATACGGTCTCCATAGTGGGTACTACATCTTTGCTATCGATATCAACCACAGTATGTGGTCATATATACTCCACTTATCGGGCACTACAACTGCCGTCAGTGTGGTACGTCTGTCACGATGACTTTCCAGTAACTATGCGCACTGGTTCGCCCCACAGTGTATAAAGGTTGACGGAAGCGCTTTGCCGTCAGCCCTGAGACTCTATTCGGGGATGGCTGGACGGTATGCAGCAAAAGAAAATGTGTGGTTACGGCTGAATACCCGCAGTTTTATGGACCAAGATACGTTCTAGACGTGCTATTTGTAAAATAGTAAGACCGGCTGCACTTAGACGCAATTGCTGATCGTTTTCTGTTGGATGTTCCTTTCGTCGTCCTATTATTATCATTGTTTACACTGAGTTCTCACTGAAGATGCTATCTCCTGCGTAACCGCATGCGCCTTTCTTATATGTAAATGTTTTTACACATATTTTGTCGTCCCCGAAGGCCTTCTAGTGAGGAGAGAATATATTATGCGAGCAAAATACGATATTGGAGGTATGCAATACTTGGAACCCGAACATCATAACAACGGAAAGTTATTTTTTAAACCATATCATTTTTTCAAAAACGGAACAGTTCTCTTAATCGTCATATTGATTACGACAATGGGGAAATAATATAGCTAATTCGAATTGGAATCCTATAACCAGCTTTCTTTCAAACGATATTGGAGGTATGCAATACTTGGAACCCGAACATCATAACAACGGAAAGTTATTTTTTAAACCATATCATTTTTTCAAAAACGGAACAGTTCTCTTAAGCGTCATATTGATTACGACAATGGGGAAATAATATAGCTAATTCGAATTGGAATCTTATAACCAGCTTTCTTTCAAACTTTCTCTAAGGGTGGTCAAAAACTTTTGACCTTTTAGTGCATTTATTTACATATGTTCAACACTGGAGGTGTTCTATTCTTCAGTGCGGCTGCTCGCCAGGCTCGAACTCTTAAGGCAATCACTAAAATACCGTCAGTACTGAGTGATAATGAGCAAGAATACTACGTAGATGGTCTGACAATAAAATGCAAATTATCATGAGGCAGGCGACGTGACCATTGTGTGTAAATGGTGTAGAGGTCAGCGCGACTGTCTAGTACAAAGTATACTTGGGTTCTAAACGTGGCCTATGACAAATCTTCATGTTTATTCATTTATTTCATTCAAAGCCCAATGGCAGGTAAAGACAAAAACACCTTTATATATTGATTCACTAATGGCAGAGTACATAATTTCGTTGAAATATGAAGCAAATTGTTTTAAAAATTCAATTTTTTTCTAAATGCTATTGTAGGTTCCAAATTAGCTGGTTTTCTAAAATACCATGTGCAAGTGGGAACGTAGAAATTAAATGCAAATTAATTATCTGCCTATAGTGTTAAGATTGTGTTGGAAAGAAACCTGAAAATTAAAACGATTGGTGCATCTTACTATACAAAAAATCGAGGTGTTTGTGCATATATTTCATTCTGCAGCCAAAACTAAGCATCGCAAACGTATAGTGTTTGTATGTGGTAGTAGGAATGAATTTCCCATAGTGCACTATGGTGGTAGAGGGTTGATAACTAGAAGGGGGTGGAAGACATAGGAGTTAAAAGTTACAAACTTGTATAAAATTCTACGTGTGGGTGTCAATATTTTGCCCTTCAGCAAATACTACAAAATCTACGAACGATCTCTGTGTTGTTGTAGTACAAAGTCTCCCGTTGTCCACCATAGCAGTTGGGTGTCGACAGCTAGAAGATGGTGGAGGATATAGTGGTTGAAAGTCGTCAGCTTATATAGAATTCGACCAGCGATGACTTTTGACACTAAAATACCAACGACATTATATACAGCGAAAGGTAATGCACATTCTTCAGTTGTTTTTCTGCAACAAGCGTACGAATAATGAAAAATAAGTGATATTGCAGTAATGTAAAACTACCAAGAAAGGTGCCAAAGCGTAAGAAAGAAATTTCGCGTTCTCAATACGTTTCTAAAGGACTGAAAATGGCGTTAAAAAGTGAATCTACAGACGATAGAAACTTGAAATTTGTAGACGTTGTTTATATTATACTGTAAGCATCAGCGATTTTTCGATATTCCAATCGCTAAGGGAGTGAAATAGGGGATGAACGGTTTTTGTAAATACGTTGCTGGTCAGGCAATTTTGAAGCAAGAAATACAGAACTTCGGATTTAGGTTTTTGATTGGAATTTAAGAACACTTGTTTCCAAATTTTCGGAAATTCAAATATTAAGCGGGTGAAATAAGAGAAAATCTTATGGGTGCTACTAAGAATATTTAGATTCTAGTAATTCGAAAATTTGGATTTCGAACCATGGTTAGAATTAAAAAAAAAGTGATTCGGGATGTTTTGAATCATGTCATCAGTGGTGCAATAGGTGGTGGCAAGTTATATCAAATGCCTGATTAGCAAAGCATTTTTAAAGTTTGTGACGATACTGCTGGTCCTGTCATCTCAATGTCATCCTACGATACTGTCTGCTTCGGATCCGGAATCGCGTGGTTCAAGAGTGATAAAAGTTCCTTGTGAAGTTAGTTAAAAACGATATAGCCAGCCTTGGAATCAGTGTAGGACAGTGTCTTGGTGATACTGTGATTAAAACAAGTGATAAGTAATGAAATCTAAGAGATTTGTATGTTTCCAGACAGTTCTATAGACAATAGTTTTGTCATTGTATGTTATTTCAATAAATAGACAGACGAATGGTAAAAACTTTTGTATCTACATAAAGACATTAAAATAAATAGCATTGTATATATGTTAGGCTCATAAACAAGTTGTGTAGACCAGCTAATTGTGTAATTTAATAATAAAAATTTGAATACTGTAATTCTTTGTATATATTGACTGACGTGAGATTTTGAACCTATTTTCCGAATGGCCAAGATAATTGATAGTTCAATATATGTTAGGAACATGTATGATGTACTCGTTAACTAATTAATTGACATTTAACATTTTGGTTCGTTGTCAAACAGAAAGTAGCATGATTAAAACTTAAAAAGATAGGTGCGATCTAAAATTATTGTATCTATAGTTTTCATTTTATATTGTGATTATTTTTGTGTACATGAAATGTTTTCTTTGTGTGTTTGTTAATTGTAAATTAGTATATTCAAATGTTATGAACAATGGATAATGTAATGCCATTATTGCCAACGTTATATATTTGCTTCACCGCCTTGCCGCCTTGCGTGGGGGAGTTAGAGTTTTAGTCGTCTGTCAAATGCTCTGGAAGCTATGTCAGTCTGTTGTTTTGAAATGGAAATACTGTCGATTAAGTTCTGATGTTTTGTATATGTTTTGAAAGAAGTAATGTTTTGGTGGAGAAGTAGTTTGACTCAAATTAAAGAAGTGAAAAATTGTACATATCGAGTATTTATTTCTACCACGACATCCCAGGAGAATAATGTTGCAGCGAGCAGAACCCCCATACATCGAAATGTTGAAAAGACGAGTATTGGTAAATAAACTGTAATTACTTATATATCATGTAAATGTTATAAGCTACATCTATGAAAATTTAATTTAGCATGCGATGCAGCGGGAATTAAGTTATATTTTATTTATAAAATTTATTTCTACTATCGCGAGTTACAGCAGATTGTCGCGTGCCTCTTTTTCCAATGTAGGAAAGCAATAAAACTGCGTCTGGTCAGTCTTCACTCCATTGGCCAGTTGCCAATACGGGTTCGTGAAGAACGCAACAACAACTGTGATTGTTCATCTAAAAATAAAACAACAATTAAAAAAATTGCTTTCACTGTCACGGAGCATATAAACACCACAATGCTTTCTCTCCAAACAAAAGAGTAAGTTACCACAAAATTCCTCTCTGCTTCTCTCCGCTTAGTCCAACAGGGGCTACAGACCCGACACTCGTTGCCGCCCAGTTAATGTGCCGTGCCTTGCGGCTGCACGTTTCGCACGTGCCTAGCAAAGGCCCTGCTTCTACGGCTAAACTCATAAAATGGTCTCAACCAAAAATTACAGCTAACATTTAGATGGAAAAAATTTCAGAATATTGGAAAGTGGTTCTTAGTAATTTGAAGAAAAAACTACAGGGTAATATCTCTGATGCCAGTGGGTAGTAAAATATTTTCAACAAAATTACTAAGTAAAGTGACTTCTTCTTGCACATGCTCTCGAACCGCCGAACCGATGTTGACATATCCTCCCCGTAGAGGCGTTTGATCATAGAATGAAGGCTTTCAGGCCAGGTATCGTCATTACTTACGGCTTCCGGGCTGAGATGCCGTGGTCAATACATAAAACTTTACCTGACGTTTCGACCTCGTCTGCGGAAGGCACCCCGGAGGTAAAGAGCCGTACTGCAACGAGAGCGCGAGTAAGCACCGTATATATAGGCAAAACAGAGGGCGCCGCTGTTAGTCACGTGGTGTCGGCTGTGCTGTGGTCTCTGCTATTGCCAACCTCCTCGATTGAATTTAATCGATTGTCATGCTGTTGCTGCAGTGTTGACATCCATATCTTATCAAGTTTGAGACCCCTTTCTCTTTTTTTTGTTAAAATTAATTATTTCGATGTTTAAAAATCTCAATGGCCTCTCTGTGCTGGCGGAAACCAACAGTAAGCTATTTCAACTTCATCTTCTGATTTTTATTACTATCAGTGTGATGACTGGAATAAGATTGACAATCATAACTATGGAAGCAAGTGCAGAAATGGCAGGGAATAGACAAAAGAGGAAGTTTGATACCTCACAGAAGAACTTGTTCGTAGGCAAAATGGAGGATAATTCTCGGACGGTTATTAACCTGTCAGATAAAGTTTTGACTGCAGACGAAGTTTCAGTACTTGCAAAGGGTGAAACTTTTGCAGTGACGCCCCGAAAGATTCCTAAGGAAGATATTGTGGCAAATATTGAGGCAGGTATCCGTCAGATTTCAAAGCAGTAGGCTGACGTTATCAGAATGGAAACAGCTAGAATCCTACGCACATATAAGCCACCTACAAGTAATTTGTCACAGGCACAAAGGAAGGCACTGAGGGACATCAACTCAGTTGAAAACATCATCGTACTATCTGCAGACAAGGGCAACGCCACCGTCGTAATTATTCTGAAAAGATCATGGACATTTTGGATCCCAGCAATTACAAACAACTTCAGGAGTATCCGACATCGAAGATTTTTAAAATGACCAATCAATTGGTTAAAGCGTCTTCTTTCTCTTCAGACGACAAGAAGCACCTCTGAAAAACAGATACTTACTCGCCCAGACTCTATGGGTTACCGAAGGTGCATAAACAGCTTGTTCCTTTGAAACCTATAGCCAGTACAATAGGGTCTCCCGCCCATGAGGTAGATGGACACCTTGCCTCGTTGCTGCAACTATATGTTGGCGGAACTGATAGCCATATTAAGAATTCATGTCACTTTATTGATATTACAAAGGAAATAATTGTGGACCCTGATGACATCCTGGTCAGTTTTGATGTGGTGCCGTTGTTTACCATGATCCCGGTGAACGAAGGTATCACATGCATTGCGGGTATTTTTCCTAGTGATTTTGTGGCATTATTGAAACACTGCCCCACAACAACTTATTTTCAGTATAAGAATGTTTTTTATGAACAGATTGACGGAGTGGCCATGGGCAGTCCTCTTAGCTCAGCTGTTGCTAACTTGTTCATGGAGAACTTTGAACAACGGGCACTGCAGACAGCCAGAAAAAGACCAGCCAAATGGTATCGTTATGTCGACGATACATTTGTTATATGTACACGCGGCGAAGAGGAGATGGATGCCTTCCTATTACATCTGATCAGCATCAATCATAGAAATCAATTTACTATGGAAAAGGAAACCAATGGTCAACTGACCTTTTTAGATATGACGGTTATCAAACGAGAGGACGGATCATTGGGTCATAAGATCTATAGGAAAGACACACACACTGATCGTTATCTTCAAAGAGATTCTAACCACCACCCACTGACAAAAAGAAGAGGCGTGATTAAGACATTGGTAGACAGGGCCCACCAAAATTTGTGAACCAGCGCACTTAGACGATGAGATTGAACATCTTAGAATGACATTTAAGAAGAATGGCTATTCAGACAGGGAGATATATCGTGCATACGCCCTAGACAGACAACCAGGACGGACGAGGAACGACAACAACCCAAGGGGAATGTTTTTCTACCATTTATCAGTAAGGCCACTGATAGTATTGGAAAAATTTTAAGCAAATACGATGTGGAAACTGTTTTCAGACCAACAACGAAAATAAAAGAATTTTTAAGATCTGCAAAAGATAAGCGACATCCCCTTACTACAGCAGACGTCTATAAAATTCCCTGCATTAGTGGAAAAGTTTATATAGGTACAACTAAAGGAGGTGTCAAAACTCGTCTGGGCGAACACAAAAGGAACTACTGCCTCGGACATACTGATAAATCGGCTGTAGCGGAAGACGTTTATCTAGAATGTGACCACGAAATAAAATTTAACGAGACGTCCGTCATAGCAAATGCGGTACGTTATTATGCGCCTTTGTACAAAGAGGCCATTGAGATTTTTAAACATCGAAATAATTTTAACAAAAAAAAAAAAAAAAAAAAAAAAAAAGGAAGGTCTCAAACTTGATACGATATGGATGTCACCACTGCAGCATCAGCATGACAATCGATTAATTTCAATCGAGGAGGTTGGCAATAGCAGAGACCACAGCACAAACGACACCACGTGACTGCAGCGGCGCCCTCTGTTTTGCCTATACATATGGCGCTTACTCGCGCTCTCGTTTCAGTACGCTGCTGTACCTCCGAGGATGCCTTCCGCAGACGGGGGCAAAACGTCAAGGGAAGTTTTATGTATGGACCACGGCATCTCAGCCCGGAAGCTTTATGTAAAGACGACTGATATGTTTTTGGACATTTATACAAAATGAAATCCTACAGGTTAACAAACATATGTTTAGAATCTTGGGGACAAGAAGTAAAAAATAGCTTGGATTCAAGTATAAAAGATACAACAGAAATGAAGAAGATGCACAGGAAAATAGTTTTACAAGGAAAAAATGGAAAAATTCCAAGGCATAACATCAGACACTGTCTTTGAGGGTGCGACTGGAAAATTTCTTTGTAGAGGATCAAAAATATCTCTGCTGACACAGAAGTACTTGAAAATTGTGACATAGGTTCGCTGAAACTAGTTGTACAAAATAAAGAAATGTTATAAATAATATAGTAATTGTCGCACATAAGTACATTCTGTAAATGTCTTCATTAAAAAAAATTTCCAAGGCAGGAGGGAAAAGGAATCTAAATAGTCTGACGTGAGAAAAAGGATAAATAGCTAAAGAATACTGGAGGAGAAAGAAAGAAGAAAAGAAGAAGCATTGAAATTGGTGCGCGGTCCTTACATGACTCAAACTGAAAAAGATAAAAGGTCGATAGAGTTGCTTCGTATTCCTTCCTTGCCCATTGTAAATGGCAGATTCCTAAGCTTCTGCTGAAAGAGATTTGAAATTTTGTGACAGCTCGCGTTACATGAGAATGGAATAGAACAACATCTTTCCGCCGATCAAGTGTGTTTTCGTTGCGCTGCAGACAGATTTCACGAGAGCGCTAATTAAGGATTTCACGATTTCGCGGGGAATATTTACGTTCATCGCGGTTGAGTTTCCCAGGAGCTGACACGCTAATAACAGCAGCTAACTGCCGCAGAGCACGGCACAGCGCGCAGCTTCAACACGGGAATCCCGCCGCTCCCCACCTGGAGTGGGCGCCGTTCTCTCTGTGTGTGAGTATGCCGCTTGTCCGCGGCGTTAATTATCGCTAATGAGGGGCGCGGCTGTCCCGGCGGCGCACTCTTCCCGTGACGCAATAATTAAGCCGCGGCATGCGTGCTCACGCCTATTGATCCCGCCCCGGCGCCGACAAGGCGGGGCGCGTCGCCGTCGGCTACCGCCCGTTGAGTACAAGCAAAAGCTCTGTATGGGGAAGGTATGGCCAATTATAAGGTCGGCAGCAGACGGATTTTTCGTTCTCGAGATACTGGGCGTCATATTCGACGGACGCGGGAACTGCCCAAGTTCTGTAGATGCGGACTTGCGGCTTTGAGAAATATTTCTCATCCCTTAAAGGGTGATTTCAAGCGGTCAATAATTTTCCCTGTTGAATTGGTATGACCAGTACATGCATGATAGACAAATGCGAAATTAGGAAAGTCTGGGTTTGGTTTTCTTACATTCATTATTTCGAGTGTACAATGTTTATTAAATAGCGATAGGAAATACAAAATAATTGAAACATAAACGTAATCTTTCCAAAACGCATGAATTGCAAACCCATTAAAAGAGAAGCAAGGGTAATTTAAAATTTACATAAAACCAACTTCACAAGGAGAGACTAGCAGTTTACCAAAACTCGGCACGATGGTCACACATTAAAAGATTCGAAAAGAAAATGGAAACAGAATAAATTCAAAGTGATACGCAATTAAGATAAAGAACTAGCCTGTATCAATAGCAGACAATAAACATGATAACAAGGCGCAATTTCCTACTTAAACTTGCCTGAAAGGCAAAATTTAATATAGGAAGAACCCTTTTGGCCAACAGCTAGGAGGAAGCTACTCATCAACTTCAGAGCCTCTATAATGATGCAGTAAAAACCGGCTTGAAAAATCATCGTACAGAAGACTGAGTTCAATATCAAACAGGCTTCTTCTACAATCCCACTAGGAAACAATAATAATTGTAAACATGCAGTGAAGGCTTTCACGACCGGCTGAAATAATTGCTGTTGAACCTTCCGGGTTATGTGGTCGTGGTCGAAGAAACATATCTGCTCCTGACGTTTCGTCCAGAGCTGCGCTGGACATCCTCAGAGGTGCTCCTGGTAGCACCTCTGGGGATGTCCAGCGCAGCTCTGGACGAAACGCCAGGAGCAGATATGTTTCTTCGACCACGACCACATAACCCGGAAGATTCAACAGCAATTATTGTAAAGTTCCTGCAGTCAAGTGCTTGGATAATGGATTTCAGCAAGTGAGAGCGAAACCTTGTCCATAGACGCCAGGTCCACCAAGTTAGAGAGGATCTATCATTCCTGTAAGAAAATCTATACCTCCAAGAACGTATCCAAGTACTTAAAACTGAAGCACTACGACTCGGTAGTAAGACCCTCTGCCCTCTATGCCTCCGTGTGCCTCTTGATGAAAGGGCCCACTCACGAAACTAGAACTTAAAGAGAGGACCCATAAGAGAGGAATACGATACTTACTGAATCAGGCACAATAATGAACTCTATGAACACCAGGAAGACAGTCACATGTATGAGGAAAAGGTGACTGACCTTCTACAGGCACATGGCCTGCCTGAATCTCTCAAGGCTCACCAAACAGATCCTCACAGTGACAAGCAGGGGAAACGCGTCCAAAGCCAAGTAGTTCACCTCTGTTGGATCAGACTTAGAGGAACTGCAGATCCCTTTACAGACGACCGAGAACCGAACGTAATACTGTCAGACCATCCTACATGGAGTCTTCCCACCATCTCTCACAAGCAAGAAGTGTACAGGCACCACCAGACCTAAATGGACGGATGAGAGGAAACAGGCCCACAGCCAGAAGATGAAGGCGTACTGGGCTAAGAAAAAGCAGAAGACCCTAACTGATAGTTAAGACGAGGCTCGTGGTACGTAGTAGGCCGCAACGAACTAAAAAAATGAATTACAATAACCAGATATTAACAAACAGTTAAGAACAAACACTGTCCACAGACAATGAGATTTAAAAAGCTCTGTATTACTTTTCAGGAAGAGTTTATTTGAAAGGTTTTTGCCTCTTCACCAAGACGTTTTTGTTATTCTCTAAAACAAGAAAGATTGCAGTTAAAGAGGGCTGAAGGGCACAGTTAGAAAAAAAGACACAACGCATTTTGAAATTCAAATTACACATTCTTCAGCAGTCCATAATAATTACTGCCAAGGGCAACCATAGAAGAAGTATCACACACTTTAAGCATTAGCCAAGTATGTGCTGCACAAACATGGCTCACAGACATACGACCCCGCGAACAAGTAAACTGTTCATGTGAGCAATGAACGTTAGACGCAGCAGAAATGCAAGCAGTAATTATAGTCCTACTGTGGCAAACTCGAAGCAGCAATGTCTCTCCCAACAAGACAACGGCGAGTGGCCACCCTATAAATAAATAAATAAATAAAAAGGAAAGGTTATGGTTTAAGGAGTATTCAAATGAATTATGGCACTACAGTCTTAACCCGGTAGGAAGCTATAATAATCCCACAATATTGCCGAAAAATATGACTACAGGTTGGCATAATTTGCCCAGCCGCGGTGGAGTAGCCGAGGGGTCTAAGGCGCCTCGCTGGAGCATGGGTGTGTGTGTGTGTGTGTGTGTGTGTGTGTGTGTGTGTGTGTGTGTGTGTGTGTGTTACCCTTAGGTTAGTTTAAGTTGTATGTAAGCTACGGACTGATGACCATGCAGTTTGGTCTGATAGATTTACAAACATTTGAACATTTGAATTTGCTCGTAGAAGTAAAACACTCCACCTATGATTATGGCTGAGCCCCGGACGGGCCATGAGGTAACAGTCGGGTAAATTTTACTAGAAAAAAACAAACAAACAAATATGTTCTTTTTGTGTCCCAGCCTCGGCGCCGCTTTTGTGTCTCGTTTCTTTCGTATGTGTCGATGGGCGAGTGGAATGAGACCGATACAGGAATAAATATAGCACACTGGTGCAGGTACGGAGGGGAGCAGCCAGAAACTAGAAACACTAGAGTAAATTAGAACGATATAATCTCATACTGATAATTAGACAGTATTAAAGACCATCTCTGAAGCTTTTGTGCCGTTCGTGGCGGAATTGGCTTAGTGGGTGAGAACAACGACGTGAGAGGCTTGTGGTCAGTCAACAAATAGAATTTTCTGCCATAGAGATAATGATGAAACTTTGTGACGCCGTAAATGATTGCTAAAGCCTCCTTTTCTATCTGACTGTAATTCTGTTGTGTTGGCGTTAGTAGCTTGGATGCAAAGCCAATAGGACGATCGTGACATCCAATACGATGTGACAAAACTGCACCCACACCATACGATGAGGCATCAACTGCTCACACTACAGGCTTCTGTGGGTCAAAGGGAATCAAACATGCATCACTGAGTAGTGCAGACTTTAGTTTGTCAAAGGCAACCTGACAATCTTTAGACCAAACAAAAGTAACATTTTTCCTACGTAAGTGATGCAGTGGAGCTGCAATCTGCGAGGCATTGGGAATAAACCTGAAATAATAGTTAAGTTTTCCCATTACTGCTTGCAATTCGTGCACATTCTTAGGAGGAGGCAAGTCTTTGATTGCTCTAAGATGTGACTGTAAGGGATGAATTCCTTGGGCATTAATCACATGGCCTAGGTACTCTATTTCAGTTTGAAAAAACGAACACTTTGCTTTATTACAACGTAGACCTGCTGCAGTCAACACTATGAAAAGGCACTCCAGGTTTGCTAAATGTTCTTCAACTGTACGTCCGGATACCACAATATCATCTAAGTAGTTCGAGCAACACGGTACAGAAACTGTCAGCTGCTCCAAAAAACGCTGAAAAATAGCGGGGGCGGAAGAACTGCCAAAGGGTAGGCGTTGAAATTGAAAAAGGCCCATGTGAGTATTAATGACGAAAAACTTTTTTGACTCGTCATCAAGTGGAATCTGTAAGTATGCCTCTGCTAAATCAATCTTGGAAAAGAAGCGAGACTGTCCTAATTTGTCCATCAGTTCCTCAGGTCTGGGCAGGGGATAAGTGTCAACGATTGTTTGACCGTTCACTGTTGATTTGAAGTCGGCACAGAGACGAAGTTTTCCTGACGGCTTGGGTATAATTACTAAAGGCGAGCCCCCCTGACTCGCAAAAACAGGAGAAATCACCCCACTGTCTTGCCAACGTTTAAGTTCTTCGGCAACTGTATCACGCAAGGCGATAGGCACTGGTCTAGCTTTACGAAATTTTGGAACTGCAGATTCTTTTAAAGTTACATGTGCCACGAAGTCTTTTGCACAACCGAGTTCCGGCGAAAACAAGTCACTGTATTTTTCACACAATGCATTAATTTTGTCCTGAGGCACTACTGACGAAATTTGAAGCACATCTCTTTGAATTGATAAACCAAACAAGTCAAATGCATCTAGTCCAAAAATGTTCTGTGTAGATTTGGCCTGAAGAACTACAAAAGCAACTGTTTTTGTTACACCTTGAAAAGAGGCGGGCAGGCTACACGTTCCTAGCACGGGAATATTTTGACCTGTATAAGCTGTTAACACTTGCTGTGACGGCGACAATTTTGGCGAACCCAGAAGTTCATAATTATCTTTATTTATTAATGTGACAGCGGAACCAGTATCAAGCTGAAATTGCACAGTCTTATTTTCTATGAAGAGAGTCACAAACAGTTTTTGCTTGCGGCGCTCGACAGGTGCGCGAATGTGGGCAACGTCTGCTACGGTTTGTTTACTGCGCTTGCGCGGGCCGCGTAGTGAAGTAAGCGGCGCAGACTCGGCACGCAGCGGATTAACAACACTGTCACTAGATGTCACTACCGCCGGATCGGCGTCCGCGCAAGCATGCGAAGCTACTCCAGATGTACTAACTACTGCACTACACTTTTGAGTAGCTACTTGATGTCTACTGTCACTAGCTACACAGTACTGGGCACTATTACAAGGAGCAGTTGCAGAAGGCACTATTTTCACTACAGGAATGCACTGTTCATAGTCATTTTGCTTGTCCCGAACACTTTTCCGTTGCACTGTTTTACGCGCTCGTCGGCGCTTGCTACGTGGTGCACTATATAGTTTTGCCATAGGCGCAGAACTACTTTCTTGCAATTGAGATCCAAGGAAAGCACTGTTCAATTCCACAGCCCGTATAACATTTACAGAATGAACTGTTCTCGCACTCTGCGAAGCACTGTTTCTAACGGTACCGTTCTTTGAGTTTTTAATTTGCATACACACAGACTGTACATGTCCCGATTTGCCACATTGATAACAGGTTGCGTTGTGACGAGGGCAATGAGCACGCTTGTGGCGAGACACACACTGGGGGCAAGATTTATGAACATTTTTCTGAAATGAGCGTTGGCGCCCGTTATTCAAATCACTGTTTCTAACACGACGGGGCGACCTTTGTGTCGCACTTTTACACTGGCTACTGTTCACTGTCTGTTCAGCACGGCCTGTACTATTGTAAGAATCACTAGTGCTACACTGAGAACTACGGCTAGGAAAGCGTCCGTTACGGCCCACTGAATTTACACTGTGGCTTTGCATTTCTACATCTGCTAAGTCAAAAGTGTCATGCGCTTCAATAAGCTGCAGTACACTGTCTAATGAGGGGTCGGACTGTTTTAGAATTGCTGCCCGAATTCTAGGGTCCTGAATGTTCTGCGTAATCGCATCCCTCAACATCACGTCACTATACGAAAGTCCACAAGAGCAAGTAAATTTACATTTGCGGGTTAAGCCCTTCAATTCCGTAATCCACTCTTGGTGTGACTGCTGCGGTAATTTTTTAAGTCTGAAAACTTTTCTCTCATAATGAGCATTTAGTGCCTCTACTATTTGTTCAAAGTCTACATCACGAGGAGATGCGTCGGGGAAAAGCTTTTTCAGTAACACGAAGGTGTTGGTGCCCACCACAGATAATAACAGATGCTTCACTTTCTGACCTGTAATTTGATGAGCCGCGATGAGTTCTAGAAACTGTGCGAAGTAGTCGCTCCATTCTTCCTCACGTTCGTTGTACTGGCGAAACGTAGGAAGCGTTGCGGCGGCAGGTGTGGGCTGCTGAAGCGGCGGCTGTTGTTGTTGGTTAGCTGCTTGCGCTGTGAGCTGGGCCACAGCTTGGAGGAGCTGGGTGATTTGCGCCGTCTGTAACTGAATAATTTCCAATAAGTTTGGGTTCGGGGTAGTGGCCATGCTGACCGATTAGGCGCCGCGCATACAAGTAACTTATAACAAAACACAAATGCAATATGAAAGAGGACGCTCTGCAACAAAAAAGTCCACAAACACGTAACTGAAAATATTCCCCCAAAAATCTTATAATAAGGGTGGGTGGGCGGGAGCAATTTCTGCGTGCTCCGACTGCTGCTGTCTGGCTGCTGCAAGCGGGCTGGTCCAAGGTTCATGTATCACTCCTCGTCGCCACTTTTGTGTCCCAGCCTCGGCGCCGCTTTTGTGTCTCGTTTCATTCGTAGGTGTCGGTGGCCGAGTGGAATGAGACCGACACAGGAATAAAGATAGCACGCTGGTGCAGGTACGGAGGGGAGCAGCCAGAAACTAGAAACACTAGAGTAAATTAGAACGATATATATATTGCACAGAATTCATACAATACTTAACTTTTACATAGATCAGTAGTGCAGAATGCTGATACATAGTTGTTAGAGGCCTGCCTAGTGCCTGTACGATAGCCAAGTCTTCACTGGTGCCTATATGATTCCGAAGGTCCTAACTGGTTGCTATCTCAGTCCCAAGTGAACGATGTCCTTCAGTGGTGGCCACGAGCGGAGTTGTCGCAGAGGGCGCTCGTGGCTGTCGTCGTGAGAACGCCGCGCCGTGCGTGCATGGCGGCGCGCGGCGAAAGTAGGTGGCGCGCACTTTGTACTTATGCGACACCACAGTTCTATCGGAAAATAACAGTTAATAAAACGAAAAAGTGATAGAAATAATAGTCCAGTTCGCAAAATTATTTTTACAGTTTATTAATATAGGTGACCGGTTTCGATCTAGGTTTAGATCATCTTCAGGCCTTTAAAAATAGAAATAAGGATATATGCTATAGAGGGAAACAAGTACACTATTAGTCGCTACAATAAATTTACAAACAGGATTAAAAAATTTACTTAAAACAATATAGCTCGCTATAGATGTTCAGTCGGTGAGCGTGCGGCGACTGCTAACCAGAGAGAGAACGCTGTGTGTTATAAAGGAAAAGCCCCGCCCACCGCCTGAAGCAACAGCACATCTTAAACCAATGAGGAACGTCATGGGTATAAATTGCATTTTGTTAACAATAAAACATAGTTGCCACGTCAATAATAAAGAGTAATTGAAGCATTAGACATTAAAAAGAAGTTGTCTGTCTAGGGAATATCTGTCATCTATTGGTAGTTGATAATAATATCTTTCAAATCGAAGACAGTGTGGGTCAAAGATAAATTACAGCGACGCCGATGGCTGCCGTGGATACGGCGTCGTGGAGACATCAATAAGTAGTCCTGCCAGTGGTGCAGCAGACGACGTGCCATAGATGCTGCCAGGGACGCGGTCGGTCACCGTGGAAACGGCGGCGATAGCAGAGGCGACCGGTGTTAGCACGTACAGCAGCAATGCAGACGGCGCGTCAGAGATGTAACGGCCAGGGGACGCCGTCCGTCACCGTGGAGACAAGCCATGATAGCGGCGAGGATTGGTGTTAGCACGTATAACGGGAAAATGCCACAAAAGTCGTCGATGCCATATGTAGCAGGTGATAATAGTATTTAAATTTAATTGATTGGTTACCAATCAAAGCAGTACATTAACAAGGTGTTAAAATATGATTGCTGTACAACAAATTCTAATATTTTGAACTGTCACGAAGGACATATCAAACATAAAATAACTAACAACAAGTGTAAGACAAAGTGTAGCAAAAGAGCAGAAATATGTAGCATCAGTCAAGATTTGTTTCAATAGCAACAAGTCAACCATAAAATAACAGATAAAAACTGTAAAAGGAAAGGTAGTACAAGAGCCAATGTGCGTTATAGCAGGTCGTCAAAAAGATCGTAAAAATTTTTCTCTTTAAAATCCAATTGCTCATTCAATAAAGTAGATGGTTGTTTTTTATGATGCGAAAAAATTTCAATTTGTTCAAGGGCATTTAATAAGAGACCTTTAGGTGCCTTGTGTAAGACCTTAAGATTCGTTTATATGGGACCTTCAGAGTGTTTATTTTGCAGTAGGTGTTGGCCACAGATTTAGTAGCTGATACTCCAGTTGTGTGTTCTTTAAATCGTATCAGACAATTGCGACCTGTCTGACCGACGTATTGTTTATTACAGTCATTGCATTGGGCCTTGTAGACACCAGAATTAAGAAATTTACCTTCATTAATAGCAATAAGTGGATGTGGGTTGCCGTTCTTATGAGGAGATGAAAAGGCTTGCTCAGGATAGAGTAGGGTGGAGAGCTGCATCAAACCAGTCTCCGGACTGAAGACCATAACAACAACAATAGCAATAGTATGCCTAAGCTTATTATGAAGGAGGCTGCTAGTGGTGAATGCCAGGGTTACATCAGTGTTTTTGAATAATTTGTTAATTTTGTCAGATCAGCCACCCATGTATGACATTTTAATAAATTTCTTGTCAGCTGTAATTGAAGATTGTGAAGACTTCTGTTTAAGTTTATTAAACAAAACATCAATTTCCCTTGGATTATAATCGTTAGCTTTAGCTATTTGTTTTAGCAGACCAGTTTCTTTTAGAATTTTATCATCAGTTAAAGGGATTTTTAATAATCTATGGATCATAGAACAAAAAAAGGCTCTTTTATATTTCCATGGGTGACAGGAAGTGGCAGTTCCTGCAACAAGGTCTAAAATTCTTGCAGAATGTCACAGGGTACTGGTGGAGCTAGGGGAAAGCAATAGTGTAAATCTATTTTGGGTCCCTGGCCATTCGGGGATCAGTGGCAACGAACATGCCGACAGATTAGCCAGGATGGGAGCAGAGACTCCATTTATTGGACCGGAACCTGTCCTGACAATCACCAAGGCAATGATCAAATTGGAGCTACGTAACTGGCTCAGAAGACAGCACGTAGAATATTGTACCAAAGTCTGTCAACAAAAACATGGCAAGGTAATGATGCCAAAGCCATGTTTTGAAAGAAGCTTTGCAATCATGGGCCTGAACAGGCGAGAGATTAGTCTCATGGTTGAATTGGTGACAGGCCATGGGAATTTGAAAAAAACACCTACATAGAATTGGAATAACAGAAGTGGACCCTAAATGTAGGATCTGTGATGAAGGTGATGAAACTGCATCACATCTAATCTTCGAATGCATTGCATCGGAGAGTAAAAGGCACAGAACATTTGGGACAACCAGACCCGAAGAAATTGTGTCTAATAAAGAAGTGGTAAAGGGACTTCTTGCACTGTTAAAGGGCACTGGTTGGCTTTACTAGATACACAGGGAGCGATACGGCACAATTAACTTAGTTACGGTGTCGGCAGTGGCGGATTGGACCAAGACTGCTTTGAATTCCCTGAAAAAATCACACGAAATCAAGAATAGGGACTGATGACCAACGTAGTTTGGTCCTTTAGAATTATAAACATTTGAACATTTTTTGAAATATCACGCAACTGTCAGTATTACAGTTGCAGTTCGAAGTATAACAGTTAGATGCATTTTGCAATAACAAAGAAAGTGCCTCTGTCCAAATATTTGTGTAGATTTTTATGCAAGTATGTGGTGTAAAGGAGCTGCGAAACATACAGTGAGTAGTACTTGTTACGACGAACAATCGTGACCATGGACTGGCGTCTGTTGTTAAAGCGTTGTAACAACGGCTTTCATAAAGTATAATATACATTTATCTTTTGTTTACGAAACCAATTAAGGACTTGTAAAATTGCTGTTAAAGGCCTTACTTTTGAACTTTGGTTGACGAAATTTCCGTACAAAGACGAAGGTGACAACAAATTGTTCCAGTTAAAAATGCGCCTAGGTCATCTACCACATAAGCATTCCACGTCGAAATAAGTTGTAGTTAATAAGTTTCTTTGTTCCCATACTGAAACAAGTAACGTTTGGTAGGTGATTATTTGAGTACTGCTTCCACACTTTGCACTGGTTACATGTTAACCATGCTGAATAAATATTGTCAGCAACAAATGAAAATACTTTTACAGAAGGTGTATACACTCAAACGTGTGGTTTCGTCAACCACTGTCTCAAACCACACTGGATAGGAAACTGAGCATTGTCTATGGCGTGTACTTCAAATGAATTGCAGGATATCTGAAGCTTCATGCTTGGGGCAGCTAAGTGCCGCTAGGAATTTTGTTTGAATATAGACAGACTGAGATCAAACAAGGGAAAACGTGGTGTTCTTGGACTAAGTACTTGTCGTTTTATCACTTTGATTTGTGCATTTAAATGATGAACACCGTTTAGGCATAATTCATCAGCAAAAATTGTATAGGCAATACACACTAAATACAATATAAACTAAATAGAATACTTCAAGCTCAACAACAACATACGATAGACATACTCCTCTCAAGTGTAGTGACCACCAATAATATGGCGGCCGAGTTTACAGAAGTTGCCGCAAAGAGCGCTATAACATGTTAGCCACTCTATGAAATTTAAGCTCGTGTGGTACGCGCCACCAGACCTACCCGCCGATCGAGGCAACTAGCGCCGGGAGCGGGATAAATAAAAAACTGTATCTAGCCTCGTCACCTGCGGCGAAGTAACGAAGAGATATCGATACGCGAGTTGGAGTGAGGTAACTGGCGCCTATACCAATAAACTGAGCCAGTACGGCTCAATCTCATTTTAAGAAAACTCTTTGGTTTGTTACTTTGGATCGAAAGACTTCGAAAGACCTGTAGCGTAACCCGATATTCACACTGGCACTGAACATTTCTTAAAAAATTGATGTAACGGACAAGATTTTTTCGATAGCGTATTATGTTCATAATACATGAACTACGAAAAATGCAAGGGGATATCCACTACATGGCCTTTAGCAACAACAGAGAAGTTGCCTATAAAATACCGGCCGCGGTGGCCGAGGGGACTAAGGCGCTCCAGTCACGGTCTGCACGGCCACTACGGTCGGGGGTTCGAATCCCCCCTCGGGCATGGATATTTATGCCGTCCTAGTTCGTAAGTAGTTCATAGGTAGTTTGTAAGTTTAGGGACTGATGACCCCGTAGTTAAGTCCCGTAGACTATACAAACATTTGAACATTTTATAAAATGCCATTTATATTCGCATGTCTAATATTTTTCATGTTTCAGTTCTTAGATTCATGTACTAATACAATACACACAGGTTAGCGAATGAGAAAAGCTTGTTTCGAGAACTGTATATTAACTACATAACGATATGTAACTTCCTGGCATATTAAAACTGCGTGCCGGAACCGGGATTCGAAACTGCGACCTTTGCCTTAGGCGGACAAGCGCTCTACCGTCTGAGCCATCACGGCACGCTTCACAGTCCGTCAACACAACTTTACTTCTGCCAGTACCTCTCCTCCTACTTTCCAAACTTCACGGGAGTCGTCCTACAAACATTGTAGGACTAGAATTCCTGGATGTGGTGGAGACATGGCTTTTGGCCGGCCGCAGTGGCCGAGCGGTCTGCGGCGTGGCAGTCACGGTCTGTACGGCCGCTGCGGTCGGGGGTTAGAATCCCCTCTCGGGCATTGATGTTTGTGCCGTCTTTAGTATAAGCTAGTTCATAAGTAGTTTGTAAGTTTAGGGACTGATGACCCCCGTAGTTAAGTACCATATGTTCTACAAACATTTAAACATTTGAATTTGAGACATGGCTTAGCCACAGCGTAAGGGATGTTAGTCCTGAAAGGTCCACAATAGAACTTCTGTGAAGTTTGAAAAGTAGGAGGCGAAGTACTAGCAAAAGTAGTGTGGACGGACCGTGACGCACGCCGGAATAGCTCAGATAGTAGAGCGCTTGCTCGAGAAAGGCAAAGGTCCCAGGTTCAAACCCCGTTTCTGGCACACAGTTTTAATCTGCCAGGAAGTTTCAAGTGTAATTTTGTGGATCTCCTTTTCAGCAGAAACTTTCCAAAGCATGAAGAAGAAATTGATTCAGTACAACGCAAACACAGGTAATCTGATTTCAGGTTTTGAGAGAATATCAAACTTAGCGCGAAATATTTACTGGCTGTTTGTTTCTCACCCATAATTGGGCGACCTTATAGGATACGCTGTTTTTCAAATTTCTCCATTGTTTGGTAATGACACAGCTACTCCGGATACTGTACTGTTCGTCCACAATAAGTTGAAGATTCGTGCACTGGCTGTTGGCAGAGGCAGGAGGCGTATACCATGGCTGCATGGGGGCGAAAATCACCGTGCAGAAGATAGCATCGCAGTGTTGGAAACGTTACCCGTAACAGTGTGTGCAGTAATATTACGCGTCTAGGAGAAGCGTAACGTTGGCAGCAGTCCGAAATAAATGGATGTCCTTCAAATAGTGCAGATGTTTTCTGCTGTTGGCATCACCAAGAGTAAACCGCCTTCACTTGTCAAATTAATATACTTCCATCTAATTACTACTGCACTAAACGTGTTAGCGCACTATGGCGTCATTATCAAGATCCTAACGATTAAAAAAATTATAATGATTTAACCACATATAACTTTGTAAAGTTCAATAATTTAACGCGAAATAAGAGTATCAGAACACTAAATTAACCAAAATGACAATCACACCATCTGCGCCGCAGTGGAATGGCAGTGTTATAGGGGTGCAACGTCGCGGAATACACGGCGAGTCCCACCTGAGGTTCCAGTCCTTCCTCGGGCATGGTTGTCTTTGTTGTTCTTAGAATAAGTTAGTTTCAGTAGTTTGTAAGACTAGCGACCGATGACCTCAGCAATTTGGTACCTTCGGATTACAAACATTTGAATATTCTTTATTTTATTTTATTTAGTTTTGAACTCATTTGGCTCATTTAATATCAAAATACTATGGGCATCATTGTACGAAGCTGTTATTTTTCGACCGTCTAGTACAACTGTTTAGTGTGGTCCAATCAGAAACATTTACATATGGAATTAAATTCAGAGCCTGAATGCCCCATGTCAGCTGTTGGCAAGTGTTTCAACTTTTATGATGATGAAGGATGAAACAACAGTGTCCACAGCTGAACAAACGGCATTCAGGCTCTAAATTTAATGTGACTGAATCATTGAAATATTTTTGTGATCATAGGCATTTGAAAATGACGCCATAGTGCGCAGAAACTATTAGTGCATTCTGAAGGAACTGAGATATCAACAGCAGTATGTATAAAAAAATATTTATTCTATCACAACCAGTTTCGGCATTCTATTATGCCATATTCAGGCCTAATCAAGTGACTAAGGCAAAAACATAAAAAAGGCGAAAAAACTAATCTATGGTAGCACACTGAAAATATAATATTACAATATAGCAATGAAACTACTATTCAATAGCGCATAAAGAATATGTACAAATGTAGACATCAATAATTTTTTTTTAAATAATCGTATAATAGCGACATTGAAATCCTAAAGCTGACAAAGGGAATGATAGTAAACGACTAAAGAATCGTTTTTTGGCAATAAAACATTAACCTGCTTGTTGGCATATGCACATAACACTAAAAAAAGCTAGGTCCGCCAAAATTATACCTATGAATCTTATACTCAAACGAGGGAGACATGCAACATACTTGTTCGTGGTTACAAAGAAAATACGGAAAAATATGTCAAATAAAATTGTATAAAAACTATAATATATAAGGTTACAGAAAACATCCCACTAAAATATCACAAAAGATGACGAGCAAAGGTAATAGATAACGACAAACTGTATTACGAACATTATTGGCAAGTGCATGGTACATATTTCGCCTGACAGAAATGTAGTAATGAACTACTTATAGAAGCAAATTACGGTTCAAAATTAAGGCTATGAAAGACAAATATGTGAAATTGAAACATACGTGAAAAATGCCACCAGTGAGCCTAAAATTACAACCATGTATAGAATTATACATGGGCGGTGCAAATACAAAAAGCAAAACGTTGGTACTATAATCACAGTCACCAACAAAAATTATGATGACGAGTAACGGCCACCATGGCTATAATAATACATACATATATGTATATGTTTGTGTTTTAAAAATGCTCTCAACGCCTTTAAGGACATGTTCAACTACTCAGCCTTGTCCCCCTCTCCCCCTCCTTCCCAGAAAAAAAAATTCTGTATCCGCCACTGACGCTGTCTCTTCTGTATCGTTACAATACGAAACGAGCTGCCCTTCTTTGCACTCTTTCGATGTCATGTACATAATGAATTAAAATTATCACAGCAGAGAACCGAGGTCTGTTTTCTTTGCCGCTTTTCATTATCCAGACTCTTCATCCTTTATTTCTAAATTCATATGGATGTCTATAAAGCTACCTCCCTTCTTGACTCGAACACCCGAAATCACAACACTGTGGCATTATTCAAAGACAAATTGATTAATATTCACTATACGTCTTGTGGTAAGCAAGCAACGTATGACACCAAGTGGCGGAAAAATGTGACTCGATCTCGTGTCAGCCAATCACGAACTGCAGACGGCGGCAAACGGTGCGAAAAAGGATGGCCATACTTTCCCTAATGAGAGCTGTAGTATAAGCCGCCATCCTCCGTCACGAATCCAACAGATTCTTCACGACTAAGAGGAACGACTCTTGGGTCTGAGGCGATTTGCTCCGTTAGGTTTAGGGGCCTGCAAATGGCTTCAATGTTAGACAGAAATGCCTACAGAACGAATCAAATAATCAGCAGTCTCTGGAGTTTTTCTTAAAAAATTTATACAGTTACGCGTTTCGCACGGTTAGCGCATCTTTCGATCGGGTGGAGAGATGGAGCGTCTGATGCATTGCACGCGGTGGTTTGAGTAGTTTAACAATATACGCTACTGCCATAAAGGAGTCCATAGCATGGAGCATGCCATAGTTCAATCACCCCTAGTGTAAACAGCCGCTGTCAAACATATTCAGCATTTTTGTATAACACCGCTTGTCACTATACTTAATTTCGTACAGTTGATTTTCAAACGTTGTTTACAACTACAGTAACAAATTTTTCACTCAGATAGTAAGGTTGCCTGATCCAACTCCCCCTTGATTGATTGATTGATTGATTTTGTCAGGGAATCCAAAACAGTTTCGGTCGAACCCCCCACTGCCCGCACCGAAACTGAGTTTACTATGCGGTATCGTTGCCTGTATATCTACTAAAGCCAACCAATGCCCTTGAACATTGCAAGGAGTCCCTTTACCAGATCTTTGTTAGACATAATTTCTTCGAGTCCGATAGTCCCAAATGTTCTGTGCCTTTTATTCTCCAATGCAATGCATTCGAAGATTAGATGTGATGCAGTTTCATCAACGCCATCACGGATCTTACATTTGGGGTCCTCTTCTGTTATTTCCATTGTACATAGGTGTTTTTTGAAATTCCCATGGCCTATCAGCAATCCAACCATTAGTCTAATCTCTCTCCTGTTCAAGCCCAGGATTACAGAGCTTCTTTTAAAACATGGCTTTAGCATCATTACCTTGCCATGTTTTTGTTGATAGAGCTTGGTCCAATATTCTACGTGCTGTCTTCTGAGCCAGTTACGTAGCTTCAATTTGATCACTTCCTTGGTCATTGTCAGGACAGGTTCCGGTCCAATAAATGGAGTCTCTGCACCCATCCTGGCTAATCTGTCGGCATGTTCATTGCCATTGATCCAGGGACCCACAATAGGTTTGCACTATTGCTTTCCCCTAGCTCCACCAAATCCCTGTGACATTCTGCAACAATTTTAGATCTTATTGCAGGAGCTGCCAGTGATCTCAGGGCTGCCTGGCTGTCTGAATAGATGTAGATGCTACGGTCTTTGTAGCACCTATGCAAATTCATACACGTCCTGAGAGATGACACCCTCCAGTCTTGGCCGCACCCCGTATACCTCGGCCCCAACGCCTTGGTGTGATTTCCACCCGTCAGTGAACCAGACAATGTCCCCCATAAGGTGTCGAACTATTTTCTCCCACTACTCCCAATTGTTATATTGAAAGGCTTCTTGAAGCAGTATGGGGTTATAATATATAATATATTTAATTCACTCACCATTTTAGTGTGTGTGTGGTTCTGGATATCCCAAAGAGTTCCAGTTTCTGCCATATTTGAGCCTGTATGCACCTGCCTCTGCCTCAATCTTGTCCCAAAGGACAGCAACCTGCTGTTCTACCTTCTTCCACCAAACGACCGTCCCATAGTTGATCCTGGATCAACCGTGGTGTATCTCCAGTACATACCTTTGGGGCTCAAGCTCCAGTTTTACCAGAAGCTCTGCTGGTAGTTACCAGAGCAAATATTCCTAATGTGAGGGGACAATGTCAGTTTCTTATTTAAAGTAGTCCCTAGATATTTCACTATCTCCTTCACAGGTAGCGCTTCATTGAAAAGCTTGAGATTCCAACTCGAATGTTGGATATACTTCTTCATGAATGGAACAACAACAGACTAACCCCCAGATCCCGCTTACTTGCACAATGTCCAACTCACCTGGTTCCAGATTCCTGACTGGGTCAGAAAATTTGCCAAGTATTACTATGACAAGATCATTTGCGTATCCTTGGCAAAAGTACTGCTTAGAGTTTAATTCTTCAATGAGTTCATTCACCACTAGATTCCACAATAAAGGGGAAAGAACTCCTCCTTGTGAGAAACCCCTAGTGGTGTTGATTACCATTTTTTCATTCATCATGGTAGCCTATAGCTTTCGTCCACTGAGCATGGTCCTAGTCCACCTACATATAGTGGTCCCTAGGTCATGCACCTCTGCTGCTCTAACCATGGAATCGAAGGTCGTGTTGCTAAAAGCCCCTTTGATGTCCAGGAAAATGCAGAGGGCTATTTCCTGAAAGTGTATTCTCCACCTTCCTAGCGAGTTGGTGGAGAGCTGTCTCACATGATTTACTTGGCTGATATGCATGTTGGTTTGAATGTCGTGGAGCCCTAATTAACCTCCTCTCTCCAACATGTACATTAACCAGCTTTTCCAATGTCTTATGAAGGAGGAGAGGCTGATTGGTCTCATATCCTTGGATTTGGTAGGATAAATTCTCCCTGGTTTTGGAATGAAGACAACCTTCACTGCCCTCCAGGCATTGGGAATGATTCCTGCTGCTAAGCTAAACCTGAATAACCTGCATAGGAATATAATGAGATTTTCTCCCACTTGTTGCAGGAGAGCTGGAAAGATTCCATCAGGGCCAGGTGACTTGAACGATTGAAATGTTCCTACCGCCCACCGAACGTTACTGAAATGGACACACTCCTTGGCCAAATCCCAGTCCTCTTTGCGAATACCTGAGAACCGTTTTCTCTCAGGGATCACAGTCTGGTCTGTGTTATCCACCAGAGTATATTGAGGTAAGTGAGTCTTGAGGAGCAGTTCCAGCGTTTCATGTGCTTGTCTTTGTATACTCCCCATCCTCCTTCCTTAAAGTTCCTCCTGGATTAGTTGGTAACCTTAGTGAGGGTTTTATGAAGTTTGTATTGAGCAGCCGTGCCCTCCATTTCCTCACAGAATACCTTCCAGGATGGCTCCTTTGCTCGTCTGATGGCAGGGTTGTAACTGACAAGGGCCTCACGATATTTTGCCCATTGTCATTTGCTCCTCACAATGTTAAACACTATTCATATCTGCTTCCTTTGCATTTCCAAGTTATTATTCCACCAAGGCACACTCCTATTTGTGCACATGTTGGTGATTGAGCAGTTGTCCTGGTATGAGGTCACTATAGCCTCTGCTACTTCCTCAAACTCTGCTGGATTCCTTATCGAGGTTTTAATTTCCGATAGGCTGAAATCAAGGTCTCTCCTATATGTTTCCCAATCTGTTTTCCTGAGATTTCTATAGGCCATGGTCTGTCTGGTTCCAATTTCGACCTTGAATTTAATATACATGTGATCTGATGAGGATGGGTCCAAGACCACATGCCACTATTTGACATAACTGGTCATCATCATGGAACCGAAGGTTATGTCAAGTACTTCTTCCTTTCTACTATTCCTTGAATGTAAGTTCATCACCCCTATCTGCAAGTTGTTAGATAGAAGAAATTCAACAAGGTGCTCACCTGTTGGTGTCCCTACTGCCCCACACTAGATAGTGGGCAGTGGCATCACATCCCACCAACAATTGCTCACCTTACCGATGGCAGGCTTCCGTGTCTCCTCACTTGCAAAGGAGAAGGAGAGCTGTCTTCGTAAGGAAGGTATGTTGAGGCCAAAACAATTTCCCTCGTGATACCTTCCTCACGTTGCTGCATCCTGATGGTCACCAGGTCCCTGGAACAAAAATCCATCATTGACATGAAAGGGATTCCATTTCCAACACAAAGGCATGTTCTGGAGTTTCTTAGATTTCTAGCGTAAATCAGCTTACCTCCAGTACCACCAAGGCCTGATACACCCCCTTTGTATAAATAGGGTTCTTGTATCAGGGCCACGTCCACTTCCTGTCTCCCCAGGCGACAGCTCAGGGCAGCAGTGGCCCCTTTAGTATGTTGCAGGTTTATCTGTAGCATTTCCAGTCCCTGACTTTCTGCCATTATTGTCTTTCAGGTCTTTGATTGCCCTGACGGCGACCTGCGAGAATTCTAAAATCAGTTTCAGGCCTTGCTCTCGCATTGCCTTCAGGGACTTCTCCGTGACCTTCACCACCAGGGTTTGTCCTTCCGGAACGAACTTTTGGTTGATTACCCTTCAATCCTCTGTCGTTACTTTTGGGTTCTGGACCTTTATTTTCTAGAACAGATTCTTTGGAGGGACATCCTTAAGGATCTTTGGTACCTATATTGATACCTTTGTGGTCTTTAGGAGTTCGGCTCTGTCTTGACCAGCAGCTTCACATCCTCCCACAGGGATATCATGGGCACCTTGTCCTTAAGTCATTCTGCTGAGTGTTCCCCCTAGCAGACACAAATGAGGGCACCGTGATCCAGATAGACCCTCCTGAATTTGGGTCATCGACCAGCGTCCCTCTCCAATCTTTTCAAAGAGGGCCACCTGCACGAGCTCCTCCTGCTGTGCGGTGATGGTCACCAGTGGATATCCTTCTTGGACAACCGCCATTCTAAAGACCGAGCCTTCAGTACTATAGGACTGTTTCCCTATTTCCTGCCTCAGCCTTTTAGGATCACGCCTGTCCAGAGAGAAGGGAGTCTTAGATTCCTCCCTAACCCTCTTGCCACCCGTCTTTGACGTCGAGGGGTTGTGTGTATCCCCTTCCAACTGATGCAGTTTCGTTTTGTGGGTCTTGGGCTCAAACCTTTTTAATTCCCTCCACTTATTCTTAGCAAACCATTATTTTCCTTCCTTTTGCTTCTGTTCCTTGAGAAGTTTCCTCCTCTGAGCCCCAGACAAGGCCTTATTCCCAATCTGGTCCATCTTCTCTGTTACAGTTCCTACTTCTTGCTCAGGCCTAGACCCTGATTCAGAAGTGGGAGTGCACTTCATCGGTCCTGATCTTGATGTCTGAGGTCTCAGATTGCCCCTCAGTTTCTTTTAAAATAATTTCGTGTTTCATGTCCATCTTGGTCCCATGAGATTTGGGGGTTTAATCGGTCCACACTACGATAGCCCCACGCAGGGAGGTCGCCCGGTATCGCTGAGGCTCCGTTTGAGACACATCTACCCGTGTGTCACACTTCCCTTTGGCACGGATCGCATCACACCTTGGGTTGGGAACGGTATTGGGAAAGGACTGGGAGTGGATAAGGAGGACGGGACGTTGTGGGACACTCTTACTCTGATGCATCAGCTGAGGCCTTGGTGGCAGTAGGTTCTCTACCTTCAGTATAGCCCTGAGCTTCCCACGGATGCGCAAGCCTCTACACCCACACGTGCAGGTGGTGTCCCCCGGAGAGGAACACCCCCCTTTCAACACAGATTATTCTGTACTCGATCCTTAGGCTGTGTCGCTAACACGTTCTTGTCCACCTACCTCTGTTAGCAATTTCGTGACCTTGTTGCTGTTTTCAATAGAAATCCATGTTATTTGAAGCATGTATGTGAATGTTTACCTCTCTAACCGAATCAGTAATCCTGCATTTTTCATTCCAAACAGTTTTTGCATCACCCTTTCCATCTTCATTACGAAAAAAAATAAAGATGTAAATCTAGGTTGTCAGAATTTCAGTCCTTCCCCTCTTGATCAGAAGAAGGACCCGAAGAGATTGTTAAGTTGTCCAGGTTAACAAAAACATTCTTCGAAAAAGCAAAGTGTATAGTTCAATATGTTTGCCTTATAGTGTTTCAGAAACTTAAAAACACTTCTCCACATGGAAACTAGACTAGGAAATGAGCGCTTTGTGGAATTACTGTGAACCTCAGGGGGAGATACAGCGATGTCCGTGTGTTTACCCAGCGGTGTATCGCCGGTGCTTTTTTTTTCTTCTGCAGTGTTACCGCGTCGTTTCTAGCGGTGTTGCCGTGGCCGTCGGAACGCGCGCATTCACGTTTTCCCATATACCAGGAGTTACGACGGCCGTATCTCCGGAGACGGGCCTGCGAATAAAGCTGCCGTAGAGGGGGTGGGGTAAAAGTGTTGGGGGGGGGGGGAGGAGGAGGGAGTCTGTATCTGCCCGCTCCGAATTCAATGAAATCTAACGTTCCGACACATTTCATTCTATTACCTTATCGCGAAAACTCACAGATCACGGGGCGTTCCGAAGAAAGCGAGGCTAGGTCGAATGCAACGGGGCCTGAAAAGAAATAAAGCCCAGAATGACCTAATTTTTCTTGCGATAGTACCACGGAGGTCAGTCCTTACTTACGACTTCTACCGGCAACCGGCAGGTAAGCGGGTATGGAAGTTCGAAAATAAGTTTCCCTTTTATTGTTACGAGATCATGACAGTTACGTACCGGCTAAAAGCTTACTTAAATTCGACCCAGGGCACTACAAACGTAATTTATGGGCAGGTCTATAACGGGTATCAACAGAATTTTTGAACAGTGAAGTCAGTCGGCCAAGCCGTTCCTTCCGATTAATTTCCTTCATATTTATTTTATCCCTTTCGAAGATGAATTACTTTTCTTTCATGAAAAAAAAAAAAGTCATGGATTTGCTAGCCACTTCTTCGAATCAATTATAGGTTTTCAAATGTATAAAATATTTCGTGGTGACCCGCATGGAGGGGGGGGGGGCGGCTACAATGCTAAAATGAAGACATTGTGTTCAAGTCGATGGAATATAAGTCGCGAAGTCAAAGTTTTTTATTTGATTTTATTCCACCAAAGTACACAATCAACACTAAGCTTACTTAATGACTGCATACATATAGTTTTACACATCTGAAGAATGATAATGAAAAACAATACTTTTTTGCCTTTCCAGGCATAAAGAAATATGACGTTTTAAAAAACAAATTTTGGTTTTGCAGTCAGGTTTCATGCACCTGTCAAACGATCTTCTGTCACTGACCACTGGAAGATGCCCAACGTTGTCCAAACAAACATCAGCTGCCGCGGTGGAGTGGCCGAGCGTTCTAATACGCCTTACTGCTTGCCGCCGTGGGTTCCTCTCTCGGGAATGTGTTTTATAATATCAGCTTCTGGACGAACTTCTTTGGCTCGTTTCGAAGTACTTGAATATGGCATTGGGACACTCTCTCTCCCAGACAGCTGGCTTCTTTATTTTTGTTAGTACTCTGGTCACACTTGCCCTAAATAAATCAAGGGTCATACGTTTAGGAACACACATTCTGATGCGTTTTTCTCGTACTCAATCCATGCTTTTACACATGCAATATAAATTGCGAAGCGTCCACTTCCTTGATCCGGTGAATCTGTTATACATAGAATCCAGCGACCTCTCCCAAATTTCAGTTGTAAACTTAAATAACTTCTCGCCGTCGATTTCAACATATGACTTTTCTGTTTTATTCCTTCTTTTACACACACCTTTGTTTCAGGCATTTATGTATCTTCAATTTGGGGCATTTGAAAGCACCGTAAGATGATTAAAAGTCAACGAAATAATATCTACGGTATTACAATCTTTCAGTCACTATGTCCCCATCTGGAGACATTTATAAAGTTGTAAACATGTCGCTTATCTTTTAGTCGGAAAGACACCTTGAGTTTTCATGTACAAGAATGCGCCTTTCTATATATACACACACACGCGCGCACACATACACACATGCCCGCGCGCGCTCATATAGATATATATGCGCGCGCGCGTATATAGAAGACGTGCGTCAGAAGATATAAAGTAACTGATGGACGGTACAAATATTACTGGGAAACGTCAATGCGACTGTGCAAATTACGTATTGTTTTGTGTTAACACAAATTGACAAAAGCTGTCGACTTTGTTGTCAATTAAACTCTCTGCTTGTGACCATAAGAGAACAATCATTATTGGTAAAATTTAATGGATTTTAATGTACGAAGCATTTATTTAGAACGACGTTAGATGACAAAGCCATGACCGTGAGAGTTAAATGAAAGGTACTCAGGCACAGATTTGTCATCAAGTAACAGAATTAACTCTCGCCTTTCTTCATTTATATCCTTCTGTCCTTGCTGTAAATATTTCAACCAGTTTGTTTTGCGATATCTTAGGTTCCAATTAATACATGCATTTCTTTTCTACCTAAGAACGATTAGGGCATCAAGCTCTTTCATCTCGTCTTTTTAACCCTCCAATTGCTCCATTCTGAAGAAATTTTTGAGCGCACTTTCAACGTCCGTTTTTCACAGTTTTTCCACAATGAAAAGTTGCGACACGATAGATATTGAGTTCTAAACTGCAGCTAATTCTCAACGCAGAGAGAGTATTGTGTTGGAACGAACTACAATGTAAAAGTATCACGACTATATCTTCATATTATCAACATTTAACGGATAATGCTGCAGAGAAACATGGGTGAACTACTGATGGTAAATACGTTTTACCAAATTTGGGAAAAAATACTGTCCCATATAATACTGTGTATACTCTTAAGATGTATACAAAACAATTATGATCGGATTAATATTTCCATTTAGACATTACCACTTTCCGTCACTGACTCTAATTGCGCGAAGTATTCGCATGGGTCATCTAGTATGTTTTAAAACATTACCTTAATAAAATACTTTTGTCATCACTCATATTATAAGCCGACTAGCTCCTACTGATGAAACTGCGCTCTATTTTGACAGAGCCGGCCGCAGTGGCCGAGCGGTCTGCGGCGCGCCAGTCACAGTCTGCAAGGCTACTACGGTCGGGTGTTCTAATCCCCCATCCTCGATCATGGGTATTTGTGTCGTCTTAAGTTTAAGGTAGTTCATAAGTAGTTTGTAAGTTTAGGGACTGATAACCCCGCAGTTAAGTCCCTTAAGCTTAACAAACATTTGAACATTTTGACAGAAACGAATTCGTGGCTGACAACAGTCTTCCCAAAGACAATAATTTTATTTATTCTTTATTATTAGAGGGGCATTCTGTTAGCAGATAGTAAATAGGCAATCCGACAACGATGCACAAATATTATTTAGTGCCCAAACATTTCATAGGTATCATTGCAAACTAAAGTACCTAGTACTTAGTGCCTTGCTTTCTAATAACCAGTTATATTGCCTCCACACTGATACTGTGATGCACATTTCCTTACCACATCGTAATCTTGTTGTTTGTAAAGCTTATGGGACTTAACTACGGGGTCATCAGTCCCTAAATTTACACCAACTACTTATGAACTACTTACGAACTAGGACGGCACAAATATCCATGCCCGAGGGGGGATTCGAACCCCCGACCGTAGTGGCCGTGCTGACCGTGACTGGAGCGCCTCAGTCACCTCGGCCACCGCGGCCGGCATCGTAATCTTGCTGTACTGTAGGAAGATATATTTGTCCTAACTTACAGAACGAAACACTGTACTTTCTCACATCTAACTCCACCCTAATTCGATATTTCTTCTCCCTAACACTGCTTTTTAATATCCCTGCAAGTCAGAATTTTCGAAAGGTAAGTTATTGATTCTGTTAGTTACACCACCTGAATGTAGCAGGCATTTGCTCATTGTATACATATATATTTTACCTCCACTATTTATTTCCTGTAACCGTAGATCGGATGTTTTGCTTCGTATCGCTCATGAATGGCAGGGTCGTAAGGGGATATTATTGCATGTGGGGGTGACTTAGTGGTCATACCACAGTGGATACGTTTCCCCTACCTACTGCTGTTCTGAGATTTCTCCCTAGACATCGTAGAATTCTACATGAACAGCCCCATTCCCGGCAATACCATTTGACAAACGCCGGCAGTACAAAGCTCTATTACCACTGCATGCAACATTTTTTTTATTTCTCTGCGATATGATAAATGAGAGAAAATGCATAAGGGAATCTCGCTAAGTTACCTTCATTGAAAATTTCTCGCATTGTAACCACCGTTCCAGTGGATTACGTACTATCTGGCATCACATTATTCGTATTCAGGGCTCGGGAACGATAATGACGCGGAAGAGTGACCGAGCGGTGCAAAGCGTGTTATTGCGGAGCGAGCAGTTGCTCGTCTTTGGAGGTCCGAGTCCTCCCTCAGGCATGGGTGTGAGTGTTTTCTTAGGTTAGTTTAAGTAGTTTGTAATCCTAGCGACTAATAACCAGAGAATTTCCACAGAATTACACACATCTGAATTTTGTAACGAAATATTAACGCATCTTCTCTCCTGAATCAACATCATAACTTGGTGAAAAACACACATGCATTCAGATCTTTAACGACTACGTAAGTCAATAATGCACAAAATGCCCTTCCTTCAATTTTAAAATTACACAGTAATTTTGTGTTTTACGCAGTTAAATACCTACATCGAATTATTACCGTCCCCAAAATTATAGAAAACTATTCCAGGCTGTCAGTATGCAACTAGAAAGATTTTTCTGTCATACCTCAGTGATTGAGTTCTGATGTCCATAGACTTCTTTATATCAAAACGCATAGAGAAGGACCAGCCCATGCATATTTTCAGTATGTTTACATTGGTTGGCACCTGCTTACTGTTCTGCTTGAGTTTTAATTTACAATGTGGAGTCTGCATGGTTTAGAGGTGAATGCCTAACGAACCATCGACACTCCTTGGCATACATTGTAGTTGAATATTCCCGACGCTCCCTATCTCTGGCTGTTATCGACGTATTCCTTCATCTTAACCGAAACCTAAAACAGATCACAATGCGTTAACAACCGCAATTATTCTCTGTTACGATTTCTGTAGTTAACACGTGCCAAATGTTGCCTTATGGCTTAGAAGATATCGCAGTGCCCGCTTGATGTCTTGCGTGACGAAAACATTGCTAAAATATAGGATGTAATGTGTACACAGAAACACTCGTTGAGCAAAAGAGTATCATGAGATTGCCAGAAAGGGTTTCGTAGTAGTAAAAATAACACTCGACCTTGGTGTCGATTTGTAAAAAATTGCTTCAGATAGACCAGTCACTTGTTATGGGATGTAGGAAAACGAAAACAGGAACTTGTATTTTGCTACCGTACAACTTGTAACAAGTGTTCAGTTCATTCAAGTAGATTCTTCAAGTAACGAGACCTAGGACAAGGGATTTTAATAAACGCTTTACTATTCGCAGCTGTCTAGTTGCTTCCTTCCTACACGAAATTAAGTATGGAAAGTTGCGTGTGCAACATGTTTCTGATTAGAAAATTTATTACTTTTTGACTAAGATAAAATCTTCAAGACATATTTTATCGAACGCCCCAAGGCAATATCACTGTACGGGATATAGTGCGTTTGCTTAAAAATGAAGTAGAAATGAGCCTTTAGACTCCACTTGCGTTTAATACTGGTTGCAAAATGAAATTTCTTCCCAAGAATCAATAGGACTGCGACATGATCTACAATTCTCTATTCGCAAACTAGATCGAATTCTGGGTTACTTTGCGACACGGAATTATATTTTATAGCTAGCATAACCAGTTCAAAGCAAGCAATCCAATAATCAGGGCAGACATGTTATCGGCAGGCGAGTATGGGATGTTATTGACAGCTTCAATCTGCACACAGTAATTTGGAGCGAGTAGCTGCGCGTTTGCAATTATGGCATTTCGCCGAGTACGGGTCAACCCATTGAAATTTACTGCCAACTAACTGTGGTTCCTAGCAGTCACCTTCGCGAACTCCACTACCTCTCGTACAAATACATTACGGCGCAAATGTCGAAGAAAGTTAACAGATGATCTTATGTAATCCACTGATCTTTATTCGTACCGTCAGATGTTAGATCACAGTAGTGTACAATAATACTTTGGTACCAGTGTATTTGTTTTCAATTATATTATTTACTACGTCATTTCACTGAGTAGTATGTCACATGTCTAAATCTTTAGCGAGTGGTGTTTGATGAGTTCTAAATTCTGTTGCAGGTATGTATAGACTTCTGCTCAAGTTAACGGTAACAACAATGCAGCGAAGGAATCCATAAAGTGAGTGTACCTGATGCAAACCTCAGATGCTCCGCCTGAATTGTTCATTGCCTATTGCAAAACCTGTTATTTGTAGACTAAATTAAAACTCATATAACGCATTTAATGTACTTATGAGCCTACAATGTTGGAATGATCGATAGAAGTCAGTAAGATAAGTGTGTATTGAATCTGTAAACTATATCTATTATAAAAAAACTACGTATGTTCCACATCTCTCCTTAAACTGCTGAACCGATTTCAACTAAACTTGGTACACATCTTCCTTGGGGTCACACAACAATTTCTGTACGGGAAGTAGCTACCTATGATTCTAGTTTAGGTGATATGACATCATTAGCAACGAAATGCCCGAGAAACTGCAGATATTGTACAAGTTGTAAATAACCTTACGCTCCCTATATTTTACTCCTGCTTGCTTCAGAACTTGAAAGAGTTTATTCCAATCAACATTGTCAAAAGCCTTCTCCAAATCTACAAAAGCTAGAAATGTAGGTTTGCCTTTTCTTAATCTATCTTCTAGGATAAGCCGTAAAGTGAGTATTGCCTCCCGTGTTCCTACATTTCTCCTGAAACCAAACTGATCTTCTCCGAGGTCGGCTTCTACCAGCTTTTCCATCCTTCTGTATATAATTCGTGTTAATATTTTGCAACCATGACTTATTAAACTGATGGTTCTGTAGTTTTCACACCTGTCTGCACCTGCTTTCTTTGGAATGGGGATTATAACATTTTTCTTAAAGTCTGAGGGTACTTCACCTGTCTCATACATCTTACACACCAGGTGAAACAATTTTGACATGGCTGGTTCTCCCAGAGTCTTCAGTAGCTCTGAGGGAATATCATCTACTCCAGGGGCCTTGTTTCGACTTAGGTCTTTCAGGGCTCTGTCAAATTCTTCTCTCAGTACAGTGTCTCCTATTTCATCTTCATCTACATCCTCTCCCCTTCCTACAATATTGTCTCGAAGTTCATTTCCTTCATAGAGTCCCTCTATATACTCTTTCCACCTTTCAGCTTTCCCTTCTTTGCTGAGAACTGGTTTTCATCAATGTCCTTGATATTCATAGAGCTGTTTTTCTTATCTCCAAATGTTTCTTTTATTTTCCTGTAGGCTGTATCTATTTTTCCCCTATTTATACATTCTTCTATATCCTTGCATTTGCCTTCTAACCACTCCTGCTTAGCAATTTTGCACTTCCTGCCAATCTCATTTCTTAGTCGTCTGTACTCCATTTTGCCTGTTTCATTTACTGCATTTTTATATTTTCTCCTTTCATCGATTAAATTTAATATCTCCTGTGATATCCAAGGATTTTTTGCAGGTCTTGCCTTCCTACCTATTTTGTCCTCTGCTGCCTTCACTATTTCATCTCTCAATTTTACGCATTCCTCCTCTACTGTTTTATTTTCCCCTGTTTCTGTCAATTGTTGCCTAAAGCTCCCTCTGAAATTTTTAAGAACTTCAGCTTCCTTCAATTTATCCAAGTCCCATCTCCTTATTTTCCTACCTTTTTGTAGTTTCTTCAGTTTCAGCCTACAGTTCATAACCAACAAGTTATGGTCAGAGTCTATATCTGCCCCTGGGTATGTCGTACAATTTAAAACCTGGTTCCGAAATCTATGTCTTACCATTATAAAACCTATCTGGTATCTCCCGGTGTCTCCTGGTCTCTTCCACGTGTACAACCTTCTTTTGTGATTCTTAAACCAGGTGTTTGTAATAACTAAATTATGTTCTGTGCAAAATTCTACCAGGCGGCTTCCTCTTTCATTCCTTTTGCCCAGACCATATTCACCTACTATCTTACCTTCCTTTCCTTGTCCTACTACCGAATTCCAGTCGTCAATAACAATTAAGTTTTCCTCTCCCTTAATTGTCTGAATAATTCCCTTTAGCTCCTCATATATTTCTTCGATTTCCTCATCATCGGCAGAGCTAGTTGGCATACAAACCTGTACTACTGTTGTCGGTGTTGGCTTCGTATCTATCTTGACAATGATAATGCGATCACTGTGCTGGTCATAGTAGTTTACCCGCATTCCTGTTTTCTTATTCATTATCAATCCTACTCCTGTGATACCTCCAATTGATTTTGTATTTATAATCCTATACTCACCTGACCAGAAATCCTGTTCATCCTGCCACCGAACTTCACTAATCCCCACTATATCTAACTTCAACCTATCCATTTCCCTTTTTAAATTTTCTAATTTTCCTACTCGATTAAGGGATCTAACATTCCACGCTCCGACCCGTAGAATGCCCGTACTGTCTCTCCTGATGATCACATCCTCCTGAGTAGTCCCCGCCCGGAGATCCGAATGGGGGACTATTTTACCACCGGAATATTTTACCCAAGAGGATGCCATCAGCATATGTTCATAGAGTAGAGCTGCATGTCCTCGGGAAAAATAACGGCTGTAGTTTCCCCTTGCTTTCAGCCGTTCGCAGTAACTGTGTGGCAAAGCCACATTAGCTAATGTTACAAGGCCAGCTCAGTCAATCATCCAGACTGTTGCCCCTGTAACTACTGAAAAGGCTGCTGCCCCTCTTCAGGAACCACACGTTTGTCTGGCCTCTCCACAGATACCCTTCCGATGTGGTTGCACCTACGGTACGGCTATCTGTATCGTTGAGGCACGCAAGCCACCCCACCTCGGCAATGTCTGTGGTTCATGGGAGTGGTATAGCAGTTTATTTATTTTATTTTTTTTACTTCAGGCTTTATTTACACAGTTCTTAACCAGTAAGTTATGGTCACAGTCTATATTTGTCCCTGGATATGTCTTACAGTTTAAAACCTGGTTCTAAGCCTTTACCTTATCATTATCTGGTATCTCCCAGTATCTTCTGGTCTCTTCCATGTATATAACCTTCTTTCATGATGATTAAACTAAGTGTTTGTGATTATTAAATTGTGCTTTACACAAAATTCTACGAGGCCATTTCCTCAGGCATTACTTTTTCCAAGTCCACTTCTCTTCCCTTTCCTACTGCCGAGTTCCAGTCCCCCATCAGAATAAAATTTTATTCTCCTTTAACGGCTTGAAAAATTCATCTCCTCGCACTTTTTTTCGATCACCTTACCATCGGTAAAGCAAGTTTGTACATGATCTTTTACTACTGTGGTCGGTGTTTGCTTCGTTTGTACCTTTGCTATGATAATGCGTTAGCTATGCTGTTCGTAATAACTTATCCGCATTCTTATTTTCCTATTGAATACCAGACCTACTCCTGCGTTACTTCACTAATCCCCACCATATCTTACATTAACGTAGCCACTTCTCTATTAAATCATTTAAGTTACCTACCCGATTGAGAGTTAGAACATTCCACGCTCCGATCCATAGAATGCTTGTGTTGTTTTTCTTGATGATGACATCCTCCTTAATAGTCCACGGCCAGAAATCCGAATGGAGGACTATTTTACCTCCGAAATATTTTACCCGAGAGGATGCCAACATCACCGAGAAAAGTAACGGCTGTAGCTCCCCTTGCTTTCAGCCGTTCTCAGTACCTGCATGGCAAACCATGTTAGCTGATGTTACAGTGAAACAAAAATGTTTCGAAAAATATGTGATGTTACAGTCAATCATCCAGGCTGTTGCTCCTGTAACTAATAAAATAAATTAAGCTAAGGACAAACAGAAACACCCATGCCCGAGGTTGTACTCGAACCACCGACGGCGGATGGCCGCGCGCACCGCAACACGGCGCTCCAGTACGCACGGCTAATCCGACGCGGCATTCGTAACAGATCCAATCACTATATTGTCGTGAACTGCAATGGCTCTCTGATACTAAAATTGAGTATAATATTGCTTAGGGAACAACATAATTCAGCATTAATTAATGAAAAACGCCCGTTGCTTAATTTGAAGTTAAATACACTCCTACGAAGTGAAAAAAAGAACATAATGAATTCGTAGACGCCGAAGAGGGAAATTACATTGGTACATTCTTGAGGATGCATACATAATCACACATAGCCAGATGCACATGAGAACAGACACTAGAGCGTGCGCACTGTCGAAGCTAGTACTGTTTTTCCTCTGCTTTTGCAGCAATGCAAGCTGCAGTTCTCCCATGGAGACGATCGTAGACGTTCCAAATATAATATTGGGGAATGGCCTGTCATTTAGTTTCCACCTGGTGGTTCAGTTGGGACAGGTTTTGTGCTGGTTGAACAGACCTCGCAGGATGACATTTCATCCGGTCCCAAACATGCTCGATGGGAGTCATATCTGCGGATCGGGCTGGCCAGTGTGGTTTATGTACATCTTGAAGAGCATGTTGGTTGGTATGGGATACTTGTGGACGTGCATTGTCCTGTTGGGATAGCATATCGCCTTGTTGGTGCATGAACACTAGCAAGACGGATTGAATGATGTTTTCAATGTAACGTACACTGTTCAATGGTCTCTTGCACTGTCAGCACGACCAGCACGAAATCTGGGCCAAATAAGTCAGCAGGTGGAATTTTCATGGCAGACCACTCTGCAAGTCTAGCACCTCTACAGTCGTCTCCATAGGAAAACTGCCGCTTACATCGCTGCAAGGAGGAGGGTATACAAGATAATAGCGTTGACATTGCGTACACTCTAGTGACTGTTTTCACGTGTGTATGGCTGTGTAAATGTGTGTTCCACACATCATCAGTCTGTCAATAAAATTTCCCACTGTTTGGTTGAAAAACGACCGCCTGTCGTCTTCCATATATTTTTTATAAAATTGTAATTTATTTGATGTTGCTAGATTAGCATTTTGTTAAATTAGAACACAACTCATTTCAAGGCATGAGGAATAGCATTTGTATTTCATGTTTTAAAATATTAGTTTCTGAAATGTTAGTTAATATTACTCGGATTTGGTTATTTTAATAATTTATTATTGTGGTTACGAATGTAGCAATAAATACGGCTTCTGCGCTACGCCACTGTCCCTGGGAGAATGTGTACTTTTTTTAAGTGGATGAGTGAGAATCTAATGGCTGTCTGACTGTGTGTGGTAATAGCTCGCTTTGCATGTTCTCTCTGGCTCAGAGTAGATAGATAGTCGTAAGCACCCTTACTGATGATGCAACCAAAGAGGTTTCTACACCCTTTGGTTACAAGCTAGTCGACGAACCTTCTCCAGGGCTACCTTCTCTCCCCACCACCGTTATACTAGAGGTTTTCCCAGTTTGCGGTAGCTCTCCTGCGCCTCCTGGCCGCTAGGTCTTCACTTGTGCTCGGATCGTGGTGAGGTAAGGTTGATTCTTCTATTGTGCCTACGAAGATGGTAGTGATTCGTTGTCTAGCATGTTTAACTTAGAATCTTGAACTTGGATTCATTTTCGAAATGTTCAAATGTTTGTAAATTTATCGGACCAAACTGCGTGGTCATCAGTCCGTATCTTACAAACTACTTAAACTAAGGTAAACTAACCTAAGGACAACACACACACCCATGCCCCAGGGAGGACTCCAAGCTCCGACGGCAATCAAACGCACACTCCGCAGTGAGGTGCCTTAGACCGCTCGGCAACTCCACCGTGGCTTCATTCTCCGAATATTTATTTTTGATCGTGTGCGGAAATGGGTTCTAGTTTTTCAATCCAGTGATTTCCAATAGATAAACGCAATGTATGCGTTACTAGTTGCAGTTTGATAGCGGCCTGGTATATTCAAACATTTTGTGATTATGTGGCGGTGTACGAACTTTATAGTTTTGTGGGGCACTTGTAGTGTGCACTTAGTCTTTGTCAGTTACTCTACGATCCTTGTACAACCTCCTTCAATAGCTTGCTTATGAAATTCTAATCGTTTCTATGGGTTGCATGCCATAATTAATTTCCTTTATTTTCCGTAAATTGAATTTGTACATTTTTATACCACGTGGGTTTGAACTCCGACTTCAGGGGTTTGCAGCTAGTCACCTGAATTCACGCCATTTATAAAAAAAAAAAAAAAAAAAAAAAAAAAAAATAATAATAATAATAAAAAAACCAGTGCCTAGATAGTTTACTCTCACATTACAACTCAACCGTCCGCCGTGATTTTGTATAATGAATCCGATTTTTAACCACTTCGCCTTCAGTGGAGTGCGATCATGTAACGTAGTTTGTGTCGCCGTTGCCGGCCGCGGTGGCCGAGGAGACTGAGGCGCTCCAGTCACGGTTTTCACGGCTACTACGGTCGGGGGTTCGAATGGGCCAGGATATTTGTGCCGTCCTTAGTTGTAGCTAGTTCATAAGTAGTTTGTAAGTTTAGGGACTGATGACCCCGTAGTTAAGTCCCATTAGCTCTACAAACATTTGAACATTTTTATTTATATTTATATTTATTTATTTATTTATTTTTTGTGTCGCCGTTAGCGTGTTTGCTCGCGGTCTAATCTAGATCCATCTTTGCTATACTCACTGTAGTGTAATTGCTTGCCTGACTATTTAGGTTTGAAAAATTGGCCGTACAGAAGTTGTTGAACTATTTTAAAATAATAATCAGTGACTAAGCCTTCATTTAGACGAACTGTTAATTTAAAAAAAAGAAATCAAGTGAAATGGCCAAACATTTAATTGTTTAAAACATCTTGCAGAGCAAACAACCTACAGAATTCGACGAATAGTTACCTTA
Source organism: Locusta migratoria (assembly GCA_026315105.1). Taxonomy (NCBI): domain Eukaryota; kingdom Metazoa; phylum Arthropoda; class Insecta; order Orthoptera; family Acrididae; genus Locusta; species Locusta migratoria. Next base: position 430,734,293 of record CM048747.1, read on the forward strand.
AACAGCGGTGTAGTTGATCTCGTTGATAAGCTGTAGTGAGATTGGTTGTAATCCGCGTAACTATCCGCCGACATTGGGTGGAGGTTCGGAATATTAAGATTCAATCCACGTGTAGCATAATATTGAAAGAAGGTAATTTAGTGAATGAAAATTAATAATTAATACAGATTAATGGCTAATCAGACTTCGAACTTGTCATTACATAAAAGTGATTGCAGGTTCTAAGCCAATAAATATTGCAAAATGTTTAATTACAGTCAAAGATACTATGGCAAGCTACACGAGATACGTAAGTTTAACACGTTTAATTACCGAACCATCCAAAGTTGTAATAGTTAGTTATACCTGAAAACAGCATAATCACTAAATGGAGGGACTGGAAAAATAAATAACTAACTGAACAACTGACTGAAGTTAACTCCAAATAAAGGGATTTATTAATTTGAACAGAAAGCAATTACTGCATACCTGAGTACCCATTTTATATCTGAGGATTTTGTACAATCAGTTAAGAACAATAATCAGGAGTTAATAATGTTCGTTTCCGCATATTGTAGTGGCAGATCTTATCAGTAAAATTCAGACAACAAAACAATCAGAACAGAGCAGACAATAGAACAGAGCACACACTAGAACAGAGAGCGAGTACGATGGGATCATTACTTTTATAGTAAAAATCAGAGATTTTAATTAGTTACACTGATATTAGAGTTTCTTTGTATATCTTTTACATAGCTCAAGGCAGAAAAAATGAATTGAATATTTATCCTAATTACATTTTATCTTATTTAATATTTCAAATGACTGTAAAATATGTTATTAACGGGGCTCTTGCTATATGGTAATATAAACCCCCCCCCCGCCCTTTGTCATGGCGAATGGTACATGTAATGGTAAATGGAATTGTCCGTGAGCCATGGCAAACATACAGGAAAACTTTGAATTTTATCAAATTACCACTTGAAAGTTCATGCATAGTTAAGCATTGTCTTTTAAATTAATATAGATATCAGTTTATTGAGTAATATATAGTCTGTTTTTGCAACATTCACAATTTTGTAAGATGGTAAACTGATTATCTGCCTCGCTGGCTGGAACTGTTGAGGTTGGTAGCAGTGGTTTTGGCAGCGACGACGGCGAGGGTCGGTCTCCATGGTTACGCACGGTCTGAGCGCATGCGTCAGCTGTGTCCTGCATTGGATCAGCTTGTAGCCCTTTAACTTGCTACGTCTCTTCCACTTTTATTGTTGGATGTTGTTGCTCATGAAAAGAAAATATGGAAAAAATTAGCAAAAATTTATTATTTACTATGATTTAATTTTTCCTAAAAGATAATGTACTTTTGATTATCTCATTCATTCAAACACTGACTTCGCGTGAACGTATGTTTCATTGTAACAATTTTTTTTGTTTATTTACAATGTGCTCATCAGGTAAGGATCACTATTTGCTTTCTGTTCGATGGAAAGTAAACATATTTCGCGAACTGACATAAACATACGACTGCTATATTTAAGAAATAAATGGTTTTCGTTATAAGGATTAACATTGGTTTACGACCTTCACTTTGAAAAATTCTCTCTGAACAACGTGACATAACATTATCAGGATTTCCTGTACTTTGTGATACTCAATACTTTACATTGCACTTCTGATTCCTTTTATGCTACTATCTGATTCTTTAGTACTCGTGATGCTACTTACTATTTAAAAACACATATTTACAATAACTGTACACTACACAAGAGAAATATTTTGAACTAAAATCTACATACTCTGGATTAGGTACATACATAGGAAAATTGTTTATTACTTTTTACAAGTCCTAATAACAGTCTTTTTAAGGCTTTCAAGCATAGTCCTTCATTTTTAATGAGTTTTATGAACTTCATTTAAAGGCTTGTCCGTTGAGCGGGTATGAGTCTGTTTACATTTGATTGGTGCGCGCTCATCAATAAGAAGGAATCATCACGCGGCGCTGTTATGGCAGGGTGTAGAAGATTCCTGCAGTGACGCGTTCGCGAGTGAATACCTTCAGTAAATTTCTCATGACTTTGATTGTTTTAAGTTAAGTCGTTCGTGACAAAGTGGTTCTTTTAAGCAAAGGAGCCTCTTTATACCACTCAGAATTGTCTACACCACTCGTCAGTCGTTGAGCACTGTAATCTTATTATGGTTCACGTGGCTAAAACACACGTGGTTTCTTTACTTGCACAGCACCTACTGGCGTCTTTTTGTTCATCACACGACACTGTTTATGACACAAACTTAGATACCGATGTCTTATTTCATCATTTAATTAGAACACAGACATTATATTAACGTTCCATGTGCATGTTTACCACCGTTCAAGAAATAAGTTATAGGACAACTTTTAACTATATGACTTTCAGTTTTTTCACTTACACATATTGTCAGCATTATAGTCTTCACATTAAAATTATAAGTACACTTTAGTAATAGTCTGCAGGCAAATGGCATAGTTCCCATTACTGTCCTGACCTCTTACGGCACTTGTTTGTTAACATACCTAATTGTCTTTAAATTATCACTATTTTAGATAAATGTTTCATATTAAACCATCATAGTATCATTTGGTTTGCTTTAATAGCCACATCACCATAATTAGCATAGTAAGGTTACTGCTAGACATTTTGAATTAGAAAATAGATCATTGCACGAGTAATGATGTATTGATTACCATTACATTTTATTAAATAATAATTATTTACAACAAATGTATCGTCCTATAGCTTCATGATAAAATTAAAATTTTTCTTTTTAGAGAAAGGAACATATTGACAATTTACGTAGTTGAGCACATATTTACTGTTTTAGTAAGCTCATTCTCATGTCAGTCACGATCAAGTTCGTGCTGTTTTCAGTTAGTACTATTCGTTCAATTGCATTTGATACGAAATTAAAATCATTGTACCTGAGCACATGATATAGTTTATGATTTTTTTTATACCGATAACCGGTGTTACGTCATTCGTAATATTTCGTTAGGACTTAGCTCATTATTGCACATCACATTCACCCACACATGTTTACCTCATTAATATTAACAATAGAAAATTTACACAAAATATCATATACATATATACATACAAATCAAGCTAAGAACAGGCGCGGCTGCTTTAATGAGCACAGATTGTCGTCGTTTTGTTGGTACGACGGAAAAGACAGTGAAAGGGAAAGAATGAGGACACATAAGTTGAAGATTTCACAGAAAATGTTTCCACAGTATCAATTCTTGTTGCAAGTCTCACTTCTAAATAGAAAGCATCTCAAATAATAATGAAATAGAAACATTCTCTCCTAACATCTGGTGCCCTCATTTTCTTCACACTAGCAATGCTTACAATTGTGTGCAACCGAGCCTAGTTATGACTTGGTAATTCATGTCTACATTAGTCGCAGTTGAGCAGTGTCAAATTGCTAATTATATATATATATATATATAGGCCTGGATATTTGTGCCGTCCTTAGTTGTAGCTAGTTCATAAGTAGTTTGTAAGTTTAGGGACTGTTGACCCCGTAGTTATGTCCCATAAGCTTTTTTTTTTTTTTTTTTTTTTTTTTTTTGTGTCGCCGTTAGCGTGTTTGCTCGCGGTCTAATCTAGATCCATCTTTGCTATACTCACGCAGCATCTCAAATCAGGCACGACAGACCAGAGCCATCTTCGCAGTGTTATTTTACATTGTGTTTTGTGGTACCTCCGTGTTTGCTGAATTTCGCCTACGATAGCGGCGCTTGCTTCTGCCTCGCTGGAGTACGCTGATTTTGGTGAGTTTTTTGCTGTTGCATTGTGTGTGTGTGAGCGAGTGAGTGTTCTTTGTAAATCTTTCCTCCAGTGGTGTTAAGGTCTGTGTAATTTATATTAAATTCAATTCTGGGCATCGTCAGTATTAAACCCTGAAAATGGAATGCACTTTTATTGTATTAATAAAATTGGTTCCCCATTTTACTTGTGTTCGACTTGAATAAACAAGTTAAGTTCACTATAATTTTGACTTGCCTATAAATAGTAGTTTTCGAGCACCTTCCCCCTCTGCATTTAATATCATTTTTCACCAGTGCTGAGAACAAGCTCAAATGCAATTTTCTATGTTTAAGTTCCGTTGCGCCATAAATGTTTTTCTTAGCCACATTTATGAAATAACTTTAATTGTGGTGGCTTTTTTACTGATGTCCGTGTGTAATTTCGTGTGAGCTGCTACGTATGTTGGCCACTGTGTCGTTAACTTCTTGTTATTAGAATAATTTGAACCAAATCAGTTCTCAATTTGGGCCAAGGAACAAGATTTTGTAGCAGGGACTAGTCGGTAGCTCACACGGATCGTTTGCTAATTTTACTGCTAAAATTAAACTTTTTTATAACGGTAAACTCTTATCTAGATACCTCCTCCCAGAATTAAGCTTTTATTTCGTAAAGTGGTCCACTTTTAAGGTTGACGAAAGCATTTTTTTTTTCATTTTTTATAAGTGAAATTGTTAAAGGAAACAACTGTAGCTGATTTTCATTTGTGTGTATGAGTTGGCGGAATACAACATCAGACAGAAACTAACAATTATTCTGACAGCAAATTGATTTCTATCTAGAAATTAAAAGATGAACTTTGGAAATATTTCTGTTACTTCGTAACTTTCTAAAGAATAAATTTTTTTTACTTACACAATTTAACTAAAGGGTATCAATCAGCTGCTAACTACACTTACCAAGTTCACAGTAGTTTCCTCGCGTATTCCATATGGATTATTATCTATTAAAATTATTAAATGTTTGTAAATCTATCGGACCAAACTGCGTGGTCATCAGTCCGTAGTTTACAAACTACTTAAACCTAGGTAAACTAACCTACGGACAACACACACACCCATGCCCCAGGGAGAACTCGAACCTCCACGGCGACCAACCGCGCGCTACGCAGCGAGACGCTTTAAACTGCGGCAATTATTATCTATAACGTCCAGATAGGTCGCCGTTGAAATAGTTGTATTGAGAGCATCATCTACGTCTAAATAAATAGCTTCAAAACTTAGTTTCATATTCCGCGAAGCTTGACACATTCATTATATTCTTCCGGTATTCAGCCACTAAACTTCTCGAACACTTAGCCTATGACTGTATCGCAATAGTTTACTGGAGAGTAAATGTTAATACACCATTCAATGTTTCTGATTGCGCTGCATTATTGATGGTTAATTGCTACTCGCTTAGTTACCGTCAAGTGTTAAATTAGTCTGTGACCTCGTAATCGAATTAATTAGAAACTCGCTTCCCTGCAATAACGCGACACTGAATAGATAACATCACACGTGCTTGCCCTCTGCATGCCACAAGCACGAAATTCATGTCTGTTCTGTAGAGTGCTCAATTACTGGGACGTAACAGACGTTGCACTAGGAACCTTATAACTGTTGCAATATGATCCTTCTGTAAAAATGATCCCATCAAACACACGGAATTTACAAAAATGCAAGACTCGTGACGAATTCCTTCCACCAAAGAGTTGTGAGATGTTTTGAGAAACAAAGTCGATCATATTAGTTAATGTTCATAGAACCACATATTCACCACCTTGTCATCACTTATTTCATTATTTAGCTACCAACATTCATAGCAACTATATCAGTAATATACATATTTCTATAATAATAATAATGCCAATCGCAACAACGTAATATCATAATAGATATAATGAAGCGGCAATTGGACATCTCCGTAACAATTTATATTCCATTATGTAACCAAACTAAACACGTAAGAATGAAGTACAATCACATATCCGTAAAGTATTTTAAATAGTATTTATGTTGACATCTCGTTAAAGTCGGGTCTTCTGCCGGATATCAGCGTCTTGCAAGCACGATATTACGTCGGCCGTTATTCGGCGTCTTGTTCAGGTGTTACCTGAGACTGGTTGCCCGGTAAACCGTGTCAGATCTTTATGCCTGGCCAGTGGCTGGTGTTCTGCATCAGAGGACGAAGTCGAGTGAGCTCACCATCGTCTCCTTGCGTTGTCGCGGCTTGTCCAGCTGCTTCATCTTACTGCACAAGTCCTCCCCGTAGAGTCTTGTTATGTAATTTCTTAGATATTCCCAGCGATTTGTTGACATCTCGTTGCCATGCGGTGGCCAAATCATATTTATCATATAAATAAACATGTATAATATTCGTACCATTATTAGGAATTGAGAGAAATAACTTTAACTATCATACTAAATGTGTAATAACAATACGATAAAACGTTTTATGGTTGAACTGTGCGTTTGTCGTGATTGAAGGAGAAAATAACAACTACGAGCTACACAAGACGAAACCAGCTTACTGCCCCGAGTCACGTATGTTACAATACGAACAGTGGTACAGCTATATAATGCGCAGTTTCATGTTATTCTTCGTCCATTGCCTGTGGCTTCGCCCCATTGAACAACAGACAAACATTAATTACATTAACTATGCTGGCAAAGCCCTAAGCAGTATCATTGCTTTCACTGAAGCAGTCGTCGCAAATTACTACCATAAAGGGCTACTAAGTTAAAGATACGATAATCTTACGAAGCAGAACCACAGTGATAAAAGTACGCGATCTTAATAATGTTGTCTACATAATCTCCAGTAGTGTTATTTATTTAATTTATTCTAAAATTGCTTAGAGGATGCTTCAATAATCACTTAGATGTTAGTGGATTATTTATTGTCAAAACACAACATGTTTCGGGCTAGCCCATCATCCGGTGACCTATCAGTAAAATTCATATACAGCCAATAAGTAAGTACACTAAAATTATTTACAATTATAATTAAAATATAAAATATTTTAATATATAACAAATAATTTTCCATAATTTGTAATTACATACCGATATTGTATATTGAGCTTAGATGGATTCAAATTTATCATTTGAAATACTGTTGTCTTACATTGCCAAACAAGAATAAACATCAATTGTGATTAAGAATATATACATACAGGGTGTTTCACTAAGTGTGTTTGCTCTGTAACTTATAAAATAACAGGTGACGGGAAATTTTAATGCGGTAGGTCAACACAAGAAATGTTACACTTTCTGCGGAGCTCTGAACATAGTTTATTGTATCATTTTCCAAAGAGTTACACCACAAAGATATAATTTTTTAAATGGGACAATAGTTTTTTTCTATCGTGTATTACATTCGTCTAAACCAGCTGCGTCCAAATCAATTTACTTTCTTATCACTGTTAGTTTGGGAGCTACAACCCTTCAAAGGTCCGGGGGCGGAGGCTGCGATAGCTTAGCTGACTGGTCGAGTGGTTATCCCCTGGCCGGCCGCGGTGGCCGAGGGGACTGAGGCGCTCCAGTCACGGTATGCACGGCCACTATGGTCGGGGGTTCGAATCCCCCCTCGGGCATGGATATTTGTGCCGTCCTTAGCCTTAGCTAGTTCATAGATAATTTGTAAGCTTAGGGACTGATGACCCTGTAGTTAAGTCCCATAAGTTCTACAAACATTTGAACATTTGCAATCCCCTGTCTCATGACCACCAGCCAGTTAGTTACGCTGTCGTAGCGTCCGCCCCCTAAACTTTGAAGGGTTGTAGCTCCCAAACTTGCAGTGATAGGAATGTAGTTTAAATTGATTTGGATGCAGCTGGTTTCAACGAATCCAATGCACGATAGAAAAAACTATTGTTCCATTTCAAAAAATTATACCTTTGTGCTGTAACTCTTTGGAAAATGATACAATAAACTATGTTCATGGCTCCGCAGAAAGTGTAACATTTCTTGTGTTGCCCACCGCATTAAAATTTCCCGTCGCCTGTTATAAAAGTTATAGAAGCAAACACACTTATATATATATATATATATATATATATATATATATATATATATATATATATATATATATATATATATATATATAAGGTTCTACGGCACAGTATCATGTGAATAATATGGAAATTAGAGTAGAGGCTGAACAGTTGCCTTATTTATTCAAGATAAGAACTCAGAAGAAAGTGGCCTAATCTGCATCATTTAAACAAATATCCAAAATAAAATAAATGCCACAACTGCTAAATAAAGCTAAATCATGAAAATTAATTATTGAAAAATGTTGCTTCAAACATTAGGAAAAACCAATCCGTTGTGCTGCTAACTTGTTAATTAAGCAGTTTATCCTTCAAGGATGGACAAAAATTTAGCTTCGTTATTAGTCCGTAGCTTTCAAACTACTTAATCTAAGGTAAACTAACCAAAGGACAACACACACATCCATGCACAAGGGATGATTCGAACCTCCGAAGCGGGAGGCCTCACGATCCGCAACGTGGTATGAGCGACTTGATTGTCGATGTAAGGCGGCAGAAAATTTCACTACCATACATGCTATGTTTATGCATTAATGATCAATAACGTTCGTTTATTTGTAACATAGTTACTGGTATCGCTTTGATTCCGTATAACCTGAAAGCAAAAATAGGTAGGATGAGTGGGAATATTAATGTTGACTAGGTCACTGAGGAAACTCATTGATTTTGGAAGGCAACATTTCATATTAACAATAGTAGTACTTTTCCCAGTTGGAAACGGGAACACAGGCAACTCAATGAGAGAGGTTAGCAAGCGGCGAGGGGAGTCTTGACAGTGTCATAAAGGTGCGGCGGGGTGACCTGCCGGTGTGAGGTCACAGGTTACTTAGTGGCCCATGGCCGATGTCATATCGCGCCAAAACTGGAGGGCGATAGGAGATGATTTCAACCTTCTAGAACTTCCTAGAACCTTCTTTTTCGCGGGAAAGATGTTTCGATGCACCTTCTACTAATTGGCTATATTCTAGAGCTTCTGGTTGTATTATCTACAACATTGGATATGATTTTCAATTTCCTTTAAAGAATTAACAGGTCCTCATTATCAATCATTTTTAATAATAGGTAGAGGTTGTGCCATCCTTGTTAGAGATTCATTAATTTTGTATCACAATTCTTCTCTGAATTTGTGCACCGTCCTTTTTTATAATTAAACTACTGCAGTAAACATTGAATCCTCAAATTTGTTATTTATTAGGATTAGGAATCCCAGCTATCCCTAGTGATAAGAAATTGTCTATGAATAAAACCAAGTGTTTATATATCAATAATTGCCTAATTGGAAGGCGTGATTGACATTTATTTTCGTAATGATACCGTAAGGCTAGTGAACCGAAAACAAATTAGGGCTGTACATTAAATTTCAACAACTGTTTTTGCCATCGCGTCATTCCCGTTTTCTGTGGGTACGTTAGCACCACTAGTATCATCTCCTTATGTGGGACCTCTTGGACAGCAACATATAACTGCCCCTTTGAAGGTTGTGGGCCCTTCTTCTGTTGCCCACCCACTATCTCCTATCTCAATCGGGATACCAGTCTGCAACCACAGCTGGCAAAGCAACAACCTTCTCTGGCACCTCTCGCCAGGAATGGATCCCTTGCCTCCCTTCTTTCCACGGTAATCTCATTGACAAAGTGGGCACCAGTGAGTGGCTGCCAAAGCCATAGACTGCTGTTCATAGGACTTCAAGGTCCTTCTCAGTCCCAAAAAGGGCAGCGATCGAAGAAAAAGAGAGAGGCTGTGAAGACAAAGGATTTCACGGTGGTAAACGTGGCACCACCCCATATTTCTGCGTCCGAGGATGAGGTGGAAATCCTCGCCTAGCAGGACGACTTGGCAGTTGCTGAGACTTCTGAAGCAATAGACGTCAAGGTCCAGCTTCCGCCACGACCACAGACGATTCCGTGGAACCTATAGCACCTTTAATTTCACCATGCCTCAGCAATCAAGAAACAGTATGATCCTCCAGTGGAACTGTGGCGTTTTTTTTTTTTTTTTTTTTTTTTTTTTTTTTTTTTTTTTTTTTTTTTTTTCAGGCACTTTACCTGAGTTGCAGTAAATGTTGTGCCGCTACCTGGTTTCTATGTAGCCCTACAGAAAACGTGGTTTCCTGTCTTGCGGGCCAAGGCCGTTTGTGGCTATTGGGGATACTACAAAATCCGGGCTGACTGAGGTGTCTGTATATACATTGTCGCCACCGTCCCCAGTGCTGCTGTGCCTCTCAGCACGTCCCTCTAGGCGGTGGCTGTAAGAATGTGGACAGTGCAGAACATCACGATCCTCTTCACCTCCCTGAGTGTCCGTCGCTGACCTCACTATCTTGATCGCCCAACTTCCTCCACCATTTTTCTTCTGGGGAATATCAATGTCCACCACTCTATATGGGGTGGTACATAGACCTCGATTCGTGGTAGTGCCGTTGAAACTTTACTGGCAAAAAAGGATTTATGCCTCCTGAACCCCAGTGGTCCCACATATTTTAGTATAGTGCATGGGACATAAACTGCATTGACTTGTCTGTATGTAGCCCAAGCCTGCTACCACATCTTAGTTGGTGGGTCCACGATGAGCTTTGCGAGAGAGACCATTTCCCATGTCGCCCCAGCAATTCAGAATGGTCAGCGTTCAGCATGCCAAATAAGCTCCATGTGATCAAGCCTTCAACAGTAGCTTGGAAGACTTCCCTCAAGCCTTCTCAAAGGGACATCCTCTTTCGCCTGCGTATACGTCACATGTGGGTAACTTACGGCTGCCTCTTACGGCGAGAGGACCCACCAGACTGCGGGTGTAGCAAGCGAGCACGGAATAACATAGAGAGGCTACACCGCCTACATCAGCGTATAGGCAGTGAAGCCATGGTAACCATTTTGGTTGGGTGTAGAAACGGAGTTGGGCCGATAAATGCGTCGTTCTTCAAACGGCGCTCGCCTCAATTACATTGTCATTTGAACCTCTTGAGATAGGAAAAAAAAAAAAAAAATAAAATAAAAATAAAATAAAAAAAAATTCACGAAGACAGGTGAATACTGAAAGAAAGCAACAGTTTTCTTACTAAGTACAATACGTATTGCGTTTGTATAGAAATAATAATTGGAACTATTACTTTTATATTAAATTAAAATTACGACATGAAAAAGTTAGTCACCTGCCACTTTTTTTTTGTTTCGGGGTCGGGAAATGTTTGTCAGCGAGAAAGTTTAGGTAATGAAATGAACTTTCCTTTTTATTTAGACAACTTTTTTATAGCTCCCATAGTTTTCTCACAAATTTGGAAAGCATAGCGGGGCGGAACCTTTCAAATTCTAGTCCTTACTATCAGCGAGCTTGTCCACTAGCGAGCACAGACTCTGTTGCTCACTAACCTTGTACTTTGTCACCAATTTCGTTAAACATTTTTTAATCTGGGATAAAATTTTCGGTATTAAATAATTATGATGGAATATATTTAATTAATTTATTACTAACTAGCTGAAACCTCTCCTACTTTTCGCGGTTAATCTTTAAAGTTCTTTAATTCGAGAACTGCAGAACGTATCGGGATGCGGTTTGTTTCAATTTCTTGGTTATAATTCTTGGTTCCTCGTAGATTATAGTAAATGTCAAAACGAGAATGTGAAAAAATGAGACGTGCGCCGAAGTACATAGTAATGAATTATAGAACCTAGTACACTTATCTGGCTCTTATAGTTTAGGCTCCAGAGCTGACTAGAGTGCAGAAGCGGTAAATGATTCTAAGCTATTATTCTTAATTTAGTAGTTTCATAAGTGCCTATTGACATTAAATATAGCATAAGACCATCGCAGGATTCTAACGACGAACTGAAAGAAACCGCAAGACGATACGTTCAGTATTCCTCGAGTTATAAAAGGTAAAGGGACAGACGGAGGTAAAATTTGCTTCTGTTTTATATAATAGTATGATGATTTGTTATCCCTACTTGAAATTTGTCATTATTTATGTCAAAAGTCGATTGTTAAACAAGAAACGCAGACAGGAAACTCAATAATCTACCGTGTGCTTGCTGCTGTGGGCGGGTGGCGCTCGGTACTAGGGCAATTCATGCTCTGCTGCCGCCACGTTGGTTGGATGTCGCGCTCTCTGCCGGCTTCATTTCACTGTCATTGTAAGGCCTCTCCGTGTTATTCTGTGCTCGCTAGTTGCGGCACCAGGTCGACCTTGCTCCACATCTTATTGAAATGTCCGCTTTTAGCTGCATTGCAGCAGTCTTTTGCCCTGCCTTCTGCGCTTCCTTTGATTTTGGCTGACGATGCCTCGATGGTTCACCGTGTTTTAGGTTTTATTAGCGTGGGTGGTTTTTATCATATGATTTAATGGTGGGTACCTAAGCCTGATCTTCAGGCACCAACCACTCAATCTGCTGTTACTTTTGTATCGTTAGTCCTATTTTGTCTGGCAGCTTTAGTATTTGCAGGATGGTAGCGAATCGTTTATTATCCTTGCGATCAGCCAGCCACAATCTTCTGCTGTTGGCACTGTTAATTACTTGGTCCATCTAATGTTCTAATGTTTGTACAGCTTATGGGACTTAACTACGGGGTCATCAGTCTCTAAACTTACAAACTACTTATGAACGAACTAATAGTAAGGATGGCACAAATATCCATACCAGAGGGGAATTCGAACCCCCGACCGTAGTGGCCGTGCGGACCGTGACTGGAGCGCCTCAGTCCCCTCGGCTATCCCGGCCGGCTACTTGATCCACTACTTTTGGGGTTTCCCTTTCTTATGAATGGGGAGTGTGTGGTTTTCAACCGTTAATCTTATAAAGTGATCTCTTAGCTGGGAACAGGGGACTGTAACCCAGCCTATTACTCGTCTCTCACTCTCTCTCTCTCTCTCTCTCTCTCTCTCTCTATTTTTAATGAGGATGTAGACATATACAGTTACGACAACGCCTCTGATTTTCGTTATACGCCAAGATAGCAGCGCTCCAAGCGGCTGCAAGGTACATTTCTGAATACAATATCGCATGAGTGTGAATAGTTTAAATTGATTTTAAGATAAATTTTATAACAGAGAAGGTATGTACAGCCATAGAAGTCGGTAATAACTAAAAAAAGTTATTCCACATTTGTCTTTATTAGATTCCATAAGAACAATTGGAATGTGTGAATCTTTAAAATGGAGTTTTATTTCAAATTTTGTTGAAATCCCAGACTTTTTAAAGAAGAATTTCATTACTATAAAAAAACAGTAGCTTATATAACATAAATTTTGGAGAGCAACATTAATGTAACCTTTAAAGATATGGAATTTTGAGTAGACCCCCGTGATATTATCTAGCAGTTTTACTGCTCGTATTCAGAGGATAAATTGCACTGAAGCCCCTTACCGAGATCCAACCTTTTTTATTTTGAGATCAAATCGTAACAAATATAGCTTTCTTCCTTATATTCATTAGGTTTTTTTGTGGGGGTTTAGGAGGGAGGAGATGAGAATCCTGCCCCCTCCTGTCATATATTCCCCTGTAGCTGATAAACAGAAAACATTACCTTTCGCAGAAATACGATAGCCTTCCAACCGGAAACATCAAGGTGTCTTCACTACAATTCCAATAGAATCAGTAAGTGTTGAACGTAAGAAACTTATATTGAATGCAGTACCTACATTATATAATGTACCAGATCAGCCACGACAGCTGTACATTCTCACAAACGAGACAATAAAAGATAGAGAAAAAACTAATCAACAATTGTTATCACATCTGAACTATAAACAGCAGGAATCTTCAAGCAAAAGTGCCTTTGATGTGAGAACAGACTATAACAGGAATTTATGTATCTCGTATGTTTTTACTCAGTTACTATCAGCGGTTTGAAATACAGATATACATACATATATTATTAAATATTACCTCATTAATGAGTTGTTCTAATGTATCGTACGTAAAAATGACATTAAGTATTTGGTTAATTATATTTGAAAGTAAATATCAAGAAACATTACACTTACGGCGTCTTGCCCACCGCTGGAAGCGCTACTGTCGTGACAACTGACCTTTGGTCACAAGTTTCACGTCAGTAAGTGTAGCAACAGTATGTTAGTGATGGCTGCTACTTCTGGTGGTCATTAAATACTTCAACATAAGCGGTAATGGCAATCCACATAACTTCTACCTCACTTCAAATGGGGCTGTAACCAGGGCCGGCCCGTCCATATAGGCAAAGTAGGCAATTGCCTAGGGCACTCGAATTGGGGGGGGGGGAGGGAAGGTGGTCCATGACGAACCCTCGTGCGCTCTTGGTGCGCTTTACTTTGCTGTCGCGCTGCGGTTACATGAGCGACGAATTTCCGGTTACTACACACAGAGCAACAGGCAAGAGACAAGACGCATTCCCTTTGACTCTTCATAATTTTTCTAGTAAATGTTTAGTGAACAGACGAGTAGCAGTTTGCAACTGATCATCCCGAGACCAAAGCTGTTGTGCCGCCCATCACGTCAGCTGGGTCGCCCTCACGAACCCGCGCAGTCCGCCACTCTGCTGTAGTGTACGATGACTTCTTCAATCAAAAGAAACTGATCTTAACGCTGATACAAATTCTCAGCTAAAAACAGTAACCTTTCTTGAAGGTTGTAGAAGTAATTTGGGATTCCAAAGAAAAAATCTGACAGAAGCAAGAGAAATTTCAGAAGCAGACAACATTTTCGCATCATTTTCATCAGATACGGAACCAGTCCGTGTAAGGCACAAGAAAAGACAGTTTGGTTATGAAGAAAATCATTTCAGAATTAATTTTTATTTTGCAATATTGGATACCGCAATTGACGAGAGATTTCATAAGATTAACAACCTAAATCGTGTATTTGGCTATCTGTATATCATACAAAATGTACAAAATAAAACACCTAAAGCTGTTCTTGAGGAATGTGTTAATTTGGAAGAGCCTTTAACTCACAAAGACTCTAAACTCTAAAGATATTGAAGCTACTGATCTATGCAATGAATTACAAGTCATTGGTAGAAGAATACACAATAACTCAAGGCCACAGTACGTTCTAAGTTATATTTCTAAAAATGGATCTCAAAATGACAAGCCATGATCGCACACTAACAATTTGTTAAATGACGACCGGTGTCGGTGCACTGTGTCACCATCATCTGGTCACATATATGTCATAATCTGGTCATATAGTTAAAAAAATTGGGTATGAAGTAACAAGAGCAACATTGCACTTACTCACTATATAAAAAAATACATAAGTTAAAACATGACAGCTTACAAAATACCGAAAGCTCTGAAAATACCCAATTTTTTTTAACAAGATGACCAGATTCTGACATATGTGACCAGATGATGGTGACACAGTGCACCGAAACCGGCCGTCATTTAATAAATTGTTAGTGTGCGATCTTGGCTTGTCATTTTGAAAACTATAAAACGATTAGATCGCCTCCAGACCAGATTATGTCAGGTAATCTAAAAATGGACTTATAGACATTGTACCTAATTTAGTTACTGCACTGACACTCGTTGCTTACCTCGCTGTGTCTGTGTTATAAAAACATATCTGCGATCCACAATGACTCAAGAAAGATTTGTGGGGTTGGCAACTTTGTCAACTGAACGACAAACAGCAAACACATTTGATTTAAATGAGATCGTCTCAGATTTTGCAAAACCCAAGGCACGAAAAATGAAAATTGTGCGACTCTTTGTATAATGAAGCTAATAATTGTATCAATTATTGTAAACTACTACCAAAACCTTTTTATAGGATAAAATGTAAATACGATGAAAAAGTTACATTGTTGTATAAAAGTGTATGATGTGTCCCATTTTAATGGGGAAATATTGTTTAGGAAATGTATATGTTGTGATTATGTATTTGAATAAAAATGCATGTGTATTTTACATTGATGGTTTATTGCGATTTTATTAAATGGGGCGCCATTAAAATAAATTGCCTAGGGCGCCGAATTTGTTCGGTCCAGCTCTGGCCTGTAACATGTGGAACGTGTTAGCTTCAAAATAAATTTGGCTGTGTTATCTCCGGTCTTTCGCGAGTGGCCGGCGGTGTAGCACCTCTTTCGTGAGACGGCGCTCCTAAGCGGTTAGCCGGACACACAAGTGTTGCCGTTGTTTCTCATGAGGGCCCGTCGAGTCCACAGAGAAGAGTGCTGCCACAGAGCAACACATACTGTGGTGCTGCACAGGAGACAGGGACTGCACGGTGCTGCGCCCTCGCGGCGGACAACAACGGCTGTCTGGTGCCGTGATTTACAGGCAGACCGTAGCCGGCGGCTGCGGCTGCGGCCGCGTGGCCCGTGTAAAAACACGACGCTACAAAAAGCGCTGAATTATCGCCCCGCACCACTGTTGCGGCACTTGAATCGAACAACACTGCATAGGATTCGCGCAGTGCCAAGTATTGCCCCTGGGCGTCACATATGCAACACTACCTGTACTTTCATTAGCAACTGTCATCGTGATACACTCAGTCACAAAGGTATTCGGACTGCACGTAAATGCGCATAATTTTGCAGTTTGCCGCATGAACAAATACAGAAATTGCATTTTGTAATGTATTTGGGACTCCGGGTACGATATCTCAACGTGAAACACGCGTCAAATACGAAGAATTTTTGTTGGACATGTGTCTGTTACATAATATTTCCTGAAAACGGCATGGAAAGGTGCAATAAAAGTATTAGGACAAAGGCGGACAACGTGACAGAAAGGTTCATTCCGAGACGCACAGAGGCTGAAGCGACTGCAGTGTGTCCCACATTTCCACGAGACGATAGCGATGATTAGTAAACACGTACCGCGAGCCTGTGCAGGTCGACGAAGGGACAAAGAGGGAAGTGCTCTACGTTCGAGCAAAGACAACTTGTCGTTTATCATCAAACGAAGGGGAAATCCTACAGGGAAATTTCCGCAGTGGTGAACATGAAGAAAAGTACAGTTCACGATATTATTAAACGGTTTGAGAAAGAAGACCTATTGGAATTCATTTGCAGTACAGGACGGCCACGGACATTTTCACAGAGAGATGAACGTATGATCGTGCGGAAGGTACAACAGAAATTGAAAATATCTGCCACACGAATTGCAAGTGAGGTGGAGGGAGACCTTGGTATAAGTTCATCCCGAAAACGCGCAGAGAGTACTACGGCGATCACAATACCATGGTAGAGTGGCACGGCGAAAACCATTAATAAATGCAGTGAACCTGAAGGAACTTACGCAGTTTGCGAGAGAATACGCCGAATACGATCAGGCTTGGTGGAAACGGGTGATATTTTGCGATGAATGTAAGTTTACATGATGGGAAAGGAAAGGCAAAAGTGTGGCGAAAGACCAATGAAGAGCTGCATCCCAGGAACCTCAAACCGACAGTTAAGTTTGGAGGTGGGAGCATCATAGTGTGGGGATGCATGTCCGCCAATGGTGTGGGTGATTTAGTGTTCATTGATGATACGATAAACAAGGGAGAGTATTGGAATATACTGCAAGGACGTTTGAAGCATAGTGCACGACATCTATTTATAGCGAACAACTGTCAGGATAATGATCCCAAGCATACCGCGCATATTGTACAAATGAGGTTGCTATTCAATTACCCGAAAGTATTGCACCCTCCTCCCCAATTACCAGACATTAACCCAATCGAACGTTTGTGGGATAAATTGAAACGGACCCTCCGCGCGGACAACATCTATACGAAGGAGACCTTGAAAGAGAAACTGCGCCAAGAATGGGCAAATATAGGCCCAGATTTCACGAAAAAACTCGTGTAAAGTATGCCTAGTGAATTGCAGGAGGTATTGAAAATGAAAGGTTGACCCACAACGTATTGACATTTTCGTCGTACAACTTATGAACATTTATTGGACAGTGTCCTAATACTTTTGTAGCAGCAGGGGGAGCAGGTTGTTTCATTTTTGTTGTTAATTTTCCTGTTGTTTATGTTTTGGAAACGAAATAATACAATAATTCTTTTGTAATTAATGTTGTTACGTATATACATTGCTAATAAGTATGTTTGGGTTTCATAGTCAGTGTTTCTCGAGTACTCATTGTGAATCTTCCCACTGTTCGAATAATTTTGCGACTGAGTGTTTATGATTGATGCATTATGTAACTTTAATAATCAAGCGGGTCCTTCAGGACTTAACCCCATTCCCTTCACTTCCTGGAACATATCCGTATCTTCTATGCCTCACAAAAATGGACTCCCACATCCCACTGGTTTACCCATCCTCACCATTGCTGGGCCTCTGTCACGCCTACACAACTGTATTCCCATCCCTCCATCTTCACGCGCTCACCACCTTTCCCAGGGTAACCTTCGCCACCTCCCCCTCCCAGATGACGCCCTCAGTCCCAATATCTACCCAACCAATCGGCCCCACCTCTCCTATCCCTCACCCCGCTTGGCTTTCTCTCTCCCTCCCTCCAACCCCCTGGAGTCCTTTCGCTCCTCCTCCCACCCCCTTTCCTCCTCCCCCTATCAAAATGTTGAAAGGTTTGTTAAGCATAACTACGAGGTCATGCATGCCCGAGGGGGGATTCGAACCCCTGACGGGAAACGGCCTCGCGCATCGGAGCACAGCGCCTCAATGCGCTTGGCCACTCCGCCGCGGTCTTCTCCCTATCCCCTGCCCCGCGGTTCTCACCCCCTCTTATACTTACCCTGCGGGCCTGTAATGCTTTTTAACTGGTGTATCAATAGTCCAATGTTGTGTAGTGCCTCAGTCAAGTAGTTTTAACGTGTTCTATATTGAGATGCCCGTGCACAGTTGACAAGTGGCAAAGCTGTCACTCCGCCGCCCCCTCCCCAACATAAAACAAATTTGCGATTTTTCTACGAATTTGAAAAATTTTGTGAATAGTCGATAAAAGAATTAAGTGTTATTGAAAAAGATTGTAGACGTGAAGAGTAGTCTTTTTCTGGCATACCTTGAAATTGACATGCATTCACCTGCTGAAATACTGGCAGTTGTCGAAGGGCTTGCCAAACTATATTCGCATAAATTATTTGGACATTACGTACAGAATAAGCCCAATTTTTAGAGTAAAAGTAATCACTGTAGGGAGTAGTAAATTGAAACACCTTCCGCACTACCACATCTGGCTCAAGTCGTCAGTTGTCAGCAGTCGAAAAAATTGAAAGCCTTCAG
The DNA here is from genome assembly GCA_026315105.1 of Locusta migratoria. Classification (NCBI taxonomy): domain Eukaryota; kingdom Metazoa; phylum Arthropoda; class Insecta; order Orthoptera; family Acrididae; genus Locusta; species Locusta migratoria. The sequence continues at coordinate 430,753,301 of CM048747.1, forward strand.
ATAAATAACATATAGGGGAGACCAGGGAAATGGCACCACTTTCATGGAAACCAGTTTTCTTGTCTAATTAAAAGTGTTTCTTTTTTAATTTTTTAGTTTATTATAATTTTAGTCAGCCATGTGTCTTGTTAAGTTTTCTTGTTAAAAATGTTTTGTGAAAGTATACGCAGCAAGGGTGGATTTAGGGGGGGTGGGGCACAGTGGCACGTGGCCCCCTCCCACAGACAGACTAACAAAAAGAAATAGAGAGAGAGAGAGAGAGAGAGAGAGAGAGAGAGAGAGAGAGAGAGAGAGAGAGAGAGACAGAGACAGAGAGAGAGAGAAGGGGGCAAGATGTGGGGAGAGAGGGAGGGAGCAATAATTAAATTTTACTTACAGAGAGCATGTAAATGAGTTTAGAAAGACAAAATCCCTGTTAATTAACGTGTAAATTGACTTTTTGTGTTATGGTTCGTTTTAATTGTTTATTGCTCCTTTTTTGTCAGTAATTCATGATAAAACTAAATAGAAGTCAAGATTACCTGACATTGTCGGGTTTGGAGGCGATCTGATCGTTTTAAAGTTTTCAAAATGAAAAGCCAAGATCGCATGTTAATAATTTATTAAATGACGACCATTTTCGGTGCACTGTGTCACCATCATCTGGTTTCATATATGTTATAAGCTGGTCATCTTGTTAAACAAAGTGTGTATAAAATAAGAAGTGCAACGTTGCACTTAGTCACTATATAAAAATAAACAAGTTGAAAACATGACAGCTTACAAATTACTGACAGCTCTGAAGATTCTATTTTACATTTTGGCGCAAGATGACCAGCTTATAACATACAGGGTGTTTCACTGTGTTTGCCTCTGTAACTTACAAAATAATAGGTGACGGGAAATTTTAATTCGGTAGGTCAACACAAGAAATGTTACACTTTCTGCGGAGCTATGAACATAGTTTATTGTATAATTTTCCAAAGAGTTACAGCTATTGTGTACCTGTTATTCACAGGTAAATAAAGGATTTAACTACGTGACAAAATCGTGAATATCTAGAGCTGCATTCAGGCTGGCGCATTCAGGCGTTTTCGGTAATCAGTTTATCACTCTGGAATATTTTCCTAGACACTAAGAAATAGTAATGCCACACATTATAAACAGTTTTATTTGGCCGGCCGCAGTGGCCGAGCCGCCTGCGGCCCGCCAGTCACAGTTTGTACGACCGCTACCGTCAGGGTTTCGAACCCCCCCTCGGGCATGTATATTTGTGTCGCCTTTAGTATAAGGTAGTTCATAAGTATTTTGTAAGTTTAGGGACTGATGACCCCGCAGTTAAGTACCTTAAGGTTAACAAACATTTCAACATTTTTGTTTTTTAGTTTTATTTGAACCTACACGTTTCACTTTTCCAGTTATTGGAGCAAGTTAGAAATTTCAATGGCAGTTTTCGTCACATCAGATACAAAGGATTTTAGAGCTAGTAGAAATTCTTAAAGACAGAAAATCGCGTGTAGTTTTGTTGGTCGGGAACTTCACAAGTAACTATACAGTAACTTTACAAAGCACGAAGAAGAAATTGATTCAGTACAGCGCGACACAGGTAATCTGATTGTAGGTTTTGACAACATTCAAATTCCACCACCTTACGTGCTATGTTTACGTATTAATAATTAACAACGTATATTTGTTTATAATGTAATTACTGGTGTCACTTTGATCCTGGATAGGTAGGAAGAGTAGAAATAATTATGTTGACTAGGTCACTGGGAAAACCTGTTGATGCTGGTAGGTTACATTTAATATTAACAATATTCGCGTGTAGCAATTTTCTTGTGGTTGGAAACAAGAACATCACCATGTCAGTGAAAGAAGTCAGGAAATGGCGATGGGGGACTGAAGACCTTGCAGTTTTGTCCCCCTAAAACATCCAGACAACAACAACAGGAAGTCGTGAGGGGAGCCTAACAGCACCATGAGGGCGTGGCTTGTTGGCCTGAGGGAGCGAGGTCACAGGTTACTGACCGGCAAAGAGCCGCTGGTGCTTCGTGCCAAAACTCGCTGGGGAGGATACGATTGGTGGATGATTGCAACCGTGAAATGGTCTAAAGGTTGTGACGTATCCTCTTATCTTATTTCTTTCGGTCTTGTTTGTTCTTTACAGTTTAACCTTTTTTTTTTCTCTCTTACTGATGGGTGGGCCTACCCAAGCGCTGTTCAACTGACAACAAGGGCTTCCATACACAGTGTGAAATGGGCTTGGTAATTTTGCGTAGGCCTTATCCTGAGCATGGATCTATACTGGTTTACACTTATTTCGGTCTATGTTCACATGAACATACCGGCTTGATTAAACTTGACAAATGAAAATGGCGCCAAACGGATAACGCATTTGTTTGTTTCGAATTAACGGAACCGGTACACATCCACCTCAAGAAAGGATACGTCTAGTTTTAAACCCCCAGGGTAAGTTCGCACAAATATCAATTTCAATCCTCATAATGATTGTAAGATCCCTTTGTTTCCCGTCCACAATAGGGAGCATTGAAGGAGAAGCTGAGGGGTAAATCAGTTATTCTGACACAAAAATTTAATCACAAAGGGTTTATTTTACCTAATCATTACAGAACTAGTAAGTATTGAAATTAGTTGATTTTGAATAGTAAAGAAACAGTTTAATTCCCTTATAATAAAACATTGTGACCCAAACACTACTTTAAAAAAGTTGACATTTTTCTTTTGATACAATTTACTATAAATATTGCTCAACTGGCCTCCTACTGCATTTAACTACTCTGTACACTACTCAATGTCACACATGGTGGGTGAGGAGGGGGTTAGGAAATCTGCACACAAACGGACATAAAACATGCATATCACTCACTGCATGATTAGCGCAAAGCTCTATACATATACTACTCAAACTAATCCTGCTGGTCGAACAGTAAGTGGGCTTGTGGATCTCACCTTTAACATCTGAATAGTTACTTGTAATTGTCGCACACTTGTAAAGAACAATCGGAAGCCCTTGTAGGTGCATCACCACCAAACAAGTATGAAGAAAATGGGGCCACCAGCTCAACACAATGAAATACAAATACAATTCACTCATAAATACGAAAACTCAGTCCTAAATTTACCTAAAGACGTTTTAATAAATCAAATTCCTCTCCCCCACTTATGACTTCAATTATCTCTTGTGCCGCGTTTCGCATCACATCCTGGATAATTTTGTGCACCAAGCAGCACCAGCGTCCGTACATCTCGATTGTCTCCTTCCAACTCCCCTAAAGATGGCTCCCCTTTACCTCAACCGTCCGCCAGTTCGAACCACGCCAAGAAGATGCGCCCTGAGTGGCGGAGGCAGGTGCAGGCAACTGGGCACCTTCCTTTTACTCGTTCACGAATACACCTGCCTACCATCGACCAGCAGCAAAGCTTGCTAAACTATTTGCACCACTAGCTGCCTACACAAAAAGCGAAAAAGTCACAAACTGCCGCCACCATCATGCTGAAATACCCCTACTGGTTTAACTTTGCTCAACCACTCTTTCGCTCACGCTGTGATGGGAAACATGGGAGTGTGATATGAATAAAAAGAAAAGGGAATAAAATATAAGAAAACACAAACTCGCCATCTCTGCTTCTACTTCTTTGCTCTCGCCAGTCGGCCATGAAACCACATGATAATGCTCAAGTACCACTCCCATGAACCACAGACATTGCCGAGGTGGGGTGGCTTGCGTGCCTCAATGATGCAGATAGCCGTACCGTAGGTGCAACCACAGCGGAGGGGTATCTGTGGAGAGGCCAGACAAACGTGTGGTTCCTGAAGAGGGGCAGCAGCCTTTTCAGTAGTTACAGGGGCAACAGTCTGGATGATTGACTGAGCTGGCCTTGTAACATCAGCTAATGTGGCTTTGCCACACAGCTACTGCGAACGGCTGAAAGCAAGAGGAAACTACAGCCGTTATCTTTCCCGAGGACATGCAGCTCTACTGTATGAACATATGATGATGGCATCCTCTCGGGTAAAATATTCCGGAGGTAAAATAGTCCCCCATTCGGATCTCCGGGGGGGGACTACTCAGGAGGATGTTGTCATCAGGAAAGACAATACTGGCATTCTACGGATCGGAGCGTGGAATGTTAGATCCCTTAATCGGGTAGGAAAATTAGAAAATTTAAAAAGGGAAATGGATAGGTTGAAGTTAGATATAGTGGGGATTAGTGAAGTTCGGTGGCAGGATGAACAGGATTTCTGGTCAGGTGAGTATAGGATTATAAATACAAAATCAGTTGGGGGTATCACAGGAGTAGGACTGATAATGAATAAGAAAATAGGAATGCGGGTAAACTACTATGAGCAGCACAGTGATCGCATTATCATTGTCAAGATAGATACGAAGCCAACACCGACAACAGTAGTACAGGTTTATATGCCAACTAGCTCTGCCGATGATGAGGAGATCGAAGAAATATATGAGGAGCTAAAGGAAATTATTCAGACAGTTAAGGGAGAGGAAAACTTAATTGTGATGGGAGACTGGAATTCGGTAGTTGGAAAAGGAAGAGAAGGAAAAATAATAGGTGAATATGGACTGGGCAGGAGGAATGAAAGAGGAAGTCGCCTGGTAGAATTTTGCACGGAACATGATTTAATCGTAACAAACTTGTGGTTTAAGAATCACAAAAGAAGGTTGTATACATGGAAGAGACCAGGAGACACCGGAAGATATCAGATAGATTTTATAATGGTAAGACATAGGTACCGGAACCAGGTTACAAACTGCAGGACATACCCAGGGGCAGATATAGACTCTGACCATAATTTGTTAGTCATGAACTGTAGGCTGAAGCTGAAAAAACTGCAGAAAGGTAGGAAAATAAGGAGATGGGACTTAGATAGATTGAAGGAAACTGAAGTTCTGGAGAATTTCAGAGGGAGCTTTAGGCAACAATTGGCAGAAACAGGGGGAAATAAAACAGTAGAAGAGGAATGGGTAGCATTGAGAGATGAAATAGTGAAGGCAGCGGAGGACAAAATAGGTAGAAAGGCAAGACCTACAAAAAATCCTTGGATATCACAGGAAATACTAAATTTAATTGATGAAAAGAGAAAATATAAAAATGCAGTAAATGAAACAGGCAAAATGGAGTACAGACGTCTAAAAAATGAGATTGACAGGAAGTGCAAAATGGCTAAGCAAGAGTGGCTAGAAGCCAAATGTAAATCTGTAGAAGAATGTATAGCAAGGGGAAAAGTAGATACTGCCTACAGGAAAATAAAAGAGACATTTGGGGACAAGAAAAGCAACTCTACGAATATCAAGAACTCAGATGGGAAACCAGTTCTCAGCAAAGAAGCGAAAGCTGAAAGGTGGAAAGAGTACATAGAGCAGCTCTACAAAGGAAATGAACTTAGAGACGATGTTGTAGGAAGGGAAGAGGAAGTCGATCAAGATGAAATAGGAGATACTATACTGAGAGATGAATTTGACAGAGCCTTGAAAGACCTAGGTCGGAACAAGGCCCCAGGAGTAGATGAAATACCCTCAGAGCTACTAAAGTCTCTGGGAGAGCCAGCCATGACAAGACTATTTGAACTGGTGTGTAGGATGTATGAGACAGGCGAATTGCCCTCAGACTTTAAGAAAAATGTAATAATCCCCATTCCAAAGAAATCAGGCGCAGACAGGTGTGAAAATTACAGAACCATCAGTTTGATAAGTCATGGTTGCAAAATTTTAACACGAATTGTCTACAGGAGAATGGAAAAGCTGGTAGAAGCTGACCTCGGGGAAGATCAGTTTGGATTCAGGAGGAACGTAGGAACCCGGGAGGCAATACTCACTTTACGTCTAATCTTAGAAGACAGTTTAAGGAAAGGCAAACCAACATTTTTAGCTTTTGTAGATTTGGAGAAAGCTTTTGACAATGTTGACTGGAATACACTCTTTCAAATTCTGAAGTCAGCAGGGGTAAAATACAGGGAAAGGAGAGTTATTTACAACTTGTACAAAAGCCAGACCGCAGTTATTAGACTCGAAGGGCATGAAAGGGAAGCATCAGTTGGGAAGGGAGTAAGACAGGGTTGTAGCCTTTCTCCAATGTTATTCAATTTGTACATCGAGCAGGCGGTGAAGGAAAGCAAGGAAAAATTTGGTATAGGGATTAAAGTTCAGGGGGAAGAAATAAAAACATTGCGTTTTGCTGATGACATTGTAATTCTGTCAGAGACAGCGAAGGTCCTGGAAGAGCAGTTGAATGGAATGGAAAGCGTGTTGAAGAGAGCATATAAAATGAACATTAACAAGAGCAAAACAAAAATAATGGAATGCGGTCTTAGAAAATCAGGCGATGCTGAAGGAATTAGATTAGGTAACGAAACAATGAAGGTGGTAGATGAGTTTTGTTACTTGGGTAGTAAAATAACATGCGATGGTCGCAGTACAGAGGATATAAAATGCAGAATGGCAATGGGAAGAAAAGCATTTTTGAAATAGAGAAATTTGCTAACATCGAATATTAATTTAAGGGTAAGGAAGTCTTTTCTGAAAGCATTTGTGTGGAGTGTTGCCTTGTATGGGAGTGAAACATGGACGATAAGTAGTGCTGACAGGAAGAGAATAGAGGCTTTTGAAATGTGGTGCTACAGAAGAATGCTGAAGATTAGGTGGATAGATCACATAACTAATGAAGAGGTACTGAACAGAATTGGTGAGCGAAGGAATTTTTGGGATACCCTGACTAAAAGAAGGGATCGCTTGGTAGGACACATTCTTAGACATCGGGGAATCGTAAATTTAGCATTGGAGGGAAGTGTGTGGGGTAAAAATCGCAGAGGGAGACCAAGAGACGCGTATAGTAAGCAGATTCAAGTGGATGTGGGTTGCTGTTCTTATGAGGAGATGAAAAGGCTTGCTCAGGATAGAGTAGGGTGGAGAGCTGCATCAAACCAGTCTCCGGACTGAAGACCATAACAACAACAACAATGCTCAAGTTAAATCAATTTATATTGAAAATAGCAAACATTACTAATACAAGTGAGAAAAACATGAGCAAGGTAAGAGAAATTTGCAAAATCGATTATGTGGAGCAATGAGGCGGTATGGCAGTAACGTTTCAAGTTTCTAGTACATTCTAAAAGCTTCTAGAAGCTTCTTTTTCGCGGAAAGGAAGTAATGGCGGGGTAGCGAGAAATTTGAAACTGTAGTTGTGATTGGCTCTTAGAAAAAGGTCTGGAAAGATTTGTGGCTTGCTGAAAAGGTAATCATGGCTAGCTGTGATCATGGTGAGAGGACGCTGGTGTTCAGTTGCTGGCAAAGCGTCCAGTGACTGAGCTCACAATTAGTTGCAATTGCAGATTGCATTGCCTGAAGTATTCATAATTGTTTCTCTGTGAGCAGAGGAACGAAATTATTACTTCAGTCCATTGTATTTTGCATTTCGAAGCAATCATTTGCTAGCTTAGAATTGAGCTCCTCATTCTGCTTCTGCCCAGTGAGGCAAGTAGTTTAGGAGAACCTCTTGTTCGCCTTTGATACTTGAGTGACTACCACTTAGAAGTTTTTTTGAACGAAGTAGTTCGTTAACTGTGTAGCCATCGTCTCACAGCTTCAGCTTCACGTCGTGCTGAAACATCCACAGTGGCCAGCTGCCGTTCGTCTTACGAGAGCAGTACGACATATTAATTGTGAATTGGTGATACACGCACATTGCGTTTGCTGTAGGGCACCTTCCACTAGTTGACTGTATTCTGGAGCTTTTGGATCTTATGGTGTATTCTTTGTACAGTTGGACAGCGATTTTTCATTTCTATGAAAACGATTAACACGTCCTCAGTATCAACCATATTCACCAGGAATGATGGATTCAATATTTCATAATAGGTGGACGTTCTGCAATCTTTGTTAGAGATTCATTACTTTTGTAACATCATACTTTCTTGAATTGGTGCACGGCTGTTTTTTATAATTCAGTTACTATATAGAACATTTAATCTTCCGATTTCTTATTTGTTAGGATTGGGAATCCCCTAGTGATAAGAATTCGCATAAGACTGAAACGAAGTGTTTCTGTATCCACTTTTGGCCAATTGAGAGAAGCAATTGATATTTACTGTACGACTGGTGAACCACTCGCAAATTATAGGACCGTATAATACAATTTCACTAACTGCGTCACAATCATTATAAGGTAAGTTAAGGAATCACCTTCGATTACAGCTTTTGTAAATTAGGATAAAGCTTTTTGACGATGTAGGCTATGTTGGAACACTTTGTTTAAATTCTGGAGGTACCAGAAGCAAAAGATATCAAAGTTGTTAATAATTATTAAAGTAGTACTGTCTCGTATTCAGAACCTTTGAATTTATTCATAAAGTTAGTAATTCGATCTCCGGTAGAAAATAATCTGTTTCATTAAAGACTGTAATTGTTTGAACAATAGTACATCAGCTTGCTGCAGAAGTAACTAATTATGTCACTCAAGGATTTACACTGATTTTATGGCCTACCTGTGCGCAAGGAAACATGTGCAACTGCCCTCAGAATTACTGAAAAAAATGATGTTGTAAGGTCAAAAACTAACTGCAGACTTCGCAGTAGTGCAATGCGAACACACTAACTACACAAATACTAATTTTGTTTATCTCTTTAGTAATTAAAACCAATAATTAATTGGTAATTTTTCGGGATGAATGAATAACACGAAAACACCTGAGGTTGAAGTTTACACTTAGGCACTTATATAAGGAGAACATGAACTTAAACAATGTTGCACAAAAATGGTGATTAAGAATTGGGAATATCTTACACAAATCTTTTAAGCCACCCATTTATTTCTACTGTCATTTTGAACAAAGGAAAATCTTGTCACTACTTTATACAATACAAATAAAAAAAATCGAAATTGTCTAGATCACACTTCGTCCGTATTTTCTGTACAGTAAAACATACTAAATTCCTGCACTATACTTTTAATTATATTAAAGAATGGACATAATAGACGAAAATTAAACGCTTCATGCTGAATGTCAGTTAGAGATTGACTACTATTACGTAAAGCGCCTAATAATAAAAAAATGACTCATTAGCTTTATCCTCCATAAACACAGAACCTTTTCAAATTCAAATATTTTTCAACGTTTTCACACATAAATATATTCAAATGATTCAAGCTCACAATGCAATTTGCGGCTACATTCCAGGGCTGCTTGCACAACACTACTCCTGCTCAGCCATTGGAGGCCGTCAACCAAACTGAGTAAGCTCAAACGCGAGACCGCGTATACCAAAGATTGTCCTCGCGGAGCCAAAGATATGATTTTAAAGACATTCAACGTTATCATCGTTGCATAACCACATTTCAGATAAAGAGCGGAGTGTTTTACAGGGCGCTTCAGAAGGAAATAGATGAGCCTCTGCTTCCATAGACCAAATTGCAACAATATTGCTAAGTACATTGGATCTAATATTTAGGTACATATATACAGCAGAATTCAGTGAGATTTGTTTTTGTATGATGGTGCACTGGTTACTACGGGCGTATTTATCGAATGTCACCAGAAGAGTATCTTGAAGTTGTGCTTTAGTTTACATTGTTCATTGTGATTTGTTGGTCAAGTATAGTGTATTGTAGGGTTTAAAGATACTGTACCTATTTCCTTATGCTAAGTAAGCCGATGTGACATTTGTGTACGGGTTTTGCATTGGAAACGCTGCTGCTGCTGCTTATATAGAATACGACCTAGGAATACCGAAGTACAGGGTGTTTACTCTTGTGTTCAATACACTGCATGCCACTGGTACTGTGCCCATCAGTCATAATTATCTTAACGTGAAAACAGAGATTGTGCATAAAGCATCAATATCGTTAGAAAGTCATCCTTAAAAAATGTCTGCTCATGTTGGTGTTCCATATTCATTAGGTATGCATAGGGTCCACCCCTGTTACTTATATCTCATTCAGCACTTTCGAGGAAGAGATAAGGATACTGTATATGATTGGACTTCGGTAGTTGGATACTTGATAATGGTTAAGTAATCCCTTATTTATTCTCCAGTGATTCAGCCTCTTCCAGTCATGGCGGCTTTAGTAAGTCACGTAATTTACTTCGGTGGTACGGTAAAAACACACAAACCATTGTTGAGTCAACTGAAGGATGATGTAGAGTGCGCTTTGATAGATAATAAATTCATTCAGCCTGCTGTGCTACCGCTTCAGCTTATCGGACTCAGTTATCTACATAGCAGTAAGACCCAAAATTACTGAACAGTTTCCTTTCTCTCTATATGAATGCAGATGTTGTTCCAGCATGTCAGGATCCTGCAAATTTTAGTTGGCAAGTGACACGTCATCTAAACCCAATAAAGCCTGGAAGTGTGATCAGTACACCTGAGCACGTTTCTTGGCGTTTCGTCTGTAGTTGCGTTACGTAGGAAGGAACTTCTGTGCATAGAGGTAGAGCAACAGTGCAAGCGTGAAGGGGAGAAGCTACGACCGAGTGCCAAAATTTGAGCTTGGGGAGAAACATTGTACCGTTAGCTGCAACCACAACCAATTGCGTCCACGTTGCTCCCCAGCTATGATCGCTCAACCTCAGGCATCGGCAGCTTCCAACCATCCCTTCTGCCCACTATTTGCTGGCGTGAAGTTGCAGCTTAGTCGTCACGACCGCCACATCCTCCGCTGCAGCAACCTCCGATGGAAAAGTTGAAAAAGATCTTTCGTGGTATAATAGTAATGTTGGAAAGCTACTGAGAAAGCAAAGGCTGTTGCACTCTCGATTTAAATAAGAACACGTGAATGATGACGGGCAAAAGTTAGTAGAGATTCGTGAGTCTATAAAAAGATCGAAGCGCGAAACATACAATAATCATCACAGCCATACCTTAGCAAAAGATATTTCCTAGAATCCGAAAAAATTCTGGTCCTATTAAAAATCGACAAGCGGGTCAAAGGCCACTATCCAATCACTCGTTGATCATTCCGAGACAGTAATGGAAGAAAGCAAGCCGGCCGCGGTGGCGGAGGGGACTGAGGCGCTCCAGTCACGGTCTGCACGGCCACTACGGTCGGGGGTTCGAATCCCCCCTCGGGCATGGATATTTGTGCCGTTCTTAGTTGTAAGTAGTTCATAAGTAGTTTGTAAGTTTAGGGACTGATGACCCCGTAGTTAAGTCCCATAGACTCTACAAACATTTTTTTGAAGAAAGCAAACGGGAAGCTGAAGTCCTAAATTTAACCTTTAAGAAATCTTTGACACAGGAGGACCGTACAAACGTATCATTATTTGATCAACGCACTAACTCCCAAATGGAGGACATAGTAATAGGTATTTTCAGTGAAGAGAAGCAGATGAGAGAGCTGAAAAAAAGTCTCTTCGTCTGAATGAAATAAAAGGTCGGTTTTACAAAGCGTATTCTGTGGCATTGGCCCCTTACTTAGCTTTCAATTACCGTGATTCTTTAATTCAGCGCAAAGTTCCTAGTGATTGGAAAAATGCGCAAGTGACTCTTGCGTTTATCACCCATATAATAACAATACAGTATCATTGACATTAGTTTCCTGTAGAATTTTCGATCATATTCTCAGCTAGATTATAGTAAACTTCCTTGAGACTGATAAAGATCTTTCTATGAATCAGCACGGATTTAGGAAATATCGTTCGTGTGAAACTTAGCTCTTTCCTCACATGACATCTTTGCAAGCTATGGATGATGGGGAACAGGCGAATTATGTTTTTCTTGAATTCAAAAAGGAATTTGACGCGGGGCCACACTGCAGACTGCGCATATGGAATATGTTCACAGATTTGTGACTGACTGGCTTCCTAAGTAATAGAACGCAGTACGTTGATCTCGACTGCGAGTGTTCATCAGAGACGAGTAGATCGTCAGGCGTGCCCCAGTGGAGTGCGATAGGACCACTACCATTTTCTATCTATATAAATGATCTGATGGACTGAGTAATGTGCTGCTATTTGTTTCAATAGACCGTAACAGCATACAGGTTGTTTTAGACAAAATTTCTTGTTGGTGTGAATAATGGCAGCTAGCTCTAAATGCAGAAAAATGTAACGCAATGCGCATGAGTAGAAGAAACAATCCCATGATGTTCGAATACAGCATTCGTAGCTTCTTGATGCAATCGCGTCGTTCAAATATCTAGGCGAATCATGGCAGCGCGATATGAAACGGAACGAACATGTAAGGAGAATTTTGGGAAGATGTACCTCATCTGTAAAGGAGACCATGTATAAGCTTGTACGACTTACTCTTAAGTATTGCCCAAGTGTTGTAGACTCGCAGCAGATCAGTTTAAACGAAGAGGCGAACAACCAGGTCTGTTACCAGTAGGTTCGACCAATTCGCGAATCTCACGTAAATGCTGCAGGAGCTCAAATGGGGATAACTGGAGCAAAGACGACGTGATTTTCGAGAAATTCTGTTAAGGAAATATAGAGGGCCGTCATTTGAAGCTGACTGTAGAACGAACTTGCTGCTGCCTACTTACATTACGCGTAAAGATCACAAGAGAAATTAGGGCTCGTACAGAGGCATATATACATTCTTTTTTCTTTTGTTACATTGACAGTGGAAAAGGAAAGGAAATGCCTAGTACGGGTACAGCGTAACCTCCGCCACGCACGTTAGGATGGATTGCGGAGTATATACATAGATGCAGATGTAGAACTGCGACCCCAGCCTCAATGGCGATAGGGCTAGGATCGCGCCACCGTTCAGCGAGACTTGCAGCCATGGTTCCCAGAGCTCCCCTTGTTCCCCTTTGGGGAGACAGACATAGCAATGCCGTTCAGTATTAAGGTACCACCTTCCACCAGCCTGCAACCACCTCTGATGACAAACAAGGGCCGGAAAAACATAATTTTCACAAACTTGAAAGACGACCGTCTGTCGTCTTCCATATATCTTTTTATAAAATTGTAATTTATTTGATGTCGCTAGATTAGCATTTTGTTAAAACTAGAACCCCACTCTTTTCAAGGCATGAGGAACAGCATTTTTATTTCATGTTTTAAAATATTAGTTTCTGAAAAGTTAATATTGCTAGGATATTGTTATTTTAATAATTTTTAATGGGTTTATCAATGTGGCAATAAGTAGGGCTTCTCAGCTATGCCAATGTCCCTGTGAGAATGTGTAATTGTTTTACTTTTAAGTGGATGTGCGAGGATCTAATGGCTGTCTGAATGTTCAGATGTTTTTGTAAATCTATCGGACCAAACTGCGTGGTCATCAGTCTGTAGCTTACAAACTACTTAAAACTAGCTAAACTAACCTACGGACAAACACACACACCCATGCCCCAGGGAGGTCTCGAACCTCCACGGCGAGCCACCGCACGCTTCGCAGCGAGGCGCTTTAGACCGCTCGGCTACTCCACCGCGGCAATGGCTGTCTGAATGTAGGTGATAATAGCTCACTTTGCATGGTTCTCTCTGCCGCAGAGTTGATAGTCGTTACCAACCCCAGCTGCTGATGCGACCAAAGAGGTTTCTACACCCTTTGGTTACAAGTCAGTCGACGAGCTGTCCCCAGGGTGAATATCGCGATCTTCTCTCCCCACCATCACGCTTTTCTCGTGGGTTTTGCCCAGATACCGGTAGCTTTCCCGCTTCCTGGCCGCTCGGTGGTCACTTGGTGCTGGGATCGTGGTCATGTAAGGTTGGTTCTGCTCTTGTGTCCATGGAGATGGTAGCGATTCGTTGTCTAGCATGTTTAATTTAGACTCTTCAACTTAGTCATTTTTCGGAATATTTTTTTCTGATAGTCTGTGGAAATGTGTTCTAGTTTTTCAATCCAGTGATTTCCAAGTTGCAGTTTGATAACGGCCTGGTATATTTAAACCTTTAGTGATTATGTGGTGGTGTATGAACTCTGTGTAAATTCTGTCTAGCTTTGTGAGGTCCAATTTCTAACAGCCGATATGTTCATTTTTGTACAGTGCATACAAAAATCTTTCTTATCGTTTCCTTCTGTGAGTGATAAGTGTTCCACCTGGTTAGTTCTTAGAACAAAGCCTTCTGCTTCCACTATAATTTATTCCATGCCCATCAGGCAAGCAAATATGTGTATATCCTTTTGATTTCCACTAACATTTCGCGATCTTCTCTCTCAGACTATTTTTAATTTTTACTATTTCTTCTCCGAACTTGTAGTATGCACTTAGTCTTTATCAGTAATTCTCTCAGAGCCTTGTACAACCTCCTTCAGTAGCTTGCTTATGAAAATATACGTATTTCTAAGGGTTGCATACCGTAGTTTTTATTCTCACTTTTCCGTCTGTGTAATTATTTCACTTACCTGGTTTTTGAACCTGGACTTCATCTGTCTCTGTAATCGCTCCCTATCGCGTGTCGTTGCATTTCATTCGCTTCCTTTTGTAATTCTAAACATTTCTATGGGTTGCATGCCGTAGTTTTTATTTTTAATTTTCCATGGTTTTGACACTGGACTTCTTCCCTCTCCGTGAACGCTCCCAATCGCATGTTGCTGCATTTCAGTAGCTTCCTTATGAAATCCTTCGCAGTTATAGGGGTTGCATGCCGTAGTTAATTTTCTGTATTTTTCGGAAATGGAATGTATTGATTTTTATCGGTTTTCGGAACCACGTGGGTCCGAACTCCGACTTTTGCAGCTAGTCACTTGAATTCACGCCACATCTCAAAAACCAGTGCCTAGATAGTTTACTCTCAGATTGCAACTTATGAATCCGCCATGATTTTGTGTAATGAATCCGATTTTTAACCACTTAACCTTCAGTGGAGTGCGATCTTGTAACATAGCCGTGTGTCGCCGTTAGCGTGTTTGCTCGCGTTCTAATCTAGATGCAACTTAACTTTGCTATACTCACGCACCATGTCAAATCAGGCACCACAGACCAGACACATCTTCGCAGTTTTATTGTATACTAGCTGAAAACCCGGCGTTGACCGGGTATTTATTTATTTATTCGAACCTTGAGTTAGTACTTTTCCTATCAACTCTCTCTCTCTCTCTCTCTCTCTCTCTCTCTCTCTCTCTCTCTCTCTCTGCCCATCTCTTTCTTTCTAAAAAACATATTACATGTATCAGAGAATATATATGAAATCACAGGTAAAAATTCACTCGTTTCGATTAATCCAATCACGTAATTCTGCAATAATGATTGTAATAATATCACAGATCGGTCACTTGATGTAATTCGCGAAACGTCAAATCGATTTTTTAAAGAGATATATTAAAAGAAATTTCTTTTTTACTGCTTTATTTATTTATTCTTATATTTCCTTATTCGTATGCTTATCCTTACAGAGAAACAGCTGAAGACATTGTAGCACGCATAGACCAAAGAAATGGTCTGTGGCATCACGTTTCGCTGTACGCAACCTCCTTGCTATACAGTCGCAAACGTCATCGCTGGCCTTCAGTCCGAATTTGTTTTTATAATTTGACGTCTTTCAGTCACTATATCTTCCACCCCCTTATAGCTGTCGGCATGGAACTGCTATGGTGTACAACGGGAGACTTCGGACAACAATTACACACACACACACACACGTAGTATTTTATATACACCGATAACTTTCCATCCCAATATACTCCACCCTTTTATCATTATCAACCCTCAAGCAACAATGCAACCAATAAAACCATTTTCAAAGAGTAAATATAATTTTAAAAGAATCATTATCGTTCCTCATTTCGAGTTATATTCTTCAAATTACTAAATATCTATCAAATCGCTATAAAACCGTGCCTAAAACCTTCCTCAGGTATAGATCAGTAATTGTGCAAATATTTATTTCTCTGCGTCTTGTCGTTCGAACGTGATAAGCGTACACCGAACAGACATTCACATTAATGTATATAGAAAAATAGCTATCCGATCGCCATAAAACTGTGCCTAAAGCCTTCCCCGGGTAGACATTAGTAACTGTACAAATTTTTAGCTTTTTATGTCTTGTGGTTCAGACGCGATAAACATAAACCGAACAGACATTCACACTTATAGATTGTGCCGTGTGGTACCTCCGGGTTTGATAATTTCGCCTACGATAGCGGCGCCTGCTTCTGCCTCGTTTCAGCACGCTGAATTTGGTGAGTTTCGCTGTTGTATTGTGTGTGTGTGTGTGTGTGTGTGTGTGTGTGTGTGTGTGTGTGAGTGAGTGAGTGAGTGTTGCTTGTAAATCCTCCAAAA
This sequence comes from Locusta migratoria, assembly GCA_026315105.1. Lineage (NCBI taxonomy): Eukaryota > Metazoa > Arthropoda > Insecta > Orthoptera > Acrididae > Locusta > Locusta migratoria. Next base: position 430,769,489 of record CM048747.1, read on the forward strand.
AATGTTCCAATGTTTGTAAATATATCGGACCAAACTGCGTGGTCATCAGTCCGTAGCTTACAAACTACTTAAACTAATCTAAACTAACCTAAGGACAACAAACACACCCATGCCCCAGGGAGGACTCGAACCTCCACGGAGAGCAACGGCGCGCTCCGCAGCGAGGTGCTTTAGACCGCCTTTTTTTTTTCTTCTTTTTTTCTCAGGTAGATCTATGGTTTGCGGTCGTTGGTTCAGTTCGTTCTTGGTTGTTCGTTGAATATTTGGTTCAGCTTTTTTTATTACAGAGGGAGTTAAGCCCCTGACCGGGGCCGCTCGGCTACTCCACCGCGGCTGTAAATCCTCACACCCCCCCCCCTCCCCGCCAGTAGCGTTCTGTGTAATTTATGTTAAATTCAATGCTGGAGATCGTCAGTGTTAGCTCATGTAAATGAGATGCATTTTATTGTATTAACAAAATTGGTTCCACATTTTGCTGGCGTTCGGCTTGAATAAACAAGGTCAGTATAATTTTGACTTGCCTATAAATTGTAGTTTCCGAGCACCTTCCCCCTTTTATTTAATATTGTTTTAAATACAATGAAAGAATCCCTGAGACGGATTTTCGTCTCAAATATGTCAAAGACATTATTGATAGAGCTGAAGCATTGAATTAAAATTTGTGGTGCGGCCGGGAATCGAACCCGGACCTCCATGCTTACTAGGCAGACGTCTTAACCGTTTTTTTTTTTTTTTTTTTTTTTTTTTTTTTTTTTTTTTTTTTTTTTTTTTTTTTTGTCTAAGGGTTGTTCGGTTCATTGCGGTCGCTTATCGTCTTTTTTTTTTTTTTTTTGTTCTATGTGTACTTCTGTCCGTTGCGGACGCTGTTCGTGTTTGTTCTTTCTTGTTCGAAGTGTTCCTGGCTCAGCTTTTTTATTACAGAGGGCGTTGAGCCCTCTGACCGGGCGCGCTGAGCCACGGCGCCCGGCAACCGTTAGACTACCACACCACTAACGATTAAGGCGCCTCGGAATATTCTATGTACGATTTCCCTCCACAACACAAACTTTAATTCAGCTTCTTTCTTCCAAAGATAATTGCCACTACTGCCAAGGCTCTCCATGCAGCGGAATAGCACCTCAGCAATGGACATGGTGGAACAATCCTGTTATGGTGATATAAATATCAATTAAATACAATGAAAGAATCCCTGAGACGGATTTTCGTCTCAAATATGTCAAAGACATTATTGATAGAGCTGAAGCATTGAATTAATTATCTTTGGAACAAAGAAACTGAATTAAAGTTTGTGTTGTGGAGGGAAATCGTACATAGACTATTCCGAGGCGCCTTAATCGTTAGTGGTGTGGTAGTCTAACGGTTAAGACGTCTGCCTAGTAAGCATGGAGGTCCGGGTTCGATTCCCGGCCGCACCACAAATTTTAATTCAATGCTTCAGCTCTATCAATAATGTCTTTGACATATTTGAGACGAAAATCCGTCTCAGGGATTCTTTCATTGTATTTAATTGATATTTATATCACCATAACAGGATTGTTCCACCATGTCCATTGCTGAGGTGCTATTCCGCTGCATGGAGAGCCTTGGCAGTAGTGGCAATTATCTTTGGAAGAAAGAAGCTGAATTAAAGTTTGTGTTGTGGAGGGAAATCGTACATAGACTATTCCGAGGCGCCTTAATCGTTAGTGGTGTGGTAGTCTAACGGTTAAGACGTCTGCCAAGTAAGCATGGAGGTCCGGGTTCGATTCCCGCCCGCACCACAAATTTTAATTCAATGCTTCAGCTCTATCAATAATGTTTTTAATATTGTTTTTTTCACCAGTGCTGAGAACAAGCTCAGATGCAAATATTTTATATAACGTAAAATATAAAGTTCCGTCGTGCCATAAATGTTTTTCTTAGTCACCTTTATGAAATAACATTAATTTTGGTGGCTTGTTTATTAATGCCTGTGTGTAATTTCGTGTGAGCTGCTACGTATATTGGCCATTGTATCGATAACTTCCTGTTTGAGTAATTTGAACCAAGTCAGTTCTCAATTTGGGCCACGGAACAAGGTTTTGCAGCAGGGAGTAGCCGGTAGTTCACATGGATCTTTTGTTAATTTTACTGCAAAAATTAAGTTTTTTATGTAACAGTATACTATCATATGGGTACCTCCTACCAGACTTAAGCTTTTATTACGTACAGTGGCCCACTTTCAATGCGTGCCTGTGTTCACGGATGACGTTTTGCAGGCTAAGGCTCTTCATATCAGTCCACCTGTTCAAGTTTCGGTCATAAGGCCAACATTACCTGACATCCTACGTTGAGGAGGCGATAAGATTGATACATTATCTTCAAAAGTAGAAAGCGAAATCGCAAAATATTTTATTTTATTTTATGGCGACGGTTTCTCTGGGCTATGCCACCATTTAGTGAAATAAAATTGTCAGGTGGTAATCTTATGTTGTTTAAAAAGCGGATGCTAAATATTAAGTGCAACATAGCACTTCGTCCAAATATAAAATAGACAAGTTAAAACATCAACAGCTTTTAAGAGCCTCTTAACACTCCGTCACTGGCGCTATCATTCCTGATGCCGTTGCTCGCGTGGATACAGGCGTCATCCAGATCATCGCGGTTCATTTCGAAACTTTGAACAGAGTATATGAATGAATTTAAGATTTCACATTATATCAAAATGTAACACATTGAATACACCCACACAATTAGTATGCTCTAGCAATTTGTGGTAGTATTTAATGAGGTAATATTACCAGAGAGTAAAGCTACATCTGTTTTTCTAGTGAACTTAGTATACTAACCTAAACAACATGAACTTTTTTTTAAGAAGGACCTAGATAATTAGAATGAACAATAATTTAGGTGAAAAGCGCAATGAGAATCGAGGCAACAGCACAATACTTGACAACACAGTTTACGTTTGGAATTTTCCATACATATCCACTTGTTTCAACGACGTCGCGGTGGAGTGGCCGAGCGCGTTAGGGCGCTATGCTCCGATGCGCAAGGCCGTTCCCCGTCGGAGATTCGAATCCTCCATCACGCATGAACGTTTGTGTTGCCTTTAGTATAAGTGGAGTAATCGAGCGGAACGGTTGCTCGCTGTCGGAGGTTCGCGTTCCTTCTGAGGCATAGGTGTGTGTCTCGTCCTTAGGTTAGTTTACCTTAGTTTAAGTTGTTTGTAAGCTACGGACTGATAACCACGCAGTTTGGTACAATAGATAAAAAAGAGAGAAAAAAGAGGATATTTACTTTTCCTCCATTTAGGTGCTCAACCTGTTCCTGCCAAGACTAAGAAGAAAGACAATTCTTCCTTTCAAATCACCTCTTCTTGTGATTGTAGTTCTTCTGAATTTTTCAGATACTTTCCGTTCTGCTCCTCAAGCGTGAGGGATTTCACAAAAAAAAAAAAAAAAAAAAAAAAAAACAAAAAAAACAAAAACAAAAAAAAACACTACAGTCGGGTGTTCGAATCCCCCCTCGGGCATTGATATTTGTGCCGTCCTAGTTCGTAAGTAGTTTATAAGTAGTTTGTAAGTTTAGGGACCGATGACCCCGTAGTTAAGTCCCATAAGCTATACAATCATTTGAAACATTTTTGAACACAAAAAAAAAGAAAAAAATGAAAATGTTCAAATGTTTGTATAGCTTATGGGACTTAACTACGGGGTCATCAGTCCCTAAACTTACAAGCTACTTATGAGCTAACTAATACTAAGGACGGCACAAATATCCATGCCCGAGGGGGGATTCGAACCCCCGACCCTACTGGCTGTGCATTTCGTGACTGGAACGCCCCAGTCCCCTCGTCCATCGCGGCCGGCGGGATTTCACATATACAGTCTTTGTTCCCTGAGTCAGCGGTATCAGTGACATAATCTTCATAATAGAGCTCATGTAACCTATCCAACCATGCAGTATGGTCTCTAATAAACTTTGTGGCAAATTCTTTTTCCCTTTGAAATCACTCCCACAAAGTTAAAATAAACACAATGTTATTTAATAACGCGATCGACTGCGACTAGTGTCAGCATGCGTAAAATTACGCTAATGAAATGTCGATTGACACTCGGAAACCTATGCAGATTCTCGCTTGAGATTCTAACAGCAGTGCTCGCGTGGATGACCAGTGTTCTCCGAGCTTGAATACACATTGTAAATTGAACAACTCATATTCAGGGATGACTGAGGCTGACAGACGAAGAAGTAATGGAAAGGTACTGAAATCGGCGCGAACTCATTGCAGCCCAATCAGCTAAAATAGACTGGAAATAAATCACGGCGATAACGGGTGTCATCCGTGCGAGCAACGGAGGGCTAACTTAATGTATTTTATATTTCGACTAAGTGCTATGTTGCACGTGCTATTTAACGTTGATTTTTAAACAACGTAATATGACAACTTTGCATAATTTTATATGACCAGATGATTGTAGCATAGCCCATTGAAACTGGTCGTCATAAAATAATTGAGATCTTGTCTTTTTTCCTTTAAAGATAATTTACAAGGTCAGCCAGACGGCCTCTGAGACATTTCCATCAAGAATTCCGGAAGATGAAGAGTCACAAGATCATCAGAGAAGACGTCATCTACATCTACATAGATACTCTGCAAACCACATTTAAGTGCATGGCAGAGGGTTCATTAATCACTTTCATAACTTTTCTCTACCATTCCATTCTCTAACAGCGCGCAGGAAGAAAGACCAAGAGGACTAAGCCTACAGCAAGATGGGTTCTGTAAACCAGCTTTATCCGTAATGTTAGAAGTTGTGCATTGTGGAAGTTGAAATAAACTAGTATTGAAATCAATATTGAGTACTTAAGAGGGATGTTTGTGGATTTGGTCCCATTATAGAACTGCTTGTTGCTGAGGGCCGCGAAATACTGGGCGGGATTTCTGCCAACATGAGAAACTCCATCCCTTACATCTTCACAGCTCCAACCATGTTTACCTCGTATATTGGAATAAACTGAGTCAACTTCGAGATTTTATTTCATCACACTTGAACAATAACTGAGAACAGATAAGGCAAATTTTCATTTTCCTTAGAAAGGAGTTAAGGTAGTATTCTTGTAATATTAGGAAATTGACAGTATTAAGGAACGCTTGCCAAACACTAGCAGAAAAGAACAGGAAAATAAAACGGCATGACCAATTATGGAAACATTTTCTAAATGTTCTCACAACGGAATTTGATTCGTCTATAAAATGAGCTCTACGTGAACCACGGCTGCAGCTGACAATTGTGCGGTGCATTGTGCCCACCGCTCCATTCAGGGATACAAATTACCGCATATTTTCGACGTAACATGATTTGGCTCTCCGCGGGGAAATTCGGCTGTTGAGTATACGAGAAATCCCTCTTGACAAATTGTTCGCGCTTTTATGACTGCAACGGAGCGAGAGATGCATGGAATTTTCGAATCAAAACGTACTGTTTTAAAAAAGTTCTACGCATGAAGCCTCCGTCTGAAACAAATCGTCAGCGTTTCGCATTTCCATTCTAGTAACAGGGGCCGATTATCAAGGTTTTACCGTGGGGCCCCACAGTATTAACTGCATGAATATTCCATTGGCTGCAGTTACAGCAATACGGTATTTTATAGCGACCAGACTCCTCAATTTGCTTGAAGATCTTAATGCAGTGTTTTTCAACCGACGGGTCACGACCCCCAGGGGGGGGGGGGGTGCCGTCTAAGGAGGGAGTACTTGCACCATAGGGAATCAGCCAGGAGTAGGATAAGGTGATACAAATTCGATATAGGTACAATTCCGATCAACATAACTTGTCAGTCTCGTAGTGATTGGTAGCACTTGCGTTTGTGTGGTGTTGTAGTATAGCAGGTTTCTACAGCTCCTGTCTTTTCCAAGAATACACCACTTTGGTCTACGGATATATAAATGTTTTTCCTGTTAAGAGGTAATTGAAGCTACTTAGTCAAACGCACTCTTAGAAATTTCCTAGTTAAGGTTAACTGGATTCGCTACCAGAAGTGCAGTGTTTGGTACCACGAAGAATGCGTTGGTGACAGAGGGAAAAAGTTCTTTTTATGTGAAAGATGCCAGTGATCAAAATGTTACCAGGAAGTTATCACAATTGTACCTAGTGTGGTACATTTTCGATCGTTTTTTCTCAACTCTGTAACCTTTTCTAGATTTATATCAACATAGGCAATTTTCTAATATTTGTATTACATGTTCAGTAAACAAGTGCCATAGTTAAAATTATTTCTTTTCTAAAAATATTTCCAGTTACAGTAACATTTGTCCGAAATGATCGCTATTGTACAACCTTACACTATGCCCGAATAGTAGGTGTTTCCGTAATGCAAAGCATACACCTAAGAAAGGTATCTTGTATTAAAATTACTCAATTCCTTGTTGACCATCAATTCTCAGTTGAATAGAACTTAGATTGTTTTATAATAAATATAAAGTGTGAAAGTAACCTGCGTGCGTTCGGAGACTAGTGTTTACCAACCGTTGCTTCTGGCCAATACAATTCCCTCTTCAACCACTCTCAGAGAGGTCTGCTGTCACCTCTTTTGTCCAAGATTAGGTGGATACGAAACTAGGAACCTTACCAAGTGAGCTTGTCTCTGGCCAGCAACCAGACGCCAGTGCAGATGACAAAGGGAGCCATGCGTTCTTAACTACAGCAAAACGAGGCCTAGGGCGGGAGGCGGCGACTGTAAGCAATTCCCCGACAATCAGTCAATATTAAGAGCACACATTCACATTCACATGAAGCCATGAGTTCTGTCACACGGGTTGAAACATACATAAATTTGGGGCGAACATCCATAAACATGCGGCATTGACCATTGATAAAAAGAATAAAATAATTAACACACAGATAGATAACATTAATTTGCAGAAACACTTCAGGTTAATGAATCAATCAAACTGGAACACGACACACATTCAGTGGACGTGTTTCAAGTTTTAATAAACCAAAGGCCTAAAACTGTTTGCAGGTACCAGTAATTTCTAGAAATTCGATTGTCTACCACTTGACTATACAGTGGGACCTTGCTCAACGAGCTTAATTCGCTTCTGAGCTTTATCTGCAATGTGAAACATTATTTTACGATATATATTTTTCTGTCAGAATTCATGTAATAGTAGGATGTGTTCCATTCAGAAAAATGGAGTAACAAGTATCTTATAATACTGTTTTTTGTCTACAAGAATGTTGTATCAACAGAAGGATATCAAATTCGTTGCTTTTGAAATTACACACAAAGTTGTGTTATGGTTCAAGGAGGCGAAGGGGCGTTACCAAATAATTTACGGTTAAAGAGATTAACCGAAGATATATTCAAACGCAGAAAGTTTTTCTATCGCTCGCGTATCTCTGAACCGTGATCAGTATTCCCTTGTTTTTCTTGACACGAAAGAGAAAACAACGTTCCACTTCATCTGTCCGTTCCTATCTTCCGAACTGTTTAGACGTTGTCGGCTCTTGTTATTCATCTATGTAAGAATAGTGTCATCAATTGTTAAAATAAACCGTAAGAATTTTTGCCAAAATCCATATAATGAGCATTTTTCATTTCAGTCCGCGGAATTGATATCTGGCTAAGTAATTCAGCCAGTTTAAGTTGTGGAATGGGTTTGGATACCATTACGACAGACGAACATTGGGGCAGTGATTGTTGCCAAATGTATTAACTTTCAAATAAAATCATTCTTATCCAAAATTAAAACGCATTTCAGAACCAGCAATCGCGTATTCTCTTGTCATGTTAAATACCCGAATTCCGATAATTCCCAGTTTGTAATTTTTCTCCTTAACTTACGACTGGACTAAAATTTAACGCACGGCCAACTGCACTAAACAGATCGCGTAACCAGTCCAAAATCATTTCATGACGGTGATGTACATTCATAAAGAAGCATTTTTTACAGCTACAACAGCAGAATGGACTGATCTGATAAAATAAGTAGATAAACTCCGTATCCTTTTCTAATGTAACTGCCGCCCACATCTATTCGAAATAGCTTTCAAAAATCTTTAAAATATCATTACTAATTCCACCATTTATTTAGCAAAACCTACCAGTGAATTTTTTTTTTCGAAATTTTGACTATCTTTGATCCAAATGCAGACTTAGAAAACTTTTACGAAATTAAATCAGTATAAAAAGATGAAACTTGCACTAATTCCAAATCTTATCGCAGTTCCATTATAGTATTCAAACACTGCCTTAAAGTGATGTAACACTTATATCACACGTAATTTTTTTTAATTTTATTTTTTTTTCATCGTAAGCTATTTCGACTAACACCACAACGGTTCCACTCACTAAAATAATTCCTATTATCTAAGAACCCGCACTGTAAAGAGACGTTCTTCTTGAAATAATTCGACATGGTACTGAACTGGAATACATATATCGTTTTGAAAATTGTGTCCTAGCGTACATTCATCATGACTGATTTTCGAAAGGACTGTGCCAGAAGATACTTTGCGTACTGTCGTCAATTGCTCCTACTCCAGCCGGATAAGATCCGAGGGAAAAATGATCACCTGTATGATGTCGTATGGGCCACAATCTATCCTTGTGGTCGCTTCGCGAAACACTCTCCTGGAAAAATAATAAATAAATAAAGAACATCATAAACTAGTCGTCCCAGCGAAGGAAATTTTATGGGCACATTCTTCAGGATATATACAACACACGATCACCCATACAGAGCCGTATGAACACAAATATACTGCCCAAAGCGTGCGAAATTACGGCGCTAGTATCATGTATACCCTTCTTTTGCAGCAATGCAATATACAATTCTCCCTGGTCAGAACAATTGACGTACACCTTATTGGCAGAACCCTTAAAAGTTGCAACATAACTACTAAAGCTTGTCCGTCCTTTTTTTTTTTTTTTTTTTTTTTTTTTTTTTTTTAGTATTGTGCCCAGTGTGGGATACTTGGACATCGAAAGAGTCCAGAGAAAGGTAGCTTGTTTTGTATTGTCACGATACAGCGGAGACAGCGTTACGGAAATGGGGAATCGTTACAACAACGGCGCTTATCGCTACCGCGTAGGCTACTTGCGGAACTCCAATAGCCTGCATTCTCCTCCGAATGCGAAAATATATTTTTGACTCAGACTTACACAGGCAGAAAATATCATCAGTATTAATTACGACAAAGCAGTGCTCGAACGGAGATATTCAGCTGTTCTTTCTTCCCGCGCGCTATTCGACAATGGAATGGGAGATAAATAGTGTAAAAGTGGTTCGATGAACCTTCTGCCCGGCACTCAAATGTGATTTGCAGAGTATCCCATGTAAAAGTAGAAGAAACCGTTTGGTGATACTAAACACTCGTTGATTTGCATTGTCATATTGGAAATCATACCGCCTCGTTGATCCATGAATAGTAGCAAGACTGTTTAAATGGTGTTTTAAATGTATCGAGCGTTGTTCAGTGTTCCCTCGACGATTACCAGAGGAGAACAGCCCATGTAGGAAACGGACCACGTGACTCTGTCGCACACACTCTAGATTTTCACACTACCCTGAACGATGCCAGACACGTGTACGAGCGTCATTGGTATCGAAGCAGAAATGACTCTCATCACTGAAGAAGACACGTCTCCATTCGTCCTTCCACAAGTCATTATCGCGACATCAATGGAGGCGGGATGAACGATGTTGGGGCGTGAGCTGAAGACGCCATGATGGCACGCATGATCGTCCATTATGGTAAGTGGAGCCATATCCTACACGGGCCATTTTCGTCTGGCGACCGTCGGGGGAACATTGAACAGTGCACGGTACACTGTAATAATCATTCAGCTTTTTTAGTACTGTTCATGCACCAACAAGGCGGCATGCATTTCCAACAGCTCAGTGCACGTCCACACGTATCCTGTGCCACCCAATGTATTCTTCAAGGAATACGGGACATACCCTGACCAGCATGATCCCCAGATGTGTCCCCTTTTAAGCATTTTTAAGACCGGGTGAATAGTCATCTTGCGACCTCTGCGTGACTGGCAAAAAGTCTGACCCAACTCAGACACCAGGCGGAAACGGCTTGGCAGACGTTTCCAGAAGATTACATCCGGAACATCTGAGATCGTCTCCATGGAAGAATTGCAAGTCGCATTACTTGCAAGGGAGGGTATATAAGGTACAAGCGTCGACACTGCCCACGCTCTGGTGACTATACTCACGTTTGTATGGCTCTGGCTGTGTGATCGTGTGTTGTATACAACGTCAAGAATGTGCCAATGAAATTTTCCTTCGCTGGGTCGACGAATTCATGGTATTCTATTTTTCATTTTCGAGCAGTGTATATGCAGGAGGAACCAATATTTTGATTGAGGTTTCATTAAACGCACGTTCTCTGAACTTTGACAGAAGCCGGGACGGAATACAGAACCACTCGCTCCCAGTATCCAAATAATATCCCTGACGCTTTCGCGGTTATTGAGACCGTAACAAAGCGTATTGCTCTCCGTAGAATCTCCATTGTGTACTCTGTTAATCCTACCTGGTACGGATCCCACAGTGATATGCAATATCAAAGTTTTGTAAACCATTTCCCTTGTCGTCGGACCCCACTTCCTGTAATTCTTCCAATAAATCTGTCTGACCAACCACGATTGCTTTTCCGAGGTGGAGTTGGAAAATAAGTTTCCCCTGTCCACTGTGGGCAGAGTTGAAAGGAAAAAAAATGGAATGAAACATTAAAGACGTATCTTTATTTTTCTACCTTTTTCCAAGTATATCCAAACATTTGTCAAACCGCTTTATTATCTTCAAAAAGCCGTCCAGGAAAAATTCAGGGCGTTGTATACGGAAAAAGCGTTGAACGGCTATGGACGAAGGACGACACAGCAGGTGAACGCGCACGTGTAAGACACCGATACACCATTGGGTAGAGGTCAGCCATGGATATGGCAGTGAATTTCTGTTTCGGGTTGTGACGGGGAGATGAAACGTATGTCCACCAGTACACGCACCAATGTAGGGCCGCATCCATGGAGGGAACTTCCGTCATCAACTGTCCGAAAGAAGTTCAATTGCATTCCTCCTGCAGGTAAAGTGCTACATGCCGTTTTCTGGGAAGCAATGCTTCCTCCGTATGCAACGCGCTGGTTTGTTCCTGGAAGGCTATTTGAACTTTAAATAGCGGTATGACAAGGGTTGGAAATTATGTAGATAAATAAAAGCTATGTCAAATATTTAAAGTCTCATTTTTTTTCTTTCATACGCAACTCTGACCACAGTCGACAGGGGAAAATTATTTTCCTACTCCCCTTTCTATACGGACGTTCCATTTCAAATGGACTTTAATGTCTGCACCCAGATATTTTGTGGAAGTACGGTTACTGCTTCCAGTGTTAGACCTGAAGTTGCGTAGTTATGTAATAAAGTATCTTTCTTCCTATGTATGCACAACACTTCACATTTATTCATGTTGAGACACAATTGCAATTGCACCAAAAGTGGACACTATGTAGATCATACTGTATATCCTATTCAAATGATGAGACTTACGGATCAATAAGACGTATCTGCAAAAAGTCTCATTGAACTTCCGCTGTTATCTATGACGTCTTTTATACACCCCTGGGCATTAAAATTGCTACACCACTAAGATGACGTGCTACAGACGCGAAATCTAACCAACAGGAAGAATATGCTGTGATATGCAAATGATTAGCTTTTCACACAAGGCTGGCGCCGATGGCGACACCTACAACGTGCTGACATGAAGAACGTTTCCAACAGATTTCTCATACCCAAACAGCATTTGACCGGCGTTGCCTTGTGTAAAGTTGTTGTGGTGCCTCGTGTAAGGAGGAGAAACGCGAGCCATCACCTTTCCGACTTTGATAAAGGTCGGATTGTAGTCTATCACGATTGCGGTTTATCGTATCGCAACATTGCTGCTCGCGTCGATTGCGATCCAATGACTGTTAGAAGAATATGGAATCGGAGGGTTTAGAAGGGCAACACGGAACGCCGTGCTGGATCCCAACGACCTCGTATCACTAACAGTCGCAGTCGGGATGACAGACATCATACCCACATGGCTGTAACGAGTCGTGCAGCCATGTCTCAAACCCTGAGTCAACAGATGGGGACGTTTGCAAGACAACAACCATTTGCACGAACAGTTGGACGATGTTTGCAGCAGCATGGATTATCATCTCGGAGCCCATCGCTGCGGTTACCATTGACGCTGCATCACAGACAGGAGCGCCTCCGATGGTGTACGCAACGACGAACCTGGGTGCACGAATGGCAAAACGTAATTTTTTCGGATGAATCCAGGTTCTGTTTACGGCATCATGATGGTCGCATCCGTGTTTGGCGACATTGCGGTGAACGCACATTCGTCATCGCCATACTGGCGTATCACCCGGCGTGATAGTATGGGGAGCCATTGGTTAGACGTCTCTGTCACCTCTTGTTCGCATCGACGGCACAATGAACAGTGGCCGTTACATTTCACATGTGTTACGAGCCATGGCTCTACCGTGGCCGAGGGGACTGAGGCGCTTCAGTCACGGTCTGCACGGCCACTACGGTCGGGGGTTCGAATCCCCCCCTCGGGCATGGATATTTGTGCCGTCCTAGTTCGTATGTAGTTCATAATTAGTTTGTAAGTTTAGGGACTGATGACCCCGTGGTTGGGTCCCATAGGTTGTACAAACATTTGAACATTTTGAACATGGCTATATCATTCATTCGATCCCTGCGAAACCCTACATTTCAGCAGGATAATGCACGATCGTATGTTACAGGTCCTGTACGGGCTTTCTGGATACGGAAAATGTTCGAATGGTGCCGTGGCCAGCACATTCTCCTAATCTCTCTGTGGTGGCAGAGCAACTGGCTCGTCACAATACGCCAGTCACTACTCTTGATGAACTATTGTATCGTGCTGAGACTGCATGGGCATCTGCACCTGCACACGCCATCCAAGCTCTGTTTGACACAATGCCCAGTCGTATCAAGCCCTTTATTACGGCCAGAGGTGGTTGCTCGGGGTACTGATTTCTCAGGATCTATGCACCCCAATTGCGTGAAAATTTAATCACTTGTCAGTTCTAGTATAATATATTGGTCCATCGAATACCCGTTTATCACCTACATTTCTTTTTGTGTAACAATTATAATGGCAAGCAGTGTATTTCCAATGAAAAGCAACGGTGTTAACTCTCCCCTGGAGTGAGCCAGAAATTCCTTAAACGTGTGATGACGTCTCTCCATTGGGTCTGACATGCTGCGTTCCGTTAGTTATAAATGCGTCAATTCAGTCACACAGGTGCTCTGATATTCGATGTGCTCGCTCTTTGTTCATCAGGCGACGGGGCGGAACGGTATCGATCTCGTTGCGAAGAAACACGGGATGATTATTACAGCTGTCTGGTTGTTCAGGATGAATAGCGCGAGTTGTATTTCATATGTTTGCTTTCGGAAACCATGTTGGTATCTACAAAGGAGACTTCGGGTCTCCAGAGTTTACATAATACTTGAACGCAAAATTTTTCCAAAATTCTATAACTGACCCACGTCAGAGATATATCGCACACTCCGAGTAAAATCGAATGGGTGTCCCATGTGGTTCGGCGGCCTTTCCTCTGCAGAGCAATTTCAATTGCTTTAAACAGATTCCTTTGGCAGTTGCTGAAATAACCGCCAGTTCGTTATTCGTGCGATAGCCTAGGTGAGGAACTACAGTGCATATCTAAGAAGACTGACATCTTATTCTTACTTTTCAATCTTTATTGACAGATTGTTAAAATTTTCTCGTGCTCCTTTTTCAATTTTAGAGTCGAACATTTTTTAAATATTCTCTTCGTGTTACGTTTCCCGATCACCTTCGTTGTCTGTACTACTTTTATTTGTTGTAGCTCATTGAGCATCGTGCTCCAAACATATTGATAAGTAGTTCACTCCGCCAAAGAATTGTTCAGCAAAAACCTCGAATTAAATTTAATCTACTTCTTACGATGAAGTGCAGAATTTAATTGTGCCTTACTACATGCAATTCCCACTCACTTTAATTGTTGCATTTCAGAATTTCAGCACGATTTTAATCCTGAAAGAAGTAAAATGGATTCTGATACTAAATTTGCATGTTTTATTTTAAATACGTTACTACAGACTGTGATAATATTACATCATGTTTGCTACCTCGAGCACCGACAAATATTCCATTTCACTTATTGAAAGGTACTTAAGAGGGCACAGAAAACATGCCAAAAACAGAATATTTAATAAGTCATCCTATCACCAAATACAGTATCAGCTTAGAATAAAAACAGCTTCCACTTCTATCGAATTTGTCATTTTTAAATAGATGATGTGTAATGTTCTTCTTTCTTTTGTATTTAATGTAAGAGACTTGCAAGCAGTATGACACAGCATGCCGTACACAGTTACGGCTTTTTATATTAGACCAATAGTTTTAAAATTACAGGAATGTGGGAAGCTTTCGCCATTTTGCGGGACATTTTCTGTAACTATCCCAATGCGGGACAAAGAGTCCTTATCTTAATAGTATATTCTTTAGGTTTTTGCAATGTTTATGTATTGTAGTATAATTGTCAGTTATATTTATTTGTGAATTGTCTGTTTTGCTTTTCTTGTGCTTTTATTTATAAATGGTTTTGTGTTATACAGTATTTTGATGTGATTAGTAACGGTTGTTATTTTACATGAATCTATCTATCCCTGCTTAGTTGACTGTTATTGCTTCACGTATTTGCTGATGCAGGTTTTGTCTGATCGTTACAATGTAGTCCATTACTGACTTATGGCCTCTGCTATTGTGCAAGGTGTACTTGTATTTAAATGGATGGTAAAGGAATGCACAGATCATTCTTAAGACATGAAAAATTATTTAAAATTTTTTATTTATTAGTATCTTAAACACGTTGTATTTAGGTTCCCAAATATTTGTTTGATGTTCATTTTTAGTTCGTTATGAACCGGTTTCCGGCTTATCTGACCATCGTCAGATAACGGTATTAAGTTACCTGCCGATGGCCTCAGAAGCAGAAAGCCTCTTTATAACGAAAAAACTACTATATAAGGAAATATGCAGCACCACTGTGTGTTTTCTTATGCAATAAAGCTGTTTGGTTGCTGCTACAGACACACGATGTTCAAAATCAAAGAAAAAACAAATATTAGGCCTACTGTGGAAAATAGGCACATCACATTGAACACATTAATATTTAAAAATTTACTCAAACCTCCTCCACTTTGCTAACCATGTGATGGTACTTCCGATTTGCCAAAACAGAGATATCGCTTCAAACGACCATTCCATAGAAATACATTGTTCAATTCTGTCAAAGTCGCGTCAGCTAAAAAGATTTGCACCATGAAGGCTGAGCACGAACCCAGTTGGGTAGTAACGGCCATAAATTCCACCAACTGCATTTATACGTGTCGTTTGTGAAGTCGGTCGTAGAAAGAAAAATATTGCCGGTCAACATTTTCTACGTACAGTGTAATTTTAATTATGTGCCATGCCTAAGAAAAGGACAATCACACTCTTTCACATTCGTTTCTGAAACATCTGTGCGCCTGCTAGGCAAGAGGTTTAATTAAATGTGACTAGTGGAAGGAGTATATAGTGGCGCTCTACAAAGGAAGGGAAGAGGATGTCGCCGGCCGCGGTGGCCGAGGGGACTGAGGCGCTCCAGTCACGGTCTGCACGGCCACTACGGTCAAGGGTTCGAATCCCCCCTCTGGCATGGATATTTGTGCCGTTCTTAGTCTTAGCTAGTTCATAAGTACTTAGTAAGCTCAGGGACTGATGACACCGTCGTTAAGTCCCATAAGTTCTACAAACATTTGAACATTTTGAAGAGGATGTCGATGAGATGAAATAAAAAGACACTATACTAAGAGAAGAATTTAACAGAGCACTGAAAGACCTAAGTCGAAACATGGTCCCTGGATTGGACGACATTCCTTCAGACCTAGTGAATCTGGGAGAGCCAGCCATAACAAAACTATTTCACCTGGTGCGTAAGATGTACGAGACAGGGGAAACACCCTTACACTTTAAGAAAAATTTAATAATCCACCATTCCAAAGAAATTAGGAGCAGACAGGTATGAAAATTACACAACCATCAGTTTAATAAGTCATGTTCGCAAAATTTTAATACCAATTATTTACAGAAGGTTGGAAAAGCTGGTAGAAGCCGACCTTTGGGGAAGACCAGTTTGGATTCAGGAGAAATGTAGGAACATGGGAGGCAATACTTACCTTACGGCTGATCTTAGAAGGAAGATTAAGGAAAAGCAAACCCATATTTCAAGCTTTTGTCGATTTGGAGAAAGCTTTTGACAATGTTGATTGGAATAGATTCTTTCAAATTCTGAAATCAGCAGGAGTGAAATACAGGGAAATGAAGATCATTTACAACTTCTACAAAAACAAGACAGCTGTTATCATAGTTGAAGAGCATGAAAGGGATGCAGATGTTGGGAAGGGTGTAAGACAGGGTTGTAGCCTTTCTCCAGAGTTGTTCAATTTGTACAATGAGAAAGCTATAACGGAAATCAAGGAGAAATTGGAGAAGGAATTAAAGTACAGGATGAAGAAATAAAAAAAATTGAGTTTTGGTGATGACATAGTAATTCTGTCACAGACGGCAAAGGACCTGGAAGAGCAGTTGAACGGAATGGACAGTGTGGTGAAAGGTGCATATAAGATGAACATTAACAAGAGCAAAACAAGGATAATGGAATGCAGTCTTAGAAAATGAGGCGTTGCTGAAGGAATTAGATTAGGTAAGAACCCAGAAAGATGGTAGATGAGTTTTGTTACTCGGGCAGTAAAATAACGTGTGATGGTCGCATGTTATAAAATGCAGAATGGTAATGGGAAGAAAAGCTTTTTTGAAAAAGAAAAAATTTTTTATTTCGAATATTAATTTAAGCATATGGAAGTCCTTTCTGGAGGCATTTGCGTTGAGTGTTGCCTTTTATGAGAGTGCAACATGGACGATAAACAGTGCGGACAGGAAGAGGATAAGGGTTTTTGAAACGTGGTGTTTCAGAAGAATGCTGAAGATTGGGTGAGTGGATCGCATAACTAATGAAGAGGTACTGAACGGAAGTGGGGAGAAAAGCAATTTCTGGCATACCTTGACTAAATGAAGGGATCGACTGATAGGACACATGCTTAGACATCAAGGAATTGTGAAGAGGGAAGGGTGTGGGGTAAAAATCGCAGAGGGAGACAAAGAGATGAATATAGTTAGAAAATTCAAATGGATGTAGGTTCCGTACTTATGAGGAGATGAAGAGGCTCGCTCAGGGTAGAGCAGTGGGAGAGCTTCTTAAGTCAGTCTCCGGACTGAAGACCACAAGAACCTATATTATGTTTACTCGATGTTTCATTTCCTGTGACTAGTGGTATTTTGATAGCTTCAACAACAAATGCCATTCTAAATTCTGCTTTAGCGCTGCAAGAAATGCAATCTTTTGCCAAGAAGACGTGTGTGCCATCTGTTTTGAAGCAAGATGAACACACATCAAAAGAAAATACTGCTCCAATGCTGGGATAAGCAATGTTATTAGCACGGCAAAAAATGCTTTTTTTAAAATAATTTTCACGTATTATATTTATATTCCTCCCGACAAAATAGCAAGGGGGAGGGGGGGGATTTTTTCCCGCATCACCAGTGCCCTTTAAACCTTACCTGAAACCTTATGCGCGTTTTGCCGAACACGACGTCTGGTCACATTTTTAGTTCCTTTTGTCCTGTTTTTTACCACATTTGCTATATTATAATATTATATTATATTGAAGGTATTTCACTTATCTGTCTATGCATCTAATTTAATAAAATATGATATTGCCATATGAATTTCGCCTTTATTTTGGAAGGCATCATCAGTGGCAATATTTCATGGATATAGCTTTATATCTGGTGCTCATTGGTTGCTTCCAGCTGTTGTGCTTCAATTCCGTGCATTTTGCTGTTTTTGTTGTTCCAGCACTTCACAGTTAGCACCACTAGAAACATGCCATTTTTGTTTGTTTTGTTGCCAAAAATGGCATATGCCTAGTGGTGCTAACTGTGAAGTGCTGGAACAACAAAAACAGCAAAATGCACGGAATTGAAGCACAACAGCTGGAAGCAACCAATGAGCACCAGATATAAAGCTATATCCATGAAATATTGCCACTGATGATGCCTTCCAAAATAAAGGCGAAATGCATATGGCAATAGCATATTTTATAAAATCAGTTGCATAGACAGATAAGTGAAATACCTTCAATATAATATTACGACGTATGGTATTTTAAAGTTACTTACTACTTCGATCTTTTCGGAAGCTAATGGTCGTCGAATGAAAAGCCATTAGCTACATAGGACAGATCGGTAATTAAGAAGTTTAATTGTATCCTCGTGAGTCATTCCGGTACTGTAAATGCCACCTAAATAGGAGACGAAATGTACCGAATAATCATGATCTGTTCATTCCGAAAGCCGCTGCATTAAGCGGTGCGCGCTGTTGGTGGTCCTCATGATTTATAACATTCCTTTTGAGAGACTGCTGTTTGTTTCAGTCTATTGTTATCGGGGCTTCGATGACAGGTGATATATTACAGCAGTGATGAAATAAAAAACGAGTAAAGCAAATGTCAAGTGAGTGACAACTGCCATCTGATAATCAGATATTTTAAACAAAACATCTGCAGGAAAAATATCAGTTCGTCATGCTTATCGACGAAACGTCAAACCGTAAATGACGATCTTAGTCGTCCAGCAGTTTCCAACATTACACACACGTGTAATTAATGCGTTATTGTTATAAAACTGGCTGTATACCCGTGATTTGCAACGGAAGTTGAAGAAGAGCTTTCGGCTACCGTCATTTTTATGTTTTATTGCTTGGGCAACAAATACGTTTCTCTTAGCCCAGAAATCAAATTTAAATCAACTATCGAAACAATCAAAGATATTTCACTACATTTTTAATAAATTGAATCCGGTCAAAAAAGTTAAAATTACGAAAAATGTCGTTTCTTTGATTTGAGTTTGATGGAACAAAACCTACCCTCAAAGTACTGGTTTGAACCCTCAACGAATTCGTCCAGTAGGTTTTGGGACTAGAGTGTTAAAACAGACACAACGTTACTGTTAAAGCATTAAATAATCATTTTTGCGATCTGACTCTAAAGAAGTAATACCTGTAGGTTGGCCAAAACTACACTGAAGTTACTAGCGAAAAGCCCATAGACATAAGTTCAGTAGTTATACAGTGTGTTCAAACAGAAAGAGAGACACGGTGACTTTGTATTCTCATTATTGAATGGAATATATAGAGAAAGATCTTCATATGATATCCTTGTTACTGTAAAATCCATTACAGAAGAGTAAGATTGTTCTTTTCTTAAACATGGGACATAATTCGAATAACACAGGCGGTGTGTTTGTGCATAAAGAGTGAAATGTGGACCCTAACGATCTGGGTTGGATTTCCAAAAGATTTGATGTACGATGTGTGTGGACTGAAGTATTTTTGTCCTCCAGAGAAGCTAATATCTATTTTTATAGATTATATACCATTTTTTCCTTTTTCTCTAAATAAACGTCACTCTGAAGAAAAACATGCACAGGCAATATGGCAGAATTATAATAGAGCAACCTGTTTTGACTGACTTCATTTTAGGCTACCAGTTTCAACATTTATTCTGTCATTCTCAAACCCCACTGATAAACGTAAAATCGCGATAAAACCTGTTACATTGTGACGTCAAGATTGGGCCACCACTAAGTCACCGGTATCTGCAGTCTTCAAGTTCCTTTCGTGCCCTTACACTCTAATACTTTTTTGTGCAAATTGGATGTAACTCATCGCATTCTATATTTTATCTCTGCTACTTTCAGAATTTGAAATAGTTAATTAATGTCAAAAATTTTATAGATTCAGAAAAGCTAAGATCATAGGTTTGCCTTTTCTTAACCTATATTCTAAGATAATTCGTAATGTATTGTCTCATGTGATCCTCCATTTCTACTAAATCCAGACTGACCCAACCTCTAGGCCGGATACCATCAGTTTCTCCATTCGCCTGTAAATAATTCGTCTTAGAATTTTGCAACTATGATATACGCAACTGATAGTCCTGTATATTTTACATTCTTCTGCATTTGCTTTCTTGGGAAGCGGAATTATATCCTTCTTGTGTTATTTAATGTCTCATACATCCTGAATATCAGGTGGAACAATGTCTTCATGACTGGCTCTCCCAACGATATCGGCAGTGCCGACGGAACATCATACACTCCGGGACTCAAATTCTTCGCGCAGTATCATATTTTGTATTTCATCTATCTCTACCCTCTCTTCCATTTCTCGAATATTGCCTTTATTTCCTTTGTAAAGGCACTCTATTTCTATATTCCTTCAACTTTCAGCTTTCCGTTCTTTGTTTCGTACTGGTTTTCCATGGGACCTGTAAATATTCAAGCGCTGCTTTCCTTGTCTCCAAACGTCTTTTATTTTCCTGTAGGCGATATCTATTTTTCCCAAGGTCTTCAGTTTGTCCTCTAACCACTCCTGCTTAACCAGTTTGCGTTTCCGGTCAACCTCAATCTCCTTCCATCAAATCTCCTTTGTTGTCCATGGATTTCTGTTCTTAAACTTGTATGCTCCACTGTGGCCTTCACCACTCTATCTCTCAAAGATACCTATTGTTCTTCTGCCATACTAATTTCCCTGTTTAGGTCAATCCTTGCCTAATGCTCTCTCTGAACCCCTTAAAAACCTCTGGTTCCTTACATTCATCCACCTTCCATCATATGTATCATGAAGTTAATTTCTTAACCTATGATACCTTCCAAGTTCTTACAAATGTATATAAAAATATTTCGAAATTTGAAACTTCTGACCTATAAGCTGTTACGTGAAATTTTTTAATACTTGGATGTGTAGATAGCTCAATGGAGAGGTGAAACCTTTCTTCAAGCATTTAAAAAGAAGTTACGATCAAGGCTTGAGAGGACTTTAACACTCAACACGAGAAATGAAGCCGAACAGTTTGTAAAGTTGGCCGCATAACAGGGTACCTATTCTTAGACTGTCTTCGTTAATCACTAGAAACGAAACCTATAATGCTGTACTGCAGCAGACTGTCTAGGATGAATTTTGTTGTATTGGCGAACACGCTGTAACAGTGACCAGTTATTCGATGTGGAACACTGTTACGATGACATTATCTGACGCCAAGTGAATGATCGTTTCTGCTACAAATTCAGTTGAACTGTCGCTCCCGTGGTGGCTTAAGCGTCATCTTCCTCCGCGTAGGTCATTGCATGGAGACGTTTCGTCCTTCTACACTCGCTGCCGTTTTGCCTGTCGACTAAAGGTACCTTCACGACACTGTACCTCACGCTATAAGCGGTAAACCTGGTACGAAACGCATACCTGATTAATCGAAGACTACGGCCGGAAATTTAAATTAATCCACCGGCGTAGGGTATCTCGATTCATTCAAGAAAATATGTTGAAACACTGGAGTACATTAAATGATCATATTATCGAGAGACTGCTCATTACAGTCTGAAGCACACTTTGGTAACCATGCAGTATTAATTATTTCAACCAAACCTGCAAATATGGTCACATTGGATATTTAGAGCAAAGATGTGTAATTCGTACAGATTTAATGTGTATATGACAATCTTTGGTCTACTCTGAGACATATGAATGTAAACATTGTAGTGGCTGGGTTTATCAACATGTGCCATGAAACGTTTCAAAGTACAAGGCTAATATATTTATATGTAATAAAATTCAGCCGTGTTATTAACAACCATCTCGAAACTTGCAGCTATATATTACAAAAGTAAATGAAACATCTAGTATACATCATATAGGTTGTTGTGGTCTTCAGTCCGGAGTCTGCATTAAGAAGCTATCCACCCTGCCCTACCCTGAGCAAGCCTCTTCATCTCCTCATAAGTACGGACCCTACATCCATTTCAATTTTCTATATTCATCTCTTTGTCTCCCTCTGCGATTTTTACCCCACACCTTTCCTTCTAACGCTAAATTCACTATTCCTTGATGTCTAAGCATGTGTCCTATCAGTCGATCCCTTCTTTTAGTCAACCTATGCCAGAAATTCCTTTTCTCCCCAATTCGTTTCAGTACCACCTCATTAGTTACGCGATCCACCCACCTAATCTTCAGCATTCTTCCGTAACACCATATTTCAAAAGCCTCATTCCTCTTCCTGCCCGCACTGTTTATCGTCCATGTTTCACTCCCATAAAAGGCAACACTCTACACAAATGCCTTCAGAAAGGACTTACTTCTGATTCAATTTATATTCGATATTTTTCTTTTTCAAAAACGCTTTTCTTCCCATTACCATTCTGCATTTTATAACATCTATACGACGACCATCATACGTTGTTTTACTGCCCTAGTAACAAAACTCATCTACCACATTTCTTGCTTCGTTACCCAATCTAATTCCTTCAGCATCGCTTCATTTTCTAAGACTGCATTCCATTATCCTTGTTTTGCTCTTGTTAACGTTCATCTTATATGCACCTTTCAACTCACTGTCCATTCGTTCAATTGCTCTTACAGGTCCTATGCTGTCTCTGACAGAATTACAATCTCATCACTAAAACCCATTGTTTTTATTTTTTCAGCCTGAACTTTAATTCCTTCTCTTAATTTTTTCCTTGCTTTCCTTTATAGCTTTCTCAATGTACAACATGAACAACACTGCAGAAAGGCTACAACCCTGTCTTACACCCTTCCCAACCTCTACATCCCTTACATGATCTTCAACTCTGATAACTGCTGTCTTGTTTTTGTACAAGTTGTAAATAATATTCATTTCCTTATGTTTCACTCCTACTGATTTCAGAATTTGGAAGAATCTATTCCAATCAACATTGTCAAAAGCTTTCTCCAAATCTACAAAAAAGTTCAAATGTTTGTATAGTCTAAGGGACTTAACTACGGGGTCATCAGTCCCTAAACTTACAAACTACTTAGGAACTACTTACGAACTAGGACGGCACAAATATCCATGCCCGCAGGGGGATTCGAACCCCAGACCGTAGTGGTCGTGCAGACCGTGACTGGAGCGCCTTAGTCCCCTCGGCCATCGCGGCCGGCTCCAGATCTACAAAAGCTAGGTTTGCCTTTCCTTAATTTACCTTCTAAGATCAGCCGCATGGTAAGTATTGCCTCCCATTTTCCTACATTTCTCCTGAATGCAAACCGGTGTTCCCAAAAGTTCGGCTTCTACCAACTTTTCCATCATTCTCTAAACAATTCGTCTTATAATTTTGCAACCATGACTTATTAAACTGATGGTTCTGTAATTTTAATTCCTGTCTGCGCCAGATTTCTTTGGAATGGTGGATTATTAATTTTTTCTTAAAGTGTGAGGGTATTTCCCCTGTCTCATACATCTTACGCACCAGGTGAAATAGCTTTGTCATGACTGGCTCTCCCAGATTCACTAGGTCTGTGGAAATATCGTCCACTCCAGGGACTTTGTTTCGACTTGGGTCTTTCAGTGCTCTGTCAAATTCTTCTCTCAGTATAGTGTCTCATATTTCCTGTTCATCTACATACTCTTTCCTTCCTTTGTAGAGTGCCTCTATATACTATTCCACCTTTCAGCTTTCCCTTCATCGCTGAGAATTGGTTTTCCATCTGAGTTCTTTATATTCATGCAACTACTCTTCTTGTCTCCAAATGTTTCTTTTATTTTCCTGTAGGCGGTATCTATTTTTCCCCTATTTATACATTCTTCTATATACTTGCATTTACCTTCTAGCCGCTTCTGCTTAGTTAGTTATTTTGCACTTCCTGTCAATCTCATTTTTTAGTCTTCTGTACTCTATTTTGCCTGTTACATTAACTGCATTTTTGTTTCCTCCTTTCATCAATTAAATTTAGTATTTATTGTGATATACAAGGATTTTTTGTAGGTCTTGCCTTTGTACTTACTTTATCCTTTACTGCATTCACTATTTCATCTCTCAATGCTACCCTTTCCTATTCTACTGTTTTCTTTTCCCCCGCTTCTGTCAGCTGTTGCCTTAAACCTCCCACTGAAATTCTCAAGAACTTCAGTTTCCTTCAATTTATCCTGGTCCCATCTCCTTATTTTCCTACATTTTTGCACTTTTTTCAGTTGCAGCCTACAGTTCATAACCATCAACATATGGTCAGAGTCTACATCTGCCCCTGGGTATGTCTTACAGTTCAAAACCTGATTCCGAAATATATGTATTACCATTATAAAATCTATCTGGTACCTTCCGGTGTGGGGTGGCTTGCGTGCCTCAACGATGCAGATAGCCGTACCGTAGGTGCAACCACAGCGGAGGGGTATCTGTGGAGAGGCCAGACAAACGTGTGGTTCCTGAAGAGAGGCAGCAGCCTTTTCTGTAGTTACAGGGGCAACAGTCTGGATGATTGACTGAGCTGGCCTTGTAACATCAGCTAATGTGGCTTTGCCACACAGCTACTGCGAACGGCTGAAAGCAAGGGGAAACTACAGCCGTTATTTTTCCCGAGGACATGCAGCTCTACTCTATGAACATATGCTGATGGCATCCTCTTGGGTAAAATATTCCGGAGGTAAAATAGTCCCCCATTCGGATCTCCGGGCGGGGACTACTCAGGGGGATGTGATCATCAGGAAAGACAGTACTGGCATTCTACGGGTCGGAGCGTGGAATGTTAGATCCCTTAATAGAGTAGGAAAATTAGAAAATTTAAAAAAAGAAATGGATAGGTTGAAGTTAGATATAGTGGGGATTAGTGAAGTTCGGTGGCACGATGAACAGGATTTCTGGTCAGGTGAGTACAGAATTATAAATACAAAATCAATTGGGGGTATCACAGGAGTAGGATTGATAATGAATAAGAAAACAGGAATGCGGGTAAACTACTATGACCAGCACAGTGATCGCATTATCATTGTCAAGATAGATACGAAGCCAACACCGACAACAGTAGTACAGGTTTATATGCCAACTAGCTCTGCCGATGATGAGGAAATCGAAGAAATATATGAGGAGCTAAAGGAAATTATTCAGACAATTAAGGGAGAGGAAAACTTAATTGTTATGGGAGACTGGAATTCGGTAGCAGGACAAGGAAGGGAAGGGAAGATAGTAGGAGAATATGGTCTGGGCAAAAGGAATGAAAGAGGGAGCCGCCTGGTAGAATTTTGCACGGAACACAATTTAGTTATAACAAACACCTGGTTCAAGAATCACAAAAGAAGGTTGTATACCTGGAAGAGACCAGGAGACACCGGGAGATACCAGATAGATTTTATAATGGTAAGACATAGATTTCGGAACCAGGTTCTACAGTGTAAGACATACCCAGGGGCAGATATAGACTCTGACCATAACTTGTTGATTATGAACTGTCGGCTGAAACTAAAGAAACTACAAAAAGGTAGGAAAATAAGGAGATGGGACCTGGATAAATTGAAGGATCCTGAGGTTCTTAAGAATTTCAGAGGGAGCTTTAGGCAACAATTGACAGAAAATAAAACAGTAGAGGAGGAATGGGTAAAATTGAGAGATGAAATAGTGAAAGTAGCAGAGGACAAAATAGGTAGGAAGGCAAGACCTACAAAAAATCCTTGAATATCACAGGAGATACTAAATTTAATCGATGAAAGGAGAAAATATAAAAATGCAGTAAATGAAACAGGCAAAATGGAGTACAGACGACTAAGAAATGAGATTGACAGGAAGTGCAAAATGGCTAAGCAGGAGTGGCTAGAAGGCAAATGCAAGGATGTAGAAGAATGTATAAATAGGGGAAAAATAGATACTGCTTACAGGAAAATAAAAGAAACATTTGGGGACAAGAAAAGCAACACTACTAATATCAAGAACTCAGATGGGAAACCAGTTCTCAGCAAAGAAGGGAAAGCTGAAAGGTGGAAAGAGTATATAGAGGGGCTCTACAAAGGAAATGAACTCAGAGACAATATTGTAGGAAGGGAGGAGGATGTAGATGAAGATGAAATAGGAGATACTGTACTGAGAGAAGAATTTGACAGAGCCCTGAAAGACTTAAGTCGAAACAAGGCCCCTGGAGTAGATGATATTCCCTCAGAGCTACTGAAGTCTCTGGGAGAACCAGCCATGACAAACCTGTTTCACCTGGTGTGTAAGATATATGAAACAGGTGAAGTACCCTCAGACTTCAAGAAAAATGTTATAATCCCCATTCCAAAGAAAGCAGGTGCAGACAAGTGTGAAAACTACAGAACCATCAGCTTAATAAGTCATGGTTGCAAAATATTAACACGAATTATATACAGACGGATGGAAAAGCTGGTAGAAGCCGACCTCGGGGAAGATCAGTTTGGGTTCAGGAGAAATGTAGGAACTCGGGAGGCTTATCCTAGAAGATAGATTAAGAAAAGGCAAACCTACATTTCTAGCTTTTGTAGATTTGGAGAAGGCTTTTGACAATGTTGATTGGAATAAACTCTTTCAAGTTCTGAAGCAAGCAGGAGTAAAATATAGGGAGCGTAAGGTTATTTACAACTTATACAAAAACCAGAGAGCGGTTGTCAGAGTTGAAGGGCATGAAAGGGATGCAGTGGTTGGGAAGGGAGTGAGACAGGGTTGTAGCCTTTCTCCAATGTTATTCAATTTGTACATTGAACAAGCTATAAAGGAAAGCAAGGAGAAAATTGGCGAAGGAATAAAAGTTCAGGGGGAAGAATTAAAAACATTGCGTTTTGCCGACGACATAGTAATTCTGTCAGATACAGCAAAGGACCTGGAAGAGCAATTGAACGGAATGGACAGTGTGCTGAAAGGTGCTTATAAGATGAACATTAACAAGAGCAAAACTAGGGTAATGGAGTGCAGTGTAAGAAAATCAGGTGATGCTGAAGGTATTAGATTGGGAAACGAAGCAATAAAGGAGGTAGATGAGTTTTGTTACTTGGGCAGTAAAATAACAAATGATGGTCGCAGTACAGAGGATATAAAATGCAGAATGGCAATGGGTAGAAAAGCGCTTTTGAAAAAGAGAAATTTGTTAACATCGAATATTGATTTAAGCCTAAGAAAGTCCTTTCTGAGGGCATTTGTATGGAGTGTTGCCTTGTATGGGAGTGAGACATGGACGATAAACAGTGCGGACAGGAAGAGAATTGAGGCTTTTGAAATATGGTGCTACAGAAGAATGCTGAAGATTAGGTGGGTGGATCGCGTAACTAATGAGGAGGTACTGAACAGAATTGGGGAGAAAAGAAATTTCTGGCATACCCTGACTCAAAGAAGGGATAGATTGGTGGGACACATTCTTAGACATCAAGGAATTGTGAATTTAGCATTAGAGGGAAGTGTGTGGGGTAAAAATCGCAGAGGAAGACCAAGAGATGGATGCAGTAAGCAGATTCAGAGAGATGTAGGTTGCCGTTCTTATGTAGAGATGAAGAGGCTTGCTCAGGATAGGGTATTGTGGAGAGCTGCATCAAACCAGTCTCCGGACTGAAGACCACAACAACAACACCTTCCGGTGTATCCTGCCCTGGTCCACGTATATAACCTTCTTTCGTGATTCCTAAACCAACTGTTTGTTATGATTAAATTATGTTTCGTGCAAAATTCTACCAGGCGATCTCCTCTTTTATTCCTTTTCGCAGGCCATATTCACCTACTATTTTTCCTTATCTTCCTTTCGGTACTACCGAATTCCAGTATCCCATCATAATTAAGTTTTCCTCTCCCTTAATTGTCTGAATAATTTCCATTACCTCCTCATACATTTCTTCGATCCCCTCATCATCGGCAAAGCTAGTGGGCAAATAAACTTGTGCTACTGTCGGTGTTGGCTTCGTATCTATCGTGACTATGATAATGCGGTCAGTGCGCTCGCTGCTCATAGTTTACCCGCATTCCTATTTTCTTATTCATTATCGGACCTGCTTGTGCAATACCCACAACTGATTTTGTATTTATAATCCTGTACTCACCTGACCAGATATACTGTTCCTCTTTCCATCTAACTTCACTAATCCCCACTATATCTAACTGCAACCTATCCATTTCCCTTTTAAAATTTTCTAACTTCCTTACCCGATTAAGGCCTCCAACATTCCACGCTCCGTTCCGTAGAATGCCAGTGTTGTCTTTCCTGATGACGACATCCTCGTGAGTAGTCCTCGCCCGGAAATCCGAAAGGGGGACTACTTTACCTCCGGAAAATTTTAGCCCAGAGGATGCCATCATCATATATTCATACAGTAGAACTGCATATACTCGGTAAATATAACGGCTTTAGTTTCCCTTTGCTTGTAGCCGTTCGCAGTAACTGTGCGGCAAAGCCACATTAGCTGATGTTACATGGCCAGTTCAGTCAATCATCCAGAGTGTTACCCTTGTGACTGCTGAAAAGGCTGCCCCTCATCAGGAATCACACGTTTGTCCGGCCTCTCCACAAATACCCCTCCGTTATGGTTGTACCTACGGTACGGCTATCTATATCGTCGAGGAACGCAAGCCACTCCATCTCCGCAATGTTTGTAGTTCCTGGTGATTGAAATCGTAACTTCAGATAATATAGTGTAGAGAACCATGAATAACGTATCAAATTATTCGTCAAATAATAAAAATTGTATAACTGTGAGTAATATAGTAATATTTGCGCTATTAGTCAGATGTGCATACCTATAGTGATAACATTGATAACAAACCTTCGAGATGATGTGAATATAACAGTTATAATAGTGATTAGATGAGTTACTTCTGTTACATCGATCATTTAGTAATCACCGAACTTATTAGGAGCAATATTCATTGAAACTTTGTCAGAATAATGACTCAAGAATGAATACTATCATATTAACCAAAAAGATTATGTCAGCCTGTACAATTAACTGTCATAAATAAAATAATTACAATTTTAGGTAGCTAATAATTATTACTTATGTATCTTAGACATTTGGTGGTATGTAAAATACATTAGATCCTGCATATATAGTAAATTGGAGAGGGGGCAGCTTGTGGAAGATATACTGAATGGTAGGAAGTGTGTGTGGCAAAACCAGATACGTCAACTACGGAGCAATCAAAAAGTAGGCGAGAGACAGTGGAGGGGGAGAGAGAGAGAGTGAGTGTTTTTTATAAACGAGATAGTAAGGGAATTAACCAACTGTAAGGTTTTAAATCCAGTGACTAACGCGTGACAGCGTGTGAGCCGGTGGGATGTATGTGGGTCGACTTATCACGTAGCTCTCAAAGAGTTGTGGGTTGACGAGTCACAGGTGTCGTTATCGTCCCACCATTTCCACACATCAATGTTTTTAGCCAGTCAGGACATCGTACTGGACAGCTTAGTGCACGTCCATCAGAGTACGTTGATTCTCATGTGCAGTGTATGGACTATCATTACCGTGTGGGAACAACACATAACCTTCACGTTGCAAGAATTCCGAAAAAAGGGGCATTAAACATTCTGTATGTATCGAGTGCGAGTAGCGTTCGCTTCAGAAACACTAAAGGTGAACCAGAGTTATTAACAGTACAATTACTATCGCTCAGGCGGCATCACGTTATGAGAAGGATTACAGTTTTTTCCCGGCAGTGTATACAGGTACTTCACATTGCTCTTTGCAGTTTCCATCCAGATTTGCGAGCAACATTGTGCTACTAGCTGAACGGCTCCACCTGAAAACGCAATAAGGTGAAAATCGAGGGACACGGTATGACGCATTTACAAAATAGTTTGAAGTTTAATTACCTTCTAGATATGAAATTTCAATCTACGACACAAATGCGGTGTATTTCATAACCAGCACGAAAACAGATAGTGTTCATTGATCTCATGTGGAGAATGACACGGAAACAGCATTTGACAGGAGGACATGCGAATTTAAATGATTGATGTACCTGTCTGCCTAAAGCTGTCTCTGACAAATTCCGTTGTGGAATTATCGCTGTACATGCGCAGCACGTAGATAATCAGTGCACTGCATTAAACGAGGGATACTTCGGAATAGCTTACTGCTTATCAAATGTATGAACCGATCCTGGAAATACGTTACTATTTAACACGCAGAGTGTGGTTGAAGATGACCGGCTGTTCTGTAATGATTTCTTTGCTCCATTGCAGAGAAAGCTAGTTCCCATTTTATCGACAGCTCCCTTATTACTAGAGCATTAGATCATGGTTGTAATGACTTCATCTTCGTGATTTGTTTAATTGGCTGTTTCTGTCGAACTATTTATTAAGTAAAGATGAAGAAATGAATTAAAATTTGTGATGCGGCTGGGAATCTAACCCGGAGCTCCATGCTTACTAGGCAGACGTCTTCCCACTGGCCGCATCACAAATTTTAATTCATTGCTTCACCTTTAACTTTAATGTCTTTGATATTGTGGGAATCACATATTACTGAATAAACTGTACAGTGTATAGTTATTATTCCTTGAGCAAGTGAAAGACAGTACATTTATTCTTTGTCTTTAAATATGTTTTTTCTTAGGTTTAGTTTTTGTTTCATTATTGTTTCAGTTGTTGAGCGAGCAACATTTTTAATACATGAATAAAGGTGTTAAATGATGAATTCTGAATTTATAAATACCCTTACGGGTACTTGTTATGATAAGAATAGTTCCTATAAAGTGGTGACCCCGCAAAAGACAGACAATAGGGAGATACAAAATCAGACAACATCGTCGTCACATAGCGCGACGAAGACGCAGGCAAGAAGACAATTAGAAGAGATCCGCGACGAGCTGCAAAAACATATTGAAGACTTACAAGCAAAAGTAGTGTAACAAGAGAACGCAGAAATGAATCCGATAGCCAATAGATGTGCAACGGTAAACTGACCGCTCTTGAAAGTACGCACACCACAGTTTATGCCAGACAAACCGGAACTTTGGTTTGCTATGCTCGAGCTGGCTTTCAAACAGAGTAGAATCGCAGAAGAACGTACGAAATTTGCAATAGCAGGAAATGCATTGGATTCCAGAGCAGCTGTTATAGGTGGAAATGTCATCCTTGCACCACCGTTGGAACGCCCATAGACAAAATTAAAATCACTGCTGATCGATAGAATGTCCAAGCCACAAAGTCAACGAATACAACGAGTACTCAAGTGCGAAAACATGGGCGATAGGACACCTTCCGAATATTGGCGTCATCTACGCGGCATCGTATCCGAAGCAGACGTATCGGACGTTATGTTACAGCACATATGGATTACGCAATTGCCCGGATCGGTTAAAGCGGCGGTAGCAGCATGTGAAAAAGAAGATACTCGTTCCCTAATAAAAGTAGCCGACAAATTTCATGCAACATTGGACAATAATAGTTCGTCAATGTTGGCAATGGTCACAGATAACTCAGAACAACAAATGAACGTAGAACAAGAAGAAATGCCATCGATCCAGACTAGCAGGAAAGTAGACACCGCTAAGCAGTTATACGAACTCACGCAAAGCCAAGTGTTACAGTTATTGCAGGTAAAAAACATTTACAGACTGTTGTTCAGCTAAGGTTGAAGGAAACAAACAAGATAGTGAACAGTAGGATGTATGTTGGTTTCATCGACGGTTTGGCAGCAGGGCGACGAGGTGCACGAAACCTTGTGCATTTGAAGGTGACAACAACCATGGTGAGTAACTTGTTAACTTTTCTTATTATATCACAAAGATTGTACGTTACAGACTTGAGAACAGGACTATGTTATCTAAGCGCAATACCAAGTGGTTCTTTCCAAGGTGCATCATCGTATATAAATGACAAAGCTTCAATCGCTACAAAAACATTGCTTCTTGCAGCAGCTAATAAATCTCCAATAGCGACT
Organism: Locusta migratoria; assembly: GCA_026315105.1. Taxonomy (NCBI): domain Eukaryota; kingdom Metazoa; phylum Arthropoda; class Insecta; order Orthoptera; family Acrididae; genus Locusta; species Locusta migratoria. Next base: position 430,801,350 of record CM048747.1, read on the forward strand.
TTTGGAAAGTGTGAGTTAGAAGTAGATTTAGGTTTTCAACGTAGTTTTAGGTGGAACTTTGTACTAGCTGAAGTATCAGAAGCTATATTAGGTGCGGATTTCCTAAGTAAAAATAATATTGAAGTGCATATCAGTGCAGCACAGATTAAGAAAGATGGTGAAGTGGTCACGGGTATACGTGGAAGATGCACATGTCAAGCTACTGATTTTTTACATGCTGTGGCAGTATAAAACGAGATTGATAACGCAGGGACGCCAATGCCGAAGTTACTGCATAACACGGTACATCGCATTAAGACGACTCCTGGCCAACCAGTTTCACAACGGCCAAGAAGACTGTCTGCAGACCGTTTCGTAGCAGCTAAGACGGAATTTGAAAGTGTGGTATCGCACAAGTACAAAGTGCACGCCACCTACTTTCGCCGCGCGCCGCCATGCACGCACGGCGCGGCGTTCTCACGACGACAGCCACGAGCGCCCTCTGCTGCAACCCCGCTCGTGGCCATCACGGAAAGACACCGGTCACTTCGGACTGAGATAGCAACGAGTTAGGACCTTCGTAATCAGATAGGCACCAGTGAAGACTTTGCTATCGTACAGGCACTAGGCAGGCCTCTAACAACTATGTATCAACATTCTGCAGTACTATGTAAAACTTAAGTATTGTTACATTCTGTGCAATATATATCTCTTTCTAATTTACTCGAGTGTTTTTAGTTTCTGGCTGCTCCCCTCCGTACCTGCACCAGCGTGCTATCTATATTCCTGTGTCGGTCTCATCCACCCGGCCACCGACACCTACGACGAGGCTTGGACACAAAAGCGGCGACGAAGTCGGGACACAAAAGTGGCGACGAGGAGTGATAGAACCTTGGACCAGCCCGCTTGCAGCAGCCAGATAGCAGCAGTCGGAGCACGCAGAAATTGCTCCCGCCCACCCACCCTTAATATAAGAATTTTGGGGGAAGATATTTTGTTACGTGATTTGTGGACTTTTTTTGTTGCAGAGCGTCCTCTTTCATATTGCATTTGTGTTTTGTTATAAGTTACTTGTATACGCGGCGCCTAATCGGTCAGCATGGCCACTACCCCGAACCCAAACAGAATGGAAATTATTCAGTTACAGACGGCGCAAATAACACAACTTCTCCAGGCGGTGGCGCAGTTGACAACTCAACAACAGCCGTCGCATCAGCAGCCCACACCTGCCGCCGCACCGCTTCCGACGTTCCGCCAGTACAACGAACATGAGGAAGAATGGAGCGACTATTTCGCACAGTTTCAAGAACTCGTCGCGGCTCATCAAATTACAGGTCAGAGAGTGAAGAACCTTTTCTTATCGATTGTGGGCCCCCAGACCTTCGTACTATTGAAAAAACTTTTCCCTCTCGCATCTCCTCGTGATGTAGACTTTGAACAAATAGTAGAGGCACTGAATGCACATTATGAGAGAAAAGTTCTCGTAGCTGCGGCTCGGTACCGATTTTTCAGACTTAAAAAATTACCGCAGCAGTCACACCAAGAGTGGATTACGGAATTGAAGGGCTTAACCCGCCAATGTAAATTTACTTGCTCTTGTGGACTTTCGTATAGTGACTTGATGTTGAGGGATGCGATTACGCAGAATATTCAGGACCCCAGAATTAGGGCAGCAATTCTGAAACAGTCAGACCCTTCATTAGACAGTGTACTGCAGCTTATAGAAGCGCATGATACTTTTGACTTAGCAGATGCAGAAATGCAAAGCCACAGTGTTAATTCAGTGCGCCGCAACGGACGCTTTCCTAGCCGTAGTTCTCAGTATAGCACTTGTGATTCTTTAAATTCTACAGGCCGTGCTGAACATACAGTGTAAAAGTGCGACGCAAAGGTCGCCCCGTCGTGTTAGAAATAGTACTTTGGATAACGGGCGCCAACGCTCATTTCAGAAAAATGTTCGTAAGTCTTGCCCTCAGTGTTTATCTCGCCACAAGCGTGCGCAATGCCCTAGTCGCAACGCAACCTGTTATCAATGTGGCAAATCAGGACATGTACAGTCTGTGTGTATGCAAATCAAAAACTCAAAGAACGGTACCGTTAGAAACAGTGCTTTGCAGAGTGCGAGAACAGTTCATTCTGTAAATGTTATACGGGCTGTGGAATTGAACAGTGCTTTCCTTGGATCTCAATTGCAAGACAGTAGTTCTGCTTTTCTTTTTTTTTTTCTTTATTGGTGATTTCACTCCGACTTTCGTCGGCGGGCTGGCAGCAGCATCAGCGCTGCTCTTCAGCCGAGAGAACAGACACATGACAAGCGAGATAAAAAGAACAAAGACATGAAGTTAAAAACAATGAGTATAAAAACATGGTACGGAGGAAAAATGGAAGACTTACAAACTGGACATCGGAGACAATACTGCAGACTTAAGACACATGAACAAGAGAGACTGACACACATAAGCAGATTAAAAACAGTCTGTGCCACGGTGGCGATAAAATCCACATGGAGAGACAACACTGGACACACGAAGTCACACGATGATATAGGTGGTGATGACACGAGTTGCGACGCACTGGAGATGAACACACGGAGATGTCGATACACTTGACACGAGAATACACTGTTAAAAGGCGACGCTGCAGCCCCCGCGGGGCAAGGAGAGGGAGGAAGCGCGGGGGAGTGTCGAAAAGAGAGAGAGGGGGAGAAGGGAAGTAGAAGGAAAGACAGGCGCGATTGAGACTCCAGGTGGGGAAAGGAGGGGGGAAATCCAAGCGGGGAGGGGGAGAAGGAGGGGATGGGGAGAGGGGGCCGCTAAGTCTACGGGGAAGGGATCAAAGCTGATAGGAGGGGTATATTTCGGGACGAAGGGCGTCGTCCGGTAGGGGAAGGGAACGGAAGTTGCCTTGGGAGAGGATATGTAGGGTGTGCAGGTGGAGAGAGGGAGGAATGCAGTGGTGGAGGCGTGGCAGAGGCCCAGGTGCGGTGAGGATAGGGTAAACTAGCGGGTTGCGGGAATCGAGTTTTCGGGTGACGTACAGGAGGCGGAGGCGTTCAAGGTGTTGAAGGAGGTGAGGGAAGGGGATGAGGTCGTAGAGGATCCGGGTGGGGGAAGGAAGGCGGATACGGTAGGCGAGGCAGAGGGCGTGGCGTTCAAGGACTTGGAAGGTGTGATAAAAGGTGGGAGGAGCAGATACCCAGGCAGGGTGGAAGGAACAGAGGATGGGGCGCATGATGGATTTGTATGTGTGGAGGACGGTGGAAGGGCGTAATCCCCACGTCCGGCCGGTGAGCAGTTTAAGGAGGTTGAGGCGGGACATGGCTTTTTCACGGATGGATTTCAGATAGGGGGTCCAGGTAAGGTGGCGGTCGAGGGTGAGGCCCAGATACTTAATGGTGTTAGTGTGGCGGATGGGACGGTCGTGGAGGGTGATGTAGAGATCGGGGATGTGGAAGGTGCGGGTGGTACGACCTATAATGATCGCCTGGGATTTGTCAGGGTTGATGGAGAGGAGCCACCGGTTGCACCATGCGGCAAACGCGGTGAGGTGAGACTGGAGCAAAACCTGGGATCGGGCAAGGGAGGGGGCAAGGGCTAGGAAGGCGGTATCATCAGCATACTGTAGGAGATGGACGGGAGGCTGAGGTTGGGGCATGTCGGCGGAGTAGATAAGGTACAGGAGAGGGGAGAGGACAGATCCTTGGGGCACCCCGGCAGAGGGGTAAAACAAACGGGAGTTGGAATTGCAGACAGTGACATAGGACGGGCGATTGGTGAGAAAGGATGCAATGAGGCGGACATAGTTAATAGGAAGGGCATAGAGTTGGAGTTTGAAAAGGAGGCCGGAATTCCAGACACGGTCGTAGGCTTTTTATATATCTAGGGACACAAATATGGCGGAGCGACGGGAATTGAGCTGGACGGATAAGAGGTGGATGAGGCGAAGGAGCTGGTCGTCGGCAGAGAAGGATGGTCGGAAGCCACATTGAGAAGAAGGAAGGAGCTGGTGCTGTCGGAGGTGTTGGTGGATACGACGGGAAATGATGGATTCAAGGACCTTGCTAAACACGGAGGTGAGACTGATGGGACGGTAGGAAGAGGCTTGGGATGGGGGCTTGTTGGGTTTGGGGAACATGAGGATGCGGGAGATTTTCCACAGGCGAGGATAGAAACCGGTATAGAGGATAGTGTTGTAGAGAGCGGCAAGGACAGTGTGGAAGGAGAGGGGACAGGCACGGAGGTGCCTGTAGGTGAGCCGGTCGTGACCGGGAGCAGTGTTGCGTTTGGTGCGAAGTGTAGCTATGATGTCGTGTGCTGTGATGGGTGTGTTTAAGTCGGAGGGAGGAATGTGCCCCAAGTACTGGAAGCCGGGGGCGAGCGGGGGAGAAGAGGTGTCGGTACGCTCATGGACATCGAGAAAGAGGGAGTAATCAAAATGAGGATTATCAGGAAGGGAGAAGATGTCGGAAAGGTAGGAGGCAAAGTGTTCCGCCTTACTGGCATTGTCGGGAAAGGGACGGTTATCATGGAGAAGCGGGTAGTAGGGGAGGAGTGACGCCAGTAAGGCGATTGAAGGCCTTCCAGTACTTTGAGGAGTTGATGGGGAGAGTGGCGTTAAGGCGGGTGCATGTCTGCCGCCAGTCCCGGCTTTTTTTCGCGGACAAAAGGTTTCTAATGTAACGTTGGAATTGCCGGTGGCGTATGAGTGTGTCCCGGTCCCAGGTACGGAGGTACGAGCGGTAGAGGCGTCGGGATTCTCGGAGGAGGAGGACAGCCTGTGGAGGCAGGTTAGGACTGTGCGGGTATATTGCTTTGGTAGGGATGTGGGCTTCAACCGCGTTAGCAAGGGTTTGCTGGAGAAAGGTGGAGGCGTGTTCAATATCTTCGGGTGTGCGGAGGGGAAGAGGGTGGCTTTCGACCGAGGTATCTATGGAGCGACCGTAGGCATTCCAGTCGGCACGGGAGTAGTCATGAATGAGTTTGGGAGGAGGTCTGGGACGAGGAGCTCGGGCAGGGCGGGGGCGGTGGTCAAGGGTGAGCAGGACAGGGGCGTGGTCACTGCCTATAAGATCAAGGACGTCTGCCGTGATACGTCCAAGGAGGTTGGGAGACGCCAAGACGACGTCAGGGGTGGTATTGCTTTCGGGCGAGTCGGGCGAGGGAGGGGCAGGATTCCGCCCCGGAGCGAGGTGGTGACAAACTGATGCCACTGCCGGAGTTCAGCAGGCGGACGGGAAGACAGGTTTAGGTCTGCGGCGACCACATAGGTCGTGTAGGTGCGGTCAACGTGAGAGAGGAAGTCATATGGGAGAGGGGAGGTGCTGCGGACGTAGATGGTGGCGAGGGTGACAGTGAGGGATGGGAGGAAGAGACTGAGGATTAAATGTTCTGTAGGATCATTGAGGAGCGGGTGTAGCCGGACGGGGTGGTGACGGAGATGGCCGATCGCCACTCCGCCTCTGGCCAAGGGAGGGGGACCATCAGTGCGATGAAGGAGGTAAGGAGCGGTACTGACGGGACGACGGGGTTGGAGGAAGGTTTCATTCAGGAGGAAGGCGTCCACGCGGTGATGGAAAAGGGTATGCATGAAGAGGTGCTTGTTGGCTGGGAGAGACCGGACATTATGGTATAGAAAGGTGTATGATGAGCCTGCCATGGTGATGGTGGGGGGGTACGGGAGGAGGAACGGAAGAAGGGGGAGCGGGCGGGCTTAGACTTGTGTTTCGAGGCGGGAAAGTGGGAGTGGGCGCGGGAGAAGGTGGCAAAGGTTTCTAGGTGGAACACTGACCGTGCGGCCAGTGCAATCTGCTGGAGGGTGTGCGGGCGTTGAAAAGGATGGATTTTGGCGAGGACCGTGGTTACAAACCGGATGACGTCCTCGGCAGTGGGGGGAGGGAGCAAGGAGTTGTTGGGGTGCATGGGTGGGTCGACGGGGCCAATGGGGACGGTGAGTTCGGGGACGGTGGGGGCTGGGACGGACTTACATTTGTAGGAGTAGGTGGGATGGGGTCCGCCACAGGTGTCGCAGGTAGGAGGGGAGGCAAGGTTAGGACAGTGCTTGTGCAGGTGAGGGGACTTGCAGTGAGGACATGTGGGGGGGGGTTGCGGCAATTCTGTGTCAGGTGGTCGTTATACACGATGCACCTGGCACAGTGGTATGACTGAGGTGGGGAACGGGAGGGCTCCACCTTGTGGCGGCGGTCGTAAATTAGGGCCCCCTGGAGGAAAAGGTGATGAAGGGACGATGCGGACTCTGTGAATATCCGCATCAGATATGTCGGGCCAGTGGCATTGAAGATACGCTTGGCGGAGCGGATGGTGACATCGGGCATGGAGTTGAGCTGACCCAACACCTCTTCCTCCGTGATCAGAGGGCTGAGCTTCGTGATCACGGCGGTGAGGGTGGCTGGGCGGCGGGAAGGAGGCAGTTGGCGAGCTGAGGTGGCGGTGTAGTAAGGGGTGAGAGTGGCATGGGGACCAAAGTGGATGCGGGGGAGGCGGTGGAGGATGTCAGTGTGTAGGGTGGGGCTGGGGGATTTGAGGAGGACGGAGTCTCGGCGGGGGATGATCTGAGTCAGGGGGACGTCGGGGTAGTATTTACGAAGTTCAATGGAGAGGGTCTTGTAGTCAAGGAAACGGGCGTCGGGGCGGGAAAGGACAAAGGAGTATAGGTCAGGCTGCACGGGAGCAGGAATGGGGGCAGTGTCCATGTGGTTGGACGGAGGCGGAGAAAGAGGGGGAGGAGGGGGAGGAGCCTTTTTGGGCAAAGTTGGAGTGGGGTCCGCGCTCCCACGTTTGGATGACTTTTTGGGCTTGGCTCCCGTGGAGGAGGATGCAGAGGCGGTGGAGGGAGGGGCAGGAGAAACGGAGATTGGGTTGAGGGGGATAATCGTAGGTTGGTGTGGGGGCAGGAAGGACGGCGGGGGCGACTGTGGCGTGTCAGCCACCGTGGCACGGCGATGTTCAATTCGGGCAGCCGGTTAAGGAGGAAACTCGTGAGGCGAAGTCAGCGGCGTGTAGACAGGAGGAGGAGGGACGTGGGAAGCGGAGGAAAAGGACATTAAGACCGACAGGGGAATTGCCGGTTGGGGGAGGGAGTAGTTCTGCGCCTATGGCAAAACTATATAGTGCACCATGTAGCAAGCGCCAACGAGCGCGTAAAACAGTGCAGCGGAAAAGGGTTCGGGACTAGCAAAATGACTATGAACAGTGCATTCCTGTAGTGAAAATAGTGCCTTCTGCAACTGATCCTTGTAATAGTGCCCAGTACTGTGTAGCTAGTCACAGTAGACTTGTTGTAGATACTGAAAGTAATTTTAGTGCAGTAGGCTCGCATTGCGCGGACGCCGATCCGGCGGTAGTGCCATCTAGTGACAGTGTTGTTAATCCCCTGCGTGCCGAGTCTGAGCCGCTCACTTCACTACGCGGCCCGCGCAAGGGCAGTAAACAAACCGTAGCAGACGTTGCCCACATTCGCGCCCCTGTCGAGTGCCGCAAGCAAAATCTGTTTGTGACTCTCTTCATAGAAAATAAGTCGGTGCAATTTCAGCTTGATACTGGTTCCGCTGTCACATTAATAAATAAAGACACTTATGAACTTCTGGGTTCGCCAAAATTGTCGCCGTCACAGCAAGTGTTAACAGCGTACACAGGTCAAAATATTCCCGTGCTAGGAACGTGTAGCCTGCCTGCCTCTTTCCAAGGTATAACAAAAACAGTTGCTTTTGTAGTTCTTCAGGCCAAATCGACATAGAACATTTTTGGACTAGATGCTTTTGACTTGTTTGGTTTATCAATTCAAAGAGATGTGCTTCAAATTTCGTCAATAGTGCCTCAGGATAAAATCAAGGCATTGTGTGACAAATATAGTGACTTGTTTTCGCCGGAACTAGGTTGTGCAAAAGACTTCGTGGCACATGTAACTTTAAAAGAATCTGCAGTTCCAAAATTTCGTAAAGCTAGACCAGTGCCTATCGCCTCGCGTGATACAGTTGCCGAAGAACTTAAACGTTGGCAAGACAGGGGGGTGATTTCTCCTGTTTCTGCGAGTCAGTGGGCCTCGCCTATAGTAATTATACCCAAGCCGTCAGGAAAACTTCGTCCCTGTGCTGACTTCAAATCAACAGTGAACAGTCAAACAATTGTAGACACTTACCCCCTGCCCAGCCCCGAGGAACTAATGGACAAATTAGGACAGTCTCGCTTCTTTCCTAAGATTGATTTAGCAGAGGCATATTTACAGATTCCACTTGATGACGAGTCCAAAAAGTTTTGGACGTCATTAATACTCACATGGGTCTTTTTCAATTTCAACGCCTAACCTTTGGCAGTTCTTCCGCCCCCGCTATTTTTCAGCGTTTTTTGGAGCAGCTGACAGTTTCTGTACCGTGTTGCTAGAACTATTTAGATGATATTGTGGTATCCGGACGTACAGTTGAAGAACATTTAGCAAACCTGGAGTGCCTTTTCAAAGTTTTGACTGCAGCAGGTCTACGTTGCAATAAAGCAAAGTGTTCGTTTTTTTAAACTGAAATAGAGTACCTAGGCCATGTGATTAATGCACAAGGAAATCATCCCTTACAGTCACATCTTCGAGCAATCAAAGACTTGCCTCCTTCTAAGAATGTGCACGAATTGCAAGCAGTAATGGGAAAGCTGAACTATTATTTCAGGTTTATTCCCAATGCCTCTCAGATTGCAGCTCCACTGCATCACTTACGTAGGAAGAATGTTCCTTTTGTATGGTCTAAAGATTGCCAGGTTGCCTTTGACAAATTAAAGTCTGCACTACTCAGTGATGCATGTTTGATTCCCTTTGACCCCCAGAATCCTGTAGTGTTAGCAGTTGACGCCTCATCGTACGGTCTGGGCGCAGTAATCTCACATCGTATTGGTTCTCACGATCGTCCTATTGCCTTTGCATCCAAGCTACTGACGCCGACGCAACAGAATTACAGTCAGATAGAAAAGGAGGCCTTAGCAATCATTTACGGCGTCACAAAGTTTCATCATTATCTCTATGGCAGAAAATTCTATTTGTTGACAGACCACAAGCCTCTCACGTCGTTGTTCTCACCCACAAAGCCGATTCCGCCACGAACGGCACAAAAGCTTCAGAGATGGTCCTTAATACTGTCAAATTATCAGTATGAGATTTTGTACCGACCTACCACTAAACACGCCAACGCGGACACACTTTCTCGACTTCCGGTAGGCCTGGATGTATCATTTGATTCTTCAGCAATTGCATGTTGTCAGATAGACTCCAGAGATGCTTCCGCTGCCGCAGACTTTCCTTTGAACTCTCGTCGGGTTGCACAGGAAACAGCTGCGGATGCAGACCTAAGTGTGGTAGCACGTTTTGTTCGCTCAGGGTGGCCTGCCAGAGCCAAAGACATTGATCGTCCTCTGGTTCGACGTTCTTTTGCACAACGTCATGCATTATCTTTACGTCAGGGTGTACTGTTGTTGCATACCGACAACGACCAAACAAGAGTGATTGTTCCTCGTTCCCTGCAACGTGAAGTGTTACGCCTCCTGCATCAAGGACATTGGGGTATTGTTAGGACAAAGCAACTGGCCAGACGTCATTGTACCTGGGTTGGTATGGACGCTCAAATAGAGAGCATGACGTCACAGTGTACTGTTTGTGCGGAGCATCAGGCGGCTCCTCCACAGCGTTTCTCAGACTGGCCACGCCCCAAGGGACCATGGCAACGTTTACACATTGACTTTGCTGGACCTTTCTGGAATACGCGCTGGTTAATTGTTGTAGACGCTTTCAGCAAGTTTCCTTTTGTGATTGCCATGAACTCAACGACAGCTTCTAGTACAATCATTACCTTAACATCAGTGTTTTGCATCGAAGGCTTGCCTGAAACTATCGTCAGTGACAATGGACCTCAGTTTGTTAGTGCGGAATTTCAACAGTTTTGTCATGTGAATGGTATTCAGCATATTACCACTGCACCTTTTCACCCTCAGTCCAATGGTGAAGCAGAACGTTTCGTTCGAACATTCAAGTCTCACATGGAGAAGATGAAAGGTCAGCACTCCAGGCAGCAAGCTCTTCAAATTTTCCTGTCTACGTATCGGTGCATGCCACGCGACGGCCCGTCTCCTGCCGAGCTGCTACACGGCCGCCGTCACCGCACTCTCCTTCACCTGCTGCAGCCTCCCAGGCACCGAGTCGGTTCGTATGGCGCTACGCGTTTTCAGGTTTCCACGCCGGTGCTGTACAGGGTGTTTGCTGGCAACAAGAAGACATGGTTGCCGGGCACCATTCAGCGCGTGCTCGGTCGCAATATGTATGTTGTACGTTCTTCCACAGGGTCGGAGCTGCGGCGCCACGCAAACCAATTGCGTCTGCATAGGCCGCGCGATCCTGTCTCCGGTTTCTTGATTCCAGACCCAGTTCACCGCCAGGGAGCACAACCACATCCTTCGTCAACGGGTCCAGCGTCCCCGGACTACGAGATCGTCCCGATGGAGATCGACGCGACGCCGCCGCTGTCGCCGCCGCAGATGACACCGTCACCGAGAGGGACTCCGGGACCGTGCGTGCCGCCGCCGCCTGGGCCACGCACCTCAGAAGAAGATGACCTGCTCCCTCTGGCCGGGGGGGGGGGGCGGTGCGCCCTTCCCCAGGTTGTTTCGGTGGGTTCCCTGGAGGATCGCAAGGCGGATGCCGGGGCGCGGACGGCGTCTCGATCCCAGCCTCAGCTACGGCGCCCGTCCCACCAGTAACGCCCCCGCCCAGGCCCTCCTCCCAGTGCCGTCGCCGTGGCCCTCAGCCCTACGCCACGACGGCGCGGCGGTTTGGGGGGAAGGGGTGTGGTGTCGCACAAGTACAAAGTGCACGCCACCTACTTTCGCCGCGCGCCGCCATGCACGCACGGCGCGGCGTTCTCACGACGACAGCCACGAGCGCCCTCTGCTGCAACCCCGCTCGTGGCCACCACGGAAAGACACCGGTCACTTCGGACTGAGATAGCAACGAGTTAGGACCTTCGTAATCAGATAGGCACCAGTGAAGACTTTGCTATCGTACAGGCACTAGGCAGGCCTCTAACAACTATGTACCAACATTCTGCAGTACTATGTAAAAGTTAAGTATTGTTACATTCTGTGCAATATATATCTCTTTCTAATTTACTCGAGTGTTTTTAGTTTCTGGCTGCTCCCCTCCGTACCTGCACCAGCGTGCTATCTATATTCCTGTGTCGGTCTCATCCACCCGGCCACCGACACCTACGACGAGGCTGGGACACAAAAGCGGCGACGAAGTCGGGACACAAAAGAAAGTTTGTTACAATCAGGTGTATTACGCAGATCGGACAGCCCTTGGTCGTCACCTATACATCTCGTACGAAAAAAAGACGGCTCTTGGGGGCCCTGTGGCGATTACCGGTTACTTAATGCCCGTACAATCCCCGATCGTTATCCAGTACCCAATTTAAGGGATTTTACTAATGTTTTAGCAGGTGCAACAATATTTAGCGTGATAGATTGTAAAAAGGCGTATCATCAAATTCCAGTAGCAGAAGAAGATATACCCATCACACTTTTTGGGTTTTTTGAGTATGTCAGAATGCCTTTTGGATTGAAAAATGCAGCACAAACCTGGCAACGATTTGTGGATGAAGTACTCAGGGGACTGCAATGTTGTTTTGCATATTTAGATGATATTTTGGTATTTTCTGCGTCTAAAGCATTGCATGAAGAGCACCTTAAGGACATTTTCGAACGGCTAAATAAATATGGCATCATAATCAATGAGGCAAATTGCACGTTTCGCCAAGAGAGGGTCACATTCTTAGGCCACACAGTATCAGCAAACGGAATACAACCTCCGGAAGAGAAGATAGCAACCATAGATAAAATGCCTCGTCCCACAGATTACCAACAACTTAAAAGATTTTTAGGAGCGATTAATTTCTATCGTCAGCACTTACCAGGAGCAGCTGAAGTACAGGCACCCTTGACAGAAGCATTAGCAGGGATGAACACAAGTGGGCGATGACCGTTAGCGTGGACACCAGAAATGCAGCAAGCATTTGAGTTGGTTAAAAAGAACTTAAAACAAGCAGTTTTGTTGTCTTACCCATTACCGAAAGCAATGTTAGCTATAGTAGTTGATGCCAGTCAGCAATCAATAGGAGCAGCTCTTCATCAGAGTGTACAAGGTTGCTGGCAACCTTTAAGTTTTTTTTTCACGCAAACTCAGGCCAACACAAATGAAATGGAGTGCATATGATAGGGAACTCCTTGCAATCTATGAAGCAGTGAGATATTTTCGCTCATATGTAGAAACAAGACCATGTACGATTTACGCCGATCACAAACCTATTACGTTTGCATTCAACAAGCTCAAGGATAATTGTTCTCCACGGCAGTTCCGACAGTTAGAGTTCATCGGTCAATTCACTACAGACTTGCGTTACATAAAAGGGGCAGACAACATCGTTGCTGATTTCTGGTCAAGAATTGGAGCCATTTCTCAAACAATAGATTATGAAAAATTAGCAGCAGCTCAAACCACAGATAACCAAATAACCAATTAAAAGATTATGGGCTAAATACCACCACAGGATTGCGACTGCGTCGAGTCCAACTAGCGGGAGAAAAAGGCAACATCTGGTGTGATGCATCACAAAGCAAGACTAGACCTTTTATTCTCCAAGAATTGCGAAAAGAAGTCTTTGATAGCATCCATGGAATAGCTCACCCAAGCGCTAACAATACAATAAAACTGATAACGGACCGTTTTGTGTGGCCAAACGTTAAAAAGGACTGTCGTACCTGGGCAAGAGCATGTATTGTATGTCAAAGAAGCAAAATTGGGCTACATATCCACTAACCAGTGGGAGAATTTCCGCCAACTACCGCACGTTTCGCACATGTCCACATTGACATTGTGGGACCTCTAACATCTTCGGAAGGATACCGTTTTTTGTTGACGGCAGTGGATCGTTTTACAAGATGGTCAGAGGCAGAACCGTTGGCTGACATTTCGGCAGAGACAGTGGCACGGAAGTTTTTATCTATGTGGGTTGCACGTTTCGGCTGTCCTTTGTATGTGACTACAGATCAAGGACGTCAGTTTGAGTCTGCATTACTTTTAGAACTAGCCAATCTATGTGGTTTTCGCCATCACCATACGACTGCATACCATCCAGCTAGTAATGGCATGGTCGAGAGATGGCATAGGACACTCAAAGCTGCCTTGATGTGTCGTACTGAGAACTGGATTTCAGCATTGCCACTAGTTTTATTAGGTCTTAGGACTGCTTACAAACGAGAGTTGGAAGCTTCTACTGCAGAGCTAGTTTACGGGGAAACCTTACGTCTGCCTGCAGAATTTTTCGTTGCACCACCAGCGGCAACAACAGAGGACGTCCCTTACGTCCTGCGGCTGATACGAGAACATATAACCAAGCTCCGCCCTGTGCAAGGCACTCGTCACGGCGTAGAAAAGACATTTGTGCACAAAGGACTTAGGTCTTATTCTCATGTGTGGTTACAAAAAGATGCTGTAAGACCGCCTTTACACCCTCCATACTCCGGGCCACATAAGGTGCTATCAAGAAGTGAACATACAATGAATATTTTATTTAATGATAAGCCGCAAACAGTTTCCCTGGACAGAGTTAAGCCAGCACACATGCTTTGGTCCGAAGAGGATACAGGGGAAGCACGAACAGAAGAGAGACGTTATATACAGCTGAATCAAAAAGATACACATGTCGCTCAAGAAGATTACACGCCACCATCGACAGAGCAAACGCCTACTGAAGAAAAGCCAAATATTCCTAGTGGTACCTCAAGAGCAGGACGGCGCATTAAATACAAATTACCATACATTCCTGGTGCTCCGCTTTACCGCAGGGGGGCTATGTGGGAGTCACATATTACTGAATAGGCTGTACAATGTATAGTTATTATTCCTTGAGCAAGTGAAAGACATTACATTTATTCTTTGTCTTTATATATGTTTTTTCTTAGGTTTAGTTTTTATTTCATTATTGTTTCAGTTGTTGAGCGAGCAACATTTTTAATACATGAATAAAGGTGTTAAATGATGAATTCTGAATTTATAAATACCCTTACGGGTACTTGTTATGATAAGAATAGTTCCTATAATATGTTAGAGAAGTAAAGCCGTCTCAGAGTTTATGAATTTCTATTTATTTATTAAGAATTCATATAAATCGATGTGTTAATATTGATCCCCATGACATATGTGCCAGAAACAAACTTAATTATTATAAAACTTATAAACAAAAATAGCTTTGTGGTGAGAGTAGCGCTTACTGAAGCAGTCTCCCACAAAGAAAGTGCACAGTCTTCTGACACAATATTAACATTGTCTTTGCAGGCTTTCTACAAGAATATATTGGATGTATAATTAAAAGAGGTTATAAAGTATCGTATTTTTTAAGGAATTCTATGCTATGAAAGATAATTTTGGGGAAATACATAACTCATTCCATCCGTAAAAAACACACATGTAAAAATATGAAAGTATCTTAACTCAATCAATTCAGTAGAAACGGTTGTGCGACTTCATATCAGTTTAGTTAATACCTATGGAGGCATCTATTCATCAACTATGTCGTAATTTATTTGTTACCAACACTTACAGTGACACCTTGAATATTCGTGATTTTTATTTCTGTAGTAAAAGTTGAAATAATCGCATGGAAACGTGATCTACTTGAAATAAATAAAGTTTATGCCATTCTGCTTTATCCTTACTTGACTGTTTAGCTGAAGAATAGAATATAAATTTTAATTATTCTTTGTAATACCATTTTAGAATTTTAGGCTTTGTGCAAGAAATCTATTCAGACTATTTTGTGAAGTCGACTGTAATCAGCGCTTTCGGACACTTGACTTTTGAACAACCGAAGTGGACATTAATTAGATATGTTCCATTCACTGTTTACTCATAGCCCCAGGCTTAGGTATATCGAAAAAAGTTCGCGATGAATTTAAGCTCTGTCAATAATTTCAAATTTAGATTTGGCTTGATCAAGTTCGTAAACATGTTCACCAAATGTTGAAATGTTTGTAAGCCTATCGGACCAAATTGCGTAGTTATCAGTCCGTAGCTTACGAACTACTTAAACTAAGGTAAACTAACCTAAGGACAAGACCCACACCCATCCCCCAGGAAGGACTCGAACCTCCGTCGGCGAGCAACCGCGCGCTCCTCAGCGAGGCACCTTAGACCACTCGGCTACTCCACCGCGGCAAACATGTTCACCGTGAAATGTAATACGTATTTATTTTGAATTTATTGATCAACCTTTACTCCTCCACCGACAGAACCAAAGAAATATGGCTGGTCGTTTTGAATATTAACGATTCAAGCATTAAACGTCGTCCAAAATTAAGTTAATGACGTGTTGAAAGAGCCGCGCGTGTCTTCGAGAAAAGTAAGCTACGATTGTGTGCACGTCTTCGCGGTGGAAATGGTGTGCCCTCAGATTTTACAACACGAGACAATGTAAACAGAGGTTTCTTCACGAAGTACCTAGTTACACACTTGTAAATATAGGAACCAGTAACGTTGTATGAAGTATAAGAGTATCTCATGCAACCTATTTATCGAACGTTAAATCTGTGTGCAGTATTTGGACTCGGGCCTGATATAAAGTTTTGTGTCCCAGCCTCGTCGCCGCTTTTGTGTCTCGTTTCCGTCGTAGGTGTCTGTGGTCGAGTGGAAAGAGGCCGACACAGGAATAAAGGATGCACTAGTGTGCAGGTACGGAGGTGACCAGCCAGTGGGACAGCAGGAACTACGAACAATAGAGTAAATTAGAACGAGATATATATTTCATAGAGACTTAGTAGTACTTAACTTTTACATAGTTCTTGACTGCATAATGCTGATTCATAGATTATCTAGAGGCCTGTCTACTGGTGGTTCCTAGTGCCTGTCCGATAGCCTAGTCTTCACTGGTGCCTAACTGATTCCCAAGTGGCCGATGCAGCAGTCGTGGCCACGAGCGGAGTTGCAGCAGAGGGCGCTCGTGGCTGACGTCGTAAGAACGCCGCGCTGTGCGTGTATGGCGGCGCGCGGCGCAAGTACGTGGCGCGCACTTCATACTTATGCGACACCACATACATCACGAAGATTTGTACGATAGTTTAAATCAATCCGATCAGCATTGTGACTCGATTATGGGTTCAAAATTGCCAGTCACGTCTCAACAAATACTGAAACCCCGCCGGATTTCTCCCATGACGAGGCATTGTCAATGCTGGAGGATTGCTAAATGTGCAGAAAAATGTTTGGTTGGATTTACAGGTTGGTTTAAACTAAATTGGCTGCTTGTAAGGGCCCCACGGAAAAAGCGACTGATGGTGGGCCAATGAAGCTTAGTGGCAACATATGTAAGAAGATTCTGAAGATAAATGAAGAATTAGACGACTCGTGGATGTAAATTGTTTGATCTACTACGTGTTAGACCAGGGAATCGGCGATCATAAGGCCATTGCAGCATCAATGAAGGCACTTATAAATGGAATTATCAGGAAAGGTACGAAGGTCTTCTTATCTAGCAAAAGGGAAAAGTGTAAGACTTGAGAGTACATGAATGTTCAACACGATAGTTTCGTCTCTGACACTGACAATGTGAAGATACAAGTGCACCGTACAGTATGCGTAATACAGGCATGTGCCAAGTAAAATTACGGGTAATGGGGAAGATCCAACGTGGTTTAAGAAACGAATTAGGAAAGTGTTACGAAAGCTAATAGAAATTCACTTTAAATATAAACATAGCCAAAGACTTTCAGAAAACCAAAAATAAAATGCTACCAAAATTAGAGTAAGGGCTGCATGTAAGAGAGAGAGAGAGAGAGAGAGAGAGAGAGAGAGAGACTAATGCTTTGTGTACAAACTCGGCAGAAACCTGTAAGATGATTTGTTTCTCAAGACAAACCGGTAAACGGGTCGACCCAAGATATCGAGATAGTCTGTGACCATCATGGTGTTCAAGCTAAGGCTGTATTCTTCCAAAACTGTTACAGACAGAAATATTGCACTGTAGTTCCTGCTCTAAACCATGACACTAACGACGAAACAGCGGATATTGGAATAAGAGGGATACAAAAGCAACTGAAATCTCTCCACACAGGATAAGCTGCTGAATGTGATGGGACACCATTTCGTTTTTACGGGGAGTACGCGAAGAAACTCGCCCCCTTCTAGCAACAGCAGTGTACCGAAAGTCTATTGAGGAGCGACGGATTGGAAGAGGGCGCAGTTCAGTTCCGTTTAAAAGAAGTGGTCGACCAGATGCACAGAACTATATCAACGACATCGGTCGGTTGGAGAATTTGTAGGAATCAACTTGCTTCCGAAAGCAACGATCATGCGAAACGACTAGCGCTATTCGTCCGCGAGATCCAGGATGCATTAGATACAGGATCCCAGATAGAGACTGTGTTTTTTGGCTTCCGCAAAGCATTCTATACCGTTCCGCAACGTCGCCTGATGAAAAAAGTGCGAGCATATGCAATATCGGACCAACTGTGTGTCTGGATTAAGGCGTTCCTAGCTAACAGAACGCAGCGTTACATTCTCAACGGAGAGAAGTTTACAGACGTTAAAGTGATCTCAGGCGTGCCCCAGGGGAGTGTTATAGGACCGTTGCTTTTCACAGTGTCTATAACTGACCTTGTAGATAACATCGGAAGTTCAATGAGACTTAGATGATGATGCTGTAGTTTATCTAGAAATCGCTACAGTTGGTAGCGAAATGCACGAGGGTGTACTTGATTTTGATGCATAGCGTAGGGAAATTGAGTTGAGTGTCAACATAAATATTTGTAAAGTTCTGCGTGTAAATGGAAAGAAAGATGAGTATTCCATAACTACCCAATAGCGGGACAAACTATGGATGCAGTTACTTCTGTAAAATATGTAGTAGACGTAAGGGGCAATTCGAAATAGAATGATGATAGAAAATCAGTCGTTGGGTAAGGCAGGTGACAGACTGAGATTATTTGCAAAAATATGTCCTCCATTATTTTTCAACTCACGTTTCTCATTACGACAGCATTAGCCATTTTCGTGTGCCAGATAATAACAAATTTAGAACTGCGTGACATGGCTTGCATACATGCTGTCCTCAAGGCATCAGGTGTTCTGTTTCATGCAACGAAACCGAAAATTCGATGTAGCAAACGGTTGTTATCACACATATGACCATGCGGATTTCCTGCATGCTCAATCTGGATTACTTCCCTGTGGCATTGCGTTTTAGCGCCAAATGCGGAAAGAAGCTCTCGGTAAAAGAACGTGTGTCTATTGTCTGGTATTAAGCTCAGCACAGTTTGTAGAATACGTGTGTGGAATTAGTTGTGTGGGGGCTTAACAATGAAAGGTTTAAGAACAGTCTCCATCAAAGTCAGCAACGCAAAGCATAATAGAAAAAAATTTACGCTTCAGGGGCCGTGGTGAATAAAAGTCATAAATATCAGAATACCAGAAAACATTTCTCAAATAACACAACGCGTTTGGACCATTTTTATTATTCCTCGCTGGGAGTGTATAAAATACGCCATTTTGATTATTCAGTAACATCTACCAACTTTCAAGCACCAGTCGTTTTGAATAGGCAATTGAAATCTCCGTTAGAGTTCACGGTGTATGTCAATGTTCACCATTGTGCCACGGGGGTATCAATGTTAGAGCGTAGAATACCTGGCAAATTAGTATGCACGCCCACACATTATTGTTTGGTACTTCACTGAGATCCTCTTTAATGCTAGTGCATTGTTTTTCGCTTAGTTTCCCAGACCAAGTAAACACATCCTTCAATATCCTTAATAGAGGTGTCACAAAACTGTTACAGCCGAAAAGTTGGCAGATGAATGGACGGTTTTAGAAACTGAAATAGCAACACAAATACCAAAAATAAGGTTTTTTGTTGTTTAGATTTCCGTGCTTTTACGAACGTAAATCGTAAGATGTATGAGAGGGAAGGTTTGCGGGAGCGGTGGTAGTTGGTTGGTGAAGTTAGGTAAGGATAGTCAGTTCAGGTTCCACTTGTTTTAATTAAGGTATATATGATACTACAATCAGAGGCTAAAGGCCCAACAAGACATTTCAGATAAATGATGCAAGGCAGAAGGCCAACGTAAGAGAACCAATTGTTTGAAAAGTTAATAAGGCTAGAAATTTTGTAAAAGCAACTCTTTAAAATAAAATAACAGACAAAATTAACCCATAAAGTGAAACACATCCACATAACGTGTTCCACTTAATTGACTGCCCATGAACAAATGATGACAAGCTTCAGACTTTTTTTTTTTTTTTTTTTTTTTTTTTTTTTTTTAAGTGTAGCAAGACACTCCACTAGCAATATGCGATATACCAGGCATTATATATTGATTTAGTTTTATCTGTATGTAAAATTCTACGTGTCTATATTGTACATTTATTATATGTATTAATGTGTACTGTGATGTGCTCCCACTGGTCCTGACTTCCACGCAATGAATGAAACTTTGTATGTCAGAAAGTTTAGCAAGTGCTAGGCGCGCCTCGTCTGTTTTGTGTCGTCGTTTCTTTCAAACGCTGTGTTGAATGTCTCTGGGTGAGAAGTAGGTTTGCCAAATGCTGAGCAGAACCCAGTCTTAGCAAAGATTCCTGATGTAGCTTGCTCTTAACCTCCTTGGCTGGGGCTTGGTCAGGTTACCTGCCTGACGAACGGTGACGCTCTCTGGGCTCCCCTCCACCACCCCTGCACGGTAACAGCTAAGCAGTGGTCAAGAGAGCTATTCATTCGCTTCTTGGTTCCTGGTAGGCTAAGTACCTTTGGGTTTGGTTCTGCTGAGACCTCATGGCTCGACTTAGTTAAGGCTCCATAGTCGTACTTATGTCTTTTTGCGAGTTTAATTCTGGGAGTAGCAGCTACACGATGTGTAGTAGTGAGATTTTGCTTAATCTCCTACAGGATTGCTAATTTTATGTCGTTTTTTGCTGCGATCTGATTCCGAGGCTCTGATGGTGTTTCGTTAGCATAGTTCTTGCACTTCATAACTTTTAAATCACTTCTTCGCCTGTTTAAATATGTTCAATATCTTTCGTGTTTATCGTAGTTGGATTCTAATATTTTTGGGGATTCTTGGTGCCTATACTGTTCGTACTTTGTCGACAGAACACGTGGACGATATCAGACTAAGCCTTCAGCTTTTCCATCATTCAGTGCACATGACTGGTTAATAATGGTATAGCTAATTTTCTAAGGTGTTTTCTAGTGATTGTAGCGTGATAATTTTCCCCGAAAATTGTCCATTCTAACTTGTAATCTGTGTACTTGTCGGCCCACGTGTGCGCCGATTACCGTGTTCCCTATCGTGGTTATTACCATTAAATAGATCTTTTTCCTATGTGTAGAAAGAACCGTTGCACGACGTATATCGTGTTTTAATTTTCATGAAATAGAATTATTTCACTTATCTGAATTTTTGTGACCGAACTCCATATTGTGCTGTAGCAATCTGTAACCTTGCTTATCTAATAGATACCATTCCTTTGATCAGAAAGAATGGTTACACGATATATTTCGCGATCTTATTCTCATCGAAATCGATTTTGTTAATTTTTTGCATATTTTGTGTTCCGACTTAGTAGAGTGCTGTATTGATCTAACAACTTTAACCTTCTGTAGTTATCTTTTCCCTGTGCTAAACGAACGCCAGAGCGCCCGTTTTTAGATATTATTTAATGAAATCTGGATTTAATGTATAGTTAGAATTTCTAAGGAAACTTTAACTTCCATCTGTACACCGCACTTTGTGGTCTTAGACCAAGTGCGTTTGTTTGTGAT
This sequence comes from Locusta migratoria, assembly GCA_026315105.1. Lineage (NCBI taxonomy): Eukaryota > Metazoa > Arthropoda > Insecta > Orthoptera > Acrididae > Locusta > Locusta migratoria. The sequence continues at coordinate 430,822,177 of CM048747.1, forward strand.
AGTTGATCATGAACCTAAGCCACTATCTTGACACATTATGGAAGCGAAGTACTATTTCACTGTGCGCGAGTGAACCTTCGACCTGAATGCTCCACATTGCTTGGCTGTCTTCTTGGTGTATTGGTGTTGGGTGCTTGGTAAGTTCAAATGTTCAAATGTTTGTATAGTCTATGGGACTTAACTACGGGGTTATCAGTCCCTAAACTTACAAACTACTTATGAACTACTTACGAACTAGGACGGCACAAATATCCAAGCCCGAGGGGGGATTCGAACCCCCGACCGCAGTGGCCGTGCAGACCGTGACTGGAGCGCCTTAGTCTCCTCGGCCACCGCGGGCTTGGCGTATGAATCTGTGTGTGAATGTGCTTCAATTCCTCCGTTCCCCCCTGTGAAACGTAATCATAATTAACCTGTACTCAACTTTGCAGGTGGGTAACTTTAGGGCCATGTAATTGTGGATATTTTGAATATTTTGTAAGGTGTGTTTCTTATTGTATTTTTAAAAAATGGTCTTCCCCTTGTTGCTCTTGTTTTGATTAATAAATTATTTTGTTGAACTATAATCCTTTTGTGCTAATTTAAATTCTCCCCTCATAATTTATTTTGGATTAATGTGGGGTAATTTGTACATGTATCTTGTGTCTCTGCTCCCTTCTGGAGCAGATAATAGTTGCGTTACCGTTGCCAACATTTATTTTTGATTTAGATCCATGATTGCGGATCATTATTTAATTGTGTGCAGTTTCCTCGAAAGATTACAGTAAAGGTAGAACTGTTGCTTAACTAATAGAATCAGAGTTTTGCTTAAGGGAACTGTATACTTCCGCCGCGCGTGAATATCGCCGTAATTAGATTTTGTGAGAAAGCAGTCGATTGTTAACTTCACAAACACGGCTAATCGAACAGGCAAAAGAACAGCGGGCGTGTTTCAAAATTCAAGCGAAAGTGGAAACCCTTGTAAATACAATAGAATTTACAAATGACAACTGCAATTTAAATGAAAACAGTTCAGCTTATTTATCAAAATCGCACCAAATTGGGATCCAAAATTCAAGGGAATACGGCCCTTTAAAATTACAATTAACAAAACACACTGAAGACGAGTTAAAAATTTAAGTACAGTCTGAGTTTTACTTTGACTGGTAGCACGAACCTGTGCTCAATGATATCAATTTCAAGAAAAACAACACACCATAAAATTTACAAATGAGCCCTGCAATTTAAATGACAGCAGTTCAGCTTAGTTACAGGAAAATCACACTGGTGTGGGTGGCGGGGGGAGGGGGATAGGGGCGAGCTGGCTATTCCTTAATTTAATACACCCACACAGGTAATACAGATGAGGTGACTCAAAACAGTAAGGAGAGGAATAAGATGTCCAACGGTCAACGAGAACTACAGCTCTGACACGAGGGGGCTTACACAAACGGATAGAACCCCAAATTACAACTGCGGGGTACCGATGCCTCACGGAGGGAAAATTGCTGCAAAGAGAAGATAAAATTAGAGAAACAAACTACCGCCCGTGCAGATTCTAGCTAGCAGAGGGACACAAACCAGATAAATTCCCCAGTTACGTTAACCAAGTTAATGAATATAGAGTACTTGCAACTCATAGCAAAGAGAAAAATATACAGGATGTCCAGAAAAGGGCTCTCTGATTTCAAAATTAAATATCTCGAAAACAGAGATCGATAGAGGAATGTAGTAAACGGTATGTTTATCGTGAAAGCTGTAAGAAGTTTATACAGCAGTTTGAAATAATAGTTACAAAAGCTGCTAACAGATGGCGCTGTACGCTGTAGAGCTCATATCAGCATACATAAGTGAAATAATCGTATGAGAACGCTCTTTGCAAACAATCACATCACAATGTTTTGAAAATGTTCACCATTGGCACTACAGAGGTGGCGCAAACGAAGAATGAAATTCGCCATCACATTTCGTAATGTCTGAACCGAAATGGATTCACATGCCATAGAGATCACCGATTCAAGCTCGTCCAGCGTGGCGGGATGCTTCGGGTAGACCACGTCTTTCACTGTGCCCCTCCAAAAACGTCACAGGGAGTCAAATCCGGCGAATGTATAGGCCAATCCATTTCTGCACCAGTAAATTTGGGATATTCCAAATCAATGACTCGATTCCCGAAGTATTCCTCAAGAAACCGAAACACTTGTTCGGTCCGATGTGGTCGGGTTCCATCTTGCATAAACTATTCAGTACCTGGTCGATCCTCTAACGCCTGCTGTGTGGCGAGAAATTGTTCCAAAATTGCAACGTCACGTGCACCAGTGCCCGTTTCTCGAATGAAAATAGGGCCAATAATGCCTCTGCTGCATACTGCAGCCCACACACTAACTTTAGGAGAATACAGTGGTTTCGCTTCACACCAATAAGGCTTTTCGGAACCCCAAAATCTCCAGTTCTGCTTATCCACGTATCCATTCAGGTGGAAGTGTGCTTCATCTGTAAACCAGATGCAGGCAACATCAAATCTTTCACTATCAAAACACAAGTTCAATCACATGGGTAGAAACATATATGAACATCGGGCAATGAATATCATTAAAGGACTAAAATAACTGTTATACAGATAAACAAAGATAAGCACTTCAGAGTAATGAAAGTAGACCTTTTTACAGTTCAAAATTCAAAATGGAACACGACCACACATTCAGTGGGCATGTTTCAATACTTTGTATAGTAAACATATCTACTATTTTAAACCTCGAAATTCTTGGGTATATTTATAAATGCTCTTAAAGAGAATTTTAAACCACTGCAAATAAAATTGACTCAAACTGTATCTGAAACATTTTGCGTCGTGATACATTAAATTTTTCTGTTAATTCATGTCTGCAGAATGTGACGATATCCTCCATAGAGACAATGAAACCAACAAAATACTCAGATTATGATAGCAATTTTTAATACATTATGTATAAAAATGAATTGAGTAGCCAAATATCTGACTACACCTAAGATTCTTTTCGAGCTTGTAATCCTGAGACCATCAGACCAGACTGTTTTCGCGTTCATCATGGAAACATTGATACACTCAACACCAAAACGTGTACTGTTCTGCTTCCTTACATTTTAGAAGAAGAAAACAAGACTGAAAAATTTCAGTATACTGAGAAAAGCTTTGAACTGAGGCTCTGTCATTACGCCTGCATTTGACGGTCGTGCCGTACTCTTCGGCAAAATAATCGGCGCGCACGTCAAAATAGATACATAAGACAGGAAATGCATCTCCTTCAGTTTGTGTTAATAGAAGGGAGACGAGGTTGTGGTATGTGAGCGATAAGACGAGACAGCGTCACTGTTGTCGGGGAATGTGACTAAACATTCAGACTTCCCGAATAGGTATGAGAAAATTGTTACTTTTGAGCTCAGATAGAAAGTTTCAGGGACGCATAGCGCTTGGCTAAATGTAACTAAATGTAAGAAACTGAACTAGCATTGCAATCATTGTCCACTACAACAATCCGGTTGACTCCTTCAGGTTTCTAACACCACAACTGTTGTAATGATAATAAAGATTGATATGAAAATATGTCCTGAAACGGTAAGGGCGATTACGTGAGAGTATAAACCAAATACGAAACACAAAAATAAAATTAAATTAAATATTAACCCATTTCTTCCCAAATATAGAAATTGTGAAAAAGTGTTACATTTAGTGATCAGGTTCTCTTTAAAATAATTGAAATAACATTACAAATATTACAAACTAGCAGTATGTGTTGTAATTTGCACTACCCATAATATTGCGCTGTTTCCTAGTAAACAGAAAAATTTAGTTTTTGTGATCACATTCTTCTATTTGTTCAAACTGTGCAATATTGTCTATTATATGATAACTCTGACTTACATTGATGGTATCACTCACGAAATATTGAAAAACACTGTGTGTGAAGCTGAACTTGACATTTCTTATGTATGTAGATCGTCTGACGTTTGTACATCTTGCAACTTTTTACGAAGTGTTAAGGTAATTGTGAAACTTTAACATATGTACAGAGAGAGCAGTGAAGGCCTTTTAATACATGTGTGGTGAGTTTTGTATAGTAAGTCCATTTCGACTGCATTTTGTAAGGCTAAATTTTGTGTTGCGTGTACGCAACACTGGGAAGAAATGTGTTAACGTGTATTTTTGTTACCATACTCATAATCACATTAGCATCCGCCAACTATGGAGGAAGGCAGTAGACTGATCGCGAGAAGGTAATAGAAATTTTGTCTTTCAAATGTCCCATGGATAGTTTTTTCAGTAAGAATCTATGGTTAAGAGTTAATTCCTCAACATATTTTCGCAGAAAGGTTATTCCATTGCTTAAAAATGCAGAAAAAACTGGTTTGTACAGAAGATACATGAACATGGATTTTAACTGTGTTTTTGCCTCAGCTTTTCGGAAATGCTGTAATGATACGCCATGGACACATGAACAGTTGTACCGGAGCTGGGATTCGAACACGGGAGATCCTGCTTACTAGGCAGTGCTGGCAAATCTCTACGGCATCCCAGGTACACTTGCCTAACATACCTGCAAGGACAGCCTGGGTATGTACCCGCCCGACCCAAACTCTCAAATTTATTCCACTGACTACCGTATCTACCAGAGGGAAGCGTTGGGAACACGTCCAGAGCCCCCCAGTTTCATTGAGCCCCGAATTTCCGAAAGTCAGTTCCTGACTTCTCAGCAATTGCCTTTTTTTTTTTTAATTGAGGTTAAAAGCTGTATGTGTGTTTGAAGTTGAACCTATCGTTAAATTAGACAACAAATTGTTCATTAACACAGTAATTTGGTTTAATTATGGCCCTGATATTGATGTATATACTGTTAAATAAGAAACAGTGCATTAAACTGATTATGTGCGCAACGGATTTTTTAACAAAACAACTGTGGCAATTCACCATATGAAACAGACACTGACATTACTCAAAAAATATGACTGCGAGAAAGATGTTAAAAAAACCACAAACCACTTTCTTATTGTTTGATTGTGAGAATTTTATGCAGATCAGTACCTGATTATCAAAATTCAGTATCATAATGAATTAGCTGTAGTATTGCATGACAATCATTTACCATGGCACCAATACGAAATCTGTTCAACAAGATTACAAAATAAATACTGCACTTTAAATCCCCAAATAAATAATTATTGACCGAGCGAGGTGGCGTAGTGGTAACGGACTGGACTCGCATTCGATAGGATGGTGGTTCAAATCCACCTCCGGCCATCCAGATTTAGGTTTTCCGTGATTTTCCTAAATCACTCCAGGCATATTCCGGGATGGTTCCTTTCAAAGGGCACGGCCGATTTCCTTCCTCATCCTAACCCAAAACCTCCCAGCGTTAGCTCCGTCTCTAATGGCCAAGCTGTAGACGGGACGTTAAACCCTAAGCATCCATCCAAATAATTATCAAACAAAGGAAGTAGGTTAATCTTCTAACTACGTAAATGAAACAGGAAAGAAAGGTAAACTTTGTTACTTATTATTAATAATCACGATTGCATTACCTACATAATACAACTTTTTATAATGACATGAAATGCAATTACCTTCAGTCCAGCGGTGGTACAACGTTTTAATAGTAATAAAAAACAACATATATTCCAAATACAATCAAATCATCTTCCTGGCACAGCAGCCTCTGCTCTACATCGGAGCCATAAACACAACTCAACCGCTCTATAAGCGAGATAAACCACAAGTCCCACTCTCTCCCTGCGCGAGCTACAATGCTATGCAATACATGATCTTTGCCAAAGATGAAACTTCACAGAGTTAAGTACACATATCGATACACACAGTAGAAGCAATGTTATACATTTTATTGCAAGCAAGTTACTCGACACAAAACCGGAAGATTTTCTTACAAAACCTTTCTATGGACACGTTTCAAGTTATTCGGATTGAAGAACATGTAAATTGAACTTATTGAATGTTTACATTATTCATACCTGCAATAAAAATTAATTTAAATATTTACACAATCACTGAAAGAATAAAAAAGGTAACGTGTCTTACTGTACGTTTAGTCTGCCTTCATAGCTTAGTGGCAGAGCGCCTATATAGAAGCTCTGAGCGCTGTCGTGACACGTCACACAGTCATCGATTGGTTAGCTGACATACTGGCCGCCAGGAGACAGTGGGCTGTACTGCAGTGGCCAGCCGCTTACCTGTGCGATCACGACATTCTCCTTTTGGTGTGACACGTCAGCGCTCAGAGTTTCTGTGTAGGCTATGCTCCCTGGGTCACGATTCCCAGTAGGAGACTGGGTTTTCTGTGATTCTCCTCATCATCGCTTTCATCATAATCGATGGGAAAGTAACCGATGTGTGGGAAATAAAAAAGGAAGACCTGCAATAGGTTTCCGAAGCCCGATGGGCCAATGAAAGCCATATGACCATCTAATTTACTGTAAATTTTGCCGACAGATGATTCCTTTAAATTCTTTGACATCCCGTATGAGAAGAGCTGCTTCGTTTTATTTGATCAAAATGTGTTTGAATAGCGGGCATTACTCCTTTCAAAGTAGTTGACATTTTGTCAGAACCTGTCTAAAGGTTCATAGTTGGCTCATCTTATATTTTTATTAATTTGATTTTGACTACAATTTGCGAAATTAATCGCTTCCATTTTGTTTAATTCTTTCCAGTACAGCAGTTACGGTATTTTAACGGCCATACGCAGTGTGCTTAGGCGCCCTATGTTCTTTTTGGCTACGGGCCACAACATGCCTTGAGACGGCCCTGCGCAGCATGAAATACAGCTATCAGTCGACTTACGAGGACATATGATAGTTTGGGTTAGGCGGGATACGTGCTTGGCCCTGCGGAAGAAAAAAAAAAATTGTTAAGCTTAAGGGACTTAACTACGGGGTCATCAGTCCATAAACTTACAAACTACTTATGAACTACCTACAACTAAGGACAGCACAAATATCCATGCCCGAGGGGGGATTCGAACCCCCGACCGTAGTGACCGTGCAGACCGTGACTGAAGCGCCTCAGTCCCCTCGGCCACCGCGGCCGGCCCCGCGGAATAGCTGCGTGGTCTAAAGCGTCATGCTTTTGACTGGGTGGCAGGTCCCACCGGAGGTTAGAGTCCTCCCTCAAGGATTGTGTGTGTGTGTGTGTGTGTGTGTGTGTGTGTGTGTGTGTGTGTGTGTGTCAGAGAGAGAGAGAGAGAGAGCGAAAGAGAGAGAGTAGTTCGTAAGTCTAGGGACTAGCTACTATATCAGTTTGATCCAAAAGTTTCAGAAACATTTAAACATTTGTGGTAGGTACTTGAGTATTCCTTCCAGATGGGGTGTCTAAGAGGCTTAGAGAAACTGCCTAGTAATCTGGAATCTTAAGGTTCGAAATTTGCCGCTGGCACAAATTTTCAAGTGTCCCTGTAATTATTATTACCGTACCTTCAAGCTCCTCAGACTCTATGACCCCAGTTAAAATCTGTATTTAGAAAAGCTCCATGTCCGTAAGAACAGACTTCGATTTAACTCCGAGTTAAATCAGGTTGTATAAAAACTAGTTACCTCGGCAATGCTTCCCAGTAGGTAATGTGTATGGGCTATAAATCCCAAATGTCTTCTTCTTTCTACTTCTATCCCTTCCTCCCTCCTCTTTTTCCCCCATGTCCTCCTCCCCCTACCTTCCCATCACTCTCTCTTATCCAACATATCCCCTCCTCTCTGCGTCTATATCATGCCCTCTTTGTAAATCCGTATCATTCCCCAATTCTCTATCTAGTCTTCCCCCCCCCCCTCCCCTTCTCACTCTCTCTCTCTTTCTCTCTCTCTCTCTCTCTCTCTCTCTCTCTCTCTCTCTCTCTCTCTCTGATCTTATTTATTGTCATTGCAGTCGGGACCCAGATAGGACATAGAAGTCAACATGGATGGTTAAGTCAGTTGGAAACAGGCAATTAGAGAGATATTTCGAGCTGCTCTATCTGTAAGGTTATTAGCTTTAAGGCAGTATTTTTATTGGTTTGATTGTAGGAACAGGTATGATTATAAATTTAGGCAAAACCCAACTTTCCTCTTTTATGTTAAAAATGACTGGAGAAAGGAAAAGAAAACCGCACATTTGTACAGCACACACGTATTTCTCGCAACGAGCAGAGCGGAAATGCTTTTTGTAATATGTTTATATCTTATTGAGAGTTTTTGAATTGAAAACAAAGCATGATTATGCTTCAATGATAGAAATTCCGTGTGAAACGAAACAATCAATTGAAATACAATAAAAGAAATGGAAATACAACGTTTCGGCCGAGGATCTTGGCCAGAGACGAATGATGCCAATGGCTCTGATGAAGATGTCAATTTGGCAATTTGACCTTTCCGCCCACACAACGTAATCTCGACGGTTCTTGCCGAAATTTCAAAGCGTTGAAATATTGACAAACAGTCTTCATTGTTCTGAAGACAACTGATGCACCCGCTGCGTAATCGACTGCTCGATCGTATCTGAACGCCAAACGTTCAGTTCTAATCGTTTCACGTGGCCAAATTATTTTGTGCGTAAGCTGCAACTGAGAGAGTCGACGTCGACTGTACCCCCATTGTTCCAGAGCCAAGTCGGTTCGCGCTTGAGAATTTCTGTTACGATTTACCCCCAAGCGCTGTGTACGATCTTCGTCAGTCTCATTGACTCTACAATCGCGCATTATGATTCCGTTGCGCGAACGCAGACGAATATTACGATACTGGAAGTATTAAAATAATAAACCACAATTTGTACTGAATTTATTTGCAGCACTCCAAGATACCACGAAATGGCATCAATTATATCTTTACAAAGCTGTGAAGATCAACAACGACAACACAATGGATGTAAGAATAATACGGAGGGGCTTCTAAAAGAATAACGCGTATGTTTAATCTGTGTGACTGCTTTAACTTTGTTTGCATAGGGAGGATTTTGCACTATAGTGATTGTCATTTTTACGACGCGATTCCACCCGTCTGGAAGCGTACTTTCAGTTTTCTCAAATTCTGATATTTTCCGGTAGATTTTGCAGTTGCTCCCAGGCAAGTTATGCCTGTTCTCAGCATAGATAACGCCATCTCCCTTTATTCTAACCGTCTTTGTGTATTTTTCCCTCCGTTACAGCGTATTTGATCGTTAGGCGAGTAGCGAATGAATAAGCTGAATGTCGAGAATCTAAAAAATGATCCGAGCCGGAAGCGTACTTTCAGTTTTTCTCAAATTTCCATATTTCCCGGTAGATTTTCCAAAAAAATTTCTTTCATACAAACCTTGTCCTGAGAATTACGAACACAACAAAGAAAAGATCACTTAAATCGATGAAGCCATTCTCAAGTGATGCGCTTTCATGCAGGTGGTAATTCATTTTTATTAATCTCTGTCTATATAAATGCGAAAGGAGGCATATTCCATCACTCACTCAGAATCTAAACACGGAATCTCGAAAACTATTTCACCTATGAAGCTGAAATTTGGTAGGAATGTATTTTATAGGTAAAAGACGTCAGCCAATAAAGGATTTTGCGATAGGGCCAATAGTTCAGGACGTCATAAACAATCAAAACCTCCCCGTCTTGCGGCACGTGGTAGTGTGACTTTATCAGTCCACTATTTGAGAAGGAGAGCACTTAGCGACTTGCAACAAACATTAAACATAATTTTAAACCGTTAACAAAGTTTTTCTTGCTGACAGCAGCATCAAAATAATGAAAGGAAAAAAAATTGTCGCTTACAACTTCTTCGGCGTTCATGCAGTAAAATTACGCCGTTTGGCATCACATTTCAATTTATTACTCGTGCACTATTAATTGTATTCGCGAGAAATGTTACATACACATACCACTCAACGTACTTTCGAAATTATATCATAGTACAACACACAATTCTTGAGAAATGACATCATAAAGAATTAGTTTCATAGAAAACCGCCTTATCACGCATGACGAATTGATTTATTACGTCTTTCCTACTAACTCTGTTCGCGACGGATTTTGCAGACATTTTCATATACCCCACGGGATATACCCTCCAAATAATATCGTATTAAGACGTATACCTTAGGTGCTATGACATCAAAGACAATGAAATGCATGAAAATTCGCCCTAATAAGCATGACGTTGTAATTTACTAGGTCTTTACTATCAATCCTATTTAAAAACATTTCACAGGCAGTTTCCTAATATTCCACTCTACGAAATTAGTAAATAATGTTTTTGTAGGACACACAATTCGGGTCATAAACGTGACATCCGTAAATAGGTACTGCATTATGTTTGACATTTTGTTAAGTCGCAGCACATTCCGCAAACAATATTTAAATATTCCACTGAAAGGAGGTGCGATAATATATCACTGAGAGGCACATTGATCAGCAGATACGTTATAACCACTGAACTCTTCGAAGAGGAAACTTCAGGGCAAATTTCACTGTAGATTCAAGCGAAACGTGTCTACAAATACCTCCGATGCCTTCACGATGGCGATGATGGTGCTCCAGGCGAACGTCCACTACCATCATTGGCTGCAGCGTCGAAAGCGGCTCCATCCCATCTGAGCCTCTATAACTCATTCAATTTCGCGGATTTTATTAATTATGCAGTACAACGTAAACGAAGAAACAGGAAATATTAATAGTACCCTGAAGAAACGTATACTATGTGTTGTTCCATCAATGAGTTAACTTAGCTGCAGCATCGTAGGTCTTGAGCTTTGTTTCACATATGTGACTGGTCATGCAACATATAGCTTGTCTGCTCTTTATGTCTATTTGATCATAGCACTTGTCTGACTTTGTTTCATTATATGTACGCTGTATGTTTTTTTTTTTTTTTTTTTTTTTTTTTTTTTACTATTATCAAATCTCTAATTGTTCGTCTGGATTCAGCTCCATAATGTAGCTACATGATAAGACATTGAACTGTTCATTTGGACCTAGTTCCATACTGTAGCTATATAGTACATCTGTGACCTGCCTATATAGCTTTTATATGTTTGTTCAGATAACTAACCATAAGCATACTCAGTATACTTTGCATTCATGTATGATGTGCAGATGGTCTGTTTATGACATTTATGTGACTTTGTTTTATATTTTATTCTGTTGACTCTGTATCTTCAATCAGTTGTTCAGGGAACTTATTATAAGCATACAGTATGTACCATCCAGTTATGATGTACAGCTTCCATCTTACTTTATTTTTTATATGACCTCCAATCAATTTTTTAGGAAACTTATTATAAGCATACATTTTATACTTCCCATTTACTGTATGATGACTATGACATTTTATAATTGGCTAGTTAACATCGTATACCTGAGCCCCACACGACTTACATGCACATTTCAGTTCTATAAAAACACTTTGATGGATTGTATATTTCCATAGTGAAAATGTATGGCGTTTGTATGCATAATAGTTACCATTAATGTGTTAGGAATTGTAACAGACACTAGGTCTTATTTTGTTTACAATATTTCGATTGTCACCCTCTGGGATTATGGTGTGCATGTCTGTTAGCCTTCAGCTGTTATTTTAGCATCTAGACAACTATGCCCTCTAGTGGTAGGTTTCTCAAACAGTCACTGTATCCATGCCACACTAGTTAGTGTGTTGACAGCTCCCAATGGATTAACATCTGGTACTTGACAACTTGGATATAGAACGTGATACACATTGGTACTATGCTCTGAATTCATTTGGTTTGTCCTGTATGTATCTGATTTTCAGTAAGATATTTTTAATTATTCAACTAATTGTAGTTACCATCGCCATACATACCAATTGCTACGTATATTAACGTCTTGATGTTACAGAAAATCTTGGTTGTGCCTGCCATATCAAATGGTTATTGCAGCTCAACAACCAAATACCATTCATATTGCAAATACAGCTGTTGTGGCATGGTATGGAATTATATATAGCTGGAAATGGTGCGATACCATGTGTGACTATGGCAGACAGTTGGGAGTCACTGTCACACCACTAGATGGCCTGGCTACATTTACTACACTTTTCATAATTTAATTATTTTCTCAGTTTGTGTTTAATACAATTTTTGCTTACGTTTGATAATGACAGAGTTCATTGAAACTAGTTACGTTTTATAAATTAATCACTATACAGGGTGTTTCACCTAAGTGTGTTTGCCTCTGTAACTCATAAAATAATAGGTGACGGGAAATTTTAATGCGGTAGGTCAACACAAGAAATGTTACACTTTCTGCGGAGCTATGGACATAGTTTATTGTATCATTTTCCAAAGAGTTACACCACAACGATATAATTTTTTTATACAGAACAATAGTTTTTTCTATCGTGCATTGGATTTGTTGAAACCAGCTGCGTCCAAATCAATTTAAACTACATTCCTATCACTATTCCTTTGGGAGCTACAACCCTTCAAAGTTGTTGGGGCGGAGGCTGCGATAGCGTAGCTGACTGGCCGAGTGGCTATCCCCTGGGGAACGGCCCACTGTCTCGTGACCACCAGCCAGTGAGCTACGCTGTCGTAGCCTCCGCCCCCAAACTAACAGTGATAGGAATGTAGTTTAAATTGATTTAAACGAATCCAATGCACGATAGAAAAACTATTGTTTCATTTAAAAAATTATATCTTTGTGCTGTATCTCTTTGGAAAATGATACAATAAACTATGTTCATAGCTCCGCAGAAAGTGTAACATTTCTTGTGTTGACCTACCGCATTAAAATTTCCCGTCACCTATTATTTTATAAGTTACAGAGACAAATACACTTAGTGAAACACCCTGTATATGTGGAATATAATAAACCATTCTGATTGTTCTACAAAACTGCCATGATTTCTCTGAAATGAACTGAATGTTTGGTCGATTATTCTCCCCTAAATGTTACATGTTTTTAGGAAAGAGGAGATGGACAGAGGGAAAGGATAGGAGGTGTGCTAAATCAAAGAACGGAATACAGAAATAAGTAACCGGGCAACGCCTGGTTTTCAGCTGGTATAGGTTAAAGGTAACATTTCAAACCCCAATGCACGGGACTGTTGATACGTCGTGGACACTGGCTCTGTGCGACATCACGACCGCTCTCCCCAGCGGTGGCTGTGACCGCGCCGCCGCCGGCTGCAACCGCTCATCTGCATAATCACCGCGATCTGGCCGACAGCCGCGCTCGCCACACCGACACACCGGCAGAGTGACGTCACACGCCGCACCAGTCGCGCCAACTCAACGTGGTGTACCGCACTGGTACGTGCAGCGAGGCCCGGGCGGATAAGTTGCGTACAGTCATTTGTTTACAAAATTTTTCATACTGAATCTTAGTAAGATTTGCCTTACAATACAATATATCACAAAACAATTTTTCTCATTTACAGTCAGGTCTCTGATTGTTGCCAGCATGATATTGAAGTACCTGGGAAACAGGTTGCTAGCCTTACTTGCCCAGGGCCCCACTGGGTTTTATCCCTAACGGTTGAGGGACTAACCGGTGGATTTGATAGTCTTTGCCGTCTGAGCACAAAGGTGGCCACGACTCTGAATATGTCCGAGATCCCCAACCTTTTTCCAAGGTAACTGGTATCCCAGCTTTCAGGACCACTTACTTGGACACTCATACGTTGCCAGTGCTTCATGAACTGTGAACCAGCGAACAGACTGAGATTGTGGGGTCATGTTACACGCATCGGAGAAGCAAGGTTACCTAAGACACTCATGAGCTCGTCAGTGGATGGTAAGAGGAATCAAGGAGAAAGTACTTTGATTCGGTGCAGAATGATGCAGCATTGAATAGGGGATCATGGAGGAATTTTATTAGAGGTACTATACTCCAGACTGAACGCTGAAAGGCATAATCAGTCTCTAATGATGATGATGATGATGATGATGATGATGATGACAATCAGGGCCGGCGCAAGCCAAAGTGCGGCCCTGTGCGAGCTGCTAAATTGCCGTCCCCCATTTTATTTTATTTATTTACGTATTTTTTTAACGTTTGTGGAATTTTACTTAAACATATCTGTAGGAAATGTCAGCAATCGATCGAAAATATTTGATTTTACTTTTCAGATCTGCCTAGGTTTCGACCATTTACTGGCCGTCACGTTGACAGTTACGTTTAGCATCACAGTATAGATGTAAACATAAAGCATTGACAATTGCCACACTGTGTCCGAAATCTAAGTAGATCTGGAAAAAAAAATTGCGACTGATTGGTGACATTCTCTACAGATTTGTACAAAACAGTCGCTGGGTACCGTTTCAAAAATGGAGTCAAACTTTATTGGCCGGCCGCGGTGGCCGAGGGGACTGAGGCGCTCCAGTCACGGTCTGCACGGCCACTACGGTGGGGGGTTCGAATCCCCCTCGGGCATGGATATTTGTGCCCTCGTTAGTATTAGGTAGTTCATAGGTAGTTTGTAAGTTTAGGGACTGATGGCCCCGTAGTCAAGTCCCATAAGCTATACAAACATTTGAACTTAACTGCTAAGGTCATCAGTCCCTAAGCTTACACACTACTTAACCTAAATTATCCAAAGGACAAACACACATACCCATCCCGAGGGAGGGGTTACATATTAGTCATCGCCGTATCACTTCACTTTTCTTGGCTTTAGGCTGTTAGGACGACGCGTGTTTATACGCCGACTCGCCAATTTTTGAAGTAACAGATCATAACAAAAATTGATTTTCCTATTCTGCAATCTTGAAGGAGAAGAATTCTAACTCATGAGTAACGTGCATGCGCAATACTATTTGTACGTTGTATGAAAAACACTTACCTATTACATCCCAAGTTGCAAGAAATTCGGACGCACCAATTCTTCTAGGAACTAGGTCACGTGAAAAACGGCGAGGCTTCGGTTAAACTAACAGCCAAGAGGAAAAAGCAAGAAGCTCACAATTAGTATGTGACAGATGATATGGATAAATGTATTATCAGGCTGAAATTTCTACGACATTATGAACAATTGAAAGAAAAAAAAACGAACTGTGAGAAAACTTCACAACTTTCGTCAAATAGAACACGTTACGGACAGACAGACATCAAAAAATCGCCGTTATTTTTGCAAATATCTCTGAAATCTCTGAAACGATATGCGATATGAAAAAAAAACCGTAACCTAAAGTGGTCCAAAAAGATTACAACTCAAGACCGAAAGGTACGTCGATCACTAAGATCCAGAAATGGAAAAAAATCACAGATCTCGCCAGTTTGCCTACTGTGTGTTATATGTTTTTAATTTTTAGGATTTGTAACTAATTTTCTTTCATTTTCAGCAACTACGTAACGTTGCCAGTTTCTCCAGAAAATATTGCAACATACTTCCAGCGACTTTGCTACATCCTTTTATCATCTACCAGAAGAAATATAATAAATATAAGCATATAAATATGTAGTTCTAGATGTAACAAGCGTTCAAGATGTGTATATCCTGACTGAAGCATCGTATAAAATCTTACCATGCCACGGATTCGAACACAGGCCTCCAACTCAGTGTACAATCACGCTCACCGCTACGTCTCCTTCAACAGTGACTTCTCCAGGCGCACACATATACCCAATACTCTTACCACCTGAACACCATTCTTTTGTGACGGACTGAGGAGGGAAGCTCATAACCTAAATTCGTGTGGTTCTTGGAGGCCAGTGTGTCAGACGTAGTGGCGAGGTCAACTGAGCTGGAGATCGGGCTTCGATTCCCACCATTGTTACAGATTTTCAGACTCAGCTACATTCTGCACATAAACTCTCAGATGGGTGTTCTGTTCAGCACCACACACTTCGCTTTTCGAATGTATGTGACTGATGACGTAGTAGTTTAGTCCCCTATAAAATACCATCGGACTGCAGACTGATCATATATCAAATGTGACTGTAGTTTGCGAATTCAACAAGCATAGCAGTACATTTAAAAACACCGTATGATTTAAACTTTAACTGTAGTTTAGTGTATAATCCAAAATGAAAAGAAACTGATTGCATAATTCTGCTTTCTGTTTTTGGCCTCCTTTCTCTGAAGTTGCAGTTATACAATCTGTGTAGGTTAGGTAACCGTCTTATGCAACTGTAAATTAGTCTAATTTATACCAGACGCGTTTTGCTTTATTCTAAAGCATTATCAGTGGTCAACTGTAGAAGAAATATTATTATTATTTTTTTTAGATTATTTGTTTGATTAAATTCGATCGATAACTGTTCTCTTGCAATGGGATTATTTTGATTCTGAATAAAATGGACTACTAATATTACTCACGCATTTTTATATTGTCCACTTCATGTGTATTTTGTAGCACATTACCACTTGCTGTCACTGTTTATATTTACACTTACACTTTCTCGTAAAAGTGTTAGAAAAATCGCCATTTCTATGTCTTGGCCGCCTTTGTATGTTGTTTAGTTTATTTTTCCTCTGTGTGTGTGTGTGTGTGTGTGTGTGTGTGTGTGTGTGTGTTATTTGCGTACAAGTTCTATGTTTCGCATTGTGATATGTGTTTTTGTTTCGATTATGTCAAACCAGGGGTCTGCTAGAAACTGTGTGTGTGTGATATTCTGACTGTAATGTGTGTGTGTGTGTGAGAGAGAGAGAGAGAGAGAGAGAGAGAGAGAGAGAGAGAGAGAGAGAGAGAGAGAGAGAGAGAGAGAGACCAAGGAAACATCAGCAACCAGACATTGTTTAAATTAATAAAACAAATAGTAGACGAAGACAAACCTCCCCCACCCTCAAACCCACCACATAATACGACCGCATAAAACAACAACAAAACCCTAACCCCCCCCCCCCTTACACACACACACCCGTACAGAAAATCAGAATCTCTCTCTCTCTCTCTCTCTCTCTGACACACATACATACACACAGAACTTCGCTAGTTAAACTACAATTGTATTTACGAGGGTCATTCCAAAGCAAATGTACTAATTTTCTATAAAATGCAGGTTTATTCCACATGTTCGAAAGTTTTACAGTGTGTAAATATATCCTTTAGGAACAATATTTTCATTTCTCCATAAAATTCCTATCCCTCTCGACTGCTTCACGCGCATCGTCTGGAGTGTGTGCAGTATGAGGCCTGCCGCTGCGAGGACAATCCTCAATATTGCCGTGCCCGCTTTCATCACGTAATTTTCTTGCCCACCGACTAACTGTACTGCGATCGACAGCAACATCTCCATACACCTTTTTAAACCTATTGTGGATGTTCCCACTCTCGTTTTCACAGCACAGGAATTCAATAACAGCACGTTGCTTATGACGAATGTCAAGTGTAGCAGCATCTTGAAGATACGCTGTGACGGCGGCACTCACGGCAATTGAATTCAGTTTGAAAACAAGCAGGAAGGACGTATCTACACACTGTAAGACTTTCAAACATGCAGAATAAAGACTGTATTTAAAAAAAAAAATAGTCTGTATTTCTTTTGGTGTGACCCCCGTATAAACTCACACACACAAAATACTGTCAGTACATCACATACAAAGTTTCTACCAGACGCCTGGTATGACAGAAACGAAATAAAAAAACGCACTGACGTTTATTACCGCCCACTTTAGATTTGTAGTTTTATAAGTTTTTGCAAACATTTTGGACCAAAATAATAAAAAATTAAGGTGATAATATTACGACTCTACTATTGTGGTGATATCTATGCACCCAACACGTAGCATTTGTTCTGTTTCAAGAACATGCCATGAAATACATAGCATCGAATTGTAAACAATTTAACACATGTACATAAACTGGGGAGATACTGTTACAGTGTCTGTTTTAAATGACGTGTTGATAATACTGCCTTTGTATATATATTGAGCACTAGAGTTATGTGGAATTCACTATTACCACACTTATTCCTTTTGTGATTTTAGCTGTAAAAGGAAACGTAATTACGGTTTGAAATAGAATATTTGCTTTTTATTTTAGCGCAGAGCAGTGTAAAATGAACGAAGTCATATCTGAACTACAGGAAATGTAATACCATCTACGTTAAAAGCGTCCATAGCAACAATGTCAAAGGCAAACATTTTAGTAGATGCATCGATTCTAATTAATGATTTTCAATATATTACACAAATAGTGAATAAACGCTTAGAAAAAAATAAACAAGGGAATTTGTTGCAATGTATACACTTCCCAAAATGTTCAAATGTTTGTACAACTTATGGGACTTAACTACGGGGTCATCAGTACCTAAGCTTACAAACTACTTATGAACTAGCTAAGACTAAAGATGGCACAAATATCCATGCCCGAGGGGGGATTCGAACCCCCGACCGTAGTGGCTGTGCAGACCGTGACTGGAACGCCTCAGTCACCTCGGCCACCGCGGCCGGCTATACACTTCCCTTCTGTTTGATTAAGAAACTACACTTTCCACAGAAATCTGGGACTTCCTTTATATACGAAACTACCTGTGTCAGCACTTTGTGTAGAATGTTCATTATTACAGTACCCTGCCAGTTTACGTGCATATGCTTCAGAAGACCACTGTTCAATTCGTTGTTACGTATTCAACGGCATGTACACGAAATAGAACAAACATGCATTTTAGAGGGAGCATTCTTACATATGCACAACTCTTACCATTGAAGAACATAGGTCTATTTAAGTAATAAAAGTGTCTGAAAACTTTTACGTCGTGGCGGGTTCCGAACCACCGACCTTCAGCATCACAGTCCAACGCATTGCCACTCCACTATTGCTCACAAACATAAGATGCATTTCTAATCTCGTATTATTGATAACCGTTGTTAACTGATGCTAATACGGCATTTTTAGACACTAGATTATCATTTATCGTACGAAGAAACACGTTAATTCTTCCGGGCGCCATTGCTCTGAAATGACAACGTGTAAGTTACAATAAGAAAATCATCAAATACGCAACGCAAGATGGAGTATGCCAGATAGAGTTCTGGGCAAGGAATGTCACGTGACATTTCTTGTCCAAAATATTTGAAAAGGCGAGGTTCTGGTAGCCAAGAATTATGTCTGTAAAATTTGGTGCCAATTAGTTGAACGGTTGGACCGAAAAAGGGGAACACGTTACGGACAGACAGACATACAGACATACCAAAATCGGTGTTATTTTTGCAAATATCTCTGAAACGATGCGGGATATGAAAAAACATAAAGGAACAAAGTTGTAGAGAATTTTCTCCACTACAAATTCGGTTATTCAATTTTCGTGTCAGATGAATGGTTAAGCCGTTATTTCCATTCAAATTTCGAGCTGATAAAAGACGATCGCAAAGGTCCACTTTTAGTGTTACTACCGTAACCTAAAGTGGGCAAAATCACATTCACAGTGCGAACCAAAGAACTTGTACGCAAATGACACACACACACGCACACACACAGAGGAAAAACAAAACAAACGATATACAAAGCCTGCCAAGCCATAGAAATGTCGAGTTATCAAAAATTTTATAACATAGTGTAAGTGTAAATATTATAAATATAAATAGTGACAGTAAGTGGCAATGTGCTACAAAAGACACATGAAGAGGACAATATAAAAATACGTAGTATTAGTAGTCCATTTTATTCAGGATAAAAATAATCCTATTCCATGAAAACTATTATCGACCGAATTTAATCAAACAAATAATCTAAAACGAAACATTTCTTGCACAGTTGACCACTGAAGATGCTTTAGATTAGAGCAAAGTCTGGTCGAAATTAGAGTAATTTACAGTTACATAAGACGGTTACCTAACCTATACAAATTGAAACTGATTGACTGTACACTGAAGAGCCAAATTAACCTGGTGTAGTCATGGGCATACAAACTCAGAGATACGCAAACACTCAAAGGACGGCGATGCGTGCTGCAACGCCTATATTGGCCAAAGGCGTCTGGCGCAGACGTTATATCGGTTACTGCTGCCTGAATGACAGATATCACGATTTAAGTGAGTTTGAAGGTGGCCCGGAGAGAGTAGCCGTGCACACTAAGGCGCTTTACTGTGGAGTGCACGACGGATTTTGGAGTCCGCCCTCGTGCATGGGTGTGTTCGTTGTCCTAAGCTTAAATTAGTTCGTTTTTAAATCCGGTGACTGATGACCGCTAAACATTTTTGAACTTTGTGTTATAGATGATGCACTGGATACAGGACCTAGAATGTCCAACGTAGCGATGGCAATCTGGTAAAACATAAAATCTCCGACACCTCCGAGGCTGGAAAACGAACCTTGAAAAACAGGGAGCAGTGACAACTGAAGGTGCAACCCTTCCACAAATTGCAGCAGATTTTAGTGCTGGACCATCAGAAATTGTTAGTGTGCGAACTATTTAACGAAACATCATCGATATGGGGTCATTAATCAATTAGCAGGCGACTGTTCAAGCTCATGGAGGCTCTGATACGATACGATACGAGACTTTTTTTTTTTTTTTTTTTTTTTTTTTTTTTTGACATGTCCGTAAGAAAAGACACTATATGTTGACAGTAACGGCCGTAATTCTTACCAATTCGAAATACTGAAACATTTCGACTGTTTCAGGGCATTGAAATAAATCCAATGGCGAAGATGAAAATTTGTGCTGGACCGGGATTCGAACCCGGATTTCCCACTTCGGGCCATCGGTCGCCACAACCAATTAGGCTCTCCTAGCTCGCTTACCAACCCAAATTTTCACTTGTAGCACTCTGCGAAGTCAGTGCGCCCTGCCCAAGTGATTCCACTTGCTCACAGCCTATACTGGATTCCCGCAAGGGTTCGAGCGTATTAATGCGTCCACATTGAAATTGTCAGTTGCCTGTTGGGGCAGACATACAATTACTTAAATTGTGTCTGTTTTTTTCGGACATGTCCAGGAGACTTCGTAATTATTTTGGACTGATCGACTTGTGGCAATCTTGGAGGGACGCAAATAAAGCATTTCTTCGATTACAAATCGAAATATTTTTCAAGTAGTGAAAAACTACATTCGTAATTGTGTTTCGATCTGATTTATTTAAGACACGCAACACCATTTAATGTACTTACAGTAAGTACAATGTTCGTGATGAAACAGTGCCAGCCTTAAACACGCCTTCGTATTCTCAGACTTAAGTGCGGGGAATAACTTCTGCCTCTAGCCGATTATTCATGCATACCCTGCAGTTAGGGAGCCTGTACTCTGAATTAAGGCAGCGCCGGCAGAACTTTATCCGCGTGGAGTTGGCCGCAGCTCTTACAAGTGTCCTCGCCGCGACAAGGCTAGCGCCTGACCTCAGAGACACTGTGGAATTTCAATTAAGGAGGCGATTTCTGCTCTCTCTGTCTGGCGGGCTCTCCGCCGACCGCTGCCCCCCGGGGACACTAATATCCAGCCGCTAGACGGCAGCCACTTCCAGGGGCCGAAATGCGGCGGTAGTCACTTCTGGCTTACGCCCGCGCCACGTCTTCACAAGTCCACCTCCATACACTGAAGACAGTCTGAAATTCTCCTTTGATTTTCTTCGTAGTCCGAGAACGAATATGTAACCCGTGGGATGTATTATGTGCAGGATTTTCCGAAATACCCATTACAAACATCGACGATATGCTGCGGGGAGTACAAGAGATATTGATAGAAAAACCATTTCCAGAAACTTGGTCTCTGTGAGCACTTCTATATGTTTTAATTCTTGGTTCCTAATATTTTTGGAGGGGGCAGTGTGGAACAAAATAAGACAAAATGTGTAATATACAATGACATACTTTAACAGCTATAAACACGTTATCATATTCGCCCTGTGTACAATGTTAGTCCCCATAGCTCTTAAAGTAGGCATTTTATAGTGAATGTTTGTTATACATTCTTGCCTTGTTACGCAACTACCCCGTGTTGATATTCATAAGAGCTTTCAATAGAGGAGTTTCGATTCACAATTAAAAAAAAAGAAAAAAGAAAGCACTCATCGTTCCACTGAATGTCTTATGAGAATGGGGTTTCCTTCTAAAAGTACTGTGTAGCGGAAAACGGCCTAAAGTGACATACTAAAACATTGAGAGTCCCTCACAGCTCACAGCTTGGCGTCATAACATTTTAATTTCACTCCATGACTGGGGCCTTCGACGCTCCCTACCGATTTTTATTATTCAATTTTTATTCCGCCACTTGCTCCGTGTTAGGGTCGACTCTTTAGTCGCATCCCCCTTCCCCTACGATTCTAGGAGAAAGGCGTTCCACAGGGTTCAGTATTTACTGTAATACTTTTCCTAAACGCCATTAGTGGGTTGGTGAGCATTGTTTGGACCGTTGGTCACACGTGCGCTGTGTGTCAACGATTTTTGCGTATTGCCCAGCTCCTATTCAGTATGCTAAACACCATCTCCAAGATGCCATTCGTCGGGCTTCCACACGGGCTCTTTCCCATGGTTTCCAGTTCTCTCAGTCTAAAACGAGGGTAACGCATTTTTGTCGTCGTAATACATTGCACCCTGATCCAAAACACTTGTAGGGCACTGGAAGTTCTGGCACAACTCCCTTCTTTGGACTATATTACGCACCTTATACTGCACACACCCTGTTGTATGGTGCCCGACCTACGAATTCCAAGAGAACTCTTCCAAGGTCCAAAAGATTTTATCGCCCTCACCATTTGTCGCACTCATTACTTCTCGAGTTTCATAGTGGTTCATCTTTCACACTGAAGGCACGAAAAGGTCTTAGGGAATATGCTCTTCCATCTCCTGTCGCTATGAAATGCCTTCCTCTGCTCGAATTATGTGGCGTGTTTGTGGCTGGACTGACGGCCATTAGCAGAACCCTTCATTTTATTAAACAGGGCGCCCTGGACCGTGTTTCAATCTGCGTCGACTCAATGAGCACCCTGCAGGCTGTTAGCCTGCAAGAAGCGTGATTTTGGAGCACTCTTACCGTCCCAAGACGTCCATTTCTTTTTACCTTTTTGTAACATCAGGAATTGTCTATGAGGAGTGCGACTGGAAATTTTATGCAATGTAAAGACATTTAAACAATGTACTTATGCTCCACATTAGCTATATTACTTATAATATTTCTCTATTATGTACAACTAGTTTCAGTGAAGCTATGTCACCATTTACAAGTACTTCTGTATCAAAGACTTTTCTTAATCCTCTACGAAAAACTTCTTCCCAAAATTAAAGTACTGACTCGATATTAATATAATTGGTAATAAAAATGAAGCATTCTGTCTGAAATAATGGATTCCTACAACAAGTTGTTACGTCATTCTTGTAATAATAGCTCCTTAAAAATACCCTCTTCACAAAATTAAAGTGCTGACTTCATTATAAAAATAAAAATTGAACATCCTGTCTAACATAATGGATTCCTACATCAGGTTGTTACACCATTCCTGTATTTGGTCACTTTTACGCATGATCTCTTCGCATACCTTCGTCTTGCCGCCCACTTTGTTGCCTTTCTCTGGTTTCCCAGTCATGACGTTATTCTAGGAATGGACAGGCTGACCATTCGCCCAGAGCAGCAGTCACTTGATACCCATTTCCCTTGACAATCGTGTGTTCAGATAAGCGGGTGCAGGTACGATCTCTGCTTTTACAAAAATGGAGCAGCAACTAGCAGGCTACTACTCCATATACTAAACTCCGTACAATCAAGGAGATCAATGCAGTTTGGAGTTCTTCCTTACCCTCTTCTCGGAGGAAATCCACTGTCCTTTATCGTCTCCGCATTGCATATTTCTGGCTGACCCATAGTTTTCGTCTGTGTAATATCACTCCTGCAGGTGGTAATTGTAGAGCTCTACGACCGGTGGCCCATATCTTATTAGAATGTCCCTTCCTCTTCGCTCTCCGTACCAAATATGAACTTTCGTACTCGTTGCATCTAGTTTTGGCGGATGATCAACGGATCAATGACAGGGTTCTCATTTGCCTCCGTGAACGCGTTTTTTATTCTTAGTTATAAGATTTTATTTCTGACCCTAAGACGGGAAGGGTGACGTGTGGGTTTATGGCTCTCCGGCAACAGCAACAAGCGTGGTTTTTGAGCACTCTTACCGTCCCAAGACGTCCATTTCTTTTTACCTTTTTGTAACATCAGAAATTGTCTATGAGGAGTGCGACTGGAAAGGTTATTCAATATAAAGACATTTAAACAATGTACGTATGCTCCACATTAGCTATATTACTTATAATATTTCTCTATTATGTACAACTAGTTTCAATGAAGCTATGTCATCATTTAAAAGTACTTCTGTATCAAAGACTTTTCTTAATACTCTACGAAAACCCTCTTCCCAAAATTAAAGTACTGACTCTATATTAATATAATTGGTTCTCTTATTACAGAAATGATGTAACAAACTGATGTAGGATTGCATTATTGTAGACAGGATGTTTCATTCTTATTACTTTTACTTTTATAATCATTTGTATTGGTATAGCGTCTGTACCTCAATTTTAGGAGGAGGTTATTATTTGTAGAGGATTAAAAAAAGTCTTCGATGCAGAAATACTTGAAAATGGTTATATACCTTCATTGAAACTAGTTGTACATAATAGAGAAATATTATAATATAGCCACTGTGTTGTTTAAATTTACTTATTAAAAATATCTCTTTACCTTGTTTTTAACCCTGTTCTCTTCTTAGATGTTTAGGCTCCTGCTTCAGAGGCATAATCTGTCAACCAGTACATGCTTGTGACTAATGAGTCGGAGTTATAGCGTTTAAAGTGCTTTTGGGATGGGCATTGCAGGATTTATGATTTTATGTCTGTATAATTGATTTATGCTATTACGAAATCGTTGGTACGAGAATGAAATACGATATGAACACGTATTATAGCATAACTCAGTTTAGAACTGTAAATCACTATGCACGTAAGTAAAATACAACGAAATGGATGACAAAATATTTTAACAAATGTAGAATATAAGAAGTAGAATTCAAAATGTTTGCAGTATGCAGTATGCAGTATTGATAATACTTTCAGTTCATATAGTTTCAAAATCATTACATTGCTGACACAACTCATACAATTATCAAGTCAACACTTCAAATTGGTGAAGAGTTCTTTTTGTAAAGGACCTGTTCTCTTATCACACACAAAATTATTTCAGCATAATGAGTATAACTCCATTTTGACAGTTGACAAACTCCAGGATCACTCCCATTTCTTTGCATATGCTGAATAAATGGCAGTAATATATGGTTTGTTCTCTCCTTCATCTGTAATAATGTTAATGCCTGACAACTCTTCTACGTCTGAAGATTTAGCCCTGGTATTACATAATTTAACCGGTTCAGTTGGATTTTACGACTTTACATGGGTCGTAGAATCAGGAATGAAATGTCTGGTGGAGCAAAGTTCATGTCAACATTACGTCAAAGATGTTATGTGACGTCATAACTTATAGTGTCCACCTTGAGAACACTCCTTTCTCTTTACACAGGTTTCCAGCCAAGATGGCGTTTTATTCATTTGGATGACCAATTTCGACGTGTCGCAGACGTCATATTATGATCTTCTGTAGATGTCGCTGTTACATCTCATGAAGGCCCTAGCTTCTCGCGAGATATTTGTAATAAGATAGAGTAGCTAGGACCTACATGAGATGTAACAGCGAGATGTACAGGAGATCAGAAGAGGACGCCTAAGACTCCGAAATCGGTCATCCGAATTAAAACGTCATCTTCACTGGAAACCTACGTAAATTGATTCGGGACCGCCCCAACTAACCATGAGTTCCTTCTCATTTCTGTCTCCTTTCCTTCAATCGTATTTATACGACCTTTGTACATGTCGCTATTTGTACTATCAATGCACAACACGAGAGGGGCGTGACTTCTATCGCGACAGGATATTACCCAAAAGCTCTTTTATAAAGTTTTTCAACCCGGTATCTTCTCAGACGATGTACCCTGAGCAGATGGATGACACTCAGGTCGGAGATCCGTTGAATTGAAGTGAGAATGAAAATCCAAAGTGAATTTTTGTTGGCTCCGATATAAACCAATAATGCTATATAGTTTGCAGGGGTGCCTTCCACATAAACTACAAACAACTACACACGTATACAATAATTACACGACATACAGTAAAACTTTAGTTACCTAAAAATAGGATAATTACGGCACAGTTACTCAGATGTTGATCGAGCGGCCAAACGCGTATTACTCCCAACGCGTATTATACGCTTTGGCATGATCCTACCGTCGCGATAGGTGAGACAGGAATAAGCTATGTCCGCCAGAGCAAGAGGGTTCTAAGCGCGCTTTTGGCGGGAAAGGAAGTTATTGCGACGAGCTCACTCATTTTGTTATTTTTGTTTCCAAAAGCTAGGAATTTACAAAATTCCGAAAACGTCGGAAGGTTGATTTTTATTGACAAAGATTTTTTACTACAGTATTTATATAATACTGATTTAGAAAGTTTGGCGCCTATAATCACACTCTAATATGGCGGCGAGCAATCAGATCATATCTCTTACCAAACTGGCGCACATTTCTGTGGATCGTACCTGATGCAAACTATTCCGACCCTCAGCTTTCCTATACCACTTGTGACGTTATGGGAAACTGCGAGACCTCTAGCTATACCGCGCCTAACTATAAATTGAAGTAGGAGCTGCAAATGCCATACCCATTAAAATTTCCTGAAGTCTTTTTGTTTTTTTAAAGGTCTTCCCCCTTCAGAGATTTCATATTTGGTTTCGAAGTTTTTGTTTCAAGTTACTCTTTTAATTTCGAACCTGCTTTTCATAAACAGACAGTAAGTGATGAAAAAAAGAGAAACGAAATAGGCATTACTTGGTCATCATTTCGACAACTTACATACACTTCATCTAAACGCAGTCAAATCAACAAACAACTACGATATGGTCATCCACCAAATTAAAACAAATAAGCGACTATGTAGTTTTGACCTTTTATGTCATTTTGGGCCCATTTCACGTGGTTATTCCTTTATACTTTTAGATTGAAATAAATATTTTGTCAATTGTCTTCATGCCAATACACACACACACACACACACACACACACTCACTCTCATATATTGGCATGAATACCACTGACATTGAGAAACTATTTATTGCAGTCTAAAGGTACAAAGGAGTAACCAGGTGAAATGGAGCCAAAATGCAGCCAAAGGACAAAACTACATAGCAGCTTATTTGTTTTTTAATTTGATGGCTGACCATATCATAGTCGTTGGTTGATTTGACTGCATCTAGATGGAGTGTCTGTTAGTTGTCTAAATGATGACCAAAGAATGCCTATGTGGTGAATGAGACATGTTTTCTCTTTATTCAATCATTATGACTACATATATTTGAAATATCAGGCTGGGTGATGTTCCAAAGCAACAAGTTATCCTATCATAATATTTCTTGGGCCGAGTAGTAGGTTCCCAGCTTTATGGGGCGAAGATACCTAGTGGAGCACCAGAGGATGCTGGTAAAACAGTATGTTCTCAAGTTTATACAATTGTTACAAGATTTCGTGTTATAGCTCCTGCCGATCTATCACCTACAACATCAGATGACGTCGCCTTCGGTCGCCGCCTCGCGTCGTCTTGTATGTGCCGGCTTCCGTGTGGTGTTCTGAGAGGCTGTACCCGCAGATGCCTCTGGGAATCGCGGAGACTTTCGAGAATTTGCGCTCGGTCGCTACTTGAGGCTATGCAGCTGGGAACCTCTGGAGTCGGATGCCGTGGTGACCGATGAACTCGTGAAACCGGCTAGCAGGATTAGCACAAGAGTGCCAGGCCGTCGACAGAATCATGCCTTTAGGGAACCAACCAATGAAGCCTGAGCTGGCCTCAGGCGCAGCCACACTCCACGAAGACGGTAGTACCTAGGTTCACCATTGTCCATGGATGATGATAAGTTCGAAGTGTAGGAGCTTTTAAATATTTGTAAAATGAGATGTTGACCACAGCTGTATACTATATTAACTCAAAGCTACCGGTTTCCGTTAATGTAACAATCGCAAGCGCCAGCAGAGCTTAGCCAAGTTGCTGGCGCTTGGGAATGTGACATTAACGTAAACCGTTAGCTTTGAGTTAATGAAGTAAACAGCTGTCGTCAACATAGTGGTTAATATTCTGTACTGCCTTACCTGAGACATAAGCTGAATGCAGTGATTAGATCATTCGATCGACGACTGCTCCCCTGAGGATCATCGCTCCCAAAGACCAAGTGACCACAACTTCCGAAAGCGGAAGTATAAACAAAGAAATCGGCTGAAGCTATAACGTGTGGGGCGGTTAATAATGACCGAATGTGTCCTACTTGTGAGTGCAGCGTTCACTCAATGAGTCTGTTTGGTTGTTCATTCTTGTGAAAGAGTTGGGTTTAGTTATGAATTGTTCACAAACTTGTATTCGAAGAAAATGTTGAGAACATTAACGATAAGGTCATAATAGTACTCATCACAATGAGTAATACATATATCAGGAAGAACAGACATACGTAGAGGCGAAGATGTCCTGTGATCCTAAATTCAGTGCGGATCACACCAGCTGCGAACCCTTGCGGGAATCGTGGAACTGCCGGGAGTAATGAGTGATTTGCTCGGCGGCGTTACGTCAGTCGTGTTGAAGTAGCTCGTGCAGTTTTGGTGATAACTCTATCCAGGTGGCATAGTGATCAGTACGACTGTTTGGTTAGCAGGAAATTTGCTTCCCGATGCCAACCGGCCACAAATTATCAACTTTCCCACATTGATTTAATTCAGTGGCATTTTTGAGTTATTATTGTGAAATTTATTCTCGCCTTCATCGTAATGGTTACTTGATCAAAATTCACTCTTTAGGACAAGTAGCGCCTGTTAAGTACGGAACTCGACAGTGGAAATGAATGAGGTGTAATCCCAAAGCATACTGACAAGAAAATAAAAGACTCGGAATCACTACTTTTAAGTATTGACTCGTACAGAACACTATGGTTTGACAGCAACATTCCTACTTTTGAGTGTCGGGTGTATTTGATAATGCTTTCAAATCGTTATTTGCTCGAAATTTGCTGAGAAACAAAAGATGAAAAACGAAAACGCTGCCTGCCGCGGTGGCCGAGGAGACTGAGGCGCTCCAGTCATGGTCTACATGGCCACTACGGTCGGGGGTTCGAATCCCCCCTCGGACATGGATATTTGTGCCGTCTTTAGTATAAGGTAGTTGATAAGTAGTTTGTAAGTTTAGGGACTGATAACCCCGTAGTTAAGTCCCATAAGCTTAACAAACATTTTTGAACCGAAAACGCTCGATGTCTCTTAGGACCCTGGATAGTGTGGAACTGTGAATAAGACTCTTCGCAAGCCAAAATAAGTAGCATTTTCTGCAGTATGTACAGAGTTAGCTGTCTCGCAAAGTGTGCTACTATTTTACATTACGCGAAAATAAAGTCGTTACAACTAATTTAAGATGTTTGCTTTCTTCGACAATTGCTTGTAGCGTGGACTTACATACTCTAAAGAATGCTGTTTCACATTTACACACAATTCATTCACGTAATTTCCGTTTCGTTCTATGGCCTTCTCCAGCATGAAGTAAGGACGCGTCTGCTCTGAGAGTAAAAATTCTTTTGTGGTGACAGGGCCATTTCAGCTTCAAAATGAACCCAGATCTCATCTCTTGTCACAGTCCCCACCGATCAGTTTCAAACCACTGGAATCAATCAAATGAAAAGCTTTACTTTTCATCCACCGTTAGAAACCGCGGGACCACCTTGAACACACTGTTTACAAAAGTACGGATAAGTGCATCCACATATAATATAAGGGTATTGCACGGTTAGGTAAAGTGTTCATTGCATATAAATCGGATAAGAGAAAGTAAAGGTATCATAATTTAAACATCTGTCTAAAAGCGATTGTGTGTATCTAATCTTAAAAAGTACTAAATGAAATTTCGTGTGATTTCGCAGTTAAACTTAGATTAGGTGGGAGGCAACGGATAGACTTTATAACGCACACAAGCACGCGCGCGCGTGCGCGCGTCCGCACACGCTTGTGTGATGTTACTTATTTCGGGCATGTCCCGAGGAACAAACACTTTTGTATAATATATAATACAAAATGCCGATGAATGGGAAGCACTTCTAGGCATTTATAATCAAAAAGTAGTTAGTTTTTTAAAAAACAGGGAGTTCGGGAGTTTGAAGAATAGTGGGCAGGGAAAAGTTGATAACATGTATCTGAAGGGAGGCGTGCTTGAGTAGTCCATACAGCTGTGGTGCTCGCTGTGACCCTGTTGTGTCGGGGTCAGCGCAACTGCCTAGAAAGAAGGAGGCCCGAGTTCGATTTCCGGATGGGTACACAATTTCAACTTAACCCATTTACAGTTAATGTCGTAAATTCTTTGAATATGAATATAGGCTTCATCTGATATAAATCTGAGATGGGAAGGAAAGATGTAATTTGAAGTTGTAAGTATGTTATGCTAGGGTGTTTTTCTTTTTTTTCTTTTTTTTAAATGATTATTATTTATTTATTTTGATGGGGGGACTACACTGCTAACGTCATCAGTTTCCCCTTCGGTGGGTGGTTAGGGGTGGTATAAATGGTGAGGAAGGGAAAGGGAATCAGTCCAATAAGGAAAGAAGGCAGAAAGACGCTATGCTCGCCACTCACCTACTCAGGAATGAAGCGTCAGCCCCCTGGATGTTACGATTACGAATACAGTGCAATACGGAAAGAAACCAACAGAGGCGATGTTAGTCCCTTAAAACGCCTAAGAAACAATAGATGCCCCTCTGACGTGTATTGCCTCCGAAAGAGGTTTTGAAAGCGTACGACAGTGACAGAATTAAGCCCCGCAATTTTACCTGTACGAATACAAAGTAGCATTACTGATTTCGTTTTATTTATAACAACCTAGCATCTTTCGACAGGTTGTATTTATTAAACCATAACGACATCCCTTCGCTTTCATAGCTCGATTTCATTTACATAACGATTCTTTGGAAGAACAGTCGAATTTATAAACTTTGCTTTGTAATTTAATTGCGTAGTTATTATAGTGTAGAATGGCAGTGGGAAGAAAAGCGTTTCTGCAAAAGAAATTTGTTAACATCTTACGGTGAATTGCGGAGTATGTATGTAGAAGTAGATCCACTGTCCTTTATCGTCTCCGCATTGGACATTCCTGGCTGACCCATAGTTTTCGTCTGTGTAATATCACTCCTGCAGGTGGTAATTGTAGAGCTCTACGACCGGTGGCCCATATCTTATTAGAATGTCCCTTCTTCTTCGCTCTCCGTACCAAATATGAACTTTCGTACTCGTTGCATCTAGTTTTGGCGGATGATCAACGGATCAATGACAGGGTTCTCATTTGCCTCCGTGAACGCGTTTTTTATTCTTAGTTATAAGATTTTATTTCTGACCCTAAGACGGGAAGGGTGACGTGTGGGTTTGTGGCTCTCCGGCAACAGCAACAAGCGTGGTTTTTGAGCACTCTTATCGTCCCAAGACGTCCATTTCTTTTTACCTTTTTGTAACATCAGAAATTGTCTATGAGGAGTGCGACTGGAAATGTTATTCAATATAAAGACATTTAAACAATGTACGTATGCTCCACATTAGCTATATTACTTATAATATTTCTCTATTATGTACAACTAGTTTCAATGAAGCTATGTCATCATTTAAAAGTACTTCTGTATCAAAGACTTTTCTTAATCCTCTACGAAAACCCTCTTCCCAAAATTAAAGTACTGACTCTATATTAATATAATTGGTTCTCTTATTACAGAAATGATGTAACAAACTGATGTAGGATTGCATTATTGTAGACAGGATGTTTCATTCTTATTACTTTTACTTTTATAATCATTTGTATTGGTATAGCGTCTGTACTTCAATTTTAGGAGGAGGTTATTTTTTGTAGAGGATTAAAAAAAGTCTTCGATGCAGAAATACTTGAAAATGGTTATATACCTTCATTGAAACTAGTTGTACATAATAGAGAAATATTATAATATAGCCACTGTGTTGTTTAAATTTACTTATTAAAAATATCTCTTTACCTTGTTTTTAACCCTGTTCTCTTCTTAGATGTTTAGTCTCCTGCTTCAGAGGCATAATCTGTCAACCAGTACATGCTTGCGACTAATGAGTCGGAGTTATAGCGTTTACAGTGCTATTGGGATGGGCATTGCAGGATTTATGATTTTATGTCTGTATAATTGATTTATGCTATTACGAAATCGTTGGTACGAGAATGAAATACGATATGAACACGTATTATAGCATAACTCAGTTTAGAACTGTAAATCACTATGCACGTAAGTAAAATACAACGAAATGGATGACAAAATATTTTAACAAATTTAGAATATAAGAAGTAGAATTCAAAATGTTTGCAGTATGCAGTATGCAATATTGATAATACTTTCAGTTCATATAGTTTCAAAATCATTACATTGCTGACACAACTCATACAATTATCAAGTCAACACTTCAAATTGGTGAAGAGTTCTTTTTGTAAAGGACCTGTTCTCTTATCACACACAAAATTATTTCAGCATAATGAGTATAACTCCATTTTGACAGTTGACAAACTCCAGGATCACTCCCATTTCTTTGCATATGCTGAATAAATGGCAGTAATATATGGTTTGTTCTCTCCTTCATCTGTAATAATGTTAATGCCTGACAACTCTTCTACGTCTGAAGATTTAGCCCTGGTATTACATAATTTAACCGGTTCAGTTGGATTTTACGACTTTACATGGGTCGTAGAATCAGGAATGAAATGTCTGGTGGAGCAAAGTTCATGTCAACATTACGTCAAAGATGTTATGTGACGTCATAACTTATAGTGTCCACCTTGAGAACACTCCTTTCTCTTTACACAGGTTTCCAGCCAAGATGGCGTTTTATTCATTTGGATGACCAATTTCGACGTGTCGCAGACGTCATATTATGATCTTCTGTAGATGTCGCTGTTACATCTCATGAAGGCCCTAGCTTCTCGCGAGATATTTGTAATAAGATAGAGTAGCTAGGACCTACATGAGATGTAACAGCGAGATGTACAGGAGATCAGAAGAGGACGCCTAAGACTCCGAAATCGGTCATCCGAATTAAAACGTCATCTTCACTGGAAACCTACGTAAATTGATTCGGGACCGCCCCAACTAACCATGAGTTCCTTCTCATTTCTGTCTCCTTTCCTTCAATCGTATTTATACGACCTTTGTACATGTCGCTATTTGTACTATCAATGCACAACACGAGAGGGGCGTGACTTCTATCGCGACAGGATATTACCCAAAAGCTCTTTTATAAAGTTTTTCAACCCGGTATCTTCTCAGACGATGTACCCTGAGCAGATGGATGACACTCAGGTCGGAGATCCGTTGAATTGAAGTGAG
This sequence comes from Locusta migratoria, assembly GCA_026315105.1. Lineage (NCBI taxonomy): Eukaryota > Metazoa > Arthropoda > Insecta > Orthoptera > Acrididae > Locusta > Locusta migratoria. The sequence continues at coordinate 430,855,471 of CM048747.1, forward strand.
AATGAAAATCCAAAGTGAATTTTTGTTGGCTCCGATATAAACCAATAATGCTATATAGTTTGCAGGGGTGCCTTCCACATAAACTACAAACAACTACACACGTATACAATAATTACACGACATACAGTAAAACTTTAGTTACCTAAAAATAGGATAATTACGGCACAGTTACTCAGATGTTGATCGAGCGGCCAAACGCGTATTACTCCCAACGCGTATTATACGCTTTGGCATGATCCTACCGTCGCGATAGGTGAGACAGGAATAAGCTATGTCCGCCAGAGCAAGAGGGTTCTAAGCGCGCTTTTGGCGGGAAAGGAAGTTATTGCGACGAGCTCACTCATTTTGTTATTTTTGTTTCCAAAAGCTAGGAATTTACAAAATTCCGAAAACGTCGGAAGGTTGATTTTTATTGACAAAGATTTTTTACTACAGTATTTATATAATACTGATTTAGAAAGTTTGGCGCCTATAATCACACTCTAATATGGCGGCGAGCAATCAGATCATATCTCTTACCAAACTGGCGCACATTTCTGTGGATCGTACCTGATGCAAACTATTCCGACCCTCAGCTTTCCTATACCACTTGTGACGTTATGGGAAACTGCGAGACCTCTAGCTATACCGCGCCTAACTATAAATTGAAGTAGGAGCTGCAAATGCCATACCCATTAAAATTTCCTGAAGTCTTTTTGTTTTTTTAAAGGTCTTCCCCCTTCAGAGATTTCATATTTGGTTTCGAAGTTTTTGTTTCAAGTTACTCTTTTAATTTCGAACCTGCTTTTCATAAACAGACAGTAAGTGATGAAAAAAAGAGAAACGAAATAGGCATTACTTGGTCATCATTTCGACAACTTACATACACTTCATCTAGACGCAGTCAAATCAACAAACAACTACGATATGGTCAGCCACCAAATTAAAACAAATAAGCGACTATGTAGTTTTGACCTTTTATGTCATTTTGGGCCCATTTCACGTGGTTATTCCTTTATACTTTTAGATTGAAATAAATATTTTGTCAATTGTCTTCATGCCAATACACACACACACACACACACACACACACACACACTCACTCTCATATATTGGCATGAATACCACTGACATTGAGAAACTATTTATTGCAGTCTAAAGGTACAAAGGAGTAACCAGGTGAAATGGAGCCAAAATGCAGCCAAAGGACAAAACTACATAGCAGCTTATTTGTTTTTTAATTTGATGGCTGACCATATCATAGTCGTTGGTTGATTTGACTGCATCTAGATGGAGTGTCTGTTAGTTGTCTAAATGATGACCAAAGAATGCCTATGTGGTGAATGAGACATGTTTTCTCTTTATTCAATCATTATGACTACATATATTTGAAATATCAGGCTGGGTGATGTTCCAAAGCAACAAGTTATCCTATCATAATATTTCTTGGGCCGAGTAGTAGGTTCCCAGCTTTATGGGGCGAAGATACCTAGTGGAGCACCAGAGGATGCTGGTAAAACAGTATGTTCACAAGTTTATACAATTGTTACAAGATTTCGTGTTATAGCTCCTGCCGAGCTATCACCTACAACATCAGATGACGTCGCCTTCGGTCGCCGCCTCGCGTCGTCTTGTATGTGCCGGCTTCCGTGTGGTGTTCTGAGAGGCTGTACCCGCAGATGCCTCTGGGAATCGCGGAGACTTTCGAGAATTTGCGCTCGGTCGCTACTTGAGGCTATGCAGCTGGGAACCTCTGGAGTCGGATGCCGTGGTGACCGATGAACTCGTGAAACCGGCTAGCAGGATTAGCACAAGAGTGCCAGGCCGTCGACAGAATCATGCCTTTAGGGAACCAACCAATGAAGCCTGAGCTGGCCTCAGGCGCAGCCACACTCCACGAAGACGGTAGTACCTAGGTTCACCATTGTCCATGGATGATGATAAGTTCGAAGTGTAGGAGCTTTTAAATATTTGTAAAATGAGATGTTGACCACAGCTGTATACTATATTAACTCAAAGCTACCGGTTTCCGTTAATGTAACAATCGCAAGCGCCAGCAGAGCTTAGCCAAGTTGCTGGCGCTTGGGAATGTGACATTAACGTAAACCGTTAGCTTTGAGTTAATGAAGTAAACAGCTGTCGTCAACATAGTGGTTAATATTCTGTACTGCCTTACCTGAGACATAAGCTGAATGCAGTGATTAGATCATTCGATCGACGACTGCTCCCCTGAGGATCATCGCTCCCAAAGACCAAGTGACCACAACTTCCGAAAGCGGAAGTATAAACAAAGAAATCGGCTGAAGCTATAACGTGTGGGGCGGTTAATAATGACCGAATGTGTCCTACTTGTGAGTGCAGCGTTCACTCAATGAGTCTGTTTGGTTGTTCATTCTTGTGAAAGAGTTGGGTTTAGTTATGAATTGTTCACAAACTTGTATTCGAAGAAAATGTTGAGAACATTAACGATAAGGTCATAATAGTACTCATCACAATGAGTAATACATATATCAGGAAGAACAGACATACGTAGAGGCGAAGATGTCCTGTGATCCTAAATTCAGTGCGGATCACACCAGCTGCGAACCCTTGCGGGAATCGTGGAACTGCCGGGAGTAATGAGTGATTTGCTCGGCGGCGTTACGTCAGTCGTGTTGAAGTAGCTCGTGCAGTTTTGGTGATAACTCTATCCAGGTGGCATAGTGATCAGTACGACTGTTTGGTTAGCAGGAAATTTGCTTCCCGATGCCAACCGGCCACAAATTATCAACTTTCCCACATTGATTTAATTCAGTGGCATTTTTGAGTTATTATTGTGAAATTTATTCTCGCCTTCATCGTAATGGTTACTTGATCAAAATTCACTCTTTAGGACAAGTAGCGCCTGTTAAGTACGGAACTCGACAGTGGAAATGAATGAGGTGTAATCCCAAAGCATACTGACAAGAAAATAAAAGACTCGGAATCACTACTTTTAAGTATTGACTCGTACAGAACACTATGGTTTGACAGCAACATTCCTACTTTTGAGTGTCGGGTGTATTTGATAATGCTTTCAAATCGTTATTTGCTCGAAATTTGCTCGAAATTTGCTGAGAAACAAAAGATGAAAAACGAAAACGCTGCCTGCCGCGGTGGCCGAGGAGACTGAGGCGCTCCAGTCATGGTCTACATGGCCACTACGGTCGGGGGTTCGAATCCCCCCTCGGACATGGATATTTGTGCCGTCTTTAGTATAAGGTAGTTGATAAGTAGTTTGTAAGTTTAGGGACTGATAACCCCGTAGTTAAGTCCCATAAGCTTAACAAACATTTTTGAACCGAAAACGCTCGATGTCTCTTAGGACCCTGGATAGTGTGGAACTGTGAATAAGACTCTTCGCAAGCCAAAATAAGTAGCATTTTCTGCAGTATGTACAGAGTTAGCTGTCTCGCAAAGTGTGCTACTATTTTACATTACGCGAAAATAAAGTCGTTACAACTAATTTAAGATGTTTGCTTTCTTCGACAATTGCTTGTAGCGTGGACTTACATACTCTAAAGAATGCTGTTTCACATTTACACACAATTCATTCACGTAATTTCCGTTTCGTTCTATGGCCTTCTCCAGCATGAAGTAAGGACGCGTCTGCTCTGAGAGTAAAAATTCTTTTGTGGTGACAGGGCCATTTCAGCTTCAAAATGAACCCAGATCTCATCTCTTGTCACAGTCCCCACCGATCAGTTTCAAACCACTGGAATCAATCAAATGAAAAGCTTTACTTTTCATCCACCGTTAGAAACCGCGGGACCACCTTGAACACACTGTTTACAAAAGTACGGATAAGTGCATCCACATATAATATAAGGGTATTGCACGGTTAGGTAAAGTGTTCATTGCATATAAATCGGATAAGAGAAAGTAAAGGTATCATAATTTAAACATCTGTCTAAAAGCGATTGTGTGTATCTAATCTTAAAAAGTACTAAATGAAATTTCGTGTGATTTCGCAGTTAAACTTAGATTAGGTGGGAGGCAACGGATAGACTTTATAACGCACACAAGCACGCGCGCGCGTGCGCGCGTCCGCACACGCTTGTGTGATGTTACTTATTTCGGGCATGTCCCGAGGAACAAACACTTTTGTATAATATATAATACAAAATGCCGATGAATGGGAAGCACTTCTAGGCATTTATAATCAAAAAGTAGTTAGTTTTTTAAAAAACAGGGAGTTCGGGAGTTTGAAGAATAGTGGGCAGGGAAAAGTTGATAACATGTATCTGAAGGGAGGCGTGCTTGAGTAGTCCATACAGCTGTGGTGCTCGCTGTGACCCTGTTGTGTCGGGGTCAGCGCAACTGCCTAGAAAGAAGGAGGCCCGAGTTCGATTTCCGGATGGGTACACAATTTCAACTTAACCCATTTACAGTTAATGTCGTAAATTCTTTGAATATGAATATAGGCTTCATCTGATATAAATCTGAGATGGGAAGGAAAGATGTAATTTGAAGTTGTAAGTATGTTATGCTAGGGTGTTTTTCTTTTTTTTCTTTTTTTTAAATGATTATTATTTATTTATTTTGATGGGGGGACTACACTGCTAACGTCATCAGTTTCCCCTTCGGTGGGTGGTTAGGGGTGGTATAAATGGTGAGGAAGGGAAAGGGAATCAGTCCAATAAGGAAAGAAGGCAGAAAGACGCTATGCTCGCCACTCACCTACTCAGGAATGAAGCGTCAGCCCCCTGGATGTTACGATTACGAATACAGTGCAATACGGAAAGAAACCAACAGAGGCGATGTTAGTCCCTTAAAACGCCTAAGAAACAATAGATGCCCCTCTGACGTGTATTGCCTCCGAAAGAGGTTTTGAAAGCGTACGACAGTGACAGAATTAAGCCCCGCAATTTTACCTGTACGAATACAAAGTAGCATTACTGATTTCGTTTTATTTATAACAACCTAGCATCTTTCGACAGGTTGTATTTATTAAACCATAACGACATCCCTTCGCTTTCATAGCTCGATTTCATTTACATAACGATTCTTTGGAAGAACAGTCGAATTTATAAACTTTGCTTTGTAATTTAATTGCGTAGTTATTATAGTGTAGAATGGCAGTGGGAAGAAAAGCGTTTCTGCAAAAGAAATTTGTTAACATCTTACGGTGAATTGCGGAGTATGTATGTAGAAGTAGATCCACTGTCCTTTATCGTCTCCGCATTGCACATTCCTGGCTGACCCATAGTTTTCGTCTGTGTAATATCACTCCTGCAGGTGGTAATTGTAGAGCTCTACGACCGGTGGCCCATATCTTATTAGAATGTCCCTTCTTCTTCGCTCTCCGTACCAAATATGAACTTTCGTACTCGTTGCATCTAGTTTTGGCGGATGATCAACGGATCAATGACAGGGTTCTCATTTGCCTCCGTGAACGCGTTTTTTATTCTTAGTTATAAGATTTTATTTCTGACCCTAAGACGGGAAGGGTGACGTGTGGGTTTGTGGCTCTCCGGCAACAGCAACAAGCGTGGTTTTTGAGCACTCTTATCGTCCCAAGACGTCCATTTCTTTTTACCTTTTTGTAACATCAGAAATTGTCTATGAGGAGTGCGACTGGAAATGTTATTCAATATAAAGACATTTAAACAATGTACGTATGCTCCACATTAGCTATATTACTTATAATATTTCTCTATTATGTACAACTAGTTTCAATGAAGCTATGTCATCATTTAAAAGTACTTCTGTATCAAAGACTTTTCTTAATCCTCTACGAAAACCCTCTTCCCAAAATTAAAGTACTGACTCTATATTAATATAATTGGTTCTCTTATTACAGAAATGATGTAACAAACTGATGTAGGATTGCATTATTGTAGACAGGATGTTTCATTCTTATTACTTTTACTTTTATAATCATTTGTATTGGTATAGCGTCTGTACTTCAATTTTAGGAGGAGGTTATTTTTTGTAGAGGATTAAAAAAAGTCTTCGATGCAGAAATACTTGAAAATGGTTATATACCTTCATTGAAACTAGTTGTACATAATAGAGAAATATTATAATATAGCCACTGTGTTGTTTAAATTTACTTATTAAAAATATCTCTTTACCTTGTTTTTAACCCTGTTCTCTTCTTAGATGTTTAGGCTCCTGCTTCAGAGGCATAATCTGTCAACCAGTACATGCTTGCGACTAATGAGTCGGAGTTATAGCGTTTACAGTGCTATTGGGATGGGCATTGCAGGATTTATGATTTTATGTCTGTATAATTGATTTATGCTATTACGAAATCGTTGGTACGAGAATGAAATACGATATGAACACGTATTATAGCATAACTCAGTTTAGAACTGTAAATCACTATGCACGTAAGTAAAATACAACGAAATGGATGACAAAATATTTTAACAAATTTAGAATATAAGAAGTAGAATTCAAAATGTTTGCAGTATGCAGTATGCAATATTGATAATACTTTCAGTTCATATAGTTTCAAAATCATTACATTGCTGACACAACTCATACAATTATCAAGTCAACACTTCAAATTGGTGAAGAGTTCTTTTTGTAAAGGACCTGTTCTCTTATCACACACAAAATTATTTCAGCATAATGAGTATAACTCCATTTTGACAGTTGACAAACTCCAGGATCACTCCAATTTCTTTGCATATGCTGAATAAATGGCAGTAATATATGGTTTGTTCTCTCCTTCATCTGTAATAATGTTAATGCCTGACAACTCTTCTACGTCTGAAGATTTAGCCCTGGTATTACATAATTTAACCGGTTCAGTTGGATTTTACGACTTTACATGGGTCGTAGAATCAGGAATGAAATGTCTGGTGGAGCAAAGTTCATGTCAACATTACGTCAAAGATGTTATGTGACGTCATAACTTATAGTGTCCACCTTGAGAACACTCCTTTCTCTTTACACAGGTTTCCAGCCAAGATGGCGTTTTATTCATTTGGATGATCAATTTCGACGTGTCGCAGACGTCATATTATGATCTTCTGTAGATGTCGCTGTTACATCTCATGAAGGCCCTAGCTTCTCGCGAGATATTTGTAATAAGATAGAGTAGCTAGGACCTACATGAGATGTAACAGCGAGATGTACAGGAGATCAGAAGAGGACGCCTAAGACTCCGAAATCGGTCATCCGAATTAAAACGTCATCTTCACTGGAAACCTACGTAAATTGATTCGGGACCGCCCCAACTAACCATGAGTTCCTTCTCATTTCTGTCTCCTTTCCTTCAATCGTATTTATACGACCTTTGTACATGTCGCTATTTGTACTATCAATGCACAACACGAGAGGGGCGTGACTTCTATCGCGACAGGATATTACCCAAAAGCTCTTTTATAAAGTTTTTCAACCCGGTATCTTCTCAGACGATGTACCCTGAGCAGATGGATGACACTCAGGTCGGAGATCCGTTGAATTGAAGTGAGAATGTAAATCCAAAGTGAATTTTTGTTGGCTCCGATATAAACCAATAATGCTATATAGTTTGCAGGGGTGCCTTCCACATAAACTACAAACAACTACACACGTATACAATAATTACACGACATACAGTAAAACTTTAGTTACCTAAAAATAGGATAATTACGGCACAGTTACTCAGATGTTGATCGAGCGGCCAAACGCGTATTAATCCCAACGCGTATTATACGCTTTGGCATGATCCTACCGTCGCGATAGGTGAGACAGGAATAAGCTATGTCCGCCAGAGCAAGAGGGTTCTAAGCGCGCTTTTGGCGGGAAAGGAAGTTATTGCGACGAGCTCACTCATTTTGTTATTTTTGTTTCCAAAAGCTAGGAATTTACAAAATTCCGAAAACGTCGGAAGGTTGATTTTTATTGACAAAGATTTTTTACTACAGTATTTATATAATACTGATTTAGAAAGTTTGGCGCCTATAATCACACTCTAATATGGCGGCGAGCAATCAGATCATATCTCTTACCAAACTGGCGCACATTTCTGTGGATCGTACCTGATGCAAACTATTCCGACCCTCAGCTTTCCTATACCACTTGTGACGTTATGGGAAACTGCGAGACCTCTAGCTATACCGCGCCTAACTATAAATTGAAGTAGGAGCTGCAAATGCCATACCCATTAAAATTTCCTGAAGTCTTTTTGTTTTTTTAAAGGTCTTCCCCCTTCAGAGATTTCATATTTGGTTTCGAAGTTTTTGTTTCAAGTTACTCTTTTAATTTCGAACCTGCTTTTCATAAACAGACAGTAAGTGATGAAAAAAAGAGAAACGAAATAGGCATTACTTGGTCATCATTTCGACAACTTACATACACTTCATCTAGACGCAGTCAAATCAACAAACAACTACGATATGGTCAGCCACCAAATTAAAACAAATAAGCGACTATGTAGTTTTGACCTTTTATGTCATTTTGGGCCCATTTCACGTGGTTATTCCTTTATACTTTTAGATTGAAATAAATATTTTGTCAATTGTCTTCATGCCAATACACACACACACACACACACACACACACACACTCACTCTCATATATTGGCATGAATACCACTGACATTGAGAAACTATTTATTGCAGTCTAAAGGTACAAAGGAGTAACCAGGTGAAATGGAGCCAAAATGCAGCCAAAGGACAAAACTACATAGCAGCTTATTTGTTTTTTAATTTGATGGCTGACCATATCATAGTCGTTGGTTGATTTGACTGCATCTAGATGGAGTGTCTGTTAGTTGTCTAAATGATGACCAAAGAATGCCTATGTGGTGAATAAGACATGTTTTCTCTTTATTCAATCATTATGACTACATATATTTGAAATATCAGGCTGGGTGATGTTCCAAAGCAACAAGTTATCCTATCATAATATTGCTTGGGCCGAGTAGTAGGTTCCCAGCTTTATGGGGCGAAGATACCTAGTGGAGCACCAGAGGATGCTGGTAAAACAGTATGTTCTCAAGTTTATACAATTGTTACAAGATTTCGTGTTATAGCTCCTGCCGAGCTATCACCTACAACATCAGATGACGTCGCCTTCGGTCGCCGCCTCGCGTCGTCTTGTATGTGCCGGCTTCCGTGTGGTGTTCTGAGAGGCTGTACCCGCAGATGCCTCTGGGAATCGCGGAGACTTTCGAGAATTTGCGCTTGGTCGCTACTTGAGGCTATGCAGCTGGGAACCTCTGGAGTCGGATGCCGTGGTGACCGATGAACTCGTGAAACCGGCTAGCAGGATTAGCACAAGAGTGCCAGGCCGTCGACAGAATCATGCCTTTAGGGAACTAACCAATGAAGCCTGAGCTGGCCTCAGGCGCAGCCACACTCCACGGAGACGGTAGTACCTAGGTTCACCATTGTCCATGGACGATGATAAGTTCGAAGTGTAGGAGCTTTTAAATATTTGTAAAATGAGATGTTGACCACAGCTGTATACTATATTAACTCAAAGCTACCGGTTTCCGTTAATGTAACAATCGCAAGCGCCAGCAGAGCTTAGCCAAGTTGCTGGCGCTTGGGAATGTGACATTAACGTAAACCGTTAGCTTTGAGTTAATGAAGTAAACAGCTGTCGTCAACATAGTGGTTAATATTCTGTACTGCCTTACCTGAGACATAAGCTGAATACAGTGATTAGATCATTCGATCGACGACTGCTCCCCTGAGGATCATCGCTCCCAAAGACCAAGTGACTACAACTTCCGAAAGCGGAAGTATAAACAAAGAAATCGGCTGAAGCTATGACGTGTGGGGCGGTTAATAATGACCGAATGTGTCCTACTTGTGAGTGCAGCGTTCACTCAATGAGTCTGTTTGGTTGTTCATTCTTGTGAAAGAGTTGGGTTTAGTTATGAATTGTTCACAAACTTGTATTCGAAGAAAATGTTGAGAACATTAACGATAAGGTCATAATAGTACTCATCACAATGAGTAATACATATATCAGGAAGAACAGACATACGTAGAGGCGAAGATGTCCTGTGATCCTAAATTCAGTGCGGATCACACCAGCTGCGAACCCTTGGGGAAATCGTGGAGCTGCCGGGAGTAATGAGTGATTTGCTCGGCGGCGTTACGTCAGTCGTGTTGAAGTAGCTCGTGCAGTTTTGGTGATAACTCTATCCAGGTGGCATAGTGATCAGTACGACTGTTTGGTTAGCAGGAAATATGCTTCCCGATGCCAACCCGCCACAAATTATCAACTTTCCCACATTGATTTAATTCAGTGGGATTTTTGAGTTATTATTGTCAAATTTATTCTCGCCTTCATCGTAATGGTTACTTGATCAAAATTCACTCTTTAGGACAAGTAGCGCCTGTTAAGTACGGAACTCGACAGTGGAAATGAATGAGGTGTAATCCCAAAGCATAGTGACAAGAAAATAAAAGACTCGGAATCACTACTTTTAAGTATTGACTCGTACAGAACACTATGGTTTGACAGCAACATTCCTACTTTTGAGTGTCGGGTGTACTTGATAATGCTTTCAAATCGTTATATGCTCGAAATTTGCTCGAAATTTGCTGAGAAACAAAAGATGAAAAACGAAAACGCTGCCTGCCGCGGTGGCCGAGGAGACTGAGGCGCTCCAGTCATGGTCTACATGGCCACTACGGTCGGGGGTTCGAATCCCCCCTCGGGCATGGATATTTGTGCCGTCTTTAGTATAAGGTAGTTGATAAGTAGTTTGTAAGTTTAGGGACTGATAACCCCGTAGTTAAGTCCCATAAGCTTAACAAACATTTTTGAACCGAAAACGCTCTATGTCTCTTAGGACCCTGGATAGTGTGGAACTGTGAATAAGACTCTTCGCAAGCCAAAATAAGTAGGATTTTCTACAGTATGTACAGAGTTAGCTGTCTCACAATGTGGGCTACTATTTTACATTACGCGCAAATAAAGTCGTTACAACTAATTTAAGACGTTTGCTTTCTTCGACAATTGCTTGTAGCGTGGACTTACATACTCTAAAGAATGCCGTTTCACATTTACACATAATTCATTCACGTAATTTCCGTTTCGTTCTATGGCCTTCCTCCAGCATGAAGTAAGGACGCGTCTGCTCTGAGAGTACAAATGCTTTTGTGGTGACAGGGCCATTTCAGCTTCAAAATGAACCCAGATCTCATCTCTTGTCACAGTCCCCACCGATCAGTTTCAAACCACTGGAATCAATCAAATGAAAAGCTTTACTTTTCATCCACCGTTAGAAACCGCGGGACCACCTTGAACACACTGTTTACAAAAGTACGGATAAGTGCATCCACATATAATATAAGGATATTGCACGGTTAGGTAAAGTGTTCATTGCATATAAATCGGATAAGAGAAAGTAAAGGTATCATAATTTAAACATCTGTCTAAAAGCGATTGTGTGTATCTAATCTTAAAAAGTACTAAATGAAATTTCGCGTGATTTCGCAGTTAAACTTAGAATAGGTGGGAGGCAACGGATAGACTTTATAACGCACACACGCACGCGCACGCGTGCGCGCGTCCGCACACGCTTGTGTGATGTTACTTATTTCGGGTATCTCCCGAGAAACAAACACCTTTGTATAATATATAATACAATATGCCGATGAATGGGAAGCACTTCTAGGCATTTATAATCAAAAAGTAGTTAGTTTTTTAAAAAGCAGGGAGTTCGGGAGTTTGAAGAATAGTGGGCAGGGAAAAGTTGATAACATGTATCTGAAGGGAGGCGTGCTTGAGTAGTCCATACAGCTGTGGTGCTCGCTGTGACCCTGTTGTGTAGGGGTCAGCGCAACTGCCTAGAAAGAAGGAGGCCCGAGTTCGATTTCCGGATGGGTACACAATTTCAACTTAACCCAAATACAGTTAATGTCGTAAATTCTTTGAATATGAATATAGGCTTCATCTGATATAAATCTGAGATGGGAAGGAAAGATGTAATTTGAAGTTGTAAGTATGTTATGATAGGGTGTTTTTCTTTTTTTTTTTCTTTTTTTTTTTTTTAAATGATGATTATTTATTTATTTTGATGGGGGGACTTCACTGCTAACGTCATCAGTTTCCCCTTCGGTGGGTGGTTAGGGGGGGAGGGAGGGTGCTGGTATAAATGGTGGGGAAGGGAAAGGGAATCAGTCCAATAAGGAAAGAAGGCAGATAGACGCTATGCTCGCCACTCACCTACTCAGGAATGAAGCGTCAGCCCCCTGGATGTTACGATTACGAATACAGTGCAATACGGAAAGAAACCAACAGAGGCGATGTTAGTACCTTAAAACGCCTAAGAAACAATAGATGCCCCTCTGACGTGTATTGCCTCCGTAAGAGGTTTTGAAAGCGTACGACAGTGACAGAATTAAGCCCCGCAATTTTACCTGTACGAATACAAAGTAGCATTACTGATTTCGTTTTATTTATAACAACCTAGCATCTTTCGACAGATTGTATTTATTAAACCATAACGTCACCCCTTCGCTTTCATAGCTCGATTTCATTTACATAACGATTCTTTGGAAGAACAGTCGAATTTATAAACTTTGCTTTGTAATTTAATTGCGTAGTTATTATAGTGTAGAATGGCAGTGGGAAGAAAAGCGTTTCTGCAAAAGAAATTTGTTAACATCTTACGGTGAATTGCGGAGTATGTATGTAGATGTAGATGTAGAATATTAATTTAAGTGTAAGGAAGTACTAACTGAAGGCACTTGTGTGGCGTGCTGCCTTGCATGGCAGTGAAACATGGACGATGAACAATGAGAACTGGAAGAGGAAAGAGGCTTTTGAAATGCTACAGAAAAATGCTGAAGATTAGGTGGGTGGCTCACGTAACTAATGAAGGGGTGCTTAACAGAATGGGAGAGAAAAGGAATTTTTGGCATACCGTGACTACTAGATTGGTAGGACTTCGAGGAATCGTAAATTTAGCATTGGAGGGAAGTGTGTAGGGTAAAATTTGTGGAAGGCGGCCAAGAGATGAATACAGTAAGCACATCCAAATGGATGTAGGTCGTAGGTCTTATGAAGTGTAGGGTGGAGAGATGCATCAAACCAGACTCCGGATTGAAGATCACAACAACAAACAACAACGACAACAACAGTTATTAGAGTCTGAATGCGTTCTATTGACGTATAACCTTGCCTAGAAAAGTTAGTCTTTCGTAATACAATGCTCAGTATTGTGCGGCCCTTTGCGTAGCACGACTTAGTATATCGATAAAGCGGTCCAACTAGGATAGCATTGTAACTGACGTAGTTCCGGAACCCTTACAACCGATGGTGTACACTGGCCCTTCTTTAACATCCGTTGAGATTCACAGGCGCAGCCATTTTCCTCTATTCCTGCGTACAGTTTCGTATGATGTATAATTTACGTCATTTGCAACTGATGTTTAATACACTTAGAGACCACACCGGTGAACCACAGAGATTACCAGGGTAGGCTGACTTGCTTGCGTCAACGATAAAGATAGCCGTACCGTAGGTGCAACCACAACGGAAGGGTATCTGGGGAGAGGCCAGACAAACGTGTGGTTCCTGAAGGGGGGCAAGAACCTTTTTAAGCGTTGCAGGGCCAACAGTCTGGATATTGACTGATCTGGCCTTGTAACGCTAGCTAATGTGCCTCTGCCGTACAGTTACTGAGAACGGCAGAAAGCAAGAGGAAACTACAGTCGTTACCTTTCCCGAAGACATGCAGCTCTATTGCATGATTATATGATGATGGCATCCGCTAGGATAAAATATTCCTGAAGTAATGTAAACCTGCGGGCGGGGACTACTAAGGAGGATGTCGTCATCAGGAAAGACAACACTGCATTATACGGATCGAAGCGTGGAATGTTAGACCCTTTAATCGGGTAGGAAGGTTAGAAAATTTAAAGAGGAAAAAGGATAGTTTGAAGGAAGATACAGTAGGGATTAGTGACGTTCGGAAAAAGAGGGACAGGATGTCTGGTCAGGTGAGTACAGGATACAGGGCTTAGAAAATCATTTGGGGCTATTATAGGAATACGTCTAATAATAAATAAGAAAATAGAAATGCGGGTTAACTACTACGAGCAGTGTAGTGATCGCGTTATCGTAGTCAAGATAGATACGAAGACAACACCGACCACAGTAGTACAGGTTTATATGCCAACTAGCTCAGCCGATGAGGAGGAGGTTGAAGAAATGCATGACGAAGTAAATGAAATTATTCAAACAATTAAGGGAGAGGAAAACTTAATTGTTATGAGAGACTTGAATTTGGTAGTACGAAAATGAAGGGGAGAAAAAATAGTAGGTGAAAATGGACTAAGGAAAAGGGATGTAAGAGGAAGCCATCAAGTAGAATTTTGCACGGAATATAAATTAAACGTAACAAACACTTAATTCAAGAATCATGAAATGAGATTGTATACGCAAAAGAGACGACACGTGAAGGTACCCGATAGATTTTATAAGGTAAGACATATCCAGCAGTAGATATGGATTCTGACCACATCTTATAGGTTAGGAAGTGTAGACTAATATTGAAGAAACAGCAGAAAGTTAGGAAAATAAGGGGAAGGGAAGTGGATAACTTGAAGGAACTTTCAGTTCCTGAAAATTTCAGAGCGAGATGTAGGCAACAAGTGACAGAAATGGGGAAAAATAAAACAGAAGAGGAATGGGTAGCTTTAAGATATGAAATAGTCAAGGCAGCAGAGGACTAAATAGGTAGAAAGGCAAGACCTACAAACATTATTGGGTATCACAGGCAATACGAAATTTAATAATTGGAGGAAATGAGATAAAAATGCAGTAAATGAAGCAGGTAAAATGGAGTACTGATGACTAAGAAATGAGATTGGCAGGAAGTACAAAAATGGCTAAGCAGGAGTGGCTAGAAGCCAAATGTAAATCTGTAGAAGAATGTATAACTAGGGGAAAAATAGATACCGCCTACAGGAAAATAAAAGATAAATTTGGAGACAAGAATAATAGCTGTAAGAATATCAAGAACTCGGCTGGAGAAACAATTTCGAGTAACACGTGAAAGCCGAGAGGTGGAAAGAGTATATAGAGGGCGTCGACAAAGGAAATGAAGTTAGAGACAATATTGTAGGCAGGGAAGAAGAAGTAGATGAAAATGAAGGAGATAGTATACTGAGAGGTGAATGCGACAGAGTACTGAAAGACCTAAGTCAAAAGTTAGCCTGTGGAGCAGATGCCATTCCCTCACCGCTACGGAAGTCTCTGGGAGAGACATGCGAAATACCGTGAGACTTTAAGAAAAATGTAACAACACCCATTGCACGCAGGTGTGAAAATTACAGAAATATTAGTTTAAAAAGTCATGGTTGCGAAATTTTTACACATTATTTACAGAAGGATGAAAAGGCTGATAGGAACTGATCTTACGACTTATCTTAGTAGAACTTATCTTAGTAGGCAGGTTAACGAAAGAAAAACCTATATTTCTAGCTTTTGGGTATCTGGAGAAAGCTTTCGACAATGTTGATGGGAATATATTTTCAAATTCTGAAGTCAGGGTTAAATATAGGGAACGGAAGGTTATTCACAACTTGTACATAAATCAAACAGCACAAATCAGAGTCCAAGGGCATGAAAGAGATGATGTGGTTAGAAGGGGAGTAAGGATTGTAGCCTTTCTGCGTTATTACTCACTTTGTACACCTAGAAAACTGTGATGAAGGAATTAGAGTCGAGGGTGAAGAAATAAAAACATTGCATTTTGCGGATGAAAGAGCTGTTGAATGAAATGGACGTGTGTAGAAAGGAGCGTATAAGACGAACATTCACTAGAGCGAAAGAATGGTAATGAAATGAAGTATTTTAGAATCAGGTGATGCCGAAAAAATTAGATTAGGTGAAACACGAAAGGTGGTAGATGAGGTTTGTTACTATGGCAGTGAAATAACATACGATGATCGCAGTATTGAAAATATAAAATTCAGAATGGCAATGGTAAGGAAAGCGTTTTTGAAAGAGAGAAATTTGGTAACATCGAATATTAAATGTACGAAAGACTTTTCTGATAGCTTTGTATCGAGTGATGCCTTGTATAGGAGTGAAAGACTATAAATTGTTTAGTCTGGAAGAGGATAGAGGCTTTTGTAATGTTTTGTTACAGAAGAATACTGAAGATTAGGCGGGTAGATAGCGTAACTAATGAAAGTGAATTGAACAGAATTGGGGAGAAAAGTAATTTTTGGTGTACCTTGACTAAAAGCCTGGATCAATTGGTAGAATACATCCCTATACATTACGAAATCCTAAATTTAGCCTTGGAGTGAAGTGTGTGAGGGGAAAATTGCAGAGGGAGACCAAGAGACGCATACAGTAAACAGATTCAGATGGATGTGGGTTGCTGTTATAATGATGAGATGAAGAGGCTTGCTTAGGATAGAGTTCGGTGGAGAGCTAAACAAACCAGTCTCCGGACTGAAGACCACAACACAACAACAACGGTGTACATATACATGCACTTTAGGTAGGAAAGTCTAAATATGAGATTATTTTTATTGTGATTCAGATTATAAAAATATTTAACAAGAAATGTAGACCATGTTATTTTCTTCAGTTGACACTGATCTTACATTCAAATCGTCTAACGCCGCCGCGATGTTCATTACAATACACACACACAATATTGATATTATGTTTACACTACACGGTAAAAATTGGTCTCATCGTCCTTAGAGCTGTCAGAATAAAGAAAGGGCTACAGGTATAAGAACATGGCGATTTGCACGAGTCCAATAATTCTGGCGTAATATGTATTTTATGGTTTCGACGTTGAAACTGGCTGTCTGCCAGCTAACTATCCAGCATGACATTTCTTACGAACAGGGAGAAAGTCGGAAAGAAATTTCGGCACCCATAAAAAAAAAAAAAAAAAAAAAAAAAAAAATAAAAAAAAAAAAAAGTTTCCTTTGAAATAAAATAATATCAATCAGAAATGCTGAACTGGAAATATGGTTTAAAAATATCGAGAGAAACATCCATAAAACGTGAACGAGGTGAAATGAAACTTTCAAATATTGACACGTACGCGGTATTTATTTACATTTGCAGGTGACGTAGTTTTAAATTTCAGAAATCCGTTACTTCCGCGAATTTTACGCTTGCGGTACAAAACGAAATGTCACCGACAGTTAAAAATGAACAACTGCAAATGCGTGGAGAAAGGATTACCGACCGCTCCTGGAAACGGAAAGCTTGCCTGTCGGTGGCAGTTACATGTCGTTCAACCAGTGGGCGACAGCGGCTCTTCTGGCCGAGTGATTGGCGTTGTCAGACGCGAAACATGGATGTGCCGTGTCAGCTTAACACATCGGTGGGTATTTCTGCAAGCAGTGGCCCCAAATAGGTCGACATTTAGACCATACCTCACGATACTTCGATACCTTCGATTTATAACGTCTTGCATGGGTCTGCATCTTCCTGTGCCGACTGTCAACAATTCTAGTACCGTAATTTATGAACATAAGTTGGAAGGAAACTAACAACTACTTTTGTTTCAGCAAGAAAAGAGGGAAATTGGAACAACTATCTGAGAGTATCTATTTTATACATTTATGGTGTAAATACTATTCTTCAAGCATGTTTTCACCTTTAGTAAGTGCATGCTGCAGTGATTCTCTTACTGTTTTTGCAGTTTGGCTGAAAGATGATTTCCCTAACTCAACATCAGGAAATCAGATCACGGGAGTGGTACAATTAAATTTTTTGGAGAATCATAGCTGGAGAAAAATGGAGACACTATAGGATTGGTGAACTGAGCTCAGTTTGACTGCCATTCGTAAAAAACGAATTTATACATGAAGTCAGATACGAGAACATTCGTAATACGTCTGGGAAGGGTAACGTAAATCGTCAGAGTGTGGTGGAACAAATTTTAATCTATAACTTGGAATAGAGTAACAGAAAATTTCATGGAAAAGTTCATACAAATATTGCAGCTTTAGACGTAAAATACATACTTTGTCAAATGGTAATGAAATTAAGTTTCTTTATGATGATATCTCTTGAAGTATTATATACGCTAAGAGCCGGCGTTTGTCTGTGTGAGGGAGAGGGGGGGCAGAGTGAGGGAGGGAAGGGACGTACTGCCTTCAAATAATGAAAGCTGCCATCGATGCAGATTTATTTCTGGGTGTCTGGCATCCTATCACCAATTAAAGACTGTTCATTTAAAAAGCTTGACAGTTGGTACTCGCTCCTACTGTCTGATTGTAGACTGCAGATAAATTTCTATTACGTGTATAGCAAGAGTTTTTGGCCTTCAAACAGTCAATGCTGAATAATACGACAGCGTTTGATATGACTAAGAAACACCTGCCATGCCATTGTTGTAGTCTCTGACAATGATTTGATTGAAACAAAATTGCCATTTCGATTGCGAACTTCCACTATATCGGCACAGTGCATAATACGAATTGTCAGAACATTACTTTTGTCTTTCGATTGGCAAACAACACCATTGACATATTTTTCCCATGCCAGCTGACCTTCCTTTACTTTCATAGTAGCCAATGCTTCTCGGTTTTCCTTTCTGTTATTACATAATGTTCCACGCATGCACGTTTCGTAATTCGACCCCACTTTCATGATACATAATTATAAAAAAGGTCGATATGAAGCACAATTCCCTTTGTTTGTTAAATACTCCATAAGTTGCCATTTATTTTAAGACATACTCCATTAGATTCAAAAAATTGTATGTAAGAGAGTTTATGAAGTGCTAGGCGCGCCTCGTCTATTTTGTGTTGTCGTTTCTTTCAAACGCTGGGTGTTGAATGTCTCTGGGCGAGAGGTAGGTTTGCCAACTGCTGAGCTGAACCCAAACTTAGCAAAGGTTCCTAATGTAGCTTGCTCTTAACCTCCTTGGCTGGGAGTTGGTCAGGTTACCAGCCTGACGAATGGTGACGCTCTCTGGGCTCCCCTCCCTTCCACTACCCCTCCTCTAGCAGTGGTCAAGATAGCGATTCATTCGCTTCTTGGTAGGATAAGTACCTCTGGGTTTAGTTCTGCAGTTGCCTCGTGGCTAGACTTAGTTCAGGCTGCATAGCCGTACTTATGCCTTTTTACGAGTTTAATTCTGGGACTAGCAGGTACACTATTTTTTTTTTTTTTTTTGAGTGGAGCCCCTCCACGCTCGCACTAGCATGGTGACCTGCTCAAGAGTTCTACTGTCACCTCTGCATGTGTTAGTAAGTTAATGTAGGCGTCACAGGAGCGGGTACTGTGATGTGTTCCGTACGTGTGGATAAGATTACCCATTAGTACGGTCCATATCGGGAGATAGTATTGGTCGAAAACTTCGAAAGAAGATCGGTTTTAAGGGCAGAGGGAAAAAAGTGCCAAGGCAAGCGCCAAGGGAAAAAAACTTCTGCGACAGTCAGGTGCGGGTAGTAAGGGCAGTAGCGGATTCCTTGCTAACTGCGATAGTTCATGCAAGGGTAGGTTATGTTAGCAGCGGGTATCGTGCATCGATTACCGTGTCAGAGATAAGGTCGTCATAAAGACATCAATCCGTTAGTGCTGCAGCAGAACCTGCTGCGTTGGGCTGTACTGCTACACTCGACCGGCCAAATGCGGCAGCGAGCCGCGATGTTTCAGCGTCCTCTCTCCGGCGGTGGCGTCCATTCGTCGCGGTACCTCTGCGCGCAAATGACTGCGCGGAGAGGTTGCTGCCGCCGGTCGTCTGGGCCGCAACTTCACTGAGTGGCGCACGACTCCTTCAGCGTCTTCTCCAGTGATTGCCCCACCAGTGAGGCCATCAGTTTGGCGTTGAATTCATCAATCGCCCGCTGCTGGGCAGGCGTCATCTTCTGGGCAGCTGTCGACTGCGGTTGCAAAACCACAGGAGCGCCGGTCGTCACAGCAGTGGTCGCCCCAGAGCTCTGCGCCATAGGGGTTGGCTCTGTAGCGTCCTCAGCGTCGTCGTCGTCAGCGTCGTCGTCGTAGAGGTCGCGCGCCAGTTCGGCGTGCAGCTGCCTAATCTGTCGGCAGACCTCGTCCCTCTCCGCAACCAGTTGGGTCTGGAAGGCCACCCTCTCTGCTGCCGTGGCGGCTTTGAATGCCGCCGTTGCCTCTTCCGCGGCAACGCGCAGGTCGTCCCCGGGCCGCGTCGTCTTCTTTGGGGCGGATGGCGCCGGCCCCCTTTCCGCTCTCGGCCGGTCCGCGCCGCCGTTGGCGGTGTTTTCCGGCCGGTCGCGGTCAGGGGGCGCGGCTGCCGCGCCGTCCCCTCGTCGTCGTCGTCGCCGCCGTTTCCGCCGACATTGCGGCGCCGCCGCAGCGGCCGCCGCGCCGCCTCCGGGTTGGCTCCGGCTTGAAAAAGCCGGGCAGCCTCGCCAGTTGGCAACGTGAGGACCGCCACAACGGGCGCAAGTCGGCGTCTCTTCCCTGCCGCGCACGCAGTCTCGTGTGTCATGCTCGCCAGAGCATTTGATGCACCGCGCTGCGTTGCGGCAGTAGTTGGCCACATGGCCCACCCCCTGGCATTTGAAGCACTGAGGGAGAGGGTTCATGTCGGCGGGGAGAGCTTCCACCGTCACTGGGAAGCCCAAGAGCTTCCGCAGGGCGAAGACGTCGCCCCCATCATCGACCGTTTGCACGGCGACAACGTAGAGCGGCGGCCTCGTCCTGTTGGTCCGGTTGTGCAACTTAGCAGTTACACCACCGAACCCTGCTCGCCGCAGCCCTTCCCGGACTGCTGCCTCGTCGCAGCACCATGGCAGGCCCTTCAGGAGCGCCCTGGTGTACTTCGCGCGCTTCCCTTCAGACGTCGTCTTCGAGGGAGGAGCGTCGACGATGAAGGCGGCCACAGCGCTCTTCAGTGCCCTGTGGTCCGACTTCGTTGCTGCTTGTAGCGAAATGGTGGCGTTCGAGTTGACCGACTCGATGCCGACCTCTTTCTTGCAGCAGCCGACTATAATATCATACACCTCGACCCACGCGCCACTGCACGAGATGTACAAGGTCGGGGGAGGTGTACAATCTTCTTCGGTCTTCTTACCGTGATCTGCAGCCTCGATGAGTTGCGTGATCGACGGCCCCTTCACTGCAGGTTTCTTCAGCTGCGCCGATTTCTTCACCATGCTGTGGTGCGGGAGGACACGACAATTTGCACCGTTGTTAAAACAACGCAACGACAATTTACTTCGATCCCGCCACAGCACGGAATTCCTCTCAGCTCCCCGGCAACTGGAACAGAGCGCGCTGCACCGACGATGCGCACGCCTCCGCTGCTCAGCTGCAACTCACACTCTATGTGTACTAGTGAGATTTTGCTTAATCTGCTACAGGATTGCTAATTTTATGTTGATTTTTTCTAAAATCTGTTTCCGAGGCTCTGATGGAGTTTTTTTTAGCATAGTTCTTGCACTTTATAACTTTTAAATCATCTCTTCACCTGTTTAAATGTGTTCAGTGTCTTTCGCGTTTTTATCGTAGTTAAATTGTAATATTTTCGGGGATTCGCGGTGCCTATACTGTTCGTACTTTGTCAGATTAAGCCTTCAACTTTTCCATCATTCAGTGCACACGAGTGGTTAATAATTGCATAGCTAATTTGCTAATAGATATCAGTTCTCTGATCAGAAGGAATTGTTACACGATATATATCGTGATCTTATTCTCTTCGAAATTGGTTTTGTTAACTTTTTTCATATTTTGTGTTCCGACTTAGTAAAGTGCTGTATTGATCTAACAACTTTAACCATCCGTAGTTATCTTCTCCCTGTGCTAAACGAACGCCAGAGCGACCTTTTTTAGATATTATTTAATGAAATCTTGATTTAATTTGTAGTTAGAATTTCTAGGGAAACTTCCTTCGGTATACCGCACTTTGTGGTCTTAAACCAAGTGCGTTTGTTTCTGATAGTTGATCATGAGCCTAAGACACTAGCTTGACACGTTATGGAAGCGAAGTACTATTTCATTGTGCACGAGTGAACCTACGATCTGCATTCTCCACATTGCTTGACTGTCGTCTTGGTGTATTGGTGCTGGGTGCTTGGTAAGTACCTGCATGGCATGGTGTATGAATCTGTGTGTGAATGTGCTGCAATTCCTCCGTTCCTCCCTATGAAACGTGAACGTAATTAACCTGTACTCAACTTTGCAGGTGGTCAATTTTAGGGCCATGCAGTTGTGGATATTTTGAATATTTTGTAAGGTATGTTTTTATTGTATTTTTAAAAAATGGTCATCCCCTTGTTGTTCTTGATTTGAACATTAAATTAATTTGTTAAACTAGAATCCTTTTGTGCTAATTTAAATTCTCCGCTCATCATTTATTTTGGATTAATGCGGGGTAATTTGTTCATTTATCTTGTGTCTTTGCTCCCTTCTGGAGCAGAGAATATTTGCGTTTCCGTTGCCAAAATATATGAATTCTGATTTAGATCCATCACTGCAGATCATTATTTAATTTTGTGCAGTTTCCTCTAAAGGTTACAGTAAAGGTAGAACTGTTTGCTTAACTTACAGAATCACAGTTTTATTCACTTCCACCGCTGTGTGAATATCGCCGTAATTAGATTTTGTGAGCAAGCAGTCAATTGTTAACTTCACAAACACGGCTAGTTAATAGTCAAAAGAACAGCTGGCGAGTTTCACAATCAACGTTTTAATCTTGGAAATAAGAATTGGATTCATTTCTCGCCGGGAACGGTTATGAAGTCCATGGGAAAGTGAAAGAGACATGTGCATACAGGCAGATTTGGATGAGTTGGGAGGCCCGCTGAGAGCAGATGTCACTGCCACAAACTAGAAGTTTGTATCAACCAGACGGACTGGATTATTTGTTTTGATATTTAGCAGAGACCTGAAATCACTCTTGAAATATTAGCAGTAGTGAATATAATGAAAAATACGTCACATAATAGTGTCTACACACACAAATCCGTAAGTATAGCTGTGAATTACACATACATAAATATTCTCAGATATCGTTAAAATAGCAATTCTAAATGACCAAATCAGTACATATGTTCCAAGAGGATTCAGAGATATTAGGATTCAGAGATTTCAGGATTAGTCGTTCGTTTGTGTTTCGTATGTTTTGGCTACGACTGGTTTGTCATGTATTATGTACAGACATAGTCTTAACACTAAACCATAGTTATGGCGGTTACTGATAATAGTGAACGAAGAGATCTTTCTTCCGTCAAAGTACGCGGTTTTCACCATCAACGTAGTCCGCCTCCGTAGCTCAGTGCCAGCGGGAGGCCCGGGTTCGATTCCTGGTGGGGGACTGATTGTTGTGTGTTGTCAATCATCATCATCTCATCATCATTGGCACGTAAGTCGACCACGTGGTGTCAACTAAAAGGACTTACACTAAGGTGGCCGAACAATTCCGCAAGGGATATCGCGGCCAAGAAAGCCATACGCTCATTTCCATTTTTTTTTTTTTTTTTTTTTTTTTTTTTTTTTTTTTTTTTTTTTTTTTTACCATCAACGTAAGTTTATCCATTCGCCGAAAGCGTCAGTATTTCTTTCGATGTTCTATACCGTCTCTTCAATGTTGCATCAGCTGTCGTAGACCAAATGAAAGAGGCGAAACTACAAATATTGCACTCTATACGGCTGAACGTTCCATTAAAATCCAAACAGTCCATGAAATATCTAGGCGTAACGTAGCAGACCGATTTGAAACAGAGCGACAATATAAGGAAAGTTGTCGGGAAGGCGGACAGCTAGGTTTGTTAATCGTATCTTGGACGAATGTGCGAAGGAACTGAAATGGGAATCGCTGGAATGAAGGCGATGTTATTTTAGTGAAACATTGTTGAGGAAATTTAGAAGACCGGAATCTGAATTTGTATGTAGA
Source organism: Locusta migratoria (assembly GCA_026315105.1). Taxonomy (NCBI): domain Eukaryota; kingdom Metazoa; phylum Arthropoda; class Insecta; order Orthoptera; family Acrididae; genus Locusta; species Locusta migratoria. Next base: position 430,879,238 of record CM048747.1, read on the forward strand.
ACGATTCCACTGTCGCCGTAAGATAAGTTAGATCTCGCACAGACATTTACAAGCATTCGTTTTCCTCTCTGGGAGTGAAAGAGAAAAGGAAAATGCTGGTAGTGCCTCGACCACGAAGATTGCGGTGGATTTTGCAGTTCGTATTTAGATGTAGACGTAAATAATGCGAGGTAACAGTGCTATTTCTAAATTATTTTGATCATTTTTATTAATTAATTAATAATTAATTTAATTTTGGGGGGCATTATTGTTGGGTTAATTCTTGGGTGATATCAGCGGTATTAGGTAGTTTGTATTAACTCATTCGTTTTGTAAATGACAGAGGATAGAAGCATGGGTTGTAAGATTTTTGTTCACTCGGAGTATTACTGTGTACTCAACAGTGGCGCCACCACAGGCTTGTGGGGGTTAAGGGAGCTGAAGCCACCCCAGCATCTCGCAAAGATTTTTTAATGTTATTACTTGTAATTGTTTTTATTTTTTAAACAAAACCGGCACTGATAATTTGAAATAATACACAGTTTTTAACCTGCCGCTATTGTTACTGCTATGGTGAAGTTACGAGCCTATTGTTCATGTGTTCATTTTCGTAGTATAATTGGTTAAATTATAAGAAGTGTATAAATAAGTTATTGATTAATAAATTCAATAGGCTTTATTTGTAAAAAACTAGCCCCACCCCCTAAAACCAAATCCTGGCTGCGCCACTGCCAGATACGCAATACTGTGAGCCTCACAGCTGGGAGAATTGTTTTCCAAGGCGGGGGCCTCAAACGCCTACAGCCAGAAGGCAGTTACAGGTCCCGACGGAGTGAGGTTAGCTTGCGGAGAATTCTCAGAAGGCGGTATCCAAGGCAAATGCCGACGCCACCCACGCAGAGTGAGGGACGACTAGCGCCTTTTTCAGGGGGGCACAAAGCTGAAACTGGTGAAAGCGCCTGTCTGGAGAATGATATATACACGGTTTGGGAACGTCTGTATCGGACATGGGGCAGGAAGGAAGCTTTTTCTCTGGAAGAGGAGTATTTTGCAAGCAGCCTCGACCCTCGGGATGGCCGGCATTCCACTGGAATAAAACGGCGGCGGTGGAGTAGCCGACCGTTATACACTACGTTTACATGTGTAAAGCACTCGGTCTTTATCCTACGGATGATAGGGAAAATTATACAACACATTCCAGTGCTGCATAAATAAAATGGGTTGGAAGCGTTGTCAGGATGGAAGGCGGAGCGGTGAAGGCTTGCGGGCGGCCTAGGAAAGGGTGGCTGAATGGCAATTAAAAGATAGGATGCATGTTAATATTTTGTATATTCTGAAATACGGGATACATGGCAGGACTCGCCCTGGGTACGGATGTAATGAATGCCAGTCTACGTTAGCGGCTTTGAAAACGGAAAAGTAATGGTTAGGGTGCACACAGTTGGTGGCTGATGCCGAACAGCCGCTAGGCGGGAGCGGACGGCATGCGGCCGTTTTCCCCGCACAGACGCTGAGTCTCTGGAATGCGTCTGTTCTGTACGAGAACTCAAACTGAAGAGAGCGAAGGAACTGATGATAACACGTCTCAGTCCTCCAGCAGTAGCACACGTGATCAAACGTGGATGTCTGCTATTGGCTCCACGGTAGCATGGAAACGTCAGTAATTTCAGCACGGACGCTAGAAGGGTGGCGTGATTTTAGAATCAACATTCAATACTGTTTCTGGCCGGCTCTGTCCTGCACGTTGTCAAGGCGTATGTCGCAGTGGGAGAACTTGAATTTTTTCCTAAACTATTTTAGACTGGCTAGTCATCCTGTACACATGCAACACATCTTCCGGAAGACGAAAACCGATTTTTGTAAACCGTTTTTCGCCGCCGTGTTTACGTGGCATAGCCTGAATCGGATTTCTTAGTCCACTTAATATGGCGGCTGAAAAACAGCTGATTCAGTTTCTGATTTAGTCAGAACAGTCGCTATTTTTCTTTACTCAAATACATAGATTGATGTTTACTCTAATATTTATACTTTTATTTCACATTAGAAAACATCACTCTTTCCATATGTGTTGAAAATTCTCAACAAGAAAACACAATCTGACAAGCCAAGAACGCTTCAAAAACGGTTGCGTTTACATGGGCATGAAAATCGATTGTGGAACTGGAAAATCGCTTTAGAGAAGCGGATTTCCAGAATCGATTTAGGAGTGTTTACATGACCAACCAAAACAAAATTGGGAAATCGGTCTACGAAATCCGGTTTTGGGAGACCATGTAAACGGGGTTACAAGGCGCCTCGCTGCGGAGCGCGCGGTTGCTTCCCAACAGAGGTTCGATTCCTCCCTGGGGCATGGGTGTGTGTGATGTCCTTAGGTTAGTTGACCTTAGTTTACGTAGTTTGTAAGCTACGGACTGATGACCACGCAGTTTGGTCCGATAGATTTACAAACATTGGTATTGGCATTGGAATACAACGTCATTGGGCCCTAAAGGTTGGAGTCACTCTGGCCTGCATATGTAACCTGCAGACGCTAATGGCACGGCCGTCGACAGACTTGCGCCCGAGTTTATGGTGCACTGACGCCCTGCATCTGCAAATGTTTACTTGGATAGCCGGGGTTGATATCTATAAAGATAGTGGAGCGCTCTCGCCACGGGAGGTTGTTGTCTTGTTTGTTGTAAAGTAATTTTTTGAAGTCGGCAAATATTTATCTAAAATCCGAAATTCAATGTTTTTCTCAGGCAGTTTGCCCTACGTGCGGAAAGTTGCATAGGATACTTTTGAGGCTGTGTTATTTCGTCGAGAGGAGGAGGAGGAGGAGGAGGAATCTAGCCTGGGAGAGAATCCGAGCCGGATCGTACTAATTATTCTAGTCTGGGTCGGGCACCTAACTATATCGTACTTACATTCTGGCAGGAGCAGTTCTCCTGCCCACGTCGGTGTCTTCTTGATTTTTAAGTGTTTGATTTTGTGTCCAGTTGGTTAACCGTGTGGCAACTTTCGGTGAACTTAAAATTACCATCCTGACTATTAAAGACGTGCTACAGACGCCAAATTTAATAGACAGAGAGAAGCTGCTGCGGTATGCAAATTATTATCTTTTCAGAGCATCCACTAAAGGTTGGAGCCGGTGGCAACACCTACTACGTTCTGATATGAGGAAAGTTTGCAACCGATTTGTCATACACAAACAGCAGTAGACCGGCGTTGCCTGGTGAAACGTTGTTGTGATGCCTCGTGTAAGGAAGAGAAATGCGACCCATCACGTTTCCGACTTTGATAAAAGTCGGACTGTAGCCTATCGCGATTGCAGTTTATCGTATCGCGACATTGCTGCTCGCGTTGATCCAATGACTGTTAATAGAATATGGAATCGGTGGGTTCAGGAGGGATATACGGAACGCTGCGCTCGATCCCAACGGCCTCGTATAACTAACAGTCGGAATGACACGCATCTTATCCGTATGGCTTTAACGGATCGTAAAGCTACGTCTCGATCCCTGCGTTAACAGTTTGGGACGTTTGTAAGACAACAACCATCTGCACGATCAGTTCGACGACGTTTGCAGCAGCATGGACTGTCATCTCGGAGCCCATGGTTGCGGTTAGCCTTGACGCTGCATCACAGACAAGAGCGCCTGCGATGGTGTACGCAACGACGAACCTGGGTCCATGATTGGCAAGTCACTTTTTCGGATGAATCCTGGTTTTGTTTACAGCATCAGGATGGTCGTATCCGTGTTTGGGGACATCGCGGTGAACGCACATTGGAAACGTGTATTCTTTATCGCCATACTGGCGTATCACAATTGTGATGGTATGGGATGCCATTGGATATACGTCTCGGTCACCTCTTGTTCGCATCGACGGAACTTTGTTGGCCATTACATTTCAGATGTGTTTCGACACGTGACACTACGCTTCATTCGATCACTGCGAAAACCTACATTCCAGCAGGATAACGCACGATATGTTAAGGTCCTGTACGGACCTTTCTGGATACGGAAAATGTTCGACTGCTGCTCTGGCCAGCACATTCTCCAGAAGTCTCATCAACTGATAACGTCTGGTCAATGGTGGCCGAGCAACTGGCTCGTCACAATACGCCAGTCACTACTGTTGATGAACTGTGGTATCGTGTTGAAGCTGCATGGGCATTTGTACCTGTACACACTATCCCAGCTCTGTTTGACTGAATGCCCATGCCGTTATTACTGCCAGTGGTGGTTGTTGTGGATGCTGATTTCTCAGGATCTATGCACCCCAATTGCATGAAAATGTAATTACATTTCATTTCTAGCATAATATAATTGTCCAAAGAATACCCGATTATTATCTGCATTCTTTCTTGTTGTTGCAGTTTTCATGGCCAGTAGTGTTATTCTGTAGCCCTCTGTCAGTCAAGTATTTGTTTCTTGCGGTGGAATCGGTCTATGCAGATACACTAGTGTAATAGAAACTTCTAAAAATTCTGAAGTGAGTGTTCGCTGTCAGGAACATCACTCGTAATCAGGATACTTTACAGTTTGTTGAAAAACAGAATCCTTTGTCATTTTTGTATTGGTTCATTGTTGTGATATCACTCGGTTACATAGCCGTTCTTCGATAAACACGCACTATCCGTATCATTATCCACATTCGCGATCGCGGCTGTCAACACTGCACTGTCGTCAGCTGTTCTTCGCTCACTCCAACACTGTTCTACAGAAAAAGGTAAAGAAACGCCAACGCATCTGCTGTGCAAGGTGGTTGATAGAAGGGATCTTATTGTTTGTTAGAGAGGACGGACTAGTCATACAGACCAAGATCGGAGTTGTTAAATTTTCTATTTGATTATTAACACTTTGTGAACTCAATTATTTCCTTCTTTGGCAATAGCCAGTCAAAATCTTAATAATTTTGTATCAACCTTATTTTTCTATATAGTGTAAAGTTATACATTTTAATATCCATATTTTACTGTGTTTTAAACAAATTTTTTGATAATCGATTTTTGTTCCTTTTTTATATATGACACAGGTTCGCTTTTCACTTGTATTGATTACATTGTAAAATATTTAGTAAATACAGATTATTCAAAAGAGTGCCTTCCACATGGCAACCACCTCTCTCTTATTTTGGATGGGAAATTTCTTGGTAAAGATGGTTAGGTCAGGGGACATAATTTCAGTCTCAGATAGTGAGAAATACTGCTAGTCAATGTCATTATTGAAAACAAACTATACTTGCTTGTCGCTACTGCATTCAGTTATGGACAGTCAATTGTAAATTTATTTTATATTGTTCTACTTTTTATATTAAAAAAATAAAAATGTGGTGGCGATCCTTATATTCAATTTACAGAATTAGCTGTTAGATAAAATGATTGCATTAATTAACACATGGATTTTAAATGATTTCATTTTAAATAAATGATAAAGAGATTTCATTCATCTCAGTTGCTATATGCATATCGTTTTAGGATTATAAACTACATACATTCATTTACAAATAATTTCCATATCAAATTAAGAGCGGCTGATTTACATATAAAAGGCAGAATAATTTCAAAACAGCCAAAAAATAGAAAATTTGAATTGTAACCATTCAGTATAGGAAAGGAAAGCAGTCGCTAAAATGAAGAAAACAATAGTGTTAATCAGTGCTTTTTCCAGGTTGATTTCCAACAAGGATGAAAATTTCACCTTTTTTTCCAGCTGTAAGTCACTTGACAGTAACATGCGCAGTTTCATATGTGAAAATATAACTACCGAACCTTCTGTCTGTTCCAGAGACGTTAAAGCGTGTCTACAGTGATGAAGTCATCACATATTTTAGCAAATCTAAGAGGCAACCTCTGAAACATTAATTCGTGGAAGTACCAATACATGACCCTCTCCTAACTGATATTTCATTATGTACCAAAATAAATTTTAAAAAATGTTTCAAAAGATTACGTAACTGTTTAATGTTTCATTCTCTGTTTCATTGCACGCTTTTGGCTAATCTGAAAGGAAGAAGTTGCATGCATTGGTTTACATATGGCTAGACATGTGAAAGTTGGTAAGGTAGCATCAATTTCAGATAGATTTTAGTTTCCAGCCGGTCATAAACTCTCAGAAATAAGGAGTACAAACAGCCGTTCTATATATATACGCGATCCGTACAATAGGAGAAACTGAAAGGTGATAGTCTCGGTTCTTTAGAATATGTGACATTTGTGTATTAGTATAACTGATTTCTCTGTTCGTCACTGGGCACTCCAGCTATCTAACAATAGTTTTATTACTAAAGTATATACATGTGTATACAGAAATCCACGATACTACTGAACTCAAATGTTCAAATGTTTGTAGAGCTTATGGGACTTAACTAAGGGGTCATCAGTCCCTAAATTTGCAAACAACTTATGAACAAGCTAATACTAAGGAATGCATAAATATCCATGATTCGAATCCCCGACCGTAGTGGCCGTGCAGAACGTGACTGGCACGCCACAGACCGCTCGGCCACTGCGGCCGGCAGAAAATAAGTACTCAATACCATGCCTTCTGAATTTGAAATAACATGCCTTCTGAATTTGAAATAACATGCATAATGAAAGGTTCCAAAATAGATAAAAATTTTGAAAGTACAACCAATTTTGGTGCAGTTTCCAAGAACAAGCTTATTAATAGCGCCATTAAAATCACTATGAGCACATCGGCAAAGTAAAATTCAAACTGATTGTAAGATACACATCCACCGGTTTATTCGCCAGTGACGGGGTAGGCTATATGGAGACAACTGTAGAATTAATGTAATATCGTGTCTCACTATCTACATGGGATACTCTGCCAATCACATTTAAGTGCCTGGCAGAGGGTTCATCGAACCACCATTATACTATTTATCTCCCATTCCATTCTCGAATAGCACGAGGGAAGAAAGAACACTTGAATCTCTCTGTTCGAGCTCTGATTTCTCGTATTTTATTCTGATGATCATTTCTACCAATGTAAGTGGGAGTCAACAATATATTTTCGCATTCGGAGGAGAATGTTGGCGATTGGAGTTTCGCCGGCCGCGGTGGCCGAGGAGACTGAGGCGCTCCAGTCACGGTCTGCACGGCCACAACGGTCGGGGGTTCGAATCCCCCCTCGGGTATGGATATTTGTGCCGTCCTAGTTCGTAAGTAGTTCATAAGTAGTTTGTAAGTTTAGGGACTGATGACCCCGTAGTTAAGTCCCATAGACTATACAAACATTTGAACATTTTGATTGGAGTTTCGCAAGTAGCCCACGCCGTAGCGATAAGCGCCGTTGTTGTAATGATTCTCATCCCAGATCCTGTATTATTTCCGTAACGCTGTCTCAGCTGTATCGTGACAATACGAAACGAGCTGCCCTTCTTTGGACTCTTTCGATGTCCTCCGTCAAACCTACCTAATAAGGATCCCACAATGGCCTGCATTACTCCATAAATGGGCGGACAGGCGTAGTGTATGCAGTTTCATTTGTAGTTCTGTTGGATGTTTTAAGGCTTCTGCCAATAAAACGCAGTCTCTGGTTCGCCTTTCCCAGGACATTATCTAAGTGTTCTTTCCAATTTAAGTATGAAGTGATAGTAATTCCTAGGTATTTTTTGGAGTTTACGGCCTTCACTTTTGACTGATGTATCTTGTAAACAAAATTTAACGGATTTCTTTTCGTACTCGTGTGGACGACTTCACATTTCTCATTATTTAGAGTCAATTGCCAATTTTTACACCATACTGATATCTTATTCAGATCGTTCTGCAGTTGGTTTGATCTTCAGATGATTTTACTAGACGCTAAATGACGGCGTCATCTGCAAACAACCTAAGAGAGCTACTTAGATTTTCCCCTAAATCGTTTATGTAAATAAGGAACTGCAGAGGACCAATAACACTACCCTGTGGAACGGTAGATATCACCTCTGTTTTAGTCGATGCCTTACCATCGATTACTACAAATTGTGTCCTCTCTGACAGGAATCCCATATCCAGTAGCGATATTCCATAACCAGGCAATTTGATTATAAGCCGTTTGTGAGGTACGGTGTCAAAAGCTTTCTGGAAATCAGGAAATGCGGAATCGATTTGCGAACCCTTGTCAATAGCACCCATCACTTCGTGTGAATAAAGAGCTAGTTGTGTTTCACATGAACAATATTTTCTAAATTCGTGTTGACCTTGGTTCAATAGATCGATCTGTTCGAGATAATTCATAATATTTTAATACAGGATATGTTCCAAAACCCTGCTGCAAATTGACGTCCATGAAATAGGCCTGTAGTTTAGTGGGTTACTCCTACTGCCTTTCTTGAATATAGGTGTGACCTGTGCAACTTTCCAATCTTTTGGTACAGATCCTTCTTTGAGACAGCGGTTGTATATGACTGTTAAGTAAGGAGCTATCGCTTCAGCATAATCAGATACAAATCTAATGGGTATACAATCCAGACCAGAAGACTTGTTCTTGTTAAGTGATTTTAGTTGCTGCACTACTCCGATGATATCTACTTCTACGTTACTCGTTACGGCATCTGTTCGTAATCCGAAATCTGGAATATTGGTTTCGTCATCTTTGGTGAATGAGTTTCTAAAACCTATGTTTAGTAACTCTGCTTTAGTACCGCTGTCATCGGCAGGATCGCCATTACTATCATGTAGTGAAGGTATTTTTTATGATTTGCCCCTAGTATGTTTAACATATGACCAAAATCTCTTTTTGGTTTTCAGTCAAATTTCGTGAAAGAGTTTCGTCGTGATAAGTATTGTAGCCATCTCGCATTGAAATCCTTGCTAAATTTCTAGCTTCTGAGTATCGCCAATCCTATTATACCGAACAAAATACGACGTGCACGTGGTTAGATATCTTCCAACGGCCATCAGAGACCGTAGTCGCTCAGCGCCGGGTAATATTTTGCAGTAATTGCGTGCCACTGATGCGCCCTCGCACCCGCTGGGGGCGTGGCAATCTGCGCGCGTGTGGCAGGTGCCGGCTGGTTCATATGCGGCCAGCGTTAATTGCGTATGCCGGGGAACGCGGCCGTCCTGATGCTTCGGCCACGCTCGTCCGTGGTCGGAATAATTTAGCGTGTAGGAGCTGCCCACAGCTATTGATCTCTGCACCGGACGTCAAGCCGTGGACGCGGCATCAGATGGACAACCACTGCGGTTGTACAATCATCCCCGCTGCCGACTGTGCGGTCCCGCGCGCATTGTTCACGTAACTCGGCGTAAGGTCTTAATTGCCCCTTTCGGCCTTGCTAATGAATGAAGATTCATCATCAGGATCTAGGCTTCTTTGTATCCTCCATGGCTCAAATCGCCGCTCCACTTCGTCGACTACGCCGAAAGCGCGTACCACTCAAATGATCCAGATGACACCGTGATTTTGAAAAACTTACAGATGCTATTCTTAGTTAACCATATCTCAACCCTTTCGATGCTAAGAAGCGACTGACATTTGGAACAGATGCATCTCTAGTAGGTATGGACCATGTTATTTCACACAATGTAGGCACCTTTGGGCAACACTTTGCTTTTTATTGTATTGGTGTGGTGTCTGTTCTTTCGGACGTCCGAAAGAACAGTCACCACACCAATACAATAAGTTTTAAACGTGACGACGGCGTTAGCTTCAGTTATTTCACCGCAGATGCGGTCATACGTCCGATCTCGCACGGGAATCCGTAGTGGCGAGTGCAAGAGGGCATGGACGATAGGGGCGCTACAAACATAGCGTGCGACTTGTGGGAATTTGAGACGGACGGGAGGCGAGCACGGGTGGCCAAGTGGTTAAGGCGGCCGCTGGCTCGGGTTCGATTCCCGGTCCAGCTCACATTTTCACTTGTCGCCAGTGCTTAATATCAATGCCCAAATGCAGCCACTGTCAATCCTTTCTTTCCTATCCTTCTTCCTTCCCTTTCCTTAACAATCATTGTAAATGCTATTTGGCTGCGAACCGAAGGTGTGGTGTCTATTTTTTCGGACGTATCCAGATGCGGTCATACGTCCGACCTCGCACGGGAATCCGTAATGGCGAGTGCAAGAGGGCATGGACGATAGGGGCGCTACAAACATAGCGTGCGACTTGTGGGAATTTAAGACGGACGGGAGGCGAGCACGGGTGGCCAAGTGGTATTCGAGTGGCAGTCGTGGTGGACGAAGGACGTGTGGCGGCCTCGCTGGCGGTCCTGTTGTAAACAACGGCTGTGTCGCGCCTTACAAGGTTAGTCTTAACTGCCTTTTTGCGATTGTGGCTTTAGTTAACCCGATTAATAAGACAGAATGAATACGACAAAAGAGATGAGGAAAGACACGATCAAATTTACTTTTGACAGAAACTTTAACAGACCGAAAGCTTATGAGGTTAAACAGTGGTTAATCGAGAAAGTGAAGATTTCAGGAAATGAAGTAATTGGTGTACATTTATCGTTCGTTTCAAATGCTGCTTTTGTTAAGTTGACAAGTGCAGAATTATGTTATGCAATAGTTGATAAGTGTGGCGGTGTTATGAAATTTAACCATTCAGACGGAACAGTGAGTAATGTCATTGTTACTCACGCAGGTTTAGGTATTCGGACAGTGAGGGTTTTTGAGTTACCTTTCGAGATGCCGGCGGAAGAAATAAATTCGGTTCTCAGCCCCTATGGTACCATTCTGTCCAATGTCGCCGAAAAGTGGTCGGAGGCACATATGTTCCCTGTATTGAACGGCGTTCGGCAACTTAAGATGGAACTGCAGAGACACATTCCTTCTTATATCAATGTGCTAGGATACCGGGCTATTGTTATCTATGACGGGCAGCCGCGAACATGTGCTCTGTGTAACTCAACAGAGCACATTCGCAGTGAGTGCGGTAGGAAACGCGTCGCGCAGCTGCCGGCCGCAGAGCCTGTAGTCCCGGGCCAGGCGGTCAGCCTCAGGCTGACTTACGCCGCCGCCACGAACCCGCGCCGCTCAGCGGGGCCGTCAACAGCGGGGCAGGAGGACGTCGCGCCGGAACAGCCGCTACCAGGAAACAGCGCGGGGCCGAGCGTGACCGATGACGAGCGAAGTGGTGAGGCGAGCCGGGCGCATCAGGAAACAGACGACACACACGGCGTGACTGAGCGTCGCGCTAATGAAGTGAAGCCAAACCCGAACATGATACCAGCAGATTTTGCGTCGAGTCCTCCGGCTTTTCAACATGAGGAGCTTGAGACCTCAGAATCGACACCCATGCTTATTGATGAGAACCACCAGCTGAATGTAGCGATACAAGGAGATCGCTTAGAAAATTCATCGCAAAGGGAAGGAAATCAAAAACCTCAAGAAAGTCAACGTAGTACCGAGAAAGACAAAAATAGGAATGAAGATCAACTCCAAAATGGGAAAGGAAAGAAGCTCAATGTCGACGAACAAAGCGGATCTCAGTATAATAAATTAGATCAATCGAAGGATTCGATACAACGCGAAAGATCTTCTACAGAATCGACGGACAAATCACCTGATTTGTCACCGGCTGCATCGCCAAAAAGAAAACGAAATAAGAAACGCAGACTGGCTCATGAGGCTGCGGAGACTGTTGCTCCCATTTTAAAGGACAAATTGAGAAACATTCTGCAAAAAGATAAGAAAAAAGCGGACACATCACAAGGACGCTCCGGAGAGTCTCCTGCAGGAAAAAGAACTTCTGAAATATCCGAATGTGCAATGCAGACGCTACATAGCGAGATTGAACATTCATTATCTGACACAGAAGAAGCATCCCTAATGCGGAAAAGTACTTCAGCTGCGAGATCTGAATGGAGCGAAGAAGTCGAGAAAGGAGCGGATGAGGACATGGAAGAGGATGCATTACCCGACGAAGATATCTTTTATTAAGAGATTGTCTGACAGCGTAAACAATTTACACATACGGAGTACAAAAATGAAAGAAGGTACACGGAATAAACGAACAATTTCAGCCCTTTACGAAATCCTGTAAATTCCTCAATCATACTTCCTCATGGAACAAACATATAATGTGACCACCTTAAACATAAATAAAATTCAAAGTGAAATTAAAGTTGTAGCGCTTAGAGATTTTTTATATCAGTCCGACAGCGATATAGCTCTGCTGCAAGAGGTTAAAGTCAGAAATTTGTATGTTGCCGGTTACAAAGAAATAGTAAACGTAGCTCCTGAGAACAGTTGCGGGACAGCTATTCTTGTACGGGAAGGTATCGAAATGAAAGACGCTGTTCTTTTAGAATCTGGGAGGGGCATCAAATGCAAAATTTTTAATATAACCTTTATCAACATCTATGCCCCATCCGGAAACAATGCAAAACCAGAAAGAGCTGCTTTTTATAAAACTGACATTTTACCATTACTCTATGATAACCCTGTCGACGTTGTAATTGGTGGTGACTGGAATTGTGTAATACATGAAAAGGACCAAAGGCCAAATTTTAATAAATCAAGGGAACTCGAGGGACTAGTAACCAATATGAAATGGAAGGACGCTTGGGAAATAAAGTATCCCACCATCGTGAAGTTTACCTATATTACCAACACATCCCAAAGTCGAATAGACAGGATTTACGTATCCTCGACCTTAGAAAATAAAGTGGATGTCATTGAAGTGATACCCGCCATCTTTTCTGACCACCAAGCGGTAAAGTGTAGTATACGGCTAATGAGACAGAGGACGTACTGGGGTAGGCCCGCATGGAAATTGAATATTAACATGTTGCCAGAAAATGCTCTCGCTGACTTCATAGCAGAGACGTGGCGGGCCTCTTTAAGAACACGCTATAAATACAAATCCAGTATAGAATGGTGGAGCGCTGTTGCAAAGAAACGGCTAAGAGGCACCTTGATAGAATACGGGAAAAAGAGGGCGAGGTGGTTGCGGCATACTATAGAGTTTCACTACACCTGCTTACGCGAACTCTATGAGCAACCAATGTCACAAGACATTTTTCTGCAAATCAAGAGGACCAAAGCCGAAATCATAAAGCTCAAACGGTCACAGATTGATGGTCTGAAAATCAAATCCCATACTCAGACTGTGGTTGAGGAGGAAAATACATCGATATATCATCTCATAAAGCATGAGAAACAAAGGAGAAGAACTTTTATTGCGTCTCTTAGGGCCGAGGATAACAGCGTCCTGTCAACTCACAAAGATATTATTAATGAAGCCTATAGATTTTATACTGCACTCTATACTGAAAATAGTACCGAGGAACAGGTCATAAGGGATTTTTTATCCGGATCTGAACTTCAGGGCACCATCACAGAAGAGGATAATGACCATATTACAGAAGAAATAAGCGAAGAAGAGGTTTTGGAAATAATAAAGGCTTCTCCTTTAAAAAAAGTCACCGGGCCCCGATGGTCTGCCTCTCGAGTCTTATAAAGTGTTTTGGCACATTATAGGCAGTACGTTCACTGAAATTGTCAACGAAACCTTAAAAGGAGAGGCTGTCCCAGCAGATTTAAAACAGAGTTTTACAGTGCTACTTCCAAAAGGCAAAAACACGGAAACAAAAGACATCAAGAAAATGAGGCCTATTACACTAATGAATTCTGACTATAAAATAATAGCTAGAGTTCTGAAAGAGCGATTGCGGCCAGTCCTAGAAAAAATAATCGGATGCCACCAGACGTGTCTCCCTGGGCGCATTATTCTGAAGACGGTCAGCGAGTACAGGGACATTGTCGGAATATTTTCAAACACTTCAGCATATGGCGGTCTTGCATTTGTAGATTTCGCAAAGGCATTCGATAAAGTCGGTCACAACTACCTTTTTACAACTTTGTCGCACTTGGGCGTTAGCGAGGGTAATCTGAGGATTTTTTATAACATTTTGAAAGGTATACATACGAAGGTAATTATTAATGGTCATTATACTAAGGACATTCGCATTGACAATGGAGTACCCCAGGGGAGCCCCTTATCAATGATGCTGTTTGTCGTGGCAATAGAACCACTCTTACGACGACTGAATAAAGAACTAGAGGGCATCTTCATATCGGGACTAAAAAAAGTTATTAATGCATACGCCGATGATGTAGGCGTCATAGTAAGAAGCAGTGATGATATGAAAAAACTTACAGTTAACCTGCACCTATACTGCAGAGCAACAGGCGCCGAAATTAATGACACGAAGAGTGCTTTTTTGAATCTCAATGGCCTCACCAATATACAGGTTCCTTGGGCACATTGCGTAGAAAATCATACAGCCTTGGGGGTAACCCTATACAGCTGCCCACTTAGGATGACTGCCGCTAACTGGAAAACAGTATTTGATAAGATGCGAGGCACCCTTAAATTACACGACATGAGAGACCTGAACCTGAAGCAGAAAGTTAAGATCGTAAACTGTGTGGTACTCTCAAAAGCGACATACATGGGGCAAATTCTGCCTATCCCAAAACAAATAGCAAAGGCAATCATGAGAACCGTATGTCGGTATATCTGGCAAGGACAGATTTTTAAGGTAGCTTTAGAAACAATAACTCTGAAATCGGAAGAGGGTGGACTCGCACTTACTGACATTCAGCGGAAAACAACTGCACTATTCATAAAGAGGTCCCTTCAACTTATTGAAAGTCACCCAGACGGCATAACAGCGCAATTATTCAAATTGTTTCAACCTGAAAGCTTGCAGCCACCAGTCGATATCACCAAAATAAATTATAAACTGAAATACATTCGTCTCTATTATTTGGAATTAAGCTACATGAGGAGTATTGTCTTGGACAAAAAGAAGAGACACTACCACTATATCATCGACAGATTAAAATCAAACGAGAACAAAAACAGAATGGAGAGCAAGTTTCCAAACAGGAATTGGAAAGTCATTTGGAAAAATGTGAGTAATCGACTGCTCCCATTAGAAATACAGGTAGCGTGGTACAGAGTTGTCAACAATATCGTTAGTACCAATGAGAGATTGTATGCAATAGGATGTTGTGATACAAACAGATGCCCAAAATGTAACGCAATTGATACCTTGGAACACAGATTCGTATGTTTAGAATACAGCGCAATATGGCAGGAACTTAAGAAACAAATATCGTTCCTTAAGAGAAGCGACGGGAGAGAAATACATTTAAATCTAATTTTCTTCCCAGACAAGATATATTTTCCTGCCCAAAAAAATAATGCCATTTTGTGGTTACTGGGGAATTTTATACACTACGTCATTAATAAGAAAGGGACCGGTACTGTCCAGGAATTCAAAGAATTTCAGCTACAAGGATATTACAACATATTCCGGAAAAGAGATATGAAAAAGAATTATGGCAACATGTTGAAGATTCTCTTCGAGAGAGAGGGCGTAGGATGATTATTACAACCAATTCGTAACGCTAATAGAGGCATGCCAAAGTAGGGGATCGCTGTTGAGGGTGAAGTACGGTGGGGACTTCGTGGGCCCCGTGGCCGCTACGGTAGCCGAGAAGGCCTCAGCAGAACCCTGAAACAGCATGCCACCAACGGAAGCCGGAACACACTCCTTATTCTAAAGAAATAAACAGTTCACAAGCGGTCAAGAGAAAATAGAGAAAAAAGAATGATCACAAAATTTATTTATTTATTTTTATTATTTATATTTAGTTAGGAGGAACTTTTCTGTTAATCACGCTACAGAGAAAAATTTCTTTTCGTCACCAAATGACACTAAAGGATATGCCACAGAAGAGGCATCGCACTGTTTACTTCATTTTTATGATTCATTTCGTTTCCTTAACCAAATATCTGGTCAATATTTGATAGAAAAAAATTTAAAAAAAATGAAGAAAAAAAATTTAAAAAAAAAATCAAATAACATACAAAAATATAATAAAATCATGTGTGGTTCTTGCGCGGCATTGCTCTACAAAGTTAAGAAAAGTTCATCGAATGCAGACCACCTGTAAGCGAAGCAGAAGATAAAGTTCAGACATGAACGACACCACCGCCAGAGCAGTAAATTTTCATGAAGACGAACGTTGCAGGCGAAGCCTGGCTGCATAACACGCATAAAAATAAAATAAAAAGTGGCTAAAGAAGCATACATGGGAAGATTTTTATTTTTCAAAAAAGAAAAAAAAAAAAAAAAAAAAAAAAAAGTGGTTAACGCGACCGCTGGCCCGAAGCGGGAGACCCGGGTTCGATTCCCGGTTCGGCTCACATTTTCACTTGTCGCCATTGCTTAATATCAATGCCCAAATGCAGCCACTGTCAATCCTTTCTTTCCTATCCTGCCCTTCCTTTAACAATCATTGCAAACTACCTTGCTTTTGTATCCAAATACTGACTGCAAGTCTAGGGGATTACTGCGAGATTGAAAAAGAGGCTCTTTACTTTAATGTCGTCACTGTGTTCTACCAACACCTTTGTGGCTGAGGTCTCATTATGATAAGACAACAAGCCGTTGACATCCATACTACACCGATCTAAAGATATCCCAGATAAGACGGAATAGAAACTACAATTACGCCATTTTTATTGGTGCACTATTAAGCATGAAAATCAAATTACTCCATTACGCCTGCCGATAAATGGAGGTGCTGCTTTTGATTCATCGGACTCGTTCTCAACTTCATCAGTGCGACTTGCGAACATTGCATTAATTTCCGATCAATGCCCGATTCATTGCTTCTGGTACAGCATGCGATCCACAGCTGAAACAGCTATTTGAATTCATTAGGACTGGATGGTCAACTACTGATTAAAATTTAGAGATCCTGATGTTTGACGTGACGTCTACAGTGTCATATTTGATCAGTATGTTTCATTCGCCGAACAGACATGCTTTAGACCTTGTTCGTCACAACTGCCAAACTTATATTTTACGTTAGCTCTCCAACGGTCATATTGGTCTGGTCAAGACCAAATTGCTCACTCGTCGCAATGGCATTTTGATTCACAAATGGATACACAACATCCAGGAACACTGTCGTGACAGCTCTCAAAATTCTGTAGAACTTAGCAACGTTTTCGGTCACAGTATTCTGTTCTGCGGGAACGCATTCTCATTGACTTTCTGAAATTCTAGAAGGCTGACAGTTGATTCGGTAGGATCTCCACTATGTCTGCTTACAGGGATTCCCGAAAGTCATTGTTTCAGAGAATGGCTTCATTTATCTGATGAATTTCAACAGCATTGTTCCTCCAGTTAGATCAGAAATTTGTC
Source organism: Locusta migratoria (assembly GCA_026315105.1). Lineage (NCBI taxonomy): Eukaryota > Metazoa > Arthropoda > Insecta > Orthoptera > Acrididae > Locusta > Locusta migratoria. The sequence continues at coordinate 430,896,359 of CM048747.1, forward strand.
TGTGGCGTCTTCCTCACACTTGAACAATATGAAATATGAAGGTTTCATACGTACGTTCAAATATCAGACGAGAATGCTGCGACACGAATACTCAAGAACAGTTGCTGTTCTTTTATTCCTCGGTTCCTACCTTCCACAGCATTTTAACTATAAGACTGTAGCGGAAAATAACGTCCTCATTGTGCAATTTTGTCCTTATTGCAACCTCGAACAGTTCAAGTTTCGAACCATGTTTTCGGTCTCCGACCGTGTGTACTTCTGTGTATACAATAAAGGTTACTGAAATTTAACAGTGAAAGCAAGGTTACTTTATTAGCACATTACAATACTGCTGGAGTGGAAGCCACTAGCCCATAAGAGGATACATTGCTTGACAAGTTTTATTTAAACCTTCATAAATTTGCAACATTACATAGAGAACTGGTAATGACATAGTAATATATATACAAACAGTTAAAATCGGCCACGACCCTAAAACCTTGTGAAATAAGAAATTTTAAGGAACTTTAAAATAAATCTAGTAAATCAAATTAACTGTTCCTTCATAAATGTCAATATACTAATCAATAATTTAACCAAACTTCACCAAAACTCCTCAGAATATTTACAGAAAAAAGTTTTCAATTTTTTTTCTTACAGTAACAAGTAAGTGTATATATAGCAGAAGAGGCCGGTTGTGATACACTAAACTATTACAATTCAGTTAAATAAAAACCTTTAAATATATAGTGGCATCATTACGGAGATATTTTAAGATATCAGCATCCGTCGCCATTGGCAGATCGCATGCAATTGATAAAAAACGTTTATTTAATTCATCTCGTAACAACCAAAATAGTGCCTCTAACACTCAAACTACTGTTACAAACAGGTGAAGCACAACAAGCAAAGATCGACACTCTGTTGGTGGAGAATAACTTAACGGAAACTACACGTTCAAACCAGCATGGCGTTTTGATAACAATTAATAAAAAAAAAAGCTCATCGGACCTCAATAAACAACCAATATTGCACGAGTCGGCTTCACAGTGTGTACCTTTATCATAATAACGATTCACATGTCAGTACCACAACACCGAGTCACTCCTGAATCAGGAGAGACGGTAAGGCGTACCTCAAATGTTCAAATGTATTCCGGTAGCAGAAGTTAGGGACTATTGCAGAGGTGGCTCACCATTACTTCTAATAGCTGCGGGTACTCCAAACCAGCAGAAATGCAAACCACCGCTCACGCCTCCAGAAGAGAGGGACTCGTCCAATATCGTCCACACGACACGTCTAACATCAACAGAGCGCTGGTCGACCACGGCGTCCTCCAGTTCCGCGGCAATCAGCCGGCATACTGCGCCACGTACGACGAGAACACCGTCGAGCACATCCGTCTGCCCAGTCGATCAGTGCGAAGCCCCTATACGTCACAGCATCTTTATCACGTCACTCACTGCCCTCCAGCCAGACCTCCTGGCGCAGATCTTCATGTCCCCGTGCGCACGTGTCTACTTCCCCTTTCCTTTCTCTGTGAGCGCTCTTAGCACGTGACCCAGCCAACCACAGCACGACAGGTCCAAAGATTTTCTCGAAGCAATCCCTCACTAAATCAGAGACGTTACGGCTCAGTTACGACTGTGAATTAGGTACTACTGTTGCCAAAAGTGGCGCAGCGCGTTACGATGTCCAAACTTCATCTGGTTGCGTCTTATGACGATGAAAATTATTTTAGACGAGGAAGATGTGGTGATGGTGATTCAATCGCGACTTTACTTTCACAGAATCAAGGCCATCGCCTCCCTCAGAACCGGTAGAACGCTCATTGGCCTACGGGCCGCGGCCTCTATCGAGTGTAGGGACGTCAGCTTCGGCCTGTGTCACCACCAGGATGCTACCGCCTCGGTCGATGATACACAGCCTACCAGCAACCGGTCGGCATGGATGTGCATCCTCCGCAGGCAGACGATCCGACCGTCATGGATCTGAATGCCACCTCTTCATCTCCGTCACTAGTCACCTGCAGCCTCCTCCATGGACTCCTTGCCTGTAAGCAGCCATGCTGACCTGATGTGTATGTGCAGCTTCTCAGGGTTTCGTGCGGACGTTTCCAGTCACTTCGCAAGGTGAATTCCGGCGTACGTAATGCAAGGCGTCGTCGGCCATCACTCCGTCACCAGTTTCATCATCTACGCCCCGTCGTTTATCATGGTTCATCCACGGTGCGAGGAGGAGGAGGGATTTAGTGTCGCAAATAGTACGAACTGTATCATTACCGGCAGTCACGTGGACACCGACTGGGCAATAACACTCGCCAGAGGCGGCCCAGTACGGTCACGAGACTTAATTTGATTGGCTGGGATGCAGCTAAACAAACAATACATTCGGCCTGTCACTAGAGTGCGTCGGATCCTCCACAGTTCATCACGTCTACCATTCAGCATCGTTTCGTTTATAGTATGACCTCACTTCGCCATGGTGGTTCGCAGTGTCTCAGGAATTGTTTGTGTATTGACACAGAATGTACCGGGGAACATAACGGGAAGTATTCACGCAGACGCCTGGACTTCACCTCTTTATCCTTGACCAAGTTGTGGGATCCTCCTGATAAAATGTTCAAATATTAGAAGGTGCCTAGAAAAACCGCTTGGCCAATCTCGTGCGTCGTTCCTGTTAAATTGCACCTACATCGTTTTACCAGTAACAATCCTCCACAACACTTTAAAGTCAGCAATCCAATTTTGTTTCATAAGCGTGGTTCCACAGATTTGGGATCACATTTAGTGGCGACACACGCCTTATTTATCGAGAACTAAATTCCACATACAAAACAAAAGAACAAGTTACTGTGTGAAATAGTTCTGTATTAGGTGTAAAAATCCTTCAATCAGCGCCGTAGTCAGAATTGTGTTTTGGGGCTGTAGAGATCAGACAATAAAAATTGTAAATTATGACGTACACTCTAACTTGTAAAGCATTAAAACACAATTCATCATCTACGCCGAAATCCACCGAAAGTTGCGTGGAAGATACTAAGTGCAATTACTAGCTTCTTGAATTCCTGTTACACTCCCATATAGAATAAGAATGCATGCATCCGTTCGTGCACTAATCTTTCTGATCTTATCCTTGTAAGTCAGCGGCAGTAGAATCTTTCTGCAATCCGCCTCAAATTCCTCCCCTCTAAATTTCTCCAACAGTACTTCACGAAACAAAAAAGTCGTCTTCCTTCCAGCGAATCCCAGTTTAGTTCCCGAAGCATTTCAGTAATACTCACGCATTGATTCAATGTACCAGTTACAAACCTAGCCACCCGCCTCTCAAGTGCATATATATGCTTTAAACTGATATGGATTTGGTCGGGAACCCAAACACTCAAGCGATCTCAAGACCGAGTCGTGCAAGCTTTTATATGCGGTCTCCATTACAGCGAATCGCACCTTCCCAAAATTCTCTCAATAAAACTTATTCTACCATGTGCCTTCCCCACGACTGTCATAATTCGGCGAAGGGAAGGGGCGTATTGATCCCCTCCATCCCTTCCCCTTTCTCTCCCTGGTTGCGGCCACACCGTCAGTGATGACCCCAGTCTAGTGATTGAGCCCCTATCGAGCCGCAGTTGGATACAGACCACGGCGGGAGGTGGCTGTGGCAGTCTGCGTGACCAATAGAGTGCCACGTGATAATCGTTCTTCGCTCACCTGAGGGATTGCTCATAATAGCGTACATGTTGAAACTGTGTAATGAAAACGTAAAAAAGTATGTAAGTTGTTACACTGTATGGCGGTGATACTGAAATATTTACGTCTCGAATGAGTTTGCGTTAACTATATCACTTTGTTACAAGAATAGACGTTCAGCAAACAGTAAACTTGAAATGAATCTGATAGACTTCCAATGACGATATATTGCTGTTAAATAAAACCCGAAATCTGATTTATGTGGGTGAATATTTTCAAGTGTTACTATATGTTTTCCGTGTACTATAAGAGAAACATAATAGTCTGCAATCATAATATAAGTAAACTTTTACTGATGATTCATTTATAGCAGGACGTATGTCATCTTCATTGATATGAAAAGCGACGATATGCAAGACATTCATGGCATTTCAATGAAAATAAAGCTCAGTCTTACATACAAATTAACCAAAACTGACTCAATGTAAAGCTAAGAATAACATATGTATGATAAAGTATGTTCCTCTACTTACCGCAAAATGAAACCAATCTCAATGCACTCAAAGAAAATTCTTCAGTGTAGGGCATGCAGAGACAGGTGCAAATAATTGAAACACGTTACTGGCCTGATTGCAAAGTGAAGTCTGTTTCTCACACACACACACACACAGTTGGATAAAAATTGCACTCGGCTCTAAATAAAAAGAAGAAAGGACGATTAAGGCCAAAAGTACAGCCAGTTCGACGATTACGTGCGTACTGGTGTCTGCCACAGATAGAACAGCGCAGAATAATAATTAAGTAACAAGGAAATAAGAAATCGGGTGACAGCCTTTATTTAGTTAATTGATCTCATCTTACGCATTCCATTATATTCCCTCCCCTCCCCTCGTGCTTAAATGCACTTTCGCGTTCGCTAAGATCGTACGAACACTTCTGTCAACTTCCCTCATTTTTTTCCCTCATTTAATTTCTTATGCACCTTAATTTTACCTTACTTCCTCTGGAAGTGCGCCTACCCGAGCACTGTCGTTTTGACAGCCAGGGCTTCCATGCGTGCTATATGAAATAGGTTCGGCATTACTGTAGGCTTTATCCTGATTGGGCAGCCATATCAGTTTCAGCCGTATTTGTTGAAAGTAACACTGTTGTTATGCCCGAGATTATATCTAATAGAAAATTATGACGCAGAGGAATGGAAATTGTATTGTAAATGAAACCAATATGCTTGCTCAAGGGGAAAGGATATGTCGATGTTTAAAGCCCAGGGAATATGCTATCCAACAGTTAAGAATTTTTTTTAGTTATTATTTGAAATAGATATTTTCTTGCCATCATAAAAAGGAGGATAGGAGGCTGGGATCTCATAATTAACATACTAGAAACCTTGGCTATTTATATTTAACAAGAGTGAATTTATTTATTATTTAACAAGTAAAACGTATGTTAACCCCAGCAATATAGGGGGCAGTAAACTTTACGCGTAAAAAATCAACTAGTAAAAAATATAGGTCTCTTACTGAAAGAAAACATCTGAATGAATATTTGAAAGAATTGTCACTACTGGGAGAGAGATAGAGGGCAGGAATTTCTGTTACACGTGTCGCCGCTCACACTCACAATCTAAACGTTGTCATGCTCCACGATAAAACTCGCTACATTCGCCAGAAATATTTAGGATTATTCATTATAACACAATATAACATCAAATAAGTGCACTACCTCGGGAGGGTAGTCAGTAAGGCGACGAGCCACGTTAGTGGTAAACCCGCAAGAGGCGCTCTATTACTCATTTTAGTTCACGTAATGGTGCACGCTCCGAAGTAGAAAGCACATCATTTATCTTTTGCTACACTTCGTTGTTCCTCGTGGGGGGCAACACAAAACACATCACCCTCGCTGTTTTAACTGCACCAGAATGGCTCACTGTACCACTACATTGCCCAGAAAAACTCCAGATCTCTACACTAAATGGATAGATTAACTAAACAATCACGCAAGTGCGTATAAGTTTTCAATGCAATTTTAATAAAGAATAGACTAGCCTCTGTGCCTGCTATCATCACTATCGCCATCCGCAAATCATTTTTAGACATTAAAATGAACAAATTTGAAGCACTTCTTACCACAAATTGCAGAAATTGTGCAGCCACTGCGACACACGTCCAGCCAGGTCCAGGGTTCCTGCTAACATGGCTTCCTATCTTGCTGTTTCCAGTTTTAACTTCCTCGGGGAAGACGCGCTCTCATTGTCGGACCAGTGGGTCCGTTCCATCTGCTTGCTTACTGGCCACTCTCTGCCTGAGATCGACTGCTCGCCAAAGCATGCGGTTACTTACAGCCGTCCTGCATACCAAATGAGCGGATTTCAGCATGACACTAGTGATTCTGTACCCCCAAAAGAACTTATACATTCATCTGTCTATCACTGATGAGTGCATGTAACGTGCAGATGACCACAGAAGTTTGAGTGTCTTTTGAGAAGGAAATATTTGAATGTGAAGTTAATAACGCCACTTCATACTAATAATCATCGAACTATACGTCTAATAATTTTTTTTTTTTAGATTTTCACGAGTAACTATTGTAAAATCTGTGACAATGAGGTCTGAGTAATCGAGAACTCACTTTTTAACACATTACAATTACCGAAAGAAAGGATTTCTAACAACTGCAACATAGGATTTGACATAACGTTCTAATTATGTAATTAATTTTTTCCGAAATATGCCAGTCTTCTCCATTACAGAACTCCCAACTCGTTAAAGACGTTGGAGGCCGTCTTTGAACAGTAGGTTGAAGTTGTGTCTGGGCTCGTCACCACGGGGAACTCCCGACAATGACGCGCTTGTTAGCGAGTTGTCTTGGCAAGAGACAGGCGCGCGCATTTACCACCACAGCCGTGTTCGCTTGGCCGAAGTACACTGCCAGTAGATATTTCACTACATTTCACCTCCATACCTAACCATAATACTGACGTAAACACGCAGCAATCATGCTACAGGTAAGGCGAAACGAAGTACATTATAATGGCTGTTTCTTTTAGATAGCCGCCGTCGAGTGGCCGAGCACTCTGAGGCGCCTAGCTGCGGAGCGCGCGGTTGCTCGCCGTCGGAGATTCGAGTCCTTCCTCTGGCACGGATATTTATGTTCTCCTTAGTGAAATTAGTTTGTAATCCTAGGGACTGATAATCACCGCAGTTAAAACTCTTAAAATTATAGGTTTCAGAAATTACTGCAACCTGTCGCCTTTTGTTTCTTCATTCAGAAGATTTATTTAAACTATTACCGGTTTCAAGCTGTCTAGCAGCTCATCATCAGATGGTATAAATTTAGTGCAAATTACATTTGCATCTGTGGCAGGGCAGAAAACGAGAAAAAAGTCAACACTAATTTTGTTATGCTACACTGAATAATTACAATATAAGTCTGTCTTCAAGACATTACTTACAGTTACGCGTTTCACATGTAATTTGTCCATATTTCGTCCGCTTTCCATCAACACACTACAGCAACTCCCACGACTTTCAAGTGGTAAAATTAACAAACACTTCACCCACATTACGATTTTACAGCCATTACCACAACTTTCAGCTTGTAAACAAACTAAAGAGTATGTTTATACCATAGGTTAAGAACTACGTGAAACCAAAGACTGACAAAAGCTTATCTTATTATAGGATATAAATATTATGCAAATTTAGATTAAATAAGATCAAAATTGTATTTTAATGTTAATATATGTATATAATATGATTTCAGAATGATAGTTACATCAATACTAGAAGTATTGATTTTATGATTACTTTAATATCTGTTTACATGAGTCACACGTGTTGTTTTAGGTAGGATATAAGACATTTGAATTTGTGTGTTATCTGTTGATTTTACAAATTCAAATGTCTTATATGCCACCTAAAACAACACATGCGACGCATGTAATCTTAATCATAAAATCAATACTCTTAGTATTAACGTAATTATCATTCTGAAATCATATTACATACATATATTAACTTTATAATACAATTTTGATCTTATTTAATCTAAATTGGCATAATATTTATAACCTGTAATAAGATAAGCTTTTGTCAGTCTTTGGTTTCACATAGTTCTTAACCTATGGTATAAACATACTCTTTGGTTTGTTTACAAGCTGAAAGTTGGGTTTTTCTCGTTTCTACCCTGCCACAGATGCAAATGTAATTTGCACTAAATGTGTACCATCTGATGAAGAGCTGCTAGGCAGCTTGAAACCGGTAATGGTTTAAATAAATCTTCTGAATGAAGAAACAAAAGGCGACTGGTTGCAGTAATTTTTGAAACCTATTTCAAGAAACAGTCGCAGGTTCCAAGAAAATGGATAAAAGTCTTAAAATTATAACTTTTGTTACTTTTTCCTCTGGAAGCTAGCTAAAGATACGGATTGCTCATGATGTCCTGAACTTACGAGGGGTATAGCCGAGAAGAAGAGTGTTGCATTACGTTCGCACGAATTTTCTGTTTCGTGGCGACTCACTGCCTCTCTTATCACACGGAAGGTAACATGTTCGTTGTAGCACCGTGAGAGCAGACGGACCATGTTTAGATTTGTAAAAATATAAAATAAATAAAACCAGTTGCCACAAAACTTTCACTATAGATCGAGACAGTGCTGAACTGGTATTGCGAACAGCAGAATGGAAGGGGAAACTACCTCCTACCCTCCCCAAATTATTGCTTCCTAGAGATAGAGATCTACATTATGATTCCTGAGAAGATCAATACCATCTGCGAAATCATTACATGCCTGCCTGGTGTGCGAACATTGGGAATTAACCCTAAATAATTGTTAGCTTATCCACATAAGCAGGCCTATCAAAACGATTTCGTTAAACGTCGTTTACAACATAAACGAAATCAAAGAGTTTAAAATGAACAGAATACCTAGAAACTGTTTTGAGAAAAGTGAACTAAAGATTTTGCTTTTTCGTACAACATTGTAATAAAAGTTCCAGATCACTCCTTACACCAGTATGTAACGCTACAGCTGTTGCAGCTTTTTGCCATTATCAAGCGCGTCTACGATGTTTTGACGTTAGTTACTAACATCTGGCGTGACTATTGTATCAACTGAAATGAATTAATGACTTATTTGCACTTGAAGCACTGTGAGTGCTGAGGGGCTATGCTCACATTCGTAAAACTAAAATAAAATAAAACCATTTGCCATTAAACTTTCACTATAGATCGTGACATTGCTGTTACAGGTATTATACGAACAGCAGAAACAAAGGGGAAAGTACCTCCCCCCTTTCCCCTTTATTGTTACCCAGACAAACTGTGCTTGTTTTTTAACGAACACTAATGACTACCTTGTATCTACTACTTCCTGGGTGTCGTGTACGAGTAGCATTAATTGAATTTCACATGATCATTGCTTTTATGAACCAATGTTGAATCATAGAGAAAATATTTTGGGCCTGATGAAATAATAAGACGTGATTTTCTTCTTTTCAATATTTGGTAATGGGATAAAGCGTTCCTGGAATATTTAAATTTCAGCTCTCAGCGAGACCGTACGTTAAGTTCACATTATTCCCACCCTTTGGGCTACTGTCAAAGGAACTTAATGTAAAATAATAAGTTCAAGATCATAAATATATCACCAATAACACCTGAATTCAATACAGGAGACCTTTCACATTTTAAACTCCTATTGATAAGAAGTACCACAACCAGCTCAATCCAATCAATTATCAAAGCAAACAATTGCATCTTGTGGCCCTTACTTACAACAGATGGCACTGTTGTTGAATGAATACTTATCTGCTCTTACAACAAGTAATAAGTACTTACTTTTAACATACGATAACATTTCCGCGTATCTTATATCATGATAATTTACGTCAGATATCACATAAATATAAACACATCTGCACAGTGTACGTTGAGCGCGACAGACATCGACGTCATAATTCACGTCGTACTTTCAAACATCTGACGAAGACTGTTCCAGCGCAATGTAGTAACGAGAATGGAAGTTCAAATATAAAGTAAATCGTGAAAATTTGCATGACGCAAGCGGCTCCAGTGAAGTCAGAGTCGGAAGAGACAGGCATGATGAAGTGTCGTGGGACAGGTCCAAAATTGTGACGAGATCGCATGTGTCGACAAGCGAAAAGACGCGGTGGAGTAGCCGAGCGATCTAAAGCGTCTCGCTGCGGAGCGCGCAGTTGCTCGCCGGGAGGTTCGGGTCCTCCCTGGGGCAGGGGTGTGTGTGTTTGTCCGTAGGTTAGTTTACCTATGTTTAAGTAGACATTTGTAGACATACAAAAAAGTCAACAGTAAGCTGACGACTGCGACGGGAAACTGGAATGGATAGCCAGAAGGTAAAGTAAGCTGTTAGGCAAATGCAGCAGAACAACTACGCAATGGAATGTCGGTGATAGCACACGTTGTTGACATACCTACCTTACCTCCGAGCAAATGGACTCGCACGTGCCACGTCACCGGCGTGCCCTCAGTCGAGGGAGACAGTCACTTGGAGCAAGCGGACTAACGTAACCGTGTCTTTATGTTTTCGAAACAGGATCATGGGAGTTGTATCAAGGGATCAATTGAAGTCCTCGATACGACCCGCCGGCTTTGATCAATAACGTCATACGAGTTAAATACAATAGGTAGTTTGCAAGCAGAACGTATTATTACCGATCAAGATTTTGTGTTTAAAAAGTGATGTGTACCATCTCTCTGATAGTGAGGAATAGGTTTTTTTCCCTGCAATTAAGCGCCGAAGGCGCGAATATTTGGGCTGAGACCTGTGATCGATGTTACACTCTGTTTTGGTAATCTGTAATTTACAAGGATAATCACAGAATGTATGTTTATATTCGTTGACAGTTTATTTTAGTTAGTATATCCACGCAGCGTATCTTGTGACATTCAGATATGACGTTATTGTTTAAAGCCGACGGGTGGTATACCGGTCTTTGATTACGCCAGATGAAGATTGAATTACCCAGGGGTCGTACAACACGACAGTGTTATGAATGTCTTCAAGAGGCGTACTTTTATTTATTTATTTTCTTTTGTCTTTCTGTGCATCACCTACGACCAGCTTTGCGAAAGAAGCGGTAACACTTTCTGCGCAACCCAGCCATCATTTTGCATGACAATGGGACTTGGGACCATACTCCCCGAACTACCATCATCACAACAGACTATACTAACGGTATCCTACGCCTTCCACAACGCTAGCAACGGTTTCTACACAACGCTGGCGACTACTTTGAAGGACAGTAACAGGTGCTGACACGTAAGGCTTTTGTATCGGTTGTGAATAAACTGTTGCCACAATTTAAGTTCCAACCCTTGTATTACGAACCGAGCCGGGCATCATAACATCTACCGATTTCATACTCCCACTCTTGCAAGCGTTAAGCACTTCGCCATTACAATCAATGGTGCTCAGACAAGTAGCACGCGATTCTATGATCTTCCCAGAGTAGAGGTTCCATTTCTTTAATCAAAATAGAAACACTGCTTAGATCACTAAAACTGTATTTATTTATTACGTCGTTTCGTCATCTGCTATCATCAGATCTGTAAGATAAAAGGAACGAATGTTGGTTGTATTATCTAATTACCTAGCCAGTTTTAATAGAAATAAAAATAAAAAGGATATAAATTCTTAACTCACCTGAAAACCTCTGATCTTACAAAGTAAAGTTCCGTATCAATAATAAAATCTCTACATATTTATTTTTAAAAACTCGTGTTAAATTGATTAAAATTATATGCTACTTTCATTAACTTCAAATGTGGTAAGTACAAAAATTGTTTTTAGTTATACACAGTTTTCAATGAGAAAGTCAACAGATTCTTTTTCGTATTAAATACTTATGAAATTGGTTGAAAATAGCGGTTATAAAAACCAGTACTTGGTATTCTAATTATCTACCCATAATAAGCGAAACATAGCACATTATAAAATAAGTTTATTGAAAGAATGCGATAAAGTGTGGTGTGCTGAATTAAATACTATATATCATTAAATACTATTTTTGTACTTACCACGTTGAAAGTTTATGAAAGTGACATATAATGTTAAGCAATTTAAAATATGTTTTTAAAAAACAAACTATTTGGTCGGTTGCAGTTTAAAATTCAGATTTTTTGTTGCATATCGAAGTTATAGTAAAGGTAGATTAATGAATATAAAAAATGATGGGCAATGTTCCACACGAGTCCATATTTGTATGTTATACATTGAAAGAGAACAAATATTTACAAGATAAGTGTGACATTGTGGGTCATCTATGATACCCATTTAATTCCTCCTATTATGTATATTACAAGGGTAAAAAATATCAAATCTCACATTTTAATGTTTATAATTTTGCTTCTAATAAACATGTTATTTTTCTATAATTTAGTTAATTCTAGTAAAGCTTAGGTATACTACATAAATAAGACCTAGAAAAGCAAGATCCAGGAAAAATTAGAGCAATGCTTAATAAACTTTAGAAAATATTTCTACCTGAATGCTGAAAAATACAAATTGCGAATGAAGTCCAATTGAAGAGTCTAATTAATCTGTGCCTCAGAACATTCCAGAAGCATAGTCTTCATTCTGAGGCACTTCATTATCTTAAAGCTTCCTCTTTGCATTCCTTTTAGCACTTCTTGCTTCTTTGGCTACTTGAAGAGCTAATATTTCAGCTTCATGAACCTTTTGTCTGTCTCATGTAAGCAATTAATCTTCCATATTGGAGTCACATTTTATGCCTAAATTTCTCAGAACTTCCATCTTTCCTAACTCCAAGTTCAACGTATTTAGTCCTACTAAAATATCTTTCCCATATGCAATAGTTGATACTTTCATTTGTATTCTGAGTGCCCCGATGAAGACATTTACTAAGCAAAACATAGTCACTCACGTCTATGAAGATTGGTTTTATTTCATTACAGCCACAGGAAGAAAACGCTCATGATGGTATGTTTGATCACCAAGAATCTGCTCCTTTAGTGTGGTCACCTTTGGACAACTTATCATTGTAGGTGGCCCATACAGCTCTTCCCATTGCTGTAACATCATTCAGAGGTGCAGTTCGTCTAATGACCAGTCCATAACTACTCTGAAGGAGGTCTGTTTCAGTTTCTGTCTATCTTCCTCGGCGAGATAGTGATTTTCCATCAGATAGCAACTTTCATTTCTCTTCGTAGCTTCCTCAATCAAACGTATAATCACTGAAAACAGAAAGTTCTCAGTTCTTTTCGAAATAAAACTGGTTTCTATAACAGAAATAAAGGGGGCGTGGCGGTACACATGACCGTAACTTTAAATACATGAAACATCCTCGGTTCTGGGTTCTAATACAGCCACTGCTTAAACGAAAGAAACTTTCGGAGAAACATCTTTCTGCCAACAGCGCATCAAAAACTGCAGAATAACAGACAGGGGTTCAGGGCACTCATTTAAATTTGGGGTGGAAAATAACACACAAAGACGGATGAATCAGTAATGATTAGCGGCATGAGAGTGCAGAGAGCAGTCGGAACTACTGCATCAAGGATACATAATGTGCATCCAAAGGACATGTGTGGCCTGTAACTGAAAGAGTGTTATTAACTAAAGATACCCGAATAAATTTCTGTATGCTGACGAATTACAGTGATGAAATATTTAATAGCAAATTTTTCACAGCATCACTGTTTAACACTTTGACTGCCAATCACGTCAATTGACGGGATATCGAATCTCGTGTAGAATGCCAATTACGTCATTTGACGTGATCTTCAGTTTCGTACTTTTAAACACAAAATTTAGTTTATTGACGGGCTAGATCCACATTAAATGTATTACTTGATAAATCTAGTGTGTAAAGCAGCCTATAGACCTTGTAAATTTAGCTTCTAAATCGGCCGACTGGTCGCATCCAAGTATGAAACGGGACAGGTAGGAAGTGGTGCCCGCTCTCTCAGTAGGTAAATGAACGGACATGGCTTCACGCTCTTACGCTGGACGAAGTTTTACATGAATTTGAGAAACATTTTATTGATAATGACAGTGAGGATAACGAAATCGACAATTCAGATGATGATCCAGTCTTTGTGCAACAAGAACTGCGTCAAATTATTTCGAGTTTGATGATTCTTCAACCGATTGTTTTATAAGGACACGGACCCTTATTGCTCATTTTAAAGAGCAAACTTTTTTTATGCCAAACAGAAGATAAGTACACTAAGTGCAGCTCGGCTTACTCCTGCAAGCAGAATGTCTGGCATTCTAAGGTATGGAATGGTTTACATGGCGGGCAGTAAAGGTGTTAAGGTATGGATGTCCTACCAAATTGTGATATACGAACCCAGGATTCTCGCTTTTCGAGATCGGTCGCCTTGTTATTGTGATACCCGAACGCGACTCCAGGACTAACATAAACTTCCGTATGACATATTCACTGTAGGTATGAGTCAACTACACTCTTCTCTAGGCACCCACAGCTTATACTGCCATCTCTGTATTGCGGCAAGTATGCTGCAAAGCAAGCAGGCCAGGTGGCATGTCGACCCTGCTGCCGGCTGGTTGGCTGTTCGCTGCAGGTTTCTGGATATACGCGTGTCCTATTATCTCGTAAGGTTTCGGAATGTTACCTGCGCTGGCCAATCTGGAGTCGCGTTTGGCATGACCTTGCAGCCAGCAATAAGGGAACTCGAAGAGAACTTACCAGAAGGAATGCAATACCATACGCCTGCCAGCAAAGTGCAGTCTTTCTCAAACGATTATAAAGAAAATATTCGGTAAAAAAATGAATCTGCACAACTTATAAATGCATTCTTCTGCTTCATGATGAACTGAATATTATTTTGTTATGATCATAGTTCTTGTGATATTTACGGATTCAGTACAGTATTACAAGGAATTCGAAAACTTTACATTGAAAAATAGAGGTCGCTATGATTTTGCGTTTGGTACATGTTAGGTCATAAGTTGCTGCGGATGAGATGAAGCTGAAATGTTGAATTATTCTTCGAGGTTTGAAAGATGTCGCTATCTATCACCAATATCGAGATAATGGGTTGTATGTAATAATGCAGCTCGGCCATGTTGCGCGCCTTGGCGTCCACCCAGCGAAACCAGCCTGCATACTTCCGCGCCGAATGTTGCACCATGTGAGAGTCACCCAGTGTTTTTCAGCCGGATTCGTACTGTGCTGCCGACTGACGTGTGACCCATCCAGGAAACGTAAGGCGAAACGTTGGAATGACATGCAGCCAAACCTATCGCAGGTTTGAGTTCTCCATAGTGTGTGTGTGTGTGTGTGTGTGTGTGTGTGTTGTCCTTAGCGTAAGGTAACACAAATAGTTTGTAAGTCAATGACTGATGAGCACAGAGGTTTTAACATTTTTTATTTGATTTTCACCAGTCTTCGTGATTCATAGTCTCACACACTTGACCAGTGCAGTGCACTTTACGACATGTTAACATGAACCTTGTGATGATACTGCCGGCCCTCTCATCTCATTGTTATCGTACGATACCGTCTGCGTCGGACCCGGAATCGTGTGGTTTAATAGTGATGCATGTTGCGTGTGAAGTTAGTAAAAAACGAAATAGCCAGCCTAGGAATCAGTGTAGGAGAGTGTCTCAGTGATACTGTGATTAAAACAAGTGATAGATTTCATTAATTAAGAGATTCATATATTTTCTTTCCGAACAGTTCTATAAGCCATAGTTTCGTCATTGTATGTTATTTAAAGACTTAAACAGACGAATTGTAAAATCTTTTGTGAAAAACAAAAAGAAATGAAAATAAATAGCATTGTATATATGTTAGGCTCATAAACAAGTTGTGTTGACCAGCTAATTGTGTTAATTAATGTAATAGTCGAGATTTCAATATTGTTATTCTTTGTATATATTGATTGACGTCAGATTTGGAGTATATTTTGAGAAATCACAAGATATTTGATAGTTCAATATATGTTTGGAACATGCATGATGTACTCATTAACAAGTTAATTGACATTTAACATCACACTTTGTTGTCAAACAGCAAGTACCGCGATTAAGACTTAAAAAGATTTACGCCATCTAAAATTATTGTATATATAGTTCTCATTCTATATTGTGATTATTTTTGTGTACATGAAATGTTTTTCTGTTGTGTTTGGTAATTGAAAATTACTATATTCAATTTTTACGAACAATGCATAATGTAAGGTCTTTATTGCCGATGTTATATATTTGCCTCACCGCCTTGCGTGGGGGAGCTCGAGTTTTAGTCGTTTGTCAAGTGCTCTGGAAGCTATTCCAGTCTGTAGTTTTAAAAGGGAAGTTTTGTCAGCTAAGTTCTGTTGCATTTTATACGTTTTGAAGTTGTAATGTTTTGGTGGAGAAGCAGTTTGATTTAAAATTCAAGAAGAAGTGAAAAATTGTAACTACGAGTATTTATTTCTACCACGACGCCCCAGGAGAATAATGTTGGAGCGAGCAGAACCCCCAAACATCGTAACGTTGAAAAGCTGAGTATCACTTGGAAGTGGTAGAATGAACTGTGATTAATTAACAATCTAGTAAAACATTATAACCTGTATACTGTTCTTGCTATCTGTGATTTCTGGTTGAGGGACCTACTGAAAGACGGGTCGTACCAAGGAAAGTCCACACATGAACTGATTTGAAATATAGAATGTAAAGGGTGGCCGGTGTACCTACGGACATGACTCGTTACGCTGCCTCTTGTGGCAATAATGCTTCGGGTATGAAATGGTATGATGTAGCAAGACATCACATTAAAATTGATTCAACTGAATTGATTCCACATTATTTTTCTTCGCCATATCCATAATATTATTGCTACAAAGTTCGCTCTTCTATGGCAATCAGTTTCAGCATTCTAACGTGTTAAGCAGGGAAGGAATAATAACAGCCACCAAGCACTGCACTAGATGTCTTGTTATTGTACACAAACAAATCAGTGAAGTGATATTTCTGTTTGTTACATGACGACGAACTAGGGCATGTTTTCATGTAATTACGGACAGCCTACTCGTAGCCAGTTGTGATCTCTGGCAGCATTTCCTGACGTTGCAATGGCCGCGGCACAGAAAGAGATGGATTCATCAGTTACGGTAGCCGACACCGACAGGCAGCGTGATGGAGTGAGGAATTAACCTGTCACTGTGTCTCACTTAAACGTCCGACACCAAAGATGGAGCAGTGCGAGTTAATGAACGGAAGTAACACAGTAGGAAGCCAATCTGTAAACGTTCTGCTGTATTACCTTATTTAGGCGTGTTATGCTCTGACGTCTAATTAAATTGTAGTAGTTGAAAAATAGCTCGAATATTTCTTACGAAAGGAAAAAGAAGGCAAGGAAGGAAAATATGCGGATTAGAAATTGGTTAACTTGTTGGACACAACCCCCTAATCATGTGACGTCATTAAGAACATGACAAAAATCATTAATTTTTTAATGTCATGACTTCAGAAAGAATAGTAAAGCTAAAATTGGAAGTTTAAATTACTCATTTATGTATGTCATTACTATTTCGGCAAGCTATGGTGTCATTATCAAATGATGAAATGGTACTTCATCAAACTAATAAATTACTTATTACAAAATGAAAGAAATATGAATTAAAAATTAATACAGCTCTGTACATATCAGATGTTATTTGGTACACTATCGACGTAATATCTTTGACATCTGATGCTAGCAAATATCAAGTTAGAACTGATATAACACTATACATATGACATGTTGTTTGGTAGAACGTTGTCATAATACCGTGACCATTCGATGCTTTATATACTTGAAGTTAAAATTAGACAATTTCTTGCGTCCATGATGAAACATATATACTCCTGAATTCGGCGTCTTGTTCTGTACAATTGACCATTTCAAGCATTACTAACTGATCGACATTTCTGAGTATTAAGCTTCGTCTGCAATGTAATTTCTTTAATTGTATTTTAATGCTCCGTGAGGCAGGCGGCGGCAGCTGCTCTTCAGCTCAGAGTACATGTAAGTTTGACATTTTGTAATATTAGATTAAAACAGGAGAAAATAATGTTGAATTAAACTAGTAAAACAGGAGATAAATTGGCGAAATGAAAACAATGAAATGACGGCTTTAAAACACACACACAATCAGTATTAAACCTGCCACGGTGGTAAAAACACTGACTTTTCCGTAAAATATATTACATTTGACTTTATTGAAATAAGCTGAGCGTAAAAGTGCTAGTGTAATGTAAAATTGTATAACGACGTATGACTTGACGTAAACAGTTGTATTTTTTGACTATAGCGCCAGCTACAGATTATCTTCGTTTATCACAATTGACTGTTAAATTATATCTTATATGATGGCAGCACCTTCCTCTGGTAACAGAACGAATTACCATCAATAACAACTTGGGACAATGTGTGCTATACCAGTCTTGTTCTGGCTACCATTGGTGATGCATTTAACCAACATAGTGATATGCGGAGAACTACACTGTGATACACATGTATATTTATTCTTTACGACACACATTATCTCCACATGTAATTGATGTGGTCTCGCTATAATGTGTCAGTGAGACACAGTTACAGACGTAGAGGTGATGTTATTTCCAATGCAGACGAAGCTTAGTAGCTACAAATGACGATCAGTTAATTCTTATGGGACGAGACACCGAAATCAGGAGTACAAATACTTCATCATAGACTTAAGAACTTGTCTAATATTGACTTCAAGTATGCAAGCATCAGATGACTAAGGTACAATGACAGCGGTGTACCAAATATCCTTTGATATGTACAGTGTTGTATCAGTTTTTAATTCATATGTCTTGCATTTTGTAATAAGTATTTTATTAGTTTGATAAAGTAACATTTGATCATGTGATAATGGCAACATAACATGGCAAAACCTCTTGTTGAAGTCATCACATTAAAAAAAATATTCTAAGATTGCTCTCTAAACCGACAAAGTCGGCTAATAAGGGCCATTAAATCGTTCACCGAGGGTGGGATTCGAAATCGGACCTGCTAGCCGTTAAAACACAATGGTGTTTAGTACAATCGCACGGGCGATGAACATCTCCTTTTCAACCACGAATTTCAGTTCTGCTTTGATATTCCCCCCTCTGTAATTTTTATCAAAATACTTTTTGTTAGGGAATCTCTTCTGAAGGCATTTGTGTCGAGTTTTGCCTTGTACGCAAGTGGAGCACAACATCAATAGACGTAGACATAGGCAACGACGGTTGCTGAGGTACGACCACCGATCTGAGTACAAGTTGTTGACTACTCCGGTGCTTGGGTAGGAACCAACGTAGGATCTCATGGCCGCTATGAACAAGACCGCATATCCGAGGATATGAGGTAATTAGCCCCGCCGAGCTGTTGCTGGAACTTGACACAATTCCCTTTCCGTGTCCAGACCTCTTCAGCTGTTCATATCGTTGCATATATCGCTCCAACAGACTGACAGAATGCCACTGCGGAACTACTTCTGCGCACGTGCCGGGACCGACCACGGACGGCCAATTAATGTAAATAACTCGACCCAACAGACGCCATTCAGTGTATCAAATTGACACTGCATGATACTGACACTCAGATGTTCCCCGCAGCGTCTGTCATTGGCCGTGCAACCGAAGTCTTAACAACTGCCTCAGCGCCAAGCCCAAATAGCGTCACTAGCGACAAGGATCACACGGGTAAGAAGAGACGCGGGATAGATCTAACAGCGCCGCGATAGTGAACAGAAGGATTGGGATACAATATTGCCAGTCATGACATTTTCTTATAATACAGGATGCCAAGACACCACAGGTTTCACGCAGTTTTTCCTGCTCCATAAAGATGACAATGGATACGCTGTTCCCGTACCAACCGGACGACAGGATGACTATGTGAAACATCTCATCACCAGGGTCGAAGAAGCAAGATAGTTGGCTCGCATACGGATACTGGACGTCAAGGACAACTACCGCCAGCGGTAGATCGACTAGCTCCGACGTATTGTGTACAGTACAAGAGATCTAGTACGAATTTTTACCCCTCTATGGAAAGTTGGTCTATCGGAAAAGTTACTGAAGCGATACTTTGGTCCGTATGGTGTCATACGCCGCCTGTCAGACGTCACATACGAAGTCGAGGATTACGATCCATCCTCAAAACGACAAAAACGAAGACACACTGTGCACATCCCCTGTATGAAGCCTTACCATGATCCGAGATAACAGATAGACAGAGACGGCCTCTTGTTCAAGGACTCTGAAGACCTTTTTGATAATGATAAAGCCACGACAGGAGGATCTGGCGCCGGTCATAGTGTAAGAAAGGCGTGCAGGCAGAAAGGAAGGATTTTTCGAAACTGTCATACAGAGGACCCATGACAAGATCCAGGACACTGCGGCTGGCTCAAAGAAAAGCTAACAGCGAGTCGCTGTTCATCCAGGAAGGGGAGCAAGGCGGCGAGTCTTCCGACAGAACCCGAGGTGCAGTGGTTAGCATCGCAGATCGCTGTGCTTGTTGTCCTCAGTTCAAATCTCGCCACGGGCAGAATACCCTCACTACGTGATAGTAATGGTGATTCTGCCGATGACAGCGCTACTAAAGCAGAGTTACTAATCATACCATTAGAAACTCATTCACCAAAGAAGACGAAATCAATATTCCAGATTTGGAATTACAAACAGAGGCCAGATTGAGTAACGTTGAAGTAGATATCATTTAACAAGAACAAGTCTTCTGGTCCGGACTATATACCCATTATTTTTCTGTATGATTATGCTGAAGCGATAGCTCCTTACCTAACATATACAACCGCTCTCTCAAAGAAGGATCTGTACCAAAAGACTGGAAACTTGCACAGGTCACACCCATATTCAAGAAAGGCAGTATGAGTAACCCACTAAACTACAGGCCTATTTCATTGACGTCAATTTGCAGCATGGTTTTGGAACATATCCTATATTCAAATATTATTAATTAGCTCGAAAAGAATTATCTGTTGGCACTATATCAACACGGATTTATAAAATATCGTTTATGCGAAACACATGCAGGTCTTTACTCACACGAAGTGATGAGTGCTATCGACAAGGGTTCTCAAATTGATTCTGTGTTTCTTGATTTCCAAAAGGCTTTTGACACAAACGGCGTTTAATCAAATTGCGTGGTTATTATCGCCCCAAATTTGCGACTGGATAGGGAATTTCCTGTCAGAGAGGACAGTTTGCAGTAATCGAAGGCATCGACTAAAACAGCGCTGATATCGGGCGTTCCACAGGGTAGTGTTATTGGTCCTCTGCTGTCCCTTATTTACATAAACGATTTGGAAGAAAACCTAAGTAGCTCTGTAAGGTTGTCTGCAGAAAACGCCGTCATTTACCGTCCAGTATAATCATCTGAAGAACAAAACCAGCTGCAGAATGATCTGAATAAGATATCAGTATGGTTTAAAAATTGGCAATTGACTTTAAATAATGAGAAGTGTGAAGTCGTCCACATGAGTAGGAAAAGAAATCCGTTAAACTTTGTTTACAAGATAAATCAATCAAAAGTGAAGGCCGTAAATTTCACAAAATACCAACGTATTGCTTCAGAATTAAACTGGAAAGAACAAGTAGATAATGTCGTGGGAAAGACGAACCAGAGACTGCGTTTTATTGCCAGAACCCTTAAAAGATGCAACAGAACTACTAAAGAGACTGCATACACTACGCTTTCTCGTCCTTTTTTTGGAGTATTGCACCCAATGAGGGATCCGTATCGGGTGGGTTTGACGGAGGACATCGAAAGAGTCCAAAGAAGAGCAGCTAGTTTTGTATTGTCACAATACAGGGGTGACAGCATTACGGAAATGATACAGATTCAGGGATTGGAATCATTACAACAACGCGCTTATCGCTGCGGCGTGGGCTACTTACGAAACTCCAATCGCCAACATTCTCCTCCGAATGCGAAAATATATTGTTTACTCCCACTTACATTGTTAGAAAATATCATCAGAATAAAATACGAGAAATCAGAGCTCTAATGGAGAGATTCAGGTGTTCTTTCTTCCCGCGTGCCGCCCGCGGTGGCCAAGGGGACTGAGGCGCTTCAGTCACGGTCTGCATGGCCACTACGGTCGGGGGTTCGAATCCCCCCTCGGGCATGGATATTTGTGTCGTCCTAGTTCGTAAGTAGTTCATAAGTAGTTTGTAAGTTTAGGGACTGATGACCCCGTAGTTAAGTCCCATAAGGTTTACAAACATTTGAAAATTTTTTTCTTCCCGCGTGCTATTCATGCATGGAATGGGAGATAAAAAGTATAAAGGTGGTTGGATGAACGCTCTGCCAGGTACTTAAATGTGACTGGCAGAGTATCCCATGTAGATGTAGAGGGAGGATTCGGACCCCTGACGGGGAACGGCGCTCCGTCACTCCGCCGCGGCAAGTACGATTAAATAAATGGTATCCAGTGTGGGAAACATGCAATTACGAAATCAGATATTTATTATTTCGTACCCTCTCCTACATCAAGCAGTAGTGTATATACTTCGCTTAAATCCAAGCACTGTAATAAATGAATGGTAATTGTACGAAGGGCATACGACGCCCTGTCTGCGCGCCAGTCTAGCTCGTCCGGTCTTAAACGAGGGTCACTCCAAAAGAAATGCACAGTTTTTATTCTACGTGTTTGAAATTTTTACAGTGTATGGATACATCGTTTAAGAATAATATTTTCCTTTCTTCACATAACCTCCATCCCTCTCAACTGCCTTATGCCATCTTGGAACCAATGTCTGTATACCCGCACGGTGAAATTCTGGACCAACACGTTGGAGCCACTGTTTGGCAGCGTCCACAAGGAAGTCATCATCTTCAGACCTTGTTCCACGATGAGAGTCTTTCAGTTTCCCAAAGTGATGATAGTCACATGGAGCCAGGTCAGGTCTGTAAGGCGCGTGTTTCAGTGTTGTCCATCCGAGTTTTGTGATTGCTTCCATGGTTTTATGACTGACATGTGCCCGTGCATTGTCGTGCAACAGCAAAACAACGTAGCGTTACAATTCGTTCACTGTGAAGCGACTGTCAGCAGTCACCAATTCGTTAACTCTCTGCACATTGTCTGGAGTGTGCGCAGTACGAGGCCTGCCGCTGCGAGGACAATACTCAATATTGCCGTGCCCTCTTTCATCACGTACCCTGCTTGCCCACCGACTAACTGTACTGCGATCGACAGCAGCATCTCCAAACACCCACATCTTGTGGATGTTTCCTACTGTCTCGTTTTAACAGCACAGGAATTCAATGATAGAACGTTGCTTCACGAACGTAAAGTGTAGCAGCTATCTCGAAGACATGCTGTGATAGCTCCACTCACGGGAACAGGTTGAATTGAGTTTGAAAACAAGCGGCAAGGATGTACTACACACTATAAAACTTTCAAACATGCAGAATGAAAACTGAACAAAATGTGTGTATTTCCTTTGGAGTGACCCTTGTACAAGAGTCGTCCCCAAAGTAAGTTCCGTTTCTATTTCTATCCGCGACGACGCTACGAACACTGTTTCGAGCATGCGCGGCAGTTACTCTGACTCAAGAAGAAGACATGTACGTCATTTTCAGATCGCTGCTGTCGACGTGTGCTTTGTAGTGCTTCTTTATAATGTCAGCCGTAATTGAAAATGCCGCCGCGTGTGAAATCAGATCTGTGATTCGTTTTCTAAATGAAAGAATATTAAACCAAAGGAAATTCTTCGGCAAATCTGTGAGGTTTACGGACAAATTGCTATGAGTGATTCAATGGTTAGAAGATGGTCAGACTGTTCAGTGAAGGACGTGATCAAGTGCACGAGGAAGAACGAAGTGGACGCCCGTCTGTGGTTACTGATGTGCTGAATCATACAATTGAAGACAATCTTAAACACAACTGTAAGTTTACACTTGGTGCCTGCTCTTCCTATAGAAGTTCCGAAAATCTCACGATCACTAATTCATGAAATTGTGAACGCAAAAATAAAATTTAAAAAATGTCACTCTTAACGAACAGAACAATAAATAACGGATGGGCAGTGCACTTCAATTTTTGACACGCTACAATCAAGAAGACGATGGTTTTCTTTGTAAGATAGTCACGGGGGATGAAACTTGTACATGGAACGACAACCATGAAACAAAAGGGCAGTTAATTGAGCCACACTTCATCCCAAACAGAGTGGAAGAAAGCGTGGGACATTCGAAGTTGAAGTCGATGGACTAACAGAACGAAGAACTATATACACATCCCGACAACACCGGAAGCAAAAATTAGGGTGTAACGGGCTCCTTCTTCTGCAGTTTAAGTCCGTATAGGATGAATGGGTTATGAGTTTTAGTGGGATTGTCTATTTGAATGGTAGGTTAGTAGTCCTGCTTTAATGCGTAAAATATAATCATATCTCTAACAGCCAGGTTTTCAATTTTAATTAGCACTACTATTCCTGGTTCATCAATTGTAATAAATTAATGCTATATTCTTATTTATGAGCACTTCACTTCGTTCTCTGAGGTTCTTGAGTTGCTGATTACGTAAAAATTACGTTATCATAAAATGTTATTTATTTCCGGTTAGATCTAATCTGTGGCGAAGCCTGTTACAGAAGTTCTCTATCTTTGATCTCATTGTACATTTCTAAGATTTCCTTTAAATTTGTCCTGTATTAAATATTTCGTATATACATGTGGTGTCTACTTAGAAAGAACAGACGTTACTTCTTATCCTGCAGTTATTATTCTTTAATATTCACAGAAAATATGACATCAACATGGGCAAAGCTGAAAATGTGTACCCAACCGGGGCCCTTACTCTTAAGGAATTAGTTTTTGAAACTACGAGTTTGAGTACTGTGGGCAGAGTAATGCTGGGAATTTGTGTCTGACGGGATGTGTGCTTAGGTAGTTCTTACAGGTGCGGTGATCACTGTGACCCAGTGATGTAGTTGTCAGTGCAACTACCTGGAAAGAATGGGACTAGGGGTTCGAGTCCCGGCTGCGTACACATTTTCAGGTTTGCCCATTCGCAGTTGATGCCATATATTCTGTGAATATTAAAAATATTTTGTAATTAAAACATCGATTATTATTTAACAGATAACCCTTCATAATATTTTAATGATACAGGAAGGCTACACTTGATTCCTACTCACTGATGTATAACTGAAATGAAAAGTCCGAGATTATCTTTAACTTCTATCTATTAAATGAAAGATCAATAGATTTTTCACTGTGAAAGTTACTATATTTTTGAAGTTGTTCAGTTCACACCAATAACACTGTATTTAATAAACGTAAATGAAATTGTCACATTAATTTACTTTTTAAAGCAATAATTTTAAAGAATTCCTGGCCCAGTTATATGAACATAAAGGAGACTCCAATAGAAAGGAGGATAATTATATTTATCGTAAATCTTACACAAAACAATCTTATATAAAGAGCTTTTATCCCTTTACCCTCCGACTTCTAACTATATCTTAGAAATATTGTTTTAATTGTATTTTCCTTTCAAATTGATAACATTCACTCTGCCTCGCCAAAAAGGTTTTTAATGGCTAAAATATGGTAATATTATAGCGACGATCGAGGTGTTTGTTGTAAGGATGTTTAAAGTAACTAATACCAAACAGAGGGGAAATCCCTGTTTCATAAGAAGTATTTCAGACACATGAACTAGGGTACTTAAGCCATGATTCAAGAGAAGAAATGAACTATGCTAAACACATAGGGATGAAAAATCTATTATAATAGATATGTCTATGTTTGTGCGCTATAGTAAGTAAGTAAGTAAATGTTTGTTAAGCTTATGGGACTTAACTACGGGGTCATCAGTCCCTAAACTTACAAACTACTTATCAACTACCTTATACTAAAGACGGCACAAATATCCATGCCCGAGGGGGGATTCGAACCCCCGACCGTAGAGGCCGTGCAGTCCGTGACTGGAGCGCCTCAGTCTCCTCGGCCAGCGCGGCCGGCTGTTCGCTATAGACTCCAAGATAGCAGGAGCACTCTTGATGAAATCTTCCCGGAATCTTGACAGTAGCCAAGCGGTTCCTCTGTGAATTTTCGCACCAATCGATCGAGATATTTATTAATATATATGTGAACAATCTACAACTAGCACTTGGGAGGACGACAGCTGCCCTAACGGAGAACCAACTGTCATTGTTCTATAACTATAGTGCTGCTGCTTGTAGCCCTCGCGATGTCTCTGTCAATGTTCGTAATGATAGTACTGTTACGGGTTACTGTTTCTCCGCTAGGGTCGCTAATGCTAACGTCGTTCCAACTACGTGATGTAAACTTTTGAATACCGTATTCACTCGGATGCAATATCAGCCTTCTTTCTAATCTCTTTCTTCTAAATTGGGGAGGCGCAAAATACATAAATGCAATAGAGCGGTTTGTTCACGGTGGGCTAAATTTTTTAATCCTTTTATCATATTTTGTATGAAATATCTATGTTATCAAAACAAACACACACACACACACACACACACACACACACACACACACACACACACACACACTCATGGAGAGAGAGAGAGAGAGAGAGGGGGGGGGGGGTTGTCCATAAAGTCACATTACAATTTCATAATTTTACTAACTTAAGTCCGCGGCTCCGCTCGCGTGTTGGTTGATTATGATAGCTAAGCTATCTTTCAGTAGTGTCCTATGAGACTGGTTTTGAAGGATGAAATTAAATCTTTTTTTTTTTTCCTAAAGCGATGTATTAAAAGAAATTTATTTGTTACTGCTTTATTTATTTATTCTTATATTTCGTTATTCGTATGCTTATCCTTGCAGAGAAAGAACTGAAGACATTGTAGCACGCATACACCAAAGATATGGTCTGTGGTACAACGTTTCGCTGTATGTAACCTCCTTGCTATAGAGTCGCAAACGTCTTCGCTTGCCTTCAGTCCTAATTTTTTTTTTATAATTTGACGATTTTCAACCACCGTATCTTCCACCCCCTTATAGTTATCGGCATGGAACTGCTATGGGGTGCAACCGGAGACTTCGGACAACAATTACACACAGACCATTCGTCCGCGTTCTGTAGTTTCCGCTGCAGAGCGAAATATTACACACACACACACACACACACACACACACACGTGAAATTTTATGTACACCGATAACTCCCCATCCCAATATACTCCACCTTTTTATCATTATCAACTCTCAAGCAACAGTGCAACCAATAAAACCATTTTCAAAGAGTAAATATAATTTTCAAAGAGTAATTATTTTTCCGCATTTCGTGGTATATTCTTCAAATTACTAAATATCTATCCGATCGCCATAAAACGGAGCCTAAAGCCTTCCCGGGTAGATATTAGTAACTGTACATATTTTTATCTCTTTGTCTTGTGGTTCAAACGTGATAAACGTACACCGAACAGACATTCACGTTTATAGATATAGATTACCACGGCAGTTGATGAAATATTTTAACAAACTGTTTCATAAAGTTTTTATGTATATTAAAATTTTTGATCCGGAGAAGCCTTTCTGTAAAGTTATAACAGCACATCTTCGCGGGCTGTTTACTTCGTCTCCCTACTGTGTGGCCGCGTTCCTAGCGGCTGTGAGATACCGCGTCCGTCCAACACCGCCTAGAAGACAAGGCCTCACAACAGGCCGTGCCTACGTCACACCGAGAGGCAGCGGCTACCAGTTGACTGGCTGGCCGCTGGGGCACGCCCACCGCCTCGTAGCGGCTGGCCAGTCAGCTTGCGTCAGCCGCCTCTCCGTGCGACGTAGGCACGGCCAGTTGTGAGACCTCGCCTTCTAGGCGGTGTTGGATCGTCCTTCGCCAAGCGTCGGAGCTGTCAACAACCGGTACTCCGCACTCAGCCACGGCTGCGCCTCGCGTCGTTCCAGCAGTGGCGGCTACTCCTTGAGGACTCTGGGGCGGCGCCCTCCCAAAAATATCCAACACGGAATACGTACCAATCGTTAATCACAAATCGAATCGAATAATTTTCGTGTAGCAGCAGCCCGTGTAAGTGAATGACTAATGTTTTTAGTCTAGGTAGTCTGCTAGCCAGGCTCACCTAATGTTTTCAGAATGGACTGACTGCCGGACTCTACGCGATCCGTCCGCGCCGTGTAAAGGCTGGCAACGGCCGCTGGGGTGAGTGGGGGTACTGGGGGTTGGGTGGGGGTAGTGTGCTGAACCGGGCCGCTTAGGACGGCGTCCGCACCAAGGGCGCCAAATATACAAAGGCGCACCGCCACCGGTCTGGCAGTTTCTAACAGGTGCAGTGTGTGTGATACTCGTGTCGTTGGTGTGAAGGTGCGTGTTGTTGACTGTTTTTCTAGTTCCCTATTTAGAATGAATAATATAAATAGTGTTAACTACATTTTAACATTTGGTAGTCAAAAATTGACTTTTGAAGGAAAGTTGCAATTTAAAAGGTTAGGACCACCGAGAACTGATTTGAACATTGTACAGACACAAAATGCGTGCAAAAACAAAAGTAGTTTCACTAGGAAATTTAATCCTGCTTTATATAAACACACCAATATATAAGCATACCAATGGTATTACTACATTTGTTGGTGACAGTCTTCTAATTTCAGTAACATATGTTTGTCGCTGACGAAGCATTTGTGTTCTCTGAACACTTACTTATATAGTTACACACACAACGAATTTACTTCTTACTTTATATTATTTTAAGGTACAGTTTTGGGTCTCTTGTGAAATCTAATAAAATGGAGTTACAAGGTTTTCATTGCCTGCAGAAAATATTAAAAACGACATTTTTGTGCGTAGATTTGTTCGTATTTTGGTATAGGAGAAAAAAGTCGTGTTAGATGAAGGGTTAAATTACGTAACTAGCTAATACAATTAATGCTATATTCTCCCCGTTCAAGAACTGTTCTGAAGGGTCAAAATGTCGTGTACAATTGAAGAGACATGCCGCCCCTCCCAATAAACAGCCCACCAGCCGCCACTGCGTTCCAGCCACTTTTCATCTGGGATGTATCAAATGTTTCCGAACGTTGGTTGACACACTCCTCCTACACCATCGCGAGGGTGCCTGAACTTGTCGTGGAGTAAGAAGTAATTAAGTTAAGTGACTGATACAGTCCTGTTCCACAAATTTGTTTGTGTGAATTTGTCAGGATCGATGGTCGTGCCCCAGGGGCCGTCGTTGCCCGTGTCTACGTCGTTAGTTGTTTATTCATGTATTACACCGCACTTTTAGTTCGATTCAATTGTATTATTCTTTTACCTTTGCTCAGAGTAGCAAGTACTCTATATATATTAACTTGGTTATCGAACCGGGGAATTTGTCTGGTTTGTGCCTCTCTGCTAGCTCGCATCTGCGCGGGCGGTAGTTATATAGCTTTGTTTTTCTCTTTTTTATCTTCTCCTTGCCGAAATTTTTCCGTACGTGAGGTATCGCCACCCTGAGGTTGTAATATGGCGTTCTAACCGTTTGGGTAAGCCCCTTCGTGTGAGAGCTATAGTTCTTGTGGACCGTTGGGCACCTTATTTATTCCTCTCCATCCTGTTTTGAGTCAGCTCATCTGTTCTACCTGTGTGGGTGTATTAAATTAACGAGAAGCCAGCTCTCCACCTCAGTGTTGTTTTGATAAGTAGGCCAAGATGGTTTTATTTAAAGTGCAGGGCTCAATTGTAAATTTTATTGTGTGTTTTTTTTATTGGCCTTCTGCCTATTGGTATCATTGAGCACAGTCTTGTGTAGCCAGCAGTCTTTACTTAAATTCTTGAACTCGTCTTTAGTGCGTTATGGTAATTGCATTTTTAAAGGGCTGTCTTCGCTTAAATTTTAGAGCCCCCTTTGGTGTGATTTTGATAATTAAGCTGAGCTGTTTCATTTAATTAGCAGGGGTCATTTGTAATTAATATTTTATTTGCAAGGCTTGCATTTCATTGTTAATGGTTTTCTGTCTTATTTAAATTGCTGGGCTCTTTGTGTCTGCATTTTAAAGAGTTGGTTTACTAAATTTGGAGCCTTATTAATCTATCAGAAATTGCTTTTCTCAACTCGACCTCCTGCCTTGCATCATTTATCTGAACTAGCTTGTTGGGTCTTTAGCCTTTTATTGTATATTAATTAAAACAAATGGAACCTGAACTGAGTATGCCTGCTGAATTTCACCCAACAACAACCCACCACTTTCACAATCACACTCTCAAGTTTGTTTTTCAGATACTCTGAAATGAACTGAAAATCTATGATATGGCAACTCCTCAAAAGACTGCAGAAAGTGTGTCTTGGTTTATTGAGACAAAATCGGACGTTCAGACTCAACGAAACGTCATAGCGACGTATGGAAGAGATCAACCATCGCGGCATTCAATGCGCAAATTGCAAAAAATAAATAAATAAATTATGGGGACAGGGGCAGTGTACGAGAAATGGAGGAGCGAACACTCAAAAACATCCGAGAAAAACATCGATCACGTATTAAATGTATCACTCGTTGACCTAAAAATACCATCCGTGCTGCTGCCAGACAGTTACAACTACTACGTTCAACTGTGCATAAGGTCTTTGTTCCAAACAACAAGTCAAAATGGACAGAGTTTGCACTCGACATGCTGGAAAGCATTTCGGAGCGTGAAGAATTCTTCAAGAGAATATGTGTCTGTGACGAGGGAACGTTTCATGTTTCTGGAACATTAAAGAGAGAATCTGCGGAACTGAGCACCCCCAGGGAGCTTCACCAAGATAGTCCAAAAGTGAATGTGTGGTGTGGAAACATGTGACACCGAATAATTGGACCATTTTTCTTCTACGAGCCAACTGTTATTGCAAATATTTTCCTAGGCTTACTGGCCGAATATGTGGCACAACAATTTATTGACTTGCAATTTCTTGCATGATGCTGCACCACCAAATTGGGAACTTCATGTTCGTCGGTTCATCAATGAAACATGTCCAGGAAGGTAGATTGGGAGGGTGGGCCAATTCCTTCGCCACCGGGTTCGCCGGATATCACTCCCTTGGACATTTTAAGGGGGTATGTAAACGATAACGTGGATCAGACACAGATACGGGACATTGCTTACTTAAAGCAATTGATGACGCTATGCTACAGCGATCATGGCAAGAAGTCAAGTTCCGTTTTCATGGGCTTCGTGCAACTAAAGGCGCCCACATAGAGGTTTATTAAACACTGCGAAAAAAAGTTTTTATAAACACCGATTACAATAAAGGAAATTTTGTTAAAATATTTCAAGAACTACCGTTGTAATAAAATTTTGATATTGTAAAGGGACTTTATGGACATGATATATGTATGATGATAATGCGTGTGTGTGTGTGTGTGTGTGTGTGTGTGTCGCACGGGCACCATTATTCTTTGCAAACCAGACAGCTTTTAATTTAAACGATGCCGTAAAAGAAATCCTGCATACGCCGGTACTAATTTTCGTGTGTTGTTCACGGCATAAATCCGAATTCAACACAAACTGTGGGAAAATGCAAGCCTAGCGGTACTGAATGGAGAGTCTGGTCGGGGTGGGGGTAGTTAGCTATTGTTACCGTTATTTCGTAAAAGTACCATTGTTCCAGGAGCCAGCCACAGGCAATGATGCATAATTTTTCGTTAATTACTCCTACTGAAGTACACGCAACTAACAAATTCACGAATATTACAGATTTTTTTTTTTTTTAATTTGCCTGTTAACCTAATAAAGGGGGGTGTCAGTGGCGGAGCGTCCTATGTGTTCTCTGATTCAGTGGAGCCTGGAGAAAGCTTGTCGTGAAAAAAGTAAAGAAATAAATGAAAAAGTTTTTAACTATCATTCTTATATCACATCATTTTATATGCACATTCAGAGTATTTTTATCGCTTGAATAAACGTTTTACGTCATGGGGACAGCACATATACGAGTCGTAGCACAGGCGCTTAAATACAGGTGACAGTGCACGCAACGTTGCAATGCGCATGCGCGGCAGAGGATCAAATTCTCTTCTGAACCCCACGGAGGCAGCATATGGGCGCTCCCGAGGCAGAGAGGGGCGAGGGGAAACGCCGCTTTTACAATGGCGCTGGAGCTGTGGAAACGCTAGCTCCTGGCTAATCGAGCCTTGGCGGTTACGCTCGGAATGGTCCGCAAGCAAAACAATGGAGCTACTGCGCACCTCACCTAGCTCATGCGCAAACCCTCCTTTAAGGCAACATCCACCTTTCATATTTGTTTTTGGTGCACACTAGATTTATCAAAACACGTCATATTTCGTAAAATACAACTATAAATTAAAGACCCATCAACTGTAAAAGTCTTCAGAAGATCTGATCATGAAGAATAATTAAGTCACACTCTCCATCTAGCAAGATTAGCAGTGTGGTTAGCGACAGCGCGTTGCACCGTCGGAGGTAGTGTGTTCTAGACTGACGGCAAGCAATTTTTTTAACTCAATCTTCTTGTTAATAGATACGGGAACATTTGTATTTTTGACGTCATGTGTTTCATGTGAGTGCTGATGTTTTCACTGTTCAGCCTGTGAAAAATCTTTCCTTATATATTTATTCTGTTATTATCATTTTCAGATAACTGTTTTTTATTCTTCTGATGAAGTTGCCCCTAGCGACAACGACACCTATGTCAAGTACCTTAAAACTACGCAACCGGTTGGCTGATATAAAAAATTGTTAAAAATAATTTTATTACGGTTGCTGTTAACCAGTCATGTTCAAAGCTGTACATTTGTATTGTTAATTGCCAATTATCTTTGCAATTTTAGCAAATGTGTCCCGATTTTGAAGGTAAATGACATTTGTACTTTTCATTGTAATAAATATTTAAGTGTTTGAAAAGATGTGTCGGAGAGCAGCCTTTGCACATGCATAAAGTTAGAAGGGAGGTGCTGCTTACAGTGTCTCGTGACCCGAAGGTAGCTTGTCTCTTCTAATTCATTTTGTTACCCGCACTTCACAGTATAATCAGTTATTTACTGCGTGCTAGTGTTGGTGTGCACATTCATATGTTCTCGGTGTTCATTACCAAAGAAAAATTAACAACGTTCAGAATCTTTTAGAAACAAATTACTGAGCTTTAAGATTGGAACAAAAGTGAGAAATAAAGAATCTTGGTAGGCCGACGCCTCATCTCGAGTTGAAGCAAGCAAAAACAGGTCGAGGTAAGACATTCTTTTACCGAATACAGAAGTGAACCCCCAGTCATCGGAAGCACCAGCCGACTATTGGGGGAGGGGAGATACTACTGGCGGTGTGTTGTCCAGCTGAGTAAATTCGGTATTCGTTATGCTGTGATATTGGTAAGTAAATATGAATTAAAGGCACTGGGAATTGTATAAGCATGGTACCAATTGTGTTTAACGATGTTAGGCACAACATAGTAGCTACAAAATACACACACACACACACACATCGATTATTGTAGATACGGAGTATAATTTCCATCCCTGGGAAACCAGGCGGATCATTTTTAAAAATTAACTTAGCACTCGTCTAACTCTAGATCAAATTACAGTGCACGGAATTTTCAGTCTCAGTGTATTTTTGGAACGTACTGTAAAGCTCCATAAACTGTTACATTATCGTAAAGTGTGACAAAAATATCTTACAGCGTCAGAATACGCGTCTGGCAGCTTCAGGTATGGTGGAAGCTATTCTTGGCGCTGTGTGCTCTAGACGGGGGATGTGCGGTAATGCGCTGTGGGGAGTTTGTAACGACCGCGGGCTCGTAACACGATGCCGACGCCGCTGCAAAGTTCCGCTGCACTTTGCGGTACTAGAAGCAAGTTTACTACGGCGGCTGCTATCTTCACTCGCCGCCTGAGTTAACTCCGTTCTGGGTGAGAGCTGTCTTGGGAAGCGAACATCCTTCTCGAATATGTTCTGAGTTGTGACAGGTTGATGTATCACCCAAATTGTAGTGAATTACTTCCTAGTTGAGTGATAAATTTTGTCCAACCTGTTGCTGCGCACTTGAGTAGAAGCGAAGAAACGTGATTATTAGTAGAGGCTCTCGTGAATGTGATTTGTGTGATATTCCAACACTGATGGAATAATGTTCGCTTAAAATGAAGAAACACTATCCTCATAATTCAGAAAACTAAAGGCGAACATCAGGAGAAGACTGAACCAGTTCCCTGAATTCATTGAAAAGACATCATCGAAAATATTCATTTTTGTATCAGTTTTTATTTTTTAGTTTTATTTATTTATTTATTTTTCGTACGCCGTCTCCCAAGCTAGTACCAAATCCACATTCTGTTCTTTGAAGACACGTCACATACCATAGCACATCACTATTCCTCATTCCACCGCTCGGGGATGGCCGCACGGGAATAAAAGAGAGTGTAAGTCTAGCGACTGGTGAGTCAAGCACGCTGGTCTTCGTTACGCATATTTCGACTGTTTTCCTATTCAGTCCAAACGAACGAAGACGTCAGCACTTGGTGCGTGTGTCTCAACGTGTGCGGGCAACGTGATGAGTCCAATGTACGGTTGAACGTTCGGAGTCGGCGCGACTTGTGCATACGTAACGTGTCCCTCACCGAGCTACACGAAATCACACTGCGCTCCAGCGACAGTTGTCAGCGGCATCAGGTCCTGGAATCACACTTTTTACGAAATGAAAGGAGTGCAATTCGTGCTTTACCTCTATAAAAATGCGTATTTCCGCGCATGTGCTTAAGTTTGTCATGTTCTGTTTGTGCTATAGACCTACGACAGTAACGAGGGAATATCTATTAAGACTCGTAGAAAAGTTACGTCAAAAGGGACTGCGGCTTATAAAAGTTTTATGGCGAACCGTGCGTTATAAAATTAGAATAGGCCTTCACTTAACACTCACCCTCCCAGTTGAATTTCCGACCTTCCGCCTGTTACAAATCTCTCCAGATCCTCAAACACCTTGCCCTCCGCCGCGCTTACAGCATCCGCCTCCCCTCACACATGCGGATCCTTTACGACATAATCCCTTTCCGTTCTTGGAATATACCCATATCCTCCAAGCCTCCCGTAAAATAGACTTCCACAACCCCCTGGTTTACATCCTTACCACTCCTGGGCCTCTACCACGCTTACGTCATTCTATCCCCCCCTCTCTCCACCTCCCCACTCTTCACATACTCTCCTAGGATAATTTCCACCACCACATCCCCCTCGTGGTCGACGCCATTCATCCTGACGTCTACCCATCCCACCAGTGCTAATCCTTCCCACTCCCTTCCTCATTTGGGCGCAACGCCCCCTGCCCTCTCCTCCTTTGCCCCCCCCCCCCCCCACCTTGCTTTCCCTCTCCGCCTCTACTTGAGTCCCCTCCCCTCCTCCATGCCACCACTCGCTAACCTCTTGCCCTGCGCCTCCCGGCCCCTTTTCCTACCCTCCTGCAGGGACCACAGTGTCATAATTGTAACTGGTGCATCAATCATGTAGTGTAGTGCGCCCATCAACTCTTTTTTAAGAAGTTGCGACCACGTCAAGCCAAACAAGTGTCTCCATTTTCGTCAAAACCATTACTTTTATGTTCATAAGAGTGTTTTTAAGCTACCTTGGCATCAATTTTATTTACTGCAAGAGTTTTATGACTTATGACAGATATGAATTCTCCAAAGTTTCACCATATCTGTTTTAAAGTCCCCCTGTTTTAACACCATTGTATTTTAAATAAGTTTAATTACAATGTATTTCTGTCGGCTGAAGAGCGGCATATGAAGCTGCTGCCAGCGTACCCAGCAGTGTATGAAATCACAAAGGTAAAAAATTACATAATACAAACATTAGTACAACAGTCTCGGTTGTAGTAAAATTTTTTAATTAGTTATTCCTTCGTCACTTCTATGCAGTAGTAGAATCTTTAGAAAATGTAAAAACAACAAAGTGGGTATTTTACTCCAAGTAAGGTGCGAACTGTACTGTTGATGAAACAAATCCAGCAAAATAATTCCTCAGAGTATCCGCACTTATATTTACATAACATAGAATATTATACAGTATACATCTCTTAAATAAATAAGAAAGACTTTGAGCCTATTGGTAATGCGAGGAATTTTTTTTACCTAGGGCGATTCTCGAAACAGGGCCACCTACGACTACCAGTTGCAATGTTCTCTTCCCACTGTAAAGTACTCCGCACTACGTGTTAAATATACTACTCGAAGATACGTCGGATACTTAAAATTACAACAGATCATATAAAAATAAATATCAACAAATACTACAATCCCTTGAGACAACATTGTCTCGTTATACCAAATGTATTAAAAATGAGGAGAGGCATTTAATTAAAATTTGTGCGGTGGCTGGGATTCGAACCCGGGACCTCCTCCTTACTAGGTAGGTGCTTTAGACCAATCAGCTAAAACATACGCATTTCACAGGGAACATGAGGCAGAATTAAAGTATATGGTGTGGAGGGAGACATGCTTTAAGACATTCCATGTAGTCGCTTTGGCTACAAGGCAGTGTTAGCTGAGTGGTCTGAAGCACCTAAGTAGTAAGTAGGAGGTCCCAGGTACGAATCCCGGCCACCACATAAATTTTAATTCAATGCATCTCCTTATGTTTAATATAAGAAATATTACGCTTGAGATAAGAAGTTTCCAGTCATTTCATTCGTAAAAATAGTACCTACAGTGACCGGTTTCAGAGAGGTCCTCAATTTACTGAGCAACTTTCATCTACTTTTAAATGACATATACTGATCAGACCAAACTTACATATATAAAACCTATCAAATACAAGCCTGTACTAACGGCCAATATGGCGTCTTCATATCTACCGAAAAGAGCCGTACATGTCCCCAGGACATATACGCGGTGTGACGTCCATGGCGTTCTCACATTTTATCGGTGATCGTTCAGAGGCACGTCGAGAATTTCTGGCAAGCCTGATACTGCCCGACACGTTGGGAAAGCATCCCCAACGTGCGATTCGCATGTTGTGACATCAGTTGATGACGACACTCGTTCAGATGCACGCTCCGTGTGCCGACTGCTTAAAAGAAGCTTCGTATTTGTTTTCTGACTCTTAAATAGCGCTGATTATTTTGTTCTTGACCCAACAAGGAAATTTACGGGTATTAAATTTCCGAAACTTTTTATAGTTCAAAATTTTACTAAAGATTTTTGTAGTGATGATTTCAGTTAAAAACAAAACAATTTAAATTTTTGGGGCAGTACTGAAAAACAGCATAGTACCCACGCCAAACAGTGCAACCTTTCCAGTGAAAAAAATATAATCCGACATTTTTTAAGACTAAAACATTCATTATTAACAATGTTTGGTAAAATATTGAAAACTAGCTTAGTCCATTTCTGCTCCGTAATTTGCTACACCATCTCACCGTTTATCTTCACCTTCCACTCCCTGAGCCCAACCTAGAAAAATTAATGTCAACCTTCTTTTTCGTTTTTCCTTCCTTTAAAAAATTATGCACCCAAAATACCCAAATTAATCACAAGGATAAGCTCAGCCGAAATGCAATGGAAGTCACGTCCTGTGAAAACCGCCTTTTTTTCAGTAAATTAACCAAAACATAGACCGGCATATTAGAAATTCTGGTTGCCAGAGCTATTCTCACGGCGTATATTTCCACTTAATTGAGGAGTCTCACACTGAAGAAACTGCCTTATATATGTTATTGGAGGAACTGCCATTTTTCTATATTCTTTCTTCCTATTTTTAAACAACACTTAAATGTGCCACAATACAATAAAATTCCAATGAAAGAAAACAGAAAGAGAGAGAAATTATTGCCGCGGTGGAGTAGCCGAGCGGTCTAAAGCGTCTCGCTGCGGAGCGCGCGGTTGCTCGCCGTGGCGGTTCGAGTCCTCCCTGGGGCATGGGTGTGTGTGTTTGTCCCTAGGTTAGTTTACCTAGCTTTAAGTAGTTTGTAAGCTACGGACTGATGACCAAGCAGTTTGGTCCGATAGATTTTCAAACAATTGAACATTTGAAAGAAATTATTCACCAATTACAGCAATTTCATAAAACCACTAAACCCAAGTACCTACTGTTGGCGGGGGGTGGTAGGGTTAATGTCGAAAAAAAAAAAAAAGGAGAAATTACGAAAAATTTTGGGGCTATTATGCCGTAGTCTTGTGGATTTATTCTGGAAATCCACCGTTTCGTCCCCGACTGTGGAGGACATTCTCAAGGGGGATCGTGGCACTTTTGAATGTCCGATGCACACCCTGGCTCGCTACTGACTGAAGCCAAACTTCCGTTTACGAGGGCTCGCGCGCAGAGGTGTGACGTCAGATGTTTTTGACATGCGCGCGCAATTCGTCGTTGCCGATTGCCGCCGTCCGTTAATATCGTCTATGGTTCCAGTCAATCAGGTGCTGCAACAGCTGACTCTCCTCTTTCCACCCGACATTGCAGATCTGTTCAAATATTGCCTCATGACTAGTTACTTCAAATGGAACTATGAATTCTATGTACAGACATATGGTGTAGCTATGGGGAGCCCTTTAAGCCCGGTTATAGCAAATTTCTAGATGGAAAAATTCGAGGAACAGGCATTGAAAACAGCAAACAAAAATTTGGTTTTACTATGTAGACGATACGTTTGTTGTATGGAGGCATGGTAAAGAGCAACTACATCGTTTTCTTCAACACCTTAACGAGATTAACTCTAGAATCCAGTTCACCATGGAGAAGGAGGCAGACAGAAAACTGAATTTTCTTGACGTGTCATTTTCCAAAAAGGGGAATGGCAGATTGGGCCATACAGTTTACCGGAACCTCACACACACACACACACACACACACAGACCGTTATCTGCACCGGGATTCAAACCACCACGCACAACAAAAGCGCGGCATTATAAAGACGTTGACGGACACAACAAGGAACACTTGCGAACCGGAATTACTCAACTCGGAATTGAAACACCTGAGTAATGCTTTACTTAAGAATGGCTATTCGTGCTGGAAATTGGCATCGTACCTTAACTTTTGTGTGTGTGTGTGGGGGGGGGGGGGGGGGAGGCATTCTATATAGGACATGAAGTCGACACCGACCATAAGTTGAATAATGGCATAGTACACAACATGCCCTTGCAACCAAATGGTTCGAATTGATATCCGGCACTTCTCTTCAGCTGATAAGGGCCATCATTCTTCGGGCGAGCTCCTACATTGAAGATGGACGACGGTATTCGAATTGGTGCTTTCCAGGGTCCGGAATGCGGCACTGGGCACAATTGCCAGAGACTACGAGATGGATCTCGGCCATCCTACGGTTTATCGGCAAGGCGTTGTATACGAGCTTGTGCCAGAGGCTGCGGACCTTGGATGGCAGGAGTTGGTGACAGATGTTGGCCCAGTTGACGAACCATACGAAATTATATGTAGCTTGTGACTATCCACCTAACTAAACTCATCAACATCTGAGTAAAATATGAATTTTGTCAAAAATCGTAAATAAAATACCATCCGCCATGCAGCATACGAAATTTTATGAAGATAGCGAGTTTCATATTATTTCGATGGTGGAGTGCACAAAATTTTGTCACGAACGGAACGAAACTTTAGATTTGTATGCAAAAGAAAGACTGAGAGACACAAAAAAACACACTTTGATTTTCTCAAATTTTATCATTTCCCAAAATTTTTATTTCATGTAAACGTGGCCCTAGAATTAAGGAAAAAAATTAAAATTAATTATATCTGATCAAAATTCATTTTCTTTGCGTGGCCCACAGCGCGGAATATAATGTGAAATGACATTTATAGTGATTTTTATATTCCTTCCATGAAGTTATAGTAGTCCAATTATTTCGTTTCGGTCGTTTCATCTTTGTGGCATTATCAAGTGGTCTGCGGAAACAAACATTTCATAGTAATATTAATAAAAAATATTGTTTGACGCAACATAGGAGAAGAATGTTGAGACAATATTACTGACATTTGGTGTTAGGTCTTACGAATAATACCTGAGTTTGCGAGAAGACGGTTATATATGCCTCTGAAAATAATTGTATATTTTTGTCCTTTAGTTTGATGATAAATATTAGGTTCTGAGTGTTTTTGAACAGTTACAATGTTATTTAATTAAGAATGTAGTGCTGTCTTTGATTATCAGTTAGTGTTGGTTACTGAGATGTCATAGGATGTTACTCGGAATGTTACGCTGTATTTCAAAAAAATTTTGTTCTTCAATAGTGTGTGGTCGTTAAGAATGTTATTGCGCAATGGTCCTATATCGGTCAGACTGGACGACGTTTCTTAACAGCGAGCGCACCAGAACAACAGAGGACAATCCATCCACTTTCTACCACCATCGCCGCGGAGGAATAGCCGTGTCCACTAAGGCGCTGTGCTGCGTTACGCGCGGCCGTTCGCCGTCGGACGTTCGGTTTTTCCGTCGGGCATGGGTGTATGTGTTGTCTTTAGGTTACTTTAATTTATTTTAAGTATTTTGTAAGTTATGGACTAATAGCCAAGCAGTTAAGGCCCATAGACTTACAAACATTTCTACCACCATCTCAACAACGTGAAACACACACCACCAACACAGACACAGCCGTGTGAAATATTACACAACATTCCTAACGCCGTAGAAAGTAAGTTTCTGGAAGAATTGAAAGTAAACATTCACATAGAACCAATTGCCCAAGGTAATTCTTAACGATCACATAGATTTTAACCATAACACTCATTTGCAAATTTTATCGGTCTAATGAGGCTCGAAAACGACTAAATTTAAAGATGCATAGCTTCAGTCAAATGCTATACAAACTCACAGCATCTCAGAAACCATACACAGTATTACCGAATAAAAGACAGCATGAAATTCCGAATATACGAACTTTGTAAACATTAGCATTTCAGAAAGTAATATGATCAAAGAAACTTGAGTATTTGACCCAGTTATACCCGTCTACTTCCGTATACTGATGCTATGTGGAAAAGCTAACAGCAAAAAGTAAGAAAGATTGTACCAACATTATTGACCTATACCTAATCTGCATTTCCCCACTGTGAGATCAAATATAAAAATAGCTGTGGTGGAATAGCCGTGCGCACTGAGGCGCCGTGCTATGGTGGGCGCGGCCGTTCGCCGTCAAGGGTTCGAGTCTCAGGCGCGGGTATATGTCCTGTCCCGAGGTTGGTTTAACTTAGTTTATTTTGTAAGGTATACGACGCTGCGAAAAAAAAGTAATGCAGACGATAATGCTATAACTCCGACACGGTGTAGTGGAAAAATAGCAAAAAAGAGAAGAAAACGTCGTATTGCAGGAGGGAAATTGTGACACATCAGAAAAGTCATCAGTCGTTTTATAGTATTTTTTGAAGAGGTATATATCTGGTCACAAAACTTATCGTACGGACGGGCGAGAAATGTTACACGTAACTACTCCTCTCATACAGGTCTAGCCGTTGGGCGGGTGATGAGATTTCGATTTTTGATGACTGCAAATACTAAGTTGCATTGAGCGGTGAGATGATCTCAGGTTTCACGTTTGGCACAGAGCCAGTAATCTCCAGCCGCACCCATCCTACTCTGTGCTGCGCTTCACGTTCACTCGAGCTGCCCTTAGTGTCCATGGCTTCCATTCCCTTAAACTTCGCGGAACGAATCTCCGAAATAACCCTTCGGCAGGTTTCCTTGGAGATAAGTCCTCCCGCTTCACATCTTACGGTTCTACTTACACAGGATTTACATAGTCACCGTCCACGCTAGCTGCATCACGTTCTGGCAATGGCTAGTGTAGCAGCCGTTCTCCTGCTTCTCCTGTGAGGTATCGCGAACTACTGGCGATTGGAATGTTGTCGTTTTCAGTGGCAGACGACGCTCTTGATAGCCGCACACTAAGAGTACGAATGTCTCTGTCTTCGTAAATACACCTTTATTAACAGTATGTCTAAAGTTGATTGTTTTAAGTTCAGTTTACTTTTATGTCTGGTCCAATTTCCAAAATGCAATGCTGATGACTTGATTCCCAACTCTAAGCGGAGAAAGCCGTACACGAGAAATTGTTTGTTCAAGCTAGCGTCTGACCGAGTTCACTGCCATGGAGTAGTACATTATCTTTGTTCGTGCGCCGGTCAATTGTCTGATACACACGTAACATTTGACGCCGTATTTCTAGATAGATCACAACCTATTGTCTGTGTAAAAGTACTTCTTATCAATTGACAGAATATTTCTTTGATATTAAGCCTTAGTATGGCTTCCCTGAGAAAACTATTAACATCAAACCAAACAGTTTATAAATCAAAGATAGTAGCTTTCGATGAATCAGCAATCAGCGTGCACTTTGTATGTACGAATCCTAGCAGACGATAACTATATCCAGGTACATCAATGATGACGTAGACAACAAAGTGCACTACTTCTTGCAGGTGGAGCCAGATGTAAACAGAGAGCGCTGCAGGAAGTATCACTACTCACGCACCGGATTGGTTAGTCAGCTGTATCTAGGCAAGCATCTGGCCACAGTACCAGTTCGCTTCTTGATGCCAGTTATGGTAAGACCTCAGAATACTAATGTCCCCGCTACGCCTGACAAATGTCACTGGAGCTTCGTTCGGCTTCTCGTGGAGTTGTTGCTATTACGGACTGCGACTTTGGATCTCTTTTGGTGAACTTCAAATATTCCCTAAAGTAGACCATGTGGACTACTACACTTTTCATGTGGTATTTCATGCTGTGTTATAGCTAGTAAGAATATGGTTCACGTTTTATTTCCCGACGTCGTCTCGTCAAAATATTATTCCTTGACAACGTGTACCTCTTTCTACAGTTTTAATACTGACAATCGTAAATAAATTTGTATTTTATATTACAAAAGAGAGCTGTTTAGAGTCATATTTTATTACAAGAAATTTTGGTGACTTACTGAGCTATGTCAGAATGGAAGTCCTTTGCAAAGAATGACTCTAATCTACAGCTACCAAGACTGCTGAAACGACATAACAGTTACGAGTACCCAAGCTACACTATGAAAACACACAAACGATAATTACTCGAACGTTATTTGACCCCATATATATGTTAGGAAAATATTTTATCTTTAGTTGGTCTTCGGATTTAAAAAGCGATTTTCCATCATCCGCTCTGAGGTTTCTTAAGCGGAAACACTTGTCTCTTTATAATCAATATAGAACTTTCATTCAAAATTTGAACGAAATAGGTGACCCCATGTCAAGAACCTCTTCTAGTAGGATTCAAGTAGCTGCTTTATCGCGTAGAATCAAGCAAGATGGCGCAGTGGTGAGCACACTGCACTCGTATTCGGAAGGAAGGAAGTTCCAATCCGCCTTCGGCCATCCTGAGGTTTTCTGTGATTTTCCTAAATCCCAACCCCTGGCGTGGAGAGGAGCTGAATT
The DNA here is from genome assembly GCA_026315105.1 of Locusta migratoria. Classification (NCBI taxonomy): domain Eukaryota; kingdom Metazoa; phylum Arthropoda; class Insecta; order Orthoptera; family Acrididae; genus Locusta; species Locusta migratoria. The sequence continues at coordinate 430,939,348 of CM048747.1, forward strand.
AGTGACCGTCCTAGTACGCTACATGCTGTTGACAAATTATCCCTTTGCCTTGCATTACAGGAGGGGACAGGTGGGGTGGTAGTGCAAAGTCGCTGTATTCCAGTCTTTGTGCCAATGCCTTCGATCAAATTCCAAACGTCTCCGCAGTGTCTCATGGTGTGACGGCATGGGACACTGTTTACGTTCATCGGTCCGTAGGATGGGGCGGTAAGTTTGGCAATTCCCTTGGTGCTTTTCGAAGAGAATAGTCTGTGTGCAGACACCGGTTTTCGCTCTTTCCATTCTACCATCATCACCAACACCAACACTACAATACACTCACACATCCACGACAGTGAACTAAACATAGACTTCCGAATACACAATTCTCATACTTTGCGAAGGAAATGTGCCCGCCGACGATAAGAATACGGAAAATCTTTCCGTTTAAGCTGCTGATCCTGCCCTGGGAAACTTCCAGCCATTCATGCCATCGTCTTCACTCCAGGCAGTTTCAGGAAAGGTTCATTTCAAAGGCACAGTAGATTTACCTCCATAACCCTGAAAGAAAACTGAGCGTGTGTTAGCCGGCCGCAGTGGCCGAGGGGACTGAGGCGCTTCAGCACGGTCTGCACGGCCACTACGGTCGGGGGTTCGAATGCCCCCTCGGGCATGGATATTTGTGCCGTCCTTAGTTGTAGGTAGTTCATAAGTAGTTTGTAAGTTTAGGGACTGATGACCCCGTAGTTAAGTCCCTTAAGCTTAACAAACATTTGAACATTTTGAGCGTGTGTTAAGTCCCATATGACGACTATATAATGGGACGTCAAAACGTAACCTTGCTTTCTTTTTTTCTATCGTGAACAAATGATGGAAACGCTACAGTGCGGAAGAAAACACCAGTTACATCATTTTTAGCTTCAACTGCGGTTCTGAACTACGACAGCAAAGTTACGGTTACGTTTGGATATAGTAGATATGCGTTTCTCAGGGTGAGGTCACAACTAAAGACAAATGTGTTATACTTTCACAATGTAATCTTTCTAGCGGGGGGCAAAGAATTTCGATATTGGTGTGTGTGTGTGTGTGTGTGTGTGTTTACAAAAATGTTCAAATGTTCGTTAAGCTTAAGGGACTTAACTGCGGGGTCATCAGTCTTTAAACTTACAAACTATTTATGAATTACCTTACATCAAGACGACACAAACATCCATGCCCGAGGGGGGAATCGAGCCCCCGACCGTAGCGGCCGTGCGTACTTTGACTGGTGCGCCACAGACAGCTCGGCCACTGCGGCCAGCTGTGTATATGTGTAGGAATAAGTACGAAGGTACTTGACGCAGTGTTTAACAGGTTACTTTGGTATACTAAGTAAGTGATTGAGAATGTTGCATTGCACTTGATAGTGTCACAGATACTTACATAGTAACCAATTCCCTGAACACAACGGTCACAACTTTCTGCCAATGATTCCGTTCCTTGCTATTACAAACGATGATCACGAAACCATACAAAAACGCTTTGCGTCCTCTTTGATGAGTAATATGTGATTGCTAGAGATTCATGTGCGTATTTTGTCCTTAGTTTGAATTAGTTTAAGCAGATTGTAAGTCTAGGGACTGATTACGATGGCAGTTGAGTTCAACATTTGAAAGCATTTCTAGAAATGTCGAAAGTTGGTGAAATTATTATTATAAATGTTATTTTAAGCAACTAATCGGCTTTATCTTTTTATGCACTCATCCTCTCACGCAGCCTACCTCTATCATCTCTCTCATTTTACCCCTCTATCTACTACATTCTGCCCGTCCTCCCATCTCGCTCTTATTTCCTGCCCCCAACGGTGCTTTATCCATTCATTAACTTTGTCTCTGTTACTTCCCCCCTCCCCCCCCGGCATTTTCCCCTCAGTCATTTTCTTCGTAGCTCCTCTTTCGTTTCTTGCCTCCTGTCCCTTCTCCATTGAAACAAACATAGTTGTATCAGTTTTCATGGTGGCTGAAACTCTGTAGGGTACCCTCCAGTATGCACCGCGCTGAATCTTACTTTCCTCTTGTAGTGGAGCTCAAGCATTTAACATCCCATCATGATGTGAATAAAACTGTAGAACAGTATCAGTTCCAAACAAATTGACAATCCTCTTATTTTACCTTTGAGACGTCGGGACTTCTATCTCGGTGTCTCTGTTGATCATATGTAGCCAGTGATTAACGAGAACGCGCTGTGAGAGTACAAACGGATCTATTACCTCCGATAATGGATTTGTTGTATTGCGCCGTAACTTTAACGAAGATGAGCAGTTACTAACCTTCGAAAACTGACCTCCAATAACTATGCACCGCTGATCTCTGCGATACATGACCTGGGAACTTTGCAATAAGTCTTCATTTCGGATGGTATTGAAATGCCTCGTCACGTTTCGTTGATGTGAGGAATTTCTTCAGATCTCTTTCCTTTCCAAAAGTGATTAAGGAATAGGAAGAAGCCTGGTGGATTGAGATCCTCAGAGTACGGTTTACGTTCAAGTTTCTCAAAAACGCTCGCCCACACACGGCCAGTATCTAAACAGTTCCTGAAAAAAAAAGGGGGGGAGGCGCAACATGAACATCTACCGTACTCAGTGGATCTCAATCCTCCGCTCTTCGTCACATTCCCTCGACTCATACTTGTTTTGAATGGAAAAAGATTTTACGATATTCGTGACATCAAACGAAACTTGAAGAGGGTTTTGAACACCATCCCAAAAGACGACTTCCTGCAAATTACACAGGAGGTATATCGCAGAGCTCAACGGGGCACAGTTATAGGAGGTCGCTATTTCGGAGGATAGTAAGATAACTGTAATTCAAAGTTCATCAAACTTTGTCAGAGGTTGTATTTGAGGTTGCACGTTGTTATGAAAGTTTGAAAAACGAACAGCGTATTCTAGGTATTATCTTCGGAATAATGAAGCAATAAACGTTTTTTCAAATTTTTGGTGAAGTTCGTAAGACACAGAGTGTAGATCGTTTAAAATTGAAATGTTCAAATGTTTGTTAAGCTTAAGGGACTTAACTGCGGGGTCATCAATCCCTAAACTTACAAACTACTAACGAACTACGTTATACTAAAGACGTCACAGACATCCATGCCCGAGGAGTGGATTCGAACCCCCGACCGTAGCGGCCGTGCGGACTGTGACTGGCCCGCCGCAGACCGCTCGACCACTGCGGCCGGCTGTAGAGCGTTTACTAGGAGTATTTATTGCTCCGTAATTCAGGCATTGTTTTTCTCGACACACCCACTACCAACTCGCTGTAGTATTACTCTTGTTATGTTGCGTGTAAGAATCACTGTTGGACTCCGCAATTAAAAGATTAAGGATTTTTGTTAGAATTTTGATCATAGAAATATCAGATAAAAATCTGAGCAAATAATTTAGACAAGGATGGATGAAATTAATATACGAAATAACTGAATAGAATGAAAGTGCGGATTACTGATTGGTGTCGATGCAGCACAGAACAATAATGTTCAGAGGAAACTACGGAAAGTACCCACTCAAGCTTCTTTCTGTAAATCTTGATTACAGCAGCTGAAAATGTTAAGCATCTGATTGGTTTATGTAAATATTACGGTACTTTAGGTAATAAATTAATGTTCATACTATTCACCTCGCAAGTCACTGTTGCTGGACCGTGTAGTAAAGTTTGATAAACAAAATACACTACTGGCCATTAAAATTGCTACACCAAGAAGAAATGCAGATGATAAACGGGTATTTATTGGACAAATAGACTAGAAATGACATGTGTTTACATTTTCACGCAATTTGAGTGCATAGATCCTGAGAAATCACTACCCAGAACAAACACTGGCCGTAATAACGGCATTGATACGCCTGGGCATTGAGTCGAACAGAGCTCGGATGCCGTGTACAGGTACATGCAACTTCAACACGATACTACAGTTCATCAAGAGTAGCACTGGCGTATTGTGACGAGCCAGTTTCTCGGTCACCATTGACCAGACGTTTTCAATTGGTGGGAGATCTGGAAAATGTGCTGGCCAGGGCAGCAAGCTAACATTTTCCGTATCCAGAAAGGCCAGTTCACGATCTGCAACATGCGGTCGTGTATTATCCTGCTAAAATGTTCGGTTTCGTAGAGATCGAATGGAGAGTAGAGCCACGCGTCGTAACACATCTGAAAATTAACGGCCACTGTTCAAAGTGCCGTCGATACAAACAAGAGGTGACCGAGACGTGTAACCAGAGGCACCCCAAACCATCACGCCGGGTGATACACCAGTATGCCGATGAGGAATACACGATTCCAATGTGCGTTCACCGCGATGTCGTCAAACACGGATGCGACCATCATGATGCTGTAAAAAGAAACTTGAGTCATCGGGAAAAAAACATGACGTTTTGTGACGAGTCCACCCAGGTTCGTCGTTGCGTACACAATTGCAGGCGCTCCTGTCTGATACAGCGACAAGAGTAACCGCAGCCATGGTCTCCGAGCTGATAGTCCATGCTACTGCAAACGTCGTCGAACTGTTCGTGCAGATGGTTGTTGTCTTGAAAACGTCCCCATCTGTTGACAGGGATCGAGACATGGCTGCACGACCCGTTACAGCCATTCGGGTAAGATGTCTGTCATCTTGACTGTTAGTGATATGAGGCCATTGGAATCCAGCCCGGAGTTCCATATTGCCCTGCTAAACCCACCGATTCCATATTCTGCTAACAGTCATCGGATCGCAGCCAACGCGAGCAGCAATGTCGCGATATGATAAAGCGCAATAGCGATAGGCTACAATCCGACCTTTATCAAAGTCTGAAACGTGATGGTACTCATCTCTCCTCCTCACACGAGGCATTACAACAATGTTTCACCAGTCAACGCCGGTCAACTGCTGTTTGTGTACGAGAAATCGGTTGGAAACTTTCCTCATGTCAGCACGTTGTAGGCATCGCCACCGACGCCAATCTTGTGTGAATTCTCTGAAAAGGTAATCATTTGAATACACATCATCCTCTTCCTGTCGGTTAAATTTCGCGTCTGTAGCGCGTCATCTTGGTGCTGTAGCAATTGTAATGGCCAGGAGTGTAATAAAAGCAAAATCTATCGGACTTGGCGCAACTTTTAAAACGGATTTAGGTTCTGAAAGGATAAAGGTAATGATATAAAGTAACTGATCCGGATTTAATCATGGAAATACTCGAAAAGAAAGTGATGGCGTCTGAACATCATGTCACGATGGATTATTGAGGAGCTGAAAACCCCAAAGAATATGAATAATTACATAAAAGCAGCGTGGAGACATTGCTCGTAACAAAGCGAGGGTATATTTTAAAATGAAATTTAACAGCACTCTCAATAACATCACAGGGTAGCCTGCCGATACACCAATATTTAATAGCATCAAACCCTGAGTGTTCGGGGCTCCGTCCTCTCGTCTCGCCGGAAGAAACGAAAGACGAGCGAGAAAACCGTATTACAGATAAAATATTATTAGGAGGAGGAAATGACGACGGAAAGCGTCGCTTATTGATAAAAACAAACATTATGACAAATATGTGTCGTTACAACGCACAAACTGTATTACTAACACTATAAGACTGAGTGCTATGTAGCACCATAACCACAAGTGTTTGGCAAAGGACGGTCATAGAAAAAAGTGCATCAGTACGTAAGCACAAAAACTATTTTATTTATAGATTAACAAGAGAAAAACAAGGGTAATGGAATGCAGTCTTAGAAAATCAGGCAATGCTGAAAGAATTAGATTAGGTAGCGAATCAATAAAGGTGGTATATGAGTTTTAGTACGTAGTCCGTAAAATAACATATTATGGTCGCAGTACAGAGGATATAAAATGCAGAATGGTAATGGGAAGAAAAGTGTTATTGAAACAGAGAAATTAGTTAACATCGAATATTAATTTAAGCATAAGGAAGTCCCTTTCTGATGGCATTTGTGTGGAGTGAAACATGGAATATAGTGCGGACAGGAAGCGAATAGAGGCTTTCGAAATGTGGTGTTACAGAAGAATGCTGAAGATTAGGTGGGTGGAAGGTACTGAACATAATAGGTAAGAAAAGGAATTTCTGGCATATCTTTACTAAAAGACGAAATCGATTGGTAGGACACATTCTTAGACATCAAGGAATTATGAATTTACCATTGGAGGGAAGTGTGTGGGGTAAAAATCGCAGAGGGAGACCAAGAGATGAATAAAGTAAGCAAATTCAAGTGGATGTAGGTTGCCGTTCTTATGATGAGATGAAGAGGCTTGCTCAGGGAAGTGTAGGGTCGAGAGCTGCATCAAACCAGTCACCGAAGACCACAACACAGATATAGATTACTTCCATCGTTCCTAATATCAGTCATGTTCAATATTTAAAGCAAAATATTTTACACTGATTCTTCCGTGCCGCAATGGAGTAGCCGAGCGGTCTAAGGCGCCTCGCTGAGGATCGCGCAGTTGCTCGCCGTCGGAGGTTCGAGTCCTCCCTGGGACATAGGTGTGTGTGTTTGTCCTTAGGTTAGGTTACCTTAGTTTAAGTAGTTTGTAAGCTACGGACTGATGACCACGCAGTTTGGTCCGATACATTAACAAACATTTGAACATTTTTTTTAAATTCTTCTGTGAATTTCCTATGCGCTGCTAGTAACCGTTATAAAAATATTGATCGAGTTCATTGTGTAATAGTGTAGATTGTTATTCAGCGTAATGATTGTGTGACGTTTTACCGCTTCAATAGAGCATCCTAGCAGCGGGCTGCATATATTACAACTGCTTCCTCTCTGCTGAGAGAGAGATGTCGCGATAGGTGAGCACAATGGCCGGAGCGAATCGCACAGGTAGCAGGGAGGGTATCGACGTATCCTGGGGGCTTATCGACCGGAGTCTCGATTGGGGCGGGCAGTCTGCCCAGTGCCAGAACGCTAATCGGCCGCCGGTATCAGGTGCGGCGAACTGCACGGGCCGCACAGTGGCCAGCGTTCTGCCACCACCTACCTGCCTGTCACCTCGCGCTGCTCCCACGCCCCTATCTCAATACGCACCGCCTCACGCGCTAAGGCTTGCTTGCGCTCCGCACACACACACACACACACACGCACACAAACACACTGTGCTTTGGTCTCACTCCATTTATCTTACTTACTACATGTGTATATCTGACGCTACCGTAAATGAGACAGTGGAAAGTATAAAAAAAATCAAATGTTTGTTAAGCTTATGGGACTTAACTACGGGGTCATCAGTCCCTAAACTTACAAACTACTTATGAACTACTTACGAACTAGGACGGCACAAATATCCATGCCCGAGTGGGGATTCGAACCCCCGACCGTAGTGGCCGTGCTGACCGTGACTGGAGCGCCTTAGTCACCTCGGCCACCGCGGCCGGCTGGAAAGTATATAAAGTACTTCAAGGCCGCTGTTCCGTATGATTAGAGTGAACAGACTGCGCCGATTGTTACTTCTTTTTAATTCCAACCAAGAATCCAAATATCAGTTGTTTCAGTTCTGGCTTCGAGCTTGAGTGAATAGTAAGGTAAAGCAGTCAACAATCCCAAGATTGGTTTGAACACCACAGTGCTTCACTAGGCATGGTCCTATTCGGAGGTGGTATGCCGTTGCCTTCCTCCGACCTTCGAACTGACTTACCCAGCCAGTTACAGGGGGACCTACAGTTTAACTTGGGTCCCGAACCACGTTGCTACTCGGTATTTTTCACATGAGCAATGCTGCCAGAAGTGAAAGAAGTGGAAAGTGACAGATAAAAATCGTAGGACCTGGCATAGTAACATGCTGAAATATTAAAACTTCCTGGCAGATTAAAATTGTGTGCCGGAACCGGGACTCGAACCTGGAACCTTTGCCTTTCGCGGGCAAGCTCTCTACCGACTGAGCTATCCCGACAAGACTCACGATGCCTCCTCACAACTCAACTTCCGCCTGTACCTCGCCTCGTACTTTCCATACTTCACAGAAGTTCTCCTGCGAAACTTGCAAAACTAGCACTCCTGGAAGAAAGGATATAGTGGAGACATGGCTTAGCCACAGCCTAAGGGATTTTTCCAGAATGAAACTTTCACTCTCCCAGGCTCGAGTCCCGGTTCCGGCACACAATTTTAATCTGCCACGATGTTTCATATCAGCGCACACTCCGCTGCAGAGTGAAAGTTCAATTCTGCTGAAATATTCCTCCCTAATTGATTGGTAAATGATAATAATAATAATTGAATTATTATAAAATGATAAAATCATAGTAATGGTTCAATGTAATGATGTAAATTTAGAAATTTAGCGCCTGAGAAAATAATGTTCCGCAAAAAGAAAGTTTACAACGAAAGCAAATAAAATTTGAAATTGATCGTAATTTTTGACATGAAAACCAGGGCGCTAAAATTACGGCGGGACAAATATCTCAAGTTAGTGGCTGGGTTGCAAATCACTGTTGTTAAAAAGAAATGTGCCTGCAAAAATGTTCTGAAACTTAGTAATAGAGCTGGTAAATGACACAAAAATATTTAATTTTAGCAACCTGCCTAAAATCCTGTCTGATTACGTAGAAGAGCAGCTCGCCACGTATACATTGCACAGAAACTAACTGTTGCAACGCACTCGTAAAATACCAATTTATCATAAGTCCACGGCAAGCTGAAAAAAATTAAATATAATTAAATTTCGATAAACTGGCGTATATCTCAGGGACTTTCAGTGGGGAAAAAGAGATTCTAAGATCATTATGGAGTATTGTGCATCGTTCCCAAGTTCCCAACACTTAATTTCGCACACTGAAAGAAAATGGCTGTCGGTGGTAATCGGCATGAAAAGTTCACACACTATTAATATATTATACCATAAGGAATAATGAGGTGACTTTTAAATAAAAAATATTGAGAAATGCAAATTTACATTAAACGAAATTAGTTGGATTGTAATCTGAAAATACTGAACATACACTTACGATAATTTCCAACATCCATTCTGCCATTGAAATGAATTTGTAATAAAACAAATAAAACGAAGAGCAATACGCTATTGCGTCCGAAAATTATGAATGATAGGCCAAATTAAAAAAAAAAAAAAAAAAAAAAAAAAAAAAAAAAAAAATAATAATAATAAAAAAAAAATAATAATGGAGACTGCTGCTTCTTCTTCTTAAGTAAAACATATCATAAGCGTAAAAGTACATATAATAATGTGCTTGTTAACGTTATACTTTCATTGTATATCTGTTATCGATATGTAATAATTTGCATGAAATGAACACAGAATAATCTTAACAAATACAAGAGATTAATTACGCAGAATAAATAAATAAACATTGAAATAAAGTCCAGGCGTCCCATGAAACGTTATAATGGCCTCAAATATACTTTCATCCCCTATTTCACCACCTTAATGATTGAAAGTCCTAAAATAACGAAACACGTATTTTGTGTCCCAGCCTCGTCGCCGCTTTTGTGTCTCGATTCTGTCGTAGGTGTCGGTGGCCGAGTAGACAGACCGACACAGGAATAAAGGACGCACGCTTGTGCAGGTACGAAGGTGGGCAGCCAGTGGGATAGCATAAACTAGAAACACTAGAGTTTATACAATACTTAACTTTTACATAGCTCAGTACGGCAGGATGCTGATACATAGTTGAGCTAGAGGTCTGCCTAGTGCCAAGTCTTCACTGGTGCCTATCTGATTCCGAAGTGTTAACAGTTTCCTATCTCAGTCCCAAGTGAACGATGTCGTTCAGTGGTGGCCACGAGCGGAGTTGTAGCAGAGGGCGCTCGTGGCTGACGTCGTAAGAACGCCGCGCCGTGCGTGCATGGCAGCGCGCGGCGAAAGTAGGTGGCGCGCACTTTGGACTTGTGCGACACCACAACGTATATTTTAAATTCCAACTAACAATCTATATACAAATTTTCTATGTTTTCGCTTCATAATTGTATCAATATCAACGTATTTTCAAAAGAATTGTTCATCCCCTATTACTCCTATGCGGTCAATGAATTTTCAAAAATACCAAAAACAGGTATTCTTTAAAATTTAACAAAGACTCCAAATCCGAAATTTCACAGTTGTAACTTCAAAATTTCGTTAATAGCAACGTATTTTCAAAAACCAAATTTTCGCATTGTCTTTTTAACCTCCTTAATGGTTCAAAATCTAAAAATACCAAGAATCCCAATCCGTCATTTGTACTTCTAACTCCATAATTGCCTAATTAGCGACGCTTTTTCCCTGTTAGGGACTGAATATAGATAAAACCGCTTCTTAAACGACACCTACAACATGAGATATACACCCTCTGCAAATTTCAAGTTTCTATCATCAGTGGTTTTGGCTGGGCGTTGATGAGTCAGTAAATCGGGACGTTACGTGTTATGTATAAATATTCAGAAACGACAGTTAGTAGGCAAAAACAAATCAAGTCGTTCTGCTTATGAGATTAGTTGCAGGGATACACACGAAGGACATCATCTGTGAAGTATCCCAGATAGGTTATTCTGTACTACTATGTAGAGACCAGCCATTGTTTAACATCGTTCTCAAAATATCTCCCAAGGACATATAGAGGGATAAACATTATCATTTTTTGATATACAGCCTTACACAGCTACGGTGTCTAGAGACTGAACCGTGGATCTCGCTTGAGTCTACGGACGCGCTAGCTGTTTTCTTCATTTATTTCAAACATGAAATTTGCTTTTCATTTTTCCGCAAGTAATAAATTAGAGCACCCTTTAAAAACATAAGTGTTTGTGGAAAGTAATCTTTGTTTACTTTTTAGACTGTCTCACTTTCGTAAGCTCCTGCCGTACGTACAAGACAATGAAACTCGGTTTTCAATGTCTGTTATTGTTCCGGAGACATTTGGACAGAAGCGTTTAAGTGGGACACCCTTACATAAAGGGAGATCTCTGATACCAAAAATTTCGAAGGACTTTAGATCAATTTACTTCAATTTTTTATACAATAATCAAACAGACTTGAAGACGGATATAAGCCATCCGTAATAAGAAAGTTTAGGTTTTTTTTATTGAAACAGGAATGCGACAAGGAAAATTTTATGTTGATTCCTTCCCTTCCTCGTCACAATGGTTGCAGTGAAGGAGGAATGTGGGACATTGATGTGGAATGTAACGCCTATATGTACGAACGCATTGAGAAATGGAACAGAAAACAGCAGTTGAGGAACAAGTTAATTGATATAGTTTTAAATACGAGCACGTGGAAAGCAATACCTTTAGAGACAATGAAATATTTAGAGGAGAAATAATTTGACGAGCACGGTAGTTTATGTAGAGGAAAATTTGAAGCTCTGAAGGATTTTGAATATTATTTGTTCTTTATATGTTGGAGAATATTATTTATAGATACAATGTTTGGTTGTGTGGGCATATTCCGCAGCAGCTGTTAAAATTGATTATAGAGGTAATCTGTCTTATACTGACTGCAATTAAGAGGCTTATTTTTACACCAGACGCGTTTCGCTTTTTTATTTTAAAGCATCTTCTGTGGTGGTGTTGATGTCTCTTCTCTACATCTAACTACTGCTTCTCCGTCTTGTTGGCTGGAGTTCGTTTTTTTCCTGGCGAGTGTTTCAGGGCTGTGTACAGCACTTTTCGTGTGTTTTTGTTACGTTTTTTCCTTTTCATCTCCGCACATCACAGCACTTCACTTTTAAATGTCTACTGATAACATTTCGCCTGACATTTTGTCATTTGACAAATGAACAGACAGGCATTTCACATATAACAGGCGAAATGTTATCAGTAGACATTTAAAAGTGAAGTGCTGTGATGTGCGGAGATGAAAAGGAAAAAACGTAACAAAAACACACGAAAAGTGCTGTACACAGCCCTGAAACACTCGCCAGGAAAAAAACGAACTCCAGCCAACAAGACGGAGAAGCAGTAGTTAGATGTAGAGAAGAGACATCAACACCACCACAGAAGATGCTTTAAAATAAAAAAGCGAAACGCGTCTGGTGTAAAAATAAGCCTCTTAATTGCAGTCAGTATAAGACAGATTACCTCTATAATCAATTATTTATAGATATCTGTACTGACCATTTTTCAGCTAAATCTTATATTCTAATCCATTATTTTCAAAGATTATTTGTCTTCTAATTAATTAACAGCACAGGATGTTTCGTAACACTTGCCTCTCTACATCAAAAGATTATATATCCGATTTTTAAGTTTATATAGAACTTGTATGTAACAAAGAATGTGAATCCCAGTGTAAGGACTAAATTTCACAATCTTACGGAACGTCGTGCTATAGGGACACTCATCAGCCCCTAATTCACCCCACAATATCCAATATGAATTTATTTGCTGATGCAGTACAAACAGTGTTATTGTGACAGTGTCAATGGATCACGTGCCAACTTTCGGAAAGCTGTCATTCCCATAGTGAAATTTCCCTTGTGCCCAATCATCATGCTAATTAATGTTTGCTGTAGAACGGGTTGACAAATGGCACAAGATTCTGCTTTAATTTATTAATATTATTTACAATCTCTTTTTGGATGGAACTTCTGAATACGTGTTTCTATCCACGTTCGTACATACAATTCAGTCTTCACCTTCCTTCTGTGCTTTTGTGTTTCGTTCCATATACGAATTATGGTTCTACATTTCTTAAACCAATAACCACCCATTGACAATACAGAGAACTCTTAGTCAGTGTATGCATTTTCTATGACTGTGGCCGAGAATATCGTTAAAATAATATTAGCTCATTGAAGGTGCTCATCTCCCTCGCAATGCTTACTCAAAAATCCCAGATTAAGTTTTATCTCTGTTACCATGCTGTAGATGGGACGTTAAATGCTAAGCTTCATCCCTTCCTTAGAGCTGTATTCAGTGGTTCTGCGACCGTGTTATGAACACTGATTCTCTGTCCCATCATCATCATCATGAAAGAGATGTATACTGAACTATCAGGCCTCATCAAATTCGGAACTAATAACATGGGGTCCCCCAAGGTCCCATCTTAGGACACTTGGTTTCTTATTTATTTATTTATTTATTTATTTTTTTTTTTTTTTTTAATTAATGAATGAGCTTTCATCAGCAACATTATCGGATACCAAGTTGTTTTATTTGCATATGTCACAAATAATGCAATGCATTGTAAATGAAATATAGCCTTAGAAAGATCAGATATTGGAATTTTCAGTGACATTAATAAATGTTTAATATGCAGTTTAGGACATGTAAAACGTTTGATGCCAGTATATGCGTAGAATATGACAACAAGGAAAGTATCAAATTCTTAGGATTATAGCTGTATCATACATTGATCTGGGAAGAGCATACCCCAGAACTGCTGAAGCACTTATACAAGTCTCTCTCTGCTATGCGAATGTTGTCAGACCTAGAAAATAAAAAAATAAAAAATTAATAAATAAATAAAAAATAAAAAAAACTAGCATATAATGTCATACGGGATTATTTTCTGGGGCAAGTTATCACGCCAAGCTAAAGTTTTCAGAGCACAAAAACGTGCGTTATCAATCATTTGTGGTGTCAACTCAAGAATATGGCGTAGAGGGCTATTTATGGATCTGGGGATACTTACTACTGCTTCCCAGTACATTTATTATCTAATGAAATTTGTCATTAAAATATGTCTTTTTTTTTTTCAAATCAATAGCTCAGTTCATGGGATAAATACTAGAGACAAGAATAACTTGGATGAAGATTTAAAGTTACTTACTTTGGCTCAGAAAGGTATCCAATATTCAGCAATACACATTTTCAATAACATACCAGCAGCCATAAATAATTTAACTCATGATAAAGGACTTTTTCTTCCTTCTATTACAGTAATGTATAATATTCACAAACGGGAATGTGTGTTGGAGATAGGCTATAAAATGAATATTAACAAGAGCAAAACAAGGGTAATGGAATGCAGTCTTAGAAAAACAGGCGATGCTGAAGGAATTAGATTAGGTAACGAAACAATGAAGGTGGTAGATGAGTTTTCTTACTTGGATAGTAAAATAGCATATGACGGTCGCAATATAGAGGATATAAAAAGCATAATGGCAATGGGAAGAAAAGAGTTTTGGAAAAAGAGAGGTTTGTTAACATCGAATATTAATTTAAGTGTAATGAAGTATTATCTGAAGGCATTTGTGTGGCGTGTTACCTTGTACGGGAATGAAACATGGACGATAAATAGTACGGATAGGAAGAGGATGGAGGCTTTTGAAATGTAGTGTTATAGAAGAACGCTGAAGATTAGATGGGTGGATCGCGTAGCTAATGAGGAGGTACTGAACAGAATTGGGGAGAAAAGGAATTTCTGGCATACCTTGACTAAAAGAAGGAATCGGTTGGTAGGGCACATTCTTAGACCTCAATGAATTGTGAATTTAGCATTTGAGGGATGGATGTGGGGTAATAATCGCAAAGGGAGACCAAGAGATGAATATAGTAAGCAAATTCAAATGGATGTGGGTTGCCGTTGTTATGAGGAGATGAAGAGGCTTGCTCAGGAAAGAATAGGGCGGAGAGCTGCATCAAACCAGTCTGCGGACTGAAGACCATAGCAACAACAATGTGAATATTGTGCACTGCCTGACTCCAGTTCATATTTTGTGCAGTAATGTAATCATTGTATACAGACACACACACACACACACACACACACACACACACATATATATATATATATATATATATATATATATATATATTATGTCGGTTTTATGTTCTTTAAAATGTAAATATTCTTGAGATAATTGTTCTCACGTCAATTCCACATCTACAAGTACAATATTACATTTGGGATCTGTGGAAGATACATTAACACATACGCTCTGTTTTTGTAAGTGTATTTTGTGTATTCTGTTCTAACATATTCTGCATCCAAGAGGATTTCGCCAATTCGGATCAACTGGAATGAAAATTTCATCTAGTCTAATCATCATCATTAGATATATTATGCCTTTCAACGTTCAGAGTGGAGCATAGTCCACCTAATAAAACTCCTCCACGTTCTTCTATTCAATGCAAATATTGATGCTTCGTCTGATGTTTGGCCTCTTATTTCAAAGACATTCTTGACTGAATCCAATTACTTTCTTCTTAGAGTAACTCGGCTCCTCTCATCCTCTACTGTTGAATCTGTGAGTGTCTTAGGTAACGTTTCTTCTCCAATGTGTGTCTTCACTGTGTTGCCCTCCTGCGGGAAAATCCATCCTGCTTCAAACTGTCCACCTATTCCAAATTTGTAGTCCAATTTGGCACTTTGTGTAACACCGTTTCCTACAGACATTACTTTCGTTTTGGAGATGCTGATCTTAACGCCATAACCTTTACACATCTTATTTAGGCCTGAAGCATTAATCAAATCTTCCATCACAACTAAGTCGTCCACATACGTGTGACTGCTCATATTGTTTTCGTACATTTTAATCTCACACTGCCTATCTACTGTTTCCAACATAAGGTCCTTAAATAGTCTTAGTCCTGGAAACTTCCGTGATTCATGAAGTCAATTTACTGTTACTTCTGACGCCTTACAATCTACGTAAAGACCTTTAATTGGCTACAGAAGTTGGTCTCCTTTTACAAAGTCTTGTCGAACTGACAATACCTTCCTCCAAGGAATCCTCTCCTAGATTTATAAAACATAGTTTCAATTCCCTCTTCCACTCTGGTCCTTACAGCCTGTAAGAGGCCTAAAGCCCAATAGATTTTCATCCAAATTGTCTTCAACTATTACTCGCACTCTCCTTCCAATATACCTGAGATTATTGTGCCCGCAACGATAATAAATGGGATATCTCTGGTTGTTATAATCTTTCTATTTGCTTTTCTTCACTCAGATGAAACTTGTCCCGATTGACACTTCATTTCAATTATCCTGTGTAACCATATGAAACGTGATGTTACATTGTATCATCCTAGCAGCTTTATTGCATTCCAATATATTGTTAATTCTCTATACTTAAATTTGTGCGTAAGAATCTGACATATTACTGAATATTTGACCTACATTAAGCTTAAAAATATTTCCTCCATCTGCCCAAGGCATCGACGAGATTCACTAGCAGCTTTCCTGACCAAGAGCGAATTCCTTCTTCCCTCTCTTTCTCAGACTGCTAATGACGCTCAAGAATGATTTTCCTGCGGCTTTATTCAACTTTCGTAACACATTTTCAAAGTCTTCCCATCATTTCTGCTAGAATTCAGCAAATACCTGTTCGGCCTTATTTCTTTATTCAACATAACTTCCTTGTCTCTTTGGGCCTTATTCTGGAGCAATTTTTGAAATACCTTTTTCGTTCAGTAGGCTGCCCTGAATCTGTCATTCCACCAACCTATCTGCTTCTTTCTTCCTTTACACACTACTATTTCAAGACTTTCTATAGCCATAGTTAGTAGTTTTGTCCTACTTGTCCATTCATCTTAAAATGACTAAATGACAAGATTCAACTAACTAGTACCTTGCTGAGATGAATGTGGACGATTTCCTTATCCTGATAGTTCGGGACTGTCAATCGTTAGATCTTAGATTCTTTCTTCACTATTCCGTACTCTGATTTACTGCTCACGGTAATTTTTGGATAAGTACCCAACAACAGCAATCTTTGTCCCCAAGCCTGCTTTTTAATATATGTTCCAGTTGGTAAGATAAACGTTGCGATGAATACCTGGAACACTTGATTTGCCGCAGTGGAGTAGCCGCGCGGTCTAAAGCGTCTCGCTGCGGAGCGCGCGGTTGCTCACCGTCGGAGGTTCGAGTCCTCCCTGGGGCATCGGTGTGTGTGTGTGTGTGTGTGTGTGTGTGTGTGTGTGTGTGTGTGTGTGTTGTCCGTAGGTTAGTTTACCTAGGTTTAAGTAGTTAGTAAGCTACGGACTGATGACGACGCAGTTTGGTCTGATAGATTTACAAACATTCTAACACGTGATTTAGAAATGTTGGTCCTGTCTACAACTATGATACTAGTATAGACAACTTGTGTCCCTTTGCTGCCATGTTTCTCCATCTGATGGCTAAAGAGAGAAGTTCAGAGCGGAATATCAGTACATTTAATCGCCTAGAAATAAGATAAACTTCTCTCGGCTCTCAATAGGGTCTGTAATTTCCTATATTGTGATGGTCCCCCAAATACAGAAGCAGTGCTGCTTATTTCATCGTCAGAAGTAAAAACGCCAGAACGTAAGCCGACAGGTAGAAGGATTCGTCTCTAACACAGAGGGAAATGAGCGGGAGTATTCCTTACAGGCACCAGCTTTTAGACTTTCAACCATCAAAGCGTGGTAGATAAATACAAAAGCACAGAGTGTAGCGGAACGGAATAACTCATTACTTTGCGCTTTAAACTTGAATCTCGCTACAATAATCTTTGATCCTCCCGCGGAAGCAGAATGTATCTTAGCAGGGAAGCTGTTTGCATAGCGATATTAATTAAAGCAGCAGCCTGTTTCGGAAAAAAAAAAGCTGAGAGCAGCGAGGAGTATCCTGAGAAAATAGGAAGAGAATACATTTTGTAATGAAATATTATTACTTACGAAATGTGCCAGAAAAGCATGCGTTACATAGTGTTAGACGTAACATGACTCCATCATTAGCATATTTAAAGATACCGTAAGTGCTTCATGCCGTCCATTGGGGTACCATGAAAAATGTTTAATACTACAGTTCTGAAACGGTACTGGTGGCAAACTTGTTGTTATGAAATAAAACAATACTTTTGAATAATTGTCGATACCGGTACTTGACGGGAAATGGGCAAGAGAAAACTAATAATTTTTGTTCTAACTTTCGTAACATATTTTGCATCTCATACTGCTACTACGCATGTGATAAATGTCCGACTGATGATATACGGAAATTAAGAAATTGAATACTAACATGACGTAAATCTTTTCAAAAAAATTAATTCAGATAATTGTACACTATATATGGGAAATATTAATCAGTATGTGTCGTGGGACGCGGGAAATTAACATTCCAACTTTTTTTTTTCTTTTCTTTTCATAATATGTGTGACATTTACGTGAGTCGTATCTATAGTGCGTCGCCTTTTAAGTTGACCGTCATCGAAATCAACTCCTATACACACATTACCCACAGATACAAGTCAATTACATTTCCCATAACAATAGTTAGGTCTTTGTACGAATAATTAATTCTCGATATAAAACCTAATGTCATTACATCCTATAATATCAAATTCGTGAAATTTTAGTTGGCAGTTTCATCGATTATCAAAACACATAATCGGTCATTCTTTTCGTTATGTTTCAGATACACTTCAGTTAATATTTGATTGCATGATTAGCTGTTATATAATTTCAATTAGATCTGCCAGAAGAAAAAATAGATCATACCTCCCTCACGGTTTTAAAATCCAATTTTCCAAATTAATAACATTGACTTTTATATACGGAAACACACCATAAGTTGGTCGCAATTTTATCAACACCAGTTAATGTACGAAAATATGTCTTATCTCAACACAAGGGAGTAAACATTTTATAAAAATGTAAATCCATTTCTTTAGTTGCTCCGTGGAACGATGATGAAGCGTTGCAATCAGCAAGGCGCACATTCTTCGTCGCCTCGTAGCCCTCTGTACGGAATAATTACTGGGGAGCAAATTTTAGTTCAGACTTCGGCTGCGAAGATCCAGCTCCGCCGAACTGAAGCACCTCGACAGAACATGAAACATACAAAAATCTAGCAGCAGATCATATTAAGGCTCTCATGATAAAATATTTATACGCAAAAAATTAATATCTTCGTTATTGACACATTGCCAAACAGAGCTGATGCAGGACAGTAGAAGCTGCTTCTGCTTCATGCCACCACATATTTTTATTACTTTTGTCCCACATGTTTGTCTAAACATGCAAAAATGTTTGCTTATTTCTAGAGGAAAGGCGAGAATTACGTTTGCGATATTTTTGGTTCAGTAGATGTTTAAACTCCAAAATGACAATGTGTTCAGTCAGTTACATGTTCCTAAATAATTGTATCTGTAAACATATCCGATAGGCAGATGTACTTGGAACGACAGGGCGTAATATTCTCAGATGAAGAGCTAAGTCAGAAAACCAGTTTTACCTCCGAAAACATGAATTTAAAGAAAAGTAACTGAAACATTATTGCAGACAACATGATGTGAAGCATAAATGGAACACCTAGCATGACATCAATTAGTGAAATGAAATGGTGTACGATCTCTGCGAGGTATTAATATGTTCGTAAACGGCGAATTTTCGATTCCTTACGGGCCCATACCTCAGGTTCTCAGAGTGAAGGGGTAAAGTGTTCTGGATAGATCTTGGCCTAGTTATCACTTGTGTACATATTAGAAGAATGGGTATACTACAGCTATCATACAGTACATCGTCAAAATTTTCAAAGTTACACACTTTCTGGAGCGCATCGAAATCGAGCAAATTAGTTGGCTTTTGTACATTACGTGTAGTCTATGGTGGGCTTTAAACAGGTTACAAAAGCAGCATTCATTCATGGACGGTTCCTGAGAAAATCTTTAAAAAAAGGAAGTCTTGATTTTTGGGTCCCAAAATAATAATAATAATAATAATAATAATAATAATAATAAATAAAAATAAAAATAAACGAATTGTGGAGATGGCCACTCCGATACTTTCTATTCATTGCAAATCTTCGACATTTTCACCATATGTTCTTATGATGATATTCTGGAGGCCGGTTTTAATTTTTTTCGATATCGTTATCCGTTACCGAGATTCAGAAGTTGAAACTCATCATAGTTTTGCACAAAATCACAAAACCCGATTTTTAGTCGTTTTAACACCGTCAATCGCAAATATCTAAATAACTAACCATAGAAAATTGTTCAAATATTTCAATACATTTATCTATAAACGGCGTTTTTCATTTTTCATAATCTTAGCCCGTTAGGAAGATACGGCCGAAAAACCGCGATATTTTGCCTATTGTGCTAAAATACGGCGTTCGGACAGCTCTGAAACCCTGCGATTTTAAAAAAGGTACTTGGAGAAAAAATTTGGTTTTTGTACATCTTAAAGATTGAAATCTTTGGTCGATGTAGAGGTGATTTTTGTTTTCGTTTACTTTACAGTTAATATGCGCATCCGGTCTAGTAAACTATTGCAACATATTTTAAAGAGTTTGCAGAGGTAAAAACAAATTGCGTAGAATTCTCGTATGGTTGATTTTAGGTTACACATAGCTGCGTATGAAATGTAGATAACATATCAAAATTTTATCTAAAGATTGGAACCGAATGATATCTTATGTGGTGCTTTAGATATCAGTCCGTAAATGATAGCATGCTAGAGTAATAGGTTTCGAAAACGATATTTCTGATTGTGAGGTAACATATCTTGAGTAATAGGAAGTGACTAAAATATTATGTCTATATTGTTTAGGTGTTTATCTGGAAAATCCGTTTCCCGTTTTTGGAAATGTGTATTCGTTATCGCGATACGTTACAAAAATCATAATTTTTGGTATCAAAAGATCCAACTGCGTGCATTGGCAAATATACACTTATATTCATGGCAAATCGTCGAAATTTTTACGATGCGTTCTAATATTATGATTCAGCAAAACTTTGGAAGTTTTTCCGATAATACTATCCATTAACGAGATCTATAGATTCCAAGTTACCGCACATATTCATGACAAATATGCCTGTAATATCCGGTCTGACGTGTAATTATGGTTTTAACTAATGTAGCGAACGTACAGCAAGGATTCTTGGTTTGGAGGTCACGAACCTGTGTTTCTATTCGCCGTTTATTCACCAATAACATTTATATGTTACAAATCATCGTAAACCTTTCAGGCCACTGGACGTGCAAAATTCGTCATCGTAATGGTTGGATCAACGTGAACGACTTTAATAATCATGAAATAGCAACATCATATAAAACTAAATTCTCATCTGGACTCGAAAATATTTACGTGCTTTTTATGGAACGATACTGATAGTGTTCAATAATGTTTTTTGAAACAGTTAAGCGTGTTTAGCAATCATGTGAATGTGAAGCTCTTTTTAGAAAGTAAATTACTACATATTCAATTTGGTCTGACGTTTATACAAATGTATCAAGGTATATAACATACTATCGAACTTTCAGTCACCATTGATTATATAAGCAGTACACTCTGATGTAACAGGAAAAAGACGGCAACCGGCTGAAAAATGATCCTGCCGGAGCACAGAAAAGGCGAATATGTTCTCTGACACAAAGGTTTGGAACCAGCTGCCTCCATCCTCATTCCGACTTCCTCACCAAAAATTTTGGCATGCGAACATATTCGCGCTTTTTTTGCTTGAATGTGATTAGGACAGAGACAGTGCAACAGGCAGTGAGATGGAACAGAGAAAGTGTCAGTTTAGGACAGAGACATATACAGACACTGACAGTGAGACGACATTGCTGACTATGACAGCTTAACTGGGAAAAAGTATTTACAAAGCTATGCGCTAAAAGTGCGCCAATAAGTTGGCATGCCAAAATTTTTGGTGAGGAAGTCGGAATGAGGACTGAGGCAGCTGGTTCCACAATTTTGTGTCAGAGAACATATTCGCCTTTTCTGTGCTCCGGCAGGAGAATTTAACAGCTGGTATTTGATCCACAGATTTAGCGCACCGCAATAGTACAAATTAAATTGGGAAATCAGAAACGAACCATGTGTGCGAAATACCAACAACATTCAGTAATGTCTGTGAAACAAATATATTAGTAAATAAAACGAAAGTTTAACAAGAAACAGGCAGAAGACTGCAAAACGTTTTATAGTTGTGATGTAAAAATGCTCCACTGGCGCTGTGACATATATTAAGAGAGAGAAATAAAATTTGTTAAGCAAGCTACCTTAGATTTTAACGTCCTGTCGACAGCGTGGTCATTAAAGACGGAGCTCACGCTCGGACATTTGTGTAATAATGGGTGAAGAAATCGGCCTTGCCCTTTTCAAATGAGGCATTCCAGCATTTGCCTGAAGTGATTTATGTAAATCACGCAAAACCTAAATCTGGATGGATGGAGTTGGATTTGAACCACTGTTATCCAGAATGTGAGTCCGGTGTGTTACCAATGCGCTTTCAGTCCCAATTTTAAGGTTCTGGGTTCGATTCACACTGCCTCCATTTTTTAATTCTTCGTAATATTCAATTTTTAACTTTTAAATGTAGTTTTCAAAAATGTAATTAATAATTCATTATATGAAAGCAGTATTTTAATAAGGTCTGAAGGACAAACATTTGAGAAAGTTGGGCTTCTATGAAAAAAAAAAAAAAAAAAAAAAAAAAAAAAAAAAAAAAAAAAAAACAGTTTTCACACATTGTGAGCTATATATGGCAGCAAGTATAGTTCGATCCTTTGATGGTTTGAAATTATATATTTGTGAACAAAGAAAACAAGGAGGTTTATCTAATATGGCAGCAAGTATAGTTCGATCCTTTGATGGTTTGAAATTATATATTTGTGAACAAAGAAAACAAGGAGGTTTATCTAATGATGAAAGGATTTTTGCGGAAAGTGTTGTTTTTACCAAAGTTTTGTAATGCTAAATTGTGAAATAAAGTAATTAATTCTCCCATTTATGTCTTTCATTCTCTCATGTTTCCTCTTTGTCCTTCGTTTCACCTCTTCTCATAGCTGATATAAATTTGCAGTGCTCAATAAATTCCAATTATATTAAAACTTTTTTCATTTTCAGGACTTTGCAACAACTGGCCCCATTTCGACCATAGGCAATACTAGTCTCAATAACACTGGGCAATGAATGGGTCTGTTGTCCATGACACGTTATGCCACGGGACAACGTAGATACAACGGAGGCACCCTACAGTCTAGTGAACAAAAACTACGTAATGATGCCGTATAATGAGGCTCGTCCTCCTTTGTTCCTCGCAGGAAATTAAGAATATTTATTTAAAAACAGCACACTACGTGTAAACTTGGACACTTGATAGTTGTAACTAAGCTAGAAACCGTAACGCGACACAAAGCGTTAAACGAAATAGGTTTCACACCACCTTAAGCTGGCTTCTCAGACCCCAGGTGACTTATCTCAAATTCTTCATTGAAGCATTGCACATTCTTACCGAAACACTCCATATAGTAACACATGATTTGTTGCCAGGCAGTCCACGGTTCAAGAGTGTTACGCTGCTACAAACCATGGTGATGACTGTGGAACGCTGGCAAACGATTTATACACAGACTCCTGTTTTAAGCGCTGTCCTCGATTTCCCTTTACTGGCACTGATGGAAGTATTTATTGCGCTATCCTGGGGAGCTACTGCCCGTAGTAGATTAATGACACTTCATGCAGAACAACACAATGGCTGAGTACAAACTCCAGCTAGGGTAGAAGAAAGCCGGGAAAAAATGCGAACTGCAGCAAAAACAATGTCAATTACATATACAATTCACTAATTCTGTTTTATGTGATTTTAAATGGAAACTTTGGCTACTTCGACACAAAATCCTTGCTTATTTACGTATTAATCGTACCAGAATATCAAAAACTCAAATTATTTCGGTCGCTTGAATAATTGTCTACAGTATAGTATGCGTGCGTGTGCGTGCGTGTGTGTGCGTGTGTGTGTGTTTAAAATGGAAAAGTAATTAAAACCCTGACAAGGCCTGAAATCCAGTTTCACTTCCTGCAGTCTATAGGTCAGATATTTTGGATAATGACATTACTGTGCAGGCAGCTCCTGTGATATGAAGAAAAAACTGATGACAGCATACTCAAATTGGTTTGCTGTTAGTCTAAAACATGTGCAAGACGTTCGTATTTTTGTAAATCTATCGGACTCAACTGCTGGGTTATTAGTCAGTAGCTTACAAACTACTTAAGCTAAGGTAAACTACCCTAGGGACAACACAAACACCCTTCTCCGAGGGGGGCACTCGATCTCTCGACGGTGAATGGCCGCGTGCACCGCAGCACGGCGCCCCAGCGCGCTCGGCTAATCCGCCGCGGTCCTGGGCAAGATTCCTGTTTATAGTGAAGGAATACCTACTGAATAAATCTGAAGCCAGTATACTTGAGAAATGTCTGAAAATTCTATTGCTGATCTCGAAGTGTCACTTGGCTCACTTTAGGTTACGGTAGTAACACTAAAAGTGGGCATTTGCGATAGTCTTTTGTCAGCTCGAAATTTAAATGAAAATAACGGCTTAACCATGCATCTGACACGAAAATTGAATAACCGAATTCATAGAGGAGACAATTCTCTGCAACTTTGCTCTCCTATGTTTTATTATTATTCTTTTTCATATCTCGTATCGTTTCAAAGATATTTGCAAAAATAATGGCGATTTCGGGATGTATGTATGTATGTCTGTCTGTCCGTCCGTCTGCTCGTAACGTGTTCCCTGTTTTTAAGACGAACCGTTCAACGGATCAGCACATAATTGTAGGCGGCTAGCGACCAGAATCTCCCTTTTTCAAATTTGTCGGCCAAAAAATACGGTAGTAATATAAAAAAAGCCGTTTGTAATATAATTGTAATTGCAAACGAACCGTTCAGCTGACGCAAAAATTGAATAAACGAATTTGTAGAGGAGAAAATTCTCTACAACTTTGTTCCCATATGTTTTTTTATGTCTCATTTCGTTTGAAAATAACGGAGTTTTGACACCTTTAATTGAATTAACGAAAACCAGCCGTTCGCAGATGTCACGTGATATTCCTCGCCCAAAACTCTCTGTGGCATACACCATCTTGCGTTGCGTATTTGATGATTTTTCTTATTGTAACTTACACGTTGTCATTTCAAAGCAATGACGCACTGAAGAATTAACAAAAACACGCCGTCCTTCGTACGATAAATGTTAATCTAGTGTCTCCAAATGTCATATTATGAACGACTATCAATAGTATAATATTAGATAACACAAATCGTAACTGTCAGCTGTAGCGTAGTGGGCAATGCGTTGCACTGTGACGCTTTTATTATTATTATTATTATTATTATTATTACATAAATTGAAACAAATGTACATCAGGTATGTACAGTTTTCTGGATTTTTACAATTAACAATACCTATTGATATAAAAATTCTGCAGTAGAAATTGACATGCAGTAAGATTAGCACAAAATTATTTATCACATGGAAATGAATTCAAGGTCTCATTCATAGCTTATTATTACTTTAGATCATTTTTGTCAACAGTTTTCCTTTCTGTGAAGTTCCTTCTTTCAGTTTGTTACTCTTATCTTCCATCCGTCTGTGACCTCCTTTACCGAATCCCTTGCTTTTCAAAAACGATGTCAAGCATGTTGCCAAAAAGATTTTTGTGACTTCCAAACCTCTTTATTAGCCAGTATGTCGTCCTAAAAGGGTTTCAAACACTCTTATTAATTAATTTTTTATTATTTGGTTTATTAATTTGGTCTAAAATGTTTGCAAAAACTTATAAAACTACAAATCTAAAGTGGGCCGTGAAACACGTCAGTGCGATTTTTTTTAATCACTGACGCGTCCGCTGCTATAATTACATACCGTTTTACAAAAATGGTTTCTCGAAAGACTTACAAGGAAGTCTTTTTGCGCTACTGAGTATTCATTCTGTTTTATTGTATTATTGGCGTCTTATGAATACGAAGTGGAAAGTATTATCAGATGGCAGAAAAATCGGGTGGTTTAAGTTTAGCCAAGATATTAGCAGTTCACCAAATGCAGGTGAAGCAACGAAAGTTTGCCCTAAGTCTCCTTGAAACGTAGTAAAAAGATGGATGATAGCTCGTCAGCTACAGTGTTCAAATAAAATTATCGGATCACGAAACAGAAGTTTCTGATGGTCATGACTCTAAAGCATATTTCTAGATTTACGCGAGTGGTGGTTCCACAACTGCTTTGGATCTCCAAACACGCATCCCGCACACACTCTCAACTTGACGAACTGTTTATAGATCCCCTGAACTTTGTCCTTTCTGCTTGTATTCCCGCAAACAGTCCGATGATTTTTGTTCATCAACACTGAAATTGTCGTCTGCATGTATTTATATTACAATTGCGTGGTGTGTGTGTGTGTGTGTGTGTGTGTGTGTGTGTGTGTGTGTTCTGACGAGCCGGCCGCGATGGTCGAGGAGACTGAGGCGCTTCAGTCACGGTCTGCACGGCCACTACGGTCGGGGGTTCGAATCCCCCCTAGGGCATGGATATTTGTGCCGTCCGTAGTTGTAGCTAGTTCATAAGTAGTTTGTAAGTTTAGGGACTGATGACCCCGTAGTTAAGTCCCATAAGCTTAACAAACATTTGAACATTTGTTCTGACGTGTCTTCTACAAAGCAGATGTTGGCTTTATGACAGTGCCCAGATTACTGGTGGGAGATGATTATTATTATTATTTCATTCTCCACCTTGTGTGTAGTGGGTTGTTTGAAATCAGCGTTGTTAGTAAGAAAAAAATTAAACTACAGGTTGCAAATGGATAACACCATACATCTGATATTGTGAAAGATACTTATAAAAATGTTGCTGTTAAATGAAATCCCGTTTTTCGTTTGTTGCATCTGACTGTGTGTGTGGATGAACATTGACTGACTGGATGGATGATACAATAAAATAACTTGGTGGTACAGCTCACAATAAAATCCTCCTACGTTATAGTCTGCCAAAGTTTTCTCATGTGATGTGTATGTGTCGTGTATCTGTAACTACTCCTGACCGAAATCACACCCAAGAAATTATAAGAACTTGGAAGTCAAATAAATGAAAATGTAATAAATTTCGTGGAATTCTGTTGGACAATTGCTGACACTTATACAACAAATATAAACTAGCAGCATACGTGCTGATTGTTGTCTCCCCTATGTTGTAGGTTCGGTAGGTGGTCTGTGACAAGGGAGGATGTGGACATGGGTCTGTTAATAGAAGAAATGATTAGTCTACGTGAACTTTATTAACACAATGAAACGAAGACGTATGATGTGCATGTGGTAGTACAGTACTTTTCCCAATACACAGTTCTGCAGTGTATCGTTACAGTTCCTGGCAATACAGTCCCGGCTTGTACTAAATAGACTGCTGGCTCTCCTCGAACTTCTGGATCGAAACTGCAGAACTACGTGGAACACGAGTGCCGTTCTGAGGGTTGCTGTGGTCCGACAGCGTATGAAAGCGAGCCAACTTCTTCCTATTACAATGGTCATTAGTCCCTTGTCTTAGAAAAGTAACTTACACTTCCAAGCCGAAACTCCGACGAGGAGCAGTCATGTAGGAAGGTGCTCCCTTGCATAGAAACTGAGTAATAGGGGAAACGTGGAGGGGAGGAGCTACGGCCGAGCGCCAACAGTGGAGCCTGCAGGAAATACATTGCAAAATTTGCAAGCGCAGCCAAAGCCCATAGATTTATTATTGGCTACCAGTGCAGTAATGAGGGGGATGCAGAGAACGGCTGAAATCTGGGCCGACTTCCTTCGTGACGCGGACTAAAGCAACAAGGCGCATTAGAGCGCTTGGTCACTCCCATGCGACTCTCTCTCTCTCTCTCTCTCTCTCTCTCTCTCTCTCCTGTGTCTTTCAACTGACGTAGTAGATACACCTGGAGTATTAAAGTAACTTAATAACTTAACAAAAGACCGTAGACCTAGTTATACGACCGTTCGCTCAGGGAAAGATCCGTATCCAAAGACTGAAAATTTGAACAGATCTCTCCAATATCGAAGAAAGGCAATATGAGTGATCCGCAAAATTTCTGGCGTATATCATTGTCGTCGGTTTGCTGCAGGATTTAACCTATTACCCATTAGTCAACACGGATTCAAAAAGTATCGCTCATGCGAAACACAGCTTGCCCTTTATTCACATGAAGTGATAAGTGCCATCGACAAGGGATCTCAAATCGATTCCAGATTTCTGGATTTCAGGAAGGCTTTTGACACTGTACCTCACAAGCGGCTTCTATTGAAATTGCGTGCTTATGGAATATCGCCCAAATTGTGCGATTAGATTCGCGATTTCCTATCAGAAAGGACATAGTTCGTAGTAATTGACAGTAAGTCATCGAGTAATACAGAAGTGATATCTGGCGTTCCCCAGGGAAGCGTTATAGGTCCCCTACTCTTCCTTGTGTTTATAAACAATTGTCTCCTAGACAATCTGAATAGCAATCTTAGACTGTTCGCGGATGATGCTGTCGTTTATCGATTAGTGAAGTCAACGGAGGATCAAAAGCAACAGCAAAGAGATTTACACAAAATTTCTACACGGTGCGAAAATTGGCAATTGACACTAAATAATGAAAAGTGTGAAGTAATACACATGACCACTAAAAGAGATCCGATGTACATCAATTACACGATAAATCAGTCAAATCTTAAGCACGTAAATTCTACCAAATACCTAGGAGTTACAATTACGGACACCTTAGACTGGAGAGAACACACAGAAAATATTGTGGGGAAGGCGAACCAAAGGCTACGTTTCATTGGCAAAACGCTTCGAAGATGCAACATCTCCACCAAAGAGACTGCCTACATTACACTTGTGCGTCCTCTCCTGGAGTACTGTTGCTCAATGTGGGACCCTCTCCAGGTGGGACTGACGGAAGACATTGAGAAGGGCAGTTCGTTTTTTTTTTTTTTTTTTTTTTTTTTTTTTTTTTTTTTTTTTTTTTTTTTTTTTTTTTTTTGCGAAATTTCAATCACCGACTTTTCCTTCTGAATGTGAAAATATTTTGCTAGCACCCAGCTACATAGGGAGACATGACCACCCCAATAAAATAAGAGAAATCAGATAGAAAACGGAATGATTAAGGTGTTCTTTCTTCCCGCGCGCTATTAGAGAATGGAACGGTAGAGAAAGGTTATGAAAGTGTTTAATGAACCCTCTGCCAGGAACTTAAATTTGATTTGCAGAGTATCTATATAGAGATGTAGATAGATAGATTTTAGAAGATATATTTTCTCAGATATTACGAATTATCTGTAAGAGAGTGACCTATGGACCCATAGTCGTCAAGGCTTCAGAAATTTTCGTTCTTTTGAAACACGGCTAGCACTTTACTCACAGGATGTCATGAGTGCTATCGACAAGGCATGTAAAATACATTCATGTTTCTAGATTTCCGAAAGGCTTTTGACACTGTACGATACAAGCCTCTTTTAAACAAATTGCATTCTTCTGGAATATTTGCACATTTGTGCAATTGGAGTCGTCATTTCCTGTCAGAAAGGTCAAAGCAATTGACGGAAAGTCATAGTGTAGAACAGAAGTAATATCTGACGTTCCCTAGGAACGTGTATTAGTGCCCCTACGGTTCCTTATTTTTATAAACAATTTAAAAGACACTCTGACAATCATAATCAGTTCGCAGATAATGTTGTCATTTATCAGTTCATAATGTCACTAGAAGATCAAAAGCAACTAAAAATGATTTATAAGCATGGTGCAAAAATTGACAATTCACCGTTGATAATGATAGGTGTACAATCATCCATGACCACTAAAAGAAATATGTTAAACTTAATTTACAAGATAAATAAGTCAAATATACAGGCCGTCAAATGAACTGAATACTTAAGAATAACATTTACGTACAAATTAAATTGGAAGGAACACTCAGAAATTATGTTAGGCAAGGCGAAACGAAGGCTACGTTTCATTGACAGAAATTGTGTCCGATTTTAAATTACTGCTGTCAATTGTGGGATCACCACCTTGTGGGACTGACGGACGATTTAGAGACCAGAGAAGGGCAGCTCGTTTTGTGTTATCGTGATATAGAAGAGAGAGAGAGAGTCCGGTAAAGGTGCACAAGTTGGGGAAGAAACCATTAAAAGTAGACATTAGTTGTGATGAGATCTATTTGCGAAATTTGTTTCACCAACATTCTCTTCCGAATGTTAATATATTTTATCTCCCTCCTACAAGGGAGATATGATCATCATAATAAAATAAGAGAAATCAGATTGAAAACGCAAAGATTTGGGTGTTCCTTTTCTTCGCCAGCTCTGAGGGAATAATACTGTAGAGAAACACCCTAAAACCGGTTCGATGAACGCCCTGCCATGCATTTCAATATGACTTGCAGAGTATAGATGTAGAGGAAGATGATCAGTACATTTTAATATTTCGTTAAAAGCCTATTTCACTGATGGATCTTGCAACGGTATTCTGAGCCCGAAGTCTTGTCCTACAGTCAGTAAAGGTCCTTTTGTTTGATGAATGACCCGTGTACTAAATCAGACACTCTGATAGCGACTCCAAAATAAGACGAAAGAAAAGTATTTCCAACATTTTTGGCGAGTTTCCCATAAAAAATAAAAATTTGTGCGAGGATTTATAGTGAAGAGGCACGTCTTTGAGATAGCGTCCTCGGTCGTCAGCTGACACCGCTGGGGAGTAGGAGTAGGAGGCGTTGTAATTTCTGGCACGCCTCGCGCCCAGCGCCCAGCGCCTGGCCCCAGCAGCCGCGAGATTGCGGGGCTCAGGAAGCAATTGTTGGGGCCGAACAAAAGACTGCGGCCTCAAGAGGGGGGGGGGCTGGTTCTGGCACACCACGCATCGATCTCCTATTGTCATGGAGGCAGAAGGCAGGCTCGTAATTGTTTCCTGCCACACGAAGTGGATGTCAAGAGAAGGTTTCCCTTCTCGAGAAATCGTATCCAGCCAGATACCTGCTTAAACATTCAGTAATCTGTCAGTGGGCCTCTGTATTGGGTTAAGAAAGGAGGGAAAGCTGATCAAGAGTTCATACCATCCCGCTGAAAACTAGGCCACTAGCGACATCGTGAGCTAACGGAAAGGCACGAGAATGAAATCGGGCATGTTCGTCCTAATATGGATCATCCCTTACACGGTTTAGGAAAGCAGTGCAATTTCTATTTCCGGATTTTCAATTTTCAAAATATACGATCACTGTCATTGTCTGAGACATCTGCATGAAATAAAACATCTTTCGCATATTTAAATTCTCTTTTGTAGTTTCCATTTGAAACGATCTTGTAACGGAATGTGACAACTGCATGGAGAATGACTGGCAATTTGGTCCGTGGTTGCCATAGGTTCATTACTTCTTATAACAGAAAATAAATAGCGTGTTACGTGTGGATAGCTATTACAGAACGATGCACCGTAGCCGAAAGACACCTCTGTGTTAAGCACGCTCAATGTGTATCGACTAGGCATTTGCTTTGTAATCGAAAAAGTGTCATTTGATCCGGTAGCGGACTGGGGGAGGGGGGAGGGTGGAGGGGGCAGACCTCCCCGGGCCTCCAGTCTTGGGGCCCCCCCAAATACCCCGAACGTTATTCTTCTTAGACTGGTCCGTGCCTCTTAGTTACTGTTTTATAGTAATATATTGTCAAATGGAGTGGGGGGGGGGCGCTCATTTTGTTTCGCCATCGCCCCGGGCCTCCAACAGCCTTAGTCCGCCACTAATTTGATCCCTTTGTAGGCGAAATATTTTGTAATATCTACCATATGGAAGTCTGGGACTGTACTAGCATTCTGAAGATGTATCAGACAGATAGGTTGAATAACCAACGATAACTGGCAACGTTCTACGAGTTTGAGGGTAGAATGTATAATGAAGTATGTTGAGATATATTCCCACATGCTTGCATTTCTGAACCTCCCGATGCCAGCGTTGCATAATAATAGGTACGAATGTAATTAGTCTTATTTTCTTTTCAAAAATTTTGTTATTCTTGTTTTCTAAGGTGACTACCTGAAGTTAGTTTCTATTATTTGACGTTGCAATTTGTTTAATTAACAATTATTAATTAGTACATGCAAGAGGTGTATTGCTGTACTTCTGAAAGTATCTAAATTAGTATTTCTGATAAGGCTAAGTAAATTCGTTTTTCATAATGTTATAGTTGGTATTATTATGTTTAACAATTAATATTAGGAAAGTTTGGCCCTCATTAGTTTCTATATAAATACCGTTTATTACGAAATTATTGTTGATAAACCTATTTCATTAAATATGTAAATTAAACACTGTTAACATAAACCGAGATTTATATATCATCTAGCTGAAAACCCGGCATTGCCCGGGTGTTTATTTATGTATTCATGCATTAAAAAAAGTATTTATCAGAGAATATATAAGAAATCAGGTTGTCTTGCACAATGTACAACATTTCAAGAACAGTATGCAAACAAACAAAGAATACAAATGATATTTAACATTCATACATTTATTTACTTTACAACTTGAGTATAAACAACATTGGGCAACGTGAGGCAGTAGCAACACACTGGATTCGCATTCGGGAGGACAGCGGTTAAGACCAGCCTCCAGCCATCCAGATATATGTCTTGTTTTCCCTAAATCCCTACAAGCAAAAGCGGGGTGGCTCCTTTCAAAGGGCACGGATGATGTCCTTCGCCATCCTTACCCAAACAATCCGAGGGTAAGCTCCGCCTCTAATGACGGGGCGTTAAATAGTAATCTTCCTTCCTGACTATAAACAATATTTCTTGTGACTTGTCCAGGATATAATAAGAATATTTTCTGTGGTGAGCTAATCCCTGAGCAAGCCACATGGAGAAACATGGAGATTTCAAATACGCCTTACAGTATAGATTGCCCTGTGATTTATTAATCACTAACTGAAAACCCGGCGTTGCCCGGGCATTTATTTGTTCGAGCCCTGAGTTAGTACTTTTCCTATCCACTCTCTCTCTCTCTCGCTCTGTCCATCTCCTTTCTATCCAAAAACATGTTACATTTATCAGAGAATATATCAGAAATAAGAAATCTCACGTAAAAATGCACTCGTTTCGAAGAATCCAATCACGAAATTCAATAATAGTGATTGTAATAATATTAGATCGGTCACTTTATGTAATGCGCGAAACGTTAAATCGATTTATTTAAAGAGATGTATTAAAAGAAATTTCTTTTTTACTGATTTATTTATTTATTTATTCTTATATTTTCTTATTCGTATGCTTATCCTTACAGAGAAAGAGCTGAAGACGTTGTAGCACGCATAGACCAAAGATATGGTCTGTGCCATCACGTTTCGCTGTACGTAACCTCCTTGCTATAGAGTCGAAAATGTCATCGCTGGCCTTCAGTCCGATTTTTAAAAATATTTTGACGATTTTCAACCACCATATCTTCCACCCCCTTATAGCTACCGGCGTGGGACTGCTATGGTGTACAACGGGAGACTTCGGACAACAATTAGACACAGACAATTCGTTTGCGTTCTGTAGTTTTCGCTACAGAGCGAAATATTAACATATACACATACGTAGAATTTTATATACACTGATAACTTTCCATCCCAATATACACCACCCTTTTATCATTATCAAGCAACAATTAAACTGATAAAACTATTTTGAAAGTGTGATTACTGTTCCACATTTCGCGTTATATTCTTCAAATTACTAAATATCTATCCAATCGCTATAAAACCGTGCCTAAACCTTCCTCACGTACAAATTAGTAACTGTACAAATATTCAAGTCTCTGAGTCTTGTCGTTCGGACGTGATAAGCGTACACCGAACAGACATTCACATTTATAGATATAGATAGAAGATAATAGAAAATGCAGGACTCAATTCTGACTGCGGTCTCTTACGGTTAAAAGCGAGATCTGTCGGAAATAATGGGTATTCGTCATATGTACACTGTTTCATTATCTCCCTTTCCTTGTAGCTCCACAGAAGGCTATTGCTTCTTCCTACAGCGATATGCGCTTCACAGTTCAAAGTTGCTTCAAAGTTCTCAACATCACTGTTATCTTTCAGAAATTTCCTTAAGTTCACTGGAAAACAGGAATGTCTTAGCAGTAAATAATAAATGTAGTAAAACGTGGTGCGTGATGTGAAAAGATTTTATCCATCGCGGTAGATATGATCTCATATTTATTGAGCTATATGTAATACAATTGTATAATTTTTCAGGTAAATAGTCATTAGTATAAGTATTTTTATAAGAATTGACCGCCATTCGACTGATAATTTAATATTTATTGTCACAACCTTGTTTCAGCCTTAAGCCATTCTCAAGTGATAAAAGTTGTCAGACAGGTTTCCTGAAAACTTTTATCACTTGAAAATGGCCTAAGGCTGAATAAATATGAAATTATCAGTCAAATGGCGGTCAATTCTCTTAAAAAATTCTATATGACTGAGGTTCCTGTCGCATACAGAATCATAAATTAGTATAAGTGTTGTATGTTTGTAAAATCTATTGCGAATACAATTAATAGTAAAGAAGTAATAGATTAAAACTTGGTGCTTGATGAAGCGATTTCCATTAACGTTACTGTTTATGTAATTATATCTTATGAAGTTTGTGTCGTAATGTGATATAATTTCGAAGGTACATTCAGCTGCATGTGTTTATAGTGTCCGTAAAATTTCCTGCGGTACAAAATGTAGTATATATATTATTAGTTGCAACGTTATACCGAATGCCGTGTTTTTACTGCGTTTACAACGGGAAAGTAGTAAGCAAGATACTTTTCTCCATCATTTCGCTATGCTTGTCTGCGAGAATAAGTTTAAAGTATGCTGCAAGTCGCTAAGTTCTCGCCATCTGAAATAGTGGACTGATACAGTCACACTATCACGTGCCGCCACCCGGGGATGTTTTAATTGTTGATGACGCCATATCTCCTGAACTATCTGCTCTATTGCAAAATACTTTTTTACCTGACGTCTTCTACGTATGAAATATATTCCTGCCAAATTTCAGCTTCATAGGTGAAGTAGTTTTCGAGATTTCGTGTTTAGTGTGTCAGTGAATGAATGAGAGTCCTTTCGCTTTTATATTGATGTTTACACCGTAGTATGTACGCTCTCTTTTACTATAGCCAGTTGCATGTAATTGTTTGTTTTTCCATTATAATTAATTTAATGGAGTCAATTAACAATACCTAATTTCCAGTGACATTGTTTGGATGATATAAATAGGATGCTTTCGCATCAAGTGAGTCTCGTTTTGTGTTTACTCGAGGGTACTGTGAACTCTAATTTAAACAATTATGCTCAAGTTCTTCAGTGTTAGTCGTGTGGCAATCGTTCTACCGGCATTGTGAATTGATTATTAATATTCGTGCCACACTAATTGCACACCTCGTACTTTTGTATTCCACAAAGGAAATGTGTATATTTGTATTATTTATGTGTGGTATGTGCGTTCTGGGTTGCAGCAACTGTTATTAATGAGACTTGTACGCTGGCCATAAATGGGGACAACTGGGCACCAATAATTCATTAAGGTGTCAATGAACTGCAGTTCTGCGTGTCATCTACATTAATTGTAGTAGACTTGTTTTGTCCCTTGAAATTTCAGGCGTTCGTGACCGAGAGCGCATATCTACGAGAACTTCAAGAGGCAAAGAACTACGATCCGGTAACGAGACGAATGTCTGGAGTCTGAAAATGGAAATGCAGATGATCAATCTACATGCAGTAAAGTGAAATAAAACCATCAACAGAAACAAAAAAAAAAAAAAAAAACAAAAAAAAAAAAAAAAAAATATTTGTTCAAAATTTCATAAAATTGTATCAAGATTGTTTTAAAACACCTATAATATTTTAAAATTAAATGAAAATAAATTCCTTCGCGTGTGTATTGATCCTATATTGCCTCTTCAATCAATATTGCACTCTCTTGAGTTCTCCAGGTAGATAATCGTTATTTCATTGCGCCAACGATTTAACTGTATACTTTCTATTCAAATACATATAACTTTTTTTTTCAAGTTTGATTCCATTACTTGGAGGTGCTCCACGACCACACAATGATGAACTCATCAGATGTAATTAGCAGCATTGGCCGTTAATGTTTTATTTTAAAAAAAACCACAGATCGATTTCGATTTCGAACATTAACGGCCAATGCTGCTAATTACATCTGGTGAGTTCACATATAACTGTGTCAAATACGTTGCTCTGGATAAAAAAGCATCATCCACCAAATAATGTAACCTAGTCCTCCATGAATATAATCGTTAGTCACCGATAAAATTTACTGTAACACGACCAGAGCCGCGGTGGAGTAGCCGAGCGGTCTAAAGCGTCTCGCTGCGGAGCGCGCGGTTGCTCGCCGTGGAGGTTCGAGTTCTCCCTGGGGCATGGGTGTGTGTGTTGTCCTTAGGTTAGTTTATCTAGGTTTAAGTAGTTTGTAAGCTACGGGCTGATGACCACACAGTTTGGTCCGATAGATTTACAAACATTTGAACAGCACCAGAGTTATTCCCCTCTGAAATAACAACAACCCACCTCATGATGCATTTACAACAAAGCAAATCGACCGTGGACTTTAAAAAGGGCCTCATGCAGCTAATGCAGCAATGGTGAATTTTCATTTGGTTTTGAAAGAAGTTTTAAAATGTGCTGAAGATAATTTTACCATGATTTTTAGATGTTTCTGATTATAAATGTTATTTAATCTGTGGTTGCCAAAATCAATCTTGATCCTGTAGAAAACACAGTTAACAGTGTTATGACTGCTCTCATTGGAACAGACAGCAAAAATCCACTAAAACAATATTAGAGGCTTTAAAATGGCTGTGAAGGCAGCACTCACACAGACATTTTTAGTTAGTGGGTTGCAGCACACTGAATCCGTCAGATAACGGTAACATTTTTACCTGGTTTCGATAGCAAATGTGTGTGTCTCTCTAGAAAAAAAGTAATTGTATATTAGTGCGAAATGTCGCCAGAGCAATAGCTCTCTCTCCCTGTGCTAAATTAAACACAATGGATTGCCAAAATATAAGAACACGTTACTATTGATGGAGTGTTCAAATGTTAAAATGTCTGTAAATCTATCGGACCAAATTGCGTGGTCGTCAGTCCGTAGCTTACAAACTTCTTAAACCCCCCCAGGGGGCCCACAGCTCTTTTGTGGGTACGTGTGTGGCGCGCACGGGGCCCCGAGCCGGAGCAGCCTTTCTTCTGCCCCAGGCTGCTTCACTTTCCCTCCTGGTTCATGCCTTCACCCGGAGACGGGCGTCCTTTGCGAGTTACGGTGGTTTCTTGTCTAAGTTTCTCTTATTACTTGGTTTCTTCCTTTCCTAACCTTTGCTTCTGTCTTCCTCTCGTTGCTGTACTTTCCTAGCCTTCCTCTCCTCCTCATTAGTCTTCGCTTCGGCGTTTGAGACACTTCTTTCTCTTCACTTCCTCTATTCTTCTTCTTTCCTCCCTGTGCGTGTCTGAAGGCCGACCTACGCATTATCATGCATAGCAGGTGACGGGGTAACGCGTAATTCCCCGCCCCGGGTAGACAAGTAGGGCACGTACGTACCCCCTGGTAAAGGCCAGCCCCAGGGAGGGGTGATTACCCGTGCTGCTACCTTCCGAACATGCCGATTGGTCCCTCCGTCAGTTCTCGGGAGGTGGGACCTGAGGTGTGAACAATCACCTAAGGCGGGTAAGCCCTCAGAGGGGGCCCTCATTAGGAAGGAGAGCGCCATCAGAGACGCCGGTAATCACGGGGGACACTTCCGTAATGACTTCCTTCTCTTCTTCTGTGACTTTGACCCAGAAACGAAAGATAGATTCGCCTCAGCTAAAGAAAACCTTGCCCAACCTCTCGAAATTCCTATTTTTCTCTCGAACCGACGGTAATGATTACAATTCTGTAAATCCTTTCATCGGTCAGAAAGGTGTTGATGCGATTGCTGGCCCTGTTAAGACATGTTCGTGTCAGCGCAATAATACATTGTTGCTGGAAGCGGACAGTGACTTCCAGGCGCAAAAACTCATACGGACTACGTTGTTACTCACGTTTCCTGTCAAGGTAGAAACGCATCGCACGCTCAACTCGTTACGGGGGGTAGTTTTTACGAGATCCCTTGACGGGTTGTCTGACGAAGACATACAAACCTATATGTCCGATCAGGGTGTAACAGCAGTGCATAGGATGTTGAAAAAGGTAGATAACCAGCTGACACCGACTCGTACTGT
The DNA here is from genome assembly GCA_026315105.1 of Locusta migratoria. NCBI lineage: Eukaryota > Metazoa > Arthropoda > Insecta > Orthoptera > Acrididae > Locusta > Locusta migratoria. Next base: position 430,977,236 of record CM048747.1, read on the forward strand.
GTTCTTGACGTTCGACAGAGTTGAACTCCCGTCGAAGGTCAAAGCAGGGTATGAAGTTATCTCCGTCCGCCCTTATGTACCAAATCCCACGCGCTGTTTCCAATGCCACAGATACAACCACACCCGTCAATCTTGCCCTAATGCAGCAAAATGTGTCACTTGTGGTAGGGACGCCGATGAGGGGGATTGCCCACCTCCGTCCCCTCACTGCCTTAATTGCACCGGTGACCATGCGGCTTCCTCTCGGGACTGCCTTGTATATAAGGATGAAAAGGCCATCCAGCAAATTCGGGTTACGGAAAAGGTATCAACATCTGCCGCTCGTAAGTTGTTGGCGAGTCGAAAGCCCACTGTCCTCCCAGCAGGCACATACAGTAAGGTCCTCACCTCCACTCGACCTACTAAGGATGCAGGTACGCAGACCTGCGATTTCACTATCGCTGACTCAGTTGTGCGATCGGCCAGCCCGAAGATTGCCCGTTCCACGTCCCCGCTTCCTCCTGCTGCTTCTAAAGTTCAGTCTTCGTCAACCTCTAATAAACCGCGGGCACCTAAACAAAATGCCCGGATTTAAAAATTAGTAGGCCCCGATCATATTCTGTCTCGCTGGGACGCACTACTGTTAGCCGGGCTACCGGCATTTAACCGGCGGCGGAAGCTGCCCCTCCTGATAAACTCGGGAAGATTGCATATGACTCGTTTGAACCTATGGAACATGACTCTCTGCCTCTAGATGGCGACAGTGGTGCTCCCTCGAAGTCCGATCCTCAGCGGCCGTCGAGGTGACCTAGCTTGCTTGTTCCTCTTTATCTTCTTTTCTTCTCTCATTTTTTATCATGGCGCTCCTTCAATGAAATATTCGTGGCATTCGTTCCAACAGAGATGAATTGAAATTTCTACTCAGACTGCACCGTCCATTTGTGGTCGGACTTCAAGAAACGAAGTTACGCCCACGCGACAACATAGTTCAAATGTTTGTATAGTCTATGGGACTTAACTACGGGGTCATCAGTCCCTAAACTTACAAACTACTTATGAACTACTTACGAACTAGGACGGCACAAATATCCATGCCCGAGGGGGGATTCGAACCCCCGACCGTAGTGGCCGTGCAGACCGTGACTGGAGCGCCTCAGTCCCCTCGGCCACCGCGACCGGCGACAACATAGTTTTTTTCCCAATATACCTCCGTGCGTTTTGACCTGCCCCCTGTGGAGGGTACTGCAGCCCATGGAAGGGCTATGTTGCTCGTTAGAGATGACATATACTAACGTCCTATTCCACTGCACACTCAACTACAGGCAGTTGCCGTCCGCATCATTCTTCCCACCTTTTCCTTCTCCCTTTGTAACATCTATACCCTATCGTCTTCTGCCTTTACTAGGGCAGATGTGCTGCACCTTGTTGCCCAACTTCCTTCCCCCTTTTTTTTGATAGGCGATTTCAACGCCCACCACCCCCTATGGGGTTCTCCGGCCTCTTGCCAAAGAGGCTCCCTTTCAGCCGACATTCTCAACCATCTTAATCTTGTCTGCTTAAACACAGGTGCACCAACCTTTCTTGCAGATACGACGCATACCTACTCTCACTTGGACCTCTCAATATGTACTGCTCAACTTGCGCGTCGTTTTGAGTGGTATGCTCTCTTTGAAACATACTCGAGCGACCATATCCGCTGCATAATTCATGTCCTTCATCATATTTTACCTCCGGGTTCCACTAGTTGGAACATCTCGAAAGCTGACTGGGGACTGTTCTCCTCATTGGCGGTTTTCCATAATGGGAACTTCCTCACCTGTGACAGTCAGGTCGAATACCTCACGGAAGTCATTCTCAATGCTGCCGAATCTTCCATTCCACGCACTTCGTCTTCTCCACGTCGAGTCCCAGTCCACTGGTGGACTGCGGCATGTCGCGATGCTGTTACAGCCCGGAGACGTGCTCTACGCACCTTTCGCCGCCACCCAACGTTGGCGAACTGTATTAATTACGAATGTCTACGAACGCAATGCCGTCATCAGGGAAAGCAAACGGGCCTGCTGGATTGCTTTTACTAGTTCATTTAACAGACTTACTCCTTCTTCTATTGTCTGGGGGGCCTGCGCCAGTTATCTGGCACAAAAGTCCACTCCCCAATTCCTGGCTTGACCGTCACAAATGACGTCTTCGTAGACCCAGCCGATATATCCAACACTTTGGGTCAATCTTTTGCAGAAGTCTCGAGCTCCACACATTATCACCCCGCCTTTCTCCGTCGAAAACAGACAGAAGAGGCACGGCCACCTTCCTTCCAATCTCTCAATCGGGAAAGTTACTATGCCATCTTCACCATGCAGGTGATTGAACGTGCTCTCTCTGTGTCCCGATCTTCTGCTCCAGGGCCTGATACAATTCATATACAGATGCTGAAAAATCTTTCTCTTGCGGGTAAATGTTTTCTCCTCCGCACTTAAAATCGCATATGGATTGAAAGTCAGGTCCCCACACGCTGGCGTGAAGCAATTGCTGTTTCCATACCAAAACCAGGGAAGGACAAACATCTTCCTTCGAGTTATCGCCCCATTTATCTCACCAGCTGCGTTTACAAGGTGATGGAACGCATGGTTAATGCTCGGCTGATTTGGCTACTCGAATCTCGCCGTCTCCTTACCAACGTCCAATGCGGATTTCGTAGGCGTCTTTCTGCTATCGACCACCTCGTTACATTGTCGACCTATATTATAGATAACTTTTTGCGTAAGCGCCAGACGGTGGCTGTGGTTTTTGATTTGGAGAAGGCTTATGACACCTGTTGGAGGTCGGGTATTCTCCGCACTCTCCATACATGGGGCTTTCGCGGCCGCCTCCCCATTTTTATCCAGGCATTTTTACTAGATCGAAGGTTCTGTGTACGAGTGGGCTCTGTTTACTAGATCGAAGGTTCTGTGTACGAGTGGGCTCTGTTTTGTCGGACATTTGCCTCCAGGAGAATGGGGTGCCACAAGGATCTGTGTTGAGCGTGGCACTTTTCGCCATGGAAATTAACCCAATTATGGATTGTCTTCCGGCCGACGTATCTGGCTCCCTTTTTGTGGACGACTTTGAGATTTACTGCAATGCCCAGAGAACGTGTCTCCTGGAACGCTGTTTTCAGCGTTCTCTCGACCGTCTGTACTCTTGGAGTGTCGCCAATGGTTTCCGGTTCTCCAGTGAGAAAACAGTCTGTATAAATTTCTGAAGAGTTCCTTCCACCGTCTCTCCATCTTGGCCCCGTTACTCTGCCTTTCGTGGAGACGACGAAATTTCTAGGCTAATATTGGACAGGAAACTCTGCTGGTCCCCGCATGTGTCATATCTGGCTGGACGGTGTTTTCGTTCCCTTAACGTCCTCCGTGTTCTTAGCAGTACGTCATGGGGAGCGGATCGAACCGTCCTACTTCATCTCTACCGGTCCACTGTCCGCTCAAAATTGGATTACGGAAGCTTCGTTTATTCTTCCGCATGGCCATCCATTTTACGCCGCCTAAACTCGATTCACCATCGGGGGTTACGCCTAGCGATAGGAGCTTTTTACAGAAGTCCTGTTGACAGCCTCCATGCCGAAGCTGCCGAATTACCTTTACCGTATCGCCGCGATTGCCCTGCTCCCTCCTAGAGTCCGTTTTCGTCGCTTGCTTCGGCAGCTCGATTTTACTCTCCCTTCCACATTTCAAATAGGTGAGAGCCCAGTGCCACCTTGGCTTCAGGCTCAAGTTCGCGTTCACCTCGAACTCACCTCACTCCCGAAGGAGAGCACTTTGGATGCTTTATACTGCTCGCGGTTTCTTGAACTTTGTGCACGGCTCGAAAATTCAGTTTTCATATTTACGGATGGCTCAAAGACCAATGACGGTGTCGGATATGCGTTTGTCGTCGGGGATGACTGTTACCAGTACAGGCTTAATGCCCACTGCTCGAATTTCACAGCGGAGCTTTTTGCCCTCTATCAGGCTGTACTCTTCATCCGTCGACACCGTTCTCCTTCTTATGTTATCTGCTCTGACTCCCTCAGCGCCATCCAGAGTCTGAGCGACCCCTTTTCAGCCCATCCTATTGTGCACCGAATCAACCGCTTCAGTTATTAGCTTCTGACGGCCTTCGCGTTCACCTCCTATGGGTACTTGGCCACGCAGGCGTGCCTGGTAACGAGGCTGCTGATGCCGCTGCCAAGGCTGCAACTCTTACGTCGGACGGCTACATACTGTGTCTCATCGCATGATATTAAAGTGGCTCATTCGCGGCGCCTTATATCGTCATGGCATAATGGGTGGTCTTCTCTAATAATAAGCTCCGGACCATTAAACCGCTCCCGGTGGCTTGGATGACCTCATCACGCCGCTCGCGACGAGAAGAGATCATCTTGGCCCGGTTGCGGTTCGGACATTGCCAGTTCAGCCACCGCCACTTGCTCAGTGGTGACCCCGCACCGTTATGTTCCTGTGGCCACCCGCTGTCGGTGCGGCATGTTTTATTGACGTGTTCAAATTTTACTCCTGTTCGACTTGCACTACATCTGCCGGACACATTGAAAGAAATTTTAACTGATGAAGTGCTCGAGTATTGGATTTTATCAATTTGACCAATTTGTCAAGGGACATTTAGCTCTTCGCTTTGTTGTTTTTTATTCTATGTTTTTTAGCTGTTTTTATATGGTCGTATTATCTATGGGTATATACCAGTTTTGATTCGGGCGCTAATGACCTTAGTAGTTGTGCGCCCTAAAACCACAAAAAAAACCTACTTAAACCTAGGTAAACTAACCTACGGACAAAAACACACGGCGAGCAACCGCGCGCTCCGCAGCGAGGGGCTTTAGACCTCTCGGCCACTCCACCGCGGTGCACATTGTCTTAACAATGCAAGTGGATCGGTCCTATAAATTAGTGCGGATCGCGTAATGGTGAGTACGGGTGCAAGCTGTAAACAAAAAATTCGGTTTCGAATACCGCTCCGGTAGAAATTTTCACATGTCGACGTTAAATTGTACATCAGATGCATTTGCGAATACATTTCTTGTATTTAATTTGACAGATCTAGTCACCGCATGCATGTCTGAAGGACATTTGTACTGGATTCGTTAATAAACAGGGTCACTGATACAGGAAAACAGAAATTCCTACACCAAGCGATGTGGCGCAGTGGTAACACACTGGACTCGCATTCGGAAAGATGATGGTTCAAATCCACCTCCGGCCATCCAGATTTATGTTTTCCGAGATTTCCCTAAATCGCTGCAGGCAAAGGCTGGGATGGTTCCTTTGAAAGAACACGGCTAACTGACTTCCACATCCTTACGCAAACTTTGCGAGCGTAAGCTACGTCTGTAATGACCGCGCTGTAGACGTAACGTTAAACTCAAAGTGTCCTTCTTCCTTCTTCAAAATTTTGTCACAGCCAATCTGTGTGTTGATCATGCCGGCCGCGGTGGCCGAGGGGACTGAGACGCTCCAGTCACGGTCTGCACGGCCACTACGGTCGGGGGTTCGAATCCCCCCTCGGGCATGGATATTTGTGCCGTCCTAGTTCGTAAGTAGTTCATAAGTAGTTTGTAAGTTTAGGGACTGATGACCCTGTAGTTAAGTCCCTTAAGCTTAACAAACCTTTGACATTTGGTGATACAGATTAGCGGCTCGCCACTTGCGCCTACACGAAAGAACTGTGTTGGAAGTGGTATCCGTCAGAAACATTGTCAATTTCGAAATCATACAGGGTTACAAACGTGCCAACGGTATAGTACGGATAGGATTTCCCTGCTCATCATCGATGATCCTTCCTAATTCACTCTTGGCAACAAGTAATCTTCCTAGGAGGCCTGACAAAGCCAGTGGTGGGAAACAGTGTAAAACTGGAGTAATCGGAAAGAATGACAGTTTGCTACTGGTCCATAGTCCAGATTTAAAGACAGCAACACCTTTTCACGTAACTGAACTTACAGTTAATAATGAGTAGTTTTTGAAATCAAACTGGTCCTGCCGAACCTTATTTACGCAGCTCCCTTTGTGACATTTTGCTTACCTTTGGGGTTCCCGTGCAACATCTTCCCTTCTTTTTCGGAAGAGTTCTCTTCAGTAGCAGTCCGTTACGAGAAGTAAACATATATTTTGTCCTCGTTATAACATAATGGATGGTGCCCATCCGCTTGACTTATATTCGGTACAAAACCTGGACACTGTGGCTTTTGAAACATTAAACGCTCCAGCTTACCTTTGTTCCATAAGCCGAAAACGTAGGAACGCCAAACAATTGCTCTCGTTCAAATTCCTGTAGTTCCGATAGATCTGCTCAAAACAATTCTGAAACGTTGTCCACTCACCTTTACTACGCCTATCTTTTATATCTTGTTGATGGTCTGTTCCACAGTTGATACACCGCTATCTTGGTACGCCTCTTTGTGCACCGTGCGATGCGACGTCTACATCTACATCTACATAGATACTCTGCAAATCACATTTAAGTGCCTGGCAGAGGGTTCATTAACCACTTTCATAACTTTTCTCTACCGTTCCATTCTCTAATAGCGCGCGGGAAGAAAGAACACCTAAATCGTTCCGTTTTCGATCTGCTATTTTTGTTTTATACCGTCTATCGTTGACGAACTTCTTCCTTTTATCGTTTTTAACCATGTAAATGAAACGTTCGCAGTGGCGAAGACTAGTGAGTACAGAGGATGAGAGAGCACAGTGATTTCGTACTCAGCGCAGTAGTCACGCACCAACAGTTTATCGAGAAGTTGTAATGCCAGAGGATCTGAAGCATACTAACGCATGGTTTAGGCAATGGCAATTGAGCCTCAACATAAACAAGTGTAAAGTGCTGTGTTCACATAGAAGGAAAGATCCTTGACTACTTAACTATATAACTGCAGCAAATACAGTGGAAATAGTTACTTCCATAAAAATATATGAGAGTAGACGTGAGGAGCGATTTGTAGAGGAACGACCATATAAAAGCAATCGTCGGTAGGCAGATACCTTACTCATATGTATTGAAAGAATCCTTAGAAAGCGTAGTCCGTCAACAAAGGAAGTAGGATAAAAACTCTCTTTCGGCCAGCGTTTATTGCTTAACAGTGTGGGATTCGAACCAGATACGGCCGGCCGCGGTGGCCGAGGGGACTGAGGTACTCCAGTCACGGTCTGCACGGCCACTACGGTCGGGGGTTCGAATCCCCCCTCGGGCATGGATATTTGTGCCGTCCTAGTTCGTAAGTAGTTCATAAGTAGTTTGTAAGTTTAGGGACTGATGACTCCGTAGTTAAGTCCCATAAGCTGTACAAACATTTGAACATCTGATTTTTTTTAACCAGATACGGTTGATAGAAGACATATAGAAGATCCAACGGAGAGTAGCACGCGTCGTTACAGGAGCACTTAGTAAGCTCGAACGCGTAACTGAGAAGATGAGGAAAGGCCAGTGGCAGACGCTGTAAGAGGCTTTCAGTATCTCAGAACGTGCTTCTGTGGGTGTTCATCAAGAATCAACAAATATATTACTTCCTTCTACGTATATCGCGTGAAGCGACCATAAGGATGTGATTAGAGAGATCAGGTGCCACACGTAAACATAGAGGCAATCACGTTTCCCTCGAAATATAGGCGACTGGAATGGGAAGAGCTTAAAATGGTACGCAGAATCAGATGGGTTGTCGGCCATGGTCTTGCCTCAGTCCGGCCGGTTCCTAGTAACATTTTCTCCGCCAACAGTTTGTCACTGTGGAACAAATTTATGATGAACCAACAAGGAGAGGACGCCTACTCGTCATCGCCGAATTCGTCCATATTTGTGGTACAAGAATGGCGTCGTGAGATATGAAACTGCACCAAGTGGGAACTGCAGATGGCCAAAAGTTTAGAAAATAAAAAGAGATTTTGAGACCGACCTATCATCATATGCACCGTATTAATAGCCCCTCAGACTGTTTATAAAGCGGGGTTTGGCTGAGCGGTAAGAAATCGGATTTTTATTGAAAGGTTCGCTGGTTTGATGCCGCCTGGCGGTAAATATTTTATTGCTACTTGGCAATGCATACACTACTGACTTCCGAATTAACCGCAACATCACGTATGTTATTTTGTATTTGTATGTGCACAACATCAGCATGGGACGTCATTATTTAATCATTTTCCGAGAAGCTTGCATCAAACTACTTTCCATTACACATCACCAGCTGTCTTCGCAGGTATTCAGCGACATGCTGTGTTACGCGTGGTTCGCAGCTAGACTGTGCGAAGAAAGAAACTGTATACAGAATGTCAATCAAGATTGTTTTTCTATGGAAACATTAAAAAATAAAACAAGTAACTGCATAAGGATGGTGTTCATAACGTGCGCAAATGCGGTCAAAATTATTGCTTCCCGTGTTTCTTCGATGAATATCACACCGGCACATGTAACTGATCAATTCCAAAAGAATGGAAGTGTCTATTTACATACACGACGTCCCCAAGTACGCGTTAACTACAGTCCCTTTTTAAATGTTTGTAGTCCTGAATTTCATCCAATGCCCTTTTTCTTTTTGCTTATGTAAATTAATAAAATAACCTACACGATGTTGTGGTTAATTGTGGCGTCAGTCTACATTTACATCAATATTCTGCTAACCACTATGAAGTGCATGGCAGAGGGTACGTTCCGCTTTACTAGTTATTAGGGATTTTCCCATTCCATTCACTTATTGAGCGTGAGAAGAATAATTGTTTAAATGCGTTCGTGCTGTAATGAATCCAATCCTGTCCTCACGATCCCAACGGGAACAGTGTGTAGGTGTACGCATTACCAACGAACAGAAAAATAATTACCGCTATGTGGAATTGAATCCGCGACCCTCTCCATACGAATCCAATCTTTTACAGCTGAGCTAAACAAGCTCTCACAGAGACAGTTGATGAGATGCATATCGTGATACATCCGTATCAAACTTCGTTTTATTTCCTAAACGCTTGGCCATCTGGAGTTCCCACGTGGGGCACTTTCGTATCTCACCACACACAATAGTTACAATAAATTTGGACGAATTCGGCGATGGTGAGTAGGCGTCTTCTCCTTGTAAGAGTTGAAACACAAAGAAAATATATCAGCATGTCTTACTTTTGGCACATTTTTCCAATCCTTGGTCTCAATATCGTAACCGCAGAGCTACCTCTCAGCAAAGGTTTCGATTCTCTTAATTAAGATCTCGTTCCCTTTACGCGATTCAGAACCTCTACACGATGCGAGCCTATGGTTTCTTGGTCTTCATTGTTGAGCCGTCCGGCCAACGTGGCAACAACACGAAGCATTCCAAGATGCTGTCAGGATCTCATGACATGATCCACCGACAATGTTGCATTCATTTGCAATCACCGGACAGTGAGGATCCATAGATTTGTTGACTTTCCTCACATGAGTGTCGTTGGTAGAAGTCGAAAGGCCCCATGGACGAGAGCAGCCTTAAACTACCGTGCGGCGACTTATAAACCGCGTGAGTAATTCGTTAGAACGAATACGGCTTCAGCATTAATCTCCGTAGCCTTTCTGCATCATCTGATTTGTTTCTGTAAGGGTTATCACGCAAATTTTAAGGCAGACATGCTCATTCTCTAACTCTCCCATCTAGAAATTTGCAAAATGCGTGACTCAACGTTCCACTAAACACAGTACTGAACAATGATATACAATCTCGTAATACAATCATAACGTCATAAAACACACTTTTTACTACAGCTGTTGTTCAAATACGGCACCTGCCAGCTTTGGTATGTTAAGTCATGCTTCTCTCACGTTGTTTCAATATTTTTGTCAACCCCTGTGTATACAGTATAGAAATATTACGCTGTTGCGCTGAAATGCTAATCACATGCTTATTGAAGCAACATGTCGATCACATGTGAGTAATCGTATTTAATCAGATTAATATGGAATGATCGCTTCCCTTCCGCCATTCTACACACACACACACACACACACACACAGAGAGAGAGAGAGAGAGAGAGAGAGAGAGAGAGAGAGAGAGAGAGAGAGAGAGAGAGAGAGAGAGAGAGAGAGAGTACGTCCAATATCTTTTCTTTTCTGTGTGCTATTTGACATACAAGGAAATACGGTCATACCTGGGGAAAATACAGATTGAGAATGACACCGAGCAAAAGTATCCAGTAATGACAAAAAATGTCGAAATAAAAATTCAACGTATTCGAATAAGTTCACATAGACCAAAATTGGTTTGAAAGTCAGAATAATGATATTATACAGAATTATGTATTGCAATTTTCACTGAGAAATTATTTCTGAAAGCTAGCGCTAACTCATTTAGCTGTCCTAGTGTCACGTTTATTGATTGTGAACTTTTACTGTGAAACTTAATTATATGAACTCCTATCTACTTACTCATAATGTTCTGTTTTTCAGGTAAGCGACGCGTGGATTCCGGAGACGTAAAGTGGGGTAAGTTGTACGGTAAATCAGGTATCCAAATCTCCAAGTGGCAGAAATAACAATATCTCCGGCAGCTTGGTTAATGGGCTAGCATAAATTTCTTCTTTGGGAGTTCAACAGTAATAGTAGACAGGGAAAACGTATGTGAATTCACGGCCATATAAGAAGGAATGTGGCCAGTTTTACCTTTACAATATTGTAGTACCACGTAAATGGGAAGAGCTAGATAGGATTTGTGATTGAAAAATGTCAAATCTAAATGTATGAAAAAAATAAGGTTGTAATAGAAACTGTTCACTCATTTGAATTACTTTTACACCCTAGCCTCACCTGCTATAAAGGGAATGGAATAAAACCGTGTATAAATATTTCTTACTTCTTACCATTAGCACATTAGATTTTTTGTTTTTAACTTTTTATTTTTGTAATGCTAGAATTGGTAGGTCTTCTTTTGAATTGTTGTACATATCCTGTTTCTTTTCAGTGAATAGCTATTGCCTCTTGAAAGAAGAAAATCACCAATATACTGAAACTGTTAATTTTGACAGTAAGTTGTCAAATACATAAGGGGTAATATTTCATGTTATTCATTCAGACTGACATTTATCAATATTTAAGAGTTAATCATGAAAATGTCTTTCAGCTTATCTGCCTACGCTAGAAATCAGTTGGGCCCTGGCAATACCTAAAGCATCAGACACCGTGTCTTCAGAACAGCGCTGGAATACTTTGTCAGGAGTCGTTTAGTATATCACTTCAAATAAATGTACAAGATTGTGACGCAATGCTAAGCTTACTGGCATCGCACAACGGAGCAAATATGCTTTTATGTTTATTGCGTAAACACAACAAATGCTACACCTTTTCTCATATGTTTATTCCTATTAGAATCATTCCTTTCGTACATAATTTACTCGAAAATTTAAGAAATGAAACTGTTCTTATGAAGTTCGCGTTTGCGTTCTGTCACTTACAACAGTAAACTTTTAGTTACAAGTCGTAAGTGAAATGTGACTTACGTCGAAGAAAGTAAATATTTTCTAAGTATACAAGGTATTTCTGAAATATATTGTAGCTTACGTGACATCTGTTGAACTCCTTGTGACATTTAAGACGTAACTTGTTCGGTTAATTTGTACATCATTGCTCTAAATACAAATGTTCAAATGTTTGAAAAGCTTATGGGATTTAACTGCGGATTCATCAGTCCCTAAACTTACAAGCTATTTATCAACTACCTTATACTAAAGACAGCACAAACATCCAAACCGACGGGGGCTTCGAACTCCCGACGGGGAACGGCCTCGCGCATTGCAGCATAGCGCCTCAATTCGCTCGGCCACTCCACCCTGGCTGCTCTAAATTTGTTAGGGAAGCTAAAATATGTGGGGAAAACTCGTTGAACGAACAGGAGAAAAAATAAAGAGGTGTCATGTCAGTTGAACGTAAACATAATACAATCGCCGTACTTTGAATAACACACTGACCCGGATATCTGCAAGGTGGTAAAGCCGTGCGTTATTTAGAATGAAGACTACACTGGGTTCTTCGGCAGCCTCGTCAATCAACGAAATTACATATACCTCCGAAATACTTAAGTACACCTTTCCGTTCATTAGTCTCCCTTGGAAAATAAACGGACAGTAAATATTTCCCTTGCCCAATAGACAGGAGACGGAAACTTTTGTACCATCCACAAAATGTCTTTGATTTCATGTAAATACAGTTTATTTATTATTAAGCTGATGGAGCTACGTTTACTGCGGAGCGGGCTGTATACATCGTAAGACACTGAGACGTGTTGGGTACTTTCAGTAATGCGCTCGCTAAGTATGATGAAAAAAAAAAAAAATCATAGTTCACATTCTACCACCAGGCGAATATATGGCTCTGTAAGCAGTTAGAATGCGATGATGTTGCAGGAACAGGGGAGAAACGGTGAAACAAATTACAACGTTGGTTCTCTGACACTTATTAGTGTATTGTCACAAGGAACGACATGTTTTCAATGTGGTCTTCCGATTCCACATGATGTATCTTTAAAACGACATGACATTCAGCTGCCCATATCCATTGTCCACCTTTTTGAACATGATGAGTCCGGATACATCCCTGATAGTCACGATCCTCCAAACATCCTTACAATCTGAAGTCGGATTAAGGTCTGGAAATCTCGAAAGACATACATCTTGACATTGCCATGAAATGATGCAGAAGTCACCAAAGATTCACGAAGAAATTTGTCCACCTGACGACTAACATGTAATGTCGCATCATTTTGCAAAAATGGTGATGTGGCCACAGTTCCGTTCTGTCAAAACCTGAATCACGTATTGTACGAGGAAGTGTTAGTGTATTACTGTTACTGTCCACCCAACAGACCAACAAAGTGTCACCTCATCGAAGAAAACGGACCGAGAATGAAGGAGTTTCTTGAACAATAGCACAAATTCAGTGCAGTGGATGTTCTTCCATAACATTTTGGGAGTGAGTTCTGTGCATTCACAGCACCGTACAGAGTAAAATGTGTCTTTTCCGTCCCAAGAATATTCCCTGGCCACATGTTATCCATTTTACCAAAAAAAGAAGGTCAAAGTCATGGAATTGTATCCTATCGTGGAGCTGCTTTTATCGCACATTATTAATCTTGTACGGATACCATTGTAAAATGCGCCGAAAAATCTTTTTTAACTGATGACCATGAGAGAGAGACAATTGTGCTCGAACATTAGCTGCAAAATCTGAGTGAGATACGTGCTGCACGATCCATTATGTCTACATCAACTTCCTCAACAATCGCTATGGGAATGTACGCCCGATCCAGTAAAATTAACCTGTTTCTTCAAATTTCTTGATTACATCCTTTAGCCTATTTATTGAAATGGACCTCCTTGCCGCGCTGGAGTAGCCGAGCGATCTAAAGCGTCTCGCTGCGGAGCGCGCGGTTGCTCGCCATGGAGGTTCGAGTCCTCCCTGGGGCGTAAGTGTGTGTGTTTGTCCGTAGGTTAGTTTACCTAGGTTTAAGTAGTTTGTAGGCTACGGACTGATGACCACGCAGTTTGGTCCGATAGATTTACAGACATTTGATTTGATTTGGACCCCCTTGTAGCTGTTTCTGTCGGCGATATTCTCGTATTACAGAAATGCTGGTGTTGCCGTTCTGATGAAACAACTTTACTCGGAATTTTAATTAATAACCACTGCAGTTTGGAATATTTTTACTTCACAGCCCTTCACACCAATAGTTACTTCACAAATAATATCAACAAGCGTCGCCAAACAACTAAAAGAATGCTGATTTCCCAATCAGGCTGCTTATATCACCATGTTTTCGTCTGGTAGCAGATCGTGGAACTATAATTTTTTTTTCATCATAGTGAGTGCACCGATTACTGACCATACACACGAAGCTTCACCTTCCTGCTATGTATACAACATGCACTTCATGCGCTGGGAATTGTGTGAGTTTAATTATGACCGTCCGGTATGTCACTGAGCCTGAATGAACAATTGCGATTGTCATCAACACCAATCACTGAATGGTCGAATCATCACTACCGATTACGCGCGCAAGAATAGCCGTGGATCCTAAAGCGCCTTGCGCGGTTGTTCCCCATCGGAGGTTCGAGTCCTCCCTCGAGCATATATATATATATATATATATATATATATATATATATATATATATGTGTGTGTGTGTGTGTGTGTGTGTGTGTGTGTGTGTGTGTGTGTGTGTGTGTGTGTGTCTTTTCAAAATGAATCAGTTGAAGTTGTGATAATTTTTCTGGGCATTATCAGTATTTTAAAATTCACTGACATTTCGGGCAGTGTTGCAACATGCCTTCTTATATGTGTTGTGATTACTGACAACGACAACGGCCGCGAAAGCCTTCGTTTACAATAATTAGTTTCGGTAGTTCGTAAATTTATGTACCGGTGAAACTGCAGTTAGAGCACATAGCTTTTCAAACATTTGAACCTATGATAATATTCGTACAACTCTGCTGATACCCTATAGATGCCGACGATACAGAAAACTGAGTCCTGAAGTTATCACACCTTTCAGTTGGATGATCTTGGAGAAATTACTGAATGTGATGCCACACACGTTGAAATTGTTAAAAACCTTGACCTACCGATGAAAACGTCAGACGCTCTGATTATTCGGCATGTTTGCTACGAGATTTCCGAAAAATTCTTCCTTTAGAGATGTAGCAACGCTTTTCGTAAATCAGGCAACGAATAGATAGGTACAATGTGCAGCGGGTTGGTTTTCCAAACAGATCGTTGCAGAAGAAATGTATCTGGGACCGGCCGAAATCGGACTCATGGGGGCAACTGTGGACTTAATCGAAGCGGGTTGTTACCCATCCAAATTATCGTGTTTCTTAAGCCGCAAATGGAGAAACTAATGAAACAGTCGTGTTGGTGTTTATCGATTCATCTCGCGATCTATTCCGACCTAATCTCACGGGAGGCTATTGGTTGCAATTACATGAAAGTTCCAGTGTTCGATCTAATTTGATGAAAAATGCCAATCTGGTGAGCCAGTATCGACACTGATTTTGAACAGTTTGATAGGGACATGAAGTTGCTCACGTGTGAAGATAGTGTTTCACGAATTGATATCACCAGAGTCATATATTTGAAAGTTTAATAGCTTACGAAGAATTGTGAAGTTTTTAAAATAATACACCTACAGAGAAATGTAGAAATGGTTTCAGTCATGTACATAGAACATGAGGTGAGCCATATATCATTTACGAGGCCTGTGTGTAGAGGTGATGACATGCATAGCTCTAGACATATTGCCTCCTCGAGTTCCGCTTTATCTGCCATTCGTTGGATGATTGTATAGCGTTTGGTATCCAGATATTGTCTCTGTCACCACATACGTTGTTGGGAGATGGAGCAGTGGCACAATTTCTCTTAGGAGGGAAAATCACATGAGAGAAACGGCCGACAATTCGTATTCGAATACACCAGCATGAAGCAGCGAAATTTGCTAACAGATGTTTGGCAGAGTTATGCACAGTACACGTCACTGGTAGTGACCTTTGACCGATCTGCTATTGGACGCCATTCCACCTCTGTATACAAAACGGCGCCGCACGTGCGTCGCTATGGCAACCTTTGTATGTATCCAGTACACGTCCAGTCAACAGAGTTTCCATCATTTTAGCCGGCATCTCCGGAAACGATACCACTTTACGCTGAAGTTACGCCACAAAATGTGCCTTCGCAAGGCAAATTTTCAAGACATGGATATCTGCTTGCTAGCTAAAACTAATGTTCATAATTCTAAAATAACCTCTATTGCACTTGATTCAATAATAGCTCTTATCAATTTCTTATGAGTCGCATATCAACGTAAGGCATTGTACGCTGGTCAAAGCAGGGAATCAGGTTCGACGACTTTCTGTAGGATTTACTGAGTGGAGAAAGCTTTATGGCAACCGAAATAATATAATTAAAATATTAATAAATATTAACAATAAGTCAAAAGTTGATAAAAGGAGTCAGTTACATATTTAGAGTGAAATGATATTTCAATAGGAACTGTCAGTTCATTCATAGTGTGATGTAATTGTCAATGTTCTTGCCTGACTATTAAAATAATGCAGCAATACCGTCACATAACATGTAGACGTATTGGATGAGGGTGACGTCCTTTAAGACATGAAGAAGGTAACTGATCACGAACACAATAGAAATTATTTTTTAGTTACCTTTTGAAAATTCCACACGTATAATTTGAATTCAGTAAAAATTTTATATATCACGTCCTACAGTGCGTCTACATGGGCACATAGACTGGAGAAGACTCTCTATTCACCTATTTGATGGCAGACGAACAATCTACTCATTATTTGTTTCAATATCAAACTTAATAATCATAGATGTAACTTACGGTCAGTATCTTTATATCATGTGCTATGATTAGCAAAATAAAAGTAACAATAAAAAAATAAGAAAATAAAAAGAAACATATTGATTTTAAGAAAATATTACGACTTATAATTAAGAACTAAATTAATTCGCCCAATCCTTTTCACATTCCTCACTCCTAAGACATGTATCGTCACAATAGTGGTAACGGAAAGTTCCTGCAGAGGGATTTGATGGTGATTTGTGTGTACGCTACCAAACGAATCAGATAAGCATTTGGGGTCGGGTGGTATAATGAGTGAGTAGTGCAGTGCAAGCTATGGCATGGAAAAACATGGAGCAGGCTGCAGCTATCAGTGTGTCCCAAAATGCAATTTAGAGGACCTGGACGCGATTATGGACATCAGGAACGGTTAAAAAAAGAGGCATGGCCAAGGTCGTCCGTGAATAACATCACCGGTTAACAGCCCATCGAGACAGGAGGCTGACTGCAACTCAACTGCAACCAGTCCTCCAGGCAGCAACAAGACACGTAATATCAACACAAACAGTACGTCTCGCCTTCGGGAGTGTGGCCTCTACGAAGGGACACTGGGCGATAGAATATCAGGATTTAAGTCTTTACGAATGGCGTCGGGTTCTCTTCTCTTCAGCCGAACAGTTGTCGTTTCCTCACCTGGAGAGAACGTCGTACTCTGAACAATCCTGCTTATAGGCAGGAAACTTCACCACAGAATGGTGTGGGCAGGAGTCAGTATGGGTGGACGTTCAGAATGGCGCTTTCAATACTTAGAGGTATAGATACGAGGCCCTTCGACTCGTACCCCACGCTGGTGGCATAGGAGATTGGGTTTCTTCTGGTAGACGGTAACGCTTGTCTCCACAGACCTGCACTGGTGGACAACATGCTTGAAGCTGAGGGAATTGAACGAAAGGAGTGGTCAGCTTGTTCACTGCATAAGTCTGGGATGCACTAGGCACACGCATTACAGCCAGCCCAATACCTCACACAACAGTTACATAGATTGATATTGCTCTCACGGAAAAGTGATAAAATATGCCTCAAGAGCTAATAGATAGCCGCATACTGTCCATGCCATTTAGGTGTGCCACTGGCCGTCTGAGATGATTACACATCGTATTAGAGGGCAACGAAAATGATATTTTTACTTTTATGGTAGCCCCATAGTGGCTCGCTCTAAGAAAATGCAGAGATCGCAAAATAACATACTGTATCACACACAAAATAACAATTGTAACCAACTGTATCTTGTAAGCTGTCATGTTTTAACTTGTGTATTTTATATGATGATTATGTGCCATGTTGCACTTATTGTTTTACGTCCATTTTAAAATAAGACGACCAGATTATAAAATGTATATGACCAGATGATGGTGGCACAGTCCTCCGCAACCGGTCGTCATTAAATAAATTATAAATTCGCGATCTTGGCGTTACATTTTTGAAGAATATAAAACTACCAGATCGCCTCCTAAACCGGCATTGTCAGGTAATGTAAAATACCTTACCATATGTATATTGTGCATGATATCTCACCTGGTCCGCAAATTGTTTTGAGCTGTGTATTTACAGATTTTTGCAGACGACACACGAGGAGAAATCAGAGCCGACCGCAGTGGCCGAGTAGTCTGCGGCGCGCCAGTCACAGTCTGCATGGCCGCTGCGGTCGGGGGATGGAATTCCCCGACGGGCATGGATATTTGTGCCGTCTTTAGTATAAGGTAGTTCACAAATAGTTTGTAAGTTTAGGGACTGATGACCCCGTAGTTAAGTCCATTAAGCTTAAACATTTGAACATTTGAGAAATCGGACTGACACAAGGCAAATGGGAAAAAATATAAGTATACTGTTGTATTATTTCAGTATCAGTTCCCAAAGGTTGGGAAAAAACATTAATGAATGTTTGCTCTTTCTTGATGTGTGCTTCTTCATCCTAAACATTCTGTACATTCCTACTCAGCCATCACCTAAATGTATCCAGAGCTCGTTTATAGTCAGACGTCACGAGCCCAGGACTTCAGGAGATGTCATGCTGTTATAAAAGGCACTCCATTGGGTCGTTATCTTCCGTATACGATTAACGCCAAATTATACGTCACCGTCCTAATGGATACGGTGGTCGTACTTTCGACATTGAATTCTGTGGTTACATCAACGAGAGTTGTTTATCTGTTGGCACTGGCAGACGTCACTGCCCTCGCTCACCGGGTTCAGGCTGTTCGCAACTGCGCTTTGCCGAATGGGAGTACTGAGCGGTCTAGACTGTCATATTATGGATCATGCGGCCCCCGCGTCAGAGGGTCAAGTTCTCCCTCGAACGTCCGCTCTCTCTCTCTCTCTCTCTCTCTCTCTCTCTCTCTCTCTCTCTCTCTCTCTCTCTGTGTGTGTGTGTGTGTGTGTGTGTGTTTACTTTAAATTTGTTTGTATTTAAGTCTACATTCGTACTACTGCGTTGGTAGTGTTGTGTAGTTCCCACTACAATGTGTATTGTTCGACCACTTGGGACACATACGTTCTTGATTGCGACGTATGTAATCCGCCCGGTATTAGCGCCTCTTGCGGTACGTGGTGAATTCGAGTTACACACCACGTTCGTGCCCTCAGGACCGTCGCTTGCCTCGACTGACGTAAAGTTTTTTTCCTCCTGTTATTTGACGGGTGTCTTTTAAAAGCTATTGGTATTACTACAACTTACGCTTTTACGTCCCCATTTTTAGGTCGCGACTACTTTCAAATGTTCAACTGTTTGTAAATCTGATAGGTCTCAACTGCTTAGTTATTAGCCGGTAGTTTACAAACTACTTAAACTAAAGTAAACTAACGTAAGGACAACACAGACACGCATGTCCGTGCGGGGAGGGGGGGGGGGGCTCGAACGCCGACACCTCAGTGCGCACGGCTAATCCGCCGAGGCGCGCGAATACTTTATTTGGAGTTTTCTATGTGTATTTTAATGCGTCTGGATATTTTATTGATGAAGATTTGTCAGATCTTTCGTGTATATAAAACATTTTAATCATCTCGAAGATAAGGTCCCATAGCCTGGAGCTGTGCCAAATATTTCACTACTCACCTCGCCTCCTGTATTCTGTTGATATTTGTAAAAAGCCTTCTCTGATAATTTTGTAACAAGAAATACCTCAGAGTAGTGATTCTTATCCGTAGATGATATGGTGGTGCCCCAAAAGGACGAAATGCGTTATAAAACATAAAAAACATTTTGGCAGCCGTGAGTGCATTCTTTCAACAGATTCGATTTCTTTCTCACTATAACAGATTGTGAAAGTTCGTTCACTTCTCGAACTAATCTCCCTGCAGCTTTATATTCACCTACCGTCTTACTACACTTCTTATAATAATTTTTTTATGAAATATAGTAACATCATCGTAGCAGAGTGATATGGATCACTTGTAAGAAGTCAAAAACTACTGACCTCTTTACATGTCATCATTATGTACGTGAACGGCACCACGATGTTCTTCTGAGCACATGTTATTTGTGATGTTAATTACACACAGTAGTTAATAAAACCTCGAATAATATACTCGAGTTTCCCATGGCCATATCGGTCATCGGCTTCAGAAGTTTACTGACTGCTGGGTCTGGTACGGTTTCCTGCTTATAAGGCACGATGACATCAGCAGCAGCCAACCAGTGTGGGCCGATGTGGCGCTTGCGCGAAGTGGAGGAGGGCAACGTTTCAAAAAATGTTGATACGTTTTAAATCTATCGGACTCAACAGTTAGGTTATTAGTCCGTAGCTTACAAACTACTTAAACTAAGGTAAACTATAAAAATGTTCAAATGTTTGTACAGCTTATGGAAAACTACGGGGGTCATCAGTCCCTAAACTTACAAACTACTTACGAACTAGCTAACACTAACGACGGCACAAATATCCATGCCCGAGAAGGGATTCTAACCCCCGACCGTAGTGGCCGTGCAGGCCGTGACTGGAGCGCCTCAGTCCCCTCGGTCACCGCGGCCGGCGGTAAACTATACAGTTAAAATTAGGTGTTAAAATTGTAATTGTCTGAATGAAAGTCCTTGGTCCACTTGAGTTGTTTTTTTTTTATTTTATTTTTATTGGAGTCGTGAAGACCCGCGTTACCGGTTTTATAACTTAACGTTGCATCTTCAGGTGCTTTTTAAAAGATGTCCATATAATTTATTTGTGGTGGATAACGAGGGTTAATGGTGAGGTCCCACCGCAAGCACCATTCCTCTTTTCGTCAAACATAAAAACAGTCTACCCTGTGGTTCGTGTCATTTTAGGTAAAAGTATTAAAATGTCGACAATCAGTTTAGTAAAAATTGTTTGGCCTGCTTGTCATTAGGCGACGTGATGGATGGCCAGATTGTCGTCAGTGTAATGAGGTTCATCAGATGGTCCAAAGTTGCGTATCGGTGCTGAGTGGACCAAATGCATGTCCGTGCTGAATGGACCAAATGCAGCTTTGGACCATCTTGATGGCCCTATCACTCAAGACCATCTGCTGACTACACATACATATGTAAAAAAACTGTTTTACTTCTGATTAAGGCTACCCTAGTGAAGCCGAAATCATGGTAAAGTAAAAATTTTGCCAAAACTTCCGCAACCGTAGAGCTTTTTTTCAAGTGATTATTTTATATTTTGACGAACGTTTGCTGTCTTGAACAGCCATGTTTAAAATTGTACTTTTCATTTTACTAGGACACTGCTTAATACCATATTCCTGTACTCGGTGAGGACATTTAGCAGTAACTATTTATTTTTTACTAACGGGAGTGGTCGTTCGGTTCATTGTGAATACAGTTAAGAACCACTTATCTGTCTTGGATTGAGACGTGCAATGCTTTCTGATGCCTAATTTGCATGTCACGGTAGATTTGTTCCACCTGCAGAGCCAGCCGTTTTAGGGTACCAAGCATCGGAGATCAATCTTTGCGGTTAATAGAAATCGGATGAAATCATCTGTCGAGTTTTTGAGACCAGCCAGTGGAAAGTGAACTTGAACGTACTAGATTCTTATATCTCATATATTTAATTAATAATTTTGTACATTCACTGAATTTACGTAACATTGTGCAGTGTGAGCACTCAAGTTAATGAAGCCTGGCTTTTAAATGCAATGAAAGAATCCCTGAGACGGATTTTCGTCTCAAATATGTCAAAGAAATTACTGATAGAGCTGAAGCATTGAATTAAAATTTGTGGTGCGGCCGGGAATCGAACCCGGACCTCCATGCTTACTAGGCAGACGTCTTAACCGTTAGACTACCACACCACTAACGATTAAGGCACCACAAATTTTAATTCAATGCTTCAGCTCTATCAGTGAAGCCTGGCTTGTTTATGTATCTATTTATTTACTTATTTCATTCATTATTTATACTGCTATTAAATAGTCACAGGGTGACTGAATGTTCATAACGTTTTGATTTGATATTGTAAAATGTTATTCATAAGTGTCCAAAGTGAAAACAAATCTTTCCTGTTATAACACTGCTGGTTCAGAAGAGGATGGCGATCTGCTAATGAGATGGTAGCTAGGACAAAAGACTGCTGTGGTCAAGTAAAATACTAGGATTGTTTGTGAGGACGGCTGCTATGAGCTATAAGCACTCTTGTTTGTGAGGACGGCTGCTATGAGCTATAAGCACTCTTGATGTCTCGTCTTCGAACACGGAGAAGCTACTTCTAGGTGAAGTGGTAGGTTTGGTAGAGTGGTAGAATGTGCACGGCAAACGGCCCCATGTCGGGACTTTAACGTTGTTGAGGGCTAATGTGAGCTGGTTTAAGAACATATTTTTCCGAATTTATTTTGAATTTTTAACTGAACAGTAAATGTCATTATAGCTGATAATTAACAAGTCGGACTAACACTTAAAGTTGACAATTACGTCGTGTTGTATAATGGCGAAATGTACTTCCCAACTGGGCACCGCCAATGATTATTTAGTTGGGGATTTTGTTATCATTCTCGTAACGTAGATAAAGCACCTGTTCTGATAGTTTTAGGAAAGGTTTATTTCTATCCTATTACTTTCATTTCTGTAGGTCGACTTCCAGTAAGTAAACATTGTGTTTGAATAAACACTATTCAACTTTGTTACCTGGTGTTGCCAACATCATTTGGAAATGTTATAATAAAATCTCTTTTATTAATAAATCATTATCTGTATGAACACACCTGATGTATTGAGCAGCATTGGCAGTTAATGTTTTATTTAAAAAACAACAGATTGATTTCAATCACATAGTGATTGCAATTTTATGTTTGCCGTTGCAGTTACATTCAGGGCATTCTTAATGCTTGTTTGCAGGACACTAAAGATGGTCACTATGTGATTGAAATCAATCTGTTGTTTTTTAAATAAAACATTAACGGCCAATGCTGCTCAATACATCTGGTGTGTTCATCATTGTGTAGTCGTTGAGCACCATCCTGGAAATGGAATCAAACTTCATTATCTGTATTCTGTATATAATTATTATTTTGGAAATGTTAGTACATGCATACAGTGTTTGATTGCAGGATCATAGGTACAAGGTACTACACAGCTGTAAAATCGGAAAAATAACACCATGAATTCGTCGATCCAGCAGAGAGAACCTTTACTGGCACATTCTTGAGGATGTATACAACACACGATCACACAGGGAGAGCCATACACACGTGAGTACAGTCACCAGAGCGTGCGCAATGTCGGCGATAGTACCGTGCATACTATCCGTTTGCAGCAACGCAAGCTGCAGTTCTCCCATGGAGACGTCCATAGAGGTGCCGAATGTAGTCTTGCGGAATGGCTTACCATGCAATTTTCACTTCGTGCCACACATGGGCCAGATGTTGTGCCTCTCGTGCAGACCGTGCAGATCGGTCCCATACATGCTCTATAGGGAACAGATCTGGGGACCGTGATGGCCACGATGGTTGACGTTTATATTGATGAACACGTTCGGTGGACAGGAGACATGTGGAGATGCAGTGTCCTGTTGCAAAAGCATATCGCCTTGTTGGTGCCTGAACAGTAGCAACACGGGTTTAATGATGGTGTCGATGTACCGTGCACTGTTAAATGTTCCCTTGATGATCACCAGCGGAGAACAGCCAATGTAGGATACGTTTTTCCAAACCATGATGCCGGGTTTCGGCTCTGTGTGCCTCTGTCGTATACAATCCAGATTTTAGCGCTCCTCGACATGACGTCACACAAGCTTACAACCATCATCGGCACTGAGGTATTAGCGACTCATCATTTTTTTTTAATGTTCAAAATGTTTGTATAGTCTATGGGACTTAACTACGGGGTCATCAGTCCCTAAACTTACAAACTACTTATGAACTACTTACGAACTAGGACGGCACAAATATCCATGCCCGAGGGGGGATTCGAATCCCCGACCGTAGTGGCTGTGCAGACCGTGACTGGAGCGCCTTAGTCTCCTCAGCCACCGCGGCCGGCGACTCATAAATTCATCGTTCTGTAAACACCTATCGCAACACCAGTGGAGATGAGCTGAACGATGTTGCAATGTGAGCGGAAGTTGCCCTAACGACATAATGCACGTCCATACGTATCCTGTACTCACCATCGTGCTCTTCAAAGTTCACGTCCACTACTATGGCCACCCTTGCATAGTCTGTACGATCGGCACAGAACTGGAAATTGCATGCAAGTCCATTCCGGATGACTATATTCAGCTCCATAGAAGAATTTCAACTTGCATTGCTGCAAAAGGAGGGTATACACTGTACAAGCGCACACTCTGATCACTGAACTCATGTGTGTATGGCTGTACCATGTATAAATCCTGAAGAATGTGTTTAAAATGTTTAAATGTTTGTAAATGTATCGGACTCAGCATCCGGGTCATGTATACCATGTATAAATCCTGAAGAATGTGTTTAAAATGTTTAAATGTTTGTAAATGTATCGGACTCAGCATCCGGGTCATTAGTTCCTAGCTTACAGACTACTTAAACTAAGGCAAACTAGCCTAAGGGCAACACCCACGATCGGAGGGGTGAACTCCTCCCAAAAAAAAAAAAAATAAAATAAAAAAATAAAAAATAAAAAAAAATAAAAAAAATAAATAAATAAATAAATAAAAGTTACTAAAATTTTTCTCTGCTCTGTCGACGAATTCATTGTGTTCTATTTTCATTTTACAGGAGTCTATTTGCTGTTATTTTAGTTGCTGTGTACAGTACGGAAATGCTGCGTGTTCTAAGTTGACATGCTAAGGACTCGGCGACAGTTCCCGTCGGATGATCGAGTCCTTAGTGTAAGTTACTTTAAGAAGTAGTGAGTCTAGGGACTGATGACCGTAGCAGTTTGGTCTAGTACTTTTTCAAACATTTGAACATTTTTAGTTGCTGCTGATAAAACCAGACGTGTTAGAGAAATATGTGCTTGTAAGGTCAATTAAGGATGGAAAAAATCAACGGTGGTATAGTAATAATAATAATAATAATATCAGAAATTACTGAAATAGCAAAGGCTGTTGCGTTCTCGGTTCAAAAAGGAACACGGAAATCAAGACAGGCACATGATAGTAGAGATTTCTGCGACTATAAAAAGATCGATGCGCGAAGCATACAAGAACTGCAACAGCCATACCTTAGCAAAAGATCTTTCCGAGAACCCGCAAAATTTCTGGTCCTATGTAAAATCGGTAAGCAGGTCAAAGGCCTCTATCCAGTCACTCGTTGATCATTCCGGGACAATAATAAAAGAAAGCAAACGGAATGCTGAAGTTCTAAATTTAACCTCTAATAAATCTTTCACGCTGGAGGAAGATAGAAACGTATTATCATTTATTCAACGCTCTATTTCCGGTATAGAAAAGTAGCTGAGAGAGCTGAATACAAAAAAGTCTCCTGGTTCGGATCAAATACAAGTTCGGTTTTACAGAGTATTCTGCGGCATTGACCCCTTACTTACCTTGTACTTATCGCGAATCTTTAATTCAGCACAAATGTACTAGGGAATGGACAAAACGCAGATGACTCCAGTTTATAAGAAATGTAAAAGAACTAATCCACACAATTAAAGGCCAGTGGCGTTGACTTCAGTTTCCTGTAGAATTTTGGAGCATACTCTCGAATATAGTAAATTTCCTTGAGATGGATAAGGCACTTTCTTTCTAGGAATCATCACAGATTTAAGAAACTCTGTTTGCCCTTTTCTCACATGACATCTCACGAGCCATGGATGAAGGGCAAAATAAATATTGTGTTTTTCTCGATTTCGAAAAGGCGTTTGTCCGCCATACTGCAGATTGCTAACGAAGAATAAGTTTCGCAGATTTCCGAATGACTGAACACTTCCTAAGTAATAGAAAGCTGTACGTTGTTCTCAACGGAAAGAGTTCAACAAAGACGAGTGTGACTTCAGGCGTGACTTGACAAAAATTCTACTTGGCGTGCAGAATGGCAGCTAGCTCTTAATGTATTAAAATGTAAGGTGATGCACTTGAGTGGGAAAAACATTCCCATAATGTTGGAATGCAGCATTAGTAGCGAGCTTCTTGATACAGTCTCGTCGTTCGAATATCTGCGTGTAACAGTGCAGAGCGATATGAAATGGAACGAACATGTAAGGACATTTGTGAGTAAGGCGTATAGCCGACTTCGGTTTATTGGGAGAACTGTGAGAATATGTACTTCATCTGTAAAGCAGACCCAGTATAAAACGCTTGCACGACCACGTCTTAAGTATTGCTCAAGTGTTTGGGACTCGCAGCAGATCAGTTTACAGAAAGACATGGAAGCAGTTCAGAGGCGAGCAGCTAGGTTTGTTACAGGTAGGTTCGAACAATGCATGAGTGTCACAGGAATGCTCCGGGAACTCATATGGGTATTGCTGAAGGAAAGCCGAAGTTATTTTCGAGAAATTCTGCTGAGGAAATTTAGAGGGATGGAATTTGAAGCTGACTGCAGAACGATCCTGCGGCCGTCTACTTACAATTCGCGTGAAGATCACGACAAGAGAAATCAGTGGTCATACGGAGGTATGTTGACATTGTTTTTCTCCTCGTTGTATTTGGGAGAGGAATAGGAAAGGAAATGCCAACTAGTGGCACACTGTACCTTCCGCCACGTACCTTGCGGTGGATTGCGAAATATACGAGGCGCGTCCAGAAAGTAAGTTCCGTTTGGTTATATAAAACGAACGGGTACAGATACAGAAAAGCTATTGTTTGTACAAAAATCTACAACTGTTAAACTACTGTTCTACATAGCATCCGAAATTTTGCAGTCAATTGTCATAGCATGGCACAAGGTTTTGTGTGCCTTTTTCATAGAATGTTGCCGCCTGTTTATTCAACCATGTGGTAACATGTTCTTTCAGCTCGTCATCATCGTTGAAGTGTTGTCCACCAAGGACAGATTTTAGGTGTAAGAAGAGGATTACTGTCAAAAGAATTTTTTTTCCACGATAATGCCTGACCTCACACACCGAATGTGGCACACTGTACCTTCCGCCACGTACCTTGCGGTGGATTGCGAAATATACGAGGCGCGTCCAGAAAGTAAGTTCCGTTTGGTTATATAATTATTACGGAAATTTCAATGGGACCTGTTTGATCATCCTCCAATCAGCTCGGAACTCTCTCCTAGCGACTTTCATCTCTTCTTACACCTAAAATCTGTCTAATGTTCTAATGTTTGTAGAGTCTATGGGACTTAACTACGTGGTCATCAGTCCCTAAACTTACAAACTACTTATGAACTACTTACAACTAAGGACAGCACAAATATCCATGCCCGAGGGGGGATTCGAACCCCCGACCGTAGTGGCCGTGCGGACCGTGACTGGAGGGCCTCAATCCCCTCGGCCACCGCGGCCGGCTAAAATCTGTCCATGGTGGTCAATACTTCAACGATGATAAAGAGCTGTTACCACATGGTTGAATACCCAGGCGGCAACCTTCTGTGAAGGAAGCATGCTAAAACGTGTGGCACGCTATGACAAAATTTCGGTAGTTATGTGGAAAAGTAGTTTAAGAGTTGCAGAATTTTGTGCAATAAAAATTTCTTCTGTATCGGTGTACAATTTCATTTTATTACCAAACGGAACATACTTTCTGGACGCGCCTCGGATAATGTGGATGTACAGAGTGGCACATAGACGACGAGCCATAGTTCATCTACTGAGCCGTACATAGCTCAATACGTGTATGTTGTGTTTGGTCAATACAACTATTTGTGGTCAAAACGGATAGGCCCGTAAGATTGCTTGCCAAACAACCAAAGCGTTTTCTGGTAAGGATACAAGAAAGAACTGGTCGACTGAAGCTGCAGACGGAAGGAAAGCGCTGGTCAGCTGCCCTGATGGTGCGGCGTCAAGCAGCCAGCGGCGTGGACAGCCGGAGTGAGGGGCGACCGCGGCGACACAGCCCGGGGCGTGAGCGTGCACCTGATCTGCCTAATCATCGCGATTAGCGCCTGCGCCTGCGCACACCGCGCCCGCCAATTAGCGCCAATTAATGGCGGCCGAGGCGCGTGCCCAATCACCACACCTGCCGGAGCGCCGCCGCAGGCACCGCTACCACAACTATGGCCCCAACCGTGTACTTCCATGGGGTCAACTAGGCATGTTATAATCGTTATTCCGCAGCTTCCGTGCTGATGGAGCAGGAGGAAAACACTAGTGGGTTGGGAGGTGGGGGTGGGAGAGAGAGAAAGAGAGAGAGAGAGAGAGAGAGAGAGAGAGAGAGAGAGAGCGGGGAGGGGGGACACTTGCAAGCCAAGAAGAAGTGGGAGATGACAGGAAATTATGTTCATGGTTCGCGGTAGTTTCGAGTGTAAGACAAGGCTGCAACCTGTCATCACCGTTGTTCCTAGTGTTTACACATCACCTATTGAAAACTATACACTGTCACGGGAAATTAACCCCTCAAGCAGAATGCCCGAGTACATACTCGCCCACCTTAGACTGCACCTACATTGCATCCGGAAGTCGTCCGATACGATCCTGTCCGGTAATGAGTGATCCGGCGTCGTCAGGTGTTGAGTGCCTACACTGGGTCCGGGCAAATTCGGCAATGGCGCGCAGCTGACGCATGCAGCACGCTGGCTGCGGACTGCCGTCACATAAACAATGGAAGAGATTACACTGACAGTGAGCGTCAGCCCAGTGTACTGTCGACAGTCATCGGTTTCCGCACTGCACTCACACGCTCTAGGTCAGCAGTTGCAGCTGTTGAGATGCTATCACTAATTTGTGTTGGCTGCAGCTAGAAAAGAACGTTTGCCATAAAAAAACGTAGGAAAAGGAGTTGGGTGCATCGTTTCAATGAAGACAAATCTTCAGGGGAATTTTTTACAACTGCCAGTCACTGCGAAATTTTCCAGACGAGTTCAAAGATAACTATCGTATGTCTTTAGAAACGTTTGACTATACACTTGAAGACATAAGAGACGATATAAATGGCCAAATAATATTAGAAGATTATAAATAAATTCTGGCATCAGTTACAGTACAATATATTTATTAACATACATATATGTTAAAGTTTCTTCACGTGAATGTAATATCAAATAAGCAACTGTTCAGAGGTACCTATATATGACGTGAAAATTGCAGTGAAACAACTCTTTGGTTCAAGATTGACAAATATGAGCAATGAATGTGATGAGGAAAATTGTGGAAAATAAACGTTAGGTTATACATAAAGATACATTAGCAATACATTAGGAATAGTCCATTAAAATGAGTTCCCATCAGGTTGTTGGC
The DNA here is from genome assembly GCA_026315105.1 of Locusta migratoria. Taxonomy (NCBI): domain Eukaryota; kingdom Metazoa; phylum Arthropoda; class Insecta; order Orthoptera; family Acrididae; genus Locusta; species Locusta migratoria. The sequence continues at coordinate 431,006,308 of CM048747.1, forward strand.
TCACGAAGGAAGACGAATCGTTGGAATAATTAGATGCATCTGCTGATGCATATCCTTTGAAAACTTATGAAACCTTATTTCAATAGAAATAACCGCGGCGGAGCGGCCGAGCGCTATGCTACGATGCGCGAGGCCGTTCCCCGTCGCGGGTTCGAATCCCCGTCGGGCATGGATGTTTGTGCCGTCTTTAGTATAAGCTAGTTCATAAGTACTTTGTAAGTTTAGGGACTGATGACCCTGTAGTTCAGTCCTGCGATCATTTTTTTGAAACGAAATCTTTCACACGACGAAAAAGTTTTCAATTACAGGCTATCGGGTTCTAGAAGATGTGTGGAATGTGCCTTTGAATCATGACTGAAAAGTGGCGTTTACTGGGAAAATGTATTGAAACGGAACCTGCCAAAGGGAAGAGGATAGTGAAAGAGGATAGTGAAATGTTTACTGCACAACATAGTTATTGACCGTGAAGGTGGTGACTTCTTCAACTCTGCAAACGTAGAACAAGACTTGAGTGTATCACCAGGTCAAGAAAATTTTTCATCAAGAACGTTCAGCAGACCGTCACAACAGACTCAAATAATCAGAAAAATTCAATTCATAATTGAATGGGTTTGGCGCCGTTCTGTGGCAAAACGAACGGATCGTGTACTGTCCTTTTCTTTTTGACAGTTTGATTCAAAAACTATATGTCAAAATTAATATGACTGAAATTAGTAGTCATTTGTAGTAACATGTAATGATATGAAAGAAAGTATTAAAACTAAAACCACATAATTTCGATATTAACCTTTTACTGATAATTGCTCCCCAACAGATTGCCACAGTTCTCGCTTAATATCCCGGTTATCTAATGAGTGCGCCTACATTGGAGGCAGAATCGCCGTACGACGCCGTCCGGCAGCGGACTGCCGCACTGGCCGACCAAACGCGTTTGTTTCCAGTCCGGCAGCGCCGTCTGGCGGAGCGCCATGAGCGGGGCGATCGACAAGGAAGTTTTGAGGAATGAGCCTCGCTTGTGGGACCAGCGTATTAAAGGCTACCATAACCGGGATATTAAGCGAGAACTGTGGCAATATATTGGGGAGCAATTATCCGTCAAAGGTAAATATTCAAATTATGTTGCAATAGTTTTATTACTTTCCTTCATATCACTAAAGGTTCACGGTGGCCACCAAATCTTCATTTTCAAATTCAAGGTTTCCTCCAGGTTTTCCAGGTTAAAAATTATTATTTTACAGGTTTACACGAAACTTAATTTTGCTCGAATGTTCAAATGTTTGTTAAGCTTATGGGACTTAAATACGGGGTCATCAGTCCCTAAGCTTACAAACTACTTATAACCTAGCTAAGACTAAGGACGGCACAAATATCCATGCCCGAGTGGGGATTCGAAACCCCGACCGTAGTGGCCGTGCAGACCGTGACTGGAGCGCCTCAGTGCCCTCGGCCACCGCGGCCGGCAGCAAATTCTTGCGATTCTAAGTGAACCGATGAATAAAGACACGGACGTTTTGGAAGAAACACCGGAAAAAGTCAAGAAACAACAGATAACGAGGACGAACGAGATTGAACGTTATGTCTTTAACGTAATAAAAATGTAAACAACCCCTGAAAAAATCATTACTTGTTAACGAATAATTTCCTCGATAGGACAATAATTTCAATGAAACACTGTATTCCGATGCCAGCCAGCAGCCTAAACTACGGCCAGTAAATTCGGCACGCGTGCGGTGACTAACAAAATAAGCAGTCTCGTACATGACAGATTCGAATGAATGATCGAAATCTAATGTTTCAAAGCCATATTACTGATGTAATGGTTGAGTTATGAATATTAGCACCTCCAGAATCAAAATAATGTCTGTGGAGAGAGTTGTAATTATATTGACTGCCAAATAGCAGGCATAAAGATAGAACATGTTGACCCTTTCAAGTATTTAAGATGTTTTTTCTCACAGGATGACAAAAGCGCGAAAGAACTGGAATTAAGGAGGAGCAAAGCAGGATATGAAAACTGGGAATGAACAAACAACTGGGAATGAACACCGCAGACTAAGCCGTTAGACCAAATGGACTGAGATAATGGCGTCATGTTGCACACGAGGGAGAAACGATGTTACCTAAGAGATTCATGTCTTCATGGAGACCAAGGTAGACAGAGGAGGAGTACATGAATTAAGTCAAGAATAATTTAAGTAACAGGCTTATCATACGAGGCATCAATGTTAGCATTAAGTGAGATATCGTGAAGGAATTTTATTAGGGTAGGGTTAATCAGTCTCAAATGATGGCGGTGGTGATGATATTGATGATGCTGATAATGATGATGCATTGTGCAGCATGTTGTTGTAACGTTAACATTCTTCTTAGCTATTTGCCACGATCACACGGCAAATAGCTCAGAAGAATTTTAACGTTAACAGTAATGACCGCGAAAGCCTACGCTCGTACATGTTGTTGTAGTCTTCAGTCGGCTTTGTTATATGGTATCCCTCCAACTTTTCCTTACCTGTGCAAGCCTGTTCGTTTCTTAATCGCCAATCTACAACGTTTTAAGTTTCTTATTTTATTCGTCCTACCTCTGCTATTTTTACCGCATACACATCCGACTGATGCTAAATGAAGGTTCCTTGATTTATCAGATTATGTTTCTGCAATCGATCCTTTCTTTTAGTCAAGATATGACTGAAATTTGGAGCAGGACTTCAAGCTCAGGGATAAGAAATAAAACTTCATGGTTTCTCAAAGACGTTGGAATATTGACAGACAGCAAAGGATCTGGAAGAGCAGTTCAACAGAATGGACAGCGCCCTGAGAGCAGACTGCAGGATTAGCATTATCAAGAGCAAAACAAGGGTAATAGAATTTAGCCTGAGAAAATCGTGCCCTGCAGAATGAACTAGCTTAGGGAACAAGACAAATAACTTGGTAGATTACCTTTGATATGTGGGTAGTAAAATAACGTATGATGGTCGCAGTACAGATGAAGTGGAAAGTGACAATGGGAAGGAAAGTGTTTTCAAAGAAGAGAAATTTGTTAACATTAAATAGTAATTAAAGTGGTAGGAAGTCTTCTTTGAAGATATTTCTATACGGTGTAGACATTTATGGGAGTTAAATGTGTACGATTAACAGTTCAGACAATAGAATCTTTAGAAATGTGGTTCTGCAGACGAATACTGAAGATTAGAGGTGAACATCATGTAACTAATGAGCAGATACTAGACAGAATTGAAGAGAAATAAAGTATATGGCATACATTAACAAAAAGAAGAGATCGATTAGGATGATAAAATTAATACATCAGGGAACCTTCAGTTTAGTACTATAGGAATGTGTTGAGGGGTTGTGTGATAAAAATCACAGAGGGAGACCAAAGAATGAATATAGTATACAGATACTGATGGCTGTTGCCATTCTTATGCGGAGATGAAGGAGCTTGTGCAGGATACAGTAGGGTGGAAAGCTGTCTCCCGAATGAAGAACACAACGATAATGCACAAAATATTTCTCCGTATTTCTGTTCATTAAGTCATGTTTAGTGAGGCGCTCCACCCATCAATTCCCTCCATTTTTCTTTAGTACCAGCATCGATTTTGTGAGGTGTCTCACGTTCTCTGGTGGACTGTCTTCCTCTAGAGACAAAACCACCGCGGGTAGTGAAGTCGATTGCAGCAATTTGGAATAATTGTTTCTTGTAAGGCATGCAAAACCTTATCAGTTGGGTTGAGGTCGTGACTATAGGTAAGTCCGTTCATTTCTGGTATGCTGATATCTCACAGATGCTGGTTTACGTTTAACTACTTCGTCAGTCATAGTCATTGGTTCCGAAATGTTTGTCCACGTACTCGAGGGCCAGCCATGGCACGTGGGGCCAATTACGCTTGGTCAGTCTCGGTCTTTCTCAGCACTTGTAATATTTCTGGCTTACAACCAACATATTCAGAATTGAGAATCGCTTCTGTGCATCAGGTCAGAATCAGTAGCCGACAGATGGTACAGGCAGTGTGAGAAAGGTAACAGGTGCCACCCGTCAGTAGTCAAGAGTCAAGTGGCCAGTCAAGCTGTTGCTGCTTTTAAAAATGCATGCCGTCCATCAGAATGACAATGGGTAAGCAGCGCTGCATGCAGCGGCGAGAAGATTAACTCTCTGGTCAGGAACTCAGCTCAATTTCTTTGTAGTGCTGCTCCCATCGAGATAAATTTATAATTTATAATGATTATAATGAAGTTTTGGTCATAATTTTAACTTTACTGACCATTTATTTATTACCTTTATTACTACAACTAATTTTAATTAAAAGTTGTATTGTAATTGGCTTAGTGTGCCTAGAGAAAAACATTTTATTTCCTCTTTTTTTTGCAGCATCTGCAGTGGCCTTTTACTTATTTTTTGGTATTACATGTTCAGGTATTCCTGTTTTTCTACTTCTTTTGCCTCAGAGTGTATCCGAAGGAAAACAGAAAAACAGGAATTCAAGTGTTTGTTAACTACTGGATCAAACTGCTATGGCGTTTCAGATGACTGGAGGTTCATTTCTTTGAGTGCCGAATCTTGATAGTGACGCTGCCCATCCCGCTCCCGCTCGGCGTCAAAAGAGACAATTCGACTCCCTCCGCGAGTTGTGACGGGGAAAGCGTCCCGGTTTGCCCCCCGTTTTAGATATATTTTCGTTAAAAGATCTGCAGAATGTCTTACCTCGGCTTGTTTGCGCTTGGTTCAACTCGAGCTGAGGCGTCGGCCTACCACGCTTCTTTATTTCACACTTTTGTTCCAAAATTTTAAAGCTGAGTAATTTGATTGTAAAAGATACTGAACGTTGTTCATTTTTCTTAGATAATAAACGCCAAGAACATATGAATATGCACATTGGCACTAAAACACAGTAAATAACTGATTACAGTGTCAAGTGACTGTAACAAAATGAATCTGTTATGATGAAGAGACGGGCTACCTTCGGGTCACGTGATACTGTAAGCAGCATTCCCTCATAACCTTATGCATGCGCAATGGCTGCTCTCCCCCACATCTTTTCAAACAGTTAAATATTTGTTACAACGAAGAGTGTAAATCCCTTTTATCCTCCAAATCGCGACACATTAGATAAAACGTCCGAAAGTATCAATACAAAAGTCTTTCTTGTCCCCGTGTCTGTTAAAAGAAGATTGGTTTAAAAAAAATTGCTTTCAGTTGGTCTCGAACACACTACTTTCTACAGCGCTGCTTTGACACTAACCACACGGTTATTCTTTCTAAGTGGAGAGTAGTGACTTCGTTATCATTCATGATCGTATCTTCTAAAGGCTTTTATAGTCAATGCGTCTTTAATTTATACTTATAAGACATTTTATCAAGTATGATGTGTTTTTGATGAATCTTCGATGCGCCAACAACAAATACGAAGGGCAGATATTGCCTTCATGGAGAATTTGCGCTTGCACAGGGTGAGGTGCGCCAGTATCTTGCTTTGGGACTATTCACGCATAACAGCCAGAGCTGGAGTAGCCAGCAGCTGGTGTCTCAACCAAATCCAACGCCAATGTTAAACGCGGCTCTTCCCCGTGCTGCTCCCTGCCGACGGAGCGTTCATATATTGCCTCCAGGGGGTTCAGAAGAGAATTTGAACCTCATCCGCGCATGCACAATGGAATGCTGCGGCCATTAGCGCTGCTGTCTCCGAGACGTAAAACGTTTCTCATGCGATAAAGATACTTTGTATCACGACGGGTTTTTTTCCGGGGCTACACTGAACAAGTGAACACATAGGACGCGCAGCCACTGACAATGAATCATTTAAATCCACAGGCCGTAAATTGAACTAAATAATTAGGAATTACAATTAATTAGAAAGAACTTGCAGAAAATATAGAAGGGAAGGCCGACACTATACTTGTGCGTTATATTCTGTATTGCTCGGTTCGTGGGATCCCAACCAAGTTGGTCTGACGGAACACGTTTCCTATCATCCCAATAAATGGGAGTGAGTGCTACGGAAATGATGAATATCCTGGAGAAGTCAGTCAAAAAGATGAGCTATTAGGTATTTAAATGCACTCTTAATAAAAAGAGAAAAAAGCATTATCCATTGCGGCGAGGTAGTTTTGCAAAATTTCTTCCACCAAATTCCACCTTCGAATGCGTACATATTATTTTAGCATCCACCTGCTTGAGACATATCATAATCAATTAAGGGAAGTCGGATCGAAAACGGTAAGGTGCTTCATTTTCTCCGCGTGCTGTTAGAGAATGCAACGTGAAAGGAATATTTTGACAACGGTTTGATGAGCTTTGTGTCAAGCACATAAAAGTGATTTACAGAGTAGAGATTGAAAGACGGCTGTCTGCCGCCTTCCCTAAATTTTAATCTTGTATTTTATTTATAGTCGCTTAACGACACTCTATTCGTTTTCGGAAGCATGAGGAGTAACGTAGCCTTTCAGTTCTCGTTTTTAAATGTTCTTATGAGTAATCGTATTTAACTTCATTCGTGATAGATTTATGTTATTAATTTATTAGTGTGTCAATGCAACATGAACGGCTTCTCCGTCTGGCTACCATGCCTATAAGAGTGTAAAATGTTTTGTCTCTGCATGTGTAAGTATGATAATTTTTTGGCGTGCTAGTGGGTCTGGAAGTATGAGAAATTTAGCCTTGGACTTGCGTCGATAGATTGATAGTACCAACCTCTCTTTCTATGCTCTGAAAAGAGATTCCCACACCCTTCCGTTGCAAGTTAGGTTAGCAAGAGGCTGGTGTGAGCCTATAAGCGCCCTTGTGTGAATCTCTGCGTTTCCCCCTCCACCCCTGGCTCCCTCGACCTTGCTGATTTCCGGCCGGAGGCCCACTTGGCCTGCCAAAGTCTCACTCGTTTGGTGGCTGTCCTTCGGAATGGTGAGTTAGCTCTGCTCTTTCAACCTGGAGATGGCAGCAATTCGTTGTTCACTTAGTTCAACTTAGGTTTTAGAACTTGCATTCATTTTCGGAGAAAGTTTCTCCGGGCATGCATCGAAAGATGCGCGACTACTAAGCAGGAATTTTGCTTCTTGTACCTCGTGTGCAATTTTACTGTTCGTTTTCTCTGTACATGAGTAACATGTACTCCACGTGGTGTGTTCTCAGAACAAAGCCTTCATGCTTGTTCTATGCCCTTCAGGCTAGAATAACAGCACGTATCCTTCCATTTTCTGGTAGTACTGCGTGATCTTCCCTCTTCCGCCTATTGTAAATTGCTATTTTATTCTCAAACTTGTACTCTGTTACCAACTGCGGTCTGTAAATTCTTTACTAGCCCTGTACGTCCATTCTCATTTGCTTGCTTATGAAATTCTGCGCATTTCTATAGGTTGCATGCCGTATTTCATATTTGTTTTTCCGCGATTCTGAATTTATTAAACTTTGATTATTTCTGAGAGCGGATCTCATCCATCTCTCGAAAGTTCTCCTATCGTGTGGAACAGTGTTTCTTCCGTTCCTCGTAACATTTCACAGATTTCTACCGGATGCATACTATAGTTAATTTTAGTAACTGATTTTCTTCATTTACTGGATTTTGGAACCACGTAGTGCGCGCCTCAGTTTGCCAGCGCATGCAAACAGATTTTTTTGCTATACGCGCCATCTCCAGTTAAGAAAGAATAGAACCAGCCACGTACGAAAGTTAATTTTATTGTGTTGTGTCCTTCGTCTTGGCTCGCTCAAATTTCCCCTACGAGATTGACGGCCGTTTCTGCCTTGTTCAGCACGCTGATTTTAGTAAGTTTCGCTTGCATTGCGTGTGTGTGGATGAATGCTTGTTATTTGTAAATCCTCCCCCAACTAAAATTCTATTCAGTATAGATTAATTCAAATTTCTATTATGGGCATATGATAGTGCTTGTGAGCTAGTTCAATGGGATGCATTTTTATTGTGTAACTAAATTGGTCCCCCCCCCCCCCACGTGCTTGTGCTTACACTGAATAAAAGCATTTCGTTCAGTAAATTCTTATCATAATTTAATACAGTAGTTTGAGAATACGTACCCCTTTCTTTATAAATATTGTTTCACATGTGCTGAGAACAGATTCAGATGCTGATTATTGTTAATATTTCCGTTGCGCCTCTTGTTTCGTCCGCCACTTTCATAAAGTAATTTATTTGTGGTGACTCGTTTCATAGTAAGTGTGATTCCTGGGAGCTACAATTCATATGACCGCTGCTTTTCTAACTTGCTGCTGTGGGAGTAATTTAAGGTCAAACTAGTTCTCAATTTGGGCCAGGGAACAAGTTTCAGCAGCACATCAAGTAGTTTACACGAATCTTTTAACTGGCTTGTACACCCAAACAATAATTGATAAAAGTAATCTTTCTATGTTTTCTGCTACTAGAATCATTAGATTAAATTAATGTTGATCTTGGTTTTGGCTCCTCTCGCCAAGACTCTATTTAGTAATTTTATAACTGAGTTTTTCATTAAATTAGTTGATGCCAGATTTGATTACACTATTTAAGCAGTACATTATTCTAGTAAGCAGACAGCTACAGTGAATATACTCAGTTAGCTAAAATAGCCAAATACCACATTACATCTGCAGTGGTCAACTTTCAAGATGTAGATACACCGCAACGTACAGCCACTAAGCTCTAACGATTCCACACGAAGCGTGGACGTCGGAACTATATCGACTGTTTAAAAGGCAAATAAACTGTTCTATTTACAACTCTTGTGCCTTGGGTTCCTCAGAACATTAGTCAACTTTCTCATAAGCGCCTTTATTGTTTTTTCGTTTAGTTGTAGTCAAGAAAGATAATTCCCGTTCCGATCCCAATTCATTACTTAATGAGAATTATATGAGACTATTATAATATAAATGTCCCAATGTAATACCACAAGAATCTAAATGAGTCATCTGTTGCTCGAATCTTTTTCCTGCGTTCTTTCAAAATATATTTATTTATATATACAGAACAGTCTAGAGTGCAATAATTTATTTTTTCGGACTAGTTTCGGTCTTCTATTAAACCATCTTCAGGAATTTTAGCTCCATTGATGTTGTCGAGCTGGCAGGTAACTGGAGATGAGCAGTGACGCACTGGAAGGCTCCAAGTTCCCTGCCAGCTCCACAACATCAATGGAGCTAACATTCCTGAAGATAGTCTAAAAGAAGACCGAAACTAGTCGAAAAAAATATTGCACTCTAGATTGTTCTCTATATATAAATTTAAATAAGAGTGTTGTTGCCCAAAAAGTGAAACAAAGTTTCCAAAAATATGTGTTTGAAAAGATACCCTTGCGCAAGCATCTCTTGTCGTTATAGATGTCGTCAAATCCTCTCAATTCTTTGGCATCTGAACACGTTCTCAGGACACAAAACTGTTAAGTTAAACATATAAAAAATCATCGGTGTAGGAGGTATGAACGTTCACATGCTGCGGACGCAGAGCGCCCTGCGCCCCTACGCTGTCGTTCCGCTGTTGTGTTCTCGACTAGGCTACACATTTCCGTTCCCACGCTGACGCCTGCTTTTAATGGCCCAGCCAGCAGCCAGCACACATCGACGGCCTTGGCGCGCGGCGTCGCGTCCACTCCTGTGTGCTCCGTGTTCATCCTGTTTGCGTGTCACGAGCGGGTTGTCAACCCATTAATTCGTGCAGGGCTGTTTGCTCTTCCCAGGTTATTACTTCGATGGCTGTCATGTCGTCGGCTTTTACTAATGATGGAAAGTCTGACAGAAGCCGTGTCGTGGTGAAATACAGCACGCTGTTTCGCACCCGCCCTCCCCCAAGTTTGGGCGAAGCGACGTCCCTCTGTTTGTAGCGCATGGCGTCGCTAACAACACGTTTCGATTGGATGTCGTGGCGGCCGTCGCCATCCAGTATCTGAGTGGTTTTGTTGTAGCGTATAGAATCTCCCGATACGTTTGATAGTTTGTGTCACTGTTTAGTTCTCTTTACACGTGAGATAACAATAATGGATTCAGTCGCAAGTTTGAAGTCTCTCCATAGAGCTGATACTTGTTTGTCACACTACACCGTCATCATGGCTGCGATTGAATGCAATTGGATCTATCGCCGTCATTCTACACTAGATTTAAACTGATGAATGGCATCAACAGATCTATCCATGAATGAACGACACTGACTGATGCACAGCGATCCCTTTATGCTGGAGTCTGTGAACATCGATTATCGTTTCAAACACCTTTTATTCTAGCATGGACGTGGGGGGTGATGATGCAGCAGTATGTTGTACTTACATGTGTGTAGGATAATACGATACACATAAAAATTATGTTATATAGCAACCGATTGACATTACAAGATTATGGCCTTGTAAAATGATTTTATTGGACCAGATGAGGCTGACATAGTTCAGCGAAACCGGTCTTCTTAAATAAAAATTGATGATCAGCGATCTTGGCTTTTTTATATCTTTCTACATAAAAAAATCATCAACGCGATCAAATCGTAGCTTCTTATTTGTTACATTTGATTCTATCGGTGTATGCAATTAATAATGAACACGTCTTTTTATTTTCGTACTGACCAATTAGGACTGCAAAATTTCTTCGCATACTGACCAGTCTTTCACCATTATTGTTTGTCCTTGAGTATGAGGGATATTTGCCTAAAATACCCTTAAACTTTTTCCCTTCCCAGCTTGTGCATTGATGTAGCCAAGAAATATTTTACATTGTTCTTAGGTGTATTGGATATTTCAGATTCAAAAGATCACAAAATTTCGTTCTCTGATTTTGTTTTCGTTCTTAGCCGTAGCTTTTATTTTTGAACTTTACTGTAACATATAGATTCGTTTTCATGTCAAATTAAATTCTCTTATACCACCTACAATTTTTTGTATACACATATTGCTGTTGCAAAGGTAGGCACGTTTTACTGATTGCTTTCCTTTATTGTGAAATGCTGTGTATCAACTACGTTCTAGTCTACGAATATTGTTTCCTGCGCTCTAAAATTTTGATACTGTTCTTCTTCAGATATAATGGCAATTTTTTTGTTTTACGGTTTTAAGGAAAGAATTTACATTTAGTGTTCCAGAGTAGTACTTCTCCCTGAACATTTCACCTCCTCGTCACCGAAAATCTTCGCTGTCTCCAGAATCATAGAACCCAGTGCATTACAATATGTCATGATGTTTTTCTCAGTACTTTGGGTACTGCATTGAATCTCCGAACTTTACATTTTGTGATTTGAACTTGTAAATCGTAGCGAGAAGTAAACATAGAATCATCCCCGAATCACCAAAATAAGAGTCGGTTGTTAGCCTGGAATATTATTGATACAGACTCCACTAACCTATGTAACAAATGCTGTAGTGGTACCGCCAAGAACATGCAGAGAAACAGTCTGTCCACTGTAGCCTGCGACATCAGGCTGCATCTTCCGCCAGCTCCGTCATATGGAAGTCCATCTCCGCCTTCACTGCCGTCAAGGTCTCGTCATATCCCTGGCAAGAGGGCCTTACATGATACTAACAGCCGGGTCAGGTGAACTAAGGTTTTTCATTTGGTGTTAATTCTCTACCAGTCCTCTTTTATCATGGCTTGTGGCAGTCAACCGTGAAACATTCTGGATCTAGGCTGACGGAGTCCTGAATTTCTTATAACTTCTCCAAATCTTAATGATCCCTGAGTTAAATTCAGTCTGAAATATGTAATAATGTTTATGAACATATCGATGTAGCTTTGACTTGCAAGTAATGCTTGTGTACAAATGAGGACACATTTTTAAACTAACTGAAATTTAGTAGTTATCCCGTATTTCTTTCTTCTGTTTGTATCTTCGTTCCATCTGCTTCTCTCTCCTCTGTCCATCTTCTTCTCCCCTGTTCCTCACTCTTCACTTTCTCCTGATGTAAACGAACTTGCATGTAATTCACAGTACTTTTGAAAGTAAGGCAGCAGACACAGGGAGAAACCAGCATGTGCGAAAGTGGAGGGGGCACCTACTACCGGCGGACACGGGACTAATGGGTCAAAATGTCTTAAAATTCTTTTGTTCCTTGTGTGACTCACATTGCGGCCTAGCTACCTACCTTCTGAATAACAGACAAATGTATATAGAACTTCTTGTCTTAACATTGCATCAGCTCTTGTTATATTCCATAGAGGCATGAGACGGATTTTCCCGTTGAGAAAATCAGCTAGTCATTAGTACGGTGCTTCTCAAAATGTTCAAATGTTTGGAAATGTATCGGACCAAACTGCGTGGTCATCAGTCCGTAGCTTACAAAGTACTTAAGATTAGGTAAACTAACCGAAGGACAACACACACACACACACACACACACACACACACACACATGCCCAAGGGAGGAATCGAACCTCCGACGGCGAGCAACAGCGCGCTCCACAGCGAGGCGCCTTAGACCGCTCGGCTACTCCACCGCGACACGGTGCTTCTCATTGACTGTTGAAGCAAAGTGCGTACTAAGAGCGAGTTTATAGGAAATACTACCAGATACAGGCTCTTCTAGTGGCGACCTATCGAGGTCGGAGGTCACCTGGAGACGAATACATCCTTTATATAGACAGGGGTTGAGAACAACAATGCGCAATGCCAAGTGTTGAATTGCATGTATAATGTGTCATACAACATTTCACAGAGAAAGTGGTGGACATTTTTTCCAGTCCACGAAATTAGTTTGAGTGAGTGAGTGGCTTGACTTCATCAACATCGGTAGGAATTACCGTCTTATATATTTCAGTCGCAACGAAGATAGGTCTTGATATTATTTTAGAGTCGCAGACACAGCCAGCAGCGGTCACAGCAAAAAATTATTTCATTTAATCCGACAGTCTCTAATGTTTAACTTCAACCGTAAATCAGGAAAATCAGTCACCATTCAGTTATTGATGATAGATAATTTTCTTGCGAAAATATATTTAATTTGCTTTATTATTAAGGTTTGAAGTGTCAAAGTGACACCTTTAACGTAACTAACACCTATCGTAATATTTTTGAACATAAATGTTAGTACATTTTTAAAATATTTTTTCACTTGAAATTTGCTTTGAATTCGAAAGATAATAAATTCTATTTCATTCAGTAGGAAATACTTATACTTACCCCATTTCCCAACCAAGTGACGTTATTTATCAGATTAATTATTTTTATTGTTGAAACTTCCTGGCAGATTAAAATTGTGTGCCGGAACCGGGACTCGAACCTGGGACCGGAGGCAAAGGTCCCAGGTTCGTATCCCGGTTCCAGTACACAATTTTAATCTGCCAGGAAGTTTCATATCAGCACACACTCCGCTGCAGAGTGAAAGTTTTATTCTGGAAACATCCCTTAGGCTGTGGCTAAGCCATGTCTCGACCATATCCTTTCTCCAGGAGTGCTAGTCTTGCATGGTTCGCAGGAGAGCTTCTGTGAAGTTTGGAAAGTAGGAGGCGAGGTACTGGCGGAAGTAAAGTCGTGGGACGGCATCGTGAGTCGTGTCGGGATAGCACAGTCGTTAGTGCGCTTGCCCGCGTTAGGCAAAGGTCCGAGGTTCGAGTCCCGGTTCGGGCACACAATTTTAATCTGCCAGGAAGTTTCATATCAGCGCACACTCCGCTGCAGAGCGAAAGTTTCATTCTGGATTTTTATTGTTGTTTCTCTTGCAGGAATGGGAGTTTGGAGCAACTGATAAGACCCTCTTGCCTATCTTGAATTAAGACGTGCTCTGCTTTCTGATGCCCAACCTACTTGTCACAGCAAATTTTCTCACTTTGCAGAGCGAACCAGTTTATGGTATAAACTTACAGATCAATCCTAGCACATAACTTAAAGTGACAAAAGTTCAATTATATCAGCGGCACGAGACGCTAACGCGAGAGAGGGCGAAGAACATCGAATTCCAGCATTCTTTCTTTAAGACATCATGCATTTGCCAAAGCGCCCATGCACACACCTCAACAATCAGCTGCACACTTCCGCGTAACTCGCGCAGCGACCAAAGTGCGCTAGCCTTCGAGAGGCTACCTCTTCCATTGTTTAAGGTGGCATAACCCTAGCTCTGTGTACTAGTAAGAAATACAGTGATCAAAAAAGTTCGGGAATCAAATGTCATCGGCACAATGAACTAAAATGCTTCATTGCCTCACTCTCTCTTCTACCGAAGTGGAGACAACAACATTACCCCAAACCGAGACAGTGGTACTAACAAAAAGTTGCAGCAGAGAGTATTGGTACTGACATGCGTTTACCAGACGAATTAAACAAGCAGTTGGGTTCAGATAGTGTTAAGAACACATAGTGCAATGCAACAGCTATGTGCCGTAGCCAAAGCTTACCCAGGCACGAACAGGACGAGCGGGCATTCGGGAATGCGCCCTCTACGTACTGAGGGCTGTATATGCTATGGTACCTGTGGCGTCGCACAAGTATGAAGTGTGCGACACTTACTTTCGCCGCGCACCGCCATTCACGCACGGCGTGGCGTTTTTACGACGTCAGCCACAAGCAACCCCTGCGCGATCCCGCTCGTGGCCACCACTGAACGACATATTTCACTTGGGACTGAGGAACCAGTTAGCACTTCGGAATCAGATAGGCACCAGTGAAGACTTGGCTATCGGATAGGCACTAGGCAGACCTCTAGCTCAACTAGGTATCAGCATTCTGCAGTACTGAGCTATGTAAAAGTTAAGTATTACTAAGTCTCTAACAAATATATATCTCGTTCTAATTTACTCTAGTGTTTCTAGTTTCTGCTGTCCCACTGGCTGGTCACCTCCTACCTGCACAAGCGTGCATCCTTTATTCCTGTGTCGGTCTTTCTACTCGGCCACCGACACCTACGACGGAAACGCTGACTGTTTCTGTACCGTGTTGCTCGAACTATTTAGATGATATTGTGTTCTCAGGGCGCGCAGTTGAACATTTATCAAACCTGGAGTGCCTTTTCAAAGTGTTTACTTCAGCAGGTCTACGTTGTAATAAAGCAAAGTGTTCGTTTTTTCAAACTGAAATAGAGTACATAGGCCATGTGATTAATGCTCAAGGAATCCAGCCCTTACAGTCACATCTTCAAGCGATCAAAGACTTGCCTCCTCCTAAAAATGTGCAGGAATTGCAAGCAGTAATGGGAAAGCTTAACTACTATTTCAGGTTTATTCCCAATGCCTCTTAGATTGCAGATCCATTGCATCACTTACGTAGGAAGAATGTTCCTTTTGTATAGTGTAAAGATTGTCAGGTTGCCTTTGACAAATTAAAGTCTGCGCTACTCAGTGATGCATGTTTGATTCCCTTTGACCCGCAGAAGCCTGTAGTACTAGCATTGGATGCCTCGTTGTACAGTCTGGTTGCAGTATTGTCGCATCGTGTTGGATCTCACGATCGTCCCATTGCCTTTGCATCCAAGCTACTGACGCCAACGCAACAGAATTACAATCAGATAGAAAAGGAGGCCTTAGCAATCATTTACGGCGTCACAAAGTTTCATCATTATCTCTATGGCAGAATATTTTATTTGTTGACAGACCACAAGCCTCTCACGTCGTTGTTCTCACCCACAAAGCCAATTCCGCCACGTACGGCACAAAAGCTTCAGAGATGGTCTTTGATATTGTCTAATTATCAGTATGAGATTTTGTACCGACCTACCACTCAACATGCCAACGCGGACACACTTTCCCGACTTCCGGTTGGCCAGGATGTGTTGATTGATTCTTCAGAAATGGCATGTTGTCAGATAGACTCCAGAGATGCATCTGCTGTCGCAGATTTCCCTTTGAACTCTCGTCGGGTTGCACAGGAAACAGCTGCGGATGCAGACCTAAGTGTGCTAGCACGTTTTTTTCGCTGTGGGTGGCCTGCCAGAGCCAAAGATATTACACGGCCTCTGGTTCGACGTTATTTTGCACAATGCCATGCATTATCTTTAAGTCAGGGTGTACTGTTGTTGCATACCGACAACGACCAAGCAAGAGTGATTGTTCCCCGTTCCCTGCAACGAGAAATGTTACGCCTCCTGCATCAAGGACATTGGGGTATTGCGAGGACAAAGTAAATGGCCAGACGTCATTGTACCTGGGTTGTTATGGACGCCCAGATAGAGAGTATGACGTCACAGTGCACGGTTTGTGCGGAGCATCAGGCGGCTCCTCCGCAATGTTTCTCAGACTGGTCACGCCCCAAGGGACCATAGCAACGTTTACACATTGACTTTGTCGGACCTTTCTGGAATACGCGCTGGTTAATTGTCATAGACGCTTTCAGCAAGTTTCCTTTCGTGATTGCCATGAACTCAACGACAGCGTCTTTTATAATCACTGCCTTAACATCAGTGTTTTGCATCGAAGGTTTGCCTGAAACTATCGTCAGTGACAATGGGCCTCAGTTTGTTAGTGCGGAATTTCAACAGTTTTGTCGTGTGAATGGCATTCAGCATATCACCACCGCACTTTTTCACCCTCAGTCCAATGGTGAAGCGACTGATGACGTTGCAGTTTTGTCCCCCTTAAACAACCAACCAACAATGAAGAAGAACGTTTCGTTCGAACAATTAAGTCTCACATGGAAAAGATGAAAGGTCAGCACTGCAGGCAGCAAGCTCTTCAAATTTTCCTGTCTACGTATCGGTGCATGCTACGTGACGGCCCGTCTCCTGCCGAGCTGCTACACGGCCGCCGTCACCGCAATCTCCTTCACCTGCTGCAGCCTCCCACGCACCGAGTCGGTTCGTATGGCGCTACGAGTTTTCAGGTTTTCGACGCCGGTGCTGTACAAGGTGTTTGCTGGGAAGAAACGTTGGTTACCGGGCACCATTCAGAGCGTGCTCGGTCGCAATATGTATGTTGTACGTTCTTCCACAGGGTCGGAGCTGCGGCGCCACGCAAACCAATTGCGCCTGCACAGGCCGCGCGATTCTCAAATCAAATGTTCAAATGTTTGTAGAACTTATGGGACTTAACTACAGGGTCATCAGTCCCTAAGCTTACAAACTACTTATGAACTCGCTAAGACTAAGGACGTCACAAATATCCATGCCCGAGGGGGGATTCGAACCCCCGACCGCAGTAGCCGTGCAGAACGTGACTGGAGCGCCTCAGTCTTTTCGGCCACCGCGGCCGGCCGCGCGATTCTGTCTCGGGTTTCTTGATTTCAGACCCAGTTCACCGCCAGGGAGCACAGCCACATCGTTTGCCGACGGGTCCAGCGTCCCCGGACTACGAGATCGTCCCGATGGACATCGACGCGCCTCCAACACAGTCGTCACCGTCGCAGATGACAGCGTCACCGAGAAGGACTCCGGGACCGTGCGGGCCCTCCCAGCTTGGGCCACGTCCCTCAGAAGAAGTTGACCTGCTCCCTCTGGGCGGAGGCGTGCGCCCTTCCCCTGGTTTTGGTGGGTTTCCCGGGGGATCGCAAGGTGGATGCCGGGGCGCCGACGACGCCTCGATCCCAGCCTCAGCTACGACGCCCGTCCCATCAGTAACGCCCCCGCCCAGGCCCTTCTTCCAGTGCCGTCGCCGTGGCCCTTAGCCCTACGCCACGACGGCGCGGTGGTTTGGAGGGGAAGGGTGTGGTGTCGCACAAGTATGAAGTGCGCGCCACGTACTTTCGCCACGCGCCGCCATGCACGCACGGCGCGGCGTTCTTACGACGTCAGCCACGAGCGCCCTCTGCTGCGAACCCGCTCGTGGCCACCACTGAACGTTATCGTTCACTTGGGACTGAGATAGGAACCAGCTAACACTTCGGAATCGGATATGCACCAGTGAAGACTTGGCTATCGGATAGGCACTAGGCAGGCCTCTAGCTCAACTATGTATCAGCATTCTGCAGTACTGAGCTATGTAAAAGTTAAGTATTACTAAGTCTCTAAGAAATATATATCTCGTTCTAATTTACTCTAGTGTTTCTAGTTTCTGCTGTCCCACTGGTTGGTCACCTCCTACCTGCACAAGCGTGCATCCTTTATTCCTGTGTCGGTCTTTCTACTCGGCCACCGACACCTACGACGAAAACGAACACAAAAGTGGCGACGAGGCTGGGACACAAAAGTACCAACGTAGGGCACAATAAAACGCCGTACGATCTCGTCTCTTTTTCCTCTGAGCACTCAAGCCTCATTCTAAACGACATAGTGCGTATGTCCGCTAATACTCATTCCCGCCCATACCATTCGTACACCACCATGATATGGTGATGTTTAAGCAGGATTGTTCCGAGTTAGACGTTCTCTCCTGATGAGAGAACAGCGATTGTCCGGCTCTACACAAAATCTTGAGTCATCTATGAACTGACGCCGGCACCATTCGTTACGACCCCAACATTGTTCTGCTCAACCAGTTCCTGCGGGCTAAACGGTGTTGTGGTTTTAATCGGATACCCCACAGGCTTCCGTGCGTAGATGCAACATCCGCGGACATAAACCCTTTTCAACACGTCTGGAATGCACTTGAAAGACACATTGCAACCAGACCAGCACCTCCCACAACATTTGCAGACCTGGAAATTGCACTCGTGGAAGAATGGCTAAATATCCCTCAATAGCTCACTCAGAACCATATACTGTCCATGCCGTGCAGGACTGTACTGCCCGTCCAAGGTGATCACACCATATAAGAGGGCAAAGAGAATGACTTTATCACTATCGTGGTAGCCCCATGGTGCCTCCCTCCAAGTAAACACGTTTTGAAAGTTAAGTGAAGAGTTGAGACAACAAAATATCGCACTATAACACACACAAATTACAGTTGTAACCAATATCTGAATAAAACACGTTACCATATGGTATCTCACCAGTGATGCGGCAGAATAGCCATGCGCACTGATACACCCTACAACGGTGCGCGCGGCCGTTCCAAGCTGGAAGTTCTTGTCCTCCAGGTCGCATGGGTGTTTGTGTTGTTCTTACGATAAGATAGTTTAAGTAGTTTGTAAGTTCAGGAACCGATGACATCTGCAGTTAGGTCCCATAACTTTACAAACATTTGAACATTTCTCACCTGATGCCCCGTCTGACTTTGTCCTTTCCTGTACTATAGTGTTTTAGAGACATTCCTAAACAGGACGCACTCAAAATGTAATTAGGATACACCGAAATCAGAAAGGGAACTACATAAATTCGATTTTCCTTGCAAAGAATTCTTATGTAAATAAGAGCATCAATAGACGCGAAGGAATGTCGTTATGTTTTAAATTTAAATGAGACCCACAGAAAAAGCACTTTATTTTTTCTTCCCATGGCATTGCAACGGATACAGGATACAGCTATAATTTTTTGTGTTCAATTTTAATTGTAGTGGCAGTAGTTTCCGATTTTACTAATCGGAACAACAATTCATTATTTACTTCATTAGCAACCCAAAGCGTTATGCCCCTCATTGTACATGACTGATTTTTCAAAATGGATTCAACGGCCATTGCCAACTTTAATATACTACACCGTTGCCGTATTGGAAGTCGTAGCCCTTCTGTCAGTGTTTTGCACCTCAGAATAAACAACGCAGCATCGAGATACCATGTAAGTAACAGCGCCTCTATGGGATCTTTGCTATACAACGCTGCAATTCAAGCATAGCATGCAGCAGAAGCTATAAATTGTGGTATCTTTTTCTACCCTGACCCGATTTTGATAAAATGAAGCTTATATGTTGCCTCAAGGTACTCTTAGTTGACCTATGACACCCCATGAAAGTTCGTATAGTACTCTTGGAGATTTACTTTAGTGCGCCATACTTATAAGCATAGTATACACATTAAACTTCAGATTATGATCTCTTTCCTTCCTCTGATCCGATTTTGATGAAATTAAGCCTATGTTACTCTCCAAACTATTCTCAATTTACCATGAAAGTTCGTGTAGTACTTTTGGAGGCTACCCTCAGCCGGCCGCGATGGCCGAGGAGACTAAGGCGCTCCAGTCACGGTCTTCACGGCCACTACGGTCGGGGGTTCGAATCCCCCCTCGGGCATGGATATTTGTGCCGTCCTAGTTCGTAAGTAGTTCATAAGTAGTTTGTACGTTTAAGGACTGATGACCCCGTAGTTAAGTCCCATAGACTATACAAACATTACATTATTTGCTACCCTCAACAAACAGACATACAAGATGGCTTTTAAAAAATGATTAAATTATGATATGTTTGTTTTCTCTGATCCGATTTTAATTATGTAACCGCACGATATGCACAAATTACGTGTGCAAATCACATGAAAATTCGCCAAGTAGTATTGGAGATAATCGTGTTCAAAGAGACTGTCGTAGATACAAAATGTCAAATTACGATATTCCTTTTTTCCTCGATCCGATTTTTATGAAACGAAGTCTATATGTTGTCTAGAGTTACGTTCAAGTTCCCTGTAAAAACCCCATGCAAATTCGTGAAGTAGCTTTGGAGATAAGAAGGTTTGATAGTTACCAAACAGACACCACGGTTACTGAAAACTCTTAAAATTAAGATATCCTTTTTTCTGTGATCTTACCTTGATAACATTATGCCTATATCTTGACCCAAACTTTTCTCGAGTTTCCTGTGTAAACCGAATGAAGAATTGTCCAGTAGTTTTGAAGATTGAAGTGAACAGCGATAGGCCTACATTTACAGATTTATTATTAGTATAGATGTGCAAAGGACAAAATATGGTTTTACAACGCTTTCAGCTATAAAATCCAATCTTGCTCCTGTCCAGCATCGAGTGCAGTAGCTCTAAATACAAATGTTTATTTATTTAAAATGAGTAATACAAGCACGGTATCTGAATTTCCGAAACTCTCCACACATCTCTGAGATAATAACGACATAGTTTTTCTTCCGATTTTTCAAATACACCCCAAATTTTTGTATTCATACAAATAATAATGAACTTAAAAACATTTACGTTTCTGCCATGCATTGTAGATTATACTAAAATTTCACTCATCATAGATGGCCGTAAGGTTATGGTGATCTTCCGGTCACCTATGAAGGTCACATCCTTCATCGTATCTGTTCAGATCATTTATTGCTTCGCAAGTCTTGTGTGTACATCAGATTCCATACGGAAATAGTATATGTTCATACATAGGACAGTAAACACGCACTGTCTACGAGAGATCTGTTGAACAACACGACATATACTCGCTTACTAAAGCCAGACGGGTCAACTGGGGCAGAAAATTGCTTAGATTAGGGTCATTCGAAGAATTACAGTGATGTGAAGGTTTTTAGTACCAACCTCTTCAGTTCGGGATTGAATTTTCAAGGAAGCAATAGAAATTAGATATCTAACAATAAACAGAGATAATGGTTATAAGTTGGAGCAGGATAGCAATCCTGCACTGGGTATAATTGTGTAGAAGTCGTCAAGGTGTTGCCACCGAAGAAGATAAGATAATCGAGTAACATTCATTTCGGAGCAGGGGGTGCCTAGCAGTCTTGATTCGTATTTGAAGAATATCCATACGACATGAGGCGGAAATACTAGTCCAAGCGATGCCCGAAATGCATGGGATTTTACAGCAGTGTTGCAACTGACAAAATACCAAATTTTGAGAAGTTCCTTCGTCATATGAAGGTATATGTTTCTCTTCGTACACTGTGCGCGATTTTGCGAGTTCTTTAACTTCAATTGTTTCGTGATCGCCAATTCAGATTTCTTGGCTATTTTCATTTTTGTAATTTTTCCGGTTTACACTATTCATTTCATTCAGATCCAATATTTCTTCACTTTGACGGATGTTCGCAATGACGACAGCGCAAAAATCATATATATATATATATATATATATACTTTCCCAGAGTAGTTTTAACCTACTATTGAAGCTTCAGTTCCACCATTGCTTTTTCGGTGTGTGTGTTGAACAGTTGGAATTAAAGTCTATATGCCCATCTCATACTTTTTTGTTGTGTCACATTTTATTGCTTCCCCTAAACTTTACTTTCTCTACCCGCCTTCGGTATAGCTATATCCTATTTCTCTTAGAGTTTGAACATTTTGTACAATATTAAATTGCCGTAAATGACTTCGACATCGAGAAGTCCTATGTCTTGATTGTTTCATAGTCTGCTTCAAGGACAGCCTCCATGGTACCTTTATCTTCCGTGAAGCCGAACTGACCTTCCTGTAACGGTTCTTCACCTTTATTTTCAATTATGCTTGTTTCATTTTTCGTGAGAAGCCTGCATGATTTGGAAGTTCAGGTGATTATGCGACTGTTTCGACATACAACTGCCCTTTCTATCTTCGGGATTGGGCGGGTACTATGATTCAATTCCTCTCTTTCGCATACCAAGTTTCGTATGGATTACGGTGTAAACACATTATTGGTATCCTTGTGGTCTTGGATCTTCCTGATTTATTCGTCTCTTAATGAGATATGTGGAGATACACGTAGAATAAGTGTGTTGGCTGACTCTCCTAGGAAGCTACGCTCTCGGAACATTAAAAGTCGACAACACGGTGTTTCATAACGCCTCTCCTGCAGCGCCTGTCTCGGATCACTTACCATCTTCGTGACGTAATCCTTATGCTAGTATTTCATTTGTTAGAGAGCAGTGCGCGAATACACTCCTGACAATTAAAAATGCTACAACACGAAGATGACGCGCTACAGACGCGAAATATAACCCGCAGGAAGAAGATGCTGTGGTATGCAAATGATAATCTTTTCAGAGCATTCACACAAGGTTGGCGCCGGTGGCGACACCTATAACGTGCTGGCATGTGGAAAGTTTCCAATCAATTTCTCACACACAAACAGGAGTTGTCCGTAATTGTCTGGTGAAACGTTGTTGTGTTGCCTCGTGTAAGAAGGAGAAATGTGTACAATCACCTTTATGACTTTCATAAAGGTCGGATAGTAGCCTATCGCGATTACGGTTTATCGTATCAAGACATTGCTGCTAGCGGGGTAGCGATCCAATGATTGTTAGCAGATATGGAATAGTTTGGTTCAGGAGGGCAATACGGAACGCCGTGCTGGATCCCACCGGCCTCGTATCACTAGCAGTCGAGATGACAGGCATAGTATCCGCAAGGATGTATCGGATCGTGCAGCCACGTCTCGATCCCAGAGTCAACACATGGGGACGTCAGCAAGATAACAACCATCTAAACGAACAGTTCGACGACGTTTGCAGCAGCATGGGCTATTAGCTCGGAGACCATGGCTGCGGTTACTCTTTGACACTGCATCACGGACTGGAGCGCCTGCGATAGTGTACCCAACGACGAACCTGGGTGCACGAATGGCAAAACGTCTTATTTTCGGATGAATCCAGATTCTGTTTACAGCATTATGATATTCGCATCCCTGTGTGGCGACATCGCGGTGAACAAACATTGGAAGCGTGTATATGTCATCGCCATACAGGCCTATCACCCGGCGTGATGGTATGGGGTGCTGTTGGTTACACGTCTCGGTCACCTCTTGTTCGCATCGACGCCACTTTCAACATTTCAGATGTGTTACGACCCGTGGCTCTACCCATCATACGATCCCTGCGAGACCCCACATTTCATCAGGACAATGCTCGACCGCATATTGCAGGTCCTGTACGGGCCTTTCTGGATACGGAAAATGTTTGACTGCTGCCTTGACCAGCACATTCTCCAGATCTCTCACCAACTTAAAACGTCTGGTCAATGGGTTCTGTTCAGTCACCAGTGTTAAGTCCTAAGGTCTTCACATAGAATATATAGTCCTATCGTTTGCTACCCTCCTTGTTTTCACGTAACTGTTTCCTATCCTTATACTGCCAACCATCTGTTATCTTTTGCGTCTTTTTCTTCTTCAATTCACGGTTGCTTCCATTTGATTCCTGAGCAGTCAATCTCTTCTCGCCTAATGCCCAAGGCCGTGATTACCTTTAAAATTTCTCTCTCTTCATCCACTCTTCTTAACACCTCATTTCTTACTTTGTCTATCCCCTTTATCCCTTCTATCCTCTTAAAACGTCTGCGTGTCAAATGCTTCTAATCTTATTTCGTCCTCTTATCTCATGATTCAGCGAAATATAGTGCCACATTCCGTATAAAATATTTTTTTCAGTCTCTTTCCCAGATTCCTGTCCATACACTTGCATATAAGTCTCCTCGTCTTAGTAAAGGCTTGCTTTGCAGTTTCTCTTCGGGTTTGCATTTCCTTGTGGATTATCATATATCCTCATTCCAAGTATTTGAAAGCACTACGTGTTCGATTACTTCCTGTTCTAGCCTAATACATGTTGCTATTACATGTTGCTAACCATACATTTCATGATTTTCTTATGAATTCTCATACCAAATTCCTCACAGGTCTTGTTGAAATCCTTTAACATTTCATCTTTCGTTCTCTGCCAGTAAGGCCATATCATCTGCGAATCAAATACCTTATATTCTCCTACTATCGACACTTAGATGTCTGTTTTGTTTCACTCATTTTGCATAAAGTGTTACAGATATATGTTAAACAGTATTGGGGAAAATTAATGACGTGTGTTTTTCTTTATAGTTAGTAAAGATGTAGGAAGAGAGGATAAATTCTTTCTCTTACTTTACCGGGGCTCTAATTGCTATCTCTTCAAATCCAGTGTAGTTTTTCCAGTTGAGCGATAGAATTTCTTTGTAAATTGTCTGATAGATTTTACAGCTTTTGGTCTTCTACCAAGGGTCAGCAACATTTACTGTGGAATCATACGTACGGGTTCACTTAGGTACTCTTAAGTCGTGAGGTTATTTCTACTGTCCAGCTTTCTGGGGTGTATTTTTAGGGAGGGAGGGATTCATGTACCGGTGGTTCGCCTGACGAGCGGACAACCCGCAATGCAGGGTACCAGCGCATGATTGCATACTAGTGAGGCGATCCACAGCTGCGGTTCCGGAGTCACCAGAGGACACGACGAGCAACGCCATAGCCGCTACGGTCGGGGGGTTCGAATCCACCGTCGAGCATGGATGTTTGTGTCGCCTTTAGAATAAGGTAGTTCATAAGTAGTTCGCAAGTTTAGGGACTGATGACCCCGCAGTTAAGTCCCTTAAGCTTAACAAACATTTGAACATTTAAGCACCGCCAGAGAGCGCACTAAACCTGTACTATATTCCTCCGCATAGTCACGTGAGACCAGCTCGAGACTGTAACTTATCACTGCGCGCCGACTATTTAGGGGGGCACAGTGCAACACGACAGCAGTTCTCCACCGACCGCCTACGAGAACCATAGCTGAGGGATCGTGGAGGACGCCTCTGGGGAAGGGTCCCTGCCAGCGACGCCGCGCCTCCAGGACTTCCCGCAACGGAATACGTCGTCCGTCTCCGTCTCCCTGGCCGTTCTCTCAAGGCTGTCGTTAGCTCCCTGGCTCGTACCTAATTGGTGAAAAAGAAAACTGTTTTGTTGATGTTTGTTATTTTTGCCTTAGTTTCACAAGTTGTTACTTTGTTATAGATGATTAGTTTTTCTTGTCAGTGAACACACTTTCCGTATCAGACAGTGTCTTATTATCTCCTGAGACGAGGTATAACAGAAGGGGCAGTACCTACTTAACTTAATAGACTGCTAATCAGTCAGAGGTACAAAATCAACAATCAGAAGATGGGTTGAACACCACAATCCTTTTGAACATATTCCTGTTCTGAGGTGGTATTCCTTTGGTTTTCTCCGTCCTTCGAACTGCCTTGGCCAGCTAGTTATTGGTGGACCTACAATTTAACGTGGGTTTTGAATCGTGGACCAACTTGGCATTTCTCTCACGAACAACATTGTCAGAGATGAAAGAACTGAAAAGTGACAGAATAAAACGCATAGGAGTGAGTAGAGATCGAATCTGCGACTTTCGAATTTATTGTCTGGCGCTGTACCACTGACCTACCGATCCATAGACTGCTAGAAAGAATAAAAAACCTGCGATTTAACGTACCGTCGATGACAACGTCGCCTGAGATGAGACATGATGTTCCTTGTGAAAGTATCCACATGGAAACCGACAGAGCCTTTCCAAAGTAAGTGATTTGAAACTCGGTCATCCGGCTTATATTTCCGATGTCTTGCCACTGCGCCACATCAGTCTGTAGCGTCCCAGTAGATTCTTCTTTTGAACTCTTTAATTATGTCAAAATTCCTTGCCATCCATAGTGTTTATCGTATCACACCCACTTTCCTGCAAAGGACATTCACTGACAAATCTCACGGGATACCACCTAACATGTGTCCTACTCCTTTTTGCACGGAGAAGTGCAGAAACGTGCCATGAATAAGGGCTCACAAATGGCTAGAAATCTCTTGCACGAATATTGAGACGGATTGCTTCTAAAACTTCCGTAATAGCGAAAGTGTTATGCTTGAACTAACGTATTGTTTAGGTCCCATGTAATGTCACCAAATCATTCGCTAGATTTGTCGAGAATAAAAGTAAAGTCAATGGGAGGAATTTCAGCCAGTGACATGGCGGATTGATATCCATCCAAAATAGCTGAAGAGGAACACGACCATTTCCAGACACTGAGTGGTTCAGTTGAACCACAAGAGCCAATCCATTGCAAGTAAAAAGAAACCACACACAATTCTGGAGCCACCACCAGCTTGCGTAGTGCCTTCTTGACAAGTTGAATCCATGGCTTTGTGTGGTAACCCTCTATCCCCTTCGTTAGCTTTTGTGGACTAATACAGGGACCCGTGTGATGATGTATAGCATGCAGCTGGTATGACCATGAGCTCAGGGGAGGCTCTGCAGGCGATGTCGAGCAGTTGACAATGGCACTCGGTCATCTGCTGCCACGGTGCATTAACTCTACATTTGCCACACTCTCCCGACCGATACGTTCGCAGTACTGTACGTTCAAACTTGATTTCTGTCGTTATTTCACACAGTGCCGATCGCGATCAATACATCGATGCTATTTAGTTCTGAGATACACCTGGTGAGGATTAATATCTGAAATTTTTCATCGTCCTCAAGACCTTGACACTGAGGATCTTTGAATACTGAATTTTCTGACAGTTTCGGATATGGAATGGTCTGTGTACCTGGCTGCAACTACTATTTCGCATTCAAAGTCGGTTACACGCTGTCATGCGGCTGCAGCCACGTCGGAAAATTTTCACATAACTGGCCGGGGTAAAAATGACAGCTTTGCCAAAACATTGCCCTACGTGTAAGGGAAACTACCACCCTCCGTTTCTGTTCATTTCACTACCCCGTGACCTCAGTCACATCATAAGGTGGATGCGCGCCATGTAACTCACGCAGAAAGGGGGAGAACTGTTACCGGGAAGCTTTATGAGGAATTTATGAAGGCGCGTTAGAAGCTATTAATGTAGCCCACGCTCACTTCCTTTTTTGCAGCTAAAGACCTGAAGGCACATCGGAAATTCCAGGAACAAACTGAAGCTACGCACCATAATCGATAGTATGCCGGAGGGGACTTCATTGCTTGAATACCGGATTGCGGAGCCGTTGAAGCTAATAAGAGGGAGTCAGAGGAGGAGGAACACAGAACTGCACAAGTAGCATAGACGTCGCTGTATAATTTTCACAATGTATGAAAAAATATTTTCATAATATTAATAGTATTTGATAATATTTTAATACTACCAAGTTCGTAACCCACGAATAACTGCGCAGCTCTGATGCGAACATATTTTGTTACCACACACCTACGTAGGGAGACGTGGTCATCATAACATAATAAGAGAAATTAGATCGAAAACGGAGAGATTGACATGTTGCATTTCCTGCTCGCTTTAGAGAACGGAAAGGTAAAAAAAAAAGTCACACGAAAACGGTTACATAAACCATCTCCCAGACACATGATTTGCAGAATAAATACGTAGATGTAGACTGTTAATTATAAAAGAAGCCCATTGAAACCTGTATCATTCCAAATGTATTTGCTCATAAATGTACACAAAGAGTTGCAATCTCCAATAATAATTATAATAATAATACATGAATATCGGGTATTGACCTGCGCATCCATCAAGTATCATGGTAGAAAAATAATGCGAACAGTAAAAAGCTATCGTGATATCACAGTCAAGAGATGTTATTGTTTAAATGATTCATTTGGTGTAACGTACACACACGGCAAGTAAGAAGCCAAAGCTGTAAGGTCAATAACGTTGTCAGCTGTGGAAACCAATAATAAATAAATGTTTGTAAATCTATCGGACCAAACTGAGTTGTCATCAGTCCGTAGCTTACAAAGTACTTAACCTAGGTAAACTATCCTAAGGACAACACACACACCCATGCCCCAGGGAGACCTCGAACCTCCACGGCGAGCAACCACGTGCTCCGCAGCGAGGTGGAAACCAATAGCATGTTTAGCAAAGTCCTTATAAAAATAGTTTACTGGCTGCGTTACATCGAAAAACTTTTTGTAAGAGTAACTGTTGGGTCATTTTCTGTGGTTAGAAATTGTGAAATAATAGTATCATTATTACTTTTTTTTTAATTTGTGGACATTCATTAGCTCCGATGAGGGGAAAGAAAAAATGGACAGTTAGAAGTAGGAGGAAAAGGGCAAATGGGGGATGAGAAGTAAACTCACGCAACGAATAATACGATTATTTTTTACAAGATATATGTCGCATGCTACGGAGGCGGTAAAACAAGAGACATTTTATTTATGTTTATGAAGAAAACGAACAAATGTAAAACTTCGTCATTTCAATGGCTTTCCAGTAAATAAGACTTTCCCAGAAAGCATTTTTCTTCTACCGTACCTTTAATTGCACTTAATAACGGTTTGGGTTCATAGATGTAATTTCTCGGAGATTTATCTGTGTAATGTATCTTCAGTTTACTTCCCCGTTCGTTTCACATCAGACTCAGCCGCAGCGAGGCAGAGCTAGTTTTGTTATGATAAAGCTTCTCATGTGACTAATCTAGAATTTGCAGTGATAAATGCGGGACTAGAGGCATTCGCTTGTCGTGATATATCTAGCTGAAGCAGTGAGTGTTGTGACAGATTTTCATTCATTAATGCGATCCACTGGGCGGTTATCCATTGTGTTTATCAACTACTGTTAGTTCGTGATCGGGATTAGCAGATTGGTATCCCATTCCCCAAGTACACTGCCTGGAAAGAAGCACATAAAAAGAAGACGTAGATTTTTATCCCGTAACGACTTCTGCCAGCTGGGGCATAGTACGGTAGACGTACTGATGATAGTGCCATCGTCGTCCGCCAACAGAGAGCCTAGCGAATATTCCTACCGGAGTTCCATACATGTGTATGCTCTAATAGAGATTCTTTACAGGAATTAATCTGAGTGTAACATAATCGTGTGAAGCAAACAAAGCCATGCCACAGGGATGAACTTGTGCTTTCTAATGGGGTCGAGTTGTGGCCTGCCACGATGATCCATTCGGCGAATTTACAGACAATTTGGACGTGCTTTTTCAGCTATTCAGCTATTCTAGTTGCAATGATAACACCACGTGCGAATGGCCTGCGATGTAAGGCTCCAGGTCAAGGTTTTTGCAGCCGCTCAGTCGTGAACGTGTGTGTTGTCATTAGTGTAAGTAGTTTGTTAGTTAGGGACCAATAACTACAGCAGTTTGGTGTCAGAATTAAAGAATTTTTGAATAAATTTCTGTATTTTGCAAAAGTTGTGTGAAAATTCTCACATCCCTACACAAGGTCTGGATGTCCACGTAGCGCAGATAACTGTAAAGTTTGTGTGCCCAAAAGTGTCAACGTTTGTTAAGCTTATGGGACGTAACTTACAAACCTACTTATGAAGTACTACTAAAGATGGGGAACGGCGTCGCGCATAGTAGCATAGCGCCTCAAAGCGCTCGGACTCTCCGCCGCGGCTCAGATTTATCAACTGTATTGCCAATCAATTATTAGTGGGGCAATGGTGAAGCTTCTAGTCTGTCTTCAATTCACGATACATCATCCACGAACACGACTCAAATGATACCGTCAAAGCTTGGAAGCTTGAATGGCGGGCTGTGGTCATCAGCAATGGAAATAGGTTCTGTCTGCACGTCTGCGTTCGATGTAGACCTTTGGAGCGCTGTCTCGCAGACAGCATTCGTCCAAGAGACATCCATCCCTCCCCGGGCCTTATGTACTGGGATGCGATAAGTCGCAACTCGCAATTTTTAAATGTCATTCAATCTAAAGGAGATGTTCTAAAGGGACAAACCTCTGCGACCTTAGCGCTTGCCTGCGAAAGGCAAAGGTCCCAGGTTCGAGTCCCAGTTCCGACACACAATTTTAATCTGCCAGGAAGTTTCATATCAGCGCACACTCCGCTGCAGAGTGAAAGTTTCATTCTAGTTCATAAGTAGTTTGTCTGTTTACTTCTTTTTTTTATTTTTTTGATAAACCTCCATTACAGACTGTACATGAAACTCAACGTTCTCTACAAGACGTGGGGCAACTTCTCTGGCCAGGGTGACCTCAAGACGCCTCCAATCGACTACGCGTGGGATATGGACAATACACACTCACACTCACCCCCATGTCGAGAGAGGACTCGAACCTCCGATGGGGAGCAGCCGCGCACTCCGCAATAGAGCGTTCGGCCACTCCCGCGTGGCAACGGTGAGACTGCAACTCACACGTGCGACTCTTCGGGCTACAGCTTGTAATGTTTATCATATTATTAAGTAATTATAGTTCCGTTCTACCACTTCCAAACAAGATACTTAGCTTTTCAACATTACGATGTATGGGGGTTCTGCTCGCTGCAACATTATTCTCCTGGGGCGTCGTGGTAGAAATAAATACTCGTAGGTACAATTTTTCACCTCTTCTTTAATTTGCAATCAAACTTCTTCTCCACCCAAAACATTACAACTTTATAACATGCGTAAACAATGGAACAGAACTTAGCTGACAGAACTTCCATTTTAAAACAACAGACTGACATAGCTTCCTGAGCTCTTTACAAACGACTAAAACTCGAACTCCCCCACGCAAGACGGTGAGGCAAATATATAACATCGGCAATAATGACCTTACATTATGCATTGTTCATAACAATTGAATATACTAATTTACAATTAGCAAACACACAAATAAAACATTTCATGTCCACAAAAATAATCAAAATATAAAATGAAAACTATACATACAATAATTTTACATGCCACATATCTTTTTGAGATGAAATCGCGGTACTTTTTGTTTCATAACAAAGAGTAATGTTAAATGTCAATTAATTTGTTAATTAGTACATCATACATGTTCCTATAATATGCCGGCCGCGGTGGCCGAGGGGACTGAGGCGCTTCAGTTACGGTCTGCACGGCCACTACGGTCGGGGGTTCGAATCCCCCCTCGGGCATGGATATTTGTGCCGTCCTTAGTTGTAAGTAGTTCATAAGTAGTTTGTAAGTTTAGGGACTGATGACCCCGTAGTTAAGTCCCTTAAGCTTAACAAACATTTGAATCCTATAATATAATGAGCTATGAAATATGTCGGCCATTCTCAAAATAAGTTCAAAATCTCACGTCAGTCAATATATACAAAGGAATACAATATAGAAATTTTGACTATTACATTAATTAACACAATTAGCTGGTCAACACAAGTTGTTTATGAGCCGAACATATATGCAATGCTATTTATTTTAATTTACATAAAGTTTCTAAAATTCGTCTATCTAGTTCTTGAAATAATGTACAATGACAAAACTATTGTTTATAGAACTGTCTGGAAACCATCTAAATGAATATCTCAATTAATGAAATCTATCACTTGTTTTAATCACAGTATCACCGAGACACTGTCCTATTCTGATTCCTAGGTTGGCTATTTCGTTTTCAACTAACTTCGCACGCAACATGTATCACTATTGAACTACACGATTCCGGGACCGACGCAAACAGTATCGTACGATAACACTGAGATGAGAGGACCAGGCAGACGGTAATGTACTGTAACATTGAGATGAGAGGGTCGGCAGTATCATCACAAGCTCTTGCAGAACTACGCGAACAGGTAGAGCATAAGTGAAACGTTGTTACCCAAGACAGTTTCCCATCTCAATGTTGAAACGGATGCCACATCGTGTGCATGTATTGCTGCCCGTATACGCTACGCCACGCATGGATTAGGGCCTTCTTCCGCCGTACCGCTTGAACTGTTGATCTGTAAATGTAATCACTTCACATACTTCAAATGCACCACTTCAGGAATAGCTTGCAAGTTAATTGGAAGACTCTAAGAGGATTTAGCTATCATCAGTGGATTTAGAAAAAGAAAGTTTCTTGTTACTGATTGCCACGGATTCCATTTCATGTTTGTAAGTTGGCGAATGCATGTAACGTAAAAGACAGCTCTCAGGCTTTTACAACGAGGCCAAATATTGGCAAACACATTTGCTCTTCATGTTAACGGCGTCGTAATCGACTGCATTGCACCAGCAGAAGTAGAACTGTATTTTCTTCAGGACTAAACAGATTGACCTAGAACAGCCTCCACGGCTTGTATCCGTTACGCGTCACACCTTCATTCAAACAAACCCTCAGCAGTGTCCACTATCGAGGGACTTGGTACAATGCCATGATGGTGGCCATCTGCTCCAAAGCCTTTGGCTTTCAAAGACTTATCGTCCAATTACAGCACCGGCAGATAATCGATAGCTTGTAATTACAGGTTCTGCCGCGGCAGATACGAATCGAACAGGTTAGCCCCGACAGCAGTAGCGTCGCCATTACGGCAATAGACGACCTATAAACTTATTTGGCAGGTGCAAATGCTCGCACCGAAGACCAAAAGCGCTTATAGTCGTCTTCCCCGACAGAAAGATTTGGCAATTGTCAATGTACAAGTGTCGTTACTAAGGACAAACCGCTATATTCTTCTGCAGTGTAATGTTGCGGTGGCACGAAACATTTACCTGCTACCGTAGCAGACGACACGAATGTCTTTGTATGTCGCATGTTCCTACCCTATGAAGGGTACTCCGAAAGAAGGACACCATCGAAATTTTTTCCCAAATTGCTGATATGTCTATCACATGTCGTCTTCAATGTGTATTTCAATATGAACCATTTCTGTTAAGAGAAATGGAGTTCCTTGCGCAGAAATTGAAACAAAAAGCACCATAAAGGGAAAGATAAGGCCTGTCGAACTGTTCCATAGATAAAATGGGCGCAGTACAATATTAACTCCGACAATATTCACAAGTTACAACGTAGGAGCTCATTGTTGGTTATCGGTATCAGTGTATTGTCTGCACTCTTTATTCTGTGTTATTCTATCAGACTTACCGAGAACATTTTATAGTTCGTTTGTCAGTAACAACGGTATGGAAACGATAACACGAAAGCGTAAATCGTACTGAATATTGTATGTAGCGAAGCTACAGTTATTTAGATTGGAGACAACGATGTGCTTTCAATCGGTACCGGGAGAAACAAGATTTAAGATTTTTAAATGAGTTCATTTGCCCTGAATCACATCAACAGCAATATATTTACATCTGTGGCAGTGGCGAATGGTGCTTCAGATGACTGGCGGTTAACTCCTTTCAGTGTCCTATCTTTCGATGTTTCGGCACCTCCCCTCCCTCCTAGCCATTTCAGATATGTTTTCGTTACAAGATCTGCAGCGTATCTTACCTGGGCTTGTTTGCGCTTGCTTCACCTCGAACTGACGCGTCAGCCTACCAAGCTTTGTTATTTCACACTTCTCTTCCAAGCTTAAAGCTGCGTAATTTTTTTTTTTAAAGTACTGAACGTCGTTCATTTCTCTATGATAATAAACAACATATGAATGTACTCATGGGTTGGGGGTTTCATGAAGACTAAAAAACAGTAAGAAACTGATTACACTGTTAAGTGAATGTAACAAAATGAATCTGTTACGATGAAGAGAGAAGCTATCTTCGGGTCACGTGACACTGTAAGCGTCACCCCTTCCTAACCTTACGCATGCGCAAAGGCTGCTTTTCCTCAAACAGTTAAATATTTGTTACAACAAAGAGTACAAATGTCGTTTACCCTGAAAGTCGCGACGCATTTTCGAGAACCTCCAAAGATATGTGGCAAGTTATAATACA
The DNA here is from genome assembly GCA_026315105.1 of Locusta migratoria. Lineage (NCBI taxonomy): Eukaryota > Metazoa > Arthropoda > Insecta > Orthoptera > Acrididae > Locusta > Locusta migratoria. The sequence continues at coordinate 431,040,230 of CM048747.1, forward strand.
AAAGTCACTGTTGTTCACCTATCTGTTAAACATAAGATTGCTTTTAATCTATCTCGAACCCACTGCCTTCGACACCGCAATGCGATGCCGCTAACCACACAGCCATTCTTGCTAGTTAGAGTAGTAGTGACTTCACTATTATTCATGATAAGGTCTTCTGAAGGCTTTGACAGTTGACGCGTCTTTAATTTATAAAGATTTCTAACAAATACGACGTGCTTTTGATAAGTCTTCAATTGCCAAAAACAGTCATTGAAGGGGGAGGGGGCCGGCCGCGGCGGCCGAGAGGACTGAGGCGCGTCAGTCACGGTAGGCACGGCCACTACGGTCGGGCGTTCGAATCCCCCCTCGGGCAGGATATTTGTGCCGTCCTTAGGATTAGCTAGCTCATAAATAGTTGTACGTTTAGGTACTGATGACCCCATAGTTAAGTCCCATAAGCTATACAAACATTTGAACATTTGAAAGGGGGGAGATGTTGCCTACATGGAGGATATGCACGTGCGCAAAGCGAGGTGCGCAATAGCTTCATTGTCTAGCTTCAGGACCATTCGTGCGTTACCGCCAGAGCTCGTCTCCACCAGCTTCAACGCCAATGTTAAAAGTGGCGTTTACTCTCGCCCCTCCCTGCCACGGGAGCGTACACATGCTGCCTCCAGGGGGTTCAGAAGAGAATTTGAACCTCAGCTGCGCATGCGCATTGCAACGCTGCGGCCACTGCCGTCTATATTAAGCGGCCGCGCTGGGACTCGTATACGTGCTGTCTCCGCGACGTAAAACGTTTCTCACGCGATAAAAATTATTTGAATGTACATGTAAAATGATTTGATAGAAGAACGAAACGAAGAATGATAGTTTAAAAACACTTATTTTATTTATTTACTTTTTTTTCACGGCGTGATTTTTTTAGGGGTTCAGTGAACCAGTGAACACACAGGACGCGGCGCAACTGTAGTGGGGTATGATTTATGTGTTACAAGTAGCACGAATTTCGAAAGAAGTTGTTTCTCGGCATTTTGATTCACCGGTGTGCACAGAGTTCGTGGGCCTCTTGCTAATGAAGACGAGACGTGGTCAGAAAAGAATATCAGGTATTATTGTTATTCGTGAAACAGCAACAGAAAATAAAAGTACCACATGAAGAGCGAACAGAGAAGGCGCTGTACACCAACTGGCATGCTTGGAAAACAAGTCAATCACCAGCGCAAACATATTGTGGAGACTGTAGTGTACGACCTTTAACGGTCGTCAAATCCACTACAGCTTGCATGATTCGTCAAATCCCTATCTGCCAGAAGAACTGAACATTACGAAAATATTTCCAATGTTCCAAGGAGAATATCGCGATGTAAAAGCGAGTTACGAGACCCACAGGGGTATAATTTTAGGGGGTAGACTATCTCGTTCGGGAACACAACGCCCGATGTACAGTTGCAGAACGACATTTGACCATAGCTGTCGTTCTGCAATTATTTGAAAGCTGTTATGCCCCATCTATTCACCTTTACCGATGTACAGTGTTGGCGATCAGCACAATGGCACATGAAGCAAGGTGAAGAATTTTATTCTAGAAAGCAGTCTAATAAGGAAAAGTCTAAGAAGTATAGAGGTTGAAGCAATTTGCTTTTATTATGGTAAAAAATTTAACAGTTTTTAAAATCTCAAATACGATTTTTACCAAAAAAAAAAAAAAAAAAAAAAAAAAAAAAAAAAAAAAAAAAAAAAAAAAAAAACACCTACACGTATTTGTATTCAATGTCTCTAACATCTACAGTCCAATTTGGAAAGTGTATTTCACATACTGTATACCCACAATATGAAAGGAGAAAAAGCCACGGTGGAGTAGCCGAGCGGTCTAAAGTGCCTCGCTGCGGAGCGTGCGGTTGCTCGCCGTGGAGGTTCGAGTCCTCCCTGGGGCATGGGTGAGTGTGTTTGTCCTTAGGTTAGTTTACCTAGGTTTAAGTAGTTTGTAAGCTACGGACTGATGACCACGCAGTTTGGTCCAATAGATTTACAGACATTTGAAAGGAGAGAAAAAGGAATTCATAATGTTTGATCCAGAATGAAACTTGTCACTCTGCAGCGGAGTGTGCGCTGATATGAAACTTCCTAGCAGATTAAAACTGTGTGCCGGATCCGGGACTCGAACCTGCGATTTTTGCCTTTCGCGGGCAAGCGCTCTACCGACTCAGGCCTTTAACCTAGCGGGGAGACCCAAAATAAGGCTACACTCGTTAGCAAATGATAAAGTGCTGATTCAGCAGTTTTAGAAGAACGAGTTGGTAGCTAGTCCAAAAGTAGACCTGTGCATCTCACACTTACAGCACCATTACCACAGCCTTCAGAACACATCAAAGCGACTCGGCGAGTCATTCCATTCCTCGGTGTGGCTGCAACTCTCGCGTCCTGTACCGCAGAAGACAAGACTGCTCCCCAGTCAGCGGCGTGACGGCCACTGGTTGTCCACTGCACACACGCTGCGGGGCGTGTCCTCTCTGCCGCTTCAAGCTCAAAACCCGCTCGCCACGCCCTCCAGAGACTCCGCTCACTATATTCTCTGCCAAAATAACGTGTCGATGAAAAAAATAAATAAAATAAAATAAAATAAAATAATGGAAATCACTGATCCGCCTCATCCGAAACAATTCAGGTCCTATCTTAAATCGCTGGCCGCGGTGGCCGAGGGGACTGAGGCGCTCCAGTCACGGTCTGCATGGCCACTACGGTCGGACGTTCGAATCCCCCCTCAGACATGGATATTTGTGCCGTCCTTAGTTGTAAGTAGTTCATAGGTAGTTTGTAAGTTTAGGGACTGATGACCCCGTAGTTAAGTCCCATAGACTCTACAAACATTTGAATTTATCTTAAATCAATGAAATGAGCGATGACCTCTATCCAGACAATCGTAGGTCAATCTAGAGTTCTGACAGTAGACAGTAAAAGGACAGATTGAGTTTCAAATTCAACGTTTAAGAAATCGTTCCTGCAGAAGGGTCATACAAAATGCAGTTATTTCGTCATCGTAAAAATTTCTCAATGGAGAACAAAGTTATAGGCATCTCTGCTGCAGAGAAGCATCTGAGAAAGCAAATAAACCTCTTGGTACAGATGGCAACCAGTTCGGATTCACAAAGAGTACTCTACGCCACTGGCTCCTTACTTATATTTATCACGAATGTTTGGTCCAACGTAAATCCAAAAGGAAGGTTACTTCCATTTATTAGAAAAGTAAAAGAACGGCGCCGCATATTTTCAGATAAATATCATTAACAGCAGAACTCTTAAACGTACTCTCCGCCGAATATAGCAAGATTACTTGTGTCGGAAATGCTTCTGACGATGTATCAGATCGCCTTTAAAAAGCATTACTCAGCTCAGCTAGCCCTTGCTTTATATCCTTACGAGCCATGGGCACCTGCATATTCTTCGATTTCCAAACATGCGATTGACACTACGCAGCAGTGCAGGCTTCCAACGAAAGTACGAGCAAGTGGAATTGGTGTCAATATGTGACTGACTCGAAGTCATATTAACCAATAGAACCGTGTAAGCAGTATTTGAAGTCGAATATTCTTCAGAGATATGGATATCGTCAGGAGTGCCTCAGGAAAGTGTGACAGTGACGTTTTTACATCGTATCTGCATAAAGGATATGACGGACGGTGTGAATAGCAATCTGCGGCTGTTTTCTAATGATGCTGAGGTGTACGAGAAAATGTCGGGATTGTATGACTGGGGACGAGTGGTAAGTTCGCAGCTTTACGTCAGGATGATGCGTGATACCTGACGGAGCGCCAGAGGACGTATTGAAGTTTGCAAGTTTATTCAATTCAAGAATCCGTGGTGTACGCGCTAGCTCGGATGGAACTAGATCAGCAGGCCGTGTTAACTCGTCGTCTCGCCACGTCGTCTATGAGCCGGCTATTGTGCCGTTCTTATGGACGTCTGGGAGTTTAAGCAGAGACTCCAGGAGGAGTCCTCAGTCCCTTCTCCGGTCTATGTCACTGCTTGTTGGTCCAAGCCGAAACACTAGAGTCGGATACAGCGGTGACAGACAATCTCCCAATACCGCCGGTAGGGTTTGCACCAGAGTGCTACCTCGTCGACACTGTCATTGGCCTTTAGGAAACCAACCAATAACCTCTGAGATGGACTCAGGCAGCAACCATATTCAGCGTTGTGAAGACGGTAGACAGCGGTTCAACATCTTCCCGGATGATGGTCAGTTCGAAGTGCAACAGTTGTCTCCGGGCTGCTGCAACTAATGGCTACCAGCAGTTATTAGACCATTTTTTTTATTTGAGACATAAGCTGAATACAGTGATTAGATCGTTGGATCGTCAACTACCTTCCTGGCATCATCCATTCCAAAGACCGTGACTACACTTCTAAGAGCGAGAGTATATATACAGAAATCGGCTGAAGCCGTGACGTATGGGACGTTTCGTAATGACCAAATGTATCCTACCTGAGAGTGCAACGTTCACGCAGTGAGCCATTTAACTGCTGACATGTCCTCAGTCTTATTCACTCTTGTGACTTTCTTGTAGTTAAGAAATGTTCACAAGCTGACGAATATACTCTCTCGCTTTCTTTGTCGTCCGTCGCAGTCAACAGTCGACTGACTGTAGGCTTTCAACTCGCCGACGCAGCGTGTGCTGTCGTCACACGAGACTGACGTCGTATTTACGACCGAGCTGATAACCCGCTTCCGCCCCCTCAGGGGCTCAGCATTAATTTGTTGAGTACGGGCTTGGCGAACCCGGGGTCCTGAGCTGTGGGCTGTGTCGCGCCAACAGTCCGCTACTCCGTAAGCTCTGTGCGTGCCTCAACGACCATCGTTCGGCGCGACGGTGGAACGTTGTACGTTTCAGAGCCCGGGGATCTTGGCTTAATCGCCCGGGTCGCGAGGACGGTACAAACCTCTATAAAAAAAAACCTCAATCTCAAGGTGTGCTACGTGCCGAGGAGATGCATGGCTGTTGAGGTTGAACAGCCACTAGCGAGCAACCTCTGAGGAACCTGCCGCACCTCAGTTGTATAAGGCTTACCCAGGCAAGCGGGGCTCTGCCTGGGTGGACCTTTAGTTCCCTAGCTGCTCGTGGGACGAGAATGAAACGAGCAAGTAACAGCGTCGCCACACGCAAACCTGGCGTTTCTAAGCGTGGTAGAAGAGACTTTAATGCCGCACAATATGACCCCCAATCGTTCCCTTCCCTGGCTACCCCATGGGAGGAACGACGGGCGAAAGACAGGGTTGAGCCTTACTCCCCTAAATTTCTTGTATGTGCCATAACTGATTGGGAAACGTTCAGTAATACTAAGCCACTCTTCTTTGTGGAGAACTTGGAAGATACGTTTGGCGAGGTTTCGGGGCTGTCGAAGATGAGAAGCGGTGCAATCCTCATTGAAGCGGCGTCCCCAGCACAGTCACGGGCGCTTCTGGCCTGTGATAAGCTGGGAGATGTTCCTGTGACAGTCACCCCTCACAAAAGTCTTAATATGGTTCAGGGGATTATTTACCATCGCGATCTCCTGCTGCAGTCAGACGACGAATTACGCGCCTACCTAGAACGGCGAGGTGTCCACTTCGTCAGGCGCATCTGTAGGGGATCTAAGGAGAACAAGGTAGCCACCGGTGCCTTCATCCTGGCCTTTGAGGGCGATTCTTTGCCCGAAAAGGTCAAGGTTATGGTCTACCGGTGCAATGTAAAACCTTATATTCCTCCTCCGATGCGGTGCTTCAAATGCTGGAAATTTGGGCACATGTCCTCCAGGTGCAATTCCAGCTCCACCTGTAGAGAATGCGGGCGTCCATCCCATCCGGACGCTCCTTGTGCTCCTCCTCCTATATGCGTAAACTGCGGACAGCACCACCCTCCTTGCTCGCCTAACTGCACAGTGCTCCATAAAGAGAGAAAAATTATGGAGTATAAAACCATGGACAAACTGTCATACAACGAGGCCAAGAAGAAGTTTGAGCGATTGCACCCAATAGCATTAAAGACGTCATTTGCGAGTGTCACGTCGTCACCTTTTTCTTCGGTGACGACTGTCCCCACATCTGTGCCAACTTCTGTGGGCCCTCAGGGCCGTAAAGCTCCATCAGCCCCCTCGATGGTTGGGGGCTCTCCACCATGTGCTCCCCCCACTACATCTCCTGGGGGAGCACATCCCCCCACACCGTCGGGGACAACGGTCCCCGTCACCCAGCCGGAGAAGCACCAACTTCCTCCGGCTCCTCTCGCTCGGAAGGGGTCCCTTGGGACGCTCCCTTCCGAGGCATCTCAGAGTACCACGGAGGGTCCCAGCCCACGGCTGTCGGACTCGCACGCCCTTGGTCAAAGGGGTCCGCGCTCTACATCGGGCCCTGACACCGTCTCTGAGAAGCCCTCTCAGTCCTTAAAACCGAAGGGACAGCGAGAGGAAAAGAAGAAGAAGCTGAAGAAAAAGGAATCATCTGTGGCTCTAAAGCCACGCCTTGTCACAACTTCTGCTTCTGATGACGAGTTGGAGATCCTTGCATCCCCCAAGGATCTCGCTCTCCTGGACTCTCCAGAACCAATGGTCCTGGATCCAGTCGGAACACATTCGACAGCAGCAGGTAGTGAACCTATGGACTAATGATCCCTATCCTATCATGGCCTCTCCAGTCAGCACTACTCACATTCTCCAGTGGAATTGTGGTGGTTTTTTCTCCCATTTGGCAGAGTTACGGCAGCTTCTCGCCACTTCACCTGCACTGTGCGTTGCCCTGCAGGAGACCTGGTTCCCCCCGACGCGATGTCCTGCCTTACGAGGCTATCGGGGATATTACCGGAATCGCACAGTTTATAACAGGGTTTCAGGTGGAGTCTGTATTTTTGTCCTTTCATCTGCATACAGTGAGTCTATTGCTCTCCAAACGCCTTTAGAAGCTGTGGCAGTCAGAGTGAAGACTACAATCGACCTCACCATTTGCAGTGTATACCTGCCCCCAGACGACGTAGTACCCCAACATGTGTTGGCGGCGCTGATTTCTCAGCTCCCCTCACCTTTCTTACTTCTGGGGGATTTTAACGCCCACAACCCCCTGTGGGGAGGTACTACGATTACTGGCCGTGGCAGAGACGTTGAGAGTTTATTCTCTCAGCTTGACCTCTGCATTTTAAATACCGGTGCTGCCACACACTTCAGTGTGGCTCACGGCACTTACTCTGCAATTGATCTGTCAGTATGTAGTCCTGGCCTTTTACCGTCAGTCCACTGGAGAGTGCATGATGACTTGTGTGGTAGTGACCATTTCCCAATATTCCTTTCACTACCACAGCCTCAGTCCCCTGGATGTTTGCCCAGATGGGCTCTTAACAAAGCTAACTGGAAGGAGTTTACTACCACTGCAAAGATTGGCCCTCCATCGGATGTCAGCATAGATGAGGTGACTGAGAGTCTCACCGCAGCCATTATCTCTGTGGCCGAACGTACGGTCCCTAGCTCTTCTGGATCCCCTCGGCGGAGGACGGTGCCCTGGTGGTCGCCAGAGATCGCTGAGGCTATTAGAGATCGAAGGCGTGCACTCCAGCGTCATAAGAGACGCCCGTCCTTGGAGAACCTCATTGCGTTCAAGTGCCTCCGTGCACGAGCACGTCTGTTAATTAAACGTCGTAAACAAGAGTGTTGGGAACGGTATGTGTCCACCATTGGCACATATACCTCTCCATCCCAGGTCTGGCAGAAGATCAGACGCCTCCATGGTTACCAGAGTGCTTCAGGCGTGCCAGGGATTTCTCTGAATGGAGTAGTTTGTACAGACCCAGATGCCATTGCTGAACATCTAGCTGAGCACTATGCTCGGAGTTCTGCATCTGTGAATTACCCGCCAACCTTTCCTACCGTGAAAGAGCGGGAAGAACGGAAGCGACTCTCCTTCTCGACCCGCCGAATTGAATCCTACAACGCTCCATTCAGTGAATGGGAATTCCTCGGTGCCCTTGCACATAGTCCCGATACCAGCCCCGGGCCAGATCGCATTCATAACCAGATGCTAAAACACCTATCAGCGCAGTCTATGCGAACCATCTTATCCGTCTTCAATCGTATCTGGAACGATGGTGTCTTTCCGTCACAGTGGCGAGAAAGTATCATTGTGCCAGTGCTCAAGCCGGGTAAAAACCCCTGCGATTTGGACAGTTACCGTCCCATCAGCCTCACCAACGTTCTTTGCAAACTGCTGGAACGTATGGTGAGCCGGCGGCTGTGCTGGGTACTGGAGTCTAGAGGCCTGCTGGCTCCATGTCAGGGCGGTTTCCGTCAAGGCCGCTCCACTACAGACAACCTCGTTCACTTGGAGTCCCGTATTCGTACTGCCTTTGCTCAACGTCAACATCTTGTCGCGGTGTTTTTCGATTTGAGGAAGGCATATGATACAACATGGAGACATCACATCCTTCAGACGTTACATGAATGGGGTCTTCGAGGCCAGCTCCCTATTTTTATCCAAAACTTTTTAGCTGTCCGTACGTTTCGTGTCCAAGTTGGTGCTTCTCGTAGCACTCCTCATGTGCAGGAAAATGGGGTCCCTCAGGGCTCTGTTTTAAGTGTCCCCTTATTTTTAGTAGCAGTTGGGTCGTCAGTATCCCCCTCTCTCTATGCTGACGACTTCTGTATTTCTTTTAGCTCTTCCAGCACCCAAGTTGGTGAACGTAGGTTACAAGGAGCCATTCAGAAGGCACAGTCCTGGGCTCTGGCCCATGGCTTCCAGTTCTCTCCTGCAAAGACCAGAGTTATGCACTTCTGTCGACGTCGGACGGTTCATCCACAGCCCGAAATTTATCTTGACAACCACCTCTTAGAGGTTGCTGAAACTCACTGGTTTTTAGGACTCGTATTTGATTCTAGGCTGACATGGCTCCCTCACATTCAACAGCTGAAACAGAAGTGCTGGCGCCAGCTAAACGTTCTCCGCCATCTGGGCCATACGAACTGGGGTGCCGATCGGTCCACACTGTTGCGGATATACCACGCTTTGGTGCAGTCCCGTCTGGACTTTGGATGCCTTGCCTATGGCTCCGCATCCCCCTCGGCATTGCGCTTGCTGGACCCCATTCACCACTGTGGGGTTCGCATCGCGACGGGTGCTTTCCGCACCAGTCCCGTGGACAGTTTACTTGCAGAGGCCGGGGTCCCACCTCTGCGGATCCGCCGCCAGCAACTGCTCGCGGCCTATGCTGCTCATGTTCATAGCACGCCAGGCCACCCGAACCAACGTTTGCTTTTCTCCCGCACGGTCGTCCGTCCTCAACAACGGCGACCCCGTTCCGGTCACACGATCTCCTTCCGTGTCCAGTCCCTTCTGTTGGAACTAGAGTCTTTCCCTGTCCCATCTCCGCATCGGGCCCGTACGCGTACGCTCCCATGGTGTGTACCGAGGCCATGCTCTAGGCTGGACTTGGCCGATAGACCCAAAGACTCTGTTCCTCCAGAGGCACTCCGCCGTCAGTTCTTTGCTGTTGTTGCAGAGTACACTGGATACGACATCGTCTATACGGACGGTTCGTTGGTTTGTGGCCGTGTTGGCTTTGCCTATGTCCATGGCGATCACGCTGAGCAGCGGTCTCTGCTGGATGGCTGCAGTGTGTACACTGCCGAGTTGGTGGCCATTCTCCGTGCTCTTGAGCATATGCGCTCCTGCTCAGGTGGGTCTTTTCTGCTCTGCAGTGACTCCCTGAGCAGTCTTCGCGCACTTGATCAGTGTTACTCACGTTCCTCCTTGGTGCTGGCTATCCATGAGACACTTTTTGCTCTCGACCAGTCAGGACGCTCTGTGGTCTTCATTTGGTCTCCTGGTCACATCGGCATCCCGAACAACGAACGAGCCGATGAGCTAGCCAAACAGGCTGTCCATGCGCCCGTGTTAGACATTGGCCTCCCGGCCTCAGATTACAAGTCTGTGTTGCGCCATAGAGTACGTGAGCTTTGGGCCGCAGAGTGGCGTAGCCTGAGCCATCAAAACAAACTCAGGGCAATAAAGGAGACCACAGCTGTGTGGCACTCGTCCATGCGGGCCTCTCGCCGGGACTCGGTAGTCCTGTGCCGGCTCTGCACCGGCCACACTTGGCTGACCCATGGCCATCTCCTCCGCGGTGAGGACCCGCCTCGTTGCCGTTGTGGCTGCCCCTTGACGGTGGCCCACATTTTGATGGACTGCCATCTTTTAGCCGCTCTGCGGCGGGATTTTAATTTTCCTGAAATTTTATCTGAAGTTTTACGTAACGATGCCAATATGGCTGATTGTGTTTTAGGTTTTATTCATGACAGCGGTTTTTACAACTCTATATGAAGCTTGTGTTGCCCCGTGGCTGACCCTTCCTATTTTATTTTCATGGTCGGTCAACCACGAACTTTGTCTTTGTCATTTTATTTCCACACTTGTTTGCTGTTTCCGTGTGATTGTGTCCCTTTTGTGTTGTCTCCTGCCTTGTTGTTCTTTGTCGAATTTGTTTACATTTTATTGATTGAGTGGGGTTTTCCTCCCGTAGCAGTTTTAACTCTGGGCGAACTTTTCAGTGTTTCCACACTTGTCTAGCTCTTTGATGGAATGGGGGACTGATGACCTCCGCAGTTTTGTCCCCCTAAAACATCAAACCAACCAACCAACCCGCTTCCGCCTAACTTGGCTGGCGTTTACTTCAGCAATGCAAGATTTTAACAAGTTTCTCTGTAACAATTTTGCGCTGTAATAGTACGATGCAAAATGACTTGCGAAAAATTTATATTTGCTGTGAGTTATGGCATTTAGCCGTAAATGTTTAAACCAATCTGATGCAGATGAGTAGGAAAAACAGTGCCATAATATTCGAATTCAATAAACCTAGTCAGCTACTTAACGTTGCAGAGCGATATGATACACAGCGAGCTTGTAAGGACAGTCGTGGTAAAGGCTATTCTACTTCGTTTTATTGGGAGAATTTGATTCAAGTGTAACGGATCATCATACAGTACTTACGCGACCCCATCCTGAGTATTGCTGAAGTGTTTGGGATCCGCTCCAGATTTGCTTATCGGTAGACATAGAAGCGATTGAGAGGCAGTTTGCTAGGTTTGTTGTACGTTCGATCAATGCCTTAGTGTTAAAGAGATACACGTGGAACTCGAATAGGAATCGCTATAAGGAAGGTGACGTCCGTTTCGGGAAACACTGTTCAGGAAATTTAGACCGCCGGATTTCATAGCTGATAGCAGAAATATTCTACTGTCGTCTACTCACATTTCACTCAAAGTCCACTGAGATATTTGGTAAGAGTCGTAAAGAGAGATAGACACAAACGTTCTTCTTCGTCTTCTTTGGGAGTGGAACAGAATGGAACAGAACAGTAACTGACTAGTAGTTTTATTAGGTACTCTGTACTACGCACCTCATGTTGGATGACTGAATATTGATGTAGATATAAATAAAAAATACTGTGCCACACAAAGTCGGGTTACATTGCATTATGTTTTCTGGCTACAAAGAAACTTGTTTTCTATAACAAAAGTAAAATATATAATATAGTGAGGACAGTTTACTACTCACCGCAAAGACGTGGCGACGAGCTGCGACAGGCACATACAAAAGACACACACATACAACACATTCAGCTATCGGCCATGGCCTTCTTCAGAAATAGAGCACTCACGCAATCACACAGGCACACAACACAGTCATACAACCATCACCTCCGACTGCCACACTTCGAATCACGCTCTGCAGCGAATCGGGGACGGGAAGGGAGGGGAGGGGGAGGGGATAGAAAGGTTACGTCACGGTGGTGGGGATGTGTTAGATGGGAATAACGAGATGCAGCTTAGGAATGGAGTGGGGAGGCGGGTGAGGGGAGAAAATAAAATAAAATAAAGTAAAGTAAAATAGAGTAAAATAATTCATGTACACTGCAAGTGCACAAGACCACATATACACACATACACATGCACACACACACACACACACATATACACACACACGATCACACATTCACACACCACTCAAATCAGGCGAGGTTTGGGATACAGAGGTAGGAACTGTAAGGTACGGAATATATATATATATATATATATATATATATATATATATATATATATATATATATATAGGCCTCAACCTAAGATAACTTCCCTATATATATATATATATATATATATAGGGAAGTTATCTTAGGTTGAGGCCTGGTTGATTTCGGGATCGGAGAATGTATTGTAGGGATAACTCCCATCTGTGCAGTTCAGAAAAGCTGGTGGTGGATGGGAGGATCCAGATGGCCCGGGTTGTGAAGCAGCCATTGAAATCAAGCATGTGCTCCGCTGCATGCTGTGCCACAGGGTGGTCCACCTTGTTTTTGGCCACAGTTTGGCGGTGGCCATTCATCCTAATGGACAGCTGGTTGGTGGTCATGCCAATATAGAAAGCTGTACAGTGCTTGCAGCACAGGTGGTAAATTACGTGGCTGCTTTCACAAGTGGCCCGGCCTCTGATAGGGTAAGATAAGCCTGTGACAGGACTGGAATAGGAAGTGCTGGGTGGGTGGATTGGACAGGTCTTGCAGCGGGGTCTTCCACAAGGATATGATCCCTGTGGCAGTGAGCTGGGTTTCGGGGTGGCATAAGGATGAACTAGGATGTTGTGAAGGTTGGGAGGGCGACGGAACACCACTTTAGGAGGGGTGGGAAGGATCTTGGGCAGGATGTCTCTCATTTCAGGGCATGAGGATAGAAAATCAAAACCTTGGCGAAGGATGGAATTTAGTTGTTCGAGACCAGGGTAGTACTGGGTGACAAGGGGAGCGCTCTTTTGTGGATGGTTACTAGTGTTAGGAAGAGGATTTGGGGTGTGTGAGGATATGGCACGGGAGATTTGTTTGCGGACTAGGTCTGTGGGGTAGTTTCTGTTTGTGAAGGCCTTTGTGAGACCTTCAGCATATTCAGAAAGGGAATTCTTGTCACTGCAGATATGCCGTCCACGGGTGGCCAGGCTGTAAGGGAGGGATTTTTTGACGTGGAAGGGATGGCAACTGTCAAAATGTAGGTTTAATATGGACGGAAGTGTGGATGGAGCCATCAGTGAGGTGGAGGTTGACATCCAGGAATGTGGCATGGTTGGTTGAGGAAGACCAGGTGAAGTGGATGGGAGAGAAGGAATTGAGGTTCTGAAGAAAGGAGGATAGGGTGTCCTGGCCGTGAGTCCAGATCATGAAAATATCATCAATGAACCGGAACCAGGCCAGAGGCTTGAGGTTTTGGGATGCTAGGAAGGATTCCTCCAGACGGCCCATGAACAGGTTGGCATAGGAGGGTGCCATGCGGGTGCCCATGGCTGTGCCTTGGATTTGATGGTAAACTTTCCCCTCAAAGGAAAAGTAGTTGTTAAGTAGGATGAAATTGGTAAGGGTTATGAGGAATGAGGTATCAGGCTTGCGTTCAGAGGGACGTTGGGAGAGGTAGTGTTCCAGAGCGGCAAGGCCATGGGCATGTGGGATGTTGGTGTATAGGGAGGTGGCATCCACTGTGACAAGTAAAGATCCAGGAGGCAAAGGGGTGGGAATGGTGGAGAGTCGGTGAAGGAAGTGGTTGGTATCCTTGATGTGGGAAGGTAGATTTTGGACAATAGGTTGGAGGTGTTGGTCAACTAGGGCTGAAATTCGTTCGGTAGGCGCACAGTAACCAGCCACAATAGGGCGTCCAGGATTATTAGGTTTGTGGATTTTGGGGAGCATGTAAAAGGTGGGTGTGCGGGGTGCTGCTGGGGTGAGGAGGGAGATGGATTCAGGGGAGAGTTTCTGGGAGGGGCCATAGGGTTTTAGTAGGGATTGGAGATCTTGTTGGACTTTGGGGATGGGGTCAATCTGGCACAACTTGTAGGTGGAGGAGTCAGATAGTTGGCGGAGCCCTTCTGCCAGGTAGTCACTGTGATCCATAACTACAGTGGTGGAACCTTTATCAGCAGGGAGGATGATGATGTCAGGATTAGTTTTAAGGTTTTGGATGGCTCTTCTTTCTTCTGCTGAAATGTTTGAGTTCTTGGGAAGGGACTTGGGAAAGGATGGTGAGGACAAGTTGGAGGTGAGAAACTCTTGGAGGGTAACCAGAGGGTGGTTAGGTGGGAGTGCAGGGGGATCTTTGTTGGATGGTGGTATGAATTGGGACAGGCAGGGTTCAATATTGGGATTAGGTAGATTGCGGTCAGAGGGATTGGTGGCAAAGTAGTGTTTCCATCGTAGGGATCGGGAAAAGGAGAGTATGTGTGTGTGTGTGTGTGCATGTGTATGTGTGTATATGTGGTCTTGTGCACTTGCAGTGTACATGAATTATTTTACTCTATTTTACTTTACTTTATTTTATTTTATTTTCTCCCCTCACCCGCCTCCCCACTCCATTCCTAAGCTGCATCTCGTTATTCCCATCTAACACATCCCCACCACCGTGACGTAACCTTTCTATCCCCTCCCCCTCCCCTCCCTTCCCGTCCCCGATTCGCTGCAGAGCGTGATTCGAAGTGTGGCAGTCGGAGGTGATGGTTGTATGACTGTGTTGTGTGCCTGTGTGATTGCGTGAGTGCTCTATTTCTGAAGAAGGCCATGGCCGATAGCTGAATGTGTTGTATGTGTGTGTCTTTTGTATGTGCCTGTCGCAGCTCGTCGCCACGTCTTTGCGGTGAGTAGTAAACTGTCCTCACTATAATATTTATTCCAACCTGGACTTTCCATTATTATAAAAGTAAAATATAAATATTAATTCCTAATGCTGCAACTTTTGATTTTCTTATTCACTGAATGAAAAGGTTTCAGCAGTGCAGGTAACTTCTGAACGACTGATTCTGATCTATTTACGCATTTCAGTCCGTTCCATTGCCCTTGGAAACTAGTATCGAATAAAATTATCGGCGTTGGCCGTAGTTTTTCGTGTGATCCTCGCGGTTTACACAGACCACATTCGCAGAATGTCAAATGTCGGTTGGTTCTTTGCAAACACGAGTTTTATGATGGAAAGACTGTAATGGAAACGCAGAATTTACCGATAACGTCGCAGATCTATTTGAACGCCACGTTTCCTGTGCGTCACTGACTGAACCTGTATTTTTCATTCTCGAAACCAGGTCGTGCAATATCAAATACTGAATTCATTCTCGGTATAACTCTGGAATATTACAGTACATCTCCACAGTGGCATTTCTCGGCATTCATAAATCAGCTAGGCGAAATTTATCGGTGAATGCTGACAAACTCGCTACGAAACCGTTAGCGTTTTTTCTCCCTACACAGCTGTGGGACTGTTTCTACTATCGTCAGCGTCCACATTCCAGAAAGCAATTAAAAAAAATGTTTTAAGGTCATTCAATGCAGTGTAACTTGATATAGCAAAATAAATCTTAACATCGTTGGCCTTCATGGTACATATTGGTTGTGCCCATTACTATGCAAAAAGTAGGTATTTTAAAGTTAAATCAACATAATTGAGGAATTTAGCACTGCAAAAACATGGTTTGGTCAGAAAAGTGTCAATTTTATTCGGCAAGAGCTAATAGCAGGTTTGAGTGTGGAGCAGACGGGAAAAAGCCGTGGAATGGTCAACAAGCGAAGTGTGTGGCTGGTCCATGTGGTTGGCACTGTAGAGGCACCATGGCTCAAGTATTATTGGAGAGGCATCCAATGAATTGTAGAGTCCATACCACGTCGACTTGCAAAACCTCAACAAGAAAACTGAGATCCAACAATATATTAGGAGGTATCCTACGAATTTTGCGATGATGACCGAACTGTTTAGTCCCCTAGAACTCATAATGAATTTTGACGCCCCAGTGTAGATCTTGATCTGCTTCTGGATGTGAGATAGAGACTCGACATTAATTACCTTGATCACATTCGCAGCGAATGCCATATTTAATCAATTTCGTGATCAAGGGCTGATTAACATTAGATGGAATCTACAACAGACCATTGCTCCGATAGCTTAGATGGATTAAGGGCTCTTTGTCGTCAGCATAGCTAGACGTTTTTGTTGCTGCTAACTGTAAGTCCCTTACAGAATTTCTCTTTCATGTTATTACTCCCTCTACTGAGTCAACGACTAGGGGACAAAAACGCTTCTCTTTCATCCGTTCAAACAGCATTCTGCATTATATGCCATGTGCAATATAATCAGTAGCAGCAATTATGTAACAAGGGCTTATGGAAACTCATGTTCTCGAGATCTTGTGGTTTTATTGATGATTTTTCTTTGACTACTGTTAGACGTAATTTAGATCCGGTAATCTTAAGTACACGGCAAATATATCTACTACACTAATTGCATTGGATAATTTCGACACCCAAGGAAATTTGGTATCCGGGTCACGAGCACAGCTTCTGCTCACATTTTCTCCCCAGGGGCCCCACTACTTTGTGGGTACGTGTGTGGCGCGCACATGTCCCCGAGACATTTCAGCCTTCCTGCTTACTTTCCCACATTGCATTACCTCCCCCCACTTTCTCTCCTCCATATCCTATTTCCTCCCCGCCTTGCTCATCTCCTGCTCTCCAAGTGGTTCCATTCAAATCGGCATGACTATGTTCTATGGTCCCGATGATGGCTGTAGCGGTTTTGATCTTCATTCTTTCCCTTTGTTTTTGGCACAGTAAGGTTCCCCTTTGGGGCTTGACCATAAAAATTGCAGGTACCTGTGTGAGCTATTTGGGGTAGAACTCTCGACCTAGCCCCTATGGCATGGATCCCTATCCCTTCCTTTCCCATTTCCTTCCTTGCCACAGCCTCATACCCCCACTAGGTCCCAAGCATCCCCAGTACGTGTAACCAGTCCGTGTGGAGGGATCGGGGCTGTTATGTACCCTTATAGCTGAGGCCCCTGACAACGCAGGGATCACAATGATAGTACCTGAGCTTCAACCTCCCAATCCAGGCCAAGGAGTCGATACCTGTCTTTGTGGGGTATCAGAACTCCCAGCAATGGCCGTCGGGCCAGGTGCCTTTGCTGTAGCTGGGTGGCGCCAATTGGGGGAAACCCTAAACGGAGTGGGTGGTACCAGGGTGGACGTTTCGCACAATGAAACAAGTTCGATAGGGCCGTCTCGGAATCCAGGAATAATATGAGAGGAGGGCAAGGCACGTCGGCCTGGGGTGAAACCCTTTCCACGTTACCTGGTCTGCACCAGGACACCATCAAGCTGTAGTTCTTTGTTGAATATATAGAAGACAAGTTTGAGGAAGTCAAAACAAGAGCAAGATGCGTTCAGGATTCCTGCTCATTAAAATGGTCTCTGCTGCCCAATCTGACGCTCAGTGTGCCTGCGACCTTCTTGGCGACGTTCCAGTGTCAGTAACCGCACATCAGTCCATGGTTCAGGGAGTTATTTTCCATCGCGACCTCCTCCTCCAAACTGATTGAGCCAACCTTGAACGGCAAGGTGTTCATTTTGTTCACCATGTGCAGCAAGGCCCTAAGGATAATCGAGTGGATACCAGCGCATTTATCTTGGCCTCATCATATTCCCACCATATTCTTCCTCGTCCCTCTCCTGCACCTCCCTTGCCCCGGTAGTGCTGTAGGCGCCATCTTTGTCCTCAGCCGAATAATCCCACTGAACTTTGATTCGTTGCTCATGGATTTTGTTCCTTCCTCAACAGTGACGGACGTTGACCCAGCATTGTGAAATGCATCAGTCCGTTCGTCTTCCGTCTGGATCCTCGATCAGTTATCATCCAATGGAATTGTAACAGCTACTGCCGTCACCTCCTGGGGTTAAAACATCTTATTTCTTTCCACACAACAGCTTTTGTTGTTTATCAGGGATCACATTTCACTGATGGCCATTCACCAACACTCCGTGGGTTCCGTGCTTTCTGTCGGAACCGTGTTAGCCCCCTATAAGCATCTGGTGGGGTCTGCACCCTAATTCGTACAGACATTGTTAGTTCATGGATCCCTTTCCGTTCTACACTGCAAGTGGTTGGTGTTACGGTCCACTTACACATTCTATTAACAATTCGTAATCTGTATCTCCCTCCTGACGGGCCACCTACGTCTGCAACACTCACAGCACAGCAACATTCCCCCCACCCCTTCTTCATTCTTGGGGAATTCGATGCTCATAATCATTCGGCGGCAGTTATAACGCAAGTAGTCAGGGCCGTCTCATTGTTTTTATCTCCCCTTTTAGTTTCACTATTGGTATGGCCTCAGCCAACCATACGCTTGCTTGCATTCCATTCAGAGGTCATGGGACTGATGACCTAGCTGTTTGGTCCCATCCACCCATCAACCACCACCTCTGTTAACATTTTCAAGAGTTTTTGAGCATGTGCAACTAAGGGCACAGGGTGAATATTTAAACATTACATTTGAATTCGTCTCGCTTAGATGATTATGTCACACAGCATATTTTGGGATTACTGCATGGATTTAAAGCAATTAAGTAATTCGAATTCACATCACGGTTAACCCCGTCTGTGAAAGCAAGCAGTTACACGAAAGAGGAGGGGACCACCCTTAACTCGCTAATAAACAAATGACTCCACACGTAGGCCATAGGAATCTCTGGAGTGACTAATGAGAAAGGTGGAGGCGTAAATAGTTGCAGTTAAGGAAGCAGATAAATCTTATCCTGGGACCCAAAACACGAAGAACATCTAGCAATTTCAAATTAAATGTTTGTATAGCTTATGGGACTTTACTACGGGGTCATCAGTCCCTAAACTTACAAACTACTTATCAACTAGCTAATACTAAGGACGGCACAAATATCCATGCCCGAGGGTGGATTCGAACCCCCGACCGTAGTGGCCGTGCAGACCGTGACTGAAGCGCCTGTCCCCTCGGCCACCGCGGCCGGAAACATCTAGCATTTTAGAGAATAAAAAAAGAAAGTAATTTTTGTGTGAAATTGAAAGGAGCCAGTCTTTCGCGGAAAAAGTGAGTTCTTATCAACAGATGGAAAAAGGTCAGGTGATGTACAGCCCGTTACTAATCTGATTCAGTACAGATGGGTAGTCTTAATTTATGAGGATAGCTGACATACACGACACAATCTGACATAAAATCTCCTTCAAAGTAGTAGGGAACTTTCATCTGTGACGACACTCGAAGGGAGACGTACAGAAAGACGGACAGAAAGAGAGAGAGAGAGAGAGAGAGAGAGAGAGAGAGAGAGAGAGAGAGGGTGGGGAGGGAGGGGAGATACACTACGTAACCCCCCCCTCCAGGCGCTGATTGGTTATTTGCTGAGGACGGACCAGATTGGTCACTAGTGAGACTAACTTCAGTGTGAGGAAATAAAGTAACGTTGATGGTTGTTTTTATGTAGGTATTCTGATGAAAGATGTAGTGTCGAAATAGAACGAAGTGGCCCACTTATCTCCTTGAAAGTTGGAACAATAGGTCAGTTTATGAAGTTAAAGGCTTAATTGATAGGTTACAGATACTTTAAAAGTTCACAGTTGCAGACAGAACAGAGCTGCCAATTTAGATTAAGGTATGGCTATGATTTCCTAATTTTAGAACGTAGTGTAAACTTTAATAATTAAAATTTCTGCTTCAGTCTGTGATTTAGTTACAAATCCAACCAGAAATTAGGGTGCAGGGAAAAACTAGATTTATTGTAAGTTCAGTACTGATTAAAATGTTCCAGTTTCACTGTTTCTATTTACTGCAGTAATGTAGTATAGATAACAACAGTCTGATAGAAATGCGATTTTGGAACTGAGGAACCACATTTATGTTTGAGAATGCTCACGTTTTTCATGAAACAGACTATCTCCATTGCTTGACAGTGCGTGTAAGAGTGGCAAAGTATTTCACAAATGCACGTGTCTGTTAACTGAATATTTGTGACCCGATATTTCTCCGTCCAAAATAAGAACACACGTTCCTTTAAAAAAAAAAAAAAAAAAAAATAATAATAATAATAATAATAATAATAAAAAGCCAATAACACTAATTGCCTTGTATTTATATCACAGAATTCGCAGATTAAACTGCTATCATCGGAAGTTCACTGAGGCTTTTTTTTCAGATAATGCTGTATTATATCTAGAGAATTGTCGTCCATCAATACGAATCCCTCACTCAAATATGGCCGATATGGTTCCACAAAACTTCGCAGGATGTCATCTCTGTAACGTATTACCATTTGATTGCCTTCTATAACTACGTGTGGCGCTGAATGTCACTGCAAAACTTCAGGAAACCATCACCTTGCTGCGCTCGCTGGACGTTCACCCTGACCAGGTTGCACCCTAACACTTCTTCGACGATTGTCCTATTAAAAGGCATATCGGAATATGCTCTGTGGATAGCACTTAATGCTATATCTGACGAGTCAATTCAGCGTGCTGTTGGGCCCATCTGTCAAAACGGGAGCTCACCTTGGATGTCGCGCGTGAAGTTGTATCTCATCAGCTAAGTACTTGCAACTGAAAAACGACGTCCTGTGGTAGCACGAAAATCGTTATTCAATGTGGTAGCGTGGTTCCTGAAAGTGGAAATTGGTATGTAACGTTCGTCATGTGCTGTGAGAGCCTTTGGGCCGAAAGAGCGATGCAAGGCATCGAGAGTTCGTATATCTCTGTACCCCCCTCCACGTCTGAACAACACTGATTTGATTCAGGTCGAGACGTCTGGGATCTTCTCTTGATGAGCATCAAATTCTGTACTCTATTTATGACCTAAAATACAAAAGTTTGATCGAAAAGTTTCAAAACTTTTACACTTATTACCTGAAGAAAATTTATATTTGTAGCATATAAAACAATTCCGAAAATGAAGTAAAAAGTACCTGTTTAGTTTTCTTATCTTGTTTTCTTGCTAACGGTCAAATTATGTCGAAAATCATTTTCTCTTATAATAAATCTGAGTCTTTCGGTGTTGAAATAATTTTCACTAAAACACTTTTATATATTTACATTCGTATTTATGCATAGTGCAGTTTTTTTCTCTGTAAAACGTTAATATCTTTCTGCTTGCAGATATTTTTTCTCCGATTGTAGGAGAACGCCAGTGTCTACACCTACATATCTACATAGATACTCTGCAAATCACATTCAAGTGCCTGGCAGAGGGTTCATTAACCACTTTCATAACTTTTCTCTACCGTTCCATTCTCTAATAGCACGCGGGAAGAAAGAACACTTAAATCGTTCCGTTTTCGATCTGATTTCTCTTATTTTACTGGCATGGTCATGTCTCCCTATGTAGGTGGGTGCTAGCAAAATATTTTCACATTCACAACTAAAAGTCGGTGATTGAAACTTCGCAAAGAGATCACGCCGCAATGAATAACTCTTTCTTTTAATGATTTCCACCCCAATTCGTGCAACATTTCCGTGACGCTTTCCCCCCCCCCCCCCCCCCGTAACGTGATAAAACAAAACGAGCTGCCCTTCTCTGAACCTTCTCAATGTCTTCCGTCAGTCCCACCTGGTGAGGGTCCCACAAGGAGCAACAGTACTCGAGGAGAGGACGCACAAGTGTGATGTGGGCAGTCTCTTTGGTGGAGCTGGTGCATCTTCGAAGCGTTCTGCCGATGAAACGTAACCTTTGGTTCGCCTTCCCCACAATATTTTCTATGTGTTCTCTCCAGTCAAAGTTGTTCGTAATTGTAACTCCTAGGTATTTGGTAGAATCTACGACCTTAAGGTTTGACTGATTTATCGCGTAATTGAAGTTCAGCGGATTTCTTTTAGTGGTCATGTGTATTACTTCACACTTTTCTTTATTTAGTGTCAATTGCCAATTTTCGCACCATGCAGAAATTTTGTCTAAATCGGTTTGCAGTTGCTTTTGATCCTCTGTTGACTTCACTAACCGATAAACGCCAGCATCATCCACGAATAATCTAAGGGAGCTATTCGGATTGTCTCCTAAATCGTTTATAACCACAAGGAAGAGTAGGGGACCTAAACGCTTCCCTGTGGAACGCCAGATATCACTTCTGTTTTACTCGATGACTTACCGTCAGTTACAACGAACTGTGCTCTTTCTGATAGGAAATCGTGAATCCAACCCCACAATTGGGGAGATATTCAATAAGCACGCAATTTCATAAGAAGCCGCTTGTGGGGTACAGTGTCAAAAGCCTTCCTGAAATCCAGAAATATGGAATCGATTTGAAATCCCTTGTCGATGGCACTTAACATTTCATGTGAATAAAGGGCAAGCTGTAGAAAAAATAATTTTGGGCTCCAACTTTTCTGTGTAATGAGAACACACAGAAAACAATATAAAAATGAAGAAGATGCGAAAGCATTTCTATAAAATAAATGAGCTCGACCAAAATGCGGTGTTAGCAGGTCTTTGCTTCTGCGCATGATCAATCTGCAGCACACTCAGATATTTAGAACTCTACACTCGGTACAATCTATATATCATTGACGTCATAGACGGACTTCCAATGCGGTCGGCGGCCTATTTACACGCAGGGGGCGAAAGGCACAGGCACTTCGAGTAGTACATTTTCAGCAGTAAGTCGCTCGTGTAAAAATGGCTTTACGTGTCCCTTGACGTTTCTAATTCACTACCAAATCAGAAACAGTGGACCTAGAGATGTTTAGTAGTGTGTAAATCTCGCGTACAGACTTCTGACACAAGTGACACCACAACACCTGACCACGTTCGAAGACCATGTGTTCCGCGGAGCCCCGCGTCCTGCTTACTCACTACGCGTAATAACTACTGAGATCGCTGATATGTACCTGGCAGGAGGTGCCCAGCAATGTTTGATCACATAGTACAAAACAACAAAATTATTCTTTCCTTCTTAATACAAACTACCCCCTTTATTATTAGCATAGTAGAGTCCCGAAAACTCGTTACTCGGTAACCCAGCAGCCCGGATAACTCGACCACACCTCGGCACACCCCCTGGAATTATTCCGTGCTCGCATCATGCAGGATACAAGTGAAATCGTGGCGTATAGCAGTTACACGCCAAGACATCATCTTTTCTTGTGCCACCTACACTCTATTTAAGAATCCTTTGAGTTTCATTACTGCAGTATGTAGATGCATTTTCATACTAAAACAGTCGTGATGAAAACTACGGGAGTTACTTTTAGTCTCGTTTAAAATCAGCTTAGGCGTGATGGACAACTAATAAACAGCAGACAACAGTGACGAACCTGTCTACCTACAATATTTGTCTTTTCTTAACCGCGTTTTGTGAAGTCCATGTGAGTTTAAGTAACGAATATCATTTGTAACATATTGTCTTAAATTTATTTCGTTTTGCTGTATTCCATCATTTGTATTGTTTTCTAAAGTAACAATAGAAAGTATTTTATAACAGAACAACCCCACCTTTTTTTTAACAATGTTCCTGATAACTCTGACAGTATTCGGTCCACATTGGACGTTCGGAACTCTACGTTTGTGTTGTTGTTGGCAGTCTCTACTATAGTATAAACCAGATAGTGAACCGCGGCCGCGGTGGCCGAGGAGACTGAGGCGCTCCAGTCACGGTCTGCACGGCCACTACGGTCGGAGGTTCGAATCCTCCCATCGGGCATGGACATTTATGCCGTCCTTGGGATAAGCTAGTTGATAAGTAGTTTGTAAGTTTATGGACTGATGACCCCGTAGTTAAGTCCCATAAGCTATACAAACATTTGAAAATTTTGAGATAGTGAACCGTACTGTAACAAAGTAGATACTGTTAAAATCTCTATATGAAACTAAAAATTTGTGAACAGCAAAAATGCGTTTCCACGAGCCGCACATACACTTCTGGCCATTAAAATTGCTATACCACGAAGACGCGAAATTTAACCGACTGGTAGAAGTTTCTGTGATATGTGATCAGCTTTTCAGAGCATTCACACAAGGTAGCCGCCGGTGGCGACACCTACAACTTGTTGACAAGAGAAATGTTTCCAACCGATTTCTCATACACAAACAGCAGTTGACAGGTGTTACCTGGTGAAACGTTGTTCGATGACTCGTGTAAGGAGAAGAAATGTGTATCATCACGTTTCCCACTTTGATAAAGGTCGGATTGTAGCCTATCACGATTACGGTTTATCGCATCGCGACGTTGCTACTCGCGTTCATTGAGATCCAATAACTGTTAGCGGAATACCGATTCGGTGGGTTCAGGAGAACAATATGGAATGCCGTGCTGGATCCCAACAGCCTCATATCAGAAGCAGTCGCGATTACAGGCATCTTATCCGCATGGCTGTAACAGATCGTGCAACCACGTCTCTATCCTTGAATCAACAGATGGGGACGTTTGCAAGACAGCAACCATCTTCACAAACAGTTCGACGACGTTTGCAGAAGCATGGACTATCAGCTCGGAGACCATGGCTGCGGTCACCCTTGACGCTGCTTCACAGACAGGAGCGGCTGCAATAGTCTACGCAATGACGAATCTGGGTGCACGAATAGCAAAACGTCATTTTTTCGGATCCAGGTTTTGTTTAAAGCGTCATGATGGTCGCATCCGTTTTTGGCGACATCGCGGTGAACGCACATTGGAATCGTGTATTCGCCATCGGCATACTGGCGTATCACCCGGCATGATGGTATGGGGTGCCATTGGTTTCACGTCTCAGTTACCTCTTGTTCGCATCGTCAGCACTTTGATAAGTGGCCGTTACATTTCAGATGTGTTACGACCCGTGGCTCTTCCCTTCATTCGATCACTGCGAAGCCCTACATTTCAGCAAGATAATGCACGACCGCATGTTGCAGGTCCTGCACAGGTCTTTCTGTATACGGAAAGTGTTAGACTGCTGCCCGGACCAGCACATTCTCCATATCTCTCACCAACTGAAAACGTCTGGTCAATGGTGGCCGAGCAACTGGCTCGTCACAATACGTCAGTCACTGCTATTGATGAACTGTGGTATTGTGGTCAAGCTGCATGGGCATCTGTACCTGTACACGCCATCAAAGCTCTGTTTGAGTCAATGCGCAGGAGTATGAAGGCCGTTATTGCGGCCAGAGGTGGTTGTTCTGGGTGCTGATTTCTCAGGATCTATGCACCTAATCTGCGAGAAAAAGTAATCACATGTGAGTTCTAGTACAATATATTTTTCCAATGAATACCCGTTCATCATGTGCCTTTATTCTTGGTGTAGCAATTTGAATGTCCAGTAGTATAATATTCTTCAGTAAATAATTCGTATTATTATTTTCGAACACCAAGTGCTTAAACTGGTGTCTGTATCAGTGCAGCAACTTTTACTTCGGCACATCCATCTTAAGTCGTGTCGGCAGCATGGGCCGTGGCCCGCGTTGTGAACTGGGAATAGCCGTTTTCCCCCGTCCCCCCGTGGAGTTACTGGACGACCCCCTGCTGCGCGTGCGTGCTGGCCGCCGTGTGATTTCCCGGAAGGCTAGTCTCTCTTTTCGGCCTCCCAGGAATTCTGGGCCTTTTGTGGCCCGAGAGAGCGCGTGCGGCGTCTGCGCCCAGCGCTTTTGTGAAACGGTGCGTAACGGTGCGCAGGCGTCCAACACCGATACACATGACGTTAGCGGCGGAAAAATACCAACCGGAAGTGCTTGTAATTTGGCAGTCAGAAGTATAGTATCTGTGGCGTCAAGATCTTTGAGTAGGCTACGCAATGCAAAATGACAGCTTAAATGTAAACAAAGCAGACGATCATGCTATTTTGGTTAACACTCTGTTAGTGTTTATCTCATTCTGTTGATTACTTGCGAAATAGCTTGTTGTTTCTGTACTTATTGCTTAGTTTTGTTTACTCTCATACTGAAAATTAACTGTTTTACAGACAGTACGGATCTTTCGGTGACTATTCAACTACCTTTTTTTCCAATAAATATTCAATAATAACGTTCTTTAAATCATGTATCCAGCTACAATCTATGTTGTACACAGAGCCTGCTGGCTTCTGTCTCGGAGTTTTCAGTCCACATTTGTGTGATTTTGTAACTGACATTTCGCAACCACTAATTCAAAGTGAGATTGGCTAGCAGTGTTAAAGTTTCAAACTTCATTGCTCTTGGAGGGTGAAACTTGGTCAATGTTAGTAGCTCATACTGGGCGAAACGTGTGACAAACCTCAAACTTCGACAGAAAATATCGAGACATATGCCAGCTGACAGCACGTCAACGAATGGTCATAAAAGCTTAAAATGTACAGTAGATAAGAATTTGGGACTCGTCATTACAACAGTTGGATTTCCCATCTTTTCATTGCCAGTACCAATAGCTTGTTTGGAAACTACCTTGTACCCGCAATAAAACATTTTAATGCACACTGTGTTGCAGTTTGGTCCCCCTAAGACATCCAAACAATAACAACCACAGATGCACACTGTGTCATTAGTTCATTTAGCGCCCCTCTCTGGAGATGGATAAGAAGCTGCTTATAAAATATTTGTGTTACCACATTACTCATATAAACCTGAGTTAGGCTAGCAACGTTTTCTTTATTAATGATCCCACCAAAGAATAATGTCTACAGAAATATTTATCCTTTTCTTACTACTTTGTTAAGTGAATTTACCCATCCGAAAAGATCATTACATATACAATGGTTTGTTATATAGACAGTATTTTCCTAAATACACTCTCGGAAATCTTCACATATTCGGAAATTACTATCGAAATACCTGTTTCGTCCTTGATAGTTCAACCAGTTGTAAATTTAAATAAAAGACAGAAACGTAGAACTAACTTTTAATACAGTCTGAGAAGTTAAATTAAAATGAAAAGACGAAATAAAAATTTTTTGAGCCAAGGTGATCCGCACGAACAAATAAACAACGATTCGAATTATGAATCCACAACACTAACCATTACGCTACTGTGACGGACACTGAGACTGTACTTTCAAAGTAGATATATGTAAACTTGAGTAGTTACGCTATTAATTTGTTACAAACTACTATTCATTTGTAAGGTAAGCGTTTTCGTGATTACTCTTAAAGGCATCATAATGACATACTGCAACTTTAAACGTCACCGTTTCTTAATAACCTGAAAATAAAATGGCGCCTTTCACATCAAGCCAAAGATTATACCGGTGCTGTGTATAATCTCTGGTCCAAAACGGAAGCGGTATTTTTCCGCCGCTAACGTATACTACACCGATACACGCAGTGCCTGTCTTCTCAGGGGCACTCAAAATTCTTATACACAGGGGGTCCATAACTGAAGTCCTTTTCATACCTCCTGTTTTCTATTAGCAATAAACGACCATTTGCATTTAAAAACATGCAGCTAAATAGCATCATGCCATGTCCCTGCTAGTCTGCCCATACCGGAAGTGAAAATGATGCCAACAACAAAGTAACTGAAGTATCACTTTCAAAAAGCTGGACAAAAAGTAACCACGGGGCAGAGTGACTGCAGATTCGAAATGACATACTTGCCCACGCGGAAAACCGAATAATTAAAAAAAAATCTGCCATCTCATTACTGTAAGCGGCATAAGTAGATGGCAACAAATTACGTCATGCGCGACTTTTGCAATGATAGTGGAAAGCCCATTCACCCCATCAAATCGGATCGGAAAAAAACTTCAGGAAAAGCACATAATTATCCTTGCATCAAAAATCGCAGAAGCCTTGGGTGCATAGGGGGAGGCGGATGGGAAATCGGACAATTATAACTTAACTCTGAGTTACATTGTAAGTTCCAAAACATACAACATAATGTTAGGGGTGGGTGAGGGAAATATTCCCTCCATCCCGCACCCCTTTGGCTACGTCCCTGGTTTTTATAGTTTTTGGGCCAAAAACAGGTAAAGC
This sequence comes from Locusta migratoria, assembly GCA_026315105.1. NCBI lineage: Eukaryota > Metazoa > Arthropoda > Insecta > Orthoptera > Acrididae > Locusta > Locusta migratoria. The sequence continues at coordinate 431,067,945 of CM048747.1, forward strand.
ATGTAATGTAAAACCTATTAATTATGACATGACTTGCGCAACTCATGTTCAATATGCTGTCCGCTAGAACCTGAATGCGATCTACCACAACAGACCGCAGAGTATCAGGGGCCACAGTGTATCTTGCTTAATACGTCCCTGCAGCCAACTAATACAACTAACACAATACTTTACAAAGAACCCCATAGCCAAGAGTCTCACAAATTGATGTTTTATGACCTTGACTGACAGGCTGCATGAAAATGGCAGCTGATAATTTTTTCATTTGGGAACTAGTTCTTGAGAAATTGCTTCACTGGCTTTGCAATTGGCAAAGGTGCGTCTACGTGCATGAAAACGATACCATCGACACATCCACATTTTTGAAGGCTTTGAATGACGCCGTTGAGTAGAAGATTTTTATATCTGTTATTAAAGACAGTACAGAGAACGGAGTCATATCCGGGAAAAAAACATTGGCCCTATGATATTGCGAGTTACACAGTTAATTTTGCATTATGAAGCGGCACTTCTTTCATATGTGACTGCATTTTGCCTTGCCCAGATCCTGCAATTTTGGGTATTGATAGCCTTTAAGATAGAAATGGGCTTCATAAGTACACAAAACGTTCCATGGCCAATCGTTATCGACTTCCATATATGCAAGAAATTGTAGAGCGAACGTGTATCTCGCTGGCATGTCATCATGAAGCAACTCCTGCAGGTGCGTAATTTTAAAAGACAGAATTGCAGAATATTGTTTAAATTTCATGTACCGTGCTTTGACGTATTACTAATGACCGGACAATTCCACGTGCACTGCAGTCTTGTGCATCAGTGGTCGTTCCTTCTTTTAACGCTACGGCCACAACTTGTACAGATGTTGAAAGGGCTTGTTTCTTCCTACGGCCACATTGCACTTCACACGATCGTGTTTCTCCGAACTTCTTCGCCATTATCTTCAAGCCTTCACAGAAAACCCAAAATCATGTTCTTTAACGACCGGAATATCCTAAACGCTGCAACCGCAGAGTCGTCGTTCTTGTAAGAAAGCTTCACAACCCGAACTCTACCTTGCAGTGAGAGACTCAAATGTTTGTATAGCTTATGGGGCTTAACTACGGGGTCATCAGTCCCTAAACTTACAATCTACTTATGAACTAACTAATGCTAAGGACGGCACAAATATCCATGCCCGAGGGGGGATTCGAACTCCCGACCGTAGTGGCCGTGCGGACCGTGACTGGAGCGCCTCAGTCCCCTCGGCCACCGCGGTCGGCCACTGAGAGACTCATCACAATGTGAAATAGGAGACGAGAGACACGAAAGCGGTTTTTTTCATGCCAAATGCAATGTGTTGAACGCATGTCCCATGAAATGCATCACATTCTCTTACTCCGGCATCTGTTTTTAATGTATTTCTTGTGAACGCCATCGCGTTTTCTCTTCGTCAAGTATGTTCAGTTTAAATCTGCAGTTATTCTGCCCCGTGGTCCTTTATGTACAGCATTTTGAAAGTATGTCCTTAATTACGGAGAGCCTGTATTTTGTATATGGTATTCTACTGTACAAATACAAGTGGAACGTTCGTCAAAGCCAAGTGTCGGTTTATTAACCTTCCGTCTCTATGTTAAATTAAATTCTACGGTAATGAGATTATAAATATACTAGCTGAAAACCCGGCATTGCCCGGTTACTTATTTATTCCAATCCTGATTTAGTATTTCTTCAAATGTTCAAATGTTTGTATAGTCTATGGGACTTAACTTACAAACTACTTATGAACTACTTACGAACTAGCACGGCACAAATATCGATGCCCGAAGGGGGATTCAAGCCCCCGACCGTAGTGGCCGTGCAGACCGTGACTGGAGCGCCTTAGTCCCCTCGGCCACCGCGGCCGGCTAGTATTTCTTCTCATCTCTGTGTTCATCTCCTCCTTTACCTCTATTCATCATCATCCTCCCCCTATGGCAGCCATTTATTCCCATCTCTCTGCCCCCTACTATTTAGTCTATCTCCTCTCATTTCATGATCACCCCCCTTCCCGCCCCCCGTCTCATCGTGTTCCTTTTTCTGTCCCTTTCCTCCTCCCCTTCACTCTATTAATTTCCTTTTACTGTCAGCATCGCCTCTCTCTCCATTCGTCTCCTCCTTTACCCTCTCTTTGTCCGTCTCCTCCTCCCCTTTCTGTCCGCCTCTTCCTCCACCTACTCTCCTATCTCCTATATATGAAAACATAAATGCGCCACGTTCCATGGTGGCTGGTCAAACGGTGTCAATGTCGCAAGCCGCGGTGGAGTAGCCGAGCGGTCTAAAGCACCTCGCTGCGGAGCGCGCGGTTGGTCGCCGTGGAGGTTCGAGTACTCCCTGGGGCATGGGTGTGTGTGTGTGTGAGAGAGAGAGAGAGAGAGAGAGTGTGTGTGTGTGTGTGTGTGTGTGTGTTTGTCCGTAGGTTAGTTTACCTAGGTTTAAGTAGTTTGTAAGCTACGGACTGATGACCACGCAGTTTGGTCCGATAGATTTACAGACATCAAAGTCGCAAGCTACCTCCACCATGATGAATTTACTGCCTTCCAGATTATAAAAGTCCACTGCATGAAAATATGTGGTCTGTCATGGTGACCAGTCAAACAATTTGGATGTTTGTTGTAACACACCATCCGCCATGCAACTAAGAAGGCTTACGAAAGGGAACCCATGTATTAATTCGGGGTATAAGCTATCTGCATTCCAAATGTCACTCAAAACTTTCTAGCTGCTTCAGCGTGAAGAGCAACAAACGTATTAACCCATTATAAGGAATCCTTCGTCAGGCACCATACGGCGGCTTACGATAGGTAGCCCATGTATTAATGCTGTGTATAATCTACCTATGTTCTTCCCTTAATATCCGTTCAGCCAAGGCGTAAGAAACAAATTAAACAATTGTAAGTACCCTCCGCCATACACCATTCGAAGTTAATTTTAGTAAGTCTATAACATTCGCGCGAGTGCAAGCAATGAGTTGACAAAGTTTTATCGCAATCGGATGTACAGTATGAGCGTTCATAAAATACGAACAAAGAGACAAACAAACATTACTTTTTATATATTAGATTTATGTATTTATTTTGTATTTCGCACTACAACCATATGTTTGTACAACAACTTCCTTCTGCTGGTGATTTTCACCCAAATGATTCGGTACGCTTGGTATGCATCAAAGCTGACAGCCAAAAAACCGTCATTTAAAAATCTGAAAAATAATTCTTAGTTTAAATTGCTTGTCCAAAATTCACATGTTGTGAACAATATTTACGTTTTAAATGTTTCTTTAATTCTTATCAGCCTAAAAAAAAATGTAATTTAACTTCCAGAGAGAGCTGCTGAAATTTTCAGAAATTTTATTTCATTAAAAACTTCGCCGAAATCTGAAAATTAACGGTTGAGAAACGTTAATTAATTGAAGTGATTGTAGGTAATCTAATACTGGATTGTTTAATAATCATATTTAAAAATTTCATCAGGATCGGAATACAACTGTAGAAACGGAAGAAATACATGTGTAAAGTATCCTGCGTCATGCACCATCCAAAGTTTTATGTGACAATGACCTTTTGTTTTGAAGGCCAAGTGTTCAAGATTTCACGAAGATTTCAGGTTGAATAGTGTGTCCTTATTCGCATGTCGTATGATGCCTCAGGTTTTCAACCATAGAATTGTTTATGACGGCATATATCCTGGACTATACGTCGTAAGCAGTTCTTACGTAATGAAAGGAATATGTGTACTTAATTTGGTTGAAATCGGCACAGTAGTTTAGAAGCAGACGGCGCATAATGCAGCACTTTTTCTCGCACTTCATTATTTATTACGTCATATCTCCTGAACTATTTGTCGTGCAGTCATTTAATGGTGCCTATGACCATCGCAAAAGTGCAAGCAACAGGTTGACAAAGTTTCATACAGTCGGTTGAACAGTACGAGCGCGCATAATAATCGTAGTCGTTATAAATTGCAAGGACACACCTAAAACTTTATAAATATTAGTAAACTATGAAAAAAGGGGTTTCAGGAACACGGCCAACACCTGCAAAACTTTTCTTTCGCTAACGAACATAACATTTCTTTACTTGTCCAATACTGAAAAATCATTTTAATAGAGATATACATCTACATACATTGCAAGACACTTTTGCTGCAGTGACGAGAGTATCTTCTATCACTATTGGTTGTTTCAATTCGTGTCCTGTTCGTAATATGAGCAAGGGGAGAAAAATTCTATATAATATGTAATATGTCTCATCTCATATTTATTATGTACGTGGCACAGAATTGTGTTGAAGGCTTTCGAAAATGAGGTTTCTCTATTGACACTAGAGTTACGCAGAATGATCGTTATCTACATTACTGGGATTCCCGTTGGATATTAACCTTCATGAACTATCCTCGTAATATCTAGGAGTACTCTTCAGAATTGTTTCAAAGCCTTGGTTTAACACAACCTGGTGGACATCCTAAACACCATAGCACCACTCAAGATTAGGTCGCACTAGTACTTATTACAAATGTTTCAAAAAATAGAGACTTATGACAGTTACTGTAGGTGCAAATTAGCAACCCAACACGTTGAGTAGGAAATTAAACACACATTACCAGGTTTCAGCACCAACTATGGGTGAAACACTCACCTGCAGTGGAGTATGCACTGATATGAAACTTCCTGGCAGATTAAAATTGTGTGCCAGAACCGGGACTCGAACCTGGGACCTTTGTCTTTCGCAGGCAAGCGCTCTACCACTGAAAGTTTCATTCTGGAAGTATCCCTTAAGCTGTCGCTAAGCCATGTCTCCACCATATCTTTTCTTGCAGGAATGCTAGTCTTGCAAGTTTCGCAAGAGTACTGTGAAGTTTGGAAAGTAGGAGGCGAGGTACTGGCAGAACTGAAGTTGTGTTGCGAGACTGTGTGTCGGGATAGCTCAGTGCTAGAGCGCTTGCCTAAGAAAGGCAAAGGTCCGGCACACAATTTCAACCTGCCAGTAAGTTTCACCAACTAAGGGTGTCTGCAACAGAAGTAATGAGAAAATTATATCTCACAGGATACGCCATGCTCAAGTTTTGTTATTGACAAATCTGCGACTTGACACAGAGTCTCAAGTGAGTTACAAATTTTTCATTACTTCTGATTTTCACCCTTAGATGGTGCCGAAACCTGGTAAAGTGCGTTTAACACGCAACTTGTTGTGCTTTTAATTTGCGCTTACAGGAAATATCTTTTACGGTTGCTGCTTCAAGACGCTCCGTTTCAAATCAGTGATGACTAATTAGCTGCAGTCCACCACGAATCCCTCTCTTGCACCAAGTAGCACTTACACCACTCTTCCTGAATTCTTTTTAAATGTATTCCAGTCTTCGACATATCTTACAGTTTTTAGACTCCACAGGTCCCGTTACTATCATTGAGTGTCTCAAAGTCTTAATTCATTTGCTGTCCAACGAATGAGAGAAGGCTGAGCAAGGTATAAGTCCCCGTCAACATCGTGTTCATTAAAGACGGACAATCTTTACCAGTCATTCTTTTCACATGCTTCTGTAACATCACATCTCAACTGTTCCGATTAGCTTCTCTTTCGGTTCCCATTGTCAATACAAGTTGTGCTTCAAGCATTCGTTTTCATATTATACATCAAATCAAGGTGAATGTTCAAATCCAGTAGACTACCGTTGCTCACTAATGTAGTATGTACCTGCCTTAGTCTAATTTCCAAGTCTTTCTTACCCATAGTAAATTAACTTCATTATATAGCACCAGCGTTCCATACTATCGTCCCCTTCGCAATAACCAGTTTAGACGTTAACCGTCACCCTTATTTCATACCTGCTACTTTCAAGTACTATTGTCTTTTTGCGGTTTAGTCTCAGTCCATATTCTACGCTCATTAAACTAATCGACGGATCAGCAACTTTTCTACACTTTTACTGAAAAGACATTGATGCAGTTGCGCTTTTCCTTTTTATTTGACTCTTTAATATTTCTTTGATGAGTACATTGAACAGTAGGGGCGAAAGGTTACATCACTTTACCATACCTTTTAAGTCGAGCAGTTAGTATTTTGACCTGAAATCTTATTACCCACTTTTATGACTTGTACACATGTCTACTAGCTGAAAACTCAAATTACACGTGTATTTACATATTCAAATCATCTATTAGTTGAACACCCCCTCTCTTTCTCCCTTCCTTCACTCCCCCTCACCCCCTCCCCTCCCTCTCCCGCTCCTCCACACCCTCTCCCTCCCCCTCCCTTCTCCTGTCCTTCTTCTTACGTTACGGCTTCTCTAGGACCAATGTACATTTTTCTCTTCACCTCCCAGAATCATTTCATTTTTTCTCTTCCCCTCTCATACTCTTCTCCCTGTTGTTTCCTGTATTCTTTATTATTCTCTCTTCTGAGTCCGATTTCTTCCAATATTGTTCTAATGTTCCCATAGTCTTCGCATCCATCTTTCACCGCCTTTACTATTTTACTCTCTCCTTTCTCTTGGGTTCTGCACAAATTCTTCCTAGTGTTCTCTTCTCACTAGCATGTAATACTCCATTCATTACCGTTCGTTTTAGTATCTCATCTCTATAGCTGCACATATATTCCTTTTATTGTCTATATATCTCTCGTCATTCGTAAGGCTGACCTCATCTTCCTTATCCTTTCCGTAATTCCATCATTGTTTCTGTTTGCCGGCCGCGGTGGCCGAGGAGACAGAGGCGCTCCAGTCTCGGTCTGCACGGCAACTACGGTCGGTGGTTCAAATCCCCCCTCGGGCATGGATATTTGTGCCGTCCTTAGTTGTAAGTAGTTCATAAGTAGTTTGTAAGTTTAGGGACTGATGACCCCGTAGTTAAGTCCCATAGACTCTACAAACATTTGATTTTGTTTCTGTTTATTCCTGTTATATATTCTCGCAAGAATTTGAATTTGTTCCTCTTTTCCACTGTTCCTTGAGGTGATGAACAATCTCCTGGGTATTTAATGTCTTTGTCTTATTATAGGCGATCAGTCCTATGCTTCCGGCTATGTTGCTTAGTTTTTGTCTCTTTGCCTCTTCTTCCTCCTCACATACTATCGCTATATCGTCTGCAATGTCTAGGCAGTATAACATTTTATCCCTTAAATGTGTTATAGGAATTCCCAGTTTCTCGTTTATTGTTCTCCAATGTGTGATAACTTCAACCAGTACTATGTTGAAAAGTGCTGGCGATAATTCATCTCCTTGTCTGACACCAGTCTTCATCTCCAACTCTTCCCATAATTCTCCTCTGCATCCCATGCTTGCATTTCACATACTTTCCATTATGACCTTGTGTAGTGCAAAGGGTCCTTCCAAGAGTGTATATACTATCAAAACGTAGACTGTGGTTGCTATTGTCTTTTTGTTCCTTAAGGCCCTATATTCTGTCATTTGTTTCAAGATGAATATCTGATCAGGGCCTGATAGTCTCCAACTGTACTATCTGCTCGTCTACGCTCTACAGGAGGAGTTTGACAGCACCTTGTAGCCGACCACTGATATAGATATACTTCCCCTTCTTACGTATTTGCAGTATGATTGCATTCTTCAACCCTTCTCGTAACTTCTTTGTTCCCCAGGTCTGTGAAATAATGTTCGTCATTCTGTCTTCTCCCTTGTCGCCTCTCCAATCTATTATCTCGGCTGCTCTCCCATCTTCCCCAGTTGTTTTATTATTCTGTGGACCGCTTCTCTCTTCTGCGACTTTCTTAGTTGGATCCGCGATTCTTCAGTCTTCCTCCAATTCTAGTTCGTCTTCTGGTAGTACGAAGTTCAGCAGTTCAAGAAAGGACTCCGCAAGTATCCTTCCAACAAGTGAGTTTGGTTTGAAAGTAAGCCGTAACTCCTAATATGTTCTGGTTTTAAAAAAAATGTTCAAATGTTTGTTAAGCATATGGGACTAAACTGCGGGGTCATCAGTCCAATGTTCAAATGTTTGTAAAGCTTATGGGACTTAACTACGGGGTCATCAGTCCCTAAACTTACAAACTACTTATGAACTACTTACGAACTAGGACGGCACAAATATCCATGCCCGAGGGGAGATTCGAACCCCCGACCGTAGTGGCCGTGCAGACCGCGTCTGGAGCGCCTCAGTCCCCTCGGCCACCGCGGTCGGCGTTCTGGTTTTAGCGTCAACAACTTAGCTTTATGAATCCTCAGCTTCTCGTGGCGTATTGAATATTCTAATAAATTGCTGCTACATAACCGGGCGAACGGCATCGATGACCGTACGATGTTGACTACGGTAATGCTGTTTTTACTGTGATGTTCATAATAGCTCAAATTTTCTTTATCACTACATGATAATTTAAGCCCTCATCAAACGTCTTATTCATAGTCATACTCTTTGATACCAAAATGCACTAATTTATACCATATCTAACCCCAACTACCCATTTCCCTTTTGAGGTTTTCTAAACCACCTGCTCGATTAATATAATATTCCACGCTGCAGTCCTTTGACAAACATCTTTGTTTTTCTTTATATGACATCCTCATAAGTATGTTAGATAGGATAGATAGGATAGGACGTTTTGGGCACACAACAGCAAGGCTTTTAGCGCCCTGACAAAAGAATTAGACAACAGTAAGTAAAGTAGGTCTTGGCAAAAACAAGAACACATATTGCAAATCAGTGATGGAAGTTGGCAGACTGAAGTACCCAACCTTAAAAGTCCTTAAACGAAAATGTCCGAGTATAGATGGACGCTGATCGCTGATGTTAGAGGCATCAGCGAGCCTTCCTGTAACGCACTAAAAGCTCCGGCCTAAGAGCTTTCTGAGTCGGGAACGTTCACAAAATTGTAAAACGTTCGTCACACTCGCCTCGTCGGCACCTAAAACAGTGGGTTGGGCACGACCTAGATTAGTCGCTGCCCTCTCAGCACGATATAAAATACGCTCAATTAAAATGTGGCGTATAGTGATTTGCACGCCACAAGCATCACAAATCGGTGGATTCTCCCGACGGAATAAAAAGCTTTGGGTCAAAGGGCTGTGTCCAATGCGAAGGCGCGTCAGTGTCACTTCGAAACGTCTGAATGTCTGGCAGGAGGTTCGCCATGGTCGGACAGTTGGCTTAACCAACCGCAGTTTATTACCTGTCACTGCCAGCCAAGTGTCCTCCCACAACTGAAGGGACCTCTGGCGCAGCACAGAATAGACGTCCCGCAAGGGAATGGCACGCTCTGTGACATTTGGGTCACCGCAGTCCGCTTTGGCAGCCACATCAGCCGCATCATTTCCCCATATCCCAACATGCCCAGGTACCCAACATGAGTATGTTCAAAGGTTTGTAAAGCTTAAGGGAGTTAACTGCGGGGTCATCAGTCCCTAAACTTACAAACTACTTATGAACTACCTTATACTAAAGACGACACAAACATCCGTGCCCGAGAGGGGATTCGAATGCCCGACGGCGGACGGCTGCGCGCACCGCAACACGGCGCTCCAGTACGCGAGACTATTCCGCCGCGGCATCGTCATGAGTACCTACAGCTTGGCTGTCTGTACTTTTGCGGTACTGAAGCCTCCTCACGTAATCAGGGCTTGTGGTAGATCGGTTTGTATCTCTTACTCGTGCCATGTAAACCGCCCAAATTTCACACACTAGAGGTCTAACTGACTGCTGTGAAACGTTCAACTCTCAACTACCTACGGTTCACAGCAGTTTCTAGCGGACTTCTCCGCCGACTTGCCTCGCTGTGTGGAGCCCACAAACGCCGCTAGACGACCCTGGAGTTCCTGCAGAACTAATCCCACGTGGCACGTCTGCGGAACATTAAAGTCGGCGAGAGCAGCTCTTCTCTTTGGGGGATCACGCACGCTAAGCCGCCGCCTGCACACATTGCCAGCGACGTGCCAGTCCACGCGAGGAAAGCCGACAGCCAGTATAGCTCTCTCCGAAAGCAGCGGGAACGGGCTACGCGACTTTCAATAGCGACGCTTTTAAATTTCAAACTCATTACGTGACATTTATAATGTCTGACCAGCCAAAAAAACGTTTCTAAAACTGAATTGAAAAGTTCCCTCGTGGCCCAGTCTGTTTATTCTATCTGAAAAATTTTGAAAAATCTAAAAACGAAAAAAAGTTTCTTTAAATTATTGTGTACAGCTGCAAACTTATATGTTAAAAGAATCAACGAATATAAAAGTCAGCCAGACCAAACTACCCAGCTGATTTCCTTCATTTTAGTTGTAAACGAAAGGTATTCATCCGCAGATTTGTCATCAAGTATCAGAATTTAAATAACTATAACTGAAACTAAAATCAGTCGGTAAGGCCGTTCTATCCGACCGATTTCCTTCAGTTTTCCTTTAAACAAAGGCATTCATTCGCAGATTTGTAATCAAGTATCAAAATTAACTCAAGACTCTCCAACCTTTTATTTATTTATTTATGTTTTTTTTTATTGAAACGCGGTTTCCTTCTGTCCTTAAATTGAATATTTTAATCGGATTGTTTTATGACATCTTCGGTTCTAGTTATCGTACGCAGTCCTTTTTAACCTAAAAAAAATCAAATGAACTAAAATAAAATAAAATAAAATAAAAATAACCCTCAGCGGATCAAGATCTTTCATTTGCGCTTTTAAACACTTACATTGATTGATTGTGAAGAAACATATGCGTGAACATTCAAATTTACTTCCATTTTTCCCCAACTTTTTTGTCATTCCACTAACGGTGCAAAGTATTCGCAAGGGTCCTCTAATATATATTTAGAAAAAGAAAAAGTGCTTGTGCCAACAACTATCCAAAATTTTACTTATTTAGCCTCTAACAGTTTCAGTATTGACCGACATTGACAGGATTTTATGAAATATGTTGTACATCAATTATTACAAAGAAATCATTTATGACAAATAGAGAAACATCAAAATATTGATTAAAATTGTGTGTACTTCATCGTACATATTCTACTACATCTGAACATCATAGGAACGATGAACGACAAATTCCAACGTCTAATCACTAATTTTGATGTTGTCATATTACGAAGAAATGAGTTTATGTAATGCCGGCCGCGGTGGCTGAGGGGACTGAGGTGTTGCAGTCACGGTCTGCAGGGCCACTACGGTCGGGGGTTTGAATCCCCCTTCGGGCATGGATATTTGTGCCGTCCTTAGTATAAGGTAGTAGATAAGTAATTTGTAAGTTTAGGGACTGATGAACCCGTAGTTAAGTCACATAGTAATAAAAAAAATAAAAAATAAAAAAAAATTTATTTTAGTTTATGTAATATCTGATGTGCAGTGCAATATCTTTCATAATCTCCTCTTGATGGCCGACAGTGACAAAACCGAAAGAAGCTAAACAAATAAAATATTGCACTGCTCTTCGCACAAGTATGGTTTCTTTTCTAAAAATTTAAAAGAAATTCAGAGTTGTTATGTTTCTTTATATATGGTCGCTTGGTATGGAGCACCAGGTTATGGGCCGTGCAGCCGCTCCCGCCAGTGTGTGTTTGTGTGTGTGTGTGTGTGTGTGTGTGTGTGTGTGTGTGTGTAAGTTACTTAATAATTAAATTAATTAGAGAAGGATTGAATTAAAATTTGAGCCATGGACTGGATTCTAACCCCTGGGATGTTCTGATTACTAGCCAAGCGGTATAACCACTAGGCCACCGCCACATGATGGATGCCATGTTTCCATGACTGTCTTAAAACGTGTAGGGACATATGCTTTAAGACAGACCGTGGAATCACTGTATCGAGGTGGCTTAGTGGTTATAACGCTTGCATATTATTTAGTAACATGACGATCGCGCCTGTGTTGCCACAAGCAGAGAAAATCTAAACTAGTTCAAAAATGTTGAAATGTTTGTAGAGATTATAGGACTTAACTACGGGGTCATCAGTCTCTTAACATACAAACTACTTAGCTCATAAATAGTTTGTAAGTTTAGGGAATGATGACCCCGTAGTTAAGTTCCATATGCTCTACAAACATTTAAACATGTTGGAACAAACATGTGTTTCTTCTTTGAACAGTTAATTTAAAGTCTCAAGCATAATCTCATTTTAAATCATAAAAGAGAGTACAGAATGCATGCAGATATATCTTTGAAGGAATTAATAACATCGGAAAATAATTTCTGGGGTATTTTTTCTGATTTTTTTAAATTAAAAAAATGCTCAGAAACTGATTTATACTTAAAACCAGCAAGCTGGGGTTAAAACATAGAAAGTGCCATTAATACCAACATTTAAAAATCTCATACACTGAGCTTGTCTTATAATTTGCATAAAATTCTAATTGTACAAAACAGTGGTTCTTTGTAGTCCATAAAATGCTCTGATTATATGTGGTATCGAAAATTTTTCCAGAAACGTTGTGGGTCCCACTGCCAGAAGATAGGAACCACTGCTATAGGCTATACACTGAAAGTTACAAAAATATTAATAACAAGTTTTTCTGCTACAGTCGTCATATTTGAAAAAAAAGTGCAATAATTTCTTACAAAACGAGAGCAGCATCAGTTATATTCTTGCTAACGAATAATAATCACTATAAAACACTAACATGTATAATGAATGTTAGCCTGAAGAAATGTATGCAGAGGAATACGTATGGATGGTATCAAGCACGTTAAGGAATGAACTGAAATGAAATGTTTCCACTTAGATCGAAACGTTGAGAATTTCTTATGTAAATTTTGAACGTTTCTAGCCTGTTGTATAGGGAGCAGCAATGGTACTTTTGATTCACTCGTTTGTCTTATTGCTATTCTTTCCGACACTGGTATTTCGCACTGTTATTGAACACACATAAACTCCCCATGTTTGAGTTAAACTGTCAATGTGCTGATTTAAACTTCTTGCTGCATTAAAACTGGGTTACAGGCAGGGACTCGAACCTATGAAACCAAAACAACACACGGTTTTGATGTGGCAGGAAATTTCATCCAGTACGTTGTTTCCAATAACTTACGGAGAGTATTTCTTGGCGAAATCAGTGAGGATTGACTTTTTAGTGCAGTTTCCATGACAGTCTGTGGAGACAAACTGCTGCGTTACAAAGTGACTGTAGCGTACTACAGTATTACTTGCTTATTTGTGCTGTGTCCGCGAGTCGTCTTGACGTAATAAAATGAGGCAAAAGGCAGTCTCTGGACCCACATAGGGGTCTTCTGGAACTCCATCCTCTCCCAAGAGGAAAATGAATTCATAGTGTCATACGTTTTACTTTAATCTGTTTCCATTTCTCATTATTTTCGTATTTTATACCGTAGCCTTAGGTAAAACTGTCGGCCATTAATGTTAATACATTAGGTATTTCATCGTGTCATTGAACAGTATTTGCATGAGTACCGCTTCCGTTTTCGTATTAGGCGGCTGAAGATACCATCACTGCTGCAAGCAGCCGACGCTGCTTTACCCTCACCCCTCCTCTCCCTGTGGCAGCCATAAAGGACTGTCAAGGTCGCTCCCAGCATTCATCGCGCGAATGGTCAAGTTATCGTGGACATATTGCAATAAGCAGGAGGCGCCGGGTTCTAATCTCTGCTGCGGCTCAAATTTCAATTTAATGCCTCTCCTTCAGTTTAATATCTTTGACTTATATTGAGACAAAATGATTCTGCACATTGATTTGTAGTTAGTTTAATTACTAGGTCTGCAGAGTAGTTTGGTCCCTTAGGTTTGCAAATATCTAAATTTTGAAAGTCCATGTAGGTTTCCTTGTCGAATGTCCATGTACGTTTGATCCTTGTTTCTATTCTGTAGAACATGATTATCTTTATATATAAAGCAAAGTGTCTGTTTGTATGTATTGCATAAAAATCTAGAGTTTTGTCCCAATCTTTTCAAATTTTGTACACTTAAGCTTCAATCTATGAGGACGGTCGCCATAAGTGTAAGAATTACGTATAACACATAGTTCACGAGATACGACGTCAGAAACAATTACATGTGCTGGTCATTTTCTCCTAAGCCACTGGACCGATTTCAACCAAATTGCTACACATATTCCTTATGTGAGATAACAATTGCTGTAGGTGTACGATCCACATAGGACACATGATTCAGGAATATTTCATAGAAAATAAGGATTGCAAGAAACTGCCACACATAACGACGAAACTTTATAAATACACTATATGAAAATGACAGTACTTAGCGATTTGAAACAAACTTTAAACGTAATTTCAAATATTCATTAAACTTTTTGTCGCTGACAACCAGATCGCAATTCTGAAACGAAGTAAGTTTCTCGCTTACTACCTTTCCGCTGTTCATGGACTATATCTATGGCATTCTGTATGACGTTAAAATGTAGAAATGTTGGTAATTCTGTGGGACCAAACTAGTTTGGTCATAAGTCGCTAGACATGCGAACTAGTTAAACTAAGTTAAACTAACCTAAGGACAACACACACAGTCATGGTCGAGGGAGGATTCGAACCTCCGACACAGGAGACCTTGCGATCCGTAACGTGACGCTGTATGACGTTACAATTCATAATTTGTACACTACAAATTTTAGCCGCAGAAAAAATTACAGAGAGTATACACACATATAGTCGAATTTCCAACGAAATTGTATCACAGTACGACACGTAGTTCTTGAGATAAGAGCGCATAAACAGTAATCTCCATGGAAAACAGCCCTATGACGTACCAGGTTAAATCTATTACTCATTTACTACTAATTGTATTCGCAACAGATTTTAGAGACATACAGCACTTATACAAAAGAAAACAGAGCTGAAACTTTATACAATTGTATAACATATAACTCAAGAAATACGAGATTGTACGCATCTTTTTATACCATTTGATTTTGATTAACTTATTTGTTTGCTTGGAGACTTCACTTACAATTTTGTACATTATGCGAGACAGCCCTGTATCTTATTTATTCTCTGATATATATAGCATGTTTTTAGAAAAAAGGAGATGGACAGAGAGAGAAGATATAGGAGAAGTGCTAACTCAAGGCAGAATAAGTAAATAAATACCCGGGCAAAGCCAGGTTTTCAGCTAATAAATAAACATCTTATATTACTGCAAATAAAAACTTTTTCTCCTGACGTTGTTTATGTATTACACAACGTTGATTTAGGATTACGCTTCGCATAGTGTATGTCCGAAATGTGTATCCACGTTTCAGAAATACCCTTGGACGTGATTACCGAAATTTCCA
Organism: Locusta migratoria; assembly: GCA_026315105.1. Taxonomy (NCBI): domain Eukaryota; kingdom Metazoa; phylum Arthropoda; class Insecta; order Orthoptera; family Acrididae; genus Locusta; species Locusta migratoria. The sequence continues at coordinate 431,083,122 of CM048747.1, forward strand.
AATGTTTGAAAACCTATTGGACCAAATTGCTATGGTCATCATGTAATATTGCGTTTTCTTTCTTCCGATCAGGTGTTGTAGTTACTGTTCGTAGCCGCTATTAAAGTTCACTAACGGGACAATAATACAAGAAAATAATTTGGTGGATCTGACACATTTGCCGGCCGCGGTGGCCGAGGGGACTGAGGCGCTTCAGTCACGGTCTGCATGGCCACTACGGTCGGGGGTTCGAATCCCCCCTCGGGCATGGATATTTGTGCCGTCCTAGTTCGTAAGTAGTTCATAAGTAGTTTCTAAGCTTAGGGACTGATGACCCCGTAGTTAAGTCCCATAAGATTTACAAGCATTTGAACATTTGATCTGACACATTTAGGTAACTTTATAATTAGAAGAATAAAAAAAGGAAGCGGGACCTTAATTTAATGTTTAGCGGCAGTAGTAATTTCGAATGAAAGCAACACCTGAGCACAATATTACACAAAGAAACTAGCAGATTCCGCGATGACCTTTCTTACCATGATGATTATGTTGACTGGATATAGTATATGAAGCTGTAAAACCACTTGCTGCATTATGTAAAATGATGCTTGATTTGCTTGGAGCAGATTGTACTAACTGAATGACCGTTAAAAAAATGTTAAGTTAACTTTCGTGACAAAAGGGTCTTTAAATCGATCGGATTTCGTTTAATTCCGAAGATTTCTATGAAAGTCACATTCCTGAAAATTACAAGTAATGAGATCTTGAAGTACATCTAGTAAATTATAGATACAAGTCTAACGACGGGTCCAAGCATCATATTACATCTACATCTACATAGATACTCTGCAAATCACATTCAAGTGCCTGGCAGAAGGTTCATTAACCACTTTCATAACTTTTCTCTACCGTTCCATTCTCTAATAGCGCGCGGGAAGAAAGAACACCTAAATCGTTCCGTTTTCGATCTGATTTCTCTTATTTTATTGGGATGGTCATGGCTCCCTAAGTAGGTGGCTGCTAGGAAAATTTTTTCACATTCAGAACTAAAAGTCGGTGATTGAAACTTCGTCTTTCTTTTAATGATTTCCACCCCAATTCGTCCAACATTTCCGTGACGCTTTCCCCCCGTAACGTGATAGAACAAACCGAGCTGCCCTTCTCTGAGCCTTCTCAATTCCGTCAGTCACACCTGGTGAGGGTCCCACAAGGGGCAACAGTACTCCAGGAGAGGACGTACAAGTGTGATGTAGGCAGTCTCTTTGGTGGAGCTAGTGCATCTTCGAAGCGTTCTGCCGATGAAACGTAACCTTTGGTTCGCCTTCCTCACAATATTTTCTATGTGTTCTCTTCAGTCAAAGTTGTTCGTAATTGTAACTCATAGGTATTTGGTAGAATCTACGACCTTCAGGTTTGACTGATTTACCGCGTAATTAAAGTTCAGCGGATTTCTTTTAGTGGTCATGTGCATTATTTCACACTTCTCTTTATTTTGTGTCAATTACCAATTTTCGAACCATGCAGAAATTTTGTCTAAATCGCTTTGCAGTTGCTTTTGATCCTCAATTGACTTCACTAACCGATAAACGACAGAATCATCCGCGAACAGTCTAAGGGAGCTATTCAGATTGTCTCCTAAATCGTTTATAAACACGAGGAAGAGTAATGAACCTATAACACTTCCCTGTGGAACGCCAGATATCACTTCTGTTTTACTCGATGACTTACCGTCAATTACAACGAACTGTGTTCTTTCTGATAAGAAATCGTGAATCCAATCGCATAATTGGGGAGATATTCCATAAGCACGCAATTTCATAAGAAGTCGCTTGTGGGGTAAAGTGTCAAAAGCCTTCCTGAAATCCAGAAATATGGAATCGATTTGAGATCTCTTGTCGATGGCACTTAACACTTCATGTGAATAAAGGGCAAGCTGTGTTTCGCAAGAGTGATACTTTCTGAATCCGTTTTGACTACTGGTTAATAGGTCGTTCTCTTCGAGGTAGTTCATAGTATTTGAACAAAGTATATGTTCCAAAATCCTACTGCAAATCGAAGTGAATGAGATAGGCCTGTAATTTTGAGGATCACTCCTATTGCCTTCAATGAATATTGGAGTAAATTGGGTGACTTTCCAATCTTTGGGTACGGATCTTTCGCCGAGTGATCGGTTGTAAATTATAGCTAAGAACGGAGCTATTGCATCAGCATACTCTGAGAGGAATCTAGTTGGTATACAATCTGCCCCGGAAGATTTAATTTTGTTTAGTGATTTAAGTTGTTTTACTACTCCAGGAACATCTACTTCTAAGTTTCGCATGCTGGCAGCTGTTCTTGGATTGAATACTGGAGTGTTCGTCTTCTTTGGTGAACGAATTTCGGTAAGCTGTGTATAGTAATTCTGCCTTAGCAGTACTGTCATCGGTAGTATTACCATTACTATCGCGTAGTGAAGGTATTGTTTGTGTTTTGCGGCTAGTGTACTTCACATATGACCAGAATTTCTTTAATGAAGATTATTGCTGGAAAAATAGAAATATTTCATGAATTATTAAAGGTGGGTCATTTGAAATAAGTAAAAGATTTATACTTGCCCCCCCCCCTCGGGCATGGATATTTGTGCCGTCCTAGTTCGTAAGTAGTTCATAAGTAGTTTGTAAGTTTAGGGACAGATGACCCCGTAGTTAAGTCCCATAGACTATACAAACATTTGACCATTTTTTTTACTACAAAGATTTCATTCATATTACAATTTTTTTGTAAAACTTGCTTTAACAATGGTAAACAATCTAATCATATGTGTGGTTATAATTTATTTAGAATTTGTTATTAAAGTAGTGCTTACTAAATATCCTGGAAACTTATGTCAGATACACTGTAACAATTTTAATTTTCCCATGCACCCTCGATATATGTATACAGATCATATTAAGAGTTGCTGTTAAGAATGATGTTATACAAAATAAATAATTAATTCCACCCAAAACTGTATTTAAATGTAGGCGGCATTGAGTGCCGCATGCGCCCGCTGAAGTAACAATCTTAAGCGCACCTGCCACAGGGTTAAACTAACATAAACACAACACACATATACCCATGCCCCAGGGGGGACTCAATCCTCCGACTGGGAGAAACCGAGCGTTCCGCAGTTAGACGCCCCAGAACGCTCGGTCACTCCCTGCTCGCCACGTGATTATCCATTCATGGGTTTTCAGGAGACGTGACCTCCACACTGGGACGAAAATGGCCGTGCTGAGGCCGTCCACACGCTTCTACATCTACAGTTACAGCGAGAGCCGCAGTGCAGTGCAGTGCGGATTGCTGGCAGAGCGTTTTCCCCTGGCTGCCTCAGGGGACGCTGGCCATCGCAGGGCAGAGCGCGATCTGCGGGCACCGTGCCCAGGGGGCGCGCCAGCGCCCTCTGGAGGAACGTCCACCCTCCCCTCCACTATCCCTCTGCCGCGTTTGCCACGTCCGACTGCGCGTGAAAGAGTAATACCGTCGCATCCAGAGGCATTCATCGCAGTATCGCAGCGAAGACATAAAACGATATTCCGAAGTATGTTTCACTATTACCAGAGTCTAACACAAAAAAATGTTTGTAGAACTTATGGGACTTAACTACGGGGACATCAGTCCCTAAGCTTACAAACTACTTATGAACTAGCTAAGACTAAGGATGGCACAAATATCCATGCCCGAGGGGAGATTCGAATCCCCGACCGTAGTGGCCGTGTAGACCGTGACTGGAGCGCCTCAGTCCCCTCGGCCACCGCGGCCGGCCCCTAAACTTACAAACTACTTATAATCTAGCTTATACTAAAGACAGCACAATCAATTATGCCCGAGGAGGGATTCGAACCCCCATGAGGGAACGGCCTCGCGCATCGTAGCATAGGGTCTTTTTGTTTTTTTTAAAGGAAGAGGAGGGAGTGGGGATTGTTTTTGGGATTATGACGTTGAAAATGAAAATACACTTCTGGATTCCTCATTATATTCCACTCGCCTGTCGCACCAATTCGGGTTTTATCTGTCTCGTTTTCTATCATTGAAATGGTAATAATTGTGTTACACTTTTGTAGTGTCGCACGTACTTACGCCGCACGCCACCATGCACGCACGGCGCGGCGTTCTTACGACGTCAGCCACGACTGCGCTCTGCTACAACTCCGTTCGTGGCCACGACTGGACTGCATCGTTCACTTGGGAATGAGATAGGAACCAGTTAACACTTCGGAATCAGATAGGCACCAGTAAAGACTTGGCTATCGGATAGACACTAGGAATCATCAGTAGGCAGGCCTCTATCTAAACTATGTATCAGCATTCTGCAGTCAAGAACTATGTAAAAGTTAAGTATTACCAAGACTCCGTGAAATATATATCTTGTTCTAATTTAGCGTAGAGTTCTAGTTTCTGCTGTCCCACTGGCTGGTCACCTCCGTACCTGCACACGCGTGCATCCTTTATTCCTGTGTCGGTCTCTTTCGACTCGGCCACCGACACCTACGACAACCGGCGGACGAGACGCAAAAGTGGCGACGAGGCTGGGACACAAAAACTTTGAGTAACGCAGTTAACATCCATGCGCTTATTACTAACTGATGTAGCGTGTCCATGCATAACTAAAAACATTAAAGTAAAGAAAACTCTTCGTTGGGAGTTAGTTTCCGGGCGGTGGACTCCAGTGCTTCTGCCGCTAGGCACGTCTTCTCGTTTTATTGTAAGAGGTAACCGTTTCATCATGTTCATCATATGCCTCTTCATCGTTATCAAATCAGCTTCTCATACCCGGGACATTCCAGCTCCGTGGAGGATCTCGTAACGCACTCCCCACGAAATTAGAAAAATATTGTTGGTACTTCGGGTTCCGTACCTGCGCCATATGGTGTTCTTGTAAATGGTTCCAGAAGTCCGGCACATGCTTCGCGCCGTCGCGAAGCAAATAATACACCTCCTGGGCTCGAATCCATGTCACCGCGTTCATTTTGGCTCGTGGGTAATACGTTCTGTCTGGGAAAAGGACAATCTTGGGGTCAATATTTTGCTGTCCGACGCGCATTAGAACGCCAATCATCTGCGTCAATAGCCGCCATACTTCCGCAGATTGTCCGCACATGAGACGGTGAGCATCGTCGTCTACAGCATGACATACTTCGCATAAAGGAGATTTCGCGATATTTCCAGTAACTTGTTTACTGTTAACCAACATGTACCATGTTGTTCTTGTTTCCGTGTCAAGTGTGGCATGATGAACTGTCCGCCATACCACCGGCCAGTGGATCGGGTGTCGTGTTTCCAGAGGGTTGGCGGGGCTCCTGCTCGTAAGTATCCGGTAGATGTCGCGCGCTGTCGGTGATCTATTGTTTGGGAGTTCTGTCATAATATAGCTATATTCAAGGAAAAACTCTCAGATATGTTGAAACGGTGAAGAAATGTTCTGCGAGAAGCTAGTGCCAGTTCGTCTGAGGCCTCGGGCATCGTAGCATAGCGCCTCAATGCGCTCGGCCGCTCCGCCGCTGCCTAACACAAACGGTCGTGAAATTCTGTAGGGGGAAAAGTGCATCTGAAGCGCTCCAAGTGACCGTGAGATAGTAAGAGAAGAATGGCAGGATTCAAACTGTGAAGTCGGAATGTTTAATGCTGTTACTTTCATGTTTAATATTCACAGTGGCGCAGCCAGTATTTGTTTCTGGGGGGGGGGGGGGGGGGCGCACAGTTTTTTAAAATTAACGCCAATTGTATTTATTAATCTAAGACTTATTTTTACACTTTTATAATTTAACCAATTATACTACGAAAACAATTGCACAAGAAATAAAATGAGTGGGCTCGTATTAATTTGAATGTGGAAGAGGAGCAACGTGGTGAAAATGAAATGTATATAATCAGCTCGTGAAATTATTTAGCAGCTTCTACGATACTAGGAAAAGAGAAAGGTCTTTACAGTTTCATTAACATGAGCTCTATGTGTAAAAATTTAACTGAAATATCACTGTTGTTGTTCGTTAAGATTCCACTCGGTGGCGCCGCTGACCTGCTAAGCAGCGGGTCGCCGCGTATGAACAATCGGTTCGTAACTTCAGCGAAGCAGTAACAATAGACAGCATCAAAGCTCGTCGCGACGGCATTAATACCGCCCACAGCAACAGCAGTACACGTTCTCAGTGGTGGCATCACGTTGGCGATCCGCTGTCACCTTCACTTGAGCTTGGAAAATTATAGTTACGTTGTGAGTTATTACGCTCTTACTATATCAGATTTCCGGTGCCGACCTGTTTAAAAGAAATTGAAACCATAAAAAAATGAAATTAAAAATTCTTTGGGAGGTGCCAGTGGGGCTTCATCCCCATTAGCCTGTCCCCCTCCCTCGTCTGCGCCACTGACTAGTCACCAAAAGTGCTGGCAAATTTTCTAATACAAATTTAAAAAAAATGTAATATAGGTACTTCTGTTAATGACAGTCTATAATGTCAAAATGTCGATGCATTTTAGTAGATATGGCTCATAATAGCAGAGTGGTAATCACATGGCCAAAACCGTCTCGAGAGCAGAAATTAATTGCTACCAGAACTGCTCAAGTTCAAATGGAGCCCATTGTGAAAATATTCGCGTGCTAGTTGGGTACTTTCACGTAACACTAGTTTTTAATTTTTTTTTTCTAACGGGATTCCGGACATTGTAATATATACAAAAAAAAGACACCAATTTCGTATGCTTAGAAGATAAGTGCGACATCCCCTTGTAAACTCCAGTTTTGGCTCTACCTTGTTTCTTGGCCTTGTGGTCACATAGCATTTTTTTATCTGCTTGCCAGTCATCAAACGAAATGACATGGTAACAGGCCTACTGACAGTTCCTGAAACTAATATACTGACCATTATTTATCAACAATAATTCACTTGTCTGAGACAAACTTTGTCTCGTTATACCAAAGGTAATTAATATAAGGAGAGGAATTGAATTATAATTTATGCGGTTTCCAGTACTCGAACCCAAAACCTAATTACTAGGCAGGCGCTTCAGATCACTCAGATAACACAGCGTTATGGAAAAATCGACTAAAAGGTCTTAAAGCACTTCCTTTCCCACACCACATAACTGCATCAATGTTCCCTATGAAACACGTATCAAATTGCCAAGGTTCTCCTATATTTCAAACTATTAGGCATTCAGCAACAGGTTTCGAAATATACGCCTATATTTTTTTCTTAAACTGAAATACGAAACTAAGCACGCTCTACTGAAATAGTTGATTAACTGCAATCGGAACTTTATGTTATATACATCTACATCTCAGCAGTATTATGAAATAGTGGCAATACTTCTCGATTTTCATAATAGAGGATGGCCTTCTGCGTGCTGGCTGCATCTCAGCTGTTCCTCGACTTACCCTGAACTCAGTTCGTTGGCTGGTATAGCTCTTCTTAAAGAGGCTAACAGTGAGGTCCCATTCCCATGCAGTACTAAGGATGTACCCGCTGTCAAGATGTATCTGCGGTTCCTTCACTTCCTGAAATACCTGATGTTACATAAAACTTGAAAAAAAAAAATCACTTTTAACATATGCATCAATTTAGCAATTAATTTTTGCTTACATCTAGAAAATATAAGCAGATATTTAAAGTTGGAATGGATTACAGATACTATCACAGTGTTTCTCGAGTTCAGAAAAAAAATTGCTGTTATTCTTAAAGCTATTTATATATTACTTTCCTACTTGAATAACCAGTATTCATTTCGAATAACGTAAAATAGTTGAAAAGCTACAACAAAAATACAATGATACTAAACGACGCAGTAGCCCTTCAATAAGTAGAGGGTGGTGTTTATAATTGAACTTTCAAACATCTATAAAAATAACTCCACTGGTCAGAATGGCGTCAAACTGCGGTGGAATATTGTCGCAGAAGGGGGAAAACGTGTGGCAGAAGAAAAACAATTAGTGCGAAAGTTGATCAATAGATGGTGCTGAAGGCACCATAATTTAACAGTTCTCGACTAAAAATGACAAATATATCGTACAATAATGACTAATATATTAGTTAGACTTTAAACAAATTGTACTACTCATTTTTCATGGGCATAGGGGTGTGATACTATGTTACGTAAGTCCATCGACCACGACAAAGTAATGTTTTTTTGTTTTTATTTTATTTATTTATTTATTTATTTTTATTTATTTATTTATTTATTTATTTATTTATTTTGTTATTTAGAATTTATGCGACTAAACTACGGGGTCATCAGTCCCTGAACTTACAAACTACTTATGAACTACTTACGAACTAGGGCGGCACAAATATCCATGCCCGAGGGGGGATTCGAACCCCCGACCGTAGTGGCCGTGCAGACCGTGACTGAAGCGCCGCAGTCTCCTCGGCCACCGCGGCCGGCTCAAAGTAATGTCACATGGGATAGGAAACATCTTTTATTGTCGAGAGGCCAAAAACGGCATGAAACGCATCAATCAAAATCAAAACGGATTTTTAATGTGCATGTGACTGGCGCAAATCATGTTCAATGTGTTGTTCACCGTTTTCTGCAACTAGTTGAAATAGAGAAACATCATGTTCCACAACGGGCTCACATTCATAATGTGTTGCTCAATCGGTACATTTAATGTAGCTAAGGTCGCAATCAGAACACTGAGCACATTATCTTGAAGATAGCCCCAAAGTCAGACGGCTTAACATTAGGTCATCGGGAAGGCCAGGCTGTAGAGAAATAGCGACTCATAATCGTAGCACTTCCGAAATGGCGATTCAGCAGCTACTAAATTTGATTTCCAATGTGGGGAGGTGCGCCATCTTGCACAAAAATGATCCCATCCACGCTATTGCAGAGCTTTGAATTACGTGGTTGCGAAATACACACCCATAGCGCTTACCAGTAACGGTACAGGTGACAGGACCGGAAGCATGGTCTTAATATAAATAATTCCGTAAACCAGCACCACACCTATTGAGGAAGAAGAGATACTGGTTGATTTGCGTGTGGTTGGCTTGTTGCTCATATTCCTCAATTCTGTGTACTGACATTTCCTCTCAGATTGGAGTGGGATTCGTCTGTCCACTAAATCTTTCACGGCCATTCGTCCGGGAATCACCTCGTGCAAATTGGTAATTTTATATGGATAATAGAAAAGGATGTTTCTTAGGGGTTTAAGGGCGTGCTCACGGGTTTTCCAATGCTTGGGCAAGTCTCCGTGCACTACACGTTTGCACACGACTATTCGAATCCTCCTATATTGCTGTGGCCACTTGTTTAACTAACGTCGAATCGTCTGCTCCCTCTACCGAGTTCCACAGCAGAGGAAGTCTTTTCGAATTTCCGAATCATTTTCTCCAGACTCACTGCAGTCATCGGACCAGTACCTTTTTGACACCATTCAGTGGTCGGAACTTCTGGTGAGCAACTTGTGCACAATCATGATTCTTGTAGAGTCCTATCCTGCATTGAGACAGTCATGGCGACAGCTCGGACGCGAAATGAGAGAAAAGCCATGTACCCGCTGTTTTTATACTAACTTCAATGTGTCGTGCTGCAAGACAAGTGTTTTCATTTAAATATCCTGACACATACAGCGCCATCTATTGATCAATTTTACACTATTTGTTTTTTCACTATTTCTTTAATACGTTTACTCCTTTTTCCGATTCCGTTGCTGATCGAAAAAAGGCAAAGAAGCCGTCCCATAAGGGACGGTTGTGACACCAGAGAACGAGACACTTCAACATTTTCCATCGCACTGACGGTCGCGGCAAAACAGACAGACGTGAGAATAGATTCTGGATTCCAGAAAGAGGCCGCGCGTGTATGAACATTATCAGGAGTGTCAAAACTGAAAGTATTGTTATATTTCGGCAAATACGGTCTGTCAGACAGTGTACATCGATTCAGAATGGAGGTCACCTTTTCATTACAGAGTGGATCACGTTTCCTTGCTGCAGTGTCTCGAGACTTGTTATTAGGTACTGAGAGTTGACGTCGCTTGTTTACGTGAAGACACAAATATCGCCGACGGAAGAGTGAAATATCATTCAGTGTCTGCGACTTTATCATAGTGGCATTTAAATCCTCCAACATTCAAAGACGAGTATTTATTTGTTGACAGAAATTCAAGTAACTTGTTATATCTCGGGAGCACAGTGTTAGAAATGTCGTATATTGACATAATGTGAAAGTATTGTCCAAACACTGTAATTAATTATTTATTTATTTCTCACACAAGATATCTTTCGGCATTTAATGCCATCGTCAGGTGTTTCTGCAAAAACATTTGCTTGTATGAGTATGTATCCAAATGCAACATCAATAAATTTTCGTAAATAACATTTTACAAATTTCACTTAGAAAGTGTGCAGTACGTACCATATTTAGAGGTAGTAAATGCTTCAACTGACTATTTATTAGATGACGATTTATATTTCTGAATTGTAGCCAGTTACAGCATCTGTCAATACCTCAGAATACTATACGTTTACAAATATTTACTACCTCTAAATATGATACGTACTGCACACTTTCTAAGTGAAATTTGTAAAATGTTATTTACGAACAAATATTTACTACCTCTAAATATGATACGTACTGCACACTTTCTAAGTGAAATTTGTAAAATGTTATTTACGAAAATTTATTGATGTTGCATTTGGATATATACTCATATAAGTAAATGTTTTTGCAGAAACATCACGATGGCATTAAATGCCGAAAGATATCTTGTGTGCGAAATAAATGAATAATTAATTACAGTGTTTGGACAATCCTTTCACATTATGTCAATATAGAAATTCAAGTATTAAGGTGAAGAGATAATTTGTGTTAAAATGTACACAAAGTACCTACTTAAGAATGTACATATGAAATAGGTCAAAACAGCTGAGCTTACTACGATTACGACGTATCTAAAACAGAATAGGTATTTCATTTTCAACTACCCAAATAATTAACAAACTTTTAAGGCTCCGAAACTTTGCAGGGAATGCACAGAGTGTGATCATCAGCTCCATGTCCCAGCGACGGAGTGTCCCGAACATGGCAGGTTTTGCCGAATCGAGTCACCAAAATGGACCACCAGTAGAGAGAAGGGATTCAGCCTACCGCAGAACTCAACAGGTTCGCGATCATAACAGCTGTCAGGCGCAACAATGGCCAATTCTTCACTAGACTGAAACGTAGAAGTGTTAGACTGAATATCTCTGATATCTTTGGCTCCGCGAGGGCAGTATTTGGTTGACATTCTCCCACATTTGAGCAGTTGTAGGGGAGACCAGGGGAATGGCACCACCTCAAAGGAAACCAGTTTTTTTACATTACTAAAGGTGTGTCTTCTTCGTAAAGAATAATACTACAGCTTCGCCAGCTAATACTACTTTATTATATTGTTTTCATACGTGTATTTTGTTAAGTTTTATTGTTAAAAATATATTGTGAATGTATACGCTGTGGCGCCATTACCTTGGGTTCCGGGATAATGACGCCATACATTTGAAAATCAAGGATAACCCTACCGATGAGTGAGTAGTAGTAAATAAGTGTTACAACCGTTGTATGTTATACTTATCACTTTAGTACAGAAGGCATATAGAAGGCTTCAAGTACTTGTCGATGTAAAATTGGAATAAAAATACATTTTTTAATTTAGGCTTGATTAAGACACCGCAAACCTACTACATTCTCTACATTTTGCAAGTGCCCAATTTAGAAAATGTATGCATCTGTATTACACTTCATTTTGCCTAAATTCTCCACCATGGCGTCATTGCCCCAGTTGAAAAATACGGTTAAGAACGTCAATTTAAGGCTAAAGATTTTGCGAAACAATTATGTTAGAGACACGAAATCGAAGCTAAATATCTACAGATTACGTTATTACGAGTATTAAAAAGCACTGACAGCCTATAGAGGTACTTATTTCAACAAAACACAGGGTCGATAATTAGATCCAAAACGTGGAAACTAACAATTTCTTTCACACTATTGATAGCTGTCAACAATCAGGGACGGCGACCACAGGAATTAGCTTCGAGGTAGGTAACGAAGACCGAACACTGGCAAGCGTACTCGAACTTCAAACCGCACGTCATAAAACTGGGGTGGCGCGATTACCCAGGAGGGCGCCGTTACCCTGGTCTCCCCCAGTTGTGGCCTGGACTCAGACGAGTGAATAGAATGAGTGTTATGCAACAAGTAATGGAATGAAGTTAAATTTTGTTGGACAAGCTTATCTCTTTGCCTCGTGTGTTTTCTTTTTATATAACCATGTAAAGAAAACAATTGAATTAATTATAATGTCATTACGGTACTTGTTGCGTAGTTCTGATCCTTATTTGTCGTTAAATTAAGCAAGTGTATAATATAGTATGTAGAATATCCTCCTTGAAAGACCAGAACCCCTCAGGGGCTCATCATTAATTTGCTGAGTACGCGCTTGACGAAACCGGGGGCCTGAGCCGTGGGCTGTGTCGCGCCAACAGTCCGCTACACCGTAAGCTCTGTGCGTGATTCAACGACCATCGTTCGGCGCGACGGTAGAACGTTGTACGTTTCAGAGCCCGGGGATCTTTGCTTAATCGCCCGGGTCGCGAGGACGGTACAAACCTCTATAAAAAAAAAAAAAAAAAAAAAAAAAAAAAACCTCAATCTCAAGATGTGCTACCTGCCGAGGAGATGCATGGCTGTTGAGGTTAAACAGTCGCTAGCGAGCAACCTCTGATGAACCTGCCGCACCTCAGTTGTATAAGGCTTACCCAGGCAAGCGGGGCTCTGCCTGGGCGGACCTTTAGTTCCCTAGCTGCTCGTGGGACGAGAATGAAACGAGCAAAAAATGGCGTTGCGTGGGCGAACTGAATTTAATGCTGCGACATATGACCCCCAAGCGTTTCCTTCCATGGCCACACCATGGGAAGAAAGCAGGGCCCGTCAGCAAGGTGAGACTTATGCCTCCTGTTATCTGGTTTGTACTAGGACAGACGGCGAATCGTTTACGACCACTAAGCCTCTGTTTTTTGTGGAAAACCTCGAGGATAAGTTTGGGGAGGTGGATGGCATGTCGAAGATGAAATCTGGGGCTGTACTCATAACGACATCGTCCCCAGCCCAGCCTGTGACAAGCTGGGTGACGTCCCCATTAGCATTACTCCCGATACGTGCTGGAACATGGTACAGGGAATTATATTTCACAAGGACCTTTTATAGCAGTCTGACGACGAGTTACGGAAGAACCAGAGAGGCGAAGAGTTCAGCTCATCCGGCGTGTTTATAGGGGTCCGAAGGACAATAGGGTTGCTACCGGTGCGTTTATCTTGGCTTTCGAAAGCGATTCATTGCCGGAGAAAGTCGAAGTAATGATCTACCAGTGTTATGTAAAACCCTATGTTCCTCCCTCTATGCGCTGCTTCAATTGCTGGTGGCTTGGGCACATGTCCTCCCGATGTGATGGTAATCCTACATGCCGGGAGTGCGGACGTGCCTCACATCCGGACGCCCCTTGTGTCCCTCCAGCAGTATGTGTTAACTGCAAGCAGCATCACTCTCCTTGTTCGCCAGACTGCATGGTTCTTCATAAAAACGTAAAATTATGGAATATAAGACCCTGGACCGGCCAGGAGAAAGTATGCCAAGCTTCATCCTGTGAGCATGAAGACATCATATGCCACAGTTGCATCACCACTGCCTCTGCCATCTCTGCTACCACTCTCCACTGCCTCATCTTCCACAGTGGACCCTTCGCCCAAACCGCCCACATCTGCCCCCATGGTGTTTGAGGGTACCTCACCCTCTTTTGCCCCCAAGGTGCCTACTTTGGGAGCACTGCCATCTCCACCTGTGGGGCCCTCAGTCCCCACACCTGAGCCAGAGACTCAACAGCCACTCTGGCTCCTCTCGCAAGGAAGGGCTCCCTCGGATCCCTTCCTTCAAAGGCTTCTCCTCTGGATACCAGTAGGTGGCTGAAGGAGCCACCTACTGCTGGTTGCAGGGCCTCGCGGGCATCCTCAGTTCCTGAGGATGGGTCTGCAAAGCCCTCTCGGCATGAGAAGCCTAAGGAATCTCGCGAGAAGAAAAATCAGAAAAGTAAAAGTAAAACCAAAGATTCTGTGGTGGCTATCGTGCCACCAAAACATTCCTCTTCCTCTGAGGACGAAATAGAGATTCTCGCGTTCCAAAAAGATTTAGCCATTGCCGTTTCTTTGGAAGCTATGGACGTTGAGTATCTGCTTCAAAAATCGGCGACAGAAGAAGATACTGTGAACCCTACTGCGCCGTCGAAATCAGCATGTCCCAGCGACCAGGAGGCTCTATGATCCTCCAATGGAACTGCAGGGGCTTTTTCCGCCATCTACCCGAATTGCAGCAATTGTTTTGCCGCTTCCCAGCGTTTTGTGTAGCCTTGCAGGAAATCTGGTTTCCTGCTCAAAGGATCCCAGCCCTTCATGGCTATCGAGGCTGTTACAAAAACCGTACCATGTACGACAGGGTCTCTGGAGGTGTATGCATCTATGTCCCCAGTGCCGCTGTGCCTCTCCACATGGCTCCATGGTGGCTGTTCCCTATGTAAGAACTGATGATCTGTTCTCTTTACCTTCCTCCAGATGAGATGGTCTCGTTTACTGACCTTGAAATCCTGGTGGCACAACTTCCCCCTCCATTTCTGCTTCTGGGGCACTTCAATGCCCACCATCACTTGTGATGTGGAGCGCAGACAACAGGCCGTGGTAGGCACATAGAGACGCTTTTATCACAGCACGACATCTGCCTGCTCAACACTGGTGCACCCACGCATTTTTGCGTGGCGCGAGGCACGTATTCAGCGATTGAGCTCTCTGTTTGTACTCCGAGCTTGTTCCCGCACTTCCAGTGGATGGTCCATGATGAACTTTGCAACAGCAACCATTTTCCTGTTCTCTTGATGCTCCTTGATTTTCAACCTGCGGGCTGCCCATCTCAATGGTCTCTCTGTCGAGCTGATTGGCAACACTACACCTCAGGTTTTACGGTTCCTGTTCAACTGCCAGCCAACGTGGACATGGCGGTTCACCAGGTCACCAGTACGATAGTTTCAGCCGCTGAGGCAACCATTCCCATCACTTCTGGCTCCCCATGGCGTAAGTCTGTATCCTAGTGGACGCGGGAAATCGCTGAGGCCATCCGGGATCGTCGTTGGGCGCTCCAGCGCCATCGTCGACACCCCACTGTAGAAAATCTTATACCTTTTAAGCAGCTCCGGGACCGAGCTCGACAGCTCATTTGGCAGGGTAAACGGGACTGTTGGGAGACGTATGTCGCCAGCATCGGCCGTCGCGCCTCTGCATCTTTGGTGTGGCCCAGGTTAGGCTCCTATTTGGGTACCGTTCACTGGCAGCGATTCCCAGCCTACGCATGCACCGACCCGACGTCCGTCGCAGAACACATGGCCGAGCATTATGCTCGCACCTCTGCAACGTCACAATACAGTTGAACAGCGACAGCTGTCCTTTCACACGCATCGAGCCAAATTGTACAACTCCGCTTTCAGTGAATAGGAATTCGAAACTGCCCTTGCTGTAAGCCCCGATACCTCTCCGGGACCGATCAGGATCCACAGCCAGTTCATCACGGCACGTTTCCGTGGAGTTTCAACACCAGATTCTCGCCCTGTTTAACCGTTTATGGGCGGAGGGGGCTTTCCCGTCATAATGTCGAGAAAGCATCATTATTCCGGTGATCAAATCTTGTGCCGAATCAGTCTCATCAACGTTCTATGCAAGCAATTCGAACGTATGGCGAGCCGGCGGCTTATGTGGATACTTGAACATTGAGGTCTGTTGTCCCCACATCAGGGGGGTTTCTGCCAAGGCCGCTCCACTGATGATAACTTAGTGGACCTTCGTACGGCATTTATCAGGCATGAGCACTTTGTTGCCATCTTTTCGACCTCAGAAAGGCATATAATACCACTTGGCGCCACCACATTCTGGCTACAGTGCACGGTTGGGGCTTGAGAGGTCCGCTCCCACTTTTTATTGAAAACTTTCTTTCCTTCCGATCTTTTCGGGTACGGGTTGATACTTCCCTCAGCTCCTCTCACGTCCAGGAGTACGGTGTCCCACAGGGCTCCGTCCTTAGTGTACCCCTCTTCCTAATTGCCATCAATGGACATTCTGAGTCTGTGGGGTCATCGGTTTCTCCCTCCTTGTTCGCCAATGACTTCTGCTTATACTTCAGCTCAGCTAGCACAGGGGTAGCTGAAAGGCGTCTACAGGGAGCCATTCGAAAGGCGCAGTCGTGGGCCTCAACCCATGGGTTCCAGTTTTCTTCATCGAAAAACGCCGTCGAGCTGTCCATTTGGACCCAGAACTATATTTATATGACGAATTTCTTCGTGTCGAAGAGACTCACCGATTTCTTGTCATGCTCTTCGACAGCCGTCTCACTTGGGTGCCCCATCTTCGGCAGCTCAAGCAGAAGTGTGTGCGGTACAATATTCTACGCTGCCTCAGTCACACTAGTTGGGGAGCCGCCCGTACGAGTCTTTTGCAGCTCTACAGAGCACTGATTCAATCATGATTAGACTACGGGAGCTTTGTGTATGGTTTGGCAGTCCCAGCTGCATTGCAGGTCTTGGATCCAGTACTCTACAGTGGCGTCCTTTTAGCGACAGGGGCCTTTTAGACAAGTCCGGTGGCAAGCCTACTTGCTGAAGCTGGAGCTTCCCCTGCGATTTCGCCGGCAGCAGCTGTTATCCTCCTATGCTGCATGCAGTACCTCACCATCCGAATCGCAGGGTTCTTTCTCCAGCTGCTGCACTCCCATCTCCACGACAACGACCAAGGTCGGGTCTTCCAATCGCGGTCCGTGTTCGTTCCCTCCTTTCATCTTTTGAGTCCCTTCCCACCCCTCCTACTTTTCACTGCCCTTACCGTACCGCTCCTTGGTCTCTTTCACGTCCGCAGCTTAGGCTGGAGTTGTCGTATGCCTCGAAAGCCTCTGCAGCGCCACTGAGTCTCCGTCGCCAGTTTCAGGCAGTTTTAGAGTCGTTCTGTGGTGCGCAACTCGTGTACAGGGATGGTTCCGTTGTCAACGGCCGTACTGGATATGCATATGTCGATGGTGAGCATATCGAACAGCATTCACTGCCCTGTGGGAGTAGCGTGTTCACTGCGGAATTGGTTGCCATCTGTCGGGCACTTGAACAGCTCAGATTAAATACCCCAAAATCACTCACTAAGCTTGATAGAAAATGAAACAATCATCAAATTCGTGTAATAAGAGTGGCAAGGTACATTCTCCCCTAGTACGAGCAACCGGTAACTAGAATCCGGCCACCAACACGAAACAAGCAAGACACAGGCATTAGGCAACGCAAGCTGCTGGGTTTCAACCAACAAGCGGGATCAGCGACACAAACACAATGGAAACTACACAACAGAGAACATGAAGGACCCGAACTAAGAATGGCTAGGTAAGCAGCAGCGACCTTGTAACAGCAACACTCAGGTCTTAAGGCAGCGCCGGCAGCGGTGGCCGAGGAGAGTAAGGCGCTCCAGTCAGGGTCTGCACGGCCACTACGGTCGGGGGTTCGAATACCCCCTCGAGCATGGCTATTTGTGCCGTCCTAGTTCGTAAGTAGTTTGTAAGTTTAGGGTTCTGATGACCCTGTAGTTAAGTCCCATAGACTATAGAAACATTTGAACATTTCTTAAGGCAGCAGGTCCTGACACTCACGGATACCATCACAAGTGCAGCGCAGTCACCACAAAAACAGCACTTACCTTGTAAGTTTCGACATCAAACAGAATCACATCATATCTACCGACTGCTAAAGCAGTTCCACTATGTGATGAGAGTTTCGGTGAAAACGACACATGACTCAGCTCAGACAAAACACGGCAGCCACCGAAGACGGAACTTTCCTCCAGGGGCGATCAATTCCAAGAGCGAACTGACATCCGATACGTACGTACGATGCTACAGCCGACTGTCACCGTCCCCTAGCAAGCTATAACAACAACAACAACATGCCAGCCGGGCGGCCCACTATCGGGTCGTCCACTTCCTCCATCGGAAGGATGAACTGGTATTCATTGGACAGATTTATTAAACTAGAACTGACATCTGATTACATTTTCACGCAATTTGCGTGCATAGATCCTGAGAAATCAGTATCCAGAACAACCACCTCTTGCCGTAATAACGGCCTTGATATGCCTGGGCACTGAGTTAAACAGAGCTTGGAAGGGGTGTAGTGACTAGCGTATTGTGACAAGCCAGTTGATCAGCCACCATTGATCAGAGATCTGGAGAATGTGCTGACCAGGACCGCAGTCGACCATTTTCCGTATCCAGAAAGGCCCGTATAGAAACCTGCAACATGCGGACGTGCATTATCCTGCTGAAATGCAGAGTTTCGTATGGATCGAATGAAGGGTAGAGCCACGGGTCGTAACACATCTGAAATGTAACGGAAAGCCGGATGCGGTGGCCGAGGGGACTGAGGCGCTTCAGTCACGGTCTGCACGGCCATTACGGTCGGAGGTTCGAATCCCCCCTCGGGCATAGATATTTGTGCCGTCCTTAGTTGTAGGTAGTTCATAAGTAGTTTGTAAGTTTAGGGACTGATGACCCCGTAGTTCAGTCCCTTAAGCTTAACAAACATTTGAACATTTTGTAACGGAAACTGTTCAAAGTGCCGCCGTGAAGAACAAGAGCTGACTGACACGTGTAACCAACGGCACCCCGTACCATCACGCCGGGTGATACGCCAGTATGGCGATGACGAATACACGCTTCCAATGTGCGTTCACCACGATGTCGCCAAACACGGATGCTGTAAACAGAACCTGGATTCGTCCAAAAAAAAAAAAAAAAAAAAAAAAAAAAAAAAAAAAAAAAAAAAAAAAAAAAAAAAAAAAAAAGACCTTTTGCCATTCATGCACCCAGGTTCGTCGTTGCGTACACCATCGCAGACGCTCACGTCAGTGATGCAACTTCAAGGATAACCGCAGCCATGATCTCCGAGCTGATAGTCTATGCTGCTGCAAACGTCGTCGAACTGTCCGTGCAGATGGTTGTTGCCTTTCAAACGTCCCTGTCTGTTGACTCAGGGATCGAGACGTGGCTGCACGATCCGTTACAGCAATGCGGATAAGATGCATGCCATCTCGACTGCTAGTGATACGAGGCCGTTGGGATCCAGCAAGGCGTTCCGTATTGCCCTCCCGAACCCACCGATTCCATATTCTTGGATCCATATTGGATCGCGACCAACTTGAGCAGAAATGTCGCGATGCGGTTTATTGTATCGCAATCGCGTTTGGCTACAATCCCACCTTTATCAAAGTCGGAAACGTGATGGTACACATTTCTCCTCATTACACGAGGCATCACAACAACGTTTCACCCAGTAACGCCGGTCAGATGCTGTTTGTGTTTGAGATATGGGTTGGACACTTTCCTCATATCAGTAAGTTGTAGGTGTTGCCACCGACGCCAAGCTTGAGTGAAAGCTCTGAAAAGCTAATCATTTACATATCACAACATCTTCTTCCTGTCGGTTAAATTTAGCGTCTGTAGCACGTCATCTTCGTGGTGTAGCAATTTTAATGGCCAGGAGTGCAGTCGCAAATCGCGGCAACTAGCGCCAGCCGCGAGACAAGTGACGAACGATAAGCTAGTGGCGCCACCCGCGATGAAGCAATGCAAATATATCGATAATGGACTACGAGCGACTGACAACAGGAGCCAGTGCATAGTAAGAGGAAAAACAACGAAAATCGAGACGGCACGGCTGAAAACAGAACCTAGATTCCTCCAAAAACACTCTGATGCTATACGTGTCCCAAGGTACACTGTTCCCACACAATTTGGTATAGCATGTATTTTTACACACTAGTCAATGGTAGGCGAGAAGTGGATGACGCGCGCCTAACTAATGTAATAAACGGTGATGAATCGTCAGTCATGTCAGTGTACGTGTGTTCCATTGTTGCAGCAGAACCTAGAGTGACGCAAATCAGTCCTCCTATACCAACGCGACGAGGTGACGATCTACTGCGGATGGTCGGTTTGGTGTCACCTGACCCAAAATGTTGGTTTCTTTCACCTTCCGTGAACACACCAGTTGCGCTTTCTACATACTTGATCTCATATTTGGCAGTAATATTCCGGATAGAAGGTTACATTTGCACATCCCAATAATGCACACTCTTTCAAGATCACTGATTTAACCGTTCGCGCGTACCTTATGAGGTGCCCTGCGCGCGTATTCAGGTCACATTTATGCACCGACAATGACGGATGCTGATATCACTGCACTGTACGCAGTTTACACAGTAACTCGCTTGCTTGAGGATGACAAAAACAGTAAATAAATAAAATCGTCAGATTAATATGTTGAAACTAGCGTTCAGTGGCATCTCAGGAAAGTGCAAGGTACATTTGATTTAAGGAATTAATCATTAAAACGTTTAGAGACACATGCCGCATTTTCTAAATGCTTACTCAAAGTAAATGTGTGTGTGCAATAATTTAGAAGAGGCGATGGAAAGTGGGTGTACTGTTCCACTCTAAGAATGAAACAACCATCAAAGTAAAAGGTAATGACGTATTGCTCTGTACTGGAGAAGGTGTATTCGTCTGCCAGTAATGTTATGAAAATGTATGCAGGGGTGCAAAAGAGATTACCTTGGAGAGTTTAAACCTCGAGAAGGCTGCGCCGGAGTGAAGTACATAGGGAAGAAGCAGGGTCGGGAAAAATGAAAGGAACATGCTGTGCGGGGAAAGTATCCGTCGTCGCGTAGAGGCTTTCTCAAAGGTAGAACCGAATTAATAAAGGAAGAATGATCTTTTGGACTCCAACGGTACTCAGCAGGTTCGGTATTGTATTACTTCTCAAGATTCACAGAACGAAAGGAAATTGTGGATGCGAATTCAAGTAACAGATTGTGCCACTCCGCCATAGTAACCATTCCGGAACATAAGGCTGACACGGAAAGCAAGCTTCAAGGTTTTATTAAACTTTTCTTAAGGAAACACTTATTTTTCTTCTTTTTAATCCTTACCAATTCATAGATTTGTCAGACCACTTCACAAACTTTCAAATCCCTTCTGTGTAAAACTTTTCCTTTTGACACTTCCTGAGTGCCATTTCGATATCCATCATGTATGTTAGTGCGGCATCATGAAATTCACGACTCTAAAACGTAAAAAACGATGTCGAACTATACTTCTACCCAAAATTTACTCTTAAATTTCGATAATCTCACCGTTAATAGCTGTTGTGTCATTTTGTACACATAATTCGTCATTTTGTTTGTTCAGGTTCAAATGGAAATCCGCGGAAGAAACAGAATGAAATTTAGTAGAAGCAGCAGCAATGTAAAATGGGAGAAGTCAGAAACAAATTGAATGAATGGAGATAGTTTTGTTGTGGTCACAACACTAAAAAATATCAACACAGATGAAATTGGCGAAAAGTTACCTTCTTCTGCAACATTAGCCGGGTGAAGTTGTTACGAGCTGAAACTAATAACTAGGTGCGAATAATCAAATAAATAAGATAAATTTCCTGAAACGAGATGCTCGGTTAGTATTACGCTTCGCGGAATAAAGTTTCGCGACCGTGTTTAAAACTTATCACAATAGGTAATAAATCGAAATAAAAATCGGACTTTGGAGGAAAAAAAGATATGTTAAATAAATGTTGAACTGAAACAAAATTAAATTAGATTAAATTTGAGTGCAATTGCAAAGCGAACCGTAATGGCGGCCAAGCATTTGTTTACGTTCAAACGCGGCTTGTTGAAAAAATGAGAAACGGCAATTAATTAGAAACTGATTGGTTATTTTTAAATAAGAATTAAAAAGCATGAATTGATGTTACAAACCGGGGTTCGATGCAATAAAAAGAGAATATTTACTCATAATTGCGTGTATTATAATTCCTAAGGAGATGCGTCTGATCAGCATCACGGAGAGAAAAAAAAGAAAGTAGCAGAGGTATACTTTGAAGGGAGATCGGATTAGCAGGTAACAAGCGTCGCTAATAATTTACGCAAAAATATTTAATGTAATGCTATAATTTGTACTGATTACAGAAATCTTATTGATCCATTTTCTTCACATTTCACAGGAACGTCTATTGCTACAATAGAGACGTTATACTGTCGAATGCGTACTGAATCAAACTACACGATGGAAAAAGTTGGGAATGGTAGAAACAAGCATTAACATGATTTAGAAAATTTGACTGTATTTTTCAAACTCGCTCTTACTGAAGTTCACACTGGAAACATGGTGGTCGTACAGAATGATTTGTTATATTTTTGTATTTAATGGATTTACAGCATGCCGGATGGAGAGACCTATAATACTGGAAGTGAATCTCTTATTAGTAATTTATGGTATCCCTCATTACTGGAAGGAGAGCAACACCTGTTACTGAATAGCCTAAATTACAAAAATAAATTTTGGGCTACCGGGATGTATTTTCAAATCACCAGGTAAATCATTTTCAAGCTATAAGTTAATCTAAATTTTCTGGAACCAGAAAATAGTCAAATATTAAAGAAATGGATATTTTACAACGTGGTCCTTTTTTCGTGCCGTATTGGAAGTCTTTATTAACAAAAGAAGACAGTCTTTCCATGTGTAGCAGTTTAATATCTCATGTCATTGGTATAACAACGAATAAACTAAAATTAACGATATGTTTAGAAGGCGTGATTTATTTAAACATGTATTAATGTAAATACTGAAGCAAAGGAATGGAGAGAAATGAAATGATTTGGAATGATACTTCAAAAAGCCACTGAGTCTCCTCGTCAATCTCATTACGTAGATTCGTATTTTATACGTTTCTATACCTTTCATCCAATCGGAATAAAATCTGGACACTTCTATCGAAAGACACGAGGAACAACACTATGTACATAATACGAGGATTGGAATTTAAATAGTGGCAACTTTTTATTCTCAATCGATACAAAAGCGTTACATATTTGCACCTGTTACTGTCCTTCAAAGTAGTCGCCAGCTTTGTGTAGAACACGTTGCCAGCGAAGTGGAAGGCGTAGTGTACCGTTAGCAGAGCCTGTTCTGTTGATGGAGCGAATAAACTGTCTACTGCCTGTCGAATCTCTGGAATAGTTTATTTTATTTATTTATTTATTGATTTATTTAGCCTGATCAGATTAGGGCCATCAGGCCCTCTCTTACATCGGACCAGGGTTTTACACATACAATATTTCTTTACATGTGAGTTACCTATAACATAATAATGATTTTTACAGATGAACAATTAATAACATTATTTATACAGGTTGATTACATGTAAAAGGATGTCAATAAAAGGTAATAACTTAACTCTACATATGTAATAACTTAACTCTAAATAGGATTAATACTAACAGTACCACTGAGACACCTTCTGCTGCTGCTGCTGGTGTAATAATAGAAGTAACAACATTTATATTAGCAGATACAATATTTACTTTTGAATATATCGAGACTGGTTAACGCATGGCGAATTCTGACAGAAGCTGTACCTGGCGAGAGCAATGGCAGTTGAAGAATATCTGGGAGGAGGAATGGATGTGACGTACCTGGACCGTAGGGTAATAAAGACTGGCGTCATTATTGCTTTAGTAGATAATCCATTAACTGTCGTTTGAAGCTGGCAGTGTTATTCAGTTCTCTGATATACTGAGGTAGATTGTTCCAGAGCCTGGTTCCTGCTACTGAAAAGGATTTTGAGAAACCGGCTGAGTGATGGATAGGGACAGAAAGGGTTTTGCTCTGACAGGAACGAGTAGTTCTTTTATGTTGATCAGATAAGAGTGTTAAGGTAGAGGAAAGATATGAGGGACAGTGTACGTTGATAAGAGAGTAGAGGAAACAGAGTGTATGAAAATCTCTGCGCTTGTCAGCACGGAGCCAGGATAGTTGCTTATAAGATGGTGAAATGTGATCAAAGAGACGGATGATACATATATATCGAACGCAGGCATTCATGATTAGTTCCAGACGTCGTGAGCTTTCCCAAGAGAGACCTTGCAAGATAACATCACCGTAATCAATAATTGGAATTACAAGCGTTTGTATAAGTTTCTTTTTAAGATCGAGAGGAAAAAACTTCTTATATCTCTGTAGGGCATGAAGAGATGCTGATGCCTTCCTACACACTGCGGCTGTGTGCTCAGCCCAATTTAGTTTGTCGTCTATTATCACTCCCAGACTTTTTGCCGAGGGCGAAAAATAGATAGGTGTGTCATTTAATATTAATGGTGGTTGAGATTCGCGGTATTTGTGGTTGATGAGTCTAGGATGACCTACCAGAATCGCTTGTGTTTTACTTGGATTGAGCTTTAATCCTATATTCTGTGCCCACTTTGATAGTGCACATAGGTCAGAATTAAAATTCTCGATTGCTGCCTTCAGGTTTTTTGGTTTTGCACTTAAATACAACTGGAGGTCATCAGCATACATGTGGTATTTACAAAAGGACAAGACCGATGATACGTCATTTACATACAATGAAAAGAGAAGTGGACCTAGCACCGAACCCTGTGGTACGCCTGATGGAACTTTTCTCCACTGTGACTTTTCGGTGCCGGACATGACGCACTGAAGACGCGATGTCAAGTATGAGCGAATCCATTGCACCACGCCTTGAGAGAAATTTAGACTGCTAAGTTTAGCAAGTAAAATATCAAAGTCCACAGTGTCGAAAGCTTTGCTAAAGTCTAAGAAGCACATAATAGTCGCCTCTTGTCTATCCATTGCCTGCTTAAGATCGTCTGTTACTTTTATCAAAGCAGATGTTGTGCTGCGATATTTGCGAAAACCTGATTGGTGTTCGTCAAGAAGTTTATTAGTAGTCAAGTAGCTGGTTAGCTGATCATGTACTATATATTCTAGGGCTTTGGACAGTGCCGGAAGAATGCAGATAGGTCGGTAATCAGAGGGTGCTGTGGCAATGTCCTTTTTTGGCAGTGGCTTAACTAGTCCACGTTTCCACACATCAGGAAAAACACTTGTGGCTAAGGACTGATTAAATATATCTGTTATGATGGGCAGCAGTGGATCAATAATCAGCTTTATCATTTGGATAGTGATACCATCATCCCCGGTAGATGCTGATGTAATACGCATAATTGCTTTTTTGACTGTATTTCCAGTAACATGCTTAAAACAAAACTTATCATGGTTAGCGTTGTTGATCCTCGTGATATGGTCAATAAGTGTTTGTTTCGTTTGGTGATCGATTGAAGTGGTAGGCGTTGTGAAATAATGATTTAGTTCCTCAATGGAGACAGTGGGTTCGGCTGCAGTTTTTATTTTCCCAATACCAAGACCGCGCAGGTTTTTCCAGAGGACAGCCGGTCTATTTATGTTGTCGGTTAATGAATGGGCGTATCTGAGTTTAGCATTTCTCACAGCCTGGCTGACTCTGTTACGTTTCTGCTTGTACGAGGTGTGATTTTCAGATGTAGGGTGCAGTTTGTATGTCCGATGTGCAGTGTCTCTGAGATTCATGAGCTGTTTTAGTTCATCAGTTAGCCATGGTGCGGGTTTCCTTCTCACTTTTTTGGTTTTGATGGGCGCATATTTATCATACAGCTGGTTAAGTTTATTTGCAATTTTGTGAAGTTTCTCGTTTACATCCGGGAAGGTGTCAGAGGTTGGCTCGAAAATTATTTCTAGTGCATCAGCTGTCAGTTCAGGTAAGTTGATGCGTCTTAAGTCACGGTATGCAGTTAACAATGGTTTCTTCCTAGGGCATTCTAGCGAGTACGTCATGAAAATTACATCATGGGCAGACATACCAGGCGCAGATGTTTGTGACGTTCGAATTACTCTGTCTGGAAACCTTGTTGCAAATATATCTATTAAAGTGTGACTATCAGCTGTGTGATGGGTGGGTGCAAGCTGAAGTAAGGTTAGATTCGAAGATGTAAGCATACGCTTGAACTTCATACAGGACGGACTGTTGAACAGAAAATTTATGTTAGTGTCACCTGCTATAATTATGTGCTCATAGGTTGATTCGAGGTCTGAGAGGGCAGTTTCGAAGCAGTCCAACGCACCTACCTTCGGAGGTTTATAGAGGACGCATATTAGTCACTTTTCTTTGAGAGGTTTTATCTCTATGAACATGTATTCCACTTGTTCAGTTTCATCGTTATTTGACGTGTGCAACACGGTAGGAGATAATTCACAGCGAATGTAAGCTCCAACGCTGCCTCCGCATTTGTGCAATCGGTCGTGTCTTAGTAAGACATAGCCGTCTAAATTTACGGAACTGGTGGTAATGCTTGGTTTGAGCCAGGTCTCCGATAGAAGAATTATATGAAGACACAAGTCTTGAAATATATGGCGGAACTCAACTAAATGAGCTTATAGTGATTGAACATTTGCGTGTGCCACGTGGAGCTGTGTGCGCTCAGTTGTAGCGCGCGCGATGATACCGCTAGTCGGTACGGCAACGGCAGTGGGCTGTGGGGTGGCGGCGTCCTTTTCTGCGAACGCAGGACACATTGGAATGTGGCGTGGCTGGGTGGCTAGCGGTCCGGCGGGTCGGGGGAGGAGTGTAGGACAGCAGAGAGAGAAAGCGGAAGCAGGTCAGGTGGGTTCAGAGACAGGGGAGGGACAGGGAGCGCTGCAGCCAAGGTCAGCACGGCCTGTTTCCGCCGAGCGGCAGCGGGGCGCCGAGGGGGGGGGGGGAGGGGGGAGAATCTCGCCAAGCAAAGACAAAATAATCTGCACGGAACAACACTAAGTAAGGATAACAATATCGACAGTGGAGCGAAACAATTGCCAATGATGCGTGAGACCAACGCTATATAAAAGTGAATTTAAACCTAATATGGTACCGTAATTAATAATGTAGGTATGGGATTAATAGTAAAACAGCACTATCCGAAAGTGAACCAGTAAGTGTCACTAAAAATATAATGATAATTTGCTAGAAGAAAGAGAAAAAAAAAGTGTAACAACAAATCACACCAATCAAATAATGATAATTTGCTAAAAATAATAAAGAGAAAGCTACTAATGTAGTATAATAGATATTAATGTACATAAGATTTTCTTTACAAAATCGATATAAAGTGTAACAAAAGAACAAAAAAATAGGAAAGAAAAAAAATAGTAAACTACACGTAGAAGTAGTGGCGGCAAGTGTTCAAGTGTTTTTATCTCCTAGAGCAGAGGCTTTCGAGTTCATTTGCATTTGTAATTGATATTTTGCCATTGTTCGTCTTCACCATTATTCTGCCGTCACTTGTCCATACATTGTGTAGGCCAAATGTTGCGATTGTACTATTCAAAATTTTTAACCGCTCGGAAGTGAGATCTTCACGTATCGTCAGACCTGATTTTACCAGTTTCTTCTTGGCTCTAAAGATTTCAGATCTCTTCCTGTACGAAACAAACTTCACTATTATGGGCCTATGTTTTGTGGATTCCCCTGTCTTACGTCCTACTCTGTGACTTCTGTCGATGTCGTTAAGGGTCACCTGCACCCCTAGCTTTTCTGTGGCCAGCTTCACTACGATTTCATCGGTGTTTTCACTACTATTTTCTGGAATCCCGAACAGTCGTAGTTTGTTACGTCTCTGATATTGTTCGAGCTCATCCGTTCTCTCGATTAGCTTCTGCTCGAGAGATCGTGCTCTGTCTGCGGTGTCCTCTAGGTTCTTTTTCAGAGCGCATATCTCGCTGGCATTTCTGTCTAGCGTCTGCTGTATTTTGAGCGTCACTGAGGCAGTGACGGCGTCGGTGATGGTCTGGAGCACGGTGGCGAGCGCGCCCTCCGCCTGCAGCGCGGCACTTACCTCGGCCCTGACGAGTGCGGCGATGTCGGCGGTGGCGGGCGGCGCGGCCGCGGTCGCCGGCACCGGCTCGCCTGCTGCCCCCTCGCCGGACTGGCCATTGGCGGTGCTGCGCGTTGTTCGACGACTTTCCATTTTCAATGCAGTTACACGATTACAGGCACTCCGAATAGTACAGCGATTCAACACTTGGCACTTAACACACGTTTTGTGACTATTTCAAACAGCCAAACTGCTTAGTAACACCTCCAAATACCAGATAAACTTGCGAGCCTAACTAGCGTGCGTCACTCACTGGCGGCCATCAATAGTTCAATAACGAATGCCAAGATGTGGTTCCTACATCTTCGGAATCAAATGAAAGTCACAAGGACTTAGGTCCGGAGAGTGTGTTGGATGGTACAGTATTTCCCAGTCCCATTGACCGAACAGAGCAGCCACAGCTTGGGTTGTATGCGTTCTCGCATTGTCATATAAAATGATAAGGGTGTGGAGTAGGGTTGCGCAGAAAGTATGGCCGCTTCTTTCGCAAAGCTGGTAGCAGGTGATGCTCCAGAAATGAATTGTAATACTGTACATTGACGGTCTGACATGCAACAACTTAATGCGTTAGGATAAGAACATCACCATAACTTTCACCATACTGGTACTTTGACGCACTTTCGGGGCGATTCTTAATGACGCCATTTGTTGTATTGACGTTTCAGTTTTGGCTCGTACGATGTGATCCCTGTGTCATCCAGTTTTACGATACGGCTTAAGAAAGCCTCTCCTTCGCGCTCATAGCGCTCTAAGTGCGTCTGAGCATTGTCGTAACGCATCCATTTCTGCATTTCCATCCATTCATGAGGAATCAATCGTGATGCAATTATTCGGATGCCTTGGCACATTCAATCTTGATCCAACTTCGTTGATCCTGTTCCGAAGATATAGTGACACCGTTACGTTAGACCGCTCGCTAACGTTCCCAGGGGCTCACGATTCTTTCGTGAGTACATGCAAGGTGAGCACGGGGCTCCGAGCAAATGCCGTCTTCTTTCTTTCCTCCCAACTTACCTCACTCCTTCCGCTACCCACCGGTGGACCGATAACCTTAGCAGTTTGGTACCCCTATCCCAAACAACCAACCAACTAAACAACCTCTCGCTAACAAGTGAATGTTTCTCCCTCGATTGTGCGCAGACCGGTAACCTTGACGGGCGAGTCCATTTGCTCGGAGGTAAGGTAAGTATTTCAACAAAGTGTGCTATCAGCGACAATAGCAGATTCCATTGCATAGTGTCTCCACAGCAGTATTGCCACTATTTAAGCTGTAAACCATTGCATTTCATACACTCCACGAATATAGGCACTTTACAACAAACACCGAAAACAATAAACAGTTTATTACAAAGTTGATGACATTCTGCACATCTGAATTGCACAAACAAGAGAAAGGTCTTTGTTCGCGTAATGCACGCGGAAAGTACAAGGGCTGACCGATTACCACGAATTTTGCAGATATATGGGATTTTCCATATCAACAGGAACGTTCTATCAGGACAATGAATTGTAAGAGAAACGTTACAGCATACACTTCCGGTACAACCCTAAATATGAGGAGTCGTTGAAAATAAATGTCGTTCAGAAAATAGCGTCTCCTATTTCTGTTCATGGAAACTATAGCACAGACAGAGCAATATTTCAGATACTTTTCCACAGTTGCCATAATTCGTTATGGACTTTCGCCAAGGATAAAAAAGAGACTGTACGCCGCTCTAGAAAAAATCAGAGCCATCTGCGGTTGACCACTTGCTTTCAATGCGGTATTCAAATCTTGAAAATGTTCGCCACGTAGTCCATGTTTCAGAGAACCATAGGGATGGGAGTGAAGGCGCGAAATCGGGACTGCGGTGTTGATGAGGTATGAGAGGGCAGACGAATTTTGCAGTTATAAGCATGGTCGTAAAACTGCTGTGGGACCTGGTGTTATCATGTTACAGGTGCATGCTGGTCTTCTTCCCTGTACTTAGCTTAGAAAATCGGCCTATTGGGATAGTCATTGTCGTCCTATGGCCACCATGCTCCTGTACATTCAAGAGAATCACACCCTGGCTGTCCCAGAAACGTTGCACATCACTTTGCCTGCAGACGGCTGTCTCTCTAATTTCTTCGTTATCGGTGAATTTGTATGTCACTAATCAATTGACTGTCTTTTGGACTCCAAGTAATAAGTAGTGGAAAGACCACATCTCATCTTCGGTGGTGATGGTATTCAGAAATGTATGAACATATTGAGCCAACAGGTCCCGACCAATTTCCATTCAATGAGTTTGTTTTTCTGTAAGAATCTGCGGGACCCATCTCACACAAACTTTACGATGATCAAAATTTTCCAACATTGTTTCCAATGCATTACAAACGACATTCAGTTTCACACCCAATATTCTGGTCGAGCGGATCAGGGCGGATGCTTTGATCAACACGCTTTTGATAGATAGGGATGACTGATGTGCAGCGTCGACCGGGCAGCGGCTTCCCATGCATTGCCTTGTCAGCAAATTGTAAATCCCTCTCACTCTCATAACGTCGTCTCCATAAACCTGTAAAAAGCGTCGTTGGTCTTCGTAGCAACTTCTTCAGCACTGAGAAATTCAATCACACTTAGCTCTTTTATATGCGGGAACTACTGCAACACACCGGAACCACATGACAATGAAAGATGAATGTTCAAACATCTGCTGCGGACATCCAAAGTCACCACATAAAGTGAAGCTTTACTTTCGAAACAACCCTCGCACATTATTTACAGCGTCTATTCATCTTTGATTAACTTCACGAAATCTCGCTTCACTTCCTATAGATTATGTGTAATGGCACTTGGGCTACCTAATCCTCTAAGAAAGGAAATCCTGGCAGGAACGAGCCAACGATGTAAAAACACAGTCGTCTGTACTGTCGACGGCAACATGGACGTGAGCCTTCAATCTCGGTTTTCTTGCTGATACACTCGCACACTTTTTCCTGTGTTCTGTTGAATTCCTGAAGATGGTTATCCTCAAATAACGCTACATTTTAAGCAACAGCTTTTAGCCATCGAAGATGATTTCCCTGTTGCTTTTTGGTACATAAACATTTCAAATTAAATAAACTGAACCAAACTTTAGCCTTATTTCACAAAACTTAATGTTCGCGACCTAGGTTTCGGGTTATCAGCCATTTTTCTCGTAACTTACTGATTCCAAAGTACACAAGTAACTACAAACCATAACATTATTACCGTTCCCTAGTTTTCGATTTTAACACTGGACGGTATTATTGTTTGACAATTAATTCAGGAACAATTACATTTGCGTTTTCATTCATTGGACTGCCTTTTAGAATTAATGATGTTAGTAACTAAATTATTGTAAGCTCGATATTATACACTTTTTAGTGCTGATGACATACTGAAATTGTCTCGTGTCAATTAATTATTGTACCCTGAAAACATCCGTCATTTATTCTTTACCAATAACAGCCCCATAATCCAAATATTGTTATTAGGTTTTATGTATATGTTATTATGATATTTGTCGTTTAAAGAGATAACTAAGTATCTGCCAGTGTTTGGCCCTATCGTACAGCCTACCATGTACACTATATACTATATACAAACAAATGTAGTAACCGTTTCCCTTGTCACTGACATTTCTAACTACTCATAAATAGCCGATAGGATATGAACTAGGTGAACATTCGACCACGTCCTTTGTGTGCTTTAGACGATGATTCAATCTCCATAAAATGAGCATTTAAGTCCGTCACACCCTCTAATTATTATCATAAAGCAATTATTATCATCATATGAAAAGTAGGAAAATGAATTCTCATCTGCAGACACCTGGCAAACATCTAACATGTTCGAAATTACGTGAAATTTAGTGACACTCTAAAAGGCTGTAAGACGTACATCGAATAAAGTCGAGGCACAATAACATTTGTTTTACAGCATTGTGGGTTGGATAGTTACCGATAGGAGATTAATTAAACAACGAAAACTGTTAATTAGGACTCAGTTGTCAAAATATGAAATGGTATGAATGGCATGCAGCAAAAGCTGACACGTGTCAAGAGTCGGCTAATGAGCACAAAATAACAGTTCCTCTCAATGCAGAGTCAAATTACAACGATATTAACAAATGACGCCAGCGTGTTTGTCACGAGCCTTTATTCGGATGAAATACTATTTAGCATTTGTTACCAGTTATAATGCAGAATGAAGTATTCCGTATGCTGAACGTTGATGTAACTGATAAAATCTGCATAAAGATTTAATAATAACTCATGACAGATAATTGCAGTATTTATGCAGAATTTCACTTCTTTATTTGCAAACATCCATTTGCATAAGTATAGTTACAATAAATTCATTCCAGAAACCCCCATGCACCCCTCCTCTCTCTCTCTCTCTCTATCCACTCTCTCTCTCTCTCTCTCTCTCTCTCTCTCTCTCTCACACACACACACACACACACACACACACACAAAGCAAGAAATCACAACGGCCTCGATGAACTCCAGGGACGTGAAAATAAACACCATAAGGGTCTACATGCCTTTGTATACAAATTCCACCAAACAAAACATGGAAAGTGTGTGCCGTACACACGCAAACTCTTACGTAGATTAGTGGCATATTTAAATACTAAAAGTTAAAAAACACGTTATTCTGTGATAATATAGTCCCAAAAAGTGTTCACTTCTGCTTTGCCAGTTCTTTTACATCTTCAGAAGTTCCTATGTAAAGTAAGAACACTTTTGTATGTGCATTATAAGCACTTCAACACAATATTTTGTTTATTTATTTAGCCTGATCAGATTAGGACCATCAGACCCTCTCTTACATCAGACCAGGGTTTTACACATACAGTACTTATTTACAGGTGTATTACCTATAATATAACAATGATTTTTATAGATAAACAATTGTTAACATAATTAATACTGATTTAATACATGTAGAGGGATGTAAATAAATAGTATTGACTTAACTCTTATAGGATTAATAGTAGCAGTTGTAACAGGAGCGTATGGTAATAAAGACTGGCGTAAGTATTGCTTTAGTAGACAATCCATTGACTGCCGTTTGAATCTGGCAGTGTTATTCAGTTCTCTGATATAGTGAGGTAGATTGTTCCAGAGTTCCTACGAATGACGCAATGTAAGTACCTTGAATAAATTAGGCCGAAAACAAGTAACAAAATTGTCAAATCAAACAACTTGTCCGAACGATTGTATAACCGAAATATGCAACATGTTATTATAAAAAATAAACACCCGAAATCCACGGGAGATGGCACAATAAGTGTTGAAACTAGTTGGAGTATTAAGGGAAAAAAAAAGAAAAAAAAAGAAAAAAGGTGTCTTGCATAAGGCGGAATCAAGCAGAAATCTTTTTTCTCTTAATCTATTATTTATAAGTATGTATTTACTGAGTAAGTGTTATTGAGCACTGTTATGCACCGCATTACCAAAGTAGATAATGCTTGACAGTACTAGTCACAGGTATCAGAACTCCCCTTTGTCCTATCCTTACAATTAATGTTAATTTGAATTATGTACTGTGCTTCTGTTGTCAGTCGAGTCACTTTACAGAGATGCATGTTCCAGAGGTAAGAGTCAAAGGACACAAGGCGAAAGTCATAAACTATTCGTCGAAAATTTATTTTATATATTCTCTATGACACGAAGTTCATTTAGTTCTTATTTCTAAAAGATATGATTATCTTTTCTATAAAACGAAGTCTGCCTTGTTTCAGCTACTCAAAATAATGTTAACTCAATCTCAAATAATTGTGCAATACAATACCTCAATACTGTCAAGTCATACATTGAAATTCAGAATAGCATTATCCTCACTATGTGGATGATTAATTTGTATTTGATGGAAACCTTTTGCCTATCGACCCACTGTCGTATTAGGTAGTAAAACGGTTATATTTTCTCTCGAAAGTGATTAAATTCTGCATTGCTAATCTTGTTATAAGGTTTCCTTTCGGCTCTAATCATTTGGCTATCGGCGTTGAAGCTTCTGTGTTATATACACTTCCTATATTTCTTATACTTTATTGTACAAGATGTTTTTCTAAGTCACCTTGCTTCGGTCTTCCTTGGTATATTTAATGATTTTGTGTAATTTCCTTGACTGCAGGTTTGGACTAGGGGGACAAGCAGAAAATGGATATATGTTAAAAATTATATTTGAAACAAACGGATTAGGATAAGATAATAGAAAGAACTATTTTACATATTGAATATCCCACCCTCGAAGAAGAAGAAGAAGATGATGATCTTAAGGAAAACAAAAATGAGTTACTAATTACATGCCAAGAAGGATAGTTAATTATTTTCATTCTATATTCATTGAATTATGTAGGTACAACTACTTTAGCAACAAGAAGTCGGTTTTAATCATTTTCTGAGGGCCATAAATTAGCAGAAGTTTCACTTCATTGACAGCTATCCCAAAGTTCAAACCGGAAGAGCTGGTGGTAAAAGTGGTATTAGAGGCAAAACATGAGAAGCGTCATGGTGAGCACGGTTACATGAAGCGTCGCTATTTGCTGCCAAGGGACGTATTGGTTGATGAGGAGCGGTCGCAGCTGTCATCAGGTGTTCTCGCAGAAGGTGGTGTGTGTAAGTTGTGCAGACGTCCGTTTCATCTGTTACAGAACAGCAGCAGCAGGTAGTGGAGAAAATGAAGGCCATTGCAAAAAGACTTCAATTACTCCGTGCTATATTCTGCTTCATCGTATCTTCACTCATTCATGTGTTGTTGACATTTAGACTGAACACTGCATTTAATTGGAAATCGCACATTTCTTAAGTGTAAAATGCCCCATGTAACTGTTAAAGAATACCTTCTGTGTGGTAAATTAGTAATCTATATCTATAAATGTGAATGTATGTTCGGTGTACATTTATCACGTCTGAACCACAAGACATAAAGAGCTAAAAATTTGTACAGTTACTAATGTCTACGCGGAGAATGCTTTAGGCACAGTTTTATGGTGATCGGATACCACCTATATATGTAAATGTCTGTTCGGTGTACGCTTATCACGTCCGAACGACAAGACCCAGAGTCTTGAAAATTTTTACAGTTACTAATTTATACCTGAGGAACGTTTTAGGCACGGTTTTATAGTGATCTGATAAGATATTCAGTAATTTGAAGAATATAACGCGAAATGCGGAACAATAATTACTCTTTGAAAATGGTTTTATTGGTTGCATTGTTGCTTGAGAGTTGATAATGATAAAAGGGTGGAGTATATTGAGATGGAAAGTTATCGGCGTATATAAAATTCTACGCGTGTGTGTGCGTGTGTGTTAATATTTCGCTCTGCAGCGAAAACTACAGAACGCGAACGAATGGTCTGTGTGTAATTGTTGTCTGAAGTCTCCCATTGTACACCATTGCAGTTCTATGACGATACAGTAGCTATAAGGAGCTGAAGGCCAGCGATGACATTTGCGACTCTGTAGCAAGGAGGTTACATACAGCGAAACGTGATGCCACAGACCATATCTTAGGTCTATGCGTGCTATAATGTCTTCAGCTCTTTCTCTGTAAGGATAAGCATACGAATAAGGAATAATAATAATAAATAAATAAAGCAGTAAAAAGGTATTTCCTTTAATACATTTCTTTAAAAAATCGATTTTACGTTTCGCGCGTTATATATCATAATCAACCAACACGCGAGCGGAGCCGCGGGTTTAAGCTAGTGATGCATAAATCTGTAAAATTTAAGCTAGTGATGCATAAATCTCTAAAATGTGAAACAGTATTTGCATCCCGAAAAAAAAAAAAAGGTAAGTTCCCCTCGGATGATTGAGTGCTCCCTCGGCCATGGGAGTGTAGTATGACATCCTGAGCACAAGTTGAAGTAGTTTGGTGATGAACTCAGCAGATTGGTGCGATCATTAATTTTCTCACCTCCTCGCTGTAGACAAGAGAGGAGAATGCCATGAATGTCCGCCCTTGAAAGAGGACAGCAGACCAGTGGCGAATCCATGGAGAGCATTCTCTCACTTTCTTCTACCACCTCTTATTTTGGGACACCCCCTCCCCCGCCTCAGCTCCCTCAGCCCCCGACCAATACCCTTAATTCGACTTTACAGCGAATCCGCTTGCACTGTAAAGTTATTCAATAAATTTGCATTACCACTGAGTTTTATGCTACTGTGCACCCTGTGTTGGCGTGTACTAAAACATACACTGTCACTCTGGACATACTAAGTTGCTATGAAACATTTAGAAGTTATTTTAACTAAGCCAAAGGCCGTGCTGCAGTGGATACACAGAGTTAATCACTGTCGGGCCTGGCTGGTACTTGGATAGGTAACCGTCTGGGTCTGCCGAGCGCTGTTGACAAGCGGGCTGCACTCAGCCCTTGGGAGGGAGGGCAATTGAGGAGCTCCTTGACTGAGGAGTAGCGTCTTCTGTCCGGCAAACCGACACGACGGCCGGGAGTGCGGAGTGCTGATCACGTCCCCCTCAATACCGCATCCGATGTCGCCGTACGAATATACTTGTGCCATGTACCGGAGTTATGGAGTCTGCGGAGGAGGATACAAAAAGAAAGTTTTACATCTGCGTCCTCGCGTCACTGCACAGGCATTCACAAATTTTCCTTCAACGTTTATTCAACGGTCATCACAATTTTATTTCATTTACGAATGAATTTCTATCAACGCCGAACTGAGTGGTTATTGCAAAGTTCCTACCGTTATCATCACCGACTTGGTCACTATGTCGACAAACAGAGCTTTTTATCTAACAAGGGGAGGCCGCCAATTGTGAAATTCAGATTCGATTCATATTGCACATAATAAAAGCTCATGGCCAGAGGTGTAATTTGGCAAAGCACCAACATGCACTTCTCAGCCGTAATCGAGAAAATAGACAATTAAAAAAGAAAGCCGTTGCGGAGAAATGCTCTCTACCATCTCTACGGTTAGTAATATTGTACAGCGGCGTGGCGCAGCGGTAAGCGCTCGGGTTCGTAATCTGTCACCGGATCATATCTCGCACGATGCAACTTTCTTTTATTATTTTTTTGTTATATATATATATATATATATATATATATATATATATATATATATATATATATATATATATCATAGATATATGGAAAGCAGAAAACAGCACGACATCGAGCACATCTGATAAACGATGCGTTTTTACAAGAACAATTGTTTTTTAAATTATCTGTTGGGAAACACACCTGATTGACATTCTGAAAAATTGTTCTATCGTTCGTCAGGTTGATTTACACTATACGTATTCGTTTCGGAATATCGTTAATATTTCTTCCGTTAACTATACGTGGTAAACATTACGAAGACAATTAATAACATTTGTGAAATAAAACTCTGTTTGCGGAAAATATAATGATGTTCGAAGTCGCCAGTTGCATATAATAAGTTGTTTGAAAGTCGTTTTTCGTGGGAAAACTGGCGACTTCGAACATCAAATGTTATTAATTATATATATATATATATATATATATATATATATATATATATATATATATATATATATATATGTGTGTGTGTGTGTGTGTGTGTGTAGATTTGAATAACAAAAAACAAATAATAAAGAAAAAGTTGCATGACGTGAGATTCGATCCAGCGATCTTCGGATTACGAACCCGAGCGCTTACCGCTACTCCACGCCTCTGTACAATATTACTACTCGCAGAGAT
Organism: Locusta migratoria; assembly: GCA_026315105.1. NCBI lineage: Eukaryota > Metazoa > Arthropoda > Insecta > Orthoptera > Acrididae > Locusta > Locusta migratoria. The sequence continues at coordinate 431,120,653 of CM048747.1, forward strand.
CGTAGAGAGTATTTCACCGCAACGGCATTTTTAATTGTCGATTTTCTCGACAACGGCTGAGAAGTGCATCTTGGTGCTTTGCCAAATTACACCTGTGGCCATGAGCTTTCATTATGCGCAGTATGAATGGAATCTGAATTTCACAATTGGCGGGCCCCCCCTTGTAAGTAGTAAAGTAATCAAAGCTAGTTGCTTTGATATAGAAATTTGTAATCTAATAGTCCCCTAATAGTTACTGAAACTCTTCCTTTTACTCCTAAGTTTGTACAGCCACTGAAGAATTATTCATTTCCATCGTCTCTATTTGCTAGCAAAGGACACATATTGCGCAAATATGTGCTGATTTATTTTTGACAACAGAATTGGAAACTGTATCTTCTAAAGTACTTCACTGCTTAAAGCTCCCTTTGTACTACTTCGATGCAGCTTTAGTAGTAATAAATCTACAATGGACTAAGCAAAAATGGAGGTCAGTACATCCGTACGACAGACCATCTTCACGTTTATTACCACTTTAGTACTCTAATAGGACAATAAAATGTGCAATTAACAATGCTTACTTCATAGGTAATATAGATTACTTACTAGTACTTTGCTACTCTAAGCATGATCTGGCGGCATTCTTGTGATTAGCGTTTAAGCTCCTTAGAAGCTACATAATCCAACCCCACCAGTCGTAAATTTTTATATTTTTAATTCACATATTTTTAACACTCATTTTATTTCACCTAAAAAGTAAAATGATAAAAGGTGTTGTGCATCCGGACGAAAATGTTCTGAATCCGAGTGTTATTTGGATATTTATTAATTTTTATTATTTCAATTTTCGGGAAGTATACTATCAGTTACATGAATTTTACCTGAAAGTGTATGCCTTTTATAATTTATGAAATACCTTATACCTGCTACCAGGTAATGTACCTGTGGTGTCACACAAGTCTAAAGTGCGCGACACGTACTTTCGCCGAGAGCCGCCATGCACGCACGGCGCGGCGTTCTTACGACGTCAGCCACGAGCGGCCTCTGCTGCAACTCCGCTGGTGGCCACCACTGAACTGCATCGTTCACTTGGGAATCAGATAGGCACCAGTTAAGACGTGGCTATCGGATAGGCACTAGGAATCACCAGTAGACAGGCCTCTACCTAAACTATGTATCAACATTCTACTAGTCTGCTGCTCTACAAGTTACGTATTGTATTATTTCCACGAAATATACATCTTATTCTAATCTAGCTTAGTGTTCCTAGTTTCTGCTGTCCCACTGGCTGGTCACCTCGGACTCTGTACCTGCACTCGCGTGCCTTCTTTTTTCCTGTGTCGGTCTCTCTCTACTCGGCCACCGACACTCAGGACAACCGGCAGAAACGAGACACAAAAGTGGCGACGAGGATGGGATACAAAAGTACCCACTACTTATTTGCAACTGGACGCTTTGATTTGCAAACATAGACGTAGCACAGTCGGCCCTAAGGTTTGGCAGTGTTGAGAACTTTTTTGCAAAAAAAATTATTCAGTATCCAAATAAGGTTTGAATACATTAATAGTACATTGAAATACGTGTTAGTTTTCGTTCGCCTACATTTAAACGGTTATAAGAATTCCGTACTTTCGCCATTGTTAGGAAAACACCGAAGAAAAAAAAAAAAGAAAAGAAAACTGAGTGGTACCTCATCCTGCAATGAAGAATATGTTCTGTTAATAACTTTTTCTAATGTGCATTTGCTAACAACTGAGTGAATGTAACATATACTATTGTTGTTGTTCTTGTTGTTATGGTCTTAAGTCCAGCCTTACTCCCTTCCCCACTAATGCTTCCCATTCATGCCCTTCGAGTCTAATAACTGCGGTCTGGCTTTTGTACAAGTTGTAAATAATTCTCCTTTCCCTGTATTTTACCCCTGCTGACTTCATAATTTGAAAGAGTGTATTCCAGTCAACATTGTCAAAAGCTTTCTCTAAATCTACAAAAGCTAAAAATGTAGGTTTGCCTTTCCTTAATCTATCTTCTAAGATAAGTCGTAAAGTGAGTATTGCCTCCCGGATTCCTAAGTTCTTCCTGAATCCAAACTGATCGTCCCCGAGGTCAGCTACAACCAGCTTTTCCATCCTCCTGTAGATAATTTGTGTTAAAATTTTGCAACCATGATTTATCAAACTGATGGTTCTGTAATTTTCACATCTATCTGCGCCTGATTTCTTTGGAATGGGGATTATTACATATACTATTACAAAATATAATTAATATTTATCTAAAGGATGTGACAATCAATGGGGCTGCAGTGATTCAAACCTGAGGGAAGTTATGTAATTCTTGAAATATTCAGGATCTGCAAATGTAAATTGTTTCCGGACGGTGGTCATTCTTCTCATGCTTGCATTTTCAAAGCACCGGTACAGAATGGACGTGTAAAATTTCTGTGGACTTTCTAAAAATTTCCAAAGCAGTACCCATTACTAGTCGCCCATTATGTATTGCTAATGGACTAATAACCGTATACATTTAAAGTACACAAGTGATATGAACTGCGTGGGCTCGCCTTACATGTTGCAGTGAACCCTGCCGGTACTTTCTCGTTAACTAAGGATTGTTCCCGTTAGCAGATAAAGCGCCCCTCGGTTGTGTTCGCAGAGTAATTATTTTGATATTTCATCAGGTTCCGTCGCAGGTGTTGCTGCCGTGAACCGCAGAAAAGTCATCCGCCTGTAGTTCCGCACCGATAATGCGTGCCGTCGCTTCTCGATTCACGCGGGCGTGAGCACCGCCGCTGCAGACCTCATCTGTAGATTGGAGCGTCCAGTACAGCAGCAGCACTCTGCAGATTACGTATCGCTCCCAGCGGTGGCGCTCCAACCGACGTCTTGCTTCTACCACCCTGGTGGTTGTGATTACAAAAGTGGAGTTTAAAGTGACGTATCCTCTAGTGATTAAAAAACCATGCTTATGATGAAACATCGTCACACTACTAGGATATCACTTGGCCTCATACTCCTTTCTCTTTATTATTCAATGCTGCATTAACTGGAATGTAACATTCTAACGTGTGAGTCATTGCTGTGATATTAAATTATCCTTCCACCTAATATTAAATGCACAAGATATCTGATTCGTGATGTACCCTTGGCTCCTGCAAGGAAGACATCTACAGCGAGAACACGTTGAAATCAGAGAGCTGCCCTAACACTTACCTAATGATGCCAACACGGTGTGCTGCTGTCACTCGCTGTCACTGTCGCTGGCAACTCCTGAAAGAAAAAGCTTACAAGCTAGTAACTAGTGGGGCTCAATAAGGATACGTTATGATGCATCTAGCTACAAGACAAGTTGTTTTACTAAAAGATGATTGCTTTATTTTACTTTAACAAGTGAGATAAGAAGCAAATTTATATACATAGTTTCTTTACCGCTCCCGGTTTATTTAAAAATCATAGGATAGGTATAGACTGGATAGTAAATAATAACTGTAGTAGGCTGATAGAATGGCTCAAAATCGCGCCTACTGGATTTTACACAATTTACCGCACGCTCAGTTTGGCAAACGAGGTTGTCGTGAACTATGGAGAGAAATCTGTAAATGCTGTCAGGGGGTCTGGGAGGACTCGCCTATCGCAAATTGCTCAATGTACCTTGTTACTGCGCCGACGACAAGATGGCAGCCGCTGGGCTCTATCACTGCGTCACAAACTACTCTCTTTACTGCCTTGATCGACCACCACCGACCGCACTGTCCCTGAATCTTGATGAAAAGATAGCTACAAGCCCTAGGTTAATTCTACTGGCGTGGTACGTCAGCCTTTGCCAACCCACCGCGATGCCACTCTATATGCGCTCGCAAGCGTTACACTATCGCCACTCTGTCGCTTGTTCACAGCCGGATATGATGTATCGCGACTCAACACTCGAACAAACGCGTAATCACACGTACTTCACTAGAAGATACTGTGATTCGCTCGCCGACAGAGCTGCTCTTCACATGAAAGTCCGTGGGAAAAGACTTCGCCCACACAGAGGGTGGCGTCAGCACACACGACTACCACCTCCTATGGCCGCCCACCAAAAAGAAGTGAAGCCTCTCGCTGCTTTCCGGAGCTTCCTTGTCCCTAGTTCTTGTCTTTTCCTACGTGTGGCGCATGTGTCGCTTCATTTACGAATCGAAACGTTTCTCTCAGAGGGTTATGCTGGGAACACAGTCAATCGCGTCTCTCCCTTTAAATATCCCGCCACCGGCGTGCGCCGTTTCGTCACTAGGCTTTGTGTTACATCAGCTCGAAATCTTGCCGATTATTGCACGATGAAGTTTCGGGTTGCGTCAGCCGCGACTACAAGACTGCTATCGCACAATTAACTGGGACTGCTAACGCAGTATTAACAGTGAACTGTCTCACAACTATCTCTGTTACCTGTGCTGTCTTCCGCTATCCTGTTCTCTGTTACCTGTGATGTCGAGGGCTGGCTTATCGCCGAGTGCCATCTGTCGCTCGTTGCTCGCTGGGGTATGGGGGACCTCCCACCACCTGGTGTTTATGACGGGCGCTCCGCATTCTTTAAAAATACCTCCAGTGTATAAAAGCGTGTGTGTGCGCGACAACCTCGCGGTTAATTATTCCTTTCCTTGTCGTACTGCAACATGACCGTAATTACTATAAGCAATATGATGATAACTTCTTTATTAATTAATTGAATACTGTCGAGTTTATATTCAAATTGTTCATCTCGAAGAGTAGAAAACGTTTCTGAGGGTGAAATATGTCGAAAAAAAATGTAAGGGAATCTTGACTCCTACAACGTAACTGAGGGAAATTAAGAAAGAAGGCGTTTACCAACATCAGCAAAATTCCATCCAATATGTGTTTCAGAATCTCCTTCAGAAAAGTTTGATCTTATTTGGTATTTTATAGTGCTAAAATAATATGGCTTCAAATTCACCCATCGTAACTGTTGGGGCAGAAAACACTGTCATAGGGCAGTGCACCGTGTCCGCCAGTTGCAGTTGACAAACTGGATCAAACGCGCGTTGTATTCCTTTGTTTACACTTCGAAATAGGAGGGTATCAGGCATGTTGTATGTCTTAATGAAAAGGTATTTGAAATTGGGAATAATATTTATTTGCCCCGGAACAAGAATTATAACTATTTGACTGAAACCAAGAAGTACATCATATTTGAGAGGTAGTGGATGGGCACACATAGGGTTCTGAAATAGATGTTAGTAGGAAACGGAAGAAGCGTTCAAAAGTTGGAGAACGTGGCACGTGTGTGCAATATTTGGAAATAATGCCAAAGAAAAGAATCTTAGGTTTTAACGTCCTGTCGACAGCATGGTAATTAGAGTTGGAGCTTACACTTGGAGGTTTAGGTAAGGATGTGGAAGGAAATCGGCCGTGCCCTTTGAAAGGAACCATCCCAACATTTGCCTGGAGTGATTTAGGAAAATCACGGAAAACCTAAGTGAGAATGGCCGGATACGAGTCCAGTGTGTTACCACTGCGCCACCTCGCTCGGTGAAACAATCCCAGACGGTTACATTAGCAACATGCAGAAATACAACAAACTAGACATCCTTTGATCCTCTCAATTGGTTGATTTAAAGATCAAACGGCATATTTTTGAGTGACTCAAGATACGAAGGTAGATCATATAGACCTGTCCGCTGCGCTGACACTCTTGGAAGGATTAACCGGCGGACACCTTTCCTTCAACACTTGCTGTTGTCGGATAAACCAAACGCATCTACCACCGGATATGTTAATAAACAAAACGAGCGGTATTGGCCCCTGGAAAATGTTCAAATTTTACATCAAAACTCCCTAGCACGTCAAGGAGTTTTGGTATGCTGAGCATTTGCCATTTTTATGATAACTAGTGTTGTACCTTTCTGTGGCTACAAATTTATTCCTCGTACGACAGTCGGCAGGAGAAGCTGAAATCACTCTATTCATAATTTAACATAAAATTTATTAATCGAGAAAACATACAATTACGATACTTTGATGTGAGATGCTATTCATGTCTATCTTTTAGAATACTAACTGCGTAAATCGACGTGACCTCTTGACTCAGACTGTTGGTGCTATCTAAGACTGAGTATGCTGTCTCGCGCCCTATAGCTTTTCGTCTGCTGCGTCATCTTCATCCCTGACCCGTCGTTGATGTGCGCGTCCTCTCGTTCCTGTGTGGAAGACGTCCAGAAGTGAAGTGCAGAAGTGGCTCCCCAGACGTGAGCGGCGCTTTTTCTATCCTCTTCATAGGTGGCGCTCTCGACTTGCTATCGGCGCGGAGGAAGACTTGGCGCTACATCTACATGGGATACTCTGCATTTAAGTGCCTCATCGAACCACAATTATACCATTTATCTCCCATTCCATTTTCGAATAGCACGTGGGAAGAATGAACACCTGAATCTCTGTTGGAGCTCTGACTTCTCGTATTTTATTCTGATGATCATTTCTACCTATGTAAGTGGGAGTCAACAATACATATTCGTATTCGGAGGAGAATGTTGGCGATTGGAGTTCCGCAAGTAGCCCACGCCGCAGCGATAAGCGCCGTTGTTGTAATGATTCCCATCCCAGATCCTGTATCATTTCCGTAACGCTGTCTCCCATGTATCGTGACAATACGAAACGAGCTGCCCTTCTTTGGACTCTTTCGATGTCCTCCGTCAAACCCACCTGATAAGGATCCCACACTGGGCTGCAATACTCCAAAAATGGACGGACAAGCGTAGTGTATGCAGTTTCTTTTGTAGTTCTGTTGCATGTTTCAAGGGTTCTGCCAATAAAACGCAGTCTCTGGTTCGTCTTTCCCACGATATTATCTACGTGTTCTTTCCAATTTAAGTCTGGAGTAATAGTAATTCCTAGGTATTTTGTGGAGTTTACGGCCTTCACATTTGATTGATTTATCTTGTAAACAAAGTTTAACGGATTTCTTTTCGTACTCATGTGGATGACTTCACACTTCTCATTATTTAGAGTCAATTGCCAATTTTTACACCATACTGATATTTTATTCAGATCGTTCTGCAGTTGGTTTTGATCTTCAGATGATTTTACTAACCGGTAAATGACGGCGTCATCTGCAAACAACCTAAGAGAGCTACTTAGATTTTCCCCTAAATCGTTTATGTAAATAAGGAACAGCAAAGGACCAATAACACTACCCTGTGGAACGCCCGATATCACCTTTGTTTTAGTCGATGTCTTACCATCGATTACTACGAACTGTGTTCTCTCTGACTGGAAATCCCATATCCAATCGCAAATTTGGGGCGATATACCATAAGCACGCAATTTGATTAAAAGCAGTTTGTGAGGTACGGATTTAAAAGCCTTCTGGAAATCAAGAAATACGGAATCGATTTGCGAACCCTTGTCGATAGCACCCATCACTTCGTGTGAATAAAGAGGTAGTTGTGTTTCGCATGAACGATATTTTCTAAATCCGTGTTAAGCTTGGGTCAATAGATCGTTCTGTTCGAGATAATTCATAATATTTGAAAACAGGATACGTTCCAAAACCTTGCTGCCGCTGTCTGATAGGCTAGCGGCTCTCCATCGCCTTCTTGCTCTTTCGTTCCCACTTATGCATGAGTGGCGCAACTTTACGCCACTACAATTAGTAGCTATTTCTTTACGACTGGTTTCAGACGTAAAGCACCAGTGGTGCCGACCACAACTTCGCATCTTGCATGGTATTTCCATTTCGCAAATAGAGGTATGAGGTTTACTGAATAATATTCGGTTTCAGGAAGAGTTTTGAAACAGCTGACACAGAAGCCCTAAGTGGCTGTACTCTGCCGAAAGTTTCCAAACCGTGTCACGCCATTGTCTGTATTCGGCGTTGCCATCTTATTCACAAGGTATAATACCTTGAATTACTCTGCTGAGAAGGATCATTAAGACTACTTGACGGGCAATGACTGCTGGTCCGATACATTCCAGGTGCATTTCGTAACTTAGTATGCTATTCGTGTGTAGAATGGGAAACGTGTGCGACCTACTTGACTGCGGGGAGGGGGAAGCGGATATATTGTTGACCCGAAGGTTCGGAAGGACAATTTATGTAACTGATTGACTTGTCAGGTATTACGTAAGTGGTACAAACATGGTCATATTGTGTTCAAACGTCTTGAGGTTGGCTGGACACCTTCATTAAAGATGTTGATTATTGAGGGGTGGGTAGATTTGGATGAAGGATAGGTGGCGAATAACGGCGGAAATGTCTTCAGACCTTAATGCTGGGAAGTTTTCTAGTGTGCCTGAATACATAGTACTAAGAATATTCCTAATCATGGACCTCCTCAGTCGACGATACACGAACGTACCAGTTTTCACATCAGGAAATCGCCAACTGCGACTAAAATGGTAACGTAACCATCATTACGGCACGTACTATGGCCGACGGTTGCATCGTCTGCTGACATATGATTACTTCTTCAATTCGCTTTGTGTGTATCTGTACAGTATTTTGTATTTTGGTAATACATGGCCCTCTGGCTTCCTGTGAGTTAACGTATATTTTGCAGAGGTGGACAAAAGACGTAAGATGAGATGTGTGAAATATACATGGCATATCTATTTATGGGCATAACTGTGGGTAAGGACCTGGTAAGTATATGTAAACAAAGCGATAAAATTATTTTAAATTCCTACCCTAAACAGGGTCTATGAAATCTCTATTTGTGAACCTTTAATAAACCACGAGAATACTTCCGGGAATTTTTAAAAAGAAATCTCGTCCACATTCCCTAAATATGAAACCTATTTCACACCTGTTGTACAACGCTCATGTACTGGCTTCTGGACGAGTAAATATTTTAATAACTGACGTAGTTATCGACTCATTCAAAAAATAAAAATTCTGTGATACTTTGTTCTTTAAGAGGTACGATCTTCTGTTACGTAATAAATATTCCACTTCATTTAGGCTGTCTCTTTCAGAAACCGATTTTGACAATTTTTAAAAAGAAAATTAGTCCACGGATGCAAGAATATTTTATTTGTTTCGCCCCTGTGGGCGTCATCAGATGGATACAGAAGGTGAGGTCCGATCTCTCTCCGGCACATGCCTCTAAAGGGAATTGAATTGTACTCTGCGTGTACAATGGCCATGTAAAATGAAATATAAAATATGAGGTCCTCAAGCCTGCACAGCATGATGTCCACAGCTATGTGGGTAATACCGCTAGCCACGCGGGTGGTCACAATGCATGATGAAGGCCTTTGTTAAAAGTTTCACAGACTAACATAAGTATCAAAACTAACAATTGTGTGTTTATCTTGAGGTAGCTTCAGAGCGTGTTAATCCGCGTAACTTATCAATCTAGTATTTTGAAATTAGAAATTTATACATAATTTCCAACCCTTATAAAACTTTTCTTGCTCATGGGGAAAATTTATTCTCCGTCCAGCCCGTCCGAGACGCTTTAACTCCGCTAAGTCTACAATATAAGTACTGGGGATTTTTTTTCTGGAGTGGGAGGGGTGAAATATAATTCTTCGTAATGAACTTGTTCTTATAAACTTTTCAGTTTTCTTTGTAAGAAGCCAAAACAGTTCCAATAGTTTCTGACAGACGATTTAAGAGCAAATTGACACATATGCCTATACCCTTTTCGTCGTCCATCATTGGTAGTGATTAACTTGTTTCCAAAATATTGAAATTACTCCGAACGTTCTATGTCAGTATTAGCAGGAACAGTCCTCGGGGAGACCATAAGTGCGTTCGAATGTACTCAGCAATTACGCTTTCAGCGTCACGTGTCAGTTATTTTTAACTATCCAGCTGCCTGACAATATATTGTACTGAGAGAAAAAGTATTTCACGGAAGAAATTACCACTCTATAGTAATTCGATTACCGAAGAGTCGACCCCTGGAATGTATTGTGTATTGGGCTAGTATTCGTTAACAGCTAACTAAATCCATAAGTACACGTTCCGGGATATAGCATCAGGCGTAACACTTGTTACACCGCAATTTATAAACTCGTTAGATATATCTTGCAAGTACTCATTGTCTCATCTGACATTATACTACTGCCGAGTAGTGATACATTGGCCAGATCAGTGTGCGCTGGGCATTAGAAGTTAAAACGGTCGCAAAAAGACCAGAAGTTATAAATGGAGAGTTGCCAGCTCGCACTGTTTCTTACGATTACGGTTATTGCTGTGCATCCTTCCGGACTGGAACAGGAAAGAGGGGAAGTCACAACGGAACGTAACGTATCCTGTAACAAACATCGTAAGGTAGGGAGAACTCATGAATATGTTAACTGAGGTGACAAAAGTCAGGAAAGACGATACAGATAGTGACAGTATCACATACACAAAGCATTTACAGACGTGTCATTTGCACTCTGATAATCCATATGAAAAGATCTGAAATGTAATTAAGGCTGCATTGGTTGGGATTTCAATATTGATTCCCAGAAACAGAGTAATAGGAAGAAAGATCTGGTAATATTAGTCAGTTCTTTCAATTAAACTCCATTGATTTTCCTACTCGGTTATTATTATTATTACAGGATTAATTAATACAAAGATTAATTAATAACAACGTCTTGTCGTATTCCTGTTATCCTCCACCAAGCCTCTTTATGAAGAGCTTCTTTCTTGTCGATGCCGCGATGTTCCATCACTCCATTTATCTGGTCTGTTCAAGAGCGTCGTGGTCTTCCGCGCTTACGCCTGCCGGGTTGTTTCCATTCGTAAACTTTCTTAGGCCACCGATGATCTGGCATTCTCATCATATGTCCGTACCATTTCAATGATTTTCTTTCAATTCTGTCAATCACTGTATCATTTGCCTTCATTCTAGCTCTTACTTCATCAGTAGTTTTTCTTTCGATTCTTGATATTCTTGCACTCCTACGCAAATAGTCCATTTCCACAGCTATTAGTCTTCTTTTGAGATCCGCGTTTAATATCCATAGTTCTGATCCATAGCATAGCACTGATTCAACCATTATCTTACCTACTCTTTTCTTATTATTGTTGGAAATATTCTTATCCCACCAAAAAGAATTCAAACACCCTAACACTTTTCTGCTTTGCTTTATTCTGTATTTTACTTCTGTGTGGCCAAATCCATTTTTGTCAATATGTGCCCCGAGATATTTAAATTTCTCTACCTGTCTCATAACTGCTTCGTCATTGGTGTTTACTTCAAATTTAGCATCACTATTCACCACCAGATACTCTGTTTTTGTCAGACTCATTTGTAGCCCACTCGGTTAACAAAGAAAGGCAGCACATTGATACATAACTTATTCTGTACACCGCGATAAATTTAAGAACATAAATGCTTATCCTGCCGAGAATGGTCTTTTAGACCATGGTGCGCAGTTAGTGACATTATGTGGCATGGCTCCATGCAGTAAATCAAATCAGACTTTCAAAGTAGTGCTTTCAATTAACTATATGAATATTTCTATCCTTAGGGAAAGCCTATAGCAGCTTGACTGGGATGAAGTGTGTAAGTAACCCGATGCAAACTTGATATGTAGCTTATTTCATGAAACATTTTTAAGGATATTTGAAAAAATTTTCCCAAGTAACTAGTTAAACGTAATTCTAGAAAAACATGTAAAATCCATGGCTAACTAAAGGTATAAGAATATCTTGCAAACGTAAAAGAGAACTGTATCTAACAGCAAGAGGAAGGACTTACCCAGAAATTGTTCAGTATTATAAAAACTATTGTGCAATACAAAGAAAAGTTACTAAAAAAGTTACTAAAGGTCCAGAATCATGTGTATCATGTCTGAGATCAGTACCTCTGATAATGAAATTAATATAATTTGGAATATTATTGAAAGGAAAATAGGGAAACCAATAGCACAAGAAGACTTTATAACCATACAACTGTATGAAAAGTGTACTAGAAAAGTCACAATTTTTTTCAATAACAATTTTCTAAATGTTGTGTAGAAAATAGAATCTAGATTTCCTTAGAAGAGGCAAAGCTACTAACAGAAGGTGCGTTACCTATTCAGTTTGACAGAATTGTAATTCAAGCAACTTCTCCCTTTGAAATCAGTAAATTAAACTCACTGAAAAGTAAGAGCTCTTACGGAATTGATGGCATTTTCAGCACAGTACTTAAAGCTTGTTCTCCACAGATAAGTAGGATTCTCAGTCATGTATGAAATAGCTCTCCGAATCAGTGTGCTTTCTCTGATAGACTGAAATACGCCATTGTCTAACCATTTCATAAAAATGTCAACAACTACCACCCAATCTCTCTTCTGACAGCTTTATCAAAAGTTGTTGAGAAATTAATTTATTAAAAAGTAGCGTCCCATATTTGTAAAAACACAGTACTAACAAAATGACAGTTTGGTTTTCAGAAAGGCGTTTCAATAGAAAATGCTATATATGCCTTCACCGGTCAAATATTAAATGCTCTGAATAACCCGAGATCACCAATTAGTATTTTTTTGTGATGTCTCAAAGGCAAAGTTTAACCATTACGGTTTGAATGGGGCAGTGCACAAATGGCTTAAATCTCACTTAACTGGAAGAATGCAGAAAGTGGAAATAAGTGGTTCATGTAATGTCAAAACATCAGCTGATTTCTCATGGGGGGACTGATCAAGAATGGGATCCCAACAGGGTTTGATCTTAAGTCTTATGCTGTTCCTGATGTACAGTAACGGCTTGCCATGCTACACTGATGAAGATACAAAGTTAGTTCTTTTTGCTGATGATACAAGTACAGTAATCACATCCAAGAAACAAGAACTAAGTGATGTAATCATAATAACTGTTTTTCACGAATTTATTAAGCGGCTCTCAGCAAACGGACTCTCATTAAGTTTTGATAACACACAGTATATACAGTTCCTTACAGTAAATAGCACAACTCCAGTAATAAAAGGAGACTTTGAACAGAAGTCTATAGCTAAGGTAAAATTTTCAAAAAAATTAGGTGTGTGCATTGACGAGGGATTAAATTGGAAGCAACACATTATCTGCTGAAACGTTTGAGATTAGGAACGTATGCTATTAGGGTAATTGCAAATTTTGGCTATAAGAATCTCAGTAAATTAGCATACTATGCCTTTTTTCATTCACTGCTTTCGTATGGTATCATATTCTCGGGTAATTCATCATTGAGAATAAAAGTAGTCGTTGCACAAAAGCGTGTAATCAGAATAATTGCTGGAGTCCACCCAAGATCATCCTGCAGACATCTATTTAAGTATTTAGGTTATCTCACAGAAACTTCATAGTATATATATTCATTTACGAAATTTCTTGTTGATAACCCAACCCAGTTCAAAACTAATAGCTGTGTGCATAGCTATAATAACCAGGAAAAAGGATGATCTTCACTAAACAGGGTTAAATCTGACTTTTGCACAGATAGAGGTGAATTACGCTGCTACTAAAGTCTTCGGTCACCTACCAAACAGCTTCAAAAGCTTTACAAATAGCTATCATTTAAAAATAAATTAAATAACTTCTTCTACTCATTGGATCAAATCTTAGATATAAATTAAAAATTAATAATAACAATAATAAATAAATAAAAGAAATATAATAAATATATTTGTGTCAGATCATACTTTGTTTAATGTGATATCTTGTACAGACCAGTATTAATGTAATCTAATCCAAACAACAGAATTTATGAAACTAAATGGTCGTTTAAATTAGAGAAATCACACTTTACATTACGAAAATCATTACGGTGTAACAAACGTGCGTCGTGAATGCCGAATTTCAAGCATTATCTCTCACGGCCGATAACGCAGTGGCAGACGTCGTGTATATAATGACCGAGGGTAGTGGTATTTGCGTCGAAATGTCTCTGCTAGAAGACAAGATCACGGCTTGAAATGTTATGTACCACTCACGTATCCATTACAATGCGGCGCAATATGGCGACTGTATGCAGTGGCAGCAGACGAACGACTCGAATAGATTTTGCCAACAATACGGCATCAACTGCAACGTCTCTCCTGGGCGTGTAATAACGTTGGTTGGACCCTAGGAAATCCATTTCTGGATCAGACGAGTCTGATTTAGATCTAACAGGTTACCACGGCGTTTGTGTGTAATGCACAACTCTTGAAGCCTTCGACTCCAGTTGTTCTAATGATGTGAACTTTGTTTTTCATGGAATCGACTGGATCCTCAGTTCCAGGTCATCATTCAGTGGAAGTGGTCGTGTTGCGCTACTTCATTTGCAGCCATTCATGTTCCCCATATAAATGGGCAAGTGTTCGCTATTACTCCTACGAATGTACTGGACAGTTCCACTAAATTATTCGGGCACCTGAATCACACAGTATGAATTCTATCGAGCATCAATGGAATATAATCGTAAGGTTAGTTCGTACACAAAATCCTGCATAGACAACACTTTCGCAGTTTCGCCCTTTATGAATGAATATTCCTGTACGGAACTTACGACTGGTTGAGACTAGGTGATGACGGGTTGCTGAACTTCGCTGGGGAAAAAGGAGATTCGCCACGATATTACAACATATCCCGTGATTTTTGCCATCTAGTGTACAATATTATTGGAAATCATCATGATTACGTGACTTCCTGTAAGTATTTTATGGTAATACAATAATAGGAAATGATGTAAAATGGAACGATCAGGTAAAAAAAAAAATGTTGTGTAAAGTGAATGGAAGATACAAAAAAGGCTCTTGGAAAAGTTTTCTACGTTTCTGAAGGATGCTATTGTAACTAATTTCAAACTACAGTTTCTCATTTACATTTCTTGTAAAAGTTTGGAAACAAATATCTAAAGAAATCAGAATTGTGAGTTCAGCCGGACAGTCGTCGTTCCCTCATCTGTAGAGAACGTGGAACTCAGAACGATACAACTTATGTAAAGGATACATAAACACATCTTGGTGGTAGGCGAATGATGTGGGCAGGAGACAGACGCATCTCTTTGTTGTCCAGAATGGAGCTTTGACTGCTCAGAAGTAGAGATCCTTCGACCTTTTGTTGTTCCCTACGTTTACGCCATTGGTTCCTTCCGGTGGCCGATAGCGCTCGAGCTCACAGAACTGCACTGGTAGACAAATACTGCAAGCTGAGGGAAATGAACGAATGGAGTGGCCAGCTTGTTCTCCGGACGTAAACCCCGTGAGATACAACTGGAAGGCGCATTGCCGGCCGCGGTGGCCGAGGGGACTGAGGCGCTTCAGTCACGGTCTGCATGGCCACTACGGTCGGGGGTTCGAATCCCCCCCTCGGGCATGTATATTTGTGCCGTCCTAGTTCATAAGTAGTTCATAAGTAGTTTGTAAGTTTAGGGACTGATGACCCCGTAGTTCAGTCCCATAAGATTTACAAACTTTTTTTTTTTTTTTTGAAGGCGCATTGCTGCCATGTCAGCTGAAGGGTTGGTATTGCGCTCATGCAGAATGGCACAATATTCCCAAAAAGCTGATAGATAACGTCACACCGTTAAATGCCACGCAGGTTTACGACGGTAACGGCCGTCGGAGGTGATCACAAACCATATTAGAGGGCAAAGAGATTGCCTTTTTTACTATTATATTAGAACCATAGTAGTACGATCTATAAAAACGACATGTAAGACTCAATTAATTAATTGAGAGAGGAAAACATCGTACTGTATCACATACAAACTTCAATTGTAAGCATTACCTGAATAAAATGTGTTACTATATGCATATTTTATATATCTCACCTGATCCCTTGACTGTTTTGAGCAGTGTATTATAAAATAGAAAAAAAATACGAGCGGGAGTTGGAAATTAAGTTTCTCCTGTCGACTGCGGACAGAACTGCACATGAAAGGGGAAAAAATAAAAAAAATAGAATGAGAAATTAAAGATAAGACATTATTTTTTTTACATAATTTCCAATAACATTGAGACATTTGTCATATCGCTCTGTAAGCTTAAAAAACAGGGCGTTGTATACGAAAGAACAGTTGAACGGCTTTTCTTGACGTCAGCATTGCTTCCAAAGCACCTTCCGCCGAGACTTTTCTTCAAAGCTGGAAACGGATGGAGGTCTCTTGGTGCGAGATCACGACTGTATGGTGGATGCTATAGGCGCTCCAAACCATAAGCTGTAATATAGTTTTGCGTTGCCGTCGCCGAGTGTGGTCTCGCATTGTTATCCAACAGTAGAAAGCCAGATCTAAGAATGCCAGGCCGCTTTTTGCGAATATCTAATTTAAACAGAATGGCACAGTACCGCACAGCACTGATGGTTGCTTCCACCATAAACTCCAGCAACAAAACTCCTGGGGCGTCCCAGAAAACGGTGAGTAGCACTTTACCTGTAGACAGAGTGCTTTTGAACTTCTTTCGGACAGGTGATGGATGTTTCCACTCCATAGCCGTTCAACACTTATTTCGTATGAAAACGCCCTGAGTTTTTCACCTGGACAGCTTTTAGAAGTTTATAAAGCCATTTGACAAACATCTCAATGTATTTGTATGTTATGTAGAAAATATAGACATGTATGGTGTTGCATGTCTGCAACATAGATTTTAATAATGTTTTATCCGCGTCTCGTGGGAATTTTGTGAACTAGCAGGATTTTAACAGATGGAGCAGAGTTTATAGAAAGTGTCTGTGCCGTTTTTTGTGTTGAGGTTGGTTGAAAAATGAACTTCTGTCAACATCTTTGTTTGTGTTTGCAGAGAAGGGCAGATATTGCAGATTTTGACGTCTTGATTTCCATATAAAGAGCCAGTTTTGTTAAAAAATGTTCAAATGTTTGTGAAACTTATGGGACTTCTATGCGGGGTCATCAGTCCCTACTACTTATGAACTACCTTATACTAAAGACAGCACGGACACGCATGCCCGAGGGTGCATTCGAACCCCCGTCGGGGAACGGTCTCGCGCATCACAGCAAAACGCCTAATTGCACTCGGGCGCATCGCCGCGGCAGCCAGTTTTGGAAGGAGGAAAAAATCACACCAATTTAGACAGGTATGGAGAACCACAATAAGCACAAAACATTGTTTATACTATCCATCTTTGAAAATTATGTAACAAGTTTCTGCATGTTGCATATGTGGTTTTTTTTTTTATTTATACTACTTTTCACTTTGTTTGTGCGCTTCGGTTGCACAGTGGTAGAGTGCCAGACTTCAAATCCAAAGGTCGCGGGGTCGATCCCCGCCAGATGCTAGGATTTTCATCTGTCACTTTCCACTTCTTTCACCTCTGCTAGCACCGTTGTTCGGAACCCACGTTAAACTGTAGGTCCCCCTATAACTGGCTGGGTAAGTCAGTTCGAAGGTCGGAGGAAGGCAACAGCATACCACCTCCAAACCGGACCATGTCTAGTCAAGCAATGTGATGTTCAAACGAATCCTCGGATTCTTGACTGCTTTACCTTTACCAATTGTAAAACTTATAAAAGAAGAAAATATTTCTCTTTGAAAAAAGAAAAAAAAAGCATTTAAGGGTTAATATCCCATTCAATTGAAAAAAAGTGTTTAAACATTTGTAAATCTATTGGACTAAACTGCTTAGTCATTAGTCCGTAGCTTCCAAACTACTTAAAGTAAGGTAAACTACTCTCGGTTGCACAGTGGCAGAGTGCCAGACAACAAATCCAAAGGTCGCGGGTTCGACACCTGCCAGGTCCTAGGATTTTTTATCTGTCACTTGCCACTTCTTTCACCTCTGGCAGTACTCCTCATGTGAAAAATACCGAGTAGCAACGTGGTTCGGAACCCACGTTAAAACTGTAGGTCCTCCTATAACTGGCTGGGTAATTCTGTTCGAAGGTCGGAGGAAGGCAACGGCATACCACCTCCAAACTGGACCATGCCTAGTAAAGCACTGTGGTGTTCAAGCCAATCTTCGGATTGTTGACTGCTTTACCTTTTTAAACTAAACTAACGACAACACAAACACCCATGCCCGATGGGGGACTCAAATCCCCGACGGCGAGCGGCCGCGCGCACCGCAGCACGGCGCCCCAGTAATAAGGCTATTTTTTCGTTTCCTACACAACCTAGCCCGCAGTCGACTCGAGAAACTTACTTTCCAAGCCCCTCGTATATGTTTTCTTTCTCCGTGTTGATATACCCTAATCAGTCCACTGTATTGTGTCTATGGAGGCTGAATATTTGTTCCGTTTCGAGCTTTATCCTTGCCGTTTCTCTTCCGACAGTCTGGTGTACAATGATTACGGTAGGACCTCCTAATATAACAGCCATTCAGGAACTGTTTCCAGAATGAAACTTTCACTCTGCAGCGGAGTGTGCACAGATATGAAATATCCTGGTAGATTAAAATTGGGTTCCGGAAACGGGACTCGACCTGGTACCTTTGCCTTTCGCGGGCAAGCGCACTACCGACTGTGCTATCCCGACACGACTCACGATGCTGCCTCACAACTTTACTTCCGCCAGTTCCTCGCCTCCTACTTTCCAAACTTCACAGAAGTTCTCCTGCGAACCATGCAAGACTAGCACTCCTGGAAGAAAGGATATGGTGGAGACATGGCTTAGCCACAGCCTAAGGAAAGTTTCCAGAAAAAACTATCACTCTGCAGCGGCATCGTGTCGGGATAGCACGGTCGGTAGTGCGCTTACCCGGGAAAGGCAAAGGTCCCAGGTTCGAGTCCCGGTTCCAGCACACAATTTTAATCCGCCAGGAAGTTTCATTCAGGAACTGATTCGTAATTTATTGATGCGCTGTGTGATTTATTACACACAGTTAGAACGTGTCGCTCAGGTGAGACGTTAAAAATATCGATCAGCTTTAGAATGTGAGTCGTGGGGTGTTGATATCAAGTGTATAGAGGGAACGGCAAGCACGCTCTAATGGACTACAGCCCCACCAGTGGAGTGCGCGCGCTTGTCGACTCGTCCTGATGGACGTATAATGCCAGCGCCGCCCGGGCTTCCAAAATGGCTGATAAGGTACGTGATTGACAGCTTCCGAATGGTCGCTATCGGACTGTTTTCATTGGGAAGCCATCGTTCACAAAACGTAACAGATTTTTCTGGCGACTGGCAAACCACAATCAGATTGGCAATTCGGCTCTGTCATATTGTTTAATGTCGCATTCACGCGCGCCGGTTTCCCTCGCATTGCAGCAAACGGTCTGCTGGAGCGGATAATTCCAATACGGCGTGTAGTATGAGTCATTAAATTTGGGTGTGGGTGACGTACTGCCGCGTCAGTCCAACCTATCGCTACCCTGTCTATATTTGTATCCTATACTTCGCTGGTATAGTATCATGACAATTCACAGCATCACATTTACAAAGAGCGGCGTGAAAAAAACAGCGGTCAGACATATGGCGTCTGTGAAATTCTTTGATCCCTAGCAACAGCTGTGAGGATGTAAGGAATCCAGTCACTCAGACATATTTTCGTACATATTCGGACCATTAAAACAGTACTTATTACTTACAAGTAACATCTGACGAGTCAGTTAATCTATTTATTGCTTTCAAAGAGGTTATTATTCGAAGTACGGCTTCTTTCCATGAATCTTCACGGGTTTAGGAAACATCGTTCATGTGAAACTCAGCTTGCCCTTTTCTCACCTGACATCTTGCGAGCCTTGGATGAACGGCAACAAGCGGATTGTGTTTTTCTTGAATTCAAAAAGGCGTTCGATGCGGTGCCACACTGCAGACTGCTAACGAAGATACGAGCTTATGGAATAGGTTCACAGATTTGTGACTGGCTGGAAGACTTCATAAGTAATAGAACGCAGTACGTTCTTCTCGACGACGAGTGTTCATCAGAGACGAGTGTATCGTCAGGCGTGCCCCAGGGGAGTGTGATAGGACCGCTATTATTTTCTATCTATATAAATGATCTGGTGGACAGAGTAAGTTGTAATTTGCGGCTGTTTGCTGATGATGCTGTGGCGTCGCCTGTAACTGACTGTAATAGCATACAGGATGACTTAAACAAAATTTCTAGTTGGTGCGAAGAATGGCAGCTAACTCTCAATGTAGAAAAATGTAAGGTGATGCGCATGAGTAGAAAAAGCAATTCCATAATGTCCGAATACAGCATTAGTAGTGAGCTTCTTGATGCTGCCGCGTCGTTCAAATATCTAGCCGTAACATTGCAGAGCGATATGAAATGGAACGAACATGTAAGGACAGTTGTGAGTAAGGCGGACAGCCGACTTCGGTTTATTGGAAGAATTTTGGGAATATGTACTTCACCTGTAAAGTAGACCGCGTATAAAACGCTTGTACGACCACGTCTTGAGTATTGCTCAACTGTTTGGGACCCGCAGCAGATCAGTTTAAAGGAAGAAATAGAGGTGGTTCAGAGGCGAGCAGCTAGATTTGTTACTGGTAGGTTCGACCAATGCGCTAGTGTCACGGAAATACTCCGGCAACTCAATTGTGGATCGCTGGAAGAAAGTCGACGTTCTTTTGGTGAATTTCTTTTGCGGAATTTTAGGGGGCCGGAATTTGAAGCTGAGTGTAGTACGATCTTGCTGCCGCCTACTTACATTTCGCGTAAAGATCACAAAGACCAGATAAGAGAAATTAGGGCTCGTGCGGAGGCATATAGGCATTCTTTTTGTCCTCGTTCCATTTGGGAGTGGATAAGGAAAGGAAATGCCTAGTAGAGGTACCCTCCGCCACGCACCTTAAGGTGAATTGCAGAGTATGTATGTAGATGTAGATCGCTGTAATTGCTGTAATAAGCTTTTCTCGATGCTGGAGCAAGTAACAGTTCAGACATACAAACTGTGGCAATCTTTCTGCTTACAATTTGTCATTTAAAATACCATAGCAGGCAGTGCTTGGTAACGGTATTTCATGTTGCTTCAAAGCCTGGTGCAATACTACGTTACCCGCGGGCGCGAGTCTCTGCATAGCGGCTGGTGACCTCGGAAGCGGGGGTGAGCCTAAACGCGGTAGTAGAGGGTCCGTAATTGGCCAGTTCAAGGGTGTGCCTAAAGCAGAACCAGAGTGCGGCTCGCATAGGCTGAGGGATGCCGATGTGGAGGCGTTACGTGGCGAAAAGAGTGGGAGAAAAGTGGGGAGGTGTATACAGTGGAGACGGTGCGTGCCAGCGGCACTCCAGCGCTTTGCTTCGTGGACGACTCGTCGTGTCGACAGAGTGCGAACACTCTGTGGGTTCGTTTTGAGCATCTTCGAGTGTGGGCAAAGTGAGTGAGATAGAAGACTCATTTTCAGTACTTTATTGAAAAGAGCAGCTCTGTGAAAAGAAGATATGAAATTACTTCTTATTTGAGAGTAATCAGATTGTGCGATGTTCACTGTGTTGGTGAGGCACTTCTTTTCTGTCGCGAATAGGGACAGAGTGAGATAGTGGGCGAAAAGTAGTGGCACTGCAGTGGGTACCACGCCAGTAGCGAGATCAGGGTGTGTTAGGTGTTCTCAACAACATTGACACATAGAAAGTATTTCGATCGGCAGAAGTTGATCCTGTCAGGGAAGTTAGGTTGATTTTCAGCGACGGCGCACCAGTTTGCAGCCATCTCAACGAATGGCACTGTGTACAATGCTCATCTTAGTGCGGTAGACTCGAACGTATCTGTAGCTTTACGTGGTTAAACAGATTGGACGGTTTTGTCATAATTAAGAAAATGTATACACAATGTATTAGATAGCCTAAAATCGACTAATGTATTGGATTCTATACTTAACCTCTCCTGATCGAGTAAAGAAAACGATACAGATATCTCATTCAGTTGCGACATTTGGTAACATTTAAAAATTGAATCGTATGTACACTTGATCTCACCCCTGTTTAATTCAATTTGGTAACATTTAAAAATTGTATCGTAAACTAGACTTTACCTCCCCCTGCTCAAGTCAAGAATACGATACAGATATCTCATTCAGTTGCGACATTTGGTAATATTTAAAAATTGTATCGTTAACTAGACTTGACTCCCTCTCCCCCTGCTCTAGTCAAGTATGCGATACAGACATATCATGAAATTGCGTAATTTGGTCTTCTTTAAAAATTGCATCGTAAACTATACTTTACCTACCCCTGCTTAAGTCAACAACAGGTCATTGGTTTTTCAATAATTAAAAATGAAATAATGTAATAGATATGCTGTGTTTCATTTATTATAAATATTACTGAAACTAGTTAATAATTATAGATCTGTAAAGTCTTTTATAGTATTGTCTTTGGTATATAAATAATCGATACATTTTTTGATAGACGTCAGATGTTCAAATGTTTTACTTTCATATCTTTGCTTCGTATATTACGTCAGATCGTGTCTGTGAGCTTATTAAACAGCGATCTGTCTGTATCACGTGAGCATTTGAGTCCCCCCCCCCCCACACACACACACACTCCCACCTCATTTTACACAGCACATTAACCTGGGAATTCCTGTGACTGCCGTAAAATATAGATATGTCTCCATCCCGTAGGATTTTTTAAAAAAATAGACTGAAACATTAAGATTCAAGTCGCACTTAAACGCACGCGCCAAAGTGTGTGCGTAACATTTTTGGAAGCATTATTTTTTCTGAACAGACCCCGTTCCATCTGCTTCATTGGTTAACAAAAGAACATCGCAAAACCTAACTTCACATTTATACTTCGCTAGTCTCTCGCACCGTATTTCACTCGTTTCTTAATTGTACTTCATTATTACGACAAAAATCGTATTCAAGAACTTCAAAAAACGAGCCGTTTTCAGGGTGATTGTGTGTCCTACACTCTCCGGAAGTGCTATTTACATACAGTGAAACGTTATCATTGTATGTTTTTTTTCGATGTGTCATTTTTATTTCAATATTGCTATTTATATTGATTTTCTATTTAGAATATTCCCGCCCAAAAGCCCTTAATGCCCGCGACAATCCTGCTAAATTATTTTATTTGTATTTTTCTTTTTTTTAGCTTACATGTATATTTGCATATTTGTTTTATTTCATGTTGTTATCGACGCGACATTACATTAACAATTCTACGTTCCTTGCATTCGCACTGAAATATGAATTTTGGTTATCGTCATAGACCGGAGATAACAGAGAACTGTTTTCATCGTTACGAGTAATTTTAAATGGGGCTGAGATTCGCAATTCTTTTCCTGCCAGTTACACCATCATTTAAACAGATAACAGCATCCGACACACATATTTTGAGTACTGTCAATCCAAAAAACACTGTTTTGGGTACTCGTTGCCACATGCAGCTGTTGAAAATCTCATTAAAATTTTGTGTACGACCATGTAGTGATTTTTTTATCTGCAAGGTTCCTGGATATTGGCTTTATTGTTTACATGTCTGTGGCAGGCCTGGAATGTTAATGGTGATGTCCAATTCTTTGATCCATCAGCGTGGCAAATGTTCAGACATTTGTTCAAAGAGACTATTGTAACTATTTAAAAATACACCATACATTTTTGGAAACGGGAGAAATTTGCATTTCAACATGGTTTTCTTTTTCGATTTTCAGTCATTTCCACGTCCAGGTCTCTTTAATGTCATGTTTTGAGACTCCATTTTAATTTTTTGAAATATTCAAGTGTTCTTGAAACCTTAAGTTTCGAAATTACCGACCTTACGTGAAAAATTACTAAAGTCGGTTTTAGCCGTTTTCTTTTCACCGTGAAACACAGTTATCTAAGCGAGTAACTATAGAACATGCCTCAAATTTTAACAATATATTTTTCCGACTTTTATCTAGACACCACATTTTTCCGTTTTCGAAAATCCTTATCCGTTACAACGATACACCGGAAAAACCATTAGTTTTGAGTATCAAGAGAGCCAGTTTCACTGAGAGACAGCGTTCGGGGCACTATGAAACTTACCATATGACTTGAATAAATCTACCCATCTAAAAATTTTTTTGCTTATCATATTTTCGCTATTCCCTGTAGTTACCGCCCTGCATCAAATTGCCTAAAGTACTGCAACATGTTTCAAAGATTCTGAAGATTTAAAAATATATTAGGCAGACTTTGCGTCTCATTGTTCCACTTCATTTATAGCAGCGTACGATATTCAGAGGGGAAACGGAAATTTTTGTAAAACGGAGACAACAGCAATATCTCTCTGCGTTATCGAACTATTAGATTGTATGTGACGGACGTACCAACACGGTTTGCTCATTTCCGCCCAAGCTGATTTTGCGGCCTTTGCGAAATATTTATAATTTCATTTTAAACTATTATTTGGAACAGAAATTATTTTCTAAGGCGTGCAGCCTTACATCTTCTTATGATCAGAGACGATTTTTTCCTCGTTATATTATGTATATAAATATGTCTAAGCATGTGAGGAATCAAATGCTACAATATTGTTTTTAAAGAGGACTAAACGGCTGGGTTATCAGTCCCTTGTTCCCAATGCTACAATGAACCCGCATCAGGAGGACGCCGCTTGCAATCCGCCTCCGGGAGTCTACATTTATGTATTCCGTGAATTCCTCAAATCGTTCCAAGGAAATTCTGGAATCGTTCATTTCAGGAGACCTTTTTTTTTTTTTTTTTGCCTCCCCATACGTACAACAACAATTCAAGATTATGCTATGTCCCTAACGACCACGTTGTTCAAATATGTTCAAATGTTTGTTAAGCTTATGGGACTTAACTACGGGGTCATCAGTCCCTAAACTTACAAATTACTTATGAACTATCTGATACTACGGACGGCACAAATATCCATGCCCGAGGGCGGATTTGAACCCCCGACCGTAGTGGCCGTGCAGACCGTGACTGGAGCGCCTCAGTCCCCTCGGCCACCGCGGCCGGCAACCACGTTGTTAACGGAACCTAAATTGTAATATTCTTTTTAAGTCTATAGAATTTGTCTCTTATCAACAGCACATACTGTTTTAGGAAGGAAAAGAAACGAAAATGCTCCTGTCGGATTCCAAAAATGGTATGTTTTTGTGCCTGCTTAAATGAAGTGATGAACGAGCTGCGTCAGTCCTAGTTCCACATACTCCGCCAGAACTATCGACTTCCGTACATATTCGCACGTTTTGTGCTGAAATTTACTTTGTAAGAGAGGGAAAAAACAATGCCAATAAAATATCTAAGGAGAACATATTGTCATTGTGGGAGACAGTCATTGGTAGTATCAAAGATAAATTGATGCAGATAACAGAAATGGGAGGAAAAGAGAGAGGAGACACTAGGATGATGGATTATTAGAGATGATACCTATGCTTTGCGGATTTGGATCATTCATACCGGTAAACATGAACAAGATAACTGCTGTCAACTTTCCTCCACCCTCTCCCTCCAGACTATCGGCAGTGAAGAGATAGACAGCGCAGAGTGTGAAAAAGAAAGAGACATTGGCAACGTGAGGGGAAAGGAATGGAACATAGACGATGATAGACAGACAGTGCAGGTGAAGAAGACAGCGCTGAAGAAAATGGAGAGAAAGGAACTAAGTCAGGAGACGATAAGTAGTAGAAAGTGTCTTTTTTTTTCGAAATCGCAAGTTTCATTAGTTTCAATTAAAATTACTTATTTCGAGAAACAGTTGTATTAAAAAAAAACAATAGTCAAGGAGTTGATTATATTTGTCGATGTCCCTGAATCACAATCATATGCCGGTAGTAGGAAAAATTTTACTCGTCAGTATCATCCAATACCAACTAAGGAACTAAGCATTAAAGCATTAAGTAAAATTTATTTCCTTGTTAACAGACATATACTATAGCAAAATAGTGCCGCGAGTTAAAATGTCGCATAGTTTGTCTTGTTACACAGTTTTAGTTCGTATTTAGAAAGGCTGAATTTCCATAATTTTGTGGGAAGATTAATAACTTCTTTTCTTGAATGCTCTAACACGGGTCTCTCATTTCACAGTAAGAGATAGTATTTTGCGATTATTGAATATTTTAGTCATTTAGAAATTACGGTTAATGCTTATGGGCTCTTAAGAATCGATAAAATTTGTCATAATAACCTCAAATACATTTCAGTCACAATATAACTGGAAAGCTACTCCAAAATAAGCAACGAAACAAAGATATATTACTTTTGTATTTAATTTCGTCATCGCACTTGCTGCAATAATTTAATTTGCGACTTTCAAAACATGTCACTCCATTCTTAAACATCTGGCCTTAGTTACAATACAGTTACATTTTAACGTTCCACCAACGTTTACCTAGTAGTTTTTGTGCTATTTGGTTGATGCGTGACATTCTGGGATTATGCCTGTGAAAAAATAAAGGTTCATTCTACTATTCTATTTGGTATTATTAATAGTTGTTTTTTTTTCTTTTCTTTAAAATGCACGTTTATTGGTTTCGACCCTAAGGGCTAATCATCACACAGCTGTTCATATACAAATATTTATCTTATTGTTTAGTTGTGGATTGTAGCCTCGTGTAGTGAAGCATTCTTACGATGGTGGCGCTATCAAACATCTTGTGCCATTGTTTGCAATTTTTTTCCACATATATAGAATAAGATTGCGTGAATGACTTGTTTTAATCACATAGAATAACAATGCGTCAAACTAAAACATTTGTTTCTGTATGGTGCTTCACACGATGTTATTCAATTTAAGTGAGGAAAGTGCTTTGCGGAGTATACATAATTTTGTGAATATCAGAAACAGCAGTGCAAAAAAGAAAGAAAAAATGGGTGGTGCAACATTTTCGATGGCACCACCGTTCGAAGAAAATACAGAGGGCTAGAATACAGATGTAAATAATGAAAAATGTATTTGGAAGGAAACCTCTGGATTCGAAATTGACAACGATGATTTTCTTTAAATAAATAGCATTATTAATAGTAAATGGTTGCTGTTTTTTTCTTTGTGAGAATCAACATCTAAAAAACATTTTTTTTCTCAATGTAAGAGACCCACAATGACACACGTTAGTGCGAAATGTTTCCATTATGTCGGAGCAACCAACACATATTAACGATGCTGCTTGCTCCGACATAACGGAAACACTTGGTGGTAATGTGAGTCATTGTGTTAAATTGGCGTTTTAGAATGTACAAACAATTCCGAAATATTGACTAATAAATTTTCAACTGTGGTGACCAAAATTAAATACGTAAATCATCAACTATTTTTTCTAGCCACTGATCCCATTAATCTATCATTAGGGAGGACTTTTACACTGTTAAAAAAACTGAATCATTAACAAGGAAAAAAAAAACTTAATCTGATCTGTGTGATACGTCTACAACCTCTGAAGAATGCATAAAACGTGGATTTTACTGACATTTTCTGGTTGAAACACTGCTACAAATGACCTGACGTAATAACTAATAAAGCTTGCATATTTCGCTTGTAGAGCTGTTTCGCAGTAATTGCATTCTTGCTGTCTTTGGGCGCGGAGTGCCAGCACTTGGCTTTATGGCCTGAGAATGGAATTACCTTCCCCCTCCCTCCCCCCTCCCTCCTTCCCTCCTGCCCCTGCTCCTTCTCGTCTCTCTCTCCCATTACTCGAAACCAACTGCTCCTTAATTGAAATGTATCGCCCGGATGTAGTTAATTGCCTACTACTTTGAGGTGGTTGAGCTGGCACCGGAAGACGGATACGCTGCGGCAAGGCTACTCCTTGCCAGTGACTCGCATGAAAGAAAAATGTGACAAGGTACAACTAGAAGAAAACAACAGCACGCCGAGAATAATTTCACACACAGGATTAACGGAAATGCAGGGAACACGAAGTTCTTGATTAAGGCGGTCACCGATTTTCAGTATTAGAGGACTCAAGATTATATTAGGATCATTATATGATATCGTTCCTTAGTTGGTGAAAATGGAAATCTTACAGGATCACATCGCTGTGTCTGTTGTTCTTCAGCTTCTCCAACTGTTAACTCGAGTTTTTTAATAATCTGCGTTAAAATGATGAAGTTGAAAAATCTGTAAACAATGAAACTAGGCTCCTGGGCCAAAGTAAAATCTAAAACCCTGCAAAGTTCATGGAATGAAATCATTTTTAATGCAAATGCAAATAAATGAAATTTTAAAAGCCTTAATTCAGTCATCATGTCCGATATGCTACTTCCTATCAACCTATATGATGTTCGTTATAAAGTAATGTTTGACATTAGAAGATATACAATTAAACTAAAATTGTTTATTTGTAATTATTCCATGTTGCGTTGCTGTTCCAGCTTCACAGTGCACTAGAAAGCTGTCAAAACAGTAGCAGGTACAGTGATTCACGACGTTGATTTGGGTACATTATATAAAAATATTTTTTGGGCAACGATGAAGCTATGGGAATGACACCTTTACGGTCTACCGCTTACAGAGGTCATACTGGCAGACCATTAAGCTACAACGGTTAATTCTCCATACAAATTTCGCCTCATTGAAATTCCTCCGGCGTACACAACATATCTAATTCCCAAAGAAAATGCAGGACTGCTGTTTTATTGTTTGGGATGAGGTTCAGATATGTTATAAAATTTGTATCAAAGCGTTCCGTGCAACTATTCTACATTTGTATAAAAACAAATG
Source organism: Locusta migratoria (assembly GCA_026315105.1). NCBI lineage: Eukaryota > Metazoa > Arthropoda > Insecta > Orthoptera > Acrididae > Locusta > Locusta migratoria. The sequence continues at coordinate 431,149,066 of CM048747.1, forward strand.
CCCTATGGCTTTCATTCTTTGGAGATTTCGTCCAGTTTTACCAGTAACCAAAACAAGGACAAGAGCAGACGGAATCAGCGCGTCTGCAGTAGCTATTAAACATATGTTAATCTAACTCCAAAATTAATAAAACAGAGTGCAATAAAATGGAAACTTCTGAAAATATTTTAAGAAATTTAAACACTTTCTGCCGGCCGCGGTGGCCGAGGGGACTGAGGCGCTTCAGTTACGGTCTGCAAGGCCATTACGGTCGGGGGTTCGAATCCCCCCTCGGGCATGGATATTTGTGCCGTCCTTAGTTGTAGGTAGTTCATAAGTAGTTTGTAAGTTTAGGGACTGATGACCCCGTAGTTAAGTCCCTTAAGCTTAACGAACATTTGAACATTTGATTTAAACACTTTCTAAAAGTTTTTGAGTGATCGGGACTGATATGTACTCAGTATTAGGAGAAGACAATAATTCTGTGTTGATGAATTACCTATGCACACAATTAAATTTATACCAAAATCCTCGCAACGCGAGACCACTCGCACGTGTCGGGCTTTTTTGCAGATTTAAAGCATCCTTGCAGTAGAGACAGCAATTTGATAACAAAGCAATACAGTGGCGCATAATGAAGATGCATAATTGTTATTGCCGAAGGACCACCAATTAATTTTTCTCTAATATTAGTGATACTGACCTAATATATATTTGCATTGTTTACAATGACAAAATTAGTGTCTATATCATGATTATATCTGCCAATGCAGAGAAATTTACAAAGAAATTTAGAGCAATAGCTGCCAGTAGCCGTTCAATGAAACCAATGCGGCCGCGGCGGAGCGGCCGAGCGCATTGAGGCGCTATGCTACGATGCGCGAGGCCGTTCCCTGTCGGGGGTTCGAATCCCCCTCGGGCATGGATGTATGTGACGTCTTTAGTATAAGGTAGGTCATAAGTAGTTTGTACGTTTAGGGACTGATGATCAGGCAGTTAAGTCCCTTAAGCTTAACAATCATTTGAACATTAGAAACCAATGGGGAAATTTGTAGACTTTTGTCAAAGTGTCCTGCTTGTTACCTAGATGCTCTGACCACTATGACACTGGGACACCGTGATCACACGACTCCACATGTTACCCTTGCAGCCCTCGTTCCAGACGCAAATTTACAACGTATCTACGCTCTAATAACGTAGTGCCAAAAATCAAATATTCAATAGATTAAAGTTTCATGCAACTATTTTACATTGGTGTCAAAACAAATGCCTAAGGCTTTCATTCATTGGAACTTTTAGTCCCCCGCCCCCAGGGGGATCACACGGTTCTTTCGTGAGTACCTATGTGGCGAGCATGGGGTCCCGAGCTAATGCAGTCTTCCTTCTTTCTTTACTTTCCATACTGCATTTCCTTTCCCCCTAGCCTCCTGTCCTCACTCCTTCCCCTGCCCACCGGTGGACTGATAACCTCAGTAGTTTAGTCCCCTTTCCCAACCAAACAACCCAACCCAACCCAGCTTTTCGTCCAGTTTTACCAGTAACCAAGACAAGGGAAAGGACAGACGGAATCAGCGCGTCTGCAGTAACTCGGGGTTTGTGAATTTCTATTTACATTGATATATCAACTTAGCCTAAGGTCAAAAGCAGGAATGTTCCAATATGTCCACTGTCGACGTGCTATTCCGCTGCATGGAGAGCCTTGGCAGTAGTGGCAACATTCTATGGAACACAGAAGCTGAATTAAAGTTAGTGACGCGGAGGGTAGTCGTACTTAGACTACTCCGAGGCGCTTTAATCATTAGTGGTAAATATTCAAATGTTTGTAAATGTATAGGACGAAATTATTGTGGTCATCATTCCCTGACTTGTAAACTACTTAAAATATATTGAACTACCCTGATGAAACACACATACCCATCCCCGAAAGAGGACTCGAACCTCCGGCGGTAGTGGCCGCGCCGTCCTTGACATGTGACGCGCGCGCGTGCGTGTGCGTGTGTGTATGTCGGGAAGAACAGACCACATTTGTCATCTTGCAGCTAGTATCAGTAATGTTACAAAGGAATTTACATTACCAGCTGGTGTTCATTGAATTAGATCAATGGCTAATTTGAAAATGAATATGGGCAACCCGACTCAAAGAACTACGCTGTACACGAGACATTAATCGTAATCTTCCTTAAAATCAGTAACGGCACTGTGTTAGAAGTGCATGGATGTGTGGAACATTTGCGTCTGTCGAGAGGCGTGCTGGGGTCTCCGTGCAGTCGCTGTGTTACTGTGTCCCTGTGGCGTATTGGCTGTCGCGTCTACCTATAAGCAAGCTACTTGGGTTCTAATCCTAGCTGGAAAAAAATTTAGTACTTTCTACACCGATTTCATTCAGAGTCCACTGGCAGCTCATGTAAATTCGTTTGTGTCCTGATTGGTAACAGCTCCAGCTAGACGTTATGTAATGACAATACAGTGACCGTCGAGCATTATGAAGGACTTTGTAAGAAAATCACATGACAGATCATTCCTATTGCATCACTAGTCAAGGTGCAAGAGTAAATGTCAAATGACGAAAAAGGTATATCAGGTAATAAACGTGATTCTGATGATGACGATGGTCAAAAGTTGAAAGTTCTCTAAACAGAAAGACTGTATCTATAAATGTGAATGTCTGTTTGGTGTACGTTTCTCACGTCTGAACCACAAGACGTAAAGAGCTAAAAATTCATACAGTTACTAATGTCTACCCGAGGCACGGTTTTATGGCGATCGGATAGCTATTTATCTATATATATTAATGCGAATGTTTGTTCGGTGTACGTTTATCACGTCCGAACGACAAGACGCAGAGACTTAAATATTTGTACAGTTACTAATTTATACATGAGCAATGTTTCAGGCACGGTTTTATAGCGATCTGAAAGATATTTAGTAATTTGAAGAATATAACGCGAAATGCAGAATATAAATTACGCTTTAAAAATAGTTTTATTAGTTGCATTATTGCTTGAGGGTTGATAATGATAAAAGGGTGGAGTATATTGGGATGGAAAGTTATCGGTGTATATAAAATTCTACGTATGTGTGTGTGTTAATATTTCGCTCTGCAGCGAAAACTACAGAACGCAAACGAATGGTCTGTGTGTAATTCCTGTCCGTAGTCTCCCGTTGTACACTATAGCAGTTCCATGCCGATAGCTATAAGGGGTGGAAAGATATGGCGGTTCAAAGTCGTCAAATTGTAAAAGAATTCGGACTGAAGGCCAGCAATGACGTTTGCGACTATATATCAAGGAGGTTACATACAGCGAACGTGATGCCAGAGACCATATCTTTGGTCTAAGCGTGCTACAATGTCTTCAGCTCCTACTCTGTAAGCATACGAATACTGAAATATAAGAATAAATAAGTAAAGCAGTAAAAAAGACATTTATTGTAATATATACCTTTAAAAAATCGATTTGACGTTTCGCGCATTACATCAAGTGATCTATCTGTGATATTATTAAAATCATTGTTGTTGAATTTCGTGATTAGATTCTTCGAAACGAGTGCTTTCCTGATAAACCGGCCGCGGTGGAGTAGCCGAGCGGTCTAAGGCGCCTCGATCTGCGGAGCGCGCGGTTTCTCGCCGTCGGAGGTTCGAGTCTTCCCTGGGGCATGGGTGTGTGTGTGTTTGTTTTTAGGTTAGTTTTCCTTAGATTAAGTAGTTTGTGAGCTACGGTCTGATGACCACGCAGTTTGGTCCGATAGATTTACAAACATTTGAACAATTTTTTTATAAACGGTAAGTGCATAGACTTCTGCAATCTGATAGGACTATTTTTCAGTTGATTAAAAATGTTTGTTTCTAAAGAAGGTATTGGATTTCATTTCATCCTTCAAAAATGTCTCATAGCGTACTACTGAAAGATAGCTTATCTATAATAATCAACCAACATGCGAGCGGAGCCGCGGGTTTCAGCTAGTATATAAATAAATGAAATAAACTTTAGAATTGTAGCTGAAAAGAGAAACTGAACGTGACTGAAAACCTGTTTCCACATGCGCAGTGTCCTAGAAATTAGAGAAGACATTGCGTTTCTAACATTCCCTCCTCCAGTAGACCCGCATAAACGAAAATAATTATTATTGTTTTTAAGCTAAATTCATACCACATCACAAATAGTTGTAACAGTCGAAGTGCACATGAAGCAGTTTGGGAAGGGAGTAATTCATGAAAAAACCATTCTCCCATATTACTAAATCTGTTCAATGAGAAAGCTTTGGAGGAAAGCAAGGATAAGTTTGGAAAAAGGAATTTACGTCCAAGTAGAAGAAAATCAACCTAGCTGTTTGAAAATGACATTATAATTCCGTCAGCGGCAGCAAAGGACCTGGAAGAGCAATAGACGGTGCAAGATGTTATAGCATAAACATTAACAAGAACAAAGCAAGGGTAATGGAATGTAGTGTAAGAAAATCAGGCGATGCTAAAGAAACTGCATTAGGTAATGAGACTATGAGAAATCACTTATCATGGCATAAGGTGGAGATAAAATGCAGCATGATAATGGGATCAGAGGCGGACTCAACTGCTGGATTATTAGCCCGTACTCAAACTAAGGTAAACTAACCTAAGGACAACACAAACACCCTTCCCGAGGGCATGGCCGCGCAGACCGCAACATGGCGCAGGGTGGCGCCCCAATGCGCATGGCTAACCCGCCACGGCAGTACCTCAGGCAAGACTATGATACTCGCTTTTGAAATGTTATGTTTCCGGCGAAAGCTTAAGATTAGGTGGGTAGATCCCGTAAGTTATGAAGAGTTACTTAACAGATGTGGGGAGAAGAGAGATCAAGTGGTAGGACCCATTGTCAGACATGAACGAATCGACAATTTTGCATTGAAGGGAAGTGTGTGAGGAAAATTTGCGGTGCGAGTAAGCAGGTTCAAAAAAATATAAACCGTTCTTATTTGGAGATGAAGTGGCTTGCTCAGGATAGAGTAGGGTGGAGCGTTGCATCAAACCAGTCTTTTGTTAGCAACAACAACAACAACAAGAACAACAACAACAATATAAACAGTAATCATTTCTATTCATTTACCAACAAGTAATCTGTTTTACAATAATTAAACTGTCTTTCATTTCAACCTATTTTGACACATACTTAACCTTTACAAGAATTAAACAACAAATCTCCTCTTTACTTAGTGTTGCTAGAACCATTATCAACTAAATTATTCATTGCTGCCAACAAACTAAATACTAAGAAACTTTACCTTACCATCATTTTTAAAATTATCATAATTAAAGCAATTTTATGGTATTTAAAATTAATTCTACAAGTATTCGTTCCCTTTACGTGTGTCTCTTTAATATTTCACATTATACGAAAATTCTGTTTTCCAGTGCTACCTCAGGTCGGCTGCTTATGTCTTTGTCCACTCACTCACAGATTATTGCTGCTAACATCTACTGCGCCACTCCGTAAAGATAATATACCTAGCAATAACTCTAGGAGAGAGTGCACACAAACCAAAACGATACCAGTGCTACGTGGTTCAGTAGCAACGAACTGTAACGAAAATCCAACTAAGATTTAAAATCAAACTATCGTAATAATAAAAATATGAATACCGATGACGAACGTCTCACAAGATTTTATCTCCGATGTCAAAGGTCACATAAATCTGAAAATGTCAATTTCTAGGCATTGATTGATTGTAGAAATAGTCTCACGTGACGCTATGTGGGCCTGTTTGATGATGTATGCATTTAGGTTAGAGTAAATTGCTGGTTTATGTTTTCTTGACGGTCAGTTGGCAGTCCCTGCACCATGTCTCGATGCGTTTCAGATCCTCCTGCATTTCTCTACCCTTCTCAAGTCTTGCCACACCATCACGCAACTACTTTTCCGGTGAACAGGAAAGCCATCTGCAGACTTCTAGTAGGCCTATAGGTGGTGAGTCAGGAGGGAAGAATGCTTTTATGGGCGATCTACAGCTGATTGTGAAAAAGAAACTAATAAACATATGCTCTTTTCTTCAGCGTTTTCGGATAATCCAATATAACAACTAGGAATATTATGTCTCAATCCGACAGCGCTTATTGTGCTGCACAGTACTACAGTTTTGTTACGTGAAGAAAGAATACAGTTTGTGTTGTTATGGTCTTTAGTACGGAGACGGGTTTGATGCAGTTCTCCACCCTATTCTATCGTGAGCAAGCCTCTTCCTCATAAGAATGGCAACCCACATCCATTTGAATCTGTTTATTGTATTCGTCTCAAGGACTCCCTCTGCAATTTTTACCCCACACACTACCCTCCAATGCTAAATTCACGATTTCTTTATGTCTATGAATGTGTTCTACCAGTCGATCCTTCTTTTCATCGAGGTTTGCCAGAAATTCTTTTTCTCTACAATTCTGTTTAGTACTTCCTCATTAGTTATACAATAAATCCACCTAATTTTCAGCATTCTTCTGTAGCACCACATTTCAAAATATTCTATCCACTTTCTCTCCTCACTGCTCACTGTTTATCGCCCGTTTTCACTCCCATACAAGGCAACACTCCACACAAATGCCTTTTGAAAATACTTCCTTCCAATTAAATTAATATTTGATGCTATTAAATTCCTTTTTTTAGAAAAGCAATTTTTTTGAAGTAATTTACACTGCAGCAGTCACTTTTTACTAATACTTTTATTAGGACGACGCATTTCGGCAGCAAGCTGCCATCATCGGTTGTATTTTACAGTAACAGGATCATTACTGTTTTGTTATGTGTTGTGCGTGCCAGGTAGGTTATGGTTGGACATTTAAATCTCTTCAGGAAGAAACAGCTACTTCAGTATTATGTTTCGTGCTTATAGCTTTTGGACTATTATACTGTTGTATTCACTTACAGTTTTGTCGACAATCTTGTTATCTTGCACACGCAACACAAGAACACACTCATGTACACGCCACGTGTAGATATTTTGTATTAGATATTTACACTGTACTGTAGATCCTTAGACGCTAAGATAACCTACTTACATCAATAATAACAGTGAATATGCCAGAAAATGTGCATGTGTAGATAGCATGTGTTGCAACAAATGTTGCTAGGGACATACCTATTTTCCTACATTATTAATTTTTACATTTTAAAGACATATTCAATCGAAGTTACGTAATTAATTTTACATTTAAATGAAATATGCATTCAACACTAGAGAAATTTTTAAAGAAATTGGCTTTATTGCTTTCAACTTTGTCATTTAGCAGAAGGTCACCATGTATTTTTTCATGGATAAAGATTTCTAATATTTAGATGTCCATTAGATACCCCTTACCCATTTTATGCAGTTTAAATTAGTTTAAGTAGTTTAGGGTCTGACCACTATAGCAGTTTAGACCAGTAGGTTGACAAAAATTTGAATAATTTTCACTGTCGCCTGCACTTTTCCCGTTCGTAATTGTTTTCTTTGGTTTATCTGGAAACGGTTTAAAAAAGGCAAATAGCTATTTTGTAATAAAATGAAATTGTGAAAACTGTGGCTGTTGTACCGAAAACATAAAAAAGTTCTCGATTATGCCTGTGTTCTGTATGAATTTGTGTATAATTTATTGTGTGTTACCTCACTGGTTAGTAGAATGCCCTATTGTAAATAATTTTACTCCTAAATTCGACACATCGTTTAATCTCACTGAATAAGAAAAGACAAGTTTTACCAAACTGACACACTAGCATAACGTTTACAACCCAACAGCTTTACCAATATATCATATTTGCAAACAATGTTGATGTGTTATATGTGATGCTGGGCGACTCTTTGTGATTGTTTATAGTGTACTTTACTTTAAATCGTAGTGTGGTGTGGTGTGAAGTATTTGTCGACGAAGTTAACAACACTCATACAGTGCACGCTCAAAATGTATGTTCAAGGGACATAAGAGAAATACAGGACGTTTTGTCACAGATAATGAGACAACATGTAAGTTTTCACTTAAATTCAAGTGTTTTACCTTCAAAACTCTTTTATAATTGTGATGATAGAGACGAAAGTAAGGAAACTCAGGTAAACCTCCGCAAATAGTAAATATTTCACCCTTTAATGCATAGTGTAGCTTATGAGCTAAATACCTTCTTTTTTTTCATTATCTCTCAAACTGATCAAAATTTTCTACAAATTCATTTGTAGGTGCTTCCATACATAGTGTTACGCATGCTAGCAGCTCGTCCCAGAAATTATAAATTGTAGAGTGCCACTGAATCATATCGACAGTTAGCTGCACTGAGTTACTCCGAACATGTGCGTTTGTTTACTTTAGTATTCCTCCTTTGCCATGTAAAAGTAGTCAATCATATACTACTGTTGCATTATGAGTTACTTTCTGGAAATATGAGAGGCTTAATAATGATGTTTACTACACCGGATACATCTTAGAAGCTTATCAGCTATCGATTTTCTACGATAGTAGTGAATAATTATTTTAAAGAACAGTTTTGTAAATATTTTTCTCATTATATACGCTCTACACATTAATTGTGGTACTTTTGATAGCTTGAAATAAAATAGTCTTGCATTTAAGGGTTAATCAATCCTATGACTGCATATAACGTGACTCCAGCTAGGAAGTATGTCAACCATCTGAAGATGGATTTGTAAGATAAAATGAAACCGGTAATGGATCAAGTAAACAAATATTTATACCATACTTGCGGCTGGTTGCTGATTTTAACTCTCGGGGACAGCGCCGATTATTATAACTTCAGCAGCAGCACGGTGCAGATTTCCTACCACTTTGTATTCCGAGTTATAAACCTAGTATATAGCTACTAAGTGATCGTAATGACGAAATAGTTTAATGTACAGGTAGAAATGTCACATTTGTTAATATCTGAGTAGTATATCAGTTTCTTTCGGTGTGTAAATATAACAAATGTAACATTATTCCAAAAGTGGAGAATAATCATGTAGGCCCTATAATGAAACCAGCAGTACTATCATTTCCTCTTTCGTTACTTCCCTGTAATTCCTGTCTCTTGAGTAATTAGTGTCAGCTTTTTCTGTGTTATGTGTAACTTAGTAGACATAATTACCTCATCAATCATTACCATCTATCACGAATGAGAGAGCTCATCTTCACTGCGTCTTAAAACTTGTTCGGAATCGGAAATAGGATTTACATTTTAGTAATAGTATTATGTTTATGATCCGCTGACGAAGCTAGACAAAAATCGCTAAGATCTACGTTACTTGTCGAAAGAAGTCTATTGCCTCATCTGTTAGATCCAAACCACGTCTACGAGACCTGAAGATTAAATTATGTAGTAGAATAATACTCATTTTCGCATTGTGTAAGTCTTAAAAAGGGTTAAAAATGAGATTGACGGAAACTGCAGCATGGTTAATCAGGAGAAACTAGAGGACAATTTATCGAGAGCTAACTTCTAATTACGAAATCAATTTAAATCTCTGAGCATATGTAGTGTAAAATTTATATAATAAAAATTTACTAGAAACTGCCACAAACCCATTTGCATGGAAAACTAGACGTAACACAAAACAATTCAAATCATCTTACATGACAGGCAGTGTGGTGCAAATTGCTTCCAGTGATGCATTTCCATCAAAACATTTTTTGGTTGGCCATAGACGTGCACTAGAAACTCAGGACCTTCACTGACATCAATGTTAAGGCTTAATTCAGGAATAGCTAAAGCGGAAATACGATGTAAGGAAAGAAAAAATTTTAAAACTATAGAATAGGAAAAACGTGTTTATTTTATTAAAGAAAAGTGTGAGTGGAGGTAAAAAAATATATACATTTTGATTTACGTGTTATTAACTGTGGTGACTGTTGTTGTAATGTTTGAGCAACATAACAAACCTGACCTTAATTTCGTGGTTGGTTACGTTAAACTCGTGATTAATGCAAGTGGTGTAGCTAAATTTTGAAAATATTTAGCAAGGCAGTTAGTGTAATTAACAAATACTATGGCCCTATCTGACAAACTTTTCAAACGATCACTCACCTTTCCTTTCCTTATAAAATCTCCTACACAGACTGTGCACACACAGATAGCAGAAATTAACTTACTCCGTCTGTGCAATGTGTACGACTCAATTAGTACGCTAATGGTAATGATAATTTAGAAAATTATGAATAGTTGGATTTTTAACATCAAGTGATTGGCAAGTGGGTGCAGTCCAACCACTAAAGTCAGTATCTGATAAAATTAATTCACTCAAGCAAATAGGAAATTTAAGTAAATCAGTCTTAATTAATGCTATGCATACGACATTAGTACGAGTTTGGTTCTTTATAGAATAGATGTGGCGGTGGCTGTTATTGTTGAACTCAGTGCAAAACGAAATACAAAAATTATTCATTAATTCAACTGTCTTTTATCTTCTACCATCAATTTTAGCAAAATTGTCTCAACTGAATGATTATCACAGTCTCTAACAATTAAGACACTCACTTGATTGTAAAATTGTGTAGAAATATTATTCATGCATTATTGAGGATTGAATACTAATCATGAGTGGTTAATTAGTTGTTCAAATAAGACAGCAAAAGTACTGTCTAATGTTCTTGTATTTCAACAAAACTTAAACACGCATTCACAGTAAATTACAACCAATAGCATTTAACTTATTTATCAGTCCAGTGACGTGGTACTCTGCAGTCATATAAATGGTACATAAATTCATACAGATATCATTTTGATGGTGGCTCCTCCTTTGGCAGCTTGCTAGCAGTTCGCCGTGATGCTTCGCGAATCGCGTAATTAATCACGACCGTTAGCGTCCGCGATGACGCTACCGCGTTTCGGGCGTCTGGGACGGTTACTGAACACGCAACGAATTTCTGCCTCAGCAGAACGAACGAATCAATGTTTCATTCAGATAAATTCTTACTTCACTTATGTTCACTGGTTTCACATAAACTTTCATATCGTTGTACTTATAACAAATTATAACTTTCACATTGTTTTAACTTTATTACTTTTATTGTTTGAGCACTCCGCGGACCGCGTACGAACGTCTGATCTACGTCACAGCGCGGCAGATACTGCTGCTTGCCTGCTCTCCCACAAGCGAGCGCTGCTATACGATAAAGTCTCTGACCTGAGGAGCCATATCGATAACTGTTCACAGAGAAATATTGTACATTGAAAGATTAAACATAACAAGTAATCCAGTCATAAAGAAAACATACAAAGTACAAATAAAATAAAATAATATATACGTAAACAATTACAATACAATTACTGGCGGAAGTAAAGTTGTGAGGCGGCATCGTGAGTCGTGTCGGGATAGCACAGTCGGTAGTGCGCTTGCCCGCTAAAGGCAAATTGCCAGGTTCGAGTCCCGGTTCCGGCACACAATTTTAATCTGCCAGTAAGTTTGATATCAGTGCACACTCCGCTGAGGAGTGAAAGTTTCATTCTGGAAACATCTCTTAGGCTGTGGCTAAGCCATGTCTCCACCATATCCTTTCTTCCAGGAGTGCTAGTCTTGCATGGTTCGCAGGAGAGCTTCTGTGAAGTTTGGAAAGTAGGAGGCGAGGTACTGGCGGAAGTAAAGTTGTGAGGCGGCATCGTGAGTCGTGTCGGGATAGCACAGTCGGTAGTGCGCTTGCCCGCGAAAGGCAAAGGTCCCAGATTCGAGCCCCGGTTCCAGCACACAATTTTAATCTGCCAGGAAGTTTCAATTACAATACAGATAATAAATAAATGAAAGAAAATGTACACTGTTGAGTTACCTACATACATTGTGCATCACGATAATTAATTATGCCACATAAGAAGTTAATTACTACATATTCACTATAAACAGGTTCAAACGAATAATTTGTTTCAAAATGAAGCTCATTCATCTTTATAATGTAAGGCTAAAAAATGTTCAAGTGTTTGTTAAGCTTAATGGACTTAACTACGGGGTCATCAGTCCCTAAACTTACAAACTACTTATGAACTACCTACAACTAAGGACGGCACAAATATCCATGCCCGAGGGGGGATTCGAACCCTCGACCGTAGTGGCCGTGCAGACCGTGACTGGAGAGCCTCAGTCCCCTCGGCCACCGCCGTGTAAGGCTTACCTTAAGAGTTACCTTACAAGGGCATCTCCATTGTTGCGAAAACAGTCAGTATTTAAAGAAAAATGGTAGCATATTTGCACCAGCGCTGCCACTCGAGGGTTAATTATAAACATTAGACGTGTTTTGTTCACAATCCCGCCAGAGCATGTAACTTTCCCCCTGACTCAACCTGTATATCTAACAAAGTTACTCATGTGCTATAAAATTACGTAGGGCCCAAAACGTAGTGTACAGCGTCCAAAGTTTCTCTGCAGAAGAGGGACAACATTAGAATAATGAAGCGCCGGGGCGGACGTTAGGAGCGCTTAGACAAACTGGCTGGCCTGCCGGAGTCTGGGGGGTGGGGGCCCAGACAATCCCCTTAATTAACTCCCCGTCACGGGCGACTGCAGATTACCCGGCCGAGCACAAACAGATCCATCCGGAGGAGCGCGGAGCGTGTCCCTCAAGGCGCCCGCCCACTGGCTGCTCTTGAAAAGCGGCCGCGCGGAGGCCCGCTTTGTATCGAGACGCCCTCCCTCACACAGGCGTGCTAATATTTGTACTCTGCTATCGCCCGACTCCCGGGCAATTATTGGACTTCCTTCAGAGAGCCTTAACTTATTTGCCTTCTCTTTGTTTATGGTATGAAGGATTACCCGTTCATGCTCCACTTTACAAGTATAACAGAACGACACGATTAATAATTTATTTCGCACTAAGGATTGTGTAATAATTTCCTCTCTCTTGGGTCTGCAGCACTATAAATGTCATTTAAGGAAATAATGCAACGAAGTACCAATTGCTGCTTTGAATACAAGTATAGTTATTACACTCCTAGCTGAAAACCCGGCGTTATTTATTCCATATTTCACATCATCATCCCTTCTGTCTCTCTCTCTCTCTCTCTCTCTCTCTCTCTCTCTCTCTCTCTCTCTCTCTCTCTCTCTCCACCTTCTCTTTCCTTTGTTCCTCTCCCCTCTCTCTGTTCGTCTCCTCCTCCCGCTTTGAATGCGTAACTCCACTCTCCGTTTATCTGCCTGAAATGGCCTCATCTCTGTGTCTAACTCCTCCACCTCCTCAGCTTATTCACTCCTCCATTTTAATCTTAACGGTGATCAGTGAAGTATTGTCTAATTTCACTGCAAGTTACTCTCTAAATAAAATCTTAAGTAGACAATGAAGTGTGGTTTCCAAGGTGCAGTGTGCAAAATTTTATCAAAATTGGATTAAAACCGTAGATTATGTCGAAGTCCGTAAGTAAAGTACCCTCCGCCATACACCATACAAAATATTATGAACGCAGTGACCTTCCACATAGTTTGAAGCTCAAGTGTGCAAAATATCATCAAGATCGGAATACAAATATAGATTTTGCCAAAGTCCATTGGTTAAGTATCCTCTGCGAAGTACCATACGAAATTTTATGTAGACTGTGAGCTTACTATTGTCTTCAATCAAGTGTGTAATATTTCATGCGGATTGGTGAATAAATTAAGTCTCGTTATTCAAATTTACCATGTTGCAGCTTCAATATCAGTTCAATATTATGCAAACTAATCCTTCACGAATGTCCAAGCAATATGTTGACAAAGATTCATCGCAGTAGAATTAACGGTTCGAACTTGCATTCGGGTAAATAGTGTTTCAAATCCATCTCCGACCATCCTCATTTAGATTTTTGAGATTTCGCCAAATCACTCCAGGCAAATGCCGGGATGGTTCCTTGCAAAGGCACGGCCAATTTCCTTCCCTCTCCTTACCCAAATGGAACTGATGACTGTTGTAATTTAGTCCCTTACAAACTTATCTCAACCCAACCACCCACTCCCCCAGAAGCAACCAATCAACCTTATACAGTATATTATAAGAAACTATAGAGTCGATGCATGCAACTGCAGACTAATATCGTCAACGCCATACTGTTGCAGGGTCCTGGAGCGTACTTTATGTTTGAGGTAGCCGGCCCCCGGCGCGTTGCTGCCGCAAAAGAAATAATTTTGCGGTTCTCGTTTGGAATAATTTTCTTGCTTAATAACCAATCATAGAAATAATGATACATATATTCTTGTTAACAATGAATACATTTATTGAAAATAAATGATGTATAAAGACGTACAGATAATATTTATCCAGTTTTGTTAACTTTCTTATTCGAGCGTTTTAGAGTAGACAATATTTTCTTGATTTCCACTTTCAGCAACAACAAATACGTTTCTTGGCTGTCCAACTCGTGAGCATCCAAAATACAACTGTCCATGTGAAGCCGCGCAGGAGTAGCAGAGCGGTCTGGAGCGCCACCTCCCAGATAATGAACCTGCAGATTTATTTTCAAATTCACATTAAAACCATACGTTCCACTGAAGCATATAAAAAAATTACTTACTTTAAATGGCTTACATAAACTTCCAATGTTGTGAACAATATTTATGTTTTAAATGTTTCTTCGATGATTATCACCCTGAAAAATTAAACGTAACTTCCAGAGAAAGCTGCTAGAATTATCAAAAACTTTATTTCATTCGAAACTTCGCCGAAATCTGAAAATAAACTGTTTAGTCACGTTAATAATTTGAAATGATTTCTCGTAATCTGAATATATTAATACTGCACTGATAAACTGAATTGTTCATTCACATTTAAAAATTTCATCAGGATCGGAATACAACAGTAGAATCTGACGAAGTCCATATGTAAAGTATCCTCCGTCATACACCATCCCATATTTTATGTAACAGTGACCTTCCTCTTGTTTTGAAGGTCAAGTGTCCAAAATGTCATGAAGATTTTAGAATGAATAAAGGGCCCTTATTTGCATGTCACATGATGCCACAATTTTCAACTATGTAAATGTTTATGACATCATGTCTCCTGAACTATATGTCGTAAGCAGTTCTTAGCCCTACGTCAATTGTTACCTCATGGAAGAAATATGTGTACCAAATTTGGTTGAAACCGGTACAGTGGTTAGGAAGCAGACGTCGTATGATGCAGAACGTTTCCGCACATTTCACTGTCTATTACGTCATATCTCCTGAAATATTTGTCGTACAGTCATTTATTGGTGCCTACGACTATCGCGAAAGTGCAAGCAATATGTTGACAAAGTTTCATCATAATAGGTTGAACGGTAGGAACGCGCATAAAATACGAACACACCAACATTCATTTTTATATATTAGATAGGGCCTATTTCGGCTTTGCGCTATCTTCAGGTGATCTGTGAAGAACGTAAAATTAACAAAATACATCGAATTTCATGATTACCGTAATTGTAACGAAATACATACATCAGATGGTCGTGACATCCACATACATGGTTTTAGTGCTGTAAATTAATTAATTTACTTCTTCGTAATTTTAATAAAGCAATATTTGTTCTGATTTACTATTTTCGTCTTGATGTCACAGCTTCTTGACAGATACCCAGAGACGTAGTATGGTTACATACTGTTTGCTTATTATTAAGGTAATCTTTGCTATCATACCAGAAAAGTGCAAATAACCCATCTACTTTTTACCAGCACTTAAAAACAGAGATGCACACAGCTGATAGTATAGAACAGGCATTCGCAATTTTACATGTAACACCTAAAGGACAACTCATGAACATTCTGGAAGAAATCGAAACATATTTACCACTCCTCTGAAATACTAAATGAACAAGTTTACTTGAAACACAAAAAATACCTAGAAAATAGTATTGATACCATCCGCAAAGAAATTGGGTAATAAGTACTAGAACGTCATAGATTACACACCAATAACGTTTCATAACGATTCGGCTAAGTTCATAAAATTTCTCGACACATGCAAAGACGATACTTTCTACCAGTCTCTCAAATAGCACAGATTATCGTGTTAATAAGCAGTAAGTATATTGATGGCACGAACCATTGATGTATGTGGATGTCTCGAACATCTGACGTATGTATATTCCGTAATAGAAGTTACAATTACGGTAATCATGTGAGATGGGGGCTGTAATTAGTCTATTTTTGATACTAACCTTGTGTTACTGTACCTTTCTCTTTACGCTAATTATTGAAATATGTAACATTTTTCTTTGTAGATCTTTATTTATTTTGATTTATTTGCCTTTGGGGACACATCAGGGATGATGGGCTCCTGGGATTGTAGTACATTCTACGTTTATATGAAAATTTCGGGATTTTAATGTTTATTGACGGAGCTTGGCTGCTAAAAAGTGGTTTTGCGTGTTGGGCACGGTCAGGCTGCGGCAGAGCAGAGACGCTCTTGGGGGTCTCGCCCTCCCACCAACTTTCGCTCGCCTTCGGGGAAGGACGAGAGGGGCTGGCTTGACTTTTGGCGCCGACGCTACAGGCGGCGGAGTATGTGGAATGCTTTACAATGCTGGCCCGCGGTTTACGGTGGACGATAGCAGGGACTGCCTTTTTAGTCATTCGTCTGTTTCGCAATAGAGGAAAGCTTTCTGCCCGTCTGGTGCCCCAGGGGTTTGGCTCCAGCGGCTGTATATATAGCACAACGTTAACATCTTTAGGTCGTGTGACCGTAGCTAGGAGAAAGGTGAAATTCCTTGCAGAGCATTCACCCTGGGAACGGTGAAATGTGCGAGAAGAGTTGGTGGCGTGGGCGGAGCCTCTTGGCAGCCGCAGAGAACGCGTCCTGATTCGGCAGAGTATTTTAGTATGACAGCTAAATAATTTGTCAACGGCGCTACGCCATCTGATTGGTTTGACTGTTAGCTGTTAGCAGATATTAGTGCGTCTTTTCGCGCGTGGGTGTGGCCGCTCGGCAATTTGCCGTGAGCTGCGGCAGAGCGCGAGGACGTATGAAGACTTTTGTTTGAGCGTCCGAAGAGTTCGGACCTCGAGACAGTCTCTCCTGTGTGAGCGTCCAAAGTGTACGGACGTCGGAGACTCCTGTGTGAGCGTCCGAGGGGTAAGGACATTGGGACAGGCTCTCTCGTGTCTGAGCGTCCGAAGTGTACAGACCTCGCTTGTCTCCTGTTTGAGCGTTCGAAGTGAACGGACCTCGGGAGACACGGAATACTCCGCTTAGATTCGCGGGGAGGACATCGTCTTAAACGGTCCTCTAGTTAGACTTGTGTGTGATTCCGAAGATTCGGACCTTGTAGAACTTGTGTTCACTTCAAGGACGTTACTTTTTCCTGTGGTTACGCTGTGAGTGGCCACAGTTTAGTTCAGTTTAGTTTTCGTTTTTCTAGAAGTCTATATTTGAGCAATTGCGCCTTTGCGAATCGGGCATTGTTTTTACAGATCTTATTACGCAAGTGACTGATCGATTTGTGCCAAGTGGCTTTTGTGCCACCTATGCAAAATATTGATTAGTCTGTTAGTGTGATAGAATCGCACAGCAACTGCCATAGCGACGCCGACGCTAGTGACGCTGTGTTAAGTTACATGTCGACCCTGCTTAACAGGTCGCAGCAATTACGGTCGGATAAAAATTTCAGCTCATCCGCTCCTGCTGCCTGCGAGCCTGAGACGCTGCCGTCAATGATCATCTGTGTGGGTAAGGTGACGCACTTGCTGGAGGGTTATAGGAATCAGACTTATTGGATTCTGTCCTTTCTTTTATTCTTTTGAGATCTGCTTATTTACTCTGGGGAGCTTAGGGTTAACGATAATTTCAAGCCCCTGTGTAACAAATCTATAGCATTCTGTTTTGCAAAACCTCCAACCTTTGACTCAGCCAGTCATTTTTTGTGTCTCAATGTTTTAACATTTGTAAAAGATTGTTTGAATACCATTATCTGCTTTTCATGATACGAAATGTCATCTAATTTTTTTATGTTTAATTATAATAAATTGATTTTGAGCAGATCGTCTTTCATTTAAGAACGTTCCTTTGTCACTATTTTGGAGGGGAAACAGAATAGTTAAATTCCACAGTTTACCAATAGTTTTTCAAGTACAGTTTTTGTTTGTTTGGTACAACTGATACATTGCAATAGAGTAAGAATATTTATTATATGTTTGAAAATATCTATGATCACATCATAGCTGATCAGTAACATTTTAATTTTCCATATTTTGGAGAAATATGGTGGCGACCCAAGATATTTAATTGGTGTGTGTGTGTGTGTTAAATTATAACAAACGACATAGTTCACACCTGACAACTCCAGCCATAGAACAATCGACTAGTTTACAATCATAAAGTTCGATGTATTTTGATGATATAACATTTTTCACAGATCACTTGAAGATGGCATTAAAGCCGAAATAGGCACTATAGTGTAATAAATATACTTGTATCATTTCATTATGTCTTTGATTATGTAATAATTATGTAATCGTGTGGCATGATTTTTACAGTTTACTTTTGCTATGTTTTGATGTGTACAAAAATAATGTATTCAGTTTATAAAATTAAAATAATATTGTAGGAACGATGTAGTAGACCCTTTGACCTAGTTGAGGAAGTCTGCTAAATTCTACATTTACATCCGTACCTCGCAAACAACCTCACGGAGTGTGTAGTGGAGGGAACTTTGCCTAAAGTTGTCACTTCCTCCTTCTGCAGTCGCGTATGCTTAGGAGGAAAAAATGACAGCCAGTATTTCTTCGTGTTGGCTAAAATATATCTGATCTTGTGGTCGCTTCGCGCGGTATACTTAAGCAGAAGCAATATATTGGTTGACTCTTTATGAAACGTACTATCAAATAGCTTATAAAGATAATAGCGGAAACTGAGCCGTGAAACGAGCGACAGCGCACCCGAACACCTCCTAGCGGCTCGAGTTGTCAACCGACACAGGACATGAACGTCTGCTTTACAATGTTGCACCCAGATGACTTACTTAATATGTCGTCTTACTTGATACAACTAGAAAATGATTAGAAGAGGGGGTATATGTGCTATATATGGTTATAATAACTATAAACAGCACAGCACTCCAAAATTTCAAGTTTCCAAAAAATAAAGAGATGCAAGTATGATACCTTAAGCAGGCAACCATTAGGTCAACTCAGATCCTTTTCTTTTACGCTCCGATTTACCTTGTTTTAATATAATTGTATCCAGTGGGTTATTCTTAGTCGAATAGCTGACTTGGATGAAATTTTGAAAAAGAAGGGTCCCTAGTATTTGAATAAAAACTACATTGTATGCTCAGACCATTTTGTGGAGAAAGATGTTAGAAATAAAAATTTGCTAAGCCAAGGGTAACATCTGTAATTTGTTCTTTGCTTGTGCTTTTTAAGAAAGGTGGTTATTGTAATATAAAAATAAACGATTAATGGCACAAGTCACACCTAAAAGACTCCTCATTTTCACATTGTTTACACCTTGATCACAAATAATTGTTTTGGGTATTAACCCAGTATGTTGAATTTGTATGCTTACAATTTTCGCAGTACAGTAAGGACAGTTATGGTCAATATGTTGTTTGTTAAGCTTAATGGACTTAACTACGGGGTCATCAGTCCCTAAACTTACAAACTACTTATGAACTACCTACAACTAAGGACGGCACAAATATCCATGCCCGAGGGGGGATTCGAACCCCCGACCGTAGTGACCGTGCAGACCGTGACTGAAGCGCCACAGTCCCCTCGTCCACCGCGGCCGGCTATGGTCAATAGTTTTCTGTCTCCCTCTCAAGACAGTCACTGTGAAGTAGAGGCAGCAGCAGTCCTAGTAAAATTAAATGAATTGAAAAAACTGTCATTCAATGCACGCGTGGTGAAATGTCTGCTGAAGACAGTGTCAATGTATCTCTGTATGCTGATATCAGTATCAACGAAGGTAAACGTATTTAAACAAATGTAAGGAGTTATATTATGGGCTGGACATGTAGTGGGGGTAGAAAATGAAAAATGTAAAATTGATCTGGCATCATATAACGATGAAGAGCATGAAATTGCCAACTTCAATATACCGATGAAGAGATATGACAGACAAAATGATTTTTTTCCGCAATGGTTGTGCTCAGAGTGTAAGATGAGGTGTAAGATGGGCAGTCAGGGACCATCGGGGCAGGCGGTCTGCAGGCTGTGGGAGCAAAAGACAAATGGGGAAATATTCCTTCAAACCGTCTTGATTGCAAATTTTTTATTAGTTAATGACGCGCTTCGCCCTTTAGCAGGGCATCTTCAGATTATAATACGCTCTTCGTGGTGTGACACCGTAAGTTGTTATTGCGGTGTTTCTATTTTCCTGGAATATTATTTTTTGGATTTCCTTGTGGCCCTTAATCGAAGCGGTGGTCTCTGATGACACAAGATAAGCCCATGCTTACAATTGCGCTCACGGGCGGTGGGCGGGCTGGTGTGCTGCTCCGCTGACTTTTACAGACTCTGAGTCTGTACAAGACACTTTTCTTTAACTGTCATAACCATCTGAAAAATTAAACCTTAAATACTTTCAGCACTGAACAAGCTTAAAAAAACATACAAATATGCATTTCTAGTAATAAGATACGCGACAGACAAAAACTGTGCGTGGCTTCTCTTAATCAACAACACTGAACTGTACTCAAATCTGTTATTACATCAGTTAAACCAAATAATCTGTTGTATCTATCTTGTGTGGTGTTATACTGCTCAACAAAACTCTATTAATATTTGTTAACTTCAAATGATGCAAGTGGACCTAGAAACTATACTGACACAATATTATTTCATTCCGTTAACGTTTATGTACTTAATTCAACAAATGCAATTGTACATGATACTGTTCAGTTTTTAAATTTATGAAGCTGGTACTGATAATATATTTAATACTTTAAGATCACCACTTGCTTTCAACTTTTATCACTAAGAATCACCACACTTCCTAACATTTGTAAAATCAATGGATAATCTTCACAGAGCAGGATACTCGGATTTTTAGTTGTTTTATTGGTATAAGGACCCTGTCCAGGTGAATGACGTATCATGCAATCAGGGTCAAGATGTTCGTAGTTAAGTTTGAATTGTTTGTTATTAAACTTGACAGATAAAATTGTCTCTCGAACTATGCACAGACAGACTAATAGCAATTATTACTTGTCCAACCTCATGTGGTAAACTGTCCGCAGATGGCTTGGCGGAAACTTTACTGTGTGGCTCACTATTCCTCTTATTGGCTCCGGACTGTTACCAAACCAAGCTCAAATTAATTTCACACGTCCATTGCTGTTCCTAAAATCCACATCCGAGGCGATTTCCAACAGTAAAGACCAGTTATAGCAGCACCATTTTCCATACGTCTGCTCTCAGTGAAGACTCTCTCTATACAAGGCGTCAGAACCAACAGTATCTAAAACCATTGGTTCTAGTGAGCTGGTGAGGGCCAGATCCTTGGCAGATGCGAGGATCTCCACCTGATCGTCTGAAGATGTAAGCGATTGTTACTTTAAAGACACAGGAGGGACTTTTTTTTTCTTTTTCTTGGTCTTGTTGACCTCTCACTGACCCTTTGGAAGGCTTCTCTGGAGTGGCTTCGGAGCCTGATAAGGATCAGAAAGCCCTGCGATCAGCAGCATTGGAGTCCAGATGTCGGCTGGGGTACTCCATTGCACTTGTAGAAGCTCGAAAGTTAGTGTCCCGAGGGACCCCTTCCGAGCGAGTGGAGCTAGGAAAGGCATCCCCAGTGTTGGTGGGGGAATTTCATCCACAGCTGTTGGAGGAGCAATGGATTGAGTGCCCCCACCCATCAAGGGGGCAGTTTGAGATTTACTGCCTTAGGGCCCACAGTGGTTGCACTTGGGGAGTGGTCGTCCCCAAGGAGATGGGTGACGGTGCAACAGGTGCAATTGATGTTGCCATATGAAAGGGATGGATTCGCTCATATTTCCTTCTCACCTCCGAGTAAGTCATCCAGAGACTTTATATCCATTTATTTAAGTCTTTTATGTAAAACAAAACAGACGAGCGATCACGGTGGACGGTACTGCGCCACATTTCACACACACTGGAGGTGGGGTGCATGGAGCGTCCGGGTGTGATGGGCGTCCGCATTCCCGGTTGGGATGGAAGTACATCGGGAGGACATATGCCCGAATTTCTAGCACATGAAACACCTCATAGGAGGAAGGGACATACGGTTTCACGTCTCACCGGTATATCATGACCTTCTCAGGAAGTGTAACACCTTGGAAGGCCAGGATGAAAGCACCGGTGCCAACCGTGCGATCTTTTGGACCCCTATAACCGCGCCGGAGGAAGTGAACGCTTCGTCGCTGGAGGTTGGCGCGAAGCTTGTCTCCAATGACAGTATGTGGTAAATTAGACCCTGCACCATGTTGAGAGTTTAATGAGGCGTGATACTAACAACAACATCACCCAGCTTTTCACAGGCAAGTAGAGCCTTTGACTGAGATGGTGACGCCGTTTGTATTAGGATGAACCCAATTCTCATATTGGAAATGGAAGTAACCTCACCAAACCTATCCTCAGTGTTCTCCACAAAGAACTGTGGTTTTGTATTCGTGAAGGACTCCCCATCGATACGTGCACAAACCAGGCATTGGGGCGTTTTTAGCTCAGATACGTTTCTTACAAGGAGTGTCAACGAAGGGAACGTCTTAGGGTCAGTCTTACCATGCTTAGAAAGGGCGTTTTTGTGTGCGTCAACGCTGTTAATTCTTCGTTTCATTTCCATTTCACGAGCAGCTAGGGCACTATACGTCCACAAAGGCAGAGCCCCGTATGCCTGGAAAGGCCTTATACAAGTGAGGTGCGGCAGGTTCCTCAGAGGTTTCTCGCTAATGACTGTTCAACCTGAGCAGCCGTGCATATACTCGGCACGTAGCACACCTTGAGAATGAGGTGTTTTTTTTTTTTTTTTTTTTTTTTTTTTTTTTTTTTTTTTTTTTTTTAGAGGTTTGTACTGTCCTCGCGACCCAGGCGATTCAGCCATGATCCCTGAATCGTACAAAGCGCCCTACAATGGTTGTTGAAGTACGAACAGAGCTTACGGTATGGCGGATTGTTGGCGAGACACAGTCCACAGCTCCGGACCATGGGGTCGCCAAGCCCGTATTCAACAAGTTAATGCTGCGCCCCAGAGGAAGGAAGGAAGGAAGTTTGGAGTTTAACGTCTCGTCGACAGCGTGGAGTGTTTGGGTAAGGATGTGGAAGGAAATCGGCCGTGCCCGTTGAAAGGAACCATCCAGGAATTTGCCTCGAGTGATTTAGGGAAATCACGGAAAACCTAAATCTGGATGGCCGGAGGTGGATTGAACCACCATCCTTCCGAATGCGAGTCCAGTGCGTTACCACTGCGCCACCTCGATCGGTGAGCCCCAGAGGGGTGGGTAGTATCGTGTGACCTCGGAGGACAAGCAATGAAATGTTCAAATGTTTGTATAGTCTATGGGACTTAACTACGGGGTCATCAGTCCCTAAACTTACAAACTACTTATGAACTACTTACGAACTAGGACGGCACAAATATCCATGCCCGAGGGGGGATTCGAACCCCCGACCGTAGTGGCCGTGCAGACCATGACTGGAGCGCCTTAGTCCCCTCGGCCACCGCGGCCGGCGACAAGAAATGACTCCACGGCGACCGGTATTACGATTAGGATACGTCGTGTTGAGATACTGTGACGTAGCCGTGCGCAATGTCTGGGAAACGTGTAAAGTACAGATGAGATCGTGTTAACAAAGGGATACCCTCGGGCATGGGTGTGTATGCCGTCCTTAGTGGAAGTTAGTTTAAGTAGTGACCATAGCAGTTTAGTCTAATATGTGTACAAACATCTGAACCTTCGCTTCCAGTGTTTGTCCTGCTACAGCTTAGTTATATAATAAGTTACCTATCTTGCTGTGTACACGTAGCACATTACACTTTATGCTGAGCTTAAATTGCCATTCACTGCACTGTGTGTCAATACACTGCAGATACGTCTGAATGTCGCTATCTTTTTCCAGTGTTGCCACTTTTCGACACACTACAGCATCGCCCGCAAAAAAAAAAAAAAAAAAAAAAAAAAAAAAAAAAAAAAAAAAAAACACACATTGAACATCCTATGTTATCTACTACATCATTTATATATATTGTGAGTAACAACTGTTCTGTAACACTATCTTGGGGCACGCCTGTCACTGTAACGTTCGCTCTCCGTTGAGAATGACATGCTGCGTTCTGTTACCTAGGAACGCCTCAATCCAGTTGGTCTGATATTCTACGTGCTTGATATTTGCTAATCAGGCGTCGGTGCGGAACGTTATCGAACGCCTTGCGGAAGTCAACAAACACGGCGTCTACCTGGGACTCTGAATCTCCTGCCCTCTGAACCTAATGGATGAAGAGCGTGAATTTTGTTTCACAAGAACGTTGCTTTCAGATACCATGTTGATTTCTACAAAGAAGCTATCCGGTCTCGAGAAATGACAATGTTCTGTTTATACCTCTGTTTTTATGTCTATACATATTATTAGATTACTGAATTTTAACGGAAAGAATTTTGTAAGAAGGATGTACCGGACACTTAGAATAGTTAGGAAAACGTTTAACGTTTAACGTATTTAAGTCACCTGATCTGTCAGTGTGTGACACTCACACAGGTCAGGTGTAGTGGAGCGACCCTAATAACCTTCAGCAGGATATTTGGGTGAGACGGCAGCAATTCCAGCAGGACAACTTCGATCCGCTTACAGCAACTTGTTGACCAGGGTTCAAAAGTGCCGAGAGCTGAATGGTGGTTGGTTTAAATATCTGCCATTGTCAGGTTAGTTCCGTCATTCCTCAGCCGTGTTTTTTGTTCATTGTAACTTTGTCCTCAGAGTCACTTTTATTTGCCCCATTCTGCATTTAATTACACGTGGATTCGGTGCAGTTATAAGAAACAAGGTTTATTTACATATCGTTTGGTTTTACAAGTACCGTTTTGACCTGCGGGCACTACGGCAGCTGAATGCCGCCAGGCATTTACATCTTCATGTAAACGTTTCATGTTTTATTCCTGATGGAGATACCGTTAGTTGTAGTTGAAATCCTGTAGTTCAATTATTTTAAACATCTGGTGGGGCTGACTTCTCATACAGTAAGTTACTTTAGAACAGTTGCTGCTGCAGACAAGTCATGTTTAAGACTAACAATAGAAATTAAATGAAAATTTCAAAATTATACAACTGTTTCAGAGCACTTGGAGTCACTTCATGCAGACTTTTCAAATCACCGCTAAATGCTCGCAGCGGACACTGTTTGACAGTGTGTTCTATGGTTTGCCCCTCCGCTCTGCAGTCATATTCAGATGATGGTAGGAAACCCATCTCTTTCTGGTGTAAGCAGACCTCCCTTCCTAGTGCGGTTAAACGTCAGTTAGGTTTGACGTGTTAGATGGCATCCGTCAACCTTCTTTGATGGATCTTGAATAAGATGGGCGTTGTGCAGTAGATGTTCATTCCAGCACTGTTGCCACGTGTAGATCACGTCAAAGGAACTGGTACTTTCTGTGTCACATCAGGGAGTTTTCCGCGATTTGTGAAGTCATGCTGGGGCATCATGTAGAATATCATACAAGGGAGAGAGTTGTTGTCAGCAATTTCGGCTTACCTGCTTTCCTCTTAGATCTTACGGAACAATATTACCCATGATAGATAGCCACTGAATGGGTGTAGATCTCATACAAAAAAGTTAATTCTGATGGCTTCATTAAGCTTGACATCAATATTTGTCATGTGGGCACTGTTTTTCCACTCTGGCGGGCAGTAGTGTATCGTGTAGTGAAGTTGAAGTTGATAGTTCCTTCGAGTTTTTATGGGTAGACGTTGTACTCGAAAATCGTAAACAGTTAATAATTGGTTCCTTTTATCGTCTCCTCTCCCCGACTCTGACGATACAAGTGTAGAAAGGTTCTAAGAAAACCTGTGTGTAATTGCAAACACTTATCCGACTCACACAATAATAGTAGGCGTTTATTTTAATTTACCCTTAATCTGTTGGCGAAATTATATTTCCAAATCAGGAGGTACGCATAAAACATCTTGCGGAATTGTACTCAACGCATTCTCTGAGAATTTCTTTGTACACTTAGTTCATGAGCCAACTATGATTGTCAAAAAGCTCTTGATCTCTTAGCAACAAATAATCCTGAGATCAATAAGAGCATCAAAACGGATACAGGCATTAGTGTTCACAGAACTGTAGTAGCGAGATTAAATATCTAAAGTCCCAAAGTTACCAAAAATAGACGACTTATTTGTTCAGGAAAGCAGATAGAAATAAAATACATTGCTTCTTGAAAGATATTTTCCACTCGTTCCTAACACTAAACGTAAGTGTAGACCAGATTTGGGTCCAATTCAAAGAAGTGGTATCGACAGCAATCGACAGTTTTATACCAAATAAATTAATACAAGAAGGAGGTGATTCCCTTTGGTACACAAAACAGGTCCGGACACTGCTACAAAAGCAACGGAAAAGGCATGCTAAATTTAACACGAACACAAAATCCCCAGGATTGGCGATCCTACACAGAAGCTCGAAATTTAGCTAGGACTTCAATGCGAGATGCCTACAATACTTTTCACAACGATACTCTTTCTCGAAATTTGACTGAAAACCCAAGTAGGTTTTGGTCATATGTTTAATGTACTAGGGGCAAAATACAAACAATACCCTCACTACGTGATAGTAATGGCCATCCTGCCGATGATAGCGCTACTATAACAGAGTTACTAAACATAGCTTTTAGAAACTCAGTCACCAAAGAAGACGAAACCAATATTCCAGATTTCGAATTACAGAGGCCAGAATGAGTAACGTTAAAGTAGATATCCTCGGAGTAGTGAAGAAACAGAAAGCACTTAACAAGAACAAGTCTTCTGGTCCAGACTGTATACCCATTAGATTTCTATTTGCTGATGCGATTGCTCCTTACCTAAGAGCCATATACAACCGCTCGCTCAAAGTAAGATCTGAACGAAACGACTGGAATGAAAGGCAGTAGGAGTAACCCACTGAACGACAGGCTTATTTCACTGACGTCAATTTGCAGCAGGGTTTTGGAACATATCCTGTATTCATATATTATGAATGATCTCGAACGGAATGATCTATTGATCCAAGGTCAACATAGATTTAGATAATACCATTCATGCGGAACACAACTAGCTCTTTACACACACGAAGTAATGAGTGCTATCGACAAGGCATCTCAAATTGATTCAGTATTTATTGATTTCCAGCAGGGTTTTGACACAGTACCTCATAAACGGCTTTTAATCGAATTATGGTAATTCGCCACAAATTTGCGACTGGATAGGGGATTTCCTGTCAGAGAGGACACAGTTTGAGCGAATCGATGGTAAGGCATCGACTAAAACAAAAGTGACGTCGGGAATCCCAGAGGGTAATGTTATTGGTCCTCGCTATTCCTTATTTACATAAACGATTTTGGTTGTTTGCAGATGACGCCATCATTTAGCGTCTAGTAAATTCATATGAAGATAAACACCAAATGCAGAACGATCTAAATATGATATCACTTTCTTTCTTTCTTTCTGTTATCCGTTTGTCCCACACAGGCAGGGTCGGCTTGTTAATGCGGATTTGGCATGTTAGCAACTACGGGGTGGCCGGATGCCATTTCTGCCGCCACCCCATGCTCCCTGGGAGGAAATATGAACCCCAAATGTCTGCGTATAGTGTTATACGAGGGAAAGTGTACAGTATTACGAAATGATTGCGAATAGTGTAACTGAGGCAGGACTAGGAGACCAGACCGGTATTCACCTAGGGGGATGTGAAAAACCGTCTAAAAACCACATCCAGGCTGGCCGGCACTCCGACCCCCTTCGTTAATCCACCAGGCGGATTCGAACAGGGGCTGGTACGCCTCCCCGTCTCGAAAAGCGGTGCGTTAGACCACACGGCTAACCGAGCTGGTGATCTAATTAAGATATCACTATGGTTTACAAATTGCCAATTGCCTCTAAATAATGAGAATTGTGAAGTCCATGTGAGTACGAAAAGAAATCTGTTAAACTTTGTTTCAAGGTAAATCAATCATAAGTGAAGACCGTAAACTCCATTTAAGCTGGAAGGAGCTCGTAGATAATCTCTTGGGAAAGGCGAACCAGAGATAGCGTTTTACTGGCAGAACCCTTAAAATATTCAACAGAACTACTAAATAAACTGCATACACTACGCTTGTCCGTCCTTTTTTGGAGTATTGCTGCCCAGGATGCGATCGTTATCAGGTGGGTTTGACGGAGATCATCGAAAGAGTCCAAAGAAAGGCAGCTCGTTTTGTATTGTCACGATAGAAGGAAGACAACGTCACGGAAATGATACAGGGTCTGGGATGGGAAGCATTAAAACAACAGCGTTTATCTCTGCAGCGTGGTTTACTTAAGAAACTGCTATTGCAAAAATATGTTGTTGACTCCCACGTACATAGGTAGAAAAGATCGTAGAATAAAATACGATAAATCAGAGCTCGAACGGAGAAATTCAGGTCTTTCTTCCCACGCTCTATTCGAGAAAGGAATGATAGAATAGTACAAAAGTGGTTCGATGAACCCTCTGGCAGCACTTACATGTGATTTGCAGAGTATCTCATGTAGCTGTAGATGTAGTAAAGATTGTGGTCACTTCAATCGGGCGATACGCGGCAAACTTTAATACCGCACTGACTAGGTGCTGCTACACAGTAACAAATATAGAAGCGAACCTATATATGAATATTTTCTTTCAGGACCAATCAAGCTCAGAACAATCAACAATTCGCATTGGTAACAATTTAAGAACAACATTCAACTTGCTGTCGCATTAGTATTATATATTAAGATACATATTACACAATCTGGGTATGGGGGACAAACGAAAAGCGTCTTAAATTAATGTACTAAGCAGCAGATTGCTGTATTTTTTTCAAAGACGGAGCTCAACTACAGACAAGTGAACGTGTGGTGAAGGTTGTTTCTTTCATTATAAATTTATATTCCCAAAGACTGTTTTTGGGTCTCGAAAATGTCAAAGACATTGAAGTTAAAGGTGAAGCATTGAATTAAAATTTGTGATGTTGCCGGGTTCGACTCCCGAGCGCGGCAAAAATTTTGAATGCTTCATCTTTAACGTTAATACTTTTTTTTCGTTTGTTGTTGCCGGTATAATTATGAATTAAATACCGCGTGTAAAATTGAATGAATTTCGGAATAATTGCAGGAATTAAATTTTTAAACGGGATAATGTAGAACAGAGTATGAATGATACTGACTTCAAAACATAGCGGTAGCCATCGTTGAAGTTAAGACATCATCCGAAAATACTACACTACTATAAAAGAATACTGACGGTTACCTTTACATGACAGATGTCATGAGCAGTAATTACTCAGTGTTGACCATTGATTGAAACTTAACTTACCGCCTGAAGTAGATTCTTGGTTATCTTACGCCTCGTGGAATAAAGTTTCGTGACCACATTAAGCGATTGTCACAACAGGCAAAGAAAATACAGAATATCGTACTTCGTCAGTACAAAACACTGATTGCAGGTTCTAAATTACTTAATCTTGATGAGGTAATGTTGAGACGGAATAAATTGAGCTACACTAGAAAACTATCGCGAAGCGAACCGTAATGGTAGCGGGGCATCAGTTTCGTCCGTCGGTGGCTTGCTGAAAACAACGAGAAAAATTAGTGGGGAAAGGAGAGGGCATTTCAAAATATAAAGTATTGGAAATAAAACTGGAGGTTTATTATAATAAAAGTAAGATGAGCTCACACATTCATAATAATTACAGTGAGTATGAAGAGGTGACGACCGTTTAGTATCGCGGCCGAAACGTGGAAGATGACGAACGCTTCCATTCTCTCTCGAAGTCGGAGATAAATAATTCAACATCGGAAACAAAAGTAGGTAGAGGTGTGCATTGAAGCGAAACAGAAACACACGCGACAAGTGTCGCAGGTGAAATTTTTGTAAAAATATATAATTAATGTAATGCTACAGTGTGATCATTGTTGGTCAACAGGGAGGACACGAACCTCCGACGGCGAGCAACCGCGCGCTCCGCAGCGAGGCGCCTTAGACCGCTCGGCTACTCCACCGCGGCTGTTGGGGGACAGCATCGGCCAAGTTGCCAGTGCGTCACCGTCTTGGAACGGTGCTAGAGGCGGCCTCGGAATGTAATAAGCTGCTGGAATTCCGTCGCGCAGTTTAACAAGTGTCCCGGTAAGGGCTTCATCCCGACAACTTTACGAGCCGTCGTGCCGCACTGTCGCCGCGGGATGGGACCGCTCACTTCACCATGGCAAGTGATAGGTCACAGAGAGTGGCGAGGGAAAAGATACCACCAATGACCGGATAGGGAACGAAGGACTGGGCCAAGACGTTCAATTCAAATGTAAAATACAATATTAATTTATTTATCTTAAGGAATGACACAGTTTAATAAACAAGATGCTTTCAATAATTTAGTAAAACTGTCCATTAATCCTCTCAAAATTAAATTAATGTAAACAATTTGTAATGATAAAGAATTTTATCAAATATAGATGAGGAAACAAGCCCAAGACAGTACGCATAATAAGGTTCTTACAATAGACAAAAAAACTCCCCACACTAATTTTCAAAACTATTATACAGTAAACAGATTTAAAGATGATTAGGTATGTTTAAATAAAACTCTGCACATTAACAAGAAAAAGGCTACTTAATCAATTTAACCAACTACCAGTGTCTTTGACTAGTTTGCTTTACAAATCAGTTACTCGCAATGTATCATGCCACCAGACAGGCTGGCCTAATTTTCTAAGACAAAACAAAGGCGGGTAGAAGTGGCCTGAAGCTTTTATGAAAGTCAGTTACACTAGATAAAACAGGGGTGATACTTCAGTGGGTTTGCCTCTAAACTTATAAAATAATAGTTGACGGGAAATTGTAATGCGGTAGGTCAACACAAGAAATGTTACACTTTCTGCGGAGCTATGAACATAGTTTATTGTATCATTTTCCAAAGAGGTACACCACAAAGATATAATTTTTTAAATGGAACAATACTTTTTTCTATCGTGTATTGTATTCGTTTAAACCAGATGCGTCCAAATCAATTTAAACTACATTCCTATCACTGTTAGTTTGGGAGCTACAACCCTTCAAAGTTTAGGGGGCGCTGGCTGCGATAGCGTAGCTGAATGGCTGGTGGTCATGAGACAGTGGGCCGTGCCCCAGGGGATAGCCACTCGGCCAGTCAGCTACGATATCCCAGCCTCCGCCCACGGAACTTTGAAGGGTTGTAGCTCCCAAACTAACAGTGATAGGAATTTAGTTTAAATTGATTTGGACGCAGCTGGTTTAAACGAATCCAATATACGATAGAAAACTATTGTTTCATTTAAAAATTATATCTTTGTGGTGTACCTCTTTGGAAAATGATACAATAAACTATGTTCATAGCTCCGCAGAAAGTGTAACATTTCTTGTGTTGACCTACCGCATTACAATTTCCCGTCAACTATTATTTTATAAGTTTAGAGGCAAACACACTTAGTGAAACACCCTGTATATTGAGTAG
This sequence comes from Locusta migratoria, assembly GCA_026315105.1. Lineage (NCBI taxonomy): Eukaryota > Metazoa > Arthropoda > Insecta > Orthoptera > Acrididae > Locusta > Locusta migratoria. The sequence goes on from CM048747.1 coordinate 431,180,568, forward strand.
TACTACAAGTTTTATTTACTAGTATTTACACCAAATACTCAACTTCTCAACATGTCTGTCTGTCTTACGAAAAAAATTGCGAAAGTATTAAAAATAAATTTACCTGGAAGGCGAATTTGTCGAAATCTGTATCGTTAATCAGAATATTATGCCAATTTTGCTAACCTTCTCAGTTAAAGATTAACTATTCACACTTCTGTAATTAAATACTCTCTTAAGTTTCACGAAAATGAAGCTAAAATCATACATAGATATTATTGGAGAGCAAGTAATTTTCATACCTGTGCTTGTGGAAAATTGATATGAATGTCTTGTATTAACTACAAGAATTGTTCTTTCTTCTCTTCAAAGAAGACTGACTAGTTTCGTTTCTAACATAACAACAAGTTTTAAACAAGAGGCCTTCGTAAGGAGTTCAACTGTTTGTATAGCTTACGGGACTTAACTACGGGTTCATCAGTCCCTAAACTTACAAACTACTTATGAACTAACTAATTCTAAAGAAGGCACAAATATCCATGCCCGAGGGGGGATTCAAACCCCCGAACGTAGTGGCCGTGCAGACCGTGACTGGAGCGCCTCAGTCCCCTCGGCCACCGCGGCCGACTCGTTAGGAGTAATCATGGCATTCACCTTTTATTCAAATCAAATGTTGAAATGTTTGTAGAGTCTATGGGACTTAACTACGGGGTCATCAGTCCCTAAACTTACAAACTACTTATGAACTACTTACAACTAAGGACGGCACAAATATCCATGCCCGAGGGGGGATTCGAACCCCCGACCGTAGTGGCCGTGCAGACCGTGACTGGAGCGCCTCAGTCCCCTCGGCCACCGCGGCCGGCCTCACCTTTTATTCATACTGAGTTTCTTCAAGTATGTACTGGATAGCGTCAGTTAAAGTCATTATATTGTTTGTTATTGTACGATTTTATAATGTTTTGATGATTTATACGGACCCTCTTTTTGCTTCTGCGATAACTGTGTAGTGAGGTATTTGAAGATTGTAACAAATGGTACCAAAAGTGGTAGATTATTATAGTTCTGGTGTATGTAGTTTTTTGGGTCTTGAGTCACTGAGGTAAGGCATTTCGAAAAAAATTGGTGACCTATCATGTGATTTAAGGTTTCAAATAACGCTTAGAAAACATTCAATGTGAGAATTAATTGCGATAATTTTATGTTGTGAAACAGGGATGACAACACGGACAAAATGATGATTTTGTTTTCAATAAAAAAACAATATAATAATAGTAATTAACACTATGTGACCGATTGTTGAAGAAACAAACAAAACAGAACTGATATAGTAGCTCCATCATATGGTCTTTTGTTTTAATCTTGTTACTAGACAGGATACAAACGAGAATGGTCAGTCTGCTTTCAAACTAAGGAGATGAAAAAACATTTCTTGCAGTTAACACAGGGCAATTGTGCTGTGAGTTTACATTATTCATATAAATTTCCCGCAAGACCAAGCATGAAAATTACTTGCTGTCGAGTAATATTTGTATGAGAGTTTCTCTTCATTTTCGTAAACTCTAAGAGAGAATTTAATTACAGCTACGTATATGGAGAATTTGAAACTAAGAAAGTAATTCGAACCTGGAATAATTTTCTCTTAGCAATACAGATTTCGAGAAACTCTACTTAAAGGTAAATATGTTTTTATGCCTTTCTCGATTTTATAGTGTATTTAGGAAGGGTTCATTTATAGTTCATGTTTCATTTTTTAGGTGGCATAAAATTGACCCAACTGAATACTAAAGCAATCGTACTGTGTAACAGTAACGTATAGCAGTTGTTAAGGTGAGATGCATGAATTTATAACAGCTTGTTCACATGTATTAGTTAACTGTGGTTACTTTTGGTAAATGGAAAATCAAAAATCAACAAGCAATGAAGCATGAAATGAGTTTACTGTATTATATATAAAATTTTAAATTTTGATATTCAATTAGGGTGATTCACTGTAATATGTGATGTCCAGATAAGCACTTGAAAATGGCGATGTTGTACGCAATAACTACTCGTCCAGTGCCAGCTGTCACCAGTGCCACATCGTAAACAGCGCTAAGTATCTGAATTTGTGTCAAATTTAATTTGCCAGTCTAGTTCATTTCCGTTAGTACTCTGTTTTAAGAGGTTTATTCCCGCGTACTTGCAGATTACTTTTGTACTACTGTTTTAAATAGTTTATTCTATCGTATTTGATAAATACCGTTGTGTTTAGTCTTCGTCTTTGACCGGTGTATTTCAAAACAAGTCAGAGATCGTTACTAAAGCTCGTTATCAGTCAGTCCAGTGACAGCTGCCATCACTGCCGCAGCAATAACAGCGCTAAACTGCCGGACTCAGTTTTGTTGATTTGACAGTGTAGTTACCACTGACCACAGTTCAATCAGCAGCCAGCCGCCTTAATTAGAGTACTAGGCTTCTTTAAAGTTGATAATTGCAGTTAATTGTATCGATAGGATGGATAGGATGTGTGCCTGCTGTGTGCGGACGCAGGAGGAGTTGGCCGCGGTTCGCGAACAGCTGAGCGTGCTGTTGTCTACGGTCAGCCGTCTTCAGGCTGCTGTCTCGTGGTGCAGCGATGGTGGGGAGTCACCTAAGGTGTCTCACGCTTCGCTCTCTATTCCTGCTACCGAGGCACCTTCAGGTGTAGCGGACGTCGTCGAGCCGCCTTCTCCGCAAGGGGAGTAGCGGGTTGTACGCGTCGCTCGAGACGGAAGGCCAATGTGGAGGCTGGACGTCCGTCCGCGCCCGTTCGTCCTGTGAGTGAAAATGAGGCCACTCCTTCAGCAGGGTCCGAGCAGGTGCACGGGGGATTATTAGTTATTGGGAGCTCCAATGTTAGGCGCGTGATGGAGCCCCTTAGGCAGATAGCGTCCAGATCTGCAAGGAATTCCAACGTGCACTCGGTGTGTCTGCCGGGGGGCCTCATCCGAGATGTGGAGGCGGCCTTGCCGGCGGCTATCGAAGGTGCGGGGTGCAGTCGACTGCAAGTCGTGGCTCACGTCGGCACCAATGACGCTTGTCGCTTGGGTTTTGAGGACATCCTCAGGTCCTACGAGCGGCTGGCGGAATTGGTGAAGGCTGCTGCCTTCGCACGCGGGGTGCAAGCAGAGCTGTCGATTTGCAGCATTGTTCCCAGGGTTGATCGGGGTCCTTTGGTTTGGAGCCGAGTGGAGGGTCTGAACCAGAGGCTTCGCCGACTCTGTGACAGTCATGGCTGCAGATTTCTGGATCTGCGTTATCGGGTGGGGAATTGTAGGGTGCCCCTAGATAGATCAGGGGTGCACTACACTAAGGAAGCGGCTACTCGGGTAGCAGAGTACTTGTGGAGTGCACATGGGTTATTTTTAGGCTAGGCGCTAACTCTGATGAGCACTCGCCTGTCAGCATTCAAACAGCGAATTCAGGCCACGTTCGGAACAAAAATTCGAACATAAAAATATTAGCCGGGAACTTACAGAGTATTAGAAACAAAGTTCCCGAATTTGCAGCGCTGCATGGAAGTTATTGCGCTCGGATAGTTTTAGGCACCGAAAGCTGGCTAAATGATGATATGGCAAGTTCAGAAATATTTAGCGAAGCGTGGAATGTATATCGGAAAGATAGATCTGATACAACTGGAGAAGGAGTGTTCATCGCTGTGGACAAAGATATTGTTTCTAGTGAGATCGAGGTTGAAAGTAACTGTGAAGTTATCTGGGCACGTATAACAGGTCTAAAAGAAGTAAAGTTAATAGTTGGGTATTTTTACCGGCCCCCCAGTGCTGCTGTAGCAGTTTTAGAATCATTCAAGGACAGTCTACAGCAGGTAGTGCATAGGTATCCGGGCCATGTAATATTAGTCGGAGGAAACTTCAACCTTAAGAGTATAGATTGGGACGTCGCTAGTTACATTTCAGGCGGTACAGACAAGCAGTCTTGCGAGCTACTTTTGGACACATTCTCCGAAAACTGTCTTGAGCAGTTAAACCGGCAACGCGCAACGGAAATATTCTAGACCTTATAGCCACAAACAGGCCTGACCTTATTAACGATGTCTGTGTAGAGACAGGAATTAGTGATCATGATATCGTCATAGCGTCGATGGTGACCAAAGTTCATAAACCAGTCAAGAAGGTTAGGAGCGTGTTTTTGTTGGGAAGAGCCGACAAGCAAATGTTACGATCGCACTTAGAAAATGAATGGGCATCGTTTAATTCTGGGACTATGGATGTAGAGGAATTGTGGACTAAATTTAAGTGCATTGTTAATAAAGGGTTAGAGAAATATGTGCCAGTAAAGACGATTAAGGATGGAAAAGATCCACCGTGGTATAATAATAATGTTAAAAAGCTGCTGAGAAAGCAAAGGCTGTTGCACTCTCGATTCAAAAAAGAACACGCAAATGATGACAGGCAAAAGTTAGTAGAGATTCGTGCGTCTATAAAAAGATCGATGCGTGAAGCATACAATAATTATCACAGCCATACCTTAGCAAAAGATCTTTCCGAGAACCCGAAAAAATTCTGGTCCTTTGTAAAATCGATAAGCGGGTTAAAGCCCACTGTCCAGTCTCTAGTTGATCATTCCGGGGCAGTAATAGAAGAAAGCAAACGGAAAGCTGAAGTTCTAAATTTAACCTTTAAGAAATCTTTCACGCAGGAAGACCGCACAAATATACCACCAACAATATACCATCAACGTACTAATTCCGAAATGGGGGACATAGCAATAGGTATTTCCGGTGTAGAGAAGCAGCTGAGAGAGCTAAATACGAAAAAGTCTGCTGGTCCGGATGGAACACCTGTTCGGTTTTACAAAGACTATTATGCGGCATTGGCCCCCTACTTAGCTTGCATTTATAGCGAATCTTTAATTCAGCGCAAAGTTCCTAGTGATTGGAAAAAAGCGCAGGTGACTCCCGTGTATAAGAAAGGACAGAGAACTGACCCATACAATTACAGGCCAATATCGTTGACATCGGTTTCATGTAGAATTTTGGAGCATATTCTCAGTTCGAATATAGTAAATTTCCTTGAAACGGAAAAGCTTCTTTCCATGAATCAGCACGGGTTTAGGAAACATCGTTCATGTGAAACTCAGCTTGCCCTTTTCTCACATGACATCTTGCGAGCCATGGACGAAGGGCAACAGGCGGATTGTGTTTTTCTCGACTTCAAAAAGGCGTTCGACGCGGTGCTACACTGCAGACTGCTAACGAAGATACGAGCTTATGGAATAGGTTCACAGATTTGTGACTGGCTGGAAGACTTCCTAAGTAATAGAACGCAGTACGTTGTTCTCGACGGCGAGTGTTCATCAGAGACGACTGTATCGTCAGGCGTGCCCCAGCGGAGTGTGATAGGACAGCTATTATTTTCTATCTATATAAATGATCTGATGGACAGAGTAAGTTGTAATTTGCGGCTGTTTGCTGATGATGCTGTGGTGTATGGGAGGGTGTCCTCTGTAACTGACTGTAATAGCATACAGGTTGACTTAGACAAAATTTCTAGTTGGTGCGAAGAATGGCAGCTAGCTCTCAATGTAGCAAAATGTAAGGTGATGCGCATGAGTAGAAAAAACAATCCTATAATGTTCGAATACAGCATTAGTAGTGAGCTTCTTGATGCTGTCGCGTCGTTCAAATATCTAGGCGTAACATTGCAGAGCGATATGAAATGGAACGAGCATGTAAGGACAGTTGTGAGTAAGGCAGACAGCCAACTTCGGTTTATTGGGAGAATTTTGGGAAGATGTACTTCACCTGTAAAGGAGACCGCGTATAAAACGCTTGTACGACCACGTCTTGAGTATTGCTCAAGTATTTGGGACCCGCAGCAGATCGGTTTGAAGGAAGACATAGAGGCGGTTCAGAGGCGAGCAGCTAGATTTGTTACCGGTAGGTTCGACCAATGCGCGAGTGTCACGGAAATGCTCCGGCAACTCAATTGGGATCGCTGGAAGAAAGACGACGTTCTTTTCGTGAATTTCTGTTAAGTAAATTTAGAGGGCCGGAATTTGAAGCTGAGTGTAGTACGATCTTGCTGCCGCCTACTTACATTTCGCGTAAAGATCACAAAGACAAGATAAGAGAAATTAGGGCTCGTACGGAGGCATATAGGCATTCTTTTTTTCCTCGTTCAATTTGGGAGTGGAATAGGAAAGGAAATGCCTAGTAGTGGTACAGTGTACCCTCCGCCACGCACCTTACGGTGAATTGCGGAGTATGTATGTAGATGTAGATTTATATAAAAAAATGAATTTCGGCAGATTAGCAAAATATTCCCATCTCTCGCTAATAAATTAACTAAAGTGTGTTGAATTCTGATTGGCTTGACCTCACTTATTACCTTCGCTTTAGTGTAGTGTACCCCAAGCTGAGAATCGTCATGTACCGAAAAGAAATAAAGAAGTTCTGCTTCATCCACAACAGTCATTGCAGACTATTCGATCTGGTAAGACTGTGAACAAGCGTCCATCCCCATAGCAAACTGAATATCACAAAAAAGTCTCTATAACACTGCTCCTTTGGGATAGGACCTCCACCGATCATGACTGTTAGCAGTGTTCATCATCATAATTTATTCGAAATAACATCAAGCCGACCAATGATATTACTCGAAGCAGAATTTGGACACTAGTGAGAATATAGCATACCGCTGACGTTATAGAATAAGAACCAATAAGACACACTTTTTCCTTTTACTTTTTTGTTGAACCCTTGGCTGCCTACCTCGAAAATCGCCTCCTGAGGATTTCGTGTCTTACCGTGTCTTGTAGATCAGCTTCGTACAACGTTTTATTGGTACGCCCAAACGTGCTGCGAAAGGAAATGAGCCTTTATAGAGAACTGGGTTTCTCAACCCATGGTGTCGAGTAGTTTTACGAAGGGTGTCGCGAAACTAGTAAAATCAGAATGTGAATCAGATGTAAGAAAAACTAATAATAATAATAGTAATTCCTCTCTTCGTTGTGTGTGTACGGTATGTAGAAATGCACCAAAAACACAAAAATCAATATTTATTTAATCATTTGTAAAATGTAAACTTTCATGGTCGGAAATGTTAAAATTACTAAAATATTTCATCTAAATTACTATGCTAATTAAAAAGTATTCCTTTCTATTGTGCAGTGGTCAGCTGTTTTTGTTATTCAAACCCTATGATTCGTCCCCGCCTGAAGAGGACATTTTCAAAGTGGGATCGTAGCTTATTTTGATGTTCGAATCACTGCCTGGAACGCTATTGACTGCAGTCAAGTTCCGTTTTCGCGTAAAGGCGTGGCGTCACATGTTTTAAAAATTCGAGCGCCATACGCTGGAATCCAGATGTGGACCATCTTCACGCCCTCCTCCTCCCTGTTGATATTGTAGGGATGTAGGAAAGTTAGAAAATTTGAAAAGAGAAATGGATAGGTTAAAGTTAGATATGGTGGACATTACTGAAGTTCGGTGGCAGGATGAACATGACTTTTGGTCAGGTGTGTAGAGGTTTATAAATACAAAACCAGTTGGTGGTAACCCTGAATTAGTTCTAATCATTAATAAGAAAATAGCAATGCGGTTTAGTTACTATGAACAGCATAGTGAACACATTATCATTGCAAAGATGCCAAACCAACGTCGACCACGGTAGTAAAAGGCTATATGCCAATAAGCTCTGTCGATTATGAGGAGATCGAAGTCATATATGAGCAGAAAAATAAATTATTCAGAACGTTAAAGGAGAAGAAAAATGTGATGGGGGACTGGAACTGGGTAGCAGGAAAGAGAAGGAAATGAGGTAGGTGAATTTGGACTGGGAAAAGGAATGAAAGAGGAGATCGCCTGGTAGAATTTTCTGCAGAACGCAATTTAATGATCACAAAAACTTGGTTTAATCATCATAAAAGGTTATATATGTGAAAGTGACCAGGAGACACTGGGAATCACCAAACTGACTTTAAAATTGTAAGGCATAGGTTTAGAAACCAGATTTTAAACTGTAAGACATATCCAGGGACAAATATAGACTCTGGCCACAACTTATTGATTATGAACGGTAGATTGAAATTTAAGAGACTGCAAAAAGGTAGAGATGGAATCTGGACAACCAGAAGGAACTAGATGTGATTGTGAGTTTTCGAGGGAGCTTTAAGCAAGCATTGTCTGAAACGAGGGAAAGTAATACAGTAGAAGAGGAATAGGAAGCTCTGAGAGAAAGAGTAGTAAAGGCGGCAGAGGTTCATATAGGTAGAAGGAGAAGGGCTAATAGACATCTTTGGATAACACAAGAGATACTGAAGTTAATGAAAGAATATATAAAAATGCATGAAGTGAAGCAGGCAAAAGCTTGTATAAACGTCTGAGAAATAAGGTTGACAAGAATTGCAGACTGTGGAAGCAGGAATGGCTTGACGAGAAATACAAAACTGTAGAAGAATGTATAACTAGGGGAAAGATAGATACCGCCTACAGGAAAATAAAAGAGACATTTGGAGACAAGAAAAGCAGCGGTATAAATATCAAGAACTCAAATGGAAAACCAGTACTAAGCAACGAACGGAAAGTTGAAAAGTCGAAGCAATATATAGAGGGCCTTTACAAAGGAAATAAAATGGAATTCAGTATTTTAGAAATGCAAGGGGAAGTAGAAGTAGATGAGTTAGGAGATACTATATTGCGAGAAGAATTTGGCAGAGCACTAGAAGATTTGGGTAGAAACAAGGTCCATGGAGTAGATGATGTTCATCGTTAGGAGAGCCAGTAAGGAAAAATTGTTCTACCTGGTATGCATGATTTATGAGACAGGGAAAATACCTTCAGACTTCAAGAAGAATATAGTGATTCGAATTCCGAAGAAAAAAGCGCAGACAAATGTGAAAATTACAGAACTATCTTTTTAAAAACTCATGGTTGCAAAATACTAACACGAATTACTTACAGACGAACGGAAAAACTGGTGGAATCAGACCTTAGGAAGATTAGTTTGGAATTAGAAGAAATGTAGAACCATGCGACGCAATACTCACAATACAACTTTCTAAGATAAAAATAGATTAGGAAAGGAAAAAACCTACGTTTTTATCGCTTCTGGATCTGGAGAAAGCTTTTGATATTGTTGAATGGAATAATCTTTTTCAGATTCTGAAGGTATAAGGGGTAAAATATAGGGAGCTATGAGTTATATTCAACTTGTACCAAAACCAGAGAGCAATTATTAGTGTCACAGGAAATGAAAGGGTCGCAATGGTTGGGAAGGGAGTAAGGTTTGTAGCCTTTCCCCAATATTGTTCAATCTGTACATCGAGCAAGGTGTGAAGGAAAGCAGGGAGACATTTGGAGAGGGGATTTAAGTCCATGGAGAGGGAATAAAAACTTTGCGGTTTGCTGATTATATAGTAATCAAAATACCTGGAAGAGCAATTAAATGGAATGAACAGTGTCTTCATGGGAAGATATAAGATGAAATCAACAAGAGTAAAACAAAGGAAATGGAATGTAGTGTCGAAAAGCAGGCGAAGCTGAAAGAATTAGATTAGGTAATGACAATAAATGTAGTAGATGAGTTTTGTTATGTAGGTAGCAAGATAACTTCTCAACTTAGTAAAGCATGGGAACCGGCCTTAGCAGTACTGAAGCAGCATCAGCCGCAGGCAGATGATGGTCACCTATCGACGCAGATGGGTCGTCGAAGTCAAGAAGCGTAAAACACGCACTTTTTCCTCCGGTTGGCGCGCGCACAAGGGGTCCGCCGCCAGCGGCCGCTCTGGCCCGCCGCCGCGCCTGCGCAGACCACCAGCGGCCCGTTCAACGGCCTTCCGGTAGGGCAGGAGGCTCTCCATGTTTACGACGTCGACGTTCTTGTCTGCGAGGACGTCACAGCAGCGGCGCCTGCGCCGTGGTAATAAGCCACCATAAATATTGCTAGCAGAGAAGCAACACCGGCAGTACACCTGAAGATGGCAAGAAGCTGTCTCGCAGATATATTGTGCGATTATTACAATACGATCGACAGTACTCCAGTGAACCATTCACGATGATAACTTCTAATGGCTGAGCCGCGCGGGGGAGCAGTCTGAAGCGCCACGTTGCGGATCGAGCGGACTCCCGCTTCGGAGGTTCGAATCCTCCCTCGGCAATGGATCTATGTACCGTCTTTAGTATAAGTTAGTTCATAAGTAGTTTGCAAGATTAGGGACTGATGACCTCGCAGTTAAGTCCCATAAGCTTTACAAACATTTGAACATCTAATGGTCGAAGTAAAGAAGATCTAAAATGCAGAATGGCTATGGGAAGAAAAGCGTTTAAATGTTAGGAAGTACTTTCTGAAAGCTTTTGTCTGGAGTGTAGCATGGATGATAAGGATTTGAGACAAAAAGGAAGGAAGGAAGGAAGCTTGGAGTTTAACGTCCCATCGACAGCGTGGTCATTAGAGATGGTAAAGACAAAAAGGTGATAGAAGCTTTCGAAATGTAGTGTTACGGACGACTGATGAAAATTGGATGGGTAACTAATCAGGAGTTTCTGGCTTATCCTGACTAAGAGGGATAGATTGGTGGGATACGTTCTGAGAGATCAAGGAATCGTCAGCTTAGTTTTACAAGGAAGTGTGTGTGGTAAAAATCGTAGAGGAATACCGAGGGACGAATACAGTAAGCAGATTCAAAAGGATGTAGGTTGCCGTTCGTATTCTCAGATGAAGAGGCCTGCACAGGACACGGTAACGTGGAGAGCTGAATCAAACAGAGTATTTAATAATTCTCATTGCCTCTCTGTACAGCCTGTAATTGTACACACTTCTGGCTGCCAGTCCCTGTGTTTTATCAAATTGAATGTGATGGTCTGCTCTCTGCAAATCATGTTCCGTAACAACTGATCCGTCACTCTGCCCCCTTCTGCAGTTGTAGATGTAGCAACTGACGAAGCATCGAGTGGCTGTAGCTGTGAGGACAACCTCCAGTTGTTTATTATACGTCACGACTCTATTTTCCTTCTTTTCCCCTTTTTTTGTCTTACGATGCAATTTATTTTAGTATGCTGTATTTCTTTGATAATTTTTTTTCACATTCTTTGTCTTATTTCATTTATGACGTGGTTTATTGTTGAAGCAGAACCCATATAAAATCACTCCGTATTTCGCGAGTGACAGTTGTCTATTCCGAGAACGATGTTAACAAGCCGCGGTGGAGTAGCCGAGCGGTCTAAAGCGTCTCGGTGCAGAGCGCGCGGTTTCTCGCCGTGGAGGTTCGAGTTCTCCCTGGGGCATGGGTGTGTGTGTGTTGTCCTTAGGTTAGATTATCTAGGTTTAAGAAGTTTGTAAGCTACGGACTGATGACCACGCAGTTTCGTCCGATAGATTTACAAACATTTGGACATTTGAATTTTTTTGATGTTCACAACCTCAGAACAAAAACAAGTATATTTACAGTGTAATGGAAGATATATTTGATTAGAACGGTTTGGCTTTAAGTGTAACTACCTCATTTCTACCTCATTATCAAGAAGTTGCTCAATATCCCTATTGGGTACATAAGTCTGTCAGGTTCTTGTAACACCTGACGCCCACGCATTCACTTCTGCAGCAAAAGCTTTAATTTTGTTGTTTTGTTAAAAAAGAGTTACGGTGTGAAATGAAAAGTGAAATATACATGTCCCCTTCTTCACACGCGGTGACACAACACAAATGGAGAGCCCCTCCCTCTTAACTGTCTCTCGTTTAGCTCGCTCGGGCAGAGTCTGTAAATCACTCCCTCGCAGGGCATGGCCGCTCCACCCTGGCCCGACTAAAACCGGCGCCCTCCCGTCCACCAGCGACGATGGATGTCGGCCATGAGTCGCTATTAATCACATTCCTCCCGCCGCTGTGCCCAGTTTGGACTTGAGATTAATCTTTCCCCAATGTCTTGAGCCAATATATCTCTGTCCACGGACTCTATTCTTTTACGCTAATGAATCAGCTACCTCATATTACGCCAAAGTATGAAATCGATATTTCTCCGGCTGCCGGAAACCTTTGAACGTCGGCTACAATGGGGCGAATAGCAGGCCACTCAGTGCACCGCTAACGACAGTCAAATTTTCATTCACGTATCTGTACATGTTTCCTATTTTCTACTAGTACACTAAGACTAAGTCTTTAAGTAAGGTGCACAATTCAACATATATTAAACATAAAAACTGATGATTCTATGTATGTTCCTCATCTTCTCCTAACCTACTGGACAAATTTCAACCACACTTGGTATACGTCTTCCTTACTATGAGGCAACAACAGCTGTATGGGTAAGAAACACCAAATGACTCATAGTTCATGAGATATGAAGTGATAAACAATGAAATTCGTGGAATACAAGCTACATCCAGGGATGACAATCCACAGTATTGCAGGTTTTCTCTTAAGCATCACCTGCGACCAGCTTTGTGAAAGAAGCGGCAGTACTTCCGGCTCAACCCACCCATCATTTTACACGACAATGCGCGTGCGCATACAGCGCAAGCTGTGGCTGCTCTGTTCGGTCGAAGGATTTGGGAAGTAGTGTACCATCCACCATACCCTCTGGACTTTGTGCGAACATAAAGGAACCACTTCGTAGCATTCCCTTCAGAATTGTTCCAGAGATTCCACAGGGCCGGCCGTGGTGGCCGAGGTGACTGAGGCGCTCCAGTCACGGTCAGCACGGCCACTACGGTCGGGGGTTCGAATCCCCCCTCGGGCATGGATATTTGTGCCGTCCTAGTTCGTAAGTAGTTCATAAGTAGTTTGTAAGCTTAGGGACTGATGACCCCGTAGTTAAGTCCCATATGTTGTACAAACATTTTTGAGATTCCACAGGCAGTTGACCGCTCCATTCGCAACATCAACAGAACAGGCTCTGCTAACGGTATACTACGTCTTCCACGTCGCTGACAAAGGGTTCTACGCCGCGGCGGTGCGGCCGAGCGCATTGACGCGCTATGCTACGATGCGCGAGGCCGTTCCCCGTCCTGGGTTCGAATCTCCCCATGGGCATGGATGTTTGTGCTGTCTTTAGTATAAGCTAGTTCATAAGTAGTTTGTAAGTTTAGGGACTGATGACTCCGCAGTTAAGTCCCATAAGCTTAACAAACATTTTCAACGGATTCTACACATCGCTTGTGACTTCTATGAATGACGTAACAGGAGCCAACATGTAACGCTTTTGTTTCGGTTCTGAACATTTGCCACTATTTAAGATCAAACCCTCGTAGAAGGATTTCAAAATTTACTCACGAAAAATTGAACAAACGTGTCTTGAAGGTTATTTTACTGTACCACCTCATTCGCTTATTGGAAATGACGTAGGTATATAAACAACGAAACGATTATTAACTGTCAAATAATATCAGATATTTAGTCCAACGAATCTGTGAATGAGGTAAATTTAACTCGCTTTTAAACCGTTGTATCTATAGCGGATAGTCGTTATCCGACGAAAACTGCAAAAGAAGCTCAGGCTGCCAAATATTGTTTCAACCATCTACTTTTCAAAATGTTGAAATGTTTGTATAGTCTATGGGACTTAACTACGGGGTCATCAGTCCCTAAACTTACAGCGCCTCAGTCCCCTCTTACCAGTTTCGGCAGATCTAGTTTATGAACGTCAGATTTTGTAATTTTCTAAATGTTCATCACTCGTAGAACAGTAGTTGCTCTTGCGTCCTCTTATACGAGTAAGATTGTAGAATCATAAACTCGTCAAGAATAAAACTGTACCAAAATAAAACATGTTTTTCTGATGTTCATACATGCTATTTCAGGAAATAACACGTCGACGACTAATCTGACATAAATTTAGCGAAGATATGGACACAAGTTGTGCGATTTTGCGAATTTATTAAACAAATTATATGTACCACAAAAGTTCACTCAAAGTAAGACATATATAAATTGTTTTTACTCTATCCATTCATCTAATCTGCCTTCTTGGAAACAAAATTTGAACCTCAAAATCCTTCACAATATATATTAATAATAATAATTCGGACGTAGCAAGTAAGTTCAAGCTGAAATAAGTTATTGTACGAAAGAAATTTACTGATTCCGGTTTGTGATTTCGCTGCTGCGTGTTAAATTTATTGAATAAACAAAATTTCGTTTTCATTTGATTCATTTCTACACCTTCATACAAACATAAAATGATTCGCAATAGTTCAAACGACAGAAGTCATGCTCTTTAAACCTCCATGACAAAATTTTGCGTTGATAGTATCTACGGTTCGTATTTCAAACTTCGGTTACATATTATACCACCGAACGAACACACGAATGGTTGTGGTGCCTAAACCAAAAACATCTAGCTCTGTGATCGTGCCTCAAATAGGAACCAAATACCAAAACCGCGATTCTTTACTCGGTGTTGTCTAACATATTTATTACAGCAATATGGAGGGTCAAAAACTGTTCTTTACAATAATGTCTGAGATATCACTAGTAAGTTCTTTACGTTCTCAACGTAGAATTTAGTAAATGTTGCCTCGTGCATTTGTGTATTCCAACAACACTGTGGAAAGTATAGTGCCCGTAAGCGAAGCAGAGGCGAGTAGGGGAACATTTTGGCAACGGCAGGTGCATCGGGGTGAAACAGAAAAAGAAGGTATAATGGCTCTATAATTCGAGAAAAGTAAATGTTACAAGTCCATGTGTTGATCGGAATTTTCCTGTATTTTTCCCCTCTTTCGACCCTCTAGTTACAAAACACTTCATGCCAATGTTGCTATTTGTAATATAAATGGCCCTGCAGGCCCTTCAGGGTATATGACGAAAATTTCTTTTCACAAACGTGATATCTTCTTTCGCTGCAGCATTCATTTACGAGACCCTTTGTTTTAGATGTGAGGCTGAAATACTAATTTAATGCTGCTGTGTTTCACCATTCTACGATGACTTATCTCACACTACATTTCGGGATACCAGGGGCTTTTCTTCTTTTGATTTATAAGTCGCTGTTCCTATAAAGACAGCATAACTGTGTGATACATATTACGCTGTAGGCACTCGACTCACATTGTTGTTTGCTGCCAGAGGCCGCTAGCTAGACTGACTTGCAGGGCTGAAACTGCGCGCCAGTGGCTAGAGTTCTGCACCAACGGATTTTCTAAAGTGTAGCGGCTGTCATATTTCTATTATACTATTAAATATATTATCTAAAGGGAGAAAAAATAGAAACATAGCTTAACACAGTAAAATTACGTAATACAAACAGATGTATTTAAGAAATTTCTTGAGGGTGTTTGTCTTACTGAGACTAAAAGTAGGAGGACGGCCGCGGTGGCCGAGGGGACTGAGGTGCTCCAGTCACGGCCACTACGGTAGGGGGTTCGAATTAAAAAAAAAAAAAAAAAAAAAAAAAAAAAAAAAAAAAAAAAAAAAAATTGAGTGAAGATCTCTCGGGCGTGCAGCCAGATGGATTGATCGTTCTGGAACGAATTTTCGATAGCGTAACGTGCCATCATCATCAGGTTACTCCCGCTGACTGAGGCGTTGGACCGGCGTCTGTGCTATATATATATGCGGTCACTCCCCTCCACTGACCTCGAGTGCGGACACCGGGATGCTGCGATGGTGGGGGTAGCTCCTGCTCTGGACTCGAGTGGCGGACCTCAGTTTGCGCTCTGCCTTCGCCGTGCTCGGTGTTCTGCTTGCGCTGCGATCGAAGAAATTTTAGTGATGGATTCCATGCTTGGCTTAATTGAAATCTACTGTCCTTGTTTATGAGATTCTCGCGTAGCCGGATTTCGATGGCCTCCTTATACAGACAGTCCCAGTACCGTGATGTATTGTGTAGAACCTCTGTGTCTTCATATTTCATCTTGTGTTTTGTTTCCAAACAATGTTCAGCAATTGCTGATTTTGTGGGCTGTTGGAGTTCGGAGTGGCGCTTATGCTCAGTGCACCTTTCTTCAATTGTTCGAATGGTTTGGCCAATGTACGCTTTCCCGCACTCGCATAAAATGTGATAAACTCCCGATTTCCGGAGTCCCAGATCGTCCTTCACTGTCCCTAGAAGAAATTTGATCTTTGCCGGCGGGCGGTACACGCATTTGATGTTTTGTCGTCGTAAGATTCTGCCGATTTTTCCCGATACGTTGCCTGCGTATGGAATGTAGGCAATTTTTGCCGGCGGATCCTCCTCGGGTGTTGACTGTGGTATGCTCTTATGTTTGAAAGCACGACGGATATGTCGGTCGCTATACAAGTTTTCCTGGAATATTTCTTTGAGATGGTCAAGTTCTGGTTTCAGGCTTTCTTCGTCGGAGATTACACGAGCTCTGTGGACCAGCGTATTTAGAACCCCTTCTCTTTGGGACGGGTGATGACAGCTAGAGGCATGGAGGTACTGGTCCGTGTGGGTTTTCTTCCGATAGACACTCCCATGAACCACAGACATTGCTGAGGTGGGGTGGCTTGCGTGCCTCAACGATACTGATAGCCGTACCGTAGGTGGAACCACAGCGGAGGGGTATCTGTGGAGAGGCCAGACAAACGTGTGGTTCCTGAAGAGGGGCAGCAGCCTTTTCAGTAGTTACAGGGGCAACAGTCTGGATGATTGACTGAGCTGGCCTTGTAACATCAGCTAATGTGGTTTTGCCACACAGCTACTGCGAACGGCTGAAAGCAAGGGGAAACTACAGCCGTTATTTTTCCCGAGGACATGCAGCTCTACGGTATGAACATATGATGATGGCATCTTCTGGGGTAAAATATTCCGGAGGTAAAATAGTCCCCCATTCGGATCTCCGGGCGGGGACTACTCAAGAGGATGTGATCATAAGGAAAGACAATACTGGCATTCTACGGGTCGGAGCGTGGAATGTTAGATCCCTTAATCGGGTAGGAAAATTAGAAAATTTAAAAAGGGAAATAGATAGGTTGAAGTTAGATATAGTGGGGATTAGTGAAGTTCGGTGGCAGGATGAACAGGATTTCTGGTCAGGTGAGTACAGGATTATAAATACAAAATCAGTTGGGGGTATCACAGGAGTAGGATTGATAATGAATAAGAAAATAGGAATGCGGGAAACTACTATGGCCAGCACAGCGATCGCATTATCATTGTCCAGATAGATACGAAGCCAACACCGACAACAGTAGTACAGGTTTATATGCCAACTAGCTCTGCCGATGATGAGGAGTTCGAAGAAATATATGAGGAGCTAAAGGAAATTATTCAGACAATTAAGGGAGATGAAAACTTAATTGTTATGGGAGATTGGAATTCGGTAGTAGGACAAGGCAGGGAAGGGAAGATAGTGGGTGAATATGGTCTGGGCAAAAGGAATGAAAGAGGAAGCCGCCTGGTAGAATTTTGCACGGAACATAATTTAGTTATAACAAACACCTGGTTTAAGAATCACGAAAGAAGGTTGTATACGTGGAAGAGACCAGGAGACACCGGGAGATACCAGATAGATTTTATAATGGTAAGACATAGATTTCGGCACTAGGTTTTGAAGTGTAGGACATACCCAGGGGCAGACATAGACTCTGACCATAACTGGTTATGAACTATAGGCTGAAACTGAAGAAACTGCAGAAAAGTAGGAAAATAAGGAGATGGGACCTGGATAAATTGAAAGAACCTGAAGTTCTTAAGAATTTCAGAGGGAGCTTCAGGCAACAAGAAACAGGGGGAAATAAAACAGTTGAGGAGAAATGGGTAAAATTGAGAGATGAAATAGTGAAGGCAGCACAGGACAAAATAGATAGGAAGGCAAGACCTACAAAGAATCCTTGGATATCACAGGAGATACTAAATTTAATCGATGAAAGGAGAATATATAAAAATGCAGTAAATGAAACAGGCAAAATGGAGTACAGACGACTAAGAAATGAGATTGACAGGAAGTGCAAAATGGCTAAGCAGGAATGGCTAGAAGGCAAATGCAAGGATGTAGAAGAATGTATAAATAGGGGAAAAATAGATACAGCCTACCGGAAAATAAAAGAAACATTTGGCGATAAGAAAAACAGCTCTATGAATATCAAGGGCACTGATGGAAAACCAGTTCTCAGCAAAGAAGGGAAAGCTGAAAGGTGGAAAGAGTATATAGAGGGGCTCTACAAAGGAAATGAACTTCGAGACACTATTGTAGGAAGGGAAGAGGATGTAGATGATGACGAAATAGGAGATACTATACTGAGAGATGAATTTGACAGAGCACTGAAAGATCTAAGTCGAAACAAGGCCCCTGGAGTAGATGATATCCCGTCAGAGCTACTGAAGTCTCTGGGAGAACCAGCCATGACAAAATTGTTTCACATTGTGTGTAAGATGTATGAGACAGGTGAAGTACCTTCAGACTTTAAGAAAAATGTTATAATCCCCATTCCAAAGAAAGCGGGTGCAGACAGGTGTGAAATCTACAGAACCATCAGTTTATTAAGTCATGGTTACAAAATATTAACACGAATTGTATACAGAAGGATGGAAAAGCTGGTAGAAGCCGACCTCGGGGAAGATCAGTTTGGGTTCAGGAGAAATGTAGGAACACGGGAGGCAATACTCTCTTTACGGCTTATCCTAGAAGATAGATTAAGAAAAGGCAAACCTACATTTCTAGCTTTTGTAGATTTGGAGAAGGCTTTTGACAATGTTGATTGGAATAAACTCTTTCAAGTTCTGAAGCAAGCAGGAGTAAAATATAGGGAGCGTAAGGTTATTTACAACTTGTACAAAAACCAGACAGCGGTTGTCAGAGTTGAAGGGCATGAAAGGGATGCAGTGGTTGGAAAGGGAGTAAGACAGGGTTGTAGCCTTTCCCCAATGTTGTTCAATTTGTACATTGAGCAAGCTATAAAGGAAAGCAAGGAGAAATTTGGAGAAGGAATTAAAGTTCAGGGTGAAGAATTGAAAACATTGCGTTTTGCCGACGACATAGTAATTCTGTCAGAGACAGCAAATGACCTGCAAGAGCAATTGAACGGAATGAACAGTTTGCTGAAAGGTGCATATAACATGAACATTAACAAGAGTAAAACTAGAGTAATGGAGTGCAGTGTAAGAAAATCAGGTGATGCTGAAGGAATTAGATTAGGGTACGAAACAATAAAGGAGGTAGATGAGTTTTATTACTTGGGCAGTAAAATAACAAATGATGGTCGCAGTACAGAGGATATAAAATGCAGATTGGCAATGGGTAGAAAGGCGTTTTTGAAAAAGAGAAATTTGTTAACATCGAATATTGATTTAAGCCTAAGGAAGTCCTTTCTGAAGGCATTTGTATGGAGTGTTGCCTTGTATGGGAGTGAAACATGGACGATAAGCAGTGTGGACAGAAAGAGGATAGAGGCTTTTGAAATGTGGTGCTACAGAAGAATGCTGAAGATTAGGTGGGTGGATCGCGTAACTAATGAGGAGGTACTGAATCGAATTGGGGAGAAAAGAAATTTCTGGCATACCTTGACTAAAAGAAGCAATTGTGAATTTAGCTTTGGACGGAAGTGTGTGGGGTAAAAATCGCAGAGGGAGACCAAGAGACGCGTATAGTAAGCAGATTCAAGTGGATGTAGGTTGTCGTTCTTATGAGGAGATGAAAAGGCTTGCTCAGGATAGAGTAGGGGGGAGAGCTGCATCAAACCAGCCTCTGGACTGAAGACCACAACAACAACAACAGACACGGACCAGTACCTCCATGCCTCTAGCTGTCATCACCCGTCCCAAAGAGAAGGGGTTCTAAATACGCTGGTCCACAGAGCTCGTGTGATCTCCGACGAAGAAAGCCTGAAACCAGAACTTGACCATCTCAAAGAAATATTCCAGGAAAACGGGTATAGCGACCGACAAATCCGTCGTGCTTTCAAACATAAGAGCATACCACAGCCAACACCCGAGGAGGATCCGCCGGCAAAAATTGCCTACATTCCATACGCAGGCAACGTATCGGAAAAAATCGGCAGAATCTTACGACGACAAAACATCAAATGCGTGTACCGCCCGCCGGCAAAGATCAAATCTCTTCTAGGGACAGTGTAGGACGATCTGGGACTCCGGAAATCGGGAGTTTATCACATTTCATGGGAGTGCGGGAAAGCGTACATTGGCCAAACCATTCGAACAATTGAAGAAAGGTGCACTGAGCATAAGCGCCACTCCGAACTCCAACAGCCCACAAAATCAGCAATTGCTGAACATTGTTTGGAAACAAAACACAAGATGAAATATGAAGACACAGAGGTTCTACACAATACATCACGGTACTGGGACTGTCTGTATAAGGAGGCCATCGAAATCCGGCTACGCGAGAATCTCATAAACAAGGACAGTGGATTTCAATTAAGCCAAGCATGGAATCCGGCACTAAAATTTCTTCGATCGCAGCGCAAGCAGAATACCGAGCACGGCGAAGGCAGATCGCAAACTGAGGTCCGCCACTCGAGTCCAGAGCAGGAGCTACCCCCACCACCGCAGCATCCCGGTGTCCGCACTCGAGGTCAGTGGAGGGGGGTGACCGCAGGTATATATAGCACAGCCGCCGGTCCAGAGGTTTTTTTCCCTTGGCTCTTGCCTTGGCACTTTTTTTCCTCTACCCTTACATACCTTTACCCTTCGTATACCTTTCGACCAATTCTATCTCCAGATGCATCGTATTAATGGGTGATCGCGCCCACACGTACGGATAACATCGCGGTTCCCACATCCCGTGATCCACCTTAGCAAACTAACTTAATTACGGAGGTGACAGTAGAACTTTTGTGATGGTCACCACGTTGGTGTGGGCTTGGAGGGGCCCCATCCTTGCTCCAGCGCGTCAGTCAGCGGGAGTAACCTGATGATGATGGCACGTTACGCTATCGAAAATTCGTTCCAGAACGATCAATCCATCCGGCTACACGCCCGAGAGATCTTCACTCAGCATATTCGCCGGGAAAACGTACGAACACACATGAAAAAAAATTGTTCAAATGTTTGTAAATCTATCGGACCAAACTGCGTGGTCATCAGTCCGTAGCTTACAAACTACTTAAACTAGGTAAACTAACCTAAGGACAAGACACACACACCTATGCCACAGGGAGGACTCGAATCTCTACGGCGAGCAACCGCGCGCTCCACAGCGAGACGCCTTAGACCGCTCGGCTACTCCACCGCTGCGGTTCGTCCTTATGATAAGCTAGTTGGTAAGTAGTTTGTAAGTTTAGGGACTGATGACCCCGTAGTTAAGTCCCATAAGCTATACAAACATTTGAACTTTTTTTTTTTTTCTCCTTCTAAAAGTAAGAGCCAGTAAGATTTTAGATAGAAATATGGGCACAGTTTTTTCCACGGGATACTTGTTAACCGAACAATATGCTCCATTTTTTTTTACTGACACCACAAATTACATCATGCTCTTCTCAAAATAGTAAAAGATACCTCAGAGAATAAAAAGAGCAAGCAAATGGTTGCAAATAAGACCCTTCACAAAGAACCTAAGTGACAATGAGAAGCTTGCGAACTGTTGTGTCCTGTGCCCGGGAACGTTTATTTCGAAAGAGGTCATGTTTTTTGTCTGCTCACTTGCCAACCTCGTGCGCAGCATGCGAATGAAGTTGTTCAAATGTTTGTAGATCTTATGGGACTTAACTACGGGGTCATCAGTCCGTAAACTTACAAACTACTTATGAACTGCTTTATACTAATGCCGAGGGGGGATTCGAACCCCCAGGCCGTAGCGGTCGTGTAGACAGTGACTGGCACGCCGCAGACCGCTCGGCCACTGCGGCCAGCGAAATGAAGTTGATTAATGGTGAAATGAGAAGTAGGCGATTGCTGTTTCATGAACACAGAAAACGTGTACGGCGGTGGCTTTCCCTTTCTGTGTCTCAGGATCTGTGCCAAATCTACGACACTGATGCAGGCAAAAGAGTTTTTCGAGATCGTTCAGCCATTGTCGTTGAACATGGTGATTCGTGACAGATGGTCATATTACACTGGCATGGCAGTGAGTATAACAATTTTCACGGGATCGTCAACAAGGTAGTCATGGGTCAATTGAAATGTAGACCTGTTCGACGGCCGTGTTGGAATACGCTGATACTCAAGCAAACAGGTACAAATGAGCACTGTACAAATTTCCCCTGTTTGTCCTCCAAACAGTGTGGTCCCCAGTACATTTTTCCCCTTTTTGCTGGTATTAAACAAGCTACCCCTTCTTAAGCGGCCGTTTCCGATTTGCCACCGGTTGCTTCTCCATCACAGACCTAAGAGACTAAACTGCTTAGGTCATCGGTTCCTATGTTCAACTAAATTATACTAAGAACAACACACACACACACACACACACACACACACACACACACACACACATGCACGAGTGAGGACTCGAACCAACGACCAAAGCGGAAAGCGGCAACACAATCCGTGACATGGCACCCCCAATTGCACTGTCATTTAAAGTAGCACATCAGATTGTCGATACAGGGCAATACGTATAAAGGAAGGGCGCCTGCCTTGAGGCGAGTTTTAGGCAACTAGAGATGAGGATGAAGGAGTCACATTTCATTGATTCCCCATCAGCCTTTTCAACTTGAGCCCTCTCACCTCTGATTTCTTCATTTGGAAAGTCGGTCATAAACCGACATGTAACAACAACTTTGACGTAATTCAGCGTGCTATATAGCTATGACTCGATGACATATTCTCAAAGGTTCAACAGTTTGTATAGCTTATGGGACTTAACTAGTTGTTCAAATGTTTGTAGATCTTATGGGACTTAACTATGGGACTTAACTAAACTTACAAACTACTTATGAACTAGCTAACACTAAGGACGGCACAAATATCCATGCCCGAGAGGGGATTCGAACGCCCGACCGTAGTGTGTGATATTCCTGTCCTATGGCCACTTCATATTTCTGGCCGCTAGTCGTTTCTTTGCTAGCATTGTACGTGTCTTAAACGCGGAAGAAAGACAGAAGTGCAGCATATGTTGAAATGTGGTGAGTGGTGCAGTAGCATATGGCACAGTAGGTGCTGGTTCCCGTGGGAAAGCCCGCCTATCTTACTGATGCTCTCCTCGCATTGGCTGCTGCATTTCACGTCACGTGATTTAAAAAAAAATTAGTTTTGTTTATTATATACTTAATACTAATTATTCAGAGCTGAGAATTTGTAATACGTATCTCTCAAGGACGGGCTAGGTTTTGACAATTTAAAAAGTTTTAGGTGCCTTCTCTTATTGTAACAAGAGAAGGGCGATTTTGCAGAAGGCGCGCGACAGCCCTGTTTTGGCGTGAAATAGAGCGTCAGGTGCCCTCTCGCAACGCGCCGCAGTTTCAGTCTCGAGCTGACCACTATACGCGCCGGACCGCGCCGGTCATGAGTAAAGATTTGTATAATAGTGATAACAGTCGAGGTTTCAACATGAGCTATGGGCAGCATAGGCCGTGTCATATTAACAATAGTTGTTCATATTTTATTATTTATTTAATAAATGGCATCACTGACAATTAAGAATCTCGTGAGTCGCTTCTTATGCTTCCATCATACAGAACTTATTTTAGCCTCACTTATATGCTGTAGAAGAACCAACGACCTGTGTACTGTCTTCTGCGCTGGGGACACAACTATAGAAGACAACAGGTTAGTCAGAACTTTATGCTATCCATAAAGACTGGACAGCAAATACGGTACCTCGTGCGTACTGTAGGGCGGTACAAACGCACACTGCTACGCAACAGCATCCGCAAGGATGTGGAGGTTTTAGGGGACTTTTGGGAGGAAGCAGTATTAACTTCTCCGTCCGCAAATAAAACCCTAGGAAGCTTGTAAGTGGACGTGCAGACCGTGATAGACTCGCCGCAGTCCCCTCGGCCATCGTGTATTCTCAAAGGCATTTGAGTTTCTTGAGGTACTCTTCTTGTTGTAAACAAGATATTTCACCAAACAGTGCCACATTTAATAAATTTTTCGCAGATTTTGAATAACAGTTAATCTCCTTTGGCCACTTGGGTACATAAGGGTCGTAATTTTTCTTCCAATCGTCAAATACTTATTTGAGCTTGTAGCATGTGCTCTGTTATTCTGAACAAAACTCTATTTCTTCCTGAATCCGGACTGTACAAGCCCTTTGCAGATGCTGGATGTTCCTCATAATGCTGTGAGCAGAAAGCAGCTCGAGTGCTCCATGGAGGTGCCACATGCTGCTACTGAACATGGACCGGCCAGCCTCACGGCTCATCCCCCCTTTTTGAGTAAGCCAAGGAGGTTAAGAGCAAGCTCATTAGGAATCTTTGCTAAGACTGGGTTCTGCTCAGCAGTTGGCGAAACTACTTCTCGCCCAGAGACATTCAACACCCAGCATTTGAAGAAAATAGACAAGGCGCTCCTAGCACTTGCTAAACTTTCTTAAATACAAAGTTTCATTCATTCTGTGGAAGCCAGTTCAAGTGGGAGCACATCACAGTACACACATACATTTTTGGGGACTCATGTACAATATAGACACTTAGAATTTTACATATAGATAAAACTAAATCAATATATAATGCCTGGTTTCTCGTATATTGCGAGTGGCGTGTCTTTCTACACACACACAAAAAAAAATGTCTGAAGCTCGTCAACATTTGTTCATGGGGAGTCAATTAAATGGAACACGTTATGTGGACATGTTTCAACGTACAAAGCAGTGAGTACGCCCAGTTCACATCATCCACAGGGCAAAAATTTTAATTTCTTCTTTTTCATGTAACTAGTTTCCCCATGCGAATATTTCGCACTCTAGCCTGATCTGTCACAGACAGGTAGGTTAGTAATGCAGAAAAGGCAGATGCAAGTACATACGTATAGAAGGTAATAACCTTTGAATAGTAGTAACAAATATTAGTCTGCTTGTAAGAAAATTTATAAAATTAATTACAATCTGATTATTTCTGAAACATATTAAAAATCAGATATTGACTTTGTCATGTTTATTTTATTTTTAAAACTTGCTTGTTTTACAGATCTTCTTTGAAAACAATGTTAGCAGTTAAAATGTGATCATTTTTTATCTTTTTGCTGTATGTTCCTTTAGCACAAACATAAATATCACAGAATGAGCCAATTCATGAAAAAGCAACGTATAACTGTCCTTGCGAGAAAACAGGTTCTGGTAAATATAATACTGCCCTTTGAAGCTACTTTTATTGGGAATTGTCTTATCATTTGGAGAGGCATGTAATGATTCTAAACAAGGCAAGAGCTGTCGTGTCTTTTATTTAAATTAGATTATTTTTGTATTTTTCGTCGTTACATCGACATTTATAACCGAAATCGTGTGATATACTATGCATGCATCAAAGAAGGACTTTGGCTTGCATGAAGAATCTAAACAACTGCAAGAGCTGTCGTTCATGTTTGTTAACAGATTGTCAATGTACGGCACCTTCTACATTGCTTTTATATCTTACGTGCAAACTTAAGTTGACATTCGGTGCGGTGACTGATGCGAGCAACCGTAAATACATGCCCATTTGCGATCGTTTGCCAAGTATCAACTTAGATTGTAAGAACGGTACAATATTTTTAAATAAAGTTTCTTTGTGAAAACAATAACTTTAAACTATCTGCGTATTTTTCGACATTAGTGGAGAAAGAAACCTTGAAATGATAGGTCAAGCATTAATTTTGGATAAGTAATACGGGAGGTATGACGTACCCACAAAAAAAAGAAAAAAAAACTGACGATGACAAATATTATATATATGATTATCAACTGTCTGTCTTTTCATTGACACGTCTGTTCGCTGTAATCAATTTAGCGTCTGTTTTGTGCTGTAACGTCCGCGCCGCTCATCGATCAGCAGCTGAAAGAAACTGGCTCTTGGATGGGAACGGAGAACATTTGATCTCAGGACGACCAGTTAACCGATTCCTCAAGATGAAAACCCCTCTGATGTCTTGTACACGACACTGCTGGCGGTATATGTGGTCCAAATTTTTTATCAGCGCTGGCCAATAGGCTATCATTCCGCAATCAGAAAATTTTACTTTGTGGTGGTGGTAGTTTATCTTGAAATGTTGTTACCTAGTACACAATTGTAGTGTGCCTACCATTTCATTTAGTTATTTAGTTATTTGCGTCGTTTATCCACATTAAATTGCATTAGTAGTACATTTTACTATCGGCGCTACCACAGTCTGTTTTTATTGTGAAGGTTGGCAACACACAAAATATCGCAGATTCCAGAAGACTCTCCTTTACGCTCTACCACAAGAACAATATTACCAGCTTTTTTTTTTTTTTTTTTTTTTTTTTTTTTTTTTTTTTTTTAACCGTAGTGAAACTAAATATTTTTTGGATGTAGGGCAAACACTTGACACTTGTAAAAAAATGTTCAAATATCTGTAAATTATCATATAACTTATTCACGATAACATCTGAAAATTAAAATCACATAATTCACATTTTACAAGACGACTTACTGAGCAGTACTATCTAGATCGATTCTCGTACGATAGAAGTTTAGACGATGTTAGTAGAAAAAGCGCAAGAGCTAACTCTGCTTTTATATATTATCATGGAGCTATTTATATTAAAATCATTATTGGCAGTCTGGTGACAATGTAGCGAACATGGGCGATGGAAATATGTCACATATGCTGGAAAATTATTCCATCCCTTAAGGAACTTGGACATTCGTTAAGTCCGGAAAATTTTCATTGATCCTGTTATGCAAGATGCCAGCTATATTTTCTGGATTCATATTGCCCTCAGAATACAACTTACGTAGTCATTATACTCGTGTCCAAACTCACGAATAGTCGACTGCCAACCAGGGATCCTTGTCAGAAGCAATCGTCTCTCAGTCGTTCTGTGTAGCCGATTGACGTCGTCACTGGAGATGTTTGTTGAGGTGTCCCCACACATCGGCGCGGTTACTTCAGTGGAGCCCGAACTATTTGTTTGTTTGTATCTGAGGTTATCTATTTTCACCGGTACTTCGCGATTACAAGGCGATGAGAGTTTATTGTACAGAGCTACACCACCCCTTATTTGTTGTTTTGATAGGTGAGCGGTTTATGCCGCATTTCGCTTGTACTCACTATTCATCTCATTTGCTTGTGACAACAAGTTTTTGCCGCACGATTCATACTCTGTTATTAATGCATAGTTTAAAAGAGACCGTAAACGTCCGTGACACGACACATAGCTCGTAATGTAGTGACAAAAACAAAATAAAAATTTTGGTACAAAACAGTCTTGGTTTCATAAACTTGATGATTCATTTATTTAAACATGTCGCGTTTCGCCTCTTCTGGGCATCATCAGAGGTAAAAAGGGTGGGGGAGGATTTACAAACTTGTTTAAAACACATGTAAGCAAGAAATATTACAATAGGGAGGGTGCAGATTGAAAAAACAGAAGGGCACATGACCACATTCACGTTTTGACGTGGGAGAATGAAAGCTGATCTAATAAAATACCGCTAAAGGGCATAGCTTAATAAATAAAATAACTTAACTCTGAGGTTGCAGAGAGAAAATTATTAAAATTCAATAAAAGTAGATGTAACTGTTGTCAATAATGAGATGCAACGAAGTCAATGGTAAAACCAAACTCAGCTGCGCGAAGCTTTGAGTAAAGAGAATGATTTTGCGGATCTTATTCCAATTTAAGCTGTCGTATGATTATTGATGGAGTTGCTTGTCATATTCACAAAAAATTTGATACTACTGTTATCAATAAAAACATATGTTCCATTGTGGAGCTATTTGTACTTCATTCATCCCAAAAATCTGTAAGTAGCCTTTCCATACGGCTTATTAGCCGAGTGGCTGAGATGTTACAAAAACTTCTCATATGTTGTATCTGAAACAGCAACCACACAGTAATTTCTACAGTCTGCTAGGCATAATGATTGTTATTGGACTGTTGGATTGATGCTTCACTTTTGAACAAAGCAGTGGTCTTCTGGCAACGGTCTTAACACAAAATGTAATACAGTAAAGAAAATGTGGGACATTGCTTCACTTACGTAACATCAACATACCTAACAGAAAATGCAGTAAAAATTTCTGTAAGCATACAACACTTCTAATTACCTGTTTCACCTATACATTAGGCATCTAACATTGGGCCCTTCGTCTGACCCAAATGCAACCAAAACGAAAAATCATGTCAGTACTTTTGATTGGCCAGATTCAATGTTGATACAGTTGATACAGAGGGGAAAATAGTCGTTACGTTCTAGTAGTAGTGTGAAACATTTGTTACGTACAGATATCTTTAATCGCAATATATCAAGTGTTTTCGTCTGTTAAAAATATACATAATGTGTGCTTGATTTTATTTTTACCAGTGCGTCGTAGGAGTAGATTTTGTGAAAGCTGCTGATCAGTTAATACTGTAGCTCTGAAGAGAAAGGAGCCCCTGACAACTAACGGACGTGAGTTATTTGATAGCTCGTTCTTATGATTACTGACAGAAAAAGTTCTTGAAATAAGAATACGATGTAGGGTGGTTGAACATTCATATGTCAAGAAAGTGTCTGTGGTTGATAGAAGCTGTATGTTGCACTATACGTTGTTTAAGAGAATATCAGTAGTTACAAAAAACCCGGACAAGAATGGCAATAGTATTGAGTTTGAAATGTCACAGAGTTTCATTTTGTGTAAAGGGTACTCGCTGAGTACATTACATATGTTACCTAACAAATACGCATTTATACCCATTTTTCCACGTAATCGTCATGATAATTGCATATGTATGCAGGCATCACATCAAGTCCCGAACTGTATAAAGGTACGGTTTCTTGGGGCAATGGTACATGCCATGTAAACCGTCTTTATTTCGAAAGAGGCACATTGAAATTAATTTGGCTGATAACGCCATGTAGGCTCGTGAATGCAAACCCTTTTTTATTACGCAGATTTTAGAGGAAGAGAACATATGTCCGTTCCAGTGAAAAACAAAATGTTCAAATGTCTGTAAATCTATCGGACCAAACTGCGTGGTCATCAGTCCGTAGCTTACAAACTACTTAAACCTTGGTAAACAAATCTACGGACAAAAACACACACCCATGCCCCAGGGATGACTTGAACCTCCACGACGAGCAACCGCGCGCTACGCAGTGAGGTGCTTTAGACCGCTCGGCTACTCCACCGCGGCTGAAAAACAAACTGGTCCCTCCAGGGTATATCGAGTCAAATTGATGAGGCCCTCACAGACTACTGTAATTCATTTTATGCTAGTAAATATCCCTTATAAATGTGGAACGTGCAAGACGTACAACAGTAGATGTATCTTCATCTATCTTGGTATCAAGGTCAGTGATGGTTAATTACACGTGTTATTGAGCAGGTCATTGCTGACTGCTCCTGTTATGGGTGTATATTTGTCTCTGTTTCAGATTCTTCCCTTCTTCTGTACCTCCTGGGCGCAGTGACCCATTTGTCCTTATAACAATACACTGGCAATACTAAATTTTTGTTGATTACCACTCATTTGATGAGTACGGACTTGGTGAACCCACGTTATCTGAGCTTGGGAAGGAAGAAATGTTAGGGTTTAACGTCTCGTCGACAACGAGGTCGTTAGAGACGAAACTCGCACTCGGATTTTTGGATAAGGATGGGATCGAATGTGCCTTTTCATAGGAACTATCCCGGCATTTGCCTGAAGCGATTTAAGGAAATCACGGAACAGCTACATCTGGATGTCTGGAGGGGGATTTGAACCACCGCCCTTCCGAATGCGAGTCCAGCCTGTCTGAGCCTGGGCTGTCAAGTGCCGCCATTGCTGTGGCAGCGTAAACTCTTGGCCTGCTTCAGCGACTGCCGTGTGGCGCGGCGATGGAACACTGTGCATCTCAGGGAATGTGTGTGGTGTGTCGTGTGCTGATGTGAAGGATGACTATTCAGATTGAACAGTCACTAGTGTAGAACCTCTTGGAATGCTGCATCGATGGCTGGGGGTTAGTCAGGTTACCGGCATGACAAACGGTGACGCTCTCTGGACTCCCCTCCACTACCCTCCTTGGTAACAGTTAAGCAGTGGTCAAGACAGCTAGGCATTCGCTTTTTGGTTCCTGGTAGGGTAAGTACCTCAGGGTTTGGTTCTGCTGTGGCCTCGTGGCTCGACTTAGTTCAGGCTCCATAGTCGTACTTGTGTCTTTTCACGAGTTTAATTCCGGGAGTAGCAGCTACTCTATGTGTAGTAGTGAGATTTTGATTAATTTCTTACAGGATTGCTAATTTTATGTCGATTTTTTGCTGGAATCTGATTCCGAGGCTCTGATGGTGTTTCATTAGCATAGTTCTTTCACTTTATAACTTTTAAATCATTTCTTCGCCTGTTTAAATATGTTCAGTGTCTTTCGCGTTCTTATCGTAGTTGAATTGTAATATTTTCGGGGACTAGCAATGCCTATACTGTTCGTACTTTGTCGACAGAACATGTGGACGATATCAGATTAAGCCTTCAGCTTTTCCATCATTCTGTGCACAAGAGTGGTTAATAATTGTATAGCTAATTTGCTAATGTGTTTCCTAGTGAGTGTAGCGTGATAATTTTCCCCGAAAATTGTCGATTCTAACTTGTAATCTGTGTACTTGTAGGCCCACGTGTGCCCCGATTAGCGTGTTCCCTGTCGTGGTTATTACCATTGAATAGATCTTTTTCCTCTGTGTAGAAAGAACCGTTGCATGACGTACATCGTGCTTTTAATTTTCATGAAATAGAATTATTTCACTTATCTGAAGTTTTGTGACCAAACTCTGTATTGTGCTGTAGCGATCTGTAACCTTGCTTATCTAATAGATACCATTCCTCTGATCGGAAAGAATGGTTACACGATATATTTCGCGATCTTATTCTCTTCGAAATTGATTTTGTTAACTTTTTGCATATTTTGTGTTCCGACTTAGTAGAGTGCTGTATTGAGCTAAGAACTTTAACATTATGTCGTTATCTTCTCCCTGTGCTAAACGAACGCAAGAGCGACCGTTTTCAGATATTATTTAATGAAATCTTGATTTAATGTATAGTTAGAAGTTCTAGGGAAACTATAACTTCCGTCTGTACACCGCACATTGTGTTCTTAAACCAAGTGCGTGGTTTCTGATAGTTTATCATGAGTCTATGCCATTAGCTTGACACATTATGGAAGCGAAGTACTATTTCATTGTGCACGAATGAACCTTCGATCTGCATTCTCCACATTGCTTGGCTGTCGTCTTGGTGTATTGGTGTCGGGTGCTTGGTAAGTACCTACGTGGCTAGGCATATGAATCTGTGTATGAATGTGCTGCAATTCCTCCGTTCCCCCCTATGAAACGTGATCGTAAATTAACCTGTTCTCAACTTTGCAGGTGGGCAATTTTAGGGCCATGTAATTGTGGATATTTTGAACATTTTGTAAGGTGTGTTTTTTTTATTGTAATTTATAAAAAATTTGGTCTTCCCCCCTTGTTGTTCTTGTTTTGAACATTAAATTAATGTGTTAAACTGTAATCAATTTCATTTTGTGCTAATTTCAATTCTCCCCTCATTATTTATTTTGGATTAATGTGGGGCAATTTGTTCATGTATCTTGTGTCTCTGCTCCCTTCTCGAGGAGAGAATATTTGCGTTTCCGTTGCCACTATTTATGATTTGTGATTGAGATCCATGACTGCGGATCATTATTTAATTGTGTGCAGTTTCCTCTAAAGATTACAGTAAATGTAGAACTGTTTGCTTAACTTATAGAATCAGAGATTTTGATTTAGGGAACTGTATACTTCCGCCGCTGTGTGAATATCGCCGTAATTAGATTTTGTGAGCAAGCAGTCAATTGTTAACCTCACAAACACGGCTAGTTAACAGTGAAAAGAACAGCGGGCGAGTTTCAAGGTCACAATCATAACCGCATGACCACGACACTATCACTGTAATAGTTCCCCTCTTGTTTTACATGTTCTATCTGGGATGTTGGCTGTGTCTATTTTGCTTCTTTTTTAATAATTTCGCACACTTTCATCCCGTTTCCATGCTTGATCTGTGATCAGTTTTTTATGGGCTATCCAATGGAGTTTCCCTACTCACAGTAGTGCAAAAGCGTTTCAAACAAAAAGAAAGGTCAGCCGCCCTCTCGCCCTCTGGCGCACTGGAGTGGTGACAGGTTAGCTCGGCGACCGCGGTCCCAGGCGGCAGACATTTCCGTGACGGCCACCTGGGACTCGGGGACGGCGCAGACGGCTGCGGACAGGCCGCGGGGACCCACCGTCCCAGGCGTGCGTCAGCGAGAACCGACACTCCGGAAACCCAGGCCAAGCCGGCGGCCGGCGGGAGCAACTCCCGCCAAACTCACACTTACGATTCCGCATTTTGAAAACGATATTGACGACAGTTTTACAAGTCCCGGTGTCTTATTATGATTATTATTTATTAAATCTCTTTGAGCACTATTCGGTGATCTTGTATATCAGAAAATACGAGGGGGAGTTGGAAAATCAACTTATCGTAACGATTTTATTGCCATGACAATGCGAAAAAACCTGTCTCAAGAGTTTCATCGCCGGCCGCGGTGACCGAGGAGACTGCGGCGCTTCAGTCACGGTCTGCACTGCCACTGCGATCGGGGGTTCGAATCCCCCCTCGGGCATGGATATTTGTGCCGTCCTTAGTTGTAGCTAGTTCATAACTAGTTTGTAACATTAGGGACTGATGACCCCGTAGTTAAGTCCCATAAGCTCTACAAACATTTGAACATTTGATTTTGGGTTTCATCATTTCATAATGGCCTATGGCCGAAACCTTGTCGTGGAAATAAACAATATTTCACTCAACTTTTAAACAGTTTTACATGTCTGATGCCCAAGATGCATACAATATCATTATTGCAACAGTCTCGGGATTTAGTAAAACTTGAAAGCCATTCTTCCTATCCCTTCTATTCAGTAGTAGAATGTTCAGAACCCTTAACCTTCACATGTAAACGTTCGGGTCGGATCCGACCCGCCAGTTAGAAGAGTACGCATGTCTCTTCCCCTCCTCCCCCCCCCCCCCTCCTCCAGGGCTACGTGGCCCCAGGTTCCCTCCCAGGCAGTCATGACGCACGCTCCGTCCAGCCAACATCAGACTTAGGTGAGCGCCACATTTCTTTGTTTGCTGTATAACGATAGATTCCCTGATCCAGGGTCGGATCCGTCCATTGTTTATAGTATTGTCCCTCCTCGCTGGGTCAGATGTGACCCAGTGTTTATTATTGTGTTCCAAACTTAAATCGATTATTATGTATAATATTGATCTTCTCAATGTATTTCAAAGGCGAAATAAATGAGCAAACAAAAAAGCCCGAGATTGTCGAATTTTATAACCTGACAAAGGGTGGAGTAGATGTGTTAGACAAGCTTTACCACG
Source organism: Locusta migratoria (assembly GCA_026315105.1). Classification (NCBI taxonomy): domain Eukaryota; kingdom Metazoa; phylum Arthropoda; class Insecta; order Orthoptera; family Acrididae; genus Locusta; species Locusta migratoria. The sequence continues at coordinate 431,213,872 of CM048747.1, forward strand.
ATAAAACAACAAGAATAGAAACCAGGCGATGGCCTCGGAGGTATTTTTATGGAGTCCTAGATATTGCTGCAGTAAATACTTATGTACTTTACAAATTGAACCGTGCTCAAGAATCTTTCCCTATAGACGCACGAATCAATTTTCTGAAAAAAAAAAAAAAAAAAACTGGCCGAAGATCTAACAAAAGCACACACATGGGAAAACGATGGCAGAATAAATACATTCCTAAAGAGCTTCGCCTCATTTTTGGAAAGTTGTTGGGTAAAGAAGAAAAAGTCTTGGGAAAAGCAAACGTACAACAACAAAAGAGCAAAAGATGCCAGGTTTCTGACTCTTCCAAAGGAAAGGGCAATTTCTTCTGCAATACGTGTAATGCTTGTGTTCGTGGAGCGCATAAAATAATAAGCTGCCCAAACTGTTTTGGTGAATCTGATGTTAGTGATACAGATATGTGACTTATAAGTTCCTGATTAGTGATAATAAGTTCCTGATATGTGATATATAATTTCCTGATATGTGATATAAAGTCCTGATAAGAGATATGTAATTGCCTGATATATATAAGGTACGAATATTTGATATGTAAGTTCCAGATCTGTAATGGATAAGTTTCTCAATTCATGAATTTTATGTGATATACGTACCTAAGTCACAAAGTTCACGTGATATGAGTTTTCGTTAATCTCTAATCTAAGTATATGTTTAGAAATGGCTAGAATATAATACTGATATAATTGTTTTTAAGTTATTTTATTTCAATTGTGTTCCTCTTTTTTTTCTTTTTTCATAATGTCTTACTTTTTTATAATGTCTTACTATATTCGAAAAGACTATTTCTTTCAGTGCCTTAGTCATTCATTACTATGAATATATGTAATTAAATGTTAAATAAACTATTTGCATTATTGATTCCCGCACTCATAAATTGCAGTTATGAGGCAAGGGGGTCGGATATGACCCAATGTTTATATTTCTTTGGTCACGAGCAACTTTTATAGAGGAGGGTTAAAATGCAAAACGTGAAACAATAAAGTGCACATTTCACTTTAAGTAAGGTGCGAAATCTGCTATTCATAAAAGGAATCCAATGAACTTACTCCTCAGAGGATGCACACTGATGTTTACATAGCATCATATACAGTATATTCCTATGAAATTAATAGGGAAGTAATTGAGCCAATGAGAAAACTATTATAAGAGAAAAAATATTTACCTATGGTGAGCTTTAAATAGCACCGCGAGATATCTTCGCTTTCACAGTAACAACTTTACTGCCTACGCTCCGTCAGCTGACCTTTGTAGGTGTCTTCGGCGTAGGTATAAGGCATTATTATCTATCTCTGTTGTTGACAATTACAACAAATCATTTAAAGAAAAATTCGTTTTCACAGATCTTCAGTGCACCGCTGCCTTGAATCGGCAGACTACTGTAATATGGAATTTTTTTAACCACATATAAGACGTTTCCAGTTATTTACTCCAGCAATTAGTACCTCTAATAACCGGTTTTAGAGAGATTCTGAATTTACTCAGTTACTTTTACTTGATTTGAAGTGAGATATATTCTTGAGACCTATGTTACTGTCATAAAACCCATCAAATAGGAGCCTCTGTTGACCGCCAGTATGGCCACCTCTCCTCCGGATAGTCACATGGTATGACGTTGGTAGTGGCATTTTGCCCCCTTACTGCTGATTCTTCAGACACACGTTGAGAATTTCTGGCATGCTTAAGTCAGCCCCACACGTTGAGAAACCCTCCCAAAACGCGATTGACACCGTGGCCGGCGAGAAATACAGGCCTGATCGCACACATCATGCGACGCACACATCCGAGCTGGCGCAATCGCTAGCCGAATGGCCGGCCTCTGGGGCACTGCCCACTGCGTCATAGCAGGCAGCCACTGAGCTAGCGGTCGCGCCGGCTCGGAACTACCTTGCTTACGTCGCATGATGTGCGCGCTCAGGCCTGTATTTCCCTTTGGCCGCGGATTGACACGTTGTGACGTCAGAGACTCGCCACGTTGGCCACACTCGTCCATTTACACTCTCCGTGTGCCGATGGTTTGTCTGTGGTCTGCGGAGGATGTAGTTATGCAAATGTAGCCGGAGGTGAGCAGCTGTCGCCACATACGGATGACTATTTTAACTGTTTTTTGGGTTTGTAATCATACAACATGAGCACATGAAAATTTGTGTCCAGGCAGGGACTCAAACCCAGGATGTCATTCTAATTAGATAGTTGCGCTAAGATATGGCGCCACCCCAGGCACACGGGTTTAACAGACGTGTAATGACTGCCCATGCATCAACCCCGTCCGATCCAAATTCTCATACCTCCTCCTACTTAGATCACTGTGCTCTGTGACTCGCAGCAGATCGTTTCATCCCGCCTTTTCGGTCCTCTTGAAATAAGCAACAGTCCTCGACAAAGTGGATTACTATTAAGAACTGAAAAGTTTGTACTTTCGGACATATCGCATATAATAGACGCCGTAATTCGTAATGTTAGAATTCTAGTATCTGGATTGTTGAATTCCGGCAACATTTTAGCGTCAAGTTTGGGAAATCGTTTTAAGTGATTCTATTAATGTGATATTTGAGAGATTTCATACACGGTGTCCCATTTATCTTGACCACAACAACATCAGCTATTGTAAAACGACTTTCATTGGTATCAATGTAAGGCAGGGGCTCATGAAACATTCTAAAACGAAAGCATATGTTTTCTTAAATTCAAACTTTATTTTTAAATCGAGACCCTATATTATTTCATCAGCTATCTATAGCATGACACTTCAAATAAACAACTTATCACAATCACAAGATATTGCAAAATTGACTCTTGGAATACGCCACGGTGGAGTCGCCGTGGGTTCTAAGGCGCCTTGCTGCGAAGCGCGTGGCTGCTCGGCGTCGGAGGTTCGAGTCGTCACTCGGACATGGGTATGTGTGTGTGTGTGTGTGTGTGTGTGTGTGTGTGTGTGTGTGTGTGTATGTGTGTGTTTGTCCTTAGGTTAGTTTAACTAATTCGTAAGCTTAGCGACTGATAACAAGAGTAGTTAGTGCCCAGAAATACGAGAAACGACCGACTAGCATATTTCAAACGCCAAATTCGCTTCACAAAATCTCGGGATGTAATCGGCCTATTGGGATGCAATAAACGCCATTGTTGATATGATGTGTCATGCTGTAGATTTCTTATGAAATAATACAGGGTGGGCATTAAAAACACATGAGTATGTGTTAAAAATCACACATGCTTTCATTTGACATTGTTCAAAATATTTACATTCATGATCCCCTACCTCACACTGATACTGGTGTAAGTCGTTTTACATTAGCTGTTATTGTTCCAGAGATAGTTTGGGTGGTTAAGGACCGGCCGCGGTGGCCGAGCCATCTACGGTGCGTCAGTCACAGGCTGCACGGCCACTACGGTCGTGGGTTCTAATCCCCCCTCGTGCATGGATATTTGTGCCGTCCTTAGTATTAGCTAGTTCATAAGTAATTTATAAGTTTAGGGACTGATGACCCCGTAGTTAAGTCCATTAAGTTTTACAAAAATTGGAACATTTTGGTGGTCAAGGTAACTGGGACACACAGTATAAGCTCAGACGTTTAAACTTGTGTGTCAATTGAATTAATCCTAAGGGATTACCTCAGACATATACAAGCTAAACGAAAGGACACAACAGAATATATAAAATTTGAACAAATTTTACACATTTCACCCCATTAATCATTTCCTTCATCATACGTGTTTTTTTGTTACTTACTTTCGTGAGGTATAGTCTTTGTAAGGTCAAAATCAATAGGTCCTTAAATTAAGGAGGATGGACTTATACAGGTTTCATCTGTTATCCGGACAGGCTGGAGGGTTTGACGATTTACTGGTCGCGTCAACCATTGTTAGTGATAGCCCCACTCAGTATTGGGCTAACCCAGGCTCATGACATAATCATTAAGTGGTGTTAGCGTCAATATACATCCACCGTGAACCGTAATACCCTATTCTGTTACTCCTTGCACAATAAAGACATGTTGATAGCACTGTGAATACCTTTGCAGCAATTTGTCATTGCACATGTTCAAAATGTTCAAATATCTGTAAACGTAAGAAACCAAACTACTAATTATCTCAACGACGCGCGCACACACACACACACACACACACACACACACACACACACACACACACATTCCCAAGGCAATACTGCTCAATATGTATTCCACATGTCTCATTTAAGAGAAAATTGCACAAACTGCGTTATACGAATAGTTCTACAGTCTCATGGAAAGAGATTAAGATATTTCATGGTGCTTCTTTGCTTGGTTCAAAAAAAGTCTGGCTCGTTTTACGGCCTACATATGGCCAATTACGACCTCTTTAAACTATTATGTTTATATATTTCCCATATTTTCATATATTTTTCCCGTTAAAATATTATCAGCTGTCTTGCCGTGGTAGTTTGTCCTCTTTTTTCAAGTTTATTTTCTTTGCCTGTACTGCTTTACCTAAAATGAAGTGACTGTACCAAATCGGCGTTACTTTCGCAAATATGAAGGGAAAAAATTCGTTTACTCAATTTTCGTGTCACATTGAACGGTTAATCCATTATTTTCATTTAATTATCAAGCTGAAAGGCGATCGGGAAAGTCTACCTTTAGGGTTACAACCGTAACTTTAAGTGGACCAAACGTCGGAGGTAGATTTCTCTATGCAGAAACTAATGGCATTAAATAAGAACAAACACGTCGCGCGGCAATAGTAAACGAATTTAGTGTTGGGTTATGATTAATTTACTGCTATATAAAAACCATTTCCTTGATTCACAAATATATTAGAGGACTTTTCTAGTATATTAGAGGCCTTGAATTCGAATATGTCTTCAAATCTTACGATTTGGCTTTAGTTCTGAAGATATTGTTTTGGATTTCAATGAAGTTATATCTTTTGTATTCCTGTACCTTCAGCGCCTCTACGCGAGCAACACCGCAGTCCAAACTGCGTCATAGGTTGCCTGCCATTGCGGCGACACTCACTCTAGTAAAGCCAAACGGCCATCTTTTCATTAAGGAGAAATCTAACACTGCATGCACAGTTTTTATGTTATGAAGTAACGCAGCATCATTGGTGAATTACTGTATTAATGTCATTTTAGTGTTATTTGAGATAGTAATCATGCACATTGTTATCAGATTCGCCTACTCAGACTTGATATTGGTGTATGTTATCATTCACCAGTGAATGTTAAATTGCTACTAAACGAGTGTCAATTTAAGAACACTGAGCCAATATTTGCACTCAGCGAACTAAAGTAATGTAAAAGCGTTTGAGAGTCATTAGTTAAAAAAAAAAAAGTGTTTGGTAGTGTAATGAATGGCCAAAGGAACAGAATTTCAAATGTTTGTAAACCTATGGGACCAAACTACGTTGGTCATTAGTCCCTAGTATTACAAACTACTTTAACTAAACTGAGGATAACACACAATCTTGCCCGAGGCCTCCTACGCGGGAGGCCACGCGATCCATAACATGGCGCTCCAGACCGCGCTGCTTAGCAACAGAGATATTTTTTTTCTTTTTTTTTTTTAATACGGTTTCAACGCACAGTGCTTGCCGTGGAGTGGAGAAGAGACTTTGTGGGGCTTTTTAATTGCAGGATTAATGAAGTGAGCGTTATGGCAGTTAGACAAGAGGCGAAAAGAATCACAACAACGTTTTTATGTAGCTGAGAACGCCGGCAGCAATATCCGCAGAGTACCGCGTGTTACCACCACCGCGGCTGCACGATGTTTACGAGCTCCGCTATCACTCCGAAACGAATAGGAATGGATGCACACGTATATCGCTTCAATCCCCAACAGCCGCCGCAGCCGCTGCGGTCAAAGTTATTCGCCGCGGCCTAATGGAATAAGCAGAGCGGTGGATTCCGTCGGTTAATTTTCGTCGCCGGCGCTGGCGGCGCTAAATTTCCGGCGGCGTTTTAACAAGTGGCCGTTTTTGGCGGCCCGTGCGCGCAGGTTTAGTGGCGCGGAGCGGCGCCACGTGCAACGCAATCCCGCCACTGGCGATAGCCGCCGTGCAGCCGATAGCACGCGCCAGTGGCGCCACCGCCATGACGACAAATAACACAATCAGGGCGCGCCTCACGGCCCAGCACGCTTCGGCCCTTTAATATCCCGCGCCCAGCCGACCAGCCTGGCCGCCGCTAGATTACTGGATCCCGGCTGATGAGCCAGCACACGCGCTGCTGATCAACAAGCCCAGCGGCGGGCAAAAAAAATGGGCGGGTCTGGGAACAACAAAGCGTTCTGCACCTACAGATCTCGACGATATACACTACTATATCGAAAAAGTGAACACAAGACAGACACGAGGGAAGGTGACGAAATTTACAATGAGGTGTGACGAGGGCCGTCGTAATGATTTTAGGCGCCTGGGTGCAAAAAATTAACTAGCGCCCCCCCCCCCAGTGCCCACCCAAATAAATAAATAAATAAAAATCCTCTAAATTTATTTCATTTAATACTTCCGGGCTCATAAGCCGTGGACGATTTGTAAAACTTTCCCCTAACGTTGCATCTTCGGTTGCGGAAGACATCTCAGAGGTAGAGTGGCGAACTACCTATGCCTCTGAAGACGTCTTCCGCAGCCGAAGATGAAACTTTACGGAAAGTTTTACAAATCGACCACGACTTATGAGCCCCGAAGTATTAAATGATGTTGACGCCGGCCGTAAAAGTTTATATTGTATGATGTAAATTTATTTTTTATGTTGCACTTCTCTTATTTAATATGTACATAAAATTAAACAAAGTTTTCAGATACTGAATTAAATTTTTCTGGCTTTTAAATGGGCAATCTTTAAATGATATCATCTGTTTTGAAATATACTTTTGATTCGATACTTATGATGACCACATTTGACAGTCTGTCTTCGGTCATGGTTATTCGTAAATAGTTTTTTTATCATTCCGAGATTGGAAAAGATCTTTCAACTTCTGCCACTGTCAGAAGAAGTGTTAATGTACGCGCAAATATGCTGAAACATTTGCGACCCACGGCGGCATAGCCGTCCGCACTGAAACGTCGTGCTGCAGTGCGCGCGGCCGTTCACCGTCGGAGATTCGAGTCCTTCCTCGGGCATGGGCGTTTGTGTTGTCCGTAGGTTAGTTTAACGTAGTTTAAGTAATTCGTAAGCTAGGGACTGATAACCAAGCAGTTAAGTCCCAGAGATTTACAAACATTTGAACAAACATTTGAAACTTTTTCGAAAACAGACATTAATTTATGAGAATAAATGAAATAAACAATTCCAACATTAAACAGCTCTTCCTACTCAATATCCTATCTATTTTCGTGTGTTAAATTTTGTTCAAGGTTGAGACATTGTGTTTTTCTTTGCTTACAATTCCCTCTAGCTTTGCAAAATGAAAGCATGTTATTTTATTCCGTCAACGAATGGAGTCTTTCATTTAATTGGAAGATCGCCGTGTCAAGAAAACAATAATAAAAATTTACTATCAACTTAGTTTTTTGGTCTAATATGGGCTCATTTGAAGTTTTCTAATCATATGTCGTTTTCGAGGACGTGGAGGAGCACTTTCTTTGAATTCAGGTTCACATTATGAATCTTCAGCAAGTAATTTTGAAGCTTCTAGTATTTGTTCAAATCCAGTGTCAGTGCGGTATACACCTAAATCGGATTTGATGAGATATATCATTTTGACCGCCTCTGAAAGTATAACGTCAGACCTGTGCAGAATTTCACTTGCTGTCTTAACGTTTGGTTAAAGTGTCAATGTTTCAGCACTCAATGATTTGAGGTTGAAGTATTATTAATTCCTGGCTAATGGAAGCGTTGCAGTGTCTGTTGACAGAACCGAGTGTGTATCAACATGTCCTGTTCGCAGCGTAAATCATTCTTTTACGCCCAAGCGAAATCGTGTTTGTGTTTGTGTGTGTGTGTGTGTGTGTGTGTGTGTGTGTGTGTGTGTGCGCCATTGATACTTGCCCATCCAAAGTCTAAGCTGTGCTAAAAGCTCCATGAGGCGCGTTTGTAAACAATATCGGTGCCTACAGTTTTACAGGTATAATGAATATTTGTTCAGTAATTTTCAAGACTGGCACATTTCACATGGTATAAGGCGCTCGCCGGGAAATGTGTGTGGGTACTTATGGATGTAAACTGCTAAGGTCGTCGGTGTCTACTCTTAGATAGCACTTAATCTAGTTTACACTAATTTATTATAAACGCGGCACAGACACCCATGCCCCCGGGGGGGGAACTCGAACCTCCGACGGGGACGGCCGTGTTCTCCACGACGACATGGCACCTTAGACCACGCGGACATCACCGCGCGGGGCCCGCCCGGCGCCCCCTGCGTATATACAATTGATGTCGTGGTCATTTTATGGAAGAACTGTCACTATGTTTACTATGATACACGTTGTCCCTCGGTCACTACAAAGCGTTAAAGCCGTCCTCACACGAGACGTGTTGTCCTAAGGTGGCTCAGGCCGGAATTGCTGTCTACCTAGCTACAGTACGCTCTGTAACGACCCGCTACATCCCACGGAACATAACGTGCTGCTCATCGTGATTTGCGACCGCGGCGCTCTCCAGCGCCCGGTGCGGGCTGGCGCGTAGATTATTGTCTTTCAGTGGCAAAGCGTTGATTTCTGCCACCCAGTGCAAGCTCTCATTTTGCCGCCCTCCCCCCACCCCGCAGTATGTTAGAAAATGGATGTTTGTGTCGTCTTTAGTATAAGGTAGTTCATAAGTAGTTTTTAAGTTAAGGGACTGATGACCCCGCAGTTAAGTCCCTTAAGCTTAACAAACATTTGAACATACGGCAATTGGTGGCTACCTGCAAATCGAAAAAGGATTTCCTACTTTTTGTGATCAGTCGCCTTATAACTTAAGGCTGTCCGACTACGTTTCCAGGACCGACCGAAATTTCTTTGTACCACAATGACCATATTTACGACAGTCACTACGTATGGATTCGTTCTTCTCTAATGTCCTAGGTATCGTGTCAAATAGAAAGCAACGAAATGAAATGAACTTGCGTTATTGATTTTGAAACTCCTCCGCTGTTTTCTTTACTGTTAACTAGACGTGTTTGTGAAGTTAACAATTGACTGCTTGCTCACAATTACGGCGATATTCACACAGCGGCGAAAGTATACAGTTCCCTTAAGCAAAACTCTTGATTCTATACGTTAAGCAAACAGTTCTACCTTTACTGTAATCTTTACAGGAAACTGCACACAATTAAATAATGATCCTCTTTTATGGATCTAAATCAGAAATCATAAATGTCGGCAACGGAAACACAAATATTCTCTGCTCCAGAAGAGAGCAGAGGCACAAGACACATGAACAAATTACCCCGCATTAATCCAAAATAAATGATGAGGGGAGAATTTAAATTAGCATAAAAGGATTATAGTTTAACAATTTAATTTATTGTTCAAAACAAGAACAACAAGGAAGAAGACCACTTTTTTTACAATTACAATAAAAAACACACCTTACAAAATATTCAAAATATCCACAATTACATGGCCCTAAAATTTCCCACCTGCAAAGTTGAGTACAGGTAAATTACGATCACGTTTCATAGGGGGGAACGGAAGAATTGCAGCACATTCACACACAGATTCATATGCCAAGCCATGCAGGTACTTACCAACCGCCTGACACCAATACACCAAGACGACAGCCAAGCAGTTTGGGGATGCAGATCGAAGGTTCACTCGCGCACAATGAAATAGTACTTCGCTTCCATAACGTGTGAAGCTAGTGGCTTAGGCTCATGATAAACTATCAGAAACAAAGCACTTGGTTTAAGAACACAAAGTGCGGTGTACAGACGGAAGTTAAAGTTTCCCTAGAACTTCTAACTATACATTAAATCAAGATTTCATTAAATAATATCTAAAAGCGGTCGCTCTGGCGTTCGTTTAGCACAGGGAGAGGATATCTACAGAAGGTTAAAGTTATTAGATCAATACAGCACTCTACTAAGTCGGAAAACAATATGTGCATAACGTTAACAAAACCAATTTCGAAGAGAATAAGATCGCGAAATATATTGTGTAACCATTCTTTCTGATCAGAGAAATGATATCTATTAGATAAGCAAGGTTATAGATTGCTACAGCGCAATATAGAGTTCGGTTACAAAAATTCAGATAAATGAAATAATTCTATTTCATGAAAATTAATATACGTCGTGCAACGGTTCTTTCTACACAGAGGAAAAAGACCTACTTAATGGTAATAACCACGACAGGGAACACGCTAATCGGCGCACAAGTGGGCCGACAACTACACAGATTACAAGTTAGAATGGACAATTGTCGGGGAAAATTATCACGCTACACTCGCTAGGAGACACCTTAGCAAATTAGCTATACAATTATTAACCACTCATGTGCACTGAATGATGGAAAAGCTGAAGGCTTGGTCTGATATCGTCCATGTGTTCTGTCAACAAAGTACGAACAGTATAGGAATCGCGAGTTCCCGAAAATATTACAGTTCAACTACAATAAGAACGCGAGAGACACTGAACACATTTAAACAGGCGAAGAACCGATTTAGAAGTTAAAAAGTGCAAGAACTATGCTAACGAAACACCATCAGATCCTCGGAATCAGATTCCAGCAAAAATCGACATAAAATTAGCAATCCTGTAGGAAATTAAGCAAACTCTCACTACTACACACAGTGTAGCTGCTACTCCCCGAAAGGGCATAAGTACGACTATGGAGCCTGAACTAAGTCGAGCCACGAGGCCACAGCAGAATTAAACCCAGAGGTACTTACCCTACCAGTAACCAAGAAGCGAATGAATTGCTCTCTTGACCACGGCTGAACCGTTACCAAGGAGGGGTAGTGGAGGGGAGCCCAGAGAGCGGCACCATTCGTCAGGCAGGTAAACTGACCAACCCCCAGCCAAGGAGGTTAAGAGCATGCTACATTAGGAATCTTTGCTAAGACTGGGTTCTACTCAGCAGTTGGCAAACCTACTTCTTGCCCAGAGACATTCAACGCCCAGAGTTTGAAAGGGATGACGGCACAAAACAGATGAGGCGCGCCTAGCACTTCCTAAACTCTCTTACATACAAAGTTTCTTTCATTCTGTGGAAGCCAGGGCTAGTGGGAGCACGTCACAGTACACACTAATGGATATTTGGGGCCTCATGTAAAACATAGACACTTAGAATTTTACATACAGATAAAACTAAACCAGTATATAATGCCTGGTGTCTCGCATATTGCGAGTGGAGTATCTTGCTACACTAAAAAAAATAAAAAAATAAAAAAAAATAAAAAATAAATAAAAGGGTCTGACGCTCATCAACATTTGTTCATGGGGAGTCAAATGGAACACGTTATGTGGGCATGTTTCAGTATTAAATTTAAGAATATTTGGTCTGTAAGTATGTAATAACATTGCAAATAATCAATGTCCTTTTGCTTTATAGAACCGGTACGTTACAGCCGCCCAGACACTTCAACGGTACTGCAATTGCTCACTCTCCTTTTACCATACCTCACACGAGAGATTTTGAAACCAGTTGTAACTATTATTCCGAACATCCCTGTGTAACCAAATTCTGGCATGAATTGCTATGTTTAGGAATGTCTGCACTAATTTCCGTATGCAAAATATAGAAAGAAATTTATTTGTTTTGGAATGCTTTTATTCCGCTAGGCTACCTTACAAAATATATTACATTTAAAATTGACATCAAATGTCTCGTGTACATTTTTACAATATGTATTTGCGAAATGTGTGGTAGTTCTTTGAGAGCGAGGATGACGATGCCAAGAGGCTATATGTAAGTTGTGTGGACGACTGAACGCCGCAAGTAGAGGAACATCTAATCTTCAAGACTGTTTAAAAAGATATAATAAATATTCATACAGTACCAAGGGCAAGACAATATGAAAAAGGATAAGAATGGTAAAGAATCTATAAAAAGATAAAAAATAATAATATGATACCTTCTGCCTTGATACATTTCATTATTTCCACAATGATACCATTCGTAACTGTGGAAGACATGCCGAGGTAGCTACAAACCATTCCTTCGAAACTTTACGTTAAAACTAGCACAAGCGAAGCGACAGAAAACGATGATAAAACAGAACAATAACACCACTCCGTTCATTGCCGGTTATATACATTTTTTTAATTATTTTTGTGGACAGACTATTCGACAACGTAAGAGGTCCACACTAGCTTGCAATGTGATAATTTTGGTTTTAATATTGTTATGTATACACGCTTGTCTCCAGTTACGCGGTCATGACATTATACTGTGTTCACTATCTTCAAATTGATATGATAAAACAAGAGACATATATAAATAAAGACGGAAGGACACTGTGTGTACACTAACAAATTCGAGTGTTTTTGACAGAAAGCTATAAGAACACTACTTGTTAAATATATGACATGTACAAATGTATTACCTCAAATAAGAATAAACTTTTGTAGTAGATGTAACACAGAAAAAGAAATGTTGAACAATTACGGAGAATTAAAATGTTCGCACTTGGTGGGAACCGAACACAGGACCATCTAGTCGACAAACTAACACTCAGCTATAGGCGATCTAAGTTTTTATAATTCGTGAGTCTTATAAAGCAATCGTGAAATTTTTATCAATAATTGTTCGATTACACAACTTTTATTATAACGCACTCGCAGTTACCTGCTGGAAGCAGAACAGCCAAGACAGCACAACCTACCCGAGCCCAGCACTGGCCAAGTGGGCTACATGTTGTTCCGAAGATGACCTACATGAGGTCGAAACTGGTCAATAAAAACTGTTAATTTTTGCGATGAATACTGTTTCTTGTAATGTTGACCTCGTTGTAGAAAACTTAGATTTTGGTTTATATTTATGTAACTGATGCGGGGAAACTGCATCTTTTTATGCTACACAAAATACACTGCCAAATCAAATAAATACGACAAGATTCATATCCAAAATGTCTGCCCGATTCGACATGACCAACCGGAGGTATCCGGAGGCTCCGAGTGAAATGGCTACTCTGCTACACCCGCGTGGCGAACGGTTCTAAGAAATCCGTTTATGAGGTAATCACCACTTAAGATGACGACAACCAGTCGACTCACAATTGACGGCATCGTTAGAAAATTGTAAACAGGGAATTTTTCATCAGCATAATTGGGATTCTTAAGCAGATTTTTACCACAAAGCCAGAAATTTTATAACTCTCGTAAATGTATATAAATGGTAAACGATTTTCACCGAGATAGCCGCACACACCTTTCGGTGCGAGGGCTAAATTCTGAGTTAAATTAGCCAAGAACTCAGCGATGAAGAACCTGCAAAAGCGAACACTCGTCCACATCGGACCAAACTACCCGAAGAACAAATAAATAAATTAGCACAACGGTCGAAGTAACTGGCTGGGAATCAGAGAACTCGGGTATGAATATATTGGGGAACCTTTTGGGTATTATTACTCTTCTGTGTATGTTCTCACATCTCAGTTGACCAGTATGGAATGATAACAAGGTAGGCAAATAAATTTGTTGAAGCGATGAGGATTAGTAAACAACTAAAATGTTAATAGAATGAAACATGCAAGACTAACACTCCTGGAAGAAAGGATATGGTGGAGCCTAAGGGATTTTTCAAGAATGAAACTTTCACTCTGCAGCGGAGTGTGCGCTGATATGAAACTTCCTGGCAAATTAAAATTGCGTGCCGGAACCGGGACTCGAACCTGGGACCTTTGCCTTTCGCGGGCAAGCGCACTACCGACTGTGCTATCCCGAAACGACTGACGATGCCGCCCTACAACTTTACTTCCGCCAGTACCTCGCCTCCTACTTTCCAAACTTCACAGAAGCTGTCCTGCGAAACATGCAAGACTAGCACTCCTGGAAGAAAGGATACGGTGGAGACATGGCTTAGCCACAGCCTAGGGGATGTTTCCAGAATGAAACTTTCACTCTGCAGTGGAGTCTGCGCTGATATGAAACTTCCTGGCAGATTAAAATTGTGTGCCAGAACCGGGACTCGAACCTGGACCATTGTCTCACAACTTTACTTGTGCCTGTATAACGCCTCTTGCTTTACAGACTTCACAGAAGTTGTTCTTCGAGGTACTGGCATATGTAAAGTTGTGATGAAGGACCGTGAAGCGTGCCGGGATACTCAGTCGGTAAAGGGCTTGCCCGCGAAAGACAAAGGTCCCAGGTTAGAGTCGCGGTTCCGACAAAGTATTTTAATCTGACAGGAAGTTTCAACTAAAATGCTGTTCCTGCTCACTTTACAATGGCTCTTTCTCCTACTGTTACATGTCGTAACATTTCTTTGAAGGAGTGGGTGGATGATACCAGTCATGTATAAACGAATATACTCTCGGCACCAAGAACATCTAGTGAATGGAGTCTTTTGACAGCTACACTGTTCTTTGTGAAGAGTCAGCGGAAAACCAACTTCCTTACACTTGAAAAATATGTCTTTTTCGAGAGTTGATGGTGATGGGTACCAAGAATATGACTGAAAAATCGGTCCGAACGTTGTGTTATACGGTTGTGCAATTCCTTAATCGTTGCGCCGTCGGGGCTCTCGGTGAGAAGCGTTTACCATGTGTGTACATAATTTACAGTTATAAACGTTCCTTTTCACGATTTATGGAGAATTGTGCGTTTGCGGATCGCATACATGATGAAGAAATATGCACTATTCACAACTATCTATCGAGCGCGTCAATTGTGAGTCGATTGGTCGCCATAACTTCAGGGCTCACTTCACAATAAACAAAATAAAATTATAAATAAAAAAAAAACACATCTACTGATCTCCGAATAAGAATAACATACCACCTTATTTTCCACCTATTTAATGTAGCCGTTTGGTGAGTTAATTCTGGTATTTTAACCCGTTCCTTCCCGAAAACGCACAAAAATATCCCCAATTTTAAACTGACGATTCCTTCACGGTACGACGGTTCCCACATAGCCCTTACGGGGCGGTAAACCACATAACCGATTAGTGTTTTTGGCATCCTAAAGTCCTAACTCTAGCAGCACACAGTCAGACTGTGAAGCCTATGAGATGACAGGAATGGGGCATTTGTCTGATTTCTGTAAGAGTTAATTATGACGTTTTATGCTGGTAACATGGTTTTCATCTTGAAACGCAGTTTTTTATATTTGAAAAAAAAAATTGCTGCTGTAAAAATCACAATTAGTGATTATGTTGTTTGGACACTCAATTTTCTGAAATCCGTCTAAAAATTTTGCGTACTACCGCACGCTGCAAATACTTCTTGAAACCTCCATTAAATTTAGTTTTTCATGATCCATGGAGAGAGAAATGTATGAAATATTGTTGAAACTGGCAGCCACAGATCTAAATTACGTAGAAGTCACCGCTGTTCCAGAACGTGACGCTCCTTATCGGATGGACATTTCCCGCAAATTTGATGTTTACGTTTT
This sequence comes from Locusta migratoria, assembly GCA_026315105.1. Classification (NCBI taxonomy): domain Eukaryota; kingdom Metazoa; phylum Arthropoda; class Insecta; order Orthoptera; family Acrididae; genus Locusta; species Locusta migratoria. The sequence goes on from CM048747.1 coordinate 431,229,381, forward strand.
TTTTGTCGTTTTAGGGCGCACAACTGCTAAGGTCATTAGCACCCAGACAAGAACAGAGATTCGCTAGATCTCAAAAAATTGGTAACTGCCAGTTAGAATATCAAGAGAAGGCGAAAAAGAAAAGATAAAAAAATTAAAAAGTTTAAATAGCCTTTGATAAATTGACCAAGTTGATAAAACGCGATTCACTGCAAGAGCACAGCGGTGCAGGATCGGCGGTTAGCAAATGACGGTGGCTGAAACGGCAGTGACCGATCCGCAACCGGGCCAGAATGACCTCCTCCCGCCGAGAGGGGCGTGAGGAGGTCCTCCAAGCGAGTCCTGTGAAGTTGGCACCCCTTTTTTGGAAAATGTACATTTTTTTCGGAGTTCTAGACAGATATACAATAGTTCTGGAGTTCTCTGTACAAAATTTAAATAGTTCTGCATAATTTCGCCGAAAAAATAGGAAAAATTACCACAAAATTTAGTTTTTTCAAAATAATTTTCTGCCTAATTGTTCAAACATAGTTCTGATCACAGTTATAAATAGCTCTCAAAGAGTTCTACAGGAAATCCTAATGACATTTTTCTGTGCAGATTATACTTCATGAGATAAATGCATTAATGTGGAATCCATTGTCACGTTACTGTAAATTGGCACCATTTTTTTTTTAGAAATACACATTGTTTTTGGGGTTCTGTGTACATATACTATAGTTCTAGAGTTCATGTGAATATTTCTATGTAATTGCCCGAAAAAAAAATTGGAATATCTGATAAGCTGTCTTACTTGTGCCCCTTATTCGAGAAATATACATTTTTCTTAGGTCTTGACAGATATTCTATCCGCTGCACATTCAATTTGTTGTTTTTACGTATGAGTGATTGCTGCTTATCGTAAACAAGAACTATTGCACATGTCCCTAGAACTCTGGAAAAAAAGTCTATTTTTTTTTTTTTTTTTTTTAGAAAAAACGGGTGCAAATTCCACAGTAGCATGTAAATGAATACTCCATTATTGTAATTATCTCATAAAGTATAATCTTCACAGAAAAATGCTATTAGGATTTCCTGTAGAACTCTTTGACAGCTATTTAAAACTGTGATTAGAACTATGTTTGCGCTAAGAGGCAAATAATTATTTTAAGAAAACTAAAAAAAACTCAAGTTTGTGGTAATTTTTACTATTTTTTCGGCTAAATTCTGCAGAACTATTCAAATTTTGTACAGAGAACTCCAGAACTATTGCATATCTGTCTAGAACTCTGAAAAAAATTTACATTTTTGAAAAAAGGGGTGCCAACTTCACAGCTCTCCCACTATTCAGAATTGCGATATTTCACGAAATTCTGCAGAACTATTTAAATTTTGTACAGAGAACTCTAGAACTATTGCATATCAGTCTAGAACTCTGAAAAAAATTTACATTTTTGAAAAAAGGGGTGCCAACTTCACACGACTCGGGCGCAATTTTGTGTAGTTTTTTTCCCTATTTACGCAATTAGCTCGTGAACTATTATCTGGGCAAAAAAATATCATTAGGGTTTTCTGCAGAACTCTTTGAGAGCTATTTAGAACTGTTATCAGAACTATGTTTGAACAATTAGGCAAAAAATTATTTGGAAAAAACTAAAATTTGTTACAATTTTTTGTAATTTTTTCTCGAATTAGTGTAGAACTATTTAAATTTTGTACAGAGAACTCCAGAACTATTACATATCTGCCTAGAACTCTGAAAAAAATGCACATTTTTGAGAAAAGGGGTGCCAACTTCACAGTAGCGTGTAAATGGATTCCCCATTATTGCAATTATCTCATGAAGTATAATCTGCACAGAAAAATGTCATTAGGATTTCCTGTAAAACTCTTTGAGAGCTATTTAGAACTGTGATCAGAACTATGTTTGAACAATTAGGCAGAAAATTATTTTGAAAAAACTAAATTTTGTGGTAATTTTTCCTATTTTTTCGGCGAAATTATGCAGAACTATTTAAATTTTGTACAGAGAACTCCAGAACTATTGTATATCTGTCTAGAACTCCGAAAAAAATGTACATTTTCCAAAAAAGGGGTGCCAACTTCACAGGACTCTCCAAGCGGTCGGGATCGGTTTCACAGTTCTCAATTTATTGTCGTACAGTGAGAACCACGCACTGTGCCAGGATGACACGATACTCCGGCGAAGAGCCCGTTGAACATCGTCCGAAGGGACGCAAAAGGTAGCCATGCGAGGCGAAAGAGCTGCTGCCTTGGCTGCTAAGTCGGCGGTCTCATTCCTGGGCACACCGACGTGGCCAGGGACCCACAGGAAAGAAACGTGACAGCTGTCATCTGCTAGCAACTGGAGGGAGCGTTGAATCCGATACACGAGAGGATGGTTCGAGAGAGGGTCCTTAAGACTCTGCAGGGCACTAAGGGAGTCCGAACAGATGGCGTAGAAAGGTTGGCGGTGGCGGCAGGTATATAAAACAGCCTGGTGGAGGGCAAAAAGCTCAGCCGTAATATTCGAGCACCGGTCAGGGAGCTTGTATTGGATATGAAGGCAGATCCGACACCGTCAGTGCTCTTGGAACCATCAGTGTAAATAAATACGGCATTATCGAACCTTTCGACAAGCCTCGAGCAGTATACCAAATCCGGAGTGCTCTCCTTGGGGAGCGAACTAAGTTCAAGGTGAGTGTGAACCTGGGCCTGATGCCACGGTGGCAATGGGCTTTCGCTCAACCGAAAGGTGGAAGGAAGGGTAAAATCGAGCCGCTGAAGCAGGCGGAGAAACCGAACTCCAGGTGGAAGCAAGGCTATCGCAGACAACTGATATCGGCGATCGAGTGAGTAGTCAAAAAATAATCGGTAAGATGGATGGTTGGGCATCGACCGCAGGCGGCATGCGTACCGACACAAATGTCACGCCGAGTGGTCAAGGGTAATACAGCAGCCTCGGCATACAGACTTTCAACAGGGCTGGTATAAAATGCACCGGTCGCCAGACGTAATCCCCGATGGTGAATAGAGTTGAGACGGCGGAGAATCGACGGCCGTGCAGAAGAGTATACAAGGCTTCCGTAGTCGAGCTTCGACTGAACAATGGCCTGGTAAAGGTGAAGCAGGACAGTAAGATCCGCTCCCCATGACGTGCCACTGAGGACACGAAGAACATAAAGGGATCGGGCACAACGGGCAGCCAGGTAGGACACGTGTGTGGACCAGCAAAGTTTACGATCCATCATGAGTCCCAAGAATTTCGTAGTCTCCACGAAAGGGAGAGCAACAGGGCCGAGACGCAGAGAAGGTGGAGGAAATTCCTTGTATCTCCAGAAGTTTATACACACTGTTTTCTCAGTGGAGAATCGAAAGCCGTTCTAGATGCTCCAGGAATATAGACGGTCAAGACAGCGTTGAAGACAACGCTCTAAAAGACACGTCCGCTGGGCGCTGTAATAAATTGCAAAATTATCTACAAAAAGGGATCCGGAAACATCGGCTGAAAGGCAATCTACGATCGGATTGATTGCAATGGCAAAGAGAGCCACACTCAAGACGGAGCCCTGCGGTACCCCATTCTCCTGGCGAAAGGTATCTGACAAAACAGAGCCCACCCGTACACGAAACTTGCGATCCGACAAAAACGCTTGAATGAAAAGAGGGAGGAGGCCCCGAAGGCCCCATGTGTGCAATGTGCGGAGAATGCCCGCTCTCCAACAGGTATCGTATGCTTTCCCCAAGTCGAAGAACACTGCTACTGTTTGACGCTTCTTTAGAAAGTTATTCATAATGAAGGTCGACAACGTAACGAGGTGATCAGCAGCAGAGGGGTATCGACGAAAACCGCATTGGACATTTTTTAGAAGGCGGCGAGATTCGAGGAGCCAGACCAACCGAGCGTTAACCATGCGTTCCATCACTTTACAGACGCAGCTCGTCAGAGAAATAGGGCGATAGCTGGAAGGAAGATGTTTGTCCTTCCCTGGTTTGGGAATGGGGACAACAATGGCTTCACGCCAACTTGTGGGAACATTACCTTCAGTCCATATGCGGTTATAGGTGCTAAGTAGGAAACACTTGCCCGCAGGAGAAAGGTTCTTCAGCATCTCAATATGGATGGAATCGGGGCCGGGAGCAGAAGATCGGGACAGTGCGAGAGCACGGTCTAGCTCCTGCATGGTGAAGGAGACATTATCATTTTCACGATTAAAAGAGTGGAAAGAAGGCGTTCGTGCCTCCTCTGCCTGTTTGCGAGGGAGGAAGGCACGGTGGTAATGGGCAGAGCTCGAAACCAACGCCAAAGAACGGCCCAGTGCGTTGGAAACATCAACGGGTTCCACAAGGACTGCTTTCTCGACGGTCAGGCCAGAGATCGGGGAGTGGACCTTGATGCCGGATAAACGGCGTAGGCCACCCCAAACAACCGTGGAGGGGGTAAAACGGTTAAAAGAACTAGTAAAAGCAGTCCATCAAGCTTTTTTGCTGTCTTTTATAACTTTACGACATAGCGCTCGCAGTCAATTCTCCAACGTCGGGTGGCGGTGGAAGGTGCGTAAAGCACGTCGCCGGGCTCTAAGCGCGTCGCGGCAGGCTGCAGTCCACCAAGGGACCGGGACACCACGTGGAGAAGAGGGTGTACGAGGTATGGAATGTTCGGCAGCTGTGAGAATAACCTCTGTGAGGTATTCGACCTGACTGTCACAGTTGGGAAAATTCTGATCTTGAAAAACAGCCATGGAAGAGTAAATCCCCCAGTCGGCTTTAGAAATGTTCCAACTGGTGGGACGAGGAGATGGGGAATGATGCAGGAAGTGGATGACACAAGGGAAATGGTCACTGGAGTACCTGTCAGAAAGTGCATACCACTCAAACCGACCGGCAAGGTGAGGAGTGCATATTGCGAGGTCTATATGGGAATAGGTGTGTGTCGTGTCTGAAAGGGAGCTGGTCAACGAGGTGTAGCACATCTGCTCTAGTAAGGGCGCATGACGATGGCGAATAGATATTACAGAGGGAAAAGGAAAAGGTGGATAGAGTGATGCGGACGGCAACTGCCTGTAGGTGAATATGCAATGAAATGGGATGATGATAGACGTCGTCCCGAATGAGCATCAGAACCCCTCCATGGGCTGGAGTACCTTCCACAGGTGGCAGGTCGAAACGCACAGAGGTGTAGTGGGATAAGTCTGCACCATCACTTGGACGTAACTTAGTTTCTTGGAGACAAACTAGAAGCAGGCAGTGCAATCGAAGGAGTAGTTTTAATTCCTCCCGATTGGAACGAAAGCCGCGAATATTCCATTGAAGGAGCGCCATGATAAAAATTAGAGAAGGGAAGATAAAAAGGAACAAGCAGGTGTGGTCAGCTCGACGGCCGCTGTGGACCGGACTTCGAGGGAGCACTAATGTCGCCATTAAAGGCAGAGAGTCATGTTCCATAGGTTCAAACGAGTCATCTGCCACCTTCCCGAGTTTATCAGGAGGGGCAGCTTCCGCCGCTGGTAAATGCCGGTTGCTCGGCTAACAATAGTGCGTCCCGGCGAGACAGAAGATGATTGGGGCCGACTACTGTTGGACGGTGTGACAGATGGGTCACGCCTCGGCGGGGAAGGAGAGGAACTCTTTTTCTTTTTGGCTCTTCTGGAAGAGTGACGGTGAGAAGAGGCAGTTGACGGTTGGGAAGCCTGAGAACGCAGAAAATCTTCACGGACGGGTTCCTTTTTCAAAATCCGGGCATTTTGTTTAGGTGCCTGCGGTTTATTAGAGGTTGACGAAGACTGAACTTTAGAAGCAGCAGGAGGAAGCGGGGACGTGGAACGGGCAATCTTCGGGCTGGCCGATCGCACAACTGAGTCAGCGATAGTGAAATCGCAGGTCTGCGTACCTGCATCCTTAGTAGGTCGAGTGGAGGTGAGGACCTTACTGTATGTGCCCGCTGGGAGGACAGTGGGCTTTCGACTCGCCAATAACTTTCGAGCGGCAGATGTTGATACCTTTTCCGTAACCCGAATTTGCTGGATGACCTTTTCATCCTCATATACAGGGCAGTCTCGAGTGGAAGCCGCATGGTCACCGTTCCAGTTAAGACAGTGAGGGGACGGAGGTGGGCAATCCCCCTCATGGGTGTCCCTACCACAAGTGACACATTTTGCCGCGTTAGGGCAAAATTGACGGGTGTGGTTGTATCTGTGGCATTGAAAACAGCGCGTTGTGTTAGGTACATAAGGGCGGACGGAGATGACTTCATACCCTGCTTTGACCTTCGGCAGGAGTTCAACTCTGTAGAACGCCAAAAACACAGTGCGAGTCGGTGTCAGCTGGTTACCTACCTTTTTCAACACTCTATGGACGGCTGTTACACCCTGATCGGACATATAGGTTTGTATGTCTTCGTCAGACAACCCGTCAAGGGATCTCGTATAAACTACCCCCCGTGGCGAGTTGAGTGTGCGGTGGGCTTCTACCTTGACTGGAAACGTGTGTAACAATGTAGTCCGGATTAGTTTTTGGGCCTGGAAGGCACTGGCCGCTTCCAGCAACAATGTGCCATTGCGCTGACGCGAACAGGTTTTAACAGGGCCAGAAATTGCATCAAAACCTTTCTGAATGACGAAAGGATTTACAGAATTGAAATCTTTACCGTCGGTGCGAGAGACAACAAGAAATTTCGGTAGATTAGGCAGAGTCTTCTTTTGCTGAGGCGAATCTATCTTTCGTTTCTGGGTCAACGTCACTGAAGAAGAGAAGGAAGTCATTGCGGAAGTGTCCCCCGTGATTACCGGCGTCTCCGATGGCGCGCTCCTTCCTAGTGGAGGCCCTCTCCGAGGGCTTACCCGCCTTAGGTGATTGTACACACCTCAGGTCACACCTCCCGAGAACTGACGGAGGGACCAATCGGCATGTTCGGAAGGTACCAGATCGGGTAATCATCTCTCCCTGGGCCTGGCCTTTACCAGGGGGTACGTACGTACCGTACTTGTCTACCCGGGGCGGGGAATTACGCGTTACCCCCGTCACCTGCTACGCATGAATGCGTGGGTTGGCCTTCAGACACGCACAAGGAGGAAAGAAGAAGAATAGAGGAAGTGAAGAGAAAGAAGGAAAGAAGTGTCTCAAACGCCGAAGCGGAGACTAATGCGGAGGAGGAGGAGAAGAAGGCTAGGAGAGTACAGCAAGGAGAGGAAGACAGAAATAAAGGTTAGGAAAGGAAGGAACCAAGGAATAAGAGAAACTACAACAAGAAACCACCTTAACTCGCGAAAGACGCCCGTCCCCGGGCGAAGGCATAAACCGGGGGTGGGGGGGTGGGGGTTCGAAACAGCTGTTTACGATATGACGCGTCAAAGATTTGTATTTAAGGTTAATAGATTTGTATTTCAGGTTAACAGACAATGTGAACTTTCACGGCCGGCGCATTCTTCAGGTAAAACTTCCGGTCTGACGTTTCGTCTCGTGTGCGTTAGTATGTATCTGCGGTTTTTATCCCACACATCACTCTCTGATGTTAAATTCATATTTTATGTCCCATAATGTGTCCTATGAGTCGATTTCTTCTTATAGTCAAGCAGGTGACAAATTACAACTCTCTCATAGTCTGATGAGTTCATTAGTTGCGCGATCTACCCATCTAATCTTCCCTATTCTTATGTAGTATCATGTTTTAAAGGCTTCAATCCCCTCTTGCCTGAAATGTTTAACGTCCACTTTTCACTCCGATACAAGCCTGTACACCAGACAATTCCTTTCAGAAACTAACAATGAATTTGGATTCGTTGGTAAAAATTTCTTATCAGAAATGCTTTTTAGCCATTTCCATAGTGCATTATACAGTGGGTCTCACCTGAGAGTAGTCAGGGGCATTTTCTCTGGTATTTGAGCAGATATTTACAACTTATTTTTTGCAATGTGTAGCTGTACTCAGGCCAAACAAATTCTGCTTCTCACGCCATTCCTGCTACGTCCGGTGTTTACGTAAAGCGTCGGTTCAGGAACAAAAGGATTTTTAATGAGAATTCTTTGTGCTCAATTGATAGAGCAGTCAAAAATTAGTCTGTTGTGATATTCTGTTTATCGAAATGTATTAACAGAGACAGTAAAACACGACAATTAACCAGTACTCCGAAAACGGCTGTGCAGTGCTTCTATAAGGCGAAGCTTCAATCACCGACTTTTAGTTCTGAATGTGAAAATATTTTTCTAGCACCCTCCTACTTAGGGAGAAATGACCATCCCAATAAAATAAGAGAAATCAGATAGAAAACGCGCGCTATTAGAGAATGGAACGGTAGAGAAAAGTTATGAAAGTGGTTAATGAACCCTCTGCCAGGCACTTGAATGTGATTTGCAGAGTATCTATGTAGATGTAGATGTAGATGTAGCAGGCGGTGCGAGGTGTGGCAGCACATGCTACGGGACAACTCCATCAAGGAAGACGGTGCGAAGAAGTGTGTACCGATACGATAAGTGCTGTACGACAGTGTGGCTGGCAGCAGAGGCATCTCAGTTTTATTTCGGCCACGCCGCACTGCACAATACAACATGTACACACCTTCAGAAGTAACAGACATGATTTTGGAGATGGGTCAATGCTGCTAGCGTTAAACTGTACAAACATCCTGTTTAACTGTTGTTACTGTAATGTATAGTATCTATCTGACGAGATTCAGAACTACGAATTGTAGGAATGTGTAATGAAGTCGCCAGGTAGGCAGCTCGGATGTACGCTGAAAAGTATCCGGAACGAGAAAGAAGACAACCCTGTGCAGACACGAGCTGGAGACACTGGGGATTTGCGCCCGGGCGTCAGTGAATCCTCACTGGTTGCATGAGGCAGATCTTTAACATTAATCGATCGTCAATTTTTATGGTGTTATCGTCGGTAAGCGTGTTGCTGAGCCTTAATTCTCTCAAGTCAGGCTAAAGGGGGCAACGTACACCCAGTATTTGAATTTTTTAAACTTTTCGTGCCACACTCAGGCTGTAGAAAGATGCGTAAAATTAGTAACAGAGGCTGCAGTAAAAGTATTTGGACAAGATAGCAGAGACGGATTCATTAGGACGACTCTGCTGTCAAGATCAATAATGTCAAAATTTGGACATAAATCATAATTCAAGCAAACTACATGTTTGACTAGTATGCAAATAAAGGTATACAAATGTAAATAAATGTATATATTGTAAATATGAATCTATAATTAGTATGACCTCCTTGGGTGGTTGGTTGGTTGGGCAGAGTGTGGGTGGAACTCGAATTGAAGCCGCCTCCTCGTGGTGAGTTCTGGGTCATTTAACCAAATTTGCTAGTGAAATGGGCTAAGAGCTGCAAATTTATGATGTTATCTCTTTAAATAATCAAATCACAATAAATAAAACCTAACATATTTAAAACACAGATATAAATACGAGATATTAGCAAATTTCCGTAACATTGTGAACATTTAGAAATGTCATATTTCAAGGTCTTTAGCACGAACTGATTACATAAGCTAGGACTATCAAAAATATTTTTATATTAAACTATATATGGATACGCAGTTTTTGAGTCCTATTAGGACGTGATACTGAAAGATATATTTTTGTATGACCTTTCAGAAATTCTATTAATTTATCGTTTTTTTAGAAACTTTAAGCCCTTTGCGCGAACTGAAAATATAAGTTAGATTTTTAAATTATTTTTTCGTTAGTCAGCACATAAATACGCAACTTTCAAGCCCTATTACAACTCGATACTCAAAAATTCACTTTTTTCGGCCCACCGTAATGTACACCAGATTCCTTCACAACTAACTGCCTGTTCTGCTCGACGATATTAAGAACGAGGCAAATGATGTGGATGAAACAGGATGGTGTTCCCAGCCACCGCACTGCTTCTGCGCGACAGGCTGCACGGGATCATTTTCCCAATAAGCAATAGGCAGAAATATGAATGTACAGTGGCCAGCTAGGTCGCCCGATCTGTCGGTCCTCGACTTTTGTTTCTGGGGTACAATTAAAGATGTGGTGTACGCAGCAGAATGTGAAAACGGTGACGAGGTGAAAAATGGTGTCAGGCAGGCGTTCTCCGTACTTGATGGTCATATGATGTACTGCGCACTACAGCTAGCATTCGTTCTAGACTAGAACAATGTAGAGAACAGGACGGTAGTTTGTTCGAACACCTGCAGTAAGGTACGACCTCAATGAAATAGCAAAAGATTCTTCTTTCTCTCTTTCCCTTTGTTGTGCTGTAAGCATTTGGAGGCTACTTTTAACCGGTTTTATTATTTTATTTATTTTATGTGGACTGTTACTGGTCTACATGTACACAACGAAGAATCAATAGGCTCTATGTTAATTACGGAATGCAAATCAGTGGCAGGAAATTGCTTTGTCAGCGATTAAGTAATGTCTTAACTGTTCAGTTGCTTAGGAATTGCTTCGTAAATGTACAGTATAGCCTTGACACTAATAAGTGCAATATTTTAATGAATGTGGATTTGATACTATTGTAAATTATTTAATTTAACTGATATTGGCTCTAATAACTAAGCTAAACTAAAACAATTGTTCTCTAATTTGTTCTGTGTTTTATTAATTTCAGACCTTCATAAAATCCAATAGACATTATGGTGTTAGGTATACAGAATCTAAAAGGATAAAAATGCAGCCCTCGGTCGCAAAATTAAAATTATTTAACCTGGTTTCGGCAATAACTACGATTGCCTTCATTAGAAATTATAAATTAAAACAAATCACGTAATAATAGTTACAACTCAGCTGTAAAGCTTACATCACAAAATTTAAAATAATCTTTTAGAAAGATATGCCGTCCACTATGGGCTGCACACCTGCACGGAGGCATCAGTTGTTACAATTGTAGAGCACGCATAGAGAAATGAATTTGTGCAAATGTTGAAATGTTTGTAAATCTTAGGGACTTCACTGCTGTGGTTACCAGTCCCTACGCTTAGAAATTACCGAAACTACCTTTTTAAAACGAGACCTGAAGACTCTAAACAACCACAGTTGGTGTAATTTTGTTTAAAAATGTGATCTGTTTACTGTTAATATGTTATTTTTTTTTATTTTCTATTTATTTTATTTATTTTGTGAGAATCTAGAGTGTGACCAACGTTATTATGAGGTTCAACAATGACCCATTCAGTAACTTTTGTTCAGTAACTATGAGTGTTTGTTAACGAAAATTTATGTTGAAATAGAATAGAAACCCACATTTAATCAACATAACGTACTTTGTAGCTCAATAGTAATTCGATCATTCTTGCTCCCTCATTTTTAGATGCGATTGAAATAACATTATTCAGTGTTGATGAACGTTGGTTTATCTTGCCCTGGGTTACAAAACTGGACATATCCCTTCTTGCAAAGCATGTATTTAGGTTCCGCGCCGGCTGCGGTGGCCGAGGGGACTGAGGCGCTCCAGTCACGGTCTGCACGGCCTCTACGGTCGGGGGTTCGAATCCCCCCCCCCCCCGGGCATGGATATTTGTGCCGTCCTAGTTCATAAGTAGTTTGTACGTTTAGGGACTGATGACCCCGTAGTTAAGTCCCATAAACTATACAAACATTTGAACATTTTTTAGGTTCCGCATTACTCATCAGATGCGCTATCCGTTGCCAGCCATTATTATTTGCTTCTATTTAACAGATTCATTTTGTTTTCAGCCTTGTCAATTTCTGTTCTGGAGCCTCTATAAATGTTTCCGCGGGATAAAGCCTACCAAAGTAACAAGCCCATCCAACAGTACTCATGCTTGTCTAATTAGTGAGAGGCCCCTGGAACGCCTAATTAAGCACTGGTTACAGTGCTTAATTAGGCGTTCCAGTGGCAAAGAGGCGTTTTAATTTAACTAAAATAAACTTTACCTTTCTAATATTTGTTTCATATCACGTGATCAGTAGCTCTAAAAGAATATGACTAATTCGATGTGCTTTGTATCGACAGATCTTTCAGGGTTCTGTCAGTTCTTTTCTCGCGGTAGTGGCTGCAGGAGGAACAAACCTACGAAATTTCTGTCAGGCTGTATTCCAAGCATGTTCAATGGGAAAAGGTCAGGCTAACATTAACACCCGTCGTGCTCTGAAGAATGGTTGCCCATTCCTCGCGATTTGTCTTTGGAGTTCTGGTGAATTTTGGCATCTCGAACGGCCTGCAAGAGGACAGTGCCCCGGGTTTCAAAACCTCCATGTTGTAGCGGTGGCTGCTTAGGGTGCTGTCGAGACGTAAGAGGCGGGATCTCGTGTTATGAGCGTTTGCCCGCTACGTCCACCACAGTCTGCCCCACTGACACAACGAAGTGGCGTCGAACGCATGTGCGACCCTCACTGTACGGCAAATTAATTCGTCGGCAAACAGCAGCCAGTTAACATGCCGGTGCCGGCATTAACGTGCCTAAAGCAGTCTGCGACCTTGGTGTGTTCTAATGACAGGAGGTCGACACAATGGCATCCGTGTCATTAGTTCAGACCCGTGAATGCGGCCACGAACCGTGGTTATGCACGCCTCTACGCCAGAAGAAGTGCCGTGGTCAACACCGTGAGCGAAGCTGTTCTGTCTGCTGCAGCCAGACGGCGTTCGTCTCTCGCCACGGTCACATGCCGTGCAGTACACTGCCGACGCTGTGTGCGATCGTTTTCCTACCACTGCTTCCATGTACGCCCTGGGTGCAGCGTAACCTGTACGAGATGCAACGCCACGGAACGACAGACCCGTCGCGCAGAAAACAAACCTTCTGACCCGATCGAATGCACTAGGTGCCCATCAAGGCGGATTGTGTTTTTCTCGACTTCAAAAAGGCATTCGACGCGGTGCGACACTGCAGACTGCTAACGAAGATACGAGCTTATGGAATAGGTTCACTGGTTTGTGACTGGCTGGAAGACTTCCTAAGTAATAGAACGCAGTACGTTGTTCTCGACGGCGAGTGTTCATCAGAGACGAGTGTATCGTCAGGCGTGCCCCAGGGGAGTGTGATAGGACAGCTATTATTTTCTATCTATATAAATGATCTGATGGACAGAGTAAGTTGTAATTTTCGGCTGTTTGCTGATGATGTTGTGGTGTATGGGAGGATGTCGTCTGTAACTGTAATAACATACAGGATGACTTAGACAAAATTTCTAGTTGGTGCGAAGAAGGGCAGCTAGCTCTCAATGTAGAAAAGTGTAAGGTGATGCGCATGAGTAGAAAAAACAATCGTATAACGTTCGAATACAGCATTAGTAGTGAGCTTCTTGATGCTGTTGTTCAAATATCTAGGCGTAACATTGCAGAGCGATATGAAATGGAACGAACATGTAAGGACAGTTGTGAGTAAGGCGGACAGCCGACTTCGGTTTATTGGGAGAATTTTGGGAAGATGTATTTCACCTGTAAAGGAGACCGCGTATAAAACGCTTGTACGACCACGTCTTGAGTATTGCTCAAGTGTTTGGGACCCGCAGCAGATCGGTTTAAAGGAAGACATAGAGGCAGTTCAAAGGCGAGCAGCTAGATTTGTTACCGGTAGGTTCGACCAATGCGCGAGTGTCACGGAAATGCTCCGGCAACTCAGTTGGGGATCGCTGGAAGATAGACGACGTTCTTTTCGTGAATTTCTTTTAAGTAAATTTAGAGGGCCGGAATTTGAAGTTGAGTGTAGTACGATCTTGCTGCCGCCTACTTACATTTAGCGTAAAGATCACAAAGACAAGATAAATTAGGGCTCGTACGGAGGCATATAGGCATTCTTTTTTCCCTCGTTCCATTTGGGAGTGAACTGCGGAGTATGTATGTAGATGTAGAAGTATTACTGTAAAATCTCACATTTTAAGCATGGAGATGGTGCGCTCTTACAAATAGTTAAAATTCATAAAATGTTAAAAGTATTCATTTATTCATCTTGGCCGCTGCCGTCATCCGCCACCTAGCTACGCCAGCCCACACTTTCTGGGAGCGTCTTCCGCAGCGTCGCCTGAGAGGGCGCTACATCTTAGAAGGCTCATCAGCCGCCAGCTTCATATTACTTCAATAAACACTGCATATTGTAGCATCTTGTAAATTTAGGAACAACTTCAGCTCTTGAAAATTTGCTAAACTATGTTTATAATTGTCACTGGAACTACTAAGGTAAAGCTGTCAACAATTCGAAGATTGGTTTGAACACCACAGTGCTTTACTAGGCATAGTCCTGTTTGGAGGTGGTATGCCGTTGCCTTCCTCCGACCTTCGAACTGACTTACCCAGCCAGTTATAGAGGAACCTACAGTTTAACGTGGGTTCCGAACCACGGTGCTACTCGGTATTCTTTACATGAGCAATGCTGCCAAAGGTGAAAGAAGTGGAAAGTGACAGATAAAAATCCTAGGACCTGGCGGGAATCGAACCCTCGACCTTCGGATTCATAGTCTAGCACTACCACTGTGCAACGTAACTACTACTGTTATTAATTTGAGGCCTTTGTCCAAGATTTTTACTCAATTTCTAATTTTTAAATGTACATGATTCTTTTGAAAGTAGATATATATGCATGGGAAATTGAACCAGGGAACTGCATACGGCGTAAGCGCTCTCTTTCGAGGAAATTGAGCAATTCAGACTGTAAATCCGTCCTGTAATCCGCTTCTGCGAAACGACGAGCGCGTATTTATACCCGCACAACACTGACACTGTATTTTCTACAACATTTGGGCAGCTGTAGTTTTTAAATTGTTTAATTGCACTGTATCGGTTCCCTTTGTGTTCCGGTTGAATAATAGCCCAATATGGCAAAAACTAATTTGCACAGACAGCACGACAATCAACCATAAAGCGAATACCAATTTTGATTCCGCTCTCCACCGTTGGCTAACTATTGAAGCTCCGAATGAAATCTCAATGCAAATGCAGCGAAAAGCATAACACTCGAAAATTCGTTTACACTACTGAGGTATAAATAAAAGTATTCCACGAAATACGGCAGAAACTGTTACACTCGCACGCACACAACAGGAAATTACAGTTTCCGCACAGTGTTGTTTGGCGAGGCTGCTTCGACGCTGACGTCACGCAACAACTCAGAAAATGCAAACTTTCTGCGCATTGTTTATTGCGCCCCCCTACTTCTGATATTCCACCTAGTGTTGTCAGCGAGGTACACAGCTTTCCACTGCATATGACGGCCTCACATTGCTCATCTCTGACCTGACCATCACACCAAACAGATCGCTTCTACTGCCAGTTACACGCCACCCGTTTGTGGTTTCACTCTTGTATATGGCCTCTTATCGTGTCGTGTTACGACTATTACATCTGAGTATTCCACTTTCTACAAACAGTAGTGTATTAGTAAGTGGCCTTCGGGACCCAAACGATTAACTGGTATCCTCTATTACAATTTTCGTCCCCAGAATATTATACCGTCGTATACTAAAAGGTAATTTAAAATTACGTTAAGATTTCCAAATGAAATATTTCACGAAATGAGATACATCTACATACGATACTCTGCAAATCACATTTAAGTGCCTGACAGAGGGATCATCGAACCACCATTATACTATTTATCTCCCATTCCATTCTCTAATAGCGCGCGGGAAGAAAGAACACCTGAATCTCTCTGTTCGAGATCTGATATCTCGTATTTTATTCTGATGATCATTTCTACCTATATAAGTGGGAGTCAACAATTTATTTTCGCATTCGGAGAATATTGGCGATTGAAGTTTTGCAAGTAGCCCACGCCGCAGCGATAAGCGCCGTTGTTGTAATGATTCCCATCCCAGATCCTGTATCATTTCCGTAACGCTGTCTACCCTGTATCGTGACAATACGAAACGAGATGCCCCTCTTTGGACTGTTTCGATGTCCTCCGTCAAACTCACCTGATAAGGATCCCACACTGGACAGCAATACTCCAAAAATGGACGGACGAGCGTAGTGTATGCAGTTTCTTTTGTGGTTCTGTTGCATCTTTTAAGGATTCTGCCAATAAAACGCAGTCTCTGGTTCGCCTTTCAAAAGTGTTCAAATGTTTGTACAACTATGGCACTTAACTAAGGGGCATCAGTCCCTAAACTTACAAACTACTTATGAACTTGTTAATATTAAGGACGGCAGAAATATCCATGCCCGTGGGGGGATTCGAACCCCCCATCGTAGTGGCCCTAGAGATCGAAACTGGCGCGCGCAGTTTTTTAATACCTTTGCCTTTCGCGGGCTAGCGCTCTATTAACTTTTTATTTTATTTTTTTAAATTCTTTTCCACTTTTTTATTGCATAAGTTTCCTCTTCAGGCGTTGGCGCCTACCGGCTATATCCCACATAAAATAAACATCTCGCCTGCCAAAAAGAAGGTCTCGTGCCACCGCCACTTTTACCTTATACTAATGAAAGATGAAAGATTAAACTAAGGGAAAGAATAAGGGCTAGTAAAAGAAAAAAAATATTTTATTGTAATTTTTTAAAATTATTTATTGGAGGAGCGACACTCACGCGCCATTATATCTAGATGGCCGTTGCAGCAACCAAAAAAAAAAAAAAAAAAAAAAAAAAAAAAAAAAAAAAAAAAAAAAAAAAAAGGTCAGTTGATAGACAGTTTTTAAGAATTTATTTATGTTAATGTATATTACAGTAAAACTAAATGAACTCTTTCATGGCAGTTACGTAAAGAATATAAAACAGTAAAGAAGGGAACACTAAATAATGAAACTGAAGGTACCCTTCTGTTATTAAAATTATGACTATTCAGAGTATGTGAAAGCAAACTTTTTTTTGTCCCAACTCTTCATAGCGAGGCCCCGAGTACGTCTTCTCGTATTATCATCAAGATCCGTGTTCTGTTCTAATTGCGAATTAGTGATCATTGCCTCATCTTCTCTTACCCGGGACCCTCCAGCTATGAGGGGGATCAATGAATATACTGCCTAAATAATTAGCAAAATTCTGTCGATATCTGGAAAAGTACTGCAATTTATCGTGTCTTTCCTGTAAGAAGATCCAAAAATCAAGGACATCTTTCAGATCGTCACGAAAGAGATAATACACGGACAGTCCTTTTATACAGTTTATTGCCTATGTCTTTGAATGGGAAGGCAAGTATTTTCCGAATTAGAAGCCATACGTCCGCTGAAGAACCGCATTCAAGGCGATGGTTATCTGTGTCAGGCAAATGACATCGCACGCACATGGGAGACTCGGCCAATACAGTGGCGTGCAATCAGCTCCTTGTCGGATATATTTCGTTGACGACGAGGTACCAGGTGGCACGTATCTCCGTCGTTAAGTGTTTTTGGTGAATCGCTCGCCACACCATTGGCCACGCCACTTCTGGATGTCGTCTATGCTGTTCCGATGATGATTCTACTTAAGCAGGTTGTACACATCTCGTGCTGTCGGTGTCCTGCTGCTGGGAAGTTCCGTGTGTGTATAGCTGTATTCCAGAATGTATGTGGGAGAGCGTAGGCGCGATGTGCCTGAGTGCAGCCGGTGGCATGCAGGACGTAGGGGCAAGTTCGTCAATGAGGAGACCAGTAAAACTGTGCTGACGATAGGTCCACATATTGAGCGTGGTCTTGACATAGAGAGCCGTTGCTAGCCCGCGGACGTAGATAAGATCCAATCCTCCACTACAATGGGGGAGGGAGACGGTTGGATACCGTACCTTGAAGTCCATGACTCACAAAATATCCAAAGGTCGCCTGTATTCGCTTTGCTACCACTGGAGCCATCGGTAGGATTTGCGGCATGTGAGGTATTCGTGACACAATGTAGGTATTAATGAAAGAGAACTTTTTGATCATGTCCAATGCTCTGAGAAGGTGTCCACGGACGGTGACGCGGAGAACTTGTAGTAGGCGTTAGTAATTAAGAGCCGAAATGCGACGAACGTTTTACGTAAAGGTGACGCACAAACACCGCAATGTATCTGTCATCTGCAAAGGGCTTTGAGATCCCTCCGGTACCACGTGATTTTACTAAGTTCATTTTGCTGCCAGTAGCGTCCCCATATCGTTCGATCCATTTCAGTGCCGAGCGGATCCTTTCTTCTGAGAGACCGATGAAAACGAGATCATCCGCCTAAGCTCGGCATTGAAAGGTAGTTCCTCGTAACGTGATCCCTGGGAGACGTTGTTTCAGCCCACAGATGAGTGGCTCTGTCGCTATTGCATAGAGGATCATTGAGAGGGGGCAGCCTTGACGTACGAACGTAAGATATGAATCTGACCTTTAACAATCACCTTTGAAGTGTCATCATGAAGAAGATGCATGATCACTTCGGTGAATGCAGTCGGGAAAGCCAATCGATCCATGACAGCTTTCAAGAAAGAATGACTCACATTGTCAAATGCACAATTGAAGTCTATGGAGACTAGTGCACTACGCAGTCGACAGGCCGAAGCAATGGCAATCACATCGCGATAGTCACTAAGGGTCGTCTGGATATTGGTATCTCCTCCCAAAGACGTTTTTTAATGTGAAATAACCTGGCGTATGATGCGCTTAATCCGTAACGCCTAGATTCTGGTGAATATCTTGAATTCACTGTTCACTGTTCGGCGATAATGTTCAGTTCGGGTACGTCCAGATGTTTTGGGTACAGGAATGATGATGCCCTCCATGAAAGTCGGTGGTATGGGAACTGCTGATGATAGTATTTCGTTGTACATGTCTTTCCATCGTGAGGCCATCACATCCCTGAATGTTCTGTAGAATTCTAGTGGAAAACCATCAGATCCTGGTGATTTATTAATTTTCCCTTTGGCAAGGGCGTCTGCAACATCAT
Organism: Locusta migratoria; assembly: GCA_026315105.1. Lineage (NCBI taxonomy): Eukaryota > Metazoa > Arthropoda > Insecta > Orthoptera > Acrididae > Locusta > Locusta migratoria. The sequence continues at coordinate 431,248,085 of CM048747.1, forward strand.
CATTCGTGATATCGTCTAAAAGTGATTACCTCCATAACCGACGCTCACGTTCTGTCCAGGTACTCTCTATTAATTGTCGACACTCTTGATCTTGTAGGAGTGCCACATTTAGTTTCTATGTTTCCCGACTTTTCCACACGGTTTGCCTCCGTAAGTGAACCGTACAAATGTATGCACTGTGGTCCGAGAAGGCCGTGGGCCAGGTCTCCGCTTGTACAGTCGCTTTCACAAGGTCGGATGAGACGTAGATGCGGTCGAGTCTGCTGGACGAGTGGCTGGTCACATACGTGAAACCAGGGCGGTCACCATGTATCACCTCCCAAGTATAAGCAAGACGTAGGTGTTGTACCAAAATGCGCAATTCGGGGCATGGAGTGTAGTTAGGTTGTTGATCTTTCGGAGAGAGTATGCTGTTGAAGTCTCCGCCTAGTATGAGGTTATTTAACGTGCCAAAAAGAGAGGCGTAATTTCTTCTGCATAAAACTTTGCCCGTTACCGTCTTTTCTCTGTCCCAGAAGGGGCGTAGATGTTAATAACTCGTGTTCCCTGCAGGTCGAAGGCAAGTCCTCGCGCCGACGGTAAGTACATTACATTGGTGACCTCTATAACATCTCGAACGAGCGCAGCCGTTCCGCTGCCTGTACCATCAGCAGGGGTAACATAAGAAGTGTATCCGTAAAAGTCTGGTAGAGCGTCCACCCGAACTTCTTGCATTAACGCAACATCCACGTCAGCCGCCCTAAGCATATCACGTAGTAGTTGAATTTTGACACGTGAACTGATCGTGTTAAGACTGATGGAAGCCATTCTATAAGTAAAATTAAATTTATAAGGGGCTGCCCTCAGCCACAAAGTACGAAAAACGATTATTTTGTATTGTAACAGTCGCTGATTCCCAGCCATGCACAAAACTGTTCCATTCTATAAGTTTGCGGTTGATCTGCTCATTACTACTCGGGGAAGCGGCGTAGTCGCAGCAGAAGAACTACCACGTCAAGTAGCATCCTCACTGCGCTAAACGTTTTGGATGTCGTGTGTGGCCGAGGCGGCAGTTGACGCTGCAGCCTCGGCAGAAGACTCAGGGTCAAGATGGTCTGCCCATGCCATCGGATGAGTGCTTGCGTCTTCCGACGCCTTGCGTCTGCAGTAGCCCTTCGTTGTACTAGAGGCGCCGCTCGTCGTGTTGATCGTCAGGCGTCCCCTGAGGAGCTGTGTCGGGACCTGTCGTAGAAAACATGGCACAATTCGTCTTTGAATCATTGGTCACCAGTTTGGTGTGGTAGGGAGAGGCCTCGTTGTCTTGTGATTATGTCGATGACTCTTCGGATGAAGACTTCTTTCGCTTCTTATGCCTCTTTGAAGACCGCTGTTTCCGAGAATGTGTTTCCGTGACAAACGACGGAATTGAGTTTCGCCTATCAGGTACAAAGGCGAATACCCTATTTTGTCATAGGTCTTCTCTTCGACTGTTTCCTGCACCGGTGGTGCGGGAGGGGGGACCATATTGGTTTTCGGTTGTTCCTCCTCTTCTCTTCCTGACACGGTCATTTGTGATAGATCCTGCGGTAGTTCAGGCTCATGGCTCTGTCCGGTGTCTGTTCGTACTGCCACTACATATGTAAGAGGCAGGATTGTCGATGTGGTTGCAGGCAGTGGGTCCGTAGACTGAAGGTGGGCAATTCTTCGTTGCTGACACTCTGAGCGGATATGGTCTTCTTTGCCACAACCCGAGCAGGTCTTTGGTTGTCCGTCATATTTGACGATGGCTCTGCATCCTGCAATGTTAAGGTAGGATGGAACATGTTTAGTGAGTTCAATGCGTACCTGTCGCTCACCATTTAGCACCGGGTAGGTGGTAAATTGTGTCCACTTCTCTGCAACGTGGCTGTGGACTTTTCCGTAAGGCCTGAGAGCAATCTCCACTTCTGCCGGCAGTTCGAAAGAGTGTTTGAATATGCGAATCGTTCGGAGACCTAGACCTACATGATCCACTTTCACTGGGCCAATGTTACCATCACTATGTCGAAATTTAAGCCTGTCTTTCACTCGCACTAAATATCGCGTTACATGCAGCTTCATTTACTAGTTTAACGTAAACCACGCTGCTCACAATGGAGAGGTGGATTCCAATAACGTCGGTGCAAGCATCTTCTCGAAGAAATCGTTCCACTCCTAGCGCTTTCGGTCGTGCATATTAGGTCCAGAAGGTGAATTTCAGTGCCGATTTCCTGTATGAGTTGGCCGTGATAGGACCAATAACACTACCCTGTGGAACGCCCGATATCACCTCTGTTTTTGTCGATGTCTTACCATCGATTACTACGAACTGTGTCCTCTCTGACAGGAATTTCCCGATCCAATCGCAAATTTGGGGCGATATACCAGAACCACACAATTTGATTAAAAGGCGTTTGTGAGGTACGGTGTCAAAAGCCTTATCAAGAAATACGGACTCGATTTGAGAACCCTTGTCGATAGCACTCATCACTTCCTGTGAATAAAGAGCTAGTGGTGTTTTGCATGGATATTAAGATATACGGAATTGATTTTCGAACCCTTTTCGATAGCACTCATCACTTCGTGTGAATAAAGAGCTAGTTGTATTTCGCAAGTACGATATTTTCTTAATCCGTGTTGACCGTGGGTCAACATATCGTTCTGTTCGAGATAATTCATAATATTTGAATACAGGTTATGTTCCAAAACCCTGCTGCAAATTGACGTCAATGAAATAGGCCTGTAGTTTAGTGGGTCACTCCTACTGCCTTCTTGAATATAGGTGTGACCTGTGCAACTTTCCAATCTTTTGGTACAGATCCTTCAATGAGAAAGCGGTTGTATATGGCTATGAAGTAAGGAGCTATCGCTTCAGCATAATCAGATAGAAATGTAATGGGTATACAATCCGGGCCGGAAGACTTGTTCTTGTTGATTTTGGTTAATAGATTAATGGTGTCCAAACTCCGGGTCGCGAGCAACTTTTCTGTCAGGACGCCGAAATATTTTAAAATATCCTACGGACTGAATTATGAAAGAATGTTTTTAAGTCTTATTATTTCCATGATATTTTGCTTCCTACAAAGGAAAGTAAATGTTACCGTATTATGATTTAAGATATTGCGAATGAAATATTTACGGCACGACCAAAGGTTTTTTAAGGCAAGGAAAGTATTTAAAATTGGTTCTTTTTACAGTAGTAATTTTCCGCGAAGTCCTGATGAGTTATTATGGATAAGAAATGCGTTCGTAGGAGATAAAGAGAAATTCATACCATAAGTAGTGCGGAAGACTGCTGATGTAACTGTCGTTTTAATCTTCTTTAAAAGAAAAATTAGAGACTCAACTATAATCTAATACTTGACAGAAGAGTGCTTGTAAATATAGCTTCGAATAAATTAATGGGATTCCCCACTGTTTACTTATCTGTGTGTATATTTTCCAATTTTTAAATTAAATTTTGTTTTAAATATAAAAGCAAACGCGTAACAAACAAGCAACACAGCTTTTTAACAAAAAGCATGGAAAAATAAGGAAATATCAGCTTAAATACTTGGGAAAAGCTGCAAAAAATGTCGTTGTCAAAAAGTGGCAACTGAATTTAGATTAGCAAAAAATTTTTATTGTAAAATTCATTTTCTACATCCAGTAAACATACGCATTACAGCACTGTAAACAAACCTAATATCTTTATGGAGCACAAAAATTTGAAAAAGAGGGATTTTCAAGGAACGCGAAAGAAAGAATTAATATTAGGAAAATATTAGGCCACAAGACAATGGATGGTGAAACTTATAAGCTGAAAAGTGATAAAAAAAGAATATACAGACGTACATGGTGAAAAGGAAAACTGAAGACAAATTTTCTGGGTACATTAAAAGAATGACACCCACTAGGATTACAAGTCAACTAGCAGAATTCTACGATTATAGACCGCTGCAATCAAGACAATCTTAAGGGTCAGAATGAAGTTAGTTAACGGACTGGAACACAGTTGTGTTCATTTTAGAAGGATGAAACATATTTGGGCAGAAAGATGGTCAACCTCAGAAGCAAGACTAATTAGTTGTACATCGCTTGGTCCTTTTGGGCTCCGACGATAAGGTAACAGGAAAACTTGGATGCCTAACACCAACAATCTTCACTCCCAATATAGACAGCACCATTAGCACTATAACTCAACAATTTCACACATTTCATTGAGATTCTCATATAGTTAGTAGAAAGTATATTTCTTATTAGAGCCCATCCTGTAAGATTCATTATAATGTTATTTTCCCTTTTTTTCAAAATTCTTGCTCAAAGTTATTTGTACATGTAATAATATTGCGTGTTGCATTACATATAACTGTTGTAGTACCTACTCATTGCTGGGTCACAATTTTTTTTCCAGAAATATTATGGTCCTCACTACAAAAATGACTGGGAACCACTGATGTTGGAGGAGTAAAACTTTACACTCGTTTTATTTAAATGGAAAAATTGTCCAGCAAACTACCAACTTTCTACGCCGATTCTACGGAGAAACTTCTCCCCGATTCGTTATGTTACCAGTCCGCCTAATTTTCAACATTCTTCTGTGGCAGCGCATCTATGACGCTTTGATTCTTCACTATTTCCCATTGTCCGTAAACCAGAATCGTACAATGCTGTGGTCCATATTTATTAGCTCGCTTTATGGACAATGTTAGATACCAGTAGGCTCGTCATAGCCTGTGCCACGCTGCTCTTTACGTCCTCCCTGCATCGTCTGTTGTGGGCTGTTGGAATAGCAGTACTCCTTTGGATGATACTAGCTTTTATGATTTCCGCTACTCCCAAATTTTCCTCACTTTTCTCTTTTCCGGATTTTTTAATGTATTTTCAGAATAATATTATTCGTATGTACCGTCAGAGAAACGCGATACCACATATAAAATTGTTTTACATTTCATGTGTTCATCTCCATGCACAACTGATAAGGAACTAAGAACGTACACATTTATTCTAGTACGTACAAGTGAAGGATAGAGCCACAGATCGAGATACTGTTTACAGAAGGTTCGTAACAGTTTACAAATAAATAAATCTGATTTCGTTTCACTTCAAAGTGTACAAACTTTAATACACATTTCAGCTGATCTCGTTCTGTCATAGTAAAACCACCAAATGTAAAGCAATGATGGTGAGATTGCAACTGGATTTTGTTTCTAATTTATTGTTATTCACTGAAATCTCGTGTGCTTAACGAAGCTATCAACCTTCACCGATTTATTTACTTCCTAAAAGCTTAAGTCTTACTATCACATTAGCTAAATAATTATATTAACGAATATCTCAGCGTGTCCAAAACTTGAACGACGTGAAATGCGGATACAACATGACAGGAAACAGTGTCAACTTTCTAAACTATTCTACAACAAATGTATTCTCAGTAAGTAACAACAAAAAGTGAGGTATAGCTTAAAACACGTCCACATAAAGTGTTTCATTTAAATGACTCCCCATTAACAAATGTTGACGAGCTTCAGACATGTATTTTTTTACTGTAGCAAGACACTCCAATCGCAATATGCGAGATACCATGCTTGATATATTGATTTAGTTTTATCTGTATGTAAAATTCTAAGTGTCTATGTTGTACATGAGACCCCAAATAGCTAGTAGTGTGTAGTGTGATGTGCTCCCATTGGCCCTGGCTTCCACAGAATGAATGAAACTTTGTATGTAAGAGAGTTTAGGAAATGCTAGGCACACCTCGTCCGTTTTGTGTAGTTGTTTCTTTCAAACGCTGGGCATTGAATGTCTCTGGGCGAGAGGTAGGTTTGCCAACTGCTGAGCTGAACCCAGTCTTAGCAAAGATTCCTAATGTAGCTTGCTCTTAACCTCCTTGGCTGGGAGTAGGTCAGGTTACCTGCCTGACAAACAGTGACGCTCTCTGGGCTCCCCTCCACTACCCCTCCTCTAACGGTTAAGCAGTGGTCAAGAGAGCGATTCATTCGCTTCTTGGTAGGGTAAGTACCTCTGGGTTTGGTTCTTCTGTGGCCTCAGTTAGTTCAGGCTCCATAGTTGTACTTATGCCTTTTCACGAGTTTAATTATGGGAGTAGCAGCTACACTGTGTAGTAGTGAGATTTTGCATAACCATGCTTCAGTTTTTTCTGATGCCCCCAGTACCATTAAGAACTTTTGTTATCAATTCAAAGTGCAGGAACATATTAAGTTTCTTGTCAAGCCTTACGGTATACCGTGGGTTTACAAAGACGAGGTAGCAAAGGAAATTGAACGAATGAAATAGGATGGCGTAATTGAAGATGCTGTGAGCTCTTACAACAGCCCCTTATTAGTCATTCCCAAGAAAGACAAATCAATATGACTCATCCTCGATTCATGACTAATAAATACCATTATTGAGCCCGAGACAAATCGGCCACAGACGCTAGACGAGCTTCTGCAGAAGTTCCACGGTGTCCGTGTGCTTTCATCAATTGATGTGCATGCTAGCTACTGGCAAATCGAGCTCGACCCTGCTTGTCGCCCGTACACGGCATTTCTGTGTTTCAGGAAGGGTTACCAGTTTAGGAAACTTCCATTTAGGTTGAACATCAGTTCCACTGCCTTCATTCGTGGCTTTAAAAGCATCCTTCCTGAATAACTGTGTAAACGCATCACCACTTATGTGGACGATGCGTTAATTGCAGAAGAATCATGGGAATGCCACAGTGAAGTGTTAGAGGTGCTATTAGGTGTCTTTGCACGTTCCGGTGTTACCGTGAACTTAAGAAAATCAGAGTTTGGTCGTCCCGGAGTTAATTTCCTTGCGCATATTCAAATGTTCAAATGTTTGTTAAGCTTATGGGACTTAACTACGGGGTCATCAGTCCCTAAACTTACAAACTACTTATGAACTACTTACGAACTAGGACGGCACAAATGTCCATGCCCGAGGGGGGATTCGAACCCCCGACCGTAGTGGCCGTGCAGACCGTGACTGGAGCGCCTCAGTCTCCTCGGCCACCGCGGCTGGCCCTTGCGCATATTATTACAGGAGACGGCATTCTGCCGGACCCCTGTAAACTCGACGCGATTCGAGGCTTCCCTATACCCACCACTAAGAAGCAAGTGCACTCATTCCTCGGCCTTATAATTTTTTGTAAACGTTTCATATCACGTTGGACACCCCATCCCACTGCGCACTCACCAGTAAGAACAAGACTTGGACACAAACGTGCAATCAGTTTGAAAGCCTCAAGTGCGCGCTCTTGTCCGCGCCTCTGCTCTCACACCCTGACCTCAGCGAGGACTTCTGTCTTGGGACAGATTGTTCAAGGACGGGAATAGCTGCCATATTGTTCCAAGAGATTGAGGAGGACAGGGTAATGCGCAGGAAGACTGCGAGCCGCATTCTCACCAAGTGCGAGAAGAATTACTCGGTGACAGAGTTGGAAGCCCCTGCCGTCGTTTTCGGATTCACGAAGTTCCGTGGATTTCTCTACGGCCGAACGACGAAAGTGTATACCTATCACAGTGCTTTGCAGTTTTTAATGTTGGCTAAGCTGATGCACGGTCGGCTGCCGAGGTAGGCGCTATATCTCCAGGAGTTTCTTTTCACAGTCGAACACATACCCGGGTAGGATTGACTCCAGGGACGAACGATGAACTTAATGAAAATAATTTCCGTTTGCTGTATTTGCGTGGCATAGCCTTTAAAAATTTAATTTCCAGCTCCCTCCAGGACATAGCGCGATAGCAGGACAAAGACCCCATCCTGAAATACGTGAAGACTGGATGGAATAACAATAACAATCCGTCGATTAGGACTTACTATCTAGTTAGGCATAACATCTTGTATCGACGTAGCGATCCCAGCAAGACCAACTGGGTTGAGTGCATTCCAGATGAATGGGTGAATAAACTCATCTGGTATACACACCTGAGCTACACCCAGTATGGCCCACGTAAATGTTACATGAAACTCCATGATACCTGCTACTTCATAAATATGGAAAAGAGGATCCGGAGGGTTCTAGCAACCTGCAAAGCCTGTCAGAAGGCCAGGCCCCCACTATGTCTCACCATGCCCCTTTGTTTCCTATCATTCCTTCTCGTTTACGAGAAATGGCTGCCGTGGACTTATTCGTGCCGCCTCCATGGACAGTAATTGGGCACTCCTACATTTTTGTTGCTGTCGAGGTAACTTCAAAATTTGTCACCTTCAGCCCATTGAAAAATGCCACCAGCAAATCTGTATCACGGGCTTTTGTAAAAGATTTCTTAACTCATGCTGGGAAGGTCAAGAAGGTCATTTCAGACAATGCTTCTCAGTTTCGCTCTCCTATCTGGAGAAACACGCTACAGCGGAGACCTATTAAACCGATTTTCATTTCTGTCTATCACCCACAGTCAAACCCGTGCGAACGTGTAATGAAGGAACTGGGGAAGTTGTGCCGCTTGTATTGTCACTGACGTCATCGTACGTGGGATGAGTACATACAAGGTTTCCAGCACATTATCAACGAGCTCCCGAGTGATTCAACATCTATGCCGCCAAAGTTCATTCTGAAAAATGAATATGCGGAGGACAAGGTGCATGAGGTGGTGCTTTTGACCCACCCACAAGGCAGTAAGACACAAGGCAGTAGTTGACCTAGCATTAAGGAACATCCGCAAGGACGCGGAAAGAAGACGACAAGGCAAGGTATGTCGTGTTGTGCGGCGCTTTGTGGTTGGGGAAATGGTCCTCGTAAGATCTCGGAAGCTCTCCAGTAAGCACAATGCCTTGACCTGCAAGTTTTTCCCAGTATTTGTCGGTCCATTTCGGGCGAAAAGAATTGCGCACGAAAATGCTGTTGAGCTAGAGACCATTCGGACCAAGAAGTCCCGTGGTGTGCACCACGTCTCTAGCTTAAGATTCTATAGAGAATAAGTGTATTTATGGGTATATTTTATTGTATTTATAGGTTACATTTTTGCTGTTTGTTGTTGTCGTTGTTGTTGTTGTTGTTGTCTTGCGTATTTATGTGCACCGTGTCAACCAAGCTACCACGAAAATTGTGTCGTAAGGGTTTGTCTGTATTTCGTACCACCTTCAGCGTTGCGTGCGATTCAGTAGCTCAGATGAGTAATTTGTACTTGTACTGATCTGTCAGTAGACGCGTAAATGCGTTGCGGTTCTGTGCAAATAGTTGGTGTTTGCCCTTCATTGTGGTGAAGCCAGCTATTGTGTCTTTTGGAGCGCTAATCGGTACGATTTCTGCTTAGTCTTGTTCAAAAACGTGAATGTTTTTGAAATTTCTAAGCTCTTGTCTTTTGGTCATGTGTATGGACGCGAGAAGTGTCAATTCTCGGTACTGTCTGTACCGAGTAACTGGAGTCATTATATGTGTTGCAGTGTCCTTGCTGTAGGATTGCGTTAAGTACCTCCATTTAGGTAGAGGGAAGTGCAATACAATTGACGCAGCAGGTGTCCGCGTGCACGATCTCCAGAGAGTCATAGTATTTATTTAGTACTAATTTCCGCTACCGGGAGACGCAAAGTGTTTGTGCCTGTGTTTGTTCTCCATTTTCAGACAACCCAGCACGCAAGAGGGAAGGAATGGCGCCAGTAGTTAGATGGTAGCTAGCTGCAGTAATGTACCTTGGGTTAAGGGATAGATAATGCATGACAAGTAGCAGCGCAACGCGCCATTGCCAGTGTTTGTAGTGCCTTGCTTGTAACACTACCGCTCAGCCATATTTTAATTCCGCGCTTCTGCCGCTTGTGCACCTTCTGCTTGCTGCCTCCCTGTGTGCCTGAATCTGTGTATGTATTGGCCACGTCTTTTTTTCCTCATAGATTATCACATTATTTTAATTGTTGTTGTTTAGAGGGGACTAGGCTGCACGTTCATCAGTCCCATGTTGCGAGCAAAGTCAATGCGGCGTATTGCAAGATGAAATAAAACGAGCATTGACTCACACAAAAGAGAAAACAAAAAGGGTACGCAATGACGAGGAGCATTGAGTTAATGACACGCAAAGAAGGAAACTCAGAGAGTAAATGAACATAATTGGACTAAAAAGTTACAACAGAATATTGTGGCTGGCTGATCAGGAGAATAATAAAGGATGAGCCAGCCACTCTGCACATTCTAAAACATATGAATAAAAGCAGGTCAGACAACACGAAATAAGAAGGGTAAAAATTTGTGAGAGATGGGTGCCTGATAGATCAGGTTAAGGGACCCACCTTTAGATCAAATGGTAAAACCCAGCTGCACGGATAAAACGTAAAACACAATCAGCTGTAGCAGCATCGTCACCAAGCGTAAAAGGAAGTGCAGCTGTCAGGTCAAAGGACCGTCATAAGGCAGTTAAAAGGGGACAGTCCAGGATGTGGACCACTGTCAATAAAGTGGCACAGCGACACCGTGGAGGATCCTCCCGTCGAAGTAGATGACCATGTGTCATACACGTGTGACCAATATGCAGACGGCAAAAGACAACTGACTCCTTCCAAGAGACCCTCAGGGAGGACTTCCATGGAGCTGTAGAAAGCTTCACTGCACGGAGCTTGTTTGGGGCAGGTGAGTCAACCCACTAAGTGTTCCAAGCCCCAAATACCTTCCGGTGTAACTCTAATCGGAGCTCCCTCTCCTGAAGACCAATTTCTAGGGGTCTGGAAGTAATTGCCTGCTTAGCTAGCCGATCCACACGTTTGTTCTCCGAAATTCCATGTCCTGGGGTCCAAACGAAGACCACAGTGCGGCAGATTGAACTAGAAGGTTAACAGATTCCGGGATTGACCGCGCCAGAGAATGTTTTGGAAAGCACTGTTCAAGGGCTTGCAAGCCGCTCAGGGAGTCGCTACAAATTACATACGACTCCCCGGGACAGGCTATGAGGTGCTCAAGTGCCCGATGGATAGCGATCAGCTCCGCAGTATAGATACTACTCCCACAGTGTAAGGAGAGTTGTTCAAGGTGCTCACCGTGGGTGTAGGCAAACCCACAACGGCCATCAACTAGGGACCCATTGGTGTATACAATTTCCGCGCCATGGAAAGAACCAAGTACCGCCTGAAACTCGCGGCGGAGAGTCAATGGTGCAAGAGAAGCTTTAGAGTTACGTGACAAGTCCAGCCGAAGCTGTGTACGTGGTACAGACCAAGTTGGAGCACGGGAAAGGTAGTGAAAAGTGGGGGAAGTGGAAGGGATTCAAGTGAAGAGAGAAGGGAACGAACACGGACCGTGATCGGGAGACCCGACCTTGGCCGCCGTCGTGGGGAAAGAAGGACAACATCCAGAAAGAGAAGCCTATAATTTGGATGGTTGGGTAAGGCATGTACATGGGCAGCAAAGGAAGCGACTAAGCGCTGCCGGCGGCAACGCAGAGGTGGAACCCCTGCTTCGGCTAGCAAACTTGCCACTGGACTTGTGCGGAAAGCCCCTGTCACCAAACGGACACCAATATGGTGTCCAATACCTGTAGTGTTGATGGTGCTTCAGAGTCATACACGATACTCCCGTAGTCCAGGCGCGATTTTATGAGGGCCTTGTGGAGCAGCAGAAGTGTTGGGCGTGATGCTCCCCAAGCCATGTGGCTGAGACAGCGAAGGACATTAAGATGTTTCCAGCATTTCTGTCGCAGCTGACGGAGGTGCGGCTGCCAAGACAGCCGGGCATAAAAAACCAGACCGAGGAAGCGGTGTGTTTCTACAACTCAAAGGAGTTCGTTACCCAGGTACAGCTCTGGATCGAGGTGAATTGCCCGACGATGACAGAAGTGCTTTACTCAGGTCTTAGAGCCCGAGAAGCGGAAACCGTGGGCTGAGGCCCATCATTGTGCCTTTGTAATGGTTCGTTGCAGCCGCCGTTCAGTGACACCAATAGTGGCGGAGCTGAGGTAGATACAAAAATCATCCGCAAACAGGAAGGAGGTAACTGATGACCCAACTACTGCTTCGAGACCATTGATGGCAATCAGGAAGAGGGGAACACTGAGAACAGAGCCCTGAGGGTCACCATTCTCCTGGATATGAGGAGAGCTGAGACAGGTGCCTACACGAACCTGAAAAGAGCGGAGCGATAAAAAGTTCTGTATAAAAATTGGAAGGGAGCCCCTCAGGACCCAATCATGAAGTGTCGCCAGAATAGGATGGCGCCAGGTTGTATCAAACGCCTTTTGCAGATCAAAGAAGACCTCAACAAGATGTTCACGCCTGGTGAAAGCAGTGCAAATAGCTGATTCCAGCGAGATGAGGTTGTCAATGGCGGAATGGCCTTGTCGGAATCCCCCTTGTTGTGGGCAAGAAGTTCCCGGTCTTAAAGGGGCCTCAGCAGCCACCGACTCACCATTTGTTCAAGTAGCTTGCAGAGCACATTTGTAAGGCTGATTGGGCGGTAAATTTCAGCCGTCAATGGATCCCATCCAGGTTTCAACACTGGGATGACGGTGCTTTCCCGCCACTTTGGTGGATAAACCCCATCTGCCCAGATACGGGTAAACAGGGAGAGAAGGTGGTGATGAAACTCAGCCAAAAGGTGACGCAGGAACTGGCTGTGTATCCGATCTGGTCCCGGAGAAGTATGCAGCCAGAGCAGTTTCAAACTCCAACTCGATAAATGGGGCGCTGTAAAGGTTCCTGGGGGCGTGTGCGGAATGATAACTGCTTCCGCTCAACCCTCTCTTTAAAGGTGCGGAAGAGTGCACTGTACGTTTCAGTTGCTGAGCAATGAGCATAGTGGTCCGCCATGTACTCAGCTATGGCTTGTGGGTCAGTGCAGAGTGCACCCTGAATGGTGAGCGATGGGTTTCCTGTCGGTGGGTGATATCCAAAGAGGCGCCATACTTGGGTCCAGACCCGAGAAAGGGAGGCGAGAGTGCCGATAGAGGCGACAAACCTCTCGCAGGAATCCTTCATACTCTGCAGAACCAATCGCCGAGCTCGTGTACGCAGCCGTTTAAAGGCGATTAGGTTCTCTAGAGAAGGGTGTTACCGGTGTCGCTGGAGCGCGCGCCGATGTTCCCAGATGGCCTCAGCGATTTCCTGCATCTACCAAGGGACTGACTTACGTCAAAGTGATGCAGACGCGGTCGGGACAGTTTTCTCAGCGGCGGAAGCTATGGCCTTCGTGACCTGCTGGGCAGCCACTTCAATGTCAGCCGGAAGCGGAGTTGTTACCACTGCAGCTGAAGCATATGCCGGTCAGTTAGCCGTATGGAGCGACCAACGATGTAGCCGGTGTGCGGCTTGAGTGTGGGAGCGACAGAAAGATGGGAAAATGGTCGCTGCCACAGAGATCATCATGGACGTTCCAATTCAGATGAGGAAGGATATTCGAACTACAGATAGAAAGGTCGATGGCCGAGTATGTGCCATGAGCTACAGTGAAATGCGTTGGAGCACCCGTATTAAGAAGGCAAAGGTTTCGCTGTGTCAAGAGCATCTCCACATCCTTACCACGAGCCGAGGTCTGCATCTCACCCCACATAGGGTGGTGAGCATAAAATCCCTCAAAAAGAGAGACGGCAGAGGGACTTCGGCAATCAAGGCACCAAGGTCAGCAAGACAAACAACCTCATTGTGAGTACCTGCCTTACTCTGATCCTAACAGATCCTCAAGATTCGTAGTGAGGGGCACAGCAGCACTGGGGACAGTGGCAAGGACATAGAGGCACACACCTCCAGAGACCCTGTCACAGAAGGGACGATTTTTGAAATAGCTCTGGTAGCCAGGTAGTTAGAATCGAAAATTTTCGGGGAAAATTATCACGCTACACTCACTAGGAAACACCTTAGCAAATTAGTTATACAATTATTAACCACTTATGTGCACTGAATGATGGAAAAGCTGAAGGCTTAGTCAGATATCGTCCACGTGTTCCGTCGACAAAGTACGAACAGTATAGGCACCACGAATCGCCGAAAATATTAGATTTCAACTATGATAAGAACGCGAAAGACATTAAACATATTTAAACAGGCAAAGAAGTGATTTAAAAGTTATAAAGTGCAAGAACTATGCTAACGAAACACCATCAGAGCCTCTGAATCAGATTCAAGCAAAAATCGGCATAAAATTAGCAATCCTGTAGGAAATTAAGAAAAATCTCACTACCACACATAGTGTAGCTGCTACTCCCGGAATTAAACTCGCAAAAAGGCATAAGTACGAGTATGGAGCCTGAACTAAGTCTAGCCACGAGGCTACAGGAGAACCAAACCGAGAGGTACTAACCCTACCAGGAACCAAGAAGCAAATGAATAGTTCTCTTCACCACTGCTTAACCATTACCAGAGAGTGGTAGTGGAGGGGAGCTCAGAGAGCGACACCGTTCGTCAGGCAGGTAACCTGACCAACTCCCAGCCAAGGGGGTTAAGAGCTAGCTACATTAGGAATCTTTGTTAACACTGGGTTCAGTTCAACAGTTGGCAAACCTACTTCACGCCCAGAGACATTCAACACCCAGCATTTGAAAGAAACGATGACACAAAACTATTAATTCTGTTGAAGCCAGGGTCAATACACACTAATACATATTCGGGGCTCCATGTACAATATAGACAGAATTTCACCTAGAGATAAAACTAAATCAATATATAATGCCAGGTATCTCGTATATTGGGAGTGTCTTGCAAAAAAAAAAAAAAAAAAAAAAAAAAAAAAAAAAAAAAAAAAAAAAAAATGTCTGAAGCTCGTCAACTTTTGTTCATGGGGAGTCAATTAAATGGAACACGTTATGTGGACGTGTTTCAGAGTGAACCTTCGAACTGCATCCTTCACATTGCTTGGCTGTTGTCTTGGTGTATTGGTGTCGGGTGCTTGGTAAGTACCTGCATGGCTTGGCTTATGAATCTGTGTGTGAATGTGCTGCAATTCCTTTGTTCCCCCCCGCTCCACTATGAAACGTGATCTTAATTAACCTGTACTCAACTTTGCAGGTGGGCAATTTTAGGGCCATGTAATTGTGGATGTTTTGAATATTTTGTAAGGTGTGTTTTTTATTGTAATTGTAAAAAATGGTCTTACCCCCTTGTTGTTCTTGTTTTGAACATTAAATTAATTTGTTAAACTATAATCCTTTTGTGCTAATTTAAATTCTCCCCTCATCATTTATTTTGGATTAATGCGGGGTAATTTATTCAAGTATCTTGTGTCTCTGCTCCCTTCTGGAGCAGAAAATATTTGCGTTTCCGTTGCCAACATTTCTGATTTCTAATTTATATCCATAACTGCGGATCATTATTTAATTGTGTGCAGTTTCCTCTAAAGATTACAGTAAAGGTAGAACTGTTTGCTTAACTTATAGAATCAGAGTTTTGCTTAAGGGAACTGTATACTTCCGCCGCTGTGTGAATATCGCCGTAATTAGATTTTGTGAGCAAGCAGTCAATCGTTAAATTCACAAACACGGCTATTTAACAGTCAAAAAGAACAGCGGGCGAGTTTCAAGCTTTGTTACGTGAGGTACAATGACATGCTGAGAAGGATGAAACAGACCCATGGCATTGCAGATTTTTGTGGTAGAATGAATCCAGAGACACAAAGTACTTTGCAAAAAATGTATGCAGCATTGAGAAACCTGCTTAAATACACTTGTCAAACAATCACTACTATCGAGTTTCTCAAGTATTGTTATCTCTGAATGAACTAAAATGGTTCGACGTCTTTCTGTCTGTACTAAGGAGTGAAAACAACAACATTACAGGACGTGAGTTAATGGTAACACAACGTTCTTGCAGAAGGGGTAGGTGCTGACTTGTGTTCACTCTACCAAACGAATTACAGAGGCCATTCGGTTTAAATAGTTTAGTGAGCAGGTAGTGCAATGCAACAACAAAGGGACTTACCAGAAGCTATGCCATAGGGAGCCATAAGATGGTTTGAAGTAGTACAGATACAGAGGGAGGTGGCTACATCTATTAGACTGTCCCAAAATGTAATTTCCAGATCTTGCTCCCATTTCAGACAACAGGAACTTCTAAAAGAAGGCAAGGCCAAGGTCGTCCACGGGAAGAGATGATTGATAACCTCATACTGCCCATGTCACAGAGGTGATTTCACACCATTTAATTGGGCAAGGAGAATGACTTTTCCACTTTTATGGTAGTTGTATAGTGCTTCACTGTAAGTAAACGCCACATAAACTCAAGTAATGAGTTGATACCTCACAATATTGTTCTGTATCCCAAACTAATTGCAGTTGCAACCACTATCTCAATAAAACACGTTACCATGTTTATATTATGTATTATTTCTCACCTGATCCCCTAATGGATTTGAGCAGTGTACGTACAGTGTGTCTTTTATGCATAAATGTGTAATACTCCTTACACATCATCTGTTCAATACATTAGTTACAATTATTCCTCTGTAGTATTTGCACTCATCTATTCTTCTTTTATAAAAGGAAAGCATTATTATGGCGATATAGAAGTGTTTAATAAGAGGTTTGCAGCCAAGATCGCTGTCTTCATTTAATTACGTAACCGGTTTCGGCGTGCTTGACGCCATCTTCAGACCTAATACACAAAATGTTTTACAAAATGAGCTTCAATACATATAGCAAAGCGTCTTCTCTATTTACAATTACATTGTTACATACCTGTACTAATTTTTTACATGAATTCACTGCTGTTACAACAATTTTTTACATAGCAAGACGGTGTACATCCACATTGATGTGTCATCAAAATAAAATTTACGCGTCAATAATAAAACGTTCGAGCCAATCTTTCTTAAGGTCTAAACCAGAGGCACTTCAGAATGCAAGTTCAATAGTGACTGAAAGCAAGTACAATACTGACTATTGGGCGGGAATCCATAGACAAAGATAAAACATGAATATTATCAGATTGTCAGGTTATTGGCCATTATTGCCTGTCTTAACTACTTTCTTTTTTATTTTGGTATATAGTCTGTCAACTATGTCTGGTTGATATCCATTCCTACTAGCTATGTACTTAAGTTTGGATAGCTCAATTCTAACCTCATGGTCTGTAAGACCATGAATAATTGATATAATTCTGTATTCAAGTCTTGTAGCATGATCTCGCTGTTTAAGTATTTTCCGAAAGGGCTTCTGAGTAGTTTATGTAATTTATCGTGTTTCACCAGTGAGCATGAGTTTTATGCTACTTATATTATTTCAATATCTAAAGAGACATGTACAGGATGTCCCAGCTATTTTGTCCACCCAAAATATCTCTGGAACAATAACAGCTATTGGAAAACGACTTTCACCGGTATCAATGTACAGCTGGGGCCCATGAATGTACATATTTCGAAACATGAAAACGAAAGCAAATGTGTTTAACACAAACTTATGTTTTTTTTAATGGACACCCTATATTTTTTCTTCAGCTATCCATAGCATGACAAATCACATTAAACAATGCCGTTGATTGCATCGCAATATTCCAACTACATTCCGAGATATTGCGACGAGAAGTTGACACTTGAAAAACCCGAAATACGCTGCTAGCGCATGTCCTGAGGCTCAGGAGTGAACCCCATGCTGCCCGTAATCGCGATGTGATTGACATTCATCTTCTATGTCTTTCCTGAAGTTCCCAAATCAAAACATTTTTACCTAAACAACGGTAAAACCTTTAGTCCACTTGCTCGTTTCACTAAAACCATCAACATAAATTTTACTATTATGAGTGAATGATTCACTGTCACTTGCGCTAGATCAACAGTCAAGTAAAGTTTTAACGTTGAACGGCAGTATCTTCTAGTAACGGATTAACGATAAGCGAAGTTAACTTTGTGACTAACCTTGCGGTACACAGATATGTTACAGAACCGCATCACCCGTAGCCTATGGGATAAATACCTGGTGGAATATACGACTTTAATGGAAGACGGCAACAGACGCTATTATTCGTTTCGGACCTCTTGGTAAGTATGGAAGTGCGATTACGCATGTCAATCACATCGCGATTACGCGCAGCATGGGGTTCACGCCTGAGCCTCAGGACGTGCGCTAGCACCACATTTCGGGTTTTTAAAACGTCAATTTCGCGTCGCAATATCTCGGGATGTAATTGGAATATTGCGATGCAATCAACGCCATTGTTTATGTGATTTGTCATGATATGGATTGCTGAAGAAAAAATATAGGGTGTACATTTAAAAAAAAAGTTAATTTTGTGTTAAAAAAACACGTTTGCTTTCGTTTTAGAATGTTTACAAATATGTACATTCATGGGCCCCGGCCGTACATTGATACCGGTGAAAGTCGTTTTCCAATAGCTGTGATTGTTCCAGATATAATTTGGATGGACAAGATAGCTGGGACACCCTGTATAAGAACAATATATTAAAAGTAACCATGAAGCTGGAGAAATGTATATCTTGTGGACCGGCTGACTTTAAAACGGCGGCAATACATTAGACTGCCAAATCATAAGCCTGCATAAATCAGCCCGAACAGTGGCCGCGTGGAACACACGTCTGTAGAGCTACCACTCGTGCTGCAATACGCAATACGGCGAGCGCGCGTTTCCACTAACCCTCGGAGGCGGCGGAAGTGGTACGTCGCGAGCTTTCCCGCCAGTGACATATTAGCTGGAGACGCAGTAATCCTCGAGCAGCCGCCTCGCGTCCCCGGGATGAAAGCGGCGCGCACTGCCACGAACGCCAGCCACTTGACCCAAGCATCGGCGGGGCGGGCAATCTGCAGCGACGGCTGCCGGCTGCGCGTCGCAGTTTCAGACGGCATCGATTGAATCCGCCTTTGTGAGGCCCTCTGTATGCGAAGCTCTCTGCCTGAATGGCCGGGCGAACACACTCGCGGCAGTTCCGATCCGAACGCGAGATACGGCGTTTAGGCCCGCTGCGGGTGCTTCTGGGGAAAATTACACTCGCGCGCGGCAGACGCCGTCTGTAGCAGCTTCCGAGGAGTGGCAATCCAACCACTGCTGTGTAACACGAAATTATTGAGGCTGCCGGGCCTAACAGCGCGGCAAATTTTCCTTGCTTACGGTGCACCAATCCTGTCACTTTCCGCCTAAGCAAATATATTTTCTACATTCCGAATGGTCTTGTTCTTCCCCACATTTTTCTGGATGTTGTGACGATACTGCTGGCCCCCTCATCTCAATGTTATTGTACGATACCGGTGGCGTCGGATTCGGAATCGTGTGGTTCGATAGTGATACATGTTGCGTGTGAAGGTAAAAACGAAATAGCCAGCCTAGGAATCAGTGTAGGACAGTGTCTCGGTGATACTGTGGTTAAAACAAGTGATAGATTTCATTAATTAAGAGATTTGTATAAGACGTTTCCAGACAGTTCTATAAACAATACTTTTGTCATTGTACATTATTGTAATAAATAGACAGATGAAGGGTACAAACTTATGAAAAACATAAAGACATGGAAACAAATAGCATTGTATATATGTCAGGCTCAAAAACAAGTTGTGCTGATCAGCTAATTGTTTTAATTAATGTAAAGTCGAAATTTGAATATTGTTATTCTTTGTATATATTCACTGACGTGAGATTTTGAGTATATTTTGTGAATGGCCATGAGATTTGGTAGTTCATTATATGTTAGGAACATGAATAATGTACTCGTTAACTAATTAATTGACATTTAACATTTTGTTTTTTTCTCAAATAAAAAGTAGCGTGATTAAAACTTAAAAAGATAGGTGCGAACTAAAACTATTGTATGTATCATTTTAATTTTATATTTTGATTATTTTTGTGTACATGAAATGTTTTCTTTATGTGTTTGTTAATTGTAAACTAGTATATTCAATTGTTATGAACAATGCATAATGTAAGATCATTATTGACGATGTTATATATTTTCCTCACTGCCTTGCGTGGGGAGTTCGAGTTTTGGTCGTTTGTCAAGTGCACTGGAAGCTATGTCAGTCTGTGTTTTGAAATGGAAGTACTACCGTTCTGATGCTTTGTATACGTTAAATGTAATGTTTTGGTGGAGAAGAAGTTTAATTCAAATTAAAGAAGAAGTGATAAATTGTACATTTCGAGTATTTATTTCTACCACGACGCCCCAGGAGAATAATGTTGCAGCGAGCAGAATCCCCTTACATCGCAATGTTGAAAAGATGAGTATTACGTTTGAAAGTGGTAGAATGAAATGTAATTACTTATATAGTATATAGATGTTATAATGTGCAAGGGTCGACATGGTTAATAATATGTGGCGTGGTCAATTTTGGGCCCCATGGTTATTATCGAAAGCAACGGTTCATCGCATTTCAAGCAGTACTTACTGCAACGTTAAGATGATCTGATGAAAGGTCGAATCCGGCAATCAACAAAGAAAGTTTATTGCGCGGTTTCACCAAACTTCGTCTAAATATGTTAGAAAAACTTCAAATTCAGCGCCTCGTTTAATTTTGAAGTACCGTCAAAAGCTACAGCGTCTCATCATCGCCAGTCTCAATGAATTGAAGAGACGTTTATTTTAACAGACGCTCCAATCGAAACAGCGTCTAGTATCGTGTATTAAATCGATACTATCGAGTTTTATCGTTTGTTTTCATTGTTGTGTTCTAGTTTTCGATTGGACAAATGAATATCGCTACGTAAATAGCGGGTTTTTCAGTACGGCCAAAGTTGTGATTTGTAAGTTTCGTGAAACCGGGCAATAACAACGCTAAGAAAACGGAATAACGTGCCGATGAAATAAACAGAGGTTCTAAATTTTTGATGATGAGAAAAGTTTGTTTTAGGCCTTATTTAGAAAATGAAAGACGTAATTCCTTGCGGTAATTTCACATATAGGGGTCTCAGCGACTCAAATGCTTCTGAAATCATCTTGATATATCGTCAGACGGTTCATTTCGCAACCCCATTTAAGTATGCTATTACCGTTCGAAGAGATCCAGTAGCATAGAATCGTAGAGTTGAAAGCAGCTTTCGTATTGGGGTTAATGGTCTGTTTCTGTTAGTTGGATACTATAGTCTATTTTCAATTTGTTCCAGAAGTTTTAATGCTACTTTCTTGGACAAACTGTACCTTGTAATGAATTTTATGTCACTCATTGTGTAGAAATGATCATTGCTCTCAGAAATTTCGCGTTCAGGCCCTAGTTTTCTAGGAAATCTATGTACAATACGTCTGCATAAAAGTTATCTCCCATCTTCACAGTCAGAAGACGTGAACAGCAATAAAGTACCTATGTTACATTTACAAAACCTCCTGAATATTCAAACTACAGTAAACCTGTTTTGTATAAACGACTCGTCAAATGGTTTGACGACGCAAAATCGGCGCGTCAGTTTTGACGACGAGTTTAACGATCATTACGTAAACAGACGTCGATGAAACGCAAAAATGAAAATTAAACGATCGTCAAAGATTAAACGATCGTCAAAGTCACAAACGACGCTTGGTGAAATCTGGCATATATGTTCCAAAATATATATGCCAAGTTCGCTGTTCAGTACTTCATTTCAGAGTACCTTTTCTGGGTCGGCCGCGGTGACCGAGCGGTCTGCGTCACGCCAGTCACGGTCTGCACGGCCACTACGGTCGGGGGTTCGAATCCCCCCTCGGGCATGGATATTTGTGCCGTCATTAGTATAAGCTAGTTCATAAGTAGTTTGTAAGTTTAGGGGCTGATGACCCCGTAGTTAAGTCCCATAAGCTCTACAAACATTTGAAGCTTTTCGGGAAAACTTTGTTCTCATCTTCAGATCTGGATCTCTACATTTTAACTTAATTCACTCATCATAGAGAGCGAGCGATTTTATTATATTAGAATAAGGAGGGAGGCCAAGATCGCAGTTCTTCTATTTTATTTATTCGAGATGACCAGTTTTCGCACTCTAAAGTGTCATTTTCTGGTCTCCTGCAATTGGCATTAAACTGCTTATTAAAGCAAAATCTGAAAGGTGTGCTGGTTGATACTCATAGATAACATCATGTTATGGTGGATAGTCAGATGTGAAATGGATGGCTGGTCATAATTAAAACTGTAAAATATACTTAAATAATAACCACCAGAGTGCAGATGAATGGTGGTGCACTTGGAGGTGCATGTGCACGCTGGTCTTTATTATTGAAGTATAATTTACAGTTTTAATTTTGACCAGCCATCCATTTTATATCTGCCTATCCACCATAACATGATGTTATTTAATTATGACAACTAGTGCAGCTTCCACATTTTATATGGCGCTCTTTAATAAGCAGTTTAATACCAGTTATAGGAGACCAGATACCATAGTGTCGAATCCGGCAGTCTTGATAGACTGATAGAAGATAAAAATTTCGATTTTGGCATATCTCTTCACCTACAATTTAAATTGTAGCACAAAAATATCAAAGAGTTACTATATTTTAAAGTGTAGAGTTGCAGATCTTAAGATGACAACAAAGTTTTGTCGAAACCGGTAATCTGGAATAAAGTATTACACAGCGGTCTTGGCTTGAATAATGCCAAGCATCCACAAATAAACAACCCAATAATCTAGACTGTGAACGACGACCGTCTATCGTCTTCCATATATTTCTTATAAAATTGTAAATTATTTGATGTCGCTTGATTAGCATTTTGTTAAAACTAGAACCCCACTCTTTTTGCAGCACGAGGTATAGCATTTTTATTTCAGGTTTTAAAATATTTGTTTCCGAAATGTTAGTTAATATTGCAAGGATTTTTTATTTCAATAATTGATCATTGTCCCTGTGAGAATGTGTTTAAGTGGACGTGCGAGAATCTAATGGCTGTCTGAATGTGAGTGGCAATAGCTCGCGTTGCATGGTTCTCTCTGGCTCAGAGTTGGTAATTAGTCGTAACCAACCCCGACTGCTGAGGCGACGAAAGAGGTTCCTACACCCTTTGGTTACGAGCCAGTCGACGAGCCACCTCCAGGGCGAGTCTCCCGATCTTATCTCCCCACCACCGCTGGGTTTTCTCCAGTTTCCGGTAGCTTTCCCGCCTCGTGGCCGCTTGGTCTTCACTTTGTGCTGGGATCGTGGTGAGGTAAGGTTGGTTCTGCTCTTGTGTCTACGGAGATGGTAGGAATTAGTTGTCTAGCATGTTTAACTTAGACTCTTGAACTTAGATTCATTTTTCGGAATATTTTTTTCCGATCTTGCGCGGAAATATGTCCTACTTATTCAATACAAGTATTTACAACAGATAAACGCGGTGTATGTGTTACCAATTGCAGTTTGAACACGGTCTGTTATATTCAAACCTTTTGCGATTATGTGGCGGCGCACGAAATCTATATAAATTCTTTCTAGTTTTGTGGGGCCCGACTTCTAACAGACGATATGTTCATTTTTGTACAGTGCATGTACAAAACATGCACTGTACAACACCTTATCATTTCCTTCCGTGAGTGATATGTGTTCCACATGGTTGGTTCTTAGACTAAAGCCTTCAGCTTCCACTATTGTTTGTTCCATGGCCATCAGGCAGGTAACTATGCGTGTATCCTTCTGATTTCCACTAATATTTAGCGATCTTCTCTCCCCGCCTATTTTAATTTTTTCTGTTTCTTTTCCGAACTTGTAGTATGCACTCAGTCTTTGACAGTAATTCTCTCCGAGCATTGTACAACCTCCTTCAATAGCTTGCTTATGAAATTTTATGTATTTCTAAGGGTTGCATGCCGTAGTTTTTATTCTCAGTTTTCTGGTTTTTTGAGACTGGATTTCATCCGTCTCTGTAATCGCTCCCTTTCGCGTGTAGCTGCAATTCATTCGCTTGCTTATGTAATTATAAACATTTCTAGGGGTTGCATGCCGCAATTAATTTTCTTTATTTTTCGGAAATTGAATTTATACATTTTTTATCGATTTTCGGAACCACGTGGGTCCGAACTCTGACTTCAGGGGTTTGCAGCTAGTCACCTGAATTCACAACACTTCTCATAAAATCAGTACCTAGATAGTTTACTCTCACGTTGCAACTTAAGGGTCCGCCGTGATTTTGTGTAATGAATCCGATTTTTAACCACTTCACCTTCAGTGGAGTGCGAACTTGTAACGTAGCCGTGTGTCGCCGTTAGCGTGTTTGCTCGCGGTCTAATCTAAAGATAACTTTGCTATACTCAAGCACCATCTCAAATCAGGCATGACAGACCAGAGCCATCTTCGCAGTTTTATTGTATATTGTGTTGTGTGGTACCTTCGGTTTTTCTGAATTTCGCCTACGATAGCGGCGCCTGCTTCTGCCTCGTTTCAGCACTCTGATTTTGGTGAGTTTCGCTGTTGCATTGCATGTGTGTGAGCGAGTGACTGTTGCTTGTAAATCCTCCCCCCAGCAGCGTTAAGTTCTATGAGATTTACGTTAAATTCAATGCTGGGCATCGTCAGTATTAGCTCATGTAAGGATATGCATTTTTACTGTATCAACAAAATTGGTTCCCCATTTTGCTTGCTTTCGACCTGAATTGCCTATAAATTGTAGTTTTCGAGGACCTTCGCCATTTTATTTAATATTATTTTTCACCAGTGCTGAGAACAATCTCAGATGCAAATATTTTATGTTTAAGTTGCGTTGCGCCATAAATGTTTTTCCTAGCCACCTGTATGAAATAAATCTAACTGTGGTGGCTTGTTTTATTAATGCCTGCGTGTAATTTCGTGTGAGCTGCTACGTATATTGGCCATTGTATCGTTAACTCCTTGTTATTAGAGTAATTTGAACTAAGTCAGTTCTAAATATGGGCCAGGAAACTAGGTTATGCAGCAGGGAGTAGCCGGTAGTTCACTCGGACCTTTTGCTAATTTTACTGATAAAATTAAACTTCTTTACAACAGTAAACTATTATCTGGGTAACAGAATTCAGATTTTATTCCGTACAGTGGCCTACTTTTAACTGGTTTTAATTTTAATTGTATATGACACATGAAAATGGCTACATGGCAGGAATCATGTTTGCTCTATTATAAACTAATAAAAACAAAAGGAGAAAATTGAAATAAATTCTATATGTCTGTAGTTCCTCATTTACGAAAAGACAAAACTGTTTTAGTGAACTCACAATTATTTTTTACGCTAACATTGGACGTAGGAGTTGGCCTGATATTTTTATACTGTCTTTTGAGAAATCACAGGAACCAGTAGACCTTTAGCAGTATTAAAAGAGCCTTATTTGGTACCCTTGAGCTATGAGAGCTTCAATTTACCTGTTCATCGTAGGTCATGTACGAGGTTGGTACCTGTAACTTACTATATTTGTATACCTTATTGTCAAGCTGCGCATTACTTTACCGCTGGGAAATAATCGAGAGCAAGGTGCAGCAAGGCTAAGTCTATTTAACTGTAGGTATAACTGGAGGAACAGAGGTTTCATTGCAGGTTTGTTACATTTCAGAAGTAGTGGTAAATTCCGCAAATACGGTGGAAACGCAATCGGTTAATACAATAGATGTGATGAACTTTCTGACAGAACAGGTTAAGTTATTGTTGAATTAGAGATTTGTACATAACTAATTTGCTTGGCTAGCTGTGCAGTAGACGCAACCGGTTACAAACAAGGCTGAAACAGTGGTTGTGGCATCATGCTCTTCCGTGGAACCTTCAGCCTCTGAGCTTACCCTTTTCTGCCAAAACAACATATGCCATGATTTCTGTTCAAACGAAATGTTTTAGTCGAAACTGGTCTAAGTAACTGGTCTAATTAACTAGTCAGAGGAAACATCTGTGCGAATGTCAATTCACGTCTGACGGATGGGGCTACAGCGTATGTAATGGATTTTTAGTACTAGTGGTTTATTACGGTTGTGAAGACATTTCAGTAACGTTTCAATAGTTGTTATATTCCTCCCATAACCTTGTTAGGAGTGATCGGTGGTAGCCCAGTGCTTCTGTTGACAGCTGTAGCGGTTCTTTTGACGTCTGGCGAACAATCGACGGCGGATGGCTGCCGGTGAATCAGTTATTATGTTGACAGAGGAAACTCCCTTTTGGAACCTCTGAGATTTTTTACAAGATGACGGAGCGAATAGCTCATCAAAAACTGAACACTGATAAAGCACGAAAACCAGAAAAAGTTGTATGGAATTGTGACATAAAAAAATTAAAAACTGGCACGCAAAATGGAGCAGAGTAGCGAAGCTGTGGCGTCATGGACAAGCGTTGATAGTCACGGACTGTGATGCTGGAGGTCCGTGTTCTCATCTACTTCAGACAATGTGTTTTTACTTTTGGATTCCACTGTCCGTTCGGTCATTGACATCTACATTCTCTTTTCGTAGTCTAGTAAACTGTCATATTACATATAAGTCACGTGGTAAGTATATCTTATCGTTACTAGTAAATGTGACGATAGTGTGAGAAGGCGACACCTGACGCAGAAATGAAAACATCAACTTCGAAATTCCGGGACGTGATCTGATAGCTTGGATATCTGCATAAATCGATGGTGTACATGTACAACACTTCGGAAACGTTGAAACATGTGTCTAAACGGCGCAAACGGAGAACTGTGTGATTTGACACTGTTACGTTCATCTGTTACACTTACGTCAAAAACTTATGTTTTCATCATTTCTTTGGAAGTGATCATATTCACATTCATACGAACGCATAACTCGGATAAAGAAACATATCTCACTCACTCAGCAGGCGTACAATTGCGCCAATATGCAATTCGTAACCAATAAGGCACATGCTGTCAAAGTATTCTGTATGATCAGACGTGTTTTCCAGTGGAGGATACGGCTGTCGTCTTGTACTCAAACTTTTGCGGCTTCCATTTAAAAGCGACTATCTGTCGACTGCTAATAGAACACGTGTGGGGTATCGACATTACACTACAACGCAGACACAAAATTCAATAAAAAAAGACGTCTCAAGGAAAGGACGAACAGTTTGTAAAAACAAAAATTAGAAACATACAGCTATTACTATTACCAGTCATTGGAAGGAGGAGGCGATCTAATTAAGTTGCAAGATTCCCAGACGGAAATGTAGCCAAGATCGCTTTCGAACAGTTCTTTCTTTTCTGACTACCTGTTATTATCTTCTGATTAGCACTGAAAATTGTTAATAAAATAAAAAGTTGTCAGTTAAATAAATATTGTTATAATAATTGCTTCAACTTTTCCGGTGCGGCTTCTTATCCCAGATAGCACTGACGTCCTTCCAGAAGGACGATAACGACAGCTGACATTTGTCTTTTTGTCTGTGAGAATTCGTGCACAGTGCCATCTTTCATTACTTTGAATAGACTGCTCCCATTACAGTCAATTTTAGCTTCTATTGTCGATTGCAAAGTGGCTGGATACAGCTGCAAAGTTTAGGTCCATGCATATGATATTGAAGACTTCCTGCTAGTTGGGTTTATATTTCTTGAACTTTCTTTAATTTTTGGGACATTTTTATATATATATATATATATATATATATATATATATATATATATATATATCATCTTAAATGTTTTTTAATATTAATGATTCATCAAATTAAAATTATAAAACATTTATTTTGACATCATTACAGAAAGAATTGCAGTGTTGCAAAACTAATGTGTGATTGTGGAAAAATAACGTATAACGATCTTGTGCAAACATATGAAGGTAATTAATAGCTACTGAGAAAAAAATTAAACCAAAAATAATTCCGCTTTATCTGGGTTAAAGTATTGAGTCGTATGTCGTGTGCGTTATTGTAATTGTTAATGAATCTGCACTTTAACTAAAATTTCGGTAATCTGACTAAAAACTCTTATCAAAGTTACTCAACGTGAGTTTGAACAAAAAAGCCAAATATATAATAAAAACAATTTTTAACACTTTGTCTTTATGCATTGAGTGTATGCAATTTAAAACTTCGTCGAAAGTAGGCTGACTCATTAATTACTGAATCACTCTGAACGATAAGTATTAAATTGTAGTTGTAAGTTACTAATTACACTTTACGTTTCAAATCAACAATTATTCCTATCGTAGGTCAGTTGTCAGTAAACGTTAATTTATGGCCTACCTGTTCGCAAGGAAACACTGGTCTCAAAATTACTGCCAATGCTGCTGCAGCTGTAACGTCGAATCTAACTACAGAATTTGCAGGTGTGCAATGCGAATCCACTAATTACAAAAGAAGAAAATATCTGCATCTCTGCAGCTTTAAAAAGAAAAAAAAATAATTTGGGTTAGGAAGAAATGATCAACGAGAAACAATCTGAAGGTTTGATTTTAAAATAAATCACTTTATAGTCTCTTCATAAGAATGTTGGACATGAAATATTAACAACAGTGAATCTTTTACATTTATTTAGAGAAGTATTTTTTATTTACTTATTTTTGTTTAATAATGAAATAGATGATTCTCCTTACCTTGATTTTTCATACTATCAGATCACTTTTAATAAGCGTTGAATTCTCCAAACTTGGTTTACCTCACCATCCGTAGTAAAAAAATTATCATTATTAATGCACATAAAAATACGTCTGTTTAAAGCTCACACTGTAATTTTCATTATCTCCATGACTGACAACACGACACTCTGCCGCTGTTCACTCCTAGGTGGCAGGGCAACGAATCCTACTAGTTCAAACGCGAACCAGCACACAACAAAGTGTGTCCTCGCGGAGGCAAAGATATCAGTGGCATTCAACATGGCAGACCTCCAATGTGACTTATTTCACCTACGTTTTAGCATTGTTTACAAAATACTGGTCATTCGCTTGAACATGATTCAAGTAAGTTAAAATGTTCATGTGCAAACATTTCACCAAGTCGTAAAGGAAAATTACGTTGTTTTTAAATTTCCATGTTATAGCACCGGTTGTTGGTGACGATTCGAATATGTGCAAGCGAATGACCAATATTTTGTGGACAGTGCTCATCTAAAGACGATGACTTAGTTGAGACTGTAAAGAAGCTCTCTTGGCTACGTTTCCGTATGGGATTTATCGTTTAAAAAGTATACAACAGGATGAATCTCCATCCTCAAAGTCCAACGACGCGACCACATAACCGACACGATACGGCTTTTGACGCTTGCTCCATGTTGCACATCGTGTGCTTGAACAGCTGAGAGTTTGCATTTCTCTTCCCTACAAATTCTTCAGGTTTTAATGTTCTATCTGTGTTCAGATTTTGAAGGGATACTTACTGCACCGACTTGCCACAAAATCTGAGGCGGATGCGATGGGGAGTTTCCATTTTGAATACGGTAATACCGCACCCAGCTGATTCGACCCGGAAAACGACGACGGTCGCTATCAGCATGATTGCGTCTACAAGGCCGACTCGCATTCCCGACGGGAACTGCGTTGCGCCGTACTGTACGGGTCGTGAACCCGCAGCCTCTCGCGGCGGTGACTCTCTGTCAGAGTGCGGGGCGGAATCTCGACCTTACACTGCGACCTCTGCCCGCTGTCGACCAGTAGGCGGAGACTGCCTCCAGCTTCCAGCTTCTCGAATATTGGTTGTGCAATGTACAAGGGGTGTTCAAATGAAAAGATAAGAAACATCACAACAATCAAACCTGATGAAATTTCAAAGAAATGAAATGTTCGTATGGAATTTTTGGCCGGTAGATCCCACATGGGATTTGAAATTTATATATTTCACTTTGTGATAAAGTAGTGCGACATCTAGGGACGCGAAACATACACCGGTACCTCACCCTAAAATATTCCAGGCTGTGCCATCAGCAGACAAGATAATTCACGCTGTCATTTTCGACGTCGGGTGTACGATACTCATTAAATGCCTGGAGCAAGAATAAACCATGACGTGTACTGTGAAACAATCCGTAGCCTACGCAATTCTATCACGAGCAAATGGCCAAGGCTGGTCCCAAAGGAAGTGATTCCGCTCCATGATAAAGCGCGACTACACGTCACAAAGTCAAATAAAGTGTACTGACTATGTTCAAGTAGGAACAGCTTGAGCATTCGATCCATCTGTTTCATCGGCTAGAACATCTCAAAAAGAAGCGTTTTATCTCGGACGACGAACTGATGAACACAGTAGACGACTGGCTGCTGTAGGAATATTAGTAACAGGGAATTCTTTGAGTAGTTAAACAATGGGGATAGTTATGCTCAGGCATCTGCTGATTACTTTTGAACAAAAACACCCTCGTATATACTGAACAGTATGAACGTACGAATGAGGTATAACCAATGTGAATGAAGTACTTGGATTTGCAGCAGCGTTATTTATTCTTGGATCGTCTAAATACTTCATATTACCCCACTACCCCTATTGCTGACCCAATTATTTTTTCACGTGTTTGATCATGTTACGCCATTGTGTAACGCCTTTTCTACCTTGATAGATGCAATGAACGTGTCTTGGGGTTTCTTCAGTCTCACGTCCACAACCAAGGACAATGTCAGAACTGGCTCTCTGGTGTCTTTACCTTTTCTACAGCTAGTCATTATATGATAATACTTTCTTTTCCATTGTTACACACACACACACACACACACACACTCGCACTCGCACACTTCAGTCGCTATTTCTTTCCTACTTTCCCCAACGGTTTCTGAAATTTTGAGATAATGTTACCCTTGCCCTCCGCCTTGTTTGATCTCATGTCTTTTAAATTCTTACTGTAGTACAGGATTCCCTACTTTTTACATACAATTAATAATTACGGCGTCTGTTCGTTCAGACATTTACAGAAGACACTGTGTTTCTTATCAGTCTGCTGTCGAGAATTATTCTCTTTTATCCGATCAGTGCGGTAATGATGATTGAACGCCAAGATACAGATGCCCAAATCATGACGAAACTTCCGCCATGCTTGACTGTAGGGAGCAGGATGCTTCCTGAGGCAGATGCAGCACACAACAAGCATCTGTCAGGAGGAGATATACGGTAATTCCAAAATCTTATCCGACCAAGAATAGTGGTATTTTACGATAGCAACTTTAAAGGCCTACAGAATTACGCCATATTCGGTGGGCCGGCTATTGTGCTGACCAGCGCAGGCAGTGATGGCGGCAGACCCACCACAATTAATTGCTGGGCACGGCCGTTATCTGGTGCGTACATTTTGGCAACAGACCGAGCTCGCCGGGTTTTGTTTTCCGTTGGCACGCTCTTTCCCTACTATTCTTTTCCACCCTCTCCTTCGAACGAAATGCGGAATGAAATGTAGATCCACCGCTCACGACAGATCGGATATCAGAAAATGGCGCCCCGAAATCCACTTTCGAATTTATTTGGTGAGAGAATATTGCAACCAAGCACACCATTCTTGATTCTTGCATTTCGGTTCCTTTATATCTGCAGGAGTGGTCTGAAGATTTTGTTTATCCTACGTCTACAACTACATCCTCAGAAAGCCACCTGACGGTGTGTAGCGGAAGGTACCTTGAATATCACTATCGGTTCTCCCTCCTATTCCATTCTCGTATTGTTCGCGGAAAGAAAGTTTGTTGCTATGACTGTGTGGACTCTAATCTCTCTGATTTTATCCTTCGCGATATACGAGGTATGTCCACAAAGTAAGTTGGTTATATAAACCAAACGTGTACAGATACAGAAAAAATATTTATTGTATAAAAACCTACAACTGTTCAACTACTTTTCTACATAACTTCCGAAATTTTGTAGGCACTTGTCATAGCGTGACACAAGTTTTTGTGTGCCTTCTTCATAGAAGGTTGCCGCCTGTGTATTCAACTATGTGGTAACATGTTCTTTCAGTTCATCATCGTTGAAGTGTTGACCACCAAGGACAGATTCTAGGTGTAAGAAGAGAAGAAAGGAGGGTTCTTTTTTTTCCTTTACGTTAATGCCCGACCTCACAAGGCGAATGTGACCAAACAACTCTTACGGGAATTTCACGTTTTGACGTGTTTGATCATCCTTCGAACAATCTCGCTCCTAGCGACTTTCTTTTTACACCTAAAACCTGTCTATGGTGATCAACACTTCAACGTTGATGACGAGCTGAAAGAACAATTTACCTCATGGTTCAATACACAGGCGGCAACCTTCTGCGAAGAAGGCAGACAAAAACTTGTGGCGCGCTATGAGTAGGGCCTACAAAATTTCGGAAGCTTTGTAGAATAGTAGTTTAATAGTTATATATTTTTGTACAATAAATATTTTTCTGTATCTGTACACGTCTGTTTTATATAACCAAACGGAACTTACTTTGTGGACATACCTCGTATACAAAGGATGGAACAATACACTGCTTGATTGGTCGGTAAAAGTATGTTCTATTTATTTTTATTTATTTATTTATTCTGTTCCATAGGACCCACTTCAGGAGTAAGACTCCATGGTCATGGAACAAGTCAATACATTAATTGTTACACAATAATGGTAATAGAAAAAGTGAAAAGAATCAATAAAGAAAAATAAATTAGCTTAATTGTTTAACTTTTCTAGGAGTTCCTCGACAGAATAAAAGGAGTGAGCCACGAGGTAACTCTTCAATTTAGATTTGAAAGCATGTGGATTAGTGCTAAGATTCTTAAGTTCTTGTGGCAGCTTATTGAAAATGGATGCCGCAGAATACTGCACCCCTTTCTGCACAAGTGTTAAGGTGGTGCGGTGCAAATGTAGATTAGACATCTGTCTAGTATTCACCGAGTGAAAGCTACTAACTCGTGGGAATAAGCTGATATTATTAACAACAAACGACATTAAAGAAAAAACGTATTGTGACGCCAGAGTCAAAATTCCCAGACTACTGAAAAGGGGTCGACATGACGTTCGCGAACTTACACCAGATATTGCTCGAACCGCCCGTTTTTGAGCCAGAAATATCCTTTTTGCATCAGGCGAGTTACCCCAAAAAACAATGCCGTACGTCATAAGTGAGTGAAAGTAAGCGAAATAGACTACTTTTCGTGTTGAAAAATCACTTATCTCAGATATTGTTCTAATGGTAAATATAGCAGAATTTAGTTTTGGAACAAGATCCTGAACATGGGCTTTCCATGACAGCTTACTGTCTATATGAACACCTAGAAATTTGAACTGTTCAGTCTCACTTATCACATGCCCATTATGTGTAATCATAATGTCAGATTTCGTCAAATTATGTGTTAGAAATTGTAAAAACTGAGTTTTACTGTGATTTAACATCAACTTGTTTTCTATTAGCCATGAACTTATCTCTTGAACTGCATTATTTGATACTGTGTCAATATTACGAGCAACATCCTTCACTACCAAGCTGGTATCATCAGCAAACAAAAATATTTTACAATCACCTGTTATACTCGAAGGCATATCATTTATATAAATAAGAAACAGCAATGGTCCCAAAACAGACCCCTGGGGCACCCCATACTTAATTGTGCCCCATTGGGATTGCACGTCATAGCCATTTTCTACATTGCGGAGAATTACCTTCTGTTGTCTATTATTAAAGTAAGAGGTGAACCAGTTGTGGGCTACTCCCCGTATTCCATAATGTTCCAACTTCTGCAACAATATTTTGTGATCAACACAATCAAACGCTTTTGTTAAATCAAAGAAGACGCCTAATGTCCGTAGCCTCTTATTTAACCCATCAAGTGCCTCACAGAGAAACGAAAATATAGCGTTTTCGGTCGTTAAACCACTTCTAAAACCAAACTGTACGTTTGACAGGAAATTATGTGAACTGAAATGATCAATTAATCTTGAATATACAGCCTTTTCAATAACTTTGGAAAAAACCGATGGCATAGAAATAGGTCTATAGTTGTCTACATTATCCCTTTCACCTTTTTTATAAAGCGGTTTCACTACTGAGTACTTTAATCTGTTAGGAAACTGACCATTCCGAAAGGAAAAATTACAAATATGGCTTAGTACTGGGCTAACATATGGAGAACAGTACTTTAGAATTCTGCTAGATACCCCATCATATCCACAAGAGTCCTTAGTCTTTAGTGATTTAATTATTGACTCAATCTCACCTATGGAAGTATCATGAAGTATCATTTCAGGCAACAGCCTCGGAAACGCATTTTCTAAAAACGTTATATGATTACCTGTAGAAACTAGAGTTTTGTTTAGTTCCTCTACCATATTCAGAAAGTGATTATTGAATATTGCACATATATCTAACTTGTCAGTAACAGAAACATTCCTACTACGCACTGACGTTATATCTTCTACCTGCTGCTCCTGACCAGACACTTCCTTCACGACTGACCAGATAGTTTTAATTTTATTCCGAGAGTTTGCTATTCTTTTTGCGTACCACATAATTTTTGCATTCTTAATGACATTTTTCAGAACCTTACAGTACTGTTTGTAATGAGCTACTGCATCTTCATTCTGACTGCTTCTAACATTTTGATACAACTCCCGAAACTTCCACAAAACCCCGTACCGAGCTACAGAGCGAGTCTCTTGCAGAGTCTTCCACTGGAGTTTATCGATCATCTCCGTATCACTTTCACGATTATTAAAGACCCCGTAATGAAGCGCGCTGCTCTCCCTTGGATCCTCTCTACCTCATGAACCCCACCTGGAACGGATCCCAAACCGGTGAGCAGTATTGAAGACGTCGGCGGACAAGTATAGCTACTTTAACCTACTTCCTTCGGACTGCATTTCCTTATGAGTCTTCCAATGAATCTCAGACTGGCATCTGCTTTACCGACGATAAATTTTATATGGTCGTTCTTTTGTGTCCCCGCCTCGTCGCCGCTTTTGTGTCTCATTTCCGTCGTAGGTGTCGGTGGCCGAGTGGAATGAGACCGACACAGGAATAAAGATAGCACGCTGGTGCAGGTACGGAGGGGAGCAGCCAGAAACTAGAAACACTAGAGTAAATTAGAACGAGATATATATTGCACAGAATTTATACAATACTTAACTTTTACATAGATCAGTACTGCAGATACAGAGTTGAGCTAGAGGCCTGCGTAGTGCCTAACTGATAGCCAAGTCTTCACTGGTGCCTATCTGATTCCGAAGTCTTTACTGGTTCCTATCTCAGTCCCAAGTGAACGATGTCGTTCAGTGGTGGCCACGAGCGGCGTTGTAGCAGAGGGCGCTCGTGGCTGTCGTCGTAAGAACGCCGCGCCGTGCGTGCATGGCGGCGCGCGGCGAAAGTAGGTGGCGCGCACTTTGTACTTGTACGACACCACACGTTCCATTTTAAATCACTTCTAATGCAAACTCCCAGATAGTTTATGGAATTAACTGCTTCCAGTTGATGACCTGCTGTAGTGTAGCTAAACGATAAAGGATCTTTCTTTCCATGTATTCGTAGGACGTTACACTTGTCTACAATGAGATTCAATTGCCACTTTCGCACCATGCGTCAATTTTCTGCAGATCCTCCTGCATTTTAATACAAATTTCCATTGTTGCAACCTCTGTATATGCTACTGCAAAAAGCCACGGTTAACTTCCGATGTTATCCAGAAGATCATTTATATATACTGTTAATACCAACGGTCCCACGATACTCCCCTGTGTCACATCTGACATCACTCTAATTCTAGTCACACTTCTAGTGACACAGTAATGTTTATTCCAACTGTCTTCTGAGATGAAGACGGGTGGACAAAAACACCATGAACACCACGCAATACACTACGGGTAGTTACAAACAGCCACCACAGAGTACTCGTTAACACAAACGCGACCGTAGTACACAATTGTCGTTTAAAGACTAGTACGTTACCTTAGAATATATTATACGTTTTACTTCTGCGAGGCTGTGTGATCTTTCAGATTTCAAAAGAAGCTAACTCGATGGTTCGCAGCTCGTCAGCGCATCTGTGGCGGAAACGCCTGCAATACGTAACGTTTCCCTGCCAAAAAATGACAGCTTACACGAACCAAGATAAATTATTTGTGAAAAGGAATAGTAGGTGATACCCGGAATTTACTGACATCGACGGATCAGGATTAAGTTGTGGCAAGACACAACAAAATTGCCTTAGTGCAGAAGCTGAACATTCGTGGGAGGCATAGTTGTTAAACCCTTAATAAAGGAAGAGGACGCGTAGCGGCGAAGGAAGTATTGGCACCGTCATGAAACTTGGACACTTCATGACGAAGTACGTGATATGACTCGATGAATGATTGTTTAAATATCCCCACAGAAAAAAAATGAAAAACTTCTTCTATGTATATGAAGCAATGTGTCCGTATATCTGTTCGTGCGTACGTGTTGCATACAAATCTACAATTTTTTCCAATCTTTACGAAATTTTGCACACGTAAGCTATAACCCGTTAGGACGGTCACCGTAAATGTAAGGATCATGCACTACACATAGTTCACGAGATATCACGTCATAAACAATGAGATGCGCGAAACACTGTTGCATCAACCGACAATGTTGCACATTTCCTCGTAAACTACTGGACCGATTTCAACCGAATTTGGTACACATATTCCTTACCGTGAGTAAGCTATTGTTGTATTGGTAAGAACCACATATAACACATAGGTCGTCAGAATTGCATCATAAACAATAGGAGTTGCAAGAAACTGCCCCATAATTCAAAATTCAACTGGGCTTTAAAAATACACGATATGAGAACGAGAGCACATAGCGACTTACAACAAACGGTAAAAAAATATTATTTATTATATTTTTTCTCGTCGACAGACATAGCAAATTGATGAAAGGAAAAAAAATTCCGCTTACTACATTGACGCTGATCATGGAGTAAAATTACAAAATTCGGTACAATGTTAACAATTTATATTTTCTGCACTACAGATTTTACTCACAGGAAAATTTATAGTCCCCATAGACACATACAGCCGAATGTACCTATGAAACTGTATCACAGAACGACACATAGTTCATGCAATATGAGGGCGTATACAGTAATGTTAAGGAAACACGCTTCAGGTTTTAACGCTGCAGTGGTTGCGTCACTAAGAAGAATATTGGTAGTCGCGTGGTATCTGTGAGATACAGGGGAACATTCCATCGTTCACGTTGCAGTGAATAAGTAAACAAAACAGAGAGAAAATGTGTATTAGTCTACTACAGCAGCAATTGAATATTTATGATATAAAAATTAAGAATACAATCTTTAGATCCAATGACGCACGGGTAGCCTATTCCGGGAATATATATATCCCTTACAAGTTTGTTGACGTAATTATGAAACACCCTGACGTATGGAACACATAGCCATCGCAGTCGTTGACGTCCATTTACTGGCGGAAATATGTGCAATCTAAATTCACTTACTCGGGCTTCGCAGCCCGATTCCTCACCTACCAACAATGAAAAACGTCTCCCACAAAATTTCATCCTGCACATATTTCCGCCAGCAAATGGACGTCAAAGACTGCGATGGCTGTGTGTTCCATACTTCAATGCGTTTCATAATTACGCCAACAAACTTGTAAGGGATATGTTAGGCGTCTTGAGGAACAAAATGAGCACGGAAACCCATGCCCGGAAACATCATTCAACGACGCTACGGAGAGTCCAAGTTACAGGCACCAGCTGCTGCCGCTAGACATCCCCTCCAGCAACTTCGACGCTCTGTAGCGTCATTGGATGACGTTTCCAGGCATGGGTTTCTATGCTCACTTTGTTCCTCAAGACACCTCCCACATCCCCTAGACGTTTGTTGGTGTAATAGTGTAATTCTGAACCACACATCCATCTGAATCTTCGACTTCCATTTACTGCCGGAAATATACGCAGGAAAAATTTTTGTGACAGACATTTTTTTATTGCTAACATGTGATAAATCGTGCTGCGAAGCGCGAGTGCGCGAATTTAGATTCACCCTTTATATACGTGAGGTCTTAATTGACTATTCTAGTGTTAATCAATTACTTCTTTACTATTAACTGCATTCGCAACTGATTTTACAGTCATGAAGCACTTATACAAATGAATGTATACCTGCTAAATTATGTAATTGTACAACATTTAAATCAATAAATATGAGATCAAACTTGCTGTGATGCGTAAAAAGAGTCACATCTTGCACCACGATTTAATCCATTAAACTTTTGAAATCTGACAGTGCTCTTGACAAATTTGAACTGTGAAGCGTACACGGCTGCAGGCGAAAGCAATAGAATTCTATGGGGCTACAAGAAAGGAAGAGAATTAAACAGTGTAAATCCAACGAATACCAATTATTTCCGATAGATCTACCCATTAACTTCAAGAGACTGTAGTTTCCAGTGAGACTTGTATCTTATATTACGATTAATAAATCCCAGGGCAATCCACTAAGTACTGCGGAGTAGATTTGACATCTCCATGTGTCTCACACGGACAACTTTACGTCTCTTTTTCAGAAATGGTTTCACCAAACAATCATTCTTATTAGATTCTGAACAAGTAACAAGAATAATTGTTTATAGTCAGGGTGTGAATTAACTTAGTGTATGGAGGTGATTTATGGTTTTTATTAATATATTTCTTTCTGATATTACTCCACTTCCAATTTTGTACATTATGTAAGACAACCTTAGTTCTTATATATTCTCCCATAGGTGTAATATGTTTTTAGACATAAGGAGATGGACATAGAGAGAAGGGACAGGAGAAGTACTCACTCAAGGCTTGAATAAATAAATACATAAGTAAATATCCAGGCAAATGCGGGTTTTCAGCTGGTATTACACACACCTAAACACGCATATATCGACGAATCGTAACATACGTGATTACGAAGGTACGCTTAGTATGTTTCTACATTCAACTGGGCGACCATGGTGAATATTGAACATCTAATAACATCGTAAGATCTTAGGAAACGCATAAAGGGAATATAAAGCTTATTAGATTTCGCATAAATATGGTGTGGCGACTACAACCGAACGACTGTGGTAATTTTTCCTTTCTCGTGGTTTTGTTTCTACAAACATAAAGACATATTGTATATCAAAACCTTCCATATGCCAACTGCCCGACTCAACTTTGTCCAGGAATTCCCGTACGTTAACCTCCAAAGCCACTGTGTGATATTGTACGTACTACAGAATTGTGAAGTGATGGTCATACATTGGATTTACATGTGACTCAGATCATTCTTGCATTTGTGATACAAATCCGAAACGTGAGCTGTTTATCCCGTGAACTTGCTAGAGTTACTACTAACAAAAAACGCAAGGTTACTTATATCCGAATTGAAAGAAAACGATTGTTGGTCAGTGTGCCAACCGTAAGACCGTCACATGTTGCGTGCAACCTTCTGCGCGTGCTGGATGATGGTGTACCCAGCGCTACTCAGCTGTCGCCCCCTGTGGACGGCGGACGTCATCAGCGGGATCGGCCGCGAGGAAAGTGTGGAGACGGAAGACTGGCGCCCCGGTGTCGTCACGCTGGACTACGTCCTGATGCCGACAGCAAGACTTGGTCGGTGTCACGGAAAGTGTGAATGATTGCTGTTTATTAACGCTATGTTGAGTCCCAGAGGGGTGTAATGATTGACAAGGTTCGCAGGCCGGTGTATGATCGAGCTGGACGTGGCGTGTTGTTCCGTCAAGTGTATGCATAACGACGGGTCCCTGTGGAAGTGGCCGTAATCCCGTGTACAGCACTTGATCTTTATCCTACGAATGATAGGAAAATTATACAACCCATCCCAGTGTTGCATAAATAAAATGTGTCGGAAGCGTTGTCAGGATGGAAGGCGGAGCGGTGAAGGCTTGCGGGCGCCCTAGGAAAGGGTGGCTGACTGGCAAATAAAAGATAGAGTTGAAGTTAATATTTTGTATGTTCTGAAATACTGGATACATATCAGGAATCGCCCTGGGGTCGGATGCAATGAATGAAGGCCAGTCTGAGCGGATTAGAAACTGGAAAAGGTAAAGGTTACAGTAATGGTTCACACGGTGGCTGATGCCGAACAGCAGCTAGGCGGGAGCGGACGACACGCGGCGTTCGCCCCGCACCGAGGCTGGACCTAACAAGTGCGTCTGTTCTGTACGAGAACTCAAAACTCAAGAGAGCGAAGGAAGTGATTCTCGCACCTCTGAGTCCTGCAGCAGTAGCACACGTGATCAAACGTGGGTGTCTGCTATTGGCTCCACGGTAGCATGGAAACGTCAGAAGTTTCAGCACGGACGCCAGAAGGGTGGCGTGACTATGTTGACAATACTGAATACTTCAGAAGATCAGTATTCTGTTCTTGATCTGGGGTGTAATTATAGACCTTGTTTTACAAACTGTGTTCATTGGTGACAGTGATTATATTTTTCGAGCTCAATCGTAATTGAAACTGGAAATTTCTGAGAGAAAACATTATACTTGTCTCTTAAAAGGAACTCGTCATTATCAGTTAAGATGGATTATGTGCGTTGTTATCTTCTTCTGGGAAGGGTTATTTATAGCTTAATTGTTTATTTTTTCTATTGCTGTACGGTGTTATTTTCTTGAGGGGCAGCTGATCTAGTTTCTGTTTATTGAATTTTACTTCAGAAACATATTCTGTTAAATCTGTCATCCTTAACCTTGCTGTAAATATTGTTTGGTCAACTCATGAAATTATACCGATAGTTACAGGTTTTGGTTATAAATATCTTTCAAATCATTCCAATTTTCTAAAAGGTGTAATAAAGACTATGTTTCTAAGTTATGTGTTACTCCCAGCCCTACCGCTCAAGTAATCTGTTACAGTCGGAGGGTACGTTTTTCCGTTCCTGTGGTAATCGAGATTGGCAGTTCACACTTCCCTCTGAATGACAGAATGACTTTCTTAAACCGCATTTCTTCTTATTTGCTAACATTCACAGTACATTGGCCAGCAGAGGGCAAAATTAAACATAATAGTCGGGAAGATACTAAAGACGTTGCAGGTCACTGCGTCTAGAAAACCAGAAATCATCTAGTTAGGTGAAGAGAAGAATAGGAAGTTAAACAGAGCTAGGAGGGAGAACTTAATAACATTGGTCATCATACCAATGTTGCTAGAACTCTCTACAGAGTTTGTAAATAATTTACAGTACTTAAAACTTATGTCATTATCAGAGCTGGAGAGGCGGTCTTGTTACAAATTGTAAGTTTTAAAACATATATTAATTTTAAGGGTTAGACCGCATAAGAACTTGAAATCTTACAAAGTGATGACTAGTTTCAATATTATAGTCATTCTCAAACCTGTTACCAGCAAAGGAAGAACCATCGTAAGAACCAGATAACAAATGCTTTGCACTATAATTGCAATGTACTAAAGTAACTTGAATAAACTTGAAGGTACAACACAGCCTATTAACTAAAACGATGACAATTTATCCTATCATTGTAAATACAATAAACTCAAGTAAAAGGGTGATAAAATATTACAATTAGGAACAAACAATTGCAACATACCAGACTTTAGATGGATAAAAAATTAGATTGCCAGTTACGTCATTTTGAGGTTTTAGGCCAGTCAATCCATAACAAAATTAGTTGGAAGGAATGTGGATTTTATCATGTGAATGGGACATGTTGAAAAAATACGTCCTCTGTGGAGGATGTAATGCAGCACAAAATAACCGAAGTATATAATAAATCAGCACAGGACAAATATGAGATTAAACGTCAATTGGTGGTTAACATGTGTACCGGTTAAAAATACCTGTGAATCCAATTCATACAACGTCTATATTGCAGACTAAGAGTCACCAACTATGGATTGCTCTCGTCTTTTCGTATACTGATTTATCATATATACTTCTGTTATTTTATCCT
Organism: Locusta migratoria; assembly: GCA_026315105.1. Classification (NCBI taxonomy): domain Eukaryota; kingdom Metazoa; phylum Arthropoda; class Insecta; order Orthoptera; family Acrididae; genus Locusta; species Locusta migratoria. Next base: position 431,289,593 of record CM048747.1, read on the forward strand.
ACATAACATACCCCACATGTGCAGTTGCTTTTTCAACATTTTTCATCGTCATGATAAAATCCACATTCCCGCCAACAAAATTTTCTACGGACTGCCTGCCTCACGTTTCTATTATTCTTTTAACCAGCAAAGTAGTAAAATTGGACTTTAAAGTAGCCAGTGCAATTAAAAATTTTATAATTTCTTTAATCAAATTCTTCTACCTTGTTCAACAGTTTCATTTGTGTTCAATTTACCTAAGACTACTATCTGAGAAACTTCGTACTGACATACTTATTTCTATCTAATATATTTAATTTTTATTTTATCCGCTGACTTGATCAAATTCTTCTCGGGTTTCTAGCCGGATCATACTGGCATCTCTACACAACTGACCGCCATTATCAGGTGACGAAGCTAAGCGTCTCTCGCCGTGACTGACTAAAACCGGAGAAGGACTGATGGAACTATATACGCATCGAAAGAACAAGGCGCATCGCTAAGTACAGAGGGCATGCGTTTACTCGAAGCTGTTGACTCCGGGCGCCAGATAAGTTGTAGCGTCTCCAGTGGTGGGTAATGTCAGAAACGATAGATCGTTGCTATTTGATGCAGATGCCGATGTTTCTTCAGGTCTGATAACACAGGATTCCACTATTTACTCAGAAAAGAACCACTGTCACGATTAATTGTGTTATCTGTTTTTCTGATTTCAATTGATTCTTTCAAAACAGAATCTCAGTAAGGTGAGAGACAGTGTTCCTGCCACCGTGGAATTTTCAGGCTGCATCAATCGGGTATGGCGGCGATGTTCAACACATCTGTCACTGACGGTACGAACAGTATGGACAATGTACGTTTTGCCGCACTCACACGGCATTTTATAAGCTCCAGGCTTTCTCAGGCCATTTTGGTTGAATATATTCTTGAGATGTTACAACTCTTGAGGTAAATTTTCAGCAGCCGAGATGGCGTATACTCCTTTTACCGAGGTCCATAGGACTCCTGCACGTTCAAAATACCTATCAGTACGAGTCGGTTTCCCGTAAACTCTATCTCCAAGAGTTCCGTCATCTTTTTTATAGACCAAAACATCTAAACATGGTAACTTGCGTCCTTTTCAATGTCCATCGTGAATTTGTTTAAATGATCTAATAACCGACGCGGAGAACTAGTCCTTGTGACCAAACAAGAACCACATCGTCAACATATCTAAAAAGGCAAGTCGACTTAAAAAAAAGAGATTTTCAGTGCCATTTCCTAAATGTTCTCCATAAAATGGGATAAAAGCCTCCCCTTAGCTACCCCGTCAGTCTGCTCAAAATACTCTTCACTGAATAAGAATTACGTGGACGTCAATACTTGGTGGCAAAGCTTCGTCATTTCCATATCTAGATTCTTGTTAATTAGGATCAACGACTTTTCAAGAAGGACACGAGTAAAATGAGATACCACATCGAAACTCACAAGTAAATCAGGGGGACCAAGACGAAGAGACTTCAAGCGCTGAATAAAATCCATGGAATTAGATATATGCTGTTCACATTTACCCACATGAGGGCTGACGACTGTCGTCAAAAATGTTGCCAAATTGTAAGTTGGTGCACTCAAATTATTAACAATCGGGCGTAATGGGAAACCATCCCTGCGGACCTTCGGCAATCCGTATAATCTAGTTGGAACAGCTGCACCAGAACGAAGAATATTCTTATTATTTAGTGCTTCGTTATTATGGTATTTAGTTATACATTTTTCTTACATATAAACCCTTAAATGTCAGAGTGTCTGGTCGGTAAAAATCGTTGTATATCGACAAAGTATCCACCAACTTCTATATAATTCGTGCTATGTGCAGTCGTCCAGGAGATTGTGTGTAAACGGTTAGTATTAAGTAACATCTCAGCTATGGATTACAGGAGCCGCGGTGGAGTGGCCGTGCACATTGAGGCTCTACGCTCCGATGCGCTGGACCGTTCCCCGTCGCGTGTTCGAATCCACCCTCGGGCATGGATGTTTTTGTTGTCTTTAGTATTCTTATACGCTTAAGAAAAATTTGAACATTTTCGGAGTACAGGAAGAGCATAACTGTGAGCACGATGTGTTGAAGTCCTTTGGGGAAGACGATAGAGCGTACATATATTTGTCGTTTAGACAGTCCAGGGTTCAGGCCCTGATGATGCGAACTTTTCTACTTTACATACACCAAGTATTATATGTGACAACCTATTCCTGACGTGTAAAAGGACTTCGGATTTTATAGTGTTGTGTTATTAGCAGTTTTCTTCCAATCCGCAATCTACTGGTTGAATGCTCAAAATCTGAGCATATTTAATACGGGATTCATAAAACGTGCTTGGTACACGAAAGTAATTTGGTTCATAAACTTTTTTGTACACAACCAATATTCTAAAAAGTTCGTTCCGGAAATAACAATACTGTGCGTCTGTGGTGTGTTTTCATCCTGAACTTTGTTTCCTTACTATTTTTTATTTTTGATATTACTAGTATTATATATTTAATTATGTTTATAATTTTTAATAATAAGATTGCTATTGTTGTTACTGTTATTATTGTTATTTATACTGCAGCTCGTGTGATGCAGTTCTCTCTCTATTGATACGTTCCGATTTTGTTCTATGCAACTACAACATAACCCTATAGGCTCGCTCTTTAAAATAAACGAAGCAATGGCAGACTGACAACAACACAGTGATGTAAGACCAAAAGCGTGCTTTTAAATGTTAGGATATCGTTGCCCCACATAAATATTACCAAATAAAATAAAAAATTGGTGGTAGGAGAACGGAGTTGAACCCAGAAACATTTGAGTAACAAAGTAACGCTCTTCCAACTTGCTCATAGGAGCTCGACATAATATGCTCTCACAGCTATGGTCTTTCTCTACTCTGTAGGTCACGTGTTGCTTAATATTGTAGCTCTGCACGTTCAATTGGACGACAGAATGCAGCGTAAATTATATCGAGGTTTAGGTTCAGACTATGTCGATATACAAAGTTTGGTACCCATGTGACTGACATTTGGTGTTTTGAGTGTTAGTTAAGAATATAATCATCATTCAATTGTTTTGTTGTTATTTTTAGATTTAAATTTTTATCTGACGATTAGAAATAGTTGTAATTCTTGTACTTTTCTTATAATACAAATATTTACCTGCGATATTTCCACCTCTAGAGGAAATATCAACTTCACACCTTTCTTAGAAACTCCAATAAATACCGTATTTACGCAAATCACCATAGGAAATTCTCAAAATTGGGGTGCGCATAAGATTCGGTGACGCATTAGATTCATGTACAAACTTGAATCGTTCACCGCTATTTCTTACCCTATATGATCTGAAGTATAGAGGTACGGTATCCGTGCGACCGCGCATCAGGCTGTCGAGTTGCGCGCAGTCCATCGCACGTGTGAGCGTCCCATTTAATCACATGTGCAGCGTCGTGGTCGCTTGGGCACGTGAGTGTGAATAGAACCTTAGGTAGTCACGAAATGGAAGGCAAGCAGAGAAGACTGTCGTATGAAGCGTAAAGGAATTCTTTATGCTGAAAAATATGGTAACAGAATGGCAGGAAGGGAGGTCGATGTAGCCGAGAGTAATGTTCGCTTATGGGAAGAAACAGAAATTGGAATTATTTGCAACTACTGCTACTAGAAAGAAATTTACTAGACCTCAGAAAGGAAGACATCCAGTCGTTGAAGTAAATGTTTTGGAATTCGTCCGAGAAAGGAGGAAGAATGGACAACCCGTGACGAGAGAGAGAGAGAGAGAGAGAGAGAGAGAGAGAGAGAGAGAGAGAGAGAGAGAGGTGTTGCTGCTGCTCTTAATATACAAAAGCGAGGGTTCAAGGCTAGCCGGGGATGGATTGATCGCTTTATGAAAGGAGCGGGCTTATCTCTACGACGCCGTACAACAATATGCCCAAACCTTCCACATGATTTTGAGAAAACACTTCAAGAATTTCAGCGGCGTCTTATCACCCTTCGGAAAGAGAAGAATTTTTCGATGGGCCAAAAAGGCAACGCTGATGAAACTCCAATTGGGTTTGATATGCCACGTAATTACACGATTGGCGAGAAGAGTACAAATGAAGTTACCATCAAAACATCTGGATGTGAAAAACAGCGCGTAAATGTAAAGCTGGCAATCACGGCAGATGGGAACAAACTTCCCCCTTTCTTAATCTTCAAGCGAAAAACAAGCTCAAGACTCCGAAAAACCAAAAGCTATTCCATGATGATGTCATTGTTCGGAATGAAGAGAAAGAATGGATGACTGAAACTTTGATGCACGACTGGCTCCGAAACGTGTGGGAACTTCGCCCTGGTGGACTTTCCAAGCAACCATCAATGATTTGCCTTGATGCATTTCGTGGTCATCTCACTGAAGAGGTAAAAAAGAAGATCCATAGTGTACGCAATGACCTTGTTGTTATTCCTGGAGGAATGACTTCCATATTACAACCCCATGATATTAGCGTTAATATACCTTTCAAAGGCTACGTTCAGGAACAGCCCGAAAAATGGTTTTGCGAACCAAATCGTGAACGGACTCCGTCAGAAAAAATTGAACGTGCTGAACCCTTCATTATTGCACACTGTGTTTCAGCTACCTATAATAGCATCGAAGTACCAATGATCGTAAAGTCATGTAAGAAATGTTGCATTTCCAATACTCTGGATGGCAGTGAAGATGATGTGATTTGGAACGACACCGAGGATGGCGAGGATAGAGAAAACGAATCAATTTCTGTTGTAGACTCTTCCGAGGATTCCAGTAATGATGACATGTTTCTTTGTATGTTATGTATATAATCAAGTTAGGAGTTCTTTTGTAATAATGAAAATTTCACTTATTATCGTATTGTTATTTCTTACTGTTCATGGATACATTCAGTATTGTTTGAAATAAAATAAGTATTGTAATATAAATTTCAACAATACCGAAAGAAAAAAAAAATTACCCTTCGAGCGATGTACAAAAATTCCTTTTTTCAGTAATTTAAAATCTTAAATTTGAGTACACATTACATTCGACGGCGCATTAGATTCGCATAACTACGGTAAGTAAAAGCAAAAGATTGACTACAGAGACATACGAAGAATTTATATCTATATTGACATGCATCTACTTTCAGAGTAAAAATACCGAAAATAATTTCTGACAAAACTTACTCCATGCTCAGTACTGAAGAACTTTTACTTTCGATTCAACGCACAATAGCCACGAAAGGGAATAGTGCCGCCATCTTGAGACGTCGGGTTATGCCATCTGAGTGGCATCTGATCGGTGGCGGCCGAAAATTTAGTCTGTATAGTTGGTGCCGATCGGTTGATCGATGCGAAATTAAAAGTGGGAACACTTTATTAACAAACCAACACAAAGTATGACATCGCCGTTATTACTGCAAATTTCTCTGAAACGACTTGAAATATGGGCGAAATATAAGCAAGAATAAGTTGTAGAGATTGTCTTCCTATACAAATCCGTTTATTCAGTTTAAGTTTTGAGCTGTCAAAGGACCATGGCAAATGGCCCACTTTTGTTGTTATTTGCGTAAAATGGGCCAGTATAACACCATGTGATGATGATACCAGTATGGCATATTCCCTACATTGTTCACTACAACCGCTGCTACTGGATTCAGTATTGATCCAAATAGGATCTGCATGTGATTTTGGGGTATAGCAGTCCATGTTGAATCGACATATCACGTGTAACACCGGCTGGTATACACCGTGTAACAGTGTGTGGTATACTGCGTGTAACAATTGGTGGTATACTGCGTTTATCAAATCAAATGTTCAAATGTATGTTAAGCTTATGGGACTTAACTACGGGGTCATCAGTCCCTAAACTTACAAACTACTTATGAACTACTTACGAACTAGGACGGCACAAATATCCATGCCCGAGGGGGGATTCGAACCCCCGACCGTAGTGGCCGTGCAGACCGTGACTGAAGCGCCTCAGTCCCCTCGGCCACCGCGGCCGGCCTGCGTTTATCAGCGAGTGGTATATACAGCGTAACAGTGGGTGGTATATACAGTAAAATTCGGTTCCACAGTCATCGACCAAACGTTTTCAATAGGCGTGCGATCGGGAGAATATGGAGACACACAGTTGCAATCCGATGGGCGCCGAATATGACTTGAACAATGTGTGCTACGTGTGATTAGGCACAATGTTTTTTGCAGTGTGGCCGTGGGCATCCTCCAGAGGTACGGGAGGACAACAGGTTCTAACACTTCACTGCTGTAAAAATGGTAAGTGTAGTGGAAATGCTTCGGGGTCTAATCACCCATACCATAATATCTATTGGGTAAAAAATCGATTATAGTGGCTTTTCTATAAATTTGAAATTTATGTTTTCTACTGACTTCCTTGGACTTCAAATCCAAGACGTTTTTGCTATTTTAACTTTCATGCTCGACAGTAAATTTGATGTTTGGGTGGAATTTGTTTGATCAATTTCTCTTGAAGTTCCATCAAACAAAATAAGCCTCATCTACATATCGTTTGTAATTAATGCGTTTATATTGCTTGAAAAAAAAGTTACTAAATTATTTATGTAAATGTTGGCATTCAGCATAGCCAGAAAGCTCCCCATTGGATCTCTCTGCTCAGACTAATTGATAATGATATGGAAATAGTTATAGCACTAAAGTTGGAATTTCATAAACTTCATAATTTTCAGGTAGACTGATTGTTTTATATTTGAGCAAGTTGTTTTTAACTATTGAGATTGTTATTTTACTTCAATATTAGTGTACTAGTTAACCATATCAAGGTATGCGATTGTAGCTTTATTTAGTATGGGGATGTCTCATGATATATCCTAAAATTTTATGAGTATTGATTACACAGACATTATTTTCAAACTTATAAACCTTAATGAGTTTCATACAGTTGTTTTTATTTTTTATTTATTTAATATATGACGGAGAGGACGATTTATTTCGTCAATCATCGGTTGATAACTCTGTTGAGATTCGATTTTTGGGCATAGGAGTCATTAAGTGTACCTTCACCCCTGCGACACTTGTAGTAATGCGTTAGAAATTGGTTTAATTAGTCTCTGGAAAATAGTATTTGAGAAGGAACAAGTAGCCGATACAATTATTTCGTATGCCCTTATGAATATCATGGACAGTAATGGATTGTAGGCGCATCACTGACTTTCGAATCGTTGCTATTGCTGTTATCTGAATAGAAACCAAATTTGCTAACTTGTACTGAATGCTACACCTTCAAGAACATTTAATTCAATCTTAACTTTCTTCCCCTGTTGGTTGTAAACTTTTAGATTGAAATATTAGTTACGTAACGTACAAATGTAACAATGCAAACTGAGTCTCTTCTCCATAGTTTCATCAATAAGATTAAAACAGTGTATTAACACATGATAAATTTTGTGGCATCAAACACACGTCCCGTGTATCCGTAAGCGTTAACGAGATATTTGTGTTTTACTTTCATTTTGTTGTTGCCTTTTTCTTATACGTCACAGACGTTAGCACTTTAAAAACTTCCTTCCTCCGTTTTCATTTCGTGCTTCACAGTTCAACTCAATCTTTAATATCCTTCCTAGGCAGCTGACGAGTAATGCTACCTGGATTAATTTTTAAAGGCTTCCTCTTTATGCTTGTTCAAGTCGTCATATGAGGCGTACTCAGGATAATGAGCTATAAAATATTCTACAAGAGACTGCAGCAGCCATTTATGAATCGCACTATGTACCGATATGCGAAGTACAGAAGTATACTTTGTGCGCACTGACGGCGAATAGATACCATCCACAAAGCCCCTTTGAAATGATTGGTTATCTTGTCTCAGTCAACCGCTCGTGACGATTATTCTACTGAAGCGCCAATAGTGTGTTATTCGAGAACCGTCCCTTGGCTGTATCAAGTGGCCGTTTTCGTTTAGACGTTAGCACCAATATTAAGAACTCGGTGTATCCATCTTGCTTGGATGATGGGAAGACGGCGATATATTAATATGACAAATGAAAAATCTTCAGCCGCTATTTTGGACTTTAAATTCTAGTTTCGAGAATACATAATTCAGGATCTGAAGAAGGGAACAATGTATATCGAACTAGTAATTAAATGTGGAAAAATAACGGCTGAAGTTTGCTCATTTGTCAAATATTAAGATCTACCGTGCACTTTTTAACATGAACTGTGAAGTTGTGAAGGCATTTTTACCTAGCAATAAGCAATGCTAATGGATTTTATTAATGACCAAAGGAGAATACGTAGTGGCCAAGTCATGAAATCTCCAAATCCGCGAGAAAATATATATTGTACATCATTCTCCAAATTTCACAACTCCACACTAAGCTCAATTTTTAGATTATTGACATTATAGACGCACTCGTAATGGGGTTGGCTGCTGTCTTACATAGGCGCGACTGACACAAGCGCCGAACGGTCAGTTTTCACCAGAAAATTACTCGTAGGAAAGCGCTTAACGAGGGAAGTTGATTCAGTCGTCTCATAAGCAGTGGCGGAATAAAGGGCGGAGTAGGGGGGCGGACCGCACCGCCCCGGGTCTCTCGTCTTGGAAGCCTCAAATACCTCGAAAGCACGTGTCTTCTTTCTTTCTTTCTTTTTGACTGCCCGACCTCTCGTTATGGAGGCCTCCAAATCACTAAACTTACTTACTTATAGTAATACAAGTATTTCCATGTGGACGAGAGGCCTCATTTTGTTTTGCCGCCGCCCCAGGCCTCCGACAGCCTTAGTTCGCCACTGCTAATAAATCTCTTGTCACCGCGATCAAACAAAAATATGGCCAGTATATCTTGAATTATAACTGTGACTGCAATGTTCATCGGGCACTGCTGTCAATATTATTTTTAGATTTCCCATTTCTCAATCAGTGAGACTTTTGACTAGGGGTTACAAGAATATGTAGTGAGTTACAATCTCGAACGTACATCAAGACAAGCATTGCGCAAAATACTTCATCCTCGAGACGGTCCAGTCTTTGTGACGTGCTGCTTCTTGATTTTCAACAAAATGTGGTGGACAACAAAAATATGACATGCCGCACTCTCGCTACAGAAAGCGATGCCGATTTGCTTCTTATGGGAGTGCTTGGTATCTGGACCATTAAAACCATTGTTTCCCATCTGATGCCTTGATGGAGTTACCGCCAAAACGGAGGACATAACGCAATGCCGGCCGCAGTAGCCGAGCGGTCTTCAGCGCGCCAGTCACGGTCTGCACGGCCACTGCGGTCGGGGGTTCGAATCCCCCCTCGGGCATGGATTTTTGTGTCGTCTTTAATATAAGGTAGTTCATAAGTCCAGGGACTGATGACCCCTGAAGCTTAACAAACATTTGAACGTAACGCAATTTTATAAACTGACAAAGCTATTTCAGACAGTGAAGAATTTTATGACTGACAACGGGCGTAGAAGCCTACACAAAGGCCCGGCGCAAAGGTAGCACAGGGAAAGCGAGGCAGAGGTAGCTCGCCGTTTGTAATGCACGCTTTGCAATGGGACACTATGCGCCAAAGTTGACGCAACCGAGACGCATGGTAGCGTTTGATTGGGACAGGTCTCTGGTTGACCACGGCGCACAGTTTTCCTGAGCCTCTGTCACACCGTATCATATCAAGTAATCCTATGTGCCTCAAGAAGGGAAAAAAGTAGTTTTATGTAGACGAAGAAAGGTTCATCCTGTGCATTTAGTTTCTTTATAACACATTTACTTTTTTTGTAAGTTAAAATAAATTCAAAAACACTACATTGACATTTTCACCATGCAGCACAGTGTGTTGTGATATGAAACTGACGGATTAAAACTGTGTGTCGGAACGGAGAGTCTGAGCTGGGACCTTTGTTTGTCGCGGGCAAGCGCTCTACTCAGCAAGCCATCCCGGCACCTTCGCGGCCCGTCCTCAAAGGGTTACTTCCGCCAGTACCTTCCCTCCTACGTTCCAAACTTTATATAAGTTCTCCTGCAAAACTTGCAGTGCTAACACTCGTGGAAGAAAATTTAAATATTAAATTTTATTCCACAACATTGATGCAGTCACATATGGGCACTTGATTTTATTTAACTACTCTAATGTGAGCTAAATGAAAAGATTCTGAAGTAGACAAAATTACTTTTTCCGAAACCCGGGTGAAGGTTTATGTATATAAACCATTTGACTGGCTGAAATTTTGCTCGCTTTTTGATTACAAAAGAACTGTGAGAAATATCTGATTGTAACTAACCGCGTAAAATATTGTCATAACTTTGATTCTCTGTTACGTCTTCCTCTATTACCATGTGAATTTCTTTGAAGTGCCGTCTATTTAGTCAGAAGCGTTCCCTGAATGGTTGATTAGGAACTTCCATAGTCTGCACAAGTACGCGGTATATTCTTCACTTTTGCCTGTTGCACGACAAAGACCGTTCATTGCCCCCACAAGCACATTCCTGGCACGCACTCGCGCGCGTGCACACGCACGCACACCCACACACAAACACATATATAGAGAGAAAGAGAGACAGACAGACAGGGATAGAGGGGGGGGGGAGTTTTGAAGGAAACTCGAGAATTCAATCCATCTGCAGAGGACATGCAGCACGTGATGTGCACTGTGGGCGCCACACGCTGCCGTGACCTGCCCATGTTGCGTGCAATGAGCGCTGACCTCCAGAGAAGCTTCACCTGTACTGCGTTAAATGTGAGCCGGCCGGGCAGTGATGAGCTAGTGGAGTCAAGCACATTCAACACCAGGCAGCGTGTAATTCGCAACTCATAATAATTGATCTGTCCTTTATAGCCGACCTCATCATCATTAAGAAGCTTCTAGTTCCATACGTTTTATAGCACTTACGGTCTTCCTACAGCGTTTTAAAAAGTGTAGTAAGTAAGAGGGCCATCCCCATGAACCACAAACATTGCCGAGAGGGGGTGGCTTGCGTGCCTCAACGATGCAGATAGCCGTACCGTAGGTGCAACCACACGGAGGGGTATCTGTGGAGAGGCCAGACAAACGTGTCGTTCCTGAAAAGGGGCAGCAGCCTTTTCAGTAGTTACAGGGGCAACAGTCTGGATGATTGACTGAGCTGGCCTTGTAACATCAGTGTAGTTTTGCTACACGGCTACTGCGAACGGCTGAAAGCAAGGGGAAACTACAGCCGTTACTTTTCCAGAGGACATGCAGCTCTACTGTATGAAAATATGATGATGGCATCCTCTCAGGTAAAATATTCCGGAGGTAAAATAGTCCCCCATTCGGATCTCCGGGTGGGGACTACTCAGGAGGATGTTGTCATCAGGAAAGACAATACTGGCATTCTACGGATCGGAGCGTGGAAAGTTAGATCCCTTAATCGGGTAGGAAAATTATAAAATTTAAAACGGGAAATGCATAGGTTGAAGTTAGATATAGTGGGGATTAGTGAAGTTCGGTGGCAGAATGAACAGGATTTCTGGTCAGGTGAGTACAGGATTACAAATACTAAATCAGTTGGGGGTATCACAGGAGTAGGGCTGAAAATGAATAAGAAGATAAGAATGCGGGTAAACTACTATGAGCAGCACAGTGATCGCATTATCATTGTCAACATAGATACGAAGCCAACACCGACAACAGTAGTACAGGTTTACATGCCAACTAGCTCTGCCGATGATGAGGAGATCGTAGGAATATATGAGGAGCTAAAGAAAATTATTCAGACAGTTAAGGGAGAGGAAAATGAAGAAAAGGAAAAATAGTACGTGAATATGGACTGAGTAGAAGGAATGAAAGATGAAGTCGCCTGGTAGAATTTTGCACGGAACATGATTTAATCGTAGCAAACACGTGGTTTAAGAATCACAAAAAAAGGTTGTATACGTGGAAGAGACCAGGAGACACCGGAAGGTATCAGATAGATTTTATAATGGTAACCGGAACCAAGTTATAAACTGTAAAACATACCCAGGGGCAGATATAGACTCTGACCGTAACTTGTTTGTCATGAACTGTAAGCTGAAACTGAAAAAAAACTGCAGAAAGGTAGGAAAATAAGGAGATGGAGGAACGTGAAGTTCTGGAGAAATTCAGACGGAGATTTAGGCATCAACTGACAGAGACAGGGGGAAATAAAACAGTAGAAGAAGAATGGGTAGCATTGAGAGTAAAATAGTGAAGGCAGCAGAGGACAAAATAGGTAGAAAGACAAGACCTACAAAAAATCCTTGGATATCACAGGAAATACTAAATTTAATTGATGAAAGGAGAAAATACAAAAATGCAGTAAATGAAACAGGCAAAATGGAGTACAGACGACAAAAAATGAGATTGACAGGAAGTGCAAAATGGCTAAGCACGAGTGGCTAGAAGCCAAATGCAAATCTGTAGAAGAATGTATAAGAAGGGGAAAAGTAGATACCGCCTACAGGAAAATCAAAGAGACATTTGGGGACAAGAAAAGCAACTCTACGAGTATCAAGAACTCAAATGGGAAACCAGTTCTCAGCAAAGAAGGGAAAGCTGAAAGGTAGAATGAGTACATAGAGCAGCTCTACAAAGGAAATGAACTTAGAGACGATGTTGTAGGAAGGGAAGAGGAAGTAGATGAAGATGAAACAGGAGATACTATACTGAGAGATGAATTTGACAGAGCCCTGATTAGACCTAGGTCGGAACAAGGCCCCAGGAGTAGATGACATATCCTCAGAGCTACTAAAGTCTCTGGGAGAGCCAACCATGACAAAACTATTTGAACTGGTGTGTAGGATGTATGAGACAGGCGAAATACCCTCAGACTTTAAGAACAATGTAATAATCCCCATTCCAAAGAAAGCAGGCGCAGACAGGTATGAAAATTGCAGAACCATCAGTTTGATAAGTCATGGTTGCAAAATTTTAACACGAATTATCTACAGGAGAATGGAAAAGCTGCTAGAAGCTGACCTCGGAGAAGATCAGTTTGGATTCAGGAGGAACGTAAGAACCCGTGAGGCAATACTCACTTTACGTCTTATCTTAGAAGATAGATTAAGGAAAGGCAAACCTACAGTTTAGCTTTTGTAGATTTGGAGAAAGCTTTTGACAATGTTGACTGGAATACACTCTTTCAAATTCTGAAGTCAGCAGGGGTAAAATACAGGGAAAGGAGAGTTATTTACAACTTGTACAAAAGCCAGACCGCAGTAATTAGACTCGGCATGAAAGGGAAGCATCAGTTGGGAAGGGAGTAAGACAGGGTTGTAGCCTTTCTCCAATGTTGGTCAATTTGAACAATGAGAAAACTATAAAGGAAAGCAAGAATTTGGTGAAGGAATTGAAGTTCAGGGGGAAGAATTAAAAACATTGCGTTTTGCCGACGACATAGTAATTCTGTCAGATACAGCAAAGGCCCTAGAAGAGCAACTGAACGGAATGGACAGTGTGCTGAAAGGTGCTTATAAGATGAACATTAACAAGAGCAAAACTAGGGTAATGTAGTGCAGTCTATGAAAATCGGGTGATGCTGAAGGAATTTGATTAGGTAACGAAGCAATAATGGAGGTAGATAAGTTTTGTTACTTGGTCAGTAAAATAACAAATGATGGTCTCAGTACATGGATATAAAATGCAGAATGGCAATGGGAAGAAAAGCATTTTTGAAAAAGAGAAATTTGCTAACATCGAATATTAATTTAAGTGTAAGGAAGTCTTTTTCTCAAGGCATTTGTGTGTTGTGTTGCCTTGTACGGGGTTCAGGGGGAAGAATTAAAAACATTGCGTTTTGACGACGACATAGTAATTCTGTCAGATACAGCAAAGGACCTAGAAGAGCAACTGAACGGAATGTACAGTGTGCTGAAAGGTGCTTATAAGATGAACATTAACAAGAGCAAAACTAGGGTAATGTAGTGCAGTCTATGAAAATCGGGTGATGCTGAAGGAATTTGATTAGGTAACGAAGCAATAATGGAGGTAGATAAGTTTTGTTACTTGGGCAGTAAAATAACAAATGATGGTCTCAGTACATGGATATAAAATGCAGAATGGCAATGGGAAGAAAAGCATTTTTGAAAAAGAGAAATTTGCTAACATCGAATATTAATTTAAGTGTAAGGAAGTCTTTTTCTCAAGGCATTTGTGTGTAGTGTTGCCTTGTACGGGAGTGAAACATGGACGATAAGCAGTGCGGACAGGAAGAGAATAGAGGCTTTTGAAATGTGGTGCTACAGAAGAATGCTGAATATTAGGTGGGTAGATCGCATAACTAATGAAGTGGTACTGAACAGAATTGGGGAGAAAAGGAATTTTTGGCTTTCCCTATCTAAAAGAAGGGATCGCTTGGTAGGACACATTCTTAGACATCGAGGAATCGTAAATATAGCATTGGAGGTTAGTGTGTGGGGTAAAAATCGCAGAGGGAGACCAAGAGACGTGTATAGTAAACAGAGTCAAGTGGATGTGGGTTGTCGTTCTTAAGAGGAGATGAAAAGGCTTGCTCAGGATAGAGTGGGGTGGAGAGCTGCATCAACCAGTCTCCGGACTGAAGACCATAACAACAACAACAAGAAGTAAGTGGGATATCCGAATTTTCTTCAAATAGTGTTATCTAAATACAAGGTCTATAAATTTTTGGCAACATGGAAATTAGGTTTCATAACGACGGATCTACTGGACATTCCGAATGGCTTGTGTCTTAGGACTTCACTGAACGTAACGTGCCATCTGTGTGTACCCTTTCATCAAATATACAGTTTTGTTCCAATGTTTATGAAATTTTGTACATGTAAACTTCAATCCACGACGATGACCGCCGTAAGTGTAAGAATCACGCACAACATGTAGTTCATGAAACATGACGTCATAATCAATGACACGCGCGGAGAAACTGCTGCATTATGCGACAATGCTGCTCATTTTCTCCTAAACAACTTGCCCGATTTCTACAAAATTTATACACATAATTCCTTACCATGAGGTAACAATTACTGTAAGAGTAAGAACCACATACACATATGGTCCAGGAGGTATCACGTCATAAACAATAGGAATCGCAAAAAACTGCTACATTCTGAAATGAGATTATTATTACACTGCCATTAAACATAATTTTAAACCTGTATTATAATTTTTTCGCTAATGGAGACAGAAAAATGATGAGAAAAATGTTTCCCACTTACTACTTCATCAATAATAATGGAATAAGCTACGGCATTCCCTATGATGTTACAATTTATAATTGGTACATTACTATTTGTAGCTGCAAGAAAGTTTGCACACACATATAGGTGAATGAATATACACCTACAAAATTATTCAGTTTTACAACATATTATCCAATATACGTGTTACCGTATTTACTGCGATGGTAACAACCTTTCACATCATGCGTCACGTTTTAACACATTTACGTCTTTACTACTAAGAAACTCCCGTGTTCCAATCATCAGAATGAAATTGCTGAAAGTTGACAGTGCTGTTGATAACTGTGAAGCGTGCTCGGCTGTAGGCGAAAGGAATAGGCTTCTGTAGAGCTGTAGGGAAAGGAAGACAATGAAAGATTGTGCGTCCAACGAAAACTCATTATTTCCGGCACAACTATCGTTTAATTTAAAGAGACTGCTGTTTCCAATGAGACTAGTATTTTCTGTTATGATTAATAAATTACATGGCAGTCTATTAAATACTGCAGAGTGGTTTTGACATTTCCATGTTTCTGACACGGACAACTACATGTCGCTTGCTCAGGGGTGGGCTCCCCAAAGAATTTATTCCTATTAGATTTTGGACTAGTAACCACAAATAGTTTACAATCAAGTATTGAATTAAATGAATGTATTAAGGTTACATATCATTTGCATCTTGATGAGTACCTGTCTTTATTTCGATACTGCAGTTATTTTGTACATTATGCAAGACAGTCTCATTTCTTGAATACTTTCCCATAAATATGGTATGTTATTAAAAATGATATGGATAGAGAAAAGTTGTATATGAGAAGTACTAACTCGAATCATGAATAAATTAATAAATACCTGAGCAAATGTCGGGTTTTCAGCTAGTCCACATACATAAGTTGACATAAGTTTAATTCCCTCTTAGAATTTATGAAATGAACAAGATTTGTTGTTGAAACTTCGAAGTACATAAAATGATCCCATTTACAGATTACAAGATTCGTTTGTCGGAACCTCCGTAACTGATTATACTGATCTTTGTAAAGGAGAAGTACGCTTCAGTTACACTCTTCCTTTATCTTCTCACATACGACCGGTTTCGGACATGATAATCCCATCATCTGCTTCGTAAACAAATCAACAGCCGTACAGCCGCCACACACTTTTCAACGCGAGTTGGTCACTAGTCGCATGTGTCAGTTGTCATCCCATTGTATCCTACACATGTTCGTTTGGAGACAAGTCCGGACATCGTCGTGATCACGGAACTTGCTGAATGTCTTGCAGAGCACATTGACTTTCAGCGCCAGTGCGTGTCCCAGCCTTGTTCTTCTGAAACGAAAACGTCACCTTTCTGTTGCAAGAATGCCAAAAGAACGCGTCCCACAACAATATGCACATGCCCATCGCTGGTCCCTGTTCCCTCCATAAATGCCGAATTGTGGTACCTTATCGCAACTCACACCGGGATGGAGTCAGAGTGCATTCTTCGACACAGCGTCCTGTAGATCTAAGTCGTAAGCACAAAACGCTAGCACTTGCTGCAGGCAGAGTGTGCTTTCATCGGTGAAGACTACAGCCGGCCATTCCAAATGATCCTCTGACGGCAGTAGTCGATCCTTGCGCATCGATACTGTGGCGAAGCGGAAGACGGGCTAAAAGTGTGCGTCTCCGTTAGTGCCCCTGGCAGTAACCCGTTGCCATCATATCTCGCTGACGCACGAGGGCTCACAGACCATCTATCTCTGCTGTGGTACGTGCAAGACGTGCCAATGCTGTTCTTGAATTCTTACCCGACGCGTCTGCTGTTTGGACGTCCAGAAACTCACACAAGGGTGACTGTAACGTAAATGTGTGAAACCAACAGATGCCTTGCTTCGGAGAGGTATATATTGCAAGTGTGTATTCTGGGCGTGTATCGGACTGACCCTTCTGAAGAGCTGCCACACGCGTTGGTTATGCTGCGTCAACTCATCCGCTTAATGGTTGAATTTCCAAAAATATCGAAACACGTGTTTCAAAATTCCAATCAAAAATCTTTGTATGCTTTGATATAAAATTGCCTGAGAAGCAACGTATTTTAAAATTCCCGATGATCCCCTGTTTCGCCCCTTAAGGGATGGAATATAGAAAAATCGTTGATGCCTACTGTGTAAGATAGGCAAAGTCCACAAATTTCAAATTTCTAACGTCTGTAGACTCAGTTTTCAGCACAGTTTTATGTCTTTCAGAAACGGATCGAGAACGCGAAATTTCTTCTTACGCTTTGGCATATTTCTTGGTAGTTTTTCTTTTCAAACTGAAAAATGCACTTATTTTTCTTTATTCGTATGCTTGTTGCAGAAAAAGAACTGAAAAATGTGCATCACCTTTCGCTGCATATAACCCCTTCGCTATTATCGTCTCAAAAGTCTCGCTGATCTTCACTCCGAAGTTTATATAAGCTGACGACTTTCAACAAATATATCTTCCACGCTCTTATAGCTATCGTCACGGAACTGCTGTGCTGTGCAACGGGAGACTTTATACTATAACAACACTGGGAAATCGTTCGTATCCATTGTGTAGGTTTTGCTGAAGAGCAAAATATTGACTGACACACGCAGAATTTTACATAATTCGGTAACTTTCGATTCTAATGTCTACCACCCCCTTGTCTTTATCAACCCTCTACCACCATAATCGTAGTGCACAATGGGAGACATACATACTACCACATACAAACACTATTCGTTTGCGATCTGTAGTTTTGGTTTCACAGTGGAATATAAGGCACGAACACCTCAATATATACCGGGTGTCCCAGCTATCTTGTCCACCCAAAATATCTCTGGAACAATAACAGGTATTGGAAAACGACTTTCACCGGTATCAATGTACGGCTGGGGCCCATGAATGTACATATTTGGAAACATTATAAAAAGAAAGCAAATGTATTTAACACAAACTTATGTTTTTTTCTAATGGACACCCTATATATTTTTTCTTCAGCAGTCCATAGCATGGCAAATCACATAAACAATGGCGTTGATTCCATCGCAATATTCCAATTACATCCCGAGATATTGCGACGCGAATTTGACGCTTGAAACGCTCGAAACTCGCGGCTAGCGCACGTCCTGAGACTAGGGCGAGAACCCTATGCTGCTCAGAACGTGCGCTACCGGCGAGATTCGCGTATTTCAAGCGTCAACTTCGCGTCGCAATATCCCGGGATGTAATTGGAATATTGAGATGCAATCAACTCCATTGTTTATGTGATTTGTCATGCTAAGGATTGCTGAAGAAAAAATATAGAGTGTCCATTTAAAAAAAAACATAAGTTTGTGTTAAAAGCACATTTGCTTTCGTTTTAGAATGTTTCCAAATATGTACATTCATGGTCCTCAGCCGTACATTGATACCGGTGAAAGTCGTTTTCCAATAGCTGT
The DNA here is from genome assembly GCA_026315105.1 of Locusta migratoria. Taxonomy (NCBI): domain Eukaryota; kingdom Metazoa; phylum Arthropoda; class Insecta; order Orthoptera; family Acrididae; genus Locusta; species Locusta migratoria. The sequence continues at coordinate 431,308,145 of CM048747.1, forward strand.
TATTTTGGGTGGACAAGTTGGCATATATATGGTGTTTCACTAACTGTGTTTGCCCCTGTAACTTATAAAATAATAGGTGACGGGAAATTTTAATGCGGTAGGTCAACACAAGAAATGTTACACTTTCTGCGGAGCTATGAACACAGTTTATTGTATCATTTTCCAAAGAGTTACAGCACAAATATGTAATTTTTTTAAATGGAACTATAGTTTTTTCTATCGTGTATTGGATTCGTTTAAACCAGCTGCGTCCAAATCAATTTAAACTACCTTCATATCACGGTTAGTTTGGGAGCTACAACCCTTCAAAGTTCCGGGGGCGGAGGCTGCGATAGCGTAGCTGACTGGCCGAGTGGCTATCCGCTGGGGCACGGCCCACTGTCTCATGACCACCAGCCAGTCAGCTACGCTGTCGTAGCCTCCGCCCCCTAAACTTTGAAGGGTTGTAGCTCCCAAACTAACAGTGATAAGAATGTAGTTTAAATTGATTTGGACGCAGCTGGTTTAAAATAATCCAACACACGATAGAAAAAAAAAACTATTATTCTATTTAAAAAATTATATCTTTGTGTTGTAACTCTTTGGAAAATGATACAATAAACTATGTTCATAGCTGCGCAGAAAGTCTAACATTTCTTGTGTTGACCTACCGCATTAAAATTTCCCGTCACCTATTATTTTATAAGTTACAGAGGCAAACACACTTAGTGAAACACCCTATATATATGGGTATCGCACAGTTTTGTCTTCTCAATATGTGAGTTTTCCGGTTTCAGTATTGCAGCACTCTGCACTCGCTATAAAGCTCTGGTAGTCATCGTATCAGTCTCGCATAGCGGGCACCCACCGGTGTAGCCCTCCTCTGGTGCGGAAGACAGACTGGTCACCGCGTCCGCGGCGCTGCCGTTCCGCTGCCAGTGGGTGACCTCCGGCTCCGCGTCCGCCTCCGCCGCCCCCACGGCTGACCGCAGGCGTGCTGCGGCAGTGCGGGCGCTGGGGCGGCACGCGAGGCGCGAAGGGCTGCAGGCTGCGGCTCTGCAGACGGACCGGCATCCGGGGGGAGGGCACAGTGGCTCCACACAGCCCACTCACTCCTTTGCTTTCCATGATCCGTACTACAGTAGGTGTTGCTCATCAAGAGACGTACCAGCTACTTACAAGGACATTGTTAATCTAAGTAATGCCAAAATGCTGCTTCACTTTATAGATGTTAAAAACTGTTTATTATTATAGCAATAGGCCTATTTCGGCAAAGTGGCCATCATCAGATTATTTCCATATGGCATCGTGGAGATATCATTTATTGTAATAACTGCATATAATCGCAGTATATATGCTCTTTAGATTGTATGTATATTACGTTTATCAGGTATTAATTCATTACTGCCAATCTGTCAGTTTGACATATCCTCCAGCGATGCTCTATTAACAACAATAATAATAATAACAATAATAATAAATAAATAAATAAAAGTAAAATAAGTAAATAAAATAAAAAATAATAAAAATTGTAATTATTATTACATTATAAAATAATAATTATAATAATATAATTATTATAATAATATTATAAAATAATAATAATTATTAACCATAGAGCATCACTGACAGATTAGCAGTCATGAATTAATACCTGATAAACGTAATATATATACCATCTAAAGAGCATATATACTGCGATTATATGCAGTTATTATAATAAATGATACCTCCACGATGCCATTTGGAAATAACCTGATGATGGCCACAATGCCGAAATACGCCTATTGCTATAATAATAAACAGTTTATAACATCTATAAAGTGAAGCAGTATTTTGCCATTACTTAGATTAACAATATGTCCTTAAAAGACATACACAATGCTGCAGGCCCAAATGAAATGAAATTACAAGGACATTGATGGGATGGTTACTAGGTGGTCGCTAACTTTCCCTGGTGAATTAGTGCGACCAGGACATGCATAAGAATAACTAAATGCGAAATTACAAAGGTCTGGGTTGGGTTTCCTTACATCCAGTATTTCAAGTATACAATTTTTATTAAATATTAAACAAAAAGTACACAATTTGAATGACAAATACCTGATACATAAACAAAGCTGGCTGATGCCGTGAATTTTAACCTTTAAGACAAACGCAAGTATAATTTAAAGTTTAAGAAAAGGCTTCAGTTAAAACACATCAAATAACTTGAAAACGGGTGATTAGCAGTTTAGCGCAAATAGGCCCCAATGGGAACTCGTTAACAGATTCAGAAATAAAACTGAAACAGAATAATAAGGCAATTAAGATCTAGCCAATATCAAGAAAGACAAACATTATATCAAAAGACTACCCTATTAACATACCCGAAGGGCAAAATTTAAGTTGGTAAATATTAATAAAAAATACAATTTTCCCTTTTTTTAAGCAAGAAAGATTGCTGTGGGCCTCAAGGGCACAGTTTAAGAAACTGACAACAACAGCAGTTTACAATTCAAATTATACGTTCGTCGACAGTCCATAAATACTAACTGCGAAGAGCAACCATACCAGCAGTACAATACACTTTAAGCAAATACCCAAGTGTATGCTGCACGAACAGGGCTCACAGACACACGAACCTGCAATCAAGTTAACTGTTTAGGAGAGAAATGAATATTAGACGTACCACAAATGGAAAGGTCTAATCGCAGGCCCATTACAACAAAACTGGAAGCAGCAATGTCGCTCGCAGCAAGTGGGCTAGTGGGCACACCCCCATACCCCCCCCCCCCCGCCCCCCAAAAAAAAAAAAAAAAAAAAATTGTTTGAGGAGTATCCTCACGAATTAAGGAGCTACAGCCTTACCCAGAATGAAACTCTGAAAAGTCCCACATCACAACGTTGCCTATAATACGGCTACGGGGCTCGTATTATTTGGCTGTAGAAAGAAAACACTCGACTTACGATTACAGCTGCCCCCGGTAGGGAGCAAATAACAATTAAGAAAACCTTGAAGGATCAAATTTCAAGAGAGGAAAGTCGTTCAAACAGAAAACCTAGTTGTTATCAAGCACAACAACCACTATCGGTCTTTGAAGAACACATCTTCGTAAGACATAGACGTGGAAAACGGCTGTGGTTCAGGTAACCACCCTGAACAAACACGAGGACACAAAGACAGGGAAGTACATGGCGAGCCAGGAGTGAAAAGGCGCCAACTAATGCAATTAATTAGACACGGTGAAGCAAACAACTATTTCCGAGTCCAGTAATAGTTGTACACAACAGTCTGAGGTGCCTGGAGAGACTCTGATTTTAATCCAAGTTGAAGATAGATCACAGGCTCCAAAGTACAGGTGACAACTGGCACATGGAACGTACTACGCCACACCGCTCGCCCAGCAACTGGCACACAACTTGGTAAACACTGTCAGGACGCACAGCCGATGATCATTCAGAGTACCGCCCGTAAGGCGTGCTTTGTGCACGCGCCCCTACATGTACCAGCAGTTCGAGACAACCGCCGCGGTGGAGTAGCCGAGCGGTCTAAAGCGTCTCGCTGCGGAACGCGCGGTTGCTCGGCGTGGAGGTTCGAATCCTCCCTGGGGCATGTATGTGTATGTTGTCCTTAGGTTAGTTTACCTAGGTTTAAGTAGTGTGTAAGCTACGGACTGATGACCACGCAGTTTTGTCCGATAGATTTACAAACATTTGAAACATTTGATTTTTCGACAGAACCAGCAGCAGCCGCGAGACTAATGACTAACCTGCGATGGAGTAATTAAGAAATATCGATACACCAGTTGGAGCGAGGTACCTGGCGCCAATGGAGCCAGTCATCATAATGAAATAAAATAAATACCATATTACGATACAGACTGCTGTAATTATTATATAATTCAGAAACGGTTTGATCGCTGTTTATTTCCAATGGAAACAATGTCTCAATACATATTAAATAAAAGAAATACATGTCCATTTATCAAGAAATCTTTTTTCAGCAAGTGATTGACGGATCAAAGTGGAATTTACTTCAAATACTTGTATCTATGGCAGAGTTTTCGTAACTTTTCTACATGATGAGTCCCTTATAATTGTTTTACCATAAATCCTTCAATTTATTTCTATTCTAAGAATGATACAGTTATCAGGAGCTCTGCGTTAACCAGCAAACCAAAGTCCTATGATATTATATACGAATACGAATTGGTATTTATGAAGGAACTTGCGTTGCTGTGGCTTCCGTAAGATTATTCTGGGCCAACCAGAAATTCTCCACACGTGAGGTGTTGCCATGCACCAGCACGGCTTTAGAAAGCATCGATCATGCGAAACCCAGCTTCCCCTTTTCTCTCATGACTTTTTGCGTGGTACAGATAAAGGGTAACAGGCAGACTGCATATTTCCGAAAGGCCTTTGACAAGATACCGCACTACAGACTGCTAAAGAAGGTCGAGCCTGTGGAATAGATACTCAAATATGCGAGTGGCTGGAAGATTACTTAAGTAATAGAACCGAGTACGCTGATCACGACGGCGAGAGTTCATCAGAGACTACGGTATCGTCAGGGGTGCCCCAGGGACGAGTGATAGGTCTGCTATTATTTTGTATCTATATAAATGATCTGACGGACGGAGTGAGTTGCTGATACTTTGGTATACAAAGAGGGTGTCGTCATTGAGTGACTGGAGTAGGATACAGGACGACTTGCACCAAATTTTTAGGTTGTGTGATGAATGGCAACTAGCGCTAAAGGTGATGCAAATGAGTAGCAGAAACAATTCTGTGATGTTCGACACAGTATCAGTAGTGTGCTGCATTAGTAGTGTGAAGCGTCAATTAAATACCTAGGCGTAACATTGCACAGCGATATAAAATAAAACGAGCATATAAGGGCAGTCGTGCGGAAAACAAATGGTCGACTTCGCTTTAATGGGAGAATTTTGGGAAGGTGTGATTCTTCTATAAATGAGACCACATATAAAACGCCTGTTCAAATGTTCAAATGTCTGTAAATCTATAAATGTCTGTAAATCTATCGGACCAAACTGCTTGGTCATCAGTCCGTTGCTTACAAACTACTTAAACCTAGGTAAACTAACCTAAGGACAAGCACACACACCCATGCCCTAGCGAGGACTCGATACTTCACGGCGAGCATCCGCGCGCTCCGCAGCGAGACGCTTTAGACCGCTCGGCTACTCCACCGCGGCAAACGCCTATATGAGACCGTCTTGAGTAGTGCTCAAGTGTTCGGGATCCCCACCACATCGGTTTAAAGAGAATATAGAGGCAATTGAGAGGCGGATGGTGAGGTTCATAACTTGTAGATTCAATCAATGCGCGATTGTTACCGAAATGCTTCGACAACACAACTGGGACTCACTGGAGGGTAGCACTGTTGCTGAAATTTGGAGGGCCGGAATTTATTTGAGGCGGACTGCAGAACAATTCTGCTGCCGCAAACCTAAATTTCACGATTGATATTAGAGAGATTAGGACTTCTACGGATGCATACTAGTATTCGCTTTCCCCTCATTCTATATGGTAGTGGAACAGGAAAGCAAGTAACTAGTTGTGGTACTGAGTATCCTGCGCCACACACCTTTGGGTGGAGTATGTATGTACATGTAGATACTGTTGTACATGTGCAACCTCCGTATCACGGCGTGCACGCCACAGCCGGTCAATGTCATGTAGGGCTACGGTCGCCAGGAGTAATCGAGACGGCTTTGATACGCTCTTGCTTGCTCCGCTTAAACCAGGAAGTGCAGCCGCCGTCGTTCATTATGTACTCGTGTCTGATAACAGATGTCGCTGCAGCTCGCTGCCTACATCTGCAGCACTTCCGCACCTCTGCATGGTGTGCAGCGTTTGGAAGGCTCTGGATTCAGTGGAGAGAGCGAAAAAAGAAGTGTGTGTGTGTGTGTGTGTGTGTGTGTGAGAGAGAGAGAGAGAGAGAGAGAGAGAGAGAGAGAAAGAGAGAGAGAGAACGCACATTTCTAATATGTTTGATAATGCTTTGAGACCGAGAAATGAAAATACATGCTCCCTCCTTTTTCTCTCTCTCTCTCTGCATCTCTGCTGATTGCTCTCTATCCATCTCCTCTTCCCATCCTCATCCCCTCCCACTTTGTTTGCCCACCCGATCGTGCAGACCCTTCTTTCTGTTCATCTGGACCGCTCCCATATCGTTGTACCCTATTTTTCCCATCCCCTCCTACGTCACCTTTATCCCCATCCTCACCCTCTTATGATGCTGTCTTACCTGGCGTCTTTTTTAATCTCAAAACCTTAAATTTCCAAAATTATGACCGATGCTATATATATTAAAATGCAGATATCTAAAAACCTTCAAAACTTCAAGAACTTTAAGAAGTTAACAGTTTTGCACAAAATAATTTTTATTTTTTTATGGATATACATTCAACTTACGATGCAAGCATGAAAATTACGTGGTACACGGCTCACGAGTTCTTGTAACCATTGCTGGTATAATTTATTACATTCCTCAACAGCAATCATCATCAGAAGATTTCGTACTTGGGGTTTGCTCGAGCAGCTGTTTTCATTTTATCTGACGCACGATCAATTGGACTCATATTGGGTAAACGTGCAGGCCAGTCCAGTTCATTTTTGGTGATATCGTTAATGACGCCTGCGCAATGGACTCTGGAGTTGTCGTCCATGAACTTCAATGCTTAGCCGAAATGCTGAATAAACGTTTCCACAATATGTTCTAAGATGTTATCCCTATAACTTGGAGACCTAAGCTTGCCCTTAATAGTAACACTGGCGTCTGACACCCCCCACCCCCCAGAACATCTTTAATGCGTAACTTTTCTGTAGTCAATTTACTATACTTCTTATGTGCAGCATTACCAGGTTTCTTCCAGAAACATTCTTGATGGTCATCTGAGTTTATTTTTAGCATTCATCTGTGAACAAAACTGTGTGCCAATTTTCCACAGTCCATTCATGACGATGGGTCCATCGGCATGATGTCCGGGGTTAAGGGCCGCACCTATCCATGGGCGTCTACGATAATGAGAATTGTTACGGATTCATACTGTCTGGTTTGACACTTACCTCCCGTTAGCTCCCACAAATTAATTTTTTATCATGGTGCCAGTTTTCCATTCCTTTGAGCGAGAAATAGCAGACAGGATTCTCTAAAATGAATATGTTGTGAAATAGATCACATCTACGACGATATGTTTAATATTAATATTGACAGAAAGCTATAATCGTGTGAGGAATCATTCGGTTGTTGTTATTCAGAAATAAATAATGCCATAAAAATCTGTTGGTGTTGCCCTGTAAACGGCTTCCTAAACTGAGTAAATAGTTCATATAAATAACTTGTGTTGAAACAATTATGTGCTTTTAAATACTACAGCTTTGTCCTTCTCAGGATCATCTCAGCCTATTACTCGACATGGGAGACGCCAGCCGGCCGCGGTGGCCGAGGGGACTGAGGCGCTCCAGTCACGGTCTGCACGGCCACTACGGTCGGGGGTTCAAATACCCCCTCGGGCATTTGTGCCGTCCTTAGTCTTAGTTAGTTCATAAGTAGTTTGTAAGTTTAGGGACTGATGACCCCGTAGTTAAGTCCCATAGACTATACAAATATTTGAACATTTGGAGACGCCAGACTTTACCTTAGAACTACTCCGTGCAAAGAAATTACCCGATATTGTGAATCAGGTTTACAGCAACAACACAAACAGGTGTTAATGCTTGCTTTATGCTGGGACAATAACAGAGAAATGTATCGTCTCTTGTTTACTGGATTTTGTGCGTCGTTAATTACTGCAAAGAGTTGACAGTAGAAATACTTTTTACAGGTGAGAAGATGTTCGTATCTCGTAAGGTATGAATTAAGATCCCATGTTTAGAACTAAAGCTTTCCGTATTGTATGCTGTATAACAATCACACAATATATGGAATTCTACTAAAACAGGCTGTGTATACGCTGTCGCAACCGTCCTAGTAGGTCTCGCTATTTAAGCGCCGTATTCCGGTTTGGGAATGTGTGTGCTGTCACTGGATCGAATCCAACCGGAGCATCGACGCAGTTGCTTAGAGTGTCGGCCAGTAGGAGTGTAGTTTTAGGCGAATACGGATTCACTGTTCTACATCTGCTACCATATGAGTGCTGCACCAACAAGTTATTCGTGTTCACACTCTCCATGATCACGCAGTCATTTTGGATTCGGGTCTGAGGATTCTCGAACAATCCAGTAAAGTTTGCTTCAGTGCAGGATGGAGTAAGTGTGGGACACTTAAGCACTGCGAAGGAAATCTGGGCTGCTGTAGGCCAAGGTGCGGATAACTCTCATTGCAGTTTCGCAATCTCTTGTCAAAGTGAGTATGCAAGATGTAGTTGCTGAGTGTTATGAGACTCCTTTTCATTGGTATTTCACCAGATATTTTCAGTTTAGTTTCCTCTCTGTGCAGCTGCAGTCAGATTGTACACTGATTCATTCGTCTGATTATCCGCCTTGCGGCAGATTTTGAGTACATGGCCCTCCTGCTTCTCTGTCTTCGTATCTTCTCTTCATTCTTTTCTACCGTCCTTGTGGCCTGCTTACGTCATCCAGCATCTGGAACCATCTTCTGCTAATCCCTCCTTTCCAAGAACGAAACTTTCAATTTCCTCTACTAGAAGGAAATCTCGTCTGATTCTGGCCAATCCAATTCAGTTTTGTGTTCTTCATCATCAGCAGCATCAGCCGTTCTTCATTAAAACATCTTTACTCCTGATCTCCTGATCTCATTTCTAAGCAATATCGAGGTGTCACAAGCTACAATTAAATTAATCACCCCTTCCCCCATGGGCTTCACTATTCTTTCGTGTGGCCTTGAGCTAATACAGTATTTCTTCCTTCCTGGACAGCACTTCCCTTCCTTCCCTTTTTTTTCTTATTCTCTTCCACACGAGACTTATGATCTTAGCAGTTTGGTCTCCATAAGAAACAAACATAGAACGAAATTATACACTTGTAACAGGGGCACAACTCGCAGATTCCAGGACTTAATTCTGCATTTATGCCCGCAAAATTCTGTCTGATAAACTCGTAGAATGATGTCCAGATGGTGTCAGCTGTAAGGTGCAAAATTGTTTAATGTTGATTGGCAGAGTCGACCTGTTGCAATATCTCGCTAATTGTAGTTGCGAGATATGGCAATATTTCTAGTTAATGGCAACTTGGTCTACGGAGTATGATTCTCGCTTGCGATTTAAATGCAGGAAAATTGGAAGCACTGTTAATTCAAGAATGAAACAGACGATAAACTTTTGAAAATAGCACTTGATTTAATACAACTTCAAAACATTTCAGTAAACACAAGTAACGGATTCATCTCTCTGTGCCGCCATCTTATCACATGCCCTTTTTACACTGACATATCTCTCCAAGCAAGTACTTTGGACTGTTTATAAACAAAGCAGATTGACACTGTCAATACGTCCTCTCTCCACCAAGCCAAAATGTGAAGAACGTAAGTCGTTTTACATTAAATAGTTTTATACAACGGCAAAAATCACAAATAATTTCTCTGGAATAACTACGACTAATACATATGCAATTCTCTAATTTTCCATGTAATTTTACAAATACACAATTTCAAGGCCACAGAACACTATGACGTTAAGGTTTATAATCGAATACAGTGTAGTGATTTTGATAGTATGAAACGAGTGATTTAACAATTATTAATAGTATCAATCTTGATTAAACTAGTGAACATAAAATCTTATTTAAAACTTCAATTTTGCAAATATGTGACTGTTTTGGGCTAAATCAACATTGAAAATGAATCAATCCTTAGTTATTCTCCTAAGTGAGATAATAGGCTTAAGAATCTTTTACGTAAATAAAGAGATCACAAATAGTGAGTCACATATGATTTATAGTGTGAATTTTACCTTAATGAACAGTTAACACAAGAGTGCTGCATCTACAACGTAAGTAAACTCTTTATCTATATTTTAAGTGAAATATACTATGTGTGTGGTATGTGTCAGTCCCCAAGATATAATAACTTAGGTTCTTAAAACACTGTTTAAAAGCTTTGCTTGCCGGCCGCGGTGGCCGAGCGGTCTGCGGCGCACCATTCATGGCCAGCACGGCCACTACGGTCGGGGGTTCGAATCCCCCCCCCCCCTCGGGCATGGATATATGTGCCGTCCTTAGTATTAGCTAGTTCATAAGTAGTTTGTAAGCTTAGGGACAGATGACTCCGTACTTAGATCGAGCTCTCAATCCAAGAAGAAAAGGGTCCGAAAACAAGCCACAACAACAACTGTCGGCCGGAAAAGTTTTTCTTGTGGTGTCGCACAAGTCTAAAGTGCGCGCCACCTACTTTCGCCGCTCGCCGCCATGCACGCACGGCGCGGCGTTCTTACGACGACAGCCACGAGCGCCCTCTGCTGCTATCCCGCTCATGGCCACCACTGAACGACATCGTTTACTTCGGACTGAGATAGCAACCAGCTAAAACTTCGGAATCAGATAGGCACCAGTGAAGACTTGGCTATCGGACAGGCACTAGGCAGGCCTCTAGCTCAACTATGTATCAGCATTCTGCCGTACTGAACTATGTAAAAGTTCAGTATTGTATAAATTCTGTGCAATATATATCTAGTTCTAATTTACTCTAGTGTTTCTAGTTTCTGCTGTCCCACTGTCTACTCGGCCACGGACACCTACGACGGAGACGAGACACAAAAGCGGCGACGAGGCTGGGACACAAAATTTCTTCCTTTCATCCACAAAATTATGGACCGTATTGGGAAAGTTTTGGCCAGGTTTCAAGTTCAGACCGTCTTTAGACCTACCAAGAAAATTAGCGAATGCTTACGATCGGTGAAAGATGCACGACATCCCCTAGCAAAGCCTGGGGTGTATAAAATTCCCTGTAGCTGTGGCATGGTGTATATAGGAATAACAAAAAGGAGTGTTAATACTCGCATATTGGAACACAAAAGGAATTGTCGCCTGGGTCACACAGACAGGTCAGCTGTGGCAGAGCATGTTTTTACACGTCGTGACCATGAAATCAAATTTAGTGAAACGAGCGTGCTAGCCAGGACGTCGCATTATTACACACGGATGTACAGAGAAGCCATAGAAATACAAAAACACCACAATAATTTTAACAGGAAAGAAGAAGGTTTGAAATTAGACAAGATTTGGCGGTCAACTTTGAACCAAAGATATGACAATCGATTACCTGTAATCGAAAGACATGAAGTTGGACAAAGGTAACTTCATAGTCGGCAGCACGTGACAAGTGGTGGCGCCATCTATGCCATCTATATAAGAAGGACCTCCAAGGCCTAGAAGGCAGTCGTCGACTCACCCTTGAAGATGTTGCCCGCAGTAGGCAACGAAACGTCGGAAGTTAGAAGTTTTATGGATGGACCACGGCAACTTAGCGAGGAAGTTTAGTTAATGATTTTTGAAAAGCTTTGCTTAAGATGAAATAAAATATTCTCGATATTAAGCGACTGGTATCGAACGAGTCAATAAAGCATGGTGGTACCGGGTACTACAATTGAGTGTCAAATAGCTCGTTCCGTTATACACTGCACGACATAAAAATGTTCTACAATCCCATACAATTTCCCAGTTCACTTAAAATTTACTGTTATTCTGTTGGAATCAGTGAAGTCCATTGGGACATAACACCCACGTTCACGGCAGGCTCCCACGGCTGCTCCCCGCCGCCGCGCCGGCTCGCACAGTAGTCGGCCTCCCGGGCCGCGGCCACTAGCCTCTGGGATCGCGCGCGCCTCACCTCGCTGTGTCAGCAAACACGGCCGCTGAGCCCGCGGCTTAGGCCGGCGTCACGGCTGAACTGCTGCATCAACGTATTAGCGCCCTCCCCCACCTAGCAGACCCTCTTACACCGCTCGCCCGGTATCCGCCAGCGGCTGCTCCTAACAGGCCTCTCCGCAGAAGCCACCACTTACGCGACGTAGCCCTTCCCACACAGCTCAACAAGTCACTACATACCCACACTGCCGTGTGACCTGAAAGTCCGTTCACATTGCCGGCCGCGGTGGCCGAGGTGACTGAGGCGCTCCAGTCACGGTCAGCACGGCCACTACGGTCGGGGGTTCGAATCCCCCCTCGGGCATGGATATTTGTGCCGTCCTAGTTCATAAGTAGTTTGTAAGTTTAGGGACTGATGACCCCGTAGTTAAGTCCCATAAGCTTAACAAACATTTGAACATTCCGTTCACATTGGAATACGCACTGCCATGGAATAGTGTTTCCAATACTCTGAGATTTTCAGCTATTAATCGACTTTTTAAGTCTTTATTATCATATCATGATTTCGGCCACTAACTGGCCATTATCAATGCTAAGAAGTACAAGTAAAACACACTGTTACTACATGAAAATGTTACATAAGTACCACTTATGACATTATGATAGACATAACAATATTTTAATTAATTATCCATACCATGTGTTTAACTGAAGATGTTATTAATATGGGTAACTCGCACCACGCCAAGTATGACAACTGGACATTTTTAACCTTTCAAAGCTACACAAACACTATTTCAAAGCCGCGGGGGAGTAGCCGAACGGTCTAAAGCGTCTCGCTGCGGAGCGCGCGGTTGCTCCCCGTGGAGGTTCGAGTCCTCCCTGGGGCATCGGTATGGTGTCGCACAAGTATAAAGTGCGCACAACCTACTTTCGCCGTGCCGCCATGCACGCACGGCGCGGCGTTCTTACGACGTCAGCCACGAGCGCACTCTGCTACTACTCCGCTCGTGGCCACCACTGAACGACATCGTTCACTTGGGACTGAGATAGGAACCAGTTAACACTTCGGAATCAGATAGGCACCAGTGAAGACTTGGCTATCGGACAGGCACTAGGCAGGCCTCTAGCTCAACTATGTATCAGCATTCTGCAGTACTGACCTATGTAAAAGTTAAGTATTGTATAAATTCTGTGCAATATATATCTCGTTCTAATTTACTCTAGTGTTTCTAGTTTCTGCTGTCCCACTGGCTGCTCACCTCCATACCTGCACAAGCTTGCTACCTTTATTCCTGTGTCGGTCTTTCTACTCGGCCACCGACACCTACGACGGAAACGAGACACAAATGCGGCGACGAGGCTAGGACACAAAAATGGGTGTGTGTGTTGTCCTTAGGTTAGTTTACCAAGGTTTAAGTAGTTTGTAAGCTACGGACTGATGACCACGCAGTTTGGTCCGATAGATTTACAAACATTTGAACTATTTCAAAACAAAAGTAGGTGATGTCATAGAACATCAAATCAAATTCAAATGTCTGTAAATCTATCGGACCAAACGGCGTGGTCATCAGTCCGTAGCTTACAAACTAGTTAAACCTAGATAAACTAACCTGAGGACAACACAGACACCCATGCCCCAAGGGAGGAATCGAACCTCCACGGCGAGCAACCCCGCGCTCCGCAGCGAGGTGCTTTAGACCGCTCGGCTACTCCACCGCGGCCATAGATCTTCATTTGGGCATGTGCTACCCTCTATAGTATAACAAATATATCAGTTTTTATCAACAGAATTAATAAATTAGAGAAGTGAAAGTAATAAAACATTTATGACAAGTTCACAACAACATAGTAATAAATTAAACTTTAAGGTTGTCATAAAAAGTAAAACAGTTAAAAGTAATCGTTCTACACATTGTCACTTGTTTTTAGAAAATAGTTTCAAAGCCATTATAAGCCATTTTCTTGTACAATTTAGGATTGATAATGGCCAGTTACTAGTCGAAATCATGATTTGCTAATAAAGATTTTTAAGAAGATCGGCTTATAGCTGAAAATCTCAAAGTATTGGAAACATATCAAAGTCATGGAAAGTAACCTGATGGAATAGTGTGGCTTATGTAGAAAGGTACAAATTGAAAGATGTGTTTGAAATGACATGGCGTTTTCCTGAATCAATGACTGCCTAACGGGCAAACAGATAGCGCTGGATTTGTGGTCTGTCAGCAACCACAAAGGAAAAAGTTTGGCTACGGAAAGTCCTAGTAATGTAGTGTAAATAGCACTTTATGACGAGAAACACTATGTGTGGTTTCTGTTTACGATTTCACTCGTGATACCTTTCTTCAAAGTAACGCGTGGTACTTATTTTCAGTCTATCAGCGTGATGGGTGAGAGATACGCCAATGTGTTACAAAATCGCTAAATCGTTTATTCCTTTTCTGTGTCTGTTGCTGTAGGTCTTCAGGATGTAACTTGTCAGCAACGTATAATCAGCATTAAGGCGTGAGCAAGGGTTGGGTGAGTAGAAATCATCTGTCAAACTGTCCATGCAGAGGATACACAATAGAGATGACTGTAAAGAATCTTAATGTTCTCCAACTCTGATACAAAAAAAAAGGTATGTTTCCACTGCATAGAGGCCGTTGCAGGAGTTATTTCGGTACATTAGTTGAGTCCATCAAGCACAGGCTTCAGAGATATTTTGAAATCGTGGGGCGTGTCAGAGGGTTTTTAGTTTTCTATTTCCACCTTTCCTTTTCTTTGAGTGAATGATTCGCAATGGATATATTTTATTTATTTACACGAATTGGCCAACTAAGGACCGCATTACAGATTTTATTTCATATTCAGCTTCTACTTTCTCTTCTCTAGGGCAGCTCTTCTGCCTGCTGCCATTTTTGCCAGATGTTCATCTGTCGGTTTCCTGTTGGTCTTCTTTCTTGGGGTCTCCTGAGAAACCTCGAATTCAGTTACTGCCTTTCTGTAACTGTCCCTATTTATCGCGTTCATTTCTGTGAGTCCAAGTTCCACGAGGTCTTTCTTTATTCCTTGCAACCAACAGTTAGGTGTTTTCCTCTGTTAAATTAAATTGAAGATTTTCTTCGTTAATCTGCTGTCATCTATTCTCACCAGATGACCGAAGAACATAAGCCTTATCTTTCTCATTTCCGTTGTAACTGGTTTAATAAATTGATAGACCTTCTCATTGCTCATTTTTACCCATGTTTCGCCATTTTTTTTTTTTTTTTTTTTTTTTTTTTTTTTTTTTTTTTGTTGGGTCCACCAAGAAGTATCCTCAGAATTACCATTTCCTTCGTCTCGAGCTCATCTACTAGTCCTTTGTTCTTGAGGGAGAGTGCTTCTGCTGCATATTGTATATAAAGTTATGGCTGCCCTCGAAAACCAATAGTTCTTGTGCCTAATGTTTGCATAGAGACAGATAGCAATGAAAATGTATTTTAGATAAAGAAATCTGAGTAACCACCGCAATAAATGAAAACAAGTTGTTAAGAGAGACTATCTACCACTGAAAAACGTAAGTAGAATAGAATAATTAATTTATTAACAAAGTATGCTCAACATATATCACGAAATCTGTATGTATGTAAGAAACATGTTCACAGTAACAAATGGGGCTGTTGACGAGGAAAAAAAATGTTTGTAATTCTATCGAACCAAACAGCGTGGTCATCAGTCCGTAGCTTACAAACTACTTCAACCTAGGTAAACTAATCTAAGGACAAACACACACACCCATGCCCCAGGGAGGACTCTAACCTCCACTGTGAGCAACCGCGCGCTCCGCAGCGAGGCGCTTTAGACCGATCGGCTACTCCACCGCGGCGTTGACGAGAAACTGAGTATCGTACCGTGGGTGCAATGATAAAAATGGGGAGGATTTCGAGCAAGCGAAAATTACTACGAGAATCTGCATTCAGTAGGTTTTTCTATGAAAGACTGAGGAAGTAACATCAGCCTGCATTACTACGTTTTGGAGATGAGTGCAGACAGACATGTAGAAGTGCGAGTTGCATTGCTCGTCTTTCACCATCCGTCCATCGCTGCTCGCTGTCGTGGCGTGGTCGGCGCAGCACATCGGAGGTGTGACCTGCGGCTACAGATCACAGCGGTCTGCTTCGTTGTACGATATAAAACCTGCCATAAGCTGAAATAAAATTAACAGAAAACCATGTCCAAAAAATTAAAAAAGTTAATAGCGGTGGTTTGCGTTCAGAAGCAAGCATTGACACTCTAGCTCAACTGGAGGGACCTACAATTGATGTTAACGAAATTTGATGGCGTGAAGCTTGAAGCTTGATTAAATTCGCGCACAGTGGAGTGAGGCTCCGATAAAGGGATTAACAAAAATCTCACGCCGGTTGCACTGTACTTACAGGTGATCATACCTGAAATGGCACAAACAAGTGTCTGCCCACTGTACAAGCGAACACAGCATAATGTGCGGATAGAAGGACACACATCCGATACAGACTAGAGCAAGCGACTGACTCCCGCGAACGCAGTTGAGCGAATGCAGGCCGCTGCTTTCCAAAAAACAGTCTCCCACTGTACTTCGTTGGTGCACAGAATGAATGCGCCAATGGACGGTGGGCTTAAAGCCGTCGGCACACGGAGCGTGTGTCTGAACGAGTCTGGCCAACGTGGCGAGTTTCTGAAGTCACAACGTGCGAACCGCAACGTGTCGGGCAGTATCAAGCATGCCAGATATTCCTAACTTGCGTCCGAACGATCACCAATAAGGTGGAAGAACGCCACCGACGTCACACCACGTGGCTATCCGGGGCGGGGAGGGGGGGGGGGGCATATCTTCCCCGTTGACGGATGAAGACGCAGTACTGGCCGTCGTATTTCATGAGTTTTATGTGTATCACTTAGGTCTTATAAATGTATGACATTTCATAGTAAGTAAAAGTAACTGAATAAATTGAGAATCTTTCTAACAGCTGGCATGAGAGATACTATTTGTTGGAATAAATGACTGGAAACGTCTTACATGTGGTGAAAAAATTCCCGAATTACAGTAATATGCTATTTCAAGGCAAGGCGGACTGAAAATCTATTAACACGAATTGTTCTTTTCATCATTTGTTATAATTATATGTCAGAAAAAGACATATCTAATAGTACTGTATACAGTACATCTAATACCTTTGTCGATAACACTCAGCCGCGTTAGTAGCTGTAGCGTAGGCAGCAAAGTCGTGGACTGTGAAATGAAATATCCTACGGCGGTGGTTCAAGCCTACTCTTCTTATTTTATTCGAGTATCCTTACAGATGTAAAGGCTTTCCTATAAATTTCATAGAAGTGTACTGCATAACATTCGATACTATGTACACACGAGTGCGCATCCTCTGAGGAACGAGTTTGTTGCATTCGTTTTATGAGCAGGGCAGTTTGCATCTTACTTAGACTTAAATGCGCACTTTATTGTTTCACGTATTGAATATTACACGTAGTTAACATTCTTCCACTAAACAGTAACATTGACCGTTGAAGAATGACCTTTCTAAGTTTTACTAAAAAGCGAGACTGTTGCAAAGTTTTCCTCATGTGAAAGCCTTTTCTAATTTTATAGGCTTTTTAAATGTGGTGCTACCGAAGAATGCTGAAGATTAGGTGGGTGGATCGCGTAACTAATGAGGAGGTACTGAACCGAATTGGGGAGAAAAGAAATTTCTGGCATACCTTGACTAAAAGAAGGGATAGATTGGTAGGACACATTCTTAGACATCAAGGAATTGTGAATTTAGCGTTGGAGGGAAGTGTGTGGGGTAAAAATCGCAGAGGGAGACCAAGAGACGCGTATAGTAAGCAGATTCAAGTTGATGTGGGTTGCCGTTCTTATGAGATGAAAAGGCTTGCTAAGGATAGAGTAGGGTGGAGAGCTGCATCAAACCAGTCTCTGAAGACCACAACAACAACATATCGCAAAAACTTTTATAATTCACAGCAGCTATTGACGTTACATGCAACTTTTATGGGTTATGATCATAGATATTTTGTTGTTACTTATGTAGGCCTATATCACAGAACACACCGAAAATATGCATAAGCGCAGAAATAACCTATTTAATAGAGATTAAGCAGGAATTGCACTCTTTTGATTTCGTGAAGAGTGTGATTCCAGAACCTGATGCCGCCGACAACTGCCGCTGGAGCAGGCTGTGGTCGCGTGTAGCTCGTTGAGACACACCTCTGTATGCACAAGTCGCGCCATCTCCGAGCGCTCAACCACACGTTGGACTCGGCACGATGACCGCACTCGTTCAGACACACGCTCCGTGTGCCGACGGCTTTAGGTTGAGTGCACGAGTTTGCTTTGCTTTGCGGATCAGACGGCCAATGCAGGATTCGTTATAGCGGAGGCTTGGGTCTTGAAAAGTTACCACTCTCTGCTACGTCACTTCGTTTCTGCCAATCAGAAAAACAACTGTTTGGCGCCCAAATGCAGAGGTCAACGTCTGTCGGCCTGAGGGGCGGCAGCGGCGCGTCGCATTTCTTTGTACTAGGTGAACCGTTACATCAGTTCCAAGCAACTCGTCTCACGCACCATCCACGTTTCAGACCAAGACTGAGCCTTCCCATTTCTAGATTGTTTAAACTATTTCCAAATAAGTAGTGTTAATGAATGAATTAGTACTGCAGTAATGAAAAATGTTTGATAATATAGAGGCTAATATTCTACATTTCTAATTACTGTATGCAGATATGCGCAGTGACATGATTAATTAATTACATCAGAATTAATTCTGTGGAAGTAGTAGAGAACTGAAGCATCAATGCGTCACTTACATTCGTGACATCTTTCAAGCTGAACTTCAAATTCTGCGAATTATCTCAATGTGACTATGATCGGTTTTAGCTGTACGTAAAATATACGTGTGGTATGGTGAGAAGTCCTCCAACGAATTGACTGGGATTAAATGCGTAATTATACAATTTCAGTGGATATTCACTGCCTGAGGAAACACGCATTGCACACAGAGAAGGAAGTGATAGAGACTGCGTACAATGAATGACTATCTGACTTTGTTGAACTGATTACAATATGGGATGAAATAGAAAAAGTACATTACAGAGGTAAGGTTGGTCCCAGGTTAGTAGTGTCACAACCCCTACGATGGCAAAATACATGACCACTGCGCTTGATAATGGTGCCTAACTGCCTCTGGATCGTATCCTCACCATATTTTGTTCTCAGAGGCTCCTTTTCGCGTCACTCCACATGTGCTCAATGATGTACAGGTCCTGGGATGTTGCAGCCCCCAGGGCCATCTCAGTATACTAAAGTAAGTCCATAGATGGGTGGGCAGTGTGCGGGAAATCATTATCTCGTTGTAACCAACTTACAGAGTGTTTGTTATCGGCGCAGCAGAGCGGCCGAGCACGTTGAGTCGCTATGCTGCGATGCGCGAGGCCGTTCCACGTCAGGGGTTCGAATCCCCCTGCGGGCAGGCATGTTTGTGCTGTCTTTAGTGTAAGGTAGATCTTAAGTATTTTGTAAGTTTAGGGACTGATAACCCCGCAGTTAAGTCCCTTAAGCTTGCGAAATATTAGGACATTTTGTTTGCTACCTGGTACAGGACTTGAGGAAGCATAATGTCAGTGACATATCGCTACGCCATCAATGTCAATGGAAGCAGAACTAGAGTTTTCTCATGACAGGAGTCACGCTAGTGTTTTTCAGTACAGTATTGGCTGGATATTCCATCTGCCCTTGACACCAAACCCAAACGAATGGTCATTGGAAGTTATGGAGAAGTGCAATTTGTTACTGTACTTGATGTGACACCCATCATCCTCATTCCACTCAGTCCAATGTTGTTAGTGTTCTAGTGTCAATGGTAAAAATGCATAGGGTGGTAGGACTCCAACCTGAGAGATGCGAGTCGTTGACGCACAGTGTGGGAACCACAGGAGATTCGGTACGTATTTGCAGACAATGGGTCGTGGAGTATTTTACTCAACCAACATGCATGACATGACTGGGCACCCTCATATAACCACTGATTCCAACTTCATAGCACTGCAACATCTGAATGGTCCACATGCCTGGAAACAGCACCACATTATCACCCAGCTGCACGAAATCCAACTAGATGGCCTTTGTCAAATGCATTCATTTGGTGGATAAACAGGGTAACGCGTTTGCTAGGCATAGAGTGTTCTTCGTACTGTACGTAAACATGTCACTGTTTCACCGACTTACTGATACCAACTTATTGGTACAAGCTTCACAAGAACACGAATGTACTGCAGTGTGAGTGCTGTACATTACAGAGGCATGAAATATAACCACTTCATCAATGGTATGTATATACAACGAAATTGGATAATATTGGACCATTACTTCTGGGCGCATCACTTTCTGTTTGTCAATGTATTTATCGTTTAAAGAATTCTATACCTATGCTCAGTACGTGACACGAAAAATTCTTCTTGTATTTCTACCCTTTTCAGATGATGTGACAGTGTGAATGAAACAAACGTATTGGTTAAGGCTAACTTACGTAAATGCTCCAGGCATAGCATAACGTTAAATGAAAAGTGGTGTTTGATAATGAGTTAGACACCAACTCCCATTTTTA
Organism: Locusta migratoria; assembly: GCA_026315105.1. NCBI lineage: Eukaryota > Metazoa > Arthropoda > Insecta > Orthoptera > Acrididae > Locusta > Locusta migratoria. Next base: position 431,328,508 of record CM048747.1, read on the forward strand.
GACATTGGCCAACTCGAGCCAGGTAGCTTTTTTTGAAATAGTTATCATTCAAGACATGTAGCAAGATCCTGCAATGATGTGTCTATCTATTATGGATGGTGGAAAAGAATGAATGGTCAAATTGAGGTCTGGGGTCTTATCTGATAACAACAAATTGAAAGTTAGAATCGAAATAGAACAGTACAGAAGCAAAATATACACTGCTCTAAACAGTTAGGGGATTAGGTGAGATACTATATACATATGGTAACGCATTTAATACAGAATTTGGGTACAATTTTAATTTATGTGTGATACAGCAGCATATTTTGCTGTCTCAACTATTGATGTTCACATGGCGTTTACTTTGAGCGAGGCACCAAGGGGCTACTATAATACTGAAAATGGTATACTCTTTATGTCATACTGCGTTTAATTTCCGCTAAGGCTAGAAGAATTGCACACCTGCGTGGGATGGGCAGTAAGAAGTTATCAAACACCTCTTGAGGGATAACTTTCTGACCAGTGTATTTTGCGGCACTGTTGTTGAAAATACTTTAGGGTATTCAACTACATACCACTTGGGAACGGAGTGCTTCCAACGTGAGAGAGCCGTAGTCCGCGGTGGCCGAGGAGACTGAGGCGTTCCAGTCACGGTCTGCACGGCCACTACGGTCGGGGGTTCGAATCCCCCCTCGGACATGGATATTTGTGCCATCCTTAGCATTAACTAGTTCGTAGTTTGTAAGTTTAGGGACTGATGACCCCGTCGTTAAGTCCCATAGACTATACAAACATTTGAACATTTTTTAGAGCCGTAGTACCTTTGAAACTGTGCATTTGTGAGCACCTGGTTAAGAGTGGATAGGAAGAGAAAGTAGTGTTTTGTTGGCAACATTTTCATCTAATGTGCTGCAAGTTAATTAATTCTACTTGAAAATTTCTTTTGATGGTGTCATGTGAATTGTCTTGTATGAGATTGTGTTGGTTCTCGAGATTCAACGAGATCTCGTGTGAGTAATTATCAATGCCTACGGAAGAGTTCAACCGAAAGCTGACGATATAACATACAACAATAAAAACATACGTGTAGTTATGCTTAGGGACATCGTTAAGAACAGCTGTAATAAATGAAGCAGCTTGTAAAACTGCCCTGATAATAGAATTCATTATTACCTTACCATGGACTCCAGATTTTCCGTATCTCTAAGATCGTTAAGTCCAGTTGCTAGTACGTCAACAGAGGAGTTTGCCTCCGAGTATTGAAAAATATTCAGTTAGCAATCTGCACATCACTATCAGGTTTCGGAAGCTGTGGCCCTTAATTTGAGCGATATGAGAGTTTAATGCGGATATTTAGTAAACTTCCGATTATGCTGAGAGGGTTGTGGTAGAAGTCCTACCATCTCATTACTGTGACACTGAGTTACTGAATTGTAAGTTGCGTTGTTTGTCATATATAATATTTTATTCGAAGTACCGATCTACTTTGGAGAAAAGATCGAAGAACGCGTATTAACTTATTTGCATGTTTCCTATACCGTAGAGCACTTGCATAGAGTAGTCTTGAAAGTTGCCAATACAAGAGAGATGGCAGTCCATCTCTCACCTTTATTAATTCATCGTAAGAATAATCATGTAATGAGCACATTACGCGTAATGTGCTGCTGCTGTTGATGGAACATTGGAGCAGGGCGGTTTTATGTGAGAATTGGTGAGTTGTTCGGCTGTTTCGATGAAGGAAGAAGGCCCGGCTGGTGGAATTCCAGAGTGGGGCCGACCTCGGCTTTCTTTACCTGCTGGATCGCCGCTACAGGGTTGCGCACACGCCAAGCTACAGCAGAGGCCTTGGGCCAAGGGCTTCTGAAACTGTCAGCCGTGCATTCCAAATTGTGGAAGGAGGAAGGCGAGTATTTTGTGAGCTCCTAAAGAGCCGATTTTGAGTAACGATAACACCACGAAGGGACGTTTCCTCTGCTCTCTCAAGGGACGAGCGTCCAAATCGTGCTTCCTAAAATCCGACAGCTCTAGGAATAATCAGAGTAGCTTTCTGAAAAAAAGAAAAGAAAAAAAACGGCGTTTTTTTGGCTATCTTGCGCTGCAGACGGTGTGTTAGAGACAAGGACTTGGCTTCGTGCTCTCCTTGGGTATGGATGTGGAGATTTGCTTGTTTAGCTGATTCTTGGACTTAGGAACTTGTACAAATTTCAGAGTGTGCTCTGAGATTAGAACTGGTGCTGATAGTTCTTGTTCGGTGAGAATAAGGACAGCCAGCCATAATTAATTGCACCGAGGCACTAATTACGCCATACTCAGGTTTCTGGAGACTTTTAGGCCTTCAGTACTTGTGCGTACTGGTCTATGTAAACTGAAATGGCCCAGACTTGGCAGAACTGCTTGAGGTCGTAGGCACTGTCTACTACCGAGAGGATAGTGGCTGATATTAGGGAGTACAGCTTTCGAATAACAGAGCGACGTTTTATTTCGTGGTTGCGAACTTTTCGTGTTGTAACCGGCAGGATCTCACACCATAGCGGTGCAGCGAGACAACACTGAGGGTCGTAGATTGTGTAAAGTATGGCTTGCGCTCGCCAGCAGCAAGTGGCAGCTGTATCAGGTTCTCCACCCTAGCGGGAAAGTGTAACGCTGCTCAGAATATTCGTTATGACAATGAACATCTACGTAATTTTCCATTCTGTTTCAGAGTTTATCGTTTTCCAATAGGGGATATTTTGATTTACCCGTCAGTAATAAAATGCATGTTGACGGTGATCAGTTTAATGTAAAGCGATGTTGTAGGTTTATTTAATGGTTTATTTTTAGTATATCGTATTTATTTGAATATTGATGTCCAATTTATTTGAGATTTTTTAATTATTGCTTGTCACATAATACGAATATTGTGTCGTTTGTAATAAACTAACAGCTGAGATAATTTCTCTTAATGTATTCATTTATCGTTGTTTCCCCGTTTTAATTCATATACATTAGAGAGGAAAGTCAATATTAACTGTAATTGCTGTTGAAATGCCTGTGGGGCTGCAGATGATAGAAAGTTGGTATACAGGGCCAAACAAGTACTTAATCATTGAAAAATATTCAGTCAGCATAATTCAATAACAACTTTATTAATTAAACAACATTAATGATTCAGATAATTACTGAAGGTCAGCCCCACCTGTCTGTAATTCCTTTTTCTAAGGACCCCGTTGTTGTAGGAACTTATTAAAAAGTAATGAAAGTTGTTAACAAAATCAATTATCAAATGATTAATGTTGCAATTGCAGTTGATTCATAATATGTTGTCTGACCCGACTATGGCATATCCTCAAACACGTTTTCACGTGTGTTGTGTTATATGATTGTTTCTTGTGTGTATAAAGGTCTGAGGCTAAATCTGCACATCTACTAAAACTCGTTAATCTGACCTATGAAGTTGGTCAATGCATGCTCTGAAAAGCAAACAAAAAAACATAGGTACGCAATAAAGCAAGACATGATCCTGTAAATGTTTCATGAAATATACATCTTGACTTCTGGTAATACGTCATAAACATGACTTGAACAATATGGTAAAAGAAAGTTTAAAAACGACTATTTGATAAGAATATAGAGGTGTGACAATAACTTCTAAAGTATTTCTCTCAACTGTTAACACTGTCCTTTCTCATGGTCTACCTGTGCGTAAGGATAAGCTGCATGTACACCTGATCTTGAAACTACTGAAAAATTACAGTAACTTCGGAATTCGTGGAGTGCCATGCGAATTCACTACCACACAAATATAGTCCATGTTCGTCGTTTTCGAAGAAAACATAATTTTTTTAGGTGAATGACCAAGTCGACACAAATATGAAGTATCTGAGATACCAACAGCCGTATGTATAATGAAGTATTTATTGTATCACAACCAGTTTCGGCATTCCACTATGCCATCTTCAGGTCCCTACATCGGAGTATAATATCCAAAAGTAGGGATACTAAAGCTGGATTCGAGGACTTCTGTCTCTTAGTGGGAAAGACCAACAACAACAGTTGTTGGGTTGGTCAGAGTTAGCCCACTCGGAATTCCAAAGGTTTATTATCTTCCGATGGAATACTAGTCGGAGATCGCTCTCCGGAAGACCAATAGCCAATGGACTAGAGGTAGTAGCTTGCTTTGCCAGCTGATCCACACGTTCGTTTCCAGGAATGCCGATGTGGCCTGGGGTTCAAACAAAGACCTGCCTGGAAACAGACTCCTGTATGGATTGAACCAAAGGGTGTTTAGGGAAACAATTGGCGAGGGCTTGCAAGCCACTCAGTAAGTCAGAACAGATGACCAGAGACTCCCCAGTATTGTAATTTTGGCAAATCAGTTCAGATACCTTTCATTATCATCTGTTTCCTCTGTCAGTTTCTTCCTGTGGTGATCCTTCCCTTTTTCCGCCGTCGTTACCGAGCTGGTAGTGTTTAAGCTTTAAATTTAATTGGCCGTTGCTGTTGAAAGTGGTGTGGAGTGTTGTTTAAAAAAATAAAAATAAAAAATGAATTCCTTTTTTGATCCTTGCTAGACAATGGCGTTGTTGTTTAAATGTGTACTGTTCAAAATTGCTTGTATACTTGATTCAACTTCAGTTGATGCTTTACTTTATTTCATGTAACTGCAAACTTGTTCAGTCACATTTACTGTTGATTCTTATGCTACTTTTTATTTTTTTTAATTTTTTTTTATTAATTCCATTAATGTTCAATCCGGCTCAGTCCTTGTAAGTAAGTTTTGAGAGCTGTGTTTATCTTAAAGATTCTTATTCCAGCTTTAATATGTGGTTTAATTTACTTATTTGAAGTTACTGAAAATGACTTATTGTTCTCTTTTACAAGAAAATGTAACTGCATATTTCCGGTTAACCACTGTCTATGGATAATAAATTTCAAATTTCCAACAAGTTATGTCTACCTTTGGTAATCCTTGAAATGATACTACATTTAATCAAGGAGCATTTCTCTCTCTCTCTCGTATATATTTGAACCTTAAACTACATTTCCCTGTTCTTCTGACACGAGAGAAAGAACAGCTTTCTGTTTCATCTGTCTGTGCCTGGCCTCGGATTAGCTTAGACGTACCTGTAGCGCCTCCTGTGATACTTGTGGTGGATAAAATGAGTATAATGCTCTTATATGTGAAATACACCGTGAGAGACTTAAAATTTTAAAAGATGGGTTTTCATTTTTTTAACATCCCGCAATTTCATATTGGCGTAAAAATTCCGCACATTGAATTTGTGTGGTGGCTGTGGACGACATTATGCTTGACGAGGTATCGTGCAGTGATTGAGGCAAGTTTTATTAATTTACGAACTAAATCATTCCCCTTCCAAATCAACCGCCTCTTAGAACCTGCAATTGTGTTTCACAATGTAAATGTTAAATTTCGAAGTCCGATAATTTTCCGGGTAATGTTTATCCCGCAACTCCGACTGGACACTGATGTAAAATTTAACACATGATGTGCTGCACGAACAAACTACTAACTATTCCAACCCTGATTTCAAAACAAACTACTAACTATTCCAACCCTGATATAAAAAGGTTGTTTTACCATAATAAACATGATTTCTTATTACAGCCGCCAACAGAATGAGCTGATGTATGTTTATAAAAGGGGAAAAAGGTAAATTCCTTCTCTTTTTTACAGTGTATCTGCCTCCAGGATCTATAATTCTATTTCCCAAATTATTTAAAGAATCAAAATTACTTCTACCATTCATTCAAAGTTTCTAACTGTGAAGGTGTTAGTTACGACATTTTGACCATTTTGTACCCAATTCTGGCTTACAAACGGTTTTTCATAAACGTTACCCCCAAGGCAGTTCCATTATAACCTGCTTAGCCGCACGCATTTCATTATCCTTCTTACACTTAAAGTAGGGTTATTGTAGAAGGACAAATCCGTATCCTCCGGCCACTCCTATCAGTTTGTTTGTAAATGATGACAGCAATTTGCTTCACCGCACACAGGGACTGGCATCACAGTGACCGTATTCTTGCAACATATATACAGCTCCAACCAAAGCATAAAAGGGTGCTGTTGGGTACAGCTAAAATAACAGATGGAATGTGTTCAGGACAGGGTGACCACTGCGACTTTCGAGAATAACATTTTGCGACTCGTAGCCGTGCCTTTTCTGCACGTCACACCAGATACCATTTTTCAGCTTGACAACGCATGACCAATTGTTGCTGAACCAACAAGTGCTTTCATGGTGTCACAGGATGCCAGGCTTTGCCCTGCCTCGTCAGATTACGACACTTGTCAGCAGTCTTAAATGTCACCCAGTTACAACCATCATATATAAACCTTTTGAAACAGATGAATGTTGCACGGACTGCTATACGACATAAAGTCATTCGTGCCTTACACTGACTTATTTCATCACATAGGGAACTATTTATCGGGGCCTCATAGGACACATGCTCAGCAGAAATTACTCAAATGCCAATGATTACTTCAGAAAGTAGTAGTGACATGTCCTGAGCTTATGAACTTGCTCCATCTAGTTCTTCAAGGTTTTCTATTTGTTCCGTATATAAGTGAATAACACTTTATTTCAAAAAATGATTTTTTGATTTGGTTGTTCTGCCATCAGCAAAACACTGTGTTTCTTCTTCTTGTTATCCAGATATTTTCGCTGTAGTTGCAACACTGTTAGTGGACTTTTATTTATTTATAACAACAGAAAATATTCCTGTAGTATTTAGGGGAAGGTCGGGTAAGATGATGAGGAGTCTAAGATGACGAATTATTAATCCGATTATCGTAACAGAGCAGCAAATGAAGGCTTAGCCTTATTATTGATTAGCCTCTATGTGTACTGCAGTGTGCACTAAACCGCACCGTCATCATTTAGCACTGACACGCCACCATTTGTTTTGACGCTCGTGCTGGTTGTAATATTTCAGAACACATGCACTTTTTCCAAGCAGGTTTCAGGTTTTTCTCAAACTATAGACCATGCAGTTTCCTTAACGTATATACTGAAGTCTGAAGAGAATTTAATGAATTGTTCTCCTAAGATTTAAATTATGAACTGGCCTTACGGGTAAGTTGACGAATTTACTGGGCGACCCGTCGTTTTTCCAAAGAATTCGTAAATCATTTTAATGAGTTTTTCATACCAACTTGCGGTATTGAGCGTGTGTAACAAGTATAAAGGAAGGACCAGCCTGAAGCAATGGTCACGGGAAGACAGGAATCGATAACCATTGTGTAGGAAGTACAGAATGGTGTAGTGGTGTATGCAAATTCGAACTGGAAGCGGGGCATAAATTTGCCCTCATTGCACATCACAAACGGACACCAAACTGAAGAAAAAGAAATGTAAAAGAAAGAAGCAGAGATACTGAATCACAAATAGAGGGCCAAGGGGAGTAGAAAAAGCAAAATGAATGTGATGAAGCACTCCTTATTTGCTCAACATCATTGAGCTACACTGAAGACGATAACTGTGGTAAATTAGAGACTTAGTATGATTGGTAACGTCGTAAATGAGCCAATACAACTTGTTAAAATTCAAGTGTTCAAATGTCTCTCAAATATGAGAAATACAGTGGTCTCCAGTCCCACACAACTCGTACCGAACTCACTCTTGCAGATACCAAGCGCAAAGTAAAAGTATGACACTTCTGTGCCTAAAATAATATGTTTTATGGTTATCCAATTGTGTTCTCCTTCGTCAAATTACCCTCCTGTAACCGTGTTTACGTGAAAAAATTATCTTCTAAAACTGATATGTTCAGGAAAGTTCATTCTATAAATCAACGTCACGCTCATATATTTGTGAAGATTCATCGTAAGATGTTTAGGAACCGCAACTCTTAGTAATGTTTAATTTATATTCGTATCCGCCAAAGATGCATATATATATTTGGAAGTTGTGGTCATATTCAGAACATTGCGTATATTTTGAATCTTTTAATCTGTGCTTCAACATTAAGAAAACCAACTGATTTTATGTCAAAATTAAAGCTTGAATAAAAAAGTTGTTTTTTATTCGCACATGCATGCATCCAGCGCCTACTCACAAGCTTTGGATGCCAGCATCGGACTCATAGAACATAGTACTTTTCACAGCACAGACGAGACTGGTTGACATCGCTACTACAAGAGAATGCTCTTCACTTACGTACAATAAAGCGGTACAGTTAGATCGCTTCATTACGTTTTCTTATCATTTCCATTCATGTTATTAATGGCTTCAGGATGGACGAATCCTTTATTTAGGATGAGCTTAGAAGACATTTCGGTCTCTAATGTTTTGCAGTACAGGTTAGGGTTAGAGACCAGTGGACACCGAAATGCCATAAATAAATGAAATTCAAGGAGCCAGGCCCCATAGCACCCATTTCCTCTCCTATGTGTGTGAATGTGTGAGAGTGGCAGAGGTGGTATGAAAACAGAGTTTGTAGCGGGTTAGCTGAAGCAGAAAGTTGTAATCAGGATAGCCGAGCTTTTCTTTCTGAGAGAACAGCAGAGATTTTCTTGTAGAATCAGAGGGTGCTAGCTGGCAGTACGCGAATCTTGGAAGGTAGTTCAGGTTGACATTGAATCCTGTTACGCCTTCAGGCAATGGGTGAGCTCCGCCGACCAAGTTAGCGGTTAGAGCAGAGTTCCACCATGTTTGGACAGAATTGGCTGAGATCTGGAGCAGAGCAGACATGAGTATGTTAGGTCTGATGTGGGTATCTGAAATGAACTTACTTGTTTCGGTTTTCTTGAATAATTCGGTTGATGATGCTGCACCTATCGTCGCTCTATTGCGTGGGGTGCAAACGTGTGTATTTTTAATGTAGAAATTCAGTCTAATGAGGGACTTGCTATTGTAACGGATTTTGAGTGGGACTTGAGCCATCAACTTCAGACCTACAGTTTAATTTACGAGTGAATATCAGGTAGAAAGATTCATTATCAAGTGCATGTGTTTCGATTCCAAGTAAGTGACGATATCCGTACTTGAATTTTCCTTTATTTTTCCTAACGAGCATGCTGAACATTCGTTCCGGCGTTTTCCATTTTTCTGTAGTTATGAGTTCACAATGCCCGGTAGTAGCTAATAATCACCTAAATCTATAGTATTTTCTGACTTTTCTTTGTGTGTATTGTTGAACTTCACCGACGGATTTTTGAAAGGGTCATGGACCATCAGCTCCATCGACTTGCAACTAAATATGCGGCTTAATAGCGAAGAACTAAAGCGAACAGTAAATTGCGTGAGTTGAAGATATGAAGTGATGTACGAGAAATTGGTGGATTCTTCGTGGTGGCTTACATCATCGGCGAAGGTTCCCGGCATTAAAATTTTTCTTTCTTTCCAAGCTTAGTAAGATACCTATCCCCTGTAATCACCCTCAGAGTAAGAAAATTAAGTTTCAATACCGGTGGGCCAAATTTTGTCCCGATGTTATCGTTAGTTTGTCTTTTTTCTTTGTAAGAGGTCATAAATCATTATGTGGTTCCACGTGGCTTGGCTACGTATCACTGTGCCGATCTTGTAGTATTTTTTTTTAACGGTCTGAGAGGAGGTTTTTTTCCCCTCCATTCTGCTAAGTTTTTGATAATTTTATTTCTGGTGTTTTCGCTATATTATTGGAACTTACGGTACTCGTATTCAGCTTCTTGGCAGTGATTACGAACTTCTAATTCTGTTTCTCTCGGGAGGTACATTGTCCTTAATGTCTTGCAATACAAATATCAGTAATGCTCGCAGTTTTCATTTTGTAGAGAATCGTGCATGTAACGTAGGTGCATGGATGATGCTTGATTGGAAAAACTATTCCCTTGCACTCCATTCCACCAATACAGGATTTTACACGCATGGAATGGTACAGATTACTAAGACTAGTGACATTGAATTTCATAGCTAGCCAGACGGCAACGTAACGAACCATTCATTTCATCCTATTACTTGATTTTGTCAATGCGTTAGAAGTAATAGAGTTGTACAGTGTTAATTCAGCAGTAGCTACGATTCGGAACTAGCATTATCCGTTGCGTAATAAAATATATTTAATTTGTGGACAATTAGAGGCCATATTCTAGTTCAGGGTCAAACAGTTTATCATTGAGAAGGTTCCGAATGGTGACTGACCGAAAGGGGACATAAATGTTAACGCCTTGCTATTCTAGTAGTGGAAGTTGTTGTTGTTATGGTCTTCAGTCTGGAGACTGGTTTGATGCAGCTCTCCACCCTACTCTATCCTGAGCAAGCCTTTTCATCTCCTCATAAGAACGACAACCCACACCTATTTGAATCTGATTACTATACGCGTCTCTTGGTCTCCCTCTGCGATTTTTACCCCACACACTTCCATCCAATGCTAAATTTACGATTCCTCGATGTCTAAGAATGTGTCCTACCAAGCGATCCCTTCTTTTAGTCAGGGTATGCCAAAGATTCCTTTTCTCACCAATTTTGTTCAGTACCTCTTCATTAGTTATGCGATCTACCCACCTAATCTTCAGCATTCTTCTGTAGCACCACATTTCAAAAACCTCTATTCTCTTCCTGTCCGAACTGCTTATCGTCCATGTTTCACTCCCGTACAAGGCAACACTCCACACAAATGCCTTCAGAAAAGACTTCCTTACACTTAAATTAATATTCCATGTTAGCAAATTTCTCTTTTTCAAAAATGCTTTTCTTCCCATTGCCATTCTGCATTTTGTATCCTCTGTACTACGACCATCGCATGTTATTTTACTACCCAAGTAACAAAACTCATCTACCATCTTCATTGTTTCGTTACCTAATCTAATTCCTTTCGCGTCGCCTGATTTTCTAAGACCGCATTCCATTATCTTTGTTTTGCTCTTGTTAATGTTCATTTTATACGCTCTCTTCAACACACTGTCCATTCCATTAAACTGCTCTTCCAGGTCCTTTGCTGTCTCTGATAGAATTACAATGTCATCAGCAAAACGCAATGTTTTTATTTCTTCCCCCTGAACTTTAATCCCTATTCATATTTTTCCTTGCTTTCCTTCACCGTCTGCTCGATGTACAAATTGAATAACATCGGAGAAAGGCTACAACACTGTCTTACTCCCATCCCAACTGATGCTTCCCTTTCATGCCCTTCGAGTATAATAACTGCAGTCTGGCTTTTGCACAAGTTGTAAATAACTTTCCTTTCCCTATATTTTACCCCTGCTGACTTCAGAATTTGAAAGAGTGTATTCCAGTCAACATTGTCAAAAGCTTTCTCCAAATCTACAAAAGCTAAAAATGTAGGTTTGCCTTTCCTTAATCTATCTTCTAAGATAAGATGTAAAGTGAGTATTGCCTCCCGGGTTCCTACGTTCCTCCTGAATCCAAACTGATCTTCTCGGAGGTCAGCTTCTTCGTGTTAAAATTTTGCAACCATGACTTATCAAACTGATGGTTCTGTAATTTTCACACCTGTCTGCGCCTGATTTCTTTGGAATGGGGATTATTACATTTTTCTTAAAGTCTGAGGGTATTTCGCCTGTCTCATACATCCTACACACCAGTTCAAATAGTCTTGTCATGGCTGGCTCTCCCAGAGACTTTACTAGCTCTGCGGGTATGTCATCTACTCCTGGGGCCTTGTTCCGACCTAGGTCTTTCAACGCTCTGTCAAATTCATCTCTCAGTATAGTATCTCCTATTTCATCTTGATCTACTTCCTGTTCCCTTCCTACAACATCGTCTCTAAGTTCATTTCCTTTGTAGAGCTGCTCTATGTACTCTTCCCACCTTTCAGCTTTCCCTTCTTTGCTGTAAACTGGTTTCCCATCCGAGTTCTTGATATTCGTAGAGTTGCTTTTCTTGTCCCCAAATGTCTCTTTTATTTTCCTGTAGGCGGTATCTACTTTTCCCCTTCTTATACATTCTTCTACAGATTTGCATTTGGCTTCTAGCCACTCCTGCTTAGCTATTTTGCACTTCCTGTCAATCTCACTTTTTAGTCGTCTGTACTCCATTTTGCATGTTTCATTTACTGCATTTTTATATTTTCTCCTTTCATCTATTAAATTTAGTATTTCCTGTGATATCCAAGGATTTTTTTGGGTCTTGCCTTCCTAACTATTTGTCCTCTGCTGCCTTCACTATTTCATCTCTCAATGCTACCCATTCCTCTTCTACTGTTTTATTTCCCCCTGTTTCTGTCAATTGTTGCCTAAATCTCCCTCTGAAATTCTCCTGAACTTCACTTTCCTTCAATTAATCTAAGTCCCATTTCCTTATTTTCCTACCTTTCTGCAGTTTTTTCAGTTTCATCCTACAGTCCATGACTAACAAGTTATGGTGAGAGTCTATATCTGTCCCTGGGTATGTCTTGCAGTTTAGAACCTGGTTCCGGAATCTATGTCTTACCATTATAAAATCTATCTGATACCTTCCGGTGTCTCTTGGTCTCTTCCACGTATACAACCTTCTTTTGTGATTCTTAAACCACGTGTTTGTTACGATTAAATCATGTTCCGTGCAAAATTCTACCAGGCGACTTCCTCTTTCATTCCTCCTGCCCAGTCCATATTCATCTACTATTTTTCCTTCTCTTCCTTTTCCTACTACCGAATTCCAGTCTCCCATCACAATTAAGTTTTCCTCTCCCTTAACTGTCTGAATAATTTCCTCTAGCTCCTCATATATTTCTTCGATCTCCTCATCATCGGCAGAGCTAGTTGGCATATAAACCTGTACTACTGTTGTCGGTGTTGGCTTCGTATCTAACTTGACAATGATAACGCGATCACTATGCTGCTCATAGTAGTTTACCCGCATTCCTATTTTCTTATTCATTAACAGTCCTACTCCAGTGATACACCCGACTGATTTTGTATTTATAATCCTGTACTCACCTGACCAGAAATCCTGTTCATCCTGCCATCGAACTTCACTAATGCCCACTATATGTAACTTCAACCTATCCATTTCCCGTTTTAAATTTTCTAATTTTCCTACCCGATTAAGGGATCTAACATTCCACGCTCCGATCCGTAGAATGCCAGTATTGTCTTTCCTGATGTCAACATCCTCCTGAGTAGTCCCCGCCCGGAGATCCGAATGGGGGAATATTTTACCTCCGGAATATCTTACCCGAGAGGATGCCATCATCATATGTTCATACAGTAGAGCTGCATGTCCTCGGGAAAAGTAACGGCTGTAGTTTCCCCTTGCTTTCAGACGTTCGCAGTAGCTGTGTGGCAAAGCTACATTAGCTGATGTTACGAGGCCAGCTCAGTCAATCATTCAGACTGTTGCCCCTGTAACTACTGAAAAGGCTGCTGCCCCTCTTCAGGAACCACACGTTTGTCTGACCTCTCCACAGATACCCCTCCGCTGTGGTTGCACCTACGGTACGGCTATCTGCATCGTTGAGGCACGCAAGCCACCCCACCTCGGCAATGTCTGTGGTTCATAGGGGTGGAGTAGTGGAAGTATGGGAATAAAATAGATTAATTTGCTCTCAGGGTGTTATCAAAAAAAGGACTGACGGATTTCAACAACTCTATTAAATATAAATTTTAGTCATTATACATCAAATTACTGTAAAAATTTCATACTGAAGATACTGAAGATGATCCGAAAGTAAATTAAAAAAAGTTCGCAAATATTGCTTGACAATAAAAGATGTTTTAAATTTTAGTACAATTACCAACACTGTAGTTAAAATGTAATTCTTAAGAAAGCCTATTAAAGCTAAAATAGGAATCATAAGAAAACGAGTATCAGAAAACACAACTGTAGTTCTGAAACCATCAACAGTTGTTTCCGTAAACGTAGCTGCACTAACATTGCGTGTTAGGTCGGCGGCAGCCCAATTACACAGTGGTAACCACGCTTAACAGCCTCATACACCGGCAAATCAACTTCGCACTCGGCACAATTAAAGCAGAATGACGGCCGATGGCGAGCGACCGGCCCACGGGCGGACAGTAATTGCGATCGCCAGTGCCTGGTTTTGTATTCGTGCGCGCGTCCACAGCCAGCGGCGCATCACGTCTCACTTGTCTGATTCAACATATCAACTCGTTTGCACAATGTCTCACAGATCTTCCATGACAGATGCCACATCCAGTTAGCTCTACACAACGTGGCGTAATCCTATAGTTCCGGCCTCTTAGGATAAAACTCCGGTGTGCCTGCACATTTACATGTTTTGTACAAGGTTTTACATTGTCCGTATTTTAGTAATTTGACAGAAAATTTTCCTCCCAAGAATTGCTTTTAATTTTATGGAAACAAGCGACTCAATCGGCCGTCAAATGTTTATGATGTTACTGCCAGTGATTAATGTATACAACAGGTCGTTTCATTTAGGGTGGACTTCCAGCACGAGATACTCCACTTTAAGTTCGCTGTACCTTTGCTTCTAAAAGTGTTTACAAATTCTTTTAACACAATCAGAAGTACACCATACATCTGCTTGTTCTTTTGCACAAAGGCATCTAAATAGATATATTCGACAAAGTATTAGCAGCAAAATAATTCTGAGATATCAGGTCATATGCATCAGGTGCCACACACAGGGATTTATTTACAACAACCGTGCTTTGCAACGGTTTTTAAAGAAGGGCACGTGCGGATCAATACTTAGCAATAGGGCAGAGGCATGCTTCACGTTTTCAACTCAATGGCATCTTCCTGTATTCTAACCTCCTTGTTTGAAATAGTCACGACCATAATCATTCAATTATTCTTACCTTATTGTTACGCACTGCTGTAGTCGAATCGGTATGCAACTCTCCCGCACTGCTGTGTTTGGCTATACGCCTCTGTCTCACGATTTTGTAAACGTGCCTTTGGCAACACTTCGTCATAGTTCTGTAGAACGCTAATGATTTCGCTTGCAGCTGTTTGTGCTTCAAAGTTCAAAGATGTCAACAGCACAGTCAGCTTTCAGGAATATACTCAAGCTGACTGGAATGCAGTAGCGTCTTGTTAGTAGTAAAAAATAAATGTATTAAAACGCAGTGCCTGATGTGAGAGCTACGTACCACAGTGTTAATTTACTACGTCATATCTATTGATGTTTGTGTTGCACAATGATATTATTTTGAAGATATTTATTCATTGGTATAAATGCTTTATGTAGGTTTCTCCGTGAAATCTGCTGTATTTATTCCTTCCTTATCTTAGGGCATATCATTCTTCCCTTACTATCTGTCCATATAAGTTTCATTTCCATGCAGATCATTTGTAGAGACTAGTATAATCAAACGGTCTGCGGCGAATAAATAGTGGATGAATGAAGTCTCGTAAATCGCGCAACGCGTGATGGGATAGTTCATTGTTTACGACATCATATGTCCTGAACTATGTTGTCACAGCGATTGTTGTCTGATAGTAAGCAATATGTCTACCAAGGTTAATATAAATTGGTACATTATTTTAGGAGGATATGTGGAAAAAGAGCGCATGATATAGCAGTTACTCGGAAATTTCAATGTTTATGACGCCATATCTCCTCAAATATGTGTCTATTATGATGTAAATTCCAAGGTACATTCAGTGGTATATGTGCCTAATGTCGGCAAAATGTATCGTGAATGGTGTTAGCAGCAAAGACGTAATAAATCAAAACCTCATGCATGATGATGCGGTTTTTCATGAACCAAATTGTTTATGACTTCATATCTAATGAACTATATGTCGAACAGAGATATAATATCAGAGGAACATTCAGTGGTATATCTATGTGTACTGTCTGTGAATTGTCTTGTGTATAAAATTTAAAGTATAGAAGTACTAACTTGTAACGTCATGCCATATGCCGTAAATATACATCTTCAACATCGGAAAAGTGGTAAGCGATAAACGTTTATCTTTTCATCCCTTTTTTTGGTTGTCAGCGAGAAAAGTATTGTAAAGATTTGATATTATGTTATGAATTTATTGCAAGCGGCTAAGTGCTCTCAATATCGAATAGTTGACGAATAAAACAACGCTAACACACCGCAAGATCGGACAGATATCATTGTTTATGACGTGATATCATACGTGGATTTAGCAACCACAGCAAAAGATTCCTGACCTTAATATTTGTACCAAATTTGGTTGAAATTGGTCCATTAGTTTAGGAGCAGATTCAGAATAATATCGCATGATGCGGCCGTTTTTCACGACTGTCATTGTTTATGACGTCATATATCCTTAGTATGTGTCGTAGGTGGTTCTTACCCCGACAGCGATTGTTACCTGATAGTAAGGATCATATGTACCAAGGTTCGTTGTAATAGGTCTCGTAGGTTTTGAGGAGATGTGGAAAATACACACACACACACACACACACACACACACACACACACATATATATATATATATATATATATATATATATATATAGCCTATTTTATAAGATGTAAGATATATACTGTTGATAGCTCATGCTCCATTGCATATATTTACTGCCTTCGAACACTATATATTATAGTGCATCAAGCTACGACGAGTTCTGGTAAATACACTACTTCGTCTATGCCAACAGATACCTGTTGCAAGACAAATGTCACATGACTTGGGAAAAAAAAAAAAAAACTGCCATTCTGTAACAGCCAGGTCCGAGTGACCGAGTGTTCTAAGGCAACTTGCTGTGGAGCGCGTAGTTGCTTGTCGTCAGAGGTTTGAGTCCTCCATCGGGAATGTGTGTGTGTGTGTGTGTGTGTGTGTGTGTGTGTGTGTGTGTAGGTGTGTGTGTGTGTGCGTGCGCTTGTGTGTGGGCGCGTGTGTATATTGAGGTTAATTTAAGTGAGTTTAAATAGTTTGCAAGCCTAGGGACTGATGACCAGAGTAGTTAGGTTCCATAGACTTACAAACATTTGCATAACAGCCAGAAAGAAACTAATTTTGCAGAACTCGAAGTTCGTTTCCACTACCTGTCTTCACATCGAATGCAAAGGTGTACCACATTAGGTACATGTAAAGCAAGAGTCTGTCACATAGTTTTTGACATTATAAAAATAACTACGGTGTTGAAAATGTTACAGCGTAATATTTTTAAGACCTACAAGTTTCTGTTTAATATCTTATGTTTTTAAATCATAGCGGTTATAAATATTGGCGTTAATAATGTATTATATATTATCAAATAGCTTCATAATGCGAAATTCACCCTTACAAAGAATTTGATCTTGATAGCTTACATTTCACGTAATGCGGAAATGGAATTTAAAGATATTTATTTTTCGCTTTCTAGTCACAATTCGTAGAAATAAACGAAATATGAACATCTGATGGTTGGGATGATCACTGAAGACGAGCATGCAGATATCATAGAGATTAGAGATTACTGAACAAAACTAAATAATTGTTCCGGAGTCCATTTACGATGGTCCGTCTATACAAACTAAACATTGGTATCAATGAAATCTCAGAACTTCATCATTCCTTTATATCACCTCTTAAAGCAGCAAATACCTAACATGAGTATTTATCTGCATTACAATTCACAGCAAACAAGTCATGTGCCAAAATGTTTACTGAAATCTACCTACCTACCTACCACTAATAGCAGGTTTGATATCGAAACTTCGACCAATAAAAACATAAAAACGAGATAAAATACATTTTATTAAAAACAACACTCATCAAGTTTATTAACCTTTGCTACCTCAAACCGCAGAATTCTGATTTACCTAATGAAGAATTACAGCCAGATTCTTAAACAGTATACACGTTCTGACATCTTACGGACCCGAATACTTCATTAAATTGTTACCGGATACTATAGGTACAAATCTGTTACATAAAACAGTAACTAAAGGAACATAAACTCGTAAAAAAAATTTCTGTCAAAGAAATGTTTCAAATTTCCATTAGTTATGTGTCTTATGTACGTTAATTTTGATACATATTAAAACGTAATAGACATTACCGGAGTAGCCATTAGCATTAACGCATTTATTTTCCGTGAGACAGCGAAAAGCGTTTCAAAAAACAAAATTAAGAGGTCACTGTGGAGATCAGGTACTGTGGGCAGGTCCTAACTGAGCCTTACGAGGAGGTCGGTAACCAGTAAATATAGCTTTCAACATTCCAAATAATTTATTTAATATTAGCTGTAAACTCGGCGTTGCCCATCTGTTTGTTTATACTACACTTTCGTAGTCCAAATCCCATTCCCCCCCCCCCCCTCTCTCTGCGCCCACCTCCTTCTCTCCCATCTCTCTGTTTATATCCACGTTTCCCTCCATCGGTTAAATTTTCTGCGAGGTACACTCTGTCATGTACCAAACAAACTTTTACGTGCCCAGTGATCTTCCTCTTGAAGGTCATGTGTGCTAAAATTCTTAAAAATTGGAGCGAAACCACGAATTTTGTAAAACTCCGTACGTTAAGTACCTTCCACCATGCAGCGAATTAATTTTATGTAGACAGTGACAATCCTCTTGTTTTCAAGGTAGAGTGTACAAAATTTCATCAATTTCGGAACAAAACTACAGATTTCTGCGGAATAGAAATGCAGGGTCACATTTAAATCCACTTTGTTGTTCTAAAATTTTTCAGTTTTATTTCACACAACTTTTGTTCTGAGAATAACGACAAAAAAAAAAAAAAAAAAAAAAAAAAAAAAAAAAAAAAAAAAAAAAAAAAAAAAAAAAAGGTTCTGTGAAATCGTTCTTGAGTTATGGAGCGGCCAAGGTATTTAGGGATCCAGTTTTATGTTGAAAATTACCCTCCCCCATGAACCGTTCGTAACTTAAGGTAGACGGTCAACTTCCTCCTGCTGTTCTGAAGGTCAAGCGTACGAATTTTCGTGAAGATCGGAATGAAAGTGTAGATTTAGTGAGTGTGTAGGATAAGTATGGTCCGCCATGCACCTATCAGAAAATACTTTCTTAGCTGACATTTTCTACCCTTAAACTACATTCCTGTGAAATTTCAGCTTCATAAATGAAGTAGTTTTCGAGATTTTGTGTTTAGTCTGTGAGTGAGTATCCTTTCGGTTTTTTATCGACAGAGATAAAGGAAACAGAGTGCTCAATTGTGGACGCAAGAGAATTAAGGGAGACTCGCAGCAAAAATAAATAGTAACATGTAAATCTGTAATGCTAACTTTATTTGACACATTTAATACAAAGTCATGCTTGATGCGACAGTTTTACGGCAACTACAACGAAACTGTTGTGAGCGGTAGACTTCTTTTCCTTTCATCATTTTGTGAGAGAGGAGAGGGGAATCAGTTACAAAACGCGTCAAAACGTCCGAAATTACATGCAAATTTTGTTGCAGGTCCCTAACTACTCCCACTTCCCAATAACAGACGCATAAATCTGGGAATTATCATGCGGTGGCCTGTCATTTATGAAGTCCTGAGGTATGTGTCGTGTTTTTGGGTCAGGAACCTTCGAGGGCATACCGTGAACGGTTCACCAAAGTTTCAATGCAGTCTAATGAATGGTTTATGAACACATAGAGGACAAAAAGACAAAAATTCATTTTTATATGTATATATTATCTGGGACGCTGCAGCAGCAGAAGGCAGGGAGAGTTGTCGGGGGTCTCGTTGAGATTGCGGGTACTACGTAGGATTCACGAGGTGTGAAATTATCCTTCAACCTGCAGCAAATGTAGCGTCCGAATCCGCGAACGAAGGTAATAAATTTTTGAGTTCGGGCTACGTGCATCTCTTTGCTCAGGTGACACTACCGCTTGATTTCCATTTCCACCGACGCACAAGGAAAACACTGGACTGTGCAATCGCTGACTGTTCCACGGCGATCACTACTACTGGCTTGTATATTGAAACAGGCGCTTACACACGACATAAATGAAGACAACACAGCATTGTTTTGTGGCTCTAGTAATCGACATAAAATGGTTGTAATCAGTTCCTAGCCTTAAAAATTACTTGCATTAACTTAAATTAGGACAACACAAAATCACAGCCTGCCCGAGGGAGGTCTCGAACCTCCGACTGTGAAGGTCATCCATTCCGTTGCATGTCGCACAGACTACGTGAACATTCCTCGTGTCCTCGGCATAATGGACGTAGCACTATACAGTTAATGAACTAACACTCTGTTACACAATGTTCAAATGTTTGTTAAGCTTATGGGACTTAACTACGGGGTCATCAGTCCCTAAACTTACAAACTACTTATCAACTACCTTATACTAAGGACGGCACAAATATCCATGCCCGAGGGGGGATTCGAACCCCCGACCGTAGTGGCCGTGCAGACCGTGACTGGAGCGCCTCAGTCTCCTCGGCCACTGCGGCCGGCACACTCTGTTACTTTGTCCTCGATCAGTTTCTAGAGTTCGTACACGATGGAAAAAATCACCCTGTACATTTCTGACAGTGATGTGTTACTCATGTGATGATAAACAACGTGAATCTGAGATATGCCAACGAACTCTCCTATCGTATATACATTTATTTCTTAATATGGTACAAATGTAGAAAGAAGTTACCGTCTTTTTCAGGGCCGTAGTAGGAACTTTTTACTTTTTCTGGAATGGATAAACAAGAAGCCCTCGGTCGCAAATTAAAAATGATGTTAACGGGTTTCGGAAATGACTAAGATTGCCTTCATCAGAAAACATGAAACAAAACAAGTCACATAATAAAATATACTATTCAGCTGTATAGCTTACGTCACAAAGCATATACTTGTTTTTGGAACAACCTAGCTACTATGGGCTGCACCCCTGCACGGAGGCATCAGACTTTTTCTACCTTTTCTTATTATTCATGACTGTTTTGATGCAGCCCGTCAACGATTCCTTTCTGCTCCAAACTTTGTCATTTCAGAATAGCTTTTAAATTACCTCATTGTCTATATACTGTTTTCTTTATCTTATGCAATAATTATACCCTCAACATTGCCCTCTACTACCACGGAAATCACTCTTCAAAGATATAATATATCTTTGTCACCCTGCCACTTCTTCTTGTCATTGTTGTTTTTGGTTTTTGAATAGGCTATGGGACTTAACTACGGAGTCATCAGTCCCTAAACTTACAATCTACTTACGAACTACTTACGAACTAGGACGGCACAAATATCCATGCCCGAGGGGGGATTCGAACCCCCGACCGTAGTGGCCGTGCAGACCGTGACTGGAGCGCCTTAGTCCGCTCGGCCACCGCGGCCGGCTGTCATTGTTGTCAGTTTGACCATTGTTCGCCCATTCTACTGAGAAATACCTCATTTCTTTACTTATTCATGGATCTAATTTCTAAGATATGTTTGTAACACACAACCATAAATGCTTTAATTCTACTCACCTAAGCTGCTCTACAAACGTAGCTCATAGCTTGAAAGACGAAAACACCTCCTGCTCATTTATGTCCACTTTACTTGTGCTTGTTCAAAAATGTTAGATTGATTGGATTTCTAAGGCAACAAACTGCTGAGGTAATCGGTTCCTAGACATACACACTACTTAAACTAAAGCTAAGAACAACTCTCTCTCTCTCTCTCTCTCTCTCTCACACACACACACACACACACACACACACACACACACACACATATATATATATATATATACATCGATCCTCCGATGGGAGCGGCCGCGCAATAGCTCGCGGACATTCCTGCACGGCAGTATGTGCTAGTCTTCGTCCTGCTTGCCTTGTCCACTGAACGCTTCTTTGTTTCCAACGGAGCAGAATTCCTTAAATTCCTTTACTTTGTGATCACTAATTTCGATGTCATGTCTGTCGCGACTGTCTGGTCTGATACTTACGATTACTTTTCTATTTTTCTTGTTTATTCTCAGTCAAATGTACATTCTACAGGTTATCTAACATTTCTTCAATATCAGTGAGAATTGAGAAGTAATCAGTAAATCTTATCATCGATATACTTTCATACTGAATGTTTGACCCAGCCTAGAAACATTTTCATTCTCGTTGCTTCTTTTTGACCTATACGAACGAAAGACTGTATCCCTGTCGGAAACCCCACTTGCCTTTTGTACATAATGGATGGTATCCGCCTTTCCCTGTTGTTCATTCCTATTTTTCTCAAAGTTTCGAACATCTGTTGTTTCACATTTTCCGACGATATTTCGAATTATTTATTCCGTTACCTAAATTTTCTTTGCAGTCACTTTCCTCGTTCCTTTATACCTTTGCACAGTCCTTCATTGCTGGTTTCGTAGATGACCTATCTCAGTTGGTCTTGCTCCTCCTTCAATACTGCTACCAAAGCTGTATTACCCCAGAACTCTTCATCCTATCCCCCCCCTTTCTCGACGTTCGAATTCCCTGCAATTACTAGTTTTCATTTATATTCTTATACACTTTCTCTATCTCTATTGCTTCCAGCCGCGGTGGAGTGGCCGAATGCTCTAAGGCGCCATGCTGTGGTGCGCGCGGTTGCTCGGCGGTTCGAGTCATCCCTCAGGCATGATTGTGTGTTGTCCTTAGCGTTAGAGTAGTTTGTAAGCCTACCGTATAATAACCACCGAAGTCCATTATATTTATGAACGTTTGAACATTTTGATTTTCTTTACTTTCGATAACGGCATCAGTACCTCAGAGATTGTTGTCGGTGTGAGGCTGCTATCGAATGCGACGAAAGTGATCTAATGACTGAACACAGAGCTCACTCTCTTCCCTGCTATGTTATTCACAACGAATCCTTTTCGCTCACTTCTGTTTTCTCCTGCTGATTAAATTGCCCTACTTTCGTTTCACCTGAAATCTTAGTTCTGATTTCGCTGACTTCAACTATATTTGTCTTGCACCTTTGATTTTTCCTTTCTGATTTTGTAGCGCCATTGCTACATGTATGTGCCTCCATGCTCCCGCTCTAATAATATTATCCGTTCGTATGTTATTTGCAGTTTTCCGCTTAACGAAATTAATAGGCTGGCCGCGGTGGCCTAGGGGACTGAGGCGCTCCAGTCACGGTCTGCACGGCCGCTACGGTCGGGGGTTATTGGATATTTCGATATTTGTGCCGTCCTTAGGATAAGCTAGTTGTTAAGTAGTTTGTAATTTTAGGGACTGATAACCCTGTAGTTAAGTCCCATAAGCTGTACAAACATTTGAACATTTTTTTAAATTAATAACTAGTGGGTATAGAAGTAATTAAATGGAGAAAGTTAAAAACAATTTCAGCCGGGATTCGAATCAGAGTCCTCCTAACTACGCAGTCGTGCTTGACCACTAGACCACTGGGGAGATGGCCATTACTGATTAGCTTATTATCGGCAGCTCTGCCATGAGGAATTATTTATTTAGATATGTCCTCTAAAAACATAAATGCTTCAGTGAATCAATTTTATGACTGTCATATGTTCTAAGCTGTATTGATGTGTGAAGGGAAGGAAGAAATTTGCCGTGTGGGATACTGAATATGTCATCACCATGTCATAGGTTCACGGAGACGAATAATGAATTACTGACGGCAAGCCCAGAGGAATACAAATTCCTCCACCCTCAAGAAATGCCTTACAGAAAGTATCATGAATGCTGTGAAGTTCACGTTTTCGCAACTCCTCAACTACTAAGGAAGTGTGTCCGTGGCAAAACATGCAATCCGAAAGCGTCTCTGAACGTAAAGGCACAATACAACATTATCATCATCTACAGCTGCCAAGCTTGCTACATATGATACTGTGATCGTTTCTAATGATGAAAACATACGGCCAGTGAATTTGTTAGAGCTTTCACTCTATACATTTGTAAGGAAATTGGTGTCATCGTGTGGCATGAGATGAAATGTCTATGTAGTACCTTGTAAAAGAAACAAGGCAAAGTAGTTGAAGGACAAGTCTTGAGAACAGAAAAGTTCCTGAGTACTTTCTTGTAACATTCTGAGAAGGTATCATTTCAGAAATATCAGGTAGATCTTTAAATTTATTTTCTCGGAAACTACATTTTCTGACACCTACGTACCTTCATTTTGGTACATCTGTGACACAATGCCGTCATATTTGGTTCATACATTTCTCTTAGCGAAACAAACAAACACACAGAGTTATTTTTTGAAATGTTCCGTTAAGCTGGGATATATAGATAATTTATTGAAAAATTACACCGATTTTCACCATAAATATGTAAAATATTGTAAATCAGTATCTTGGTAAGATATTCAAAATGGCCTTTGTATTATTGTTTGTATGGATGTAAACATAACACAGTGAAATTTTGGCAATATTGGTTTAATAGGATACGAGGAAAGGGAACATAAATAATTGTAGAAATATAAAAAATTATAATTTCGTTCAAATGTTCAAATGTTTGTAGAGCATATGGGACTTAACTACGGGGTCATCAGCCCCTAAACGTACAAATTAGTTAAGAACTAGCTAATACTAAGGACGTCAGAAATATCCATGCCCAAGGGTGGGGGAGATTCCAATGCCCGACCTTAGTGGCCGTGCAGAACGTGACTGGCGTGCTGCAGACCTCTCGGCCACCGCGGCCGGTTATAATTTCAAAATTAGAGTAAAAAGTTTGCAAAGTGAAGTGAAAGTCGCTTGTACTATTGCTGATCACCACAAGAACATTTACTTGTTTATCTCCAGTACCTTAGGCATATCATATGATAAAAGGATGGTATGCGTTTAGCACAAATCCCCCTTTGACTTATACTAAGAACAGCAATCACACACGCACACATGCCGTATGGAGGAATCGAACCTCGGTCGGGAACGGCCATCCAGTTCGCAATGTGACGCCTTAGACCAAGCAGTCATCCCACATGCCTGTTTTCGTTTGAGACATAACTGCCTTCATTTTTTCTGCTCTCCTTGGCTCGACGCTGGCGACTTCTCATTCCGGAAGATAGAGTTCGTCATTACTAATGATATTTTTTCGCTTTTTAAGCCCTGGCTGGGTTTGTACCTGTTACCGACCATGTTATGATCATGATTCAGACACCAACCCTAGACCACGTGTGCAATTGGCTACTTTCTTCTGTCGTATTTCTTTTACTGCGTTACTGCGACATTTCTGCAGAACGTATTACTTTTTTAGTTATAATTATGTTACATTATATTTACTTCGCACTCACAATTCTGTTATAAATAGGAATAAAAGTAAACATTTGAATAGACGGAGGGTTTTTTTCCTTCTATCTCTGTAGGGGCCAGGGCGCGAACTTCCTTCAATTGTTCGCTAAAAGCTGTAAAACCAGAGTAACAAGAGACGGCACAAGGGAAAGCGGACCGAACACGATCGAATGCCGCTTCCTGACACGTGCCTAGCATTTACAATGGACAGAACTCCCATTCTCTGTTGCACGTGCGCCTGTTTGTAAAGGCGCTTTACAGAGAACCGCTTTGTCCGAGGTATCCACGGCTGCAGCCAGCAAGCAACAAGTATTCCACACGCAGTAGGCAGTACTGCCATATCAATTGATCTGCAGTTCCAGCGACTACTGTGCAAGACTAGCCTAGGATCGTCTGACTCGTAAAGAACCTCTCGATGAAATGCAAGTTCAACGGACTAGCACTCTCCTCTCCAAAACTGTTCCAAGCGAAATCCTGTCAGATTCTTATGGAGTGTGTCCAAAGTTAGTTCTACTCGCGTGGCCTCGTCTGCACGTGCCCCTACATCTGTAGAAAATCGTTTACTAGTCTTAAAATGAAGACACGACAAATTCATAGGGACCAAATTACAACTGTAATTGAGTGAAGACTGCTGAAGTCAAAGCAGTAAGGTAATTTTGGGATATCTTGACGACTGGGAACACAATGCTGTTCTGGAAGGTAAAGGACCCTAGCGGAACAAAGTACATTTCTGAGTAGCGGGACATCTTGGTCCACCGTGCGTGCATTGTATTGGTTTTATCGCAAGATTAAACGATGAATTGAAGCCGCGGGCTGTAATCCGGTGACTCCATCATCAGCCATCGTACTCCATTTATAAGATCAACAATGAATATTGCAGTGTACTGAGTAGGGGATACCGCGGCATGTTTGTCATAGGGGCAGGATGGCCCAGTCGAAATAGTTCATACGATAGATGCTAGATCGTCTTAGGAATCAATCTGAAAGTAGGTAGCACTGTACCTCTCCGTATGCAGGGCCAATATCGCAGGCGACGAAGTTTTGGACAAGTTCTAGCCCATAAATTTTTGTGCGTGTATCAGTAAAATTATACTCGTCGGTTAATGTGTGTTATTTAACTTTTGCTTGCTGTAGGCGCAACGGGGTAAGTTGTATAATTAAAGGTCTTAGTTTAAGGATCCACCCCAATGAAGCAGACATTGCCGAGGTGGGGTGGCTTGCGTGCCTCAGCGATACAGATAGCCGTACCGTAGGTGCAACCACAGCGGAGAGGTATCTGTGGAGGGGCCAGACAAACGTGTGGTTCCTGAAGACGGGCAGCAGCCTTTTCAGTAGTTACAGGGGCAACAATCTGGATGATTGACTGAGCTGGCCTTGTAACATAAGCTAATGTGCCTTTGCCACAGAGTTACTGCGAACGGCTGAAAGCAAGGGGAAACTACAGCCGTTACATTTCCCGAGGACATGCAGCTCTACTGTATGAACATATGATGATGGCATCTACTCGGGTAAAATATTCCGGAGGTAAAATAGTCCCCGATTCGGTTCTCCGTGTGGGGACTACTCAGGAGGATGTTGTCATCAGGAAAGACAATATTGGCATTCTACGGATCGGAGCGTGAAATGTCAGATCCCTTAATCGGGTAGGAAAATTAGAAAATTTAAAAAAGTAGATGGATAGGTTGAAGTTAGATATAGTGGGGATTAGTGAAGTTTGGTGGCAGGATGAACAGGATTTCTGGTCAGGTGAGTACAGGATTATAAATACAAAATCAATTGGGGGCATCACAGGTGTAGGACTGATAATGAACAAGAAAATAGGAATGCGGGTAAATTACTATGAGCAGCACAGTGATCGCATTCTCATTGTCAAGATAGATACGAAGCCAACACCGACAACAGTAGTACAGGTTTATATGCCCACTAGCTCTGCCGATGATGAGGAGATCGAAGAAATATATGAGGAGCTAAAGGAAATTATTCAGACAGTTAAGGGAGAGGAAAACTTAATTGTGATGGGAGACTGGAATTCGGTAGTAGGAAAAGGAAGAGAAGGAAAAATAGTAGGTGAATATGGACTGCGCAGAAGGAATGAAAGAGGAAGTCGCCTGGTAGAATTTTGCACGGAACATGATTTAATCGTAACAAACACGTGGTTTAAGAAGGTTGTATACGTGGAAGAGACCAGGAGACATCGGAAGGAATCAGATAGATTTTATAATGGTAGGACATAGATTCCGGAACCAGGTTATAAACTGTAAGACATACCCAGGGGCAGATATAGTCTTTGACCATAACTTTTTAGTAATGAACTGTAGGCTGAAACTTAAAAAACTGCAGAAAGGTAGAAAAATAAGGAGATGGGTCTTAGATAAATTGAAGGAAAGTGAAGTTCTGGAGAATTTCAGAGGGAGATTTAGGCAACAATTGACAGAAACAGGGGGAAATAAAACAGTAGAAGAGGAATGGGTAGCATTGAGAGATGAAATAGTGAAGACAGCAGAGGACAAAATAGGTAGAAAGGCAAGGAGAAAATATAAAAATGCAGTAAATGAAACACGCAAAATGGAGTACAGACGACTAAAAAATGAGATTGACAGGAAGTGCAAAATGGCTAAGCAGGAGTGGGTAGAAGCCAAATGCAAGGATGTAGAAGAATGTGACTTTTCAAGCTTTCAAGGCGGATCTGTTGTAAATACACTTCGCGGGTTTGCCGCCGGATGACATTGTGAATCTCCCACAATATTTCGCCGACCCAACTGTTCGACATCTTCAGGTGGTGGTAGCTGTCAGTACTTCAAGGCGCGACTGATGGTAGTAAAAAAAAAAAAAAAAAAAAAAAAAAAAAATCTTATCTCTTTTCATTCTCCACTCCGAGGAGTGGAGCGGGCTGTTTGAGATCCGGCCCATAAAGAGTCGCGGTTCTATTCAGCCAATTATCAGACAAGCTGATAGTGGGGCAAAGGGGGATCCCAATTGGGAATAAGTGGGAGGGGCTTACCAGCTCCGGCATACGCCTTACAACCAAGGAAAACCTCCCGAAAACCTTGGTCGGAGCCGGGGGATTGGGACCAATTTAATTTATCTCCGGGAGTTGCCCCGGACTAAAAATGGATTATCGAGAGAACACGAATGCACTCACGACAATCAAGGATCGGACGCCCGAGTTACTCTCGTAATCTCGTAGAGATCGGCTCGACCAACAAGTGGACAAGCATCTCCCTACAGGAACCGCACCCGTGGGCACGGTATCCTGTGCGTCGCCTTGATGGTATTTTTTTTTCTTTATTGTTAATTTCACTCCGACTTTCGTCGGCGGGCTGGCAGCAGCATCAGCGCTGCTCTTCAGCCGAGAGTACAGACAGATGACAAGCGAGATAAAAGGAACAAAGACATGAAGTTAAAAACAATGAGCATAAAAACATGGTACGGAGGGAAAAAATGGGAGACTTACAAACTGGACATCGGAGACAATACTGCAGACTTAAGACACATGAACAAGAGAGACTGACACACATAAGCAGATTAAAACAGTCTGTGCCACGGTGGCGATAAAATCACAAGGAGAGAAAACACTGGACACACGAAGTCACACGATGATATAGGTGGTGACGACACGAGTTGCGACGCACTGGAGAGGAACACACGGAGACGATGATGCACTTGACACTAGAATACACTGTTGTTAAAAGACGACGCTGCAGCCCCCGCGGGGCAAGGAGAGGGAGGAAGCGAGGAAGCGCGGGGGAGGGTCGAAAAGAGAGAGAGAGGGGGGGGGGGGGAAGGTAGGGAGGAGGAAAGATAGGCGCGATTGAGACTCCAGGTGGGGAAAGGAGGGGGGAAATCCAAGCGGGGAGGGGGAGAAGGAGGGGATGGGGAGAGGGGGCCGCTAAATCTACGGGGAAGGGATCAAAGCTGATAGTAGGGGTATATTTCGGGACGAAGGGCGTCATCCGGTAGGGGAAGGGAGCGGAAGTTGCCTTGGGAGAGGATATGTAGGGTGTGCAGGTGGAGAGAGGGAGGAATGCAGTGGTGGAGGCGTGGCAGAGGCCCAGGGGCGGTGAGGATAGGGTAAACTAGCGGGTTGCGGGAATCGAGTTTTCGGGTGACATACAGGAGGCGGAGGCGTTCAAGGTGTTGAAGGAGGTGAGGGAAGGGGATGAGGTCGTAGAGGATCCGCGTGGGGGAAGGAAGGCGGATACGGTAGGCGAGGCGGAGGGCGTGGCGTTCAAGGACTTGGAGGGTGTGATAAAAGGTGGGAGGAGCAGATACCCAGGCAGGGTGGAAGGAACAGAGGATGGGGCGCATGATGGATTTGTATGTGTGAAGGACGGTGGTAGGCGTAATCCCCACGTCCGGCCGGTGAGCAGTTTAAGGAGGTTGAGGTGGGACATGGCTTTTTCACGGATGGATTTCAGATGGGGGGTCCAGGTAAGGTGTCGGTCGAGGGTGAGGCCCAGATACTTGATGGTGTTAGTGTGGCGGATGGGACGGTCGTGGAGGGTGATGTAGAGATCGGGGATGCGGAAGTAGCGGGTGGTACGACCTATAAAGATCGCCTGGGATTTGTCAGGGTTGACGGAGAGGAGCCACCGGTTGCACCATGCGGCGAACGCGGTGAGGTGAGACTGGAGCAAAACCTGGGATCGGGCAAGGGAGGGGGCAAGGGCTAGGAAGGCGGTGTCATCAGCATACTGTAGGAGATGGACGGGAGGCTGAGGTTGGGGCATGTCGGTGGAGTAGATAAGGTACAGGAGAGGGGAGAGGACAGATCCTTGGGGCACCCCGGCAGAGGGGTAAAACAAACGGGAGTTGGAATTGCAGACAGTGACATAGGACGGGCGATTGGTGAGAAAGGATGCAATGAGGCGGACATAGTTAATAGGAAGGGCATAGAGTTGGAGTTTGAAAAGGAGGCCGGAATGCCAGACACGGTCGTAGGCTTTTTCTATATCTAGGGACACAAATATGGCGGAGCGACGGGAATTGAGCTGGAGGATAAGAGGTGGATGAGGCGAAGGAGCTGGTCGTCGGCAGAGAAGGATGGTCGGAAGCCACATTGAGAAGAAGGAAGGAGCTGGTGCTGTCTGAGGTGTTGGTGGATACGCCGGGAAATGATGGATTCAAGGACCTTGCTAAACACGGAGGTGAGACTGATGGGACGGTAGGAAGAGGCTTGGGATGGGGGCTTGTTGGGTTTGGGGAACATGAGGATGCGGGAGATTTTCCACAGGCGAGGATAGAAACCGGTATAGAGGATAGTGTTGTAGAGGGCGGCAAGGACAGTGTGGAAGGAGAGGGGACAGGCACGGAGGTGCCTGTAGGTGAGCCAGTCGTGACCGGGAGCGGTGTTGCATTTGGTGCGAAGTGTAGCTATGATGTCGTGTGCTGTGATGGGCGTGTTTAAGTCGGAGGGAGGAATGTGCCCCAAGTACTGGAAGCCGGGGGCGAGCGGGGGAGAAGAGGTGTCGGTGCGCTCATGGACATCGGGAAAGAGGGAGTAATCAAAATGGGGATTATCAGGAAGGGAGAAAACGTCGGAAAGGTAGGAGGCAAAGTGTTCCGCCTTACTGGCATTGTCGGGAAAGGGACGGTTATCATGGAGAAGCGGGTAGTAGGGGGAGGGGTGACGGCCAGTAAGGCGATTGAAGGCCTTCCAGTACTTTGAGGAGTTGATGGAGAGAGTGGCGTTAAGGCGGGTGCATGTCTGCCGCCAGTCCCGGCGTTTTTTCGCGGACAAAAGGTTTCTAATGTGACGTTGGATTTGCCGGTGGCGTATGAGTGTGTCCCGGTCCCGGGTACGGAGGTACGAGCGGTAGAGGCGTCGGGATTCTCGGAGGAGGAGGACAGCCTGTGGAGGCAGGGTAGGACTGTGCGGGTATATTGCTTTGGTAGGGATGTGGGCTTCAACCGCGTTTGCTGGAGAAAGGTGGAGGCGTGTTCAATATCTTCGGGTGTGCGGAGGGGAAGGGGGTGGCTTTCGACCGAGGTATCAATGGAGCGACCGTAGGCATTCCAGTCGGCACGGGAGTAGTCGTGAATGAGTTTGGGAGGAGTTCTAGGACGGGGAGCTCGGGCAGGGCGGGGGCGGTGGTCAAGGGTGAGTAGGACAGGGGCGTGGTCACTGCCTATAACGTCAAGGACGTCTGCCGTGATACGCCCAAGGAGGTTGGGAGACGCCAAGACGACGTCAGGGGTGGTATTGCTTTCGGGGCGAGTCGGGCAAGGGAGGGGCAGGATTCCGCCCCGGAGCGAGGTGGTGACAAACTGATGCCACCGCCGGAGTTCAGCAGGCGGACGGGAAGACAGGTTTAGGTCTGCGGCGACCACATAGGTCGTGTAGGTGCGGTCAACGTGAGAGAGGAAGTCATACGGGAGAGGAGAGGTGCTGCGGACGTAGATGGTGGCGAGGGTGACGGTGAGGGATGGGAGGAAGAGACTGAGGATTAAATGTTCTGTAGGATCATTGAGGAGCGGGTGTAGCCGGACGGGGTGGTGGCGGAGATGGCCGATCGCCACTCCGCCTCTGGCCAAGGAAGGGGGACCATCAGTGCGATGAAGGAGGTAAGGAGCGGCACTGACAGGACGACGGGGTTGGAGGAAGGTTTCATTCAGGAGGAAGGCGTCCACGCGGTGATGGAAAAGGGTATGCATGAAGAGGTGCTTGTTGGCTGGGAGAGACCAGACATTATGGTATAGAAAGGTGTATGATGAGCCTGCCATGGTGGTGGTGGGGGGGTACGGGAGGAGGAACGGAAGAAAGGGGAGCGGGCGGTCTTAGACTTGTGTTTCGAGGCGGGAAAAAGCGAAGTGGAAGTGGGCGCGGGAGAAGGTGGCAAAGGTTTCTAGGTGGAACACTGACCGTGCGGCCAGTGCAATCTGCTGGAGGGTGTGCGGGCGTTGAAAAGGATGGATGTTTGCGAGGACCGTGGTTACAAACCGGATGACGTCCTCGGCAGTGGGGGGAGGGAGCAAGGAGTTGTTAGGGTGCATGGGTGGGTCGACAAGGCGAATGGGGACGGTGAGTTCGGGGACGGTGGGGGCCGGGACGGACTTGCATTTGTAGGAGTAGGTGGGATGGGGTCCGCCACAGGTGTTGCAGGTAGGAGGGGAGGCAAGGTTAGGACAGTGCTTGTGCAGGTGAGGGGACTTGCAGTGAGGACATGTGGGGGGGTTGCGGCAATTCTGTGTCAGGTGGTCGTTGTACACAAGGCACCTGGCACAGCGGTATAACTGAGGTGGGGATCGGGAGGGCTCCACCTTGTGGCGGCGGTCGTAAATTAGGGCCCCCTGGAGGAAAAGGTGATCAAGGGACAATGCGGACTCTGTGAATATCCGCATCAGGTATGTCGGGCCAGTGGCATTGAAGATACACTTGGCGGAGCAGATGGTGACGTCGGGCATGGAGTTGAGCTGACCCAACACCTCTTCCTCCGTGATCAGAGGGCTGAGCTTCGTGATCATGGCGGTGAGGGTGGGTGGGCGGCGGGAAGGAGGCGGTTCGCGAGCTGTGGTGGTGGTGTAGTAAGGGGTGAGAGTGGCATGGGGACCAAAGTGGATGCGGGGGAGGCGGTGGAGGATGTCAGTGTGTAGGGTGGGGCTGGGGGATTTGAGGAGGACGGAGTCTCGGTGGGGGATGATCTGAGTCAGGGGGACGTCGGGGTAGTATTTACGGAGTTCAATGGAGAGGGTCTTGTAGTCAAGGAAACGGGCGTCGGGGCAGGAAAGGACATAGGAGTATAGCTCGTGCTGCACGGGAGCAGGAATGGGGGCAGTGTCCATGTGGTTGGACGGAGGCGGAGAAGGAGGGGGAGGAGCCTTTTTGGGCAAAGTTGGAGTGGGGTCCGTGCTCCCACGTTTGGATGACTTTTTGGGCTTGGCGCCCGTGTAGGAAGATGCAGAGGCGGTGGAGGGAGGGGCAGGAGAAACGGAGACTGGGTTGAGCGGGATAACCGTAGGTTGGTGTGGGGGCAGGAAGGACGGCGGGGGCGACTGTGGCGTGTCAGCCACCGTGGCACGGCGATGTTCAATTCGGGCAGGCGGTAAAGGAGGAAACTCATGAGGCGTAGTCAGCGGCGTGTAGACAGGAGGAGGAGGGACGTGGGAAGCGGAGGAAAAGGACATTAAGACCGACAGGGGAATTGCCGGTTGGGGGAGGGAACTGGAACTCCAGGTGGTGGTGGTGGAGGCCTGGGACGGGGAGGTGTAGTGGATGGATGTGGTTGTAGCAGATGAGTGAGACATATTACCGGGATGACTGAGCGGCGACGAGGATGATGATGACGATGGCGAAGACACTGAAGACGAAGAGGCGGTGGCGGCGGCGGCGGTGGTGGTGGTGGTGAAAGGCGGCAGGCTCGGAGTGGAGGCGGCGGCGGCGGCGGCGGCGGCAGGCTCGATGAGACGACAGCGACGTTGCAGACACCCGGCGGCGACTGCTGGCTGGCGACGGCTGCTCGGCGGCGGCGGCTGCTGCTGCGAGCTGGCGGCGGCTGCTGCTGCGAGCTGGCGGCGGCGGCGGCGGCTGCGGCTGCGGCTGCGGCTGGCGGCGACGACTGCGGCTGGCTGGCTGGCTGGCGGCGGCGACGGCGTCTCGACGACTGGCCCTAAAATCGAGAAAAGAACGATATAACGTATCGCCTTTTGTCGATCGCCTAGAGACTTGCGACTCTAGGCCGGTGGATGCCTTGATGTTAGTTGCGCAGCGGTATTTATCAGGGCGTGTGCAGAGAATACACATGCGCGAGAGACCCTTCAGTGTTGGCCGGCGGCGGCGCTTCTGGTGCCCCCTGCTGGGAGCCGAGGAGGCGTCTTCCGTGCGTGCGCCGTGGGCAATGATGTGCTGCCGGACGCTCCTGTGGTGGAAATTGGAACTAAGTATCTGCGTTGCGCTGCGTTCCTTCGTGTTTCCGATTTTCTCTTTTCTCCTGTTTTGCTTTGATTGCAGCCAATAGTGGATTTCAGGCTGCGCTCATCTGGAAACCTGCATCCCTGTAATGATATTATTTAGTTTATGGAAGGAGTTTGAAGGTTTGGAAATATCAAAACGTAAGATTAATTTGTTCTATAGTTGTAGCCATTGTCAGTCTTGTGTGTAAGAGATCTCACAAATGAAATTAAATTATCGTATGGCTTTTCGTGACTGAGATATGCCCATAGGTGTTCGAACGCCTACTGCAAGTCTTTCTCTTGATACCACTACGGCGACTTGCGTGTCGATGATGATGAAAGTGATGATGAGGTCCAACCCAGCCGGGAACCGAACCCAGGCCACTTGCTTCGTCGTCAGCGACGGTGCCACTGAGCTACGGGACGGACCTCACTAATGAATAATAACACTCAGAGTCTAAATTGTACTGTTTATTGTTTTAGTTCGTAGAAGCAGTTCACTTCTCATATATACTATAGAATTTTTGATAAATTGAATTATTTTTCATTATTTTGATGTGTGCGTGTGACCGTGTTACATTTCATGTGGTATTCACGATAAAGGAATCCAATTTACAGCGTGTTAATGAAATTCATAATAGTGGCAGATTTTGAACGTAATAATTTTTGTATAAGAATAAGTTGTTTCCGACTGCGCAGACCAATAGCTAAAATTAGTCATGATTAAAGTTCACATTCATTGTAAGTTCAGTATTGTTCGATGAACATCGAATTTCGTATAACAGTAGATTCAGAAGACTTCTTCTTCTTCTTCTTCTCTCTATCTCTCCCTCCCCCCCCCCTTTCTCTGTGCAACTTATCAAAAGAGTGCCACTAATTAAAAGTCAAATGAAAAGATTTTTACGTTCTCTAAGTCAGACTGTTAAGTTTGCAATTAACAGGCAAGGTACTGATGAATAACTACTATATCAAAAGGAATGATTTTATGCGCAGTCGGGTAGTAAATTTAAAGTCTACGAAAATAATTTGCCTTCTCGCAATTGAAGTACTTGAGGTAACGATACTGATTTTCCGCATCGTTAAATATGTTCCCTTCCATATTCAAACAAGAAAGTAGAATTCCATGTTTTATCGAAACGTTAAAAGAACATTCACAAAACAGTTATTTAATTGATTTTCAGAGTTTTCTAGCATAATATGATGCAAATCCGATCTTATAATGACAAGCTCAAACACGTCCATTTACGATTTAGTTTCCATTCTCAAGTTTTTGACATACTAGACTAGCTTTTCAGTCACGCGTTTCGACTGCTTCTTATCGGGAGAATACCATTATATTCTATTGAGACCAAGCTGGGTCACAACTTGTGCAACGCGTTCTTATAATACTGGCTACTTGTTGTAAGTGGTTCTTAATATTGTTCATAACAGGCGTACAGAAAGTAACTATGCAGTATCATGTTACAGTGTGGTAAGATATGACTGATATGATTGTCAGTTATTAATACATAAGCCATAGTTTCACGTATTCGAACTGTATTTGACCATGCAACACACATGTGTGTTTCTTCTCAGATCCGGTTTGACTGAAGACCAACGTTCTGTTCAAAATCAAATGCTTGTAAGGCTTATGGGACTTAACTACGGGGTCATCAGTCCCTAAACTTACAAACTACTTATGAACTACTTACGAACTAGGACGGCACAAATATCCATGCCCGAGGGGGGATTCGAACCCCCGACCGTAGTGGCCGTGCTGACCGTGACTGGAGCGCCTCAGTCACCTCGGCCACCGCGGCCGGCACCAACGTTCTGTGTGCAATCATTGAACAAAGAGTGTTTATTGTGGAGCACGTGTTCCGCAATGTAGACAAGTTTACCTAAGCACTAAAAGCTGCATTTCAGGAGATTTCGCAGCAGTGAAGATGCCTAACCGCAATGCCATACGGAACCCCATTACCAACTCTCGAAAGGCTGTTGTTTGTTAAGCTTATGGGACTTAACTACGGGGTTATCAGTCCCTAAACTTACAAACTACTTATGAACTAACTAAGACTAAGGACGGCACAAATATCCATGCCCGAGGGGGGATTCGAACCTCCGACCGTAGTGGCCGTGCAGACCGTGACTGGAGCGCCTCAGTCCCCTCCGCCAACGCGGCCGGTTTCTCGAAAGGCCGGAACAGTTCACAATGCCCCAAAAGCAGGCAGGCCATCCATATACACATTCGAACAGAAAGTGGCGAAGGTTGAACAGATAACGCTGCGAAATCCAAGGAAACAGTTTACACGGTCAGGTCAGCAAGCCCACGTGAGCGTTGGTTGCGCTCACAACATTCTCCGGCAGTCACTGTCCATGTATTAGGGATGGCGGTTATTGCTGAAACAACCGGTTTTCGGTTGTACCGGTTCTTTTCATCTCCAGTTTAACCGCACTGTAAAAATTTCTCAAAATAACCGATTTTTTAAATAACTGGTTTTCGATTTTTTATTGCTATTATTTCCAGTAGAGTTCGACCGAAACATATTTTGCGGCCGAAACAGAAACCGTAATCGAATTTTTGGTTCTTCGGCCGAAACCGAAACTTACGAAATTTAGTTAAAATTTAGGTATATTTACGTTATACGACAAATCACTAGTCTTTCCATATTTTGCAAGATCTCCTCCCAATACTATGCCTTCTTGAGTGTGTGTAAGCCTAGCCAGGAGTCCGTAGAAGACGATATACGAAGCATAGAGATTTATTGGTCTAGTATTTACATCAGGCAGTTGCGAATATTGAGCCAACCACTTCGTAAGTTGGACTTGTGAGCCAGCGCATACGAATATCTCGTTATATACACAATATATGTATAACTTACAGTCATTAAATGAACTTCGATCAGTGCTGAAGAATTATTTCGAAAAATAAAGTTACAGATCCGACTAACAGTTTAAATTTCCGCAAATTGAACTAGGAAAGCTGTGCACCACATGATCAAAGAATGTTCAAATGGGTGTGAGTTCTTATGAGACCTAACTGCGTAGGTCATCGGTCCCTAGAGTTGAAGAATAACTTAATCTAAGTTAAACTAACTTACGATAAGAACAACATACACACCCGCGAACGAGGGAGGACTTGAACCTCCGACTGGAGTACGGCTACCTCGCGAGGCACCACATGATCAGTGTTATCTAAACCCATATTGGTAATTAAAAAGCCACTCTCTTTCAAGGAATCACATTAATAAAACTTTTTAGCATAACTATATGATAATACATTAAAAGCTATTATTCCAAGCTTACGTAATAGGTATATGAATAGACATTTCCTTCTCTTCCAAACATTTTGGATGCTGTCTCCTTAAATGACAGGAGCATGTTTGTAGTACCTCCACCCGTTTTCAGCTTTTTAAAGCAAATGGAGCATTGTACCTCACTGCTCCCGTACTTCGTGAAGTACTTTCACACTCGGGATGCTGCCATTTAAGATACAACCGATGTCTGGCGACGACAGCATGGAACTGCCGCATGACCAAACGGAGGCATGTCCCGTACACTGCCAGTGCACGCGCGTCGTCTAATAGGCCACGCCACACGTCAACAGGTGCATCGATGCCTCAATAGCTGCACCAGTTCTTAAGTTCTTATGCGCTTCGTTTGTTGCGCGTTTCTGACTGCCGGGATTGTTCTTAAAGTATCACTGATCGCTTTTCTTAGTTATTGCGATGACCTAATATTTCACAGCAGTGAAAATTTTAGGAATAGCCCTAAATATTAGGGACTACTAGTATCATTATTTTTTAATTATTTACAAAAAAACACATCTTGAACCACTACTACTGGAAGTAGTCGTACCGGTTTTTCTTACCCGGTTCTTAGCAATAACTAAAAAAACCGATTACAACCGACACCAAATAAATACCGAAAAAAACGGTTATTCAAACAAAAAAAAAACCGGTATCGGTTTTTCCCATCCCTACCATGTATCCGTAAACCAATGTCGGTCGTGCATGAACTGAGACACAGATCGCACGGCGCGTGACAACTTCTTCAACTGGTTTCTGTCTTGTCTATTGTGAGGGTATTTTTCAAACGACGTTTTCCACGGTTTAGGCTTTGTAGTATTACATTGAAAATTTTATTTAGTAAAAATATGTCTGCGACACCTGTCGCTGACCACCGCTTTCTCTGACAGCTAATTACGTTCTCCATATATTTTTGATGTTCATCTATCTTTTACGAGCTGCCCAGAACGCAGTTTTGCACTTCGTCTTTTATGTTTTGCCCTTCGCTAAGATTACACGTATGTCTGGGACTTCCTTACTATCAAATGTAAGTGTGTTAGTTCGTGTTTCTCTTTAAATATGATGAAAATATAGTTGCTACAATTAAAACCTTTTACTTATTTAAAAGGACCCACCTTTTAATGATTCATGAAGTGTTCCTATTTTTCCAGCAGTAATCTTGATTATGTAATATGATGCTTGGAGCCATTGTCGGACTTGTATTTATAATTTACTAGATTTACTTTCAGATCTCACTATTTGTAATTTTCATGATTGTCACTTTCTAGTAATGCCTGCAAAGAAATCTTCGTAATTAAACAAGATCCGATTTTTTTAAAGAGCCTTTTTTTTTACGAAAGGTAATTTAATTTTTTAAACGGTCATTCAGTTAGCACTACCTGCTCCAAGCCAACCATGCATCATTTTACACATTGCAGTAAGAGTTTTTACAGCTTCATCTGCTACATCCAGTCAACTTAACATAATCATGGTAAGAAAGGTCATCGCGGAATCTGTTAGTTTCTTTGTGTAATATTGTGCTCAGGTGTTGCTTCCATTGCAGATTACTACTGCCGCTAAACTTCAAAGTCAGGTTCCGCTTCCTTTTTTGAGTCTTCTATTTATAAAATTACCAAAATGTATCAGATCCACCAAATTATTTTCCTGTAATATTGTAACGGAAGTGAACTTTAATAGCGGCTACGAACAGTAACTACTACTCCAAAACCTGATCGGAAGAAAGAAAGCGCAATATTACATCATGGTTCCACCTCTCCTGCTACGCAAATAGCCAGAATAGCCATGTGCGGACTACGCAGAATAGGCATGAATTTATGGCGTCCACACTGGATGATGAAAAGGCTGGTGTTTCGTGTGCCGTAAACGCATCATTGGGCCGATCTTCTTTCAGAACACAATAAACGCAGAACCGTAATGCACTTGCTATCTGGAGCCCTTCCCAGGTAAAATGACTGAGGGCGAATTTGATAGTGCCTGGTTCCAACAGGATAGGGAGATTACACATACAACCCACAATGAGATGAAATTTTTAAATTAAATCTTCGGTGACGGTATTATCTCTAAGTACTGTGGCGTCCGCGTATATCGATTTGGCTCCACCGGATTATTTTCTATAGGGTACGTTGAAATAAACGGCCTATGAAAGTAATACGAAAGCGATACAAGAAATCAAAGCTGAAGTGACACATTTCACGGTGTTTTGCACAACATCTTCAAGGACATGAAGAAACGTTTGCGACTGTGAAGCAATATTTCAAGAGAATCACTACCAGCGTCCCTTATAACTTCCGTGACTTTCATAAGGCTAGGTGGTTGAGAGTTTCGGAGAGAGCATTTAGGCAAGGATTGTGTGAAACGGGGCAAAGTAAGAAAGTAGAAGAACATTTGTGCCCCAGCCTCATAGCCGCTTTTTTGTCTCGTCCGCCGGTTGTCGTAGGTGCCGGTAGCCGAGTAGAAAGAGACCCACACAGGAATGAAGGATGTACGCGTGTACATAGTTTAGATAAAGGCCTGCCTACTGATGATTTCTAGTGCCTATGCGATAGCCAAGTCTTAACTGGTGCCTATCTGATTCCCAAGTGAACGATACAGCAGTCGTGGCCACGAGCGGAGTTGCAGCAGAGGGCGCTCGTGGCTGACGTCGCAAAGAACGCCGCGCCGTGAGTGCATGGCGGCGCGCGGCGAAAGTACGTAGCGCGCATTACATACTTGTGCGACACCTCAAGAACAATTGGTAGCTCTGCGTGAGAGAGTAGTGAGTGCCGCAAAGGATGTGTTTTTTTTAACCTAATAAAGTCTTTAGATAAACTTTAGAATGTTTGAGCATCAGAATTCTGTCTCTCAGGGCTGTTCGTTAAATTTTTTAAAGTCTTTTTTTAAACTTTTATCTTTTTTGTCCCGGTAGTTCATTTTATAGAAGTACGTCACAAAAGAAGTTAATTACTAATTCTGTCGTTAAAAATAGTTTTTGCTAATTGGCCTTAACCTTGATTTTTTTTTTACTGAATGTTTTTAATAAATTTATCCTCCATATTCCTATCTCAAACACAGTCAAGGATGTTATTTAAAAGTAATTTTCAGACATCATCGATTTGATGATAGGGTACTATCTACGTAAGAAGGTTTTCGAGAAACTTTTTTAAAACAATTCCTCTTATATTTTTCACTTTAAAAGCACACTGTTGCAACATACACTGAATAAAGTCATATGTTATTTGAGACACAATTCTCAAAATATATTTCTTCACATTGATAGTTCATTATATCTCTGGTACAATCAAAGTTCAGAATATTCTTCCAAAGCCAAATTATAGTTCCTCAATGAAATTAATTGTCAGATTATTTTTAAGTGCCCTTTAATATTAACTATCTCGACGGAGGCAGATTTTTCTACGTTCCCGAATTAAAGTCCATAGATAATATAACTACGCAATCGCCTAACCTTTCGATCATTCATTGTTAACTATCAAGGTCTGTAATTTCTGTAGGAATAATTTAAACGCGAATTAAAAAGTTCCGAAATATTTCCGTACACGATTCCAGACTATTTTGGAAGACAGTTGCGCGAGACGCTTTCAGAGAGATCTTTACACACCGTAAAACAATGACAGAGAGAGAGGGAGAGAGCAATGCTACTGCGGTTACTATTTAAATTATATTTACGACAAATGATAACTGTGATTGCAGTGTTTTGACCCGGTTACTCTATGACTAACTATTCTGACTTGACAAAGACATAACAGATTTCTTTAAAAAATTTAAAAAATACGTAAATTCTGCCTCTTACAAAAATCAATAAAAATTAAAATGTACTGAAATGGATATTTCAATGCGATGACTGCGATGTAATGTTACAAGGAATGGCATACTTAACGTTTTTAGCGTTTATAGATTTAGCTAAAGCTGTTGATAATGTTGATTGGAAAACACTCTTTCAAATTCAGATGGTAGCAGGGGTAAAATATAGGGAGCGAAGAACTATATTCAACTTGTACAAAAACCAGACAACAGTTACTAGAATTGAAGGGCATGATAGGAACGCAGTGGTTGGGGAGTAAGAGAGGGTAAGTAGCTTTTCGCCAATGTTGTTCGATCTGTACATTGAGCAAGCTGTGAAGGAATGCAAGGAGAAATTTGGAGAGAGAATTAAATTTCCGGGAAAAGCAATAAAAAACTTTTACACAGTAATTATTTCAGAGACAACAAAGGCCCACCGGCTCTGTCTTGCTAGAAAGATGACATACTTTTTTATGGACCAACGCTGGTAGTTCTCTCGAGAGTGAAGATTTTTATCTAGTTATCTCCGCTAGTTATTCCCCTTTCGGCTGATATTGTAGCTAAAATATTAGTATAAATCTAACCCAAAAAATAGCTGTTATTACTAATGATAGTTTCTCCTCGACAAATAGTTTTACTATAATAAGCTACCGGGCGTGGTGGATCGACCTTGAAACAAGTGCTCTAAAGTTACCGATAGAAATATAAACCCTAGAACAGGGTACAGAAGTTATTAAATTTACAAATTCCCTAATACGGTATACAAACGTACCCTAATCTAAGAAAGTAGACAGTCAATTGTGTCTGTAGTATACATATGAGCAGAATCTTTTTCCTTTTTCTGCTAAATTTCGAAACAGTTAAGTTTTCCCTTGTAAATCTGAGTTGGAATGAGGTAGATGTTGACACAATCATGAAATATTTCAAAATTTATGGCCCGTATTTTTATACGTACATATTCAGTCTATAGGTTTGAAGAAAATCACTATAAGGTGTGTCTCAGCAGTGTAACATTTGCAAAGCTGGATTATCACCAACGATAAAAAAAATTGTAATGAGTGCCGTCACTCCTATAACTAAGTAAGAAGCGTCCTAATGTATTAAGTATACATAAATTGAATTCCAAGTGAATGCTTTATACTGCTGTTGACTAAAATATTTGTTGTTACATTTTTTTATTTACTGTTATTATTATTTATTTTTCTGTATCGAGGTGCTCAAATGGTGAGATGGTGCTGAAGTAATGTTCAAACGGCTCCGTTGCTATCGTCGTTATTTGTGTCTGCGTGTTTTATTTTCTCACAGCACCAAAAGATATTTTCTGTTCTGCTTTAGGATTACCTGAAAGCGCCGTCCATATTCATTAAATCTGAAATTAATATCATATACTATGTTGGCTTTCCCATGATTTGTTACTGTTATCTATAATAAGGGCGATTTCTTTCAAGCTTGCGCTTCACCCACATTCCATATAGATTTGCGTTATTCAATAGAAAATATTATGCACAATTACTTTTACTTTGCTTGTTTGCCTCCATCCTAGCTTTTAAAATTTGCGGCCTTTCAAAGTTTTCTAACTAAAATGAACTTGTCTGGTAGCTTTCTGATTACGAGTTTTGTAAATTATTATTATTATTATTATAATTTTTTATTTTATTTTATTTTATTTATTTATTTATTTATTTATTTATTTATTTATTTATTTATTTTTTTTTTTTTATTTTATTTTTTTTTTTTTTTTTGGAACTTTCTGTAAGCTTCCAGCTGTCATTAAAGGTCTGTACATGTTAGAAGCTCAGTTGGTGAATCGGCTTGCATAAATTTGTAATGAAATATTTTGAATATATGTTATATTAGAAACAAGTCTACATATCTGCTCATTTTCCATATTGTATCACTATATAAGACGCACATTTAGTTTTGCTTCGTACATAAGCTACAGTCTGCTGGTTTATTATCTTCCCCCAAATCTCTGTGATGATCAGTAAACCCCATTCTCCTTTCTCCAACAGAAAGTCTCGTCTCTTTCATTAGTTCACTGTAATAGATACAAAACATATTTTCAGAATACTGTGACACTATGTGAAAAATTAGGCTTGCGGTGCTGTCATTTTAAGACTCACACACAGTTAGAGGTTTCAATGGTAACTACGTGCATTTGTAATTAACGTCTATTATAGTTACATATATTCTGCAAATATTATAGTTATTAAAAAGGACCACACAAATATGCTAACAATTATTTTGCAGACAGAAAATGTATTTATTTTATTAGAAGTACAGATATAATTTTGAGTGAGGTGTACGTTTTAGCACTGACACTTTGAAAGTCCTAAATTTTCTTCTAAGTTCATTCAGAGCAATGTCACTTAAGATTTTCTTCTGAACGCGGCAAACCTCTTAATAAATTTCAGCTCAAATGTTGTAGATTATAACAGTTTTTCATGGAAGAACGACTTTTGTGTCTTCATTTAGGGAGCAATATTGCAAATTTTAAACGCTCTGGCACGTCACCGATCAATTTTGCGAGTCACTTCTAAGACAAGTTTATTGTTTACCAGAATTTTTTGTCTATTTCCATGATCTGTTTATACACAACCATCGGAGACACACACCCATCAAAATAACTGGATATTTCCCACCCGTCACAGACCCTCTTCAGTATCTCCAGCAACTTTTCAAACGTTGCAGTTTCTTCAAACTTGTTTGGTGATCACTCGTCAGTTTGGGTTCTACTTAGGGTAGTCTAATCACCACATGCCACCTGTCGCCAGATATCCTGCTGTTCACTGCACAAAACATTCATGTTTGATCTCCGCAAGCCACCACATGGTGGTGGTGTCAGCCAGTCCTTTCTCTCACAGTCGGTGATTCTCGTCTCACTTCCTGAGCAGTCGTCTCACATCGATGGAATGTTGTCTCACAGTTCTTTTCATGTCAGCCGTCGGTCATCTCAATTCCGGGATTGGGCAGTCTCCATTTTTGTGATAGTCGTCTCAACTCCGGGAAATGTCTGTCAATTCTGGTAAAATATTCCACATTCATGTTTTACTTTTGCTCCATATTGGTGGCAAATGTTTCAAATCCAGGAAAGCTCTCTCAATGGGGTAAAACTGTCCACGTTCAGGTTTAAATTCAGTGCATTCGGACACCGCAGAGGAGTCTTCTTATAGCCTGACAGATAGGCCTCAGACGCTTTTTAGCGTGGTAGAAGCGCCCCTCCACTCGTACCACGGTCTTCCCATACATTCGCAGACACTCTCTTTCCATTTTGTAGTGTTCAATAGCATAACCGAACCACGTTCTCGGAGGAGGGTTCTCCTGTAAAGAAAAAGAGAAGTATTCTTTATTACAATTATAAAAATTTTCATTTTAGCTATATAACATTCAAGGAATGTACAGTAAAGTTTATAAAAAGTCAAGTATGTAAAATAAAAGAAAATTATCCTGAATTTTCTAGTTCATAATCAATTCTTAAGTCTGTTTCCATCTCTCCTCTTAACTGGCAAAATTCATTACTCTAATGCAGGAATATGTAAAGGTAAAGCAGTCAGCTATCCGTAGATTGCATTGAAAACTATGGTACACGGCATGGTCCTGTTTGGAAATGGTATGACATTGCCTTCCTCTGACCTCCGAACTGACTTGCCCAGCCAGTTATGAGGGGACCTACAGTTTAACGTGGGTTCCGAACTACGGTGCTTCTCGATATTTTTCACATCACCAACATTGCCAGAGGTGAAAGAAGTGGAAAATTCGAAGACGTGGCAGGAATCGAACGCGCGACCTTTGTATTAATAGTCTGGCACTCTACCACTGTGCAACCATCCCCAAATAATTCCACTTAACAGTATTTCCACTGCACCATAAACAAACTGTTATTTCAGCATCTATTACAATTGTAGAAATAGATATACTTGTTAAAGAACGGTGTTCTGATATGAATGACACGATCCAGGGAGAGTGATTC
The DNA here is from genome assembly GCA_026315105.1 of Locusta migratoria. Lineage (NCBI taxonomy): Eukaryota > Metazoa > Arthropoda > Insecta > Orthoptera > Acrididae > Locusta > Locusta migratoria. The sequence goes on from CM048747.1 coordinate 431,373,393, forward strand.
TACAATACGTCTAGATGTAGTATCGTCTATTTCTCCTAAGAAGAAGAAAAAATCAATCTACAGAACCAACTGATATGATTTGACATTCGCTACAAACGTGAGAAAGAATGAGCTCCATTAATCATGAACCCATACTGAAACTGATACACTAAATAGTGAAGATGATTGGGAATACTACTATATAAATAATGAAATTCCTGCAAAAGATAATTCTTTTGTGCGGAAAACTGTTTGTGACGTACCTGTGCCTGAATTTCTGCTCGTATTTGTGCCATTGCTATCTGCACCGCCAGTGACGGAGGTGGTGGCACTGGTCGTTGTCTACGTGGTCGGCTCAGGAAGAGCTGCCTGCGGCTGGGTGGGACAGGTACTCCCGGCGGGTAGTACTCGTATGTCGGCTCCTCATCATCACCCGGCAAGTCAAACTGGACGACCCTTGGTCTCGGACCGACCTGTGAAAAGATTAATTTCAGATATAAGAGTTTGGATAACATTATACTGGTATAAGTTTCTTCAAACCTTTCGATATAAGTTCCTATAATTTACTTTGTAAATCTGACAGAGTATACATAAGGCTCATATTGAACATAAATATTTTATCTGTATTATGTAATGTATTTAATAACTGTGGTAATCGATTTTCTTCTGTTGGCATAAATTTTGAATTTGTTTGGAAATGACTATCGGAATTTGTCTGTATTTATTGCTACAGGGATGAAGTTTCAAAAATACTTGTAAATCTATCGGACGAAACTGCGTGGTCATCAGTCCGTAGCTTATAAACTACTTAAACCTAGGTAAACTAACCTAAGGACAACACACACACCCATGTCCCAGGGAGAACTCGAACCTCCACGGGGAGCAACTGCGCACTCCGCAGTGAGATACTTTAGACAGCTCGGCTACTCCACCGCGGCAAGGATGAACGGACCAAAAAGTTATTACCAATTGTAAAGACAACAGTTACAAGAGTCAAAAGGCATGAAAAGGACAAGGTGGATGGGAAGGGAGGAATACAGGTTTGTAGGATTCCTTAATGTTATTCAATCTGACCTTTAAGCTAGCTTTGAAGGAAAGCAAGGAGAAATTTGGAGAGTGAATTAAGGGAGAGTGGATGACGAATAAGAAAGTATTTCGTGTGCTAGAAAAAATTATGATATGCTTTAAAAAATGTATCTATTAAAAATATATTACATTAAGAAAGTATTACAGAAGAACAACTGTGGCGATGAACCATTTGGTGCACTTTATTTGCCATCTACTAGCACTATGTGAAATGTATGAAGTAAACGATGTACAGGAAGCCTGGCTGCTTACACGGAATGCTCCATTCCCCAGCGCTTCGACGCCGTCTCGTCCAGCGTCCATAGCGGCCTCCACGTAAGCGTCGTCAGGCCGCGGTTGAGGCGGCTGATTCGCAGTGGTGGGCTGCTCCTCAGGGTCTGCACGGAGGCGCAGCTCGCGCCGCCGCGGTGCCGGGGTCTGGGGCTCGTCCACGCCTCTGCGCTGGCTGCTGCCGGCTGCTGACAAGTCCGCTACCGGCGCCCACCGTCTCATCTGCCGATAACAAAGTGTCTGGTTTCCCTAGTTTCGTGTGACATGTTAATTGAACTGATCGTCGAAACACTGAGAAGAAAAAAAAAATTCAGGTGGAAAAACGATTCGTCATAATATTTTTGTCTGTTACTTATGCTAGCCTATTTCATACTAATTACTATACAACATGGAAGAAAATATTTCTGATACATCGACAACTAGGTGAGATGGAGTAAAAACAGGATAATCTCTTATTGTATGAAGGAAGAGAAGAAAGCGACTGACATAATATTCAAAGCATCACGAGAAATAGTAGGTATCAGGCCCTAAATCGCATTTGGACCTATTGACCCAAGGTCAACACCGATTTAGAAAATATCGTTCATGCGAAACACAACTAGCTCTTTATTCATACGAAGTGGTGGGTGCTATCGACAAAGGTTCGCAAATCGATTCCGTATTTCTTCATTTTCAGAAAGCTTTTGACACCGTACCTCACAAACGGATTTCAATCAAGTTGCGTGGTTATCGTATGTCGCCCCAAATTTGCGATTGGATAGGGGATTTCTTGTCAGAGAGGACACAGTTCGTAGTGATCGATGGTAAGGCATCGCCTAAAACAGAGGTGATATCGGGCGTTCCACAGGGTAGTGTTATTGGTCCTCTGCTGTTCCTTATTTACATAAACGATTTAGGGGAAAATCTAAGTAGCTCTCTTAGGTTGTTTGCAGTTGACGCCGTCATTTACCGTCTAGTAAAATCATCTCAAGATCAAAACCAACTGCAGAACGATTTGAATAAGATATCAGTATGGTGTAAAAATTGGGCAATTGACTCTAAATAATGAGAAGTGTGAAGTCGTCCACATGAGTACGAAAAGAAATCCGTTAAACTTTGTTTACAATATAAATCAATCAAAAGTGAAGACCGTAAACTCCACCAAATACCTAGGAATTACTATTACTTCAGACTTAAATTGGGAAGAACACGTAGATAATACCGTGGGAAAGGCGAACCAGAGACTGCGTTTTATTGGCAGAACCCTTAAAATATGGAACAGAACTACAAAAGAAACTGCATACACTACGCTTATCCGTCTATTTCTGGAGTATTGTAGCCCAGTGTGGGATCCTTATCAGATGGGTTTGACGGAGGACATCGAAACAGTCCAAAGAGGGGCATCTCGTTTCGTATTGTCACGATACAGGGTAGACAGCGTTACGGAAATGATACAGGATCTGGGATGGGAATCATTACAACAACGGCGCTTATCGCTGCGGCGTGGGCTACTTGCAAAACTTCAATCGCCAATATTCTCCGAATGCGAAAATAAACTGTTGACTCCCACTTATATAGGTAGAAATGATCATCAGAATAAAATACGAGATATCAGATCTCGAACAGAGAGATTCAGGTGTTCTTTCTTCCCGCGCGCTATTAGAGAATGGAATGGGAGATAAATAGTATAATGGTGGTTCGATGATCCCTCTGTCAGGCACTTAAATGTGATTTGCAGAGTATCCCATGTAGATATAGATGTAGTATTCAATAGTAGAGAAGTACAAACACACAAAAAAGTGTCTATGTCTTCCGTAATGAACCGAAAGTTTTCATACTAAGATGCAATATTTCTTGCCCACTGTAAAGTAAAAGACAAAGGTACATTGTCACAAAAATAAAATAATTTTATCTGTATTGTGTATTTTTCTTTCAATTGGTCAAAATGGACCAGAGACTCATTAACTATTTGATAACAATCGGAGGAACCATAAAAGTCTATAACGTATTGCGTAATGCACAATATTAAACCTGGTAAGTAAATGTATTGATGTGGTGCTCAGACCACAATGTTCTTTTCTATAGTCGCTCTATCCCCAGACATGGAATTGGCGCATGTGTCCTTTTCTAAAGAACGAACTGGGAAGTGTGTGATGATGTAATTTCTACACAGATTTTTTAAAAAAATGTTTTTTATTTCACCATTACGCGTTCAATACATCATCAGAAGATAAACTTTTTTAAAAAAAACCTTGGTAATTAAAATACATTTTATTGTAGATGTCTAACTAAAATGTATACCACCATCGTGGATGTCTGGTGCAGGTGTTATACTTGATTCTCAGTTTGGCATGACTAACTAAAATATAAACCACAATGGTGGATGTCTTGTGCAGGTGTTCAACTAGATTCTCAGTTTGGCATGATAATCTAGTTGAACACCTGCACTACACATCCACGATGGTGGTTTAAATTTTAGTTAGTCATCTCCAATATGATGTATTTTAATTACTATCGTTTATAAAAGAAGTTAATCTGATGATGAAGTATCGAAACGAGTGCGGCCAAGACATTTCAAATAAAAAAAAAATTTAAAAAATTGGGCATGCCAACGTATGCTCGCTTGTCCGCAAAAAATGGAAGGTATTATGAACCAAGTGATAATGTGATTTCTAAATGGCAATAGTTTTTCCAATTATGAAGGATTCCTTTCAGAAGAATCCGACCTCTGACTGTGTTACGCAAGTGTGTTCTCTAAATATATAACAACTATTTTACGTTAGGAAAAATATAAATACAACTTAATGTTTATACAATGCAAACGACTTTGATCTGCCTGTCTTAAATATATATATCCTGGAAAGGCAATATCGGTGATTGCCGTATGAAACATCAACGACATCATATTCGTAATATATCCACTTATATGAAAATGCACGTTAATAACAAATGAATCACAAACAAAAATGTTAAACGGTAAAACTCCAGAATAGCTGATACATCCGTAGAAGTGAATGTTGGTAACAGTGATGAAGTGGCGGGAATAAAGATGAATCGCTTTAAGTTTCCAATAGCCAATGGGATTATTGGCAGCGACAACATTTTTCTGTTCATATTAAGTAATCAATCCTAGCTAATTTCGTGGAAGCCAATGAAATTGTGGGTGGCGTAGAATTTGTTATTAGAGTAAACGACAGTGATTTGAAAGGACTCGAAAGGAATTAATGTAAGACGTACTACAGGTTTGCAAAGAAATTCAACAAAATGATATGCATAAATCGGCGGAGAAAAGATTAACGAAAACTACACGGAGAAAACGTTGCTACATTCGTGTAACATTTAATTATAAAAATTTGACTAAAGTCTTTTAATTCAGAATGAATGATATTGATTAGTGAATAAGTCGGACGAATGTACAATTACGTAAAATAGTCAATTACTAGTGAATAATTATCTGTATCTAGTACGAGATTCTGTTTTCAAAGACATTTTATACATGTTTGTAGCGACATAGTGTTTATGCATGTTTAAAAAAATCTCACGCGATTCAGACAGATCTATGTTTTATGGCAGACACGAAACAAAACGACCTATTTCACTCATTCAGATATTCCGCGAAAACAAATCTGCAAATATGATTGGATACTGGATTATATCACCCGATTGGCTAACAAAATTCCCGGGAAAAACTGCTGTTGCCAACATTGGTTGAGCCTGAGCTACGGATATATCTGCTAATCTGGAGTTAAGCCAGTTAAAACTATGTTGGATTCTACATACATAATTCTTCGACCACTGAAATAATTTCCTCATTACTGTAACACACGTAAAATTTCACTATTACACTCTTGTTTCCTGATTAGCTATCAGTAACAACACAAATGCTACTCATTACCTACCTTACAATGGTTTTTCACCGTACGTAGTCTGAGTAAATCGCTTCCAAGAAAGCGCTCTTTTGCACCGTTGCTTTCTTTGGAAGATTGTCCTTCAGACTGTTGCTAGGTAACGGCACGGCTCAGGTTCGGTCTAAACCATTTGTTGAATGACGTCATCGCGACGTTCACCTGTTACTAAAATGATCTTGTTTAGTATGTATGAAGTTCAGTACATATAGGATTTGGAGACAGTTTACGAGGAAACTCCGTGATCGTGTTTTGTAAAACAGTCCAAAGTTAAGTGCGAACTGTAAATAATAAACGTTACTGATACCTCGGTTTAATTTAATTACATGGTGCCTGAAGCTGCACTACATATACAATAGTGCATAACACGTTGCAACAGTGAATTGTATGCATAATGAGGAACATAATTTTTTTCTATTCGTAATGGAAATATATCAATGACCGCCCCTCCCGTCTTTTGTAGTCTGACAACATGTGTTGGATACAAACATACGTTATGACAGCAAATGTAAATGAAAGAAATTAATTCATAGAACTTGTTACTAGGGATATATAACAGACAACGAATACATTTAAGAAAAAAGCAGCTACTTCTTCCACGTACGCAGTCTAGAAGGACACACGGGGCAAGAACGGGGACCTCGGCGGACAATCGGGTCTGCAGAACTATATCTTATCTAACTCACCATTTACTCCAGAGCGACTGAATAACAGACATGGTAACTCAAACAGAGGCGTAATCTACACTAAAGCAAATGTTTTGTTCAAAATCAATTTATTGGCTTCGTCGACAGAATTCAGAAATTACGAAACATAATCAAAATCATTTTCATAGTCTAAATAGAAGCATGTGGCAGAGAAATCAGGAGAAGTTCGTATAGTAAAATTAACAAAGAATTTGATTCTTTCGCAAAGGAAGCATTTTGTAGATGCCTAGAGCAGGGCGGTAAAGCACCATCCAGCATCTGTAGCATTAAAAAAAAAAAAAAAAACAAATTATGTTTCCAAGGAACTACGGTTAAAAACCGTCAGATGAACATAAGGGAATAAGTTGCTATAAGATTGCACCATCGCTGCTATTAGAATCGAAATATATTAATTTAATAACAAAAGCAATTTCATGGTCACTTCGTCTCGTCTCGTGTAAGTAGAAAGATCAGTAAACTGCATTACGGTGTTCATAAAAATCAGTTTCAGTTACTGAAGTTTTATGATGTGGCAAAAGACGTTACGCTCCTTTTACTTCGTTGTTCAGTGAATTCTTAGGTGAAAAAGCACTAATGCAGCTAGCTTGTCAAAGATCACATTCTGTTACCCCCTACTATAGAAAAATTGACAATAGTGAAGGACTTCTCAATATACAGTACGTTATCAGTTTAAAAATCGATGACAAAATAACAAAATATCAATATAAGCAGATATGTGAATTCTTGAAATAAGTGATAATGTGTTGACAGCTAATAGTCTTTTCGTGATGGCAATACATCCACTGTGCAAACAGACCCAATCGATAAGTTTCTCAGTTTAAATGCCCTCACTTCGTGTATTATGAAATACCATGTGTACCGACCTCGTAAATATTTGAAATATACCACCCGGGATTTGAGCTAGTTTGCGCAAAGTACTGCTGCTCATGACTTTTATAAACTATGGAAAAGTGTATTTGGGTTTTTGACTGCACATTATCGTACTCTGGATTTCTGCTCCAATGGGTCTTACTGCTTCCTAATGACAGGCTCGCTATTCGAGTAAGTAAACTGTGGCATTGCAGATAGCTTCGGAGGTCCATAATCCTTTAAATATGTTCATAAACATGTTGATTTTAGGGTTCTGATACACAACAGATACTCTGTTTCTGCGATACGCTTCCAAAATACCCTTTCTTATTTTGTATTTATACATTTTTCATTCTTTATGATAAATATGTAAACGCTTCAAAATGTTGTAATGTTTGTAAACTTATTGGAACAAACAGCTATGGTCATCAGTCCCTAGACATAAACTACTTAAACTAACCTAAGGACAACACACACACACACACACACACACACACACACACACACACATGATCGAAGAAGGACTCGAACCTCCGACGGCCAGCAACCGCACGCTGCACTGAAAGGCGCATTGAGCGCTCGGCTACTCCGCGGCTGCGTAAATAAAATTACATTATATTAAGTAAGATATAATCACTGAGATGAACATGCAAGGTGTTCATTTAAACTAAATACATGTAATATCATTCAGACTACACGTCGGATCAAAGGAAAAGTAGACTAATCTGTTCGTATCACAGTGGGACGGACTTCCAATGATACTTCACGCGACCAGCAACCTAACCACGTGGGCGGTTGGTGGGGAGCAACGACGAAATGTTCAATAGGAAGTTCCGGTTTTTATCACAAATTACGATTTTACGGCAAAAAGTACACATGTTTCGTCTTAAACATGTTTCCGTTACGCAACAGATGGCACTATAAACAGCGGAATCGAAATGAGTCCACAACTGTAATTTACAGCTTGTAGCTGAATTTCCATTTAATATTCGGTGGCATTGGTGAACTCACATTCGTTCGGTGAGAGTAGGACACGCCGGTAATCTAATACATTTACTTGGAAGCCCTATCCACAACGTTGTTCTCCTCTCACGTATCGAACATGAAACTATTCATTTCGCTTTTGTGGCCGTGTGTCGAATTATGGCGTAGAGTAAAATTCAGTACACTTCGACCACGGATAATATATGCACCAAACGTAGGGTAGAATGCAATGCTAAGCATTGCGTGTACAATGTTTACTTCCTGTGTACGTAACCATCGTTCGAGGACAAGAAGGGGGAATACACGATGAACGCTGCAACCACAGGAAGAAAAGTAATGATTCTGATTTACGGCGATTGCAAGAAAAATGTTGTCACTGGTGTTTCCATGTTCCAGAGCATGTACGCCCTCATTCGTTCTAACACAAGTTTGTGAACGCGTTCATGTCTGGTGTCAGTGTCCAGACAGCCAAGTAGCAACGAAGCAAAGCAGTTCAGGGGAAGCTAAGGAAACAGCAGTTCTAGCGGCAGTACACCACAATCCATAGATAAGTGTCTGGCAATTACACCGGGATTCTGGTATGGCCATCGGCAGTATTTGTAACATATTGCATCGTCTTAGGTACCATTCTTACCACGTGTCACTTCATCAACAACTGCATGGACACGGTTTCCACAACCGGATAGTGTTTGCAGGGATACTGTTTCCAATGAGTCTATCTTCAAAAATCATAGTAGTGTTAACGGCATAACATGCATTATTGGAGTGTAGACAATTATTACTGGTTGCGTCAGGTCGACCGTCATATCCGTTTGTTAGGAATTGATAATATATTATTTTGTAATGTCTTTGTAAATATCTCTGGATTAATAATTGAATCATTGATGTAGTTTTATCTTTGAAATACAGAACGTAAACAGTGAATCTGTGTTATTATTCACGACGTACGCTACATAAAAAATTGGTGCCGAAACCCGGGAAGAGAACGCAAGAAAAGGAAAAATAACACAGACACAAGATTCAGTGATAATTATGTAAGCATAATGCACGCCGTATCAGAGTAATACGGAGCTGTGAATGAGGAATCGCGTCACGACTTCGACATCGTCTCAACAGCTGACTGAGATAAGTACAATGACTACTTATTTGTAGCCTTGCTTCACGGCGAGATATTATTGAAGTAGCAAAGAATAGTAGAAGCCTCACAGAAATAAATATTGTTGTAACTTGAATACCATACGTAATAATCTCCGACAGCAGATAGGTATTGCAGTTGATGACGTCACACGCGCTGTCGATTGTTTGTTTGGCATTCACAACAGTATCGTAGTACGAAGTTATTAAAAGTAGCGTACGCAACGTGCGTTAATATTTTACGCAGTTCTTTGAGTGGTGCTATATTCACTGATTACTACGAAGTAAAGTAAATCTGTTCTGCTTCAGTTACGCATTCCATACATTGCGAAGTACCGTATAACATAGCCAAGATGTCTGACGTCGAAACTACTGACGCAAGCGCACGTTTGCATCATCTGAAAAGACGACGAACTAGAGAAAGAGCCAATATTACGCGGTTTGTCAAAGAGATACAAGAATTTGCCGATTCTTCGTCCGTGGAGAACGTGGAGTACTGTAGGGAACGATTAAAGGAGACCTTAGATAAATTGATACGACTTGATGACGAAATTCACAGCCTTCTTGACGATAATGATTACGCCGCTGACATATCCAAATGCGATGAGTACATAGATACTGCCAAGCGTGTCCTCATACTAACTTCTGAAGAAATGGAGAAAAAATTGTCTAGAACCATGTCAAATGTTTCAGTTAACGACGCCCAACTTGCAGCAACAGTTGCCTCTGCTGCTTCAGTAACTACAGTTAAGCTTCCCTCCATAAAGCTTGAGTCATTCTCAGGAGATATAGAATCATGGGCTCGATTTTGGGAACAGTTTGAGCAATCAGTTGATAAGAACGCCTCATTGTCAACCGTTCACAAGCACATATTTTTGTGCGGTTATTTAGAAGGGGAACCAAAAAGTTTTGTGGAAGGTATCGCTGTGACAGCCGAAACATATGAGGAGACAAAGAAGATGCTTAAGGCTCGTTACGTTAACAAAGATAGAATTATACAGGCTCATATAGATTATCTCGAAAGTATTAAGCCAATACAGGTTGTGACTCCAGATGTGCTTAACTCCACCTTTATTGACTGCAATCGCCGTATTCAAGCTCTGCGTGCACTCGGAGAAGATGTAAATGCCTATGGCCGAGTGCTCGCACCGAAAATACTTAGAGCATTTCCAGACGACATGTGTCGGCGTTGGATCATACATGTAAAACGTGAAGGTCTGTCAGAGGGTGATATTCTTAAACTTATTGAATTTTTAGGAGAAGAAGTAGAGGCAGCTCTCACCACAGAAAAGATCCGTTGCATGACGCCTACGTCTTCAAGTTACACCTCTACCGCGGCAGCTCTCCATGTTCGCACTAAATCCAAGCAACAGTTAACAAAGGTAACTAAACAACCGGTACCGTTCTGCGTTTTCTGTGAATCTCGTGACCACTGGGCTCAGGATTGTAAGACAGTTACAAACGTAGCGAAAAGAAAGGAGACACTAAAAAATTCTAACCGTTGTTTCTTATGTCTGAACAGAGGACATAAAGCAGCTAACTGTGGGAAGAAAGGCAAGGCACTTTGCACTAACTGTAAAAAGTCACATCATAGGTCTTTGTGCACGAATTAGAATACTCTTAAGGCAACAGGGGATCAGATAAATGTCGCTTCTGTTAGTCAAATCGATGTCAGTTACTGAAGCAGCAGAAGCAGAAATTTCACGTTCCTGCAAACAGCTCAGGTTTGCATCATAGGGCCGACCGGTCTAAGGCGTTTGACTCGGTGTATACTAGACAGCGGAAGCCAAGCTACATTTATATCAAAGTCTCTGATAGAAGAGTTAAAACTACAAATCACTGATCAACATGAGATGACTGTTTGTACTTTTGAGGCAGAGAAGACTTACTCATGTCACCGTAAACTCGTTCGTTTTAATATTAAAGGAGCCTGCGCAAATTCGACTGTCTCTATTACTGCTTACGAAAGTGATCACTCTTTCTCACCTCAGCCAGTGATCTCACAAGACATTGTAACCAAAGTGAACCTTTGCAGAGTTCAGTTAGCTGATCCTAAAACTGGATCTCAAGAAGACTTACCAATAGAGATCTTAATCGGTAGTGACCATTACTGGAGGATAGTCAAGGCTGGTTCACCTGTCCGTATTTCTCCGTCGATTGTTCTAATTCCCACCATATTTGGTTGGGTCCTAAGTGGAAATCGTTCGGGAGTTTGTGCTAATTCAGTTGCTGTAAATCTCATCCATGAAACATACTCACCATCCGATGATGAATTACGGAAGTTCTGGGACTTAGAAACGATTGGAATAACGGCAAACCCTCCTCGAGCTTTGAGTAAAAGTGATTCCGCAGTTCTTGAGGATTTTCGTTCATCCTATTGTGTGCGAGAGAATCGAAGAGTCGTACGTCTCCCAAGAAAACAAGATGTTCCGCTGGCAAGTAACAGACTCAACGCAGAACGTCGATTTAACATGTTACATAAAAGACTTTGCAATAACGAAAACCTTAAGGACATGTACTGTAATCTCATGTTGGACTACATTACAAAAGGTCATATAGAATGTGCCCCCACGGAAGATCTTGGAAATGACATATTCTATCTTCCACATCAAGCAGTGAAAAGAGAGAAATTTGGTAAGACGAAGTGGAGGATAGTCTTTGATGCATCATCGCATGAAGCCAATACACCTTCTCTCAATGACGCATTAGAAGCGGGACCGAATCTTCTACCAGAAATATTCGCCATATTGTTACGATTCAGACTACATCAGATAGCAATCGTCAGTGATATTAAACAAGCATTTTTGCAATTAGTCTTACACGAAAGTGACAGGGACTTAACCAGATTCTTATGGTACTGCGTAATCAAAGACATTGATGGGAATTACCAGACGACAGACGAAGTAATGACTTATTGCTTCACGAGACTGCCATTTGGACTAACATGCAGTCCATTTTTACTCTCCGCAACACTGAGAGAACTAGCTGAACGACATAGAACTAAGTTTCCCCTTGCAGCACCTCTTGTTGAGAGCAGCTTCTTTATGGATGATTTCGTTTCTGGCACGGAGAATGATAATGATGCTATAACTCTGTACTATGAACTCAGCGCAATGATGAAACTACTGAGTTTCGATTTAGCGAAATGGGCCACCAATTCGGATCAACTAAGGACCATATGGAGGGCTGAAGGACAAGACATAAACCCAGAAACGCAAGTTCTTGGTGTTTACTGGAATACAGAAACAGACTGCTTCTATATGAATGCAATGGATATTACTAGTAGGATTCCTGTAGGCCCCACTACTAAGAGGACACTGTTGAAAATTACAGCCAAATTTTATGATCCATTAGGATTGTTCTCTCCAGTGTCTCTTATTGGAAAACTGTTATTTCAGGATACATGGTGCAGAGGTATTGATTGGAACGAGTTGCTGCCACCCGATATTGGGTCTCGATGGAACACTTGGTTTTCTACCCTACCTTCACTGTCTCAAATACAAATTCCACGATGGCTAGCAACTTCAACAAAGAGCAATACTCAGATCCACGTCTTCTGCGATGCCTCTGAGAGAGCATATGGAGCGGCTTTGTATATTCGCACGACCATGGAAGACCATATTGTTGTTCATTTGGCATGTAGCAAAACCAGACTCGCCCCCATCAAGAAGTTAACTCTTCCGCGGCTTGAACTTCTAGCAGCGTTAATAGGATCACGATTATTGTATTACTACTGCACAGCAACAGGGCATAAAATAACTGAAGCAATATTGTGGTCAAACGCTATGGTGACTTTAGGTTGGATACGCAGTGACCCAAACAGGTGGAAGACATTTATATGCAACAGAGTTACAGAGATCCACACCCATACAAATACCAGTCAATGGAGACATTGCCCCGGGAGTGAGAACCCTGCCGACCATCTTACACGAGGACTTTATGGTAACCAAATACAATCTGTGAACCACTGGTGGAAGGGGCCTCCATGGCTTGCACTTGCAGAATCAAGATGGCCATCTAACGCTTCACTCATGACTGATAACCTACCAGAAGAAAAGAAGAACTTACGGCATGTGATGACAGTAGCCATTTCTTCTAATCTTATGGACTGCTCCAAATTCAGCTCCTATTGGAAACTAATTCGCGTAACAGGGTGGATACTAAGATTCATTCACAATATTCGACAAAGTTCGAAACTCGAGGGAGAGCTGAAGGCAGCACGTCATTATTGGATACGAGCTGTTCAACAGGAATGTTTCTCACAGGAGCTCCATGCACTCAATAACAATCAACCTGTCCCGAAAGACTCTAAAATAGCATGTTTCAATCCCTACCTAGAAGATGGTTTTCTCCGACTTGGAGGACGCTTACACTACGCAGCTGTCCCTAACGAGCAACGTCATCCATTACTCCTCGACGGTAGCCATCACTTCACAACTTTACTGGTTCAGCAAATGCACATTCGACTACATCATCTTGGCGTGAGAATAGTGTTGGCAGAACTTCGAAGAGAGTTCTGGATCCTGCGTGCCCGTCAAGTTATCAAGAGAGTTTTGCACTCCTGCCTTCCCTGCAAAATTCTACACAATCTACGGGGCCAACAAGTTGAAGCACCCCCACCAGCCGATCGAGTAAGACCATCCAAGCCATTTTCTATAACTGGCATAGATTTTGCAGGCCCTCTCTATGTAAAGGTTGGCACTACCATGGAAAAGGCATACATAACACTCTTCACTTGTGCGATGACGCGTGCAGTTCACTTGGAATTGTGCTCTAACATGACAACAGACGCATTCCTCATGGCTCTTCAAAGATTCGCTGGTAGACGTGGACTACCCCATACAATCTACACAGACAATGCAAAGACGTTCCATGCAGCTAATGCTGAACTGTCTGAAATATGGAGTGCGTTATCTAACCCAAAGACTCAGCGTGTCCTAGCCAGGGATGGCATTTCATGGAAATTTATAGCCCCCCGTGCGGCTTGGTGGGGAGGGTTTTGGGAGAGGATGGTGGGTACCATCAAACGATGCCTACGAAAAGTACTTGGTCAATAAAGGTTAACGGAAGAGCAGCTCAATACCACGCTGATTAATATCGAAGCCGCAGTGAATTCGAGACCAATTTCTCAAGGAGACGACGATGAACCTTTAACACCAGCCCACTTTCTTATTGGTGAAGGACTACTGACAGTGCCAACAGGACCAGAACCGTCGACTAAATCTGTTTTGACAAAAGAATTCAGACTGCAACAGAAGTTGACAGATGACTTTTGGAAGCGATGGACTAAAGAATATCTATTGCAACTTAGAAGCTTCCACGAAGTTCGGGGTACTTCGACAAGAGTCATCAAGTTCCGCCCCGGTGATGTTGCTCTGGTACAAGAAGATGGACGCCCGCGCCACCTATGGAAGAAAGCAAGAATAGAGAGACTAGTCGAAGGAAGAGATCAGAAAGTACGAACAGTAATTCTATGCACACCAGAAGGACACCAAATAGTTCGTCCCGTTCAACTGGTCATCCCCCTGGAGGTTGACCAGGGTGGGGAGGATGTTAGGAATTGATAATATATTATTTTGTAATGTCTTTGTAAATATCTCTGGATTAATAATTGAATCTTTGATGTAGTTTTATCTTTGAAATACAGAACGTAAACAGTGAATCTGTGTTATTATTCACGACGTACGCTACACCGTTAGTCGGTAACGCAAGATGTCACATCATGTGGAATAGACTCCTTGACGCACGTTTCATGGATCGCACGTTCTATGGAACACAAATATGGAAGATTTTTGGAATAGTGTTGCCTTGGACGTTCGGGAATTTACGTGGTTTCGCCACGAGACGTACCTAGCGCATTACGTAAGTGCCGGCCGCAGTGGCCGAGGGGAGTGAGGCGATTCAGTCACGGTCTGCACGGCCACTACGGTCGGGGGTTCGAATCCCCCCTCGGGCATGGATATTTGTGCCGTCCTTAGTATTAGTTAGTTCATAAGTAATTTGTTAGTTTAGGGACTGATGACCCCGTAGTTAAGTCCCATAAGCTATACAAACATTTGAACATTTCGTAAGTAAGGCACGCTAAGTATTAAGGGAATGGCCCTATGGTCGAAGGCGTGAAGCTACAGACTGGGCCGCCTTTCCTGCCGGAGATTGAAATCCTTTGCCAAGCGCCGTACTGACGTATCACCCGTCGTGATGGTATGGGGTGCCATTGCTTACACGTCTCGGTCACCTCTTGTTCGCATCGACGGCACTTCGAACAGTGGCCGTTATATTTCAGATGTGTTAAGACCCGTGGCTCTACCCTTCATTCTATCCCTGCGAAACCCTACATTTGAGCAGGATAATGCACGACCGCATGCTGCAGGGCCTATACGCGCCTTTCTGGATACGGAAAATGTTCTACTGCTGTCCTGGCTAGGATATTCTATAGATATCTCAGCAATTGTAAACGCCTGGTCAATGGTGCCCTAGCAACTGGCACGTCACAATACGCCAGTCACTACTCATGATGAACTGTGGTATCGTGTTGAAGCTGCATGGGCATCTGTACCTGTACACGCCATCCAAGCTTTGTTTGACGCAATGCCCGGACGTATCAAGGCAGTTATTACGGCCAGAGGTGGTTGTTCTGGGTACTGATTTCTCAGGATCTATGCACCCAAATTGCGTGAAAATGTAATCACGTGTCAGTTCTACTATAATACGTTTGTCAAATGAATACCCGCTTATCATCTGCGTATCTTCTTGGTGTACCATTTGTAATGGCCAGTAATGTATCCAAAAGTTGCAAAACGAATTTGGTTCTTGTTTCGTTATAGATTTTATAAAAAAATTTAAATCTCACTGCCACTTTCACTGAGTATGGTTACGACTGCGCTGTTACTGAGTGGGGAGGAGGGTTGGTGTTGTTATGGTCTTCAGTCGGGAGACTGGTTTGCTGCAGCTCTCCACCCTACTCTATCCTAAACAAGCCTTTTCATCTCCTCATAAGAACGGCAACCCACATCCACTTGAATCTGCTTACTATACGCGTCTCTTGTTCTCCCTCTGCGATTTTTACCCCACACACTTCCTTCCAATGCTAAATTTACGATTCCCCGATGTCTAAGAATGTGTCCTACCAAGCGATCCCTACTTTTAGTCAGGGTATGCCAAAATTGAATTTTCTCACCAATTCTGTTCAGAATCTCGTCATTAGTTATGCGATCTACCCACCTAATCTTCAGCATTCTTCTGTAGCACCACGTTTCAAAAGCCTCTATTCTATTCCTGTCCGCACTGCTTATCGTCCATGTTTCACTCCCGTACAAGGCAACACTCCACACGAATGCCTTCAGAAAAGACTTCCTTACACTTAAATTAATATTCGAGGTTAGCAAATTTCTCTTTTTCAAAAATGCTTTTCTTCCCATTGCCATTCTGCATTTTATATCCTCTGTACTGCGACCATCGCATGTTATTTTACTACCCAAGTAACAAAACTCAATTCCTTCAGCATCGCCTGATTTTCGAAGACCGCATTCCATTATTTTTGTTTTGCTCTTGTTAACTTTCATTTTATACGCTCTCTTCAACACACTGTCCATTCCATTCAACTGCTCTTCCAGGTCCTTTGCTGTCTCTGACAGAATTGCAATGTCATCAGCAAAACGCAATGTTTTATTTCTTCGCCGGCCACGGTGGCCGAGGAGACTGAGGCGCTTCAGTCACTGTCTGCACGGCCACTACCGTCGGGGGTTCTAATCCCCCCTCGGGCATGGATATTTGTGCCGTCCTTAGTATTAGCTAGTTCATAAGTAGTTTGTAAGCTTAGGGACTGATGACCCCGTAGTTAAGTCCTATAAGTTCTACAAACATTTGAATTTTTTTATTTCTTCCCCCTGAACTTTAATCCCTATTCCAAATTTTTCCTTCCTTTCCTTCACCGCCTGCTCGATGTACAAGTTGAATAACATCGAAGAAAGGTTACAACCCTGTCTAACTCCCTTTCCAACTGATGATTCCTTTTCATGCCCTTCGAGTCTAATAACTGTGGTCTGCCTTTTGTACAAATTGTAAATAACTCTCCTTTCCCTATATTTTACCCCTGCTGACTTCAGAATTTGAAAGAGTGTATTCCAGTCAACATTGTCAAATGCTATCTTCTAAGATAAGACGTAAAGTGAGTATTGCCTCCCGGGTTCCTACGTTCTTCCTGAATCCAAACTGATCTTTCCCGAGGTCAGCTTCTACCAGCTTTTCCATTCTCCTGTAGATAATTCGTGTTAAAATTTTTCAACCATGACTTATCAAACAGATGGTTCTGTAATTTTCACAACTGTCTGCACCTGATTTCTTTGGAATAGGGATTATTACATTTTTTTAAACCTTCACTATTTCATCTCTCAATGCTACCCGTTTCTCTTCTCTGTTTCTGTCAATCGTTGCCTAAATCTCCCTCTGAAATTCTCAAGAACTTCACTTTCCTTCAATTTATCTAAGTCCCATCTCCTTATTTTCCTACCTTTCTGCAGTTCTTTAAGTTTCAGCCTACAGTTCATGAGGGAGGAGGGTAACTCACCGTTATTCATATTTCATGTGATGGCTATGGTTGTGCTGTGTCTGATGTTGTGGTACATCTGCCTAGTGGCGGAGAGAGGGGTCTCGATTGAAGTCTACGTTAATGGAGACAAGGACAAACTCCGTGTTCTCTCCTTTGTGCGCAGTCTGAACTGCCCCGTACTCCACTTCACCCGACAGCTTACCTACTCCTTGATTTTATCATAACCTTTAAGTTCAGATTGGTGAATTACTTTTTACAGTTCCGCCCAATCACTACTCACTGTTCTCATTACCTCGCCTCTTAGAGCGCGGAGGATATTACCAGTCTTCATTTGACTGGTATGTATGTCTCATCTGCATTCCTTCTTCACTGTAAAACAGTTGACGTAGCTACTCTCTCTGCTGCGGTGCCACAGATTTCTGTGTTTCGCCTCTCTCGACAAACATTTATCAGGTTCTTCTCTCCATAAACATCTTTGTCAGTTAATAACTTAGTAACTGGTTCAGCCAAATGGAGTATATCTGGATTTGCTGCCCCCATTACACCTTACTTATCTCTTGTATTGATTTAAAAAGATTTTTTAATTACAATTGTATACAAAATCAAGTACATTATTTGTCCTTTCAAAATTTTAAGTGATTTACTTTATGTTGCTGTCTATAATATATATAATACGCAATGATTACTAAAATACTCTTCACTCCATTATGGACTAGCTGGTACAGCAAACAATAAAATTGTGTAGCAATGAAAGACAGTCCTGGTTGCAACGTTTTTATTGATTATTAACGCATTTCGCCCATGTGGGGCATCCTCAGAAATTCTTAAAATAACACATTGGATTAGTAGCACTAAAACAATTGCTAGCCACAATCTGTCAGCGTCAAATCATGAAAACGGATAAGTTTGACAAAACCTGTCAGAATCCCAAAACAGGACAGCAGCGGCGGAGGTTAATGATTTAACGCTGCCAAATTGTGGCTAGCAACTGTTTTAGTGCTACTCATCCTATATATTATTTTAAGAATATCTGATGATGCCCCACAAGGTTGAAACACTTTAATAATCAATAAAAATGTTGCAACAACGGCTGTCTTTCATTGCTAAATAACTTTTACTAGTTCACTATAAGAATAACAATAATATATTATGATGAAATTATGGGTTTTCAAATCTTTAGTGACAAACCCTGAGCCGGCCGCGGTGGCCGAGGGGACTGAGGCGCTCCAGTCACGGTCCGCACGGCCACTACGGTCGGGGCTTCGAATCCCCCCTCGGGCATGGATATTTGTGCCGTACTTAGTATAAGGTAGTTGATAAGTAGTTTGTAAGTTTAGGGACTGATGACCCCGTAGTTAAGTCCCATAAGCTTAACAAACATTTGAACATTTAGAACAAACTCTGATATGATATATGCAACAGAAAACGTTTGCATTTGAAATAATTTCAGTGAGTTGTCATACTACCAGATTCCACCTAAACCATATTAGAATTACGTTAGATTCTATGCCATCAGTATTTTCACAACTATCAGTAGTCTCTTAAATTACGAATAGTTTCAATCGCAATATTCTTTATTACTTGCTGTTTACCGTGCATTTTACCATCTCATTGCATTATCTGCAATTCAAATAACCTACTACAGTTATAACAAGATGTAACCATACAGGTGCTTGCAACCCATGGTATATTTTTTCTAAGTAACAACACACCTGATCTGGTAGTAGTATGACACTTAATAGTTCAGCCACATTTACCAAGGCCTAATAGAATTGGTGATTTCCCTAAATCACTTCAGGCAAATGCCGGGATGGTTCCAATCAAATGGCAGGGCCGATTTCCTTCCTCATCCTTCCCCAAAACTCCCTAATGACCATGCTGTCGACGGGACGATAAACCCTAATCTTCCTTCCTTGCTAATTAAAATGCTTACCTCATAATGTAAGCAGACAACCAGTAGTTCCTCTTAACATGTGATATTTTTAAAACGAATATTAGTATAAATTTTTATATACTGCTGTACTTTACGGAGGGATAAAGGAGAAAAATAATTATTCAAAAGTGAAGTAGTTCGTAGGTGATCCACAATTATTCCCTTCTCTGTTCCCTAGGTCCTGTTATCGAGACACTTCGTGCCAACGTTCATATTTGTGATAGAAAAATACACTTCAGGCGAGAGGCCTAATTGCTTCCTACGTCTCCAGAGTATTACGATGATGATTTAATTGCTGTAACCTGACATGTCCTTTCGTCTTCGCTGTCCCTTGTGCATAAGCAGCGCTCCATTGTTTCTTGATGTGATATTGAAATGGTTCCATCATGTGGGTAAGTTTCAGTATTCTACAATGATGTATGTCAAACGAAATTTTTGGATTCCTGTGGCTTTTGTCCTTTTATTTATAATTCAACGTTCATATACAAAAAGCTACAAAGATAAACAGAAATCACAAATATTTAACAATGTTATAATACATTTTACGAGGCACAAGCACTTGATTCACATAGGTGTTCACCGCCCTGTGACCTTAGGTTTACTGGCGGCAGGTGTAACATTACGCGCAAGTCGCTATATTTTGGTACTAAGAGAACATTTCAGACTGATATACCTGTCAACTTTCTATTAAAGTAACATTCAAATAACTTTTCTAAACAACAGATACACAGCTTAGCACAACATAAAAAATGTTCAAATGTTTGTAGAACTTATGGGACTTAACTACGGGGTCATCAGTCCCAAAGCTTACAAACTACTTATGAACTAGCTAAGACTAAAGACGGCACAAATTTCCATGCCCGAGGGGGGATTCGAACCCCCGACCGTAGTGGCCGTGCAGACCGTGACTGGAGTGCCTCAATCCCCTCGGCCACCGCGCCCGGCAGCACAACATAATTGCATGATACAAACAGACGCATTTAAATAAACTCAGGTATAGTAAATATTATTAAAATTCAGACTACAAGAGCCAATTCGATTAC
This sequence comes from Locusta migratoria, assembly GCA_026315105.1. Taxonomy (NCBI): domain Eukaryota; kingdom Metazoa; phylum Arthropoda; class Insecta; order Orthoptera; family Acrididae; genus Locusta; species Locusta migratoria. Next base: position 431,393,810 of record CM048747.1, read on the forward strand.
CCGTGTTTCATTCTCACCACATATTACATAATGCTCTTCCTAACATAATAAAAGGTATCTCACAGATTAAAATATCAAAGAGCATGAAAATGGCCACAGATTAGCAGCGTCACGATTTACTGCGTCACTTCATTATTGTATGTGACTGATTACTTTTACTGCGTTACTTCACGATCTTTGGTATTGTATTTTGTAGGAATGATTCACTTCATTAACTACTATGTTACAAAGAGTGGTTGGTCTTAATCAAATGTAAATATTTTTCAAGCAATCTGTTAACTGAGTAGTGTTACACTGTTTGATTTTAGCTAAGGCAGGTAGACTGACGTTATATTCTGTGCCACCTTCAATAGTAAGCATCATATATTATTGCTCTTATTAACCCTCCGTCGGGCGCACCTCCAGGTGAAACAAAATCAGGCGCACCCGGCCTGAGAGGCCACCCACATTTTTGTGGACTATCTCCGCCATGTTACGTCAAATTAAAAAGGCGTGTTGGCTAGTCTTGAAGAGGATCTAAAGGAAGGAATTACAGCAAATTTAAAGCATAATAATGTATTTATAGAACATAATACACCTTAAACTAAAGTGACCAAAATTACCAATTTCCCATAAAGAGCATTAAAAATTGGTCGAACAGACATCCATAAAAGTAATGAAGTTATTTTTAAAGGACATTAGGCAGTCTATTCTGACATGGAATCATCTTTTCTCGCCACATTTGCAGCAAACAACCGATGCTATAGCTCCCAAATCAACAGCTGAAACACAGGTATGGCACAGAACGTATACGTCGCTCAAGCAGATTGGTTGATGACAAGCTGAACATTCGTGATTCTTCATCCTCCTAACTCTTTTTTCAGCCACGCATGATCGACGTTTTAGCCATTTGGGAGGTAATGTGGGAGAACTTTTCTTTTCCTTGTGGGGTGAAAATTTTTTCAGTCGAGTTTGCAGCCGAATCGACATTCCACATATATTCATAGCATACACAGGCTAAATTGTCAAGTTAGAAGTTGATGACACAAGGTTTTGCAATTGGTGGCGTGATTTGTAGCAATATCTTTTACACTGGATGTTGTGTAATAATGATGTGACTCTTCACACTATGAATAGTAGAAGGTATCTATTTAGGCTACTTCGTCGTCTTATCGTTTCAAAAATAAAAACTCCTCACATATTTTCTCCTCTTCGTCATATTCCCGAGCTGTTCCCTAAACTTTCCGTTCAGCTGCTGAATCCTCCTTGCCTTCTCCTACCTCATCCTGAGAGTGGGTGTGTCTCTCATCGACTAAATCTTCGAGCGCGGCTGGAACTTCAGCAGTTTCGTCCTCGAGGAGGCGCATTATTTCCACAAGATCATTGGCTTAGAGGCATAATTTACTTTTCTGGACATTTCAGCAGAAAATATGGATGTGATAACGTAGGAAAAGAAAGGAAAACTGAAATTAGAACTAGATCAGGCGCACTCAGTCTGAAGGGCCAGGGTCGTCAAAGTCTTCTTTTTTACGAAGGTAGCGGTGAAAATCACAGAGGACAGACTTATTTTGATTGAAACGAAGTAATAAAATAAAATATCTTGAAAAATCTCATCTTAAAAACTATGACGTAATCGGGCGCAGACGGCCTGTGAGGCCCAAGGAGTTTCCCGTGATCCGCGTGGAAATCGATGGTCGCCTGCGGATCGGCACTGTATGAGGTTCCCAAAGTTACGCGAGTAAACGGAGAGGCGGGCCGCTGGGCCACCACTGTTAAGCACGGGAATCAAAAAAGTGTTTTGCTGGCCTGTGAGGCCAACTGCGCCCGACGGAGGGTTAATCTCTAACCTTACAGTAATTTTAATGACTTCATAGTTCTCCATTTGACTTTTTAACATTAGTTTTTGTTACGTAATGTATTAAATAGATGAAATAAGTAAAATGAATAAGTGACTTCTGTTTTCTGTACTCACCATATTTTGAAAAATAATAGGAACGCTACTTTATGTGTGGCCTAAAGCATAGAGGGGACAAAGAAATAGACGCCTTTTACGTTTCTATCATTGTTCTGCATATTGTCGCGGTAATACAATACACTCTTAGTTCTTTTTAGCTTTTATAAATTCATAAATGGCTTCATAAATCCGAATGTTCATGCTGTGAAGAAAACATGCAGCTTATAAAAAGTGTTCAAATGTTTGTGAAACGTACGGTACTTAACCGCGAGGTCATCAGTCCCTAAACTTACAAACTACTTATGGACTACCTTATACTAAAGACGACACAAACATCCATGACCGGGGGGGGGGGGGGGGAGGATTCGAATCCCCAACGGGGAACGACCTCGCGCATGCGCTTGTCCACTCCACCGCGGCTGCAGTTTTTACGTGTGAAACAGTTACGAACTTTCAGTAAAAGTTTTACATTTTATGCAATTAAAAGTTTATTGATTGTTACTAACTACCCTTTTCAACCTCTGAACAGTTAAAAATGGCAACGTCGACAAAATTAGTTTAAGTAGCTTGTAAGTCTGGAGACTGATGGCAATTCCATCAATTTCCAGTTGGTTTACAAACATTTGAACATTTCATGGATTCAGCGCCTTTCACCAACAAATACCAACCCTTCAATAGTGAATACAGCCATACAGCTCAGTGTGATATAATCGATTACCAGAAATGCCTTCCGAATGGCTGGAATAGTTTTGTCGAGAATTTACGCACAATTTGGATATTCCGCGCCTATTGTACAACAATTATTTTGTCAAGTAAGCTCAACCAAGTAAGCTCAACCACAGAGATCGTGTAAAAATACTAAATTATGACGCGTTTCAAGGTTCAAGCCCTCATCATCAGATAAACTATACAAGAATCTTAAAACCTGTGGTTGAGCCTATTTGACAAAATAATTGTACAACAATGCTGGTTGCAATGCTCACTTGAACATTAACACACCCATAAACAAGATTCTGGGTTCCTCCACATACCACAGTCGCCCGCTTACATCGTTGTTTTATGGCAAATCTACCACACGACATGTAAGAGGAATTGTGAGCCGAGAACTGTAAACACGCACTGTTGCCAATTAGTCACACACTGTTGGATACGGGCACCCGCTCCTCTAGCTCTTTTTCCAATCATACCACCAGAGGTGCACAGGTCGACTGGTGACGTCTGAGGATTATTTGGAAGATGGAATGGGAGACCGAGGTGTACAGCAATAAAAGCATGTTCTACCTGCACGCAAGTGATGGTCCTTTCAAAGACCTCTTTTGTGTCTGCAAATAATGATTAAGTGTGAAATGTGCACAATATTGTTTTTTCTCTATATATTTGATACCCTGACACAATTCAACACCTTGGTGTGATCTGTTAGACCAGTCATATCAAGCCTTCCTCACAATAAATCTATGAATGGCGTGTCATTTATATATGAAACGATTACTGAATGGGTTCAAATACCCATTTCCATGCTTAGCTCTCATTATATCCACGTTTATGTTCTTTCGTATCAACGTTATGTCAGCAGACGTCGAATGGGACAAAATTAGTGACCGAGCAGGATATTCGCAGCTTAAGTTGTACGCCACGTGGGTTTCAGTCAACAAAAAACGTGTGATCTGACAGAGTATGACAACGCAATAGTATAACTAAAGGAACAAGTATTATACTGAGAACAATGGTGGTTCATCAGTGAATCAAACGTGTGGGCGAAGATGCCTTCTCAGGTGCTCAAAGCAAAACAGCAGCAGCTCAGGTTCGGCACATATGCCGTCTCAGCAAAAACCACAAATTCGTCACCAATTCAACAAGCTTTGGTTCCCGCTGCTTGCTGTAGAACCGTAATATATATGCCTGTATGTCCTCTGTGTATCCATAAGCCATTCATTCGACTGCAATGAAACTTTAGTGAACAGTTCACCATATGTCATCGAAGGTTCCTGATCCATAAAGAAAGAGCACGATACGTATCTCAGGAGATATGACGTCATAAATAATGAAAGGCCACCGCCTGAGAATACCCAGCCAGATTTATGCATCAATTATCGGAAAATGGGAGTAGTTAGGGACCTGCAACAAGGTTTGCACGTAATATCAGACGTGTATAAAGCGTTTTGTAACTTAACCCCGCCCCTGCCTCACAAAATGATGAAATGAAGTCTACCGCTCACAACATTCTCGCTGTAGGTGCCATAAGACTGTCGCATCAGGCATGACCTAACCGTGAGGGAACAGTTGCTGCAGTGTTAATAATCACATATGACACATGGTTCAGAATATGTGACGTTATAAATAATAACAATCGCATATACTGAAACACGTCCACATAACGTGTTCCATGTAATTGACTCCCCATTTTTTATTTTTAGAGTAGCAAGACACTCTACTCGCAATATGCGAGATACCAGGCATTATATATTGATTTAGTTCTATCTGTATGTAAAATTCTAAGTGTCTATGTTGTACATGAGGCCCCAAATATCTATTAGTGTGTACTGCGATGTGCTCCCACTGGCCCTGGCTTCCACAGAATGAATGAAACTTTCTATGAAACACAGTTTAAGAAGTACTAGGCGCGCCTCGTCTGTTTTGTGTCGTCGTTTCTTTCAAACGCTGGGCGTTGAATGTCTCTGGGTGAGAAGTAGGTTTCCCAACTGCTGAGCAGAACCTAGTCTTAGTAAAGATTCCTAATGTAGCTTGCTCTTATCCTCCTTGGCTGGGGGTTGGTCAGGTTACCTGCCTGATGAATGGTGACACTCTCTGGGCTCCCCTCCACTACCCCTCTCTGGTAGTGGTTAAGCACTGGTCAAGAGAGCTATTCATTCGCTTCTTGGTTCCTGGTAGGGTAAGTACCTCTGGGTTTGGTTCTGCTGTGGCCTCATGCCTCGACTTAGCTCAGGCTCCACAGTCGTATTTATGCCTGTTCGTGAGTTTAATTCTGGGAGTAGTAGCTACACTAGTAGCTATTTTTGCTGGAATCTGATTCTGAGGCTCTGATGGTGTTTCGTTAGCATAGTTCTTGCACTTTATAACGTTTAAATCACTTCTTCGCCTGTTTAAATATGTTCAATGTCTTTCGCATTCTTATCGTCGTTGAATTCTAATACTTTCGGGGATTCGCGGTGCCTATACTGTTCGTACTTTGTCGACAGAACACGTGGACGATATCAGACTAATCCTTCAGCTTTTCAATAATTCAGTGCACATGAGTGGTTAATTATTGTATAGATAATTTGCTAATGTGTTTCCTAGTGAGTGTAGCGTGATAATTTTCCCCCAAAATTCTCCATTCTAACTTGTAATCTGTATACTTGTCGGCCCACATGTGCGCCAATTAGCGTGTTCCCTGTCGTGGTTATTACCATTAAATAGATCTTATTCGTCTGTGTAGAAAGAACTGTCGCACGATGTATATCGTGTTTTTAATTTTCATGAAATAGAATTATTTTACTTACCTGTATTTTTGTGACCGAACTCTGTATTGTGCTGTAGCAATTTGTAACCTTGCGTATCTAATAGATATCATTCCTCTGATCAGAAAGAATGGTTACACGATATATTTCGCGATTTTATTCTCTTCGAAGTTGGTTTTGTTAACTTTATGCATATTTTGTGTTCCGACTTAGTAGAGTGCTGTATTGATCTAACCACTTTAACCTTCTGTAGTTATCTTCTCCCTGTGCTAAACGAACACCAGACCGACCGTTTTTAGATATTATTTAATGAAATCTTGATTTAATGTATAGTTGGAAGTTATAGGGAAACTTTAACCGCACATTGTGGTCTTAAACCAATGCGTTTGTTTCAGATAGTTTATCATGAGCCTAAGCCACTAGCTAGACAAGTTATGGAAGCGAAGTACTACTTCATTGTGCGTGTGTGAACCTTCGTTCTGCATTCTCCACATTGCTTGGCTGTCGTCTTGGTGTATTGGCGTCGGGTTCTCCGTTCCCCCCTATGAAACATGATCGTAAAATAACCTGTACACAACTTTGCAGGTGGACAATTTTAGGGTCAAGTAATTGTGGATATTTTGGAATTTTGTAAGGTGTGTTTTTTATTGTAATTAAAAAAAATTGGTCTTCCTCCCTTGTTGTTCTTGATCAACAATAAATTAATTTGTTAAACTATAATCCTTTTGTGCTAATTTAAATTCTCCCCTCATCATTTATTTTGGATTAATGTGGGGAAATTTGTTCATGTATCTTGTGTTTCTGCTCCCTTCTGGAGTAGAGAAAATTTGCGTTTCCGTTGCCAACATTTATTTTTCATTTAGATCCATGACTACGGATCATTATTTAATTGTGTGCAATTTCCTCTAAAGATTACAGTACAGGTAGAACTCTTTGCTTAACTTATAGAATCAGAGTTTCGGTTAACGGAATTGTATACTTCCGCCGCTGTGTGAATATCGCCGTAATTAGATTTTGTGAGCAAGCAGTCAATTGTTAACTTCACAAACACGGCTAGTTAACAATCAAAAGAACAGCGGGCGAGTTTCAATACTACTACCACATAATACTACGACTGTTTATTCATACACCGTATGAGAATGAGAGTACTTAGCGACTTGCAACAAACTTTAAAGGTAATTTCAAATATTTTTTATATTTATTTTCTCGGTGACAACTATAGAAAATGATGAAAACAAAAATAGTTTCTCTCTTACTACTTTTTCGCTGTTCATGGACTGAACTACGGCAATCGGTATGACGTACAATTTATACTTTCTACACTACAAATCGCAGCCACAGGAAATTTTACGGACAGTATACACATTTAGCGGAATGTGCCTTCCGAATTGTATCACAGTACGACACGTTGCTTTTGAGATATGAGGACATAAACAGTAATTACATGGAAAACCGCCCCATCGCGCAAGAGGTTTCAATCTATATTCGTTCTTTACTACTAACTGTATTCGTATCAGATTTTAACGACGTGCAGCACTTATACAAATGAATATATACCTACAAAATTACACAATTTTACAATATATAATTCAAGAAATATGAGATCACATGTACTGCTTTGGGTTACAACCTTTCACAATTTGCACCAAGGTTTAATACATTTACGTATTTACTACTAAAACACTCCTGTATTCCAATCAGTTGAAAGAAATTCCTGAAAGCTGACAGTGCCGTTGGCAACTGTGAACCAACTATGAAGCGTCTCGGCCACAGGCGAAAGCAAGAGGCTACAGGGAAAGGAAGAGAATAAACCAGGGTTGATCCAACGAATACCCATTATTTTCGGCAGATCTACCTTTTAACTTCAAGTGAATGTAGCTTCCAGTGCGACTTGCATATTCTATTACGATAAATAAATTACAGGTTAACATATTAAATACTGCGGATATCTGCATGTTCCCCACACGGACAATTACATGTCGACTGGTCGGGGGTGGACTCCCCAAAGACTTCATTCGTATTATATTTCGGTTAAGTAACCAGAAATATTGTTTATACTAAAACTTTGAATTAAATGAATGTGATAACGAGACATATCATTTGTATCTCTTTGACTGGATACTGCCGTTATTATTTTGTACATTATGCAAGACAGCCTTATTTCTTGAATACTCTCCCCATAAATATGACGTGTTATTAAAAAAGGACATGGACAGGGAGAGAAAGAATATGAGAATTACTAACTCAAAGATTGAATAAATAAAGAATACTCGGTCAACGCCGTGTTTTCAGCTAGTTCATCATAAAAGGAAAAAAGAACTGTCATCAAGAAACGCTGTCATACGAGAGATATTACCTGTTTCCTCAAGGATTCAGATTTGCTGCTAAATTGAAGACACACCTCTACCATTTTGAAGGCGACTGATTCTCAATGTCGAAAACTTTTTCTGTCTGTGAGAGTTTTTCTTGACAGGCCTAAAGTATTGTCATCAGTAGAATGAACTAAAATGGTTCGACGTTTATCTGTTGGTTTTACGGTGTGATGAGAACGACACTACAGCAACCAAGGTAGTGGTAATAACAGTAAGTTGCTGCAAACGAGTTTTGCGATGACTTGTGTTTACCGAACGAATTACACAAGTAGCTGGGTTCAGATAGAGTTTTGTAGTTCAACAACGACGTGACTTACCTAAGCTATAGCATGGAGAGCCATGGGGATTTTGGAAACGGGACAGGCACCAAGGGAAGTGGCTCCAGCTTTTGAAGTATCTCGAATTGCGAGGACCTGGACGCAATTACAGACAAGAGGAACCGTTACAAGAAGGCACGGCCAAGGTTGTCCACAGGTAGCATCTGCAAGAGATGACCGTTATCTTCGTTTAACAGCCCGATGAGACAAGAGGCTGATTACAACTCAGCAACCTTGTGGAAGAAACATGACGCGCAATATCAACACAACAGTTTCCGACGGTGCATGTCTCAAATATCCCTCTAGAGCTGGTTGAGAACTTCATACTGTGAATACCACGCAGTGTGCAACTGTACTGGCCGTCCGAGGTGACCACGGACCACGTCAGAGGGCAACGATAATTGTAGCCCCATGGTGTCGAGGACTAAATAAACAGCACGTAAACCGCAAGTAAAGAGTTGAGACAGCAGACTATCGACCTGTAGCACACACAAATATCGGAATACACTGTATTGCGATATCTTTATTGTGTATGATGTTTCACTTCATTCTCTAATTGTTTTGAGCAGTGAAAGTTTTTTTTTTTTTTTTTCTGAAAAGTGATGTTGCCTTCTGTGACGGCGAGATTTTGTGGCGATGACAGATGTTCCAACACGATCGGTCGCACACTCATAGGTCACACACTAATATGTGTTCGAACAACGACTGAAATACTACTGTATTGGAATGGACAACCACAGAAGATAGCATGATTCCATTTGACGGTATTTGGTCTGTAATTGTCAGAATATAATGGGAAAAGGCATATTCATCTTCGAATCGAACTGGTTTTCAGAAGCAATTCACGATACTCGGAACGAGAGATCTGAATATCCACGTTACGTGGGTAGAGTTTTGGGGTTCAATGTCAACAGAGTACGAGGTAGAAGGCGGCTATACGTGATTCTAAGCAATATTAGTAGAGGTTTTTTGAAGCAGTTTTCTTTATTTGTTAATTAGTGTGCTTCAGAAGTGATTTCAAAATTTCTCTTTTATTTCTATTTTTCTTCTTTATATCTTGTTTTGAGAGGATGTTCGATATGCTCACTGTAAGGAAAACTGCATACTTTAAATGGACGAACAAACTATTTTAATCAGGTTACAGAAATGTAACCTCTCCAAGATAGGTAGTACTGGTATTCATTTTCTATACAGGGTGAGTCACGTAAGAAGACACACGCCTTTTTTTTTTTTTTTTTTTTTTTTTTTTTCGTGAACGTTTACACATAACGAAACATGGTTTTCGGCACACACAGGAGCATCAAGAAGCACACATATTTTTGTTCGGTGAACGGTTTTAGCACTGGTGTCAACTGAGATATTCAAACAATTACTTTTTTAATGGAACCGCTTAGTTTTTATAACTGCATTCAATAGTTCTAGATAATACATTTAAGAGGCGTAGCGTTTGTTCATATCCACAGTGAACCCTGTCGTAAAAATATTCGAAAATAGATCTAGAATTTTAGGGAACGGTGGCCGGAATAGGAATTGGTAGGGCAAACACCGATATAGTAGTAGGATAGTGGGGATTGAAATCCACTGAGAGTCGGCCGTCTACGATAGTGCATGAGGGTAAATGGTGTCATCCGATGGCTGTCTCGGACACTTGGCCTACTGGTCAAATACAGTTACTTGATTACCCACAATGCATTGCGCGAGGTGTGACGTAGAATTGCCGCCTCCAGTCGCCGCCCCTTGTTCCAATGTCCCCACCCCTTATTGATGTTGTATTCAAACATTTTTCCACCTCCAAGACGCCTACCTTCGAAGGCATACAACAAAATATTTCCCTCCACCCCCGCCCCCTTGCTCTACCTTCCCGAATACCCATTTTGGCGGTAAATTCAAACACGGTTCGAAATTTCCCGAATTGAGTACTCTGACATACAAGGTGGCTACCACTTCCGGTTCCAGTAGCAAAAATGGCTACCACAAATATAGTACGTCATATTTTCACCACCACCACATCATAATCATGCCGGGAGCTCAGTTGTACCCAAGCGCAGTCACTGAAGGAAGTACCGCCGCGTCCGCTGCCACCCCCGCCACCACTGCCACAGCCGTCGCAGGATCCGGTGGGTTTTAAAGGTAGTCGTGACGCGACACACACCGCCCGCATGTCCTAACGCGCCCTGGCATATTTATGAATCTCTACGGACAGTCATCACCAACCTTGTGCAATGCCGGTGTCCGGTAGCGTCGTAACTTGACCAGCTTTCTAAATGTTTGTTCCACGTCTTCCTGCTATTGGTCACTAGATGTATCACCTCTGCCATCGTCACTCCCAATCCCCTAACAGCCTCCAACAACTGATTTTCGACTCTTAAAAATGAGTATGGTTAAATACTGTGTCGCCTATGTTATACAATGTCGGCCAGCGACTAAAGCACTTCCTGTGTGCTACAAGAAGCACCGTTACCGTCTCAGGCCGGGTGGCAATGGCCATGAGAGGAGTTTGTGACACTTGCGGGAAGTGACACTTGCGCGGAAAGGGAATTTGTAGACACTTGCTGGGAGACCCGGACGCTGCAGGTAGTGAACAGGGTGTTCCAGAAGTAGGGATACACCACCCCTACTCCACGCCCTCCAGCCGCTACCTGTGCCGTATTCAGGGAAAGGCCTACCGAGCGGGGTGGAGCTGTAGTAATGGCCCGGAGATATCACAGCCTCATTCAACAGGGAGATAACACGTCATACAAATATCACTCGATTTACAATACAGCACCATGTGAAGAGGAATGTGATAAAATCGGAATTGAGCGCAACCGTTGCTAACTACTATTTCGGATTTGCTGCATTTTGAGTCAGAATTCGCATCTATATTCGTATTTATCGCAAATGCGAATTTTTCCTGTCCCTGGTAATACCTCTAAATATAAACAGCTGATCAGGGAACTAAAAGCAAGGGCAGATCTTTGGGTGCATTACTACAAATAAATAAAACACAATTTGATCGTGGAATTATATACAATCTCAGTATAACGGTTTTTTGTAGGTGGTTTTGAGCAGCTATTAAATATGTTAGGAATACCATTATGAAATATAGACAGCTACACCTTATGTTTATTATGAGATATCGATTTCGGCTAATTTCGGGTCATCTTCAAGTCTCAAACAATAGGTGTTACTTATACATTTTTCCAGTGGCACTCATAACCTTTAACTGTTTACACACGAGGTCTAACGTTGTTAGTCGCTTTAGCGATGAAAACAGAACCCAGAATCTTTGCGTCTAAATGATACATATATTGGTGTGATGTCTTATTTCGAAAGAACAAACATCACACTAATATATATATATATATATATATATATATATATATATATATATATATATAGCTCTCGGTAAAGTGGAACGGTACGATGTCGTTACGTAGCACAGCACGGCGACTGGAAACGCAGGAGAAGTGCAAACAACGTTCTCTCCTCAGAGGTATGATTCTAATTAGGTTCGACGTAGACTTCTACAACATACAGTCTACACGGCGAAGATTACACCAAAAAATTTAACGTTTCGCCTACTTTGGCGATAGCAACCAAATTTTAAAATCGTATCTACTATGTAAATATTTAGCAACACAAAACGCTTCAAGTCCATAACTTCACTGGTTTTCGAGTTCTCAATTTTTAATATGTTTTTAATGTTATTACATAAAAAACAAATTTGGGACTCACACTACATTTTCATATGGCAGATTTTGTAGGTACATTCACAAGACATAATTCAACGGTTCTGTGCATTCATTTTATGAGAAATACCAATAATGTGTTTTCAGTGTTTATTTCAAATTTCTACATTTAAGTTTCTTTAATTATTATTACTTAAATGTGGTGATGAAATAAATAAATTACGTGTATATGTGTAGTCTTATGCGGCCAAACTACTTAGGTCATCGGTCGCTAGACTTACACTACTTAATCTTACTTAAAATAACTTAGGCAAAGTACAAACAAACATATCCATGTCCGAGGAAGGACTCGAACATCCGACCGGACTGGCCGCGCAATTTGTGACACAAATTACATGTTTGATAATATTAATGCATAGAAGTATGAAATCACGTCAAGACTACTTCCTGCAAAAATTTCGACAAAAAAAGTTGGCACTGGGTTTAGAAAAACACAATTCTGCTATATTGGATTTTAACATTTTATCAAAAAATGAATGTTACTACAAGAGATACAGCCATTCAAATTTACGGGCACCATGACGTTTTCCCTTCCTGAGTAAATGAGCTGCTTCTTGTAGTTTCAACACCTTTTTCTTGAATATTCTGAATATAAATCTTCACACAGACTTCTTGAGAAGGAGAGTGATACGGATATCTGAATGTAAACCACTGCCTATTACCTTAGACCTTTTTGACTGTACTGAACAGGAGTTCCGCGTATTCCGTAATTTATATTTATACATAAGCAACTATTGGCTGTCAATTTCGCTTCATTTTTCCTGGAAGTCTTGCAACTTGTTTCTCCCTGTTGGTTTATGCCAAGTTCGGAGTAAAAATGGTCCTATATGACGGTGATGGAAAATAGAAGTTAGCATTTTTTGGTGCGTGACATTCCTATTTCTAATTCGAATAGAGCCAAATCGTTTTGGGGTCTACGAATAAATGCTTCAAGTATGTAAAATACTCATTGACTGATTATTAACATTTTTTAATTGAAGGTTTAAGGTTGCGTCTCCTATTAAAAAGCATAGTAGCTATTTTTAAAGAGATGGAAGTTGCGTGATAGTGGGGTTAACTACATAGCGGTCAATTACATCAACCTATCTGTGCAGGATGCCTAATATATTTATTGCTTGCGCAGGTGTCTTGATATGCTTAGTGTTCTGAATAACATGCTTTTAGGAGGTATGACTGTGGAAAGTCATCGTCTTGTAGTAGCAAAGAATGTCTTAATAACTCTCCAAACATTATCACTATTAAAATACATTTTTGTTTTCAGGAGGGACACTCAACGAATTCATATGTAGTTAGAACAAGTTACTATATTGCTCTTCAGCTTTGAAAGGGTTGTGCAATTTCACTGAGTTTCGTGTTATGTTGACAGTGTGGAAACTTGACAACAGCAGTGCTAGACTTCTTGGTGTGCCTGTACCCAGGAAAAGCCATTAGCCGCCCCAAGGGTCCCGGGTTCCGCGCAAGTGTCACTCCACGAAAGTGTCACTCCGCGCAAGTGTTCCAACCCCCATGAGAGTCAGTGTGCGGCACAACAGGTAGCCAACCGTAGAAACAAGCTCAACAAATATTTTCGTACAATGGCTGTATAGACCTTTCATCTCAAACACTTTTAGTTGCTATTCAGCGAAACAGTAGGTGTTAAAACCGTCTGCTAGGTCATTTCCAGTCATTGCATGTTTAGAAGCAATCGTCTCCCACTCCTCCCTCCGCCACACCTAAACCGAGCTCTCTGATTTGTCGGCTGCGATGTTGGTGGTGTAGGTAAGTTACTGCAGGAGCTCGTCTTCTCCATTTGTTGTCTGCTCCTCGTAGCGTGACAATTGCTTATGCCTCCGACAGGTCAGCCTCAGATTTATTTGCATATCAGTGTAATGGTCGTACGAAATAAATGTGTTCACTTAATATTACGTATTGGTTTTATTACTCGGACATACACAAACATTGATATAAATAAACATCGTCAGTCGAAGATGAGCTTTGATAGGAGAAAGGTTCGTTTTAATATGTGCGATAACGAAACCCACCAAATGATCGACTGAAGATTCGCGTAAACAGCTGCTCGTAGATGCGATTGGTAGCAATATAACAATCATAAAAGTGCGAAAGATGCTTTAAATTTATCTGTAAACGACATGAAGAAAACAAGTGTAACAACTGTCATTCATAGTTGAGGTCCTGATATGCAGATAACATTTCGACACTTTCATATTTCGTTGTCATTATATTTTATCTGTTTGGTGGCATAGAGAGTCCCTATTTATGTTAAGGGGAAGTTGTGAGAAATCGCATAGTATATGTATGTTTTAATCCCAGCTACTTTTTAATCATACAGCATTCCAAAGTAAGGTATGACAAATTTTCCTTAAAAGTTAAAAGAAATAGCACAATGTAAAATATTTTTCTCAGTACAAGTTGATTTACGTTTCATATAAAACTGATTTTAATACATTCATTGTGCATTTACATATTAATTATTCCCTTTATAAGAATAGTGTGGATTTTTTTATTAAAGTGTCCATATGACCCCGGGAATCCAGTTATGTTCGTCTAAAGACGTTTCCTGTTAAGGGTTAATGTGCTACACAATTAACAAAATGAAATGTAGTGCAACACATACTCCTTTTTTAAATATCACGACTTGTTAACTGTAACCAAGTTAAAGCAGTTACACTACACTTATATTTTAGCAAAGAAAGAATTAGCACAAAATATGACAGCCAACAGACGGCTTCTCTAAATATATACAAACATTCAATTCCGGTTTAATTCATTAAACAATATTTTCTACTAGGAGCACAGCCCATTAGTATATCGTCATCGTCTTCAGCAATCAAAACTCACGAATCAAACAGTCCATATAAAAACAGAAACTTTCGAACACATCAGTAAACATTCGAGGAAACGTGATGCAATCCTCTACTAAATCAGAACAAATGTCTCACCGTCGAGTCGGTGCTTGGGACCAGCAAAAGCTCTGTTACTAAAAGATAAAATTATGGAATAATATCCATTTTGCCTTACACGCTTTAGAAATGTATTTACAGTTATATGTAATAAGAAAATGATGAGCATGAAACTTCCTCGCAGATTAACCCTGCGTCAGCGTGCCGAGCACGCATCAATGGTGCTAGATATGCTTCGGTTGTTTAGTCACGCGCAAAACTACGTTACGGCGCCATGAATATACTCACCATAACAGCTGTGACTGACGAGTGGAGTGGACGACTGCACCGATACGGCACTGCGTACCGCACGCGCCCGGTAATGTAAGTTCATGTGGCCGTACCACTGTCGGATGTTTTGATGGCCGGCCGCGGTGGCCGAGGAGACTGACGCGCTCCAGTGACGGTCTACACGGCCACTACGGTCGGGGGTTCGAATCCCCCCTCGGGCATGGATATTTGTGCCGTCCTAGTTCGTAAGTAGTTCATAAGTAGTTTGTAAGTTTAGGGACTGATGACCCCGTAGTTAAGTCCCATAAGCTTTACAAACTTTTTTTTTTGATGTTTTGATGATTAGAAGCTTTGTTTTCAACTCTGTGGGTGTATGATGATTTAGTTATTAACATTGCTTTGGTATTAGAATTATTTTATTGTCTCCCAGCCGGCCGCGGTGGCCGAGGGTACTGAGGCACCCCAGTCACGGTCTGCACGGACACTACGGTCGGGGGTTCGAATCCCCCCTCGGGCATGGATATTTGTGTCGTTCTAGTTCGTAAGTAGTTCATAAGTAGTTTGTAAGTTTAGGGACTGATGACCCCGTAGTTAAGTCCCATAAGCTTAACAAACATTAGTTAGTAATTGTCTCCCAGGTCCTTGTGGTGGTAAAAAAAATTATTAAACTACTGTCACTTGCAATAGCTGCAAAAGATTCGTTTGCAAACAACATTGCCACAATGTTGTCACATGTAATGATTGCAGAGCTTCTCTGGAGGAAGAAAGTGTGTGATTCTTGATATGTATTTGCTGACTGCCTTATTCTTTATTATTACTACAAAGATTTTATAAATATTACACTTTTTGTAAAACTTGCTTTCACAATAGTAAACATCAAATCATATCTGTTGTTATAGTTTATTTAGAATTTGTTATTAAAGTAGTGCTTACGAAATATCCTGGAAACTTATGTAACAAATTTTCCCATGCACCCTCTATATATGTATACAGATCATATTAAAAGTTACTTTTAAGAATGGTTATACACGATAAATAATTAATTCCACC
This sequence comes from Locusta migratoria, assembly GCA_026315105.1. Taxonomy (NCBI): domain Eukaryota; kingdom Metazoa; phylum Arthropoda; class Insecta; order Orthoptera; family Acrididae; genus Locusta; species Locusta migratoria. Next base: position 431,409,841 of record CM048747.1, read on the forward strand.
CAAATTTTTTTTTTAAAATATAGCTTTTCTATGTATTTAAATGTACGCGGCACTGAGTGCCGCACGCGCCCGCTGACGTAACAATCTTAAGCGCGCCCGCCGCAGGGTTGAAACTATGTGCTGGGACCTTCGCCTTTTACGGAAAAGCGTTTTGCTAAATGATCCGTCTTGGCTCTCTTCACTGTCCGTCCTGAATGCTTGACTTCTGCCAATATCTCGCCTCCTACCTTCTAAACTTCATAGATGTTACCCTTGAGCCTTGTGGGACTAGCTGTTCTGGAAGGAAGCATATTGTGGTGATATGGCGTAGCAAGAGCCTAGACAATATTTCCAGGTGCTATTTTCACTCTGCTACTGAGTGCGTTCTAGTATGAAACATCCTGGCACATTATAACTATAGTATTCGAAACCGGCTCCTTAACCTTTGCGAGGCACGCTTCACGGCCTGTTCTCACAGCTTTAGATCCCCTTGCACCTCAACTCCTACCTTACGACCTTACAGGAAGTTCTCCTGTGAACCTTGGCTAGTAGTCCGGAACAAAAGGCGAAAGGTAAGAGTCCCATGTTTAAGTCCCATGTTTAATCTGAGAAGAACATTGGCGTTGTTAGATTTGGTTGCAGGAGCAGAAAATATCTATGGTGTAGAACATATGACTTACATGTGAACAATAAAGTAAACTGTTTTGGGAATTCGAAATATTTAAACATTTCGACGGTTTCAACGCGTTGAAATAAATCCAATGCCAAAGATGAAGATTTGTGCTCAACTGGAATTCGAACCCGAATTTCCCACTTTGGACCAGCGTTCGCCGTAACCAATTAGGCTATCCAGGCACGCTTCCCTTCCAACCCAAATTCTCATCTTGTAGCACACTCCGAAAAGGACAGACACTATATAAATAACTAGACAATTTACTACGTCTATGCGGACGCATTAATACGTTCGATCCCTTGCGGAAATCTAGTATAGGGTGCGAGCAATTGGAATCAAATGGGCAGGGAGCACTACAAGGATAGTGTGCTGGAAGATTAGAATTTGCTTTTAAAGGTAAGTGAGACTGGATAGCCTAATCGATTAAGGCGACCGCTGGTCCACAGTGGGAAATTCGGTTTCGAATCCTGGTCCAGTACAAATTTTCATCTCTGCCATTCGATTTATTTCAATGCCCGGAAATCGTCGAAATGTTTAAACATTTCGAATTCGTAAAATTACGGCAGCCAACAAGTGGTGTCTGTTCTTTCGGACATGTCCGAAAAGAACAGATACCGTATAAGTAATTGAAAACTGGATTGAACAATAAGGTGAAGGAACACCAAAATTAGAAACTGGATTCGAGATTTTTTCGCATTAGAAGTTAGCCACAATTCTTGGATTCACTGTGGAAAATGTAATTAATGCCTGCTTCTTGAAAACTATATATTGGTACATGCGCGTTGGTTAGTATGCGAAGCGTCTCGGTTTCGATACTTACTAATGATAAATATTTTCATTGACACTAAAAGATTTATCTTGTCTCTGGAGCTGCCACGTCATGAACGCGCTGCCACCGTTACTTGGAAATCTCATCTACGCAATAGCTACCGGAACGAAATCGGTGTAAATTAGATCATGAAGAATCGCGATGCCACGGCGATTTGTCATTCTTAATGTTAATGCAGCTTGTCAGTTTTGATACATACAGATTCAAAACGTTGAGTTTCGCAACGGCGGCTTCAAAGAATTCGTTCTGTGCAACACAGTTGTCTATCGCACATGTTTTTTTTTTCTGTACTATCAAGTTTCTTTATTCTTTATTGATGTTGCTATGCTGGGAGTGACAAATTAATTTCCTGGTAATGTTTATTAACCAAATTTCATGTGTCTTGGGTTTCTAACGCGATCTACTGCTTCAGAAATGTGACGAAATACAAGAAAAATATATCAATGGCTTTCTCCTAGCCGTCGCTTACTGACAACAGTTTTGTCAGTTGGTGATATTTAATAAAAAAAATTAACTTTTAGCGAAGCTCGATTGTTGGCACATTAATTTGAAATTATCGTACTTGTTAGTATGAGAGCACAATGCATTGTCGTGTTTGGCTCGGTGTCAGACTGCCAGGCTGATTTACAAGGTCCATGATAGGTCGTAATTCATACTTTCCGCTTCTTTCCTTTATTGCAATGTGGTCAACATGAAAAAACGACGACTATAGCCACGTATTTTAAGACACACACACATGTATTGTTAATATTATATAATCTATTTAAAATCAGTTTATTCGTCCAGTTTAAATATGCAGCGTCTACTTAAGATGACGAAATTACACTTCTTAGAAAAATAAAAACACAAAAATTGATATTTTTCTGAATTTAATTAAAAAGCGAAAGGCTATTTTGGAGGAAGGCAACGGCATGCCACCGCAATACGTGACCATGGTTTGTAAAGCACCGTGGTCATCAAACCCATTTTCGGATTGTTAACAGAATAACCTTTATTTGTATTGCCTCATTCGTAAGACGATTTTAATATGATATCCACTATGAATCAATTAGCTGCAACTGTAGAGTTGAGCAATCGACTACCCACATTGGTAGGTTCGGGCACGTTTCCCATTCATATTCGAGAAATAGCAATATTCGTTTCTATATTACTTGTACACAAGCGTTGTACTATGTAAACAATTGCTAACCACTATACTCGTCAGTTCTAGGGTTTTTGTTCAATTGTCCGAATGCTTGTTAAGCTTATGGGACTTATATGCGGGGTCATCAGTGCCTAAACTTACAAACTGCTTATAAACTAAGTTATACTAAAGACGACACAAACCTCAAAGCCCGAGGGAAGATTCGAACTCCAACGGGGAACGACCTCACGCATTGGAGCATGGAGCCTCAATGCGCTCGGCCACTCCGCCGCGGTAGGGTTTTTGTTTCTTTTGGAACAGTTACAAATCATGTTTCAAGATCGATCCACGACGCCCGGTAACGTATTATATAAATTTCATATCTCTAGGAGGAAATGTCATTAGTGGTAACACGGCTAGTTTATTTGGGTAAAATTTATACTAATATTTTTGTTGATACATTAAACAAAGGTCCTGTAACCAGTGGAGGCCACAATCTGAATAAATCTTCACTCTCGAGAGAACCACCAGCGATTCGCCAAGCAAATGTTCGTCGCCTTTCTGCTGTCTTCGTTCTCTTAAAGGAACGGAGAAAATAACGGAAGTGAAAAGCGTAAAACATTGTGGGGAAGAAACGCAAAGAACTTCTAAAATTAGTTTTCAATGTCCGCTTCATGTCACACGAAAAGAGCGCGTGTTGCTACTGCCTTCTTCGATACTTGAAGATAATTGTTTTTCTCTCTGCTTTCGTGTCAGATGTCCTAGGTTCACATGTAATCGACAAGATATAATATCATGTTTACTAGCCATTTTGTGCAGTAGACAACAAACAAATGAATAGACGAGGGGTCTCGCGAATTCTATACCAAGTGTACTTACACGATAGCAGTGAACACGTAGTACTGTGACTAAATACGCGTTGGTGTAAACGCACAGCCCTTAAGTGTACTTACTGAATATGACTATCCTGCTATGAGAAACCTACGACTAAGTTCTCTCATTTATACATGCTGTTTTCGGAGGAATATTGAACAGGTTGTAGTAAACGTGAATTTCAAAGTGAATGGGAGATAATTGGTACCCAATATTAATTGACTATAGCGATACAGCTGTTATTATTTGACCCAGTCAAACATAGAAAAGAAGATGAGGACTTTTGACTAATTCTTCCGCCAGTTCTTGTTGGAACATCATTGTATTAAATTAAGAGAACAATTTTTGAATATTCTGTAAGTTTACTTTGATTTAGTAAACCGGTTTTTGTCTCTTGACACTTTAAGGGAAGCCGAAAAGCGGCCGACTAAAAAAAAAAAAAAAAAAAAAAACTGTAGAGCGAAATTCAATATGATGATGCCGCGGTGGCCGAGGTGACTGAGGCGCTCCAGTCACGGTCAGCACGGCCACTACGGTCGGGGGTTCGAATCCCCCCTCGGGCATGGATATTTGTGCCGTCCTAGTTCGTAAGTAGTTCATAAGTAGTTTGTAAGTTTAGGGACTGATGACCCCGTAGTTATGTCCCATAAGCTTAACAAACATTTGAACATTTCTACATACTACCACTTGCATATCTGTACTCAATATAATTGGTTGCATGTCATGTGGCACTTAATTGCAATTAGTCCATAGTACCATATCCTAAAGTAATTACTATTCCTATCGCAACACGCTGCACACGTGTTACAAAACATGAAATTGAAAAAAGCAATTTGTAATATACACGTGTCGTAGCACAACTATATGGTTACTTTGTTAAGTGCATTGCTGAGCGTGGCAGAGAATCCTACGACTAAGTTCTCTCATTTATACGTGCTGTTTCCGGAGGAATATTAAATTTTTAATTGTAGCAAACGTGAATTTCAAAGTGAATGGGAGATAATTGGTACCCAATATTAATTGACTATAGCGATACAGCTGTTATTATTTGACCCAGTCAAATGATGAAAAGATGATGAGGATTTTTGAGTAATTCTTCCGTCAGTTCTTGGTGGAACATCATCGTATTAAATTAAGAGAACAATTTTTGAATATTCTGTAAGTTTACTTTGTTTTAGTAAACCGGTTTTTGTCTCTTGACACTTTAAGGGAAGCCGAAAAGCGGCCGACTAAAAAAAATAACCTGTAGAGCGAAATTCAATAAGATTATGTTGTACCAAGAACCGACGGAGGAATCGATGAAAAAGTCCTCATTTACTTTTCTACATACTACCACTTGCTTATCTGTACTCAATATAATTGGTTGCATGTCATGTGGCACTTAATTGCAATTAGTCCGTAGTACCAAAACCTAAAGTAATTACTATTCCTATCGCAACACGCTGCATACGTGTCACAAAAACATGAAATTGAAAAAAGAAATTTGTAATATACACGTTTCGTACCACATCTACGTGGTTACTGCTGAGCGTGGCAGAGAATCCGTCGAACCACTTTCATACAAATTTTCTGCCATTCCAGTCTCTAATAACACCTCAGGACCTCAGCATTAATTTGCTGAGTATGGGCTTGGCGAACCTGGGGTCTTGAGCTGGGGACTGGTAAGCGCCGTCAGTCCTCTGGACACGCTTCAGCGACCACCGTGTGGCGCGGCGGTGGAACGTTGTGTGTACCAGGGAATGGGGATCTTGGCTTGATCACCCGGGTCGCTAGGAAGGACATATATGACTCAATCTTAAGGTGTGCTACGCGCTGGTGGGATGCATGGCTGTTGAAGAGGAACAGTCGCTAGCGTGCAACCTCTGGGGTTACTGCCGCACCTCAGTTGTATAAGGCTTACCTAGGCACCCGGGGCTGTGTCTAGGTGGACACATACTTCCCTAGCTACTCGTGGGACCGAGATGAATAATTTTAGTCCCTCGAAACTTCCAGTGGGATGGTTGTACCCCTGGGGGGTACTAACACCCTCTCAAAACAAGAGGATAAAGCACTTTATGGAAAGAAACTAGATTAACAGAGCACATGGTGCTAAGCAAAATGTCTTCCTGATCATTAAACGAAAAGAAGGATCATTTGAAAAGGTGTCACCGTTTTATATTCAAAAATATATAGCAGGTAACCTCAAATCTTTGACACAGTTGCGTAACGGCACTTTGTTGATTGATACAGCTACCTCCCAACAGGCCGCTAATCTTCAAACCGCCAAGCACTTGCAGAATATGCCATCGAAACGGAACTCCATAATACATTGAATTTATAGTAAGGGCGTGGTTACATTCTGTGACCTAGTTGACATTCCTATCGAGGAATTGTAAGCCAAATGCGCCTCCGAAGGTATTGTGGATATTCACAACATTATGCGGATGGTGGATGGAGTATTGGTTATGTCCGAGTCCTTCATCTTGACCTTCAACACTCCGAAACTGCATTATTTCTTAGACTAAATGTGCAGCCTTGTTACCACAACCTAATGCACTGCTTCAAATGCCAGCGCTTTGGGCACATCACTTTAGATTGTAATGGAGAGCAAACTTGCGGAACTGTGGTGAGGCTGCTCATGAAGGGGACGATTGTTCGCCGCTCTTTAAGTGAACTGTTCAGGGGACCACCCCGTCTTGAGTAGATCCTGTGTGGCAATCAACTCCCCAAGAGTGACTTCCCACAGGGGCAACCATCTCGCCCCGAGGGTGATTCTCCATCCGCTACAGGTTCCCAGTCCCGTCCGAAAGAAGTGGTGAGAATTAAACCACATTGATAGATGTCTCCCATATTAAAATGGAACTTGCAGGGATTTAGGACACATATGGACGAACTACGTATATTATCTAAGGGAGGACCACTGTGTATCTGTCTTCATGAGACGAATTTTAAAACTCGGAAACTACTGAGATACGTTCTCCACAGAAAGGACGACGTTACTGGGGAGGGAGCGTAAGGAGGACTCGCTGTTCTAAGCAACACAGCATACCACTCTGAACACCTCTCTCTCAACATTAACCTGCAAGCATTTGCAGTGTCAGTATATATGCACCACCGATTGACTATATGCTCCCTGTTATTTGCCGCCACAAGACGCACTGAATGAAAAGGCTCTGAAAGGCTTCTTACACAGCTCCACCACCCATTCTTCATCTGTGGGGATTTTAATGCACATAATATGCTTTGGAGATCCGTCACTACCTGTCCCAGTGGTCAAGTTGTTGAGAGGCTCCTCTTGTCTTCAAGTGCCAACTTCCCAAATACAGATCACAGCAAACACTTCTGCCCGGAATGGGGTCGTTTTGTGCCATTGACATCTAACTCTCCTCTCCAGTCCTCACCCATTCTACTCAATGGGAAGTGGACATCGACCTGAATGGTAGTGATCACTTCGATACTTGAATTCACCTTCCAGATAGACTAGAAGCCGAAAGACAGCCGCTTCGATGGATTATTCACAGGACAGACTGGAAACTTTACAGTCGACTTACCAAATTTGAAGCCCACGACAACGTCCGGGAATGGGTGGGTAATATTACCGCAAGGAACCACTATGTTGCCACTTTAGCCATTCCGCGGTCGTCGGGGCAACCAAAACGGCATCCAAGTCCTTGTTGGAATGATGAATGCCGTTCTGCCATTAGGATCAATGGCCGGCTCTGTGTCAGTTCAAGTGTAGACCAACTGCAAAAACTTGGCTAACGTTCCGCTGGCAAGGGTCAAGTTTAGCTGGATTATTCGAGAGAGCAAGTAGAGTTCATGGCAGCAGTTCCTTAATTACATTAACCGTTCTACGAAGAGCTCCATTATATGGGAGGCCGTTAGGAGACTATCAGGCAGAGGTAACAGGTGTCCAGTAGCTGCTGTGATTTGTAATGGTAGACTCCAGACCAACCCACAAGACACTGCCCAGACTATGGCGGTCTATTTTGCTAAAGTTACTGTCACCGCCAGTTACAGTCCAGCTTTCCTGCGTCACCGAGTGGATGCTGAGAGGGCAATTTTGGACTTCCGATCCAGCAATAATGTACAGTATAACTGCTCCTTTTCCATGTGGAAGCTGGACTTTGAATTGTCTGTGGCCCGTGACACATCCCCAGGTCAGGATGGTATCCACTACAGCATGTTACGACACAAGGCAGAACAAAATAATCCTCCTCAATCTTTTTAATGTCGTCTGGGCGTTAGGCCAGTTCCCTGACTGATGGAGGGAGGGCATTTTTAACCCCGGGAATGATCGCGTCAGCCCAAGTAGTTATCGTAGTGTTGCTCTCAATAGCTGTGTGGTGAAGTCCTTCGAGCGGATCCAGGCATCTACTCAGCCGCTTTCAGTGTGGGTTCAAGAGATATCGCTCCACCTTTGATAACCTGGCCTTCCTGCTGGAGGATGTGCAACAGGCTTTCCCACGCCGGCAACATATTTTGGGTATATATTTTTTATCTTGAGAAGTCGTATGATACTACTTGGCCGCAACTTATCCTTCGATAGCTCCACGAATGTGGTTTTCGTGGTTATCTTCCCCGATTTATTCAGTACTTCCTTTCCCCTCGTTACTTTAGACATCGGGTTGGTGACGCCCTTTCTGATCACTTTGAGCAGGAGAACGGAGTCCCTCAGGGTAGTGTATTAAGCGTGACCTTGTTTGCAACAGCTATTACAGTAGTACTTCTGTCGTGAAAAGTCCAGTGCAGTGTTTTCTTTTTGTGGATGACTTCTCTGTCTTTTTGCTCTTCATCCAGTCTGGCAATCACTAACTTTTCGCCTTTTTGGATGAATGGACAGGAACCACAGGTTTTAAGTTTTCGACAGAGAAGCCTATGTGTGTTCTTTTTAACGGTTCACGTACTGTTTTTAATCTACCTGAACTGCAGACGAAGGGTCCTGTTCTGCATTTTAAAGACACAGTGATATTTATGCATCTCAGGTTCGAATCTAAGCTCACATTGATGCCCCACCTTAAGCACTTGAAAACGCGGTGCCTCAAAGCATTGGCAATTTTAGTCTTAGCCATACTTCCTGGGGAGCAGACAGAACCTGTTTCCTCCAGTTTTACAGAGATTCTGTGCGGTCTCGTTTGGATTATGGGTGCGCAGAGTATGGGTCTGCACGCCCCTCTTGTTTAAAGGTGTTGGATGCGGAACAGCATGCAAGGATTTGGTTGGCCACTGGGGCATTTAGGGCGAGCCCCATGAGGCTGCGGAGCCACCACTGAACGTCAGGCGACGGATACTCATGGTGTGCCAGGCATATGAAACGGTGTCCACACCTCACCTCACTGTTGCTCGACCTCCGATGGATTCGCACAAAGGATTTCCATTTATAAATGGGAGTGTTTTATTTTCATGATGTACATAGAGGTTGGGGCAGGGTCCCACAATCACTTCTCCAGAGGCCCAGAATTATTTTCGACCTGGAGAGTTTTAGGAAGAAACGTTCTTCAGATTTTACCTATAGCTCGTTGTTTTTAACTGTTTTAGATAGGAATCACGATTTTACAGTGCTGTACACTGTTGGATCCAAGCATAGGGACTTTCAGATGTTCCTTTATTTTCCTCGACCTGTTGTCAAGATTCTCCTCCCCGAGACCCGAGAATTACTCTGTTTTCTCTACAGAGCTCCATGCGATCTTGAAGGCACTGGAGCAGCTACGTCATGCTCGGGGCAAACGATTTCTTCTTTTCTCTGATTCTCTGAGTGTTCTGTAGTCATTGAACGAGTTCTATCCATCTGAGACATTACTGCAGCATATACACGACGAATTTTCCTTCCTTCAACGTCTTGGGAAAGACGTAGTGTTTTGCTGGGTACCGGGACACGTAGACATTCAGCGTAATGAAGATGCCGATCAGGCTGTCAAAGAGGCCTGTAGCGCCCCTGACATGCCACGGTGTCCTATTCCCTTGCGGAATATTACTTCTCTGTTACGACTGCGGTCCCTGCAGTTGTGGGAGGAGGGCTGGCTTTCAGTGACTCATAATAAGCTGCGTTACCTGAAGTTGCGGCGAATCTTGGTGCAGATTTGCCCTCTATTTTAGGTAATGACGAAGCAAAGTTTTAAAATTTTGTGATTTATCTCAACTCGGGTCTGCGCTTTTAGACTGGAGTTTTAATATATTACAGCGTGATTGGATCACCCTTTTTATCGTGGTCAGCAAGCCTTTGTCCTCTGTTTACTTGTTTTAACTCTCCAACTTTTCCAGTGGGATACCTTTCCCACTGTCATCCCTAATGTTCACCTCTCTCTTACCTCATAAGCACGTGTTACTTGTTAGCGGCTCTTCTTTCTTTCATCAGTTTCTCTACTGTTACAGTTCTTTCTCGTTACCCACTTAAATTTGATCTTGCTCTGAAGATTTAGATATCGAGCGCCCAAATCCCTCTATCCATCCATCGACAATCTCGAATATCACACGGGAAGAAAGAACAATTTAATATCTTCGTTAGATCTCTGATCTCTCTTACTTCTTGTTTCTATAACCTCTTCTTCGTATGTATGTGCGTGTTCACAATATATTTTCTCATTCAAAGAAGAAAGTCGGACTCGAAATTTCTTCCTATTTCATTTCGGTTACTCCTGTGTATCGTGATAACAGAAAATGATCATCACTCAGTGTACCCATTATATGTCGTCCATAGAACCTACCTTATTAGATACCACACTACACAGAAACACTACACAAGACGACGGACAAGCGTGGTGCAGGCAGCCTCATTAGTAATTCTGTCACATCTCTTAAGTGTTCTGAGAATAAAACACTGTCTTCGGTTCACCTTGCCCACAACAACTTTTTTGTGTTATATCGAACTAATATCTGACGTAATTTGTATTTCCTTGGTATATAAGGCTATCAAATATTTCACGAAATAAGCATCAAACGAAAAAACTATAAAGAACAAAACTTTTCTAGCTTGGTGGGGGGAAACAGATAGCGCTATGGTTTGATCGCTAGATGGCACTGCCATAGGTCAAACGGATATCAATTGCATTCTTTAAAATAGGTACCCACAGTTTTATTTAAAAAAAATGTTCAAATGTTTGTATAGTCTATGAGACTTAACTATGGGGTCATCAGTCCCTAAACTTACAAACTACTTATCAACTACCTTATACTAAGGATGGCACAAATATCCATGAACGAGGGAGGATTCGAACCCCCGACCGTAGTGGCCGTGCAGACCGTGACTGAATCACCTTAGTCCCCGCGGCCCCAGTTTTATTACATATGCGACAAGTACATAAATAAATATGTATGTTTTATTTGGAACACATTTGTCGCTTTGTGATAGATGGCGGTGTAATATTCACAAACATATTGCTCACAATTTTAGACGAACATTGGGTAACAGGTACGTTTCTTAAATAAAAACATAGAACGTAGGTACGTTTGAACTTTATTTCGGTTTTTCCAATGTGATACATGTACTTTTGTAAAATTATTATACATTATGAGAACGCATGCTATTACTGCGTTATTAAGTGTTCTTACCACATGACTTCAATAAATGCTCAAAATGATGTCCTTCAATGCATTTGTCAATACGCGTAACGAAATACCTCTCAATTTGTTCTCACAGGCGTTGACAGTGCACTGAAGCCTGTTTCCAGGGGTTGTCGGTGAATCACGGTAACAACTATCATCAAATTTTTCCCTCAGAAAGAAATCCGGGGATGTAAGATCCGGTGAACGTGTGGACCGTGGTATGATACTTCTACGACCAATCCACGTGTCATTAAATAATCCAATTAAGGCCGCTTTAACTGTACGAGAGCCATGTGCCGGACATCCATCATGTTGAAAGTACATCGCCATTCTGTCATACAGTGAAACATCTTGCAGTAAAATCGGTGGAACATTACGTAAGAAATCAGCATACATTGCACCATTTAGATTGGCATCGATGAAATAGAGGATAATTATCCTCCCTCCCATAATGCCGCACCGTACATTAACCCGCCAAGGTCGCTGACGTTCCACTTGTCGCAGCCATCGTGGATTTTCTGTTGCCCAATAGTGCATATTACGCCGGTTTACGTTACATCTATGAATGACGCTTCGTCACTAAACAGTACGCATGAAAAAATCTGTTATCGTAACGTAATTTATTTCATTCCCAAAGGCAAAACTGTACACGACGTTCAAAGTGCAAATGCAAATCCTGGTGCATAGACATATGGAAGGGTGAAATTCATGTTGATTGGAATTCTAACACCGGCGTTTTTGAGATTCCCGATTCTCCCTCAATTCGTCTGCTACTGATGTGCGGATTATCCGCAACTGCAGCTACAACACTTACTTGGGCATCATCATTTGTTGCAGGTCGTAGCTGACTTTTCACTTGTGGCTGAACACTTCGAGTCTTTAAAAAACGTAACTATCCGACGAAAAGTCTTGCAGGAGAACGATCAACAAATATAGCACTGGCCCGTTGGGCATTTTTATCACAGTAGCCATACATAAATACCATATCGACCTTTTCTGCAATTGGTAAACGTCCATTTTAACACGAGTAATGTATCACGAAGCAAATACCGTCCACACTGGCGAAATGTTACGCGATACCACGTACCTATACGTTTCTATTTCAGCGTCATCTATCACAAGGTGTTCCAAATAAACCTTAATATCTATTTACGTACTAGACGAATATGTAATAAAAATATGGGAACCTATTTAAAATGCAGTTGATATCCGTTTGACCTATGGTAGCGCCATCTTGTGGTGCAACCGTACCGCCATCTGTTTTGCCCCTTAAAAAAGAATTTTAAAAAAATAATTCCAATATTTGTAGAGCTTATGGCCTTAACTGCGGGTTCATCAGTCCCTAAACTTATAAACTACTTATGAACTAGCTTATACTAAAGACGGCACAAACATCCATGCCCGACGGGGGGATTCGAACCCCCGACCGCAGCGGCCGTGCAGACTGCGACTGGTACGCCCAAGACCGCTCAGCCACTGCGACCGACTTGCCCCTTCAAACTAGAAAAGTTTTGTTTTTGTAGTTTTTTCGTTTGATGCTTATTTCGTAAAAACTTGCCACGATCACTGTCAGTGGACCACCCTTTTAGTACTCAGGTGGACGCCTTCACACTTCAGTTATTGAGGGTCAACTGCCAATTTTCGTACCGTAAGGTGTTCCTATGTAAATCGTTATGCAGTCGGTTTTGACCTTCTGATGGCTGTACTAGACGGTAAATGACACCATCATTTGCAATTAACCTAACAACATACCGTGTAAATGGATACGGAACAGCAGAGCACGTGTAACACTTACCCTGGAGATCGCTGGATATCATCTCTGTTTTCGCCGATCTCTTTTTGTCACTTATCGTCTTTGGCAGGTAATCACAAATCCATAAACAAATCTGAGATATTTCATAAGCACGAAACTCGCTTGTGATATACCGTGTCAACAGCATTTCCGAAATTTAGAAATAGGAATCCTTTTCAGTTTCCTTGTCTGTAGCATTCTTCACTTAGTGTAAGTAGGAGGCCAGTTGTGTTTCACAAGAACGATATTTACTGAATTCGTCTTGACCATGGGTAGTAACGGTGGTAATTCACAACTCACAAGTAAACCACGAAAGTCACATACTGCAATTTTTGTGAAATTTGGATGTACTCGTATTATAATGCCTGTAAAACTAAGACCAAGTATTTTTAGAGGTGGTAAAACATAATATTATTTAAGGGATGAAGCGGCCTCTGGAAAATGGAGACTGCAACGGGAAAAATTACGATAACTTGGAGATTAGTAAAGCGATTTTAATGATTTTTGTTATGGAAATATTTATTGATGAGACACGAAAATCAGCCAAGGTTTTTGGAATGGGGAGTGAAACAATAGGGAGCCAACTACCCCGAAAGATAACGTGTTTTGCGACAATTAGTAGTTCTTATTAGAGGGACAGTTTTATCCTTTGAATATATTTTAGTGCCGACAATAAGACAAAAAATAAAAACACACAATGCAAATATCCTTAGTCCCTCTTTAGGCATGTAGTGAATCATGTTACATTACAACGTGCCTCTAGTTTCAACCGCAATTAACCGATCCAAATTTCAGAAATATCGGTGACACTTCCGTAGGTTTACTTGTCAGTCTATTTCCAAATTCATACTGCAGTTAAACGTAAGGATATAGGTCTGTAATTCAGAGGTAGGCTCCAATTGCCTTTATTGAGTATTAGTGTGAGGTCTGCAACTTACCAGTCTTCGGGTAGAGATCCTTCGTCGAGCAACTGGCCTTACGCGAGAGTTGAATGAATGGGTAGTGCTGCCAAAAAGCTGGTTAGAGCGCAAAGCATTTTATTACGTGTCACACTTCATGTACAGTGCAACTTAAATGACACGTTTCGGATGAATCACCATCAGATTCGTATCTCTTTCGTGACATATCCACACATATGCAGGTAAAGGGATTTAAAAAGTTGTTAGTTACACTCACAAAAGTAATCTGCATTTTTGTGTGTAAATAACAACTTTTTAAATCCCTGTATCTGCATGTATGTGGCTGTGTCATAAAAGAGATACAAATCTGATGATGGTTAGGAAACGCTCAGTCACACTGTTCATGAAGTGGTACTTGTAATAAAAAAAAAAATTGTGACCGAACTAGCCTTTAAGCAGCACTACACATAAATTTCATTATGGTCGACTGCTGTTTCTACGACTTCATGACGTATTTACAATTATGGAACTATCCACTAGCATAGTCTGATAGAAATCTAATCGGTAAATAATTTCGACAGGAAAACATTTATTTGAGCTCTTCTTACTTATATATGTGCAATGCTGACTTTATCCCGTTTGATAAAGGAATTTCGGTAAGCTCTATTAAAATCTGCTTTAGAACAAGTATCACCAGTGGGCTCAGTACTAACCTTACATTCTGAAGATTCGTTTGTGTCTTGTCTGTAGTATACATATGATCAGAATCTCTTTGTGTTTTCTTCTAAATTTAGAAACAGAGAAAGTTTCCCATCGTAAACCTAAGGTTGGCATGAAGTAGACGGTGACCACAATCATAAAATAATGTGAAATTTTTCGCCAAATTTTATACGTATATATTGAGTCATTAGATTTGAATAAAATCATTAAAAGGAGTCTTTCAGCAGTGTTAACATTTGCAGAACTTGATTTTCACCAACGATAACATCTGTTTGGCAATGAATCAGTATGGAGTGTCCTAATTTATTAAATACAGAAAAATTGAGTTCAAGTAAAGAATAATAACGCTCTTGACTAAAATATTTAACGTTAGAAAAGTGTGGGAATTATTATTATTATTATTATTTTAAGCTACAATGAGATGCTTAAAAGGTGAAATTTCGTTGAAGTGGTTTTAATAAGCTTCAGTTGGTGTTATAATTATTCGTGCCTACGTGTGTTCGTGTACTATGTTTTTCTTTTATTCATTCATTTTTAGTATTTTTATTTTATATTATTTTTTATACATCTACAAAACTAATTTTCCAGTGTATATTAAGACTATATTAAATATATAACCATACACTCTCATTAAATCTGGATGTTATTTAACAAAAGCAACTGTTTTAAAATGATTTAATTAAGTTAATACACAATGTTGGTCTCCCAACAATTTGTTACTGTCATCTATAACAGGGGCGATGTTCCTCACTTTGCAATTCACCGAGATTCCACATAAAATTGCATTTTCAATACAAAATATTTTACACCCTTATTTTGACTATGCCTGTCTGCCTCCACCATATCCTTCAATTTTTGCAGACTTTGAAAAGATTTTAACTAAAATGAACTTGCCGGGTAAGTTTGTCATTAAGGAATTTGGAAATTATATTTCTGGGAACTTTCTGTAAACCCTCAGCCGTCGTTATCCTACAAAGGGCAGTAAATTTTAGAACCTCATTTGATGAAGTGGCTTTCAAACCCTATTGATACACGAGATGTAAGAAACAAGTCATTCTCCGTATCGTATCACTATACACGACACAAAGATTTGCCTATGTATCACAGTTTTTCCCTTGTTAAAGCCACTAATTAGTTCAAATGTTTGTTAAGCTTATGGGACTTAACTACGGGGTCATCAGTCCCTAAACTTACAAACTACTTATGAACTACCTTATACTAAAGACGGCACAAATATCCATGCCCGAGGGGGGACTCGAACCCACGACCGTAGTGTCCGTGCAGACCGTGACTGGAGCGCCTCAGTCCCCTCGGCCGGCCACTAATTAGTTAATGACACGAAAACTACAGTCTCTTCCACCCATTACTGACCAAAGTTAACATACTGTTTACCGTAATAGAAAGAAAACATGGTTCCAGAATCTTGCGACTTTGAATGAATAAGTAGTCCTACGGTATTGGACATTACTGTTATTTTAAGACACACTGTTACAGGTTACAATGCTAACTCCGTGCATACATAATCATAAACGTCTATTATAAGTTTCATAATTCATGGCAATACTATCATAGTTAATATTTACCACTCAAATAAGCAGGAAAGTTAATTTTAATGTTTTATTAAGAGAACAGAACAATATAATTTTCACAGCACAAATGATGCGGAGCTTAACAGTATTTCATGGAAAAAACAACTTTTGTGTCTTGGTGCAGGGAGCAATATTGCAAATTTTAAATGCTCTTGCATGTAGCGACCAATTTTGCGAAACACTTCAAAGACAATCTTATTGTTTACCAGTATTTTTTTTTCTATTTCCATGAACTCTTCAACAGTCAATAGCCACAACAATCAGAGACACCCACCAAAATAGCTGGATATTTCCCACCCGTAAAGACGATTATTACATAAATGTCACTTTCCTGTAAATTGGACATGGCCTCTTAACAATCTCCAGTTACTTTTCAAACGTTGCAGTTCCTTCACGCTTGTTTGGTGATGACTCGTCCGTTTGAGGTCTAGCTAGGGCAGTCTAATCACCACATGCCACTTACAGTTAGACACGCTGTTGTTCACTGCACAAAACATTCCTGCTTGATCTCCGCCAGCCGCCACATGGTGGTGGTGTCAGGCAGTCCTTTCTCTCACAGTCGGTGATTCTCGTCTCACTTCCAGAGCACTTGGTTACGTCGTCTCATATCGGTGGAATGTTGTCTCACAATTCTCTTCAAGTCGGCCGTCGGTCACCTCAATTATGGGAATAAGTAGTCTCTATTTCTGTGACAGTCGTCTCAAATCCGAGAAATGTCTGTCAATTCTGGTAAAATATTCCACATTCAGGTTTTACTGAAATGTCTCTCCATTCTGGTAAAAGATTCCATATTCAAGTATTACGGTTTCTCCGTACTGGTGGCAATTGTCTCAATTCCAGGAAAGTTCTCTCAATCGGTTAAATTATTTCACATTCAGCATTAAATTCAGTGCATTCGCACACCGCACAGGAGTCTTCTTATAGCCTGACAGACAGGCCTCAGACGCTTCCTAGCGCGGTAGAAGCGCCCCTCCACTCGTACCACGGTCTTCCCATAGATTCGCAGACACTCTCTTTCCATTTTGTAGTGTTCAATAGCATAACCGAACCACGTTCTCGGAGGGGGGTTCTCCTGTAAACAAAAGAAAAACATTCTTTACTAAAAAAATATTGTTTTCACTTTAGTTATATAACATTCAGGAAATATACACCAAAGTTTGTAAAAACTCAACTGTGTTAAAGATTATTATCCTGAATTTTCTAGTTCATAATTATTTTCCATCTCTCCTCTTAACTGTCCAAATTATTTACTCTGATACCAGAATATATATCATCACCAAATAATTAAACTTAACAATCTTTCTACTGCACCATGTAAAAACTGTATACTTTAGGTTGTTATCCATTAAATCACTTTTGTTGTAACTATTTTAAGATTAATTACAATGCGATTCTCTCTATAATGAGATGGTAGCCTCTAGACATTCCCACGATTGTTAATTCATAATGCTCTAATATCAAAATCTATTGAAATTGTGGAAATAGATATAGTGAAAAAACTGTGTTCTTATATGAATGACACAATCCTGGGAGAGTGATTCTATAAAACTTATAGACGTAGTATCGTATATTTCTCCCCAGTAAATAAAATATCAATCTACAGATGCAACTGATTTGAACTGGAATGTGGTACAAAGTCAGAGAGCAACAAATTATTTTATTACAAACGTGAGAAAGTATGGGATACATTAATGATGAACCCATACTGTTTTAGGCAGTAAACTGTTTGTGACGTACCTGTGCCTGAATTTCTGCTCGTATTTGTGCCATTGCTATCTGCACCTCCAGTGACGGAGGTGGTGGCACTGATCGGTGTCTACGTGGTCGGCTCAGGAAGAGCTGCCTGCGGTTGGGTGGGACAGGTACTCCCGGCGGGTAGTACTCGTATGTCGGCTCCTCCGCCTCATCACCCGGCAAGTCAAACTGAACGACCCTTGGTCTCGGACCGACCTGTGAATAGATTAATTTCAGATATAAGAGTTTGGATAACATTATACTGGTATAAGTTTCTTCAAGCCTTTCGATATATGTTTCTATAATTTACTTTGTACATCTGACAGAGTATACAAAAGGCTCACATTGAACATGAATGTTAATGTATTTAATTACTGTGGTAATCGATTTTCTTTTGTTGGCATAAATTTTGAATTTCATTGGAATCGACTATCGGAATTTGTCTGTATTTATTGCTACAGGGAGGAAGTTTAAGGGACCGAAAAGTTATTACCAATTGTAAAGACAACAGTTACAAGAGTCAAAAGGCATGAAAAGGACAAGGTGAATGGGAAGGGAGGAATACAGGTTTGTAGGATTTCGTTAATGTTATTCAATCTGACATTTAAGCTAGCTTTGAAGGAAAGGAAGGAGAATTTTGGAGAATGATTTAAGGGAGAGTGGATGACGAATAAGAAAGTATTTCGTGTGCTAGAAAAAATTATGATATGCTTTAGAAAAATGTATTAAAAAATTTACAGAAAGTATTACAGAAGAACAACTGTGGCGATGAGTCGTTTGGTGCACTTTATATGCCACCTACTAGCACTATGTGAAATGTATGAAGAAAACTATGTACAGGAGGCTTGGCTGCTTACACGGTATGTTCCATTCCCCAGCGCCTCGACGCCGTCTCGTCCAGCGTCTGCAGCGTCCTCCACGTGAGCGTCCTGAGGCCGCGGTTGAGGCGGCTGAGTGGCAGTGGTGGGCTGCTGCTGCTCCTCAGGGTCTGCACGGAGGCGCAGCACGCGCCGCCGCGGTGCCGGGGTCTGGGGCTCGTCCACGGCTCTGCGCTGGCTGCTGCCGGCTGCTGACAAGTCCGCTACCGGCGCCCACCGTCTCATCTGACGACAACAAAGCGTCTGGTTTCCCTACTGTTTCGTGTGACAAGTTAACTGAAGTGATCGTCGTAACAGTGAGAAGAAAAAAAATTCTGGTGGAAAAATGATTCGCAAAATATTCATATTTGTTACTTATGCCAGACAATGTCACTCTAATTACTAAACAACATGGAAGAAAATCTTTCTGATACATCGACAACTAGGTGAGATGGAGTATAAAACAAGATAATCTCTTATTGTAAGAAGGAAGAGAAGAAAGCGACTGACACAATGTCCCATGCATGACATTCAATAGTATTCAATAGTAAAGAAGTACAAGCACACGCACACAAAGCAAATCACATTCAGTATTCAATAGTAAAGAAGTACAAGCAAACAAAGAAAAGTCTATGTCTTCCGTAATGAAACGAAAGTTTTCATAATCAGTTGCAATCTTTCTTGCTCACTGTAAAGTAAAGGACACAAGATACATCGCTACAAAAATAAAATAATTTTAGACAAGAGACTGATTAACTATTTGATAACAATCCGGAGAAACAATAAAAGTCTATAAAGCATTCGGTAATGCACAATATTAATCCCGGTAAGTGAATGTATGGATCTGGTGCTCAAACCACAATGTTCGTTTCTATAGTCACTGTATTCCCATCCATGCTATCGGCGCATGTGTCATTATCTAAGCAACGAACTGGGAAGTGTTTGATGAGGTGATTTCTGAAAGGCAATTCTTTTTTTACTTATGAAGGATTCCTTTTAGAATAATCCTACATCTGACATTGTCAAGCAAATGTGTTTTTTAAATATATAACACCTATTTCACGTTATGAAAAATATAAATACTACTGTAATGTTTATATAATGCAAACGATTTTGATCTGTCCGTATAACAAATACATCTGGAAGGCAATATCGGTGATTGTCATATGGAATATCAATGACGACATTACATTCGTAATATATTCACTAATCTGGAAATGCATGTTAATAAAAAATGATTCACAAACAAAATAGTTAAATCTATGTTGGATTCTACATACATAACTCTTCGACCACTGAAATAACTTCCTCACTACTGTAATACACGTAAAATTTCACTATTACCCTCTTGTTTCTTGTTTACCTATTAATAACAACGCAAATGTCACTCATTACCTACCTTAGAAGCGCTTTTCACCGTACTTAGTCTGAGTAATTCGCCTCCAAGAAAGCGCTCTTGTGTACCGTTGCTTTCTTTGGAAGATTGTCCTTCAGACTGTTGCTAGGTAACGGCACGGCTCAGGTTCGGTCTAAGCCATTTGTTGAAATGACGTCATCACGACTTTCATCTGTTACTAAAATGATCGTCTTGATTATGTATGAAGTGCAGTACCGTTTAAGAGGAAACTCCGCGATTCTCTTTTGTAAAACAGTCCAAAGTAACTGCGAACTGTAAATAATAAACGTTACTGATTGCTCGCAATTGTGAATTCTGTACATAATGAGGAATATTAATTTGTATTAATTCGTAATGGGAATATATCAATGACTACTTCTCCCGTCTTTTGTAATCTGACACTATATGTTGTATACACACATACGTTGTGTCAGCAAATGTAAATGAAATAAATTAACTCATAGAACTTGTTACTAGGGATATATAACAAACAACGAATGCAGCTAATAAAACAAAACCTACATCTTCCATGTACGTAGTATAGAAGGACACACGGGACAAGAACGGGGACCTCGGTGGACAATCCGGTCTGCAGAACTATAGCTTAACTAACTTACCATGTACTCCAGAGCGACTGAATAACAGACATTGGAACTCAAACAAATCCGTAATCTACATTGAAGCAAATGTTTTGTTCAAAAACAATTTATTGCGTCCCGCTTCGTCGATAGATTCCAAAATAATGAAACAAAATCAAAATCATTTTCATACTCTGAATGAAAACATCTGGCAGGGAAATCTATCTAAGACGATTGTATAGTAAAATTAGCAAAGAATTTGATTCCTTCGCAAAGGAAGGATTTTGTAGAAGCCTAGAGCAGAGCGGTAAAGCAGCATCCAGCATCTGTAGCATCAAAAAACAAATGATATTTCCAAGAAACTACGGCTTACAATCTTCAGATGAACATAAGGGATTAAGTTGCTATAAGATAGACTCGAAATATGTTAATTTAAAAGCAACAATAATTTCATGGTCATTTCGGCTCGTCTCGTGTGAGTAGAAAGATCTGTAAACTGCATTACAGTTTCAGTTACTGAAGTTTTATGATGTGGCAAAAGACGTTAAGCTCCTTTTCCTTCGTTTGAAGTGTTACATGTGCAACCTAAAAACAAAAATGCCTAAACGAACAATTGAAAAAAAAGCCATGATTTGCATTTTCTGCATAAAACGATGCAGGACGCTATGAACAATTTTTAAACGCGAATGCAGAACTGTGAATATACGATATAAAAAAGTGCTCTCTGATAAACAATCTAATGAAGAAGTCTTCATATTTTTTTTAATGAAGCAGTTGCTACCGTCGGCAGATTCTCTCTCTCTGATAGGCATTCGTAGCGTTCGGACGCATTGTCCTTTTTCTCTGATTTTGTATAAGATTCTCTAGTTGCATCAAATTGCAAAATGTACGTGTCGATGGTGAAAATAGTTTACTAATAATAAGGATGACTTCATTTTTATTTCGTAATTGGATTTATTTCATAAAAACTTCATTTTTCTTTCCCATCACTAATGTAAGATGTGTTTCATTTTACAGCAAACAATGATTATGGTTACAGCGACCATTTTAGGGAAGAAACTAATTTTTGGAGACGTGCTGATTAAATAGCGTCCCTTTCGTAGAATTTTTAAAAAAAATTATTTATACCTCTGCTAACATGTCCCTGAGATTTTTCATGTCGATTTAATAAATTTATTTCACTATTTTGTGCTAGCCGTGGTCAACTTGGATTAAATCAGTGAAACATGTCTCCAACAGTTATGTTCATTTGCGGATACCACCAGCAGGATCAGATCAGTCAAATCTATTTAGTCGATCGATTGAATAGTGCGTTGCTTGCGTTTCTTTTACTGTTGCTCTGCCGATTAAATTTCTACACACTTACAAATGAATGTACATAACTTTAAATATAAATGCAACGACACCAATAACTTGGGATATGTCTCCCAGTTAGTATTTTGCGTCGAATATTCTTCACTGAACGAAAATTTTGAGTAAAAATTTCAATTAATTGGCGGAGCAATTTATTTTTTGGCGCACTTAAATCTTATAACAACCATTACCGTTATTATTACAAGAATAAATTTTTAGGTACATATATTTCATGTTGTTCAGTGAATTATCAGGTGAAAAACCACTAATACAGCTGGCTTGTCAAAGATTACATTCTGTTACCCCCTACTTTTGACAATAGTATAGGACTTCTCAATATACACTACTTTTATCAGATTAAAACTCGATGACAAAATAACAATATAAGCAGATATATGAATCCTTAAAATATGTGATAATTTGTTGACTGCTAATAGTCAATTCGTAATGTCAGCATATCCACGGTGCAAATTGATAACTTTCTCAGTTTAATTACCTTCATTTCGCGTATTATGATAAAACCATGTGTGATTTGTACTCACCTCGTAAATATTTGAAAGGTACGACCCGAGTTTTGAGCTTGTTTGCGCAAAGTGCTACAGCTCATGATTTTTCTAAACTATGGAAAAGAGTATTTGAGTTTTGTAATGCACATTATCGTACTCTGGATTTCTGCTCCAATGGGTCTTACTGTTTCCTAATGACAGGCTCGCTGTTCGAATAAGTAAACTGTGGCATTGCTGATAGCTTCGGAGGTCCATAATCCAGTAAATATGTTGAAAAACATGTTGAATTTCGGGTTATGATACCAACAGATACTCCGTTTCTACGATACGCTTACAAAATACCTTTTCTCAGTTTTTATTTATACATTTTTCTTCCTTGTGATAAATATGTAAACGCTACAAAATGTTGTAATGTTCGTAAACCTATTAGATCAAAAAACTATGGTCATCAGTCCCTAGCTTAAACTACTTAAATTAATCTAAGGACAACAGACACACCCATGACCCAGGAAGGACTCGAACCTTTGACGGCCAGCAACCGCACGCTCTATAGCAAGGTACATTGAGCGCTCGGCCACTCCACCGCGGCTGTGTAAACAGATTTCATAAACAAATTTCTTTTATATTACGTAATATATAACCACTGAGATGAACATGCAGCGTGTTCATTTAAACTAAAGACATTTAAATATCATCGAGACTACACGTATGATCAAAAAAAGAGGACTAATTTGTTCGTATCGCAGGGGGACATCCAGTGATAATTCACGCGATACACAACCCAAACACGTGCCTGTTAGTGGGGGGCAACGATGAAATCTTCAACGGGAAGTCCCGGTTTTTATCGCAAATTACGATTGAACGGAAAAAGTACACATGTTTCGTCTTAAACATGTTTCCGTTACGCAAAAGATGGCACTATAAATAGCGGACTCGAAATGAGTCCACAACTGTAATTTACAGCATGTAGTTGAATGTCCATCTAATATTCAGTGGCATGTGTGACCTCACATTCGTACTGCGAGAGTAGGAGCACGCCGGTAATACAATACATTTACTTGGAAGCCCCATCCACAGCGTTGTTTTCCTCTGATATATCGAACATGAAACTATTCGTTGCGCTATTGTGGTCGTGTAGCGAACTATGACCTATCATAATATTCAGTAGACTTCACCGCAGATAATATAAGAGTATAATGAAACCCTAAGCATTACGTGTACAATGTTTACTTCCTGTGTACGTAACCATCGTTCGATGACAAGAAGGGCGAATACACGATGAACGCTGCAATCACAGAAAAATTAAATAAATAATTAAAAAAATAAATAAACATAAAAAGTAATATAATGATTGTGATTTACGAAGAATGCAAGACAAATAATGTCACTGGTGTTGCCATGTTCCAGAGAATGTACGCCCTCACTCGTTCTAACACAAGTTTGTGACAGCGTTCTTGTCAAGTTGAAACGAAGTAAATCAGTTACAGGGGAAGCTAAAGAAACAGCAGTACACCACAATTCATAGATAAGTGTTTGGCAATTACACCGGATTCTGGTATGGCCATCGGTAATATTTGTAACATATTGCATCGTCTTAGGTACCACTCTTACCACGTGTCACTGCATGGAGACGATTTCCATAACCGGATAATGTTTGCCGAGATACTGTTTTCCGTTGGTCTGTCTTCAAAAATCATGGTAGTGTTAACCGGCATAATATGCATTATTGGAGTTTAGACAATTCCTACCGGGTACGTCAAGTCGACCGTCATACCCCTCGGTCGGTAACGCATAGTGTCGCATCATGTGGAGTAGACTCCTCGGCGTTTATTTTATGGATCGCACGTTATATGGACATAAATATGAAACTTTTTGGAATAGTGTTGCCTTGGACGTTCGAGAACTTACGTGGTTTCACCACGAGACGACCAAGCGCATCACGTAAGTAAAGCATGCTAAGTATTAGACAAAGGAATGGCCACGTGTTCGAAGGCGTGAAGCTACGGACTAAGCGGCCTTTCCTTCCGGAGATTCAAGTCCTTCTCCAAGCGCGCGCCCGTGTGTGTGTGCGTGTGTGTGTATGTGTGGAGGGGGAACGGCTGGTCCTTTGTGTAATAAGGTATTTTGCATGTATAGTAAGTCTAGGGACTGATGATTACAGCAGTCTCGTGCAACAGATTTTCAACCATTTGAACTTTTTATTAGACCATGCTTACACTGGTCAGTAGATCGGCTGAGGTGGCCCAATGAAGTGACCTGATAGGTCACCCGATATCATTATATTAGAATTGTTTTAGTGGGATGTATAAAAGGTAAGGTGCATCACACAGATACCAATGGCCGTGAAGACATGATCGACTTCATACGTGTTGCTTGTGATAACGTTTACACACTTATGCTATTATTTGTACAATCACTTTGGTAATCGGTCACTTAGTGTACTGCAGTTTAAAAAAGTTACATTTGCCGCGGCGGAGTGGCCAAGCGCATTGAGGCACTATGCTCCGATGCGCGAGGCCGTTCCCCGTCGGGGCTTCGAATCCCCCTTCGGGCAAGGATTTTTGTGTCGTATTTACTATAAGGTAGTTCATAAGTTGTTTGTAAGTTTAGGGACTGATGACCCCGCAGTTAAGTCCCGTAAGCTTCACAAACATTTGAACAATTTGGAGTTACATTTGAACCATTACTTTAACTGGAAAAGAGGGGAACGTTCGCTTCGAGCTCTGAACATAAAGACACATCAACTTGTGTCCTGATCGATACGTCGGAGGTATACAACGTTGTGAGTGGGGCGTACAGTTGAATGCCTTGAAGTACTGACCTGTCTGCCGTCGAAACATGGGGGTGATGTCTCTCTCATGCCTCTGAATATTAAATGGATATTGAGCTGCATGTTGTGAACTACAGTTACGGACTCATATCGATTACGCTGATTACAGCGACATCAGTGGCAAAACGGAAAAATGTTGAAAGCGAAGCGAGTTTATTTTTGCCGTACAATTGTAATCTGTGATAAAAAGCTGAGCTTTCTATTGAAGATTTTAAAGTTGCCCTTCGCCAACCACGAACGGTGTGTGGTTAGGGAGGGGGAGGGGGGATGGTCGAGTGTAATATCATTGGATATTCCCCTCCGATACAAACAAATTAGTATTGTACACTTTGTTTGTCCGACGAGTATTTTCCTTGATACTTGAATGTCATCAGTTAACACCATACATACTGGTGTAGAATATATAAGAAAGCACTTTATGCTTGGTGGCATACTATTTACTATAAATATGAAGATACCAACGGTGCAATGGAATAATTTAAAAAGTATCGTGAGAAATCACTGCATTATTTTGAGACATATAGAAATTTAATTTGAGAGACTGATGTTAGATTTGAACATAATAATCACAAGGTTACCAAACGAATTTGGTTTTTATATCGTTATTGATTTTATATATATATATATATATATATATATATATATATATATATATATATATATATATAAGTCTCAGGGCCAGTTTCACTGAGTATGGACACGACTCGGCTGTAATTGAGTGGGGAGGAGGGTCTCTCACCATTATTCTGTTTCTGGTGATGGCTATGGTTGTGCTGGGTCTGATAGCGTGGTGGATCTGCCTAGCGGCGGAGAGAGGTGTGTAGATTGATAGAGGAAGTCTACGTCAGTGGTGGCAAGGACAACCTGCGTGTCCTCACCGTTCTGCGCAGTCTGACAAATTTCCCTCTTTTCCATGTCACCCGCTAGCTCACCTACTCCTCGATTTTATCATCCCCATTGTATTGTGAGTGGTGAATTAATTTTTACAGTGCCACCCAATCACTACTCACTGTTTTAATTACCTTGTCTATAAGAGTGCAGAGGAAATTACAAGTCTTCATTGGACTGGTATGCATGACTCATCCTTCCCGCATTCCTTCTTCACTGTACAACAGTTTTACGTAGCTACTCTCTCTCAGACTTCTGTGTTTCGCCTCACTCGACAAAGATTTATCAGGTTCCTTCCTGTCTCCATAAACATCTTTGTCAGTTAATAATTTAGTAACAAGTTCATCCAAATAGAGTATCTCTGGATTCGTTTGCAGCCCCAATTACAACTTATATATCTCTTGTATTGGTTGTAAAAAGGTTTTTTTTTTATTACTGCTGTGTACAAAATCAATACTTGATTTCATTTGATTCTTTCAGGGAAGCCGAAACAGTCTTGGTCTAACCCGCCACTGCCCGCACCGAAACTAAGTTTATTGTGCGGTATCGCTCCCTGTATGTCTAGTAAAGCCAACCAATGCCATTGAACTTTACCAGTTCTTTATTAGACACAATTTCTTCGGGTCTGGTTGTCCCAAATGTTCTGTGCCTTTTACTCTCCAATGCAATGCATTTGAAGATCAGATGTGATGCAGTTTCAACACCGTTATCAGAGATCCTACATTTACGTAGCTCCAATTTAATCATTGCCTTGGTGATTGTCAGGACAGGTTCCGGTCCAATAAATGGAGCCTCTGCCCCCATCCTGGCTAATCTGTCGGCATGTTCGTTGCCACTGATCCACGAGTGGCCAAGGACCCACAATAGGTTTACTCTATTGCTTTCCCCTAGCTCCACCAGAGCCCTGTGACATTCTGCAACAATTTTAGACCTTGTTGTAGGAGCTGCCAGTGATCTCAGGGCTGCCTGGCTGTCTGAATAGATATAGATGCTACGATATTTGTAGCACCTACGCAAATTATCCTCCACACATGCCCTGATGGCAGTGATTTGGGCCTGGAATACTGAGGCCAGTTTCCCTAGAGAGATGACGCCCTCCAGTCTTGGCTGCACGCCGTATACCCCGGCCCCAATGCCTTGGTCTGATTTCGACCCGTCAGTGAACCAGACAATATCCCCCGTACGGTGTCGAACTATTTTCTCCCACTGCTCCCTACTTCCAATTGTTATACTGAAAAGCTTGTTGAAGCAGTATGGGGTTATAATATAGTCGGTTGGCATTTCCCCAACCTTTCCTATATTTACCTCACTCACTATTTTAGTGTGTGATTCTGGATATCCCAAAGAGCTCCAGTTGTTGACAGATTTGAGTCTGTAGGCACCAGCTGCCGCCTCCATCTTGACCCAAAGGTGTAATGGGGGCATATCCAACATGGTTTCCATCCCAGCAGTTGGTGTGCTGCAAATTCCGCCTGTTATGGCTAAGCAGGCTAGTCTCTGCACCAAAATCAATACTTACTTTTTCCTTTGAAGATTTAAAATGATTTACTTTTATGTTGCTGTCAGCAACATAAAGTATGTTGCTGGTACAGCAACCAATAAAATTGTTTTACAATGAAACACAGTGCTGGTTGCAAAGTCTTTATTGATTATTAACGCGTTTCACCCATGTGGGGAATCCTCAGAGACTCTAAAAAAAAAAAAAAAAAAAAAAAAAAAAAAAACCACAACTTGTGAGTAGCACTAAAACAATTGCTAGTCACAATCTGGCAGCGTCAAATCATTAAAACGGATAAGTTTGACAAAACCTGTCAGAATCTAAAACCAGAACAGCAGCGGCGGTGGTTAATGATTTGACGCTGCCAGATTGTGGCTAGCAACTGTTTTAGTGTTACTCATCCGATCTGTTATTTTAAGAATGTCTGAGGATGACCCACAAGGGTGAATCGCGTTAATAATCAATAAAAATAGTTGCAATCACGGCTGCCTTTCATTGCTACGTAACTTTTACTTGTTCACTATAAGAATAACAATAATATATTATGATGAAATTATGGGTTTTGAAGTCTTTTGTGACAGACTCGGATATGATATAAGCAACTGGAAACTTTTCCGCTCGAAATACTCACTGAGTTGTTATACTGCCAGATTCCGTCTGAACCATAATAGAATTACGTTATATTCTATGTCAGCAGTATTTTCACAACTATCAGTATTCCATTATTTTACGAACAATTTCAATCGCATTATTCTTTATTACTTGCTGTTTACGATGCATGTCACCACCTCATTGCATTATCTGCAATTCAAATAACCTCCAACTGCTATAACAAGATGTAACCATATTATAACTTAATCAGGTAAAAGGGGGATACTGCTACATACAGATGCTTGCAACCGAAGTTTTTTTTTTTTTTTTTTTTTTTTTTTTTTCTAAGCAACAACAAGCCTAATTGTATTGCTTTCCTCATAATGTAAGCAGACAATCAATAATTCGTTACCATTTTCCTGTTAATATTTGATATTTTTAAAACGTATATTAGTATCACTTTTTATATACTGATGTAGTTTACGGAGGGATAAAGGAGAAAAATAATTATTCGAAAGTGAAGTAGTTCGTAGATGATCCAAAATGTTTCCTTTCTCTCTTCTCTAAGTCGTGTTACCGAGACACTTCGTGCCAACGTTCATATTTGTGATAGAAAAATACATTGCACGTGACAGGCCTCGTTGCTTCCTTCGTCATCAGAGCATTACGTTGTTGATTTAATTGATCTAACCTGACATCTCCTTTCGCCGTCGTTGTCCCTTGTGCATAAGCAGCCCTCCATTTTTTCTCGATGTGATGCTTAAATGGTTCTATGATGTGGGTAAATTTCAGTGTTCTACAATGATATATGTCAAACGAAATTTTTGGATACCAGTGGCTTTTGTTCTTTTATTTATAATTCACCGTTCTTATACAAAAGACCACAAAGTTCAACACCGTCTTTAGCTTTACTGACGGCGGCAGGAGTAACACTACGCGACAGCCGCTATATTTTGACACTAACAGAACATTTCAGACTGTTATGCCTGCCATGTTTCTAATAAAGTAAAATTTAAATAACTTTTCTAAACAACAGAAACACTGCTTAACACAAGATAATTGCTTGATACAATCAGACACGTTTAAGTAAATTGAGGTATAGTAAATATTAATTAAAATTCTTGCAGTGTTTTGGCGGACTCAGACTACAAGAGCCAATTCGATTATCTATGTTTTACTCACACCACATATTACATAATGCTCTTCCCAACATAGTAAAAGGCATCTTACAGATTAAAATAAGAATGAGCACGGAAATGGCCACAGATTAGCTGCGTCATGATTTACTGTGTAACTTCATCATTGTATGTGACACATTACTTTTACTCCGTCACTTCATGGACATTGGTATTGTATTTTGTAGGAATGATACACTTCATTAACTACCATGTTCCAAATAATGTTTAGTCTTAATCTATTGTTAATATTTTCAAGCAAGCAGTTAACTGAATACATTGTTACACTGTTTGATTTTAGCTAAGACAGCTAGACTGACGTTAGACTCTGTGCCACCTTAAAATACTATACACCATCTATTATTGCTCTTACTAATCTGTAATATTACAGTAATTTTAATGACTTCATAGTTCACCGTTTGACTTTTTAACATTAGTTTTTGTTACGTAAGGTGTTAAATAGATGAAATAAATGAAATAAGTGACCTTTCTTTCCCGTACTGGCCATCTTTTGAAAACTAATAGAACGCTACGTTATGTGCGGCCTTAAGCATAGAAGGGACAAAGAAATAGACACCTTTCACGTTTCTATCATTGTTCAGCCCTGAATATTGTCACGGCAATACAATGTACTCTGTTCTTTTTAGTTTTTATAAATTCATAAATGGCTTCATAAATCCGAATGTTCATGCTGTCAAGAAAAAAAGTCCAAATGTTTGTGAAACTTATGGGACTTAACTGCGGGCTCATCAGTCCCTAAACGTGCAGACTACTTATGAACTACCGTATACTTAAGACGACACGAACCTCTATGCCAGGAGGGCAGTTAAAATTTTATTAATAGTTGCTACCCTTTTTGAACCTTAGATCAGTTAAAATGGATACATGGTCAAAATTAGTTGAAGTAGTTTGTAAGGTTTACAAACATTTGAACATTTGATGGCTTCACTAACATATACCTACCCTTTAATAGTGAATATTTACAGCCATACAGCTCAGAATGATATAATCGAGTATTAGAAATGCCTTCCGAATGACGAGAATACTTTTTGATGAAAATTTACGTACAATTTGGTTATTCCGCGCCTATTGTTCTACAAAGCTGGTTGCAATGCTCACTTGAACATTAATACACCAACAAACGAGATTGTGGACTCCTCCACATAGCACAGTCAACCGCTTACATCGTTGTTTTATGGCAGATCTACCACACGACAGACGAGAGGTTTTGTGAGCCGAGAACTGTCGACACGCACTGTTGCCAATTAGTCACCCGCTGTTGGGCTACGGGTACCGGCACCTCTAGCCCTTTTTCCAAACATGGTCGCAGAAGTGCACGGCTTTTCTAGTGCTGTCAGAGAATGACTTGGAATGGAATACCGATGTCTTCAGCAAAGAAAGCTTGCCGAGGTGGGGTGACTTGCGTGCCTCAACGATGCAGATAGCCGTACCGTAGGTGCAACCACAGTGGAGGGGTATCTGTGGAGAGGCCAGACAAACGTGTGGTTCCTGCAAAGGGGTAGCAGCCTTTTCAGTAGTTACAGGGGCAACAGTCTGGATGATTGACTGAGCTGGCGTTATAGCATCAGTTAATGTGGCTTTGTCACACAGCTACTGCGAACGGCTGAAAGCAAGGGGAAACTACAGCCGTTACCTTTCCCGAGGACATGCAGCTCTACTGTATGAAAATATGGTGATGGCATCCTCTCGAGTAAAATATTCCGGAGGTGAAATAGTTCCCCATTCGGATCTCCGGGCGGGGACTACTCAGGAGGATGTGATCATGAGGAAAGACAATACTGGCATTCTACGGGTCGGAGCGTGGAATGTTAGATCCCTTAATAGAGTAGGAAAATTAGAAAATTTAAAAAGGGAAATGGATAGGTTGAAGTTAGATATAGTGGGGATTAGTGAAGTTCGGTGGCAGGGTGAACAGGATTTCTAGTCAGGTGAGTACAGGATTATAAGTACAAAATCAGTTGGGGGTACACAGGAGTAGGACTGATAATGAATAAGAAAATAGGAATGCGGGTAAACTACTATGAGCAGCACAGTGATCGCATTATCATTGTCAAGATAGATACGAAGCCAATACCGACAACAGTAGTACAGGTTTATATGCCAACTAGCTCTGCCGATGATGAGGAGATAGAAGAAATATATGAGGAGCTAAAGGAAATTATCCAGACAGTTAAGGGAGAGGAAAACTTAATTGTGATGGGAGACTGGAATTCGGTAGTAGGAAAAAGAAGAGAAGGAAAAATAGTAGGTGAATATGGACTGGGTAAAAGGAATGATAGAGGAAGCCGCCTGGTAGAATTTTGCACGGAATAATCATAACAAACACGTGGTTTAAGAATCACAAAAGAAGGTTGTACACTTGGCAGAGACCAGGAGACATTGGAAGGTATCAGATAGATTTTATAATGGTAAAACATATATTCCGGAACCAAGTTATAAACTGTAAGACATACCCAGGGGCAGATATAGACTCTGACCATAACTTGT
The DNA here is from genome assembly GCA_026315105.1 of Locusta migratoria. Classification (NCBI taxonomy): domain Eukaryota; kingdom Metazoa; phylum Arthropoda; class Insecta; order Orthoptera; family Acrididae; genus Locusta; species Locusta migratoria. The sequence continues at coordinate 431,441,753 of CM048747.1, forward strand.
TAGTCATGAACTGTAGGCTGAAACTGAAAAATCTGCAGAAAGGTAGGAAGATAAGGAGATGAGACCAAGATAAATTGAAGGAACGTGAAGTTCTGGAGAGTTTCAGAGGGAGATTTAGGCAACCATTGACAGAAACAGGGGGAAATAAAACAGTAGAAGAGGAATGGGTAGCATTGAGAGATGAAATAGTGAAGGCAGCAGAGGACAAAATAGGTAGAAAAGCAAGACCTACAAAAATCCTTGGATATCACAGGAAATACTAAATTTAATTGATGAAAGGTGAAAATATAAAAATGCAGTAAATGAAACAGGCAAAATGGAGTACAGACGACTAAGAAATGAGATTGACAGGGAAAAAAATGGCTAAGGAGTTGCTAGAAGCCAAATTCAAATCTGTAGAAGAATGTATATGAAGGGGAAAAGTAGATACCGCCAACAGGAAAATAAAAGAGACATTTGGGGACAAGAAAATCAACTCTACGAATATCAAGAACTCAGATGGGAAACCAGTTGTCAGCAAAGAAGGGAAAGCTGAAAGGTGGAAAGAGTACATAGAGCAGCTCTACAAAGGAAATGAATTTAGAGACGATGTTGTTGGAAGGGAAGAGGAAGTAGATCAATATGAAATAGGAGATACTATACTGAGAGATGAATTTGACAGAGCTCTGAAAGACGTAGGTCAGAACAAGGCTCCAGGAGTAGATGACATACCCTCAGAGCTACTGAAGTCTCTGGGAGAGCCAGCCATGACAAAACTATTTGAACTGGTGTGTAGGATGTATGAGACAGGCGAAATACCCTCAGACTTTAAGAAAAATGTTATAATCCTCATTCCAAACAAATCAGGTGCAGACAGGTGTGAAAATTACAGAACCATCAGTTTGATAAGTCATGGTTGCAAAATTTTAACACGAATTATCTACAGGAGAATGGAAAAGCTGGTAGAAGCTGACCTCGGGGAAGATCAGTTTGGATTCAGGAGGAACGTAGGAAACAGGGAGGCAATACTCACTTTACGTCTTATCTTATAAGATAGATTAAGGAAAGGCAAACCTACATTTTTAGCTTTTGTAGATTAGGAGAAAGAGTTTGACAATGTTGACTGGAATACACTCTTTCAAATTCTAAAGGCAGCAGGGGTAAAATACAGGGAAAGGAGAGTTATTTACAACTTGTAGAAAAGCCAGACCGCAGTTATTAGACTCGAAGGGCATGAAAGGGAAGCATCAGTTAGGAAGGGAGTAAGACAGGGTTGTAGCCTTTCTCCGACGTTATTCAATTTGTACATCGAGCAGGCGGTGAAGGAAAACAAGGAAAAATTTGGAATAGGGATTAAAGTTCAGGGGGAAGAAATAAAAACATTGCGTTTTGCTGATGACATTGTAATTCTGTCAGAGACAGCATAGGACCTGGAAGAGCAGTTGAAGGAAATGGACAGTGTGTCGAAGAGAGCGTATAAAATAAACATTAACAAGAGCAAAACAAAAATATTGGAATGCGGTTTTAGAAAATCAGGCTATGCTGAAGGAATTAGATTAGGTAACGGGACAATGAAGGTGGTAGATGAGTTTCGTTACTTGGGTAGTAAAATAACATGCGATGGTCGCAATACAGAGGATATAAAATGCAGAATGCCAATGCGAAGAAAAGCAGAAAAAGAGACATTTGCTAACATCGAATATTAATTTAAGTGTAAGGAAGTGTTTTCTGAAGGCATTTGTGTGGAGTGTTGCCTTGTACGGGAGTGAAACATGGACGATAAGCAGTGCGGACAGGAAGAGAATAGAGGCTTTTGAAATGTGGTGCTACAGAAGATTGCTGAAAATTAGGTGGGTAGATCGCATAACTAATGAGGAGGTACTGAACAGAATTGGTGATAAAAGGAATTTTTGGCATACCCTGACCAAAAGAAGGGATCGCTTGTTAGGACGCATTCTTAGACATCGAGGAATCGTAAATTTAGCATTGGAGGTAAGTGTGTGGGGACAAAATCGCAGAGGGACACCAAGAGACGCGTATAGTAAGCAGATTAAAGTGGATGTTGGTTGCCGTTCTTATGAGGAGATGAAAAGGCTTGCTCAGGATAGAGTAGGGTGGAGAGCTGCTTCAAATCAGTCTCCGGACTGAAGACCGTAACAACAACATGATTGACAGAATTCAATACGTTGGTGGGATCTGTTAGTCCAATCATATCAAACCTTTTTGATAATAAATTTATGAATGACGTCATTTATATCTGCAACGATTACTGAATGGCCTCAAAAACCCATTTCCATGCTTAGCTTGCATTATATACATGTTTATGGATCCGTGGCGTACACGGATCATCTTAACGCGGGGCGTCTGTGTTCTCTTTCGAAGTGTCGGTTTTACCAGCCAGTTGATTTGTGGTTGCCTTTGATATAGAGGTAGCGCTTCGGCTTCACGGGGACAGTACGGAGTGGTTGCGAGCAGGAAGATGGCGGACGAGGTGTTCTACGGCGAGCGTTGTTGTGTTGGCTGTGCGGCGCCGGCAGTGAGTGGCGGAACTGGGTCTGCTGCGGTCCGAGCAACAAGTCACCGGTGGAGGGACGGCCGAACCCTGTATGTGTTAAACGCGCTGCCCATGTCATGTGTTAAACGCGCTGCCTCTTGGTATGTGTTGGCGTCGTCTGGAAGTGACTTTGAACGGCGAGAATCCATTCTCGTACTTGTCTGACTCTTTTGCCGTGCTTCCTCTTCTCACCGTGTGAAATTCTGGTTGTTGGCGGCAGGTAGTTCCGTTAAGTTTCGCGCTTGATCTTTCGACTCTGGCTCCGTGGTGATCTATTCCTTTTCCTCTGGAGTTAGTCAGTATGTCACATTTGAAAACTGTTTAAACTGTTAAAGGGGAATTTTTATGTCTGGCTGTTTAATTTTGAAATCTACTATCGGCACCCGATGTAAAATCAGTATCATTTGCACTGTGGCTCTTCTGTTTGTGTTTGGCCATTACGAGCCTGACCTGAAATTGGTATTGCACTTCATTAATGAACAGAAATCTTGTGTTTCTGTGACTGTGCTTCTTTCTCGATTTGTCAATTTAAATGTTATACTACAGGAGATGAGTTTTCGTTGGTAGCTGCAAGGTTAAGCTACGTCAAACGCGCCCCAATCTTAACAGAGACAATTTCGTGCGAGTGACGTTGGTAGTAATTTCGTTTTCTTGTGTTTTAGAGTGTACTGTCACTAGTGTAGCTCGATGGAGCGTTTTGAGGGGCACATTCTTTAATCAGAGTTAGTCTGGCAGTCTCGCCTGTTTCGGAGCGCGAGAAGACTGCTGCCTTCTGTTTTAGTATATTTGTCGGCGAGGCAAAAGCTTGCTGATAGTTGCTGACGTACCTTGTGTTTCTAATGTTTACATTTGATTTATTTCTCTGTAATGTCAGCTGCTTTCAAAGCTCGTTAAAATTAAGTCCGGTTAAAAATATCAGTGGCACTTGTAATTGATTTGATTTTAATATTAATGTATTGTTTAAACTGTAATGTTCGGCATAGATGATTGTTTTGGGCGTAGCCTTTATTTTGTTTTGAGGCTACAGAGTTGTGATTAAGAGTTGAATAGCATTTCTATACTCTTGTATGATCATCGTAAATTGTCTATGCTGTTTGCACCATGCAGTTGCGGGAATACAAATAATAATAATAAAATAAATTTGTCTTAAAGTGTGTTCGTGTGGATTCAGTCCTTCCAACCCAGTAGCCTTCTGCACTGCTATTCCCTTTAATTTATGTTCTTTCGAGTCAGCGTGGTATCAGCAGTCGTGGAATGGGGCAAAATTAGTGACCGAGCAGGGTATTCGCAGCTTAAGTTGTACGCCAGGTGGTTTTTCAGTCAATACCAAAAGTTTGATTTGACGGATTCAGACAACGTTGCTATAGTATTACTATATGAACAATAATTCTAGTGAGAACAATGGTCCTTCATAAGTTTTTGTGTCCCAGCTCGTCGCCGCTTTTGTGTCTCGTATCGGTCGTAGGTGTCGGTGGCCGAGTAGGAAGACCGACACAGGAATAAAGGTAGCACGCTTGTGCAGATACGGAGGGGAGCAGCCAGTGGGACAGCAGAAACTAGAAACACTAGAGTAAATTAGAACGAGATATATATTGCACAGAATTTATACAATACTTAACTTTTACATAGCTCAGTTTCTGCAGAAGGCTGATACATAGTTGAGCTAGAGGCCTGCCTCGTGATAATTCCTATCTCATAGCCAAGTCTTCACTGGTGCCTATCTGATTCCGAAGTGTTAACTGGTTCCTATCTCAGTCCCAAGTGAACGATGTCGTCCAGTGGTGGCCACGAGCGGAGTTGTAGCAGATGGCGCTCGTGGCTGACGTCGTAAGAACGCCGCGCCGTGCGTGCATGGCGGCGCGCGGCGAAAGTAGGTGGCGCGCACTTTATACTTGTGGACACCACATAAGTGAATCAGACTTAAGGGCGAGGATGCCTCTTTCGGTGCTCACCGCAAAACAGTAGCAGCACTGGATAGGCACATATGCCGTCTCAGCAAAAAGCCACCCATTCGTCAGCATACAACAGATTCAAAGAGCTTTGGTTCCCGCTGCTCTCCGTGGAACCGTCATTCATCATAAAAGCGAAAGAGAACTGTCATCAAGAAACGCTGTCATCAAAGAGACATTACCTTTTTCCCTCAAGGATTCCGATTTGCTGCTAAAAATGACCATAGACCTCTATCATTTTAAAGGCACTGGTTTTCACTGATGAAATTTTTTCTGTCTGCGGAAGCGACAGGAAGAGTACTTGACAGGCGAAATGGTACTAGGTATGATCAAACATAAATTTACAGATTCCGAAGAGGTGGCCGGGATATGGTAACGGAGTTGAGATATGGATTAGGGCCGAAGGTTCTGGCCTCTTGTGAGAAGCGGATGGAAACCACGATGCGCCCAACTTTACTGGTCAAAATAGGAGATTGAGATATGATGGTCCTAAAGTACTGTCATCGGAAGAATGAACTAAAATGGTTCGACGTTTTCCTGTCTGTTCTACGGTGTGATGACAACGACCCTACAGCAACCAAGGTAGTGGTGATAACAGTAAGTTGCTGCAGACGAGATTTGTGATGACTTGTGTTTACCGAACGAATTACACAAGCAGTTGGGCAGGTTTTCCAGTGCAGCAGCAACGTGCCTTACTCGAACCTATGGCATGGAGACCCATGGGGAGTTTGGAAACGGGACACGCACAGAGGGAGGTGGCTGCAGCTTTTGAAGTATCCTAAATTTCGAGGACCTGGACCCAATTACAGACAACAGGAACCGTTAAGAGAAGGCACTGCCAAGGTCGTCCACGGGTAGCACCTGCAAGAGATGACCGTTATCTCCGATTATCAGCCCGACGAGACAGGAGGCTGAATGCAATGCTGCAACCTTCTGCCAGGAACAAGACGCGCAGTATCAACCCAAGAGTTTCCGAAGGTGCATGTCTCAAATGCACTTGGCAGACACATTGCGCCCAGACCAACACATCTCATAACGATTGCAGACCTGGTAAAACACTGATGGAACATTGGCCAAATATGCCTCAACAGCTGGTTTTAATGATTTTTCTTATGGAAATATCTTTTGACGAGACACGAAAATCAGCCTAGGTTTATTGGATGGGGAGTGAAACAATAGGGAGCCAACTACCCCGAAAGATAACGTATTTTGCTACAATTATTAGTTCTTATTAGAGGGGCAGTTTCACCCTGTGAATATATTTTAGTGCCGCCAATAAGACAAAAAGTAAAAACACACAATGCGACTATCCTTAGTCCATTTTAGGCATGTAGTGAATCATGTTACACTACAACGTGCCTCTAGTTTCAACCGCAATTGACCGATCCAAATTTCAGAAATATCGGTGACACTTCCGTAGGTTTACTTGACAGTCTATTTCCAAATCCAAGATGCAGTTAAACGTAAGGATATAGGTCTGTAATTCAGAGGTACGCTCCAATTGCCTTTATTGAATATTAGTGTGAGGTCTGCAACTTACCAGTCTTCGGGTAGAGATCCTTCGTCGGGCAACTGGCCTTACGCGACAGTTGAATGAATGGGTAGTGCTGCCAAAAATCTGGTTAGAGCGCAAAACATTTTATTACGTGTCACACTTCATGTACAGTGCGACTTAAATGACGCGTTTCGGATGGATCACCATCATATTCGTATCTCTTTCGTTAAATATCCACACATATGCTGGTACAGGGATTTAAAAAGTTGTTAGTTACACACACAGAAGTAGTCTGCATGTTTGTGTGTAAATAACACCTTTTTAAACCCCTGTATCTGCATGTATGTGGCTGTGTCACAAAAGAGATACAAAACTGATGGTGCTAGGGAAACGCATAATTAAGTCACACTGTACATGAAGTGTTACCTGTAATTTGAAAAAAAAAAAATAATATTGCGACTGAACTACCTTTTAAGCAGCACTACTCATTAATTTCATCATGGTCGACTGCTGATTCTACTACTTCATGACGTATTTACAATTATGGAACTATCCACCAGCACAGTCTGATTGAAATCTGATCGGTAAATAATTTCGACAGGAAAATCTTTATTTGAGCTCTTCTTACTTAGATGTGTGCAATGCTGCCTTAGCCCGTTTGATAAAGGAATTTCGGTAAGCTCTATTAAAATCTGCTTTAGAACAAGTGTCACCAGTTGGCTCAGTACTAATGTTACATTCTGAAGATACGTTTGTGTCTTGTCTGTAGTATACATATGATCAGAATCTCTTTGCGTTTTCTGCTAAATTTCGAAACGGAGAACGTTTCCCATCATAAACCTAAATTTGGCATGAAGTAGACGGTGACCACAATCATAAAATAATGTGAAATTTTTCGTCAAATTTTATACGTATATATTGAGTCATTAAATTTGAATAAAATCAATAAAAGGTGTCTTTCAGCAGTGTAATATTTGCACAGCTTTATTTTCACCTACGATAACATTTTTTGGCAATGGATGTCTTTACTCCAATGAATCAGTATGAAGTGTCCTAATTTTTTAAGTACAGACAAATTGAGTTCAAGTAAAGAATAATAATGCTCTTGACTAAAATATTTAACGTTAGAAACGTGTGGGAATTATTATTGTTATTATTTTAAGCTACAACGAGATTCTTAAAAGATGAAATTTCGTTGAAGTGGTTTTAATACGGTTCAGTTGGTGTTATAATTATTCGTGCCTACGTGTGTTCGTGTACTATGTTTTTCTTTTACTCATTCATTTTCACTATTTTTATTTTATATTATTTTTTTTTACATCTCCGAAACTTATTTTCCAGTGTATATTAAGACTGTATTAAATATATAACCATACACTCTCATTAAATCTCGACGTTATTTAACAAAAGCAACTGTTTTAAAATGATTTAATTAAGTTTATACACAATGTTGGTCTCCCAACAATTTGTTACTGTCATCTATAACAGGGTCGATATTCCTCACTTTGCAATTCACCGAGATTCCACATAAAATTGCATTTTCTATACAAAATATTTTGCACCTTTATTTTGACTATGTCTGTTTGCCTCCACCATAGCCTTCAATTTTTGCAGACTTTGAAAACGTTGAAACTAAAATGAACTTGCCGGGTAAGTTTCTCATTAAGGAATTTGGAAATTATATTTCTGGGAACTTTCTGTAAACCCTCAGCCGTCGTTATCCTACAAAGGGCAGTAAATTTTAGAATCTCATTTGATGAAGTGGCTTTCAAACCCTTTTGATACACGATATGTAAGAAACAAATTGTCCGTATCGTCTCACTATACACGACACAAAGATTTTCCTATGTATCACATTCAGTTTTCCCCTTGTTAAAGCCACTAATTAGTCAATGACGCGAAAACTACAGTCTCTTGCACCCATTACTGACCAAAATTAACGTATTGTTTACCGTAATAGAAAAAACATAGTTCCATAATCCTGCGACATTAAGTGAATAAGTAGTCTTACGGTACTGAACATTACTGTCATTTTAAGACTCACTGTTACAGGTTTCAATGCTAACTCCGTGCATACATAATGATATACGTCTATTATAGTATCGTAATTTATGGCAATACTATTATAGTTAATGTTTACCACACAAATAAGCAGGAAAGTTAATTTTAATGTTTTATTAAGAGAACAGAACAATATAATTTTCACAGCCCAAATGATGCGGAGCATAACAGTATTTCATGGAAAAAACAACTTTTGTGTCTTGATGCAGGGAGCAATATTGCAAATTTTAAACACTCTGGCACGTTTTGCGAAACACTTCAAACACAATTTTATTGTTAACCAATTTTTTTTTCTATTTTCATGAACTCTTCAACAGTCAATAGCCACAACAACCAGAGACACCCACCAAAATAGCTGGATATTTCCCACCCGTAAAGACGATTACTACATGAAAGTCATTTCCCTTTAAGTGTCACATAGCCTCTTCAGAATCTCCAGCAACTTTTCAAACATTGCAGCTCCTTCACGCTTGTTTGGTGATGACTCGTCAGTTTGAGGTCTAGCTAGGGCAGTCTAATCACCACATGCACTTACAGATAGACACGCTGCTGTTCACTGCACAAAACATTCCTGCCTGATCTCCGCCAGCCGCCACATGGTGGTGGTGTCAGCCAGTCCTTTCTCTCACTGTCGGTGATTCTCGTCTCACTTCCATAGCAGTCGTCTCACACTTGATTACGTCATCTCATATCGGTGGAATGTTGTCTCACAATCCTCCTCAAGTCAGCCTTCGGTCATCTCAATTCCGGGATTAGGTAGTCTCCATTTCAGTAATAGTCGTCTCAACTCCAGGAAATGTCTGTCAATTCTGGTAAAGTATTCCGCACTCAGGTTTTACTTTTTCATCAAACTGGTTGCAATTGTCTCAAATCGAAGAAAGTTCTCTCAATCGGCTAAAACAGTCCACGTTCAGGTTTAAATTCAGTGCTTTCGGACACCGCAGAGGAGTCTTCTTCAAGCCTGGCAGATAGGCCTCAGACGCTTCTTAGCGCGGTAGAAGCGCCCCTCCACTCGTACCACGGTCTTCCCATACATTCGCAGACACTCTTTCCATTTTGTAGTGTTCAATAGCATAACCGAACCACGTTCTCGGAGGGGGGTTCTCCTGTAAACAAAAGAGACACATTCTTTACTAAAAAAATATTGTTTTTACTTTAGCTATTTAACATTCAGGAGATATACACCAAAGTTTGTAAAAACTCAACTGTGTTAAAGATTATTATCCTCAGTTTTCTAGTTCTTAATTATTTTCCATCTCTCCTCTTAACTGACCAAAATAATTACTCTAATACCAGAACCTATATCAACCCCAAATAATTAAACTTAACAATCTTTCTACTGCACCATGTAAAAACTGTATACTTTAGGTTGTTAACCATTAAATCACTTTTGTTGTATTTATTTTAATACTAATTACAATGCGATTCGCTCTATAATGACTTGGTAACCTCCCACATTCCCACGATTGTTAATTCATAATGGTCTAATATCAAAATCTATTGAAATTGTGGAAATAGATATAGTTAAAAAAACTGTGTTCTTATATGAATGATACAATCCTGGGAGAGTGATTCTATAAAACTTATAGACGTAGTATCGTATATTTCTCCCCAATAAACAAAATATCAATCTACAGATGCAACTGATCTGAATTGATATGTGGTACAAACTCAGAGAGCAACAAATTATTTTATTACAAACGTGAAAAAGTATGGAATACATTAATTACGAACACATACTGAAGCCGTTAGCGTAACTTGTAAAGATTACTCGGAATGCTACTATACGAATGATGAAATTACTGTGATAAATAACTGTTTTAAGTAGTAAACTGTATGTGACGTACCTGTGCCTGAATTTCTGCTCGTATTTGTGCCATTGCTATCTGCACCGCCAGTGACGGAGGTGGTGGCACTGGTCGTTGTCTACGTGGTCGGCTCAGGAAGAGCTGCCTGCGGCTGGGTGGGACAGGTACTCCTGGCGGGTAGTACTCGTACGTCGGCTCCTCCTCCTCTTCATGCGGCAAGTCAAACTGGACGATCCTTGGTCTCGGACCGACCTGTGAAAAAATTAATTTCAGATATAAGAGTTTGCATATCATTATATTGGTACCAGTTTCTATAATGTACTTTGTACATCTGACAATAACAGTATACACAACGCTCTTGTTGAATATTTTATCTGTATTATGTAATACTGCAATAATTATAAATAATTTTAACACTGCTATAAACTTTATTAACTCACTATAAGCTTTTTTCGGCCTTAGGTGATCATCAGGTGTTCTGTAATACAAGTAATATAGAAGAGTTGTTACATATATTCTTATAACATAATTACATAATTTTTTACAAAATTTTACTTACATTACTTATAATATTGTTGATGTTTATTTGCTACACAATTGATTATAGAAGCTGATTTAATGCTTATCTGTATATGTGCAACAGCACTGGTTATATGATTAGATTTTTTTATCAGTTTTTCATAGTGGCAGTCTGTAGTGGCAGCATCCAACAGACTGCTACAGACTACCACTATGAAAAACTGATTAAAAATCTAATCATATAACCAGGATTAAATCAGCTTCTGTAATCAATTGTGCAGCAAATAAACATCAACAATATTATAAGTAATGTAAGTAAAACTTTGTGAAAATTTATGTAATTATGTTATAAGAATATATGTAACAACTCTTCTATATTACTTGTATTACAGAACATCTGATGATGGTCTAAAGCCGAAATAAGCTTATAGTGAGTTAATAAAGTTTAAAGCAGTGTTAAAATTATTTATAATTATTGTGGTATTGAACATGTCAGTCAAAGACATACTCCACACTGCGGGCCCCAGAGAACTAAAATTGTATTATGTAATATATTCAATTTATTCTGTTGAAATTATTTAGAAATGACTTCCGTAATGTGTCTGTAATGACTGCTAAAGTTCACAGATGAAGTATCGGGAACGAAAACGTATTATTACATCTACAGAAACCAGACATAAATTTCAAGCGTCGAAAGGCATGAAAAGGACGCAGTGGTTTGGTAGGATGGAACCCAGGTTTTTAGCCTTTTTCTAATGTTATTCAATATCATCATTGAAGTAAGTGTGAAGGAAGGCAATGAATTAATAGAGAGTGGATGACGAACATAATTAGAAATTATGAAATGCATTGGAAAAATGTATTTGAAATAAATTTTAGAGTCTTGACCACTAATTTAAATTTGTTGAGGCCTTACGCGTTTCGACGTTCCGTCATTATCGAAGGCTACAGCAAGACAATGGAATTAATATTCATCAAACATTTCCATAAAACATAAATGAGAAGACAATCATCACACTCACCATATCTTTTAAAACTTATTAAAAAGTGAAACTAAACATTCCTTTTAAAGAATGACTGTCAAAGACATATGTCAAAAATAAAATAAATTTAAAATTTAAAATTGCCCCAGAACATCCCTGTGGGATGGTCAAGTGTATACTAAATTCAGCGATGCGATCAGTTATTAAGTGAAGAATCCGCCAGATGGCGATGTTGTCATTCTACTACTCTCTCACTCACATCTGCGCACTCACTCCCTCTGGGATTTTTTTTCTTTTATAATACCTTAAACCTTCACAAGATTCTGTTATTGTTATGTTATACAATTATAAACATACAGCTACAAAACTTTACAATCACTGTGTGTACAAAACTTTTCTTTTACATTATACAATTATATGAGTGCTGCACCAAATTTTTCCATACTATATTTTGACATCGTTAGGAAAGATAGTGTTTAGTGACACATTGCTGGCAGTCACCAAAATCATGTTATGTACACAGTATTCTGGTGAGGAAAGTGTGTGCTGTGGAGGGGAGGGGTGAAGGGGGACAGACATAAGAGTGCTGGGAAGGAAGGACAGCCATCAAGCACCATCCGCTTACAAAAACCACGCGGTGGCCTCCACACCGTACAAGCCCGCACTGCCCCCTCGTACAAACCACAATGCTGGCAACAACAGAAATGCAATATGTCAAAGCAGTGTCACTATGTAGAGTATTACAGTTTAGGCAATGCTAATGTGAAACAATATCTTCAATATAAACTCTTAAACAGTAACAAAATATTGTGAAGGTTTAAGGTATTATTATAAAATAAAATTAAAAAAAAAAAAATTCCCAGAGGGAGTGAGTGCGCATATGTGAGTGAGAGAGAAGTACAATGACAACATCGCCATCTGGCGGATTCTCCACTTAATAACTGACCGCATCGCTGAATTTAGTATGCACTTGACCATCCCACAGGGATTTTAAATTTATTTTATTTTTGACTTATGTCTTTGACAGTCATTTTTTAAAAGGAATGTTTAGTTTCACTTTTTAATAAGTTTTAAAAGATATGGTGAGTGTGATGATTGTGTTCTCATTTATGTTTGATGAATATTAATTCCATTGTCTTGCTGTAGCCTACGGTAATGACGGAACGTCGAAACGCGTAAGGCCTCAATAAATTTAAATTAGTGGTCATGACTCTAAAATTTACTTCAAGTGCATCGGTATGACCACGTCTCATAAATCTCTAATGGAGACAGCAAAGAAAAAAATGTATTTATTAATTCTAGAAGAATAACGGTGGTGAAGAACTATTTGGTATATTCTATACACCATGTGATAGCACTTTGGGATATCTATTAAGTAAACTATGTACAGGACGTTTGGCTGCTTACACGGAATGCTCCATCCCCCAGCGCCTCGACGCCGTCTCGTCCAGCGTCTGCAGCGTCCTCCACGCGAGCGTCCTGAGGCCGCGGTTGAGGCGGCTGAGTGGCAGTGGTGGGCTGCTGCTGCTCCTCAACGTCTGCACGGAGGCTCAGCACGCGCCGCCGCGATGCCGGGGTCTGGGGCTCGTCCACGGCTCTGCGCTGGCTGCTGCCGGCTGCTGACAAGTCCGCTACCGGCGCCCACCGTCTCATCTGACGACAACAAAGCGTCTGGTTTCCCTACTGTTTCGTGTGACAAGTTAATTGAAGTGATCGTCGTAACAGTGAGAAGAAAAAAAATTCTGGTGGAAAAATGATTCGTCAAAATACTCATATTTGTTACTTATGCCGGCCTATGTCATACTCATTACTAAACTAGACTGAGTATTGTGGAAGAAACTCTGATACACCGACAACATTGTGAGATGAAGAGAGAGAAGGAACCGACCGACGTAACAACCAAAGCATCACAAGAAATTAGAGGCATCAAATCCTAAACCAATCAGTATTCAATTGTAAAGGTGGACAAGCTCATAGTAAATATATACGGTTTCCGATAAGAACTAAATGTTTGTATAATAAATTGTAGTTTATTTTATCAATTCGAAATTGAATAATTCAAACTACATTCCGAAAACATTAAAATAATTCTATCTCTATCGTATATTATGCTTCACATTGTAAAAGATGGACAGGAAACTTATTAACTATGTGATAACAAATGAAAGAAACAAGAAACGTGTTTCGCATTGTGTAATGTACAACATTAAACCTGATAAGTAAATCATGTTGTTTCCTAAAGTCACTTCATTTTCTAAATAAATAACTACGACGATTGTAATTAAGTCAATTCTTTCTCCTTTATGAAGGATGCGTTTAGCAAGAAACCCATCTTTTCCCCTAAAACCCTGACGTCACTTTGTAAACGCACATTTTAAATATGTAAAAACAATTTTTATCTTTTTATCTTAAATATATAGCAGCAAAGACAATATCGGAGGTTTTAATGTGAAGTGTCAATGATGATCTGAAAGTGCATTTTACATAACCAATGCTTCACAAACAAACATGTTAAGGCTATGCTACATTCGACGTACATTATACTTCGACCGCTGAACTAGCTTCCAGACTACAGTCATAGACGTACAATTGCACTATTGTGTTACTGGTACCTGTTTACGGATAAGTAACAAAGCAAACGCACAATATTAAATCGGTAAGTAAACCACGTTGTTTGAAAAGTCATTTCATTTTCTAAATAAACTGCGACGTGTGTAATTAGGTCATCTCTAAAAGTCAATTATGTTTCCTTTGCAAAACATTTGTTTAACAAGAATCCCATCTTCTACCCTAATGTAAAAGAACATTTTTAATATGTAACAACTATTTAACCTTACTAAAAGTATAGATATAACGATGAATGTTTATGTAATGCGAACAAATTTTTACTTATCCATATGAAATATAAAGCAGGAGAGACAATATCTGATTGTCATGTGAAGTATCAATGACGACATTATATGCGTAATATATCAACTTATCTGAAAGTGAATTTAAAACACAAATGTTCCACAAAGTAAGTGTTAAAGCTATTCTACATACGGCGTACATTGCTCTTCGACCGCTGAACCAACTTCCTGACTACAGTCACAGACGTAAAATTCCACTATTGGACTACTGTTTGTTGTTTATCGATCAGTAACAAGGCAAATGCTGCACATTACCTACCTTACAAGAGCTTTTCACCGCACGTAGTCTGAGCAATTCGCTTCCAAGAAAGCGCTGTCGTGCACCGTACCTTTCTTTGGAAGATTGTCCTTCAGACCGTTGCTAGATAACGACACGGCTCACGTTCTGTCTAAAGCATTTGTTGGAATGACGTCATCGCGACGTTCACCTGTCACTAAAACGATCGTGCTGCGTATTCAAGAAAATCAATAGATTTACTATTATAACAGTTTTAAAAGCCGCGAACGTGATTTGTAGAAAGGTCTAAAGTAACTTTGAACTATAAATGAGAAACGGTGCTTATAGCTCTATTTAACACGTTCGATGCCGTTCACGATGATGCTAGGTGTCACATCACGCTCTGGTGCGTGATCGTATTTTGACAGTATCTTTTCATAGTTTTGAGCCACTGAATGTTTTGGTTTTAATTTTCAGTTTTTTTGATATGTTTTTGCATTTGTATTTTTGTGAAAACAACAAATGAACAATATTAACAGTACATAAATCTATGATGACATCATGAGAATCGTGTGTGGCTCGTAGCCGGTAATGCAAACGCGGAAATCTGGAACCACGTACGTGTGCATATCACTTATACTCTTCCCTGATTGCCTACCAGAGTATACAGCTTTATTAGACGATGCCAGTTTACAACAACCCATAATAGGATGCTAGGTCGCAGCACACGCCACAGCGTGAGCGGCACCTGACTCGAGTAACGTTTACACGCTCCAGAGCGTGAACGGCGGCGAACGTGTTAAGTGAAGTACATGGTGCTTGAAGTGGCGTAGTATGGTCTAAATAAGACTGAAACTTGTTGAAAAAAATTCAAATGTTTGTAGAACTTATGGGACTTAACTACGGCATCATCAGTCCCTAAGCTTACAAACTACTTATGAACTACTTACGAACTAGGACGGCGCAAATATCCATGCCCGAGGGGGGGGATTGGAACCCCCGACCGTAGTGGCCGTGCACACCGTGACTGGAGCGCCTCAGTCCCCTCGGCCACCACGGCCGGCAAACTAGTTGAATGAAATAAATTATTGTAGTCTAGACTGTTCTTTATTCATAAATTTAAATAAGAGTGCTGTTGACCCAAACATAGTGAAACAAAAATGTTTCCAAAAATATGGGACAGAGATATATCTTCTGTGACGTTTCAGGTAAAAGAACGAGAACCTCGGTGGACAATTTGGTCTGCAGGACTACCTTTTAAAGAACTTCGTGTGCTCCAAAGTGCTTATATAACTGACACTAGAAACACAATCAGATTCACAATAAATAAACTGTATAGTAATAAAAACAAATAAGCAAATAGAATGTGTTCTGCTTTGTCAATAGAATTCAGAAATTATGAAAAAAAATCTAAATTTATTGGCCTGCTATGAATAAAATCACATGTCATAGAACAATGGAATTGATATACCGAAATCTGAAGCAGAACATAACGTCTTAAAAAAGTAAGTCGTTTCTAGAATACTAGAGCAGTGCGACGAAACTCCATCCAGGTTCTGTAACATCAAAATACAAATGATGCTTCCAAGGAACTGTGTCTTAAAATCCTCAGATAAACATGAGGATAAAACCTGTAATTAAAACACACCATCGCTGCCAATTACACTGAATTATGTATATTTAAATCAAACAGGAAATTCATCCTCACATAGGCTTTTCTCAGATAAAACGGTAGTAGGCTCTGTAAACACCACTACGGAGTTAACAAGTTATTTTCCCCCTTACAGGTTTTGTATGAGAAGACCTTAACTAGCATTTTCTTGGTTGTTCACGAAATTATTTCGGGTAGACAAGACTAATGCAATAACTGGCCACAGTTCACATCGTTCTGCTTGCCTTCTGTGGAAAAGTTGTCAACTGTAAATTCCTCTTAATGTACACTAATTTTGTTAGTTTCAAAATCGATGACAAAATTTGAATATCGGTTAGTAGTCTGACAGATGTATATTCTTGAATTAAGTGTTAAGGTGTTGAGTGAGATTAATAATTTCATGAATAGCAGTACATTCACGATGCAGACAGACCCAGTGCATATCCCAGTTTAATCAATCTCTCTTCGGGGTCTTAATAAATTCTATGCTGAACCTATACCAACGTTTGGATAGGTAAAGATACCGGGTTGCCGCAGCTCAGGATTTTTGTAGATTATGGAGTATAATGGGTTTTATACTGCACATTACCTCTGGATCTCTGTTCTAATGACACCGAGTCCTGTACCGAGGCAGAGATGGCTGCGCCGGACGATCAAGAAATTAGTTTGACTCTTCATGTGGATGGATTGGCGCTCCGTCCGTCTTTGTGTGGATGACGAATGACGTGAAATTTTCTCGTAAATCCGTGTCACATTGGGTGTTTGTGTGTGGCCATTATCTGCCGCACTATGTATGGCACTATATATATATATATATATATATATATATATATATATATATATATATATATGTGTGTGTGTGTGTGTGTGTGTGTTTCATTAAGTGTGTTTGCCTCTGTAACTTATAAAATAATAGGTGATGGGAAATTTTAATGCGGTAGGTCAACACAAGAAATGTTACACTTTCTGCGGACCTATGAACATAGTTTAGTGTATCATTTTCCGAAGAGTTACAGCTCAAAAATATTTTTTAAATGGAACAACAGTTTTTTCCTATAGTGCTTCGTATTCGTTGAAACCAGCTGCGTCCAAATCAATTTAAACTACATTCCTATCACTGTTAGTTTGGGAGCTACAACCCTTCAGAGTTTAGGGGGCGGAGGCTATGACAGCGTAGCTCACTGGCTGGTGGTCATGAGACAGTGGGCCGTGCCCCAGGGGATAGCCACTCGACCAGTCAGATACGCTATCGCAGCCTCCGCCCCCGGAACTTTGCAGGGTTGTAGCTCTCAAACTAACAGTGATAGGAATGTAGTTGAAAATGATTTGCACGCAGCTGGTTTAAACGAATCCAATACACGATAGACAAAACTATTGTTCCATTTAAGAAATTATATCTTTGTGCTGTAACTCTTTGGAAAATTATACAATAAATTATGTTCATAGCTCCGCAGAAAGTGTAACATTTCTTGTGTTGACCTACCGCATTAAAATTTCCCGTCACCTATTATTTTATAAATTACAGAGGCAAACACACCTAGTTATATATATATATATATATATATATATATATATATATATATATATATATATTAATTTTACCTCAGAACAATTGAACACTAATTTTTCCGATCCAATGTGTTATAACTTTTCCGTGGGGAATGGACTTACCTAACAATCAGTGCCAAAATCCTTGACTCCTAAAATTGTGATTTCACGCACATTACGCAGTGACGTGTATATACTACAACTAAAAATTTATTTGCGATTTGTTGTCGCCACAATTTACATGGAATTTACAGAAACACTTTTGTTAATTTTGCCTTTTTGTGTGTTACATAGCAAATCCCCTTGCGTTAAGGTACATGTTGTTCATTCCAAACGGTAGTTCTCTCTTTACAGAGTTTAGATAGTCTAACTTTAATGACTCTCTGTATTAATCAGTTACTTTGATAGCTTTAAGAGTGCAGGATAAAGGAAAAAGCAGAATGTATATGTATGTTTGGCATATTAATGAAAATAGTTTTCTAACATACCAATTATAGCAACACAAAATGACATTGTTTCAAAATTCCTTATTTAAAAATTTAATAAAGATCAGTGTTACAGTGCCGTCGACGGTGTGGGCATTACAGCATAAGTTCGGATTGTTTTGGTTTGGATAGGGAAGGAAATAGTCCAGGCCATGTTTCTATCGCAGCATTTGCATGGAGCGACTTAGGGCAATTACGGGAAACTTAAATCTGGATGCTTGGAGGCGTATTTGAACTGTCGTCCACGCGAATGCGAGACCAGTGGGTTAACTACTGCGCCCCTTCGCACAGTAATTAGTTGGAATGGATTCCAACTTACGGAAACGTTTAATGCCTTTTAAATATGTAGAAGTTGCGTTAAAAATTTTGCGATGTTGTTGGTTTAATGAAATTGCACTTTGTGTTCACAAAATAGGACATGATCGTCAACAACTGCTCTTGCAGTTGCCGTGGACGCGTGTACATGATTTTTTTTTTTTTTTTTTTTTTTTTTTTTTTTTTTTTTTTTTTTTTTTTTTTTTTTTTTTGGCTATCAATGAAACTGATTGCAAGTCACGAGCATATCAGTGATGCGGTAGAAAGCCTCATTGCTATTATACCGGGTGATCGAAAAACAGTATAAACTTGAAAACTTAATAAATTAAGATAGAGAGGTAAAAATTAGCAAACGTGCTTGGATTGGCATGGGTTATTTTAGGACCAAAAATAAAAATAAAACAAAATAAAATAAAAAGTTCAAAATATTTCCGACAGATGGCGCTTCATCTGATCAGAAAAGCAATAATTAGCAGAACATATTAAGACGAAACAAAGATCATGTTCTTTACAGGAAATTCTCAATAGGTTCACCACCATTCAGTCGAGGAGTTATGTTGTGAATAGCACTGTAAAAGCATGTCCGGAGTTACGGTGAGGCATTGGCGTCGTATGTTGTCTTTCATCATCCCTAGAGATGTCGGTCGATCACGATACATTTGCGACTTCACGTAACCCCAAATCCAATAATCGCACGGTCTGATGTCTGGGGACCTGGGAGGCCAAGCATGACGAAAGTTGTGGCTGAGTACACGATCATCAACAAACGACGCGCGTAAGAGATCTTTCAGGACTCTAGCAATACATTTTAAAAAAAAAATATTTTTATATTTTTAAATAAAACCCCATGTCATTCCAAGCATGTGTGGACTTTTACCTCTCTGTCTACATTATTCCGTCATTTATTAAGTTTTCAAATTTATACTGACATTTTGATCACCCGGTATTTATGTTGGGTTATCAAATGAATAATGCATCTCTTACAATTGGTAAATATCCAGCACGTTCTGCATCTCAATATCAGTGTTTGTATCCTGTTCATTGTTATGTTCGGGTGAGATGAAACTGTAGGATTACTAATGTTACTTCCTGTATTAACGCGACAAAATTTTCGTAACAGATGATGAGAAATTAATAATTGAGAAATTAAAATTATTATTTTCACAAAGCTTAAATTACAAGCCTTAATACTTTGGGAATCAAAGTTATTGCTTATTGAAATACAGAACTCACCGTAGATTACTCTAAATATATAATAAAATTTGCTTACTCTTGTAAATTACTCCAAGGATAGTGTGATATTAGATATTATAGCTTTTGTTACTCTGCTGTTTATCTGGAATTATTTGTTGGTTTATATGAATAACCTTGTGTCGTCAACTAGCGATGTATTTGTCAGAAACATGTGTACAGCAAACCACGGACAGAAGCTAACAAGTGGTGTGTCCTTTATCGAGGATTTATCGACTCATTTCCGGCGAATTTATGACTCTGCTGCACGCTCTGATAAATGTTTGCCGATTTATGAACCTGATGCGCTACTACTCATAAAAACAGTTTGATGAGCGTCAGAGCACATTTAAAGCATTCCAGGCGAAGTTCTGCTGTGGAAAAAGACAACCTGTTGGCAGCCCCTGTCTGTCGACACACCAGGAAGACGTATTATACGCTCAGTATGCTGATGTGCGTGTATTATTTCCGTATACACACTGTACATTGACCATATCAGCAATTTGAACTAATGGAGGAACAAACACGTGCGCTCGTTTTCTGTCACTATACATGATTATTAACAAGTTTTGCACTTACCTAATACACACACACACACACACACACACACACACACACACAAAGATATATAATATACAGTCGTGTGTCGTGATGAGCCACGGCAGAAAAGCCGTGCACACTAAGGCTACTTGCAGAGGTGAGCGCTCCCGTTTCACCGTCGGGGTTTCGAGTTCTCTCCGGTCATGGGTGTTTATGTTGTCCTCAGCATTAGTTATTTTAAGTTGTAAATCAATTCTAGAAAGTAATATAAACAATCAGGATGTCTTTCTATGAATTATTGCAGTCCGCCTTAGCTGTTTTTATACGCCTTTATTGCGTTACTACCGCTTTCGTACCGTTAAAGGTACTTCTTAACCCTTAACCCGAAACATCTCTGAAATGCGCGTAACTAGAAACATGCGGTCTCTCAGACCACCTAATGTTATTATGTCACCGACCACCACATTAGTTCACAGAAATTAAGTTAAGAGTCAGTTAATTCAAATTCTAAGTAAATTTAATACTTTCTAGTCGATATTAACACTTTGTTGTTTACATTATATAAAACAAACATGAAATATCACAAGTGAGTGCGATCTGACTTTTTCTTTCCTCCCTGGTAGTCACATCGTCAAATCTCAGGCTGCTTAGAAGTATTTCAAAGGGTTTTGCCGAAATTGTCACCACTAATATGGGACGTCCGAACAGCTTTTTCCGAAAAGAGGAAACATATCTTCATGAGACGATTTGAATACTGATGTCGTCATTAGAAGACCTATGAAAGCTTTGATCTCAGTGTTGTCAGTATTTCTGTAATTGGATGGATTAGTTGTTGTTTGCAACGTTGCCCTTATAGTATTCAGTTTCACGTTTGTATGTAAAACTATTTCATCTATCATGTCATCATCAAATAAATTCTTCCATATTTGATATTTAGTAGGACTTTGTCCCAAACTTCGACTTTTGGCTGTTAGTCCAGGCACTACTCCTTTCAGAATGTTGTGCACGGGTGTTCTTCTTGTCCTAACAGGCTCAGAAAGTTCCCACTTAAAATTATTTTTATCATAAAAGAACTGTGTTTCCTGTGAGGTATTATCTTTAGTACAGAGCACTCCAGGCTCTTCTTCCAATAAAACATTATCTTCACTAGTATCAATCTTTGTTTCATGGTGGCCATCACCTATCACGAAATCTGGATCATCATCAGAATCATCAAATGTGTCAGCATCGTTCAAATTCCCCTCTTCATCTAAATCCCCTAATTGCGCTTGCACCCAAGCTTCCAAATCTGGATTAGCTGCAGATATGTTACTCTTCTTAGAAAGTCGATCCATATTATGCCTGAAATATAACATATACTCACGCATAGAAGAAAATGCTACAAAATATCAACCACTGAAATCAGACTATGTCATAATTAGAAACATGCGGTATATTGGACCCACCAAATTCTTGTACGTAATACGAAACATGCGGTATCTCAGGCACACAACTTGGCGCACTCCTCTAAACAACACTCTGTATCTCTTCAGCGACGAAGCAAAGCTGATTGTTGACTGTTGATTTACACGCGGCAAGTATTGCAACGAAGGTACTGGGAAGGGGGAGCCGTGCTTTTTTGCAGTGCTGCCACACTCGACCTTTAAAATAAACGAGGGGTCTGAGAGACCGATGTTTCGGGTTAAGGGTTAAGGTATCTGTATTAAAAAACAAAATGTTATACATAGGGTTTATAACTATTAGTATTTACAAATTAGAAAAGAAAACCTGATAAACACTAACCTTTTAATTTACTTGGAGTGGTTTGACTTGTTGCATGTCCCAAAGTTCATGATGGTTTGCCGGGTGTTAATTAATTTGACAAGGGACTCCCTTCAGTAAACGTCTACGTGGGCAACGGTTGCGTATACCTAATGAATGAAAAGTCATCGTGGGCCAGAATGTAGAGGGCGTGACCGTAAAGGAAAGCGTAACGAGAAGAGTGTTACTCACCAAGTTTACTGCTTAAAATTTTAAAGTTGAACGTAGGGGTGGGTTCAGTATCCCCTGAATCTAAAGTAAAACTAATTGTACCAATTGTTTGCGTCATGTGCTATTAAAATATTTGACAAAACCAGAAGCTTTTTGGAGTCATGGTCCGTGTTATGATTCTCAAAATTAGATAATTCTTAGAAACCATTAGGTGCACGTTAGGAGTTAAAAATTTTTGTTGTCATTCAAACCAATGATAAAAGAACAGACGTGTTAATTAATAATCCTTGGCAGAGAGAATGGTAATATAACAGATGCGTAGTAACATTACTTACTGTGAAAACTATTCATGTGCACTGATAGTATATGATATGTTCAGAAGTGCAATACTTCTGCATACGTATCGCATTTTAAGTTGTAAGCCTAGGGACTGATGACCACGAGGCCGTCGGGGTTTCGATTCGTCCCTCGGGCATGCATGTTTCTGTCTTTACTTTAGTATAAGCTAGTTTATAAATAGTTTCTACGTTAATGTACCGATGACCCCGCAGTTAAGTTCTGATGTCCAAAATCCCTTAAAGTTGCAAACATTTGAACATTTTTTGTCTGCGATGAATTCCGAAACCATTCTACTGATCTTAATGAAATTTTAAAGGCTGTGGGTGATTTGGTCCAACTTAAAACGCTGACTTTATATCTCGATTAATGGCCTCAACATATTTTACTGAATATCAAATGTTTTTGTTTGGACTTGGTAAGTATTCAACCGAATGCGCTGTGTTTCCGCTTCACGTCTGGACTTACTGTAAAGCGCTCGTGAACTATCCGAAAGGTGACAGGTTCGAAATTCGTTGGGATCACCGAATTTTCCTCTCTGGGTTTTAACGTAGCCTTTCCCTCTAACACCCAAACCTTCAGATATCAGACACTCAGATCGGTACCAAACGTTGTATATCGATAGAGTATCAGCCGAAACTTCTACAATATGTAACAAGTAACACCCGACCGGAGCAGAGGAAAAGCGTATTGTTGGGGTTTGCCGCGCTAAACTCTCGTGGGGTACTTGATAGAGCGAATGTTTGTCGTTACGAGGGTTCTAGGTTCAAACCCTGGTGGCGCGAGTGTTTTTCCTGTGTGACGTTGCAAACTCTTCTACGTCGACAAACGTACATCGAGTGTTACATGGGACGTGTTCCTGAAATGTAAAAGTGAAAGGACTATTCAGATTTTATACCACTGTCTTATCGGCGGTTTGCTTCTGCTTCGTTTGATTTGAAAGTAGCAAACCTATATAGTATATTCGTAGAAGAAAGAAACAACTGCACCATACGTGCGGAAGTGCTAAAGTAATAATAATAATAATAATAATAATAATAATAATAATAAAGATAGGCAACACCGCCATTCAGCGGGTGTGCGTGTTGTGGCTAGAGTGCCGTGTGTTTGCCCACACCATCGAGTGGGGCTGACGTTGCTGTCCAGTCAGCACGCTACTGCTACTGCTGCAGCTGACAGTGCTATTTTCCGAAATGAACACGTGGAACGCTATAGACATTCTCTCTTAACAATTTTCAACATGCTGCAGTTAAAGAGAAGGCTCTAGGCGGGGCTTTAACCCATGAGCCTCTGTTCGATGAACGAACGCTCTACCAACCAGCGCACGGTAGCGCAATCTCATAAGCTCTAACAGTTGTGCTTTTCCAGTTCAAAAAATGTTCAAATGTTTGTAAATCTATCGGACCAAACTGCGTGGTTATCAGTCCGTAGCTCACAAACTAATTAAACCTAGGTAAACTAACCTAAGGACAAACCACACGACCATGCCCCAGGGAGAAATCGAACCTCCACGACGAGCAAGCGCGCTCCGCAGCGAGACGCGTTAGACCGCTCTACTACTCCACCGCGGCGCTTTTCCAGTACTCCGTAAGTTAGTTGTTACTTATTATTATAGTTTACGCACGTTCTCCTGGACGGCAGCACATAGCACGAATTATATAGAAGTTTCAGTTGATACTCTATCGATATACAACTTTTGGTACCGATCTGTGTGTCTGACACCTGAAGTTGCAGTCGAAGACGACACCTGGTCTGGATTCCACGTTAACCAATTTCTCCCCAAAAATAGAAATGTGAAGAAGTGTTATATTTAGTCATCAGGTTCTGTTTAAAATAATTGAAATAACATTACAAATATTACAAACTGGCAGTATATGTTGTAATTTGCACCATCCATAATGTTGCGCTGTTTCCTAGTAACAATATAGAAAAATATATAGTTTTTGTGATCACATTCTTCTATTTGTTCAAACTGTGTAATATTGTCTATTATATGATAACTCTGATTTACATTGATGGTATCACCCATGAAATATTGAAAAACACTGTGTGAAGCTGAACTTGACATTTCTTGTGTATGTAGATAGTTTGACGTTTGTAAATCTTGCATCTTTTTATGAAGTGTTAAGGTAATTGTGAAACTTTAACACATGTAGAGAGAGCTCGTGGATGCCTTTTAACACATGTGTGGTAAGTCCATTTCGACTGCATTTTGTAAGGCTAAATTCAGTGTTGCGTGTACGCAACTCTGGGAAGAAATGGGTTAAACTGGAGTCACCTTTTCCCGGCTGGGTAAAAGGAGTAAGTTAGGGACATGCAAGGCGTCGCAGTGGCGTCCAGTTGTAAGATTTGCACCAACCTACATCTGACAAGTGGATCATTGATTTCGATCAAATATTCCATGGGTGCTCTATGCGCAATATAAATTAACACATGTTTCAGCTTTTTGGAAAACATTTTATAGTTTTTGAAAACATTAAAGGTGAAACTTGATTATGTTAAATCGAATTTCAATGCTATACACCGAAAGATGATAATTTTTTTTTTAGTAATAGGTGTGTCGTCAAAATTTAATGAAGTTGGTGTAATTAACGTTTTTGTGTTCTCTTTCTGTACCTCGTGTGTAGCCGGTCGAGCGGCCTGAAAAAACAATAATGTAGTGGCAGTAAAGGGCTTGTACTGTCAAACGTGGATCCAGTTTAGTTACAATTTTTGTTTGTTGTATTTGATAATGTTGTCTTATTTGTAATAAATTGTCTTGGACGGGCACCGAAAAAAAAAATGTTCAAATGTTTGTAAATCTATCGGACCAAACTGCGTGGTCATCAGTCCGTAGCTTACAAACTACTTAAACCTAGGTAAACTAACCTAAGGACAACACACACACCCATGCCCCAGGGAGGACTCGAACCTCCACGGCGAGCAACCGCGCGCTCCGCAGCGAGACGCTTTAGACCGCTCGGCTACTCCACCGCGGCGACGAGCGTCGGGAAGCGTGACTATTATTCAGTTAGTATATTACAATATACAACAGTTTTCTTTCTGATATACCAGTTTCTTTCACCCTGTGGCCAGCGACATTGCTAGTGGGGTCGCCGTCACAGGAGGAAGTACTTGCAGCGTTAAAAGAAAAAAAGAAAAAAAAAAAAAAAAAAAAAAGAGTTTCAGTCATACAGAAAAGTATGCCTAAGTGACATTTATGAAATGTTAAAATTACGGAGTTCATTATTCATTATGAATTTAATAGGTCATAGGTTGTTTTACAGTACGGTGTGTTAAGATGAATAAGCACAAAATCTGAAAAGTGTTATCAGAAAAGGAATTGATACAATAAGTTTAGCAATTCTGAAAAATTCGAAAGAAAGATCTACGACTTTTTTTAATGAGCATAGTTCGCTTCTTAGTCATGTTTGAAGTAGGAAATATTAACGATGTCTAAAATCACATAAAAACAGGATATATGTACCATTCCGAGAAATATATATGAAAAAACCTTCGTCCAACAATTTAAAAGATAGCTGAAGCAAAAGAAAGATGATTTTTTTTTTGCTTTGAGGTAACGTTGTTTGGTTACGGTACCTTTTGTTTGAAAGGTGTTGGCCAAAATATTTTCACTTGGAAGGGAGGGAGGGGGGGCGCGACTGCCCGAACGGTCTGGAGCACCACGCTACGAATCGCCAGGCCTCCTGCGTCGGAGGTTCGAATCCTCCCTCGGGCATGGATGTGTATATTGTCCTTAGGTTAGTTTAACTTCAGTAGTTCTTAAGTCTAGGGAGTGATGGCCAACGTAGTTTGGTCCCATAGAATTAGAAACATATGAACTTAGAAGAGGGCCATGTATTAGAAAAGGTTGGAAAACACTGTGATAAACAATGCAAAAACAAATTTGACTTGATTCTAGATTCATGGAGTGGTGAAACCTAAACCGACATGACTCGCTACCACAGGATTTCTGTCGATAACGATGCTGAAACGACATCCTCTGTTAAAGAGATACCACCGAATGCACCTTTCTTTGTCAATGTTGTGACGTTTACTTGTATAGACAGGTCAAGTATTATATCGCAAGACATCATTATCATGCGACATTGCAAGAGAGTAGAGAAATTAATGACGGAGCGGATACTATTAAATTTCATGCCTCCCTCCATAATCAGTTGTCCGCGCCTGTCTTTCAACATATTCCTTTATACTCTTGGTACGCATCGAAATTACTATCTGTTAGAACTATGTTAAACAATATATCAGATATGTTTTCCACTACCGATATTTGAAACAACATGTGAATGTGGCAATATGTCGTTCGTGTGCTGTGCATGGTGTGAGAAGTATTTGTATTTTTGATGTTTTTATCATAAATTTCACCCTACTGCCTATGCGAAGGCTGACGAAAGGACGACCAGTAATTATAATTACGTGATAATATACTTATGACATATTTTATGTTACTAGTATCTTATTTTTATTGTTTCACACTGTGTATCAGAAATAAAACAGCTGTAAACAGATAACACACTTAATTGAATATTAATCACCCATCCCGATTTTCTACTTGAAAAGAAGGATAGAAAAGTGGTACCAGAACTTTATCAAATACATCTAAAACAAATCTATCTGTAGTGTAATTGTTTGCCTGACTGTTTAGGTTAGAAAAATTGGCCGTACAGAAGTTGTTGAAGTATTTTAAAATAATAATCAGTGACTAAGCCTTCAATTTAGACGAACTGTTAATTAAAAAAAATGAAATGAAGTGAAATGGCCAAACATTTAATAGTTTAAAACATCTTGCAGAGCTAGAAACCTACAGAATTTGGCGAATAGTTACCTTAAACAGCGGTGTAGTTGATCTCGTTGATAAGCTGCAGTGAGATTGGTTGTAATCCGCGTAACTATCCGCCGTCATTGGATGGAGGTTCGGAATATTAACATTCAATCCGCGTGTAGCATAATTTTGAATGAAGCTAATTTAGTGAATGAAAATTAATAATCGATACAGTTTAATGGATATCAGACTTCGACCTATTCATTACATAAAAGTGATTGTAGGTTCTAAAGCAATAAATATTGCAAAATGGTTAATTACAGTCAAAGATACTATGGCAAGCTACATGAGGTACGTAAGTTTAACATGTTTAATTACCGAACCATCCAAAGTCGTAATAGTTAGTTATACCTGAAAACAGCATGATCACTAAATGGAAGGACTGTAAAAATAAATAACTGACCAACTGACTGAAGTTAACTTTAAATAATTGGATTTATTAATTTGAACAGAAAGCATATAATTCGTACCTGAGTATCCATTTTATATCTGAAGATTTTGTACAATCAGTTAAGAACAATACTCAATAGTTAATAATGTTCGTTTCAGCATATTGTAGTGGCAGTTCTTATCAGTAAAATTCAGACAACAGAACAATCAGAACAGAGCAGACAATAGAACAGAGCAGACACTAGAACAGAGAGCGAGTACGATGGGATTATTACTTTTATAGTAAAAGTCAGAGATTTTAATTAGTTACCGTGATATTATAATTAGAGTTTCTTTGTATATCTTTTACGTAGCCTATCGATTCCAAGGAAGAAAGAAAGGAATTGAATATTTATCCTAATTACATTTTATCTGATTTAATATTTCAAATGACTTTAAAATGTTATTTCTGGGGCTCTTGCTATATGGTAATATTAAATAACGAAATGTTCTCATGACGGACGTTCGAACCTGGATCCACGGCTAGCCATTTCAGGCCCTGGACAGTTTCTTTCTTATTTTTTGTTCTTCACGTTGATGGATGGTTTGCTGTCGTTTGTTCATATTCGATGAGTATTTGCCTCCCATATTTTTCATTACAGAGGGCGTTGAGCTCTCTGGCCGAACGGGCTGAGCCTCCACGCATCTCGGACCGCTCGACCGAAGATGGCGCTCGTAAAGCCGCTCATGTTTACAAATACACAAACTTCGGCATGAAAACAAAAACACGGTAATTAATTGAACTTCATTAAATTTTGACCCCTTACATACTAATGAAGCTCCAATTCTTGTGTCACTCGTTGTATAGCATTGGAACGCCATGTTCCACCATCAACATTGATCTTGATTTTTTTTTAAAGTCTATTAAACAGCAGAAACACTGATCTCGGTATGTTCAATATAGAACGTTCATTCAAAATTCGATCAAATCGCTGACCCACATATCAAACCCACCCCTTGTCAGCCACAGGAAATTGTTGTAACAATAGATTTCAAACTTTTCCTTGATGCTGCAATCTGCAGTACACCACACACTCTATCGAAGAGTTGTCAACGTCACAATTTGGTAGTTATAGTAAGTTCAGAGGGCGTGCCCTGTACTACCAAATATACAAAAATAAATTAATTGAACAATACCACAATGTCATAATACGTGGGTAAGGCAAAAAGTCTTGAATAAATAACTAGATAAGTTTGTAGCCTTTCTTCATTACCTTTATTTATAGTTTTAATACTGCTGTCATTGATTACATCTGATTGAAAGAAAGATAGATGTTCAGGCGGGCGAGGTGACAATACGACATTCTTGTAGTTAATGTTTGTAAATCAATCAACTTACATTTCGTAGAGAGGCTAACATACGACTTACAGCGTCCTTAGTGGCTACCAACGTAAACTCGTCCGCCATTTGCACGGTGGTCAAGCTACTCAGAGTAACCACTGTACGGTTTGTTCTTGTGGAAATTGACGTGCTCCATTTCATGAAACATGTATATTTTTGAAACTTCCTGGCAGATTAAAATTGTGTGCCGGAACCGGGACTCGAACCTGGGACCTTTGCCTTTCGCGGGAAAGCGCACTACCGACTGTGCTATCCCGACAGGAGAATAAATTGTACAGACCTAAACCGTGTTCGGCTTTGAGCTGGACAAATAAACCGAAAAAGCACAAAATATAACATACTGCAAGATATATGCTAAAAAGACATATAATAGCCCAAGTGTCTTGTTATTTTAATTACTCAAAAATGTTCAAATGTTTGTTAAGCTTATGGGACTTAACTACAGGGTCATCAGTCCCTAAACTTACAAACTACTTATGAACTACTTACGAACTAGGATGGCACAAATATCCATGCCCGAGGGGGGGATTCGAACCCCCGACCGTAGTGGCCGTGCTGACCGTGACTGGAGCGCCTCAGTCACCTCGGCCACCGCGGCCGGCCTTTAGTTACTCAAGTAACTAAGTAATTAGCTTTGGAATAATTACAGATTTCTGACGAGTCCATTTAGCGTACTGTTGGATCCATCCACACTCCTGGCCATTAACATAACTACACCACGAAGATGATGTGCTACATACGCAAAATTTAGCCGACAGGAAGAAGATGATGTGATATCCAAATGATTAGCTTTTCAGAGCATTCACATAAGGTTGGCTCCGGTGTCCACAGCTGCAGCGTTCTGACATGAGGAAAGTTTGCAACCAATTTCTCATACACAAACAGCAGTTGACCGGCGTTGTTGTAACGTCGTGTAACGAGGAGAAATGCGTACCGTCACGTTTCCGACTTTGATAAAGGTCGGATTTTTAGACTATCGTGATTGCTGTTTATTGTATGGCGACATTGCTGCTCGCGTTGGTCGCGATCCAATGACTATTAGCAGAATATGAAATCGGTAGCAGTCGAGATGACAGGCATCTAATCCGCATGGCTGTAACGGATCGTGCAGCCACGTCTCGATCCCTGTGTCAACAAATGGGGACGTTTGCAAGACAACAACAGTTCGATGACGTTTGCAGCAGCGTGGATTATGAGCTCGGAGAACATGAATGCGGTTAGCCTTGACGCTGCATCATAGACAGGAGCTCCTGCGATGGTGCACGCAACTACGCTCCTCAGCGCACGAATGGCAAAACGTCATTTTTTTCGGATGAACATCGCGGTGAACGCACATTGGAAGTGTGTATTCGTCATCGCCTTACTGGCGTATTTGTAATCTAATACTTAATTATTCCATTTCTGCCTAACTTTATTGTATTAGACCCTGTCTGTTAACCTGCAAGAGATGAATTAAGAAAATCTTTATTATTTTAGCATTGTAACAAAGTATAATTTAGGTTCGTAACTAAGTGTTGTCATCCATCGAATCATTCATGAACAGAACTCTAGTCGAGTACCTCTTTCAAAAAGATAATGCCAACTGTATGAGATCGAATGAAAGCGAGAATATCTAGTAGCTACAATACGAATAATTTATTTAGTCCTTGTTACAGAATTACTACAGATATGGGAGCGGAGCGACGTCATTTTTGATCACGTAATTCCTTTATATACATAAACGTCATATACCAAGCAGAATGATCCTTTGTATGTTCGAGTGGATTTCGATAAGCATGAAAAAGAATGTATGTATCTATATTGTTGACTTCCCATTTACGATCATGTCACTAGACCAACTTTCCACATATTTCTGTTTACCAATGTTAAGATGGAAGACTAATTTTCCTTGAAATTATTTCCTCATTGTTATAAGTTTCTCGTTTTCTCTACTACTTTGTGCACATCGTCTGTTTCACGCTACAAACATCTGTTGTTGCTACAAGTGTGTGATTCACAGAAAGAAATTTTCTTCGAGCTTTTCGAACAAAGTATATGAGAAAATCCTAGCTATAACAAACAGAAAATCCGTGTCCTATAGATCACACGAGATATAAAATTTCACGCTGGACATACCTGTCACCATAAAGCGTTTCTATTTTTCACTTACATGTTGATAGGACGACAGTAAGAGTAAATTTTCAGTGAAATTTCCTTAGGTTTCTAGCAAAGTAAATTTATCGGGTGGGGGAAGAAACGTCTTGTTGATAGAACAGTGTCGGCACTATCTTTTATCAAAACAGGATAATGATCCTCGAAGCATGGTACCCTAAGGTGATTCAACAGGGCAGCAATCCAACGCCAGAAGTAATGGCTTGAAGTTAGATATATCGCTTCTTACTCGCACTTCTCGTGACACACTCCTTATGGATGCTCCCACTCTCTATACTGCAGAGAAACGTATAGCTCCGTCCTATCGCGACGACAGCTACTATCCATCTCGGAATCTTTCCGGACGCTCAAGACAAATGACGTCACATGAACGTGATGTAGCGAGAAGCTCATCTCCAAGACCCCTTTCAGCTTTAATCATTCTCCGTCATCGCAAGAGCCTTCGGATGAGGGGATACTGGTACAATCATATTGTGAGATAAACATTATTTACGCATACCCAAAAACGATGTAACAACCGAAATTCGCCACATTAAAGCTCAAAATCTTAGATCTTATAAAATAGGCTGTATGTGTGTATGTATTTATGTATGTATTATCCACATCTCCTCCTAAACTACTGGACAGATTTCAATCAAACTTGGTACACATGTTCCTTAATATCAGACAACAAACGCTGTCGGGGTAAGAATCGCCTAAGACATACGTAAGGAGATATGGCGTCATAAGCAATGAGATGCCCGAAAACGGCTGCGTCAAACGACAATGCTGTACATTTCCTCCTAACCCACTGAAGCGATTTCAACCAGATTCGGTACACATATTCCTTAGGTTCAAATGGTCAAATGTTTGTTAAGCTTATGGGACTTAACTACGGGGTCATCAGTCCCTAAACTTACAAACTACTTATGAACTACTTACGAACTAGGACGGCACAAATATCCATGCCCGAGGGGGGATTCGAACCCCCGACCGTAGTGGCCGTGCTGACCGTGACTGGAGCGCCTCAGTCACCTCGGCCACCGCGGCCGGCTATTCCTTAGGTTCTGTAGGAGAATGAACCACGTACGATACATGGTTCAGCAGATATAACGTCATGAATAATAGGAATCGCAAAACAAAACTGCTACATAATGTGACGAGACTTTATAAGTACACTATATGAGAATGACAGTACTTGGCAACTTGCAACAAACTTTAAACATAATTTCAAACCTTTATTAAACTTTTTATCGCAGAGAACCACATCTAAATAATCAAAGGAAAAAAGTTTCTCGCTTACTACTTTTTCGCTGTTCATGGAGCAAAACTATGGCATTCGGTATAACGTTACAATTTATATTTTCTATACTACCAATTGAACTCGTAGGAAATTTAGCAGACAGAATACACACGCAAAGCTAAATGTACGTTCGAAATTTTATCACAGCACGACATGATATGAGGACGTAAAGAGTAACGTTCATGGAAAACGGTCCCATCAAGCATCACATTGAACATAGTGTAACTGATTTCGCTTTGCTTATTTTGGCACGTTTCAGTTTTTGTATCAAAACCTTTATGAAGATACGTCGTTTCAGACAATGACTTTTACTTGTCATCTTGGCTAGGACAACTGAGTTTATAGACAGAGCGATCCAACAAGGATTCTGTTTTTACTTGTTCAAAATGTTCAAATGTTTGTTAAGCTTATGGGACTTAACTACGGGGTCATCAGTCCCTAAACTTACAAACTACCTATGAACTACTTACGAACTAGGACGGCACAAATATCCATGCCCGAGGGGGGATTAGAACCTCCGACCGTAGTGGCCGTGCTGACCGTGACTGGAGCGCCTCAGTCACCTCGGCCACCGCGGCCGGCCTGTTTTTACTGAATGGGGTCCAGAACCATAAAAAAACCATGATACACACAGACCCTCCTACCACAACCGTTGCGAAGCTCGGGCATATAAGCTAGTAGTATAACATTTTAATCTGTATGAAGTTTGGATTAAGCTTAAAAATGTTTCTCCTCTGATTTCAGAAGCTGATGATTATATTAGACCGAGTACCGTAACCAAGTTACTGCTCCCTACACTGTACACACGTAAGCTCCTTTGCTTTCCTATTCCATCACTAAAATTCTTAGAATCTTCTAAAGAATGCTACTCTGATATAGTGACTGAGACACAATGTGGTTTATTAGGGACAGATATCCCTTTCTAGTAGTGTCTTGTTTTTAAGAATAATTCCGGGCGCGAAGAGTGGCCTCTTGATCTAAGGAATCAAGCTATGGACTGGGTGGCCGTCCCCGTCGGAGGTTCCAGTCCTCTTTCGTGTGTGTGTGTGTGTGTGTGTGTGTGTGTGTGTGTGTGTGTGTGTGTGTGTGTGTGTGTGTGTATACGTGTGTTGTCTTTGTGTGTGGTGTCCTTATTGTAAGATAGTTTAAGTGCTTTGTAAATCTAGGGACTGATGACCGAAGCAGTTTGGTCCAATTAGTGTTGCCAAGTTAGTGGATTTCCCACTAAAGCTGGTGGTTTTGGGTACCTGTCTAGTGGGCAAATTTTGCATCTAATGGCTAGTGGAGATTATGGCCGGTTATAAAAATAATTCGACGCTTTTATGGAACACCTATTTGTAAAAACACTCGATGAAGGCAGATTGCATTAGCAGCACTATCTAATTTTCTAATGTCTCGTAGCTCTTGAATTGATATCACCAAACATTTGTAATATGCGTGACTCTGTCTTTGTTCCCCATTTTAATGCACCCATATTGTTATACGCGTTTTTTATTTAATTGTGTCAGAAACATACATTATAAATTACAAAATACAAAACAGTACAACAAAATACAGAAAGAAATATTAGATAACAGTACAAATAAATATGCATCTGCATGCATAGACTAAATTGTGGCATTCGATATGGCGTAACAGTTTATAATTTCTATAGTATAAACACATATAACTGAATGTGCCTTCGAAATTGTATCACAGTATGACACGTAGTTCATGAGATATGAGGACACAAACAGTAACGTTCATTGAAAATAGCCCCATCACGCACCATGTTTTAATCTATGGCTTCTCTACTACATCTGTATTCGTAAGAGATTTTTACCTAAATGTAGCACATGAATATATAGGCCTACGTGCAAAATTATACAATTTTGCATCATATTATTCAATAAATATGAGATCGTATGTACTGAGATGGATAAACACCTTTCACATCATGCACCGCGTCTTAATATATGTACGTATTTACCACTAAGACACTCGTGTATTCCAGTCAGCCGAAAGAAATGTCTGAAAGCTGACAGTTCTGTTAACAACTGTGAATCGTACTCGGCTGTAGGCGAAAGAAAGAGAATTCTATAGAGCTACAGGGAAAGGAAGAGAATGAAACGTCTAAAGAATACCCAGATCTACCTTTTAACTTCAAGAGACGGGAGTTTCCCGTGAGACTTGCATTTTCTGTTGCGATTAATAATTCACAGGGAACCTATTAAATACCGCGTAGTTGTTTTGACATCTCCATGTTCGTCATATGGACAACTACATGTCGCTTGCTGAGGGGTGGGTCCCTGAAGAATTTATTCACAACGGATTTTGGACAAGTAACCAGAAATATTGTTTATAATCAAGTTTTGAATTAAATGAATGTATTAAGGTTACACATCGTTTGCACCTTGATGCCTACATAGGAGACGAGGTACTGGCAGAATTGAAGTTGTGAGGACGGTCGATGAGTCGTGTCGGGATAGCTCAGTGGTAGAGCGCTTGCCCGCTAAAGGGAAAGGTCCCAGGTTCGAGTCCCGGTTCCGGCACGCAATTTTAATCTGCCAGGAAATTTCAAATCGGCGCACACTCCGCTGCAGAGTGAAAGATTCATTCTACATTTCTTTGTTTGGATACTGAAGTTATTATTTTGCATATTATGCAAGACGGCCTTATTCCTTGAATACTCAGACGTAAATATGACATGCTATTAAAAAAGGAGATGGACAGAGAGAGAAGGGATATGAGAAGTACTAACTCAAGGCAGGAATAAATAAATACCTGGGCAACGCCGGGGTTTCAGCTAGTTGTTACATACATTAGCGGAAACGTCAATTGAAGTAACGATTCTTAATCGTAATTATACAAGGAGGCCAGAGAAACTTATATAAGTCGAAAGTGGCACAAAATGAAAATCATATGAGTACGCAGCTGTGAAGAGTGGTTAAAGTACGTCTGTTTCGTTACTATGCAAATATAATTGTTTGAATTTTGACAACAGGAACCAGTGTAGATTATATCTATGTATTAATTTCCTGGTGAAGACAGTGGAAATTTTTAGAAATGTTGGTATTTGCCTGAAAGAACAGGCATTTCAGGGCGTAACATATTTACCTCAAGTCAATATTTACCAATATTGACAATATACACGTATCACCGAGGCACTGCACGACGTCGTAAATGGTCGTATGGTACATATTAAAGAAACAAAAATACTGGTCGTCCAATTACCATTTGAACTAAGTATCCAATTTTATAGTAACTATTAATTTCCATTTTTATGAGTTGAGTGATAAACATTGTGTTTTTCTACGTTTCCTTGTCTTTTTATTTATTTATTTATTTATTTTTGTTTAATGTTTGTATGTGATCTAATGCAGGATTATTTTTTTCCATAAAAGAAAGCAATCTTTCGTATCGTAAATATGCCAAAGTATTTTTTTCCACCAACATTTACGAATTCTTCACTTATTTAACAGAATATAGGATTCTACTTTCGCATTGTCATTAAAAAAGGTGAATTCGAGATTTTATCAGTTACATCTGTTTGAACGGACGGGTAAAATGCATCCTCCGTCCTTTTAGAGGTATTTGTTTAGGCTTTCAGACAAACTGTATTTAATTAATTAGACTTGCTACATTATCTTCAACTTTTATCGATAGCCTATGCCCTGTGTTGTCATTCCATAAGCAAAATTTCTCGGTTTTTGAGGGTCATTAGTGTAAAGCAGTTTCTATTAATTATGATTGGCTCGTGCAGGGATTAAATTCTGCAACACGACGCCAGTTCTCTGCCGACCGCCTACGAGAACCATAGCTGAGGGATTGTGAACGAGCCGGCCGCGGTGGCCGAGGGGACTGAGGCGCTCCAGTCACGATCTGCACGGCTACTACGGTCGGGGGTTCGAATCCCCCCTTGGGCATGGATATTTGTGCCGTCCTAGTACGTAAGTAGTTCATAAGTAATGAAACTTCACTCTGCAGCGGAGTGTGCGCTGGTATGAAACTTCCTGGCAGATTAAAATTGCGTGCCGGAACCGGGACTCGAACCTGAGACCTTTGCCTTTCGCGGGCAAGCGCACTACCGACTGTGCTATCCCGACACGACTCACGATGCCGCCTCACAACTTTACTTTCGCCAGTACCTCGTCTCCTACTTTCCAACTTCACAGAAGCTCTCCTGCAAACACGCAAGACTAGCACTCCTGGAAGAAAGGATATGGTGGAGACATGGCTTAGCCACAGCCTAATGGATGTTTCCAGAATGAAACTTCACTCTGCAGCGGAGTGTGCGCTGATATGAAACTTCCTGGCAGATTAAAATTGCGTGCCGGAACCGGGACTCGAACCTGGGACCTTTGCCTTTCGCGGGGAAGCGCACTACCGACTGTGCTATCCCGACACGACTCACGATGCCGCCTCACAACTTTATTTCCGCCAGTACCTCGTCTCCTACTTTCCAAACTTCCCTTAGGCTGTGGCTAAGCCATGTCTCCACCATATCCTGTCTTCCAGGAGTGCTAGTCTTGCGTGTTTGCAGGAGAGTTTCTGTGAAGTTTGGAAAGTAGGAGACGAGGTACTGGCGGAAATAAAGTTGTGAGGCAGCATCGTGAGTCGTGTCGGGATAGCACAGTCGGTAGTGCGCTTGCCCGCGAAAGGCAAAGGTCCCAGGTTCGAGTCCCGGTTCCGGCACGCAATTTTAATCTGCCAGGATGTTTCAGTTCATAAGTAGTTTGTAAGTTTAGGGACTGATAACCCCGTAGTTAAGTCCCATAAACTATACAAACATTTGAACAGTTTGATTGTGACCGACACCTCCGAGGAAGAGTCTCTGCTAGCGACGCCGCGCCCCCAGGAGTCCCCCCAATGGAATAGGTCGTCCGGCTCCGTCTCCCTGGCCGTTCTCTCAAAGCTGTCGTCATCCCCCTGGCATATACCTAATTGGTTAAAAGAAAACTTTCAGTTGCTATTTCTTGTTTTTGCCTTGGTTTCAGAAGTTTGTTAGTTTGTTTTGTTTCCAGAAGTTGATTAGTTTGTTTTGTCAATAAACACAATTTCCGTATCAAACAGTGTCTTTCAGTTATTATCTCCGATGCGAGATATAGCAAATAAATCACCGATTACAGTAAACAGAATACCTGTCATTTTCACTTTAAATTTTACAGAAAGAATTTCACACTCTGCCATCAGATATTGCCAACCAATGAATAATTGTAAATCATGTTTGCAATATTTATCTTTATAAAAAAGTTAAAAGGGATAAAAACATAGTTTATTGTATTACTAATAGTATTTTTACTTTTACAGACATATGAAGTGAGTACTAACCATCTGAAGAATATTCTAAACTGCAACAACAACAAAAAAAAAAACTTAACAACTAACAGTTATAATCTATAACTGTGCTTGAAAAATAATTAGAATAAAAATAGTTGACAGGATTGTCTATACTCTGGTGTGCTAACAGTTGAGACAATAGACACAAGTTTTGGCAGTGCAGGTTTTTCTCACCTACTTTTTTCCCTTCAGACACACGTTTGATGTTTTATTACCCTCTTGTTCTTTGCTGGATACCTGCATTTGATATCGCCTTGTATTTTTACTTTGTATTTAAATTAGCGCCAGTACAAAGTGCTTGCAAGAGGATATTGGCTCTTCTATACATTTTGCAGGGGGCAGCAAATAGATTTTTGCCGTGAGACAGCAGAGATTCTTGGCATTCCTAAACCCGTGACGCCGTGCCACCGTCGCTTGAATAACGTGAACGCGTAAAAAAAATTAACCACAAGCTCATTATGCTACTATCAAGATTGACATAGCCCACTTGGCTTGACCAAAGACACAAAGGGAAACTTCTGGAATGGCGACGCACCTGACATTTGTTGTCGTGTTATAAGAACTATTAGAAGAGCGTCCCAGCCGTAGTTTTCCTGTGGATTTCCAGTGTCACGTCATAAGTCTAAATGTCGCTAATCTACATCTACATACACACTCCGCAATTCACCGTGAGGTGCGTGGCGGAGGGTACACTGTACCACTACTAGGCATTTCCTTTCCTATTCCACTCACAAAGTGAACGAGGAATAAAAGAATGTCTATATGCCTCCGTACGAGCCCTAATTTCTCTTATCTTGTCTTTGTGATCTTTACGCGAAATGTAAGTACGCGGCAGAAAGATCGTACTACACTCAGCTTCAAATTCCGGCCCCCTAATTTTACTTAACAGAAATTCACGAGAAGAACGTCGTCTCTCTTCCAGCGATCCCCAATGCAGTTGCCGGAGCATTTCCGTGACACTCGCGCATTGGTCGAATCTACCGGTAACAAATCTAGCTGCTCGTCTCTGAACCGCCTCTATGTCTTCCTTTAAACTGATCTGCTGCGGGTCCCAAATACTTGAACAATACTCAAGACGTGGTCGTACAATCCACAGAAAACAGAAAGCCGCGCTGTATGAGTCGTCGTCCGATCTCTCTAAATATTTCGTATTTCACATTTTTTTTGGCTCAAGTGTCGTAATATTCTCCAACATTTCGTGATCAACATCTAGGCACGCCCAGAAATTTTTTAGAAACTTATGTTACGCATAACAAATTTTTAAAACTGGTTTGGGTAAAAGTGACTCACAAGAGACTACTGGTACTTATGGGTGGTCTAGGGAGATTAAATTCCATATAGTCATAACCGGGTTTGGTCCTGCGAAGAATATGGACCGGTGTAGGGCTTTGGAGTTGCGGCAGAATAGCGGTGCGCACTAAGGCGCCCATCCACGGTGCGCGCGGCCTTTCGTCGTCGGAGGTTCGAGTCCTCTCTCGGGTATGGGTGTTTGTGTTGTCCTTAGCATATGGACTGAAGACCAACGTCCCTTAGATTTACAAATATTTGAACATTTTAGTGCTTTGAAACAATCCAATGGGTAAAAAATGACCTACATGGTACTTCGGGGCCTAGGACAATGTTAAAAAAGCTTATTACTTCCTGCTAAAGGTGAAATGTGTCGCTGGGCGGTCAATGGATGTATACGAGGATTTTTTTTTTTTTTTTTTTTTTTTTTTTTTTTTTTTTTAAGTAAGTACAGTTCTGCCACACCGATGCCGCAGCGCTGCGGTTGGTATTCTGCGCATGCGCACGTGGTACCTACATCTGTTGTCTACGCACTGACGCCATTACATTCTTCCTTGTTTACGTTGTGTACTGAGTGTTTAAGATGCCACAGATAATCGTGAGTTCCGCCGACAGTGAAGTACGGGCTATTCTAAGATTTTTTTGTGCTAAAGGCCTAAAAGCGATAGATATTCATCTTGAGATCTGTACAGTTTACGGAGAAAACATTGGAAACGGGAGGCCACGACGTTTGAATCGAGGATTTACTGCAAATGTCGTACACTCGTACTCTCCATTAGGACAACAAAATGCGTAAGCAATAGCGCGTACTACTCAAGTGTTATCGAGAAAATCGCAAGATAAATACGTTCGGTCGTCAAATATGTACCATATGTACCTGAGCGTGGCGGTTTTTGTCACGAAGAGGCGCCAGCCTGGTGGTTAGAGTCATTGGTCGCTGGATCGAGTCCCGTTCATAACCGTTTTTTCCCAACACCATCATATTCGTCACCATTTATATTACAATTGATATAACGAGATACATACGTGTTATCAGGACTTTATTAAATTTACAATGTTATTTACAGGTCTACAAAGTTTTTTATCGGAAATAATATAATATTCATAACTAATTATCAGAGTCGATATTTCTGGAAATGCTGCGTTGTGCATGGTTTGCTTCCATATTATCGGATGAATGAGAGGTTTTTAAAAACGTTACCGAGGTTTGTTTCTCCATGGAAAACCTCAAAGGACCTTGCGTATGCGGAAATACATTTATTCAATGCAACTAGTGCCGTTTAACTTTGTTTTCAATGTTTTAACGAAAAATGCCATCCTGCAACTCGTAATGTCGAAAGCGACGATTATTTGTACATCTTTCGAAAGTCGTCTGTGGCGGACAAAATTTCCAGGTAACTAGTAGTTTCGGGCTTCTTCGAGGAATAAGGGATTTCTCAAATCACGGACAAGCAAACATTTTCACGTCAGTATCACTTTATGCGTTGGTTGTTTAATAGTCGGTAGTTATGAATATAATATTATTTTTGATAGTAAAACTTGGCAGACAGCCAAATAACATTGTACATTTAATAAAAGTCCAACTGATTATACGTATGTTTCCCGTTATATGAACTGTAAATTAAATAGTAATGAATATGACTGTGTTGAGAAAAAAAAGTGACTCAATCCAGTGACTAACGAGTACGAGGCTGGGACGCTAAACATTTTTTTTTCTTTTTTTCTTGCAGGTAGATCTATGTTTTGCGGTTCTTGTTTCGGTTCGTTCTCGGGTGTTCGTTGAATATTTGGCTCAGCTTTTTTATTACAGAGGGCGTTTAGCCCCAGGACCGGGCATGCTGAGCCACGGCGCCCGGCACCACTCGGCTGCCGCCGCTTCGTGACAAAACCGGCCACGCACAGGTACATATGATACATATTTGATGACCGACCGATACTATCTTGCGGTTTTTTCAATAACGATTGAGAAGTACGCGCTACTGCTTACACATTGTATGGCCCTCATGCAGTACTACGAGTGTTCGAAGTCTGCAGTAAATTGGCGTTCCGAATGTCGTGGCCTCCCCTTCTGAGTGATTGGATGGTAAGACTGTGAGTGAGATGGCCGCACAAATATGCATGATGAACAACGGAGTGGGCGTCCTACGGTCATTAATGAAAGTTTGGTACAGGAAGTGGAAAATAAGGTGAGAGAAAACAGTCGATTTACGATTTCATCCTTCCGGGATTCCTTTCCTAATCTTTCTCGACGATTACAAAGTCAAAACAGTTGCGATGCAGTGGTCAACAAGTCAAGTCGAAGACTTCTATGAGCCAGCAACAGTGGCCGAGGGGTCAGTTCCGCCTCAGACGTGCTAGAGTGAGGAAGTATCTAAGACCTCTGAGTCGCTAGAAGTTTGTTTACGTTGTGCACGTGCCGTTTCTTTTCGAATACTTGTGTTAGAGTGAATACGTTTGATCGCGTCTGTGACTTGATTGGGAACTTGTGTAGTTATTTTCGTCATATGCAGTTAGCCCTGTTGGGTTAATTTGCGATATCGTCCCAACGATACCCAGGAAGAACACCCTGCAATTTGAATTTGACAAATCAACCCGAAACAAGCAACCGAGCTCACTGGTAGTGCATGATTGGATAACAGGAACCTTTGGAATCTAAACCGATCAGGTTCAAACAGCCTACTCTGATTTGGAACAATACTGTTTTTACATCAAACTGATTACCCGGTGTTACTGGATCGTCTGGTGCGTCAACACGGAGGGGACGCTGAATTTCGTCATCGAGATGGGTCGGTGAGTACTGTTAAAATTTTTAATGCTAGTGTGGAATATATTAATGTACGAATCTTTAACCTCCCCCCTGAAGTAGAGAACTGCTTTCTAAATACGGTGACATTA
This sequence comes from Locusta migratoria, assembly GCA_026315105.1. NCBI lineage: Eukaryota > Metazoa > Arthropoda > Insecta > Orthoptera > Acrididae > Locusta > Locusta migratoria. Next base: position 431,483,830 of record CM048747.1, read on the forward strand.
GGAACATTCTCCTTGAACGGTGGTCCGGTCAACATAAATTACAATGCTATAATGTCGTTCGCTCCGTTGAAATGCACGTTAAGTAAATATCCCGACAAACATCATTGTTTGCGGGTATAGAGAGCAAGTTCAGAACTCTGGTCAGGTATCGACATGTTATATATGTGTAATCAAAGTGGTCATGTAAGGCAAAACTGTGCACAGTATGTCACAGTTTTGAAACCTACCTTCCAGCAGCGCAAAAAACTGACGCTAGCTGATCTCTTGCAAGAAAATCGTGTCGAAGTAGCTAGTATACTACTACCCTCTGTCACTGAAAAAGATGCAGAGCACACTCCTAGCAAAGAGTTCCCTCCATTGCCTCAAAAGCTCGACACGAATTCGAACCTCAAAAGTGTAATACCCACTGCACCTAAATTAAAAATTAAATAAATAAATAAAATGTTTGTATAGCTTATGGGACTTAACTACGGGGTTATCAGTCCCTAAACTTACAAACTATTTATGAACTAACTAATACTAAGGACGGCACAAATATCCATGCCCGAGGGGGGATTCGAACCTCCGACCGTAGGCACCTAGCAAGCGTCGCAAAACTCGCGATGGTAACAGTACTGGTGAGGAAACGCAGGATCCCGAAAAACCGTAAAAATTTCAAAAGACAGACATTGTACTGACGTAGAAATGTACGACGACGATGCACAGAAACCCATGATACAATCCGTAATTGAGCAGAAAGAGCCGAAAGTATTGCCTCCGTCAGTGTTCCTCGACGTCAACACCTCAAAGCGCGGTGCCACCACAATCCCACCAGGAAACGATACCCGATGTAAATATACACAGCATGGAAATCACTGCAGGTCAACAAACCGTATCCAGGCAACACGAACACGAAAGAAACGCCGCTGGCGATACCGGTAACAAAGTGTCGTCGGCAGTGTATACACACTGCCTGATTCAGGAACTGTAAACACACACGCAGGCACTAGCGGTGACTCGCAGGACGACAGGCAAAGTTCGTCGCGAACCAAAGAAGCGGTAGTTGCAAATCTGCAGACAGAAGTGAGGCAACATTTTCCAACGTCAGTAAACGTTGAAAAATTGCCCTCCACTTCTCGGACAAAGAAACGTGATCGTAACCTGCAGGAAAAGCAAAACTAAGGGACGGACTGATTTCATAAAAACCAGTGAAGGATTATATGTTCCAATAGACACGAAGATGGATTGGGGAGATTCTAATGATCCTATACATTTAAAATACCATGCAACACATTAGGGAAAAAGCGTTCAAACTGATAAGTGTAAATATAACTGGTCTGACATCCGATCTGAAACTTGCAGCATTTAAGCAATTCGTTTACGACTCTGAGGCTGACATCTTATTTTTACGGGAAGTAGCTGTTTCTACATTACAAATTCCAGAATTTCACACAGTAGAGAATGTAGCCCAAGAGCAACACACAACCACGGCCATCATAGTCCGGGAAGGAATTCCCGTAACAGATATTGGAATGCTCGAGTCTGGTCGTGGCATTACTTGCAAAGTATTTGATGTCACATGCGTTAATCTTTACGCGCCTTCAGGAAGTAGTCACAAATCTGACCGCAGTGTCTTCTTCAAAAATGAAATCAATTTATTACGGAAAGATTCACCGAATGTCTTGCTAGGAGGGGACTTCAATTCTGTCCACCGAAAAGACCAACGGACGAACATTAATTATTGTAAAGATCTACATGAACTTGTCCACCACATTAGGCTGCAAGACACATGGGAATTCTTTTACCCTACCGATGTAAAATTCACGTTTTTCACCCCCACCTCCAGTAGCCGTATCGACACGATTTATACATCGTCCCACTTAAGGAACCGTCTTAATGATGTTGATGTCATACCAGCACCATTTACAGACCATCGTGCATACGCCGTGACAATCACTCTAGATAGGCAACCCACGAAAAGGTTCGGAGGGCAGTGAATGTTGAACACATCGCACCTCCACGATAAAGAACTTGAAGAGGTTATCCTAACAACTTGGAATACTGTTCTACGCTCTATGGATAGACACAGATCCAAATTAGAGTAATGGACTCTCACAGCTAAGAGGAAACGAAGGCAAGCTTTCATCACTTGTAGTTATCATACAACACGGGATGAGAAACGGACCACTGAATTTTACTGTCCAGTTCTAAGAGAATTATACTATCAATCCGCTGACAGCACAGATTAAGAGTTTAAAAGCTAAATGAATTAGTATCAAGAGAAGACAACTTGATGGACTAAAAATTTTGAAGCGAAATCTTTTCGTGTGCCATCTCATTAAGCACAGAAAATGTCGATCACGAACTTTTAGAGATTGCCTTACCGCACATAATGGTGCTATACTAGTGGAACTAAAAGACTGTGCAAGATTCCGAAACTATTACGGATTTGTATTCCGAGGTACCATTTGATAACAATCTAGCACTTGTGTTCGTTCAAAAACTTGGATGTAATGTAACAGCAGACGACAACGCAGATCTGCTGTCGGACTTTACCGTTTCAGACATCTTAGAATTAATCGTGCAATCCGCCGCCAACAAGTCCCCTGGGCCAGATGGACTGACCAGAGAATTCTATCACCGTTTCTTGCACATCATTGGGCCAACCTTAACTGATATTATAAACGAAATTATCCGTGGGCAGGCAATACCGGAAGTGTAGAGTAGTTTTAGTACCAAAAAACCGTCGCCACCACACCATTGACAAATTGAGACCAATCATGTTGCTTAACTTTGATTACAAGACTGTGGTGAGAGCAATTAAAAGTAGAATGACTCCAATAGCAAAACAAAGTCATCCAGTATCACCAGACGTTTATCCCAGGTAGGACTATCATGGCCATTATAGCCGAAATCAGGGATGTCATTGGGATTAGTGCAGCAACCAGTGTCAACTGTGCCTTACTTTTTGTCGACTGCTCGAAGGCTTTGACCGCGTCAATCACCAATATGTGCTGAGAATCATGGGGAGGGGACGGTTAAATAACAGAGCTGTTACCGTGTTGCAAAACATGATCACGAGAATAACCACACTAATGAGCATCAATGGACAACTGACGAAAGCCATCAATGCCAATAAAGGAGTACCCCAGAGCAGTCTCCTCTGTATGATGTTATATGCCGTTTCATTGGAACCACTTTTAATAACACTACAGACAAAGTTGCAAGGCAACTCTCGCAGGCAACCTCTGCTATTCGTGCGTATGCAGATGATGTGGTAGCAATCATACGTACTGAAGACGAAATAGGGATATTGAAATCAGAGGTAGATAGTTATGGTCGTATGTCAGGAGCATAAATAAGCGAAGAGGAATGTAAAATGGTCAGCCTTAGAGGTTTCGAACAAGTAAGGACCACATGGGTAAACAAAGTGGAAAATCCAAAATCCCTGGGAATTATCTTCGATAAAAATCCACTTAAAATGGCTGCAAAAAATGGGACCGCGATCATAAACGGTATGCAGGGACTCATCTTTGAAAACAATTGGCGAGCTGTGACGCTTCTGGAAAAAACAAAAATTGTCAGCATTTACCTTTTTTCCAAAGCATACTACCTTGCACCAGTATATCCATTACCCACATTACCAGCTAAGAAGATCATGAAGTTAGCCAGCAAATTTTTGTGGATGGGCAGCATATTAAACTGGACTGCTTCACACTCATGAAACCGAGAATGGTAGGTGGACTGGGCCTAACTGACGTCGAACGGAAGGCCACAGCACTGTTTCTGAAGCGAACACTACGAACGATATCTGACCGTCCACCTGACTACACAACTGTTCCAAATCGTATGCCTGAAAAGTATGAGCCCACCGATCGACATCAGTAGGATCAACTACCAGTTGAAGCATGTGCGACAGTACGATCTCGAACTAAGACATATGAAGACATGTTAACTCACCCGATTTTAAAAACTAAGGCTCTCATGCAGCACTGGCGTCGAAACAATAAACCAAACACTATTGAAACCAAGTTTCCTTCCTGTCACTGGAAAATTGTATGGAAGAATATGTCTTCAGCCATTAACAATGGAAGTAGCAGCGACGTGGTATCGAGTGGGGAATAACATAGTGGCCACTAATGAATAATTGCATTTGATAGGATTGAAACAAATTGATAACTATATTGTGACTTCTCGACACATTAATACACCGCTTCGCCAGCCGTAGACATATAGAAAACTGGAAATGGGTCACTGATATACTTGCACAGTTGTCAAACGGGTCGACAACACCCTATACGCCTGAGTTATTAATAAAACCGGATAAAATGTTCTACACCCCTCTGCAAAGAATAACACGCTGATGTGGCTATTAGCAAATAAAGTCAATTATGTCACTACACACCGCGGACAAGATGACTTGACCAGTCTCCGTGCTTATATGCAAATAGCACTCTGGAAGCTACGAAAGACCGAGAATTTGCCATAGTTCTTTGGCAATAGAATGATCACTGTATTTGAGAAAATAGGAGTCGGCTAGTACGCCACCCACAACTATCAATGTAGAGTGATGTTTCGTTAAAGTTGAACAGCAGTACAGTCTGTGCTCACTGGTTTAGTGATGGTCGGCGGCGCACCAGTCAGAGTCTGCATTGCCACTACGATTGGGGATTCGAATCCCCCTCTAGCATGGATATTTGTGACGTCTTTACTATAAGGTAGTTCATAAGACGTTTGTAAGTTTAGGGACTGATCACCCTGCAGTTAAGTCTCTTAAGTTTAACAAACGTTTGAACTTTTCAATATTTTTTCGCAATAGCGAATTTCACTTTGCGTCACTGTATAAGGTATAGATGTTCTACCAAATGGTGACATATGAAAATTTATGCCGGGCCGGGACTCGACAGACTTTCATGTAAAAATAAATTTATTACGATATCTTAGCACGTATTTAAAAAAATTCAAAACTGTACTTAGGTTTAAAAAAAACGCCTCGTACTTTTGGCAGCATTTCCAACATCTCTATATTTTATCCCGTATTTTCAGTTTGAAAACTTGGCAATGTTAACTGATGAAATAGAATAAAAAAAATAAAAAATAAAAAAACAATGATGCAGAGAGAAAAAGTTGCGGTACTGCATGAAACAAACTGGCATTCCACTATGTGAGGCGAAAACGAGTCTAAAATTTCCGTAAGTAACAAAACAGTTGGCTTACTTTACATGTTTCGCTAACAAACTCTTGTCAATCCAAAAACGAAGCAAACTGTAGATTTATATGATTACAGACCGCTGAACATGTTTGATTGTCATTAAAACGAAGCGCGTCTGCTGAGAAGAATCGCATTTTATTTGTAGTCGCATAGACGGACGAACACTGCCATTCATAACTATAAAAGCAAGCCGCGGCAGAATAGCCGTGCGCACTAAAGCTCCCAGCTGTGGTACGCGCGGTCTTTCGTCGTAGGGGGCTCCAGACATCCCTCAGGCTTGGGTGTTTGTGTTGTCCTTAGCATAAGTTGTTTTAAGTTAATGTAAGTAGATTGTAAACGTAGGGCTAATAAGTCCCTTAGATTTACAAACATTTGAATTTTTGAAAATAAAAGCAACTACAGACGAAGAATATTTAAAATCTGTTTAAAAGGAGGCGGTAGGCAAAAATTCTTTAAAAATGAACTTTTTCTGTTCCTAAATTATTTGGACTCTTCTGAATATAACGATGCAAAATTTATTGCGATCCGTGAACTTTTCATATTTCATTTGTATTTTTAAATTAATCCATGTGCAGAAGATATGAGCTCCATTGTATGACAAGTTCATTTAAAAAAAAAACGTAATTTTATACCTGTTTCATATAGAAACCAGTAGTTTTCAACGGAGATAAGGGAGATTTTCTTACATTTCTTGGCTATATTGCCGTAAACAAATTTATACCTTTGCGCGCGAAATTATCAACAACTTATGTTTCGGGCAGTAAGTTTCTGTAGTTCTATCGTATTGCGTGTTTTATTGGTCGTGTAACATTCTGAAACTGCTGAAAATGGCTAGAAGGGTCATTGTCATTCAATGATGGCAATGTGGGAAGGATTAGGATATTGAATTTTATTTGTATCGTTCGTTGTATAAATACTATGAAAGGTTTGCAGCTGTTGCACAGGATACGACCAGTCAAATTGGACTACACCTCTCAAATGAGCACTAAGGAAGCGAGATTAATCAGGAAAATGTAGCTTTTGAAGCAGCAGGAAAACAGGAAAGCGATGATCATTATGGGGCAAGCTGTTTTTGAAGTTGTAGGTAGATAAAATTGTAACTATTAAGAACAATGAACAATTCTGCATTTTTCTGAGAAACTAAATTTTTAGATACATTTGTACCATTTTCTCAGAAAGTACTGAAACAACTATGTTCAAATTTTCATATCTGGTTCAGCAGAGCACAGCACATGCACCGAAGCAGGATTACTGAAAACTATCAGACAATTACACAATAATGGGGGATTAATGTAGAAAATTTTAATAAATACTTGTATCTTATTTTTAAAAATTATATCTCATAAAACTTAATAAGATGTTTTTATTCTGCTTCAGTGTATTCATGATATATGACATAATAAGCTACAAAAATTTCAGATCATTATCTTTAACAGGTCAAGAGAAAAAGATACACAAATTTACTTAATATAACATTACCGAGATTGGGCCTACCGCCTCCACTTAAACGTTGCTTAAGTGTACTGAACTGACGTTTACACGTTCTATTAGTAAATTTTCTTTACGCCATCTCCCAGTGAGGAGTATTAAGAAGACAGAGAGGTTTTGGTAGGGGCCTACTATTATAGGTGCGGTGGCGTCGCTCGAAACCTCGTTCCGCGACAGCCGGAGGGTTTCGAAGGTCATTTCAATGACGGAAACACACTCACAAGGGAAACTGCCACTCGCAACCCTGACATATTAACAGGATAACCCGTCAAAAACTGAAACAGACCAAGCACGGGAACAGGGAGACACTGTACAGAACTGCAAAGAAAAGAAGTAAAATAGAAACTGTGAACGGTCCAAGTTAAATATGTTCATCATTGACATAATGGCAACAGCCATGCTGGCTTGGTTCTGTGATCGGTGTGTTGGACTGCGAAGCGAGATCTATGTTCAAATCTGCCTAGTCTTGCTATTTCTACTTTTCGTTATACAGAAAATTGTGATTCCTCCGTCCGGCCGTTGACGCAACTGTTCGCTGTATTCAATTTTGTGCCATTCTTGACGCGAAACGTCCGTGCCAAATAACTGCTCCATTAGCAGCAGAAACGAAGAAGCTCTTGCATGAGAGCTGCAAAAGTGTGAAGAACTAAGGCGACAAGTAACCCGAATTCTTGAATGGAAAATACATGTCATGTATCATACACGGTGGTGACGGTATGTGTCATACAGTAGCAATCTCTTACCAACGCACCTAACGTGTACGCTTTGGTGACTGAGATATGACTCAGTGCCCGATATCGATGTTCGTATGAATATTAATGAGATTACTCCTAAAGAAATGATAGTAACATAACGGCTTGTCATATAGCATCAACGCAAAGTCTTCTCTCACATAGATTTCTCTGTGTTCTATGACACCATACGTCAAATTAAAATGAACATGTCCTTGAATTTCGGAGAGCTTGGAAGTTTGGACTGGTCATTTACTTTATTATCATTATTATTTCTGTGAGAGGTCTACGTGCCATATCGCGTTCATTTCCTGTTCGCCACACACACACACACACACACACACACACATATGACTCATACTACACAACTCCCTGCAGACTATTACAAAGCATGTGAAACCCACCTCCCCCTTTGGGTTCAATAGTGGCCTTCCTTTCGCTAAAACCTTTCCATCGTTCTGATTTTGTATTACTTTATTAGGCAATGGAATTTACAAAGTGATCAAATGTTTGTAATGCCCCAGGGAGGACTCGAAACTCCACGGCGAGCAACCGCGCGCTCCGCAGCGAGACGCTTTAGACCGCTCGGCTACTCCACCGCGGCAGTGATTTACTTCATCGATCCATCAACTTATGGATTCGTTCTTGGCTTTCATCGGAAACAGTATTTTTCGGTAGGATATTGTTCCTCTATAATTGACCCTGCAGATTAAAGGGATTGTAGGGATTCTCTTCGCGTTCTATTTGTCACCGAACGGTGCATGAGGAAATTGCGTCTCATTGTCATCGAGCTGATTAAAGACACCTACACCGAGTTAGCCATCTTATGCAGTGTGGCGGTTACATCTAATACCACTATAATTTACCCCCTTTTGAATTCCATTAGTGCGTGATATTCAGACTATCTGTAAACCACTGAACAGCAATGACTTTTCTAATTTTCTTCATTTACTTTGACGTATGAGGGAGGAAATAATATGTCCCTATGCTCTTCCTGTAATCTAGAACAATGTCCCGCAATTTCAGCAGTGTACGTATTGCACAACGAATATCACGTAGCGATTGTCACTGGAGCTCGTTGTTAATATCCGTAAGTGCTCGTGATTAAACTCTACGCTCTCCGTTAGAGCTACTCAATCCTTTCTATCAGCCTTACTTCATAAGAATTCAAAACCATTTAACAGAGTCAGCGTTTTATTAGATATTTATTTTGTGAATGAATTATTCCTCGGGTTACTCAGATTCGATGTTTATGTGAGTGGTTAAGGTATTTGTAATTGAAGTCAGAGATTGGAATACACCCACAAATAAGTGACGGCATTGGATGTAAGAGGTTGGTGAAGGTGAGGACTTTTTGATGGTAGCGTCAAACGGGACACATCACCAAGTTTTACCTTCGTCCTAACCCTGCCCCAGCAGTTAATAACTATAAAGGTACAACTGTGTAATTCTGAGAGTCCCAAAGAAAACCGGTAGATATTACGTACAAGATTCTAGTAACTCTTAAAGGCAAAAATCAACTATCGTCATAAGTATAAGTACAGTTACTTGGAACCAGCCTGTGATCTGTTTAAAAGGGCTGCTGCAATTGATGGCCATGTCTATCGAGGCGTCACTGACTTCGAGAGACGCCGTTTTTAGTTGTGCCCAATAAATAAAAGTCTCACAATGTTATATACCAAAGGACTCAATTTGACAAAAATGTTTTCAGGGAACTTGTTACTGATACAAGCCTTAGTTGGTTCAGATGTTTGACCGGGTGTTCTATCTTGTTAGAATACTGCGTACAGCTCCTATGCATGAATCAGCCAAAGAAAGGGTCAACGATCTGTAGATGTCTGGTATTATTTAAGACGTAGTGAAAAAGTATTGGGTCAATAAACCGCAAACCGGACAAAGTAAACGAAGCACATATTCTCTCTGAAAGGAGAGAGTTGGGAGTTGACACTCCGTTCCAATTGTAAAGAGCTACAGCAAGCGGTCTGGAGCGCTTCGTTACGGATTGCGCGGCCTCCCGTGTCGTTGGTTCGAATCCTCCCTCGGGCATGGATGTGTATGTTTTCCTTAGGTTAGATTAACTTAGTTTAAGTAGTTTGTAGGACTAGGGACTGATGACCAACGTAGTTTGGTCCCATAATGTTACAAACATTTGAATTTTTTTGAACGACAATAAACTCAAGATGCACAATAAACTCAATGTTCCCGCCGCGGCCGAATGTCCGAGCGCATTGAGGCGCTATGCTCCGATTGCCAAGGCCGTTCGAATCGTCTCTCGTGCATGGATGTTTGTGTTGTCTTTAGTATAAGGTAGTTCATAAGTAGTTTGTAAGTTTAGGGACTGATGACCCCGCAGGTGTCCCATAAGCTTAACAAACATTTCAACATTTGATTTTCAATTCTTTCCTGATGCTAATATTTTAACCGATTGTGTTGACACAGTGGTAACATACTATACTCGCATTCGAGAGGACACTGGTTCGAATCCATCTTTAACTATCCATATTAATGTTATCTTTGATATCGCTAATTCACTTTATGGTTTCATTAAAAGGGTATGACCCACTTTCTCCAGCACACTTATCTAAATTACCCCAGCCTTAACTCCACTTCACTTCTATTAACCCTTTCTTCCTCAAATTTTAACTTTCAACCACACTCTCATTGTAGTCTTTTAACGTCAAAGCTTTTAGTATACGGTTCAGATCACAAGCTTGTAATGGTGAGGAGTATATTCAATTTTAAGAGCATCTTGCTGAAGTAACAGTTGCCTGAGGAGCGATGAGACCAATTTCAAGTGAACTAAAGACGTAGACTTCTATGAGGAACATCAAGTAGAGTTAAATTGCCAAGAGTCGAAATATTTTTAAATGAGGAATGTTAGAATGACATAGGGACGAAGAAGGTAACTGTGAAGAAACAAAGAGTACAGAAGAAATACTTCATTTGATCGCCGAAATAAGGAAGTACAAAAATGCTCAGGGTGTTTCGGGAACACAGATATACAAGTAACTTAGGAATAAAGTAGACAGGAGGTGTATAGAAGCTAAGGCTGTAATAAAAATGGGAAGAAATTCTTTAACAGAGATATAGCACAAGTTTAGAGACACATATAGTTTATTGTAAACATATAGTCGCCCTCCTACAACCTTTGAGAGTTAGAAAAATTGGACATTCCACTCTGATAAAGTCCAACATCCTAGATGATATTCCCAGGGGGCCGATATAGACTCTGACCACACTTTGTTACTTATGAACTGTGGATAAAACTTGAGAAACTGCAAAAAGGTAGAAAAGTAAGGAGATGGAACCAGAATTAACAGAAGCAACTTAAGAATGCCGAGAGTTTCAGACGGAGCATTATGCAAGGGGTGACCATAAAGGGAAAAAGTAATACAGTGGAAAATGAATTGGAAGCGTTGGAGATACGAAAGGTCATATAGGTAGAGGAACAAGACCTAACAGAAATCTTTGTCGACACAGCACCTGAACTTAATTGGAGAAGAATGCAGCAAGTGAAGCAGGCAAAAGGGAGTATAGACAGCGGAAAAATGAGCTGGTCAAGAAGTGCAGACTGGCTAAGCAGGAGTGGCTAGAGGATAAATGCAAGTCCGTAGAAGAATTTATAAGTATGGGATGTAGACACTACCTAACGTAAAAGACACGTTTGGAGACATGTAATGCAGCTCCATGATTATCAAGTGCTCAAATCGAAAATCAGTTCTAAGCAAAAAATGGAAAGGAGAAAAGTGGAAGGCATATTATATTGAGGGCCTATGCATCGAAAATGAAGTTAAAGGAAGATTTTAGAAAGGGAGAAAGAAGTAGAGGTAAGACATATACTGCTGACATAGTTGGGAGAGGCTCGCATTAAAGAACTATTCCACCCCATGTGCAAAATTTGAGACAAAGGAAATAACGTCAGACTTAAAGAAGAATACAATTATTTTAAAAAAAGGAAAAGTGCTGACAAATATAAAGTTACAGAACTATTAGTTTATTAATTCATGGTTGCGTGATACTAGCACGAAATATTTACAGACGAATGGAAAATCTGGTGGAATCAGATCTTAGCGACCAGATTGAATTTAATGGGAAGTAGGAACACAGGAGACAATCATCGCATTATGACTTAGCTTAGAAGCTTAGATGGAATAATCTACGTTTTTGTCCTCTGCAGATTTGGAGAAAGCTATTGACTATGAGGACTGGATTACACTCATCCAATTATGAAGGTGGCAGGGATAAAATATACAATAACCACAGAGCAGTTACAAGACTTAAAGGGCATGCCGGAACGTAGTTGTTGAGAAGGGAGTAATAACTATTAAAGTTATAAGAAATAAGAACATTGCGGTTTACCGATGACATATTTCGTTGCGTTAGACGCAGTAGAGACCTGGATCAGCAACTGAATGGAACGGGCAGTGTCTTGAAAGGAGGTATGGTTGTCACAAGATGAACATTAACAACAACAAAACAAGGGTAATGGAATGTAGACTAAGAAAATGAGGCCACGATGAAGGAAGTCATTAGCTAATGAGACAATAAAATTAGTAGTTATGTTATTGGAATTACAAAATAACTTCTGGCGCTCGAAGTAAAGAAGGTATAGATTGCCGAATGACTACCAGCAATACGTACAGCATTTCTGGAGAAGCAAAATTTGTTGACATTCAAAACTAATTAAAATGTTAGCAAGTCGTTTCTGGAAGCGTATAGCTGGATTGTAGCATTGTACGAGAGGGAAACATGGCCGATCGGGAATTCAGGCAGAAGTGTGGTGCTACAGACGAATGTTGAAGATTAGGTTGTCAGATAACATAACTAATGAGTAAGTTCTAAGCGGAATTGGATAGAAAAGATCTTTCTGGCATATATTGAATAAGAGAAAGAATCGAATGGTGACACATTGTGATTCATAAAGAAACCGTCAGTTTAGTATTGGATGGAAGCGTGTGGGGTAAAAGTCATAGACGGAGAGCAAGAGACGAATACAGTAGGCAGGTTCAAAAGGATTTGACTTACCGTTGTTTTCAACAACCTGAAAGTTCCCTTGATTGTCCGCAATAATTTGAATGTTCTTTTTCTTTTGAACGGTCAGTCATACTTAACACTGTAAAATGGATTTTCCAATTTTGTGATATTACGTAGATATTTTTGATTAATTTTGTATAGATTTCTCTGTTTAAGGTTACCCATCTTCTTGTCTGGCTATGTAGCAACAACATCATCAAATAGTCTATGCATAAATACTTGAGAATGGCGACATTCGCCGAAAGTAGTTTACAGAAGAAAGGCAAACCATAAAATTAAAATAGCGACTGTGGCATGTGAGTACATTGTTTAAATATGGATGTCTTAAACAATTGTATCAGTTATCAGTTGCACTACTTACAGCCAATATGTCTGAATTTACAATCACATATCTATCAATTTATTGAAGACAATAGCCAAGATCGCTTTTCATATTTTTTTCATTTTTTTATTAAGATTACTGCTTTCGGTAGTTTAACTGCCATCTTCGGATCTTAGATTTCATTCTTTAGAACGTCATTACTAAAGGCTTTTAAAAACACATTGGCTTGTCAACATTTAAATAAAACATCCTGTAATAAGGAGTGGTCACTTAGTGACTACACCTTATTAGAGGCTGTTGATGTTCTTGTTTTATTTATATATTTACAAGCGAACAATTCAGTTGGCGAGTAAATGTGTTTTTAAAATCTTTCAATACTGATGAAATCTAAGATCCGAAGATAGCAGTTAAACTGCCGAAACCGGTAATCTTAATAAAAAATAAAAGCCATATTTGCTCTTGTCTTCAAAAAAACTGATTTAAAGATCGCCCCAAACATGACAAAGCTTTATGACATATCTGTCAGTCACGTAACAAAAGCAAGTCTCCAAGTCCAGATTATGTACGAATTGGATTCCTTTCGGAGTAAGCTGATGCAATAGCTCCATATATAGCTACCATACACAAACTCTCGCCCAGCAAAAGATCCTTACACAAACACTGAAAAGTAGCATACGTCACTCCCATATTTAAGAAAGGTAATAAGAGTGATCCGTAAAATAACAAGTGTATATCATTGTCGTCAATTTTCTGCGCGATTTTAGAACCTATACTTTTCCTCAAACATTATTAAGTACTCCGAGGAGAATGAACTATGGAACTGTAGTCAACATACATTCAAAAAGTATCATTTTTGTCAAAGTTAGCTTTTAACTCACGTGATGTAATGAATGCTATCGACAAGAGGTATCAAATCGTTTCCATGGTTCTAGGTTTCCGGAAGGATTTTACACTCTACCTCACAAGTAGATTCTAATCAAATCTGTGCTTATGGAATATCGGCACAGCTGTGCGATTGGATTCACGATTTCCTGTGAGAAAGGATACACTTTGCAGTATTAGAGTGATAGTTATCAACTAAAATAGGACTGTTATCTGGCGTTCCCCAGGGAAGTGTTACAGTGCTCCTTCTGTTCCTTACCATTATAAACGATGCGGTCATTTATCTGTTAGTAATGTCACTACAAAATCAAAACCAACTGCAATACGATTTCTATCACATATCTGCTTGATGCAAAAATTGGCAGTTGACCCTACATAATGAAAAGTGTGAAATCCATAACACCACGGAAAGAAATCTGACGATCATCATAAATAAATCAAACCTACAGGCACTTAATTGAAGAATATACCTGTCGTTGCTGTTGTGGTGGTGGTCTTCAGTCCGAAGACTGGTTTGATGCAGCTGTCTACATCTACATCTACATATATACTCTGCAAATCACATTTAAGTGCCTGGCAGAGGGTTCATTAACCACTTTCATAACTTTTCTCTACCGTTCCATTCTCTAATAGCGCGCGGGAAGAAAGAACACTTAAATCGTTCCGTTTTTGATCTGATTTCTCTTATTTTATTGGGATGGTCATGTTTCCTTAGGTAGGTGGGTCCTAGCAAAATATTTTCACATTCAGAACTAAAAGTCGGTGATTGAAACTTCGCAAACAGATCGCGCCGCAATGAATAACGTCTTTCTTTTAATGATTTCCACCCCAATTCGTGCAACATTTCCGTGACGCTTTCTCCCTTGTAACGAGATAAAACAAAACGAGCTGCCCTTCTCTGAACCTTCTCAATATCTTCCATCAGTCCCACGTGGTGAGGGTCCCACAAGGGGCAACAGTACTCCAAGAGAGGACGCACACGTGTGATGTAGGCAGTCTCTTTGGTGGAGCTGGTGCATCTTCTAAGCGTTCTGCCAATGAAACGTAACCTTTGATTCGCCTTCCCCACAATATTTTCTATGTGTTCTCTCCAGTCAAAGTTGTTCGTAATTATAACTCCTAGGTATTTGGTAGAATTTACGACCTTAAAGTTTGACTGATTTATCGCGTAATTGAAGTTCAGCGGATTTCTTTAGTGGTCATGTGTATTACTTCACACTTTTCTTTATTTAGTGTCAATTGCCAATTTTCGCACCAAGTAGAAATTTTGTCTAAATCGCTTTGCAGTTGCTTTTGATCCTCTGTTGATTTCACTAACCGATAAACGACAGCATCATCCGCGAACATTGTAAGAGAGCTATTCAGATTATCTCCTAAATCGTTTATAAACACGAGGAAGAGTAGGGGATCTATAACGCTTCCCTGTGGAACGCCAGATATCACTTCTGTTTTACTCGATGACTTACCGTCAATTACAACGAACTGTGTCCTTTCTGATAGGAAATCGTGAATCCAATCGCACAATTGGGGAGATATTCCATAAGCACGCAGTTTCATTAGAAGCCGCTTGTGGGGTACAGTATCAAAAGCCTTCCGGAAATCCAGAAATATGGAATCGATTTGAGATCCCTTGTCAATGGCACTTAACACTTCATGTGAATAAAGGGTAAGCTGTGTTTCGCAAGGGCGATACTTTCTGAATCCGTGCTGACTATTGGTTAATAGGTCGTTCTCTTCGAGGTAGTACATAATATTCGAACAAAGTATATGTTCCAAAATCCTACTGCAAATCGACGTCAATGAGATAGGCCTGTAATTTTGGGGATCACTTCTATTGCCTTTCTTGAATATTGGAGTAACTTGGGCAACTTTCCAGTCTTTGGGTACGGATCTTTCGCTGAGTGATCGGTTGTAAATTATAGCTAAGTACGGAGCTATTGCATCAGCATACTCTGAGAGGAATCTAGTTGGTATACAATCTGGCCCGGAAGATTTATTTTTGTTTAGTGACTTAAGTTGTTTTACTACTCCAGGAACATCTACTTCTAAGTTTCGCATGCTGGCAGCTGTTCTTGGATTGAATACTGGAGTGTTCACTTCGTCTTCTTTGGTGAAAGAATTTCGGAAAGCTGTGTCTGCCTTAGCAGTACTGTCGTCGGTAGTATTACCACTGCTATCGCGTAGTGAAGGTATTGTTTGTGTTTTGCCGCTAGTGTACTTCACATATGACCAGAATTTCTTTGGATTTTCTGCAAGATTACGAGACAGGATTTCTTTGTGGAAACAACTATAAGATACTCGCATTGAAGTCCGCGCTAGGTTGCGAGTTTCAGTAAAAGATTGCCAGTCTTGCGGATTCTATGTCTTTTTAAATTTTGCATGCGTTTTTCTTTGTTTCTGCAACAGTGATCTGACCTGTTTTGTGTACCACGGGGGGTCAGCCCCCTCTTTTATTAATTTATTTGGTATAAATCTCTCGATTGCTACTCATATTATGTCTTTGAAAGTAAGCCACAACTGATCTACACTCGCATTTTTAGTTTTGAAGGACTGGAGACTGTCATTCAGAAAAGCGTGAAGCGAATTTTTATCTGCTTTATTGAATAGATATATTTTTCGTTTATTTTTGGTGCATTTGGGAATTTCGATATTCAGTCTCGCAACAACAACTCGATGTTCGCTAATCCCTGTATCTGTTTTGATGCTCTTTACTATCTCGGGATTATTTGTAGCTAGCAGATCAAGAGTATTTTCGCAACCACGTACTATTCTAGTGGGTTCATGAACTAACTGTTCGAAGTAGTTTTCAGAAAAAGCATTCAGAACTAGTTCGGACAATGTTTTATATTTGCCCCCTTTTTTGAATACGTAATTATGCCAACATATCGAGGGCAAATTAAAGTCGCCACGGATTATAACAGTATGCTACTCTACACTGTGCCTCTTCATCTGAGAATACGAACGTCAACCTACATCCTTTTGTATCTGATTAGTCGTCCCTCGGTCTCCCTCTACAATTTTTACCCCATACACTTCCTTCTCGTGCTAAGTTAACGATTGCTTGATGTCTCAGAATGTGCCCCACCAACAGTGGGGATATTTCAGAAACACCTTCTCTCCCCAATTCTGTTGAGCACCTCCTCAATTGATACGTGATCTACTCATGTAATCTTCATCATACATCTGTAGCATCATATTTCAAAACCTTCAATCGTCTTTTTGTCTGAACTCCTTATTGTCGGTGTTCACTCCCTTACAATGCTACAGTCAAAACAAATGCTGTCAGAAAGGACTTCCTAACATTTAAACTAATATTTGATGACAACCAATTTCGCTTCTTCAGAAACGTTTCTCTTCCCATAGCCATTCTGCATTTTATATCTTCTTTACTTCGGACTTCAGAAGTTATCTTGCTATCCAAATAAAGAAACTCATGTATGGCTTTTATTGCCTCATTGCCGCGGTGGAGTAGCCGAGCGGTCAAAAGCGTCTCGCTGTGGAGCGCGCCGTGGAGGTTCGAGTCCTCCCTGGGGCATGGGTGTGTGTGTTTGTCCTTAGGTTTAAGTAGTTTGTAAGCTACGGACTGATGACCACGCAGTTTGGTCCGATAGATTTAAAAACATTTTATTGTCTCATTTCCTAATCTAGTTCTTCAGCATCACCTGATTTTCTAACACTACATTCCGTTACCCTCGTTTTACTATTGTTAATTTTTATCATATAACTTCTTATCAAGACACTGTCAATTCCATGTAATGGCCCTTACAGGTCCTTTGCTGTCTCTGACAGAATTACTATGTTGTCAGCAACCTCAAGGGTTTTATTCCGTCTCCCTGGACTTCAATTCTCTATCCTAATTTTTCCTTGCTTTCCATCACAGGTTGCTCAATGTACAGATTGAACAACATTGGAGAGAGGCTTTAAACCTTACTCCCGTCCCAACCACTGCGACCCTCGCATGATCTTCGGCTCTAATAATTACTGTCTGGTTCTTGTACAAGTTGAATATAACTCTTCGCTCCCTATGTTTTACCCCTGATATCTTCAGAATTTGAAAGAGTTATTCCACTCAACTTTGCCAAAAGCTTTCACCAGATCCACAAATGCTACAAATTTCTAAAATAAGTCGTAATGACAATATTGCCTGGCGTGTCCCTACTGAAACGTGTATTTTGCGTGTGTTGTCGTGGTGTAGGCGTTGAGGTGTGACTGTTTATTGCTCATTAAACCTGATATCTCTTTGAAAAATTAAAGCAAACACCTAGCCCTGCACCCTAATTTGCATTCCTGCAGATTGGTTTTTATATCCAGCAAGTTATTTATATGCAAATTTATCATAATCGTGGGCCGCCACTGTGTTTTATATAAAAATACAGAAAAATTAACTGAGCCTATCCTAACTCTCGAGTGGCTACAAGTTAAGATGTAAAAGTGATACACTATTTTTTTTAAAATGTGAATCAATATTAATGAAATAAAACTCAAGTCAATCTGAGCTAACAATTTCCCATTATTTGCACACATGAAAAAATAACCCAACAAAATAAGTGAGGGGGTTTTAATGAGGTAAAACATTCTGAAATAAATGATTATATTTAACCATAAAGATAATGCAGCATAACAGAAAAATCAAAGTTTGTAACTAGTTGTCATTGTCAACACAGATTAAAAAACAAGACGATTACTTTAATGTTCAAATGTCTGTAAATCTATCGGACCAAACTGCGTGGTCATCAGTCTGTAGCTTACAAACTACTTAAACCTAGGTAAACTAACCTACGGACAAACACACACACCCATGCCCCAGGAAGGACTCGAACCTCCGCGTATTCAGACCGTTACTTACATTAACCTGTTTCGGCGGATCTTGGCGCTATCATCAGAACTAAATTAATCACAAAGAAGACGATCAATAAAAGCAATTGCGTCGCTAACGTACAACACCCGTTAAAAATCTTTGTTTCCAGTTAGTCCTTGCAGATGCGGTTATCACTGTGTCCCCAGTGGTGTAGAGGTCAGCGCAACTACCTAGAAAGCAGGAGACCCGTGTTCGAATTCCGGCTGGATACACATTTTCAGCTTTGCCCTTTCGCAGTTGATGTCATATATTCTTTGTATATGAAACAATAACAACTGCAGGATAAGAAGTGACGTCTGTTCTTTCCTCAAAGAGATACAGTTCGTTTTATTAGGAAACATATTAAGTTTGGCATTGGGGCCTGCCTACCGTCAGTAATTGGTCTCACAGATTTCTCTATTTTGTGGGTTTTAATTTGTGACCTCAATTTTGGCAGTTCGAATGACATTTTTAAGGAACACTTGGACTTCTTATATAGTAGGAAGCATGAACTGTCGATTTTTCTCCCATTGAAGCAGGCGATCGGAATTTTACTAATTTTTATAATTCCATTATCCTCAGAAAAACTCTCTGCTTTGCTATATACTCATGTTTATAAATTACACATGTTGCGTTGCTCTTATCAGCCTTCACAAATAACGCTTTGCTACATTCAAGCTTTATGTCTTCCGCTATTTTAATTTCATCAGTTGTCTTTCTTTGGTACTGAACAGCATTTATAAGACTTTAGCCATTTTAACAGCGATGGCTATACTGTCACACTTCTGTGAATATGAGGCGTCCAGAGCGATTTCTGTTTTCGCAATGATTTCCGTGGTGTTACGTTGGTTAAGTTTTACCGGAATACTATACTGGAGACCTTTTTTTAACAACACGGATTCCTCGTGCGTGAACTGTGTATTAGTTATATTATCAATTCTTTCGGCCAATTTAATAGGTCATCTGGGTTCTGTCACTATCTGACGTCCCCTTTTATTAATCGGTTAAGTTTTGCATTATGTGTCGTCTGAACACTACGAATTTTTAAACTTTAAGATTTTTAACGCGTGCTGTACTTTAGCGATGCAGGTACTTTTATTGATCCTCTTATTTATGATTATTTTAGGTCTGATGATGGCGATAAGATCCGCCGAAACCGGTAAATCCAAGTAAAGATCTGAATACGCGAACCTGGCAGTAACATTAATTTAACATAAAAGCAGATCGCACCAAGCACTGACGAGAATATTCAGTGTCTTATCAGGGATCAGGATAGCGCAACCAAATAGTATACCCAAATAGGAGTCATGCAGAACTCGCAGCAGAAGCGTCGTCGGCAGTCACCAGGCTCAGCGCCGGGAGACGCTAAACGTGACGTATAAAACGCGCGAGAGCCGCAGGGTGGCGATATTTAACCACTATTGTATGCGCTTGTGGATGCCACGCGATAATCAAATAACCGTGTCTACGGTAAGCCAGACTAACTATGGACGCAGATGGCGATGCCACACAAAATGAAAGTTCAAAGTGTGGTAATATCAGACCAACAATCTGAAAAATAATCAAAGGTCCCAACCGACCAAAGCGGTGGAAAATACAATTCCAAGCTCAACACTTAGAAAAATGTCGCGACACGACGACGGGTTATCACCACGCTGGTACTCATGAGTGTCTCTTTTTCTCGCCGCTCGCTGCTCCTCTAAAAACTCGGTAGCCGCGAGGACAGACACCAACGCTGAACCCTCAGGCCAATCGTGATCGTCCTCAAAACATCTGCCTAATCAAACCGACGAGTTCGGAAAATGTGTAATCAGCCAATGGCGCGCTTTTACGTCAACTGAAGGCATATTCCTCCCCCAACCTGCCGGAGTACCCACACTTGGTCACGTAGTCCAGCTGGATTCTTAGAAAATCCAAAAGTAATTAGCCGCCGCCATCAGCGCCCAGCTGTATACAGCTCTCTGCGGTATCCACCTCACTGTGTGAGATGCACTCAACTTTCTTTTCTCACGCAGCCTGGTGGTCCCAGCAATATAATAAATGTCAAAATTCTAGGTATTCCGCCAAGTTAACAGAGGGGAGACACCGATTTCTCGTGAAGATCAAACGGCGTGACCGCCCCAGCGCCAGCTGCATTTCGTTAACCGGAAGGAAGGAAGGAATCTTAGGGTTTGACGTCCCGTCGACAGCGTGGTCATTATAGACGAATCTTACGCTGGGATTTCTGGGTAAGAATGAGGGAAGGAAATCGGCCGTGCCCTTTGAAAGGAACCATCCCGGCATTTGCCTGGAGCGATTTAGGGAAATCACGGAAAACCTAAATATGGATGGCCGGAGGTGGATTTGAACCACCATCCTCCCGAATACGAGTCCAGTGCATTACCACTGCGCCACCCCGCTCGGTCGTTAAACCGAAGACGCCACACCCGTAGCAGGCGGACAGACACAAACTCCCATTGTAAAGCTTCCGCTGGAGGGCCAAGCAGGTAATGAGTGGACCGCGGCATTGAAGAAAACCACCAATACCTCGCCCCAGAGTAATGGTAATATGGATGTCGTTCCTTCCTCTCACAGCCAAGTTTCGGCAGCAAGCCAGACAGCAGAATAAATGAAATGCTCTTTCTACACGCACTGTATTTAATAGCATAAAGATATTCTAATACCACCCCCCCTCCCCCCGTGGAAAGAGGACAGCCAATAAGACGACATAACAGCAATAAAATTAAATACTGATAGACAGAATGATATACAGTTAAGTATAAAACTTGATAGTAGAGAAATCGGAGAGACATATGAAGACAGAAAAATAACCAACACACGTCGCTACTTTTCTTTAAATCCAAACTGTTCTTCCCCAAGGTTGGATACCAAAAATGTTTGTTAAGCTTATGGGACTTAACTACGGGGTCATCAGTCCCTAAACTTACACACTACAAATGAACTAGCTAATCCTAAGGACGGCACAAATATCGATGCCCGAGGGGGGACTCGAACCACAGACCGTAGTGGCCGTGCAGACCGTGACTGGAGCGCCTCAGTCCCCTCGGCCACCGCGGCCGGCGGTTGGATACCACCAGCTTTTCCATTCATCTGTAAATAATTTATGTTAGTATTTTGAATTCACGACTTGTTAAATTGATAGTTCTGTAATTTTCACATTTGTTTGCACTTACTCTCTACGTAATTGGAATCACTGTATTCTTCTTGAAGTGTCAGAGCATTTCTCCTTATACATCTTGCAGTAGAGGTAGAACAATTTATTCATCACTAGCTCTCCTAACGCAGTTTAAACAGAATGTCTTCTACTCCCGTGGCCTTGTTTCTTCTCGAATCTTTTAGTGCTCTGTCAAATTCTTCTCGCAATATAGTACTTCCTATCTCATCTTCCTCTACTTTGTCTGCAATTTCTAGAATACTGCCTCCAAGATTATTTCCTTAGCATAGGCCCTTTGTGTATTCCTTTCAGCTTTCCCTATTTTTGCTTAGTACCGATTTTGCGTCCCAGGTCTATATACCTAGAAATTACAATTACGATAAATTTTAATTGGAGAGAATACACAGAAAATATTGTAGGGGATTCAAATGCCCTACTTACGAACATGCCTACACTACATCTGTGCGTCTTATTTGGAAGTACTGTTGCACATTGCGACGGGGCGGAACATGCTTTTCCCTCTTTCTGAATGATTGCCGATTTAGTGCTTGTTCCGTCAACGTGCGCCTTAATATAGTTTCAAATAAACAAAAATTACATCCTAATTGTGCACACATTCATGGGCAAATAGGGCGAGTTGCAAAAAAAAATAACATTCACCCCACAGCTATCGTTTAAAATAAATTTATTTTCTGCACTGCACATTTGTTAGATTATAAAAATGTTTTTAAATGACTTGAGCCATCATGCAGCTTCGCACTTTTCCCCACACAGAAAGATCCTTCAACTCCAAAAGAAAAAGCGGGCACTTTGGCAGATAAAATTGTAACACGTTGTGCTGTTACCAGGAATGGAGTGTTGGGATATCAGAACATTTTTTTTTTTCTCAAGAGTGAAAAGTTTCGTCTTAGTTCATTACTTAGGCCTTAAAGTGAACCACATAGTGATGAAGCAATCAACAATGAGAAGACATTCAGAAAACTGTCGGTATTTTCTTTTTTTTTTTTTTTTTTTTTTTTGTGAGTTTATTCTAAGGTTTCTCTGAAGTTTATTAATATTGACTGCAGTTCTTCTTTGCTAATTTTCATTACCAATTTTTAATATAAAATGATGTTTCACAATATAAAGATGTTTCACAACGTTTTATAAAATCACGGCGACGAGCAGCAGCGTTCCGCCGTCTTCAGCCGTCCACACGACACTAATCTGCCCTGCGCGACTCCGCTTCGGTTTTTCGAAGTCTCGCGGAAAAACCACTACGTCATGAAGTTCCCCTAGCTCAATGTTCCCGCACACGTAACGTCCCGGTGTGTGTCTCCACACAAGAGCGCGGCATCAGCCTGAGGGCATTGTCATGTCGTAGCGTGATGGGATGCTCACAAAGTGTGACTGACGGAGAAATTGAAACGGTTCAGAGGAGGACACCTCGTTTTGTGTTAGCGCGATGTAGAGGACAGATTGTCCGATGGTGCACAGTTCTCTCTCGGCATCAGGACACAGCTCAGTCTTAATATCGGGGCCGCAACACAGCAACGCGCAGGCAGTCCATCGCTGAACAAATATTTACCGACGCAGGATGTTCCTCGCTAGCACGAGGCCCGCGGCGGCACACACATGGTAGCGGCACAGGCGCGGGTTTCGGGGGGCAGCGCGCGCCGCTTGGCAGCTGCTGATTGCCATTAACGAGGGCCAGGGCGAGGGCGGCGGCCGCGTTCTAATCGTCGTGATTAAGCGGCGCGCATGCGCGCTGGCCGCCCACGGCGCTCAGGCGCGCTGCCCGCTGTTGACCTCTGCCCATCCACCGTCTGTCGACAACTGAAGAGCGCAGCTGACGAGGAGCTCGATAAATAGGGGGATAACAGCGGGCGTCATGCAGCAGTAGGCAAGGTGGAACCACGCACGCCGTCCTGTTTTGACGTTAGCTAATCCAGGATAACACCGAAGCCGAAGAGTTTGCCTAAGCAGAACAGTAAATCGGACTCCATACCAACACAGATGAGGCCTTGCATTTGAAAGACGACCGTCTGTCGTCTTCCATTAAAATTGTGATTTATTTGATGTCGCTAGATTAACATTTCGTTAAAACTAGAACCCCTCTTTTCAAGGCATGAGGAATAGCTTTTTATTTCATTTTTTAAAATATTAGTTTCTGAAATGTTAGTTAATATTGCTAGGATTTTGTCATTTTAATAATTAATTATTATCGTTATAAATGTGGCAATAAGTACGGCTTCTCTGCTATGCCACTGACCCTGTGAGAATGTGTACTTGGTTTACTTTTAAGTGGATGTGCGAGAATCTAATGGCTGTCTGAATGTGGGTGGTAATAGCTCTCTTTGCATGGTTCTCTCTGGCTGCAACTAGTAACACATACAATGCGTTTATCTGTTGGAAATCACTGGACTGAAAAACACATTTCTGCACACGATCAGAAGGCGTATTCCGAAAACTTTATCTATGTTCAAGAGTCTAAATTAAACATACTAGACAACGAATTTCTACCATCTCCGCAGACACAATAGAAGAACCAACCTTATCTCACCACGAACCCACACGAAGTGTGAAGATCGAGCAGCCAGGAGACGTGGAAACTACTGGAAACTGGGCAAAACCCATGATTACAGCGGTGGTGGGGATAGAAGATCGTGAGACTCGCCCTGGAGAAGGCTCGTCGATTAGCTTCTAACCAAAGGGTGTATAAACCTCTTTGGTCGCATCAGCAGCAGGGGTTGGTAAGGACTAACTAAACAAGTTCCGTTGTGCAATAAATGTTTTTCTTTAACCACCTTTATGAAATAACTTTGTGGTGGTTTGTTCATTAATGCGTGTGTGTAATTTCGTGTGAGCTGCTATGTGTATTGGCCACTGTATCGTTAACTTCCTGTTATTAGAGTAATTTGAACCAAGCCAGTTATCAATGAGGGGCTGGGAACAAGGTTTTGCAGAGGGTAGTAGACAATAGTTCACACAGACCTTTTTGCTAGGTTTACTACTAAAATTAAGCTTTTTTACAACAGTAAACTCTTACCTGGATGCCTCCTCCCAGAATTGAGCTTTAATTTCTTACAGTGGCCTACTTTCACTGTTCAGGCACAAATACTTCATAGAAGTAACAAGTCCTATACTATGTTGCCAGAAAGTTTATTTTTTGTAACAGGGGTGTAAGTGCGATTCCTTACTTCAAGAAATGTTTCTGTGTGTTAGCTTTATTCCTGCTGCTTCGCACACGTAGACTGTATGGTATGTGTTGTGGCGTAAAGCCAGCGCCACATGCCAGACGAAGAAGAACGATCATGTAGAAGGCAGCAATCGACCGTATGCCAATAGAAAGCAGGCGCCGCGCATCCTGGAGGGAGTAACCGAAGATGTGCGCGCTCTACAAGCGGCTTTATCTAGGCTGACATGTGTATAGATGCCCAGCAGTTACTATTCGGGAATACGACAGTTACTAGTGAGAACTCACAGTTACTAGAGAACAGAATCAGTCACTAGGTCTCAGCGCACCTAGTATCATACGGACGCCGCCGCAAGAAGCAAGAAGAGATAAGAAACAGAATTATGTTCTTAAGTAGAGTATTATCAGTTTCAGTGAATAAAACTTGTATTATTAAACTGGAAAGTTGTTACAGTGACTTTAATTCCTGCACCAGTACCTTTATAGACCACCAGACCGGACGAGAACTAAACAAAAAGGCGACGAGGACACAACAGTCTGCAATGGTTATTTCGACTTCAAAATATAAATTTTCATAGATTTAACTTTAAAAATGCTTTCCTAATCAAGTATTTTCATACGACTTCCCACCTTCTATTCAACAATGATGGCGGAATGAAAAGATCCCGAAACACATTTTTTTTATTCTAATAATGGTTGCAAATCAAAATTTTCTCATTTCTAGCATGAAACTAATCTCAGTAGCGCTCTTAAAAGACTTTCCCGTATTACACTCACTTAATGGTTGAATTTCCAAAAATAACTAAACAACGTCTTTTTAAAATTCCAATCAAAAAACAAAATCCGTAGTTTTGTATTTCTTGCCTGAAAATTGCCGGAATAGCAACACGTTTAAAAAAAAATCGTTCGTCCGCTATTCCACCCCCTGAGGGGCGGGAATATCGAAAAATCGCTGATGCCTACAGTGTAAGATAAACAACGTCTATAAATATCAAATTTCTACGTCTATGGATTCACATTTCAGCGCCGTTCACGGATCGAGAACATGAAATTTCTTTCTTATGCATTGGCGTCTTTCTTGGGTGTTTTAATTTTTGTGAGACGGGGACTGTAATTAGTCTATTTTTCATACTAACCTTGTGTTACTGTACCTTTCTCTTTACGCTAATTATGGAAATATGTAACATTTTTCTTTGTAGATCTTTATTTATTTTGATTTCTGTGCCTTTGGGGACACATCAGGGGTGATGGGCTCCTGGGATTGTAGTACATTCTATGTTTATATGAAAATTTCGGAATTTTAATGTTTATTGGCGCAGCTTGGCTGCTAAAGAGTGGTTTTACGTGTTGGGCATGGTCAGGCCGCGCAGAGTAGAGACGCTCTTGGAGGCCTCCCCCTCCCACCAACTTTTGCTCGCCTTCGGGAAAGGACGAGAGTGGCTAGCTTGACCTGTTTAGCGCCGACGCTACAGGCGGCGGAGTATACCTGGCAGAATTTTTCAGAGTGTGTGGGACGCTTTACACAATGCTGGCCCGCGGTGTACGAGGAGCGATAGCAGGGACTGCCTTTTAGTCATTCGGCCGTTTCACAAGAGAGGAATTTGCCGGATACAAACAATAGCAGAGTGCTCTGGGCCCCGGGCTGTTTATGGAGACGTATTGCCCTTAGTCGTTATCTAAAAAAACTTCCTAGAAAGCAGCATAGTTTGAACACAGTTATTGTGACAAATGGTTAGGTTCAGAGGAGAGCTTTCTGCCAGTCTGGCACCCCAGGGGTTTGGCTCCAGCGGCGGCATACATAGCACAACGTTAACATTTTTAGGTCGTGTGACCGTAACTAGGAGCAAGCTGAAATTCACCCTGGGAACGGTGAAATACGCGGGAAGCTTTGGTGGCGTGGGCGGAGCCTCTTGGCAGCCACAGAGAACGCGTCCTGATTTGGCAAATTATTTCATAATGACAGCTAAACTATTTGTCAATGGCGCTATGCCATCCGATTGGTTTGACTATTAGCCGTTAGCAGATATAGGTGCGTTTTCTTCGCGCGTGTGTGTGGCCACCCGTCACTTGCCGTGAGCTAGCGCAGAGCGTGAGGAGGCACGAAGACTTGTGGCTGAGCGTCCGAAGTGCACGGTCCTCGCGAGACTCCTGTTTGTGCGTCCGAGGGGTATGGACCTCGGGAGACTCCTGTTTGAGCGTCCGAAATGTTCAGACCTTGGGAGACACGGAATACTCCGTTTAGATTCGGGGGAGGACATCATCTTAAACGGTTCTCTGGTTAGACTTGTGTGTGATTCCGAAGATTCGGACCTTGTAGAACTTTTGATTACTTCACGGACGTTACATTGTCCTGTGGTTACGCTGTGAGCGGCCACAGTTTAGTTTTCGTTTTGCTAGAAGTCTCTATTTGAGCATTCGCGCCTTTGCGAATCGGGCATTGTTTTTACAAATCTTATTACGCAAGTGACTTATCGATTTGTGCCAAGTGGCCTTTGTGTCACCTATGCAAAATCTTGATTTGTCTACTAGCGTGATAGAATCGCACAGCAACCGCCTAGCCACGCCGACGCCAGTGACGCTGTGTTAAGTTACATGTCGACTCTGCCTAACAAGTCACAGCAATTACGGTCGGATAAAAAATTTCAGCTCATCTGCTCCAACCGCCTGCAGCCTGCAAGTCTGAGACGCTGCCGTCAATGATCATCTATGTGTGTAAGGTGACGCACTTGCTGGAGGCTTATATGAATCAGACTTGTTGGATTCTGTCCCTTATTTTATTCTTTTGAGATCTGGCTATTTACCCTGGGGAACTTAGGGCTAACGATAATTTCAGTCCCCTGTGTAGCCAATCTAATAGCATTCTGATTTGCAAAACCTCTGACCTTTGACTCAGCCAATCATTTCTGTGTCTCGATATTTTAACATTTGTAAAAGATTGTTTGAATACCATTATCTGTTTTTCATGATAGGAAATGTCATCTAATTTTGTGTCAAGATAGGATTTTTCGTGTTTAATTGTAATAAATTGATTTTGATCAGATCGTCTTTCATTTTAGAACATTCCTTTTTTCACTATTTTGGAGGGAAAACAGAATAGTTAAATTGCACAGTTTACCAATAATTTTTCAAGTACATTTTTGATTGTTTGGTATAACTGATACATTGCAATAGAGTGGGAATATTTATTATATGTTGGAAAATATGATCACACCGTAGCTGATCAGTAACATTTTAATTTTCCATATTTTGGAGAAATATGGTGGCGACCCAAGATAATTAATTGATGTCCTAAATTTATGTATTAATTCATAAATAACGACATACTTCACACTTGGCAACTCCTGCCATAGAATTAACGACCTACTTTACATTCTCACACTGCATTATGAATGTGCATCAAGTTTCGTTGTATATAACCTCTTTAGTATTTTAGTGTGAAAAGTCATCGCTGGTCTTCAGTCCGAATTTTGTATAAGCTGACGACTTGCAACCACTGTTTCCTCCACCCTTTTATAACTATCGACACGGAACTGCTATGGTGTAGAACAGGAGACTTTGTACTACAAAAACACAGAGAGACCGTTCGTCTCCATTGTGTAGTTTTTGCTGAAGAGCGAAATATTGACACCCACACGTAGAATTTGATATAAGTTGGTAAATTTCACCTCCGATATCTTCCACCTACTTATCGTTATCAACCCTCTACCACCATACTGCGCAATGGGAGTCTGATATCTACTACCACATACAAACACCATTCGTTTGCGATGTGTAGTTATGGTTGTAGAGTAAAATATAGGCAAAGACACCGCAATCTTTATGTATATTAAGATGGTTATACCTGACGAAAGTAGTACGCACAAAAGACAAACAATATTGATGATTAGTTTAAAGGTATAACATCAAAGAGACAATTTACAAACATAATCAACACATAATGCATAATGTATATTAAGATGGTTATCCCTGGCGAAAGTAGTACGCACAAAAGACAAACAATATTGATGATTAGTTTAAAGGTATAACAACATCAAAGAGACAATTTACAAACATAATCAACACATAATGCAACATGTTGTGCTTTCGAAGTTTCAAATTGAAACACCCATCAACATTTTTTGCTTTTCCTTCGGTGCAAGATCTCCTGAATACTGACTTTGAGCCTATATACTGAATATGGTTCCTTAGATTGTTCACACTATTACTCAACATTCGTTCCTCTAAAATTATATTACGAAATTCCGCGGTATCTCCAGGTCTATTGCAGAAGTTTTTTCTCCTAACTGCGATGAGAAATACACCATGCGATTAAAAGTATACGGACACCTTTCTGAAAATTACTTACAAAATTACTTCGTAGCGACCTCCACCGATAATTCTGCAATTCAGTATGGTGCTAACTGTGGTGTCGCACAAGTAGAAAGTGCGCACCACCTACTTTCGCCGCGCGCCGCCATTCACGCACGGCGTGGCGTTCTCACGACGACAGCCACGAGCGCCCTCTGCTGCAACCCCGCTCGTGGCCACCACGGAAAGACACCGGGCACTTGAGACTGAGTTGGCAACCAGTTAGGACCTTCGTAATCAGATAGGCACCAGTGAAGACTTTGCTATTGTACAGGCACTAGGAAGGCCTCTAACAACTATCTATCAACATTCTGCAGTACTATGTAAAAGTTAAGTATTGTTACATTCTGTGCAATATATATCTCTTTCTAATTTACTCGAGTGTTTTTAGTTTCTGCCTGCTCCCCTCCGTACCTGCACCAGCGTGCTATCCTTATTCCTGTGTCGGTCTCATCCACTCGGCCACCGACACCTACGACGAGGCTGGGACACAAAAGCGGCGACGAAGTTGGGACACAAAAGTGGCGACGAGGAGTGATAGAACCTTGGACCAGCCCGCTTGCAGCAGCCAGACAGCAGCAGTCGAGCACGCAGAAATTGCTCCCGCCCACCCACCCTTATTATAAGAATTTTGGGGGAACATATTCAGTTACGTGTTTTGTGGACTTTTTTGTTGCAGAGCGTCCTCTTTCGTATTGCATTTGTGTTTTGTTATAATTTACTTGTATGCGCGGCGCCTAATCGGTCAGCATGGCCACTACCCCGAACCCAAACTTAATGGAAATTATTCAGTTACAGACGGCGCAAATCACTCAACTACTGCAGGCCGTGTCGCAGTTGACGGCACAGGCTGCTCACCAACAACAACAGCCGTCACATCAGCAGCCCACACCTGCCGCTGCACCGCTTCCTACATTTCGCCAGTACAACGAACGTGAGGAAGAATGGAGCGACTATTTCGCACAGTTTCAAGAACTCGTCGCGGCTCATCAACTTACAGGTCAGAGAGTGAAGAACCTTTTCTTATCGATTGTGGGCCCCCAGACCTTCGTACTATTGCAAAAACTTTTCCCTCTCGCATCTCCTCGTGATGTAGACTTTGAACAAATGGTAGATGTACTGAATGCTCATTATGAGAGAAACGTTCTTGTAGCCGCTGCACGATACCGATTTTTCAGACTTAAAAAGTTACCACAGCAGTCACACCAAGAGTGGATTACAGAATTGAAGGGCTTAACCCGCCAATGTTAATTTACTTGCTCTTGAGGACTTTAGTATAGTGACGTGATGTTGAGGGATGCGATTACGCAGAATATTCAGGACCCCAGAATTAGAGCAGCAATTCTGAAACAGTCTGACCCCTCATTAGACAGTGTACTGCAGCTTATAGATGCGCATGATACTTTTGACTTAGCAGATGTAGAAATGCAAAGCCACAGTGTAAATTCAGTGCGCCGTAACGGACGCTTTCCTAGCCGTAGTTCTCAGTGTAGCACTAGTGATTCTTACAATAGTACAGGCCGTGCTGAACAGACAGTGAACAGTAGCGAGTGTAAAAGTGCGACACAAAGGTCGCCCCGTCGTGTTAGAAACAGTGATTTGAATAAGGGGCGCCAACGCTCATTTCAGAAAAATGTACGTAAATCTTGCCCCCAGTGTGTGTCTCGCCACAAGCGTGCTCATTGCCCTAGTCGCAAAGCAACCTGTTATCAATGTGGCAAATCAAGACATGTACAGTCTGTGTGTATGCAAATTAAAAACTCAAAGAACGGTACCGTTAGAAACAGTGCTTCGCAGAGTGCGAGAACAGTTCATTCTGTAAATGTTATACGGGCTGTGGAATTGAACAATGCTTTCCTTGGATCTCAATTGCAAGAAAGTAGTTCTGCCTTTTTAGGGTCTTCTCAGAAGTGCTGCCTTCTTTGAAAGCTGGACTTCATGTGTGCCAAGTCAACTGATCACTTTAACAGCAGTTCTACGTTAGCAGGACTTTTGAGCAGTCGCTCTTTTGCCCTACTCAGATGGTGGTCACCTTTATTATCGGAGGTCCCGCACCTGCTATTATGGTGGATCTTCAATAATTGCACGTGGAACTCTCACACGATGCCATCTCGCGGGGTGTACTGTGCCCGTATATTCTAGGTGCCTAGTGGTCGGTCGCAGGATTTCTACTTTGCTTAGTAAGTTCCTTGTGTGCTTGATTATGAAGTCTTGCACAGTGTCCATATGGAGCTCGTCATGCAACTCTCTCGTTCTGGCCCATCTAGGGGCTCGTAGAATGAGTCGGAGGCACTTGTTTTGCAGTACTTGTAACATTTTTATATTGGTGGGACATGCCGTTCCCCAAGACGAGCATCCGTGTGTCATGGCAGGGAGGACCGTGGATTTGTATAAACGAACTTTGGTCTGTGTGGCCATCTGGGTACTATACAATAACGGAAACAGTTTATGGATTAATTTAACCATTTTTTCTTTCTTAAGTAAAATGTGGTGTTTAAATGTTAACTTATTATCGAGCTGCACTCCGAGATATCGAACTTGCTGAGACCAAGGAATATTTGTATTGTTTATGTGGAGAGTATCGCGTAGATCAGGTCGTCGCCTGGTGAACATTACTGCCTTGGTTTTGTCGGCATTTATCGTGATCATATTTTGATGTGCCCAACTTTCAGTAAGCGTAAGCTGACGCTGGAGTCTGATGATGGCAGCGGTCAGACGCCGACTGCTAGCCAAGAATGCAGTGTCATCTGCGAACTGAGCAATTGTAACTTGGCGGACGGTCGGTAGGTCGTTAACATATAGGATAAACAGTGTCGGCGATAAAACAGAACCTTGTGGTATGCCTTCCTGGAGCGTTCGAATACCAGACCGTTGATTTTCCAGCTGTACAAGAATCGTCTGTCTGTTAGGAAATTGTCAACTAGTTTGATCAGGTGTAGTGGGATTAATCCAATATTATGCAGTTTAACTATTAAGTTAGCCCTCCAGACTTTGTCATACGCAGTCTCAATGTCTAAAAACGCTGCAGCTGTATAATACGCCCGGTTCATATTATACGACAGAAACTCCGTAACTCGCAACAGTTGGAGTTCGGCTGAAAGGTGGGGTTGGAAAGCGTATTGATCTGGTCTTATTACATCGTGTTCTCGTAAAGGAAGTCTGAGTCGGTGAAGGATGATCCTTTCAAATATCTTGGACATAGTCGGTAACAAGCTTATGGGTCTATGATTGCCAGGTTGTCGTGGGTCCTTTTCAGGTTTTGGTATAGGCGCAATTCGTGACGTCTTCCAGTCAGTGGGGAAATAAGACAGTAACAGACAGCTATTTAGGATTCTTGTTAAAAGAACAAGTGGCTTGTTAGGAAGGTGTTTCAAGTGGACGTTGGATATGCCGTCTGGTCCTGCAGCTGAATGCGTTCCCAAGTTTCTGATAATTTTACGGATTTCTGTCGGTGTTGTCAACTGTGGTTGCGTGTCATCTCTTGCTCGTCGTATGACCTGAAGTTGCCGTTCTACGTCTCGAATGTGTCGACGTGGTATATCGAAGTCATCAGCCCGTAATGTATTTTGGTGCTCATAAGTTTCTGCAAACAGTTCTGCCTTCAGAAAGGGATCGAAGACTAATCCTGCTGGTCCAAGTAAAGCTGTTTTTGGCGCTTTAGGGGTTTTCATCGCTTTAAGGAGGTTCCAGTCCTTACGTTCATGGAGCAGAAAAGACTCCATTCGATCTTCCCACATTTCTTGTCGCCACTCTACGGCCCTCCTATGTAGTTCCCGGGTAAGTCTACGCAGTTCGCGTTTGTCTGCCGGATTTCTAAATCTTGTCCACCTCTTTCTAACCCTATTTTTCAGCGATTTTAGATCTTGGATGAGAGGAGAAAATTCATCCGTGGGCCTCCTTTCAAACTGGACCGAGACTGTAGCATGTTTATATGCGTCTTTTATGTGTCTGGACAATTCATTGATAGAGTTATCAATAAAAGCGGTGGATGAGACATCGGCTGTGGGGCGTATATGTCTCTGTAAATAATGTGCATATTGGTCCCAGTTCGTGATATACTTCAAGGGAGGTCTCGGAGGTTCAATAGCCCTGTTTAAGTGACCAATCACAGGGTTATGATCTGAGGTGAGATCATTTATCGTGACTAAGTTCGGATTAAACCTCAAGTTCTTAAGTATAGTGATGTCCAGCACATCCGGTCTGTGGTTCCGGTTCCTTGGAATGTGTGTAACATCGACGGGTCCGTAGGTTATTGCTTGCAAGCGCTCTTCTAAATTGTAGAGTTGTTGGCCCTTAGGATTATTTGCGCGAGAATTCCACGCAAAATACTTTGCATTGAGATCCCCGCATAAAATAATTTTGTCAAAACTATCGAAAATGGTGAGAAGATCCTCTTCGTCCATAGGATCAGCTGGACGAATGTAACCAGCCACCAGCGTGACATTTCCATACTGCGTGTTTATGGTGACTGCAGTGGCTTCGAGTGTGTTAAGCGGCGGTAAAGTTTCGACTGAATGTGGAATGAAGTCACGTAAATATATAGCGGTGCCTCCCCCTCGCCTTCCCTGTCGGTCTGTCCGATACCCCACCATGTTCGGAATTTTGAAGGTCTGTGTTCGTCGTAAATGTGTTTCTGTCAGAAATAAGATGTCCACTTTGTGGCGGGTTAGAAAGTCACAGAGTTCTGTTTTCTTATTTTTGACTCCTTCGGCGTTAAAATTACAAAATGTTAAGTCGCAGGTCCTGTGGATCCTCGCAGCCATTACGGAGCAAAGATTTGCATTACGCCGTCCACCAGGACCATTATTTTGGATAAGATGTCAGGTGCTGTGTTGAATTGACGGAAAGTATTTGTTATGACTGCAAAGATGTTTCGTTGACGAAGATTTGAAAAGAATGAGTGAATGCCTCTCACAGTCTCAAGTATATCAGCAAAATCAGATGTTGGTTGGCCTTGAGTGGCATCTGATGTGTTCGCGGCGGTATGTTGTGCGCCAGGGATCTTCCAAGGATTCTTTTTTTCGCAAGACCGGGAACTCTTGTGGATTCTGGATGTTAACCGATGTTTGGGGTTGAGTCGTTTGTCGTCTCGATTGAAAAGACTGGGCTTGTGCTGTGTATATGCGCAATGCTTCTTGAAATTTTTCACACCCTCTCCAAGAAGCAGCGTGATTCTTGTTACAATTAACACACGTCGGTTTATGGCCGCGAGGTTTATCGCAGTCTTTCGATAGGTGGTGTCCTGGACATCTTACGCAACGAGCTGGCAGGGTGCAATAATTGACCGTGTGGAAAAACCTCTGGCACCTTTTACACTGCGGAGGTCCATCTTTATTCCTGTACGTTTCAACAGTGACTCTCGTATCGAAGATGTGTTTAATGTTATATATAGACTCACTTTCTGGTCCTGGCGGTAAGGAGACGCAGTAGACAGGTTGTGGGATCAATTTCTGTGTGGCGTCATCCCGTGATTTGAACTGAAACACAGTCGCATTGTGAAATCCCAGTTGTCGTAATTCACTTTCTACATCTGTGTCCGGCACTTCCGCCGGCAGATATTTTATGACGACTTTTAACACTTTGTCTTTTGGATTCTGATGGGTATAGAACGGTATATGATGTGCATGGAAAAATTGTAAAGCGGCTCTGTGGTCTTCTATTGAGGCAAAATGATATTTAATGGAATCACCTTTATAGATTGCTTGTACTGGGCCCGTAATGTGTTTCTTAAGTTCTGTATTGAGCATCAGGTATTTTCCAGTGTATTGAATGGTTACGGGTGGGACTTTCAACGGCTTCTCCTTTGGCTGAGCCGCAGCAGATGTGGTTGCGCCCTGATTTGTCGTGGTAGTCGGTGTAGGTGCAGCCTCCTGATTGTCTGTATCTGCGCTCAAAGGAGCAAATTTGTTTGATGTAGTTACTACAGACTGTTTCTTAAGTGTTGCTGTGGGTAGCTGTGCATGTTTGCGCTTAGTCCCGGACTTCACTTGTTGAAAACCTTGATTTGTGTCGTGTTCGTCAAGGTCCATGTCCTCAGGGCGGTTTTTCCCGTCCTGGGGGTCCTCTTCAGATGAGTCATCTGTGAGCCAGGGAAGCCCACATTGGGCTGCAAGTTCCATTGCTCTTAGGTCGCGGGCTCTGCGGTCCTTATTGGTAATGACCGAGTCCGTCTCTTGAACATGGTTGGTACTCGTTGCGGCTGGGTAGGGTATGTTGTCTAGCTGTGAGGAATGTCGTCTGTGAGACGATTGTGACGATTGTCTATCCATGGAAGCGTCCCTGGTCGCAGATGCTGTTCTTGACCGTGAACCAGACTTTTGCCTGGACACACAGCGGCTGTCCGTCCGTGGACGGGCACCTGATACGTCACCATCGGCTAAGCTCAGCCTACTGCTGCCGAGTCCAGCAGCGGGGTTGTTCATGCCGAGACGGCCATCGAAAGTAACTTCCGCGCTCGTTTTTGAACGCTCACCCCTATAACCTGGGGTGGCGGAAACCGAAAACGAGTTCTGATCTATCGCTGAAACTGCGTACTACACAAGAATCAGCAATAACAAGTAACGTTGTTTCGATCGGGTAATAACTACTAAACTACAAACTACGAACTATAGATACAGACGCGATGTTTACACTTCAAACTGTGTTGATGAGTAGTTCTGCGCCTATGGCAAAACTATATAGTGCACCACGTAGCAAGCGCCGACGAGCGCGTAAAACAGTGCAACGGAAAAGGGTTCGGGACAAGCAAAATGACTATGAACAGTGCATTCCTGTAGTGAAAATAGTGCCTTCTGCAACTGCTCCTGGTAATAGTGCCCAGTTCTGTGTAGCTAGTGACAGCAGACATCAGGTAGCTACTCAAAGTAATATTAGTGCAGTAGCCTCGCATTGCGCGGACGCCGATCCGGCGGTAGTGCCATCTAGTGACAGTGTTGTTAATCCGCTGCGTGCCGAGTCTGCGCCGCTTACTTCACTACGCGGCCCGCGCAAGCGCAGTAAACAAGCCGTAGCAAACGTTGCCCACATTCGCGCACATGTCGAGCGCCGCAAGCAAAAACTGTTTGTGACTCTCTTCATAAAAAATAAGACGGTGCAATTTCAGCTTGATACTGGTTCCGCTGTCACATTAATAAATAAAGATACTTATGAACTTCTGGGTTCGCCAAAATTGTCTCCATGTCAACAAGTGCTAACGGCATATACAGGTCAAAATATTCCAGTGCTAGGTACGTGTAGCCTGCCCGCCTCTTTTCAAGGTGTAACAAAAACAGTTGCTTTTGTAGTTCTTCAGGCCAAATCGACACAGAACATTTTTGGACTAGATGCTTTTGACTTGTTTGGTTTATCAGTTCAAAGAGATGTGCTTCAAATTTCGTCAATAGTGCCTCAGGATAAAATCAATGCATTGTGTGAAAAATACAGTGACTTGTTTTCGCCGGAACTAGGTTGTGCGAAAGACTTCGTGGCACATGTAACTTTAAAAGAATCTGCAGTTCCAAAATTTCGTAAAGCTAGACCAGTGCCTATCGCCTTGCGTGATACAGTTGCCGAAGAACTTAAACGTTGGCAAGTTAGTGGGGTGATTTCTCCTGTTTCTGCGAGTCAGTGGGCCTCGCCTATAGTAATTATACCCAAGCCGTCAGGATAACTTTGTCTCTGTGGGGACTTCAAATCAATAGTGAACAGTCAAACAATTGTAGTCACTTATCCCCTGCCCAGACCTGACGAACTTATGGACAAATTAGGACAGTCTCGCTTCTTTTCTAAGATTGCTTTAGCAGAGGCATACTTACAGATACCGCTCGATGACGAATCAAAAAAGTTTTTCGTCATTAATACTCACATGGGCCTTTTTCAATTTCAACGCCTACCCTTTGGCAGTTCTTCCGCCCCCGCTATTTTTCAGCGCTTTTTGGAACAGCTGACAGTTTCTGTACCGTGTTGCTCGAACTATTTAGATGATATTGTGGTATCCGGACGTACAGTTGAAGAACATTTAGCAAACCTGAAGTGCCTTTTCAAAGTGTTGACTGCAGCAGGTCTACGTTGTAATAAAGCAAAGTGTTAGTTTTTTCAAACTGAAATAGAGTACCTAGGCCATGTGATTAATGCCCAAGGAATTCATCCCTTACAGTCACATCTTAGAGCAATCAAAGACTTGCCTCCTCCTAAGAATGTGCATGAATTGCAAGCAGTGATGGGAAAGCTTAACTATTATTTCAGATTTATTCCCAATGCCTCTCAGATTGCAGCTCCACTGCATCACTTACGTAGTAAGAATGTTCCTTTTGTATGGTCTAAAGATTGTCAGGTTGCCTTTGACAAACTAAAGTCTGCACTACTCAGTGATGCATGTTTGATTCCCTTTGAACTCTCGTCGGGTTGCGCAGGAAACAACTGCGGATGCAGACCAAAGTGTGGTAGCACGTTTTGTTCGCTCAGGGTGGCCTGCCAAAGCCAAAGACATTGATCGGCCTCTGGTTCGACGTTATTTTGCACAACGTCATGCATTATCTTTAAGTCAGGGTGTACTGTTGTTGCATAACTACAACGACCAAGCAAGAGTGATTGTTCCTCGTTCCCTGCAACGAGAAGTGTTACGCCTCCTGCATCAAGGACATTGGGGCATTGTTAGGACAAAGCAACTGGCCAGACGTCATTGTACCTGGGTTGGTATGGACGCTCAGATAGAGAGCATGACATCACAGTGTACAGTTTGTGCGGAACATCAGGCGGCTCCTCCACAGCGTTTCTCAGACTGGCCACGCCCCAAGGGACCATGGCAACGTTTACACATTGACTTTGCCGGACCTTTCTGGAATACGCGCTGGTTAATTGTTGTAGACGCTTTCAGCAAGTTTCCTTTCGTGATTGCCATGAACTCAACGACGGCGTCTAGTACAATCAGTGCCTTAACATCTGTGTTTTGCATCGAAGGTTTGCCTGAAACTATCGTCAGTGACAATGGACCTCAGTTTGTTAGTGCGGAATTTCAACAGTTTTGTCGTGTGAATGGCATTCAGCATATTACCACTGCACCTTTTCACCCTCAGTCCAATGGTGAAGCAACGTTTCGTTCGAACATTCAAGTCTCACATGGAAAAGATGAAAGGTCAGCACTCCAGGCAGCAAGCTCTTCAAATTTTCCTGTCTACGTATCGGTGCATGCCACGTGACGGCCCGTCTCCTGCCGAGCTGCTACACGGCCGCCGTCACCGCACTCTTCTTCACCTGCTGCAGCCTCCCACGCACCGAGTCGGTTCGTATGGCGCTACGCGTTTTCAGGTTTCCACGCCGGTGCTGTACAGGGTGTTTGCTGGCAACAAGAAGACATGGTTGCCGGGCACCATTCAGCGCGTGCTCGGTCGCAATATGTATGTTGTACTTTCTTCCACAGGGTCGGAGCTGCGGCGCCAAGCAAACCAATTGCGTCTGCATAGGCCGCGCGATCCTGTCTCCGGTTTCTTGATTCCAGACCCAGTTCACCGCCAGGGAGCACAAACACATCGTTCGTCAACGGGCCCAGCTTCCCCGGGCTACGAGCTTCCGATGGATGTAGACGCGCCTCGTATGCAGTCGGCCCCTTCGCCTCTGTCGCTGCCTCAGCTGCCAGCGTCAACGAGAGGGACTCCGGGACCGTGCGTGCCCCCGCCGCCTGGGCCACGCACCTCAGAAGATGACCTGTTCCCTCTGGGCGGGGGGGGGGGTGCGCCCTTCCCCAGGTTTCGGTGGGTTCCCTGGAGGATCGCAAGGCGGATGCCGGGGCGCGGACGGCGTCTCGATCCCAGCCTCAGCTACGACGCCCGTCCCACCAGTAACGCCCCCACCCAGGCCCTCCTCCCAGTGCCGTCGCCGTGGCCCTCAGCCCTACGCCACGACGGCGCGGCGGTTTGGGGGGGAGGGGTGTGGTGTCGCACAAGTACAAAGTGCGCGCCACCTACTTTCGCCGCGCGCCGCCATGCACGCACGGCGCGGCGTTCTCACGACGACAGCCACGAGCGCCCTCTGCTGCAACCCCGCTCGTGGCCACCTCGGAAAGACACCGGGCACTTGAGACTGAGTTGGCAACCAGTTAGGACCTTCGTAATCAGATAGGCACCAGTGAAGACTTTGCTATCGTACAGGCACTAGGCAGGCCTCTAACAACTATCTATCAACATTCTGCAGTACTATGTAAAAGTTAAGTATTGTTACATTCTGTGCAATATATATCTCTTTCTAATTTACTCGAGTGTTTTTAGTTTCTGGCTGCTCCCCTCCGTACCTGCACCAGCGTGCTATCCTTATTCCTGTGTCGGTCTCATCCACTCGGCCACCGACACCTACGACGAGGCTGGGACACAAAAGCGGCGACGAAGTTGGGACACAAAACTAACCAACTCTTTTTCTTGATGACAGTTTCCTCTGCACTGAGGAGGGTTATCTATGTAGTCGGGTGAGGCCTGGCACGAAGTCTGCATTCCAAAACATCCCAAAAGTGATCTATAGAATTCATTCAGGACTGTGCAGGTCAGTATATTGCAAGAATGTTGTTTCCTTACCACAGGTCGTGCAATGAGAATAGGTGCTCGATCCTGTTGAAAGATGCAGTCACCATCCTCAAATTTCTCTTCAGCAGAGGGAAACAAGAAGGTGCTTAAAACACCAATGTAGGCCTATGCTGTGATAGTGTCATGCGAAACAACAAGGAGTATAAGCCCGCTCCAGGTAAAACACGACCACACAATAACACCACTACCTCCGAATTTTACTGTTAGCACTACACACGCTGACAGATGAAGTTAACCAGGCATTCTTCATACCATAACAATGCGTTGTGAACGCCACTCGTGATAACATTTTTCCACTGTTCAATCGTTCAATGTTTACGCTCTTTACAGCAAGTGAGGCGTCGTTTGTCATTAACCTACGTGATGTGTGGCATATGGGCAGCCGTTCGACCATGGAATCCAATTTTTCTCACCCCCCGCTAATATACTATATTTTAGTATTGATATGAAGATATTGATAACGAATAAATATTATTGAATATTACTGAATAGAAGTATGTGGTCAATGAAATTTTGTAATCTTTACAATTAAATAAAATTAACTGGTTATTGAGATGAGTCTTTAGTTGAGATAGGCTATTTCAGTCATTCTTAATCACTCATGTTATGTATATATTCATCTCAGGATCAACGATCAGTGATTTTATGGCCGATATTGCACAACATACTCATTAATTAAAGTCTTAAAGGACTGTATTTGTTACACTTTAAGACAGTTTTATACAGACTTTTTACCAAATGAGAGCGTCTTCTTCAAACAGCAAAAGACACCTGAACTCGCTTCAATTACTTCGAGACATATGAAAGTAATATGTCAAAGTTATTTAATATACATCATGCAAGTATTCTATGTTTAAGTTTTTAATATCGATCCATTTAAAAAAAATGGAAGTGAGATGTATTATTGTTTAAAAAATTTAAAGGATTATTTTGCAAAAAATCGAAAGAAAAATAATATCTCCACATCCCTACACTTCTTCTTATTCCCTGTTTTCTACGCCATGTAATGTCACACTAACTGCCATAGTGCTTGGAGTGGATCCTGATGCAGTTTTTAATTCCTGTACGATTGTCTGGACCAGCCATAAACAATCTCTTTCATCGGGCCAAATTCTCGAAAGATTTCTTTCAAGTTAGCCCCAACAATATCACACGACAAAATAACACTGCGAAATAACTACACCCATTTCTTTTATCATCAAAATCTATTTTAATATATGATTGTTAATAGAAGTGTACGTTGCTTTTTGAAATATAGCAGAACGTATTGTTAATTATTATTTTCTTAGTTGTTTAGAATTTGTGCACTTTTTATTTAGACAAATCATAAAGATATGTAAGAAATTGTAAAGATTGAGTGGCCATCTGAATCTCTGCTGCAACCTTTTGACAGGTATTTCCAAGCAGGTTTTTGTTAATTATCTCTGTTCGTCACGAACGATAATCAATGTAATATGACATTGAGAAATTTTTTTCAAGGCATACAGGGTGAGTGATTACTGTGATCTGCCGCTATGATACTTGCCAGAGGTGGAAAACGTTATCCAAAAAGTTACTTCATTAATGATTAAACCATTACTAAATCAGTTAACTTGGTTAAACGTTAAAGCGTCACTTTACTGTCAATTTAACGGATGTTAACGTTAATCGTTTACTTGGAACTATATTGTGCAGCCATGAAATATCGCCTTGAGTCTCGGAATTTATATTCCTGTGTTGACTTACCATTGAAAACAGCAAATTAAGTAAGACATATTACTCTACCTGATATAGAAAAACTGAAACATTTCAAGATAGAAATTAATATGCATTACTGCACACTGTGATCTTACTGCTGGAAAGAACTGAAGACTTCGGGATAAAGATAAAAGATTACGTTAATGTATATTAGACGATTTCAAACTTTGGGCCAGCAGTCGCCTTAACGTCTTGTCTATCAGGAGTGCGTCTCCCATCCGCCCAAAATTCTTACTAGTCTCAGGCTACCAAAGTAGCACCCCTCGACTATATTCCTTAATGTTTACCACCAGAGATTCCGACACGAGGGCCAACGATTTTATCACATTAGCCATGAAGACTGTAACCCAGAACGCCATCGTCGCATGTGAATCCTACTGTTTTTCCAAAGACATCACACCAATAAGTATTTACAATTAATGTTGATTGTGTGATAGAGTGTTGCAGAATTAGTAATTTCGATAGGCAAACTTGCATATATGTATTCCTTTGACTTGTACTATTTTTTTCTCTTTATAATTGCCTGTTAAGATGATCATATTTGCAAAGGTGGGACCAATTTTATAACTACTTACTACTGAGGTTGCAACAATGCCCTGGCATTGTTATACATTATTGAAGCTTACAATGAGTAACAGGCACCAAATCATAAAATAGCAAATATGTCACACAACATACATACATTCACAGCTACTGTGTAAGGTACACTCATGTATTAACATCCTGTTTAGGTAACTTGATACAACGTTTGACACTCAGATGCTCATGTTTCAAAAGTAAATAAACGGCAGTGTATGAGAGATTTTTTTTATATTTTTAATCTTATTCTTTTTATTATCATTATTATTTTGATTAAATTTGATTTAACTTTTAAAACTTTTACTATGGATGTTAACAGATGGCTTTTATTTACAACTCTGTAACCTGATACTACCTAACTTGATGTAACTGTTATTCATTAAGTAGCGTATATCAAGAGAGAACGCTGGCGGTAAATGTTCTTACTTAACTTGGCTGCTGAAATTTAAATTGCTGAACAGGCTTTCCATTTTACAGATACTTTCTTTATAAAATAAAATCTACAATGTAATGATAATAGTAGTTTGTCACAACTGAATCGCACAGTATTATTGTAAACTCAAATCGAATACTTGATGGGCCATGTGGCCGCTCCGAAAAATGCGTCATACAAACGCTGACTGCAGGTATTACTTCAAAAAAATTTTTTGAAGCTTATGGGACTTAACTGCGGGGTCATTAGTCCCTAAAATTACAAACTACTTATGAACTAGCTCATACTAAAGACAGCACAAACATCCATGTCCTAGGGGGGATTGGAGCCCCCGACGGGGAACAGCCTCGCGCATTGTAGCATAGCGCCGCAATGCGCTCGGCCACGCCAGCGCGGCCAAGTATTACTTGTTATATTTTTTTAAAACTCATATTCAAATTCTTTCTGCAATGTCTGTAAATTACGTAAATTGGAGCATTTTAGATAGGGAAAAAATCAAATCTTCAGATTGATTTAAAATGCAAAAACTGCCCTTTCAAACTTTCAACATAGTTACGCGTAGTACCGATTAATTTATTTTTACCTTGTCCCTCGTGTGTTATGGAGTGTTTATTTTCGTAGTGACAGTGCAATGGCGGTGCTTTGATATTTATGGTTAAGTGCTTTTCAAACACACTTTACAGACAAATACGAATGTTCCCAGTAAGCATAAAAAATTGCACACTTATAGACGAACATTTTTTGCTCTTGCTGAACGCTCGCAAGACAGATTAACAGTGTCACATTTGATATGATTCAAAACGGATACTTGAGCGCACAGAAAAGGACGCGATTGTGAGCGCCGTCGGAGCTGCCACAGCCGCCTCCCTTCCGCGTCGGAGGTTCG
Source organism: Locusta migratoria (assembly GCA_026315105.1). Lineage (NCBI taxonomy): Eukaryota > Metazoa > Arthropoda > Insecta > Orthoptera > Acrididae > Locusta > Locusta migratoria. The sequence goes on from CM048747.1 coordinate 431,527,176, forward strand.
AATCCTCCCTCGGGCATGGAAGTGTGTTTGTCCATAGGTTAGTTTAACTTAGTTTAAGTAGTTTGTAAGTCTACGGACTAATGACCAATGTAGTTTGGTCCCATAGAATTACAAATATTTGAGCAATGCTGTAGGTTTTTCCATAGTCCTAACTGCAAACGTAGGGCCACGTGGCCTTTTCACAGATAAACTAAGAGGAGAACGCACGCACATGGCGGCACAACTCAGTGGAGATCCGTTTGTACATTCTTCACCTTTGGACACCATTGACGAGGCAGCCATTATTGCTGTAGTGCTTGCGGGAAGTAATAAACTGCAGAGGAAGGCTTGCATGGGCCACCTGGTACCTGGGGTACTGTGGGAAACGACTGAAGAATTCAATTGACTTTCGCGAGACCGTTATTGGAAAAAAAATCTTTTAACATTATACAAAACGAAAAAAAAAAATATTTTTACAATCAACCAGCTCCACCCGCTTTGTTATTCACAGTTTATAATGTGATGCTGGAACTCACTGACTTTTCTCTTTTTCAACCCTTGCAGCGGTACTCACTTGTGTCCTAGCAAATGACGCCATCAGAAAAATCACTGTTTTCCAGACGATGGGAAAAGTCGACAGAAGTCGTGTCGCAAGCAATTCACTTGTTTAACTTCAAGGAAGAAATATTTCACTATCCAGCAGCAAAATACAAAATTGGTCAAAAAAGACAATAAATCGTCTAACGATCGCTTGCGGCTTTCTGTCAATCCTCTTCCTGTCCCTCTATCTACCTTCATCACCACCTCATTCTCCTCCTCTTTCACCCAAACTTCATCTTCTCATTCTGATATAAATCTTTATTTCACAGTAAAATTCCTGAATCCATGTTTATAGTCTAATATTCCATTCCTTCATCACGTCCTCTGTTTGCCGTTCTTAATCCTCATCTTTCTCCATTTCCTGCCCTTCCATCTGTTCTACCCAGTCTGTCCCACCTTCTTCTATACCTTCATTCTGTCAAACCTTTCATCCCGCGTCTTTGTGGATATACCCTCCAGATTTCCTGCCCCTTTGATCTTCCCATTCTCCTCACTATTTCAGGTTCTCCACCACCTGTCTTCCATCGCCTCCTCCCTCCTATCTAAGAAAAAATACATAAAACTCCAACCAGTCCTTTAATTCTGAAGCAACGAACGTTCAGATAATAGCAGTCTTCTGCAGGAAAACATATGTACACGCGATAACTTTCATGATGATAGGCAAATATCTTCGAAGTGAGTTACAATTGGGACTGCACTGCACTGTTGCTCCCAAAAAGCAGCATGAGTTCAGATGTAAAACCAAGTCGATTGTTTTAGTCAGTATATATGTAGTCGTCATAAATTGCGATGTAATTAGTAATTATTTGTAACTATCATATCAATATTAGACATACTTATTTGAATACTAAATGTCATTACTCGGCAATTGCAGTACACCATAATGACTTAGGAATAAATATAGTGACGGTAATTCATAGCAATATTACAACATAAGAATGATCTGAAAGCATAGAGAGAAAATATATTTATGTAACCTATTTTAAATGGTAGCTTATTTTGCCATGAGATTTCCGAGTCATTATATTTATTGTAGAAATTTATATGATCGCTATGAATCTTATTAGTTAACTAATTAAACAATGATTTATGACAACTTTTTTGAATAGGCGTTTCAATAGTACTTTTTCATGTGATATAACCACTTCCTACTTTGGAAGATATGCGCCCGGAGTCTTTCATTTTTGTACATTTTATCTTTTTGATTGCTTCCCTTTTTTGTCGTTAGTTTTTTCTTATTTTCGGGTAACATTTATTGTATGTCATCTACAGATTTTCTTACAGCCCATCCCTTCTTACAGCGTTAATAACGCTGAAGGCAACATTAAATGGATGTGATCCATGGAGACTTGTCACTCGCCAAAGTGGTCAGTACGCTTGTACTGACTTATCCCTTGACTTCTGTCTGTGGTAATAACACAGAAGTAGCATAAGTATTGTAAAGCTGTACACAATGATTGCAAATATTCATGTATACACGTACATATTGAAATAATAGTGCGTCTGAACTCACATATTCGCCCTAAAAGATATAGTAGTAGGGCTACCATTTCCATACACAAAACCGGTAATACATCAATATCTGCAACTTCACATTCATTGTCAAATCCGTAATTCTTTTTCGTGATTCATCTGCGACACCCATTTCATAACTGAACAAATAATTACAGAAGCGTGTGAAGCAATCACACAGTACAATAATGTACTATTAGAAAAATGTTGCAGCCTTGTGTGCTGATACTTTATTTTCATATGATAAGTTAGATCGTCGACGTTAGAGATTCATCATTATGATGGAAATATTTTTTTATGCATCGATGTGATGTCATGGAATGATCATCTAACCACAGATTCAACACACAAAAGAGCTTTCGCATAGAGTGGCGTCTCTAAATATTATTTTTCTGACCGTAATATCATGGACAATGCCTTTACGACATAATAACATAAAGTATTAAGTTGTAGTTAATTTCTTTTATGGATTTCAGTGCCAATAAGAATTTAAATAGCCCCTTAAACTACTAAACAAACAAGATATTACTCGTTTCTTTTCCTTTTTACCAGATATACCAATTCTCTTTACATAAGTACAATAAAGTAAACATGTACTAGGAAATTAATGGCATAAATATTATTGTTCACAGGTAAGCACCATCTTGCGTCCCAGGAGGAACTATGAGAATTGCGTGGATTGTGTCTCTTGAGCGGTTAGAAGATACGGCGGCTGTAGCAAGTAAGTTCTTAATATTCGTTTTATAGTATTTATTTTGCTGACGTGTACGGAAAGAAATGCGGACTTTCTATTACAGTTGCATTTCACCTTCATTGCCGGGCACCATATCTTTACCACATCAACTGTATTGAAACGTGCCTGGCGTCATATTGGCGGTGTTTAATGCCTGTTGAGGGAATGATATTTTTTTATTATTCAATGGAAAAGAATGAAAGTGGTTTTTTAATTCATATGTTGTAATAGTGAAAAATATTTTGTTATAGTTGTAGAGGAAGTAAAATTTATTAACGACAATCTATACAGCAAAAAGTATATTGAATCACAGTGGTTGGCATCCCTACGCAAGGTCGGACGTACTGTTGAAGTGCGCTCGTAAAAGATAAGGAATTTAGCTAGTAATAAATTGTAATTTAACGTTTTTAACTTTTGAAATACGTTCCCTGGCGTGCTCTTAAATCCCACCAATAAAAGATTTTTTTTTATTTGCCTATTATTTTAGTAATAGCGAAAAGTCGGTTACGTTTATTTACTGCTTTTAGGGCTAAGTTCCGAGGGTGCATATTTAGCGTGATACCTCACTTTTAAGTGCATTTTCTAATTATATATATATATATATATATATATATATATATATATATATATATATATATAATTAGAAAATGCACTTAAAAGTGGGGGGGGGGGTGGGAATAAGTAACCAGTAATGGGAAGTGATAGCTGAGAATAGGGGCCAGGGAAAGAGGTTTTGCAATTGGCACAACCAATAGATTTTCCCTACTATCACAGTTGAGTGAGGAAGAGGCTCCAGTAGACGTAGGAGTAGTTAAGATGCAACAGAACTTCTTTAGGAAACCAACATTTCCAAAAACGTAGAATGTAGGAAGAAAGTTCTGTTGCTAGTTAGCAGCCATGGAAGAGGAGTGGTGAAAGTTTTACAGGAAAAATTAGCTGACACGTACTAGGTCAGAAACTTAATGTAAAAATAATGTTACTATGTTTCATCAAAATATTCGGGAGTTAAAGAACAAAGTAGATGAAATTCTGGTTTGTTTAGATGACATAGAATCAGAGAATGTAATAGATATACTATGCCTATCTGAGCATCACATTGTGACTGATATGGAAAAGGTAAACATCAGCAGTTACAGATGTCCCTCTTTAGTGTCCTAGCAAAAATATTAAATGAAAATATTAACTGTGCTGTACTGTTACTTGAACTAAAATTTGCTGAACTATTAAATACTGATGGTGAAATTCTTTTTATAGATAATAAAGTGCATTAGCCAAAGAACTGAATTACATAATCGGTTGATGAAACATTAGCCTATACTGAGAAATAATAAAATTAAATGTTTCACTAATCACTGGCTAGACTCAGACTGTAATAATTTTAAGCATGAGAATTGCCTATTAGTATTATAAATGTTTTTAACTCAAAATGTGTCCACGACACAATACAGAAAAAACACTTCTATTAATCCATTCAGTTTGGTCCGTAGACCTACTTACGGAAATTCCATTAAGGTCTGAATTATTACAATTTATTCCACTGCCGTCCGGGATCGTCGTCCAAGCTGTTAAATAATTCTTGAAAGTCCTATCTTATTTCAACATCAGTCCCCGAATCATTTAATAATTATTATCTAGAATTAACTATGAAATGGCGGCCGGTGACTGAAGTTCAGCGGCCGTTGATGAAGATGCTTCAACTGGAGCTAAAATCCTGAAAATGCTTAAAATATTTGCATGGCTGCTGTTATTGCTATAAAAACACGATATACTGTTGAACATTTCTATTGATAATCATATCTGACATTTTACAATCATTTAACAGACCTTGATTAGTATTGTTGAGAAAAAAACAATTTAACAACGACTCTCGGAAAATTATAATAATATCGTCCTTTTAAATCATGACATGACACGTACAAGAACAAGAAAAGACAAGAAGGCTTAGACATAGTACAATTGTTTAAGAAGCACTCGAACAGAGAGATGAGAAACTGTCACGGCGATATTAAAATTTCTTTGTTGTCAAATAACAGTTCATTGACTTCCTTAGTATCACTTTATCTTTGACATCACTGCACTGAATTTATTAATTATAATTCAATACGGCGTCACTTATTATCAATCCTTTACACCAGGGGACGCTACAACTGTGTTCTTGATGTAATATACACATACAACTCAATTATCCGTTTACCTTGGAACCAACGTGATGAAACATTTTTGTGTGTTTGTAAATAAGTGGAGCAGATCTTCTTAACTATTCCGAACACACCTGAGAAGTAGCGGTCAGCAGAATAACACTCCCTTAAAATTACCTACCACACGAATATAATCTAATTATGTGGAAAGGTCGAGGATCGCGATCAGAAGTTAAAAAAAAAAAAAAAAAAAAAAAAAAAAAAAAAAAAAAAAAAAAAAAAAAGAAAAAGAAAAAAAAAAAAAAAGAAAAAAAAAAAAAACCTAATGCCTGCAAGTAAGTAAGTAAATAAAGTGTTAAACATCGGAATAACGTAGTATGTACTCAGATCTATTCGTAATATACGCTCGTTCCGAGCAAAGTTGTGTGGCACGCACCGCTGTTGCACTAAACTACATAGGTATGGACAGCTGACTCGCCCCCTGTCGTCAAAGAATTCGAAACCGGTTTCTTCTCCAGCTGCGTACATGTCCTGCTGATTTTCTAAAAAAAATTAAAATATAATTACAGAACTGAATGATATTATCACTCTCCAGTGGCGCAGTGGAACAGCCATCCGCGCTGAGGCACTTTGCTGCGTGGCGGACGGCCGTTCTTCGTCGGAGGTTCTAGTCCTCCCTCAGGCAGGGCTGTGTGTTTGTTGTTCTTAGGATAAGTTATTGTAGGTAGTTTGTAAGTTTAGGGACCGATGACCACTGCAGTTAGGTCCCATAACTTTACTAACATATGAACATTTCACTTTCCAGCAGAGATTACGCTGATATGAAACTTTCTTGCCGATTCGATTAAAATTGTGTGCCGGACCGTATTTCGAACTGTCAAGTGTTGGTTGTGATTGTAAGGGTGTTTACTTAAGGCATCTGCTATTTTTGCCTATTTCTTATCATTTGTCATTCGCTTTGCCGCGCTGGAGGCCACTTCGGCGACTTGCGTGTCCCTAGCCTACCCCAGTTATCCAACCGGGGAAAGGGGACCTACAGCTTAGCGTGGATCCGAACCACGTGTCGTTGCTGGCGACTCCTTACATCGTTGAGAGGTGAAGGATGGGTTAAAGTGCAGACTGAAAATATCCGATGTCCGACCGGGTTTTGAACCCGCGACCATTCGGTTTCCAGTTGAGCACTTTACCCCAAGACAACCGGGCCCGACTCCCTGACTCTGACACTGGCTAGATTGCCTTTTCCTGCAATATTTATATGCCGGAGTTGACCCCGTTGGTTTGTGTTTCATCGATGTAAGGTAGCTGACTTTCTATTCGTGATCGAGTCCTATTTTTCGGTCACGTAGACTGTGGCTGCTTCTTCCCTTAAGCAACACCGCTGTTCGGGGTTGTTGCATAGCACGCGCGGCTGCGGACACACTTGCGACACTTGAAGTTTGCTTTGAGCTACTTAATTTTGCTGAGCGCCTGACCCACTCTGCATCACGACACTGCCTGCTTACGCCATCGTAACACGTCGCTGTTCGGCCGCCGAAGACCACTCACCACTTGTTCGATTTATTACATTACACTAAATGTCTACACTTTTTCTTGTCCCATACACTCCTCCACAGACCCCACGACGTATGCCATAAGCAGTAAGCGGTTTACCACTGAGCTACCCTGGCATGCCTCACTGGTAAAGCACTTGGTCGCGACAGGCTAAGGTTCCAGATTGGTATTCTGGTCTGGCCCACAGACTGAATCTGCTAGGATGTTTTAAATGCACAGCGATAAAAACATTTCAGGGGATCATATAGTTTATCCTTTCATTTGCTCTACCAGATGAATTATTATGAATCCTCCCTACATGTCTATTCGCAAAATCTAATGTTCAAATGTTTGTTAAGCTGTATGGGACTTAACTGAGGGGTCATCAGTCCATAAACTTGCAAACTGTTTATCAACTAACTTATACTAAAGACAACACAAACATACATTTACAATTTTAGAATACATATCTGGAGATCGTTATTGAAATTATATTTCTTAAACACACAGTCTCTATCGCTAGAGAATTTTATTGTTCTTAGGCAACAGGTTTCGGTCTGCTTATGAGACTATCTTCAGACCGACAGCAATACAGTAATGTCACAAATATTACAGAATGCGATACAATTGCAATAAACAGTAATATAATAACAATGTAAAAAGTTATACCCATGGCAGCCGATTGTGGGCGAGTCGGGAACCGTGGGCTGTGGAAATCAACTGCAGAATACTGCAGTAACGGTCGAGTTTATTTATGGCCACCTCCGTCCCCCCCCCCCCCCCCCCATGCGGCATTACATTATTGAGACCCGCCCACAATCGGCTGACATGGGTATAACTTTCCACATTGTTATTATTTTAATGTTTATTGCCATAATATCGTACTTTGTACATCCTTCCTTATATTTGTAACATTACTGTATTGCAGTCGGCCTTAATATAGCGTCACAAGCAGACGCCTAAGAACATTAAAAATTCTCTTGCAATCGAGAATATGTTTTTTAAAAATACAAACATCCATGCCCGAGGGAGGATTCGAACCTTGACGGGCCTCGCGCATCGGAGCATAGCGGCCCATAACATCACAGGTCCATTAACGTATATTTATAAAATAGCTACATCACAAAAGTTTTCCTTCATTCACAAAGACTTAGTTATAAAAACAAGAAACAATTAATTCAGTGTATACTTATTCGATATTGTATATTTTCAGTCGTACTTCCTACTCATTTCTTGGTTGTTACAGCTTTTCATCCAGTCAAATTTCATAACAGAAATTAGGTAAAAATAGGAAGGTGTATACTTCACACATTATATGATTGCATTAAAAATACTGTGCAATTACAGGCGAAACTGTTTGCAAGGTTATTCACTTTCACCTCTTTTGGCTGGTCATGATTAATGTCGTCATCTCTGGTGTAAATATCAGAACAATTTCCCCCAAATTTGGTAAGCTTTACTTCCTCGAAGCTGCACTTGGTATCTTTACTGCCCACGCCTTCAGAGAATCACTCAGATGAATTGACTCCGTGAGGAATTAGGGCCGGAGGTGAATGGTTACTATCACAAATACGTTGACGCATAAGCCGTGAAATTCGACTGGTTAGGATTTAGCGTTTGAGCCACTAAGGATATCCTACAGCCGGCAGCAGTGTAGCATGCGAGGAAACATTTCTGGGAAGGACTAAGCCACGCCTACACGGATTACGGACCCCATCCACTCTACCGGTTAATCTGTGCTCCTGTGGGGTACGAGCAGAGTGGTGTGCGTCTACAGCCAATGTCTCTATCAGCTTCACTGGAACGAATCACTACCCAATTACGAAACTTCACTTCCCCCAGTACATCTTCTTTTACCTTTCGAACCTTATGTAAGTTCCTTTGCAAAACTTGCCGGACTGGCAGTTCTGTAAGAAACTATGTAGCTGAGACATAGCGTACCTACGATGTAGGTGATTCTTCCCGGAATGAAATTTCCTCGCGAAATGGAAGCATGCCGTTTTAGCAGTGGCGGCGCTAGGCGTCGGCGACGTCGGCAACTGCCGACGGCCTCGCGCCTCTGGGGGCCTCGCAACACATGGTTAAAATTTTAGGTTTATTTTTTTCTTTTTTTATATTTATGTTCAGTGGCGTTTTTCAACTGCTAGGTTATTTATTGACGACCTACGTCTTACATTAGCTTAACCAGAAGGTCGAACACAACATCCGTACCCAAGGTTGGGATTCGGCTCCCGACGAGAGCGATCTCGCTCACCGTGATATGATGCCTTAGTGCGCTCGGCCATTCCCGGCATCGGCTATTTAGTTGTACGTACTTATTTTCTTATGAGTGCAGCAGTGATGCAATTTTTAGTTAATTACTTGCAAAACAACTTCGTCAGTACATCTTAGAAAACAATTTAGAAGCAGTATATCCATAACAATATAACAATCAGAATAATTCTCACAGTTCCAGTCAGTACAGCTTCGGCTGAGATAAGCTACACAAAGTTAAAATTGATTAAGACTGACTTGAGAAGCACCATGAGCCAATAAAAACTATCTGCGTTGTCAGTAATATCAATTGAAGCCAAAATAGTGGCTAGTATTAATTAATATGTGATCTTAAAAAAATTCAGTGTGACAAAAAGTAGAAAAGTCTCTCTATTTTAATTTGTTACGTTGCTTGCAGTGGCCATTTTGAGCAGCAGCTGAATTGTATTTCACTGTAAGATTTTTAAAGTAAACACCTTTTGCTACTGCGAATGAAGGGTTTTATTTTTATATTTTTAAGTCACCCATACGCGTTTCGCCTTTCTCTCAAGGCATCATCAGTGAGTGTCCTGAAATATTTACATCTTTTTGTTTACACATATAGGTTAAACACAGATTAACCGTATTTGTAGATATGTAAGAGACCTAACCTATATGTGTAAACAAAAAGATGTAAATATTTCAGGACACCCACTGATGATGCCTTGAGAGAAAGGCGAAACGCGTATGGGTGACTTAAAAATATAAAAATAAAACCCTTCATTCGCAGTAGCAAAAGCCGTTTACTTTAAAAACCTTACAATGTATTTTAATTTGTATTTGTTTATTGTAATTTTTGTCATTGCAATAAAACTTGTATATTGTCTAACAAAATTTTCGTATAATGATTAATGATATATAATTCAGCTCATTTTATTTAACATTTTTTTCCTTACTGAAATAATGAAAGGAGCCTCGAAAAGACGAGTTCGCTGACGCCTAGTTTTCGTCTAGCGCCGCCACTGCGTTTTAGGGCCTTGATGGTAAAAATCACCAGTTGGTATTGTACATGGTTAGATGTATGTCGCAGCAAGGAGAGTTCAAGCTTTCGACAGTCTCAAATATTTTATTTGTGAACATAGGTGGCAAGGGTATTTAGCGCGTAGTAAAAGAATCTTTACCGAAAATTTTGTTTATACTGAAGTTTTGTTTTGTTAAATTGTGGGAGAAAGCAGTTATTACCCTCATCTGTGTTCCATCATGTTTACTCTTCCCTGTTGCTAATGCGGTTTCATTGCTGTTATCAAACTCTGGTCTGCTGCAATAGCCCATTAACGTCAGACGTTGCAACAGTGTCCTGATACGATCGTCCTGCTTTCCCGATTGATTTCTACGATTTTTTCAGGCAGTGTTGATTGCACCTTAGTAATGAAAACGCTACTCAAAGCTTGTGTTTCTGGTCACTAAGTACAAGCCGTAAGCCACCGTGTTTACCGGAAGTGAGAGTTGATACCTGAAATTTAGTGTCATCAGTAAATTATTGACACTATGGAACTCGGTACACAGAATTATCGAACGATTTCGGAACTGGAATGTTCCATGCGTCTACCTCAGCGAAAAAACATTTTATGGTGGTAGTGAAACTAGCTGTTGTGGACATTACATACGTAGAGGCTGTCCGCGTAGTAAGGACGAATTTCAATTTACCGTCATTCGTCATATGACAGTTATCAGCTGTGATTTTTTTCATACGTTGCTTGTAGTGGCCATTTGGGCAGCATATGAATACTGTGTATTTTCACTGTATTGTTTTTAAAGAAAATTCCTTTTGCAACTGCAAATGAAGGGTTTTTATAATTCACCCATACGCGTTTCGCCTTTGTCACAAGGCATCATCAGGTTAGGTTTTCTTACATATGTACAAAACATTTCGTTTCTGATCCAAAACAGTTCGTTGTTTGCTATAAAACGGTTACATACAGCACTTGCTATTCCATATCAGTCTCTTTAGGGCAACCAGGTCGAAAGATTCCACTGATTTCTGAAAAACTTCGCATTTTTCTGGTTCCACTGTCATCTGATGCCATACTATGTCCACTGTAGTTTGTTTTGTGGTGTTGCCAACTTTCTCACATTATTTGAAATTCAACTATTTCATTGAAAGTGGTTTGAAGGTGTCTTTCTGCGTGTGTGTGTTAATTATAATTTTTTAAAATCTGTGTCTCTGTTTGTGTGTGTGGGGGGGGGGGATTGTGGTTTGTGATTATGTGTTGGGATTTGTGTCTATCATATGGTCAATCAGTGAAAACAGTGACTGATTGCTCAGGTTTATTTGGTCGTTTAGTAGCAACTTTGTTTTATATATGTGCTAATTTTATTGTAATGTTAGGAAATGTTTTTCATTTTTCTAATTATCTTCATGTCTTTTTCTATTGTGGTGGGTTTGTTGTATATTCTTTCAGATGTGCTGCAGAAGTTGAGTGGCTTGTTCCGTATTTCCATGCCGTGATATGTTCTTAGTACGGGGTATCAGATTTTCTGCTGGTTTGTCCTACATACCTTCCATCACATGAGTTGCATTGTAGCTGGTATATAGCAGCTCTTTGCTAGATATCTGTGTGTTTTTTGATTTTTGGGGTATATTTTTGGATTGGGTTGCCTGTTTTGAGAGATATTTTTAAGCTTTGTCTTTTGAAAATATTTGTTATATTATGTGTTAGTTGGTGTTTGTATGTCATTGTGTACCGTCTTCAATTTTGGTTTTTGTTTTCACATGTTCTTTGTACTGTGGTTTGTATTGAGTGCTGTTTTGCTGTGTTGTCTGTGGGTCTGCATGTTGGGTGTTTTTTGCCTGTATCTGTTTTCTAACTTTTTCATGTATTTTTTCTACTATATTACTATTTTATCCAATGTTTGTAGCTATTTGTGTGATTATGTCTAGTTCCTTTTGGTAATTTTCTTTCCTGAGTGGTACTGTGTTGAGTCTGTGGAGCATGTATCAGATTGCTGATTGTTTTTGTACATGTGGGTGATTGGAGGTCTCGTGTATAATTGTATCGGTTTACGGTAAATGTCAAAGCTTTGCTTGTTGTTTTTCTTTTTGATGGTTATATCCACGAAGTTTATTTGGTTGTTATGCACTTTTTCTATTGTGAATGTTGTTTTTCCGTGTATGGTGTTTATATCTGCATGGAGCTAGTCTATTCATTCCGGAGGTTCATCGATTAGGCAGAGGATGTCATACATGTACCTTATCCAATAGAGTATTTTATAGTTCTTTGTGGTAACTTTTTTAATAATCAAGCTTTCTACATGGTTCATGAAAATTGGCTGGGCTACCTGACAGTGGTGATCTCATGGGTAATCCTTCTTCTCGTAGGTAATATTCATTATTAAATTGAAAAAAGTTTTGTTCGGTTATCAATTTTAGGAATGAGTATATCTCTTTTATGTGTTCATCTGGTAGTTGGCTGTTTTCTTTTAGATTTTGTTCTATTATAGTTATTGTTTCATCTACTGGTATGTTAGTGTACATATTTTCTATGCCAAAGAAAGGAAGGAAGAGTAACTCGTCTGGGATTCTTGTACCTTTTATGAGATGCATTAAGTTTGAGGTGTTGTTGATCATTCTGTCATCTTTCATTTGATAGGTTTCTGATAATACTTTCAGCATGGGTCTTGCAAGTTTATAACTGGGAGCATTTTTGAAATTCACAATGGGTCGTAACGGGATATTTCATTTATGTACCTTTGGTTGCCATCAGAGGTTTGGTGCAGTGGGATTATTGTGAATTACTTTTCTTTTTTCTGTCATCCTTTGTGTAGTTTATAGCTTTTAAAAGCAACAAAGTGTTTTGATTCAGAAACAAAATGTTTTGTTTATATGTAAAAAACCTAACCTTTATGTGTAAACAAAAACATGTAAATATTTCAGGGCACTCTCTGATGATGCCTTTTGACAAAGGCGAAACTCGTATGGGTGAATTATAAAAACCCTTTATTTGCAGTAGCAAAAGGTGTTTCCTTTAAAACCAGTACAGTGAAAATACATAGATTTTTTTCATGTTTGCGATCATGTTACGTGGAATCCTTCTCATTACTAGCGTGATAGATTTTGTGAGGTGTTCACTGTTTTTGATATCAACTTTCGTCATTGAGCATATGACAACCCGTCATAAAAAGGGAGTTAAATAACAATGAGAGTGTTGCGGAATCTGTTCTTTAGTTTCACGTGACACTTGAACGTAATACTGATCCAACCTAATGACCAGTTCGGCAGTTTTCAGAAAGTATGAGACCAGTAGTTCTGTTTCAGACGTTAAGAAAACAGGACGCTCGCATTGTTTTCATCCACAAGAAAACATTGTTTTCTGACGTATGACCTTAAGTCTCTTCCACCTCACTGGGAAAGTCAATCAGCAACAATGCACCACTTGTGGTGACAAAAAATTCGCCAGTGATTGTGGAAGAGGAGATGCACCCACAATACAGGACTGTGTGGTGTGGGTTCTGGTCAGGGGTGAGCGGCCGGTACTTAAACTGATGAGGGAGCTGCCGACACTGTGAAGGAGAAAAGAGGAAGGGAAGAGTAGGGTTTAACTTTCTGTCGACATCGTGGTCATTAGAGCCGGTGTCAATGTGAACTGAGACCCTTACTTTCTCCTGAATCGTTTTTTCCCTTTTACCGACGAAAATGACGAGTTTTGGTTTCAAATCGATTGTGTGATGTGTCACATGACCTGTGAAAATATTGCTGTACTAAATGATAAGTCTGCCGCGGCGCACTGGCCAAGCGCAGTGAGACGCTCTGCTACGATGCGCGAAGCCACTCACCGTCGAGGGTTCGAATCCCCCCTCAGGTATGGATGTTTGTGCCGTCTATAGTATAAGGTAGTTCGTAAGTAGTTTGTAAGTGCCGGCCGCGGTAGCCGAGGAGACTGACGCGCTCCAGTCACGCTCTGCACGGCCACTACGGTCGGGGGTTCGAATACCCCCTCGGGCATGTATATTTGTGCCGTCCTAGTTCGTAAGTGGTTCATAAGTAGTTTGTAAGTTTAGGGACTGATGACCCCGTGGTTAAGTCCCATAAGCTTAACAAACAAACGAACAGTTTGTAAGTTTAGGAACTGATGACTCCGAAGTTAAGCTTGACAAACATTTGACCATTTATGAAATGAAATGTTTCTTCAAAAAGTTATTGCTTTGCGTCGAAATGCGATGTTACGCCTTGAGGCTTTACTTTTAGAGATTTTTTCAACCAAAAGTGTTCATGAAAAAAAAATAATGATATTAATAATAAAAAATAAACTGAAAAATAAAGCCAATTCAAAGACGAAATTAAAAGGGTTATTCACGGCAACCCACCAGATGTTTTTGGACGCGTCATCGAGATATTATCTGAACGCTCGTGGGTGGTCGTAGTGCCGTGAATAGTCGTATTTGTGGTAGAATTTTTGATACAGCAATGAGAAGTTGGTTAATGTGGTTGTAAAAAGACGTTAGATTTTCAATTAAGTTTAACAAGATGGTTTGTGTGGCCATAGACATGGCGGATTACCCGTGGGCACCGGTGAATGTGCTATGTTTATCCAACTCAGTCTTGTAGCTGTAACTGTTTCCGGAATTCATTGGTTTGTTATACGTCCCGAATTTCAAGATGTGTGTGTGTGTGTGTGTGTGTGTGTGTGTGTGTGTGTGTGTGAGAGAGAGAGAGAGAGAGAGAGAGACAGAGAGAGAGAATATATTCACTGATAGTAGTAGAAATGATGTGAGCCTTGATTTAATTGACTTCTGGACAGATATTTCGTCTATTACAGGAAGTAGTGAGTTGTCTGATATGTGTACTTGATCCTATAACAGGCTTTCGTTTCCTTTTTTGGAGTTCTGGATGTAAGTTTTTTCATTTTCGTTCCATCCCTTATGCGGATGTTTGGCCCGTTTTCGACCATATTTAGGTTTGTTTGAGCCAGAGAATATCAGTACAATTTGTTAAATCACTTTATTTCTTTATTAGAACTCTTAAATTTAATAAAATTGAGTTAATACTTCGTGCAGTTAAACTTTATTATTATGTTCTCGGATGTAAAATATATTTAAAAATTTGTATTTGTAAAATATATCAAAAAAGATGTCTACTAAGACGGGAAAAACCTGCAGGAAAAAAAGGTATGTTTAAACCAATTATTCAGGCTGATTAAGATGTTGAAGTATATCTCCTACTAATATTCCTTCAAAAGTATGTATTCCGTGGTAAATTGTCTCAGTTGCTCTTGAGATGGCGCTCGACAGCTAAGGTATTGGTAGTTATATAAGAACGTGATTATTTTTATTTATTTTTTTTTTTTTTTCTAAGTGCAATCTTGTTATCCCAAAGTTGACTGTGACTGTTATGTCTCCTTTCTGGTGGCTCTACCAATGTTAATTGGTAAAGATCCCTGCTACTGGTGGTACGTCGAGTTTTAACAGCTGTTCTCAACAATCTTCTTTCTGTGCTGAAGGGATTCGGGGTATGTGCGGAGGCTGTAATCCAGTTCGAGACAGCGTACTCTAAAGATGGAATAATAAAACTGCAATAGATATAAATAAATGTTGTAATAACGTTCTACCAGAATTAGAGGTCAGTCAAGGAACGTCGTGTCAGAAATGTGAAATATCTTGGGGATGATGACTCCAGTGCATTCAAATCTGTGAATTAGAGTAAATCTAATGAAGAACTTTCATTTGAGAAACTAGAATGCATAGGTGACATCCAGAAGAGAATAGGCTCAAGGTTGAGGAAACTTGTCAGTGACATGAAGGGCAAAATGTTGGAAGATGGAAAGGGCATTGTTGGATACAACAGACTCACAAAGAAGATGTAGAGTCTCTTCAAGTGTATTAAGGCAAGACGAGCAAACAGAAACTATCCAGTGTAAATGACATGAAAAGCGCTGTATGTACTACATATTTCCAGATGATTTCAACAGATGAACATTCTATTCATCATCTGTGCCATATTAGCTGGTGTAAATATAGCTCAGAAGAATAACAACCCCTTCAATGACAAGCCCACTTCTGGCGGATCCTGCACTTCTCAAGAAGTGTGTTTATGGCAAAGCTCAGAATTCAAATGAGTCTCTAAATTCACTCATATGGAAACGATGGCCAAAACGAAATTTGCATCTGCTACAGTTGACCGAATTACAACTTATGATGCAGTTCTTGTATTTAATGATAGTAACGTCATGAGGATGAAAGTATTAGAAAGAACGGCTTTCAAGGTAGCAAAATTTTACGCAAGGCATTCTAAGAAAAGTATATTTACAGTGCATCTCTGTAGCTAAAAAGTCAGTTGAAGACCTGCTAAACGAAATAAGACAGACAACAAGAAACCAGAAGAGAAGTCTCGAAGGGAAGGACGCAAGTATAAACATATTGGTAGGACACATTCTTAGACATCAAGGAATTGTGAATTTAGCGTAGGAAGGAAGTGTGTGGGGTATAAAATCGCAAGGGAGACCAAGAGATGAATATAGTAAGGAAATTTAAATGAATGTAGGTTGCCGTTCTTTTGAGGAGATGAAGAGGCTTGCTCAGGATGGAGTAGGTTGGAGAGCTGCTTCAAACCAGTCTCCGGACTGAAGACCACAAGAACAACAATGAATATTACGAAGTTGTATAAATCAGGCACATAACAAGGAAGTCATGTGTAGTATACTGTGATGATATACGATGTAAATTTCTGTAAACCTAATAAGGCTGTTTCAAGAGCAAATTTTTTAATTCAGATTGCGAGCTGAGATATGTGGCAAAGTGCTTGGAATTGTGCATGAACTTAAAATTGTACTTGTGTAATTATAATTAAAAATTATGAAAATTCTCCTATTTTGACCTATTCCAAAACCCTCATGAGGGAAGCAGATAAATTTTTGTAGAACTGTCATTAATACTTTCTGAGATCATTATTCTTTCAGTGCCTGAGTGGTCTGTGGCGTGCCAGTCACCGTCTGCACGGCCGCTATGGTCGGGGGTTCGAATCCCCCCCCTCGGGCATGGCTGTTGGTGTCGTCTTTATTATAAGGTAGTTTATAAGTAAAGAACCTTGTATGACGCGCAACCACAGCTAAAATATTTATACATGTTTAAGCAACTTTCACACAGCTAAAAATTAGGTATTAAAATTGTAAGAGTCTGAATGAAAGCCCTTGGTCCACTTGAGCTGTTATTTTTATTGGAGTCGTGAAGACCCGCACAACCGGTTTCGCAACCCACAGTTGCATCTTTAGGCGCTTTTTAAAAGTTTTCCATATATGTGATTTATGATGGATAACGGGGTTAATGGTTAGGTGGTACCGCAAGCAACTTGGCCCTTTTCGTCAAAAAGATTACAAAGAAGTCTACCGTGCGGTTCTTGTCAATTTTAACAATTTTAACAAAAAATTGACAAGCACCGCACGGTAGACTTCTTTGTAATCTTTTTGACGAAAAGGTCCAAGGTCCTCTGCGGTACCACCTAACCATTAACCCCATTATCCTTCATAAATCACTTATATAGAAAACTTTTAAAAAGCGCCTGAAGATGCAACTGTAGGTTGCGAAACCGGTTGTGCGGGTCTTCACGACTCCAATAAAAATAACAGCTCAATTGGACCAAGGACTTTCATTCAGACTCTTACAATTTTAACACCTAATTTTTAGAGTTCATAAGTAGTTTATAAGTTAATGGACTGATGACCTCGCAGTTAAGTCTCTTAAGCCTAACAAACGTTTGAACATTTTAAATTATTCTTTGAAAATATAACATCAAAATTCATTCGAAAAATTAAATATATATAATCAAAGGATTTATTTTTATTTATTTATTTTTCATGTAAAGCGTGGTACAAAATGTTACTGCTATTTCTCCAAAACTGTGGAGTTTTAAATATTGTGTGTTTTTCCAGAAATATGTACAGTAGTTCAGTATTCGTGCCTACATCCCATACAGCCTCTAGAATAGCAATCGTCACTCAGAGGGCAGTGCTCCAGTGGGTAGTGATTCGATAATTTGAGAGGGAGAGCGGCCTGCCTGCGTGTTGCAGGTGGCTGCTCTTTTTCGCTTTCCGCGGCCTGTCCTGTCCTGTCCTATCCTGTCGCGGCCGGCTGGCTTTGTCCATTAGCCGCCACGCGGCCTCTTAATCGCTATTACCGCGCGGAAGCCGGCCGCTAAAAGCGCGCTGCGGCCGCACCTCGCCGCGCCACGCCGGCAAGTTAAGGCTCCTAATTTCGTTGATTGATTATCAGCGTGATAGATTGGCCTAATTAGCGTCGCCGCTGATGAATTACAGCCGTGGCGGCCGGTGTCCGGCGCGGTGTATCACTGGGACACGGCGGATCCCCGCACTCGATGGACCCAGCCGCGCCGCCTGTACGTCACCCAGTGCTGGCATTTTTATTCCCCTGATGCTGGGGGTCCAAAGTAAATCAAGTGCCCAGCCCGTGGCGTTGTCCACTCCTAAAACATAATTCACGATTTCCATATCGTTTTCGAGCTGACAGGTTGTTTTCCGCAAAAACAGATTAGAATCGACTTATCCACCACTGTAGCAGTGGCGCAGTCAGGATTCGGTTCTAGTGTCGGCTCATTTTTTAAATGTAAAGCCTATTGAATATATTAATCTACAACCTACTTTTACACTTTTTATAATTTAACCAATTATACAACTACAGCAATTGCACAATTAAACAGGGCGATCAATCCTCAGTGCAACCGCCTTTGCGTCGTGTGACTTGCCGGCGTTGGCAGCTGCGGTGCCCGCTTAGCGGTCCGGCCGATGTCCGCACTAATTTAATACGGGTTGGCGCGCAAGTTATTACTGACTTAGAAAGAAAAGTGTATTACTCACCTGTATAACGCAAGGAGGTGCTGGAACTGCCTCCCTTCGCTGTTCAAACGTTTCTGACACCTGCTGAGGAAGTTGCTCATTACACTCATTGATTCTGGTGCATTGCAGAGAAATTGAATACCTCCCTGGAATAAGGATGTAACCCACAAATTTTCGAAAAGTGTGATTCCAGGATGTATCTCCATGCTTCTATGCTGTGGTGACTGTGGTGTCGCACAAGTCCAAAGTGCGCGCCACCTACTTTCGCCGCGCGCCGTCATGCACGCACGGCGCGGCATTCTTACGACGTCAGCCACGAGCGCCCTCTGCTACAACTACGCTCGTGGCCACCACTGAACGACATCGTTCACTTGGGACTGAGATAGGAACCAGTTAACACTTTGGAATCAGATAGGCACCAGTGAAGACTTGGCTATCGGATAGGCACTAGGCAGGCCTCTAGTTCAACTATGTATCAGCCTTCTGCAGTACTAAGCTATGTAAAAGTTAAGTATTGTATAAATTCTGTGCAATATATATCTCGTTCTAATTTACTCTAGTGTTTCTAGTTTCTGCTGTCCCACTGGCTGCTCACCTCCGTACCTGCACAAGCGTGCTACCTTTATTCCTGTGTCGGTCTTCCTACACCTACGACGGAAACGATACATAAAAGCGGCGACGAGGCTGGGACACAAAAGTGACATCTCGTGTCATATAGTTGAACATCAAGCGGGTTTACAACCAGCTGAACGTTTCCCCCCATGGAATAAGGATGGAACAGACAGCATTAGAGTTTTACAATGTGACTTTTTGAATGCGGTTTCAGAATACCAATGCCACTTCAAAATAAGTTAAATGATGAGACTTGAAAACCACAATAATATTATAAAATCATGCTTAAAATGAAGTTTCAAAACTATATTCTGAAATAATTTGTTGTCATACTATTTTGCTGACATCTTCATTCACATTGTTATTTTCTTTACTATTATAATATTACTTTAATTTGAATACTAAGTGCATGTACAATATGTCTCTTATGTTACATGTAAGAAATACTGTAAAATATATTGCTGATCATACATCCTTTTTCTATTGTATCACTTACAATTATTATGTTATTTGTAAAACCTTAAGTTACAAAAATAAAACATTGCTTTTAATAACTGAACACATTTGTAAACTTACATATGCAACGAGTTCCAATACTGTATATCACAAAACAGGACCCACAAACAATTTTCTTCTCTCCTGAAAACTCACTGATTTGATGGTTAAATCCTTATTCAAGTGAGGTATTCAATTGACCCGAACTTTCTTTTCCACCTAAGTGGGTATGTTAATCCGCAAAATAAACTTTATTGGAGTTTATAAAAACCTAACTTAATTCAGGAACATCCCCTCCACGATCAAAAAATAGGAGTGTGGTGTACTGTTAGCGGCGAAAGAATAATAGATCCTATATTTTTTCAGAAGACAATTTATAGTGACAGGAAAGTTGAAAACATATTGTGGCCTTTATTTCCCCGTTACCGAAAGAAAACATGTCATCGCAAAATTTTAGCAAGACTCTGTGACAGCACATACAGCCAACTTATCATTATGGATAACTGGTAATGTGTTCCGTGAAAGATTTATCACTAAGAACATTTGGCTCCCTCGTTCTCCCGATTTAACCAAAAGCGATTTTTATCTGTGGGGAACATTAAAAGAGAAATCCGACACTTTAGACAATCAATTCCCGACACTTTAGATGAACTGAAAACGAAAGTTCGTCATGAAATCACTGCAATATCTGAGAGGGAATGTTACCAGCAACTTCCTGACCAGTGTCTAAATGGTCGAACAAGGAAGGGAGGCAGTTTCAGCACCTCCTTGTATAATACAGGTGAGTAATACAATTTTCTGTCTAAGTGTTTGCGTGCGAAGCCACATTAAATTTAGTGCTGACTTTGACCGGCTTGCTATGCTGGCACCGCAGCTGCCATCGCCGGTAAGTCGCACGCCGCAAAGGCGTTTGCGCTGAGGATTGATCACCCCGTATAATGACCTCGAATAATAATAAAGCATCTTCTGTGTTAATGGGCAAATAGAAAGGTCTTTATAATTTAATTAACATGAGACCCCTTGTGTAAAAATTGAACTAGGATAACGCTATTGTTGTTCGAAAGATTTCACCTGGTGCAGCCGCTGACTTGCTATGTAGCGGATCGCCGCATATGAACAATCGGCTCGTAACTTCAGCATAGAAGTAACAATAGCGGCAGCATCAAAGCTGGTCGCGGCGCCATTAAAACCGCGCAGTGGCGGCATCACGTTAGCGACCCGTTATCATCTTCACTTGCTCTTGGCAAATTAAAGTTACCTTGTCGTTTATTACATGTGTACTATTTCAAATTTCCGATGCCGACCTGTATGAAAAAATAAATAAATAAATAAATAAATAAATAAATAAATAAATAAAATGAAAAAAAAAATCTGTGGGTGGTGCGGGAGGGGAGTGCGAGCTTCAGCCACATTACCCCTCCTCCCCCCTCCACCCCCTCGCCCCTGTGGCTGCGCCAGTGCACTGTAGTACTTTATAACTGTCTGTGTCTAACGCATGGAGCCCAAATCACTAGCAGCGTTTCTTTTAAATATTGGAACAGGTTATGGAAAAGGCAATTAGTAACATAGGACAAGAATTTTGGGAATTAGAGAGTACTGGATGTGTATGAATGCGGATTTTTAGGTCGTAATAAGTGCATTTTAGGGACCTAAAATAGGCTCATTCATTGCCTTATTTCCGACAAACAATATCTAAAATAGGCCCTGCAAAAATTCATCAGATTAAACAAACAACATGAAACTATAGAGCCAATGCGAATACTTCGCACCATTAGTGGAATGTCAAAAAAGTTGGGAAGAAATGAAATTAAAGTTGAATGATCACGCATAGCTTTCTTCAGAATCAATCAAAATGTTAAAATGTTTGTTAAGCTTATGGGACTTAACTACGGGGTCATCAGTCCCTAAACTTACAAACTACTTATCAACTACCTTATACTAAGGACGGCACAAATATCCATGCCCGAGGGGGGATTCGAACCCCCGACCGTAGTGGTCGTGCAGACCGTGACTGGAGCACGTCAGTCCCCTCGGCCACCGCGGTCGGCAAAATCAATCAATCCAAGTGTTTAAATTGCGTTAATGAAACAGCTAGATCCGCTGCCTGTTGTTAGGTCAAAAGGAACTGCGTACCTTAATTACACTTGTGGCCATTAAAATTTTGAAATGTGGCCGTTATATATCAGATGTGTTACGACCAGTGGCTCTACCCTTCATTCGATCTCTGTGAAACCATACATTTCAGCTGAATAATGCACGAACGCATGTTACAGGTCCTGTACTGGCCTTTCTGAATTCGAAAAATGTTCGATTGTTGCCCCAGCCAGCACATTCTCCAGATCTCTCACCAATTGAAAACATCTGTCCAATGGTGGTCGAGCAACTGGTTCGTCATAATACGCCAGTCACTACTCTTGAAGAACTGTGGTATCGTGTTGAAGCTGCGTGGCCATCTGTTTCTGTACACGCCGTCCAAACTCTGTTTGACTCTATGCCCAGGCGTATCAATGCCATTATTACGGCCAGAGGTGGTTGTTCTGGGACTGATTTCTCAGGATCTATGCACCTAAATTGCGTGAAAATGTAAACACATGTCAGATCTAGTATATTTTTTCCAATGAATACCCGTTTTATCATCTGCATTTCTTCTTGGTGTAGCAATTGTAATGGCCAGTAGTGTATTAATTGAGCCGAATGTCAGGTATAACCGCTGTGACACAGCCCGTCATCTCATAGCGACTGCCAGTCAGCGACTTGTTCCCGGCATCTTCTGTAGCGAGACAGCGCTCAAGCGTTCTCTCCAGGCGGTGTTGATCAGGCCCTCGGGTCACGAGATACTGATCATTCCTGGCCTACCAATAAACCAGGCGTCGTAGCTCATGGTCGGTGTCAAGTACACTCCTCTCTGGCTAAACAAAAAGCGTTACTGAATACCGACAAAGTTAGCAACATTTCGTCCCACTTCTTCTTTCACATGATATTTGAACGGAAGCCCTACTTTTTTTTCCATGGACTGAACTGCACATGTACTATAAACATCGTAATACAATTCACATGGGTGCTGGTACTTTCGCACTGGAAATGTTGGCAGTGAAATCGAGCTTTAAAATTTTTATTATATTAACAATTCGTCTGCTTGGTCAACGTTGTCCAGCAGAAATTTCAATGTTCACCAAATAAGGATGACGCCTCGAAAATGAATCCGCGGTACTGTAGATAGAGGAAGACTTAATTTTAGACGTGAAAACTTAATTTGGTGAACAGTTGTATGCAATTAATTTTTGAAACCAAAGAGTAGAAAAGTGCGATGGTAAGAGGCGGAAAATGTTCCGAACCATTATATTTATTACCTCTGAAAATGCGGGATTATAGAAAGGTATTTAGAGTTAGAATGGTATTATTGCTGCAGGCAGTTGACATTGGAGATGAACAGATTCTAACAATTTTTCGCCGGCCGCGGTGGCCGAGGTGACTGAGGCGCTCCAGTCACGGTCAGCACGGCCACTACGGTCGGGGGTTCGAATCCCCCCTCGGGCATGGATATTTGTGCCGTCCTAGTTCGTAAGTAGTTCATAAGTAGTTTGTAAGTTTAGGGACTGATGACCCCGTAGTTAAGTCCCATAATCTTTACAAACATTTGAACATTTTAACAATTTTTCAGCCAGGTGAAATTACTGCTGCCTCCACGTTGACAGGATTGGACATGTTAATTATAGAATGATTAAAGTCGTTTGCAATATTGTGGATTAATTATGAGGCAATTATGTTTGCTTCACAGAATATACAGTCTTAAAGCTATGTAGTCTTGGTAACATGCAAATAATTATTTCAGCCCTTTTTAATATTCACCTAATGGCTGTTACGATTTGAGTGACCTAAGGTGGAAGTACACCTGTAAGCAAAATAGGAATTAAGTGCTACGTTCATATTATTGTAGGATACTGATTTATATAAAATCGTCATTCGACTAAGTGTACATAAATACTCTGTAAATCACATTGATATGATATTTCTTTACCGCTTCATTCTCTAAGAGCGAGCGGGTGAAAGTAACTTCTAAATTTTTCCGTTTTCGATCAGATCCCTGGTATTTTATTACGATGATCATGTGTCCCTACGAAGGTGGGCGCTAACAAAATAAAGAAAGAGAGTTGATGGAAGATATTTCACAGATAAATGTCGCCGCAACGAATGACACTTTTCTTTTCACGATTTCCATCGGAACTCGTGCATTTTGCATTTCTTCTCATCTTCTGGTGACTTAGTGATCGATTGAACAGAGCTGCTCAAGGCGACTCCTAAATCGTCTATAAAGATAAGGAAATGTAGGGGCCCTGTAACACTTCTCTGGGAAACACCAAATACCTCTTCGGTTTTACTCGATGACATTCCCTCATTTACAACATACGTGTACTAAAAGAAAAGTACGTATTCATTCCCAAAACTGGCGATATTTCATATGCATGCAGTTTGATTAAAAGACGCTTGTGAGCTATAGTGTCTAAAGCCTTTCGGAAGTATAAAATTGGATTTGAGATCTCTTGTCGGCAGCACTCAATGCACGGCTCTTGAAACACACACCGCCTCGGTGGAATGGCCGAGCGTTCTAAGGCCCCTAGCTGCATAGCACGCCGCTGCTCGCTGTCGGAGATTCGAGTTCTCCTTCTGGCGAGGGTGTATTTTTTGTCTTTAGAATAAGTTAGATTAAACTGTTTGTAAGCCTAGAGACTGATGACCAGAGTATTTAAGTTCCACAGATTTACAAACATTTGAACATCATTCGAAATACACATCTGAGCTGTAACGATAGTCGACAAAGGCGGATGAGTTATCAGGTATGCAACAACGGTGTATACAACTAAATAGGTAACGACTGTAGTTCAGTTGCTATCTGAAAAAAAAAAAAAAAAATTTCCACGCATAATGCTTGAATCTGCAGCATTCCCATCCTTCACTGGAAAGGATCTCATCTGTCACTATACAGGCCACCGTGTTACACAGATGATACGCCTACGTACCAGAATTAACGCTGTACCAGTCTCACCATAATTAGATACTTTGGTATTCATTTCCATGATCATATGTTTGATTTTTATGCCTATAGTATAAAAGCAATCTCTCTCTCTCTCTCTCTCTTCCTCTGCTCCTCCACTCTCCCTCTCGATCTTTCACTCACACACATATACACATTCATAATGTCTTCGCCGCGGCGGAGTGGCCGAGCGCATTGAGAAGCTTTGCTGCTTTGCGCGAGGCATTTCCCCGTCGAGGGTTCTAATCCTTCCATGGGCATGGAAGTAGTTTGTAAGGTTAGGGTCTGATAACGCCGCAGTTAAGTCTAGGGCACCTGCATATAGACGGGCAAGCGCAGCCGCAAATTTTGTTCCTTCGTGTCGACGCAACAGGGCAGCGTAGGGCAGTGAGTACACTTTCAGCATGGTGGACTGTGCAGTTCCGAATTGTTCTAATCCTTCAGGAAACGGTCCCCCTGTTTTGTCGTTTCCACTTGATCCTGAAAGCGGTAAAACATAAGTAATTAACTGTCGTCGTGAAAAAAATGGACTACGACAAGGACTTAGAAACTATGCGAAGTGGGTTAAATCATTTTTAGTTATGCACAATATCATGAAGTTGTATATGACAGGTTTCACCAGTGTTTTTTAGTGAAGAATTTGAAGCTATGTTACACACTTTTATTTATACATATATTGGCGACAACAAAAAATATCTACATATATACAATAACAATAAAAATTATTTTTAAATAATGCATATTGTTTTCTTAATAATTATAGTGGCTCATACAGCTCGTAGCTTCAGCGGAGTGACCGAGCGAATTGAGGCGCTATGCTCCGATACGCGAGGCCGTTCGCCGTTCGAATCCCCCCTCCGGCATGGATGTTTGTGCTGTGTTTATTATAAGTTAATTGATAAGTAGTTTGTAAGATTAAGGACTGCTGACCTCACAGTTAGGTCCCATAAGCTTGACAAACATTTGAAAATTTGAACGGCTCGTACTTGTAAACAAGTTTAAGGCCACGGCGAGTTTAAAACTCACGATCTTCTGTGAGCCTACGACATAGCATTCTTGTAATTTACTTGCAAAGTGTCTTACGTCCCCATTATAAATTTTTTATTCGCCTGTTGAATTGAATCGTTTTTAAAGTTGAAACACATCCACTGAACACTGTTCCATTTTGATTTATGAGAGGCAAAACGTTTCTTAATTTACAGAACTCAAGTAAATTCAATGTAGATTTATAATTTGCATTTTCATTCAATTGATGATTGTGTGTGTCCGATTTTGCTGAAGTTAGTATACACGTGTGTATACTGTGTAAAATTTGTGTGTTTGAATTTCCTTGAGTTTTTAACTAACTTTTTCACGTCGTTTCTGTATCCGCGAGTATGCTAAATATTTCTCAGATTTTCTAATTGCATTCCATCTTTCCAGTCTTGTGTAATCGATTCCGCCACGTGCTTTTGTAATGGTCGTCATTTCGGACTTCATCCATGCTTTTGTTAATGCTAGCTTTCTTCTGTACGAATTCTCACGTGTGCTTTACTCGCTTATTCTAAATTAATTTCTGTTTGTAAATGCTATGAAATTCTACGTGGTCGCACGCCACATGGTACTTAAGAATAGTGAGCCGCTGCCTCCCCACACATGAGTTCGTGCACCGTATATTTAAAATTTTGTGATCAAAACACCTGCCATCTCGTCAAGACGCTGCCGACGCTTTTTTTCGCTACTGATATAAAGTGCTCCCGCAGAGTGATGTTCTGCTAAGCATTATGCACGTGTCTGTAAATGAAAGAATGTTCTTTCAGCTACCCATTGTGTGTTTGCAAATTTCCTCCCACGTTACCTCCATATTCATAAAGGGCAGAAACAATTTTAATACCGGCATTAGTTATACCATTTAATTCACTATTGTACAAGGTGTGTACTTAATATGGTCTGCCCACATTTGTTTGCTTGTTATTTTTCTGAATAGATTATGATTTTAGAGTATCAAACCCTTGCTTTATGATGTCATGCTCCCCGTCCCATGATTAATTATCTGTTCATTTATTTTTAACTTTGATGTTGTGTTTGTGAAAACGTTGGCTGCTCCCTTAAGTAGAAAGCAGTTAGATGAATTTCCGCTGCGCATGTACTGCGGCCACTCATAAAGTTATTTAGAGCAGCAGTGAGCGTTTTAAGTTACATTTGCAGATCTCAACTGCCCGAGGTCCCGCTTATTTTAATAACTGGCTACTATGAAAGTACGTATGTGTTTTTGTCGTAATACGTAGTGTATGTGCTAATACTGTAAATGAAAACCTTTTTTTAAGTCTACTTTCTTTTTTATTAATTTATTGATCATTTGTTTTACCAGTTTTCGATAAATTTCGAAGACAATCAATTTGATAAAAATAGAGCTGACAGTTGGAAACGTTTGCATTTGTCAGCAATAGCAATCATTTTCATTGTTCCTAATCCTTTGGCACGGTTAACAGTTCAATGAACATTGAGAAGAAGGGATGTTTCCGAAGTCTACGAATAGTGACAACATAAAATTTGAAGACTTGAGTTAAGTATTGCTAATATGTATGATCGTGCTCGAAAACTAAGAGCTATCGTATCTGAGCGGAGCTTTGTTGGTTCATCTGGCATCCACATAAACGAGCAGAAGAGAGCGATAAAATTGCTCAGAATACCTAACCACAGGAATGCTCCCAGTCGGAGGTTCGAGTCCTCCATCGGGCAAGTGTGTGTGTGTGTGTGTGTGTGTGTGTGTGTGTTTCGCCTTAGCGAAAGTTAAGTAGTTTGTAAGTCTAGGGACCGATACGAGTTTGGTCTCATAGCTTTAGACATTTGAACGTTTGAATACGCACTCACGTGGGAAAATTCCAGAAACTATATTTATCGATTTTTAAAAACCTTTTTAAAATAATTTATAACGACCAGATTAATTCTTAATCCAAATCTTTATTAGCCGTTTGATTTTCATATTTGTAAAGAAGGAAGCGATATTTCAAAGCAATAGCAACAATAAATTCTGCGTTTCTGCTGACGCTATCACCGCTTGGAACAAAAGTGGCGGCGGCAGCTGCTACAACAGCAGACATTGATGCCCATACCCGTCTATATACAGGTGCCCTAGATAAGTCCCATAATGTTAACATTTTGAACAAGATGTGTTCTTTTACGTATTATTTCACGCTGAAGAGACGAAAGTAACAAGGGCAACACATACTGTGGGTTAAAGCTGCAGCGGCGGAATAGCTGGGCGCACCAAGGAACCTTGCTGCGGTGCCCGCGACAGTCGGAGGTTCGAGTCGTCCCTCAATCAAGGGTGTATTTGTCGTCCTTAGTTTGTAAGCCTAGGGATTGATAACCTAAGAAGTTGTCCCATAGAATTACAAATATTTGCACATTTTTTGGTAAAATCTGCCAACTGAATATGCAGCATTGTTTGTACGATGTAGTAAATAGATTTCTGCCGAGTTGCTAACGTTCCAGGGTAGGCTACTTCAAGTAGTATGAATGGAAGTATCGTCAAGAATGAGGAGGGGATATCCGTAATTAATAGCCAATTTATTATCAAGAAGTTAGTCTTCAGTGGTCCAACCCAATCTTCACTGTGGCCTACTGTGGACTCGAAAAAACGCTCAATATCATTTTTCCCAAAGAGAATTACTTCGAATTTTGTAATTTCTTATCTTTAGCCCAAGGACGTTGTACTATACATTTCTTAATTGAAGATTGTTAACCGAGCGTACAAAGTCCGTCTAAAATGTTTGGTGAATGTTCCCATACTTTAGAAACCGTGTTGGAGAAAATGATGTGCCCTCGCATGCAAATTGAGACAAATGTCAGCAAGCGCCCCGGTCATGCAGAGCACTGCAGTCAAACAGTGGTCACGCTGCGATACAGCTAACTCGTGTCTTGGCAACATGGAACGCAAAATGTAGCAAAGCCTTAACATCACGTTTAGTTTCAAATTAAGCGAAACGGCGACGAAGGCCATAGAGATGTTTGTTCTAGTGTATGGTGTTGAAGTAATGAGTATGTGTTTAAGTGGTTTAAACGCTTTAGGGGTGGAAAGGAAGGTGACGAGGAGGAGCAACGTTCGGGTTGACCATCACATCGAACGAGTTGCGACGGATACTTGCCGATGATTGGCGGCTGTCTTTAAAATGATTAGACCTGAAGGGCTCATACCTTGTAACGGTTGCGATGATGCAAGAACGCATGACTTCAGTGTTTCGAGCAAGTTGACAAGAAACGTTTCGTTACAGTTTCCAATTGCTGTACAAAAATGTCAGAAATGTATTTTAGCAAGTGGCTATTTCTTTGAAAGTCTTAAAGGTATTTTGATGTTTCTTATATTTAATGGAACAATTCACTGAAGTTTTTAGACCCATCTTGACGTGGGAAGAGACAGGTGACTAATAGCTACAAAATGTTATTGATTATCGGTGATCTAATCACGCACATTCCCTCGTTTTCAGTGTGTGGAATCAAGTCGATCGATTATTAAGTTCTTATGTAACACTAGTTACATTTTTTGAAATGTTCTTGACTATTATACAAGTTGACGTTCAAGGGATGCGAAATTTAAGCAATTTGTCACTTTTCTTCTCATCTACAGGCGGACATGATGATTGATGAACGTCGTCTGGGTTCCATTTCTCCATCCCCTCCTTCATGCTAGTTATGACTTTGGCTGGATACGTATAGTGATAAATGCAGTACTGGCCATTAAAATTATTACACCAAGAAGAAATGCAGATGATAAAAGGGTATTCATCGGACAAATACATTATACTAGCTTAAACCCGTGGCTCCGCTCGCGTGTTGGTTGATTATGATAGATAAGCTACCTTTCAGTAGTGTGCTATGAGACTGGTTTTGAAGGATGAAATGAAATACAATACCTTCTTTAGGAAGAAACGTCAAATCGATTTTTTTAAAGAGATGTATTATAAGAATATTTTTTACTGCTTTATTTATTTATTCTCATATTTCCTCATTCGCATGCTTATCCTTGCAGAGAAAGAGCTGAGGACATTGTAGCACGCTTAGATCAAAGATACGGTATGTGGCATCACGTTTCGCTGTATGTATCCTCCTTCCTATAGATTCGCAAACGTCTTAGCTGACTTTCAGGCCAATTTTTATATAGCTTGACGACTCTTAACCACCATATCTTCCACCCCCTTATAGCTCTCGGCATGGAACTGCTATGATGTACAACGGGAGACTTCAGACAACAATTACACACAGACCATTCGTTTGCGTTTTGTAGTTTTCATTGCAGAGCGAAATATTAACACAGATACACACGTAGAATTTTATATAAACCGATAACATTCCATCCCTTTTATCATTATCAACCTTCAAGCAACAATGCAAGGAATCAAACCATTTTCAAAGAGTAAATATAATTTTCAAAGAGTAATTATTGTTCCGCATTTCGCGTTATAGTATTGAAATTACTAAATATCTATCAGATCACTATAAAACCGTGCATAAAACTTTCCTCAGGTATAAATTAATAACTGTACAAATATTTAAGTCTCTGCGTCTTGTCGTTCGGACGTGATAAGCGTACACCAAAACGACATTCACATAAATATATATAAATAAATAGCTATCCGATCGGCATAAAACCGTGCCTAAAGCCTTCCCCGGGTAGACATTAGTAACTGTACAAATTTTTAGCTCTTTATGTCATGTGATTCAAACGTGATAAATGTACACCGAACAGACATTCACATTTATAGATATAGACTAGAACTAAGATGTGTTTACATTTTCACGCAATTTAGGTGCATAGATCCTGAGAAATAACGGCCTTGATATGTCTGGACATTGAGTCAAACAGAACTTGGATGGCGTGTACAGGTACAGATGGCCATGCAGCTTCAACACGAGACCACAGTTCATCAAGAGTAGTGACTGTCGTATTGTGACCAGCCAGTTGCTCGGCCATCATTGACCAGACGTTTTCAATTGGTGAGAGATCTGAAGAATATGCTAGCCAGGGCAGCAGTCGAACATTATCCGCATCCACAAAGTCCCGTACAGGACCTGCAACATGCGGTCGTGCATTATCCTACTGGAATGTTGGGTTCCGCAGGGATCGAATGAAGGGTAGAGCCAAGAGTCGGAACACTTCTGAAATGTAACGGCCACTGTTCAAAGTGCCGTCGATACAAACAAGAGGTGACAGAGACGTTTAACCAATGGCACCCCATATAATCACGCCAGGTGATATGCCAGTTTGGCGATGACGAAGACACGCTTCCAATGTGCGTTCACCGCGATGCCGCCAAACACGGATGTGACCATCATGATGCTGTAAACAAAACTTGGATTCGTCCGAAAAAATGACGTTTTGCCATTCGTGCACCCAGGTTCGTCGTTGCGTACACCATCGCAGGCGCTCCTGCCGATGATGCAGCTTCAAGGATAACTGCAGCCATGGTCTCTGAACTGATAGTCCATGCTGCTGCACACGTCGTCGAACTGTTCGTGCAAATGGTTGTTGTCTTGCAAACGTCCCCATCCAGGGATCAAGATGTAGTTGCACAATCCGTTACAGCCATGTGGATAAGATGCCTGTCATCTCAACTGTTAGTGATACGAGGCCATCGGCATCCAGCACGGCGTTCCGTATTGCCCTCCTGAACCCACAGATTCCATATTCTGCCAACAGTCTTTGGATCGCGACCAAAGCGATCAGCAATGCCGCTATACGATAAACCGCAATCGCGATAGGCTACAATCCGACCTTTACCAATGTCGAAAACGTAATGGTAACCATTTCTCATCCTTACACGAGGCATCACAACAATGTTTCACGAGACAACGGCGCTTAACTGCTGTTTGTGTATGAGAAATCGGTTGGAAACTTTGCTCATGTCAGCACGTTGTAGGTGTCGCCCCCGGCGTCAACCTTGTGTGAATGCTCTGAAAAGCTAATCACAGCACGTTCTTCCTGTCGGTTAAATGTCACGTCTGTAGCGTGTCATCTTTGTGTTGTATCAATTTTAATGGCCAGGAGCGTAAAATACCTGAAAGGCAGTTTATTCCCGTACCGTCGAGAACGTGATTTGGCGAGTATATATTTGCCTTTTCAGAAGTATAAATGTACGCATTTGCGACTAAATGACTTTTTCGCAAAACTTCGTCACTTTTGCACAAATTATCAGCTTCTTTGTGTGATACAACGGTTTTAAAAGGTCGTTGTTGAATGTGGAAATTTTGATTTAGTTACGAAAACTATAATTGTTTTCAATTTTCGGACCAAATTCCCAAGAAGCCATCGACAATTTTTCGCTGCTTCTAACAGTATAAATTATGTTAGTAAGAAGTGAGAAGTTTGGGCAGGAGTACACACAGAAGATACGGTATAAATACACTTTTTTTTTCTAAGAGGAAAAAGGCCAGGACTTTCTGTTCACTGAAGTTTACAAGGCACCGAATGTAGTTTTTGCTGTTTATATTATGGTTTAGTAGCTGTTGTTGTTCTTGTGGTGGTGGTGGACTTCAGTCTGAGGACTGGTTTCAGTCAATTCTCCACGTTGCTATGTCTGATGCAATACTCTTCGACTACAAACAGCTACTGTAACTCACATCAATTATAACTTGTGAAAATTCATCGTAAAGATGGTGCAGGATCAGCAACTGGTAATATTTTGAAAACAATTCACTTTGTCCGTCACTAACTGCAAAATTGTGCAACTGTGGCGGACAAAATAAATCGTTTTCAAAATATTACCAGTTGCTGATCCTGCACCATCACTAACTGCTTAATTGTGCAACTGTAACGGACAAAATAAATTGTTTTCATTAAAACCTTGGTCACGATGTTGATTCCTTAGTCTGCAGTATTCGTTTTTAGTGCACAACACTTCTATATATACATAAATTGATGCTTCCTTTATGTCTCATCAATATTCCATCAACTATTTCGTAATTTACGATGATGCATACAATTATTTTTCCCCACTTAACCAACAGCCTTCTGCAGATAATATTTCAACGCTTTTTTTTCTGGTCTGAACTGTTTATCATGTTTTACTTCTGCACAACGACACTCCAATTAAATACATTCAGAAAAAATAAATTTTAACACAAAAATTTATATTAGATGTATTTATTTTTATTGCCTAAGTGAATCTTATATTTATTTGCCGCAGTTGTTATTCCTTATTTCGGTTACCATATTGTAAACTATCTCTGCTAATTTCAGATTCAAGTCTTCAAATCTAGCATATTCAACATTTATTTTGCCTGCATTTTATCGGTATTTTAGCGTTAAACACCTTGGTTCGTATATTCAAATGATTACCTAATCCTGGCAAATATTGAAAATTTTAGTTTAAATTAAAATAAATAAAATTAACTTTAATTATGACGATCGAAACTAGAGGGTATGTGAATGGAATTCTGTTCGTGTGCAGATGCAACTGTCTAGACTGGTACCACACTGTAAATATAAAATTGATCGGAATATCTGTAAGTCAAGTAAGAGAAAATAATATAGGTAATCAGCCTGGCATCAACTGATTGCAATGATTATGTCTCTATTAGTGCGCTTAGCTATCCAGAACACGACTCTGGTTAAACAATGAATGACAATTCCGGTTGTAGCTCAAGGAATGATTTGTTAATCAGACAAACAAATAGTTTATAAATTAAAAAAAAGATTGACCATTGTTTGACACAAATTTGATGCAGAAAATAAATGTGATTATGTGTGGAGTAACAAACAATTTCTGACAGCGAGTGATAGCAGCGAATAACATTTAAGGGTATGGCATAGTGAAAACGTTAAAGTTGACAATAGGGTATTTTCCTGTGTTAAAAATATTGTTCGAATTATTGTTATTCTGAGTGATTATATTATTCAGACCGCATTTTCGCTCGTAATTCTTACAAAACATCTGTTATTTTTACGTAATTAAAGCTTCAAAATCATCACATTTCACGATTAGATCACGTGATCGAAAACGCTCCGTTATTGGCTGAAGTACTGGTGACGTCATAGAACACCTACAGCGCGGCAACTAGAAGTCAGAACTGTATTATTGGGCGCGTTTCCTCCATTTCGCAGTTTTAAGTTCAGTTTTTTCGTGATCTAAACGCGTTTACAGTTTTTATGCCACAATGGAAGATGGTTATGTGAAGGCTCAAAGCGGAAACCTCCCTAAAGTTGATGCAATTATGGTGTCTTCATTCTTTAAAAACAATCCAAATTTTTACGTGCCAGAAATAAGAAACGTGAAAACTGCATTGTAAGTACCGCATACCTACATTTTAAAGCTAATTATTTCGAGAGATATTTTACGCCATTGGAAAAAAGTACCCTATTTGTTGAAGTCAGCAGACTTAATCTGAAGTCACCATATTATGCAATATAGGGTGAAATTTTATCTTCTATCCAAGCGGCCTTGAGTGATTATGTTGGCAACATGAACAACACGATAGAACACGATAGAAAATCTTTGTCCATATGTTCAGACCACATAGAATGACTAGATTAGTGTATCGTACAGACCATGAAGTAAATAAATAATGTTGTTCCTGCTCTATGATTCTTGTCCGGTCAGTAAAAGTAACTGCCATCGTAAATCAAAGGTTTCACGAAAAAATATTTGCGCTGTCACGCATTTGGCTAATGGTGACGTCTCATGATTCTCGCTATTCAGCATCTGTTGCCAACATAGTCAGACGAAGCCGCCGCGATAGTTAGTAAAATTTAACCCAGTAAAGCTTCAATAAACACATGTTTGGGTAACTAACACTTTTAATCGTATTTACACTTGCATATTACGAAAGTTTGAAAGCTAAATAAATCGGCGCATTAAAGACATCTCCCATATACGTATATTACGATAGAGTAAGTTGTTGTAAAGTAACCAGAAGGGTGTTGTCGATGTATAAAACGGTTGTTTGACTAAGATCTATTGGTGATAAAACTGCACTTACTGGAGATAAATAATCAGAGCTATACTTTTATATTGGGCTGCAACAATATTCATGTTGTTCTTTCACCAAATATATTAGGAAACGGCTTTAATTACACATAAATCGTAGGCGTGTAACTTTATGAAGTTTTACTTCTCAAATGTAAACATCAGGTCATTAACCTACACATAATACTACTTTACACCTTTTAAATAGAAGAGAATGATACTAAACAGTTTAGTTTAACAATGGAATAATATTGTTTACTTACATCGAAATGATCCTCACAGAAATACACACAAGAAGTAGCTGCTATTTCATTTGGATCTCTTCGCGCCAGTGTCAACCACTTTTTGCGTATCTTCTCATTTTTTGGTACTTGCAAGAACAATTTTTCTGGAGTCTTGACAGATGTATTGGTACAGTGCGGAACTAAGCAATACTTGTAGGTCATTATGCAAACGTTAACGCCCAAACACGAGGCTTCGGACCAAAAAATATACAGGTATTTGTTTATCTTACGAGAACAGCAGCAGCAGCAGCAGCAGCGTGTTGTATGACGTCACAGGCATCACGTGACTCAAATGTAGCGTTTCAGCGGCCTTTCAAATTATTTGAATTTTATTTCTTTAAAAAAAGTACTGAAATCCACGAGGTAATTGACTAAAAATAATGAGAAGTGTGAAGTCATCCACATGAGTACGAAAAGAAATCCGTTAAACTTTGTTTACAAGATAAATCAATCAAATGTGAAAGCCGTAAACTCCACAAAATACCTAGGAATTACTGTTACTTCAAATTTAAATTGGAAAGAACACGTACATAACATCGTGGGAAAGGCGAACCAGAGACTGCGTTATATTGCAGAACCCTTAAAACATGCAACATAACTACAAAAGAAACTGCATACACTACGCTTGTCCGTCCATTTTTGGAGTATTGCAGTCCAGTGTGGGATCCGTATGAGGTTGGTTTGACGGAGGACATCGAAAGAGTCCAAAGAAGGACAGCTCGTTTCGTATTGTCACGATACAGGGGAGACAGCGTTACGGAAATGATACAGGATCTGGGATGGGAATCATTATAACAACGGCGCTTATCGTTACGGCGTGGGCTACTTGCGAAACTCCAATCGCCAACATTCTCCTCCGAATGCGAAAATATATAGTTGACTCCCACTTACATAGGTAGAAATGATCATCAGAATAAAATACGAGAAATCAGAACTCGAACAGAGAGATTCAGGTGTTCATTCTTCCCTTGCGCTATTCGAGAATGGAATGGGAGATAAATAGTATAATTGTGGTTCGATGAACCCTCTGCCAGGCACTTAAATGTGATTTGCAGAGTATCCCATGTAGATGTAGATGTAGGCACGGTGTGTGGTATGACAATTTCTTGCGAAGTACTACCCCTCCGAATCAGTTCCATATATTTGTGCTATACAAAAAAGAGTTATTGCATAACGAACAAGTATTAATTAATAATTTCAGCCGGAATTCAGCGACAGTGCTAAATTTTCATTTTATTTATTTATTTATGTTTTTATTATTATTTTTTTTTTACCTGTATCCTATCACCAGATATTCTGTTGCTGTACTGACCAGCCTCGTGAGTTCCTCAGTTCTGTTTACTTTCTATGCCGTTCTCTTCCCTGCCTTTATTTAATTTCACGTATACCAACAGGACTCGGTGCTGCATTCTCACCAGAGTCGAGTCAAGATATCCAAACCCATTAATCACGAACAAGTAACTTGTACAAAATCTTCTCAACATTCTGACACATTCCTGGTGAGAACAATGTCTTACTAAGAATTGTGGCTTTTTTAATCCAAAATGTTGAGGTCAAGAGCTAGTTTCTTTATTCTAAATGAAAGTGAGCATACTTCTTTCCTTTATTAAAAGTCTATCTCGTGTGAGGTGAGTATCGAGAAAAAAATCTGACATCGGAGCTGTACACAGCCAGTTACAAATAACGTGGTCTTTGGCTGCTAATATTTCTGATTATATCCGCACCTGGCGAGCTGAAATGTAATAAACGACTGTTGCAAGCGACGTGTTGCTGCTGCACAGCATTGTAACCCCTGGGCCCTCTGTGCCCCCTGGCTGCGATGCTCGCACACCCGCTCTTTCAGCTCTGTTCCTACTCCGGCTCCTCCGCTTCAACATAGGAAATGTTTCATAAGAGATGCGTGCAGCTGGCCTTCGTAATTACTCTCGCCTCGGCCTCAACGGCATGACTATGGCCCACTCCCGAACTTATTAGGTGGCCTCTAAAAAGAAGGAGAAAAAAAAGGGTGCGCCAAAGAGCTAGGCTCGAAATTTTTTTTTCTTTGAAAGTAATCTCTTTGAAGAACTTTACATTGTTCCGCAAGAGCTCCAGGTAACAAAGGGTAGACGAGATATCTAAATTTACATCAAGAAATTACTGCCGCTCACGTTTTATTAATCACTTATATTCATTAGTTTGGAAATTCCCTTTGCTGCACGTGTGCTCTTCATCTCTGCACCGGCGGTATGCGGTAAAATTATTTAGAGTAACATGTTTTTAAATTCGTTAGGAGATAAATGTGAAAGATGTAAAGCCCACAAAATTTTCAAAATGTAAAAGGTAGAAGTGATGCTTTGAAGTCACATAAAAATCAATTTTAAGATAGTTTCTCTTCAATTCGCCTTCGACAACATATAATGGAATACCACAATAATTATTCTATTACCTCAGCAAGCAAATTAAATTATAAGGAATCTTAGCAGTAAAATTGCATCGAAAGTATTTAATACTGTCTTTTATGTATGTTCGAGATATTAGTTTTAAATTTAGGATGGTAGCGATATGTTAACACAGTGAAAACACAGCAAGAAAATAGTGAGCTCAAAGTTGTAGTCTGGATTCACTAAATAATATGTTTATTTCACAACTATAAGCACTAATTTTGGAGACACACAACATATTTGGCTGTAACAGCATTACCCTAAGTGTTTTTTTGAAGCCGTACCGTTGCTGAATTACAGCCAGTTTGCTTCTTTTGCATATTTTGAGAATCATTTCAATACCTTGACGTTCTGCAATATTTATTGCTTTTAATATTCGCACTAAGTTTCCTAGACGGACAAAAAACTGTATATGGTCTCGCGAAGCCACCCTAATGTCCCACTCGCAGGATATTGTTGTTTGTTTATAATCCGGCAGATTTCTTGGTTGGGTAAAGAAAATCATCTCAAAAATGTTCAAATGTTTGTGAAGCTTATGGGTCTTAACTGCGAGGTCATCATTCCCTAAACTTACAAACGTTTTATGAATTAGCTTATACTAAAGACGGCACAAACATCCATGCCCGAGGAGGGATTCGAACCCCCGACGGGGCACTGCATCGCGCATCGTAGCATAACGCCTCAATGCGCTCGGTCGCTCCGCCGCGGCAAAAATTATCTCAAACAATTTCCTATTAATATTAAATTTTTTATTTATCAAAAGAAATTTCAGCACTGGTTGTAAATTAACGTTTGTTTGTTACTGAAAATCGATTTCGAGTATGAAATAGTCATCCTCGGTGCAACACGCACAATCGAATTTAAACATTTCAGGTAGTGATATGATCCAGGAAGGAACTTATAAAATGGGAATATTGCCGGGAATATTCCTTTGGCCCGGGAAGATTGCTAAAAATTGGGAATTTATGATTTTTTCTTTGTATTTTGCAACCTTTAACAGTTATTAACAGTTAAAGAACGTTATGACTAGGTTAAATAAGTAAATTCCTGAATTAAATCCAATATTTATCATTCGTTGCATTAATTTTCACGCTAATTTCATGCAGAACATCAGAACATCATTTACTTTAAGTCTGGTGCAAAAAATTATGTAAAGTACTCGCGGGGGCTACAATTTTTCGGCAAGTTGAAACCCCACATTTCTGTGAATAACACCTAAACGTACAAAATATTTCTCTAGAGGCGTAATTCTCAACCGGCTGTCATAAGTAATACTTTTTATTTTTCTAAACGAGTGACTAGAGGAGTTTCACTTTCAGAATTCAAATTCCTGCGTTGAATTATGATTTATAAAAGTTTATTTTCTAAAATTTCGCTATCAATTGTAATTTCAGAATCTTTAATTAATGTTTTACAATGTTCTATACTATTAAAATCACAGGTACTTTCAAGTAAATTATAAATTTCGGCCGGAATGTCATTTTCATTGACTAATGTTTACAAATTTTGCAGCAGTTTATAGCCTAAAATATTACTAACATCGACAGAAAACGTAACAAATTCAATAAACAAACCTCCCTGTGTATGTTAGTATTTAGTAAGTACTCACTATTGGCCTATCAATTTTATAAATTCGATTTTTGTAAAGGTTCATTATTTCAAGGTTGGTAGTTCTAGGAAAAGTAAAAATGTTAAATTTCGATGTTTGGTAGTCTAGGGCTAATTCTTTGTCATTTAAAATATTGAAAACCGAAAAATGTGTTTATTTCAAACAAAGAGGATACGTCCAGATCCATATAAACGTAAACCTATCCAAATAATTTATTTATATTTTAAAATAGAAACTAGACGTGTTCAAATAAAATATTATTAAAATAGAAAGCTACTTAAACTGATCATAACCATAGTTCACCTCTTAAGGTTAAGTGAGTTGTAATGGGGAAATTTAGTTCTTACAAGACAAAAAGTGAGAATTTTCTCTCCCCCCTTGGAAACAGCATAACTGCGTATTTACGGAAATGCCAGGAGTTTCACAGAGTTCACATCAAGAAGAAGTCCTTGAGACTGATGATGATGACGACTTTTTTGGACTTGGAAATGTAGAAGATTAGGATTTAATGGACATTGAGAGTGATACTACTCGACTTAGAAAAGACTTAATATGAAAAGTTGCTGTATTAAACCTTTTTCCTTTAAATAGTTTTGATTTTTACAATCTTTTGCATTCCGGTTGTTTTTCTGCACTTTTTGTTTAATTATAATTTTTTTCAGCATATAAGTATGTCCGTGTGTATTTTAATAACACAATTACCACATTGACCCATTAATTTCAGCGATTTCGTTTTTAAAATTATTAATCCCCAAGTAATTTATTTAATTATAATTTTTTCTTAAAAGATAAATCAGTTTTTGTGTTTGATTTAACTATATAATTACTACCTTCAACCTATTAAGTCCGTTTATTGAGCTATATGGCTAAAAAAATCATAAATTCCTGGGAATTTACGAATTTTGGGAATATTGCCGGCAGTATTCACTGGGAATCCTTCCTCGATTTTAATTTCCAGGGAATTTCAAAACAGTAATTTCAGGTTTCACATACCCAATCGCAACGCATAGCTACAAGAAGTTTCACAATGGTGTTTTCAAGAGAGTGCAGAATCCACCTCCGTGAACCACAGACCTTGCCGAGGTGGGGTGGCTTGCGTGCTCAACGATACCGGTAGCCGTACCGTAGGTGCTACTACAGCTGAGGGGTATCTGTGGAGAGGACACAAACGTGTGATTTCCTTAGAGGGGCAGTAGCCTTTTCAGTAGTTGCAGGGGCAACAGTGTGGATGACTGAGCTGGCCTTGTAACACCAGGTAATGCGGCTTAGCCGTACAGTTACTGCGAACGGCTAAAAGCAAGAGAAAACTACAGCCGTTGCCCTTTTCCGAAGACATGCAGCTCTAGCGAATGATTATATGATGATGGCATCCTCAGGTAAAATATTCCGGAGGTAAAATAGTTCCCCGTTCGCAAATCCGCGCAGGGTTTACTCAGGAGGATGTCGTCACCAGGAAAGTCATTAAACTGTACAAAATGCAGAAAGGTAGGAAAAGAGGTGGGCCCTTGATAAACTGAAGGACACTGAAGTAGGAGGCGAGGTACTGGCGGAAGTGAAGTTGTGGGGCGGCATCGTGAGTCGTGTCGGGATAGCACAGTCGGTAGTGCGCTTGCCCGCGAAAGACAAAGGTCCAAGGTTCGAGTCCCAGTTCCGGCACACAATTTTAATCTGCCAGGAAGTTTCAACCTGAAGTTCTTGAGAATTTCAGAGGGACTCTCAGGTAACGACTGACAGAAATGGGGAAAATAAAGCAGCAAAAAATGAACAGGTAACTTTGAGAGATGAATGAAATAATGAAGGATCAGAGGACCAAATACACAGAAAGAGAAGCCCTACAAAATATCCTTGGATATCATAGGAAGTACTAAATTGATGAAAGGAGAAAATATAAAAAATGCTGTAAATAAAGCAGGCAAAATGGAGTACTGACGACTAAGAAAAGAGATTGGCAGGAAGTGCAAAATGGCTAAGGAAGAGTGGCTATAAGGCAAAAGCAAGAAGCAAAAGCAGAAGAATTTATAACGTGTGGAAAAATAGATACCGCTTACAGGAAAATAAAAGAGACATTTGGAGAACAGAAAAACAGCTCTGTGAATATCAAGAGAAGAGAAAGCTGAAAGTTGGAAATAACATGTAGACGGGATGTACAAAGGAAATTGACTAAGGTGTAATATTGTAGGAAGGGAAGTGGAAGTAGATGAAGATGAAGTAGGAGATACTGTACTTGGAGGAGAGTTTGTCAATCCAGAACGACCTAAATCGGAACAAGACCCCTGGAGTAGGCGACGTTGCCTCGGTGCTATTGAAGTCTTGGGAAGACCCTGCCATGAGAAAATTATTTCACCAGGTGCATCAGATTTATGAGACTGGCAAAATACCGTCAGACGTTAATAAAAATGTAATAATCCTCATTCCAAAGAAAACAGGTGCAGACAAGTGTGGAAATTACAGAACATTCAGTTTCATAAGTCATGGCTGCAAAATTTTAACACGAATTACTTACAGAAGGCTGGAAAAGTTGGTAGAAGCTGACCTTAGGGAAAATCACTTTGGATTTAGATGTAGGAACACGGGAGACAATACCCACTTTACGAATTAGAAGATAGATGAAGGATAGGCAAATCTATGTCTCTAGCATTTTAAATTTAGAGAAAGCTTCTGACGATGTTGATTACAATACACTCTTTCTAATTCTGAAGTCGTCACAGGTGAAATATAGGGGACGCAAGGTTATTTACAACTTGTACTAAGCCAGACAGCCATTATCAGATATGGACATGAAAGGGACGCAGTGGTTGTGAAGAGAGTAAGACATGATTCTGTAAGGCATGATTCTAGCCTTTCTCCAATATTATGCAATTGACACAGTGAGATGGGTGTGAAGGAATGCATGGAGAAATTTGCTGAATGAATGAAATATTAAGGAGGAGAAAAAAAACGTTGTGTTTTGCTAATGAGATTGTAATTCTGTCAGAGACAGCAAAGGACCTGCAGGAGGAACTGAACGAAATGGAGTGTGTTGAAAGGAGCGTATAATATGAACATTAACAAGAGCAAAACTAAGGTAATGGAAAGCAGTCAAAGAAAATCAGGCAATGCTGAAGGAATTAGATTACGTAATGAAACAATAATGGTGGTAGATGAACCTTTTTACCCGTGCAGTAAAAAGTAGACTAGTATAGATAAAGAGGGCATTTGTGGCCAAGAGTAATATATTGGTATCAGGCACTGGCTTTCATGTGGAGAAGTAAATATTGTGAATGTATTTTAGACCACAGATTTGCAAGGAAGTGTGACATGGACACTGGGGAACCTGGCAGTAAATCAATTCCAATCGTTAGAAATGTGGTGCTACGTAAGAACGTTGAAAACCGGGTGAACAGATGACGACTTAACAGGTCCTCCGCAGAATCGGCGAATAAATGAACATAGGAATATTAATATTTATCTCTGTATTCCCTCTGTTTCGCGTACATTATTTCCAGTATCATAGAACAGTATCCGGTATCCTCAAGACATCGTTAACGTAATTGTATATTAAGCAATCGATATGTTTCATAAGTAATGTCCGTCTTTTCTAAATTTTCGCACACGAAGCATTCCACAATGTCTTTAGTGACTTTTCCGCTTCATTGATAACAAGTCAACAGACCCAATTGAAATAGCTTATTTCTACTTCAGTGTAACCGAAAATTTTCTGATTTCTTCTAATGGTATTTGCCGTAGCAAAACCCTATCTCGACTCCCTTAAAATGTTTTAGGCAGCTTACCCCAATACCTATCACTGGCTGGTACTGTTTTGTCCAGCAAAATTGTACATTAATACATAATATTGGTCTCTGCTTGCAAGGTAAGACAAGTGAGAAGGCAGAGGATAAGGCTGGTGGATCGGTTGATCCACCAGACTTCAGTGAAATTCAACAAATCATATAAATGACGGGGAACTGAACTATGTGATTAGTTTTTATTTAATATTGTGTTTTATTAGTATTTAATTTGTTTAACTTTTTTCAAGATGTTATCAATATTAACAAAATCATTAGCAGGTCCCATTGCAATTAGTTTGATTGCATAAATAAACGTAAATAATGGCCCATTTACTACTTTAAATGTAAAATAACTTTCAATCCAACAACCTAGGGATCTCTTACTGGTTATATATTTCATGTTATGAGGAGAAAATTTGTACACAAACATTCTTTCTTCCCTTTCTACCATGCACTAATTTCTTGCAGCTCAGTACACAGCTGATACAAGCTTTGCCTGTTTGAGTTATGCCTGTTAAAGTGTAATTGCACTCATTACGGAAACACCAAACTAGATTCCCTAGCATAAAAAATAAAAATAAAATGCAAAACCATTGTTCGTAACACTGACTGATTACATAATGTACATTACCCTAATTCATGAAATGCAAGAGCAAACGTACTGAGCACTGTATATAATATTTAAGAATTAATTTGTCCATCGCTGCCATCTCAATGTTCAAATGTTTGTAAGCCTATCGGACCAAACTGCGTGGTCATCAGTCCGTAGCTTACAAACTGCTTAAACCTAGGTAAACTAACCTAAGGACAACACACACACCCATGCCCCAGGGAGGAATCGAACCTCCACGGCGAGCAACCGCGCACTCCGCAGCGAGACGCTTCAGATCGCTAGGCTACTCCGCCGCGGCCCAACTCAATGAACATTTCTACAACTTACATATTAGAACACAATATAGAATGAACTTTGTATTTAGCCTCTCTTTTATTTACTGAAATTAACTACTGTTCATCATTAATTCATATGAAATCCCCAATTAACTAACTCAGTTTAAACATTGTTGATAAACATACTACTCAGGTTTTTACTGAATTCAACATAACTGAAACGGACATTAATTATTTCACCAGAATAAACGTAACGAAGCACTGACTCTAATCAATTTTTCTCAACCTAAAGAATCAGACCAGTCACCATTACCTGTGTGGTCTCAAGAAATCTAACACAACACGAGCAAATTAAATCACAAAGACACCCCCCAAATTATACATTAAAACACTTCACTTTCCCCGCAATGAGCTCAGTTTTAAGAGCTACTGCATATTCCATGCAGTTACTGCATTTCAGCATACATTCTGAGTCCATTACCTACCGTTTGAACTCGTAACGGTCATTTCTGTTGCACTGTGATATGCTGCAATCTTCCTGAAATGTACAGAAATTACAGCGAGCGTTATCCACAATCGCTGTTAACATTACTGATGGAAGCTGTAATTATTTTGAATGAACGAGGAATATTAATAACATGACGTCACGTAACGATCAAACTATGTACAAAGAAAACCCCTTAAAATATTAATACTAGCTCCTGAATTTCTGTACGAAGCGAATGTCATGCAGGTAAACTCAAAGAATCACAACTCCCAGAAAAGAGAAACAGAACTTAGACACATAACATCTCCACAACCCAGCATGCAACATTCACACCAATAAATAACACAAGACCATCTTTGCATCCAGGGTTCTATGTAGATACGACAATTATGTTAAGTACCGGTACACCCACAACGGTGCATTTCGGTATTATCAGAAAATAAAGAGTTATTTTCGTAATAAATGTGACACGAAAACATCAGTGTCGTTTCACAAGAATTCCGGTTTTCTTAATTATTGCGCTGCATCTTAGACACCTGAAGCAGTGTCATGTTGTACACAAAGCTATTAGCAAATGGTATGTAGTATTTTAATAAATGGTTGATCTACCTTCCTCCCATATACATTTTTTTTCTTTTTACACTGACAGCTGAAAAGTGTGGAATACTGATAATTGTAAGATTTCGTCAAATACGTGGGGGTGGTGCTTGATTCA
Source organism: Locusta migratoria (assembly GCA_026315105.1). NCBI lineage: Eukaryota > Metazoa > Arthropoda > Insecta > Orthoptera > Acrididae > Locusta > Locusta migratoria. Next base: position 431,571,995 of record CM048747.1, read on the forward strand.
GGCATGCTCTCAAGCATATGGAAATTTTGCAAGTACATGTCGGTATAAGTTATTAAAACATATACAACATACGTCAGTATAGCTGAGGTGGTAGTGCTCTGGCATTAAAATTAAAGGGTCTGTGGCGTATAGTTTTCGTTGTTCGAATACTTACACAGTTTTCGTATCTAATGGTAACGTTTACGAGAAAAGCACGTATTTTTTATATTCGTAATTTTCTATATTTTACAAAAGATTGTTAATAACAATGCTTTCAATAAAAAACGTAACAATTACATATTTACAGTATTGGCTTCACTATTAGTTACAACGGTTGTCTTTGATTGTTCAAATTCTGAAGAGCTAAGGCGTTGTTCTTGGGAAGTCATCTCCATAGCTACTAATGACTTTCCAAGCAGCTAACCTACTCAACCATCGTTTTAGGTGACGACATGGGGTTCAGCTCGGCTGTATACACAACACGTGGAATTATTGATCTCAAAATGTTTTATGTAATTGAATTTGAAATAGTGTAAATTTGTTTACATCCTCGAAGAAGTTATTTTTCGCACACGATTCGATTGGATCGTTGTCTTTTTGCTTCCTTTTTTATAAAATACTAGCAGAAAACCCGGCGTTGCCCGGGTATTTATTTATTTTTCGAGCCTTCAGTTAGTACTTATCCTATCCACTCTCTCTCTCTGTCCATCTCCTTTTTTCTAAAAACATGTCACATTCATCAGAGAATATATAACAAATAAGAAATCACACGTAAAAATGCACTCGTTTAGAAGAATCGAATCAGGAAATTCAACAATAATGATTGTAATAATATCACAGATCGATCACTTGCTGTAATGCGCGATCGTCAAATCGATTTTTTTAAAGAGATGTATCAAAAGAAATTTCATTTTTACTGCTTTATTTATTTACTCTTGTATTTCCTTATTCGTATGCTTATCCTTACAGACAAAGAGCTGAAGACATTATAGCAGGCATAGACCAAAGATATGATCTGTGGAATCACGTTTCGCTGTATGTAACCTCCTTGCTATAGAGTCGCAAACATCATCGCTGGCCTTCAGTCAGAATTTTTTTTTTTTTTTTTTTTTTTTTTAATTTGACGACTTTCAACCACCATATCTTGCACCCCCTTATAGCTATCGGCATGGAACTGCTATGGTGTACAACGGGAGACTTTGGACAACAATGACACACAGACCATTCGTTTGCGTTCTGTAGTTTTCACTGCAGAGCGAAATATTAACACACATACACACGCAGAATTTTATATACACCGATAACTTTCCATCCCTTTTATCATTATCAACCCTCAAGCAACAATGCAACCAATAAAACCATTTTAAAAGAGTAAATATAATTTTCAAACAGTCATTATTGTTCCGCATTTCGCGTTATATTCTTCAGATTACTAAATATCTATCAGATCGCTATAAAACCATCCTTAAAACATTTCTCAGGTATAAATTAGTAACTGTACAAATATTTAAGACTATGCGTCTTGTCGTTCGGACGTGATAAGCGTACACCGAATAGAAATTCACATTAATATATATAGATAAATAGTTATCCGATCGCCATAAAACCATGCCTAAATCCTTACCCGGGTATAAACTAGTAACTGTACAAATTTTTAGCTCTTTATGTCTTGTGGTTCAGACGTGATAAATGTACACCGAACAGACATTCACATTTATAGATATAGATAAAAATTACCAATAATCAAAGATACGCGCTTTGTTCATAAAAATAACCATTAGTTATTCAAATGGTGTTAATATTGGAAAACAACGGAAAAAATCTGTCAGAACCGAATTCGAAACACTGACTCTTCGGTTTTGAAGGCAGAACGCTAACATGTGAGCTACATCTGCAGAAGATTGATGTGACTAAATTATTGGTAATCGAAAGTACTTTCGAAACTTCAAAGTCTATTTTGTCGGCAGTTTTCGAGAATTGCATCGCATGGCTTTGGCTGATTGGTATTTAAGGACTGAACTTCGCATACCATAAAGATAAAAAGTTATAAAATCCTTGTGAGTCTGTACTAGGTGACAGTGCTAGCAGAACCGCTTATGGAAGTAGGCCGTGGAGCACTGCTTTCAGGACACAAATCAGCTCCTTACAAGTCGGCCAAATGAAGTCCTGAAATAGATATTTAAAGCGACCCCCCCCCCTCCCTCCACCCACCAACGGAACCAATAAGAGCCGTTCATGAGGCGATCCAAATCGACACGCTAAAAACAGCTATCCACAGAAAGGACGACACCGCTATTTGTGAAATTTCATGAGAGAAACGGTACCACAGAAGACATAGGAACAATCCACCGCGACCTGGTAATTGATTTAAGACCCAGTATGTTACCTTGAGAGGGGAGGCATCGACTGATCACCAGAAATAAACGAGCCACAGAGGCATGAGACGCCTCATAAAGTAAGAACCCTACTACACCGGTTCGACAAGTAGCAGTAGCGATGGTACCACGAAGACGAGCACCCAAAAATAAAATAAAACAGCGTGATTATTTTCTTCATTTCGTATCTTGTCCATGTTATCCATTACTCTTCGTATTGTGTCACATGCGTTAATGTCTGCTGGACCCTTCGCCCCCTACATGCCTTTATTTCTGCAAGAAGCCAGGAACACTGAGAAATTCCTGTAGTCTGTGGTGAAAAGTGATCTTTGTGAGTAAAACAGCAGCGATATTTTTGCGCAGAAAATTCCCTTAGCTCTCCATCAAGTACTTGTCACGCTGTAATTGCTTTCTAAATTACCACCGTCAACTTTAATTTCATTTCACGAGGCGTGAATACATGGCAAAGAGAGCCGTATGTTTGAATAGAACAGAGAGCTTAAGCGTGTTACTTTGACGAACATGAAGTTAATATACTTTCGTAGCGTCAGTTGCCGTCGGTGTCCGAGTGTGTACTTGTCCCTTCCTTGTGCCAGTCCAACCCCTCTTTACCTCCCTATCCATCGACTTCTACTTCACTCTCTATATAAGTTTCATTCTAATGCAAATCAAACTCTGTAACATCATATCTTCTAAAATGTGTGACCTACAAACATTATTTGCGAAGTTCGTAGAACACTGTATTAAGAAACATTTATTCTTTAAAAAAAAATCTCTCTTTGAATCTTTTCACTTACGATGCTTCTTCCAGAACCTTTCTTTACTTCTTGAAACCAACCTATTCTTGACTTATTATCCTAAAGAAATTTAAAAGTCTTTTTGGTTAAATTGTTGGAGTTCATTTTGTATAAATGTCCAAAAACACAGCTGTCACCCCTAGTGCAGTGTTTCATTTATGTTTTTCTATGTTGCAATAAATTTGCTGTAACTTTTTAATTATCATGCCTCTGTATTTTATTTTCTTGTATTCTGTATATATATATATATATATATATATATATATATATATATATATATATATATATATATATATATTTTTTTTTTTTTTTTTTTTTTTTTACAGATACCGTTTTTTCGAAACTTTCCTGGATGTTCTATATGCTGTCTCCGTTTTACGTACTGTTTCTTCTACAGCATAGTTTTTTAAGCCATTGTCTTGAATAACTTCTTCCAAATATTTCAATTTATTTTCCCTCTTTATCTGCCTACTGGCTGTTACTAATATATCTGTATTTTTATCATTTTTTCTACATGCTTTATTGTTTGTTCCTTGTAGGATATTAATTAGTGTTTATGCATTTGCTAGGTTTTCAGACATTATGGCAAAATCATCCGCTAAGTCTAGACAGTGAATTTCAGTTTGTTATTATTCCCATGTGTTATTGGCAATAGCTCATACTCTTTTAGTTTTTCTCTCCATTCTCTTACTAATTTCTCTTGAAGGCAGTTGAAGAGGAATAGAGACAAGCTGACACCTTCTCTTAAAAGTTTTTTTATGTCAAATGCCCTAGATATTTCACCCTTCCACTCAGGTAAGAGTAGAGTGGAGTAGAAATCAAGTATCTGTTTCTATAATGATTTTTTTAAATTTTGGTTTGAGAAATAGCATTTTGATTTAATTGGAACTCCCCTAGCATTTGAATCTGAGTTATCCATGGTTTTGAATTGATTGGCTTTTATTTTATTTTATTGGAGAAAGGTGACATTAACTTCAACTGTGAAGTATTACAGTGGCTTATTAGTCTTGTGTAATTTTGTTCTGGACTGAATATTCCCTACTTTACTTCGAAAATCTTTTCCTTTCCTATTTCTGTTTTAATATTCCTCAGTAATATCACAAAAATTGATTTTAGATCTTCTCGTATTTCGTATTCCAAAAGTTTACAGACTGCTTCTACTTAACTTGAATATTACTTTTCCTCTTCAATTAACAAAGTTATACTTCTCATTTTTTCATTTTACTGTGGGGAGAGAGAGTCCTTTTTAAACGGAATGTGAATGATGTTACGGTATCTACTAAATTATTGGCATTATTTTCCGTATGTGAGACCGTTGAACGATTTATTTATTCTGTTTTTAATATATATATATATATATATATATATATATATATATATATATATATATATATATATATATATATATATATATATATACATATTGATTATGATTTTATTGGTTATGTATCTATTAGGTTGTTAGTTAATAGAGGAACGTAATATAATCACAAATATATTCCGTCATTGCGACGATAAGACGAAGGGTTGGTAACACTGCGCCCGCGCGAACGTTTCGAGTATTTGCTCCAGTAAATAATTACAAAAATCGTTGTTTTTAAGCTATATTTAATCGTTTGCATTTGTTATAAATATAATATAAGTGTTGTTACATTAGTGGAAGTGTTAGTGTAGTGTTAAATAAGGAAAAACGGTGTAAAAAGTTTATTTTACCTATCGCGCCTATAGCACGTAGTTGTAGGCCTAATTTAACTCGCGCGAATCGTTGTAAACAGTGACCAAAACTTATTTCTAATTACCGATTGTTCTATTTTTCACTCGCGGCGTACAGTATTTAGGATTTATAAAGTCTGTCAGACATAAATTTCGTGATTTATCAAAAGTGAATATAGTAATCTGTGTTTATAGGCCTAAATTTTGTTTTCGTGAGCGTGTTTTTTAGGCCTAATCTTTGTTTTCGTAACCGAGTTTCTTTATATCCAGTGCCCTTTCAGTTAATTATATCTCTCTTGGTGTAACTTTTACGTTTTAGTCAGTACTTAATCAAGTTTTTTACGATTTCTATTTTTACCATGGGTGAGAAGTGCGTGACATGCCGTAGGATCGTTAGTTCCGGGGTGTGGTGTGATGGTTGTAGTGGTTTTTTTCATTGGGGCGAATGTAGTGGCGTGGGAAATGGGGATGTAAATGAGGCTCACCAGTGGTTTTGTAGGATCTGTAATAGAGATAGGAAAATAATGGAACAGGAGGGGAAAATTGCAGCTCTTCAAGCTGAATTAGATAAGGCAAGGGAGACTCTGAGCAGGTTAAGGAGGGAGAAGGGTGAACAGCGGTGGGAAGTGGCAACAGGTAAGAGGGGGAACAGACTTAGGACAGTTTCAGACAGCTTTGTCCTTAATGTGAAAAATAGATTTGACCTGTTGCCTCAGTCAGGATCGGATGAGCCTCATGTAGCTGTAACTGTAGAAAGGACACAACAGACTTTCAAAAAGGACTTGAAAAAGGTAGGGAAAACTGAGAAAAGAAAGAAAGTCCTGTTGTTAGGTAGTTCACATGGTAGAGGTGTTGGCCAACTACTGCAGGAAGAGCTAGGACCAGGGTACCAGGTCACAAACGTTTTCAAACCAAATGCGGGCCTGGGTCAGGTAACAGAGGATATAGGTTCTTTATGTAAGGATTTCACAATGGAGGATATCGTGGTTATAGTGGGTGGTCCGGGAAACAGCATTGACAGAAACTGTGAATATTCTATAGAGTGTGACCTGGTGAAGATATCATCGGCAACGAAGCATACTAGTGTGGGATTTGTATCTGTCTTGAGTCGCCATGATCGGCCTCATTTGAACTCTTCTGTCAGGAGAGTAAACTTGGAGTTGGAACGGCTACTCTTGTCAGATATGGGGTCCCATATTGGTTTGATTCCTGTGGATGATATCTGTAGGTGGGACTATACTAGGCATGGCCTTCACCTCAACAGGAAAGGGAAGGGAAAATTGTCTGGGTTGATTGCAAGTAACTTACGGGAGGGCACTGTCACAAATGGTAAAATACCAGTGGTTACAGGTGTCAGAGGGATGCCTTTTTTAGGATAGGGAGCGGGGGAAGAAAACCAGTTTTGAGAGAGCTTGTAAGACACCCTCAGTTTGGAAAAGCAGATAAACAGGAAATAGATTTTAGCAAACAATGTTTGACAGAAAGTAGTCGGAAACATCCAGTAAATCTTACTCAAGCCATTAGTATGCAATATCAGTTATCTTTATTACATCAAAATATTCCAGGACTCAGAAATAAACTTGATGAACTACTCATTTGTATTGATGAAATAGATTCCTCTAGCCCAATTGACATAATTTGCCTCTCTGAACATCATGTGGCCACTGGTATAGATATGTTAAACATTCCAGGATTTAATTTAGCTTCACACTTCTGTAGAGTAGATATGGAGGGAGGAGGAGTTGCCACATTCATTAAAAACTGCTATAAATTCAAGAATATTGATATAAATAAATTCTGTCTAGAGCAGCATTTAGAAGCTTGTGCAACAGAAGTAGAATTCCATAACAGATGTTATATAATAGTAACTATTTACCGAGCACCTGCAGGAAATTATAATCTATTCCTAAATCATCTAGAAGCTCTATTGGGATATTTAACAGGAAGAAATAAAGAAATCCTGGTTGCTGGTGACTTTAATACAGATTTTCTTATGCAGTCCTCCAGTAAAAATTTATTGCAGTCAGTAACTTTGTCTTTCAATCTAACACACACCGTAAACTTTCCAACTAGGGTAACTAAAACCTCTAGGACAGCAATTGATAATATTTTTATAGACAAATCAAAGGAACAAAATCATATCATAAAACCAATAATAAATGGCCTGTCAGATCATGATATGCAGCTCCTTGTTTTAGGTATAGATTCTAAACAGATTATGAAGACTGCAAAATGTACATACAGGAGAGTAGTCAACCCACCAAAAATTGAAAATTTTAGAAAACTCCTCAAAGACATGAACTGGAAAGATGTATATAGTGCTAATGGCATGAATGAAAAATATAATGTGTTCATTAATAATATTAGTATCATGTTTCAAAACTGTTTTCCTCTAAAAGTAACGCGAATTAAACAGAAGTCTATAATAAAACCTTGGATTACACAAGGAATAAAGATTTCATGTAAGACAAAAAGGAGTATGTATCTATCAGCCAAGAGTAGTTGCAATGATGATGATTTAACTAAATATAAGGAATACTGTAAAATATTAAAAAAAGTTATTCAGGTATCTAAACAAATGCACTATGAAAAGAAGATAGCAACATCAGGAAACCAAATAAATACAATATGGGATATAGTGAAAGAAGAGACTGGTAGAACCAGAAAGGAACAAGAGCAGGTACGGTTAAGAGTAGCTGAGACATTAGTAACTGATGGGCATAGTGTGGCAAATCTATTTAACAAGTACTTTATATCCGTTACTGATAGTATGGGATTGTCTGGGTCAGTAAATAATGCGCTTGAATATTTGAAACTAGCATTTACAAATAACTTCACACACATGAATATGTCAGTCACTTCACCACAAGAAATATCTTCCATAATAAAATCTTTAAAAACAAAGAATTCCAGTGGATATGATGAAATATCAACAAAGTTAATTAAAGCGTGTTCTTGTGAACTTAGCACAATCTTAAGTTATTTGTGTAACCAGTCTGTTATAACGGGAACATTTCCTGATTGGCTAAAATATGCAGATATTAAACCTCTCTTCAAGAAGGGGGATAAAGAGATACCATCAAACTACAGACCCATTTCACTTTTGCCAGCATTCTCAAAATTTATAGAAAAGGTAATGTACAAGCAGCTTCTCAACCACTTAACCACAAATGGCATATTGTCTAGAACACAGTTTGGATTTCTGAAAGGTTCTGATATTGAGAAGGCTATTTACACTTTCAGTGAGAATGTACTTAATTCATTAGATAATAAATTGCAAGCAGCAGGTATTTTCTGTGATTTGTCAAAGGCATTTGATTGTGTGAACCATAACATTCTTTTAAGTAAATTAGAATTCTATGGGGTCACGGGAAATGCTGCAAAATGGTTCAAGTCGTACCTCACTAACAGGAAACAAAGGGTGTCAGTGCAACTGACTAGTGAATTAGGCCAACAGTCATCATCGGGTTGGGAAGAAATTACATGTGGTGTCCCACAAGGATCCATCTTAGGGCCATTGCTTTTTCTTGTGTACATTAATGATCTCTCATCAGTTACACTACCAGAAGCATAGTTCGTTTTGTTTGCAGATGATACAAGTATTGCAATAAAGAGTAAGTCAAATATATTGATAGAAAAGTCTGCTAATGATATTTTCATGAACATTAATAAATGGTTTAAAGCCAACTCATTGTCATTAAACTTTGAAAAGACGCACTACATGCAGTTCAAAACATGTAAGAGATTTCCTGACAGTATATGCATTAAATATGAAGAAGAGCAGATAGAAGAGGTTGACAGAATTAAATTCCTGGGATTACAGCTTGATAATAAACTTAGTTGGGAGGAGCACACCACAGAACTGCAGAAACGACTCAACAAATCTGTATTTTCAATACGAGTGTTATCAGACATAGGAGACATAAAAATAACAAAGCTTGCATACTTTGCTTACTTTCATTCCTTAATGTCATATGGTATAATATTTTGGGGTAACTCTTCAAGTCAGTCAAAAGCCTTCAGAGTCCAAAAACGTGTAATACGTATTATTTGTGGAGTAAATTCACGGACGTCTTGTAGAAGCCTCTTCAAAGAACCGGGTATATTAACTACTGCCTCTCAGTATATTTATTCTTTAATGAAATTTGTCATAAATAATATATCCCTTTTCCCAACAAACAGCTCAGTTCATACATACAATAATAGAAATAAAAATGATCTACACAAGGATTTAAAAGCACTTACTTTAGTTCAAAAAGGGGTCCACTACTCAGGAACACACATTTTCAATAATTTACCATCAAGTATAAAAAATTTAGCTACAAATAAAGATCAGTTTAAGAGGAACCTAAAAGACTTTCTAGTGGCCAACTCCTTCTACTCCATTAGTGAATTTCTAAATTGTAGCAAATGATGCATGCACTCATACTATATTAGTATTATTATATTATCAGCAAAAAAAAAAAAAAAAAAAAAAAAAAAAAAAAAAAAAAAAAAAAAAAAACACCCTTAAAAAATTATGTATCTGTATTTCTATTATAAGTGTTTGCATTATATTATTAGTATTATTTGTTATTCAACTTGTAAATTTTGTTTCTTGACACGTTCCACATCCACAAATAAATAATCTATCTAGGGTATTTTTTATATGTTATTTATTTATTTTTATTTTTTACTTTATTTATTGATTTATTTGGAGGGGGGCAGGAAGTCATAAAAGAATGCTGGAAATTATCAAATGTTTGTACACCTATTGGACCAAACTGCTGTGGTCATTAGTCGCCAGATTGACAAACTACTTATTGTAACTTCCACTAAGGTCAACACACGCCATGCCCGAGGGAGATCATCCGACGGCGGGCAACAGAGCGCTCCGCATCAAGTCGTCTTAGAGCGCTCGGCCACTCCATTGCGGCTAAGAATGCTGCCCCGAGTGCCGTACACCCTGCATCCGTCCCTATAAACCTCAGATCACCACTATTCCATACTACGCGGTGACAGTATAAGTAGATCTTTGGCTATCAATTTTGGAAATAAAAATAGGAGTTAATTACTAATATATAACCTTTTGTACCGGATCAACTTGAAAACTATGAACCACTCGACAATCGGCAAACTTGCTACTTGTTTTATTGGCCTGCTATAGTGAAATGAATATATTGATCGTCGACGAGTGAAAGTACGTGCTTCGCCCTTTGTACCGGCGGTTGCCTTATCCCCTTGATTATCGGAAGCCCATCTACCGCCCGCCACAACTTCTCACTACTCTTATGCTACAGAAGAAACGTACCTAACGTCCATTACCCTCTTTGCTCACCATCCAGTTTCCAAACTGAGTTCGAACGATATTTCCGCAATTGCAGTGGAGAAATAAGTCCTTCCACCGGCTTTGTGTGTAGATTCTATGGTAGTGTACTCGTACATCGAAATGGTGTCTATTCTTTCTGACATGTCCGTAAGAACAAACACCACATTTACATACAAATATATTCATACTGCAAGGCACAGCGGCAGTTATGGATCGAAATAATCGTGGTTCGGCGCTTTTTACACGTGATATATTGCCATGTTAAGAGCCACAGATCTCGGATCCAGTGGCTCAGAGGCGTCTGGCGGTCTATAGTCACAGGCCTCTGAATATGAACGGAGATGACAGATGAGATTTCTAGATTGTTATGCAATACATAATTGACAAGTACTACAAATTTGTTATGAATCGACATTACTCAAGAGTGAAGAGAGAATTTGAAAACTTATTTGAGAATGAAACCCCAAGAAAGTCTTAACACATAGTTTTGTAAATAAGGATGCACTTGGCATTAAATTTCCAAGCATGGAATACGTGAAAAAACTGCTATATTGAGTACAAAACTCCTGGCCATTAAAAATGCTACACAACGAAGATGACGTGCTAAAGAAGCGAAATTTAACCGAAAGGAATAAGATGCTGTGATATGTAAATTATTACCTTTCCAGAGCATTCAATCAAGGCTTGAGCAGATGGCGACAACTACAACGTGCTGACATGAGGAAAGTTTCCAACCAATTTATTATCCACAAAAAACAGTTGACCGGCGTTGCCTGGTGAAACGGTTTTGTAATGCCTCGTGTAAGGAGGAGAAATTCATACCATCACGTTTCTGACTTTGATAATGTTCAGGATGTAGCTTATCGCGATTGTGGTTTATCGTATCGTGTCATTGCTCCTCGCGTTGGTCTAGATCCAATGACTGTTAGCAGAATATGGAATCGGTGGGTTCAAGAGGGCAATACGGAACGCCATGCTCGATCCCAGCGGCCTCGTATCACTACCAGTCGAGATGACTCGTATCTTATCTCCATGGCTGTAACGGATCGTGAAGTCACGTCTCGATCCCTAACAGATGGGGATGTTTGCAAGACAACAGTCGTATGCACGTACAGTTCGACGATATTTGCAGCAGCATGGACTATCAGATCGGAGACCATGACTGCGGATACACTTGACGCTGCCTCACCTGCGATGGTGTACGCAATGACGAACCTGGGTGCAAGAATGGCAATGGCCAGGGCAGCAGTCGAACATTTTCCGCGTCCAGGAAGGCCCGTACAGGACCTACAACATCCGGTCGTGCATTATTCTGCTGAAATGTAGGGTTTCGCAGGGATCGAATGACGGGGAAGAGCCACGAGTCTTAACACAACTGAAATGAAAGGCCACTGTTCAAAGTGCCGTCGATGCGAACAAGAGGTGACCAATACGTGTAAATATTGGCACCGCATACCATCAAGGCGGGTGATATACTAGTATGGCGATGACGAATACACGCTTTCAATGTGCGTTCACTGCGATGTCACCAAACACGGATGCGACCATCATGATCCTGTAAACAGAACCTGGATTCATCCTGAAAAATGACGTTTTGCCATTCGTTCACCTGTCTGTGATGAACCGTCAAGCCATGGTCTCCGAGCTGATAGTCCATGTTTCTGCACATGTTTTTCAACTGTTCATGCAGATGGTTGTTGTCTTGCAAACGTCCCAATCTCTTGATTCAGGGATCGAGACGTGGCTGCACGATCCGTGACAGCGATGCGAATAAGATGCCTGTCATCTCGACTGTTAGTAATAAGAGGCTGTTGGTATCCAGCACGGCGTCCGTATTGCCCTACTGAACCCACCGATTCTTTATTCTACCATCAGTCATTTGATTGCGACCAACGCGAACAGCAATGTCACGATACCATAAATCACAATCGCGGTAGGCTACAATCCGACCTTTATCAAAGTCGGAAACGTGATGGCACGCATTTCTTCTCCTTACACGAGGCATCACAACAACGTTTCACCAGGCAACGCCGGTCGACTGTTGTTTGTGTATGAGAAGTCGGTTGGAAACTTTCTTCATGTCAGCAAGCTGTAGGTGTCGCCACCGGCGCCAACCTTCTGTGAATGCTCATGTTCGTGGTGTAGCACGTTTAATGGCCTGCAGTGTATATTTGTCCAATGAATACCCGTTTATCACCTGCATATCTTCTTGGTGTAGCGATTTTAATGGCCAGTGGTGTAAATTTTCCACTGTCCATTGCAACTACTTTCGGTTGAAGGAAATAGAAAGTATGTTTCTTTAAAATTAATTGGAAAGTGCGGTGGTTGAGCGGAGGAGCCTGAATAGAACTTCTTTCGATTTACAATCAACTGTTGCTAAATGTTTGAAGAAAAACAAGAAGAAACAAACGAAATGGATTTCAGATTTTCCGTTTTAAGTGTACTTTATTACACATTGCCCGCATTTAAGAGATTGCAAAGTAAGGTACAAGTAACATGTAATCTGACGGGGATGTCTTTAAGAAAATCTCAGCATAGAATAGAAAAATTACGATAGAAAATACTGTCCACTGCAGTAAGGGCAGTGGAGAAACTTTTTTTTTTATTTATTTATTTTTTTTTAAATTTTCGCCTTAAATAACGATAGTACTGTAAATTTTCCGAGAAAACTGCAAATTTTACAGCTCCTTAAGCAGTTTCAGTTAAAAGCTTCAATGTGGAAACGATTGACCTGCAGTGCGTTTCCCACATACAGTAAAATTGTCAAGTAACACAACACTTTTTCCTGTACAATACCTGAAGTATGATTAGGCAGTTGGAGACTACGCAATTATTCTTACCGTACAACATTCGAGAAAAGAACACGGAATGGGAGAAATATGAGAACTGTAGAAAATACTCTCCTCCACTACTCAGGAGTACATCTGTAGAATGTAGCTACGGAATTAGATACTGTTGTTGACCAGCTTCCGGGTGTGATCTGTGGGCAGTGTGAATTTAACTCCCAAGTAAAAAGCAGAAATGGCAGTCGCATCCCCTGTAGAGAGTAGATTGAAGCGAAAGAATTTAAGTGATATATATACCGATAAGTTGTCGACACTGACAACGGTAATTACTATTAATTAAAGTAAGATACGACGTTGCAATGTCAGAAAACTAAGACAGTGAGACTTTCAACGAAGAATGTCTGCCCGTTACTTTTACCTTTGACGTTAAGAAATGGTTCCCTTTACGAAGGAAAAAGATAGCAGTCGCCACTCAGAGAACGAAATCAGGTCCTTTGAAGAAGCGACGTCTCGCCTTCTGAGAAAAAGAGCGAGAGGCCATCATCTCGTTTCTAAAGAGGGTACTGGAGAAACAACTACAGGCAAAGCAAATGCCATAGATGACTGAGGCACTGCTTATAAGTAAGATGAAAAAGATACGATCCAGAATCACAAGTAATTCATGGTTTTTGAAGACGTTTCTCATATTGAAGGAGAAGTTAGTAACAAAGTACACACTAAATTGAAGGAACAACGGAAGATTGTATGATTTTTTTTAAAGATAATCAATAATTACTAAGAAGAATGTAATGACCTAAACATTATAAATAATGTACACATTTAATAAGTAACGTATTAAAGGTGAAGACAAATGCAGTAGATGAAGTTAGGATATAACGTGAAGAAGTAAAATGTTTTATGTGGCTTTCAACATCTGAATTCGTATTGTACTTGAAATTCAAATAGCCGGCCGCGGTGGCCGAGGGGACTGAGGCGCTCCAATCACCGTCTGCACGGCCACTACGGTCGGGGGTTCGAATCCCCCCTCGGGCATGGATATTTGTGCCGTCCGTAGTATTAGCTAGTTCATAAGTAGTTTGTAAGTTTAGGGACTGATGACCCCGTAGTTAAGTACCATAAGCTTTTTGAAATTCAAATATCCTACTTCTTTGATAGTTCCAATTAACATTTGAAGTTCCAAGTGACCTTATCATATATAAATAGATTTGTAAGGTGATAAATATGCATTCACCATAGCGGTTTTGACTTGTTTTGTAAAACACTATATCTGAAACGAAAGCCTAGTAAACGGACGGAAAGAAGAAACAAATTGACACGTTATCTTATTGATACAATCTTATTATTTCAGGGTATCAATTACACCCTCGCATTACGTCCTAAGTAATTTACTGTGTGTATTCTACATTCTGCCTTACCCCGAAAGTTTTCACCTACTATAGTTCTCGTTACTACCACGGAGGTTATTCAATCGTTATAACATATGTCCTATCGTTCGCTCCGTCCTTACTGTCCACGATTCTATAGAGAAACTCCTCATTCATTATCAGGCCATCGAATATTCAGAATTTACTTGCATGTCAAGTGCTTTGATACATGTTTCGGCTTTACATATGTATATGTTTCACTTCCATACATTCAAAATGAAGTCCCTATCTTTCATTAGACTACGGTGTTCCAGTCCGTTTTCTTCTGACCGAATTTGGCATCAAATATCTCTTTTCACCGTGTATTTACTGTCTGCAAACGTGTGTCTGGACTATACCTGCTACGTTACGACTTTCCTTAATCGTTGAGATCCATTTATTTTGCTCATTTTTGGCCTTACTTCAGTTTTTTACAATGTTACTGTTTTCGACTTATTGAATTTTCTTTCAATGAACCCACAAATAGTTTTCTGATTCACCATACGCGTTTTATCGACAGTAATAATTAAACAACTATTACAGTTATGGTGAAAGTAGCTAGCTACTTTATATCAACATTTTAATTTGATTATAGTGATAATAATGGTTGTAGGTGGAAAGCAAAATGCGAGAAAAAATTGGGTCGTGATTCATAAATTTATAAACTTATTAATGGTGTATCGCTCTTAATAATATGGACAATAGATACCCTTAAAGATGACAAAAATAAACGTAACTAAATGTGGAACGTAGTATACCTGCAACCGAGCCAGAAACACGAAGATAAAATGTAAGATGCTAAGACCGTTGCCTTTCGTCGAAGTACTTTAGTGTATATACTCACAAAATAATATCTTTGGGCGCATGTTATCTACAGCGTAGTGAGCACACACACAGAAATGTATGGTGCAAACGCAACTTCTGTTTTCAAGTGCTTCAGTTACCACGTGTAAATCTGTGTTATCTTTGCGGGGAGTTCATGGCACACGTAATTCTGCTGATACCGGCAAACAGCCTACCGACCAAAGGTCACGTTCGTCGGTAGCGCCCACTGGTGTCCGTGGAAGTGCATAACGAGGGCCGGCCGTTCCCCATATACTGCACCCATATCTGCACACGTGATCTGCTGACTGTGGAACTTGAGACCCCAGCAAGGAAAGTGAAACACTAAATTTCTGCTACTGTATTCAGCATGTAAGCAAGAATACAAGATTTAATCTTTGCTGTGTACAATGTGTGTGAGATATAGTATTGCATCAGAAGAACTTACTTCCCATTACGAAATGATCAAGTCATTCCATGCTCTTTCAACTGTTTCAGAATACATCAGACAGCGAGTGGCGGCGTGACGTTCCATTGGCAAAAACATTTTTTCAATTGATATCTCCAGAAAGTAGTGTACAGAGCGCCAAATGAACAACTGGAGATACAGACATGTCAGATCTGCTGAAAGTTTTTTAACAATCGTTATTTGCTGTATATATTTCAATCACGATCCATTCTTCTCATACCCCATATGTTCCTTTCGTCACCCCAGCGACACCTTTGGGGAACAAAATCTTCGAATGTTTGTAAAGTTATGGGACCTGACTGCAGTGGTCATCGGTCTCTAAACTTACGAACTACTTAAACTAATGCTGAGAACAACGCACACATATACACCCGCTAACACACTCATGGCCGAAAGAGGACTCGAAACTCTGACGCCGAAAGGCCACGCGCACCTCAGCAAGGCACCTAGTGAGCACGGCTATTCCCCCAGGGCCTTCTGCCTCCCCCCCCCCAACAACTTAACTGTGCATGATTGCAATTGCATGTCGGAGCATTTCAATTGTCTATTATCAAATAAACGACGAACTACTTCCCTTGTTCACAATATCTTCTGTAACAAACTCTTGTGATCAACACTGTAAAACGCCTTTGTTAATTCAAATAAAGATCTAACTTTTCCAGACTTTTATGTTATGCATCCAGTTCCACACGGAGAAGACACAGCATTTTCAGTTGATAAACCATTTCTATAACCAAATTGCCCACTGTTACAATTATTTTACCAGACACCGATAGCACATAAACAATTGCAAAATTATCTCCATCATCATTTTCTTCTTTCTTTTTATATACAGTGGCTTCACTATTGTGTTAGGAAATCGACCATTCCGAAAGGAAAAATTAAAATTATGGCTATGTAATGGGCTTACAGATGCAGAACAGAAATATTCTGCTATATACCCCCACATATACATAAGAATGCTTAGTCTTCAATTATTAAATTATTTACTCAATTTTCCACAGAGGATTATATCAGAACAAATACCGGAAAGGTATTTTTAGGATATGATTCGCTGTGGAAACTAAGGTTTTGTTTATCACCTGACCCATTCAGAAAGTGATATGAAAATCTTGACTTGACTTACCCGTAACAGAAACAATTCTGCTATGCACTGACTTTATATCCATAACCTGGTCCTTCTCACCAGACGCTTCCTACACGACTGGGTTTAATAATATCCTGATCATTATTTATTCCTTTTTGTTTACCACATACTTCTTGTCTTCCTAATGCCGTTTTCCTGAACCTTCCACCACCATTTTCCATTCAGTGCTACAGCTCGTTTGTGGCTGATGTTAACGTTTTAATAACATGCCCCCTTTTACCTACAAGATATTCTTCGCCCTCTTGTCAGCCACCCAGGCTGTCTGTTACTGGTATTGCCCTGTTTTGAAGGTTGTAGCTCTTGTAACATCACACTAAAGTTTATTTTCCAGTACACTCATTTCGGCGCTACTTTCATTATAAATTATTAGTGCCCCTAACGTAAATATGAGCAAGTACTTCACAAAAATGTTGAAATGCTTGTAAATATGTTGGAATCAATTACTATGGTTAATCAGTCCGTAGACTTGCAAAATACTTAAACTAACACAACACATTCATGCCTGATGGAGGATACGAACCACCGAAGGAAACGGCCAGTACGTAATACATTTATCAACTTTATTCCCATTATTTTCCCTCAACGAATTATGATAAGTAACGAGGAAACTCCCAAGTTACATCGTGTGCTTCTCTACTTTCCCTTCCTTCATGCGAGTATGTATACTGTCTCTCTTGCTTTAAATACAATGCATTTTTAAGCTGATAAGAACTTAAGGATGCGATACTACTTTCCATACAGTAGAAATATTTGTATCAGCGAGTTAGAAATACTTTTTGATTTTGGATCCGCGATAGTCTCTTCATTAGTATAGCCTTCTTCGTAGGTATTGCGTGAAAAGCACAGTTTTTCCATTATATATTCTTTCTTATAAATATTTGCCACATGCTATAGGTTTCTGCGGCTGTTTGCTTGCCCTAATTACAGGTATATTTGTACTTGAGGGTCATTTGTGCAGAGGAAAATCAACAAAAGATTCCTGCAGACACCATTTCAGTAGTTTTAGGAGCAACACACTGGGTTGTCGAGGGAAATGGCCTTGTAGCGTCAACTAACAGTGAATTGCCATAAAGGTGCTACACATACATTTCGTATACTAGCTACAGTCAATCTTACATCTTATAAAATAGGCTGTATGTGTGTGTGTGTGTGTGTGTGTGTGTGTGTGTGTGTTTGTGCGTGTGCGTGTGTGTGTGTGTGTGTGTGTTTCACATCTCCTCCTAAACTACTGGACTGATTTCAACCAAGCTTGGTACACATGATCCTTACTATCAGGCAACAATCGCTGGTCGGGGTAAGAATCACCTACGACACATAAGTAAGGACATATGACGGCACAAATAATGACAGTCGTGAAAAACGCCTGCATCATACGAAAATATTCTACATCTGCTTCTAAACTGTTGTTGTTATGGTCTTCAGTCCGGAGACTGGTTTGATGCAGCTCTCCACCCAAATATCCTGAGCAAGCCTTTTCATCTCCTCATAAGAACGGCAACCCACATCCACTTGAATCTGCTTACTATATGCGTCTCTTGGTCTCCCTCTGCGATTTTTACCCCACACACTTCCCTCCAATGCTAAATTTACGATTCCTCGATGTCTAAGAATGTGTCCTACCAAGCGATCCCTTCTTTTAGTCAGGATATGCCAAAGATTCCTTTTCTCACCAATTCTATTCAGTACCTCTTCATTAGTTATGCGATCTACCCGCCTAATCTTCAGCATTCTTCTGTAACGCTACATTTCAAAAGCCTCTATTCTCTCCCTGTCTGCACCGTTTATCGTCCATGTTTCACTCCCGTACAAGGCAACACTCCACACAAATGCCTTCAGAAAAGACTTCCTAACACTTAAATTAATATTCGATGTTAGAATATTTCTCTTTTTCAAAAATGCTTTCCTTCCCATTGCCATTCTGCATTTTATATCCTCTGTACTTCGAACATCACATGTTATTTTACTACCCAAGTAACAAAACTCATCTACCACCTTCACTGTTTCGTTACCTAATCTAATTCCTTCAGCATCGCCTGATTTTCTAAGATCGCATTCCATTATTTTTGTTTTGCTCTTGTTAACGTTCATTTTAAATGCTCTCTTCAACACACTGTCCATTCCATTCAACTGCTCTTCCAGGTCCAATGCTGTCTCTGACAGAATGACAATGTCATCAGCAAAACACAATGTTTTTATTTCTTCCCCCTGAACTTTAATCCCTATTCCAAATTTTTCCTTGCTTTCCTTCACCGCCTGCTCGATGTACAAATTGAACAACATTGGAGAAAGGCTACAACCCTGTCTTACTCCCTTCCCAACTGATGCTTCCCTTTCCTGCCCTTCGAGTCTGGCTTTTGTACAAGTTGTAAATAAATCTCCTTTCCCTGTATTTTACCCCTGCCGACTTCAGAATTTGAAAGAGTGTATTCCAGTCAACACTGTCGAACGCTTTCTCCAAATCTACAAAAGCTAAAAATGTAGGTTTGCCTTTCCTTAATCTATCTTCTAAGGTAAGACGTAAAGTGAGTATTGCCTCCCGGATTCCTACGTTCCTCCTGAATCCAAACGGATCTTCCCCCAGGGCAGCTTCTACCAGCTTTTCCATTCTCCTGTAGATAATCCGTGTTAAAATTTTGCAACCATGACTTATCAAACTGATGGTTCTGTAATTTTCACACCTGGCTGCGGCTGATTTCTTTGGAATGGGGATTATAACATTTTTCTTAAAGTCTGAGGGTATTTTGCCTGTCTTATACATCCTACACCAGTTCAAATAGTTTTGTCATGGCTGGCTCTCCCAGAGACTTTAGTAGCTCTGAGGGTATGTCATCTACTCCTGGGGCCTTGTTCCGACCTAGGTCTTTCAGGGCTCTGTCAAATTCATCTCCTCTTCCCTTCCTAAAACATCGTCTCTAAGTTCATTTCCTTTGTAGAGCTGCTATATGTACTCTTTCCACCTTTCAGCTTTCCCTTCTTTGCTGAGAACTGGTTTCCCATCTGAGTTCTTGATATTCATAGAGTTGCTTTTCTTGTCCCCCAATGTCTCTTTTATTTTTCTGTAGGCGGTATCTACTTTTCCCCTTCTTATACATTCTTCTACAGATTTGCATTTGGCTTCTAGCCACTCCTGCTTAGCCGTTTTGCACTTCCTGTCAATCTCATTTCTTAGTCGTCTGTGTCCATTTTGCCTGTTTCATTTACTGCATTTTTATATCTTCTCCTTTCATCAATTAAATTTAGTATTTCCTGTGATATCCAAGGATTTTTTGTAGGTCTTGTCTATCTACCTGTATTGTTCTCTGCTGCCTTCACTATTTCATCTCTCAATGTTACCCATTCCTCCTCTACTGTTTTATTTCCCCCTGTTTCTATCAATTGTTGCATAATTCTCACTCTGTAATTCTCCACAACTTCACGTTCCTTCAATTTATCTAAATCGCATCTCCTTATTTTCTTACCTTTCTGCAGTTTTTTCAGTTTCAGCCTACAGTTCATGACTAACAAGTTATGGTCAGAGTCTATATCTGTCCTTGGGTATGTTTTACAGTTTAAAATCTGGTTCCGGAATCTATGTCTTACCATTATAAAATCTATCTGATACCTTCCAGTATCTCCTGGTCTCTTCCACGTATACAACATTCTTTTGTGATTCTTAAACCACGTGTTTGTTACAATTAAATCATGTTCCATGCAAAATTCTACCAGGCGACTTCCTCTTTCATTCCTTCTGCCCAGTCCATATTCACCTACTATTTTTCCTTCTCTTCCTTTTCCTACTACCGAATTCCAGTCTCCCATCACAATTAAGTTTTCCTCTCCCTTAACTGTCTGAATAATTTCCTTTAGCTCTTCATATATTTCTTCGATCTCCTCATCATCGGCAGAGCTAGTTGGCATATAAACCTGCACTACTATTGTAGGTGTTGGCTTCCTATCTATCTTGACAATGATAATGTGATCACTGTGCTGCTCATAGTAGTTAACCCGCATTCCTATTTTCTTATTCATTACCAGTCCTACTCTAAACTAATGGACTGATTTCAACCAAATTTGGTACACAAATTCTTTAAACCGGCCGCGGTGTCCGAGAGGAGTGAGGCGCTCCAGTCACGGTCTGCACGGCCACTACGGTCGAGGGTTCTAATCCCCTCTAGGGGATGAATATTTTACCGTCCTTAGTATTAGCTAGTTCATAAGTATTTTGTAAGTTTAGGGACTGATGACACCGTAGTTAAGTCCCTTAAGCTCTACAAACAAATTCATTAAGGTTAGGGATCATTTTCTGTGGTTGCAAAAACCACATACGATACATAGTTCATACGATATCACGTCATAAACAATGATGTCTGTCCCATGTTGCGGCGTGTGATAGCGTCATTTAATTCTTCAACTATTTGAGAATAAGAGTACTTATCGGCTTGCTATAAATTGTAAACATAATTTCAAATATTTACGAAACTTTCCGTTACTGACAACCCCAACAAAATGATGAAAGGAAAAAAGTTTAGCGCTTACAACTTTTCCGATGTTCATGATGCATATTTACAGCATTGGGCATGAGGTTACAAGTTATTACTTCTACACTGTAAATTTTTTACGCCACCGTATATTCCTTTGATATTATGTCACAGTACGACATATAGTTCATGAGATATGAAGTCATATGCCGGCCGCGGTGGCCGAGGGGACTGAGGCGCTCACGGTCTGCACGGCCCCTACGGTCGGGGGTTCGAATCCCGCCTCGGGCATGGATATTTGTACCGTCCTTAGACTTAGTTAGTTCATAAGTAGTTTGTAAGTTTAGGGACTCATGACCCCGTAGTTAAGTCCCATAAGCTATGCAAATATTTGATTTTTGAAGTCATATACAATTTCGTTCATGAAAAGCGCATCATCATACATGACGTTTTGATTTATTACGTCTTTACTTTAACACCATCCACGATACATTTTGCAGACATTTGGCGCATATACCACCGAATGTATTTTCGAATTTACATCATAATACGACACATATACGAGATATGAGGGCATCAACAATGAAATTTCCGAATAACTGCTACGTCATGCTCTCTTTTTCCACATCTCCTCCTAAAATAATGGACCGATTTCAATTAAACTTACGTATTGCTTACCAAACACAGCAGTGCGGGAGCGTTTCATACCGATTAGACTACAACACCGCACTGTTATTTACTTATGTCACTACACGGAAACAATACGTTTAACCCAACTACAAAAAGATTGAGAACAAAATACCCAAATATTTGCAAGACCTAACTTTATAATGAACAACACGCAAGAAATTCATTCGCAAGATATCAATAGATTTCCTTTTTCGTGCCGCCTATGAAGTACATAATTAATGCTGTTCGTGCTCTGTGTGGCTTAAAATTTAACAAAATAAAAATGTAGGTACTGAAGTATTTCCTGCCGTATCATTGCATTTTTTGTGTAGTGTATGAATTGTGATTCCTGATCTTCTTTGCCCTTTGTGAAAGATGCGGTGCTCCTACCGTGTGGCGGCGTAGTATGCAGTGTGGAGATGTTGCAGCGGCGGGAGCCGACCAATCGTAGCACAGATGGAGACAATCAGATATTAACCCGTAACACTTCTGTTGTCTTCGTAATAAATAATATTGTTTTCTTACGGATTATCTAATGTTTTAGTTTGGAACATGTTAAATTTGCTGTGAAATGCGATGGTATTAATGTACAATAACGAAATACTCTCTGTAATCGTAAGAAGGCACATTTACGAGAATAATTCTTGCAGTTTTCTATGAAAGGGAAAAATGGTGTTTTCCCGCACTGCACTGGTATTTACTTACGTCTCTACACTGAAACAATACGTTGAACACAACTACAAAAGATTGAGAACTAAACACACAAATATTTGCAAGACCGAACTTTATAATGAACAATACGATAGAAATTCATTGACAATACATCAATAGATTTTTGGAAACAAAATCGTATAGAGTCATTGCGTTAGTCTTTTGTGACGACTTTGAAGTGCTCTGTGGTTGATAGGTTCTCGATATACGGGTTTCCGCTCCATAAATCAATTATAGTCATAAGCGGAACATTTCAAAACAAACATTTTTGTTTTATGAAGACACACATGGAAGAGGGGATTTCACTTTTATGCGCAAAGGAGGGAGTAAATATTTGATGCCGTTGACATGTTCTGGATGTACTCTTGGTTGCTCAGTCAAGTAACTACTATAGTAAATAGCTTAGGTAACTAGAATATTAATAACGAAACATTTTTGTTACTGTGAAGACACATGTCAAAGTGGACAGTGTGTTTGATTCACACGCAAGGGGCCAGGTTCGATTCCCGGTTGGGTCGGAGATTTTTGCTGCTCGGGTACTGGCTGGTGTGCTGTGTTGACCATCATTCTATCATCACCGCCACCCAAGTCGCCGAAGTGGGGTCACTAAAAAGACTTTCGCCACGCAGGCTGAACACGACCCCGGTTGGGAGTCTAACGAAAAAAAAAAAAAAAAAAAAAAAAAAAAAAAAAAAAAAAAAAAAAAAACACGGTCGTCACCATTCGCGAAAACAAATCAGCACATGTTATTGTTTGCCGTATACTATCATCTGATTGGCTAAAGTCACATGCAGCGGCCACTCCCAACACTCCACAGCACGGCACGATACAGTAAGTAAAATTAAACCCCTACCGTTAATCAGTTGTAAAGCGTACAAAAACTACTGACGTAATATAAAGCGGTTTTCACAGGAAACTTGAACTAAGATTGAGGCAACATCTATACAAGATTTAATCAAAATCAGTTCACGCAAAAAAGATACATCGTAATCTTAATTTTTTTTCAGTAACTGTCTGTTCATAAACTAGAAACACCTAATCTCCTAAACTATTTTACGGATTTGCATGGAGCAACTTGGCCATGGCACGCAATCTACATCTACATAAATACTTTGCAAGTCCCATTGAACTGCATGGCAGACGGTTCATCGAACCGCTTTCATGATGTTTCCCTACAGTTCCTTTCTCAAACAGCTCGATGATAAAAGGGACTGTTGTTTCTTTCCGGTTTCGATCGGGTTCTTTTATTTTTTTTTTCACCATAATTTCTTCCTACGTACGTGGGTGCTAACAAAATATTCGGAAGAGAAAGATGGTCAAAGAAATTTCGCTAGTAGATCTCGTAACGAATAACGGCTTTCGTATAATGATATCCACCCCAACATGTGCATCATTTCCTTGGCACTCTCGAGACCCTGTATGGCGATAATACAAAAGGAGCTGCCCTTCTCTGTACTTCCTCTAAATCGTCTGTGAGTTCCACTTCGTGGGTATTGTGCAATGCGCAACGATGCTCCAAACTAGGACGCACAAGTGTGGTGTAGGCAGTTTCTTTAGTAGAACAGTTTCATCTTGTAGGTGTTCTGCCAACGATAGGTATTCTTTGGTTCGCTTCCCCTACAATATTTTCTCTGTGTTCTTTCCCATTTAAGTTGTTTATGTTTGTTACTCCTAGGTACTTAGCGGAATATACGGCTCGTAGGTTTGACCGATTTATCGTGTAACTGAAGTTTAATGGATTTCGTTTATTGGACATATGGATGACTTCATACCACTCATTATAATTGTCAATTGCCAAGTTTTACTTTACTAACCGATAAATGACAGCATCGTTCACGAATAGTCAAGGGAGATACTCAGACTCTCTCCTACATTTCTTTATTTAAAAGGCAATGTCCCGACTGACAGACTGACTGACTGATTGACTGACTCATCAGCGCCCAGCCCAAACCACTGAAGATAGAAACTTGCAATTTGTAGAGGGTGTTGATCTTACTTTGTAGACGTCATTCAAGAAGGTGGTGAAATAGGGGCTGAAAAGTTTCTTGAAAGTATGTTGCTATTTAGGTAATTTCGTAGTTAGAACTACAAAATTTCAAATTTTAACTCAGGGTTCGAATTTAAAAGTCACGTGTTTGGGCAGTTTTTGAATTTCAACCAATAAGAGATAAAATAGGGGACGCAAAATATTGATCTTCAGAAATATGTAGCTGTTAACTCAAATTTTAAGCTACAACTACGAAACTTCGGATACACAATCATGGTCAGGATTAAAAAAACACGAGTTTCAGTATTTATTGAAATTCAGTACGTAAGGGGGTAACATAGGGGATGAATAATTCTTTTGAAAACACGTTGTTATTCACACAATTTTGAAGCTAGAGCTGCAAAAATTGATATTTGTATTGTTGGTTATAATTTAAAAAAATATGTGTTTCCTTGTTTTTGGAAATTCAACCATAAAAGGGGTTTAAATTGTAGAGGGGATGTTTTTCAAATGTTTGTAGAGGTTATGGGACTTAACTACGTGGTCATCAGTCCCTAAGCTTACAAACTACTTATGAACTACTTTATACTGAAGACGGCACAAACATCCATGCCCGAGGGGGGATTCGAACCCCCGACCGCAGCAGGAGTGCAGACCGTGACTGGCACGCCGCAGACCGCTCGGCCACCGCGGCCGGCAAGAATGTTTTTCGAAAATCTGTTGCTATTTGGGCAATTTTGAAGTTAGAACTACAAATTGTATTTGGATATGGGGTTGAATATTAAAAGATAAGTGTTACGGTATTTGTGGAAATTCGATCAATAAAGGGGTGAAATACCAGATACAAAATTTGATTTTCAAAAATATGTTGCTGATGACTCAAATTTCAAGCTATATATACGAAACTTTGGCTATGGACTCTTGATCAGGATTAAAATCGCACGAGTTTCGGTATTTTTGGAAATTCAAAAACTAAGGGGTAAAAAAGAGGATCAAAAATTACTTTCGTAAACACATTACAGTCAAGAGAACTTTGAAGCTAGACGTGCAAAATTCGGTATTTGTATTGTTCGTTAAAATCTATAAAACATGTTTTTCGGTAGTTTTGGAAATTCAACCTTCAAGGGGGTTAAATTGGAGAGGGGAAGTTTTTCAAAAATCTTTTGCTATTAAGGCAATTTTGAAGCTACAACCACATAAATTGGTATATGTTTTCTTGGTCAGATTTAAAAAGATACGTACTTCGGTATTATCAGAAAATTAATCATATATGGGGTGAAATAGGAGTTAAAACGGTTTTTAAAAGTACATTACTACTATCCAATTTTGAACACATAATTATAAAAATTGCTATTTGGATACTTAGTTGGAAATTCTGATATGGACCCCTTGGTCAGGATTTAAAAAATACGTGCTTACAAAACAATGATACTTGCATACAAGGTTGGAATTGGAAATACACTTGTTGGTGTACTTTTCGAAATTCAACTATTAAGGGGTGCCATAGGGGGTTACAAGTAGTAAAATCAAATGTTAAAATGTTTGTAAATCTTAAGAGACTTAACTGGGGTGTCATCAGTTCCTAAGGCTTTCAAACTAATTAAAATAACTTAGATGAACTTATTCTTAGGACAACACAAACACCCATGCCCGAGGGGCGAATCTAACCCCCAAAGGAGAACAACAGCGCGCATCGCAGCATGGCTCCTCAATACGCACGGCCATTCTGCCGCGACTAGAAGTAGTATCACAACATTTCATTGTGATAGTACTTAAGCTATATCTATGGAAATGTATATTAACAAGCGAATGATCAGACTTGTCATGTCGAAACCTGTGTTGCTATTTTTCCACTGTGAGTTAATATTGAAGGAAATCTATGCAGACAGTTAGCTGCTGACATGACCTGGAAGTCTGTAAAACTTTTATGAGTCTCACATTATTGTTCCATGGTTTCCGCGCTTATAACTGCCTGTTGTACAACCCTGACCTCTCTCGCTACGTTATACTAACGCCATCTAGGGACAAGGTGACGTTAGCTACGCGCCGGCCGCGGTGGCCGAGGTGACTGAGGCGCTCCAGTCACGGCCAGCACGGCTACTAAGGTCGGGGGTTCGAATACCCCCTCGGGCATGGATATTTGTGCCGTCCTAGTTCGTAAGTAGTTCATAAGTAGTTTGTACGTTTAGGGACTGATGACCCCGTAGTTAAGTCCCATAAGCTTAACAAACGTTTGAACATTTTGTTAGCTACGCGGCGCTCTCCTGCCACAGCAGTGAGAGGCTGATTCGCCCAGTGAATGCGATCGTACGGTAATTAATAAATACGATAATAATAAATTCGTTGAGAATTGTAGCTGATGATGTGTTATCTACAACATTCTTTCCAAATAGCTATGAAATAAACACAAATAAATTTACGGTTTAAAACACGTCAAACTTTTATTTCTTGTAATTATCGCAAAAATGCGAAATATTGATACAATGTTTAAAACTTTTTCTGTGCACCAAGAACATACAAGTAAAGACGACATATGACAACCCTGCGAATCACAGACGTTGTTAAACGTCTGAAGACAAAACTCGGCCGGTGTCAGGAATGAATCAGGCCTAATATCAGTATATTTCGAGGCGTGCGACGCAAATTTAATCACATTTTGAAACCGTGGGGAGGAAAACATCATGTACGACTGATTGCAACTTGAGAATATTGTCACGGTGTTAGGAAACTGCAGTGATTTGCACACAATAACTTTCTCTATTAGTTAGCTGTAAAATGATTTCCACTGGCGGAAAAATTCTATGTCTAACGACTGAATTACGTTCGTGTACCGGTGGAATCCGAAGTATCTCTACTTCTTTGTCAAAGTCAGCTCTAAATACAGTTTTAAATGAAACAGAACTTTTATGACCTGAACACGAATCTATAAGGAAAAGAGATTTGTTCCCGCAGAACGTAAGAAAAGCATGACGCATGAAAAGTGTAACGTTATCATGTCCCACTTTTGCATACTTCGATGCGTCTACCACAAAATTGTCTGCGTAGAACATTGTTTGTTTGACACGTGGTTCAAAACGTTCAGTTGGTTCTTGATGACAGATATAGTTTAGGCAGAAATGAACTATCCAGACTAATTACGGACGTTATAGTGTATGAATAGGTGAGTGTAGTCGTGGACTGCGCAATTGCCTCAATATGTTTTTCCCCTTTGAATGACAGTGTTCTTTTCGCACGCATTTGTTTTTGAAAACCTATTTGATCTGCATTGTAAACGTAAGACTCGCTAAAACTGGCGATCTTATTTTTTTCAGTCGTACGAAAAGCGTCTATCATTTCCATTTGAGCTACTTCATTATCCGACCTGTTTCTCGATACAAATTTTGTTATTTTTCGTGCCACAATTTTATGTGATCTTTTGAAGCGACTAATCCAACTTTGAGAAGCTGTAAATTCTTTAGCGCCTATCGCGTTGGCAAAATGTAACGCCCAATCAAACAAAGTTGTGTCGCTGACACTCAATGACTGTCGTCTGGCATCGGTTAATTGCTCAAAAATTCGCGCGTTTATCTCCGTCGCAATTTCCAGTCTACTCTTAGGTCGCCCAGCGACTTATTTTTTCCATCTATACAAAACAGAACGGACATGAAGATACCTATTTTGAACAGTACTGACACGTAGGCATTTCTTACCACTTTCGTTCAACCAACACTTCACGGATTTTTCTTTGTCTGATAATGTAATTGTAGTTGCTGGTGTTGCTTTCGGAGATGATTGATAATGGTACATGGCAGTATCACTCGAATAGTCTGCATGTGTGCAACTTTATTCCGTTTCTTAGCCGTCTGTAGATTCACAGTCTGCAATATCTAGTGTTTAAGTCGTTTCTAGCGAAATGTCTGGGCTATTTACATGCTCGTCTAGCAGTTTAACTACCATGTCGCACATAAAATAGTCTTCACGCGTGTTTTCTGTTGATTGCTTCATTTGGCGTCTGTGATATATCTCCATGGCAAGCAGCAAACCATTTACAGGGTTTGCCATAACCTGTGAGGAGAGTTTGGATATACACCGCAGTGGCTTGCGGAGTATAGATGTAGTTGTAGAGAATATCTTTCACATCACTAACTAGTTTCAGGATGGTATGTTTCGAAGTACGTACCAGAAACGAAAAGGAAGTGCATGCCGCAGAAACGAATATTCGTTTTCCATTTCCACCAAAACCATGCAACGATACTCCTCTTTAGTGAACGCCGCGATAAGACGGCCGCACCTCCCGACCATGCGCACAACGCTCACCGTAACAACAGCTCACGACTCGCCATTTCCAGGGATGGGTAGCCGTCACTGCAAGCGCCAACCAGGAAAAACAGCCATTGTCGTGATTTGTTTTAGGTGACTTTCTAGGTCATGTCAGCAGCTAACATTCTGCATGCAGACTTCCTTCAATGTTAACTAACAGTGCTAAAAAGATCAATACATGTCTGACCATTCACTTGTATGAGGGAGAAACAACTGGTGCAGACCAACCAGTCTACGCATGCGAAGCAGAGGGCGTTAAGCTAGTCGTTTATAAAAATAAGGAAACGAATCCTAGCGTCTAATAACCCCGATTCAACGCGACGTTACACCCTAATGTATCTGCCCTTTTCGAGTACGCCACATTCCCAGCAGAACCTCGAATTTTCTGCATCTGGAATGCTACTGCAGCCCTTTGTTCCCTCACTAAGGTTAATGTAATAATTAGCTTTAGTCTCCGTTGTACCCCTTACTTCTATAGATTACCGTTTTCCAATTCGATTTCTTCCACCTAGTGCTGCTGTTAGACGGTGTCAAAAGGAACGTGAGTTAATTAACACTCACTCCCCTGGGCGCGTGACGCAGCGTTTACGCGAATCGGCGCGCAGCTCGGCTGCGTTATGCGGTGGTGAATGCGGCTGTAATTGCGGGCGGCTCCGGCAGCAGGTACCCACTACTCACTACTCACTACCCACCACCCACTAGCCGCCCAAAGCGTCGCCCTCGACGCCTGGCAAGCGGCGTAATCAGCGCCGGTATTGCAGCCGCGGTAACGAATTGCCGCGCGTCACACCCTGGCATCTGGCATCTGGCAGCTGCGGCGCTAGAGACCTCTGCAATTCCCCACCAGGGCACACTCACCAGGCGCAATTAACACTTTACATTATTAAACAGTGCTATTAAAGGCGCTGTTAAAACTATCTAGGAGTCTCTATGTTTATTTACGCGTTTCGAAATATCATCATCATCATAATCCAGGCCCGGGATAAATTTTCATACTAAACGTATTGCGGACACAAAATCCTCAAGACTGGTAGTCTTTTACAGAAACTAGAAATTTGGCTCGAACATCAGTGCGAGACGCTTACAAAAATAACAACAACGGAAACCTAACATGTAATTTGGTATAGAATCAAAATGTTGAAATGTTTGTAGAACTTACGGGACTTAACTACGGGGTCATCAGTCCCTAAGCTTACAAACTACTTATGAACTAGCTACGACTAACGACGGCACAAATATCCATGCCCGAGGGGGGATTCGAACCCCCGACCGTAGTGGCCGTGCAGACCGTGACTGGAACGCCTCAGTCCCCTCGGCCACCGCGACCGGCGGTATATAATCCTAAGAAACTCTGGTGGTGTATAAAGTATACTGGCGGTACAACACACTCAATACCTTCTATAATATTACATCGTCGATTACATAGGTAAGCTACAGACAGTGGTATTACTCTTCGTGCCGGCCGCGGTGGCCGAGGAGACTGAGGCGCTTCAATCACGGTCTGCACGGCCACTACGGTCGGGGGTTCAAATCCTCCCTTGGGCATGGATATTTGTGCCGTCTTTAGTATTAGCTAGTTCATACGTAGTTTGTAAGTTTAAGGACTGATGACCCCGTAGTTAAGTCCCATAAGCTTAACAAGCATTTGAACATTTATTACTCTTTGTTCCGCTATCGTTCTCGTTTCTCATCTCTGACCTTTGTCTTCCCATTCTATTACCTTTTCCTCGCAAGGAATGAGAATGATGAGCGATGAAAATCATTGTTCCTCTTGTGTGGTCGTGGTTGATTTCAGATGCATTTGTTGGCTCTCAATTATCTAAGTGTTGTAGTCAGCAAAATTTATTTTTATTTTTCTAATAAAATACCAAAATTCAGAATTCACAAAAACAGGTGTTTAATATTATTTAATACCTGAATGTTCAGTTTTCATTTTTTATAAATGACTATTTTCAGTAAATCATTAGTTTAGTAATTGAAGGTTCATACCATTCTTGGGCGCCATTGTGCCAGCCATGAAGACTCGCGAGAATTCTGGTAAAACAGTAATAATAATAAAATAGAAACTTAAGAGTTTATGAATATAAAGTAATTTTATCTCAACATTAACAGTTTACTTCAAAAATAATGATATGCGAAATGTATCTACTAATGTACTACAATAGCATCATCAGTTTCAAAGGAAAATATTTAACAGAGAATAAGTAGGTAGATTATAGTGTTGCTCGCCAACCCCTTTTACGTAATTTAAAGAAAAATAATTATAGGTTGCTTTACTTTTCTTGTTAGTCTTGTTCGTTATGCCAACTGCCTTTGTTACGACGCGACTTAACGTGGGCCAATAATAAAATTTTATCCCTGTGTTACCAACCTAAATCAGGCCGCGCGGTCCGCTGAACGCGTATAGTGGAATTTAACCCGACTTGCGGAAAATCTTAAAATCACCAAATCTTGACAGACAATTGAGACGGGCAACGCTATTCTTCACTACGTGATAGTAACAGTGGTGCTATTGATGACAGTACTGCTAAAGCAGAATTGCTTAACACATTCTTCCGAAATTCCTCCACGAAAGACGACGAAGCAAATACTCCAGAATCCGTATCAAGAACAGCTGCCAGCGTGCGTAATTCAGAGGTTGATACCCCTGGTGTATTGAAGCAACTTAAATCACTTAACAAATAAAAGTCTCCCGGTCCAGATTGTATACCAATAAGTTTCCATTCAGAGTATGCTGATGGAATAGCCCCGTACCTAGTTATCATACACAACTGATCGCTCAGCGGACGTCCCGTACCCAGAGACTGGAAATTTGCACAGGTTACGCCAATAAAATTACAGGCCTATATCACTGACGTCAGTTTGCAGCAAGATTTAAAACATATACTTTCATCGGATCAGAAAAGTATCATCCTTGTGAAACACAGCTAGCTCTTTACTCACATGATGTGATGGGTGCAGTCGACAAGGGATGTAAAATAAATGCTGTATTTCTACATTTCCCGAAGGCTTTCGACACTGTACCTAACAAGCGTTCTTCTAATCAAATTGCCTACTGATGGGATGTCGCCACAGTTGTGGGACTGGATTCGTGATTTCCTGTCAGAAAGGACACAGTATGTTTAAATGACGGAAAGTCATTAATCACATTGCGTGGTTATGGGATATCGTACCAACCGTGAGACTGGATAGGAGATTTCCTGTCAGAGAAGGCACGGTTTGTAGTAATCGATGGTAAGGCATCGACTACTACAGAAGTGATATCAGACCTACCACGGGGTAATATTAGTGGCCCTCTGCTGTTCCTTATTTACATAAACGATTTGGGAGAAAATCTAAGCAGCTATCATAGGTTGTTTGCAGCTGACGCCGTCATTTACCGTCTGGTAAAATCATCTGAAGATGAAAACCAACTGCAAAACGATCTAAATAGGATATCACTATGGTGTAAAAATTGGAAATTATCTTTAAATAGTGAGAAGTATGAAGTGGATAATTTGAGTACAAAAAATCCTTTAAAATTTGTTTACAGGATAAATCAGTCAAAAGTGAAGGCCGTAAACTCCACTAATTACCTAGAAATTATTATTACATCACACTGGAAAGAACACGTAGATAATATCGTGGGAAAGGCGAACCAGAGACTGCGTTTTATTGGCAGATCACTTAAAAGGTGCAACATAAGTAATAAAGAAATAGCAAACATGACGCTTGTCCGTCCTTTTTTGGAGGTTACTAAAGGTTTGACTGGTACTTATATGTAAGGGTCAATTAAACATAGAGTAAGATTATTATTAAGATAATAAATGTAATTATGTCTTTGTAAGTGAAGTATGGATGAAAAGGAATTTTATCAATGTTCCTATTTTGTCCAATGGGATTGTTTGATCCTGTTTGGTGAGGAAAGAGTGTTTGATTCGATTTTCAGGATGGTGCTCAACGACCACACAATGATGAAAACACCAGATGTATTGAGCAGCATTGGCCGTTAATATTTTATTTATAACGAACAGATCGATTTCAATCACATAGTGACCATCTTCAGTTTATCCTTCAAACTATAGAACAAGATCATAAAATCAGTATGGGATTAAAAACAAATATAAAATGAACTTGAATACAATTTCAAATATAATATACAGACAAAATACATACCAAGCATTGTGAATGCCCTGAATGTAACTACAACTGTGTCGAAATAAGTTTCGGCAAACATAAAATTGCAGTGTTAATATTTGAAACAAGCGCGCTGCTTACAAACGACATGCAGCGGCGCTGTAGGGATGGGTTTTATTAACGCCATCTACTAATTAGATATTCCACTAACACTAATTTTTATGCACTTTCAATCAAACAAAATAAAAATTAGAATGTATTTTTACACATAAGGTATATAAGCTGGATATCAAATAAAAATGAAAAATCAGAATACAGAAATATATAAAATATCAGGTAAAAGACAAGAGTATGATGCTAAGCTTCTTATGCCAGTTATGGGTACTACTAACGTAGTAAGTTATTTCAACAGGAAAATTTAAAAACATTTTAAAATTTAAATGAGAAGTACCATGAAGGATAGTACTCTTTATGCATTGATTATATCTACGCTGAAAATCTCGAAACGGACAAAGCAGAACAAGGGGATATAATTTTAATTTTATGACATAGTAACGAAAGTTAATTGCAGCGCCATCTCGTTTCCCGTACTTGAAGCACGTTACATAGCGTTGAGAAAGTTATAGTACAGTGTAAACAGTATATCAGTCAGAGAAGCAAAGTATGCATAAAACATAATGCAAAAGTTGCACACAGTAGTATGATTTAATGTTAAAAATATAAAATAAAGTACTACTGACGAAATTAAGCACAAATGCATGCCCATTCAGGTACGTGCAGTAGAGTACTAAATTTCGGAGCTGCCTCCGTTTTGCTCCAAAGTGAATGAAAAACTGTTTGTAGGACCATTTTCTTCATAATTAACTATATATCAGTTTGAAAAAAAAATATTAATAAAGAAATTACAACATTATTTGCATAATTAATTCTACAGTTCTTCTTCAGTCTTCTAGCTCCCCTGCAGTCTCCTCAGGATCGTTTGGAGCATCTGACGTCAACTAGTCGTAAAAACCACATTTCGTTTGGCCCAACATACTTTCTGGCCAGCTCTTTGACATCTTTTAACTTTTGGCCTTTAAGCGCGAAGAGACAATCTTAAGCTTGATGAAGGTGGTTCATTGTTATGATACTCGCAGATCCTTGGTTGCAAATTTGTTCATTATCGAAGACAGTCATCCCTACGGTCGTACTGCACTGAATAATTTGTTTACTGATGTTTGGCTCTTCATAGAGGAACATTTTGTACTTATTAAATATTTTCCTCTTTTCTTGTTCTATAATGATACGTAAGGGTTCTTTACAAAAAGTTCTTCAACGTGTCAACAAACTTGAAAATAAATCTCTAGTCCACTTCAGTGACATGAAATTTGGGGCTGGTTCATCTGATAATGCGAGCATAGTCCACTGGAAGAAAAACTCTTTCCATCTACCTCAAACACTTTTCTATATTACCGAACGCTCTGTCGCGTGGCATAAAGCTGTGGTCTGGTTGTGGGAATCGATGAACGATTTGTTGGACTTCTCTGAAAGTAGTGGGTGGAGCTCTTTCTCTTCCTCAAACGAAGGGGCTTTTTTTCTTTTTTTATATGTGACAGAATGTTCAACTCCATAGAGCCAAAAAGTGGAGCTGCCTCCTTCTTGCGCCAAATTGTTCGTAGCATCCTAACAATATCTGTCATTTCAAATTACGGTTACTATCCAAATCTGCAAAATTTGTCTGTTATATTTATCGTGACAAAATTAAGTTTCCTTATTTGTAGAATGAATACTCAAGTTTCAGTACTAGATCTGATCTTCGCTAGTTACATTATTTCTATACTTTTCTTACAGGAGATGTTGTCTGAGTTTAATTATGAATAAGTCATAAAGTTGAAGAGATTGTAGATTGACGAGGAACATCTTTCTGAATATGCTGAACGTGCTCTTGATTTCTTCCTTGCAGGAAACAAGGGTACAATGCGCAACGAAAATAGTTGGAAGAGTAAGCAAATTGAAAATATTACAACAGTACAGTTCGCATGAGAAGGACTATGTTTCAGATCCACCTCCGGCCATCCATATTTAGGTATTCCGTGATTTATCTCAATACGCAGGAAAATGCCGGTATGGTTCCTTTCAAAGTGCATGGCCGATTTCCTTCCATCTCCTCATTCAAAAATCGGAGCGTGGGCTCCAATAACCGCACTGTCGAAGGGACATTAAACCCTAAGCGTCCTTCTTTCCTTATTCTGTAGCAGCGGAAGCGTTAAATTATACCGTGCATGGCTAAGTGGCTAAACGGGCGTCGGGAGTACTGTGTTGCGCCACGACAGCGGTGAACCATGGCTGTGGATGTGAGTACAGGCCAACACACGTGTGCATCTCCTGAGCATACAATATACTATACTATTTAGTATTAAGGTAAGACGGTAACCTGAAATTATTCAAGAATATTTAATTCAGTATTTTGCATAGAACCACATTTTTTCAAATTTTATGACATCTGACACTCTGTAATAACTTACGCCCCTTTTCCTAAAAAGCATTATACCTGTTGTATTTTTACAGTTAAACAGTTAGGTTTCCTTGTGTTACAGAAAAGTACGGTTCATTTGTTGGTTAATCTGCTAGAGCGGATTTCGATAGTCAAATGTCTACTGGCGCGCTTGTAAACAAAAATTCTATTGGGAAAACGTGTCTCGTTTTTTGCTATTGTTTGTGAATACGAAGTTTTTCGTCAGCTTTAGTACGGTGTATAGTAATCTGTGTTTCTATAATGGCTAAACAAAAATGTCTGTTCAAGAAACGTAAATTCCACGGAAATTAAAAGAAGAAAACTGTAGAAAATGGAGATCAAAATCAGTGCAAGGCACAGGCAGCTGGTTACCTCAACACATTGACACATCAGAACTCTATACCTGAATCAGTTATGGATCTAATCGGACCAATCTACAGAGATCTTGCCGACCCTGATCTACTGAGGAAGTGCTTGCATGGAAAAACTCATAACGTAAATGAGGCCTGCAACAACATCGTGTGGACTCCCATCCCTAAAAATGTGTTTGTTGGTTACAGAGCTTCACAACTAGGAGTGTCAGTTGCTGCGATAACGTGGAACAATGGAAGCATTGCCAAACTAAAAGTTTTAGGCATATCATCTAGGCAGAATATTGTAACTATTCTAAGAGATCTTGCCAGATTGCATATTGCTGTTTCTCTAATGTCTAAAGAGTCAAGAAGCAGTAAAAGGTATCAGGCAAATGTACCCAAAGATAATGAGGGCTCTGAGTATGGTGCAGGCTCTTCTAACCATTTTTTTTTTTTTGGAGAGGTCTATAAGTATTTCCTAGAATAAACATGTTTTACTGAAAACTATAAATTCTAAAACATTTGCCCAGCTTTCTCAAAAATATCAGAGGAATGTCGATGATAATTTCACAGATTGGGAAGAACACTGCATTGCAGCTGTAGAACCACAGTCATGTTTATTGCACCAGTAATAAAAATATTTCAGATTTTTTTTTCAAACAAATTAATGCACGGCAATTAAATTAATAAGTATATTATAAATTAAAATAACACAACGATATAGGTTCAGTGAGGAGCACAAAGATCACTTAATTTTCAGAGAAAATTTCAGACAAATCTTTTCAGTTGTTTCTGAGAAAATGGACCATGAATTTGCGGTGTAGGGCCTACCGTCTCACATAAAATGGAGAAGTGTTTGTACTCCTATTCGAAAAATTAATTTCAACTGCATAAGGTAAAATCGTCAAAGATTATGAACTTACATTTAAATTCAACAGCATTACGTAAAAGTCTAGATTTCAAATGACAAAAAATTCTGAATTTCTTTTCAGATAAAGTGAGCATTGAATATAAAATATAAAAAAAAATGTTCAAATGTTTGTAGAACTTTTGGGACTTAACTACGGGGTCATCAGTCCCTAAGCTTACAAACTACTTATTAACTAGCTAATCCTAAGGACGGCACAAATATCCCTGCCCGAGGGGGGATTCGACCCCCCCTCCCCGCCCGTAGTGGCCGTGCAGAGCGTGACTGGAGCGCCTCAGTCCCCGCGGCCACCGCGGCCGGCTATAAAATATCGAGAGCCAATATTCTTACGTACAATCTATACTGAATGTGAAACAGTTCACAGTGTTTAGAAAAAAATTAACCTCGAAGAATTGTCATATCTGAAAATGGCACTGATTTTCTTTCTTCAGTTGAAGTTCGTTATACTCCGTGTTTCACATAACACAAAAATTGGCAGTACATTGAATAACCTATTAATATTATGAAATACTTCACCGAAATGACCCAAGCCAAGCCAAGCCAAGCTCCACATCGATATGGCAGATCTTCGATAGCAACTGTTAATAGTTTTAAAATACAGTGACCGCGAAGCTAGAATTTAATAGTCAAATGGAAGGCATCGAATAGTGTTCTGGATGGTAATAAATCCAAACTGTCGCTTCTCAATAAATGGGTAGTGATAACCAAAATGAATCATACAGTTCATCAGTGAAGCTGATCAATCGTATAGCGAGCCACATCAATGCGAAATATTAACTAAGATACCATTATGGAAATCAGGATGTTTTGATACTGATGACACTCATTCTGGCAATTATCTACAAAATTAAGACATAATACAAGACACTTACAGAATCTCCTGCAAGTGGATCTGACAAGAAGAAATTATTGGAGTGGGATTGTACCGAGGTAGCCTGTACATTTTAAAAATGTTCATTGTCATTTGGACTAGGATATCAATGAATTACAACTGAAATTGCCTGCAATACACATCTTTGTCAGAATGGTTACATTTATCCAGTGTTATAAAATTGTTTCTTACCGGATCACGTTGACAATCATATACAATATTTACAATGAAAATTAATATTTATGACAAAGAAAGATTAAGTAAAACTCCGTAAACCCTTCAGAGGAGTATTTCAATTCCCAAATGAAGGAATGTGCTAGCAACAGGTCTAAACAGTTACTGCGTGTTGGCCCAGATGACGGCCACACAGTGACTGCTTTTCATCGGTGACGAAGGCTGCAGTTCACACGCCGCAGCGGTACCGCAACTGGACGTTCACTGAGTGGGCAACAGGTGGCCTTTTGAGATGCATCACGTTTAACGCTCCATCGGATCGACGGACTTTGGCGTGTACGGCGGAAAACGTCTGAAAGCAAACAGCCTGCAACAACAGTGTGTCGGAAGGGTCCAGACCAGATGAAATGTTAATGTCTAGAAAGGCACAACTGGACACACTGATATTTCAAAAGCACGAGATGAGCTTTACAGGCATAGCAACACGGAGGGACACACGACGACGACGAGAAGAGAGTGACTCCAGCAGAGCCGTGTTTAGGCAGGTGCAGCATGTGCAAGATTTTGGGAGGGACAAAATTTGGCTATCGTATTTTTTAAATATATTATTTATTGTTATTTGAATTATCATTATTCAGAAGTCGGACTGCAGCAATAAGTTTTATAATTCAGGTTGTTGTGTTAATAGCAGTGGCGAATCCAGAGAGGTGTTTTTTTTTTATTTTTTATTTATTTATTTTTTTTTTATCAATTTCAATTCCAGACGCCAGGGGGGCGGTGCGTAAAATAAATTAGTGCACAGGGGCGTCGCATACCCTGCGCTCCAGTACTGATGACAAAACGGCAGACTGATACTGAAGCAACCAGAATTATAAATTAAGATAACATCAATCAACAGTCAGATTTTACATTTCATGACAATTCTTTTTCAACAATACTTCAAGTAATTAGTACGAAAGGTAGACAGATATTGCTAGATAATCAATGTTAAACTTGCATAAAATTATGTAAAGTATACAAATTTACTAGTAGATGCATATGTGATGACAAAGATGCAATGTAAAGGTAATTCTAATATAATTTACTGTAAATGTACGTGTTCACAATAACTGAAACATTGAAACTAATCGACTTTGATACATAAAGCAGTTACATGATAGAAACCAAAAATATGAGCAGATGATTAAGAATTGACTATTATAACTAAGAAAAATTGATGTCAAATAATAAATCAGTGTCCAGAGACATTTTTAGAAGTGACTTATATCAAAAATATTAAATTGAAGGAACGGCGTTGAATTAAAATATGGGCTGCAGGTGGCTTATTAAGGAAGCACTACTACCACTAACTCATTGCGACGTAATGGACGCTGTGGATTGCACAGACGATTTGCAGCACGTCTCCCTCCATAACAAGAACTATAATAACTAATATTGTGTTTCATGTTCCCCTATATACAGAGAGACAGAGAAAGAGACAGACAGAGACAGGGAGAAAATATGTCTCTGGACATTCATTTCTTGTTTGGGATTTATATCACTTGCGCCCGAGGAACAAGGCAGGGTCGCTTCCCTTAACGTTGTTGCTGGGGTGCTACTGCGGTACTGCAGAGCCCCAGCAACGTTGATACGTATGTATACAGGCAACATGAAGCAGAAAAGAAGTTTGTATTTTGGAGGGAGTAGTGCTTTAAGAGTGATTGCACGGACTGAATCCATTAAATGGCGGTGGCTTAGCGCGATTGGACACAGGGCTCATCGCGCTATGTGATTGAAGATATATGACAGTAAAATATTGACTCAAATACTCAATAAACAACACAGAACGAACATGAGTAAATGACCGCAAAGCATCGATCTACAATGGTTACAGCGTTTGCCTGGTAAGTCCAGGGTTTGGATCCCGGCCGCGGGAAAAATTTTAATTCAACGCCTCACCTCAATATCTAAGAAAAATACATTCAGTTTTACTACAAATGACAATGTAGTGATACGGAAACTATGTATTATTCAAAATTACTAAGAACGTAATACACTCATTCAAGTACTGTAACTCAACATTTGTATATCATGAAATTAGGCAATTTCAACTAGATTAATGAATAGATGATAAGTGACAAGCATTTTATTGCGTGTAAGGAAACTATCTTTGATGCACTACAATAGATTTCCATTGTTTCGTTTCTGGCGGTATGAAGTTCTTCTACTATCCTTAGGTCGTTATTATTCACAAGTTACACTATAAAACAACCAGTTATTATACCAAAGTTACGCAAAAATCTTTGAATGCTAGCCGAGTACCTACAAGATATAACATGCAGAATGCCTATGGGAAACAAAGCGTTTCTAAAGAATCGAAACTTGTTAATATCCAGTATCAATTTAAATATTAGGAAGTCCTTTCTGAAAACATTTGTCTGGAGTGTAGCGTTACATGGGAGTGAAACGTGGATGATAAGGAGTTCAGATAAAAAGATGATGGAAGCTTTTGAAATGTGGTGCTACAGACGAATGATGAAAATTAGATGGGTAGATCACGTAACTAATTATAAGGTGCGTAACCAAATTGGCGAGAAAAGCAGTTTCTGGCACATCCTGACTAAGAGAAGCGATAGATTGGTTGGACACATTCTGAGACACCAAGGAATTGTCAACTTAGCATTAAAAGGAAGTGTATGGGGTAAAAATCCTAGAGGGAAACCGAGGGACGAATGCATTAAGCGCCGGCCGCGGTGGCCGAGGAGCGTCAGTCACGGTCTGCACGGCCACTACGGTCGGGGGTTCGAATCCCCCCTCGGGCATGGATATTTGTGCCGTCCTTAGTGTAAGCTATATCATAAGTAGTTTGTAAGTTTAGCGAGTGATGACCCCGCAGTTAAGTCCCATAAGCTATACAAACATTTGAACATTTGAATA
Source organism: Locusta migratoria (assembly GCA_026315105.1). Classification (NCBI taxonomy): domain Eukaryota; kingdom Metazoa; phylum Arthropoda; class Insecta; order Orthoptera; family Acrididae; genus Locusta; species Locusta migratoria. The sequence continues at coordinate 431,612,769 of CM048747.1, forward strand.
CAGTAAGCAGATTCAAAAGAATGTAGGTTGCCGAACTTATTCTCAGATGAAGAGACTTTCTCAGGACAGGATAGCGTGTAGAGTTGCATCAAACAAGTCTCCAGACTGAAGAGCAGAACAACAACAACAGTCGAGTACCTAGTATTTTCTAATTTACAGAGAAAATTCCTGTCAACATTATGAAACATCCAAAAGCTGTAAACATAGATTTTTCGTTCCTATAGCTGCCTTCTAAAGTGACTATTACATCACGTTTTTCTACATTATTCCTAAATTCAGACTGGTCTGCCTCAGTTGCTTCTGTTGGAAATAGCTTACTATATTCTTATTGAATTCTGAAGTTATTTCAGTTATCACATACATTTTGCATACCATGTGGAATATATTTGTCATCGTTGGCTTTCTTAAGGAAAACAACAGTTTTTGAGGGATTATAGTCTATTACAGTGGCTTTATTTGGATTTGAAACATCTAGTGATCCGTCAAATTCGTCTCGTAGCATTGTATCATTTACCTTCATCTATTTCGTTCTCTCTTATTTCAATATAATAGTGTCTTCATTTCACTTGTCTAGCCCCTTCATGTATTTCTTTCACGTCTTAGCTGACCCTTCATTGCTTAGTGTTGGTTTTCCATTTCAATCGATCAAATCAGAAACCCCTCCACATTTTAAGCAAAATGACATAATGACGGATTATGTATCTCTGAAGATAGCGACATTAACTGAGGCAGAAATACTTCATGTCCACAGTACGGTCATGTATGGTAAATTTTAATGTTTCGTTCATAAACGTGAAGGTCCAGTGACGTGAGGAGTTTCTACATAAAATAAGTGGAAATGTAATTATCTTCGATTTCTCTTTGATTTCTGTGGTTGACTACTTTGTATTCAAGAGTTGTTGTACCTGATTACTAAACAACTTGCATTCAGTATCACAGATGAACATTATATTGTGATTGCAGTGCAAATAATTGTAGCCAGTTTGCATTGTAGTATTATTTTATTCAATTATTACTTCTGGACTCGTATAATATTTCTAATATGAGTGATTCAGAACCACCAAAAAAGAGAAGAAATGTGTTCGCAGCAAACGTAAATGTGATTTTATAAAAGAAACGAGACTGAGAAGCATGCAACTATAAAGGAGTTTTACGAAGAACTCATGGTCTGCAGTGCAGGTAAGAATCATGTATCACGTGTAAAATCAACTTACTGCTCATGTAAGATTTAAAACAATAACGTATTGTTTCCCAATGAGAGGCCACTCATATCTACCCTGTGGTAGGGACTTCAGCGTGGTCAAGAGAAAGATGAATAAGACTGATCGTATCTGTATTACTAGAGAATATACGCAACTTACACTAGAGTCAAGTGTGCAAAATAAGTTTGAAGTGAAAATGATTGAAAGTTTTGATGTATATGCGACTCCGTTGCACAGTGGTAGAGTGCCAGATTAAGGTGCGTGTTCGATCCCCGCCAGGTCCTACTATTTTTATCAGTCACTTTCCACTTCTTTCATTCTGGCAGTATTGCTCATGTGAAAAATACCGAGTAGCACCGTGGTTCGGAACCCACGTTGAACTCTAGGTCCCCCTATAACTGTCTTCCTCCGAAGGCCGGAGGAAGGCAACGGGATACCACCATCAAACAAGACCATGCCTAGTAAAGCACTGTGGTATTCAAACCAATCTTCGGATTGTTGACTGATTATATATATATATATATATATATATATATATATATATATATATATATATATATATATATATATATATATATTAGAATATTTCGTTCTTACCGTAAACTGTACCTAATTGTGTCTACAGCAACAAAATTCCACAAAACAGCTACTTCCTTCGCTAGAAAAGTTATGCTTATTATTATTGGTTGTGGATAATTTGTAAAAATTTCTTCATAATCTTAACTTTTATGAAACAAATAATATTTGAGAGTTCTGTGTTTATCGGAATCTAAAAATGTTTGAACATCCAAATATATTCTCACGAGCCGCCACCGATTATTCAGCAGCTTCCCGACGATCTGCGTGACGATGCCAGATCATTGCTGCTGATCAGGACCTCCCCCCCCCCCCGCCCGTCACACTGGAACGTCCACCGTGCCAACCCAACATCAGTGTCTCTGTTGCCAATCAGTTTGATAAAGTGAAAGAACAACTGTGAGGGATTTTAAAATTTAGAACATAGCTGCTATTTTCAGCGACCGTTACAACGTCAAAGGATAAAAATGCTGCCCTCGACCGCAAAAATAAAGTTCTTGAACCTGGTTTCGGCAATAACTATGATTACCTTCATTAGAAATTAGAAATTAAAACAAGTCACATAATAAAAGTTACAACTCAGCTGTAGAGCTCAAGTTACAAAATTAAACAATTTTTATTTTTTTATTTTTTATTTATTTATTTATTTAATAGAAAGAGCTAGCCACTGTGGGCTGAACGCCTGCACGGGGACATCTGGCTCCCAAGCATAAAAATTCAGGCAACATTGCATGCAATAACTTGAGGATAAAGGCATCATATAAGAATAGCAATATTTAAAAATATGTACACTTAAAGTGATTTTTATTTAAAAAGCAAGAAAAGTGTCACACAAATTTGCTATGGTTTACGGTAATGGCGGAATCCATTGTCCTGAAAAATAAATTGCATCACAGTTAATAAAATGTGAGAAGGGAAAAATAGAGGACACAGTTTTCTACCAAATAAGAACACATTCGATGTTCGGTTAAACTGCATAGTGTAAGAATACTCTAAAAAAAATGTTGGAATAAAGAAAAAATAATTTTAAGTATGAATATATTCAAAAATATTGTCTTTGTATTTAGTTTTCCAGCTAGCTCAGTAAATGGATGAAACATAAACCTTCTGAGGGACGTGATTATTCAGGATAAATTTTAGTTTAAGGTTTTCAACTGGTGCGAGTATTCTTACATAGTAGTCCCACATTAAATGCTATAAAAATAATGTTCAAAGCCAAAAGTTGTTAACATTTCCTATTGAAGTCAATGTGGAACATATCCTTTATATTAAAATTCTGAATATTATTCTCAGTTACATATATCATTGAATTTTAATTGAATGTCCAACTTCAAGTAAAATCGCAAAGTCTAAATACATTGAAGCTAAATGAAAACTGTCTTTTAACTTTTTAAGATGTTGCTATCAGGAAATTATTTAATGAAATATTATTTACTTTTCACTCGGAATAATAATAATAATAATCATAATAATAATAATGTGCATAATAATTATGCACTTCGTAAATTATAGATCTTTGTAAGATACCACATTTTACCATACATCACCACAGAAGTTGGCGTAATTTTTATATAAGTCCAGTTTGGTTTTGCAGAGCTGAAGTAGAATATTATTATTTTTTTATTATTAAGGCTTATTTTCCACCCATCCTTTCTTTATCAGTTAGAAATTCTATATTTGCAAAGTAATGGCGGCGGGTGATGCAATCTGTCGTTAGCTTCTTGCTGAAACAAATGCTAAAGGTGTCCTTTAGCATTTCATCCAAATTATCAGGGTACTTCTAACTAATTAAAGGTCGTATATTTATTTCATTTAATCAATGTATTTTAAGTCTTTAAAAATGTTAAAACACATTTACAGGCCTCATTACAATGTTTCCTACATTTTCATCAGAAACAATCTCTTCTCGATACATGAATCGACCAGAGCAGACAAGAGACAAGATACAACAGACTCCCTTTTTAACATTACATACATTTATAGATTTTAATTGTACAAAGATAATAACACATATCAAAATAAGTTTTGTTTGTTACGAGTGTATACACAGACAACTTTTGTTACATGATGCGTCTATATTTGTGGTACCACTAAACTTTCCAATCGTCGATTTCAGTAAAAAAAAAATTGAAGGACATTACAAGAGCTTGTAATTAAATTAAAAAGCAGGACATCGAGATACAACTCACACATTCTATACATATCCTAGAAAATTCTTAATAATTACAGAGCTCAAATCATTTACGACTTTACTGTCTCAATGTTCGAACAAGAAAAAAGAGACGCATCTCCTGCCTATAGTTTGAAAAAAAAATTGAACGTGAACATTGTATTTGTATTCTTTGCACAGAGGTTTACACACATTAATAAATTTTCAAAGAATATTTAGTCCATATGACTGTGAGTAATATATTAATATTTACGGAAAATTTCAACAAAATAAGCAAATATGAAAATAAATTAATTGGAAAAATCGGAAACAACAACCTTTTGGTACGTGGAGGCACATGTAACTTTAGAAAGTGACGAACAATATCGTAGATCGAGCCCTCCATTCTTCGTCGTGGAGCCTACCACAGTTGTTTCCCCGTCAGCGTCACTCCCACCAGACAGACGGCGAGCACAGGCAAGGGAGCGTCTGCTCGCCAGTGGGAACACGCCGCTGTTCGCCGCCACCCAGTAATTGCTTTCTGAACTTCAGAAGGCCTATATTGTGATTTTACGAGGACGGAGAGGCATCTGAACACATCAAATAACTGCGTACCCACTCACCGAGAATCCGCGCTGTTCCGTCCAGCTGCACGAGAGGCTGAATAGGCCTGCAGGCGTTTTATTTTATTTATTTGTTTTTTCTGTTCCATAGGACCCATTTCAGGAGTAAGACTCCATGGTCATGGAACAAGTCAATACATTAATTGTTACACAATAATGGTAACAGAAAAATTTTAAGTAGTCCTTTGCACACGACAATCTTAAGACAAGTGAAAAGAACCAATAAAGAAAAAATAAATTAGCTTAATTGTTTAACTTTTCTAGGAGTTCCTCGACAGAATAAAAGGAGTGAGCCACGAGGTAACTCTTCAATTTAGATTTGAAAGCATGTGGATTAGTGCTAAGATTCTTAAGTTCTTGTGGCAGCTTATTGAAAATGGATGCCGCAGAATACTGCACCCCTTTCTGCACAAGTGTTAAGGTGGTGTGGTGCAAATGTAGATTAGACATCTGTCTAGTATTCACCGAGTGAAAGCTACTAACTCGTGGGAATAAGCTGATATTATTAACAACAAACGACATTAAAGAAAAAACGTATTGTGACGCCAGAGTCAAAATTCCCAGACTACTGAAAAGGGGTCGACATGACGTTCGCGAACTTACACCAGATATTGCTCGAACCGCCCGTTTTTGAGCCAGAAATATCCTTTTTGCATCAGGCGAGTTACCCCAAAAAACAATGCCGTACGTCATAAGTGAGTGAAAGTAAGCGAAATAGACTATTTTTCGTGTTGAAAAATCACTTATCTCAGATATTGTTCTAATGGTAAATATAGCAGAATTTAGTTTTAGAACAAGATCCTGAACATGGGCTTTCCATGACAGCTTACTGTCTATATGAACACCTAGAAATTTGAACTGTTCAGTCTCACTTATCACATGCCCATTATGTGTAATCGTAATGTCAGATTCGACATAAGTTATTCGATTCGATTCGAAGGATATGAAAATGGAAGCATTGGCTGGGAAGAGAGTAAGACGGACAGGATTGTAGCCTTTCGCAAATTTTATTCAGTTTCTATATTGAGAAAGCTGTGAGGGAAATCATGGAGATATTTGGAAATGGAATTAAATTTCAGGGTAAAGAAAAAAAGCAATGCGTTTCCCCAATGTCGTAATTCTGCGAGAGACAGCAAAGGACATAGAAGATCAAATGAACGGAATGTGCAGTGTGTTGAAAGGAACGTATGAGATGAACATTAAACAGAGCATAGCAAGGATAACGGAATCCAGTCTCAGTAAATCTACATCTACAGCTACATCTACATAGATACTCTGCAAATCACATTTAAGTGCCTGGCAGAGGGTTCATTAACCACTTTCATAACTTTTCTCTACCGTTCCATTCTCTAATAGCGCGCGGGAAGAAACAACACCTAAATCGTTTCGTTTTCGATCTGATTTCTCTTATTTTATTGGGATGGTTATGTCTCTCTAACTAGGTGGGTGCTAGTAAAATATTTTCACATTCATAAGTAAAAGTCGGTGATTGAAACATCGCAAACTGATCACGCCGCAATGAATAACGTTTTTCTTTTAATGTTTTCCACCCCAATTCGTTCAAAATTACCATGACGCTTTCCCCCCGATAACGTGATAAAGCAAAATGAGCTGCTCTTCTCTGAACCTTCTCAATATCTTCCGTCAGTCCCACCTGATGAGGGTCCGACAATGGGCAACAGTACTCCAGGAGAGGACGCACAAGTGTGATGTAGGCAGTCTCTTTGGTGGAGCTGGTGCATCTTCGAAGCGTTTTGCCAATGCAACGTAATTTTTGGTTTGCCTTCGCCACAATATTTTCTGTGTGTTCTCTCCAGTCTAAGTTGTTCGTAATTATACTCCTAGGTATTTGGTAGAATTTACGACCTTATGGTTTAACTGATTTATCGCGTAATTGAAGTTCAGCGGATTTCTTTTAGTGGTCATGTGTATTACTTCACACTTTTCTTTATTTTGTGTCAATTGCCAATTTTCGCACCATTCATAAATTTTATCTAATTCGCTTTGAAGCTGCTTCTGATCCTCTGTTGACTTCACTAACCGATAAACGTTAGCGTCATCCGCGAACAGTCTAAGGGAGCTATTCAGATTTTCACCTAAATCGTTTATAAACACAACTTCCCTGGGGAACGCCAGGCAATGTAAACGGAATAACAGTAGGTAAGGAAGCGGTAATGTTAGTAGATGAGTTTTGTTGTTTGGGCAGTAAAATAACATATGGTGGTAGCAGTACAGCGAATATAAAATGCCAAATGGCAGTGGGAAGAAGAGCGTTTTTGAAAAAGAGAAATTTGCTAACATCGAATATTAATTTAAGTGTGAGAAAGTCTTTTCTGAACGCATTTGTTTAGCGTTGTCTCGTACGGTAGCGAAATACGGACGATACATAGTTCAAACAGGAATACGATAGATTCTTTATTAATGTGGTGCAACAAAATAATGTAGAAGATTAGGTGAGAGTATCCCATAACTAGTGACTAACTTGACTAAGAGAAAGGATCGATTGGTAGGACACGTTGTTAGATATAAACAAATCGCGAATCTAATACTGGAGTGAAGTTTGTGCAGGTAAAAGTCGTAAAGGGAGACCAAGAGACGAATATAGTAAGCACATTAATCTTGATGTGGGTAGTCGTTTGTATGAGGAAATAAAGAAACTCATTCAGTACAGAGCATGGAACCACTTTCCGGCCTGAAAATCACAGCAACACGTTACGGACCTGTCAGTAATCGACGTAGAATAGATTAAATTGAGACTTCATTGGAATGTATCCCTTTACTGAAAGTGGAAGCAAATGTATACCTTTTGTGAGCGATATAGTCCCCTTTTCATCATTCCTAACCGATATACTTGTTGGGAGCAGCAAAATGAATCCTCTGATAACCCCTGGTGCTTGTTTCTCGAAATGTAGAAAGACAATTTTGCTGTAACTACCTCCAAATTTTCCCGAGCTTTTGAGTTAGTCACAGAAAGAACGTTTAGGAACCCAGGAGTATTACAGTAATATAGTTCCCCTAATGTGATAAATATACTTCATAAAATGGACAATTGTTTTGAGTCTGATTTTAAACACACACCTTTCTCTGTCCATCAATTCATTTCCTCTTAGCTCATCTCTACATCATTACGTTGAAATTTCCATTCCATCTCACCTCTCTCTCTCTCTCTTTGAAGTTACAGGCTTATCATCAGACGAGGTGTCGCTGTTATCATTTAATAGGAGATCATAGAGTTTTATTAGGGGGGGGGGGGGCTAAGCTCCAGTCTGAACGCTGCAAGGCATAATGTCTTTAATGATAACGATGATAATAGGAAAAGGAGGACAATAGAATTCATATACCTTACTAGTAAATTCGGTACGTATTTACTAATTTTTGAATCCGTTCTGGTTTCGAATAGATACGCCAGAAAAACAGTCGCTTCTTTCGCAGTACACAAGCCGGACTCTTAGGTAGGTAAGCGGAGTTTATTCACTAAGCGATCCAACAAAAATTCCATTTTTACCGACTGAGATAAGGTCTCTTGAAAACTAAAGTGATCTAGAGGCTGTTCTTTAACATCCTTTGCGAAGCACGGACAAAAAGATAGTAGGCAAATAAGAAGGAATGAAAGACGTTCAACTGTTTGTTAAGCTTATGGGACTTAACTACGGGGTCATCAGTCCCTAAACTTACAAACTACTTATCATCTACCTTATACTAAGGACGGCACAAATATCCATGCCCGAGGGGGGATTCGAATTCCCGACCGTAGTGACCGTGAAGACCGTGACTGGAGCGCCTCAGTCCCCTCGGTCACCGCGGCCGGCATGAAAGAAGTCTTGATTAGCAATACACAAGGTGACCTGCTTATGAATAGGGTTTATCAAAGTGTATTGCTCTTTGATAACAAGCCCGTCAAATTGAGCAGAGTACTATGATAATTATAGTCTCACTTATTATCATTGAAAGTGTTTAGCGAATCCTGTATTCTGTCCAAGCTGAAACTGTATCGCACAGCACAGGAAACTCATTTCGTTACGTCCTAGTCACCTTGGAAACTCCTCACAAGAACATGGACAGACGACAGCAAGAATCACACAGTCATTGGATTGTTGATGTCGTATGTTAAATAAATTTAGAAATTTCACAAGACCCAGGTCTGGTAGAGAAATTCATTCCACAAATTCCTCCGATCCACACTCTACTGTTCGTATCAATGATCACATCATGAACACTAGTCTGCAATTACTATTTAACACTTACGAGCTTCATTCTCATAGATGGGAAACGTGTTTCACCAAAAATTAACTTAATATTATTACTCAACCACATCCACATCTAGGCAAATTATAAACAAGGGACAGGGGACATGTCGATACCAGAGCGTAACGTCTTTCAGAATTTCATTTCGTATATTCCACATTTACATATACGTAACTACTTTGTAATTCACATTTATGGAAGCGGGTTTGCGAAGAGTTTTTAAGTTAATCAGTTATTTCCTTTTCTAATAGCGCGCGAGAAATTGGAACACACTAATCATTCCGTTTTAGATGTGATTTCTGATATTTTATTGTGATGATCATGTCTTTCAGTTATAGTTGGGCGATAAAAACTAAGTGGGTCTTACAGTAAATGGGAGAAACAATTCCCTCAACACGAAGAAACAAAGTGAGGGAAAGAGCATTTATGACAATATTTCACAGTATTCCAGTTAATGACATGGTCGCGATTGATTGCCATAATACTTGTTAGTGGCCACGAATGAGCGCCGCCGTGAGGAAGTTGGCGTAGAATTCGTCATACATTCGGCTATGGTTGGGGAGGGCTTATTGGAAAAGCAGATTGCCCCAGTAGCCACAGAATGTAGTTATGCCTGGTGCGTGGGAACAGCTTAGTATCCGGCATAGTGAACCACTCCACAGTCACATGCATAGGGGTGGTTTCGTTAATACTGAGACATCAGAGCTCCCGTTCAGCTGACACACGGATACCCTGAACCAATATTCATGGGTGATAGGAACAAACAAAAAACAGACAGCTGTTATTATATTCGAAAGGCAAGAAAGGGACGCAGAGGTTGGGAAGGGAGTAAGACATGGCTGTAGCCTTTCCCAAATGCTGTTCAATCTGTACATTGAGCAAGCAAAGATGGAATGAAAGAGATATTTGTAGAGGGAATAGAAGGAGAAATTTGCAGAGGGAACTTTGTGAGAGACTGCAACAGATCTGAAAGAGCAATTGAATGGAATAGACAGTGCCTTGTAACGAAGATATAAGATGAACATTAATAAAACGAGGTAATTGGAATGTCATAAAATCTGGCGAGGGTGACAGAATTAGATTACGTAATGACACAATAAAAGCAGTAGATGAGTTTTCTTATTTGGGTAGCAAAATAACTTCTGATGACCAAAGTAAAGAAGAGATAAAATGCAGAATGGCTATGGGAAGGAAAGCGTTTCTAAAAAAGCGAAACTTATTAAAATCCAATATTAATTTAAATGTTAGGAAGTCCTTTCTGAAAGCATTTGTCTGAAGTGTAGCATTGTATGGGAGAGAAACGTGGACGATAAGGAGTTCAGACAAAAAGATGATAAAAGGTTTTAAACTGTGGTGCTACAGATCAATGATGAAAATTTGATTGGTAGGTCACGTAACTAATGAGTAGGTGCTTAATCTAACTGGCGAGGAAAGGAGTTTCTGGCATATTCTGACTAAGAGAAGGGATAGATTGGTAGGACACATACTGAGACATCAACGAGTTGTCAACTTAGCATTAGAAGAAAGCGTGTGGGATGAAAATCGTAGAGGAAGACCGAGGAACATATCCACTAACCAGATTGAAAAGGATGTAGGTTGCCGAACGTTTTTGCACAGGACAGGGTAGCGTGGAGAGCTGCATCAAACCAGTCTGCGGAATGAAGACAACAACAACAACAACAACAACAACAGGAACATTGCACAGTGTACTGTTTGGTCAGTCAATTAAAATATATGTTGGGGAGTCGTTGATTTGTCTTGATAACATTGTTAACCAATCGATACCATAACCCACAGACCTCTGTTGGGAGGAGGGTGTTATTGTCCTATATTCCTCGCAAATTGACAGTCGGGTGCCGAATCTCCAGTTTATGGACTGGTGAGCGTCCACGGATTTTTATCATACAACATTACCGCTGTGCGGTGCCGATCGGTCACTGTACGGAGGACATAGCTCCACTATCGTGCGTCTTTTTTGTGTGGTTAGAGACTTATTTCTGTTTGACAGAGAAAGTAGTCCATGTACCTTCAAATAACATAACGCAAAGCAATCGGTAATACGTAGCATTGTTGCCGCAACACACTTGGACAAACAGGTGGAGGTGCGGATATTTGTGAAACCGCGGCATCAGCCCTGCTCGGGCGGGGCGACCACTCACCGTAATGGAGCGTCAGCACCAGCGCCGCGGCGGCCATCTTTCACCGGCGGCCTCAGCAGCGGAGATGGACGCCTGCGGTAATTTGCTAATGACGCCTCGTCACTGTCACCGAGTACCACACGTCAAGGTAATTTTCGCCGTCTACACATAAGGTCACAGTTTACATGGAGCCACGAAATTTACAGTCACATACAGTTACTCAGAATGTAATTGTGGGACGTTAGCAAACATGATAAAAAAGAAGATACCATCATAATTACACCATTCTCCTGAAAATCGAAATGATTGATTGCAGCTCAACACATTGATCCCATTCGTATAAAAAGAACATCACGCTCTGAATTACGGTACGAGAGCAAGGACTAAAAATTGCCAACGTCCGCATGGAAGGAACACAGAGATTTAATCACGATAAGAACGAAGACTTTTTAGGGTAGCATAGAAAGTGGGAAAAAAGGAATCCGGTCATTCTGTTGTGTGAAGGTATGAATTTGAAATTTACGTCATACATTTGCAACCTTACTAATCAGAACCCATATAATATATCCTCTTTGATCAGAATTCATCAGACTTGGCAAGAAAGAAAATTACTCTGTAAATAAGGGGGGGGGGAATCATAAAATTTGTTTCGTTATATAATATATTCCCCAATTACAAATGTAGTTTCTACTGTGCGAAAAATTTTGGGATCTACTGCAGGTATTTTTATGTAATTTTCAATTGATCTATATATAGTAATATCTGGTATTTGTCCCCGATCAACTCAGAATCTGTTAAACTGACCGTTATGATATTATGCACATTGTGTGTGATCTGGTCAACTTAACAAATAAATTGGATAGGTCTTAATTAATAGCATACTTCTTCGTTCCGTAGATCTCTTTTGAGGAGATCTCGTGGATGTGGAACATGTCAGTTTTTTTACAAGCTGATAATATAATAATACTAATAAAATTAAACACATTTTACAAGCTACTAATATAATAATACTAATAGTATGTATACAGATACATATATCATTTGGTTCTATATAAAAATTCGTCAGTGGAGTAGAATTAGTTGGCCACTAGAAAAGTTTTAGGCTCCTTTTAAACTGATCTTTATTTGAAGCTAATTCTTTTATGGTTGTTGATAAATTATTGAAAATATGTGTTCCTGAGTAGTGGATCCTTTATCGAACTAAAGTAAGTGCTTTTAAGTTCTAGTGTAGATCATTAATTTTATTCGTAGTATTGTATGTGTGTACTGAGTTATTTGTTGGGAAAAGGGGTATATTATTTATGACAAATTTCATTAAGGAATAAATATACTGGGAGGCAGTAGTTAATATACTCAGTTCTTTGAAGAGGCTTCTACAGGATATCCGTCAATCAAATATCAGCTGCACAGAGATATGAAATGGGACGAGCATATTAGGACAGTCGTGGGGAAGGAAAATGGTCGACTTCGCTTTCGTGGGAGAATTTTGGGAATGCATGATTCGACTGTAAAGGATACCGCATATATAACACTTCTACGACCCCGTCCTGAGTACTGATCAAGCATTCAACATTAAACGTTTAGGCAGCCCCAGCGGAAAACAACCGGTGGCTGATGATGGTCCTGTAAGTGATCGAAACCGGTTACCCGGGAAATAACAGAAATTGCGTATTATACAACCTTGTTTCATGAATTAATATTTACTTGTAAGGTCGCTGTTATCCATAACGTACTCAGAAATATTGCTGTTTGGGATCCCCACCAATTCGGTTTGAAGGAGGACATAAAGCAATTCAGAGGCGGGCAGCGAGGTTTGTAAATGGTAGGTTCGATCAATTCACGATTGCTACCGAAATGAGCCGTGGCGGAGCGGCCGAGCGCATTTAGACGCTATGCTGCGATGAGCGAGGCCGTTCACCGTCGGGGGCTCGAACCCCCCCCCCCCGCCCCCCTCGGGCCTGGATGTTTGTGCTATCTTTAGAATAAGGTTGTTTATAAGTGGTTTATAAGTTTAGGGACTGATGACCTCGTATTTGTCCCATAAGCTTCAAAGACATTTGAACATTTGTTACCGAAATGCTTTGGGAATTCAACCGGAAGTCGCAGGAGGTTAGGCGACCTTCTTTTCTAGAAGCACTGTTGAAGAAATTTTGAAGACCGGAATTTGAGATGGACGATTCTACTGCCACCAACCTACATTTCGCGTAAAGGGCACAATGATAAGAGATTAGAGAGATTATGGCTCGTACGAATGCGTTGTTCATTTTTCCCTCGCTCTAAATGGCAATGGTACAGGAAAGCAAGTAACTAATATTGGTACCGAGTACCCTCCGCCACGCACCTTTGGTGGATTGCGGAGTATGTATGTAATGTAGTACTCAACACTATACGCGGGGCCCAGCGGAAAAATTCTTCGTCTGCTAAATGCGAAACTGATTTGTCGTTTAGCTGAGATCTCGAATACGGATTAGGCGCATAAGGGAACACAAACACCGAAAAACAGAAACCAGGGCATTGGCAGATAAAATTCGCGCGACACAGTTATTCTGAAGTGACAAGCGCTTAATCAGTTTACACTACCCGTGATCTAGAGCAGACGCCGATTCACTGCTCTTGGCAAGGCTCCGAGCAGCGATTGGCCGGGAATTATTGGACGCATCCGATAAAGCAAATATATCAGTTCCCTCTCATCAAAAATGAAGTCGTAATGTGAAAATGAAACATATTTCTCCTGTGGCGCAGGATTTTTTTTTTTTTCTTTTTAACGCCGATGTGAAAAACGAGCGGCTGACGAAGTTAAATAAATAAATGGAATTGGAGAGGCGATGGACCAGACTCCGGAACGCCCGTCTAAATTGGGTTCGCAGCTCATTAACCAGGCGCGGTGACACCGAATGGTGATGTGCGCGCGTCCACGGTCGCCATCAGAGACCGTTACTCGCCCGCCTATCTCCGCTCTGCATCTCTTTTTTCACCTTTTTTTTTTCTCGCAGAGAGGCCTCCGGCTGTTTGTTGCCGAAAGGATTACATTAACATACGCAGCGTCGCAAATTTCTACACGTTCCAATATACAGGCCTAAATATTTTGCTTTTTTATCTTAATCCGAACAAGGGATAATCTTTGAATCTCTGATATCTCACTCGTAAAATAACAAATAAGGACAAAGCTCTTCGTTTTAATAACTAAATTCATCATGAGATGAAAAGTAGGAGAGACCGAGCTTGCTTTATATGACACTAGCTTAAACCCGCGGCTCCGCTTGCGTGTTGATTGATTACGATAGATGAGCTATCTTTCAGTAGTGTGCTATCAGATTGCAGAGGTGCATGCACTTACCATTTATCAGGTAGTAAGTAAGTAGTGTACATCAAATCACGCGTAAAAATGCACTCGTTTCGAAGAACTGAATCACGAAATTCAATAATAATTATTGTAATGATATCACCAGTGATCTCTATATAACCTGGATGTATACCTCTTGTGTCTAAGCAGAGAACTGTAGCGTGCCTGCACATTCATATGTTTTGCACACGATTTTGCTTTGTCCGCCATGTTGTAATTAGTCAAACGAATTTTCATCAGTTATTACATAAGCAATAATTGCTAGATTACCTTGGATTTGAAATTTCTGTCAGTATGCGAAGTAACAGACTCTCGTGAGTATGGAATCGAGATATATTTCCTTTTCTTGTAATACTTCATAGCATCTATGTTGTAATTAGTCAAGAAACAGAATATGAAAATCTTTGTTCTGACACGCTCAGAAAGCTGTAGTTCAACAATGTTCAAATGTTTGTAGAACTTATGGGACTTAACTACGGGGTCATCAGTCCCTAAGCTTACAAACTACTTATGAACTACCTAAGACTAAGGACGGCACAAATATCCATGTCCGAGGGGGGATTAGAACCCCCGACCGTAGTGGCCGTGCATGTAATTCAACATCCAGGTAGTATAGAGATCAATGGATATCACAGATCAATCACTAGATGTAATGCGTGAAACGTCAAATCGATTTTTTTTAAAGAGATTTATTGAAAGAAATTTCTTTTTTTACTGCTGTATTTATTTATTCTTATATTTCCTTATTCGTATGCTTATCCTTACAGAGAAAGAGCTGAAGACATTGTACCACGTATAGACCAAACATATGGTCTGTGACATCACGTTTCGCTGTGTGTAACCTCCTTGCTATAGAGTCGCAAACGTCATCGCAGGCCTTCAGTCCGAACTTCTTATATAATTTGACGACTTTCAACCACCATTTCTTCCACCTCCTTACAGCTATCGGCATGAAACTGCTACGGTGCACAAAGGGAGACTTTGGACAACAATTACACACAGATCATTCGTTTGCGTTCCGTAGTTTTCGCTGCAGAGCGAAATATTAAAACACACACACAAACACGCGTGCGTAGAATTTTATATATACCGATAATACACCGATAGTTTTCCATCCCAATATACTCCACCCTTTTATCATTATCAGCCATCAAGCAACAATGCAACCAATAAAACCATTTTCAAATAGTAAATATAATTTTCAAACAGTAATTATTGTCCTCATTTCGCGAGATATTCTTCAAATTACTAAAAATCTATCAGATCGCTATAAAACCGTGCCTAAAACCTTCCTCAGGTATAAATTAGTAACTGTACATATATTTCAGTCTCGGCGTCTTGTCGTTCGGACGTGATAAAGCGTACACCGAACAGACATTCACATTTATATATATATATAGATTACGTGTTGTGTATTGCTGGAACAGACGTTGGTGATATCTACCAGCGTGTAATGAGTGTATCGTATATTGCGAAATTATTTGAGACTTTATTAATCGTCACGAAACGGTGAAGTACCAGCAACCCGCCCGGTTTCGCGTGAACCATACATAAGCCATCATTTTTTTCGGTCATAGTGTCATATCAATCTTAATCGGCCCCTGTGGTCTTGGGGTAACGCTCTTGATTGGAAATCGAAGGGTCGCGGGTCCGAAACCCGGGCGAACCTCGGATTTTTTTTTTTTTTTTTTTTCAGTCTTCGCTTTAACCCATCACCTATCAACGATGTGAGGAGTCACCAGGACCGACACGTGGATCGGATTCCACGTTAAACTGTAGGTCCCCTTCATCCAGTTGCAGAACTGGGATGGCTAGGAACATGCATGTCGCCGAAGTGGCGTCCAATTGAAAGACTTGCACCAAGTCAATGAGCCACACGAAATAATTATTATTTCAGTCTTAGGCATCATTTTGTGCGATTGACAGGTACCTCATGTTGATCCTATGCATTGTGGACGAATAACCGCATTGTCAAATTACGGATATGTTCGTAAGTCACAGGATAAGTAGCTTTTCCTAAGAATATTTACTGTTCTTCGCGGATATTTGCATCCCACAGTCTCCCCACGCACCTTAATGAATTACACACTTAAAACACCATCATGAATCACACCGTTCAGAGGTGAAAACCATATGAAAACCCATTAAGTAATTTTTCATTTTATCCAAGAAAGACAGACAAGGCTGAAGAATTTTGTTTTTTAATATGTACTTTCATAATAATTTAAGTGTAGAAGATAGTACGAAGAGCGGTGTGCTTGTGACGAATGTAAAGTGTTGTCCTTACCATAAGTTTTTGTTTTGCCTAGGGACTGATAACCACAGCGGTTATACCAATTGCCCATTTGAGTTAAATACTAAGACAGCGAAAATGGGCGTCTGGCCGTAGAGGCATCTATATATTCATCGGGTAGCTGTCATGCATGCATGGTTTACGATATCTCTAGATGCACCTCTATGTTGATCATGAGAAAACGTTTAATGGAGGATAACAAGCTGAGAGAAAAAAAAAACTGATACATATCATGCCAGTACTACACGACGCCATGTCTTTATCGTGCAAGCATCTTGTTATAACACAGTAAACTGAATTTGACTTGTACAGTAAAGTTCGTAAGTCACACCGTCCATTGGTGAAAACCGCATGAAAAGGCGTTGAGTAGTTTTTGAGTTTATCGAGTACAGAGACAGACGCGACACGAAGACTTGGTTTTAGATTATGTATAAGTAGATAGATGATTTGTGACCATATTACACAATAATATTACCTGACATAGTCGGTTTTGGAGGCGATCTGATAGATTTATAGTTTTTCAAAATGAAATGCCAAGGTAGCACATTATTAATTTATACAATGACGACCAGTTTCGGTGAACTGTTACAATCATCTGGTCACATATATATTTGACAAGCTGGTCATCTTGATACCCATTTTTTAACATTGTAAAATATATATGTGAGCAGATGTGGTGACACAGTTCACCGAAACCGGTCGTCATTGAATAAATTATTAATGAGCTATCTTGGCATTTCATTTTGTTAACTATAATATTACACGACATTATGCCTTAATCGTTATTAACCTCTGAAAGTCGTAACCTCTTAAGCATCGTATTTCGAAATCAAGAAAAAAAGGAAGGAAGCTTAGGGGTTAAGGTACCGTCGACAGCGTAGTCATTGGAGCTCACGCTTGGATGGTTTAAAACTTTTTGAGATCACATTGCCCATACGGTTAAGTTGTAAGAGTTGGTAAGAACAATTAGCATTACTGTTTCGAGGTGTTCTGTCACAAATGGCACTGTGATTTAGTCGTCAGAGTGAGACCATTGCGCAAGTACGTCTCACTTTCGAGCAGCGAAAAAGGTTTTTAAGTGGTACTGGAAGTTCAAGAATATCAGCGAATTGCAACGACATTGATTGACACGAATCTTTCAAGCAGCACACTACTAACGTTATATTCGAAAATTACGGAATTGTTTCTTCTACTCATCTGCATCACTTTAGATTTTTCTACATTTAGCACTAGCTTCCATTCCTCACACCACTTAGGAATTTGGTCAAAGTAATGCTGCATCTTACTACAGTCCTTCAATGAGGACACCCTCTTGTACACCACGGCATAATCAGAAAACCGCTATAGTAGTACGGTAAAAAGTGGCAAGAGACGAGTGATATAGGGGAATAAACGGCTGATAGAATCGGTTTATGAACAGAGGATTAGGATTCAGACAATAGTTGAAGGAAGTGACAAATGTCATCCGGGACAACAGGCTGAGTCAGGAAGAAACCTCTAACTCCTGAAAAAAAAAAGAGGCACAGTGCAAGATGCACACTTTAATACTATAGAGACGTAGATGTGGTACGTGATCAATTTACCGATTAAATATGAGTTTATTGATGTACACAAAGTACAGAACACCTGGAATACCTAGAGGTAGGAAGTACATTTTGACAGGATATGTAAATCGGTGCCGTCCCCAGTGGCCGAGCGGTCTGCGGCGCACCAGTCACAGTCAGCACGGCCGCTACGGTCGGGGGTTCGAATCCCCCTCGGGCATGGATGATTGTGTCGTCTTTAATATAAGGTAGTTCATAAGTAGTTTGTAAGTTTAGGGACTGCTGACCCCGTTAGTTAAGTCTCCTGAGCTTAACAAACATTTGAACATTTTGTAAATCGGTAAGTTCTCCAGACATGATTAGCACTGGAGTCATGTCTGCCTGAGGATAGAAGGTCATCATCGATTTAGTGTCTCTCGTTTTCGACGCGAACTGAAGGTAAAGCATAAGTTTGACTTGTCCAGATGCGTTGGATGCGTTGCAGATCTATGCGCGAACCGCATCGCCGAATTAGTAAGTTTGAAAGAGTCTGTATCGGCGTTAAGGGAATGTGGTGCATCCACGCAGAGAATTTCTCCTCGTTTGGAGGTAGTGTTACGGCAGTGCAATTGCTATATGCAGACTCGTCTGCGGCAGGCAGAAAACATATCGAAATCGATCAGGTCGCGCCACCATACCATTCCCCCTCCACCCCCCACCACCCACCCCAAAAAAAAATTAAAAAAATAATAGTGACTCATGAACCCTATGGCACTGCATAGCTCATCTGCGTCCTCTTCGGCTCTGAAGCATTATTGGGGCTGTGTAACACGTAGTTCGGAATTCCGAGTTATGTACTAGCGCTTTTACGACACTTCAGATTTTATTACTCTTTTAATTTATACCACAATCAGTTGTAATCTTTTGGACCTTCCGCGCTGTACATTTCATTTAACGAAATGATATGAAATATGTTTTACCATAACGCTGCTGTAATATCTGTAAATTTTTAAACAATGGCATTTTCGGCTAAAAAGCCATCGTTTAATATAAATTAGCTGTGACATTATAATTTAAAAATGACACTCACTAGTGACAATCACACACAAAAAAAAAAAAAAAATAAAAAAAAAAAAAATAAAAAAAAAAAAAATAAAAAAAAAAACTACATACAAACATACCAAATATCTTGGTCATATTTCCGACGAAACAAACAAAATACTGAAAAATAAATAACGAAACATTCGCTTACCAAACATCTCAGAATATTAAAACAAAAATAACATTAAAAAATTTCAGTCCGACAGGTCTGTAGATAGCCTGTGTGTTGTCCTTATAGTTTAACTTAGTTTAAGTAGTTTGCAGGCCAACGGACTAATATCCCATGTATTTACAAATATTTGAACATTTTGAAATGGCCATTGTTAAAAATGTGTAAATATTCAAATGTTCAAATGTTTGTATAGCTTATGGGACTTAAATACGGGGTCATCAGTCCCTAAACTTACAAACTACTTATGAACTAAATAATACTAAGGACGGCACAAATATCCATGCCCGAGGAGGGATTCTAACCCCCGACCGTAGTGGCCGTGCAGAACGTGACTGGAGCGCCTCAGTCCCCGCGGCCGGCGTGTAAATATTATAGAAACGATTTTGTAAAATATATTTTACATTATGTCGTTAAAAGAAATATTTCTGTTTCTTTGCTTATTTTAACATCTAACATTACGTTTAGGAAATTAATTGATTACCCATATGTACTATTAATTATGACACGTGTACAGGTACTGCTCCAGTTCGAATATTGATGTTAGAAATTACAAGCAAATATTTATCGTGTGCTGCAAGGGGTGAGTATACAAGAAACAGACTGGCAATCAGATATTCCCATTTTTTATTTCGCCACAGTCTGGATTTTCGTTCCACGTTATTGAGATTGGACAGCAGCATGTTTGGCTGTGTCGTATCCAATTCCAGCGAACGCTTTTATTTGTAGAGTCCTGATGCGCACATTTGATTCGAATTAAGTCGGCATGTTGCTCACTGACGGTTTCGTTTTCAGTGACGGGGTACATGTACCGGAATGCACACATTGGGAGAGGGAAAGAGAGGGGATGAGAAATAGTAATGGGAGAATCTCTGACCCGTTATTAATATCTCAAATATGGGTATTAATTTTGGTGTCTAATGGCAAATTCGCATCACGTTCTTCACATCTTAAGCTTAGTCTGTACCATACTGTTTATCAATATTTTACAACTATTTGATCCATCGAATAATTCACACCCTATTCTGATCAGTCACAGACAGGTATGATAGTAATGGAGAAGAGGAAGACGCAGGTATATATGTTGTCCTTCTGCGTTCTGTAAAACGTTCCAATGGTGTGGAACGTCCTCTGGTTAGGGTCTCCCTCTCGGCCTACATGTTGTGCTCAGTGGCATCTTGGAAAAACTGCAACACAGAAAAAACTGATAAGAAATAATCCGTCCCGCACGTAACGTTACACGCACTGTAAAGTAGCGGGGAATTAAAAGTTAAATAAATTATTGTAAGTTATAATAGTAAGCGCTACTTACATGTGATGATGAACGTGGAGGTAACTTCGTTTATTCACGCAGTACACAACGCTAGCTTGAACAAAGTGAACAGCTGTTCGCATCGACGTGTGAAACAGAAATGTCTTGCTAAACAACGCTTGTATAAAGAATCTAAACAAATGCAACAGCTGTCGTGTCTTGTTAATTTATTTATGTATTTTTCGTCGTTACATTGACGTATATGACCGACATTGTGTGATAAACTATGTTGGCATCAAAGAAGGCCTTTGGCTTGCATAATGTAAACAACTGTAACAGATGTCGTTCATGTTCGTTAAAGAGACTGTCAATAGATGGCACGTTACACATTGCTTTTATATCGGCCATGAAAAGTAAATTGATACTCGGCGCGGTGGCTGATGCGAGCAACCGTAAATACATAGCCCATTAACGATCGTTCGCCAGATATCAATTTTATTTTTCAAAATAACTTTTTTTGTGAAAACAATAACTTTTAACTGTCTGTGTATTTTTCGTCATTAATGGATAACGAAACCTTGAAAATGATAACTCAGTCATTAAATTTGGATAAGTAATACGGGAGATATGGCGTACCCACAGAAACACACCGATGAGAAATAATATATATGATGCTCGGCATATTGATCCCTCGGCTATCTATTTCAGGATTGCACTGTTGTCTCCGGATTCCTGAAAGTGAATTCTGGGAAGTGATTGAAACGTCGAGTGCTGAAAAGATTGTCAGAGACTCTAGCTAACCGGAAGATATTTTTCATGAGAGGACATTAATGGCTGTAATTTGTAATGTCTTCGGATCACCGTATGGAATTTTATCTACAAGGGCACGGCGAAGTAGTTCACGAGGGGAGGAAACACACAAAAGATGTCACTTTAAGTGCATTATTAGTAGGAAATAGAAAACCGTAGCTCTAAAACCGGGAATCTAGCAATCACTAGACAAACGCCGGCCGGTGGCCGCTACGGTCGGGGTTTTGAATCCCCCCCTCGGGCATGGATATTTGTGTCGTCTTTACTATAAGGTAGTTCATAGGTAGTTTGTAAGTTTAGGGACTGATGACCCCGCAGTTAAGTCCCTTAAGCTTAAGAAACAAACAAAGAGACAAACATTTTGTGAGATAATGTTTGGCAGTATTATCACTGCAAAGAAATATTTGCAGTCTATGAGGTACTCAGGGTCTTTCAGTTGGAACAGATATAGCGTGAATAAAATTTCGAGTACACGTGTATTTGAATATAATGATTACAGAAATGAATACATTACTATTTCATCCTATTAATATTTTGTGAAAAATGTAAGTACATCAGTTTGGGAATATTGTCATAGTGTGTAAAAGGCTGTACAGTAAGCAGAGTTCATTTCTACGTTCATTTGCTGTAAGTGCGTTGTTCGTTTCCCTGCTAATGCTCATTTGCTAAAAGATAGCTTATTTTATCCTGAGCGGTATCGTACCTTGATGCAGAAATTTTTATTATCTATAAAGCAACTACAACACTTCTTGTATCAAAGACCAGCAACCAATGCTAATACAGTAAGTCAACCCCATGCTGTACAAGCATTTTTGTGATTCCACTTTCCCAGTACTTTTCTTCTCAGTATATTCACACTTTTATTATACTAATCATGATTTTCCTCTAAACTTTTGGCCCAATTCTAATGTTGACTTGCACAACTACCACTGATCCCTTCTGGAAATAAAGGACAGGGATATCTACAATAGTTAGTAGTGATAGTAATATACTATGAGCATTTTGGCAGGACAAAAAGCGTGTCCGACCAGCTTAATAATTAAATAGACCTCTGGCTCAAAGCGAGAAATCCGGGATGGAAAGGGGGAGGGGGTAGAGAGATAAAAATAATAAGGGTAGAGAGATAAAAATAATAAGGAAACTACACAGAAGAGTCAAAGAAACTTGTATAGGCATGTGTATGCGAACAAAAGGAAATAAACTTTAAGGCAGTATTCTAGAAATGGAATATCGAGGCAGATGAGATAGGACGTATGATACTGCGAGAAAAATTTGACAGAGCGCTGAAGAATTTGAGCCGAAACAAGGCCCATGGAGTAGACGATACTCCGTCTGAACTGCTGATATCTTTAGGAGAGCCAGTCATGATGAAATTGTTCCACCTGGTATGCAAGATATATGACACAGGGGAAATACCCTCGGACTTCAAGAAGAATATAGTGATTCCAGTTTCTAAGAAAGCAGGTGCAAACAAATGTGAAAATTACAGAACAGTAAGTTTAATAAGTCATGGTTGCAAAATACTAACACGAATTATTCACATACGAAAGGAAAAAGTGTAATCCGACCTTGTGGAAGATCAATTTGGATTTAAGAGAGATGTAGGAACATGGGAGGCGATACTTACATCTTAGAAGACAGGTTCTGGAAAGGGAAAACTACGTTTTCAGAGTTTCTGGATTAAGAGAAAGCCTTTGACTATATCGGAGTGGAATACACTCTGAAGGTAGCAGGGGTAAGACATAGTGAGCGAAGTGTTATATTCAACTTATACAAAAATTAGAGAGCGCTTATTAGAATCGAAGGGCATGAAAGGGACACAGAGGTTGGGAAGGGACTAAGACATGGTTGTAGCTTTACCCCAATGTTATTTAATCTGTACATTGAACAATCAGTGAAGGAATGCACGGATAAATTCGGAGAGGGAATTAAAGTCCAGGGAGAAGAAATAAAAACTTTGCAGTTCGCCGATGATATAGTAATTCTGTCAGAGACCGCAAGGGATCTGGAAGAGCAATTAAATTGAATGGACAGTGTCTTGAAACGACGCAATAACCTGAACATCAACAAGAGTAAAACAAGGATAACAGAATGTAGTGTCAGAAAGCCAAGCGATGATGAAGGTATTAGATAAGGCAAGGAGACAAGTAGTGGATGACTTTTGCTATTTGGGTAGCAAAAAACGTATGATGGCCGAAGTGAAGATGATATAAAACGCAAAATGGCTATGGGAAGAAAAGCGTTTCTGAAGAAACGAAATTTGTTGACACCCAATATTAATTTAAATGTAAGGAAGTCCTTTCTGAAAGCATTTGCCTGGAGTGTAGTATTGTATGGAAGTGAAATGTGGACGATAAAGGGTTCAGAGAAAAAGAAGCTTTTGGAGTGTGGTGCTACAGAAGAATGATGAAAATTAGATGGGTAGCTCAGATAACTAATGAGGAGGTGCTTAACAGAATTGGGGAGGAGTTTCTGGCATATCCTGATTAAGAGAAGGGATAGATTGGTTGGACACATTCTGAGACATCAAGGAATCATCAACTTAGCATTAGAGGGAAGTGTGCGGGATGTAAAAATCGTAGAGGGAGACCGAGGGACGATTACAGTAAGCAGAATCAAAACGATGTAGGTTGCCGAACTTATTCTGAGATGAAGAGACTTGCACAGTACAGGGTAGCGTGGAGAGCTGCATCAAACCCGTCTGCGGACTGAAGACCAGAACAACAACAACATGCGAACACAGAGATATGTAAACATTCAGAGGACGGCACTGTGGTCGGCGACAGGTGCCTGGTGAAGGCGTTAGATCAGTTACATGTGGCACGATAGCAGCTTATAATGATTTATGTTTCATCTTCGTTTTTTCGTTGGCCCAGGACAGAAGGGACAGCTGCAGCAGAAAAAGATCCTGCAGCAGCGGGACCAACGAAGACTGATGACAATCATTTAACTTGACAGGCCAATCTTTCTGCAAAATGTTGAGAATTTCAATGCTGGGCCGTCAAGAAGTGGCAGTGGGCGAACCCTTTAACGAACCATCATCGATATGGGCCTTAGGAGCCGAATGTCCACCCGTGTATTCTTACTCACTGCACGACACAAACCTTTAAGCCACGTCTGGACCCGTGAACACAAACATAGGACTGTTGATGACTGGAAACATGTCGCTTTGTCTGATGAGTCCCTTTTCAGTTTAATCGAGTGGCCGGAGACAACCCCACGAATCCATCGACCCCGAATGTTAGCAGTGTAATATTCAAGTGGCTGGAGGACCCATAATGGTATGGTGCGTGTGCAGGTGGAGTGATGTGGGACCCCTGACAAGTCCAGATACGACTCTGTCCGGTGACATGTATGTACACATATTCGTCGATCACTTGCATCCATTCAAGTTCATTGTGTATTCCGACGGACTTGGGAAATTCCATCGGGACAGTGGGACACTCAGCACATCAAGAATTGCTACAGAGTATTTCCAGAAAAGCTTGCGAGATTAAAAACCTTTCCTGCCCATCAGTCTACACAAACGTCATTGAGCATATCTGGGACGCCTTGCAACGTGCTCTTCAGAAGAGATTCCCACCCCTTCGTACTCCTCTGGACAGCCCTGCAGGATGCATGGTGTCAGTTCCCTCCAGCACAACTCCAGATATCAGTCAATTCTATGGCACGTGGTTTTGTGGCACTCTTCGTTCTCGCTGGTGCCTTACACGATAATAAACAGGCGTACGAGTTTCTTTGGTTTTGTTTGTTTGTTTGTTAAGCTTAAGGGACTTAAGTATGGGGTCATCAGTCCCTAAACTTACAAACTACTTATGAACTACCTACAACTAAGGACGGCACAAATATCCATGCCCGAGGGGGGATTCGAACCCCCGACCGTAGTGGCCGTGCAGACCGTGACTGAAGCGCCTCAGTCCCCTCGGCCACCGCGGCCAGCGTTTCTTTGGTACTACATTGTAAGAAATAATACTCCATATCTATAAAGATGGATTTGAGTATGTAAGTATGTATGTTGCCTGTAGACTCCAATACGGCTGGAGAATTTTAATGAAATCTAGAGGAAATTTTCAGATGATCCAGCGGGTGATGTGAGGAAGTTTCGAAGCGATCGGATATTGCTTAACAAAGGTTTATGTCTGGCTCTTGAAACGATAGTAGCCCTCTAGCAGAGTATGAACCATATGTTTCTTGCGTAAATACAAGGATGCGGCTTGGACCGCTAGTGTCGCGTCTTTGAACGTGTTGATAGTTACGCTATGGTTAACTCTTTCTCTTCCAAGGGTGTTCCTTTCGTTCCGACTGAAAGACAAATACATACTGTCATATCAGTAAGTAAAGTTGAGTTAAATACGGTGAAGATTGTATAAACATGGTATGGATTGCCTTTAATTATATTAAGTAAAACATAGCAATTAATAAACTGCATGTAGGCTTATAGATCGATGTTCAGAGAGTTATATGCGTATCACAAAACAAAGTCTACCCGCCGCATTGTGCACCGGTGAAGTGGCCGAGATCTCTAATGCGCCTTGCTTCTGAACGCGAGGTTGCTCTCCATCGGAGGTTAGAGTCCTCCCTCGGGCATGTGTGTGTGTGTGTGTGTGTGTGTGTGTGTGTGTGTGTGAGAGAGAGAGAGAGAGAGAGAGAGAGAGAGAGAGAGAGAGAGAGAGAGAGAGAGAGTTGTCTTTATGGTAACTTAAGTAGTTTATAAGTCTAGGGAGTAATAATGGAAGAAGTGGTTCCACATTAAAATATTTCCTCCTTTCGCGTTGGTTTGTCTGTCGTCCATAAACTCAAGAATTTTCTTAGTAAATTTTTTATGGTTTGGACGGTGTGATTCATGTAGAAGGATTAAGTGTAATATATTCATTAAAGTGGGTGGTAGTAGGTGAGTGTGGCGCGCAAAATTACGGTAGTAGCGCAATAGGTAATCTTAGGAGAAGTGTCTGATGAACTTTACAATAAGAGAGAAAATACATTTATTTTTCCATAATACAATGCTTGCGTTCTTAGTCGTTCAGATTTAATGATGAAAAATAACCCCTTGTAATGTTGATACATATGTTTTTCAGATGCCAAAATACGCCGTTTGAGTCAAGGGAAGGGAAGTTCGTATATTGTTGGACAGCGACAGACACGCTTCGCAAAACGTTCGAGTTCTCGAACATCGTACATGTCCCATACTAACTGTGCATAATGTGTGAGCGTTGCTAGTCAGTGAAAAAAGTAGGAAAACGTTTTATTGTCAAGAAAAGACAATAATTACTAAAATAAATTTTATGAACCTAATAACATTTGAGTTACATTTTTTTATGATTTCTTCCAACGGTTTTATATAACTTTGAGCTGCTACGGTCCCGTTCCAGCCACTGGTGACGCCTCTATCCAACGCAGTAACGAGCGACTCGGAAAATACGCACATGACTGTTCAATTATAGACCAGTAGCATTGTCGCCTACTTGCTGCATAATTGTTAAACGTTTGAGTGTTGTGCTATGGTAGTTGCATGATATACCATGGCTGCCCTCACAGAGGGTAGGTTTCATTTTTACGTCAGGATTGGTTGTGGTATCTTGTGGAGCGACAGCGGACGCTAGGAAATGTGTTTACAATTTTATTAAAATGATTACAAGAATTCGTGGTGTTGGCTCTAGCTAGGCAAGAGATAGATTCGGCCGCGTAAGCTCGCCGTCTTGCAACGTCTTCTATGGGGCAGTTGTCGTACCGTTCGGACGTGACGTCTGGGCGTTGAAACTGAGACTGCCAGAAAAAGTACTTGTTCACCTTTCCGGTCTATGCCACTGCTGGTGGGTCCAACCGTGATGACAGATGACCTCTCGATACCGCTGGCAGGATTAGCAGCAGAGTGCCAGCGCGTCGGCAGGATCATTGGCCTCTAGGAAACTAACCGATTAATAGTGAGCTGGCGTTTAGCGTTTAGAAGACAGTAGACAGCCATCTGCCCGTATGAAGGGTAGTAGTTTTCTCCGGACTTCATCTCTAGCTTCGACTGGCGGCTATTAGTCTGTACTGCTTCATCTGATGCATATGTTGAATACATATATTAGATAATTGGATCGACGACTAACCTCCAGAGCATCATTGATTCCAAAGAGTGACTACACTTCTAAAAGCGGGAGTTGGGGAGACCTGGTCACGTTGTCCATAGGAGCATGATGGCCCAGTCGATTTATTTCATGCAATAGACGCTAGATCGTCCTAGGAATCAGTCATAAAGTAGGTAGCACTGTTCCTCTCCTTATACAAGGCCAATATCGCAGGCAGCGAAGTTTTGGACAAGCTGTAGTTCTTAATGATTTTTTTGCGTGTTTCAGTAAATTCTACTCGTCGGTTAATGTGTTATTTAACTTTTACTTGTTTTAGGCGCAACAGGGTGAGTAGTACAATAATACGTCGTACTTTGCGGATTACTTACATATGGCGTACAGACTTAATTACATCACTGAGTATTCTAATGAAAATAACTTATTTTGAAGATGGCGAAGGGGCAGGTTGGCCCAGAGAGGACGGGGCAAGACAGGCAGCCGAGACAACCTGTCGCGTCCAATAGTAACTGTACTTCTTTAAACTCAATGAAAGGTTTGTTACTTTTAATGATAACAACGTCTATAATTCCTCGACTTTATTAAATTATCAATATAATTGTCGAAGTCAAACATTCGCAGATACGTTTCTGAGGTCAAAATATATACTCACGAGATCAAAAGCGTTGAATAAACGACAACCATTAAATTTTATTTTATTCTTAAACTGTGATCTGAGAAGTCAGAATCTCTTAAATTTCTTTGTTTTCAAAACACGAGTTACGGCTCTGGTTTAAATCTTTGATTTATATGTAGGGTCAAAAAAATGATCAGAAATTATAAAAGAATAAAAGGGGAATGATTTCTGAAGATATGATACTAAAAGAAATTTTAGAAGTAAAAGAAAAGGAAAGATCTGTGAGGCCTGTTAGCAAGGATTTTGGGATTCCAAGAAAATCGTACTGGAGGTACAGACAGACCTCGTGTCAGTTTGCACAGGTAATTGAAACTCGGGAAACAGGAAATGAATTTCAGTCCTTCCCATTGGATCAAGGCATTGTAAGGAAATTAGAGCACAGGCTGGAAAAGATGGTGATAATGATCTCGACGAGGAAGAGCCACAGTGCCTTCCTGAAACAGTCAGCAGGAGAACAAGGAATTCAGTTTACGAACTGTAAGTGTTGGCCTCATCAGAGATGCGTGAAAAATGAAATCCGTGGACTATTTTATAAGTGTTACAATTGAGAGAAGAATTTGACAGAGCCCTGAAAGACCTAAGTCGAAACAAGGCCCCTGGAGTAGATGATATTCCCTCAGAGCTACTGAAGTCTCTGGGAGAACCAGCCATGACAAACCTGTTTCACCTGGTGCGTAAGATGTATGAGACAGGAGAAGTACCCTCAGACTTTAAGAAAAATGTTATAATCCCCATTCCAAAGAAAGCAGGTGCAGACAGGTGTGAAAACTACAGAACTCAGTCTAATAAGTCATGGTTGCAAAATATTAACACGAATTATATACAGAAGAATGGAAAAGGTGTTAGAAGCCGACCTCGGGGAACATCAGTTTGGGTTCAGGAGAAATGTAGGAACACGGGAGGCAATACTCACTTTACGGCTTATCCTAGAAGATAGATTAAGAAAAGGCAAACCTACATTTCTAGCTTCTGTCGATTTGGAGAAAGCTTTTGACAATGTTGATTGGAATAAACTCTTTCAAGTTCTGAAGCAAGCAGGAGTAAAATATAGGGAACGTAAGGTTATTTATAACTTGTACAAAAACCAGACAGCGGTTATCAGAGTTGAAGGGCATGAAAGGGATGCAGTGCTTGGAAAGGGAGTAAGACAGGGTTGTAGTCTTTCTCCATTGTTATTCAATTTGTACATTGAGCAAGCTATAAAGGAAAGCAAGGAGAAATTTGAAGAAGGAATTAAAGTTCAGCGTGAAGAATTAAAAACATTGCGTTTTGCCGACGACATTGTAATAATCTCAGAGACAGCAAAAGACCTGGAAGAGCAGTTGAAGGGAATGGACAGTGTGCTGAAAGTTGCATATAAGATGAACATTAACAAGAGCAAAACTAGGGTAATGGAGTGCAGTGTAAGGAAATCAGGTGATGCTGAAGGAATTAGATTGGGAAACGTAGCAATAAAGGAGGTAGATGAGTTTTGTTATTTGGGCAGTAAAGTAACAAATGATTGTCGCAGTACAGGGGATATAAAATGCAGAATGGCAATGGGTAGAAAAGCGTTCTTGAAAAAGAGAAATTTTTTAACATCGAATATTGATTTAAGCCTAAGGAAGTCTTTTCTGAAGGCATTCGTATGGAGTGTTGCCTTGTATGGGAGTGAGACATGGACGATAAACAGTGCGGACAGGAAGAGGATTGAGGCTTT
Source organism: Locusta migratoria (assembly GCA_026315105.1). NCBI lineage: Eukaryota > Metazoa > Arthropoda > Insecta > Orthoptera > Acrididae > Locusta > Locusta migratoria. The sequence goes on from CM048747.1 coordinate 431,642,636, forward strand.
TGAAATATGGTGCTACAGAAAAATGCTGAAGATTAGGTGGGTGGATCGCGTAACTAATGAGGAGGTATTGAACAGAAATGGAGAGAAAAGAAATTTCTGGCATACCTTGACTAAAAGAAGGGATAGATTGGTAGGACACATTCTTAGACAACAAGGAATTGTGAATTTAGCATTGGAGGGAAGTGTGTGGGGTAAAAATTGCAGACGAAGACCAAGAGATGGATACAGTAAGCAGATTCAGACAGATGTAGGTTGCCGTTCTTATGTGGAGATGAAGAGGCTTGCTCAGGATAGGGTATTGTGGAGAGCTGCATCAAACCAGTCTCCGGACTGAAGACCACAACAACAACACAACTTTGCTGACCCTTTGGAGCTGGACATTGATTAAAGTTGCCTGGTTTGTATTAAGACACTATAAATCGTAATAATTTTAACATGTCCTGTTGTCATAATCCTCGATGTTAGGCATTTAACTCAATCTTCACCTTGATATTACTTACATTATACTATATTTATTGGTAACTGTTAGTTTTATTTTGATTTCCTAGTTATAAATACCAAAAGACTAGATGGGTCAACGTGCCCCAGCCTCTGGCCCAACTTATCCCGAGGTAGAGGCAGATTAGTCCACTTGACATATGTGTAGTAATTAATTTTTTTCTAATACTTTAACTGAAATTTTTAAGCTTAATGACAGCGATCCGGGTTCAGTGAAGATCTACCTAATATTTGACAATAATTCCATAAATTTAAATATGTCAAATAATTTAATATTAACGAAAATGAAAAAAAAAATGGTCAACGTGCTCCGGCCTCCTCGATATATACAGAAATCGGCTAAAGCTATGACGTGTGGGTCGGTTCGTAATGACCAGTTGTGTCCTACTTATGAATGCAGCATTTGCTCAATAAGCCTGTTAACAGTTGACTTATTACCTGGCTACTTATTATTGTAAAAAGGTTTGGTGTAGTTATGAAATGTTCACAAGCCAGCGAGAATACTCTGTCGCTTCTCTTCTATTCTGTCCAAGACAGCTGACATCTGACCGTAGGATTTCAGCCCACCGACGCAACGTCGTCGTCACGAAAGACTGGAGTCGCATTTACGACAGAGCCGACGACCTCCATCCACCTAGCATGGCTGGATATTGAGCAATTTTAACAAGTTTCTCTGTCACAATTTTGCGCTGTAACAGGATGTTAAAGCGACCATTGCAACTAGTATCGTTGCACAGTATGTGCGATTGTTCTACTAATGGGCCATGCAGTCACCCGGAACGCCTCAATTTGACACTTTTTAGTCTCTCTCAGTTGTCTGTAGGAAGCACGACAGTGTCTGCGAGACACGGTACCTGTTTTCTTGATACCTGGATATCACAAAGAACCCATAAACAATACTTACGTCACTTCGCTTTTAATCCATTATCATTACAACGACTATTCCATAGGTGGCATATGTCGTCATTTACGAATTCCAAGTTACGATTTCTTTTCTCGGTAGTGTTCATCACTAAATGTGTGTCTGCAGAACTGTCTCATTCTATACAAAACAGATCAGGTGGTAAGAAGCCAAATAGATTGAAGTGCTTAGGAAACTAGATTTTGATCAATGTGGGGTGTATGTTAGCCGTATTGTATCCCAAACTCGTTTCTCAATTGGAGCGCTAAGCACAACTGACAAACGTTAAGTTTAATCTGAACCTTCTTCTAAGCATTTCGTCGTTCACATGCGTTTATATCTGTTAAGGAAATAGACGTCTGAGGTTGTTTTACAAGTGAGAGTTTTGTTGTTTAAAAAACTGAGGAATACACAAGTTGGCTATATCTTTACGCTACTTGTCTCATTGTCTTCCAAATTGACTTCCTTTTCATCATCTTACGCGGCATCAGAGTGTAACTCCTTGGTACCAGCGCAATACATTACTTCCATCCCTCACCTGCTCTGCAGCTAAATACGCACATAATAGCGTGCAGAGGGCTGAAATTACGGTCGTAAGCTCTCCGCTATTGGATGTAATATTTCGCAGTGTGGCCCTCCTAGTAATTTGAGATCCGGCTTCTCTAACCAAAATTCTGTAGGAGGTAATTACGCGGCCTATTTGCTTATCCGGAGGGCAAATAAGGCTCTGCTGTTGGAGTAAAGGCGTCGGCGACGGCAGGTGTGGAGAGATTACCCGCGCTGCGCGGGTTGCGGGGCGACAGGCGCCGCGGCGTCGCAGCTAATCGACTAATTCAACACCGCGAGCAGCCACTGCGGCAGTTCAAACAGCGCGCGGAAGCCTACGCTCACTTCTTTACTCCGCGTCTTATGCGGGGAAGACCTTCTGCAACCTCTTTAAAGGGTCCGTGTGCGCAGGCGAGACACTTCCACCGTAAGGTGAGCACCGTACCGATGTTCAAATTCGTCGTTTGCATTAGATACCTACAGTTACATAGTACCAGTAAACTTGGTAATACTTCGCAAATACTCAATGTTTACATCCTAAACACCTTCCGTTCCTCCTCTGCCAGTCGTTTTCTCCCGGCCTCTCCCCCTAAATAATCGTCGACAAGGGATCTCTCAAATCGATTGACATATAATCGAAGCTTTCTTTCAATATTTCTGCAATCGAATCTTCAGGGACTCGGTAACAAAAGAGCCAATTATTTATTCTTGTTTTAGGTATAAGTTTCAGTTTATGGAGGTTACATATCATTCATTTAAGAGAGAGGGAAATGACAACCTTCCTCTCTTAGAATGCATGGTAGTTGTTTTGGCGTAAAGTCAGGGCCACACGCCAGACGCCCGAGGAAGATCGTGCAGAAGGCAGCGGACGACCGGCAGCCAGTGGCACGCCGGCGCCGCACCTCTAGGAGGCAGTAACCGAGAGAGCGCGCCCTCTACAGGCGGCTATACCTAGGCCGACATGCGTATGGACGGACCGGTCTGTACTCGACTCCGAACTAAGGCAGTCACTAGCAATGTTAAAATGTCTGTAAATCTATCTGACCAAACTGCATGGTCATCACTCGGTAGCTTACAAACTACTTAAACCTAGGTAAACTAACGTACGGACAAACACACACACCCATGCCCAAGGGAGGTCTTGAATCTCCACGGCAGTCACTAGGTCTCAGCGCAGCTAGCATGGAGGAAGACGACGCTGTGAGAAGAACAGAAAAGAGAAGAAACATTCTTTATAAAATTGAGTATTTGCTGTATCTCCACTAAATAAAACTTGTATTAACAATCTATATAGATGTTATTGATGTCAAAGCATCCTACACCGAACCTTTCCTGAAACACAGACCAGGGGAAAGAAAAACCAGGGGCTGACCGGGAAGACAAAACAAATGGCGACGAGAACTCAACAGTACTGTTAAAATTTCAAACTAGTGAGTAAAGAACTTTAACCTTCATAATTTGATAACTTCCCACAACCATTAGCTACGTATCACATATTCTAAATAGCGTTCCAGAGGTTAGCAATGAAGACAAAAATGTACTAAAAAGGACAATGCTTCAAATTTCGACGCAATCTGTGAATAACTACAAGCAATTTGAGATTTAAACAACATTTACCTGTATGATATATATATATATATATATATATATATATATATATATATATATATATATATATATATATATATATATGAACTCTTAGCTGGGAAAAGGGACTGGGCCGGCCGCGGCCGCACGGCTACTACGGTCGGGGGTTCGAATCCCCCCTAGGGCATGGATATTAGTGCCGTCCTTAGTATTAGCTAGTTCATAAGTAGTTTAGGGACTGATGACCCCGTAGTTCCATAAGCTTTACAAACATTTGATATTAAAGTGACTGATAACCTAGCAGTTTAGTCACCTTTAAACACCCTACAAAAACAAAAACATGTGATATACAGGGTGAATCACCTAACACATGCACCGCAAATATTGCGGAAACGGAAAGTGCGATTGACGTGCGCTTTTCACGTGCGGTTTTTAGTCAACAAAAAAATGTTCAAATGTTTGTAAATCTATCGGACCAAACTGCGTGGTCATAAGTCCGTAGCTTACAAACTACTTAAACCTAGGTAAACTAACCTAAGGACAAACACACACACACCCATGCCTCAGGGAGGACTCGAACCTTCACGGCGAGCAACCGCGCGCTCCGCAGCGAGACGCTTTGACAGCTCGGCTACTCCACCGCGGCCTTTTAGCCAACAGATTGCAATATTACTTAGAAATTTTTAAAAAGGAACAGTGGCTGTAGACATTAAGAAACTAAAAGAAGGGTGCACTAGAATATCAGTAGTGTTTGTTGCAGGATTCTAGTACAAGTCGTTTACTTTATATCGTATTTTGAAACGTTCCCACACAGACATTTACGTTTGCCAGTCAACCCGCATAGTTGCTAGGTACGATGATGTCATGTTTGTTTACAGCGTGCTTGTGTGTTCCTTGATTGCACTGCTGCTCGCTAGTTAGTTAGTGTGTAACAGTCCAAGCGGTAAGTTGTAAGTGTACGATTGGTTCTACCATGCTCATGGTGTATGGAGAGTGCAGGAAGAATGTCGTTCTTTCTTGTACAATGTATGCGGCAAGATATCCTAATAGACATCACCCATCTCGGCAGTTATTCACCGACCTCTTCAACCAGTTACGTGAAAGTGGTAGTGTAACATCGAGACAACGTAACAGAAGGATACAAGTGACGACAGACAAGGGGGTAATTGATGTTCTTGCTGCTGTTGCAGTTGATCCGCATGTCAGGTCCCGCGCAGTCGCACGAAGAATAGTATGAGTCTGGCAAGTGTCCTATGCATTCTCCGTCGACATAGGTTTCATCCCTATCACATCTATCTCTATCAAGAGCTGCATCGAAACGATTTTGAGAATCGTGTTAGGTTTTGTAGATGGGCTTTACCACAGGATACCACAGGATGTATCATGTATCTTGTTTAGTGATGAAGCCACATTTACCAGGTAAACCGCAGAAACGGGCACCATTTGTTTGTTGACAATCCCTCTTGGCTCCGAGAGATGGACCGTCAGCGTCCATGAAATGTAAACGTCTGGTGTGCGATAGTGAACCAGCAGCCTATAGGCCCGTATTTCTTTGACGAAACACTGACCGCGCAACAGACCATTTTCCTCCGATGCCAGAAGACGTACCTTTGCATACTAGAAGGAATCTATAGTACCAACACGATGGCTGTGCAGCCCATAATGCACGAATTACTACAGCTTGTCTTCATGAATTATTACCAAATCGCCGCATTGGAAGCTGAGGGCCTGTGCCTTGGCCCGCCCGTTCCCCGGATTTGACGCCTGTAGTCTTTTTTCTGCGAGGAAAGCTGAAAGATGCTGTCTACAAGGACATACCAACCACACCCGACGATATGCAACGACGTATTACTGCAGCCTGCTCGGACATATTCACTGAAATGCTAGCATGTGTGCAGCGGTCGTACCATACCAGACTGACCATATGTATTCCTGCCGACGTTGGTTAGTTTTAACACAACCTGTGATGGTCATTTGTCGCGTTACTGGTTGGAATCCACATAACTTGTTGTATGCACTTGTGTTGTTCGTTAGTGTGTGGTACCAGAGGTATTCTACATGTTTCGGTGTGGGAATATTTCAAAAGACGATATCTCGTAAACGACTTGCGCTAGAATCCTACAACAAACGGTACTCGACCTGTGTGTGGACGTGCTCCACAATTTTATGATGTGACATTGTCTTAAATTTTACTTTTTATTCTATTGACATGGAGTCAGCCACATTTTATTTAACAACTTTTTTAATGTGAGCTTTATGTAATACTTCTGAAGAAGGCAAAATTACTTTTGCCGAAACCTTGGTCAAGGTTTACGCATGTAAACAATATTTATGCAACTGGTCGGCTGAAACTGTGTTGACTTTTGAAACGGTACTGATATTCTAGTGCACCCTACGTTTTGTTTCATTATGTCTACAGGCGTTGTTCCACTTTAAAACTGTATGTTTGCATAAAAATACATTTTTAAGTAATATTACAATCTGTTTTTTGGCTGAAAATACGGGCCCCTGACTGCCAGTTCATTCTGTGAAAACCGCGCATCAGTCGCACATTTCCGTTTCCGCAATATTTGCAATTCAAGTGTTAGGTGATTCACCTTGTACATGTAGAACATGTGGACGTAATTTCTAAGCATATTCTATTATATTCAAGGTGCCATGTTTAAAGAAAATAGCTCTATACATAATGTCGGAGACATAGAAGAACCTTGATATAGACCCTTGATTGTTTAATTATCTACGAAAGTTTGCTACCTACTTAGCAAATATTATTGTAATAAATTTCTTTAAGGTACTAGAGGACCCGAGCGAAGGGAGAGAGAGAGAGAGAGAGAGAGAAAATGGAAGTAAAGTTGAATGTTGACGCAAGGCTTGCTTCAGAATGAAGCAATGCGAGGTTTAAAATCGCAAATGAAAGAGGTTGATCAGCTGAGTGTCCTTAGCTCAGAAAGAACTGCGTACCTCAATTAGAACACAAGATATCGTCAAAGAAACCGATTAAAATATTTAATGCCAGGACAGAAGGATTCCGTGTTTGAATAAAAATAAAGGATGGAGAGACTTACATTAATTCTGATACTTGATGACAAATCAGGATATGAATACATTTCGTTTGAATAAAAAATGAAGGAAATCGGTCGGATGGAAGAACCTGGGCGACTGATTTTATTTTACAGCAAGGAGACCCATAATCGCGTTTGAGTATAGAAAGAGGGAGTTATGTAAATTATGATACTTGATGACAAATCTGTGGATGAATACCTATCGTTAACTAAAATGAAGGAAATCGGCCGGGTAGTTAGATCTGGCTGACTGGCTCTAGTTTTCATAGATTCTTTTAATATATAAGATACTTTATGTTTGCCATGTGTAGTGTTCTCCATAAAAATATTTTGTATGGTAGAATCACACGCTCTTTCTAAATGAAACCTTTTTTGTCTCTTTTTTCCTATGTATCTTGAAAAATCTGCCACAACGTGAAAATACGTACTACGCATGATGTAACAGCCGTGAAATCACGTTATCATTCCATTGTTTTAAAATTTATTTCCAGTTTTTTCTAAAAAAAAAAAAAAAAAGAAAAAAAAAATCTGTGGTTTAACCCTCAGCTTTCCAGGTCATTTTTCTGTCTCGCTCTGTCCCAGGTGCGGTCTGACAGACAGCAATTTTTAAATAATCATAAATACTTCTGATTGTTATTTAAATGAACTAATTCAATTTATTACTCAAAAAGCTACTTATGTGTACATAAACTCTGTAAAAGGAATACATTTTAAAATTAATTTTATGAAATACATATATTCAAACGTAAAGCTGCAGAAAATGGATCTAACATTACATTATTTTATTAACAGTGTAAAAAGTCAAATACTATTGCCTTTAAATTTTACTTTGTGCCATAGTTTTATTGTTTACTGTGCATGTAATGGTAAAAACATAAGAAACTCTCCAAAAAAATTCGCAAAAATAACAATTTCACTACTGATTTGTTGGTAACTTTTTGTCTTTTCAAATGTTTTCTCTGCACTCGATGCAAATTTTGGTAGAACACTTAAGGCAATGGCAAACATAACATATATTTCTCTTCTTTTTTGGGTCACAGGTGGAGCATATTCTTCGTTTTTCGAATCGCTCTCCAACTACTTCTAGTCTTGTTTCTGCGACTCTCAACACACGGCGAATGGATGCACCAAGTTCACGTGGAATGTGAGGAATTTTCACTCGTTTTTCCATCTGTGGTGTCACCAGTGAATTTGCCAGTCTTTTCAAAAAAATTGAGAGGCTCATTTCAGCACTGTCCTTGTAAGAGCTGTGGAGAACAAATGCGTTCACCCCACTTATGTCCAATATACGGAAAAACAAAGCCATTGGCCATCGCTGGCTACTTCGAGCAGTTGAATACTTGGCACACTTCTCATCTAGGACATCAACACCACCTTCAGTCTGATTATAGTAAGAAATTATTTCTGGTTTACCTGTTACTCCATCTTTGCTTTCATCATGATGCATAGACGAAATCAGAAGCACGGCTCTGGCCTTATTTGGCACAAATGAAACAAGACTTAGATATTGTGTAAATGCATACTATTAATCTCATAGTCACTGTCTGATCCCACATCACTTCCTAAAGAGTCTTCAAACCATTTCAAAACGGTATCCTCAAAATGAGGGTCTGTAACACGCACAGTAGAGGAAGATCTTGATGTTGTATCCATAACGCAAAGGCCCAGGTGCGGTCTCTCAGACCGCTAGCACAAAAAAAGATGTAATAATATTGCTCCGACTCGCATTAACGTGGCTACTGACATTGGATAACAGTGCAGGTGTTAGAAGCAACGATTACGAAGCACTGTATTATCCTCCCCCACCCCTGTCCATTAACAAGTGACTAACAATAAGAGCTTGCGGTTTGTGAGACCGCACCTGCGACGTTTAAGGGTAAAAATATTTCCCACTGATTTAAAATAAATAAATTTTAAAAAAGTGTGAATAAGAGAGTTGAATATACATTAAACTATCGTCCAGTAAAACATAGCCACGTAGGTGACACTTAAGGTGATATCGTAACTAGCGGCGATCCTGTTTAGCTGAAGAAAACAACACAGGTTGCAGAGAAAGGGCGACAGCCAACCAGTTGAAAGACGAGTTGGAAACCAAACACAGCGCTCCGGCGGGGTCGGAACCCTTAATGACGTGGGCATTGTAGTCGCGGACGGACCGCCCCGCTAACGAAGGGCGCGGGCCGAGGCGCACCCCTGGCGGGGGTGGGCGGGCGCGAGGGCGGGGGCGGTGAATATTCATGGCCGCCAGGGGCGTCTCGCGGTGTTTAACATTCGTCTCTGCAATTAATTCAGGCCCTGCCATAACACCGCCGCCGCTGCACTAGGTCATTTTCCGCGTCGCAACTGTAGCGAGCGCTGGAACTTAGATTGCAGGCGTCGTATTATTTCAGAACGGGGGTAGGGTGGCGAGACGTTTCATGTACAGGTTGCAGTTGAAATTTCTTCAGTTGCTTCATAACATTAGGAAACATCATTGGACAAGCGAAGTGGTTCTCTTTCTAGACTTCAGTCGAGATGTAAACGTGATGAGTTCAAGTTTCATTTTGGTGCCGTTTACTTTTGCGGTAAGCATACTGGAAGTAAGACCCGGTTTTCGGAAACCAAGCTCGATCTTATACCACCAACCAGATTTAATAAGGATCTCAGACATTACAAGGGTGATACTGGTAGATGTTTATTCTCGCGTATTTGATACATACCGTTGTGTTTGGTCTTCGTCTGTGACTGATGTATTTAAAAACAAGGTAATTTAATTTCTGTCAAATTTAACTTGCCAGTCTAGTTCTTCATTTTCGTTAGTACTTCTGTTTTAAGATGTTTATTCCCACGTACTTGGCAGATTTTCTGTGTGCTACTGTTTTAATAGCCGGCCGCGGTGGCCGAGGGGACTGAGGCGCTTCATTCACGGTCTGCACGGCCACTACGGTCGGGGGTTCGAATACCCCCTCAGGCATGGATATTTGTGCCGTCCTAGTTCGTAAGTAGTTCATAAGTAGTTTGTAAGTTTAGGGACTGATGACCCCGTAGTTGAGTCCCATAAGCTGTACAAACATTTGAACATTTTTGAACTGTTTTAATAGTTCATTCTCGCGTATTTTAAAGGTAGTGTTGGGCGCGCCAGCTGCACACGCAACAACACCTGCAGTGTTACAGGTAAGCAGCAGCGAAGTATTGTGATTTATTTGTGGTCTGAGCAATTTTTATAAACTCGGGCTAGTAACAAGATACTTAGCCCTCTACAGGCAATTGTTGATTTGTTAGGATGCATAGGATGTGTGGCTGCTGTGTACGGACGCAGGAACACGGGGGGAGGGGTTTATTAGTGATTGGGAGCTCCAATGTTAGGCGGATAATGGAGCCCCTTAGGGGAATAGCGGAAAGGTCGGGGAAGAAGGCCAGTGTGCACTGCTTGCAGGAGAGTCTCATCCGAAATGTGGAGGAGGTCCTTCCGGAGGCAATAGAGAGCACTGGATGCACCAGACTGCCAATTGTTGCTCATGTCGGCGCCAATGACTCCTGCCAGCTGGGTTCAGAGATCATCCTCAGTTCATAAAGGCAGTTGGCGGAGTTGGTGAAGGCCGAAAGCCTCGCTCGGTAGGTGGAATCTGAGATAACTATTTGTGGTGTTGTTCCCAGAACCTATCGCGGTCCTCTGGTTTGGAGCCGAATAGTAGGCTTAAACCAGAGGCACAGACGATACTTCGGAGATCTAGGGTGCAAATTACTTGATCTCCGCTATCGGGTGGAGATATGTAGGGTTCCCCTGAATAGGTCAGGCGTGAAATACACGCAGGAAGCGGCTCCAAGGGTAGCGGAATACGTGTGAAGTACATGGGGGTTTTTAGTTTAGAGAATTCCCTCCCTAGGCCCGACAAGACGCATCCTGAGTGGCAACAAGGTAGCAGTAGCAGAACACAATAGGGAATGGAAAGATCAATGTAGTAGTAGTTAACTGCGGGAGCGTCTATAGATAGGTCCCATAACTGCTTTCATTAATAAACTGTCACAATGGCACACATAGTACTAGGGACGGAAAGTTGGCTGAAACCTGATGTAAACAGCAATGAGATTCTAAACTGAGACTGGAATGTATACCGCAGAGATAAGCTGCACAATGGTGAGTCATGGTTATAGCGATAAAAAGTGCACTAGTATCGAAGGAAATAGACGGAGATCCGAAGTGTGAAATAATTTGGGTGAAGGTGACGGTTAAAGGAGGCTCGAACACGTAACTGGATGTTTCTATAGGGCTCCTGGCTCAGCAGCAGGTGCTGTGGCAGGACACCTGAAGGAATATTTGGAAAATATTTCGAGTAGATTTCCGGATCATTTTATAGTTTGGGAGGAGATTTTAATTTACCGGATATACTCTGGGAGACCCAAACGTTTATGACTGGTGGCAGGGACAAGGAATCCAGTGAAATTGTTTTGAGTGTATTATCTGAAAATTACCTTGAGGAGTTAAACACAGAACCGACTCGTGGCGACAACATATTAGACCTTCTGGTGACAAACCGACCCGAACTATTCGAAACAGTTAAGGCGTAACAGGGAATCAGCGATGATAAAGCGGTTACAGCATCGATAATCTCAGCCCTAAATAGAAATAATAAAAATGTAGGAAGATTTTTCTATTCGGAAAAAGCGGATTTCAGAGTACTTGATGGCGCAGCACAAAAGTTTTATCTGAAGTACAGATAGTGTTGAGGAACAAAGTTCAAAGTCATCGTACAATATGCATTAGAAGAGTATGCACCAAGCAAGATCGTAAGAGATGGAAATGACACACCATGGTACAACAACTGAATTAGAAAACTGCTACGGAAGCAAAGGGAACTTCACTGCAAGCATAAATATAGCCACAGCCATGTAGACAAACAAAGAAATTTTGGTCTTACGTCAAAGTGGTAGGTGAATCAAAACAAAATGTCAAGACACTCTGTGACGAAAATGGCATTGTAACAAAAGATGACACTCTAAAGGCTGAATTACTAAATGACTTTTTCCAAAGCAGTTTCATACATGAAGACTACACTGTAGTTCCCTCTCTAGATTGCCGCACAGATCACAAAATGGCAGATATCGAAATAATTAACAGAGGGATAGAAAAACAATTAAAATCGCTCAAAAGAGGTAAGGCCGCAGGATCAGATGGGATACCAGTTGGTTTTTACACAGAGTACATGAAGGAACTTACCCCCCTTCTTGCAGTGGTGTGCCGTAGGTTTCTAGAAGAGCGTATCGTTCCGAAAGAATGGAAAATGGCGCAGGTCATCCCCGTTTTTAAGAAGGGACGTCGAACAGATATGCAGAACTATAGGCCTATTTCTCTAACGTCGGTCAGTTGTAGAATTTGGAACATGTATTATTTTCGAGCATAATAACATTTCGGGAAACTAGAAATCTGCTCTGCAGGAATCAGCATGGGTTTCGAAAAAGGCGATCGTGTGAAACCCAGATCGCGCTATTCGACCACGAGACTCAGAGGGCCATAGACACGGGTTCTGAGGTAGATGCTATGTTGCTTGACTTCCGCAAGGCGATTGATACAGTTCCCCACATAATTTTAATGAACAAAGTAAGAGCATATGGTCTATCAGACTAATTGTGTGATTGGATTGAGGAGTTCCTAGAGAACAAAATGTCGCAAGTCATTCTCAATGGAGAGAAGTCTTCAGGCGTAAGAATGATGTCAGGTGTGCCACAGGGGAGTGTCATGGGTCCGTTTCTGTTCACGATATATATACATGACCTTGCGGATAACATCGGAAGTTCACTGAGGCTTTTTGCGGATGATGCTGTAGTGTATAGAGAGGTTGTCACAATGGAGGATTGTATTGAAATGCAGGATGATCTGTATCGAACTGACGCATGGTGCAGGGAATGGCAATTGAATATCAAAGTAGACAAGTGTAATGTGCTGCGAATAAATAGAAAGAAAGATCCTGTATCATTTAGCTACACTATAGCATGTCAGCAACTGGAAGCAGTTAATTCCATAAATTATCTGGTAGTAGGCATTAGGAGTGATTTAAAATGGAACGGCCATATAAAATCAATCGTAGGTGAAGCACATGCCAGACTTAGATTCATTGGAAGAATTCTAAGGAAATGCACTCATAAACAAAGGAATTGGGTTACAGTACACTTGTTCACCCACAGCTAGAATATTGCTCACCGGTGTGGGATTCGTGCCGCGGTGGAGTAACCGAGCGGTCTAAAGCGTCTCGCTGCGGAGCGCGCGGATGCTCGCCGAGGAGGTTCGAGTCCTCCCTGGGGCATGGGTGTGTGTGTTTGTCCGTAGGTTAGTTTACCTAGGTTTAAGTAGTTTATAAGCTACGGACTGATGACCACGCAGTTTGGTCCGATAGAATTACAAACATTTGAACATTTTTTGTGGGATTCGTACCGGTTGGGGTTTGATAGAGGAAGTAGAAAAGATCCAACGGAGAGCAGCGCGCTTCATTACAGGATCATTTCGTAATCGTAAAACTGTTACGGAAATGATGGATAAACTCCAGAGTAAACTTGCAGAGTATGAATATAGATGTAGATGTAGTAAGTTACGATATAATGCACTTTAGTACAGCTATAAGAGAGTTCCTTTTAAAGAAAGTTCGCGCCGTATTAGCCGTGTGCGCTGGGATGCTGAACTGCGGTGCGCGCGATCGTTCGCCGGCGGGGGTTCGAGTCCTCCCTCGGGCATGGATGTTTGTGTTGTTGTTTGTTAAGCTTGTGGGACATAACTGAGGGGTCATCAGTCTCTAAATTTACAAACTGCTTATGGACTACCTCACACTAAAGACAGCACAAACATCCATGTCAGTGAGGGGGGTTCGAATCCCCGACGGAGAACGGCATCGCGGTACCAAGTAGGGGAAGGGGTTCTGATCCCTCAGTTCAGTTAAATCAACTCAGCCCAGTCCCCTGCGCTAACGAGTACCAGCTTTCCTGTGTAGGAATTACGTGCCCTAAAAAACCAACTGAAACAATATGTGTAGAGAGGAGAAAACTCTGACTTGAGAAACAGACAACAGACCATGAGAAAGAACAAGACAGTAGCATCGTGACGGGTAAGGAATGGGGCAACGACATGCCAAGTACACACTGAAAGCGTCAGCGAAGGAGATAATGGTGAAGGTCGAGTGGAAGGCGACAGTAAAAGACACAGAAAAAATGTTAATGGTAGAGTGAGAGAAATATACTGAAAGTGGCAAACAGGAGATACCATGTATGATGACTTAACAACAAATAGAGTCTGAGTAATATGACTGGGACAGTTGTGTGTTATAAGAGCACAAATATGTTCGCATATCAGAAGTTTTGATGATGAAGGCTAATGAACAAGTTCCCAACTATTCAAAATGTTAAGATGTTGGTAAACGAAGGATCAAACTGCTGGGGTCATCGGTCCCTACGCTTACGATCTACTTAAACGTATTTACGCTACCAACTGCACACACACACCTATGCCCAAGAGAGGCTGCTAAAACCGTGACAAGAAGCCTTAGATCGCACGGCCATTCCCGCGTGGCCACTTATCAGCCACCATCTTGTACTAATATTGGTTACCTAATATTTGAATTTATCATCAGAATTTGTATAATATTCTTAGTAATACATAACTCATTTTCTATACTTACCTGTAATGTATCTTCTTATTTCTCTCCTTTCTGTGCAACTGCACTCAGCTCATTCATGTAAGACACTTTCTGTACTAAAATTTAAGTATACCAGGTTCAAACGAAGGCTCAAAATCCGTTGGCCTAGTGAGAGTTGAATGCATTACATCTCTCATTAGGTTGACTACTTTACGCTTTCCATGTTTCTATGTGTTTCTTCGTCATATTTTGTCATCAGGTCGATGCCGGGTCGCATGATACCTCGTCGGTTTCGAGCTGTTATAGAAGTTATTATTTTTATTATTGCCGTTATTATTAATACAGAGGGTGCCCTGACCAAACAGAACTTATTGTACCGGCAGTCCCGACATGAATTTAATAGCTCATTTCTCGTTTTTGTTAAATTACTGTAATGATTATCATTGTGACACGTCTGGTTTTATCTTTCTATTGGGCTGAAACAATTGTCACAGCCAACGAGCTATACGCCTTAAATGTAAACGAGGCATCCGAGAAAACTTTCACAAATTCTTCGTGTTTTAAGTTAAATACTATTTGATACTTTTTCGCGTTTCTGAGAAAATTTTGGCATAACAAACGGAGATATAGAGATGTAGACGAGTAACAAACAGAGATAATATTTCGTGTTATTTGATATAATCGTAGACCAATAATTTTCGCCTTTCCGTTACTTGAACTCTTGACTTTGCTTCTCGCTAAAATTTATGATTTTGCATCAAGTACCAACACCCCATACATCCTTATGCGTAAGTTCTCAGTCACAAAATATATTTTAACAACAATGGTCTATATTTTGATTGGACTGACTTAGAAGCTTGCAGTTTCAATGCCACCAAGGACACGTTGACCTCAATGTGTGACATAACATAATTTGAAGTCCCCCTCCCCCCTATTGAATAGGTAAAGAGGCGGACAGACAGACCAAGGAAGACCTGACCCTATTATGGTCACATTACGTCTAAATTGGGTAAGGAACCGTAAAAAATGTGACATTGCAAGGACGTTTGTCTATGTGAAAACTGGATAAGTTAAAAAACCTGTTTTTCAAATACTATCTGTGTTCCAGTTGCAAGATCGGTATAAAGAACTATTAGAGATTTTTGAGAACATCTGAGAACAGTTGTTTAAAGATTTAGCAAAACTACTGTGACTGAAAAATTCTGGAACAAATCGCTAAACCGATATTTAGGCTACATCAGTTCTCCATACCTTCAGAAAACGTTACCAAAGCAGTTAGTTATATATAAATATTATTGATAATACTCTTCTTTCTCTTCTGTCAATGTGCTTGCGTTATCTGTTTCACTCTAAGTTAATTAGTATGTCCATATAAAGTGTGTGATTCATTGAAAAATTTCGATGTTTACTTTACTGTGAAATTTTTATTTATCCATTGACGGAGTAAATACATCAACTAACTCGGCATTACCATCAAAATTCTCGAACATTCCTGAGATAAAAAACTCAGCTGTTTGAGAGCTCATCCAACACTCAACTCGACTGTATTGGACTGACCCACGGGAGACGCAGTGCGGATCCAAATAAAGAATTATTACATTACAGTCTTTTTCTTAAATGCTTACAACGGTAATTGTCAGTGAAGGCTGAATATGCAATAAAATCAGTAACATCTTTGTATGCTCTCTCTAATTTTCATAATATTTCAACAACTAACAAAATTAAATATAGTTAATTTGAAATTAAACATGCTAAGAAAACTTATAGTTACATTCATAGAGCTGTTTTGTAAAGTAATATATATCATCACAAGCTTGTATTCTTGCTACTGGTTTTTGTTCATTTACTACGAGGTGATTTGCTTATTTACATGATGAATACTGTTTTATAGTATAATTATTATAATGAAAGATCCAGATTAGAGAAGACGTAAAATCGAATGATGCTTTTAAAATCATTTATATACATTGTAATACAAAATGTTCTGCTTTACTTAATAAGTAATTGTGATTCTCATTTAATAATATTCCTGCAGGATTTGTTTTGACTAACGGACATTTTAATCTATTTTTATTTATTTTAGCATTCATCAGAGTTATTATTTATGGTTGAAAATTCTCAGACGTACCCTATTGAATACAGCAAGCAGTTGTAGTTTTATATATTGGCGTTTCCATTAATGCTTAATGTGACTTACAAACACATTATTACCCTAGTTCGGGAACGATGATAACATTTACAGAAAATTACGCTTGCTTTCTCCTGGGAAATGAAGTATTCGGTAGCCGGCTATGTGTCATATATTCCAGTTCTATAACAAGAGAGCTCCTGGAGAGTTAGTCTCATTACAAACGGAATATGTTGCAGTACCTTCAGTCTTACACACAGAAACGAGACTTTGACCTGAAAAACTACCAAAGGACGCCTTTGACTTTGAATACCAAGAACCATACGAAAGTACGCAGTCGTTAGCAAACTCAACTATATTTTTCATCATTTCCGTTGAAAACTCACCGTTTGTCTGGTAGAGTTATCAGACGGTTGTCTATTGCTATGTGATTCCTAAGTAGGCCGTTCATATCATAGCGTTCAAGACTTTTACACATAAAGATGGTATGCTGAAGATATTGCAAACGGAAGAAAAGAAAATACCGGTATCGACGAAGTAGAGGCGAATTTTAATGCGCATATAGAACATATAAAAAGTATCGAAAATGTAATTTTTTTTACAAACATATCAAGTAGCTTCTACCACTCAACCATGAATTAGTATATCCCTGTGTCACCCAAGGCTCCGCGCAAGCGCAATGCGTTTAATGAAGTTTTCATGATGCCTTCACAAACATCTGTTGGGATCCCGTTAATATCCCTTTAAAATTCACCCTTCACTTGGAGTATTTTTCGTGCTTTTATTGAGGTACACTTTTGTGTGCCTATTAAAAAAAACTGAACAATAAAGTAAGAAATCAAATAAACACACCAATACCTTCACCACAAAGGCAGAATACCACACAAACAAACACATCAGACACTCACACAAGAACCACACAAAGGCAGAAAAAAAAAGAAAAAAACAGAACGTATACAATGACATACAATCACAAAGACATATTTTCGAAAAACAAGGCAGCAAAATAGCCCAGGAAACCAACAACTTACTTCAAAAATATATATCCATACAGGAAATCAGGAATATACCATCTAAAATGCAACACGTTTCATGGAAGGTACATTGGTCAGACTAAAAGAACATTTGACACCAGATATAAAGAACATGTACGAGCCTGGAAGTATAAAACAAGTCACTCAACATTTGCAGAACACTTACACCAAAACGAACACAAAATCACCACCAGAGACACAGACATGGAAATCTTAATAATAAACTACAACAAGAAACATCTGCTCGCCCTTCAAGAAAACTACCATATCTAAAAACAATAACAGGAAAGAAACATCTCATAAATGACCGAACCAATCTAGCAAAGAACACACTTTTCAAGCTTATTGACCACCTAACATACAAAAAAGACTCAATCTTCCCCCCTTTCACAAAAACGCAACACTCTCGCCTCCCCCCACCACCACCACCATCACCACTACCCAATTAAACCGACATTTACTCATCTGAAAAACATCTGAACATTCTATTCGCTGAAATTATATATATATATATATATATATATATATATCTTTACACACACACACACACACACACACACACACACATGTTGAATTAAATTTTATGTTTGTGTATAAATACAAATATATAAAGTTGGAAACACTCACAGACCACACGAAGAGCAAATGAACAGACAAAAACAACATAGCCACACTGTATTGAAATGATAAATCTAAAGGTATTTCATTTAAAACAAGTGATAAGCCGGCCGGCCGCGGTGGCCGAGGAGACTGAGGCGCTTCAGTCACGGTCTGCACGGCTTCTACGGTCGGGGGTTCGAATCCCCCATCGGGCATGGATATTTGTGCCGTCCTAGTTCGTAAGTAGTTCATAAGTAGTTTGTAAGTTTAGGGACTGATAACCCCGTAGTTAAGTCCCATCAACTATACAAACATTTGAACATTTTTTTTTTTTTTTGAACCTCTTATAACCAATGATATCAAACTATTTTAACGAGAAACAGATTTTGTATGGAAACGCGTCATTTTAATGCTATGTGCACGCTGTAATTATCGTTTCACACACTTCATCGGCACATCTGAATTCTGAAGACAAAAATAGTGCCTGCTTGGTGTTTTTAGCACAGTTGAATGAATTTAATGACGTACCGAAGTAATTAAATTATGTGTAATGTCCATTTTATGCGACTGACATCGTGCCACTTAATTTATTTCTATTAAAATTTTAGTCTTAATGTTTTACAAGGAAATGAACACACAAATGTGGCTATTATTCCTATTTTCACCTTTGTTTTGTGTGCTTCGAAGCGTTCGGTGTCAAACATTTCCCTTGAAAGAAGAGACTAATTTATTGTAGGTTTTGTTTACTGTTCCTCCGATAAAGGCAGTTTCAAAGGAAACACCTCCGACAACCTTATGACATATGCACAGGAATAAGATTTCTGTCTTTTAAGTACCAGATTCAGCGCTGTAAAATGTGTTCTGAAACTCGGGGTAATTCGATATTAGTTAGTTTACTCAAATGCGCTATCCCTCATGAATTACTTTAAAATATGACACCTTGTTATTCTTCGCTGATGTAGTTGAAACGGGTACTAAAAAAGCGTCGACAAAGTTGATACGTTTTGTTCATTACAGTTCCGCAGTAGACGTACCAAAACAATGTATGTCAGTTGAAGGTACGCAATAATTCTAACATGAAACAGCGATGTATATCTCAATATCGCCTTTAGTTTTGCGTCGTTTCCACGGGCTCGTAAGGACCCTCTATGTTTCCCACTGGCGCTCAGCTACTTTGTTGTTTTGTGTAAGTTATCAAGCAGAGACAGACACGAACAAATGTTTAGCTCTCTCTTGCGTAATGTGGAGAACAGGATGACCTGTCTGAGACAACAGAACGTAGACATCTCTCTTAATACGTTACCGGTATTTTTTCCACTTTTTATTCGCATAAAGGTACGTAGTACGGCAAGAAAACTGAAGAGAGGGAGTGGGACTGGGGATGTGTGTGAGGGAGGGGAATAATGGGGGCGGGAAATGGCGTGTGGGCAGTGGCCAGTGCTAACACACACCGTCACTCTTCCTCGCTATGCGCCACTTCGTCTCCCTCTAGTCTTTGTTTTGCTCCGTGACTTGCGGAGACAAACTTGAACAATGGCAAATACGCTGCTAACGTTGACGTGTCACTTCTTTATATTTACCGTAGTGTGTCCATCTGCCCGTGTGTTTCTGTGTTTATATTAGATTACTAACAGCCCGCCATTCGACATATTCAGTTCCCATATCCATTGTGTATTTTATATAAGTAATTATCTGGTCTACCGGTTCTATACATCTACATCTAAATGGGATACTCCGCAAATCACATTTAAGTGCCTGACAGAGGGTTTATCGAACCACCTTTGCCGGCCGCGGTGGCCGAGGGGACTGAGGCGCTCCAGTCACGGTCTGCACGGCCACTACGGTCGGGGGTTCGAATCCCCCCTCGGGCATGGATATTTGTGCCGCCCTTAGTATAAGGTAGTTGATAAGTAGTTTGTAAGTTTAGGGACTGATGACCCGTAGTTAAGTCCTATAAGCTTAAGAAACATTTGAACATTTTTTGAACCACCTTTATACTGAAATTTCCTGGCAGATTAAAATTGTGTGCCGGAACCGGGAATCGAACCTGGGACCTTTGAAAAGGAGTGCTAATCTTGCATGGTTCGCTGGAGAGCTTCTGTGAAGTTTGGAAAGTAGGAGGCGGGGTACTGGCGGAAGTAAAGTTGTGAGGCGGCATCGTGAGTCGTGTCGGGATAGCACAGTCGGTAGTGCGCTTGCCCGCGAAATGCAAAGGTCCCAGGTTCGAGTCCCGGTTCCGGCACACAATTTTAATCTGCCTGGAAGTTTCATAACAGCGCACACTCCGCTGCAGAGTGAAAGTTTCATTCTGCACCTTTATACTACTCATCTCCCATTCCACTCTCGAATAGCGAGCGGGAATAAAGAGCATCCGTATCTCTCCGTTCGAGCACTGATTTCTCGCATTTTATTCTGATGATCATTTCTACCCGTGTAGGTGGGAATCAACAATATATTTTCGCATTCGGAGGAGAATGTTAGTGATTGGAGTTTCGTAGATGGACCACGCCGCAGCGATAAGCGCCGTTGTTGTAATTATCCCCATCCCAGGTCCTGTATCATTCCCGTGATGCTGTCTCCTATGTATCGTGACAATGTAAAAGAAGCTGCCCTTCTTTAAACCGCGATCACTCACGTTGTTAGAAAAAATCTAACATTTACGATTTTACTTGAATATTCCATCACATTTCAAAGCTAATGAACTGACTATCTAGAAATGCATTCTTTAATATCTCGTGATTCAATTAATCTGTGACTCGACAATCAAATTTCAATAATAATTTGTTAGTTGTGGCATTATTTGAAGTGGTGCGCAGTGTTAGATTTTTTATAACACGGGAGTCTTAACGTAACAGTTACTTCTCCTTCCGTGGAAAACCGCCTTGCTTCACTTCTAGTCTGTATTTATTTATTTATTTATTTATTTATTTTTTTTTTTAATTTTTTTTTTTTTTTTTTTTGTAACATGCGGCTGTGTTCGTTTGTTTTCTCCTGAAACTGTTGAGCACATGTTACGTCTTTTATGAGCAAAGTAGATATTGTTATTGAGTTTTACGAATTGAATGAAATAATTGCTTATACAGAGTACATGAGTCGGATTTGGAAGTATATAAAACTGAAAAACAGTGTAAGGGGCCAGCGGTTTCTTCTTGAAACACAATATTCTGATTTCGAACGGTCGACAACATCTACAACTCCTTTTTTGAGATTGAGGAGTGTAATATCTTCAAGTTTGTTGGCTTCGCCACTGTCAGCTTCTACAGAATCGTCGCTGTGAATGGTGGATAACATTAGAACGTTCTTTTTCTTTTTTTGAGACGTATGAGTAAATGAAGCAGTTGTTGCTTGGTTTTTCTCCAAATGCTGCTTTTTAGTTGCCTACATTTCACGTCCAGAAATTCCGGTGGAATTTTTCTTATATTCTTCCGTAGAGTATCTACTAATGCGAATCTATGGTTGGCTTACATTTAGTTACCCAATGGTATAGATGTGAAATAATTGTCCATCGTCACGTTTCTGCCTGTTTTGTCAATCGGTCTAGTCAATCGTAACACCACATACTCTGCATCATTTGCTACTTGATATGGCCCAGTAGGCTATTTGCCTGCATGCACTTCCATATGTAGCGTATAAAAGGTTCTGGCATCACAAAGCGCATGTACCTTGATGACATAATTTGCAGGCTTGTTTGCTGAATATATTGCCGGAATTCGAAACTTCCACGGAATGGTTCTAACTTTTCGTCTATCGTTATCACGGCGTCGGTACTATAGCTCTTTTTGCAAACATCCACAAATTCGTCAAATGACATGTTCCATAACATATTTATACTAATTTATAATGCTTTGGTAATAACAAAGAAATGATTTATTGTATAAACGTGTTTTTTCTGGCACAAAGAGAAGAAAAGGTGCAAGATCTCATTTTTAGAAAAAATCTAACACGGGAGTTATCGCGTGACAACCATATACGCGAGCGACCGCGGGTTAAACTCTTTGGATGTCCTCCGTCAAACCTACCTGATAAGGATCCCACACTGGGAAGAAATACTCCACATAAGGACGGACAAACGTAGTGTATGCAGTATGTTTAGTAGTTCTGTTGCATCTTTTAACGGTTCTGCCAATAAAACGATCTGGTTCCCCTTTCCCACAAATAGCGTTATTTTAGTCCAATTTTTACACATGTAGTATCATGTTAATTAAACTGTGAATACCTTTCTCTTTGGCTAGTACCGTAGATGTTGCTTAATGAATTTACGAGCTGATTATATACACTCCATTTCCACCATGTTGCTCCTTTCCTACTTTCAAATTAATGCAAGCCTACCTATTTAATTTCTTGTACAACTGCTTTCGTAGTATAATTGGTTATATTAAGTGTTAATATAAGTCTTAGATGAATAAATTCAATATGCTTTATTTTAGAAAAATAAGCACCGTCTCAGAACTAAATGCTGGCTACACCACTACTTCCGGTCCATTTCATACATAAACCTTTGGACGTACTCAGTTTCCATCTATACGTTAAGTACCTGAGGTATCAAATATTTTGCTGTATTGAGCTACAATCATACAGTACAGATTAAAAGATTGGACCGCCAATTGACTGTAAGGTATTTTATTTTCACAATTCGGATTTCGGCATTTAGGTCATTATCAAGTGTACAAATAGTCCAATTATTTGGATGAGAAAATGTCATTTTTTTCGATATATGCTTGCATATACATAAAGACGAAAGTTATCATTAAGTAAAGCGTCAAAGTAACAAAACATGTAGATATTGAAGGAAATTGGAGCATTGCTCTAGTGATCTTGTGACTTTCCATCATGCAACTAAAGTTACTTCCTAGATTTTCTCATCGGCTGTTGAAAATTCCAGTCTGCATTAGTCGTCAGCTAGAATTGTGGCTAAAATTTTACAAGATTTCAGTAAAGTGTCTTGTTTATGTAACAATTAGCATTCCCGTAACGGATAAGTTAATGTAAAATATTTTATTCCAACAAAACTACGTCAATGAAGCAGATAAGTCGATAAAAATTATGTTTCACGGTCTCCTTATTAAACACGTTACAGAGTAGAAGAAATAATTTTCTGGCTGTAACTGGGAGCCTTTTATTCATTATTTCCGGAAACATATGGCTGTTACAGCAACTTTAGATTTCTTAATTGAATAAATAAATAAATAATCTGACAATATGTTCCCTTATAAATATTACTGAGTAGGAATTGCTTCAAAAGCAAAAGCAAAAACCTCTCTCAGAATATGAGGGGGAAATTATGATATTATTCTTAATGTACATTAACGTCCTTGTTGTTGCTTGATAATGCCGTACATCCAGTAGAAACGTGATCTGAGATGATGGTTCAAATGGCTACTGACAGCCTAGCCTCTGGCAGTACGTAACCCGCTTAACATGCGTGAAGGTGCTGCACCGACTGTCAACGGCTTCGCAGTTTAATTGTATCTGCACATGTGCCACTTTTATCCACTGATTTGTTACCTGGCAGCAGAGGCGTCGTTTCACTTGTCATTCCCTCGGCATGCCGCTGTATGAAAGGCTGCTGTAATTGACATAAGAACGGGTATTGTGATTTTAATTTAGGATATTCTGTAATTCATATTACTTTACTTTTTGTGCAACTGATTTATTGCATGCCATGCTTGAAATGATATTCTTTTAAGTTCTCAACAAATAGTACAAACAGAATTGCTCAATGAGAAAGTAAGAAAGACTAGCGAAGTATTGAAGAGATGGAATAAAGACAGCCTGCTACTTTGCGCGACAGGAACTACACTTCAGAGCCCATTAAGAAAATGGAGGAAGTGATAACTCAGATTATTACATGGAATTTTTTCTTGAAAATGACGATTTTGATACTACTCAAAAAGGTCATTTAGTAGCTATAACGGCTTATCGCGACATATCATCTAACATTATAAACGATTTATTAAATAAAACAGCTGAAGTTATCGGAGCTTATATCTGTAGTGAATTTTCCGCATTTTGTGGCTTTATGTAAAATAAAACTCATTTAATTTACATAATAAACCTCATTTACCATCCGAAGTGAACAGTTAATTTCAGTCATACAGGAGGAAAGACAGAATTGCATTTTGAAAATTCTCATTGGAAGAAGGTCAAGAATTTCAGCAATGCGTTGAATGTTCATATCTAGCAAAACGGACCATTGAACACAATGTAAAGTTAGGGCTAAACGATCACAATAACGAGAACCTGAATGTATGATTCTAATATTCCCCAGATGTATTACATATACTGGGTACATCCATAATCTTCGGAATATTTCTGATTACGTATGAAAGGAGCGAAATTTTCCTATTAGCTCTGCTGCTGTAACCTCATATTGCAAGCAGCCCATCTTTCAACCAGCCCATACCAGTATAACAAGGGGTTCGCCATATTGTCCCGGAGACGTGTGGTGTAGATAGTGTCTTGTGCGTGCAGTACAATAGGCCGAGAGTTCATCATGCTAAGCAACCTTACGACATCCTGTCACTGATGATCTTATCTGAAATATCCAATAATGTGCTCGCTCAACCAACTATGCTATAATACACATAGTGAGAAACCTATCGTATCTTTGTGCCATTACACTTCATAAGATACGTTACATTCATTTCATTACTGAAGCTGAATACAAAAATGTATGTTGTTTTCACATACGCAAATCTGAGTCTATTTTTCTTAATCGCTTTCTGTTGTGTTACGGATATCACAGACAAGATAAAAAGATCAGTCAGCATAAATATTGTTTGGAAGTCGGTAGGCTCATTTAACGTATATTAAAAGTGTTCTTCATATCCACGTTAGAACTGCGTGTTTGCGTCGTCACCAACTCATCAGAAATATACAGATTTTTTTTTTCTATAGGATGTGTTCAAAAAATATTATGGTGACTTTTATATAGACTTAGTCATATGAAGGTCTCAGTACAAGTGTACAAAAATAAATAACTAAATCCGAAAACAACACCTACTTACGGCGACGTATGTTCAAATGTTTGTAGAGTCTATGGGACTTAACTACGGGGTCATCAGTCCCTAAGTTTACAAACTACTTATGAACTACTTACAACTAAGGACGGCACAAATATCCATGCCCGAGGGGGGATTCGAACCCCCGACCGTAGTGGCCGTTCGGACCGTGACTGGAGCGCCTCAATCACCTCGGCCACCGCGGCCGGCTACGGCGACGATTATATTAGGTTACATCAGCGGTGAGTTTTGTTTAATAAATCCATGTTGAAATACTCAAATCTACATAATATATCTTAAAACAAGATCATACAAAAATTATTTAAATTCTCCAAGACTCAAGTCAATTGCTCCACATGGATGTGGAATAAGTTGAAATACGGATTGTATTGTAACTAAAACGTAGTAATAAATTTAACACACAACATTTAAATACACAGTAGACAGAGTTGTACTCGATAGTTCTAAGTTTATTGTAGCCATCCATTATCAAAGGGAAATTGATTTGCTACTGTCTTTTTACATCGATGCTGTTACTGCACTGACAATGTATAACTACAAATTTTACGTGTTACTATCATTACTTATCTTCGTTAACTATGCGTAGGCATCAGTCAGTTCACTCGTCAGTAGAGTATGTGTTGGCCAACAATAAATACACATTGCACCTCTTATATATGTGTGATGGAGAGTTGTTGGGTTATCCAGAATGACTGACCCATTTACGGACCAAAGATGGTGAATTTAAACCTTTCTTACTGTTATCGACATAGTCGAGTTATGAGAGAAATTGTACAGATATTTAAAACATTTTATTATCCTCTGTTGTCGGTTAACACTTGTGAAGGATTTTTGATCCATTCACATATTTCACTCCCTCTTAATCATCTTCAGAATCTTGTAATATCCTTCAATACCCGTCTCGACTGTGTTATTAAATGTCATTACGCAGACGAGACTGGTTGCGGATCCTGAAGATACTCTAGTAGAATTGAAACATGTAGGTGAAACAAAAACCATTCACAACTGCTGACGACAAAACAAGATATAATAAATTGTTTTAGAGTTTAATTCTTACAGAAAATCATTCTTAGTTCTTGTATGGTCTGTTGCTTGTAAGTAAAACTGTTTGACAAATTTCATTAAGTAATAAATAAACTGGGAAGTTTTAATTCCTGTTCCCAGATCCTTAAACAGGTCTATACAGCCTTAAACATCAGAAATAAAAAGATGCCAAGTTGATATTACAACTTTATTTTCCGTAACATTCCTTATATAATATCCCTTTGCTTCTATTAGAATCTGTTAAGTACAGAAACCCATGGCCTTCCGATTTAAGCGAACTATCTTTTCTCCGTACAAGTATAAACCACATAACACAGATAATTTGTGTTTTTGTAAAATACATTACTCCGATAGGCAAGTGAACTAGAAGGCTGCATAGTTTACGAGCTCATGCCCACGTAAACATTTGAAACACAGCAGATTGTTTATATAGTTGAAGCCATGGGTAGTGCAGCCTCTATGGAGATGTATCGAAAGTTTATCACTGGAAGCAGTGCAACATAACACCAAAATTTAAGAGCAACTTAAACTGCTGGTATTTATGCAATACTCTGTTGACCGAAAAATATCGAAAAGAAAATAGTTTCAGAACAGATTATGGCTAAACATACTGAGAAATTTATAGAAAAAAGCAAGGGCGGATTCAGGGGGGGGGGGGGGGCACAGGGGCATGTCCCCCCCACCCCCCACCCCAGATGGCCCGACGGAGAGAGAGAGTGAGTGAGTGAGAGAGAGAGAGAGAGAGAGAGAGAGAGAGAGAAGGAAAGGGAGGGAGGAGAATAATCTCAGCATTAAAATAATTAACTTTTACTTACGGGCAGCAAAAAAAAAAAAAAAAAAAAAAAAAAAGTTCCAAATGTTTGTATAGGTTATGGGACTTAACTACGGGGTCATCAGTCCCTAAACTTACAAACTACTTACGAACTAGCTAACACTAAGGACGGCACAAATATCCATGCCCGACGGGGGATTCGAACCCCCGACCGGGCCGCATGTGAGTTGTTTATTGTATCCTGATTGCTTCGGAGACAAATGAGCTATTGTGCTTGTTAAAGTTAAAGGATTTAACTATGTGACAGTGCTATGAATTTCAAGAGCTGCGTTCAGGTTGGCGCATTCAGATATTTTCGGTAAACGGTTTATGCCTCTGGATTCTTTTCCTATACACTAAGAGATAGTACAGCCACCCATTATAAACAGTTTCATTTAAAGCTACAAGTTTCGATTTTCCTGTTATTGGAGCAAATTAGAAATTTCAACGATATTTTTCTACCCATCAGATACATAAGATTTTCATGGTAGTAGAAATTCTTCTTGGAACACAGTCAAGTATAATTTTCACAATGAAATTTTCACTCTGCAGTGTAATTTGCGCTTATATGCAACTTTCTGGCAGATTAAAATTGTGTGCTGGAAACGGGCTTGGAAGCTGCGACCTTTTTCTTTCGCGGGCAAGGATTCTATCATCTGAACTATCACGGCACGCTTCACAGTCCGTCCTCACAACTTTATTTCTGCCAGTACCTCTCTCCTACTTTCCAAACTCCAAAGAAGTCCTCTTGCGAACCTTGCAGGACTAGCATTCCTGGAAGAAACGATGGAGACATGACCTAGCCACAAATGTTTCCAGATTGAGTAGTGCTAGTCCTGAAAGGCAGAAGTAAAGGTGTGTGGACGGACTTTGAAGCGTGCCAGGATACCTAAGATGGTAGAGCGCTTGCCCACGAAAGGCAAATGTCTCAGGTTCGAATCCCGTTTCTGGCACACATTTTAACCTGCCACGAAGTTTCAAGAATAATTTCGTTGATCGCGCAAACCTTATTGAAAACTTGACTCGTTTTGCGTAGCAACTTTACAAAGCATGAAGAAGAAATTGATTCAGTGCAACGGAACCCAGGAAATTTGATTTTAGGTTTCGAGGGAATATTAAACTTAGCGAGATATATTTACTGACTGTTTGTTTCTGACCCGTAATTGGGCGGCGTTTTAGGATACGCTGCTTTTCCAATTTCTGCATTCTTTGGTAATGACACAGATGCTCCGGATACCATTCGTCCACTGTAATTTGACGTTTCGTGCGGTGGCTGTTGGCAGTCGCAGAAGGCGTTTACCGTGGCTACCAGCGAGTAGAAGGTAGCATCGCAGTATTGGAAACGATACCCGTATCAATGTGTGCAGTAATATTTCGCGTCTAGGGGCAGCGCAACGCTGGCAGTGCTTCGATATAAATGCATTTTCTTCAAGTAGCGCAGATGTTTTCTGTTGCTGACATCACCAGGTAAAATTATTTTCACTTGTCAAATTAATATACTTCCATCTAATTACGAATGCACTTTTAGTTTCGGCGCACTGTGGCGACATTCTCAAGTTCCTATGGCTGCAAAACTATTACAATGATTCAACCACATTAAACAGTGATAAATTTAATAATGTAAAATAAAAAAGAGTTTCGTAACACTATATTTACCAAAATGACAATCAAACTATGCGCCGCACGGAAATGGCCGTGTGATCTGGGACGCAAGATCGCGGAGTACGTGGCCACTCCCACCAGAGGTTCGAGTCCTTCATCGGGCATGGGTACGTATGTTGCTCTTAGCATAAGTTAGTTTAAGTAGTTTGTAAGACTAGTGACTGATGACCTTAGCAGTTTGGACCCTTCGGATTGCAAACATTTGAACTGTTTTTTATGTTTTAGTTTTTAAACCATTTGCCCCAGGTTCTTGTACAATTACCATTTAATATCACAAAACTGTTATTTTTTTAGAATACTGTACAAATAATTGAATATTCAAGTGGGCAGTCAACTATTTTAAAGTTGTAAATATGATTCGCATATATCCATCTGGCTCAGAAACAGTGACATATGGAATTAAATTCAGAACCTGAATACCCCATGTTCAGCTGTTGGCAAGTGTTTCAACCTTTATGACGATGAAGGATGAACCAACCGTGCCTACAGCTGAACACAAGGTATTCAAGCTCTAAATTCTCTGTATCTTTCTATTTTGTGGCAAATTTAGAAAATTTACACTGTATAACGTGATTCAATCATTGTAATATTTTTGTTATCAGAAAAAAATTCTTAATCCGCCACTGGGAAGAATAAATAACATTTGCATTATTTTATCCATTATCGTTTGAAGTAAAGTAGCATCATAGCAACAAAAATAATGACCTGTAATACTAATCCTTATATTCTTCACCCTAAAGTTACTGAAATTGATAAAAGAATTAATTGAAAATTACATTTCGCCGGCAGATTAAGTTGGCAAACCCTGAGTAAAATTCTAATTACAGTTCCTACGAGAGACCTGTTTGATCCACGGAACGTCTATAACTTCTCTTGATATAGAAGTATCAAATAATCGTGCAACTTCAGTAACACACAACTTCCTTGTATGTCGTTCAGACCACATTTAAACTACACTTCATAATGACCATCACTTAAGAAAAATCATTTGCACATTTTCATTCAATATGTAGAAATCGTGGACACTCATCATTAGATTCATTTTTAACCTTTTTATTTAAATATATGTGACATAAGTAATAACACATAACCTCGTTTTATAAATCAAAACTGTAACGAGACTTCATCTCATACCGATTCCAAAAACAGACTATTCATTTTTTTTAAATCTCTCATTTACATATTAATATATTCATTGTTAACGTTTAAAAAAAAAGTCATTCGCGGCCCGCAACAGCAGGCAGTGTCTTCAAGTTCAGTGCGCCGACCTTCGGCTAATCAACGATAGCGACCAGCAATTCGTCACTGACGTCAGCGGAGAACCCTTCACGGCGTAATCTGCAGCTTCGAAGTTACACATGAAACAAACAAAGGCGAATAAAAATCACACAAGTATATCTTCTCAAACATTAATAACAGTCAAAACAATAAATTCTTTAATTGATTAATGAATAACTGCAAAAATTGAGCTTTATGAGCAAAATAGTGGACGGTTGAATACATGTCGTACTAAAAGGTTCGAATGCTCCCTCCGGCATAAATGCTTGTCTTTTGAATAAGGTAGTTTATAAGTAGTTTTTAAGGTTAGGGACTGATCACCCCGCAGTAAAGTACCATAAGCTTACCAAACATATCAAAAAATTTTTGAGCTGCCCATACGATTAAGTAGTTTACAAGTATAGGGCCGATACTCGCTGCACTTAATTACCCTAGATTTATAAACAGTTCACCATTTTGAACAGTAACAGGTAACCAGACATTAGCGTGAAGCCTTGGATGTTGTTGTTGTTGGTTTTTGAGGGGACTAAACAGTTAGGTCATCAGTCCCAGACGCCTTAGACCACGTGGATATATGTTTGTAATTATATCGGACTCAACTGCCGTAGTTTACAAACTACTTAAACTAAGTTAAAGGAACGTAAGGACAACACAAACACCCATGGCCACGGGAATATTGTTGGTTGATGTAGTTATAATTATTTCGAGTTTTAATAATTAATTATTAGGTGAAATTTTATTTTATTTTTTCGCTCTTAATTTTGAATCTATGAAATTTATAAAATAGACTAGGGGGGGGGGGGAACTCGAACCCCCGCCGGTGAAAGGCTGTGCGCACCGTAGCACGGCGCACCAGTGCACACGGCTAATCCGCCGCGGCCTCGTAACTATTCCACGCAGCCATTCCTTTTTTGGAATACCGCAGGTTTCCATTACTCTATGTACATGGTGTATCGTAAGAGTAGGAATAAACTGTACAGGACGAACAGGATGCTCTTCTGAACATATTGAAATGCGGAACTTGGGGCAGAGACTCCAGGTTAACCACGTAATAGGACTACAGTAACATTAGTGTACTACTTTTTAATTTACGGTCTTGGGAGGCGTACTTAGGTAGTCCTTGCAGCTACGGTGATCATTGTGTCCCCAGTGGTGTAGCGAAGCAGCGCAACTGCCTAGAAAGCCGGGTTCGAATCACGGCTGGGTTCACATTTTCAGCTTTGCCCATTCTGTGAATATGAAAAACAACTGCAGGATCAGAAGTAATGTCTGTTCTTTCGGAACCGACGACTCATATATATAATTATATAAATGTTTCACAATGAACAAAAAGTATTGCGCCTTAATGTATTTTCTGTTCAGCTTCTAATATAAGATATTTCATCCATTAATGTATTTTAATTAAATGGTGATTCACATCGAGTATAAATAGATACAGATTTAACATAAGATATTTGAAATTATTAGCTGTTTGTTTAACGTTAATGTTCAAAAAGTATTTCTGCTTAATTATTGGGGATAAAACGAGAAATATGTTACGTAGGGAAATAAACGAATGCTAATTAACCATTTATTATTATTTTGATGGTTCAAGAGAATTTTGAAATTAATATTCTTACTCGTGCAATTAACAATCGATTCTTGTATTTCTTTTATAGAAAGAGATGTAACATGCCAATTCTTCTTTCCAGACTTTACTAGAATCCTTTCTGGGGGTCTGTGTTTCGAATTCACTAATGTTATTTTAATGCATTCCAGGAACACGTAGTAACACTTAAAACTTTAATTTCGATTCTAGCATTTGAATTATAATTTCGAACATGCATCCTTCTGATTTCTGTACATCGAAGTAGTCTAACAGGAACTTTTGCATTTCAGCTCAGTCTGAAACTACACGGGTTAATCGTATTACGACAATGAATATGTATAAGAAAGTCTAGCCGAGAAAGGACCCAGGAAATTTAAGTCGCCCTTCGTGGAGAGGGACCGGAGCTTCGGGTAATTCTGTGAGTCATGTCTGGCTCTTTTCAGCCGAGCAGAGATATTCTGCGTAGAACGGCAGTCATCTTCAAAGCACTTTGCATTGGACACTTTCGAGCCTTCTTTCTGACCTTTTTAACGTAGACGGACAGATATCTTTGAGTTTCAGATGCATTTAATCTTGTCCTTATGTAGTGATTAGTATTAATTTCTTTCCGTACATAAAATAGAAATGAGGAATTAATCCTGTTCTCTATAATGTAAATTTAGAAATGGACCTATCAATTAAACGGGCATTCCTTGGACTGTGAGAAATTACAGAAGACTACCGGGTTTACTTGCAGACAAATTGAACGCCCAAGCAAGTGAATGAAGGTTGTGTGGAAGGAAGAAAGGAAGATAAATCTCACCCTACAATTGAGTCCAGCACGGATTTTATTTTTCATTAGTTTTCTTGTTTGGGCTGCTTGAGAAAAGCTTAGTGCTAGTATTTCGGTGACACAGATTTGAATTAAATGCATCCGAAACAGAACACAAAACAGTGAAGTTACACATTACAGTACTCAAATCGTGGATCTTTATGTGCCAACACGTTACTGTAAAGATTGTTTTATGTGTTTCCGCTCTACGGCATTGATATTTTGGAGCTACTGTGGTTCATCTTCTGTTCTCGTTTTCACTGTTCAGTACTCTGTGGCTGGTGCACCATGCTCATAGAAGGTGCTGATTGTGCACTTGATACACATTTGTCATGCCACGGGGCATTGTTGCGGTGTTCATACTATACACTGGCTTTGCTTTGCTTCCGCAAATCCAAGACTAACTCCATGATGTTCTCGTCTTCTGCCCATTATCAAAATATTGTGTACTTAAAATCTACAGCGTACTAAAAGACAGCAAAAGTAATCCATCCTGATTGATCTGTTCATGTTATAAAATATATTACGGTTGCATATACATGTAGGAAGTTTATTTTCTGTGAGAACATAACAAGTCCGGGCTATGGGAAGCTCAAGTCATATTCTGTGTCTTGGGTAAGTCATATGGATGGATTATCCAAGGATTTGATTCCGCCAGCAGCGGTGGCCGAGGGGACTGAGGCGCTCCAGTCACGGTCTGCACGGCCACTAAGGTCGGGGGTTCGAATCCCCCCTTGGGCATGGATATTTGGGCCGTCCTTAGGATAAGCTAGTTGATAAGTAGTTTGTAAGTTTAGGGACTAATGACCCCGTAGTTAAGTCCCATAAGCTATACAAACATTTGAACATTTGAATTTGGATTTGATTCAAATATTCTTGATTCAATAGTGCATTGATGAGTATAGAACATGTCTGTCTTCCGTAATAAAATATTGCCGCAAAGGTCAGTACATAAATAACTTTAAACATAATGCAACAGTAATCTTCACCTTTATCATATAAAAGGCAACAGAATACGGCAAATAAAACTTACAGTTTAAAACGAAACGCTGAAATGGAAACTGACTCTAAATTCAAACAAATCTTATGCGCCGGCCGCGGTGGCCGAGGAGACTGAGGCGCTTCAGTCACGGTCTGCACAGCCACTACGGTCGGGGGTTCGAATCCTCCCTCGGGCATGGATATTTGTGCCGTCCTTAGTATTAGCTAGTTTGTAAGTTTAGGGACTGATGACCCCGTAGTTAAGTCCCATAGACTTTACAAACATTTGAACTTTTTGAAATCTCATGCTTGGAATATCATAAAACATAAATAAACGTGAACCTAGCCGTTATTGATTCATGCATATATTTTTAAATTATTAATTTACGAAAACTATTCAGTTCAAATAATGTGTACGCTTATAAAGTCAAGCGAATATATACGCTCTTGTGCACATTAATGAAATGAAGTGTAAGGCTTTCGGTATGTATGTCACAACTTCAGGTACAGATTAAAAGTACATCGACCGCACCAGTCATATAAAAATAACAGTAAATATGAGTGGTGTGATCCTCGTAATTTTAATCTCCGCCTAAAGTTGAGATATAAGTCCCGAAACCTGCCATGACCGACATAATGGAAATAATATCTAGAAATGGACTAAACTTAACAACATGGAAAAGTACAACACATGTGAATTCCTACAAAGACTATTTTCTTATTAGTAATTCAATAACTAAAAACCCTATTTTATGAGCGTTTCCAACAGTAATATTGTAGGAACATTGCCTTCATCTTAGGGGATTATACTGGGTGTTCAAAGAATTCTTTGAGAGGTTGTATCACTCACCGAAGAAAAAGTACAATTTACATGAATTATGAAACGCATACTGTGGTGTCGCACAAGTCCAAAGTGCGTGCCACCTACTTTCGCCGCGCGCCGCCATGCACGCACGGCGCGGCGTTCTTACGACGTCAGCCACGAGTGCTACACAAGTATTGATAGGGCCACGGAAAGAGTGGGACAGACAGAGACAGATTGAGAGAAAGAGAGAGGGGATAACATTGACAGTATCTGCGGATCAATTAATTACAATGCGGAAATGTCGCCTCTTGAGTTAATTGATGAATTACCATTGCTGTGTCACAGGAAACTCAATACAGCCTCGTGACATTATAGTAGAAAGTTAATGCTGCTATCAATAATTTCGCTTAACTCTCAGACTAACGCTGATGTAAAAAAATTATGAGTTTACTTCTTAAGTGAAACTTGTCATATTTGATGCTGCGCATTTTACCAAATTTTGGTCACAGCCTTGCTGAAAAGCAGAATTAAGAATGCAGATGACCATGCACTGTTTTTAATACACTGAAAATTAGTATATTTTAGGTCCAGAGATCACCTTAAGTCTAAATAGTGGCGCTGATTATTTTACTTGGAAATACACTAAAACTGTATCCGCAGTTCAGTTTCAGCGTTTCAGTTTTCGTGCGATGTTCGCAGCAAATGTGTATTCGAGGCTCTGGAGCGCACAGCGCTGTTTCCACAAATCATTTTCAATGTCGTATATCTAATTACGGAGTTGTTTAGTAATTTCGATACAAAAATTTATTTCATTCTGTCGAAATTTTATTTATTGGGAGTAATGACTTCATTAATTAAACTATGCGGGAAATTTATTGCAGCACTTGATAATTAATCAGCAACACGTTCTATTGGTTCAATATGGAATTGTTAATTTGTTTGTTTCGGCTGGAGAGTAGCACTTACGATAAAACAGAGTTTTAAAGGGGACGATTTATTTCAGCAGTTTCTTGTAGGTAACATCTGCGAAACAGGTACAAACGAATAATGCAGGACGGTATGTAGACTTGCCGTAGCATTTTGCAGCAAAGCCTAATTGACTCTTTTATAGGCTATGTGTTTATAATCTTAATTAGTAGGTAACACTGGTGTTCGAACTAATAGTTGGTATCGCATCATTAGTTGAGGATACTTAGGGTTTTACGAGGTATGCGTATTATACGTACGTACTGGAAAATAAATATTTGAACGGTAGAAAATATTTCGCTGGTGAGTGCTTCAGTGAGACCATTGTTACCTGGTTTCTACGTAATTTTTGGACTTATCGATGTAGCTACAAAGGTTTGAACTTAAATAGTGGCAACTTTTTTTCACAATCGACACAAAAGCAAAACATGTTTGCACCTGTTACTGTCCTTCAGAGCAGTATCCAACGTTGTGTATAACCCGTTGACAGCGATATGGAAGGCGTAGTGTGCCGTTAGCAGAGCCTGTTGATGGTGAGAATGGAGTGGTCTACTGGCCGTCGAATCTCTGCAACAGTCCTGAAGCGAATGCCGTATAGTTGTTCCTTCATCTTCGGCATCAATGCGGCAACAGTCTGCACTTCTTCTTTAGAGACACTAGGACGACCTGTCCCACACATGTTTGCCACAGTTTGCCGACCTTCGTTGAAGGCTTTTAACCAAAGTCCCAGTGTTCTGTACGGCATTGCCGATTCCCTGCACGGCACTTGAAGACCATGATGACACTGTCGTGCTGAAAGACCTCTGGCACATTCAACCTTTATCCAACTCCGTTGTTCCTGTTTCGTGACAATACGAAACGAGCTGTCCTTTTTTGGACTCTTTCGATGTCCTCCGTCAAACCCACCTGATAATGATCCCACACTGGGCTCAATACTCCAAGAATGGACAGACGAGCATAGTGTATGCAGTTTCTTTTGTAGTACTGTTGCATGTTTTAAGGTTTATGCCAATAAAATAGAGTCTCTGTTCGCCTTTCCCACGCTATTTTCTACGTGTTCTTTACAATTTAAGTCTGAAGTAATTCCTAGTTATTTTGCGGAGTTTACGGCCTTCACTTTTGATTGATTTATCTTATAAACTAAGTATAACGGATTTCTTTTCGTACTCATGTGGACGATTTCAAACTCCTCGTTACTTAGAGTCAATTGGCAATTTTTACACCATACTGATGTCTTATTCAGATCGTTCTGCAGTTGGTTTTGATCTTCAGAGGATTTTACTAGACTGTAAATGACGGCGTCATCTGCAAACAACCTAAGACAGCGACTTAGATTTTTCCCCTAAATCGTTTATGTAAATAAGGGACAGCAGAGGACCAATAACACTACCCTGTGGACCACCCGATATCACTTCTGTTTTAGTCGATGCCTTACCATCGATTACTACGAACTGTGTCCTCTCTGACAAGAAATCTATTCAAACGCAAATTTGGGGCGA
This sequence comes from Locusta migratoria, assembly GCA_026315105.1. Lineage (NCBI taxonomy): Eukaryota > Metazoa > Arthropoda > Insecta > Orthoptera > Acrididae > Locusta > Locusta migratoria. The sequence continues at coordinate 431,679,060 of CM048747.1, forward strand.
TATACCATAACCACGCAATCTGATTACAAGCGGTGTAAAAAGCTTTCCGGAAATCAAGAAATACGGAATCGATTTGCGAACCCTTGTCGACAGCACCCATCACGTCGTGTGAATAAAGAGCTAGTTGTGTTTCGCATGAACGATATTTTCTAAATCCGTCTTGACCTTGGGTCAATAGATCGTTCTTTTCGAGATAATTCACAATATATGAATATAGGATATGTTCCAAAACCCTGCTGAAATAGGCCTTTAGTTTAGTGGGTTACTACTACTGCCTTTCTTGAATATAGATGTGACCTGTGCAAATTTCCAATCTTTTGGTACAGATCCTTCTTTGAGAGAGCGTTTGTATATGGCTACATATTGTCTCCACAGCAGTGTTGCCACTATTTAAGTGCCAACCTTCTTACAAAATGTACCGTATATCGTACTTAACATATGATTCACTGTTTACTTACTTATGAATGCTGCTTCATAAATCATTTGAAACTGCTGCTTAAATAAATGCCAAAAACAAATGTCATTGTGTTGAAAAACTAATGTGGTGTTGTTTCTCTCTCTCTCTCTCTCTCTCTCTCTCTCTCTCTCTCTCTCTCTCTCTCTGTGTGTGTGTGTGTGTGTGTTTGTGTGTGTGTGTGTGTACATCAGTGTCGATGGGGCCAAGGGAACACAGATAGTTTGTACTCCATCCAAGCGAAAGGCCGCGCACGTACAAACAGTGTCACTTGGGAGAAACCTGGATGGTTGGATGGTTGCCTCTGAGACTGTGCATTGTGTTCATCCACTGCATGCCACCACGCAGCAGTGCTACTATCCTACAGACATGCAATTCCGGATGCATAGCTTCAAGACGTACTGTATTTACGTATTGACGTTTACAAAATTATCGTGGATAGCAATGGAACTTGAGAGTTTCAAAACACGGTGTTTGGTCTTTATCAGGCTTATTGTAGATCTACTACGCTAAAATTGAGAATTTACTTATCCATATTACCATTATATATGTGAAAGACGCTTAACAGATTTTGATTAAATTCGATACGCAAATAGCTTGAACGAAGGAAGAGAAACATAGGTTACTTTGCGTAATTCCAGGTATTTGTTGAAGTATGTAACTCGAAATACGGAGCAGCTTTGCATCAACGTTCTTCTTATGGATTCTGAGACGCTAGCAGACTCCTTAAATATTATTTTCTCCGTATTCTTTTGAATTTTATCACATTTTAAAAATACTTTTAATGAATTATATGTTGTGCATAATACTATTCGGCATAATGAATACAATGCTTACACGTCAGCGTCTTCAATCCGCCGAACCGATTTCCATGGCATTTGAATCCTGCGTAATGTACACTGTGTGTAACGTAAAGCTTCTTCAGTCAGCGGTTTAGGCTCGTTGTAATAGTTTCTTTTCTTATTTTATAATATCGTTATTTTTATTCCGATAAAAAATGTATTTACCGTCGTTCTAAGTACGGTTTATATTTAATCCTGAAAATTGGAAACTTTTCTTTTATCCTGATGATCCTGGTCATAAATTAATAACGAAGTTGCGAAAAAGTTGTTTCGATTCTCTGACACGTATACAAGGACATCAACGCGAGCGACTCCTAGATAAATTAGAAATCATATTCTATATTTGCTCAAGCAACAAAACATGTTGCAAATTAGACTACATGTCATCCGCAATACGCTATATACTCTTCGTGACACATTTCATGCTACTCCGCAAATCAAAAGGCCTGAAATTAAAGTACTTTGTATTTGTTTGAATTTGTTTTCAACTTCTAAGAATCAGTTCGCACTTATCATAAACGTAGATAAATATATAATTTAAATACCACATTTTAGACTTATAATGATTATCCGTTATCTACATGTGCATGTTAGAAATCTAACTACATTCAATATGTCGTTGATGAACGGCGAAAGACAGACAACAGAGTCACTCATATTTATGCTCATGTAATTGCACTAATTTATGTGCTCCTTTCAGGTTTTATCTAACGAGACAATCATATCTTTCTGTAAGAGGCTTTAGAAATAATTTACTTGTACACTATAAACTTCGTTCAAACTTTACACGAAGGTAGATAAATAGAAAACATTGTTTTCATTCAAAGCTTTTGAATGCTTTTTTCCACTTTTACAGCTTTCACTGTGGCTCCCCTTCGGCTGTCCTGTGATAGGAACATTTTTCATTCAAGCAAATTGAATGTTGTTCTTTCTTAGGAGGGTAGTAAAAGAAATTCCGGTTTCACCTGTTTGCTTATTTTCATTTCTAATGTGTTTTATTTTTTAACAAAGTAGAAAGTGTCATAAAAGTGCTGGTGGCAATCGGCGCCGCGGCTTTTGGATTAAGAATCTAGTACTGCACCACTGTGCTATCGAGCCACACAACAGTAATTATATCACATAAATATTATAATGTAAATTATTGTGAGAACTTGAACTTTACTGCCAATAAATATTCATTCATGTATTCCCCTCGTACAGTTAGGTTGACAAAGTAACTCCGGAGGCCAAATAATTATAGAAAAGCCCACAATACAGTTCACTGAATCACGTACCCCTGCTGTGATTTAGTAAGAGACATCATTTTGGCCCCAGTATACGTAGCAATATCAGTAATTGCATTCCGTACTTCATAAGGATACCACAGAATAGCATTAAGACAGATTCTTCTTATTTGTCAATGAAGAGTTACATGTATGCCGAACAGAGTCAATTAGCGTAGCGAACATAAGGGTGTCGCATTCGAGCGGAAGATTGTTCGAACCCGCTCCGCCTTCTAGAAGGGTTTTCCGTAATTTTTCTTCTTTTCGAAGGGCTCAGCGGATTCCCCATTTTTAATCAAAGTCTGTGCAAGATTGTTCTGTATCTCTGATCACGCTAATCTTCTTTATTTGAAGCTAAGGAGTAGCAACTTTCATATTGCAAAACCAATGTATCAAACTGCTAAGGTAGTTGGGCCGTAGACTTACAAACTTCTAGCAATAACTTATGGTAAGGACAAATTGCAATAACCCATGCCCGAGGGAGGACTAGAACCTCCGGATGGCGTTTCCGCGAAATCCGTCTCATAACGTCCCGGACTGCGCGACCTCTTCCATACGGCAATTGCATTTTGCCTTAGTATTTGTCTGACTGCGGAACGGAAGTGATTTCTGATTTTTTTTCTGGTATAGCCTTGCTGGGGAACTGGGGAGTAATGGTGGTTATTCACCTACTTAATAGCAAACATTTAGTAAGTTACTCATGCTTCGCATTTAAGTTCCACTGAACTTGTATCATTGCCTACTGTCTCACTGTGCAGGTGTAAAATTTTGTAGTAACGAATGTATTTCGGTTTAAGGCAAATTGGAATACCTAGTAATTGGTGTATCTTAACTGACGTTATTTCAACGCGATAGCTTCAAAATTTCTCCGTAGATCATAATAGATCTTTCGAAGGCGTAGATTCTCGTCCACGACTTACCATATCAGTTATGTTCCTTTCCAAAGTAAGATTTTAATTGAATTTACTTGACCGTTGTTATATGGAAAAAAAAACCTGATGGTAACTGACTGGCTGAAGAGAATTTCATAGTTGTGATTATAAGAAATGCTAATGCAGTCTGTTAGTCAAAAAATGTTCAAATATTTGTAAATCTATGAGACGAAACTTCCTGTCTTCATCAGTTTCTAAGCTGACAAACTACTAACTGAAACTAACCAATGACTACACACACACAAACCCCCATGCCCTACGAAGGACTCGAACCTCTGGCGGGAGCAGCCTCGCTGTCCCTGACAAGGCGCCTAGAACCACTCGGCTATTCCCACGTGTCGTAATCTCTTGTTACAGAGTGGTGTGCTGCAAATGGAAGTGCTGTGCCAGTGACGGTGACGCTAATATTCACATTTTCTTGAAATGAAGAGATGTTACCAACTTAGAAATATGCTACCGTCTGAATACTGTTATGTCGTAAAACCCGTGACAAAATATCACTTCAACATGTGAATCTACATCTACATCTGTATTCCTCAACCCACCTTACAGGTTGTGACGAAAGGTACCATTGCCATTTACTCCAAATTCAAATGTTTGTAGAACTTATGGGACTTAACTACGGGGTCATCAGGCTCTTAGCTTACAAACTACTTACGAACTAGCTAAGACTAAGGACGGCACAAATATCCATGCCCGAGGGGGGATTCGAACCCCCGACCGTAGTGGCCGTGCAGACCGTGACTGAAGCGCCTCAGTCCCCTCGGCCACCGCAGCCGGCCCATTTACTCCATTCCAGTCGATTATGGTTTGCAGCAAAAATCATTGCTTGTTTTCCTCTGTGTGGACCTAAATTGATTTTGTGATCGCTGCGCGAGATATAGGTAGGAGGACGCAAATCTTTCTCTGATTTTTCATGAAACGTACTCTCTCGGAACTTTGACTGAAGCCCGTACCGCAATACAGAACGTCTCTCTTTCAGCGTGTGCCAGTGAAGTTTCTTGGTTATCTCTGTGACGCTTTCACGCTTACTGAATGAGCCCGTTTTTCTCCATCGGACGTTTTCTATTCTTTACATTCTTCGTATGGATCGGAGAGTTTTGTAACCTAATTCTTTTGTTGACGTACTACACTTCCTGAGGATTTTTCCAGTCAGTCTCGTCTGGCATCCGCCTTACCCACGATTGATTTTATAAGGTAATATTGTCCTTAATGTGTATTTGCATATATTTTATGGAAGCAACTACTTCCGGTGTTTACCCTGTTATTGCGTAGTTATATAAAGTTCGGTGAATGGTCTCCTAAATATAGGAAACAAGAAACCTAAATACTTATACATTTCTTCAGAGTAATCGCCATTGACTAAAATACACTTCTGACATTGCTTTTACAGCTGTCGGAAATTGTCAGCAGACGCTTCTTGTGGGGTCGCTCGAAGCAGTGAGGTGACGCGTTGTTGCTTCATCGCAGTGTGTGGGGTCCGGCAATCGTGCAGGAAATTCCACAGTCCACTACGGTACTCACTGCTTCAACACCAAACACCTGCACTAGCACCGCGTGTCTCTCCGTCGCCGTGCTACCTAAATTTAAACCAAACTTGTTAACCCTTTCATTCCCACATTATATATTCAGCTTTGCAAAAATAAAAATTCAGTGTTTTATATATAAAAACATGTGTTTTGAAATTTCTGATCCAGCCATTTTTTTATGTCATGTATTTCATGCACCACACAGACGTTTGTATCAGGGTATCTTATTCAAATGTTTATTAACTTCATGGGAGTTATATGCGGGGTGATCAGTCCCTAAATTACTTATAAACTACCTTGTACCAGAAAACAACACAAACGTCCATGCCCAAGTAAGGATTCGAATACCCGACGGCCTCGTGCATCGGAGCGTAGCGCCTCAATGCACTCGACCACTCCTTTGCAGTGGTATTTTCCAGTGTTGCGACCACTCCATAAATTACAGAATCATTCGCAAAAATCCTCATTCAAGTTCAGATGCTTCATTTTTGTTTATAGATATTCTGCAAAGTAACTTCCCTGTAATACTGACGTGGGGCACGCCTGTGATCACTTTCACGTCTGCAGAGTTCTCTCCGTTAATGTTATTTGAGATAGCAGTAAAATGTTCTAATGTTTTTTAAGCGGGGTCATCAGTCCCTAATCTTACATACTACTTATAAACTACCTGCACTAAAAACAACACATACATCCATGCCCAAGGGAGAATTCGAACTCCCGACGGGGAACGGCCTCGTGCAACAGAGCATAGCGCCTCAAAAACCACTCCACCGCGGCGAGATAGTAGTAGAAATTAGCCGATGCTCCAATCAGTAAACGCAAAATAAGCGAAAATGGAAATTGGTCTATATTATCAAGAGCACGTGAATTTAAGAAAGGTAAAAGAAAAAAAAGTAGTTGATGAGACGACAAAAACATCGAAGATGAACAATGTTATATACCCCTCGAGCAGGCGCGCAGATTTTCGTAACACGAGTAGGCACACATTTTGTCAAAAGTTATTTGTAGCCGGCCGCGGTGGCCGAGGTGACTGAGGCGCTTCAGTCACGGTCAGCACGGCCACTACGGTCGGGGGTTCGAATCCCCCCTCGGGCATGGATATTTGTGCCGTCCTAGATCGTAAGTAGTTCATAAGTAGTTTGTAAGTTTAGGGACTGATGACCCCGCAGTTAAGTCCCATAAGCTCTACAAACATTTGAACATTTTGAGTTATTTGTATGATACATGTATGACTTAAGTCATAGTTTAATTTTAGTTTATTTAAACAACAATACAAAAAACTTGTATTACAAAGGTAATTTACTGTTTGATTTAATATATGAGAAAACTTTCATATCAATTTACTGTCGCAGATGACATAGGAATCAATCCAACATTTTTTAAGCACATAATGAACAAAAACTCTATTTCTGAGCAATATAAACGGACAAAGGCTTTATGTATTGAACAAGTATCAGTTATCACAAAGTTTCTTTTCTACATATTTTCGGAAATGACATTACATTTCTCACATGTATGCTATGGCTTGAGTGACACCTTATGGTAGAAGATGTGTACCTTGCTCCTCATCATGTCACACAACGGCCGTTCTTTTAAGGCTCCACAGTTCTTTTAACACGTTGATCTTTATATTTTTCGAGGAAAGTTGCAATTTCGGCAGGAAGTGAAGGAATAGAAGCTCTTTCCACTAGTTAAGCCTGCATAAGAGACGGTCCTAAATCTTTCAAGAAAATTCTTCTCCTCTTTTTCGGTTTTGCCGTGTTTGCATGAACAATTATTTGAGCATTCGGCACTTATGAAACAAGCTTTATATTCTGAAAACCAAATAAAGAGGACTGGTGAAAATTCTTATGGAATCTTGCGTCTGTTTATCTCAACGTGCAGACACGTATTAGTCGCTTTGTCAACATGGACTTGGTAAGAAATAGCTAGTGTATATTGTAACATTTCTTCCTGAGTCTTCCTACAATATCACAGGGAGAATTAGAAACATCGTAAGGTCCTTTAGGTTGTTTTCCACAATATACTTCCATATTACCAGTGAAGAATGTTTTATCATCTGCTACAAAAATATCTTTATCACTTACATTGGTGGTGTGTTTGGAATACACTGCAAAGAAGAACAGCGATCCCGGAAAGCTTGCAACTTTTCATCTACTGTCACAAATTGTCATACACTGTAAATGTTCTTGCAGTTCGTCACAAAGTTACCCAATATTTCCCTTATTGCACGAAGCTTATCAGTTGCTCTTCTTTCTTGTCTTGTACTATTGTCGTCAAAACAGATTCATCGGAAAAGAAATCACAATGTCTGTAGCCTATCACAGCTCTCGTAATCTACATACCAGTGCCTTCTGCTGTCCATAGTCCAATGACAGCGGCGGCGGAGTAGGCGTGCTGTCTAAAGCGTCTCGCTGCGGGGCGCGCGGTTGCTCGCCGTGGAAGTTCGAGTCCTCCCTGGGGCATAGGTGTGTGTGTTTGTCCCTAGGTTAGTTTAACTAGGTTTAAGTAGTTTGTAAGCTACGGACTGATGGCCACACAGTTTGGTCCGATGTAATTACAAACAAACAAACAGTCCAATGACATTTGTGTGGTATGTTTGTGCATTTTACAATTTTGTCAATAATTTCCAGGGTAATTATTGTACATAAGGCCTCTTTTTTACTTATGACCCCTCTGGCAACAAGTGTAGGCCCAGGGAATATTTTCACAATATTCTTTCTGTTTGTTTCCGAAGTCACATTAAGACATATTTTATTCCATTTACACGTTTTGTCCTTCTCAATAAAAAATACCGGTGGAGAGAGTAGCTGTTCACAGTCATCATATGAATCGTGGACTCGATCGGAACTGAATCCTGGTCACTTCGTGTGAAAAGTTCTCTTCTTGCTCAGAGTCGTCATCGGTTTAGTTGTCTGATATAGTGTTGAAATCTGGATCCTCGCTTAGTAGCCAAGCAAGATTGTTTTCTGTCACCTTGGATCTTGCCCTGCACAGTGATATACCCGCTTGTTAGGTGTCATTGTTTAATCTGCATGGAAAGGAGCGAAATAAAAGTGGAGGAAAAATCTCAAGACCAGGCGCGTGACGTACTTTGTACACTAAGGTGACAAACTCCCAATTTTAAATTACTGTAGCTCGATTGAACCTATTGCAACAAAACTTCTCACTGTGCAAGCTGAAGCAATAATTCAGAAATAGGTACGGATTTGCTATTGTCAAACGACAATTGGACGATGCACAAATATGTTATCTGCAGTTGGCGCACTTTATACACGGGCGCGCCCGCTCCAGGGATACTATTGGTGCTGATGCTGCAACTGCTGCTATTAATAATAACAGTTATGATTACTATCATTATTGAATCAATTAAGCGAAATTCATTGTGTTACCACATGAAGCACTTTGTCCAAATTGTATCACGTCGCCTCTACTCGCATTAGTTAGTCGGGCCTAACGAATTCAGCGGAACTTAACGAGCTCCATCGAGGGCCGGTCCCTCCGCGAACGCTCGGAATGAAAACAGCCGCCACCCGGACACGCTGGGGAAACCCCATTACTTCTGTCGCTGGAATTAGCGTCGCGGTGCACTCGCTGTGTAATTAGCCCCAAATAACTCCGCCTCCGAAATCTCTGCTGTCCGAGGGACGTGAAAACAGGGACCTGGCGCAGGAAGCCGACACTGCGAGGCTGTGATATATTGTGGTGCAAAAGTGAAGTACCAGGGGACCGCCGCCACACGTTACCCGACGTAAAATTATCCTTATTTCATGTTCCAATTCCCATTAAGGGCACTGACCTGAAATGCTGGAATGATAATGTTTTATTCTTGCAGGAACAATTGTGTAATTTCAGTTTCACTACTTCATGCAATTATATGGGTGACATTGTGGTAAGAAGGTGATAAGAGAGAGAGAGACCAAGAGATGTATAAGGCAAGCGGTTTCATTTGGATGTGAACAGTACCAGTTATTCAGAACTGTAAATGCTTATGCACACACCTACACACACACACACACACACACACACATATATATATATATATATATATATATATATATATATATATATATTATACAAACCCCAAGAAAGAGAAAATACAGTTGGTGAAACAGATCATGTGATCAAGCAATAGAAGAAAGAACACATGCATGGAAAATTTTCAGTAGCAACAAAACTACAGAAAAATGGCAGGAATTTTTGAGAATACATCCAAGGCAATACGAAGAGAAAAATGTAGATATGATATAAACCGGCTTAAGGAAATTGAAAAAGAATTTCTCAAAAACAACACCAGAAACCTTTACACAATTTTCAAAGAGAACCTAACAGGGTATCAACCACCTAATCTGTGTTTTCGCCGGCCCGATGGATCACTGGAAACCAACACGAGAAACAACTATCAGATTTTAGCTAAATATTTTCACGCACTCCTCAACTGCGAGCCGCCAACAGAACAACTAGATTTCGAAAAATCCCCATCAAATCCCGATTCAAAACCACCTTCACTTAAAGAAGTATAGGAAATAATCAATTCTCTGAAGAACAACAAGTCTCCAGGTGAGGATGGAATCATAAGCAGAAATGTGGAAATTAAATGACAGTACTCTTACACAAGCAACTTACAGAAAGGTTTGGGAAACTGAACAAATTCCTGCAGAGTGTAAATGCGTACTAATCCATCCTCTCCACAAAAAAGGTACAAAAACTGATCCAAATAACTACCGGGGAATTTCACTGCTCCCAGTAATATACAAAAAATTTTCAAAGGCCCTGTTAAGCAGACTAGAAGAACAGGCGAACCAGTTAATAGGATAGTATCAAGCAGGGTTTCGTAAAGGTCGATCTTGCGTCGAACAAATATGGAACCTAAAGACTATTTTACAAATGAGAAGATGCATAAACACTGCGGTGACTTTCGTAGATTTTAAAAAGGCTTATGATTCTATTGACAGGCAAACATTATTCCACAAATTAGAGGAATTTCCGATTGACAGGAAAACAAGATCAATTATCCAACAAGCATTAACAGGAACAACCTCTAAAGTCAAATTCATGGGAGACACATCAGAAGCTTTTCACATCCTTACTGGTGTCCGCCAAGGAGATGGACTCTCCCCCCTTTCGTTTAACTTGGTACTGGAGAAAATTTTGAGGACATGGGAAAAAGAAATAAGGGAATTCAACTTGGAATTAAAAAGGAGTATAGAATCGGGGTGAAGTGTCTGGCTTTCGCGGACGATCTTGCCATTCTAACAAACAACAGGGAAGAAGCGAGACTCGCACTGGAAAAGCTTCATGAAATCTCACAGAAAACTGGGCTACAAATCTGTTATGAAAAGACTCAATACATGGAAAACAAGCCTGCAGATAGTCTTCGCATCACAACTCAGTATGGAAAAGTGCCACAAGTTTCTCACTTCAGATATCTAGGAAAGATGATTCAACCATCAGGACTGAACTCAATAGCCAATCAAGAAAGGGTCTCAACATTACAAAGAGCATATAAGCTAACTTGGAACCATTATAATAAGAAATCTATTTCTGTCAATGCAAAACTAAGGCATTACAACAAAGTAGTCCTACCAGAGGCACTCTATGCTGCAGAAACTACAGTGATTCATGGTAATACGAAGATCAGAGAGATAGAAAAACAGGAAAGAATAATTTTGAGGAAAATATATAGTTAAGTGTTTCGGGAAGAAATTTGGATAAAGCGAGATTTACAAAGACATGGAAACAATAACGGACACCATCAGAAAGAGAAGGATGAAATTTTATGGACACATCATCAGGATGAATGAAACCAGGCTCACGAGGCAAATATTTGAGATAGCAAACAAGAGCAGAAACAAGACGAAGTGGATCACTGAAAAGAGAAGAGGATATTAAAGAACTGGGAATCACACAAGACAACATAAACAATAGAGAACAGTTCAGTAACATTATAAAGAAACATAAACTTAAACAAGAACACACGGAGAACAGAACAGGAAAAAATGGTCAGAAGAACGCAAGAGAGAACACTGTGAACGCATGAAGACAATTTGGGAAGAACGAAGGAAGAAGAAGAAGTCGTAATTACTCAAGTTCGATCGCTGTCTTTATATATATATATATATATACAATGACGTCCGTGACGGCTTGGAACCATACGTACGTATTTCGGGAACGGCTCGTTTGCGGACTCATGTTTACTGAGGCATTTTTTCTTCTGTTATGATGTACTGGGCCCCATCGTTTTTCTTACATCTTGCATATATATATATATATATATATATATGCAAGATGTAACAAAAACGATGGGGCAAACGTACAAGGGTTGAAAGTACATCATAACGTATGGTTCCGAACCGTCACGGACGTCATTGTAAACATTGCCTCAGTTAGTACACTTACTTCAAATTTAGACTTCACGATTAAGATCTACACCGCATTTAGTTCTCATTTCACTGACTTTATTGTAAACATCGCCCTCGTTAGCTGGAGCTCCGGCTGCTGCTATGAGTTTGCATCTAACGTGCAGAGGCGAATTCGAATATTCGAATGTTTGTAAATCTATCGGACCAAACTGCGTGGTCATCAGTCCGTAGCTTACATTCTACTTAAACCTAGGTAAACAAACCTACGGACAAACACACACACCCATGCCCCAGGGAGGACTCGAACCTCCACGGCGAGCAGCCGCGCGCTCCACAGCGAGACGCTTTAGACCGCTCGGCTACTCCACCGCGGCCGTGCAGAGGCAGCCAAAGATGGATTATTCGAGGCGGACCTGTACCTTGGCCTCCAAGATCACCTGACCTAAATGCTTTAGACTTTTTGTTTCTCCAGTCACCTCGAAAGCGAAGTGTACAGCACAACGGTTAACTCGGCTGAATGACTGGTGTGGAGAGTTGTACACGCTCGTCAAGAATTCCGAAAAGATACAGCAGTTATCGAAAGAATTCGAAATTAATTTCAGAGACAAGAAAAGTGTTCGTCCAGATGCAAGGAAGAAACTTCGAATAATTCCTGCAATAGATATTATATACAGGGTGTTACAAAAAGCCACGGCCAAACTTTCAGGAAACATTCCTCACACACAAAGAAAGAAAATCTGTTATGTGGACAAGTGTCCGGAAACTCTTAATTTCCATGTTAGAGCTCATTTTAGTATTTCTCTTTAAATGTAAATTGAAATAATTCGTACAGCCAAATGTCAAAATACCCAATTATTTCGTTAGTATGTACTGTACTTCCTCGATTCACCGCCAGTTGGCCCAATTGAAGTGCTTGTGTTGACATGCGACTCATTGCTCTACATTACTAGCATCAAGCACATCAGTACGTAGCATCAACTGGTTAGTGTTCATCACGAACGTGGTTTTGCAGTCCGTGCAATGTTTCCAAATGCGGAGTTGGCAGATGCCCATTTGATGTATGGATTAGCAAGGGGCAACAGCCGTGGCGCGGTACGTTAGTATAGAGACAGATTTCCAAAACGAAGGTATCCCACCAGGAAGACGTTAGAAGCAACTGATAAGCGTCTCAGGGAGCACGGAACATTCCAGCCTATGACTCGCGACTGGGGAATACCTAGAACGACGAGGACACCTGCAATGGTCGAGGTCTTCATCGTGCAGTTGACGATAACCCGAACGTCAGCGTCAGAGAAGTTGCTAATGTAAAGTTGACCACGTCACTGTATGGAGAACCAGTATGGGAGAACCAGTTGTTTCCGTACCATGTACAGCGTGTGGAGGCACTATCAGCAGCTCATTAGCCTCCACGGGTACACTTCTGCGAATGGTTCATCCGAAAATGTGTCGCTCCTCATTTCAGTGCAAATGTTCTATTTGCGGATGAGGCTTCATTCCAACGAGATCAAATGGTAAATTTTCACAATCAACATGTGTGGGCTGACGAGAATCCGCACGCAATTGTGCAATCACGTCATCAACACAGATTTTCTGTGAACGTTTGGGTAGGAATTTTTGGTGATGTCTTGATTGCGCCTCATGTTCTTCCACCTACGCTCACTGGAGAACATTATCATGATTTGATACGGGATACTCTACCTGTGCTGCTAGAACATGTGCCTTTACAAGTACGACACAACTTGTGGTTCATGCACGATGGAGCTCCTGCAGATTTCAGTCGACGTGTTCGTACGCTTCTCAACAACAGATTCGGTGACCGATGGATTGGTAGAGGCGGACCACTTCCATGGCCTCCACGCTCTCCTGACCTCAACCCTCTTGACTTTCATTTATGGGGGCATTTGAATGCTCTTGTCTACGCAATCCCGGTACCAAATGTAGAGACTCTTTGTGCTCGTATTCTGGACGGCTGTGATACAATACGCCATTCTCCAGGGTTGTATCAGCGCATCAGGGATTCCATGGGAGGAGGGTGGATGCATTTATCCTCGCTAACGGAGGACATTTTGAACATTTCCTGTAACAAAGTGTTTGAAGTCACGCTGGTTCGTTCTGTTGCTGTGTGTGTCTATTCCAAGATTAATGTGATTTGAAGAGAAGTAATAAAATGAGCTCTAACATGGAAATTAAGCGTTTCCGGATCCATGTCCACATAACATATTTTCTTTCTTTGTGTGTGAGGAATCTTTCCTGAAAGTTTGGCCGTGCCTTTTTCTAACTCCCTGTATATACTGCATATAAATGTACAGTTTTATTCCAATCTTTATGAAATTTTGCACACGTAAGCATCAATCTATGAGGACGGTCGCCTTAAATGTTAGGATCACGTACAGCATATTGTTCACGATATATGACGTCATAAACAATGAGATGCGAGAAAAACTGCCGCATCAAACGACAGTCTTGCACATTTACGCCTAAAACATTGGACCAATGCCAACCAAATTTGGAGCACATATTCCTTACCGTGAGGGAACATTGCTGTCGGGGTAAGAACCACATACAGCACATGATTCTGGAGATATAACGTAGCTGCGGCGGAGTGGCCGAGCGCATTGAGGCGCTATGCTACGATGCGCCAGGCCGTTCCCCGTCGGGGTTTGAACCCCTCCTAGGGCACGGATGTTTGTGCCGTCTTTAATATAAGCTAGTTCATAAGTACTTTGTGAGTTTATGAACTGATGACCCCCAGTTAAGTCTCATAAGCTATACAAACTGTCGCGGTGGAGTATCCGAGCGGTCTTAGGCGGCTCGCTGCGGAGCGCGCGGTTGCTCGTCGTCGGAGGTTCGAGTCATCCCTGGGGCATGGGCGTGTGTGTTATCCTTAAGTTAGTCTACCTTAGTTTAAGTAGTTTGTAGGCTACGGACTGATGACCACGCATTTTGGCCCTATAGATTTACAAACATTTGAACATTTCTTTACAAACATTTTATACATCACCATAAACAATATAGTTGCAAAACAATTGCCACATAATGCGAGGAGGTTTTATTCTAAATCTACATGGGATATTCTGCAAATCACATTTACGTGCCTGGCAGATGGTAATTCACACGCTGTATGAGAATGACAGTACTTACCGACTTGCAACCTACTATAATTTCAAACATTTATTGAACTTTTTTTCGCTGACAAGCATAGCAAAATTATGGATGGAAAAAAGGTTTCTCGCTTACTATTTTTCAGCTGTTATGGACTAAAACTACGGTATTCGGTACGACGTTTCAATTTATAATTTCTACACAACAAATTGTTGCCGCAGGAAATTTTAGCCGGCCGCGGTGGCCGAGGAGACTGAGGCGCTCCAGTCACGGTCTGCCCGGCCACTACGGTCGGGGGTTTGAATCCCCCCTCGGGCATGGTTATTTGTGCCGTCCTAGTTCGTAAGTAGTTCATAAGTAGTTTGTAAGTTTAGGGACTGATGACCCCGTAGTTAAGACTACACAAACATTTGAACATTTTTTGAAGAAATTTTACAGACACAATACGCACATATAACTAAATCTACCTTTGTATCACACTACGACATGTAGTTCACGAGATATGAGCACAAAACAGTAACGTTCATAGAAGAACCGCCCTATCACGCACTATGTTTTAATCTGTTACTTCTTTACTACTAATCGTATTCATAACAGATTCTACACACAAACAGAACTTATACAAATGAATATGTACCTGAAACATTATATAGTTGCACAACATATAACTCAATAAATATGAATTTTATATGCCATTTGTATTTCCAGTGCTATCTTTTGCTGTTTGGGTATAATTTTCTTGCAGCAGTCTAACATTTTCCTTATACAGAAAGGCCCGTACAGGACCTGCAATATGCGGTCGTGCATTATCACGCTGAAATGTAGGGTTTCGCAGGGATCGACTGAAGGGTAGAGCCACGGGCTGTAACACATATGAAATGTAACGGCCACTGTTCAAAGTGCCGTCGATGCGAACAAGAGGTGACCGAGACGTGTAACCAATTGAACCTCATACTAACACGGCGGGTGATACGCCAGTATGACGATGACGAATACAGCTTCGAATGTGCGCCACCTCGATGTAGCCAAACACGGATGCGACCATCGTGATGCCGTAAACAGAATCTGGATTCATGCGAAGAAATGAGGTTTTGCCATTCGTGCACCTATGTTCGCTGTTGCGTAAACCATCGCAGGCGCTCCTGTCTGTGATGCGTCGTCAAGGGTAACCGCAGCCATGGTCTCCGAGTTGATAGTCCGTGCTGCTGTAAACGTCGTCGAACTGTTCGTGCAGATGGTTGTTGTCTTGCAAACGTCCCCATCTATTGAGTCAGGGATCGAGACGTGGCTGCACGATCCGTTACTGCCATGCGGATAAGAAGCCTGTCATCTCGACTGCTAGTGATACGATACTGTTGGGATACAGCACGGCGTTCCGTATTGCCCTCCTGAATCCACCGATTCCATATTTTGGTAACAGTCATTGGATCGCGATCAATGCGAGCAGCAATGTCACGATACGATAAACCGCAATCGCGATAGGCTACAATCCGATCTTTATCAATGTCGTAAACGTGATTGTACGCATTTCTCCTCCTTACAGGAGGCATCACAACAACGTTTCACTAGGCAACACCAGTCAACTGCTGTTTGTGTATGAAATATCGGTTGGAAACTTTCCTCATGTCGGCACGTTGTAGGTGTTGCCACTGGCGCCAACCTTGTCTGAATGCTCTGAAAAGCTAATCATTTGCATATCAGAGCGTCTTTTTCCTGGAGGTCAAATTTCGCGCCCGTAGCACGTCATCTTTGTGGTGTAGCAATTTTAATGGTCAGGAGTGTAAATTCGTCTAGCTTGTTTTCTTTGCTTATGCAAGAGCTATCTATCGTCTATTTGGTACCACGGCAGGTCAGACCACTCAGTTATTAATATGTTTGATATAAATCTGCCAAAGGTTCTCGATATTATCTCTATTAATATATAAGACACATCTGATCTAGACTCACTCTCCTAGTTTCGAGAGGCTAGTGATTCTCTCTGGAAAGCGATAATCAAAGTTTTCTCTCTTTTATTGAATAAATATGCTTTTCGGTAGATTTGGAAAATTCTATATTCAGTCTCGCTACAAGTCTGTGTTCACTAATCCCTGTCTCTAGAGGGTTCGTTAACTTATTACTCGAGGTAATTTTCGGAAAATGCGTTCATTACGTATTCGGACAATGTTTCATGCATGAATCCGGTATTAAATGTGTGTTTTTGCTAACATATCAATGGTAAGTTAACGCCACCGCAAATTAAAGCAGTATGCATCGGTAACGTTTTTGAAATTTGATCCAAGTTTTCTTTGAACATTTCTGCAAATGAATCGATTTACTGAGGGTGTCTGTAAAAAGAACCAATTATTAATATATTCGGTTGCCAGTTATATATTCCATTCCATCAACTCACAGGCACTATCTACTTATATTTCGCAACAAACTAAACCTCTTGTTACAAGAATAAATTCACCACCTCCTGTTTTATTGAATATATCCTGTCAGAAAACCATTTTCCTCCTTCGTACAAATTTCTGCCGAACTTACCTCAGGCTTTAGTCAGATTTCTTCATCTATAATGACTGGAGAGTCAGAACTTTCTATTAGCGCTTGAAGCTCTGGTGCTTTCTCCACACAGATACGACAATTTAGAACTTTTAGACCAATAGTTTCTAATTGTGTGTTCGTCCTATCTTTGAGCTGTACCCTTTGAGATTGAAACTGTTTCTGTGTTTTTCCAAGGCCTCCTAACCTAAAAACCCGCCCAGTCCACGCTCCCGCTACCCATGCAGCCACTTCCTGCGTGTAGTGGACGTTTGACATATACAGTGGAATCCGAAATCCTACTGCACCGTATTGTGCTAGGAATTTGCAGCCTACACGGTTGCAGAACTGTCTGAGCCTCTGATTCAGACCATCCACTCGGCTATGTACCAGATGTGCACAGTCGGTCCTGTCAAATATTCTGCAGACAATGAACTCGGCTTTCATCATGCAAGCAAGATTGGTGGTCCTTACCACTTCAGACAGCTGCTCAAAACTGGAAGGCATCTCTGAATCTCTTACGATCCAGAGTGTCACACATCATTGGTACCGAAGTGAGTTCAAATGTTCAAATGTTTTTTAAGCTTAAGGGACTTAACTACGGGGTCATCAGTCCCTAAACTTACAAACTACTTATGAACTACCTACAACTAATGACGGCACAAATATCCATGCCCGAGGGGGGGATTCGAACCCCCGACCGTAGGGGCCGTGACTGAAGCGCCTCAGTCCCCTCGGCCACCGCGGCCGGCACTGAAGTGAGTCACCATGTGCAAGTGGCTGCACAACTTTCTCTTCATGACATACGGAGTTGCCCGTTCCTCATCTGGAATGACTGCACATGGTATGCACACGGAGAGCACATTGGCCTTCTTCCCCTTCCTAACAGCCCTATCCCTCCATTGTCTGCTTAATTTTGGAGCTTTCAACTTCAAGCAAAACCTCCCTCTGTGATATACCGGATCTTGCAGGCCGGGAGGTTACGTCGGTATAAGCGACACCATCGAGCTCATGAATATTGTCTGACACTTACAGTGCCTCGAACCTGGTGAAAAGACGAACCGGGAAGGCCTCAATCTTGATTCCCCGGGAAGTCTTTCGCTTCCTGCCACGCACTGGGGCTACCTCCCACGCGAGTAGTAACGGGGCTTGGTCGGCCGCGGTGGCCGAGGGGACTAAGGCGCTTCAGCCACGGTCTGCACGGCCACTATGGTCGGGGGTTTGAATCCCCCCTCGGGCATGGATATTTGTGCCGTCCTAGTTCGTAAGTAGTTCATAAGTAGTTTGTAAGTTTAGGGACTGATGACCCCGTAGTTAAGTCCCATAAGCTTTACAAACATTTGAACATTTAACGGGGCTTGTCGCAACCGCAGGTCGATCGGTAGACATGACGGACGCATCAGGCGTCTGTTCGATTCCAACGGCCAACCAACATCACCGGCAACCATAGACCGCATCCTAGAGCTTATAAGGGTTCTAGTATGGGGGTTAAATTTATTTGATTGGCAACTTTATATTTTTATTATGATTCAATATGCGCGCCCGCAGTAAGAAGAGTTTTGCAGTGGCGTTCGGTTTAACAGATAGCTGGCAGGCAGAGGCGTCGTAATTACCACGACAGAAGTTACATTGGGTGCCGTATGGCGTGAGTGGGGTGGTTAGAAGATTCTGGGATGCGCCTGCATAAGACTGGCCGTTACGCTGGGCAGCAGATAAACTGAGGAAGCCCCTCCATGATATGGCGCGAAGTGGGCCGTTTTGTATTTATTAATAATTGTTTATAACTAATTGCTGGTGGCATACAAACGCTAGTCGCAATCTAAGGATTATTAGTTTTGCTTATTAATGATTTTATTTTGTTTGGTTGTGTATTAACAGACAAACAATTGAATTACGACTTGGTACACGAGCTATCAGGAGCAATGCCGACAAGGTACGGAACAGTGAAGAGGCGTCGGCTGCGCGCCAACGGTAGTCAGTCGCTGTTAGGACCTGTTCTCTACTCTACAAGGAGCAGCCATGCTCTCGGTGTCTTTAATAATTCGTACTGGTTAGGGTAAAAGTTACACATTTTTGACGTTGTATTATATCGTTAATGAAACACCGTAATTGGCATCCTACATTTTTATTTCAAGAAGCTACCTACCTGTAAAAGCGTAGAAATTCACAGCCCTAGCACTTACACCGATACTCCAGTGTGCTAAAGGGGACGTCAGCAACGAGAGCGGTTCTACGAAAACAGGTAGGAGTAGGGCCTAATAGTGTGCTCACCAACTCAAGAACGGTTTGGCTTACATATGCAGGTCCCCGATGGACAGTGTGGGCCGGTAAATCTGTACGCCTCAGTTTTCCATCTTCTACGGACTCAGGACTACAACTACACAGGTAGTCCAAGGAGGGGAATCTTACAAGCTGTGCAACCGAGGTTAACACAGCTCGAAGCTGGGAGCGAAGTATCTCCAAGTCAGCTTTCCTCCGCACACTGCACTCTGTTCCTATCCATTACTACAGTATCTAGAGAAATGAACGTTAAAAAAGGTGCCATGTCGACTGGACACAGAGTAACTTGGGTAAACATGACGACTAGAGCTAGTACTACTCCAACTAAAACAAAACAGAAGTCGGTTGACATTCACACGGCGGTAGAATACACTAACCAGATATTTAATGCGAAAAGAACTAATATACTCACGATAAAACCATAAATTTAATAAACTGAAGCAAGAAACTCACAGAAAACAACTCTGGATGGCTCAGTTCCCGTATTTACTAAGGCTGATGAAGAAACTGGTATATTGATATTTAAAGAATTTAAAGAATTAAAAATATCAACTCTCGATATATTCAATAACTGTATCAATGTAATAATATCGATATATCGGCTAACAAAAATATCAGCTTCACGTAATAAATATACCGCCGGTTTCAGGGTTGTATATTTGTTGATTTATTACTGGCAATTCTGTTTGAAAACTAGCCTGCCTATTCCCCTTATAAAAAGAATGTAAAGAAAAACATGGAAAGAGAAGATTTTTCAGTATAATATCACGATATTTTGCAGATGAAAAATGTTATTATAAAATATTTGGTAGACTGCAGTGTAGTTTATTAACAACTGTGTTCATGATATAGAATCATGAAATATTGTATTCCAGTTAACCTCTTATGCCTTGTTTTCATTTTGTCGTTGGCGAAATATCGAAAGAAACCCTTTCTCACACTGATGTAGAGCAATACACACTGCAGTCGTTGTAAGAAGAAATTTTCGAATGCTACATCGAAAATTCTCATGTCGCGAATCCCCTAGGTAAGTTTCCCGTTTCATTTTCGAACACGAGGTTACAAAAGCACAGTTATTATTCGGTAAGTGTATCATTTTCAGGAACTATTATTGAAGAATTACCGTGTGAAGAAAAAACAAATTATAAGCTCTAAAAATTAACTGGTCTGATATTTCTTCGCATCGTAAATCTCATTCCATTCAAACGGCCGTTACCCAGGAGAAAGCAGACTTCTTTTGTGCCTCCTATAAATGCTTGACACAGTCGAACAGGATATGACTTGATGAAAGCTAAAAAAGTATTCAGATTTCTTCTTTCATTGGTAGTGTAATCATAATACAATTTCAAAAGAAAAAAATTGATGTAATTATCGAAATGTAAATCTTATTTATAGAAATTGATAAATGTATGTATGTTCTCTACAGATTCCATGACCTGTGTAGAAATTTTGATTGTATCTTTACGAAATCTACCGATGAAAACAGCGGGTGATCCTATGAAATTTGGTAGCGATTGAATCAAGAAATTTATCAACATATGTGTACATGCTTACTTCCAGTGTTCGGAACCACAACCAACGGCGATTTTTCTGCCGCTTGGAGCGCTAGCTTCGCCTTCGTCACTGCTCGTGATGAATATTTGCGGGCAACAAATAAAATAATGAATTCCGATAGCACCCAATAACCACCAACATATCGTATGAATTCTCTCGGCTGTAGTAGCAGTGACTGGAGTTCACAATATATAATTTGCTACTGTACGCATAGCGCGATGAGAACTGCATGAGCACCGATGATTAAAATACAACTATGCTTCCTTGGATCAACTTTTAAGATGTATGCAACAACCGGATATGATTGTGGCTAAGCTATTTGCGTCATAGAATCTGATATAAAGGCTTTTACTTACATGTTGCAGTTTCCTTGTCCCTCATCAATGATCGTTTTAATGCATCGGTCATCAGATATAATGACGAGGACACTACCACACCACACCACACCACACCATTCCGTTACTAAAGCATACTGTTAGATTTCAGAGCATTCTAGGCTACTCTTTGGTAGCAGATAAATTGCACTTTATTGTTTTCGAATATTCAGTGCTTACTGAAAGATGAATTGTAGTGTAATAATAGTAAAGAGAGGCTAAAAATAATATCTGTTCATTTGCAAGTACTTTCGTGATCTCTTAATATTTTCATAACAAAAAATTCAAACTCTGTCCATTCTGATAGTGTGCGAAATGAAATCAACGTAGGCTTCTTTCCGCGTTTTTCCTTTTTATAGTGTTCCTATGTCGCCCAAACCGAGTTTTAAATGTAAATCTATTTCGTGTTGGCAAAAGTTTCAAATATAGTTCTTTTTCCTCTTTACTTCCTACCAACTTTACGACACGACAGCGTCGATAATAGATGTTATGTATCGATTAATATCTACTGTAGAATCACAATAATCATGTCGAAAGCCTATTTCAGCTGTGTTAGCATGCTATGTTTGACGTCATACAATAGCGCGTAAACCTGAACAGAGTTTCATTTCTGAACTAACTTCAAACTGGATTTTCAGTCGGCGATGTTTGTTCAATGGACCTGTACTCTGCAACTGCAACTGGTCGGCTGAAACTGTGTTGACTTTTGGATCTCTTAATATACATTAAATATGGATTAAACACACCGAGGATAGTATATGCATCGTATGCATTGTATTAATCATGTTACGTAGTATAGAACGAATAATACATACATACATCGATTCTTATAGATATAAAATATATACTTTACCTTTGCCAAGCCATGCGGGTCACTATCTGTATTTAAAAAAAAATATGTGGTAAGTATTTAGGTTATGTATGTCCGCTATAGACTCGAAGACGCTTCAGAAATTTTGAGAAATCTTCAGAAAATCTTCGAATTGGTCCAGTGGATGATCCCGTGAAGTCTGATAGCATCGGATACATATGTTTATTGAATTAGTGAATAAAGTACGAAATATGGACAATAACTACTCTCTGGGAATGTTATTTTCTCCTTATCATTTCGACTTTCCCATGTTTCAGAAAGTGCTCAGTTTGTGTGTGATATTTTTACGTGATATGATTCAGCAGAACAAATACCTTGCTTGCAAAATGCTTAAGGTATTTAATCAATGTTAACATATTCATATCACAATCGTATATGTAAAAGTGTACGCCTGGCTTATGGAACGACAGTAGCGCCCGCAGCGGAGAAAGACCCAACAGTCCGGCACTATCAACAGTCATGGATAGCGACGTGGCAGCAGTGCAGTAACAAAATAACGGCGTGAGACCACAGAGCTTCAGTTTCATAGAATGGCGATAGGTCCACCATGTTTGAGGTAAATTGAACTGGCATCCGATACGTTATTTTAAATAAAGATTGACTACTGAATATGGATGTCCAACAAGTTCCGGCAGTTTTTATCGAAGCTGCGAATTGACGGGTCTGGTAGCAAATTTCGTAAAATGCGGTAATCAAATCTCATCAACCTGTTAATACTATATAGTTCCAGTTCGAAATATAACAGTTAGCTGAGGTTTACAATAACAACGAAAGTGCCTCTGTGAAAATATGTGTGTTGATTATAGTGCAAATACATGGTCTAAACGAGCTGGGAAACATATAGTGAACAGTAATTGTTAAGGCGAACAATTATGATCATCTGTTCGTTACGTCAAAAGGTTTGGTAAAATGAGTGCTAACAGCCGTCATGTATTTAACAAAATGCATCTTTAACCATCAGCTGTTTTATTAAATCCTTAAAATCGACTACTTTCGGTCCAGGACCATCATCATAGATAAAAGGTTTTAAAACAGGCTAGTCAACAGCATTAAATAAAATAGATCTGGCTGAAAGCGGTAGGAGTCACTTTCAGTGAAATTACAAATGTCATACTAGATTATCATAGTCAGAACAAGCATAAAATGCGATAATAGACTGTGCTTTGTGCACTCGTCAGTATTCACAGTCTATTTTCGCATTTTATGCTTGTTCTGACTATGATAATCTAGTATGACGTTTGTAATTTTATTGAAAGCGACTGCTGCCGTTTTCAGCCAAACCTATTTTAGTTAATTATTATTTTAAATACAGTGATCGTTGGTTCAAATCCTGGTATGCGTTAACATTTTTTTTCTCTCAGTTTCCTGTATTCTGAGAATAGAAATGACATTCGTATTCTTACTTGTCACAAATATTTATCCTTTCTTAATGAATATGTCGGGACTTCCGAGGTCGTGGTGAAGCAAGAACCTAACAATAGAACTTAAATAATAATTCATCTCTTGTCATAAATACATCCTCTTTATTTCAGAAAATAATGTGATAATATTGAACTGAAAGGGAAATGCCACTGTGCTGTCTAAATCAGAAATGCGAGCAGCTAATTTCCAGTTGCCGTTTTCAATCGATCCAGCAATACCGTATCTGGCCCTGACATGTACACACGACAGCGAAATTCAGTTTTCGTGTTTCGGAAATTGGGTCGCATATAGAAGAAGCAAGTATTACTGTGTGAGTCAGGCATTCTTGACTGCGGTGTTAATCTGTTGTAAAACTCCGTAGTTCCTAATTTTTCCTTTTCTTGCGATAAGTGTACGTAATTGTTGCAGTCAGGATCAGCATTAAACATGTCAATGCGTACGAGGATTTCAGTTTCGCTTAGAAACTACATTTAAGCGATACTTTACTTCCGTCATCTCCCCCCCCCCTTCTCCCGCTACACTCATTTAAATTCTACCATACGTATTTATACATTCATGACATCGCAATTTGCGATAATTTCTGACGTTATCTGCTCCTCGTTAATTGGTCTATCATTTTGTAACATATGAAAATTTGTGCCGGACCGGGACTCGAACCCGGGTTCTTTAAGAACAGACGTATCATTGTAAATTTGACAGCCAAGACAGGCTTATGATGGTGTAGTATGTCTCTCCCCGTCGCGGGAATCACTGGTTAACGCGTGCGAGCACTAAGGGAAGTAGATATGTGTAATATATGGAAGTTTGAGTCTGGCCGGGGAGCGTGTCCGGGTGGCCGAGTTGTTGAGGCGACCGTTCGCGAAAAGCGGGAGACCAGGCTTCGAGTCCCTATCCGGCACACATTTTCGTATGTTACAAAATGATAGACCAACAAACGAGGAGTAGCTAAAGGCGGAAATTATCGCAAATTGCAATGTAATGTAGTGAAGGCGAACCAAAGGTTACGTTTCATCGGCAGAACGCTTCGAAGATGCACCAGCTCCACTAAAGAGACTGCCTACTTCACACTCGTGCGTCCCCTCCTGGAGTACTGTTGCCCCTTGTGGGACCATCACCAGGTGGGACTGACGGAGGACATTGAGAAGGTTCAGAGTAGGGCAGCTAGTTTTGTTTTATCACTTTACCGGGGGGGGGGGGGGGAGCGCCACGGAAATGATGCAAGAATTGGGGTGGAAATCATTAAAAGAAAGACGTTATTCATTGCGGCGTGATCTGTTTGCGAAGTTTCAATCACCGACTTTTAGTTCTGAATGTGAAAATATGACCATCCCAATAAAATAAGAGAAATCAGATCTAAAACGGAACGATTTAGGTGTTCTCTTCCTTCCCGCGCGCTATTAGAGAATGGAACGGTAGGGAAAATGTATGAAAGAGGTTAATGAGCCCTCTGTCAGGCACTTGAATGTGATTTGCAGAGTATCTATGTAGATGTAGATGAATGAATGTAAATTTAACATTTATAGCTGCGGGCCATCGGGAACATCTATTCTTTAAGAACAGACGTATCATTGTAAATACGTATTTATATTAGTGAAAGGGTGTCGCGCAAAACTGTAAGCTATAAAAGGGTGTCGCCATGAGGGAAAGTTTGAAAATGGAGATTTTACGGCGTTCTAACTATCCATCACTTTGACATGTTGTCTGCTGAAGGAATGGGAACGTTAAAGCTCGCTGTTTGAGTGCTTAAGTGTATGACTTAATCTAGATGAGTGACGGTGGACAGAGGAGATTAATCGTCTGTGACGAGGTAGCGGCGGCGCCCTGCTGTCGGTGAGTGGGCCGTGTACGCAGTGCCGGCACGAGCGCTTGGCCTGGTGCTCAGGGCAGGGGGCAGGAGCCTGCAGAAAGGCGGCGGGTCCTCGGTCCTCGGTCCTCAGTCCTGGGTCCTTGGTCCTTGGTCCTGGGTGCTGGCTGCCGGCCTCAGGTAGCCGGCGACACGCCTCTGCTCTCAGACCGCCATCCCGCAGCCGAGCGGACGCTTGCTTTGCGACTCCAGCGACGGCCGCTCGAGAACCGCTGAGTGCTCTCCAAGCGGCCACAGCAGCCCCCCCCCCCACCCATCCACTTCTCTCTCTCCCCCTCCCCTCTCTCTCTCTCTCTCTCTCTCTCTCTCTCTCCCCACCCTACGTCTGCCACTTTCCCTTCCTCTCACTCTCTAGCTATAAACAGCTTCAACTCTGACGCTCAGCTTCATCGTCAATGTTGATACGAGTTTTTCCAGGACCTGTCAATAACTTCACTTCTATGTTTGCTTTCGAAACGTATCGCATTCCGTGTTAGGAAAATAAAATTGACCAAGAAATCAGTGCGGAATATCAACTATGATCTCAATACAGCCAGCACGTTAATCCTCTCACAAAGGAAACTCCCTATCATAACCCCCTCAGATATTGTGGTAGGAACTGAAACAACACGTCTTTTTAACACCGATGGAAGATTGTATTTTTGTATCATTAATTAACTTTCACGCCACCAATTTCAGTGTTCTGTGTTTGGAGTAGAAACATTTCAATTTTGTGGTGCGCCAATTCCGGAGAAAGTCACATATAATAGCTTTGTGTTTTCTTGATTTTTATAGCAAAGAAGAGAAACTCTCGGAGATGATGTATAGCTTATTGGACTTAACTACGGTGCCATCAGTCCCTAAACTTAAAAACTACATATGAAATAACTAAGACTAAGGACGGCACAAATATCCATGCCCGAGGGGGGGATTCGAACCCCCGACCGTAGTGGCCGTGCAGACCGTGACTGGAGCGCCTCAGTCCCCTCGGCAACCGCGGCCGCCTAATAGCAAAGGTAAGACTGTATGGGAACTGGAGCCGCTTGAATTTTGTAAATAGTTCGAAATCGTAGGTATGCGTGCAGTCAGTACTTTTTTGCCTTTGAATCTTCCGCCGATTGTAGCCTCGATTTTATTTGGTCTGAGATATCTTGATGGTCATCCTGTATCTGTTGCATAACTTTGGTACGGTTAAGTCACGAATGAACATCACCGGTGATCTACCCTTAATGGTTAATACATGCGTTCGGATTCTTGGTGGTTCCAATGGGATCAAAGATTCATTTTATTACTATAAGCCATTTTCCTATTTGCACTGGATAATTCACCACTACATTTACTGTCTGGGCAATATGATGATAACAGCATTAAAAGCGTTAAATTCTCCTTTTGTGTCATGCAACGAGCTTATACTTCATACAGTGGCTAACACACGACTTACAGCGCTCTTTGCGGCAAACTGCGTAAACTCGGCGGTGGTTATTACACTTGAGAGAAGTCTGTCTATCGTATGTTGTTCTTGAGTTTGAAGTACTGTAGCCTCCATTGTCCTTAGTAATATTGCCTGTGCGATTTTGTAGCTGAAATATGACTAAAGTGTGTTCAGCATTTAAATGCACAAATCGAAGTGATAAAACGACAAGTACTTCGTGCAAGAGCACCAAATGCTTTTCCTTGTTTGATCTCTGTCGCAGCGTTGGAGTAGCCGAGCGGTCTAAAGCATCTCGCTGCGAAGGTTCGAGTCCTCCCTGTGGCATGGGTGTGTATTTGTTCTTAGGTTAGTTTACATAGGTTTAAGTAGTTTGTAAGCTACGGACTGATGACCACGCAGTTTGGTCCGATAGATTTACAAACATTTTGATCTCTATCTATACTCAAAAAACATTCCTGACGAATGGCACTTTGCTTCAGATGTCCTATCCCACAATTCCCTTGGAGTATACATCATAAAGAACGCTCAGTTTTCTACCAAGTATTAGTGTTCCTTTGAGATGTTTCTTCTTGTGTTGCGCCTGTTGTTGATGAAACAGCGCATCAAAGCCCGAAGAAAGATGAAGCACGGAAACAGCAAGAAGTTGTATGGTACTGTGAAATAAAGAAGAAAAATAGAAACAGCATAATTCTAGAACCGTGACGTCCTGGTTCAGTGTTGATGATGATGGACTGCGGTACTGTAGGTCCGTGTTCAAACCTCATTCAGTCTACCTTTTCTCTTTTCATAAAACTGTGAACTGTCCGTTCTCTTTTTGTAGCCTTGGAAAGTTTCATATTAGAGTCACAAGTAAATATGATGATAATGAGAACAGACGGCACCGGTCTCAGAAATGGAAACAATAAATAATAAACCTTATCACCTTCGCACTCTTAAATACCAGAACATGTTCTCATTACTTTGGATATGTACAGAATATCAAAAACTTCAGAACTAGTGTTTCTACAGTGAAGAGAATACCAGAACATGTTCTCATTACCTTGGATATGTACAGAAAGTCAAAAACTCCAAAACAAATGTTTCGACAGTGAAGAGAGGAAGGTGTGTAATTGTGCAGCTGTTGCGCTCGTTTGTTGTACTTACTTGAAGAACTATTACGTTTTCATCACTTCTTTGGGAGTAATTACATTCACATTGATACGAACTCATAAATCGGGCAAAGAGGCGTATCTCACTCACTCACCAGGTGTACGAGTTAGGTACAGGGATAAGCGATTCGTAGCCTATGAAGCACATACTGTTACAAATGTTGTATATGCCGCAGTGGAGTGGCTGACCGCCGGCCGCGGTGGCCGAGGGGACTGAGGCGCTTCAGTCACGGTCTGCACGGCCACTACGGTCGGGGGTTCGAATACCCCTCGGGCATGGATATTTGTGCCGTCCTTAATTGTAGGTAGTTCATAAGTAGTTTGTAAGTTTAGGGACTGATGACCCCGTAGTTAAGTCCCTTAAGCTTAACAAACATTTGAACATTTTGAGTGGCTGACCGCTCTAAGGTGTCTTGCTGCGGAGTGCGCGGTTGCTCACTGGAAATAGAGTCCTCCCACTGGAATATGTGCGTGTCTTGTCCTTGAGTTAGTTGAAGAACGATGTGAGCCTACGTGCTGATAACCATAGTAGTTACGTCCCTTAGATTTACAAACATTTGAATAATCTGTATGAGCAGACATATTTTCCTATGGAAGATTCTGCCGTCGTCTTGCCATCAAACAATTGCGTTCCCATTCAAAAGCCGGTACCTTTCGATTGCTAATACTAGAACACTTATGCGGTACGGAATTTACACCACAACACAGACACAAAATTGAATACAATGAAGAGACGTATCAAAGACCAGATGGACAGTTGATAATTTGTGTGCCGGCCGCGGGGGCTGAGGCGCTCCAGTCACGGTCTGCACGGCCACTACGGTCGGGGGTTCGAATCCCCCTCGGGCATGGATATTTGTGCCGTCCTTAGTATAAGGTAGTTCGTAAGTGGTTTGTAAGTTTAGGGACTGATGTCCCCGTAGTTAAGTCCCATAACCTTAAACATTTGAACATTTTTCATAATTTGTGGTAAAAAAAAACAAAATATGTAAATACACAGCATAACGTAGTGTTGATCACGAACCTTCTGGGTCGTAGTGCAACACCATGACCACATAACCAAGACGACACGGTTTTTGAAGCCTCCTCCATTTGCAGACCACGCGCTTGACGAACTGAATGTTTCCATTTTTCTTCTTTTTTGGCAGTTCCTTACAACTTCTTCCTGTTTTCATGCTGGATGTGAGTTCAGTTTCGACTGCCTCACCAGTGCAACAACTTGCAATTAAATCATAGAGGAATGCGATGGGGAGTTTCCCTTGTAAGTACCAAGAAATGGGGGAAGGTAAATTGTGAGTCCGATGGGTCGTTTCAGCTTCAGTTCGCCTTAGATACTGCAAAGAGTTGCCTACTTCTGTGTGTGTTTTTTTGGATACCGCTACACTTTCTGGAGCCTAGCAACGTTATAAAACAGCCACAAAGCGATGGAGGACGATCTGCTATTAACCGTCTCACAGGTAGCCTACACTTTTAATTTTCATTTAACTTGTTTCTGTCCAAACAGCACTTGAAACAGTTACGGGCAGTCATACCACCCAAAATGAGAAATTTAATATTTTTTTTTTTCTTTTATGTAAATTATGAAAATAAGGATGTTTAATCTAAATTTTCATAATTAGTATTTTAAATAAGTATTTGAATATAATCTTTCACTGACAGAATGAGTATTTTGTTTTCCAACATTTCGCATACCAGTATTTTTCTCTGGAACTATATAGTCCAGAAGGCAGTCGTTTCTTTTGTTTTGTAGAGAATTATCATTTTCCTAAGTTGTCTACACTAGCGGTACTTCGCAGTACACTCTTTGTACATTTGTTTGTGTTTGGCAATAGCAATTATTCAATAGTGTTTTAGTTTCTGTGTGTGTTGGAAAGTCAGCTCTTTGAACTAGGTGTTTCTGATGCTTTCTTCCTTTTATTGGTGGTTGTTCTGGAAAGCTCCAGATTCTGGAGCATTTTGTTATTCGTAAAGGTTACAACACCACTAAAAGGATAATGGCCCTACGGCGAATCATGAAGGCAACGATTGCGACAAACAATATGTCAAATGAAGCCAGATTCAAGAGCAGGAGGGCAGAACTGAGTTAAGAAGATAAAGGAGGAGATGAGGACTACCATCCATGATGATTCTAACATTTTTTTCATGTATCAGTTGGCTGTATATAAAAATAATTTTTTTAAACCCAATTTTCTCAAACTGACATTTTTCAGTATACATGCCCGTTTTTTCTCAAAAACTTCAGAACCTACATCACCGAAACACGTAACAACAAAGTCATTTTTCCACCTCATGATTAGTTGTTAATTAAACGAGTTAACAGCGTTTGTGCAGTACTGCTATAATTATTTACAATGGTTGCAACCTTCCTGTATGACTTTCACATGTTCAAATATTGTTACGTCAGAAAAACAAATATCACTAACATAATATTATTTTAATCAATACGTAACAACACCGTGTTATTACTGTAGAATAGTAGTTTGCTACTGGTTAAAGGTTTTCAGTATCCTTTCGAATAAATTCGACGTGTATAAGCATTCTTCTTCTATTAAGAAGTGACTATCGTCGACATTGAGCACACACTGGTCATTGTACTCACGCGCGTACGGCTATGTCTGCGTGATCAAAATCAAATGTTCAAATGTTTGTAATTCTGTAGGACCAAACTGCGTGGTTATCAGTCCGTAGCTTACAATCTATTTAAACTAAGGTAACCTAACCTAAGAACGAACACATACACCCATGCCTCAGAGAGGACTAGAACCTCTGCCGGCGAGCAACTCCGCGCCCCGCAGCGAGGTACAATTGACCGCTCGGCTACTCCACCGCGGCTCTGCATGACCGTGTGCTGTATTCATCCTCAGGAATGGGTTAATAAAATTTCACTCTGCTAGGTCGAGGATTTCAAGGTGTTCTTTTTTATTTTCCAGCAGAGTATGTGTGGATACATTGGCTTTCTATGTCCAACTGGGAAAAACACTTCTTTTTAACACTAATGGGAGATTAAAGTTTATTTTATTAATTCACTTTCATCATAATGTTACAATCTTTTCCCCGTTTGGATTCGGAAACAAGCCACATAGAATCGCCTTGTGCTTTGTGGATGGTAATAGCAAAGGCTTGAAGTGAAATCTGTAAGTAGTTGGAAATCGTCGGTATGAGTCGAGTTAGTAAGTTTTTGCCTTTGAATCTGCCGCCGATGATTGTTGTTACCATTACATTTTGTCCCAAATTTATGGTCAGCCTGGTTCCGTTGCATAACTTTTTGTGTGGTTAAGTTGCTAATCAACATTACCGATGATCCAACTTAAATGGTTAATACACGTTTATTTTACTACTAAAGACTGATAATAACAGGAGACGGAATATTACTTTCATTCCATCTTCCTACATTATTGGAAAATTCACCTTTACATTTAGTGACTGGGAAATAGCGAGACAACAGCATTAAACTATTAAATTCTCCATTTGTGTCATACCATTCTTTTTTTACTGCACTGCAGCCACTTTGAGTGCTATCGACGCGTGTCCTGACTGTCGATAGTTTCGCTAATGTTGGCTCTTTCTCCGCTACGGGCGATACTATCGTTCCAGAAGCCAGATGTAAATTTCTACATGTACATTAGACTGTGTTATTAGTATATTAGTATGGATTAAACACGTTAAGCAATTTATAAGAAAGGTATTTGTTCTAATCAACTATATTAGGTATAATATAACAACCAATAAAAACATTTTCTGATATATGGGAAGGACGAAATGTCACATAGTAAACAACTGTTCCAAATAGTCCATATTTCGTGTTATATTTGTAAAATAATCAAATATCTTGATCCGATCGCTATCAAGCTTCACAGGATCATCTGCTGGGCTAATATGGAGAATTGCTGAAGCTTTCATCAAAATTTATCCAGCCTTCTTCGAATCTATAGCGAGCATATATTCCACACCAATTTTTATAGGTACTAGTTGAACCATGCGAATAATTCGCACTCTATCCTGATCAGTCAGAGATTGGTAAGATAGTAATGGAGAAAAGGTAAATGCAAGTGCATATGTAAGAAAATATCCTGAACTTTTAATAGTAGTAACAACTATTACTTTCAATGTAAGAAATTTTACACAATTAAATACAATATGGTTAATTGTGAAACATATAAAACATCAAATATATTGCCTTTTTTCATGTTTATTTTATTTTTTATTGCAGTCAATGAATTTACCAGTGATGATGTACTCGCTTAAGTGAGTCACCACTAATCTTGCACCATTAATTGATGTCTGATTAGCGTTAAGGTTTCTAATTAACATAATTATGCACGGTGTGGTGGCTGATGGAAGCAGCCGTAAATACATGTCTCATTTACGATCGTTCGCCGGCTATCAACTGACACTGTATAAACAGTACAATTCTTTTTCAAAAATTCTTTTTTTAAACAATAATTTTAAAGTACTTGTGTATTTTTCGTCATTAGTGGAGAACGAAACTTGGAAAATGATAGCTCAGTCATTAATTTTGGATAAATAATACGAGAGATACGGCCTACTCACAAAAAACACCGATGAGAAATAATATTTATGATTATCTGTGTATTTTTCGTCGTTAGTGGAGAACGATATCTTGAAAATGATACCTCAATAATTAATTTTGGATATTTAATGCTGGAGCTACGGCGTAGCCTCAAACAACACCGTTGAGAAATAATATAAATGATGCATTAGCTTTGTTGATTTCATACTTGCATATTACAAAACGTCACCAGAAACTACGCATTGATATTCATTATTCATGACAGCAAAACCACACATCAAATACTAGAAGTCACAAAGTCTTTTTTTCAGTTTTCATTCGTTTCCGCTACTACAACTTTCACCAGATGTGAATGGCTGCGCAGCTCTTATAAATATGTAAGAAAGATAATTAAATACCTTGCCAATAGAATCAATGACAAAGATTTATTAAGAACTTGCGGGATCGCCGGATAGTTTTACTGGCATAGGGGTACGCACGCTCAAATAGGTTGAGAAACACTGCTGTAACGTATTGCCAACAGTCACTCAATCTGCCACTTTCGAAAAAGGAAATTCGTTTTTTGTTGATAATCTGTGAATTCAGTAAAACATACTACCGATACTCCAGACACAAATGAAATACTTCCGTTTTGTAGAGTTACATTATGTGGTCTGGCTGGTATGCAGAATCGTGTAATCACATGTAACTAAGGCAGTCTTGCAGTTTTAACATTATGGGTTTGGAATGATATGCACAGCAGTGTAGCAAGTGTGCAATCGTGATATTCAACTTGTATGTGGGATTGTAGGTAAAGCTTGCATTCCTATGAAGAGAAAGATGGGGCGAGAGAGGAATAATTTAATGCCACTTCCTGCAAATATTGTAGTCTACTCATATTCTCCAGCCCACAACATTTTAAAATTTCGATAAAATTACGTACCGTTTTTAATGAATTCTATAGAACACCATAACCCTTTGGAATTTTTCAATCTCAATCAATCCTATAATTTCATTTTTCATAGTAAGTAATACTTCCACAACGTTTTAGTCAACAATAATAAACTTATAATGAGCAGTGCTCTTGGTACAATGCAGGGTGGTTCAAGTGGAATAATATATATTCTAAGAGGTTGTTGTAAGGACAAAATGCAAAAAAAAAAAAAAAAAAAAAAAAAAAAAAAAAAAAAAAAAAAGATATAAAGCCCAATTACACAATGGACGAAGGGCAACAGGCGGATTGTGTTTTTCTCGACTTCAAAAAGGCGTTCGACACGGTGCTACACTGCAGACTGCTAACGAAGATACGAGCTTATGGAATAGGTTCACAGATTTGTGACTGGCTGGAAGACTTCCTAAGTAATAGAACGCAGTACGTTGTTCTCGACGGCGAGTGTTCATCAGAGACGAGTGTATCTTCAGGCGTGCCCCAGGGGAGTGTGATAGGACCGCTATTATTTTCTATCTATATAAATGATCTGATGGACAGAGTAAGTTGTAATTTGCGGCTGTTTGCTGATGATGCTGTGGTGTATGGGAGGGTGTCGTCTGTAACTGACTGTAATAGCATACAGGTTGACTTAGACAAAATTTCTAGTTGGTGCGAAGAATGGCAGCTAGCTCTCAATGTAGAAAAATGTAAGGTGATGCGCATGAGTAGAAAAAACAATCCTGTAATGTTCGAATACAGCATCAGTAGTGATCTTCTTAATGCGGTCGCGTCGTTCAAATATCTAGGCGTAACATTGCAGAGCGATATGAAATGGAACGAGCATGTAAGGACAGTTGTGAGTAAGGCAGACAGCCGACTTCGGTTTATTGGGAGAATTTTGGGAAGATGTACTTCACCTGTAAAGGAGACCGCGTATAAAACGCTTGTACGACCACGTCTTGAGTATTGCTCAAGTGTTTGGGACCCGCAGCAGATCGGTTTGAAGGAAGACATAGAGGCGGTTCAGAGGCGAGCAGCTAGATTTGTTACCGGTAGGTTCGACCAATGCGCGAGTGTCACGGAAATGCTCCGGCAACTCAATTGGGGATCGCTGGAAGAAAGACGACGTTCTTTTCGTGAATTTCTGTTAAGTAAATTTAGAGGGCCGGAATTTGAAGCTGAGTGTAGTTCGATCTTGCTGCCGCCTACTTACATTTCGCGTAAAGATCACAAAGACAAGATAAGAGAAATTAGGGCTCGTACGGAGGCATATTGGCATTCTTTTTTTCCTCGTTCAATTTGGGAGTGGAATAGGAAAGGAAATGCCTAGTAGTGGTACAGTGTACCCTCCGCCACGCACCTTACGGTGAATTGCGGAGTATGTATGTAGATGTAGATGTATCAAATATTACCAATTACAGACATACAGCAGTTAGTATGTAACCCAAACAAAACGTCATATGGAATTAATAGCCCAATTTTGTGTGTGCTCTACTAGTTAATTTTTATTTAGTTGACAGGTTTCTGCTTACGAGTCCATTTCAAAACTCTACTGCGAACATGGTAAGACCTGATAGAAAACCTCATACATGAAAACGGTAAAGCCGGCCATAAAACTATTGCTCACAATGGATCTTTTATGCAACATCAAAAAGTAATCGCGAATAACAGAAGTCTAACTCTGCATAAACTAACTGTATTACTACGCATCGAAACCATACAGGCGATATACGTGTCGTAATCATAGAGTTTCAGCAAAGTAGCCGATTATCACCGCTATAAGGCAAAATATAGGGGCCGAGGAATTGATTTCGTCGTACCTCGGTCAATTAGAACCAAATATTGGGAAATTGTCAATGCAAATCTGCCTATTGAATCTTTCTACCTTATACTGAGAGTCAGATTAGGGTCATATGGATATGACAGAATCTAAAATTTCTAGGAAACTGGGTTGGAGTTATCCCGTTGACGTAGAACTATTATGTGGTCAGTCACAAACTGATGAAGGATTCATTTCACAATCTTGAGTGTTGTGTTTGGCTGTCTAAAATGGTATTTGGCGTGAATGGCTGACATAACAAGACAAGTAGTCTTACACCACTCCAGAAAATGGTTTGAACATACGAATAGACAGCAAACCACGTGTCAAAGTACGCTTGACATTGCCCTCAAAAGCAGGGATTTTATTGTTCCCCACTGAACTGGAAAGGTCACTGTTTACTACGGCATAAGTCTGTACTTCAGTATACCGGATGGGATGTGTGTTGACGCTGCTGTAATATTACGCAAGGTCTGCTAGTAATTAGTCCAGCGTCTAACGTCCAACTGCACGTAATTAACAGTCGGGATGCTACACAGAGGGATGGTTGCTCAAACATTGAATGTAGTATATGTACAGTATGTGTGTGTGTGTGTGTGTGTGTGTGTGTGTGTGTGTGTATGTGTGTGTGTGTGTGTCAGCTAGTTCGACTTCCTCTTTCCCAGAAATTCTCCTAGTATTGCGATATACAGCGCAATGACCAATAACTTGCAGTTGTATCAAAAGTATTCAATTATTCACTATCTTTGTTATGGTCAAAACAATTATGGGATCATTTATGATACCTAGTTTCTGAAATATTGTCAGCGGCTGAATGAACAAAAATGTTTCAACGTCTTTATGTCGGTTCTACGGAGTGGAGAAAACAACATTATGGCAACCGAGATAGGGATAGTAACAGAAAGTTACTGCATGTGCTGGTTTGATAGTGATTGAAGGAGGTGGCTGCAGCTATTGGAGTGTCCCAAATGTAATTTCCAGGACACGTACGCGATTTAAGACATCGGGAGCCGTTAAAATAAAGCGAGGCCTAGGTCGTTCACGAGTAATATCCCTTCCAGACAGGCCGCTGAATGCAGCTCATCTGCAAGGCTCTCTCTAGGCAGCAACAGGACACGCAATATAAACAGAAACAGTCCGAAATCGCCGTTTGGAATGTGGCCTCTACGCACGGAGGTATGTGTTGTGTGTCCCATTGAAACCACGACACCGTTTATCCCTCAGAAAGTGGGGGGAGGAACATCAGCATTTGCGACGGGTTCTGTTCACGGTTGAGTCATGATATTGTGTTCATCCACTCATCATTTTCTCATCTGGAAAGAAGGTGAACTCTGAATAATCCTGCTTCTATGCAGGAAACGTCACCACGTGGTGATGGTGGACGAATGGTGTAGGGCAGGAGTCAATATTTTCAGACGGACGGCCCTCCCTGTCGTTCAGAATGGCGCTCTGACAACACGGTTTCTTGACGAAGGCGGAATGAGGATTTAGGCAGGTTCGACAATTTTCCTCCAAATTCTTTTAAATAGGTGCATATTCAGTGGTAATTTTTATTGGAGGTCTTGACGCAACTTGCATAAGTCAGTGTCCTTAAGTCATTTTCCTTTAAGTATACGACAAACAATCGTTTAGAAATACGGAACAGCGCAAATGTGCACTTTAAAACGGATAACGTAGGAGTTTAATGACGTCAATTTCATAAAAATGCTTGTGAATGTGAGAGATGCAGATGAGAACTGCTGCTGGATGGCTGAAACCCGTTTGTATATCACGTTGAACCACAAGTCTCTTTACCTAAGTCGCATCGATTCTGAGCGTACCACAGCACAATGAACTCGACTTGCACAACTTTAAAGTTGGAATGCAGAGCTCGTGTGCAGACCGCTTAAGCTTTATGACCTATGCTGGCTTTCCGCAACTAATCTGGTTATTTAACAGCTACGGTTCTCTCTGTATAACTTTCCTCTCACTGGCTTTGAAAGTCGAAGAACTGTCTTAAGCAAGCATGTAATTTAGTTGGTCTGCTGCTAACTTCTGCATCCGAATCCCCAAAAAATTATCAAATGTAAATATTATTCTCGATATATCAGAGAAATTTTTAGCTAATAATACGGTATTATAGGTCTATAGCCTCGATAATAAAAATGATTATATTTTGTAGCACAATCCTTTATTTCTCAGCCTAATCTCACAGACGTTTCAACAAGAATACCTGCAATACGATAAGAAGCCAGTCAGACGTATTATTACAAGAGGGTACATCTGTAATAATTCATCCCAGTTTTGCAGTATACATGTGAACTTATAGTGGACACCAAGAGACTGTTTAACTACAAAAGTTGACAAGTCTGATATAAATTAAGAACTGATTAATATGGGAACCATTGTCCTCCGTGTGCTGTTGTTTGCTCTCTGGATGTATTCTTGTCTTTAGTTACATTACTGCAGGCACTATTCACATGGTGGATATATTTGAGACAAACATCATAATATACCCTGAGCACTATAAATTTAATTGAATTCAAGAGGATTTCAGGTTTCCCTGGCCCGTTGAATTTACTGCAAATTCTCTGAATGTGGCATCGTAATCACTAACACGGGTATCGGATTTTAGAGTTTCTCTATATTTATGGTACGTGAAGTTCATATCTTAAATAACCATCAGCCAAAGTCATTAGACGCAACTCTAAAAAATTCTCTAGATAAGCGGCTTTGAAGTTTTGCCGATACACGTAAGTATCAATAAACTAAAACAGTCGCAGCATTTGTCGGTGTAGCTAAGTGGTAGCGTTCGGGCCTTGCAACCAAAGGGTTGATCATTCGAATCCTGTCGTGACGGACTTTTTATTTGTTTTCGTTGACTTCGAATACTAACACAATTTTAATATCTAATGTTAATTTTTATGAAAAATTCACTTTTTCGTTTATTGGTAATTTTGTATATTTTATAAAAGATAGTTAATGATGGTTTCAATAAAAAAGTTACATTTTTTTATATTATTGGCTCTACAATTAGTTGACGATGTTTCTCTTCGAAAGTTCAGTTTGCGAAAAACTACGACGCTTTTTTTTGGAAAGTCATCTCCATAGCTACTAATGGCTTTCCAAACAGCTAACCTACTGAACCTTCGTTTTAGGTAACGATAAGGTGTTCAGCTCATCTATATACTACACATAAACGAAAACACTCGACACGTGGAATTAGAGATCCAAAAATGTTTTATGTAACTGAATTTGAAAGGGAAAAAGAAATATGTCACAGTTGGATTCGAATCATCAACTCTTTGGTGGTCAGCCCAGAACGCTGCCATCTGAGCTACAACGACAGATGCTCTGTTACTTTTGGCGGTAATGGCTTGCAAGCCAAGAGCCATTGCTTTATTTTATTTCATAATTTCATTTACTTATAATGAAATAGACATGGGATAGTAGGAAGGGTCTGTACCAGATAGTAGCAAGATTGTACTCTAAGTACGGTCCCGTGGGAAAACTCTGTCCCTTTATCTAACAGTAATCTTATTGGATGTTGCTATATCTTTACGCGCCACAGCCTCCCAGCTATTTTATTAATTATTTAATAAATAAAAATTCATTTATCAATTCTCTTGCCACAATGTGTGTTAATTGTTTGTTATTACACTATTGTGTTGTAGATCTATTAGATTAAGTATTTTGGGTAAAGACTGAATGTGGAGTTCTAGAAGTGTCGGTTGGCGCCAAAACTCTAGGCACTAGCGTAGAGCCCAGCTCCACTGCTAGTCAGTTCACTGCGAGCCCCGATACGGTAAACATCTAGCGGCACTTGCGATTACCAGTCTTGCATTAATCGGTCGATAATGGGGCTAAAAATATTTGTAAAGTGCGTGCAATGTATGTCAAAGTGTGTCATGACTGTAACAACGTTATTTTTGTGAATTTGACGTAAACATGTGATTGGTAAAAATAAAAGAGCCGCTGACATCTCTGAAGGAATTGATCGACTTCGTCAATAGTAGTTAGACAGCCACAGTATCCAACACTTTCAATTTTAGCCTCACTTCAGAAATCTTCGAGTCTACGACCTATGTGCTGCTTCTGCGCTGGGGCATCTACCAGAGAGAAGACACCAGGTTAGTCAAATATTAAGTGACAACCGCCTACGAGCCGCATGTGCAAATTTCGATCTATTACAACTTGACGAATTAGCACGCTGTTCGCGGTAACGTGAGTGAGGTAGAGGAAAGATAGGAAAGTGTCAAGGAAACTGTCACAAGTTGACGTGATAACATAAACTTTGAATGGTTTATAGATTTAATTTTTTCTTTCTTCAGTTCTTGAGTTGCGACGAATGGCTTTGGCTGACTGCTATTTGAGTTCTGAAGTTCACTTACCATATAATTAAAAAAAAAAAAAAATCTAAAATCCGATACCCATGTGGTCTCCTTGTAAGTGTCGCTACCTCGCTGCGTCGAAGACACTGAGGTGACGTTGGTTTCCATCACAAGAGGTGAAGGCATTGCACATTATTGACGACTACACATCATTCCTCGCAATCGGAGACAAATACAAGATTGTATTGCGCAGTGTATTTGCTCGAGCTTGAGAGCTTGGATCACAGACGTAGTGAATAGTTGATGCACTTCGTATATGTATAACAGATGAGGCTGACACCCAAACTTTTAGATGTCAAACACTCATATCGGTATCAAACGTTGCATATCGATGGTGTATAAACCGAAATACCTATATAATTCGTGCTATATTCTGCCTTGCAGGAGAACATGCGAAAACTATAATAATAGGTAACGGCAAAGCTACGGAGCAGAGGAAAAGCGTAACTGTGAGAGCTTATCACGTTGCGCTACCTTGGGTTAGTTGGTAGAGCGTTAGTTCGTAGAACAGAGGATAGTGGGTTCAAGCCCCGTCTAAAGCCTTTTTTTTTAAGTAAACTGCAGTACTTTGTAAATTGTTAAAAGAGAATATCTATAACGTTCAAAGGGTTCATTTCGAAAAACAGCACTGTCAGCTGCAGCAGTAGCAGTAGCGTGCGGAATGGACACTAACGTCAGCCCCACTTGATGATGCGGGCAAACACACGGCACTCTAGCCACAAAGCGCATGTCCGCTGCCTATCTAGCAGTCATTTATTATTATTACTTTAATACTTCTGCACGTGTGGTGCAATTGTTTCATTCTTCTACGAATATACTCTACAGGTTTGCTAATTTCAAATAAAACGAAGCAGAAGCAAACTGCCGATAAGAAAGTGCTATAAAATTACATTTCAGGAACATTTTGTCCCATGTAACACTCGGTGTGCGTTTGTTGACGCAGAACATTTTGCAACGTCATACAGAAGAAAAAATCGGGCCACCAGGGTTTGAACCGAGGACCTCGTAACGACAAACTTTCGCTTTATCAACTACCGCACGGGAGTCCAGTGCGGCAGAGCCTTGCAGATACGCTTTTCCTGTGCTCCGTAGGACAGGTATTACATATTATTTCCCGTTTTCGCACGTTCTCTTGACGACAGCAAATAGCATAAATTATATAGAAGTTTATGTCGATACTCTATCGAGATACAACGTTTGATACCGACCTTAGAGTCTGACAACTGATGGCTTGGGTGTGAGAAAAAATCCTGAGAGCCACTGCTAGTAGTGTATGTGTCGGGGTCCGGAGGAGGGGTGAGTGGGACGCTTGTGTGTGTGTGCGTTTGTGTGCGCGAGTGTGTGCGCGCGTGCGTGTGTTCGCGCTTGTGTTTGTGGCGTGGTTTCGTCAGCTGGGTCCCCGCGGTCGGCCAGTGTCGGTACAGCGGTAGCGCGCCGCTACACGCAGCTGCGGCGGCCACGGTCAGCTGCAGGGCATCACCACAGCTGCAGCAGCTGCACGCCGGCCACCGAAATTAACCCGCTGATCCGCACACCAGCACACCCGCAACCCGACCGTAGCGGCTGCTGCCCTACTGGTTCAGACTCTATGCCGAGCATCTTGCCGCAGGGGCGCTCAACTCCATCTCTCGCAGTACATCTACATCTACATGGGATACTCTGCAAATCACATTTAAGTGCCTGGCAGAGGGTTCATCGAACCACCACTATACTGTTCATCTCCCATTCCATTCTCGAATAGCGCGCGGGAACAAAGAACACCTGAATCTATCCGTTCGAGCTCTCATTTCTCGTATTTTATTGTAATGTTCATTTGTACCTATGTAAGTGGGAGTCAACAATATATTTTCGAATTCGGAGGAGAATGTTGGCGGTTGGAGTTTCGTAAGTAACTCACGCCGCAGCAATAGGCGCCGTTGTTCTAATGATTCCCATCCCAGATCATCAGTCCCTAAACTTATGAACAACTTACGAACTAGGACGGCACAAATATCCATGCCCGAGGGGGGATTAGAACCCCCGACCGTAGTGGCCCTGCAGACCGTGACTGGAGCGTCTCAGTCCCCTCGGCCACCGCGGCCGGCGATAAGGATCCCACACTGGGCAGCAAAACTAACAAGGGACGGACAAGAGTAGTGTACGGCGTTTCTTTAGTAGTTCCGTTGCATCTATTAAGGGTTCTGGCAATAAAACGCAGTCTCTGGTTCCCCTTTCCCACGACATTACCTTCGTTTTCCTTCCAGTTTAAGTCTGAAGTAATAGTAATTCCTAGGTATTTTATCGAGTTTACGGCCTTGATTTATCTTGTAAACAAAGTTTAACGAATTTCTTTTCGTACTCATGTGGACGACTTCACACTTTTCATTATTTAGAGGCAATTGCCAATTTTTACACCATAGTGATATTCAGATCGTTCCGCAGTTGATCTTCAGATGATTTTACTAGACGGTAAACGATGGCGTCATCTGCAAAAAACCTAAGAGAGCTACTTAGATTTTCCCCAAATTGGTTAAGTAAATAAGGAACAGCAGAGGACTAATAACACTACCCTGTGGAACACCCGATATCATCTCTGTTTCAGTCGATGCCTTACCATCGATTACTACGAACTGTGTCCTCTCTGACAGGAAATCCCCTATCCAATCGCAAATTTGGGGCGATATGCCATAACCTCGCAATTTGATTAAAAGCCGTTTGCGAGGTACGCCTTCAGGAAATCAAGAAATACTGTATCGATTTGAGACCCTTTGTCGTTAGCGCCCATCACTTTGTGTG
Source organism: Locusta migratoria (assembly GCA_026315105.1). NCBI lineage: Eukaryota > Metazoa > Arthropoda > Insecta > Orthoptera > Acrididae > Locusta > Locusta migratoria. Next base: position 431,721,392 of record CM048747.1, read on the forward strand.
AATAAAGAGCTAGTTGTGTTTCGCATGAACGATATTTTCTAAATCCGTGTTGACCTTGGGTAATGATGTACCAGGTGCCTTCAAAGGTTAGGTGGCTTTATATTTTCTTTAAATAAATTATTCGTCAATATTCATTTTATCTGCATCATAGTAGTCTCCGTTAGATACAATACACTTTTGCGAACGATTCTTTTTGTACTGCCTTGAGTACTTCGATGCAGCATTCATTTACTCAATAGTTCCAAACCTTCAACATTTAATAGGTCTCTTCAGTCTTGGTAACAGAAAGATTCGTTGGGGGACAAATCTGATGAGTATGTTAGCTCAGGCACGTCTTTTGTTTCCTTAGTCCAGTCAAATGGTAGTTTGAAGTCGAAAAATTTGGTGTAATTGTTTTTAGTGGCTTATTTTATGATTTTTTGGGTGCTGAACACGAATCTGAAGTTTCCCAACAAAAATTCCCTCGGCAAATATGAGAAATCAACAAAATATCACTAAAAATCACATTTTTTGCGGTTCTCAACTTATAACTCATAAAGCAAGCTATTTACACGAAAAGTGGCCCAATAGTATAATAAAGAGGAGCAAATTATCTACAATTCATGTATCTAACATTTTTCTGTAAGTCCTATGGTTTCCACAAAAAACAGTGGTAAAATATCAGGAAAATCAGTCATTTTTTGAAAATAGCAAAAAAAAAAAAAAAAAAAAAAAAAAAACCATTAATATATAGTTTTTATTTCATTAAATTAAACATTATTGTAAATTCTTATAAAAGAGACGAAGTTCTGTACAATTTTATATGATTTATGTGCTGATACGGGCCTTCTTAGACACGGGTTGCGTAATTTCTTCGGAACAGCCCTCCAGGTCTTCAACGCCTAAAACAATCAATGCCGTAATCCCAAATACTTCACAATTTATTGAATAGGTATGAAAGCAAAACTTATTAAGAAACCTTTTTTCAATCACAAATCTGTAGTAAGTGGAGAAATAAAGAAGCGATAGTATTATTTCTGCATAGTTACCTTCAAGTAATTTAGAGAACTCGGGATCATCTTCAGCTTGTTCTTCAATTTCTGCGATGGCCATGTTATTGCATCTGTTCTCGTAGTTCAGGCACACACTGGAACAGTTGAGACCTGCTTTCTTGCATCCACAGTTGGTCTGACAGGTCGTCATACACTTACAAGAAAAAAGTTTCCAAACTGCTTCTGGTGCTGGTGGCTGTAGCGTTGGCACTGACTGCAGACCATCTTTGGTTTTCTTCCATCCCCACTGTTCAGGATCTTTTTCATTTCCAAGCCACTGCTGCACTTGAAAATATACATGTTGCTGTGCTGCAGCCTCGGTAGGAGGTGAGCCGCCAAATGGGCTGTTGTTCTGACGCTGACCTTATGTAGTGTTTATACCGCAATTTATCCAAGGACATGGCTTCCTTTACAGTCAATTTATACAACGCAGTGAGAAACGTTAGACCAGCATTAGTGACAGCGTCAGTATGTACAGTAGGATCATTACAAATTTCTATGGTCTTGGTAAGAGCAGGCTTCTTCTTTATGGTTTGGAGAAACATCTTTCCTACTCTGAACAAGGGTGAAGTTCCGTCACATCCTCCCATGGCAAGCAAAAACAATAGGTTGTCACTAATAGATTTTTTCTGGTAGGCAGTCAGGAGAAAAAATCTGTTTTGGCGCTATCCCTTTGCCTGGCTTCAGAATGTACACCCTGACAACGATCAATCATGATCACAAGCAAATCTACGTCTTCACCCACAATAACTACAGAGTTATGTTGTTGTGCAAGATCAATTGCTGTGGTTACAATAAGTGTATCTGCATTCTCTGTTGCCTGCTTCGTTTGAATTCCATCTGCTGCAAACTTGCACTTTAACATTGAGATGAGACGGCTTTTGTTTCTCATATTAATTAGAAATTTCTCTTGCGAAACTGTCGGGATCATTCTTTCGTCAAACATGACATCTACTGACATGTGTCTGCGTGGCCTTCTTGCTCTCTCTGCATATTTAGTACCCTCTTGAGAATAACAATCGAAGACAACTACAGCATTGTCCTTGTACTTTGCCTTAACAAATGCAATGTAAGTCTCATAAATCGATAAAAATGATTGACCCTGGTTCACACGACTCGGTGCAGCAAGTATCCTCCATCTATGACGGACTCATATCCCTGAACATTTACCTGATTAGAAGACTTTGTTCCTTTCCTCATACCATACCCATCAAAAAGAGACAATGGATAAGGACAAAGTTCGTACTTTAAGAACTCTTCAAGTTCTTCATCGGACTGTTTAGCAATTACCATTCTTTGAAAAATAGTCATAGGATTGATGGGGACGATTTCATCACTAATTTTCACTACATTATTCACTCTGTTAGTCTCCACCTCTTCACTTATCCGAGAGCCTGCGTTCACCGGAAAAGCTCTAAATGTAGAGTGTAGAAGAAAGCCTGATGCTCTTCTGTCAAGCTTCCTCCTCACCCATGCCCACGATGCCTGTTGCGCTCACTCAGAGGTTCCGACTGCCTGTTTGTATTCCTTTCACCAGATGCCCAAATTACGTTTATGAGGAGGCAGTCGTTGTTGTGACCTAGCGTAATCGTCAGGAATACCTGTTCCAGAAACAAAACAATGTGTTTTCCAATGGAAATAGTCAGAGGATGATCTTAATTTTCCTGGAGATGTGCTTGGTTCAACAGCTTTCTTCAAGTAGGCATCTGTCATTCTTTCATTATGTAACTTTTCTGGCATGAAACATGTACACTGACAGATGTTTTACCCGCTAAAACAGCCATCTTCCTATCATTTCTTTTTATACTAGCATCAAGTAAAGTTTCTATTCCTTTTTCCTTGACCACTATCACTGCACCCTCACCTAAATCTTTCTCACAAATAAAACACAGATCACTCGACATTGCGTCCGAGTTGTTGCGCTATATCTCAACGAAAACATTCTAACATAGCTTCAAGTCTTTGAGAGAAAGGGAAATAACACGATAACGGCAGCGAACGTGCAAAAACTGGAGAATTGAGGACAGTTCGGTGTTTCGGCAGGAAGAATTTAAGGGCAGCGGCCGCAAAGGTGGGACGGAGGGGCGGGCCGCAGCCACAGGTAGACGGACAGCGAGGGCGCGCAGCTGAGTGCACGGCCACAAAAAGAAGAGGTGCTTCCATGGGTCACAAGGTAAACACGTTGAAAGGCAAGGAACTGCTGATGAAATGATGTACCCGAAAAAACATGCATTTTTTTTCTATTTTCCAAAATTTACTGATTTCACCGCTTTTTCAACGCTGTTTTACATGGAAACCATACGATGTACAAAAAAATGTTACAGACATAAATTGTGAGTAATTTTCTCCTCTTCATTTTATTACTGGGCCACTCTTTGTGTAAATAGCTTGCTTTGCAAGTTATAAGCTGAAAACCATTGGAAAACTTCAGATTCGTATTCAGCAACCTAAAAAACATACAATAAGCCACTAAAAACAATTACACCAAATTTTTCGACCTTGAGCCCTTTTTGTGCACGATTTGACTGGACTATCTGCCAAAAAAATCTCTAGCAAGCTGAATGAGCAGGTGCATTGTGGTGGTGAAAACGCCACGAATAGTCTTTTCCACAATTAAGGAACTTTTTTGCATATATCTTCTTGCAAACGATGCATAACATCAACGTTATACTTCTTATTGGCCGTGCGACCTTAAGGGCAGAACTCATGATCAGAAATTAGAATCGTCATAGACGTCATTCAAGAGCTCCTGAGCGATTCTCACGCGATGGTTCTTCTGATCAAAAATAAAAAATTACGGAACATATGTCACTGATACACGTCCTATGGCCAAAATATACGGAAAAATTCCATGACACGAACCGACTGACTTGCCAACATCCTCAGCAACACCTCTTAATCTCTTACTGTAATTCGATGATTTTCCTAAATAAGTTTCGTCAAAGCTTATACGTTATCGTCTGTTGCTGGTGTGTTGGGGTGTCCACAGCGAATTTCGTCATTGACATTATCGATATAATGGGGAAGGACTGGGAGGTGTACCCATAAAACCAATTGCGAACAGTTTTATTAAAATGACTGGCTTATAGGATTCGAATTTCAAACAACGCGGAACTGAAAAATTGATATTTAACGAAACACTGACAATAGATTAAAAGAATCACACATTTAAATTTCTTAAAACGGCGTCGTCCTGGTAAAATAGATACAGCTTTAAACCAGAAAAAAATCTCATTTTCTTAAAGGGCCACTGCAAGTTTAGGCTTATGACATAATACAGTTTCAAAATAGAGATAACGAATAGACTCGTCAGACCCTCGACTTTTTTAACAACAGCGTACTCGAAACAGTTAAAAAACACATACCACTATCTCAAAGTGGCAATCCAATGGTACGTAAACAGTTTAAACCAGCAATACACTTGTAAGTTTTTTAAAGGGTTTCAACTTTTATATAAACAATTCTAAAGAAACACACATAAATCAGAAAATTTTATTAAATTGCCAGAAACTGAAATTTTAAAAACAGTTTAATGGAATCACACATATCATTGTCGTAAGCCGACACGACGCTTCTGATTATCTAAAATGCTCCAAAAATAACCACATGAAACAGTTTTAAAAAATCACAGTTATCAGTGCTTTAAACGAGCAATGCCCTTGTAAATTAGAACCTTTAAGTGAAAGTACGAGGAAGGATAAAATTTCAGATTTTTCTTGAACGTAATACAGAATAGCAACGAGAATGCCTTCAAATTTTTGTCAGCTGAACTCCTTCAGATCTCATGTTGGTAACATCTTTATGCACACACCAATGCAATACACAATAACATACGAAATGTTTTTTTTTTTTTCTTTAAGTTTCACTGAGACACAACGGTTAAGCACTAACCCTGACGATGTTATGAGTACACCTGCCACAAGGTAATCAGCGGCACGAACAAGTAAAAGGCCTTTACGGCAAAATGTTTGTGGAATGGTAGCCATATCCTACAATTTCACGTCCTGAGACGGAAATCGGACTGCAGACAGCTAAACCTGCACACGAACTTTCAAAGAAATGACAATGGCAGCTAGCGAAGTTAACGCCAGCCTCGGTTATGGTATGAACACATGAAACTACACTATTATATACCAAAATAACAAGGAGAAGGTTAGACATATAATCCACTCGTCGGGCAGTTTCTGACGAGAAGAGAAAATTTACGCCGGCGCCAGGGCAAGTGACTGGCAGACGGGCGGCTAGAATGCAGACGATAAACTGGTTCCATTTATCAACAGATAGGACCGCAAATATTATGGGTCGCAGCAACAAATCAACAACCCAGAACAGTTCTGATGCGGAACCTGCTATTACCGGAAGAAACACTGGAGAGGAAGGTGCCTGGAAAGATATGAGAACAACGCAACTTAGGTGCCGCCGTGGTGAAGATGATGCTATTACAGAACTGGTCATGTTAGACGGTCGACTCGAGACAACGATTTAAGCCCCAGTGCACACGCGTGATGATGCCGATAGAACGACGTCACTCTGCTCTCTCGACATCTGGAGTATGATCACCAGCTGTGGCTATAGGTGCAATCCGGGATACGCCGGCTATCAAACCGCCACTGGCAGCGGAGTCCGATGCTGCCAAAAAGACTGCCAGATCATAGGTCCCGCCGCGTGACGCAGCCCGCAGGCTCCAGCTAACCTGTTGCTCCAGTCGTCACGACTGCCCGCCAACATAGAGCGAGCCAGGTTCTTAACAGTGCGCATGCGTACAGCCAAGCGATAACAACAACGACGCCCTTGGTGATAACAGGCGAAATCACAATCGATACAAAACAAGCCCTGAAACGTAACATGCGCGGAAGGTAACCATAGAACGCGTTGTAAAATGAAACGTCGTAAGAAGTACATTCTGTCGCGCTCATCTAGGAATGCGAATTTAATAGACGTCAAATATGAAGGGATGACTCAAAACGACGCTAATTTTTGGAAAGTCTTCTCCATAGCTACTAATGTCTTTCCAAACAGCTAACTTACTGAACCATCGTTTTATGTGACGATAAGGTGTTCAGCTCATCTACATACTACATATAAAAGAAAACACACGACACGTGGAATTAGAGATCCCAAAATATTTATGTAACTGAATTTGAAAGGGAAAAAGAAATATGTCACAGTTGGATTCGAACCATCAACTCTTTGGTGGTCAGGCCAGAACGCTGCTATCTGAGCTACAACGACAGATGCTCTGCTACTTGTGGCGGTAATGGCTTGCAAGCCAAGAGCCATTGCTTTATTTTATTTCATAATTTCATTTACTTATAATGAAATAGACATGGGATAGTAGGAAGGGTCTGTGCCAGATAGTAGCAAGATGGTACTGTAAGTACGGTCCCGTGGCAAAACTCTGCCCCTTTCTCTAAGAGTAATCTGATTGGATGTTGCTACATCTTTACGCGTCACAACCTCCCAGCTATTTTATTAATTATTTAATAAATAAAAATTCATTTATCAATTCTCTTGCCACAATGTGTGTTAATTGTTTGTTATTACACTATTGTGTTGTAGATCTATTAGATTAAGTATTTTGGGTAAAGACTGAATGTGGAGTTCTAGAAGTGTCGGTTGGCGCCAAAACTCTAGGCACTAGCGTAGAGCCCAGCTCCACTGCTAGTCAGTTCACTGCGAGCCCCGATCCGGTAAACATCTAGCGGCACTTGCGACTACCAGTCTTGCATTAATCGGTCGATAATGGGGCTAAAATATTTGTAAAGTGCGTGCAATGTATGTCAAAGTGTGTTATGACTGTAACAACGTTATTTTGGTGAATTTGACGTAAACATGCAGTTTGTGGATTCTCATTCCTGTGATTGGTAAAAATAAAAGAGCCGCTGACATCTCTGAAAGAATTCATCGACTTCGTTAATGGTAGTTAGACAGCCACATTATCCACCACTTTCAATTTCAACCTTACCTCAGAAAACTTCGAGTCTACGACCTGTGTGCTGCTTCTGTGCTGGATACATCTACGAGAGAGAAGACACCAAGTTAGTCAAATATTAAGTGATAACGGATTGTGTTTTTCTCGACTTCAAAAAGGCGTTCGACACGGTACCACACTGCAGACTGCTAACGAAGGTACGAGCTTATGGAATAGGTTCACAGATTTGTGACTGGCTGGAAGACTTCCTAAGTAATAGAACGCAGTACGTTGTTCTCGACGGCGAGTGTTCATCAGAGACGAGTGTATCGTCAGGCGTGCCCCAGGGGAGTGTGATAGGACCGATATTATTCTCTATCTATATAAATGATCTGATGGACAGAGTAAGTTGTAATTTGCGGCTGTTTGCTGATGATGCTGTGGTGTATGGGAGGGTGTCGTCTGTAACTGACTGTAATAGCATACAGGTTGACTTAGACAAAATTTCTAGTTGGTGCGAAGAATGGCAGCTAGCTCTCAATGTAGAAAAATGTAAGGTGATGCGCATGAGTAGGAAAAACAATCCCATAATGTTCGAATACAGCATCAGTAGTGAGCTTCTTGATGCGGTCGCGTCGTTCAAATATCTAGGCGTAACATTGCAGAGCGATATGAAATGGAACGAGCATGTAAGGACAGTTGTGAGTAAGGCAGACAGCCGACTTCGGTTTATTGGGAGAATTTTGGGAAGATGTACTTCAACTGTAAAGGAGACCGCGTATAAAACGCTTGTACGACCACGTCTTGAGTATTGCTCAAGTATTTGGGACCCGCAGCAGATCGGTTTGAAGGAAGACATAGAGGCGGTTCAGAGGCGAGCAGCTAGATTTGTTACCGGTAGGTTCGACCAATGCGCGAGTGTCACGGAAATGCTCCGGCAACTCAATTGGGGATCGCTGGAAGAAAGACGACGTTCTTTTCGTGAATTTCTGTTAAGTAAATTTAGAGGGCCGGAATTTGAAGCTGAGTGTAGTACGATCTTGCTGCCGCCTACTTACATTTCGCGTAAAGATCACAAAGACAAGATAAGAGAAATTAGGGCTCGTACGGAGGCATATAGGCATTCTTTTTTTCCTCGTTCAATTTGGGAGTGGAATAGGAAAGGAAATGCCTAGTAGAGGTACAGTGTACCCTCCACCACGCACCTTACGGTGAATTGCGGAGTATGTATGTAGATGTAGATGTAGAACTGTCTACGGGCGTCACGTGCAACGTTCGGTCTATTACAACTAGACGAGTTAGCACGCTACTCGCGGTAACGTGAGTGAGGTAGAGGGAAGATAGCGTCGTAGCGTCGTAACTTATATCAACAAACAAACAATACAGATACCTAGCGTTAGCAACAGGACGACGTTGAGAGAGGCGCTGGTTGAGAACCAGGAGCCACCACGACGATTTTCTCGGCCATTTCGAAAGGCTTGTACCAGTTGCAGTCTTGGTTTTTCTTTGAGTGTATACACCGTATGGCACTGTCATCATTCCAAATGATCTAGAGCACTTGATTCAATTTTTCACACAAAATCCGATGCAAATTCATTGCTCAATTTTTTGTAATTGAGCCTAACGGCTTCTATATCACTATCTGTGTTACATTATCCTTCGTTCGCGGCTGCTTTCGGGTAACCTGTGACTGGTTTTCGTATCCTTTTAAGAGCATTGCGCGGCATGACTCCGAGAGAGGGTACGTTGACCAGTGACGGGAGTGTGTTGTTGTCTAGCGACAAGTTCGGCGGTCGGTGCGGACAGGGTTGCACCTAACGGCGCTGCTTGTGGAAACCGTACTTGCCAAGTAACTGATTTTGGCACTGGCAGAGTTCGCTAGGCAAAGTATCATACATTCCATACGACTCGCTGTAAGCCGTGGACGGTGGGTTTTGCCAGCTCGTTACGAACCATAGACGGTCCCTCTCTTCGTTCATTCGATGACATCTGTTTTGAGTGCCAGTTAGGATTGAAAGTGCGGCCAGCTGCACTTAAAGGTACATCATGTACTGCTGCTACACTTCCGTTCAACTCGAGTTGTTTTCTGATTTTGACCGGTCGTTACACGTGCATCTAAGCCGCTCGGTCTTGACGACATTATATATACTCGTTCAGTAGATAATGAATACGAGATGTATACATGACAACTTTTTATTCATTTTCTTTCCTTATTTTCTTCTTCATTTTTCGTTCTTTTTGTTAGATTGCTAATTTCTATGTAATAATTCATCTACTGAGTCAAGGGATAATTTGATTGTCGGAACTCCATGTGTGCATCCCTGAGGAAAGTATGCATTGGCGACTGCTGGACATCTCTTACTTCCCAAAGCAACATAAACAAAATATTGGCGTGGCTGAACTGTAGGTTCGAATCCCCCTCGGGCATGGATATTTGTGCCGTCCTTAGTGTTAGCTAGTTCATAAGTAGTTTGTAAGTTTAGGGACTGAGGACCCCCTAGTTAAGTCCCATAAGCTATACAAACATTTGAACATTTGATTTTGAACTGTAGGTGGGTTAGAATTCCAATTGAAGCAGAATAAAGATTAGCTACGAGTGCTAAGGTGATCATCTTTCGTTAATCCAGGCAAACAAAGTCTTAAGAATTAATGTTAACAACAGCAAAGATCTACCTTTTGGAGACTATTTGCGCAGGTGGGGCGTAGGAGTAGTTGCCTTCTGCAGTTGTGCGTTCTGGTATCGCGCGCTGTCGCTGGTAGAGTCGTTGCGGCGTGAGCTTATTGTAGCTTATCTGTAACAGAAAAAATATGAACAAAGATTTGTAGCTAATAAATCAGGTTTGATTGCATGTCTAAAGTGTATGTTTTAATGCTCGTAATCTTCACAAGGAAATATTTTCGATTGAAACTTCCTGGCAGATTAAAATTGTGTGCCGGAACCGGGACTCGAATCTGGGACCTTTACTTCTCGTGGGCAAGCGCAATACCGACTGTGCTATCCCGCGAAAGGCAAAGGTATCAGGTTCGACTTCCGGTTCCGGCACACAATTTTAATTTGCCAGGATGTTTCATATCAGCGCACACTCCGCTGCAGAGTGAAAGTTTCAGAGCCGTGCAGCGCGCCACATTTACCCGCCCGAGCTCGCCTGCGTCCGGCCGCTGCGCTCTGCTGCCCGCACCGCGGATAGTCGAGCCCCATTGCACCGCTGTACACAGCGAGCGAGCTGCGGTGCGCCGTCGAGTCCCGACACTTGCCGGGCGAGCGGGTACCCGTCGGGCCCGTGCAACAGCGCTACACAAGGCGCTGTGAGCGGGACAATGCAGACAGTTCTGAGCAACACGTTGTAATGATCACAGCGTAGGCTTCACGCACTTTGTATGTTACCTACATTGCCATTGATAAGTTATCGATCGTTATGTCTGAAATAAATAGCGAACAGGACAGATCGTACCAACGTGCAAGGAGTAGACGATCCGAGGAAGAGAAAAAAGACGTTTCCAGGAAACTCGCGGAGAGAATCTACAAGCGTTTAAAGATATCTGGAGACAGCATTGTATGGGAGCGTTTTATGTTGATTGTAGGTAATGAAAATAAACCTGTGGGATTTACAGAGTGTAATGGCTGTCGTAAATTATTGTCGTTCCGTGATGACAGTGCCACTACGCTGTTACGGCACCTGAATATCTGCACAGCTCATCTTAATACTGATTTGAACGGTTGTAGCAATATTCCAGGGTCAGCAAAATCTTTTGTGCTGGAGAAATAAGTAAGAATGTGTGCAATAGATTTGCGGCCATTCAGAGCAGTTGCGGGAGAAGGATTTCGAGACCTCGCACAGGCACTGACACAGATAGGAGCACTGTACCCCACTACAAGTGCCAAAGACGTTCTTCCTCATCCTTCAACAGTTTCTAGAAACGTAAAAAGAATAACAGACGAATACCTGTTCGCAGACTACTGGCTTTTTAAAGATTTCCTGTTTACCTTGGCAGAATTTTAGCTAGATAATTAGTTGGACAACCGTGAACAAAATTAAATATCACATCATCGTAGGGCATATAATTTTTTGTCACATACATGAATTACATAGATTTACTAGCAACAAGGAACTGAAGAGATTTAAGGAATAATCTTGTTCTTTATGTTAGAGCCATCACATTAATATGAAGTTAAAGTGAAACACTGTGTAAGTAAATACTGAGCAAAGTACAAAACTAACTACAAATTTGCTGGAGCCGGCTAACGCGAAGCCAACGACTTTCAACATGTTTAATTTCCGGCGCGAGCCGATTCGGCTACCGTTTTGCTTCTGCACCACAAAATTGCACGATCTGCTTTTACCAGGTGCATTACTGCACACGTCAATCTTTCTTCTTTTTTTTTTTTTTCCTCGCAACTGATAGTACACTGACAATTCAGTAAGTGACGAAAAATCACAAGTGTCTCAAGATACATGAAAGACTGTCCAGCGACTGCGACCTTGAATGTCACCTCTCTAATAGTGGTGACTCCCTCGGGGTTTCAGCTACCACCAGCCAAAGGGAAAAGGAGGAATATAAAATAAAAGAAAACCACAACAATGATCCACACGCCTGTATCGAGGTACAGTAATTAGTTTACTTCCCTTGGAGTGATTAAGCGTAAGCTGAACCTCCTAACATTCTACCAGTTAATCGTTTCTAATGACCTCGATTGCAACTGAACTTTTATTCTTATTTTTATTTATTTACTTATTTTTTTCTTAGCAGTAAGGAAACATCAAGCAATTTAGCGAAATGTCCACAGAAACGCTGTTCGAACACGTGCTGAATGCGTATACTTGCTATCGCAGCACTAATGCTGCTCAAATCATGAGTGATTTGAGACAGCTCTATTACACTCGCGTTAATGAGTGTTCTAAAATGCATCGGTTAGTAAGCTTCCCGCTATCTAACTTTTTCAATACATGGTTTGTAAATGAAAAGTTGAATGTTTTGTTAGAAAGCTAAGTTGCTGTACTATCAGATGTCCAAAAATCAGATTTTTTAACCTCATAGTTTCTTCATAATCGAGTGAAAAGCATTATGAAACTGAAAATTCACGCGGAATGAAAAGCAGACGTGATATTTTTTTTTACAAGGAAGTAAAGATTTTAAGGAAAAAACTAAGTTAATAAACCGATGTGGGATGGTCGTTTGTAACGAGAACAGTTTTTACAGTGAGAAAATCGAAACAGTGTATTTCCCGCTAAGAGTGAAGCGGCTGGCGGGCGCATGCCGTGGCTAACAGCAGAGCGGCACGGGCGGCCGGGCGGACCGGGGCTCGGCGGGTAGTTCGGGTACCCGCGCTACCCGCCGCCGTCCGGCGAGGCTCGTGCCGGCAAACCGGGCAGCGCGTGGCCAGGCCCGCCCGGGAGGCGTGGCTACGAGCCCGAGCGAGCAGCTCAGGCCCGCTGCACGCCTGTGGAAAAATTCATTCTGAATATTTTCGATTGATTGCGTTTTATTTTCTGCATATTTGGAAACTAATGTACTTGCCTACACTCGAAAAATGTATAACATGAATTTTCATTATTATTACTGTGCTTCACTTTGTTGAATGGCTGCTATCAAGTTGCAACAATCCAGGAAAACTAACGATGATTTGCAAAACTTATTAGGATATATTATCCCATGAACTACTTAATATTTAGCATAAAATAAAGGAATTTCCTGGACAGGTCCAACTTTATTTTATTTATTTGTTTATTTTTCTAAATAGATACAGAATTTATTTTTAAGTACAGAATTTCTTTGATCTGATAGAGGCAGATGCCGAAATCACGTAATAAAGACCATTTGACCACTCTAGACGGTTTTATTCCTATTGTCTGCAAATTGTTTGTTATAAAACAAATTTTTATGTGAAACTTCCTGGCAGATTAAAATTGCGGCATCGTGAGTCGTGTCGGGATAGCACAGTCGGTAGTGCTTTTGCCCGCGAAAGGCAAAGGTCCCAGGTTCGAGTCCCGGTTCCCGCACACAATTTTAATCTGCCAGGAAGTTTCATATCTTCGCACACTCCGCTGCAGAGTGAAGTTTCATTCTGGAAATTTTTATGTCGTTATATAGATTTTGGCTTCATAAAAACTGAACATTGCCGTTTTCCTCTATGAAGCAAACACTGAGAGAACACATGCGTTATCCAACAGAGAAGATGCTCTTTCAGTTCAGTTATCAGAAACAGTTGTTCTTCAGTTATTCTTTCTTGTCTTTCTATTCATTTCAGTTGTCTGGTGTTGCGTAATACATTCGTAATCTACATGCCTGTGTGGTTTGTGATCGTAGTTCTTAATCATAAATGATATCGTCCCTGTAGCACTGGTACATAAACTAAATTCTTATTTATTGAGTGTTCACTGTTTATGAGACGATGCTACTTAGGCCGATGACGTATTTTGGCTAAAACAGTAATCCAGTAAACTTAATATTAAATTTGATGTAAACTTTTAACAGAGTGCACCATAAAACGTTACCTCACAGCCAGGTGACATAAATTTTACTTGCACAAGTATAAACAGTAATCTGGAAGTGCAGAAGTGTCTTTCTCGCTGTCTAAGGTAAGTGAACATTAATTTATTTATATCGGATATCGTGTATAGAAAGGAAGAGTGTTCACCTATGTTTTTATTCAATTTAACATTCTCCTCTAATTCTGCTACCAGACATTGTCTGGATATCTTGCTTAGTACTACACAACACAGTAGTTATATTCTGTCTCTAATCGAAATTATAGTCCGCGTCAGTTCCGTAGGCGGCTCATTTTTCAGCCATACTTCGCATGCACCTCCATTACCGCACTGGTAGCCATAATACATATTCTCTAGGCGCGTGACTGGCTGCGAGTGACTCAATGTTTCTCCTGTAGGCTCAACTATTAGCGCTCGGCAGTAGCTCCTCCCCTCCAAGCATCCCATATAGCTCCGCTTTTATGCGCGGAAGCGCCTTCCTATTCAACTATTATTCAAATATAATAATACCGCAATATTAATTGGTTTGCAGCAGAATGAGAATTTTACGTCGTTGTTAATATATATATATATATATATTATTTGTTATGCACGCAATACCATTGCACACAAACAACACACCCAGGTCAACACACTAATACACTGTTACTAATTGATTCATTTCTAAATTTATTATACTTCCAAATACACAGCGATATATTCATTAAACTATTATTTGTATAATTTGGTTCCTTTCAATGTGGGATCTAAAATATTACAAAATTAAAAAGATTGTGTGTCTGTACATCTTCATATTGTTCTGATATTTTTTGCCTTTTACGATTTGCCTAAGATGAAGTTTCTTTGTATGTACGTCTATCAATTCTGTTTCTTTCTGCATTAGTAGGTCCCAATAACACCACCTGTTGCCTTTAGACTTGAAACGTAATAAATGTATTTTAACTGAATATATTGAATTCACGTTCATAAACTGAACTGTTCATATATATTAGAATTCTGTAATAGCTCGTTTGTAATTCTCAGCAGTAATCTGAAAACAAATTGTCATCAGTAGAAATCTAATGTGGGCCAATATTTCAAATGTTCAAATGTTTGTAGGGCTTATGGGACTTAACAACGGGGTCATCAGTCCCTAAACTTACAAACTACTTATCAACTAGCTAATACTAAGGACGGCACAAATATCCATGCCCGGGGGGAGGGGGATTTAAACCCCCGACCGTAGTGGTCGTGCAGACCGTGACTGGCGCGCCGCAGATTGCTCGGCCACTACGGCCGGCCATATATTTTTTCCTGCGTTTTCTTTCTAGTTAGTTTCTATTTATGTATTTTATGAGGCAATCGCCTCGACCCTTGTTTTTATTTCATTATTATTGAAACAAATAACGAGAAAAAAGCCAAACGATTACAATCAAACGAATGAGCTACTCAAGCAGACCATCTACAAAGTCTTCTCTAAAATGTGGATTACCGTCAAAATGATCAATCATAATCTGGTAATATAGGACGTAAACCAGCTGCTCTTTGCATGGACGATCCAACTGTGTGGAGGGTCAGGGAATGCACTCTGGAGGATGTACTAGAAGTACTGTTGGTAATATTCGGGTTCTTGACAACTGCGCAATGTTGTTCGTTTACATATTGCAATAAATCGAGAAGTGATTTATCACCATTTTCAGACAGGTAGTGGACAGCCAGTCCGCCGTCCCATGTCACTGTGTGGGTCTTCGCTTGCAGGAATTAGTCCTTCGTAAAGTTGAGGTGGATTAGGCATCAGGTAGGGTGCTTTGTGAGGTGCAGAGATGTGGGAAATGGAGAGCACAAGGACGTGGGGGTGGACTGGCAGACTCCTCCTGACAATTACTGAAATTTGCCCTAAGAATCTGGCCTGTTGGTAAAGAAATACCCACCAAAAATGATGGCAACAGGTGATCTAACTATTGAATTAGATGCTTAATTTATAACACAAAAACAGCTGCTTGATAACATCCATTAACTGACAAACAAGAGTTCTCAGAACATTAAAAATTTCAAACAATTCGTCAGATTATTGTACATGTTGTTGTCCATGAATAAACGCCAATATCACATGAATAAATGACTGAGAGGTCCCTAATATACATGCATTTTCGCACAATGGCAAATAACTCAAAGGCACGAAAGAGACTAGGAGGTGTGCTATAAATTACGAGCGCTTTCCATACAAAACGATGTTTAAAAAAGCTGACAAAAAGGAAAAATCCTACATCTCGCCCAGATAAGCAATTGCAAATGACACGAATCCAAGTACAGCTGGTGCCGGCGTGACTTCAATCGGGACTGCGGCGGCAGTAAGTTATAGTGCTGCAAATCGCGGCCCGATCGAAATTAAACTTATCCACACAGAAGCGTAAATTCCCTACTCTGTGACCACGGTAGGCACACAGTGTCGAACGAAAATAAAGGCTCGGCTATGTCTCGCCAACTCAGACATGTGCACTAGACACAATATTGGCGACTCCGTAATTGACACCAGAGCTAGGATTAACGTTATCAGTACATCGATGCAGCTGATTCAGACTGACTGAGCCTATGAACGCTCTATGAGACTCAGGTCGACAGATAGAAGCTTCAGATAGTGTCTGAAAAGTGAATCCAAACCCCCAAGTCCACAAGACGCAATAGGTGGAAAATAACCGAAGCTTAAAATACACCCAACAAACACCTAAGTCGATCGAACTATACTGGCCAGTTTCCTTAACCCTTTATTTGGCACACACACGATAGGAAAATGTATTATTATTAAAATTAGAAAAACCAGTTTTGACCGCATTGAAACCTTATATATATATATATATATATATATATATATATATATATATATATTTCAATGCGGCCAAATATGGTTTTTAAAATTTTAATAATTGTAATGTGGTCGCTCTCCACCAGACTACAGGTGGAGTCGTCTACACAAACAGAATTATGTTACTTAAATGTGTAGGGCCATGTGAACAGATTTATACGATTTTTTGTTCCAAAATATACGAGAATTCCACTAAGGCTCACCGTCCGTCTCACAGAGACTCGACACCTCTCTCTCCCTCCAATACTACCCAGAAGCAGTTTAGAAACAGGCAGGATTCACTGACTTGGTCTCCCCATGGAACTCAGATCTGATAAAATTTGAAATAAAGTGGGGGGCAGTTTTCGACTTCTTTCACCTTATCGGGAAACAGAAGCATTTCTGCAAAGATATTGTCAGCAGATGTCCTTGTAAAGAAGGCCAACATCTGGCGGATCAAAAGCCAAACATGGTCTGCCTTCAGACAAGTCGATGGCTACCCTCGTCTTGCACGCCACACGTGGTACCTCATGACGATGATGCTAGGTGGATCCTGTGGAGACGCGTCTGGCAGATGTGCTTCCCATTGATGGTTAGATACCAGCTGGACTGGACATCTGATGCAAGAGTAGGATGCTGCACTGCTCACCATACTGATTTCCATCAAACATGCTGATGTTTGTGTTCAATCGCTTTCAGAGGATGTCGTGAGTGCATCACGAAGTACAGCAGCATGGCCGTCGAAATGCGTGGAAGGGTAAACATGGTCCATAGATAACTGTATTCAAGGAAGATGTATCTCAAGTAGAAAAAGGGTGCTGGGACGTCGGTTAGCTGTACTGGTGCTACTAGCAAGCTTGGAACAAGGGGCCTCATCAATAGTCTAGAAAGGCAAGTCGTAGTACGTCGCCACATCTTGATATGCATGCTGTACATGACAGAAATTGAGGCCTCCTTGCTCTTTGCATGGGTATGGGACTCATAGCTGAACTTTAACAACATGCCTTGACTTACAAACGATCGCAATGCCGCCAACATGCGCCTTGCCATTGTTGAAGGTATGGGGAACGTCTGCGCCACGTGTAGGATCCGGGATCATGTGAGCATAACCACCACGCCACACCATTCAGTTGACACGGATAGCCCTCCAGTGGTACATTACTTGTAAATCTTTACATGCAGTTTTCAATATTCCTACAAACCTTCTCACGTGAAATATTCTACTAACTTGGTTCAATTCAAGGATCTCCGTCCCATGTTCTCCACTTGTTAGATTGAACTTTTGGAGTTTCTTCACCAAGTTCTTTTTCACACTCTGCTCGGAAGATCTACTGATTAAGTGCATCTTCAGCAGACCATCTACATAATTCACATATTGTTTCCACTATATTATACCCAGAGTTCCAAGAGAAAAAAATGTCACTTAAAAAGACGCAATGGCACTCTACAGCAGCGCTCGACTGAATGCAGGGAAGCTGCGTCGCCGTTGTTATTGACTTGTAGGGCTCCTGATGTTCCTATCAACAATCGCCATTGCATTGTTGCTGCTAAAACTTCAGGGTAGTATGGCCGTGGTCTATGAAACTCTTATGTTCCTGATGTTTCGTCCAAGATTGCGTTGGACATCGTCAGAGGCGCTCCTCTTTCGCTGAGTCTTGCCGACTGACGAGTCGGGCGTGTGGTAACGACATAATAGTGTAGAATATGGGGGCGTGGTTGAAGTCACACGCGTTGAGCAGAGATAATCCTTGTCAGAGATAAAAACTTCACTACCGACTGTCGCTTCGTCAAAGATGAGAAACTGCTTAGCGATTTTGCAGCGCTACGGTCCATATGTCGCTAAGTTTCATTTTCTCTTCTATCCTATTAAAATTATCATTATTTTTATATATTTCAATAGCTTCTCTACATAATCATGCATAATAATGTTTCGTTGTAGATCAAATTTTTGTTTCAGATATTTTAACTTTATGATTCCCTGCATGCTCTACTGCAGCAGATTTATATATTTTTCCTAGTCGGCAAAGACATGTTCTTTTAGTCGTGACACTCCTCTTTGTGGTTCCAATGTAAACTTTACCACGTGTACACGGAATTTCATATACATGCCAAGAGAGGACGGCGGTTATCTTCTATAGATCGGATAATTGACGTGCGGTATTTTCATTGTTGGTCTAAAAACTGATATAATGTTATGTATCTGTAAATTCTTTCCGATTTGATCCGTTACCGTGTTCTTCCTTTGTTGTGGTTCGTCCTTGATATTCAGAATTGTTAGGTCGCAAAATTCTATTAAACTCTTTCACTGAGTAACCATTTCTCTGAATTGCTTGCTTCAGATGTAATTCGGCGTTCAGGTGTCCCGGTGTGCAAATCCGTTTGGATCTATCGACAAGACTTTTAATAATGTAGAGTAGCCATTGAAATATATAAACATAAGGATAATGGGACAATGAAACTTATCGATAATGGACAGTAGCGCTGCATAACAGCTAAGCAGTTTTTCATCTTTAACTAGGCGACAGCCGATAGTGAAGTTACTATCTCTGACAAGGATTATTTCTGCTCATCACGTGTGACTTCGACCACGTACCTTTTTCTACACTATATACGTCGTTCTCAGACGTCCAAGCCATCAGGCGGCAAGACTCAGCGGAAGAGGAACGCCTCTGAGGATGTACAACGCAGTCTTAGACGAAAGGTCAGAACAGCAGAGTTCCAAAGACCACAGCGATACTACATGGAAGATTTAGCAGTAACAATGTCATCCGGTCGTGAAAGCCTTCATTCTATGAATCGACATTGCAGTTTCTATTTATCGAGGAAACAGCATTGGTTTCTTTTATTTTGTCAGTATATAAGTATGAATACCAGATAGAGGCCGTAATTCTAGTGCAATTTTCGGCACACTTTAGAAGCGAAATCGCGCCTATTTAGCGTATGATTGGCAATGTAATGTAGCACATTAGCATGATAACAGACCGCTACTTATTCCTTTAAAAGAACGCTACCGAATCTCTTACCCACCCTTATAAAACCCTGATTCTAATCACCACGTTGTCTACGAGGCGTTAAACTCTGGTCTTGCTTCTTCCCTCTCTGGCGGTCGCTAGTTTGTGCTAATGACCTATTATAAAAGAAAATGTGAGCAGGCAGGAAAAGGAACACAACCACGAAGCAAAAGAGAAATGGTAAGAGGGAGTACGTTTTCCCCGTCTCTTTTCTTTCTTAACTAAGAGTAATTTCATGCTCTTTACGGACAAATGCAAGTATTGATCAATGCGTCTTACTTTTATCATCACATTTTAATTATGTTAAGTATCCGAATCTGTGGTACTACCACTGGAAAGGGATCTGTCTGTTTCGGCACTTGTCCTTTTATCAGCATGCGTTTGTAAAATCAACATTTTTGCAATACATGTCAGTTATATGCGTGCAAAGGCTAACAACTATAAATCGAAGAGGTTTAACTTCTCTTCTTTGGGCGGTAATAGTAGTAATACTAATAGCCGTATGTGACCAGAGTTCTAATTAAGGCAACATTTATTTGAGGGAAATTTTGCATATAATACTTTCATAAGACGGATAGAATAGACGTTTTTCTGGGCACTGACAAGAACAATTAGCCACGAATATGTTCATTTCTATATTTGCAATTTTGGAGCTAAGTTTGTCACTATTAGATTAACATACAGTAATCGATTTTGCATTAATAAATTTGTATATGAATGGTAAGAATAGTTAAAGAAATAATTGATTATTGAATAGATAATCTTTTATGTGATCTGTCGACAATAATAGTCGTATAAATGCGTTTATTACTTACATTTTCAACGAAGTACACTTAGTAAGACTTTAGCTTCCATTTGTACCAAAAATTAAAGACGTCAGCTACATTTCAATTTTTTTTTTAATTTCTGCGATTTACGTTTATTAATATTCATGTTTTATCTGTTGATGTCGTATTGCACTGCACCATGCTGGTGTGGAAATTTTGATGAGAGTCGCGGCACTAAATTTTAAATACGATAGGGTACATTATAAAACGAGTTTCCGTGTACACAACAGCCAAACAGAGGTAATAAATTTGAAATTCATATTTGTTATACAGTCAACATTGTTTGGTTACATTTGCTAAAGTCATAATATTAATATCAACTTAATGTTTCAATAAGTATCAAAGTATTTGCATTCAATTTCAAGAGAATTCATTTGTCGTGTAATTAGCATAGCAGTTATTTAATGGAGTGATTGTTTCCATAAACGTTAAAATTCAGAATCATTAATGTAAAACATTTTCTCTTTTTCAACGGAATCAGTTCCGTAGACAAATGGCGTACCAATACTTAAATTTCACTAAACATTTCCCAGGCAAATTGTTTAATGTACTGACCACTCTGAATTTTACCTCCTGTAGCGTGCCCTCATATATTTGTTTAAAATTCCCATGCTTTAAATAGAAAAGTTTCACGAAGTTTAGGAAAACAATTTTCCTACCTTTGTCAAGAGATCGTCCTACATGGTTTATTTCAGTGACTTCATTTTTCCCCTCTTATGGCAAACATAACGACTTTGTTACTGATAAAATTTATCTTCACCTACGATTAATTTATTCATTCATGTGAATATTTCCTAGGTCCGCCTAGCTGATATCTTCAAATGAGAATTCTGTAACATCAGCGGAAGTGATGCATACTGTCTGCTCTGAACGAACAAAAGCATGTACACTATATATCGTTGATTCCCGGCAGTATACAAGCCTCCTTCACTCCATCGCACCATCCCACACTTCCGAGAAACTACCTGAGTTGAGTCTTAACATTAATAAACTCCATCTACTGGATCAAACCACTCTCAAATATAAATGCAGTATCCGACACTAGTTCTTAGTCCTAGTCAGCCAGTATAAGAGGTATAAAATGGGTTTCCTTATCAACATAACGTGCTTTTAATTGGTGGTAAAATCTGCCAAAAACGAAAATAAGCTGTTGATTACCATTGTTACTGCAGTCTGCGGTGAACAATCATAGTTTCGTATTGTCAGATGAAACAGAATTCCAAATGTTCAATGACAGTTAACTCTTTGTTTATATTAGGAGGGTTGTTCCGAAAGTAACTGAGGCCTTTCTTGTAGTACTCTTTATTATTAGAGTACCCAACAGCCCTTTTCGACATAGTCTTCTTTATAAGCGAAACATTTCCGTCATCGTTGAATCAACCATTCGAATCTGAAAACAAAGAGCACTGTTTATTGCTTAATACCGCTTTCACCTCATCTGTGTCCTGGAAGTGTCGTTTCCGAAGACTGTCCTTCACTGGTCCAAACAGGAAGAACTCGTAAGGTGCTAAATCTGGAGTACACGGTGGATGAGGGACCACTGACCACGCAGTTTGCCTATTTCCTGACGCATGGGTTCATGAAGCAATGACATGATTTATTTCCATCGATTTCAATTTATTGGTTTGTCGCTCCTCCCTTACGGCTTCTCGAAGCTCTCTGCATGTCTTAATGTAGCTGTAATCGTTCACGGTACAACCACGTTACAGAAAATCATCACGAATCAGCTTCTTTGCTGATCGCTAGATTTTGAACTTTTCTGGTCTTGGAGAGCAGAAGCAGCGTCTACTGATTCATTGTTTTCGGATCATGGGCACTTACATATGTTACGCTCCCCTGTGACCAGATGAGAGGAACGAACTTTCACCCTTCTGTGATTCATATCGCGTGTGACCCACCTCGGTATCACTTCTATACGTTTTCTGACACCCTAACTATTGTGGCAACAGTCAATTTGTACAGCAAGCTCACGAGCTGTGATTCACCTGTCCGCGTGAATCAGTTCATGGAGGGTCGCAATTTCGGACCTCCCTCTGCGTGGTTTCTCTTCAGTGCTCCTTTTTCTTTCTTTAAACTTCATCACACATCTTTGTGTCGGTCGTGCTGTTTGTCTCGATATTTATCAGCTTCCTATGGATGTCAAAAAGGCCGCACCGTTCCTTGTTAACAATTCAGTGACTTCCCACTGTTTCAGCTTGTAATCTATGTCTGTTTCCTACGATAAAAGATATTACAGAATTGAGAATCCATATTGAGCTACTCTACTAAAATGTTCAATTTTAGCTACATACATGAGATCAAAGACACGTAACGCCCACAGTCGCAGTACTCTCGGAACGGTCCTCATATTGACTGCCAAGTCCATAGCTAGGCGTCAGCCTCTTTCAAAGCACAGCCACAACAGCGAGTAGCAGCTGTTTGCGTCTTATGATATTCTGCATCCCTCTGACAGAAGGTTCTCCGCCATTCTGGAAATTCGTTGCTCCTTTAAACATAATAAACAATGACTATCATCAACAAAAAGTACCCACGACATTAAAATGAAAAATATATCCATGAAATGTTGAGTAAAAGGTTTACTCTCGGGTGTTTGTGTCGCTCTGGCACAATATTTTGCATTCGTAGCTCGCTGCCTTCTTCAGGTGCTACCTGAGACTGGTTTCTTGGAGGATCGTGTCCAGTATTTATGCCCAGAAGGCGCTTGGAGCTTTGTTTTCGGTTGCTAGTAAGCTGTTTCCCCTTCCATGGTGCTCTGTCGGTCGTCCGTGCCCATCTCGGCCGCCATCTGTGGCCGCGGGAGCTCTCTCAGGCCTGTCCCACCTTGTCGCTCCATTCACGATCCACGCCCACCTGGCGCTACTCATGAAGTGTTCACAGTTCCCTGGTGTTCCAACAGACGTCCGCAGCCCGTTCATTCACTATCTGCAGTTGTGGCAAGTGTCTGAGGCCCGTCCTGCGTCAGGCGCTCATCTGGCGCTGCTCGTGAGTTGTTGACAGTTTTTCGTGGTGTTCCGACCGAAGTCCGCGCCCTGCTCGTTCACCATCAATGGTCATAGCAGGTGGCTGCGGCCCGTCCTGCTTTGTGTCCAGAGCCGGACTCCACGCCGAGCTGCGCTGGTAGACTCAGACTCAGTTTATTAGATTGTCTGTGATCTTGATCTCGATGTCCTCCTTTATGACACTATCACACTGTTTAGGCGTCTGTGTCGCAATTTTGATGTTGCTGTAGTCCATCGAATGACCGAGCACCAGACAGTGCTCCGCTATGGCTGAATTAGTCACCAAAGTATGGTGTGCATCTGGTGTTCTATGCATCTTACGTCCATTGTCCTGATTGTCTGGCCGATGTATGACATATCATACTGGCATGGGATATTGTAAATTTTGGTATATGTAGCCTCAGGTCATCCTTCACACTCCCCAACACTGACAAAATCTTGGAGTGTGGGCAGAATATGCTCCTTATATATCAATAGAATTCTACTGGTCTTTGCAGAGATAGGTGCAGCATATGGAAAGTATGTCACCTTCTTTGCCTCCTCTTCTGTACCCTGTGGCTTGCTGGTAGCACGAAGTGCCCTCTGGATGACTATGAAGAATTAATCATTTCTGCTGAATACCAGCTATAGATGTTCCATCTCTCTATCCAGACTTTCCAGATCTGACAGAGCCTAAGCCCTTTGCACTAGTGTTCTCAAGATTCCATTGTTATGTGCCGGGCGGTGGCAGCTGCTGCCTTGAAAATGTAAATCAGTGTGGGTGGGCTTGTGATACATGCTGTGCCATAGAGTGCGATCTGCCTACCTCTTGACCAGGAATCTAGGAATGCGAGCTGTTCAACCTTCTCTAGCTCCATTGTGTTTTGTGTACTCAGGTGGCGTGAGTTTAGATGTTCTATAAAGTCTTCTAGCTTCTCTCTGCCATGGGGCCAAATGTCAAATCTGTCATCAACATACCTAAAAAAGCAGTTAGGCTGATAAGCGGCTGATACTAGTGCCTCCTCTTCGAACCTTTCCATGAAAAGGTTGGCTACCAGGGGTGATAAAGTGCTGCCCATTGCCACTCCCGTTTGCTCATAAAATTTACCCCTGGAAAGAAAATATGTTGAGGTCAGTACAAGCTTGAACAAGTCAAGCAGGGCACCATCGAACTACTCTCCAATGATATCAAGTGAATCAGTGAGTGGCACTCGTTTAAAGAGCGACACCACATCGAAACTGACCATGATGTCAGAGTTCATGGTATAGGCGTTGTAGGAAGTCCTCTGAGTTCCGGATGTGGTGTGCGCATTTACACACATATGGTGACATCCATACATCCACAGAGGACTTCGTGCTACCAGCAAGCCACAGGGCACAGAAGAGGTGGCAGAGAAAGTGGCATACCTGCCATATGCTGGACCTATCTCTGCAAAGATCAGCAGAATTCTGTTGAAATATGATATTAGGAGCATATTCTGCCCACCCTCCGAGATTGGGACAATATTGAAGAATATGTATGATGATTTGGGGCTACGTAAACTAGGCATTTACAATATCCCATGCCAGTGTTATTTTACATTGGCCTGACCACCAGGACAGTGGACGTAAGATACAAAGAACACCACATGCGCATCATACTTAGGTGACTAATTCTGCCATAGCGGAGCACTGTCTGGAGCTCGGTTACTCAATGGACTACAGCAACACCAAATCTGCGACCTAGAGGCCTAGGCTGTGGGTTAGTTAGGAGGCCATCGAGATCACAGACAATCTAATTAACCGTGACAGCGGTTACCAGGTCAGCTCGGCGTGGAGTTCGGCTCTGGAACTTATCAGGGCACAATGAAAGGAGACAAAAACTCCTCAAGAAGCGAAGACACCTCAGGAGCAGCGCCAGGAGGGCATGGACCGCAAGCAGAATGAGCGACACAGGACGGGCCTTATACAGCTGCCACGATGACAGATGGTGGACGAGCTGGGCGCGGACATTGGTTGGAGCACCAGGAAAGTGTCTACATCTACATGGGATACTCTGCAAATCACATTTAAGTGCCTGGCACAGGGTTCATCAAACCACAATTATACTATTTATCTCCCATTCCATTCCCGAATAGCGCGTGGGAAGAATGAACACCTGAATCACTCTGTTGGAGATCCGATTTCTCGTATTTTATTCTGATGATCATTTCTACCAATGTAAGTGGGAGTGCACAATATATTTTCGCATTCGGTGGAGAATGTTGGCGATTGGAGTTTCGCAAGTAGCCCACTCCGCAGCGATAAGCGCCGTTGTTGTAATGATTCCCATCCCAGATCCTGTATCATTTCCATAACGCTTTCTCCCCTGTATCATGACAATATGAAACGAGCTGCCCTTCTTTGGACTCTTTCGATGTCCTCCGTCAAACCCACCTCATAAGGATCCCACACTAGGTAGCAATACTCCAAATATAGACGAACAAGCGTAGTGTATGCAGTTTCTTTTATATTTCTGTTGCATCTTTTAAGGGTTCTGCCAATAAAACGCAGTCTCTGGTTCGCCTTTCCCACGATATCATCTAAGTGTTCTTTACAATTTAAGTCTGAAGTAATAGTAATTCCTAGGTATTTTGTGGAGTTTACGGCCTTCACATTTGATTGATTTATCTTGTAAACAAAGTTTAAGGGATTTCTTTTCGTACTCATGTGGATGACTTCACACTTCTCATTATTTAGAGGCAATTGCCAATTTTTACAGCATACTGATATCTTATTCCGATCGTTCTGCAGTTGGTTTTGATCTTCAGATGATTTTACTAGACGGTAAATAACGGCGTCATCTGCAAACAACCTAAGAGAGCTACTTAGATTATCCGCTAAATCGTTTATGTAAATAAGAAACAGCAGAGGACCAATAACACTACCCTGTGGAACGCCCGATATCACCTCTCTTTTAGTCGATGCCTTACCGTCGATTACTACCAACTGTGTCCTCTCTGACAATCTGACAAGAAATCCCCTATCCAATCGCAAATCTCGAGCGATATACCATAACCACGCAATTTGATTAAAAGCCGTTTTGTGAGGTATGGTGTCAAAAGCTTTCTGAAAATCAAGAAATACGGAATCGATTTGCGAACCTTTGTCGATAGCACCCATCACTTCGTGTGAATAAAGAGCTAGTTGTGTTTCGCATGAACGATATTTTCTAAATCCGTGTTGACCTTGGGTCAATAGATCGCTCTGTTCGAGATAATTCATAATGTTTGAATACAGGATGTTCCAAAACCCTTCTGCAAATTGACGTCAGTGAAATAGGCCTGTAGTTTAGTGAGTTACTCCTACTGCCTTTTTTTAATATAGGTGTGACCTGAGCAACTTTCCAATCTTTTGGTACAGATCCTTCTATGAGAGAGCAGTTGTATATGACTGTTAAGTAAGAAGCTATCGCTTCAGCATAATCAGATAGAAATCTAATGGGTATACAATCCGGACCAGAAGACTTGTTTTTGTTAAGTGATTTTAGTTTTTGCATTCACAACAACACAACTCAACACCTCACGAGCACCGCCAGCGGGTGCGGACCGCGAACGGAGCACCTGATGTGGGTTGGGCCTCAGGCAGCTGATGGTGAACGAGCCAGGTGCAGAAGTAGGTCGGAGCACAACGAAACTGTCAAAAACTCAAAAGCACCGCCAGACGGGCGTGGACCGTGAACGGATCACATGAGGTGGGATGGGCTGCAGACACCTGCCACGACTACAGATGGTGAATGAGCTGGGTACAGACGTCCATTGGAACACCATGGAAGTGTCAACAGTTCAGGGGCAGCACCAGGCGTGCGCGGACAGCGTATGGAGCGCCCAAGGCAGGGCAGGCCTGAGAGAACTCCCACGGTCACAGATGGCGGCCGAGCACCTTCTGGGTATAAATACTGGGCATGATCATCCAAGACGTCAGTCTCAGGTAGCACCTGAAGAAGGCAGCGAGTTACGATGCCGAAAAATTGTGTCAAAGTGACACAAACATCCAACAGTAAACCCGTTACTCAACATGTCAAGTGTTCGCCGGGAAAGCCTCAAGAAATATATCCATGTTCAAATTAACTTAACTCCTACATTATGTACTCATGGCTTCGCACTATTATGTTCTCACTACGATCACATTTGCAATGTATTTAGGAGAATCACATGGCTAAATACATCAATCCCACTTTCGCAATTGAATAGAATGTGCATGTTTGCTCAAGCATGTATTTCTTGACGTGATTCTGTATCTTTTACTCTTGTAGATAAAAATGTTTAGGTAGTTGCCACTGTAGGTCAAATGTAGCAATAAAATAACCATTAAGATCTAGCTCTTTCAACTCTTTCGGTGTTGCACATTCTCAGCTTGGAATTATCGCTGCCCCCCAAAGGGCCTCACATTTCTTCCGTGATATGTGCGTGGCAACCACAGGCCCTTCTTCTCTTTATGGACCGCATTTCATTTCCCTCCCTACCGGCGGACTGGTCTTCTATTGTACCTGCCCGCCACATTTTATATGTCGGGGGTGCGATAGTTTCCCTTGTTTGCATAGCAGCTGTGGTAGCTTGAAACGTGTTCATAATCGAGTGGTTTGTAGTTATGTGTCAGTTACTGTGTGACCACGCTGTGGGCGAGGCTAGCTGGCAGTCAGCCCTGCGGAGGCGATGGGTTACAAACTTTGGGCCGGCGTCTGGTCTGTGGGGTGTATCACTGGCGGACATCAAGTGCCATTGTCGAATGCTGAAACTCGTATCCAAAAATAGTTATATTCTTTGTTCATAATGAACAAATGAGATTCTCAAGTATCTATGGAAAGACAGGCAGGACTTCGGTGACTTGACCTCACTCAGTCCACCCTACCCATCAATTGTGTTAGACGCGCAAGTCGCCTATGTGACGTCACTTAATATTCTTGCACCAGGCATGTCTAACACGATTCCAGGTGGCGTCTAAAAGCCAAAAAATGCCATAAGATGCTGTACCCTGCTGCCGGCGTTACTGAAAATATTTCGATTGAGAAGTGCCTTCCTTGCTGCCGAAACCACCAAAACAGCTGACGTCGATTCGATGACTTCCCGATTCGATGACCAACATTGACGGATGTTGGGTACTTATATACTCCAAAACAGTTTCATTTCGTTATGGGTGCCACCAATGCCAGAACCTACAGGTAGAGTGATATGAAAACCGAACAGCTTATAAGGTAGCCATTGCATCTGGGTATAAAACAAACACATCATTTAAGTGCACTTTTTCAAGACAAAAGCAGATTTTATGAAGAGACAACGTCTAGTTCCCCTTTTTCTGTGTAGAGCAACAAATCTGTGGAAACAGTTTGTTCATAGGTAAACGGGGATTATTACAACAGCATGTACGCGATTTGAAGCACTTCTTTGTTCAATGCTCTAATTTGTTCAATATTTTCTGTAATTATTTTTGTAGGTATTTTTATAATCAGTTACATATGGATCGACCCGAATTCCTCTCTCGCCGCAGCCTCTTCTTTCCCGAGTAACACTCTGCATCCTTATATATTTGTTTTTCCCTAAAGTTTATATCCTCTACAGCTTCCTCGTACCGTGTGGGTTACTCGCAGATCCCTTCACACATGTCCTGCTATCGTATAACTTTTTGTATTCTTTCTTCGCCGATTCTACAGAGATCCTCCTCAGTCGTAATCAGTCCACCAAATTATCAACATTCTTCTGCAGCACCATATCTCGAATACACAGAATCTGTTGTATTCCAATGTTCCTACAGTTAGGGTTTCACTTCCATACGAAGCTGACTTCAAACGTGTGTCACTTGCGAGTTAATAATTATGGATAATATTGGTACTATCGTTGCAAATTCTTCGTGTAAGCGCTATAACGAGAATCCATAAGTAAATTACAATGTTTCCACTTTTTAAATATTTGTAATCTATGGGTTTTCGTTTTAGCAACTGCTTCTACTTCTGAAAGAAAGGTTAAATATTCAGGCATTAATAATCAGACATACCGTTACAAATGAGCCTGATATTTTTCTTAATGATAATCCAATCTACAGTCACTTCCTAGCTGTAGAGATCTTCTATCGCTGACCATTAGCAAACATCCACATCTATGTCTTGTGAATGAAATGAATACACTTATTGAATGACAATGAAAATAAATAATCATATTTAAACGGGCTTTTATTGTTATAGATTCACTTATTTCTATTTCTGGGATAGCCTATAGGAAACAATTCGATCTATTACAGCCGTTTCGCTGACTTGACATTCATTGTCACGTACAGGGTGGTCCAAAGATTCAGAAACACCATGATGAGATCCAAAGTAGTAGCAAAACAGTCGGTACACATGAGAAAGAGGAAGGGAAAAATCTTGTTAGCTATGAGGTATTGACAGCCACCATCCAGTATTCAACTAAAAACTTTGCAATGCGGAGGTGGTTCTGTGACATAGCGAATGTCACAATAAAAAACTTTAAACTTTATATTTTAAACATCACGTTATTCATCACCTGGCTGTAAACAAATACGTGTAGCAACAGTGAGAGTCTCGGCAGAGTGAGTGCTACGTAGCAAAAGGGCATTAAGCCAACGTTTCACATTCTATAAAGAACACGAACTGTGACACGAGCAGTTTCATGTGCTGCTCATTACGTCGGACTCTCAATGCTGACCTCCGTGCCCGGTCCTGACGAATTTTAACCAACACATCCCCACGCAGTTTATCGAACGCACCAACAGTAAACTGTTTAAGATGATCCAAATCCCGCACATTCCCGGAATGAAACAGTGCTTTGGCATGACCCCACAGGTAAAAATGAGAAACCTGAACTTGGTGGCCACCCCATTGCACCTGTTTTGTGGGAACCACGTTGCGTCCATAATTTCTGGTCTCCATCATGCTGGAAGATTTCTGGAAATATCCGGTCCACTGTAAACAGGAAGGAAACACTTATTCATCCAAAACCTCAGTTAACCGTCGGTTGTTAGTGCACTGTTCATAAACAATAGTCTCAGTACTTTGGTACCCCTACACTGCACCAGAACATTAGCTTTTGCGACGGGTCCGTCTTAAATGAATCGATACAGTAAGAATTTCTGTCGGACCAGTACGCTAGTTCACTTGAGAATTGCTAAATGAACTCGCCTCATCCGTGAGTAGGTTCTGATGAGGAAAACTGGGTTTACCTTTAGCTGTTGCATCATCGATTCATTGTTATTTAGAAGTTGGAGCAGCTGAATGTTGTTAGGCTGAAATTTGTGCGGCGATAAAAATTTTAGTGGAGGTACGGCTAACCTCACGTTCCTGCAACAGGTGACGTGTGCTCCATTGCGGACTCTGCTAAATGATACTAGCGCTGTTATTGCTTCACCGGTGGTGGACTTCGGTCTTCCAGTTTCGGTTTAGTGGAGGCAGAACCTATTGTCCGAATTTGACAAAAAGCTGGTCAAGAGAGAGATTGACTGTTTAGTTGGATGGCGACACTTGAAATCCTCACCAATGACGCGCGTGCTTCTACCTCCTGACATCAAAATGATTTAAATGCCCTTTTCTTATGTTAATGACATTATCATTGCCTTTCCTCATGTAGAGTGAATTCGTTTCGTTCTATGTTGATCAGTTTTGATTCTATGAGTGTTTCCAGACTTATCAACCACCCTGTATACTTATATTTACAACCAATATGGTGATAAAAATGATATGTATTCTTACTAGCAACATAAGAATTATGTTTCACTTAGACCTACAATTATTAAATGAGAAAATAAAATTGCTATTAACAACTACTATACTGCTATTATTATTATTAAAGAACTCAAATGTTACTTGGTCTATATGGATTCAATTTTATGACAACATTGGTCATTTTAAGTTTTGTCAAATGGGTATACAGTCTTAATTATGGAATTTGGCAGAAGACGTTACTCAGAATGTTAACAAACGACTTAGGAAATATCGCTAACCCTTTCAGCTGATTTACGTTTCTTAAACATTAGTCACTTGATGTCAAAACTCACTTGACAATAATTATTCTTAAGGCGTGAAATTAATCTCTTGTGTAGTATATCTGAGAAATCTAAATTGCACACTATGTTTTGACACAGTCTCTATATTTATTTTTTTGAAGTTTCACCAACAAAAAAATGTTGTTAATGATTGCAAAATGTGAAATTATTCTTTTAAATTGACGTTGAAATTATTACGTCACACATGACCAACCCTATTTAAAAAGTTTTTGACCGCATCTTCATAGATAATGAGTAAGTTCTACAAATAAATGTTCAAACGTTTGTAGAGCTTATGGGACTTAACTTCGGGGTCATCAGTCCGTAAACTTACAAACTACTTATGAACTAGCTATGAACTAAGGACGGCATAAATATCGATGCCCGTGGGGGGTGGGGGAATTCGAACCCCCGACCGTAGTGGCCGTGCAGACTGTGACTGACGCGTCACGGAACGCTCGGCCACCGCGGCCGGCTTCTACAAATATTTTTAAGTACAGACTATTTAGGAGATGGCATTTAGTAAAGATATTAATGGTTAATGATAAGTGATAAATGATGAATGATGTATTATAAATAAATGTAACAAGATAAGTAACCAATGTAATTAATTAAAGTCGCCAAAAGATTTTTATCCATCGATTTCGACTTCTCCTTGCTGTAGAGACTTCTACTCACGTCCAATCAATTTGTTTCCTCCCTCTACCATGTATTACTCCTCAGGATACCATCTTTTCGAATTTTCGAATCATGTTCTGGAGACCTACGGCAGTTATCGGACCAACGCCTCTTTTCATACCGTTCAATGTCGGGGATGTCTGGAGAGCAACTAATGCACAGTCATCATTCATGTAAAACAGCTTTGTCAGCCTAGCGCGATCCTACTTTGCGACAGTCATGTCGAACGTCTCAGACGCGAAATGAGGAAGAGCATGTTTATACGAACTTAAATGAGTCGTGCGCAGATAGGTGTTTTCATGTGCATAATCTTACACATACAACACCATATATTCAAATGTTTGTAAATCTAAGGGGCTTAACTACCTTCGTCATTAGTTCCTAGGCTTACAAAGTACTTAAACTACTTCGAAGTAACTTATGCTAAGACATCACAAATACCCATGCCCGAGTGAGGACTCGAACCTCCAACGTCGAGCAACCGCGCGCTCCACAGCATGGCGTCTTAAAACATTCGGTCACTCAACCGCTGCCACTATTGATCAGTCTTTACACTATTTTTCTTGTACCACATGTTGTCCTGCTTTTCCGATAAAATTCCGTTGCAGTTTGACGTTATTCAAATGTTTGTAATTCTATGGGACCAAACTACGTTGGTCATCAGTCCCTCGACTTACAAACTTAAACTAAGTTAAACTAACCTAGGACAACACACACATCCATCCATGCCCGAGGGAGGATTCGAAACTCCGACGCGGGAGGCTGCGAAATCCGTAACATGGCGCTCCAGACCGCTCGACTACTCCCGCGCGGCTTTGACGTTATTCCTAGCAGCGATGGCATCTTTACAGCGTTTTGAAAATTTAATTATAATCACTCGGTGTTTGCGAAATTTCTTCCACCAAACTTTCTCCTCAGAATGCGAACCTACTTCATCATAATACGATAAATAAGGTCGAAAACTGAATGATTTATTTTTTTTTTCTTTCCGTGCGCCGTTATTGAATGTAACTGTAGAGAAATATAAAAGTGTAACACGTAGGCTTGCACCTCTGGCATGTTCATTAATTAAAACTTCCGGGGTAAGATGCCATGGTCCACCTCCCTTGTGATGTGGAATCCGGTGAAGAGGAATGTAATGGCTTCTTGATGCTCCTAAACAGTATTAATCGGTAGATACAATTTCCTTTTGAGAAAGAGGAAAATGGACAATTGAATTTCTTGGACGTATGAGTTATCAAACGGACAGTTGCGACCTTGGAGCATAAGTTATGTAGAAAAGAAACACACACAGACGGTTACCTCCATAAGGATTCCAATCATCAACCTAGGCTGAATAGAGGTGTCATCAAAACATTGGTGGATAGAGCCAATAATATTTGTGGGCCAGTTTATCGGAAGTTGAATTAAACCATTTGCGAACGGCTTTCAAGAAAAAAATATATGCCGATAAAGATTTAGATCGAGCACTCCATCCTGGAAGATAAGTGTCAGAAAACATGCGACAACAGTAACTGTCGGCTGGGAATGTTTTCTTCCATTTGTCCATTACATCACGGATCGTATTTGGAAAGATTTGGCCAAGTTTCAAGTAGAAAATTTAGACTCACCAAGAAGATTAGTGAATGTTTACGATCGGTGGAAGATGTACGAAACGCTCTAACAATGCCTGGAGTGTATAAAATTTAGTCTAGCTGTGACTTGGTCTACAACAACGAAAAGAAGTGTTAATACCCGCTTTATGGAACACAAAAGGAATTGTCCACTGGGACAGACCGACATATCAGCTGTAGCGGAACATCTATTTACCAACGGGGATCCGGGGATCATGAAATAAAATTCTGTGAAACTGGCGTGTTAGCCAAGACCTCACATTATTACACTCTCATGTATAGAGAGGCCATAGAGATCCAGAAGCACCATTATAATTTCAATAGAAAAGAAGAATATTTGAAATTAGATAAGATATGGCGGTCGACATTGCACCAACGATGTGACATTCGATTACCTGACACCTGGTGGCACCCTCTATGCGCTCTATGTAACCAGGACCTAAAGCAGCTAGAAGCCAGTATTCGACTCCTCCCCCCCCCCTGAACATACTACCCGCAGTAGGCCAGGAAACGTCGAGAGAAGAAAGTCTTACAGATGGACCATGGCATCTTTTCCCGAAAGTCTTAATTAATGATTATGAAAGTGGTTCGTAAAACACTCTGCGAGGCACTTACATGTGATTTTCAGAGTAGATGTAAGTACAATATAATCCCGAAAACTCGGTTTAAAGTGGACCGAATGTTGGCCGAGTTTGTGAAAATGCCGGGTTATCGAGAACGGCGTTAAAAAAGAGTAGGTACGATTTTTTTGTTATAAAATACTTTCAATTTTTATTTTAGAATACAATATAAATGATGGAATACATTAAATCGAAATAAATTTGAGAAAACATCTAAGAAATGATATTCGTTACTTACTAGTAAGTTCTCTAATTTACATTTAGGAAACTATTTTAAGAAGGCATACAGCATTGAACAATGAAGACTATGGACAATAGTGATTTCTCTATACTTATAAGATGCATTTGTAGTCTGTCTGATACGGTCAGGGGGGTTCGAATCCCCCCCTCGGGCATGGATATTTGTGCCGTCCTTAGGATAAGCTAGCTGATAAGTAGTTTGTAAGTTTAGGGACTGATTACCCTGTAGTTAAGTCCCATAAGCTATACAAACATTTTAATTTTGTCTTTCTGTCTGTTCTCTTATAACTCAAGATTCAGACAACAAAATAACGTGAAATTTGGTACACGTATACAATTACATGAGAAAGGTTCTTAAATAGGTTTCGTTCCATTTTTTGGAAAACAAACCGAAAAATTTGAGAAAAAGTGAAAGTTCGTTTTCATTGTGTCCGTCTAATTCTATATCTTTGCACTGATCTTGAAGAAATTTTGCACAATTGACGCTCAAAACAAGAGGAAGGGCACTGACTACATAAAATTTCGTTGAGTGCATGGTGGAGAGTACTTATGGATTTCGTCAAAACCCACAGTTTTGCTCCAATCTTGATGACATTTGGTACACTTGATCTTGAAAACAAGATGAAGGTTACTGTCTACATGAAATTTCGTTCGATGCATAGGGGAGAGTACTTTACTTACAGACTTCGATTGCAATCTCTATACATATAAGACGTATTTGTTGTCTGTTCCGTTATAACTCAAGATCCAGACAACCAAAAACATGCAATTTGATGTTTTGTACGCTTCTACAGAAAAAGTTATTTTAAACCCGCGCAAATCCGGCTATTTGCAGCTAGTACTTCATAAAACATATCCCACTAAAATTACCATCAAGCCTAAACTTATTTTAAAAGGCACAGCGAATAAAATGGAAGCCCACAATTTTGATCGCGACTGTTTTTTAATATGATGCTGTATTAAAGAAACTCAATAGAGCGTAGGTGGCACAAGAAAATATGATAATCTAGGCCCATTTATAGCATATCCTGTAAATGGTACACGCTACGAATTCAATTCTGTCTTATATTCTGCGAGCACGGCCCGGACTGTCGGGTTACGGAGCGCCGAGTTTTCGGGACTGTACTGTAGTGCATCCTCAGCTAATTCAGTCACTAACTGCCACTACATGTGCCCCAATACAGGTTCAAAGCGGAGACTTTCCCTGCTGTCGCTGAAGGCCGCACAGTGCAGCTGTACGCGGCTGTTCCTCGGCAGTAGCGCCTAAGGCCGGGAAGCTCGCTCCCTATCAGACGCTCCGCCCGGACACAATGGTAATTGGCCGGGACGGGCCCGATTGTTCGCTGCGGCGGGCCCGCCCCTTTGCTCATTCCGTTACGGCCGCCACGCCAGACCTCATTAATGTCAGACACCTGTCCTCTCTGCCCCCCTCCCCCTCCCAAACTCCACGGACCCCCTAACGGTCGGGAACCAGCCTTACTCTTGTCTCCTAATAACCATCAACGCCTGTGTCTCAGCAGCTGATGCTGCTGCCGTCAAAGTAGGCATGGGCTAAACCGTTATTTTCCGATATCAGTGATTTCTGTGACTGTTACTTTTAGATATGTGATTCTTAGTTGCGATTTGTCACTGTTTACAATCGCAGTGTAAAAATGCGCGACAGGTATCCCTCCACACTCAAACTTCGATTTCGGTGACTCTGAATGCTACTTCTGTGATTTCTGCTACTGATATTGCTACTTTTGCGATTTGTACTACTTCTGCTTCTGATATTGCTATTTCTGCGATTTCTGCTACTTTTGTGATTTCTGCTACTTCCGTGACTTAGGCAATATGTGTGGCAAATGCAATATCATCCATAACAGATTCCTCGTCCTACATGTAAATATATACAAAAAAAGTGTGGTGTCGCACAAGTCTAAAGTGCGCGCCAACTACTTTCGCCGCGCGCCGCCATGCACGCACGGCGCGGCGTTCTTACGACGTCAGCCACGAGCGCCCTCTGCAGATATCCCACTCGTGGCCACCACTGAACGACATCGTTCACTTGGTACTGAGATAGGAACCACCTAACACTTCGGAATCAGATAGGCACGAGTGAAAACTTGGCTATCGGATAGGTACTAGGCAGGCCTCTAGCTCAACTATGTATCAGCATTCTGCAGTACTGAGCTATGTAAAAGTATTGTATAAATTCTGTGCAATATATATCTCTTTTAATTTACTCTAGTGTTTCTAGTTTCTGCTGTCCCACTGGCTGCTCACCTCAGTACCTGCACAAGCGTGCTACCTTTATTCCTGTGTCGGTCATCTTACTCGGCCACCGACACCTACGACGGAAACGAGTCACAAAAGCGGCGACGAGGCTGGGACACAAAATCTACAAATGTCAATTAGTCTTCTAAAAGCTATTTCAGTGTTTGGTGTGTAATGTATAGTTCAAATATTTGTATAGTCTATGGGACTTAACTACGGGGTAATCAGTCCCTAAAATTACAAACTACTTGTGAACTAGCTAATCCTAAGGACGGCACAAATATCCATGCCCGAGGGGGGATTCGAACCCCCGACCGTAGTGGCTGTGCAGACGTGACTGGAGCGCCTCAGTCCCCTCGGCCACCGCGGCCGGCTAATCTATAGTTAAAAGTAAGGTTATTCGCAAGTAATGTGTAACAGAAATTGGCAAGTAGGACTATAGTCTACCTTAACAGAAAGATTGGGCAGATTAGGCATACAGCAACTGTGTCAGTGCAACGAAAGTGCTATGTTCTTACCTGTAGAATGTAGGAACAGATTTTTTTAACATTGTGTGATATAAGTCACTTACCAATTTGAATGAGATTATAAGTAAATGAGAAATACACCGTAATTTCTGAAAATTCTTTTTTCCCTTTAAAACCTTTCGGTATCACTACATATTCTGCCGAATAACTATAGATAAGAGCTTGCGTTATATTTTACTAATCGACGTGCGACCTAGTGTGCTAATGTTGGCCACTAAATCTTCATTTTATAAGAATTTTTAATTTACTGACTGTACAGGTTTACACACAATAAACCTTACAACCGCAGATTAAGAATAACATTCATTATTTATTTTATCATAAAATATTATTTCCATGATTCTATGTGATTTAGATTTCTAGGATCATTTATCGGTCGTTGCCAACATAAGCACACTATGCAATCACTGCAGTAAATAAAAGTTTTCATAATACTGAAGGATCCGATACTACCCATCTGGTTTCACCCAAATCATCACAGTACGGTATGTACAAAAAGAAAACAGACGGGAAACAACGTTCCTAAACCTAAAACAAATTTGATACAATAAAAATTTCCATTACGCGAAAAACTTGTTTATTTTCAAGTGTAATATTTTTTATAGAATCCTCAAAGATGCAAGTTTACTCCTATATAGCAGTACTTAACACAGTCCACACTGAAAGTGGAGTTGGCCCACTGTTAAACATTTCGTAAAATTACTTAGTTGACTACTTGATGCCACCCCCTTGGAATTTTTATTTTATGTACGATGTATATTGCATGCAAAAATATTCGTCGAAACCAGATTTGCAACGTAAGATGCGTGTCCTGAATTCACATAATAGTTGTAGGTTCTATGACGAGAAATCATTTTAAACAGGGATCAAGTCTTTAATACAATATTTATTTGGCATTCATATTTGTTGTCTCTACCAACTATAAACTAAAAACATACATGCCAGGCTTTGCTTTACAACATGTAAATGCTGCCGCCAGGTAAAATAGTGCCACTAAGTTTAAACATTTTCACAAATGAAAATTATCTTCTTGCTTATTAATTCGACAACGTCCCTAAACAACACACGAGTGAAAGTACGACAGTTAGCCAACAAGTAGCACAAGGCGGAAAATTAAATGCTATTCTCCGTTGCTACTTGCGACTCTTAATCGAGACTTTTCACTGAAATCGCAGTTTGGACCAGTGAGGACGTTCGAGCTCACTGGTTTGAGCCGACGGCGTTTGACCAACACACACACAAAAACCCATACATACACGAGGCAGACGACAGAAAGCTAGAAGTACCCATTTCGGCCAACAGATGGCAGACGGCAAAGTCTAAACTGCGCCTCTTAATTGCTACTTGCGACTCTTAAACGCGATTTGTCACTGAAATCGCAGGTAGGCTCTATAGCCTGCCCAATGCAAAGATATTAGTACAAACTTCGACCAACAGATGGCAGAGTGCAAACTGCTTCTTGCTACTCTTAATTGCGACTTGCTACTTTTAGTTGCTACTGCGCTTCTAAATTTCGACTGAAATCGCAGTCAGATTCCGTAAAGTTTCGACTGTGAAAAATGCTACTTCTAAATCACGGTGACTCTTAACAGTTACGCGATTTTCGACCCATCCCTACGTCAAAGCATTCTAGTCATTCCAGGAAGGCTGGTTGAACACTATACCATTAATTTAGTCAAGAATCAAGTTGACATCACCTGACATCGCAGGTTTTGGAGGCGATCTGATATTTTAATATTTATCAAAACAAACGCGAAGATCTCAAAATACTTATTTATTTAATGATGATCGGTTTCGGAGGACTGTGCCACCATCATCTGGTCATATCACGTTCTATAAGTTGATCATCTTATTTTAGAAATGGAGATTCTATGATAAGCGTAACACAGTATGCAGTGTTTCTGCTCGTCGAATTGTCTACATATTGCACCATTGTAAAGCACAAACATACATAAACACGACTCGGGCAGAATTCGTGTTACCTGAACCATCTTTCCGGTCGCCTTTTTCTTGCCGTGTGCCTGCGGATAGCTCTTCTTTTCCAGCAGGATTGTGACGCTGAAAATTTCTCTTTAGCTACTCCGACTTTAACTATTGAAAAAGCACTCGTAGAAAAAGTTTTCAATTTATACTGTATTCTGCCAATATTGTACACAACATTTAACTGTACTACACACAACTGAACAAACCACATATGATTAAAAAACCTCCCATGAATCTTTTTCTTTTCTAGTTTTAGCAACCAGAGCCATATTAATAAAATACATATCCTTCTTTTTTTTTCGCTGCTCGATGTTCCGTGTCGAGCGCCGCTTTTCCACGGAACTGCCAATATGGATTTGCAGCACAGCAAGTGGCTGGACTGCCACTCTCTACCAGTGCCTGCAGATACACAGCCGAGCGCCCACAGTTTCTGTTCGGCACATTTCTGCTGCCGATCGATATTTTTGTTATCTTTTCGTGTACTTGCGACAGCTTTTGGCGGTTAAAAATCAAAATGCAACGAGACTAACCCCTGCATGTCTCGTTACATTACAAGCACTTGGTCTACATATAAAAATAGGTAAATTAAAACATCACAGCTTGGAAGTTATTTTTATATGTAGACTAAGTGCTATGTAGTATGTTGCACTTATTATCCATTTTTTAAATAAGATGACCAACTTGTAAAATGTAATACGACTAGATGATTTTGGAACAGTCCCCCGAAACCGGTAATTATTAACTAGATATTTGGAAATCTTTCCGTT
Organism: Locusta migratoria; assembly: GCA_026315105.1. Lineage (NCBI taxonomy): Eukaryota > Metazoa > Arthropoda > Insecta > Orthoptera > Acrididae > Locusta > Locusta migratoria. Next base: position 431,761,153 of record CM048747.1, read on the forward strand.
TCACTTTTGAAAAATATTCAAATAGCAAGTGATTCAGTGAATTTACGTCTAAACGGCCAGTCTTTACACATGGTGGTTTACTTGGCAGTAAGTTGTTATGTGCTGTCGAACTTGTTCAAATGTTCAGATGTTTGTATAGTCTATGGGACTTAACTACGAGGTCATCAGTCCCTAAACTTACAAACTACTTATGAACTAGGACGGCACAAATATCCATGCCCGAGGGGGGATTCGAACCCCCGAGCGTAGTGGCCGTGCAGACCGTGACTGGAGCGCCTTAGTCTCCTCGGCCACTGCGGCCGGCTGTCGAACTTGCTCTGCAGTGTGATGCAGAGAGCTAGGGCTAACCAAGCTATAAGGCAGTGGCTGTACTGGAAGCGGTAAACTGTCAGGAACAGCGAGAAAAATTTGTAAGAAATTGATTGGCGGAATACATTTGCAACTTGCATCTGATGTACTTCTCAAATAGCAACTGAGAACCCAAAATAATATTTTTATCATTGAGAATATCATATTGTTGCTTCAGTTATCAATTAGAAATAGTAGTGTTAAAACCCTTAAGCTCCAACTAAAGAATAATGTAATAGTCTTCTCCGCGGCGGAGTGGCCGAGCGCATTGAGACGCTATACTCCGATGGGCAAGGTCGTTCGCCGTCAGGGGTTCGAATCTCCCCTCGGGCTTGTAACTTTAACGAGTGATGACTCCGCAGTTAAGTCCCACAATCTTCACAAACATACGAACATTTGAAAATAACAGTCTTCCAAAATGGGACGTTACCTACAACGGGTCGGCCGCGGTGGCCGAGGGGACTGGGGCGCTCCAGTCACGGTCTGCACGGCCACTACGGTCGGGGGTTCGAATCCCCCCTCGGGCATGGATATTTGTGCCGTCCTTAGTATAAGGTAATAGATAAGTAGTTTGTAAGTTTAGGGACTGATAACCCCGTAGTTAAGTCCCATAATCTTAACAAACATTTGAACATTTGAACCTACAACGGCAACGGCAATCGGCAACGGGAAATTGCGTACGCCTATCCAAAACATCTGACGTCACACCCGTACACGAGCACGGGTCAACGGAATTCGGATGCAGTTAGTAACGAGCCAGAGTGTGTATCTGACGTTAAAAGGAGCCACGATCCCCCTTGACAATTTCCTCCGTACATGGGGACGAAACGTTGGTTTTTAATAACAAAACCGTAAGAGAACTTCATAATAGCCCTGATAATGTTAACAATAGATGCTATATCTTCAGTAATTAACCTATAGGCAATGTTGTACTTTGCGTCACAACCACAAGAACTTCTGTTCTACGTAAACAGAAACAAATTTAACACTTGTCTCTTCACTCCTGCAAGTCACTTTGCTGACCACAAGGAAAAGATGACAAAGCGCGACAGTAAACATACGGTGCTCATTCCTGTCGAGCAGCGAGCCAGCGGTGAACCACACGGGGTGATTCGCACGCCAGCAGCAGAAGCATCTGCGTGCACGTTTCTACAGCCGTCGCGTTTCACAGAAGTGGTTTCACAGGTGAATGAGCCGTACTCAAAGTACCATGAGTTTCGGGACATTTCACTTTTATCATCGTAAAGGGCATATATGGAATCACGATATCAGTTTTATGATAAATCATTCCCTGTGCTACACTGTGCTACACATATCTAGGTAGTATGTTATCACAGTGAAAACTGTAGATGCACTGATGCAATGAACATGAATAATTATAACTGATCTACCTGCCACCAGGTGGCAGCAGGTTGATAGCATGAATCGATATGTATATATATCAAATGATGTGCAACATTTGTACTTCTCACAATCAAACATCTTGAAGTATCTGACATTATACATATTTATGGTTTAAGAGGATCAGACTGTCACTGTAAGACTGTTACAATATAATACAATAGAACAAAAATCTCTTATCATAAATACAATATCCGAAAATGTCATAATTAAAGGTATATAATGAAGAAATGACTAAGTGATTATTTGAAGTGAGAAATGACTTGATGTCTGAGCTACATTTCCTCCTCTCCCCCCCCCCCCCCCTACCCCCTTTCCACATTTCCTTCGTTAAATTTAATACATGAATAAAAATAGTAATGTATGCTGCCAAACAAATTGTTTTAATATTATAATACATATGTCACACACTCAACATAATCTGAAAATCTTACACCTGGCCCAAAAAGGAAGAAAATTAAACCTGTTAGAAAATTTGCAGATTTGTAGTTATAACAAAAACCATCCAAACAAAAATATTGAATGATCAGCTAGAATGATCTCAAAAGCACTTTTTTGAAATTTTTATGATGTCTTGTAATTTAAATACAGTTAATTAACTTACGATATCTCATCTTGTCTTTATACAACCAATTAATACTTAAACCTTGAGCACTGCATCACAGTGCTCAGATAAGCTAAGACCTTGAGCTATGCCTAGTCATATAAGAAATACAACCCCAAACAGTTAATGTTTCCTTAACATACCCTACAGTAATATTAAAGCATAACAGAATGATTTCGCCTCTTCATTACGAACATTTATAATTAGAAAATGTATGGTAAGGGAAGAAGACGAATTAACTCAGACTTCAAACCACATGTGATGTAACACTGTGAAATGGGTGTCTTACATGGACCCTCGGCAAAGGTAACTAGAAATTATGTGTGTTCCTATAAGCATCTATCACATAAAATCAGTAAAACCAGCACTTAAACATTAAGATACCTTTCACTTCTTGACATTCAGTTATCATTCATGGTGGATAATATGGTACCTATTCAGCTAGTCTAATATGTTGAAGAGAATATTCAGTAATAGAACAGTGAACCTAATGGATACAGTAGATTTTAGTACACTTGATTATTAGCATCATGGTCTTGCATTAAATAGTGTTTTCAGAAATGGTAAAAATACTTGCCTAAATTAATAAGGATTGTCTTTGTCCTCTGTAATAGAATCGGTGCTTCGCAGTATGACATGACATTAAGTTATGCATAGGCCTCTTGCTCCGCCAATGCCTTATTACTTTTAGTTTGGTGTGTTTTAATGGCACATCTCCTCGGCAAACACCTGGAAGAATGAAGATAATATTCTGAGGTTGCTTCAGCAGCCTGAACTTGCACAGGATACTGTAGATACGCGATGTCCTGCAACAGAAATATTATCAATATTTGGAAATACTCTGTTACTGCTCATTCGAATCTATACATGGTAAAAATTTTTAAAAGTTTTTAGGAAGCAGGGTATTAAATTATATCCTAGTCTCTTATTACTCTGATTACGTAGAAATTCTATGCTGATATTTTATTCAAAATTTTGTCATATTCCTGTAGGGGATCGTAAAGATACATGCTGGAGTTACTTCTTTCTTGCCCCACATGAGATAGGGAGAATAATTTCATCACAAGTTTTTCAGTGTCCAGCGGATTTACCTCATTCCTGCAACAAATATGCATCCTGTTTTACTACACACATAGGTGTGTCAAATAGGTTTTCGGAAGTTTTGGAATTTCCTGTTTCCGGCACTAAACATTTCGCATTTGTAATTAGAGCTGTGCATATTTCCTGTGTTGCAATTTAAGATCACTAACAAGCTGAGGTGAATGTGTGTGTGTGTGTGTGTGTGTGTGTGTGTGTGTGTGTGTGTGTGTGTATTGTTGTTGTAATGTTGTTGTAATGTTGTTATGGTCTTCATTCCGCAGACTGGTTTGTGCAGCTCTCCACGCTACCCCGTCCTGTACGAGCCTCTTCATCTGAGAATAAGAACAGCAACCAATATCCTTTTGAACCTGCTTACTGTATTCGTCCCTCGGTCTCCCTTTTCGACTTTTTCCCCAAATACCTCCTTGTGATGACGATTACTTGATGTCTCAGAATATGTTCCACCAACCTATTCTTTCTCTTAGGATGTTCCAGAAAGACGCTTTATTCTCAGTTCTGTTGAACACCTCATTAGTTGTGTGATACACCCATCTAATCTTCAACATACGTTGTACCACCACATATCGAAAGCTTCTATCATCTTTTTGCCTCATCTCCTTATCGTCCACGTTTCTCTCTCATACATTGCTACACTCCAGACAAATGCTTTCAGAAAGGACGTCCTAACATTTAAATTAATATTTGATGTCTCCCATATCCCTTTCAGACCCAAGGTTGTAGGTGATGTGATATTAATATACGGAGGTACTTTTAAGATAAAAAATACATATAGTAATTCTTAGAAACAATAAAATAAATTGGCTGTCAGATAATAGCTTTACACTGTCAAAGAAGGATATCAACACCTAGTCAACAAGTCTTTCTTGCCGCCATTGTAAGTGTACTGGAAGTTTCCTGACTGCTGGTGCCACACAGCGTAGAAACGTGGAACTAAAACACGTTACGCACGTTACCGCGGTGCATCCACGATTGTGTGATGCATTGTGGCGGACTATGATGTGGAGGGGGGAGGAGGACCGCCCTAGGCCTCCTTTTTCGTTCTAGGACCTACAAATCTCGATTTATTTATTTTTTATTTATTTATTATTTTTTTTTTGTCTGTCCCATGCCTCTTTAACTGGAGGGGGCCTCCAAATCTCAAAATTTACTTTAAATTAATATATGAATTTCCAAGTTGGGGGGGAGCATTTTTTTTTTTTTTTTTTGCCTCCACTCTGGGCCTCCGACAGCCGTAGTCCGCAACTATATGCAGGCCCGAACTTTATAGCGTAAATCGCAAAGAAGTAACGCTGGCAAAACCAGAAACGCACACTTGTGCGTTAAGGGCCTGAAAGAGATAGACATTCTGCCCTGTATATATATTCTTTACTTCGGCCATAAAAAGTTATTTTGCTATCCAAATAACGAAACGCATCAACTACATTTACTCTCTCATTACGCCTTCCTTTCAGCATCGCCTTGATTTTCTGACACTACATTCCATTACCCATTAATGACTCTTGTTAATGTTGATCTTATACCTTTCTTTCAAGACACTGTCTACATCTACATTGGCTACTCTGCAAATCACATTTAAATACCTGGCAGAGGATTCGTCGAACCATCTTTATACTATTTACCTCCCATTTCATTCTCTAATAGTGCGCGGAAAGGATGAACAACTGAATCTCTCCGTTCGAGCTCTGATTTATAGTATTTTATTCTAATGATAATTTATACCTATGTAAGTGGGAGTCAACAATGTATTTTCGCATTCGGAGGAGAATGCTGGCGACTGGAGTTTCGTAAGTAGCTCACACCGCAAGGATAAACGTCGTTGTTGTAGTGATTCCCATACCAGAACCTGTATCATTTCCGTGACGCGGTTTCACATGCATCGCGACTATAGGGTGTGAAAAGATTTAATACTATATAACAGCAAAGATTTATATTTAACAGTAACACTGGACAAGGTATACAAGAGGAACACTCCCCAAAATCAAAAATCAGTAAGATTATCATTCAGATTTCGAGCCAAGAAGCAGCAGTTGTTGGGTATTTAAATAATTAAACGGACAAAGTCCTCAACATTTATATATATACAGGAAAAAATGCTCTACAACAGCTTGTCAAGCTGGGTTCAATATCTAATTAATTTGGAAAACGCAGACCTGCATGTTCATTTAAAATGTACACTAGCACAGTTCATAAAGCTACCCTTAACATTTACGTGACAACATTCAGCAATTAACAAAGAAATTGGTTATAGGGTAAATACCCTTATATTACTTGAATTCTTTACTTGAATAATGACGCAATCTAGAGGCTGACTCAACACAGTTGCACAAGTAGCAATCACTAACTAAAAAATATAAGAATACCAGGTGATACAACAGTAGGCCTGCTTGAAAAATCAAGAGGGCGGCTTTGTAATTCACATTATCAAAAGTTCCGGCAAAATTTTAGATAACAGTAGTATTAACTGTTGCATGTGAAGGCAAGGCCTAATTAAAGCATACACCAATAACAGGTAATTCAAGAAAAGTTCAGCTTAAAATTTTAAAGGAAACGTACATGAGAATTTGCAGGAATACTTAGGCAAATGTTTACAGAAACACTGTTCTTAAGACAGATGCACCAAAGGGTAATATCAGATTAACAGAATTTCTACATTAACAAAAAATTCAACAGTCGGCCCGTTCGAGATTTAAAGGAGACGTTACAAGGTGTACAGAACGCCACTTAATAGTAGCTCTGCTTAAAATTTAAAGGAGACGTCTCAAGATGTACAGAATACGCTTTACAACATTTAACATAACACACTCTCTCAAATGCATCAACCCGTTACAGGGAATTACAGTTATGAGACATAAATAATGGTATACCAAGCTCAAGTGATTTGCTGAACCAAGCTCGGATTAGAAACCTAACACTAGTTCCGATGAGCAACAACACCAGGGAAGGAATAAAAGAGAGGGGGCATAGGCTGTCCCACAGATTAGACACCCGAAATGAACAGGAAATTTTTACTGCCAGACTATAGAAACAGTACTTTCAGGACGTATTCGCGGCCGGAAAACTCCCCCTGCCTACTATGAAAATGTTCAAATGTCTGTAAATCTATCGGATCAAACTGAGTGGTCATCAGTCCGTAGCTAACAAACTACTTAAACCTAGGTAAACTAACCTACAGACAAACACACACACCCATGCCATAGGGAGGACTCGAACCTCCACGGCGAGCAACCGCGCGCTCCGCAGCGAGGTGATTTAGACCGCTCGGCTACTCCACCGCGGCAGGTGCCTACTATACAACCGCTCAAATGTTTGTATGGCTTATGGGACTTAACTACGGGTCATCAGTCCCTAAGCTTACAAACTACTTATGAACTAGCTAATACAAAGGACGGCACAAATATCCATGCCCGAGGGGGCATTCGAACCCCCGACCGCAGTGGCCGTGCAGACCGTGACTGGAGCGCCTCAGTCCCCTCGGCCACCGCGGCCGGCCTATACAACCGCGACCGGGCTCATAACGGAATATGGAGGGGCACCTACCCAGACAAACCGCCAGACTGATAGGCCAGATACAAATATTTTAAATCCTGACCTACCACTATTACGGAAGGACATGGAATAATCAGACTTTAGTTTTACTTGAAACATCGTGCTCAGACAAGAAACTTCATTTACACACGCATGACACCTGAAGTACTATGCTGAAGACGAGGACAGTAAGACAGCCACCGCTGGGGTTCACTGGTTGGACAATGCACAAATATAGATGTAACACAATGAGCACAGGCACTAGCTAGAAGCACAAGCCGTGAGCACTAGGGCACGGTGCAGGTAACGGCGCTCAGGCAATTCACAATGACAACGAACAGCTCACTTCTCATATCATCTCGGATGGCACCAAATTCGAGTCTACTCTGGATACTTAACTTCGATGGAGCATGCTCTCAAGAAAATACCGCTTCAGAAGTAACGAGTAGAGGCAGCAAGGTCGGGGATGAGTTCAACTTTCCAGGTCATGTTCAGCAAGCAGTTGGCGACGAGTACTGCGTGATCTCCAAGTGCGAGACAGGTGTTAGTCTCCGTAAGCCACTAACGCCGCCGTGAGCGCGGCGAAGATAAACAAACAGGAAGGGCCCCTGCAGTCAACGGACGCTGCCTAGCCAAGTCTCCATTCGTTACTGCCGGTGCGAGCCGATCGCGAAGGTCTCGGCAAGGATTGAAACAACACGTACAACGCCACCGGCGGGGAACCGGCACTACAGTCATACACCTAGGTAGGACACCAGCTGCCTTACAAGGCAAATTAAGAAAATGCTGACATTAAGAAACTGCGAGAACAGGTATGAGGACAAGAACCAAGAAATCCCTTCGTTAATATAAAGAATAAATAAGAACCAACACTGCTCAACAAACTGAGCTGCGTTTCTTCGTACTTCTTCTATGTCCTCCGTTTAATTGCTCTTTCAGCTCCTTTCCTGTCTGTGACAGAATTACTGTGTCATCAGTAACGCACAAAATTTTTACATCTTCTCCCTGAAATTTAATTCCAAATTTCTCCTTGCATTCTGTGACAGCTTACTCAGTTTTGTACAGATTGAACAACACTGGGGAAATCTACCTGTCTTACACCCTCCCCAACCACTGCGTCACTTTCATGCCCTGCGACTGTAATAACTGCTGCCGGATTTTTGTACAAGTTGAATATAACTCTTCGTTGCATATACTTTACCCCTGCTACTTTCAGAATTTGAAAGAGTATATTACACTCAAAATTGTCCATAGCGTTTACCTGATCTACAAAAGCTAAACGCGTAAGTTTGCATTTCCTTAACCTATCTTCTAATATAAGTCGTAACACAATGATTGCCCACGTGTTTCTACATTTCTCCTAAATCCAAACTAATCTTCCCCACGGTAGGGCTCCACTACTGTTTCGTCTATAAATAATTCGTGTAATTATTTTGCAACCATGACTGATTAAACTGATATATCTGTAATTTTCACACTTGTATGCATTTGATTTTATGGGAATTGGAATTACTATATTCTTCTTGAAGTCGTAGGGTATTTACATATGCATACCATGTGGGACAATTTCCTTGTGACTGGCTCTCATAACTGCATCAGCAGATCAGACTGGATATCAGCTACTCCAGGCCCTTGTTTCTTCTCAATTCTATTAGTGCTCTGTCAAATTCTTTTCGTAGTATCGTATCTCCTATCTCGTTTCACTATACTTCATTTTTAGAACACTGCCATCACATTATTTGCTCTGTGTAGGCCCTCTCTATATTTTTACACCTTTCAGTTTTTCCTTCATTGCTTAATACTGGTCTACAGTCTGCGTTATCGATATTCATATCGCTGCTTTTCTTGTCTGTAAATGTCGCTTTTAGTTTCCTATAGGCGGTATCGATCATTTAGTTATATATTCCTCTACTGTTTTGCATTTCTCTTCTAGCCACTCCTGCTTAGAAACTGAACTGCCTTTTGCCTTTTCACTTGCTGCATTTTTAGATTTTGTCCTTTCATCAATTAACTTCAGTACCTCCTGTGTTACCCAGAAATTTCTACTAGTCCTTGTCCGTCTCCCTACATGACCCTCCACATCTCAGAGCTACCCATTCTTTCCTTCTTTTCTACTATATTACTTCGCCCCGTTTCAGAGAATGTTTGGTTAATGCTCCTCCTGAAACTCTAAGCAACCTATAGTCCCTACAATTTGTCCAGATTCCATCTCCTTAACTTTCTACTTTTTGTATCCTCTAAAATTTTAATCTGCAATTCATGACGAATAAGTTATGATCAGAGTCTATATGCTTCCCTGGATATGTCTTACAGTTTAAAACTTGGTTTCTAAACCTATGCCTTACCATTATAAAGTCAATCTGGTACCTAGTAGAGTCTCCGTCTCTTCCACGTGTTCAAAATTCTTTCGTGATCATTAAACCACGTGCTTGTGCAAAATTATACCAGACCATCATCTGTTTCATTCCTTTTCCCCGGTCCATATTCAACTACTACTTTTTCTTTTCTTCCATTTCCTACTACTGAGTTCCTGTCCCCCATCACAATAAAGTTTCCCTACCCTTTAACTTTTACCTTCTAATGCATTTCTTCGATCACCGCATCAACGGCAGATCTAGTTGCCATATAAACGTATACTACTGTTTGCAAATGATTTTTAAAGGAAGGGAAGGAAGAAGGATAGGAAATGTAGGATTGACAGTGGCTGCATTTGGGGATTGATATTAAACAATGGCGACAAGTGAAAATGTGAGCCTGACCGGGAATCGAACCCGGGTCTCTCGCTTCGGGCCAGCGGTCGCCTTAACCACTTTTTTTTTTTTTTTTTTTTTTTTTTTTTTTTTTTTTGCACTTTAGACCACTTTTATTTATTTATTTATTTATTTATTTTTCCAGCCCTTCCTTGCGCTTGCCATGATAGCCTTCCTCGTCTGGGCTTCAACGCCATCATTTAAAATTTTTCATGTTACTTTCTTATATTCAAATGCATTTATAACGAAATAATTAGTTTCTATTATGGTTTCTGCTTCATAATAGAAACATAAACTAAAATTTGTTTTTCTTTCTTCTCGTGAGCTCATTGACTGCAAAATAAAAGTGCTTTCTTGCATATTGAATCGTATAAACAAAGAAATAATAAAAAGAAAAATTCCTTGCATTAGATACACCGTAGGTTTTAAGGCAATAGTTATTCTTTGTGGTCTTTATGTTCTTGTCCCTTGACGTTTTGTCAGCGCCTTCTTGTGGGTCAGCAATGCCGTTTCAGGGTTCTGTTGAGGCCTTCACGGCTACCGTAGCGGCCACGGGGCCCACGAAGTCCCCACCGTACTTCGCCCTCAACAGCAGTCCCCTACTTTAGCATGTTAACTCAATTTCCTAGGTGATGATGTATATTCTTTAACCTATACCCTGTCTCTGAAACAGAATTTTTAGCATATTTCCAAAGTTTCTTTAGTGGTCATTTTTATTATATATTCTGTAAAATTCTTCTTGCATGTATTCTCTGTATTTCTTGTATGGTGTCATTTCCTTTTTTGTTTATAACATAATTTACAAAAGTACCGAGCAACCATACTATGACGTTGTTTCTTTGTGGTGGAAAAGAATACGTTGTTTATTGTAATCTCTCTACCATCGCTACGTTTTATGAACGCGATCTGCTGCCTTACGTCGTTCCAAATATCATTATATCCACCACAGGTAAAGCGGTGATAAAGCGAGTCGATATTGCTACACTTTGGGCATTCATTTGTCACACTGAGTCCTATTGAGTACAGTTTTTCATTAGTACTCACTATATTATTGATGACTCGATACCAAGCCACTTGCACTTCTGTTGTTAATATTTTGGTTCTTATATTTGCCCATATTTTTGTCCAGTTCTTGTTGGGGTATTTTACCTCCATCTTATTGTAATTTTCGCTGGATTTTAACCTGCGTACAATAAATTTACAGTTCCGTTTACGTCTATCCTCTATAATGCATTTCAGGTAGCTTAGTTCAAGGTAAAAATGCCTAATATACTTCAATTTGTAGTTAATTCTACTCACAGTTACAGGGGGCTGCATACTTTCGGATTTCAGTAGCTCAAATAAAGCCGCAGTTACGCTGTTCGGGTAGGTCTCTTTTGACAAAGAGGGCCGTATTCTTCTTCCGAACATCGGTAAGTCCTAGGCCTCCCTCTTCCGGTGGCATAGTAGTTGTGGTTAGTGCAACTCTGAAGATATCACTTTGCCAGATATATTTACCGATGGTACTCATGATAGCTCTGGCTGTTTCTCTGGGTATAGGTAAAACTTGACTGACGTATGTAGCTTTTGAGAGTACTGCGCAGTTTACTAGTTTTATCCTTTGCTTAACATTTAAATCTCTGACTCCGTTTAATATTAAGCTGCCTCTGATATTATTTAGCACCAGTTTCCAGTTAGCTGCTATTGTCCTGAGTGGGCAGTTGTAGAACTCCACTTCCAGTGCAGTGTGATGGTCCACACTTTCTGCCCAAGGTATCTCCATTGTTTCTAGACCTTTCAGATTTAAAAAAGAACTTTTAGTTTCATTCCGTTTTGCTCCAGTTGCACTGCAATATAGTGACAACTTGTCCGTTAGCTGTATGCAGTCTTGTTGACTCCTTACTATCACTCCAACATCATCAGCGTATGCATTCGTGACTTTCTTTAGGCCAGATATTGTTATGCCTTCCAAGGTAGCGTTGAAATGTCGGAGAAGGGGTTCCAGAGAAACCACGTAAAGTATCATTGACAAGGGGCTACCTTGTGGAACTCCATTTGAAATCGTAACAAATTTTGTAAATTGTCCATTTATCGTAATCCTTGTTGTTATCCCTCTTACGATGTTCATCAGAACCGTTATGTTATTATCATCTAGACCTATGTATTTCAAAGTTCTGAAAAGGTACTCATGGTTAACTTTATCAAACGCCTTTGCAAAATCTAAGAAGGCAAGGCCTCCATGTGCTGATGATGTAGAGAAAATTGCAATGATATCCCTATATTCACATACCGTCTTAAAAATGTTACGTTGAGGGAGACAGGTCTGATGACATTCGATTACCTTCTCGAAAATAGGTCTCAGTCTTTCTTTAACTACCCTTGCTATTATTTTATAATCGGAGTTCATCAAACTGATTGGTCGCAATTTACTGAGTTCCTTTACCTCTGTATTCCTTCCTTTTGGGAGTAAAACCGTTACACTCTCTTTGAACTCGGCAGGAACCAGCTCCCCTTTCAGGACCTCATTAACAACATCGGTGAATTTGTCGCCTATTACGTGCCAGAATTGTCTATAAAATTCGATCGGCAAACCGTCTGGGCCAGGAGACTTTCTAGAAGGTGAAGATTTAATTATTTCGAAGATCTCTTCGTTTGTAATATCTGACGAGAGGTTTCTATTTTCGTCTTCTGTCACCACATTCTCCATTCCAGAGTTCTGTAGCAAACTGCGTGCTGAGTTTTCATCAATGACATTGCCTGAGTAAAGCTGATGGTAAAATCTGTACGCTTCATTTATAATATCTTTTTGCTCTGACAGCACTCTTTGGTCTTCCGTTCGAAGCGTGGCAATAAAATTTCGTCTCCTGTTTTTTGAGTGCTGTATTAAGTGATAGATAGAAGTATTCTCCTCATCCGCAATGCTGCTGGTGTGTGATTTCACTTTCAAACTCTCCAGCTGAGCCCTCTTGATACTTGTCATTTTGGCTTTGATTTTCTTTATCTCTATAAAAACCTCTGGGGACATTGGTTGCTCGTATAGGTCTCTGAGACAAGAATAATAAAATTCCATCGTGTTTCGAAACCATCTCGCTCGCTCTCTACAGTAATTTATGAGGGTAGTTCTTAACTTTGTCTTCACGGCCAAAGTCCACCATTCTATATTTGATCTGTACTTGTGTCACATCCTTAAGACGGCCTGCCACGTCTGTTGTATTTCCAGGGCAAGGGCGTTATCCGGCAGAATACTTATATTTAGTTTCCAAAATGATCGGCCCCAGTATGTCTTTTGTCGTTGTAATTTAATGCTGCACTTCAGACTAAGATGGTCAGAGAAGCAGGTCGGTATCACTTCGATACTACTGACATTATTTTCTAAATTTGGGGTGACATACATTCTGTCTAATCTACTCTGTGACGTACTCGTAATGTAGGTAAATCTTACCAACGTGGGGAACTTTATTTCCCAAGCGTCACGCCACTTCATGTTTTTTTACAAGTGCCTGCAGTTCATGAGAAAAATTAAAATTTGGCCGTTGGTCTTTTTTGTTTAAAACACAATTCCAATCTCCCCCGATTAAAACATCTGCAGGGTTTTGTTTAAGAAGAAATAAGATGTCCTTTTTGAAAAAAGCTGACCTTTCTTGTCTGGCATTGTTCCCTGATGGAGCATAGATATTTATAAAAGTTGTATTAAAAATTTGGCAACAAATTCCCCTCCCTGATTCTAAAAGACATACATTTTTCAGCTCGATTCCGTCTCTGACAAGTATTGCGGTCCCACATGAGTTTTCAGGTGCGACATTTATAATCTCTTTATACCCAGAAACATATAAATTCCGAATGTTAACCTCCTGTAAAAAGGCGATATCTGTGTCGGACTGATACAAGAATTCTTTTAGCGAAGCTACCTTAGTTGCACTCTGAATCTTATTTATATTTAAAGTAGTCACATTGTACGTATGGTCCACTGTGTTACGCTACAAGTCGCAAAGTAGAGGATGATTATTTCGAATGATGACATCAAATTCCAATCCAATTTTGTATTTCTTTCTTTCTTTTCCTTTTCTTTCGTTTTTCTTCCTAAAATTCATTTGAATGATTTAATAAAAAAAAAGTCTTCTTCAAAAGCCTGTTCCGTGTCCATTCCTTCTGTCTGCTCCTCTCTATCGTCCGCCCAGTTTAATGTTTTATCGGTGGTGTCATGTCCAAGTCGGGTAGCATCGTCAACTTCCAGTGTTGCACCAAGTACGGTTTCAGAATTCTCCTGTGGTCCTTCAAAATCTGCCGGTCTCTCTCTCAGGTCAGTACACTCGCCAACTCGTTCCGTTCTGTGCTCGTCTTTCTTCTTTTCGGCATCCAGTATCTTCCGCAGTCTGTCCCTTAGTGGAGGGGCCAAGCTTTCTGCGGCCTGGTGTGCTCTTCGTCGTTTTTTGTTCCTTCTCGACTTCGGTGAACTCTTTGGAGACGCCTCTGGTGACGTTTCCAACGACTGTGTTGAAGCTCTGTGACGTGCGGATTGTTCGTTTTCATTATCGGAAACCTTGACATCGTTGGTTGAGCATCGGCAGGCATGTCTTCTCCTTCACCGCGATGTTCCGTTGGTTGTGTGCCTGCTTCTGTCTGTACTGTATTTGCTCCTTTCCCATTCACCGGGTGTGTTTCTCCTTGTGTCGTTCTTCCATCCATATTATCCTTCTGTGTTACTTGGTGCTCTTCGTTCATACTGTGTTGTTCCATGGTCGGAACGGCTTCTTCCTGCTTACCAAAAGATGAGGGCTCCGTGACTTCTCTGTCAGGGGTTATCAGTGCGCTCTTTAGTTCGTTTGAAGAACTCTCGATGTCCCGCAATACGCAACTTGTGCTTTCCACTGAGACATGGCTGGCAGATGCCTGATTGTTATCGGTATTGGGCACAATGCAACTTCCTGATTCCGCGCGCGCACAAGAAGCTTCCTCCTGCTGCGCCGTAGCCGGTTGAGCGGGGCTGTGTACAACTGTGGCGGCAGCGTACGTCAACCTCATGCTTACTGCTGGCCCCGGAACCGCAGCCTCATTGTTCGGTAACTGTGCGACTCGCCTTTTACTACATTCATTCCTGAAGTGCCCAGTTGAGTTACAGAGAGCACAGGTCCTTGGCTGGCCATCGTAAGAAAGGAGGGCACGATAGCCACAAATATGTAGGTACGACGGTATATGCCGTAAAAGCTCTATTTTCACCTGCCGAATACCGTTAAAAACCGGAAACATGTGCAACTCTGACCACTTTTCTGCCACATTTGATATAACCCTACCATATGGACGAAGAGCTTCATTTATTGCTTCAGCAGAAACTTCGAAAGGAAGTTCAAAGACCCTCACAGTTCTAACACCTAGTCCGGCTTGCGAAACAGTTACATCACTAATTGTCCCATCCGAGTGGTTAAACTTCATCGTTCCACCACATTTTTCCACTATTGTACTACATAACTCGGGAGAATTCATTTTTACAAATACAGAATTTGTTACGAAAGACAGATGTATACCGTAAATATCGTCCCCTGTAATCTGTACTTTCTCAGAGAGCCACCTCTTAATCTCAAAAGGCATTGGTCTGTTAAATTTCCAATCAAATCCAAATCTGATCGTATCTTTCCGTTCACAATTATCCAAATTCATTTTGTCGTTTGAAACATTCTATGGACAAGTGCAACAGCAATACAGCTTATGCAACTAACCTTGTAGCAGCGAGACAGCCGATGTTTACGTCCGCACGTCCAGCGCTGCCGCCACGCGTCCGTCGAGCTCGGCGGCCGAGCAGGGAATGACCACTTGGCCACCCGTGCTCGCCTCCCGTCTGTCTCAAATTCTCACAAGTCGCACGCTATGTTTGTAGCGCCCCTACCGTCCATGCCCTCTTACACTCGCCATTACAGATTCCCGTGCGAGATCTAACGTATGACCGCATCTGCGGAGAAATAACTGAAGCTAACGCCGTCGCCGCGTTTTTTAATACTTGTTGTATTGGTGTGGTGTCTGTTCTTTCGGACGTCCGAAGGAACAGACACCACACCAATACAATATATATTACTGTGGTCGCTGTTGGCCTCTTGTCTATCTTTGCTACAATAATGCGTTCACTATACCGTTCATAGTGACTTACCCGTATCCCAATTTCCTTAATCATTATCAGAATGTTTAATGTTTATTGAGCTTAAGGGATTGAACTGCAGGATCATAATTCCCTAAACTTACAAACTACTTATGAACTATGTCCGAGGGGCGATTCGAACGCCGACGGGGAACGTCCTCGCCCATCAGAGTATAGCGCCTCAATGCGCTTGGCCACTCCACCGCGCCCTACTCTTGCATTAGCACCTACTGATTTTGTACTTATAACCCTGTACTCACCTGACCAGAAATCCTGTTCATCGTGCCACCGAACTGCACTAGTCTCCACAATATGTAACTTCAACCTATTCATTGCTCTTTTCAAATCTTGTAACTTACCTAACCGATTATGGGATTCTTTCAGCCGTACGCAGTAACTAAGTGACAAAGCCATGTTAGATGATGTCACAAGGCAAGATCAGTCAATCATACAGTCTGTTGCCCCTGACACTGCTGAAAACCCTTTTGCCCATCTTCAGGAACCACACATTTGTCTGTGGACGCCGGTTCCCATCTTTCCGTTATCAGCATGCAGTATTTCAACGTCACTTTTACTCACAGGAAAGTAGTACAATTGTCACTCCAATAGAAATGTACACTTTTTTAAATACAGTTTCTTTTCTGGATGTTTGAAAGTCTTATAGTGTGTAGATACGTCCTTTCCGCTTGTTTTCAAATTTAGTTCAACCTATTCCCGTGAGTGACGCCGTCACAGCATGTCTTCAAGATGGCTGCTACACATGACGTTCGTCAGAAGCAATGTGCAATTGTATTCCTGTGCTGTGAAAACGTGACAGTGGGAAACACCCACAAGAGATTGAAAAGGTGTATGGAGATGCTGCTGTCGATCGCAGTACAGTTAGTCGGTGGGCAAGTGTGTTACGTGACGAAAGCGGGCACCGCAATATTCTCCTCAAAGCAGTAGGCCTCGTACTGCACATACTTCAGACAATGTGCAGAGAGTTAACGACTGCTGACAGACGCATCACAGTGAACGAACTGTCACGCTACGTAGGGATAGGGGAAGGAACTGTTTGCAGAATACTGAAAGTTTTGGCGCTAAGAAAGGTTTGTGCCACGTTGGTTCCCAGGATGTCGACAGTGGCTCACAAACACCAAAAACGGTATGCAGCGAACGGGAATGGTGGAGATGAATTTCTTGTAAGAATTGTGACACGTGATGAAATATGGTCCCATCATTTTTCACCAGAGACGAAGAGGCAATCAATGGTGTGCCATCATGCAAATTCACCCAAGAATAAAATTCGAAACCACACCTTCTGCTCGAAAAAATATAGTTACGGTGTTTTTTGATTCTGAAGTACTCTTGCTTGTGGACATCATGCCACGTGGAACTACCATAAATATGTGATGACAACGAAGAAACTTGAAGCTCGACTAAGTCGTGTTCCACTACATCGGTAGAAGCAAGATTTTTTGCTGTTGCACGACAATGCACGTACACAAGTCAGTCAAAAAACCATGGAAGCTATCACAAAACTCGGATGGACAATACTGAAATACCCACCCGCCTTACCGTCCTGACCTGGCTCCATGTGACTATCATCTCTTTGGGAAACTGAAAGACTCTCTTCGTGGGACAGGGTTGGAAGATGGTGACTTTCTTGTGCACACTGCCAAATTCCGGCTCCAACATGTTGGTTCAGAATTTCACCGTGTGGGTATAGAGGCACTGATTCCAAGATGATGTAAGGCAGTTGATAGTAATGGGTATTATGAGGAGAAATAAAAATATTGTTCCTAAAGGAAGTATGTACACACTGTAAAAATTTCAAACGTGTAAAGGGCCTTTACAAAGGAAATAAACTTGAAGGCAGTATTCTAGAAATAGAAGACGAAGTGGAGGAATTGAGATAGGAGATATGATACTGCGAGAAGAATTTGACAAAGCGCTGTAGGACTTGAGTCGAAACAAGGCCCCTGGAGTAGATGATATTCCGTCGGAACCGCTGATACCGTTAGGAGAACCAGTCATGCAAATAATTGTATCACCTGGTATGCAAGATGTATGAGACGGGGGAAATACCCTCCGACTTCAAGAAGAATATCGTAAATCCAATTCCAAAGAAAGCAAGTGCAGACAAGTGTGAAAATTACAGAACTATCAGTTTAGTAAGTCATGGTTGCAAAATACTAACACGAATTATTTACAGACGAATGGAAAAACTTGTGGAATCCAACCACGGGGAAAGATCAGTTTGGATTTAGGAGAAATGTAGGAACACGGGAGGCAATACTCACATTACGACTTATCTTAGAAGATAGACTAAGGAAAGGGAAACCTACGTTTTTAGCGTTTGTCGATTTGGAGAAAGCTTTTGATAATGTCGACTGTAATACACTCTTCCAAATTCTGAAGGTAGCAGGGTAAAATATAGGGAGCGAAGAGTTATATTCAACCTGTACAAAAACCAGACAGCGGTTATTAGATTAGAAGGGCAAGAAAGGGTCGCAGAGGTTGGGAAGGGATTAAGACAGGGTTGTAGCCTTTCCCCAATGTTGTCCAATGAGTACATTGAACTGGCAGTAAGGGAATGGAAGGAGAAATTTGGAGAGGGCATTAAAGTGCAGGGAGAAGAAATAAATACACTGCAGTTTGCCGATGACATAGTAATTTTGTCAGAGACTGCAAAAGATCTGGAAAAGCAGTTGAATGGAATGGACAGTGCCTTGAAAGGAAGATATGAACTGTAACAAGAGTAAAGCGAAGGTAATGGAATGCAATGTCAGAAAATCAGGCGATGCTGAAGGAATTAGATTAGGTAATGAAACAATAAAAGTAGTAGATGAATTTTGTTATATGGGTAGCAAGATAACTTCTGATGGCCGAAGTAAAGAAGATGTAAAATTCAGAATGGCTATGGGAAGAAAAGCGTTTCGGAAGAAGCGAAATTTGCTGACATCCAATATTAATTTAAATGTTAGAAAGTCCTTTCTGAAAGCATTTGCCTGGAGTGTAGCATTGTATGGGAGTGAAACGTGGACGATAAGGAGTTCAGATAAAAAGATGATAGAAGCTTTTGAAATGTGGTGCTACAGACGAATGATGAAAATTAGATGGGTAGATCACGTAAGTAATGAGGAGGTGCTTACCGAATCGGGGAGAAAAGGAGTTTCTGGCATATCCTGACCAACAGAAGGGATAGATTGGTTGGACACATTCTGAGACATCAAGGAATTGTCAACTTAGCATTAGAAGGAAGCGTGTGGGGTAAAAATCGTAGAGGGAGACCGAAGGACGAATATAGTAAACAGATTTAGAAGGATGTAGGTTGCCGAACGTATTATCTGATGAAGAGACTTGCACAGGAGAGGGTAGCGTGGAGAGTTGCATCAAACCAGTCTGTGGACTGAAGATCACAACAAAAACAGAATAAAAACTTTATAAAAAATTTGTGTGCATTTCTTTTGGAGTGACCCTCGTATATTTTTCTGCCGGAGAGATGTATGTGAAATGTTTTGTGCTACCGTACGCCGATTGTTCTCGAATCTGAGCCCGGCTTTCACCAGGGCCATCTTTATTACAACGTAACGTAGATGTAACGCAGACTTCCTGCTCTGGCGGCATAAGAAATTCTTTGTCATTTCCTGCTTCCCTCTGCTTATAACATACAATCCGTTAAGGCCAGATGTTTAATTCAAAGAGAGACTGCCTACCGGCACGACGTAACGGTTCAATTTTTCATGAAGATTAACTTCGACCTTAAAGCAGAGGGGGCGCGACGTAAACCGCCCCTGCAACAAAGCGTGGGCTGGCCCGGAGTTCGTCAGCGCGGCGCGGCCGGTCATTCCTTTTTCAGCCGCTCCTAATTAACAGCACTGCTGGCTTTCATCTCACTGCTCGCTGCAGGCTGAGTTTCCGGACAAATTCGCAAATGTAATTGCCCCGGAAGCGTCTGCAAGGCTCGGTCGCCTTTTTTCGTGCTCCGGAGTTCGTCTTCGCGCGCTGACGTTACGCAATCACTCAGCCTCATAAGGCACCTCCACTTCTTTTCTCGCTAGTCGTAAATCAACTAGTACCGACCTACTCACTATCAGGCGCGAACTTCAAAGTACCTGAACACTTGAGAACACGCTAAGAAGAAACCTGGTATTCAATAGTAAGGCACTAGAGAACCCGTGCGTAAACATCGCACCGTTAGTGGAATGACAAAAAAAATTGGGGAAATGTAGAAGTTGAATGTTCACGCACACCCTCCTTAAGAATCAATCAGTACAAGTGTTTAAAAGCGCAAATGAAAGAGCTTGATCCGCTGAGTGCTCTTAGGTCAAAAATAACTGCGTACTTTGATTATTACCGAAGATATCATAAAACAAACCGTTTAAAATATTCAATGCAAGGATATCGCGTTTGAATAAATTTATTGGATGGAGAGAATTAATTAAGATACCTGACAACAAATCTGCGAATGAATACCTTTCTCGTAAAGCAAAAATGAAGGATTGGACGGCCTGACCGACCTACTTCAGTTTCATAAATTCTCTTAATAGACAAGATTCAGTTAGCGTAGTATTTGATGTTGTAGTCTTTGAAGAGTCATCTGATGTCTAATTCCACATTAGTGCATCTAGTGTATCCTTTGACACTTCTTTTCATCTTTGGAGTATCTGAGTACAATACAATACATCACACAAGTCATTTTAGCAATGAAAATCATAACTAAAACTTCCATTCTCATGAACTAATAGAAATATGGTATACGTTCCATTATTCCATTCTCGCCTGGTGCAGCGACACTGTTTTGTAAACTCCATGTGTGAAAACTGCGGGAGCTCAATAGGCATCACTGGAGGAAAGACGACGTTCTTTTAGAGAAATTACATTGGCAAAATGTAGAGGGCTGGAAATTGAAGCTCAGTGTAGATCTATCTTCTTGCCGCCTACTTAGATATTTCGCGTAATGATCACAAAGACAACTTAAGAAAAATAAAGAGGCCTATAGACATTTTTCCCCTCGTTCCATTTGGGAGAGGAATAGGATAGGAAATGCCTAGTAGTGGTACGCACTTTTCGGTGTATTGCGGAGTATATGTATATATAAATTGAGATACACATGCCACCCCACCTGGACAATGCCTTTGCTTCATGGGGGTAGGTAACTGATGTATTACCATTTTTCATGCTATAAATAATATGGGGTATTCATCTACCGTTGTTCAAATTTTATGGGTCACCCTGTATGTTAGAACTAAATTTCAACAACCTTCCGTCCAACATCAAACGAGGCCACATTATTAGACCATTATTCTTTAAGTAATGGACATTCCCATAACGAAGCACGTTTTGCCTAATGCGGCTTTTATTTCCTTTTCAATGGAAGCATGCTGACACACCCCGCGCTTGGCATAGAAATACGTGGATATGTAACAAACTCCTCTCGACCGGGAAACATTAAGATATCACTGAAACACCAACAGTTCTAGCAATAGAGCTGTTAATTTAAGTCCAGGCACAGGAAGGCGGTTCCACTTGCAGGACACGCTCCAAGTCGATAGCGTTGCCAGCTTAGTTCCGCCTCTGACAATGATGGTTCTCTGTGAGCCACTGGCTTCCTATATCATTTCCATGGACTTTCCCTCTTTAACGTGAGCCTGTCATATCTTTGCTCATACCGCTGTCGACCCTAATGGCGCCAACTACGAGCACAGGATTCATAGGTGGTTTCCTCACTAAGTTAATGTAAATACACTCCTGGCAATTAAAATTTCTACACCACGAAAATGACGTGCTACAGACGCGAAATTTAACCGACAGGAAGAAGATGCTGTGGCATGCAACTGATTATCTTTTCAGAGCATTAGCACAAGGTTGGCGCCGGTGGTGACACCTACTACGTGCTGATGCGAGGAAAGTTTCCAACCGATTTCTCATACACAAACAGCAGTTGACCGGCGTTGCCAGGTGAAATGTTATTGCGATGCCTCGTGTAAGGAGGAGAAATGCGTAACATCATGTTTCGGACTGAGAAAGGTCGGATTGTAGCCTATCACGATTGCGGTTTATCGTATTGCGACATTGCTCCTCGCGTTGGTCGCTACCTAATGAATATTAGCAGAATATGGAGTCGGTGGGTTCAGGAGGGCAATACAGAACGCCGTGCTGGATCCCAACGGCCTGATATCACTAGCAGCCAGGTTGTCAGGCATCTTATCCGCATAACTGTAACGGATCGTGCAGCCATGTCTCGATCATTAAGTCAACAGATGGGGTCGTTTGCAAGACAACAACCATCCACACGAACAGTTCGACGAAGTTTGTAGCAACATGGACTATCAGCTCGGATCCCATGGCTGCGGTTACCCTTTACGCTTCATCACAGACAGGATCGCCTGCGATGGTGTACGCAATGACGAACCTGGGTGCACGAATGGCAAAACGTCATTTTTTCGTATGAATCCAAGTTCTGTTTACAGCATCATGACGGTCGCATCCGTGTTAGGCGACATCGCGGTGAACGCACATTGGAAGCATATATTCGTCATCGCCATACTGGCGTATTACCCGGCGTGATGGTATGGGGTGCCATTGGTTACACGTCTCGGTCACCTCTTGTTCGCATCGACGGCACTTTGAACAGTGGCCGTTACATTTCAGATATGTTACGACTCTTCATTTGATCCCTGTGAAACCCTACATTTCAGCAGGATAATGCACGACCGCATGTTGCACCTCCTGTACGGGCCTTCCTGGATACGGAAAATGTTCGACTGCTGCCCTAGCCAGCACATTCTCCAGATATCTAACCAATTGAAAACGTTTGGTCTATGGTGGCTACTCTTGATGAACGGTAGTATCGAATGAAGCTTCATGGGCATCTGTACCTGTACACGCCATCCAAGGTCTGTTTGACTCAATGCTCAGGCGTATGAAAGACGTTATTATGACCAGAGGTCGTTATTCTGGGTACTGATTTCTCAGTATCTATGCACCCAAATTGCGTGAAAATGTAATCACATGTCAGTTCTAGTATAACATATTTGTCCAATAAATACCCGTTTATCATCTGCATTTCTTCTTGGTGTAGCAATTTTAGTGGCCAGTGGTTTAGGTTTAATACGTTTAGTGATAATAAAGTGGCGATATCGCAAGTATGGTTGTATGCGTGTTATTGCTGAATACCTGGTGAATACCGAGACAGGGGGGAGGGGAAGAGGGGGGGGGACTGTGAGTGGTGCTGGTTGACGCACCTGAATGGACGCCGCATTGAAACGTATGTGGCGGGCAGCGATTTCAGTGACGGGTTTATGTCCGTCCCCGCGGCTGTCTCGTGCTGGCCGCTACACGACAAGCAGTAATGGGCATTGCGCTCTCGCGCTGCCTGCGTGTTGCAGCGAGTTTGGCAAATCAGCCACTGCGGCCGTATCTCACCGTGGCCCAGATAACAGATGGCAGGGAGTTTATTTGCAAGTTTAGCTGCCGTGTATGTTGTCAGGCGCTCAAGTGCCTAAATGACAGCAGAACAGTTTATGCCTGAGCTGGTTATGACCCTGTCTCGCTTCCCTCATACTGAAGCGCACAGATCAAAGGCCGTTAGAATAGCATAAGGCTCATACACATGTTTGCTGTAGGACAAGGAGCAAAAATGCTTTCCAGTTAGTACTATTTAAAAATATAGATGAAGGAGCGTGTAATTTAACAATGAGAAGAAGTAAGCTAGTAACTGTCGCCCAGAACAAGAGAAAAGAAAAAAAAAAAAAAAAGAAGGGAAATAGTTCCATGTCTCCTTTATAACGTACTAGAAAGTGACGCGCAGTATTTAAAATGATTCGTAATAATGCAACTTAACAGAATTTCTTGAATACTATGTAATATTCAGAAATCTTTAAAAAGTTCATAAAATATGTCGTATCTGTTTTGTCAATATAAGAAATACTAATGAAACCTGCGATTTCAGTTGACCTCATTGCGATTTCATATCTGAAGCGGTAAGTACCCAAAACATAGCCTCCGCTAAGCATCGCGGGACTGACTACCACCTGGTAGTTCTGTGAGAACATGTCGTTATAAGGAAAGTATAATTTAACTTACTCTAAGAAGGATAACTGCGGAATGTCATAATGCACTCAAATGTTCAATCACAAAAGTTTGACGCAAAACATTATTTCACGACTCTGTCAGGAAAGGACGCGACGTTTCCTCTTTTTATTCCTCACGACTCCTTGTGACCCTGACCATCTCATCCTACTTGACGATCTACCTTCTCCTCTTCCTCCTCACTTTCCCGTCTTTCCTTCTCTCCTTCAGATATAAGCTACGTTACCTAGAATTCACACTAATATTTCCTATTACGTACTTATTCTACTCTTCCATTAGTCCACCACCTTATCCGCCGCCACTCTGTTCAAGTGATACTAACTCTCTCTCTCTCTCTCTCTCTCTTTCTCTCTAGTTCATCCCCTCCTCCACCTGTCACCCGTGGTTCGCCCGTGTAAATTAATAAATATGCAGTCTCTGAGGGTGCCAGCCATGACAAAATTATTTAACCTGGTGTCTAAGGTGTATGAGACAGGCGAAATACCCTCATACTTGATGAGAACTGCAATAACCACAATTCCAAAGAAAAGAGGGAAAGATATTACAGAACCATCAGTTCAATAAGTCATGGTTGAAAAACTTTAATACGAACGATTTATAGAAGAAAGGAAAAACTGCTGACCTCGAAGAAGATCAGTTTGCTTTTGGAGAAATGTAGCAAGATGGAAGGCAATACACACATTACGACTAATCACTCAAGATAGATTACGAAGAGGCAAAGCTTTTGTTGATTTGAAAAAAAAAAAAAAAAAAAAAAAAAAAAAAAAAAAAGCTTTTGACTGTGTGGACTGCAACAGACACTTCCAAATTCTGAAGTCAGCAGGTGTAAAATATAAGGTACGATATGTTATTTACAATAGACAGCAGTTATTAGAGGCCGGCCGCGATGGCCGCGGGGACTGAAGCGCTCCAGCCACGGTCTGCACGGCCACTACGTTCGGGGATTCGAATCCCCCCTCGGGCATGGATATTTGTGCCGTCCTTCGTCTTAGTTAGTTCATAAGTAGTTTGTAAGTTTAGGGACTGATGACCCCGTAGTTCAGACCCATAAAAATGTTATTAGAGCATGAAAGTGTACTAAAGGAAGCATTGCTTGGGAAGAGAATAACACAAGGTTGTAGCCTTCCTCTAAAGTAATTCAATTTGTACCCTGAGCAAGCCGTGAAAGAAAGCAAGGAAAAATTGGGAGAAGGAATTAAAGTTCAGAGTGAAGAAATAAAATCGTGGCGTTTTGCTCGTGAAACTGCAATTCTTTCAGATACAGCAAAGGAGCTGGAAGAGCAGTTGAAAGCAACGGACAATGTATAGAAAGGAGCGTATAAGATGAAGATTAACAGTAGCAAGAAATGGTAATGGATTACAGTACTACAAATAGGCGACGCTGAAGGAATTAGAATAGGTAAAGAAACAATGAAGGTGGTAGATAAGTTTTGTTAAATTACAGTAAAATATGATGGTCGAATAGAAAGGATGTAATATGCAGAACGGCAATGGAAAGGAAAGTGTTATTGAGAACGAGATATTTGTTAACACCACATTTTAATTTAAGCATTTGTGTGATGTTTACGGGAGTGAATCAGGGACGGACCATTAGTAGTTCAGAGAGGATTGAGGCTTTTGAAATGTGGTGCTACAGAAGAATGATAATCATTAGGTGGGTAAATCGCGTAATTAATGAGGTATTGATCATAATGGGGGGAAAGGAATTTCTGGCATATCTTCACTAAAAGAAGAAATCGACGCATTGAATTCAAGGTATCGCGAATATAGGATTAAAATTAAGTGTGAGGGGTAAGAACCGCAGAGGGAGACCAAGAGACGAATACAGTAAGCAGATTCAAATGGTCTTGGGTTACCGTTCTTATAAGGAGTAGAGTTGGGCGGAAAGCTATATCAAGCTAGTGTCCGTAATGACGGCAGCATTAACATGAACTTTTTTGGAACTTTCTTCTTAAAATATTAAAATCTCAGTAGTTTTCGGTCTCCGCCCAGCTTCAGGAGTATTATGTTAAAGGTAACCCAATACAATGCCAGTAATTGTTATTGGGTACATATACTACCACGTATGGTTTGGGAAGACACACAGTGCACACACCATGAGTTCTAGTTTCAATGTTACGAAGCAACATACTGTTTCATTTATGATATACTAACTGAAACCCGGCGTGGCCCGGGTATTTATTTACATATTCCTGCCTTGAGTTAGTACTTCTCCTATCCCTTCTCTCTCTCTCTCTCTCTCTCTCTCTCTCTCTCTCTCTCTCTCTCTCTCTCTCTCCATTTCCTTTTTTCTAAAAACACGTTATTCTTATCGGAGAATATATAAGAAATAACACTGTCTTACATAATGTACAAAATTATAGGTGCAGTATCCAAACAAAGACAGATAGAAAACAAAATACAAATGGCATATAAAATTCGCAGGACCTCATATTTATTGAGTTATACGAATGGAAAGGCACGGCTTCCATTTCTAGGAGGCGCAGACACTCACGAAACCAAGGGAATCCACTATGAAAACTGGCTGGTGCTTTACGGGTTGCAAAAATAGAAGTTATCCTGGGAACGGAGTTTCATTGTACAAATGAACATAGCAGAAGAAAGGAAATGTCTATAGCAGATGATGAAAGTGACGTAAATTCACCACTGTTAAATGTTGTTTGTTCTGTCTGTCTGTAAATCTAGCGGACCAAACTGCGTGGTCGTCAGTCCGTAGCTTACAAACTACTTAAACCTAGGTAAACTAACCTACGGACAAACACACACACCCATGCCCCAGGAAGGACTCGAACCTCTACGGCGAGCAACCGCGCACTCCACAACGGGCGCTTTAGACCGCTCGGCTACTCCACCATGGCTGTTTGTTCAAATGTTTGTAAATCTATGGGACTTAACTACTCTGGTCATCGATCCATAGGCTTACTATTTAAACTCAAGATACAGGTGAAGCATTAATTTAACTTACTTATACTAAGGACAGCAATGCCCGAGGGAAGACTCGAACCTCCGACGGAGAGCAGCGGCGCGCCCCGCAGCTAGGTGCCTTGAAACGCTCGGTCACTCCACCGAGACTGATAGTTTTCGTAGAGATAAGACAGCGGCTCTTAATCCTGTCACTGACGTACGCTTATCGAAAACATTCTGTTACTGAGACAATACACGCAGAAATGCCATCTGTAGTTTCTATGGTGCACTACGAAAATACCACCGTCTCTATTGGTTCCTTACTGCGCCGCACAGACACCCAAAATCCAGATTACGATATGTTTCATTTTTGTGAGATTTTGATTAAATGAAGCTATATATTGCCCAAAAATACTCTCAATGTACGTATGAAACGCCATGGAAGTTTGTGTACTACTTTCTGAAATTGGGCTCTACAGGCAAACACACACGGTTGCTTTTAAATAATTGTTTAAGTTTTTGCATTTTCCACTTCTTCAGATCGGGCTATGTTGTAATGAAGCCTTTATGTAACTGCACGATACATTGAAGTTACTAATGAAAGCCGCATACAAATTTGTGTAGTTGTGGCGTAAAGAGGTTTCTTACATATGAACCAATAGTCGGGACGGTACTGAAGACACCTAAAATTATGATTTTTTTCTTATTTTTTATTTTTTTTTATTTATTTATTTTTTTTAATTTATTTTTCCCCCAAAATCCAACCTTAATAAAATCGACCGCTGTATGTTGACCCAAATTTCGCTCAGGTATACTCAACCGCACGCGAAAATGGCCCAGACGTTTTCAATACTGAAGTGTTAAACGATACGCCTACATTTACGGTTTTATATTACGTATAGAAGAAGCTGGTCTTTCCATTGATTTTCAAGTTTGTAAGAAACCAAGGTGCATGAGTCCTGTTTCCACTTGTCCGATTCTTGATTTTTAGTTGTTCTTGTTACTTCTAAAATGACCACTTGGTCTCATTTTTATTCATGCAGCTGATTGCAGTGTCGAACATGTATACTCTTTTGCAGATGATCGCCACGTTTCCCATGTTGACCCAACTGCAGGGAAATTTACACCGCCGTGTGCACGGGAACGTCAAGAACTGAACATGAATCAGTAGGTACATGAATCAGTAGGAACACAAATTATCTAGAAGCCTAAGAAGATATTGAAAACTTTGCATGATTACGTTAAGAATGTGCGTAAAAGATAAGTTATTGCGTTGTGTGCTCTAGAAGTACTACTTTAAAAAAAAGTTTTCACTCATCAGCTACTAATGTTAACTACGTTTTGCGTGATTTTCTCTCACTCAATAATTGAATATACTGACGTGAATATTCTGACCTGTGTACCATGCTTACAACAGTATGGCATTTGCACACATTCGAGTAGCGGAATCGCTCTGCCGTTAGCCCAACAAACTGTACAAATATCTCGTGTGTTCATATCCTGTTACTGACAAAATATTTTAACCTTTTCCAAACAGTTCGTCCTGTATCTCTGCACTACATGCGAGATATAATAGTTTAAAATCATATTAGAAATTCACTGACCATTGACTGACCATTGTTTTACAGCAGAATGTACCTTATATTCAGTCACTCTAGAAACAAGAACACCCCAGTAAATGTGTTATCTGAAAGAAAAGTAAGGCTCTGCCGCACATAGTTGATATGTTTGGGATGGGAAATGTATTTATGATAAAGTATGCTACGTCACTGACTGTCACAGGAGGTCTGACAATATGCACCAAATTAAATGGAACTGTTCAGTGTACTGCCAGCAAAGAGAGTGATTGAGTGTAGAAATACGTAGCTCATCTAACAGCAAAGCTAGGTTTGTTTTACGCAGATAATGAAATAACATTGTTTCCTGTTTTTCACGCATATAATTAAATGAATTTGTTTAGTATTGCACAAGAAAAGAAAAGTGACAATATGTTAAGGTATTAGTCTCTTCTGAAAGTAAATTAAGGTCTAACTTAAGCACATGATAAAAGTTTCTGCCAAGTGAACCAAATGTTAAGGAATATGTCTCATCTGACACGAGTTTCAGTTTCAGTACGTAATTAGAAATGCTTATTGTACCTAATCCTCAAGAGATGATGACTAGCTTTTTTAATACTATTTGAAACAGGAAGGATGAAAACTGTGCTGACAGAAAAGTATGTAAATAACCACAACAGTAACATTAATGGCACATGCGGTTATTATCAAACAAAGCACTATTAAACGCATTCATAAGAAAACGATTTCTTACAAATGAGAACTATTTGAATCCGTCCTGCAAAAAATGCACACGTGGCACTCTGTTCAATAAGTAGAAGGAAAATAATGTTTAATTTGAAAGTAGAAACAGTGACAAGTGAAATTTCATTATTATTCTACCAAAACCCCTGAAAAGACTGAAACAATGTTAGAATTAGCATATTTTGGGAAAATAGTAAATAGAACTTTTGTTTTTACCAGAGCTAGCCGGTCTATCTATGAACCAAAACCAGAAAGGAACGGAAAAAGAAGAGAATGCGTTGCGTCATACCAGAGTAGAAACACTGCTTTGTTGTGAATGTTGCCAATCAATGTCAATATCTTTTAATGATAATTTGTTTAGATCAAATGTAAGACTAATGATTATTCTCAAACGTTTCAGACTAAGAAAAGTCTGCCGTCAATTACAGCCATACTCAAGGCAAGCTGTCCAACGATGCGTAACAATAACCCTGCAGCGGTACTTGCCAACATTCTCCAAAGATAAATAAACGCTGTTTCTACCAAAATAGCCACTAAAAATTATACAATGACTGACATCCAAATAAGACCTGAACATAGTCAACATATCGGCTGGTCGAGTGAATATCGCTTCTTGTTTCACCAGGAGAACGGTCCGTTAATTTTGAAACATCGATTATCCGTATTTTTACGACTGTTTTCTGAAATTACACATACGGCTGTTCGCACATTCATAGTATAGGAATAAGGCGGCGAGACTTCACTGACAAATGATACTGTGTACGGAATTGCCAGTCTAGTAACATATGTCAGTGCTGCGCAAGCATTTCCCTATCCCATTCTAATCTTGGAATCAGGTTACAAATTTGTCAAGCAACCACCCAGCAGCTGAAGTCACGAAGACTTTGACCGTTTGCGACGGATATGTCCACCGTCAAAACAATTTCACAATGATACCCGAGATGGTATCCGCTATGTGTTTAATTGTTCAAATGTTTGTATAGCTTATGGGACTTAACTACAGGGTTATCAGTCCCTAAACGTACAAACTACTTATCAACTAGCTTATCCTAAGGACGGCACAAATACCCATGCCCGAGGGGGGATTCGAACCCGCGACCGTAGTGGCCGAGAAGACCGTGACTGCAGCGCCACAATCCCCTCGGCCACCGCGGCCGGCGGTATCCGCTATACTCCGGCACAATGTGCAAAGTTGAAACGACTCTGTGCAATACAATTTGAGAGAACAAAGCTACTGGGCAGTTGGACACGGGATTCTAATGACACCGACGAGAAAGACAAGACGCGGCGCGTACGTCATGTCACGTGATCAGATTAGTCCTGACTTTGACCGAATCCGTATACGTTTGTGACGGAAATGTCCGTCGTCAAAACAATTTCACATAGTACATGATACCCGAGATGGTATCCAGTTTGCTCGCGTACGTTATGTCACGTGATCAGATTAGGCCTTACCCAACGCAATCGCGTAGCTCACTGACTAGATGTCGGAGCACAGCCCACTCTCTCAGTTGGCTTAGACTTAATCTGATGACGTGACATCGTTGGCCGTGGTCTGTGCATGGTGAGACGGCTATTGCCCATAAATTGTGGGGTTTCTTGCAGTGAACGTTCACAATTCACAGCACCAACGGCGGTTCGGTCTCCAAATGTGGATGGATTGTTGTAACTCCTTCTTTTTGTCATTGATTACATCACTGCGTCACATTGCCTTTCACGAGCAAGTGCCCCTACCTACTTTTTACTTTCCTTCTAGTTTCTAGTAATCATTTCCTCGTTATACATCGTCAGAAAATCAGTACGAATTTCAAATGACACCGCCTCAGAATTCATCTGTTGAAGTTTCACATTTTTTTCTCAATAGCAGGTGGCCAATTCCTTAACAGAACTAACGGAGCTACTCTTTCCCTTTTGTTCCATCGATTTTTTCTTCATTTAATTGCACAAGAGTTAACATAAAAAACGTAGTGGCCGTTGGCTGGGGGTCTCAAATATAAGGCGACAGCCGAATCCTTCACTGGAAAACACGTTTGACCATACAGAACATTTGTGACAGTGTTTGCGTCATAGGATAGGAATCGCTTATCGGCGCAGTTATACGCCTCGTGATTGACGCTAATATGCCTTCTTGTCCGATTATGGGTTCGTATGAATGTGTACGTCAACACTCTTAACGAAATAATGCAAACTTAACGGTGTGTCACGTGAGTGCAACAGTTTCACAATCATACACTTTCACATATGCGCGATAAAACATATCTTTTAATGTTTTTAAAGTTTTTTACGTATACACCATCATACTCTGCATATTTTCGTGCTAATCACAGCATGTCCTGGAATTTCGGAGAGCAAATATTATTATTTATTCAAATGTTAACATATTTGTAAACCTACTGGACTACACTGCTATGGTCAGCAGTCCGTAGATTTACAAGATACATTTAACTTAGAGCAAGACACATACCCGTGACCAACGTAGGACTTGAACCTCAGGAGAGAAGAGCCGTCATTCTGTAACATGGCGTCTTGGACCACGCGGCTACTCCTTCACGTCTATTCATTGTTTTCTTTTCTGCGAGCGGTGTCGCATGCATCACGTAGGCTCAATATGCTAATTTCAAACGCTACAATAAGAGATGATGACAATGTAGAAACGGACAGTTGACAATTTTGTGAAAAACATAAAGTAAAAATACAAAGACGGAAGGAGGTTTGACCTCGGACTTTCAGTATCGATACACGACGCAATGGCTGTAGAACTATGCTCGGTGTTGCATATCTAGCACTTCGGCCTTTCACTGAGAGATGTTACTTTCATGTTATGTTATTAGTACAGCCGCTTAGAAATACCTGCATTTCATCGTGTAAAGCAAGGTAATGTGCAACGTAATGTGCAACATAATGTGCATAATTTGACGACAGCCCATCGTATTGCTTTGAAGTGGTTTCTGAGCATTTTTTCCGTGGAAAAAGCATAGAAGCGGAGGCCGTGTTCTGATGTGTTTCATTGTTGAATAGTTATTCCTTTGTCTCCTTTCCCTGTGTGAAACAGAGAGCAGCAGAGCCTTTCTGCATTTTTGGGTGATAGTAGCAGAGTAGTGCTGGCTGAGATCTTGCTACTAGCCAGAGGATGGGTGCAAATGTTTTCGCAAGCCCTGGTTGGAAGTTGATCACGGTCACAGGATGGTTGGCAAACGTGCGTCTCGAATAGGCACCATATCTTCAGCCATTCGGCTCATGTCTTTCCCGAGGAAGATTAGCGGGAAGACCGTTAAGTGGGTGGGAGCCATGTTTGGTGGAGTCTGTTGCTGCTACTGGAGCCGACATGACGCGTGTAGGGTAGTGGTGCACCATCACTACAAACGTGTTAAGAAATGTGGGAAAAGTGCTGATTTTGGTTGCCGACATTGTTCAGGAAACTGCAGTGGTAATGGAGATCTTAAGTAGGCATTTTTTTCCTATTTTAATGCGAATTTTATATGTAGATGCACTTGTGGTCCGTTACAAGGGATGTGGCTTTAATTTAAAGTGGAACGAGTTGGTTATCACCGACAGCGGTAGTTTCTGGCTTATTGAATATGGTTTTCGATTGCCTTTCTGCTGATATAATTTTTGTGGGGATAATTTGCAAATTTCGAACTTTTTTTAATGTTATGGGACTTAACTACGGGGTTATCAGTCCCTAAATTTACAAAATACTTATGAACTACTTACGAACTAGGACGGCACAAATATCCATGCCCGAGGGGGGATTCGAACCCCCGACCATTGTGGCCGTGCACACCGTGACTGAAGGGCCTCAGTCCCCTCGGCCACAGCGGCCGGCTTTTGAACTTTTGTTTCGTGTAACCTTCAATTTAGTTTCTCAAAAGTAAATAGAATTTTACAAACCCTGGGACTGTTTCAAATCAAAATGTTCAAATGTTCGTAAGGCTTATGGGACTTAACTACGGGGTCATCAGTCCCTAAACTTACAAACTACTTATGAACTACTTACGAACTAGGACGGCACAAATATCCATGCCCGAGGGGGGATTCGAACCCCCGACCGTAGTGGCCGTGCTGACCGTGACTGAACCTCCTCAGTCTCCTCGGCCACCGCGGCCGTCTGGGACTGTTTCCCGTCTCGTACATGTCAAAGACATTAAACATAAAGGTGAATAGGCAGACGTCTTACCACTGGCCACCACACCACTAGCGGTTAAGGCGCTTCGGAATAGTCTCATTTCCGTCCACGTCACAAATTTTAATTCAGCTTCTGCGTTCCATGAAGTATTGCCACTATTGCCAAGGCTCTCCAGGCAGCAGAATAACACCTCGGATATGTTCATACTGGAACATTCCTACCTTTAGCCTTAGGATAAGGTGATATATATATATCATTGTAAGACGTCAATCTAGTCAACATGGAGGCCCTGGTTCGATTCCCGACCGCATCACAAATTTTAATTCAACGCTTCACCTTTATGTTCGAGACGAAAAAGAGTCTCAGGGTTTATAAAACTCAATTCAGAATGATATTTATATCACCTTATCCTAAGGTTAAAGGTAGGAATGTTCCAATACGTCCATTGCAGTAGTTGCCTTGGCAGTAGTTGGCAATATTTAATGGAACACAGAAGCTGAATTAAAATTTGTGACGTGAAGGGAAGTCTTACTTAGACTTTCCGAAGTGCCTTAATCGCTAGTGGTGCGGTGGTATATTGGTAAGACGTCTACCTAGTAAGCATGGAATCTGAGTTCGATTCCCGGCCGTATCACAAATTTTAATTCAATGCTTCACCTTCTTCTGTTTCAAAAGTTTTCAAATGTTCAAACGCTTGTAAACCTAATAGGCCAAACTGTCATTGGTCCCTAGACTTACAAACTAATTAAACTAACTTTAACTAAGGATAACACACACACTCTTATCCCAGGGAAGACTCGAACCTCCGACGGCATGCAACCGCCCACTCCACCGAGGCTTTAGATTTTCGAGCGAGGGTTTCCGTACAATAGTTTTCTCGGTTATATGGCCTGGAACCCTATCAAGGTTTTGCGACAATGGTTTCGTAATCAAAAGTAATTGAAGGTAATGTAATTATTGGTAAATTTTTTCCGTAATATTCTTACAAGCCACGTGCAACAGGGGCAGAATGAAAGTGTTACTTGTTTTCTTTCATGAAATGTGTTAATATCAGCACACTTAGCAATGAAAAATAATATTTCAGTGGACGATATTCCTTTGTAATATTATTGTTCTATTTTTTTCATGTTCACGCAATCACCGACACACTTGACTTGCGTGCTTAATTTTGTGTGTGTGTGTGTGTGTGTGTGTGTGTGTGTGTGTGTGTGTGTGCGGGCGTAACTGTTTTGAAAATGGGAACGCTGCGCATTGTGTTGAGTAGCTCATCGCCAAAGTGAATATCCGTACAAATGAATTGTAATGACAAACTTACCGTAGTCCCATTCCTTTTGTGATACATAAAGTTTGAATATTAAATTTGGTTAGGAGAACATAGTTTTCGTTTACTTTCGAACAGTAAAGTAATTCATATAAGTTTCCCTGCTAAATGTCGACTACACGATTCACCTTCACTTCCTGCTTCCCCTCGCGCTCGCTATTCCGAGAAAGTATCAAGCTAATGTCGGGCACGGTGGTCTTGGATTTTTAGTCTGCACTTTAACCCATCCTTCACCTCTCAACGATGTGAGGAGTCGCCAGAAGCGACACGTGGTTCGGATTCCACGTTAAGCTGTAGGTCCCCTTTCCCCGGTTGGATAACTGGGGTAGGCTAGGAACACGCAAATCGCCGAAGTGGCGTCCAATTGAAAGACTTGCACCAGGCCAATGAGCCACACGAAATTATTATTATTACCAAGGTAATCAGTGTTCAGTATTGTATGATTTCCACTTGTCGGTATCTATAAAGTATCTTATGTTGAGTGTGTGCACTGATTTACTGAGAGAGTTAGATGCGTTATTCTTCGTTTGCCAGTTTTACAATCTTGTATCCAATTTCAAATCGGGCTGTCCATTTGACATTACGTAATGTGTCTTGAACCCATATGGCCACTCAATGGGGATAAAACCTACATATTTATTAAGCTTATTCCGTGTAGTGCACGTGGGAGCATTACTAATTAAGTAACAACATAGAGTAACTATTTAATTCGCATTCACTAAAGTAGAAAGTGGTAAGTGACAATTGTTTCTATTTTCCTTCTTTTTTTTCTCATTTCCATACAACTTCTTTCTGTTCTGGTGCTTGATCTTGTTCAGGTTTTTGATGGGCTATACCACAGAGAAATATATACAGACGGAAAACCTCCGTAAAGGCCCTGTCCCACTCTCAGGGGTGCGGGGCGGGGGGTGCTGAAGCAGTTCCGTAAGAAGTCCCATGTTGGCGTTGCAGTCAGAAGCAGCCCTTTAAACTGGCCAGAGCAGGCGGCAGGTAGCGGCTGTCCCCATCACCACCTCCCCTCTAACGCCAGCAAGCCAGACACAGCCGTGGCTTCGTGGCAGACGGCACGAGCTCTCCCATCAGCCTCCCCTCCACCCTACCCTCTGACGTGCGAGAGGCACCCTGAGAAGTACTAAGCCAGGGAATCGCCTGACACCTGCTAGCATCTTACGAAACTACGAGGGGAGCGTTGGACAGTGGTTTAGGGAGGACTTCTCCTTTGTATATGTTACTCTGTGTCTATACGTTGCGACATCTTACCACAAAATCGGATGGGGTGGGAGCGGGTGATGCCCTTGTGAGTCATTGTTGTGTGGATGAGTTGGAAACTTGGTACAGAGACTGTAGTGGTGGGATGACCATTATGTGTGAATGGCTTACTGGAGATCGCAGCTGCCTAGTAAGTAAATAGGACTCCCATGTTCAATCTCCGGTCCGGCACAAATTTTCAGAATTTAATTCAGTGTCGTTCGCAGGTAAAATCTCTAACTGATTTTCTGTTTAGCACTGCATTACAAAGTAGTCTCTAATTTGTAAAGAAAGATGGTTCTTCATGTTACCCAGTGGCTTTCTTAGAGCTTGCTGTGATGGGTATTGTTAACGGACGCCTGGCTGGCTGCTGCCTGCTGAGTGCCAGCTTAGCGCCGGAGGCGTGGCCCGTCAGCTCGTGGGGGGGATTCCAGGCAATCACGGGAGCTGGCCAAGTTTCTGTTTCGGGCGAAGATGGCGTCTGGGAGAGCCAGGGGAGAACGGCGCCAAGTTTGCGGCGTGTTTCAAAGGAACGCCGGGGCTCAGCTTCCGCGCCGCGAGTTTAGCGCCGAGGGGCAAACCGGCGACTCAGCAGGAGGAGACGGCCACCGCTGCCCGCGCTCTGGGGCTGCCGGGCCGGCCACTCTGCAAGCGCAGAAGCTGCTCCTGTGGTACAAGAAGTTTCAAATTGTAAATCTACCGGACCAAACTGCGTTGTCATCAGTCCGTAGCTTACAAACTACTTAAACCTAGGTAAAATAACCTACGGACAGACACCCATGCCCCAGGAAGGACTCAAAGCTCCGACGGCGAGCAACCGTGCGCTCCGCAGCGAGGTGCCTTAGGCCGGCATTACACTGTAAAAGATCTTTGTAAAAGATTTTATCCAAGATCTTTGACGAAACTACTTCACAGGAGGACATTACACTAGCGTAAAATATTTCGCCATAGTTGCCAGAAAAGTCTCCAAAGTAGTCAGTCGTCTCTATTATAGTACGTATTATATTGTTGCTTTGGAGTGCATTCACTGCAAAGAACGAAAAATGGGAACAATTTTAGGTAAAACCGTGAATAGCGAGAGGAAAATACGAAAAGTGCTCACACAAATGTACTGCACTGCTAGGACATAATAACGTATAATGTTTAAGAACGCGTGTACAAACATTTTAATTCGCCCACATATTTATAAATACTTCATCATAATCGATGTTTCAGCTAGCCCTAAACCTGTGTCAATAGGTAAATAATGAAATACTGAAATCATTTAACGTGTGTCATGCTAAACATAACCTCGTTAGACACTTTATTATAATAAGAAGAGAGAATATTTTCGTAGTTCTTTCATGTTATACTTCATTGCGGATTATGCGGTCCGAAAGACGTTTTTATAGTTTACTGCAGTCTCACATTTCTTTTGCCTGATTTTCCGAAACACAGAATATCCGTATAAATACGTGGACTTGTGGTTAAATGTCGAAAAGCATCGTGCAAAGCAAGGAAAATATGGAGCTAACTAGTGCAGTATCTCATTACGTAAATCATGAATGCCTTTTCGGCTGAAGATCGTCTCATTTATATCCACATACAAAATCTATTCCAGTAGGCAGTAAAATACACGAATCCTACAGTTTAGGCCTAAGATTTCACGTATTATTCAAGACAAGTAAACCAAAATGTAAATCACTTTAGGAGGACGAGTTGAGGTTAGAGTACAAATAAAAACATTTATTTCACTTATGCATCTCCATATATCCTTTGATCCATGTAATTCCTTCCCTATCATCCACAGTGAGTCACTTTGAATACAATTGACAGCAGTAGCTTTTCCTTTATACGATTCTAACCGTATATTTTAGTAAATGTGCTTTGTATTAAGAAATATTCCGTACACTTCTCACTTTGAAACGATCACTATGACAGTAGCAAGACAACAAATACGCTTTGACGTTAACTTGTACGTTAAAAGGCGTCAAAGCAAGGAAAGACGCATGTATACAATGGCGAACTTTTATAGAAGCTAGACTCTCCCGCTAACTTTTATCAAATGTCTTTTATAAAAGAAATCTTTTATAAAATATGACCTTTTACACTGTCAAAGATTTGAACAAAGAGCTTTGATAAGAGATCTTTGTCAAATATCTTTTACAGTGTAATACCCGCCTTAGACCGCTCGGCTACTCCGCCGCGGCAACAAGAAGTTTCACCGTCGCAACAATTATTGTGTCTATAGGCGCTAAATTTTAATAACACAATTAGCAACCATTTGTGAGTACAGAAAGTATGACAGTTTTTAGGGCCGGCCGCTGTGGCCGAGCGCTCTGCGACGTGCTAGTCACGATCTGCATGGCCGCTGCGGTCGAGGGTTTGAATCCCCCCTCGGGCATGGATGTTTAGGCCGTCTTTAGTATAAGCTAGTTCATATGTAGTTTGTAAGTTCATATGTAGTTTGTAAGTTCCATCTACATCAACATACATACTCCGCAATCCACAGTAAGGTGCGTCGCGGACGGCACACCGTACCACTACTAGGCATTTCCTTTCCTATTCCAGTCCCATATAGAAAAGAGGAAAAAAGAATGATTATATGTCTCCGTACGAGCCCTAATTTCTATTTTCTTTGTGATCACCACGCGAAATGTAAGTAGGAGGCAGCAAGATCGTACCATACTCAGCTTCAAATTCCGGCCCTCTAAATTTCCTCAACAGGATTTCACGAAAAGAACGTCGTCTTTCCTCCAACGATCCCCAATTGAGTTGCCGGAGCATTACCGTGACACTCGCGCATTGGTAGAACCTACCAGTAACAAACCTAGCTGCTCGCCTATGAACTTCTTCTATGTCTTCCTTTAAAGTGATCTGCTGCGGGTCCCAAACACTTGAGCAATACTCAAGACGTGGTCGTACAAGCGTTTTATACGCGGTCTCCTTTACAGATGATGTACATCTTCCCAAAATTCTCCCAATAAACCGAAGTATGCTGTCCGCCTTTCTCACAACTGTCCTTACATGTTATTTCCATTTAAAATAGCTCTGCAATGTTACGCCTAGATATTTGAACGACGCGACAACATCAAGAAGCTCACTACTAATATCTTTATTCGAACATTATGGGATTGTTTTTCCTACTCATGCGTATCACCTTACATTTTTCTGTTTTGAGAGCTAGCTGCCATTCTTCTCACCATCTATGAATTTTGTCTACTGTCAGTTAAAGACGATACCCTCCCATACACCACAGCATCATCAGCAAACAGCCGCAATTACAAGTTACTCTGTCCATAAGATCATTTATATAGATAGAAAATAATAGCGGTTCTATCACACTCCCCTGGGGCTCACCTGACGATACACTCGTCTCTGATAAACACTCAGAATATGGAATCGGTGGGTTTAGGATGGCAATACGGAACGCAGTGCTGGATCCCAACGGCCTCGTATTACTAGCAGTCGATATGACAGGCATCCGCATGGCCGTAACGGATCGTGCAGTCATGTCTCGATCCCTGAGTCAACAGATGGGGACGTTTGCAAGAAACATTCCTCTGCACGAACAGTTTGACGACGTATGCAGCAGCATGGACTATCAGCTCGGAGACCACTGTTGCGGTTACCCTTGACGCTGCATCACAGGCCTCAGAGCCTGCGATGGTGTACGCAACGATGAACCTGTTTGTACAAATGGCAAAACGTCCTTTTTTTCGGATGAATACAGGTTCTGTTTACAGCACAGTTGCATCCGTGTTTGGCAACATCGCGGTGAACGCTCATTAAAGTGTGTATTCGTCATGGCCATACTGTATTCGTCATAGCCCTGGCGTGATGGGATGAGGTGCCATTGGTTACACGTCTCAGTCACTCCTTGTTCGCATCGACGACCAAAGGTTCTGGATACTGAGTTCTCAGTATCTATGCAACCAAATTGCGTGAAAATGTAATTACTTATCAGTTCTAATATAATATATTTGTTCAATGAATACCCATTTATCATCTGCATTTCTTCTTTGTGTAGCAATTTTAATGGCCAGTAGTGAAGATATGGAGATGACTTTCTGACAACTGTGTTGTAGTGCTTCGTAAACTGAGCAATAAAGGATTACCGTCGTCAACTAATTGAAACCATCATTATTAACATTTTATAAAATAAGGAAACTCACAACTAAAAAAAAAAGTTTCCAGTAGATATTAACACAACCAAAACAATAAAGAAATCACCTGAGTTGTCAAGATTCGAACCACCGACCCTAAAATTTCCAAGGACAGAACGGTGCTACCCTATTTTTATTTTGTTCTATGGGTAGTTCTGTTCCTTGCGGGCACTGATCGTGTTTGTTCATTGTGGTTCCATGTGTTCTTCGCTCAGCTTTTTGATCACAGAAGAGCGTACAACCCTCTGACCGGGTGCGTTGAGCCAACACCACCTAGAGACGTGGCCTCATAACAGCCCGTGCCACGTCACACTCGTCAGGCCGCGACCGCCATCTTACTGGCTGCCCGCTGGGACACGCCTACTGCCTTGTAGTGCCTGGTCCGGGGCCCACGAGAAAGACAGTCTGCGGCGCGCACACCATATCACGTGATCAAGTGAGGCCTGAGTCTTCGCGATCGCTAGCAGATATTCCGGCCGCTGGGGCACAGCCCACTGTCTCATACTGGCTTGCCAATCCGGTAGTGATCGCACCGGCTCAGGCCAACACCGTCTGTAGAGAAGGCCTGCGCGTTGCTGTGCCACGTCACGCAGAGTAGGTCGCGATCGCGTAGCTGACTGGCTGGCCGATGCAAGGCGGTGGGCCGTGCCCCATCAGCCAGCCAGTGAGATACGCGATCGCGACCTACTCTGCGTGACGTGGCACGGCAGCGTGCAGGCCTTCTCTTGAAACGGTGTTGCTCAGGCCTCAATTGAATCGGTCGGTGGAGAAAGGAACTAAGTCACTTTTTGGTGATTTTCAATTTTTAACAGAAATGTAGTCAACAGACCAAGATACACCTTACTGTGATGAAAGGAACTATGTATGGCTTCTTCCTGTGGGATTAACATGAGTTCAATTTTATACGTGCTGAGGAGAAAGGAATCAAGTCAGTGACTTAGTTCCTTTCTACGCCGCACGTCGCGCCCCTCCAACAGATTTTATTGTCAGCGAGCTTGTACTACACCAAGTATATGTTAGATGGCGTTAGTCTGCAGCATGCAGGTGTAAAATGCGAAACAAAACAGAAACTTGGCGCCAACTTCGTCAGGCGTAACGATTATTGTTGAGTGTTGTAAATGATTGAACACCGTCTTTCTAAATGTCAAAAGGACATATGTGGAAGAAATCCATGCATAAAAAAATTCCGGTAAATGTAAAAAATTTGATAGTGCCCAGTATCACAGCGTCCCAAGTCAAAGAAACTCACTATGCTGGGAAGGAAATGAAATACCTAGATGCAAGCTTGGATCTGAAAACTTTGCACGAAATGTTCCTTAAGAAATATCCAGACGTAAATGTGAAATACGACTTCTATAGGAAACATTTTCATTATAATTTCTAGTAGTGCGAATCTATATAAAAAGAATTAAAGATATTTTCGGAAACTGATGAAACACATTCAGGAGAAGACACTGAGATTTTTTTTTATGAAGAGATTTTGAAATGGCAATCTTCAAGTGATAACTCAGTGTGATATGAACTATTCCGATCTTTGAATTCTATTAAATAGTCGTTTTCATGTTCAGCTGAAGATAATTTACCAATAAATTTGAGCTTTAATCCAGAAATGTGTATCTTTGAATGTATTATACTCTCAAAAAGTACTAATTCCTTCGTTGACTGGAGAAAGGAACTATGTTACAAATTTAATTTTTTTCCAGAAGATACTTTGTAG
The DNA here is from genome assembly GCA_026315105.1 of Locusta migratoria. Classification (NCBI taxonomy): domain Eukaryota; kingdom Metazoa; phylum Arthropoda; class Insecta; order Orthoptera; family Acrididae; genus Locusta; species Locusta migratoria. The sequence continues at coordinate 431,802,825 of CM048747.1, forward strand.
AATATATAAAAATTATTTTCATCCACAGTATTTATGGTTAGAGTATAGTAAATGTCGAAATTTTCAATGCAGTCTGTTAAATGGTTTAACAATAAAACAGCTTTTTGTGTCTCCTGAAAAGTACAAAAAAGTGACATAGTTCCTTTCTCCACCCACCGATTCAATTGATCATGTGATATGACGTGCGGCCGCGGCGTGTCTCTCTGTTTAGCCTTGGCACGATCAGTGTGATGTAGCTCAGCCTGTTGTGAGGCCTTGTCTCTAGATGGTGTTGGCTGAGCCACGGCGTTCGGCACAGCCAGAGCTACACCGACTGATACTGCATATAATTTGGTTAATGGTACTTACTTTAAAGCCGATTTTCTCCAGCATTTTGAGAGGTGCGTCGAATGGATATGGCTGATTGTTATATCCGTTCTGAAGTTCACGGTCCATAAATAAAAGAATTCTAAAATTCGATACCCATGTGGTCTCCTGAAGAGTTCGAACATTGTACACAACATTGTTCGTAACACAGTACGTGGCTGCTACCAGACTGCTGACGTTGACAACATGTTGGAAACACAGTGTTTCGGGGCTGTCGATAAGGTCACAGAAACATTGTTCTGTGACCTGTTACCACAAACTGCCGCTACGTAGCACTAGTAATTATTTTTTATTTTGCTACTGATCAAAGTATTACGTCGTTAGTTGTGGTTTTCGCTGTTCTGTGAGGTGGAGCGGAGCAGGAAGAAATTTTGCCATCTTATATCATTATATGAGGAAGACCAGTGGTCGCGGAATGCGCATTGTGCCAGGTACATGAACTGAGAGAGAGCATGATTCTTTCAAAGTAAATTAAAAAAAAAATTAACAATAATAAAAAACGATGCTGTTGAGCTGCGTACCAACATAAGTTACATTGATAAGAAAACAAAATATCTTGTGTCACAATGCTGGCAGGAGAAACGGTAATTTAAAATTTCAGGAAGTGCGCGGGGAGGGGGGGGGGCTGCTCGGGCTGCTCGGGAGCTGTAGGTACAGTTCAACGTGTTTTGTATGTAAGTTTTAAAGTTCCTGAAAATAACACTACATCAATGAAATGGGATCAAATTTATTGCTGTGGAAGTGCGATGTTTCGGTGATATTAAAATAACTAATTACCTTTACTTATTCCTTCAGTTCTTCAAAGAAAACTTGACAAACTGTAGGATATATTTTAGATATCCTATAGTGGGCTTTGAAATATAAAATAAATATGCTAGACTTCCGTACTAAATTCATGATGCAAGAAAACGCAGGGTTACAGGATGTCATCGTTTATCAAGGATTGTCTACCTGAAATTCGTAATTTTTTTTTAAATTCTTATTTATTTATTTATTTTTAAAGAAAAGGAGCCCTGTATTATTTAGCAAAATTTAAAAGTCTGGAGGCGACGTCTTTGTCAAATTACTAAAGCGACAACAACCGATTTCCACGTACAGTTCACACAGATTGTCATTTCCACCATGACTTTCATGTTTTGGTCCACCACCGATGACCGTCATTCTTAACGTCTTTTTTATTGATCTATCAAATATCGCGGCTACACATTGTAATGTTTCTTCGTCCTCACTTGACATAGCTTAGCTTTGAGAATTCAGTAACACAATTAGAGGCACAAGCTCACTGTAGGAGACAACATGAATACAAATGTTCGTCGCCAAGAACACAAAAACCTTTTTTTAACTTCAGTGTAAACGCGCCTTTACGTCCCAATGATGTGTTTGTAGTAGCAGCTGTTTCATCGTGAAACAGAAGATATGTTACTAAAGACCACCTTCATGAACCACCGACATTGCTGAGGTGGGGTGGCTTGCGAGCTTCAACGATACAGCTAGCCGTACCGTAGGTGCAACCAAAGCAGAGGGGTATCTGTGGTTCCTGAAGTGGGTCAGCAGCTTTTCAGTAGTTACAGGTGCAACAGTCTGGATGATTGACTGAGATGGCCTTGTAATATCAACTAATGTGGCTTTGCCATGCACGATACGAAATTTTACGTCTACAGTGACATCCCCTTTGAAGATAAAGTCTGCAAAATTTCATTAAGATTTTGTCGAGGTCAGTAAGTAAAGCACCCTCCGCCATGCACCATACGACTTATATCTTGTGAACTATGACTTGTAGGCTGTTATTAGTCCTACACAGTAAGTAATACGTGCACTAAATTAGATTGAAATCGGCCTTGTGCTTTAGGAGGACAAAATCACGGACACACTATTTTATAGATAAAAGAGAAGATAAGGATCTATATATATCTGAAGATGATGATATGGTTCGTTGAAACTCACTGCTTTATCCAATATCTACTACGTTGTGTATCACTCTTACTGTCTACTGACCAGTAGCGACTTGTTCTAACTAGTTAGAACTCCCCCCTCCCCCCCCCCCCTCTGCTCCCCCGGTGGTTGAGGCTGATCGTGCGAAAAGAATATAAAAAATGTAGGTACTATTATTCAATTCCAATGTTTGTAAATGTATGCGACCAAAATGCTTTGGTCATCAGCGCCTAAAATTACAAACTACTTTGACATACGCTAAAGAAGACGCACACACGCATACGCCCTACGGACGACTCGAACCTCTGAGGGGAAGCGACTGCTCAGACAGTAGGCAGCGGCAGCCCAATTGTGTTTTTAACCGTTCATTCACGGTATCATGCTTGTATCAAATCACTGTATTTTCGCATGATAAAATTTTCCAAGTCGTATGAAGGCTCAGAGTTTCTTCTGAGGGTAAACATATGGGCGCAACTTCGGCACGGGGAAGGGGGGGGGGGGGAGCGAGGGGAACGTCACTTTCCCACTAGTAAAGTCAGCAGCTTCCACGCCAATCCTAATTTGACCGAAACTCACGAATTTGCCCCAGCGCAAGACGATTTAGCTTCTTCCCGCAGCTGACCTTCTCAAGCGCAAAGTTTCACTGAACGCAACATCCGTGCCTCACTGCTGCTATTGCACATTTAAGATTTATTGGAAATACGTCATATTAAGAATAAAGTTAAAAAGATTAATAATACTAAAGTTCTTAGTCACATACTGTGAGAATGGCCGTGTGGTTTAAGACATGTGACGAAAGAGGAAGAAGGTGTGTATCAGACTTATTTCACCAATTTTGCATTTATTACAGATTCTGGATCATTTATTTATTGTTCCATGTCATAAATCTATGCCCCTTCTTTTCCCTAACCGAAAACCGGTAATGTAATTTATGATAAATACCTTCCTTCAGTTGACATTTCTATACAGTCAGTGAAGGACGACTAGCTATTAAAGTACTGTCGACGAAGAAGGCCTTAGAGACACTAGGGGATGCAACAGCAGTCAGAATGAAAATAAGGAAAGTGGACGTTGAATCAAAGCTGGAACAGCCATAGTCATTGCTAAAATAACATTATTACATGTACAGAAGTAAATAATTAACTTCTTCTGATTTGAAGAGGGAGACCTGACGAAACTAACAACACTCCAATTCTTCTTGTGGAGGGAAAACTGCTAACTGACCAACACACAACTAAGCTAGATTCTTCTTGCTGCTGCTCGTGAGTATTGTATCCTACTGTCTGGGCCGGTCAGCACTATGCGAATGTGCTTTCAGAGTTGAAAGCGTGCACAGAAAACAAGGAGAGAGCCCGTGAGTGAAAGGGAAAGAGAGAGAGAGAGAGAGAGAGAGAGAGAGAGAGAGAGAGAGAGAGAGAGAGAGAGACTTCCTAAAAGTTTAAAAACAGTAGGACGTATTGTTAACGGTTATGTTTGCTCGATCGATCGCTGCAATTATTATTTTATTTTGTATTACTTATTCACTGTGCATGTATTTATTTATGGCACAAAATTTATGTTTTATTATTTTTTTTTTTGTCAGCTCTATGCTGTTGAGATTAGTCTTTCACTTCCCTTTTATGATGATCTCCTGATCACTACTTGGTTTCTACTTTTCTATGTGCAGTGTTACAGATTAAGGTAGTCCACGAAAAATACCAGAATAAGTGTGAGAAGGAATAACACGTGTATTAAGGGAGACACAATGTAGTTAACAGTTTTTCACGAAATTTCATATCGCAGACCAGTTAGCGGGGAAAAAAATCCCACTGACTTTCCGTTGCATTTAATGAAATTTTTTCCACCAGAGACTCCTCTTATAACGAATACGATAATTAACTGTAGCCTCGTTTTCCGTTTCACTAGCCGTGCCAACTAAAAAACAATTTTTGCAGCACGGCTTGAACAAACACAATTGTTTATTGACTCAATTAAAAGGGATAGCAGGTTTCGAAATAACTGGATGCATGGTAGAAATTAAAATGAAATATACATACGATAACTAGTGGCAGTGAAATGACACCACCTCCTTCTGCTGATAACAACTCAGTTTCATTTTATCACCTCTCTCACAATCAAAACTTAAATCTGAAGGTGTAATTGCGTTATTACTATTACTTATAAGATGTATGGACAACTTTGTATTTTAACTGCGATGGAAAAGTTTTAATAAATTTTCTGTGCTGATACACAGCGCTTAGTATTTTATTGATCACCAGCAGAAAATCCAGCTTTGCGCGAGTATTTACTCATCTTTTGTTAATTCACTTCCTCTCTCTTGCTCTGTATGAATTTCTCTCTGCTTTCTTTGTTCATCTCATCTTTTGTCTCAGTTCCTGTCTCTTCGCCCTATCTTTTAAAAATTACATGTAACTACGAATTTTTATGGCGACCGGTGAAAAGCTGTCGAATCTGAAATTTATTGGTGGGTATCGTACGACATGCACATTAAGAAATTTTGTGTAGGCAGCAGTGATCCTCTTGTTTGGAAGCTAAAGAGTAAAATATAGATATCGGGATAAAAATGTAGATTAAATAGTCTTTTTAAGATACCATCAGCCAAGTACCTTACGAAATCTGTCACAGATATTGGTCTTGTTTTGAAGATAAAGTGTGTAAAATTTCATAAAGATCGAAGTAAAGCAGGAGATTGGTGTCCAAATATGTTGTAAAATACTCTGCGCCATGCACTCTCCGCCTACATTTATGTAGATGGTGACCTTCGATATCTTTTGAAGATGAAATGAGTAGAATTTCATCACGATCAGAATAAAACTATAGGCTTGTGTGCTTTACAAATATAGCTTTAGTGTGAATGTGTGGTTCACCATATATCACACTGTTCGTGATGCCACATGTCCTGAAATTTGTGTCGTATGTGGTCCTTACTCCTACACCAATTGTTACAAGACGCTAAGAAATACGTGTACTAAATTCAGTTGAAATCGTTCCGGTGGTTATAGGAGGAGGTGTGCAATATTGTCACGTAATGCAGCAATTTTTCGGCATTTCGTTGTTTACGACGTCATATATCCTACATTACGTGTTGTACATCATCCTTACACGCACAGTGATCTTCCTCCCTCAAGTGGACGAGATTTCATCAAGATGGGAAGAAAAGCGTAAATTAATATAAAAAACAAATACACGGTCATTCGGCTAAATATACGAGAAAGACTAAAGACAAGTAATACTTCCATGTTATTTTTGATAACGCGAGTGCTTTCATCAATTGGCGCATTTTGGGTTACTAAAGTGTGTTGTTTTCGATCGCCTTTTAACAACTCGTAATTTAATTGCAAACAACGCCTGCAATTGAATTGAGTAATTTGTAGAGGAGATAATTCTCTTCAACGTTGTTATTTTGCTCCAAATCTCGCGCTGTTTCAGAGATATTTGGAATAATAACGTTGATTTGATACTGTCAGCGTGTCTCCCTGTAACATGTTCTTTCTCTTTAGGTCGCGCAGTTCAATCAATCGGCTTAAATTTTTACAGACGTTCTTTGTTCCCCTTTACTACATTACTGGATGCCACTAGACGGCGGTACTATGCCCTGTCTTGGCTATTATACTTCGAATCGACAAACGTTTCAAGTAGAATTTGTACAGAATTGAACATGGAGTGACTTTTGTTTGAAATTTTGTCGTTATTATGTCTGACATATGTATGAAGATATGATTCTTCATAGTGTTCTACTGCCATATTCTTTCGCTGTGGGTCATTAAATGGAGAATCGAAGAATGGTTTAGGGTTGATATTTAATCTATGGGTGAATATAGCTCAGGAAGATAGTTTTTTATAATGAAAAAGTAGAATTTATGAAAAAAAAGCTGTTGCGAAAGGTAAGAAAAGTATTTAGAAATATAAATACAAAAACAAAAGCAAGATGATTAATAAATTACGCCTAATTTCGCAATATGTACTGAAGAATGTAAGACAGACAAAAAATCGGAACACCTAAGGAAATTGTATAATTAAATACAAGCATTAAAAAATAACGGAAGAAGTCATTGTACTAAAAAGGGACACCTTTGACTTCGAACGCTCGGAACCGCACGAAACCATACATGAAAAAATAGGAAATCAAACAGGACAGTAGTGTGCTTTATTTTTAGGCAGAACTCTGTATTGTACCAGAGGTAACTTTTTAACAAAGAGAAACAAAACAAAATGATATCAATAACATAGGAAGGAAATTGTACGTAATTTAGAAAGGTGAACAGGTGGGGCATAACAGCTTTGACATAATTGCAGAATCACATATTGACCGTAGCTGTTTATTTTTTCTCAATGCTACCGGTTTCGGTCAATTTACTATTGTCAAGCGTTTGCAGAGATTAGCTAATAGCTTAACATTTCGTACACAATAATTCAAAACTGTAACATAAGTATTTGTTCATCATTGCTCTAATCATTGATATTACCACAGTTGCTGACTGCTACAGACTGTACAGTTTGTTAGCCTCCAATAGTGAGGAATATATGTATTACAACACATATACCATTCAGATCAGAGCTTCTAGAAGCTGCATTACTCTTCACCTTTAACATATATTAATTAAAACAAGTTTCCAACCAAGATAGCGTTTTTTATTTATGGACGTTCGGTCCTATAATAGGAAAGAGACAGCGTCGCGAATGGAGATTTAGGTGTGGCGGAAGACGTGCAGGAAAGAGTCCTCTGCAGTCGGGCTGCTCACTGTGCCCTCGGTGGCGGAGTGGTCACCTCGTCTGCCTAGTAAGCAGGAGATTCAGGGTTAGAATCCCGGCGGAGCACAAATTTTCATTCTCCGCAGTTTGGTATTCCATCTAAACCTAGTACAGTGAAGCCATAACTGCCGGCCGCGGTGGCCGAGGAGACTGAGGCGCTCCAGTCACGGTCTGCACGGCCCCTGCGGTCGGGGGTTCGAATCCCTCCTCGGGCATGGATATTTGTGCCGTCCTTAGTGTTAGCTAGTTCCTAAGTAGTTTGTAAGTTTCATTCCATTTCAGAAAGAGGTGTAGGAGATCGGCGGAGAAAAGGAAAGGAAATGGCTTTGAGAAGACAAGGAGGACTGGCAAACTGGAGTAACCAGAATGTAATAGATTTTACAGTGTATTGCACGGAACGTTGATTGTATAGTAAGGAGGAGAGAAGGATACGGAAAGTTACAGTGGATGGGGGGTGGGGTTGGGATGGGGGAGGCTGTATAGAAGGTGGAGGAGCAATAGGATGACGAGAAAGCTGAAATAGATGGGGAGGAGGAAATGGGCAAAGAGGAAATGAGGATGAGAGAGAGAGACCAGGGAGGGCGAGAGGGACAGCAAGTGGCAGGAGCAGGGCGGAGACATGGGAAGAAGTAAAAAACTCGGGGATGAAATATTCACACGTAGAAATTATTTGCTCAATTTATTCAAATTATTACCGAGCGAGGTGACGCAGTGGTAACGTACTGGACTTGCATTCGGGAGGATGGTGGTTCAAATCCACCTCCGGCCATACAGATTCGGGTGTCCCGTGATTTTCCTAAATCACTCCAGGCAAATGCCACAATGGTTCCTTTGCAAAGGGCATGGCCGATTTCCTTCCCCAAACCGTACCCAAAACTTGAGCTTTAGCTCTGTCTCTAATGACCACGCTGTCGACGGGACTTAAACTCTAAACGTCCTTTCTCTTCCTTCAAATAGTTCAGTCATTAGAAAAGGCTGTCACCATTGACTACTTAAAGTATCATTAAATCAGATTTATTGATTGTCACATTTTGGGGACGATCTGATTAATAGATCCGCGCAGAAGCAGCCGCGTGGTCTAAGGCATCATGCCAGGGACTGTGCGACCACTCCGCCTCCGACCCCGCCCCAGGTTCGAGTTCTCCCTCGGGCATGGTTGTGATGAAAGGTTACTATCTCTCTCTAAGTTGTTTAAAAAATATATCAAATGTTCAAATGTTTGTATAGTTTATGGGACTTAACTACGGGGTCATCAGTCCCTAAACTTTCAAACTACTTACGAACTAGGACGGCACAAATATCCATGCCCGAGGGGGGATTCGAACCCCCGACCGTAGTGGCCGTGCAGACCGTGACTGGAGCGCCTTAGTCTCCTCGGCCACCGCGGCCGGCAAGTAGTTCATAAGTTAGCAGTTTGGCCCAGTAGGTATACAAACATTTTATTTCAATTTTGATCAGTATAATTATCATGGAAAACCATAGCCAAGATATTTTGTATAGGTAAACAATTTCAGTGGGTTACATTGACATAATCGAATCTGTCTTAAAATACACCACTTAATAAAGTGTTTCGCGTGTGGCAATATAACCTGCTGACACCGGTTATCTAGTTAAAAGAAACGGAATTTGCCATCCTGTTATTTCAGCAGTATAATGTACGAAACCGGTTCTCTAAATAAAAATATAGTAGCGAACGTGGCTGTCTAAATAACATATTTTGTGTTTGTATATGCCGTCATTAGCCTACTTCCTGACTTTTGAGAAACAGTGTTACAGTCTGCATCACTCTGTGTGTTTGCTGTTGCAGGTAAATAAGCCGTGCTCCAAAATAAACATCATTAGGAGAATGACCCTGGCGTGTGTATGCAGTACCAACTACTCTGCGTGAAACAACAACATCGGTAAGTAACAAACGTCAACACCTCAACTACGCCAGTCGCCTACTTATTTCTAAAATTAATTGTAACCATTTCTATTATAAAAAGTTCCAAGAAGAAGAAAGCTCATTTGTCATAAATGGCGTGAATTTGTAGTGGAATTTTATTATTGTTTACCTAGAAACAATTTTTGCTTTAGTTCGCTGTCGTACCATGTTACAAAATTGTTAACGCCAACAGTCTGTAGCCTTCTACAGGTATTCCGTTTATTTAACGATTTCGTGTCTTGAAGGAGATTCGTTCGAACGGTATACAGAAACTTCCACAAAAGATGAAAATATTCAGTAAGTGCACAGATCCGTACTTAAGTATCAGCGATATAAAAGACAGCCGACAATATCGTTGTACCAGAAAAAAAGCAGTTAAGTTTACTTTAAATGTCGAAGCAACTGTTAAATTTTTTTTTTTCGCAATGAGAACAACGCATTATGCAGGTAAACCTACGAAATCTGAGAGATATCGGCAACGATAACTGGTTTCCGTTGACAATACGTTAGTGTCACTATCACTGTTTCCTTACATGCTACGTCTGAAGCCCTGTAAAATGTTTACTGCGAGCAGCGTTTGAGCATTCGTCAATTGGAAATGAATAATGACAACATTTATTTGGTTTTTAACGACCGTGTGGACATGGATAATCGTGACTTCAGTTGTTATGTATCACGAAAACGACACTGATGGCACTAATTACTGAAAGCGCAGACGAATCTTAATATGTTTTTCGGATTATAGGATACTGTTTCGTTCACAGAAATAATTATGTACTGCTGAAAATAGTGAGCGTACTATATTCTGAGTTCATTCGGTTATACAGAAAGTAATAACAAAGAAAAGACATCTGGGAAAAGGCGTGACATCCCATAAAATGATGTGGCGGCTTATGTCTCGTTTATATACCTTCTTCGATATTCTTTTTGCCTCGCGCATCGATATTAGAAAACAATTTGCAATTTTTTTGAAAGAAATTTTAATTTCCACTTACCCCGACTAGTTCTTCATTCCATCTCGAAAATGTATACAATTAGGTACGGCCTCTAAACAGCAAATCCTGAACAGAGAAAGTCGTCTTGAATCAGCCTTAAGCTTTCCTGCCCCTCACAATGGCTGTACGTAAAAGTTCAAGCAAGAGGAAAACTACAACATTTATATAGGTTACTTGGTGTTTTAGAAGACGTCTCAAAGCCAAATTTTAAATTTTGGCTGCATGTACATTCAACTTGTTATATATCTAAGACTGCTATTTATCCACTGAACATATTATTGAAAATTAAATTCATGAAAGGTAGCGACACTGCGTGAGTAATACAAAGTAGGGGAGACTTGGGCACATTGAACCACAAAATTTATATCTCTGTATCACTCATCCAATAATTTTATTACAGAGTTGTGATTTTCAGTTTTTACTGTTTAATAATTCAAATGTCATCTGGCGTTATATGATTGCACCATGAGTTATATATTTCAAGCTACATGTCTTTGAAGAAAAATTCGTAAATGTTTAATAGTGCCGCACATGCGGGGTACAATGAACCACTTTGAATAGTTTGTTAGAAGAGCATGTTTAGCATACAAAATAAATTTTAAATATATTTTTAAATTAATGTTTACATATTATATTCCACTTATACATCATTAAATCTGTTCTGAAAATACTCAACATCAATGGACTGGAAGATAATACCAAATTTGAAAAATGTCTTTTGTCTCTTTGTCACACCATCATTAATTGGTTTTGGAAGCAAATAAAGTATGTCGCTAGTTGGAACGAATGTTTCATCCTATACCTTCCCTTAAATATGATACCTGATAGCCTCCAGAGTCATCCTTTGGTTGCAAAATATCGAGCACATAGTAAACTAGCATTTTGTTTTTAGTTCAAATTTGGTCAAAACGAAATCGTTTCTTATAATTTATCCAATTTTTCAAAGTTATATTCGGATTTACCAGACTCACCCAGGTTATCATTCCTCTCTTCATAATGAAGCTCACTTTGTCATCGGCTTACTGCACATGAAGATTCCAATTGGACTTTTGTGCCTTAACAAATTTTGCTGTGTGTGTCAGTTGGGCAAAATGAACTATGTCTCATCGTGCCCCAGGAGAACTTGGTTCAAACGTACCCCAACAGTACATACTTCAAACAAAGCTCGTGTTATGTATGAACATTGTTTATATTTTGAAGTCAATCATTAAAGACAATATTCATATTGCTACAGTAACATAGATTCTGAGGAACTTCATGCAATTCTTTGTCACCAAACTTTAATCTATCTAATTCTTCGAAAATTACTCCACCATAACAAACATAACAAAAACAGCAGAAAACTAACGACAGGAGCTAGATCTCGCATAAAACAAATGTAAGTCAGTAGGTCAGTTCTCCTAACGTATTCACGGAGAAAAAAATAATTTTCCCGCTTGTACTGAAATTATGCCACCTGATCAATTGCGCCCCGTGGTTCAGTGTGCCCCACTCTACCCTATAATGTAATATTTTACTTTACATTAATAATGTGACTTTTCTCAGCCTTTCTGAAGGTAAAAAGGATGCTTGCGTTGTCTGGGGCAACGAAATTCAGGAGGTTCCTCGATCGGACCCAAGTGTCGCGACGAGAGGGGAAAATAGAACATGACCTACTCTTCCGCCGTTGGACTCAGCTGGAGTAGTGCTGGACCACAATGTGATGTGTTAGTAACGTGGGCTGTGGAAGACTGATTTGCACGAGTTCCTCTCAGAGACGAGACGCGCGTGCGGTTGGTAAGCTCGCCGCGACTGTGAGGGGCGCTGTGCTTACGTTTACATGTTTACATGCACTTCACCTTATGCAGCGTCTGGGCGTGGCTCGAGGCCGCGCCTGAGTACAGCGGTACGTCAGGCCACGTCGGCGGCGGTAGGAGGCCACCGCTGGCCTTCCGTCAGCTCCAAGCTGTGGCAAGGAAATTACACACAAATAGCGAGCTGTACGCTTCCTTGGAATAAAAAGTCACATGTCTTCTGGAAAAGGATATTAGCATTCTGTGGCCACGTCTCTACGCTTCTTCAAAACAGACTCAAAAAATAGATCTTTAGCTACTTCCGGAGCCTCAAAGGTCGAATACTGTGGTACACAAACTACGAAAGAGACCCTCAACTTTTAGTATGATATAAGAAAAATTCAATACAAACAAGCCTTCAGGAGCAACCTCACTGACAAGGGCAGATTCTGACACATTGTTCACCGATTGCGATAAAAATTTTGCATGCTCGTTCTGTACTCAAAATAAATAGAAATATGTTTCGGCATTTTGCTAGGCACTCAGTAGTTTTTGAGAAAATCAAGGTCATTTATATGATGGAGTATCATATACATGGGGTCAAATATTAATGACTTTCGAGTAAAGAAAGTTTTTATGTATTCGTGCTGTAGCTTGGTACTCTTACACATGCGCGACTTTTCGCGTTGTCGCTCGTCGAGTGCTCCAGGACTTAAACTTTCAAACCGTGGATTCAGGTGTGAAACTCCATTATGGCTATTTCTTGTTATATTTATTTTTCGATGTATTACAGAATATTATCATGTTTGTAGTAACTTTTCTTGCCTTATTTTGAAGTAGAGTCTCGGGAAGTGTGGTTAATATTCCATTTAATATATTATCAGTGTACAGCTGTTTTATTATTGATACACAGTGCACAAATACACGAGAGGAGAGAAATTCATGATAGACCAGATGCTATAAAAATTTATGCTTTCGTCCATAAGTACTCATCCGCGCCTGACTTTTAAGTTATGTTTTTATACTCTCGGCACGCACCGAAATTAATATCTGTTAGACCTGTGTTTGGCAATTTAAGTCAAGTATATTTTCCACGAATGAGATCTCGACAATATGTGAATGTGGCAATATGTCGTTTTAATGTGCTGTGCCAGGTATTGGAAATATTTGTGCTTTGTTGTTTTTATGATAGGTTCTGCCCTACTGGCTGTAAGAACCTGACGAATAGACGGCCAGTAATTTGAATTACGTAATCCTATACTTTATAAAGTTTTTCAAACACTGTATTTATTTCCTTTCTTATTGTTTTTGCACTATCTAGCACAAATAAAACAGTTATCAATAGATAATAGATTTAATTGAATAATAATCGACTTCCCCATGCTATACTTCAAAATAAAGCAAGTAAAGGTATTACAAATGTGAGAATATTATCAAATACCTCGGAATAATGTTACGAATATTATGATGGAGGTTCGAACCTCAATCCATGGTTCGACACTCCGTGCTCTGAACCTCTTGACCGGCGACGCCCGTTGGAAAGTGGCTCTTGTTTACGATAATCCAAGCTACAGTATGAAAGCACAAAAACGTTCATTACTCGAACGTCCTTTACTTTTGAGCTCACACATATATTTGTAAAGAATGTTCATCTTTAGACTACATTTAGAGGCGTAGGATTACAAACACTAATTTTCATCAACTTTGACCATTACATTTTTCAAAACCTACTATGCCGCAACATATGTCTTTTTATATTCAATAGATAATGTCTAAGAAAAAGTTTATCGAATAGGTGACCCATACGTCAGACCCTTTCCTTGTCGGAAGTTTAAGGAGAGACCGCCCAAACCTGGGACAAAATGATCTGAAAAAAGTAAACAGGCTATGAGCACCAGGATGAAACATATCTGGGCTAAGACAAACGCCGCCGCCAAAGGAGGAGGAAAACTGAGCAAATGTGCTCGCAAGTAGATCCAGAAAAAATCACTTTTAAAACAGTTGAACGATCTTTTCCATTAAAGTGTACCTACGCCGCCTTCCGACACCTTGCACAGCTTGTTATAATTCCTTGCTTTGAGACGAACCTTTGTACGAAGGTTGGAATTAAAACAGTGGCAACTATTTTTTCACCTGCTTCTGTCTTTCAAAGTAGTCACCACCGTTGTGTAGACCTCGTTGCCAGTGATGTGGAAGGCTTAGTGTGCCGTCAGCAGAGCCTGTTCTGTTAATGGTGCGAATGGAGCGGTCAACTGCCTGTCGAATCTCTGTATCAGTTCTGATGCGAGTGCCACAAAGAGGTTGCTTCATCTTCGGAATCAAATCAATGCCACAAGGATTCAAGTCCGGTACGGTGGATGGTAAAGTACTTCGCAGTCCCATCGACCGAACAGAGCAGCCACAGCTTGGACTGTATGCGCCCACACATTGTGGTGCAAAATGATGGGACAGTTGCAGAAAAAGTACTGTCGATTCTTATGCAAAGCTGGTCGCAGATGATGCTCCAAACACGAACAGTAGTACTGTTCACCAACGGTCTGCCGTGGAGGAACGTAATACTTTAGGATAACACCATCACAGTCGTACACGATAATCGCCATATCTTTCACCATAAGGGGGCTCTAAAGTACTTTCGTCTTGCGCGGCGACCCATAATGACGCCATTCGTTGGATTGGCGTTTCAGTTTTGCCTCGTACGACGTGGCCCATGTCTCATTTAGTGTTGGGATACGGAATACGAAAACCTGTCCTAGTCGCTCATAGCGCTCCAAGTGCGTCTGTGTAACTTCATTTCACGTACATTTCTGCTTTTCCGTCAATTCATGCGGAACTCATCCGGATGAAACTTTTCGCTAGCCTTGGCGTTTCTTCGGGATACGAAGCACAGCGAGCTCAAGACTCGTCTGGAATCGATCACCGTCCAGTAACGCGGCAACAATATACATTTCTTAATAGAAGACGATATGACGAGCTGCCCAATGCATGACGGCCACAGTTTGCCTACCTTCGTCGAAGGCCTTTTCCCAACGTGCCAATGACGATTCCCCACACGCCTCTTGAAGACCTTGATGACACTGTTGTGCTGTATGATCTCAGGCAGCCGGCCGCGGTGGCCGAGGAGACTGAGGCACTTCAGTCACGGTCTGCACGGCCACTACGGTCGGGGGTTAGAATCCCCCCTCGGGCATGGATATTTGTGCCGTCCTTAGGATTAGCTAGTTCATAAGTAGTTTGTAAGTTTAGGGACTGATGACCCCGTAGTTGAGTCCCATAAACTTAACGAACATTTCAACATTTGATCTCAGACCATCTTGATCCAAGTCCGGTGTACATTTTTCGAAAACATAGTGACAGAATTAAGTTAGATCGCACGCTTGTTAGTGACTGTGTTTCCCTGGATTGTGCGCACACTGGTAATGTCGCACGGGTGAGTCCATTTACTTCAAGGTAAGGTAGGTATGTCAAGAATATGTGCTATCAGCGACAATAGTAAATTCCATTTCATAGTGTCTCCACAGCGGTGTTGGCACTATTTAAGTTCCAGCCCTCATAATTTATAATCAAAATTTGGTGTTCCGAAGTATCCAAGTTCTAAACAAAGAAACGGTGGTAGACGTGCTCACCGCCAGAAGCAGAGCAGCTTTCGTCACCAGCTGCCGTCGGCTGCTTTGGCAGTTAATCAGTGGGGAATGCCGGTCCCTGCGGGCGCAGCGGACGGACGCGTGGCTGCGGCTGTGTGGGCCACAGATCAGGCCGCGGCGAGATGGGGCAGCCCAGCGCAGCGCAGCCCAGCCTAGCTGCTGCGTGGCGTTGTGGCCGGATTAACGCCGCGCAGCGCGGCGCGAATAGTTCCCGTAAACGCCGCGGCGGCGCTGCGCGCGCCGCCGCCCCCACCAAATGAAATTCCATACTCTCGCCGAAATTACGGCCGACGCTGGCAACGCGTGTCGGAAGCTCCGTGCTGTTCAGCGTCTAATTACACGCATAAAGTAGTTAGCCCCAAAATTCTGGTAGGAATTACTTGCAAAGGAAGCGGAAAACTCGCAGGTTCCGACCTCAGGGAATCCTTAAGGTAGGAGACGGGTCAAAATGACCCCTGCAATCAAAAGGTTTAAATTTCATAGAGTGGCGATAAGCGCGCAAGGTTTGAGGCAAATGGAACTAACGTCCGCCATGTTTATCACTTGGTTCATAAAACCATCCATTCTTGTTGGACACGCGACCTTACGTTGGTATGTATGAAAAAATTGTTGAAATGTCTTGGTCGCAGTTAGCTTTATTTCATGACGCGTTTCGAGAACATCATCATCCGAAAAAGATTTTAAAAAACGATGGGAATTACACCATCTTGGTATAGATTCCTGATTACAAATTTAAAATACCATCATGGATGTCTGGTGAAGGTGTTCAACCAGACTTACATGCTCAACAGTTGAGCATGTAAGTCTGGTTGAACACCTTCACCAGACACCCATGATGGTATTTTAAATTTGTAATCAGGAATCTATACCAAGATGGTGTAATTCCCATAGTTTTTTAAAATCTTTTTCCGATGATGATGTTCTCGAAACGCGTCATGAAATAAAGCTAACTGCGACCAAGACATTTCAACAATTTTTTCATACAGTCCGACATGTTATTTTGATTATCAGCTGACAGCTGGTGTACCACACTCACTGGATAATTTTATCTATTCAGACATTTCGACGTTTTAAATAATTATTGACGAATTGGAAAGAACACACAGAAAGTATTGTAGGAAAGGCGAAAAAAGGCCGGCAGTGTTGGCCGAGCGGTCTGCGGCGTGCCAGTCACGGTCAGCACGGCTGCTGCGGTCGGGGGTTCGAATCCCCTATCGATTATGGATGTTTGTGCCGTCTTTAGTATAAGCAACATCATAAGCAGTTTGTAAGTTTAGGGACTGATCACCCCGTAGTTAAGTCCCGTAAGTTGTACAAACAATTTTAATTTGAATTTGCGAACCAAAGACTACGTTTCATTTCCAGAACGTTTAGAACATGCAACACTTCTGCTAAAGATACTGCGTACACCACACATGTGCGACCTATTTTGGAGTTTTGCTGCGAATTGTGGGATCCCCAGCTATTGGGACTGACGGACGATTTAGAGAAAGTTCAGAGAAGGGCAGATAGTTTTGTATTTTTGCTATATAGTGGAGAAAGTGTCGCGGAAATGATGTATGAGTTAGGATGGATATCATTAAAAGAAAGGCGTTATTCGTTCCGACGAGATCTGTTTATGAAATTTCTTTCACCAACTTTCTCCTCCAGATTCGAACATACATTATGAGCACCCGCTTACAAAGTGGGACATCATTATTAGAATAAAATAATAGAAATCAGATCGAGAACTGAAAGATTTAGGTGTTCCTTTTTCCCGCGACCTATTATGGAACCGAACTGTAGAGAAATGTAATAAAAGCCGCTCGATTAATCCTCTGCCATGTACTGCAGAATATTTATGTAGATGTAGATGAATACATATGTGCTGCAGGATCCATCGGTGTCTCCCAGACATGATTAAAACTGCAAATTGACGAGCCTGATGGTGTATTTGCTATAAATGTGGTAATGAAATCTCACGAACCTGTCAGTAATACAGTTCCAGAACGAAGCGAAACAGTTAATGGAGGGTTCCGTTAATGACGGAAGAGCTGCTATGAAAGTGTTCATGTTGATTATAATGCAGGTACATAGCATAATCCTGCTGCACGAGTTATACAATGCACAGTGATTGTTACAACAAACTATCATGATCTTGAAATACACTTGTTGCTAATATGTTGTAACAACTGCTTTCATGAAGGGTAGTATACATACATCGTGTGTTTATTAAACTTATAAAGTCAACATTTATTTATAAAAGAGCTGTAAAAAGATTTGCTTGTAAAGTTTGGTGGACGAAAGTTGAGTACAAAGACGAAAGTGACAATAAAATACTGGAATTAAAATTGCGCCTAAGCCAGTTGCCACAAAAGCATTTCACATCGAAATAACCTATCGCTAGTAACTTTCGTTGTTGCCATGCTGAAATAGGTAAATGTTCAAATGTTTGTATAGTCTATGGGACTTAACTACGCGGTCATCAGTCCCTAAACTTACAAACTACTTATGAACTACTTACGAACTAGAACGGCACAAATATCCATGCCCGAGGGGGGATTCGAACCCCCGACCGTAGTGGCCGTGCATACCGTGACTGGAGCGCCTCAGTCTCCTCGGCCACCACGGCCGGCTGAAATAGGTAAGATTGCTGGGGGAAATTTGAGTACATCTACATAGATAATCTGCAAATCCCATTTTAGTGCTTGGCAGATGGTTCATTAACCACTTTCATAACCTTTCTCTACCGTTTACGAGCTTCCTACGGTTTTATTTGCGAACGGAGAAATTAGTACTGTTTCCTCCCACAAGTCCCCTTTAACCTCCGCATCCTTGCGTGACGTGAAATGCAGCAGCCAATGCGAGGAGAGCACCAGTAACATAGGCGGGCTTTCCCACGGGAACCAGCACCTACTGTGCCATATGCTACTGCTCCCCACCCCACATTTCAACATAAGCTGCACTTCTGTCTTTCTTCCGCGTTTAAGACACGTACGATGTTAGCAAAGAAACCGCCAGCGGCCAGAAATATGAAGTGGCCACAGACCAGGAATATCACACGTTCCATTCTCTAATACCGCACGGGAAGAAAGAACATCTACATCGTTGCGATTCCGATCTAATTTGTTTTATTGGGATGGTCATGTCTCCCTACGTAGGTGAGTCCTAGCAAAATATTTTCCTATTCAGAAGTAAAAGTCACTTATTGAAATTTCGCAAATAGATCTCGCCGTATAGTCGTTTTTTAATGATGTCCATCTCAAATCGTGCAACATTTCCGTGACGGTTTCCCCCGTGTGCCGGCCGTGGTGGCCGAGGTGACTGAGGCGCACCAGTCACGGTCAGCACGGCCCCTCGGGCATGGATATTTGTGCCGTCCTAGTTTGTAAGTAGTTTATAAGTAGTTTGTAAGTTTAGGGACTGATGACCCCGTAGTTGAGTCCCATAAGCTTAACAAACACTTGATTTTCCCCCGTGTAACGTGATAAAACAAAACGAGCTACCCTTCTCTGAACCTCTCAATGTCTTCCGTCAGTCCCATCTGGTTAGGGTCCCACAAGGGGCAACAGTACTCCATGAGAGGACGCACAAGTGTGATGTAGGTAGTCTCTTTGGTGGAGCTGTTGCATCTTGGAAACGTTCATCCAATGAAACGTAACCTTTGGTTCGCCTCTCCCACAATATTTTCTCTGTGTTCTCTCCAGTCTAAGTTGTTCGTAATTTAACTCCTAGATTTTTGGTATTATTTACGACCTTTAGGTTTGACTGATTTTTCGTGTAATTGAAATTCAGCAGATTTCTTTTAGTGGTCATGTCTTCATACTTTTCATTATTTAGTGTTAATTGCCAATTTTCACACCATGTACAAATTTTGTCTAAATCAGTTTGCAGTTGCTTTTGATCCTCTGCTGACTCCAATAACCAATAAATGACAGCATCATCCGCGAACAGTCTAAGGGAGCTATTCAAATTGTCTCGTAAATCGTGTATAAACACAAGGAAGAGTAGGGGAGCTATAACGCTTTCCTGGGGTACACCAGATATCATTTCTGTTTTATTCGATGACGTACCGTCAATTACTACAAACTGTGTCCTTTCTGATAGAAAATCGTGAATCCAATCCCACAACTTTGGCGATATTCTATAAGCCGCTTGTGAGGTAAGGACGCAACAAAAAAGTGCACTTAAAATACTCCTGGTCAGTTGCCTCAAAAGCATTCGACACCTTATTTCGGTAAAAAATAGTCTTGGCTGCACAAAATCGATGTTTCATTTATTTATACATGACGCGTTTCGCCTCATCTGGGCATCATCAGACGTTGAAAGGGGAAAATATACTAATTTGTTGAAACAAAAGAAAAAGAAAGAAGCTAAAAATATGGAAAATCCTTTCCTATGCAAAAATGAAATAATAAGTACCGCTAAAGAGCATAGTTTAACGAATAAAATTTCTTATCACTGAGGTAGCAGAGCGTCAAATTATTGAACTCAATAACATATAACCTTTAAAACAGATGTGGCAGCTGTTGGTCAAGAACGGGGGAAACGAAGTCAACGGTGAAACCTAATTTAACCTCGCGAAGCTTTTTTTACTTACTCAGGAGCCGCTCCCTACCACAGCTGCGGACTGCTTCCGTGCTCGTATCTTGCTAGTAAACAAAGCTTCGTGCAGTTAAATTAGGTTTTACCATTGACTTCGTTGCTCCCCAGTCTTGAGCAACAGTCACCACATCTGTTGTATAGGTTCTATTTTATTAAAAATAATAATTTGACGCTCTGCTACCTCAGTGACAAGTAATTGTATTAGTTAAACTATGGTCTTTAGCGGTATTTATTGGTTCACTCTATATTCCATTCACGACAAAACGTGAATTTGATCATGTGGCCTGTAGTTTTATCAGTATGCACTTTCCCTTGCTTAGATAGGATTTTACTTACTTTTAGTTAACTCCTGTTTTTATTTTTTATTTTTATTTATTTATTTATTTATTCACTTTTTCCACTTTCACCGTCTGATGTGTCTAGAAGAGGCGAAACGCGTCATGTATAAGTAAATCAAACATCGCTTTTGTGCAACCAAGACTGTTTTGCACCAGAATACCTATTACGGTTGCTCCGCCAGAGCCACAAAAGTATGAAGTGGACTGATTTCTGAAATAACTTATTGTTGATCACTGCTATTGTTGCCATACTGGAAGAAGTAGAAATTTGTTGCAAAAAGAAATCATTTAACAAGTGAAAAAATGCTGGCTGTTACTAATGCTTCGTTACTGTGCACTGGTTACGTATCAACACCTCCCGTGTTTTTGAGAAGCAACACAATTTTAGCGACAGGACTGCGTTAGACTCCCGTGCATTATTTCAGTCACTATAAAATCACTGTATCCCCTATCAAAAGACCTAAGTGAACATTAAATTCTATATAATCGCAATGGAATAATGAGTAGAAGTTATCCAGGTTAGCTTGCGTAACGACTGTAACAATGGGGGAATTGAAGTGAACCGGCCCTAAGAAATCGGAATCGTCCTTTGTTTAACGTTCAGAAAAATACTGATAAATGGCCTGCATATTATCACGTTGGGGAAACCACAAATGCTCATTCAGTGAAGGAATGGTAATAAGACACGTCCTTTGACATCACTTCCTAAGCCGGATAAGATGATACAGAGACGCTAATTCACTCTTCAGGACGGAAAGATACTGCAAACTCGACTAAATACCAATTCTATTCCTTTATGTTGCAGCAGTTTTCACTCGTTGGAATTCTGTAAATCTCAAGGTGGCATTCCGAGCACTATAGTAAAGATTGCGAAGAAAAGCAGAATAAATTTCCCTAGACCGCCTTACTTCTGCAGGTTTTTCAGCGCTAAAACGCGTGTTGTTCGAATCGGGGATTTAGCAATAGTTGTCGCTAATCGGAGATTAATTAATGGTGCAAGATTAGTGGTGACTCACTTAGGAGAGTACATCATCACTTCTAAATTCACTGACTGCGATAAAACTGCGCAAATATCCCGCATTAAACTCACACTTTTTTAAAATCTATCAGACGAAACTGTGTGGTCATCAGTCCGTAGCTTACAAACTACTTAAACCTAGGTAAACTAACCTAAGGACAACACACACACACACATGCCCCAGGGAGGACTCGAACCTCCACAGCGAGCAACCGCGCACTCCGCAGCGAGGCGCTTTAGACCACTCGGCTAGTCCACCGCGGCAAACTCCTCACACCTTCTGATCCAACCATGTCTTCGCTATGAGTTAAATAAAGCACAATGTCAGATGTTTCAAAGGGAGAGGATTATATTTCCCAGAAAGTGTTTTTTCTTCCGCATGGTCAGTTATACGTAGCTTTTCCACGACTTCGCTAAAGACACATACAGCCAAAAAGTAATCGATTATCACATACTTCTAACAATGTTTTCAAAGAAGTTTTCAAAACATGAAAAAGTCAGTACTTGATTTTTTATATGACTCACAATTAATCTTATAAACTTTCTTAAAATGAGGCTAATATTTGTTGCTACTATTCAAAGTTTAATACCTTTTATACATTATTTAATTGCATCTGCTATTTTTTTCTCCGTTACTACCTTACCTCTCTGTGACTGATGAAGTTACAGTGCGAATTATTCGCACGGGTCAGCTAGTCAAGTAATACATGTGATAAAACGATTACAGGTAATAGAATACTGCTTTTTCGTATCCAGTATATGGTTTTCTAACTCATTTGTAAGATAATCAGACGTTTGAAGCTGTTGTATTCTAGGGAAGTCGCGGTGGAGTAGCCGAGCGGTCTAAAGCGTCTCGCTGCGGAGCTCGCGGTTGCGCGCCGTGGAGGTTAGAGTCCTCCCTGGGGCATGGGTGTGTGTGTTGTCCTTAGGTTAGTTTACCTTAGTTTAAGTAGTTTGTAAGCAACGGACTGATGACCACGCAGTTTGGTCCGATAGAATTACAAAATAAAAAAATAAAAATTCTAGGGAATTCGAATGACCGGACTGGTAGGTTTACTTGCCGTAGGCGAGACAGTGTGAACACAGAATTTGAACAGTAAAGTTACTTACCCTGATGGAGCGCGCGGTTGCGCGGTTGCGCGCCGTGGAGGTTAGAGTCCTCCCTGGGGCATGGGTGTGTGTGTTGTCCTTAGGTTAGTTTACCTTAGTTTAAGTAGTTTGTAAGCAACGGACTGATGACCACGCAGTTTGGTCCGATAGAATTACAAAATAAAAAAATAAAAATTCTAGGGAATTCGAATGACCGGACTGGTAGGTTTACTTGCCGTAGGCGAGACAGTGTGAACACAGAATTTGAACAGTAAAGTTACTTACCCTGATGGCGTGACACGAGGAGTAGCTCATGTTTGCAAATCGAGGCGTTCATCTTTTATGAGGTTATCAGGAAGTTGGCGCCCGCCGGCCCCGGAGACAGCTCCGTCAGCGGAGTGATCGGCAACGGCGATTTAATGCAGTGGATTCTGCTTCTGCGGCGTTATTGAGACCTCCATCTGCGGCAAACTTGGCCTATTAAGACTTGGAGCCCTTAGCGAAACTCCGGCGCCGCAGCTGCGACCGGCTGACGACTCAATCTGGCCGCCTTCCAGCGCGCCCGTCCAACACAGAGGAGCGAGCGCGAGCTGTGCTAGTCTTTCTTACCGACACTCGGTTTACGCTACACGTTACCTCATACGACGCTTTTAAGTTGCTCTCGTCTGCGTAATATTACGAATCCGACTAAACCATTTTATACTATTGCACAACAACGCTTCATTTAAAACTGATGCACTGTTAGAACAATTGCTAATCTATATGCAATAATGGAAAGTCCAGGTTGGAATTAATAATATAGTAAGGACAGTTTACAACTAAACGCAAAGACGTGGCGACGAGCTGTGACAGGCACATACAAATGACACACACATACGACACATTCAGCTATCGGCCATGGGCTTCTTCAGAAAATAGAAGACTCACGCAATCACACAGGCACACAACACAGTCATACAACCATCGCCTCCGGCTGCCGCACTTCGAATCACGCTCTGCGGCGAATCGGGGTCTGGTGGAGAGGGGAGGGGAGAGGGGATAGGAAGGTTACTTTACGATGGTGGGGATGGGTTAGATGGGAATAACGAGATGCAGCTTAGGAATGGAGTGGGAAGGCGGGTGAGGGGAGAAAATAAAATGCCACTCCGAAACCCAGCTCACTGCCACAGGGATCATATCCTTGTGGAAGATCCCGCTGCAAGACATGTCCAATCCACCCACCCAGCACTTCCTTATTACAGTCCTGTCACAGGCTTACTCTACCCTATCAGAGGCCGGGCCACTTGTGAAAGCAGCCACGTAATTTACCAACTGTGCTGCAAACACTGTACAGCTTTCTATGTTGGCTATCCATTAGGATGAATGGCCACCGCCAAACTGTGGCCAAAACCACGGTGGACAACCCTGGGGCACAGCATGCAGCGGAGCACATGCTTGATTTCAATGGCTGCTTCACAACCCGGGCCATCTTGTTCCTCCAATCAGCTTTTCTGAACTGCACCCATACAAGTTATCCGTACAATACATTCTCCGCTCCCGAAATCAACCAGGCCTCAAACTACGATAAATTCCCAATTTTTTTCCTCCATACCTTACAGTTCCTACCTCTCTATCCCAAAACTCGCCTATTTTGAGTGATTTGTGAATGTGCGATCGTGTGTGTGTGTACTTACAGTGTGCACGCATTTTGTATATATATTTATTTTACTTTATTGTATTTTATATTCTCCCCTCACCCACCTCCCCATTCCATTCCTAAGCTGCATCTCGTTATTCCCATCTAAGCCATCCCCACCACCGTGACGTAACCTTTCTATCCCCTCTCGCTCCCCTACCCTCCCGTGCCCGACTCGCTGCAGAGCGTGATTCAAATGTTCACATGTTTGTAAAGTCTGTGGGACTAAACTACGGGGTCATCAGTCCCTAAACTTACAAACTACTTATGAACTACTTACAACTAAGGACGGCACAAATATCCATGCCCGAGGGGGGATTCGAACCCCCGACCGTAGTGGCCATGCAGACCGTGACTGGAGCGCCTCAGTCACCTCGGCCACCGCGGCCGGCTGTAGAAGGTTCCAACGTATAGCAGTGCCATAAGGACCCATATGTGAATTAAGTCGAATAGCGTGCCCGAAGACTCCGTATACGAGTCGTTTGTAACGTAATTAAGAAAGCGGCCGGCGAGCGTGATTCGAAGTGCGGCAGTAGCAGGTGATGGTTGTATGACTGTGTTGTGGGCCTGTGTGATTGCGTGAGTGTTCTATTTTCTGAAGAAGGCCATGGCCGATAGCTGAATGTGTCGTATGTGTGTGTCTTTCGTATGTGCCTGTCGCAGCTCGTCGCCATATCTTTGCGGTGAGTTGTAAACTGTCCTAAGGGGGTGGAACATATGAGACGTTGAGTATCTTACACTGTATATATCAGAGATTTTTCGATATTATCGTCCCTAAGGGGGTGAAACAGGGGATGAACCGTATTTGGAAATACGTTGCTTTCAGGCAATTTTGTAGCAAGAAATACAAACATCGGATGTTTCATTGGAATTTTGGATATTCAACCATTAAGCGGGTAAAATAAGGAAAAATCTTTTGTGCTAATAAGACTAGTTTGATGCTAGAAATGCGATAATTTGGATTTGGAACCATGGTTAGTTAAAAAAAAATCGCACTTGCGTGTTTTACGGCCCACTTAAGATTTTCCTGTAGTTTCATGACGTTTGCAAACATTTCGGACACAAATAAAAATTGATTGACGATACCATTACGACTCTACTATCGTGGTAATATCTATGCACAACAACAAGTAATATTCTTTCTGACCGTATTTTAACAAACAGCCAAAATTATTTGATATTTGAGTTTAGCTTTGACAAATATACTCTTTTTGAACTTTTACCTGTTTAAATTATTATTTTAATATCCCTCCCACATCTTCATAGTCATTTCATTCACTCATATTATGGAACGATCGTATTATATAAATAGAATAGATGCCAAGATCGCAATTTTTATTTCATTTATTCAAAACGTCTGGTTTCGACACTCTGTGGTGTCATCAACTGGCCTCATTGACATTAAACTGCTTATTATAGTGCTTCATGTAAATTCTGGTAGGTGTACTGGATGGTTATTTTTGTGTCCCAGCCTCGTTGCCGCTTTTGTGTCTCGTTTCTGTCGTAGGTGTCGGTGGCCGAGTAGGTCGACCGACACAGGAATAAAGGTAGCACGCTTGTGCAGGTACGGAGCTGAGAAGCCAGTGGGACAGAAGAAACTAGAAACATTAGAGTAAATTAGAACGAGATATATATTGCACAGAATTTATACAATACTTAACTTTTACATAGCTCAGTACTGCAGAATGCTGATACATAGTTGAGCTAGGGGCCTGCCTAGTGCCTATCCTATAGCCAAGTCTTCACTGGTGCCTATCTGATTCCGAAGTGTTAGGTGGTTCCTATCTCAGTCCCAAGTGAACGATGTCGTTGAGTGGTGGTCACGAGCGGAGTTGTAGTAGAGGGCACTCGTGGCTGACGTCGTAAGAACGCCGCGCCTTGCGTGCATGGCGGCGCGCGGCGAAAGTAGGTGGCGCGCACTTTAGACTTGTGCGACACCACAGTTATATAGAAAACTGGTCGACAGTCAGATATAAAATAGATGGCTGGTCAAAATTACAACAGTAAATCATACATAAAATAAAAACCACCGTACTGCACATCTCTGGTTGGTTTTATAGAGGTACTCAACATTTGGCGTTCGGAAGTATGTCAAGTGACATCCCTCGGCCGAGACCTTTCCAGAAACTGTCTCTCGTATATGATATCTTGCTTTCTGTATTTGATGATTTTCTCAGTATAGCTCAAGCGTTGTCATTTCAAAGTCATGGCGCATTGTAGATTATCTAAAAAAACATTGTTATTAGGACAAGAGTTACAATATAATGTCTAAAAATGTCTTATTAGCAGATAACACCTGCCATCTCTGGTACTCTCGAAGCTGTTCAGCGTATCGTAATGGGCAGCTAAGTAGTTTGTGATGCAGGAACATCTCAGACGGTGGCTCGAGACTTGCCGGGCGCGTTGGCTCAGAGCGCTCGTTCAAAGAGTTGCCGGCGTGGTAGCTCAGCGTGCTCGACGCCCTCTGTAACGAAAAAACTGAGTCAACGACGAAACGACCAAAATTAAACAAAATAAACCAACGTCCACAAAGCACCGATCGAACCGAAAAACCAGTGAAAAGAGAGAGAAGAAAGAGTACTCGACGCCACCTGTAATTAAAAAATAGAGAGAGAGCAAAATTCTCAACAAACAATCCAGAAAGAACATGAACAAACGACCACAAAGCATCGATCTACCTGAAGAACAAAAAATATAATTAAATAAAAATCTAAAAAACCGCCACTGGCATTTTTTGAAGTTTCCGCACACGCTTGTTAATTTAACTCAACTACACCCTGCAAGATTCTGAATTGTTCAAAGGTAATAGCGCATTCTGTAAAAAGTGCATATCATGAAATACATACCAACGAATTACAAACATAGACCTCTTTATCACATTCCACTAACTGGGAAGATACTTCACAATGCCTGTTGTAAGTGACGTAATGATAATAGTGACTTTGTATATGGATTAAGTGCTAGTGCTTTGTGGGATTCGGTATTACCACACTTATTCAGTCTGTTACTTTAGCTGTAAAAGAAAACTTAGTCACGGTTTGAAACAGAATATTTGCTATATATTTTAGCGCATAAGAAATAACATGAACAAAGTGATATCTGAATTAACGAAAAGGTAATACAGAATACGTTAAAACCGTCCTTAGCAACCACGCCCAAGACAAACATTTTAGTAGACACATTGACACTAATTAACGACTTTAACATATACCATTAATAGTGAATAAATACTTAGGAAAAAATAGGTAATTTGTTGCAATGTATACACTTCCCTTCCGCTTCATTAAGGAACGACAGTTGCCATAGAAATCTAAGACTCCATTTATATATGGAACTACCAGTATCTGTACGTTGTTTAGAATATTTATTATCACAATATCCTCCCCGTTGTTGTGCAAATGCTTCAGAAGACCATTGTTCATTTCGTTGTTACGTATTTCAGGGCATGTTCACGAAATAGAACAAACGCACATTTTAGAGGGAGCACACTTACATCAGCACAACTATAAACATTGGAGAAGATAGCTTTATTTAATTAATAAAAGTGCCGTAAAAGCTTTTAGGAGCCAAGGCGGAAAAACAGGTATCGGCGGTTTTCAAACAACCGACCACATGTTCAAAAATGTTCAAATGTTTGTAGAACTTATGGGACTTAACTACGGGGTCATCAGTCCCTAAGCTTACAAACTACTTATGAACTAGCTAAGACTAAGGACGACACAAATATCCATGTCCGAGGGGGGATTCGAACCCCCGACCTTAGTAGCCGTGCAGACCGTGACTGGAGCGCCTCAGTACCCTCGGCCACCGCGGTCGGACGATCAGATGCATCACAACGTTATGCCCTCCCCACTACACGACGGCGAACAACCACGACATCGTCCATTAATTCTCGTAGTATTTTTTTGCAGCTTCTAACAGCTAAAATGACGTTTTTAGACACTAGATTATAATTTATCGTACTAGAAACGATATGCTTTGGTTAATTATTCAGTGCGCCACTGCTATGAAATGACAAGCATAAGTTATAATAATAAAATCATAAAATATAGGATACAAGATGGTGTATGCCAGAGAGAGTCCTGAACGAGGAATGTCACATGACATTTCCTAACGCCTGGCTTACGTAAAATCAAAAGACTGTGTCAAATCGTCGTTATTTTTGCAAATATCTTTCTAACGTTGTGAAAAGAAAGAGGAAAGTTGTAGAGAATTTGCTTCTGTTATTCAATTTTCATGACTGTTGAACTGTTTGTTTGTAATTACAATTACATTACAAACGGACTTTAGTGTTACTAATGTATTTTTCGCCCGAAAAAATTAAAAAAGTGAAGTTCTGGTCTCTGGGAGCCAACCATTATGTCTGTGAAATTTGGTTCGACCTAAAAAGTGGGAAAATTTTACGCACAGACAGACAGATATCGTCAAATGGCTGTTATTTTTGCAAATATCTCTGAAACGATGCAAGATAGAAACATAAGAGAGCAAAGTTGCAGAGAGTTTTCTACTCTACAAATTCGGTTATTCAATTTTCATGTCAGATGAACGGTTTAGTCGTTATTTTCTTTTAAATTTAGAACTGATAAAAAGCGACCGCAAAGGACCACTTTTAGTGTTACTACCGTAACCTAAAGTGGTCCTAAATTAATTCTTTTTTATGTTTAACCAATGCCTTAATGACAATATGTATAATAATAAAATGTTTTAAGTTTTGTGTCTCGTTTCCGTCGTAGGTGTCGGTGGCCGAGTAGAAAGACCGACACACGAATAAAGGATGCACGCTTGTGCATGTACGGAGGTGAGCAGCCAGTGGGACAGCAGAAACTAGAAACACTAGAGTAAATTAGAACGAGATATATATTTCATAAAGACTTAGTACTACTTAGCTTTGACATAGTTCAGTACTGCAGAATGCTGAAGCTAGAGGCCTGGCTAGTGCCTGTCCGATAGCCAAGTCTTCACTGGTGCCTATCTAATTCCGAAGTGTTAGCTGGTTCCTATCTCAGTCCCAAGTGAATGATGTCGTTCAGTGGTGGCCACGAGCGGGATAGCAGCAGAGGGCGGTCGTGGCTGACGTCGTAAGAACGCCGCGCCGTGCGTGCATGGCGGCTCGCGGCGAAAGTAGGTGGCGCGCACTTTAGACTTGTGCGACACCACATTAAGTAAATACAAACTAAATCTTAATAATATGAATTATACCACGAGGCACATACCGTATTATTACCGATTTCAGCTGTGCTGTGAACAATAGTCAAGACTACATAAACACGCATCTGTGCGATTCCAAATTATATATATATATATATATATATATATATATATATATATATATATATATATATATATATATATATATATTAACTTTTGTTTCCCTAACGTTTCTGGTTCTTTCTTGCTAATTTAAGTATAATATCCGATATTTGCTTTTATTTCTCTTTCATTAGCGTGGTGATTAGCGACACAAGTTGTGGAGGAAAAGAAATGTAAATAACGGGTTTTCATCTAGTCTCCCAGGTATTTTAAACGTTTTGGTTTAATGACTGTTTATGTTACTTATTTGTTAATTTCGTACAATTATAATATTCAGTATTCGAAGATGTTTATCAGGAACAAGAGCGCGCTTTGTCCACGAGAGGATTTATTGAGTTTTTCGTTCTAGGCAACAGGAACAAATAAAATTAAAGGCAGTACCCTACGTCATTCGGTTTTCCCGACGGTGTCTGAATTATGTTGCAGTTCAGTACAGTGTTGGAATAGTTCACTTTCACAGTGCAAAGTGAACATGGGTAGCGTGTAGTTATAGAAGCAGATGCACTGTAGGAGGAACAGTGTTTACGTACAAGGAACATTGTCGATTTGAGGAGATTTCCGAGTATAATAACAAAATGTTCAAATGTTTGTATAGTCTATGGGACTTAACTATCGGGTCATCAGTCGCTAAACTTACAAACTACTTACGAACTAGGACGGCACAAATATCCATGCCCGAGGGGGGATTAGAACCCCCGACCGTAGTGGCCGTGCAGACCGTCACTGGAGCGCCTTAGTCCCCTCGGCCACCGCGGCCGGCAGTATAATAACAAGTAAATTTTATTGATTCAACCTGTTATCTTCGAATATGCAGAATATATACAACGTGGAAGATGGTAATATTAGAGCTAGACAACTGGAGCTGGTGCAAATGATGTATTTCAGTATTTTTAAGAATTGTTGCCAAAAGTGATTTTGCAATCAATTTCGATATTATTCTCAACCGCTTTCAGATAAATGTACCGTCTTTGTGCTTTGAAGGAAAAAAAAAAAAAAAAAAAAAAAAAAAAAAATTCAGTAAGAGTATTTCATGCCACATGCAAGCATAAAAAGCATTTTTTTTTTTTCGCTTACAGGGATACTATGTAATTTTACGCACATCCATCTTTGTAAACGCAATGATCTATGCGCCAGCCCGCAACGGGAGCTGAGGAGCACTGCGGTCGCAAAGCGAATCACGATGAGCAGCACGTTCCGTGGGATGTGGCGGGTCGTTTCAGAGCGTGCTGGAGTCAGCAAGACAGCACGTGTGGCCTGCGCCATGTTCGGACAACACGTTCCGTGTGAGGACGGCCTTACGCCATCCTCTCACGGGACATGGAAACGCACGTGCAGGAGGACATGGTGCCGTTGCCGATCCACTGCCCTGCGAAGCGTGGAATGAAGGTTCCACTATGTTAGATTTTTGCTTCGTGGAGTCGAACGTGGCCAATGAAAAGCGACCTGGTTTTCACGTGACACGCAGAACTTTTGATCCGCCATATTGCAAACGGAACTCCGTATTTAGTGCCTTCTTTCGTTTTAGCGTACGATGTATAAATATAATCTTTTTAAAGCGCCCGAAAATTGAAGAACTTTTGAAAACGCATCATTTTAGGTCTGATTTGGAAGCTATATGTTCATAGCTTTAAAGGAGATCGTATTTAACGTTAGTCAGTGTTATAATTTGTATACCGTGAAAGAATATCGTCCCTATGCTACGGTTCAACGCCAATCTATTAAGGAGCGTCTTTATGATACTTTGTCATAGATAAATATTACAACATGTTTTAGGTGCATAGTAATTCGTAAATATAGGGCACTGTCACCCGAGGACAAATAGCGTAGTTGGTAGCGCGATAAGCAACGGAGCAGAAGTTGAGAGTAATTTGGGTTCGCGACCCTGGAGTTACAAAAATTCTGTATTTTTTCCTCTTTTGTTTCCTTAATGTTTTTGGTTCTTTCTTATTAATTTAAGTGTAATATCCGATATTCGATGTTATTTACTTTTAAGACGACGGATTAGCGGGGTGGTTAGCGTTTCGAGCTATGGAGGAAAAGAGATGTAAATAACAAAGAAAACGTTGCTTTTATATCAGCGCGAACAAAAATATTTCCAATGTCAATCATATGAGGAAACACGTAACATTTTATGTGCTATCCTTTTGAAACAACACTGTTTGGTTATTGTGAAGTTTTATGAAGTGCGACAATTGGTTCGACCACAAGACGCCTGACGCACAGTCGGAACAGGGCTCTATCCGCCAGTCGAATATAAATACCAATATCTTGAAAATAGGAAGAGATATCATTCTGCTGTACGCTTTATATACTATCTCGATATGATGGCTACAATTCATTCTCAATAATGTATGACCTAAAATAAATCATAAGCAATGACTTTTTATATCTTCAAACTCTTTCAAACTTCCCAAAGTTTTTTTCAATTCATCGTGTACATTACAGTAAATGTGGCGAATAAATACTGCTGACCCTGGAATACCGCGTCATAGAGGGCGTTCCGGTGACAACCCAGTCGCTTGCAAATGAATGATAAAGGAAAGGAAGGAAGAAGGATTAGGAAGGAAATGATTGACAGTGGCTGCTTTAGGGCATTAAAATGAAATAATGGCGACAAGTGAAAATGTGAGCCCGACCGGGAATCAAACCAGGGTCTCCCGCTTTGGGCCAGCGGTCGCCTTAACCACTTGGCCACCCGTGCTCGTCTCCTGGCCGTCTCAAATTCCCACAAGTCGCACGCTATGGCTGTAGCACCCCTACCGTTCTTGCCCTCTTACACTCGCCGTTACGGATTCCCGTGCGACGTCGAGCGTATGACCGCATCTGCGGTGAAGTAATTGAAGTTGACGCCGTCTTTGCGTCTAAATACTTAATATTTTCAAAGGATAAAACAGCAGCCTTCGGTCGCAAATTAATAATTATTTGACCTGGTTTCGGCAATGACTATGATTGCTTACATCAGAAATTATAAAATAAAGCAAGTCACATAATAAAGTATATTCAGCTGTAAAGCTTACGCCTGCACGGAGGCATCAGACTTTGGTGTGGTGTCTGTACTTTCGGACATGTCAGAAAGAACAGACACCACAACAAAATAATAACCCAGTCGCTGCCGGGCCGTTTAACGCGCTCCAGTCTCTAGTGGGAACATGCCCGCGCTTCCCAAGTAACGTCTCACGGGACGTGTCCAAGGCAACCGCGCCTCTGCCGCGAGCTTTACCGCACGGCAGCCCGTAGTGGAAACCGGCCCTTAAAGTTCCGGCGAGCGCGTGCGTTGTAACAGTGGTCGTGCGCAGAGAGGTGCGGCCAGAGGTATGTTCCTAAGCTGCGCGTATCGTAGCGTGGCAGTCGATAAGGACATTTAAGAGTGGTGTATACTACACTTCTTCCCGCTTGAGGATCATCTGCTTCTGATGACCGCCACATCTAACGGGAGCAACTCCGACGTCTCTGCGTCGGCAGTAACGCGGAACCGGAGCATATGAACGAAAACGCCCACAGCGATGGCGAAGGCTCTATCGAGTGGATCCCGACGGTGGAGCAGTGTTGGCAAAAGGAGCCGGCGGCATGTCTTCATCATCATCCGGGAGTTCCCATGGGTGGTGGCCAGGTGACAGCTCGCATTCTGGTGAAGGCTGAGACTGCACAGGGAGTAGGGGAAAATCTGGGGGCAACCCAATCGATGACGCAGTTGATTAGAACTCTCTTTAAACCTCCCGAAGAATCTGACCTTCTGATCAAAGTCCCAGGGAGTAACTTCGGTGTGGGCAGCTGTATCGCCGGCCGTGGATCTGGCATGAATAAAGTCAAGAGTTTCCCTGACTGTCATCTGTGTATGAGTTCTGCTGGAATTTTGTCTCTGATGGGTGTGGACATATACTTGCTCAAGAAAAATGGTTGCCTCGGTAGAGTGATACAGGAGGTAGTTTTTCATCAGTGATTTGAAGGTACGCATCATCCTCTTTGTTTTGACACTTTATTGTGGATGGAAGGTTGCTGCTAGAATATGGCGATTGCCGATAACAGAGAACTTAAAACTCTTCGCCATGGAACCGTGAACAATTATCGGTTACGAGTACTTTGCACAGACCTTAAATCGCAAATATTTTTCTATGACGGTGGTGTTCATAGATGTGGCGTTGTATCGAACAATGTACGAAAACATGAAGTTAACATAATTTTTAAAAATACCAACCCCCAAAATCGATGTGTAGCCGTCTTCAAGGGCGACACATGGTGGCCAAGAAACAAATGTGTGTTGTAGGAATGCCTGTGGTCTTTGGCAGGAGGGACATGTTCGAGTGAGCGTTCAATCTCCCGGTTCATGTTCAACCAGTAAGTGAACCTGTGAACTAGACGTTGGGTTCGGAAAAATCCCCCACTGACCCTGGTGTAATAGCTTCAAGATTTTCTGACGCAACGAACGTCGAATGACGACTCTTGGAAACCCCTAATCGGAAATGAGGAGAAGTGGTCTGTCAATGAACATGAGTGGATGGCGGACATTGAAGAACTGAAGGAATGGTGGCGAAGCCTTTGGAGGTTGTCATTTGGGCCATGCAATGAAGACACGGCTGCCGACTTTTTAGAAGATCGTGTCATTACTGGTCGTTTTTGGTACCCGGGAGCTGGTGATGGGAAAGGAATATACAACGCCCTACGCTTCCTCACCAATGTGGAATCATGATTTCTAATTTCTCGAACATCGGATTCGGTCCCCACGGAAGGTGCGACAGAGCATTAGCGTTTGCATGCTCAGTGACTATGCCGAAGTGAATCCTGTACTGCTAGGGTTAAGATGGTGATCAAACCACTCTGGAATCTTCACAACTGGATTAAATAAGAAGATCAGTGGTTTATGGTCTGCGATATAGTGAAACTTTCTGCTATACAAAAAATCTTCAAGACAAAAATGATGGCTAGCGCCTCTTTTCTATTTGGGTGTACCTCCGTTGTATGCCTGTTTTTGAAGCACAGGCCACCGTATGCTTACAGCTGTCTGCCTCCCTGTGTGCCTGAACAACTCCGACGCCTGTATCAGAAGCATCTGTAGCAATAGTTATCGGTTTTGTTTGATCCAAATGTACGAGACATGGAGCGTGGAAAGCGTGGACACAAGCTGGTGGCTATTGGTACGGTACCACTTTCTTCAATAAACGGAAGAGAGGGGTGGTTTCTGTTGCGGCCGACAGTAAGAACTGTCGGTAATCCAAAATCTTACCCAGTAATTACCCCGTAAGGAACGACGTTTCTTACACGTTGTCGGTCTGGGGAGCTTGATGATCCTCTCATCGTAGTTATTCAATAGATTTGGACATCATGTGAGCAAGGTAATCAATCTCTGGTTGGAAAAACACAAAACTTTTCTTTCCTTCAATTTAGGCCAACCTCCTTCAGAAGGCCAACATAAAGAACTCAGGTTGTAAAGGTGTTCTTCCGTGGTTCTGCCCGTTACTATGATTACGTCATAACGATGAGTACTAATCGTTACAAAAACCGCTGAAAACGACGGGGGACTTGCTAAACCAAACATTAGCCGTTTCAAACGATGTAACTCATGTGGCGTGTCAGGAATGAGGAACTGTTGACACTCTTCCAACCAGGGGATGTTTGAGGTATGCGTACGCCAGATCTGTTTTAGAAAAGAAGTTTTCACCTTTGAGTTTGGATAGTACTTCTTCCCGCCCCGGGATAAGATCTGTCTCAATCTCTGATTGGGCGTTAATAGTTATATTAAAATCACAGCACAGGTGTTTGTTTCCTGAGGGCTTCCATATGATGTGCAACGGGTTACCCCATTGACTTGAAGGAACAGGCTCAAGCACTCAACTTGCAATTAGGCGATGCAACTCTTCCTTTACTTTGTCTCTTAGAGCTACTGGAACGGTGCGAGGTCTGAAGTACCGATCAATGCTGTATGTTTCAGTTTGATATCAGCCTCAAAATCCCTTGCGGTGCTGAGTTCCGGTGTGAACAGATCTATACTTTTGGCAAAGTTTCTCGAGGTGTGGAAATGGCACATCTTCCGATTCCAAATATAAAGATTCGTCTATATAAAATCCAAATATCTTGAAAGAGTCAACTCCGAACAAAATCAAAGGGGAATCAACATTACCGACTAAGAAGGTATGGTATTTCGTTGGCAGTTCGACATGTCCACGTACTGGAATGAAACGTTAATTTATGCCATGACGCTTCTCCTATGGGATTTAACTGCAGGGTCATCAGTCCCTAAACTTACAAAATGAACTGATAATTAAAATAAGACAGTCTAGATCGCAAGTTGTTTCGTTTATTACTGGCAACCTGTTTCGGTTCTACAGAACCATCTTCAGGTCTTTGGCACCTAGTTGGTGGACGGTGGCGGTGGCCGGAGCAGTTGACGCCTGCTCCGGCCACCGACACCGTCCGCTAACAAGATGCCAAAGGCCTGAAGATGGTTCTGTAGAACCGAAACCGGATGCCAGTAATAAACGTAACTTGCGATATAGACTGTCTTATTTTAATTACTAAAAAAGTTCAAGATCGCAGTTCCAACGCTTTCGGAAATTACTTATGAACTAGATTATACTAAAGCCGGCACAAACATCCATTCACGAGGTGGGGGATTCGATCTCCCGACGGGGAACGGCCTGGCGCATCAGAGCATAGTGCGTCAATGCGCTCGGCCGCTCCGCCGCGGCCGGGGCGTCTCCTTCTCTGTTAGGAAAAGGGGGGGGGGGGCGGTGGGAAGCTCCAAGCTTGAGACAGGTTGCGTAATTCAGAATTCTCATGGCTTCGCCGGTGTTAAGTAGTATTTGAATTAGTTTGTCGGGAATATGCATTGCAATGGAAAGCCTATTACAGGTCTCTTTGATTATTTATAGTGGCGATCTCCGCTCGTCAGAACGTTTTGTATAGCTGAACTTGGGAAACTCAGATGCTAAATGACAAGAACATCTTTGGCAAAAGGCCCCCATCCATCAGGACAGTCTTCGCGTTGATGTTTTTTAAAACAATCCTGACATGATGGTAATCTTTTCGGTGCCTCTGACTGATATGGTCGGCTAGAGCTAGGTAGAGTAAAGGATTGGTTAATGGTACAGCGTCGTGTCTGCGCCGTTCCTATGTCCACTGGCGTGGCCATTCGGCGCTTGGGCGGATGCGTTGACATTCCAGTTTCTTGCCTTCAAACTTAAGCGCTTCTTGTTCGACAAATCTGTCTGGGGTAACACGGATTATCATGTCCCGAATCATTTCTTCTGCATATGAACTCTTGCTATTAGGCGTAACAAAATGATACTTTCGACCTAAGCCTTGCAATTCTGCTGCCCATTCTCTATGAAACTGATGCGGCTGCTTCTTGCATTGATAAAAGGCTACCCGGAAGGAAATGTATGCTGCTGGTAGTACGTATTCAGCAATGAGCAAATATCTGAAAAGCTCACCTCCGAAAGGATTGGATAATGAGACCTGTTTGCACCGTAGCCAGTAAGACTGTTAGACACCTTGACAAGAACAAAGACATCATATGGCTGGCGTCAATTACTTTGAATGAGTGAAAATGCTCCAGTAATCTTGATTCATAAACTTCTCAATCCTCTCAATCCTCATTAAAAGACGGAAAAGTTGCCACATGCTGTGTTGTTTGCACCTGATTTAAGTCTTGAATAATTGGTTGGTCCTCGTACTGCTGCACACTTGTCGGGAATAATGCACCATCCAACATTTTATACTAACAAACTCCGTTAGTATGGTTAATGGCTTGGTGAATCACTATAAACATAGGATAATTTCTTAAAGTTATATCAAGCGGATCCGATATGATAATAAACTCATTAGTCCACTGACGTACTAAACCGTGTAAATATTGAAGTTCCGTGGAGTACAAGTCCAGCGCTTATGCGTCAACAACAAGCAACAGGCAGCAGTGAGAGAAGAACTGACTTGTAGACGCCGCGGTGTCGTTAAATAAGGCACTGACGTTTACGTACACAATGGATATGGTCGCTATCTCTTCTAGACGGCCAATCGCTGTGTTGTTCTGGATGCCCAATCACTTGTATTTCGGGCAAGCAAGCGCGCGAAGGCGCCTTTCGATGCTACAGTGGACGCGAATGAAGAAGTGCGGCCAGAGAATAGTCTCTCGGCTGCGAGTACCGTAGCGGTCGCCGTTCGATGTGGAGATTTAGGGATGATGTGTGCCACAATCATGAACTATTTCGCACTGAATAATAACTGGATTTCGGACAAACGATGAACGATCTGACAGTGAAAACTCCAATCCAATACAAGTCGTCAAACAAAAAACGGCACTGTACACTTTTATCTGAACTCCCTTGCAATTTACCACACAGAATATGATCTTGGAGGGAGGTGGATGTTCTTCAGAAGAAGTCTCGTTTCCTTCGTGGATGTGTCGATTTTCTATCCTCCAATTATCAAACACGTAGACGCGATAATGGAGGGCTGAAAAACCATAAATCCGTTACCTCCTTCGAAACGGATTCAAATTTAATCAAATGCTAAGGAACGATCCCTTGTACAATATCTACCAAAGCAAAAATAATCGTCCAAAGGGGTACATTCGAGAGAAATGTATCTTGCAGCGTCACAATGGTCTTACACGAAAGCTGAAGCTTCCAATGTTAGTCTGCACACGCCAAAGAGTGTCAACAACTTTGTTCTCTTTGTCACTGTATTGTAAACTCGCATTTCTGACTGCGATGTATGTCTAATCCAACACCCAAATAAAAGGGGTTGTCGTTGCATTGACGATCTTTTAGACATTTTCGAGTCGATTCTGAATGGCATTGTGTGTGGGTGTCAATGGAAAGGTTGAAATGGGGACGAGAGAACGATCTTGAGCGTCGTGTTGGCCAGAATTGTGGTAAAATTTTATCTGTATGTAACACCAATAACCAACCGTAAAGCTAACATGAAAATCTGACACTGGCCTTGTTTGCAACTTGGCACAGATTTTACAGAAATGTAGGCCAAACTTGCAAAACTTAAGTTTGCTTAATCGCAGGCAGTCAATTTCGCAGGAACAGACCAACTACTCTGTTGATAATTTTCAGTGGAGGATACATACTTTTTGTCCCTTAGCAACAGTTGAATGAGACACTTTTGAGCCATGGCCTGATTTCTTTATTTAAATATTTGTCTAATTCTTTGTGCCTGCACTCAATTATTGTTGTAAACTGTTGCAGATACTTATATTAAGGATTGTAAAATATTTTTTTAAAATATTGGATACACTAGTTACATAAAAGCTCAATGCAGTTGAAGTGTTTTACATAACAACTTTTAGTTTGACCTTTTCGTAACAGTTTTAGTGTGTGCCGGGGCTTGTCGACAGTTTTCTATATTTAAGATACAGTACTGAGAGCCAAGCGCAATGATAAAAGCATTGCCGAAATTTCACTTATGTAAATATCATGTAAAAATAGGATAA
Organism: Locusta migratoria; assembly: GCA_026315105.1. Classification (NCBI taxonomy): domain Eukaryota; kingdom Metazoa; phylum Arthropoda; class Insecta; order Orthoptera; family Acrididae; genus Locusta; species Locusta migratoria. The sequence continues at coordinate 431,841,657 of CM048747.1, forward strand.
TGTGTTCCAATCCGAAAAATACACACACAAACTTCGTATACAATATAAAAGTAAGCTAAAACAAAAGAAAGAAGATTAAATTTGTTTCGTGATAACATACTTTTTTTTAGGGCTCACCACAATATTTTTGTTTGGATGAGGGTCGCACATTCTAAAAGTTAGAAAAACACTCTTCAAAGGGAAGAAAAGAAATGAAATTACTGCAAGATATGTTGCACCTTCTTCCGGAAACATCATATATGATGCTTTTGATAAAACCCAGTAAGATACTTTTAATAAACGTGAAATTTAAGGAAGAAGTCGAAAATCTGAATTCTGGATAATCGTATTAAATTTACATTTATAAATCCATATACTGATTTAGTTTTTTATTAAAGGTTACATACCTTTAATAAGCCTGCTCGTAAGACAACTAATGTTTTATTTCCCATTAAAATGTACATGAAGAAATTGGAACATTACATTTTGTGAGAAAGAATAATTACAGTTCCATGTTCATACGGTAGCTCTGACGTAAATTCGTAAATTATATTATGAAGGACAGTGTTACCTAAATACTTATTGGAGGTTCTTCATATGTAATTTTGCGAACTATTACGATCATACGAGTCAAACTAATCATCAGCTGAAGGTAAGAAAACCTGTTCGGATGTCTGGGAAAATTGCCTTGCGCGGAAAAGAAATAATGACCAAATGAACGTTTAACTTGGGACTATCTACGTATCTCAGCACATTTTCATACAAAAAATTACTCGAAATACTGCTGTACATACAATTACTTAATTGATCCGTCAAAACATTTTCTTGAAATTATAGCGATGGCTAACAAACTACTTAAGGAAGAATCACGTACATGACAAGCCACATCGCTATGTGAATAAAAGCGTTTCTGTACGTCATATAGCCATCAAAATCTATATTGAAAATTGTAGGTAACTCAAGAGTCTACCTTGAATTTTTTAAGACAGAATATTTTAAATTGTGAAATGCAGCTTGGTACACACTGAAAGTTAATATGACAAACCAACTAATACATACCAAATCATTGCAGGTGCCAATCTAGTCTTAGTAGAAAAGTATTTATGGGCATTTATAGTTAAAATTCAGTAAAGCATGTAGAGGAGTGCTTCAAACGCTTAAAAGTATAGAATATAACGTTATCCATGAGTTCTATATAATTACTACACTGTGCGTCACCGTGCCCAAGGGTGAAGACACTAGACGCTGCACTGCTGCACCACGAAAATGGAGGGTTGCAGGCACAGTCGAGACCAATTTTCAACTTTGCATCGCAAGTGGAAATAATTACGAACTTTCTGAAAAGTGACCTTTTCATTTTGTTATGGTATGTACAAGAGCATCAAGGCACAGATTTGCGACCAGCCGCTATAATGTACAAAAGCGAATCAGCCAGTAGTCCAGGCCAAGAAATTTGTTCATTCCCTCTCTGGATTTATGGTCTTTTTGAAACCAGACACTGCTTGAAGAGAACGATGCTTCGTCCAAGGAAAGGGTCTACCATGTGGGTCACCAATTTCGATCAAATTTTGCACGGGCTTTCTATATTGAATAGAAAGAGACAGCAATTTGCTTGACACTCGGTAGTTTTTGAAAGAAAGTCAATAAAGGAAAACCGCGTTTTCAATACAACACCTAGAAATATAAATTTATGCATTGTTTTAGAAATATATTTGGGATCAAAAGTTGTTGACGTTCGAGTAATTAACGTTTATGTGTTTTAATGCTGTAACTTAAATAGTCATTAAGTCCAAACATTCTGTGACGGACTAGTGTTAAATTAAGAAAACTACAATACCTGAAAACGTAATATAAGCGTATATCTAATTAAATTTTAAACTGAGTTTCTATGAAACTCGAACCAAGATGACGAAATTTGCCAAAAAATAGAAAAATTGCAAAAACCCGTTTCTTTTTAACTAAATAAAAAACGATAACTCCAAAGGGAAAATATTATGTTAAGTTATACGCCTTATGATTATCCAACGATTTGTACTATAAATTTCTTTGTTACATTAAATCCTGCCGACCATTTATGATGGCATATACGTATATGTCATCATATTTGGTCGGCAGTATTTAAGGACACTAACCGGATATTGGGCGAGTTCATAATAGAATTTGCCACATCGTCCTATAACTCTCCAATTAGAATCATGGAACAACACGATGGCACCATTCGTTTAACACTGGACTCATAATTACTATAACGAAACCAAACGGCCAGACAAAAACTGCAGAATTTTCACTGGGGACACCTATGCACGGCTATCAGAAAATAAAGTCATAGGAAGATGGATTTCAGTGTCTTTTAATTGTGTATGTTAGTATTTAGCAGTGATTGGTACTCTTCTTTCATGTCACAAGATGTGGTGGAGAGATAAACTTCTTTCTTAGTTCGGCATTTTCCTTCCCTCCCAGCAGTGGTGTGTTAGTTTTGACATTACTGTAATTGGTTAACCGTGCGAGGTGGCGCAGTGGTAACACACTGGACTCGCATTCGGAAGGATGGTGGTTCAAATCCACCTCCGGCTATCCAGATTTAGGTTTTCCGTGATTTACCTAAATCACTCCAGGCAGATGCCGGGATGGTTCCTTTCAAAGGGCACGGCCGATTCTCTTCCAGATCCTTGCCCAAACAATCCGAGCGTAAGCTCCGTCTCTGATGACCACGCTGTCGACGGGACGTTAAACTCCAAGCTTCCCTCCTTCCTTTTGTAATTGGTTACTAATTCGTTTCTTTCTTTTTTCTTTTACTGGAATTTTATTGTATTGTGACACAATTTAGCGTTGTTAAGGAAAGGCGATTCCTTGAGGACGAGCCATTTCCATTAAGTGGAAAAGTACGTCTTGGGAACAGCGTCGGTAACCACATTATTTGGGTTACACCAGCCTATGTTTTGGTTAATTTGAAGCAAAAAATAATAAATAAATAAATAAAATAAAAAGATAACAAAAGAAACTAACGAAAGGTAAACAGAAAATCAAACAAAAGGGTCTTGTCAATAAGTACCTTCATTGTAGCTGGATTCCAGTTAGGGCTACGGACTTCAGTAGCAATATTTCACTTACAGGCAGCTTACGAAATCGTATGCAGCGAAGTTGTAATCAGCAAACTCCTTAAAGTAATTTCATGTTTCCCTGCAGGAGTCGGGCCCTTCTTATAAATAACATGCTAAATGACAGAACATTTCATGGAAGACGAAAATCAGGAAACACAATAAACTAAATAATGGTCTCCCACAAGTTTCAGTGTACGTCCCACTCTTGTTCAGTGTATATATATCAGATATACCCCCTCAAGATCTGGGAAATTTGGGTATGAAGATGACTGGGATACAATTAATATTCTTCGATCTTGCACGTCGCAGCCGGAATGGGTATCGTCAATTTTAATTAAACTGAAATCTTGCACAAGCTGTAAGCAAACAGTTGTTCCTAAATTGAACGTACTGTGCAACAATATTACCTGTATGTCTATAGGTGACGATAACAGCTAGACACCTCGATTCATTTTCGTGCTCGCACAGTGAGGAAGCGCACGCTGCTTTGATTTGCAGCGAGACTGCAGTCAGTGACCCGGCCCCTCGCGAGTGATGGATACCTGGCTGTTCCGGGAACCGGCTGAGCCAATAACAGCCGGTGGCGGACGCTGCCCGGCGGGCGACAGCTGCAAGCTACGTGCTGAGAATTAGCCCGCGGCCGCCGCCGGGTATCGATCAGCGGACCGCCGCGCGGAACGGCCCGGTGGGCGGCGCGTCACGCCTAACACGTGTTTATGAAGCCTCCGGGACCGCGGGCGGCGTCCAAACTCGATCAGGCGAGGTGTGAATAGCGCGTCCCGTGCAGCGCGGCGAGCGCGGGTAACGCGGTTAAGCAGTGGCAAACAGCAAGTGCGAGTCGGCCATTCTCGTTATCCAGAGTTCAGAACGATCCGATCACAGGTAAAAGAGGATATAGATTCTCAAACTTATGTGGCGGCCTGACAACGAGAGAATTTTTGTCTACTGAAACGTCTCTGAAGTTTACGCGTGAAAAAATGAGAATATTTCAACCTGAAGATGACTACGAATTCGAAACCAGTAATTATAAGCTACTTTTGATATGTACTCTTTGATAAAATCAATAATAATAAAGTGCATGCATTATTAATATTATACAATTGAGTAAAAGTTCTCAAGTCACTCGTGCGAAAGTTAATAAAAAAAAAAAAAAAAATCTGTCACTTGCAATAGCTGCAAAAGGTTCGTTTGCAAGCAACATTGCCACAATGTTGTCACATGTAATGATTGCAGAGCTTCTCCGGAGGAATAAAGTGTGTGATTCTTGATATGTATTTACTGACTGCCTTATTCTTTATTGTTACTACAATGATTTTATACATATTACACTTTTTTTGTAAAACTTGCTTTAACAATGGTAAACAATCATATCTGTGGTTATAATTTATTTAGAATTTGTTATTAAAGTAGCGTTTACGAAATATCCTGGAAACTTATGTCAGATATACTGTAACAATTTTAATTTTCCCATGCACCCTCTCTATATGTATACAGATCATATTAAAAGTTTCTGTTAAGAATGTTATACACAATAAATAATTAATGCCACCCAAATTTAAAAAATAGCTTTTCTATGTATTTAAATTTAGGCGGCACTGAGTGACGCACGCGCCCGCAGACGCAACAATCTTAAGCGCGCCTGCCGCAGGGTTAACTTGGTACATAATTTCGTGCCACATAACGTGACACAGTGAAACGCTCCTACCCTTCGTATTACTCCAAAATGATGTCCAAAACGGCACATTAGGTTAAATAAGTTTTCACAAAAGCAGTTTCGCCTACACGACTCTTAACCGTTTCGGAAAATTACTCAATGTTACTAAAGAGTAACGCTCCCCTCCGAGAGCATTTCCTCTGTTTTATGGATAATGGCATGAAACTTTTTGCTGCAGTCTGTCAAAGATTAATATATGGGAAAAACTACAAGCTTTGGTAATAATGATGTGAAATTTGATGCCATCTTTTGTAGTACTACTACCAAGAAAAAAAATTGCAGTCATCAGCCAAATAACGCATAATAAGGTTTTGAATAAGTAAATAATCTTTAACATTAGATATAGATTCAGATGTTTGTAGAGCTTATGGGACTTAACTACGGGGCCATCAGTCCCTAAACTTACAAACTACTTATGAACTAGTTTTTACTAAAGAAGGCACAAACATCTATGCCCGAGGGGGGATTCGAACTCCCGACCACTGTGACCGTGCAGACCGTGACTGGCACGCCGCAGACCGGTCGGCCACTGAGGTCGGCTAACATTAGTTATAGGAACAGATATGTCACTTTGAATTCAGCTCGCAAGAAGGAGCCGTAATTTAAAATTTTAGGCCTAATTAATATTAAAATGACTGTTACGAAACGAAAAAAAAAGAATTTACATTATTTTTGTATTATTTACACTTAATAAACAAAGTAGTTTTCTTATATCGACTATGCACTCAGATGAATCAAACCTTTATTTTATTCTGCACAGTAGAGAAATATAATCCAGATATTTCGTAAGTTAAGTAGAACCAACCAGTTCTTATGTTTATTTCACTAATCTAATTTTTAATGGTCACACTTAATCATTCCTATCATTGACTTTCATAGTATCATTTCTGATAACTGTAGCGCAACAAGCAATTCCTAAACAGAATGTCATTCACAAAATTACCATATTAATCTATTGCCACAAATATTCTAAACTGACTGCAGTTGGATTGTACTGGAAAATGTTGGTTGGTCACAAGGCTCGTACTGTCTGTGAAAGTATTTGGATTACCAATATAGTTACGAATGAATATTATCATAGCTTTCATCTAATTTGATGGCACATTAAACAATTAACATTACTTGACACAACCGTTATCAGAAATTGAGCCCGAATTGCAATTAAAGCATCAACCTATATTTAGTTAAAGTCACAATCACGAAATTATCTACCAAACTGATATTCGCTACATTATTACATTAAATTAAAATTTCTGGACAAAGGGATTGTTGGTCAGGATCATGGGAAACATATTGATAAAACACAGGTTACTTCGAATAGCTTTCTATTAACAACAGAAAAAAATGTGTTTCTGGCTTTGAGTACATAAATAACATTTTCCTACTTTACATACGTCTGTAGCGAAGTGCAGCAGTGAATCTTATTGTGGAGAAATGTATCAAGTGGTAGTCAATAGAGTATAGTGACTAGCAATCTCTTAGTGGCGTCGTATTAATATAATGAAGTCACCAATGAGTGTACCAATTACCACCACATGCAGTGCTTGTCATCTAGGAACATTTGATGGTAGTCTTTCAACATTAGCCTAAAAATTTCACAATAACTGCACTGCAGCCGCCCTGCACTCTTAACCCATCAATGACTCAGTTACGTGGCGCGTACGTACACTGTTTTGACGCTCCCGCCACCTTTCCCTTCCACATCCTTACAACCCATTCTGAAAAATATCACACAGGATTTTACATTTAATTGGTCTAGTACAAAACTCTGTAACCATACACTCTACAATAATAATGACTTACAAAGTCTAAATAAAATTTACCTTACAAGGTAAATGTGATTAAAATAAGCATTAAAATACACTATTAAAATTTTAATATACAGGGTGAATCACATGCACTGCAAATGTTGCGGAAACGGTTTTCACAGAATGGATTGGTAGTCTCGAGCTCGTACTTTTAGCCAAACAGATTGTAATGTTACTTAGAAAGTGTATTTTTTATGCAAACATACAGTTTTTCAAATGGACCAATGCCTGTAGACATTAAGAAACTAAAAGTAGTGTGCACTAAAATATCAGTACTGCAGGATTGTAGTTAAAAGTCGTTTACGAGATATCGTATTTTGAAACGTTCCCACACACTTGTACAATACCTGTGGTAACACACACTGAGGAACAACACAAGTGCATACACTAGTTATGTGGATTCCAACCAGCAACGCGACAAAAAGAACATCACAGGTTGTGTTCAAAATGACCACCACCAGCTGAAATACACGCTGTCGTTCTGGTATGAAACGACCGCTGCACACGTGCTAGCATTTCAGCGGATAGGTCCGAGCACGCTGCAGTAATACGTCGTTGTATATCGTCGGGTGTGGTTTGTATGTCCTTGTAGACAGCATCTTTTAGCTTTCCCCACAGAAAAAATCTACAGGCGTCAAATCCGGGAAACGGGCGGGCCAAGGTACAGGTCCTCTGCGTCCAATCCATCGATTTGGGAACAATTCATGAAGACAGGCTGTAGTAACTCATGCACTATGGGCTAGACAGCCATCATTTTAGTACCATAGATTTCTCTTGGTTTGCAGAGGAACGTCGTCTAGCATCCGTGGAAGATGGTCTGTTAGAAGGCTGCGATATTTGTGCGCAGTCAGTGTTCCGTATATGAAATACGGGCCTATGAGCTGCTGGTTCACTATCCCACACCACACGTTTACACTCCATGGACGCTGACTGTCCATTTGTCGAAGCCAAGAAAGATTGTCAGCAGACCAATAGTGCATATTTCCCTGGTTTACCTGGCCATGATTGGTAAATGTGGCTTCATCACTAAACAAGGTACATCATACACGTGGAGTATCATGTCTTATAGCCCATCTACAGAACCTAACACGATTCTCATAATCGTTTACATGCAGCTGTTGATGGAGAGAGATGTGATAGGGATGGAACCTATGTCGATGGAGAATGCGTAGGACACTTGCCTGACTCATACTACTTCCTCGTGCAAGTGCGGATCAACTGCAAAAGCAGCAAGAACATTAATTTTCCTCTCCTCTGTCGACACTTGTTTCCTTCTGTTACGTTGTCTCGGTGTTACACTACCACTTTCTCGTAACTGGTTGAAGAGGTTGATGAATAATTTCCGAGATACATGACGTCTACTGGGATATCTTGCCGCATACACCGTACAAGAACGAACGGCATTCTTCCTGCACTCTCCATAGACCATCATAATGTCGGCTTTTTCTCCAATGGTAATACCCGTCTTACACTCACGCTTGGACTGTTACGCGCAAACTGACTAGCGAGCCACAGTGCACTCAAGGAACACAAAAGTACGCCGTAAGCAAACATTACATCGTCGTACCTAGCAACTATGCAGGTTGACTGGCAGATTCAAATATTCAAATGTTTGTATAGCTTACCGGGCTTAACTACGGGGTCATCAGTCCCTAAATTTACAAACTACTTATGAACTCACTAATACGAAGGACGGCACAAATATCCATGCCGGAGGGGGGATTCGAACCCCGACCGTAGTGACCGTGCAGACCGTGACTGGAGCGCCTCAGTCCCCTCGGCCACCGCGGCCGGCCAGGTTGACTGGCACACGCAAATGTCGGTGTGAGAAAGTTTCAAATAACGATATCTCGTAAACGACTTGCACTAGAATCCTGAAACAAAGCTACTGATATTCTAGTGCAAACTACTTTCACTTTCTTAATGTCTACAGGCATTGTTCCATTTAAAAAACTGTATGTTTGCATAAAAATACTCTTTGTAAGTTATGTTACAATCTGTTTGTTGGCTAAAAATACAGCCCCTGACTACCAATCCATTCTGTCAAAACCGTACATCAATCACACTTTCTGTTTCCGCAATATTTGCGGTGCAAGTGTTAGTTGTTTGACCCCTATATTCAGATACACTCAAAGAACTCACAAAGAGATGCCTACACGCTTACATTCAAAGAACATCACTTCATTTGCATGCATATGATGAGAAAGATCGATATGAAAATGCATTTATACATTTTTATTTTGTCATAGGGAACTTCAAAAGCACACGAGCCAAGTTCGTTCGATTGAGATTCATTTATTTGACCGGTCTCGGAATTTATATGTTACCATCATGAAGTCCATTACTAGAATTGCCGAAAACGGTGAATAAATAAATATGAACGTAGCGAACTTGGTTTATCTGTTTATGCAGAATCCTATGACAAGAGATTAGATCACACCTCCGGTTTGATTGATGTCAAACAAATACATTTCTGTTTCATGACGTCTAATATTGGTGGAAACTAAGCGTTTATAATGTCACAACATTATATAATATCATCCAATATAAGATTTCACCTGTCGTACTCGACACTACACGCCATTGATATTTCAATACATTCGTCCTCTTATTAGATATCCCTTGTAAGCTCAATGCGCTGCGGAACTGAGGTTAGCTCGTAAGGAAGAGAGAAATATGTAGTTGATTAGCTTCCGTAGTTCAAAGTTTCTTCAGGATACATTTAATAAACGCCGCCTTTAAGATTTTTTATTGTACATCCTAAAACCAATACTGCAATTAAGGTACAAACTACTAAACATTAACTGACAAAACTTTCTGGACGTTCGACGAGTCTCATGACGTGCTAAATTTAGATTGACTTTAAGCCAAGGTATCTCGATACAGATTAAAATTACTTGATAAAAATCGTTTTGAGATTAATAATTTTTTTGCGCTAACGTTAAACATTTCGTATAAGTTGTATGGTTAGACCTGATGCAGTTCAAAATCCTTTGAGGAAAACATCGTCTTGCACACTCATTGCTCACAATCAATCTGAACCCAATTGATATGTTTTGACAAAGGTAATTAATCGATTCGCCTAATTTACATCGGGCCTACGAATAATCACGTAGGTACAGTAGAGGTCTGCATTATGTCCGATTTTTACCGGCGAGTCCCGCTCGCCCCTCCGGCTCTCGGGAGTACGCGGCCGAGCGTCCTCTTCTACCGGTTGCGGGCAACCGATCGCCAGCGCTCGGCCGAGCGCGCCGTACGCTCGGTCGGTCGCCGGTAACCGGCGCACTCAGTGCCGGCGAGCTGCGCTTCGTCACACTCTTTGAGATCAGAGGCCACCGCTCACATTAACCATTCACTTATTTCTTTTACAAATGTCTTTCGTTGTTTACTATCAGTTCTATAGAACTGATGGTAATATTACAATTGAACTGATAATAATATTACAATTGCATACGTTACATTTGATGTTTGTTAATATGATGCAGACTATTGGAATTTCGTCTTTGAGATGATCTTGTATTCCAGTAATTGTATCGTTTAAACTGTAATGTCTGTATATAGTATTTTGTTCCGTTCGGTAGACAAACGGGAATACAGTAGTCTAATCGTGGGCTATGTGTAGCGTATCTCCAAACTCGTCCTCGTATACGTTGTACCATACGCGTAATCCAGGGTGGTGGTTTCTGGGGTTCAAACCCCTCCCGAAACGTTGGCAAAGCTAACAATAATTGGCATCATAGTGTATTAGGATAAAGTCCGGCTACATTTTGCCAAGTCTGGGAAACAGTTAAACGTGCTCCATATAGTCTCGATTTCTCCCCATGTGATTCCCATATGTTTTGGAACTCTGAAAAGAGACATTCATAGCCATCGGTATGTTTCTGGTAAACATGTGTACACCTGGGTAAAAAACTTGGTTCTGTAGCTAACTGCAAACATCCGTGCACGGAGGAATTGACCATCATGTCTCAGAGTGGGTTAAATGTATTGTTATGGTGATTACTACTGAAATAATGAACAATTTTACTATCGGTAATTAAAATTTGTCATATATTACAATGTCAGTCAGAAATATTTATTGATGTTATGTAAACGACTGTAGGTTCCCGTCTAGTCAAAGCGTATCTACACACATCTTTCTTATCACTGATAACCTACACGTACTGCAAAAATTCGAGTGCCTTTACGTCAAGCTTCACGCACTGCCTTTCCGATTACCATCCGTGTTTCGACCAGAATTTTCCTATCTTCATTAATTAATTTGCCTTGTTCCTAACTTTGTATTACCCTGATGACTATCTAGTATACAGTTATTTGAAATGAAATATAACTTATGCACTATTAGTGTCGTTTGCGGTTTTATTAAGAGTTCACGTTATTACAATGTTCATTCATTGACAACCCCTTCCGAAAACATGGCTACGCCTATGCGTTGTACTAATATTGAATGCAGAATCGCGAAGGAATAGCGGAGTTAGGAGTAATATTCACAAAATTTTATTTTTTATCTACTTGGAACGGCAAGTGGACGTTTGAATCCTACTCCGCATTTACTTTTGCAGTGTTGAATCATACCTGTTGTGCTTGACTGGTACGAAACTACAGTATCACATGTGGTACATTGCACAAAACCAGCAGAAGCCTGCGTGATACGATCCACTACAAGTACAAACTATTTCAAGCTTCACTTTTCGCCTCCTGTTACGACATGTCTTTCTTCTTCAGGACTAACGAGCCGCTCCTAATTGTCTCCATAATACGTCTCTTCGTTTAATGAATTGAGCATTTACGCCCCTATACTTCGTTAATCCATAACGCCATCTGCGTTGCTCAAAGCCAGATCGGTTTCTAATGCGATTCCATAGTGTTGAGTGCGCGTTGGTCGTCCTGTCACCGGCCGAGACTGTGAGTGCGCTCGACACTTCCGCCGGTAACCGGAGGCGGAGGGCGACCGGCCACGTGCGGCATCAGACGGCCGCAGCCGTGCCGCAGCGTGGGCCTACCCCAGCCGTCGAGCAGCGGCACGTAACGGGAAATGCTCGAGCGGTTGTTTTCATCGAAATGCAGAGCTCTAAGCTATAGTCACACAAATGTTGTAATCGCCATAAAAACATACGCTATTTTGTGCTAAACCACAACATTTTCATTACAAGATCTTAGATCAAATACCAAACGAGTACTAAAACCTTCAAATTTGTGATTTTGCTCGAGACCTTTTTAACGTATTTATAACAGCACAACCCCGCTCGAACGGTATTGTTCACAATTATTTTGAAAGAAAGAAAATATGAACAATTTTATTTGGAAAAAATACATTTTTTCAAATATATACTAAAAGGGGTTAGTGCCCTTTACTGTTAAATTGGAACGGATAAACGTTTGTAATGGAATGAATCTTTGGCCACTGTTATTAATCCATTGTACGTTTCAAGGATTTACGATTTTGCTCTTGATATATTACGCAAATTTGAATATTCTTTGCCTTTTCTATACTACCATGTACACCGAAAACACATCTGTTACTGGAAGTTGTTGTTATAATTTTCCTGTATTCAGTAATCTGTTTTTGTCAATACATGAATGATTTCCCGCAATTAATCCATTTGTATGTTTGCATGATTGCGCGAAATCAGTTTCACTGTCTTTGCAGGAAATACTGAATCATTTACCTTGACAGTTAATAACCGAGTGGGTTGGCGCAGTGGTAGCGCACTGGACTCACATTCGGAAGGACGCTGGTTCAAATCCACCTCCTGCCATCCAGATTTCGGTTCTCCAGGATTTCCCTAAATCACACCAGGAAAATGCCGGGATGATTCATTTGAAAGGGCACGGCGGATTTCCTTTCCCATCCCTACCCCAACATCCGAGCGTGAGCTCCGTCTCTAATGACCTCGGTGTAGATGGGACGTACAACGGGAAAATGTATTCAGGAGGTTGTGTTTTTAACCTGTTTCATTTTCTTTCCAAATGAAATCGGTCATCACTATTAATAAATTGTCGGTCACGACAGTAACCTAGCGTACAAACCAGGATGAGACAGTAATGAGTGTCGCTAGAACCAAAAGCCGGCCGCGGTGGCCGAGGTGACTGAGGCGCTCCAGTCACGGTCAGCACGGCCACTACGGTCGGGGGTTCGAATCCCCCCTCGGGCATGGATATTTGTGCCGTCCTAGTTCGTAAGTAGTTCATAAGTAGTTTGTAAGTTTAGGGACTGATGACCCCGTAGTTAAGTCCCATAAGCTTAACAAACATTTGACCATTTAGAACCAAAACTGACAGTAAAGGTTACAGAAACTAACTCAAGGGACCGCTGTAACCTAAGGTTGCATTGGGTAGTTAAGACCAGACAACACTCCAATCTCGGATCAACTTGTTTGTTATCGAAACAACTGCTACGGCAGCACGTCAAAGCAAACAACGGCATATAAACAACAGAGCAATCGGCGCAATCGGGTGAAAAGTACACACCAAAACGTAGCAGCATTAGCAACGAATCAATGAAATTGTGTCCTTCCCGAGCCGCTGGTTTAGATTTAGGGACTGAAATGCCTTGTCTGGTCCCTGATATCTTGCCGGAACGTCCGTTGCCTCATATGTGGTACCACAAAGCTGGTTACTTGATTTCTACACGACTTTTGCTATCAACCGCTCTCCAAATTTTCTCTCGATCTCGGGATCGGCCAAGAGGGCCTCAACATTTGACCTGCACATTCACCTGAAAAAAATGTTCAAATGTTTGTTAAGCTTATGGGACTTAACTACGGGGTCATCAGTCCCTAAGCTTACAAACTACTTATCTACCTACATACATACTCCGCAATTCACCGTAAGGTGCGTGGCGGAGAGTACACTGTACCACTACTAGGCATTTCCTTTCCTATTCCACTCCCAAATTGACCGAGGAAAAAAAGAATGCCTATATGCCTCCGTACGAGCCCTAATTTCTCTTATCTTGTCTTTCTGATCTTTACGCGAAATGTAAGTAGGCGGCAGCAAGATCGTACTACACTCAGCTTCAAATTCCGGCCCTCTAAATTTATATAACAGAAATTCACGAAAAGAACGTCGTCTTTCTTCCAGCGATCCCCAATTGAGTTGCCGGAGCATTTCCGTGACACTCGCGCATTGGTCGAACCTAACGGTAACAAATCTAGCTGCTCGCCTCTGAACCGCCTCTATGTCTTCCTTCAAACCGATCTGCTGCGGGTCCCAAATACTTGAGCAATACTCAAGACGTGGTCGTACAAGCGTTTTATACGCAGTCTCCTTTACAGGTGAAGTACATCTTCCCAAAATTCTCCCAATAAACCGAAGTCGGCTGTCTGCCTTACTCACAACTGTCCTTACATGCTTGTTCCATTTCATATCGCTCTGCAATGTTACGCCTAGATATTTGAACGACGCGACCGCACCAAGGAGCTCACTACTGATGCTGTATTCGAACATTTTAGGATTGTTTTTTCTACTCATGCGCATCACCTTACATTTTTCTACATTGAGAGCTAGCTGCCATTCTTCGCACCAACTAGAAATTTTGTCTAAGTCAACCTGTATGCTATTATAGTCAGTTACAGACGACACCCTCCCATACACCACATCATCATCAGCAAACAGCCGCAAATTACAACTTACTCTGTCCATCAGATCATTTATATAGATAGAAAATAATAGCGGTCCTATCACACTCCCCTAGGGCACGCCTGACGATACACTCGTCTCTGATGAACACTCACCGTCGAGAACAACGTACTGCGTTCTATTACTTAGGAAGTCTTCCAGCCAGTCACAAATCTGTGAACCTATTCCATAAGCTCGTATCTTCGTTATCAGTATGCAGTGCGGCAACGTGTCGAACGCCTTTTTGAAGTCGAGAAAAACACAATCCGTCTGTTGCCCTTCGTCCATGGCTCGCAAGATGTCATGTGAGAAAAGGGCAAGCTGAGTTTCACATGAACGATGTTTCCTAAACACGTGCTGATTCATGGAAAGAAGCTTTTCCGTTTCAAGGAAATTTACTATAGTCGAACTGAGAATATGCTCCAAAATTCTACATGAAACCGATATCAACGATATTGGCTTGTAATTGCATGGGTCAGTTCTCTTTCCTTTCTTATACACGGGAGTCACCTGCGCTTTTTTCCAATCACTAGGAACTTTGCGCTGAATTTAAGATTCGCTATAAATGCAAGCTAAGTAGGGGGCCAATGCCGCAGAATAGTCTTTGTAAAACCGAACTGGTATTCCATCCGGACCAGCAGACTTTTTCGTATTTAGCTCTCTCAGCTGCTTCTCTACACCGCAAATACCTATTGCTATGTCCCCCATTTCGGAATTAGTACGTTGATCAAATGATGATATATTTGTGCGGTCCTCCTGCGTGAAAGATTTCTTAAAGGTTAAATTTAGAACTTCAGCTTTCCGTTTGCTTTCTTCTATTACTGCCCCGGAATGATCAACTAGTGACTGGACAGTGGGCTTTGACCCGCTTATCGATTTTACATAGTACCAGAATTTTTTCGGGTTCTCGGAAAGATCTTTTGCTAAGGTATGGCTGTGATAATTATTGTATGCTTCACGCATCGATCTTTTTATAGACGCACGAATCTCTACTAACTTTTGCCTGTCATCATTTGCGTGTTCTTTTTTGAATCGAGAGTGCAACAGCCTTCGCTTTCTCAGCAGCTTTCTAACATTATTATTATACCACGGTGGATCTTTTCCATCCTTAATCGTCTTTACTGGCACATATTTCTCTAACCCTTTATTAACAATGCACATAAATTTAGTCCACAATTCCTCTACATCCATAGTCCCAGAATTAAACGATGCCCATTCATTTTCTAAGTGCGATCGTAACATTTTCTTGTCGGCTCTTCCCAACAAAAACACGCTCCTAGCCTTCGTGACTGGTTTATGAACTTTGGTCACCATCGACGCTATGACGATATCATGATCACTAATTCCTGTCTCTACACAGACATCGTTAATAAGGTCAGGCCTGTTTGTGGCTATAAGGTCTAGAATATTTCCATTGCGCGTGGGTTGCCGGTTTAACTGCTCAAGACAGTTTTCGGAGAATGTGTCCAAAACTAGCTCGCAAGACTGCTTGTCTGTACCGCCTGAAATGTAACTAGCGAGGTCCCAATCTATACTCGTAAGGTTGAAGTCATCTCCGACTAATATTACATGGCCCTTATTAACTAAGGACGGCACAAATATCCATGCGCGAGGGGGATTCGAACCCCCGACCGTAGTGGCCGTGCAGACTGTGACTGGAGCGCCTCAGTCCCCTCGGCCACCGCGGCCGGCCATTCACTTGACTACAGTGGATTTCTCTGACGTGGACCCGAAGATTACGGCTGTTTACAACTTCCGCCAAGTGAACTTATAAGTTACATTGTTGTTCGCTGTAATGTCGAAGGAATGTCTTCAATCTGTAAAAATTCCACGCAGGAGTGACAGCAAACTGTGGCAATTTAAAACTCTTGTTGGCATAAACGGAATTTAAGGACGTTTCTATGACCATATTGTTCTGTATTACTCTTTGATTGTCGCTGCTGATGTATTATTGCATTATAAATGTTTATCCTTATAAAGGTGAAGGTGTGAAGCAATTTAACGATATTTTCGACTCACTTCCGTTCTTTTTTTTTCAGAGCCATTACCGTTGTTACAATCACAATTCTGGCAGGGAAAAATAGCCATGTCATTAACCTTCCATTTGGGGTGTCCTTCAAGCCACATTCTCAGACAAGTAACCTTGAAATGAGTGCAAGCATAGCTGTAATTTCTGGTAAAAGGTAAAGATAAAGCAGTCAACAATCCGAAGATTGGTTTGAACACCACAGTGCTTTACTAGGCATGGTCCTGTTTGGAGGTGGTATGCCGTTGCCTTCCTCCGACCTTCGAACTGACTTACCCAGCCAGTTATAGGGGGATCTACAGTTTAACGTCGGTTCCGAACCACGGTGCTACTCGGTATTTTTCACATGAGCAATACTGCCAGAGGTGAATCAGGTGAAAAGTATTCCGCGCAATATATTTTACGGAAAAGTCACGACAGGTTTCCCACTCTTGAAATGCATTGTGGTGTTGATTTGTAATATTTTACCTGATGATACACACCCAGAATAGGAAACCAGAAGTAACCTTTGAATGATTTTTTGAACAGGCTAAGGGAACACTTTTTTTATCCAGTAATATTAATTTGAACGCTTTTTTCTACCGTGTCCTGACATGTGTTCAGACGAAGCGCCATGGCAGCTTCTCACGACAGCTCCGTATAATAATTGGAAATTCCGCATAACACTGCAATCGAAATGGTACATCCTGAACTCAGAATGTCGTAATATCTCCGAAACTGGTAATAGAATTTTTAATACTGGAATATTCATCTATTTCAGAACTCCTTTACCTGCGTTATTATAATTTCGTGTTTCATAAAGCGAAACAGATACGGGTAACTGTATTTGATTTGCTCCTTTGTTTATTGTTATTTCATTCCATGCACCATACATCGGACGGGGGGGGGGGGGGAGCGGGCGGAGTGGGGACGGCTGTCAACAGTACAATTTCCTGCTCTTCAGTCACAATGACAATATACGAAATAAAGACGTATAAAATTTACATGACGACAAAGTACGAAGTTTCGTAATTACCAGTGACAGACAAATATTGACAGTCGTGACATACTAATAAGTAAGTTGCTGATTGGGGGAACATACAAAACTGGAATGTAAATGACGATGCATACGATGAAACACTTTTATTCAATCACATACGTGAAGAATAAAATGTGGATTTATATATTCCTTTAAATATTACACAAGCGACTTTTTGATGACGGTAAAAAGTAAAATTTAAGTATCGGTGGAGCGTAATGAAGGCATCGACAAGCGAAGCAATGACTTGTAAGATACCTATCTCTCTGCCTTCTTGCCACTAGCCGCGTTCAGGTGACTGTCAGCCACTGGAGATTGCTAGTTCATGGCGACTGCTTAATAGCAAAAATTGTCGCGGAGATGCATGTGTCTAAGCAGGAATTAATGAACGCTCTCTGTTGAAATTCCGCTCCCTGCGAAAACAGATCGATAGGTCGGATCTCGCACTCATGCATAGTAAAGACTTCTATTCGTCTTTTTCGATTGATGAAAAAATATGGTACCACGGAAGAAAGATATGCCCCTAAAAGAAAATTGTTTCTAAAAACTCTGTCCCACAAAGACCTCGAGAGCAGAACCGATACCGTCCGGCCGCCGTGTCACCCTCTGCCTGAAGGCGCTACCGGATGCGTCATTGAGGGGGACGCCCCGCACTTCCTGCCGTTGTGAACGTGTTCAAAAGTGTAGCCGCTACTTCTCAATCAAGTAGTTCTTCAATATTGGACACACACAAGGACTGAGTGCATACCACTTGCCAACAGCGCTCGGCAGTTCCCGGATATTTACCCATCCAAGTGCTAGCCAAGCTTGTCTATGCTTAACTTTGGTGATCTAACGGATAATTATTTTCCAGAGTTCTAAAATATCTTGTGAAAAAAAAGAATCTCTGCGAAGTTAAGTACGACCAAGACAACGAAAAGAAAAAAAAAGTTATTGCATTGTAAAATTTTTCTCTTATAATAATGTAAGGAATTCGCAGAATATTTTTTGTCAAGTCAGTGTTTATGCAGTTTCCTTTTCTTTCATTTCTCTGTGTCGCCTCCACTAACTTCCAATATTTCTCCTACATTTCTTGATATTCGCTTTCTAATTTTATGGTCACGTTTTTCGTATTGTGCTTTATTTAGCGTTACAATAGTATTTGGATATAAACAGAATATTTGACATCAACAGCGATTGGGCAAAGCTAAAAATGTGTACACAGCAGGGATTTGAACGTGCGTCTCCTGCTTTCTAGGCAGTTGCGCTGACCTCTACACCACTGGGGGCACAGTGATTATCGCACCTGCAAGGACTACCTAAGCACGCCTCCCGTCGGATACATATTCCCAGCTTTGTCCACAGGAGACCCGGGTTCGAATCCCGGCTGGGTACACATTTTCAGTTTTGCCCAATCGAAGTTGAACTCAAATATTCTGTTTATATGAAAGAATAACAACTGTAGGATCAGAAGTGACGTCTGTTCTCTCGGAAGAGACGCCACATGTATATATATAATATGCCGGTGACGGGCAATGATCCTTTCGTTATTGGGGAGGGGTGGACAAGTTTGTGGCCCTTACTCTTACGGGAATTAGTTTCATAAATACGAGTTTGAGTACTGTGGACACAGTGAAGCTGGGAATTTGTATCTGACGGGAGGCGTGCTTAGGTAGTCCTTGCATGTGCGATGATCACCGTGTCCCCAGTGATGTAGGGGTCAGCGCAACTGCGTAGAAAGCAGGAGACCCGTGTTCGAATCCCGGCTGGGTACAGATTTTCAGCTTTGCCCATCGCAGTTGATGTCAAATATTCTGTTTTTATGAAAGAATAACTACTAGTGTATCAGAAGTGACGCCTGTTCTCTAGGAAGAGAGGCCACATGAATATAAACTTGGATAGTTCATTGCTATCCATAAACATCGTTTTAACAGACTGTTCAAGCTTACAGATACAGAAAGGCCAGCTTTCAGACAGGAAAAAGAAACGATCGTTGTTGTTGAATGATGACTCATTTAATATACAAGAGGTGCACAAAATAATATGGAAACCTACTATTTATACCTACACTTTCTTGGTAAGGACTTGGCCGACCACTGATTTTAGGTTTGCGCTGACTCTTCGACGAACAGATTCGTACAGTGTCTAAGATTGTTACTCAATCCTGTAACTAAACATCCACCAATCACGATGTTGTAGCTGCAAATCTGATCCTTACTGTCTGCTCCACCACTTCCCATAATGCTTAATTTATGTTGAAACATGGTGATTTTTCTTTCCAAGCGAGATACTTGATAATTTTCTGACGTACGCCTAAACCTGTTCTTTCTTTTTTTTTTTTTTTTTTTTTTGTGGAAATGTAAACATTTTGGAGTATGCCAGTGTTTGTTAGGCGATAAGTTAGTCGCTGTATTTAGTTTTCGGACGGCCGCGGTGGCCGAGAGGACTGCGGTGCGCCACTCACAGTCCGCACGGCAACTACGGTCGGGGGTTAGAATCCCCCCCTCGGGCATGGATATTTGTGCCGTCCTTAGTATTACCTAGTTCATAAGTAGTTTGTAAGTTTAGGGACTGATGACTCCGTAGTTAAGTCCCATAAGCTATACAAGCATTTGAACATTTAGTTTCCTTTCGAGGATGGTGGGATATTCATTCATAGTTCTCCGACCAGTGAGGGTAATGATAAAAACAGATGAGTACCACGACATAATATGCCCCAGTTACTTCCATATCTGTTTGAAGGAACTAAATATGCCGTATAGTACTTTTTTGTGTTTTTCGATACATAAATCCGTTTTCTTGTAGAACGCAATGTAAACAATGACTCAACGGACCATATCACTAACTTCCAGTCTTACTGTATATATGTTTCATGATCATTGCACCATTCCCGTCGGAAGTTTGCGGTGGATTCCGTTATTTAGAGCTCAGCACTTACAGCCATTCCTGAAAGTTAAGCTGAAGACGTTTTTATCGAAACAGCATTACTCAGTTTAGTGTTCAGTTTTGCAGTCGCTTTTATGTTGTCTGACTACAGTCTTTCTTAATGCTCATCAGTAGTTGTCAGTTAACTTCAGTTTCCGCCCACTGTTCCTCCTCAAAGAAGATGATCTACCTTGTTTTCTGAACACTGCAATTATCAAGAATACTTTCGCAAGTGAAACGTTCAACATTTCAACCGTTTGGGCCACATTTACTTCTATTGACTGCGTACTATCGATATGGCAGCTTAGGATAACTGAGAAATCACGTATTTTACATATCAGATATTCTGATAATCGCAGAAAGAGAGGTATAAAATACTGAAAGTAAAATGGAAGATTTCCTTGATAGACTTGACGTCTATCCAAATGACAGTTGATACCGCTGTCGTATGTTGTTTTCAAATGTTTGCAAACTTATTGCTTCAAAGTGCTACGCTCATAGGTCGCTAGAATTACTAACTGCTTAAACTAAGAGTAAGAACAACCCGCAGTGGCGCAGGAGAGCGGTCTAAGACGCCTCGCTGCGATGCGCGTGGTTGCTGGCCGTCGGAGTTTCGAGTCCTCCATCGAGCATATGTGTGTGTGTGTGTGTGTGTGTGTGTGTGTGTGTGTGTGTGTGTGTGTGTGTTTGTGTCTGTGTGTCTGTGTGTTTTGTCCGTAGGTTAGTGTAGTTTAAATAGTTTGTAAGCCTATGGACTAATAACCAAAGCCGCCGCGGAGTGACTGAGCGCATTGAGGCGTTGTGCTCCGATGCGCGAGGCCGGTTCTCCGTTGGAGGTTCGAAGCCTCCTTCGGGCATGAATGCTGTGTTGCCTTTAGTATAAGGTAGTTTATAAGTTGTTAAGTCCCATAAGCTTTACAAGCAGTTATACATTTATATAACCGAAGCTGTTAACAGCATAGATTTATAA
Source organism: Locusta migratoria (assembly GCA_026315105.1). Lineage (NCBI taxonomy): Eukaryota > Metazoa > Arthropoda > Insecta > Orthoptera > Acrididae > Locusta > Locusta migratoria. The sequence continues at coordinate 431,862,797 of CM048747.1, forward strand.
ACAAACAGTAATGGCGCGTGTCCACTAGGAAGAAAACTTCCTCAAGTCGCTTGCAAAAGCTATTTGTGCAAGCTTTTTAACGTGGAAACACCTGCAACAAGTCCACTTCCCCAAGTTTCATCAACTTGCAGAAGTAGCTTCCGCAAGTCGGTGGATACAGTCTACTGCGACTTGCACCAACCACTTGCCGGACTTGCCAGTTGCTGCAAGTTTTTATTCGACTTGCAGAAGGTATGTGTTGCGTTTTCGAAACGAAAATAGTGTGGAATTGCGAGAAAATGCAACTGTTAATAGAGAAATTTGAATGCTTCCCAGAATTGTGGGATACAAATGCCGTTGACCTAAAAAAAAAAAAAAAAAAAAAAAAAAAAAAAAAAAAAAAAAAAAAAAAAATATGAATAAGAAAACAGGTCGCTCCCTAAAATATTGCGGTGACTTCCTAACAACAGATGCCCCAAGACGAAAAAAATTCATAATTTAATCGCGCAAAATGGACGAGATTTAACAAAGTGAGGAAACGAAAAAGTGAACAAAGTGCGGATTTCATCTATACTAGCAAGTGGAGTATTTTGAGTCAATGAAATTTATGTTTCCTCTGATTTTAGATCATTCAATAATTTTCTAGAAAACTTAAACATGTACATCTCTGAACCCATTTCTTCGACCAGTCACTTCTTTTTCTCTTAAAGTTTTGTTCGTAACGTTTTTTACTTTAATAATAATAAATGAATCAATGGTAGAGACGTTGTAAACTTGCACTTGCTATCTCACAACGTGACGCTGGTGGAAACACTTCTGCAAGTACTTGTAGCAAGTTACTTGCCTAAACGACTTGTAGAAGGAAACTTCCGCAAGTTTTTGTTCTATTGCAATCACATCGGCAAGTACTTGCAGAAGTTACTTGCAGAAGTTACTTGCTAGTGGACACACGCCTTAAGAACAACCAACGCTCCCATGCTCGAGGGAGGAACCTCCAGTACGTATCATGACGCCTTATAACAAGCAAGCCATTCCGTACGGCCAGCTGTCGTATACCGTACTGAACTATGAATATGTTAACTTTTACTTTGATTTTGGACTGCATGAAACCTCCTATTCTGAGTGTGATGTTATCTGGACAATACAGTCGTATTTCAATGTAGCAGTGATAGAGGATTAGGGTATAACGACCCATCGACAGCGTGATCGTTAGAGACGAAGCATAGACTCGCATTGACCTTTGGTAAGGACGGGAAGGAGATAGGCTGTGCCCTTTGAAAGGAACCATACCGTCAACTTGCAACGAAATGCAGTTTACTGCAAGGGGTTCATACTATTTTTTGCACCTCCTGACGCAAACTTCGATTTCCCAAAGAAAATAGTAATATAAAACGGTTTTCGCAGGTTAATTCCAGATTAAGTTATTTTGCTAAGGTCTATGAAATGTATTCAGGAAGATAACTGATGTAAAATATCGAAAGCGAAACAAAAACCAGACAGCAAGCACAAGAAAGGGTCACAGTGGTTTGTGAGATAGTAAGATAGGGTTGTAGCCTTTCCCCAATGTTGTTCAATCTGTTCATTGAGCAAGCAGTGAAGAAATACAAAGAGAAAATTTGAGAGGGAATTAACGTTCAGGGAGGTGGCACAAAAACTTGCGGTTTGGTGACGACAGAGTTAGAAAGAGCAAAAGACGGTAAAAGGAAATTAGAATGGACAGTGTCTTGTAAGGAAGATAGAACATTAACGAGAGTAAAATGAGGGTAATGGAATGTAGTGTCAGAAAATCTGGCGATGCACAAGGAATTATGATAGGTAATGAGACAATAAAAGTAGTATACGAGTTCTATGATTTGGGTAACAAGATAACATGGCCGAAGAAAGGAAGAATAAAGTGCAGAATGGCTATGGGAAGAAAAACTTTTCTGGCGAAGCGAAATTTGTTGACATCCAATATTGTTAGGAAGTCCTGTCTGAAAGCATTTCTCTGGGGTGTAGCATTGTATGGGAGTGAAATGTAAACGATAATGAGTTCAGACAAAAAGATGATAGAAGCTTTCGAAATGTGGTGCTATAGACGAATGATGAAGATTAGATTAGATCACGTAACTAATGAGGAGGTGCTCAACTGAATTCGAGAGGAGTTTCTGGCATACCCTGACTAAGAGAAGGGATTGGTTGGTGGGACACATTCTAAGATATCAAGGTATCGTCAGCATTAGAATGAAGTGTGTGGGTAAAATTCATAGACTGTGACTGAGGGATGAATACAGTAAGCAGATTCAGAAGGATTTAGGTTGCCGTTCGTATTCTCAAGAGGCTTGCACAGGGCAGGGTATTGTGGAGAGCTGCATCAAACGAGTCTGCGAACTGAAGACAACAACAACAACAACTGCTTAGTAGTATTTGCTTATCAGTAGCATAGTTTCTACTTCCTGAGGTCTGAGAACGATCGGATGGCTTTGTGTGGAGGAGAAAGTTCTGCAGTGCCTACAGCAATAGGCCCACTCCGGTGGTAAAGCTACGGCCCTGGGGCACAACGAGAGTTTCGAGCGGTGCCCAATTAAGTGGCCACGCGATGTGTTTCAATTAAGGAGCACTCCAGTCCGACTTGGGGCGGATCCGCTTCCTAAGTCGCAAATCCCGGCGCCGCATCTGCCGGCGAGTGGGAGCCGGAGAGGCAGCGGTTCGCTCGAGGACCAATCCCGCCACGGGCGCGCAACTTGCTGCCCACGCGCAGCCACAGTGCGGCGTGGCGGGGCGGCTCTCCTGATTACTCGCTGAAAGACGACTGCTTCTACCGAGTAAATGTGAGAGAGAAGTGGCGCTGTAAGGAGTGAGTTCACCTGATGTGGAAAACACTGTCTTGTGAAAGAGGGAGCTATGCCACTCTGAGGAGACATGGAGATAAATTGAGTTTTCTAGAACGCTTATTAAGGCTTTATTTATACAATAATAGGGTCACATTTTTCAACTTAACTTATTGTTATGTAGATTATACAAAAGGAAAAATATGATGTACGGAACTTTGGGGAGATCTGAATCAGTTTATACAAGCCTCGAGCCAAGATGGGGTTATTTATTGATGTATGACCAGTGTCGAGGTTCAAAGACGTCATCATATGCCTCGTATATTTTACAATGTAAAACCAGTGTCAAAGGGAATAGCAGTGCACAAGGCTTAACGAACAAGGCCATTGCCTTTCTCTAGATGTTGACGAGACCAAGCCCCCCATTACGTCTCGGTTTTGCTACACTAATATGTGACACTTGAAAGATACTTCCTTGTCAGATGTATCTATTTGCTGCACGAATTATGTTGTTGCCTTGCATTTGCGGAATTGGGAAGAATTGTGCCTTTGAGAACACATACTTATGTACAAGTATTCAATATCCGGACTTTGTCAATGATGTTAACCGACCTCCAATTACATTCAAGTAGGATACCTCTCATATTTTGCATCATTGCTCTACAGTTATTGGACATCATTTTAAGACCGCTTCTCTCTAATTTGATGCCTAGAATTTTGTGTGATTTCACTATTTGTGCCCAAGATATCGCTGTATTGCCGAAACTCCTGATGTTCAACGATTTACTCTTATTGTCACTTAATTTGGCCCGGGATGCAGCACTGTATTTGTCTATGTCACGTTTCATGTCAGTCTCCACTTCACGTCGTATTACTACGGCGATGTCATCTGCGTAGATACAGACTTTAAGCGTGGCATCAGACATGAAGATGCCTGATAACGAAGCACTAAATGATCGTAACAACGGCTCCAAGGATAAAAGAGCGTTGAAAGGGCACTGCCTTGCGGTACACCTTGCTGGATGGAAATTGGTAGCGTTAGTTGCCAATTAACCTGTACTCTCGCAGAAATCCCTGTGATGATGTTCTTAACTTCCCTGTCCCATCTTCAAATCCCACTTTTGCTGTTAGTCGCATTAGGTACGAATGGCTAACGTGGTCGAAGGCCTTATTAAAATCTATAAATCACAACGCACATTTCAGGTTGGTAACTGAGGCGATGGATAAAATGTCCCTGATTTCTGAAACTGCTGACATAGCGGATCTGCCTGGGATGCAGGTCTGATGAGGCCAAACTATTTTTTTAATCAACGTAGTCATTCTGGCGTTGATAGCTTGAAAGACGGCTGTCTGCCGTCTTCCCTAGGTTTTTAGCTTTGTAATTTATCTAAGTTCACTAGACGGGCTTTTTTGCTAAACGAGAACCCCTTTCATTCGGAGGCATGACGAATAGCATTTCATTTCATGTTTTTAAATGTTAGTTTCTGTAAAACTTTGTTAATATTGCTGGGATTTTATTATGCTAATAATTTATCATTGTGTCTATTAATGTGGCAATATGAACGGTTTCTCCGTGACGCCACTGCACCTGTGAGAATGTGTACTTGCTTTATATGTTCATGTATGAGCATCTTCTATCATGGGAGTCTGAGTGTATGTATGAGAATTTTCGTCGTTGGCTGCTGGCTGCTCGCTACTAGTGTTTCTCTGGCTTCGTGTCGATAGGTAGTCGTTACCTGCCTCTGCTTTAGATGCTACCAAAGAGGTTCCTCCACCGTTTGGCTACAATTTGGGTTGTCAATGCCCGATAGCGAACCTCATTAGGACGAGCGAGTCTAGGCTCTCCCCACCACCGCAATTTCCTTGGGTTTTTACCGATTTCCGGCCCTGGCGGACGACTCGCTAGACGTCTGGTCTCTCTATGACTGCGTTTCCACCTGGTAAGATGTTCTGATTTTCTTTCGTCCGTTGAGATGGTAGCGATCCGTTGTCTGGTTTGTTCATTTTAGACTTCAGGTTTATTTTTCGGAATAAGTTTCTCCAATCATGTATGGCAATATATTCAATTTCTTTTCGGTGATTTTGCATAGGTAAACGAGGTGAATATGTAACTAATTCGGTTTGATAACTGCTGGGATTCGGTAATCTTTGTGAGACTAGCTGACGGTGTACTAACTGTGTCGAATTTCTTTCTAATTTTGTGGGACACGACTAATATGCGACAACGTTTTTTATTCTGCATAGTGCATATGAAATATTCCTTTCCGTTTTCTCCTTCCGAGAGTGATATGTACTCCACGTGGTGTGTTCTTAGAACAAAGCCTTCACCCTTGTTGTGGTGTCGCATAAGTTCAAAGTGCGCGCCACCTACTTTCGCCGCGCGCCGCCATGCACGCACGGCGCGGCGTTCTTACGACGTCAGCCACGAGCGCCCTCTGTACAACTCCGCTCGTGGCCACCACTGAACGAGATCGTTCACTTGGGACGGAGATAGGAACCAGTTAACACTTCGGAATCAGATAGGCACCAGTGAAGACTTGGCTATCAGACAGGCACACGGCAGGCATCTAACTCAACTATGTATCAGCATTCTGCAGTACTGATCTATGTAAAAGTTAACTATTGTATACATTCTGTGCAATATATATCTCGTTCTAATTTACTCTAGTGTTTCTAGTTTCTGCTGTCCCACTGGCTGCTCACCTCCGTAACTGCACAAGCGTGCTATCTTTATTCCTGTGTCGGTCTTCCTACTCGGCCACCGACACCTACGACGGAAACGAGACACAAAAGCGGCGACGAGGCTGGGACACAAAACTTGTGTCTGTTTCTATTACCTTCAGGCAAGAAATTATTCATGTATCTTTCTGATTTCCATTAGTACCTCGCGATCTGCTCTCGATTTAAATTGTTGTTTCGTTTCCAAACTCTTACTTTGCATCCAGACTCAATCAGTAAATTCTCTTCTGGCCTTGTACAACCCCATTTATTAGCTTGCTTATGAAATACTATGTATTTGTAGGGGCTGCATGCCGTATTTCTTAGTTGACTTACTCTGACGTTGAACTTATTCATTTTTATGATTTTTTGATGACTGGACTTCGTCTGTGTAAAACCTTCCATTCGCATCCAAATTTATTTCTTTAGCTTCCTTATGATACCCTACGCATTTCTATTGGTTGCATGGCGTAGCTAATTTTCTTTATTTTTCGGAAATGGAATTTTTGTATTTTTACTGTTTTTCGGAACCACGTGGTTCCTAACTCCGACTTGAACGGTTTGCAGCTAGTCACTTGCGTTCTCGCCACTGCTCACATATCAGTGCCTTACTAGTGTGTATTCTTGCTTCTTAATAAATGATTCTGTTGTTTTTTGTTGAAATGAATCTTTAAGCACTTCGCCTTCAGTGGGGTGAGAATATGTAACGTAGCAGACACGTGCCGTGTGTCTCCGTCAGTCTGAGTGTTCATGGTTTGATTTAAATGGAAATCAATCTCGCTGTTATAGCGTACCATCTCAAGTACAGAAAGACAGACTAGAGCCACCTACGAAGTTTATTTTCCTTGTGTTGTGAGGTACATCCTGTTCGCTGAATTTCGCCTACGATAGCGGCGCCTGCTTCTGCTTCGAATCAGCACGCTGAGTAAGGTGAGTTTCGCTTTGCTTCGCATGTGTGAGTGAATGAATGCTTGTTGATTGTAAATCCTTCCCATGACGATGTTCAGTTCAGATTACTTTAGGTTAATTTTCAATGGGATGCATTTTTATTGTTTAACAAAATTAGTTCCCCCATTTGCTCATGTTTGAACGGAATAAATACGTTATTATCAATGAAATTTTATCCTACTTATGAATATTTGTTAATAAATACCTTCCCCTTTTATTTAATGTTGTTTTTCTCAGTGCTGAGAACAAATTCAGATGCAGATTATACTATTTTTAATTCCGTTGCGCCGTAAATGTTCTCACAGCCACCTCTACATCTACATCTACATACATACTCCGCAATTCACCGTAAGGTGCGTGGCGGAGGGTACACTGTACCACTACTAGGCATTTCCTTTCCTATTCCACTCCCAAATTGAACAAGGAAAAAAAGAATGCCTATATGCCTCCGTACGAGCCCTAATTTCTCTTACCTTGTCTTTCTGATCTTTACGCGAAATGTAAGTAGGCGGCAGCAAGATCGTACTACACTCAGCTTCAAATTCCGGCCCTCTAAATTTACTTAACAGAAATTCACGAAAAGAACGTCGTCTTTCTTCCAACGATCCCCAATTGAGTTGCCGGAGCATTTCCGTGACACTCGCGCATTGGTCGAACCTACCGGTAACAAATCTAGCTGCTCGCCTCTGAACCGCCTCTATGTCTTCCTTCAAACCGATCTGCTGCGGATCCCAAATACTTGAGCAATACTCAAGACGTGGTCGTACAAGCGTTTTATACGCAGTCTCCTTTAGAGGTGAAGTACATCTTCCCAAAATTCTCCCAATAAACCGAAGTCGGCTGTCTGCCTTACTCACAACTGTCTTTACATGCTCGTTCCATTTCATATCGCTCTGCAATGTTACACCTAGATATTTGAACGACTCGACAGCATCAAGAAGCTCACTACTAATGCTGTATTCGAACATAATAGGATTGTTTTTTCTACTCATGCGCATCACCGTACATTTTTCTACATTGAGAGCTAGCTGCCATTCTTCGCACCAAGTAGAAATTTTGTCTAAGTCAACCTGTATGCTATTACAGTCACTTACAGACGACACCCTTCCATACACCACAGCATCATCAGCAAACAGCCGCAAATTACAACTTACCCTGTCCATCAGATCATTTATATAGATAGAAAATAATAGCGGTCCTATCACACTCCCCTGGGGCACGCCTGACGATACACTCGTCTCTGTTGAACACTCGCCGTCGAGAACAACGTACTGCGTTCTATTACTTAGGAAGTCTTCCAGCCAGTCACAAATCTGTGAACCTATTCCATAAGCTTGTATCTTCGTTAGCAGTCTGCAGTGTGGCACCGCGTCGAACGCTTTTTTGAAGTCGAGAAAAACACAATCCGCCTGTTGCCCTTCGTCCATGGCTCGCAAGATGTCATGTGAGAAAAGGGCAAGCTGAGTTTCACATGAACGACGTTTCCTAAACCCGTGCTGATTCATGGAAAGAAGCTTTTCCGTTTCAGGTAAATTTAGTATATTCGAACTGAGAATATGCTCCAAAATTCTACATGAAACTGATGCCAACGATATTGGCCTGTAATTGTATGGGTCAGTTCTCTTTCTTTTCTTATACACGGGAGTCACCTGCGCTTTTTTTCAATCACTAGGAACTTTGCGCTGAATTAAAGATTCGCTATAAATGCAAGCTAAGTAGGAGGCCAACGCCGCAGAATAGTCTTTGTAAAACCGAACTGGTATTCCATTCGGACCAGCAGACTGTTTCGTATTTAGCTCTCTCAGCTGCTTCTCTACACCGGAAATACCTATTACTACGTCCCCCATTTCGGAAATAGTACGTTGATCAAATGATGGTATATTTGTGTGGTCCTCCTGCGTGAAAGATTCCTTAAAGGTTAAATTTAGAACTTCACCTTTCCGTTTTGCTTTCTTCTATTACTGCCCCGGAATGATCAACTAGTGACTGGACAGTGGGCTTTGACCCACTTATCGATTTTACATAGGACCAGAATTTTTTCGGGTTCTCGGAAAGATTCTCTGCTAAGGTATGGCTGTGATAATTATTGTATGCTTCTCGCATCGATCTTTTTATAGACGCACGAAACTTTTGCCTGTCATCATTTGCGTGTTCTCTTTTGAATCGAGAGTGCAACAGCCTTTGCTTTTGTGGTGTCGCACAAGTACAAAGTGCGCGCCACCTACTTTCGCCGCGCGCCGCCATGCATGCACGGCGCGGCGTTCTTCCGACGACAGCCACGAGCGCCCTCTGGTACAACGCCGCTCGTGGCCACCACTGAAGGACATCGGCCACTTCGCACTTCGGACTGAGATAGCAACGACTTCGGACTGAGATAGCAACGAGTTAGGACCTTCGTAATCAGATAGGCACCATTGAAGACTTTGCTATCGTACAGGCACTAGGCAGGCCTCTAACATCTATGTATCAACATTCTGCAGTACTATGTAAAAGTTAAGTATTGTTACATTCTGTGCAATATATCTCTTTCTAATTTACTCGAGTGTTTATAGTTTCTGGCTGCTCCCCTCCGTACCTGCACCAGCGTGTCGGTCTCATTCCACTCGGCCACCGACACCTACGACGAGGCTGGGACACAAAAGCGGCGACGAAGTTGGGACACAAAAGTGGCGACGAGGAGTGATAGAACCTTGGACCAGCCCGCTTGCAGCAGCCAGACAGCAGCAGTCGGAGCACGCAAAAATTGCTCCCGCCCACCCACCCTTATTATAAGATTTTTGGGGGAACATATTCTGTTACGTATTTTGTGGACTTTTTTGTTGCAGAGCTTCCTCTTTCATATTGCATTTGTGTTTTGTTATAAGTTACTTGCATACGCGGCGCCTAATCGGTCAGCATGGCCACTACCCCGAACCCAAACTTAATGGAAATTATTCAGTTACAGACGGCGCAAATTACCCAGCTACTCCAGGCGATGTCCCAGCTCACAGCGCAGGCAGCTAACCAACAACAACAGCCGCCGCTTCAGCAGCCCACACCTGCCGCCGCAACACTTCCTACGTTTCGCCAATACAACGAACGTGAGGAAGAATGGAGTGATTATCTGGCGCAGTTTCAAGAACTCGTCGCGGCTCATCAAATTACAGGTCAGAAAGTGAAGCATCTGTTATTATCTGTAGTGGGCCCCCAGACCTTCGTATTATTGCAAAAACTATTCCCTCACGCATCTCCTCGTGATGTAGACTTTGAACAAATAGTAGAGGCACTAAATGCTCATTATGAGAGAAAAGTTCTCGTAGCTGCTGCACGATACCGATTTTTCAGACTTAAAAAATTACCGCAGCAGTCACACCAAGAGTGGATTACGGAATTGAAGGGCTTAACCCGCCAATGTAAATTTACTTGCTCTTGTGGACTGTCGTATAGTGACGTTATGTTGAGGGATGCGATTACGCAGAACATTCAGGACCCCAGAATTAGAGCAGCAATTCTAAAACAGTCTGACCCCTCCTTAGACAGTGTACTGCAGCTTATAGAAGCGCATGATACTTTTGACTTAGCTGATGTAGAAATGCAAAGCCATAGTGTAAATTCAGTGCGCCGCAACGGACGCTTTCCTAGCGGTAGTTCTCAGTATAGCACTAGTGATTCTTATTTTTCTACCGGCCGTGCTGAACAGACAGTGAACAGTAGCCAGTGTAAAAGTGCGACGCAAAGGTCGCCCCGTAGTGTTAGACACAGTAATTTGCATAACGGGCGCCAACGCTCATTTCAGAAAAATGTACGTAAATCTTGCCCCCAGTGTGTGTCTCGCCACAAGCGTGCTCATTGCCCTAGTCTCAACGCATCCTGTTATCAATGTGGCAAATTGGGACATGTGCAGTCTGTGTGTATGCAAATTAAAAACTCAAAGAACAGTAACGTTAGAAACAGTGCTTCGCAGAGTGCGAGGACAGTTCGTTCTGTGAATGTTATACGGGCTGTGGAATTGAACAGTGCTTTCCTTGGATCTCAATTGCAAGAAAGTAGTTCTGCGACTATGGCAAAACTATATAGTGCACCACGTAGCAAGCGCCGACGAGCGCGTAAAACAGTGCAACGGAAACGGGTTCGGGACAAGCAAAATGACTATGAACAGTGCATTCCTGTAGTGAAAATGGTGCCTTCTGCAACTGCTCCTTGTAATAGTGCCCAGTACTGTGTAGCTAGTGACAGTAGATTTGTTGTAGATACTGAAAGTAATTTTAGTGCAGTAGCCTCGCATTGCGCGGACGCCGATCCGGCGGTAGTGTCATCTAGTGACAGTGTGGTTAATCCGCTGTGTGCCGAGTATGCGCCGCTTCCTACCGCACGCAACCCGCGCAAGCGCAGAAAACAATATGTATTAGACGTTGCCCACATTCGCGCACCGGTCGTGCGCCAGAAGCACAAGCTGTTTGTTACTCTCTCTATAGAAAATAAGACTGTGCAATTTCAGCTTGATACTGGTTCCGCTGTCACATTAATTAATAACGATACTTATGAACTTCTGGGTTCGCCAAAATTGTCGCCGTCACAGCAAGTGTTAACAGCTTATACAGGTGAAAATATTCCCGTGCTAGGAACATGTAGCCTGCCCGCCTCTTTTCAAGGTGTTACGAAAACAGTTGCTTTTGTTGTTCTTCAGGCCAAATCTACGCAGAACATTTTTGGACTAGATGCTTTTGACTTGTTTGGTTTATCAATTCAAAGAGATGTACTTCAAATTTCGTCAATAGTGCCTCAGGATAAAATCAATGCATTGTGTGACAAATATAGTGACCTGTTTTCGCCGGAACTAGGTTGTGCAAAAGACTTCGTGGCACATGTAACTTTAAAAGAATCTGCAGTTCCAAAGTTTCGTAAAGCTAGACCAGTGCCTATCGCCTTGCGTGATACAGTTGCCGAAGAACTTAAACGTTGGCAAGATAGTGGGGTGATTTCTCCTGTTTCTGCGAGTCAGTGGGCCTCGCCTATAGTAATTATACCCAAGCCGTCAGGACAACTTCGTCTCTGTGCGGACTTCAAATCAACTGTCAACAGTCAAACAATTGTAGACACTTACCCTCTGCCCAGACCTGAGGAACTGATGGACAAATTAGGACAGTCTCGCTTCTTTTCTAAGATTGATTTAGCAGAGGCATACTTACAGATTCCACTTGATGACGAGTCAAAAAAGTTTTTCGTCATTAATACTCACATGGGCCTTTTTCAATTTCAACGCCTACCCTTTGGCAGTTCTTCCGCCCCTGCTATTTTTCAGCGCTTTTTGGAACAGCTGACAGTTTCTGTACCGTGTTGCTCGAACTATTTAGATGATATTGTGGTATCCGGACGTACAGTTGAAGAACATTTAGCAAACCTGGAGTGCCTTTTCAAAGTTTTGACTGCAGCAGGTCTACGTTGTAATAAAGCAAAGTGTTCGTTTTTTCAAACTGAAATAGAGTACCTAGGCCATGTGATTAATGCCCAAGGAATCCATCCCTTACAGTCACATCTTCGAGCAATCAAAGACTTGCCTCCTCCTAAGAATGTGCATGAATTGCAAGCAGTAATGGGAAAGCTTAACTATTATTTCAGATTTATTCCCAATGCCTCTCAGATTGCAGCTCCACTGCATCACTTACGTAGGAAGAATGTTCCTTTTGTTTGGTCCAAAGATTGCCAGGTTGCCTTTGACAACTTAAAGTCTGTACTACTCAGTGATGCATGTTTGATTCCCTTTGACCCCCAGAAGCCTGTAGTGTTAGCAGTTGACGCCTCGTCGTACGGTCTGGGTGTTGTTCTGTCGCATCGTATTGGATGTCACGATCGTCCTATTGCCTTTGCATCCAAGCTACTGACGCCAACGCAACAGAATTACAGTCAGATAGAAAAGGAGGCCTTAGCAATCATTTACGGCGTCACAAAGTTTCATCATTATCTCTATGGCAGAAAATTCTATTTGTTGACAGACCACAAGCCTCTCACGTCGTTGTTCTCACCCACAAAGCCAATTCCGCCACGTACGGCACAAAAGCTTCAGAGATGGTCCTTGATATTGTCTAATTATCAGTATGAGATTTTGTACCGACCTACCACTAAACATGCCAACGCGGACACACTTTCCCGACTTCCGGTTGGCCAGGATGTATCATTTGATTCTTCAGAAATGGCATGTTGTCAGATAGACTCCAGAGATGCTTCCGCTGTCGCAGACTTTCCTTTAAACTCTCGTCGGGTTGCTCAGGAAACAGCTGCGGATGCAGACCTAAGTGTGGTAGCACGTTTTGTTCGCTCAGGGTGGCCTGCCAGAGCCAAAGACATTGATCGGCCTCTGGTTCGACGTTATTTTGCACAACGTCATGCATTATCTTTAAGTCAGGGTGTACTGTTGTTGCATACCGACAACGACCAAGCAAGAGTGATTGTTCCTTGTTCCCTGCAACGAGAAGTGTTACGCCTCCTGCATCAAGGACATTGGGGTATTGTTAGGACAAAGCAATTGGCCAGACGTCATTGTACCTGGGTTGGTATGGACGCTCAGATAGAGAACATGACGTCACAGTGTACTGTTTGTGCGGAGCATCAGGCGGATCCTCCGCAACGTTTCTCAGACTGACCACGCCCCAAGGGACCATGGCAACGTTTACATATTGACTTTGCCGGACCTTTCTGGAATACGCGCTGGTTGATTGTTGTAGACGCTTTCAGCAAGTTTCCTTTTGTGATTGCCATGAACTCAACGACGGCGTCTAGTACAATCAGTGCCTTAACATCAGTGTTTTGCATCGAAGGTTTGCCTGAAACTATCGTCAGTGACAATGGACCTCAGTTTGTTAGTGCGGAATTTCAACAGTTTTGTCGTGTGAATGGCATTCAGCATATCACCACCGCACCTTTTCACCCTCAGTCCAATGGTGAAGCAGAACGTTTCGTTCGAACATTCAAGTCTCACATGGAGAAGATGAAAGGTCAGCACTCCAGGCAGCAAGCTCTTCAAATTTTCCTGTCTACGTATCGGTGCATGCCACGTGACGGCCCGTCTCCTGCCGAGCTGCTACACGGCCGCCGTCACCGCACTCTCCTTCACCTGCTGCAGCCTCCCACGCACCGAGTCGGTTCGTATGGCGCTACGCGTTTTCAGGTTTCCACGCCGGTGCTGTACAGGGTGTTTGCTGGAAACAAGAAGACATGGTTGCCGGGCACCATTCAGCGCGTGCTCGGGCGCAATATGTTTGTTGTACGTTCTTCCACAGGGTCGGAGCTGCGGCGCCACGCAAACCAATTGCGTCTGCACAGGCCGCGCGATCCTGTCTCCGGTTTCTTGATTCCAGACCCAGTTCACCGCCAGGGAGCACAACCACATCGTTCGTCCCCGGACTACGAGATCGTACCCATGGAGGTGGACGCACCTCCGACGCAGTCGTCGCCGCCGCTGTCAACGCCGCAGATGATAGCGTCACCGAGAGGGACTCCGGGACCGTGCGTGCCGCCGCCGCCTGGGCCACGCACCTCAGAAGAAGATGACCTGCTCCCTCTGGGCGGGGGCGGGCGCCCTTCCCCAGGTTTCGGCGGGTTCCCTGGAGGATCGCAAGGCGGATGCCGGGGCGCGGACGGCGTCTCGATCCCGGCCTCAGCTACGACGCCCGTCCCACCAGTAACGCCCCCGCTCAGGCCCTCCTCCCAGTGCCGTCGCCGTGGCCCTCAGCCCTACGCCACGACGGCGCGGCGGTTTGGGGGGGGAGGGGTGTGGCGTCGCACAAGTACAAAGTGCGCGCCACCTACTTTCGCCGCGCGCCGCCATGCATGCACGGCGCGGCGTTCTTCCGACGACAGCCACGAGCGCCCTCTGGTACAACGCCGCTCGTGGCCACCACTGAAGGACATCGGCCACTTCGCACTTCGGACTGAGATAGCAACGACTTCGGACTGAGATAGCAACGAGTTAGGACCTTCGTAATCAGATAGGCACCATTGAAGACTTTGCTATCGTACAGGCACTAGGCAGGCCTCTAACAACTATGTATCAACATTCTGCAGTACTATGTAAAAGTTAAGTATTGTTACATTCTGTGCAATATATCTCTTTCTAATTTACTCGAGTGTTTATAGTTTCTGGCTGCTCCCCTCCGTACCTACACCAGCGTGTCGGTCTCATTCCACTCGGCCACCGATACCTACGACGAGGCTGGGACACAAAAGCGGCGACGAAGTTGGGACACAAAAGCTTTCTCAGCAGCTTTCTAACATTATTATTATACCACGGTGGATCTTTTCCATCCTTAATCGTCTTTACTGGCACATGTTTCTCTAACCCTTTATTAACAATGCACTTAAATTTAGTCCACAATTCCTCTACATCCATAGTCCCGGAATTAAACGATGCCCAATCATTTTCTAAGTGCGATCGTAACATTTGCTTGTCGGATCTTCCCAACAAAAACACGCTCCTAGCCTTCTTGATTGGTTTATGAACTTTGGTCACCATCAACGCTATGACGATATCATGATCACTAATTCCTGTCTCTACACAGACATCGTTACGGAGGTCAGGCCTGTTTGTGGCTATAAGGTCTAGAATATTTCCATTGCGTGTGGGTTGCCGGTTTAACTGCTCAAGACAATTTTCGGAAAATGTGTCCAAAAGTTGCTCGCAAGACTGCTTGTCTGTACCGCCTGAAATGTAACTAGCGAGGTCCCAATCTATACTCTTAAGGTTGAAGTCACCTCCGACTCATATTACTCCCCTTGCGGAGAAGGCGGCTCGACGACGTCCGGTACACCTGAAGGTGCCTCGGTAGCAGGGACAGAGAGCGAAGCGAGAGACACCTGAGGTGTCCCACTCGACGCACCAGACTCCCCACCATCGCTGCACCCCGAGACAGCAGCCTGAAGACGGCTGATCGTAGACAGCAGCACGCTCAGCTGTTCGCGAACCGTGGCCAACTCCTCCTGCGTCCGCACACAGCAGGCACACATCCTATCCATCCTATCGATACAATTAACTGCAGAAAGTAGAAAATTAAATAATCAACTTTGAAGAAGCCTAGTACTCTAATGAAGGCGGCTGCCTGCTGACTGAACCGTGGTCAGTGGTAGCTACACTGTCAAATCTACAAAACTGAGTCCGGCAGCTTTAGCGCTGTTTGCTATGTGGCACTGGTGACAGCTGGCACTGGACTGACTGATAACGAGCTTTAGTAACGGTCTCTGACTTGTTTTGAAATACACCGGTCACAGACGAAGACTAAACACAACGGTATTTATCAATTACGATAGAATAAACAATTAAAATAGTAGTACAAACGAAATCTCCAAGTACGCGGAATAAACATCTTAAAACACTAACGAAGTACTAACGAAAATGAACTAGACTGGCAAATTAAATTTGACACAAATTAAATTCAGATACTTAGCGCTGTGACGATGTGGCACTGGTGACAGCTGGCACTGGTGACACTGGCACATGAAATGGTTTAGTTCGGGGTGGGTTGTATATTAATGATTGTAATTCTCGTGATCTACGACGTATGTTGGCCACCGTCTCTTTGTCTTCCTGCTGCTCAAGTAAAGTTTCAGTCAGTTCTAAATTCTGAGCCAGGGAACAAGATTCAGTTGCAGAAATTAGTTCACTCGAATCCTTTAGCTGGTTTTACGGCCAGAGTTATATGTTTAAAATGAGCTTCTAACTGGATCCTTTAAGCTAGAATTAATTTTACAAAATTTTACAAAATTCTCTGAGAATTACTTCGAACAATTAGTTCATGAGCCAACTAGAATTGTAAATGGATGTGAAAACACACTTGATCTCTTAGCAACAAATAATCCTGAGCTCATAATGAGCATCAAAACGGATACAGGTATTAGTGAACACAGAGCTGTAGTAGCGAAATTGAATATCGAAAGTCCCAAAGTTACCAAAAATAAACGCAAAGTATATTTGTTCAGAAAAGCAGATAGAAACAAAATACATTGCTTCTTGAAAGACAGCTTCCACTCGTTTCTAACACTAAACGTAGGTGTAGACCAGATGTGGCTCAAATTCAAAGAAGTGGTATCGACAGCAATTGAAAGTTTTATACCTAATAAATTAATAAAAGAAGGAGGAGATCCCCCTTGGTACACAAAACAGGTTAGGACACTGTTGCAAAAGCAAAGGAAAAGGCATACTAAATTTAAACGAACACGAAATCCCCAGGATTTGCGATTGTACTCAGAAACTCGAAATTTAGCGAGGATTTCAATGCGAGATGCCTACAACATTTATCACAACGAAACTCTTTCCCGTAATTTGACTGAAAACCCAAAGAGATTTTGGTCATATGTTAAATATACTCGGGGAAAGTCACAAACAATACCTTCACTACGTGATAGTAATGGCGATCCTGCCGATGACAGCGCTACTAAAGCAGAGTTACTAAACTTAGCTTTTAGAAACTCATTCACTAAAGAAGACGAAACCAATATTCCAGATTTCGAATTACGAACAGATGCCGTAATGAGTAACATAGAAGTAGATATCATCGGAGTAGTGCAGCAACTAAAATCACTTAATAAGAACAAGTCTTCTGGTCCGGATTGTATACCCATTAGATTTCTATCTGATTATGCTGAAGCGATAGCTCCTTATTTAACAGTCATATACAACCGCTCTCTCATAGAAGGATCTGTACCAAAAGATTGGAAAGTTGCACAGGTCACACCTATATTCAAGAAAGGCAGTAGGAGTAGCCCACTAAACTACAGGCCTATTTCATTGACGTCAATTTGCAGCAGGGTTTTGGAACATATCCTGTATTCAAATATTATGAATTATCTCGAACAGAACGATCTATTGACCCAAGGTCAACACGGATTTAGAAAATATCGTTCATGCGAAACACAACTAGCTCTATATTCACACGAAGTGATGGGTGCTATCGACAAAGGTTCGCAAATCGATTCCGTATTTCTTGATTTCCAGAAAGCTTTTGACACCGTACCTCACAAACGGCTTTTAATCAAATTGCGTGGTTATGGTATATCGCCCCAAATTTGCAATTGGATAGGGGATTTCTTGTCAGAGAGGACACAGTTCGTAGTAATCGATGGTAAGGCATCGACTAAAACAGAGGTGATATCGGGCGTTCCACAAGGTAGTGTTATTGGTCCTCTGCTATTCCTTATTTACATAAACGATTTAGGGGAAAATCTAAGTAGCTCTCTTAGGTTGTTTGCAGATGACGCCGTCATTTACCGTCTAGTAAAATCATCTGAAGATCAAAACCAACTTCAGAACGATCTGAATAAGATATCAGTATGGTGTAAAAATTGGCAATTGACTCTAAATAATGAGAAGTGTGAAGTCGTCCACATGAGTACGAAAAGAAATCCGTTAAACTTTGTTTACAACATAAATCAATCAAATGTGAACGCCGTAAACTCCACAAAATACCTAGGAATCACTATTACTTCAGACTTAAACTGGAAAGAACACGTAGATAATATCGTGGGAAAGGCGAACCAGAGACTGCGTTTTATTGGCAGAATCCTTAAAAGATGCAACAGAACTACTAAAGAAACTGCATACACTGCGCTTGTCCGTCCATTTTTGGAGTATTGCAGCCCAGTGTGGGATCCTTATCAGGTGGGTTTGACGGAGGACATCGAAAGTGTCCAAAGAAGGGCAGCTCGTTTCGTATTGTCACGATACAGGGGAGACAGCGTTACGGAAATGATACAGGATCTGGGATGGGAATCATTACAACAACGGCGCTTGTCGCTGAGGCGTGGGTTACTTGCGAAACTCCAATCGCCAACATTCTCCTCCGAATGCGAAAATATATTGTTGACTCCCACTTACATAGGTAGAAATGATCATCAGAATAAAATAAGAGAAATCCGAGCTCGAACAGAGAGATTCAGGTGTTCTTTCTTCCCGCGCGCTATTCGAGAATGGAATGGGAGATAAATAGTATAATTGTGGTTCGATGAACCCTCTGCCAGGCACTTAAATGTGATTTGCAGAGTATCCCATGTAGATGTAGATGTAGAACGGTCGTCTTACAAGCTCTAGCAACGGTCTTGTAATCAAAGTTAAGCAGGGTAATGAGTCGCAGGTTGTCAAAGCTTTTCCTCCCTCGACGTTTCGGGACGAGAACGATTGTGCGCTCCTTCAAGTCTGAAGGGATTGTAGCTCCCTTGTTTATTTCATTTATAACTTCAGTAGAAACTGTACCAATGATGTTCAGGAAACGAGTATAAAACCCTTTTGGAAAGAAATCTGGTCCTGGGGGTTTTATTGGACGGTGAGTTGACAATTTAATCGAAAGAGTCCTCAACATTAAAATCTGTTAAAAGCTTCCGATTATCGTCTTTAGTGATTTCTGGATCCATACCTTGTAGCATTTCAGCAAGCAGTCCGTCATCGGTCGGTCGTGCGGCGTACAGGCTAGTGTACTGCTCAAATGTGTTCAAATGTTTGTAAAGCTTATGGGACTTAACTACGGGGTCATCAGGCCCTAAACTTACAAACTACTTATGAACTACTTACGAACTAGGACGGCACAAATATCCATGCCCGAGGGGGGATTCGAACCCCCGACCGTAGTGGCCGTGCAGACCGTGACTGAAGCGCCTCAGTCCCCTCGGCCACCGCGGCCGGCTGGTGTACTGCCTGTGTATTTTTGCTAATATGCCATTCCGTTGTCTGTTGCCATTTCGTCTGTAAAAGAATGTCTTCTGTTGATGTGGTGTTTGATTGAATGATACAGGGAGGTTGTCTCAGACTGCATTACGGATTTCGCTTTACATTCTGTTCCTAGCCTCTCTAACTGTCGGCTCTTGATACTGATTAATTTTTCCTTAATCGCCTTTATTCGTGCTGTTCGTATTAGCTCTGGCATACAACTCCCGTAAAACGGTGTAGTAGAATTCGGTTGTTCGTTTATCGTCCCTGGCTTGTTCATAACTGTAAGACCGACGTAGTCTCTTCTTGGCAAAGTTAGTCCACCACTCTACTTTTGAGGCGTATCGATGCATAGTTCGTAAGCACAGAGAGAAAGTCGACATAAGTCTGGCTAGATCTGTGTCCCGCAGACGGGATACGTTGAGCATCCACCACCCTCTGAATCGCCTGGTAGGTTGCGGGTCCAGGTTGATAGTAGTGGCGTACACGCAGTGGTCGGAGCAGGGGGCTAGCATGACGTCAGCATCCACGACACATCCACTGAAACGAGATGAAATGTAAATCCTGTCTAGGCGACAGCTCGAAACTGAGGTGAAATACGTAAATTTTATGAGAATTGGATAACGCAATTCCCACATATCTTTAAGATCCATTTTGGAGACTAAGTCGCGCAATTCTTTGCAGAAATTAAAATGTGGCGTTTGATCCTTCTGATGTAAAACACAATTAAAATCGCTTTCTATGATAATATTTGGAAGATTTTTTCGGAGCAGATATATAATGTCATCTTTAAAGAAGATGGACCTGACAGCTTTATGCCTACTGTCTGAGGGATCGTACAAATTAATCACAATCACGCCATGTATTTGGCAACTTAGACCACGACCTGACTCCAACTTTTTAATGTCTGATATGAGGATTCCTTCACGCACCAATATGGCCGTACCGGTGCCGATTCCGAGAGCGACATTCTCAATGTATTGAAATCCAGGAATTAACAAGTTCTGAGTTGCAGCTTCCTGCCTCAGAATCATATACAAACTGTTTCAACAATGCAATTCTGTTAATGTTGACGCTAATTAACTACGTGCTTGTAGCATGTAGATGGTTAACTTATTTCTTACTCATCGGCTCGTCCCCACCCTCGAACCAATCAATTACTGAAACACCTTGGTAAAGTGTGGAGGGTGTGTGGGGTTTAAAAAAAATTGTAATGAGAGACAGCAGGAGCGGCTGACCCTGAATTAATAACTGTGATAATAAATCATTATATTAAAAATAATTTGATTGATAGAATATGGCACTGATTCAATACTAATTGACAATCTCTCTTCCACTTCCTGCAAGCTACGTAAAGTATAAATTAATAATTTTTCCCACCATAAATCTAATAAGCTAGCTAGTATCCAACAACTACTGAAGTTAGAAAAACATCCTTCCTTTTTTAACAAAAGGTTTATTATTACCGCTAAGCTAAAAAAGAGACTCACAATGAAAATCCAGTACAAAACACAAACTAGATTGAACATCCAAGTTTACAATTAACATCAAATATGAAAGAATAATCTAAACGATTATGACGTTACATTGACCATTATGAAACTTGAATTTAACACCGACTGACAAGTAAAAAATTAATAACAATATTCGTATATTCGTAACGGAATAACTGAACCGGAATATCAGTGCAGGGTTGATTTTCCTAGCTACACAATTACACAATTATTCAGAACCTAATGCAACAACGACTATATTTTGCTGGCGAGCGCTTTGCCACACATTACCAAACTGACGACTTGCGTGTGAAGGCACTGCGCTGCATTGGCGTGGGGGGCAGGCGGCTGTAAGCTGAAAATTTCCGCGACCATGAAAAAAAAATACACGCTCCGTTATTCGGAAGCTGTACTCCCTCCTATTAGCTTCTGTGTGCTCTGCAGTATACAGCGCCTACGATCTCAAGCAGTTCTGCCAAGTCAGGGCCACTTACGTTAGCGTAGACAAGTACTGAAGGCCTAGATGACTCCAGAAGTTGAGAATATCGTAACTAGTACCTCGGTGCAATAGTATTAGCTGGCTGACCTTATTCAAACCGAAAAAATGGACTTTCAGCTCACGTACAAATCTCAGAATGTACCCCGAAACTTTACAAGTTCACCCGTCCAAGTATCGGCTCAATAAGCAAAATCACAGAGTCCGTCCACTAAGAGAACAGGGCGCGAGAAGACGCGTCCGTAGTCCAGCGGAGCAAGGCACCAAGTCCCAAATGGCGCGTCTGCCACACAAGACCCAGCGAGAACCATTTTTACGGAAAGCTAATCAGCATCGAGTTCTCAAACTCCGCCCAGTAAAATTTCACTAAACGACCGCCAATTTCGAAAAGCTGGCGCTTTCAACATCAGCCAATCAGAGTCGGCTACCCCTTCCACACACACTTTCGGCGCGTTTCTTCACGAACGGTCCAAACCGTGACCGTAGAAGCCCAAACAAAGCCCATTAAAAATAATAATAAAAAGCAGGAAAAGAAACCACTTTCAGTGTCGTCTTCCTTTTTTAGCTGACACGATTCTGGGCGCTTGTCTCAGCGGAGGGGCCGACTGTCTTTTTCTAAAATCGTAAGGAGCGGTTCTAAAAGAACAGACAATACTCCTCCTCCTCCTCCTCCTCAGTTCGGGACTCTAGGCTAACACATGTACAACCTGCTGCTCGGCCAGAGCACCGAGGCACCTTGCTATCGGGACACCTACGGCGCGGCCCCTACGGACGCCGCTGGTCGCAGGTAGAGAGTGCTGTAATGGCCGCTTCCACCGGTATTCCACTCTCTCCCGTCAAGACAAAGAGTTCTCTTTCTCACCTCAGCAAAAATCTTCCCTGCACTGCATTCCCGACAGCTGTGGAAAAAAAAAAAAAAAAAAAAAAAAAAAAAAAAAAAAAAAAATGCGCCGGCCGCGGTGGCCGAGGAGACTGAGGCGCTCCAGTCACGGTCTGCACGGCCACTACGGTCGGGGGTTCGAATCCCCCCTCGGGCATGGATATTTGTGCCGTCCTTAGTTGTAAAGAGTTCATAAGTAGTTTGTAAGTTTAGGGACTGATGACCCCGTAGTTAAGTCCCATAGACTCTACAAACATTTGAACATTTTTGAACAAAAATGCATGTACTGATCACTTTACATCATTACACGAACGATAAACACAGTTAATAAAGATGGGCTGCCATCTATCAGCTTTAGAAGAGTCTACGTCACTATTGATTTTTGTCCCTTGGTTCTTTACTTTGTGACTTGTTCCGCATTCCGATTGGGCTGGATTCTGGTCTTACTCCTGCTACCTGTACTGCATTTTTCGGTGGGCTGTCCTGACTGGGTTCCTAAATTGGCCCTTTTTTGAAATACCGGCAGTGGATTTCTTCACTAGCACCTTTTCGGAAACGATTTCCTCCGAAGCGTTGTTTCCGTGTTTGCTCGCTGTGTCGGGCTGCTGGTAAATACTGACGCTTCCGGCTTGCTTATCGACACTGGCCGGCTCGTGTTGTGTGTTTACGTCGCCGGCAACTTGTTTGTTTTCGGAGTCCGGTTGCGTGGCGACGATCTGTTGACAAGGCGGTGCCTCGCTCACGTCAATGTTTGCATCATTCTTCGATACCGTGATATCAAGTTGTGATACTTCGTTACAGGGCACAGCAGGCAATGTAACCTCTAATTGCGCCTGCGCGCAGCTGTTTTCTGCTAGCGAAGAATGTTCGACTATCATCGGTTCCTGTATTTGATTATTGCAGGATTCATTAACATTTACCGGTTGTTAGACATCGTCCATAGCAATATTCTCTGAAATGGATGCATTTTCGTCAAAGATACCACCATTCGTCCGGCGTCGCTTAAAAGACAGTTCAGGGTTGTTACGGCTGAGCGGGTTCTGATCTTGGTCCTTAGCGCGAGGGAATGGTGGGAATTCCTCCTCAAAGGTTTACTTGTGTTAGGTTATCACTAGTTCCGGGTTTTACACTCTCAGCTTATGGTGTTCCTGTCAGTAAGTCCGCTAAAGTCAGTCTTTGGCGTTTCTGCAATGTGGGTTTGAGTACTGTCACTCGAGTGGGGCAATTTTGTCGTACATGGCCACTCTGGTGACATATGAAACAAGTGGACTCTGGATCTGTATACCGAACCTGTGCCTTGTAACCATACACTATAATGTGCGACGGAATTATACTTTTTTATGTTCATCTCAGCGGACCTGAAACCGCTAAAGGCTTGTAATCGATGTTCTTTTGGGAAAAGGTTTCATATACGTAGGCATAATTTCTCAGTACTTAATTACGACATACCTTACCTTAAAATACGCGTTTTGCAAATGTATTTCAAGCGCCGTTACGTTTAGGCTACCAGCGTTTGTAATATCGAAGTATGAATAAAAAATCCACCAAATACGGCACACTTGCTTCCGATCGCCTGAATTGGAGGCTGCGCAACGTGATGTTCATTTGTTGTAGACCACGTGATTATGTGGCTAGCGAATCACAGCACAAAGAAGAGTATCGTCGTCGGCCAATGGTAACCAAACCTCACCGCCGCGCAACATGCAAATAAGAACTTTTGACGTTGGTAATTAAATATGCGGTAATGTTTTTATATACGAAACCGCACAATGGTTACAGGATGTGAAAATTAACGTCTTAACATGAATTTTCAATTATTTCATTTTTGAAATGCCTTGATTACACTTTCAGACAGACGATAAAAGAAAAGCAAGATATACCTGCTCTATGGTTGACAGGTTCTTGTATGAAACCTTGTCCGGTCAGTAACAGTTAATAGCCTCGGAAAATGAAGATTTGGAATTAGTTGACGATTGTTTCGTACATATAAAATAAGTAAAACGTGCTACAGTACTTTGTAGTTCAGAGGATAAAGTGATTCTAAATCTTCATTTTTCGAGGCCAATTACTGTTATTGACCGTACAAGGGTACATACAAGAACCTGTCAACCATAGAGCAGGTATAACATGTTTTATTTATTTTATCGTCTGTCTGAAAGTGTAATCAAGTGATTTCGAAAATGAAATAATTGAAAATTCATGTTAAGACGTTAATTTTCACATCCTGTAACCAGTGTGCGGTTTCGTATATAAAAACATTACCGCATATTTAATTTCCAACGTCAAAAATTCTTATTTGCATATTGCGCGGTGGTGAGGTTTGGTTACCATTGGCCGACAACGATACTATTTGTGCTGTGATTCGCTAGCCACATAATCACGAGGTCC
Source organism: Locusta migratoria (assembly GCA_026315105.1). Lineage (NCBI taxonomy): Eukaryota > Metazoa > Arthropoda > Insecta > Orthoptera > Acrididae > Locusta > Locusta migratoria. Next base: position 431,887,176 of record CM048747.1, read on the forward strand.
ACAACAAATGAACATCGCGTTGCGCAGCCTCCAATTCAGGCGATCGGAAGCAAATGTGCCGTATTTGGTGGATTTTTTATTCATACTTCAATATTACAAACGCTGGTAGCCTAAACGTAACGGCGCTTGAAATACATTTGCAAAACGCGTATTTTAAGGTAAGGTATGTCGTAATTGTTGTTGTTATGGTCTTCAGTCCGGAGACTGGTTTGATGCAGCTCTCCACCCTACTCTATCCTGAGCAAGCCTTTTCATCTCCTCATAAGAACGGCAACCCACATCCACTTGAATCTGCTTACTATACGCGTCTCTTGGTCTCCCTCTGCGATTTTTACCCCACACACTTCCCTCCAATGCTAAATTTACGAATCCTCGATGTCTAAGAATATGTCCTACCAAGCGATCCCTTCTTTTAGTCAGGGTATGCCAAAAATTCCTTTTCTCGCCAATTTTGTTCAGTACCTCTTCATTAGTTATGTGATCTACCAACTTAATCTTCAGCATTCTTCTGTAACACCACATTTCAAAAGCCTCTATTCTCTTCCTGTCCGCACTGCTTATCGTCCATGTTTCACTCCCGTACAAGGCAACACTCCACACAAATGCCTTCAGAAAAGACTTCCTTACACTTAAATTAATATTCGATGTTAGCAAATTTCTCTTTTTCAAAAATGCTTTTCTTCCCATTGCCATTCTGCATTTTATATCCTCTGTACTGCGACCATCGCATGTTATTTTACTACCCAAGTAACAAAACTCATCTACCACCTTCATTGTCTCATTACCTAATCTAATTCCTTCGGCATCGCCTGATTTTCTAAGACTACATTCCATTATTTTTGTTTTGCTCTTGTTTATGTTCATTTTATACGCTCTCTTCAACACACTGTCCATTCCATTCAACTGCTCTTCAAGGTCGTTCGCTGTCTCTGACAGAATTACAATGTCATCAGCAAAACGCAATGTTTTTATTTCTTCCCCCTGAACTTTAATGCCTATTCCAAAATTTTCCTTGCTTTCCTTCACCGCCTGCTCAATGTACAAATTGAATAACATCGGAGAAAGGCTACAACCCTGTCTTACTCCCTTCCCAACTGATGCTTCCCTTTCATGCCCTTCAAGTCTAATAACTGCGGTCTGGCTTTTGTACAAATTGTAAATAACTCTCCTTTCCCTGTATTTTACCCCTGCTGACTTCAGAATTTGAAAGAGTGTAGTCCAGTCAACATTGTCAAATGCTTTCTCCAAATCTACAAAAGCTAAAAATGTAGGTTTGCCTTTCCTTAATCTATCTTCTAAGATAAGACGTAAGGTAAGTATTGCCTCCCGGGTTCCTACGTTCCTCCTGAATCCAAACTGATCTTCCCCGAGGTCAGCTTCTACCAGCTTTTCCATTCTCCTGTAGATAATTCGTGTTAAAATTTTGCAACCATGACTTATCAAACTGATGGTTCTGTAATTTTCACACCTGTCTGCGCCTGATTTCTTTGGAATGGGGATTATTACATTTTTCTTAAAGTCTGAGGGTATTTCGCCTGTCTCATACATCCTACACACCAGTTCAAATAGTTTTGTCATGGCTGGCTCTCCCAGAGACTTTAGTAGCTCTGAGGGTATGTCATCTACTCCTGGGGCCTTGTTCCGACCTAGGTCTTTCAGGGCTCTGTCAAATTCATCTCTCAGTATAGTATCTCCTATTTCATCTTGATCTACTTCCTCTTCCCTTCCTACAACATCGTCTCTAAGTTCATTTCCTTTGTAGAGCTGCTCTATGTACTCTTTCCACCTTTCAGCTTTCCCTTCTTTGCTGAGAACTGGTTTCCCATCTGAGTTCTTGATATTCGTAGAATTACTTTTCTTGTCCCCAAATGTGTCTTTTATTTTCCTGTAGGCGGTATCTACTTTTCCCCTTCTTATACATTCTTCTACAGATTTGCATTTGGCTTCTAGCCACTCCTGCTTAGCCATTTTGCATTTCCTGTCAATCTCATTTTTTAGTCGTCTGTACTCCATTTTGCTTGTTTCATTTACTGCATTTTTATATTTTCTCCTTTCATCAATTAAATTTAGTATTTCCTGTGTTATCCAAGGATTTTTTGTTGGTCTTGCCTTTCTACCTATTTTGTCCTCCGCTGCCTTCACTATTTCATCTCTCAATGCTACCCATTCCTCTTCTACTGTTTTATTTGCCCCTGTTTCTGTCAATTGTTGCCTAAAGCTCCCTCTGAAATTCACCAGAACTTCACGTTCCTTCAATTTATCTAGGTCCCATCTCCTTATTTTCCTACCTTTCTGCAGTTTTTTCAGTTTCAGCCTACAGTTCATGACTAACAAGTTATGGTCAGAGTCTATATCTGCCCCTGGGTATGTCTTGCAGTTTATAACCTGGTTCCGGAATCTATGTTTTACCATTATAAAATCTATCTGATATCTTCCGGTGTCTCCTGGTCTCTTCCAAGTATACAACCTTCTTTTGTGATTCTTAAACCACGTGTTTGTTACAATTAAATCATGTTCCGTGCAAAATTCTACCAGGCGACTTCCTCTTTCATTCCTTCTGCCCAGTCCATATTCACCTACTATTTTTCCTTCTCTTCCTTTTCCTACTACCGAATTCCAGTCTCCCATTACAATTAAGTTTTCCTCTCCCTTAGCTGTCTGAATAATTTCCTTTAGCTCCTCATATATTTCTTCGATCTCCTCATCATCGGCAGAGCTAGTTGGCATATAAACCTGTACTACTGTTGTCGGTGTTGGCTTCGTATCTATCTTGACAATGATAATGCGATCACTGTGCTGCTTATAGTAGTTTACCCGCATTCCTATTTTCTTATTCATTATGAGTCCTACTCCTGTGATACCCCCAACTGATTTTGTATTTATAATCCTGTACTCACCTGACCAGAAATCCTGTTCATCCTGCCACCGAACTTCACTAATCCCCACTATATCTAACTTCAACCTATCCATTTCCCTTTTTAAATTTTCTAATTTTCCTACCCGATTAAGGGATCTAACATTCCACGCTCCGATCCGTAGAATGCCAGTATTGTCTTTCCTGATGATAACATCCTCCTGAGTAGTCCCCGCCCGGAGATCCGAATGGGGGACTATTTTACCTCCGGAATATTTTACCCGAGAGGATGCCATCATCATGTTTTCATACAGTAGAGCTGCATGTCCTCGGGAAAAGTAACGGCTGTAGTTTCCCCTTGCTTTCAGCCGTTCGCAGTAACCTTGTGGCAAATCCACATTAGCTGATGTTACAAGGCCAGCTCAGTCAATCATCCAGACTGTTGCCCCTATAACTACTGAAAAGGCTGCTGCCCCTCTTCAGGAACCACACGTTTGTCTGGCCTCTCCACAGATACCCCTCCGCTGTGGTTGCACCTACGGTACGGCTATCTGCATCATTGAGGCACGCAAGCCACCCCACCTCGGCAATGTCTGTGGTTCATGGGGGTGGATGTCGTAATTAAGTACTGAGAAATTATACCTACGTATATGAAACCTTTACCTTGTTTTGATCACATTTCGTTTCTAATGCTCTTTACGTCACCGTATTCAGACAGCACTTCTCGGAAGCAACCGGTGTCCACTTCAGGCGGGAGACTGAAAATTCGGACATTTTTGTATTCTACATCAGCGTTATAGTCTTTAATAGTACTTACAGAGCCGTCGCGATGTTGGAACCACACGCCGGTGCTGTGATTTTGCTGAATTCTCTCCATTTGGACAGCATTCAGCAGTTTCGCAAAAAAAAAAAAACAGTATAAATCCTGGTCGTAATACACCATAAGAACGTGATCCGTGGTGATGCCGAGAGTATCCACAATCCCGTCGTGTATTTCCAAGGAGCTTGGTTGAATCGAGCGTGTTTGCTTGTTAAACTCGAATTGCAGCGTGTTTGTTTTCTTGAAACAATGCGGGCCATTGTGTAAATTAACCCAACTGGGCTAATTGCATGTAATCCGCGAAAACCTAGTTACACGAAGACGAAGTAACGCCTCACAGATAGGCACAAACACAATGAAAACAACAGAAGTTGACTCGTAGCGCACAGCACGTGTTCACTCTCCGGCCTCTCAAGCGCAACTGAGGAACCACTCGGCCACCCGTGCACGCTCCCCGGCTTCTTGAGTAAAACGCAAGAGTTCCTTGCGGTCCATAATATTTCCCAGTGACGACAGACACATAAATGAGGCAAAATTAGGCTTAGCGTAATGGAGTACGTACTGCGCGGCCTCTCGATAGATTGTAGGGACTCGTGTCTCCAACTGTCTGCGTTCTCGCGACGCCATGATACTGTTGCCTTTGGTTGCCTCACAATACACGATATTGCACGTAATATTTTGTTATGGTACTGCTCACATTTAATTCTGCCAGCGAGTTTCATATTACCAATTGCACACTCATCTGCAGAAGGGAATTTCATGCTGGTAATATACCAGCGGCTGAAGCTAAACAATGTCCCCGTAATATCATACCTTCTGGGACATGTAGTCCTGCATGGTTTTCCGTGGTTTGGTAAGGCACACAATTTTAATCAACAGGTGCGTTATTCAAAGAAATTTCGGGCGTGCAGCCGTATAAAGTTGATTTCATCTAATATTACGGCTGAGAACCGTTCAGCCTTAATTTACCACCACCAGTCACAAACATATTTGTACTGTCCAAAACTGTTTTTAGCTACCCGTCGCAGGACTGCAGCTCATCCTCATGCTGTCATATCGCTACAAAAAAATGTGCTTGTGTATAGAAACAAAATATTGCTGTCTGTAGCAAAAAAACCTGTGAAAGAGGAAAGATGACCTATGTGTATTTTTGTGATAAGAAAACATTTTTTCTTTTTCAATTAGATTATCGATATAGCGGCCTTTCAGATGGGCAACGTCTTCTACTGGTCTTACTGTCACTTCAGTGGTATAATGGTATATTGTGGTATATGTTCATTATGAAAGAGAAAGCATATCTTCAGAATTCTGTAGTATCTACGCTCAAGTTCTCAAAAAAAAAAAAAAAAAAAAAAAAAAAAAAAAAAAAAAAAAAAAAAAAAAAAAAAAAAAAGTTCAAATGTTTGTTAAGCTTATGGGACTTAACTACGGGTTCATCAGTCCCTAAACTTACAAACTACTTGTCTACTAGCTTATACTAAGGACGGCACAAATATCCATTCCCGAGGGGGGATTCGAACCCCCGACCGTAGTGGCCGTGCAGACCGTGACTGGAGCGCCTCAGTCCCCTCGGCCACCGCGGCCGGCCTCGGGTTCTCGATACTTGCTCAATCTTCATAACGTATGTGATATTTTAACACTAGAGAAGTAAATTTATTGAAAACATGAAGAACATTTGGACACTATCATTTAGTTATGGATTTAATTACACTCTTTTTCTATAGACAGAGATTTTCATTTCATCCAAGATGTCCATTTCCCTCGACATTTCCAAAGTACGCAGCTAAGATCACTGTCCCGTTTCATTTCTATTTGTATCGACTGCCACTTTTTTTTTTTTTTTTTTTTTTTTTTTTTTTTTTTTTTTTAGATGCACATATGTTATATCGTGTGTGAAATTATTATTATCAGTGGCTAATAAAAACCGAAGTGAAATGATAATATTTTCCGACACAAGAATAAGAGTGAAATGATTTTATTTTCAAGCTGCCGGAATAAGAAAATACTAAAATTTATCAAAGTGACTTGTTACTGAAATGAACTTCAACAATGGAACACTAGTTCACGACACTAATAGAAATTACATCAGGTAGGATAGCGGTGAAATGGCCGAGCGCTTTAACACGCCTTGTTGCGGATCGCGCGGATGCTTTCCGCTGGAGGTTCGAGTCCTATCTGGAACTTGGACTTATGTGTTGTCCTTAGGTTACTTTAAGTATGTTCGTAGCTTTTCTACAGATATGTCGGCGACACGATCATCATTTGGCCTCACTAGGAATATCAGGTTTTCCCTCAACACCAAAATTCCATCCACATACAGATTCAGATTACCATGGAAGTAGAGGAAAACGGTCAGCTATCCTGATGGGACCTTTTTGGTACTCAGAAAACCATGCGGAACAATGAGAAACGGTGTCTATCGGAAGAAAGCCGACACAGCGCATTACCTGGACGCCTCTAGGTGTCATCACCAGTCACAAAGGGATGGGTTTCTGAAAGCACTGGTAAACAGCGTATGATTTCATATGAAGAAAGCCTAGAACCTGAGCTAGATCAATTGAAGGGTGTTTTCCAGAAAAAAAAACAAAAAAAAAAAAAAAGAAAAAACGAGTATAGCAATCTCCTTATCCAACGTGTTTTTAAGAACGCACTGCTGGCCATTAAAATTGCTACACCAAGAAGAAATGCAGATTCATTATACTAGAACTGACAAGTGTACACATTTGCACGCAATTTTGGTGAATAGATCCTGATAAATCAGTACCCAGAACAACCATCTTTGGCTGTAATAACGGCATTGATATGCCTGGGCATTGAGTCAAACAGAATTTGGATGGCGTGTACAGGTACAGATGCCCATGCACCTTCAATACGATACCACACTTCATCAAGAGCGAGCTGATAGTCCATCCTGCTGCAAATGTCGTCGAACTGTTCGTGCAGATGGTTGTTATCTTGGAAACGTCCCATCTGTTGACTCAGGGAGTGCAATAATAGTAATAATAATAATAATAAAAGTAGCAATAAAGTGACTCTACCTCAAATGTGTATACCGCCAGGCAGCACAGATTTAATCCCTTCTTAGGTCAGTGAAGGACGATCCACGACTTCACAAATCGGAAGGTGACAGTTCAAAAATGTTCAAATGTTTGTATAGTCTATGGGACTTAACTACGGGGTTATCAGTCCCTAAACTTACAAACTACTTATGAACTACTTACGAACTAGGACGGCACAAATAGCCATGCCCAAGGGGGGGATTCGAAACCCTCCCCCCCCCCCCCCCGAAGGTGACAGTATTTCATGCGAGTGTGGGGAAGCTTATGTCGGCAATCAATTCGCACACTTGAACATCAACGCCACACAGAACTTAAACAGCAAGCGCTGAACAATGATTGGAAACTTAACGCAGTATATATATATGAAGACGAGGAGGTTTTACGCAACACATCCCGCTCCTTAGACTGTGTATACGAGTAGGTCACTGAAATCTGGCTACGAGGGAATCTCTTACACAAGTACAGTGGATTTTATCTGAGCCCAACGTGGAATCCGGCACTAATTTTTTTTTTTTTTGATCACAGCATAAAACCGAACACGACGAAGGCAGACCGCTGACTGAGGTCTACCACTCGAATGCAGAGCAAGAGCTACCCACCCCCACCACGGCAGCATCCCGCTGTCAGCAAACGCTTTGTACGGGGGGGGGGGGGGGGGGGGTGTTGGATATCGCAGGGAAATATTCCACATCCGCCGGTCCAGCACCTCAGGAAAAGTAACCTGATGACGATAGCACGTTACGCGGTCGAAAATTCGTTCCACAACGATCAATCTATCCTGCTGCATGCCCGAGAGACCTTCAACTAGTTTCAGTAGTTTGTAAGCCTAGGAACTTATATGCCCAAAAGATAAATGCCATAGATTTGAAAACATTTGAATTGGAAACTCACATGTTATCTTTCAGTTTTCACAGGTTTATCGCTACAGACATCATGATTTTATCTGCATTAAATACTTACTGGGACAGTACATTTTGGTGAAGAGACCTATAACGTTATCGTAGAAGACCTGTAGCCTCGTCACGATTCCTTGGATGTCAGGAAGGTCCTCAAATCTCCTCCCTTTTAAAACCAGTTTGAGTCGATGGAATGGGAAGAGATCTGGAGGGTTGGGATCTGGAAAGTATGGTCGATGATTGAGTTGCACCAGGAACTGTCTGACGATATTAGCTGTGGATGGAAGAGCGTTTTCATGCAATTTTGCCGGTCGCGGTGGCCGAGGTGACTGAGGCGCTACAGTCACGGTCAGCACGGCCACTACGGTCGGGGGTTCGAATCACCCCTCGGGCATGGATATTTGTGCCGTCCTAGTTCGTAAGTAGTTCATACGTAATTTGTAAGTTTAGGGACTGATGACCCCTTAGTTAAGTCCCATAGTCTTAACAAACATTAACATGCAATTTTAACATCTACCATAATCGCCGGATCTCAATCCCCAAGATTGCTTCCTATTCCCTCGACTTAGTCTTGCTTTGAAAGGAACGGGTTTTGACGATATAACTGACATACAACGAAACGTGACGAGGCTTTTGAACACCATCCCAAAGTAAGTCTTCCGGATAAGTTTCCAGGACATTTATCGCAAAGCTCGGCGATGACTATTGCGATAGACAGTGAAAAAACTGCAGTTCATAGGTCACCTACGTTAATGCTACAGGACTATTCACCAAACTTTGTCAGAGGTTTTAATTTTCTAACGCTACAACGCTGCAAAAGTTGAGGCGCATCCTAGAAACATGTTGCGCGAAGAGCAATTTTAAATAATTAAAATAAATTCCTTATTGGTAGCGATCGTTTAAGATACAAATATATTCACGGCCGATTAACAGTCGATACCTCTTTTAGCACAGTTTTAATCTGCCAAAACAACGTAGCACACTCAAATTCAGAGCCATACGATCATTGTGGTAGAAGTATGGCCGGCCTGTGGCCAGACGATGTGCGAGGCTGCCGTATTTCCTGGTTTTCTGCGGCAGATTGTTGAAAGGAAGTGTAATCTATGACGACACAAACATAGCTACAGAAGACGACGTCAGAACTATGGTCGAAGGAAATATTTTGCAAGAGAGTAATGATAAGTACATTTCAAGTCTTGTGAATCAAAATTGCTTTCAAATATGGTAGAATTTGCTCCAGACAATCTGTTAGCTAATTTCGTTGGGAACTGTCAGTCTGTAAGCAACATGAGAATGCTGTTGATACTTACTTTTTTTTTTTTTTTTTTTTTTTTTTTTTTTTTTTTTTTTTTTTACAGCGGCTGCAAAAGAGTTCAGAAGTCTAACATGTTACTCTGTCTGAAAGCTTTCCCATGAAGTTACATTTCGATTTGCCTGCGAAACCACCTTACTTTAACGTCAATGAAACTTCGTGGGCCATGGTGGATCAGCTGGTAAAACCACGATATTAGAATTTTCCGTAAACTGATGGATATATGGGATCCACCGAATCTTTGAAATCCATATGGATATCTTACCAAATGTTCAAATATTTTTTAAGATTATGGGACAACTGGGGGTCATCAGTTCCTAAACTTAAAAATACTTATAAAGAAACTTATATTAAAGACAACACAAACATCCAAGCCCGAGAGAGGATTTGAAGCCCCGACACAGAACGGCCTCGCTCATCAGAGCATAGCGCCTCAATGCGCTCGGCCTCTCCGCCACGGTGATATCTTATCATGAAGTAGAATAAGACGGTACGAAATAATCAGGTTTTTTCTGGTATAACAGTTACCTTGTGCCGTGATCTTACCATGTGTACGGTGTTGCCACAAGTATCCATGCCGTGGTAGTGAAGTGGTACTTTCAACCATTTTTATGCCAACGCAGCAATCTTTATAAACCTCCGATGTATTAAACTTGCAGTAAATCTTTTTTTATTTACGTCTTCAAAGACATTTCCTAACATAACATTAATTTTTCTTATATAAATATTCGATATGCATTTTCGGTACAAAGAAACATTCAATTATTTGTGCTAGTCGACATTGTCAAAAGAAACATGGTCACGCTTCCTCCAACAATTACAGTAAGATTCATCTCAGATTCTGTTTGGCAAAACATTTGCATGGAGTTTAGATTATTTTTGACTGTACCAGAAGAAATTGGAGTATAGTTGGCCCTACCGGCAGAAGTATACTTTAACATTTGGTTATAAAGTGCCTGGCTCCAAACAGGCCTCAGTTTAGAAAACAGCTGTGGAAACAGTTAGCTATAATCAAATGCATTTATTTGTGTATAACAAAACTTTTACTCGCAGTATGTCTTTTACATTACTCATTTGCTTTTCGTACATCCATCAACATAACATTCTTCCTTTCTTTACTTTTTCTGGAAGTAATATTTCAGTAGGCAAGAGGCAATAAAATTTTCGTTTATCGTTACCAGCACATTTCACCTATCAGACTCTAGAAGAAGACATACCTGTAAAGAAATTTCGCTCATCAATTTTAAAATAATGCGTTAAAGAATATTTCAGACCTTAGTTACAGTGGATATACGAACAGACTGGAGTATTCTGCGGATATTTTTCCTATGCTTTGTTTAAACAGTGATGTGAATGTGAAAAATTGAGATGATATGGAGATACTGAAACTGATGAGTATTTTTAACAAGTTTCCTTACACACCTGAGTACTCGAATGAAATTTGTATATTTTAATTTGTCGTATTAATGAGACAGAGTTTTAAGAGAAACATAGCCTATAGATGCTTGAAGTTTCTACGACACCAAACATAACAATGAGAGAAATATGATTCAAAAATGTATATATATTATTAGTTGTTGGGATTATTATGTAAAAGTTCAGACGAAAGTTTTTCTCACTATGTGAGCAATCCAAATGGAGTAAAGCTACCGACGTATAACCTATTAAGAGAATGATGTGGTCATGTACTGGAAAGAATTATGTTCACAAGCAGTCCAGCGGGAAATAATTAGAAATACATCCTTGAATAACACATAAATTAAAACTGAAATGTTTTTTCGATGCTGAGCGGTCTGTAAAAAGCGGAACATGTAGCACGACAACTGCAGATGAACAGCTAAGCGGACATATCATAGTTTCGTACACATCTAGGCTATAAAGGAAAATGGGCACTTCAATGGAGACAGCAAGTAGCGGAATAAATATTTAAATCTTGTGTTGTTCAAATGTTTGTTAAGCTTATGGGACTTGACCCCGTAGTTATCAGTCCATAAACTTACAAACTACTTATCAACTATCTTATACTGGCACAAATATCCATGCTCGAGGGGGGATTCGAACCCCCGACCGTAGTGGCCGTGCAGACAGAGACTGGAGCGCCTCAGTCCTCTCGGCCACCGCGGCCGCTAAATCTTGTGTCTCCTAAGCCTACCATTTTCTGTTTGCAACTCTTTGTGATGTTAGTAACTGTTGGTGTTTCTTGTTGTGATTCGTAATAGACTACACATAAAGTAACTGATGTCCGCGGTATACAGCAGATACCATACTAAGAATATGCGGACGGTTGCTTCTCCATCGCCACGTTGAGAAAAGTGAGGTCTGTCGATAGGTTTTTTGTACATTTTTTTCAGTCAACTCGACTTCGGCTGTCGGTAACTACAATACAATAGTTAGAAAAACATCAAAACAAGTTCTTAGGAGAAAATATCTGGCACGCAGCTTATAGATAGATAAAAGAAAATGATGTTGGAAGCAGAATACATGCACTACAGCATATAAAAGAATGCAGCTGCTGACAGGTGTAGATACTACCCCGCCATTCCCTTAAATATGATTGCAAACACACCATTATAGATTATTGGAAAAGTGCGGAGAAGTAGACCATGGAACCGATATATTTAAGTAAAAATTTAATATTACTAGGAACCATCATGACCCTATGACTTTTCTGAAAATATACCCTGATGAAAGGAAAATTTTGCATTCAGTTACAAGAATTAGTTAGTTGTCTAAAAAAATTGTATAAACTTACGTGCAGTTGCAAGACCCAAATGGCATTCTAGAGAAGTAGGAGTTAAAGGAGGGAGACAAAGTTATAGACACGATCGTGTTGCCCGTGTGTCCGGGTACACACTCTTGTTGGCCCACCTGCAGTCCCCTCATTTCTCTTTGACCGCACCTTCCTATTCCCTCGCTGTGTTCCTCTCATCCTCCTACTCTCTCAGCCCATTTCTTCACCCCGTCATCTGTTCGCTTCCTCAGTTCATCTCCTCCTCCATCTTAGTTTCTGTGTTTCAGGCTCGGTGTGGTTGATTATGGGACTCGCATGGTGAAATTTAGATGGTCTCCGGATGCCGGAATCATTGTTCAAGACCAGCAAAAGTTCGCTGTGGCTTTTCTGGGGAAAAGTTATTTGTCCTGGAACAGATGTGGTCTGCGTTTTGAGTGTGAAAAAGTATGTACAGGGTAATCAAAAAGTCCGTATAAATTTGAAAACTTAATAAATCACGGACTAATAGAGAGTTAAAAAATTGACACTCATGCTTGGAATGAGATGGGGTTTTATTAGAAAAAAAAACCGTTCAAAAAATGCCCAACAGATGGCATTTCAAATGATCAGAAAAGCAATAATAAGCATAACAAATTAAGACAAAACAAAGATGATTTTCTTTACAGGAAATGCTCAATACGTACACCATCATCCCTGAACAATAGCTGCAGTCGAGGAATAAAGATATGAACAGCACTGTAAAGCATGTCCGGAGTTATGGTGAGGCATTGGCGTCGGATGTTGTCTCTCAGTATCCCTAGAGATGTCTGTCGATCACGATACACCTGTGACTTCAGGTAACCCCAAAGCCAATAATCGCACGGACTGAGGTCTGGGTCGTTAGAGGCCAAGCATGACGAAAGTGGCGGTTAAGCACACGATCATCACCAAACGACATGCGCAAGAGATCTTTCACGCGTCTAGAATATCGGTGGAGAGCCATCCAGCCTAAAAATCGTACGTTCAGCAGGTGTTTATCAGCCAGACTGGGGATGATGTGATCTGTAACATATCGACGTACCTCTCGCCCGACACGGTAGCAGTTGCAAAACCAGAATAACGCAGTTCCTCGAAGAAAGAAGGCCCGATAAAGGTAGATGCGGTAAATCAAACCAATACCGTGACTTTTCGTCGTGCAATGGAGTTTACACGACAGTTCTAGGATTTTCGGTAGCCCGAATTCTGCAGTTTTGGGCGTTAACAGATCCTCGGAGCCTGAAATGAGCTTCGTCGGTCGACAACACAATATTCAACCAATCTTCATCTTCCGCCATCTTTTGAAACGCCCACACGGCAAATGCCCTCCGCTTCACTAAATCACCAGATAACAGTTCGTGATTCCGAAGGATTTTGTAAGGATAGCATCGGAGGGTACGCTTAAGTCCCAACCAAACAGTATTGTAGGGAATTCCGGGATGACGTGCGACTAAACGAGCGCTGACTTCCCCGTGCATAGACGAACCCGCAACAGTCTCCATATCTTCCTGAACTGTCTCAGCAGCATTACGCCTTGTGCTCGGTCGGCCTCTAAGGGGTCTATCGTCTAAACAACCTGTGGCTTTGAACTTCGATATCATTCTCGCCACAGCTGCATTTGTCAACGGACCTTCAGCCGTTCGAATTTCCTTCCTATGGCAATAGGATCGTAATGCTGAAATTCTCCATTCTGATAAGACAGCTTCACTAAAAACGCCTTTTCAGATAACGTCAGCATGCTACGACTGCTGGTGCATCTAATTCTCTCTCTCATTACAGCTCCTTTTATACACGATTTCATGCGCAGTCACTGACGCATTGATGTCCAGCGCCATCTAGACATTTTTTGAACCCCCACCCCCTTTTTTTGTTCTAATAAAATCCCATTTCATTCCAAGACTGTGTGTCAATTTTTACTATTACATTATTCCGTGATTTATTAAATTTTCAAATTTATACTGACTTTTTGATCACCCGGTATAGTTGAGTTTACGTAAAGCAGTTTTGAAGTACAAAACACTGTAATATTCTGCAGTTTATTTACATTTCAATGAAAGAGGTTTAACGCGGCATAGACTAGGCAGGATGTGGTAGATTGTTGTTGTTGAGCTCACGGTTTCTCCAACAAAAGCAGTTCACATCATTTCTTGGGGCTATAGAATCAGAATATAGAGTCATATCTTAGCAAAATGGTGTCGCTTAGAAAACTCTATAATAGAGTTTGACCATTGAGAAATGAAATCGTCTTACTCCACAGGTACCTCATCATTTGATACATGATGTAGGCTTTGAGTTGAGATTATTCTTACTGCAGCTGATACGCAAGGTTGTTTGGATTTCGCAGCGTGGTCCATTACGCACTAGCAGTACAAAAATATCTGTCACAGCAAACCGACAGTGAATATACTTTAAAGACTGGCAGTGTGGCAACCCACTATTTCAACAGTTTATTATAGTACTGCTGTGTAGTTTACAGAGTTTTAGGGTATCACGTAAGAGATGAAGGGTACGATTTTTGGTATAATGCATTTTTCGCTTTTGGTTACATTATTTTGCGTATTACACACTTTTTAATCGACTCTGAGAAATTGCTGTGGATCTTCCACAAAATTATTGTACTTTCTTATTACGAATGTAAAAAATCAAAGTACACGGTCAGTCAAAAGTCGCAGTGCGCCCTTATTTAAAAATCTCTGCAGGTATTGAGAAGCCCGAATACTCCGTTAAGTTATTGGAGAGGTGGCCTGTATTTTACGGTATGTACCCAACATGGTCGCCTTCTGGAAATCGGCCATCATGAATATTTATTTATTTATTTTTAAATGGCAACGGGATAGGGTGATATATCAAATAACATCACCTTTTTCTTAGAAGTACCTTCCTGTAAACAGTTTTGTCCATATGATACGAAAGTAACAACTTATTTTGTTTATAAGTACATACTAGACTTTTCCATAAGGAACAGCCATGTGATGTGTTGGACATGGTCTCCTTCATAATCAACGTACGTGTGAAGGCTCTGAATCCAATTATCGTACAACTGCAGAATAATTCTGGAGAAATGCTGGCATATGCTTTCTCAGTGCTTTGCTCGATATTTTCTTTGCATATAAGATATGTTTTACATGGCCCCACAGATATAAGTGATGTGAAGCAGTAGGTCAGCGTGGCTATTTCACAGAACCACGTCGCCCAATCCAACGACGAGGAAATAAACCATCTAACCACTGACGAACAACTGCACCCCGTAGAAAATAACAAGTACAGCTGCCATTCAGAACTAAGGAACACACCACTTTTTGTAGCATTTCCAAGTAACTTTGAGCAATTAGATTCTAGTCATTGAAAACTGATCCAATTAAATAGCTACCCTATGTGCCATACACCATTTTCACCCTTAGGTCGCCAACTACCTGTGAAGGTTTCATCCATTAAAGTTTCTGGTCACTCCAGTGTCTGTGACAGTTGATTTCAACATTAACGAAAAAGTTTGTTTCAAAACTGAGGAAGACACCACTTGTGAAACAGGGATCTCGTTTTATATCTACATCTATATCTATATCTACATGGGATACTCTGCAAATCACATTTAAGTGCCTGGCAGAGGGTTCATCGAACCACCTTTATAATATTCATGTACCATTCCATTCTCGAATTCCGCACGGGAAGAGAGAACATCTGAATCTCTGCGTTCGAGCTCTGATTTCCCGTATTTTATTCTGATGATCATTTCTGCCTATGTAAGTGGCTGTCAACAATATATTCTCGCAATCGGAGGAGAATTCTGGCGAATGAGATTCGTAAGTAGACAACGCCACAGCGATAAACGCAGTGGTTGTAATGATTCCCAAACCAGTTTATCTTTTCCGTGGCGCTGCCTCCCTGTATCGTGACAATACAAAACGGGCGGTTTTTTTTACTCTTTCTATGGCTTCCGTAAAACCCACTAGATACGGATCCCACACTGGGCATCAATACTCCAAAAAAGGACGGATAAGCTTGGTGTATGCAGTCTCTTTAGTAGTTCTGTTGCATCTTTTAAATGTTCTACCAATAAAACGCAGTTCTGATTATCCTTTCCTACTACATTATCTACGTGTTCTTTCCAGTTTAAGTCTGATGTAATAGTATTGTTGTTGTTGTTGGTGGTGTCTGAGGGGACTAAACAGCTAGGTCATCAGTCCCCTTGATGTAATGGTAATTCCTAAGTATTTAGTGGAGTTTATCTTGTAAACAAAGTTTAACAGATTTCTTCTTGTACTCATGCGGACCACTTCCTACTTCTCATTTTTTGATTAATTAACTGCTGTGTCAGATCTTCCATTTGAAGGATAAAACTTGTATTAAAATGGTTTTGTGACACGACCTATTTTTTATTACAGGAAAAAGAAATACATTCGAATACGTTTCAAATTTTTACATTCATCTTCCGTTCTTTTCTTATGTATCACTTATGCATCACCTGGTACATCTTCACCATTTAAACATTTTTTGGCCGGCCGCGGTGGCCGAGGGGACTGAGGCGCTTCAGTCA
The DNA here is from genome assembly GCA_026315105.1 of Locusta migratoria. Taxonomy (NCBI): domain Eukaryota; kingdom Metazoa; phylum Arthropoda; class Insecta; order Orthoptera; family Acrididae; genus Locusta; species Locusta migratoria. The sequence goes on from CM048747.1 coordinate 431,903,397, forward strand.
CGGTCTGCACGGCTCTGACGGTCGGGGGTTCGAATCCCCCCTCGGGCATGGATATTTGTGCCGTCCTAGTTCGTAAGTAGTTCATATGTAGTTTGTATGTTTAGGGACTGATGACCCCGTAGTTAAGTCCCATAAGCTTTACAAACATTTGATTTGATTTGAAACATTTTTTGAAAAGCCTTATTAGTAATTTATCAAATATCTCTGTTCGAAATTTTAATAATTCTTTGGGAATGCCGCCAATGCATGTGGTCTTTCCAGTTTTGTTTTGCTTCTTTTACAAATTCTGTTTGCTCGTTTATTATTCCATCATATATGTAGTTTTTCCATGTATTTCTCGGGTTTATGTTAATAGATTTTTAATATATTTTTCCAAAGAGTCGTCGGTAACATATTTAAATTGTATTTTTTCTTTATAACTGTGTTTCTAATTTTTATTGTTGTTCTCCATGCTTCCATATTCCTTTTACCCCCGATAAAAAAAGTTCAAATGTTTATAAATCTATCGGACCAAACTGCGTGGTCATCAGTCAGTAGCTTACAAACTACTTAAACTAAGTTAAACTAACCTACAGGACAACACACACACCCAAGCCCCAGGGAGGACTCGAACCGCCGACGGCGAGCTATCCCCGATATAGTACTATATTTTTGACGCATTTTTCCCAAGCTTTGTTCTTTGCTTCTGTCAACTATTTCCAGTTATTAACTAGTTGTGCATTTAGTTCTATTTTAACTTGAACATTTTTGGTATTTACGAATTTTAAATATTTCTCTTTCTTTAATTTCACTTCCTCTTCAATTGTTTCATCTCAGTAATGTAATGAACGGTTTGAATACTTTTCTTCTACCTCTCCTAATGCTAATTCATGTAGTTTATACATGATATATTCATATTGATCTATTGTAAGTTGCAAACTCTGTACCAATTTTTCATCTAGTCCCTTCTGTTATGAAAATTATGTGCTTTCTTTCTCAAAACAATTTCAATTATATCTAGAAACTTAGATTTTTTATATATCTTCCATAGTGTCACTTTTATTTTCATCAGTTTTCTTTCTTTCAAAGAAAAATACAAGTTTGGAATTGACTAAATAATGATCACTAAGAGTTATCCTCTATAAGCTGATATATCATGTATTTTTATCCTTGTTGCTTTATTATTATCAACTACTAATTTTTTATTTAATGTCTTCTTATGCCATTACGTGTGTTTATGAATTCCGTTAAGCTGCTAAAAGTCAGTTAATATTGTTAATTTATTTTGTTCAGTAATATCAATTAGTTTGTCTCCATTATCAATTGCAACTTTTTCTCCAAACGGTCCTATTATTTAATTGCCAAATTTGCTTCCTGTTCCACAGTTAAAATCCACTGCAATAATAATCTCCCTTTTTTCTGATGTCCTCTATTAATCCAATTAATTTGTTATATCATCCATGTTTGAAACATAATGGTCCATCTTCACTTATTCCATGTACTCCTAAAATAGTAATTTTGTGTTCATGAATATTGATATTAAATTTCATCTATTGGTTCCCCGTTTGTGACCATTATTTCTCATTTGTTTTTCATCACTATTGATAACCCTCAATTTTCTCTTCTATGTTTTTGGTACACCACTATAAAAATGTGTAAATGGTTCTTTCCCTTCTATATTGTGTCCTTTCTTTTCTTTGTTTCTGTGAGTATAATTATATTCTGATTTCTAGTTTCCATTTTTATACCTTGTACAACATTCTTTTGTAATCTTTATATATTCCATACCCCAGTTCTGATAGTCCGTTTTCCTAACCTCTTACGTAACCTACTATATCCATTCTGCTGTAATCTTATAGGCTTTTTGACAGATAGTGTTTTGCCTAATGAATAGGTAGTTAGCCTACTGTATTAACCCCCTACTTGGAGGACCAGGTGATTTTTTTCAAGGTTATCTTCCTTTAGTCTTTGGCAATCGAATACCTTACTACATGGTCCGCCGTGGGTATTTTATTTCAACGGTAATCTCCACATCTGGTGGGCATTCCCCTATCCGTCACCTGGAAAGGCGTCCAATGGGAGACTAGCAACCCCACACGGGAAATATTCATAAAAAATTAATAACATCATTTCTAAAAGACACCGCCATTGACGTATATCCCACGTCATTAGTAAGCTTCCTGAACATCGCAAGAGCGTTCCATATCGAAACTGGTGACGTCTTCCGACGAAGTATGACATGACTTGCTACACATTTGAAACTCCTCTGCACTAGCCACTGTGTAACGCGATATGTTAAAAAAGTGTTTTCCAGCCTGTGGGTTGCGACACCCTAGTTGGTCACGCTCTAACAGTGGAGGAAAGGCCGTGCGGTTCTAGGCGCCATGTCAGGGAATGTGCGGCCGCTCCAGTTGGGATTCGGATCCTTCAGTAGGCGTGTGTGTGTGTGTGTGTGTGTGTGTGTGTGTGTGTGTGTGTGTGTGTATTCTGTCATTAGAATTGAAGTTATGAAGTTAGTTTAAGCAGTTAGTAAGTCTAGGAACCAACGAGAAGATTAGTTTAGTACCAGACATTTACGAACATTTCAAAATATGAACATTGTTAAGTTGGGGTTTGGGTCACAGCACCAAAAGCATAAGTACTTGCATCACAAAACAAACCACCCAGTGCATGTCTGAATACTAAGGACTCTATAATATAAAAACGTGGCGATAAGTGACATTTATTTTAAGTGAACTTAATATAAACCATATTAATTTAAATCATATGTATTTTAGACCCAGTAGTTTTATAAAGGTATCATCAGATAGTCTAAGTATCGCCTCGATAGTGGGCGGAAAGAGTGGGCAAATCACGCACACATGTCCAGGATAATGTTCATGTCACATTCGTGGAAGTTCAGGGAAGGTTTGAACGGCGACAAAATATGAAAAAAAAACGAGTAAAATTTAGAATTAAAACATGTAAAATAATGACTTGGTTGTTGTGTTGGTTGCGTTCAGAAATATACTTTCAAAGACTAAAGTTCGCTTTACACGATCTGTACTCGTATATGAAGTGTCAAAGATAAAAATGAATTGCTGTTCGTTAGTCTCGCTAAAACTCGAGAACGGCTGAACCGTTTTGGCTGTATATCATTACATAAACCACGGAATCTATTGTGATGAAATCTGGCGTAGAGACTGCTTTAGCGCTGAAGTACCGGATAAGATATTTTAGAAAGTCTGTAATTCAAGATATTTTTTGATATGAAGTATATAAAGCGAAATATCGAACAATAATTACCCTGGAAAAACTATTTCCTCTTTGACTTCTTAAGTATTTTTCAGAAGTAATAATTAACTTTTAAAAATGTATTGTCCCTGTTGTAAAAATGGACAGAACGGCAGAGCAACAGAAGTATGTATGTACTCTTTCTTTGAACATCAAATGTGCAAAATTGTATCGCAATGGTACGAATGATATTGATATACCAAAGAGCCCTTTCGGTTTTCCATAATTTTTCTATTTTTTGGCCAATTATTATACATATTTTTACTTCACTGAAACCTTACTCTCGCTTTGAACGGCGAATGTGAAAAAATTTTTTGCAATCAGATGAATTTTATTAATATTTCATTGCTAAATCTGTTTCTACTTTTTCCATTTTCCGGGAATCTTTTGCAAATTTTTATTTCATGAGAACGTTACTGTTGCTTTCAACGTGAAATATGCAAAGTTTTATCTCTATCAGACGAATGATATTGATATGCCATTGAGAAAAGCTCCTTCAGTTTCTCACGAATTTTCAAATTTTCCGTGTAACTTTTCCGATTTTTTTTATTCATAAGAATGTTAATCTTTCGTTGAACGTCTAATGATCAAAATTTTATCGCAATCGGTTCTCAACTTATAGTGTTGAAAACATATAGAAACACATTGAAAAAGGGACTTGGTTCGAATTTGGCGATTTCCTTTGTAACTGCCCCTATTTTGTTTTACTGAAATCTTTTCAGAAAACGTAATGAACAAAACAAAAACAGAATTACCCCTCTCCGTCGTGCGAATGCTGTACTCAAGTGATGGTCTTACAACCATGTGGCAACTGACTTTTATTCAGTTTTTCACGAATTTTACTACATTCTGGGCGACTAAAGGCTGTTTCAGTTTTCCCCATTTTCCTCTTTTTCCGGACAGCTTTTCCATATTTTATCACTGTTTAAACCTTCCCTGGACTAACACGAATTATTCAAGACTAAAATTAGCAATATCGGTTCAGCCGTTCTCGAGTTTTAGCGAGACTAACGAACAGCAATTCATTTTTTTATATATAGATAGATGATTAATATTTAATTGCACAATTCGTAGATTTTTTTATAATATGGTGTGATAACAATTAATTAGCATAAACTGTCTTTTCAGTAACCATACGGTAGGTAAATGAACAAAATGGACTAAGTAATACGGAGAAATTCAGTGGGTCCGTTCTTAATGAGCATTATTCGCTTCTTAGTCTTAGTCTCGGTCTGAAATGCGGAAACGTAGTTCTGGAAAAAAATGTATTCCTGTGGGAAGTAACATAAAAATTGGTTAATTTGTTCCATTAAGAAAAATACACACAAAATTTGTCAAGGAAATTAAATTCATTGTCCATTTTTCTACAATTAACAGTCCATGTTGAAGTTTTGGAAAGAGGGTTAATAATCAACTTGCTGCATTTTGGAATAAGTAAATTCATTGTTTATGAGTTAACACGAGAAACGCTAATACTTGAGCATACCTACCACCGCAGCTGGGTCACCTGTGACACGGATATCATCGCTTTTTATTCTCCAAAGTCAATTGGCTATTGTTGCTATCAGTGAATCCATTGTTTAAAGTGCTGGGTATTTTATTACAAAATAAACAAATCTATAGTAACTTTCGAAGGATATAAAATTATTATTAGGAAAACTTACAAATATTTTCTGAGTATTTTTAATCGCTAGCGTTACACATTGCGCACAAATAATAGTTCTTTGAAGTTCATTCTTTGCGGACCGTTTTCGTACACACATCGTACGTTCAAAATGTTTCCAGTGCCGTCTGAGTTCCTAAGGCAGAGGGTTACCTGTAGTAGTGCGAACACTGGTCTTCCTGGCTTCAGTGTACTTCTCAGCAAGCACCTTCCTCAGCTGGAGTATGAAGCCCTTGCGTTTAAATTTTTTTTCTCATTTAGATCATTGTACAATATCCGTACGTTAATTGCAGCTAATCCCTCAAGTTGTAAGATGCGTGAAACTGCCAATGTCTGGATGGTGTTTTGACTTTGTCGAGCCATCATTATTTTCGACCCATCATGATTCAAGAAATCGTCGCGTGATATAATAACAACTCCGATGAAGAATATAAAACTATAAATTGTTATAATTCGTCCTCAGATGTAAACTCACACTGAGATTCATGATCGGAAATCTCATTTACAGCATTTACAAAACCATCTTCTGTTCTCACAAGGAGACAACATGGGTATCAAATTTCAGAATTTGTTTATGTTTATGGATCGTCAAGTTCAGATCTAAAATAGTAATCAGCCAATTCCATTCGACACAACTCTCAAAAATGCTCGAGAAAATCGACTTTGAAGTTTTGCAAGTACTTGTAATCACCAATAATTGAATGAGTTGCAGCATCTGTCGGTGTAATTTAGGTGGTAGCGTTCTGGTCACACAACGTGGTTAGAATCCTGCTGTAACAGATATATATTTTATGTACATGAACTTCCCAAAGCAGCGTTGTAGCTCTTCACAAACTCAACAATCAAAGACAACCGTCGTCCACTAACAGCGAAGCCATACAGTAAAAATACATAAATAAAATAAAATAACATAAAAATTGTAACTTTCTGTGTATTTTTGATTAAAACCATCATTATTAACAACCTTTTAAAAATATAGAAAATTACTAATTACAAAAATACGTGCATTTTTCGTAAAAATACTATAAGATATTAAAACTGTGTAAGTACTCGAACACAATGAAAAAATAAATTGTCACTGCCAGATTCGAACGATCGACCCACTAGATGTAAGGCCAGATCACTTCTACCTGAGTTACACCGATAGATGCTACAACTGTCATATTATTGGTTCTTAGATGTGCTTAGAATTTTTGACATTTGCGTCGTAGGGCATTGGTAAATTGCTATTTGAGTTTTCACATACCATAAATATAAAAAATAAATTCTAAAATCCGATACCTATGTCGTCCCCTTGTTAGACGTTTGGACATGTGTGTATAGCAAGAGTTATGTAGTCTCTGACCATAACTTGTTAGTCATGAACTGTATGCTGAAACTGAAAAAACTGCAGAAAGGTAGGAAAATGAGGAGATGGGACTTAGATAAATTGAAGGAAAGTGAGGTTCTGGAGAATTTCAGAGGGAGATTTAGGCAACAATTGACAGAAACAGGGAGAAATAAAACAGTAGAAGAGGAATGGGTAGCATTGATAGATGAAATAGTGAAGGCAGCAGAGGACAAAATAGGTAGAAAGGCAAGACATACAAAAAATCCTTGGATAACACAGGAAATACTAAACTTAATTGATGAAAGGAGAAAATATAAAAATGCAGTAAATGAAACAGGCAAAATGGAGTACAGACGACTAAAAAATGAGATCGACAGGAAGTGCAAAATGGCTAAGCAGGAGTGGCTAGAAGCCAAATGCAAATCTGTAGAAGAATGTATAAGAAGGGGAAAAGTAGATACCGCCTACAGGAAAATAAAAGAGACATTTGGGGACAAGAAAAGCAACTCTACGAATATCAAGAACTCAGATGGGAAACCAGTTCTCAGCAAAGAAGGGAAAGCTGAAAGGTGGAAAGAACACATAGAGCAGCTCTACAAAGGAAATGAACTTAGGGACGATGTTGTAGGAAGGGAAGAGGAAGTGGATCAAGATGAAATAGGAGATACTATACTTAGAGATGAATTTGACAGAGCCTTGAAAGACCTAGGTCGGAATAAGGCCCCAGGAGTAGATGACATACCCTCAGAGTTACTAAAGTCTCTGGGAGAGCCAGCCATGACAAGACTATTTGAACTGGTGTGTAGGATGTATGAGACAGGCGAAATGCCCTCAGACTTTAAGAAAAATGTTATAATCCCCATTCCAAAGAAAGCAGGTGCAGACAGGTGTGAAAACTACAGAACCATCAGTTTAATAAGTCATGGTAGCAAAATTTTAACACGAATTATCTACAGGAGAATGGAAAAGCTGGTAGAAGCTGACGTCGGGGAAGATCAGTTTGGATTCAGGAGGAACATAGGAACTCGGGAGGCAATACTCACTTTACGTCTTATCTTAGAAGATAGATTAAGGAAAGGCAAACCTACATTTCTAGCTTTGGTAGATTTGGAGAAAGCATTTGACAATGTTGACTGGAATACACTCTTTCAAATTCTGAAGTCAGCAGGGGTAAAATATAGGGAAAGGAGACTTATTTACAACTTGTACAAAAGCCAGACCGCAGTTATTAGACTCGAAGGGCATGAAAGGGAAACATCAGTTGGGAAGGGAGTAAGACAGGGTTGTAGCCTTTCTCCGATGTTATTCAATTTGTACATCGAGCAGGCGGTGAAGGAAAGCAAGGAAAAATTTGGAATAGGGATTAAAGTTCAGGGGGAAGAAATAAAAACATTGCGTTTTGCTGATGACATTGTAATTCTGTCAGAGACAGCAAAGGACCTGGAAGAGCAGTTGAATGGAATGGACAGTGTGTTGAAAGAGCAAAACAAAAATAATGGAATGCGGTCTTAGAAAGTCGGGCGATGCTGAAGGAATTAGATTAGGTAACGAAACAATGAAGGTGGTAGATGAGTTTTGTTACTTGGGTAGTAAAATAACATGCGATGGTCGCTGTACGGAGGATATAAAATGCAGAATGGCACTGGGAAGAAAAGCATTTTTTAAAAAGAGAAATTTGCTGACATCGAATATTAATTTAAGTGTAAGGAAATCTTTTCTGAAGGCATTTGTGTGGAGTGTTGCCTTGTACGGGAGTGAAACATGGACGATAAGCAGTGTGGACAGGAAGAGAATAGAGGCCTTTGAAATGTGGTGCTACAGAAGAATGCTGAAGATTAAGTGGGTAGATCGCATAACTAATGAAGAGGTACTGAACAGAATTGGTGAGAAAAGGAATTTTTGGCATACCCTGACCAAAAGAAGGGATCGCTTGGTAGGACACATTCTTAGACATCGAGGTATCGTAAATTTAGCATTGGAGGGAAGCGTGTGGGGTAAAAATCGCAGAGGGAGACCAAGAGACGCGTATAGTAAGCAGATTCAAATGGATGTGGGTTGCCGTTCTTATCAGGAGATGAAAAGGCTTGCTCAGGATAGAGTAGGGTGGAGAGCTGCATCAAACCAGTCTCTGGACTGAAGACCATAACAACAACAACTGCACAACTAACACCGTCTTTCATGGAACCGCGAGTTACGACCTTCTTTCTCTCCTCTCGCTGCTGAAGAACAGCATCGATGTCACGTATTAACATATAAAATGTCTCGCAATTGTTCGTCAAATTCAGTCTAAAAATAAACGCGAAGCTGTACGAGGTGCGTGATTACTATTAAGGCTGCAACAATGCGCCAAAACTGACCCGCCCGAGGTTCTTAAGTAAATCTAGAATCTAGATTTTTCTCTTTTAATGCTGCGCCAAGGAAAGTGAAGTTATTGAATGTGATCCTTAGCAATCTAATTTGATATAAAATCGTATTATATGGTCACGAGTAACCGAGCCGTGGTTCAAACAAAGATAGTTGCGGTGCGGTTCAGGATGAGGTGAAGAGTTAGGGGGGAGAGATTGGCTACATTTTTTCACTTGGAACAGTCATAACGGAAACGTCGAGAGAAACCGTAATAAAGGGTCAACGTTACAGTACAGTATTATGAACCTACCAGGTTGGCGGTTAGGTCATGACCCAGTGCTCGTTGCGTAAGTCGGAGCAGTGGCTGCGGAAAGCGGCACGTAACTTGGGAGGCAGCCTTGATCCCCGAGGAGCGCCTACAGAGGGAAGTCAAACAGTCGACTGCCGGCGCCGCACTCCGCCTCCTGCCCTCCATTTCCGGTGCTCGGCAGCCTCGCTTTCAGCCGCCACCCGATACTTTAAGAGCCCGCGGAAAGCGGATGACGTGCCCGCTCTGAGCTGCTTCCAGTCCCACCGCCGAATTTTATGTGAGAGCCAGCTGCTCCTCCGCGGATTAACACCGAGGAACTTCTGTTACGCCTGGCTCTCTGAAATCACTCTCCACCGTGTAACACGAGTGTAGCAGTTACCATGACGACGATAGAACCAAAATGAATCCAACGTTGCCTCAGACATTTCACGTATGATTAGGTGAAATTAAGTTAAAAATCCTGTTCAAAAAATTAACGTAGACAATTAGTGTTTTCGTGGTGGCAGGGTGGTGGAGATGGGGGGGGTAAGAAAATTTATTTTTATATTCACTTAATTGAAGCCCATTTTATGATAGAGAAACTAGATTTAAAGCAACCGATCGACAGTATAGCAATAGACACTCAGAATCGCACAAAAACAAGTAACTAAAAAGACTATACAATAGGTTCAAATGAAACTGTTTATAATGTACACTGAAACCAAAACGGATCGCCTTCTTGGGATATTTGATGAGAACAACAAAAATTAGGATTTGCAGGAGACTAACTGAGAAATTTAGGAGCAGGGAATGTGGCATTAGCTGCATTATGGAGATCAAGGAGGATAATATGAAATTACAGATTACGATTGAGTATTTGAAAGGCAAGACATGTAAGCTAAAGATATTACAGATTTAAAAATATCACACTACCAACGGCAATTAAGGGATACGTAAGGGTCATTTACGATGAAGAGAGGAAAACACGATCTGAAAGAATGAATAAGTAATGGTAGAACAAATAATAATAATGGTAGAACAAATACTAATACCCATACCTAACTCTGATCGAAAGATGCAGAAGAGCCTATAATTTTGCCCGAAAATCCATTCGGTTTTCTACGTTGTAGTACCTGATTTTTAAAATAATAAGGAAAAACGTTCATGGTTGTTTCAGGTGCCATTCGCAAATTATGTCCATCTATTCAACAAAAATTATTCACTAGTGATGTAATTTACAAATTACAGACATATGGAGGAAATGCTTTACTGACGGTTGTCAGTGTTATACACACAGGGTGTCCAACAAAGGACTTCATAATTTTAAAATTAAATAACATGATAAATAACATAGATAGGTAGTCCAATATGACGGTATGATTTCTGTAAAGGTGGAAGAAATTTTGTTATTATTATTGTGGGCTTTGTGGAATTGTTCATTAGTAATTGCTGTGAACTCACGTCTCCCTCACACATTAACCCAGTATTATTCAATATTACAGTTCATGTGGCTGTGTTTAAGAGTAATGATTCATCTGGAATAATACAAATAATCTTTTTCGGCATTGTATTTACATGTAATTATGGATGGCCTTATTAGTTGCCGTCTTAATAGTCATTTGTAGGTTTTACTGGCGATCTTTTGCCAGTAAATCACACCTTCAAGAATTCCGTTACGAGCACACGAAGAGATACAATGAACATATTTTCATCGGCAAACTGGGCGAAACCTTACGCCCTGAATATGCTGCCAGTAACTTCGTTCAAGACAACATCAATATAAATCTGATGTCTAAATTAGTATTCGTGTCACATCTCATTCCATATATTCTACATTTAAAAAGTATTTGTAACTCCTTACCGAAAACTACTGTGCATTTTAACTGCTTACGTAACTAACATGTACACAGCATAATATTATTCCTGCAGTGAAGGCTTTCACGACCGGCTGAAATAATCGCTGTTGTATCTTCCGGGTTATGTGGTCGTGGTCGAAGAAACATATCTGCTTCTGACGTTTCGTCCAGAGCTGCGCTGAACATCCTCAGAGGTACTACTGGTAGCGGTGAGTCTTGCCGACTGACGAGTCGGGCGTCGGAGAGCGGTATAAATACTGTCCAAAAGGGGGCGTGGTCAAGTGTTCACGTGCGCAGCAGAGATAAGCCTAGTCAAAGATAAAACATAACTTTCGATAGTCGATGGTCAAAGATAAAAGCGTAACTACCTACTCTGAAGAGCCACAGTCCATATGTCATTAAGTTTCATTGTTCCTTCCTTTCTATTAAAATTATCCCTATGTTTGTATATTTCTATTGCTTCTCTGTGCAGTCGTGGATAACAGTTCGTCGTTGTAGATAAAATTTCTGTTTCGGAAAACTTTACTTCATGAATTCCTGATTGGAAAACATGTTCAGCTACAGCTGATTTCTCAATTCTACCTAGTCGGCAAAGACTTTTGTGTTCTTTCAGTCTTGTATTCACACTCCTTTTTGTAGTACCAATATACACTTTTCCGCAAGAAAACGGAATGTTGTACACCCCACTAGATGATAGAGGAGGGCGTTTGTCCTTAACAGATCGGAGTGCCTGACTTATCTTGGTTTAAAAACCGGTCTGATATCGTGTTTGCGTAAAATCTTTCCTATCCGATCCGTAACTGTTTTAATGAAGGGGAGAGAAACGGTGTTCTTCCATCGTTGTGTTTAGTTGCTGTCCTTTTGTTTACCTCTCCTTGGTCGCAGAACCCTATTTACTTCTTTCCGTGTATATCCATTTTTCTCAAAAGCCTGCATCAGATGATGTAACTCGGCATCTAGGTGTTCTGGCGTACAAATTCGTTTAGCTCTGTCAATAACACTTTTAATGACCCCTCTCTTTTGCTGAGGATGATGGTTGGAATCCTTGTGCAAGTATCTGTCCGTATGCGTGACTTTTCGGAAAACCTTATGCTTCAAACTTCCATCCGTCTGTCGCATAACTGAAACATCCAAGAAAGATATTTCGTTGTCATTTTCCATCTCCATAGTGAATTGGATCTTTGGATTTACACTATTCAGATAATTAAAGAAGTCTTCCAATGCTTTTTTACCGTGTGACCAAACGACATATGTGTCATCCACATATCGAAACCAACGATTCGGTTTCTTATTTGCTTTTTCCAGAGCTGACTCTTCGAATCTTTCCATGTAAAAATTAGCGATTGCAGGACCTAACGGGTTGCCCATTGCGACACCGTCAATTTGCTCATAAAACTCATCATCCCATTGAAACTGACTCGAAGTAAGGCAGTGTCGAAAGAGAGCGGTCAAATCTCCTGGGAAAAGATCCGTTATATAAACCATAACTTCGTTGATAGGAATCATAGTGAACAACGACACTATATGAAAACTTACAAGAATGTCTCCAGGAGCGAAGTTTAGTCCTTCAATTTTCTCAATAAAATGACGTGAGTCTCTTATATAAGAGTCAGTCTTACCAATGTATGGTTGTAGACGAGTTGCCAGATATCTTGCTACTTCGTATGTTGGTGAATTGATAGCACTGACGATCGGTCTCAGAGGAAAATCAGTTTTATGTATCTTGGGTAGCCCATAAAGTCTGGGACACATTGCTTCAGATTTCAATAGGGCTTTCTTATCATCTTTCTGAATCGAAGTGGATGACTTTATCAGTGCGTTTGTTTTCTTCAGTACGATGGCTGTAGGGTCTTTCTTCAGTTTTTTATAGTGTCCTGAGGTTAAATTGATCAAAATTTTGCTACGATAATCCTCCTTATTTAAAACAACAGTTGCGTTGTCTTGTCAGCGGGAAGAAATACTATCTCTTCATCTGTATTTAAATCCTTTAGAGCCTTTCTCTCTCCTTTCGTTAAATTACTGTTCAAAGGTTTACTGTGAAATTGATCTCTGGAATAAAAAAAATTACCTCAGGTTTAGCTCCATGGAAGCCGTAATGGAAACAACTACTAAGAGGCATAAGAAGAAGTTCGAAAAATTATAATCTAAGGTACAATGTAGTAACAATATTGTGATGTCCAGCACTGTTGTTAATAAGTCAGCAAGAACCTTATCTCAAGACGAGATTTCAGTCCTTGCAAAAGGAGGAAACTATGCCATAGCACCTTTAAAATACCAATTGAGGAAATTATGGCAAACGTTGAAGCAGGGATTCGAACCCTCCCCAAAGAAACTGCTAATGCAATTCGAATCGAATCCAATAGAGTTCTGTGCAACAGTAAACTTTTGAACAGTAATTTAACGAAAGGAGAGAGAAAGGCTCTAAAGGATTTAAATACAGATGAAGAGATAGTAGTTCTTCCCGCTGACAAGGGCAACGCTACTGTTGTTTTAAATAAGGAGGATTATCGTAGCAAAATTTTGATCCATTTAACCTCAGGACACTATAAAAAACTGAAGAAAGACCCTACAGCCATCGTAATGAAGAAAACAAACGCACTGATAAAGTCATCCACTTCGATTCAGAAAGATGATAAGAAAGCCCTATTGAAATCTGAAGCAATGTGTCCCAGACTTTATGGGCTACCCAAGATACATAAAACTGATTTTCCTCTGAGACCGATCGTCAGTGCTATCAATTCACCAACATACGAAGTAGCAAGATATCTGGCAACTCGTCTACAACCATACATTGGTAAGACTGACTCTTATATAAGAGACTCACGTCATTTTATTGAGAAAATTGAAGGACTAAACTTCGCTCCTGGAGACATTCTTGTAAGTTTTCATATAGTGTCGTTGTTCACTATGATTCCTATCAACGAAGTTATGGTTTATATAACGGATCTTTTCCCAGGAGATTTGACCGCTCTCTTTCGACACTGCCTTACTTCGAGTCAGTTTCAATGGGATGATGAGTTTTATGAGCAAATTGACGGTGTCGCAATGGGCAACCCGTTAGGTCCTGCAATCGCTAATTTTTACATGGAAAGATTCGAAGAGTCAGCTCTGGAAAAAGCAAATAAGAAACCGAATCGTTGGTTTCGATATGTGGATGACACATATGTCGTTTGGTCACACGGTAAAAAAGCATTGGAAGACTTCTTTAATTATCTGAATAGTGTAAATCCAAAGATCCAATTCACTATGGAGATGGAAAATGACAACGAAATATCTTTCTTGGATGTTTCAGTTATGCGACAGACGGATGGAAGTTTGAAGCATAAGGTTTTCCGAAAAGTCACGCATACGGACAGATACTTGCACAAGGATTCCAACCATCATCCTCAGCAAAAGAGAGGGGTCATTAAAAGTGTTATTGACAGAGCTAAACGAATTTGTACGCCAGAACACCTAGATGCCGAGTTACATCATCTGATGCAGGCTTTTGAGAAAAATGGATATACACGGAAAGAAGTAAATAGGGTTCTGCGACCAAGGAGAGGTAAACAAAAGGACAGCAACTAAACACAACGATGGAAGAACACCGTTTCTCTCCCCTTCATTAAAACAGTTACGGATCGGATAGGAAAGATTTTACGCAAACACGATATCAGACCGGTTTTTAAACCAACTAAAAAGATAAGTCAGGCACTCCGATCTGTTAAGGACAAACGCCCTCCTCTATCATCTAGTGGGGTGTACAAAATTCCGTGTTCTTGCGGAAAAGTGTATATTGGTACTACAAAAAGGAGTGTGAATACAAGACTGAAAGAACACAAAAGTCTTTGCCGACTAGGTAGAATTGAGAAATCAGCTGTAGCTGAACATGTTTTCCAATCAGGAAATCATGAAGTAAAGTTTTCCGAAACAGAAATTTTATCTATAACGACGAACTATTATCCACGACTGCACAGAGAAGCAATAGAAATATACAAACATAGGGATAATTTTAATAGAAAGGAAGAAACAATGAAACTTAATGACATATGGACTGTGGCTCTTCAGAGTAGGTAGTTACGCTTTTATCTTTAACCATCGACTATCGAAAGTTATGTTTTATCTTTGACTAGGCTTATCTCTGCTGCGCACGTGAACACTTGACCACGCCCCCTTTTGGACAGTATTTATACCGCTCTCCGACGCCCGACTCGTCAGTCGGCAGTAGTACCTCTGAGGATGTTCAGCGCAGCTCTGGACGAAACGTCAGGAGCATATATGTTTCTTCGACCACATAACCCGGAAGATACAACAGCGATTATAATATTATTCCACCTGATGATGGGGGTTTAAACCTTCGAATCGCGTTGTGAGTATAACAAAACAAAGTGACTGGTAACAGATATACCATTTGTTTTAATCAGTTTTAAACAACAGTCACGGTAAAGCCCAAACCAAAATGTTTTCATTTAAAGTAATAATTTTTCGTCTAATGTGTAAGTGAAGCGATTTTAGGTGATGACATTTTCATAATCGCTCAGCTTCGCAGCAGTAACGTCTCATATAATTTCATCTGTAAGATAATCATTCCACTTTTCTTCTTCCCGTTATTTTTCCTGTGTTAAATAAAATGATATATTATGATTTCGTGTGTTCATTACCGTTAAACCAGACTTACAAAGCTATCCATCTTAGCTATTAACAGACACGAGGACGATTATTCCGGTAACAGACAAGATTCGGAAATTATCTATGTCCGATCACGCTTCGTTCGTTTGACAGAGATTTTTGTTTCACGTACTTGGCTTCGGACGATAAACGAATGAAAAGCTGAGTACATACGCAGCAGTCTTTGCGTGCATTTTTGGCTCGTGAAAATGGCTTTATGGGTGTCCATTACCGGAATGAATAGTCATAAATACCATTGGTTCGCAGAACATTCTGGATTCAGAGATATGCACATTGCTTTGGGCCGTTACATACAGTGTTTCTGACTTTTGAAATAAAATACACTGATCTGTGTTTCTGACTTTTGATATGAAAGAGGCAACCGACGATTGGGTATATGAGATAGAATGCGATACGTCTACAGCACATCAGTATGAAAGTAATTTGTTTCACAGCGTTTAATTTCAGAAACGCACTGCATACGCGATCCACTTTTTCTAATCAAAGTCTGTTTCGGCTTCATATAAAACAAAATTTCCTTTGCTACATCGTGAAAACGGCATTGACCTGTTTCTCTGTCGCTGATGTAGAAACCAAGACGCGGTATCTCTGCCGGACTTCATACGCATTTTTATTGATTCAGAAGCATGGCAGTTATGCTTGCGAAATCGTAAGCAAATAACGAAAAGAACAAGTCCTGGTGGTAATTTACGGACGTACGAAATATCTTTGTCTGTCCACCTGTGTGAAGAGATTTCTTATTATTATTATTAGAGGATTAATTAATAAAAAATATTAATTAATAACATCTTGTCGTATTCCTGTTATCCTCCACCAAGCCTCTTCATCCAGCGCTTCTTTCTTGTCGATGCCGCGATGTTCCATCACTCCATTTATTTGATATGTCCAAGAGCGTCGTGGTCTTCCGCGCTTACGTCTGCCGGGTGGTTTCCATTCATAAACTTTCTTATGCCACCTATGATCTGGCATTCTCGTCATATGTCCGTACCATTTCAGTGCTTTTCTTTCAATTCTATCACTGTATCATTTGCCTTCATTCTAGCTCTCACTTCATCATTAGTTTTTCTTCCGATTCTTGATATTCTGGCACTCCCACGCAAATAGTCCATTTCCACAGCTATTAGTCTTCTTTTGAGATCCGCACTTAACATCCATAGTTATGATCTATAGCATAGCTCTGATTCAACCATTATCTTACCTACTCTTTTCTTATTATTGTTGGAAATATTCTTATCCCACCAAAAAGAATTCAAATAACCTAACATCATTCTGCTTTGTTTTATTCTGTATTTTACTTCAGTGTGGCCCAATCCATTTTTATCAATAGGTGGCACTAGATATATAAATTTCTCTACCTGTCTCATAAACGCTTCGTCATTGATGTTTACTTCAAATTTAGTATCACTATTCACCACCAGATACTCTTTTTGTTATACACATTTGTAGCCCCCAGTTGTTCTATTCGTGATGTAATCGTCATAATCATGTTGTGCTATAATTGCTTGATCGTCAGCAAAACTTAATGAAACTATCTGTACATTGTTGACTGTGATTCCCATTTCTCTGCAGCTGTTCTTCCAATTTCGGAGAGCCACTTCGACAAATAAATTGAATAAAATTGGTGACATACTGCAACCTTGTCTCATTCCTTTAGTGACATTGATAGGTTCTGATAACTTTGAACCTCGTTTAATCTGTACCACATTATTTCTGTACATTTCAACAATAATTTGTAAAAGGTGATCATCCATACCTATATCTTTCATGGCTTTCTACACCTTAGATCTAGGGACTGTATCGTAAGCTTTTGCTAAATCTACGAAGGCAATGTGTAGCTCCTTAACTACTGCTATAAATTTCTCCATTAGTTGTTGTAAAATAAATAGGTTAGCAGAACATGATCTGTTCTGTCTAAAGCCGCTCTGGTCTTCCCCAATATGGTGGCCAACATTTTGTCTAATTTTTTCAAACATTACCTTGCCAAATAAGCGGCTCATTTTACAGTTGACACTGATGCCTCTATTTAGTTTGGAACTTTTCTATTCCCTTTTTTGAAAATAGAAACCATATACGACTTTTTCCATTCTGAGGGAATTTCAAACCTTGTACAACAGTTGTTCATCGGGCAGGCTATTCGCTTCTTTAGATACCTTCCTCCAGCCTTCAATAATTCAACAGGAATGTCTCCTGGACCAGGTGATAGGCCATTCTTCATTTTATGTAATGCACAATTCACTCCCTCTGATGTAATGTATATAATTAGATCATATACTTCCATATTCACTTCGTTGCCTTGCGTGTATTATAGCCTATCCTCAGTTAAAAGGTCTGCAAAATGCGTTTTCCATTCCTTTAACGGAATTAGGTTGTCTACTGCTTTGTTTACTTGTTTCCTTCATACTGGTAATTGTCCTCCACACTTCGGTTGTTTCTGATCCACCTATTAGACTCTCAATTTCAATACATTTCTGTTCCCACATCTTGTTCTTTTCTAATTTAATTCTGTTTTTTAAATTGGTAATTTGTTGTCTGGTAGTTTTGCCTGTCTTGTTGCGATTTTGTTGATAACCTTTTTATGTAGAGAGTTTTCTTTTCCCTAATCAACATCTTCAGGTCATCAGTCATCCACGGAGGATCCCGTTAACATAGACTTACTTTCAGTCTCTAATACCTCTAGAGAAATTTTTGTAAGCGCTTTTTTAATATTTTCATATTCTACTTCAACATTGTCATCTTCTGGAATCGCTTTTAGTCCTTTTTCTAATCTACGTTGAAATAAATCCTTGATATTGAAATGCTTCAGGAGGAAGTGCTTATACCGTCCCTGCTCTAATGTCCCATGATTGCTATGGTCGGCCACTTGCCGAGTTGTTGGTGTTTTTCTCCAAGAGATTTCTTCACTTTCTTTTTCATTCGTGTGCCGATTTGTTATTTTTTCATTCATCCATCAAGTCAGTAGTTACATTGGTCTGTCACCGTATTAATGCGAATTCCACGAATGGTGACGAGAAAGGTCTCATACATCCACCTATGGAAGAACTTCTGTGACTTTTAATGACTATGTCGTTCGAGAAGATATTGATTACGAAGTTGATATTACATTGTTCAAATGAGAAATCATAATTTGCTATTGGCTTACATTGGTTCTTTGTTCGTTGAATTGAAATGTATAACAACAATAACGGATAAAGTAAGAAAATAAGGCCCAGATACACACGTTACGTTCATGTAATCGTAAACGTAACTGTTTAGAAGTTGCAGTGGAAGTACTAGATACGGAAATTGAGCTCCTTGTACTGTATGCGTATAGAAAACAATGGCTAGCAGGGTTTTCGCCAAAATCCTTTAGTTAGTAGTCCTGTAGTAACAATCATCTGCATCTAGTTGACAAAAGAGAACATACTTAAAATTCCACACAAGTCTATGATATCTGATATTTAAGGATGGGAAGGCTTTCAAATAAACGCAAATTAGACCATAAAAACTTCCTCAAATCGTCACCCCATAAAACAAAAGTTTGAATTTGACAAGTTACATTAGTAGAGTATTTCATTCATAATATAATAAATCGTTTTAATTACTATGGAAACCTAAGGTGCAATGTATAACTACTGCACCAATTTTAGCTGCCTATACTTATGCACGTTTTCGGATATATAAATGGTGTGTAATAGTGAATAGGACATGAAGCACACGTGCCAATGTGATTAATTGTTGTTATTTATTTACTTATACCACTTAGCTGTATATACCTATTACGAAGCATTGTATACAAATCTGTTTATATACAAATACAAGTGAATATATGTGTACTACATAAATTATGCAGTTATGAAGTTTGGTATTGAGCTACCTTAAACTTCCACACGCCAAATAACACTGTCAGGTGTATAAAAAGCATCACATGAAACTGGAAATGTTGCTTTCTTTTTGATATTCTTGATCATGTTGTTGAATATCTATGCACTGAACTGATTATGGATGACTGCATGAGGTTTGAACGTAGCATTGCCACAACGAGTTCATTATCAATATTCTCCAGTAAGACTCGATCGCAAAATCGTTTCGGGATTTATTTTATACACTGGCTAGGAAAGTATATGTTCAAAGATTTAGAAATGGAATCAGATCCTGTTGTTGAAGTGGAAATGAATTTCTGTCAAAGAACTTTCCTTTATCCATAAAAGTGACAGTAACTTCAAATGACAAATAGTATTAACATGGATCTTGTAGAATTTAAATGTTTGAAGTTAATCACGACACTGTTAGTAACAAATACCTAATAACGATACTACTAGCTCTTCAAATCCTAGAGCTGCTGTTACCGAGTCACCGTCAATTATTTATTCATTTGTAGCAATTGTTTCTCAATAAGACCGCTAACTAACATTTAACCCTTCAATGCAGCTGGATTGACATTAGCTTTGTTTGGCGTATATCGTTCTTGCACGGACATGTAATATGTTTATCTAGTTGTGTAAGTATAGAAAAGAGTCTAAACAGTTCCAGTATAAAGAATAATAAAAGATTGGTAGTTATACTTGGAAGAAAACTAATAAAAGTAAGTATCCAAACATAAGACTAAGGCCTGACGGTCGTCACCACATCACAGATCTCAATTCCCTTGAGGGTTTTATATAGGGTCAACCTATATTAACATTATACAAGCCTTTACTCCTGTATTTTGATCTTGGACATACACATCTTTATTGCTATTTATATTTAAGTACTTCTTGTCCTTATACGTATTATTAAATTTTTTTGTGTTCCCTTGATTTATATGAACTGCCCACAAGTAAACCTCTTTGGGTGTGGGCTCTTTATCATAATTACGTAGTGTTTTATTGCTACTGTGATTTTCCCACTACTTTTGTAAAGAATCTAACCCTTCTGCAGCATGAAGTAACTCACTGTCTTACAACCACGTCACCAAACTTTATTTTGTATTGTAATGGTAGCTTCCGAACCAAAACATTAGCAAGATATTCTTCATCAATAGGTTTGTCAAGGAATTTCGCTTTCGTAAAGTGGCTCTGAATGTACTGTTTGATCGTACCCTGTTTTCTATCGTACGGAATTGGAGCTAACAAATCAAATTTTAGTTTTTCTTGGCTATTTTCACACCAGTATTTTTCTTTGAATTTTTTTTTCAAAATAAACCCATGACAAGAACTCTTCTGATGTGCTGAACCCCATTCTAAAGCCTCCCCAACTAAATAACAAAGTGTAAAATTAATTTTCTGAAAGTCTGTCCAAATAGTTGGGTAACTCTTTCGATAGTTTTATAGGTTGAGCACAATTAGATGAATCTTCTGTTTACTGCATAGGTGAAGTTATTTGGTAGTTATTGGAAATGGCAGGCTGTAGTTTACGGCTCATACCACAGTTGGTCTTGGCCTAACTGGTGGATGGTAATTCCTATGTCACATCTTTGATCTTTTGTATTATGTGAATGGGAACAATTTTATTTTATCTTCTTATGTATTAAGTCCTGTACCTTTTGCTCACATGTGTTATCCAATCCTGAGATTCCTTTTTCACTATCTTCATAATGAAATCTATTTAATATTTCTAACTGACTTTCTGTACGAAGTACTCATAAATACATCTTTCTTCTAATGAATTTAATTTCCTATAGAAGTCGGATAAATTGTCATGAACAGAGCGTAACTTTTCATCAAACACTTGGTTAATAACCGGCACGTCTCTCATTGACTTTTTGTAAAATATCCCCTACTATTTCTATTTTACTCAAAGCGAACTTAGCTTCTACAGATTCATTTACTACAGCGGTTATAATATCTATTGAACAATTTTGTTCTATTAGATTCATTTGTGACTTTATATTATCACACTTAGCTTGAAACCCTTTTATGTACACCTTTAAATAATCTTGAAAGGCGCCAATTATTACATCTTGTTCTTGTAACTTAAGATACATTTCAAATTTTAAAGAAGATATTTCATTCTCGATATCTGATTTTAATTCCCTCAAATTTTCGTGAATATCGATTCTTTGATTAACTACAGAAACTGACAATTCTTATATTTTCCCACTTTGAGTTTCGTTATGACCTACTAATTCATTGTTCTTGATTCTCGATTTGTTCACTACTTTGTTTTACAAGATCAGTTTTCAATTCTCTGGTTTGATTCTCGACTTGGCCACTAATTTGTTTTAAGAGATCAGTTTTCATTTCTCGAATAAGACGTTTTAACTATGGAGGAACAAAATTTGAATCCGTGATCTTTTTAGTCTGAAGTCTTGTTAAATGTATGAACTGTTACACTGATTAAAAGGGCTTTTCACTTTCACAATAATTTGAAAGAAATTAAAGGACCATAAACGATACGCTCACCACAGTGTATACAAATGAGTCGAGGCCCTGCAGTAGTACAGTGTGATCAGCAATTGTTACGCGTCTGCCGGCACCTCTCCGGTCTCCAAACTAAATATTCTTTACTTGTAGTGCTAGATTTGCACACTAATATTTCTTCTCGTCAAGAAGATAGATGTCGTTCCTGCTAAGCATTCATCCAGTATCTGCTTGAAGGATTTAAGTTTGACCGTTCGTTAAACGTCACCAAAAACCACTATTTGTGACATGTATATTTGCAATGAAGTGTTCTTCCTGTCTCACGGTTGAAACATCAAGTATTTTGGACGCTGGTTGAAATATTTTCTGCCAACCGCGAACAAACACTACCATATTTAACTTCCAGCCAGGTTAAGATCGTGATTTAATGAAGCTGTATTAAATTTTATTTAAGCGATCCAGCCTCTGCTGTTCCTCTGTTGTTTCCAAAAAGTGCTGTTATAATTGCCAAGTTTATTGATGTTAATTGTTCAACTGAAATGATCTTCATAAATGTAAAAAACTACTCAATTTTAATGTGAAACTTCTCAACTCAATTTATTCCCCTTATTACATTTCTAGATGAATTTTTGGAACAATGTGTTCAACATCAACCAGGTCATGAATGTATAATACAAATTTCCACGAACATACATAAAAATTCAACAAGAATGAACGCTTAATTTGTCTTTTCTGTCCTTCTCAGCTACTCTTAGATCACGGACAAACTTCTTCAATTACTTTGTATGTCATCGGAGACTACTTTGCGCCGTCTTTCGCCCCCAGAATAATAGATATTGATTCTGGCGGCAGCTTCTGTTCTGCAAAAACCTAATACCAACTTAATATTGAGATACCTCAAGTAGATTTAAAAGTGGTAGTAGTGTTCAATGTAACGCTACACTCTATTAACATGATCGGTTTCGGTTGATTAAACTATCATCATAGGATTATTCATTTCTTGAACTGCATCACAAAGTAAACCTTTCAAAAAGTACTTGATCAACAACATTATTGTTTGCAATTCACAGTTCAAATAAAATGTAAAACACACCACATGTCAATGTCATGTCGCTAAAAGTTAAAAAAAAAAAAAAAAAAAAAAAAAAAAAAAAAAAAAAAAAAAAAAAACTGAACAGTAATATTGGTGAACAATTACATTATTAAGTTTTCCTTCGTAATTTGGTGCATGAAATTAAATATTGAATGATGGCAGGATAATTTTAAAACCGGTCATGTTAATAGTAATAATTAGCGATCATGGCTGTTTTACATAAAAATGTTTCGAGACCAGGTCAAACCAATGGTAGGTAGTATACTGATTAAATAATAGTTTAAAACGCACATTAAAACATGTGGGGCTAAACCTCTGTAGGTTTTAAAGTATATTTTAAGTGGTGATAAAGGGCACACAGTAGATCTAGAGCAATACAAAAAGACTTTCTCCTTATCTTCTACACGTATATTTGATATGTCAGGTATCAGATGACTGCCTATAACTTATGTGAAGGGAACGTGGTACTGAAGCACGCCAGAGGCATCTTGAATGGAATACACCAAGATTGGGGATCAGTTATATTCAGGGAGAGTATCTTTTAACTGTTTCATAAACAAGAATTCAAATTTAAGGAAGACAACTCCCAAGTCCATAGTGAAGGCATCTTCAACGTTCTAATCTATAGCGTCGGTATTGTACGATGAATTGTCCTGCTTTTTTCCGTGATGTGAATTCAGTTAAACATCCTTCTGATAAGTAAAAGTAAAAAGAGTCGCACGTCACTATCAACAAAGAAATTAAAGGAAGTGGCTAAATTAGTCTTGCGGAGGGTATAGGCCAATATTGGTAGTAACTATCATCTCACTCTTTATTAACTGATCTTGCTGTTCAATAAGCTTAAAAACTGTACGCGTGTTTTGGAATGTAGAACCTTTCGTTAAATCAGACAATAAATTGTTCATTAACTCAGCTATTTGGTTTAATTATGGCCCTGATCTTAATGTACAAGAAACAGTGCATTAAATTGATTTTGTGCGCAACGGATCTTTTAAGTAAACAACTGTGACATGTAACCTTTTGAAACAGACACTGACTATACTCAAAAATTTTGACTGCGAGAGAGATATAAGAAAAACCCACAAATCACTTTCTTAATGCTTGACTGTGAGAATTAATGTCGATCAGTTATTATTGAAATCCAAATCAACTATTATCTTACTATCGCACCAATAATGAAATATGTTCAATAATGTTATTCAAATCAACACTCCACTAAATCAAGTAATTATCAAATGAAGGAAGTGGGTTAATTTTCTAACTACGTAAATGAAATATGAAACAGGGTTAAGTTACTTATTATTGATAAACAGCATTACATTACCTACATAATACAACTTCTGACTTGCTGGCAAAGCAGCCTCTGCTCTACATCGGAGCCATACACACAACCCAACCGCTCTCTAAGCGAGCTGAACCACTAGTCTTACTCTCTGTGTCTCTGCACGAGCTACAATGCTATGCAATACATGATCTTTGCCAGAGATGAAACTTTACACATATCGATACATACAGTAGAAGCGATATTATACATTTTCTTGCAAGCAAGTTACTCGATACAAAACAGGAGGCACAATATTAGACATTTTCTTATAAAAATAATTTTTTATGGACACGTTTCAAGCTTACTTAAAATAAAAGTGAGCTTTGGTTCTATTTCAGTCGAAACGAAGACATAAGTTGGATTTACACTACTTTCAGTTGTTGGTCTATGTAAACTTTTATTTGATGTGTGTATTTCTGCTTTTAGTAGATGTCATTCCAGGGTAGCATCGATAATACGCACATAACACAGCTATTAATCGTAAACAAATATGTACCGAGATATTATGAACGGTTCTTCTAGACCTGGACAGCGTAAAGCACTGTAATATTGAATGTCCGATAGCTCTGAAACCTCAGCATCGACACATTAATGATATGCAGCAACATCTGCAGCATTACGAATTATTCGGGGGCCTGTGGCGAAAATTCCGTTTGAACCGGACAATCCGCAGGATAGCTGCAGAGACGATTAATAGGTAACGCGCGAAACATTAGTCTGATCAAAATTTCATCGCGTATAACGAGATTAGCGGCTATCCGATAGCGAGGTGGCAGAATATACTGTAATGTATTTCGATACAGAATATAACTGGCGCGGGCTTATGCAACGCATTCCTCCCTCCCGTGCTGTTCATCATTTTTGTAGCGGCAATGTCCACGGAATCTATTTAGCTTCCACAAATATTCAGAATTAATTTAGTTACTCTCACGCTGGCAACGGAGTGATATTCATACTTATGCTAATCAGGAAATTATCACACGGTGCGTAAACTGTACACTGCTCCGGCAGTCACGGAGTTTGTCTACGCTTTAACGAAGGACGACACTTTACACTCTATAGTTCATTGCTAGAAGTGAAATACTGCGGTAAAAACATGGTTTGAGCACTTTCTTTAGAATTTGAGTGCGCCCTCTAGCTGCTACCAATCTTGCAGGAGCTTGAAACGGAAAACAAACACCTGCTATAAAGAGAATTAGTACAACAATTATAATAACATCCTAAACTGATATGGAAACAAACACGGTATGCCACTTTCAACTATGGTTCTCGGGAACAAACGGATGCCATCACTCTCCCGTGTTGCCTCTCAACTCTCCAGTTTGATCCTTGAGGCTTTTCGCTAAATGTACGAAGCAGGAAGGAAAGTACTTCTTGAAGTTTCTAGAAAGTATGATCTCGAAACTTTGACAGAGCCCTTATCGTGATACAGAACGCCTCCGATGCATTTTCTGCCACTGCAGTTTCTAGATCAAGTCAGTGACGCTTAATGAATCTGCTTGTTAATGTATCAGGGGACGCTTTGGTTTCTTTATTTAAGAAAAAATGTAATTTCTGTGGGAAAGAGATTTAAACAAATTTATTTGCAAATGAAACAAAGTTAGAACAGATGGATACTTTCAAGTCCTGAGGATCTACTTTCTCAAAGATTGGCAACATAGTGAAAGTACTGGAATCAAGGTGTAGCAAAGCTAATGCAGTGGGTGCTCAAGTAAGTTCTACTCTATTCTGCAAGAAGCAAGCCAGTACCAAGACTAAACTAGCAGTGCACCGTTCTATCTTTTGACCATCTGTAATGTGAGGGAGTGAAAGCTGGGTGGAAATAAGTTATTTTATTATTAAGTTGGAGGGAATAGATATGAAAGTAGTAAGTATAAGTGGAGTTACTACCAGATGGGAACAATGGCAGGAGGATGTCCATGTTCAGGCAATCAAAGAGAAACTAGGATTCAACACCATAGACGAATCAGTTAGAGGAAGGTAGCTGAGATGATACGGTCAGGTTACAAGCGTGGGAGACAAATAATGAAATGTTTGTAATTCTGTGAGACGAAAGTACTTTGATCATAAGTCACTAGACTTACAAACTGCTTAAACTACATACCTAAAGGACAACAAACACAACCATGCTCAAGTGGGAATTCGAACCTCTGACGCGGGAGGCCTCGCGATCCTTAACGTGACGCTCCAGACCGCTCGGTTACTCCCGCGCGGCCGCCTGGGAAACGTAAGGGTTCCTAAGAAACTCATGGGTTCAGCAGTAGATGGTAAGAGAAATCGGGGTAGAACAAGAAGAAAGTGATTGGCTTCAGTCAAGAAATATTTAGAAATAACAGGATTAATATCAGACATGGCATCAATGTTGTCATTGATTATGGATCGTGGAGGATATTTATTAAGGGGACTATGCTCCAGATTGAAGCCTGACGCTGATAGGAAAGTAACACCGTGGAATATTGTTCCTATTGTTATTTACTGTGGATTAATATGTGTAATAGCTACAGTCACATCATTAGCGGAGAGTGAAATTCGTTATTTTGTTAATTTGCGGCTGTTTGCTTATGATGCTGTTGTGTCTTTAAATGACTGTAATAGCATACAGGATGACGTAGACACCATTTCTAGTTAGTTTGAAGAATGGTAGCTAGCTCTAAATGCAGAAAAATGTAAGGTCATGCACATAATTAGGAAAAAGCAATTCCATAATATTCGAATACAGCATTAGTAGTAAGCTTCGTGGTGCAGTTAGGTCGTTCAAACATCTAGGCGTAACATTGCAGAGCGATATGAAATGGAACGAACATGTAAAGACAGTTGTGAGTAAGGCGAACAGCCGGCTTAGGTTTATTGGGAGAATTTTGGGAATATGTATTTCATCTGTAAAGGAGACCGCATATAAAAAGCCCTTACGACCACGTCTTGTGTATTGTTCAAGTGTTTGGGACCCGCAACAGATCAGTTTAAAGGATGACATAGAAGCATTTCGGAGGCGAGCATGTAGGTTCGTTACTGGTAGGTTCTACCAATGCGCGAGTGTCACGGAAATGCCCGGGGAACTCAAATGGAGATCGATGGAGGAAAGATGACGTTCTTTTCGAGAAATTCTGTTGAGGAAATTAGAGAATCAAAATTTGAAGCTGAGTTTAGAACGATTTTCTAGGCGCCTACTTACATTTCGCGTAATGATCACAAAGCCAAGATGAGAGAAATTAGGGCTCGTACAGAGGCATATTGACATTCTTTTTCCCTCGTTCTAATTGGAAGTGGAATAGGAAAGGAAATGCCTAGTAGTGTGTCAGTGTTTCATCCGCCACGCAGCTTACGGTGGATGACGGTGTATATATGTACATGTAGATGTTATTACTATAGCCCAACCGCAGTGGCCGAGTAGTCTGCGGCCGCCAGTCACGGTCTGCACGGCCGCTGCTGTTGGGGGTTCGAAACCCCCCTCGGGCATGGATGTTTGTGCCGTCTTTAGTATAAGCTAATTGATAAGTAGTTTGTAAGTTTAGGGACTGATGACTCCGTAGTTAAGTCCCATAACCTTTATAAACATTTGGACGTTTGAACTATAGGCCGCTGAAAAAATCATTATTTTTTAGTAGAAGAAATTATAAAACATTGACCTTTATTTTTTCAGTAGCTCTAAAATTTTACCATGAGTGAAAAAAGTTGACTGCGACGTAGGTTTATGCTTGATAATGGTACGTCGTGATTTCAAAATTAATATTTTAAGTGATTCTGCAAGAAACAGGATGCGGTTAAAACCTTTTAGTTCTTATCTCTTGTTGCAAACTGTATTCTTTCCAACCAGACAGCAAGGGAACGGCAGTACGATAGACGGTGTTTTTGTTCATTCTTTATTATTAGAGGGGCAGAATAGTGAATGGCCTTTCGGACAGACAGCTATGAACAGATTTTAACTCTAAAAGATGTTCCTGCTGAAACACCTGTTAGATACTTTTTACTATCTTATCCAGTGACAACAGACGCCTTTTTTAAACCTAAATAAGGAACAAGAGTGGACGGATATTCAGAATGCTGATAACATTTATGATAAATGCCATGCATTTCTCAACTATTTCTGATGCTCTTCAATGTTGGTTTCTGTTAAAACGCATCAATCAAGGCACTACCACTAACAGGGAGCCTGGACGGCTGACAAGATACAAATATCTCGTAGAAAAAAACATAATTATCTCAAAATGTTAGAAGCAGTCACAAACAAGCTGCAGTAGAGCATTGCAGACAGTATTGCAAGGTTCTGAAAAGTGTCATTAAGAAGGCAGAATGTATGTGAAATAGCTCCTTCTCAGGATAAATTTAAAACAATATGGCAAGTCATGCAGGAAATGTCAACTGCACAGAGTTTGAGATATAAAGTTAGTGCTTCATGGAACTTTTTCTGTTCCTGATAAGTCAGTAATCACTGTCTGAATATACTAGGTGAATTAAATATAACCTCAGCTCCTACAGCCAATCTTATAACAGTCTTAGAAAATTACCTGATATAGCCTTCCTTGAATCTGATAAGGAGAGATTGAGTCAAAAATTAAGATCACCAAGCACATACGACTATTGTGAATGTGATGGAGCTTCTTGCATAATACTCAGGTATTGTTTCGCCTCTGATAGTCCGTACTCAATGCTATCTGTAATTTTTCCTTTAAGGATTGAGAGTTTTCCGATGGATTAAAGTATTCTGTAGTGAAACCAATTAATAACTAGGGAAAAAACACGTTGAAGAGGCGACGAATTTGAGCTTGACTACTGACCCTTCATCTGAACACTTGTCTTGGTATTGAAGAGGTTTGCCTCTCTTTTGGAGAACGACTTTGAAAGCGACAATGAGCGCAGACCATATTACAGCGTGTAGAAGGGGTAGGTGTGGTACTTGCTGCTTACTTAAGTATATTTTATTGTGATGCCGCTTCAGTGACAGAGTCGAATCGTTAAGAGTAGCAACAACAGCTGTCCATAGGAACGTAGTATGGCATTGTAATAATTTTCACAAGAATTGTCAACTAGCTGTCATAGAAGATTAAGCTATCCATCTTTTTAAACTGGGGAAAACTGCGATTTTCGTCAACAGTACATACATATTTATTTGGTCTATTTTTTTGGCCAAATGTAAATGCCCATTAAGGACTTGTGTTTAAATGCAGTCAGTTACAATTATTACTTACTCCGACGACATAATGTCATTCAAGAAGTTAGTCTTTAGTGTCGCAACTTGGAGACGTACAATACTCGCGATTGTCACTTCATTGCACACATAACATAGCTCTTTCTATGGTTTTTTTATCTGACGACGTAAATTCCTGGATATAAATTACAAGATTTTTGCTTCATACACTTTTTGACCCACTTTAGGTTACAGTAGTACGTACAGACAGACAAACATACAGTCGGACAGACAGACATACATCGCGAAATCGCCGTTATTTTT
Source organism: Locusta migratoria (assembly GCA_026315105.1). Taxonomy (NCBI): domain Eukaryota; kingdom Metazoa; phylum Arthropoda; class Insecta; order Orthoptera; family Acrididae; genus Locusta; species Locusta migratoria. Next base: position 431,932,984 of record CM048747.1, read on the forward strand.
GCAAATATCTCTGAAACGATATGAGACATTAGAAAAATTAACGGCGATTTCACGATGTCTGTCTGTTCTACTGTATGTCTGTCTGTCCCTAACGTGTCTCACTTTTTGAGTCGAACCGTTCAACCGATCGGCCCCAAATATTACAGACGTAATTGGTGGCTACCAGAGACCAGAACCTCCCTTTTCAAATACTTCGGCCAAAAAATACGTTAGTAACACTAAAGAAGCCGTTTTTAATACAATTTTAATTGAGAATAAACCGTTCATGTGCACGAAAATTCAGTAACGGAATTCGTATAGGTGAAAATGCTCTGCAACTTTTCTCTGTTGTGTTATTTTCATAACTCGCAACGTTACAGAGATTCTTGCAAAATTAACGGCGATTTGACACCGTCCCTTGATTGTACGAAAACCGGGTGTTCGTAGATGTCACGCGACATTCCTTGGCCAAAACTTTCGCTGGGATACGCCATCTTGCTTGCTGTTTTTTATGATTTTATTGTTACAACTTAGGCATTGAAATATCGATGCAAAGGCGCACTGTAGAATTAACAAAAACACATCGTTCTTAGTACGGTAAATTATAATCTCGTGTCTAAAATGGCATACGAGGAGTTAACTTTTGTCTCCAATAGTACGAGAAATAAGGAACCATTTCGGAACTGTCAGCCGTAGTGTAATGTGCAGCGCTTTAGGTTGTGGTGCACATGGTCGGTTCTTCGAAACCTATCACTGCCATTTTCTTCTTTTTTGCGTCTTGGCTCTGAAAAGGGTTTCAGAAACCCATATTAATTAAACAGAGCCATGTTCTGCAATGCTTATAGTTGTGCATATGTACGAGTGCTCCCTCTAAAATGTGCGTTTGTTTTATATAGTGCACATACCGTGAAATACGTAACAACAAATTTTTATTATTTTTGTCCGAAATGTTTGTAAAAAATCATTAACATTACACGAAATTCTAAAGTCGGCCGTAAAACAGGACAGAGTGATTTTTTTAATATATCACAACTTTCAGTGTTTTTAAAGGGTATGTTTCAGTAGATAGAAAAATTTCAATAATTCAGAAAAAGCAATTACTAACGTAGCTTCATTCTTCTCACTTATATACACGTGGCGTCAGTTCCGAAAGAACAGACGTCACTTCTGATCCTGCAGTTGTTATTATTTAATGTTCACAGAATATATGACATCAACTGCGATTGGGTAAAGATGAAAATTTGTACCCAGCCTGTATTCGAACCTGGGTCTCCTACTTTCTAAGCAGTTGCGCTGACCCCTACACCACTGGGGACACAGTGATCATCGCACCTGCAAGGGCTACCTAAGTACGCCTCCCGTCAGATACAAATTCCCAGCTTCGCCCTGCCCACAGTACTCAAACTAATTCCCGTAAGAGTAAGGGCTTGCCCACACCTCCTCACTAACGACAGGATCATTGCCCGTCACCGGCATATTATTTATATACATATGGCGTCCGTTCCGAACTGTGGGCAGGGCGAAGCTGGGAATTTGTAACTGACGGGAGGCGCACTTAGGTAGTCCTTGCAGGTGTGGTGATCACTGTGTCCCCAGTGGTGTAGGGGTCAGCGTAACTGCCTAGAAAGCAGGAGACCTGGGTTCGAATCTTGGCTGGGTACAAATTTTCAGCTTAGCCCAATCGCAGTTGATGTCATACATTCTCACTTATACCTAACACACTTGATAAACAAAATACGGAGTCACCTCCTGGAAATAGCCTCTTGGCCAATCGCGTGGTAACTGCGTCATCCCAGCTGCACGCCCTGCCTCGTAGACTGGTGAGGAGCGCGACCCGTGTGAGCAGCGCCCGCTGCGGACGAGCGCGTTCGTTAGCGGGCAGCAGCAGCAGCAGCAGCTGCAGGCAGCTGCAGCGCATGTCCGCTGTTCATTATCGTTAATTAGCGTCGAGCAGCTTCCGGGAAACTAGCCACGACGGTGCTTACCTCCACGGATAGACCGGACAATGCCCTAGTCCACGATGCTGCAACACAACAGACTGCAGCGTCTACATGTGGTACTTAGATGCTTGACGTATCTTTTATCTATCCTACCTTCAGAGGTTTTGCAAAGAAAACCTGTCATAAAAACAATAAGAGCACACAAATGCCTTTGTCCACAGAAAGAAAATATACCCTTTTTTTTTTTTTTTTTTTTTTTTTTTTTTTTTTTTTCTTTTTTTTTTTTTTTTTTAAGGATAAGAGATTTCTGTATGAGTCAGCGAACTTCATTTTTTTTCAATATAAATAAAACAGTCTAGTTTTCTAAAACTCTCCTTCATATCTACAACGTAGTTTCGGCAACTGCCTCTTAAGATCTGTAATTAAGATGAAAGGAACATAGATGTGTAGGTTGTACAGTATGGAGCTCCACAGAAAGTTTCAACATACAAATTAGAAAATGAAAATTTTTGAAGATATTTAAAATTGTTAATTTATCTAAAATTATACACAACCAAGAATTGTCTGAAACTGTTGTTACATTGATTATCATAACATGCTACTTTCATTAAATTTTAATGTAACAAGCACAGTCCTGTGAACACCACTATATAAAAACATTCAATCCAATTACTGATAAATTCACGGGAAAAGCCAACTGCAATTTTAGTATTACATATTTATCGAATGGATAGAAAGTACCGGTTATGAAAGTAGGATGAAGTAATTAATTAAGCTTGTGTAAAAAGGAAAACATTATGTCAAGGAATGCATTAATTATGAAATGGTTTGTTTGCTGTACATTATTTATTATAGGATATCATATTTTAATGCTTTTTTTTACCAAAATTTGATTTATAACATGATACATATTCATTATTATAAATGCGCAATTTATATAGCAAATACCTCTCCTTTCACTACCGCTTTCTACAAAAAGCCTAAACGTATGTATCTAAATCCCCAATCGTAACTTTCAGTACGGGATGCCTGCTTCCTGGGCAAGATTGAAGGAGATTCTGTATCGCGAAGTTCAACTGCTACTCTCATTTCCCTATGTTCCCCATAACTGTGAATCTGAATCTCGCCATTTTGACAGCAAAATGCTTATTATGGTGAAACGCATCCACATAACGTGTTAAAAAAAAATTGTTCAAATGTTTATGTAGCTTATGGGACTTAACTACGGGGTCATGTCCCTAAACTTAAAAAACTACTTATGAACTAACTAAGACTAAGGACGGCACAAATATCCATTATCGAGGGGGGATTCGATCCCTCGGCCGTAGTGGCCGTGCAGACCGTGACTGGAGCGCCTCAGTCCCCTCGGCCACCGCGGCCGGCCATAACGTGTTCCATTTAATTGACTCCCCATGAACAAATGTTGACAAGCTTCAGACATTTGTTTTGAGTGTAGCAAGACACTCCACTCTCAATATGCGAGATACCAGGCATTATATACTAATTTAGTTTTATCTGTATGTAAAATTGTAAGTGTCTATGTTGTACATGAGGCCCCAAAAATCTATTAGTGTGTACTGTGATGTGCTCCCACTGGCCCTGGCTTCCACATATTGAATGAAACTTTGTATGTGAGACAGTTTAGGAAGTGCTAGGCGCGCCTCGTCTGTTTTGTGTCGTCGTTGCTTTCAAACTCTGGGTGTTGAATGTCTCTGGGCGAGGTTTCCCAACTGCTGAGTAGAACCCAGTCATAGCAAAGATTGCTAATGTAGCTCGCTCTTAACATCCTTAGCTTGGGGTTGGTCAGGTTACCTGCCTGAAGAATGGTGATGCTGTCTGGGCTCCCCTCTACTACCCCTCTCTAGTAACAGTTAAGCAGTGGTGAACAGAGCTGTTCATCGCTTCTTGGTTCCTGGTAGGGTAAGTACCTCTGGGTTTGGTTCTGCTGTGGCATCGTGGCTCGACTTAGTTCAGGCTCCATAGTCGTACTTATGCCTTTTCGCGAGTTTATTTCTGGGAGTAGCAGCTACACTGTGTATGGTAGTGAGATTTTCCTTAATTTCCTACAAGATTGCTAATTTTATGTCGATTTTTGCTGGAATCTGATTCCGAGGCTCTGATGGTGTTTCGTTAGCATAGTTATTGCACTTTATAACTCTTAAATCACTTCTTCGCCTGTTTAAATATGTTCAATGTCTTTCGCGTTCTTATCGCAGTTGAATTCTAATATTTTCAGGGATTCGCGGTGCCTATTCTGTTTGTACTTTGTCGACAGAACACGTGGACAATATCAGACTAAGCCTTCAGCTTTTCCATCATTCAGTGCACATGTGTGGTTAATAATTATATAGCTAATTTGCTAAGGTTTCCTAGTGAGTGTAGCGTGATAATTTTCCCCGAAAATTGTCTGTTCTAACTTGTAATCTGCGTACTTGTCGGCCCACCTGTGCGCCGATTAGCGTGTTCGCTGTCGTGGTTATTACCATTAAACAGATCTTTTTCCTCTGTGTAGAAAGAACCATTGCACGACGTATATCGCGTTTTTAATTTTCATGAAATAGAATTATTTCACTTCTTTGAATTTTTGTGACCGAACTCTGTATTGTGCTGTAGCAATCATTAACCTTGCTTATCTAATAGATATCATTCCTCTGACCAGAAAGAACGGTTACATGATATATTTCGCTATCTTATTCTCTTTGAAATTGATTTTGTTAATTTTTTGCATATTGTGTGTTCCGACTTAGTAGAGTGCTGTATTGATCTAACAACTTTAACCCTCTGTAGTTATCTTTTCCCTGTGCTAAACGAACGCCTGAGCGACCTATTTTAGATATTTTTTAATGATATCTTGATTTAATGTATAGTTAGAATTTCTAGGGAAACTTTAACTTCCATCTGTATACCGCACTTTGTGGTCTTAAACCAAGTGCGTCTGTTTCTGATAGTTGATCATGAGCCTAAGCCACTAGCTTGAAACGTTATGGAAGCGGAGTACTATTTCATTGTGCGCGAGTGAACCTTCGATCTACATTCTCCACAATTCTTGGCTATTGTCTTGGTGTATTGGTGTCGGGTGTTTGGTAAGTACCTGCATGGCTTGGCGTATGAATCGATGTGTGAATGTGCTGCAACTCTTCCGTTCCCCCACTCATCTTTGCAGGTAGGCAATTTTAGGGCCATGTAATTGTGGATATTTTGAATATTTTGTAAGGTGTTTTTTATTGTAATTATAAAAAATGGTCTTCCCCTTGTTATTCTTGTTTTGAACATTAAATTAATTTGTTAAACTATAATCCTTTTGTGTAAACGAAGGCTTCCGCGGCCGTTGTCATTGTTTATAAAACTCTTCTGAGCGTTGGGCCGCATCGTCAGTATATCAAATACTTCACCGTCGTTTCGGCCACTATTGCAAGCGGCTATCTTCTGGGTGTTACGTTTACTGCATTCTTTCAATGCTAGACTATCAACAAGTGTCACCGTGCGAACCATCTAATGAAACATCGATATGGGTTTTTCTGAATCGAAGGCAAACTCGTGAACCCTCGCTGACTGCATGACACAAAGCTATACCCCTCGTCTTGGTACGTCAACACTGACATTGGACTATTGATGACTGGAAACATGTTGCCTCATCTGACGAGTATCGTTTCAATTTTATCGGTGGACGTGTAACAGCATGGAAAAAAACTGATGAATCCATGGAATTCGTATGTCAACATCGAATTGTTCCAGCATGTAGAGGCTTTGTATTGGTGTGGGGAGTGTGCAGATTGACTGTATGGGGCCCCTGATACGTCTGTATACAGCTATGACAGGTGACACGTACAAACGCATCCTTGCTAATCACCTGCATCCATTTAAATCCATTGCGAATTACGGCGTTCTTGAGCACTTCCAGAAGGATTGTGCGACACCCTACTCGTCCAGAAGCGAACAAATAAGGTCCAGGAAAACTCGTATCATCTTAAATACTTGCGCTGGCCACCAAACTCACCAGACATAAACATTATTGAGCATATCTCAGGCGCCTTCCAACGTTCAATTTACAAGACATGGATTTATGGGCAGCCTTGCAGAATATATGTGGTTCATTCCCTCTAGAACTACTTTCGACATTAGTCGAGCTCATGCCGCGTCGTCTTGCTACACAATTGCGTGCTCTCTGGGGGGGCTACAATATATTACGCAGGAGTATCAGTTTCACAGGCCTTCAGTGTAGATTGCTGTAGTGTCTGTTCTTTCAGACGTCCTATGGCTATGGTCCGTTACTTCAATGTAAATGCGTTAATATCTTTTGAATTCCAGCGGGAATCCGAAATGGTGCCTATAATAGGACTTGCATACAAAGGGCGCTGGCCTGAAGCGGAGACCCAGCTACGAATTCCGACCCATCGAGTTATTTCTTTGTCCTAGTTGAGTTAAACTCGTTTTTTTCTTCCCTCTTCATTCCTGTCATTATAAGTTATTTAGAGCTGTCATTGTGGGGACGGAAGAGCGATGTACTAAGTTATGAAATCAGTACTTCACAAGGAAGACGGCCTGTATCGCGTATTTATCATTTATTTATTGTGACTGTTATAGACAAACGTTTGTCATTTTTCGAACATCGTAAAGAATTTTTTTTTAACATTTTCGAAGAAGGATATACACATATACGTACAATGTGCATGGTACAGTAATAAATATCCAAAATGTGAACTGTAAAGAGTCTGGTATATAAAGTTTGCCGCAGTGGAGTGGCCGAGCGCATTAAGGTGGTGTGATCCAATGAGCGAGGCCGTTCCTCGTCGGGGGTTCGAAGTCTCTTTCTGGAGTGGATGTTTGTGCTGTCTTTAGTATAAGTAAGTTTATAAGTAGTTTGTAAGTTTAGGGACAGATGACCCCGCAGATAAGTCCCATAAGCTTAGAAAACATGTGAACATTGAATTGATATAAGGTTTTTGAAAATATACATCAACACACAGAACCAAAGATTGAAAGTTTGAATGTGGCATATCAAACACTGCCAACAAGCTAAGTTAAGGCGTTTTTGGGTTATGAACAACGTTTGATATGCCACATTCTAATTTTCCATCTGTGGTTCTGTGTGCTGATAGTAATTTTCAAAAACCTTAAGTACTGGACTGTAAACAGTACATATTTTGGATATTTTGGACATTTATTACTGTACGAATCTGTGTATATCTTTCCCTGAAAATATTTTTCAGAATTATTTTTATGGTACTATAAAATGACTCAAGTTGTTCGAAATAATTACAATTAATAGTGAATAAATACGCGATTTAGGTTGTCATTCTTGTGAAGCATTATTTTTATAAGTATGGAAATGTCTGTGAATCAAGTGTGGTGTCTGTTTTTTGGATCATAACTGAAAGAAGAGACGCCCACCAATGAGTTTAATGTATACTTTGCTTCTAATATTATCTTAGAATAGATATATTTTATATTATTTAATTCATTTATATTCATTTCCGCGTCCAGATCAAGTTTTGTTTTTCTAGTAGTTAGCCAACGCCACGGCTTTTTCATTGGCTTGTAGCAGGTCACTGAAACTACAGGGCTCCGGCAATAGTCGGCACGTAAGCAGATGTGCCTCGTCCTGAACCTCTCCGCATTCACAAAGAGCATCGTCATGTCAGGAGGCCCCACCTGCGCAGATTAGCTTTACATCTGGGTATCCCACCCTCATCCAGTTTAGAGCTCTCCAAACTGTATAGGGAACGTTGTTTCCAGGTGCCATTTACTCTTTTGGCGTTATTGGCAGTGCGGTTTGTTCATTCTTCCATTTACAGACTCTGTTACCTACCTGCGAACCGTCAAGGATCTTAGTTGTTGCGATGTTTCTAGATTTGAGCCTCCGAGCCTGAGTGACGTGCCCATTCAATGGTTGTCAGTAATCTATCTCTTTCTTTGTTCTCTCAGCGTCTGATGCCACCTGCCTTCTTATCCTGGGTGAGGCAATTCCAGTAATGAGGTACATATTACCTATTGGTGTGGGTCTGAGACAGCCTGTAACAACGCGCATGGTCTCGTTGACACTTACGTCGACCTGTTTAGCGTGCGCGGGTCATCCTATACTGGTGCTGCATATTCTGCTGCTGAAACACATAGAGCAAGTGCTGATGTTCTCAGTACTGATGGCTGAGCTCCCCATTCATAGTTTGTCAGCCTGTGGATGATGTTATTTCTGGAGCAAACTTTGGCCTTCGTATTTCGGCAATGTTGTTAGAAGCATCTCCATTGCATAGATGGAAAGCACATGCTCGGGTTTTGCAAGGGTTTGCCTTTAGGTGACTGGAAACGTAGTCTTGAGCTAGTTCTTCAAGACCAATGGATAGGTTTTGGGATACTTCATCAAAACTGGACCCCTGGACAGCCACAGCTGTGTCATAAGCATATACGAACAATCGTGTATCTTGAGGGATAGGTTGGTCATTAGTGTACACATTATACAAGATCGGAGAAAGTACACTTCCTTGTGGTAAGCCATTCTTCTGCAGTCGCCATCTGCTGTTCTTGCCATTTACAGATACACTAGCTTAAAGCCGCTGCTCCACTCGCGTGATGGTTGATTATGATAAGCTATCTTTCAGTAGTGTGCTATGAGACCGGTTTTGAAGGCTGAAATGAAATACAATACCTTCTTTAGAAACAAACATTTTTAAACAACATTATCAGGAAAGTAAGTAGTATGGATGAAATCACACATAAAAATGCACTCGTTTCGAAGAATCCAATCACGAAACTCAACAATAATGATTGTAATATCACATATCGATCACTTGATGTAATGCGCGAAACTTCAAATCGATTTTTTTTAAAGAGATGTATCAAGAGAAATTTCTTTTTTACTCTTTATTTATTTCTACTTTTATTTCTTTATTCTTATGCTTAACCACAGAGAAAGAGCTGTAGACCAATAGCACGCATAGGCCAAAGATATGGTCTGTGGCGTCATGTTTCGCTGTATGCAATCTCTTTGCTATAGAGTAATCGCTGACCTTCAGTCTAATTTGACGACTTTCAACCACCATATCTTCCACCCGCTTATAGCTATAGACATGGAACTGCTACGGTCTACAACGGGGGACTTCGGACAACAATTACACACAGATCATTGGTTGCGTTCTGTAGTTTTCGCTGCAGAGCGAAATATTAACACACACACACACACACGCAGAATTTTATATACACCGATAACTTTCCATCCCAATATACTCCACCCTTTTATCATTATCACCCCTCAAGCAACAATGCAACCAATAAAACCATTTTCAAAGAGTAATTACTGTTCCACATTTCGCGTTATATTCTTCAAATTTCTACATATCAGATCGCTATAAAACCGTACCTAAAACCTTCCTCGAGTATAAATTAGTAACTGTACAAATACTTAAGTCTCTGTGTGTTGTCGTTTGGACGTGATAAGCGTATACCGAACAGACATTCACATTAATATATATACGATCGCCATAAAACCGCGTGTAAAGCCTTCCCCGGGTAGACATCAGTTACTGTATAAATTTTTAGCTCTTTATGTCTTGTGGTTCAGACGTGATAAACGTACACCGAAGAGACATACACGTTTATAGACAAGGCTAGCTGCAAACCCGGCGTTGCCCGGATGTTTATTTTTCCTACACTCTCGTAGTTCACCACCCCTTCCCCCGTATATTAACACACACACACACACACACACACACACACACACACACACACACACACACGTAGAATTTTATATACACCGATAACTTTCCATCCCAATATACTCCACGCTTTTATCATTACCAACCTTCAATCAACAATGCAACCAATAAAACCATTTTCAATGAGTAAATATAATTTTCAAAGAGAAATTATTGTTCTGCATTTCGCGTTATATTCTTGAAATTACTAAAAATCTATCAAATCGCTATAAAACCGCGCATAAAACCTTTCTCAGGTATAAATGAGTAACTGTACAAATATTTAAGTCTCTGTGTCTTGTCGTTCGGATGTGATAAGCGTACACCGAACAGACATTCACATTAATATATATAGATAAATATCTATACGATCGGCATAAAACCGTTCCTAAAGCCTTCCCTGGATAGACATTAGTAACTGTACAAATTTTTAGGTCTTTATGTCTTGTGGTTCAGACGTGATAAACGTATACCGGACAGACATTCACGTTTATAGATAAGATAAAATGTAAACTATATTAGCATTTAATAACTGTTGCATGGATCAACGATTATCACGATGTAGTAGTGTTCAAAAAAGTCCTAAAACATGCCGTGCAAAATATTTATTCGTGCCTTCTGTGAGACTTTCCAGTGGTATAACGGACTGCAAATATCATCTTCGCATGAGTACCAGAATATCTGTGGTTTCGCCAAGTCTAAAGTGCGCGCCACGTACTTACGCCGCCCGCCGCCATGCACGGACGGCGCGACGTTCTTACGACGTTAGCCACGAGCGCCCTCTGCTGCAACTCCGCCAGTGGCCGCGACTGCTGCATCGTCCACTTGGGAATCAGATAGGCACCAGTTAAGACTTTGCTATCGGATAGTCACTAGGAATCATCAGTAGGCAGGCCTCTATCTAAAGTATGTATCAACATTCTAATAGTCTGCTGCTCTCCAAGTTAAGTATTGTAATCTTTCTACGAAATATACTACTTGTTCTAATTAGTGTTTCTAGTTTCTGCTGTCCCACTGGCTGGTCACCTCCGTACCTGCACACGCGTGCATCCTATTCCCCTGTGTCGGCCTCTCTCTACTCGGCCACCGACACCCAGGACAACCGGCGGAAACGAGACACAAAAGTGGCGACGACGATGGGACACAAAAATATCAGTACCTCAAAGCGTATGGAAATTCACTTTTCCCTTTAACTTTTCAAGACAATGCCATATTTCCTGGAACACAGTACTTTCTTTGGCACATACCTTGTGTTTTCAAACATTATAGCAAGCAGCGCCTCGCCTTGGGTCGCTTGTGTGTGTGCCACGCAGCGCGGGGCATCAAAGGCCGCCCGCGGCGCTCGCTAACAGGCCGGCCGCGCTTTGACCCGCCGACTTCATTACCCGCGCGTCAACACGCCGCAAAGTATTCGCCGCGCCCATACAGGCCGCCCAGGCCCAACGTCGGCTGGTGCCAGTCGAAGGCGAGCGCCATCATTCATCACCCGATGTGCTAATTATGCCGGTGCGCCACTGCGATAATCAATCAACTTAATTAATTCGCTTTTACATCAGAGTTTCAGATAACCTGCGAGGATAGCCGCGGACCTCTGATGTGCTTAAGTGCTTTGTGCGGGTTTGCTGTTTTCGCAAAAGCCGACAGCTATGAAACGTAGTAAAGCAGTCACCTCAAAGACTGAGCACTGGAAGTCAACACGAGGTATCAGGACAGCGCGTTTATCCTCGTGTTACTTGTGTCTCAAGCTCTGGCAATACAGGTGCGGAGCAGTACTCTGAGAAAGGTTGAACAGACGATGTGTTGGGGCCGTTACAATGACGGGGTGAGGATATATTACAAAACTCCAGACACCGCCTTAACCATCAGTTCACCGTAAAATATTTAAATGTTTAAATGTTCAAATGTTTGTTAAGTTTATGGGACTTAACTACGGAGTTATCAGTCCCTAAACTTACAAAATACTCATGAACTAGCTAAGACTAAGTACGGCACAAATATCCATGCCCGAGGGGGGATTCGAACCCCCGACCGTAGTGGCCATGCAGACCGGGACTGGAGTGCCTCATTCTCCTCGGCCGGCTAAAATATTTAACAACCATGTCCTGCAGTCAAATATGCAATTTGATCAAAAGTATCCGGACACTCTAAATACAAAAGGCTTATATATATATATATATATATATATATATATATATATATATATATATATATATATATATATATATATATTAGGAGCATTGCGATGCCACCTACTGCCAGATACTCCCTATCAGTGACCTCAGTGGTCACTAGACATCGTGAGAGAATTCGGCTCTGCGCGAAACTCACAGAAATCGAACGTGGCAAGTGACTGGATGGCAGAGCGGTCTGCGGCGCGCCAGTCACGTTCTGCACGCCCACTACGGCCGGGGGTTCAAATCCCCCCATGGCCTTGGATATTTGTGCCGTCCTTAGTATTAGCTAGTTCAAAAGTATTTTGTAAGTTTAGGGACTGATGACCCCACAGTTAAGTCCCATAAGCTCTTCAAACATTTAAATACTTTCTGACTTCGTGTCGTCTCAGAACATTGTACGTTAGATTTTCACAAACCTATACATCCCTAGGCCCACTCTGTGAAACAGATACGTGAATTGACACATACAGCACGAAAGCGAACAGGCCGACCTCGTCCGTTAACTGACAGAGACCGCCGATAGTCTAATAGGCAGGCATCTATCCAGACCATCACAGGAATTCCAAACTGCACCAGTATCCACGACTCTGTGACAGTTAGTCGGGAGGTGAGAAAACTAGGACTTCATGGTTGAGCAGCTGCCCATAAGCAACACATAACGCACGCCAATGCCAAACGACGCTTCACTTGGAGTTAGTGGCGTAAACACTGTACGACTGAACAGTGGAAAAAAGTTTTGTCGAGTAACGAATCAAGGTACACAATGTATCGATAGCATGACAGGGTGAGGGTAAACCGAATGTCCGGTGAACGTCCTCTGCCATCGTGCGTAGTGCCAACAGTAAAATTCGGAGATGGTGTTATTATGGTGTGATCGTGTTTTTGATAGTGTGAACTTGTTACTTTGCGTGACACTATTACAGTAGAAGCCTACAATGATGTTCTAAGCATCTTCTCGCTAACGACTACTGAAGAGGAATTCGAGGATGGCGGTTGCACCTTTCAACACAGCATAACATCCCTGTAACGACCTGGCCTACACTGAGTCCTGACTTGAATGCTACAGAACACCTTTGGTCTGTTTTGGAACGTCGACTTCATGCCACGCCTCAATGATCTACATCGACGCCACTCCCGAGTGTAACCCTTCATAAAGGCCAATGGTGGTCCATCAACATAGTGAATTTCAGCATTTCTGATGTAGGGTGCCAAGAATGTATAAGTATTTTCCAGCTAGGTGTCCGAATGCATTTGATCATATAGTGTATCTGTTTTCCACCATAACATACCAAGCGAGGTGGGCTACCGATTAGGGCACTTGTCTCATATTGTAAATTGCTTATCGAATGCATCTCTTCCCATCCAGGGTTAGATTTTCCGCGATTTACCTAAATCATTCCGGAATAATTCCGGGATAGGTTTTTCAAAGGACAAGGCCAATTTCCGTTCCTGTCATTAAGAGTAAACAACACACGTGTTCCATCTCTAATGGCCATGTTGTCGACGAGACGTTAATCGATAAATTTGTCTCCTTCTTCCACACTACATCTGACAGAGAGAACCCGTTTCTTTGAAGTCTGTCACAGGATTATAAGCGATAACGGTTCTCTTATCAGCAACACTAGGAAGTATGTTTTCTACTATTATTATAAAATTCAAAAATAATAAGATCTTACACAATTGCTATTTGTTTATTAACGTTACACGAAACACAGGTATAATAAAATAAGCTGTTAAACAATACAAAATATAAGGTAGATGTAGCATTCCACCAACCAACTTATTCCAGAGAGTCATATAAGCGAGGAGTTGTTTTTATTAAAAGTAGCATAGAAACGGAGTGCAATATGAAAGTCGACAAGCCTTCTTCAGGACGAGTCTCAAAGTCCCCACCACCGCTGTGCCTTGGGTTTCTCAGTTTCCAGTAGCTTTTTCGCTCCTCCTGGCCGCTAGGTCTTTGTGCTGGGACCGCAGTGATGTAGATTGGTTTTGCTCTTGTGCCTGCAGAGGTGGTAGCGATTCGTTGTCTAGCATGTTTAACTTAGGCTCTTGAACTTAGATTCATTTCTTGGAAAAGTCCTTTCGATCGTCCCAGAAATGTGTTCTAGTTTTTCAATCCTGTGATTTCCAACAGATAAACGTGGTGTATATATTACTATTTGCAGTTTGATAATTGCCTGATATATTCAAACCTTTTGTGATTATGTGGCGTAATGGCGTCCAAAAGAACCACACAACTTCATTGGGCGGAAAAGCCCGTCATATTAAATTTTTATAATATTTCAAGATTTATTTAACAAATTTGAGCACTATACTTACATTCTTAATAAATAAATTAAAGGAGCCGCTACAGATACGTCTGATCTAATCAGAGGTCGGGAACAGACAGATGAATCGGAACGTTGTTCTTTCTCTCATCAGAAGAAAACAAGGGAATGTAGTTTAAGGTTCAGAGAGAGAAAAACACACCGTGATTAAAATATGTCTTCGGCCATTTAATTTTAGTTCCATCGTTTCAATCTTTCAAGTGATCTTCCGGCAGTACCACTCGAGCCATAGCATGGACTAACACGGAGATGTGCCAGTCCATAGGCTGACTGCTGTAACTCGTTGGCAACATTTCGAGTTGACACTTCCGGGCTCACAAACACTCTGTGATAACTGTATAATCTACTATTGATTCCCTAACAATACGATAATCTTTATGGAATACGTACCCAAATATGTGAGTGGCTCGAAGATTACTTAACTAATAGAACCCAGTACGTTGTCCTAGGTGGCGATTCTTCATCAGAGACTAGGATATCGTCAGGGGTGCCCTAGGGAAGTATCGTAGGACTGGTATTACTTTGTATCAATATAAATGAACTGATAGCCGGCCGCGGTGGCCGAGGGGACTGAGGCGCTCCAGTCACGATCTGCACGGCCACTACGGTCGGGGGTTCGAATCTCCCCTCGGGCATGGATATTTGTGCCGTCCTAGTTCGTAAGTAGTTCATAAGTAGTTTGTAAGTTTAGGGACTGATGACCCCGTACTAAAGTCCTATAATCTATACAAACATTTGAACATTTTTTTGAACTGATAAGCAGATTGCGTTGCAATCTGCTGCTGTTGCTGATGATGCTGTGGTGTACAAGTGGCTGTCGTCAATTAAATGACTGTAGTAGGATACAGGATGACTTGCACCAAAGTTCTAGGTGGTGTGAAGAATGGCAACAGCGCTAAATGTAATGTGACGCAGATGAGGAGGCGAAACAATCCAGTAACATTCGAATACAGGATTAATAATGTGCAGCTTGACAGAGACGCGTTAGTTTAATACCTCGGCGTAACGCTGCACAGGGATATGAACCAACATGTAAGGACAGTTGTAAGACGGGCAGCCGACTTCGCTTTATTGGGAGAATTCTGGGAAGGTGTGATTCGTCGCTAAAGGAGAGCGCATTTAAAATTCTTGTGCGGCCCCATCTTGAGTATTGCTCAATTGTTCGGAATCCCCACCATATCGGTTTAAAGGAGGATATAGAAGCAGTTTAGGGGCGGTCGGGTAGATTTGCAACCGGTAAATTCGATCAATGCGCGAGGGAAAGCGACGTTCTTTTCGAGAAGTAAGTTTGAAGAATTTAGAGGTTTGGAATTTGAGGCGGACTGCAGAACGATCTCCACCCGCCAACCTACATTTCGCGTAAAGTCCACAAGGACAAGATCAGAGAGATTATGGCTTGTGTGGATTCATACAAGAATTCCTTTTGGCCCACTTTAGGTTACGGTAGTAACACTAAAAGTCGGCCTTTGCGATTTCTTTTGAAAGCTCGAAATTTAAATGAAAATAACGACTTAAGCATTCATCTGACACGAAAATTGAATAACCGAATTTGTAGAGGAGACAATTCTGTACAATTTTGCTCTCTTTCGCTTCATATCTCATATCGTTTCAGAGATATTTGCAAAAATGACAGCGATTTTGGGATGTCTGTCTGTCCGTAACGTGTTCCCACTTTTTAAGTCGAACCGTTCAACCGATCTCCAGCAAATTTTACAGACATAATTATAGGCCCCCAGATACCGGAACCTTCTCTTTTCAAATTTTTGGACAAAAATACGCTAGTAACACATAAAAGCCGTTTGTAATGTAATTGTAATTGGAAACGAACCGTTCATCTGACACGAAAATTAAGTAACCGAATTTGAAGAGGAGAAAATTTTCTGCAACTTTGCTCTCTTATGTTTCCTTTCTTTTTTTCATATTTCGTATCGTTTGAGAGATAATTGCCTAAATAACGGCGATTTGACACCACCCACTGAATTTACGAAAACCAGCCGTTCGGAGATGTCACGTGACATTCTTCGTGCAGAACTCTTTCTGGCATATGCCATATTGCGTTGCGTTTTTGATAATTTTCTTATTGTAGCTGACATGTCGTCATTTCAAAACAATGGCGGACTGAAGAATTAACAAAAACACGTCGTTCTTCGTACGATAAATGATGATCTAGTGTCTAAAATGCCTTATTAGCATCAGTTAACAACTGCCAACAGTAGTAAGAGATTAAGGGTCGCATGTTCTTGTTGTTAGCCGCAGTGTAGTGTGCAGCGCGTTAGACTGTATTGCTCATGGTCAGTGATTGGGAACCCGGCACTATCCAAAACATTTTTTCTCCTTATTTCCTAAAAGGCTTCGGGCACTCTTATTAATAGAGTTGTGTATGTTAAGAACGCTCCCTCTAAAGTGCGTGTTTGTTCTATGTCGTGAACATGCCGTGAAATACATAACAACGAATTGAACAATGGTCTTGTGAAGCATATGCACGTAAACTGGGAGGATAAAGTAATAATGAACATTGTGAACAACGTGCTGATACAGGTAGTATCGTGTATAAAGGAAGTCCTAGATTTCTGTGGCAAGTATTGTTCCTTAATGAAATTGAAGTGTATACATTGCCACAATTTATCTCTTTTATTTCCTTTTTTCTAAGCGTTTATGCACTATTTATGGAATATATTCAAAGTAATTAATTAGAATCAATGCATCTACTAAAATGCCTTGCTTTTTTTTTTTTTTTTTTTTTTTTTTTTTTTTTTTTTTTTTTTACATGTTTGCTATGGACGCTTTTAACGTAGACGGTATTATCTTTCCTGTAGTTGGATATGACTTCGGTCATGTTACTCTGTTCTGCGCTACAATAAAGATCAAATATTGATTACGTTTTCTATTTCAGCTAAAATCACAAACGGAATAAGCGTGGTAATAAAGAATTCCACATAACTCTAGTACTTAATATACAGGGTGTCCCAGCTATCTTGTCCACCCACAATATCTCTGGAACATTAACAGCAATTGGAAAACCACTTTCACTGATGTCAATGTATGGTTGGGGCCTATAAATGTACATATTTGGAAGCATTCTAAAACAAAAGCAAATGTGTTTTTTAACACAAACTTTTTTTTCTCAAATGGACACCATATTTTTTTTTCAGTATTCCATAGTATGACAAATCACATAAACAATGGCGTTGATTGCATCGCAATATTCCAATTACATCCCGAGATATTGCGACGAGAAGTTGACGCTTACTATTTACTATTATGAGTGAATGTTCAAATTCAAATGTTTGTAGAACTTATGGAACAACTACGGGGTCATCAGTCCCTAAGCTTACAAACTACTTATGAACTAGCTAAGACTAAGTACGGCACAAATATCCATGCCCGAGGGGGGATTCGAACCCCCGACCGTAGTGATGAGTGAATGATTCACTGTCACTTGCGCTAGATCTACAGTAAAGTTTTAAGGTTTAACGGCATTACCTTTTTAGTAACGGATTAACGACAAGCGAAGTTAACTTTGTGACTAACGTTGCGGTACACAGATATGTTACAGAACCGCATCACCCCTAGCCTATGGGAATGTACGACTTTAATGCAGGATGGCAGCAGACCGTATTATTCGTTTCGGACCTCTTGGTAATTATGGAACTGCGATTATGCATGTCAGTCACATCGCGATTACGGGCAGCATGGGCTTCACGCCTGAGCCTCAGGACGTGCGCTAGCAACGTATTTCGGGTTTTTCAAGCGTCAACTTCTCGTCGCAATATCTCGTGATGTAACTGAAATATTGCGATGCAATCAACGCCATTGTTTATGTGATTTGGCATGCTATGGATTGCTGAAGGAAAAATATGGGGTGTCCATTTAAAAAAACAACAACAGAAGTTTGTATTAAAAACACATTTGCGTTCGTTTTTGAATGTTTCCAAATATGTACATTCATGGGCCCCAGCCGTACATTGATACCGGTGAAAGTCGTTTTCCAATAGCTGCTATTGTTCCAGAGATATTTTGGGTGGACAAGATAGCTGGGACACCCTGTATATACAAAGTTAGTACTATCAATACCTCATTTACAACAGTAATTGTAACAGTATCTCCCCAGTTTATGTACATGTGATAAAGAAGTCTATGTTTACAATTCGTTGCTATGTATTTCATGGCATGATCTCGAAACAGAACAAATACACTTTTCAGAGAAAGTATTGATACCTTTAAACAATTCTGAATCTTGCCGAATATAGTTGTATTCAGTTAACAAGAGTGTGCGGAAAACTTTTAGGAAGCAAGAGGAAAAATAAAGTGGACCAAAAAACTTGACAGTTGTTATGTATTTTCTCCAGTGTGATCGATGCTTTCCGGTCGTTTGTTCATATTCGTTCTGGGTTGTTCGTTGATAATTTTGCTCAGTTTTTTATTACAGATGGCGTTGAATAAATACTGTCTGAAAAGAAGGCCTGTGCACTGCCGCGCCACGTCACGTCACGCAGAGTTGGTCACGAACGCGTAGCTCACTGGCTGGCCGCTGTGAGGCGGTGGGCTGTGACCCATCAGCCAGCCAGTGAGCTACGCGATCGCGACCTACTCTGTGTGATGTGACGTGGCGCGGCAGTGCACAGGCCTTCTCTTCAGATGGTGTTCGTTACCGTCTTTCGTTTTCTCTCTTTCGATTGGTTCGTCGGTTTGAACGGGTACTTTGTGGACGTTGGTTTCTTTTGTCCTATTTTGATCATTTCGGATAACTCATTCCCATTACAGAAGGCGTCGAGCTACCATGAGGGCAACCCTCTGACCGAGCGCGCTGATGAACGGCGCCCTAGCAAGTTCCGAACCACAGTGTAACATTTTCGTACATCTCAAACTAATTCCTCGCCTATTATGCTGTGGCGAATAGCTGCAAGAGTAATCTGTGATTCTCGTACCGTCTATGGCAAGTGTTAACTAACTAACATTAGATTATAATTTATTGTCCTAAGAACGAAGTGTTTTTGATAATTTTCAGTGCGCCATTGCTTTGAAATGACAACGCTTGAGTTATAATAAGAAAATCATAAAGTCGAGAAAGGAAGATTGCGTACGCAAAAGAGAATTTGGGGCGAGGGATGTCATGTGACTGATTTACGAACGCCAAATGTATGCTGTGTTTCATCCAGGCTATAGTCACTTGTCCGAACGCCAAATGTACGCTACATTCGTTACAGGCTATAGTCATTCGTAACCAACACAGGCAAAGAAAATAAACTTTGAACTACCAACACAAGTGATGATATTATAACGGAAAATATAATGAAAATGTGGGAGAGATATTAAAATGTTACTACAAAGAGGTAAAAGTTTTTGCTCTTTGGGGCCTGCAGCATAATAATCAAAAACTCAAGAACCCTAGCAAAAGATATTAAAGAGAAGCAAATCCCATCTAATGTTAAATTTGTCTCATTTGATATCACCAATTTATACACCAATATACCAGTACAAGAAACAATAAAGCTTATCAAACAAAATTTACTACAGTTCAGAAAGACATCAATTACTACAGCACATGAAATTATACTTCTCTTAGAAATGGCACTTTCTCAAAATTACTTGGAATTTAACAACAGAATATACATTCAGAAAGACGGTATAGCTATGGGAAATAGCATGGCAAGTACAATTGCAGACATCTTCCTCAACAGCTTGGAAGAAAAATTCTTCAAATCAAAAGAACAGATACTGGATAAGATTATATATTATTGTCGATATGTAGATGATACCCTTATGTTAATTGATGGTGATCACACAGTCTTTAATAACATTCACCAGGCTCTAAACAATTTACACCCTAAAATTCAATTCACCATGGAAATGGAAACAAACAATAGTATAAACTATTTGGACTTAACCATTACAAAAAATAATAATCAACTTATATTTGACATCTATCGAAAACCTACAATATCAGACAACATAATTAATGCTAACTCATGCCACCCCAAGTCTCAAAAAATGGCATACTTTCACTCCATGATCAACAGATTGCATAACCTCCCACTAGAAAAACATGCAATACAGAAAGAACTACATACACTTCAATACATAGCCCACAGAAATAATTTCGACCCTAACATTGTCACAAAATTATACAATAAGCACAAAACACCCAAATACAACACAATACACAATGAAATACGATTAACAAGAGAAACACTAACTAAACAGAAAACTAAGTACAAACCCACCGCCTATTTAGGACGAATCTCCAACAAAATTAATGCACTTTTCAAAGCCACCAACATACAATTAGCATTCCGTACCACCAACAGCCTTAGGTTAAAACTCAGATCAAATAACACGAATACATCAATATACACTAACCCAGGTATATACAAGATCACATGCCAAGATTGTAACTGTTTTTACATAGGCCAAACTGGAAGAAATTTTAACGTAAGATTTAAGGAACACGTAAGAGATAGTGAAAATAACCAGTCAAGTTTCTTCCTCCACCTAAAAAATCACCATCGCACTGTAAGCGAAATTGAGAATGCATTACAAGTCCTACATAAAATTCCAAAAGGTCCTATTATGACCATTCTTGAGGAGCTTGAAATTTATATACATATGAAAAACCAACCCCAAAAAATTCTGAATGAACAAACAGAGCTTAAACACCAACAATACATTAAAAACTTTATTGAAATTCTCATAAAAGAAAAGGGCTAAAATTACGAAGCCATTAATCAACCAAAGATCGCCCATATCAAAATCTCTAAGTCATTAAATAAAAACAGCAACTTAGACAAATATTAACACTGCTATATCAACAAACGAAAAATACAAAATTATAGCACCAAAAAGTTGTAGAAATACGATAAAAGTTTGCACATTGTATTACACAACAGCAACATCATCTACTTTTTGTCGATTTTACGACATTTATATACAATATATTAATTGCAAAATCTGTGCACTTACACGTAATGCAACAACCAGAGATCGCAACTACAACTGATAGCGATAAAAAATCATCTTTGTCACCATCAAAAGATAATATGTAAACATATATCATCGAACTGTCAAACGTAATTTAAAATATTGTAAAAATTTTTATAACACCAGAAGACAGTCAGATTCGATGATATATGCACGTCATTCCATCTAGACGTAAGTAAAACACCTTTTTTATTACTTTATGAATAAGATTTATAATTACAACTACGAAAACTATGTAAAAATTATTACCTATATCTGCAGGTCACTTGAAAATGGCATTAATACGCCGAAACAGTCTGTTGTGACTTAATAAAAATATATAAACTTCGCAGCAAATTGGAATTTCTTTAGTAAAAAAAAGAGGTAAAAGTTCAAAAGGGAGTATGTTTGTTAAAGCTAAACTCAATACAATATTGGCTGTTTGTTAAGCTACAGACAGAAAGAATATTACGTGTTGGGTGCATAGATTTATTTTATTTTATTTTTTTTTTTTTTTTTTTAAAGCTAGCGTATGGGACTTAACTACGGAGTCATCAGTCCCTAAACTTACAAACTACTTATCAACTACCTTATACTAATGACGGCACAAATATTCATGCCCGAGGGGGGATTCGAACCACCGACCGTAGTGGCCGTGCAGACCGTGACTGGAGCGCCTCAGTCCCCTCGGCCACCGCGGCCGGCGCATAGATATTACCACAATAGTAGAATCGTAATCTTATCAGATTTTTTATTATTTAGATTATTATTTTGGTCCGAAATGTTTTCAAAAAATTATAAAACTATAAATATTAAGTGGACCGTAAAACACGTCAGTGCGATTTTTCCCCTTCGTTTATTTGGGAGTGGAACATGAAAGCAAATACTTAGTAGTAGTACTGAATATCCTCCCCCATACACCGTTAGGTTGATTGCTGAGTATGTATTAAATGTAAATTTAGAACCTCTTATATGCGTATGAGAATTTTCGCTTCACTATTGCAAATATCGTCGTTGCACAAGTGATGCTCGATATTGTTTGTCAATCATCTGAAAGGACTATCTGGCAACTTGGAACGCAACAAACGTGTTCAGTTTACTGTGACTAGCACGGTTGCATGTCCATGAATGAACCCTGTTTGTTGGACACGTTGAAATAAGACTGAGCCTTATCGTTTTAAATATTCCATGTTAATGGGTACACATAGATGCCGCGAAGACAGCTATTTCACGACTGTATGTTTAAGGACGACGTTGAAATCATCAGTACGTCTTCCACCCCCGAAGTGCCATTACCCGTAATCGAATCAAAAGCAAGGTCGTCTGTCCAGGTGCATTAGCACGAAGTTAATACAATTATAAATTGGTGAGAGACAATTATAATGGCATTATGACTTTCAAGATACGCAGTTTTGCAGTCACCAGTAGTGACTCATTCTGGGCCCATCTTTATACTGTGAAACAATCGTGGATGCTATCAGATAGCCGGCCGCGGTGGCCGAGGGGACTGAGGCACCCCAGTCACGGTCTGCACGGCCACTACAGTCGGGGGTTCGAATCCCCCTCGGGCATGGATATTTGTGCCGTCCTTAGTCTTAGTTAGTTCATAAGTAGTTTGTGAGCTTTGGGTCTGATGACCCCGTAGTTAAGTCCCATAGACTATAGAAACATTTGAACATTTTTGCTATCAGATACTCTGCGCACTGTGACCGAGAAATAAGAGATTTTGTGAAGAAAAGAATTGATTCCACGCGCGCTTTGACTTGTTGTTACCCAAAAATGACACAGCTTATTGAAAAATTCGCCTACTAATTGCTCAGCACGTCCACACCCCTCAGCTTGTGATTGGATCTGAAGTCCACAATCGAATAAAATGCCGATGGCGGACAGCTGTGAAACTATTATCGTGCAATGAATGTTGATTTAGCTTATAATTCAGATCTTTATTTATATAATACGTCTATACAACTGAATGATACAATTTTTTTATGTTGCCGTATGCATTTCACCTTTAATTGTAAGTCCTCTTCAGTGGCAATTTCTGATGGATGCTGGTCGACATGTGCTGCTGCTTGGTAACTTCAGTTTGTTTTGATTCCGTCTTTCGGTTTAGCACTTCACACTGTGCACACGCCATTTTGTTTCGGAATAAAAGATGGAAACAAAACAGCCTAAAGTCACCAAACAGCTGCACATGTAGACAAGCATCAACTAAAGATTGCCACTGAAAACGCCTGACGCCTTACAAATAAAGGCGAAATGTATATGGGAAAATAAATTTGTATTATTCACTTGCGTAGACGGATTAGATAAATATCTGCATTATAACAGAAAAAGGAACTGTGGGAATAATGGCTAAGAAATAACTAACAATGTTGAGTATAAAGATTTGCCCGTAACTCATCAGTCGCCCTCAGGGACATCAGAACGGGCGTGGCAGTCCACCGGCGTCGGCTGTGACACCCCCAGTACGGCTGTTGGCGTGCTGATGGTGGCGGCGCGGTGGGGACAGACAGGCAGTAATTGGAGGCAGCTCGCTTCGGCTGCGCTCGCCTCCGCTCGGCAGCTGTCGGCGCTGTGTGCCGCGCCCGGCCGCAGCGCGACAGCTCATCTGCGGAAGCCGGCGATCGGCTGCTGTTTCCGCCATGGAAAATGGATGACGGCGACGGGCGGCCGCATTAGTTATGCCGGTCACACGGGCCCGAGCAGCGCGGCGCCGCGTGCCCGCTGTTTCCAGTACAATAGCATTGAAATATTTCGGGGACACACACTTTTGCAATGATAGCACTTTTCTAGGCAAATGATTATTATACTCACTACTACCGCATTACGAATCGTTTGCTAAGTAGTCATACGTGCCAGTGGCGTAGCTAAGTAGTTTGGCACCCGGTGCGGTGATCTAACTTGTCACCCTCAACCCTCTCCACCACCACCATCACCACCACCACCACCACTCTTGCCAAACTTAGAAAGAATGGAAAAAAAAATCAAGGAGAGAGGAATAAATTTTTTATACACATAATGAAATGAGCAAAATAGAAAGTTAATTAGTTTGTAAACAGTCTGTATGAAAGGAAATAAATAAAACTAGTTTTTTTATAAATAACATAGTTTAATCGATTATTAATCAAGCAGTACAAACAGCTAAAGAATGTCTCAATAACTGGTGACTTTCACATGCAGTTTACAATCTCACCCGTCTAACTTTCCCTGCGGAAAATTTTGAAATTGCATGGTCAAAGTCAGTAGCTGTAGCCACAATATTTTAAGTTGACAAAATTGTCAAATTAGAGAGTCTTGCTTGACTAATAGTAGAGATAAGGTAATTCTTAATGAGTCTCAGCTTTCAGAAACTTCTCTCACAGGTCGCTACCGAAACACACAAAGTTAAGAAAAATCTTAGTGCAAAAGTGAGGTTCGGAACACATTCAGAAATGTCATATTCAACAACAAACTGTAACACTCTTAAAGATGTCCATCCAAGAGATTCTTCTTCTGGGACATTAGTAGCCTGTAGAAATCTTCGCAGCCGTAGAATTTCTGCGAGGATATCTTCAGAAATCTCATCGTAATTGTCAATTAAACATTTTACAATCATGGGAAGTTCCTTTTCTGAACCGGATTTCAGGGCTCTAAAACAGCAAAATGTTCTGATATACACTCCATGTTTCTGCAACGTGCATCAATTTCTTATTGGAACTGTCGATGCACTCTAACATTGACCTTCTCGGTTCCTGATGCAAAGTCAGCGTCTCGTCTGCAGCCTTTTCCTCAGGCATCATTTTCTTCTTCCTAATATTTGTTATTTTTTCGACAGGAATACCCATCTGGTCACATGTGTCCTTCGCAAATCGAAAGGCTTCGTCCACAAGAAAACTGAAATCTCCATATTGGTTTATAGCAAACACTTCTTAGTTGTCTTTAGATTTTTAGTCAAATATTGCTTAAAATAGCAATCTTCCTGAAATGCAATAAGTTAATAATCGGTTGTCTGTTGTTGTATAGGAGAAAATGCTTTTATGCATTTTTTTTACGGAGGTCAGATATTCATTAACAGCAAACAGTAAGGAGATTTGTTCTAGCCGGCCGCAGTGGCTGAGCAGTCTGTGGCGCTCCAGTCACGTTCTGCACGGCCACTACGGTCGGGGGTTCGAATTCCCCCTCGGGCATGGATATTTGTGCCGACCTTAGTATTAACTAGTTCATAACTAGTTTGTAAGTTAAGTCCCATAAGCTTTACCAACATTTGAACATTATGTTCTATTTGACGTCACAATTGCATCAAACAATAAACCCATATGGTATTCTTTTGTAATTTTCTACGATTTTTCTTACACACTATACCAGAGCTTTGCGACACCATTTCGAATAAATAAAGTTTTACAAGAAACACGCTGATTTTAATTAGAAAGATTTATCTACATACATGATACTTTGAAGGAATATTAATTTTCATGATTCACTTGTACTTAAAGTGCACACTGAACGAACTGAAGGATGTTTAGTATTTTTTGCACAATGTCCTGTCTTATTTTATATTACGATTTTGCTGTTGTTGCGACACCTTTAGTGGCACTAAGCGACACCCCTGGGTGTCGTGACATCCAGCTCGGAAAGCTCTGCACTGAACATTATAGCGTACCACATTGATAGCCACGGCGGAAAACAGTTTTGGTTTTATGCTACACTAGTTCATGCACGTTTGACCACTTGAACACCGTAGCACAAAGGAAATTCGTGATATATAATTAACACCGCTGGTTTGGCTAAATGGCCGTTTATTTTAACGTTCAAATTACGACAAAGGAACACAGTGGCCGTTTATAATCTAAAAGAGGCAGCAACATCTGAATAAGTATCGTAATCACTTTTAAAGCTGGGAGAAATATCTGGTTCTCAAAAAAGTCATTAAAAAGAAATAAAATCAAGCATTTGGCGTCGGCAGAAAAGACACCTCTTGTTATCTTTCTTACAACTATGGGAAAAATAGTTGTATTAAAAAAATTCATAAATAATTTTATTTACTTACGTCCAAATGAATAAATATTTCATTCGATCTACTGAATATTGCGGAAGAAAACTCTGTCATCCGGTCCCTCACGATAATAGACGAAGAATGGCAACAGCCCCGTCAGTTCAGACTATTAACAATGGTACATTAGCGTGGAAAAAAAGAAAGAAAAAAAGAAAGAAAAAAAAGAAACATCTGGCAAGTTTTGTCACCCCCTTGGAGTTGGTACCCGGTGCGGACCGCACCCCCTCCCTCCACCCCCCGCAACTCCTAGCTACGCTACTGATACGTGCAAACAATATAGCGTTTCACTGTCAGCATTAAGCCATTTTACAGGGTTGATTTTGTCCTTCTTATGTATGGACGCTGGAGCTTCATCTATATATGAATACAATGAATATAAACATCGTCAGCTGTGTTTTCATATTGTTATTTACTGGCAAGTAGTTTCGACGGACCACACTACCATCATCAGAACCTTAAAATAGAGCAAACTATATGTTGATGTTAATCCTCCTAACTGTTATTTTCTATTATTGAGCGTCATCAATCATTTTGTTGTTTTTTAATGCAGCAAAATGCAGTTTACCCTTGTTTTAAGGGTATGCTGATGACGGCGTGGTGCGTCGAAACTGGTTGCCTGTAAATAACAATATGAAAATACAGCTGACGGTGTTTTTATTCAGTGTGTTGATTGAATCTACTGGGTGAAACTTTCACTCTGCAGCGAAGCGTGCGCTGATATAAAACTTCTTGACAGAGTAAAATTGTGTCGGAACCGGGTCTCGAACCTTGGACCTTTGCCTTTCGCGGGCAAGCGCTCTACCACTGAACTACCTAGGCACGACTCACGGTGCCGACCCACAACTTCAATTCTGCCAGTACCTCGCCTCCTACTTTCCAAACTTGAATCTATATAAGAGTGTTAACAATTTTAACAGAACATAGAGAATGCTCCACTGAACAATCAAGGAACCCTAAACAGGAAAACTTTGATAATATTAACCTACAATCTATAATAATTACAAAATTGGTTAAACCATTTTGCAAGGTTGCATTTGACAGTCCTGTCATGAGAACAAACAGATTTTCAGACAAGGGAGTAAACATGTGTTCATAGGAACAAAGGTTATAAGAATTAAGCCCTGTTATGTTTCTACAGGAATGATGTAACAAACTGATATAGGAATCCATTATTTTAGATAGGATATTTTATCTTTATTGTTTTTATTTTTATAATCACTTCTATTAGTACGAAAGACAGTACTTTATTTTAATATTTTGGAAAATTTGTATCTCTGGTGACACAGAAGTACTTGAAAATGGTGCGACAGCTTCACTGAAACTGGTTGTAAAAAATAAAGAAATGTTATGAGTAATATAGCGACTGTGGTACATTGTTTAAATGTATTCATTTTAAATAAACTTTCGCAGTCGCACTCTTCATAGAGAATGTCTGATATTACAATTCCAGGTAGTGAACCAAGGGTCGGAGAAACAGACTTGGGAGACATGCAAGTAAACGTGCCAACCATATTTCGCATGGGAAGGAACTGAAAATTCTTATGCAAGGTCTCAGTCGTGAAACATATCGTACGACTGTATAAGTTTGAAGAAACCGTGATGTTCATCTACATGTAAATGCTTTATATCCTGCAAGTACACAACAGGTCTGTAACTATCTCAAAGCTGTATTTAATGGTCGTTGAATTTGGAGCTCCTGCTCCAGAGACTACAAGGTCACTTGTGTTGATTCCCATTGCTAACGTCAGCGGCCACTTGTGTATGAGACCGCAGTGTGTACGGAGATGGAATCACTTTCTAGACTAGTAGCTGCCTGTGATGTGATTCGAGACATACTAGGGTCGTATATCAGGGTCCGTCAGGAATTTGTTCGCTGATGTCATACTTATATTGTGGTTTAAGTCCGACGGTTTCAGTACATTCCGCAAGGCCCAGTGCAAATGGTTTATGATGATGGTATTTGCAGTTTACTGTAAGTTATGTGAGTAAAACATTATACAGTAATGGGATTCTATTCGTGTTATCTCTCTAAGTTAGCTTCTCTGACCCCAGGTCCCCGGCCTGAAATAACTTAATGGAGCATTCGCTTTATCCTATTGAACTGTAGCGCGCTCTTATGGAAACTTCCGATATTTTCATATCTCTGTTGGTCGCAATCCAATGTCTACCGCTACAAGAAAAAATAAAGAATATCGATTTTTTAATGTAATGGAATTTTTTGCTATGCCAATACTTGGTTCCTACCTGAACTCTGATTTTACATGTAATTAAGCAAAGTAGGACTTAGAGGATACTTGAAGTAATTAAAAATTACGAACATAGCTGATTTCTCTGGCAGCAGTAACAGATAACCACGAAGCTGCTCTTACGGGATAATTATCGAAATATGGATTCAAAGAAACAATGTTATTGCATTAGCGCTAGATTTGATTTTCCCTGCTGACAATACGGAAGACGTCGTTGTTCTGACCCATACTACCGTTAGAAGGCTGTGGCTGTCGTGCTAGACGTGAAGTTCTAGCACCATATCGGTTCCAACACCAAAATCAGAAATGAAAACCTCCAATTTCTTTGGGCAGTTGAACGGCTCCTATGATTTTTCTTTTGTACAGACCTATGTCAGAGCCCCTTTCATATTATGTCAGTTTCATTAGCCTTTTTGTATAATTGTTACACAATTTTCTCATTCTCGTATCTATATCACAATGTACGCGATGCCCCCTCAGTTAGTATCTGAAGAACATAAGAAGTTCGTGACGTCAGTGTAAATGGGAATTTTCTTAAATTCGACATGCTCACAGTTTTCGGTATTGCATAACTTGTTGCGATATTTTTAAACGAATAAAATTGATAACTTAAGGCAAGGCCATTTTCTATTATCTTTAAACTCATTCCAGTTGTAAATACATGGAGTCTTTACTTATTGTCAGCATGTCATTATCAGTTTTGGAACATTAACTGTCAGGTTTAGACTGAAAAGAAAATGATCACATCAGTGGCGGCGCGTCCTTTGTCTTCACTGGTTCAGTGAACCTCCGGAAAAAAGTAAATAAATGAATGAAGTAAAAAGTGCTTGAAACCACCATTTTAGTTTCGTTCTTGTATCAGATCATTTTAAATTGTCGTATGAGGAACGTTTTACTTTGCGGAGGAACCACGTATATGAGTTGTAGCGGGGCCGCCTAATAATGTAAGCGGCAGTGACCGATGAGCTGCAATGCGGTATGCGCGGCTGAGGTTCACATTTTCTTCTGAACCCACATAAGGCAGTATATGGGCGCTCCCGCGGCAGGGAGGAGCGAGGGGAAACGCCGCTTTTAACGCTGGTGATGGAGCTGGTAGAGACACCAGCTCCTGACGAATTCAGCTCTTGCGGTTACGCACGAATGGTCCCAAAGCAAAGACAGTGGAGCTACTTCGCACCTCGCCTTCCACATGGGCATATCCTCCATGAAGGCAACATCCGCCCTTCAGATTATTTCGATTTTTTCACATTGAAGATTTATGAACAACAAATCGTATTTGGTAAAATATTCCTATCTACTGTAAAAGCCTTCAGAAGATCCCATTATCAATAATAATGAAGTCAGTACTCTCCACCTAGTAAGAATAAAATAGTCGTGTGGTGTAGCTTGCATCGCGCTGTTGTGACAAAGATAGTGGGTTGGAGCATGACTACAAGCAATTTTTTAAAACCCAATCTTATTTTATTATTTTTTTTAACGGATATAACTTTTGTATTGTTACTTGCAAAATATCTTTGAACGTTTTTTGCAAATATGTCGCGATTTTGAGGGTAAATGTTCGTCAGAGTGCGCAGGGGGTTGTGGAGGGAAAAGGGTTGGCGCTATTAAGTTTTGGCTCCGGTTCGGAGATATACTTAGACCCGCCACTGAAAGAAGTGAACCGCTAGTCATCTGAAGCACTAGCCGCCACCGAATCTCACTAGTCAAAAACCCTATAAATTGGTTCAGAACCCACATGGGTGGGGCGTATGGAACTTTGAATTCGCCCGTTGAGTACAAATAAATGATTTATGAAGAAATGCATACTGTAAACCATCAGCTGCTTATCATTTATCAATCTTCTACCGGTTTCGGTTATAAACCACCTTCACGGAAAAGAACTACACAGACTGATCAAACAGGTGCATTATATGCTTCCTTATGCATACTGGCATGCATGTCACACAATAAAAATAAATATGACGTCACTAAGCGTCAAGTCTTAATTAAAAACATAAAATCAATACCAGGCTGTGTGACGGTGAACCAAGGTTCATTGTAAGAGAACCTAACGCAACTATTGAACACATCAGTCAAATGTAGAAAATTGATAAATATTAAACAGCTAATGGTTTACAATATTCATTTCCTCAAATATCTTACGGCTGTTAAACCACATCTCAATAAAAATATAAATGATTTAAGGTTTTTTTTTCCTTTTTCCAACTGGAAAGGAATTATGAGACATGGAATATAACAGCAACACTGGTAGACGTCTCAAAAAGACTATGTTAAGATTATTAAAATTTTTAACATAATTGCTATGTTTTTATGTTAAAATTATATAAAGTTGTGCATCCGCCTAAGAGTGACCTAAATAAGACCCCCACCACCCCCTCCTCGGAACCGGTTGGCTATTCTCCGTAAAGTGCGGGCCCAGGGCGGGTGTTTTGCGCCTGTGTGGCGCTGCACCGCAGTGCGCTGTGACGCACGGCTGCCGCGCCCAGCTTTGCAGGCGCACTCCTTATGCTGCCAGCCAGCAGTCTATTTCCCCACCCCGCGCCGAAGTCTAAGCGCGCCGCTGCGCTTTGTCATGTTATGTGTGCGGCCCGGTGCGGCGCAAGAAGCTTGCCAACCGGATTTTGCCTGCGAACTCTGCGGGGCGAAAGGGAGCCGTTGACAATCCAGCCATTCATCGCGCACGCGACGACGGAGGCGGGAGGTTTTGGGAGAGGAGAGGCTCCCGCACACGACCTGACTGGAAATCTCGCGTGCGCCAGCTTAACAGCCCGTAAAAGCCCGCCTGCAGCTGTGAGACAAAGGATGGCCCGTGAATGGAGGCAAATAACTCGTACATAGTGTACTCACCATCGACTGTCCCATTTCCCTTAACAATGCCTTCTGGAAACTATAGCCTCCGAAATTTTGTCTTCTTATCCCAGTATTGCTTGAGATGCTTCTTTCTACACCTACATACATACTCTGCAATCCATCAAAAGGTGCGTGGCGAAGGTTACTCGGTACCAATACTACGTACTTGCTTTCCTGTTTCATTCTCATACATAACGAGAGAAAAACTAATATTTGTATGCATCAGTATGAGCCCTAATATCCCTAATATTGTCCTTGAGATCTTTACGCGATATGTAGGTTCCCTGCAATAGAATCGCTGTGCAGTCCACTTTGAATTCCGGCCCTCTAAATTTCTTCAACAGTGATTCTCGAAAGGAGCGTCCCCTCCCCTCCAGCGACTTCCGATTGAGTTCCAGAAGCATTTCAGTAACTCTCACACATTGCTTCTATGTCCATCTTTAAACCGATCTGGTTGGGCTCTCAGACACTTTAGCAATACTCAAGACTGGTTGTTCTTACAGATGAACCACACCTCAAAATTCTCCAAATAGAGCGAGGTCGACCATTTCATTTCCCCACGACTCGTTCCATTTCATATCTCTGTGTAGCGTTACACCTAGATAATTGACGCGACTCTGTCAAGCATTACAGTTCTTTGACTGTACGTCATCAGGTTTGGATACTATGTTGTGTACATAGAGAGGGTAATCCTCTATTAAATAACTACCCCAACAGGAAGACAAACACTCGAAACAGTTACTTCCATAAAACATTTTGGAGTATAAATTAGGAGTGATTTGGAATGGAACAACCATATAAAATTAATCATGGATGAGGGAGATTCCGTACTGAAATTCATTGGAAGAATCCTGAAGAAGAGCAGCCCCTCAACAGACGACGTCTGTTGAAGACTTAGGGAAGACCAAACGGAGTTCATCCAACTTCCAAAAGTGTTATTTTAGTAAGTCCGAAAGCGTCATAGTATGATTAGGAAAAGCCAGTGGCCGATGTTGTTGTGGTAGGGCTTACGTCAAAGTTCCGCGAGAATACGTTTCTCGAGGAGTCAATCTATATATTTCTTCTTCCTACGTAGATCTTGCGAAACGATCACGGTGATAAGATTAGAAAGATTAGAGACTTCACGCAAGCATACTAGCAGTCGTTTTCCCCCGAACCATACGGGAGTGGAATAGGAGGAAAAAGTGACAATGATACACCAGTTAACCCGCCAAATTCTGTTAAGTGCCTTCCTAAGTATGGATGTAGATGTAAATGCCGTTACACTTAAAAAATGTTCAAATGTTTGTTAAGCTTATGGGACTTAATTGTGGGGTCATCAGACCTTAAACTTACAACTATGTATGAACTACCTTGTACTAAAGACAGCGCAGAAATCCCCCTAGGGGGGACTTGAACCTCCGAAGGAGAGCGGCATCGCACATCGAAGCATAGCGCCTCAAACCACTCGGCCACTCCGCTGGGGCCAGTTACACTTCATCTACAGGAAATGTAGCGAGGATTTCTGTAGCCTGAAACTGTAATGCAAGGTTTGCTATAAAATATCTGAAATTCCTCTTCTTCTTCATCGATTCGGTATTCTTACTCTTTCCAGCGTTGGAGTTGCGTCCACCGTTTGTTGGATCGCCGTGGATCTCTTCTTTTCTTTGGCATGTAGTCCAATCCTCCTATAGGAACTCTTGCATTCTTCGTAAATGATATTATTAGTAACTGATTTTTCATGTACCTCCATTGAAATAGCCTCAATACACCATTTACAACTTCATTCCTACCAAATGTATGTTGTACAGCCTTATTTGAGTTGACCCCCAAGTTTCGATATCATAAATTGTCATAGGGAAAGCCATTATTTTATAAAATTTTCTTTCCGTTTCTCTCTGAACATAATTTATAAAAGATTTTTGGAGTCACCCACATACTGCCAGTCGTGACATTTGCTTATAATACTACAAGGCAAGACAACACAGGCTTCACGCCGTTTTTCATGCTCCATAGTCAGGATGACCATGTGAAACATCTCATCACCAGGTTCGAAGAAGCAAGACAGCTGACTGACATACGGACACTGGCCACACAAGAGAACGACCACCAGCGGTATAAAGACAAGCGCCGATCAGTTGTGTACCGCCCAGGAAATCTGGTATGGATTTTTACCCCTGTACGGAAAGTTGGGCTTTCGGAAAAGTTACTGAAGCGCTACTCTGGTCAGTATCTTGTAATATTCCGCCTGTCAGACGTCACATACGAAGATGAGGATTATGATCCGTCCTCAAAATGACAAAAAAGAAGAGACATTGTACACGTGCTACGTATAAAGCCTTACAATGATCCCAAAGCAAAAATAGACGGACTGTCGTTCAAGGACTCTGAAGACCGTTATGGTAACGATGAATCAACGACAGGAGTGTCTGGCGCCGGTCATCGTCACTGCAAGGAAGGCGTGCAGGCAGAAGGGAAGAATTTCAGGGAACCCACGACACGATCCAGGATACTGCGGCTGGCTGCTTAGGTAACCTAACAGCGGGTCGCTGTTCTTTCAGGAAAGGGAGCAATGCCGCGAGACTTCCGACGGAACGCATGGCGCAGTGGTTAGCATCGCAGAACGCTGTGCTTGCGGTCCCCCGTTCAAATAAAGCCACAGACAGAAAAAAAATTATTCGTTTATTTTTACTATTTCTAGAATATTCTATATCTTTCTTATGTTTGATGTACTTGTAAGTTCCAGAAATTTCTTTTATGTAGAAATAATGGAGCTCTCCGAGCAGGGGCCAGTCTGTACTGAGTGTACGCTTGTGTTAGCAATAAGTGTACTAAGTGTAACGTGTTGTGCTCCAGCCTTCGAATTCCGGGACACCTGCAGTTTGCAACGTGACAATATTATTAGTACCTGATTTTTCATGTAAGGCCATCGCAATAGCCTCAACCCGCATCCTATTCCTCCTTTACAACTTTTCACACTCCTACTAATTCCTGCCAAATGTATGTTGTACAGTTATTTCTGAGTCGGCCCAGTTTAGGGAAAGCTATTACTTTATAGAACATTCTTTCAGTAACTCTGAAAGATTTTTTCAGTCACCCACATACGGCTGGAAACTTACTTATGTTTTCGTGATTAATAAAACATGTCACAACCGACTTTGTTCTGAACTTCATAACTCAGATTTCGAAGGTCTGATGATTGCAAAGACAAACAGGACCATGTATTGTAAAGCACAGTTATGTTAAAACGAATCATGGGATTAAATGTGAACTAAGGCTTCTGCGGATTTTGTTGTTGTTAATCAAATTCTTCTGGGCATTGGGCCGCATCTTCAATGTATAATGTTTCACCGACGTTTCGCCAGTATTGCAAGCGCGATAGTGGCCGCAACGTTGGATACATTTGATATTTTCAGGATGCGGCCGAATGGACAGTAAAATTTTATTAACAATCTTCAGATTGTTTACTGTTTTACTTTTACATGAGTTTACTAATCTTTACTTCTGAAGTGTATTTCTGTAAAATTGCTGTTACATAGGTTTAATCCTACTCCTCCTACAGACTGCAGTGTTGGACGGAAAACCAGTCCCTAATTAGCAAGCTCATACGCTAAGCCTCGTGTCACCGCGTATTCCCCGCTGCCGCAGCCTGCCAATTTCCTGACTAAATTCCTACATAAGCCCTGACGGAGCACTACTTAATATTTGCTTCTTACATTGTGCCACATCGCCCGTATCTTTCACTTTGTCCCGCTTAATTGGTCTGACAGCAAATTATCATCTGAAGTCCTCCCTTCGGCGTTTGGCATCTCTAACAAGCGCTCATTATAAATTTCTGACATGGAAATTTTACCTGGGTTTATCTCGAGACGGATATTTTCTCCTAAGGCTATAAACTTTAATGATTTATCTGCGGTACTATCTATCATTTGTTCAGTAAATGGATAATTTCTTTAGTTCTTAGTTAGGGAATTAGAAATATTGAAACATATCCACCTTAGTGAATAAACTTTTACAGCCATAAATCTAAGACACCGGTAGAGAATAGAGACTGACACAGTGTTGTAGTATGTATTTTAAGCTTTCTCCAGAGACAGTTTGAGGATATCATGCTTCCTTCAACAATAGTCGCATTTGGTGAAAGCCCTACGCAATGCTGAAACACCTAGGAAATTTGATAAGTGGAAACCGCTGCAAACCCATTCATTCCGATGGTAGATCCAGTAGAATACGGACGAGAAGTGGAATAAAAAGTTCATCGATTTGACATTGTGTGGAGCGGTGACAGTTTGATTAGGCGGAGTTTTAAATACATCTTGCTGCCTCCAGCTAAAATAAGGCAAATCGGGAGACACGTGCAAGTTGATCCACATCAACCTGCACGTGTGGTATAACTCAAAACGTCTACAAAATAACTTGCGAATGCGAGCAAAATTTACTCTGGGTCTGTTATGCGCACCACAGAAGACATTGGGTAGAACATAGTGAAGTCGGTGGTTGTTGAATAGACACAGAGAGAAAATGAAGTTCGACGTCGGATCCTGAAATAGACTAACAGACTGTGGTTTAGCGTAATTAAGAGACAAGAAATCAAGGCCCTTACTGATCCCGGGCTGTCAGCAGACTATCTGTCGGTCGCCTCCATTGTCGGGTGACGCCAACGTGAAGCACACACTTTTAACGACTTCAACGGGGAGTTTATGTCATTACATATACCTTCAGGCTTTTTTCATGGGATATTTCATGTTTATCACTTGGTTCATGAAACCTTCCATTCTGTGGACAATCGACCATACTTTGGCATGCATGATTTTTAAGTCTTGGTCGCAATTAGCTTTATTTCATCTGAAGCGTTTCGAGAACATCATCATCAGATAAAAAAAAATTGAAAAACGATGGGAAATACAACCCTCTTGGTATAGATGCTTGATTACAACATAATATATCGTCATGGACATCTAGTGACAATGTTGAACCAGACTCACATGCCCACATGCTAATTGCGACCAAGACATTTCAAAAAATTTTTTTTCATGCATATTTCATGTTATTTATTATTCCAAGGAGTGATACATTGTTGACAAAGCATCTTACCAAGACACTGCTAAATTTATTTTGATTTAAAGATGGCTTATAGGTAAATCTTAAACACATTAATATTATATTTTCGATCTTCGCTTTAAAGAGCTGCATAAA
This sequence comes from Locusta migratoria, assembly GCA_026315105.1. Lineage (NCBI taxonomy): Eukaryota > Metazoa > Arthropoda > Insecta > Orthoptera > Acrididae > Locusta > Locusta migratoria. The sequence goes on from CM048747.1 coordinate 431,969,355, forward strand.
AGATGGCTTATAAGTAAATCTTAAACACATTAATATTATATTTTCGATCTTCGCTTTAAAGAGCTGCATAAATTAACCCTCATCATGTAGTTAAGTTTTCTTACTTCGACTATCGAATAAATGATGATGACATACGCAGAGTGAATATAAAATTCAGAGTCATTATAACATGAAGAGGCTGCTTGGAAACTGTAACTTGATAAAAATGAAAACGGAAGTTTTACATAGCGTTTTCTGAAAGTGGAGCTTGACGGAAAACAGTATAGTTAGAAAATCTTGTGATATAAAAGAGTACTGATGATTCAAACGTGTAGGCTGCTTAACTAGTGAGGAGATACTAAATAAAACTTTGGAGAAACGAATTGACAAACTAATTTGGTAATAGAATTCCTTGGTTGACAGAACACATTGCACATAATCTGATCATTTCCCATTAGCAAAAATTGTGATCATGTTCAAAAAGGTATAAGCTGCAGTTGGTTTAGACTAAGTGGCTTGCACAGGCAAAAGCTATCATAGAGAAGTGGCTGATGCAGCATAATTTTTAAGGATGGCGTAGGACACTCCGCCATGTCGGGAAAATATTGTTATTATTTCCGACTATAACGCTTTTCGGCTAAATTATGCATCAAAAAAGAGATTAAACTATTATTGTGGTACTGTTCTGATTCTAGCTCGAGCAAACGCACACTATGTATATTGCTATATTTTACAGTTGATGGTCCCGAAGTCCACTAGATGTAATGATACAACAGTGTATGTGTTTCGGTGGAGTTCTTGGGCTATTGGAATATCACCTTTGTCGAGTGGATTCCGAAAATGAAAAAAAAAAAAAAAAAATCCGAATCTCTATAGCGCCAAACTTAAAGTAATAAACAGCTAACACGACTAAATTTCCGGAGTACCTATGTCATTTTACTGAGATACTTTTAATTATCAAACATATAAGTAATCTTGCGTCGCTTTGAGATGATTCCCTCTTATTGTTTATATCTAATGGATGAACAGCAAACAACATATTATATGATTTTGTGACTGTTACTTTAGCAACCTTTAGACTATAGTGCGATAATATGTACGCGTTGCGCCGCGGCGGATTAGCTGTGCGTACTGGGGAGCCGTGGTGCGGGGATACTCCCTCGGGCCTGGGTGTGTGTGTGTTGTCCTTAGCTAAGTTTACCTTAGTTTTAGTAGTTTGTACGCTACGGACTAATAAACACGCAGTTGAATCCGATAGATATACCAACATTTATGTACGCGTTGCCTATTTTTTGGTATAATTAAGGTCAACCATCTCCAGTTTAAAGTTGAGACTGCATTTTTCTAAACCATTTTTTTTGGGGAGGTGCCGACCCAAGTAACACTTTTTATTATTACTGATGTTATTGGAATCTTTTATTTCTTAGTAATTTTATAAAAATAATTCATTCATTAGCAATCTGGAGACTTAGTTTCCAAGCTTTTTATTCATCCAGTTATGCACAATATTTGTAACAGCTGATGTAAGCTAGTTAACGACATCTGCCACTTTTTCTTGAAATGTTTGCAGTCTTGACCTGATAGCTATGTTTCTCCCACAGTTTATGCAGAATAGCGGGCCCGTGTCCATACGTTGTCCGTTTGGTGCTACGTTGTGTGGCTTCCAGACAAAGAGGTATACTACCTGATTTAATCGGTACTTGCTCCAATCTTCCAGCTTACCTCCAGATTTAGTCACTTGAAGTTACAGCAATATCTCTTCGTGATTTCTCTCTCTCTTTCTCTTTCTTCATTTCAGGGGTACCACAGGGGAGTGTCGTGGGTCCGTTGCTGTTCATGATGTATATAAATGACCTTACGGATAACATCGGAATTTCACTAAGGTTTTTTGTGGATGATGCTGTAGTGTACAGAGAGGTTGTAACAATGGAAAATTGTATTGAAATGCAGGAGGATCTGCATCGAATTGACGCATGTTGCAGGGAATGGCAATTGAATTTATTATAGACAAGTGCAATGTGCTGCGAACACATAGAAAGAAAGATCCCGTATTGCTTAGCTACACTATATCAGGTCAGCAATTGTTAGCAGTTAATTCCATAAATTATCTAGGAGTAGGCATTAGGACTGATTTAAAGTGGAACGACCATATGAAGTCAATCGTCGCTAAAGCAGATGCTAGAATTAGATTCATTGGATGAATCCTAAGGAAATGAAGTCCGGAAACGAAGTAGATTACAGTACACTTGTTCGCCGATAGCTTGAATACTGCTCACCGGTGTGAGATTCGTACCAGGTGGGGTTGATAGAGGAAGTAGAAAAGGTCCAACGGAGAGCATCGCGCTTCGTTACAGGATCATTTGGTAATCGAGAAAGCGTTACAGAGATGATCGATAAACTCCAGTGGAAGACTCGCTCGGTACGAGCTTTTGTCGAAGTTTCGAGAACATACCTTTACTGAGGAGTCTAGCAGTTTATTGCTTGCTCCTACGTATATCTCGCTGAGAGATTATTAAGATAAAATGAGAGAGATTAGAGCCCACACAGGGGCATACCGACAGCCTTTCTTTCCGCGAACAATACGTGACTGGAATAGGGAAAACCGATAGTAGTACTCAAGGTACTCTCCGCCACACACCGTCGGTTGGCTTGCGGAGTATGGATGTAGATGTAGATTTGATAAATACATCAAATTTTCAATAGTTCGAAGGCAAAGGCTGTGGGCCGTGCGGAATGGCCACGAAGCCTAAGGCGTCATGCTAAGGACTGGGGAGGCCGTTCCCGTCGGAGATTCGAGTCTTATTTCAGGCGTGGGTGAGTATGTATGTCTGTGTGTGTGTGTCATCCTTTTTGTTACTTTAAGTAGTTTGTTAGTGCGCCGTGGGTCGTTATCTTTGACTTGAGCGCGACGATTCGCATGTGTTTGCCCTCTTTGCGATGGTGGCCCTACTTCAGACTGTGTTTCCGCCTGTCGGCGAGACCGCACTGCATGGTGAGTGTGTCGTGGGCGGCCGATGAAGACGCTTGGGCCGGTGCCGTCACGACGTTGTCCATTCGGGCGTCGAGCCCGATCCCATGTTTTGTTTAGCGTCGTTGATTGCTCTCTATCTGTGGAAGTTAAGTAATTTTGGTTTGTAATGATTATTCTGCGTCTGTCATGTCTCCTGTGAGAGTAAGACTTTGGTTCCTTCTCATAGTAGCGGCAGACCACAAGTCGTAATATGCTGTTCTGTGGTTAGTGCTTCTGAGAGGCCTGGTTATTTGCATATACATGACACATCTTTCGATCCGTGACCATTAGTTGTGACTTTCCCTTTGAGGGTGGCCTCTCGTTTTGACGTCAGTCGTTGCGGTGCTGTCCCTACTAAGGTTGTCCTACCTTGGTATCTGAGTTTGGAAGAGGGCCTTGTTAAATTATGTAGTGGCGCCTGTTATTGTAAAGTTAAAGTCACTTAATCCTAATGTTCTTAGCATTTTCTTGCCAATGATTTTAGCATTTTTAAGGTGGACCTTGTTAAATTATGCAGTGGCGCCTGTCTGTAATCTTGACAAGTCACTCAGTTATGCCGTTATATGTACGTGAGCTCTCCAAGGTGTTCTTGGCCAATATGTATTATGATTGCTATTTTACTCAATTTATGAAGGCCTAGTCTTACCAGAAGTTGCACCATTGTATTCATGCTGTATATTTTCAAGTTTATGTCACTATTTTTATTTTAGTTTTGGAAGAATGTCTTGTTAACTATCGTAGGGGATCCCGTTGTTGTATAGTGGAAATTTCTCAGCTAAATGTTTTGAAGCCACTTGTACCCCATTTAAATATTATCTGGTCAGGTAATTGCCTTACGGTTGTCGTTTTGGTATATCAACGCAAGGCTTTATGAAGTATGGACTGCCACCTGTCGTTTTACTGTTTGTCACTTAAACTATTTTTCAAAGGTCGCTATTATCAATCCTCTTAATCCTATCAAGTTAATTAATTCTTTTTACTTTTGTATGTGAAATTTGGGAGAAGGCCTTTTGTGATTACATAGTGACACTTGTGTTCTGTCAAAGTCTTTTGGACAGATATTTCAAAGACAGTTGTCAACCTTTTGATACTATTAGGTCCTTATATTGTTTTACTATTGGGATTTGATCCTTAAAAAAGAAAAAAAAGGTCTTGTTAAATTACGCATTGGGGCTTATAATTGTACAATTCAGATTATGTAACTAGATATTTGAAAGGCCATCGTTATCTGCTTTGTAATATTATCAAATTTAATAATGATTTTGCTATTCGTGTCAGAGCCTTGCAAGATTTTATCCGAATAGTACATTGTCTTACTTTGTTGACTTTTAAAGTCGTGAAGTTGTAAGAGCCAAGTTATTTCCAAAAGCTAAACCTTGTATTTATGAATCTAAATTTGATATGACATTGCAATAAATTTGTTTGGTGTCGAACCGGTGATGACATCTGTCAGCGATACTTTTTGTGCCTCAGAACGTTCGTCTTTTTCACTGCTAGAATAAGTAACTTGGAAAGGATTCTTGAGAGGTTCCAACTGGTAGCAGAGCGTGGTTACGATCCACGGACCTCTGCGTTATGGGCCCAGCACACTTCCACTTAATCGGTGGCCCGCGAGCCACTCAAACTGCTGTCAGGTCACGCCGCAGGTGGAAACACAGGCGGAAGTTGCGCCACCACCGCAAAGAGGGTATGGGAACCTCTACACATTTAATAAAGGCACAGTAAGTATACTGTTTTTTTTTACCTTTTATTAACACGCACAAATTAAAAATACGAAAAAACTCTCAAAGTAAAAACACGATAAACAAAGTTGCTAAGCAAAGATAATGTTCTTAATACAGCGATGTAATTAATCAGGAGCAGCAACAAAGTAAAAACGTAGCGCCGCCACATCAGCCCCCCTTTTTTTGAAACCGGGTGCTCCCGGTATGTGAGGGAACTTGCACTTTATTTGTCTGCCAGCTCTCTAAAATATTTCCAGCTGGTCTCACGTTTGATCTTCATCTTCTGTTGCAGTTTTCTTGTGAAGGCAAGAATTCAACCATCGTAGCTGCTGGATCATCCGTCTCCGCGTAAGATAGGGACATTGAAGTTTGCATAAGGAGATCCCCTTCATCCATATAAGCTGGATTAAGTTTCTCTATTGAGACTTTCTCTTCCTTTCCATCCTTCTCGATTTTAAAATTGTAACTTCCTCTTGCAATTACTCTGTACGGTCCGGAGTATGGTGATACAAGTGGTGAACGCACCGCGTCATCCCTGAGGCACACTTGGGATGTTTTTTTTTTTTAGGTCTTTGTGCACAAATATTTTTCGGCTTCCATGTCTGACAGGATTTGTAGGTCGAAAGTGTCTCATTCTGTTGCGTAATTCACATGCGAATTGTGTACATAGCTCTGGAGGAAACTGTTGTGTTGGTGCTGTTAAGATTAACTCACCATCTATTGTGCAGTGGAGCACTGAATATCTTCCTTAACCGACGTTCTTAGCCCGAGCAGAACTAGGGACAGTGCTTCATACCATGGTGATGAACTGCACATTACAGCAGTTTTGAGCGTACGGTGAAATCGTTCTACCATCCCGTTAGTAGCTGGATGATAGATTGTAGTACGGAGATGGTTGCAACCACAAAATACTAGAAGTTCGTTAAAAAGTTGGCTTTCAAATTGTTTTCCGCGATTTGTAGCTATGTTCTGCGAAACACCAAATCTCGAGAACCAAGTGTGAACTAGCGTCCTCGCGACTGACTCCGCCGATATATCTTGTACTATGACAGATTCAGGCCATCTGGTAAAACGATCAATCATTGTGAGCGAATAACCTTTCCCTGTATCATACTCTAGTGGTCCTACGATGTCCACATGAATATGTGAAAATTTGGTCAATGGCGGCGGAAATTGAGAAAAAGGTGCAAAAAAGGTGTCTGCCGGTCTTATTACGGTGGCATGTCAGACATGCACGTGCCGATGCACTGCAATCCTTTTGTATGCCTGGCCACACAACTTCGGAGGACACTAACTCAGCTGTGGCTCGAACCCCTGGGTGCGCTAAGTTATGCACTGCGTCGAAAACCTCACGTCCGTAGGGTCGTTGCTTCCCATTAGCACGTCAGACCAAATGCCGTCTAGCACATTTGGCACTGACACACACTTCAACTGCAACGCTGTTCGCTGCTCTTGTAGTAGACGACACAAGAAATGGTCTTCCTTTTTCTTTGACGCTGACTCTGCCCAATGGATGCTGTTTAAACTTGCACAGTTCCGGGATAGACTATCTGCCACCTGGTTAACTTTGCCTGCTATGTGACGCACGTCAGTCGTGAATTGTGCGATGTATTCGACGTGCCTGCTTTGACGTAGTGAATTGAGGTCTGTGTCTCGCTGTAAAAAAGATATTAGCGGCTTGTGGTCTGTAAAAATTGTAAAGTGTCTCCCCTCAACAGATTCGCGGTAGTGCTTGATAGGCAGGTAAATAGCGAGCAATTCACGATCATTAGTACTTCATTTTTTTTTCTGTTGTGGAGTCAAATTCTCAGAGAAGAAAGCCAGAGGCTGCCATCTGCCATCGACGTTTTGTTGTAGCACCGCTCCCATTGAAAGCTTCTTTGGAATCTCCCTATTTCTAGTAGTTTCTTCCCAGCAAGTAACGCTGTAAGAGGATCAAGAGCGGCAGCTAGCGTAGGCAAGTGACGTCGGTAATAATTCAGTATGCCAAGTAACCTGCGAAGCCCCTTGTAAGTAGCAGGGAGAGGCAGTGCACTGCACTGCTTCAACCCGTTCTGGTAGTGGAGACAGACCGGCTGAGAGACCAAGTATCCCAGAAAATTAACCTTACGTTTCCCAAATATACATTTTGTTTCGTTAATAATTATGCCATACTCCTGTAGGTGTTGAAAAAGCTGCCACAGGTGTTTAGTGTGCTGTTCTGATAACGTAGATAATACTAATATATCGTCCATATAGCAAAGTACGAACGGTAATTCTCTAAGTTCCTCATGCAGGAACCGTTGCCAAGTTTGAGCGGCGTTTCTGAGACCAAATGGCGTAAAATTGTATTCAAATACACCAAATGGTGTGATCACTGCGGTTTTCTTAATATCATGTGGAGCCATGGGAATTTGAGAAAACGCCTTGGCGCAGATGATCACACTGAACATTCTGGCATTGCTAATGTTACTATTAAAATCAGTCACACTGGGAATAGGGTAGCGATCTGGAATTGCCTCCACATACTCTCCATGAATTATCTTTTTTACGTTCCATGTGAATGGGAGAGGTCCAGGGACTGTCAGATCTGGTCACAATACCTGCTTTAAGAAGTCGGTCGAACTCTGCTTGAGCCGTAAGTAACTTCTCTGGATGAAGACGGTACGGGTTGACCTCGCGTCGTACGAGTATGGTGTTGAGTGTTGTGTAAGCACTTCCTTGTGGCAATTGCAGGTTTGGTGAGTGATGGAAATCCCCGAGCATATTACGAAAGCGTGCCTATTCAGACGTTGCTGTGATATTGCCTACAGTATACGGATCGTAACGACTCACGCACTTCTTGCGTGACGCACACGTGTACGACCCGCGATGTTGCGGATACGGAATCGCAGTAATATATCGCGGCGCGGAAGACGCGATAGCGAAGCCGGACATCTTCGTGCAGAAAGCCACGGGCACATTGCACTGTGTATGACCCGACGCAGTATGTAGTATTCTTTCTGTAGGTACTGGCACGATTCGGCAGTTGATCAGGTCGGGACCAGGTACATCTTCAACCACAAATGTTGAAATTTGAATCCAGGTGCATCGTTAACTGCTTTTCACCGTAGATTGTGATTTTTGAGTTGTTAGCTGTATTTAGCACGTGTTTTTACATTGCTGTTAGATTGTCACCTGTTCGTTTCGGATAAACACTAATTTCTGAACCGGTCTTCACTTGATGATTGGTCCTGCACGTACAATCGGTGTGATTCGTTGACTGTAGATAGTGTGGTGTTTGCTGACGGACGTTAGCGTCCCTTAATGCTCGTCTTTGAAGCTGGGGTAATTGCAAGGTTGCGTACATTGACGGGCAGCATTACCAAAACGCTTATGGTACCAGCACCATTGTTCCTTGAGTTCTGTAAAATAGAATATTTGTGTTTCTTATCATTAAGTCTTCTTAGTTGCTGTTGATGTGTGGCTACTTGTGCGTTGAGTTTCGACACTTGAACTACGAGGTGCTCCACTGAGGGGTCGGTCGATGCATGTTGCTGGTATGAAATAAATGCGCGAGGTGTAGATTCAATACGGTCAGCTTCTACCATTCTGCGCATTTCGGCGTCTTCATCCTGGCTGGTGTCAATTCTGCCACATGCTGAAAATTAAATGCAAACGTAGGCTTCCGCGGCAGTTTTCACTATCAATAAAATTCTTCGGGGTATGAAACCGCGTCGTCATTTTTATATTACTGCACGCCATTGGTGGAAAGAGGCGTTGATGATTGGTGTTTTAATGACTGGGTTTTTATATGATTGGAGGTTGCATTCTTCTCCCTTATTGTTCCAAATGGACGTTTCCGATTGGCTTTTGCATTAAAAGTTGCTATTGGCGGAATGGATCTGGGAGGACGGACAGCAGTTGTGGCGTGCCGCTGTTGACTTGTCGCCTGGCGCAGACGGCGGCGGGCCGGTGCTCTGCGTGTTCGCGGCCGCTGTGGTCTCCGGGCGCCTGCGCGAGTCATTCCGCGCGCGGTGCCGTCACGTAGCGTTGCAACTGCTGGCAGCCAAGACGCCGGCAGCCTGTAGCTATCCTCCCTGTTCATACTGGCCGGACGCTTGACTATTCCTATAGCCTCTCTAATCTTCCTCTTCGTTGAGAATGGTTGTTTTGCCAGCACGCGGGCCTAATCGAAAGAAAACTGTTTTCCGCACTGATTGTTGTGCTCAGAGACTGCTGACTTTGTGTGCTGTCCAAGCCGCATTTACTTTTCATGTTCAGAAAGCCTCGTGCAGATTGCTCGTCCGGTCTCTCCTATGTAGACCAGCCCACACTCGCAGCTTATTTCATAAACGCCGGCATAACTCAGTTTGTCAACTGCGTCCTTAGTTGAACCTACGAAATCCTTAGTCTTATTGGTGCTGCGGAAGACTGGCTTGTTGCCTGCCCGACGAAGAACCTTGCCCACAAGTTCAGTGACGCCCTGCAAGGAGGGTAATAGGGCGATGCTTTGTGCTTCCTGCTGTTCCCCTCTATTGATTTCATTCTTCCTGGACATTGTTTTATTTATCTTGCCCAGTCCATAGCCATTAGCCACAAACGTGGATCTGGGATGTCGTAGTTCCGCCTGTAGGTGATCGGCATCGTTGATCCTGTGGGCCCTCCTTGTTAGAGTTTGAAGAGCGGACTTCATCTGCATGGGGTGGTGGTGGTAGGACGCGTGGAGGTACCTTCCCGTGCTGGTAGCCTTTCTTTACACCATGTGGCCAAGTTTGCCGTCAGACTTTCTGTAGACTTCAACGTCGAGGATAGGCAGCACACCATTCTTTTCTACTTCTATTGTGAAATGTATTTTGCTGTGCTGCCGACTGAGATGTTCGTGGAAGTTCTGTAGCTCCTCTTCCTCAAGGCCAGATGACGAAAGTGTCATCATCGTATCGCAGCCAGCATTTCTGGGCGTAATGGCGCTGACTGGAGAGCCGTTTTTTCAAATGCTTGCATGAAGATGTCTGCTGCAATCAGCGAAAGAGGAGAGCCCATAGCTACACCGTCTGTTTGTTCATAAAAGTCTCCTTTCCACTTAAAGTAGGTCGTCATCAAGTCACAGGTCTCAGGTGCTAAGCGTTCTTCTAATATGTTCATTGTGTCAGACATTGGTACGTTAGTGAATAACGATGTTACATCAAAACTAACAATCAGATCCGTAGATGATACACTTTTCTCTTTTAAAAGTGCCACGAAGTGGGTCGAATCCTTGACGTATGACTCTGTGTGGCTCACCAGATGTCGGAGCTTTGGTACCAGCTCTTTTGCCAGCGTGTATGTGGGTGAATTAATGCTGGCCACTATAGGACGCAAAGGAAAATCCTCTTTATGCAGCTTCGGGACCCCATACATCCTCGGTGCCTGCGGAACTTGTGGGATGAGTCTTCTGGCTGTGTCAAAGGTCATCCTGGTTTGCTTCAGCAGCGCCTGCGTCGATCCGGTTATCTTAGCCGTCGGATCACTCTTAAGTTTCTCGGATCGCTGAGAAGATTTTCCATTCGTTTATTGTAATCTGGTGTATCCATGACGACAGTGGCGTTGCCTTTGTCTGTCTGCATCACTACTAAGTCAGGATTCTTATTCAACTCCACTATGGCCTGACGTTCCTCCCTGCTAATGTTTTGTTTTGGAGGCTTCGCTTGAGACAGGATTCGTACCGTTTCTTGTCGGATCATCTCTGCCTCGGCCTGTGGCAGGTGACGCACTGAAGTCTCAACAAATTCAATGATGTCTTCCTTCGGTACATATTTCGGTGCGATAGCAAAATTGAGTCCCTTAGCCAGGATCTGAGTGGCTGCTTCACTTTAGGTGTGGCTGGAGAGGTTTACCACTGTCCTTTGGGTATCCAGGATTTGTTCTTCTTCCATAGTGATCGACTGCAGCTTGACAAACTTATTCATCACTGGTGATGCTCAGTAGACCTCATGGCTTGTTGGAAGGTCAACCTATCGATCTTCTCCCAGTCTTCCGCATCCAGTTTTCTTGCCAGGAAAAGGTGCAGTTCGTAGAGCTTTTTGTTCTTTATGTTAAGGCTGGTCCGTATGTCTCGTATCCTTTCCCTCAGCAAGGCTTTGCTTGGTCGTAGATAGATGTTCTTCGCCTTGTTCGATTTTATATGCGACTTCAGCCGTAGGAATTTTGGCACTATATTGGTGTCCCTACATCTCTTCAAGTAAAGAAGATCATTCAGCAGTTTACCTCTCTTTAGATGCAGCGATTCTAGCTGCCTGATGTTTTGGTGTACTTCCTGCCCATAAAAATGTTTGTATAGTCTATGGGACTTAACTACGGGGTCATCAGTTCCTACACTTACAAACTACTTATGAACTCCTTACGAACTAGGACGGCACAAATATCCATGCCCGAGGGGGGATTCGAACTCCCGACCGTAGTGGCCGTGCAGACCGTGGCTGGAGCGCCTTAGTCCCTTCGGCCACCGCGGCCGGCTCCTGCCCGTAAACGTTGATTAAATACAAACGTTGTCACCAATGGCGTGCAGTAATATACCCACCAATAAAGGAAAATCAACGTCCCCCTTTCTCTCCCTCATCCGTACATTCAGCAGTCGGACACAGACCCTGATAAAGGCCGCCTGCAACAGTGTCCGAAACGTCGGTACAGTTTATAAAATGACGACGTGGTTTCATACCCCGAAGAATTTTATTGATATTCACTTAAACAGTTGGCAATGGTGACTGCCTTGTTTGCTAAGGCTTGTAATGGCACGTCTGTTTGTGCTGCCTCTACCGTACGGATGTTAGTTGGAAGTTTACGAAGCCATAGTACACGTAAGGACTCTTCAGGCAAATGTTCAGGGCCCGATAATGTACGCAGAGCTTTGAGTAGTTGTGTCGGAGTCTTGTCACCCAAACTTTCGTCTGCGAATATTTTTTGTAATCGCAGTTCTGGCGACAATGTGTTTCGCTTTATGAGGGCTTCCTTTAGTGCAGCGTAACTTTGTTGCGGTAAGGTTTCCCTCCATGCTTACTAGGCAGACGTCTTACCGTTAGATCACCGCACTATTAACGATTAAGGTGCCTCGGAATAGCCTAATAAGACTTCCCTCCACATCACAAACTTTAATTCAGCTTCTGTCTTCCATAGATAATTGCCACTACTGCCAAGGCTCTCCATGCAGCGGAATAGCACCTCGGCAATGGACATAGTGGAAATTCCTGCTAACGTGATATGAATAGCAATTTAAATACAAATTCTGAAACCCTGAGACGGTTTTTCGTCTCGAATATGTCCTAGACATTAAAGATAAAGGTGAAGCAATGAATTAAAATTTGTGATGCGGCCAGGAATCAAACCCGGACCTCCATGATTATTAGGCAGTCGTCTTACCGTTATACCACCGCACCACATTCGAGACGGAAAACCGTCTCAAGGTTTCTGTATTTATATTTAAATTGATATTTTTATCACCTTAGCAGGAATGTTCCACTATGTCCATTGCCGAGGTGCTATTCCGCTGCATGTAGAGCCTTGGCAGTAGTGGCAATTATCTGTGGAACACAGAAGCTCAATTAAAGTTTGTGATGTGGAGGGAAGTCGTACTTAGATTATTCTGAGGCACCTTAATCGTTAGTGGTGCGGTGGTCTCAAGGTAAGACGTCTGCCAAGTAAGCATGGAGGGCCGGGTTCGATGCCCGGTCGCATCACAAATTTAAATTCATTGCTCCACCTTTATCTTTAATGTCTAGGACATATTCGAGGCGAAAACCCGTCTCAGCGTTTCTGAATTTATATCTAATTTTTCTCATCATCAGGCACTTTAATATATACAGAACTGTGTATATGATTAATAATTTACTTATTTAAAGCTGTTTCTTATTATTGGTAGTTGGCGTAGTTAGGGGGGGCAGTGATTGGCCATAATCTAAGATGTACTGCTGTCTTCTGCTGGTCTTCCCGTATAATGCGATTTGTTTCACTATAAGTAATAAAAACATATCTGTACATATTAAAAGCGCCTGCTGATGAGGAGAACATGGTACAAACACGTTGTGCTTTGTTAGATTAAAAACTAACAAATTTAGTGATTGGTAGCAAAAATACTAATATTTAATTATTGTAATCTTGAGAGGAGAAGAAAATTGAAGCTTGTGAAATGTGGATGTGGCATAGGATGGAGGAGATCAGCTGGATCGATAAAGTCAGAAATGAAGAAGTACTGAATAGAGTTGGAGAGGAACGGAGGATGTTGCTGACGATAAAGAACAGGAAATTAAACTGGATAGGCCACAGTTTAAGACGAGATTGCCTCCTGGTAGAGGCAATTGAGGGTTGCGTTCCGGGAAAGAGGGAGAGGCAGAAGAAGGTACCAGATGCTGGATGACGTCAGCAAGCCACTAGGAGGTACCAAAGAACGAAGATGATAGCAAAAGACAGAGAAGGGCTATGCAGTCTAAACCTGCCGTACGGCAGACAACCAAATGATGATGATGAATATTACAGCAGTCACGGCATTATGCAAATGAAAGGGAAAAGTATTGATATAAGAGTACCACCAATACATTTCTACAGCAATGATCTGAGTACTTACTACCACTGCTGTGTTTATACGGCTAACATCATTTTTTATCTTAATCCTGGCAAACCAAGCCACTACCTATATTTTCTGAAAAGTAATCAGTAATGGCGACGGAAGTCTATCGCATCGTCTAACAATCGCCTCGTCTAAAGAGATCAAAGGAGTTTCAGGCCCGCCTCTTACCCGTAATTGGAGTACAAATGGCACGAGCATGCAGAAGGAAACAACTGCGCAATAGGTACAAAATATGTATTTGCAGGCTATGTGGTTCGTAATGAAAGAGTAACATAATGCTCTCTTAGTTGGCAAATGATTCCCGATTAGTTCCTCAATCGTATATCCTATAAGGGTCTAATAATGGGGAAGTAAGCGATAGAGATACACGAATTCGTGGTGTATTCCGTGGATTCTTGGTGAACAAAGACCGATGACCAGTGTAGTTTGGTCACTTGAACCCCAAACCAGTCTTGATTAACAAAACTTAAAGCTGTGCTATGTAATAGCCATATAAACATATTACGACGGGTACTTAATTACCTTAAGGTACATTAATAGCATAGGTAACACATTCTGCAGATTAACTTTGTTTTGGAATGAGCTGCGTAATTCATTTCGTGATTCGTATGACGGTATAAGACATAATAATACAAAACGGACTTCACCATTACGTTTCCCGCCATATTCTGCCCTTCAAACGTATAATGTGACACCCGCCCAAATGAATAAATGTGAGCTGATACCAAAACGGTGGGAACAAAGATAGCGTATGGATCTTACATATCACCCAACTCTCGACCCTTCACATTTACCCATATCTATCAAAACTTGTCTTTGAGTCTTGATGGATATTCTACGATCGAAATATGAATAAAAATCTTGAATATCCGTCTGCAGATCGCTCTTACTTCCTATAACATTTGCGGTTTCGAGACAGCTGTCCATCTTCAGATCGATTCTATGAAATTACAGAGTAACCTATCGCGTGATGAACGAGTGTTCCACATGTCTCCTACATCGGTTTCGCGAAAAGAGCAAGGTAGAGCAATGGTTGAACACTGGACTCGCATTCGGAAATGTCAGTTGTTCGGACCAGCCTCCGTCCATCGTGCTTCGTGTTTCTCGTCATTCCCAGAATATAAAAATAATTCAGTTTTCTGAGACTTACATTGGATCATCTCCATCTCCTCCTCCATCCATTCCTCTTGTTTCTGTTCATCTCCATCTCCCAGCCTAGTTATTGAAACAATGGTAAGTATAGTTACGTATCAATTCGAATCTCCCACACAAACTTGCAGATATGGTAAAAGTTTCACTGTAACCGGTACAACGGTAATAAATCTTCGAATCGGTGAAATTGCGTCGAAGTCTCGACCATGCCTTGTATGGTGGGATGCGGAAAACAAAAACCATCTCAATGAAGAAATGAATAAATGCACTAAATTTATGGTGCTCGATCAAATGAAGTATGTCGTTCCTATCGACATCTATGATGGTAGAGTGCAAAGTAAAATTACTTCCGACTTTCCTTTGTAGCTGTCCCGAATTCTTTTCTTTCATTCTGACAACTATTCCATCTCTCAAAGAACAAAATATATTACTCATGTCCGTCGTTCCAGTCGTAAGATGTCGATTTCATCCAAAAACACTTTGGAGACAGTTGGTCTTACATTTTCGATTTTTACAATTGATTTTTTTCATATGGACATTGTCCTGAAAATTACGAATACACGAATAGAAGGAAAGCCACATCGTTCGATCCGAAGTGAGCCTCTTACATACAAGGGGTTATTGAGTTTTATTTATGTAATTTTTGTTGTGAAATTTAGTCTTGACACGCTTATCTCTCCAGTATCTTATTAGTATGATAGAATACTCACGACTGACAAGTGATTCTCTTCTGTCGGACTCTGGCAACACCGTCTGTAGAGAAGGTCTCCGCGCTGGCGTGCCACGTCACGCAGAGTAGGCCGCGATCGCGTAGCTCACTGGCTGGCTGGTGTGAGGCGGTGGGCTGCGCCCCATCAACCAGCCAGTGAGATACGCGACCGCAGCCTACGCCAGCGAGGAGGCCTTCTCTACAGACGGTGTTTGGTCGTCCTTGAGAGGCCAGCAAACCAACCAACACACTGAATGCACCGATGGTCTACCTATAAGGCATTCCAGGTAAAACCGTCGAGGGGGACCACACGTCGTAGTAAACAACAACAAACAGAATAACCGGAACTTCTACATTTTCCAGGTGGAGCTGTCACCACAACAAGTGGGGCTGTCAACCATGTCCCAACGAGATCACCCAGCCAAAACTGGTTGCTTAAGCCCGAGCAGCTGCCACGACTGACAGTGCTCTTCGTAAGCTTCCTGTGGACTGTTTCAAGAAGACCTCGTCACGGACTCCGGAACGTATCCTGGAAAGCGGCTGCTTCTGCGGATATCGACTCTGGCCTGGACCTGGACTATCTAAAAGTGAACGTTTACCTGAGGAAATACACTCTCTCGGACTTGGTATCTCTTGCTAGTGCTCCATGATTTTGTGATTAGAGTTGTATCCACTGACAATGGAATAAAGTATGTTTTTTCTGAATGGAGCCTCTTTCGTCACAACAGATTCAAGAAATATAAATATTATAGGATCTTACGATGGTAGCTTGTAACTATCGAAACCTGAAAATAAAGATGTTCTTGAAGCGATCTTATGCAATCTGTGGTTTCTTTTTATTGTAAAAACAGTTACATTGCCACCAACGGTTGACCAGAATCAGAAAGATATGAAGATATGCCTCACTATTGCTTAGTAGTTCCAATGTTAAGGACAAAATAAATGTTACTGAACATTGATAAAAAAAAGCTACCGAACATTGGTAAAAAAAACTACCGAACATTGACTGTAACTTTTTCAGGTAAATTGGCAGAGTACATTGAAAATCCTTTCTTCATCAAATTTCTACAGGTTATAGCAGACATCGTTCAGTGCTGTCTACATTTTCCTCCAATTGCAAGCACGGAGTACGTCAAACGTACAAGTGTGTCGAGATGTCTGTTTTTATATTTTTTATTTCAATATTAAGCTTTTGTGCCTCTGAGCTTATATTTTACAAAATAGGTCGCCCGCACTGGACTAAATTAACTGACATTTCAAACATATATATTTTTTATTACTTCCTCTTTTTCAGGAAATGTGCACGATAGTTTTCTTATCGAGAGGTCACATGAACTGGGCAAGTTTCTTGGTCATAATTAGAGATGTAATAGAGAGAGGCGGCACACAATCACAGCTGAACCAGCCGCGGACGCCCGCTGCAGTCATTTTAGGCGCTGCCCTGTTTCCGAGAATGAGCGATCGGCATGCGAAGCGGCTCGGTTTTGCCGCTACAAAGAGAGCGCGGTCGATGGAATTTTTCTGGTGCAAAATTTCGTGGCATGTCATTTCATTTCATCACAGAACGGCCCTGCGGGAAAAATTCACATCGGTATTTTTGCATTTAGTGTTTCATCGCGGCGGTCTCCCAGTGAACAAAAGGCACGATCGAAATTGCCGTGCGGATTATGGTGGGCGCCTGCAGCTCTGCGGGAGCAAATCACTCCTCTGCGGTTGCGGTGGGCGCACGTCGCTTCCGGCGAAGCTCTCGGCCGACTGTCTTCTGCTACTAAACGTTTGGTACAGGAACTACCTTTCCTGGTCACTTGCTTTCCTTATATATTGCCGATGATACGTAGGGCTTCTGTTCACCTATTTTTCTTCTATTTTCAGGTAGGAATCGCTACTGTAATAATTTCATTTGTTTCTTTTATATTCGTGCTTTCTCGTCCTCGGTAAGTTCCTACATTCTTTTCTGGCGTGGATTGCTTACTGGAAATTTGAGGAAGGTGCAAGTGGCAGGCAAGGTTGCTGACTGAGACACGATGCACTCAAAACAGAACAAACTTTTATTTTACACAGGAATTCTTCCATAGTAGAAAAAAAGAACATAACAATACTTATCTATTCACACTCACTGCTGGTTCATGAAAACAGTAACAAAAATCAGACTTGGTACAATGCCCTATTCGTGTCTAACTGAACATTCAGTAGTAGACAAGATTTCCGTGACATGCCGAGTCTATACAATAGAAGTATAACTTAAAACAGACAGTCGTTCCTGTAGTCCACTCTTCCGGGGCACGTCTACCACTCAACTAACTTTCCACTCCACACAGCTCGCTTAGCTAACGTCAGTTGTCGTTGGCGCTGCGAACTTCAGGAGGATGTGGCGGCCACCTTGCGATCTCATTGGGAGCCGCCGGCAGCGACCGTCTCTTACTTCTTCTTCCGTTGTGTGCTGCCAACCTTGCCTTGGTGGTTAGGACACCACAGTTTCTTCTTTTGATTCTTCCACGTTTGTCGATGAGCCTCTCTTTTTTCTTCCGTCCAACATTCTCCATTCTTGTTCTTCAGTTTTCCATGGAAACTTTTGTCATCCTGTAATTTCTTTCTCCGACATTTACCAATGCCTAGTGGAGTGATTTGGAGGTGTCTATGTCTTTTCAAATTTATGTGGACCATATATAACACATTTAAAATTTATTGGAGTAAGAGAACGGTCTTATAGATTGTGTTCTGGCATTACTTCTTAAATGACCGTAAAAATGTGATCTTATGTTCGTACAAACAAACAAACAAATGTTACAAATATTTGTAAAACTTATGGGACTTAACTGCGGGGTCATGAGTCCCTAAACTCTACAAACTACTTATGATGAGAGGCGTCTTAGGTAGACCTTGCACGTGTGGTGATTACTGTGACACCAGTGGCGCAGTGGTCAGCGCAAATGCCTAGAAAGCAAGAGACCTGGTCACACTTTTTTAGCTTCGCCTATTCGGAGTTTATGCAATATATTCTGTGAACATGAAGGAATAACAACTACAGAATCAGAAGTGACGTCTGTTCTTTCGGAACCGACACCACATGTACATATAGGGCCTATATAATATTCCGGTGACGGGAAATGACCCATTTGTTAGTGGGAAAGGGTGGGCAACTTTGGGGCCTTACTCTTACGAGAAATAGTTTCAAAACTACAAGTTTAAGTACTGTTGGCAGGGTAAAAATGGGAATTTGTATATGAAGGGAGGCGTGCTTAGTTAGACCTTGAAGGTGTGGTGATCTCTAAGACCCCAGTGTGTAGTGGTTAGCGCAACTGCCTCGAAAGCAGGAGACCCGGGTTCGAATCCCGGCTGGTGCCCATTTTCAGCTTTGCCCATTAGCAGTTGAAGTCATGTATTCAAAATGTTGAAATGTTTGTAGAACTTATGGGACTTAACTAAGGGGTCATCAGTCCCTAAGCTTACAAACTACTTATGAACTAGCTAAGACTAAGGACGGCACAAATATCCATCCCCGATGGGGGTTTCGAACCCCCGACCGTAGTGGCCGTGCAGACCGTGACTGAAGCGCCTCAGTCTCCTCGGCCACCGCGGCCGGCAGTCATGTATTCTGTGAATATGAAATAATAACACATGCAGGGTCAGAAATGACGTATGTTCTTTCGCTTTTATAACTTATATGTATTACGCCTGTTATTTAACTGGTGCCAAGATGTTCCTTAGCAATGATATAGGCATCGAATTATTTTTCTGTTTTATACATTATAATGTATATAGGTGAATAACTGCAGACTAGTGTGCAAGTTTTGAATTGGCATCGGTGGTTTTGTCTAATAACAACAGGATGCTAGGGACATGACCATGGTGAAGGTCGAAGCCATACTAAAATCTACATAAATAAAAGTCAATTACTCATAACCCTAATGACGAAGTTTACGTTTTTCAATTTAATAACTGTTGCTTCAACAACTTCTTCCTCTCAAATATCTTATTCAATTTCTTCTTTCAGACATCTGAACTCGCCTCTTCTCTTAATTTTTCTATATTTAGTTGCCATTCTATTCGGAGGCGTCTAGAGGTTTATCATAACATGTTTCCTTTTCAAAAAGAGATTTTAAGCCTGCTTTTTTAGTTTCTCATTTTGAGCAATTATGTTTGTCTGGTTGTTGTTTCTAATGAATCATAAACAAGAGCTAAGTTATCTGTAAATGTTAAACTAATTGTAGGTTGCATTTGTAGAACTCAATTTAAAAGCAGTTCAGACAGATCTTCTCCGTGTCCCAAACTTCTGGAAATTTTACCTCTTCGCTATGGAGATTGTTAAATTACAATTATGCTTTTACAATATAATCCCAGTACACTGAATATTTCAACAGTAACTTCCCGTTCGACCTTAAAGCCATGCCTACTTTTAGATATTCACGAGTCCCAAATCTCAACAGCTGTGTTAGATTATTTTAAGGACGATGCAAAGCCACTTTTGTCATTCCCGCCACAGTGCAGCCACAAACTACAACCTCAAGACCGTAGTGCATATGGTCCTATAAAAAATATATTAATACGGCGAGCGACTCAAGGATGGCTACAAATAAACGTTGCATGTCGATTCATGACATTCTTTCAATTTTGGCAGCAACTCCAGCAAACATAATGGCTGTGTTTAGAGTGACACTGAATACGTATATTTTTGATAATACCTGAAGACACATTCTTTTATTTGTATTTTTTATATTTACACTTACCACAATCACTTGTGTCTCTTTAGGTGCGTGGGTAAGAATGCTTCGTGCCAAGCAATGTCCTTGAAGGGTGCCTACGAGTGGTTCGCCAGCTTTTGGGGAGACCTGGAAAACGTTTCCGTCTACTTGAACATCCACCATACTCGCCGGATCTCAATCCTCTACACTTCTTCCTATCCCCTGGAGTAAAACTCGCTTTGAAAGATATAGCCATCCAAAGACACGTGACGAGACCTTCCCTAAGGAAGACTTCGTGCAAAGTTAACCAGGACATGTATCGCAGAGCTCAGCGGTGCGCTGTTATGGGGCAGACTATTTCGACGAAGAGCAAGGTAACTATAGTTCATTGTCTTTTTCTCAGTTGAGAAATTTTGTGTCTCGTTGCCGCCGGTTGTCCTAGGTGTCGGTCGCCGAGTAGAGAGACCGACACAGGAAAATAGGATGCACGTGTGTGCAGAGTACAGAGTCTGAGGTGACCAGCCAGTGGGACAGCAGAAACTAGAAACACTAAGCTACATTAGTACAATATATATATTTCGAAGAAATATTACAATAATTATCTTTCATAAGTTTCATGACTGCAGAATGCTGATACATTAACTAGGTAGAGGCCTGCCTACTGATAAGTCCTAGTGCTTGTCCCAATCCCAAGTGACCGATGCAGTTCAGTGGTGACCACGACGGGGATTGCAGCAGAGGGCGCTCGTGACCGACGTCGTAAGAACGCCGCGCCGTGCTTGCATGGCGGCGCGCGGCTAAAGTACGTGGCGCGCACTTCAGACTTGTGCGACACCAAACCCCTCCCCCCAAACCGCCATGCCGTCGTGGCGTAGGGCTGAGGGCCACGATGACGGCACTGGAAGGAGGGTCTGGGCGGGGGCGTTACTGGTGGGACGGGCGTCGTAGCTGAGGCTGGGATCGAGACGCAATCCGAGCCCCACCTTGCGATCCCCCGCAAAATCCACCAAAACGAGGGGAAGGGCGTACACCTCCGACCAGAGGGAGCAGGTCATCTTCTGAGGTGCGTGGCGGGGCACGCACGGTGCCGGACTCTCTCTCGGCGACGCTGTCAGCTGCGGCGGCGACGGAGGCGGGTGTGCCGACTGCATAGGAGGCGCGTCGACCTCCATTGGGATGATCTTGTAGTCCAGGGACGCTGGGCCCGGCGGCGAGCGATGTGGAGATGCTCCCTGGCGGTGAACTGGGTCTGGAATCAAGAAACCAGAGACAGGATCGCGTGACCTGTGAAGGCACAACTGGTTTGCGTGGCGCCCCAGCTCCGACCCTGTGGAAGAACGTACAACATACATATTGCGACAGAGCACGCGCTGAATGGTTCCTGGCAAACATCTTTTGTTTCCACCAAATACCTTGTACCGCACTGGCGTAGAAAACTGAAAACGCGAAGCGCCATACGAACCGACTCGGTGCATGGGAGGCTGCAGTAGGTGAAGAAGAGTGTGGTGAAGGCTGCCGTGGAGCATCTCGGCAGGAGACGGGCCGTCACGTGGCATGTATCGATACGTATAAAGGAAGATTTGAAGAGCTTGCTGCCTGGAGTGCTGACCTTTCATCTTTTCCATGTGAGACTTGAATGTTCGAACGAAATGTTCTGCTTCACCATTGGACTAAGGGTGAAAAGGTGCGGTGGTGATGTGCTGAATGCCATTCACACGACAAAACTGTTGAAATTCCGCACTAACAAACTGAGGTCCATTGTCACTGACGTTAGTTTCAGGCAAACCTTCGACTCTGTACTCTGCACACACGTGCATCCTATTTTCCTGTGTCGGTCTCTCTACTCGGCGACCGACACCTAGGACAACCGGCGGCAACGAGACACAAAACACTAATGATGAGGCACTGATTATACTAGATGCCGTCGTTGAGTTCATGGCAATGACAAAAGGAATCTTGCTGATAGCGTCTACAACGCTTAATCAGCGCGTATTCCAGAAAGGTCCGGTAAAGTCAATGTTTAAACGTTGCCATGGTCCTTTGGGGTATGGCCAGTCCGAGAAACTTTGCGGAGGACCTGCCTCATGATCGGCACAAACCGTACACTGTGACGTCATGCTCTCTATCTGGGCGTCCATACCAACCCAGGTACAATGACGCCTGGCCAGTTGCTTTGTCCTAACAATACCCCAATGTCCTTGATGCAGGAGGCGTAACACTTCTCGTTGCAGGGAACGAGTAACAATCACTCTTGTTTGGTCGTTGTCGGCATGTAACAACAGAACACCCTGACGTAAATATAATGCATGACGTTGTGCAAAATAACGTCGAACCAGAGGCCGATTAATGTCTTTGGCCCTGGCAGGCCACCCAGAGCGAACAAAACGTGCTACCGCAGTTAGGTTCGCATCCGCAGTTGTTTCCTGTGCAACCCGACGAGAGTTCAGAGGGAAGTCTGCGACAGCGGAGGCATCTCTGGAGTCTATCTGAAAACATGCCGTTTCTGAAGAGTCAAACGACACATCCTGGCCAACCGGAAGTCGGGAAAGTGTGTCCGCGTTGGCATGTGGAGTGGTAGGTCAGGTCAAAATCTCATACTGATAATTTGACAATATCAAGGACTATCTCTGAAGCTTTTGTGCGGTACGTGGCGGTATTGGCTTTGCGGGTGAGAACAACGACGTGAGAGGCTTGTGGTCTGTCAACAAATAGAATTTTCTGCCATAGAGATAATGATGAAACTTTGTGACGCCGTAAATGATTGCTAAGGCCTCCCTTTCTATCTGACTGTAATTCTGCTGTGTTGGCGTCAGTGACTTGGATGCAAAGGCAATAGGACTATCGTGAGATCTAATACAATGTGACATTACTGCACCCAGACCATATGACGAGGCATCTATTACTAACACTACAGGCTTCTGTGGGTCAAAGGGAATCAAACATGCATCACTGAGTAGCGCAGACTTTAATTTGTCACATGCAACCTGGCAATCTTTAGACCAAACAAAAGGACCATTCTTCCTACGTAAGCGATGCAGTGGAGCTGCAATCTGAGAGGCATTGGGATTAAACCTGAAGTAATAGTGAAGCTTTCCCATTACTGCTTGCAATTCGTGCACATTCTTAGGAGGAGGCAATCTTTGATTGCTTGAAGATGTGACTGTAAGGGATGGATTCCTTGGGCATTAAAACGCTTGAAATTAGCTGGGGCAGAAGAACTGCCAAAGGGTAGGCATTGAAATTGAAAAAGGCCCATGTGAGTATTAATGACGAAAAACGTTTTTGACTAGTCATCAAGCGGAATCTGTAAGTACGCCTCTGCTAAATCAGTCTTAGAAAAGAAGCGAGACTGTCCTAATTTGTCCATAAGTTCCTCAGGTCGGGGCCAGGGGTAAGTGTCTACAATTATTGTTTGACTGTTCACTCTTGACTTGCAGCAACTTTATCACGAATTTCGATAGGCACTGGTCTAGCTTTACGAAATTTTGGTACAGCAGATTCTTTTAAAGTTATATGTGCCACAAAGTCTTTTGCACAACCTAGTTCCGGCGAAACCAAGTCACTATATTTTTCACACAATGCATTAATTTTGTTCTGAGGCACTGACGAAATTTGAAGCACATCTCTTTGAATTGATAAGCCAAACCAGTCGCATGCATCTAGTCCAAAAATGTTCTGTGTAGATTTGGCCTGAAGAACTACAAAAGCTACAGTTTTAATAACAACTTGAAAAGAGGCTGGCAGGCTACACGTTCCCATCACGAGAATATTTTGTCCTGTATACGCTGTGAGCACGTGCTGAGACGGCGACAATTTTGGCGAACCCAAAAGTTCATATGTGTCTTGTGACGGCGGAACCAGTGTCGAGCTGAAATTCCACCGTCTTATTTTCTATGGAAAGAGTCACAAAAGTTTTTGCTTGTGGTGCACAAGATGTGTGCGAATGTGTGCTTGTCTGCTACAGTTTGTTTGCTGCACATGCGCATGCGCGGGCCGCATACTGAATCGGCACACAGCAGATTAATAACACTGTCCGTAGATGGCACTACCGCCAGATCAGCTTCCGCTCCAGCATGCGAGACTACCCCAGATGTACTAATTACTGCACTAAACTTACTTTGGGTAGCTACATCAAGACTACTGTTACTAGCTACACAGTACTGGGCACTTTTACAAGGAGAAATTGCAGTAGGCACTAGATTCACTACATGATTGCACTGTACATAGTCATATTGCTTCTCCCGAACCCTTTTCCGTTGCACGGTGTTACACGCTCGATGGCGCTTCCGACGTGGCTCACTACAAAGTTTTACCGTAGGCGCAGAAGAATTTCATTGTATTTTAGGATCAAGAAAAACACTGACCAAATCCACAGCGTGTATGACATTGACAGAATGAACTGTTCTAGCACTCTGCGAAGCACTGTTCCTAATTTTTATTCTGCTTACATACTGTCTGACAATGTCCTGATTGATAACAAATGGCGTTGTGACTTGGGCACTGAGCACGCTTGTGGTGAGGTATTCACTGGGGCAAGATATATGAACATTTTTATGGAAAGAGCGTTGGCGCCCGTTTCTCAAATTACTTCGTCTAACACGACAGGGCGACCTTTGTGTCACACTTTTACACTGGCTACTGTTCACTGTCTGTAACTGTCTGTAACTGCGACTAGGGAAGCGTCCATTGTGGCACACTGAGTTAACACTGTGACTTTGCATTCTATATCTGCTAAGTCAAAGGTATTATGCGCTTCAATAAGCTGCAGTACACTGTCTAATGAGGGGTCCGACTGTTTCAGAATCGCTGCCCTAATTATGGTGTCCTGAATGTTCTGTGTGATCGCATCTCTCAACATAAAGACACTATAAGAAAGTCTACAAAAGCAAGTTAATTTACATTTGCTGGTTAAGCCCTTCAACTGCGTAATCCATTGCATGTGGGTCTCGTCCGGTGATTTTTTTAGTCTGAAAAATCGGTACTGTGCTGCTGCTACGAGAACTTTTCTTTCATAATGAGCATTTATTGCACCTACGAGTTGTGGAAACTGTATATCGCGAGGAGATGCGTGGGGGAAAATTTTGTGCAGTAACTCGAAGGTCTTGGTGCCCACTACTGAGAGGAACAAATGCTTGACAGTCTGACCTGTAAGTTGATGAGCCGCAACAAGTTCATCTACATCTACATACATACTCTGCAATTCACCGTAAGGTGCGTGGCGGAGGGTACACTGAACCACTACTAGGCATTTCCTTTCCTATTCCACTCCCAAATTGAATGAAGAAAAAAAGAATGCCTACATGCCTCCGTACGAGCCCTATTTTCTCTTATCTTGTCTTTGTGATCTTCACGCGAAATGTAAGTAGGCGGCAGCAAGATCGTACTACACTCAGCTTCAAATTCCGGCCCTCTAAATTTACTTAACAGAAATTCACGAAAAGAACATCGTCTTTCTTCCAGAGATCCCCAATTGAGTTGCCAGAGCATTTCCGTGACACTCGCGCACTGGTCGAACCAACTGGCAACAAATCTAGCTGCTCGTCTCTAAACCGCCTCTATGTCTGCCTTTAAACTGATCTGCTGCGGGTCCCAAACACTTGTGCAATACTCAAGACGTGGTCATACAAGCGTTTTATACGCGGTCTCCTTTACAGGTGAAGTACATCTTCCCAAAATTCTCCCAATAAACCGAAGTCGGCTGTCCGCCTTACTCACAACTGTCCTTACATGCTCGTTCCATTTCATATTGCTCTGCAATGTTATGCCTAGATATTTGAACGACGCGACAGCATCAAGAAGCTCACTACTAATGCTGTATTCGAACATTATGGGATTGTTTTTTCTACTCATGCGCATCACCTTATATTTTTCCCCGTTCTGAGCTAGCTGCCAATCTTCGCACCAACTAGAAATTTTGTCTAAGGCATCCTGTATGCTATTACAGTCATTTACAGACGACACCCTCCCATACACCACAGCATCATCAGAATACAGCCGCAAATTACAACTTACTCCATCCATCACATCATCTATATAGATAGAAAATAATAGCGGTCCTATCACACTCCCCTGGGGCACGCCTGACGATACACTCGTCTCTGATGAACACTCGCCGTCGACAAGAACGTACTGCGTTCTATTACTTAGGAAGTCTTCCAGCCAACCACAAATCTGTGAACCTTTTCCATAAGCTCGTATCTTCGTTATCAGTCTGCAGTGTGGCACCGCGTCGAACGCCTTTTTGAAGTCGAGAAAAACACAATCCGCCTGTTGCCCTTCGTCCATGGCTCGCAAGATGTCATGTGAGAAAAGGGCAAGCTGAGTTTTACATGAACGATGTTTCCTAAACCCGTGCTGATTCATAGAAGGAAGCTTTTCCGTTTCAAGGAAATTTACTATATTCGAACTGAGAATATGCTCCAAAATTCTACATGAAACTCATGTCAATGATATTGGCCTCTCTTTCCTTTCTTATGCACGGGAGTCACCTGCGCTTTTTTCCAATCACTAGGAACTTGGCGCTGAATTAAAGATTCGCTATAAATCCAAGCTAAGTAGGGGGCCAAAGCCGCAGAATAATCTTTGTTAAACCGAACTGGTATTCCATCCGGACCAGCAGACTTTTTCGTATTTAGCTCTCTCAGCTGCTTCTCTACACCGGAAATACCTATTGCTATGTCCCCCATTTCGGAATTAGTACGTTGATCAAATAATGGTATGTTTGTGCGGTCCTCCTGCGTGAAAGATTTCTTAAAGGTTAAATTTATAACCTCAGCTTTCCGTTTGCTTTCTTCTATTACTGCCCCGGAATGATCAACGAGTGACTGGACAGTGGGCTTTGACCCGCTTATCGATTTTACATAAGACCAGTATTTTTTCGAGTTCTCGGAAAGATTTTTTCCTTTGGTATGGCTGTGATAATTATTGTATGCTTCGCGCAATGATCTTTTTATAGACGTACGAATCTCTACTAACTTTTGCCTGTCATCATTTGCGTGTTCTTTTTTGAATCGAGAGTGCAACAGCCTTTGCTTTCTCAGCAGCTTTCTAACAATATTATTATACCACGGTGGATCTTTTCCATCCTTAATCGTCTTTACTGGCACATATTTCTCTAACCCTTTATTAACAATGCACTTAAATTTAGTCCGGCCGTCCACGGTGGCCGAGGGGACTGAGGCGCTCCAGTCACGGTCTGCGCGGCCACTATGGTCGGGGGTTCGAATCCCCCCTCGGGAATGGATATTTGTGCTGTCCTTAGGATTAGCTAGTTCATAAGTAGTTTGTAAGTTTAGGGACTGATGCCCCGTAGTTAAGTCCCATAAGCTGTACAACCATTTGAACATGTTTTTGAAATTTAGTCCACAATTCCTCTACATCCATAGTCCCGGAATTAAACGATGCCCATTCATTTTCTAAGTGCGATCGTAACATTTGCTTATCGGCTCTTCCCAACGAAAACACGCTCCTAGCCTTCTTGATTGGTTTATGAACTTTGGTCACCATCGACGCTATGACGATATCATGATCACTAATTCCTGTCTCTACACAGACATCGTTAGCAGGGTCAGGAATGTGTGTGGCTATGTTTCCCTTGCGCGTGACTTGCCGGTTTAACTGCTCAAGACAGTTTTCGGAGTTCTTGAAATAGCGCGAAGTAATCGTTCCATTCTTCCTCACGTTCGTCGTACTGGCGTAGAAGGCGGTGCAGCGGCAGGCGTGGGCGGCTGAAGCGACGGCTGTTGTTGGTGAGCTGCCTGTGCCGTCAACTAGGACACCGCTTGGAGAAGTTGCGTAATTTGCGCCGTCTGAAACTGAATAATTTCCATTAAGTTTGAGTTCGGGGGTAGTGGCCATGCTGACCGATTAGGTGCCACGCATACAAGAAAATTAGAACAAAACACTAATGCAATGTGAAAGAAGTTTCTCTGCAATAAAAACGTCCACAAACACGTAACAGAATATCGTTCCCCAAAAATCTTATAATAAGGATGGGTGGGCGGAAGCAATTTCTGCATGCTCAGACTGCTGCTGTCTGGCTGCTGCAAACGGGCTGGTCCAAGGGTCTTCTATCGCTCCTTGTCGCAAACTTTGTGTCCCATCCTCGACGCCACTTTTGTGTCTCGTTGCCGCCGGTTGTCCTAGGTGTCGGTGGCCGAGTAGAGAGACCGACACAGGAAAATAGGATGCACGCGTGTGCGGGTACAGAGTCTGAGGTGACCAGCCAGTGGGACAGCAGAAACCAGAAACACTAAGCTAGATTAGTACAATATATATATTTCGAAGAAATATTACAATATCTTTCATAAGTTTCATGACAGCAGAATGCTGATACATTAACTAGGTAGAGGCCTGCCTACTGATAAGTCATAGTGCCTGTCCTAATCCCAAGTGACCGATGCAGTTCAGTGGTGGCCATGAGCGAGATTGCAGCAGAGGGCGCTCGTGACCGACGTCGTAAGAACGCCGCGCCGTGCCTGCAAGACGGCGCGCGGCGAAAGTACGTGGCGCGCACTACACAATTGTGCGACACCACAAGAACCAACGCATTATTCGTCCAGCATCTGTAACTCGGAACGCACACGATGATCACCTGAAAAATGGGGCAGAGGTCGCGTTCTCAACACCATCCAATAAGCAGGTGCATCGTTGTGATTTGCCTGAAGTTGTGTTATCGGAACAATTCTAAGCGACAGTCATGTGGAAGTTTAACACTTTCATGCCAGGCGACTTAAACAAGTTCAGCAAGATCCCAAAGAAGAACATTTTGGACAACAGTAGATTGTTATTTATACTTCCACTATATGAAGTAAATGTTTCATCCGCCTGTGCAACAGACGCGTTTCATGTTATTGACTGTAGAAATATCTTCAATGTTTCGCAATGATCGATAGCTATGAACTGTTTCGTTTTCTTGGATAGAAAAACAACAGGTACATGAGCAATTAGGTAATTTAAAAAGATAACTAGCAATTGAAATAAATCTATAAATTCAAAAATAAACAATAAGTTAACAAACACAGTCCCAAGACAGAAATATACAAATAAATCCGCTAATACTAGCAATGAGACGCTGAGTTGCTAAAATCATAAAACATACGTAGTTCTACGCTTTTGTGGTTGTTAGAACGAAATAGGACTGGTTTAGGAAGAAACCAGCATGAAACATTTATCACTTCGGCGCTTCAGGTGGCGAGGCGAATATCTGAGAGAATATATTTCCGTGAGTCAATAATCAATATTTTACACATTTGTTTAACGAACTGTTCTCCGATTCAAGAAAACAAAATAAAATGTAGATACCTGTCATTTTTGAGTAGTAAAGAAGTTTTATGAAAAAAAAAAGAACAAGAAGCGCGTTTAACAACAAGAGATTGTACCATATTGTAATTGCATATACACACCAAAACACCTGTTGTAAAGATACTGTGTACGTCGTTGCCACGCAAAAGCAGTTTTCTGTCTATAACTCTTAAGTGTGTATGTGTGTGTGTGTGTGTGTGTGTGTGTGTGTGTGTGTGTGTGTGTTTGTTTGTGCGAGCGATAGATTGGGAGAGGGGAAACGGAATAGTGTCAAGGGATGATGACAGTAAACACAATACACAAAGTATTTGAACTTCCGGTTAATCATTTCTCTGTTTTCATTAATTTATTGTTGAAAGTTTTGGCAGTGATAGTGTATGATTCCTGGTGAATGCTTGAAATATAAAAATGGGTGAGTGAGTATACAGAATATCTGTATATTTAAATGGACGTTTGTGTTTGAGTTATTCCATTTCGCATTTCATTATATTTAACGTATTACTTTTGAACGCTTGCGTAACTTAATTTGATGGATATTGTTTTTAGGGACTTTACAACACAGTGGATTATTGATAATAAACGTAATATGCAATCAGTGAAATTTCCTGATTTTTTATGTGTTAATCAATTTTTATACTAATTACGCCAAATGTCTTAGCTAATGTTTATTTAAGCATTAACATTCTATGTTTATTTTCGTCTAGTGAAAACTAATAAACATTGTGTACGGGCTAAAGTCATAATAGGCTTTGATTATCACTGATTCAAGTTTTAGACATCAACTAATTATAATGTACTGGTGATAAGCCCACAGGCCATATATCTGTTGACATTTCCTTCAGGCGTTAAACTGACCGAAGGAAAAAAAATATAATTGACTTTAAATAACTCATGAAGATATTACAATCTTTTAAATAGAACGTAAATCACTTTTCAACCTAGATTATTCGTGAAACTAATATAGAAACAGCTTGCAACTCCATTAAGAAAAAATTATTTCGTATTTTTCAATATGTAATTGGCATAGAACCTGCAACGATTAATTTTCACGTAAAATTTTCCGATTGTTTGTCAATGCCCATCTTTCTCTATCATTCTTGAATAAATAGTTGTCCCTTTTATTGCTACACGAGCCTTGACTTTAAAATCTCCGAACCACCATCCAATGTCGACGAATAGTTACGCGGTTTACAAATAATTTTATTTCAGCTCTACTACGAGATCTTCGACAATGCCGCAAAAGGTAACTATTCGTGGAATTCTGTGGGTTGCTTGTTCTGCAAAATATTTTACTTTCAAATAGTTTGCCATTTCATTCATATTCGGGCCCTCCCATTCCAAAATTATTTTCTAAAAACATTTCAGTACAGCATTTTTCCACACAAAACAGACAGACAATCAGTATCACTACATAATTTGGCGAATTCCGTTACAGGACTTAGCTCTTGGAGCAATGTGAAATTTCTGTAAGTTGAAATAATTAATTGTAACTTTGGAATACTATTATTGTTTGCCCACCATTGTCATTACACTATGTGTCTTAATTTTTTCATGCGAAACTACCACCGACTGTAACTATAACAAAAAACTGGACAACGTTGTTGATGAAAAAAATCATTTTTGTAAGTATTAGTAGAAATTCATTATCTGTATTACGCGAAAAACTGTATCACGAACTGCACACCAGAAGACGCCGCAAATCAAGGTAAGAGCACGCTTGCGCCGCTTCTGTTAGACGTTTCTTGCTTTGTTTTACTATCGCTTATTTCCGCAATGTCGATCTTGCACTTTCCGTGAATTTCCCAATTTTCCATATTTTTCCATTATTATATTACCGGCAACAATAGGCTTTCCTATAATTACACAAGATGGCTACCGTGCCGATCTTGTAACTTGATCTTCTTTTCCGCATTAGCAGTGTTCGCAGTGTGCCAGTGATATCTTTGACTTGCTATAAACAGTCACATCTTTGAGCGCAGTGTCAATATTTACATTCCTGCTAACATCTTATTGCTATGGTTAGGTCTAGACGAGCGGTAGCGGAGGACACACAGAGCTTAGATACGATAGAACAACTGAATCAGGGAGCGGAGAACAGTGTGTCAGAACGGCAAGTCGAGAGTATTTCGCCTACCACTGAAGTAACTGATACATCCGTGGCAGATGGCAGTACGTCTGCCACGGGTGTAAATGGTGTCTTCGACCCCACCGATTCGTGGTTTACACGTTTCGAAGCTATCTTTTACAATTTGACATTGCAAGTGACCCAAATTAGTCAACAGATGGATAAGTTCGAACAGCACTACCGAGACACTAAACAAGAGTTGGATAGCCAACTAGGCGACCTTAAAGAATCTCTGCAACAGGCGCAAAAGCACGAAATAGACAATCTTAGAGAAACACAACAAAGTCAATTTGAGGCATAACAATACAGTTTGTCACTGTTAGAAGCACAGCAAAGTGAACTCGCTGTATAATGACTAGTGAGGAGATAGAAAGTCGCTTTAAACAACTAGCAGCGGATCAGCAGAATTTACCTTTGTTAAACTCAGGCGAAGTTAACAAACAGTTACGCACACAGATTGTAAACAACTATACGACAAATTTGCCACTGACGAGAAGCAGGTAGGCATCAGTCTTTTAGCTGCTGTGGACTAGAAAGTAATCGCGGTAGCTCAACAATTAGAAAACGTCACACAAGCCACCCAGAACTTGCCATCTGCAATTGAAAGTTTGACACAAGAAATTCAGCATTAAAATTAGACCACGAAACACTTAAGACAACTGTTGCCCACATAACCCCCTAGGTCAATGCTGTCGTGATAGAAAACGAGCAAAGTGTCCAAGCCTCTCTTGAACAGACTGAAACATAAATCTAAGAGAAATTAACATATCATCTGAACCTTGCAATACAGAATGTTGCAACCAAAGTGTTTGAAGACCATAGCGTAAAAGGTAAATTGTTGAAAGATGAGTTGACAAGCATCAAAGTATCTTTGCAGAAAGCCAGTGCACCAGGTGACAGTAAACAAAAAGTATCAATTGACGAAACACCACACGACTGGATGACGCAACGGCCACAAGTAGAAACTCGTCACGTATATGCGCGACACGCATTTTCTGAGACGTCATTACCTAACAGGAAACGTAACTTTACCCGTGATGTAACACAAACCCACACTGACGATGGCGAATGATATGACGTAGACAGACGTAACGGACAACACAGATCTCAGTCACCCCAACCGAGCCTTGCATCCACTTTAATCGAGGAAAGCATGCTCAACCATCGCCAGTTTCCGACATTCATTCCGGAGACAAAATCTGTACACCCAGTAATATTCATACAGTCATTCAGGGACTTATTACCAGTAAATTGGAATGAGTGCAGAAAAATACGCTTTGTAATAGGGTACATCCAGGGTGAAGAAAAATTGTGGGCTGCCGGAGAGTATCGCTACTGCGCAACTCTTCAGGAATTTGAGAACGCATTTTCGCCCACTTTAGGTTGCGGTAGTAACACTAAAAGTGAGCCTTTGCGATCGTCTTTTGACAGCTCGAAATTTAAATGAAAATAACGGCTTAACCATGCATCTAACACGAAAATTGAATAATAGAATTTTTAGAGGAGAAAATTCGCTACAACTTTGATCTCTTATGTTTTTTTCATATCTCGTATCGTTTCAGAGATATTTGCAAAAAATAACGTCGATTTCGGGATGTATGTCCGTCTGTCTGTCTGTCCGTAACGTGTTCCCTGTTTCTAAGACGAACCGTTCAACCGATAAGCAACCAGTTTTGCACACATAATTGTAGGCCGCCAGAAACTAGAACGTCCTTTTTTCAAATTTTTCGGACAAAAAATACGGTAGTAATACCGAAAAAAAAAACTTTTGTAATATAATTGTAATTGCTAACGAACCGTTCTTCTGACACGAAAATTGAATAACCTAATTGGTAGAGGGGAAAATTCTGTACAACTTCGTTCTATTATGTTTTTTTCATATCTTGCATCGTTGCAGAGATATTTGCAAAAATAATGGTGATTTTACGATCTCTGTCTGGCTGTAACGTGTTCCCACTTTTTAGGTCGAACCGTTCAACCGATCGGCACCAAATTTTACAGATACAACTGATCGCTACCAGAGACCAGAACCTCGCTCTTTGAAATATTTCTGACAAGAAATACGTTGTTAATTCCAAAAAAAGCCGTTTGTAATGTAATTTTAATCGCAAATATACCGTTCATCTAACTCGGAAATTGAATAAACGAATTTGTACAACTTTGTTCCCATATGTTGTTTTTTTCATATCTCGTATCGTTTGAGAGATATTTGCAAAAATAACGGAGTTTTGACACCTTTCATTGAATTAACGAAAACCAGCCGTTCGTAGATGTCACGTGACATTCCTCGCACAGAACTCTCTGTGGCATACGCCATCTTGCGTTGCGTATTTGATGATTCTCTTATTGTAACTTACACATTGTCATTTCAAAGCAATGGCGCACTGAAGAATTAACAAAAACACGTCGTCCTTAATACGATAAATGTTAATCTAGTGTCTACAAATGCCATATTAGAATCAGTTAACAGCGACTGCCAACAGTATAAGATTAGAGAACACAACTGGTTACTGTCAGCTGTAGCGTAGTGGGATATGTATTGGACTCTGACGCTGGAGGTCAGTGGTTCGAAACCCGCTGCTCCCTATTTTCTTTTTTCCTAACAGGGTTTCAGACATTCTGATTAATTAATTTTTTATTATTTAGATAATTGTTTTGGTCCAAAATGTTTGTAAAAACTACAAATCCAAAGTGGGCCGTAATACACGTCAGTGCGATATTTTAAATAAATATTGGTCCACCGGTATACAGGAAAGAGTAAAGAACGAAATCTATAACCCTCCTCCATTCAATGAGCGCAGTAGCAGCCTGAGGTGCTGACAGTATGAATCGGACGATTGCCGACTCATTTGCGTCTATAGTTGGTCTATATCCCGATCAATAACCTTGAAGACTTTCTCTCTACCACCAGGTCACTAGACCTGATCTACGAGGATGATAGGACAAGACATGGACGAAATGAAAACAGCAACAAATCATACGGGAACGCTCGCCGTTATAATAACAATAACGGATCGGCAGAGCTGATACCGCTGCATTCTCCGGAGTGTAGCCTACCGCAGCGTTCCAATACACAGATGCCGCAAGCGAACAATTTGCGGGCAGGCGCGCAGGAACCGCGTAAAACACAACAATGGGGGCAACAGAAACTACAACAGACAGTCATCACACAATGGAGGAGACATACCTAGACAATGGACTGATTACAGATACAATCAGGGATATCAAAACATGGGAAATGCAGGAAGCAACAAACGTAACGGGGGCAGGAACAATTATTCAGGCAACTCACAACAGAATACAGACTATACAAGGAGACAGTACCCCAACGATAGGCCAACGAATGACTTAAGACATATTGACTTTGTACCTGTGGCTAATTTGATGACTGAAAATTCTCAACAAACCGGAACCATCTAGTATAACGATTACTTCTGCCACTCATACAAACCTCTAAGGTTCATCTCTAGACCTCCGAGGTTGAGGGACAAGGTAAGTGGGGACACGTACAATCAGATGATTCACATGATTAGGTACAACAATGGTCTTGATATGAGGAACGAGTTATTGGAAGAATTTACAGAATTTTGACAGAAGATTTGCAAGCACAGATTATCATATTAGTTCGAGGAATTTCTACTAGTGTACATCTTGATACGGGTGCTGCGGTGAACGTGTTATCACAGCCTTTGTTCTATAGAATTAGCCAACAACAACGTTTACCAACTTTTCTTGTACAAAATTGTAAAATGATTAGTGAAAAAGGCAACAGATCAAAACCGGTTAAGATTCAAATACAGGTGCCTTTGCAGTTATGTTCATTCACAGACTTTTACATTTTTTTGGTCGTGGATTCTTTGATAGAAAACTGCATTTTAGGCCTAGAATATTTAAGAGAGATAGCGGCAGTTAAAGATCTAAAAAAAGGTATATCTTGACTAACCATAGGCAACAGCATTTATACAGTCAATCTTGCAAAGAGGAAAGCGCCATACGGAAAGTATTGTGGGTCTATAAGGATTTTTGTCAGTGCCATAAACACAAACGCTTCACCCATTCAAAAACAGCAGATGTTCGTTCTTCTGTGTCGATATTTACCTCTTTTCGGTAATTAACCGGGAGTTATTAAAACCTATGTTTACCATATGGAGATTAAACCACACGAAACGTTTTGCAAGCAGACATATTCGATCCCCTGGTCCAAGCACGATGCTGTCAAAGCTGAGATAAATCGCATGTTAAGATGGAATATTATTGAGTCTTCTTTGTCGCCCTCTCATGGCGGTGTCTGACAACAGTGTGTGCTTAGTGCTAGACGCACGAGAGATCAATAAAATCATTTTTCCTGTTCCCACCAGACCCGAAAACTTAGAGGAACATTTGCAGAAGTTCTTTGATGTAAAAAACCTATCCAGTATGGACTTGAGAGCTTGTTCTGGCAAGTACCAGTTTCTGAAGATTCACGCAAATACATCGCATTCATCTTCGCTGGTAGATCTTACCATTTCAAAGTATTACCAGCTGTACAATAATGTATTGTTTTTCCGGCGCCACCCACAATCGGATGTATGGTGCGTGTGAATCCCGTCTTCTTGTGAAAAAAAACCTTAATCTGACTCACCCACAGGTTTTGGGGACATTTCGGTCCGCTGAAATGCCTTCGAAAAATGAAATTATATTGCTTCTCTCCGAACATGGCTCGAAAAATTCACAACACCCTCAAAGCATGCTTAATCTGTCATAAATCTGTCAACTGCCTAGTAAAATGGAATTACAGTCGATTGTCCCTACAAATCCACTTGAACTTGTAGCAACTGACCTCGCTGGTCCCTTTCCGACTGCTCGAGGTGGTGTTCGGTATGTTCTTGGCACGTACGATGTCTTTTCTAAATTTTTAAAATTTTTCGCCTTGAAAACAGCCACAGCCAAATCCGCAATCAGCCGGATTGTCCAAGATTTCATTGCATTTGTTGGCAAGCCAACAACCCTCCTTACAGACAATGCAACTAATTTCACTTCCATTTTGTGGGAAAACTTCGTCGAACTTCCGGCAAGTTTTGATTTCAAAATTCCACCCGTCCGCCAACCCTATGGAGCGAATGTTTCGCCAATGAAATTGTTTCATCCGAACCAATGCTGTGAATTGGCAGACCCAATGGATAGATTACCTTGAACCCTTTGAACGGATAGTAAATAACCTTCCAATATACTCTACAACAAATACACCATCAGATCTTGTCCACTAAAGAAAGCAATGACTGGCTCAACTCCAAACCAAAAGTACCCAGAAACAACACCACACTAGAAGAGAAAGTGAGAGATGTTTTATTAGGCATAACTGATGCAGCTTTTAAGAGGAAGTCTTACTATGATAGACAGCTAAAACATATTCAGACGTTTGAAGCAGATGATTTAGTGTTCATACGCAATCATCCAAAAGCTTCAGCTAAACATATAGCGAATAAGAAATGGTAACACTTGTACAGTTGACCGTATCGAATTCACATACCACACAAAGGCAGTTATCTTATGGCAAACATTACTTCAGGAAGAATAAAAGGAATTTATCTACACAAAGACTTAAAGAGATTTCATGTTTAGCGTAAAGCGTTTTGTGACACAGCAGCAGCAGGATATTTATAGTTATAAGCCTAAAGACATCGTGTGCAGCATTTCGTCAAACGACGGCCAAGACCACAGGTAAGTGCTTAATGTATACATGTATTGAAAGTTTACACTACGGCAAAATCAAATATGAGTAGGCAGAGACAGGTTATAGCAATTTAGTCGTCTTGGATAATTGAGCTTCTTAGATTTTTTACTCTTGTTTTGGGGATGAAATGTGTGAATAGGAGGAATATTTATATTTACGGTATAGTTATGTGTATTTTGAATCGAGTTACGGAAGTGATTTGTTCTAGTTTGAGAGTGGAAACTCTTATTATTTACTTGGACGTGTAGCGCCCAATGCACACGGATTATGTATGGTATTTTTGCCCCACCAAAAGTAGGCTTATCATTTATGTGAGTAGGTAGGATAGTTGTGAGAAGAGAGAGAAGAGATTATTTTATGCAGCTTTACCTAAACAAGAGAACACTAGTTGCAACCATTTTCATTGACAATATAATGCACACCATGCCACAGAATATTTGTTAGCATTATAGCACTGATCATTTGACTATTATATGCGGACTCATGCGCAGAACGCGCAAAGCAACACCGCTTAACACAGACTACATTTGATCACACAATTAATGCAACACGTCAACATACCTAGATAGTATTAATTCGTATTAGCTGTTGTAACCACTTAAAGATGTCACAACGCATTCAAAGTGTAAGATATTCCAGTCAAGTATCACGTAGTTTGCTATTTGCTATTTTTACGCAGATTTGTTTACAGTATGGCTAGCTCCAAGATATCATTTTTATTATGCACAGAGACACAAATTGTTTAGAGCGTGATCAGATAATATAATTTTATGTTACGATACTTTTGTTAGATAAACATACGCTCGCTTCATGGGTTAGACGAATGTTATGTCACGCTTTAGTTTGGTATCGAAATTTTTAATTTGCTGAGACACCCTAGACCTAAGTCATAGCTGTAATAATTTTCTTCATAGCCAGAAGAATCATCATGTGCGAGTCGTGGCCGTCGCTGCTCTCATTTCTAATTTATATTCTTTAAGATATGAATTCGGAGGTGAATTATTATAAGACAAAAAAAAAAAATAATAATAATAATAATTTTGACGGAAACATGGCACGACGCAGACAGATAACCGCCACACACACACACACACACACACACACACACACACACACACACACACACACACATTCAAACAGACGTTTACACGTTTCAGTAATTCAACACTGTTTAACTGCAACTTATTTAAGTACGAACTGCATAGGCATACACGCAAGTCATGAGTCACGATTAGGTACGGCCGCGCATAAGTGTAAGCACTGGTAATATATGGAAAATGAGGACGCTTCGGTGTTAAGAATGAATATTTATATTTTGTGTTATTTGTCTTACATTGCATTTAAAAGTGATCTTTGCTTCATTGAGTCTGTACTTGTGGAAATAATTTAGTGAGATCTCTTTTGGCACACCTGTCCTCATTCTTCCCTCTTTTACTATCAATTCCGCCGCAAAACGGCCGCACCTGCTCTTACCTTGATTTAAGTGTATGTATGTATACAATATTTTGTGTCATATTTTATTCGTCATGTGTGTGTGTGTGTGTGTGTGTGTGTGTGTGTGTGTGTATGAGTGGATCAGTTGTGTAAACACCTAAACAATAATAGCTAGGTCATAGACTATTAAGCCGAAAATGTAATGCCGGTGATCGGAATAATATTAATTTTAAAAAAATAACAAGCTTAAACTGTACCTAGTGTTCACTTAGCATAAGTCAGAATTTGCCAAGTACAACTGAAAAGGTGTGTACGACCTGACCTAACGGTTAGGACAAGCTGAAAGCACGTACCCAATATTGACTGACATGAACATAGGCGTACTAAAATAGTAAATGCTTCATTCAACTACAAAAAATGTCATTTATATTATCTTATCTGAGAAAATTTTTATTTACTATGTAGCTGATTGTCTATAATTCAGATGTAATGTATTGATAGAAAGAAGATAATTATTCGTGTAATGATGAAATGATGTACTGTGAGTCTCAAACTGTAATACAGCAATATTTACCGCGATGGAACAACGCCAAACAGTACTATGTTTTTACGAGAGTAAAAATACTTATGTGAAAGAGAGCGACAAATTTTATAACAATGATTCGAGCTAGCTAAAAGACTCTTTTCAAAAATAGGACACTGATTAAAATTGTGCAATTCATGTATGGGTAATCACAAACATGAAAATCTATTAACCTTGAGACCTTCGATACGATCAGTGCGCGTATATAAAGAGACATTTTGTAACGCCGCTAAAGAACGCCTTGTGCAATGAAATCTTGAACATTGATAAAAATGCACATAGGACGTTCTCACGACGCCTGTGTATGCATCAAACGACAAGTTAGGGCATCAGAATTCATGTCCGTGTAAAATAAAGTGTCGTGTGTCGAATAAAACAGACACCATCATGTACAGTACAAGTACTAAAAAAAAAAAAGGTTATTATTCGTCGAATTCTGTGGGTTTCTTGTTCTGTAAAATATTTTACTTTCAAATAGTTTGCCATTTCATTCATATTCGGGAACTTCCATTCCAAAATTATTATTTTTTTACACTTTTTAGTACGTCATTTTTCGACACGAAACAGTCAGACAAGCAATATGACTACCTTCTGTTGAAGATGGACCAAATGGAGAATACTATTTAAGCTAATAATCAGGTATTTCACATATCAAACAAGAAGATAACATTAATATTCAAGACTCTAGAAATGATAGATTCGTTTGATAGATATGTTTTTGAATCTCGAAAGAATTCTCAGTAGATAGCAAAACTTTGCCAATAGTTAAACAGAACCATAAAAGAAATTTCTGGACCACTTTCTATGCCGTTCCAAATTATATGAGGTATCCGACAAGGATATGGTCTATCCCCAACACTATTAATCTGCTCGCATACAACGGTTATACGGTAACGGAAAATGGAGGCTGAGAGAAAAAGTATTAACAACATTAAACGCGGTTTGTCGAAAATATCGGTAAACAGCTTGGCACTTGCAAATAACCTGGTAATAGTAGATCAAAACTTATAGAATGGAAAGAAATGAGTAGAACAGCTAAAAGAAACACTTAAAGCATCCACTCCACAAATTTAATTCGAGAAACCCGAATACATGCAACAGATTTTATAACTAAATATGTACCGTCAGGAAGGTAGATAACTTTATATATCTTGACGAAGTTATTGATATTGTAAATGAGAAGGAAATATTTAAAAATAGAACGGACGAAATTAAATAATCTTATATTGAGGTAAGAAATCTGTAGAATAAAGAATCTTTGTATGAATATATTAATTTTGAGGCATTACAACAATATCTCTGAACTAGAATTAGTGAATGGCACAGAAAGTCATCCTATAAGCTTTAGAAGACCTCGAAAAGAAATAAATTACAAAAAAGTTTAGGACCAATGAAGAATAACGATGGAGACAGGTTTATGAGATCAAAATAGGAACTTCATGACTAATGTCCTAAGATTACTGACGATGGTAGAGGCGGGTACATTGTATGGTCATCTACAGATAGTGGATAAATATTGACTATGAAAGAAGATTCATACATTTATTCAAAATAGAAAATCAGAGAAAGTACATGGTTACATGGGTTTTTGAGAAGAGATCTGATCAGAAGACCAAACACAAGAAACATCATTTCCGAGAAAAAGGAAAAAGATCATTACGAAAAAATGAGGAATATTAAACAGAAAAATTGGTATATTTGTATATTTCTTATTTGGGTGGTAATGAATGGATAACTTAACTCCATTATCACGGTGAACATAAGAAGAGAATAAGTTCTAGAAGTGGTTAATCAGAAATATTGGAAGGCACGAAGACTTCGTTAATGTCTATTGTATTCCTGAACGTTATGTAATACGGAGAGAACATTATGAAATCCAACCAATATGTTTAGAGAGTAAATTCGAATCATTGTGGCGGAAACATTTCATTCATTGGACATTTGTTAGTACACTTTTTCATTCGAATTAAGTATTGATTAACGTTACAGTAATGCACCGATGTAAGTCATTCCACTTCACATACGGGCTCAGTTCGGTTATTTAGAGACAGATGTAAACGTGTACTGAAACTGCGCCTCGGTGTATGAAGCACGTGGCCACACACTGCAGTGAATCATTTTCCGCTCGTCTGTCTGTTCAATCTCTGACAAACGGGATCATATATCTTCATTTGTGGAATGCATGCGGAACCAAAAATCCACGCATTTTAAGCAAACATGGTGTAATCCATCATACAAATGTCTTCCTGGAATGGATGGTAATCAGTATAATGCAACATACATACATCACATGCCCATACATTTAAAAACATTAAAGAAAATATTACCTACGCACTGCTGATGCAAAATTGCTTTTATATTAACGAAACTGGTTTCTCCCTGCAAATCAGAATCGGACCTTCACAATTTTTGTAAGGAACTGTGACGGCCACGAAATTAGTTTTCACACGTTTTAATTTCCATATTTTTCATACAAATTTCAGTTGTTTCATTGAGAAGCGAATTTATTATAAATATTTACTTCATACGTAGAGAGTGTAGCATTTATTGAGATTTTAACAGCTGTGATCAGTGGCATTTTGCCTAGAAATAAATACAAAGGATGTCATCCAGCCTTGGGATTGTCTTTTTGAATTGTGTTCTGTGACTGACTACAAAGTATCGTCACAGGCATGTGAAATTTTTAAGTTACTCTGAACTAGGATGAACGTTAGTTTATTATTGTACTATTTTTTATTGCTCAAAGTGTTAACAGGAAGTTATACTGGCATTTACTCATTTTATTATTACATTTTGCTATTGAGTTCTTAGAAGCATCGTGTTCTGTGTCTGTCTACGGAGTACGGTCACAGGCATGTGAATTTTTTAAAGTTACCCTGAACGAGGTTGATCATTAGTTAACTATTGTTCTATTTTTTGTTGGTGAAGGTGTTAATAGGAAGTTATATCGGCATTCACTCATTATATTATTACATTTCGCTATTGAGCTCTTAGAATCATTGTGTTCTAGGACTGACTACAGAGTATGGTCATAGGCATGTGAATTTTTATGTTACCCTTGAACTAGGATGAACGTTAGGTTATTATTGTACTATTTTTTTATTGGTGACACTGTTAACAGGAAATTATACTGGCATTTATTCATATTATTAATACAGTTCGCTGTAGAGTTCTTAGAAACTTCGTGTTTTCACTACGTAAAAATTGATATGCTTGATTTTCATATAATTTTGTATGCTGAGATATCAGAGATTTTTAAGTTCTGTTTCGAAGATATTTCTCAGTTTCATGTGATGAAGGATAACAATCGAGGACTGTCTCAATTGATTGTTTTTGACTGAACAACTGAACAACTCAATTGCTGTTGTTACGGGTGTTTACATTTGAGATCATTTAATGCGTACAACGGTTATATAATGTTATGGTTATTCATGTTTCATATGATACGGTTTAGCAGTTACATTTATTTATGAACTGTAAACGTTCTAGTAACTAATCTTCAATTTCGTCAATGACGATCAGGGACAAATTTATCACGGATAATGTTTAATTAATGCAACCTCTACCAAACCACATATGTAGATGTAAGATGTAAACATAAATTAGAAAATGGTTTTTGAATGGATTCAGCTCAATGTTTTGTGCAATTTTGTCACCTTTGCATTTGGTAACCAAAAACGACTTACAGTCGTGCATGATGAAAGCGACCAAGCCAACATGCATTAGGATACATGTGTTGGTATTTGATACTGTAAATAATGTAAAACGGCTATTTGATGAAGGGCCAATACCAAAACTATTAATAAAGAAGTTCCATTAATTAGAACTCCAGCGATCATCAGCATTATTTTATCATATTATCTTAATGTTTGGTAACGTTGTTGAGCACCTTTTTTTACGTTAGTGTAGCATGGAATAAAATAGTTCACGAAAGAAAACCTCCTTTTCTGAATGTTAAATGACATATTACTTGCATCAAAAGTCCTCAGATTCATGGGGGGCTAACAATATGTTATAACTGTTCAAAGTACGGGGCAAAGGGCACAGTGATTCTCAGAAAACTTCTTCCAGTACATTAGGCATGGAAGGAGGGAATCACACAATACACTCCCATCGACGGCGCAGTCATTGCAAGGTGCCAAATTGCAAAGTATAGAAAAACAGTTAATTGAAACAAAGAGAAGTATTAACTGAAAAAAAAAGAAACGTATACACCTGTATAATATCGTATAGGGCCCCTGCGAGCAATCAGAAGTGCCGCAATACGGTGTCTCTTGGATTAGACTAATGTCTGAAGTAGCACTGGTGGGAATAGACGTCGTGCGGGGTTGTCCATAAATCCGAAAGAGTAGAGGTGATGGAGGCATCCCAGATATGCTGAATAATATTCATATCTGAGGGGTTTGCGGACCAGAAGAGTGTCCGAGGAGCCACAGTGTAGCAATTCTAGATTTTGTGATTGCCAAAGTCCGGTGGTAAGCACAGTGGAGATGAAATGGATGGAGGATGATCAGCTAGAATGTCACGTGTGCCCTGTCAGTCGTATCTAGATCTGTCAAACGTCCCTCATCACAACGAAACCAATATAGAGCCTCTACCTCCTTCAAAAGTCCCATACTGACATGCAGGGTCCAAAGATTCATGAGATTGTCTCCACACCCATACAAGTGCATCCACTCGAGACAACTGGAAACGAGAATCGGTAGACTGGCAAAATGTTTCCAGTCATGAGCAGTCCAAAGTCGGTGTTGGGCGCAGGCGAGGCGTAAAATTTTGCATCGTGCAGTCATCAAGGGTACACGACAGGGCCTGCAGCTCCGAAAGCTCATATCGATGATGTTTCGTTGAATGGTTCACACGTTGTCGATATTGAAAAGGTCTTCCAGAGAAATTCTTCACTCGTACCTGAGAGTGCCTTGTCCCATCTTTCGTGCGCTGACTGTAACACCACGTTCAAACTCACTCAAATCGTGAAACCCCGCTATTGTAGCAGCCTGCACCAAAGACCTTCAGTCTTGTATGGGTGTTTCCGACCGCAGCGCCGTCCTCTGTTTACATAGCACTGGATTTGCATATGCGAGCCTATAGCAGTTTCTATGACCCTTCACTGTGTAGTAAAAGAAGGATGGCCTTATCTACAAACGTGATTCCAAACCCACACTCTGTTTCCTAGATACTGTTGTGGC
Source organism: Locusta migratoria (assembly GCA_026315105.1). Lineage (NCBI taxonomy): Eukaryota > Metazoa > Arthropoda > Insecta > Orthoptera > Acrididae > Locusta > Locusta migratoria. The sequence goes on from CM048747.1 coordinate 432,013,512, forward strand.
GTGCAAAATGTAACTTCGACAAATTATGTCGATGCGAAGTAAGACATCTCGGTTAAGCTTGCATCATACGTTGAAAGATTATACGAACGATAACACTGTTCTACAAAGAAAAAAAAAGTTTCTGGGGGTTTGGCACATGATTCACATAGAAACACACCTCCTAAATTGAAACCTGTAATTAGTGTCTCCGAGTGAGGCATAGTTTTCAATTTATAGGCAATGTTCTGTTTGTTTGTCTATGCTGTAAATAATAAAAAGCGATGTATTACGATGTTTTTCTCCTGTAAACAATGGAGTCCTCGGATGATGTACCAGCAGTAGTCATCTATTTCCATTCATAACGCTTTCCCAAGAACATTTTGTCTTGATCGAACCTTGTTCGTCGGAAACATTGCTACAGCTCTCAGAAAAACTGCTTACATGTAAATCTAGGAAATGCACTTTTCATTAACATGTTACATCCTTAATCCCTATATGCATTTATCATATCCTTGACCAATTGTTCATAGTTGTCAGCTCTTTTTCTACACATAAGTTTTTCGGTTACATTCTTAAAAGAGATCCATGCATTTTTTCTTTGGGTGAAAGGCATTCTTCAAAATGTAGGTTTTTGGAAGTTCTCTAATTTGGAGAACCACAGACTCTCCTTCCTTTCTTTTTCCTGAAGAAAGTCGAGGGAAACTATTTTTAAAGGTATATAAACCATTGTGCAGATTGATTCATGGCCTTTGCAAACTATTGAAGAAGGCCTAGCTTGATGTCAAGAGGTGGTAGAAGAACATCTTCAGTTGCTACCAATTTCTCATTGCATAAATTCTTTCTCTCACTATCCAGCTCCTCTGAGGCCAAAGCTTTCTTTTATAATGGGAATTTCTGTCACGACTGTCCCACTCACACTCTCACTCACATCGCAACTGCTTTCAAGTCGCCACATATTTTCCACAAAATTACTTGTTGCCAATTGCTGCAAAGCAAAGGTCACCAATTGTACCACTCCATTAAATTATGTTACATCAGACATTTATCTTCGCATAACTAAAATACTGTGTCGGATAGCGTATTTAAGATCAGATTTGAATTTCACACATGAAAATCATTTGGGAGAAAAGTGACCCTTGTTGCACAGTGTAATCGAAGGAAATACGAAATGAGACGAACACAAATGACATTTGTATTCAAAATTAAACGTTGCATTAAGCCTACAAAAATTTATTGTGGTGACGTAAGCATAAAAAAAACGATACTTGGTTCTTAACAGGAAAAGTGATCATTAGGGACGACTTCTCGTGCTCTGAGGCTGCCCGACGCTTCAAAGAAGTGAACGATGGGATTTACATTGCAGGAAAAGGCAAGCGAGTTAATATAACCTCAAAAGTTCGTACAGTCTTGAAAGTTCGAAAGTTCCTGGATCACATTATTTTGACACCTTCATCATGTCCAAGGAAACACCACACATCAGTTGTTAACGTTGCCGGTGAATGAGTGGAACGGCCAACGCCAAATGTCCTCGTGGATAGCATAGGGGAGCACGCCGGAGAGCCGCGGTGGAGTAGCCGAGCGGTCTAAGGCGCCTTGCTGCGGAGCGCGCGGTTGCTCGCCGTCGGTTCCTCCCTGGGACATGGTTGTGTGTGTTTGTCCTTAGGTTAGTTTATCTTAGTTTAAGTAGTTTGTAAGCTACGGACAGATGACCACGCAGTTTGGTCCGATTAATTTACAAACATTTGAACATTTGAATTTGAACACGCCGGAGAGCATGTCTTGGCGTTCACGGCTATCGTACGCCGAATTAAACACCGTGTCCGGCCTTTCATGATATCCAAGGGACCGAAATAAATCTATGTGACTTCACGGTAACTTTTGCTGTAGTAGCTCTTTTTATATGTGGTCTAAGATTGATCGTACGGTATTAGTTAGTAGAGAAACATTACGCGAAGTTATTTTCGTAATGCTGATTTTAAACTGTCTCCATGATTACAATAATACGCATGAAGACTTCACACACGGGAAAAAAGTAGAACATAATTTGCAGGCGCTGTTCAGATATTTCTACTAGTATAACCATACAATAAATAATCCAGTAAATATGTGTAGAACTGCCACAAACTTCTCATTATGTTACATATTAGTTAATGTTCTAATTAAATGACTTTTTCCATGATATGGAGAATGAGTTTAAAAATGATTTTGCAAGTAACGAAGTGGTCTGAGTTACGAAATTGGGATGATTACAGGGTAATTAACACGTTGGCATCAGCGATGACGTCAGACAGCTGTATACATAGCTCCATATATTATTTGTTGTATGTGTATTATGTTTGAAAAAATAAGGACATTAATAAATTAAAATACGACAAATGTTGCTAATCTTTTACTCCAAGCCAGTAAAAAACATAGCTTTTCGTTTATCTTAGTGTATATGACGTCGTATCTCCTAAACAGCCGCAACGGAGCGACCGCGCGCTATGCTGCGATGTGCGAGGCCGTTCCCCGTCGGGGGTTCGAATCCCCCCTCGGGTATGGATGTTTGTGCCGCCTTTAGTATAAGGTAGTCGATAAGTAGGTTGTAAGTTTAGCGACTGATGACCCCGCAGTTAAGTTCATTAAGATTGACAAACTTTTGAATTTGATTGTGCCAATGGGAAAAGGGAAAAAATTTAGTAAGAGAGAAATTTTTGCCCTTTCTTCATTTTCTTGGTGTGTGTCAGCCATATAAAGGTTGGTACAAGTTTGAAACTACATGTCGAGTTTTTGGAAGCGCCTAGCTCTTTTTATTTTAGACTTATAATAATCATTATTGGCATATTCGTGTGCCTTCAGCTTGTAAGAAATCCACAGTTAATGTTTACAATACATTGTACCTCCTAGATCGGTGAATAATCACGCGAATTATAAAAAATTAAAATCTTCTTCATCGTATTGACCATTAGATAGGTAGCGCGCAATATGTAGCGACCTTGTCAGGTGTAGCCTTATGTTGATACTATCGTTAGTAACGGCCCTGGTTGTTGGTTATGCAAAACTTGCGTTTTTCATCACCTCTACCCCGTTTTCACTGTTCATATCCTCTTCCCTCTGCCCATCTAATCTCCGTATTCCTCCATCTCTTCCTGCTCCTCGTCTTTCTCCATTTTTCTCCCCCCCCCCCCTCCCACGTCAAGTCATCTATGGACGTGTCATTCCTTTCCACTATTCCTTGTCATCCTTCCTTTTATCTCCTCCTTCACTATCTCAGCACATGACTCCCTACCCCCTCTCGTCTATTAGATCTCCTTCGCCGCCTGTCTCCCCTCTCCTGCCGCCGTATGTAAGAAAATTACATATACTTGTCCACACTAATGGCTATTGTAATGTTCGTCCAGACATGTACCATTCCATCATTGCCTAACTCGGAAACACTTTTACTATTTATTTGAGGGTACCAGACCCATTTTTGTTTATTCCGTGCAATAAACTACTATTTATTTATTTAAGTATGCAGAGTCGTTATGCTGGGTGACAGACTTTTTTTTATCCCTCAATAACAGTACATTGCTCTGGATGAAAGGCAACTTATAGTATCCCAGCTATCCATGAGACCGGCGAATTCTGTGCTCGTGTGTGTCACAATACGACAAAGATGGCACATTGAGTACATATGGTAGGGAAATACACGATATCTCTGTATTAGTAATAGCCACGAATTACGGCTTCATTCACTTTCAAAAACTATCTCACAAAACAAAGAACACTTTCAAACATTGCGCCATCTTGAGTCTTCCACACTCTAGTACATAGTCTCTACGACTCATGTTCTTTCGACAGTATATTTGTAAACAATACATGCTCTTAGCACCTCGTACAGTCATCAACTGACTAAGAGGATAGGTACAATCTGGTTATATAGTAACAGTAAAATCGTAAATTTTATCTTTGGTTTATATATATATATATATATATATATATATATATATATATATATATATATATATAATTTTTACATCAAGTTCAAATACTCTAAAATATGATAAATTTGTTTCAAATGAGTGATTTAATCGGTGTTTATCCATATCAAATGACGTAGTGAACTAAGAGGCATCGAAATCCTTTACACAATAGACCAGAACAAAAAATATGCAAGATGACCAGTTTACATCGGTATATTACTTTTCAAAAGCAATTAATGGAGGATTTCCATATCTACAAAGTGTTAAAATACCGAAAATTATGTACTAACATAAATACTATACGTGAACTTGTTGTCTTAATACTTCGTGACGATCCCCAAAATAATGGAGGTTATGTAATTGTATTGCTGTCAAATCGTGTTTCACAAGCTAAAATTTAAGTACTTGCTTTTTCAAGTTACTTGTACCGAACGATTCAGTTGAGTTTGATGTTATCGGTTTCTTAATATTTGGTAATGGATTAGTTGTTACAAAGAGGGATCCAAAAATATATTCACTGTTTAAAGGGCCATGACTTTGGTAGTGAAATAGTTTGTAGTTCCGGCGATTGCCACACAAGCGTTGGATTGCGTTGTTTTGTTTCGTCAGATGACAGTTGCCGGATAGTCAGTGTTTTGTTCTTAGTTGCACCTCGTTCTCAAGTACACATGGTTGGCGCAAGGTTTACATTCGCTGAAAGAAAGTCAGTTTTGAAGTGGCATTTTAAGTATGAAAACATTAATGAGGTTCAACGGCAATAGCGAAATGAGTATGAAACAGAGCCATCGACACGTTTAACGAGTTGTTGCATTCGAGACAAGTTCGAAACCTAAGGCTGTGTTCAAGATACACACAAACAACGATCTGTACGACCTGTAACAGTAACAAGTCATCTAATTCCCATCGTGTGTTACAACAATTCATTCGCTCGCCACAGACGTCTGTGAGTCAGTGTGCCCGTGAGTGCCGTGAGTGTTCGGGCGAAGTTTGAAGACAGCAAAGTTGAAGTGCTACATCCCAGGATTGCTACACGCAATCAACGAGCACGACCCAGATCCTAGAATGGAGTACTGCGAGCGGTTTACTAACATGGTGCGCAACGATGAAGAGTTTGTAGCGATTATTGTGTGGAGGCCGCGGCGGATCGGCCGAGCGCATTGAGGCGCTCTTGTGCCGTCTTTAGTATAAGGTTGTTCATAAGTAGTTTGTAAGTTTAGGGACTGATGACCACGCAGTTAAGTCCCTTAAGAGTAACAAACATTTGAACATTTTATTGTGTGGTCTGATGAGGCACAGTTCAAACTCTATGGTACAGTAAATCGCCACAATTGCATCTACTGTGCCGCCGAATATCCGAAGGTCCGTGTAGACAAAGCCGTGAATTTGCCAGGTGTAATTGTGTGGTGTGGGTTGTCTTACTGGGGCTTGATTGGGCCATTCTTCTTTGACGGCACATTTACCGGAGAGGTGTACCTTCTGAATCTTCAGACATCCATGTCACCTGCCATCCGAGACTTGTATGAAGACGGAACATTTTATTTACAACAAGATGGTGCCCCAGCCCACTAACAAAATCGTGTTTGGGCTTATCTCGAAGATGGATAGGTGGTAGATGTGCTATGGAGTATCCACCACGTTCCCCAGACTTAACTCCTCTGCACTTTTACCTGTGGGGAAAATTAAGAATGACGTTTTTCGACAAAAACCGCGTGCAATAGATGAACTTCGAGAATCCGTCGTACATTCATGTGCAGATATCCAACTGAACACGATGCAGTCAGTAGTTCGTGCTGCAGTTCGGCGGCATCGTTTTGTGTGTGGATGTTAATGGTGACCATTTCGAACATCTACAGTGATATCTTTAAGTTGGACTTTAAGCTACACTTTCGCGAAAAATGAGACAACTCCGTCAATTAGTTTCAATTTATGGCTTTTAAACAGTGGATTCATTTTTATGGACCCTTCTGTATTATAAACTGACAATACGTATGGAAAATATCATAATGGGCCAGTGGGTACTTAAGCGTGATAGCGTAGGAAACAAACCAATCGACATTCCCATCAGTTCTCCTTAGGCCACCTCACGGAGGCGTTCAGGAGATAGCTACACTTGGGACTAAAACAGCATCACACACTTAGGATCGAAGGACCATTCCGCCGTGCAGCTGCTGACGCTGAGAGCGACGTCGGAAGACGCAGCCTGCTCCAAGTTCGGCTGTCAGCGAGGAGGCCAGGTGTCTGGAATGTTCGCCTGGCTGCGACTCAGAGAGGAGCTGGTATAACGGCCGCACCAGCCATCGCTTGGCAGCACCCGGCGCGGAGGATTCGCCATCAGCACAGGACTCGCCGTTTCTGCCTTCCCTCCTGAACTGGAACCCATTCACCGACCTACAGAATGTAATGCTCTTTCAGTTTTCTTAACATCTTTTTAACGACAATATCACGTTTCCGTACAATGTGGAAAAATCCTGACTTTACGGTCTAATCAATGCACTGTGCGTCAAATGTGCGTGCCCGTGCGAAGGAAACGTACACTATGACGACTGCAGCTGCAGAAATATTGGAAATGTATTCGCTACTGGAAATCTATGAAGCATCACTTGTTCAGTTTGTTAGTGACATATGTTGTTCAAACGTTTGTTAAGCTTAAGGGACTTAACTGCGGTGTCATCGGTCCCTAAACTTACAAACTACTTATGAACTACCTTATACTAAAGACGAACGAACATCCATGCCCGAGGGGGGATTCGAACCCCCGACCGTAGCGGCCGTGCAGACTGTGACTAGCGCGCCGCAGACCGCTCGGCCACTGCGGCCGGCTACTAACATATGAAATTGTTTCCCGGTGTGTGATTCCAACTCTAATTTACAGTTTTTTGCTGTCTGTCGCATTTGCCATTACGACATCCTTGCCCGCCCTCCGAACCCACTTCATACACCGCACATACTTGTACATCACAATACTCATATGGTATATTTATATTTTAGACGAATTACAGCGTTCAAATGAATGAAATAAATCGCAGTGTGCGATGTTATGGCATCGCTGTATTCGGTTTAGATGGAATACCAAGCTGTGGCGAATGAAAATTTGTGCCCGGCCGGGATTCGAACCTGGGATCTCCTGCTTACTAGGCAGACGCGTTGACCACTCCGCCACCGGGGACACAGTGACCAGCCGACTGCAGAGGACTCTTCACTGGACGTCTTCATTCGCCACTGCACTTTATAGATGCTTACACGTCTGGAAGCAACAGACATTGCGGCGACTATAGCTTTAATGGATAAAATAAATGTCTTGGGAATTCAATTTGTGGGTGATATTCAAAATTCAATACTTTGTGTCGGGTCAGAAGTCGATCGCATATCGCCATCATATCGCAAACGGTCACTTTAACCACTAGGATATCCATGCACGCCTCCTAGATCAACCAAAGATTGTTTCTCAATCACGTCTACAAATTTGTATCCCAAAAATATAATATGCGTCTGTTGTTCAGTCAAACTCGGAACACATTTTTTTCCCTTGCATTCTGGAAACAAAGTGATCTTTTCCATTAGACATTGACTCATTTTCAATATAATTACATTTCTCAAATCGTAAAAAACACGGACACTAAATAAAACGCTGCAACAATAACTAAATGCCTCAACCATTGTTCTTTATACTACCACGATGTTGAATTTCAGGTATCTGCGAGTGACAGACACAGATCATATTTTGTTCATTGTAAAACGTCAAAATGCCTGCTAGGAAATATTATTTGACAACGAAACGAAAATATATTTCTATTACATCCATACTTGCGTGTTACATTGTATAGTGAAACAAAACTCAAAATAATCAGTAGGGAAGCTATTCTCCGTCATGTACAATATGATGGAAATTGCGGTCTCAAATTATAACATTTCGGCAATGCAAAATTGTGTACAAAACATACGAGTGGGCATACACGCCTGCTCAACATTTTCCTTTGTGTTTACAAGGGAGTTCTTTTTACTTCCTTCGCTTATTTAGGGAAGAAAAATACTCCGTAAGGTAACTGCATGTTCACTGTATATGAGTTAATACCCTGAATTAAATATATCGACAATAACAGACTACTTTCCTGTAATCTTTTTCAATAGTTTCTGATAGCAAACCACTGTCAATATATATGTATGTGTGTGGGGGGTCATTACCATCAACTAGCAACGTAATTTCACAATGAAAAGAAATAAAGTTATTTTACTGTAATATACTGTCTGAAAAGCGAAATAGCCTTTTACGACGTGTTCGTCTTTTTTCCTTTTGTAATTCTCATCGGTTTGCGATAAACCAACAACTCAACTCCTTGCTCGTACCGAAATAATAACAAAAAAAAAAAAAAAAAAAAAAAAAAAAAAAAAAAAAAAAAAAAAAAAAAAAAAGGACTGTTGTAGCCTTTCGGAACTTTTAGAGTAAATCTCAGCAGACCTTCCACTGCGGACATCATGCTACATCTTCAGTAGTGAAGTTCAAAGCATAGCCTCCAGCTTTAATGCATGTTGTATTATTTTGCTCTTACAGGACTTCATAAAAACAGGCTACCATAATAAACACCGACATAGAGAAACGTTATCGAACACCTTATCCAGAGTTCGTAAACAGTTCAAGGTAGCTTTCAGTCGTATGGTGCACTGAAAAATAAACGTTAACAAGCGAAAAGCGATGTCTTTTTCAGACATAATTAGGAAAAATTTTAGTCAGGCCATTTTCACGCAAACTGAAGCACCACCTAGAGGCAGAGTCACAAAACGTTCTCTTTATTTGGTTAGGTGAAACGGAACAAAACAATACTGCACAATATTACTGACGCGTTGGCTGGTCTTCCAAACGTGCAACCGTCCAACTTTCACTTTTCTTGTCGCTGTATTCTTCGGTTAGAGAAATACGAACGCAGCCACGTCACCTACAGGCTGCTTGAAATTGGATAACTTTGAACTGGATAACTTTGATGTCTGTTATATCAGGAACGGCGTACTGTAGCAAACAATTATATCTCAACGGAATTGTTATTGATTGAGTTTGAGGCTGTCTAAAGAATACGACAAGAAAACAGCGATCAGGCGCAAAATAATCTGATCTATTACAAAACGATTTTCAGTAAATTACATTACGTCCCGACTAATCAATGTTTGCCTGTAATAAATTTTCAAGTTTGCTGCTGTGCAATTGTCCAAATTGGATTCAAACTTATATTATTTAAATACATAGCTTTATCTTTTGATATTTCAAAATAGAGAAATGTACGACAATATCTGACAGTTAGTGTTAAATTAAATCAGTGGGGAAAATTGAAAATCTTAGGACAATGGGATTCGAATTGTTTTGTTTAGTAACCCTTAACTGAAAAGACTTTTTTGTAACGTATCCTAAGAGGTGCGTACTCTGGGACCCCTATGTTAAAATCTAGCTTAAAGGACTAAATCATTTGAAAATTTTAGTTTAAGGTACATAACATTAGTTTTTACTGTTATGTAAGTATAGTTAAAAAAACTACTCGTTGATTTTATTCCGTTACATAAACCCTTAGTGATTTCCTTTTCATGACAGAAAATCACGTAATTTTGTGCCGTTTTCTGAAAGTTATAGTCATTAAGGAAGTATTAGAAAAGTGAATGGTAGTTTCTAAAATATTATGTCTGTGGAACAGGTAAATTTTCACATAAGTCTAAATATCAGAGTTTACACATTTGCAATCGGTAGGGACAAAAAGAAAATCTGCAGAAATGAATCTCAGTATAGGAATATAAATTTTTCTTGATTTCCAATGAGCATAACTACAAAATAACACTTGAAATGTCTTATTTAAACACTGAAGAAATGAGTGTTTTGAAAATTTTACTGTTTACTGAAGACACCAATGTTTCACACCTGAAGTTTGAAACACATTTTAGACACACTTCTGGAGCACTCAAGGCTAATAGTAATCTTGCACATTTTTCAACAGAAAAGATGCTTTCCTTTTTTTCTTTGCATCGAGAAGTTTACAAGTCTTCTTCGTGTCAAGAAGGTCGACTGCTGCATCTACTGGTTCAATTTCTGTACTCAGTCACAGAACTCACCCAATACAAGCCCTCAGTCACGTTAAAGGAGGATAATTTGAATTCGTCTTACCATGTCAGGAGTACCAGTTCCCTTACCAAGTTTACAAGATCATTATCATGGTAGCTGTTGTAAAATACGTCATCATGGTTAGATTCGAACTGAGGCGTTTAGATGAGAAAGCTCAAGGAATGCTTTCAGTTATATCCACATGCTGTATTTGAGCTTCTCCACTTTACTCGATGACATTAAAATTTGAGATTTCTGAATAGTAGTATTCAACATTGATTCATCAGTTAGTAAGTTCCGAATTTCTATCAGGGTTCACACAATGCCCTAGATCTCTGGCTGCAGGGCGAAAACCAGACGGTTTCAAGATAATATTATTCCTTAGTGTTCTTCAAAATTGACTTTGCAGAGGATCACGTGGCTCTGTGAAACTATTCGTGCCGTAATTTCATGTAGTAGATTATTCTAAGTCAGAAGAAACAGAAAGATTCATATCACCATGCTCCTGAAGTTCTTCCTCTGTATCAATAACTTTTTCACTAACAGAACTGTGATTACTGGCGACAGCAAAATAACCGCCTGTTTCTTCGTTTATATCACTTATGTCTTCTTCCATCCACTGATTAACCATATTATGAAAATTAGGGTCGTTTAAATTTACGCGGCCCTGCGAAGACGTCCCAAATTGCAAAGCAGTAATGCAACCGACCATAAAACGTTGTTGGACTCTGGATTTAATCAGGGTAGGAGGGGCACATCATCATCCCGACACTACCAAGAATTGAAGAGCGAGATCGAAATTTAACGTGCGCTCAGAGAGACGGCACGAGTTAAGGACTAGGCAATCTCGATTAGTGCTACACCAATGGGACACACTGATTAGCCCTGCTACCCTAGCGAGCCTTTCCTCAAACATATATTTTCGGCTTTTCCTTACACACTGACGTATAGATCCTGTCCATTTTCACTCATTACTCATATTTCGCCACTTCCCGTAGTGCCGGGTTTCCATAGGCATGAATTTTTTACACATGCATTTCCCCACCACCACTCGCCCAAGTAAACACACGCATGGAAACACCAAACTTGCATATTGTCACGCGTAATGTACGAAATTTCGAACGCGTTTAACTTTCTTGCACGATGTCACTTCCCGCAACATCGCTTACGATCTTTAGCAACTGCCGATTGGTGGATCTGTTTTCATTCTGGCCTTGCTCATTTGACAGAACGGAACACGAATCTAGAACTACTGTTTGGTTATGTACACGAAGAGTTTGCGTCACTCCAAAATAATGACTTTTTTCTTTAGCTAAGTAAATGAATATTTGGTGAAGTGTCAAAATTTTCATTTACTTATAGACATTTATACATAGGGTACCCAACATCGTTTGATGTAACGAAACGAATTTGAAAACACTGAACTAATCCTTAACAGATGAACAATTGAGACGGAAACCTTACATTCAACTTAATACTGCTGTAAGGTAGCAGCTCTGTGCTTTGCTGTTAGCGAAATGTTCGACTTAAGAGTGTTCCAATGTTTGTTAAGCTTATGGGACTTAACTGCGGGGTCATCAGTCCCTAAACTTGCAATATATTTATAATCTTACACTAAAGACGGCACAAACATCCATGCCCGAGGAAGGATTCGAATCCCCGACGGGAAACGGCCTCGCGCATCGGAGCATTGCACCTCAATGCACTCGTCCACTCCGTCGGGGTTACGAGTGTAATTTACTGATTACGGACGGATAAATTCAAGAGCAGGGCCAGCATTAATTATTTATATCATGGTTAAAACGAAAGATTTTACCCCTAATTTCCTTGTGACAGTTTTCACACAGCAATTTCCGAGGTCTTTGCTAACATCAGCACGATACACTGACACTGTCATTATTAACAGTTTGTTCACAAATTATTTTACCGCCCTAAACACTTCCTACGACATTCCCACTTCTATATTCAGCCACAGTTCATCTGTTTCTTTTCTTCATCAACTTTTGTATAATCTCTAAAATGTGTACAACGTCCGCACGAATAATTTCACTAGAGGCCATATTGAAAGTCGTGTGTCGAAACTGTAACATGTATATGGGGAATGGTGATGGAGGAATTAATGTGTAAGAGATTCTCGCTTGTTGAAAGCCGGCCTAAGAGTTCCGTCAGAGTTCTGGTCCAGTGATCCGCAAAAGCAAGCTACTTACACGTACATACACTTTTTTTAATTAGTAACTTAATATTTCTGATACGGGCAAGGAACTGAAGCTGGTACAACATGACACAAAAATCAGTTCCACAGGAGGTCGTCTTGAAAGGTGGAAAAATTCCCTAGTAAAATTGTACATTATCAATTTACGGACTTATTTGGTTTCCTTTCTGTCAGATTTCAAGTTTTCGTATGAACGGGAACTACTCTGTGGGTTTTCAAGTATCAAAAAGTTTCTTATTTGACCGCCCTTTTGACTTAAATTTTTTCCAAAGCTTAAATATTGAGTATTCCAAAAAATAAGCTCGACTCTTAGTAAATCCATAACTTTGAAACAAAAAGACTTATAATTACTAATTTCATGTGCAAGCGTTTCTTAGAAACACGGGCAAACTGTCCTATATGTGCCAGTGGTAGCAGCCAGATAATCTTACGGAAGCTAAAACTACGAACGCCAAACTGTGCAAAAAACCTTCAGATGGTACAAAGGCGCAGCACAGGAATAGTCGCGCGGTCTTAGGCGTCATGTCATGGATTGCGCGGCCGCTCCCGTCGGCGTTTCTAGTTCTTCCTCGAGCATGGATGTTTTTGTTGTGTTTGGCATATGTTAGTTAAAGTGATTCGTAAGTCTAGGCACCGGTGACCTCAGTAGCTTGGTAATTAGGTTTACAAATGTTTGAACATTTGGTACAAACACGGTGACGGACTGAGTTCTGAAGACCTCCTCCAACACACCGTACAGTTGTCAGTAGTCATGACAAGTTGAATAATGACGGAACGATGCATTACGTGCCAAAGGCAATATACGGCAGACCACGAACAGCAATAACTACAGTGTCCAGTGAAGTGGTGTAACAAAATACACCATCACCGGATAAATCAGCATACCAAGGTGCGCGGAAATGTGAGACACATTCCTAGGTATGTGTACGTTTCGCGATTGCTTCACGCGCTGAAAGAAGACGAACTGGGTCTCAGAACGGAGTACGTCGAATGATTAGATTCTAGCGCGTGATTCGCACTTACGATGATCTTCTGGGGAGATTCGTTTGATCTTATGAAGCCCAATTTAAACTTAACGGTAAATTGTAAAAAAGAAAGAAAAAGTCAGCAATCGGGCGATTGGTTTGAAAACCACAGTCCTTTACTAGTCGTAGCCATTTATGGATGTCGTATGCCGTTGCCTTTGTAACGCTAATTCTGGTAAAGGTATTGACAAACGTAAAGAGGTACGGTATAAAGAGTGAGAAATATTGCGACAAACAACATAATATAAAGATCAGCGAGGGGTTACCAGATACATGATGCGTCGGCTCAGTTCTGCTGTTTAATATTATTTTTGAGTTGAAAAGCAGTCTATGTTGCGAATTATAATAAGTATTACTTCTGAAGCGTTTTGCGCTTTTGGCAGATCTCCAGAAAACATAGGGGAAATATACAAAATATATGTTTCATGCTGCGGACCTCAAATGTTCAAATGTTTGTTAAGCTTATGGGACTTAACTACGGGGTCATCAGTCCCTAAACTTACAAACTACTTAGGAACTACCTTATACTAAAGACGGCACAAATATCCATGCCCGAGGGGGGATTCGAATCCCCGACCGTAGTGGCCTTGCAGACCGTGACTGAAGCGCCTCAGTCTCCTCGGCCACCGCGGCCGGCTGCTGCGGACCTATCCACTGCAATAACAACGGTAAACATTGAATTGGGGCGTGAACATACCTCAAAAACAGCTGGATGGCATTAGTATTAAAAACACGTTGGTCAGTATTTTATACTAGATAATATCCGAGAACATGATCAATCCTAAAGCATCGTCAAATGTTAAAAGAGGTGTGGCAAAAGTTCCTAAAACAAAAGTTAAGGAATTAGAAGCAATCGTGAGATGAAAGGACAGTGGTAAGCAGAGCGGGTGTTCAACTGTTTGTGAAGCTTAACGGACTTAACTGCTTATGAACTACCTTATACTAAAGACGACTCAAATATCCATGTCCGAGGGGGGAAACGAACCCCCGACAGGGAACGGCCTCGCGCATCGGAGCATAGCGCCTCAATGCGCTTGGCCATCCGCCGCACCGAGGATATATATATAACTTACCACATCAGCAGCCCGCGTTTAAAACGCTGCTGATGTGGTAAGTTATATATATCCAACACACACGCTCTGCTTACCACTGTCCATTCACCTCACGATTGTTTTTAATTTCTTAACTTTTGTTTTAGGAACTATTGCGCCACCTCTTTCAAAATTTGACGATGCTTTAGGATTGCTCATACCCTCGGAAATTATCTCGTATAAAATGCTGAGCATCGTGTGTTTTAATACTAATGCCAACCAGCTGCTTTTGAGGTATGTTCGGGACCCCAATTCAATGTTTCCTGTTTTTATTATAATGGATAGGTACGCGGCATGAAACTGACATATTTTGTACACTTCCCCTGTAACAGTTTTCTGATGGTGTGCCAAGAGCGCGAAATGTGTCAGATGTAATAACTATTATAATTCTCAACGGAGACTGTTTTTCAATTTAAATGTGGATTCACTGTTGCTACATCAGACCAACGAAATTTGGAGTAACGCACATTGAAATATTACTGATAATGTAACCTATCACTCTAATGAAAAATGTAGCCGGGCGAGGTGGCCGAGAGGACTGAGGCGCTCCAGTCACGGTCTGCACGGCCACTACGGTCGGGGGTTCGAATCCCCCCTCGGGCTTGGATATTTGTGCCGTACTTAGTCTTAAGTAGTTCATAAGTAGTTTGTAAGCTTAGGGACTGATGACCCCGTAGTTAAGTCCCATAAGTTCTACAAACATTTGAACATCTTTTGAAAACTGTAGACATAGTAATTATCTATTTCGGTTATATAGCTGACCGTGACAACAGCACAATAAAATTGCCTGTTTCGGACCTCGTAAATGCTCAAACAGTTTACAGGTTCAATTAAGGGAGAGGGTAACATTTGTACCTGGTAGATTATCAGATGAAAACTCAATAACTGCACAAGTTATGAAATTGTACACTAATTGTTGTGAATAGACTTACCGAAAACAATAAAAAGTTCATGTACTACAATGAAAACTAAGATTTAATTTTTAAATCGAAAGGAACTTCTTAAACAGAGAAAAGAAAATTCAAACTGTCACTTTAGGTGCAACGTAATCCGGAGACTCACAGAGCATCGGCTATTCGTGAAAGCCAAGAACAGAAAGACGACTAGTGGCGTTCAGCAGTCTCCTTATAACTGCATGAGTAATTAATGAACGACGAAAATAAAGAGAACTTCAAATTAGTAGGGAAACTTACCTTGCATTTATCGCGAATCTTTAATTCAGTGCGAAGTTCCTACTGAATAGAAAAAAGTGCAGGTGACTCCCGTTTATAAGAAAGGTAAAAGAACTGACCCACTTAACTACAGGCCAATATCGCTGACATCAGTTTGTTATAAAATTTTGAAGCATATTCCCCTCTCAAATATAGTAAACTACCGTGAGAGGTATCAGCTTCTTATAAATCAGCACGGATCTAGGAAATATCGTTCGTGTGAAAATCAGCTTGCTCTTTTTTCATATGAAATATTGCAAATCAAATGTTCAAATGTTTGTAAATCTTATGGGACTTAACTACGGGGTCATCAGTCCCTAAACTTACAAACTACTTATGAACTACTTACGAACTAGGACGGCACAAATATCCATGCCCGAGGGGGGATTCGAACCCCTGACCGTAGTGGCCGTGCAGACCATGACTGAAGCGCCTCGGTCCCCTTGACCACCGCGGCCGGCTGAAATATTGCATGTTACAGATGAATGGCAACAAGTAGATTATTATCGATTTCAAAAAAGAATTTGACGCGGTACCACACTGCAGACTGCTAACGAAGGTATGGGCATATGGAATAGTTTCACAGATTTGTGTTGGCTGGAAGACTTCCGAAGTAAGAAAACGCAGTACGTTGTTCTCGACGGCGAGTATTCATCAGGGACGAGTGCGTCGTCAGGCGTCCCCCAGGGGAGTGTAATAGAACCGTTATTATTTTCTATCTATATAAAAAATACCTGATGGACAGCGTAACTTGTAATTTGCGGCTGGCCGCGGTGGAGCAGCCGAGCGGTCTAGGGCGCATCACTGCGGAGCGCGCGGTTGCTCGCCGTCGGAGGTTCGAGTCCTCCCTGGGGCTTGTGTGTGTGTGTGTGTTGTCCTTAGGTTAGTTTACCTTAGTTTTTGGAGTTCGTAAGCCACGGACTGATGAACAACGCAGTTTGGTGCGATAGATCTACAAACATTTGAAACATTTGAATTTGCGGCTTTCTGCTAATGATGCTGCGTTGTATGGAAGGGTGTCGTCATTAATTGACTGTAAAGGGATACCGGATGACATACAAAAAAAATTGTAGTTTGTGTGAATAATGGCACCTAGTTCTAAACGTCGAAAAGTGTAAAGTGACGCACGTGAGTAGGTAAACCAACCGCGTAATCAAAATATCCACGGGTGTACTGCCTGTCTATAGTGTCCGACGGGCACAATATTTCGGCGATCATACATGTTGCCATCATCAGGTGAACTGACGGATGGAGTTAATGGAAACGAGCCGGCACTGAGATCCGCACGCTACGGCTGCTCGAAAGGAACTAGGTTCTAGCCCGGTAGCTGGCGATTTAAATACCCTCGGCCCGCGGAGCGACCCCACCGCGGTCCGCGTCCCGCGCCGCTGCCGCGCAGTGGAACCGATTGCGCCGGCGTCTGAGATGAAGTCGGTGTGAAGGCTCTGTCCGCCGTGGTCGTCACTTCGCTACGTTTGCTAGATTTACTCTTAATTAACCCAATCGCTGGTTCCCAATCTTTGCTAAGATTATAGCCACACTCGCGGTTTATGAGGTCGTCACTTGTGCGAATTTCAATGGCCTCTCTAACGACGCAGTCCCTGTATCTCGACGTCTGTACCAGATTCCTAGTGCGTTCGTACTCCATCGCATGATTTCCGACAAACAATGTTCAGCGACCGCCGACTTGCTCGGATACATCAATCGTGTGTGCCTCTGGTGTTCAACGCATCGATCCTCGACGCTACGCATCTTCTGTCCAATATAGGACTTTCCACACTGACACGGAATCTGGAATATGCCGGCCTTCCTCAAACCGAGATCATCTTTGGCGCTCCCCACCAGTGCACGAATTTTATTCGGCGGACAAAAAACAGTTCCAACCTGGTGTTTTTTCCAAAATGCGGGCGACCTTCCCCGAGAGTGCTCCAGTATATGGAACGAACGCAGTGCCTACATCCTCCCTCGTGTTTTCATCCGTTTCCACAGGTTGTGATGTAGTGGTTGGGCGGAGAGCCCGCTGAATCTGCCACTCTGAGTATCCATTTTCTCGAAATACAGTTCTCAGACGTTCCAATTCCTGGGGTAGACTCTCTGCGTCGGAAATAGTGCGCGCCCTATGTACTAAAGTACCCCATTCCTCTGTGAAGTGTGGTGGCAGCTGTCTGCGTGTTAATACAGATCAGAGTGCGTTGTCTTCCGATATACACTATGACCCAGGGTGCCATCAGCTCTTCTCTTGACCAAGACGTCAAGGAACGGCAATTTACCCTCCGTTTCAGTCTCCAAAGTGAATTTGATGTTGGGGTGTATGGAGTTCAGATGTGTAAGGAAGTCAAGAAGTTTATCCATACCATGTGGCCAGACGACGAAAGTGTCGTCCATTTAACGGAAAAAGCAAGTAGGTTTCCATTCAGATGATACCAGGGTTTCCTCCTCGAAATTCTCCATGTTCAAATTTGCGACGACAGGGGAGAGTGGGCTACCCATGGCGACTGCCTCCGTTTGTTCGTAGCATTCGCCATTGAAAAGAAAATACGTGGAGGTCTTTACATGACTAAAAAGTTCGGTGGTCTTCTCGTCAAACTTCTGACCAATCAAATCTAGTGACTCTCGAAGGGGCACCCTTGTAAACAACGAAACGACGTCAAAACTTACCATGATCTCTGACTTATCCAGCCTGAAGCTGTTAAGGCGTTTAACAATAAAAAAAAAGTTCAAATGTTTGTTAAGCTTAAGGGACTTAACTACAGGGTCATCAGTCCCTAAACTTACAAACTACTTATGAACTACCTACAACTAAGGACGGCACAAATATCCATGCACGAGGGGGGATTCGAACCCCCGACCGCAGTGGCCGTGCAGACCGTGATTGAAGTGCCTCAGTCCCCTCGGCCACCACGGCCGGCGTCGTTTAACAAAATCCACGGAATTACAGATGTGATGAGGGCATTTACCCACATAAGGACCTAATATTTCCGTCAAATATTTGGCCAACAAATATGTAGGTGCTCTGATGTTTCTGACAATGGGACGTAACGGCACCCTATCTTTGTGAACCTTAGGGGAAAGTGGAATCCGTACTACGGCGCTACTCGACATCACAAACGATACCACGGGTGAAATAAGTGAAAAGTGATAGATATAAATCGTAGGACCTGGCGGGGGATAGAACCTGCGACTTTTGGATTCATAGTCCGTCTCTCAACCACTCTGCTACCGTCTTCTTTATTGATCAAAACTTTTATTACATATATCATCATATCTACAATATATGTCTACAACTTATTTCACTATGTACATCGATGCAATTGCCACCGTTTCAGTCTCTTCCAGTATTCTTAGGAATTGGAATCGATTGTGTGTAAAACAGGTGGCTTGCCAGTTTGTTGTTCCTCATCAGTCTGAACATAAATTTAAGGGTATAAAATAAAAAATATAAATTTCTTCTTCACTTTATATTATTGTTCTGGTTAAAAAAGATTTCTTTATACATTTTGCTTCGAACACAAAGGTACAGCAATCCTTCGCAATTGTGCCTACTGGGTCCCTCACAACCCTCACGTACATGTGAACCTTGCAGTGAATCAACCAGGGCTTACTGTTTGGCCTGCCTTTCCATCGTGCGGTTTAACTGGTCCCATCTTTTTTCAGTGTACCATACACGACATGATTCAGCTAGGATTTCGCCTGCCATCCGAGCCCTGTATGGAAATGACGTTTTTACCTTACAACAAGAAGGAGTCAAGCCTCGCTACCACTGAAATGTCAAAGAGTTACGTAGGTCATAGAAGTGCGGCTGCCGAGAACTGCTCATTCATCTGATTTGATGTCACAGGATTCGCCATGGCACGTAATAACCTTGTTCTGTGGGATGCGTATGAGGCACGAATGGCTTTCTGACGTCCTTCTATACATGCTGCACTGGCCTGGTTCCAAATTTTATCTCTGGTTGTTGACGCTGGGACATTCTGATGCAGCCGCCTTTTCACCATTTCCTACTGATTTTCGATTCGCAATCTGGTGGTCTGATGGACCAGGTCAAAAGGCTGACATCATGTAACACCAAAAGGACAGGCATTCGTGCACCAACGTGTAGTCGTGTAGTCGTACAGAAGTCGAAGGAAGTCATTCACATAGGTCAAACTATTCACAGTAACACATGAAACGTCCTTCATCGAAAAAAAAAGAGAAGAATAACCATGGACTATATTTGTTTGGTAGTTCGTGAATTCACATGGCACCTTCGCGAATTTCATAGTTAGTTTTATCTTACAGTAATTTTGGAGAGCCCGTGCATAGGCAGTTTACACCTGCAGAGAGGACAGTGTCTACAGCAGAGCCCGTCAAATGCGGCCTGGCTCCCGCTCGTTCCCGCCAGCGAGAGCAGCTGTCGAGACCGACGCATCCGAGAGCCGGCCGTGCTGGGAAAGCAATCGCGGGAGCAAGGCGACTCAGTACTTCTGGCTGGCATGTAGAACAGCCGACAGCAGTGCGCATGCGCACGGCCAGCCCTCCTCACCACGCCGTAATTATTGCTCACGTCCGGCACACTTCTACATTAAGGCTGCCGTCACCTGCCAGCCAGGCCGAGACAGAAGAATGGTGGAAAATCCACATTCCAATTTTTGCGACAAAAAAAGTTGACAGTATATAAGATCATCCTACTATGTTTTATCAACCAAGTTTCTCCATACAAGATCTACCTCGTCTGCAAAAAAAGAAAAAGGCCACTTTTCATACCACCTGAGATTTTAGTTTCGTAACGCTCCTCACTCCTTTTTGAAAGTATGTGGTACAAAAAAATCGAACTTTTGGACTCATGATAGTACATCATCTTAGCTTTCAAATAAATCATTCACATTTTCATGATTCGTAACATTCGTTTTCAAATGACGCTATCTGTCAAGGGTGAGAGCTTGATTTACAAATCGTGTATGGAGAAAGTTCGCCGGCCGCGGTGGCCGAGGAGACTGAGGCGCTCCAGTCACGGTCTGCATGGCCACTACGGTCGGGGGTTCGAATCCCCCTCGGGCATGGATATTTGTGACGTCCTAGTTCGTAAGTAGTTCATAAGTAGTTTGTAAGTTTAGGGACTGATGACCCAGTAGTTAACTCCCATAAGCTTTACAAACATTTGAACATTTTTTGAATTTTGGAGAAAGTTCCACAGCGAGCAGCTTAGTGTTCTATGCATTTTAGATCTTACATTACAGCCACTGAATTGGAGCTAAATGAACAGAAATGTTTCTGAAATGGTAGTCGCACTGATATCTACCTCCCTGTACAAGTAATTGCGAGTTATCTGAGCGTCATTGTGTCACGACCGCGACCGCAACTGCATGCCTACGAACTCGGCGTGTTTTGAGTGTTGCATAAAGCACTGCAGTGCCGAAGAAATTATTTGCTGGCCACGTATGTTAGTCTCTCGTGATGAGTTAATAATCCATGACCAGAAAATAGCTATAACCTTATTTTTCTTGGGTGGCGAACGATTAGAATGGACAATGATCTGCTATGGTCTTATGTAAGGTAATTCTTCACTTCAGAGGTGTACAAGCCACATCGTACAATTGATGGAATACATATTTCGTATTTAGAACTACAAGACAAGAATAAATTAATGTAAACTTCAAATTTCCTGTTGATGGACTGAAATATAATTTTCTGAAATGCTACTCAATGACTTTCTAGTTGGAGATAATAAACGGAATAAGCCAAAAATATACTTAAATTTATTGATGCATCTACACCTAAGATTACTATTACACTATTTAGTCTTCTTTTAATTTTCGCTTTTGTAACTCTCGGAAAATGTTGTACCACAAGGTGAAACAATTTGTATATAGTGTCTCACACGAAAGCGCTATCCCTCATACCGTGACTAAAGTAATAGCAAACTGAGTACACAGGAATTCAGAACAGTACAATTAAAGACTTTCGTTACCTCCTTATAAGCGATGCTGAAACTTAGCCATGGGGGTACGTCAGGAGTGCCGGTTTTATGTGGGACACTCTGTACTATGTTTCAGCTCATGTCCACTTTCAAAGAACTCTACACGGTTTTCAGAATTTTTATTTATTTTGTTAGAAAGCTGTCTGGTGGGAACTGCTTTTCTATGAACATTTCCTGAATCTCACAATTTGTCTCCATGTTACTTTCATATCGATTTTTCTACTTTAAATGAAGGAAAAATGCGCAGATTTACTCCAGTCTCAGACATTGTAGATGAGTAAAGGATGAAAAGCAGGTGTCATTTCGTTTTATGTTGCGATTTCTTTTTTCCTTGTGGTCAGCAACAAGTCAGTGTGGTCAGTGGAAGATCGAAATAAACAAAGGTGTGACCAGTACTTGTTCACTGCCGTCTGCTTTGAGCCAGCTAACTGTTAATTGATTTTATGACTATTGTTTATGCACTGTAGTGACTCATAGGATTATACGCACATTAGAAATATATGGTATGGACTCACCCCATTAATTTTGACCAACATTTAGGACAGTTTTTCCTTATGTGAACACCTAAACATTTCTTATTTTTTTATTCATATTACTGAATTAATAATAATAGAAGAAAAATAAACATACTTTCATAAGTGTGACTGAAAAAAAAAATTATCATGCAGAGAAGCTTCTGCTGAAAGCAGGCTGGAGACGTGTGATACTTGTGCTGCAGAAGCAACACCATACCCCAAACGGTTCGTGCCGGCGCCGGGAATATTAAAGATATAGAATGTTAACGGAAAGAAATACTCTCCTAAATGTTAGTCTATACTCATGGGATGATTCCATTACCACCTATTTCTTATAATTATGTTCATAAAATGCGACGGTTCACTACGGTGTGAGAAGAACAGTAGTAAAACTAGGTGACCCATGCAAATACTTTGAAGCATTAGTGACCAGTCATATGAAATGGAAATAAGTAAAATTCAATATTTATCATTTAAAAATAATTTATTATAGATAGTAACAGTATACAGAATATTATACAAGTTTGTGTTTTCTTAAATCCATTTCATAACACTTATTTAAACGCAGTTATATCAAATAGATTCTTTTAATATATAAGAAAGGTAGAGTACCCGTGCAAATAGAACCTGTGTGAATACTACGCACCACTAGTGGAATGACAAAAACGTTGGGAAAAAATGGAAGTTGAATATTCACACACAGCTTTCTTCAGAATCAATCAGTGCTAGTGTTTAAAAGCGCAAATGAAAGATCTTGAACCGTTGATTTTTGTTAGGTCAAAGAGAATTGTGAACCTTAATTAGAACCGAATATATCATAAAATAAACGAGATTAATGTATATAATTCAAGGACATAAGCATACTGCGTTTGAATAAAAGTGAAGGAAGGAAAGAGTTAAGTTAATTCTGATACCTGATGACAAATCTGCGAAAAAATACCTTATGTTTAAAGCCAAAATGAAGGAAATCTGTCGGATAGAACGGCCTGACCTAATGACTTCAGTTTACAGCAAGGACGTCCCCATAAGAAATATACAGAAGGAAATCGCGTTTAAGTGTAGAAAAAGGAAGACGAGAGTTATGTAAATTGTAGCATTTGATGAGAAATCTGTGAATGAAGGAAATCGCTTAGTCTGGCCGACTGACTTAAGTATTCGCAGATTCTATTAATATATAATATAACAAAATCAATGAACTATTAGCTGGCTTGTTGAAGTGGACAGCAATCGATCTTCTGCTGATAGTGGTTTGGGATTCCTTATTGCTGGGAACAAGCCCCCCCCCCCTTCCGCCCCCGAAAAAAAGAAAAAAAGAAAAAAGAAAGTGACAGACGCTTCTCATCCTTTACCGATCTGTCCTGCAGTATCTGAGCCTAAATTAAACCAGCGTATGTAGAAAATTCGAAAGTATCATCTTTGAGACAAAGAAAATTGTCTTCAAATGATTCCGCTAAATGTTTCTAAGAAACGCTGTCCGTCTCATACAGATTCCTAAAAGCAACTCAGTTCATTCTCTTTTAATTCTAGACGTGAAAGTACCGCATTTCTGTCGGACACTCTGTATACAATTATATTCACATTTTGGTACCACATTTTCCGGATACTACAAAAGCGAAAAGGCATATATTGTGTGTTAGGAGTAGATGCATCTATAAATATAAATATTTTGGGACTTTCTTCTTCATCTACAACTAGAAAGCCAATAACTGTGATGTCAGAAAATTTTATTTCAGTCCATTAACAGCAAAGTCGCAGTTCACATTACTTTGTTCTCCCCTTCTACTTCCAAACACGAAACATATATTCCATGAATTGTATTATGTGAAAAAAACTGATGTATGCCTCTCATCAAATCATGTACGATCTGATGTAAAACCGTAGCAGATGGTCGTCCATTTAATCGGTTGCCACCCAAGAAAAAATAGTTCTTTATTTTTCTCTGGTTATGGATCATTAACACATCAGGAGGGACTAGAAACTTAGCCAGCAGTTCAGATCTTTCGGCACTGCAGTGCTTCACGCTACGCTCAACCCCCCCCCCTCCCCCTTCGTAGGCCTGCGATCGCAGCCTGAGGCCGCTCGGATTACTCGCAATTACTTGTGAAGGGAGGCAGATATCAGTGCGATTAAAGTTTCAAGAACTTTTTTGTTCTATATTTGAGAAGTTACGAAAACGGAGTCAGATATTTTATTATTAATAAGCTGAAATCTTTTATTATTAATTGTAATAACAACTTTCATTCCTATTACACAAGTTCCTACAACAACGGCAAAGCTTTTAAGATTATTTAACAGGCGGCACTCACCTGGCAAATGCAATACAATTACTAATATTACCAGCATATATACATTTATTAACAACTTTGACACAGCAGTAGCATAATTATCATCATTACTGTCGTTCATGACTATGCATTAGCAACTTTCACAGGGATATATGTAGACTGTGTTGCCGTTCCCAATAGCATCCCACAGTACAACGCCATTACGTAGTGGCATATGTCTCTTGCGAATGTGATGCCACCGCTCTCGTCTGCGGCGATCGAACCTGTGGCTATCGATTTCAAATTAAGGTATCCTGTATTCTCGAGAAAACTTTACCTGATAATATGTCCAAGAAAGTCGTCCCATGCATCACTGCCATCTAACATGTTTCTGGCTAATGGCTACTACTACAAACTGATCCACACCGCGTTCGCAACAAATTAAAGAAAACGGAAGGACATCAAATCGATACAAAGTAGACATCAGCGCGTTTACAACACAGCACGTGAGCGTTAGCAGCAGCCGCGGCGGTGCGGCCGAGCGCATTGAGGCGCCCTGCTCCGATGTGGGAGGCCGTTCCCCATCGGGGGTTCGAAACCCGCCTCGGGCTTGGATGGTTGAGCCGCCTTTAGTATAAGTTAATTTATAAGATTAGGGACTGATGACCCCGCATTTACGCCCCTTAAGCTTAACATACATTTGAACATCGTTACCAGTAACCACAGCTGCCGCGCGGCCCGCGGCCATGCAGGAGAAAGGGCGA
Source organism: Locusta migratoria (assembly GCA_026315105.1). Taxonomy (NCBI): domain Eukaryota; kingdom Metazoa; phylum Arthropoda; class Insecta; order Orthoptera; family Acrididae; genus Locusta; species Locusta migratoria. The sequence goes on from CM048747.1 coordinate 432,038,549, forward strand.
GACGGAACCGCGCACCTCATTCACCGACGACCACCAATCATGGCTCGCTATGCAACAAGCAACAAACATCGGGTGATTCCCACTGCTTCTACATCTGTGTCCTGGAATAATATAAGTTCCTTTCTTGCACCAAAAAAATCACCACTAATATGTGTTGCTCCTCAAGAAACGGTCAGCTTCTCTCCAAGGACATGAAAAATAAAATAAATATCGTATTACGACTGCTGTAATTATTGTATTATTCAGAATTTTTTTATCGCTGTTCATTTTCCATGGGAGCAATGTTCCATAAAATATTAAGAGCATCAATTACGGTATTTTGAAATTATGACGTGATGTACCAGTTAACAGTAATGACAAAATATAACGACGACTAACAACCATGTCAGTAGCCTACACGCATGAAAAGGGCACTGTTACTTTGCCAATCGCATGAGTTGTCGTGGCTCCCAGGAGTCGTGGGATCTGGCCCTCCTCGTCCTGTTCTTTGGCGTTCCGGGATCCATTCTGCTCACATCCTTTGCACTGCCGAAAAACTTCGTCTCCCACGAGCAGCAACACCGCGGATGAATGTGACACTTTTTATGACACCCATAATGCGCCCTCTTCTAAAATCTGATTTCACAGTACTGTTCGCGCATCCGCTTCCGACGCGTGCAGGACGTCTGCTTAGGTCACATTTGATTAACAGCGACAGCGAGAGTTGCTGGCACATGTTACCAGCACATGGTGATAGCGATGTCGATTTGATTCCGCGGGCCGAATGGTTCAAGTCCTAATGATTTCTACGTAACACACTAATGTAGTCGCCATGTGAATATGAACTTCTTTTTCTAGTCTGTCAACGTCTTCAGTTTTTCTGACCATAGTGCACATATCCGGGTAACGTCCTGAAGGGGAAAGTGGGGAAATTTGGCGCACCTAAAGCATTTTGACTATTACATTCATTCTATAACATCTAGAGCTTCATGTCTTCATATATAATTAGCTGCATGTGTTTACTGTAACATCTCTTAAAATATAATTATGACTTAAATGCATTGTGTTATTTTATCCGACGTATCGTATAAAATGGGCAAATTGTCTCAAGGAATTGTACAAACATTGAACCTTAAACATTTCCAATGTGTTTCCGTCAGCAGTGTAAATTGCTGTCTGTGTCTACCTCGTATCTGAATAGATCTATAACTTCTGGTGTCGGTGACATTTCCTCTACAGTAACTTGTACGGCTGTTGGCGGATCACCATGTGTAGAAACTGATGGTGTATGCCAAAAATAAACATAGTAAGGCCTAGACGATTGTGAAGGGTCATTCTCACCTTCAACATTATAGACAACAGACTTGGCAACGTAGGAGAAATTTTATCGTTTTCAGTTAAACGCTATGTTCCAGCTTCTGCATAATTACGAGCCAATTTTCTTATATTGTCATGTGTGAGCTAAGCTAGTTCTAATACATGTTTAATAAAAAGATTTCTTGGGGAGAGAATACAGATGGACGACCTACATTAGATGTTGATGCTTCCATATTTATTTTTGATTTTTGTGCGTAGTGCTGCCACTGGTATGTAGTGCTGACTGACAGTGGCGGCGCTAGACGAAAACTGGGCGTCGGCGAACTCGTCTTTGTGAGGCCCCCTTTCATTTTTTCATTAATGAAGAAAATGTTAAATGAGCTAAATTACACGTCAATAATCATTATACTAAAATTCTATTAGTGTAATATACGAGTATTATTGCAATGGCAAAAATTACAATAAACAAAAAAATTAGAGGAGCTTTTCACCTTTTCGTCTCACTGAATTTTTTAAGACCACATCTTGATACTAGCCGCTATTTCGGCTTCAGTTGATAGTACTGAGAACGCAGATGGTCTCTCTTGGATCATTGTGCTTTTCAAGTTAGTTTTAATCAATTTTACCTTTGTGAAGCTTCTCTCGGCCGAAGCTGTGCTGACTGGAACAGAGCATGATTCTGATTGTTATATAAACATTTGGATATACTTCTTCCAAATCGTTTTCTAAAATGTGGTGAAGATATTGTTTTGTAAGTATTTAACTAAAAATTGCATCACTGCTGCACTCATACGGAAATAAATACGGACAACTAAATAGCTTCCGGCCGGGAATGGCCGAGCGCACTAAGGCATCATACCACTGTGAGCGAGATAGCTCTCGCCGGGGGTCGAATTCCACCCTTGGGTACGAATGTTCGTCCATTGGTTAAGCTAGTGTATATTAGATGTAGGTCGTCGCTACATAACCTAGCAGTTGGAAAGCGCCGTTAAACATCCAATATTAAAAAAAAATAATAAAGAAACAAAAAAATTATAATTTAACAATGTTTTGCGAGGCCCCCAGAGGCGCGAGGCAGGCGGCGGCGGCCGACGTCGCCGACGCCTAGCGCCGCCACTGCTGACTGAAGCTCTTTCTAAGTCCTATTATGAACATCACTTATTTCGTTTCTTAATTCACCCTTCCCCCTCCCGAGGTCCACGTAGCTGTCTCTTCTTTACGGGAGTACAGAGGAAGTCATTCTTATAAAAATAATTTACTATGTTATCTCGACTTACATTAAATATTCCTTAACAACTTCCTTTATCTATCCACCTTTATTAACGTGAAACTGATGTGGGTAAGATCATGTGTTCACTGAATTACCCCAAAACGTTGTCTTATAGAAAATTAATAGTTTCAAACTCGCCCTTTGCTTAGGAGGAACAGTAATTACATAACCATGAATGGTAGTATGCAGAGATAGGCAGAAAAACACAAACTTGCCGTTTAATTTGAAATGGTTTACGTGTTAGAAAGTAGATATCAAATGTTAGAAGAAATAAAGACAAAATACACGCATGCTTCTTGCTCAAACAGCTAACAATTTCTATGCTCTGCGACCTTATTTGTATAAATATCATGAGGCGGAATAAACGGTTAGATGAGTCTGGCGCTCACAGTTAAAGAAATATTGAAGAGCGGCATTTTACCCACTGCGCCAAATTTCCCTACTCTATCCTAATAACGAAAGTTTTACACCTTTAAGCTTAAATTCTAGGCATTTATTTTCATTGATATTATATTTAAGTAGAGACATAAAATTAATATTTGTGACACGACGGGGATTCGAAACCGGGACGTCCTGGTTACTACGCAAGTGGTAGAACAATTATATTACCTTGACGTAATAGATATAGAGGACTAATGACCAAACGTTTTAGTCTCCTCTAAACAACAACAATAACAATAACTAAGAGATACGGCGAATGCCCCAAGTGTCTTAATGTACGTCTCCCTCCTGAACACAAACATTCAATTCTGCCTCTTGTTCCCCTACAAAAATATGTATCGAAGTTTGTGTTCAGGAGGGGGACGTGCCTTATGACAGTCCGTGCAATTGGTATACCTATAAGGTAACTGTGGTTAACTGTTTGCCTATTAAGCGAAAGGTTCCAGGTTGGAATTCCGACCGTGGCAAAGATTTTAATTCAATACCTCATCTTAGATTTAATATCTTTGATATAAACCAAGACGAAATATGTCTCTGGACATGGATTTATTCAAATGACTCCATTAGGAGCGATGTGCGTCACGACCATAAAATGATAATTATCAAAAGAAATTTCTGCACTGGTCGTAAATTAACATTTATTTGATATTGCAAATCGATTTCGACTATGGAATAGTCATCCTCAGTGCATTGATACATTGCAGATGTTACGTGTCAAGCCACAAGGCATAGCTACAAGATGTTCTAGAGTGCAGAATGCAGTCGTGATTTTGCATTCTGGAACATCTTATAGCTATGCCTTGCGGCATCACATGTAACACCTGCAATGTATCAATTCGATTGCGCATGTTGCACTGAAGATGACTGTTCCACATTAGAAGTCGATTTGCAAAAAGAAATGAATTTTCTTTTCTTTTGTTACATGGATCTATTATCTGGCATTTTTTCATTAAGTAATAACAAGAAACAATATATATACAGAATAAGAGCTGATTAAAAAAATCTGACTTAGGCATTGCCGTCTAGATGGCTAGTGGACGAACCAAATCAAATGGCACCCCGCGCGCATTACATTGTCGGTTCCGACAATCCGACAGGAGACGGCAGCTAAGGGACTCGGCTGACAGTCCCACCGTGCCGTGCTATCGCCGCAACACCTTGTCTCCTTACTAGCGCTCTCCTGTACTTGTGACTGGCAGCCAATAGAGGCCGCGCACCTGCAGTCTGCAAGTACAATGCAAAGTCTGAGTACCGCTCCATGGATATCACATGTCAGCACACAAAGTAATACGTTTTCTTCGCTTCAGCATAAAGCAGTATTCAACAACGGCATGCTGAAGAGTAGCTGATAAATCGTCCGGGTTGTATGGTCGTGGTTCATGAATCATTTATACTCCTGACGTTTCGTCCACAGCTGCGATGGACATCTCCAGAGAGGTACTGGCGGTCCGGAATCTTGCCGACTGCGCAAATGCGGTGCGCGCGGCCGTTTCACGTCGTAGGTTCCAGTCATCCCTCGGGAATGAGTGGTGGGTTATTCTTAAGATAACCCTAAGTTATAGAAATGGAAGACGAAGTGGAGGAAGACGAGATAGGAGATACGATTTGACAGAGCACAAAAAGATTTGTGTAGGAACAAGACCCCTGCAGTAGATGACGTTCCGTCTGAAGCGTCATGAATTGTTTTTTCTACGTCGTATGTAAGATGTATGAGACGGGAGAAATACCCTCAAACTTAAAGATCAATAATTCCTAAGAAAGCAAGTGCAGACAAATGTGAAAATTACAGAAATATCGCCGACCGCGGTGGCCGAGGGGACTGAGGCGCTTCAGTCACGGTCTGCACGGCCACTACGGTCGGGGGTTCGAATCCCCTCTCGTGCATGGATATTTGTGCCGTCCTAGTTCGTAAGTATTTCATAAGTAGTTTGTAAGTTTAGGGACTGATGACCCCGTAGTTAAGTCCCATAAAAAAACTATTGGTTCAATATTTCATGGTTGTAAAATACTACCAGTATTTACTTACAGAATAACGGAAAAACTGGTGGCTTCCGACCATGGGGAAGACAGTTTGGATTTAGGAGCAATGTAGGAATACCTGAGGCAACACATTACGGCTTATCATAGCAGATAAGGAAGGAAGAACCTAAATTTGTAGCAATTGTGGATCTGGAGAAAGCTTTGGAAAATGTTGACTAGGATACAATATTCAAGATTCTGAAAGTAGGAGTGGTAAAACGTAGAGAGCGAAGAGTTATATTCAATAGAAAACAGACGGCAGTTATTAGAGTCGAAGGGTATGAAAGGGTCGCAGTGGTTAAGAGTGGAGTAAGACAGGGTTGTAGCATTTCCCTAATGTTGTTCGATCTGTATATTGAGCAAGCTGTAAAAGGAATGCAAGGAGAAAATTGGAGAAGGCATTAAAGTCCAGGGGAGGGAATAAAAACCTTGCGGTTTTCTGATGACACAGTAAATCTGTCACAGACAGCAAAGTACTTGGACGAGCAATTAAACGGAATGGATAGTGTCTTGAAAGGAAGGTATGAGATGAACATTAATAAGAGTAAAACGAGGAAAATGGAATTTAGTGTCAGAAAAACAGTCACTGCTGAATGAATTAGATTGGGTAATTAGACAATAAAAGTAGTAGATGAGTTTTGTTATTTGGGTATCAAGATAACTTAAGATGTCAGAAGTAAAGAAGACATAAAATGCAGAATGGCTATTGGAAGAAAAGCGTTTCTGAAGAAGCGAAATTTGTTGACATACAATATTAATTTAAATATTAGGAATTTCTTTCTAAAAACTTTAGTCTGTAGTGTAGCATTATATGGGAGTGAGACGTGGACGATAAGGAGTTCAGACAAACAGATGATAGAACCCTTTGAAATGTGGTGCTACAGACAAATGATGAAGATTATATAGGTATGTCACGTAACTAATGAGAGTCTCAACAGAATTGTGGAGAAAAGGAGTTTGTGGTGTATCCTAAGAGAAGAGATAGCTTTCTGGGACACATTGTGAGACAGCAAGAAGTCCTTAACGTAGCATTGGAAGGAAGTGTATGGGTAAAAATCGTAGAGGGAAACCGAGGAACGAATACAAAAGCAGATTCAAAAGGATGTAGGTTGGCATTCTTATTCGGAGATGAAGAGCCTTACACAGGACAGGGTACCTTGTAGAGCTGCATCAAACCAGTCTGCGGACTGAAGACAACAACAAGTGTTTTGTAAGTTTAGCGACCGATTACCACTGCATGTCCCATAATTTTACATAATTTTTACATAATTTTACAAACATTTGAACATCTTGCAGACTGACGAATCGGACGTCGGAGAGCGGCAGCATTATTATCTAAGTGCGTGATTAGGTTATCACGTGATTAGCATAGCTAATATGTGTCAAAGATATTACGTAACAATCAATTGCCACTAGACAAAGATCAAAAGATATCTACCTATTTTGAAGAGCCACAGTCCATAAATCAGTATGTTTCATTCTTTCTTCCTTCCTGTTAAAATTGTCCCGATGTTTATACATCGCAGTTGCTTCTCTATACATCTTCCGATGTGATTGAAATGCATGCATGGTGTCAAATCGTTTTTGGCCACCTAAGAAAGTAAATCAAGCATTCCGATCCGTAAATGATAAATGCTCTTCTCTGACAGCATGCCCTGTTAGCACGTGGCGTTTATAAGATTTTTATCTATATCGACGACCTATTATACACGGAAGTGTAGAGGAGCAATTGAAGTATATTGATTTGATTTGATTTTTCCAGGGAAGCCAAAACAGTCTTGGACCAACCCGCCATGCCCGCACCGAAACTAAGTTTATTGTGCTGTATCGCTCCCTGTGTATCTAGTAAAGCCAACCAATGCCCTTGAACAGTGCAAGGAGTCCCTTTACCAGTTCTTTATTAGACATAATTTCTTCGGGTCTGGTTGTCCAAAATATTCTGTGCCTTTTATTCTCCAATGCAATGCATTCGAAGATTAGATGTGATGCAGTTTCATCACCGTCATCACAGATCTTACATTTAGGGTCGTCTTCTGTTATTCCCATTGTACATAGGTGTTTTTTGAAATTCCCATGGCCTGTCAGCAATCCAACCATGAGTCTAATCTCTCTCCTATTCAGACCCAGGATTGCAGAGCTTCTTTTAAGACATGGCTCTGGCATCATTACCTTGCCATGTTTTTTGTTGATGGACTTTGGTCCAATATTCTACGTGCTGTCTTCTGAGCCAGTTACATAGCTACAATTTGATCATTGCCTTGGTGATTGTCAGGACAGGGTACGGTCCAATAAATGGAGTCTCTGCCCCCCATCCTTGCTAATCTGTCGGCATGTTCGTTGCCACTGATCCCCGAGTGACAAGGGACCCACAATAGGTTTACTCTATTGCTTTCTCCTAGCTCCATCATAACCCTGTGACATTCTGCAACAACTTAGACCTTGTTTCAGGAGCTGCCAGTGATCTCAGGGTTGCCTGGCTGTCTGAATAGATATAGATGCTACGATCTTTGTAGCACCTACGCAAATTCTCCTCCACACATGCCCTGATGGCAGTGATTTCGGCCTGGAATACTGAGGCCAGTTTTCCTAGAGAGATGACGCCCTTCAGTCTTGGCTGCACCCCATATACCCCGGCCCCAACACCTTGGTCCGGTTTTGACCCGTCAGTGAACCAGACAATATCCCCCGTACGGTGTCGAACTATTTTCTCCCACTGCTCCCTACTTGCAATATTGAAAGGCTTGTTGAAGCAGTATGGGGTTATAATATAGTCGGCTGGCATTTCCCCAACCTTTCCTATATTTACCTCATTCACTATTTTAGTGTGTGATTCTAGATATCCCAAAGAGTTCCAGTTGTTGCCAGATTTGAGTCTGTATGCACCAGCCGCTGCCTCCATCTTGACACAAAGGTGTAATGGGCATCTCCAGCATGGTTTCCATCCCAGCAGTTTGTGTGCTGCTAATTCCGCCTGTTATGGCTAAGCAGGCTAATCTCTGCACCTTACCAAGCTCCTTAGCGGCAACCTGCTGTTCTACCTTCTTCCACCACACGATCGTCCCATAGGTGATCCTGGGTCCAATCACTGCGGTGTATATCCAGTGCATACCCTTGGGGCTCAGGACCCAATTTTGCCACAAGCTCTCCTTGTCATGCACCTCTGCTACCCTAATCATGGAATCGAAGGTCGTGTTGCTAAAAGCCCCCTCGATGTCCAGGAAGATACAGAGGGCTATTTCCTGAAAGTGTAGTGCTTTCTCCACTTTCCCAACGAGTTGGTGGAGAGCTGTCTCACATGATTTACCCGGCTGATAGGCATGTTGGTTTGAATGTAGAGGAGCCCTACTTAACCTCCTTTCTCTAACATGCACATTAACCAGCTTTACCAATGTCTTAAGAATGGAGGAGGACAGGCTGATTGGCCTCATATCCTTGGCCTTGGTATGATCAATTCTCCCTGGTTTAGGAATGAAGACAACCCTCACTGCCCTCCAGGCATTGGGAATAATTCCTACTGCTAGGCTAACCCTGAATAACCTGCATAGGAATCTAATAAGATTTTCTCCCGCTTGTTGCAGGAGAGCTGGAAAGATTCCATCGGGGCCAGGTGACTTGAATGGTTGAAATGTTCCCACCGCCCATCGGACCTTACTGAAATTGACACACTCCTTGGCCAAATTCTCTTTGAGAATTCCTAAGAACTGTTGTCTCTCAGGAATTGCATTGTGGTCTGAGTTATTCACCAGTGTATATTGAGGAAAGTGAGTGTTGATGAGCAGTTCCAGCGTTTCATGTGCTGTCTTTGTATCCTCCCGTCCTCCTTCCTCAATGTTCCTCCTGGATTAGTTGGTACCCTAGTGAGGATTTTATGAAGTCTCGCTTGAGCACCCGTGCCCTCCACTTCCTCACAGAATACCTTCCAGGATGCCTCCTTTGCCCGTCTAATGGCAAGGTTGTAATTGACAAGCGCCTCACGATACTTTGCCCGTTGTCCTTTGCACCTCACAAGGTTCAACAGTCTTCATACCAGTTTCCTTTGCATTTCAAGGTTGTTATTCCAAGGCACACTCCTATTTGTGCACTTCTTGGTGACTGAGCAGTTGTCCTGGTATGAGGTCACTATAGCAGAGGTTACGGCCTCTGCTACTTCCTCAAACTCTGCTGGGTTCCTTATCGAAGTTTTAATTTCCGATAGGCTGAAGTATGATATGTCTCCCAGTCTGTTTTCGTGGGATTCCTATAGGGCATGGTCCGTCTGACTCCCATTTCAACCTTGAATTTAATATACATGTGATCTGATGAGGATGGCTCCAGGACCACATGCCACTGTTTGACGTAACTTCCCATCATCATGAAACTAAAAGTTATGTCAATTACTTCTTCCCTTCAACTATTCCTGAATGTAGGTTCATCACCCCTATTCAGGATCTCCAAGTTGTTAGATAGGAGAAATTCAAAAAGGTGCTCACCTCTACTGTTGGTGTCCTTGCTGCCCCACGATAGATTGTGAGCATTGGCATCACATCCCACCACCAGTTCGTCACCTTGTCGATGGCAGGCTTTCGTCAGTCTCCTCACTTCCAAAAAAGAAGGAGAGCTGTCTTCGTAAGGAAGGTATGCTGAGACCAATTGAAGTATATAATCATGGGGTCAATTTTAACAGCTGGAAGAAGCCATGACACTATATGATATATTGTCGGTGGCTCTTCAGAACAGGTAGATGCATTTTTGTCTCTGACTAATGACAATCGATAGTTAAGTTTTTATCTTTGACTATTATTATCTACGCTAATCTCGAAAAAACCTGACCACAATAATTTTAGACAGTGTTTGTACCGTTCTACGATATCGTCAGTCAGCAAGACTCAGCACCACGAAAATGTCCATCGCAGCTCTCGACGAAACGTTAGAAGCAGAATTGTTTCCTGTACCACGGCCATACAACAAAGATAAGACTTCATACCATTATGCCGAACAGTAATGTCTCAGAATCTTTTAACCTGTTACCTATAATGTTTGAGGTAACACATGTCATACATACTATTGGACCAGATTCCTAGATTCATCAACCTGAACTGCCAATTTCTGTCGCTGTAGCATTCCGAATTATAGCGTAAGGACGTAACTGTGACTTTCCTTCAGAAACAGTGTTTTGTAATCGAGTTCCTAACCACAGAAACGTGCGTAGAACTGGAATCTACCGTAAAGTGACAACTATCAACTGTGACGTTTTATTAATATGAATAATGTTCGAGGTATGATTGTCCGTGATCGATATGGTGGAATCGATGCTGCTAGGAACACGTTTGACCTTGAATGCTCTGAACTTGATAAAACCATGCTGGATTAATAACAGAGGATAATAAAAAAGAAAAACTTGTAGTATGCGTCTTTCCCATTCAGAAAGTTGCATTCTACCAAATGTGACAATTTAATGACACTAAACAAAGTAAAAACTATCGGTATAAGTAATTAAATGACGTGTCATTATACGTTCAATCTACAGTGCCAAAAGACGCTATAAGCAAACCATACAGTACGCATATCCGACACAACTCACAGCGTGCAAATTTGCCGTCAAAATACAGTTGCGTACTTTCGATGAATTGCTTAAAACAACATGAAAAAGGTACGGTACTTGATCTTTACTTCATCATCATCGAATTCACTGTGTGGTATAGAATACATTTTCTGAACCTAACTATAGATGTACTTTCCAATATGGTAGTCGAAAAGAGGGTGATAACAGTAATACGCCCATAATGATATTTGAATAAATAGTGTGGCTATTGATATCAGATTGCTTCGTCGCGGAAATGATTTTGAATGTATAAACGTGGTTGAGTGAGGTATCGACATAGTTCTCGTCCAGTATGTTTCAACTAACTGATGAAAATCGGCATCTGTACTTTGAGGTCTACTATAAGAACTGTCAGGTGTGTTGGATGCATATGTTTTGAGGTGTTATAATTACTACTGCACAGTCTGTACTATTGATTAAAAAAAGGTATGATTCTCGGACATTATCGAAATACGTATAATTTACGTCACGTATTTTTGACATGTTGATCCTTCGTTCTTTCTTTCATACTGCCACATATGGTACAATGTATTTAGATCACACAGAAATCTAATGTTCCTTTATAATTGTATTCTAAGAGTGTAAGCTCAACGTATGTGACAGATCTCGGGCTACATAAAAAAATTGTTAACAGAGGTCCACTAACGTCTGTTCTTCAGAAGTGAGGATTTAACTCACCGATCGTGCACACATGGTTTTTTCCGATCACTTCATCTACCCAATTCCGTTGAGGCACGATAAAGGCCGTTCGCGATTGTCGATACAAGATAACACATCCTATTCTTTGTTAAGAGCATGAAAATGCCATCGGCGATTGTTGATACAGGATAACACATCCGATTCTTTGTTCAGAACACGAACAACAAAATATGACATATTAATGACGTCGATAAATGGTCAACGTTCACAGCTTTTATTCTTCTGTGGATTTAAATTTGAGATGCGTTTACTGCGATTAGAACTCGATTACGGGACGCGGTTCCTCACGCAATGGAATAGTTACGTGATAGACGGCCATGTTACACGTCACAATTTGGCTTGGACTGTAGAGTCCATTAGAGAAGCACACTCACGTATTCACATCAAAATGTGAATCGTAAATACTGTGGCTTTTGATACCGTACTGCTTGAATGCGAAAGTGATTTTAATGTAGAAATGTGGCTTTACATTGGTGTACTTATTGTTCTCTTCCACTTGGTCTTAGGCACCATGCAAATCCCGCACATGCTCTGTCAAGATTAATATGAGTATATCAAAGAGCGTAAGACGTCTGTCTTTTTCTCTATTTAAGTCAGAAGATTCTTGGGACTGTTCATAGTTTCGATTGATGTATGTAATTATACTGACTTGACAATAGCAATGCCATAGCTCCTAATATCGTGGCATGGATTAAACAAGGTGCTGGAAGGTCCTGAAGGAATATTGACCCTTGATTACATTTATAGCCGTCCCAAATATTGGAAGTGTTACCACTGAAGGATTTTCTGCCTCAAAAGACCTATCGATTGACTCATGTACGTATAATGGGATTTATGTCGTGAGATGTGGTTGGCAAAATGTTTCGCTGAAAATTTCCTACATCTTTTTCAAAACCTTCGAAGGTTGTAAACCAATGGGACCAACTACAGTAGTCAGAGGATTTAAAAACTACTTAAACAAACTTACGCTAAAGACAGAACATACAAACACACACACACACACACTCACACACACACACAAACACACATACACACACACACACACACACAATGTACACATGCCAGAGGGAAGACTCGAATCTCCGACGGGGAGCAAACACACTGCACAGCAAGGAGCCTTACAGCACACTGTCACTCCTCAACGGCCCATTTTGGGTAAAATTCATTTATAGATGTCTGACAAGCGGTTCAAGGTAACCGAGCATAGCCAATTTCATCCTGTGATCGGCTCCATTGGATCACAAAGAACCAGAAAATTTCGTTCAAAACAGCCCACACCACCGCGAGCGGCGCCTGTCGCTTGCACTGTGCATCGGTCCAAGATTTGACAGTGTGTGAGCCTCATTCGAATGCTACAACCGGTTATTACGAACGAAATCGGACTCATCTGAGATATGGATGTATTCATCAGAAAAGTTACTATTTCCAGTCGTATAATGTCCAAATGATATAGTCACTAGCCAGGTGGGTATTCCCCTTCAACGTCCAGTTTCACTGCACGATTGTAACGCATACATTCGTCGTAGGTCCCAATTTCTGCGGTTCACTCGTCTGTTAGCAGCTACTCTAAGTGATTACGTGCAGGCCTAACACCACTGTCTTCTCCACAGTGAGAAATAATGCTCGAAATTTGTCATGCAGAGTCTTTGAAATGTGTATTTCACAATTTTGAATTCCTTATCGATTTCCAAAAAGAAATTTTCGATTCGTCGTGCTCCAAGTACAAAGTGTGTTATTTCCTTTCGTGTCGCTACGATCACGAGGCGAATATTTTTATATGACTTACCGGAATCAAATGACAGGTCAATCAATCTACATTGTATAGGTATGCAAACACTACCACCATTACATGTGTATATCGCTAATCCATTCCTTTTCTCACTTGGTCGGTTAATTGTTGTAATTAAGACCAAATGTTAATTAGCCTGTCAATATTGTGTGGTATAGTTAGAGATACAAATACTTCTGCTTCCTAAATATGTAACTGTGCCGTTTCACAGGTCACCATATGGTCATTGACTTCATACATATGAATGACTTTCCATTCTATATCCACGAAGATGCTCAGATAGTTCTCTTTAATGACGATACTAGTATAACTATCGCGCCTGACAAACAGGAATTAACTGATGTATTATTAAGTGGTTCTTTACAAATGGTATCTCATTAAACATTGATAAAACCCAGTATATACAGTTTCATTCAGTGAATAGCATGACACCTTCAATATATATAGACTTTGAACAGAAATCTGTAGCTAAGGTAAAATATTCAAAATTTTTAAGTGTTTGCATTTATGAGGGATTGAATTGAAAGAAACACATTGAACATCTGCTGAAACGTTTGAGTTCAGCTACTGATGCTATCAGGGTCACTGCAAAATTTGTTATTATACATTTCAGTAATTTGGCTTACAATGCCAATTTTCATTTACCGCTTTCATATGTAGTCATATTCTCGGGCAATTCAAAATATTATTAATTGCCCAAAAGCGGTTAATTAGTACAATTGCTGGATCCCATCCAAGATCATCCTACAGACATTCATTCAGGGTTCTAAGGATCTTCACTGTAACTTCACGATAATCCGAGCAAAATAAAAATTAATAGCAGTGTACATAGCTACCACACTACGAGTAAGAGTGATATTCAGTATTCAAGTTTAAATCTAACTTTGTCACAGAAAGGGGTGGATTCTAGTGCCACGAAAATTTTTCGTCACTTACCAAGTAGCATCAAAAGTCTGAGACATAGCCGAGTAGTACTTAAAAAGAAATTAAAAGAATTTCTGAATGGCGACTTCTTCTACATTTTAGATGAAATTTTGGATAAAACTTCGTAATCCCGCTGAAAGACGTAACACAAAAACAGGAAAAAAGAAATAAAAAATGTAAATTTAAAAATCCTTAAAATATGAGTGTAGTGTAAAGACACTATTTATTGAACTGTCAAATTCCCCATCACTGCTAAATGTCTTATTTGTGATCTATAGAACAAATATTAGCCTAATCTAATCATCCCCATGCACTCCATGAAATTTATTAGAGCTGTCGTTGGATCGCCGTCTAAGTAACACTTTTTTTATATATATAATGAGTTATTGACTGCTATCCTGACTGACGAATGGTATCATAAATGTTTTGCATATATGGTGTACGTTGTGGCGCGAGTCGAATTTTCATTTTACTTCCACGCGTTTCGATAGTTCACGCCATCATCATTAAGTGGAAAATTGCTTCATTACATTGGTTGTTTTCATGAGCAGTTCAGACGCCTTTCAAGAACGTCATATGAAAAATATGTTGGCGATATTGCATCCTTTGCTGTTGATGAAGCATAGAACTTTTCTTTGGAAATAAAACTGCTAAAGTTAACTTGAAAAGTGTCTTTCAAAATGTTTTATTCCGTAGTAAATAATGACACATTATTAACATTTGTATGTCTTTGTGGAAAAATTACTTCGCTAAATATCCATGCCCGAGGGGGGATTCGAACCCCCGACCGTAGTGGCCGTGCAGACCGTGACTGGAGCGCCTCAGTCTCCTCGGCCACCGCGGCCGGCCAACTAAAATGTTCTCGAGCGCAAGAAGATGGCGCGAATCCTCGAAACACGGGGCGGCAGAATGAATGAATGGCAGCTGAAATGATGTTTACGTTAATGAACGATGTACTCAAGACAACCGACATACTCTGAAAGCAGGTTTTTTTTTATTACAAAACAAACAATATCTCCGTAAATTATTGACTATAAAATCCGTACCTTAAGTGCTGTTGGAACTTGTTCAATGTAAGACGTACAAAACGTAGTATGGAAGATGAACACGTACTCTTAAGGCTTGCTTTCTAGAGTGTGTGTTTACTAAACATCTCGTTGTTCTTTTGGCTAACGCTGAGTCAGTACGTACATGACTACCACTCACTTTGCGCGTGGGTCGTGTCGCATGAATGCTATAGAGCATACAGGGTTCCCGGTCAAAGGGAGCCGGCTGAGATAGCCGACCGCCCTCGCGCGCCCTCTCCTGTGATCTGGCTTCGCTCTCCACAGTACGTGACCCCAGCACGCTACGGCTGCTTGACCCGAGTGCCATACCGGGGGTTGGTCGCGGAGCTCTGCGCGCGTCAAGTGCGCCGACAAACAGATCTAGCCCACCAGCGGAAACTGTACCTCCACCTCTGAGATCGGTTTCTGTCAGCCCCAAGCAGAAAAACACTATAAATCTGTTACACGAGGTGGCACCACCCTGTGGGTAAAGTATGCCAGTGAAATTGCACGATGCATAGACGTTGCGGAGCCACAGTGTAACATACAGTCATCACTCTCAGTGATTTTTATTATACAGTACGACAGCAACGCTCCAAGTTTCCGTTTGAATGCGATACCCGATAAACCCAAATAGTACAACAATAATACATTTCCTTGTGACAACATTCTCCCCTTATACCAAAGATGTTAAATATAAGGAGGGACATCGAATTAAAATTTGTGTTGCGGCCGGGATTCGACCCTGGGACCTCCCACTTACTACGAAGGCGGTTTAGACCCCATTTTTTTCTTAAGTACATTTATAAAACATTTGAAGTACATTAATTATTACATTGGTTTCATAACTTTTATATCAACATTTCACAAACAAGAACCATGCACTCTTCCTTAGTTGTTTCCTCTTTGGTAACAAGGATTACGTCGCTTCAGTTTGTCGCAAAGGTTGTCCAGATTTGGTTTTTCTCCTGTAACCATGTAGCCGGTGTTGTGGCTCACACTTGCAGAGCACCTTCGATAAGTATTCCAACGGCTTAACCACTTTTTTTCATTCATTTCGGTTTATCAGTTTCCCTTGACCGATATTAATTCTTATTTTCTTTGTTTCATGTTAATATTATTGTATCGAAGGCATTTATCGGCGTTTGATGTTCGCCTTATCATAGCTTACAAGGCTGTCTCAGAGTTCTGTTGAGGCCTATACGGCCACCGAGCGGCCACGGGGCACACGAATTCCCCACCGTACTTCATCCCTTCACCCTCCAGCAGCAATCCCCTTCTCTGGCATTGAAGCCATAATCAGGCTTGCCGATTTCAGTTAGGCCTTTATGATATTTTATGTTCGAGGAACATTATTTTTAACATATTGCCAAATTTCTTTCCAAGATCCTTCCATCTGCATATTTTATAGAATTCTCTCTTTATAAACTCTTGGCATTCCTGTATACCGTCATTCTCTCTCTCTCTCTCTCTGTTATTACGTAATGTACGTAAATGCCTAATAACCATAGTATAGCGTTATTTATTTGTTCTGGAAAATATACTTCTTCTGGGTAAATAATGTTTTTAAAGACCGCTAAGCTAACACAGCGCTGCAGATAGACTACACGGACTACCTTAATACACGTTTTCCTCCACACCACATACTTTAATTCTGCCTCGATATTTCCTGTGAAATGCGTATCAGGTATTTTTATATCATTCAACCATACAAAAAAATCTGTTGTTATTAAAATAATAACAACATTATTAGAATAATAATGACGGTGTCTCTTTTGAACGTCCGATGTTACCGATGACTCCTTTTTCTTATAAAGTTTCCAACTCTCTTTTGTAAGTAAGAAGCTAAAACACGAAAATGTAGTACAAAAAACTTTTATATCTATTAGACAACGCTGATAATAACGGCTGTGTACTACGTCTTGTGAGTCTGGGTTGAAACGCACTTTTATTTCGATCAGTGCTCCGACGTAAATACCTACATTTAATGTGAATGACTTTACCCCGAGACGCTTCTACCTTTCTGTGGAACACAAACAAACACATAAATACAAGCCGCTATCTGATAAATTTCTGCAAGGGCTGAGATCAGATTTAAAACAAGTGGTTATGTTTATAATATAAGAAGTGGCAAAGATATCCAAGTTTATACCCACATATATTTATTTACGTTTGTCCTATGCTTGTGCCGCACATATAGAGGTATGCTTAGTACGTAACGTCCAATCGATAGTGTGATCCTTATAGCTCACACTAGGATTTGTTTATTTATTTATTTGGGGGGGGGAGGGGATAAAAATGGGGAAGGGAATCGTCTTTACACTGTCAAACAAACCACCGTGAAACTTTCTGTGAGTGATGTATTGAATTCACGGATGAGCGGAGGCGGATTTGAATCACCGTCCTGCGCCAACTCGCTCCGTGGCATACAAAAATCAGGGCTAAGTCCGAACGGTACACTGATAGACATCGGTTCGTCAGTTTTCACATAACACTATGAGTTCATTGCTTTTCCTGTGTAACAACGCCTTAGAAGCTCATATCGTTCACATTTGCCAAAAAGTGTTACAGCGAAGTCTATGACAAAACAGCGAAAGAGACAGATTTTAAAAAATTCGGAGCTGACGTACCAGAAATATTAGCGAAAAAGAAAGAAAAATTCGGAGCTGACGTACCAGAAATATTAGCGAAAACGAAAGAAAAGGGGACTACCTACAAAAACTAAATTAGATCGCATTAAAAGATAAAATGTACAAAAAATGAAAATGTCCCAACGCATCATGTCCACCATAAATGATGTGAGATCTCGTGTAAAACTATCTTTATTTCAGTAATAAATACGATGACATGGCAATCGTACAGCAGCATAAGGACCAAGAACAATAAATTCGATTATATAACTAAAAATAATAAGAATAGAGAATACTAAGAGAAATATAAAGTATCCAATTTATATAATGTTGCCAGGGGATTTCCAAATATATATTTAATACAGAAGTAAGTATGTCTAATACTGATATGGTTGCAGACAAAAATTTATGACAAAATTGCTGAATACGTGCTTCATACATACTAGCTAAAATAATAGATTTGGACTTACGTTATACAGACAACTGTCTGCGATGTAAAATAAGTGTTACAGGACTACCATTTGTATACCTTCCATGTTTGCGGTGGAATCTCTTACTATGAAAGCGTGCTGTAAAACAATGCATCAGAATTATTTATGTGACATTTCTGACATCTCTTTAAGGAAAACACTAACATTGTATATTTTTATCCTTCTAGTCCTTATTTATTTCTTTATATGGTCGCTCAGGCCACATTCTTCGTATGAAATATCGTCATTGCACGTCGATTGACTTTGTTGATGGAGTCACGACCTCATCTCGGCGTGACCGCTTCATCGCTACCAATGTGAAGTCCCAGGAGAAGTTTCAAAAACTGATTAAAGACTGAGGCAGTCGTGTCGGAACTGCGTGGTGCATGATCTGTAACAATGATCGCAACGGTCCGATTGTTACAGATGCCACAGAACTTGCAGGTGATGTGACTCTTTTTGCCTCCATGTGTAAGCGAATTGTTTGGTTTCGTGCATTGTTTTCTGAGGATCAGGAACTTTCTTGTTGATATAGGAAGAAAAGAAAGTGCATGAAACAGAACTAGTTTGAATTATTATTTATCCGTAATGTCATCCATGATGAACATTTTGTGATCATCTGAATATCGATTGTACCAAATAGATTTGGAAGTGCCACTTTAAAATTGCGACTTACAGTTCTCATTCGTGCCATTATTTGATCATAAGCTTTGAGTATGATGGTTTCAGTGGTAGGATATTGTAAAAATGTATCTGATTTACAAATGATATTGATCACAAGACGTCGCATTTCACTAAGCCTCAAGTGTGTGACATCAGAAGTGCATGATCCGATAAACAGGGTCATGGAAAAGTAAAAAACCTCAGCCAGCGGATGCATGTACACAAACTGTTTCTCTTAAGACTACATACAAAAGGTGGAGTACCAGTATCAAGTTAAGAATATCTGAATATATTACAGCTTGCGGCATACCAATTCTACAGTAATCACGAAGATAACAAAATTCACCTGGAACAGATGTAGTTAAGAAGGATTTTTCGATGTACTAAAATCTAATGGAATATGATGCAGAATAAAGGTATGCTACAATGTGGACACCTCTACTATAGAGTTCGCAATAGATTATACAGTACGAACGTAAATTGAAATGTAGCAGATTGTTGTTAGTATTTTAAAGGAGACTAAACTGCTACGTCATCAGTCTCAATGTAGTAGATGTACGATTCACGAGCAATCGCGAAACGAGAAGTCAAACACCTAGACCGACTCTGAAGCAGCCAGTTAAGATCCAACTTGTAAGATGCATGGGAAGATCGCGGTGTGAAATATAACCAAGCTAAATATCATCATACACACAATACCTACGATGTTTTCTACCAGTGGACTTTTAATTAAATCAAAGAGAACCTTGAAATTTTGTGCCTAGGTGGGTTTCGAACCCGGATTCGCTGACCACCACTCCCCTAGGCAGACAGCAACCACTGCGGTCGAGGCCCTTGCAGCCTCACTTTAGAGGCGAATTCTGCTGAACGTAGAACTGCTGGGCATTATCACTCATTGTTCTCAGCGTTTTTCCGATTCCAGTAAGTGTTCGGACCTGGTTTGCACCCACACTGAAGAAAGGATTATTGGCAGAATACGCCTTAATTATATATACTGCCGGCAATAAACTCTGATGCAGCCTTTTAGAGGCTCAGGACTTATTACTGAAACAAAGCATGTGGAGTGCATGAAATGATCACCTCAAACGGTACTGATGTATCAGGTGTCAGGGGAACGGCCATATTAATACGTGTTTAGGCTCCACAGTTGGGAACGCAAGCGCTGATTCTGACATCCATTGGATCAGTGTTTCTGAACCTGTGGAGATGGGTCGCAAAGTCTTGCTCACGGGTTCACCATTGCAGAAGCAAACAGTTGCAGCATAAAATGAGCAGGGGTTCAGTAACCAAAAACGTATAACTTTATCCATGTTATGTGGATTGGTATGAGGTCTGCGACTGTATTATAAACTTTTTGAAATAGTTTATACTGCAGCAGTCGCTTTTTACTAATATTTTATTAGTAAACTGTGACAGCTGCAGTATAAATTATTTAAAAAACAAAAACGTATGCCTAAGTTAAATTTATGTACAGTTAAAATTAAGGAGTACCTTGTGTTAATTATGAATTAAATATGAATTGAATAAGTCTAGACCTTTTGAAGATACAGTGTGTTAATGATAAACGCAACGACTGAAAACTGTTTTTAAGAAACAATTTATACGTAAAAGAATCTGATGGAATAAGTCAGTGTTTTCAAACTTACGGGGATTGGTCGTTACACCAGAAAGTACGTACGCCATAAAATTACTAGGGATTCTGCAATACGGAAACATATGCAGAGGTGAAATTTATTTAATGTTGAAATTACAGAGTCCTTAGTGTAAGACTACGATTTAAATACACTGAAAACTTTTTTCAGGAACAAATCAGTATGTAAAGTAACTAGTCGTGCACATTAAGACAACTTGCTGCGGTGGGTGCGACCGGTCGCCGTCGGGGGTTCGAGTCCACCCTCGGGCATGGGTGTTTCTGTTATCCTTAACATGAGTTACTTTACTTTAGTTTAAGTAGTTTGTAAGCCTAGGCACTGATGACCAACTTAATTCAGTCCCTTAGATTTACAAGCATTTAATCACTTTTTTTGTGAAACAAGTAATTTTGAAAATTTTTAAAAAGAAATACTTCTTTACAATTTGTCTTTGCAGTGGGACCTTTGACGTTTAGTACTTTCCGCTGTTAGGCAGTAAAATTACGGCATTCCGCATGTCACCACAGTTCATTTCTTCTATACTACTAATACTATCCGCGAGACAACAGCAGACGTTACTCAATGGCTGTTGAAAAGCGGAGGCTATGCCTTTTCAAATAAGCGGGCAGCGTTCAGTCGATTATCCATTTTCTGATATTTATATGTTGGTCCACATGTCGGAAACATATGCTGACAGTTGCAAATGTACAGCACACTTCGTTTGTTTTTGACAGATAGAAAAGTTGAATGGGATTCAGTGTGTTCGCCGTTTTTCTATTGATACAAAAAGTAGAGCAAAGAACTTACTTCATATTTTCTGTGAATAATAGAATATGGTGCTCTAAAACACTTCAAATATTGACAGTGGTAAAACCTTTTCCATATGGCCAAAAGAATGCCAATGACGAACCTCGCTCTGGATGCCTGAGGACATCAACAACAGATCATAATGTCAAAGCTGTGGAAAAAGTATTTTGGAAAATCGTCGAATTACCGCAAGAAAACTTTATAAGGATGTTGGCATATCGGTTGGCCATTTTCATGCAGGTTTTTGGATGTTTCGGGCATCAGAGTGGGTTCCAAAACTTTTCAGTTTTAATAAGGAGAATCGTCAATGATATTTCTGAGTTTCTCTAGAAGTTTATAATTGGTCACGAAATATGGGTTCACGGTTATGGCATCTGAACCAAAGTTGTCTCAATGTAAGCATTATGTAGAGCCAGGACAAAAAAAGCACGCACGTTCAATCAAGTGTCACTCATTTTACAATTACCGTGGCATAGTGCATCATGAGTTTCTTGCCTCAATGTCGTAGGATCAATAAGGAGTAACCTTGACGTTGTGCGCCGTTTACGAGAAGTAATGCGAAAGAAAACCATCCGGAATTGTTGGAAAGCAGTTAATGGCTTTTTCACCTCCTCTTTCGTCGTTGCTTGTCAGAGAACTTTTTGCCCAAAATAAACAGAAAAGTCACGTCTCAACAACTGCATTCACCAGATTTGTCCCGCGCCGACTCTTTCCTTTGGCCAGAATGGAAGAGACCTATGGAAGGGTGAAGATTTGGAACGACTGAAGAAATAAAAACTGAATCGCTGGAAGTACTCAAGGCTGTACCAAAGAGTGCTTAGAAGATTGAAAGAAGCGTTGGAACAAGTGTGTTGTCTCTGAGGGGTATTACTTTGATGGGGTAGTAAGAATACTGGTGAATAAATAAATATATTCATAAAATATAAGGTCACCTTACTTATTAAACACATCTCGTACGCATATACATGTTAAAATTCGAAACTTTCGATTTTATTACTTTATTACCTATTAAATTGGTTAGGGGCATATTTTGAAAGCATTATGCACTCATACCACTGCATAGTTCTTCGAATTTTTTTCAAAGTACGTCACGTAGATCAGGAGATACTCTATACGATCAGAAGTATCCGGAGACCCCAAAAACATACTTTTTTCCATATTGTGTGCATTGTGCTGCCACCTACAAAAAAAAAATATTGGGGCAAAGGGGGTATGCCAATTGAGGGGAGGGGCTTACCAGTTCCGGCATACGCCTTATAACCAAGGAAAACCTCCCGAAAACCTTGGTCGGAACCGGGGGATTGGCACCAATTTAATTTATCTCTGGGACTTTGCCCCAGACTAAAAATGGATTGTCGGAAGCACGACAATCAAGGATCGGACGCCCGAGTTACTCTCGTAAGCTCATAGAGGTTAGCTCAACCAACAGTGGACAAGCTTTCCCCTAGAGGAACCGCACCCTGGAGCACGGTGTCCTCTGCGTGCCGGTTGCTGCCACCTACTTCCAGGTGCTCTATATCAGCGACCTCAGTAGTCATTACACCGTGAGAGAGCAGAATGGGGCGCTCTGTGGAATTCATGGACTTCGAACGTGGTCAGCTGATTGGTTGTCACTTGCGTCAGAAGTCTGTGCGTGAATTTTCACACTCCAAAACATCCCTAGGTCCACTGTTTCTGACGTGATAGTGAAGTGGAAACGTGAAGGGACACGTAAAGGTCGAAAGCGCACCTCGTCTGTTGACTGACAGAGACCGCCGACAGTTGAAGTGTGCCGTACAGTCAAATAGGCAGACTTCCATCCAGACCATCATACAGAAATTCCAAACTGCATCAGGATCCATTCCAAGTTCTACGACAGGCGGGAGGTGAGATACCGTGGATTTCTCTGTCGAGCGGCTGCCCATAAGCCACACATTCCGCAGGTCATTGCGAAAGGACGCCTCACTTGGTGTAAGGAGCGTCTGGTTGAAAGTATGCCTGCGAATGTGGAAGCTGTCTTCAAGACTAAGGGAGAGCGAACCCCATTCACGGCGCCACGAGCTTGTTAGTAATATTCAGCCGGGTGTTCGGATACTTTTGTTCACATAGTGAATGTCGTAAATAACAGTGAAATGTGTGACTACACTTCTTATCATCCAAGAGGCTACAATTAATTACGTCGTTACTATCAACACCATTCGCAACACATTTCGCAGACAGTTTCAAATGTTCAAATATTTGTTAAGCTTAAGGGACTAAACTGCGCGGTCATCAGACCCTAAACTTACAGACTACTTACGAAATAGCTAATACTAAGGACGGCACAAATATCCATGCCCGAGGGGGGATTCGAACGCCCGACCGTAGTGGCCGTGTAGACCGTGACTGGCGCGCCTCAGCCGGCTCGGCCACCGTGGCCGGCCGCGGAAAAGTAATAGCATCAGAGGATGCACAGTTCAGTAGATATGACGTCGTAAGTACTGAGCAGCATGAGAACAATATTGTAATGGATGGATAGTAAGGTAAAAGGCTATAGTCAGCGAAGGAAAAAATGTGTTAACATTAGAGGAATCAATACAGTTGCGGGCAAAGTCTACAAATACGCTTCTGGTTTCATATTTATCTGGAATACCACATGATTCTATCGACAGGAAGCAATGCGTTCTACTACGTATAGAATACAAATGTAGTGCATGCAGTATGTCAGATTTAGTAGAAGTCCAGCGTCGTACTACGCATGTCTCTGTGTCTCTTCCTGTAGTGCGTGCGTGCGAGCGTTCGCTCATTTCACATTACCGTTCGGCGTAGCATTTACATCCGAACTGGTGCCATGAAAATGAAGAGTAGTCACTGTTTCCTGTATTCAGACCCTCTGAGACCAGGAAAGGTAATGCTTCTTTGTTATGGCATACATTTAACAGGCAATGACAGATGATAAACCGTCGTTCAAGTAATCAACCACGCAATTAGCTCGTGATCACGTAACCGTTGACGGTTGAATAGTTGGGTTTGAGCAATACCGCACCGTATTAAATTTCACTCAATGGCCAATTAGATTGAAATATTACAGTTATGCGTTCAGCGAGTGGGCGTGTAGCAATTGGCAGCTATCTGCTTCTACGAAAAGAGAAGTGCACGCCCTTGTCACCGCCACCCCAAGGTTCTCGGTGTTTAGTACGACGAATATTCAACTCCGACAAGGCCGACAGTTGTCTATGTACCAAACAAGATGGTAATTTAGTTCCTTAGGGTACTCAATAAAGACGTAAGTAGTTTGCTTCTTTGATTATGAAATTTCTGTATCTACATCATGCATCTACAGCAAACTGGTATACTTACCACCATAAATTGTATTTCCCAACACCAAAATTGGTATTTCTATTACTGTGTGGATTCGTATTTCTAAATTTAAAGTGCTTTTGTTGTTACGTGCGTTCCATACGTCAAGAATCTGTTTAGTAATGTCTGAAGATAGGAGAAAGTGCTCATATTACTAAGAGAGTGGGTGTTCATATCCAGTGATAGAGCTGACGACGTTCTCAATAGATCCATCACTGGATAACTTCGATTAGTATTATAACAAACACGTCATTATGGAACTATATTTCACTTACATATTTTGAGCAATCGTATATTCATATCGTAAGGAAGAAATGAAATACTCTCTTGAAAGAGTGACAATTAATTAGATTCATAACAGTCGAGTTTGTCCAAATATCGCGATGGAAGTCGTTGGCGGCGTAGTGTCGGCAACAGCAAGTAGACCCCCTGTCTACGGTGGAGTGTGCTCTTTCCAGAAACTTCCTAATTGGAGCGCCAATTAAATTAGCTTCCGAGGACGCCACATCGGCTCCCATATAGAAAGAACGTAACTGTAATTGGTTGGCTTTTATGAGAAAATTGCTGTTACCCAAAGTTGAAAGTTGGCGCTCTGCTGGTTTGGTGGAGTGCACTTCAGAAATGGTTCGAAGACTGAAAGCGTACTTACAAAAATTCTTTCTCGTTCGGTGTAAAATTATTCTTTCACTTTCTTGTAATCTTAATATTAATATTAATATTAAAAGAAATGATTAATGAATGGTGTTAGAACAGCCAGAATGCTTCACATATACGCAGATAGGATTTATGTTGTGGGGAGAAAGAAGTGAGGTTACTTGAACGTTTAGTAACCTGATTCGCAGTTCATTCTCGTAAATTGATGGTCGCCGTGTGGCTAATATTAAAAAATTTACACATATAAACAGAGTGCCTATTAGCGGTTGCCGCATTGCATATATTGTGAAAAGTGAAATATACTACATGCACAGGCAACGAGGAAATATTTAAATATCGAACATTAACCCACAAAAGGAAATTTTTACAAAGAAATCATTTGCATCTAATAGACTAGATTTGAACTTGACGTAAATTATACAGTGGTTGCTTTCCACTTTATTAATACGAAAACACGTACTTCTTTTGGGAAGGAGTCATGTAACAATAGAAATTGCTCTGTAATAACAAACTGAACTCCCAAAAGCTCTTGTTATTTTAAACGTTACCTACTGTGGCGCTCACACATCTTCATAACAGAAGAGAGACATTTATCATTATCAGTGTTACATGATGTTGCGACCTTCCTATCGATACTCACCAATAAGAATTGGGCAATACGTAACTCTGGGTAGTAAAAGGTTTATGGATCGTTGTCTCTCTTCATGGGGGTGAGTTATGTATGTCAGCTTCTACGCCCTAAACTGCTATCAAATGTGTTTAAATAATTAATTTGTAGTTTAGCCAGTCTATCAATCTGCTGATGGTGACGCGAAAAATATATTTAAATAAACATAAATGAAAGTTATGAATAACAAACAAAATGGATTCTAACATAATGTTTAGAAGATATTTACTCACGAAGTAATTTTTTATATAAATGCAGTTTATTACTCTTTTTGGAAATGAAAAATGCGGAGGTGGTCCTAATTTATACATCGGTAGAAAATTGAATATTTCCCCAACTATTGTTCAATAGAGCCATAATAAGTATCACACGCACTTGAGAGTAAATGTTCCACATTAGCACTCGTAAAATAATGAAATCCATCGAACGTTGCTGTTCCAAATTAATCCGCAATTAATTATAGTATTTGTTATAAAACACAGTTTGTCATCACACGAGTACACGTAGCTGAATAATCACAGTTTCACAGCCCTGCTACCGTCCATAGTTTACCACTTTTTCTATCAGAGACTAAGTTCTACAGTCACCGTCCCGTAAATTTTCTAAGGCCACACGTGGCTATCTCTTCAAATCACATGTTCGTTACTCGGCTTCATACCGCCCAGTCAGAACCTCTCAACACCACGTCGAAATTACGAGTCCCTTCCCAAGCGTTCTAAATCGTGCTCTTCCTAACGCCTCATATTTAAAATACAACTTCCCTTCCAAAATATTATACATTTCAATATAACGGCATGAAATGCTTTGGCCACCTCCCTACAAATATTGTTTACATTTTACAAACAATTACATATTTAATAATACAAAATAGGTTAAGACTGAAGCTCTTTGCTCAGGTAGCTATTACGCGTGGCATCTCACTGTTCAAATATACTGCCGCCGTCGAAATATAGTTACACAATTAATATTTAATTTATCATGGCTTTTTATGCAAATATATTCAGTTCTTGTCCACAAATACATATAATTGTTTACGTATAAATTCTCTGCTGCATATCTACAACTTTTAGTCGTCCATAAGATATTTAAAGAGGCAGTCTACAACATAAAACGAACATTACTAAGAATAATATTAAAAAGAATAAAATATAAAAATGTAATACGCTTTGCTGGATTCATGTTTTGTGTTTCTGTGGTGGAATCTAGTTTATAAGTAGTTTGTAAGACCAATGAAGTCTCCAAATGTTTGTATAGTCCATGGGACTTAACTACGGGGTCATCAGTCCCTATACTTACAAACTACTTATGAACTAACTAATACTAAGGACGGCACAAATATCCATGCCTGAGGGGGGATTCGAGCCCCCGACCGTAGTGGCCGTGCAGACCGTGACTGAAGCGCCTCAGTCCCCTCGACCACCGCGGCCGGCTGTAAGGCTAATGACCCCGCAGTTAAGTACTATAAGCTTTACATACATTTGAACAGCTCAAACACCAATGCCTGAGGGGGGACTAGAACCCATGATGGCGATGGTCACGTGCACCGCAGCACGGCGCCCCAGTACGCACGTCTTATCCGCCGCGGCGAATCTGTTTCTGTTCTACTCATTTATGCTTATTTACGAACTAGATTTCGGCTTAATAGACCATCTTTAGGTAAACATTTGTCAGGTATCGACAAACAACTAGTGCTTATGTTGCAAACATATTAAATAAAGATACAACACACCAAAACTTTAGTTCTTTGTTAATGACATTAGTTTAAGATGTTAAATTTATCTCTCGCCAAGTAGGTTTATGCTGTGTGATAAATTGCGTCGAATTTGTAATTGTACACAGTGAAACACTTTACATATATCATATTATATCATTCTAAGCTACGGTGAATTTCCATATGCCAAAATTTGCTGCAGCCCATAAGTGCGCGAACATCCCAGTTCTAAGTTCCGCATTGTGAGGCTCATTCAGGGTGTGGACAAATTAACATGAACACCATGCAGTGTTGATAGCTGACTCCACTTCGGTTTTTATTATTTTATTTCTTTGATTCTATTTTTAAAAATTTTAGTTTTATGTAGAAATTCATCTAAAATGTGGAAGGAGTAGCCATTTAGAAAGTCTTTAATTTCTTTTTAAATACTAGCTGACTATCTGTCAGACTTTGGATGCTACTTGGTAAGTGACCGAACACTTTTGTGGCACAATAATTCACCCCTTTCTGTGCCAAAGTTGGATTTAACGGTGAACAGTTAATATCACCCTTTCCGCTAGTGCTGTAGCTATGCACACTGTTATTACTTCTGAATTCGGTCGGATTGTTAATCACAAATTTCATGAGTGAATATATAATTATATTGTGAAGCTACAGTAAATATAAAAAAAAATGTTTTTTAACCTTAAGGGACTTAACTACGGGGTCATCAGCCCCTAAACTTACAAACTACTTATCAACTACCTTATACTAAGGACGGCACAAATATCCATGCCGGAGGGGGGATTCCCGACCGTAGTGCCCGCGCAGACCGTGACTGGAGCGCCTCAGTCCCCTCGGCCACCGCGGCCGGCCAGTAAACATCCCTAGATACCCAAGTAAGTGTCTGCCGGATGATCTTTGGTGGGCTCCACCAATTGTTCTGACTACACGCTTTTGTGCAATGAATACTATTTTGCTCAATGTTGAATTTCCCCAGAATATGATCTCATTTGAAAGCAGTGAATGAGAATAGCCATAGTAAACTAATTTTCTGAGATGAATATCACCAAATTTTGCAATGACCCTGATAGCAAATGTAGCTGAACTCAAACGTTTCAGCAGATCTTCAATGTGTTTCTTCCAATTCAGTCCCTCGTCATGCAAAAATCTATTTTTTTTTTTTAATATTCTATCTTAGCTACAGGTTATGATAATGGTGTAATGCCATTTACTGTATGAAACTGTATATCAAAATTTAATGAGAGTCCATTTGTAGAGTAACACTTAATAATTTTCTGAAAGATACCATTTACAAGTTTATCAGTTAATTCCTATTTGTCAGGCGTCATAGCTATACTTGTATCATCAGCAAAAAGAACCAGATTATCATCTTCGTGAATGACATCGCCAGATTAGAATGGCCTCCTCGTTCTGAAGACATAAACCATATTTAACATGTCTAGGATGAAATGAATAAACTTTTTTTTTTTTTTTCACAACCCATTAACCAGAGTAAGAGATATATGCCAAATCGCCGTTGAAGAGGGGGACAATCAGCACCGACAGTCACTTGATGATCTACTGGACAGTGTGCCACGACGAATACAGAAATGCATGAAATGCATCAGTGTAAGAGGGCATGATACCCTGTGTTAGGGGTAATGGTGTTTAGTTTAGTCTGGAACACACATTCAATATATCTAAGTTATTGCTGTACAATTTGCCGATTTCGGCATTTATGAACTGAAATCTTTAGTATGTTTATCTCTATTCAATTTTTATGTAAACGGCTATGAAATCCTATAACAGTGGTGATACCTTTTTAACCGTCGAAAGTGATAGACGTCATTAGCTACATACTGGCAAGAGTCCGATTAGACGTTGTGAAGAAGACTAGATTAATTTTGTCAGAAACATTAAGGATAATAAATCATATTTGCGCAACTGGTTGATTGTTTTTTTCATCTAAATCTCTGTCTCTTGTTATTAATGACAGCAAAGACTTTTTTTTATCCAAACTGTCTTTTAAAAACAAGTCGATGCTTACCGTTTTTAACAAATATCTCGAAACGTATAACACCGATTTACTTCAAGTTTATCCAAGAACCTTTCGTGAACATTAGGAGTGACATGGGGCATATTTACGGTAAATGTTGTTACCGAAAATCTCAAAGTGCTCTTCTTTCATCTGCTTCAAATTTTTACTCAGTACGCTAATGAAGATTCGAACAAAGGATACTTAAGTATAAATGTAATATATAAACGGGTACCTTTTTTTTTACGAAAAATCTATTATTTCTTGACCATTTTACCTGAGATTTCTATGAAACACTCATAAACTTGTAGGAAGATGTCTGTAACATTTTTAAACCATTAGACCAAAATTTTCCATATATAGAATTTGAAACAAAAATAACATGCAGACTAGTTTGCTGTTTTGCTTTATTCCTCGTTGTATTATTCCCAAAATTTAGACGTTGTACGCATTTGATGATTCAAACTGAAGGAAATATTGTCACTGTACACCACTAAACACACCTAAGTTACACATTCATTTAAAGCAATTTCAGTTTTCAATGAAGGGTTTGTTTAAAAAAAACTATGAAAACTGTGAAGGTGACAAAGAGGGCGGAAAATGGACAGAGAAAGATTGGTACACGGGTTGGTGACGCAGCGAAATAGTTCAGGCCGTATATTCGATTCCCATCAATAATCAGCAATTTCGAATCACTGTTGGGTACAGATATATCTCCCGTGTGAAGATTTCTGTCCGCTATCAACTCCGAATCTTGTCATCTGATCTTAATGAAATTGGGCCCACTGTGTGTTTTGGTCCAATGTGAAACATGGCATGGGTTTTATCTCTATTAATAACCCATTCTATCGTACTTGGTAAAACTCCAATAGTTGGCTCCGTGTTTCGATTTCACATTTTATGGGTCTGAGTTGGTCCCTGGTAGGTATATATTGACCATTGTACCCGGTTTTCGTAATTACGTATGGGCGTCACTATTTCAGAGTTGATTCGTATTTTATGCGACGATATATCGTCCATCCGACTGCGATAAAATTTTGGAAGCTTGACTTTCAAAAATATAAGAACGGCACTGGCTGCGCAGAAATTAGTACGGTGCAAGGGGGAAGCTACTTTGCTACAAACTCCGACACTAACCGGTAGAGAAATATTTAAACATTTCGACCGTTTCAGGTCACTGAAATAAATCCAACGGCAAAGATGAAAATATGTGCTGGACCGAGATTCGAACTCGGATTTCCCGCTTTGGATCAGTGGCCGCCTTAACCAATTAGGCTATCCAGGCACGCTTTCCTTCCAATCAAAATTCTCATGTTGTAGCACACTACGACTGTAGTGGCACTGCCCATTTAATATAATTGCGAATGCATTAATACGCTCGATCCCTTGCGGGAATCCAGTAAAGCCGGCCGCGGTGGCCGAGGGGACTGAGGCGCTCCAGTCACGGTCTGCACGGTCACTACGGTCGGGGGTTCGAATCCCCCCTAGGGCATGGATATTTGTGCCGTCCTAGTTCGTAAGTAGTTCATAAGTAGTTTGTAAGTTTAGGGACTGATGACCCCGTAGTTAAGTCCCATAGACTATACAAACATTTGAACATTTGAATCCAGTAAAGGCTGCGAGCAAGTGGAATCAATAATCGTAGGAGGCAATATAATCGTAGTGTGCCACAACGTGAGAATTTGGGTTGGAAGGGAAGGGTGCCTGGATAGCCTAATTGGTTAAGGCGACCGCTGGCCCAAAGCGGGTAATCCAGCTTCCAATCTCGGTCCAGCACAAACTTTCATCTTTGCCATTGGATTTATTTCAATGCCCTGTAACGGTCGAAATGTTTAAATATTTCGAATTCGTAAAATTACGGCCATTAATGTCAACAAGTGGTGTCTGTGTTTTCACACATGTCCGAGAAAGAACAGACACTATATAAATGAGTAATCGATATCTTTTTCATGATGTTGACGGACTTTTTCACATCAGACGTTCAAATCAGAGGAAGGCTATTGTCTGCGTAGGGTTTCCTACCGGTTCAAATATTTAGGAGTAGACATAAGGAACGATAGGAAATGGAATGACAATATAAAATGAATCAGCTATAAGATACGTACTAGACATTCTTTGGGAGACCTCTCAAGAAGTGTAGTGCGTCAATAAAGGAAGTAGATTACAAAACTGTGGTTCGGTCAGCTGATGAATATTGCTTATCAGTGTGTGAGAGAGGATCAGACAAATAACAGCATGCGTCGTTAAGGGCTCATTTACTAGGCGCGAAAGTTTCACTAGGTGATTAGGAAACTTCAGTGGCAAACGTTAGAAGACTTGTTCTGTATTTCAACGTAAATATTGCTTTGTCCTACATTGTGTGAACTGTTAGTTTGCTGGCTTCTACCACGGAGGCCGTGGGGAGAGAGGCGAGCTTGGTAGTGGTAGCAGTGCCGACAACACAATGTACACGGTATGCTTACACTAAGGTACAGGTCACTTTTAATATCGATCATAAGTGAAACAGAGCATCTTACACATGAGCATTGTTCACAATGATCATTAGTACAGGAAATTCATTTTAATTACCAACTGCACAATACGGAACACTCACTGGTATGTGGTGTCGCACAAGTAGGAAGTGCGCGCCACGTACAAAATCAATGCATTGTGTGAAACATATAGTGACTTGTTTTCGCCAGAACTAGGTTGTGCAAAAGACTTCATGGCACATATAACTTTAAAAGAATGTGCAGTACCAAAATTTCGTAAAGCTAGACCAGTGCCTGTCGCAGTTCGGGATAAATTTGCCGAAGAACTTAAACGTTGGCAGGATAGTGGAAAGGTTTCTGCGAGTCAGTGAGCATCACCTTTAGTGATTCTAACCAAGCCGACAGTAAACCTTCGTCTCTGTGCGGACTTCAGATCAACAGTGAAGAGTCAAACAATTGTAGACACTAACCCCCTGCCTCCTGCCCCGATACTTAAGATTCCACTAGATGACGACTC
Organism: Locusta migratoria; assembly: GCA_026315105.1. Taxonomy (NCBI): domain Eukaryota; kingdom Metazoa; phylum Arthropoda; class Insecta; order Orthoptera; family Acrididae; genus Locusta; species Locusta migratoria. Next base: position 432,071,170 of record CM048747.1, read on the forward strand.
AAAAAATTTTTTTTCATTAATACTGACATGGGCCTTTTTCAATTTCAACGCCTACCCATTAGCAGTTCTTCCGCCCCCGCTATTTTTCAGCGTTTTGTGGAACAGCTGACAGTTTCTGTACCGTGCTATTCGAACTATTTAGATGATATTGTGGTATCCGGACGCACAGTTGAAGAACATTTATCAAACCTGGAGTGCCTTTTCAAAGTGTTGACTGCAGCAGGTCTGCGTTGCTATAAAGCAAAGTGTTCGTTTTTCCAGACTGAGATAGAGTACCTAGGCTATGTGATTAATGCCCAAGGAATCCATCCCTTACAGTCACATCTTCGAGCAATCAAAGACTTGCCTCCTCCTAAGAATGTGCACGAATTGCAAGCAGTAATGGGAAAGCTTAACTATTATTACTTCAGATTTACTACAAATGCCTCTCAGATTGCAGCTCCACTGCATCGATTACGTAGGAAGAATGTTCCTTTGGTATAGTCTAAAGATTGCCAGGTTGATTTTTACAGATTAATTTCTGCACTACTCAGTGATGCATGTTCTATTCCCTTTGATCCACAGAAGCTTGTAGTGCTAGCAGTGGATACCTCGTCATACGGTCTGGGTGCAGTAATGTCACATCGTATTGGATCTCACGATCGTCCTATTGCCTTTGCATCCAAGCTCTTGACGCCAACGCAACAGAATTACAGAAAGATAGAATAGGAGACCTTAGCAATCATTTATGGCTTCACAAAGTTTCATCATTATCTCTGTGGCAGAAAATTCTATTTGTTGACAGACCACAAGCCTCTCACATCGTTGTTCTCACCGACAAAGCCAATTCCGTCACGAACGGCACAAAAGCTTCAGAGATGCTCCTTGATACTGTCTAATTATCAGTATGAGATTTTGTACCGACCTATCACTCAACATGCCAACGCGGACACACTTTCCCGACTTCCCGTTAGCCAGGATGTGTCGTTTGATTCTTCAGAAACGACATGTTGTCAGACAGACTTCAGAGATGCTTCCGCTGTTGCAGACTTCCCTTTCAACTCTCGTCGGGATGCACAGGAAACAACTGCAGATGCGGACCTAAGTCTGGTAGCACGTTTTGTTCGCCACCAGAGCCAAAGACATTGAGCGGCCTCTGGTTCGACGTTATTTTCCACAACATCATGCATTATCTTTAAGTCAGGGGCCGGCTGCGGTGGCCGAGGGGACTGAGGCGCTTCAGGCACGGTCTACAAGGCCACTACGGTCGGGGTTCGAATCTCCCCTCGGGCATGGATATTTGTGCCGTCCTAGTTCGTAAGTATTTCATAAAGTTTGTAAGTTTAGGGACCGATGACCCCGTAGTTAAGTCCCATAGACTATACAAACATTTGATTTTTTAAGTCAGGGTCTTCTGTTGTTACATACCAATAACGACCTAACAAGAGTGATTGTTCCTCGTTCCCTGCAACGAGAAGTGTTACGCCTCCTGCATCAAGGACATTGGGGTATTGTTAGGACAAAGCAACTGGTCAGACGTTATTGTTCCTGGTTTGGTATGGACGCCCGGATAGCGTGACGTCACAGTGTACAGTGTGTGCGGAGCATAAGGCGGCTCCTCCGCAACGTTTCTCAGGCTGGCCACGCCCCAAGGGACCATGGCAACGTTTACACATTGACTTTGCCGGACCTTTCTGGAATACGCGCTGGTTAATTGTTGTAGATGCTTTGAGCAAGTTTCCTTTCGTGATTGCCATGAACTCAACGACAGCGTCTAGTACAACCAGTGCCTTAACATCAGTGTTTTGCATCGAAGGTTTGCCTGAAACTATCGTCAGTTTTATCGTGCGAATGGCCTTCAGCATATCACCACCACACCTTTTCACCCTCAACCCAATGGTGAAGCAGAACGTTTCGTTCGAACATTCGTCTCACATGGAAAAGATGATAGGTCAGTACTGCAGGCAAAAAACTCTTCAAATTTTCCTGTCTACGTATCGGTGCATGCCACGTGACGGCCCGTCTCCTGCCGAGCTGGTACATGGGCGCCGTCACCGCACTCTCCTTCACATGCTGCAGCCTCCCACGCACCGAGTCGGTTCGTATGGCGCTTCGCGTTTCCAGGTTTCTACGCCGGTGTTGTACAGAGTGTTTACTGAAAACAAGAAGAGATGGATGCCGGGCATCATTCAACGCGTGCTCGGTGGCAATATGTATGTTGTACGTTCCTCCACAGTGTCGGAGCTGCGGCGCCACGCAAACCAATTGCGCCTTCACAGGCCACGCGACCCTGTCTCTGGTTTCTTGATTCCATACTCAGTTCGTCGCCAGGGAGCACAGAAACATCGCTTGCAGACGGGTCCAGCGTCCCTGGACTACGAGATCGTCCCGATGGAGATCGACGCACCTTCATCGCCGCCGCCGCAGATGCCAGCGTCACCGAGAGGAACTCCGGGACCGTGCGCCGTGCGCCCCTCCCCCCCCCCCCCCGCCCAGCTTGGACCACGCACCTCAAGATGACCTGCTCCCTCTGGGCGGAGGTGTTCGCCCTTCCCCTCGTTTTGGTGGGTTTCCTGGGGGATCGCAAGGTGGATACCGGGACGCGGACAGCGTCTCGATCTCAGCCTCTGCTACGACGCACGTCCCACCAGTAACGCCCCCCGCCCAGGCCCTCCTCCCAGTGCCGTCGCCGTGACCCTCAGCCCTACGCCACGACGGCGCGGCGGTTTGGGGGGAGGGGTGTGGTGTCGCACAAGTATGAAGTGTGTGCCACCTACTTTCGCCGCGCGCCGCCATGCACGAACGGCGCGGCGTTCTTACGTCAGCCACGAGCCTCCTCTGCTGCAACTCCGCTCGTGGCCACGATGCTGCATCGGGCACCAGGCACCAGTTAAGACTTGGCTATCGGATAGGCACTAGGAATCATCAGTAGGCAGGCCTATGTATCAAAATTCTACTAGTCTGCTGCTCTCCAAGTTATGTAATGTATTTCTGTGAAATATATCTATTATTCTAATCTAGTTTAGTGTTTCTAATTTCTGCTGTCCCACTGGTTAGTAACCTCAACACCTGCCCACGCGTACATCCTATTTTTCTCTACTCGGCCACCGACACCCAGGACAACCGGGGGAAACGAGATACAAATGTGGCGACGAGGATGAGACACAAAACAAACAATAACGAATCAGAGGACAATGGCTGTACAGTTAGTGAAGTTCGCTGCAGTCTAAAAACAAAAACTACAGGACGAAGCCTCCAGACTTCTACCGGTTTTTACCGCCTCTGGACTAGGGACAGATGTACCATCTACTGTACTTGTGAAGGAACCAAAAGGATAAGATCAGAGAGATTAAGGCGCACACAGGTAATCATTTTTCCTGCGAATCGTACACGACTGGAGTAGAAGGAAGGGAGAATGTTACGCGTAGTACCCTCCGTCACACACTGTGTAGTGGCTTGTGTATTATGGATGTAGATAGAGAAAACACTCGTACGAAAAGGGTAAATGTAACACGAAGTTTTAAATCAGCACACTCGCCGCTACACTACAGCGTAAAAATTCGTTCTCGAATCAATATTTTGTTTAGATGTAGGAGAGAATAAAGGTAGGTAAATTTGTAGATGGAATATAGATAAACTGAAGGAACCTGAAGTTCTTGAGAATTTCAGAGTGAGCTTCAGGCAACAATTGACAGAAAAGGGGGAATTAAAAGCCTATAAGCGATGAAATAGTGAAGGCAGCAGAGGACAAAATAAGTACAAAGGCATGACCTACAAAAAAAAAAAAAAAAAAAAAAAAAAAAAAAAAAAAAAAAAAAAAAAAAAAAAAAACTTGGATATCACAGGAAATACTAAATTTCATTAATGAAAGGAAAAAAAATATGAAAATGCAGTAAGTGAAACAGACAAAATGGAGTACAGACGACTAAGAAATGAGGTTGTTAGGAAGTGCAAAATAGCTAAGCAGGAGTGGATGGAAGGCAAATGCAAGTCTGTAGAAGAATGTATAAATAGGGGAAAAGTAGATACCGCCTACAGGAAAATAAAGAAGAAATTTGGAGATAAGAAAAGCAGCTGTATGAGTATAAAAATCCAGTTCTCAGCGAAGAAGGGAAAGCTGAAAGGTATAAAGAGTATATAGAGGGGTTTTACCAATGAAACCAATGAAATGAAACTAGAGATAATATTGTAGGAAGGGAAGAGGAACTAGATGTAGATGAAATAGGAGACACTATACTGAGAGAAGAATTTTACAGGGCCCTGAATGACCTAAGTCGAAACTAAGCTTCTGGAGTGTTCGATATTCCCTCAGAACTGCTGAAGTCTATGGGGCCAACCATTTGGTACGTAAGATGTATGAGACAGGGGGAAATACCCTCAGACTTTAAGAAGAATGTAATAATCATTTCAAAGAGAGCAGGCGCAGACATGTGAAAATTATAGAACCATCAGTTTAATAAGTCATGGTGGCAAAAATTTAACAATAATTATATACAGAATGATGGAAAGCTGTTAGATGATGACCTCGGGGAAGATTCAGGATAAATGTAAGAACACGGGAGACGATTCTAAACTTACGACTTATCTTAGAAGATAGATTAAGGAAAAGCAAACCTATATTTGTAGCGTTTGTAGATTTGGAGAAAGCTTTTGACAATTTTGATTGGAATAGGCTATTTTAAATTCTGAAGCACGACTATCATAATGGAAACTGAGGGTTACATACAGCTTGTCGAAAAACCAAACAGCATTTATTAGAGTTGAAGGGCATGAAACGAATACAATGCGTGGGAAGGGAGTAAGATAGGTTTGTAGCCTTTCTCCAATATTTGTACATTGAGCAAGGTATAAAAAAGTAAGGAGAAATTTGGTGAAGAAAATAATATTCAGAGTGAAGAAATAAAAATATTGCATTTTGCCGACGACATTGTAAATATGTCAGAGACAGCAAAGAACCTGGACGAGCAGTTCAACGGATTAGACAGTGTGTTGAAAGATGCATATAAGATTAACATTAAAAAGAGCAAATAAAGGGTAATTGAGTGCAGTCTAAGAACATCAGGCGATGCTGAAGTAATTAATTAGGTAACGAAACAATAAAGTTAGGAGATGCGTTTTGTTACTTGGGCAGTAAAATAACACACGATGGTTGCAGTCCAGAGGATATAAAATGCTGAATTTCAGTGGGAAGAAAAGCGTTTTTGAAATAGAGATATCTGATAACATCGAATATTAAGTGTTTCTAAAGGTATTTATGTGGAGTGTTGCCTTGTATGCGATATGACGATGGACGATAAACAGTGCGGACAGAAAGAGGATTGAGGCTTTTGAAATATGCTGTTAAAGAAGAATGCGGAATATTAGGTGGGTACATTGCGCAATTAATGATAAGGTATTGAAAACAATTGGGGAGAAAAAGAATTTCTGGCATAGCTTGACTAAAATAATGGATCGATTTGTAGGACACATTCTTAAATATCAAGGAATCGTGAATTTATCATTAGAGAGAAGTGTGTGGGGCAAAAATCGCGGCGGGAGACCAAGAGATGAATACAGTATGCAGATTGAAATGGATGTAGGCTGCCGTTCTTATGAGGAGATGAAGAGGCTTGGTCAGGATAGAGTAGGGTGGAGAGCTGCATCAAACCAGTCTTTGGAGTGAAGACCAGAACAACAACGTAGGAGAGAAATATTATGGGCTCAGCGAGTACCAGACTTTCTTCTCAAGCCGGCCGCGGTGGCCGAGGGGACTGAGGCGCTCCAGTCACGGTCTGCATGGCCACTACGGTCGGGGTTCAGTCCCCCTCGGGCATGGATATTTGTGCCGTCCTTAGGATTAGCTAGGTCATAAGTAGTTTGTAAGTTTAGGGACTGATGACCCCGTAGTTAAGTCCCATATGCTATACAAACATTTTTTTTCTTCGCAAGTCTGACGAGAGCGACACAAGCGACGACGGCCGGAGACGCCGTGTTGCCGGCGCGTGGCTGATCAGCGCGCGCCGCCCTGCGTGGGTGGGCCTGTGACGCGAACGAAGGAGGGCGGCGGGGGCGGCGGGGGCGGCGGGGGCGGCGGGGGCGGCGGTTGTCCACTCCGGCGTCCGCCGGCGCCCCTCCATTACGCTGAGTGCTACTGTCAGCGCCGACGGATGCCATGTCGGGGGACCCTTTAAGGACGCTTCAATTTGTCCGCCCCCCACCCACTCCCTACCAGTCTCTTCAGGACAGCGCGCGGGGTCCCGCGAAGTCCACTGTACATCAGGAAGGCGTAACTGGAAATGAACAGCACAGATTCTTGAGCGCAGTCCTGGTAACCGGTACACAAACACCCAGCGAACTTGACAAAACCTCACTATTTCTAAACATACTTGGGAATTCGTTATGTATTCTACACTCCTCCTTTAATCTTTCTACCCATCACTTCCATCATCTTAGGCCTCTCTTCGTTCTTTCGTTTAAGGTAGCTGAAAACCAGGTGTTTTTCCATTATGTTACACATTTTGTTGGGGCGACGTTCTAATATGGTGACAAATTTTGTAACTTGAACACACTCCATTTTTACGTCACTATAAAATCTATTTTTACGGTGTGAGAAAATCTGAGGGTGTTCTGCTCAAACTGAGTGAAATAAATTGAACATCAGCGAGTTGGGCATTTAATTGACATATTCCAATATTCTGTTAGTCCACGCACCCCTCTAACTTTTCACTATCCATCTCCTCCACTCTTTCCTATTTACTTCTGCCTCTTCCTACGCTTCCTTCTCCTCATCCTCCTCCATCTTCCTTTATCCACCTTTTTCTTTCTGCCAATGTCCTGCTGTCCAGTTTCTTTTTTTATCTCCTCCCTATCCTGTAAATGGAACATTAAATGTATCTGAAAATATGATGCTGATCAAATGACCTGAAATAATGCAAGTACCAATAAAGTAGGCACAGCATACCACCTCTTCCTCCTCCTCCTCCTCCTCAGACCTCCCTCTTCCCCACTTGGCTCGCGGTTCTTTCGTGAATACGTGCGTGGCGAACACGGGGCCCTGAGCTAATGCAATCTTTCTTCCTTCTTACCTCCCTGGATTGCATAGTGTCTTCACCCCAGACTACCTCATTTACACAATTCAGTACATGAAATCTTTCAACCGATTCAGGCCATATTTTTAAAAATAGTAACCAACTATACGCATGATTAAAACAGTATGGAGAAGGAGAAAGGGCGCCAAGATGAATTACCCCTCTTTTCAGACAGTATCAAAATAGGACGCCAGAAGGCAAGGTGTCAAGCTTTGGACTGTATATATTGTTTATGTAAATTAATTTAATTGTATGCACTGGGTTGAATGTTTGGACAGTTATTAGTGTGTCACGAAGTACCTCAAGTACCTGAAAAAAAATGAAAAATTGCTTACTAATTATATCACTTGAAATAATGGGAGTGTACGAGTGGTTGCGAAGTGAATCCAGTTACTCAGAGGAATTGATTCCCAATTGCTAGACATTTTTTTCTTTTGTCCTTTGAGTACTAAGCAAATAGAATTTAATTTTATGAAAAATTTAAAATGTACATTCCGAAAGTCAACAAAAACAACTTATTTTGTGTTTTTGTCAATTTTTCTTGTATTGGTCGCTTACAAGGATAAGAAAGGTTAACTTTCTACAAATGAAATTGTCTTGTTAAAACCTTTTAATGATTATATTTTGTCAGTTTCATCATGTTTCCATCGTTTACTTCAATAAATGTCAATAATGTGAAAAAGTTACCCAAGACAGTTATTTATTTAGATAGATGACCGGGATAGGTGCATCTGTGCATCATCTTCTAGTCCTCATCATTAATTTGAAAGAATTTCCTGACAGTATTACATTCGTATTACGATGACGGTACCTATCATAAAGAATAGCATTACATTTGTCTTACGATAATAAGAACCAAGTACACATACATAGCACCTATTAACACAATATTGATATTCTCCATGGGAGTTTAGAAGTAACCGTATCATTTCCTAACAGTACATCACTTGCAACTGAGGAGTAGTATTCGCGGCGGTGTGGCCAAGCACATTGAGGCGCAATGCTCTTGATGTGTGAGGCCGTTCCGCGTCGGCTGTTCGAATCCACCCTTGGGGATGGATGTTTGTCCTGTCTTTAATATAAGTTAGTTCATAAGTAGTTTGTAAGTTTAGGGACTGGTGACCCCGCAGTTAAACTTTACAAACATCTGAACCTTTGTTATTTCTAAACAACTGTGGAGAATACTACAATTATATTAATTGCTCCTGTGCATGTATACTCGGTTTTTATCACAAATGTATTGCTGTTCATTACTATAGATACTGCCAGCAATTTCTTTTAAGACAATGCTGGAGATCAGAACATGATAAGCAGATGCATAGAAACCGGTCATCTAAGTCATATTGGCTGAAAACGAATGTAGGGCAAATATCATTAACGACCAGTTATCACAGCTTTAATTTAGCCAGTAGTACCTCATCTCCTACCTTTCAAGCTGCAAAAATTTCTCCTTAAATCTTCGGTGGAAGGAGACTAACACTACTGGAAGAACGGATATTAATAAAAAATGGATTATTGCATTATTCATAGTCTGTGGATTTTTTCCAAGATGGCTTTAGCAAACAGAGGAATTTGTTCTGTTTGAAACTTACGTGAAATGGAAATTTTACGGTGGTGAATGTAAATATTATTACATACGGGTGTGTTGCCTCATCTTTCTGATCTGTCCGATAATACAGACACTAGAACTGATTCTCCAGCTAGTATCAAAGAACACAGAAAGGAATTTGCAACGCAAATGCGGTGTTTGTCTGTTATATAAGTGTTGCTCTGTTTCTTCGTATGCATCTACTCAGAGCGCAAATACAGTGGAGTCCGGATTATCAAACTATGTGGCGAATCAAATCAAGTTATCTGAACAAGTTATAAAACTGTTGGATATGTGCTTAAGCAGGTTGTGTGACAAGAAACTAGGAAGTCTAACGTGATTGAAACAAAGGAATCGTAGAAGAAGAGCTTATTTGAATCCAATTGGATTGATATTTTACTTAAATACATACGCTGCTCTTTGATCGCAACATTGTTACATGGTTAAACTGAGCCGAATCCCACTAAATTCTGAAAGTGTGAAATAACACTCAGTGATTGCTCTGATGCTGCGACACTTCTTCGCTACCTAATGGCTCAAGAATTCGAGCTATGGGTCAATTTGTTTTTCACTTTTGGTATATTTAATATGCATTAAGAATTATCGTTTAATTAACCGTTGACATTACCGTCTGCCAGCAGCGGTGGCCGAGGGGACTGAGGCGCTCCAGTCACGGTCTGCACGGCCACTACGGTCGGGGGTTCGAATCCCCCCACGGGCATGAATATTTGTGCCGTCGTTAGGGTAAGCTAGTTCATAAGTAGTTTGTCAGTTTAGGGACTGATGACCCCGTAGTTAAGTCCCATAAGCTATACAAACATTTGAACATTACCGAAACGAGGGCAATCAGATTAAACAATTACATAAAACATCTCTCTGTAGTAAGTCTCTATTGCAGAGCAATGAATCAAACTATATCACATTTCTAAAATTGAAATTCTTTTGAGGTATTTCCCACGTCGTGATGATATATTTCTACAACGTTTCAACTCTGTTACAGAAGCCTCCCCTTAGTGTTAATAGTCATTAATATAAACATAAAATCACATAAACTATGTGAAGAAATCTTTTCGAACATCCTTTTGAACGCTGAGACCATCCCACAACGTCTTGGAGAACCGGGTTTTCTGCCGTACTTTCACGATATTTCGATAGCGAGTAATTCGATCGAAATGTAGTGCACGTACGACGTGGATTACCGGAAGAAAATCCGATTCTTCGGGATGACAACACCCCGCCGGGAAAGCCTTAATACATTCACCATCCCACAGGTTTGAATATAAAGTTTTGTGTATACCATCCATAAGAAAAGAGGACAAGGTATAAGAATTACAGAGGGATCAGTGTATCATACCTTAGTACACTCTATGTAAGGTTACTTACACATTGTCTTGAAACAGAGTTTGAAGAAATAGAAGCGGAAGAACAAGTTGACTTCAGAGCATAAATATCAGTTATAGAAAATATAGTTTGCAATAAAAGCTGGATAAAAATATTCAAAATCAGCAAATTTAGAGGAGCATTGCTAAACATGGAAACACTGCAACCCTGAAATACTTAAATAATTGCACATACTATTCCAAAACTCTACAGCATGAACCAAAATAAAAATAAAATTATCAATGGTACTTAACAGTTAAAAAATTAGCTCTTATGGTATGGAAACGCAAAAAGGGTGATTAAGAAGAGATATCGACTGCGGGTAATGCTATGGAACCCCCAAGGAAAAAGTAACAGAGGGAGACCACCAAACAAACCAATGCGAGGAATTCAGACACGTTAGAATAAAAAAAATTTCAGATTTATAGACAGACAGACCATATTCAAAATAGAAACTAAATGTGCTAAATAATTTTGTGGTTCAAGAATAATTAAATTATAAAAAACTGAAAATAATTATCGACGTTGTCTCTACTTGTTGAAGAAAGTGTATTGCGTTCGATTTACAATTAGCCTTTCCAAAGACAGCAGGAAATATTTCGGTTAGATAAAACGAACTGATATCTATTCAATAATCTAAATGAAACTTGATTTAAATTGTGTAGCAACTCCACTGTGATGAAATTCGAAAAGAAATCAGATTGGTTACATAGTTTACACACACAGTTTCAGAATAGCAATCGGAATAAATTTAAATGGGTAAACAGAATTTAAAAAGGTCAACTCTGACGAGAAATCACGCCGGTTAATTGCATTTGGAGCCGACATTAGTTGATGAGCAGTTCCAGTGCAATCGCCTAAATTAACGACTGCTGGAAATTCTCCCGTGTTGTCCTATCAGCTTCCATAATTCTCGCTCGTATCGGAACGGGTCCGCATGAATTATGAAAATCGGTATTCACTCGATTAAAAGCTACTTCAAAACGTGTCACCCTGTTCGGCTGCGTTTATGGTAAAGTGGTTGTTTCGCAGTCGGCACCACCATAGCGTAATTTTTAACCATGGCGATGTAAAAAAATGAATACAAATAAAATAAATATGTTCACTATTCTACAGCAGTAACCATTTTGAGGAAGCATTCGACATTCAACCCATCTGTCGCCGATAGTGCGGTCACGAAAGTTTACTTCTTACTGAGTGTAATTGGTACTTTATCTGAAAACTAGATGGATAGGCTTAAATCTTCCAGAAGCGAGAATATTCATAACTTTTATGTACTTTGCACTGTCGTATAATCACCTAATAGGGTACCTGATATTCACACATTACTGTTTTCCGCGTTACAACAGAGCGTTTCTGTAACAGCGTGCAAATATTTAAAAGGTCATAGAGAATGCTGCACTAAACAATCTGAAGCAGGTCAACTGAGGTGCGAGAAAACTACGAGATGCGTAAGTAAAACTGTCTAGCGCTTTGTCCCGCATTACTGTTTCTAAGTTTATTTATTCCTGTCTTGAAAACATGTTTACATGTACTTTGCTGTTTATTTACATGTACTTTCTTTATTTCCAGCATGGAAACAAGGAGGATCAGCCTGACTACTGGGTAGTGGTGTTGCAGGATTTGTTTACTGTACTTCTCTATTCGGTGGATATGTTGTATGTAGTTTATATTTTCTTTCGACTGAATGTACTGTGAATCAACGACAGACCCATTAATTGCTGAGTGTTATTCGGATAAGTGCACGTTTGTTTCACAGTACTCACTGACCTGCAACTTCTGCAAAGTATATTTCAATGCTGTCGCTACTCATAGGCTGTACAGGGAACGATTTCCTAACAGGCATCAACCGTCACGACAAGCGTTTATTTCACTTCGATCAATGAGTGTGGGAGTCTGGTTCATTGGGAAGGATAAATGGGGGACGTCGCAATACGACGACCATTCGCGCAGCCATTTTGATGAGTAGGTGCCAGAACGTGTTGCAGCGGACCCCACTAGTATCACTATCGTATGGCGAGTACCTTACTCCACGAACAGCAATTACACCCATATGACCCACAGTTCCATGCAATGCTTGTCACTGAATATTCATCTAGGGTCGCATTGTGTTGCTTCATCAAAGGACTGACCGACCGGATTTCCTCCAGATCGTGATGTTTACTGACGTGGCCTCATTTGTTCATAATGATGTTTCGAACAGCTTCAAAGCTATGTTATCGTATAAGGAAAACTCTAATGCCGTGGAAGAGTCATACCATAAAGTAAGTTTTGCTGAGCCGGCCGCGGTGGCAGAGGGGACTGAGGCGCTCCAGTCACGGTCTGCATGGCCACTACGGTCGGGGGTTCGAATCCCCCCTCGGACATGGATATTTGTGCCGTCCTTAGTCTTAGCTAGTTCATAAGTAGTTTGTAAGCTTAGGGATAGTTGACCCCGTAGTTAAGTCCCATAAATTCTACAAACATTTGAACTTTAAGTTTTGCTGTCAATACCTGGGTCGGCATTGAAAGTGCCACTCCCATCGGTCAATCTGTTCTACCTGGCTGTCTGAGGTTCTTGCAAAGCAAGCTGACGTGGTACCGTTGGCTGTTCTTGAGAGAATGTGGATAGACCCCTACAACATGACGGCGCAACTATCTCAATGCTGTATTTCCTAGTCGCTGGGCTGGAAGGAGTGATGATTCCATGGTTTGTGAGGTAACCTGATCTAAATCTCCTTGAGTACTTCGTATTGTGATATCTAAGGTCACTTGCGTATGAGACCCTAGTGCATAAGGAGATGGAATCAGCTGCTTGTGATGTGATTTGAAACACATCATGATTGTTGGTCTGGTGTGTCAGAAGCTTTTGCATCGATGTCATGGTTGCACTGCGATTGATGGCAGTCGGTTCTACCACATGTTGTAAGATACAATGGTACGTTCGTTGTATAAGTTAACTTTAACTAATGCAAGTAAAAAAAGTACAGAGAAATATGATAGTATTCTTTTTATCTCGTTAAGCTAAGAGGTCAGGTCAAAAAGTTGCACTTACACCTTATGCCCACTTATTAAACCACCTAAAAAGCAATACAACTAAGACAACTTACAAAGTAAGTTCACTTTTCCACGTAGTCTCCAAGAGACTGTAAACATTTCTCGGAACGTTCAACCAACTTTTCGATTCTGGATGCACTGAAATTTCCTTCGTCGCTTTGTGATCACACGGAGAGAATCGCTTTCACCGCATCGTTTTGAATTCGTTGTCCACAGAGATCCATTTTGAGCAAACCGAAAGATGAAAGTCGAACCTCACAAGGCTCGCCAAACGTGCTGACTGCTGCACCGATTCAAGTGGGAGGTCTGGCGACATCCTCCATATAGTTCCGACTTAGCGCCACGCGACTTTCATCTTTTCGGAAACGGATCTCGATGGACAATGATTTCTAAAGGATGAGGTGAAAGCGGTTGTGTGGTTACAAATCGCTGGAGGAGATTTCTGTTCATCTGGAATCGAAAACTTGGATGACGGTTCCGAGAAATGTTTAGAGTCTCTTGGAGACCACGTCGAAAAGTGAACTTAAATTGCATGTTGTCATAGCTCTCTTGCTCCTGTATAGATGGTTTAATAAATGGCAATAAAGTGGAAGTGCAATTTACATTTTTATATGCCCTCGTAAGTTCCGGACCCCAAGGATCCTATTTGAAATTGTTCAGTGGACCATCGTCTGTGTCACGTTAAATATTGGCACCCTATTACGTAAATATCCCGTATAAACCTGAACCACAAAACACACATAATGTGAGTGACGCGTCATATTGTGACAGTGTAACAACGCGAAGAGAATTTTTAATAAAATTGTAATTATATTACGTTAGATATACGGCACATTTTTTTTATTTTGAAATATGACATGAGCTACCTACATCCTTATATTGCATCTTGTAATCAAAAGTACCATTTTGTGTAATTGTGAATCGTTAATTTTTTTTCAGTTATTCCCCTATTATACACGATGAGTATAATAAAATTTTCTTTTCTTGATCCAGTTTAGTCGAAACAGAAACTATTTACCTCACGGGTACCCAACTTCAAAAGTAGGATGTCCATAATATCCACTAGAGGATTTACGTTTCTGTCGTTGTGGAAGTAATGTAGCTGTGGGGCTAACACAGTAAAAATATGTCGGAAGTCTTTTAAATTGTACACTTTATTTCAGTAATACTACACAGTGAGAATATTCAACACAGTTTCGATTACAAGCGATGTAATTCCGCCTTGACTGAATCGAACACTCTTGGAAAGTTTCGGATTTAAACTGTCGAACCCACTGCTTCAATATCATTTTCACCTAATTTATGTAGTGAAACTGTCAATTCAAAAGATTGTCCTTCACTGAGCTAAAATTTTGACAGAACTACTGGTAAGGAACCACTAAATAACCCAATTTGTAACACCCTAAGATGTGAACAAAGTCTTGTGTGATATCATACTGTCATTATCAGTTTGGATAGATTACAAATGCTGGTATAGTCCTTTCCTTCTTATGGCTTCTCGAAGCTTTCTGAGTATTGTACTGTACCTGTCGCTGTTCACAGAACAATCACGTTGCAGGAAATCAACGAGAATTGCGCCCATATTTAGTCACCTGTGACCAGATCAGAGATAAACCCGTGTTCGGTAATGTTTCCAGCATCTCAGAGCAGACTTCCACCCTTCTGTCTTTCAAATAACTTTTCAGCTGTCTCGGTAGTCACTATGCGCACACTTTCCCCTACTCTGTCTTTCACCATCTCATCCGGGACTTGCGGCCACAGTCCAGATTCGAAAGAAGCTCACGAACTGTGATTCGTCTGCCCAGAAAAATCGCATCATCCAGTCGATGACGATTCACGCCAGTGTGCGTTGACATTGAAGATTGCCGTCATCGCCTAAATTTGTGTGTGTGTGTTTGTGTGTGTGTGGGGGGGGGGGGGGGGTCTGTTCATTCAGGTATTTTCCAAAAAACAGACATTATTTGTGATCCTGGAGTTATTGTCAATCCAGACATAACGAACAGCCACCACGTATAGAACTGTATACAGGTAACGAGAATACGGCTTTCGATTGTATATGGAGGGCGGATGCACACTAGGCCTGACCTCTTACTGGAATCGACTCAATATCGCAAGTAATTAGTGATAATGGGCAGGGGCACATAGTTATATAATTATTATCACGTATAGTTATGTTGCAGCTGGTAACAATAAACACAAATTATCTTAGGACGGTATCTGCCAGTGGGCACTGATTTATATCCTTTGGTTAAGTTGAAACCTTTTACCTAGCCGAGATTCGAAGACGGATCCTGCTACTTACTAGGCAATCTGTAAACCCGTTGCCGGGTTGTTTATTTATCTTACACACTCTTAGTCCACATGCCATCCCACCCTCCTCCCCCCACCACCTCCCTCTGCATCCACCTCTTTCTCCCCCATCTCTGTTCGTTTCCACCTTTCATTCTTTCTCGGAAAAGTTTCCTTCAAGGTAGCCTACCCTCTGTCATGAACCAAACAAACATTTATGTACCCACTGATATTCCACTTGATTTAAACGTCATGTGTGTAAAAATTCGTAAAGATTTGAGCAAAACTATGCATTTTGTAAAATTCCGTAAGTTATGAACCATGCACCGAACCAAATTTTATACAGACAGTGACATTGCTCTTGATTTTAAGGTAGACTGTG
The DNA here is from genome assembly GCA_026315105.1 of Locusta migratoria. Classification (NCBI taxonomy): domain Eukaryota; kingdom Metazoa; phylum Arthropoda; class Insecta; order Orthoptera; family Acrididae; genus Locusta; species Locusta migratoria. The sequence goes on from CM048747.1 coordinate 432,086,891, forward strand.
CAAAATTTAATCAATATCGGAACAGAAATGTAGATTTCTATGCAATAGAAACGCAGGGTTACATTGCTCTCAAATATTCCAGTTTCATTTCATACAACCTTGGTTCAGTGAGAAACGAAAAGAAAAAGGATCTGTGAAATCGGTCGAACCGTTCTCAAGCCACCAAAGTATTTAGGGATCCATTTTTATGCTACAAAGTACACTCCCGCATGCACCTTATACAACTTAAGGCAGACGGTGACTTTGTTGTTTTGAAGTTCAAGCGTGGGAAATTTCGTGAAAATCGGAATGAAATTGTAGATTCTGTGAGTCAGTAGAAGTATGCTACGCCATGCACCTATCACAAAATACTTTCTTAGCTGACGTTTTCTACCAATAAACTACATTCCTGGCAAATTTCTGCTTCATAGGTAAAGTAGTTTTCGAGATTTCGTGTTTAGTTAGTAAGTGAGTGAGTGTCCTTTCGCTTGTGTATAGATAGAGATTAAGAAAACTGATTGCTTAATTTTGGATGCCATAGAATTAAGGGAGACATGCAGAAAAAAGTAATTAGTAACATGCAAATCTGTAAAGCTAACTTTATTTGATACAAGGTCATGCCTTATGCGACAGTTTTACGTCATCTACAGCGAAACTGTTGTGACGGGTAGACTTCTTTTCGTGTGTATTTTCTGGGTATTTTCACTCGGTAACCTCTCATTATTTATGACGCCATATCTCCTGAGCTATATGTCGTGTTCTTTCGTTTTTGGGTCAGGATCCTTCGTCGGCGTACAGTGAACAGTTCACCATATACATATACATATATTATTCGATTGCAATGAAACTTTGGTGAACTGTTCACCGTATGCCGACGAATATATATATAGATGAGCAGGGGTATAACTAAATATGTGGGAAAGCTCCGGGGATTCGTTACACCACACGTCAACAAGTAGATAATATTTCGTACAAATATGGTTTCCTTTTGATTTGTTGATTTGTTACCTTTTTACTGGAAATTGTTGTGGTATACGTAACACCACTACAGTATTGGTCATTTGGGAATCAATGCCCACTGGAAGATAACGTCGTAAAATCATTTGTGTGTTTTTTGATACAAGCTAGAACATCATAACAAATAATCATATAGACATCCTATACTGGGTGTGATTAAATATGTGGGAAGGCTCTGGGGATTCATTAGAGCACCTGACAACAAGCAGAATGTATCCCGTAAGAAAACGTTGTCGCGGCGCAATAACCGTGTGCGTGGCCCTTCGCCGTCGGAAGTTCGAGTTTTTACCTCGGGCATGGGTGTGTGTGTTGTTGTCACGATAGGATACTTTAAGTAGTTTTTACGTTTAGCGACCGATGACCACTGCAGTTGGGTCTCATACCTTTCCAAACATTTGAACGTTTGAAATACTGATTTCTTTTCTTAATGTGTATTAAATTAGACTATCAACGGAAATGACGAACCTTTAGAGTGAAGTGGTATGTGCTACATACACCACAACAAATGCGTGTAACACGGTAACGAAAGAAAATAAACCTTTTGTTTGCAGGCCATATTCTGCTTTTGTTAATGGGCAGAGGCACTTCATAATATTGTGTCGATAAGGCGAATTTGCGTCTGACGGGAGGCATGCAAAGGGAGACCGCGCGGCTGTAGGGATCATTGCGTCACTAGTGGCGCTGTAGTCTTTGCGTCTGCCTAGTAATCTGGAGGGCCCGGCTTCGAATTCCAACTGGGCCCAAATTTTCAACATTCCTCATTGATTTATTTTTAACATATTGGCAGCTAACGCCTTTAATTCCTTAATGAATATCAGGGTTTCAAAACTTTGCGACCATACCATTACAAATTATAAATGAAGCGAACGAGAAACTCAATTTGCCCTACATGTGTCCAAGCGTGTGCACATCCTCTGGCTCGAACTCGACTGGTTAAACATCGTTGTTCACAATGCTGGAATGGCCGCAAGTGGTCGGGTGACAAAGTTGATTACACATGGTCTCCACATTCACCAATTATTACATCTTGCGACTTCATTACCATTGTTGATTTTCAAACGATCTACCAGCTGACCTAAACAGTCTACCGCATAGCCGGCCGCAGTGGCCGAGGGGACTGATGCGCTCCAGTCACGGTCTGCTCGACCACTACGGTCGGGGGTTAGAATCCCCATCGGGCATGGATATTTGTGCCGTCTGTAGTATAAGGTAGTTTATAAGTAGTTTGTAAGTTTAGGGACTGATGACCCCGTAGTTAAGTCCTATAAGATATACAAACAGTTGAACAGTCTACCTCATAAGACTAAAGTTGCATCTGTTACTCCAGACACTATGAGCAATGTTTGAGACGAACTCACCCATGGACACGATGTGTACCGTGTGACGTAGTGTGCTCACATTGAACACTTGTAGGACCAACTGTTTGATTCCTCGTTCATTTGATGTATAATTTGTAATGGAAAGGTCACCGTGTATATTGTCGCGATATTTGTCCTCAATGAACCCCGAATCTACTGAACTGATCTCAATGAAGTTTTTCCACAGTTTATGGGATTTGGTCCAACAAGAGATATGATGGTGTTTATCTCGATCGATACCCTAAATATTACTTTATTGCAAATTCAGTTTTTTTATTTACGTTGCGCAAGTGTCAAAAAAAAAAAGTTCAAATGTTTGTATAGTCTATGGGACTTAACTACGGGGTCATCAGTCCCTAAACTTACAAACTACTTATGGACTACTTACGAACTAGGACGGCACAAATATCCATGCTCGAGGGGGGATTCGAACCCCCGACCGTAGTGGCCGTGCAGACCGTGACTGGAGCGCCTTAGTCCCCTCGGCCACCGCGGCCGGCAAGTGTCAAAGAATCGTCGGCGTTCTTCAGCGTGAAGTCTGGGCTAGCGGCTAATGGCTGGGTTGGAAAGGAAATGTCACGCATTCGAAACTTTCTAGCATCACAGATTTTTTCACTTCATGTTTCAAGCAGTCTTCGCCTCTCAACGATGTGAGAATTCACCAGAAGCAAAACGTGGATTCCACGATAACTGAAGGTCCACTTTTCCACGTTGGATAAATACGATAGGTTAGGAACCCGTTAGTTTCGGAGGTGGAGTCCAATCGAAAGACTTGCAGCTGGTCAGTGAGACACACGAAATTATTATTATTATTACTGTTATTACTATTACAATTTCAACATTTCCCTGAGGTACTATTTATTTCACATCACACAATTTTTTTCAGTTTTTCGTTTATTTACTTATTTAATTATTTGTTTTTTATTTCATTTTTAATGCTTAATTGTGCATTTTAAATTTTTTGTTTATTAGATTTTATAAGTTATATATATGTGGTGCAAATTTCTATTTGACGGGATGCTTGCTTGAGTAATTCCGTGCAGGTATGCTGACCACTGTGTCCCCAGTGGATTCCCGGTACCGGAACGTAAATTTTGCCGGGCGCCGAGGCTCAGCGCGCCCGGTTAGGTGGCTCAACGCCCTCTGTAATAAAAAAGCTGAGCCAAATATTCAACGAACAACAATGAACGAATTGAACCAACGACCGAAAACCATAGATCTACCTGAAAAATAATAATAATAAAAGAATAAAATAAAGTGGTGAAGGGGTCAGGGCGACTTCCTAGAAGACCGGAGACCCGGGTTTGAATCCCGTGTGGGTACACATTTTCAACTTTATCCATTTGCAGTCAATGTCATACATTCCGTGAATATGTATTTGATTTTATTCTACGTTTTGGTGTGTGTTATATAAATCAAATGTTGTGCATTAGTGTCACTAAAACTCAGAAATGGCTTCACAGTTTTGAATGATATTTTTTCGCTTTATTACCACCGTGGTTTTACACATAGTAGGTGAAACCGAGAGGAACAGATTAAAAATAGAAGGAATCTAAATCGTAATTTTTGAACGGGGACAATTGCCACTACGGATTAAATTCGTATTTTATGAGCTGTCTTGTCGCTCATCAGACTGCTGGAGAATTTTTTTCACATGAATCCCTAAATAAAATATATATATATATATATATATATATATATATATATATATATATATATATATATATATATATATATATATATATATATATATATATATATAAATCATTCTTTAGATAAGTATCGCACAGTAAAAGGCAGAGGGTACCTTACCCTGACACCCTTGTAGCGAGCATCATGTATTTGACAGGTTTTTCAATTTTTGATACACAGGAAACAGAGAGAGGTAGCAGGATCAGAATGGCAGAGAGCGAGGCAGGTAACGTCAGGTGTAGAAAAAAGAGTAGGTGGGTAGAGGGGAGTGGGAGGAGAAGCAGGAGCAGGCAGAAATTCAGACAGAAACATAGAAAGGAGGAAAGAGGAGGGAGGAACACAAGGACTAACAAGTCATCATCATCATTATCATCATCATTAGAGACTGATTATGCCTTTCAGCGTTCAGTCTGGAGCATAGTACCTCTAATAAAATTCCTCCATGAGCTCCTATTCAATGCTAACATTGATGCCTCGTCTGATGTTATGCCTTTCACTTCAAAATCATTCTGCACCGAATTTAAGTACTTTCTTCTTGGTCTACCTCGACTCCTCTTACCCTCCACTGACGAGCTCATGAGTCTCTTAGGTAACCTTGCTTCTCCCATGCGTGTAACATGACTCCACCATCTCAGCCTGTTCGCTCTAACTGCTTCTTCTATGGTGTTCATCCCCAGCTTTTCTTTGATTTCTTCATTATGGACACCCTCCTGCCATTGTTCCCATCTATTGGTACCTGCAATCATTCATGCTACTTTCATAACTGTAATCTCTATCTTATGAATGAGGTAACAGGTATCCACCCAACTTTCACTCCCATACAACAAAGTTGGTCGAAAGATAGAGCGGTGCACTGCTAACTTAGTCTTGGTACTTACTTCCTTCTTGCAGAAGGGAGAAGATCTTAGCCGAGTACTCACTGCATTAGCTTTGCTGCACCTCGATTCCAGTTCTTTCGCTATGTTGCCATCCTGTGAGAAAATACATCCCAGGTACTTGAAACTGTCTACCCGTTCTAACTTTGTTCCTCCTATTTGGCACTCAATCTGTTTGAAGCTCTTTACCTCAGACATTACTTTCGTTTTGGAGATGCTGATCTTCATATCATAGTTCTTGCATCTCTGATCGAGCTCTGAAATATTAGTTTGCAACCTTTCGATCGAATCGGCCATTACAACTAAGTCATCCGCATATGCGAGACTGCTTATTTTGTTTTCACATATTTTAATCCCGCCCTACCAGTCTACTGTTTTCAACATATGATCCATGAATACGATGAACAAGAGTGGTGACAGGTTACAGCCTTGTCTTACCACTGAAACTACCCTGAACCATGAGCTTAATTTGCCATCTATACCATAATCTTGAAGAACTGATAGTAGCTTCCTCCTAGGAACACGGTCATAAGCCTTTTCCCGATCTATGAAACATAGATACAATTCCCTGTTACATTCATAGCACTTTTCCACTACCTGCCGTAAGCTAAAGATCTGGTCCTGACAGCCTCTAAGAGGCCTAAATCCACCCTGATTTTCATCTAACTTGTCCTCAATTAATATTCGCACTCTCCTTTCAACAATGCCTGAGAATATTTTGCCTACAACGCTAATTAAAGAGATTCCTCGATAGTTGTTGCAATCTTTTCTGTTTCCATGTTTGAAAATTGGCGTGATTACTGCTTTCGGCCAGTATGACGGAACCTGCCCCGATTCCCACGCCTTTTCAATTATCCTGTGTAACCATTTGAGACCTGATATTCCACTGTATTTGACGAGTTCCGGCTTAATTTCATCCACCCCAGCCGCTTTATTGCACTGTAATCTACTGACCATTTTCTCCACTTCCTCAAATGAGATCCTGTTTCCATTGTCGTTCCTATCCTATTCTACCTGAAAATCCGACACATCATTGAACGTTTCACCTACATTGAGCAATTCTTCAAAATATTCCCTCCATCTGCCCAAGGAATCCACAGGATTGACTAGCGTCTTTCCTCACCTGTCCAAAACACTTGTTAATTACTTCTTCCCTCGCTTTCGAAGATTGCTAATTACGCTCCAAAATGGTTTTCCCGCGGCTTGGCCCAGAGATTTTAGCTAGTTTCCAAAGTCTTCCCATGATTTCTGCTTGGATTCTGTAATTATCCGTTTGGCTTTGTTTCTTTCTTCAACTTAACTTTCTCTGTCTGCCTGATTTCTAGTGTGGAGCCATTTTTATATGCCTTCTTTTTCTTTTTACAGGCTGCCTTGACTGTGTCATTCCACCAGGCTGTCTGCTTCTTCCTACCTTTACACACTACTGTTCCAAGACATTCTCTAGCTGCTTCCAGTAGTGTGTCCCTGTACTTTGACCATTCCTCTTCCAGAGACTGTAAATCATTACATTCAACTAGCTGGTACCTTTCCGAGATCATTGTTATGTATTTGTGTCTTGAAGCTTCTCCACTCTTATCCTTCTATACGTGGATCTGACATTCTGCTCTTTTGGCCTCAAAAAACAAATTTCACTGCAGATTAAATAATGATCAGTATCATCAAAGAACCCCCTGAAAACTATCTTCCTGAATTCCTGATCTGTTATTATATAGTCAATGATAGATCTGGTTCCCTTTCCTTCCCACGTATAGCGGTGAATGTCCTTATGCTTAAAGAAGGAGTTTGTGATAACTAAGCCCATACTGGAACAGAAATCCAAGAGCTTTTTTTCGTTCCTGTTGGCCTCCATATCCTCTCCAAACTTACCCATAACCTTTTCATAACCTTCTGTTCGATTTCCTATCCTGGTGTTGCAATCACCCATGAGTAAAAAACTATCCTTAACAATCACTCTAACAACTACATCACTAAGTGCGTTGTAAAATCTGTCCATCTCATCGTGATCTGTCCCTTCACAGGGTGAAAACACTGCCACAATCCTAATTTTCTTATTGGAGATGGCCAAATCTATCCACATCAGTAGTTCATTTACATACTTCATTGCAATTATGCTGGGTTCGATTGCTTTCCTGATATAAAATCCTACACCCCATTGTGCTCTTTCTACTTTAACTCCTGACAGGTAGACCTTGTATTCTCCGACTTCGTCCTCTTTCTCTCCCCTTACTCTAACGTCACTAACAACGAAAACATCTAACCCCATCTTACTTGAAGCCTCCACCAGCTCTACCTTCTTCCCATTGTAATCCCCGTTGTTATTAATAGCTCCCCATCTCATTCCAGATAGTTTGCCAAGTCGCATCTGAGGAGTCTCTGGTCTGTCAGAGGTGGGACTCCATCACCTCCAAAGGTCCGAGGCATTTTGCTCTGATTGTTGCCAGCATGATATTGAAGTACCTGGGAAGCAGGTTGCTAGCCTTACTTGCCCAGGGCCCCACTGGGTTTTACCCCTAAGGTTGAGGGACTAACCGGTGGATTTGGTAGTCTTTGCCGTCTGAGCACAAAGGTGGCCACGATTCAGAATATGTCCGAGATGCCCAACCTTTTTTCAAAGTAACTGGTATCCCAACTGTCAGGACCACTTACTTGGCCACTCATACGTTGCCCGTGGTTCATGAACTAGGACATGACTACAGGAACCCACACCATGAACTAACAAGTACTGGTATAAATAAAAACTCGATGGGTTTTCAGGAGCCGGCCGCGGTGGCCGAGGTGACTGAGGCGCTCCAGTCACGGTCAGTACGGCCACTACGGTCGGGGGTTCGAATCCCACTTGGGCATGGATATTTGTGCCGTCCTAGTTTGTAAGTAGGTCATAAGTAGTTTGTAAGTTTAAGGACTGATGATCCCGTAGTTAAGTCCCATAAGCTTAACAAATATTTGAACATTTGGTTTTCAGGTACCTAATACAGTGAGATGTGTACGAGGAAAATTAGGTATGAAACGGACACAGAAATTTGGGACGATATGGGCGGAGAGGTTGTCATGTAAATTTTGTTGTTGTTGTTGTTGTTTATAGGGGACCAAACTACTGGGTCATCAGTCCCCTTGTAAATTTACCAACTGCTAAGTATTGCCGCGTTCGCAAGTATATCACCTAACACTTGCACCGCAAATATTTCGGAAACGGAAAGTTCGGTTTTCACAGAATGGATTGGTAGTCAGGGGCTCGTATTTTTAGCCAACAAACAGACAGTAATATTACTCAGAATGTGTATTTTTATGCAGACATACAGGTTTTTTATTGTAACAATGGTTGTTTCTATCATGCACTGAAATTGACATCAGCTGTGTACAAAGAATTTTCAATGATATTTTTATAACGTTTGTTTGGCATCTACAACCGTTGAAAGTTTAGGGGACCAATCCATACAGTGAAAACAGCACATCAATCTCACTTTCCGTTTCCGCAATATTTGCGGTGCAAGTGTCAGGTGATTCACAGTGTATAATGTATCTCAAAACGTCACAGACTCTGCTGCTGTTTCGTTCCGGGTTTCTCTTCGTGGTTCTACTCGGTGACCCACCAACGAGGCCTAGGGTTGATGATAGTGCAGGTAACGACGTGGGCGGTACAGCTGTGCGTGGCGGCGCGCAGCGCGCCGTGCAGCTAATTGGCGCGGCCCACGCGTGCTCCACACGGCCCTATACTCCGCCTGCGCTGCTCGCTGCCACTCCGCACAAACGGCGCGTTAAGGCTAGTTTACACGACGACACTAGGTTTCATGAAACTGCGCTACTGGCTAGTGCGCATGCGCGGTAGGCATTCGCGCGACTCGTTGGCGAAATTAAACAGTTTCGGCACCTTTCAACTTTGGTGAAACTGATTACGCGAGTTTTTAGGTTAGGTTAAACCAATACAGAACAAGAGACAACATAAAGGGGGAACGGAAGAAATAATTCGGTTTTTGAACACATATGCGATTTTAAGCAGCGGCGTGCTAGTGCTGTTGGAGCAATTATTCCTGAATTAAATATTGATGGTTTGATGTTTAGTAAATTGTGGACTAAAATACATTCAATTCGAAATACTTATACAAACGAACTATGACAATTGTGGATTTCGAAACACGGTGCAGGTACTGTAGAGACAAATATCTACTTGACAAGGAACGTAATGCAATTTTTAATTTCAGTTCTGGTAACAATGCTTCACGCATAACAGTATCTTGTTTCTTTATTGCATTACTATCTCTGTTTAAAAGGAACGTAAATTGCTCTGGTGACATTCGAAGTTGAATTAAAATAGCTTCTAGGGTCTTCAATTACAATTACAATTACTTTCAGCAAGGTCGCTAATCAACCGAGCTGACGTCTTTTTTTAATCCTGTCACGAACCGAAAAACGTTTTTAATTCTTTTTTATGTTTTGTATTATTCAGTGACTTCACACAGAGAAGCAATAGCTCTGCCACAGCTCTTACAGATACCAAAACTTTCATTCTACGGCGACTAAGGCACATACGAAACAACGAAACTGAAGTGTATAGTATTGGCGGCGTGTCTACACACGTACACGAAACCAGTTGCGCGCAACTCATTTCATGAAACGAGTGTCGCAATCTATTGTCATCGTGTACACTAGACTTATCCGCGCCACTTGCTGCCCACGCGCCTCGTACACTGCGCAGCTGCGGCATTCGTCTCGTCCAACTAGCGACAACACCCTCTGGCGTAGTTTCACTGCGTTTACACGCCAAACATCTTCCGGAAGACGAAAACCGAATTTCGTAAACCGTTTTTCGCTGTCATGTTTACATGGTATTGTCTGAAGCGGACTTCCAACTCCACTTAACATGGCGGTTGAAAAACAGCTGATACAGCACCTGATTTAAGTCAGCACATTACCTATTTTTCGTTACTTAAATACATAAATACAGTGCTCAGTCTAATATTTATACATCTCTTTCACTGAATAAAATGTTACTTTATCCATATGAGTTGAAAATTCTTAACAAGAAAACACAATCTGACAAGCCAAGAACGCTTCAAAAACGGTTGCGTTTTCATGGGCACGAAAATCGATTGTGGAACTTTAAAACCGCTTTAGTGAAGCGGATTTCCAGAATCGATTTTGGAGTGTTTACATGACCAACCAAAAGCGGATTTGGAAAATATGGTTTTGGGAGCCCATGTAAACGGGTGTTTGGAAGTTTCAAGCGCAGCCAAAAATTTACATAACTTACAAGGGAATGGTCAGACTTGTCATGTCGATACCTGTATTGCTATTTTTACCACTGTGAGTTAACATTGAAGGAAGTCTGTATGCAGGCTGCTAGCTGCTGACATGACCTGCAAGTCTTTTTTTATGAAATATGACATTATTGTAGCATGGTTTCCGAGCTTAGAACTGCCTGTTGTACAACCCTGACCTCTCTCGCTACGTTATACCAACGCCATCTAGGGACAAGGTGGCGTTAGCTACGCGCCGCTCTCCGGCCACAGCAGTGAGAGAGTTGATTCGCCCAGTGAAAGCGATTGTACGATAATTAATAAATACGATAATAATAAATTCGTTGGCAAGTGTAGCGGATATGTTATCTATAACATTCTTTCCAAATAGCTATGAAATAGACACAAATACATATACGGTTTAGAATACGTCAAACTTTTATTTCTTGTAAATACCGTAAAAATGCGAAATATTGATACAATGTTCAAAGAATAGGATTTTTGTGCACCAAGAACATACAGGCAAAGCCGACATATGACAGCCCTGTAAATCAGACACGTTGTTAGATGTCCGTAGGCAAAACTCTAGGAAGGAATCAGGCCTAATATCAGTATATTTAGAGGCGTGCCATGCATATTTAATCACATTTTGAAACCGTGGGGAGGAAAACTGATAATGAACGACTGATTGCAACTTGAGAATATTGCCACGGTGATAGACAGGAAACAGCAGTGATTTGCACACATTAATTTTCTCTGTTTGTTTTCTGTAAAATGCCTTCCACTGGCGGAAAAAATCTCAGTCTAACGGTTGAATTACTTTGGTCGTGACGAGTGCAATCTGAAGTATCTCTACTTCTTTGTCAGGGTGATCTCAAAATACAGCCTTTAATGAATCAGAACTTTTATGACCTGACCACGAATCTAGAAGGAGAAGAAATTTGTTCCCGCAGAACGGAAGAAGAGCATGACGCATGAAAACTGTAACGTTATCATTTCCCCTTTTTCCAGACTTCGATGAGTCTACTACAATATTGTCTGCGTAGAACATTGTTTGTTTGACATGTGGTCCAAAATCTAGTTGGTTCTTGAAGACACACATATAGTTCAGGCAGAAATGAACCATCCAGACTAATTATGGCCGTTATAGTGTATTAATGGGTGAGTGCAGTCTTGGACTGTGCAATTGCCTCAATATGTTTTTCCCCTTTGAATGACGGTGTTCTTTTCGCACTCATTGCTTTTTGAAAACCTGACTGATCTGCATTGTAAACATAAGATTCACTAAAACTGGCGATCTTATTTTTTACAGTCGTAACAAAAGCATCTATCATTTCTATTTGAGTCACTTAATTTTCTGACCTGTTTCTCGATGCAAATTTTGTTATTTTATGTGTTACTTCGAGGCGACTAATCCAACTTTGAGAAACTGTAAATTCTTCAGCGCCTATCGCGTTGGCAATCTCTAACGCCCAATCACGCAAAATTGTCGCTGACACTCAATGACTATCGTCTGGCATCGGTAAACTGCTCAGAAAGTCGCGCATTTACCTCCGTCGCAATTTCCAGTCGACTCTTACGTCGTCCAGCGACTACCTGTATCCATCTATACAATTCACTTTCAGAACGGAAAAGCGATACCTATTTTGAACAGTACTGACACTTAGGCGTTTCTTACCACTTTCGTTCAACCAATACTTCACGGCTTTCTCTTTGTCTGATAATGTAACTGTAGTTGCTGGTGTTATTTTCGGAGATAAATGATAATGGTTTGCCATCACCTGTGAGGGGAGATTGTTCACCGCAAAGTGGCTTGCGTACTATAGATGTAGATGTACAGAATATCTTTCACATCTCTAACCAGTTTCAGGATGGTATGTTTCGAAACACGTACCAGAAATGAAATGGAAGTGCATGCCACAGAAACGAATATTCGTTTTCCCTTTCTACCAAAACCGTGCAACGATATTACTCTTAAGTGAACGCCGCGATAAGACGGCCGCACCTCCCGACCATGCGTACAACGCTCACCATAACAACAGCTCGCGACTCGCAATTTCCAGGGGTGGCCAACCGTCACCGCAAGCACCAAGAAGGAAAACAGCCATTTTCGTGTTTTTTTTTATTAATTCATTTTTTTAGGTGGCTTCCAGTTTATGTCAGCAGGTAACATTCCACATACAGACTTCCTTCAATGTTAACTAACAGTGCTTAAAAAATCAATACATGTTTCGGCATGACTAGTCTGACCCTTCCCTTGCTAGTGGTAACATAACAGTAATCTTGCGACCATAGGTTAAACGTCAAAATTTTCGAAATGGCTCAAATGTGCTTCAGCTCCCTACTTTGTATCGAAAATATGTACAGAGAGGTAGAGAAAAAAGTAGTAAACTCGTTGCACTGCACATCCTTGTTGCAAGTGGAAACCAATGCGTACATGTTAAGACTCATAACCGACAGCAGTGCACCACTGGCGTATGATATTTTGGACACTACATCGCAGTCTTACTGTTGTTATTAACGAACGGGCCGAATAGGTAGCATTTGTTGCTTGACCTTCCTTTGTACTCAAACTAGTTTAATCCTTTCAGAATGAATTATCTTCTATTCATCAGAACACAGTGCTCTAGTGCGTTTCCTAACTTTCCTCCCACCAAATTTCCAACAAAAGATGTTATTTGACATTTTGTCTGGCAGTCAGTTTAAATGTTTTTCAGTTGAGTAGATAAGATATTAAGAGTCCAATATAATAGTTCTGAAGATGGCTCAGAAATGAGTTTGGTTATCTTTATTAATAAAATATGCGATTAAGACTTTACATATTATATCTGCTCAACTGAAAAAAACATTATGTCTGAAAGTTTTTCGTATCTATGACTTTTGCCTGAGTTACACTGGATACTTAATGATCCTCCTTAATCGAATCGATCTAATTAATGATCTTTGTTTTGGCCTTAGTTCTTTTTCCTTAGAATTCTATTACTTGTTTTGTCAACCTAGTGGGTATCATTCTTTAATGTGCCCATAATTTTTAATACTTCGTTTCCTCATATCACCATGTATATCTGTCTGTTCTTCCATTTCGCCGGACGCGGTGGGCGAGCGGTCTTCGGCGTGCCAGTCACGGTCTGCACGGCCGCTGTGATCGGGTGTTCGAACCCCCCTTCGCGCGTGGATGTTTATGCCGTCTTTAGTATAACCTAGTTCATAAGTAGTTTGTACGTTTAGGGACTGATGACACCGTAGTTAAGTCCCATAAGCTCTACCAACATTTGAGCATTTTGTTCTTCCATTTCCTTAATATTTTTACATCAACATGTACTTAAATTTTTCTTGACAACACACGGCTGCGACTGTTAAATTTCTTTACTAAGAACACACGACCGGTTTTGCAAATTAAATTTGCATCATCAGGTGCTTATTTCATTCAGGTTATGACCATATGTTACAAGGACTTTAAAGTAGCGTGTTCAGCCTCATGCCGGCAACAACAACGCTTCCTCCCCCAGCTATCTCCTTTAGTGGTAAAGTGCCAGTATGCTATCAGTTTTTAATCTTATTTTACCCCCTGATACGGCTTTTATGCTGAGTAACTGTTTCAGTGTAATGTTTTATATCAGATGTAGGCCATTGGATGATGAAAATTAACTGTGTTAGGTATGTGATTTTATTTTGTTTTTTAATACATGTTTGACGGAGCCCCACTTTTTGGACATAAGGGATTTTATACACGATTTCATAGGCAAGTTGGTTAAGACTCGAAAATAATGATAGGGATCAGCTTGTTTAAAGTCCATGTAACACATGGTTATGGCCTGAATGAAAAAAGCACCTGATGATGCAAATCTAATTTGCGAAACCGGTCGTGAGTTCTTAGTAAAGAACTTTTAATAGTCGCAGCGGTGTGTTGTCAAAAAAATGAACCATTTCACTGTGGTTTCCCAATGAATAAAGTACCTACATAAATACTCTGTAAGTCGCATTCTTGTGCATGGCAGAGGGTTCATCGAACCGCTTTTATGATGTTTCACTACAGTTCCATTCTATAATAGCTTGCGGGAAAAGGAAAACATAAACATTACTGTTATAGATCTGATTTCTCTCATTTAATTAGGATGATCATGTCTCCCTATATAGGTTGGTGCTATCAAAAAATGTTCGCAATCGGAAGAGAAGATGGTAAAAAAATTCGCTAATAGATCTCACCACAACGAATAACGCCTTTCTTTTGATGATTTCCACCCCAACTCGTGGATTATTACCGTGACACTCTCTCCTTTATATCGCGATAATACAAAACGAGTTGCCCCCCTCTGAACTGTCTTTGAATCGTCCGTCAGACCCACCTGGTGTGGATCCCACAATGCGCAGTCCCTTAGTAGACGTATTGCATCTTTTAATTGTTCTGCCAATGAAACGTAGCCTTTGGTTCGCTTTTCCTGCAATATTTTCTATGTGTTCTTTCCAACTTTCTTATACCTGTTAGTTTCTCTATCAGTTTCTTATCCCTCTTTGTACTTAAAATTAAAGTATCCGACGCTTAAAGATATTCAGCTTTCATTACAATGCTGTAACGTCGAAGTTTAAAGAAACTAAAGAAAGTGATTTTTATTATAAAAATTTGGCGTTAATCTGAATGCAGGTGCAATTTTTAACGGCGAAATTTGTTTTCAACTTTTTACAGATCGTTTTCTTGTATGATTTTCCCCAAGTATTTAAGTTAAGAAACCATTTTTAGTTTTCCATACTGCGTGTTAAAAAAAATTATGCTTGTTTCTTGCATGTCATAAATGTTTGTAGAGGCTTTTGAAATGTGGTGCTACAGAAGAATGCTGAAGATTAGGTGGGTGGATCGCGTAACTAATGAGGAGGTACTGAACCGAATTGGGGAGAAAAGAAATTTCTGGCATACCTTGACTAAAAGAAGTGATAGATTGGTAGGACACATTCTTAGACATCAAGGAATTGTGAATTTAGCGTTGGAGGGAAGTGTGTGGGGTAAAAATCGCAGAGGGAGACCAAGAGACGCGTATAGTAAGCAGATTCAAGTGGATGTGGGTTGTCGTTCTTAAGAGGAGATGAAAAGGCTTGCTCAGGATAGAGTAGGGTGGAGAGCTGCATCAAACCAGTCTCTGGACTGAAGACCACAACAACAACAACAGTCTTAATTTTTCAGCAACTTCTTTTTTAACTTTAATTTATGTTTGAGCAGTTGTAACATCCCAAAATTGTCATATCATCTCCAAAGATGAGGCAATCTAAAATTATTCCGAACTAATTTCGTTGACTGATCTATAGTCTGACTCGACTTTCGCTCTCGCTATTGTGTGACTATCTTTTTCTAAACCCAGTTATACAGTAATGGGGAAAGTGCGTCTCCATGTCTAATAGCAGTCTTTAAATCAATGTTGCCAAGATTTATAACGTAAACTTTACAGTTAGTGGTGATTAACATCTCCTTAATCAGTGTTGAGTTTTATTATGCAGACCTTGTTGATTGAAAGTTTGGAAGAGAGATTCACCGTCAAGTGAGACGTAGACCTTTTTGGAATCAACATATGTGTATACCATATTGTTACTACAAATTCTTTGGTCTCTAAGGATTAGATTTAAATTCAGAATTTCTTTCAGACACGACTTCCCTTGTCAAAACCCTGCTTGGTATTTACCAATTTTAGAATCTAACTGTTCTTAGGCTCGTTCAAGGAAATATTGCTAGACGTTTTGTGTGTGACCGGGAGAATAGAGGTTCCTAAGTTATTGTTAACATTCTTCTTATGCCCATTTTCATGGAATGGTTGTCCAGTCCTCAGGCACTTTGTCAGTTTGTCAATTGCGTCATATTATTTGAGTGATCTCTTTTATAGAGTTTTATTATTTCTCCAATTGGGTTGTAACACATATTATGTGTGGAGTTAATTCACGGACATCCTGTAAAAGCCTCTCTACATAGATGGGTATACTAACTACCGCCTCTCAGTATATTAATTCAATGTTAAAATTTGTCGTAAATTATATATTACTTACAAACATCTCAGGTCATACATACAATACTTCAAACAAGAACTATCTACACGAGAACTTAAAAGCACTGCATTTGAAAAAATGGTCAACTGCTCAGGTACACACATTTTCAATAATTTGGCGGCAAACATACAAAAATTTATCTACAAATAAAGATCAGTCTAAGAGGAGCCAGAAAGACTTACTAGTAGTCAACTTCTTCTATTCCCTAAAAAGGAAGAGCGAAGGATTGGTTTTTGTTATCACTGTACAAAAACGTAATATTAACCCTCAATAGCCGGTTCTTAATGAACAGATGAAGTTAGATAAGCGTGAAAAAAGTATGAGCGTTATAGTTAATAGCAGAAGATCTGCACTAACCCCCGTTCCTATTCCACAAACTGAAAGAAACTTATGTGTTCAAAGAAAATTATAGTGTACTAAATAGCGGTAATTTCGAAAAAGAATGCCAAAAAATATAAATCTCTGGGAACATGATTATGTATTACCTTGATATTATAAATTTATACTCACATATCCCAGTTATGAAAACCCTTAATATTGTTGAAAATAATACGAGTATCTTACATTATGCCTCCATCAACAGAGGAGAACTAGGTAAATTACTCGATCGTTTTCAGTTCAGCTTAGAGTATAATTAATTAGGTTTAGATGGAAAACGTATAAACAGCCTGAAGGCCTTGCTATGCGAAAGAGTTTTTCGGGTATGTCATCAGATATCTTTATTAATAATTTGGAGAGTAGAATTTTTAATTTAAGCCAAGACGCTACTAAGAATATTATACCTTATAAGAGATATGTAGGGGATATTTTTATGATTGTCAATGGTAGTGATGAGGAAGTAATTCTTAGTTTCAATACATTCAATGAGCAGCAACCAAAAATTATGTACACAGTGGAAGTCGAATCAGAGAGGAAATGAGTTTTTAAGATCTTCGGATTACTAAGGGAGAAGAATGTCTTGACTTATTTGTTTTCAAAAAAACTACACAATCAGATGTCATAATCAGTAATGACTCCAACCATCCACCAAGATACAAGCTCAAATATTTTCAAGGTATGATCACGAGGCTAATTATGTTACTTCTAAGTGAAAAGAAACCAATAAGGAACTAATTATATTGAATTAAGTGGAGTTGCGAACGGCTACAAACAGGTGGTAGTGACATGTCTATATGGGATATAAAGAGTAAAATCCCGTGAGATAGCGGATAAAAATACAGGGAAATATATAATTTTATAATATAGGGGACTATCCATAAAGATGTCAGCAGGTTTCCGAACTAGCTCAGGAATAGCTTAAAACAGTTAAGCATATCATG
Source organism: Locusta migratoria (assembly GCA_026315105.1). Taxonomy (NCBI): domain Eukaryota; kingdom Metazoa; phylum Arthropoda; class Insecta; order Orthoptera; family Acrididae; genus Locusta; species Locusta migratoria. The sequence continues at coordinate 432,104,392 of CM048747.1, forward strand.
GGGATATCAATAAAAAGTAATTCATCAGGTGTTGACAAGTTACGTTGTGGTACACGTCAGGTCTTCTACATTGGGCAGACGGGTAGAAGCGAAGCGAATCTAGGAACACGCGTGCATCCTGAGCGCATTGGGGCAACATATTAAGAATGAGACCTACACCACGAAAAAAAAAAAAAATAAATAAATAAATAAAATAAAAAAATGAAAGAAAAATTAAAACAAAGAGCTGAATATTTTATAAGAGCTTGTAATATTCTGCAGTAAGCTAAAGCAACCTGATAAAATACTAAATGAACGAATACATTCCCTATTCAATCGGTTTTTTGCCGTGTTAAATATAATAAGATTAATTTTCATATATTTAAAGTGAGCTAATATATCAAGTAGGAGGAACGTTCCTCTTTCTTTTCTCCAAACCGTCCCCCCCCCCAATCCCCCCATCTTTGTGTATCTTGCTACCCCCATCACCGTGTTTGCTGTGTAGCGTAAAATACATACAATAGTACTATTGAAGGACTAACCCAATATTTTCTTAAAATGATATGTGCAGCTATGTCTTTTGCTTTCTAGGTTTCATTGTTATATGTTTTTATATTGCAGGTTATTTATACAAATCAATATTTTCTTGCAAATGAAGTTTATATAAAATGGTTATTTAATTTTATTGCCCATAAGGCAAATTGTTGGGGTTGAGTATTTTATGATGTGTATAGGTAGGCATATTCAAACCATAAAGTAAAGGAAAAAGAGTTTTAATAATTATTTCTAAGGCAGAAATTAAGATGTAACATGGGATGATTATATTACGGTGTTCGTAATTTTATGGTTGGATGTAACCCAACTACGCACATTCCCTGTCTATCGTCCTTCCACCTCCACCCTACCCCACCCTGATCCTTCTGTCTCATGCTTCCATTCAAAGAATCACGCAATATATGAAAATAAAAATTTAGTTTTATAAACAGTTATGGGTAACGATACAGTGCCTTTCTAATCTGATGTAATGTTAATTTGTTGAGAAACTGCATTTGGTTTCATTGAGTATTGAAGATTACACTGACCTCGTGTATTATGAAAATTCTATGATTAAAAAAAAAAGATCATATTATGTAAATCAATTTTAACGTTTTTAACACATGCATTTTTGTCTCTTAGGTTGACTTGATAGCGGGCTGAGGTAAGCCCGAAACTAGTCTTCAATAACGAACCAACAATTTGCAACTTTGGCTGTTTCGAAATTAATATAAATCCTTCTATTCCATTGATGAATTTATGAATAGAACCAAGTGATGTATATATTCATGCTACTTGTATCATTATTGCAGCTTGTAAAAAAATTACAGTACATATTGACATGTCTGTAAATATACATTGACAAGTTGCACGCCTCTACATGAATCTATGGAACGAACGAACAGGTTATCTGATCTAATCTAAAAAATAGTTGTCACGCCAACAAAAACTGGACGTTGTGTGACTGGAAGGAATATACCATAATGTGATGAATCATATCTCTCTTCTTAAAAACGAAAAGTACTTTTATTGAAGCCCCAAGACCCTAAAAGAAGCTTATGATGTGACAAACATGGGGAAGGCCCAGTCATTATTGGGAAAAATATATTGCGGCATTGTATAATTTGCATCATTATATCATTATCGTCACTAGATAACTGTGAATGTATATCTCACCATTCTCGACAGTAAACTGCTTATCAACACTTACATATTGCCTCCAGATATTGTCGAATTCTAAAATGGTAATGTGCTCTCACACAGAGCCAAAACGTTCCATGCCTGCTTTGTGTACCATCATAAAATTATCAAACATCACCGCTGGATAGCAAAATCGTCATGCCTCATTGTAACTACCCCGCTATGGAGTTTTGTACATCAGGGAGTAAGAACCCAATTTACAGCCCCAACGTTGCTCAAGTAATTACGTATCTTGGTAAAAGAATGGATAATACCCTGTTAGAAAGCATAACGACACTTTACGAGTCTATTTCTCGTAGAAATGCCGCTTTTCTCAAAGCCAATGATGGGTCAGCTCAGTAATAATAAACAAATACTGGTTTGTGTTAATAGACAACAAACCTAAAGTTAGATTTATTTTGGAAATAACTGTTTTACAGAGACCACAGTAGTGAAAATAAGGCCCCTAATCATGTGAGGAATATGAGAAGATCAGTATTGTTACCGTAATTGGTTACAACTAGTACTACACACCTGTTAATTGAATCGAACAGGAACTGGATGTGCAGTTACGGTATCACACGCATGCTGCCACATGTTGTTAAAGTTCATCATAACAACGAATGGTGAATCTAGGACAGTCGTTCCTCTATTTACGAGCAGGCGTCGGTGATAGCCGAGAGATCGGGAGAAGGTCGAAGCATCGATGCACCGTGAAGCATCGTGATGAGGACGTCTTGAACATTAACTGCCACATTTGGTCACGCAGTATTTATTGCAATGTATAAACTATAATCTGTCCCTATATCCACGATAGTCATATTAGAGCCTGAGCACATTATTGCGAGAGTATATTGAAGTGTCGCCTTACGCACTGTCGTACTGGTCCTCCCCAGGATACTATGGTTTGGAGGGTCTTTGGAATCCTCTCCAGCACCGCTGATCTGATACGCATTTCAGGTACACTAATCAGCGTGTTACATATGTGAATTGTTGACAATCCTCTACCTTCGGAGTCTGCCGCTGACCACGTTGAAACAAGAGAATTCGCGAACACACATGGCACGCAATCATCACGACTTCTTCGTTCTCCATCTTATTTAAGTGCTGCGTTGGCCTCTCTGATCTCTCAATTACTTGTCTATCCAAATTATCTTTTCGACGATAGCGGAAAACGGGCACGCAGTATGTATATGTGGAAGCGACATGGATTAGTGTACTCCAACCAGAGCACATGCAGATCATCTTTGATTGACTGCTGCCTGTTACAGTCAATATTGATTTCATTATCTATCCCACTTACAGTCATTTGATCTTTGTACGACGTTTTATCACAAACACAAATTTGACTGTAACATCTTCAGTCATTTGTTTTTATTGCACAGTGGATGTCCAGCAGCCTGGAAAGCAGTTCAAATGTTCAAATTTTTGTAAATGTATGTAACTTAACTACTCTGGTCATGTACGTAGGTTACAAACTATTTAAGGGGACATTGTACACCAAATGCGATGTTTTGTCTTTCCGTAACATTTTCGTATATAATACATTAAAAATAGACAGTTCTAAGATCTTCAAATAATAATTTGAAAGTTGACATGTTTCTGTAAATTTTCACCGCTACGCATACACTGCCACAGTTGATCAGTCATATCATGGGAACTACATAGTCTAGACTGTGACTTAGTTGGTTTTGTGCCTCCTGTTACGTCTCAGATGTTCGCATTGCGTACAAAATATAAACAAATCAGTCACTTGTTTCTGATACTATTTCTGATTGAACGTTGCATGAGTGTCGGCGATTTCTGTAGTTAGCTCACTGAAATATTATGAGAAGGCTATTAGAGATAACTGTGATAATTTAGAGAAAATAAAAAGAGATGTATGGAGCACTTTCTTTCACTGAATATCAACTGATGAAAACTCGTGTCATAATTTCTGTCGACCTCCTCCAAACACATGCTGTAAATATCGTCAACTCTCTTCCTTTGGCAGTAATGGATGCAGTAAAACCCGTTTTCAGAGATCTGGCAAATACAGAAATACTAAAGAAGTTTTTAAATAAGAAGACCCAGGACGTGAATGAGTCCTTCAGTAATGTCGTGTGTTCCTAAAATGTTTTTATTGGCCTTATGACTCTAAAGTTAGCAGTGTCTGAAGAAGTCTGTACAGAATTTGTAATAAAAAAATATTACTACTCAGTATCTCAGAACTAAATTTTTTTCATAAATGACCCTTCTTCTCCAAAAGTATTGATAGTAGACAGATAAAATGTTCACAGTAAGCTAACTGTAATATTCTACTCATATGGTACATGAATAGTAGTATATCTTGTCGTTAACTTTTTATGTTCATTTGTTTACACTATTCAGCCAAAAATGAAAGAAGATAACATGGCTTACAATACAATTTTTGAAATAATTCTAGTAGAGTACATATCCTAAAGTGCCTTCAATAGTACAAAATTGGAAACTTGTATCTTAAAAACCAGTTTCCAATTTTGTATTATTGAAAGCACTTTAGGAGATATACTGCACTAGAATGATAAAATTTTGAACGTAGCTGCTATTGTCAGCTACCGTTAACAACACCAATGATAAAAAAGCAGCCCTCGGCCGCAAAATAAAAATTGTTTGAAGTGGTTTCGGCAATGACTAAGAGTGCCATCATCAGAAATTATGAAATAAAACAAGTCACAAGCTGACGTAAGCTTTACAGGACTGCTTTTTTGTCCATTGATGCACAAGAATTATTTCAAAAATTGTATTGTGAGCCAAGATAATGAGTCACAAATTTCGATAAAATAACATTGGCAGCATAGGACATACAATGTTAAGGACAACAGGGAGGATTCGAACCTCCGAAGCAAGCAGCGGAGCGATCTCCGCAGCTAGGCACCTTGAAATACTCGGCTATTCCATCGCGGCTGTAAGGCTGTAGAAGCCGGATATTGGAAGGTGGCACATATGTTGAAGTTTGGTGTAAATAAATACACAGACAAAGCCGTTGTAACAGTTAGTATGCACCTGACTGATTTTGCTCTTTCACGTGTAGTAATGGTTGCACATCCTGTGAAGTTCTCAGGTTCAAAAATTGTTCAAATGTTTGTTAAGCTTGGGGGGGCATTACTACCGGGTCTTCAGTCCCTAAACTTACAAAGTACTTATGAACGAACTTATACTGAAGGCAACACAAACATCCATGCCCGAGGGAGAATTCGAACCCTCGACAGGGAACTGCCTCGCCTAACGCAGCACAGTGCCTCAATTTGCTCGGGCACTCCGCAGCGGCGAAGTTTTCAGGCACGGTGTACTTTTCGCAGACGTTATTTCTTACTATGAATATTACTACATGGATTTTCAAATAACTCTACTTGAAAATAGTCTACACCGGTCGCTATTCCTTGTTTGGTGGCTCCTGAAAGTGTAATCAGATTCATGTCTAGTTATTGGAGATAGAATATGATTTCAAATTTAATATTACGAGGGTTGTGGTAACAATTTTTTTCTTGCAGATACCAGTCCGGTTGATAATGTGACATAGAGATGAAAGAACAAGCTGTTAACTACATGTGTGGACAATTAATATCACTGAAATGTCGTAGCCGCGGTGGAGTAGCCGAGCGGTCTAAGGCGCCTCGCTGCAGAACGCGCGGTTGCTCGCCGTCGGAGTTTCAAGTCCTCCCTTGGGCATGGGTGTGTGTGTGTGTGTGTGTGTGTGTGTGTGCGTGTGTATGTGTGTGTTGTCCTTAGGTTAGTCTACCTTAGTTTAAGTAGTTTGTAAGCTACGGACTGATGACCACGCAGTTTGGTCCGATACATTTACAAACATTTGAACATTTATGAAATATCATAACATACTAATTCATTACAGCAGTATACAAGGCAGTATGTCCTTCACGGTGCAAAAGAATGACAACAGAGTACAAATATAATTGTCGTGACAAAACTCGGTTTACAGACCTCTCAAAGTAGTCCCCTGATACTGTCACGACACACTGCCAACGATGTGGGACGCGCTGAGTACCATCTGCCTCAGCATTTGGACCACCATTTCTAAATCGGGTCACCAGTTCGCGTGCAGCATTAACAATGTCATCTCCTACCACCTACTGGTTCCTTAGATTTGAAATGAGATCACTGTCACAGGGCGAAATGTTGGGAGAGTACGATGGGTCCTCCATTTCTTCCCAGACCCAACGTCGTAGTAGCTGCCCTATAAAGTCTGTTTTATGTGGTTTTGCATTCCAGAATGAAACTTTCACTCTGTAACGGAATGTGTGCTGATATGAAACTTCTTGGCAGATTAAAATTTCGTGCCGGAACTGGGACTCCAACCTGGGACCTGTCCCTTTCGCGGCCAAGCGCTCTACGACTGAGCTATACCGACATGACTCACGGCACCGCCCCACAACTTCAATCCAACCAGTACCTCGCCTACTGCCTTTCGAACTTCACAGAGGTTTTCCTGCGAACCTTGCAAGACTAGCACGACTCACTGATAGAGCGCTTGCCCGCGAAAGGCAAAGGTCCCAGGTTCCAGTCCCGGTTCCGGCACACAATTTTAATCTGCCAGGAAATTTCATAGTCGTGCATTGTCGTCCTGGATTATTGCACTGTCCACAACATCCCGAACGCCACATCGTAAATGTCGCACACTGACAGGTTGATCCAAACGGTGTTCATCACTGGTTCACGCAAATCCTTGCTCAAACTTTTCTACCCACCGTGCTATGGTAGGGCATGATTCCCAAGGGCTTCCACTATTTCATTGTGCCATTACATCGCATGGTTCCCACGAAAACGGCTATTTTATATGTTAGCGCACAGCTCAACGAGGGTTACTTCCATCTCGCACTGCTCCCTCCAACTGACTGACATCACAGCCCTCGCTGCCCTGCTACAAGCTGTCAGAGAGCCATCAGTTGTTCTGCATACACACTATGCCTGCAGAAATTCCACACGAGACATATTCGTTTGTGATCCTTTCAGATATCTACGAGGAGGAAAACAGTTGTCATTACTTTCGGCTCAAACCTCTTAGTTTCATACTTTTGGGTGAATGGAAGTGACAGTTACAGAAAATTTGCTGGTATGTCCTAAGTATTTCCGCTCGTAAGGCAAGCAAACGGAGTTTTTTCTTTACCATCACGTCGCAGCGAATGCGGCCATGGGACAAGGTGACCGGTAAACTTCTCAAATACGCACCAAAACGCTACACTAATTAAAGGGCACCCAGAGTACAGTTTATGATGGAGGTACATAATGAAATGAAACAGCAAGTGTACACAAAAGCGTGATAAAAGGCAGCTTCCATGAAGTGCTGTTGCAGTTTGTCGAATACATCGCAAGCGTCCTTCACGTCATTAGCAACTTGCTCCGTGCGCCCTCCTTTGATCCTCTAACCGGCCTGTTTATGCATTAACGAGCTGTCAGCACTGAGTGTGCAGCAGTTAATTAAAATTACGCCAGATAATTTGCGGAAATTCCCATAGCTACCAGCTCGGCCAGTGCCACTTCGTAGCTGATTTTTTAAGCCCCTGAGGTATTCGTTTTTTCCTGTTTGTGTAATTACGATTTATTGTCGCTTCACTGAGAGGGCCAAAAACGTATAATTTCGTTTTTTAGGATTCCCATTCCATGTTGTGTGTACCTTCTCCGATTTACGTTGATGAGCAACTTGTTCTTTCTGTATCAGAAGGCTCAGAATGCTTGTTTTCGTATTATATAAACGTTTCTCTCCTTCCTTGCGGAATTGGTTTCTAGCGCTTTCTGTGTTAATTTAGAGGTAAAGGAGTGTATTAGCATTTTTCATAGATTAATAGATTTGTCCCATTATTTATGTATGTTCTCACATAAGGTGTGTAGAAAGTCTAGGTTATCTAATGCCGACCAAACATAACTTTGTTCTTTCCCATTGGAGGAATGCGAGCGCAGAAGTATTGGGTTGGTCGTCTTAACCCTTTCAAAAGTCTCCTCAGTTTCTTTCACGTCAAAACCTCAGTTATTTTAGAAAACATAATTATTATAATAAAATTAAGAACAGTCCAGATAGCAGAACTGATGTTTTTATTTCCTAACCGGTTTCAGTAAATGTAGACTACCTTCAGATGACTAGCACAATGATGGCAGTTGGTGGCGGTGGAAACGTCTAACCGCACAAACGTGGACCGGTTATGAAATAAAATTATGCCATCTATTTTCAACTTAACCAGCTCCGTTGCCCACTCCTATGGTAGTTTTTAAGGCTATGTCTTAGGTATTCGAAAGTGGCTACCCCTGACTTCAAAGGAATCAGCATTCCATTTTTTATACGCCGAATTTAAAGGGGTCTCCTGCCAACCATAGCACTCTGTAATTAAATCCGTTTCTGGTCCGATAGTTTGGTGGTGTGTGTGATGTGAGGCGATTCCAAATCTAACAGACCCTCGAAGATGTGCTCTCTGCTATTGTTCAGACTGCCAACACATTTGTGTCCCACTACTAGTTCTCAATTAATTTTCAAGAAATCCTAATGAATACATAATCTCGTATCTCTATCGTATTCTTATATCCCTTTCATGGATTCTGACCTCCGATGATTACTTTCTTTGACCTTTACAAATAAAGGAGAAGTGCGGCACAGTGAGCACAAAATTATTTTTGTTTTGTTTTGTTTAACTTTTTTAATTTCTTCTGAACTGCAGCAGAAGATAGCAATAATGTATGATCACATAATATTCTTTTTCCTCATGTAGTGTCCGCTTTGAAACGAACTCTAGAAAAGGAATGTTCCTTTTCCAGTGATCGCTGTGCCCCATATACGAGCAAAGTGGAATGATTCAGACGGACGAGAATTGGCAAAATGTTACGACAGCGATTAGTACGACCAATAGGGTGTTGATCGTGTTGTTTACACAATGTCACTGTAGTTTCACCCTTCTCTGGATTATTTGACAAGTAGAGATGTGATTTCTTCGTATATAAAACTACCGCCTTTTTTTCTACTACTGACCGAATTTGTAATGGTAAAAAATAAGAAAATAAAAAAAAATTGTAAATGGAATTAGATTTTGAAATATCTTCCCATATACCACTCCATAGTTATTTTCGCAGAAAATTTGGTCAGTATTGCGAAAATAACCACCCTATGTCACAATGATAAAAATCAATGTTATAATCAGAATCATCGAACACAATTAACATTCAGTGAAGGCTTTCACAACCGGCTGAGATAGTTGCTGCTGAATCTTCCGGATTTTATGGTCGTGTTTGAAGAAACATTTCTGCTCCTGACGCTCCATCCAGAGCTGGGTTGGATATCTTCAGAAGTGCTACTATTAGTGGTGAGTCTTGCCGACTGACGAGTCGGGTGTCGGAGAGCGGTATAAATACTGTCTGAAAGGGGGCGTGGTCCAGTGTTCACGTGCGCAGCAGAGATAAGCCTTATGAAAGTTAGAAACGTATCTTTTCATAGTCGATGGTCAAAGAAAAAAGCCTACCTACTCTGAAGAGCCACTGTCAATATGTCACTAAGTTTCATAGCTTCTTACTCTCTGTTAAAATTACCCCTTATTTGTATATTTCGATTGCTTCTCTGTAAAGTCGTGGATAACACTTCGTCATTGAAGTTTCGGAAAACTTCATTTCATGATTTCCTGATCAGCTACAGCTAATATCTCGATTTTACACAGTCGGCAAAGACTTTTGCGTTCTTTCAGTCTTGTATTCACACTCCTTTTTGTAGCACCAATATATACTTTTCCACAAGAACACGGAATTTTGCACACACCACTTGATGATGGAGGAGTGCCTATCTTTTTTGTTGGTTTAAATACTGGTCTGATATCGTGTTTACGTAAAATCTTTCCTATCTGATCCGTAACTGTTTTAATGAAGGAGAGAAAAACGGATCAGGCACTCAATTCTGTAAAGGATAAACGCCCTCCTCTATCATCAAATAGGGTGCACAAAATTTCTTGTGGAAAAGTGTATATTGGTACAACAAAAAGGAGTGTGAATACAAGACTGAAAAAACACAACAGTCTTTGCCGACTGGGTAAAGTTGAGAAATCAGCTGTAGCTGAACATGTTTTTCAATCAGAAAATCATGAAGTGAAGTTTTCCGAAACGGAAATTTTATCTAGAAAGACGAACTATTTTCCACGACTGTAAAAGGAAGCAATCGAAATTATCAACCTTGGGGATAATTTTAACAGAAAGGAAAAAGATATGAAACCGTGACATATGGACAGTGGCTCTTCAGTGTACCTAGTTACGTTTTTTTCTTTGACCATCGACTATCGAAAGTTATGTTTTTATCTTCGACAAGGCAGCGCACGCGATCACTTGACTACGCCCCTTTTAGGCAGTATTTATACCGCTATCCGACGCCAGACTCGTCAGTCGGCAAGACTCACAGCTACCAGTAGGACCTCTGAACATGTCCAGCGCAGCTCTGTACGAAACGTCAGAAGGAGAAATGTTTCTTCGACCACGACCACAACCCGGAAGATTCAACAGCAACAATTAACATTTCTTCGTAGAGTCGTCACTATTCAAAACACATCTCCTTTTCACTAGTGCCGTTTACTTGACGTAATTCCCATTTTCACTACTCCATTTACTTCTTTGCTTCCTTCTTGTTCCCTTCAGTAGTCCGATGTTTTCCTGAGTAGTCTATTAATTTGTGTTGTATATTTTTTCTTCCAACATGTTTGCTATTGGCCTAGTGTAGTTTTTTGTCTCAATTTTTCTTAGCTTGTACGCAACTGTTAAAACTTTTCTTTTATGCTCTTCCCATGAGTCACTGTTATATTCGTTTTTTGCTTGCTTTACTGAAGCACTTGAGAGCGAAAAGGGATACTTTTAATGATAGTCGGGCACATTCAATAGAATGCTCACTCTGTTCCACGTTACAATTGCTACTCTATCCCATATGTATAAAATCCAAAGGTTAGTACCTAATGTACTAACTGCCACCTAGGAATGGAAGCGCGATTTGAAGCGACATGCCAAGTATTATGCTGACGTTCCCTTCAGAGGTTCGAGTCTTCGCTCGGGCATGAGTGTGCGTGTAGTACTATGCGTAAGTTAGTATATATAGATAGAGGCTGATGACCTCAGTTGTTTGGTCCCTTAGGCTTACAACCATTTTAAATATACCAACTGGTATGTGTATGTACTATGTGTTTGTGTATCATACTACGCGTATAACAATCATGTCTATTGCATTGACTTTCGTGGACCGTAATATATACAAGTAAAATCTTTTCTATTTCGTGTAACATTTGCAAGAAACTAGGCTAAAACGCAGATGAGAATATCTACCCGAAGTTTGATGAGCGTCCTTCGTGAAGAAAAAACAAAAATAAGAACTCTTCCAAATTACATTATCCTAATTTCAAATAAGGAATTTTTATAAGGGAGCGTTCACTGCACCGTAGACTCCTGTGTTTCGATATCTGAAAAATTTGGCTATTTCCTAATAATTGTTTACGCTATCGAGAATAATTCTGCAAATTACAAACAGTTCTTCAGAGCTTGTGCGCTAGACTTGCCAAAAGTTGTTATTCCATCCTTCAGCCTCGTGAGAGAGCTTCATTTTAATTTATACCTGAAAGGAAAACAATGCTGTACTGAAGATGACTTTAGATTCGCAGCCTAGAGCAACATGTCTGACATACTCGGTAATTGAAGCCATGTAAATATCGCTGACATGTTGAAAAAATCCCTCTGATGTTTTCCAGCTTGTTGGCTGCAGCTGGTTAGTTTTTGTAGTGCGTTGTTTGGTTGTACACATTTTTCGCCTATTTTTTGTGTCGTTTTTTCCGTTTCATTCGTAACCCCTTTGCTTAATTTATTTTAATCTGCGTACAGTTTACACATCACCCCTTTCTTTGGTGGAAAGCCTTTGGCTTTTTTTTTTTTTTTTTTTTTAATCACTTCACCACATTGTTGTGGTCTGTTCAACTGTGTTTCGTGTGGTCAGTAACTGTTGTCAACGTATTTAATTATTTATAAAAACAGAACGTTGGGATATAAAGAAGAGACAATAACACAGTGAGTAGATTGCATTTCAGTTTAAAAACACATAGGCCTAACTGTACAGAAAGTTAAGAACCGGTTTTTAATCTATATATAGGAAAAATATTACACAAATGTAGTATAATTCACAGATCACAGAAGATGTTTTTAAAATATAAAGCGAAATGTGTCTGGTGTAAAATAAATGTTTTAACTGCAGTCAGTAAGACAGAATACCTCTTACAGTTAATTTTAACAGCTGCTGCGGAAGGTGGCTACACAACCAAACATAGTACGGACGCCCTGTCAGACATTTCCAAGTGGCCTATACATGAAATTTGGAAGGATACATCTCACCCAATATCAAACTGTACAGTCTGACAAAAGTTCTCAATAATACTGTTGTTTTCTCTCAACTTGTTGGCGGGGTTGAAAGTCGAACAAATAAAGAGCTACAAAAAATGAAAACTATCCACCAGAAAAAGTTTTCAAAATTTAAGCAATCCTCTCAGACAAACTGTAATTATTCCCTAGAGAAACATTACTTCCAACCAAGGCTGATAAACCTTGTGACATTACAGATACAGGGGGAAGCTGATTGTTTCCATGTGAAAGGCGGGTTTTGTCAGGCTGTTGGGTTCCTCAGCTGGCCGACCAACAGTTTCGAGCAAATGAATGGAATACAGGTAGTTAGGATTTTCCTAATCTGCTCGCAAACCGGAAACGATGCTCTTGGCTGAGCGAGGGCAGCTCTCTCAGATTGCAATTGAAATACAATATAGCCACACACATTTTTCTAAAAATCCATATAAAATCAGGGTATGATCATACGTCAAATATAATTATATGAATGGATTCAGGAGACTTGCGAGAATCAAATGCCATAATCACAATTTCAGTATCCCTTACAGATAAAAAGCCGACAAATTTTAGTACTATATAATAAGACTTATATGTACAATTATTTGTTGTGTTTATCAGTAACAGTTTACGAAGCAAACGGGCAGCATTACACCACGCTACCTATCTTAAAAGACGTTCCACGTTATTTCCGCATTCTTTCAATAAACTTTATTTTACTCTCTTGTTCTGCTTTTCGTTGAAGAATAATGTATACATAAACAATTATATGTAATTGTGGACAAGTACCGAATATATTTGCATAAGAAACCATGTTAAGTTAAATATTAATTGTGTAACTATATTTCGAAGGCGGAAGTATATTTGAACAGTGAGACGCGACGTTTAATAGCTGCTTGAGCAAAGAGCTTCAGTCTCAACCGTTTTTAGTTCTGTTAAGTAGACATTTGTTTGTTAAAGGTAAATAACATTTGTAGGGAGGTAGTCAAACCATTTAATTCTGTGATATTCAAATGTATAATATTTTGGAATGGAAATGATATTTTAAAGATGAGGCGTTAGGATGCGCGGAAGGATACAATTTAGGGAGCAGGTAGAACATTCTTTCGAACGCTTGGGAAGGGATTCTAACTTGGAGGCGGTGGTGAAAGGTTGTGGCGCTGGGCGGTCTGAAGCCGCGGTACGAACTTGTGATTTGAAGAGATACGCACGTGTGGACTTAGAAAATTCGCGGGACTGTGACAGCAGATCCTATTCCCTGGTGAAAGTTATAAACTACGTACGGTAGTAGGGCTGTAGAACTGTGATAATTCAGAAATCATGTACTCGTGTGACGACGAACTGTGTTTTATAACAAATACTCTAATTAATCGCGGATTAATTTGGAACTGCAATGTCGACGGATTTCATTAATTTACGAGTGACAATTTGAAACTTTTACTCTCGAGTGCGTGCCTCTCATGAACAATAGTTGGAGAAATATTCAGTTATTTCCCCATGTATCAAGTAGCACCACCTCCGCATTTTTCATGTCCAAAATGAGTAATAAAGTTCATTTATAAAGAATTTCTTCGTGAGTGAATCACTTCATTATCTTAGAATTCATTTCGTTGGCTACTCAGAGGTTTAATGTATGTTTGTTTAAATCTATTTTCGTGACATCATATGCAGATTGATAGACTGGCTAAACTACAGATTAATTGTTGATGTTGTTTAAACAGACTGGGTAGCTGTTTAGGGCATAGAAGCTGACATACGTTAAGTCACCCCTTTGAACGTAGACAACCAGCCATAAACCTTTTACTACGTGAGTTATGTATTGCCCAATTCTTATTGGTGAGTCCCGATAGGAAGGTCGCAACCTAACATTGTTACAAAAAAAATGAAATAACCTGTTAGAGAAAGACCGGAAACACAACATCATCATATAGATGAAAATTATGTGCGTAACCTGATAGTCGAATCAGAAAACATCATCTTAAAAGAAGGAGAAGAATCAATTGAATTAAACATTGATCTTACATGAGAACTTGTAAATAATCAACTCATGGAACATAATAATACACATGAAACAACATCAACACAGACTCCAACAAACTAACAAAACTGAAAAGAAACTATAATAAATCGACACCAACAAAACAAGATCAGTTAAAGGAAAAACAGTAATTCTGATGGATAAAGACCAATAAATCAGTAAGGCACAAGAATTCATCACAAATCTGATCCACCCAACAGATTGTAGACAAAGTAACACTCTGAATGACATTGAACACACACTAGAAGACTATGGTATAAGGAAACTAAGACTATCTTTCCAATTATATTGTTTTTCCTATTCATTTACACTATAGCGCCTTTAAGCATTTTCAATTGCTGAAACTGCAGGACAGGCGTCGATAGTAACCTTTGAAATCGTAGGCTATTACAGTCTTTGCCTCAAAGTAAGTCTGTTAAATAATTCGCCAGACGACAGCAAACGTAATGTGACAACTAGTTGCCGGGGTATGCATTTTCTTATACGATAGTGTGACACACAAGCCATATAAATTAATGCTATAATTCCTTTTTTGTGAGCCGCGGTGGGTTAGCCTTGCGCGATGGGGGACCGTGCTGCGGTGCGCGCGCCCTATGGCCGTCGGGGGTTCAAGTCTCCCCTCCAGCAGTGTGTTCGCGTTGTCCTTAGGTTATTTTACCTTAGTTTAAGGAGTTTGTAACCTACGGACTAATGACCAAGCAGCTGAGTATGATAGATTTACAAACATTTAAACATTTTCTAGTTTTGAGAAGGATAAGTTGCTTTTCTCGTGATTGCATACTCTTGAGCGAATCCCATCATAGACAGCATCTTGTCGATAGAGGCCAAACACTTCCTACTCAGTAGTGAAATTCCTGAAGATCCCCTGTCGCCCGACCCGTCTTTGTAGACAGATTCTAAATCCGTTGTTGTGCCCTAATATGAAACTGATAGGGCAGTAGCTCCAAAACCAAGTGAGTTGTAGATGTAAAAAATGTTGTATAAACGTAAAACTGATATGCAGATACTAGTGACATCATAAAATAAACAGTTGTGCTGACCTTCTTAACTGTAAAGACACACTTTCTTGATAATCATATTTACTTAATAAATGTGACAAAATACAATGTGTTATTTAATACGAACGTAGATCTTAAAGCTATAATTTCAACGAAAGAATTTCCATGGAGCACAGTCACCACAATAAGTTCTGTGCGTAAACGGACGACTAAGAATATGACAGTTTCCCTCGAATTTCACACGCGATATGGCCATCTAGTGCGCATGATTGGAAGCGCGACAGCACGATCTCCCGTGCATTGCGTGATTAGTTTTCGTTAACGACTCTGCATTTCCAAACACGTCTGATTTTCGGGAATTAGTATAAAGCTGAACGTATTAAGTCTACAATGTAGAAGTGGCTTAAGGCAACAGTTGCTTCAGGCCTTGTGGCCTCCCGCCGCTTAGAAAACACAGAAGCGGCTGAAATTAGCGTCATCGTAGTACCCTCAACAGCAGAAACTGGCCAAAACTCCAATACGACCACTACCGCAGCTACAGAAGCCTTTATAACAAGATAAAACGGGAAGTAAATGTCGCGACGTCGACTTCATTGTACCTCGTGCTTCTTCTGACACTGCTCCATAGTTCACGGAGTATGATTTATGTTCGGGGCAATCGTCTCGCCGAAGGCTGAGCCTCCATCTCTTATAGGATGACCACCTCGGCGGGAAGGCAGGGTAAATGTTCAAATGATTGTAAATCTACAGGACCAAACTACGTGGTCATCAGTCCGTAGCTTACAAACTACTTAAACCTAGGTAAACTAACCTACGGACAAACACACACATCCATGCCCCAGGGAGGACTCGAACCTCCACGGCGAGCAACCGCGCGCTCCGCAGCGAGGTGCTTTCGACTGTTCGGCTACTCCACCGCGGCAAGGCACGGTAAAACCCCCCTTTGTTGATGACTGCCATACTTGAAGGAGTTAGGACGTATGTTTAGTAACTCCGACTATTGACTCAGGGTAGACCAATGTATAAATGTCTCCAGGAGACTAATTTTAAATCTTCTGACAACCCTGAGCTACACAAAACGGACGAGTTCAGTGGAGAGAGGGCTAAAAGAAGAATGGCTATTTTTGTCAACATACATTCCGCCCCTCATCCCGCTTTTCCTTACAGCCAACAAGCAGTCGCAGTTCCGTTTCTGTGGGCTCCCTCCACCTGTCACCACAAGCTGCGCTCGATTGGGAAGGCCTTCGTATCCTTAGTCAGTCCCCCCCCCCCCCTATGATGTTTTTCATCACCACCATCATCATCTAATCAAAGAAAGTCAAATCCCATTAAAATCGTAAGTTTCCGGCAGACATAAAACGGCCTGCTTGGCGTCCATGATATCAAGTCACTCTCAGCCTTTATTTGTAGAGTAGTAAGTTTCAGTTTACATTTTTATCAGTAACAGATTACCATGTAGTCATAACGACAAGAATATTTTCCTGCGTTGCCTGGGAATGTTTTTATTCCTCAGTTTCGTAAATCCATCTCCTTCTTTTCCGTCTGTCCACGACTTTTTCCCAGGTTCATAGAGTTCAATATTAGGAAACTGTCTGTGAAACGGGTTGCAAATAGAGTTGGTAGTAAGGACGGAATAAATTACAACCTACCGGGTGATGGATCGGTTTGTCATATATTTATTTATGGTGAGATATATTCTGAACTGAACGTCGAATTTTAATGTAATGAAGATGCACGCAGGGGTGTAAGATATGACGCGAATGGATTACGTATAGAAGAAGTAATAAATCGAAACCACTTGCGTGGAGCGACGTTTTTCATTACTCTTAATATCACTACATTCTCATAAAATAAATACCGTAATATTAAATAATTTCAAAGATAAATACAGTGGTATTCGTCTGCATTGTATGTAATATGTATGAGGAATTCAATTAGTATTGGATTATTGATAAACTGCAATGTAATACCAGATGATTCAGTTTTATTGTTTGAAAGCGGAAAAGCAGTAAGCCCAGAACAGTAGTAAGCGATATAAACCATCCCTATTAATTCCTATGGTTTTCAGGGCCAAAAGTTCCGTCAATTTTTAAAATTATACCAAAGTTTTTCTGCAAGCCAATAAGAGCTGTCATTGTGAATAAAGTCTAGTTATTCAATCGTCACACGTTACGCCAGGTTTTGTGACTCGTACTATTTATGACGTCATATCTCTTGAATCAAATGCCGACGGTGGTTCTTAGCCCCCAAGGATTATTTCATTATAGTACCGAATATTTGTAGCAAGATATGCTGAAATCAGCTCTTTTGTTTATGCTGGAGAAGGGAAAGACTCTACTATGATATAGCATTTTCTAGCGTACTTAATTGTTAATGAGGCATCTCTTGAAAAATGTGTCATAAATTATTCTTGCCCCCACAGAGATTGTTGCCTGATAATAAGGCATATGAGCACCAAGTTTTGTTAAAATCGGCCAAGCAGCTTAGGAGATGTGGAAAATACAAGAACATAGAAGAATAGTACATTTTTGTTATGTGCATATTGTAAAGTATGTTGTTCATTTCTTGGTTGTAGTTCTTTTTAGTAATGGGCAAAGACGTTGTCTGCTCGTCAGCGAAGAAAAGTTCTTTCAAACTCTCAATAAAAAATAAAAAAAAATTAAAAAAATAAAATAATAATAAAATAAAAAAAATGAAATAATAACGTCACGTCGCGTCGTCGTAGGCTATAGATAGTTAAGTGAAAACACTAGTTAGAAATCGGCGATTATTACGCAATAGCACAAGGACATAGAACGAACTAACTGTGTGCGAAGATGTACACAAACCAAGATAAACTTGAGAAACATTATTACTCAATGACAGCCAGTTAAAACCATGCACTAATATAATTAAACAAATTTGCTTTAAAAAGTATGAGTCTTCAATAACCACCAACACAAGGGACCTTGGCGAAATCTTACAACTTAATATGTAGAACAGAATGTTACATATACATTTCAGCAAATTCCTTTTAAACGTTTAGTTTTCGCAATGTATTACAGTACTAGAGAACTTCAGTTAAATCGGCTTTTTCAAAATAGATATTAAATACGGTATCAATACAGTCATTTTTAAAAATATTTACGTATCAATTAAAGTAAGAATGGACACACAGTATCAACATGAACATCAACGACACCTGTAGCAAGGCAAAGCCTTTCAAGGTTGTCCCACCTATTTATGGCCAAAATATTCATACGTCAAAACTCAAAATACAATTTAAATACACAGACAGTGAAGGTAGGTGCAAGACTTTACAGAACTTTACACAGTAATAAAATTAAGTTTGAAAGTCTAGATTCAGTACTAGCATGGCGCAAAACAACTGTTACGGAAAGAAAGACTCAAAAGGACAACTTTTCTAAGGTTCTCGACGCTGCGATGCCAAGGACTGAGGAACGGGCAACGAAAGTAAGTGGAATGTCCGCACCAAATCACGTCGGCGACATCTAGTAGCCACCTGGTAACAGAGGAGTACTTGAGACCGCAAGCTACAGCGAACGGAAAGCCCGAAGACCAGGGAGAAACCGGCGGCGAAGTTAGCGTCGTCAGCGCGATGCATAGGTAGATTCCCAGCGGCGAGGTACGTCAGCGACCTGTGAAAAAACACACACCAAACAGTATCTGGACATCATAGTGACAAACAAAACACAGTTAAGGCTGACAAGTACCAACTCCAATTAACCACAATGCTAAAAAATCACTTAAAATGTGGAATCAACTGTCCAGTTAAATTTCAGGACTTTTATAGAGAACATGTCGTAATTGCTAGACAATATATTACCAAGGATATAGCGCAACACTCAGCAATAAATAGGCACTCTTCTCAAATTTAAAGTAAAACCCACTGATAGGTGCGAACATTACAACTGGCCACACCCACCCAATTATTTGTTTCGACAGCACTAACCAATAAATGAACCCCTACCATCAACTATTTAACTAAAACATTCTGGTAAGTTCAGACATTAACACTGGGCAAACACACCCATAAAAATACTCACTTTGGTCAACGCTAACCAGTAGATAAACTGTTATAATTAAATTTCAAATTAAAACACACTGACCCCTGTCATATTTGAAAAAATCGGGGGGAAGGGGGGGGAGGGGGAGCGATCTACTCAAGTTTCAAATGTTCATCAGTCCCTAAACTTACAAACTGCTTATAAACCACATTATATTAAAGACAACACAAACCTCCTTCCCCTATGAGGGATTCGAATGCCCGACGGGGAACGGCCTGGCTAGCATAGCATCTCAATGCACTCGGCAACTCCGCCGCGGCTATGCTGAAGTAAATTAGAATGTAAAACAGCCGAGATTTATTAAACTGACCGGTTTCGGCAGCTAAAACTGCCATTGCCAGATCTCTTGCATGACATGAAAGACTGGATTTTGCCGAAGGAAGAACTCGAACCTCCGACGGTCAGCAGCGGTGCGCTCCACAGCTAGGCGCCTTGGAACGCTCGGCCACTGCACCGCGGCTATAGGCATATGTCCAGCTTATAATTAGAGATAGTGGTTTTACGTAATACAGCTCACTGATAACTTTTAATATTACCATTGGACAAAGACACCCAGAAATATACGAGTTCGGTAACACTAGCAGATAAGCACTAAAACATTAGCAGAAACAGCTTTTAAGAATAAATCACGATGTAGGGATGTTTAAAATCACAGATCATTGATCATCACTTCCCCCTGAGCATAGGAAACAAAGATAGAACATAACTAAAGAATTATAAGCGCTGCCTCCGTGGGTGCAACGCAGTAGGCTCAGACCTGAGAAATCCACTGTGAGCAATAAGATCCCACGGGTTGACAACTAATCAAATTTGCTCCTCAGGCGTCGCAGTTGTCGCTGTACAAACAGCTCTCCTGCTTCTTCGGCCCAGCGTCCAAGGAGGGCTAGTCTCATTCCATGTGTACCACAACAGCGGCACGGTCAGGGGGGGTGGGGGGGGGGGGAAGGGGAGGGGGAGGGGGAGGGATAAACCGATTAAAAGGGCGCCAGCGAAGAATCGGCGCTGGTATTGCAGAAGACTCCATAGCAAAAGACCCCGACGCTCCGTTACCCAAGGAAGAATAACCAGCAGTCTTGACATCGCTGGTATGCATCCTATGTTTCCTAATGGGTACAAGCAACTGGACATAAAATTTTAAGTAGTACATGGGCTTAAGAACGCAGAGTAAGCTTACTGACACCACTCCTGCCAGGCGCACCCTTCGTAAAATTTCGGATGAAAACTTTATCCCCTACTCTTGAAAGGCCTCCTTCCCAGATTGTAACGCTGAATGTCCAGTTCGACGTTATTGCAAGGCCGTCGCCAATTATAATTCAGGGTATTGGAAGTTATGAAGGCCGGTAGCAGATCAATTATATTCCTGTTTACAAAGGGAGGAAGTAATAGGTAAACATGGTGTCGGATA
Source organism: Locusta migratoria (assembly GCA_026315105.1). Taxonomy (NCBI): domain Eukaryota; kingdom Metazoa; phylum Arthropoda; class Insecta; order Orthoptera; family Acrididae; genus Locusta; species Locusta migratoria. The sequence continues at coordinate 432,124,954 of CM048747.1, forward strand.
ACGCTGCTCTAGAGGCTTCGTGTTGGGCTGAATTAAAAGCAAGGTTAAGCGTAGGTAGAGTGATACCCAACTTAGTTGGAGAGTTGTTGTGTATGGTCAGGGCGGCTTGGAAGTTGCGATTGACACTTTCGACAAAGAACGCCTGAGAGTAATATGGCAGATGCCATTATGGAAACGAAATTGCCTAAAATATCTGGACACAAAGGCGGGAGCATTATCGCTAACAATGTTTTTAGGAGGATGAACATCACATCCATGTGATTCTGGTAACGTTCAGATTATAGTGAGCTTGTAGAAGGATCAAAACTTTTCTTCCCCTTTGAACAGTAATCACATTTGCTAACCAAACGCCAAAAGTCCCAATAAAGAAAAGGCCATGTAAGATGGGCGCGAATTTTGGCGATGCTTCTATAAAGGCTCAAATGACCACCCGAAACTCATGTAAAAAATAAAAGAATAACCAGGTCAAGTAGAAGACTAACTTCACAGTCTTCACCGGTATCTACCGTAAGAAAATCTAAGGTTAACCATCCGAAGCGACCTTCATTGCAATTGGCCACATAAAACTCCTAGTACGGAAAGAACATGTTAGCCTGTAATTCATAAGAAAAATATTAAGTAAATATAATTGATCCACGAAAGTAAACGTCCGACACTTGACTATTCTTCTTCAGTGGGGGACCCTTGTCCATCTAGGACAGATAGAAAAGATAAAGATGACCCAATGAAGACTATCCAACAACATGATCAGCGAACTTCAGTGGTAGACGACGCGTAGGCGTTTCCCAATTTCGAAGAGAAGTGAGACCCTATAACTTCCACCGAAATACATCTCGCTAAATAATCACAACGAGATAATTCGAGAAATTTGTGCCGCATCACAGGCTTGCCGACAGATATTCTTTCCGCGCGCAATACACTCGACAGGGTATGTTAGTGGCACGAGAGCGATACATTCTTGCGGGTACCGATGTAGACGTGTACTACAGCCATACATGGCTAAGTGAACACGAAACGCGTGATGGGGCAAACCAGACTTCGATGATAGGCTGAACGCACGAATGATCGTCGCAGAGTATGTAAGACTTCAGTATTTTAAGAATTGACCAAGTCGTACGATCGTGCCGAGCAATTGAAGATTGACCGAGTCTGGGGCAGTGTTTGACTCGTAAGACGTTTGGCGCTTCATATCCGTGCATGTCTACCGCCAGCACAGGCTACTCATGCTTAGTATGCCTGCGTGTAATAAAATCTGTAGTTACAAGTAAGACTGAAAGAAACCCGTAACTGACACATTGACGAAAGTTAAGTCTCTAAAATTCCACGATAACTTTGTGTTAACTTTGGACGAAAACTTCAAATATCTATGAACGCCACTGAACTATTGTGTTTGTCGTTGGGAATTACACAATTAAAGAACTTACATTTTTCAAAGCAATGACCACGTAATTCTCTTCAAATAAAATGTTCAAATGTTTGTAAAGCTTATGGGACTTAACAGCGTGGTCATCAGTCCCTAAACTTACAAACTAGTTACGAACTACCTTATACTAAAGACAGCACAAACATCCATGCCCGAGGGGGGGGGGATTCGAACACCCGACGGGGAACGTCCTCGCGCATCGTAGCATAGCACCTGCATGCGCTCGGCCGCTCCGCCACTGCCGTAGTTCCCTATTAATAAGAGAATAAACCTTCTGGTGGAAAATGAGAGTTTTCGCTTCATGCGTGATGGTATTGAAATACATCTAAATATTTTCTACGTGGTTCATGAACCGAACTGTGTGAAGAACATGCTCTTGGAAATAATTCAATTGTTTAGAGAGAGAGACAGATTTTGAAACGTCAGACCTGTGCTGGGGCGAAACTAGACGTCAGTGTAACCGGTTTTGCTGGGTTGTTCGCATGTCCGGCAAACAGCCGTGGCGCGAGTACGTGACCGCTGCCTCGGCGCGTCGCAGCACTGGAGTGTGTACCGACCCGTGTTTACCCAGCTGCCTGGCAACGAGGAACTCCTCGTTAATCCGGCACTGTCCGTGTGCACGGCCCAACCCAGGTCACGGCCAATGTGCTGCGTGCTAGGTGACGATGAAACTGACCGGTAAGGAAAATCAGATCCCATCAAAAACGTAACATCTTCAACAATTTTACTTAATGTTTATGTTATTCAGTATCTTGACATAATTTTTCATCTAATGACTTATCGGCCGCCGCGGCGGGGTGACCGAGCGCATTGTGGTGCAATGTTGCTATGCGCGAGGCCATTCCTCGTCGGGGGTTCGAATCCCCCCCCCCCCCCGGGCATGGATGTTTGTGCTGTCTTTAGCGTAAGCTAGTTCATAAGTAGTTTGTAAGTTTAGGGACTGATGATCCCGCAGTTAAGTCCGATAAGCTCTACAAACGTTTGAAGTTATCAGCCAATATTTACGGCGGCTACATCAAACTTACCCTACATTCCTTAAACGAGCAATTCTTCTATATATACATGATAAAATGATGTAGTCGTTATAAATATTGGCTGATAACTCATTAGATGAAAAATTATGACAATATGTTGAGTACGTGATTCCATAAACACTAAGTAAAATTTTTGTACATGTTATATTACTTGTCCCGGAAACGACTCTAACGACTTCAATGAAACTTTGTATTTACCTATAGTTCTTCTTTTGAAGTTCTCTTATACATTTGTATTTTTCGTAAAAGGCGATTTTCCAAAATTATATATATCAAAAATAAATTTCGTGTCTTTTGGAATGTACACTATTTTATTTATTTATGTATTTTTTTTATTTTTTTACCTTTACAGTTGTATTTTTCGTAAAGACGTGATATTCCAAGGCTACACTAACGAACTGAAACAGTTTCTTCATTTGTAGCCAATCTGTGCAGTTCCAAATATCTAGGAAATTTTGCACAAAAATATATACTGTGATACTGAACTAAATGCATTTATTGTTATTGTTGCAATTCCTGCGTAGATAATTTTGCAAAATATTTATATAACAAAATCACTATGTAACAGAAAAAATATGCTGATCAACGCTCGGTCACCTGATATTACATCTTTATTTTGTAATAAAAATAATACAATAAGAAGAGAATCAATACAAATATCTGATAATTGCACATCGACATAATGATACAACAGTAAAAATGTTCAAATCTTTATATAGCTATGTGACCAAAATACTGTGGTCATCGGTCCCTAGCCTTACAAACTACTTAAACTAACTTAAACATCTATTAAGGGAAAAGCGCGCGCGCGCGCGCGCGCGCACACACACACACACCTATGTCCGAGGGAAGACTCGAAACTACGGCGGGAGCGTCATAATGACATTTTATATTCCATTGTGAAACCCAACAAAGTCACATAAGACTATTTTAAATATCAGTTTATGTCGTCAAGCGATTGCCAGGTTATTATATTTATTATAGAAATAAAATGTGTAATATCGATGTAGTCGCTATAAATGTTGTAGATAAATTATTATAAGAGAAATTATGACAAGGTATTGAATAAGTAGTCCAATTAACACCAACTAAAATAAACGATTTCCCATGAGATCTCAAAAACTATTACAGTGAATGAAATTCGTCATGAGTCATGAGACTTGCATTTCTGAAATTTTTTTCATTTTTGATGGGATTTCAGTTCACTTTGTAGTTGGTCCTTTTCTTTCATCTTCGGTAACATTCATTTTACATCTGGCATGAACTTTCTTAAAACCCATTTCCTGGTTTATCTCAGAGGCATTGATGTAACAACATTTGGAAAATATGGAAAGACGATTATATAGTTAATGTTCAGTCTTTCCATCATGTAAACATACTGCATTCTGTAGTGGATAACTATAAATGACATATAAAAGTTAGTCTTCTATTTCGCATCTATTTGTGGACTCCATACTACACGATTGTTGCGGATAAGGTATATTTATTGAATGATCAGCTTTTTCATACAACAGTCTGTAATTTTTATTTTTTATTTTCATCACTGTGCGTGCCAGCTGGAAGTGCTTTCGGCCAACAAGCTCATTTGGGAACTATTATTTCCTGAATTTTCAGTATAGTACACAATGCATTGGTTCCGTACTTCATTGCTCAAAATTACTACATCCTATTTCAGGAAGGTCTATGGTTGTAATACTGCACCTTCACCCTCAGTATCGAATCTGCAATTCTTTCTTCTGTGTTGATGTGCGCTAGAGTGTTTTGAGACAATTTCGCTTTATCATTTTGACTGATGCTTCCGTCGCTTCTTGGTAGAACATAATCGAATAAATTAAATAACACAATTGTGTGTGTTCTACAGGTTTACTTTTGTTTACTCGACCAGTTTTTGGGTTATTAGGCCATCTCCAGAGTACTGACTGCTGTGTCAAGCGGGTTACAATGATTAGATACAGTATGGGAAGAGATGATAAACGTCTACACTTAGATCGACATACGTAATAAAACACTTCTTTCACGTTGTGTTATTGCAGTTATCAACTTAAAAACTAAACAGTAATCAATGAATATACAATGTGTGGAGATTAAAACAACGAATAAATTTCAATATAACCTGGGAACTGGAACTACCTACTATTATAAACAAACTGATAATGCTGAAAAATAAATATATATAAGTGCCTTGGTAATAATTTTGGGTGATAATTATAGATGATGTAAGACCAGGTTTAGAGTGCCATCAAGAACTTAAAACTAATGATTACTGCATTAGTTTCATCTAAAACAATTTCTGTCTATTGAAATTAGGATTCTAAAAATTCAGGTAGCTGGAAACGGACATTATGTTGTAAGCTACACTGGGACAAAACTTAACAATATATCATATTAAATAAATACACAGTAGTTTGGAGTGTGGGGGTAAAAAAGAATCCAGTTTTTAGAATTAATATTGCCACTGTGATTGTCTGCCTTTGATCTATTAGTTACACAAATAAATAAAAGGCTAGGGCTAAATTTAGGTTTTTAGGTTTATTTTGTAATGGAGGAATGGAACAGCCAGTGTGGCAGTTGATGGAAAACTTAAGTAATTGATTGTACTATGAGGAAATGTATGAGGAGACTGAAACTGACAGTGTAGGAGGTACTGTAACTCAGGGATGAATTAAGTGCAATCCAATAGAGGCGAACTGTTTGGGTTGTGTTTGATCATTTGATACTAAATCATGGCTATGGGCTAGGTGTTTATTGATTTCAAGAGATTCTGACAGGTTGAGTTTTGGCCCTTGTTTGCTAAGTGAAGGACTTGAAACTGTGGCTGGTAGCTATGGCCCTCACTCAGTACGTGCTCAGAAAATGTGGACTCCTGAATCTGTAGTCTCCAGCTGCTTTCATGTTCAGCTAGTCTAGCTGCTATGCTCACTGCCTGACAAATATAAAATTTGTCACAATCTTGACAAGTAATTTTATACACTCATTGTTGTTTAGTATGGAGTCATGTTTTTGATATTAAAGATACACTGAAGTGTGGTGTTTTTGATGTGGTAGGAAACCCTGTAGTTGCGGGATTTCAATGGTTAGATATTTGTTGTGATATTTGTCGTATGTATGGTATTGTACACCATTTCCAGCATTCATTGGAGCGGAAGTCAGAGGGAGCACAGAGGAGGGGTACAAATTTTTTCTTTTGTTTTTTGAGCAAAATTCCAACAATCAGGGCTGGATTGTAGCCATTGGTTGTGGCAAAAAATTTGATGTCTAACTCCGATCTGAAATCCTCTTTAGAGATGGGAACAGATATGAGGCGATGTACCATGTAGTCAAAATCTGAGTTTTTGTATGTAACTGGGTGTTCTGAGGAGGCGAGTATTACTGTTTCTGTAGGTAGTTTTTTCTGTAGATTTTGAAAGAGTATGTTTAGTGATGTCTACGGTCAGATCTACTAAGTTTATGGAATTGTTATCCAACTTCCTTGTGAACAGAATGATTATATATGGGCTGCTTAAGTTTTGAAAAAAATGTAGTGAGATGTCTTGTGGTACCTGTCTACAAACACAGTACATCATCCATATATCAGTACCAGTTACAATGTTTGATCTTAGGGGTTCTTTTCTCAGAAAATTTTGTTCCAAATTATCCATAAATATATCTGCTAAATGTGGTCTTGAGTGGACTAGTTGTTTGTACAGAGCTGCTTGGAATTGGAAATAATTTTCTGCCAGGCATGTCAGAGTGGCTAGTCTCAACTCATTCACTTCTACTGGATTGATGTTAGACTTACACATCATCAGCTAGCATTTCAACACATTCCCCCACTGGTATGTTGGAATACAAACTAAAAACATCAAAAGATACTAATTTAGCAATATTTGCTGCGGGAATGTCTACTATCTTATTTACAAGATACAGTGTGTTCAGGATTCCAGCCTTGGCTTTGAATTTTGTTTTACTTTTAATTAACATGTACAATTTCTTAGCTAGTTTGTAAGAAGGAGCAGTGTATGAGGACTCCACTGGACGGATAGGTACTAACTGGTTATGTAAGTTAGATTGTCCATATAGTTTTGGAGGGGAAGGATATATGTTGCTTAAGGATCGTACTACTTAAATGTGGCTTTGCATGAACTTAATACACTCTTAACATCCTCTTTGAATTTTGTGGTAGGATCCTTATGAAGGACTTGGAAACATACAGGGCTCTGTAAGTCATTGAACTTTTGGAGATAATCGAGTTTGTTCAATAGTACAATACTGTTACCTTCATCAGATCGTGTTGCAATGATATCCTGTTGTTGTAGTTTCTTTCTGAATGTACTGAGGGTGTGGAATTCCTTAGCCTGTAGGGTGTTGCAGTCAAATGTTGCTACTTTTTTAATTGCCTGAGCAACTAAATGTTTTGCCGTAAGGTCTCTACCTAATGCATATTCAGTATCTACTTTCATGAGATCTGTTTTTCTGGTGGAAGATAGGGAGGAGCATATTTAAAACCTTTTTCTAGCACATTGTGTTCATTTGTCGAAAGGGTTAAGTCTGAAAAGTTAATTACTCTTTCTGAAAACTTTTGTGGACACTTACGGGTTGGCGAAAAACTCATATCACTCAAATGAACTAATTTCTGATTTTGTCGTAAAAATATATCATGGAGCAAGTCATTCACAGTCAGGCACATCGAATTCACACGTGTGTAACCTCGACGTAAGAGTAGAGTGGATAACTTTAAGATGAGTACTCACAGTCACGACAGAGGTACCATTTCTTGATTTCTTCCTTAATCCACGTAAATTTTGCGACTTCAATGGCTTTTCATGCAGCTGCTGACGTTCCTCATGACCTTATCGTGATGTACTTAGGCGTAATGTTACGTTGAAGGGACTGTTGATTAAACCAAATATGCTGTATCGCCTTTGCTTTGTGTCTCAGTAGTCTACTGTAAAATACGGATAATTTTGCTGTGGTGGCACATTTTATCATTTTGACTGATTCTTCCGTCGCTTTTTGGTATAACATAATCGGATAAATAGAAAAACACAATTTTGTGTGTGTTCTACGAGTTTCGTTTACTTTACCGGTTTTCGGCTTATTAGGCCATCTTCAGAGTACTGACTGCTGTGTCAAAAAAGTGTGTGTTCTACAAGTTGAGTTTCGTTTACTTAACCGGTTTTCGGCTTATTAGGCCATCTTCAGAGTACTGACTGCTGTGTCAAAAAAGTTACAATGTTTAGGTACAGTACGCGAAGAAATGACGAATGTCTACACTTCGATCGACATACATAGTAAAACACTTATTTGACATTGTGTTATTACAGTTATCAACATAGAAACTAAACAGTAATAAATGAATATACAATGTGTGGAGATTAAAACAAGGAATAAAATTTAATATAAGCTGGGACGTGGGAGGCCACGGTGGAGTAGCCGGGCGGTCTAAAGCTTCTCGCTGCGGAGCGCGCGGTTGCTCGCCGTGGAGTTTCGAGTCCTCCCTGGGGCATGGGTGTGTGTGTTTGTCCGTAGGTTACTTTACCTAGGTTTAAGTAGTTTGTAAGCTACGGACTGATGACCACGCAGTGTGGTCCGATAGATTTACAGACATCTGGGACCTAGGACTACCTACTATTATAATCTGATAATGCGGAAAAATAAATATATATAAGTGCCTTGATAATAATTTTGGGACGATAATTATAGATGGTGTTACATATGACCGTTGTAAGGCCAGGTTTGGAGTGGCATCAAGAACATAAAATGAATGGTTACTGCATTAGATTAAACTAAAACAAATCTGTTTAATGAAATTAGTATTCTAAAAATTCAGGTAGCTGAAATTGGATATTATGTTGTAAGCTAAACTGGGACCAAATTTTGAAAACTTAAAGATAAATCATATTAAATAAATACACAGTAGTTTGGGACTGTGGGGGTAAACAAGGAATTCAGTTTTTAGAATTAATATTGACACTGTGATTGTCTGACTTTGATATATTAGTTATACAAATAAATAAAAGGCCAGGAGTAAATTTAGGTTTTTAGGTTTATTTTGCAATGGAGGAATGGAACAGCCAGTGTGGCAGTTGACGGAAAACTTAGATAATTGATTGTACTATGAGGAAATGTATGAGGAGACTGGAACCGACAGCGTAGCAGGTAATGTGACTGAGGGATGAATTAAGTGAAATCCAATAGGGCTGAACCGTTTGGTTGTGTTTAACCATTTAATATTAAATCAGGGCTATGGGCTAGGTGTTTATTGATTTCAAGAGCTTCTAATAGGTTACGTTTTGGCCCTTGTTTCCTAAGTGAAGGACTTGAAACTGTGCGTTCATGATCAGCTAGTCTAACTGCTATGCTTGTGACTGACCAATATAAAATTTATCACAAGTTTGTTTTACTATGTATGTCGTTCTAAGTACTCTGAAGATGGCCTAATAAGCCGAAAACCGTTTACGTAAACAAAAATAAACTTGAAGAACACACACTTTTTTTTAACTTCAATATCGCTTTAGTTAATAAGAGAATTTTCCGCAAGAAATTTTTAAAGGTACCCAATGAAGTAGCAAGTAGTGGCATTGTGCTCAAAGACTGGTCACATTTCTGCAAAAGACGCTTTTAGGTGAGAGATTTCTATTTCTGTTGTTCCTGTGCGTGATATATCTCTTCCACGTTTATGGAGTTCCATATAGCTATCCGCGACATCATTCATTGTATGTTCCACGTATGACATCAGTACCAGTATCATCGATGACGTTTATTTGATTGTCTCACTAATTGCCTTCACGTCTGCTTTAAATCATTAACTAATGGGAAGAGAACAATGGACTTAATTCATGTTTCCATTATATCTATTGCAATATATAAATACCGCTACTTTAGCTGCTGAATGTCTTTTGGCGAGGGCAGATTGATAGTCTTTTTGTAGGATAACATAGGGAAAACGCACTGTTGTCATTTCAAATGCTCTATATAAGATATGGAAGGTCGGAAAAAATAACACTTATCCTTGTTACAATTGAGACGCACCTGATGAAGGCGGAAGAACACGCGACGAAGATTGTCAAGATGAGCGGTGGAAGTAGGACCTGTGAGAACAGTGTTGACAAGGTAGGTAATGCATCCCAGAATGTCATGTAAAAGTTGTTTCAAACACTTTCAGAAAATGACCTGGGCATTGGCCAGTCCAAACATGAGATGTATCAGTTGAAACAAACCGGCGGGGTGTTAAAGATGGTGAACTGTTGAGATGCAGGATCGATTGTGAACTCAAGTTTCTCCTCTGCAAGGTCAGTATTGGAAAAGTATTTTTCCCGTGATAAATGGCGAAATAGGTCTTCTGGGTGAGGAAATGGAAAATCTTCAGTCTGCAGTTGAGGGTTAAGGGTGGTTTTACAATCCCCACAGATACGATGTCTGACACGCTTCTGAACGCGGGGATTAGCCCAAACGCTGAACCGGATGAGCTGGAGCACACCTTCTTGTTGGAAGCAATCCAATTCTTCCTGTAGCAGCTGCAGAAAAGCTAAGGGGCCTTCCGCAGCCCTGCAGTATCATGGAAGAGGAGATGGGGAGAGGTGGAGGGATGCCTTGAAATCCATGGTGGACCTGGTACCAGGCGATAAAACATCCTGGAATTCAGTACATAGGGCATTCACACCCGGATATTCCACTTGAGATAAAAGGTGCACGAGACCATTGATCATCAACTCAGTCTTAAGGCTTTAGGCCCGGCGGTCTGAGCAATCTTTTCGATCTTGTTCGGAATAACGTAACATGAAGGTAGACAGACGACAGCAGTAGTGGCAGTTGCTGTCATGATTTGCATGGCGAACGGCCTGCCTCCTGGTTCTTGGGGAACTGTGTGGTTGCTTGTATGGCGGCGACGTCTTCCTGGTCAGCATGGTTCACATTGTGGACTGCAGTGACATCTGCCCATGACCCCAACCTGCGGTCGGCGGCTGCGGAGACTTCAAATTTGAACGCCAGCTCACTTATTTGTTTGAGTTAGTTTCATGGCATCCTGGCAGAAGGCCACGTTGAACCTGCTTGTGCCATATGATCCCGAACCAAATCATCAGCAAAGCATATGACGAAATTGCACTTCCGGCTAAGACCTTGGAGACCCTTGGCGACTCATTGTCTATAGGTCTTGTTGGATTTCTTCCTACATTGGTAAAACTCCACCCCTGCAGCCAGCATGTGGTAGAAAATGAGACCTTCACAAATACTGATCAAGGAAAGGGTATCTGGATCACATGGCTGAAGTTTAGTGAGGATGACGTACATATGTGAAAGGTTCCATGATTGAAAATAGGCTCCTTGGTCTTGTACTTGACTAACATTATGAACCCTGAAGTACTCGCGAATTCTCCTCTAATGGGTTTCCCATTCTGTGGAGTCTTCATTAAATGCTGGGAACAGCGTCGGCATCATTGGTGACCGATGGTAGATCTGAACTTCAGCGATGAGTTGTTGCTGCAGCTGAACCAACTGTCAGAAAAAAAATCGTTCCATAACTGATTAACTGATAGGTCTTGCTGTCATGTCATCTTCTTTGGGGTTCGAGTCCCGACTCGTTAGCACTGTTATATTTTAAAGCTTGGTTCTTCAACACTTATTTGTGTAACTTCTTACACTATAATCAAATTTGATGGTAGTTCTTAGGTCTGTCGAGGTTTGCCGGAGTGTGGTCTCCACTCGGTCGCCATCTGTCTTTGGCCTTCAGTCTTCAGATAGCGGAGGCTTCTTCTTCATAGTCACTGACTGCTGACTTCGTAGTGACGCGATAACTGCTGGGACAGCCATCTGTCAGGACCTGTATATAAACACAGGTAGACGGAACGATATGAAGCTGATCTGGCACAGCGACCTCTCCAAGAAATGGTGCGAATTAGGATCGCGAACATTAATTTTTTTTTATCTGCTCTGTTATTGGTACTGCCACCTTGACGTTGTTCCATAAGGCTGGCATTCCATTGATAGAAATCTAAGTAGAAAAATCATTAGTATTTATGTAAACTTCCTTTCACATTTTAATATCATGTAATGCAATCAAGAGTCAAAGAAATTGTTACATATGGCTAATACCCTGCACAACTCTTATGAGGGAGGGGAGCCCGCGTCTGAACAGCACATCGTAAGACATCCAAGATAAGGTCAGTAACGTTCATGTCTGGGGAGATTCATGGCGAGCCCATTAGTTTAAACTCAAAAGAATACTCTTGGAGCAGCTCGTATAATTTCTGAATCTGAGGGAACAACAATGTCCTGCTGGAATTGCCCAAGAATGTCGAAATACACACTGGACAATGGATGCAGATGAGGTGGTCGGATTCGTAGATACATGTTACATCGAGACCTATCAAGGTGTCTCACATTATTCCAAAGGCACACAAGAGGTTGTATACAGTTAAGAACCGCACACGTCTATTGTATCTACATAATTGGAAACGAGACTTGTAAGATCAGCCAGCAAGTTTCCAGTCATTAACAATCAATGCCGTTGTTCCGCTCCAAAGCAAGGTGTAAATCTTTGTTTTGTGCAGTCAGCAAGGTTTCACGTGTGTGCCTTCAGCTCCGAAAGCCGATATCGATGGTTATTCGTTGATTACTTCGCACACTGACATTTGTTGAGGGCCCAACTTTTAAATCCGCAGATACTTGCGGAGGCTTTGCATTCCTTTATGTTCAGTAATTCTCATCAGTCGTCGTTTGCCTAAATCTTGCAGGATCTCTTTGCGGCCGCATCAATGTCGGAAATTTGCTGTTAATTTCCTGTCTACTCGGTGCACACATGAAATGGGAGTGCGGGAAAATCACCGTCTCCTTGCTATCTCGAAGATTCTGTGTCCAGTCTCTTGTGCGCCGACTATACACCATGTCCTAACTCACATAAGTCGTTTACCTCCCATTATAGCAGCAGCAGACACCTATTGCCTTATATTTGTGTTTCCGACCGCAGTGCCGTCCTCTGAGTGTTTACATATCTCCGTCTTTGTATTTTCATGCCTATACCAAGTCCGTTGGCTGTTCTGTGTAATTCGTCAGTTTTACTAGCAGTTGGGGCTTGAACGTGGGTTGATTGTAAGCTGCTATAGCGTGGTGTAGCATGTTTCACCGCAGATACAAATATGTTTTATTTCTACATACCCTTGTTCAGAGGTAGATGAATAATTACCGCGATATATATATATATATATATATATATATATATATATATATATATATATATATATAGTGACAAAGTATAGGTAACAACTCATCATAAAGACGGTTGCTGAACCGCAGACAGGCACGTAAGATAGACAAAATTACATACATCAGAAGACTTAGATATTTACTTAAGTATCTTTCTTTCTTTCTCAGTTTTATTTCTATTAACAAGAACCTGCTCCAGTAATCTTTGTTTAAATAGGAACGAGTAATTGGTGCTGTTTCCATTACTTAAATCATGAAATGGTTGTCCGGACTGTATACCCATTAGATTTCCATCTGATTATGGTGAAGCGATAGCTCCTTACTTAACAGCTATATACAACCGCTCTGTCAAAGGAAGATCTCTACCAAAAGATTGGAAAGTTGCACAGGTCACACCTATATTCAAGAAAGGCAGTAGGAGTAACCCAATCTATTTCACTGACGTCAGTTTGCAGCAGGAACATATACTGTATTCAAATATTATTAAATGTCTCGAACGGAACGATCTATTGACCCAAGGTCAACACGTATTTAGTAAATATCGTTCATACGAAACACAACTAGCTCTTTATTCACAGGAAGTGATGGGTGCTATCGACAAGGGTTCGCAAATCAATTCCGTATTTCTTGATTTGCAGAAGGCTTTTGACACCGTACCTCACAAACGGCTTTTAATCAAATTGCGTGGTTATGGTATATCGCCTCAAATTTGCGATTGGATAGGGGATTTCCTGTCAGTGAGGACACAGTTCGTAGTAACCGATGGTAAGGCATCGACTAAAACAGAGGTGATATCGGACTAAAACAGAGGTGATATCGGGCGTTCCACAGGGTAGTGTTATTGGTCCTCTGCTGTTCCTTATGTACATAAACGATTTGAGAGGAAAGCTAAGCAGCTCTCTTAGGTTGTATGCAGATGGCACCATCATTTACCGTCTAGTAAAATCATCTGAAGATAAAAAACAACTGCTGAATGATCTGAATAAGGTGTCACTATGGTGTAAAAATTGGCAATTGACTCTAAATAATGAGAATTGTGAAGTCGTCCATACGAGTACGAAAAGAAGTCCGTTAAACTTTCTTTACAAGATAAATCAATGAAACGTGAAGGCCGTAAACTGCACAAAATACCTAGGAATTACTATTACTTCAGACTTAAACTGGAAAGAACACGTAGATAATGTCGTAGGAAACGCGTTCCAGACAATGCGGTTTATTGGCAGAACCTTTAAAAGATGCAACAGAACTACAAAAGAAACTGCATACACTACGCTCATCCGTCCATTTTTGGACTATTGTTGCCTAGTGTGGGATCCTTATCAGGTGGGTTTGACTGAGGATATCGAAAGAGTCCAGAGAAGGGCAGCTCGTTTCGTATTGTCACGATACAGGGGAGACAGCGTTACGGAAATGATACAGGATCTGGGATGGGATTCATTACAAGGAAGACGCTTATCGCTGCGGCGTGGGCAGCTTACGAAACTCCAATCGCCAACATTCTCCTCCGAATGCGAAAATATATTGTTGACTGCCACTTACATAGGTATAAATGATCATCAGAATATAATACGAGTAATCAGAGCTCGAACGGAAAGATTCAGGTGTTCTTTCTTCCCGCGCGCTATTGGAGAAAGGAATGGGAGGTATACAGTATAACGGTGGTTCGATAAACTCTCTGCCAGGCACTTAAATGTGATTTGCAGAGTATCCCATGTAGATGTAGATTTAGAATGAAAATGCCAAATTTCCTTACTACATGTAACTCGCACTGTTTAGTTTATTAATTTTTTACAAATAACTAGTACTGCTTCCATTATTCAAATTGTGAATCAAACAGTGTGAATCAAGCATTCAAACAAATTGCCTATTATGAACGAACCGAACAAAATTAGAAAAAGAAAAACTAGCTGTGAACTGTGGCTTGCTCGTCTAATCCAAGCTACTTGGTGGCCGTTGTGTGGGAAAGGATGGACCGTGGACTGTTTAAGAGCAAGTCATAACGCGATAGCAGTCGTTTCACTGTGTGACTGAGCACGTAATAGCCACTAACAGTGAACTGATGAAATTACATTGAATTCAACAATATAATAAAGATAGTTTAAAACTCACCGAAAAGACGTAACGCCGAGCTACCACATCCACATAAAACACACATTCAACACTTAATCTAACGGCTATGGACTTCTTCACAATAATGGACATTCACGCAGTCACACTGGCAAACTTCACACAGCTGTCATCTCCAACCGCCGCAGCTCGTCTTTACATCTTTGCAGTGAGTTTCAAACCGTCCTTATTATATTGTTGAAATTAAATCACAGATGAACAGTATCGTTCATCCAGGGACAAAAGTTTCACAATAGTGGTTGTGTAGACAGATTTAATTTTGAATATAGGGCGTAATATCAATTTCTTCGTGGAACGTTCGATCACTTAAGTAAAACAGATGGATTGAGACTAGACTAAAAGATTCCATTAAATCACAGTTGTATCGGACTACGGTCTTTCATTCAGTAGAGCTTCATATTTTAAAGCTATCTTATTTACTCAACTGATAATCATGTCCATGAAAAAATGTGTACAAAGAAGTGTGTGTGTGAAGCAAATTAGAGCATGAAGCACATTTGATGAATACCATACTTGAGCAACTAACCTGTAGATAGCAAAATGGAAGCCAACTGTCGACAATGCTATAAATTACCTTTTACCTTTATATGTCAAGCACATGTCCCGTATTACACATAATACGCAATATAGAAAAAATGTGAACCCAGGACCCTCGAAACAATAAACGTACGCTTTATCGACATCCTCATGGGAGGTCAACACGACGACGCCCTTTTACGTATATGCTTTTTCTGTGCTACATAAGACAGGTGTTACTCAATACTTCCCGTTTCCGCACGTTATCCTGGACGGCAGAACACAGCATGAATTAGATCGAAGTTTCGGTTAAAACTATCTATATCTAACGTTTGGTAGCGATCTAATTGCCTGACACCTGGAGGTTTGGGTGTAAGACGTTCACGCAGACCTCACACACTGCAGAACGTGCATCGTGTGAAAACGTGCCGTGACCGTCATTGCTAAACGCAAACTGAGTAGAAGCACCAGACTCAGGCTTTACCATGTGCTGTATATCCTTGTTTCTCGTCAATAACAAGTGTAATATTCCACCCAAAATGAGGTGCTGCCTCATTTGTGACACAAATGCAAGATGTCTCTCTGTCGATTGCCTCAAATCGGCGACAATTTCGGGCGACCCTGCCATTCACGAGTAGTTGCAAGTACATTTCGACGTTAATTGCGCCATAATCGCTGACGTACAAAGACATGTTGGTATACGGCTTTTCACCGATAACGTATTTCGAAATAAACATAGTGTGTGTCAGCGTAGTGAACACATGTCCACATGCGGCAGCAGGACAGCGATTGCTGCATAGAAATCGTTATGCAGCGGCCCGTCTGGAATTTTGATTTGAAGCCCGCTGAATATTTATGAGGCGGCAGAATAGCACCAAAATACAAAGAATAGCGTCGATGCAGGCTCTCTGCAGCTCTATCGTTTCAGGAAAACTATTCTCCGACTGGTAGTGTTTCAAAGCAATGATGCATCAGTACACTCAACCTCATTCCGTCACAGGAGTTAATCTACATTCCCGTAATTATTTCTAAAATATTTTCTTTATCTTTCAAAATGAAAATAACAGTCTCGTGCGAAAAGTGATTTTACAATTTATTTGATAAGGTGACCGTATTCGATCTCGTCTGAGGCCATCAACGACGACTTGGCCCGATGATGGTCTCAGCCGTGATCTAAACCGGTCCCCCTATCAAATAAATTGTAAAAACATTTATGAACGTGACTGTCATTCTCATTTTGAAATATATACCAGTTCGCTGTTATCCAAAAGGAAATTATGTTTTCAAAACTCATTAATTTACTTCACTGCATACTGCATACTGAATTCTCTATTCATTACGCTTCATCTACTGTGATTGTTTGTTTGTTTGTAAGTCTTATGGACTTAACTACGGGGTCATCAGTCCCTAAACTTACAAACTACTTATGAACTACTTACGAACTAGGACGGCACAAATATCCATGCCCGAGGGGGGATTCGAACCCCCGACCATAGTGGCCGTGCAGACCGTGACTGAAGCGCCTCAGTCCCCTCGGCCACCACGGCCGGCCATCTACTGTGAAACTGTGCACTTCTCGTGATCGGTGAAAGCCACTCTATTTGCCATATCAACACAGTGAAATATCGCCCGGCATTATCAAGATAACTTAATAAACTTTGCTTAAAACTTATGTATAAGATGTTTCAACAAAGAGGAATGAAGTTCGCCAATCATTTATCAGGGAATCATAGCAGATTGAGGGAAGGGGTGAAATTATGTGTGACGGCATAGTTGACTTATTGGTAAATAGCACATTTACTATTACGGAACAGTTCTGTCTTTCATTTTGATAAACTTGTATCTCAGTAAAGTCATCGCACGTGAGGTTATACTCACATTACGACTTATCTTAGAAGATGGATTAAGAAAAGTGAAACCTATGTTTTTTAGCATAAGTGGATCTGGAAAAAGCTTCTGATAATGTTGACTGGAATACACTCTTTCAACTTTTGAAGGTAGAAGGGGTAAAATATTGGGAGCGAACAGCTATGTTCGAAAACCAAACAGCAATTATTAGAGTAGAAGGGCATAAAAGGGTCGCAGTGGTTGGGAAGGGAGTAAGGGTTGTAGCCTTTACCAGTGATGTTCAATCTGTACATTGAGCGAGCTATGAAGGAAAGTAAGGAGAAATTTCGAGAGGGAATTAAAGTCCACGGAAAGAGAATAAAAACATGGCGGTTTACTCACGACTTAGTAATTCTGTCAGATAGAGCAAAGGACCCAGAAGAGCAATTAAACGGAATGGATAGGGTCTTGAAAGGAAGGTATAAGATGAACATTAACAAGAGTAAAACGAAGGTAGTTTAATGTAGCGCCAGAAAATCAGGCGATCCTGAAGAAATTAGATTAGGTAATCATACAATAAACGTAGTAGATGAGTTATGCCGGCCGCGGTGGCCACTACGGTCGGGAGTTCGAATCCCCCCTCGGGCATGGATATTTGTGCCGTCCTTAGCTAGTTCATAAGTAGTTTGTAAGCTTAGGGACTGATGACCCCGTAGTTAAGTCCCATAAGCTTAACAAACATTTGAACATTTTTTTGAAACGTGGACGATAAGGAGTTCAGCCAAAAATATGATAGAAGCATTCGCAATTTGATGCTATAGACGAAAGATGAAAATTAGATTGATAGATCACGTAACTAATGACGATGTGCTTAACATAATTGCGGATAAAAGGAGTTTCTGGCATAACCTGACTAAGAGCAGGGAAAGGTGGTGGGAGACATTCTGAAACATCAAGGAATAGTCAACTTAGCATTAGAAACAAGTGTGTGGAGTAAACCTCGTAGGGAGAGAGAGAACGAGGGATGAATACATCAAACATATTCAAGAGGATATAGATTTCCGTACGTATTCACAGGTGAAGAGACTTGCACAGGACAGGGTAGCATGGAAAGCTGAATCAAACCAGTCCGCGGACTGAAGACCACAACAACAACAACAGCAAAGTCAACGTATCAATGTGGCTTTTGTCGGATGTGAATTCTTATCACTATAATATCATATCGTCACGAAGATGGGACTAAAATTTTACATTCATAAAGGTAGCAAATGTAATTACTAGGGCTTAAGTTCATAATTATAAAGTTCACATAATTCGTATGTTTGCAAGTATTCGTCTTCAAATCTAGTTGTGACCAGCCAAGTTGACAATTATTGCACCAAAAGAAATCAATCGTTCTTCGCTTCGGAACGATTTAATTAGGACGTATCAAGTTTACACTACGACGCGGGGTATGTGGTAATTAATATGAGCATGAGTAGTTGATTATAATTTGGTTTATCGACGACGTCCACTTTCATTTTGATGGGCTCGTCAGTAAACTAAATTGATGCATTTTCATGGCGTCGAATCCGAATTCCGCAATAGGATCTTCAACGGGTGACTGTTTAGTTTGCGATGTTCAGTCACGGAATGATAGGTGCGATATTCCTCGATGGCACGATAACTGTCAAACTGTACGTGAAGGAAGGTGACTTGTTCCCTATTATCAACCGTTAACAGATTTTGGAAAAATGTCGTTCTTGCAATACGCAGCTCAACCTAATCAAAGCAGGAGGAATTCGATATCTTGGAGGAGCACTTTGTAGGCAGCAATCTGGCTTTGTGGTATCCAGAAGCCACTGGATCTGAACATATGCGGCTCCTTTTTTTTGGGGGAGTATATTAAACTAGTGGTGCACCACACAGTATAATAACCGATTACTCCTTCGCAATTTGCGAAGTCTGCCGACTTTAGTTACTTTTCGTAGGTGGTCTACCGCTAGCGAAAAGGGGATTCGACTTACGGTCCGGCACAAACTTTCATTCGTCACCAAATGGTAGACCTGCAAAAAATGCAGCTGAATTTGGCAGACTTCGCACAGTGCGAAGGAGTAATTGATTACTTAATTTCATATATATGTAGCTGCTAACCATCTAAATTCTAAAATGTCTGTTCCTTTGGAACAGATCACTCAAAATCGTTGGTGAGCTGAAAATAGCCATTCAGGGATCATCAACAGTGTCGATGTCAAAACACTTTAGGGTGTCATGAAAAACTTGTAAGTAATTATTTTATATATACAGGGTGGTCCATTGATAGTGTCCGGGCCAAATATCTCACGAAAAGTATCAAAAGAAAAAAGCTACAAAGAACAAAACTTTTATAACTAACAGGGGGAGAACAGATGGTGCTATGGTTGACCCGCTAGATGGCGCTGCCATAGGCCAAAATGATATGAACTGCATAAAAAAAAAAAAAAAAAAAAAAAAAAAAAAAAAAAAAAAAAATAGGTACCAATAATTTTCTTATATAATCGTCTATTACGTTAATAAATGCAGTCTAAGAATATCGGACGATGCTGAAGGAATTAGATTAGCTAACGAAACAATAAAGCTGGTAGATGAGTTTTGTTACTTGGACAGTAAAATAACATGCGATAGACGGAGTACAGAGGACATAAAATGCAGAATGGTTATCGGAAGAAAAGCGTTTTTGAAAAAGAGAAATTCGTTATGGAATATTAATTTAACTGTAAGGAAGTCTTTTTCGGGGGCATTTGTGTGGAGTGTTGTATGGGAGTGAAACATGAACGATAAATAGTGTGGACAGAAAGAGAATAGAGTCTTTTGAAATGTGGGTGGATCGCGTGACTAATGAAGAGGTACTGAACAGAATTGGGGAGAAAAGTACTTTCTGGCACACCTTAACTAAAAGAAGGGATCGATTGGTAGGACACATTCTTAGACATCAAGGAACAAGGAATCGTAAATTTAGCAATGAAGGGAAGTGTGTGGCGTAAAAGTCGCAGAGGGCTACCAAGAGATGAATACAGTAAGAAAATTCAAATGGATGTAGGTTGGCGTTCTTATGAAGAGATGAAGAGGCTTGCCCAGGATAGAGTAGGGTGGAGAGTGCATCAAACCAGTTTCCAGACTGAAGACTTCAACGGCAACATGTAAATAAATATGAATGGTTTATTTGGGACACTTTGTCGTTTTGCGATAGATGGCGCTGTAATATTCAGAAACACATTGATCACCATTTTAGACGAACAGTGGGTAACAGGTAGGTTTTTAAATTATATCACAGAAGGGGCTAGGTACGTTTATACTTTATTTCGGTTGTTACAATGTGATACACTTACGTTTGTGAAATTATCATATATTTGAGAACGCATGCAGCTTCTGCATCATTACGTGTAATTACTTCATGACTTCAATCAATGCTCAAAATTATGTCCTTCAACTTCAATGCATTGACAATACGCGTAACGAAATTACTCTCAACAGCGAGTAGTTCGCCTTCAGTAATGTTCTCACATGTATCGACAATGCGCTTACGCATGTTGTCAGGCGTTATCGGTGAATCGCGATAACAAACATCCTTCAATTTTCCCCACAGAAAGAAATCCGTGGATCTAAGATCCGGTGAAAGTGCGGACCACGGTATGGTGCTTCTACGACCAATCCACCTGTCATTATATATTCCATTTAAGACCGCTTCAACTGCACGCGGGCCTTGTGCCGGACACGCATCAAAGTACATCGCCATTCTGTCATAGAGTGAAAAATCTTGTAGTAAAATCGGTAGAACATTACCTAAGAAATCAGAATACATTGCACCATTTAGATTTCCATCACTAAACTAGGAGCCAAATTATCCTTCCTCCCATAATGTCGCACCTTAAATTAACTCGTCAAGCTCGCTGATGTTTGGTTCTTTGTAGTTTTTTTCGTTTGGTGCGTATATCGTAAGATATTTGGCCCGGTCACTTTCAATGAACCACCCTGTATATATTGTCAGTGGGAGAGTATTGGACGGAGTCTACGGTCGGGGGTTCGAATCCCCCTTCGGGCATGGATATTTGTGCCGTCCTTAGTAGTAGCTAGTTCGTAAGTTGTTTGTAAGTTTAGGGACTGATGACCCCGTTGTTAAGTCCCATAAGCTCTACAAACATTAGTAGTGGACGGAGTCAAAAATGGGATTGAGACTCACAAGGATCACGTTTGACCTCTAACACTCGGAACCGCACGAAACAATGCTTAGAGTAACAAATATCGTAAACAAAACAGTGGTATGCGCCATTTCCATGCAAAACGCTGCACTTATCTACTAGCGTCATCCATGGTGGCATAGTGTAGCTAACAAGTGCTCCACTTGCTCAAGTGGTAGAGCTGCAGTACGTATTTGTCTCTTGGAGTGTTTGAAAGCGAATTAACTGTGTGCATTGCAGTGATACCACGAAGCGAATTAATGATACGCATGTGTTGCCAATATTAGGCACCAATTTCCGACCTGCTGAATATGGAAATGACATCCCAGCCGAGGATATGCCGCTCGCTCATATACTACAAACGTTATTTCATCGTGAAACTTTGTGATTCATAATCAATTTGCTACAGCTTTGTTTTAAGCACTTCATCGATATCCATCATCTGCTCTTTGAGGACTAATATAAGCACTTTCTGGTGTGTTGAGGTACTGCTGAAACAGTGTGTTTTGCAGTACTTTAAGGAGAGAGATTTTGGCACTGCAGATTGAATATGTAATAATTAAATGACGCAATTAAACTACTTTTAATTTCTTTCCTATGGTATAATGTTCAAATGTTTGTATAGTCTATGGGACGTAACTACGGGTTTGGCAGTCCCTAAACTTGCAAACTACTTATGAACTAACTAAGACTAAGGACGGCACATATATCCATGCCCGAGGGGGGATTCGAATCCCCGACCGTAGTGGCCGTGCAGACCGTGACTGGAGCGCCTCAGTCCCCTCGGCCACCGCGGCCGGCCCTATGGTATAATTTTGTTACTTTGTTTCTTTCTGTTAATATGTTACTTAAAGTACTACACAACGTTTTGCATGAAAATGACGCACACCACTGCCCTGTTTAATATTGCCTCTTATTCCAAGCATCGTTTCGTGCGCTTCCTAGCGTTCGAGGTTAAAGGTGTCCCTTGTTAGGATACATGGCAAAGAAAATTTCTATGTGCGAAGCCACTCTCGCATCATCGTGTTATGAGCGTAATTGTGTAGTCAGAGCAGCGAGCAGGAAAATTAGGTATATAATGCTAATCATGGCACAAATATACAAACGGTTCAAATGTTTTTAAATCTATCGGACCAAACTGCGTGGTCTTTTGTCCGTAGCTTACAAACTACTTAAAACTAGGTAAACTAACCTAAGGACAACACACACACACACACACACACACACACACACACACACACACACACACATGCCCCAGGGAGGACTCGAACCTCCGACGGTGAGCAACCACGCTCCGCAGCGAGGCGCCTTAGACCGCTCGGCTACTCCACCGCGGCACATATTTACACACTGTTATGTTAACTAGTCTGTGTAAAATATGGCCACGTGCTTTTTGTTGGAGTTCTGATAATGTTACTTCATGTGTATTGACGTGGTTTCTGTTCCGAATCGATAAGTGAAAGATTTCAGTTTGAACCAGTGTTGTTTTTTTTTGGATAATATATTCGATATCCGTGTTAAACATTTCGGAGAAGAGCAATTGAAATATGGCCTCTTGTAGTCCACGATTCAATGGTACGATTTCACATATACTTTTAGATCTCGAAATTGATGATTGGTACACGTATGAAATGAATTTTTGAATATAATGGATGCTACTTCAAAGAAAGTGAGTAAATTTATAAAGTCAATTTCGCAAAGTCCTTAAATATTTTGTTACTTTTCGTAGGTACACCATATTTAGATGACGATGAGAAGATGATACATTTAAAACCTATTGCAATTCTCTTTTGAAAACTTTGATGTGATCTGGGCAAATAAGGATTCACAAAGAGAGAGAGAGAGAGAGAGAGAGAGAGAGAGAGAGAGAGAGAGAGAGAGAGAGACAGGGAGGTAAAGAGAGAAAATAATAAAAAAGTAAGATGTTAATTTTGCGAATAATTGTGTGAGTGTGACTGGTGACGCTACATATTGAAGGATGGCCTTGAGATTCTATAGTAAGCATTGTTTTTTTATAACTTTGTTTTTGTTTCCCTTGAGGTCTTCAGTCAGAAGAGTAATTGTTGGTAGCAGATCATCACGTTATTCTGTCCCGTGCTGATTAACAACTGAACAACCAGGTAACTGTATTACTTCCTTGTTTTCCTTCTAAAGTTTTACAGTACTAAAGTGAAAATTCCTTGCTGCCTCTGAATGTATCCTACGAACAGGTCCCTCCTTTTCGTAAATATCAGCTCGTCTCACTTGTATTGGGTGCTTCCTCGTTACTCACGCGCAGTGCCTATCTAATCATCAACATTCTTCTGTATCGTCAAATTCCAAACGATTCTATCCGCTTCTTGTTGAAATGTATTTCGCACATACCACCCCAGAATAAGACAACATTGCAAACAAATGCCTTCAACAAAAACTTCAGAATATCTAACACTCGACGTTAAAAAAATTATCCTCCTGAGAAAGGATCTCCTTTCAAGTGTTCTACATTTTATTTCTCCTCTACTCTGGACGCACGCAACTTACTTTACTAATAAAACAACCAAACTCTTGTTTTGTAATCCAATTCCGTCTGCTTAAAGTAATTTATTTAATTTGAGTACATTCCATTACCTTTGACCTGGTTTAAAAAAATCGCGTTGGCCCGTTCCACGACCCACATTTGCAAATAATGTAAGTGTAAATAAATGTTCAAATGTTTGTACAGCTTATCGGACTTAACTGCGGGGTCATCAGTCCCTAAACTTACAAACTACTTATGAACTAGCTAATCCTAAGGACGGCACAAATATCCATGCCCGAGGGGTGGATTCGAACCCCCGACCGTTGTGGCCGTGTCGACCGTGACTGGAGCGCCTCAGTCGCCTCGGCCACCGCGGCCGGCTAAGTGTAAATAATTAACAATAAACAAATGTTCCTATACGTATTGAATTTTTTATGATTTTATTTATTTTTCGTATATTTCACTTAATATTATTAATTTTTGTTAATTTTGTCCAAAATCAAAAATAAAAAATTATGGGTAAACCTACAGTGTATCGTAAAACATGCGAAGGCGATCTTTTTAATAAGTGTATGAGTTATGTTCCTCCACTGTATTCTTCGTTTCAGTAGCTGCACAAGTAATCGCATTCAACCAGGACGAATTTATTAGAGTGTAAGTTGATGTACCTGACAATAGAGTAACTTGTAGCTCGCAGTGTACACAGCGGCCTTTTGTTCCAGGTACAGCCGGACGGCGCTAGCAGACAGCCCGGCGCCACTCTCTCGTAAGTGCAAACAAAGCTGGTGTTCAAATATTTCGCAGTATTGCATTGCTCCGGCGCACGCCTTGAGCTGCTCCCTGGTTTATTCATACCAGCGCCTCGGTGTAACAACGGCAACACCAGCGCCGCGACGGCGCCGCCTGCAAGCTTACGTCAGTGCCGTCTGCAGGAGACAGCGTCCAACTTTGCAGTAGGGCTTGAATCTTCTAGTTATCGTATTGCGCAACGAATTGTTTCAGTAGGTGGACGGAGTCGCCAAAGGTAGTCCTTTTATCGTTTCTGGTGGCCAATTTGTTCACGGAATACTTCGAGAAGAAGGCGTTAGAATCTACTGACTTGGAACGAGCAGTATTCTGGAGATATGAAATGTTGAAGTTAATTACAAGTCTTTCTAAAACATCTACATGCACAATCAAATCTAATTTTCTCTAGCAATTAAAAAGGAGAGAATTTATTCATTCTTGGACGTTTTGCTTCGGTGCAAAGTGATGCCACTTTGCGTCATTAGGTTTATCGGAAGATGACGCATACGAATTTGCTACAAACGAATAATGAAAATTAGATGGGTAGATCCCGTAACTAATGGCGAGGTGTTTAACCTAATTGTAGAGAAAAGGAGTTTCTGGCGTATCCTAACTAAGAGAAGGGATAGATTGAAAAGACCCATCTGAGACATCAAGGAATTGTCAACTTAGCATTAGATTGTGGGGTAAAAATCGTAGAGGGAGACCCTGAGACGAATGCGGTAAGCGAAATCAAAAGGATGTAGGTTGCCGAATGTATTCGCAGATGAAGAGACTTGCACAGGACAGGGTAGCGTGGATAGCTGTACCAACTCAGTCTACGGACTGAAGACCACAACAACAACAAAAACCAATCATGATTTACTGGTGTATCAGTTAGCACATGTGAAATAATAAAATCGCAAAAGAATAGTGAGCAATAGTCGCAAAATCTCGCACAACATATTGTCGCCGCGGTGGATTACCTGTACACACTGAGGCCCCGTGCTGCGACGCGCACGGCCGTTCGCCTTCGGAGGTTCGAGTCGTCCCTTGGGCATGGGTCTATGTGTTGTCCTTAGATTACTTTAAATTATATTAAGTAGTTTGTAAGCTAGGGTCCAATAACCAAGCAGTTAGTCTCACAGATTTATGAATAAACGGACTTGTGCCACGGCCACAAGATAATCGACCTGATTTTGCTAAGAAATAGTACACAAAACTTCATAGTGCGCGTTACACGTTACTAAGCGTAGCCACAATATTCCACTAAATCAGTTAAAAAAATTAAATATTTTAATTTTGCATTAGACATAGCAGTCATTTATTTAGTTGAAATTACCCATATTCCTGCGTTGGGTGTACCACATCGAGATGCAAGTAACACAGCCACTGTCTGAGAGTATCTTCCAAAACCCATACTGCCAAATACCATCGCTGAGGCTGACGTTCACCACGAAGCCAAGTGTCGGTCGACTCTCGCAGTACGAGTTCTCGACCGGCGTACCCTTCTGTCAACACACAGAACCACTTCCCGTCCTCTCCTGCTCCTCTCCTCGAACGACCTCTCAAACTTTCACAAGCCCTCTGTAGTACGTGGCCGAGTGACGGACTAAGTACAAATACGGGCCGGCAAAGCAAAATTAGTTCCCTCACCTGGTCTGCCTGGAAATTGACGTACGTTGTGCAAAAAGTATTGAACAGATATAATGCCTGACATGAGATTCACTAATTATGTGTTTACTATAAGGTTTAGTAATTTAATACACATATGAATGCGTACGAAACAGAAAGTTGGAGCTCACGTACAGAGTTCAGTTACAAACGTCAGCGGTAGTAGTGACACCAATCCATCTGACTCCAAACGAGGGGAGTAGTTCCAGAGAAAAAAATAACTTTTCCAATAACGTTATTGGTGAGTCGTTAAATTTGTCTTTTCAAAAAAATGGTGCGTAATTTTATGGTAACTACAGATTTCACTCACATTATTGTTTATCATTTCCAATTATTTACACATCCTTCCGTTGGTTCGTCCCCGGTGAACGCGCGATCAGGCCGCAGTCTACGTTGCCAGGGAGCAACCCAGCATGTTGCATTTTTTACACGCAAAGTCTCGTTCCGGTTCAAATGTTCAAATGTTTGTATAGTCCATGGGACTTAACTACGGGGTCATCAGTTCCTAAACTTACAAACTACTTATGAACTACTTACGAACTAGGATCGCACAAATATCCATGCCCGAGGGGGGGGATTCGAAACCCCGACCATAGTGGCCGTGCAGACCGTGACTGTAGCGCCTTAGTCCCCTCGGCCACCGCGGCCGGCTCGATTCGGTCATACCCCGCTGGTACGCTGTAGCAGCTTCGGTACTTACTGTCTTCGCTTGTTGCTTCATGTACACTGGTAGAAACAATTAGGGTATCAGTTGAGATAACTAGATTGTGAAGTATTGTCAACAGCAGAAAAAAACTAAAATGAGTCTACGTCTTTCTGTCGGTTCTACGGAGAGGTGACAAGAATATTAAGGCATCCGAGATAGTGATAATAACATAAACTTACTACATAGTGCCACTCCCATGAACCACAGACATTGCCGAGGTGGGGTGGCTTGCGTGCCTCAACGATACAGATAGCCGTACCGTAGGTGCAACCACAGCGGAGGGGTATCTGTGGAGAGGCCAGACAAACGTGTGGTTCCTGAAGAGGGGCAGCAGCCTTTTCAGTAGTTACAGGGGCAACAAAAAATGTTCAAATGTTTGTTAAGCTTATGGGACTTAACTACGGGGTCATTAGTCCCTAAACTTACAAACTACTTATGAACTACTTACGAACTAGGACGGCACAAATATCCATGCCCGAGGGGGGATTCGAACCCCCGACCGTAGTGGCCGTGCTGACCGTGACTGGAGCGCCTCAGTCACCTCGGCCACCGCGGCCGGCACAGGGGCAACAGTCTGGATGATTGACTGAGCTGGCCTTGTAACATCAGCTAATGTGGCTTTGCCACACGGTTACTGCGAACGGCTGAAAGCAAGGGGAAACTACAGCCGTTACCTTTCACGAGGACATGCAGCTCTACTGTATGAACATATGATGATGGCATCCTCTCGGGTAAAATATTCCGGAGGTAAAATAGTCCCCCATTCGGATCTCCGGGCGGGGACTACTCAGGAGGATGTGATCATCAGGAAAGACAATACCGGCATTCTACGGGTCGGAGCGTGGAATGTTAGATACCTTAATCGAGTAGGAAAATTAGAAAATTTAAAAAGGGAAATGGATAGGTTGAAGTTAGATTTAGTGGGAATTAGTGAAGTTCGGTGGCAGGATGAAGAGGATTTCTGGTCAGGCGAGTACAGGATTATAAATACAAAATCAATTGGGGGTATCACAGGAGTAGGATTGATAATGAATAAGAAAAAAGGAATGCGGGTAAACTACTATGACCAGCACAGTGATCGCATTATCATTGTCAAGATAGATACGAAGCCAACACCAACAACAGTAGTACAGGTTTATATGCCATCTAGCTCTGCCGATGATGAGAAAATCGAAGAAATATATGAGGAGCTAAAGGAAATTATTCAGACAATAAAGGGAGAGGAAAACTTAATAGTTATGGGAGACTGGAATTCGGTAGTAGGACAAGGAAGGGAAGGGAAAATAGTAGGTGAATATGGTCTGGGCAAAAGGAATGAAAGAGGAAGCCGCCTGGTAGAATTTTGCACAGAACATAATTTAGTTATAACAAACACCTGGTTCAAGAATCACAAAAGAAGGTTGTATACGTGTAAGAGACCAGGAGACACCGGGAGATACCAGATAGATTTTATAATGGTAAGACATAGATTTCGGAACCAGGTTTTACAGTGTAAAACATACCCAGAAGCAGATATAGACTCTGATCATAACTTGTTGGTTATGAACTGTAGGCTGAAACTAAAGAAACTACAAAAAGGTAGGAAAATAAGGAGATGGGACCTGGATAAATTGAAGGAACCTGAGGTTCTTAAGAATTTCAGAGGGAGCTTTAGGAAACAATTCACAGAAAAAGGGGAAAATAAAACAGTAGAGGAGGAATGGGTAAAATTGAGAGATGAAATAGTGAAGGTAGCAGAGGAAAAAATAGGTAGGAAGGCAAGACCTACAAAAAATTCTTGGATATCACAGGAGATACTAAATTTAATCGATGAAAGGAGAAAATATAAAAATGCAGTAAATGAAACAGGCAAAATGGAATACAGACGACTAAGAAATGACAGTGACAGGAAGTGCAAAATGACTAAGCAGGAGTGGCTAGAAGGCAAAGCAAGGATGTAGAAGAATGTATAAATAGGGGAAAAATAGATAGAGGCCTACAGGAAAATAAAAGAAACATTTGGAGATAAGAAAAACAGCTCTATGAATATCAAGGACACTGATGGAAAACCAGTTCTCAGCAAAGAAGGGAAAGCTACGAGTTGGAAAGAGTATATACAGGGTCTCTACAAAGGAAATGAACTTCGAGACAATATTGTAGGAAGGGAAGAGGATGTAGATGAAGATGATATAGGAGGTACTGTACTGAGAGAAGAATTTGACAGAGCCCTGAAAGACCTAAGTCGAAACAAGGCCCCTGGAGTAGATGATATTCCCTCAGAGCAACTGAAGTCTCTGGGAGAACCAGCCATGACAAACCTGTTTCACCTGGTGTGTAAGATGTATGAGACAGGCGAAGTACCCTCAGATTTTAAGAAAAATGTTATAATCCCCATTCCAAAGAAAGAAGGTGCAGACAGGTGTGAAAACTACAGAACCATCAGTTTAATAAGTCATGGTTGCAAAATATTAACACGAATTATATACAGAAGGATGGAAAAGCTGGTAGAAGCCGTCCTCGGGGAAGATCAGTTTGGGTTCAGCAGAAATGTAGGACACGGGAGGCAATACTCACTTTACGGCTTATCCTAGAAGATAGATTAAGAAAAGACAAACCTACATTTCTAGCTTTTGTAGATTTGGAGAAGGCTTTTGACAGTGTTGATTGGAATAAACTCTTTCAAGTTCTGAAGCAAGCAGGAGTAAAATATAGGGAGCGTAAGGTTATTTACAACTTGTACAAAAACTAGACAGCGGTTGTCAGAGTTGTAGGGCATGAAAGGGATGCAGTGGTTGGAAAGGGAGTAAGACAGGGTTGTAGCCTTTCTCCAATGTTATTCAATTTGTACATTGAGCAAGCTATAACAGAAAGCAAGGAGAAATTTGGGGAAGGAATTAAAGTTCAGGGTGAAGAATTAAAAACATTGCGTTTTTCCGACGACATAGTAATTCTGTCAGAGACAGCAAAGGACCTGGAAGAGCAATTGAACGGAATGGACAGTGTGCTGAAAGGCGCATATAAGATGAACATTAACAAGAGCAAAACTAGGGTAATGGAGTGCAGTCTAAGAAAATCAGGTGATGCTGAAGGAATTAGATTAGGTAACGAAGCAATAAAGGAGGTAGATGAGTTTTGTTACTTGGGCAGTAAAATAACAAATGATGGTCGCAGTACAGAGGATATAAAATGCAGAGTGGCAATGGGTAGAAAAGCGTTCTTGAAAAAGAGAAATTTGTTAACATCGAATATTGATTTAAGCCTAAGGAAGTCCTTTCTGAAGGCATTTGTATGGAGTGTTTGTGGTGTCGCACAAGTACAAAGTGCGCGCCACCTACTTTCGCCGCGCGCCGCCATGCACGCACGGCGCGGCGTTCTCACGACGACAGCCACGAGCGCCCTCTGCTGCAACCCCGCTCGTGGCCACCACGGAAAGACACCGGTCACTTCGGACTGAGATAGCAACGAGTTAGGACCTTCGTAATCAGATAGGCACCAGTGAAGACTTTGCTATCGTACAGGCACTAGGCAGGCCTCTAACAACTATGTATCAACATTCTGCAATACTATGTAAAAGTTAAGTATTGTTACATTCTGTGCAATATATATCTCTTTCTAATTTACTCTAGTGTTTATAGTTTCTGGCTGCTCCCCTCCGTATCTGCACCAGCGGGCTATCCTTATTCCTGTGTCGGTCTTATTCCACTCGGCCACCGACACCTACGACGAGGCTGGGACACAAAAGCGGCGACGAAGTTGGGACACAAAAGTGGCGACGAGGAGTGATAGAACCTTGGATCAGTCCGCTTGCAGCAGCCAGACAGCAACTGTCGGAGCACGCAGAAATTGCTCCCGCCCACCCACCCTTGTTATAAGAATTTTGGGGGAAGATATTTTGTTACGTGTTTGTGGACATTTTTGTTGCAGAGCGTCCTCTTTCATATTGCATTTGTGTTTTGTTATAATTTACTTGTATGCGCGGCGCCTAATCGGTCAGCATGGCCACTACCCCGAACCCAAACTTAATGGAAATTATTCAGTTGCAGACGGCGCAAATCACTCAACTACTGCAGGCCGTGTCGCAGTTGACGACACAGGCTGCTCACCAACAACAACAGTCGTCACATCAGCAGCCCACACCTGCCGCTGCACCGCTTCCTACTTTTCGCCAGTACAACGAACGTGAGGAAGAATGGAGCGACTACTTCGCACAGTTTCAAGAACTTGTCGCGGCTCATCAAATTACAGGTCAGAGAGTGAAGAACCTTTTCTTATCGATTGTGGGCCCCCAGACCTTCGTACTATTGCAAAAACTTTTCCCTCTCGCATCTCCTCGTGATGTAGACTTTGAACAAATTGTAGATGCACTGAATGCTCATTATGAGAGAAAAGTTCTTGTAGCCGCTGCACGATACCGATTTTTCAGACTTAAAAAATTATCGCAGCAGTCACACCAAGAGTGGATTACGGAATTGAAGGGCTTAACCCGCCAATGTAAATTTACTTGCTCTTGTGGACTTTCGTATAGTGACGTGATGTTGAGGGATGCGATTACGCAGAATATTCAGGACCCCAGAATTAGAGCAGCAATTCTGAAACAGTCTGACCCCTCATTAGACAGTGTACTGCAGCTTATAGAAGCGCATGATACTTTTGACTTAGCAGATGTAGAAATGCAAAGCCACAGTGTAAATTCAGTGCGCCGCAACGGATGCTTTCCTAGCCGTAGTTCTCAGTATAGCACTAGTGATTCTTATTTTTCTACCGGCCGTGCTGAACAGACAGTGAACAGTAGCCAGAGTAAAAGTGCGACGCAAAGGTCGCCCCGTAGTGTTAGACACAGTAATTTGCATAACGGGCGCCAACGCTCATTTCAGAAGAATGTTCGTAAGTCTTGCCCCCAGTGTGTATCTCGCCACAAACGTGCACAGTGCCCAAGTCGCAACGCAACCTGTTATCAATGTGGCAAATCAGGACATGTACAGTCTGTGTGTATGCAAATTAAAAACTCAAAGAACGGTACCGTTAGAAACAGTGCTTCGCAGACTGCGAGAACAGTTCATTCTGTAAATGTTATACGGGCTGTGGACTTGAACAGTGCATTCCTTGGATCTCAATTTCAAGAAAGTAGTTCTGCGCCTATGGCAAAACTATATAGTGCACCACGTAGCAAGCGCCAACGAGCGCGTAAAACAGTGCAACGGAAACGGGTTCGGGACAAGCAAAATGACTATGAACAGTGCATTCCTGTAGTGAAAATAGTGCCTTCTGCAACTGCTCCTTGTAATAGTGCCCAGTACTGTGTAGCTAGTGACAGTATACTTGTTGTAGATACTGAAAGTAATTTTAGTGCAGTAGCCTCGCATTGCGCGGACGCCGATCCGGCGGTAGTGCCATCTAGTGACAGTGTTGTTAATCCCCTGCGTGCCGAGTCTGAGCCGCTTCCTTCACTACGCGGCCCGCGCATACGCAGCACACAAACCGTAGCAGACGTTGCCCACATTCGCGCACCTGTCGTGTGCCAGAAGCACAAACTTTTTGTAAATCTCTCCATAGAAAATAAGACTGTGCAATTTCAGCTTGACACTGGTTCCGCTGTTACATTAATTAATAAAGATACTTATGAACTTCTGGGTTCGCGCCTTACTGGCCGTCACTCCTCCCCCTACTACCCGCTTCTCCATGATAACCGTCCCTTTCCCGACAATGCCAGTAAGGCGGAACACTTTGCCTCCTACCTTTCCGACGTCTTCTCCCTTCCTGATAATCCTCATTTTGATTACTCCCTCTTTCCAGATGTCCATGAGCGTACCGACACCTCTTCTCCCCCGCTCGCCCCCGGCTTCCAGTACTTGGGGCACATTCCTCCCTCCGACTTAAACACACCCATCACAGCACACGACATCATAGCTACACTTCGCACCAAACGCAACACCGCTCCCGGTCACGACCGGCTCACCTACAGGCACCTCCGTGCCTGTCCCCTCTCCTTCCACACTGTCCTTGCCGCCCTCTACAACACTATCCTCTATACCGGTTTCTATCCTCGCCTGTGGAAAATCTCCCGCACCCTCATGTTCCCCAAACCCAACAAGCCCCCATCCCAAGCCTCTTCCTACCGTCCCATCAGTCTCACCTCCGTGTTTAGCAAGGTCCTTGAATCCATCATTTCCCGTCGTATCCACCAACACCTCCGACAGCACCAGCTCCTTCCTTCTTCTCAATGTGGCTTCCGACCATCCTTCTCTGCCGACGACCAGCTCCTTCGCCTCATCCACCTCTTATCCGTCCAGCTCAATTCCCGTCGCTCCGCCATATTTGTGTCCCTAGATATAGAAAAAGCCTACGACCGTGTCTGGCATTCCGGCCTCCTTTTCAAACTCCAACTCTATGCCCTTCCTATTAACTATGTCCGCCTCATTGCATCCTTTCTCACCAATCGCCTGTCCTATGTCACTGTCTGCAATTCCAACTCCCGTTTGTTTTACCCCTCTGCCGGGGTGCCCCAAGGATCTGTCCTCTCCCCTCTCCTGTACCTTATCTACTCCGCCGACATGCCCCAACCTCAGCCTCCCGTCCATCTCCTACAGTATGCTGATGACACCGCCTTCCTAGCCCTTGCCCCCTCCCTTGCCCAATCCCAGGTTTTGCTCCAGTCTCACCTCACCGCGTTCGCCGCGTGGTGCAACCGGTGGCTCCTCTCCGTCAACCCTGACAAATCCCAGGCGATCATTATAGGTCGTACCACCCGCTCCTTCCGCATCCCCGATCTCTACATCACCCTCCACGACCGTCCCATCCGCCACACTAACACCATTAAGTATCTGGGCCTCACCCTCGACCGACACCTTACCTGGACCTCCCATCTGAAATCCATCCGTGAAAAAGCCATGTCCCGCCTCAACCTCCTTAAACTGCTCACCGGCCGGACGTGGGGATTACGCCCTTCCACCATCCTCCACACATACAAATCCATCATGCGCCCCATCCTCTGTTCCTTCCACCCTGCCTGGGTATCTGCTCCTCCCACCTTTTATCACACCCTCCAAGTCCTTGAACGCCATGCCCTCCGCCTCGCCTACCGTATCCGCCTTCCTTCCCCCACGCGGATCCTCTACGACCTCATCCCCTTCCCTCACCTCCTTCAACACCTTGAACGCCTCCGCCTCCTGTATGTCACCCGAAAACTCGATTCCCGCAACCCGCTAGTTTACCCTATCCTCACCGCCCCTGGGCCTCTGCCACGCCTCCACCACTGCATTCCTCCCTCTCTCCACCTGCACACCCTACATATACTCTCCCAAGGCAACTTCCGCTCCCTTCCCCTACCGGATGACGCCCTTCGTCCCGAAATATACCCCTCCTATCAGCTTTGATCCCTTCCCCGTAGACTTAGCGGCCCCCTCTCCCCATCCCCTCCTTCTCCCCCTCCCCGCTTGGATTTCCCCCCTCCTCTCCCCACCTGGAGTCTCAATCGCGCCTGTCTTTCCTTCTCCCCACCTTCTCCCCCCCTCTCTCTCTTTTCGACCCTCCCCCGCGCTTCCTCGCTTCCTCCCTCTCCTTGCCCCGCGGGGGCTGCAGCGTCGCCTTTTAACAACAGTGTATTCTCGTGTCAAGTGCATCGTCATCGCCGTGTGTTCATGTCCAGTGCGTCGCAACTCATGTCGTCACCACCTATATCATCGTGTGACTTCGTGTGTCCAGTGTTGTCTCTCCATGTGATTTTATCGCCACCGTGGCACAGACTGTTTTTAATCTGCTTATGTGTGTCAGTATCTCTTGTTCATGTGTCTTAAGTCTGCAGTATTGTCTCCGATGTCCAGTTTGTAAGTCTTCCATTTTTCCTCCGTACCATGTTTTTATACTCATTGTTTTTAACTTCATGTCTTTGTTCCTTTTAGCTCGCTTGTCATATGTCTATTCTCTCGGCTGAAGAGCAGCGCTGATGCTGCTGCCAGCCCGCCGACGGAGTGAAATTAACAATAAAGAAAAAAAAAAAAAAGAAAAAAAAAAAACTTCTGGGTTCGCCAAAATTGTCGCCGTCACAACAAGTGTTAACAGCGTACACAGGTCAAAATATTCCCGTGCTAGGAACGTGTAGCCTGCCTGCCTCTTTTCAAGGTGTTACAAAAACAGTTGCTTTTGTAGTTCTTCAGGCCAAATCAACACAGAACATTTTTGGACTAGATGCTTTTGACTTGTTTGGTTTATCAATTCAAAGAGATGTGCTTCAAATTTCGTCAATAGTGCCTCAGGATAAAATCAATGTGACAAATATAGTGACTTGTTTTCGCCGGAACTTGGTTGTGCAAAAGACTTCGTGGCACATGTAACTTTAAAAGACTCTGCAGTTCCAAAATTTCGTAAAGCTAGACCAGTGCCTATCGCATTGCGTGATACAGTTGCTGAAGAACTTAAACGTTGGCAAGATAGTGGGGTGATTTCTCCTGTTTCTGCGAGTCAGTGGGCCTCGCCTACAGTAAT
Organism: Locusta migratoria; assembly: GCA_026315105.1. Classification (NCBI taxonomy): domain Eukaryota; kingdom Metazoa; phylum Arthropoda; class Insecta; order Orthoptera; family Acrididae; genus Locusta; species Locusta migratoria. The sequence goes on from CM048747.1 coordinate 432,160,361, forward strand.
TACACCCAAGCCAACAGGAAAACTTCGTCTCTGTGCGGACTTCAAATCTACAGTGAACAGTCAAACAATTGTCTACACTTATCCCCTGCCCAGACCTGAGGAACTGATGGACAAATTAGGACAGTCTCGCTTCTTTTCCAAGATTGATTTAGCAGAGGCATACTTACAGATTCCACTGGATGACGAGTCAAAAAAGTTTTTCGTCATTAATACTCACATGGGCCTTTTTCAATTTCAACGCCTACCCTTTGGCAGTTCTTCCGCTCCCGCCATTTTTCAGCGTTTTTTGGAACAGCTGCCAGTTTCTGTACCGTGTTGTTCGAACTATTTAGATGATATTGTGGTATCCGGACGTACAGTTGAAGAACATTTAGAAAACCTGGAGTGCCTTTTCAAGGTTTTGACTGCAGCAGGTCTACGTTGCAATAAAGCAAAGTGTTCGTTTTTTCAAACTGAAATAGAGTACCTAGGCCATGTGATTAATGCCCAAGGAATTCATCCCTTACAGTCACATCTTCGAGCAATCAAAGACTTGCCTCCTCCTAAGAATGTGCATGAATTGCAAGCAGTGATGGGAAAGCTTACCTATTATTTCAGGTTTATTCCCAATGCCTCTCAGATTGCAGCTCCACTGCATCACTTACGTAGGAAGAATGTTCCTTTTGTATGGTCCAAAGATTGCCAAGTTGCCTTTGACAAATTACAGTCTGCACTACTCAGTGATGCATGTTTGATTCCCTTTGAACTCTCGTCGGGTTGCACAGGAAACAGCTGCGGATGCAGACCTAAGTGTGGTAGCACGTTTTGTTCGCTCAGAGTGGCCTGCCAGAGCCAAAGACATTGATCGGCCTCTGGTTCGACGTTATTTTGCACAACGTCATGCATTATCTTTAAGTCAGGGTGTACTGTTGTTGCATACCGACAACGACCAAGCAAGAGTGATTGTTCCTCGTTCCCTGCAATGAGAAGTGTTACGCCTCCTGCATCGAGGACATTGGGGTATTGTTAGGACAAAGCAACTGGCCAGACGTCATTGTACCTGGGTTGGTATGGACGCTCAGATAGAGAACATGACGTCACAGTGTACGGTTTGTGCGGAGCATCAGGCGGCTCCTCCGCAACGTTTCTCAGATTGGCCACGCCCCAAGGGAGCATGGCAACGTTTACATATTGACGTTGCCGGACCTTTCTGGAATACGCGCTAGTTAATCGTTGTAGACGCTTTCAGCAAGTTTCCTTTTGTGATTGCCATGAACTCAACGACAGCTTCTAGTACAATCAGTGCCTTAACATCAGTGTTTTGCATCGAAGGCTTGCCTGAAACTATCGTCAGTGACAATGGACCTCAGTTTGTTAGTGCGGAATTTCAACAGTTTTGTCGTGTGAATGGCATTCAGCATATTACCACTGCACCTTTTCACCCTCAGTCCAATGGTGAAGCAGAACGTTTCGTTCGAACATTCAAGTCTCACATGGAGAGAATGAAAGGTCAGCACTCCAGGCAGCAAGCTCTTCAAATTTTCCAGTCTACGTATCGGTGCATGCCACGTGACGGCCCGTCTCCTGCCGAGCTGCTACACGGCCGCCGTCACCGCACTCTCCTTCACCTGCTGCAGCCTCCCACGCACCGAGTCGGTTCGTATGGCGCTACGCGTTTTCAGGTTTCCACGCCGGTGCTGTACAGGGTGTTTGCTGGCAACAAGAAGACATGGTTGCCGGGCATCATTCGGCGTGTGCTCGGTCGCAATATGTATGTTGTACGTTCTTCCACAGGGTCGGAGCTGCGGCGCCACGCAAACCAATTGCGCTTGCACAGGCCGCGCGATCCTGTCTCCGGTTTCTTGATTCCAGACCCAGTTCACCGCCAGGGAGCACAAACACATCGTTCGTCAACGGGTCCAGCGCCCCCCGACTACGAGATCGTCCCGATGGAGATCGACGCGACGCCGCCGCTGTCGCCGCCGCAGATGACAGCGTCACCGAGAGGGACTCCGGGACCGTGCGTGCCGCCGCCGCCTGGGCCACGCACCTCAGCAGAAGAGGACCTGCTCCCTCTGGGCGGGGGGATCGCAAGGCGGATGCCGGGGCGCGGACGGCGTCTCGATCCCAGCCTCAGCTACGACGCCCGTCCCACCAGTAACGCCCCCGCCCAGGCCCTCCTCCCAGTGCCGTCGCCGTGGCCCTCAGCCCTACGCCACGACGGCGCGGCGGTTTGGGGGGGAGGGGTGTGGTGTCGCACAAGTACAAAGTGCGCGCCACCTACTTTCGCCGCGCGCCGCCATGCACGCACGGCGCGGCGTTCTCACGACGACAGCCACGAGCGCCCTCTGCTGCAACCCCGCTCGTGGCCACCACGGAAAGACACCGGTCACTTCGGACTGAGATAGCAACGAGTTAGGACCTTAGTAATCAGATAGGCACCAGTGAAGACTTTGCTATCGTACAGGCACTAGGCAGCCCTCTAACAACTATGTATCAACATTCTGCAATACTATGTAAAAGTTAAGTATTGTTACATTCGGTGCAATATATATCTCTTTCTAATTTACTCTAGTGTTTATAGTTTCTGGCTGCTCCCCTCCGTATCTGCACCAGCGGGCTATCCTTATTCCTGTGTCGGTCTTATTCCACTCGGCCACCGACACCTACGACGAGGCTGGGACACAAAAGCGGCGACGAAGTTGGGACACAAAAGTGTTGCCTTGTATGGGAGTGAGACATGGACGATAAACAGTGCGGACAGGAAGAGGATTGAGGCTTTTGAAATATGGTGCTACAGAGGAATGCTGAAGATTAGGTGAGTGGATCGCGTAACTAATGAGGAGGTACTGAACAGAATTGGGGAGAAAAGAAATTTCTGGCATACCTTGACTAAAAGAAGGGATAGATTGATAGGACACTTTCTTAGACATCATGGAATTGTGAATTTAGCGTTGGAGGGAAGTGTGTGGGGAAAAAATCGCAGGGGAAGACCAAGAGATGGATACAGTAAGCAGATTCAGACAGATGTAGGTTGCCGTTCTTATGTGGAGATGAAGAGGCTTGCTCAGGATAGGGTATTGTGGAGAGCTGCATCAAACCAGTCTCCGGACTGAAGACCACAACAACAACAACTACAGAGAGGGTTGTGTTGACTTGTGTTTACTACAGAAAACTAATTAAACAAGCAATTCAGATATTGTAGTGAACAAATAGCCCAATGCAACAACGTGACCTATCCAAAGCTATGGCATGGACTGCCATAGCAAAGTAGGAAATGACTCAGACACAGTTGGTGGTGTCTGCAGCTATTCTGCCGAAGTGTATTGTCCAGTACCTGGACGCGATTTCAGGCAACAGAAAGGTCCGCGGCATCCACGGTTAACATCTCCGTTTAACAACCGATAGAGACATGAGCTGAATGCAAGTCAACTGTAACGTAACGTCCAGAAAGCAACAGGACGCACAATATCAACACAGTCCGAAATCGCCTTGAGGAATATGACCTCTACGTATGGATGGCTGTGGTGTGTGTCCAGTTTCAACCACGACACCGTTTAGCCCACAGAGACTGACCGGAGACTTCATTGGAGATGTAACGAATGGCGCCGGTTTCACAATTGAAGGGTTTGGAGAAAGAAGGTGGCCACTCCACTGTTTCCAGTTTGTGGCAAACTGAAAAAAAAAAAGTTTTAAAAATTCTGTTTTCTCCAAAACGAAAACATTACCACCCTTGTTTTACGCTATGGGGTATGTAATACTACTGACGAGAATACACACAAATGTATCCACTCAGGGACTTGCATTAAAGTTTGGAAATTTGGAGCTGCCGCCGTTTTGCTCCAAAGTGAATGAAAAACTGTTCGTAGGACCATTGTCTTCATAATTAACCACGTTTCAGTATAAAACATTTATTACTAAGGAAATTGTAACATTATTGGCGTAATACATTAATTCTATGGTTCTTCTTCAGTCTTCTAGCTCCCCTTCAGTCTCCTGAGAATCATTTGCAGCATCTGACGTCAACTGGTCGTAAAACCACATTTCGTTTTGCCCAACATACTTTCTGGCCAGCTCTTAGTCATCTTTAAACTTTTGGCCTTTACGCGGAAGGAAACAATGATAAAATTTATAAAGGTGGCCCATTGTATTAGACTAGCAGGTCCTTGGTAGTAAATTTGCGCGTTATGGAAGACAGTCACAGGCTACGTCACACTACATTGAATAGTCCCTTTACCGATATGGCTGTTCATAGAGGAATGTTTTGTACTTAGTGATTAAATATTTTCCTCTTTTGTTATTCTAACAAAAAATTTCTTCAAGGTGTCAACAAAGTTGAAAATAAACATCTTGTCCACTGGAAGAAAACCTCTTTCCAGCTTCCTCCAACACTTTTCTATATTACCGAACGCCCTGTCGCATGGCATAAAGCTGTGGCCCGGTTCTCGGAATCGGTGAACGATCTGTTCAAATGTTCAAATGTTTGTTAAGCTTATGGGACTTAACTACGGGGTCATCAGTCCCTAAACTTACAAACTACTTATGAACTACTTACTAACTAGGACGGCACAAATATCCATGCCCGAGGGGGGATTCGAACCCCTGACCGTAGTGGCCGTGCTGACCGTGACTGGAGCGCCTCAGTCACCTCGGCCACCGCGGCCGGCAACGATCTGTTGGATTTCTCTGAAACTAATGGGTGGAGGTACCTCTTTCATGGACCAAACTAAGGGGCTTTTTTATGTGATAGAATCTTCAACTCAATAGAGCCAAAAAGTGGAGCTGCCTCCTTCTTGCGCCAAACCCATGAATAAGTCAAGATTTAGTGTTCAGCAGGACAATGGCCGTTTCCCCATCTTGAGAGAGTGGAACTCCTAACAATCTTGCTTATGTGCAGGAAACGTCACCATATGCAGATTGTGGACGAACTGTAGTGGCAGGAATCAGAACTGGCAGACAAACGGGCCCCTATGTCGTCCAGAACGGTGCTTTCACTGCTCAGAGGTACAGAGACGAAATCCTTCGACCATTTGTTGTTTCCTACGCTGGTACCATACGGGGTGTGTTTCGGTCGATAAAACATTTGAAGCTGAGGGAATGGCGTGCCCATCTTGTTCACCGGACTTAAACTTGATTGAGCAAGTCTGGGCAGACATACTGCAGTTTTACCAGCACCTCACACAACGGTTGCAGGACTGAAAATTGCAATCATGGAAGATTGGCGAAATATAGCTCAAGATCTTATTGATAACCTCATACTGTCCATGCCAAGCATGTGTACAACTTTACTAGCCGTCTGAGGTGATCACACAACATATTAGAGGACAACGACTATTAGCGTAACCCAATTGTGCCTTGCTTTGTGCCATGTAAACCTCAAGAAAAGAGTTGAAGAATCAAAATATCGTATTGTACCTGCTTTTCAATTTATCGCCTGGATACTGCTGGTACCGGCATTTTACAGAGAGGATAATTTGGAAAACTGCAGGGAATACAACCTAATCTGAAAAGATACTTTTGGAATCATTTTTATAATCTTCATGGGAAACAATGTTCACAGTAAACCACTTACCCAATTTCCCAGTACATTTGTCGTGAATATTTCTGTAGAACTCATGCGTAACCACTTACTTCAATAACAAATTCTTGGTAACTAATGTCGCTAGTTTTTTCCTTTTTGGTACTTACACAAGGGCGTAAAATGGTAAGGCTGTTATAAGGAACATAGAGAGTATTTTAGATTATTCGGCTATAACGTTCAGAAGGGTAGTACCAATGCACTTTCTTTAAAAAATATTGAAACAGGCTATATACACATCTACAGCAGCAACATTGGTGCTGTACGAATGCAGACACTATAAATTCTTTCACTATTACTCGCTCTCTGTACTCCTTTGTTAAAAGAGGCCTGCAGTTGGGCGATAATCATGTAACCCAATAAATGTCCGAAATGGGGGACATAACAATAGGTATTTACGGTGTAGAGAAGCAGCTGAGAGTCTGCTGGTCCGGATGGAATACCAGTTCGGTTTTACAAAGACTATTCTGCGGCATTGGTCCCCTACTTAGCTTGCATTTATCGCGAATCTTTAATTCAGTGCAAAGTTCCTAATGATTGGAAAAAAGCGCAGGTGACTCCCGTTTATAAGAAAGGAAAGAGAACTGACCACACAATTACAGGCCAATATCGTTGACAACAGTTTCATGTAGAATTTTAGAGCATATTCTGAGTTCGAATATAGTACATTTCCTTGAAACGGGAAAGCTTCTTTCCATGAATCAGCACGGGTTTAGGAAACATCGTTCATGTGAAACTCAGCTTGCCCTTTTCTCACATGACATCTTGCGAGCCATGGACAAAGGGCAACAGACCGATTGTGTTTTTCTCGACTTCAAAAAGGCGTTCGACGCGGTGCCACACTGCAGACTGGTAACGAAGATACGAGCTTATGGAATAGGTTCACAGATTTGTGACTGGCTGGAAGACTTCCTAAGTAATAGAACGCAGTACGTTGTTCTCGACGGCGAGTGTTCATCAGAGATGAATGTATCGTCAGGCGTGCCACAGGGGAGTGTGAAAGGACCGCTATTATTTTCTATTTATATAAATGATCTGATGGACAGAGTAAGTTGTAATTTGCGGCTGTTTGCTGATGATGCTGTGGTGTATGGGAGGGTGTCGTCTGTAACTGACTGTAATAGCTTACAGGATGACTTAGGGAAAATTTCCAGTTTGTGCGAAGAATCGCAGCTAGCTCTGAATGTAGAAAAATGTAAGGTGATGCGCATGAGTAGGAAAAACAATCCTAAAATGTTCGAATACAGCATTAGTAGTGAGCTTCTTGATGCGGTCGCGTCGTTCAAATATCAGGGCGTAACATTGCAGAGCGATATGAAATGGAACGATCATGTAAGGACAGTTGTAAGGCGGACAGCCGACTTCGGTTTATTGGGAGAATTTAGGGAAGATGTACTTCACCTGTAAAGTAGACCGCGTATAAAACGCTTGTACGACCACGTCTTGAGTATTGCTCAAGTGTTTGGGACCCGCAGCAGATCAGTTTAAAATAAGACATAGAGGCGGTTCAGAGGATAGCAGCCATATTTGTTACCGGTGGTTTCGACCAATGCGCGAGTGTCACGGAAATGCTCCGGCAACTCAATTGGGGATCGTTGGAGGAAATACGACGTTCTTTTCGTGAAATTCTGTTGCGGAAATTTAGAGGGCCGGTATTTGAAGCTGAATGTAGTACGATCTTGCTGCCGCCTACTTACATTTCGCGTAATGATCACAAAGACAAGATAAGAGAAATTAGGGCTCGTACGGAGGCATATAGGCATTCGTTTTTTTTCCTCGTTCTATTTGGGAGTGGAATAGGAAAGGAAATGCCTAGTAGTGGTATGGTGTACCCTCCTCCACGCACCTTACGGTGAATTGCGGAGTATGTATGTAGATGTAGGTGCAGCAGGTCATATTAAATATTTAAAGCTTTCACGAGCACATATGACACTGACATTAACAATTTCACAATACGGAAAAAGCTGGACATAGCGCACTCTCCTTCAGTACTGGCAGCAGATGCAACGGTCGGTGCGTGGCGCCACGCATGGCGGATGTTGCAACTTCTACCGACACTGTCAACCCCATATGATACTGTGAAGTGCCGAGGCTGTAAGAGGCTACTAGCGGGCTGTTATACAGCGAATGGAGAGTGTACATTTTGCATATGTCTGGGGCTAAAACTGAAGACCGCCTCTTCCTTAATGAACGTATTTTGGCATTTTTATAACTAAATTTAAAATGTCAGATTGTGCATGGTCTCGATGCTCTAGAGATTTAAAAATTAAGATAAAATAAGTATTCGTTGTTCTGCAATTTCGTATCGATTTTTTTTTTTTTTTTTTTTTTTTTTTTTTTTTTTTTTTTTTTTTGAAATCTAATTTTGTAACTCTTACTTGTTTGTCGCACGGAATATGTTGATATTATCATATTTTTTTGCATCTTGAGAATAAAGATCGCTTCTGAAATACTGTAAGATCAGCCAGTGGAAAGCGAGATACAGCGCCATTCTGTAGCGAAGATGTGCCTCGGCGGTCGAGAGGGACGCGCATAGTTGGCAGTCGCGGGCAGAGCCCTATCTGCCGGCTCTTTGTCCGCAGTACTTGCGGCGCCTGAGGGCGACTCCACCCACGTAATGGCCGCCATTGTGCGCGCCCCAGTGACCGACCTCTGGCACTCCACGCCCCCGACACCGCTCCAAACATCCTGCCCGCGACACACGCCCGGCCAATACCGCAGCCAGCCACGAGCGGCAGTGTGTCAGTGCGGGAGCCACGGTTTCTTCTTCTATATATAAAGCAGAGTGTCCGTATATTTGTACGTGTTGCATATTGTGATGATACTGCCGGCCCTCTCATCTCAATGTTATCGTACAATACCGTCTGCGTCGGTCCCGGAATCGTGTGGTTCAATCCTGATACATGTTGCTTGTGAAGTTAGTTAAAAACGAAATAGCCAGCCTAGGAATCAATGTAGGACAGTGTCTCAGTGATACTGTGATTAAAACAAGTGATACATTTCATTAATTAAGAGATTTTTATAAGACGTTTCCAGACAGTTCTGTAAACAATACTTTTGTCATTACACATTATTTCAATAAATAGACAGACGAAGGGTAAAAACTTTTGTAAAACAAAAATAAATGAAAATAAATAGCATTGAAAATATGTCAGACTCATAAACAAGTTGTGTTGACCAGCTAATTGTGTTAATTAATGTAATAGTCGAGATTTCAATATTGTATTTCTTTGTATATATTGACTGACTTGAGATTTTGAACTTATTTTGAGAATTGGAAAGATATTTGATAGTTCAATATATGTTAGGAACATGTATGATGTACTCATTAACTAATTAATTGACATTTAACATCGCACTTTGTTGTCAAACAGAAAGTTTGGAGATTTCGACTTAAAAAAATATGCGCCATCTAAAATTATCGTATTTATAGTTTTCAATTTATATTGTGATTATTTTTGTGTAAATAAAATGTTTTCTTTGTGTGTTTGGTAATTGTAATTTAGTATATTCAATTGTTATGAACAATGCATAATGTAACGTCATTATTGTCGATGTTATATATTTGCCTCATCGCCTTGCGTGGGGGAGTTCGAGTTTTAGTTGTTTGTCAAGTGCTCTGGAAGCTATGTCAGTCTGATGTTTAAAAATGGAAGTTCTGTCAGCTAAGTTCTGTTGCATTGTATACGTTTTAAAGTTGTAATGTTTTGGTGGAGAAGAAGTTTGATCCAAATTAAAGAAGAAGTGAAAAATTGTACCTACGAGTATTTATTTCTACCACGACGCCCCAGGTGAATAATTTTGCAGCGAGCAAATCACCCATACATCGTAATGTTAGAAAGCTAAGTATATTGTTTGGAAGTGGTAGAATGAAAAGTAATTACTTAAGAATCTAACAGAAACATTACAATACAAATCTACAGTTTTGTTCCAATCTTTATGAAATTTTGTACACGTAAGCTTGAATCTATGAGGACGGTCGCCGTAAGTGTAAGAATCACATACGATATATAGTTCACGAGACATGACGTCATAAACAATGAGATGCGCGAAAAACTGCTGCATTTTGCGACAATGCTGTTCATTTTCTCCTAAACCATTGGACCGATTTCAACCAAATTTAGTGCACACATTCCTTTCCGTGAGGTAACAATTTCTGCATGGTTAAGAATGACATACGGCACATGGTTCAAAAGATATTACGTCATAACCAATAGAAATCGCAAAAAATGCCATGTAATGCGGCGAGACTTTCGAAATACACTGTACGAGTGTGTCAGTACTTAGCGAATTCCATGAAACTTTAAAAATAATTTCTAACCTTTAGTAAACTTTTTCTCTCTGGCAACCATAGTAAAATAATGAAAGGAAAAAGGTTTCTCGCATACTACTTTTCCGCTGTTTACGGAGTAAAACTACGGCTCTCGGTATGACGTTACAATTTATAATTTGAACACTACAAATTGTAGCGACAGGAAATTTTACAGATAGTATACACAGACACAGATGAATGTACTCTAGAAATTGTATCACAATACGACACGTAGTTCACGAGATAGGAGCACATAAACAGTAACTTAACGCTGTTCATGGACTAAAACTACGGCTTTCGGTTTGACGTTACAATTTATAACTTCTACACTATGAATTGTAGTCGCAGGAAATTGTACAGATAGTATACCCGCATATAGTTGAGTATACCTTCTAAATTGTATCACGGTACGACATGTAGTTCATGAGATACGAGCACATAAACAGTAACGTTCATGGAAAACCGCCCCATCACGCACCAAGTTTTCATCCATTACTTATTTACTACTAACTGTATTCTCAAGAGATTTTACAGACATACAGCCCCTATACAAATGAATATATACCTGAAAAATTGCGAGAGTAAATACCCGCTCAAAGCCGGGTATTCAGCTAGTTATATATAAAGCAGAGTATCCGTATGTTTGTGCGGGAACCATAGATCTACAGTTTTGTTCCATTCATTATTATATTTTGCACACCTAAGCTTCACACCATGAGGACGGTCGCCGTAAATGAAATGATCACGTACAACACATAGTTCACGAGATATGACGTCATAATCAACGAGATGCGAGAAAAACTGCTGCATTATGCGACAGTGTTGCACAATTCCTCCTAAACCACACGACCGATTTCAATCAAATTTGGTACACATCTTCCTTACCGTGAGGTATCAATTCTGTAATGATAATAACCAGGTACGACACATGGTTCAGCAGACATAACGTCATAAGCAACACCAGTTGCAAGAAACTGCCACATTATGCTACGAGACTTTACGAATACAGCATATGAGAACGCAATTACTTAGCGACTTGCAGAAAATTTAAACATAGTTTCAAACTATGAACCACAGACATTGCCGAGGTGGGGTGGCTTGCGTGCCTCAACGATGCAGATAGCCGTACCGTAGGTGCAACCACAGCGGAGGGGTATCTGTGGAGAGGCCAGACAAACGTGTGGTTCCTGAAGAGGGGCAGCAGCCTTTTCAGTAGTTACAGGGGCAACAGTCTGGATGATTGACTGAGCTGGCCTTGTAACATCAGCTAAAGTGGCTTTGCCATGCAGTTACTGCGAACGGCTGAAAGCAAGGGGAAACTACAGCCGTTACTTTTCCCGAGGACATGCAGCTCTACTGTATGAACATATGATGATGGCATCCTCTCGGGTAAAATATTCCGGAGGTAAAATAGTCCCCCATTCGGATCTCCGGGCGGGGACTACTCAGGAGGATGTTGTCATCAGGAAAGACAATACTGGCATTCTACGGATCGGAGCGTGGAATGTTAGATCCCTTAATCGGGTAGGAAAATTAGAAAACTTAAAAAGGGAAATGTATAGGTTGAAGTTAGATATAGTGGGGATTAGTGAAGTTCGGTTGCAGGATGAACAGGATTTCTGGTCAGGCGAGTACAGGATTATAAATACAAAATCAGTTGGGGGTATCACAGGAGTAGGACTGATAATGAATAAGAAAATAGGAATGCGGGTAAACTACTATGAGCAGCACAGTGATCGCATTATCATTGTCAAGATAGATACGAAGCCAACACCGACAACAGTAGTACAGGTTTATATGCCAACTAGCTCTGCCGATGATGAGGAGATCGAAGAAATATATGAGGAGCTAAAGGAAATTATTCAGACAGTTAAGGGAGAGGAAAACATAATTGTGATGGGAGACTGGAATTCGGTAGTAGGAAAAGGAAGAGAAGGAAAAATAGTAGGTGAATACGGACTGGGCAGGAGGAATGAAAGAGGAAGTCGCCTGGTAGAATTTTGCACGGAACATGATTTAATCGTAACAAACACGTGGTTTAAGAATCACAAAAGAAGGTTGTATGCATGGAAGAGACCAGGAGACACCGGAAAGTATCAGATAGATTTTATAATGGTAAGACATAGATTCCGGAACCAGGTGACAAACTGCAAGACGTACCCAGGGGCAGATATAGACTCTGATCATAACTTGTTAGTCATGAACTGTAGGCTGAAACTGAAAAAACTGCAGAAAGGTAGGAAAATAAGGAGATGGGACTTAGATAAATTGAAGGAAAGTGAAGTTGTGGAGAATTTCAGAGGGAGATTTAGGCAACAATTGACAGAAACAGGGGGAAATAAATCAGTAGAAGAGGAATGGGTAGCATTGAGAGATGAAATAGTGAAGGCAGCAGAGGACAAAATAGGTAGAAAGGCAAGACCTACAAAAAATCCTTGGATATCACAGGAAATACTAGATTTAATTGATGAAAGGAGAAAATATAAAAATGCAGTAAATGAAACAGGCAAATTGGAGTACAGACGATTAAAAAATGAGATTGACAAGAAGTGCAAAATGGCTAAGCAGGAGTGGCTAGAAGCCAAATGCAAATCTGTAGAAGAATGTTTAAGAAGGGGAAAAGTAGATACCGCCTACAGGAAAATAAAAGAGACATTTGGCGACAAGAAAAGCAACTCTACGAATATCAAGAACTCAGATGGGAAGCCGGTTCTCAGCAAAGAAGGGAAAGCTGAAAGGTGGAAAGAGTACATAAAGCAGCTCTACAAAGGAAATGAACTTACAGACAATGTGGTAGGAAGGGAAGAGGACGTAGATCAAGATGAAATAGGAGATGCTATACTGAGAGATGAATTTGACAGAGCCTTGAAAGACCTAGGTCGGAACAAGGCCCCAGGAGTAGATGACATACCCTCAGAGCTACTAAAGTCTCTGGGAGAGCCAGCCATGACAAGACTATTTGAACTGGTGTGTAGGATATATGAGACAGGCGAAATACCCTCAGATTTTAAGAAAAATGTAATAATCCCCATTCCAAAGAAATCAGGCGCAGACAGGTGTGAAAATTACAGAACCATCAGTTTGATAAGTCATGGCTGCAAAATTTTAACACGAATTATCTACAGGAGAATGGAAAAACTGGTAGAAGCTGACCTTGGGGAAGATCAGTTTGGATTCAGGAGGAACATAGGAACCCGGGAGGCAATACTCACTTTACGTCTTATCTTAGAAGATAGATTAAGGAAAGGCAAACCTACATTTTTAGCTTTTGTAGATTTGGAGAAAGCATTTGACAATGTTGACTGGAATACACTTTTTCAAATTCTGATGTCAGCAGGGGTAAAATATAGGGAAAGGAGAGTTATTTATAACTTGTACAAAAGCCAGACCGCAGTTATTAGACTCGAAGGGCATGAAAGGGAAGCATCAGTTGGGAAGGGAGTAAGACAGGGTTGTAGCCTTTCTCCAATGTTATTCAATTTGTACATCGAGCAGGCGGTGAAGGAAAGCAAGGAAAAATTTGGAATAGGGATTAAAGTACAGGGGGAAGAAATAAAAACTTTGCGTTTTGCTGATGACATTGTAATTCTGTCAGAGACAGCAAAGGACCTGGAAGAGCAGTTGAATGGAATGGACAGTGTGTTGAAGAGAGCATATAAAATGAACATTAATAAGAGCAAAACAAAAATAATGGAATGTGGTCTTAGAAAATCAGGCGATGCTGAAGGAATTAGATTAGGTAACGAAACAATGAAGGTGGTAGATGAGTTTTGTTACTTGGGTAGTAAAATAACATGCGATGGTCGCAGTACAGAGGATATAAAATGCAGAATGGCAATGGGAAGAAAAGCATTTTTGAAAAAGAGAAATTTGCTAACATCGAATATTAATTTAAGTGTAAGGAAGTCTTTTCTGAAGGTATTTGTGTGGAGTGTTGCCTTGTACGGGAGTGAAACATGGACGATAAGCAGTGCAGACAGGAAGAGAATAGAGGCTTTTGAAATGTGGTGTTACAGAAGAATGCTGAAGATTAGGTGGGTAGATCGCATAACCAATGAAGAAGTACTGAACAGAATTGGTGAGAAAAGGAATTTTTGGCATACCCTGGCTAAAAGAAGGGATCGCTTGGTAGGACACATTCTTAGACATCGGGGAATCGTAAATTTAGCATTGGAGGGATGTGTGTGGGGGAAAAATCGCAGTGGGAGACCAAGAGACGCGTATAGTAAGCAGATTCAAGTGGATGTGGGTTGCCGTTCTTATGAGGAGATGAAAAGGCTTGCTCAGGATAGAGTAGGGTGGAGAGCTGCATCAAACCAGTCTCCGGACTGAAGACCATAACACAGTTTCAAACATTTATTGAAGTTTTCTCGCTGACAACCATAGCAAAATAATGAAAGGAAAAACGTTTCTCGCTTACTAATTTTCCACTGTTCATCGACTATAACTACGACATTCGGAGTGACGCTACAATGTATAATTTCTACAGTACAAATTCTAGGCTCAGGAAATTTCACAGACGGTATACACACACATACAACTAAATGTATCTTCGAAAATGCATCACAGTACGACACGTAGTTCATGCGATACGAGCACATAAAAAGTAACTTCCATGTAAAAAAAAAAAAAGTCTCAGAACTACCCTTGATGAGACTCTCTCCTGATAGAAAGTAAACAGGCGGATATGATCAAACTTCGGAATTGAGCTTCTTAGACTTGGCAGAACTATACTGAACACATGCAGTTTAGCCTTCCTGGTGCTATGACTGGAACTGATCGCTTACCTATTCCTTAGATATGGCACTGTTTAGACGTGGTTGTTTACATCTTTTTGCGGGTTGAGTGACAATTGTGAGCAATTTGAACAACTGCGTTGTTGGTTTTATATCTATCCCTTCAAAAACATAAAATGTTCAACAATGTAAGTCTCGCGATGAATTCCTTCTACCGTAAAAAGTCGTGAGATCTGACGGGAAACCAAGTTCGTTATTTTAGTTACTGTTCATGGAACCACCTATTTAACACCTTGTCATACTTTCTTATCTAGTTATCCCCCAACATATGTGGTGGCTATATTAAAAGTATACTTAACTTCCTAACAGATTAAAATTATTTGCCAAGACCGGGACTCAAACCTGGGTCCTTTGCCTTGCACAGGCAAGCGTTCTACCATTGTGCAAGACTAGCAGTCCTGGAAGAAAGGATATGGTGGAAATATGGCTCAGCCACAGCCTAAGGGATGTTTTCAGAATGAAAATTTCACTCAGCAGCGAAGTGTGCGCTGACATGAAACTTCATGGCAGCACAGTGGTGCCCGCGAAATGCAAAGGACACAGGTTCGAGTCCCGTTTCAGGCACATAAACCTGCCGGGAGGTTTCATACCAGCACAAACTCGGCTTCAGAGTGAATGCTTCATTCTGGATACATCCCTTAAGCTGTGACTAAGCCATGTCTCCACCATATCCTTTCTTCCAGGGCTGCTAGTCTTGATAGGTTCGTAATAGAACTTCTGTGAAATTTAGGAACATAGGAGGCGAGATACTGGCAGAATTGAAGTTGTGAGGACGGACCATGAGTCGTGTCGGGATAGCTCAGTGTAGAGATCTTACAAGCAAAAGGCAAAGGTCACAGGTTAGAGACTGGTTACGCAACACAATTTTATATCTGCCAGGTAGTTTCATATCACCGCACACTCTGCTGCAGAGTAAAAGTTTCAATCTAAAATTATAGATCTGCGGAGCGCCAGTCACAGTCTGCACGGCCGCTACGGTCGGGGGTTCGAATCCCCCCCCCCCTTGGGGAATGGATGTATGTGTCGTCTTTAGTATAAGATAGTTCACAAGTAGTTTGTAAGATTAGGGACTGATGACCCCGCAGTTAAGTCCCTTAAACTTAACAAACATTTGAACATTTTTTTCACTTTAAACATATTTTCAAAAAATGTTCAAATGTTTGTATAGCTTATGGGACTTAATTACGGGGTCATCAGTCCCTAAACTTACAAACTACTTATGAACTAAGTAATACTAAGGACGGCACAAATATCCATGCCCGAGGGGGGATTCGAACCCCCGACCATAGTGGCCGTGCAGACCGTGACTGGAGCGCCTCAGTCCCCTAAGCCACCGTGGCCGGCAAACATATTTTAATTAAAAAATGCAAAAAGGCTTGTTTTAATAATATAAATTTTTTAACGTTAAAAATTTGTTACGGTAGGCATTTAAGGATACCGAGTAATTAAATGTTGGAGAGTGAATACCAACATATATACTTTTCTTACAATTTAAAAAATTTATTTGGATACTTCTCATTCCCTAATAAGTCCAGAAAACAGTTTGTTTTTCTCTCGATACTCAAATCAACACCATACTTCTGACACACAATTGACGGACTTCTTTGCAGTTTGGCTTTTTGCATCCACCTCTCTTGCCAGACAAAACTGGCCAATGGCCGACATTGTACTGATGAACAGCCCTTTGGGGGATTGGATTACATGCATGTCCCAGGTTTTTCTTCTTTACATATTCGACATCAATACTTAACGATGGTCTATCCCTCTTTCTCCCACTCAAGTCCTTGTTCAGTTAGCACAACGTTTCAGCTATTTCAGCCTTGAACTTACAAAGTTGCCTTTGTTTATTTTTGTTGACACCAAAAGAATCACAGTCTCTTCTGTACAGCAACTATGCATTTACTACCACCATACCAAGGAAGTACAAAAGCCGGCCGCGGAGGCCGAGGAGACTGAGGCGCTCCAGTCACGGTCTGCACGGCCACTACAGTCGGGGGTTCGAATCCCCCCCTCGGGCACGGATATTTGTGCCGTCCTTAGTCTTAGCGGGTTGATAAGTAGTTTGTAAGCTTAGGGACTGATGACCCCGTAGTTAAGTCCCATAAGTTCTACAAACATTTGAACCAAAAGACAAAGCAAAGACAATACCCTTTTCAGAACTGCTGGACACAGATTCCCTAATTGCTGGCACATAATCCTCGTCATCATCGCTACAGGAGGCACTCAGGCAACTGCCCTCACTCTCTCCACAAGCTACACGCGCCACAACACTCTTCTTCTTCCCATAAAATGCTGCAGGATGCATTTTCTAAGAAAGAACAACAGTTTCCGTGCAAGTGACTGTGTTGACAAATTTGTAACGTTTCAAACATAAGTTCTCATATTCTGGCAGTAATTGTTACAGTAATTGGTTTTTATCCAGATATACCTCAAAGTAATGTCTATCACACAGTATTTACATATAGTTGGTAAATTACGTTTTTCAACACCAATTGAAATAAATATATACAGCTGAAACGCACACGACCACGCTTCACTTAATTCCCAAGATGCAACTGTTGACGTAGTTGAAAAAATTTCCTCAGCGCGGTACCACTTCCAATACCTATAGACTGAAACGCTAAGAATCTGCTACGCTCGTCACCTGCGAAAAAAATGCTTCGCGCTGTGCAGATACAGCAATATATTTTAAGCGTTACAAATTTGTCTAGGTAGTCTAGAGAGGGTTAAAATACGTTATGCAAATGTCAGGTATATCATTCCTACGTGATAACGTTTGGTTACATTGCGAGGGTGAAGGTCGGGGTGAGAGTTTAAATTAGAGAAAGTTAAATTTTTGAAACTCACAACCACCAGCTGCGAACCAAATTCCTAAACATGCAAAAATACTGGAACTGTTATTGCGACTGTTTGACTCGTTTTCTAGGGGATGATATCACACGTTCGCAGCTTTCCTTCCCTGCATATGATTAACAAAACAAATTCATAATAAATTCAAGTTCATGAGAGAAAAGGGTGTACTAATTACTATTTTTGAAAACACGTGAAAGTTCACTTTATGTTGTTTATTTCACAATACTTGAACCCTGTGGCTGATACGTCTGTACGTCGGCACATTTATCAAATAAAGTTATAGCTCGAGAGCCCCCAGACAAAATGAATATTTGTTGCGAATTGTTTTCACACCACGAGGCTGTCTCAAACACCGTTTATGTTCATGCCTATGCGACGACACGTGTTACATTAACAAATCACAGTCACTTTAATTCAATTCAATGCACACCTTGTTCCACCGGCTAAATATTCACAAACACACAGTAGCACTCGATTTAACTTGGTGCAGTCTACGACGGGCAACCACACGTGGCGATTGCCACACACAAATCTAAAGTCACCACCTCGAGCTCCACATGCCGACTGATGCAGAGCGACGCCGCCCAGCCAGCTACACCACGTGCTCGCGTCTACGGAGTCCTCACTTCCTGCCCTCGTGCGCGCGTGCGCCAAAAGCTCAACTGCCGGGTTTTTTTCCCCTACGTCATCAACTTCCGCATGTGAGCTGTTCTAACCGATTTGCCAACGTACAGCGCTCAGCCAATATATTTCTAAAACTTTACTTAAAATCAAAATAATTACACTACACATTAAACAAATATTTTCTTACGTTTTTATATTAGTATAAACATCCTTTGTACTGTTTATCATAATCGTGCAATTTCTTATATCACAGATAAGTGATTTAACTGAATACTTCAAGATAAAATACATAAGATTGATTGAAAATAAAATGAAAAATAGTTAATATATTATTTTTATAAACAAACATTGCCATGCTAGTTGTGTAACTGTCTTGTCTTCGTTGGTAATTTATTACTTTTCATTGTCAATTAAACATATTACGTTAGATGTGACTATATCAGCTAATGTACTGTTTATTTATCAACAGACTATTTTGTAATGAGGGCCTTAAAGGTTCCTAACTGCATCGTATTACTTCAAATGCCAGTAGTATTACAATATTTGTGCATTGCACTGTGCCTGGCACTCGCCATTGTCCCTCTCTCCCCTCACCGGAAACGAACTGGAAAATCCTAAGTTGGAACAAGCCACCAACGTCGGCCTGCTCGCTGGCCTCCCGTCAGCTACAAGCACACAGCAAATCTCAACGTGGAGAATTTCTACCTATGGCCTAACTATAAATGTTGTCACCCAACTGTGTACATACATTGCTACCATAATTAATAAGATAAATATTGTGTAACATTTAGTGCATTGGCATGGTCAATGTTTGCAGTGAACTTCATACTGTTTAATTATCAAATGCTATTAATTAGCAATATTTCTATTGGGCGGTAATCTCACAACATAGTGGAATATAAATTATTTTTATATGTCGGAGTGTAATTGTCCGATCGTTATATGTATTCTTATGTCATTATATTATGGTGATATTGTCAAGTCATTATATTTATTATAGAAATAAAGATGAATAATTTTGATACAGTCACTGCAGATGTTGGTAGATATGTAATTAGATAAAAAATTAAGACAGGGTGTTGAGTAGGTGGTTCCATGAACACTAACTAAACTAGCAGACTTGGTTTCCCATGACATCTCACAACATATTTTGATGGAAGGAATTCGTCGCCAGACTTGCAATTTTTTTTTTTTTTTTTTTTTTTTTTTTTACATTCTATGTTTTTTGCTGGGATATCATTTCTTTCTAGGTACTCCTTTTTTGTAAAATTACTTTACCAAAGTACATTTCCTTGCCAACATTTGCAAACTACGCCATCGCCGCAAGTAAAATTTAGCACTTACGTCAAAACTATAAATGTGACGAAATTATCGGTATATCAGTTTACCCCTGTTCCTTACAACTGTTATAGGCGTACACAAATAATAAATCCACTAGACGACCGCATAATAGCCCAGAAAGTTTGGTAATTTTGTCAGGATGATTCGTTTTGGCGTCTAAAACACTGAGTTTTCTGACGTCGACGTTTTCCTTTCACTGTTCATCGCACTTCGATTTCTCTGAATGGATCGAATGTTGAAACTAGATTAGTTATCATATTCAGTTGATGTGTTTTTTAATTTTATTGTTATTCTTTCGGTTTTGTTAAGTTTTTAAGAGAAAACGTTTAACTAGTTAAATAATATTATTGTTACTGAAAATATAATAAATAGTGAAAATCATATTATTGGTGATATTTGAGGGATTAAGATGTTCAATTTAATTAAAAAGTTTTGTAATAATGATGAAATTAGTATAATTATTTTTTTGTTAATTTATTATAAGTAACTAGGCAATATAAATTTCCGCCTGTTTATCAAAAACATGTCTTCTTCATAATATTTAGAAGTCTTACCTGCTCACTGATTTAACTTTAACACTGATGTTACCATTGATGTTTTTCTAATATCGATTATCCCTTGGAGCAGTAGTCGGTAGCACTTCAATTTTTAACGTTCACTATGTATTACATTTTGAGAATTGAAATCGTGATCCAGCGCAATAGATTTGTAAACATTACTTCGTTTACCACTCTTCACTGCTGTATACACTCATAATTACTGTATTGTTCACATCTACAGCAAACCATCTTTCGAATTATATAAGTTTTATTTGCCTCCTGATAAAATCATCATAGAAATTAAAGTGTTTCAAATGTTTGTATAGCTTAGCTAAGGGGTCATCAGTCCCTAAACTTACAATTACTGATGAGCTAACTAAGGACGGCACAGATATCCATGCCTTAGGGGGTACCCATGACCGTAGTGGCCGTGCAGACCGTGACTGGAGCGCCTCAGTCCCCTCGGCCACCGCGGCCGGCTAATCTTGGAAAATCGGTACTTCAATTTTCAAGGTCGCGTGTTTGGTTATATAATGATATCACGTGACAATCCCAGCCTAATGTTGATATCAAGAGCAGAACCATCGCCTCCTAGAGAAGACAGAATGCAATACTCACTCCAGAGAGTTTGTACTCTATAACACAGTCCATAGATAAGTAGATCAATGGCGTCTCCCTATCTCTGCCATGTTGTGGTTTCAAGAGAACGTCTAACGTTTCTGCTCCCGGTCTAACGTTTATTCCTCGCGTCATGTGACGGAATTTTCCACTTTATGAACAACAATTTTCTCATTTATAGCTCAAATGAAGTTAGAATGTAGGTGTGATTGGTACTGTTTACTTTTGCAGGAAATTAAGGTATGTCTTACCAGTTATTCTTCATTCTCTGATCAGGTGACACATATCATTTCTGATGACTCTTCACTTAGTAGAAAGGTGATAGTTGCGTTATAATGAAGAGTAAAAGAAAAAGTTACGACATCACGAATCGAACGAACAATCACTCGGACGTGAACCCATCGCTCTACCACAAGACTATGACAACGACAATCCTCGTGACGTCAAGATAGGAGATATCCTTTCGTCAAGCGGAATTAATTTTTACAGATGTATCAATTGTTCCTTCCATTACTGGCTAAACACTATCTAACTATAAAATTTGACGTTTGTGTGTCTGCTAGAAGTAGACCTAACTTAGAATTTTGATGATCGGTGAGTAAGTGAGTGATATAATTATTGATTTTCGACTGCTAATTTTTAGTAAACTGTAAGGTGTAGAATAGTATAATTTGAAAGTATAGCTAGCTATAGTATATACTCGTGATAACCAAAACTTCAGGCTTCTAGTTTCATCAACAACGGAGATACAGGGGGTTCGAAGGTGCCGTGAACTGCTTCGAGAAAAGGATGGCACGGCCGTGCGTTCGACTTGGCGGGGGCACTGCCGTGGCCCCAGACTTCAGCGTCAACGTTCAGGAGACCTTAGGACCAAGATAATGGAACACTTTTTGATGTGTGGTTGTATGAACAATTAATGGAGCAATTCTTACATTTATAGAATTTGTGGATTTATAGGTAACTTCTTACAATGGTCACAAGAATCCAGGCGTTTAGATTGTAAAGGTACCACGGGTTATGTAACGAAGTGAAAGACTTTTCAAAGTTGTAGCCTACAGAAAGCAAAGTATGGACACGAGGAGGAGGACAGGATAAGGAAATGACTGGTTCAAATCAAATGTTTGTTAAGCTTAAGGGACTTAACTACAGGGTCATCAGTCCCTAAACTTACAAACTACTTATGAACTACCTACAACTAAGGACGGCACAAATATCCATGCCCGAGGGGGGATTCGAACCCCCGACCGTAGTGGCCGTGCAGACCGTGACTGAAGCGCCTCAGTCCCCTCGGCCACCGCGGCCGGCAAATGACTGGTGATGCAGTGTTGTTGTCTAGACCGAATTGTGTACATTCGATCACACTGGCCATTGTTTATCTCTTAAAGAAGAGATGGACATGGCCTCTTGTGTTCTGAAGAGGAAATTCCTTTGGGGGCGGTGTCCTCTCGTGTACTTAGCCGTCGATATACAGGGATGAGGGGCTGGACCAGGCCGGGAAGACTCGCGTAACGAAAATATGTTTGGGGGAGATAAGTAAATGGCGAACACAGTTTTATCAAAACATTGGCAAACGAATTTATCTATGGCAGCTGATATAAGAGAAAAATATGAAGCATCACAGCCATTTCGATTCTGACGCACAGCAACTGTAACGATACACTTAAATTTTATTTTTTGTTTATCTTTGATCAGCGATGCTTATCGCCTCCGGTTCCCTCTGACTCGCAATGCAAATAATTCAATTTCGTTCGTCATTTTTTACTCCCAAACAAGCGAGAAAACGGAACCGTGATGATAGTTTTTTCTCACTCTCTGGTCTGTATCTAATCGGTGTAAACGTCTTTCATACCTGTATCCACTAATGTAAGTAAGAAGCATGCAAGCTGTTACTGAAAATATATTATTTAAATTTAAAAGCATTCCCTCTCCTTGGTTTTTATTTAAATCAAACTCCTCCACGCCAAATATTTAATTTCTTAATGTTTTCAGCTCCTTCGTCTTCGTAATAGTTTAATGTTCAAACGCCATTACAATCGCTTCGCATTGTCTGCAAAATTTCAATCAATCAATCAATACTTTGCTTGATTTTAGAACCTGCAGTCATTTCTTTTAAAATTTCACGAAGTTCGATCTTTTTTAAAATTATTTTATCATGACCAGTAACTTCCTGTTCCACCCACGGTCACACAACAATGAAAAGCGAAGTGAAAAGTCTGAACATTGACCTCCTACGGAAAGTATCTCCAACATTCACGTATTAAATATTTAAATTATCATTTCCAGCTTCTACAATGTGAAGTGCAGGATCCAACTAGATGCTTTCCGTAAGTCTTATAACGTGCTGTTGCTTGTATGGTGCCCAACTATAATATGCAACCCGCGGTTTATTTGCTTTAATGTTAATTTTGTGCTGTACTTTAACTAAATTATTTCAAATTCAAAAAATTCGGTACCATCAATTCCTTGTCCAAAAAATATAATCGCGGAATCTACTTTAACAATCATGGCATCATACTAAGCAAGCGCAACGTTATACAACGGCATTGAGACATTACAATATAAGATTTTAACTCTAGTTATTCACTAACAAATTTAGAAATGTTATTATTGATAAAGTTGTGATATAAAGAAATCATATTATCAATATTTAGATAGTAAGAATCACAGAGCTCGTTTGTTTCTAATGGGCGAGAGTACACTACCCTATCATCAACAAAACTGCAAGGTAACAAGAAGGAATTAAAATTACATAGAGGCTAAATACATGTTAGTAAACAAAACCAAAACCCATAGGGGCTCATTATAATATGGACATAGGATTTCTGCTACTTCTTACTCCGCCATCAATTTAACGACCGAGGCATTATGTAGCTCTGTTTCGACATTAAACCTCAAGCTCCAAAATATATAAGTGACTAACATAATTAAAGAGTTGAAAGGAAGTAAACAAATTCGCTTTTGGATGCAACGTTGTTAAAAACACAGTTTCAGTTTCAGGTTCGATCTGATGTCAGTTACAGTTTACGTAATTCATGGGGATAAATTGAAGAGGAGGAAGTGCTTCTCGGATACGCAACAGGCGGGAGAATACATCTCGGCCTATTGAAAGGATCCAATTAGTTTCAGTAATGCCGGAATGGCTTAGACATCATGAGGAGAGCGTGTAATAAAGTCAAATTCGTCAAATATATTTTCAGCTGTCAGCCCTCATTATGTATTGAAATCACAACGATTACATAATCCACTCGAAATAATTGCGTTATCGACCCTATTTTACGCCAAGTTCTTGTAAGTATCGAGAGACGTATTTTGAAGGAGCAGAAAAACAACTTCTTTGTGCGTCTGAATCCGTATCACGGAATAAAACGTGTTATAAAAATGTATGTGTGTGTGTTTTGCGCATCTACTACTGAACTATTTTTCCGGTTTCAACCAATCATGGTACAAGTACTCGTTGCCTTCAGATATCAATCGCTGTGGGATTAAGAAACATGAGTGACACACAGTTAAGGAAATTGACGTCATCACCTACAGTTTCCGAAATATATTCTTAACTAGTGAACGATTTTAACTAAACGGAAAACAAATGTTCCTTAGTAGCAGGAAGGAATCGCTGTGCGAGTTAAAATCACCTTCCATACATATTACAGGAGACATAACGTTGTATTCAATGAAAACTGTCACAAAGAATAACGAGACTTTATTCATCCATTATTTGAAACTGAGAGGAATTTTTAGTAACATGCAACAACCTATACATACAATTTAAAATCTTTTCGAGACGTATACTCGCTGACTACCCGGACAAAATTATGAAAGGAAAGATCATTGCTTACATTTTTTGCTATTCATGCAGTAAAACGTCGAGATTTGCAATGACGTTAAAAATTACAACTTCTTGTATACACACAACATTTTTCAATCAGAATACACAAATATTACTGAATGAACCTACAAATTATATCAAATTTAATGACATCTGAGGTTATACAGATTTTTTCATGAAAAACCATTTGTTACTTTTTCACCGCTTTATTCGCGACATACCTTGCAGGTAGTATGCATATATACCCCTAAATGTATCTTCTTAATTGTGCTTATTGACTGATGAAATTACTGTCGTGTCTCCAGACGGTCTCCGCGATTTCCGCGGTTCACGTGGCCGTCATCATCAGGTGAGGAAACGTCTCCGTGACTGAGTGAAGCTGTGGAATGGCTAGCCATATAAATGAGCAACGAAAGTACGAAAGAGCACGCGCTATGTATACTGCGCGTGCATTGACTCATAGCTGCTGCCCTGTGGCGCGAGAGAGGTTGCAGCGCCTCCGGTGGTGAGTAATGTCAGAAACGATAACAAGGGACACAGGATTTTATACGACGAGACACAAGTTGTAGAAAGTATCACACGTTACTGGGATTGTGTTTTGAAACGACCCGTTGATGTCAGACTAACAGATAGTACAAATGGACTCCTGTGCTGTAAGACCTGAAGATGAATTTGTATTTTATAAATTATATCATGGTTCAAGAGATATGTCGTCGAACACAATGAGTAGTATGAAGTAGCTGACTCGCCAGCGTGAGGAGAGGAGCGTGGCGCCGCTGCTGCACGTTGTTGTGGTTTCTGTCGCTCCTACGACCCTTACCGGACGCGGGACGGGAAAGCGGAGTCAGATTCCGAAGGGCGGACTACTGACGGTTGTCCTTCAACACCTGGCAGCCGAGGTGTTGAAATGGGCCGTAGACCTTACGAAGGCGAAGAGGCAGAAGAAGAGGCAGAAACTTGGCCATTTGGCTAAAGACTGCTCAGCGGCATTCGAGTGTACAGGGGCGCACGATACCCTCGAATGCCAACAGCCAAAGGAAGCAGCTAAAAAGTGTACCAACTGTGGTGGGGTCCACGCCACCAACATCCGAAATTGCAGTTACATCACGAACTGGAGCATGCAACGGAATTCGGGACATAGCAATAGTCGCTCCACATGGGGGAAGAAGACGCCATTTGCAATGGAGGCTGTCCCGCGCCCTCTCCACCGCGCGGGAAGTGGGACCAACCCCCTATGGAGACCCCGGCGGACGTTGCGCTGCTCGCTCTCCAGGCCGTAGTAGTGGACGAAAGAGAGGGATACCGCGCCGACCTCTTTGCAGCCCACCGTTTAATAGAAGAGCTTGAGCGAAAGCTGCAAATGATGAAGTCTGCTGTGGCCGCCCTCTCCCCTACCCCGCACTTGGGGCAGATGCACAGGTACATGCAGCCACGCAGACCGGCGACATAGGGACGTCGGCGGGCGTCTCAACGACCGTATGGCGCCAATGCAGGTAGACGCGCCTCCACGACTCGACGACGGCGCCGACGGGGGCGGCAGCTGCGCCGGAAGAGGACGATGACGAAGACGACGTGTTGCCCATACCTGACAAACAGTGTCAATCTAGTCTTGTCCAAGCTACTGTCCTCCATTCGGGATGAGACGTATCCCAATTTTGACAACCCGTATCCGTTTCTTCTAGAGGCACAAAAACCACCTCTACCTCATTTCAGAGCATCATAGTCAGTTCAAAAGTCCATTTGGGCACTCATAGGCAGGCAGCGGTACAGAGATATAAACAGCTACCCTGTGTTTACCAGGGACAAGTGAGAGATTTGTCACAACTGGCATAGCAATACCTTTCAAGACAAGTACCTGAACCCTCTACTCCAAAAACAGAGTCTACAGGGGCCTTCCGCGTCTTCGTGGGAGGTATCTTCCTGCGAGGCACCGTCGTTCCACAAACATAAGTCAAAAAAGAAATAAATCCCAGAATACGACCCCTATCGGGCTGCCTTATGAGCCCCAGAGTTTCTGAGAAGGCCACCCCCAAAGTTTATTTTGAAAATAAAGTTAACATGTACAACCCTATCCTGTTCCTTTTAGAAGTGGAGATCACCTAGCGGGGATGGGACTTTGTTTGCCGTGTACCATCTTCAATTAGAAAAAAATAGCATGAAATTCAGCTCGGATACGAGTTATAATTACGTCTTTAGTAGCAACTCTATTTACAACTCATTTTACAGACATGGAAAATTCTATTATTTTAGGTGATATCATTCAGGTGAAACGACGTCATAAGTGTTGACCTACATGAAAACGAAACTGAAATACACAGAGAGTGGTACAAAATGTGATAGAAAGGGAAGATATAGGTCGACTAGCTTAGGAAAGTAAGTAATACACATCCTGTCTACGCTAGACCAGAAGTTATGTTTACCATAATATTATGTGGAAACATTTAACGGTAAACTTTGCAAGAACTCGTGCTCAGCACTAAACTTACTCTCTGTACGCAGGGCCAGGAGTCCGTGGAAGGTGGAGTAAGGGACCGTACAGAATTACCGGCCCATTCTGTCCGTACTGGATTTGCAATATAAGCTGACCCGTCTTTAAGTCAGACTTGTGAACCGGCTTGTAAGAGTTCAGCCTGCCTGTTTCATAGGAATGCTCTCGATGACGTAGTCGTTGCGCAGGTTGACAGTTCTCTGGATTCCTGGTGAAAGTGATAATAAGAACTTAAAGTCTAATTCGTTATGGGTAGGAAGCTTGCTTAAATAAAATTCGCGATGTCAATTATGGTGCTTCATTGCCAGACACACCACAATACACAATACAAGTCGGGCCCGGTGGTCTTGAGGCGCCGGGCGCCGTGGCTCAGCGCGCCCGGTCAGAGGGCCCAACGTTCTCTGTAATAAAAAAGCTGAGGCAACAACAAATCGAAGAAGAACGAACAAACACGATCAGCGTCGGAAACGAAGCGAACTACCCATAGAACAAACAAACAAAAAGGAAAAACTGGAAACCACGGTTGGACCTCGCATTTTTTTCAGTCCGCACTTTAACCCATTCTTCAACTCTCAACGATATGAGGAGTCGCCAGAAACGACACCTGGTTCGGATTCCACGTTAAGCTGTTAGCTCCCTTTCCCCGGTTGGATAACTGGGGTAGAATAGGGACATGCAAGTCGCCGAAGTGGCGTCCAATTGAAAGACTTGCACCAGGCCAATGAGCCACACGAAATTATTACCACAATACAAAACTAGTGATTTTGGCCCTAATAATTGTATTTATGAGCAATACCGAGAGCATCATTCGTATGTGACAAACTCAGATTACATCCTAGCCCTGAATGACCACAGTGTCTCGCAGCCGAGAACTACCCGATTCGTACATCTCTGGAAGCAGTGACTATTGGTTAAAGAAATCATAATTTATTGGTTAGATTCCTGTTCATGATTAAACTAAGTAATATAGTGAAGGTATAGTTCTATTTGCCGCTAGTCTGTTATTAAGGACATTATGCCAACAAAGTGTTAATATGTAAAGTTAATTATTAACTAAATTTGCTTTCATATTTCCAGACAACCCGTTCTTTTGTCATTCTTACAACAGGTTGATGTGTTAGTCGAACAGGATAATGCTCACAAATTGCGCGTGAATTTCAATGTGCTCTGAAAGACACGATTTCTGGACTTATTTCTAATATATTAATGTGTTATGTACGATGGAATGACGACGTCATCCCACAATTCGTGTAAAACTAAGTGAGCAGATCGAACAAGCGTGGAATAATGTATCGCATAGATCGAATTGATACCGAAATCGGTAACTAAATAGCCTCTTGTAGAAGCTAAACCCCTACAATTGTATTTGTTTCATAATGTCTCCTTACCCGGTATTATGTATGCTATATTCACTTCTAGAGCAATAAATATTGAATGTACTGGAAGCACTAAGACGATGTAATAATTTTAAATTCTTGTAGTATAGGTGACTTCATTATAAGGAGAGGCGAAATTTAGAACAGTGACTACCTGGTATCTTATGACTATGTCATGAGACAGTTCTAATATCGGGTGGCACCTGTTTTTACCCGTCGAAGTACTCGACAAGTCAATGACTGATCGAGACGTTCTAAGTTCTCTGCAGGAAGATTGAGCCTTTCAGCCATTATAGTTATATATACATTAGAAAATATTAGAGCTCGTGCAGTAAGTCGTGGTCTCTGCTTTGTCGACTTGCGCGTTAAGCTAGTCCATTCCTTAGATTTGGAAGGGCAGCCGACTCAGTTTCGTGTTGCTTTCTGGTCGCGGGCCGCAGTTGACAGCTTGCTGACAGACGAAGCGAACGGCTCAGGAGGAAACGTGCAACTGAGCAGCCGCTCCCACAGAAATAAAGGCATGGAATCGCCCTGCGCACAACTCGAGAATGTGTTTCTGCGCAAGAGCCATGTCTTTCCCTGCGACTTCTACCAGTGTAGGATTTTGTACACGAATTGACTTCACAATCGTGTTCAATAAATGTTTACTGAGATCCATGTGGGCGATCTAGCTGACTAAATCATTTTTCGGATATTCCTAGAATCTTCCGATATCTACATCTGCAGTACATAAATACTCTGCAGGTCACACTGAAGTGCATGGCAGAGGGTTCATCGAACAACTTTTATGTGAGATTTCTATAGTTCCATTCTCTATTATCTCGCTGGAAAAAGAAACATCTAAATCTTACCGATTTAGATCTGATTCCTCTTCTTTTATTTCGATGATCATGTCTTGCTATGTAGGTAGGTACTAACAAAATATGTTCGACATTGAAAATAAAGGTGAAACATTGTATTAAAATTTGTGATGCGGCTGGGAATCGAACCCAGACATCCATGCTTACTAGGCAGACGTATTACCGCTAAACCGCCGCACCAATCACGATTAAGTCGCCTCGGGATAGTCTAAGTTAGACTTCACGTCACAAACTCTGATTCGGATTCTGTGTTCCATGAAATATTGCCACAACTCCCAAGGCTCTCCTCGCAGTGGAATAACAACTCGTCAGTGGCCATATGGGAACATTCCTGCTGTTAACCTGAAGCTAAGGTGATATAAATATCATTATAAATAGAAATTTACTAACCCTGAGACTGTATTTCGTCTTTAAAATGCCAAAGACATTAATTCAATGCTTCACCTTTATCTTCAATAATATTTATATAAGTTTGTGTTAAAAAAC
The DNA here is from genome assembly GCA_026315105.1 of Locusta migratoria. Lineage (NCBI taxonomy): Eukaryota > Metazoa > Arthropoda > Insecta > Orthoptera > Acrididae > Locusta > Locusta migratoria. Next base: position 432,190,037 of record CM048747.1, read on the forward strand.
GACAGTTGCTTTCGTTTTAGAATGTTTCCAAATATGTACATTCACGTGCCCCAGCCGTACATAGATACCGGTGAAAGTCGTTTACCAATTGCTGTTATTGTTCCACAGATATTTTGGGTGGACAAGATGGCTGGGACACCCTGTATAGATACTAAGTAGCAATATTTCAGTATTTGAAACGAATAATACTGTCTGAACGTTTTATAAAACGTATTTGACGAGACAACGGGGTGAATTGGAGAGCGTCGTATACCATGTCAGAACGGCTGCGACGGCAGTTCGCCTGGGGCTACTGCTCTACGCCATCGATCCCTCGAAACTGATATTAATCTCGCAGCCTATACTTGCCTCTGAAGAAGGTGGTAATTCGCCGCAATTACCATCACAAGACTGGATAACAAGCACAGCAGTGTATGACGGTGTAGCGCTACTGTCGGGATTTTGCTGCTTAATTATCCCTAATGAGCAACTCAAGCGAGTGGGAAGCTGCATGTACTTTGGAAACCTGTGTATACGGAATATGCGTTAATACCACCTTCTTCAGATCTCAATTAGCGTTGGTCGTCACTATTGCTGGGTGTTATGATACGTATTAACGAAAATCAGATTCCTTTCCTATTCTAAGCAGGCTTACTGGAATTGGATGATATTTGGAGAAAATAATAAGTACTGTCTCTGCTTTGTTTCATTCTACACATGGGGAAGAATCCACTCACCAACCATCTCTCTCTCTCTCTCTCTCTCTCTCTCACACACACACACACACACACACACACACACACACACACACACACACACACACAGCGGAACCATTTATAGAACGGGCTGAGTGGTATGAAGATCAACATTTTTATGTATCAAGGAAGTGCTGCTAGCGTGCGGTAGTAAATTGATCTAGATCATCTTGGTGGACTTAGACAATAACAGTCCTGTGTCTTTTTTCTTTAACGTTTATGTGTGAAGCTTCCGTTGTGTGGTATTTTGCGCTTGATTTGTAATTACCGACCATTCTGCACTTAACTCAATGTACGCTTACGTTTTTACAGCTGCTTACCTTATTTCCTTGGAACCGCAGACTGGGTAAATATGAGACAGTTTCTTTATGTTCCTTGCTGTATTTATTTAGAGTGTATGGCAAATAACAAAATGTAATTTGGTAGCTTATCGAAAGGCGGTATCAGGCTGTACGATTCCTAAATGAAATTTCTCCCAGAATAGTGTTCGTCAAGTGGCAGGATTAGTACTTACAATCAGACTGAGGTGTCACGACACAAGAATTCGCCCGTCGTGTATGAAACCAATATCTCGAGAATGTTTTTGAGCTCTCAGTTTGTAGTAAAATTTCAAAATCTCCTGTGAATTTGATACGCTGATATTTATAAGATAAAATCGAACTTACGCTAAGTCTACGCACTACGTTTTTACCTATGCAAACTTTTTAAAATATGTTGCAATACTTTACTTGAATTGATGCTGCACAGTAACTGTGACGAATATCGAAAATTAAATGAAACTTCACCGAGCTGCAAATCTTGCAAAAATAAAATTTTCTCGGAGAGTAGATTTCTTAATAGAGATATACTTGCGTAGTGATTGGAATGTCGTCTCTTAACACAGCTGACTAATTACATATCCAAGCAACATAGTTTCTCGGATGTATCTTGTTACAGATATGCGAAAATGACGAAATGAAGTTTTAAGATTATCTTTTAATAAAATACATGAGTTGAAATTACTTTGAGAATCTAGTCGTTCACCATCGAGATGCAAATGACTCAAGCCTTCCTTATAACGCACTTTATTTCATTCAGGTAGATGAAATAGTAAGATAAAGGGAATGCATCAGAAACATGCTTTTGAAGACGGTAAGGATTTCCTTAAAATGTACTATTGTAACTGTGACAGTGCCTTTCTGTTCTGCGGTTCTTATTGCCCTGTTTAATTATTTCTTAAACCATGGTAATTTCGCAAGGGTATACGTGTGAAGGAGAAAGGAGGAGGAATATAAATGTTTAGTTATTTTAATGGAGAGATTGCGAATTACTTATTATTGGCAGAGATTCATGGACGGATTATTCGAAACTCGGGGAATTTAGGGGACGCACCAATATTTACGTTTATTCTGAAGAAATAACAGGGCGAGTCGTGGATAGGTATAGTTTTTTGTTAGACACAATTTACGGTGATAAGTTATGAGCATACCCATTATCGAAATTAGAAAGTTTTATATAACTTCTATTATAGTCTTAACTGCAAACTGTTCGTCACAGACGTCATTTACGGGTGCATCCATGAAAAATTAAAAATGTTTGTCACAGGTACAGTGTATGACGATCTGTCACGAATTCCAGAAAAAAAAATCACAGACCAAATTTACGACAACTTTTGACATGTTATTGGTGAGTAAATGGCACAGCGGTAGAATAGCCTTGCGCACTAAGGCGCCCAGCTGTGGTGCGCCAGGCCGTTCACCGTCGGAGGTTAGATACTCACTCGGGCATGAATATTTGTGTGTCCTTAGTATAAGTTAGAGCAAGTAGTTTGTAAGCATAGGGACTAATGACCAACTTAGTTAACTCCCTTAGATTTACAAAACAATTGAACCATTGAACCATAGTGTAATAGGCGACTGTAAACTTACATTCGCGACCTCCAAACAAAGAATCCTTCAAAAATGTTCAAATGTTTGTAAAGCCTATGGGACTCAACTACGGGACTATCAGTCCCTAAACTTACAAACTACTTATGAACTACTTACGAACTAGGACGGCACAAATATCCATGCCCGAGGGGGGATTCGAACCCCCGACCGTAGTGGCCGTGCAGACCGTGACTGAAGCGCCTCAGTCCCCTCGGCCACCGCGGCCAAGGAATCCTTACTGTTCCTTCCGTATATTAGTTAAAAACACAATTGAACGTCAGACATGCATAGTTTTTATTGACATGTAATGTAACTTGGGACCGACGGATTTCGGTAACGGATAGTAGTATGGGTAAAAATTTCAAAGGTTCCTGAGATCATCAACTTAAAAAACATCGTAAAATCTGTGACTACGTATTTACCATGATAAAGACTCTGGATGTACCAATCTTCAAACGTATTTTTGTCAACAAAAATATTTATTTTTACTAGCGTACTGTGTTTGCGAACACAGATTTTCGAAAAGGAGACCCAACGTAAAAATAATATTTGAGTCATTTGCTGTTCCCCAAGATACGATTCCTTACAATCGCATTTTCGAAGATATTGCTATCGCTTGCTATCATGCACTGACTCATATTCTGTTGTTAACTTTAAATGAAATTATGTACATTTCATACAGAGCTACGTATGACCTAAAACTAAACATTCCATAAATCTCCGCAGTTTGTGTTTATCTCTGAAAACTTTGTGAGATATAAGCCGTATTTGACTATAGTGGAAGTTGTCCATTATCTGTGATGAACAACTATACTAAACGAACCCTTCATCGAGCATAGATAACAATCTACAAGCTGAACGAAAATCACATTTATTTGCCTCGTATATTTCTTTCTAATCGAATGGTAAGTTTCAGAGCGGCCTGAACGCCGTCTTTCAGCAAAATATCCAGTTTTTCTAGTGAAACATCACGGATTTTCGATTGTGAGATTGATAATGGAGAAATATTTTCGAAAACGGAAAAATTACGTCTAAATGTCTACAGAATATGTTGCAAATATTTGAACAATTTCCTACGGTTAGATTTTTAGATTTGAGACTCACTGTGAGACGAAGGCTAAAAATCGAGTTTTATGATTTTGCGCAAAAGTACGATCCTTTCTATCCCCTGGTACTGGTAACGGATAAATACATATGGAAAAAAATCGCACTGACGTATTTTACAGCCAACTTTAGCTTTGCAGTTTTATAAGATTTTGGAAACATTTTGGACCAAAATAATAATCTCAACAATAAAAAAATATGCTGATAAGATTACTGTGGTAACATCTATGCATCCAATACGTAATATTCTTTCTGACCGATTTTAACAATCAGCCAAAATTATATGATTTTTGAGTTTAGCTTTGACAAACATACTCTTTTTTAAACTTTTACGTCTTTGAAGTATCATTTTAATATCTCTCCCACATTTTAGATATATTTTCCAGTTAAAATATTATCACCTGTCTTTCCTTGGTAGTTCAAAGTTTATTTTCTTTGCCTGTACTGGTTACGAATGACTATAGCCCAGAACGAACGTAGCGTACATTAGGCGTTCGGACTAAGGACTATAGCCTGGATGGAACACAGCGTACATTTGGCGTTCGTAAATCAGTCACGTGACATCCCTCGCCCCAAAATATCTTTTGCATACGCCATCTTGCTTTCTCTACTTGATGATTTTCTTATTCTAATTCAAGCGTTGTCATTTCAAAGCAATGACGCACTGAAAATTATCAAAAACACGTCGTTCTTAGGACAATGAATTATAATTGCTTTGAAATCACAACGTGTAAGTTATAATAGGAAAATCATCAAATACGCAACGCAAGATGGCGTATGCCAGAGAGTTCTGGGCGAGGAATGTCACGTGACATCTCCGAACGGCTGGTTTTCTTGATTCAGTGCAGGGTGTCAAATCACCGATATTTACCATGATGCAGTCGCCGCATGCTCACCGCCTAAACATCTGTAGCGAGGTCTGAAGATGAATTAAAACCTAGATCTAAACCGGTCACCTATATTATTAAATTGTAAAAATAATTCGCGAACTGGTATTTTTATCATTAAATAATAAGTTCGCTGTTTATTCCAAGAAAGGAAACAATGTTTTCCAAACTGATTAGCCGATATTTTTGCAAATATCTCTCAAACGATACGAGATATGAAGAAAAAGAACAACAACAACAGAGCAAATTTGTAGAGCATTTTGTGCTCTACAAATTCGGTTATTCAGTTTTCATGTCAGATGAATGGTTAAGCCGTTATTTTCATTTAAATTTAGAGCTGTCAAAAGACAATCGCAAAGGCCCACTTGTAGTGTTATTAACGTAACCTAATGTGGTCCAAGAAATGAAACGTATTTTGAGAATATCATCTTGAGAATGAGTGGTGTAAATTTGGGCGATTTGTAATTAGTAGAGAATATGGAAGGGTCCATGCCGACAATTCGTGATTTTAGTACCCCAAAAAAAACAAAAAAAAAAAAAAGGTTTTTCTTGATTTTCTCAGGAAACACCATTTAATAAATGGTGCTATTGTAGCCATACAACGGACTCCACGTAATTCCTCACATAATGTGTAAAATCCAATCTATTTGCTCAAACTGGATGGGCCCCTGGTAGTGTGTAACCTTACATCTTATAAAATAGGCTCTATGTGTTTGTGTGAGTGTGTGTGTGTGTGTGTGTGTGTGTGTGTGTGTGTGTGTGTGTGTGTTCCACATTTCCACCTGAACTACTGGACCGATTTCAACCAATCATAACTATCAGGCAACAATCGCTGTCGGGGTAAGAAACACCTACGACACGTCATTTACAATGACAGTCATGAAAAACTGCCGCATCATGCGATTTCTACATCTGATCCTCAATTAATGGACCGATTTCAACCTAGTTGGCACAAATATTCTTTAAGGTCAGAAATCATTTGCTGTGGTTGCAAAAACCACATACGATACATAGTTCTTACTATTACACGTCATAAACAATGATATCTGTCCCATTTTTATTCGTCAACTATTTGAGAATAAGGGCACTTAGCGGCTAGCAATAAATTGTAAACATAATTTCAAGTCTTTACGTAGCTTTTTCTCGCTGACAACCCTAACACAATGATGAAAGGAAAAAAAGTTTATCGCTTACTAGTTTTCCGATGTCCGTGATATATATTTACGTCGTTAGACATGACGTTACAAGTTGTTACTTCTACGCTGTAAATTTTATACGTCAGACAATTCACAGACAGTACACATATATACCACTGAATGCTCCTTCCATATTATATCACAGTTCGACATATAGTTCATGAGATATGCAGACATAAACACTTTGGTTCATGAAAAACCACATCATCATGCATGAAGTTTCGCTTTTTACGTCTTTACTACCAACACCATTCACAACAAATTTTGCAGACATTAGGCACATGTACCACTGAATGTACCATCCAATTTACATCAAAGTACGACACATATTTCAGGTAATATGACGTCATAAACAATGAAATATCCGAATAATTGATACAAAATGCGCTATTTTTCTACATCTCCTGCTAAAATAATGGCTCGATTTCAGCTAAACTTGGTACACATGTTGCTTACTATCAGACGAGAATCACTGTGAGGTAATACTATCTACGACACATGACATCGTAAACAATAAGTCACAAAACTTTCCCATCACATGTATCAATAAATATTGTTTATAGTCAAGTTTAGAATTAAATTGATGTTATAAATCATTTGTATTTTATTGCCTTTCTTCTTTCCATGGATACTACACTTAAAATTTTGTACATCATGGATATTTACTTTTTAAACTGCTTCAGAATTTCTAAGCTGTTTTCATGGATACATGAAGATGAAATAGTTTTCGAGTTTTTATTTTCGCATATATGTCCGGGCAATGGCGGATTTACTAGCTAGTATTTAATATTTTGATGCTGTACTGTAGGACAGATTAGGATGTTCATACAAAGTAGGCTTTCACGGCCGGCGTCAGCTTCATTTAAAATTTCCAGGCTGATAGGCCGTGGTCGATAGGTAAACCTTTCACCCAATGTTTCGCTATCGGCTGCGAAAGAAATCATCGGATTTCATCCGCAACCGAAGACAAAACGTTAGGGTAAAGTTTTACCTATCGACCACGGCCTGTCAGCCCGGAAATCTTAAGATCGGGTGTTGTCATTCTTCTGATATGTGTACAAATGATCACTGAACCAAGGGTTATCAGGAGCACGCCATAACGTTGTGATCAACAGAGGTCGAGTTATGCTCCACTGACTGATCGTTAATTCGCAAGCGCCGTTTACGAAAATATTAATACCGAACACTACTGTTCACGGTATAATTACGATTGTTGCTAGTATATGATTGAAGTTTATTTAACTGCCAACAGAATCATGGTGTTGAAAGTATTTACGTGTTTCTTTCGAGTGAATTTGCTTCCATAACTTAAGCCTTTCTCTCTGGATGGAATAGTGTAGTATGGCATCTCTGCACTGCTTTGATCTGTCAGATCGCTTTTAGGAGGCACCTACTTTAATGTTCTACGATTTTATATCTTTACAGTCTGTAAAAGAAAAACAAGGAGTCTGGAATGGTCTACTAAGGCAATGAACAGTGCCTTCGATGCTGTTATTTCTTTCTAGCATGGGTATTTGAAGGCTTCAAACCATCGTGCTGTTCTTCAGTCCAGAAAGACCCGTGAGGAAAATAAGAAACAAAGAAGACTACAAAATTGATAAGTGGCTAGAAAAAGGTGCATCTTGAAATTAATGTACATTTTATAAAAACACAAGGACAATGTAATCAGAGCTGGCGGTCTCTGTCTTTTCGGACACGCCTGTAGGAAAAGACGCCACAATTATTGCTTCTAGTTCTCCTAGTCAGTTATAATACAGACCTTTCTCCTAGCAGAAATGGAGTGTCATCTTCGAGGCATGGAGTGCAATGGTCCCAGTATGAGGATGTGTCAATAACCCGTAACTACCTACCAAGTAGGATTTGCGGCCAGGGCCAAATTTTCATTTCAACTCAATTAAAAATCTATGCAGAGAGGACATGTCAACAGATGCAGTACTGGCTGAGTTACTTTTAAATGTAGTCATCAAAAGAATTATAATATCCTAGGATCAATTCGCATTCCTGTATCGCAGAAGTCTGTTGCTTGTGAATGGAATCAGTGTGCGACATTAGTCTTCAAATATTTATTGCTGTCAAAACAGTTGCCAGGAGATAGGAATTTCTTATGGTGCAGGAAAATATGGTAATACCTGCGACCAAGATAAGGACTGTATGCTGGATGATCAACAGCTCCCAGCCCAACGTCTGCAAAACACTTGCTGTTCGCCGAGCCGTATGGAGACGAACGTTGTTATGGACAGCACAACACCTATAGAAAGTTAATCTCGCCAGTTGTTCAGAACTGCACGTCTTCCTGACAGCCTTCACATAAAGACGAACAATGGAGGATGACTGTCACACTATGGTTCTAAGCACGGGCGCCAGATTTCTGACACACTGGAATAGAAAGGTTGATTGCACGATAAGTGTCTCAATTATCTTGGTGACAATACCGCAAAATATTTCAAAGTGCCTGTTACCAATAACACTTTTCATGTAACTACCTTAACTTTTATTTTAAAGAAATAGGAAAACTAACTTTAGGATGCGAATAGTATTTACGGAATAGCAGAAACTCGAGCTCGTGATCTACTTAAAAGCAATTGAATAACTCAGATTAATAATAAGCACCTTACGTAGCCTATCAGCTACTAACGAGATATGAAATTGCTCATAAATTTAAAAACGATATCGGCGGCAAAGACTAGGTTAGCGAATTCCTTAAGTAACAATGCAATTAATCTGTTCGCAAACCCGAAGCAACATCTGGTGCAAGAGTCATGGGCTTTAATAAAGTATCTTCTGACTTAATTCTTCGTGCTTTTTTAGCGATCTGATGACATCATTGATGTGTTGGGTAGAACCTAATGAAGGTAACATGTTACCCAAATATTTGGCGTGTTCGCGGTTGTTATCCAGCGGAATAGTCGATACCTCAGTGTCAGTCGTTTACCTGCAGTCGCTAACAGTTCTACTTGACAAGAACAAAGTAACTGCTTCTCAGATAGTGTGATGAAATAGGTATCTCGGTTAACACAATCTAATATATAAAATGAATGTTCGTGTGTTCGTATTTTATGCGCGATTGTACTGTCCAACCGATTCAGATGAAACTTTGGCTACATATTACCTACACTTTCATGATGGTCATAGGCAGCATTATATGACAGTACGACAAACAGTTCAAGACACTGACACTGACAGTAATAGACACTGAGATGAGCGGAAAAGTGCTGCATCATGTGACGTCTGCTTCTAAACCACTGTACCTATTTCAAGAAAATTCGGTACACATATTCCTTCCATGAGGTAACAAGTGCCGTAGGGATAAGAACTGCTTACGACATATAGATCAGAAGATATGACGTCATAAACAATTATATGGATTGCTGACAGACGAAGCGAACGGCTCAGGAGGAAACGTGCAACTGAGCAGCCGCTCCCACAGAAATAAAGGCATGGAATCGCCCTGCGCACAACTCGAGAATGTGTTTCTGCGCAAGAGCCATGTCTTTCCCTGCGACTTCTACCAGTGTAGGATTTTGTACACGAATTGACTTCACAATCGTGTTCAATAAATGTTTACTGAGATCCATGTGGGCGATCTAGCTGACTAAATCATTTTTCGGATATTCCTAGAATCTTCCGATATCTACATCTGCAGTACATAAATACTCTGCAGGTCACACTGAAGTGCGTGGCAGAGGGTTAATCGAACAACTTTTATGTGAGATTTCTATAGTTCCATTCTCTATTATCTCGCTGGAAAAAGAAACATCTAAATCTTACCGATTTAGATCTGATTCCTCTTCTTTTATTTCGATGATCATGTCTTGCTATGTAGGTAGGTACTAACAAAATATGTTCGACATTGAAAATAAAGGTGAAACATTGTATTAAAATTTGTGATGCGGCTGGGAATCGAACCCAGACCGCCATGCTTACTAGGCAGACGTCTTACCGCTAAACCACCGCACCAATCACGATTAAGGCGCCTCGGGATAGTCTAAGTTAGACTTCACGTCACAAACTCTGATTCGGATTCTGTGTTCCATGAAATATTGCCACAACTCCCAAGGCTCTCCTCGCAGTGGAATAACAACTCGTCAGTGGCCATATGGGAACATTCCTGCTGTTAACCTGAAGCTAAGGTGATATAAATATCATTATAAATAGAAATTTACTAACCCTGAGACTGTATTTCGTCTTTAAAATGCCAAAGACATTAATTCAATGCTTCACCTTTATCTTCAATAATATTTATATAAGTTTGTGTTAAAAAACGACAGTTGCTTTCGTTTTAGAATGTTTCCAAATATGTACATTCACGTGCCCCAGCCGTACATAGATACCGGTGAAAGTCGTTTACCAATTGCTGTTATTGTTCCACAGATATTTTGGGTGGACAAGATGGCTGGGACACCCTGTATAGATACTAAGTAGCAATATTTCAGTATTTGAAACGAATAATACTGTCTGAACGTTTTATAAAACGTATTTGACGAGACAACGGGGTGAATTGGAGAGCGTCGTATACCATGTCAGAACGGCTGCGACGGCAGTTCGCCTGGGGCTACTGCTCTACGCCATCGATCCCTCGAAACTGATATTAATCTCGCAGCCTATACTTGCCTCTGAAGAAGGTGGTAATTCGCCGCAATTACCATCACAAGACTGGATAACAAGCACAGCAGTGTATGACGGTGTAGCGCTACTGTCGGGATTTTGCTGCTTAATTATCCCTAATGAGCAACTCAAGCGAGTGGGAAGCTGCATGTACTTTGGAAACCTGTGTATACGGAATATGCGTTAATACCACCTTCTTCAGATCTCAATTAGCGTTGGTCGTCACTATTACTGGGTGTTATGATACGTATTAACGAAAATCAGATTCCTTTCCTATTCTAAGCAGGCTTACTGGAATTGGATGATATTTGGAGAAAATAATAAGTACTGTCTCTGCTTTGTTTCATTCTACACATGGGGAAGAATCCACTCACCAACCATCTCTCTCTCTCTCTCTCTCTCTCTCTCTCTCACACACACACACACACACACACACACACACACATACACACACACAGCGGAACCATTTATAGAACGGGCTGAGTGGTATGAAGATCAACATTTTTATGTATCAAGGAAGTGCTGCTAGCGTGCGGTAGTAAATTGATCTAGATCATCTTGGTGGACTTAGACAATAACAGTCCTGTGTCTTTTTTCTTTAACATTTATGTGTGAAGCTTCCGTTGTGTGGTATTTTGCGCTTGATTTGTAATTACCGACCATTCTGCACTTAACTCAATGTACGCTTACGTTTTTACAGCTGCTTACCTTATTTCCTTGGAACCGCAGACTGGGTAAATATGAGACAGTTTCTTTATGTTCCTTGCTGTATTTATTTAGAGTGTATGGCAAATAACAAAATGTAATTTGGTAGCTTATCGAAAGGCGGTATCAGGCTGTACGATTCCTAAATGAAATTTCTCCCAGAATAGTGTTCGTCAAGTGGCAGGATTAGTACTTACAATCAGACTGAGGTGTCACGACACAAGAATTCGCCCGTCGTGTATGAAACCAATATCTCGAGAATGTTTTTGAGCTCTCAGTTTGTAGTAAAATTTCAAAATCTCCTGTGAATTTGATACGCTGATATTTATAAGACAAAATCGAACTTACGCTAAGTCTACGCACTACGTTTTTACCTATGCAAACTTTTTAAAATATGTTGCAATACTTTACTTGAATTGATGCTGCACAGTAACTGTGACGAATATCGAAAATTAAATGAAACTTCACCGAGCTGCAAATCTTGCAAAAATAAAATTTTCTCGGAGAGTAGATTTCTTAATAGAGATATACTTGCGTAGTGATTGGAATGTCGTCTCTTAACACAGCTGACTAATTACATATCCAAGCAACATAGTTTCTCGGATGTATCTTGTTACAGATATGCGAAAATGACGAAATGAAGTTTTAAGATTATCTTTTAATAAAATACATGAGTTGAAATTACTTTGAGAATCTAGTCGTTCACCATCGAGATGCAAATGACTCAAGCCTTCCTTATAACGCACTTTATTTCATTCAGGTAGATGAAATAGTAAGATAAAGGGAATGCATCAGAAACATGCTTTTGAAGACGGTAAGGATTTCCTTAAAATGTACTATTGTAACTGTGACAGTGCCTTTCTGTTCTGCGGTTCTTATTGCCCTGTTTAATTATTTCTTAAACCATGGTAATTTCGCAAGGGTATACGTGTGAAGGAGAAAGGAGGAGGAATATAAATGTTTAGTTATTTTAATGGAGAGATTGCGAATTACTTATTATTGGCAGAGATTCATGGACGGATTATTCGAAACTCGGGGAATTTAGGGGACGCACCAATATTTACGTTTATTCTGAAGAAATAACAGGGCGAGTCGTGGATAGGTATAGTTTTTTGTTAGACACAATTTACGGTGATAAGTTATGAGCATACCCATTATCGAAATTAGAAAGTTTTATATAACTTCTATTATAGTCTTAACTGCAAACTGTTCGTCACAGACGTCATTTACGGGTGCATCCATGAAAAATTAAAAATGTTTGTCACAGGTACAGTGTATGACGATCTGTCACGAATTCCAGAAAAAAAAATCACAGACCAAATTTACGACAACTTTTGACATGTTATTGGTGAGTAAATGGCACAGCGGTAGAATAGCCTTGCGCACTAAGGCGCCCAGCTGTGGTGCGCCAGGCCGTTCGCCGTCGGAGGTTAGATACTCACTCGGGCATGAATATTTGTGTGTCCTTAGTATAAGTTAGAGCAAGTAGTTTGTAAGCATAGGGACTAATGACCAACTTAGTTAACTCCCTTAGATTTACAAAACAATTGAACCATTGAACCATAGTGTAATAGGCGACTGTAAACTTACATTCGCGACCTCCAAACAAAGAATCCTTCAAAAATGTTCAAATGTTTGTAAAGCCTATGGGACTCAACTACGGGACTATCAGTCCCTAAACTTACAAACTACTTATGAACTACTTACGAACTAGGACGGCACAAATATCCATGCCGAGGGGGGATTCGAACCCCCGACCGTAGTGGCCGTGCAGACCGTGACTGAAGCGCCTCAGTCCCCTCGGCCACCGCGGCCAAGGAATCCTTACTGTTCCTTCCGTATATTAGTTAAAAACACAATTGAACGTCAGACATGCATAGTTTTTATTGACATGTAATGTAACTTGGGACCGACGGATTTCGGTAACGGATAGTAGTATGGGTAAAAATTTCAAAGGTTCCTGAGATCATCAACTTAAAAAACATCGTAAAATCTGTGACTACGTATTTACCATGATAAAGACTCTGGATGTACCAATCTTCAAACGTATTTTTGTCAACAAAAATATTTATTTTTACTAGCGTACTGTGTTTGCGAACACAGATTTTCGAAAAGGAGACCCAACGTAAAAATAATATTTGAGTCATTTGCTGTTCCCCAAGATACGATTCCTTACAATCGCATTTTCGAAGATATTGCTATCGCTTGCTATCATGCACTGACTCATATTCTGTTGTTAACTTTAAATGAAATTATGTACATTTCATACAGAGCTACGTATGACCTAAAACTAAACATTCCATAAATCTCCGCAGTTTGTGTTTATCTCTGAAAACTTTGTGAGATATAAGCCGTATTTGACTATAGTGGAAGTTGTCCATTATCTGTGATGAACAACTATACTAAACGAACCCTTCATCGAGCATAGATAACAATCTACAAGCTGAACGAAAATCACATTTATTTGCTTCGTATATTTCTTTCTAATCGAATGGTAAGTTTCAGAGCGGCCTGAACGCCGTCTTTCAGCAAAATATCCAGTTTTTCTAGTGAAACATCACGGATTTTCGATTGTGAGATTGATAATGGAGAAATATTTTCGAAAACGGAAAAATTACGTCTAAATGTCTACAGAATATGTTGCAAATATTTGAACAATTTCCTACGGTTAGATTTTTAGATTTGAGACTCACTGTGAGACGAAGGCTAAAAATCGAGTTTTATGATTTTGCGCAAAAGTACGATCCTTTCTATCCCCTGGTACTGGTAACGGATAAATACATATGGAAAAAAATCGCACTGACGTATTTTACAGCCAACTTTAGCTTTGCAGTTTTATAAGATTTTGGAAACATTTTGGACCAAAATAATAATCTCAACAATAAAAAAATATGCTGATAAGATTACTGTGGTAACATCTATGCATCCAATACGTAATATTCTTTCTGACCGATTTTAACAATCAGCCAAAATTATATGATTTTTGAGTTTAGCTTTGACAAACATACTCTTTTTTAAACTTTTACGTCTTTGAAGTATCATTTTAATATCTCTCCCACATTTTAGATATATTTTCCAGTTAAAATATTATCACCTGTCTTTCCTTGGTAGTTCAAAGTTTATTTTCTTTGCCTGTACTGGTTACGAATGACTATAGCCCAGAACGAACGTAGCGTACATTAGGCGTTCGGACTAAGGACTATAGCCTGGATGGAACACAGCGTACATTTGGCGTTCGTAAATCAGTCACGTGACATCCCTCGCCCCAAAATATCTTTTGCATACGCCATCTTGCTTTCTCTACTTGATGATTTTCTTATTCTAATTCAAGCGTTGTCATTTCAAAGCAATGACGCACTGAAAATTATCAAAAACACGTCGTTCTTAGGACAATGAATTATAATTGCTTTGAAATCACAACGTGTAAGTTATAATAGGAAAATCATCAAATACGCAACGCAAGATGGCGTATGCCAGAGAGTTCTGGGCGAGGAATGTCACGTGACATCTCCGAACGGCTGGTTTTCTTGATTCAGTGCAGGGTATCAAATCACCGATATTTACCATGATGCAGTCGCCGCATGCTCACCGCCTAAACATCTGTAGCGAGGTCTGAAGATGAATTAAAACCTAGATCTAAACCGGTCACCTATATTATTAAATTGTAAAAATAATTCGCGAACTGGTTATTTTTATCATTAAATAATAAGTTCGCTGTTTATTCCAAGAAAGGAAACAATGTTTTCCAAACTGATTAGCCGATATTTTTGCAAATATCTCTCAAACGATACGAGATATGAAGAAAAAGAACAACAACAACAGAGCAAATTTGTAGAGCATTTTGTGCTCTACAAATTCGGTTATTCAGTTTTCATGTCAGATGAATGGTTAAGCCGTTATTTTCATTTAAATTTCGAGCTGTCAAAAGACAATCGCAAAGGCCCACTTGTAGTGTTATTAACGTAACCTAATGTGGTCCAAGAAATGAAACGTATTTTGAGAATATCATCTTGGAATGAGTGGTGTAAATTTGGGCGATTTGTAATTAGTAGAGAATATGGAAGGGTCCATGCCGACAATTCGTGATTTTAGTACCCCAAAAAAAAAAAAAAAAAAAAAGGTTTTTCTTGATTTTCTCAGGAAACACCATTTAATAAATGGTGCTATTGTAGCCATACAACGGACTCCACGTAATTCCTCACATAATTTGTAAAATCCAATCTATTTGCTCAAACTGGATGGGCCCCTGGTAGTGTGTAACCTTACATCTTATAAAATAGGCTCTATGTGTTTGTGTGTGTGAGTGTGTGTGTGTGTGTGTGTGTGTGTGTGTGTGTGTGTGTGTGTGTTCCACATTTCCACCTGAACTACTGGACCGATTTCAACCAATCATAACTATCAGGCAACAATCGCTGTCGGGGTAAGAAACACCTACGACACGTCATTTACAATGACAGTCATGAAAAACTGCCGCATCATGCGATTTCTACATCTGATCCTCAATTAATGGACCGATTTCAACCTAGTTGGCACAAATATTCTTTAAGGTCAGAAATCATTTGCTGTGGTTGCAAAAACCACATACGATACATAGTTCTTACTATTACACGTCATAAACAATGATATCTGTCCCATTTTTATTCGTCAACTATTTGAGAATAAGGGCACTTAGCGGCTAGCAATAAATTGTAAACATAATTTCAAGTCTTTACGTAGCTTTTTCTCGCTGACAACCCTAACACAATGATGAAAGGAAAAAAAGTTTATCGCTTACTAGTTTTCCGATGTCCGTGATATATATTTACGTCGTTAGACATGACGTTACAAGTTGTTACTTCTACGCTGTAAATTTTATACGTCAGACAATTCACAGACAGTACACATATATACCACTGAATGCTCCTTCCATATTATATCACAGTTCGACATATAGTTCATGAGATATGCAGACATAAACACTTTGGTTCATGAAAAACCACATCATCATGCATGAAGTTTCGCTTTTTACGTCTTTACTACCAACACCATTCACAACAAATTTTGCAGACATTAGGCACATGTACCACTGAATGTACCATCCAATTTACATCAAAGTACGACACATATTTCAGGTAATATGACGTCATAAACAATGAAATATCCGAATAATTGATACAAAATGCGCTATTTTTCTACATCTCCTGCTAAAATAATGGCTCGATTTCAGCTAAACTTGGTACACATGTTGCTTACTATCAGACGAGAATCACTGTGAGGTAATACTATCTACGACACATGACATCGTAAACAATAAGTCACAAAACTTTCCCATCACATGTATCAATAAATATTGTTTATAGTCAAGTTTAGAATTAAATTGA
Organism: Locusta migratoria; assembly: GCA_026315105.1. Taxonomy (NCBI): domain Eukaryota; kingdom Metazoa; phylum Arthropoda; class Insecta; order Orthoptera; family Acrididae; genus Locusta; species Locusta migratoria. The sequence goes on from CM048747.1 coordinate 432,206,535, forward strand.
TGTTATAAATCATTTGTATTTTATTGCCTTTCTTCTTTCCATGGATACTACACTTAAAATTTTGTACATCATGGATATTTACTTTTTAAACTGCTTCAGAATTTCTAAGCTGTTTTCATGGATACATGAAGATGAAATAGTTTTCGAGTTTTTATTTTCGCATATATGTCCGGGCAATGGCGGATTTACTAGCTAGTATTTAATATTTTGATGCTGTACTGTAGGACAGATTAGGATGTTCATACAAAGTAGGCTTTCACGGCCGGCGTCAGCTTCATTTAAAATTTCCAGGCTGATAGGCCGTGGTCGATAGGTAAACCTTTCACCCAATGTTTCGCTATCGGCTGCGAAAGAAATCATCGGATTTCTTCCGCAACCGAAGACAAAACGTTAGGGTAAAGTTTTACCTATCGACCACGGCCTGTCAGCCCGGAAATCTTAAGATCGGGTGTTGTCATTCTTCTGATATGTGTACAAATGATCACTGAACCAAGGGTTATCAGGAGCACGCCATAACGTTGTGATCAACAGAGGTCGAGTTATGCTCCACTGACTGATCGTTAATTCGCAAGCGCCGTTTACGAAAATATTAATACCGAACACTACTGTTCACGGTATAATTACGATTGTTGCTAGTATATGATTGAAGTTTATTTAACTGCCAACAGAATCATGGTGTTGAAAGTATTTACGTGTTTCTTTCGAGTGAATTTGCTTCCATAACTTAAGCCTTTCTCTCTGGATGGAATAGTGTAGTATGGCATCTCTGCACTGCTTTGATCTGTCAGATCGCTTTTATGAGGCACCTACTTTAATGTTCTACGATTTTATATATTTACAGTCTGTAAAAGAAAAACAAGGAGTCTGGAATGGTCTACTAAGGCAATGAACAGTGCCTTCGATGCTGTTATTTCTTTCTAGCATGGGTATTTGAAGGCTTCAAACCATCGTGCTGTTCTTCAGTCCAGAAAGACCCGTGAGGAAAATAAGAAACAAAGAAGACTACAAAATTGATAAGTGGCTAGAAAAAGGTGCATCTTGAAATTAATGTACATTTTATAAAAACACAAGGACAATGTAATCAGAGCTGGCGGTCTCTGTCTTTTCGGACACGCCTGTAGGAAAAGACGCCACAATTATTGCTTCTAGTTCTCCTAGTCAGTTATAATACAGACCTTTCTCCTAGCAGAAATGGAGTGTCATCTTCGAGGCATGGAGTGCAATGGTCCCAGTATGAGGATGTGTCAATAACCCGTAACTACCTACCAAGTAGGATTTGCGGCCAGGGCCAAATTTTCATTTCAACTCAATTAAAAATCTATGCAGAGAGGACATGTCAACAGATGCAGTACTGGCTGAGTTACTTTTAAATGTAGTCATCAAAAGAATTATAATATCCTAGGATCAATTCGCATTCCTGTATCGCAGAAGTCTGTTGCTTGTGAATGGAATCAGTGTGCGACATTAGTCTTCAAATATTTATTGCTGTCAAAACAGTTGCCAGGAGATAGGAATTTCTTATGGTGCAGGAAAATATGGTAATACCTGCGACCAAGATAAGGACTGTATGCTGGATGATCAACAGCTCCCAGCCCAACGTCTGCAAAACACTTGCTGTTCGCCGAGCCGTATGGAGACGAACGTTGTTATGGACAGCACAACACCTATAGAAAGTTAATCTCGCCAGTTGTTCAGAACTGCACGTCTTCCTGACAGCCTTCACATAAAGACGAACAATGGAGGATGACTGTCACACTATGGTTCTAAGCACGGGCGCCAGATTTCTGACACACTGGAATAGAAAGGTTGATTGCACGATAAGTGTCTCAATTATCTTGGTGACAATACCGCAAAATATTTCAAAGTGCCTGTTACCAATAACACTTTTCATGTAACTACCTTAACTTTTATTTTAAAGAAATAGGAAAACTAACTTTAGGATGCGAATAGTATTTACGGAATAGCAGAAACTCGAGCTCGTGATCTACTTAAAAGCAATTGAATAACTCAGATTAATAATAAGCACCTTACGTAGCCTATCAGCTACTAACGAGATATGAAATTGCTCATAAATTTAAAAACGATATCGGCGGCAAAGACTAGGTTAGCGAATTCCTTAAGTAACAATGCAATTAATCTGTTCGCAAACCCGAAGCAACATCTGGTGCAAGAGTCATGGGCTTTAATAAAGTATCTTCTGACTTAATTCTTCGTGCTTTTTTAGCGATCTGATGACATCATTGATGTGTTGGGTAGAACCTAATGAAGGTAACATGTTACCCAAATATTTGGCGTGTTCGCGGTTGTTATCCAGCGGAATAGTCGATACCTCAGTGTCAGTCGTTTACCTGCAGTCGCTAACAGTTCTACTTGACAAGAACAAAGTAACTGCTTCTCAGATAGTGTGATGAAATAGGTATCTCGGTTAACACAATCTAATATATAAAATGAATGTTCGTGTGTTCGTATTTTATGCGCGATTGTACTGTCCAACCGATTCAGATGAAACTTTGGCTACATATTACCTACACTTTCATGATGGTCATAGGCAGCATTATATGACAGTACGACAAACAGTTCAGGACACTGACACTGACAGTAATAGACACTGAGATGAGCGGAAAAGTGCTGCATCATGTGACGTCTGCTTCTAAACCACTGTACCTATTTCAAGAAAATTTGGTACACATATTCCTTCCATGAGGTAACAAGTGCCGTAGGGATAAGAACTGCTTACGACATATAGATCAGAAGATATGACGTCATAAACAATTATATGGATTGCTGACAGACGAAGCGAACGGCTCAGGAGGAAACGTGCAACTGAGCAGCCGCTCCCACAGAAATAAAGGCATGGAATCGCCCTGCGCACAACTCGAGAATGTGTTTCTGCGCAAGAGCCATGTCTTTCCCTGCGACTTCTACCAGTGTAGGATTTTGTACACGAATTGACTTCACAATCGTGTTCAATAAATGTTTACTGAGATCCATGTGGGCGATCTAGCTGACTAAATCATTTTTCGGATATTCCTAGAATCTTCCGATATCTACATCTGCAGTACATAAATACTCTGCAGGTCACACTGAAGTGCATGGCAGAGGGTTCATCGAACAACTTTTATGTGAGATTTCTATAGTTCCATTCTCTATTATCTCGCTGGAAAAAGAAACATCTAAATCTTACCGATTTAGATCTGATTCCTCTTCTTTTATTTCGATGATCATGTCTTGCTATGTAGGTAGGTACTAACAAAATATGTTCGACATTGAAAATAAAGGTGAAACATTGTATTAAAATTTGTGATGCGGCTGGGAATCGAACCCAGACCGCCATGCTTACTAGGCAGACGTCTTACCGCTAAACCACCGCACCAATCACGATTAAGGCGCCTCGGGATAGTCTAAGTTAGACTTCACGTCACAAACTCTGATTCGGATTCTGTGTTCCATGAAATATTGCCACAACTCCCAAGGCTCTCCTCGCAGTGGAATAACAACTCGTCAGTGGCCATATGGGAACATTCCTGCTGTTAACCTGAAGCTAAGGTGATATAAATATCATTATAAATAGAAATTTACTAACCCTGAGACTGTATTTCGTCTTTAAAATGCCAAAGACATTAATTCAATGCTTCACCTTTATCTTCAATAATATTTATATAAGTTTGTGTTAAAAAACGACAGTTGCTTTCGTTTTAGAATGTTTCCAAATATGTACATTCACGTGCCCCAGCCGTACATAGATACCGGTGAAAGTCGTTTACCAATTGCTGTTATTGTTCCACAGATATTTTGGGTGGACAAGATGGCTGGGACACCCTGTATAGATACTAAGTAGCAATATTTCAGTATTTGAAACGAATAATACTGTCTGAACGTTTTATAAAACGTATTTGACGAGACAACGGGGTGAATTGGAGAGCGTCGTATACCATGTCAGAACGGCTGCGACGGCAGTTCGCCTGGGGCTACTGCTCTACGCCATCGATCCCTCGAAACTGATATTAATCTCGCAGCCTATACTTGCCTCTGAAGAAGGTGGTAATTCGCCGCAATTACCATCACAAGACTGGATAACAAGCACAGCAGTGTATGACGGTGTAGCGCTACTGTCGGGATTTTGCTGCTTAATTATCCCTAATGAGCAACTCAAGCGAGTGGGAAGCTGCATGTACTTTGGAAACCTGTGTATACGGAATATGCGTTAATACCACCTTCTTCAGATCTCAATTAGCGTTGGTCGTCACTATTGCTGGGTGTTATGATACGTATTAACGAAAATCAGATTCCTTTCCTATTCTAAGCAGGCTTACTGGAATTGGATGATATTTGGAGAAAATAATAAGTACTGTCTCTGCTTTGTTTCATTCTACACATGGGGAAGAATCCACTCACCAACCATCTCTCTCTCTCTCTCTCTCTCTCTCTCTCTCTCTCTCTCTCTCTCACACACACACACACACACACACACACACACACACATACACACACACAGCGGAACCATTTATAGAACGGGCTGAGTGGTATGAAGATCAACATTTTTATGTATCAAGGAAGTGCTGCTAGCGTGCGGTAGTAAATTGATCTAGATCATCTTGGTGGACTTAGACAATAACAGTCCTGTGTCTTTTTTCTTTAACGTTTATGTGTGAAGCTTCCGTTGTGTGGTATTTTGCGCTTGATTTGTAATTACCGACCATTCTGCACTTAACTCAATGTACGCTTACGTTTTTACAGCTGCTTACCTTATTTCCTTGGAACCGCAGACTGGGTAAATATGAGACAGTTTCTTTATGTTCCTTGCTGTATTTATTTAGAGTGTATGGCAAATAACAAAATGTAATTTGGTAGCTTATCGAAAGGCGGTATCAGGCTGTACGATTCCTAAATGAAATTTCTCCCAGAATAGTGTTCGTCAAGTGGCAGGATTAGTACTTACAATCAGACTAAGGTGTCACGACACAAGAATTCGCCCGTCGTGTATGAAACCAATATCTCGAGAATGTTTTTGAGCTCTCAGTTTGTAGTAAAATTTCAAAATCTCCTGTGAATTTGATACGCTGATATTTATAAGACAAAATCGAACTTACGCTAAGTCTACGCACTACGTTTTTACCTATGCAAACTTTTTAAAATATGTTGCAATACTTTACTTGAATTGATGCTGCACAGTAACTGTGACGAATATCGAAAATTAAATGAAACTTCACCGAGCTGCAAATCTTGCAAAAATAAAATTTTCTCGGAGAGTAGATTTCTTAATAGAGATATACTTGCGTAGTGATTGGAATGTCGTCTCTTAACACAGCTGACTAATTACATATCCAAGCAACATAGTTTCTCGGATGTATCTTGTTACAGATATGCGAAAATGACGAAATGAAGTTTTAAGATTATCTTTTAATAAAATACATGAGTTGAAATTACTTTGAGAATCTAGTCGTTCACCATCGAGATGCAAATGACTCAAGCCTTCCTTATAACGCACTTTATTTCATTCAGGTAGATGAAATAGTAAGATAAAGGGAATGCATCAGAAACATGCTTTTGAAGACGGTAAGGATTTCCTTAAAATGTACTATTGTAACTGTGACAGTGCCTTTCTGTTCTGCGGTTCTTATTGCCCTGTTTAATTATTTCTTAAACCATGGTAATTTCGCAAGGGTATACGTGTGAAGGAGAAAGGAGGAGGAATATAAATGTTTAGTTATTTTAATGGAGAGATTGCGAATTACTTATTATTGGCAGAGATTCATGGACGGATTATTCGAAACTCGGGGAATTTAGGGGACGCACCAATATTTACGTTTATTCTGAAGAAATAACAGGGCGAGTCGTGGATAGGTATAGTTTTTTGTTAGACACAATTTACGGTGATAAGTTATGAGCATACCCATTATCGAAATTAGAAAGTTTTATATAACTTCTATTATAGTCTTAACTGCAAACTGTTCGTCACAGACGTCATTTACGGGTGCATCCATGAAAAATTAAAAATGTTTGTCACAGGTACAGTGTATGACGATCTGTCACGAATTCCAGAAAAAAAAATCACAGACCAAATTTACGACAACTTTTGACATGTTATTGGTGAGTAAATGGCACAGCGGTAGAATAGCCTTGCGCACTAAGGCGCCCAGCTGTGGTGCGCCAGGCCGTTCGCCGTCGGAGGTTAGATACTCACTCGGGCATGAATATTTGTGTGTCCTTAGTATAAGTTAGAGCAAGTAGTTTGTAAGCATAGGGACTAATGACCAACTTAGTTAACTCCCTTAGATTTACAAAACAATTGAACCATTGAACCATAGTGTAATAGGCGACTGTAAACTTACATTCGCGACCTCCAAACAAAGAATCCTTCAAAAATGTTCAAATGTTTGTAAAGCCTATGGGACTCAACTACGGGACTATCAGTCCCTAAACTTACAAACTACTTATGAACTACTTACGAACTAGGACGGCACAAATATCCATGCCGAGGGGGGATTCGAACCCCCGACCGTAGTGGCCGTGCAGACCGTGACTGAAGCGCCTCAGTCCCCTCGGCCACCGCGGCCAAGGAATCCTTACTGTTCCTTCCGTATATTAGTTAAAAACACAATTGAACGTCAGACATGCATAGTTTTTATTGACATGTAATGTAACTTGGGACCGACGGATTTCGGTAACGGATAGTAGTATGGGTAAAAATTTCAAAGGTTCCTGAGATCATCAACTTAAAAAACATCGTAAAATCTGTGACTACGTATTTACCATGATAAAGACTCTGGATGTACCAATCTTCAAACGTATTTTTGTCAACAAAAATATTTATTTTTACTAGCGTACTGTGTTTGCGAACACAGATTTTCGAAAAGGAGACCCAACGTAAAAATAATATTTGAGTCATTTGCTGTTCCCCAAGATACGATTCCTTACAATCGCATTTTCGAAGATATTGCTATCGCTTGCTATCATGCACTGACTCATATTCTGTTGTTAACTTTAAATGAAATTATGTACATTTCATACAGAGCTACGTATGACCTAAAACTAAACATTCCATAAATCTCCGCAGTTTGTGTTTATCTCTGAAAACTTTGTGAGATATAAGCCGTATTTGACTATAGTGGAAGTTGTCCATTATCTGTGATGAACAACTATACTAAACGAACCCTTCATCGAGCATAGATAACAATCTACAAGCTGAACGAAAATCACATTTATTTGCCTCGTATATTTCTTTCTAATCGAATGGTAAGTTTCAGAGCGGCCTGAACGCCGTCTTTCAGCAAAATATCCAGTTTTTCTAGTGAAACATCACGGATTTTCGATTGTGAGATTGATAATGGAGAAATATTTTCGAAAACGGAAAAATTACGTCTAAATGTCTACAGAATATGTTGCAAATATTTGAACAATTTCCTACGGTTAGATTTTTAGATTTGAGACTCACTGTGAGACGAAGGCTAAAAATCGAGTTTTATGATTTTGCGCAAAAGTACGATCCTTTCTATCCCCTTGTACTGGTAACGGATAAATACATATGGAAAAAAATCGCACTGACGTATTTTACAGCCAACTTTAGCTTTGCAGTTTTATAAGATTTTGGAAACATTTTAGACCAAAATAATAATCTCAACAATAAAAAAATATGCTGATAAGATTACTGTGGTAACATCTATGCATCCAATACGTAATATTCTTTCTGACCGATTTTAACAATCAGCCAAAATTATATGATTTTTGAGTTTAGCTTTGACAAACATACTCTTTTTTAAACTTTTACGTCTTTGAAGTATCATTTTAATATCTCTCCCACATTTTAGATATATTTTCCAGTTAAAATATTATCACCTGTCTTTCCTTGGTAGTTCAAAGTTTATTTTCTTTGCCTGTACTGGTTACGAATGACTATAGCCCAGAACGAACGTAGCGTACATTAGGCGTTCGGACTAAGGACTATAGCCTGGATGGAACACAGCGTACATTTGGCGTTCGTAAATCAGTCACGTGACATCCCTCGCCCCAAAATATCTTTTGCATACGCCATCTTGCTTTCTCTACTTGATGATTTTCTTATTCTAATTCAAGCGTTGTCATTTCAAAGCAATGACGCACTGAAAATTATCAAAAACACGTCGTTCTTAGGACAATGAATTATAATTGCTTTGAAATCACAACGTGTAAGTTATAATAGGAAAATCATCAAATACGCAACGCAAGATGGCGTATGCCAGAGAGTTCTGGGCGAGGAATGTCACGTGACATCTCCGAACGGCTGGTTTTCTTGATTCAGTGCAGGGTGTCAAATCACCGATATTTACCATGATGCAGTCGCCGCATGCTCACCGCCTAAACATCTGTAGCGAGGTCTGAAGATGAATTAAAACCTAGATCTAAACCGGTCACCTATATTATTAAATTGTAAAAATAATTCGCGAACTGGTTATTTTTATCATTAAATAATAAGTTCGCTGTTTATTCCAAGAAAGGAAACAATGTTTTCCAAACTGATTAGCCGATATTTTTGCAAATATCTCTCAAACGATACGAGATATGAAGAAAAAGAACAACAACAACAGAGCAAATTTGTAGAGCATTTTGTGCTCTACAAATTCGGTTATTCAGTTTTCATGTCAGATGAATGGTTAAGCCGTTATTTTCATTTAAATTTCGAGCTGTCAAAAGACAATCGCAAAGGCCCACTTGTAGTGTTATTAACGTAACCTAATGTGGTCCAAGAAATGAAACGTATTTTGAGAATATCATCTTGAGAATGAGTGGTGTAAATTTGGGCGATTTGTAATTAGTAGAGAATATGGAAGGGTCCATGCCGACAATTCGTGATTTTAGTACCCCCCAAAAAAAAAACAAAAAAAAAAACGGTTTTTCTTGATTTTCTCAGGAAACACCATTTAATAAATGGTGCTATTGTAGCCATACAACGGACTCCACGTAATTCCTCACATAATGTGTAAAATCCAATCTATTTGCTCAAACTGGATGAGCCCCTGGTAGTGTGTAACCTTACATCTTATAAAATAGGCTCTATGTGTTTGTGTGTGTGTGTGTGTGTGTGTGTGTGTGTGTGTGTGTGTGTGTTCCACATTTCCACCTGAACTACTGGACCGATTTCAACCAATCATAACTATCAGGCAACAATCGCTGTCGGGGTAAGAAACACCTACGACACGTCATTTACAATGACAGTCATGAAAAACTGCCGCATCATGCGATTTCTACATCTGATCCTCAATTAATGGACCGATTTCAACCTAGTTGGCACAAATATTCTTTAAGGTCAGAAATCATTTGCTGTGGTTGCAAAAACCACATACGATACATAGTTCTTACTATTACACGTCATAAACAATGATATCTGTCCCATTTTTATTCGTCAACTATTTGAGAATAAGGGCACTTAGCGGCTAGCAATAAATTGTAAACATAATTTCAAGTCTTTACGTAGCTTTTTCTCGCTGACAACCCTAACACAATGATGAAAGGAAAAAAAGTTTATCGCTTACTAGTTTTCCGATGTCCGTGATATATATTTACGTCGTTAGACATGACGTTACAAGTTGTTACTTCTACGCTGTAAATTTTATACGTCAGACAATTCACAGACAGTACACATATATACCACTGAATGCTCCTTCCATATTATATCACAGTTCGACATATAGTTCATGAGATATGCAGACATAAACACTTTGGTTCATGAAAAACCACATCATCATGCATGAAGTTTCGCTTTTTACGTCTTTACTACCAACACCATTCACAACAAATTTTGCAGACATTAGGCACATGTACCACTGAATGTACCATCCAATTTACATCAAAGTACGACACATATTTCAGGTAATATGACGTCATAAACAATGAAATATCCGAATAATTGATACAAAATGCGCTATTTTTCTACATCTCCTGCTAAAATAATGGCTCGATTTCAGCTAAACTTGGTACACATGTTGCTTACTATCAGACGAGAATCACTGTGAGGTAATACTATCTACGACACATGACATCGTAAACAATAAGTCACAAAACTTTCCCATCACATGTATCAATAAATATTGTTTATAGTCAAGTTTAGAATTAAATTGATGTTATAAATCATTTGTATTTTATTGCCTTTCTTCTTTCCATGGATACTACACTTAAAATTTTGTACATCATGGATATTTACTTTTTAAACTGCTTCAGAATTTCTAAGCTGTTTTCATGGATACATGAAGATGAAATAGTTTTCGAGTTTTTATTTTCGCATATATGTCCGGGCAATGGCGGATTTACTAGCTAGTATTTAATATTTTGATGCTGTACTGTAGGACAGATTAGGATGTTCATACAAAGTAGGCTTTCACGGCCGGCGTCAGCTTCATTTAAAATTTCCAGGCTGATAGGCCGTGGTCGATAGGTAAACCTTTCACCCAATGTTTCGCTATCGGCTGCGAAAGAAATCATCGGATTTCTTCCGCAACCGAAGACAAAACGTTAGGGTAAAGTTTTACCTATCGACCACGGCCTGTCAGCCCGGAAATCTTAAGATCGGGTGTTGTCATTCTTCTGATATGTGTACAAATGATCACTGAACCAAGGGTTATCAGGAGCACGCCATAACGTTGTGATCAACAGAGGTCGAGTTATGCTCCACTGACTGATCGTTAATTCGCAAGCGCCGTTTACGAAAATATTAATACCGAACACTACTGTTCACGGTATAATTACGATTGTTGCTAGTATATGATTGAAGTTTATTTAACTGCCAACAGAATCATGGTGTTGAAAGTATTTACGTGTTTCTTTCGAGTGAATTTGCTTCCATAACTTAAGCCTTTCTCTCTGGATGGAATAGTGTAGTATGGCATCTCTGCACTGCTTTGATCTGTCAGATCGCTTTTAGGAGGCACCTACTTTAATGTTCTACGATTTTATATCTTTACAGTCTGTAAAAGAAAAACAAGGAGTCTGGAATGGTCTACTAAGGCAATGAACAGTGCCTTCGATGCTGTTATTTCTTTCTAGCATGGGTATTTGAAGGCTTCAAACCATCGTGCTGTTCTTCAGTCCAGAAAGACCCGTGAGGAAAATAAGAAACAAAGAAGACTACAAAATTGATAAGTGGCTAGAAAAAGGTGCATCTTGAAATTAATGTACATTTTATAAAAACACAAGGACAATGTAATCAGAGCTGGCGTTCTCTGTCTTTTCGGACACGCCTGTAGGAAAAGACGCCACAATTATTGCTTCTAGTTCTCCTAGTCAGTTATAATACAGACCTTTCTCCTAGCAGAAATGGAGTGTCATCTTCGAGGCATGGAGTGCAATGGTCCCAGTATGAGGATGTGTCAATAACCCGTAACTACCTACCAAGTAGGATTTGCGGCCAGGGCCAAATTTTCATTTCAACTCAATTAAAAATCTATGCAGAGAGGACATAGTTTCGTGAAAATTTTCATGTCAACAGATGCAGTACTGGCTGAGTTACTTTTAAATGTAGTCATCAAAAGAATTATAATATCCTAGGATCAATTCGCATTCCTGTATCGCAGAAGTCTGTTGCTTGTGAATGGAATCAGTGTGCGACATTAGTCTTCAAATATTTATTGCTGTCAAAACAGTTGCCAGGAGATAGGAATTTCTTATGGTGCAGGAAAATATGGTAATACCTGCGACCAAGATAAGGACTGTATGCTGGATGATCAACAGCTCCCAGCCCAACGTCTGCAAAACACTTGCTGTTCGCCGAGCCGTATGGAGACGAACGTTGTTATGGACAGCACAACACCTATAGAAAGTTAATCTCGCCAGTTGTTCAGAACTGCACGTCTTCCTGACAGCCTTCACATAAAGACGAACAATGGAGGATGACTGTCACACTATGGTTCTAAGCACGGGCGCCAGATTTCTGACACACTGGAATAGAAAGGTTGATTGCACGATAAGTGTCTCAATTATCTTGGTGACAATACCGCAAAATATTTCAAAGTGCCTGTTACCAATAACACTTTTCATGTAACTACCTTAACTTTTATTTTAAAGAAATAGGAAAACTAACTTTAGGATGCGAATAGTATTTACGGAATAGCAGAAACTCGGGCTCGTGACTACTTAAAAGCTATTGAATAACTCAGATTAATAATAAGCACCTTACGTAGCCTATCAGCTACTAACGAGATATGAAATTGCTCATAAATTTAAAAACGATATCGGCGGCAAAGACTAGGTTAGCGAATTCCTTAAGTAACAATGCAATTAATCTGTTCGCAAACCCGAAGCAACATCTGGTGCAAGAGTCATGGGCTTTAATAAAGTATCTTCTGACTTAATTCTTCGTGCTTTTTCAGCGATCTGATGACATCATTGATGTGTTGGGTAGAACCTAATGAAGGTAACATGTTACCCAAATATTTGGCGTGTTCGCGGTTGTTATCCAGCGGAATAGTCGATACCTCAGTGTCAGTCGTTTACCTGCAGTCGCTAACAGTTCTACTTGACAAGAACAAAGTAACTGCTTCTCAGATAGTGTGATGAAATAGGTATCTCGGTTAACACAATCTAATATATAAAATGAATGTTCGTGTGTTCGTATTTTATGCGCGATTGTACTGTCCAACCGATTCAGATGAAACTTTGGCTACATATTACCTACACTTTCATGATGGTCATAGGCAGCATTATATGACAGTACGACAAACAGTTCAGGACACTGACACTGACAGTAATAGACACTGAGATGAGCGGAAAAGTGCTGCATCATGTGACGTCTGCTTCTAAACCACTGTACCTATTTCAAGAAAATTTGGTACACATATTCCTTCCATGAGGTAACAAGTGCCGTAGGGATAAGAACTGCTTACGACATATAGATCAGAAGATATGACGTCATAAACAATTATATGGATGAAAACCTGTGGCATCATGTGACATGAGAATAATGACACTTTATTCATCGTAAAATAATCATGAAATTTTGGACACTTGTCCTTCAAAACAAGAGTTAGATCACTGCCATAGAAAAATTTGGATGGTGCATGTCGGAGAATATTTTACATAAGGACTTCGTCAGATTCTACAGTTGTATTCCGATCCTGTTGAAATTTTTAAATAATATTGAACAATTCAGTTTATCAGCGCAGTATTATTATATTCAGATTACTTACAATCATTTCAATTATTTAACGTGACTAAAGAGTTAATTTCAGATTTCGGCGAAGTTTAAAATGAAATAAAATTTCTGAAAATTCTAGCAGATCTCTCTGGAAGATACGTTACACTTTTCAGGGCGATAATTATCAAAGAAATATTTAAAACATGAATATTGTTCACACAAAATGAATTTTATGTAAGCTATTTAAAGTTAGAATTTTTTTTAAAAAATATGCTTCAGTGGAAAGCCTAGTTATTTCAGATTTTTAAACGACGGGTTTTTTGGCTGCCAGCTTTGATGCGTACCAAGCGTACCGAGTCATTGGGGTACGCTTGGTATGTCGATGGGATGGTAGCTGACCGGGCATTAGAAGCTCTTTAATCTCATCCCATGCTGGATTGCATGAAAATGTTATGAATGTGGCGGCACATACGTCATGGTATCATGTGCAGATGACCTATGTAAGGTCACAGTCTACCTAAAATTTCGGAAGGATGGTGGTTAAAATCGACCTCCTGCCATCCGGATTTAGGTTTTCCGTGATTTCCCTAATAAACTCCACGCAAATGCTGGGATGGTTCCTTTGAAAAGGCACGGCGGATTCCTTCCACATCCTTATAGAAACATTCGGAGCATAAGCTCCGTCTCTAATGACCACGCTGTCGACGGGACGTTAAACTCCAAGCTTCCTTCCTCCTCCCTTCCATAAAATTTCGTATTGTACGTCGCAAGAGGATACTTAACCAATGACCCGGTCTGCGGCAAGCCATTCACAGTCTGCACGGCCGCTGCGGTCGGAGGTTCGAATCCTCCATCGGGTATGGGTGTTTGTGTTGTCCTTAGCGTAAGTTAGTTTAAGTTAGTCAAGTAATTAGTGTGCAAGTCTGATAACCAAGCTGTTTAGGACCTCACACACTTAACCAAAGTACTCCGGCAAAATCTACAATGTTTGTTAAGCTTATGGGACTTAACTAAGGGGTCATCAGTCCCTAAACTTACAAACTACTTATGAACTACCTTATACTAAACACGGCACAAATATCCATGCCCGAGAGGGGGATTCGAACCCCCGACCGTAGTGGCCGTGCAGACCGTGACTGAAGCACCTCAGTTTCCTCGGCCACCGCGGCCGGCACATTCCTTTAGGATGTGTACATCACAGGATCACACAGGCTGTGTCATACGTACGTGAGTACAGTCTCAAGAGCGTGCGCAATGTCGGCGTTAGTACCGTGTATGTCCTCCTCTTGCAACAATGCAAGCTGTAATTCTTCCATGGAGACGATCGTAGAGGTGCCGAATGTAGTCCTGTGGAATGGCGTCCCATGCAATTTCCACCTGGTGCCTCAATTGCGCCAGATTTCGCGCCGCTCATGCAGACCGCCCAACATGACATTTCATGTGGTCCCAAACATGCTCAATGGGGGACAGATTTGGGGACCGTGCTGGCTAGGATAGTTGACGAACACCTTGAGGAGCACGTCGAGTGGTACGGGAAACATGTGGATGTGCATTGTCCTGTTGGAAAGTCATGTCGCCTTGTTGGTGCATGAGTGATAGCAAGACGGGTTGAATGGTGGTTTCAGTGCACCATGCACTGTTCAATGTTCTCTAGACCATCAGTAGAAGAGAATGGAGAGTGTAGGATATGGCTCTAAACACGATCATGCGTGCCGTTATCGCACCTTCCGCTCACGCCCCAAAGTCGTTCAGCACTTATGAAGGGACATATGGACACGTGTCGTCTTCAGTGATGAGAGTCGCTGCTGCCTCGGTGGCACTTAGGATCGTACGCGTGAGTGGTGTCGCGTAGAGGAGCGCGAAATCTGGAGTGCACTTGACAGAGGCAAACGGGGCCGACACCTGGCATCATGGTGTGGGGCGCCATATCCGACAACAGCCGTTCTCCTCTGGTGACCGTCGAGGGAAAATTGAACAGTGTAAGGTACAGTGAAACCGTGATTCCACGCGCCTTGCCACCGTTCATGCACCAACAACGAAATATGCTTGCCGGCCGCGGTGGCCGAGGGGACTAAGGCGCTCCAGTCACGTTCTGCACGGCCACTACAGTCGGGGGTTCGAATCCCCCCTCGGGCATGGATATTTGTGCCGTCCTAGTTCGTAAGTAGTTCATAAGTAGTTTGTAAGTTTATGGACTGATGACCCCATAGTTAAGTCCCATAGACTATACAAACATTTGAACATTTTTTTTAATATGCTTTTCCAACAGGACAATGCACGTCCACATGTATCCTGTACAACCCAACGTACTCTTCTAGGTATACGTCTACCCTACTCATCATCATTCCCTGATCTCTCCTCCACTGAGAGTGTTTGGAACCGGATGGAACGTCATGTTGCGCGGTCTGCATGAGCGCCACGAAATCTGGACCTAAAGCACCAGGTGTAAATTGCATGGCAGCCAGTAGACTACATTCGGCACCTCTACGATCGTCTCCATGGGAGAATTACAGCTTGCATCAGCATTGCTCACGCACTTTTGTGTATGGGTCTACCTGTGTGATCGTGTGTTGCATACATACTCCAGAATGCGCCAATAAAATTTCCTATTGCTCTGTCAACGTACTCATGGAGTTCTTTTTTCATTTTCCAGAAGTGTACATTTGTATTCCCGATCTTGACAACATTTCGCACAATTGAGCTGAGGAAGGTCACTGCGTACATAATATTTTATGCTTTGTATGGCAGAGGGTACTTTACTTACGGACTTCTACAAAATCTACGGTTTTACTCTAATCTCGATAAAATTTGGCACATTACATAAAAAAAAAAAAAAAAAAAAAAACATTCAAGGAGAAGGAGACAAACAGAGAGAGGGAAGAGGAGGAGATGAACAAAGAGAGCGGAGAGGAGGAGATGGACGAAGGAGGTAGCGAGAGAGAGAGAGAGAGATTGGATGAGGATATGAAGATTGGAAGAAATAAGTCCCGGCCAAAGCCGGGATTTCAGCTACTAATCAATAAAAATCACAGTTTAGAATCGGAAATGTGAAGTCTAATCGCCACACGGGACTGGCTACTCGGTGTAAGGCGCCACATCACGGTTCCTGCGGTCGATACGTCCGAGTTTCCAGTATATATTTTGTTTTTACATGTAATGGTATTTCAGTTATCCTGCCTTCTTTTCATCTGTAAACGTAGCAAAAACCGAAATATCGGAACACGTAAAAACAACGTACATAGGCTACATTGTAACCATACAAAACAAAAATAAACGCGGACGTACAGACTAAAATATGGTTCTGTTCAGTCTGAACATATACAGGTTCATTTTTGGTTCGTATTTAGAAACTAGAATGATATATACGTTATTTTTACAAGTTGCTCTTTGTCAGTGTTTGTAGATGAAAAACCTGTGAATAAAATGTAATAACAAAGAGTGTCTGAAAAAGGACTGTGCAAACTTACAGGGTAGAAAGTACACAATAATAGAATCAATAATGTCCCAGTAAACGTATGTCCGCAAATCGCGAGATAGTGTACGGTTCCAAGCCGCCATTGACGTCATTATAAACATCGTCCTAGTTAGTACAAATTAATTTGAAACTTAGACTTTACTATTAAGTTTTATATCGCATTTAATTCACATTTCACGTATGTGTTACCTGCTTAAAGGACGTGTCTTCCTTGCACTGGATGCAATACTGTGCTCGTTTCTGTAATGATTTGAGAATTCTTTCGAAAACTGGATCATTTCGGAATTCTTGACCGACGAAAACAATTCTACGCTCCAGTTCTTCAACCGTGTTAACGAGTGTGCTGTACAACTCACTTTTGAGACGACCCCAGACACATTAATACAAATGATTTTGATCAGGTGGCCGCGGTGGAGTAGCCAATCGGTCTAAAGCACCTCGCTGCGGAGCGCGCGGTTGCTCGCTGTGGAGGTTCTTGTCCTCCCTGGGGAATGGGTGTGTGTGTGTTTGTCCGTAGGTTAGTTTACCTAGGTTTAAGTAGTTTGTAAGCTACGGACTGATGACCACGCAGATTGGTCCGATAGATTATTAAATTAAAAAAAATTAAAAAATGATCAGGTGATCTTGGACCAAAGTACTGGTCCGCCTCGACCTATCCATCCTTGGCCATATATGAGCGTTAGATCAACACCACCTAGAAGACAAGGCCTCACAACTGGCGGTGCCTACGTCACACTTACAGGCCACGGCCGCCATCTCACTGGCTGTTGGCTGGGGCACGCCCACCGCCGCGCAGCGGCCGGCCAGTCAGATGGCGGTCGTGGCCTCTAAGTGTGACGTAGGCGTACCGGAGCTCCATCTAACTAACTAGGACGATGTTTACAATAAAGTCAGTGAAATGAAAACTAAATGCGATGTGAATCGTAATAGTAAAGTATACATTTCAAATTAATGTGTACTAACTAGGATGAGTTTACAATGACGTCAGTGGCTGCTTGGAACCATACATTCGTAATTATCTCACAAACTGCTAGTTTGCGGTCCCATGTTTACTGGGACATTTTTACTTGCAACTGTGTAACTTTGCGCTATCCTTTTTGATACACTCACATATACAGTGTTTGCTTAAGGCAAACCCTTAAATTGTAAAACGAAATATAAGTTAAGCGTTTCTTTGTGTATAATTATGTATACAATATTTTGTCATTATTAATAGTTATTAGAGCCGGCCGCGGTGGCCGAGGTGACTGAGGCGCTCCAGTCACGGTCAGCACGGCCACTACGGTCGGGGGTTCGAATCCCCCCCTCGGGCATGGATATTTGTGCCGTCCTAGTTTGTAAGTAGTTCATAAGTAGTTTGTAAGTTTAGGGACTGATGACCCCGTAGTTAAGTCCCATAAGCTTAACAAACATTTGAATAGTTATTAGACGATACTTGTCATTATCCTTACCTATAGCTTAGAAAAATTATCCCCATGTTTCCACATTGCATGATGTTTCAAACATACAGAGTGTAGGATGTGTACTATAAAGTGAAATGTCTGTCGAAGTAGTTCTACGGTTAATGAATATTCGTTGCAGCTGCTAACAGGATCCGTTTCATAAAAACGCGTTTCATGCTAAAGCTGGTTCAGCTTTCTACGTTTATGTTGCTGAATTTCTACATGACGCTGACGCTGTGTTTATTTTCAATTAAACATTTAATCAAACGATGTAGTTCCATGCTTGCTATCTCACGTCATTTCGTCGTACGCAAAACTCCGATGAAAAAGAGCCTGCAAATACTCTCTACACCGGTTTTTCACAGTAGTGATTTTTTTTTTTTTTTTTTTTTTTTTTTTTTTGCACCACAAGCGAGTGCCCTATTGAGCATTCCGATTACTTTCTTTACGTGGAAATTCAATGAAAGAAAAACTCAACCTAAAATGTAAAGACAAGTAAAATAGAAGTACATCAAGGTTGTTTGTGTGGCCATCTTCCTCAGCCAGTAAAGAAATTTTTGTGTTCGGAAATGAAACAGCCGTGTTCTTGTTGCAGTCTTCTTATTTTTTTTCATACGCGTTTCGCCCTCTGTTTTAAGGCATCATCAGTGGATTCTACAACTGTAAACATTCGTGTCTCCTTCTCTGTTGCTATTTGGGTGGGTGTTCTTAGGTGTTTAGCAGAGGTGGAATGGTTTGTTGCTTACTTCCAGCCTCTAAAGTGTTCTTTATGTCTGATATCAAACCTGCTTGTTTCACTTTATTTTTCTCATCACAAAACACACACACCCCGTATTCAATTAAGCCTGCAACACATGATTTAAACATTAGAAATTTTAAACAAGATACACCTTCCAGCATTTCAGACAGTAATAGTGAACTGTTTGTTGATACCACATCGGTAATCAAAAACGCAATTCCCTGTTGTAGAATCCACTGATGATGCACTAAAGCAATTGGCTAAACGAATAAGGAGAAAATAGAAGGATTGCAGTCAGGAAAAACTTGTTTCATTTTGGAATTTAAAAGAGAATCGTGCACATTAGCCCCTCCTGATGATTACATGTAGGCGAATTACGTCCAGAATTGAGTAGTACCGTTTAAGGTTTGCATAAATGCTATTTATCAGTTCGATCTTCGAAATTTGTGGTAATACAAGTATCAAAAAGGTTTACTATAAGAAGACAAAATTCTCGCTTTTAACATAATATTGAGCTCAATAATGTCTCGTATTCCACGTTTCACTTATGCACCGCTTTTGTTTGGAGTCTTTCAAATTATAAAAATGACCAATAGAAGAACAGCCATTGGCAATAAAGATATATCGAGCTTTTATAGTTTATACACAATTAGAAACGTTCTTCCTTAGTGGTATTCACAAATATCTTGGGTGAATACACATCTTTAGAAATACTTCGGCAGACTGTTGAGGAATATATTTCAAAATGTAAGAGCATGTTCAGAATATCAGTCTTTGCTTTTCTTTGTTTCAGTTTTAATTCAGTGCAGATTCTTTAAAGAATTGGCTAGGATTTAATCCACTCTGAGATATCATACAAATTAACTCCTATAAACAAACAGACAATCGTTTGATGAAACGGTAATATCCGGCATACAAATTTAAATAATGAGATTGTTAACTAATTGTTTCCGTACAGTCTTTTAGGAACAATTTCGTTCCGAAAAACACACTAATACCATATGTGAGGTGAAAAATTACATCATTAACGTTTTTCATTTGTACGTAGTACAGTAGTATAGCACATTATTCACTTTTCAGGTTTCTGCTTTCTTCGAGTAAAATATCGGCGTGGACACGATTCTCTGCGTCCCACTTCGAAGACTTCTACCATGCGGACAAATAACTGGCGGAATGAGACTCAACAGTTCATTGACAGTGCGTACTTAGCTCCACAAGAGAAACGTAACGTTGTTCTCTGAATCTTATACGTAACTCTACGCCAGGGGTGGGCGCGAGAGCTGCGAGGGCAGCGCTGAGCGGCCTTGAGAGCCAGAAGTGCGGGTAGCACAGCTGTGCGGGGTGGCTGATGCACAGCGCACGGGGGCAACTGTGCAGCTGTGAGTAAGAACAAGCTGAAATACTTACTGCACGTACAAAACACATGAGGTCGTTCAAGCTGATGCGGCGTCCGTGAAAAGGGCACCGGTACAATCATATCTGGCACAGCATGTTTGAGTGGGAAGTAAGTGTTAATAGTGCTTACCCGAAAATTGCGTATCTTGTACCATGCAACGGTTGCTCATGTAAGGATGAAACAGTTCGAACCACTGTAAAACCTACTTTCATGGCCACTAATAAGACATAGACGTAAAGAATTAAGATAAGACTCTTTTATTCTAAATTTTACGTTATATTTTCATAGAATTGTGTAGTTTTTTTTTATTTTTTTTTTTTAACAAAATGTAACAAAACTGAACTTTCTGCAACAAAAAACCTGCTTCATTACAACAACGAGAAACTGGGTGACCGGTCAGAAGGTAACAATTATTAAGGTTCATTACATCCTTAGGAAAGGATGAAAACTGACACCATTCTGAAGGGGAAAAAAATTCCAGAACTCAAGACCTGAGAGCAATGGAAAAAGTTCCCTGCCTATGTCAGTGGTACCACAACGAAGTTGTCGCGGTACGATAAACAACTTGTCAAAAATAACCAAATAAGTACACGGGAAAATTTGTAAGCGAAAGGAAAATAAAATATCCCTGCTGCGGGCAGCAAAAACCTAGGAACTATTAAGATAAGTATAATTGATCAAGTGTAAAACAAAAACCTTCTCCCTGGAGGAATTAAAAGGGATAACTAAACTTAACTCCTATGATATATAGAAAACGTAAAGGGGAAAAAGCTCTATGATCACAAAGCCTATCAGTTTCCTGTCTAGATAAACAACAAGGTGACATACACATAAAAGAATTATCACTTCAAAGGAGAGGTACAAAAAAGAAATAAGCATTAATTTACACCATTCTGGATTTATATAAAATGATTTTGAACCAACATCTCGAAGTTATCGAGAACGAGTGGTTCCGCGTGGTGTAGTGACGTGCGCGGCTGGTCGAGTATGAGTGGGGTGGGGGGCACTGCTGGCTGGCGGAGTGGGGGGAGCCGCGAGCAGGCCGCGTGAGCCGCTGAGAGCGCTCGCGCTCGCGAAACGGCATTTGCCCAGCCCTGCTCTACGCAGTGGCCCACACACAAAGTATGCTACATCAGAGAAATGATCTGTGGGTAGGCACCTGAAGGTAGCCCTGAGACGCCGAACCAGATTCATTGAAATAAAACTATCTCAAATGCAAAATTACTGGTCACCTGATTACACAGATTGCAGTCAAAGACTGTACATATTATGGAAGTACTAAACAATAACTCGAAACTCCATCGTTCACGATAGATGTGGCAGTGATTTTGCGTATATGTTTAAATCGGTTATATGGTACTAGTCCAGTAAACCAGATTCACGTAGAGAAAGACAGAAGTTGTTATTATCATGTTATAACCCTACCCGTCCTACAGTACCGGTTAGTATACGATAATTAGAAAAATTGACCTGTGTGCCTAATTATGTTAATTGAGTGGAAAAGCTATCGGTAATGAAGCCGGTGATGTAGCGGAGGCTATAACCGGAACGTTGCTGTACCTATTTGGTAGACAACAACGATGGATAGGAATAAAGAAAGTGGTAAGTAAAATTTGGAATAAAATGATTAAAGTTTATAAGAAAAAAAAATGCGGAACAAACGGAAAACCGGGATTAATTTTGAAAAAAGTGTATAACTTATTGATTTTACGGTCGCCAGCTCGTTATACGAGCAAATAATTTAGTGGGATCTCAATAATAGCAAAGTTAATTTACAACGTGAAAAATTACGTAAAATTTGGGTGGGCAGGAAATGTGAGTATGCGCAACAAATCCGGTACAAAAGACACTGATAATATACTAATTACTGAGAAACAGTTCACTAACACAGGGGTTCAATGTAAGACAGCGAAATGCAAGCCATAGCCACGCAAATGCAACATGCAGCAAATCATGCAAAACTTTCACCTTAATACTTACTATTTACAGCTTCAAATAATTAATTGTTTATATAATTACCAGAAATTATTCGACAGCGAGTATACCATGCGCTTTAATCAAGTTGTAACTGACCTATTAACTGTACTAATGGCAAGCTCAAAAATTAATTAATGACTTGTCGTGATAACACTGCATATTTAGAAAAGAACTATTTAACCTTCTGATTAACTTTTACTCTTTCTTTAACCAGGAATTATTAGCATTTCAAACACTTGCAAACAATTACTATTCTCACTAATCAGTACTTGCAAGTTAAAAAACTTTACCTCAAAATAATATGCAATGGAAAACAATCTTTTGCACTGTTATTGAAATATCTCTTGAAATTGAAAGTTAGTCTAGCAGTTTCGTTCAACTTAGCAAACCTATTGATCAGCAACACTGGCATAAGCTACATTTAGTAATACTTGTCTGAACACATTTTCTTATCAATGACTGTCACATTGACTTTAATGACTTTGATTTTTAGTTTTCTATAACTTTGTGAATATTCTCGGAAAGACAGTGGATGAGGAAGGAACATGTCTGGACAATGACTATGGGTAATGATTTTTAAATACAGGTTCACAAATAACAATGTTCACTATTGAACAATCATCACTAATACGCTAGTTAGCTGTACATGCTAAGACAAACTGGACAGATCTTACTGAATTTGGTGTGCGACGTGGTGCTGCTGATTGGAGACTGTTGGCACTTAACAATTGGCTAACACAGGCTCTTCTTGGCGACGAAAGTTAATTACAATTTTGGGCCCACGGCATTCTTGATGCATTTATTAATTTTTGAGCTGTGGCCGTATGAATAAATAATATTGCCTCTTCGCCGTATCCTCCATTAGTGCCAATCCAACATAATTCTCCTTCACGTACTTTTGCCGTACACCATTGAGCTCACCCTCTCTCGAATCCGTCTGTCTTCTCCAACGTCACAACCACGACTCCCCCTCTCTCTCGCTGTGCGTCTCTGCGCTACCAGCGATAAAACTCCCTACTCAAAGATGATTCTATATAATAGCAAAGCCCTTGCTAACCCAGCGTGTCTACTACATTTACAATATTTTTGATATATATGGAAATTAGCAGGACAATGCAAATATATTACTGAAACAAAATAAACAAATACATAATAAATTACAAATTGTGGTGTCGCACAAGTACAAAGTGCGCGCCACCTACTTTCGCCGCGCGCCGCCATGCACGCACGGCGCGGCGTTCTCACGACGACAGCCACGAGCGCCCTCTGCTGCAACCCCGCTCGTGGCCACCACGGAAAGACACCGGTCACTTCGGACTGAGATAGCCACCAGTTAGGACCTTCGTAATCAGATAGGCTCCAGTGAAGACTTTGCTATCGTACAGGCACTAGGCAGGCCTCTAACAACTATGTATCAACATTCTGCAGTACTATTGTTACATTCTGTGCAATATATATATCTCTTTCTAATTTACTCGAGTGTTTATAGTTTCTGGCTGCTCCCCTCCGTACCGGCACCAGCGTGCTATCTTTGTTCCTGTGTCGGTATCGTTCCACTCGGCCACCGACACCGACGACGAGGCTGGGACACAAAAGCGGCGACGAAGTTGGGACACAAAAGTGGCGACGAGGATGGGATACAAAAGCGGCGACGAAGTCGGGATACAAAACAAATAATGAGGAAAAATACATAAAGCATCGTTTTATATATCACCCTGTACGCACACATGAGTGGAAAGCACCGTTGGTCACTGTGTTGTTGGGTCACATTGTGTCCAAGAAAACACCTTGAATGAGGACCTCCAGATTGTATAATATCAATGCGGACTGTCCAAAGTTATGTAAGGCGAGCCGTGTCACGGCTCATGTCTCTCCACTATCCACACAGCTACGGGCTCGCGTATATAGAGGTCGCGGATGTGCGAGAGGACGAGCGCGTCGAGTTGCTGCGGAGCGCAACGAGGTCGAGGGAGGATGAGTCGAGACACGGAGGTGATACATACGGCCGTGGTTCTGGAAGCAGTACGCGGGCTGTGTGGTTCCGCTGTCAGAAAGTTACATGTCTTAGGTCTGTGAGTTCGTTCGCCCCGAGTGTTGGGGTGGGCGGCTTAGTGACTTGGTAACTGCGTGTGTGTTCTCTTGCAAGACTGAAAGGGTGTACACTTGCTTAAGCCAAACGGTTACTCCTGTATGTATATCACAGGCATGATGTAGTGGCTGTAAGACGGAAGAGTAAATAATGTGGTTTCTTTGAGTGTTGATACCTGACATGTTAATGACCTTCCACTAATATGCATTTGTGTTTAAGTTCTAGCTGAATCTGAGATCATTACCTGTTTGATGAAGTGGAATGTGGTTGAATTCATCAAACTGTTGCATTTCTTGCATTTGATGTGAGACGGTTACACCTGTGAGACAGTTGACCGCTCCAGAGCAAAGTTGAGTAAGATTTAAATACCTATTTTTTTAGTGTACACTTGTTGTAGGTTGCGAGATTGTGGCAATTGTGGGCTTTAATGTGGGACGAGATATGTGGGGCGAGCGAATGTTGTGAACTCGTTGAGGGTGTTAGACGTACCGCATTCCTGGCTGGTTCGCTGTACCATCCTTGTTCATTGTTCTTGTGTTGTGGTTACGGCACCGTGGTGTACGTAATATTTAACTTGCGGAGTGTATGAATAGTGTTATTTAATTTTCTCTTGGTAAGGACATTTATGTGTTTGGCTTGATAAGGTCTGCTCGACAGCTGCATGATTAATGAGTCTCGCATGTGCGGAAGCTAGAAATTGTTTGACATTACTAATTGGATGTTTGGTATGGCTCCGATATCACATAAATCAAGGGCTTAAACTTGTCACTTCTCAGTAGGTGTATACAGCAACAATGATATTTTAAAGTGTACCTGCCACATACTGTAGTTAGCAAATGTGCTGTACGTGCTGAGTGCGAACATTGCCCTGTTTACCTGTGTGTATTTGAGTCTGAATTTGAAAATAGTTCACGGGTGGGTGAAACTGTCGAGTCTGGTACTGAATGGTATGTGTGGAGCGAGGGGGTGCCTCCTTACGCATGTATTTGTTAATCCTTGTCGCTCTCACGTTGGGAACTAGTCTCATTATATGATTTACGAGTGATGTAAGTGGTACGAATAATTGTCACACATTGAGTAAGAGAAGTTACTGTCTCGGTGCCACAGGACCATAGTGATAAGTTATTAAATTTTTTTCCTACTATAATTTTAATCTTATTTGTTGACAATATTTGAAAGTTGTTTCCTGTTTTAAGAAGAATATTGTTATTTGGTTGAGATATTTGAAGGTTGTTTCCTGTTTAAAATTTTTGGCACTAGCATGACGCATGCGTATGTCATGGCATTCGAAGAGGTCGGTTGGTGTGGACATACGACAACAAGTTGGGGTTGTTATATTGCTTTAGCCTAGATGTTCATTTATAACACGAGGATAAATTTATTATCATTGATTGAAAGGTTATGATATTCACCTTCAAGAAGACATTTTGCTAACTGATTGATCTCTTTAAACCGTTTTAGGCTGATGTTTGTAATTTTATTGAGACTGTTTAATAAAGTGTTGTGTCAACAAGGTTTGTCAAATAAAAAAAGGGGTTATTACACATTTCCACCCATCCATTCTTACCAGAGGTAACTAAATCCTTACCACAAAGTATCATATATCATTGTGTATCATGTGGGCCTATACGGTAAGAACAGTGGATAGGGGTAGATGCCAACCGACAGGAACTGCTGGACATGCCTATTTAGATTACCAGCAGTCTCAAATACTAGCTGAATGGCGCCGTCAGTGAAAACAGATACATACGAAACTGTTGCCGATTGAACACGACGAAGATAATTGAATGCGAGGACCATTTAATGTTAAATCTAATAATAATAACGCTAATCACCTTCTTTTTGAGTAAACAATGTTTTTTTGGTTTGATGTGGCCCACGACGAATTCCTGAATCTTCATTTCAGAGTAGCATTAGCCGCGCGGGCATGGTCGTGCGTTCAGTGGCGCTTCGTTACAAACAGCGCGACCCCACGCGTAGGAGGTTCGAGTCGTCCCTCGGGCGTGTGTGTGTGTGTGTGTGTGTGTGTGTGTGTGTGTGTGTGTGTGTGTGTGAGTTATCCTTAGTATAACTTAGTTTAAGTAGTTTGTGAGTCACTCGACTGATGACCTCAGCAGTTTTCTCCCTTGGGTTTAAAAACTTGTGAACATGTTTTTAGAGAAGCACTTGCACTTCTATATCAACATAATTACTATGAAAATCACATTTAAGTGCTTTCATGATATTTATCTACCGTTCCATTCTCTAAGGGAGTGCAGAAAAAGGAAAAATTACTGTAATGTCTATATTATTAAGATGATCATGTTTCCTTATGTATGTGGAAACTGACAAAATATTTTCAATGTCGGAACTGGAATACATCCTGGAAATAATCCTGTTATAGTCATCCCCATACAAATTTTACCCTGTGAAGCTCCCTGTAGTAACTTGGAAGGTATTCATTGCTCTCTTCATACATTCCCTATCATTCTGTTCCTTTTGTTGTCCGTGTTTTGCATATGGTCCTTTCTTCGCCCCTTCTACGGAGAACCTCCTCATGCGTTATCAATCCACCTAATTCATCTGTATCACCACATCTCATACTTTTCCATACTCTTCTGTCCCAGTGTCGCTCCTAACCATGTTTTACATTCATACCAAACTGCGCTCAAAACGTATGTTCTCTTCGGCAGAGTAAGGCCAAATTTTTATACCAGTAAATTCCTATTGACGAAGAATGTACTCTTTCCCTGACAGACTTTATTATTTCCTCGCTGGAATATTTTGCCTATGAAGTAGAAAAAATTCTTAAACTTGTCTACTTCGTGACCATCAACGTCGATTTTAACCTTCTTATTATTTCCTTTTTACGGTTAACGCTAATTCTATTCTCTGCACTCAGTAGACTATTCCCTCTGTTCAAAAGATACTGTAATCCTTCCTCTCTTTCCTTCAGCACATAAATGTCTAACCCTTATCCCTCTCGTCTCTCTTTTACTTGGGTTTATATTTGTTGAATGTGAATACTGAACACTATATTTAAACACCTGGTACCTTGTCCTACACCGTTTGTAATCTGACACATCGAACTTGCTGTTGCGTTCTTGTTGTGCCTTCCTACTTCTTGTACTATCCCAGACAGGACTGACGTCCTTCCAGAAAGACGAGAAGGGCAACTTACTTTGTCATACTTGTATTTCAGTATTCGTACGCAGTGCCGCATTTTATTTCTTTTGGTAGCTTGCTCCCATTGCAGATCAGTTTTAGCATGTATTGTTGATTGCAAAGTAATTATTGGATACGGCTTCGAAATTGAGGTTCATACGGAAGATATTGAAGGTTTCCTCGTCGTTAAGTCTGTATTTCTCGAACATTCTTCAATTTTTGCGACATTTAGATGTATATATTTCATATTAAATGTTATTTTAATACTAATGATTCAACAGATTAAAAATTCTAAAACATTAATTTTGACGTCCTTCCAGAAAGAAGGGCAGTTTGGCAAAACTAATGGCGTGATTGTGATAAAATAGCTTATAACGACCTTGTGCAGTCATATGCAGGTAATTAATATTTTTTGAAAGACAATTTAAGAGAGAAATAATTCCGCTCTATCTGGGATAAAATATGTCACCATTCTTTCCATATAGATTGTCACTGATGCCTGGAGAACGATTCTATAATCATAGCTATTAAGCGATCGATGTAAAAAATTGAGATAATCACGGGATTTCACATATTATTAAAAATAATATACGAATGTCCATATTCTTAAGCTTATTTTATTAAATTATTCTCCTAAGCTATAGCTGATTTCGGTGAAAACTCTTTGATTTCGAATTTGGACATTACCTTTTCCTTCCTGTTGAGAAATCTCTCTCCGTCATATCTTCGTTCAAAACAATCATCTTACCCACAATTTTCATATCATAATTTCTTTTTTGAGTTTGTATTGATACCGTCAACGAATTGTTTTTTTGTCCTTTATCCTAATTTGTTTTAGGATATTGAACTTCTTACCTAACGAGCATTCCATTAGTGCAAAAAAAAAAAAAAAAAAAAAAAAAAAAAAAAAAAAAAAAAAAAAAAAAAAAAAAACTACATCAACAAATTTTTCTATTTCCCTTGTGTCTTTTATTAATTTTCGAACACTGATGTCAATCTGATCCGGATTTATGGTATTCAGCAATTCGTGTCTGTTGCAGTAATGTGATAATCATGCACGTCTGAAACCTGGCGCAAGCCTTATTATTCGTTTAAGATTTGTAAATAACTAGTATGCTGCTTAAGCTGATACTGCTGTCTTCTGCGCTCCGAACAAATTTTCATATTATTCTTTCCCCGTTTATGACTTCTTCATGTGCTGTTATGTCTCCACCACCTATTTATTGTCTCCACCCCCCCCCCCTTCCTCCACAAAAAAAGCTGCTTTTCCTATTGAAAGACTCGATACTTTTCTAACAATAACAGTCTCCAAATCACTTTTAATCTTTCTTTAGAATTTTTACTATCTTTTCTGTTAATGTTTTATTCCGATTTACCTCCTTGTTAATCCGTAAATCCTGCCTTTACTAGTGATTCTTGAAGCTGCTTGTTTCTTGTTGGTTTACAAGATTTTGTATAATTTTGAAACTTTTCTATAGCTACTGCTCTATAATCAAAAACTACTTTTTTATATTAGATTGTTGTTGTCTGGTCTTCAGTCCGCAGACTGGTTTGATGCAGCTCTCCGAGCTATCCTGTCTTGTGCAAGTCTCTTCATGTACGTTCAGCAACCTGCATCCTTTTGAATCTGCTTACTGTATTAGTCCCTCGGACTCCCTCTATGATTTTTATCCCACACACTTCCTTCTAGTGCTAAGTTGACAATTTATTGATGTCTTAGAATGTGTCCCACCAATCTATGCCTTCTCTTAGTCAGGATATGCCAGAAATTCCTTTCCTCCCCAATTCGATTATGCACCACTTGTTCTACCCATCTAAGTTTCATCATTCGTCTGTAGCACTGCATTTCAAAAGCTTCTATCATATTTTGGTCTGAACCCATTTCAATATGAAGGTACCTTGTTCGTTTTACTTATCAAATTGATAAGACACATTATTTCGTCACCTTTGCCAAATCTTCAGGATATCGCATTTTCCTGTAGAACATATAACGTCCTCTGCTTTTATCTTCCTACCACGCATAGTTGTGACAGAGGACATGAACTAGGAAAGGGAGCCAACCATCGAATAAGAACACTTACAAGACTATTTCATATACAGTTATTTTCGAGATTATGTGATTTCTGTGGTCGGCTCTGAACGACAAAGTACACCAGCCCTGTATGCTGTTACTTCACTGCGACTTTAACGTCACAACTGACACAGTGCTACTAAATCTAGATAAATTGTGAAATAGTTTCTTGATTTACCTCCCGCTGAAAGAAATGGCTGCCTGGATGAAACGTGAAATAATTTTCGTTCCTGTAACAGCTTGATTCATTGGAGCAGAAATTTCAAGGACTAAGTAAGGTAAATAATTCGATGCATATAACAGCGTAAGCAAATTTTTGCGATAATTTATTTTTGCAAATTACTAAACTGTGATTAATTTCCATTTGTAAACAATTGAATTGATGAGGTAATTATGTTTTTAATTTCCTCCTCTAATGTTCTGTTCGATTTAAATTTTTATCGGAGGATAAATTAACTCTCTGGCGATTAATAAAATTCCACTTAACAATTTCATCCTTCATCTGCCTATATCAGTATTCAAGATATATGTTGCACTGAAGTGTCCAGAAATTTTGTAATATCATATTTTTGTGTTGACTCACTTAGTCCTTCTCAATACTGGAGTTCTCCTCTTGGCTGATTATTTGAGCAACGTGAATCAAAGATGTTTTTATAGGAAATGCAGGAAACTGAAAAGCATATTAGTGAAAATACTCAAACCCGTTAAATTTCTTTTCTGCTCTCTTTTATGTCGAAAGGAGATACGCTAAAGACAACGTGGCAAAATTCAATAATTAAGTCTTGAAAATGGATAAAATTTTGACTTCACCGGGTTTGTCCTCTTTGAGATTAAACCAATGTTCGTTCAAGTACTTTTTACTGTACATTAGCTTATAATATACTTTTCTCAGGGCAAGTTAACAATCAGAACCTTACGCTTTTTTGATTAAAGAACGGCCCTATTGACAGTAACTGTAAAACAAACTTACAGCACGGACAGGGTATACAGGTTGAACAAGTCTAATTAGTGAATCATCAG
Organism: Locusta migratoria; assembly: GCA_026315105.1. NCBI lineage: Eukaryota > Metazoa > Arthropoda > Insecta > Orthoptera > Acrididae > Locusta > Locusta migratoria. Next base: position 432,236,990 of record CM048747.1, read on the forward strand.
GTCCAATAGTTTATTAACTGCATCACAAACAATGTTGCAGAACTATGATTATTTGCATTGGTTGTTCTTGAGTAAAGACGTGAAATACGTCAGGCAACGGAAAGGTACGAAAACAAACTACGCGTAGAAATAGAGCATTAAATCCCCTAATTCTTCTTTATTCACAAACTCTTTTTGATATAAAAGCCACGGTTCGAAACTGCACAAAAACACCGTAGTAAGCAGTGCTAAGAGACACACACACACACACACGCAAGCAAAGAGAACAAGATGGCTACTGCTTATTTAGTCCTGTGTTATCATTCGTTTCTGATGGGCTTGGATACGTTTGAAAGAACACCTTGGCCATTTTGAAGCCTTTTAAAAACATTTTCGACCTTTTGTGACAAGGAGGCTCTATCCGTTTCAGCGCGTGAAATACTATAAGGAAATAAACATATAAAAAAATTGAAAAAGAAATGGTGTATACTTTGATACTAGTCTTTTCATTTACTGTTTTTGGCATTGTTGGATTCTTGCAATTGTGAAAGAAGAAACAAAACGAAACACAATTATTGTACCACGAAGAATTTTGATACCCCCACAACAAAAATAGAATAACGAAGCTAAACCACGTGTGTCATTGAAATGTTATTGAAGTATGTTGTGAATACCACCTACAAGTTTCTTGTAGTCATCATAATAAACAACGATTTCTTTGTATGACTCACTTAGGGCATAAACACATTTTTTGTAACAATTATCAGTTGTAAACATGTCAGCTTCTAGTGATTAGCACCTTATTCGTATCTACATCTCTAAAGGAATGTCAGAAGCGTTTTTGAAGTGGTGGAAATGCATCAACTGAAACAGAAGTAATATCTAGCAGTCCTTGGGGTATTTTCTTTTCTGTATATATAAAAGACTTAGGATAAAATGTAAGCAGTACTCTTAAGATGTTTGCTGATGAAGCCATAATTCATCGTCTAGTAAAGTCATCAGAAGTTTTAAAACAACTGCAGAACAATTTATATGAAACATTTGCATTGTGCAGAATATGGCAGTTGGCCAGCCATGTTCTGTGCCAGGTGACTCAGCCAGACGAGTTGCGGACGCAACGATGAGGAAAAATCTTTCGATTTATGTATAATTCAACTATTGTTCAATTAACATTTAGTAAGTTCATCAAATTGCACATTTTTATTTTACTTCTGTGTTTAGTTCTGAAGACGGCCCAAAACATGTAATTAAACAAATATATGTGCAACTGTTGACGGAAATAAACACATTTGATATAAATAACGAAATTGTGAAATCGGCTATATGAGTAGTAAAATGAAACCGATTAATTTCGGCGACAAAGATTTAAAAGCCAAACTTTCAACTAAATACGTACAAGTGAGTTTGGGACAGAATTAGAATACACAGAAAATGTTCAGGGTAAGGCGAGACAAAGACTGTGTTACTGAAATTCTGAAGAAACTATATACAATGGACTCTTAGTCTCTCTTTTGTATTATTTCCGTGCCACGATGGCAGCTTCTCACGTAGAACTTTGATAAGAATACAAAAATAAGGGGGTGAAGGGCTGTAGCGGTTTTAGATCGCCTTCTCACCTACCCAGAGGTTGTTCGTGGTATTTTGAGGTCGTACTCCCAGGAATTTTCTTACCATCAGCGCTTTAAGTCACATCATGTAGGAGAGGGGTAGGGAGTGCCTTTCTGCTTCCTGCATTCCATCACGTTCATTCTGGGAATCTAGAGTATGATATTACACAATTGCTGACGTGGTGCTCTTTATAAATGTTGTAAGAATTGAAGGCGTACGGTTCTGGGGCACGAGAGTGTGCTCTGACCTCCCACCCTCAGACCCCCAACCAAATTGAAGGAAAGGGTTGAGCAGTGAGGGCTTTTAATGTCTATTCTGCAGTGTAAGCAAATTACAGTTTTTATTTATTTGAGTTGAAGGTGAGCCGCAGCCAGCAGTAGCTGTTGCAACAGCGGTATTCAGAAGAATACCGTCTCTGACGTCGATGGGACGTATTTTGTAATACATTTAGTTGGATTATATTGGTCAATTATTTCGGTAGAATATTAGTTCTCTTGTATGACCCATGGAGTTAAAATTCAATAATCTTGTTTAATCCCTCCATAATAATGGATTTCATCTTGAAGAATGCTGAATAATGATTAATCTAGTACTGCTCCATTATTGCCTTGAGTTGGTACGTTGTAGAATTCAGCATCGTGGTCCGTTTGTAAATTGTCTGGAGAGCGATTTGTGCCCGTTTGAGCAGTTGTTTAATGCCATGTACAACTTCCTGTCATGTACTTCCTTTCACTAGTAAGACCAAGGCCAATTTGGAATATGTATCACCATTAGAATGTACCAGCGTTCTCCCCTGGTGTTGACCATACAAAAATGTTCAAATGTTTGTATAGCTTATGCGATTTAACTACGCGGTCATTAGTCCCTAAACTTACAAACTACTTATGAATTAACTAAGACTAAGGACGGCACAAATATCCATGCCCGAGGGGGTATTCGAACCCCCGACCGTAGTGGCCGTGCAGACCGTGACTGGCGCGCCGCAGAGCGCTCAGCCACCGCGGCCGGCTGTTTATACAGGAAACCCTTTCTGCCCTTGACCGATCAGGTCGATCGGTGGTGTTCGTCTGGTCTCCAAGTCATGTTGGTATCCTGAGCAATGAACGTGCTAACATGTTAGCGAAACAGGCTGTCGATTAGGCTGTTCTGGAGATCGGCCTCCCCACGTCTGATCTTCGGGCGACTCTGCTCAGTCGGGTTTATAACGTTTGGGACAGTGTGTGGTGTACGTTGACCATGCCCAAAAAACTTCGGGCTGTAAAGGAAACCACGGCTGTGTGTTGTTCCTCCATGTGGGCCTGTCTCCTGGATTCTATAGTACTCTGCCAGCTCAGCATTGGTCATACTTAGCTAACATGTGGCCATCTCCTTCGTGGTTACTACCCGCCCGAGGGTCGCTGTCGCTCCCGCTTGACAATAGCCCATTGATTGTAGTTTTCCACGTGTTGCCATGTGGTTGGCTTTTTTTTAATCTCACGGTTCGTCAACCACAGACATCGGCTTTTTAGTTCAAATTCTTGCCGTTGTTAAGTGATTCTGTGTGATTGTCTTGTCGACTTTGTTGTCCTTTTACTGAATCGAGGGGCTATTCCTCCCATTTGCTATTTTGAAGTCTGGGCTCTTTCCCCCATTTATGCCTCTTCTTATGACGCCCAGTGTTTGAATGGGGGACCGATGACCAGTTTTGTACCCCTAAAACATTCAAACATCAACAAACGTTCAAATGTTTGTTAAGCTTAAGGGACTTAACTGCGGGGGTCATCAGTCCCTAAACTTACAAACAACTTATGAACTACCTTATATTAAAGACGACACAAACATCCATGCCCGAGGGGGGGATTCGAACCCCCGACCGTAGTGGCCGTGCAGACTGTAACTGGCGCCCCTCAGACCGCTCGGACACTGCGGGCGACAACAACATACTGTTACAATTACGTACATACACCACCATTTTTTAAGATTGACAATTTCCTGAAAGTTGCGTGTATATCGACTGTTGTTCAGTTTCCTTGTTTTCTCATTACGTAAAAAACAACATAACTATGATTTCAGATATCAGTAAATATGGATATAACTGCGTGAATTGTCATGTCAGATCTTACGTTTGCCTGGTAAATATGCTTTAGATTATCTTTTGTTAACTGTTTCGGAATCTTTTAATATGTCTGACTCAAGTAGAAAACATCGACATTCATGTGACCACGATGTAAATACTATTTGCGATTTTGAGCCTGGTTTTCCACAGCAACGTCATCGAATGTCTATACACTGTCGATGCTTGTCTCCTGACAGCCGTCTTCATTATGGCATCGGCACGGAAACTGCGTCATCGATGGTATCTTCCAGTGACAAGAGGCGGCAATCGATCACGACACAGGCTGTCATAATGAAAATAACATTGCTTTTCTTTAATTTTGTGTTCGTTTTCTGTACCTGAATGTACAGTTTTTATTGATGACGAGATTACCTTAGAAAATTTAATTAATTTTACAACTACAACAAGATGGAATTTATTAAAACTGTTAGGGAAATTTTAGTTTCACTAAAAATACGTTTAAACATTTCATTGTAAATGAATTTGTATAAGTTACATTCCTTTGTTTTGGACAACGTGTTATACGAACGTTGTCCATTGCCTAAGTAAGACGTAACGTGGCAAAATGCAAGTGTTTTACAATATTTGACCTGTATCAGTTCAGCCACCAGTATCAGTTACGACAGAGTACGATCTCTACAGCTGCTGCGTGGAGTTCCAGCCAAAGCCCCGTTGGGTCATACAACTTTTATTTTCGCTTTTATATATAATTTTCGTACTTAATATTTAACTTAGTTAACATTATAACCGTTACAGACTTGAAGATTGCCCGTTAGTAGGTCGAATCCTGTCTCTATTAACATAAATATGATCATTATCTGATTGACCATGAAAATTCTACATCATAATCATCTGCATATAGCTGCAGTATAGCTTTTTGATACGTGCACATCACTATTCTAAATCATTAAACACCTATGCAGGTAGCAAACGTAGCTGAATGGGCCAACATATGTATTCAGCCCTGTGATCACTAATCTAAGAATACTAACCTAGCGTTCTGGATGTCATTTTTACATCCATGAGGCGTACTTGATTTATACACGCAAATGATCCTGTGCTAAGTGTGAAATGTAATACTCTATTCGCTGTAATGATAATGACATAAGTCTGTAATTTATTTTCTGGGAACTGGGTATTGCATTACATTAAAACATTATCTTTTATTTTTCAGTTCCAACTACAGATATTTAACACGGGGCACTGTTAACATTTATTTTGAATGTTTCAGGTTTGGTAAGGCTGGAGGCAATAAGGTGGTGCTTCACGGTTTATGATAATTAATGTATGAGATTTGATATAAATACCAAAATTATTAGTGTGTGCTTCATCCTGTAAAATGGGGCCATAGCAGTTTGAAAATGATCGATTATACCTTATTCTGAAAAGAAAAATGAACTGTTATTAGGTCAGATAGGCCAGGAAATAGCTAGGTGGTGCCCTCCTTTAGGGGTGTTAGGCAACGGTTTCACGATTACTTTATAATAATCGATGTATCTAGCATAAATTGTAAGGCTGCCATACTTTCAAAATAAAATTAACTACCACTTTTTCTGCATATATTCGGTACTATTAGGACATTTTTGTTCAACGAGCTTCTTAATTTAGCCTACTACTTTGTCTTAAATGATTCTGGAATTATATTATGTATTTTTTATGTTTTGGTGCAAAGATCTATCTATGGATGCCATTTTATGTAGGTTAGCTTAATAAATATAATCAACGAGTTGGCGACTTTGTTGGCAATACTATAGTGACATTAACTAGCGCCACAACTGTGTGAAATAATTGAAAAAAAAAAAACATGTTTTGTACATAGGGAATTACGGTTGAATTTTATTTTCATATTAAGCCAGTACTGCTATCTATTGGACGCCTGATTAAGCTTCAATGGACATATTTTGCAGACTAATCCACCGGTGTAATCTATTGGAAGCATGATTAAGGTTCAAGGACAAATTTTGCAGACTAAGCCAATGTTGCAATTTATTTATGGCACGATATATCTTGGAAAGAACAAGGTTTTTTTATGACAACAGATCATTTTCGATCTAATTTCAACCGTTATTCCATATGGAAATGACATCATCCAACATCCTGTAAAGAAATTGTAGGTATTAATTTCACAGTTACATTGTCGTAGCTGGTGGTAGGCATATCTGTGCTCTTTACGTTTTTAATGGCAACATTTTATTTTTGGCCAGTTTTGTAGAAGCTAAACAGTTATTTAGCTTTAAAAGAGCATCAAACAAAGTACTATACAGAGTTTGTTGGTTTTGATGTTACAACAGCATTAAAGTATTTGATATAAACATTATGCCATATCTGGCATCTCTGTTGAAAGTTTTGACAACCTACGAGCACAGTGCTGTCACCTGTTGTTGTAATTGAACAACTGGGGGGTTAGGTTACAAAGGCTGTTAATTTGAGATTTTCAGCATTAGTGCTCCATAATCTAAGGTAAATCACTAGCCAACAGCTGCATATGGCTATTACTTTTATTGCATTTTATAAGTAAATGTTTGACTTTAATTATTCATACACAGTTCTATATATACTTTTGCTGCATTCAGTAGGACCTAGAATGGAAACCAACAATGGAATTAAGTTAGTTGCACACTCTCAAAGTCTGTGACTTCAGGCCAGGAAGCTGAAAAAACCTTTACGCAGCCATAAACAAATTATCCTATGGTCAACAATGCAAAATAAACGCTGATGATCTCTAAAGCCCTCTTTGGATCAAATGTTGTAAGAATCAGGGAGGAGGGAACTTCCAGAACAGACGTGATGAAACTGTGTAATATAATGACCAAATGTCTTAGATATTAGTGTTATCTTAGTTCTGTGGATTGTGCAGAGTATGGGGGCAGCTGTTAGGGGCTGTAGGAGGGTTGGGGGCAGGTTGGCATGATGGTAAAGACTAAGACTTTAATTTGATACTCTGGCTGTTATCTTACCTGATTTGTGAAAATGACCTATGGTTAGGATTCAGTTTCAATAGGCGTGCCGAAATGATCTCCACTGGGAGAGGGTCCTTTAGAATCGGTGCTGCTGTCCTACTGCAGTAGTGGCTTAAATTGTAGATATTCAAATAGTTTGTTGGTTGTCAGTTATTCAAATAGTTCGTGGGTATCTCACATTTGGGGTCGTAATTATCAGTCAAGCTTTAGAGTAAGTAAGTGAACGCAATGTTTTACAAGCTAACTAAATAACTTTGTAAATGGCAATCCTTTGTCCTCCCTCACAGTAGAATAGAATGAAGTATGTGGGAACTCGAAAAGTTCTATTCACAGAGACGATACTTACTTAAAAGTTTCTGTAAAACTGCGCTTTGTTTTATTACTTTGTGGATACTCATTTCCATCTAACGACAAATTACAGTATTAGTACAAAATTATTTTCATGTCTCATTCCGATTATTTAAATCTATATTTTTACAGCCAATCAGCACTAGAGGCTTCATTCGCATTCATTGTCGTTCTTGATTCTTAAGGTCTTTGTAAAGGTTGTTCACATAAGAAAAATGAAGAGTTTAACAATTTGAAAGAGACATTTAACTTAGGCTCTACTGTATATTGTGTTTCCTTAGAAAATTTCGTATTCATGATTTCCAATCCATGGGGTACAGCAATCAGTTAGAATAAATATTCCTTAAAACCGTCTAGATTTCAAATTATTTTATTCATTAATGACGCGTTTCGCCCTTTAGCAGGGCATCTTCAGATTATCTGCGTGACAAAATTTACACAAAATTACAAGGCGGAATTACAAACGGTTATAACGGTACATGCGCTTATTTTGTGTTAAGAAGACAGTATAAATGGTAAACAAAGCTTACAATGCGCTATCCGTGGTGTGACACCATAAGTTGTTATTGAGGTGTTTTTATTTTCTTGGGATGTTTTTTGGTTTTCCTTTTGGTCCTACAAATGTTCGGGTAACAACGAATTACAATTGGAACATACTCGGTAAAGATGTGAGAAACATAAATCCGATTTTTAAGATTTCCTTAATAGAAGGGGTGGTCTCTGGTGATACAAAATAAGCCCATGTTTACAATTGCGCTCACGGGCGGTGGGCGGGCTTGGTGTGCTGCTCCGCCGACTTGTACAGACTAACTAAGGGAATGTGGGTAGGGATATTTTTCTTATGACCTGACTAAACTCTTTCGTGGCACAAATGTACAAGTCGTATTTAGTAGCCCTTTGAGCATCCAGCAAATTCTCCCACACAACGAACAAGCCAATAAGGACAGATACCTTTCCTCAGGAGTCTACAATGTCCCGAATGTCCAGCTGAATATATAGAACAGACAGGCCGGACCTTTAAAGTACGTTTTACTGAGCACCTTCTTACAAAAAAAGGCCAACTCAAAAAACATGCCCCTTTTGCGGAACACACTAAAGCATCCGATCATCAACAACCTACCATTGACAACATGCAAATTTTACATATTGCACAGAAGGGGCGTAAGTTAAATTTATTGGAAGAGTTTGAGATGGCGAAGCGCGCTTACTTTGGACACCCACACCTCACAAACGATCAGTTGGCATGCAAAGATCAAACATTCCTAGATATTATGATGTCTCTGTTCAAATAAAATTCCTCTCATTTATAAATACCAACATAAATTATAAACTTCTGTCCTGCTTAATAACCTCCCTTTCGTTAAATTTGTATTCAGATAGCTAGATTTCATCCGTCCCGTCTTATACATCGGCTTCCTATGTCACTCCCTACCCACATTCCCTTAGTTAGTCTGTACAAGTTGGCGGAGCAGCACACCACGCCCGCCCACCGCCCGTGAGCGCAATTGTAAACATGGGCTTATCTTGAGTCATCAGAGACCACCGCTTCGATTAAGGTAATCTTAAAAATCGGTTTTATGTTTCTCACATCTTTACCGAGTATGTTCCAATTGTAATTCGTTGTTACCCGATCATTTGCAGGGCGAAAAGGAAATCCAAAAAAATTCCAGAAAAATAGTAACACCGTAATAACAACTTACGGTGTCACACCACGAAGAGCGCATTGTAAGCTTTGTTTACCATTTATACTGTCTTCTTAACACAAAATAAGTGCATGTACCATTATAACCGTTTGTAATTCCACCTTGTAATTTTGTGTAAATTTTGTCACTCAGATAATCTGAAGATGCCCTGCTAAAGGGCGAAACGCGTCATTAATGAATAAAATAATTTGCAATCAAGACGGTTTGAAGGAATATATACTTTCGTATTCAGGAGTTATTCTTACCCTTGTAAACAGAGCCGCTCTGTTTGAATAGACAGCAAAGGTAATATCAGAATTCCGTGCGTTAAAGCAGCCTTCCATTTGTCTGACTGCCGAGATACAAATTTGAGGACATTAAAGAAACTCATTTCGGGAATTTATTAAATAGTTAATTATAAAAGAGACGTAGCATTCGTTAGGTTGTCGAATACGGAAACCGCACGTTTTGTTTCAAACCAAAGCGTATAGTAATACACAGATAGCTAAAACTGTGTGGTAATCACAAATACTGTGTGAAAACTATACGGTAAAATTAAACTATATGTGCCATATGGAAGTCTTAAGGGGTCCGGAATGCATGCAAAGATAGCGTAATAGTTAAAGCACCCGCTCGCAAGATGTGGGAAACTCCGTTTCGATTGCTGTTCCGCCATAAATTTTCATTTCTGATCAATAAATTTTACAGCTGATGCTTAATCATATTCAGAGTAGAGAGTAAATGTCTTGTATAGAAGCATTCCTTCTCGATAACTTGTCCAATTAGTACAACAAATGAATGACAGTGACTTTCCATCACAAGATCCATGACTGATTTCAATAAAGCATTCCAGTGAGTTATAATCGTGTATAAAATACATCACTATACTTGTATCTTTAAATTTTGGATGTCTCCCATTGTTCATCCAGATTTAGGATATCCTGTTGTTCCCGTGAGGCGAATGAAACAAAAATTGACCTGAGTCCACCATCATACATGTACGACTTCTGCTTTTTCAAGATATCGTCGTTGGTTGGTCGTTCGACATAAAACTTTTTTACTCCACTGCAAACCCGCCTATCACCAAAATAGTAACATGAATACTAACATACTACAATTTTACAGAAAATTCACGTTCTATAACTATTTAATTAAACAACTAGCTTTTGAGGCATTGGGAATCTTGCAGGATATCGTAATTGTACGTTATTCATAGGTTGTATATTCAGTAATATCTGAAAGTTTTTCCTTTTATGCAGTAAGGAAAACGTATTATTGGAAATATTTTAAGCTTGCAATTCACTTTCCTATTGATTTACGAAACACCAACGAGACAGGCTAGATGTGGAAAATAAAAGAGGGGCCGAATATCTAGTGCGTGGGTCAATGGGCTACACGGCTTTGCTCTTGCGTTGCCATTAGCGACCCGATGGTCTCAGGTGCTGCGACGGCTACAGGACAGACGAATGCGTCACCAGCGAGATTTCGCGGAACAGGGGCATTGACTGAGGATAAAAAGACGGCCTACTCTCACAAGGCGACATGACATAATGACTTTTTACACTGATGGCCGTGTTGTACAGGGACCTGTTTTGAGCACAAGGTGATGGGTTTTCATGCGATAGCCCCTATTTACCGACAATATATTCGTCATAATTTTATGAGCACGTCCTATATGTGTAAATTTAGGAATGTTGTGGTAAAGTGAACGTAATTCAAAGGTTGGTTCTCTGCTTTATTTTCTCTAATATTCTTTTTCACTTTTATTGTCCACCAAGGACTCATTCCTCTCGACAAACAGTGCATAATAAACGTGAGGGTTAGTTCGAGTCGTATATACAAATAACGCTCGTACCCGCTTATGATGCGTTACGCAGTATCTTGCTTTGTACTCTGGCAGTTAGCGTGGAGATACTACTACAAAGTGTGTGCAACTGTGAACAGTATTCTGCCATTCCCTTCTTTGCAGTATAACATTTATCTGTCGATTGTATCTATCAGAGTACTATTAGTTACACCTTGTCTGTGGAGGACTTATTGTCTATTTGTTCCTTTCATGATGACGAATTACGCGGGTGTGGAGTCCCGGTCAGGCACAAATGTTCATGTCGCTATTTCGATGACCCCTCTTCCATGTATTTCAGTGTATTTTTTGGATGTAGTTTTGGTAAAAATATCTATACCCAAAACAGTGGAGCTTAAGAAATTCACTGTTACGAATAAATTTCGTTAAATTGCCCTCTATGTGCATTCAAGTTTGTCGATGTTCCCGTGTAAGGGCGCGAAGACGTGTACCATGTACAACGCACAGGAGAGTCTAATGTACAACATACTTTATTACACAGTGCTTCGAAAATAAATTTTATTCGTGGTTTTTCATTAAATACTGGCCTCTGTCGAAGAATATGAAGTCAGTATTTTACTATCCTGTTTCAGAAAACTGTACATATTTTAAAAGAATAGTCATATTTATAAAATACTTACTACATTACCGGGTTTCAAGTTCAAGTTCAAGTGTTTGTTAAGCTTATGGGACTTAACTACGAGGTCATTAGTCCCTAAACTTACAAACTACTTATCAACTACCTTATACTAAAGACGGCGCAAATATCCATGCCCGAGGGGGGATTCGAACCCCCGAACGTAGTGGCCGTGCAGACCGTGACTGGAGCGCCTCAGTCTCCTCGGCCACCGCGGCCGGCACCGGGTTTCGCAAAGGGTAAGAGACCGCTAAATCCTGGGGTTTTGCGGGCATGGTTATTCGTAAACAGAACGGTTTCAAAATATAATAAATACAATTCGAAATCACTGGAATACACTCTTTCAAATTCTGAAGGTAGTATGTGTAAAATATAGGGAGCGAATAGTTGTATTCAACCAATACGAAAACCAGACAACAGTTATTAGAGTCGAAGGACAAGAAATGTACGCAGAGGTTTGGAAGGGAGTAAAACCGGATTGTAGCCTCTTCCCAATGTTGTTCAATCTGAACATTGAGCAAGCAGTGAAGAAGTCCAAGGAGAAATTTGGACAGGGAATTAAAGTTCAAGGAGAAGGATTAAAAACTTCGCGATTTGCAGATGACATAGTAATTTTGTAAGAGACTGCAAAGGATATGGAAAAGCAATTGAATGGAATGGACAGTGTCTTGAAGGGAAAGTATAAGATAAACATTAAAAAGAGTAAAACTAAGGTAATGGAATGTAATGTCAGAAAATCAGGCGATGCTGAATGAATTAGATTAGTAATGAGAGAATAGGATAGCAAGATAACTTCTGATGGCCGAAGTACAGAAGATATAAGATGCAGAATGGTTATGCGAAGAAAAGCGTTTCTAAAGAAACGAAGTCTTTGCTGAAAGCATTTGTGTGGAATGTAACATTGTATGGGAGTGACACGTGGACGATAAGGAGTTCAGACAAGAATATGACAGAAGCTTTTGAAATGTGGTGCTACAGACGAATGATGAAAATTACATGGGTAGATCACGTAACTAATGAGGTGCTTAACCGAATGGGGACGAAAGGAATTTCTGGCACACGCTAACTAAGAGAATGGGATAGATTGGTGGGACACATTCTGAAACATCAAGAAATTTTCAACTTAGCATTTCAGGGAGGTGTTTGGGGTAAAAATCGTAGAGGGAGACCAAGGGACGAATACAGTAAGCAGACTGAAAAAGATGCAGGTTGCCGATCGTATTCTCAGATGAAGAGGCTTGCACAGGACAGGGTAGCATGGAGAACTGCATCATACCAGTCTGCGGACTGAAGACCACAACAACAACAAAGGACATGTGTAGTCTTTCTGTTGAATATCTGGGGAATTTGGTTAGTAGTATAGTTTTACTGTAAGAACAGCGGCAAAAGTAGTAAAGGATGTCTTTCCTCTCACCATTTTTCTGAGGCTGTCAGCGAGGAAAAGTTTCGCAAAGGTTTGAAATTATCTCTCTCCGTGCTCTCATCCTCGTATAGTGGATTAATAAAATTACGTCGCATGTTACTCGAGTCTCATTGTTTATAACGTAATATCCTCTGAACTGTGCGTCGTAGGCGGATTTTATTCGCATGGCGCATAATTCCTTACTGTAGAGATTATTTGTACAAAATTTGCATGAAATCGACCCATTAGTTTAGGAGATTTGGAATAGTGTTTAGTGATGTGGCTTTTATTCCAGAATTTCATTGTTTATGACGTTATATCGTCAGAATTATCAATCGTATGTACTTCTTACCTCCAAAGCAATCTTTGCCTGTGGTACTACGGAGTATGTGTACCACGTTTGGTTGAAATCGTTCCAGTAATTTATGTACAATTATACATATATTCATGTGGCGTCTGTTCCGAAAGAACAAACGTCACCTCTGATCCTGCAGTTGTTATTATTTAATATTCATAGAATATATGACATCAATTGTGATTGGGCAAAGCTGAAAATGTGTACCCAGCCAGGATTCGAACCCGGGTCTTCTGCTTTCTAGGCAGTTGCGCTGACCCCTACACCACACAGTGATCACCGCACCTGCAAGGACTACCTAGGCACGCTTCCCGTTAGATACAAATTCCCAGCTTCGCCATGCCCACAGTACTCAAACTCGTAGTTGTGAACTAATTCCCGTAAGAGTAAGGGCTTCAAACTTCCCCACCGCTCCCAACTAACGTTAGGATCATTACCAGTCACCGGCATATTATACATATTCATGTGGCGTCTGTTGCGAAAGAACAAACGTCACTTCTGATCCTGCAGTTGTTATTATTTAATATTCATAGAATATGACATCAACTGCGATTGGGCAAAGCTCAATATGTGTACCCAGCCGGGATTCGAACCCGGGTCTCCTGCTTTCTAGGCTGCCTAGAAAACTCTGTTGGATTCCTTATCTAAGTTTTAATTTCTGATAGGCTGAAGTCAAGGTCTCTCCTATATGTCTCCCAGTCCGTTTTCCTGGGATTCCTATAGGTCATGGTCTGTCTGGTTCCCATTTCAACCTTGAATTTAATATACATGTGATCTGACGAGGATGGCTCCAGGACCACATGCCACTGTTTTACATAACTTCCCATCATCATGGAACCAAAAGTTATGTCAATTACTTCTTCCCTTGTACTATTCCTGAATGTAGGTTCATCACCCCTATTCAGGATCTCCAAGTTGTTAGATAGGAGAAATTCAAGAAGGTGCTCACCTCTACTGTTGGTGTCCTTGCTGCCCCACGATAGATTGTGGGCATTGGCATCACATCCCACCAACAATTCGTCACCTTGCCGATGGCAGGCTTCCGTCAGTCTCCTCACTTCCAAAGGAGGAGAAGAGCTGTCTTCGTAAGGAAGGTATGCTGAGGCCAAAACAATTTCCCTCTTGATACCTTCCTCACATTGCTGCATCCTGATCCATTATTGGTATGAAAGGTATTCCTTTTCTAACATAAATGCATGTTCTGGAGTTTTTTTAGATTTCTAGCATAAATCAGCTTACCTCCAGTACCACCGAGGCCCGATACACCCCCTTTGTATAAATAGGATTCTTGTATCAGGGCCACGTCCACCTCCTGTCTCCCCAGGCGACGGCTCAGGGCAGCAGTGGCCCCTTTACTGTGCTGCAGGTTTATCTGCAGCACTTCCAGTCCCCATCTTGCTGCCATTATTGCCTTTAAGGTCTTTGATTACCCTGACGGCGTCCTGCGAGAACCCCAAAAACAGTTTCAGGCCTTGCTCTCGCATTGCCTTCAGGGACTTCTCTCCGACCTCGACCACCAGGGTTCGTCCTTCCGTAACGACCTTTTGGTTAATTACCCTCCAATCCTCTGTCGAGACTTTTGGGTTCTGGACCCTTTTGGGGGTCTTGGGCTCAAGCCCTTTTGATTCCCTCCACTTATGTTTAGGAAGCCATTCTTTTCCTTCCTTTTGCTTCTGTTCCTTGAGAAGTTTCCTCCTCTGAGCCCCAGATAAGGCCTTAAACCTAATCTGGTCCAACTTCTCTGTTACAGTTCCCACTTCTTCCTCACGTCAAGACCATGTCTGAGAAGTAGGAGTGCACTCCATCGGTCCTGATCCCGATGTTTGAGTATCTGAGGTCTCAGATTGCCCCTCGGATTCTTTTAAAATAAATTTTTTCTCCGTGTTCATCTTAGTCCCACGAGATTTGGGGATTTATATGGTCTACACCACGATAACCCCGCGCTGTGCAAGGCAACTTACTCAGGGAGGTTGCCCGATATCCCTGAGGCTCCGTTCGAGACACATCCACCCATGTGCCACGCACCCCTCAGCACGGGTCGCACCACACCTTGGGTTGGGGGGCAGTTTAACGTCGTGCCCGGGACGAAACTTCCGATGTTAGTTCTCTCAGTTACTTATTCTTTAACTTCATACAGAATTAAAAATTTGGAACTTATAGATTTACAACCATCTTAAGGTAATGGTTTGAGGAACTGTTTAATGACTCTCATTTCATTAGGAAGAAGGTCAGCAGTATATTCCGTCGTTTCGCCAGATATTCAGTTACCACACTTTTCTCACTAGGATTGATTACTGTTGTGGTAAGCAGTTTTCTTCTAATACATTGCCATTCACGGACATGAGTACTACAGAAATTTCGTAAGGCCTGACTGTTGTCCCAGCAACATTCCTTTAACTTATAGGTGTATCAAATAGTTTAATGCCTTCGGCAGCAGTTCTATATTTTCGTAGGTTTCTTTCAAGGGCGTAGAACATGGTAAAGCCCCTGAGCCACACTAATTTCTAATGTACATAAGCTTCTTTTAATAACGTCTGTGGTCTCCGTCTATTAGCTTTGTATGAAACACCACATCAAGATAACACACGGCATTCAGAAGAACGGTGGCTGAAATCCATCTCCGGCCATCCAGATTTCCCTAAATCACTTCAGGAAAATTCTTTCCTTCCTCATCCTTACCCGAAACTCAGATAGTCAGCGCAGTCTCTAAGGACTGTTTCCGACTGAGAATTGACCTATGCCTTTCTTCTTTCTCTCTGTCCAGTTTCTCCTCATGAATTCATCTTATCCATTTATTTTATACCATCTGGATGATGAACTAGATTCTCATCGTGTCAGTCAAAGATGTTCATATTCTGTTTCTTGACTAATTACAAAATGGCTACTATGAAGTAGTACCAAAAAAATCCAACCCGCTCCGATACCAGCGTGTTACATTACATGTTGCCGTAAATTTCAAAACAAGAGGTAATTCTTTGTGACGTACTAACATATGTAAATTCGTTTGACTAATTATAACATAGCGGGCAATGTAAAAATCATTTGCAAAACATATGAAAGTGTAGGAAATGTACGGTTCTGTGTTCAGACACCAGATTTATACATCCAGGTTGTATAAGAGATCACTGATCTGCTCGTTTCCCTTTATATGAAACATCATATATTGACGGCAACTTTATTCTGCTTACTTGTAACGTGTTCAACGCTTTCGAAGTTCATTGAAGGTAACCTGTGCCGTGAACAATACGGTGTCTTGAGGATTATTAATACCTGTGCCATGAAAAAATGAACATGCGAAAATTCATGGTGATCGGCATTAACCGTGTAGTAGTGTCTTGTTAACGTACCCTCTACCATACGGCGTATTGAATAACTAATTTATTTTTAGAGGTCATGTGCACATAATTTCATCATCTTTGGAACAAAACTGTTGATTCGTATGAATTTGAATGAAACGGACATTCATATTTGTAATAGGAGAAGTTTTATCTTTGACACTATCTGGATTTCTCTCTCTCTCTCTCTCCCTGTATGTATGTGAGTGTGTGTGTGTGTGTGTGTGTGTGTGTGTGTGTGTTTGTGTATGTGTGTTATTTTTTAACTACTACTTTGAGACTAAAAACTCATCTGTTTGATATTATATGTTGTCATTAAGGTCTGAATGACGAATCCATGCAAGCAGCGTAAGATGGTAAACGATGAACCCATTGTTACATGTACCGTAAGTCACAGACTATATGACATTCCCTAGAAGTCCATATTCCTGCATGTTGCGCATATTTTTGCTCGCCCCATATTCATTTACAGAGTGCCCCTCGTAGTCTATTCTGACCGTAGTAATTTCGATAATAAATCAGTCGTCATGACCAGCTTTCTTCAAATGTGTACTCTGTTTGTTATAAAACACATTGAAGAATCATCTTATTGACTGTTCGTAACATCGACTGCTGTGGTAGAACAGAATTACGTTCTCTGGCTGTTATGCAAGCAAACGAAAAACTCATTATGAGAGACCTGCTCTTATTTCATGAAAACTACAGGCGCAGGCATTTCTCAGAAGCACTAACGCTAACGTAATTCAACTTTGAAGACAGTTGTATAACTTCAATTAATTTCGATGTTAAGTCACGAATTTATCATTCCTGTGAAAGCAGAAACTTGTTTTCTAGGAAACGTCCCATGGAAGTGATTTTTCTGTTATTTCTTAGCAAATTTGAGCATTTTAGTTTGTTTCCGTACCTGCCCATATAAATAACCTTCTAGTTCTGCAAAGGCAGAGTAAATTTCAAAGTGGTAACTTTTACATTTCAGCTGCATCGGCCTACTTTTATTTCATTTAATCTTAAAGAATGTAATGAGTCTGTCTCCCACGAGTTGAACGTTATGAAATATTTGAAATTTTGGATACGAGCCACAAATATAATAATGTCTGAAGAATGTTACCTGTAATGAATGATTTATTAGCCGAGATAAGATGGCAAAAATTGTTACTTTTGATTAAATATTGTAGTGTACAAAATATCTAACCATTTGACATCTCCGTGCGGGTTTCAAAAACGTCGAAATATTTGTATATGTATGGGACTTAACTACGGAGGTTATCTGCCCGTACTCTTACAAACTAACCAACATGAGAACAGCATACACAGACGCGGCGGAAATGCTGTGCACACTGGGGTGCCATGCTGCGGTGCGCGCAACAATTCGCCGTCCGGGGTTCGAGTCCCCCCCCCCCCCTCGGGCATGGGTGTATGTATGTCCTTAGGTTAGTTTAACTTGGTTTAAGTATTTTGTAAGCTAGGGACGTACAACCGAGTAATTAAGACCCATAGATTTAAAATTATCTGAACATTTGAACAACACACACACACACACACACACACACACACACACACACACACACACCGCGCTCCGCAGCAAGGCGCTTTAGAGCTCTCGGCCATTCCACCGCGTTCTTGGACGTGTTTGAACTCAATGTTTCATCATCTCCTTGCTGCACCGGAGAAGTTACTTCCATGTTTCCCAAATAAAACATTCTAGGGTCTATGTTAGAAACCTCGTTGCTATATTTTCGGACATAAGTAAAATATATTTCCTCAACATAAGATATCCGATGTGCAGAGATGCAATAGGACGCGTCGCGCGTCCGATATATGATCTACGTCTTAAGAACAAAACAAAATATCGTTATGCTCTAGGTTTTAAATAAATTTTCGAAGTGTTATATGCACTACGTGAATAAAAGTTTCCAGGCACCTCCAAAAACATACTTTTTCACATAAGATGCATTGTACTGCCACCTAGTGCCAGGTACTCCATATGAGCGACCTCAGTATTATTTGGACAACGTGAGAGAGCAGAATGGGGCTCACGGCGGAACTCGCAAATTTCGAACGTGGTGAGGTGATTGGGTGTCACTTGTGTCAGAACTATGTAGGCGAGATTTCCACCCTCCTAAACATTCCTGCGTCCATTGTTTCTGATATGATAGTAAAGCAGAAACGTGAAGGGACACATACAGCACGAAAGCATACAGGCCGACCTCGTCTAAGAACGCCGAAGAGGGCTGTACAGTGTAGACCATCACACAGGATTTCTAATTTTCATGAGGATCCACTCTATGACCGGCGAGAGGTGAGAACACCTAGATTTTATGGTTGAGAGGCACCCCATAAGCCACATATCACGCAGGTCAGCTGTAAAACGACACACCTGCTGTAAGGAAACATGGCACGATTGAACAGTTTAAAACATGTGGAGTGACAAATAACGCTACACGGCGTGGTGATCCGATGGCAGGGTGTGGCTATGACGAATGCCCGGTGAACTTCAACTGCTAGCATGTGTAGTGCTAACAGTAATATTCAGAGGCGATGGTGTTCTGGTGTGATCGCGTTTTCCATGGAAGGGGCTTGCTCCCCTATTTGCCTCGCGTTACACCTTCACAGTACAGGCCTATACTCATGTTTTAAGTACCTTCTTGCTTCTCAGTGCTGGAGATAAATTCGTGGATGGCGATTGATCTTTCAACAAGATCGAGCACCTGTTCATAATGCACCGACTGTGGCGAAGTGGTTACACGTCCGTAACATGCTTGTAACGGACTGGCCTACACAGAGTCATCCCTTGATTTTTTTATTTAACAATTTTATATGTCAGCCAACCGGTTATGTAATTTTAGGTTCTTGACCTAGGTTTCATTACCAGTAAGGACAACTTCATCAGTAGGGAAAAAAGAAATTTACATGAAACACATGACGTCAAAAATATTACCTGCAGGATTGTTCCGCTCGATTACAATAAATAGCTTTAGTTGCAATGAACTCTAGGTCAAGAACCTAAAAGTTACACAACTGGTTGGCTAATATACAAAACTGTAATAAATAAATAAAAGATTACGGTTGCTGTTAATCAGCCAGGTTCAAAATTGTCCTCACCTGAACCGTCTAGAATATCTTCGGGCTAGGCCTCGCCGACCTACATCGATCTCTTCAGTTCAGCACACCGTGAAGAATAGGCTGCAATTCCCCAAGAAATCTTCCAGCACCTGATCGTATGCCTGTGAGAGTGGAAGCTCTCTTCCAGACTAAGGATTGACCAAGACCATATTGAATTCCAGCATTATCGATGGAGAGCGCCACGAATGTGTAAGTCATTTTGAATCAGGTTTACGGATACTTTTGATCACATAGTGTATATTTCGTACTCGCTTAAACATCAACCATACATGAAGTTCACAGATTGCGCATTTATTTGTGCATATTATTTAAAATCTTCAGTAATAGTGTAGCACAGTAACTGCGACGAATCACGAATAGAAAATCATTCCTTTATTGAGTGAAGTTATAAAATGTTATATGTGCAAATATCCAATATTTTCGTCAAAATTTTGTTAATAATCAGATAATAACCTTATAGCAGACGGGACATCTTTCTGCACATGCGAGCAGTTGAGCGACCAAAACCGCACTCGTCACGGACACGCAGAGAACAGCGAAAACGTTAACGGTGTTGCGTAGGATTGCACTGAAAACAAAGGCACGAGACACACCAGCGATCTCTGGGATAATGCGGCAGGTGCAACACAACCTTGCAAGTGAGGTTCATAATACAAAATTCTTTGCAAAGTTTACAAGACCTTTTTATCAACGGAATAAGAATGCATACCCACTCAATCCGTGAAGTTACATTTTGTTTCTGTCACTACTTTTTTTCCTTATTGTCTATTGCAGAGACGCTTGGAAGACACGGCTCGCCTCATAACTGAATGTAACATGTGAAAAGTTTTTGCGGGACTGAGAATTAATACAGAACATGAACTGTATAATTAATTACGGAAATAACAGCATCTAGGCATATACTTCACGCTCTTACAGGATAGTAGTTTCCTGGAAGAAACTAATTAAATTGAAAGCGGTCATATCCCAAATTATGAGACAGGGTCAGACAGCGTACTGCAGACATAAAAGACCTGCAAAATTCACTCTCAGAAGGGTTTCGCAAAAAGAAAAACATTGGTATCTCGTGCTTACATTTAAACAAATACGACAGGGTGGAATGACTTGAGTGGGGGTTATAAATAGAATTGCTAATTTAACAAATATATTAACAAATTTCAAGACCTGAAGTTGACATATCAAGTAAAGTTAATTGAAGCCTCATAGGGAAATTCAAATCCTTTTTTTTTTATTGTAAGATTAGAAAACTACAGTGGTTCCAACCCACATGAAAATACACATACTACAAGATACAAACATACTTCATTCCAAAACCTTTCTCTTAGGAAAAATGTTCAAATGTCGGTAAATCTGTCGGACCAAACTGCGTGGTCATCAGTCCGTAGCTTACAAACTACTTAAACCTAAGGAAGTGGATTAAGCCCATGCTTTAAAACAATGAATCAGGTATACTGATTTTAATAACAAATTTAATTGGATCCTAGAAAGAGCCAAAAAATTAATTTTGTTTCACTGTAACTATTAAGGCCACAATTAAAAATTAACGACCTGTAATAAGGACAACAGTTGGAAGGCAACAAAATAAAACACAAGAAATCAGGTGACAAAACTCTACTTTCTACAGGGAAGAGAACATGTCACAAATATTAGAACAGAGTTTGAAACTAGTTCATAATACAAAAATGCGCATTCTGCAAAGGGCATTTAAAGTTAGACAGTACCCTGAGAACACCTACTCCAAGAACTAAACATAAGTGAACCATCAAAACCAGCTACAGGGGTTAGCAACAGCAACAAGCGTTAAATACAAACATGCATTAAATCCAATAGGGCATAAATGAGACACTCGCTATCTGTTCTTAGTGCAGTTGCAATACATGAAACAGACAGGCCTTTCGAAGTTGAGGGTCGACATCATGAAATTCAAAATTAAAAGTGACGAAAATACACCAACTCCTGAGGCAGAAAACAATAGAGGGGCAGAATGAACACTGCCACAAAATATGTTCGCGGCCAGGACAAGAAACTGGCTCGCGAATAGTTCCAAAGCAGATTAATACAATGGTTACACTAATTGAAGTCACTCAATAGAAACAAAAAGGCACTCGTAGATTCTACAACACAGCACCAAACTTTATGAAAACACTGGGACGGAAAGTAGAAGGGCGGCCGCGGTGGCCGAGGAGAGTGAGGCGCTCCCGTCACGGTCTGCACGGCCACTACGGTCGGGGGTTCGAATCCCCCCTCGGGCATGGATATTTGTGCCGTCCTTAGTATAAGGTAGTAGGTAAGTAGTTTGTAAGTTTAGGGACTGATGACCCCGTAGTTAAGTCCCATGAGCTTAACAAACATTTGAACATTTTGAACATTTGAACTTAGAAGAAAATGGTAATCATATCACAGCGGAACACAAGATGCGTACACAGGGCATCTTAATTTACGAGCTCTAGAGCTCAGACCAGAGCGCCACTCTGTTGCCAAAAGCAACGTCGGAAAACTCTTCTAAAGACTTAAGAACTTCCCTTGGTGCAATTCACATCGAAGTCGTAATGCTGCAGTATGTCAGCAGACGCAACAGGTTCGTCAGCGGCCTGACACACACTCAGGGGCCGGCGCACCAGCCACGCTACTTGCTGCGCTAGCCACACCGGACTCTCCAGATAGACACGACGGCTAACATACTGACACTGCCCTACTCCACGTTAGTCTCTTTCTGTTACACAGTGACCGACTGCCTACCGCCGACTCTCTTTGCGCTCCCCACTTATCGGTGTGCATGTGAAACAGGCTTCACGCCGACCATAGGTGTCCATGAAATACCACAAGCACGCCCTCGGCGGCAAGAGTCGAAACCGCAATCGATATTGTGATCATAAGGCTTACTTGTGCAAAGAATGACGGAATATGAAATGTTGAAATGTTTGTTAAGCTTATGGGACTTAACTACGGGGTCATCAGTCCCTAAACTTACAAACTACTTATGAACTACTTACAAACTAGGACGGCACAAATATCCATGCCCGAGGGGGGATTCGAACCCCCGACCGTAATGGCCGTGCTGACCGTGACTGGAGCGCCTCAGTCACCTCGGCCACCGCGACGGAATAAACTGTGAAAATAGATTGCCGTGAAAAGTACACGCCACGATGTATAATGCAACCCATATAGGAGGAGGGAAAGATATTATTAAACGAATGTTTCAATAAGAAACAAAAACTCAGACCATCCCGCGCTAGTGACAGAGCGACGTTGAACAGGAAGGACGGATCAAATCAAGCAGTCACCAAGACCCAACCTCCACGCCTCAAAGTGGGCGATGAGAGGCGGGAGGGAGAGGGCAGTTAAATCAAACAGGATGTACAGCAGAATCGTTATTAACAACAGGGTTGCTATCGACAATGTTTACCTTTATTAATATGAACCCTATGCTTTCTTTCGGATCGATTTTCCCTGACCAAACATTGACTGGCCCCAAGTCAGAGAATGGTACATAGTCCTAAGACTCCAGGAGCAAATTTACTGAGTCCCTCTTCACGGGCCTACCTTCCCACGAAAGTTACATGCAGAAACCCGGTCACCAACCCATGCCCTTTCCATTAATTATATGCATTGCTTTCTTTCTTTCTTTTCAAACGCCTGTCCTACATCACTGTCAATAATTGGCACACTTTTTTTTTACCCATCCACTAGGGTGTCCCAGGGCTCTGTCCTCTCTCTACCCGACACCCCATCTCTACTTCATCTACTCCACATATATGTCCCAACCGAAACGTCCTGTCTACTTCATGCAGGTATCTGATGACACTAAATTCCACGAATCCCGACAAATCCCAGGCAATTAGTATAGGTCATGGTGTATTGTGACGAGCCAGTTGCTCAGACACAATTGACCAGACGTTTTCAGTTGGTGAGAGATCTGGAGAATGTGCTGGCCAGAGCAGCAGTCGAACATTTTCCGTATCGAGAAAGACCAATACAGGACCAGCAACATGTGGTCGTGCATTATCCTTCTGAAATGTAGGGTTTCGTGGGGATCGAATGACGCGTCTTAACCTATCTGAAATGTAACGGCCAATGTTCAAAGTGCCGTAGATGCGAACAAGACGTGAGCGAGTCGTGTAACCAATGGCACCCCATACCATAACGCCGGATGATACGCCAGTATGGCGATGACGAAAACACGCTTCCAATGTGCGTTCACCGCGATGTCGCCAAACACGGATACGACCATCATGATGCTGTAAACAGAACCTGAGAAGATGACGTTTTGCCATTCGTGCTCACAAGTTCGTCGTTGCGTACACCATCGCAGGCGCTCCTGTCTGTGATGCAGCGTCAAGGGTAACCGCAGCCACGATCTCCGAGCAGATAGTTCATCGTCGTCGAACTGTTCGTGCAGAGGTTGTCTTGCAAACGTCCTCATCTGTTGACTCAGGGATCGGAACGTGGCTGCACGATCCGTTGCAGCCATGCGGATAAGATGCCTGTCATCTCGACTGCTAGTGATACGAGACCGTTGGGATTCACAATGGAGTTCCGTATTGCCCTCCTTAACCCACCGAAATACAAAATGTTCAAATGTTGGTAAATCTATCAGACCAAACAGCGTGGTCATCAGTCCGTAGCTTACAAACTACTTAAACTAAGGTAAACTAACCTAAGGACAACACACACGTCCATGCCCCACGGAGGACTCGAACCTCCGACGGCAAGCAACCGCGCGCTCCGCAGCGAACCCACGGATTCCATATTCTGCTAACAGTCAGTGGATCGCGACCAACGTAAGTAGAACGTCGTGACACGTTAAAGTGGAATCGCGATAGGCTACAATCCGACCTTTATCAAAGTCGGAAACGTGATGGTACGCATTAGCCTCCGTACACGAGGCATCACAACAACGTTTCACCAGACAGCACCGTTGAACTGCTGTTTGTGTGTGAGAAATCGGTTGGAAACTTTCCTCATGTCAGCATTTTGTAGGTGTCACCACCAGCGCCAACCTTGTGTGAACTCTCTGAAAAGCTAATCATTTGCTTATCACAGCATCTTCTTCTTGTCGGTTAAATTTCACTTCTGTAACACGTCATCTTCTTGGTGTACCAATTTTAACGGCCAGTAGTGTACCAATCCTTCCAGAGAAATAGCCCCCTCCCTTCCCCACCATCCCATTGCCGACCCACGCGTGGTTTCCAATTGCTATTCCTCGCTGTGCTATTCTCAGTCCTTACGCTCCCGTATCCCACCCCACTCTCCCATTTCCTCCCTCTCCCCCCCCCCCCTCCTGGCATGTCTGTACGTCAAATTTTAAAGAGTGTTTCATGCGTGTTAGTGTCAGTATCAGTGTCAGTGCAGTCTTCTTCCACTTTTAACGTATTGAAAACGTCGCCATTTGATGAATAAGAGTTGCCTATGTCTTTTATCTAGTTTCTTCGTCATCGTCTCCAAGTTTGTTGTCAGCGTCAGCAGTTTTGTGATTTTTTAGCCACTGCGGCCGTTTTATGGATTCTCCATATGTGTCTTCTAATCCAATAATCGCTAAACTCTGTCTCATTTTGTTGTTTTAAAATAATCTGTTTGCTCCTATTGTAACTTATTATATATTCTACGTTAAGTTATTGTCTGGGCTGTATAGCAGCGTACGAGGCTGCTGCCAGCCGGCGAATTATGGGATTGAAAACCCAATGAAGAATAAAAAATTGTTATCTTTTGGTGCTTACAAAATACTGTGCAGCACCCAAGAATTGAAGCAGACGGTTGGCTGTAATACTTTTTTTTTCTTTTAACTTGGACTCACCGTTGCTGTTACTCAGCCATGTGTAAAGTTGTACACCGAGAGGCTACCCATTACCTGCCCACACAGAGGAAACCCACTGTCGTAGGCCAAACGACATCTCTGACTTGTAGGGAGGATCAGGCGCAACCTACACGGGTGTCCAATCTCAGCGAACCACTCGTAACAAAGAAAAAGCTACAGCAATCGATGAGCTCACAAAGAGGCACGTGTCCTTGTGCGGCGCAAGCAAACGAGCCCGACCAGTCCCATGTCTTGCGTTTGGTGTCAGTTACCACGCAGATGCGCACGCGCCAACAAACATTGCTGCAGCTGGTGGTCATGCGCGCAACACCTGAAACACGCCCCCCCTTGCTTGCGGAACGCGACGATCCTCTCCCCTTTTCTGTGCTTGCTAAAACGCTACTCCGCTGCTGATCAGCGAAGGGTAAGGGCTCAGTCGAATAAACTAATTATTGTAATTCAACGAAACTGGCCGGCGTGACAAAAATATCACTTCTTTAGTATCATACACACCTTATAACAGCCGCCGAGCACCGTCCGACGTGTTGATTGATAATCGGGAAAAGCCGTTTAACAAGTTTGTAATCGTTTTGAATAGCCGCGCAAACTGAGCGGCGGAACGACAAACCTGGCCTTGCTCAGATACATAAATATCAAGGCCAGCCAAGGGACACGTCATTCCCATCTAACCCTAAGGCTGCCAAACAGTTCTAACAACCACCTTCTCAACTCCCCTAAAAGTGACAAAATATGAAGGTGCTTTATATATTTGTCAAGGTGCTTTATCACCTATGCTGATTGCTCATAGGCTGACAGTTTTGCAGGGAGGACATATTTTCTTGCTCCCCACCCAACCTGTCGAAAGAACGTCGATGCCTTTACTACCTCTCCAGCGGTGTCCGTAGAAATGACGAGTGGCGCGGACAATACTTTACGCAACTTGGCTGTCAGCTCCGAATTCTGAGTTCGTATTTTGCCTGGTTTTTTCGTATGTTCCCAACACCAGGACACGGGTGAGGCTCCATACCCAGTATTGTAATGAAAACCAGTCCACCAATTAGACCAATCACTCAAAATGTCAGAACCACACTAAATAAAAAAGAAATCGCAATAACGATCTGGGTTACCAATGACAAGGCAGTAAAATACCTAAGATTAATCAAGTGGATGGCTGGGCTCACACTTATGCGAAGGTGCTGTTTCACTGATAGATTATATTTTATTAGAATTACATACGCTTCGATCGCCAAGATCACCAAGAATGCTGGTCAGAATTTAGTTTTAAACTCCGTGGGAGCAAACACTGTTTTACTTTTGTCAAACAATTTCAGTTGCGACTCCCCGTACACAAGGCAGCCCCCAAGACATCACTCAATAGTGACTATACACATGTAAGTGTCTCAATTGACGTACTGAAAATGTTTTCCCTAACAAAATCCCGCAAGATGATTTCCTAACCTCCATCAGGCGGATCGGTTATGAAAGCCAACCCGACGACCACT
Source organism: Locusta migratoria (assembly GCA_026315105.1). Classification (NCBI taxonomy): domain Eukaryota; kingdom Metazoa; phylum Arthropoda; class Insecta; order Orthoptera; family Acrididae; genus Locusta; species Locusta migratoria. The sequence continues at coordinate 432,263,653 of CM048747.1, forward strand.
AGGCAGCGAAACAGTTATGAAGGAAAAAAACTCGACGACTTACTTTCCTACAGGCGGACCGGCCGCGAAAACCCCCAAGGGCCACTACACAGATAGAATATCTTTACTGATACCTCCTTCATACTGGTGAGCAGCACTTAGTGACTAACCGGTTACTTTAGCTTATCGCTTAGACGTTATTTTATGTAATGGCATTCAATTCTGATGAAGACAGTCTTGTTAGAAGCCGAAACTTGGTAAAATACATTTTATCTCTGTGACCGAGGGCTGTTTTACTACCAGTTGACGAAGTTACGTATTTCACTTACCAAGCAAATGATAAATAAATGGGAACTAAATTACAAAACTCCTCATTACACTCAATTAAGAGGGAGATAGATGAGCGACGAATGATACTGCCCTCAGTCTTAGCATCGCCACACTCACTCACTGCTGGGCCGATGCCGTAGTTTACTGCCTGCGTCGACGAAGGACCCATGACGGAGCCGCCAGCCTGGCTGCTTATGCCTTGGGGGTTTTGTCGTGGAGCCCGATGTAGTGTTGTTTGTAAAACTCATGGGACTTAACTGCGGGGACATCAGTCCCTAAACTTACAAAACACTTATGAACTGATAAACACAAACATCAATGCCCGAGGGAGGATTCGAACCTTCGAAGCGGGAGGCTGCGTAACCGCAATGTGGCGCTCCAGACGGCTCGGCTACTCCCGCGCGGTGCCTATGGACAGTGACGTAAAACCGCTAGTTTGTCCCAAATTGCTATGCTCCGCAAAGCGAGTGTACACCAAAAAGTAACCCTTAGCTCTCCGCTAGCTGGCTCCGTCCCTTCAACGTCTGGGGAAATGCACCGCCTCAGTATTCAGCAAGGTCTTGGAAAGCATCATGTCTCACCGCATCCATCAGCATCTCCGTCAACATCAACTCCTTCCCCTCTCACCGTGTGGCCACACGACGGGCCACACCTAAAACTCAACTTCCCGACTCACAAGGAAAGTACTTCGGCTCGAACAAACACGCAAACAAATCGTATGAGAGATAATGTAAAGATCCCTTATTCCACTAGTGATACTCCCACATCTGCAAAACTCTGTAGTCGTCCGTTAGAGGCCTCTGCGTGTGCCATGCCGCATTGCACTTTGACCTGTCGATTCGCCAGTAGGGACGGTGCAGTGTGCCTCCGAAGTGATGTTATTTGTGTGGTGAAGCGTCAGATGGGGCGGCGATTACTAATCAATGCTGCTAATGTATTGCGATTAGTTGAGATAAAGTTACGAAAAACCCTTTTTCGTGAAGATGATATTAGTGTAGAAGATGAATCATTTGCATGCTTTCTCGTATCTGCTATGGTACAGATATATGAAAATAAGTTAGATACTGTTGTTACAAACTCATAATAATGATAATAGGGATGATAATGACGAACAACTCATTGCAAGCGGTAGTGCCACGTAAGTGCGGGAAGAGGCGTTGGAAGCGTTGGCAGTGAATACCAACAGTCTTTCGGGAAGAAGCTTAAAGTTGCAACTATCATTACGGATTTTGATGACAATTCGCTAGAGAACATGTAAGATGATTATTACATAAGTTATAGTTAAGATATCTGCATTTCGTGTGGCGTCTACAATTACATCTACAGTGCTATCTAGAGCATGGTTGCACAGCTTTGCAGAAAAACGACACCCACCAGCACGTTGAGGTGTACGTAGAGATCCTGTAACCAAACGTTGATGCAGATATGTACTTCCCTTGTCAGACCACCCCTGCGCCACTTGCCAAAGTTTTCAAAGGTTCACCGGGTAACCAGAGCGATAGGGGCCACCAAAGAAGCAGTACCCCGACGACTAACATCTGTCATGCACTATATGAATCATTGTTTATGCAGTGTCGTTACTGTTGATTTAAAAGCTAAGTGTGGAAAATTTTATCGCGTTAGGACTGCTTGGCACGGCATAAAATACATATTCTTTCTAAAGTGGCGATGGCAATACTAAATTATCAATTTTTCTGCTGTTCATTCAAGTTTTCCCTCTTCATCTTTTTTCATAAACCACTCCTACATTGACAATAATACGAAAAAAAAAATGGAATCAGACACGCCACTTTTGAGTTTTACAGAGATTAGCAAATAGTAATAGATTTCTAAATACAAAGCATACGAAGATCCAAACGCGGCTAGATTTGCTATCATGTTCTTAATATTTTCCTCATATATATTACATTTCATTTGTCAATTTCTCTTTGCTCGGTTTTTCTTGTATGTAGAACTGAATATGAATGTAAGTACGTTGTAAATCACTCATTTAAGTTAAATATGCTGCTGCTCGAATAAACAATAAATAATAAGAAAAGATCAAAGACAATACAAAACATCATGTCTTCTAGACTTGCAAACTCCACAGTTCCTCTAGTATCCATCGTTTGTGAACAAAGTGTTTTGTTATTGTGTGAATAATAATCGAATATCACATATCTAGAATGTATTATCATGATGTTTTATACAAAGTTTTAATACTTTAATACGCAGTCTTTATAATAAAACTGTCTGTGTTTAGAGCCGCGGCGGAGCGCAATGAGGCGCTTTGCTTTGATGCGCGAGGCCGTTCCCGGTAGGGGGTTCGATTCCCCCCCCCCCCCCCCCCCCGCCTCGGGCATGGATGATTGTGCCGTCTTTAGTATAAGCTAGTTCATAAGTAGTTTGTAAATTTAGGAACTGATTACTCCATAGGTAAGTCCCATATGCAATACAAACATTTGAACTGCGTTTGGAGTGCACTAGTCAGCGCAGTTTACATCGCGTGATCCTGAATCTTGGAAAGAAGCGTAACATTTTATCTAGCAGTCATAACTGAATTTTATCTGCGTGGGGAGTTAACAATTATTTGTTACATGCTTATCAGTATATCACAGCTCCACAACTTTTAAGCTGGTTTGAAAGTATTATCACATTCATTTGATATGTTTCTTAGAGCCTTCATACATTTTCTAATAGATGTCAAATATGTAGGAATAATTTCTTGCTTCGTGAGTATAACATTTTACTTTATGCCATGTACAAGTGAAATATTTTTCTGCTTAAATTCTAATAGTAATTATTGGACATATTTGCAGCCCGATCTCTCATTTCTAGACAAGCACATACTTTCGTAGTGTCTGATAATTCAGTGGCTGTAGTTCAGAAGACGTTAACAATAATTATCAAGCATCAATAATGACCAAATGTATAAGGATGGATTTAGTTGTGGCAACTAATACGACGTGACAAGTAATGTAGCTTAAGAGCCCTTACAACTATTGGAAACGTTAGTCTTATATTATAAAGAACACTAATAATTGCAACAAGTACAAATATTCAATCATGAGAAAATACTAAATCTCACAGCCTCACAGCAAGTAGTATTTCCTTTATAACTGGAGCACCAATCTTCTCAGATGGAGTAAGTTTCCATTTAATACTCCAAGCAGATGAAGTCGGAAAACAATATACTACGTGCAACAAAACAGTCTGTTACTTCAATCCTCTTAAATGTTGCCCAACATCTGTGACACTTCTGAAAGTTTTTCTCGCGCCGACTTCAGCCGACATGAAACAGCTGCAGAAGTCTGAGATGTTTATCGATAATACGACAAGCCGGGGTCACTCGAGTCTGTCGCCTTGCCTACAGTCCATATTTCTTACATCTCTGATGTTTCAAATATGAAATTCCGTCTAAACACTCTGAATAGCCTATAACTTCGGATATTTCTTGATGCACGTGATCGTATTCACTGAATAGTTTATTTCTTCTTTAATTTCATTGCTGTAACTAACGTATCAAAACAGAAACTTCTCCACTTGCGTATGTGATACCCATGCTACAAAGGCAAATGTGGCTTTTATATATGTCTCTTATGCAACTCAGCAGTAAATTCAATAGTGTTGGTATTACGGAGTTGCCGAATGAGATGTTTAGTACTGAGAATTAGATGATTCGAAAGAAATACATTAAGTACTCTGTATATAAAACTCTTCTGGGTTTTGGACCGCATCGACAAAATATCAAACACTTCACCGACGTTTCGGCCACTATTGCAAGTGGCCATCTTCTGGGTGTTACTATTGCAAGTCGCCACTTGCAATAGTGGCCGAAACGTCGGTGAAGTGTTTGATATTTTGTCGATGCGGTCCAAAACCCAGAAGAGTTTTATATACAATGACAACGGCCCCGGAAGCCTTCGTTTACAATTAAGTACTCTATTTCAGTGAACGAGTACTAGTCACATATACAGTGCATAGGTGAATTCCTAACTAAAGTTATCTTTGAAAGAAAGCAGCCATTTCCATTTACGAAATTTCTCTACTCTGTATTTTTTAAACAAATAAGCCCTTCTTGAAAGTTGTTACCTCAGTAGTCTAAAGTTATCTTTGAAAGAAGGCAGCCATTTCCATTAACGTAATTTCTCCATATTGTTGAAACAAATATCCCCTTCTTGAAAGTGCTTAACTCAGTAGTCTGAAATACGTATCACACTCAGCCTGTACATACAAAACGTTGTACATAGTGTTGCGGGTATGTTATTGGGTAGCACTAGGAGGATCAGAATTAGAGAATTACCTAGAAGGACCGGCACCGGTTATTTTAGCCGGTAACAGTATTCTTCATTTATCTAAGTGTTACTTGTTCATTTAATTTACTCCACTTTTTTTCCCAGGGTATTGTGCTTCCCCTACCAATGTGCCAGACTTTTAAGTTTAGATAGAAATTTTATGTAATTAAATATGCGGATCGATGTAAAGATTACGTTGAGAGCATATTTTTTCCTCCCATAGTGCGAGAAAAAAATTGCGGCCTCAACACTTGAGACCACAGAAGTTAGATGGGGAAATTGTTTCCTCCATACACTCCACACGCCACTCTTCCTTTAGTAGCAGCTACTAACTAGGCAATATCAAGTACCCATGTGTCATCGTGTAGAACTTCTCGGAATCTTAATTTTGTAAACGTTTTTATGGTTTGCTTAACACTTTTCATGTATTAAAATAACTCCCTCAGACTATAAACTTCTTAGCATTAGACGTTGGCTCTGGAGTTTCCACAAAGTCTTTGCGATACCTTAAACCTGCAGGTGCATGGCGCAGTGCAATTTGAGTGCACACTATTGCCTCGGCTGGAATGTCTTCACTTTCTGGTTCTGTATCCGATTCGTTTCGTTTCCTTCTGCGGCTGAGACAAGTAATTTTTCGTGTCACAGGAATCGAGGCAATAATCACGGAGTTATATGTGTGTTTTTGTATAAATTCTGAATATTCACCTTCCGAATTTGATGATTCGCATTACATTCAGAAATCACTTCGCAGTCTTCGCTAAAAGCTATCAAATAATTCAGTAACTGTTCATCCGAATTAAAATACCGACGCATCATAATAATGAAGAGAGCTAAGTTTATACAGAGCACAACAACGTAGTGACAAAGAGCAGCAATAAAGTCTGCCCACTCAACCACGAAATAAAGGAAAGGGTAAAGAAAGAAAGAAAGGGAGCAATATCGCAACAATGAAACATCATACGGGTTGTTGTTGTTATGGTCTTCAGTCCGGAGACTGGTCTGATGCAGCTCTCCACCCTACTCTATCCTGAGCAAGCCTTTTTATCTCCTCATAAGAACGGCAACCGACATCCACTTGAATCTGCTTACTATATGCGTCTCTTGGTCTCCCTATGCGATTTTTACCCCACACACTTCCCTCCAATGCTAAATTTACGATTCCTTGATGTCTAAGAATGTGTCCTACCAAGCGATCCCTTCTTTTAGTCAGGGTATGCCAAAAATTCCTTTTCTCACCAATTCTGTTCAGTACCTCTTCATTAGTTATGCGATCTACCCACCTAATCTTCAGCATTCTTCTGTAGCACCACATTTCAAAAGCCTCAAAAAATGTTCAAATGTTTGTACAGCTTATGGGACTTAACTTAGGGGTCATCAGTCCCTAAACTTACAAACTACTTATGAACTACTTACGAATTAGGACGGCACAAATATCCATGCCCGAGGGGGGATTCGAACCCCCGATCGTAGTGGCCGTGCAGACCGTGACTGAAGCGCCTGTCCCCTCTGCCACCGCGGCCTCAAAAGCCTCTATTCTCTTCGTGCCATATTGCTTATCGTCCATGTTTCACACCCGTACAAGGCAACACTCCACACAAATGCCTTCAGCAAAGACTTCCTTACACTTAGATTAATATTCGATGTTAGCAAATTTCTCTTTTTCAAAAATGCTTTTCTTCCCATTGCCATTCTGCATTTTATATCCTCTGTACTGCGATCATCATTTGTTATTTTACTACCCAAGTAGCAAAACTGAACTACCACCTTCATTGTTTCGTTACCTAATCTAATTCCTTCAGCATCGCCTGATTTTCTAAGACCGCATTCCATTTTTTATACGGGTAGTAGATGAAAAAAACAGTTGTTGAGCCCTTACAGACATAAATCGCAGAAAGTACCTCAGCAGTGAAAATGACCGGTTGTGGTCGTTGAAGATAAATATAATGTAAAAATTTTATAATCTCGTAATTTTTCTTAAAGAAATTAGTATCTTACAGAAATTATAGACAATCAAAATACATCAAAAATCATGAACTATGACCTCGCTAAATTAAAATGTACGCCATGTATTAAACGTTAAACAACTCTCACCAGTCAGATTAACAGTCACGGATCTTCTAGTGTCGAGGCCAACAAGATAGACGGGCTCCTGCGCGCTTGTAATGTCACATAAGCAAGGTAGTCCTGAGCCGGCGCGATCGCTAGCTGAGTGTCCTGCCGCTATGAGGCAGTGGGGTGCCCCAAAGGCCGGCCAATCAGCTAGCGATCGCGCCGCCTCTGGACTACCTTGCTTACGGGACATAACATGCGCGCCAGAGCCTGTCATTCTCGTTGGTCTCGTTCCAGTGTTGGGTGACGTAGGCAGTCTACACTTCAAAATATACATCGAAGATTCCACAAGTTTATTAACGTATGGCATTAACGTCACAAACCACTGAATACTCATCTTTGGGCGTACAATCAAGCCAGACTGACAATGTTAAGTTTCCATATCTCTGTGAATACTTCGAAGTTTCCTTGACAGTTAGAGCTAATTTTTAAGTCTCAATACGTAATGAAGTTTTGACGCAACGAGGATTACTGTATCAAAGTGAGCCATCGATAGGCGAAGCGGCGCACCTTCTTGACGAATAGATGTATTCTGCCCTGAATTGGTGTACGCTGTGTCTCGGACCGCACGTGGCGACTACGTAACTACAGTTCAGACATACGTTACAATCTACATAACTTGTGCAGCCACTGACGGGGTTTTCAGGAACTGTTATTGCAGACTGTCGATGCTCCCGACGGCGTGCCACCAAACGGAAGTCGATAGTGATGTCTTGATCCTTTGGTTCGAAATATCCGAAACTGCACACACATCAAGTGTTCAAAAGTGTTAAAATGTTTGTAACTCTATGGGACCAAACTACTTTGGTCATCAGTTCATAGACTTACAAACTACTTAAGTTAAAGTAACCTAAGGACAACACACAGATCCATGCCCGAGGGAGGATTCGAACCTGTTATGCGGGAGGCCTCGCGATCCAAAACGTGGTGTTCCAGACCGCTCGGGTACTCCCGCACGGCCAGCAAGTGTTTATTTCCTTCATAAAATGCATTTTTAAAAACCATCAGCTGTTGGTTCAAAACCTTATACATCTACCAGTTTCGGTCATAGACCATCTTCATGGATAAAAAGGTGTTAAAACAGAATGGCAAAATGCATCAAATAAAATACATCTAGCTGAGACAAACAGGAGTCAGTATAACTAAAAGTTTTAAAATTACAGTGGTCATCTTAGATCTAAGATGACCACTGTAATTTTAACACTTTTAGTTATACTGACTCCTTTTTGTCTCAGCTAGATGTATTTTACCATTATGTTTTAACACCGTTATACTCGCCTCGCCAAAGCATGTTTGCCGGCCGCGGTGGCCGAGGAGACTGAGGCGCTTCAGTCATGGTCTGCACGGCCACTACGGTCGGGGGTTCGAATCCCCTCTCGGGCATGGATATTTGTGCCCTCCTTAGAGTTAGCTAGTTCATAAGTAGTTTGTAAGCTTAGGGACTGATGGCCCCGTAGTTATGTTCCATAAGTTCTACAAACATTTGAAAGCATGTATATTTCCTTTTTATCATATAACGAAAACTGCATAAGATTGACATTAATGATAAATCAGAAGCATGATCCGTCTCAGGGGTTGTTTATTTGTATTTACATAAGATTGATTAACGTATTATGAAGATGACTGCTACTATTTATTCACAAAGAAACTTAATCAAGTTTTTGCACTCAGAGATCTCTGATTCAGGGCATTGTAGAAATTTCTCTCACATATGTTAATCTGCTATGAAAATATTGTTTATATGCTTACACGTTGTACTATATCGAAAGTCAATCATAGTTTTGAAGGGGACGCTGTGTACTTCACGCGGGTTTCCATGAAGTTGTTTGGTATGTATTTTGTATCTTTAGTAATTGAGTATTTTATATTTTCTTATTTATTATCATACTTATGGAAATATTCGTTATTTACATTTTTCTATTTTTTTCAGATGAAGTGTCCCTCAAAAACGGAAATACATCCATATAAATAATTTGCGTGAGTAAAATAGAACTGAAAATGAAGGTCACATTCACTGATTCACTGACTTGTTTTTTAAAGGAAGTTGGACAGTTGCACCCTATGGCTTATAACTTTGGACCAACGGTAATTAACTTCACTCAGCTAACTTTACAGAGATGGCAACATAATCGACATGGAGCATTAGCTGTGAGAATGATTAGTGAAGGAGGCTTTATATTTTCTTGAGTGATCATTTGGATTGCTTTGCACAGAAACTGATTTTGTTTGCTGATTTCTTGGTGTCGCCCGTTCTACAAGACTGGGGTTTATAGCTTGATTTTATAATTTTGAATGATTCTTCCGTAGCTTGTTGCAGGAAGACATGATACGAACTATAAGGTTGTGTAAGTTGTACAGAAATATTTTATTTAGATGAATGGCTTTAGGATTAAAAGGCCATCACCATAAATTAATTGTTTTAGTCAAGAATTAGATATCATTCATTTGGAAAGAAGCCAATACACCTGATGACTTTTTTCACTCGTATGGTATTGATTAGAAAAGGTAAATGGTTGAATCTTAACTAAATATGCCTGGAGACAGTTATGAGTAACCCCGAACTAAAATCAGTTCTTTTAGTGGTATATATAACCCGATTAAATGCCAGAAGGGTCAACTGTAATCTCAGAATATTGGGCTTACTTTGTCAGGAATAGAAACAGGCCTGTGAAGAGAAACATCAGCGGGGCAGATGATACAATTTACAGTATGTTGTTGTTGTGGTCTTCAGTCTGCAGGCTGGTTTGATGCAGTTCTCTACGTTACCCAGTCCTGTGCCAGTGTCTTCATCTGAGAATACGTTCGACAACCTACAGCTATTGAATCGGCTTACTGTATTCGTCCCTCGGTCGCCCACTACGATTTTTTCCCCGCACACTTATTCCTTATATTAAGTTGAAAATTCCTTGACATCTCAGAATGTGTCCTACCAATCTATCCCTTCTCTTAGTCAGGATATGCCAGGAACTCCTTTTCTCCCCAGTTCGGTTAAGCACCTCATCATTAGTTACGAGAGCTACGCACATAATTTTCATCATTCGTCTGTAGCACCACATACCAAAATCTTCTATTATCTTTTTGTCTAAACTCCTTATCGTTCATTTTTCACTCTCATACTATGCTACACTCGAGACAAATCCTTTCAGAAAGGACTTCCTAACATTTATATTATATTGGATGTGTACAAGTTTTGCTTCTTCAGAAACGCTTTTCTTCCGTTAGCCATTCTGCATTTTATATCTTCTTTACTTCGGTCATCAGAAGTTATCTTGCTACCCAGATAACAAAACTTATCTACTACTTTTATTGTCTCATAACCTAATCTAAATCAATCAGCATCGCCTGATTTTCTGACTTTACATTCCATTATCCTTGTTTCACTCTTGTTAATGTTCCTCTTATATCTTTCTTTCAAGATACTGTCCATTCCATTCAACTGCCTTCCAGATCCTTTGCAATCTCTGAAAAAATTACTATGTCATCGGCCAACCGCAAAGTTTTTATTTCTTCACCGTGAACTTTATTTTCCTCTGAACATATATCCTTGCATTCCTTCACTGTTTGTTCAATGTACAAGTTGAATAATATTGGGGAAAGGCTACAAACCTATCTTATTCCCTTCCAAATCTCGGCGAACCTTTCTTGCCCTTCGACTCTAATAACTGCCGTTTGGTTTTTGTATAGATTGAATATAACTCTCCACTTCCTATCCTTTACTCCTGATACCTTCAAAAATTGAAAGAGCGTATTTCATTCGACATTGTCGAAAGCTTCCTCCAAATCTACAAATGCTAAAAAAATAGGTTTGCCTTCCCTTAGCGTATATTCTAAGATATGTCGTAATGTGAGAACTTCCTCCCGTGTTCCTACATTTTTACGAAATCCAAACTGATCTTCCCCAAGGCTGGATTCCACAAGTATTTCCATTCGTCTGTGCTCATCTGACCAGAAATCCTGTTTAAGCTGCCACGGAACTTCACTAATACCTACCATAGCTAACGTTAACCTATCCATTTATCTTTTCAAATTTTCTAACTTACCGGCGCGATTAACGGTTAGAACATTCCATGCTCCGATCCGAAGAACGCATATTTTGTTTGATGATGACGTCCTCCTGAGTAGTCCCCGCCTGGAGATCCGTATGGGGGACTACTTTATCTCCGGAATATTTTACTCAAGAAGGCCCATCATAATTTGTTCATACAGTAGAACTGCATGTCCTCGGGAAAAGTAACGACCGTACTCTTGCTTTCAGCCGTTCGCAGTAACTGCATGGGAAAGCCACGTTAACTGTTATTACAAGGCCAGATCAGTCAATTATCCGGACTGTTGCCCCTGTAACTACTTGAAAGGCTGCTCCCACTCTTCAGGAACCACACGTTTGTCTGGCCTCTCCACAGATACCCCTCCGCTGTGGTTGCACCTATTGTACGGCTATCTGCATCGTTGAGGCACTCAAGCCACCCCACCGGCAGTGTCTGTGGTTCATGGGGGTGGAACAACAGTATATTTTCCTTATTAATTCAGAAGACTGGGGTGCTGAGCTGTTTGGTGAGTTAATATATAATTACGACGTTGGGACAGTAGTATTCTGGTTTCTAGAGTTTCCAACAGGTTGCGGTTACTGGTAGTTTAGAATTTGTTCACTAAATGCGCAGAAAACCTGGAGTCGTAAATCTGCAAACTCCAACTGCATTCATACTCGTTGAATGTAGTTATGAAACTGCCTGTTTGAGCACTATAACACTCACCGCAGGAGAGGAAATTTTCTATATCCTTCCCCCACACGGTTACTAATTTTATCTCATCTTGTTACAATTTTGTGTTAAAACGTGTAGTGTAGGTTGCACGGAGGCTAATCGATGACTTCAATAGATAGGAGTATCACTGTTGGTGTTTGTAAAATATGCTTTTAAAGTTACAAGTTCAAAATTGATCTAGAATACTTTAGAATGTGTATAATTATCCACAAGGGCAAACGTTTGTTTTCGTCTGCAAATGTCATGAAACGCGGATGGTAATGAAAACTGTGACATGATTCGTGATTGTTATATTGCTACATACATTAAGTATAATAAAGTAAGTACGTTTTTGTCCATAAATTATTACTTGAATTAGAATTATGTCCTGTGAAACAACCAATATACTCCACATTTTAGTGATAATTTGGAATACGTCTTAGGGTTTGAATACTTAAGTACCAAGATGTTATTACCAACCGAGTGACAGCACATCTGGTGTGGTCACAATTTTGGATATGTGGAAGCATACTGCGTCTACAAAGCCTTGTAAATGCTTACGAATCGCCGGCCGCGGTGGCCGAGGGGACTGAGGCGCTCCAGTCACGGTCTGCACGGTCACTGCTGTCGGGGGTTCGAATCCCCCCCCTCGGGCATGGATATTTGTGCCGTCCTAGTTCGTAAGTAGTTTGTAAGTTTAGGGACTGATGACCCCGTAGTTAAGTCCCATAAGCTTAACAAACATTTGAACATTTTTTGAAGGAGTTTGTAAGTTTAGGGACTGATGACTCCGTAGTTAAGTCCCATAAGCTCTACAAACATTTGAACATTTGAATGCTTACCAATCAAAGGTGATAGCATCTGTTAACTAACAGCTATTTGCCCTGTCTGAGTCAATTACCGTGTTGTTGAAACGCGATTGATGTAGCACCGAAGAATTGTCACTGATGAAATACAGGGGGTTGAACGAAACAGTATGAACAACTGCGGCAAGCTGACACTCCCGCTTACTTTTCAACACGGAAACATGGTTGCAGCGCACAACTGATGTGCGGTGTTGTGGACGTTATCTTGTAGAGAATTCGGTGATTTGTTCTGCCATGGATGCCAAAGGTGCCATCGGGGCTGGCTCTACGGCCGGGCATTACGGCGTTTTACCGTCGCGGAAAATTTGAAAGATGGCGTTTTGGGTCGCTTCACTATTGTCTGTCGTTTCTGTGTTTTTGGTTGAAAATGATAGCCCAAGTAATGCGCTGAAATTAACAACAACACTAAATTTCACTCAAGACCTTAGCAATGCTAGAATATAGTTTGCTATCCATGTATGCGTTGCAAGTGTGGAAAGAAGTCTTACCAAATTAAAACTTATAAAAAGCTTTTTAGGCTCTACAACTACGCAAAATCGATTTAATGGTTTGGGCATGTTGGCAATTGAACAGAAATAGCGGATGAATTCAACTTATAAGAAAGAATTTACCAGTTCGCAGATTTGATAATGAGGAAAGAGATATTCATGACTTCATAGCTTGGAACCTATTGTAAAGTATAACTTGTTTTGCGTTGTGTATTATGTGGTTGAAAATCCAAAAACCTTATCTCTTACAATAAAGGTTGTTTGCACCTTATGTATAAAGAATCGCATTATGAAGTTTCCGACGGCCGACAATTTTTATTGAGTTACGAATAAGGTATAAGTTTTACTGTTGCAATAGATCGTTTATAGTCTCGACCCTTTGTATTTACGGTTAAAAAAATGTTCAACTTTCTTTTTAATTCTATTGGACCAAACTACTTTGGTCATCACCCCCTAGACTTGTAAACTACTTAAACTAAGTGATTAAGGATAACACACACATCCATGTCCGAGGAAGGATTCGAACCTCCGACGCGGGAGGCCTCGCGATCCGTAAGTGGCGCTCCAAACCACTACTCCAGTGCAGCCCTTATGACTCACATAAAGCACATAAATTCTCTTCCGCTGTGTGTAACATTTGTGGATTGCTATTCAAAGTCGAAAGGATGGTTCTGTTTCAAGCATTTTACAATATCTATATATATCCCGACTCTTCGAAGGGCTTCGGTTACTGGTTTAATATCACAATGTATTACTCACTGAACAATTTTCTTGCATCATATCGTATCTCATACAGATTGTAACTTTGTACATTCATTCCATTTAAAAATCTTCAGTGTTTTGTTTACCTAACTTTTGTTAAGTGTATAACAATGAGATTATGAAGTATTCGTTTATTCTAGTGATGTATGCTTTGCACATAATGTAAGATAATTTTGTAATATCCACTTAAATACATAAGTTTGTGTTATTTAAGTTACTTAAAAAGAAGGGGCAGACGCTGATGCAGGCTTTCGGGACGGAAAAGGACACCATTTTGTGTGAAAGGCATACAACAATAAGAGCAGCAATAATAATAATAATAATAATACTGTTTAACGTTTCATGAGGGACAGTATCTCCGATAAAGACAACATACATAATACACGGTGAAACATCATCGGCGAGAAGTAATAGTAGGCGAAACCCGATGTTAACTGACAGAAACCGGCGGACGTTGAAACAATGGTCACCAGAACGCATCAAACTACCACGACAGAAGTTACTGTCGCACTCAACATTGACATGAGGAGTATATAGTACGGCGGGAGTGAATAGTTTCACAGGGAGGGCTGCAGATCCTAAATCCTTAATACTGGAAGACAAAGCAAGCTGCGACATTAGCGGCGCAATTATCAGAAAATTTGGACGTTTGATGTGGTTCCCACAAACGGCAGTGGTTATGTGCGGAGACCTAAGATCCGGTCTGTTTACTTCTTACAGTCAGCCATTGGGGAGATTCTGCTGTATCGTGCTATTTTGATGGTCCTCTCATTACCTTCTTACAGTCAGCCATTGGGGAGATTCTGCTGTATCGTGCTATTTTGATGGTCCTCTCATTACCTTCACTAGCCGGATTACAGTGACTGATTATTTCAACAATTTTGCCCATACCATGAGTAGCATATTGCTACCAAGCACTGCGATATTACAGTAGTATAATGACCCCTTAAACAAAGCCATGAAGCTTCAGGTATCTCCCGTCGTCACACTTCAACATCACTGAACCATTAGAGGGCATATTAGAGCAGAGAGGGAGAAATAGTAATTACAGCGGTAATGTTGTTGAAATAACTAGCGCGTGTTCTGGTACATGAATGAGGTGAAATTCCGTTGCAAACTATTCACTCTGGTAATATGTTCTCTGATGACCTGGAGCTCTTCTGCAATCCAGTACTTACTCAGCTCCTTGTTAATAAATTAATACTGTTCCAAAGTCAGATGTTCATATTAGTTTGAGCATCCGCTGTATATTGGTTCCAAATTCATAGAACTAATTTAACTCAACAGCTAATGGATGTAAACTAGATGACTTGGACGTCTATTGTAGTGAATAAATTGACACTAACACTGGTTAAACGCTGATTTCGTGTCAAATTTCATATCCTCTGTGTTATAGCATTGTTATTGCGGCCCTCTTCTGCAGATTAGACTGACAGCGCTTTCAGTGGAAGTCTTTTCCTATAAAAGCCTTAAGCACTTAACTTAAGTCTTGTAGTCATGCCATAGGATCCATCGAATTTTTGCCTACCCCACTTATCTCCAGAGCATAAATTTATTGATGCCTAAGTAGGTGTCTTCTTAATTTTCATCTTGTCAGTTTTAACTGTACATTATTGGTTTTTCGTAGATTATTGTTTATCAATTTTACAGTACTTGTTGACTAACTGAACCCTCAATATTTTACAACTTGCTGAATCAGGCCTAGATGTAACTTCAATCTTTTTCTCAACATACTTCCATTCCACAGCCAATACAGTCTCTTGGTTCCTTATTATGTGACTTATAGGCCAACTACTTAGAGCCGGTATTCCAGGAACAACTGAATTCCAAGGTATAGAATAACATCCACATTCTATTTCATTCAAAATAATGTAATCTACTAAGTAAGTCAATTAACGTGAAGATGTTTAGAAATGGTTGGAAATTTGGTTAAATATTTCAAGAAAGTTTCCAAGAGCTATCATTATAAAACAACGGATGAATACAGGGTAGTTTTCTTTCCAGTTTTGGCAAACGGCTGCTTTTTCGCACATCTCAACGTTTACAACGTTACATGTCTCTAAATATGTATCGATACTGCAATTATGCATTTAGATCTAATGATGTATGCGGGTAATGTCTGAATAACATAAAGAACTAAAATGGTTAACCGTCACTGAAGTGTGGCTTTATACCAATATAACAAGAGAATAATATTTGTTGGCTCTGTCTGTTGCTTCATATCTCATATACAAATATAAAGATTCACGGGTTGATTGAGTGATTTATATAGATAAATTGAAACGTTATAGCAATTATTGTAGTCCAACCGCACGAAGTGCAAAAAAAGTACCACACTTTCTCTCTTTCATCACTTTGCTAGAGGTGTAAGCACCACAAGGTTTTGTGAAGCTTTAAAATTAAACATGTTTGGTGTAAGATGAAAGTCCTATAATTGTTGAATAATGGATGAACTAGGCCTAAGTGATGACTAACACATTAATTATAATACTTGTTTTATGCAGTTAAACTGTACACAAGTATATACTTCTTAATGAACACAATGCGAGAGTATTTCTTTGAATTTTTAATATTAGATACTAATAAAGCGAATTACTGAAAATCAAATTTCTCTTTGTCCTGTAAGCCGTTATGTAGGTTATGAGCAACTCGTGAGGAGCATGCCTCGGAATTGCTATTTACTAATATTAATCCGTCCATTTCGTAAAATTGTAAGTACAATTTATGTTGTCTCCATTTCCATAATTCTTTCTTAGTTTCCGGTTTAGCCGTCTAAGCTTCAGGGGTTTTCTCTTGCTTTTCACTTGAAAACTATCTGTTCACCTCTAGTTTGAACCATAAAACATAAAAGTACCAGTTAAAAAAAATACCTACTGTTACTTAAAGTCTAACAACTAACAAATGAAGATGAAAATTCCGGTTCCTATATATAAAGCCATAACAAACAAATTATTCTGTTACAAAAACGTACTTTTGTTTTCGAGAACACCACATGAGCCCTGTGTATCACTGTGTGGTGACTTACACATGCTCTGACAAGCAAGCTAGGCGCTGTTTCCCTTCATCCCCATTGTTCCCAGGGCCGGCTCTAGGAGGTGGCGAACAGCGTCACCGACCAGGACAGATTTTATGGGGCAGCAAAATTATATACTTTAATATGGTACCGTAAGAATGCGTTGACAAGAAAGAATGCGTTGACACCGTACCTCACAAACGGCTTTTAATCCAAATGCTTGGTTATGGTATATCGTCCAAATTTAAGACTGGATAGGGGATTTCCGGTCAGAAAGAACACAGTTTGTAGTAATCGATGGTAAAGCATCGACTAAAACAGAGGTGATATCGGGCGTTCCTTATTTACTTAAACTATTTAGAGGAAAATCTAAGTACCTCTCTTAGGTTGTTTGCAGTTGACGCCGTCATTTACCGTCTACTAAAATCGTCTGAAGATCAAAACCAACTGCAGAACGATCTAAATGAGATATCACTATGGTGTAAAAAATGGCAATTGACTCTAAATAATGAGAAGTGTGAAGTCGTTCACATGAGTACGAAAAGAAATGCTTTAAACTTTGTTTACAAGATAAATCTATCGAAAATGAACACCGTAAACTCCACTAAATACCTAGTAATTACTATTACTTCTGACTTAAACTGGAAATAACACGTAGATAATGTCGTGGGAAAGGAGAAGGCGTTCTTTTAGCAGAACCCGTAAAAGATGCAACAGAAGTACTAAAGAAACTGCATTTACTACGCCTGTCCGTCCTTTTTTTACTATTGCTGCCCAGTGTGGGATCCTTATCAGGTGGGTTTGACTGAAAACATCGAAAGAGTCCAAAGAAGGGCGGCTCCTTTCGTATTGTCACGATACAGGGGAGACAGCGTTTCGGAAATGATAGAGGATCTGAGATCGCTGCGGCATGGACTACTTACGAAACTAGGATCGCCAACATTTTCCTCCGAATGCTAAACTATATTGTTGACTCCCACTTACACAGTTAGAAATGATCATCAGAATACAAATACGAGAAATCGGAGCTCGAACGGAGAGATTCAAGTGTTCTTTCTTCCTGCGCGCTATTCGAAAATGGAATGGGAGATAAAAAGTATAAAGGTGGTTCGATGAACCCTCTGTCGGGCACTTAAAATTGATTTGCAGAGTATTTCAAGTAGATGTAGATGTGATAATCTTGAAGAAATAAAGATGTGAGAGATTATGTTGGAAATACAGATCGTTGATGGAATCTAGTGTATTACCGGATAATGTACACGTTATTATTTAACAATTGACGAATGATGTACCAGAGACAGTGGCGTGTATAATTGAGTGCTGAGGAGGTTGTCCCCCATCTCCTAAAATGATGAAAATAATATATATATATATATATATATATATATATATATATATATATATATATATATAATGAGGACAGATTACTACTCACCGCAAAGACGTGGCGACGAGCTGCGACAGGCACATACAAAAGACACACACATACAACACATTCAACTATCGGCCATGGCCTTCTTCAGAAATAGAGCACTCACGCAATCACACAGGCACACAACACAACCTGGACTTTCCATTATTATATATATATATATATATATATATATATATATATATATATATATATATATATATATTGCCTCTGAATAATTTTAATGAATGATGCAAGAAGGCATCAGCCTGATAGTCATAGTTCCCTGTATTGGCGACGATAGTGTAGTGTTACTGGTGTGAAGTTTTTGCAGTTTTTTTAAATAGCTGCATTTTCATGATTTAATATTCACAATAAAATAATCAAGATCTCAGGAAGAAAATGAAACCTCTGAATATTAGCTGCAAAACTGATACAAAATATCATGGGGTGTTCACTTAAAGCAAGTTCACATTAGTCTTGCCCCCCCCCCCCCCGCCCCCGAAGCATGTGCTATATTCACCACTGCCTTGATATAAACTTTCGTATGACTCTCACGACAGCGGAAATGGCGAGTAGAATTGTTGAAAATGCAGGCACAACACTGATGGAGCTAGAAAGTGCCTAACCAAGTGAAACAAGTAAGGGACGCATGTAACAACATAACAGTAATCATACTTATAGGCTGTATAGGAGTAACACTGAGAAGAACTCTGTGAAATTTGCAATTTTACCTGCCACGCCCTTCTGTCCGCTAAAACTTTGATTATGCTGCACTGAATCGCATGAACTGTTTATCTTGTTTCGTTGTATGACATTGTGGAGAAGTTTGACTATGTTATGAACAGGAAAGGTTGGTTTGGTGCGGGCAATTATTGATATTTTCGTGCGGAGCAGTTAAGTCCCCAGTCAGCTGTGTTCCTACTTGTAGATTCAATAAAACTAACTACATCTCTAATAATGCTTAATAACTAATTTCTCAAATCTACGGTGTGCTAAGTATAGATGTATGTACAACCAAATGCTGAAATATGAAAATTTGTGCTGGACTGAGACCTGAACTCAGGTTTCTCGATTTTCGTGAGCGGTCGCTATACTATTCGACTAGTCGGACACGTATCCAGGACCGACTGTGATGCCGCCCTCTCACGATACGTGGAAACGAACGTGGAGGAGTACGTGGTGCCGTTTCAGCGTGGAATTCCATGTTCCACTGCCCTGCGAAGCGTGGGATGAAGGATCCAGCATTTTAGATTTTTGCTTCGTGGAGTGGAACATTGCCAATGAAAAGCGACCTGGTTTTCACGTGACAAGCAGAAGTTTTGATCCACCATATTGCAAAAGTAACTCCGTATTTCGTGCCTTCTTTCGTTTTAGCGTACGATCTACAAATATAAACTTTTTAAAGCGCCAGAAAGTTGAAAAACTTTTGATAACGCGTCTTTTTAGGTATGATTTGTTACAATAAAATACTGAAAACTATATATTCATTTCTTTAAAGGATGACGTATTTGACTTTAGTCAGTATTATGATTTGTATACGGAAAAAGAATATCGTTTCTATGATACAGTTCAACGCCATTCTATCAAAGGGCGTCTTTATGATATTTTGTCATAGATAAATAAGATATTACAACATGTTTTAGGGGCATAGTATATCACATATACAGCACACTCTCTCCCTAGAAGAAAATAATAGCGTAACTGGTAGCCTGTTGAGCTGCGGAACAGACGTGGAGTGTAGCTCTGGTTGGCGACCCCATGCTTTTAAAATATTTTTTCCTAAATGTTTCTGGTTCTTTATTATTAATTTTAGTGTAATATCCAATATTTCGTATTTCATTTAAGACGACGGATTAGCGTGGTGGTTAGCCTTACGATCTATGGAGGAAAAGAGATGTAAATAACAGGTTTGCATCTAGAATCTCTCAGACATTTTTAACCATTTCGTTTAACTATGTTAAATCAACTTATTTGTTAATTTAATGCAATTATAATATTCGGTATTCGACGTTCTTGATTAGAAACAAGAAAGAACTTTGTCTACGACAGAATTTGTTGCGTTTTTCGTTCTAGGCCACAGGAACAAATAAAGTTCAAGACAGTACGCTACGTCACTCGGTTTTCCCTACGGTGTTTGAATTGCAGTTTAGTACACTGTGGGAATAGTTCAGTTTCACAGTGCAAAGGGAACATGGCTAGCGCGTAATTACAGAAGCAGATGCAGTGTAGGAGCAATAGTGTTTACGCACCATACAAAAAGCAAAAATCATTACAACAAGATGGGGCGTTGTTCCGCGTGTATAAAAAGTAAAATATATGGTCAGAAACTATTATCTCCAAATATACAGAGTATTTACAACGTGGGCCCTGGTGGAGTAGCGCGCGGTTGCTCGCCGTCAGAGGTTCCAGTCCTCCCTGGGGGCATGGGTGTCTTTGTGTTGCCCTTAGGCTTGTTTACCTAGGTTTCAAAATGTTCACATGTTTGTAGAGCTTACGGGACTCAACTACGGGGTTATCAGTCCCTAAACTTACAAACTACTTATGTACTAGCTACAACTAAGGACGGCACAAATATCCATGCCCGAGGGGGGATTCGAACCCCCGACCGTAGTGGCCGTGCAGACCGTGACTGAAGCGCCTCAGTCCCCTCGGCCACCGCGGCCGGCTTACCTAGGTTTAAGTAGTTTGTAAGCTACGGACTGATGACCACGCAGTTTGGTCCAATAGATTTACAAACATTTGAACATTTTTGTACAACGTGGAAAATGGGAATATAAGAGCAAGACAACTGGAGCTGGTGCAAAAGATGTATTTCACTATTGAAAATGTTTTAAGAATGTTTGCCAACATTGATTTGGTCGTAAATTTTGTTATTATCTCAACCTCTTTCAGATACATGTAACGTCTTTGTGCTTCTAAAAGAAAAAAAAAAAAAAAAAAAAAAAAAAAAAAAAAATCTGTAAGAGTATTGTATCCCACAAGCAATCATAATGAAGTATTTGGTTTTTTTTTTTTCCTTTTTTTTCCGACATCCAGCTTTGTAAACACAATGATCAATGTGGCACCCCGCAACGGGAGCTAGAGAGCGCTGCGGTCGCAAAGCAAATAACGGTGAGCAGCACGTTCCGTGGGATGTAGCAGGTCGTTTCAGAGAGTGCTGTAGCTAGGTAGAGACCATTCTGGCCTGCGCCACGTTGGGACAACACGTCCCGTGTGAGGACGGCTTAAGCTCTGTATGCCACGTTGGCTACCTATATGACGACCAACCCCTTTCATTCCGTAGAACAGGCTGCGGCAATCGCGCGCTCGTCCGTGAGCAAGGGAGCGCTCAGTTTCTCGCAGCTCACCGCTTCTTGGCCGCGAGCTGTTCTCGTATGGGGGACATGGTTGTGGCAAGCGTACCTGCAAAAGGCAGCCGGCTGGACTTTGGCGTCACGAGAAACCGCAACCGCTCCCCAAATCTCGCCAGGGGCACAAAATTGTGGAATAGCTGTAACTACCATTTTTCTCCTTGTCAATGCAGGACACGCGACACCAGGTCAATGGTTAGCGATTTTAATTAATGTTAAATCTCTGTGATCCCGAAGATCAACGATTTGATATCATGACTGGAATTGAATAAAGCATCTTTATGGTGGCATTATTGAACATTTTTAAATGCCCTTTACACGGAAGCATTGCACGGAGAATTTCCTATGAAGTGCATAACGATTTTTTTCCATTGTTTTGAATGATGCACTGAGTGATTTTAAAGTTGTTGTTAATCAAAAGAAGGGATATTATAACTGATGATTTATAGCACTAAACCGCATCCCACGGTCTTACAAGTTAATAGTAAATATTGGCAATACGAATTTTACAGTGAACTCCATAGATAAGATTTCTGTCTTCGACAAAAGTATGGTTTCTTCGAAGTTTTAAAATGTTTCTAAATCTGTAGGACTTAACTACTCTGGTATCAGTCCCTTGGCTACCAAATTACTTAAACTTATTTAAGGGCAACACACATTAATGCACGAGGGAGACTCTAACGTCCGATGGGGAGCAATCGCGCACTCAGCAGCAAGACGCCTTAGACCGCTCGACCATTCAACCGCAGCTGCAATTTAGCCCTATAGCTTTACATTTATTTGAAACTTTTAAACTAACCAAACATCACCTGTCTTAAATGTTCACAGAATTCGCTTAACAGTGACAACAATAACTGGCATAACGGCTGATTTAGTGTTTATCGCAATAAGTGGCACAAATACTAAGGTTTTCAATTTAGGAAGACAGTGCAAGAAAATAAAGGTTTTTAGACACACTACACATGTGAATGTCCACCTCTCTCAGCGAAGAGATACAGGTATCGTAAAGAAGAAAACACAGGACTCCGCGGCTAGACATTTTTATTGTAGTCACAAGCAGCAGGATAAGAACAAAACGAGCGCGTCTGTGCGCTCCTGCTCGTGGACGAGCGTCTTGGAACAATCTGGCATAGAACATACTACATTGGCGCATCAACAAGAAAAGAAAAACAATAATAAAAAAATTAAAAATTAAAAAAAAAAAAAAAAAAAATCAAGTGTAGTACAAGGCACGTACAACAGGGAACAGAACCTACAATCTGTTCTTTGATTAGCTGATTAGGGTGCCCACAATATCTGAGATAGACTCCACTTTCATCCAAAATAACTAAAGTAGTGCCCTTACTACCCACGCGAAAAGGAGGCTTTTGTCCTAAGAATTTTCTAATTGATGCTGGACCTCCCTTAAAATTCAAAATTACTAAAAAGACTGTACAGAGAGGCTTTGAAGGAGAAATGTAACAGTCTTCCACCATGGGACGATATTAACGGACGGCGCAATCGACAACGACGAATTGCGCGCGCATGTCAAACATCTGACGTCACACCTCTGCGCGCGAGCCCTCGTAACGGAGTTTGGCTTCAGTCAGTAGCGAGCCAGGGTGTGCATCGGAGTTTCAAAAGTGCCACTATCCCCCTTGAAAATGTCCTCCGCAGTCGGGGACGAAACGTTGGGTTTCGACAATAAATCCACTAGGCCACTGCATGATAACCCGGAAATTTTTAGTAATTTTGACCATTGTGTCTGTGAAAGTTTACATTTTACCATGGACCCCCCTTGCCCCCAAAGCACTTCCACTATTGCTACACGCATCACGTGTGCATTAATACTTCTGACCAGAAATCCCTCCTGGCGCTCCAGCCGACAGCATTTATTGTTGCTGTTGCCAGCTTTGTTGTCAATGTTTCTCTTGTTCACCCCTGTCATCAGTCTTGGCCAATACCGCATCTGTTCGCTTGTTCTGAAATTTTCCTGAGGTTAGACTTCGACTAGCGTGGAGGTGTCAACCCCGCATGTGGCAATCCTTACTGACTCAGATCTTTTTCCTAGCAGCTGCTGATGAAACACACTTGTTAGTTTACTGTCTCTGATATTGCCTCAAATGCCTGCCTTTCACTAAGGGTCTACATTGTGAATAACTGTCGATAATTTTTAAAACCTGTTCTTTGTTACCATGTAGCAATAAAAGGATCTCTTTTTAAAGGTAGTATTTAAAGCAATAGATGATGTTGAAATTACAACGTCCAATGGGACTGGAGGACAAGTTTTGCTTGCTGGTCCCTCTGTGTTCTGTGGTTGTGTACTGAATTTTCTTATTACGAAGAATGATACTCTGGGTCATGGAAATGGCTGGATAACTGTAGCTATTGTCCGCTACAATGATGATACTGTAAAAGGAGTTGGAGGATTGGAGAGTTTTAATTCCAGGAACGTGATTGCGTTTCGTACATTTCAAGTATCTGAGGTGTACAACCGTGATATGAAAAACTCATATTTTATGAGTACCATGCCTTTCACGTTGAGGACCAGGAATCATCGGAAAATTAATGAGCAAGAAGGTTGTTGTGTGTGGGTGAAAGGACACGGGAATTGTTATAACATAAAGTTGGTTGGAGATTGTGTATATTATTATAGGAATTAAATAAAGTTTATCCCTACTTTTTCTTTATCTTTTTATTAAAAAGAAAAAAAAGAAAGGAAAAAAAAAAGAAACATTGATCTTGCCAAAAGCCGAGAAGCGATTCTTCTTGGTGTTTTAGCTCTCAGGGGCACTCTGGGACGCTCTCTGTTTGAGGCATCTCTGGGCATCTCTACCTTTAAAACTTACAAGGCACATAAACAAGAGCATCAAGAATCCAATCATTGAATCGGGAAGGTACCAACTTCAATGGGATACATATGATGGGAAATACATAGGTCGAACTGATAATTATGATGGTGATGGTGTGATATTTATGGCCGTTAGACCAATTGGTGTCGTGTTCAGCCTGCCTGGTATAAGTCTTTTCTAAGCTGGTGCCACTTCGGCGACTTGCGTGTCAGGGATGATGACGACAACATCCGAGCGGGGAAAATCTAAGACCCGACCAGGAATCAAACCAGGGCCCTCTAGGTGGTTACGAGCTGAATAAGATGGAAACGTCTGTTTTGCTAGGTTGATTCGGTCATGTATGAGATGTTTGTTTTATGGATAGTTTTGTTATAGAGTGACAATGTGTTTCTTGTGGTTCATTCTGATGATTTCCATACCTGTAGTGATTTTCGTTTCTTTTCGGTGTGTTTTGCAAAGGTTGAGTTGCGTGTTTTATACTTCGAAGCTCGCACAAATGTCATATATTTGCGCTTTTAAATTCTTGCATTGATTAATTCTAAAGAAATCTATGCGTGAACATTCAACTGTACTTCCATTTTTCCCCTACTTTGTTGTCACTCCACTAACGGTGCGAAGTATTCGATCGGGTCCTCTTGTGTACTAGTAAAAGTTGATCCCACTGCTGAGAGCTTCCTGATCGGCTGGTGGTGCCTTAGCTCCTGCACAGTGCTCGGACACAGACGGGAGGGCGTTCTGCAGCCAGCAGGGTCACGCCGGTCGCCGGCAGAGGTCTGGAGAGCAGGGCCTGAAGCATGGACCGAGAGTGAGGTGCCGGCCGCGGCCGCTGATGGCCCCTATCGATCTGGCGGCGTCGATGGGTCGCGCCACCTGGCCGCCGCTAACAAATGTTTGTGAAGCCTGCGGGACCGCCCGCCGCTCCACGCCTGAAACTTTGATCGCGCCGCCCTCCGCCAGCTGCCGACATCCGTCCCACCGACAGGGGGCGCCTAGCAGCTGCTCTTCTTCATACCTTGTAGTTCCAGCAGATACTTTCCCTCTAGAGACGCGCAACTGAGATTAAAACATTTTAGTTATTTACAGTGGCAACTGGTGCTTTAGAAAACTGGGAGTTCACTTCTTTGAGTGCCGGATCATGATACTGGTGGCGTTCCCCTCCGCTCGGCACGTCGATGTTTCGGCGCACCTCCGCGAATGGCACTGGGGGAAAACGCCCCGATTTGCCCGCCACCTCCCCGCCCCTCTAGATATATTTTCGTTAAAAGATCAACAGAATGTCTTAGGTCGACTTGTATACGCTTGCTTCCACTCGAGCCGAGGCGTCGGCCTACCAAGCTTCTTTATATCACTCTTTTGTTTCAAGTTTAAAGACGAATAATCTTTTCTAAAAAAATAGTGAACGTTGTTCATTTTTCTTTGATAATAAACACCAAGAACATATGAATATCCACAGAACACTACATCTACATCTACATACATACTCCCTAATCCACCGTAAGGTGCGTGGCGGAGGGTACACTGTACCACCACTAGGCATTTCTTTTCCTATTCCACTCCCAAATAGGACGAGGAAAAAAAGAATGCCTATATGCCTCCGTACGAGCCCTAATTTCTATTATCTTGTCTTTGTGATCACTACGCGAAATATAAGTAGGCGACAACAAGATCGTACTATACTCGGCTTCAAATTTCGGCCCTCTAAATTTCCTCGACAGAAATTCACACACATTGAGAAACTGATTACACTGTTACGTGACTATAAAAAAAATGAATCTGTTGCAATGAAGAGATAAAATACCTTCGGGTCCCAGGATAATGTAAACAGCACACCATCGTAACCTTACACACGCGCAAAGGCTGCTCTCCCCCACACCTTTTCAAACAGTTAAATATTTATTACAAAATATCTCTCAAAATCGCGACAAATTTGATCAAACATTCAAATATATGTGGCAAGTAACAATACAGAGGTCATTGTTGTTTACGTACCTGTTGAAGGTTGGTTTTTAAAGGATTAGTTGCAGTTGGTCGCGATCCCACTACCTGTTATGGCGCAATGCGATTCAGCTAACGACATGACAATTCTGGCTAGGCGTTCATCATTATTCATGATGGGATTTTCTGAAGGCTTCTATAGATTATATGTCTTATAATTTACTGATTATAATATGTTTTTGATAAATTGCCGCGGTGGAGTAGTCGAGCCGTCTAAAGCGTCTCGCTGCGGAGCGCGCTGTTGCTCGCCGTGGAGGTTCGAGTCCTCCCTTGGGCATGGGTGTGTGTGTTGTCCTTAGGTTAGTTTACCTAGCTTTAAGTAGTTTGTAACTACGGACTGATGACCATGCAGTTTGGTCCGATAGATTTAAAAACATTTGATAAATCTTTAGTGCGCCAGAAACAAATGCGAAGGGCGGATGTTGCCTTAATGGAGCACTTGTCGATTCGCAAGGCAAGTTGCCGCAGAAGCTCCATCGTTTTGCTTCGGGACTATTCGTCTGTAACCGCCAGATCTAGAGTAGCTAGGAGCTGGTGTCTCCACCAGTGTTAAAAGCGGCGTATACCCTCGCCCCTCCCTCCCTGCCTCCAGGTTCTTCAGAAGAGAAATTGAAGCTTAGCCGCGCATGCGCATTGCAACGCTGCGGCCACTGCCGCCTACTTCAGGCGGCAGCGCTACGACTCGTATACGCGCTGTCTCCTCGACGTAAAACGTTTCTCATGAGATAAAAATACTTTGAATTTGTACATAGAATGGCCTGACAGATGATCGAAACGAAGAATGATAGTTTAAAAACACTTTTTTTTATTTGTTTACTTACTTTTTCACAACGAACTATTTTCCGGGGTTTCACTGAACCAGCCATCAGGCCCTCTCTTAGATTGTGTGGTAATGCCAGGTCGTGGTTCGGTGCCTCTTGAAGCTCTCGTTGTTGGGCGCTCTCTGTAACGACTGGCTGAAATTCCATAGGGCAAAACTGGTCTACCACAAATGATGTAGGTGACACGTAGAACTGCAGTTCATCGACACTTTAATGAATAATTAGCGCCCAATTGTCCCCATTTATGACTAACGTACAAGTCTCATTAATAACAGTTACTACAACCCAGTACGCACATTCGACATGTCAATAATACAAATTTACGAAGTTCGTGTGTGGAATACAAAAGTTCGAGGTGTCGATTTAGAGTTCAGAGTGACGTCGATAACGTTACCGATCAGACTCATTACAATACTCATTTACATGGCGTAAAAGCATCCTATTTATTATAGTTTATCAATGACTCTGAAAATTACGTATTGTTAATTGAGTCCATTAAATTAATTATAATGGAAAAGTTAACA
Organism: Locusta migratoria; assembly: GCA_026315105.1. Taxonomy (NCBI): domain Eukaryota; kingdom Metazoa; phylum Arthropoda; class Insecta; order Orthoptera; family Acrididae; genus Locusta; species Locusta migratoria. The sequence continues at coordinate 432,291,148 of CM048747.1, forward strand.
ATTACGTACAACTGTATATAGTAAAACAGCGTAAATAATACGAGTAAATTGATATACAAGTCTTGGTTATATTAATATTTATTCACATATTAATTTACTTAAATATGTTTCTAAACAATGTTTTTAAGATAAAACGGTAATTATACAGGAAGCAATGAGGGGACAACTTTCCTGACATTACTGGTGAAACATAACAACACCTACTTTAATATTGTGACAGAAGTATTTAATTAGTATTGTCAGAGATACGTATTAGGCTAATACATGACCTACAACAATACGCCTCTTGTATGAACTGATTAATATTTGCTTCTTAAACAAATCTCTGCAACGCCAAACGACAATAAATAACCTCAGCTAGCCACGTTAGAATAAAGAGTTATAAAAGTTTTGGTAAAGAAAATGAACATAGATTAATTATATTCGTACCTATTATTATGCAACTTTGGTATCGGTAGGCTGAGTAATGTAAGCCGATGGAAATAAATCCTCATATGCTTCTTTACAATTGTATCAGCGTTTCATAAATTCGATACTTTTTTACCATCTGAGTTACCTAAAATGAAAACTGTTTTTTAATAGACAAACGATTAATAAGGAATTGATAACATAATTTAGACAGATTAAATATATGAAAAAGGACCTGAATTTATAGGACTTTAATAAGATTAATACTAGAAGTACTGCTGAGACAGCTACTACTGCTACTGATGACAATATTGTGACAATAGAAACGACATTGATATTGACAGATACCAAATGTACTTTTGAATGTGCAGATACTGATTAAGACATGGCAGATTCTGATAGAAGGAAGTTAAAGAAGCTGTACCTTTGCGAGAGCAATGGCAATCGGAGAATATCTGAGAGGAGGACGGATGTGAGTTAGCAGGAAGTAAGGGGAAACAAAGAATGGGGTTATTGTTGCTTTAGTTGGTCATCTGTTAAATATCGTTTGAAGCTAGCAGTTTTATTCAATTCTCTGGTAGAGTGAGAAAGTTTATTCCAGAGTCTGGTTTTGCTAATCATAAGAACATTGAGGAAGCAGCTGGGTGATGGATAGGCACAGAGAGGCTTTTGCTTTGATTTGAACGTGTATTTCTGTTATGTTGTTCACACAAGAGTGTTAAAGTCGAGGAAAGGTGCGAGGGGCAGTGTACATTGATAAGAGAGTGGAGGAAGCAGAGTGTATGAAAATCTTTGCCCTTGTCAGCACGAAGCCAGGATAGCTGCGTATAACATGGTGTAATATGATCAAACAGACTGTTGATACAGCGTTTATGACTAGTTCCAGACGTCGTGAGCTTTCCCAAGAAAGACCTTACAAGACAACATCACTGTAGTCAGTAACTGGGATTAGCAGTGTTTGTACCAAGTTTATTTTTAAAGTCGAGAGGAAAGAACTTACATTTCTGAAGAGTTGCTGATGCATTCTTACACACTGCGGCTGTGTGCTCAGCGCAACTTAGTTTGTCATCTATTATTACTGCGAGACATTTTGCCAAGGGCAAAAAATAAATATTTGTGCCATTTAATATTAATGACCCTCTAGGATCGCGATATTTCCGGCTAATATGCCTACAATGACCATCCAGAATAGTTCGTGTTTTACTTGGATTGAGCTTCAATCCTGTATTCTGTTCCCAGTCTGGTAGTTCCGCATAGGTCCTGATTATCTCGATTGCTGTGTTCAGGTCGTCGGAATACATGTGCTATTTACAAAAGGACATAGCAGATAACACGTCATTCACGTTCAATGAAAAGAGTATTGGAACCAATACCGCGCCCTGTAGTACGCCTAATAGTTCATTTGTCCATTGGGAATTCGTGGTCCCAGACATGACGCATTGAAAATCCGATGTCAAGTATTAGCGAAACCATTGCATCGTTTTTTGAGAATAATTTGGGCAGCTGAGTTTCGTAAGTAAACTATGAAAGTCCACAGTATCGAAGGCTTTCATAAAGTCTAAGAAGCAGTTGATAGTTGCCTCTTGTCTATCTATTGCCAGCTTCAGCTCGTCTGTAATTTTTATCGAAGCAGATTTTATGCTGCGATATTCGCGAAAACGTGATTGAAGTTCGTCAAGAAGGTTGTTAGTAATCAAGTAGCTGGTCGTGTACATTCTATGGCTTTCGATAGTGCCGGAAGAAAGCAGATAGGTCAGTAATCAGATGGTGCTGCGGCGCTGTCCTTTCTGGCAGTAGCTTAACTAGTCCACGTTTCCGTGCATTAGGGAAAACACTTGTGGCTAAGGACTGATTGAATACATCCATTATGATTCCTGCCGAGTACCAATTAGGGTTTCAGCCACTGAGCAGCATTAGTAGCTTAAGTAGGTAACGTTCTGGGCAGGATATCTTAACATCTGCACGGATTACATTCAAGTAGCGTAGTATTGTTTCTTCCAACTAACATTTTTATCAGGGTTAGGGAGTAACGCGTTACTTGTAAGGCTATCACTAGTAACAGGTATTTTTCAAATGTAACGGATGGTAATGGATGGTAACGGCGTTATTATTTGCCTAAAGTAACTTTTACTGTAAGTTACTTTTATCGGTTAACGATTTAACAGAAATATCGTTACTTTCTTCTCACTAGCCACGTAACATATTTTTTGTAAAGATCTCAAGATCTTTGATTTTAGTGAAGAGAGAAAAGAAACAATATTTATTTATAAATTACATATTTTAAACAACGTACGTTGGTAATGGATGTATCATATACGTTTATTACCGTTGTAACATTTAATACTATCTATTCATTCATAACATTGTTATTTTATAACTATGTACGCAACAACGAGTATACAACAATCGCCTGATGCATCGCATGTAAACAGTCTCCGATTATTTTCCACTCCTTTCGACATACAGGCAGAAGAAGACACACGCATGCCTTGGCCATGTTTAAGTGTTCGAATTTTTGACTGTGGATGGAAAAAATTATTCCTTTTGCTGCAAATTGTGTCGTGGTGGGTAAACAATCCAAAGCAGTTGAAATTACAAAGCGAACTTACGAATTCGTGTACAATCAGTTTTTTTTTTTTTTTTTTTTTGCACGGCCCCATATTACTAATTGTTCCTGTTCATCGGTCATAGCGTAGCTCTCGATGCACAGTTTTCAATGTATGATGCTTGCTGCCATTTCATCATAATAGATGCTGCGAATATATAGTAGACAACAAATTCGGCACTTTTCACGTGGACACAAACAAGATGAAACGTAACTTTAATGAGATTGAACATTAGAAAAACTACATTTGGTGAAAATTAACAAACATTGAAACTAAGATGAAATGAGACAGAAAATGCTCTGGAAAATTTATTTAATAATGTATTAATTATGTACTATTATTAATTACATATGTATTAGTGTATTTAATTTTTGATATAAACTGAAGCATGTTTACTTTCTTCACGAGTGAGGTTTATTATGGATTTGCAAATGAGTTAAAATTACAATTTTTAAGAGTAACTGTGGCAGTAACTAAAAATAACTGTAAATTTACTTGTGACTGATACAGTTACTTCGATGTGTACTAACTATAAATTTAAATAAGTTACCTTTGAGGGAAATAATTGTAACTTAGTTACTTTAAAATGTAACTTTGTCAACCATGATTTGTATCTTATCATGTGAGAGTTATGCGATTTCGTATGCCGGGGAATACGACGGCAGATGTCGCCAAGGGCATCGTAGACGTAGGCTTACTGATAACGGAATCAACGTTGCCCACCAACAGGAAATATAGAGACATATCTACATCTACATACATACTCCGCAATTCACCGTAAGGTGCGTGGCGGAGGGTACACTGTACCACTACTAGGCATTTCCTTTCCTATTCCACTCCCAAAGTGAACGAGGAAAAAAAGAATGCCTATATGCCTCCGTACGAGCCCTAATTTCTCTTATCTTGTCTTTGTGATCTTTACGCGAAATGTAAGTAGGCGGCAGCAAGATCGTACTACACTCAGCTTCAAATTCCGGCCATCTAAATTTACTTAACAGAAATTCACGAAAAGAACGTCGTCTTTCTTCCAGCGATCCCCAATTGAGTTGCCGGAGCATTTCCGTGACACTCGCGCGTTGGTCGAACCTACCGGTAACAAATCTAGCTGCTCGCCTCTGAACCGCCTCTATGTCTTCCTTCAAACCGATCTGCTGCGGGTCCCAAATACTTGAGCAATACTCAAGACGTCGTCGTACAAGCGTTTTATACGCGGTCTCCTTTACAGGTGAAGTACATCTTCCCAAAATTCTCCCAATAAACCGAAGTCTGCTGTCCGCCTTACTCACAACTGTCCTTACATGCTCGTTCCATTTCATATCGCTCTGCAATGTTACGCCTAGATATTTGAACGACGCGACCGCATCAAGAAGCTCACTACTGATGCTGTATTCGAACATTATAGGATTGTTTTTTCTACTCATGCGCATCACCTTACATTTTTCTACATTGAGAGCTAGCTGCCATTCTTCGCACCAACTAGAAATTTTGTCTAAGTCAACCTGTATGCTATTACAGTCAGTTACAGACGACACCCTCCCATACACCACAGCATCATCAGCAAACAGCCGCAAATTACAACTTACTCTGTCCATCAGATCATTTATATAGATAGAAAATAATAGCGGTCCTATCACACTCCCCTGGGGCACGCCTGACGATACACTCGTCTCTGATGAACACTCGCCGTCAAGAACAACGTACTGCGTTCTATTACTTAGGAAGTCTTCCAGCCAGTCACAAATCTGTGAACCTATTCCATAAGCTCGTATCTTCGTTAGCAGTCTGCAGTGTGGCACCGTGTCGAACGCCTTTTTGAAGTCGAGAAAAACACAATCCGCCTGTTGCCCTTCGTCCATGACTCGCAAGATGTCATGTGAGAAAAGAGCAAGCTGAGTTTCACATGAACGATGTTTCCTAAACCCGTGCTGATTCATGGAAAGAAGCTTTTCCGTTTCAAGGAAATTTACTATGTTCGAACTGAGAATATGCTCCAAAATTCTACATGAAACCGATGTCAACGATATTGGCCTGTAATTGTATGGGTCAGTTCTCTTTCCTTTCTTATACACGGGAGTCACCTGCGCTTTTTTCCAATCACTAGGAACTTTGCGCTGAATTAAAGACTCACTATAAATGCAAGCTAAGTAGGGGGCCAATGCCGCAGAATAGTCTTTGTAAAACCGAACAGGTATTCCATCCGGGCCAGCAGACTTTTTCGTATTTAGCTCTCTCAGCTGCTTCTCTACACCGGAAATACCTATTGCTATGTCCCCCATTTCGGAATTAGTACGTTGATCAAATGATGGTATATTTGCGCGGTCCTCCTGCGTGAAAGATTTCTTAAAGGTTGAATTTAGAACTTCAGCTTTCCGTTTGCTTTCTTCTATTACTGCCCCGGAATGATCAACTAGTGACTGGACAGTGGGCTTTGACCCGCTTATCGATTTTACATAGGACCAGAATTTTTTCGGGTTCTCGGAAAGATCTTTTGCTAAGGTATGGCTGTGATAATTATTGTATGCTTCACGCATCGATCTTTTTATAGACGCACGAATCTCTACTAACTGTTGCCTGTCATCATTTGCGTGTTCTTTTTTGAATCTAGAGTGCAACAGCCTTTGCTTTCTCAGCAGCTTTCTAACATTATTATTATACCACGGTGGATCTTTTCCATCCTTAATCGTCTTTACTGGCACATATTTCTCTAACCCTTCATTAACAATGCATTTAAATTTAGTCCACAAGTCCTCTACATCCATAGTCCCAGAATTAAACGATGCCCATTCATTTTCTAAGTGCGATCGTAACATTTGCTTGTCGGCTTTTCCCAACAAAAACACGCTCCTAGCCTTCTTGACTGGTTTATGAACTTTGGTCACCATCGACGCTATGATGATATCATGATCACTAATTCCTGTCTCTACACAGACATCGTTAATAAGGTCAGGCCTGTTTGTGGCTATAAGGTCTAGAATATTTCCATTGCGCGTGGGTTGCCGGTTTAACTGCTCAAGACAGTTTTCGGAGAATGTGTCCAAAAGTAGCTCGCAAGACTGCTTGTCTGTACCGCCTGAAATGTAACTAGCGAGGTCCCAATCTATACTCCTAAGGTTGAAGTCACCTCCGACTAATATTGCATGGCCCGGATACCTATGCACTACCTGGTGTAGACTTTCCTTGAATGATTCTAAAACTGCTACAGCAGCACTGGGGGCCGGTAAAAACAACCAACTATTAACTTTACTTCTTTTAGACCTGTTATGCGTGCCCAGATAACTTCACAATTACTTTCAACCTCGATCTCAGTAGAAACAATATCTTTGTCCACAGCGATGAACACTCCTCCTCCGGTTGTATCAGATCTATCTTTCCGATATACATTCCACGCTTCGCTAAATATTTCTGAACTTTCCACATCATCATTTAGCCAGCTTTCGGTGCCTAAAACTATCTGAGCGCAATAACTTCCATGCAGCGCTGCAAATTCGGGAACTTTGTTTCTAATACTCTGTAAGTTTGCGGCTAATATTTTTATGTTCGAATTTTTGTTCCGAACGTGGCCTGAATTCGCTATTTGAATGCTGACAGGCGAGTGCTCATCAGAGTTAGCGCCTAGCCTAAAAAACCCCCATGTGCACTCCACAAGTACTCTGCTACCCGAGTAGCCGCTTCCTTAGTGTAGTGCACCCCTGATCTATCTAGGGGCACCCTACAATTCCCCACCCGATAACGCAGATCCAGAAATCTGCAGCCATGACTGTCACAGAGTCGGCGAAGCCTCTGGTTCAGACCCTCCACTCGACTCCAAACCAAAGGACCCCGATCAACCCTGGGAACAATGCTGCAAATAGACAGCTCTGCTTGCACCCCGCGTGTGAAGGCAGCAGCCTTCACCAATTCCGCCAGCCGCTCGTAGGACCTGAGGATGTCCTCAGAACCCAAGCGACAAGCGTCATTGGTGCCGACGTGAGCTACGACTTGCAGTCGACTGCACCCCGCACCCTCGATAGCCGCCGGCAAGGCCGCCTCCACATCTCGGATGAGGCCCCCCGGCAAACACACCGAGTGCACGTTGGAATTCCTTCCAGATCTGGACGCTATCTGCCTAAGGGGCTCCATCACGCGCCTGACATTGGAGCTCCCAATAACTAATAATCCCCTCCCCCCGTGCACCTGCTCGGACCCTGCTGAAGGAGTGGCCACACCTCCATTCACAGGACGAACGGGCGCGGACGGACGTCCAGCCTCCACATTGGCCTTCCGCCTCGAGCGACACGAACGCCGTACAACTCGCCACTCCCCTTGCGGAGAAGGCGGCTCGACGACGTCCGGTACACCTGAAGGTGCCTCGGTAGCAGGGACAGAGAGCGAAGAGTGTGACACCTGAGGTGTCCCACTCGACGCACCAGACTCCCCACCATCGTTGCACCCCGAGACAGCAGCCTGAAGACGGCTGACCGTAGCCAACAGGACGCTCAGCTGTTCGCGAACCGCGGCCAACTCCTCCCGCGTCCGCACACAGCAGGCACACATCCTATCCATCCTATCGATACAATTAACAGCAATTAACAACTTTAAAGGAGCCTAGTATTCTAATGAAGGCGGCTGGCTGCTGACTTAACTGTGGTCAGTGGTAACTACACTGTCGAATCAAAAAAACTGAGTCCGGCAGCTTTAGCGCTGTTAACGCTGCGGCACTCGTGGCAGCTGGCACTGGACTGACTGATAACGAGCTTAGTAACGGTCTCTGACTTGTTTTGAAATACACCGGTCAAAGACGAAGACTAAACACTACGGTATTTATCAAATACGATAGAATAAACTATTAAAACAGTAGTACAAACGAAATCTGCAAGTACGCGGGAATAAACCTCTTAAAACAGTACTACCGAAAATGAACTAGACTGGCAAATTAAATTTGACACAAATTAAATTCAGATACTTAGCGCTGTAACGATGTGGCACTGGTGACAGCTGGCACTGGACTGACTGATAACGAGCTGACTTGTTTTGAAATACACCGGTCAAAGACGAAGACTAAACACAACGGTATTTATCAAATACGATAGAATAAACTATTAAAACAGTAGTACAAACGAAATCTGCAAGTACGCGGGAATAAACCTCTTAAAACAGTACTACCGAAAATGAACTAGACTGGCAAATTAAATTTGACACAAATTAAATTCAGATACTTAGCGCTGTAACGATGTGGCACTGGTGACAGCTGGCACTGGACTGACTGATAACGAGCTTAGTAACGGTCTCTGACTTGTTTTGAAATACACCGGTCAAAGACGAAGACTATACACAACGGTATTTATCAAATACGATAGAATAAACTATTAAAACAGTAGTACAAACGAAATCTGCAAGTACGCGGGAATAAACCTCTTAAAACAGTACTGCCGAAAATGAACTAGACTGGCAAATTAAATTTGACACAAATTAAATTCAGATACTTAGCGCTGTAACGATGTGGCACTGGTGACAGCTGGCACTGGACATAGCTGCCAGAATGTTCATACCATCTAAAAGGGAATGTTAACGGCAAAAAGACTCGATGTGATATTAATGTGTGAAGCAATGAGACACCATGACATGAGGCTTCAACGTACTGCCTACTTCCAAATGAGCGAGTTTGAAACGAATCAAATTGTGCCGTTTCCAGAGGTGAGGTGACTCTTTCGAGAATTTCCACACGAGTTGTACGTGCTGCGACAGCTGTACATGATTCTGGCTGCAATGATCACATGAATATTCTCACTCGGTACGCGAGATTATGCACGTACTTACAGACATCCGCGAAGATCAGCGCATTGTAAGGACAGCAGTGTCAGATCGTACACCAGGATCCAACCTACTCTCAAGCCACAGCATCAACGTGCGCAGTGGTGCCAACAGAGGACCGCTTGTAAAATGCAACGGCAGGTCGCAGTATTCAGCCTGAAAGCAAATGTGCGTACTACATGCTGAGTTCAGAAGTTCATATGTTTGTAAGTCTACGGACTTAACTACTCTGACCATCAGTCCTTAGGCTCACAAACTACTTTAACTTGTATGATAACGACAACAAGTACACCTGAGCCATAACGTCTCTGATTTAGTGAGGGATGGCTATCTCGATAAACTTTGGACTGGACGCGCTGTGGTTGGTTGGGTCACATGTTAAGAGCGCGCGCCGACAGGCGAAAAGGGAAGAAGACGAGAGCGCTTGGTGAGACATACTCCAGGAAGTGTGACTGAACGGCAGTGAGTGACGTGATGAAGTTTCTGTGACGTATAGGGTCTCCATACTGGTACCAGCGGGCAGACGGATTTGTTCGAAGGTGTGTGCACGTCGTACGTGCTTCAGTGTGCAGTCTGATTGCCGCAGAACTGGAGGACGCCGCGGTCGACCAGCGGCCTATTGGTGTCAAGGTACGTTTACACTGCGATTTGTATCGGCACATGTATGAGATACACGTGCACGGAACATTGCGACATGTATGAGCTGACAACTAACAACCTTATACATGTATGGGCGTACGTTTACACTAGTTCATTTGTATCACTATGTGATGGCTTCTGGCGGAGATTTGGAGGTTTTCACATTTTTATGTGGTGGTGCACTTGCTCTTTTGGAAGATGATAGGGAAAAAGAGCGGAAGAAGTTTATACGGTGGCTGTGGTGTCGCACAAGTACAAAGTGCGCGCCACCTACTTTCGCCGCGCGCCGCCATGCACGCACGGCGCGGCGTTCTTACGACGACAGCCACGAGCGCCCTCTGCTGCAACTCCGCTCGTGGCCACCAGTGAACGACATCGTTCACTTGGGACTGAGATAGGAACCAGTAAAGACTTCGGAATCCGATAGGCACCAGTGAAGACTTGGCTATCAGTTAGGCACTAGGCAGGACTCTAGCTCAACTATGTATCAACATTCTGCAGTACTATGTAAAAGTTAAGTATTGTATAAATTCTGTGCAATATATATATCTCATTCTAATTTACTCTAGTGTTCATAGTTTCTGGCTGCTCCCCTCCGTACCTGCACCAGCGTGCTATCTTTATTTCTGTGTCGGTCTCATTCCACTCGGCCACCGACACCTACGACTGAACGAGACACAAAAGCGGCGACGAGGCTGGGACACAAAAGTGGCAAAGTGCGTTTCTTCGCAAGCGCGCTCCTCACGGAGCTTTCATAATGCTCGTTCAGAAATTAACACTAGTACTTGGCACGTATTTTAGAAATTATGTTAGGATGAGTATAGAGGATTTTCGCAGTTTGTTATCTTTTGTGGCTCTACTTGTGTCCAAAACCAACACAAATTTTCGGGAGCCGATTCTACCAGAGGATCAGTTGGCAGTAGCACTCCGCTGTTTGGCTACTGCGGATTTCTTTTCGAAGTTATGTATCTGCATATAATATCAAACCATGTGCAACATTATTCTTCGTGTTTGCGACGCCATTGTCCAAGTTTTATTCCCAGAAGTAAATGTAAAATTTTCATATATATCAGAATATATAATAGGTCATAACAGATACTTCATGCAGCTGTCACATGCATTAATTTTTAGTTCTTATCCCGTCGCGCTCGCGTAATAATGTTGGCAATGAATACTGAATGCCAACAATCAAGAGTGTGAGACGTTGGCATTAGCAGTCGCGCAAATCTTTTGCCTTGAAAGCTTCGTTTTATGAGGGCAATTACTTTTACAGAGCATACAAGGGTACATGCAAGTATCTCTCTACGAGGAACAACGCCACAAATTTTCTACCGTATCGTTGTTATTTCCAACATTACAACGCGAGCCAGCCGGAATAGGAACTAAAATGTTACCGGCACATACATTTCGCACCATTTTTTTCTCAAATATTCCTAAAAATGGGTTAGTTTTTATTTCTTTGGAACGACTGACATCTTGACTCAATAAAAAATTTTACAATCTCTGAAGACACTATGTGCACAGTAAAGGTATCCATCAACATTAATTTGTATTTAGTTTTACTAAGTGTTACTTCATACTACATATCTGTGGAATATTTCAACATTTATGCATTTTTTAAAGGAAGCATACATTATGGTCTATCTGGGACTGCATTAAGCAATTCCTCGTTTGCCTCTTGCAAACATTTGTATATCACGTTCTCCAGTCAACGTTTTTGCTTCTACCAACAAGACGTGGTAAATTTCAAAATATATAATACTACGCGAACACGACACAAGCGACAGCGGGCGCTTCCAAACCTCAAAAACCCGCCAAAGAGCTTGGTAGTACGCATGCGCTACTTCTGCTATTTGTGAAAATAAGCGGCAGACGTCTAGACGACAATAAAAAATAGTAATGCGCTTGCGGGTGTTCTGCGAAATGTCGCTCATATATGTCGTGTATATGACCAAAAAGCGATATACATAATGTACACACGGCATGTATGAGCTGGACGGTCCGCAAACAAGTTCTGTGGATTTTTGTAAAAGGTGATATATCGCGAAATGTTAAATTGACATGTCGCTCATACATGTCGTGATACATGTATCCCAGTGAAAACGTTCCTTTAGACGCGTCGTGTGACTGATATTAAGCTAATCCCTCTCTCCTGGAGACGTGGGCGGTGTGCTGCATTTCGGCTGGTTCAGAGTGTCTGCAGGTATTATAATTAACGATGAGCCACCTCCATAATAGTCACAAACTCCTGCTGCCGGAATACATTTGAACGTATGAGGCTCGCCTTACTGTCTCTCCTGATTCAGGTGTGACTCGGTGTTGTGGTACCGACATGCGAATCGTTATTTTATTTGCACTGTGAAGCCGACCTCGTGCAATATTAGTTGTTAATTGAGGATCGATGTGGTTTGGTTTTTAAATTGTGCTAAATGTTTTTCAAGTCTGCTTACTTAAACGTGTAGTTTCCTTTAAGTTTTTCTCCACCAGTGGAGTGTTGATGTTTGGTTGTTGCGCTTCACCTGTTTGTAACAGTAGGTTTTTTTTTTTTTTTTTTTTTTTTTTTTTTTTTTTTTTTTTTTTTTTTTTTTTTTTTTTTTTTTTTTTAAATGTTCCTTAACTACGGGGTCATCAGTCCCTAAACTTACAAACTACTTACGAACTACGACGGCACAAATACCCATGCCCGAGGGGGGATTCGAACCCCCGACCATAGTGGCCGTGCAGACCGTGACTGAAGCGCCTCAGTCCCCTAGGCCACCGCGGCCGGCTTGTAAATGTAGTTCGTGTGTTACAGAGGCACTATTTTGGTTGGGATGAGACGAGTTAAATAACCGTGCCACGTTGCGGATCGGAGGTTCGAATCCTCCCTCGAGCATGGATGTTTGTGGAGTCTTTACTATACGTTCGTAAGTAGTTTGTAAGATTAGGGACTGACGACCCCGCAGTTGATTCCCATAACCTTATCAAACATTTGAACATTTGATCATACAATGAAGGCTTTCACGGCAGGTATCGTCATCACTTAAAGCTTCTGGGCTGGGATGCCGTGATCCATACATAAAATTTTCCCCTGACGTTTCGCCGTCGTCCGTGTATCATGCAACCTCAGTTGTGTGCGATCTACCAATGCCGACGGTGCTGTTGTGTTGGAACATCTCGGTAACGGTGCCACTATTTAAAAAGGTTTTTATTTCACTGCACTTTAAAAGTTTACTGTCCCGCTCCTTATGCTATAGGTACCTACTTGTTACTGTAAGAAAAGACTTGGGAATGTTTTAGTCTGCTCTCTTTAAATATTGAGAAGAGTGAGAGAGAAAAGGAAGAATTACTTTCCTTGTAGCTTTCGTGAAGTATGGTTAAATGATTAATACATTACAAATTATGGTGCAGCAATCAATTTTTTAAGTTCCTTTAAATTTTCTTATGTCATAAGGTGATACGGCCATGACCGATTTTAGCCGACCGGCCGCGGTGGCCGAGGGGACTGAGGCGCTTCAGTCACGGTCTGCAAGGCGACTACGTTCGGGGGTTCGAATCCCCCCTCGGGCATGGATATTTGTGCTGTCCTTAGTTGTAGGTAGTTCATAAGTAGTTTGTAAGTTTAGGGACTGATGACCCCGTAGTTAGGTCCCTTAAACTTAACAAACATTTGAACAGTTTATTTTTTATTTTAGCCGTTTTAATATATTTGAAAAACACTTGTTGATATATCTAATGGCAGGGGTTTTAGTGACTGCATGTAAAAAGAAAAATTAAATAAATCAAAACGATCGGACAGCAGTTTATTTCTTGTTTAAATGTAATGTATGTATAAATTACTATGTCATTACCAGTGATCTATGTAATGTAGAATTTTTGAAGGTTTAAATAAAACTTGTGAATTAATGTATCCTCTTATGGGCTAGCGCCCTCCACTACAGCAGAATTTGTAATCTGCTAATAAAGTAACATTACTAAAAAACTTACGTTTCAACACCCATGCCCGATGGAGGACTCGAACCTCCAACAGTGAACAGCGGTGAGCTCCGCAGCTAGGCGCCTTAGAACACTCGGTCCCTCAAGCGCGGCGGCATGCTGAGTGCTGTCTTATGGAGGGCAATCTTCCAAGCGCCACTGGCGCCACCAGAGGCCTTACGGACTGGGGTGATATTAGTTTCAACTACTGCTCAACTCTGCTGTTTCTGGAGGAGACGCTGATCAGCGCTCGGTATGTGCAGATCCTTGGTAAGACCCATTATGCAATACTGGCAACAGGAAGTAAATTTTCAGCTAGATAATGCTCATCTACACAGTGCGTGAAATTCGATGCGTTCTCCGACACATGCAGCAACTTCAGTGGCCATACAATCCTTCTATATCTACATCAACATGGAATACTCTGCAAATCACATTTAAGTGCTTGGCAGAGGCTTCATCGAACCACCTTAATACTATTTTATCTCCCATTCCATTCTCTAATAGCGTGCAGGAAGAATGAACACCTGAATCTGTCCGTTCGGGCTCTCATTTTTCCTGCCGGCCGCGGTGGCCGAGGGGACTGAGGCGCTACAGTCACGGTCTGCACGGCCACTACGGTCGGGGGTTCGAATTCCCCCTCGGGCATGGATATTTGTGCCGTCCTAGTTCGTAAGTAGTTCATAAGTAGTTTGTAAGTTTAGGGACTGATGACCCCGTAGTTAAGTCCCATAAGCTTAACAAACATTTGAACATTTTCATTTTTCGTATTTTATTCTGATGATCATTTCTACCTATGTAATGCGAGTAGAATGTTGGCGATTGGAGTTTCGTAAGTAGCCCACGCCGCAGCCATAAGCGCCGTTGTTGTAATGGTCCCCATCCCAGATCCTGTATTATTTCCGTAAAGCTGTCTCCCCTGTATAGTGACAATACAAAACGAGCTGCCCTTCTTTAGACTCTTTCGATGTCCTCCGTCAAACCCTGTTGCATCTTTTAAGGGTTCTACCAATACAACACAGTCTCTGGTTCGCCTTTCCCACGACATTATCTACGTGTTCTTTCCAGTTTAAGTCTGAAGTAATAGTAATTCGTAGGTATTTCGTGGAGTTTAGTGCCTTAACGTTTGATTTATCTTGTAAACAAAGTTTAACGTATTTCTTTTCGTACATATGTGTACGACTTCACACTTCTCATTATTTAGAGTCAACTGACAATTTTTACATCATGGTGATATCTTATTTAGACCGTTCTGCAGTTGGTTTTGATCTTCAGATGATTTTACTAGACGGTAAATGACGGTGTCATCTGCAACAACCTAAGAGAGCTGCTTAGATTTTCTCCCAAATCGTTTCTGTAAATAGGGAACAGCAGGGGACCAATAACACTACCCTGTAGAACTCCGGATATCACCTCTGTTTTAATCGATGCCTTACCATCGATTACTACAAACTGTAACCTCTATGACACGAAATCCTCTATCCTGTCGCAAACGTGGGGTATGTACCATAACAATGCAATTTGATTAAATGTCGTTTGTGAGGTACGGTGTCAAAAGACTTCGGTAAATCAAGAAATACGGAATAAACTTGAGAACCCTTGTCGATTACACTCATGTCTGCATCTGAGCAAAGAGGTTGTTGCGTTTCGCATGAACGATATTTTGACCTTGGGTCAATATATCATTATTTTCGAGATAATTAATAATATTTGAATACATGATATGTTCCAAAACCCTGCTGCAAATTGACGTCAACAAAATAGGCCTTCAGTTTAGTGGATTACTCCTACTGCCTTTCTTGAATATTGGTGTGACCTGTGCAACTTTCCAGTCTTCTGGCACAGATCCTTCTTTGAGAGAGCGGTTGTATATGGCTGTTAATTAAGGAGCTATCGCTTCAGCATAATCAGATAGAAATCTACTTCTCTTCAATATAGCACGTGATGGATGTGATAGGACGATAAATGGCACGTCAGTGTGGTCATCCTACAACTGTTCCAGAGCTTGGTGTACGAGTCGATATAGAATTATATATCTCTGAAAAATTTTCGCCATCTCTATGATTGAATCGTTGTCAGCAGCAGTTCCTGCAGTGCTGCCATTGGATCAATCATCTTTTTCATGTTAATTTCTTTCTTCCGCGCTTGTTTAAATAAATCATGAGCATTTTCAGTCGCATGCAAGACCCGTCAATTTATATTTCCTCACATACACGTTTCGGCACATTACTGCAATCATCAGTGGTTTTAAAAGTCATGGAAATACTGTACAAATATCAGTCTTAACTTCTAAACGTCTTGCAGGGATACCAGTGTAAAATGCGCCTCTAGATCTTTTGAACTGATGACCATGGAAGAGACAATTCCCGTGCCTCAGCTCGACCACTGGCTGCAGAAATTGAGGCATCTGCTGCATGGTCGGCTACAGTTATAGCAAATCAACCAACAACCGCCATGGAAATGGGACGCATCTCGCAACCCTGTTGCACCACCTGTTTCTTCAGTTTTATTGACCTATCATTTAGCCATTTATTGACGTACAGTTGTCGCCGATATTTTCGCAAAGCAGCGCTGCTGTTCTTGTCGTTTTGTTAAAACAACTTCACCGCTATGCAGGGTATGCCTTCCCGATTGCATTCGTAGTTTGTGCGAAAACTTCAACCCTCTTCATCCTTTACAGACGACATCAACATGTGTCAACAAACAAACAACAACTTTTTGGTGTCGTACCACGAAACATTTTACAATGTGCCTACAGCGCCATTTTATCTCCTGGTGGAAAAAAAGTGGAACTACTTTTTATCTTACTCCGTGGCCGCATCTATTGCTGAATATACACACTAATGTTTAGCGTCCTGCGTTGTATAAATCCCGAATTACAGCATTCGGAACACCGTCAGTTTAATTATAACAACCTGGTAGGTGACGGACTGACGGGGATATTTGAACTGAAGGTGTGTAACTGTAAATGTTAAAATGGTTGTTAAGCTTAAGATACTTAACTGCCTAGTCACCAGTCCCTAATCTTAGAAATTACGTTTGTTGTTGTTGTGGTCTTCAGTCCGGAGACTGGTTTGATGCAGCTATCCTGAGCAAGCCTCTTCATCTCCACATAAGAACGGCAACCTACATCTGTCTGAATCTGCTTACTGTATTCATCTCTTGGTCTTCCTCTGCGGATTTTACCCCACACACTTCCCTCCAACGCTAAATTCACGATTCCTTGATGTCTAAGAATGTGTACTACCAATCTATACCTTCTTTTAGTCAAGATATGCCAGAAATTTCTTTTCTCCCCAATTCTTTTCAGTACCTCCCCATTAGTTACGCGATCCACCCACCTAATCTTCAGCATTCTTCTGTAGCACCATATTTCAAAAGCCTCAATCCTCTTCCTGTCCGCACTGTTTATCGTCCATGTCTCACTCCCATACAAGGCAACACTCCATACAAATGCCTTCAGAAAGGACTTCCTTAGGCTTAAATTAATATTCGATGTTAACAAATTTCTCTTTTTCAAGAACGCTTTTCTACCCATTGCCATTCTGCATTTTATATCCTCTGTACTGCGACCATCATTTGTTATTTTACTGCCCAAGTAACAAAACTCATCTACCTCCTTTATTGCTTCGTTACCCAATCTAATTCCTTCAGCATCACCTGATTTTCTTACACTGCACTCCATTACCCTAGTTTTGCTCTTGTTAAGCTTCATCTTATATGCACCTTTCAGCACACTGTCCATATTACGTATGAATTATATTATTATAGTGCAGATATTTAGGTTATCCGTCTATGCAACTGAATTAATAAAATATCTTATTGCCATATGCATTTCTCCTTTATTTGGAAGGCACTGAGGATGCATATGGCAATAAAATATTTTATTAATTCAGTTGCATAGACGGATAACCTAAATATCTACACTATAATAACAAAATACAACAACTGCGGGAAAACAGGACAAAAAGGAACTAACAATGTACTTATGAACTAACTTATACTGAAGACAACACAAACATCCATGCCCGAGGGAGGATTCGAACCTCCG
The DNA here is from genome assembly GCA_026315105.1 of Locusta migratoria. Classification (NCBI taxonomy): domain Eukaryota; kingdom Metazoa; phylum Arthropoda; class Insecta; order Orthoptera; family Acrididae; genus Locusta; species Locusta migratoria. The sequence continues at coordinate 432,308,596 of CM048747.1, forward strand.
ACGCGAGAGGCCACGCGTGATCCGTAACGTGGCGCTCCAGATGCTCGACTACTCCCGCGCGTCTGTGTTAACTGCATGCACCTCTGTAAATAAATTCATTTAAGTAAAACTAGTTTTTCTTATTACTGTTTATCCAACTTTTACATTATAATGAATGACATCTCTTTAAAAAATTAATACACTTTATCATATATTACATCATGAATTAGACACACCTTTTCATTCAATATTATGCACTGTATTATACACTTTCATGATATATATGATGCATAATGCTATGTAAGAAATCGCCACACACGGTATAAACCCATCCCAAATGGCATTTTGCACATCATGTAATATGGCATGACATATCAGTGAAGCTTACAATCCATTAACACTTCGTGATCTTGGACTAAGTACGACATAACAACAGGCCAGACAGCTTTTTGCCGTTTTTTCAAAATCAAAATTTAGGTACCGTTACAAGTAAAATGTTGCAGTTTTTCTGCTTTACCACTCTCATGTAAACTTTGTAGCTGAATTTAGGAATACAAAGTCTTATAGTAGGGTTTATTGTAGACAGAAACAAAAATGCAGTTGTTTATATTTTAGAAAACAAACTGAAAGTAAAGGTATAAAAAATCACATTACTAATGCAAGTACATTAGGCTAACAAATATTTATAATCATAAGTAATTATCATTTTGAAATTCGCATTATGTTTGACGCGTTTCCTGTTGAGACGTCATGTAAATATTCGTCATGAAGCTCCTTTTCTGTAAATAAAAAAGTTATATGTACAACTCAAGAAAAAAACAAAAAAAAACACAGATGTATTATTGTTATAAGTCTACAATATATTACAGGAAGTATGTATACCCAGCAAAAGTGTACGAGAAGCCTACTATTTCTTACATATTCAAAATTACAGTAAATATAATTACCTGCAATATCTCTATCATCTATTCACATTTAGTACCTAAGTCATTGAATAGATCAGTAAGCTATCGTCTGTACTGTTCTTACGCATCGGTGTGTCAGAACATTTCTCCTGCTAGTGCTGATTTCTACAGGATTTTTTTGCATAACTAAACCATCAAGCTGCATATCGAAACACACTAACTACGAATACAGCCCTTAGTTCGTTTTCTGTGCATTAATTTTACGTCACTGCGAGCGTGGCTCGTCACTCGACGGCGACGCTTAGAGTATGGACTGCGAGCATAGCTCGCAGCCAGACCGCAGAATGTAAATTCGCAAACAGGGTACCAGCTGTTAGCGATAGACCCCTCTATAATCCCCTAGAGAACTCACTGCCCTGGAGAATTACGCATATCTCGGAAAATGCGATTATGTCATTTTCAGTATTGCTGTTTCTCCTACGTCTTAGACTCACACTAGGACATATTCGCCTTTTTTTATGCTGGGGCAGGAGTATTTTCCATACTGATCTGGGAAGAAATCCATTCCGGCAGGAGATGAAACAAGTCATACTTTGGTTAATGTACACAATCAATGTAAAAGTACCGAAGAGACTGGGGGATAATTTAAGAAAATAAGAAACACATCTGTATGTGTTCTCGCAATTTCTACTGAAATAGTAACAGGTCACTCTTTTTAGCCAATGACTCAATCTCCTCCTTGTTGATATATCATTGATAAACAGACCTGAACGAAAATGGCGAACATGTCCTGACCAGAGTGAAATGTGAAGGGAATAACTCCAAAACCGTCATTATGCGCGTGTCCTTTAATTTTGCCTTTTCATCTCTACCGAACTGTAACGATAGTGAAGCAGCTTGAATTCCTATGCGTATAGCACAATCTGATGTACGTATATTCATAATTGTTGTGAGTCTACTACTAATGAGTTTTGTAAAATAAGTAACTCTCTTACCCCAACATAGATACGTTTGATACCTTGAATCAATAAACGATGGCTTAAGAAGATTATGTGTTTAGCGTTTCTGGTTCTCATCTTTGGGTCCGTTGCGTGCTATTGAAACAGAAAAGCTAAATAGTACAGTAATGGAGTATGTGAAATAAAAAAAAAACATTGTTTAATACTATGATACAGATACTTTGTGTTGAGGTCTGTTTTCCCTCTCATTTCTGAAAATGCAGAAAGCAAACTTAATTTTGTAAAGCATCAAACAGCCTCATTGTTTTAAAAACGAAGTTACCAGCCGGAAAGAGTGAAAGGCGGGAAAACACAGAACAGCTGCTATTGGAGAAACTTATGCAGGAAGACTCACTTTGTGGTAACATAATTTTCGTCCGGCTGCACTGAACCAACTTCAACGCAACACAATAATAGCACAGAGAAGTGATGTACGAGAAAACTTCGTTTATAATTTAGAATAAGCAGAAGTGTGTAAGCTACGCATGTTACATTTGTGCTTCCGGATTCCTGCGGTAATTCTGGAAAAGAATACGTAGGAGCAAAACGGAAATTCAGAATCGGTGTATTTCTTAAAAATGGCTAATTGCACGTACCTACATATACACTCATCAGAGACGAGTGTATCTTCAGGCGTGCCCAGGGGAGTGTGATAGGACCGCTATTATTTTCTATCTATATAAATGATCTGATGGACAGAGTAAGTTGTAATATGCGGCTGTTTGCTGATGATGCTGTGGTGTATGGGAGGGTGTCGTCTGTAACTGACTGTAATAGCATACAGGATGACTTAGACAAAATTTCTAGTTGGTGCGAAGATTGGCAGCTAGCTCTCAACGGGGAAAAATATAAGGTGATGCGCATGAGTAGAAAAAACAATCCAATAATGTTCGAATACAGCATTAGTAGTGAGCTTCTTGATGCTGTCGCGTCGTTCAAATATCTAGGCGTAACATTGGAGAGTGATAAGAAATGGAACGAGCATGTAAGGACAGTTTTGAGTAAGGCGGACAGCCGACTTCGGTTTATTTGGAGAATTCTGGGAAGATGTACTTCACCTGGAAAGATACCGCGTATAAAACGCTTGTACGACGACGTCTTGAGTATTGCTCAAGTGTTTGGGACCCGCAGCAGATCAGTTTAAAGGAAGACATGGAGGCGGTTCAGAGACGAGCAGCTAGATTTGTTACCGGTAGGTGGGACCAATGCGCGAGTGTCACGGAAATGCTCCGGCAACTCAATAGGGGATCGCTGGAAGAAGGACGGCGTTCTTTTCGTGAATTTCTGTTGAGTAAATTTATAGGGCCGGAATTTGAAGCTGAGTGTAGTACGAACTTGCTGCCGCCTACTTACATTTCGCGTAAAGATCACAAAGACAAGATAAGAGAAATTAGTGCTCGTACGGAAGCATATAAGCATTCATTTTTTCCTCGTTCAATTTGGGAGTGGAATAGGAAAGGAAATGTCTAGTAGTGGTACAGTGTACCCTCCGCCACGCACCTTACGGTGAATTGCGGAGTATGTATGTATAATCGAATAGGATGCATGAGCTACAAGTCACGTTCTACTTTCTGGATATAGACAGCCTAATCATACCCGGAACGTTTGACATGTAAAAATTTTACGGTATGCCGCTTCATATAACGCAGCCGCATACAGAAGAACGCCGGTATGTAGAACATACTCGCTGCGAAATTTCATCCACACTGTCTTGAACTAAGAATGCTCACATCTCGTTTGTTAGAGGTCTCTCGCTTGAAACCGTAAAGGCGAAACTGGCGCGTAAATGGCAGAAGCAGCAGGATATGAAAATGGAATATGGTGAGTGGGAAGCGCTCATTATTAAAGGCGAGATAATGAGAAGATACGCAAGAAAAGTTGGAAGTGCTCTTCACAAAGCATATGCGGTTTGACGTTTGTAAAGAGACTTTCTGTATTGTTCTTGCTGAGATTTGTAAAGTGTGTGAAATTCGTTCTGGGATGTCATTCTTTGTAGTAAATGGGGAATAACGTAAGTTGTTTATACCTTCCACATGTCTGCAAATAAAGTACGTTTGGGCATGGGTGTTTGTGTTGTCCTTAGTATACCTCTTAAAAGGAACAGTCAAAACAAAGTTAAAAATCTTACAAAACAATTGTAAGGTTTAAAACTGATTTTAGTGCTTTTAGAAGTTTTTTAACATAACATGAGGAAGCAGAATATTTGCCCTCATTAATTTCGTAAGAATTGTAGGTATTCCCATCACCTGATGTTATGTCTATAAGGCCGGCCGCAGTGGCCGAGGAGTCTGAGGCGCTCCAGTCACGGTCTGTACGGCGACTACGTTCGGGGGTTCGAATCCCCCCTCCGGCATGGATATTTGTGCCGTCCTTAGTTGTAAGTAGTTCATAAGTAGTTTGTATGTTTATGGACTGATGACCCCGTAGTTAAGTCCCATAGACTCTACAAACATTTGAACATTTTTTTTTATGTCTATAAGACAAGAAATCGGATGTGATACCCTAAAAGGACCACAATAAAACAGCTGAAGCGAAAATCGGGACTTTCAATCAGTTTTTATCCTTACAATTATTTTCTAAAATATTTAACTGTTTGACTGTTTCTTTTAACATGTATAGCTTGTTCTTGGAGCTAACCTAGCCGCACAAGGGAAGAAGAGATGACTAATTCAGGAGGTATAGATAACTGAAATTGAAACTAGGTATGAGATTGTATGCAATTAGTTTAAGTAGTTCATAAGCTAGGGACTAAAAAGCAAGCAGTTCAGTCCGATATATTTACAAACATTGGAATATAATGTCCGTTACTAGGGTATCTTCCCAGTATTCAGAACGGTTCAAAAAGATGGATACACGACGATGAGGCATTGTTACTGCGGTTTAATTTCACTTGAAATCGACTGCGAATCTCATGCAGCTGGCATAGATTCTAATTCCGCCATTAACACATCCTGGATACTTACGTTGACCTTCACCACATATATACAACAACGGAAATGTTCGATTTGATGGAGGTGAAGTAGGAATTTCAGGGCGACCATTTCCTAAACAGTGTGTTCCAGAACCTGATGCCGCCATGTGTCGCTTTACAAACATCTGAACATGTTTTTCCTTGTCCTTTTCCGCCCCTTGCAGACCACTTATTTCCTCTATTGTGGTAGGTGACTATGTGTAACAGACTACTTTCATGTATCCTCTGCCATGAGGTGTCCACGGAAACATCCATGTGCTATCTTAACATCGTCGGCACATGTAGCGTGCGTCTGAACGTGTTCGTTTAATGTGCTGAGTCCACCACGTGGCTCAAAGCTGGGAAGTTGCGCCATCTGCATACAGGACGTGTGTCTCAACTTTCCACGCGCTATCGTTGTGCGCTCCACCACCGCATTTCCTCTATTGTTGTAAGTAAATATGTGTAACAGAGTACTTTCATGTATCCTCTGCCATGAGGTGTCCACGGAAACATCCATGTGCTATCTTAACATCGTCGGCACATGTAGCGTGCGTCTGAACGTGTTCGTTTAATGTGCTGAGTCCACCACATGGCTCAAAGCTGGGAAGTTGCGCCATCTGCATACAGGACGTGTGTCTCAACTTTCCACGCGCTATCGTTGTGCGCTCCACCACCGCATTTCCTCTATTGTTGTAAGTAAATATGTGTAACAGAGTACTTTCATGTATCCTCTGCCATGAGGTGTCCACGGAAACATCCATGTGCTATCTTAACATCGTCGGCACATGTAGCGTGCGTCTGAACGTGTTCGTTTAATGTGCTGAGTCCACCACGTGGCTCAAAGCTGGGAAGTTGCGCCATCTGCATACAGGACGTGTGTCTCAACTTTCCACGCGCTATCGTTGTGCGCTCCACCACCGCATTTCCTCTATTGTCGTAAGTAAATATGTGTAACAGAGTACTTTCATGTATCCTCTGCCATGAGGTGTCCACGGAAACATCCATGTGCTATCTTAACATCGTCGGCACATGTAGCATGCGTCTGAACGTGTTCGTTTAATGTGCTGAGTCCACCACGTGGCTCAAAGCTGGGAAGTTGCGCCATCTGCATACAGGACGTGTGTCTCAACTTTCCACGCGCTATCGTTGTGCGCTCCACCACCGCATTTCCTCTATTGTTGTAAGTAAATATGTGTAACAGAGTACTTTCATGTATCCTCTGCCATGAGGTGTCCACGGAAACATCCATGTGCTATCTTAACATCGTCGGCACATGTGGCGTGCGTCTGAACGTGTTCGTTTAATGTGCTGAGTCCACCACGTGGCTCAAAGCTGGGAAGTTGCGCCATCTGCATACAGGACGTGTGACTCAACTTTCCACGCGCTATCGTTGTGTGCTCCACCACCGCATTTCCTCTATTGTTGTAAGTAAATATGTGTAACAGAGTACTTTCATGTATCCTCTGCCATGAGGTGTCCACGGAAACATCCATGTGCTATCTTAACATCGTCGGCACATGTAGCGTGCGTCTGAACGTGTTCGTTTAATGTGCTGAGTCCAACACGTGGCTCAAAGCTGGGAAGTTGCGCCATCTGCATACAGGACGTGTGTCTCAACTTTCCACGCGCTATCGTTGTGCGCTCCACCACCGCATTTCCTCTATTGTTGTAAGTAAATATGTGTAACAGAGTACTTTCATGTATCCTCTGCCATGAGGTGTCCACGGAAACATCCATGTGCTATCTTAACATCGTCGGCACATGTAGCGTGCGTCTGAACGTGTTCGTTTAATGTGCTGAGTCCACCACGTGGCTCAAAGCTGGGAAGTTGCGCCATCTGCATACAGGGCGTGTGTCTCAACTTTCCACGCGCTATCGTTGTGCGCTCCACCACCGCATTTCCTCTATTGTTGTAAGTAAATATGTGTAACAGAGTACTTTCATGTATCCTCTGCCATGAGGTGTCCACGGAAACATCCATGTGCTATCTTAACATCGTCGGCACATGTAGCGTGTGTCTGAACGTGTTTGTTTAATGTGCTGAGTCCACCACGTGGCTCAAAGCTGGGAAGTTGCGCCATCTGCATACAGGACGTGTGTCTCATCTTTCCACGCGCTATCGTTGTGCGCTCCACCACCGCATTTCTTCTATTGTTGTAAGTAAATATGTGTAACAGAGTACTTTCATGTATCCTCTGCCATGAGGTGTCCACGGAAACATCCATGTGCTATCTTAACATCGTCGGCACATGTAGCGTGCGTCTGAACGTGTTCGTTTAATGTGCTGAGTCCACCACGTGGCTCAAAGCTGGGGAAGTTGCGCCATCTGCATACAGGACGTGTATCTCAACTTTCCACGCGCTATCATTGTGCGCTCCACCACCGCATTTCCTCTATTGTTGTAAGTAAATATGTGTAACAGAGTACTTTCATGTATCCTCTGCCATGAGGTGTCCACGGAAACATCCATGTGCTATCTTAACATCGTCGGCACATGTAGCGTGCGTCTGAACGTGTTCGTTTAATGTGCTGAGTCCACCACGTGGCTCAAACCTGGGAAGTTGCGCCATCTGCATACAGGACGTGTGTCTCAACTTTCCACGCACTATCGTTGTGCGCTCCACCACCGCATTTCCTCTATTGTTGTAAGTAAATATGTGTAACAGAGTACTTTCATGTATCCTCTGCCATGAGGTGTCCACGGAAACATCCATGTGCTATCTTAACATCGTCGGCACATGTAGCGTGCGTCTGAACGTGTTCGTTTAATGTGCTGAGTCCACCACGTGGCTCAAAGCTGGGAAGTTGCGCCATCTGCATACAGGACGTGTGTCTCAACTTTCCACGCGCTATCGTTGTGCGCTCCACCACCGCATTTCCTCTATTGTTGTAAGTAAATATGTGTAACAGAGTACTTTCATGTATCCTCTGCCATGAGGTGTCCACAGAAACATCCATGTGCTATCTTAACATCGTCGGCACATGTAGCGTGCGTCTGAACGTGTTCGTTTAATGTGCTGAGTCCACCACGTGGCTCAAAGCTGGGAAGTTGCGCCATCTGCATACAGGACGTGTGTCTCAACTTTCCACGTGCTATCGTTGTGCGCTCCACCACCGCATTTCCTCTATTGTTGTAAGTAAATATGTGTAACAGAGTACTTTCATGTATCCTCTGCCATGAGGTGTCCACGGAAACATCCATGTGCTATCTTAACATCGTCGGCACATGTAGCGTGCGTCTGAACGTGTTCGTTTAATGTGCTGAGTCCACCACGTGGCTCAAAGCTGGGAAGTTGCGCCATCTGCATACAGGACGTGTGTCTCAACTTTCCACGCGCTATCGTTGTGCGCTCCACCACCGCATTTCCTCTATTGTTGTAAGTAAATATGTGTAACAGAGTACTTTCATGTATCCTCTGCCATGAGGTGTCCACGGAAACATCCATGTGCTATCTTAACATCGTCGGCACATGTAGCGTGCGTCTGAACGTGTTCGTTTAATGTGCTGAGTCCACCACGTGGCTCAAAGCTGGGAAGTTGCGCCATCTGCATACAGGACGTGTGACTCAACTTTCCACGCGCTATCGTTGTGCGCTCCACCACCGCTTTTCCTCTATTGTTGTAAGTAAATATGTGTAACAGAGTACTTTCATGTATCCTCTGCCATGAGGTGTCCACGGAAACATCCATGTGCTATCTTAACATCGTCGGCACATGTAGCGTGCGTCTGAACGTGTTCGTTTAATGTGCTGAGTCCACCACGTGGCTCAAAGCTGGGAAGTTGCGCCATCTGCATACAGGACGTGTGTCTCAACTTTCCACGCGCTATCGTTGTGCGCTCCACCACCGCATTTCCTCCATTGTTGTAAGTAAATATGTGTAACAGAGTACTTTCATGTATCCTCTGCCATGAGGTGTCCACGGAAACATCCATGTGCTATCTTAACATCGTCGGCACATGTAGTGTGCGTCTGAACGTGTTCGTTTAATGTGCTGAGTCCACCACATGGCTCAAAGCTGGGAAGTTGCGCCATCTGCATACAGGGCGTGTGTCTCAACTTTCCACGCGCTATCGTTGTGCGCTCCACCACCGCATTTCCTCTATTGTTGTAAGTAAATATGTGTAACAGAGTACTTTCATGTATCCTCTGCCATGAGGTGTCCACGGAAACATCCATGTGCTATCTTAACATCGTCGGCACATGTAGCGTGCGTCTGAACGTGTTCGTTTAATGTGCTGAGTCCACCACGTGGCTCAAAGCTGGGAAGTTGCGCCATCTGCATACAGGACGTGTGTCTCAACTTTCCACGCGCTATCGTTGTGCGCTCCACCACCGCATTTCCTCTATTGTTGTAAGTAAATATGTGTAACAGAGTACTTTCATGTATCCTCTGCCATGAGGTGTCCACGGAAACATCCATGTGCTATCTTAACATCGTCGGCACATGTAGCGTGCGTCTGAACGTGTTCGTTTAATGTGCTGAGTCCACCACGTGGCTCAAAGCTGGGGAAGTTGCGCCATCTGCATACAGGACGTGTGTCTCAACTTTCCACGCGCTATCATTGTGCGCTCCACCACCGCATTTCCTCTATTGTTGTAAGTAAATATGTGTAACAGGGTACTTTCATGTATCCTCTGCCATGAGGTGTCCACGGAAACATCCATGTGCTATCTTAACATCGTCGGCACATGTAGCGTGCGTCTGAACGTGTTCGTTTAATGTGCTGAGTCCACCACGTGGCTCAAAGCTGGGAAGTTGCGCCATCTGCATACAGGACGTGTGTCTCAACTTTCCACGCGCTATCGTTGTGCGCTCCACCACCGCATTTCCTCTATTGTTGTAAGTAAATATGTGTAACAGAGTACTTTCATGTATCCTCTGCCATGAGGTGTCCACGGAAACATCCATGTGCTATCTTAACATCGTCGGCACATGTAGCGAGCGTCTGAACGTGTTCGTTTAATGTGCTGAGTCCACCACGTGGCTCAAAGCTGGGAAGTTGCGCCATCTGCATACAGGACGTGTGTCTCAACTTTCCACGCGCTATCTTTGTGCGCTCCACCACCGCATTTCCTCTATTGTTGTAAGTAAATATGTGTAACAGAGTACTTTCATGTATCCTCTGCCATGAGGTGTCCACGGAAACATCCATGTGCTATCTTAACATCGTCGGCACATGTAGCGTGCGTCTGAACGTGTTCGTTTAATGTGCTGAGTCCACCACGTGGCTCAAAGCTGGGAAGTTGCGCCATCTGCATACAGGACGTGTGTCTCAACTTTCCACGCGCTATCGTTGTGCGCTCCACCACCGCATTTCCTCTATTGTTGTAAGTAAATATGTGTAACAGAGTACTTTCATGTATCCTCTGCCATGAGGTGTCCACGGAAACATCCATGTGCTATCTTAACATCGTCGGCACATGTAGCGTGCGTCTGAACGTGTTCGTTTAATGTGCTGAGTCCACCACGTGGCTCAAAGCTGGGAAGTTGCGCCATCTGCATACAGGACGTGTGTCTCAACTTACCCCGCGCTATCGTTGTGCGCTCCACCACCGCATTTCCTCTATTGTTGTAAGTAAATATGTGTAACAGAGTACTTTCATGTATCCTCTGCCATGAGGTGTCCACGGAAACATCCATGTGCTATCTTAACATCGTCGGCACATGTAGCGTGCGTCTGAACGTGTTCGTTTAATGTGCTGAGTCCACCACGTGGCTCAAAGCTGAGAAGTTGCGCCATCTGCATACAGGACGTGTGTCTCAACTTTCCACGCGCTATCGTTGTGCGCTCCACCACCGCATTTCCTCTATTGTTGTAAGTAAATATGTGTAACAGAGTACTTTCATGTATCCTCTGCCATGAGGTGTCCACGGAAACATCCATGTGCTATCTTAACATCGTCGGCACATGTAGCGTGCGTCTGAACGTGTTCGTTTAATGTGCTGAGTCCACCACGTGGCTCAAAGCTGGGAAGTTGCGCCATCTGCATCCAGGACGTGTGACTCAACTTTCCACGCGCTATCGTTGTGCGCTCCACCACCGCATTTCCTCTATTGTTGTAAGTAAATATGTGTAACAGAGTACTTTCATGTATCCTCTGCCATGAGGTGTCCACGGAAACATCCATGTGCTATCTTAACATCGTCGGCACATGTAGCGTGCGTCTGAACGTGTTCGTTTAATGTGCTGAGTCCACCACGTGGCTCAAAGATGGGAAGTTGCGCCATCTGCATACAGGACGTGTGTCTCAACTTTCCACGCGCTATCGTTGTGCGCTCCACCACCGCATTTCCTCTATTGTTGTAAGTAAATATGTGTAACAGAGTACTTTCATGTATCCTCTGCCATGAGGTGTCCACGGAAACATCCATGTGCTATCTTAACATCGTCGGCACATGTAGCGTGCGTCTGAACGTGTTCGTTTAATGTGCTGAGTCCACCACGTGGCTCAAAGCTGGGAAGTTGCGCCATCTGCATACAGGACGTGTGTCTCAACTTTCCACGCGCTATCGTTGTGCGCTCCACCACCGCATTTCCTCTATTGTTGTAAGTAAATATGTGTAACAGAGTACTTTCATGTATCCTCTGCCATGAGGTGTCCACGGAAACATCCATGTGCTATCTTAACATCGTCGGCACATGTAGCGTGCGTCTGAACGTGTTCGTTTAATGTGCTGAGTCCACCACGTGGCTCAAAGCTGGGAAGTTGCGCCATCTGCATACAGGACGTGTGTCTCAACTTTCCACGCGCTATCATTGTGCGCTCCACCACCGCATTTCCTCCATTGTTGTAAGTAAATATGTGTAACAGAGTACTTTCATGTATCCTCTGCCATGAGGTGTCCACGGAAACATCCATGTGCTATCTTAACATCGTCGGCACATGTAGCGTGCGTCTGAACGTGGTCGTTTAATGTGCTGAGTCCACCACGTGGCTCAAAGCTGGGAAGTTGCGCCATCTGCATACAGGATGTGTGTCTCAACTTTCCACGCGCTATCGTTGTGCGCTCCACCACCGCATTTCCTCTATTGTTGTAAGTAAATATGTGTAACAGAGTACTTTCATGTATCCTCTGCCATGAGGTGTCCACGGAAACATCCATGTGCTATCTTAACATCGTCGGCACATGTAGCGTGCGTCTGAACGTGTTCGTTTAATGTGCTGAGTCCACCACGTGGCTCAAAGCTGGGAAGTTGCTCCATCTGCATACAGGACGTGTGTCTCAACTTTCCACGCGCTATCGTTGTGCGCTCCACCACCGCATTTCCTCCATTGTTGTGAGTAAATATGTGTAACAGAGTACTTTCATGTATCCTCTGCCATGAGGTGTCCACGGAAACATCCATGTGCTATCTTAACATCGTCGGCGCATGTAGCGTGCGTCTGAACGTGTTCGTTTAATGTGCTGAGTCCACCACGTGGCTCAAAGCTGGGAAGTTGCGCCATCTGCATACAGGACGTGTGTCTCAACTTTCCACGCGCTATCGTTGTGCGCTCCACCACCGCATTTCCTCTATTGTTGTAAGTAAATATGTGTAACAGAGTACTTTCATGTATCCTCTGCCATGAGGTGTCCACGGAAACATCCATGTGCTATCTTAACATCGTCGGCACATGTAGCGTGCGTCTGAACGTGTTCGTTTAATGTGCTGAGTCCACCACGTGGCTCAAAGCAGGGAAGTTGCACCATCTGCATACAGGACGTGTGTCTCAACTTTCCACGCGCTATCGTTGTGCGCTCCACCACCGCATTTCCTCCATTGTTGTAAGTAAATATGTGTAACAGAGTACTTACATGTATCCTCTGCCATGAGGTGTCCACGGAAACATCCATGTGCTATCTTAACATCGTCTGCACATGTAGTGTGCGTCTGAACGTGTTCGTTTAATGTGCTGAGTCCACCACGTGGCTCAAAGCTGGGAAGTTGCGCCATCTGCATACAGGACGTGTGTCTCAACTTTCCACGCGCTATCGTTGTGCGCTCCACCACCGCATTTCCTCTATTGTTGTAAGTAAATATGTGTAACAGAGTACTTTCATGTATCCTCTGCCATGAGGTGTCCACGGAAACATCCATGTGCTATCTTAACATCGTCGGCACATGTAGCGTGCGTCTGAACGTGTTCGTTTAATGTGCTGAGTCCACCACGTGGCTCAAAGCTGGGAAGTTGCGCCATCTGCATACAGGACGTGTGTCTCAACTTTCCACGCGCTATCGTTGTGCGCTCCACCACCGCATTTCCTCTATTGTTGTAAGTAAATATGTGTAACAGAGTACTTTCATGTATCCTCTGCCATGAGGTGTCCACGGAAACATCCATGTGCTATCTTAACATCGTCGGCACATGTAGCGTGCGTCTGAACGTGTTCGTTTAATGTGCTGAGTCCACCACGTGGCTCAAAGCTGGGGAAGTTGCGCCATCTGCATACAGGACGTGTGTCTCAACTTTCCACGCGCTATCGTTGTGCGCTCCACCACCGCATTTCCTCTATTGTTGTAAGTAAATATGTGTAACAGAGTACTTTCATGTATCCTCTGCCATGAGGTGTCCACGGAAACATCCATGTGCTATCATAACATCGTCGGCACATGTAGCGTGCGTCTGAACGTGTTCGTTTAATGTGCTGAGTCCACCACGTGGCTCAAAGCTGGGGAAGTTGCGCCATCTGCATACAGGACGTTTGTCTCAACTTTCCACGCGCTATCGTTGTGTGCTCCACCACCGCATTTCCTCCATTGTTGTAAGTAAATATGTGTAACAGAGTACTTTCATGTATCCTCTGCCATGAGGTGTCCACGGAAACATCCATGTGCTATCTTAACATCGTCGGCACATGTAGTGTGCGTCTGAACTCGTTCGTTTAATGTGCTGAGTCCACCACGTGGCTCAAAGCTGGGACGTTGCGCCATCTGCATACAGGACGTGTGTCTCAACTTTCCACGCGCTATCGTTGTGCGCTCCACCACCGCATTTCCTCTATTGTTGTAAGTAAATATGTGTAACAGAGTACTTTCATGTATCCTCTGCCATGAGGTGTCCACGGAAACATCCATGTGCTATCTTAACATCGTCGGCACATGTAGCGTGCGTCTGAACTTGTTCGTTTAATGTGCTGAGTCCACCATGTGGCTCAAAGCTGGGAAGTTGCGCCATCTGCATACAGGACGTGTGTCTCAACTTTCCACGCGCTATCGTTGTGCGCTCCACCACCGCATTTCCTCTATTGTTGTAAGTAAATATGTGTAACAGAGTACTTTCATGTATCCTCTGCCATGAGGTGTCCACGGAAACATCCATGTGCTATCTTAACATCGTCGGCACATGTAGCGTGCGTCTGAACGTGTTCGTTTAATGTGCTGAGTCCACCACGTGGCTCAAAGCTGGGGAAGTTGCGCCATCTGCATACAGGACGTGTGTCTCAACTTTCCACGCGCTATCGTTGTGCGCTCCACCACCGCATTTCCTCTATTGTTGTCAGTAAATATGTGTAACAGAGTACTTTCATGTATCCTCTGCCATGAGGTGTCCACGGAAACATCCATGTGCTATCTTAACATCGTCGGCACATGTAGCGTGCGTCTGAACGTGTTCGTTTAATGTGCTGAGTCCACCACGTGGCTCAAAGCTGGGGAAGTTGCGCCATCTGCATACAGGACGTGTGTCTCAACTTTCCACGCGCTATCGTTGTGCGCTCCACCACCGCATTTCCGCTATTGTTGTAAGTAAATATGTGTAACAGAGTACTTTCATGTATCCTCTGCCATGAGGTGTCCACGGAAACATCCATGTGCTATCTTAACATCGTCGGCACATGTAGCGTGCGTCTGAACGTGTTCGTTTAATGTGCTGAGTCCACCACGTGGCTCAAAGCTGGGAAGTTGCGCCATCTGCATACAGGACGTGTGTCTCAACTTTCCACGCGCTATCGTTGTGCGCTCCACCACCTCATTTCCTCTATTGTTGTAAGTAAATATGTGTAACAGAGTACTTTCATGTATCCTCTGCCATGAGGTGTCCACGGAAACATCCATGTGCTATCTTAACATCGTCGGCACATGTAGCGTGCGTCTGAACGTGTTCGTTTAATGTGCTGAGTCCACCACGTGGCTCAAAGCTGGGAAGTTGCGCCATCTGCATACAGGATGTGTGTCTCAACTTTCCACGCGCTATCGTTGTGCGCTCCACCACCGCATTTCCTCTATTGTTGTAAGTAAATATGTGTAACAGAGTACTTTCATGTATCCTCTGCCATGAGGTGTCCACGGAAACATCCATGTGCTATCTTAACATCGTCGGCACATGTAGCGTGCGTCTGAACGTGTTCGTTTAATGTGCTGAGACCACCACGTGGCTCAAAGCTGGGAAGTTGCGTCATCTGCATACAGGACGTGTGTCTCAACTTTCCACGCGCTATCGTTGTGCGCTCCACCACCGCATTTCCTCTATTGTTGTAAGTAAATATGTGTAACAGAGTACTTTCATGTATCCTCTGCCATGAGGTGTCCACGGAAACATCCATGTGCTATCTTAACATCGTCGGCACATGTAGCGTGCGTCTGAACGTGTTCGTTTAATGTGCTGAGTCCACCACGTGGCTCAAAGCTGGGGAAGTTGCGCCATCTGCATACAGGACGTGTGTCTCAACTTTCCACGCGCTATCGTTGTGCGCTCCACCACCGCATTTCCTCTATTGTTGTAAGTAAATATGTGTAACAGAGTACTTTCATGTGTCCTCTGCCATGAGGTGTCCACGGAAACATCCATGTGCTATCTTAACATCGTCGGCACATGTAGCGTGCGTCTGAACGTGTTCGTTTAATGTGCTGAGTCCACCACGTGGCTCAAAGCTGGGGAAGTTGCGCCATCTGCATACAGGACGTGTGTCTCAACTTTCCACGCGCTATCGTTGTGCGCTCCACCACCGCATTTCCTCTATTGTTGTAAGTAAATATGTGTAACAGAGTACTTTCATGTATCCTCTGCCATGAGGTGTCCACGGAAACATCCATGTGCTATCTTAACATCGTCGGCACATGTAGCGTGCGTCTGAACGTGTTCGTTTAATGTGCTGAGTCCACCACGTGGCTCAAAGCTGGGGAAGTTGCGCCATCTGCATACAGGACGTGTGTCTCAACTTTCCACGCGCTATCGTTGTGCGCTCCACCACCGCATTTCCTCTATTGTTGTAAGTAAATATGTGTAACAGAGTACTTTCATGTATCCTCTGCCATGAGGTGTCCACGGAAACATCCATGTGCTATCTTAACATCGTCGGCACATGTAGCGTGCGTCTGAACGTGTTCGTTTAATGTGCTGAGTCCACCACGTGGCTCAAAGCTGGGAAGTTGCGCCATCTGCATACAGGACGTGTGTCTCAACTTTCCACGCGCTATCGTTGTGCGCTCCACCACCGCATTTCCTCTATTGTTGTAAGTAAATATGTGTAACAGAGTACTTTCATGTATCCTCTGCCATGAGGTGTCCACGGAAACATCCATGTGCTATCTTAACATCGTCGGCACATGTAGCGTGCGTCTGAACGTGTTCGTTTAATGTGCTGAGTCCACCACGTGGCTCAAAGCTGGGAAGTTGCGCCATCTGCATACAGGGCGTGTGTCTCAACTTTCCACGCGCTATCGTTGTGCGCTCCACCACCGCATTTCCTCTATTGTTGTAAGTAAATATGTGTAACAGAGTACTTTCATGTATCCTCTGCCATGAGGTGTCCACGGAAACATCCATGTGCTATCTTAACATCGTCGGCACATGTAGCGTGCGTCTGAACGGGTTCGTTTAATGTGCTGAGTCCACCACGTGGCTCAAAGCTGGGAAGTTGCGCCATCTGCATACAGGACGTGTGTCTCAACTTTCCACGCGCTATCGTTGTGCGCTCCACCACCGCATTTCCTCTATTGTTGTAAGTAAATATGTGTAACAGAGTACTTTCATGTATCCTCTGCCATGAGGTGTCCACGGAAACATCCATGTGCTATCTTAACATCGTCGGCACATGTAGCGTGCGTCTGAACGTGTTCGTTTAATGTGCTGAGTCCACCACGTGGCTCAAAGCTGGGGAAGTTGCGCCATCTGCATACAGAACGTGTGTCTCAACTATCCACGCGCTATCGTTGTGCGCTCCACCACCGCATTTCCTCTATTGTTGTAAGTAAATATGTGTAACAGAGTACTTTCATGTGTCCTCTGCCATGAGGTGTCCACGGAAACATCCATGTGCTATCTTAACATCGTCGGCACATGTAGCGTGCGTCTGAACGTGTTCGTTTAATGTGCTGAGTCCACCACGTGGCTCAAAGCAGGGAAGTTGCGCCATCTGCATACAGGACGTGTGTCTCAACTTTCCACGCGCTATCGTTGTGCGCTCCACCACCGCATTTCCTCTATTGTTGTAAGTAAATATGTGTAACAGAGTACTTTCATGTATCCTCTGCCATGAGGTGTCCACGGAAACATCCATGTGCTATCTTAACATCGTCGGCACATGTAGCGTGCGTCTGAACGTGTTCGTTTAATGTGCTGAGTCCACCACGTGGCTCAAAGCTGGGAAGTTGCGCCATCTGCATACAGGACGTGTGTCTCAACTTTCCACGCGCTATCGTTGTGCGCTCCACCACCGCATTTCCTCTATTGTTGTAAGTAAATATGTGTAACAGAGTACTTTCATGTATCCTCTGCCATGAGGTGTCCACGGAAACATCCATGTGCTATCTTAACATCGTCGGCACATGTAGCGTGCGTCTGAACGTGTTCGTTTAATGTGCTGAGTCCACCACGTGGCTCAAAGCTGGGTAGTTGCGCCATCTGCATACAGGGCGTGTGTCTCAACTTTCCACGCGCTATCGTTGTGCGCTCCACCACCGCATTTCCTCTATTGTTGTAAGTAAATATGTGTAACAGAGTACTTTCATGTATCCTCTGCCATGAGGTGTCCACGGAAACATCCATGTGCTATCTTAACATCGTCGGCACATGTAGCGTGCGTCTGAACGGGTTCGTTTAATGTGCTGAGTCCACCACGTGGCTCAAAGCTGGGAAGTTGCGCCATCTGCATACAGGACGTGTGTCTCAACTTTCCACGCGCTATCGTTGTGCGTTCCACCACCGCATTTTCTCTATTGTTGTAAGTAAATATGTGTAACAGAGTACTTTCATGTATCCTCTGCCATGAGGTGTCCACGGAAACATCCATGTGCTATCTTAACATCGTCGGCATATGTAGCGTGCGTCTGAACGTGTTCGTTTAATGTGCTGAGTCCACCACGTGGCTCAAAGCTGGGAAGTTGCGCCATCTGCATACAGGACGTGTGTCTCAACTTTCCACGCGCTATCGTTGTGCGCTCCACCACCGCATTTCCTCTATTGTTGTAAGTAAATATGTGTAACAGAGTACTTTCATGTATCCTCTGCCATGAGGTGTCCACGGAAACATCCATGTGCTATCTTAACATCGTCGGCACATGTAGCGTGCGTCTGAACGTGTTCGTTTAATGTGCTGAGTCCACCACGTGGCTCAAAGCTGGGAAGTTGCGCCATCTGCATACAGGACGTGTGTCTCAACTTTCCACGCGCTATCGTTGTGCGCTCCACCACCGCATTTCCTCTATTGTTGTAAGTAAATATGTGTAACAGAGTACTTTCATGTATCCTCTGCCATGAGGTGTCCACGGAAACATCCATGTGCTATCTTAACATCGTCGGCACATGTAGCGTGCGTCTGAACGTGTTCGTTTAATGTGCTGAGTCCACCACGTGGCTCAAAGCTGGGAAGTTGCGCCATCTGCATACAGGACGTGTGTCTCAACTTTCCACGCGCTATCGTTGTGCGCTCCACCACCGCATTTCCTCTATTGTTGTAAGTAAATATGTGTAACAGAGTACTTTCATGTATCCTCTGCCATGAGGTGTCCACGGAAACATTCATGTGCTATCTTAACATCGTCGGCACATGTAGCGTGCGTCTGAACGTGTTCGTTTAATGTGCTGAGTCCACCACGTGGCTCAAAGCTGGGAAGTTGCGCCATCTGCATACAGGACGTGTGTCTCAACTTTCCACGCGCTATCGTTGTGCGCTCCACCAACGCATTTCCTCTATTGTTGTAAGTAAATATGTGTAACAGAGTACTTTCATGTATCCTCTGCCATGAGGTGTCCACGGAAACATCCATGTGCTATCTTAACATCGTCGGCACATGTAGCGTGCGTCTGAACGTGTTCGTTTAATGTGCTGAGTCCACCACGTGGCTCAAAGCTGGGAAGTTGCGCCATCTGCATACAGGACGTGTGTCTCAACTTTCCACGCGCTATCGTTGTGCGCTCCACCACCGCATTTCCTCTATTGTTGTAAGTAAATATGTGTAACAGAGTACTTTCATGTATCCTCTGCCATGAGGTGTCCACGGAAACATCCATGTGCTATCTTAACATCGTCGGCACATGTAGCGTGCGTCTGAACGTGTTCGTTTAATGTGCTGAGTCCACCACGTGGCTCAAAGCTGGGAAGTTGCGCCATCTGCATACAGGACGTGTGTCTCAACTTTCCACGCGCTATCGTTGTGCGCTCCACCACCGCATTTCCTCTATTGTTGTAAGTAAATATGTGTAACAGAGTACTTTCATGTATCCTCTGCCATGAGGTCTCCACGGAAACATCCATGTGCTATCTTAACATCGTCGGCACATGTAGCGTGCGTCTGAACGTGTTCGTTTAATGTGCTGAGTCCACCACGTGGCTCAAAGCTGGGAAGTTGCGCCATCTGCATACAGGACGTGTGTCTCAACTTAACACGCGCTATCGTTGTGCGCTCCACCACCTCATTTCCTCTATTGTTGTAAGTAAATATGTGTAACAGAGTACTTTCATGTATCCTCTGCCATGAGGTGTCCACGGAAACATCCATGTGCTATCTTAACATCGTCGGCACATGTAGCGTGCGTCTGAACGTGTTCGTTTAATGTGCTGAGTCCACCACGTGGCTCAAAGCTGGGGAAGTTGCGCCATCTGCATACAGGACGTGTATCTCAACTTTCCACGCGCTATCATTGTGCGCTCCACCACCGCATTTCCTCTATTGTTGTAAGTAAATATGTGTAACAGAGTACTTTCATGTATCCTCTGCCATGAGGTGTCCACGGAAACATCCATGTGCTATCTTAACATCGTCGGCACATGTAGCGTGCGTCTGAACGTGTTCGTTTAATGTGCTGAGTCCACCACGTGGCTCAAAGCTGGGGAAGTTGCGCCATCTGCATACAGGACGAGTGTCTCAACTTTCCACGCGCTATCGTTGTGCGCTCCACCACCGCATTTCCTCTATTGTTGTAAGTAAATATGTGTAACAGAGTACTTTCATGTATCCTCTGCCATGAGGTCTCCACGGAAACATCCATGTGCTATCTTAACATCGTCAGCACATGTAGCGTGCGTCTGAACGTGTTCGTTTAATGTGCTGAGTCCACCACGTGGCTCAAAGCTGGGAAGTTGCGCCATCTGCATACAGGACATGTGTCTCAACTATCAACGCGCTATCGTTGTGCGCTCCACCACCGCATTTCCTCCGTTGTTGTAAGTAAATATGTGTAACAGAGTACTTTCATGTATCCTCTGCCATGAGGTGTCCACGGAAACATCCATGTGCTATCTTAACATCGTCGGCACATGTAGCGTGAGTCTGAACGTGTTCGTTTAATGTGCTGAGTCCACCACGTGGCTCAAAGCTGGGAAGTTGCGCCATCTGCATACAGGACGTGTGTCTCAACTTTCCACGCGCTATCGTTGTGTGCTCCACCACCGCATTTCCTCTATTGTTGTAAGTAAATATGTGTAACAGAGTACTTTCATGTATCCTCTGCCATGAGGTGTCCACGGAAACATCCATGTGCTATCTTAACATCGTCGGCACATGTAGCGTGCGTCTGAACGTGTTCGTTTAATGTGCTGAGTCCACCACGTGGCTCAAAGCTGGGAAGTTGCGCCATCTGCATACAGGACGTGTGTCTCAACTTTCCACGCGCTATCGTTGTGCGCTCCACCACCGCATTTCCTCTATTGTTGTAAGTAAATATGTGTAACAGAGTACTTTCATGTATCCTCTGCCATGAGGTGTCCACGGAAACATCCATGAGCTATCTTAACATCGTCGGCATATGTAGCGTGCGTCTGAACGTGTTCGTTTAATGTGCTGAGTCCACCACGTGGCTCAAAGCTGGGGAAGTTGCGCCATCTGCATACAGGACGTGTGTCTCAACTATCCACGCGCTATCGTTGTGCGCTCCACCACTGCTTGTCCTCTATTGTTGTAAGTAAATATGTGTAACAGAGTACTTTCATGTATCCTCTGCCATGAGGTGTCCACGGAAACATCCATGTGCTATCATAACATCGTCGGCACATGTAGCGTGCGTCTGAACGTGTTCGTTTAATGTGCTGAGTCCACCACGTGGCTCAAAGCTGGGAAGTTGCGCCATCTGCATACAGGACGTGTGTCTCAACTTTCCACGCGCTATCGTTGTGCGCTCCACCACCGCATTTCCTCTATTGTTGTAAGTAAATATGTGTAACAGAGTACTTTCATGTATCCTCTGCCATGAGGTGTCCACGGAAACATCCATGTGCTATCTTAACATCGTCGGCACATGTAGCGTGCGTCTGAACGTGTTCGTTTAATGTGCTGAGTCCACCACGTGGCTCAAAGCTGGGAAGTTGCGCCATCTGCATACAGGACGTGTGTCTCAACTTTCCACGCGCTATCGTTGTGCGCTCCACCACCGCATTTCCTCTATTGTTTTAAGTAAATATGTGTAACAGAGTACTTTCATGTATCCTCTGCCATGAGGTGTCCACGGAAACATCCATGTGCTATCTTAACATCGTCGGCATATGTAGCGTGCGTCTGAACGTGTTCGTTTAATGTGCTGAGTCCACCACATGGCTCAAAGCTGGGGAAGTTGCGCCATCTGCATACAGGACGTGTGTCTCAACTTTCCACGCGCTATCGTTGTGCGCTCCACCACCGCATTTCCTCTATTGTTGTAAGTAAATATGTGTAACAGAGTACTTTATGTATCCTCTGCCATGAGGTCTCCACGGAAACATCCATGTGCTATATTAACATCGTCAGCACATGTAGCGTGCGTCTGAACGTGTTCGTTTAATGTGCTGAGTCCACCACGTGGCTCAAAGCTGGGAAGTTGCGCCATCTGCATACAGGACATGTGTCTCAACTTTCAACGCGCTATCGTTGTGCACTCCACCACCGCATTTCCTCTATTGTTGTAAGTAAATATGTGTAACAGAGTACTTTCATGTATCCTCTGCCATGAGGTGTCCACGGAAACATCCATGTGCTATCTTAACATCGTCGGCACATGTAGCGTGAGTCTGAACGTGTTCGTTTAATGTGCTGAGTCCACCACGTGGCTCAAAGCTGGGAAGTTGCGCCATCTGCATACAGGACGTGTGTCTCAACTTTCCACGCGCTATCGTTGTGCGCTCCACCACCGCATTTCCTCTATTGTTGTAAGTAAATATGTGTAACAGAGTACTTTCATGTATCCTCTGCCATGAGGTGTCCACGGAAACATCCATGTGCTATCTTAACATCGTCGGCACATGTAGCGTGCGTCTGAACGTGTTCGTTTAATGTGCTGAGTCCACCACGTGGCTCAAAGCTGGGAAGTTGCGCCATCTGCATACAGGACGTGTGTCTCAACTTTCCACGCGCTATCGTTGTGCGCTCCACCACCGCATTTCCTCTATTGTTGTAAGTAAATATGTGTAACAGAGTACTTTCATGTATCCTCTGCCATGAGGTGTCCACGGAAACATCCATGTGCTATCTTAACATCGTCGGCACATGTAGCGTGCGTCTGAACGTGTTCGTTTAATGTGCTGAGTCCACCACGTGGCTCAAAGCTGGGAAGTTGCGCCATCTGCATACAGGACGTGTGTCTCAACTTTCCACGCGCTATCGTTGTGCGCTCCACCACCGCATTTCCTCTATTGTTGTAAGTAAATATGTGTAACAGAGTACTTTCATGTATCCTCTGTCATGAGGTGTCCACGGAAACATCCATGTGCTATCTTAACATCGTCGGCACATGTAGCGTGCGTCTGAACGTGTTCGTTTAATGTGCTGAGTCCACCACGTGGCTCAAAGCTGGGGAAGTTGCGCCATCTGCATACAGGACGTGTGTCTCAACTTTCCACGCGCTATCGTTGTGCGCTCCACCACCGCATTTCCTCTATTGTTGTAAGTAAATATGTGTAACAGAGTACTTTCATGTATCCTCTGCCATGAGGTGTCCACGGAAACATCCATGTGCTATCTTAACATCGTCGGCACATGTAGCGTGCGTCTGAACGTGTTCGTTTAATGTGCTGAGTCCACCACGTGGCTCAAAGCTGGGGAAGTTGCGCCATCTGCATACAGGACGTGTGTCTCAACTTTCCACGCGCTATCGTTGTGCGCTCCACCATCGCATTTCCTCTATTGTTGTAAGTAAATATGTGTAACAGAGTACTTTCATGTATCCTCTGCCATGAGGTGTCCACGGAAACATCCATGTGCTATCTTAACATCGTCGGGACATGTAGTGTGCGTCTGAACGTGTTCGTTTAATGTGCTGAGTCCACCACGTGGCTCAAAGCTGGGGAAGTTGCGCCATCTGCATACAGGACGTGTGTCTCAACTTTCCACGCGCTATCGTTGTGCGCTCCACCACCGCATTTCCTCTATTGTTGTAAGTAAATATGTGTAACAGAGTACTTTCATGTATCCCCTGCCATGAGGTGTCCACGGAAACATTCATGTGCTATCTTAACATCGTCGGCACATGTAGCGTGCGTCTGAACGTGTTCGTTTAATGTGCTGAGTCCACCACATGGCTCAAAGCTGGGAAGTTGCGCCATCTGCATACAGGACGTGTGTCTCAACTTTCCACGCGCTATCGTTGTGCGCTCCACCACCGCATTTCCTCTATTGTTGTAAGTAAATATGTGTAACAGAGTACTTTCATGTATCCTCTGCCATGAGGTGTCCACGGAAACATCCATGTGCTATCTTAACATCGTCGGCACATGTAGCGTGCGTCTGAACGTGTTCGTTTAATGTGCTGAGTCCACCACGTGGCTCAAAGCTGGGAAGTTGCGCCATCTGCATACAGGACATGTGTCTCAACTTTCCACGCGCTATCGTTGTGCGCTCCACCACCGCATTTCCTCTATTGTTGTAAGTAAATATGTGTAACAGAGTACTTTCATGTATCCTCTGCCATGAGGTGTCCACGGAAACATCCATGTGCTATCTTAACATCGTCGGCACATGTAGCGTGCGTCTGAACGTGTTCGTTTAATGTGCTGAGTCCACCACATGGCTCAAAGCTGGGAAGTTGCGCCATCTGCATACAGGACGTGCGTCTCAACTTTCCACGCGCTATCGTTGTGCGCTCCACCACCGCATTTCCTCTATTGTTGTAAGTAAATATGTGTAACAGAGTACTTTCATGTATCCTCTGCCATGTGTCCACGGAAACATCCATGTGCTATCTTAACATCGTCGGCACATGTAGCGTGCGTCTGAACGTGTTCGTTTAATGTGCTGAGTCCACCACGTGGCTCAAAGCTGGGGAAGTTGCGCCATCTGCTTACAGGACGTGTGTCTCAACTTTCCACGCGCTATCATTGTGCGCTCCACCACCGCATTTCCTCTATTGTTGTAAGTAAATATGTGTAACAGAGTACTTTCATGTATCCTCTGCCATGAGGTGTCCACGGAAACATCCATGTGCTATCTTAACTTCGTCGGCACATGTAGCGTGCGTCTGAACGTGTTCGTTTAATGTGCTGAGTCCACCACGTGGCTCAAAGCTGGGGAAGTTGCGCCATCTGCATACAGGACGTGTGTCTCAACTTTCCACGCGCTATCGTTGTGCGCTCCACCACCGCATTTCCTCTATTGTTGTAAGTAAATATGTGTAACAGAGTACTTTCATGTATCCTCTGCCATGAGGTGTCCACGGAAACATCCATGTGCTATCTTAACATCGTCGGCACATGTAGTGTGCGTCTGAACGTGTTCGTTTAATGTGCTGAGTCCACCACGTGGCTCAAAGCTGGGGAAGTTGCGCCATCTGCATACAGGACGTGTGTCTCAACTTTCCACGCGCTATCGTTGTGCGCTCCACCACCGCATTTCCTCTATTGTTGTAAGTAAATATGTGTAACAGAGTACTTTCATGTATCCTCTGCCATGAGGTGTCCACGGAAACATTCACGTACTATCTTAACATCGTCGGCACATGTAGCGTGCGTCTGAACGTGTTCGTTTAATGTGCTGAGTCCACCACGTGGCTCAAAGCTGGGAAGTTGCGCCATCTGCATACAGGACGTGTGTCTCAACTTTCCACGTGCTATCGTTGTGCGCTCCACCACCGCATTTCCTCTATTGTTGTAAGTAAATATGTGTAACAGAGTACTTTCATGTATCCTCTGCCATGAGGTGTCCACGGAAACATCCATGTGCTATCTTAACATCGTCGGCACATGTAGCGTGCATCTGAACGTGTTCGTTTAATGTGCTGAGTCCACCACGTGGCTCAAAGCTGGGAAGTTGCGCCATCTGCATACAGGACGTGTGTCTCAACTTTCCACGCGCTATCGTTGTGCGCTCCACCACCTCATTTCCTCTATTGTTGTAAGTAAATATGTGTAACAGAGTACTTTCATGTATCCTCTGCCATGAGGTGTCCACGGAAACATCCATGTGCTATCTTAACATCGTCGGCACATGTAGCGTGCGTCTGAACGTGTTCGTTTAATGTGCTGAGTCCACCACATGGCTCAAAGCTGGGAAGTTGCGCCATCTGCATACAGGACGTGTGTCTCAACTTTCCACGCGCTATCGTTGTGCGCTCCACCACCGCATTTCCTCTATTGTTGTAAGTAAATATGTGTAACAGAGTACTTTCATGTATCCTCTGCCATGAGGTGTCCACGGAAACATCCATGTGCTATCTTAACATCGTCGGCACATGTAGCGTGCGTCTGAACGTGTTCGTTTAATGTGCTGAGTCCACCACGTGGCTCAAAGCTGGGAAGTTGCGCCATCTGCATACAGGACGTGTGTCTCAACTTTCCACGCGCTATCGTTGTGCGCTCCACCACCGCATTTCCTCTATTGTTGTAAGTAAATATGTGTAACAGAGTACTTTCATGTATCCTCTGTCATGAGGTGTCCACGGAAACATCCATGTGCTATCTTAACATCGTCGGCACATGTAGCGTGCGTCTGAACGTGTTCGTTTAATGTGCTGAGTCCACCACGTGGCTCAAAGCTGGGGAAGTTGCGCCATCTGCATACAGGACGTGTGTCTCAACTTTCCACGCGCTATCGTTGTGCGCTCCACCACCGCATTTCCTCTATTGTTGTAAGTAAATATGTGTAACAGAGTACTTTCATGTATCCTCTGCCATGAGGTGTCCACGGAAACATCCATGTGCTATCTTAACATCGTCGACACATGTAGCGTGCGTCTGAACGTGTTCGTTTAATGTGCTGAGTCCACCACGTGGCTCAAAGCTGGGGAAGTTGCGCCATCTGCATACAGGACGTGTGTCTCAACTTTCCACGCGCTATCGTTGTGCGCTCCACCATCGCATTTCCTCTATTGTTGTAAGTAAATATGTGTAACAGAGTACTTTCATGTATCCTCTGCCATGAGGTGTCCACGGAAACATCCATGTGCTATCTTAACATCGTCGGCACATGTAGTGTGCGTCTGAACGTGTTCGTTTAATGTGCTGAGTCCACCACGTGGCTCAAAGCTGGGGAAGTTGCGCCATCTGCATACAGGACGTGTGTCTCAACTTTCCACGCGCTATCGTTGTGCGCTCCACCACCGCATTTCCTCTATTGTTGTAAGTAAATATGTGTAACAGAGTACTTTCATGTATCCCCTGCCATGAGGTGTCCACGGAAACATTCATGTGCTATCTTAACATCGTCGGCACATGTAGCGTGCGTCTGAACGTGTTCGTTTAATGTGCTGAGTCCACCACATGGCTCAAAGCTGGGAAGTTGCGCCATCTGCATACAGGACGTGTGTCTCAACTTTCCACGCGCTATCGTTGTGCGCTCCACCACCGCATTTCCTCTATTGTTGTAAGTAAATATGTGTAACAGAGTACTTTCATGTATCCTCTGCCATGAGGTGTCCACGGAAACATCCATGTGCTATCTTAACATCGTCGGCACATGTAGCGTGCGTCTGAACGTGTTCGTTTAATGTGCTGAGTCCACCACGTGGCTCAAAGCTGGGAAGTTGCGCCATCTGCATACAGGACATGTGTCTCAACTTTCCACGCGCTATCGTTGTGCGCTCCACCACCGCATTTCCTCTATTGTTGTAAGTAAATATGTGTAACAGAGTACTTTCATGTATCCTCTGCCATGAGGTGTCCACGGAAACATCCATGTGCTATCTTAACATCGTCGGCACATGTAGCGTGCGTCTGAACGTGTTCGTTTAATGTGCTGAGTCCACCACATGGCTCAAAGCTGGGAAGTTGCGCCATCTGCATACAGGACGTGCGTCTAAACTTTCCACGCGCTATCGTTGTGCGCTCCACCACCGCATTTCCTCTATTGTTGTAAGTAAATATGTGTAACAGAGTACTTTCATGTATCCTCTGCCATGTGTCCACGGAAACATCCATGTGCTATCTTAACATCGTCGGCACATGTAGCGTGCGTCTGAACGTGTTCGTTTAATGTGCTGAGTCCACCACGTGGCTCAAAGCTGGGGAAGTTGCGCCATCTGCTTACAGGACGTGTGTCTCAACTTTCCACGCGCTATCATTGTGCGCTCCACCACCGCATTTCCTCTATTGTTGTAAGTAAATATGTGTAACAGAGTACTTTCATGTATCCTCTGCCATGAGGTGTCCACGGAAACATCCATGTGCTATCTTAACATCGTCGGCACATGTAGCGTGCGTCTGAACGTGTTCGTTTAATGTGCTGAGTCCACCACGTGGCTCAAAGCTGGGGAAGTTGCGCCATCTGCATACAGGACGTGTGTCTCAACTTTCCACGCGCTATCGTTGTGCGCTCCACCACCGCATTTCCTCTATTGTTGTAAGTAAATATGTGTAACAGAGTACTTTCATGTATCCTCTGCCATGAGGTGTCCACGGAAACATCCATGTGCTATCTTAACATCGTCGGCACATGTAGTGTGCGTCTGAACGTGTTCGTTTAATGTGCTGAGTCCACCACGTGGCTCAAAGCTGGGGAAGTTGCGCCATCTGCATACAGGACGTGTGTCTCAACTTTCCACGCGCTATCGTTGTGCGCTCCACCACCGCATTTCCTCTATTGTTGTAAGTAAATATGTGTAACAGAGTACTTTCATGTATCCTCTGCCATGAGGTGTCCACGGAAACATTCACGTACTATCTTAATATCGTCGGCACATGTAGCGTGCGTCTGAACGTGTTCGTTTAATGTGCTGAGTCCACCACGTGGCTCAAAGCTGGGAAGTTGCGCCATCTGCATACAGGACGTGTGTCTCAACTTTCCACGTGCTATCGTTGTGCGCTCCACCACCGCATTTCCTCTATTGTTGTAAGTAAATATGTGTAACAGAGTACTTTCATGTATCCTCTGCCATGAGGTGTCCACGGAAACATCCATGTGCTATCTTAACATCGTCGGCACATGTAGCGTGCATCTGAACGTGTTCGTTTAATGTGCTGAGTCCACCACGTGGCTCAAAGCTGGGAAGTTGCGCCATCTGCATACAGGACGTGTGTCTCAACTTTCCACGCGCTATCGTTGTGCGCTCCACCACCTCATTTCCTCTATTGTTGTAAGTAAATATGTGTAACAGAGTACTTTCATGTATCCTCTGCCATGAGGTGTCCACGGAAACATCCATGTGCTATCTTAACATCGTCGGCACATGTAGCGTGCGTCTGAACGTGTTCGTTTAATGTGCTGAGTCCACCACATGGCTCAAAGCTGGGAAGTTGCGCCATCTGCATACAGGACGTGTGTCTCAACTTTCCACGCGCTATCGTTGTGCGCTCCACCACCGCATTTCCTCTATTGTTGTAAGTAAATATGTGTAACAGAGTACTTTCATGTATCCTCTGCCATGTGTCCACGGAAACATCCATGTGCTATCTTAACATCGTCGGCACATGTAGCGTGCGTCTGAACGTGTTCGTTTAATGTGCTGAGTCCACCACGTGGCTCAAAGCTGGGGAAGTTGCGCCATCTGCATACAGGACGTGTGTCTCAACTTTCCACGCGCTATCGTTGTGCGCTCCACCACCGCATTTCCTCTATTGTTGTAAGTAAATATGTGTAACAGAGTACTTTCATGTATCCTCTGCCATGAGGTGTCCACGGAAACATCCATGTGCTATCTTAACATCGTCGGCACATGTAGTGTGCGTCTGAACGTGTTCGTTTAAGTGCTGAGTCCACCACGTGGCTCAAAGCTGGGAAGTTGCGCCATCTGCATACAGGACGTGTGTCTCAACTTTCCACGCGCTATCGTTGTGCGCTCCACCACCGCATTTCTTCTATTGTTGTAAGTAAATATGTGTAACAGAGTACTTTCATGTATCCTCTGCCATGAGGTGTCCACGGAAACATCCATGTGCTATCTTAACATCGTCGGCACATGTAGCGTGCGTGTGAACGTGTTCGTTTAATGTGCTGAGTCCACCACGTGGCTCAAAGCTGGGAAGTTGCGCCATCTGCATACAGGACGTGTGTCTCAACTTTCCACGCGCTATCGTTGTGCGCTCCACCACCGCATTTCCTCTATTGTTGTAAGTAAATATGTGTAACAGAGTACTTTCATGTATCCTCTGCCATGAGGTGTCCACGGAAACATCCATGTGCTATCTTAACATCGTCGGCACATGTAGCGTGCGTCTGAACGTGTTCGTTTAATGTGCTGAGTCCACCACGTGGCTCAAAGCTGGGAAGTTGCGCCATCTGCATACAGGACGTGTGTCTCAACTTTCCACGCGCTATCATTGTGCGCTCCACCACCGCATTTCCTCTATTGTTGTAAGTAAATATGTGTAACAGAGTACTTTCATGTATCCTCTGCCATGAGGTGTCCACGGAAACATCCATGTGCTATCTTAACATCGTCGGCACATGTAGCGTGCGTCTGAACGTGTTCGTTTAATGTGCTGAGTCCACCACATGGCTCAAAGCTGGGGAAGTTGCGCCATCTGCATACAGGACGTGTGTCTCAACTTTCCACGCGCTATCGTTGTGCGCTTCACCACCGCATTTCCTCTATTGTTGTAAGTAAATATGTGTAACAGAGTACTTTCATGTATCCTCTGCCATGAGGTGTCCACGGAAACATCCATGTGCTATCTTAACATCGTCGGCACATGTAGCGTGCGTCTGAACGTGTTCGTTTAATGTGCTGAGTCCACCACGAGGCTCAAAGCTGGGAAGTTGCGCCATCTGCATACAGGACATGTGTCTCAACTTTCCACGCGCTATCGTTGTGCGCTCCACCACCGCATTTCCTCTATTGTTGTAAGTAAATATGTGTAACAGAGTACTTTCATGTATCCTCTGCCATGAGGTGTCCACGGAAACATCCATGTGCTATCTTAACATCGTCGGCACATGTAGCGTGCGTCTGAACGTGTTCGTTTAATGTGCTGAGTCCACCACATGGCTCAAAGCTGGGAAGTTGCGCCATCTGCATACAGGACGTGTGTCTCAACTTTCCACGCGCTATCGTTGTGCGCTCCACCACCGCATTTCCTCTATTGTTGTAAGTAAATATGTGTAACAGAGTACTTTCATGTATCCTCTGCCATGTGTCCACGGAAACATCCATGTGCTATCTTAACATCGTCGGCACATGTAGCGTGCGTCTGAACGTGTTCGTTTAATGTGCTGAGTCCACCACGTGGCTCAAAGCTGGGGAAGTTGCGCCATCTGCATACAGGACGTGTGTCTCAACTTTCCACGCGCTATCGTTGTGCGCTCCACCACCGCATTTCCTCTATTGTTGTAAGTAAATATGTGTAACAGAGTACTTTCATGTATCCTCTGCCATGAGGTGTCCACGGAAACATCCATGTGCTATCTTAACATCGTCGGCACATGTAGCGTGCGTCTGAACGTGTTCGTTTAATGTGCTGAGTCCACCACGTGGCTCAAAGCTGGGGAAGTTGCGCCATCTGCATACAGGACGTGTGTCTCAACTTTCCACGCGCTATCGTTGTGCGCTCCACCATCGCATTTCCTCTATTGTTGTAAGTAAATATGTGTAACAGAGTACTTTCATGTATCCTCTGCCATGAGGTGTCCACGGAAACATCCATGTGCTATCTTAACATCGTCGGCACATGTAGTGTGCGTCTGAACGTGTTCGTTTAATGTGCTGAGTCCACCACGTGGCTCAAAGCTGGGGAAGTTGCGCCATCTGCATACAGGACGTGTGTCTCAACTTTCCACGCGCTATCGTTGTGCGCTCCACCACCGCATTTCCTCTATTGTTGTAAGTAAATATGTGTAACAGAGTACTTTCATGTATCCTCTGCCATGAGGTGTCCACGGAAACATTCATGTGCTATCTTAACATCGTCGGCACATGTAGCGTGCGTCTGAACGTGTTCGTTTAATGTGCTGAGTCCACCACGTGGCTCAAAGCTGGGAAGTTGCGCCATCTGCATACAGGACGTGTGTCTCAACTTTCCACGCGCTATCGTTGTGCGCTCCACCACCGCATTTCCTCTATTGTTGTAAGTAAATATGTGTAACAGAGTACTTTCATGTATCCTCTGCCATGAGGTGTCCACGGAAACATCCATGTGCTATCTTAACATCGTCGGCACACGTAGCGTGCGTCTGAACGTGTTCGTTTAATGTGCTGAGTCCACCACGTGGCTCAAAGCTGGGAAGTTGCGCCATCTGCATACAGGACGTGTGTCTCAACTTTCCACGCGCTATCGTTGTGCGCTCCACCACCTCATTTCCTCTATTGTTGTAAGTAAATATGTGTAACAGAGTACTTTCATGTATCCTCTGCCATGAGGTGTCCACGGAAACATCCATGTGCTATCTTAACATCGTCGGCACATGTAGCGTGCGTCTGAACGTGTTCGTTTAATGTGCTGAGTCCACCACATTGCTCAAAGCTGGGAAGTTGCGCCATCTGCATACAGGACGTGTGTCTCAACTTTCCACGCGCTATCGTTGTGCGCTCCACCACCGCATTTCCTCTATTGTTGTAAGTAAATATGTGTAACAGAGTACTTTCATGTATCCTCTGCCATGTGTCCACGGAAACATCCATGTGCTATCTTAACATCGTCGGCACATGTAGCGTGCGTCTGAACGTGTTCGTTTAATGTGCTGAGTCCACCACGTGGCTCAAAGCTGGGGAAGTTGCGCCATCTGCATACAGGACGTGTGTCTCAACTTTCCACGCGCTATCGTTGTGCGCTCCACCACCGCATTTCCTCTATTGTTGTAAGTAAATATGTGTAACAGAGTACTATCATGTATCCTCTGCCATGAGGTGTCCACTGAAACATCCATGTGCTATCTTAACATCGTCGGCACATGTAGCGTGCGTCTGAACGTGTTCGTTTAATGTGCTGAGTCCACCACGTGGCTCAAAGCTGGGAAGTTGCGCCATCTGCATACAGGACGTGTGTCTCAACTTTCCACACGCTATCGTTGTGCGCTCCACCACCGCATTTCTTCTATTGTTGTAAGTAAATATGTGTAACAGAGTACTTTCATGTATCCTCTGCCATGAGGTGTCCACGGAAACATCCATGTGCTATCTTAACATCGTCGGCACATGTAGCGTGCGTGTGAACGTGTTCGTTTAATGTGCTGAGTCCACCACGTGGCTCAAAGCTGGGAAGTTGCGCCATCTGCATACAGGACGTGTGTCTCAACTTTCCACGCGCTATCGTTGTGCGCTCCACCACCGCATTTCCTCTATTGTTGTAAGTAAATATGTGTAACAGAGTACTTTCATGTATCCTCTGCCATGAGGTGTCCACGGAAACATCCATGTGCTATCTTAACATCGTCGGCACATGTAGCGTGCGTCTGAACGTGTTCGTTTAATGTGCTGAGTCCACCACGTGGCTCAAAGCTGGGAAGTTGCGCCATCTGCATACAGGACGTGTGTCTCAACTTTCCACGCGCTATCATTGTGCGCTCCACCACCGCATTTCCTCTATTGTTGTAAGTAAATATGTGTAACAGAGTACTTTCATGTATCCTCTGCCATGAGGTGTCCACGGAAACATCCATGTGCTATCTTAACATCGTCGGCACATGTAGCGTGCGTCTGAACGTGTTCGTTTAATGTGCTGAGTCCACCACATGGCTCAAAGCTGGGAAGTTGCGCCAACTGCATACAGGACGTGTGTCTCAACTTTCCACGCGCTATCGTTGTGCGCTCCACCACCGCATTTCCTCTATTGTTGTAAGTAAATATGTGTAACAGAGTACTTTCATGTATCCTCTGCCATGAGGTGTCACGGAAACATCCATGTGCTATCTTAACATCGTCGGCACATGTAGCGTGCGTCTGAACGTGTTCGTTTAATGTGCTGAGTCCACCACGTGGCTCAAAGCTGGGGAAGTTGCGCCATCTGCATACAGGACGTGTGTCTCAACTTTCCACGCGCTATCGTTGTGCGGTCCACCACCGCATTTCCTCTATTGTTGTAAGTAAATATGTGTAACAGAGTACTTTCATGTATCCTCTGCCATGAGGTGTCCACGGAAACATCCATGTGCTATCTTAACATCGTCGGCACATGTAGCGTGCGTCTGAACGTGTTCGTTTAATGTGCTGAGTCCACCACGTGGCTCAAAGCTGGGGAAGTTGCGCCATCTGCATACAGGACGTGTGTCTCAACTTTCCACGCGCTATCGTTGTGCGCTCCACCATCGCATATCCTCTATTGTTGTAGGTAAATATGTGTAACAGAGTTCTTTCATGTATCCTCTGCCATGAGGTGTCCACGGAAACATCCATGTGCTATCTTAACATCGTCGGCACATGTAGCGTGCGTCTGAACGTGTTCGTTTAATGTGCTGAGTCCACCACGTGGCTCAAAGCTGGGAAGTTGCGCCATCTGCATACAGGACGTGTGTCTCAACTTTCCACGCGCTATCGTTGTGCGCTCCACCACCGCATTTCCTCTATTGTTGTAAGTAAATATGTGTAACAGAGTACTTTCATGTATCCTCTGCCATGAGGTGTCCACGGAAACATCCATGTGCTATCTTAACATCTTCGGCACATGTAGCGTGCGTCTGAACGTGTTCGTTTAATGTGCTGAGTCCACCACGTGGCTCAAAGCTGGGAAGTTGCGCCATATGCATACAGGACGTGTGTCTCAACTTTCCACGCGCTATCGTTGTGCGCTCCACCACCGCATTTCCTCTATTGTTGTAAGTAAATATGTGTAACAGAGTACTTTCATGTATCCTCTGCCATGAGGTGTCCACGGAAACATCCATGTGCTATCTTAACATCGTCGGCACATGTAGCGTGCGTCTGAACGTGTTCGTTTAATGTGCTGAGTCCACCACGTGGCTCAAAGCTGGGGAAGTTGCGCCATCTGCATACAGGACGTGTGTCTCAACTTTCCACGCGCTATCGTTGTGTGCTCCACCACCGCATTTCCTCTATTGTTGTAAGTAAATATGTGTAACAGAGTACTTTCATGTATCCTCTGCCATGAGGTGTCCACGGAAACATCCATGTGCTATCTTAACATCGTCGGCACATGTAGCGTGCGTCTGAACGTGTTCGTTTAATGTGCTGAGTCCACCACGTGGCTCAAAGCTGGGAAGTTGCGCCATCTGCATACAGGACGTGTGTCTCAACTTTCCACGCGCTATCGTTGTGCGCTCCACCACCGCATTTCCTCTATTGTTGTAAGTAAATATGTGTAACAGAGTACTTTCATGTATCCTCTGCCATGAGGTGTCCACGGAAACATCCATGTGCTATCTTAACATCGTCGGCACATGTAGCGTGCGTCTGAACGTGTTCGTTTAATGTGCTGAGTCCACCACGTGGCTCAAAGCTGGGAAGTTGCGCCATCTGCATACAGGACGTGTGTCTCAACTTTCCACGCGCTATCGTTGTGCGCTCCACCACCGCATTTCCTCTATTGTTGTAAGTAAATATGTGTAACAGAGTACTTTCAGGTATCCTCTGCCATGAGGTGTCCACGGAAACATCCATGTGCTATCTTAACATCGTCGGCACATGTAGCGTGCGTCTGAACGTGTTCGTTTAATGTGCTGAGTCCACCACGTGGCTCAAAGCTGGGAAGTTGCGCCATCTGCATACAGGACGTGTGTCTCAACTTTCCACGCGCTATCGTTGTGCGCTCCACCACCGCATTTCCTCTATTGTTGTAAGTAAATATGTGTAACAGAGTACTTTCATGTATCCTCTGCCATGAGGTGTCCACGGAAACATCCATGTGCTATCTTAACATCGTCGGCACATGTAGCGTGCGTCTGAACGTGTTCGTTTAATGTGCTGAGTCCACCACGTGGCTCAAAGCTGGGGAAGTTGCGCCATCTGCATACAGGACGTGTATCTCAACTTTCCACGCGCTATCATTGTGCGCTCCACCACCGCATTTCCTCTATTGTTGTAAGTAAATATGTGTAACAGAGTACTTTCATGTATCCTCTGCCATGAGGTGTCCACGGAAACATCCATGTGCTATCTTAACATCGTCGGCACATGTAGCGTGCGTCTGAACGTGTTCGTTTAATGTGCTGAGTCCACCACGTGGCTCAAAGCTGGGGAAGTTGCGCCATCTGCATACAGGACGTGTGTCTCAACTTTCCACGCGCTATCGTTGTGCGCTCCACCATCGCATTTCCTCTATTGTTGTAAGTAAATATGTGTAACAGAGTACTTTCATGTATCCTCTGCCATGAGGTCTCCACGGAAACATCCATGTGCTATCTTAACATCGTCAGCACATGTAGCGTGCGTCTGAACGTGTTCGTTTAATGTGCTGAGTCCACCACGTGGCTCAAAGCTGGGATGTTGCGCCATCTGCATACAGGACGTGTGTCTCAACTTTCCACGCGCTTTCGTTGTGCGCTCCACCACCGCATTTCCTCTATTGTTGTAAGTAAATATGTGTAACAGAGTACTTTCATGTATCCTCTGCCATGAGGTGTCCACGGAAACATCCATGTGCTATCTTAACATCGTCGGCATATGTAGCGTGCGTCTGAACGTGTTCGTTTAATGTGCTGAGTCCACCACGTGGCTCAAAGCTGGGGAAGTTGCGCCATCTGCATACAGGACGTGTGTCTCAACATTCCACGCGCTATCGTTGTGCGCTCCACCACCGCATTTCCTCTATTGTTGTAAGTAAATATGTGTAACAGAGTACTTTCATGTATCCTCTGCCATGTGTCCACGGAAACATCCATGTGCTATCTTAACATCGTCGGCACATGTAGCGTGCGTCTGAACGTGTTCGTTTAATGTGCTGAGTCCACCACGTGGCTCAAAGCTGGGGAAGTTGCGCCATCTGCATACAGGACGTGTGTCTCAACTTTCCACGCGCTATCGTTGTGCGCTCCACCACCGCATTTCCTCTATTGTTGTAAGTAAATATGTGTAACAGAGTACTTTCATGTATCCTCTGCCATGAGGTGTCCACGGAAACATCCATGTGCTATCTTAACATCGTCGGCACATGTAGCGTGCGTGTGAACGTGTTCGTTTAATGTGCTGAGTCCACCACGTGGCTCAAAGCTGGGAAGTTGCGCCATCTGCATACAGGACGTGTGTCTCAACTTTCCATGCGCTATCGTTGTGCGCTCCACCACCGCATTTCCTCTATTGTTGTAAGTAAATATGTGTAACAGAGTACTTTCATGTATCCTCTGCCATGAGGTGTCCACGGAAACATCCATGTGCTATCTTAACATCGTCGGCACATGTAGCGTGCGTCTGAACGTGTTCGTTTAATGTGCTGAGTCCACCACGTGGCTCAAAGCTGGGAAGTTGCGCCATCTGCATACAGGACGTGTGTCTCAACTTTCCACGCGCTATCGTTGTGCGCTCCACCACCGCATTTCCTCTATTGTTGTAAGTAAATATGTGTAACAGAGTACTTTCATGTATCCTCTGCCATGAGGTGTCCACGGAAACATCCATGTGCTATCTTAACATCGTCGGCATATGTAGCGTGCGTCTGAACGTGTTCGTTTAATGTGCTGAGTCCACCACGTGGCTCAAAGCTGGGGAAGTTGCGCCATCTGCATACAGGACGTGTGTCTCAACTTTCCACGCGCTATCGTTGTGCGCTCCACCACCGCATTTCCTCTATTGTTGTAAGTAAATATGTGTAACAGAGTACTTTCATGTATCCTCTGCCATGAGGTGTCCACGGAAACATCCATGTGCTATCTTAACATCGTCGGCACATGTAGCGTGCGTCTGAACGTGTTCGTTTAATGTGCTGAGTCCACCACGTGGCTCAAAGCTGGGAAGTTGCGCCATCTGCATACAGGACGTGTGTCTCAACTTTCCACGCGCTATCGTTGTGCGCTCCACCACCGCATTTCCTCTATTGTTGTAAGTAAATATGTGTAACAGAGTACTTTCATGTATCCTCTGCCATGAGGTGTCCACGGAAACATCCATGTGCTATCTTAACATCGTCGGCACATGTAGCGTGCGTGTGAACGTGTTCGTTTAATGTGCTGAGTCCACCACGTGGCTCAAAGCTGGGAAGTTGCGCCATCTGCATACAGGACGTGTGTCTCAACTTTCCACGCGCTATCGTTGTGCGCTCCACCACCGCATTTCCTCTATTGTTGTAAGTAAATATGTGTAACAGAGTACTTTCATGTATCCTCTGCCATGAGGTGTCCACGGAAACATCCATGTGCTATCTTAACATCGTCGGCACATGTAGCGTGCGTCTGAACGTGTTCGTTTAATGTGCTGAGTCCACCACGTGGCTCAAAGCTGGGAAGTTGCGCCAACTGCATACAGGACATGTGTCTCAACTTTCCACGCGCTATCGTTGTGCGCTCCACCACCGCATTTCCTCTATTGTTGTAAGTAAATATGTGTAACAGAGTACTTTCATGTATCCTCTGCCATGAGGTGTCCACGGAAACATCCATGTGCTATCTTAACATCGTCGGCACATGTAGCGTGCGTCTGAACGTGTTCGTTTAATGTGCTGAGTCCACCACGTGGCTCAAAGCTGGGAAGTTGCGCCATCTGCATACAGGACGTGTGTCTCAACTTTCCACGCGCTATCGTTGTGCGCTCCACCACCGCATTTCCTCTATTGTTGTAAGTAAATATGTGTAACAGAGTACTTTCATGTATCCTCTGCCATGAGGTGTCCACGGAAACATCCATGTGCTATCTTAACATCGTCGGCACATGTAGCGTGCGTCCGAACGTGTTCGTTTAATGTGCTGAGTCCACCACGTGGCTCAAAGCTGGGAAGTTGCGCCATCTGCATTCAGGACGTGTGTCTCAACTTTCCACGCGCTATCGTTGTGCGCTCCACCACCGCATTTCCTCTATTGTTGTAAGTAAATATGTGTAACAGAGTACTTTCATGTATCCTCTGCCATGAGGTGTCCACGGAAACATCCATGTGCTATCTTAACATCGTCGGCACATGTAGCGTGCGTCTGAACGTGTTCGTTTAATGTGCTGAGTCCACCACGTGGCTCAAAGCTGGGAAGTTGCGCCATCTGCATACAGGACGTGTGTCTCAACTTTCCACGCGCTATCGTTGTGCGCTCCACCATCGCATTTCCTCTATTGTTGTAAGTAAATATGTGTAACAGAGTACTTTCATGTATCCTCTGCCATGAGGTGTCCACGGAAACATCCATGTGCTATCTTAACATCGTCGGCACATGTAGCGTGCGTCTGAACGTGTTCGTTTAATGTGCTGAGTCCACCACGTGGCTCAAAGCTGGGGAAGTTGCGCCATCTGCATACAGGACGTGTATCTCAACTTTCCACGCGCTATCATTGTGCGCTCCACCACCGCATTTCCTCTATTGTTGTAAGTAAATATGTGTAACAGAGTACTTTCATGTATCCTCTGCCATGAGGTGTCCACGGAAACATCCATGTGCTATCTTAACATCGTCGGCACATGTAGCGTGCGTCTGAACGTGTTCGTTTAACTTTCCACGCGCTATCGTTGTGCGCTCCACCATCGCATTTCCTCTATTGTTGTAAGTAAATATGTGTAACAGAGTACTTTCATGTATCCTCTGCCATGAGGTCTCCACGGAAACATCCATGTGCTATCTTAACATCGTCAGCACATGTAGCGTGCGTCTGAACGTGTTCGTTTAATGTGCTGAGTCCACCACGTGGCTCAAAGCTGGGAAGTTGCGCCATCTGCATACAGGACGTGTGTCTCAACTTTCCACGCGCTTTCGTTGTGCGCTCCACCACCGCATTTCCTCTATTGTTGTAAGTAAATATGTGTAACAGAGTACTTTCATGTATCCTCTGCCATGAGGTGTCCACGGAAACATCCATGTGCTATCTTAACATCGTCGGCATATGTAGCGTGCGTCTGAACGTGTTCGTTTAATGTGCTGAGTCCACCACGTGGCTCAAAGCTGGGGAAGTTGCGCCATCTGCATACAGGACGTGTGTCTCAACATTCCACGCGCTATCGTTGTGCGCTCCACCACCGCATTTCCTCTATTGTTGTAAGTAAATATGTGTAACAGAGTACTTTCATGTATCCTCTGCCATGTGTCCACGGAAACATCCATGTGCTATCTTAACATCGTCGGCACATGTAGCGTGCGTCTGAACGTGTTCGTTTAATGTGCTGAGTCCACCACGTGGCTCAAAGCTGGGGAAGTTGCGCCATCTGCATACAGGACGTGTGTCTCAACTTTCCACGCGCTATCGTTGTGCGCTCCACCACCGCATTTCCTCTATTGTTGTAAGTAAATATGTGTAACAGAGTACTTTCATGTATCCTCTGCCATGAGGTGTCCACGGAAACATCCATGTGCTATCTTAACATCGTCGGCACATGTAGCGTGCGTGTGAACGTGTTCGTTTAATGTGCTGAGTCCACCACGTGGCTCAAAGCTGGGAAGTTGCGCCATCTGCATACAGGACGTGTGTCTCAACTTTCCATGCGCTATCGTTGTGCGCTCCACCACCGCATTTCCTCTATTGTTGTAAGTAAATATGTGTAACAGAGTACTTTCATGTATCCTCTGCCATGAGGTGTCCACGGAAACATCCATGTGCTATCTTAACATCGTCGGCACATGTAGCGTGCGTCTGAACGTGTTCGTTTAATGTGCTGAGTCCACCACGTGGCTCAAAGCTGGGAAGTTGCGCCATCTGCATACAGGACGTGTGTCTCAACTTTCCACGCGCTATCGTTGTGCGCTCCACCACCGCATTTCCTCTATTGTTGTAAGTAAATATGTGTAACAGAGTACTTTCATGTATCCTCTGCCATGAGGTGTCCACGGAAACATCCATGTGCTATCTTAACATCGTCGGCATATGTAGCGTGCGTCTGAACGTGTTCGTTTAATGTGCTGAGTCCACCACGTGGCTCAAAGCTGGGGAAGTTGCGCCATCTGCATACAGGACGTGTGTCTCAACTTTCCACGCGCTATCGTTGTGCGCTCCACCACCGCATTTCCTCTATTGTTGTAAGTAAATATGTGTAACAGAGTACTTTCATGTATCCTCTGCCATGAGGTGTCCACGGAAACATCCATGTGCTATCTTAACATCGTCGGCACATGTAGCGTGCGTCTGAACGTGTTCGTTTAATGTGCTGAGTCCACCACGTGGCTCAAAGCTGGGAAGTTGCGCCATCTGCATACAGGACGTGTGTCTCAACTTTCCACGCGCTATCGTTGTGCGCTCCACCACCGCATTTCCTCTATTGTTGTAAGTAAATATGTGTAACAGAGTACTTTCATGTATCCTCTGCCATGAGGTGTCCACGGAAACATCCATGTGCTATCTTAACATCGTCGGCACATGTAGCGTGCGTGTGAACGTGTTCGTTTAATGTGCTGAGTCCACCACGTGGCTCAAAGCTGGGAAGTTGCGCCATCTGCATACAGGACGTGTGTCTCAACTTTCCACGCGCTATCGTTGTGCGCTCCACCACCGCATTTCCTCTATTGTTGTAAGTAAATATGTGTAACAGAGTACTTTCATGTATCCTCTGCCATGAGGTGTCCACGGAAACATCCATGTGCTATCTTAACATCGTCGGCACATGTAGCGTGCGTGTGAACGTGTTCGTTTAATGTGCTGAGTCCACCACGTGGCTCAAAGCTGGGAAGTTGCGCCATCTGCATACAGGACGTGTGTCTCAACTTTCCACGCGCTATCGTTGTGCGCTCCACCACCGCATTTCCTCTATTGTTGTAAGTAAATATGTGTAACAGAGTACTTTCATGTATCCTCTGCCATGAGGTGTCCACGGAAACATCCATGTGCTATCTTAACATCGTCGGCACATGTAGCGTGCGTCTGAACGTGTTCGTTTAATGTGCTGAGTCCACCACGTGGCTCAAAGCTGGGAAGTTGCGCCAACTGCATACAGGACGTGTGTCTCAACTTTCCACGCGCTATCGTTGTGCGCTCCACCACCGCATTTCCTCTATTGTTGTAAGTAAATATGTGTAACAGAGTACTTTCATGTATCCTCTGCCATGAGGTGTCCACGGAAACATCCATGTGCTATCTTAACATCGTCGGCACATGTAGCGTGCGTCTGAACGTGTTCGTTTAATGTGCTGAGTCCACCACGTGGCTCAAAGCTGGGAAGTTGCGCCATCTGCATACAGGACGTGTGTCTCAACTTTCCACGCGCTATCGTTGTGCGCTCCACCACCGCATTTCCTCTATTGTTGTAAGTAAATATGTGTAACAGAGTACTTTCATGTATCCTCTGCCATGAGGTGTCCACGGAAACATCCATGTGCTATCTTAACATCGTCGGCACATGTAGCGTGCGTCTGAACGTGTTCGTTTAATGTGCTGAGTCCACCACGTGGCTCAAAGCTGGGGAAGTTGCGCCATCTGCATACAGGACGTGTGTCTCAACTTTCCACGCGCTATCGTTGTGCGCTCCACCACCGCATTTCCTCTATTGTTGTAAGTAAATATGTGTAACAGAGTACTTTCATGTATCCTCTGCCATGAGGTGTCCACGGAAACATCCATGTGCTATCTTAACATCGTCGGCACATGTAGCTGCGTCTGAACGTGTTCGTTTAATGTGCTGAGTCCACCACGTGGCTCAAAGCTGGGGAAGTTGCGCCATCTGCATACAGGACGTGTGTCTCAACTTTCCACGCGCTATTGTTGTGCGCTCCACCATCGCATTTCCTCTATTGTTGTAAGTAAATATGTGTAACAGAGTTCTTTCATGTATCCTCTGCCATGAGGTGTCCACGGAAACATCCATGTGCTATCTTCACATCGTCGGCACATGTAGTGTGCGTCTGAACGTGTTCGTTTAATGTGCTGAGTCCACCACGTGGCTCAAAGCTGGGAAGTTGCGCCATCTGCATACAGGACGTGTGTCTCAACTTTCCACGCACTATCGTTGTGCGCTCCACCACCGCATTTCCTCTATTGTTGTAAGTAAATATGTGTAACAGAGTACTTTCATGTATCCTCTGCCATGAGGTGTCCACGGAAACATCCATGTGCTATCTTAACATCGTCGGCACATGTAGCGTGCGTCTGAACGTGTTCGTTTAATGTGCTGAGTCCACCACGTGGCTCAAAGCTGGGGAAGTTGCGCCATCTGCATACAGGACGTGTGTCTCAACTTTCCACGCGCTATCGTTGTGCGCTCCACCATCGCATTTCCTCTATTGTTGTAAGTAAATATGTGTAACAGAGTTCTTTCATGTATCCTCTGCCATGATGTGTCCACGGAAACATCCATGTGCTATCTTAACATCGTCGGCACATGTAGTGTGCGTCTGAACGTGTTCGTTTAATGTGCTGAGTCCACCACGTGGCTCAAAGCTGGGAAGTTGCGCCATCTGCATACAGGACGTGTGTCTCAACTTTCCACGCGCTATCGTTGTGCGCTCCACCACCGCATTTCCTCTATTGTTGTAAGTAAATATGTGTAACAGAGTACTTTCATGTATCCTCTGCCATGAGGTGTCCACGGAAACATCCATGTGCTATCTTAACATCTTCGGCACATGTAGCGTGCGTCTGAACGTGTTCGTTTAATGTGCTGAGTCCACCACGTGGCTCAAAGCTGGGAAGTTGCGCCATCTGCATACAGGACGTGTGTCTCAACTTTCCACGCGCTATCGTTGTGCGCTCCACCACCGCA
The DNA here is from genome assembly GCA_026315105.1 of Locusta migratoria. Lineage (NCBI taxonomy): Eukaryota > Metazoa > Arthropoda > Insecta > Orthoptera > Acrididae > Locusta > Locusta migratoria. The sequence goes on from CM048747.1 coordinate 432,351,882, forward strand.
TTTCCTCTATTGTTGTAAGTAAATATGTGTAACAGAGTACTTTCATGTATCCTCTGCCATGAGGTGTCCACGGAAACATCCATGTGCTATCTTAACATCGTCGGCACATGTAGCGTGTGTCTGAACGTGTTCGTTTAATGTGCTGAGTCCACCACGTGGCTCAAAGCTGGGAAGTTGCGCCATCTGCATACAGGACGTGTGTCTCAACTTTCCACGCGCTATCGTTGTGCGCTCCACCACCGCATTTCCTCTATTGTTGTAAGTAAATATGTGTAACAGAGTACTTTCATGTATCCTCTGCCATGAGGTGTCCACGGAAACATCCATGTGCTATCTTAACATCGTCGGCACATGTAGCGTGCGTCTGAACGTGTTCGTTTAATGTGCTGAGTCCACCGTGTGGCTCAAAGCTGGGAAGTTGCGCCATCTGCATACAGGACGTGTGTCTCAACTTTCCACGCGCTATCGTTGTGCGCTCCACCACCGCATTTCCTCTATTGTTGTAAGTAAATATGTGTAACAGAATACTTTCATGTATCCTCTGCCATGAGGTGTCCACGGAAACATCCATGTGCTATCTTAACATCGTCGGCACATGTAGCGTGCGTCTGAACGTGTTCGTTTAATGTGCTGAGTCCACCACGTGGCTCAAAGCTGGGAAGTTGCGCCAACTGCATACAGGACGTGTGTCTCAACTTTCCACGCGCTATCGTTGTGCGCTCCACCACCGCATTTCCTCTATTGTTGTAAGTAAATATGTGTAACAGAGTACTTTCATGTATCCTCTGCCATGAGGTGTCCACGGAAACATCCATGTGTTATCTTAACATCGTCGGCACATGTAGCGTGCGTCTGAACGTGTTCGTTTAATGTGCTGAGTCCACCACGTGGCTCAAAGCTGGGGAAGTTGCGCCATCTGCATACAGGACGTGTGTCTCAACTTTCCACGCGCTATCGTTGTGCGCTCCACCACCGCATTTCCTCTATTGTTGTAAGTAAATTTGTGTAACAGAGTACTTTCATGTATCCTCTGCCATGAGGTGTCCACGGAAACATCCATGTGCTATCTTAACATCGTCGGCACATGTAGCGTGCGTCTGAACGTGTTCGTTTAATGTGCTGAGTCCACCACGTGGCTCAAAGCTGGGGAAGTTGCGCCATCTGCATACAGGACGTGTGTCTCAACTTTCCACGCGCTATCGTTGTGCGCTCCACCACCGCATTTCCTCTATTGTTGTAAGTAAATATGTGTAACAGAGTACTTTCATGTATCCTCTGCCATGTGTCCACGGAAACATCCATGTGCTATCTTAACATCGTCGGCACATGTAGCGTGCGTCTGAACGTGTTCGTTTAATGTGCTGAGTCCACCACGTGGCTCAAAGCTGGGGAAGTTGCGCCATCTGCATACAGGACGTGTGTCTCAACTTTCCACGCGCTATCGTTGTGCGCTCCACCACCGCATTTCCTCTATTGTTGTAAGTAAATATGTGTAACAGAGTACTTTCATGTATCCTCTGCCATGAGGTGTCCACGGAAACATCCATGTGCTATCTTAACATCGTCGGCACATGTAGCGTGCGTCTGAACGTGTTCGTTTAATGTGCTGAGTCCACCACGTGGCTCAAAGCTGGGAAGTTGCGCCAACTGCATACAGGACGTGTGTCTCAACATTCCACGCGCTATCGTTGTGCGCTCCACCACCGCATTTCCTCTATTGTTGTAAGTAAATATGTGTAACAGAGTACTTTCATGTATCCTCTGCCATGAGGTGTCCACGGAAACATCCATGTGCTATCTTAACATCGTCGGCACATGTAGCGTGCGTCTGAACGTGTTCGTTTAATGTGCTGAGTCCACCACGTGGCTCAAAGCTGGGAAGTTGCGCCATCTGCATACAGGACGTGTGTCTCAACTTTCCACGCGCTATCGTTGTGCGCTCCACCACCGCATTTCCTCTATTGTTGTAAGTAAATATGTGTAACAGAGTACTTTCATGTATCCTCTGCCATGAGGTGTCCACGGAAACATCCATGTGCTATCTTAACATCGTCGGCACATGTAGCGTGCGTCTGAACGTGTTCGTTTAATGTGCTGAGTCCACCACGTGGCTCAAAGCTGGGGAAGTTGCGCCATCTGCATACAGGACGTGTGTCTCAACTTTCCACGCGCTATCGTTGTGCGCTCCACCACCGCATTTCCTCTATTGTCGTAAGTAAATATGTGTAACAGAGTACTTTCATGTATCCTCTGCCATGAGGTGTCCACGGAAACATCCATGTGCTATCTTAACATCGTCGGCACATGTAGCGTGCGTCTGAACGTGTTCGTTTAATGTGCTGAGTCCACCACGTGGCTCAAAGCTGGGGAAGTTGCGCCATCTGCATACAGGACGTGTGTCTCAACTTTCCACGCGCTATCGTTGTGCGCTCCACCATCGCATTTCCTCTATTGTTGTAAGTAAATATGTGTAACAGAGTTCTTTCATGTATCCTCTGCCATGAGGTGTCCACGGAAACATCCATGTGCTATCTTCACATCGTCGGCACATGTAGTGTGCGTCTGAACGTGTTCGTTTAATGTGCTGAGTCCACCACGTGGCTCAAAGCTGGGAAGTTGCGCCATCTGCATACAGGACGTGTGTCTCAACTTTACACGCGCTATCGTTGTGCGCTCCACCACCGCATTTCCTCTATTGTTGTAAGTAAATATGTGTAACAGAGTACTTTCATGTATCCTCTGCCATGAGGTGTCCACGGAAACATCCATGTGCTATCTTAACATCTTCGGCACATGTAGCGTGCGTCTGAACGTGTTCGTTTAATGTGCTGAGTCCACCACGTGGCTCAAAGCTGGGAAGTTGCGCCATCTGCATACAGGACGTGTGTCTCAACTTTCCACGCGCTATCGTTGTGCGCTCCACCACCGCATTTCCTCTATTGTTGTAAGTAAATATGTGTAACAGAGTACTTTCATGTATCCTCTGCCATGAGGTGTCCACGGAAACATCCATGTGCTATCTTAACATCGTCGGCACATGTAGCGTGCGTCTGAACGTGTTCGTTTAATGTGCTGAGTCCACCACGTGGCTCAAAGCTGGGAAGTTGCGCCATCTGCATACAGGACGTGTGTCTCAACTTTCCACGCGCTATCGTTGTGCGCTCCACCACCGCATTTCCTCTATTGTTGTAAGTAAATATGTGAAAAAGAGTACTTTCATGTATCCTCTGCCATGAGGTGTCCACGGAAACATCCATGTGCTATCTTAACATCGTCGGCACATGTAGCGTGCGTCTGAACGTGTTCGTTTAATGTGCTGAGTCCACCACGTGGCTCAAAGCTGGGAAGTTGCGCCATCTGCATACAGGACGTGTGTCTCAACTTTCCACGCGCTATCGTTGTGCGCTCCACCACCGCATTTCCTCTATTGTTGTAAGTAAATATGTGTAACAGAGTACTTTCATGTATCCTCTGCCATGAGGTGTCCACGGAAACATCCATGTGCTATCTTAACATCGTCGGCACATGTAGCGTGCGTCTGAACGTGTTCGTTTAATGTGCTGAGTCCACCATGTGGCTCAAAGCTGGGAAGTTGCGCCATCTGCATACAGGACGTGTGTCTCAACTTTCCACGCGCTATCGTTGTGCGCTCCACCACCGCATTTCCTCTATTGTTGTAAGTAAATATGTGTAACAGAGTACTTTCATGTATCCTCTGCCATGAGGTGTCCACGGAAACATCCATGTGCTATCTTAACATCGTCGGCACATGTAGCGTGCGTCTGAACGTGTTCGTTTAATGTGCTGAGTCCACCACGTGGCTCAAAGCTGGGAAGTTGCGCCAACTGCATACAGGACGTGTGTCTCAACTTTCCACGCGCTATCGTTGTGCGCTCCACCACCGCATTTCCTCTATTGTTGTAAGTAAATATGTGTAACAGAGTACTTTCATGTATCCTCTGCCATGAGGTGTCCACGGAAACATCCATGTGCTATCTTAACATCGTCGGCACATGTAGCGTGCGTCTGAACGTGTTCGTTTAATGTGCTGAGTCCACCACGTGGCTCAAAGCTGGGGAAGTTGCGCCATCTGCATACAGGACGTGTGTCTCAACTTTCCACGCGCTATCGATGTGCGCTCCACCACCGCATTTCCTCTATTGTTGTAAGTAAATTTGTGTAACAGAGTACTTTCATGTATCCTCTGCCATGAGGTGTCCACGGAAACATCCATGTGCTATCTTAACATCGTCGGCACATGTAGCGTGCGTCTGAACGTGTTCGTTTAATGTGCTGAGTCCACCACGTGGCTCAAAGCTGGGGAAGTTGCGCCATCTGCATACAGGACGTGTGTCTCAACTTTCCACGCGCTATCGTTGTGCGCTCCACCACCGCATTTCCTCTATTGTTGTAAGTAAATATGTGTAACAGAGTACTTTCATGTATCCTCTGCCATGTGTCCACGGAAACATCCATGTGCTATCTTAACATCGTCGGCACATGTAGCGTGCGTCTGAACATGTTCGTTTAATGTGCTGAGTCCACCACGTGGCTCAAAGCTGGGGAAGTTGCGCCATCTGCATACAGGACGTGTGTCTCAACTTTCCACGCGCTATCGTTGTGCGCTCCACCACCGCATTTCCTCTATTGTTGTGAGTAAATATGTGTAACAGAGTACTTTCATGTATCCTCTGCCATGAGGTGTCCACGGAAACATCCATGTGCTATCTTAACATCGTCGGCACATGTAGCGTGCGTCTGAAAGTGTTCGTTTAATTTGCTGAGTCCACCACGTGGCTCAAAGCTGGGAAGTTGCGCCATCTGCATACAGGACGTGTGTCTCAACTTTCCACGCGCTATCGTTGTGCGCTCCACCACCGCATTTCCTCTATTGTTGTAAGTAAATATGTGTAACAGAGTACTTTCATGTATCCTCTGCCATGAGGTGTCCACGGAAACATCCATGTGCTATCTTAACATCGTCGGCACATGTAGCGTGCGTCTGAACGTGTTCGTTTAATGTGCTGAGTCCACCACGTGGCTCAAAGCTGGGAAGTTGCGCCATCTGCATACAGGACGTGTGTCTCAACTTTCCACGCGCTATCGTTGTGCGCTCCACCACCGCATTTCCTCTATTGTTGTAAGTAAATATGTGTAACAGAGTACTTTCATCTATCCTCTGCCATGAGGTGTCCACGGAAACATCCATGTGCTATCTTAACATCGTCGGCACATGTAGCGTGCGTCTGAACGTGTTCGTTTAATGTGCTGAGTCCACCACGTGGCTCAAAGCTGGGGAAGTTGCGCCATCTGCATACAGGACGTGTGTCTCAACTTTCCACGCGCTATCGTTGTGCGCTCCACCACCGCATTTCCTCTATTGTTGTAAGTAAATATGTGTAACAGAGTACTTTCATGTATCCTCTGCCATGAGGTGTCCACGGAAACATCCATGTGCTATCTTAACATCGTCGGCACATGTAGCGTGCATCTGAACGTGTTCGTTTAATGTGCTGAGTCCACCACGTGGCTCAAAGCTGGGAAGTTGCGCCAACTGCATACAGGACGTGTGTCTCAACTTTCCACGCGCTATCGTTGTGCGCTCCACCACCGCATTTCCTCTATTGTTGTAAGTAAATATGTGTAACAGAGTACTTTCATGTATCCTCTGCCATGAGGTGTCCACGGAAACATCCATGTGCTATCTTAACATCGTCGGCACATGTAGCGTGCGTCTGAACGTGTTCGTTTAATGTGCTGAGTCCACCACGTGGCTCAAAGCTGGGGAAGTTGCGCCATCTGCATACAGGACGTGTGTCTCAACTTTCCACGCGCTATCGTTGTGCGCTCCACCACCGCATTTCCTCTATTGTTGTAAGTAAATATGTGTAACAGAGTACTTTCATGTATCCTCTGCCATGAGGTGTCCACGGAAACATCCATGTGCTATCTTAACATCGTCGGCACATGTAGCGTGCGTCTGAACGTGTTCGTTTAATGTGCTGAGTCCACCACGTGGCTCAAAGCTGGGAAGTTGCGCCAACTGCATACAGGACGTGTGTCTCAACTTTCCACGCGCTATCGTTGTGCGCTCCACCACCGCATTTCCCCTATTGTTGTAAGTAAATATGTGTAACAGAGTACTTTCATGTATCCTCTGCCATGAGGTGTCCACGGAAACATCCATGTGCTATCTTAACATCGTCGGCACATGTAGCGTGCGTCTGAACGTGTTCGTTTAATGTGCTGAGTCCACCACGTGGCTCAAAGCTGGGGAAGTTGCGCCATCTGCATACAGGACGTGTGTCTCAACTTTCCACGCGCTATCGTTGTGCGCTCCACCACCGCATTTCCTCTATTGTTGTAAGTAAATTTGTGTAACAGAGTACTTTCATGTATCCTCTGCCATGAGGTGTCCACGGAAACATCCATGTGCTATCTTAACATCGTCGGCACATGTAGCGTGCGTCTGAACGTGTTCGTTTAATGTGCTGAGTCCACCACGTGGCTCAAAGCTGGGGAAGTTGCGCCATCTGCATACAGGACGTGTGTCTCAACTTTCCACACGCTATCGTTGTGCGCTCCACCACCGCATTTCCTCTATTGTTGTAAGTAAATATGTGTAACAGAGTACTTTCATGTATCCTCTGCCATGTGTCCACGGAAACATCCATGTGCTATCTTAACATCGTCGGCACATGTAGCGTGCATCTGAACGTGTTCGTTTAATGTGCTGAGTCCACCACGTGGCTCAAAGCTGGGGAAGTTGCGCCATCTGCATACAGGACGTGTGTCTCAACTTTCCACGCGCTATCGTTGTGCGCTCCACCACCGCATTTCCTCTATTGTTGTAAGTAAATATGTGTAACAGAGTACTTTCATGTATCCTCTGCCATGAGGTGTCCACGGAAACATCCATGTGCTATCTTAACATCGTCGGCACATGTAGCGTGCGTCTGAACGTGTTCGTTTAATTTGCTGAGTCCACCACGTGGCTCAAAGCTGGGAAGTTGCGCCATCTGCATACAGGACGTGTGTCTCAACTTTCCACGCGCTATCGTTGTGCGCTCCACCACCGCATTTCCTCTATTGTTGTAAGTAAATATGTGTAACAGAGTACTTTCATGTATCCTCTGCCATGAGGTGTCCACGGAAACATCCATGTGCTATCTTAACATCGTCGGCACATGTAGCATGCGTCTGAACGTGTTCGTTTAATGTGCTGAGTCCACCACGTGGCTCAAAGCTGGGAAGTTGCGCCATCTGCATACAGGACGTGTGTCTCAACTTTCCACGCGCTATCGTTGTGCGCTCCACCACCGCATTTCCTCTATTGTTGTAAGTAAATATGTGTAACAGAGTACTTTCATCTATCCTCTGCCATGAGGTGTCCACGGAAACATCCATGTGCTATCTTAACATCGTCGGCACATGTAGCGTGCGTCTGAACGTGTTCGTTTAATGTGCTGAGTCCACCACGTGGCTCAAAGCTGGGGAAGTTGCGCCATCTGCATACAGGACGTGTGTCTCAACATTCCACGCGCTATCGTTGTGCGCTCCACCACCGCATTTCCTCTATTGTTGTAAGTAAATATGTGTAACAGAGTACTTTCATGTATCCTCTGCCATGAGGTGTCCACGGAAACATCCATGTGCTATCTTAACATCGTCGGCACATGTAGCGTGCGTCTGAACGTGTTCGTTTAATGTGCTGAGTCCACCACGTGGCTCAAAGCTGGGAAGTTGCGCCAACTGCATACAGGACGTGTGTCTCAACTTTCCACGCGCTATCGTTGTGCGCTCCACCACCGCATTTCCTCTATTGTTGTAAGTAAATATGTGTAACAGAGTACTTTCATGTATCCTCTGCCATGAGGTGTCCACGGAAACATCCATGTGCTATCTTAACATCGTCGGCACATGTAGCGTGCGTCTGAACGTGTTCGTTTAATGTGCTGAGTCCACCACGTGGCTCAAAGCTGGGGAAGTTGCGCCATCTGCATACAGGACGTGTGTCTCAACTTTCCACGCGCTATCGTTGTGCGCTCCACCACCGCATTTCCTCTATTGTTGTAAGTAAATATGTGTAACAGAGTACTTTCATGTATCCTCTGCCATGAGGTGTCCACGGAAACATCCATGTGCTATCTTAACATCGTCGGCACATGTAGCGTGCGTCTGAACGTGTTCGTTTAATGTGCTGAGTCCACCACGTGGCTCAAAGCTGGGGAAGTTGCGCCATCTGCATACAGGACGTGTGTCTCAACTTTCCACGCGCTATCGTTGTGCGCTCCACCACCGCATTTCCTCTATTGTTGTAAGTAAATATGTGTAACAGAGTACTTTCATGTATCCTCTGCCATGAGGTGTCCACGGAAACATCCATGTGCTATCTTAACATCGTCGGCACATGTAGAGTGCGTCTGAACGTGTTCGTTTAATGTGCTGAGTCCACCACGTGGCTCAAAGCTGGGGAAGTTGCGCCATCTGCATACAGGACGTGTGTCTCAACTTTCCACGCGCTATCGTTGTGCGCTCCACCACCGCATTTCCTCTATTGTTGTAAGTAAATATGTGTAACAGAGTACTTTCATGTATCCTCCGCCATGAGGTGTCCACGGAAACATCCATGTGCTATCTTAACATCGTCGGCACATGTAGCGTGCGTCTGAACGTGTTCGTTTAATGTGCTGAGTCCACCACGTGGCTCAAAGATGGGAAGTTGCGCCATCTGCATACAGGACGTGTGTCTCAAATTTCCACGCGCTATCGTTGTGCGCTCCACCACCGCATTTCTTCTATTGTTGTAAGTAAATATGTGTAACAGAGTACTTTCATGTATCCTCTGCCATGAGGTGTCCACGGAAACATCCATGTGCTATCTTAACATCGTCGGCACATGTAGCGTGCGTCTGAACGTGTTCGTTTAATGTGCTGAGTCCACCACGTGGCTCAAAGCTGGGAAGTTGCGCCATCTGCATACAGGACGTGTGTCTCAACTTTCCACGCGCTATCGTTGTGCGCTCCACCACCGCATTTCCTCTATTGTTGTAAGTAAATATGTGTAACAGAGTACTTTCATGTATCCTCTGCCATGAGGTGTCCACGGAAACATCCATGTGCTATCTTAACATCGTCGGCACTTGTAGCGTGCGTCTGAACGTGTTCGTTTAATGTGCTGAGTCCACCACGTGGCTCAAAGCTGGGAAGTTGCGCCATCTTCATACAGGACGTGTGTCTCAACTTTCCACGCGCTATCGTTGTGCGCTCCACCACCGCATTTCCTCTATTGTTGTAAGTAAATATGTGTAACAGAGTACTTTCATGTATCCTCTGCCATGAGGTGTCCACGGAAACATCCATGTGCTATCTTAACATCGTCGGCACATGTAGCGTGCGTCTGAACGTGTTCGTTTAATGTGCTGAGTCCACCACGTGGCTCAAAGCTGGGAAGTTGCGCCATCTGCATACAGGACGTGTGTCTCAACATTCCACGCGCTATCGTTGTGCGCTCCACCACCGCATTTCCTCTATTGTTGTAAGTAAATATGTGTAACAGAGTACTTTCATGTATCCTCTGCCATGAGGTGTCCACGGAAACATCCATGTGCTATCTTAACATCGTCGGCACATGTAGCGTGCGTCTGAACGTTGTCGTTTAATGTGCTGAGTCCACCACGTGGCTCAAAGCTGGGAAGTTGCGCCATCTGCATACAGGACGTGTGTCTCAACTTTCCACGCGCTATCGTTGTGCGCTCCACCACCGCATTTCTTCTATTGTTGTAAGTAAATATGTGTAACAGAGTACTTTCATGTATCCTCTGCCATGAGGTGTCCACGGAAACATCCATGTGCTATCTTAACATCGTCGGCACATGTAGCGTGCGTTTGAACGTGTTCGTTTAATGTGCTGAGTCCACCACGTGGCTCAAAGCTGGGGAAGTTGCGCCATCTGCATACAGGACGTGTGTCTCAACTTTCCACGCGCTATTGTTGTGCGCTCCACCACCGCATTTCCTCTATTGTTGTAAGTAAATATGTGTAACAGAGTACTTTCATGTATCCTCTGCCATGAGGTGTCCACGGAAACATCCATGTGCTATCTTAACATCGTCGGCACATGTAGCGTGCGTCTGAACGTGTTCGTTTAATGTGCTGAGTCCACCACGTGGCTCAAAGCTGGGGAAGTTGCGCCATCTGCATACAGGACGTGTGTCTCAACTTTCCACGCGCTATCATTGTGCGCTCCACCACCGCATTTCCTCTATTGTTGTAAGTAAATATGTGTAACAGAGTACTTTCATGTATCCTCTGCCATGAGGTGTCCACGGAAACATCCATGTGCTATCTTAACATCGTCGGCACATGTAGCGTGCGTCTGAACGTGTTCGTTTAATGTGCTGAGTCCACCACGTGGCTCAAAGCTGGGAAGTTGCACCATCTGCATACAGGACGTGTGTCTCAACTTTCCACGCGCTATCGTTGTGCGCTCCACCACCGCATTTCCTCTATTGTTGTAAGTAAATATGTGTAACAGAGTACTTTCATGTATCCTCTGCCATGAGGTGTCCACGGAAACATCCATGTGCTATCTTAACATCGTCGGCACATGTAGCGTGCGTCTGAACGTGTTCGTTTAATGTGCTGAGTCCACCACGTGGCTCAAAGCTGGGAAGTTGCGCCATCTGCATACAGGACGTGTGTCTCAACTTTCCACGCGCAATCGTTGTGCGCTCCACCACCGCATTTCCTCTATTGTTGTAAGTAAATATGTGTAACAGAGTACTTTCATGTATCCTCTGCCATGAGGTGTCCACAGAAACATCCATGTGCTATCTTAACATCGTCGGCACATGTAGAGTGCGTCTGAACGTGTTCGTTTAATGTGCTGAGTCCACCACGTGGCTCAAAGCTGGGAAGTTGCGCCATCTGCATACAGGACGTGTGTCTCAACTTTCCACGTGCTGTCGTTGTGCGCTCCACCACCGCATTTCCTCTATTGTTGTAAGTAAATATGTGTAACAGAGTACTTTCATGTATCCTCTGCCATGAGGTGTCCACGGAAGCATCCATGTGCTATCTTAACATCGTCGGCATATGTAGCGTGCGTGTGAACGTGTTCGTTTAATGTGCTGAGTCCACCACGTGGCTCAAAGCTGGGAAGTTGCGCCATCTGCATACAGGACGTGTGTCTCAACTTTCCACGCGCTATCGTTGTGCGCTCCACCACCGAATTTCCTCTATTATTGTAAGTAAATATGTGTAACAGAGTACTTTCATGTATCCTCTGCCATGAGGTGTCCACGGAAACATCCATGTGCTATCTTAACATCGTCGGCACATGTAGCGTGCGTCTGAACGTGTTCGTTTAATGTGCTGAGTCCACCACGTGGCTCAAAGCTGGGAAGTTGCGCCATCTGCATACAGGACGTGTGTCTCAACTTTCCACGCGCTATCGTTGTGCGCTCCACCACCGCATTTCCTCTATTGTTGTAAGTAAATATGTGTAACAGAGTACTTTCATGTATCCTCTGCCATGAGGTGTCCACGGAAACATCTATGTGCTATCTTAACATCGTCGGCACATGTAGCGTGCGTCTGAACGTGTTCGTTTAATGTGCTGAGTCCACCACGTGGCTCAAAGCTGGGAAGTTGCGCCATCTGCATACAGGACGTGTGTCTCAACTTTCCACGCGCTATCGTTGTGCGCTCCACCACCGCATTTCCTCTATTGTTGTAAGTAAATATGTGTAACAGAGTACTTTCATGTATCCTCTGCCATGAGGTGTCCACGGAAACATCCATGTGCTATCTTAACATCGTCGGCACATGTAGCGTGCGTCTGAACGTGTTCGTTTAATGTGCTGAGTCCACCACGTGGCTCAAAGCTGGGGAAGTTGCGCCATCTGCATACAGGACGTGTATCTCAACTCTCCACGCGCTATCATTGTGCGCTCCACCACCGCATTTCCTCTATTGTTGTAAGTAAATATGTGTAACAGAGTACTTTCATGTATCCTCTGCCATGAGGTGTCCACGGAAACATCCATGTGCTATCTTAACATCGTCGGCACATGTAGCGTGCGTCTGAACGTGTTCGTTTAATGTGCTGAGTCCACCACGTGGCTCAAAGCTGGGAAGTTGCGCCATCTGCATACAGGACGTGTGTCTCAACTTTCCACGCGCTATCGTTGTGCGCTCCACCACCGCATTTCCTCTATTGTTGTAAGTAAATATGTGTAACAGAGTACTTTCATGTATCCTCTGCCATGAGGTGTCCACGGAAACATCCATGTGCTATCTTAACATCGTCGGCACGTATAGCGTGCGTCTGAACGTGTTCGTTTAATGTGCTGAGTCCACCACGTGGCTCAAAGCTGGGGAAGTTGCGCCATCTGCATACAGGACGTGTGTCTCAACTTTTCACGCGCTATCGTTGTGCGCTCCACCACCGCATTTCCTCTATTGTTGTAAGTAAATATGTGTAACAGAGTACTTTCATGTATCCTCTGCCATGAGGTCTCCACGGAAACATCCATGTGCTATCTTAACATCGTCAGCACATGTAGCGTGCGTCTGAACGTGTTCGTTTAATGTGCTGAGTCCACCACGTGGCTCAAAGCTGGGAAGTTGCGCCATCTGCATACAGGACGTGTGTCTCAACTTTCCACGCGCTATCGTTGTGCGCTCCACCACCGCATTTCCTCTATTGTTGTAAGTAAATATGTGTAACAGAGTACTTTCATGTATCCTCTGCCATGAGGTGTCCACGGAAACATCCATGTGCTATCTTAACATCGTCGGCACATGTAGCGTGCGTCTGAACGTGTTCGTTTAATGTGCTGAGTCCACCACGTGGCTCAAAGCTGGGAAGTTGCGCCATCTGCATACAGGACGTGTGTCTCAACTTTCCACGCGCTATCGTTGTGCGCTCCACCACCGCATTTCCTCTATTGTTGTAAGTAAATATGTGTAACAGAGTACTTTCATGTATCCTCTGCCATGAGGTGTCCACGGAAACATCCATGTGCTATCTTAACATCGTCGGCACATGTAGCGTGCGTCTGAACGTGTTCGTTTAATGTGCTGAGTCCACCACGTGGCTCAAAGCTGGGAAGTTGCGCCATCTGCATACAGGACGTGTGTCTCAACTTTCCACGCGCTATCGTTGTGCGCTCCACCACCGCATTTCCTCTATTGTTGTAAGTAAATATGTGTAACAGAGTACTTTCATGTATCCTCTGCCATGAGGTGTCCACGGAAACATCCATGTGCTATCTTAACATCGTCGGCACATGTAGCGTGCGTCTGAACGTGTTCGTTTAATGTGCTGAGTCCACCACGTGGCTCAAAGCTGGGGAAGTTGCGCCATCTGCATACAGGACGTGTGTCTCAACTTTCCACGCGCTATCGTTGTGCGCTCCACCACCGCATTTCCTCTATTGTTGTAAGTAAATATGTGTAACAGAGTACTTTCATGTATCCTCTGCCATGAGGTGTCCACGGAAACATCCATGTGCTATCTTAACATCGTCGGCACATGTAGCGTGCGTCTGAACGTGTTCGTTTAATGTGCTGAGTCCACCACGTGGCTCAAAGCTGGGAAGTTGCGCCATCTGCATACAGGACGTGTGTCTCAACTTTCCACGCGCTATCGTTGTGCGCTCCACCACCGCATTTCCTCTATTGTTGTAAGTAAATATGTGTAACAGAGTACTTTCATGTATCCTCTGCCATGAGGTGTCCACGGAAACATCCATGTGCTATCTTAACATCGTCGGCACATGTAGCGTGCGTCTGAACGTGTTCGTTTAATGTGCTGAGTCCACCACGTGGCTCAAAGCTGGGAAGTTGCGCCATCTGCATACAGGACGTGTGTCTCAACTTTCCACGCGCTATCGTTGTGCGCTCCACCACCGCATTTCCTCTATTGTTGTAAGTAAATATGTGTAACAGAGTACTTTCATGTATCCTCTGCCATGAGGTGTCCACGGAAACATCCATGTGCTATCTTAACATCGTCGGCACATGTAGCGTGCGTCTGAACGTGTTCGTTTAATGTGCTGAGTCCACCACGTGGCTCAAAGCTGGGGAAGTTGCGCCATCTGCATACAGGACGTGTGTCTCAACTTTCCACGTGCTATCGTTGTGCGCTCCACCACCGCATTTCCTCTATTGTTGTAAGTAAATATGTGTAACAGAGTACTTTCATGTATCCTCTGCCATGAGGTGTCCACGGAAACATCCATGTGCTATCTTAACATCGTCGGCACATGTAGCGTGCGTCTGAACGTGTTCGTTTAATGTGCTGAGTCCACCACGTGGCTCAAAGCTGGGGAAGTTGCGCCATCTGCATACAGGACGTGTGTCTCAACTTTCCACGCGCTATCGTTGTGCGCTCCACCACCGCATTTCTTCTATTGTTGTAAGTAAATATGTGTAACAGAGTACTTTCATGTATCCTCTGCCATGAGGTGTCCACAGAAACATCCATGTGCTATCTTAACATCGTCGGCACATGTAGCGTGCGTCTGAACGTGTTCGTTTAATGTGCTGAGTCCACCACGTGGCTCAAAGCTGGGGAAGTTGCACCATCTGCATACAGGACGTGTGTCTCAACTTTCCACGCGCTATCGTTGTGCGCTCCACCACCGCATTTCCTCTATTGTTGTAAGTAAATATGTGTAACAGAGTACTTTCATGTATCCTCTGCCATGAGGTGTCCACGGAAACATCCATGTGCTATCTTAACATCTTCGGCACATGTAGCGTGCGTCTGAACGTGTTCGTTTAATGTGCTGAGTCCACCATGTGGCTCAAAGCTGGGAAGTTGCGCCATCTGCATACAGGACGTGTGTCTCAACTTTCCACGCGCTATCGTTGTGCGCTCCACCACCGCATTTCCTCTATTGTTGTAAGTAAATATGTGTAACAGAGTACTTTCATGTATCCTCTGCCATGAGGTGTCCACGGAAACATCCATGTGCTATCTTAACATCGTCGGCACATGTAGCGTGCGTCTGAACGTGTTCGTTTAATGTGCTGAGTCCACCAGGTGGCTCAAAGCTGGGAAGTTGCGCCATCTGCATACAGGACGTGTGTCTCAACTTTCCACGCGCTATCGTTGTGCGCTCCACCACCGCATTTCCTCTATTGTTGTAAGTAAATATGTGTAACAGAGTACTTTCATGTATCCTCTGCCATGAGGTGTCCACGGAAACATCCATGTGTTATCTTAACATCGTCGGCACATGTAGCGTGCGTCTGAACGTGTTCGTTTAATGTGCTGAGTCCACCACGTGGCTCAAAGATGGGAAGTTGCGCCATCTGCATACAGGACGTGTGTCTCAACTTTCCACGCGCTATCGTTGTGCGTTCCACCACCGCATTTCCTCTATTGTTGTAAGTAAATATGTGTAACAGGGTACTTTCATGTATCCTCTGCCATGAGGTGTCCACGGAAACATCCATGTGCTATCTTAACATCGTCGGCATATGTAGCGTGCGTCTGAACGTGTTCGTTTAATGTGCTGAGTCCACCACGTGGCTCAAAGCTGGGGAAGTTGCGCCATCTGCATACAGGACGTGTGTCTCAACTTTCCACGCGCTATCGTTGTGCGCTCCACCACCGCATTTCCTCTATTGTTGTAAGTAAATATGTGTAACAGAGTACTTTCATGTATCCTCTGCCATGAGGTGTCCACGGAAACATCCATGTGCTATCTTAACATCGTCGGCACATGTAGCGTGCGTCTGAACGTGTTCGTTTAATGTGCTGAGTCCACCACGTGGCTCAAAGCTGGGAAGTTGCGCCATCTGCATACAGGACGTGTGTCTCAACTTTCCACGCGCTATCGTTGTGCGCTCCACCACCGCATTTCCTCTATTGTTGTAAGTAAATATGTGTAACAGAGTACTTTCATGTATCCTCTGCCATGAGGTGTCCACGGAAACATCCATGTGCTATCTTAACATCGTCGGCACATGTAGCGTGCGTCTGAACGTGTTCGTTTAATGTGCTGAGTCCACCACGTGGCTCAAAGCTGGGAAGTTGCGCCATCTGCATACAGGACGTGTGTCTCAACTTTCCACGCGCTATCGTTGTGCGCTCCACCACCGCATTTCCTCTATTGTTGTAAGTAAATATGTGTAACAGAGTACTTTCATGTATCCTCTGCCATGAGGTGTCCACGGAAACATCCATGTGCTATCTTAACATCGTCGGCACATGTAGCGTGCGTCTGAACGTGTTCGTTTAATGTGCTGAGTCCACCACGTGGCTCAAAGCTGGGGAAGTTGCGCCATCTGCATACAGGACGTGTGTCTCAACTTTCCACGTGCTATCGTTGTGCGCTCCACCACCGCATTTCCTCTATTGTTGTAAGTAAATATGTGTAACAGAGTACTTTCATGTATCCTCTGCCATGAGGTGTCCACGGAAACATCCATGTGCTATCTTAACATCGTCGGCACATGTAGCGTGCGTCTGAACGTGTTCGTTTAATGTGCTGAGTCCACCACGTGGCTCAAAGCTGGGGAAGTTGCGCCATCTGCATACAGGACGTGTGTCTCAACTTTCCACGCGCTATCGTTGTGCGCTCCACCACCGCATTTCTTCTATTGTTGTAAGTAAATATGTGTAACAGAGTACTTTCATGTATCCTCTGCCATGAGGTGTCCACAGAAACATCCATGTGCTATCTTAACATCGTCGGCACATGTAGCGTGCGTCTGAACGTGTTCGTTTAATGTGCTGAGTCCACCACGTGGCTCAAAGCTGGGGAAGTTGCACCATCTGCATACAGGACGTGTGTCTATACTTTCCACGCGCTATCGTTGTGCGCTCCACCACCGCATTTCCTCTATTGTTGTAAGTAAATATGTGTAACAGAGTACTTTCATGTATCCTCTGCCATGAGGTGTCCACGGAAACATCCATGTGCTATCTTAACATCTTCGGCACATGTAGCGTGCGTCTGAACGTGTTCGTTTAATGTGCTGAGTCCACCACGTGGCTCAAAGCTGGGAAGTTGCGCCATCTGCATACAGGACGTGTGTCTCAACTTTCCACGCGCTATCGTTGTGCGCTCCACCACCGCAATTCCTCTATTGTTGTAAGTAAATATGTGTAACAGAGTACTTTCATGTATCCTCTGCCATGAGGTGTCCACGGAAACATCCATGTGCTATCTTAACATCGTCGGCACATGTAGCGTGCGTCTGAACGTGTTCGTTTAATGTGCTGAGTCCACCAGGTGGCTCAAAGCTGGGAAGTTGCGCCATCTGCATACAGGACGTGTGTCTCAACTTTCCACGCGCTATCGTTGTGCGCTCCACCACCGCATTTCCTCTATTGTTGTAAGTAAATATGTGTAACAGAGTACTTTCATGTATCCTCTGCCATGAGGTGTCCACGGAAACATCCATGTGTTATCTTAACATCGTCGGCACATGTAGCGTGCGTCTGAACGTGTTCGTTTAATGTGCTGAGTCCACCACGTGGCTCAAAGATGGGAAGTTGCGCCATCTGCATACAGGACGTGTGTCTCAACTTTCCACGCGCTATCGTTGTGCGTTCCACCACCGCATTTCCTCTATTGTTGTAAGTAAATATGTGTAACAGGGTACTTTCATGTATCCTCTGCCATGAGGTGTCCACGGAAACATCCATGTGCTATCTTAACATCGTCGGCATATGTAGCGTGCGTCTGAACGTGTTCGTTTAATGTGCTGAGTCCACCACGTGGCTCAAGGCTGGGGAAGTTGCGCCATCTGCATACAGGACGTGTGTCTCAACTTTCCACGCGCTATCGTTGTGCGCTCCACCACCGCATTTCCTCTATTGTAGTAAGTAAATATGTGTAACAGAGTACTTTCATGTATCCTCTGCCATGAGGTGTCCACGGAAACATCCATGTGCTATCTTAACATCGTCGGCACATGTAGCGTGCGTCTGAACGTGTTCGTTTAATGTGCTGAGTCCACCACGTGGCTCAAAGCTGGGAAGTTGCGCCATCTGCATACAGGACGTGTGTCTCAACTTTCCACGCGCTATCGTTGTGCGCTCCACCACCGCATTTCCTCTATTGTTGTAAGTAAATATTTGTAACAGAGTACTTTCATGTATCCTCTGCCATGAGGTGTCCACGGAAACATCCATGTGCTATCTTAACATCGTCGGCACATGTAGCGTGCGTCTGAACGTGTTCGTTTAATGTGCTGAGTCCACCACGTGGCTCAAAGCTGGGGAAGTTGCGCCATCTGCATACAGGACGTGTGTCTCAACTTTCCACGCGCTATCGTTGTGCGCTCCACCACCGCATTTCCTCTATTGTTGTAAGTAAATATGTGTAACAGAGTACTTTCATGTATCCTCTGCCATGAGGTGTCCACGGAAACATCCATGTGCTATCTTAACATCGTCGGCACATGTAGCGTGCGTCTGAACGTGTTCGTTTAATGTGCTGAGTCCACCACGTGGCTCAAAGCTGGGAAGTTGCGCCATCTGGATACAGGACGTGTGTCTCAACTTTCCACGCGCTATCGTTGTGCGCTCCACCACCGCATTTCCTCTGTTGTTGTAAGTAAATATGTGTAACAGAGTACTTTCATGTATCATCTGCCATGAGGTGTCCACGGAAACATCCATGTGTTATCTTAACATCGTCGGCACATGTAGCGTGCGTCTGAACGTGTTCGTTTAATGTGCTGAGTCCACCACGTGGCTCAAAGATGGGAAGTTGCGCCATCTGCATACAGGACGTGTGTCTCAACTTTCCACGCGCTATCGTTGTGCGTTCCACCACCGCATTTCCTCTATTGTTGTAAGTAAATATGTGTAACAGAGTACTTTCATGTATCCTCTGCCATGAGGTGTCCACGGACACATCCATGTGCTATCTTAACATCGTCGGCATATGTAGCATGCGTCTGAACGTGTTCGTTTAATGTGCTGAGTCCACCACGTGGCTCAAAGCTGGGGAAGTTGCGCCATCTGCATACAGGACGTGTGTCTCAACTTTCCACGCGCTATCGTTGTGCGCTCCACCACCGCATTTCCTCTATTGTTGTAAGTAAATATGTGTAACAGTGTACTTTCATGTATCCTCTGCCATGAGGTGTCCACGGAAACATCCATGTGCTATCTTAACATCGTCGGCACATGTAGCGTGCGTCTGAACGTATTCGTTTAATGTGCTGAGTCCACCACGTGGCTCAAAGCTGGGAAGTTGCGCCATCTGCATACAGGACGTATGTCTCAACTTTCCACGCGCTATCGTTGTGCGCTCCACCACCGCATTTCCTCTATTGTTGTAAGTAAATATGTGTAACAGAGTACTTTCATGTATCCTCTGCCATGAGGTGTCCACGGAAACATCCATGTGCTATCTTAACATCGTCGGCACATGTAGCGTGCGTCTGAACGTGTTCGTTTAATGTGCTGAGTCCACCACGTGGCTCAAAGCTGGGAAGTTGCGCCATCTGCATACAGGACGTGTGTCTCAACTTTCCACGCGCTATCGTTGTGCGCTCCACCACCGCATTTCCTCTATTGTTGTAAGTAAATATGTGTAACAGAGTACTTTCATGTATCCTCTGCCATGAGGTGTCCACGGAAACATCCATGTACTATCTTAACATCGTCGGCACATGTAGCGTGCGTCTGAACGTGTTCGTTTAATGTGCTGAGTCCACCACGTGGCTCAAAGCTGGGAAGTTGCGCCATCTGCATACAGGACGTGTGTCTCAACTTTCCATGCGCTATCGTTGTGCGCTCCACCACCGCATTTCTTCTATTGTTGTAAGTAAATATGTGTAACAGAGTACTTTCATGTATCCTCTGCCATGAGGTGTCCACGGAAACATCCATGTGCTATCTTAACATCGTCGGCACATGTAGCGTGCGTCTGAACGTGTTCGTTTAATGTGCTGAGTCCACCACGTGGCTCAAAGCTGGGGAAGTTGCGCCATCTGCATACAGGACGTGTGTCTCAACTTTCCATGCGCTATCGTTGTGCGCTCCACCACCGCATTTCCTCTATTGTTGTAAGTAAATATGTGTAACAGAGTACTTTCATGTATCCTCTGCCATGAGGTGTCCACGGAAACATCCATGTGCTATCTTAACATCGTCGGCACATGTAGCGTGCGTCTGAACGTGTTCGTTTAATGTGCTGAGTCCACCACGTGGCTAAAAGCTGGGAAGTTGCGCCATCTGCATACAGGACGTGTGTCTCAACTTTCCACGCGCTATCGTTGTGCGCTCCACCACCGCATTTCCTCTATTGTTGTAAGTAAATATGTGTAACAGAGTACTTTCATGTATCCTCTGCCATGAGGTGTCCACGGAAACATCCATGTGCTATCTTAACATCGTCGGCACATGTAGCGTGCGTCTGAACGTGTTCGTTTAATGTGCTGAGTCCACCACGTGGCTCAAAGCTGGGAAGTTGCGCCATCTGCATACAGGGCGTGTGTCTCAACTTTCCACGCGCTATCGTTGTGCGCTCCACCACCGCATTTCCTCTATTGTTGTAAGTAAATATGTGTAACAGAGTACTTTCATGTATCCTCTGCCATGAGGTGTCCACGGAAACATCTATGTGCTATCTTAACATCGTCGGCACATGTAGCGTGCGTCTGATCGTGTTCGTTTAATGTGCTGAGTCCACCACGTGGCTCAAAGCTGGGAAGTTGCGCCATCTGCACACAGGACGTGTGTCTCAACTTTCCACGCGCTATCGTTGTGCGCTCCACCACCGCATTTCCTCTATTGTTGTAAGTAAATATGTGTAACAGAGTACTTTCATGTATCCTCTGCCATGAGGTGTCCACGGAAACATCCATGTGCTATCTTAACATCGTCGGCACATGTAGCGTGCGTCTGAACGTGTTCGTTTAATGTGCTGAGTCCACCACGTGGCTCAAAGCTGGGGAAGTTGCGCCATCTGCATACAGGACGTGTATCTCAACTCTCCACGCGCTATCATTGTGCGCTCCACCACCGCATTTCCTCTATTGTTGTAAGTAAATATGTGTAACAGAGTACTTTCATGTATCCTCTGCCATGAGGTGTCCACGGAAACATCCATGTGCTATCTTAACATCGTCGGCACATGTAGCGTGCGTCTGAACGTGTTCGTTTAATGTGCTGAGTCCACCACGTGGCTCAAAGCTGGGAAGTTGCGCCATCTGCATACAGGACGTGTGTCTCAACTTTCCACGCGCTATCGTTGTGCGCTCCACCACCGCATTTCCTCTATTGTTGTAAGTAAATATGTGTAACAGAGTACTTTCATGTATCCTCTGCCATGAGGTGTCCACGGAAACATCCATGTGCTATCTTAACATCGTCGGCACGTATAGCGTGCGTCTGAACGTGTTCGTTTAATGTGCTGAGTCCACCACGTGGCTCAAAGCTGGGGAAGTTGCGCCATCTGCATACAGGACGTGTGTCTCAACTTTCCACGCGCTATCGTTGTGCGCTCCACCACCGCATTTCTTCTATTGTTGTAAGTAAATATGTGTAACAGAGTACTTTCATGTATCCTCTGCCATGAGGTGTCCACAGAAACATCCATGTGCTATCTTAACATCGTCGGCACATGTAGCGTGCGTCTGAACGTGTTCGTTTAATGTGCTGAGTCCACCACGTGGCTCAAAGCTGGGGAAGTTGCACCATCTGCATACAGGACGTGTGTCTATAATTTCCACGCGCTATCGTTGTGCGCTCCACCACCGCATTTCCTCTATTGTTGTAAGTAAATATGTGTAACAGAGTACTTTCATGTATCCTCTGCCATGAGGTGTCCACGGAAACATCCATGTGCTATCTTAACATCTTCGGCACATGTAGCGTGCGTCTGAACGTGTTCGTTTAATGTGCTGAGTCCACCACGTGGCTCAAAGCTGGGAAGTTGCGCCATCTGCAT
Source organism: Locusta migratoria (assembly GCA_026315105.1). Classification (NCBI taxonomy): domain Eukaryota; kingdom Metazoa; phylum Arthropoda; class Insecta; order Orthoptera; family Acrididae; genus Locusta; species Locusta migratoria. Next base: position 432,373,814 of record CM048747.1, read on the forward strand.
ACAGGACGTGTGTCTCAACTTTCCACGCGCTATCGTTGTGCGCTCCACCACCGCATTTCCTCTATTGTTGTAAGTAAATATGTGTAACAGAGTACTTTCATGTATCCTCTGCCATGAGGTGTCCACGGAAACATCCATGTGCTATCTTAACATCGTCGGCACATGTAGCGTGCGTCTGAACGTGTTCGTTTAATGTGCTGAGTCCACCAGGTGGCTCAAAGCTGGGAAGTTGCGCCATCTGCATACAGGACGTGTGTCTCAACTTTCCACGCGCTATCGTTGTGCGCTCCACCACCGCATTTCCTCTATTGTTGTAAGTAAATATGTGTAACAGAGTACTTTCATGTATCCTCTGCCATGAGGTGTCCACGGAAACATCCATGTGTTATCTTAACATCGTCGGCACATGTAGCGTGCGTCTGAACGTGTTCGTTTAATGTGCTGAGTCCACCACGTGGCTCATAGATGGGAAGTTGCGCCATCTGCATACAGGACGTGTGTCTCAACTTTCCACGCGCTATCGTTGTGCGTTCCACCACCGCATTTCCTCTATTGTTGTAAGTAAATATGTGTAACAGGGTACTTTCATGTATCCTCTGCCATGAGGTGTCCACGGAAACATCCATGTGCTATCTTAACATCGTCGGCATATGTAGCGTGCGTCTGAACGTGTTCGTTTAATGTGCTGAGTCCACCACGTGGCTCAAGGCTGGGGAAGTTGCGCCATCTGCATACAGGACGTGTGTCTCAACTTTCCACGCGCTATCGTTGTGCGCTCCACCACCGCATTTCCTCTATTGTAGTAAGTAAATATGTGTAACAGAGTACTTTCATGTATCCTCTGCCATGAGGTGTCCACGGAAACATCCATGTGCTATCTTAACATCGTCGGCACATGTAGCGTGCGTCTGAACGTGTTCGTTTAATGTGCTGAGTCCACCACGTGGCTCAAAGCTGGGAAGTTGCGCCATCTGCATACAGGACGTGTGTCTCAACTTTCCACGCGCTATCGTTGTGCGCTCCACCACCGCATTTCCTCTATTGTTGTAAGTAAATATTTGTAACAGAGTACTTTCATGTATCCTCTGCCATGAGGTGTCCACGGAAACATCCATGTGCTATCTTAACATCGTCGGCATATGTAGCGTGCGTCTGAACGTGTTCGTTTAATGTGCTGAGTCCACCACGTGGCTCAAAGCTGGGGAAGTTGCGCCATCTGCATACAGGACGTGTGTCTCAACTTTCCACGCGCTATCGTTGTGCGCTCCACCACCGCATTTCCTCTATTGTTGTAAGTAAATATGTGTAACAGAGTACTTTCATGTATCCTCTGCCATGAGGTGTCCACGGAAACATCCATGTGCTATCTTAACATCGTCGGCACATGTAGCGTGCGTCTGAACGTGTTCGTTTAATGTGCTGAGTCCACCACGTGGCTCAAAGCTGGGAAGTTGCGCCATCTGGATACAGGACGTGTGTCTCAACTTTCCACGCGCTATCGTTGTGCGCTCCACCACCGCATTTCCTCTGTTGTTGTAAGTAAATATGTGTAACAGAGTACTTTCATGTATCATCTGCCATGAGGTGTCCACGGAAACATCCATGTGTTATCTTAACATCGTCGGCACATGTAGCGTGCGTCTGAACGTGTTCGTTTAATGTGCTGAGTCCACCACGTGGCTCAAAGATGGGAAGTTGCGCCATCTGCATACAGGACGTGTGTCTCAACTTTCCACGCGCTATCGTTGTGCGTTCCACCACCGCATTTCCTCTATTGTTGTAAGTAAATATGTGTAACAGAGTACTTTCATGTATCCTCTGCCATGAGGTGTCCACGGACACATCCATGTGCTATCTTAACATCGTCGGCATATGTAGCGTGCGTCTGAACGTGTTCGTTTAATGTGCTGAGTCCACCACGTGGCTCAAAGCTGGGGAAGTTGCGCCATCTGCATACAGGACGTGTGTCTCAACTTTCCACGCGCTATCGTTGTGCGCTCCACCACCGCATTTCCTCTATTGTTGTAAGTAAATATGTGTAACAGAGTACTTTCATGTATCCTCTGCCATGAGGTGTCCACGGAAACATCCATGTGCTATCTTAACATCGTCGGCACATGTAGCGTGCGTCTGAACGTGTTCGTTTAATGTGCTGAGTCCACCACGTGGCTCAAAGCTGGGAAGTTGCGCCATCTGCATACAGGACGTGTGTCTCAACTTTCCACGCGCTATCGTTGTGCGCTCCACCACCGCATTTCCTCTATTGTTGTAAGTAAATATGTGTAACAGAGTACTTTCATGTATCCTCTGCCATGAGGTGTCCACGGAAACATCCATGTACTATCTTAACATCGTCGGCACATGTAGCGTGCGTCTGAACGTGTTCGTTTAATGTGCTGAGTCCACCACGTGGCTCAAAGCTGGGAAGTTGCGCCATCTGCATACAGGACGTGTGTCTCAACTTTCCATGCGCTATCGTTGTGCGCTCCACCACCGCATTTCTTCTATTGTTGTAAGTAAATATGTGTAACAGAGTACTTTCATGTATCCTCTGCCATGAGGTGTCCACGGAAACATCCATGTGCTATCTTAACATCGTCGGCACATGTAGCGTGCGTCTGAACGTGTTCGTTTAATGTGCTGAGTCCACCACGTGGCTCAAAGCTGGGGAAGTTGCGCCATCTGCATACAGGACGTGTGTCTCAACTTTCCATGCGCTATCGTTGTGCGCTCCACCACCGCATTTCCTCTATTGTTGTAAGTAAATATGTGTAACAGAGTACTTTCATGTATCCTCTGCCATGAGGTGTCCACGGAAACATCCATGTGCTATCTTAACATCTTCGGCACATGTAGCGTGCGTCTGAACGTGTTCGTTTAATGTGCTGAGTCCACCACGTGGCTCAAAGCTGGGGAAGTTGCACCATCTGCATACAGGACGTGTGTCTATACTTTCCACGCGCTATCGTTGTGCGCTCCACCACCGCATTTCCTCTATTGTTGTAAGTAAATATGTGTAACAGAGTACTTTCATGTATCCTCTGCCATGAGGTGTCCACGGAAACATCCATGTGCTATCTTAACATCTTCGGCACATGTAGCGTGCGTCTGAACGTGTTCGTTTAATGTGCTGAGTCCACCACGTGGCTCAAAGCTGGGGAAGTTGCACCATCTGCATACAGGACGTGTGTCTATACTTTCCACGCGCTATCGTTGTGCGCTCCACCACCGCATTTCCTCTATTGTTGTAAGTAAATATGTGTAACAGAGTACTTTCATGTATCCTCTGCCATGAGGTGTCCACGGAAACATCCATGTGCTATCTTAACATCTTCGGCACATGTAGCGTGCGTCTGAACGTGTTCGTTTAATGTGCTGAGTCCACCACGTGGCTCAAAGCTGGGAAGTTGCGCCATCTGCATACAGGACGTGTGTCTCAACTTTCCACGCGCTATCGTTGTGCGCTCCACCACCGCATTTCCTCTATTGTTGTAAGTAAATATGTGTAACAGAGTACTTTCATGTATCCTCTGCCATGAGGTGTCCACGGAAACATCCATGTGCTATCTTAACATCGTCGGCACATGTAGCGTGCGTCTGAACGTGTTCGTTTAATGTGCTGAGTCCACCAGGTGGCTCAAAGCTGGGAAGTTGCGCCATCTGCATACAGGACGTGTGTCTCAACTTTCCACGCGCTATCGTTGTGCGCTCCACCACCGCATTTCCTCTATTGTTGTAAGTAAATATGTGTAACAGAGTACTTTCATGTATCCTCTGCCATGAGGTGTCCACGGAAACATCCATGTGTTATCTTAACATCGTCGGCACATGTAGCGTGCGTCTGAACGTGTTCGTTTAATGTGCTGAGTCCACCACGTGGCTCAAAGATGGGAAGTTGCGCCATCTGCATACAGGACGTGTGTCTCAACTTTCCACGCGCTATCGTTGTGCGTTCCACCACCGCATTTCCTCTATTGTTGTAAGTAAATATGTGTAACAGCGTACTTTCATGTATCCTCTGCCATGAGGTGTCCACGGAAACATCCATGTGCTATCTTAACATCGTCGGCATATGTAGCGTGCGTCTGAACGTGTTCGTTTAATGTGCTGAGTCCACCACGTGGCTCAAGGCTGGGGAAGTTGCGCCATCTGCATACAGGACGTGTGTCTCAACTTTCCACGCGCTATCGTTGTGCGCTCCACCACCGCATTTCCTCTATTGTAGTAAGTAAATATGTGTAACAGAGTACTTTCATGTATCCTCTGCCATGAGGTGTCCACGGAAACATCCATGTGCTATCTTAACATCGTCGGCACATGTAGCGTGCGTCTGAACGTGTTCGTTTAATGTGCTGAGTCCACCACGTGGCTCAAAGCTGGGAAGTTGCGCCATCTGCATACAGGACGTGTGTCTCAACTTTCCACGCGCTATCGTTGTGCGTTCCACCACCGCATTTCCTCTATTGTTGTAAGTAAATATTTGTAACAGGGTACTTTCATGTATCCTCTGCCATGAGGTGTCCACGGAAACATCCATGTGCTATCTTAACATCGTCGGCATATGTAGCGTGCGTCTGAACGTGTTCGTTTAATGTGCTGAGTCCACCACGTGGCTCAAAGCTGGGGAAGTTGCGCCATCTGCATACAGGACGTGTGTCTCAACTTTCCACGCGCTATCGTTGTGCGCTCCACCACCGCATTTCCTCTATTGTTGTAAGTAAATATGTGTAACAGAGTACTTTCATGTATCCTCTGCCATGAGGTGTCCACGGAAACATCCATGTGCTATCTTAACATCGTCGGCACATGTAGCGTGCGTCTGAACGTGTTCGTTTAATGTGCTGAGTCCACCACGTGGCTCAAAGCTGGGAAGTTGCGCCATCTGGATACAGGACGTGTGTCTCAACTTTCCACGCGCTATCGTTGTGCGCTCCACCACCGCATTTCCTCTATTGTTGTAAGTAAATATGTGTAACAGAGTACTTTCATGTATCCTCTGCCATGAGGTGTCCACGGAAACATCCATGTGTTATCTTAACATCGTCGGCACATGTAGCGTGCGTCTGAACGTGTTCGTTTAATGTGCTGAGTCCACCACGTGGCTCAAAGATGGGAAGTTGCGCCATCTGCATACAGGACGTGTGTCTCAACTTTCCACGCGCTATCGTTGTGCGTTCCACCACCGCATTTCCTCTATTGTTGTAAGTAAATATGTGTAACAGGGTACTTTCATGTATCCTCTGCCATGAGGTGTCCACGGAAACATCCATGTGCTATCTTAACATCGTCGGCATATGTAGCGTGCGTCTGAACGTGTTCGTTTAATGTGCTGAGTCCACCACGTGGCTCAAGGCTGGGGAAGTTGCGCCATCTGCATACAGGACGTGTGTCTCAACTTTCCACGCGCTATCGTTGTGCGCTCCACCACCGCATTTCCTCTATTGTAGTAAGTAAATATGTGTAACAGAGTACTTTCATGTATCCTCTGCCATGAGGTGTCCACGGAAACATCCATGTGCTATCTTAACATCGTCGGCACATGTAGCGTGCGTCTGAACGTGTTCGTTTAATGTGCTGAGTCCACCACGTGGCTCAAAGCTGGGAAGTTGCGCCATCTGCATACAGGACGTGTGTCTCAACTTTCCACGCGCTATCGTTGTGCGCTCCACCACCGCATTTCCTCTATTGTTGTAAGTAAATATTTGTAACAGAGTACTTTCATGTATCCTCTGCCATGAGGTGTCCACGGAAACATCCATGTGCTATCTTAACATCGTCGGCATATGTAGCGTGCGTCTGAACGTGTTCGTTTAATGTGCTGAGTCCACCACGTGGCTCAAAGCTGGGGAAGTTGCGCCATCTGCATACAGGACGTGTGTCTCAACTTTCCACGCGCTATCGTTGTGCGCTCCACCACCGCATTTCCTCTATTGTTGTAAGTAAATATGTGTAACAGAGTACTTTCATGTATCCTCTGCCATGAGGTGTCCACGGAAACATCCATGTGCTATCTTAACATCGTCGGCACATGTAGCGTGCGTCTGAACGTGTTCGTTTAATGTGCTGAGTCCACCACGTGGCTCAAAGCTGGGAAGTTGCGCCATCTGGATACAGGACGTGTGTCTCAACTTTCCACGCGCTATCGTTGTGCGCTCCACCACCGCATTTCCTCTGTTGTTGTAAGTAAATATGTGTAACAGAGTACTTTCATGTATCATCTGCCATGAGGTGTCCACGGAAACATCCATGTGTTATCTTAACATCGTCGGCACATGTAGCGTGCGTCTGAACGTGTTCGTTTAATGTGCTGAGTCCACCACGTGGCTCAAAGATGGGAAGTTGCGCCATCTGCATACAGGACGTGTGTCTCAACTTTCCACGCGCTATCGTTGTGCGTTCCACCACCGCATTTCCTCTATTGTTGTAAGTAAATATGTGTAACAGAGTACTTTCATGTATCCTCTGCCATGAGGTGTCCACGGACACATCCATGTGCTATCTTAACATCGTCGGCATATGTAGCGTGCGTCTGAACGTGTTCGTTTAATGTGCTGAGTCCACCACGTGGCTCAAAGCTGGGGAAGTTGCGCCATCTGCATACAGGACGTGTGTCTCAACTTTCCACGCGCTATCGTTGTGCGCTCCACCACCGCATTTCCTCTATTGTTGTAAGTAAATATGTGTAACAGAGTACTTTCATGTATCCTCTGCCATGAGGTGTCCACGGAAACATCCATGTGCTATCTTAACATCGTCGGCACATGTAGCGTGCGTCTGAACGTGTTCGTTTAATGTGCTGAGTCCACCACGTGGCTCAAAGCTGGGAAGTTGCGCCATCTGCATACAGGACGTGTGTCTCAACTTTCCACGCGCTATCGTTGTGCGCTCCACCACCGCATTTCCTCTATTGTTGTAAGTAAATATGTGTAACAGAATACTTTCATGTATCCTCTGCCATGAGGTGTCCACGGAAACATCCATGTACTATCTTAACATCGTCGGCACATGTAGCGTGCGTCTGAACGTGTTCGTTTAATGTGCTGAGTCCACCACGTGGCTCAAAGCTGGGAAGTTGCGCCATCTGCATACAGGACGTGTGTCTCAACTTTCCATGCGCTATCGTTGTGCGCTCCACCACCGCATTTCTTCTATTGTTGTAAGTAAATATGTGTAACAGAGTACTTTCATGTATCCTCTGCCATGAGGTGTCCACGGAAACATCCATGTGCTATCTTAACATCGTCGGCACATGTAGCGTGCGTCTGAACGTGTTCGTTTAATGTGCTGAGTCCACCACGTGGCTCAAAGCTGGGGAAGTTGCGCCATCTGCATACAGGTCGTGTGTCTCAACTTTCCATGCGCTATCGTTGTGCGCTCCACCACCGCATTTCCTCTATTGTTGTAAGTAAATATGTGTAACAGAGTACTTTCATGTATCCTCTGCCATGAGGTGTCCACGGAAACATCCATGTGCTATCTTAACATCGTCGGCACATGTAGCGTGCGTCTGAACGTGTTCGTTTAATGTGCTGAGTCCACCACGTGGCTAAAAGCTGGGAAGTTGCGCCATCTGCATACAGGACGTGTGTCTCAACTTTCCACGCGCTATCGTTGTGCGCTCCACCACCGCATTTCCTCTATTGTTGTAAGTAAATATGTGTAACAGAGTACTTTCATGTATCCTCTGCCATGAGGTGTCCACGGAAACATCCATGTGCTATCTTAACATCGTCGGCACATGTAGCGTGCGTCTGAACGTGTTCGTTTAATGTGCTGAGTCCACCACGTGGCTCAAAGCTGGGAAGTTGCGCCATCTGCATACAGGGCGTGTGTCTCAACTTTCCACGCGCTATCGTTGTGCGCTCCACCACCGCATTTCCTCTATTGTTGTAAGTAAATATGTGTAACAGAGTACTTTCATGTATCCTCTGCCATGAGGTGTCCACGGAAACATCTATGTGCTATCTTAACATCGTCGGCACATGTAGCGTGCGTCTGATCGTGTTCGTTTAATGTGCTGAGTCCACCACGTGGCTCAAAGCTGGGAAGTTGCGCCATCTGCACACAGGACGTGTGTCTCAACTTTCCACGCGCTATCGTTGTGCGCTCCACCACCGCATTTCCTCTATTGTTGTAAGTAAATATGTGTAACAGAGTACTTTCATGTATCCTCTGCCATGAGGTGTCCACGGAAACATCCATGTGCTATCTTAACATCGTCGGCACATGTAGCGTGCGTCTGAACGTGTTCGTTTAATGTGCTGAGTCCACCACGTGGCTCAAAGCTGGGGAAGTTGCGCCATCTGCATACAGGACGTGTATCTCAACTCTCCACGCGCTATCATTGTGCGCTCCACCACCGCATTTCCTCTATTGTTGTAAGTAAATATGTGTAACAGAGTACTTTCATGTATCCTCTGCCATGAGGTGTCCACGGAAACATCCATGTGCTATCTTAACATCGTCGGCACATGTAGCGTGCGTCTGAACGTGTTCGTTTAATGTGCTGAGTCCACCACGTGGCTCAAAGCTGGGAAGTTGCGCCATCTGCATACAGGACGTGTGTCTCAACTTTCCACGCGCTATCGTTGTGCGCTCCACCACCGCATTTCCTCTATTGTTGTAAGTAAATATGTGTAACAGAGTACTTTCATGTATCCTCTGCCATGAGGTGTCCACGGAAACATCCATGTGCTATCTTAACATCGTCGGCACGTATAGCGTGCGTCTGAACGTGTTCGTTTAATGTGCTGAGTCCACCACGTGGCTCAAAGCTGGGGAAGTTGCGCCATCTGCATACAGGACGTGTGTCTCAACTTTTCACGCGCTATCGTTGTGCGCTCCACCACCGCATTTCCTCTATTGTTGTAAGTAAATATGTGTAACAGAGTACTTTCATGTATCCTCTGCCATGAGGTCTCCACGGAAACATCCATGTGCTATCTTAACATCGTCAGCACATGTAGCGTGCGTCTGAACGTGTTCGTTTAATGTGCTGAGTCCACCACGTGGCTCAAAGCTGGGAAGTTGCGCCATCTGCATACAGGACATGTGTCTCAACTTTCAACGCGCTATCGTTGTGCGCTCCACCACCGCATTTCCTCTATTGTTGTAAGTAAATATGTGTAACAGAGTACTTTCATGTATCCTCTGCCATGAGGTGTCCACGGAAACATCCATGTGCTATCTTAACATCGTCGGCACATGTAGCGTGCATCTGAACGTGTTCGTTTAATGTGCTGAGTCCACCACGTGGCTCAAAGCTGGGAAGTTGCGCCATCTGCATACAGGACGTGTGTCTCAACTTTCCACGCGCTATCGTTGTGCGCTCCACCACCGCATTTCCTCTATTGTTGTAAGTAAATATGTGTAACAGAGTACTTTCATGTATCCTCTGCCATGAGGTGTCCACGGAAACATCCATGTGCTATCTTAACATCGTCGGCACATGTAGCGTGCGTCTGAACGTGTTCGTTTAATGTGCTGAGTCCACCACGTGGCTCAAAGCTGGGAAGTTGCGCCATCTGCATACAGGACGTGTGTCTCAACTTTCCACGCGCTATCGTTGTGCGCTCCACCACCGCATTTCCTCTATTGTTGTAAGTAAATATGTGTAACAGAGTACTTTCATGTATCCTCTGCCATGAGGTGTCCACGGAAACATCCATGTGCTATCTTAACATCGTCGGCACATGTAGCGTGCGTCTGAACGTGTTCGTTTAATGTGCTGAGTCCACCACGTGGCTCAAAGCTGGGAAGTTGCGCCATCTGCATACAGGACGTGTGTCTCAACTTTCCACGCGCTATCGTTGTGCGCTCCACCACCGCATTTCCTCTATTGTAAGTAAATATGTGTAACAGAGTACTTTCATGTATCCTCTGCCATGAGGTGTCCACGGAAACATCCATGTGCTATCTTAACATCGTGGGCATATGTAGCGTGCGTCTGAACGTGTTCGTTTAATGTGCTGAGTCCACCACGTGGCTCAAAGCTGGGGACGTTGCGCCATCTGCATACAGGACGTGTGTCTCAACTTTCCACGCGCTATCGTTGTGCGCTCCACCACCGCATTTCCTCTATTGTTGTAAGTAAATATGTGTAACAGAGTACTTTCATGTATCCTCTGCCATGAGGTGTCCACGGAAACATCCATGTGCTATCTTAACATCGTCGGCACATGTAGCGTGCGTCTGAACGTGTTCGTTTAATGTGCTGAGTCCACCACGTGGCTCAAAGCTGGGAAGTTGCGCCATCTGCATACAGGACGTGTGTCTCAACTTTCCACGCGCTATCGTTGTGCGCTCCACCACCGCATTTCCTCTATTGTTGTAAGTAAATATGTGTAACAGAGTACTTTCATGTATCCTCTGCCATGAGGTGTCCACGGAAACATCCATGTGCTATCTTAACATCGTCGGCACATGTAGCGTGCGTCTGAACGTGTTCGTTTAATGTGCTGAGTCCACCACGTGGCTCAAAGCTGGGAAGTTGCGCCATCTGCATACAGGACGTGTGTCTCAACTTTCCACGCGCTATCGTTGTGCGCTCCACCACCGCATTTCCTCTATTGTTGTAAGTAAATATGTGTAACAGAGTACTTTCATGTATCCTCTGCCATGAGGTGTCCACGGAAACATCCATGTGCTATCTTAACATCGTCGGCACATGTAGCGTGCGTCTGAACGTGTTCGTTTAATGTGCTGAGTCCACCACGTGGCTCAAAGCTGGGAAGTTGCGCCATCTGCATACAGGACGTGTGTCTCAACTTTCCACGCGCTATCGTTGTGCGCTCCACCACCGCATTTCCTCTATTGTTGTAAGTAAATATGTGTAACAGAGTACTTTCATGTATCCTCTGCCATGAGGTGTCCACGGAAACATCCATGTGCTATCTTAACATCGTCGGCATATGTAGCGTGCGTCTGAACGTGTTCGTTTAATGTGCTGAGTCCACCACGTGGCTCAAAGCTGGGGAAGTTGCGCCATCTGCATACAGGACGTGTGTCTCAACTTTCCACGCGCTATCGTTGTGCGCTCCACCACCGCATTTCCTCTATTGTTGTAAGTAAATATGTGTAACAGAGTACTTTCATGTATCCTCTGCCATGAGGTGTCCACGGAAACATCCATGTGCTATCTTAACATCGTCGGCACATGTAGCATGCGTCTGAACGTGTTCGTTTAATGTGCTGAGTCCACCACGTGGCTCAAAGCTGGGAAGTTGCGCCATCTGCATACAGGACGTGTGTCTCAACTTTCCACGCGCTATCGTTGTGCGCTCCACCACCGCATTTCCTCTATTGTTGTAAGTAAATATGTGTAACAGAGTACTTTCATGTATCCTCTGCCATGAGGTGTCCACGGAAACATCCATGTGCTATCTTAACATCGTCGGCACATGTAGCGTGCGTCTGAACGTGTTCGTTTAATGTGCTGAGTCCACCACGTGGCTCAAAGCTGGGAAGTTGCGCCATCTGCATACAGGACGTGTGTCTCAACTTTCCACGCGCTATCGTTGTGCGCTCCACCACCGCATTTCCTCTATTGTTGTAAGTAAATATGTGTAACAGAGTACTTTCATGTATCCTCTGCCATGAGGTGTCCACGGAAACATCCATGTGCTATCTTAACATCGTCGGCACATGTAGCGTGCGTCTGAACGTGTTCGTTTAATGTGCTGAGTCCACCACGTGGCTCAAAGCTGGGGAAGTTGCGCCATCTGCATACAGGACGTGTGTCTCAACTTTCCACGTGCTATCGTTGTGCGCTCCACCACCGCATTTCCTCTATTGTTGTAAGTAAATATGTGTAACAGAGTACTTTCATGTATCCTCTGCCATGAGGTGTCCACGGAAACATCCATGTGCTATCTTAACATCGTCGGCACATGTAGCGTGCGTCTGAACGTGTTCGTTTAATGTGCTGAGTCCACCACGTGGCTCAAAGCTGGGGAAGTTGCGCCATCTGCATACAGGACGTGTGTCTCAACTTTCCACGCGCTATCGTTGTGCGCTCCACCACCGCATTTCTTCTATTGTTGTAAGTAAATATGTGTAACAGAGTACTTTCATGTATCCTCTGCCATGAGGTGTCCACAGAAACATCCATGTGCTATCTTAACATCGTCGGCACATGTAGCGTGCGTCTGAACGTGTTCGTTTAATGTGCTGAGTCCACCACGTGGCTCAAAGCTGGGGAAGTTGCACCATCTGCATACAGGACGTGTGTCTATACTTTCCACGCGCTATCGTTGTGCGCTCCACCACCGCATTTCCTCTATTGTTGTAAGTAAATATGTGTAACAGAGTACTTTCATGTATCCTCTGCCATGAGGTGTCCACGGAAACATCAATGTGCTATCTTAACATCTTCGGCACATGTAGCGTGCGTCTGAACGTGTTCGTTTAATGTGCTGAGTCCACCACGTGGCTCAAAGCTGGGAAGTTGCGCCATCTGCATACAGGACGTGTGTCTCAACTTTCCACGCGCTATCGTTGTGCGCTCCACCACCGCATTTCCTCTATTGTTGTAAGTAAATATGTGTAACAGAGTACTTTCATGTATCCTCTGCCATGAGGTGTCCACGGAAACATCCATGTGCTATCTTAACATCGTCGGCACATGTAGCGTGCGTCTGAACGTGTTCGTTTAATGTGCTGAGTCCACCACGTGGCTCAAAGCTGGGAAGTTGCGCCATCTGCATACAGGACGTGTGTCTCAACTTTCCACGCGCTATCGTTGTGCGCTCCACCACCGCATTTCCTCTATTGTTGTAAGTAAATATGTGTAACAGAGTACTTTCATGTATCCTCTGCCATGAGGTGTCCACGGAAACATCCATGTGCTATCTTAACATCGTCGGCACATGTAGCGTGCGTCTGAACGTGTTCGTTTAATGTGCCGAGTCCACCACGTGGCTCAAAGCTGGGGAAGTTGCGCCATCTGCATACAGGACGTGTGTCTCAACTTTCCACGCGCTATCGTTGTGCGCTCCACCACCGCATTTCCTCTATTGTTGTAAGTAAATATGTGTAACAGAGTACTTTCATGTATCCTCTGCCATGAGGTGTCCACGGAAACATCCATGTGTTATCTTAACATCGTCGGCACATGTAGCGTGCGTCTGAACGTGTTCGTTTAATGTGCTGAGTCCACCACGTGGCTCAAAGATGGGAAGTTGCGCCATCTGCATACAGGACGTATGTCTCAACTTTCCACGCGCTATCGTTGTGCGCTCCACCACCGCATTTCCTCTATTGTTGTAAGTAAATATGTGTAACAGAGTACTTTCATGTATCCTCTGCCATGAGGTGTCCACGGAAACATCCATGTGCTATCTTAACATCGTCGGCACATGTAGCGTGCGTCTGAACGTGTTCGTTTAATGTGTTGAGTCCACCACGTGGCTCAAAGCTGGGAAGTTGCGCCATCTGCATACAGGACGTGTGTCTCAACTTTCCACGCGCTATCGTTGTGCGCTCCACCACCGCATTTCCTCTATTGTTGTAAGTAAATATGTGTAACAGAGTACTTTCATGTATCCTCTGCCATGAGGTGTCCACGGAAACATCCATGTGCTATCTTAACATCGTCGGCACATGTAGCGTGCGTCTGAACGTGTTCGTTTAATGTGCTGAGTCCACCACGTGGCTCAAAGCTGGGAAGTTGCGCCATCTGCATACAGGACGTGTGTCTCAACTTTCCACGCGCTATCGTTGTGCGCTCCACCACCGCATTTCCTCTATTGTTGTAAGTAAATATGTGTAACAGAGTACTTTCATGTATCCTCTGCCATGAGGTGTCCACGGAAACATCCATGTGCTATCTTAACATCGTCGGCACATGTAGCGTGCGTCTGAACGTGTTCGTTTAATGTGCTGAGTCCACCACGTGGCTCAAAGCTGGGAAGTTGCGCCATCTGCATACAGGACGTGTGTCTCAACTTTCCACGCGCTATCGTTGTGCGCTCCACCACCGCATTTCCTCTATTGTTGTAAGTAAATATTTGTAACAGAGTACTTTCATGTATCCTCTGCCATGAGGTGTCCACGGAAACATCCATGTGCTATCTTAACATCGTCGGCATATGTAGCGTGCGTCTGAACGTGTTCGTTTAATGTGCTGAGTCCACCACGTGGCTCAAGGCTGGGGAAGTTGCGCCATCTGCATACAGGACGTGTGTCTCAACTTTCCACGCGCTATCGTTGTGCGCTCCACCACCGCATTTCCTCTATTGTAGTAAGTAAATATGTGTAACAGAGTACTTTCATGTATCCTCTGCCATGAGGTGTCCACGGAAACATCCATGTGCTATCTTAACATCGTCGGCACATGTAGCGTGCGTCTGAACGTGTTCGTTTAATGTGCTGAGTCCACCACGTGGCTCAATGCTGGGAAGTTGCGCCATCTGCATACAGGACGTGTGTCTCAACTTTCCACGCGCTATCGTTGTGCGCTCCACCACCGCATTTCCTCTATTGTTGTAAGTAAATATTTGTAACAGAGTACTTTCATGTATCCTCTGCCATGAGGTGTCCACGGAAACATCCATGTGCTATCTTAACATCGTCGGCATATGTAGCGTGCGTCTGAACGTGTTCGTTTAATGTGCTGAGTCCACCACGTGGCTCAAAGCTGGGGAAGTTGCGCCATCTGCATACAGGACGTGTGTCTCAACTTTCCACGCGCTATCGTTGTGCGCTCCACCACCGCATTTCCTCTATTGTTGTAAGTAAATATGTGTAACAGAGTACTTTCATGTATCCTCTGCCATGAGGTGTCCACGGAAACATCCATGTGCTATCTTAACATCGTCGGCACATGTAGCGTGCGTCTGAACGTGTTCGTTTAATGTGCTGAGTCCACCACGTGGCTCAAAGCTGGGAAGTTGCGCCATCTGCATACAGGACGTGTGTCTCAACTTTCCACGCGCTATCGTTGTGCGCTCCACCACCGCATTTCCTCTGTTGTTGTAAGTAAATATGTGTAACAGAGTACTTTCATGTATCATCTGCCATGAGGTGTCCACGGAAACATCCATGTGTTATCTTAACATCGTCGGCACATGTAGCGTGCGTCTGAACGTGTTCGTTTAATGTGCTGAGTCCACCACGTGGCTCAAAGATGGGAAGTTGCGCCATCTGCATACAGGACGTGTGTCTCAACTTTCCACGCGCTATCGTTGTGCGTTCCACCACCGCATTTCCTCTATTGTTGTAAGTAAATATGTGTAACAGAGTACTTTCATGTATCCTCTGCCATGAGGTGTCCACGGAAACATCCATGTGCTATCTTAACATCGTCGGCATATGTAGCGTGCGTCTGAACGTGTTCGTTTAATGTGCTGAGTCCACCACGTGGCTCAAAGCTGGGGAAGTTGCGCCATCTGCATACAGGACGTGTGTCTCAACTTTCCACGCGCTATCGTTGTGCGCTCCACCACCGCATTTCCTCTATTGTTGTAAGTAAATATGTGTAACAGTGTACTTTCATGTATCCTCTGCCATGAGGTGTCCACGGAAACATCCATGTGCTATCTTAACATCGTCGGCACATGTAGCGTGCGTCTGAACGTGTTCGTTTAATGTGCTGAGTCCACCACGTGGCTCAAAGCTGGGAAGTTGCGCCATCTGCATACAGGACGTGTGTCTCAACTTTCCACGCGCTATCGTTGTGCGCTCCACCACCGCATTTCCTCTATTGTTGTAAGTAAATATGTGTAACAGAGTACTTTCATGTATCCTCTGCCATGAGGTGTCCACGGAAACATCCATGTGCTATCTTAACATCGTCGGCACATGTAGCGTGCGTCTGAACGTGTTCGTTTAATGTGCTGAGTCCACCACGTGGCTCAAAGCTGGGAAGTTGCGCCATCTGCATACAGGACGTGTGTCTCAACTTTCCACGCGCTATCGTTGTGCGCTCCACCACCGCATTTCCTCTATTGTTGTAAGTAAATATGTGTAACAGAGTACTTTCATGTATCCTCTGCCATGAGGTGTCCACGGAAACATCCATGTGCTATCTTAACATCGTCGGCACATGTAGCGTGCGTCTGAACGTGTTCGTTTAATGTGCTGAGTCCACCACGTGGCTCAAAGCTGGGAAGTTGCGCCATCTGCATACAGGACGTGTGTCTCAACTTTCCACGCGCTATCGTTGTGCGCTCCACCACCGCATTTCCTCTATTGTTGTAAGTAAATATGTGTAACAGAGTACTTTCATGTATCCTCTGCCATGAGGTGTCCACGGAAACATCCATGTGCTATCTTAACATCGTCGGCACATGTAGCGTGCGTCTGAACGTGTTCGTTTAATGAGCTGAGTCCACCACGTGGCTCAAAGCTGGGAAGTTGCGCCATCTGCATACAGGACGTGTGTCTCAACTTTCCACGCGCTATCGTTGTGCGCTCCACCACCGCATTTCCTCTATTGTTGTAAGTAAATATGTGTAACAGAGTACTTTCATGTATCCTCTGCCATGAGGTGTCCACGGAAACATCCATGTGCTATCTTAACATCGTCGGCACATGTAGCGTGCGTCTGAACGTGTTCGTTTAATGTGCTGAGTCCACCACGTGGCTCAAAGCTGGGGAAGTTGCGCCATCTGCATACAGGACGTGTGTCTCAACTTTCCACGTGCTATCGTTGTGCGCTCCACCACCGCATTTCCTCTATTGTTGTAAGTAAATATGTGTAACAGAGTACTTTCATGTATCCTCTGCCATGAGGTGTCCACGGAAACATCCATGTGCTATCTTAACATCGTCGGCACATGTAGCGTGCGTCTGAACGTGTTCGTTTAATGTGCTGAGTCCACCACGTGGCTCAAAGCTGGGGAAGTTGCGCCATCTGCATACAGGACGTGTGTCTCAACTTTCCACGCGCTATCGTTGTGCGCTCCACCACCGCATTTCTTCTATTGTTGTAAGTAAATATGTGTAACAGAGTACTTTCATGTATCCTCTGCCATGAGGTGTCCACAGAAACATCCATGTGCTATCTTAACATCGTCGGCACATGTAGCGTGCGTCTGAACGTGTTCGTTTAATGTGCTGAGTCCACCACGTGGCTCAAAGCTGGGGAAGTTGCACCATCTGCATACAGGACGTGTGTCTATATTTTCCACGCGCTATCGTTGTGCGCTCCACCACCGCATTTCCTCTATTGTTGTAAGTAAATATGTGTAACAGAGTACTTTCATGTATCCTCTGCCATGAGGTGTCCACGGAAACATCCATGTGCTATCTTAACATCTTCGGCACATGTAGCGTGCGTCTGAACGTGTTCGTTTAATGTGCTGAGTCCACCACGTGGCTCAAAGCTGGGAAGTTGCGCCATCTGCATACAGGACGTGTGTCTCAACTTTCCACGCGCTATCGTTGTGCGCTCCACCACCGCATTTCCTCTATTGTTGTAAGTAAATATGTGTAACAGAGTACTTTCATGTATCCTCTGCCATGAGGTGTCCACGGAAACATCCATGTGCTATCTTAACATCGTCGGCACATGTAGCGTGCGTCTGAACGTGTTCGTTTAATGTGCTGAGTCCACCACGTGGCTCAAAGCTGGGAAGTTGCGCCATCTGCATACAGGACGTGTGTCTCAACTTTCCACGCGCTATCGTTGTGCGCTCCACCACCGCATTTCCTCTATTGTTGTAAGTAAATATGTGTAACAGAGTACTTTCATGTATCCTCTGCCATGAGGTGTCCACGGAAACATCCATGTGCTATCTTAACATCGTCGGCACATGTAGCGTGCGTCTGAACGTGTTCGTTTAATGTGCCGAGTCCACCACGTGGCTCAAAGCTGGGGAAGTTGCGCCATCTGCATACAGGACGTGTGTCTCAACTTTCCACGCGCTATCGTTGTGCGCTCCACCACCGCATTTCCTCTATTGTTGTAAGTAAATATGTGTAACAGAGTACTTTCATGTATCCTCTGCCATGAGGTGTCCACGGAAACATCCATGTGTTATCTTAACATCGTCGGCACATGTAGCGTGCGTCTGAACGTGTTCGTTTAATGTGCTGAGTCCACCACGTGGCTCAAAGATGGGAAGTTGCGCCATCTGCATACAGGACGTATGTCTCAACTTTCCACGCGCTATCGTTGTGCGCTCCACCACCGCATTTCCTCTATTGTTGTAAGTAAATATGTGTAACAGAGTACTTTCATGTATCCTCTGCCATGAGGTGTCCACGGAAACATCCATGTGCTATCTTAACATCGTCGGCACATGTAGCGTGCGTCTGAACGTGTTCGTTTAATGTGTTGAGTCCACCACGTGGCTCAAAGCTGGGAAGTTGCGCCATCTGCATACAGGACGTGTGTCTCAACTTTCCACGCGCTATCGTTGTGCGCTCCACCACCGCATTTCCTCTATTGTTGTAAGTAAATATGTGTAACAGAGTACTTTCATGTATCCTCTGCCATGAGGTGTCCACGGAAACATCCATGTGCTATCTTAACATCGTCGGCACATGTAGCGTGCGTCTGAACGTGTTCGTTTAATGTGCTGAGTCCACCACGTGGCTCAAAGCTGGGAAGTTGCGCCATCTGCATACAGGACGTGTGTCTCAACTTTCCACGCGCTATCGTTGTGCGCTCCACCACCGCATTTCCTCTATTGTTGTAAGTAAATATGTGTAACAGAGTACTTTCATGTATCCTCTGCCATGAGGTGTCCACGGAAACATCCATGTGCTATCTTAACATCGTCGGCACATGTAGCGTGCGTCTGAACGTGTTCGTTTAATGTGCTGAGTCCACCACGTGGCTCAAAGCTGGGAAGTTGCGCCATCTGCATACAGGACGTGTGTCTCAACTTTCCACGCGCTATCGTTGTGCGCTCCACCACCGCATTTCCTCTATTGTTGTAAGTAAATATTTGTAACAGAGTACTTTCATGTATCCTCTGCCATGAGGTGTCCACGGAAACATCCATGTGCTATCTTAACATCGTCGGCATATGTAGCGTGCGTCTGAACGTGTTCGTTTAATGTGCTGAGTCCACCACGTGGCTCAAGGCTGGGGAAGTTGCGCCATCTGCATACAGGACGTGTGTCTCAACTTTCCACGCGCTATCGTTGTGCGCTCCACCACCGCATTTCCTCTATTGTAGTAAGTAAATATGTGTAACAGAGTACTTTCATGTATCCTCTGCCATGAGGTGTCCACGGAAACATCCATGTGCTATCTTAACATCGTCGGCACATGTAGCGTGCGTCTGAACGTGTTCGTTTAATGTGCTGAGTCCACCACGTGGCTCAAAGCTGGGAAGTTGCGCCATCTGCATACAGGACGTGTGTCTCAACTTTCCACGCGCTATCGTTGTGCGCTCCACCACCGCATTTCCTCTATTGTTGTAAGTAAATATTTGTAACAGAGTACTTTCATGTATCCTCTGCCATGAGGTGTCCACGGAAACATCCATGTGCTATCTTAACATCGTCGGCATATGTAGCGTGCGTCTGAACGTGTTCGTTTAATGTGCTGAGTCCACCACGTGGCTCAAAGCTGGGGAAGTTGCGCCATCTGCATACAGGACGTGTGTCTCAACTTTCCACGCGCTATCGTTGTGCGCTCCACCACCGCATTTCCTCTATTGTTGTAAGTAAATATGTGTAACAGAGTACTTTCATGTATCCTCTGCCATGAGGTGTCCACGGAAACATCCATGTGCTATCTTAACATCGTCGGCACATGTAGCGTGCGTCTGAACGTGTTCGTTTAATGTGCTGAGTCCACCACGTGGCTCAAAGCTGGGAAGTTGCGCCATCTGCATACAGGACGTGTGTCTCAACTTTCCACGCGCTATCGTTGTGCGCTCCACCACCGCATTTCCTCTGTTGTTGTAAGTAAATATGTGTAACAGAGTACTTTCATGTATCATCTGCCATGAGGTGTCCACGGAAACATCCATGTGTTATCTTAACATCGTCGGCACATGTAGCGTGCGTCTGAACGTGTTCGTTTAATGTGCTGAGTCCACCACGTGGCTCAAAGATGGGAAGTTGCGCCATCTGCATACAGGACGTGTGTCTCAACTTTCCACGCGCTATCGTTGTGCGTTCCACCACCGCATTTCCTCTATTGTTGTAAGTAAATATGTGTAACAGAGTACTTTCATGTATCCTCTGCCATGAGGTGTCCACGGAAACATCCATGTGCTATCTTAACATCGTCGGCATATGTAGCGTGCGTCTGAACGTGTTCGTTTAATGTGCTGAGTCCACCACGTGGCTCAAAGCTGGGGAAGTTGCGCCATCTGCATACAGGACGTGTGTCTCAACTTTCCACGCGCTATCGTTGTGCGCTCCACCACCGCATTTCCTCTATTGTTGTAAGTAAATATGTGTAACAGTGTACTTTCATGTATCCTCTGCCATGAGGTGTCCACGGAAACATCCATGTGCTATCTTAACATCGTCGGCACATGTAGCGTGCGTCTGAACGTGTTCGTTTAATGTGCTGAGTCCACCACGTGGCTCAAAGCTGGGAAGTTGCGCCATCTGCATACAGGACGTATGTCTCAACTTTCCACGCGCTATCGTTGTGCGCTCCACCACCGCATTTCCTCTATTGTTGTAAGTAAATATGTGTAACAGAGTACTTTCATGTATCCTCTGCCATGAGGTGTCCACGGAAACATCCATGTGCTATCTTAACATCGTCGGCACATGTAGCGTGCGTCTGAACGTGTTCGTTTAATGTGCTGAGTCCACCACGTGGCTCAAAGCTGGGAAGTTGCGCCATCTGCATACAGGACGTGTGTCTCAACTTTCCACGCGCTATCGTTGTGCGCTCCACCACCGCATTTCCTCTATTGTTGTAAGTAAATATGTGTAACAGAGTACTTTCATGTATCCTCTGCCATGAGGTGTCCACGGAAACATCCATGTACTATCTTAACATCGTCGGCACATGTAGCGTGCGTCTGAACGTGTTCGTTTAATGTGCTGAGTCCACCACGTGGCTCAAAGCTGGGAAGTTGCGCCATCTGCATACAGGACGTGTGTCTCAACTTTCCATGCGCTATCGTTGTGCGCTCCACCACCGCATTTCTTCTATTGTTGTAAGTAAATATGTGTAACAGAGTACTTTCATGTATCCTCTGCCATGAGGTGTCCACGGAAACATCCATGTGCTATCTTAACATCGTCGGCACATGTAGCGTGCGTCTGAACGTGTTCGTTTAATGTGCTGAGTCCACCACGTGGCTCAAAGCTGGGGAAGTTGCGCCATCTGCATACAGGACGTGTGTCTCAACTTTCCATGCGCTATCGTTGTGCGCTCCACCACCGCATTTCCTCTATTGTTGTAAGTAAATATGTGTAACAGAGTACTTTCATGTATCCTCTGCCATGAGGTGTCCACGGAAACATCCATGTGCTATCTTAACATCGTCGGCACATGTAGCGTGCGTCTGAACGTGTTCGTTTAATGTGCTGAGTCCACCACGTGGCTAAAAGCTGGGAAGTTGCGCCATCTGCATACAGGACGTGTGTCTCAACTTTCCAGGCGCTATCGTTGTGCGCTCCACCACCGCATTTCCTCTATTGTTGTAAGTAAATATGTGTAACAGAGTACTTTCATGTATCCTCTGCCATGAGGTGTCCACGGAAACATCCATGTGCTATCTTAACATCGTCGGCACATGTAGCGTGCGTCTGAACGTGTTCGTTTAATGTGCTGAGTCCACCACGTGGCTCAAAGCTGGGAAGTTGCGCCATCTGCATACAGGACGTGTGTCTCAACTTTCCACGCGCAATCGTTGTGCGCTCCACCACCGCATTTCCTCTATTGTTGTAAGTAAATATGTGTAACAGAGTACTTTCATGTATCCTCTGCCATGAGGTGTCCACGGAAACATCCATGTGCTATCTTAACATCGTCGGCACATGTAGAGTGCGTCTGAACGTGTTCGTTTAATGTGCTGAGTCCACCACGTGGCTCAAAGCTGGGAAGTTGCGCCATCTGCATACAGGACGTGTGTCTCAACTCTCCACGTGCTGTCGTTGTGCGCTCCACCACCGCATTTCCTCTATTGTTGTAAGTAAATATGTGTAACAGAGTACTTTCATGTATCCTCTGCCATGAGGTGTCCACGGAAGCATCCATGTGCTATCTTAACATCGTCGGCATATGTAGCGTGCGTGTGAACGTGTTCGTTTAATGTGCTGAGTCCACCACGTGGCTCAAAGCTGGGAAGTTGCGCCATCTGCATACAGGACGTGTGTCTCAACTTTCCACGCGCTATCGTTGTGCGCTCCACCACCGAATTTCCTCTATTATTGTAAGTAAATATGTGTAACAGAGTACTTTCATGTATCCTCTGCCATGAGGTGTCCACGGAAACATCCATGTGCTATCTTAACATCGTCGGCACATGTAGCGTGCGTCTGAACGTGTTCGTTTAATGTGCTGAGTCCACCACGTGGCTCAAAGCTGGGAAGTTGCGCCATCTGCATACAGGACGTGTGTCTCAACTTTCCACGCGCTATCGTTGTGCGCTCCACCACCGCATTTCCTCTATTGTTGTAAGTAAATATGTGTAACAGAGTACTTTCATGTATCCTCTGCCATGAGGTGTCCACGGAAACATCTATGTGCTATCTTAACATCGTCGGCACATGTAGCGTGCGTCTGAACGTGTTCGTTTAATGTGCTGAGTCCACCACGTGGCTCAAAGCTGGGAAGTTGCGCCATCTGCATACAGGACGTGTGTCTCAACTTTCCACGCGCTATCGTTGTGCGCTCCACCACCGCATTTCCTCTATTGTTGTAAGTAAATATGTGTAACAGAGTACTTTCATGTATCCTCTGCCATGAGGTGTCCACGGAAACATCCATGTGCTATCTTAACATCGTCGGCACATGTAGCGTGCGTCTGAACGTGTTCGTTTAATGTGCTGAGTCCACCACGTGGCTCAAAGCTGGGGAAGTTGCGCCATCTGCATACAGGACGTGTATCTCAACTCTCCACGCGCTATCATTGTGCGCTCCACCACCGCATTTCCTCTATTGTTGTAAGTAAATATGTGTAAATGAGTACTTTCATGTATCCTCTGCCATGAGGTGTCCACGGAAACATCCATGTGCTATCTTAACATCTTCGGCACATGTAGCGTGCGTCTGAACGTGTTCGTTTAATGTGCTGAGTCCACCACGTGGCTCAAAGCTGGGAAGTTGCGCCATCTGCATACAGGACGTGTGTCTCAACTTTCCACGCGCTATCGTTGTGCGCTCCACCACCGCATTTCCTCTATTGTTGTAAGTAAATATGTGTAACAGAGTACTTTCATGTATCCTCTGCCATGAGGTGTCCACGGAAACATCCATGTGCTATCTTAACATCGTCGGCACGTATAGCGTGCGTCTGAACGTGTTCGTTTAATGTGCTGAGTCCACCACGTGGCTCAAAGCTGGGGAAGTTGCGCCATCTGCATACAGGACGTGTGTCTCAACTTTTCACGCGCTATCGTTGTGCGCTCCACCACCGCATTTCCTCTATTGTTGTAAGTAAATATGTGTAACAGAGTACTTTCATGTATCCTCTGCCATGAGGTCTCCACGGAAACATCCATGTGCTATCTTAACATCGTCAGCACATGTAGCGTGCGTCTGAACGTGTTCGTTTAATGTGCTGAGTCCACCACGTGGCTCAAAGCTGGGAAGTTGCGCCATCTGCATACAGGACATGTGTCTCAACTTTCAACGCACTATCGTTGTGCGCTCCACCACCGCATTTCCTCTATTGTTGTAAGTAAATATGTGTAACAGAGTACTTTCATGTATCCTCTGCCATGAGGTGTCCACGGAAACATCCATGTGCTATCTTAACATCGTCGGCACATGTAGCGTGCGTCTGAACGTGTTCGTTTAATGTGCTGAGTCCACCACGTGGCTCAAAGCTGGGAAGTTGCGCCATCTGCATACAGGACGTGTGTCTCAACTTTCCACGCGCTATCGTTGTGCGCTCCACCACCGCATTTCCTCTATTGTTGTAAGTAAATATGTGTAACAGAGTACTTTCATGTATCCTCTGCCATGAGGTGTCCACGGAAACATCCATGTGCTATCTTAACATCGTCGGCACATGTAGCGTGCGTCTGAACGTGTTCGTTTAATGTGCTGAGTCCACCACGTGGCTCAAAGCTGGGAAGTTGCGCCATCTGCATACAGGACGTGTGTCTCAACTTTCCACGCGCTATCGTTGTGCGCTCCACCACCGCATTTCCTCTATTGTTGTAAGTAAATATGTGTAACAGAGTACTTTCATGTATCCTCTGCCATGAGGTGTCCACGGAAACATCCATGTGCTATCTTAACATCGTCGGCACATGTAGCGTGCGTCTGAACGTGTTCGTTTAATGTGCTGAGTCCACCACGTGGCTCAAAGCTGGGAAGTTGCGCCATCTGCATACAGGACGTGTGTCTCAACTTTCCACGCGCTATCGTTGTGCGCACCACCACCGCATTTCCTCTATTGTTGTAAGTAAATATGTGTAACAGAGTACTTTCATGTATCCTCTGCCATGAGGTGTCCACGGAAACATCCATGTGCTATCTTAACATCGTCGGCACATGTAGCGTGCGTCTGAACGTGTTCGTTTAATGTGCTGAGTCCACCACGTGGCTCAAAGCTGGGAAGTTGCGCCATCTGCATACAGCACGTGTGTCTCAACTTTCCACGCGCTATCGTTGTGCGCTCCACCACCGCATTTCCTCTATTGTAAGTAAATATGTGTAACAGAGTACTTTCATGTATCCTCTGCCATGAGGTGTCCACGGAAACATCCATGTGCTATCTTAACATCGTGGGCATATGTAGCGTGCGTCTGAACGTGTTCGTTTAATGTGCTGAGTCCACCACGTGGCTCAAAGCTGGGGAAGTTGCGCCATCTGCATACAGGACGTGTGTCTCAACTTTCCACGCGCTATCGTTGTGCGCTCCACCACCGCATTTCCTCTATTGTTGTAAGTAAATATGTGTAACAGAGTACTTTCATGTATCCTCTGCCATGAGGTGTCCACGGAAACATCCATGTGCTAACTTAACATCGTCGGCACATGTAGCGTGCGTCTGAACGTGTTCGTTTAATGTGCTGAGTCCACCACGTGGCTCAAAGCTGGGAAGTTGCGCCATCTGCATACAGGACGTGTGTCTCAACTTTCCACGCGCTATCGTTGTGCGCTCCACCACCGCATTTCCTCTATTGTTGTAAGTAAATATGTGTAACAGAGTACTTTCATGTATCCTCTGCCATGAGATGTCCACGGAAACATCCATGTGCTATCTTAACATCGTCGGCACATGTAGCGTGCGTCTGAACGTGTTCGTTTAATGTGCTGAGTCCACCACGTGGCTCAAAGCTGGGATGTTGCGCCATCTGCATACAGGACGTGTGTCTCAACTTTCCACGCGCTATCGTTGTGCGCTCCACCACCGCATTTCCGCTATTGTTGTAAGTAAATATGTGTAACAGAGTACTTTCATGTATCCTCTGCCATGAGGTGTCCACGGAAACATCCATGTGCTATCTTAACATCGTCGGCACATGTAGCGTGCGTCTGAACGGTTTCGTTTAATGTGCTGAGTCCACCACGTGGCTCAAAGCTGGGAAGTTGCGCCATCTGCATACAGGACGTGTGTCTCAACTTTCCACGCGCTATCGTTGTGCGCTCCACCACCGCATTTCCTCTATTGTTGTAAGTAAATATGTGTAACAGAGTACTTTCATGTATCCTCTGCCATGAGGTGTCCACGGAAACATCCATGTGCTATCTTAACATCGTCGGCATATGTAGCGTGCGTCTGAACGTGTTCGTTTAATGTGCTGAGTCCACCACGTGGCTCAAAGCTGGAGAAGTTGCGCCATCTGCATACAGGACGTGTGTCTCAACTTTCCACGCGCTATCGTTGTGCGCTCCACCACCGCATTTCCTCTATTGTTGTAAGTAAATATGTGTAACAGAGTACTTTCATGTATCCTCTGCCATGAGGTGTCCACGGAAACATCCATGTGCTATCTTAACATCGTCGGCACATGTAGCGTGCGTCTGAACGTGTTCGTTTAATGTGCTGAGTCCACCACGTGGCTCAAAGCTGGGAAGTTGCGCCATCTGCATACAGGACGTGTGTCTCAACTTTCCACGCGCTATCGTTGTGCGCTCCACCACCGCATTTCCTCTATTGTTGTAAGTAAATATGTGTAACAGAGTACTTTCATGTATCCTCTGCCATGAGGTGTCCACGGAAACATCCATGTGCTATCTTAACATCGTCGGCACATGTAGCGTGCGTCTGAACGTGTTCGTTTAATGTGCTGAGTCCACCACGTGGCTCAAAGCTGGGAAGTTGCGCCATCTGCATACAGGACGTGTGTCTCAACTTTCCACGCGCTATCGTTGTGCGCTCCACCACCGCATTTCCTCTATTGTTGTAAGTAAATATGTGTAACAGAGTACTTTCATGTATCCTCTGCCATGAGGTGTCCACGGAAACATCCATGTGCTATCTTAACATCGTCGGCACATGTAGCGTGCGTCTGAACGTGTTCGTTTAATGTGCTGAGTCCACCACGTGGCTCAAAGCTGGGGAAGTTGCGCCATCTGCATACAGGACGTGTGTCTCAACTTTCCACGTGCTATCGTTGTGCGCTCCACCACCGCATTTCCTCTATTGTTGTAAGTAAATATGTGTAACAGAGTACTTTCATGTATCCTCTGCCATGAGGTGTCCACGGAAACATCCATGTGCTATCTTAACATCGTCGGCACATGTAGCGTGCGTCTGAACGTGTTCGTTTAATGTGCTGAGTCCACCACGTGGCTCAAAGCTGGGGAAGTTGCGCCATCTGCATACAGGACGTGTGTCTCAACTTTCCACGCGCTATCGTTGTGCGCTCCACCACCGCATTTCTTCTATTGTTGTAAGTAAATATGTGTAACAGAGTACTTTCATGTATCCTCTGCCATGAGGTGTCCACGGAAACATCCATGTGCTATCTTAACATCGTCGGCACATGTAGCGTGCGTCTGAACGTGTTCGTTTAATGTGCTGAGTCCACCACGTGGCTCAAAGCTGGGGAAGTTGCACCATCTGCATACAGGACGTGTGTCTATACTTTCCACGCGCTATCGTTGTGCGCTCCACCACCGCATTTCCTCTATTGTTGTAAGTAAATATGTGTAACAGAGTACTTTCATGTATCCTCTGCCATGAGGTGTCCACGGAAACATCCATGTGCTATCTTAACATCTTCGGCACATGTAGCGTGCGTCTGAACGTGTTCGTTTAATGTGCTGAGTCCACCACGTGGCTCAAAGCTGGGAAGTTGCGCCATCTGCATACAGGATGTGTGTCTCAACTTTCCACGCGCTATCGTTGTGCGCTCCACCACCGCATTTCCTCTATTGTTGTAAGTAAATATGTGTAACAGAGTACTTTCATGTATCCTCTGCCATGAGGTGTCCACGGAAACATCCTTGTGCTATCTTAACATCGTCGGCACATGTAGCGTGCGTCTGAACGTGTTCGTTTAATGTGCTGAGTCCACCACGTGGCTCAAAGCTGGGAAGTTGCGCCATCTGCATACAGGACGTGTGTCTCAACTTTCCACGCGCTATCGTTGTGCGCTCCACCACCGCATTTCCTCTATTGTTGTAAGTAAATATGTGTAACAGAGTACTTTCATGTATCCTCTGCCATGAGGTGTCCACGGAAACATCCATGTGCTATCTTAACATCGTCGGCACATGTAGCGTGCGTCTGAACGTGTTCGTTTAATGTGCCGAGTCCACCACGTGGCTCAAAGCTGGGGAAGTTGCGCCATCTGCATACAGGACGTGTGTCTCAACTTTCCACGCGCTATCGTTGTGTGCTCCACCACCGCATTTCCTCTATTGTTGTAAGTAAATATGTGTAACAGAGTACTTTCATGTATCCTCTGCCATGAGTTGTCCACGGAAACATCCATGTGTTATCTTAACATCGTCGGCACATGTAGCGTGCGTCTGAACGTGTTCGTTTAATGTGCTGAGTCCACCACGTGGCTCAAAGATGGGAAGTTGCGCCATCTGCATACTGGACGTGTGTCTCAACTTTCCACGCGCTATCGTTGTGCGTTCCACCACCGCATTTCCTCTATTGTTGTAAGTAAATATGTGTAACAGGGTACTTTCATGTATCCTCTGCCATGAGGTGTCCACGGAAACATCCATGTGCTATCTTAACATCGTCGGCATATGTAGCGTGCGTCTGAACGTGTTCGTTTAATGTGCTGAGTCCACCACGTGGCTCAAAGCTGGGGAAGTTGCGCCATCTGCATACAGGACGTGTGTCTCAACTTTCCACGCGCTATCGTTGTGCGCTCCACCACCGCATTTCCTCTATTGTTGTAAGTAAATATGTGTAACAGAGTACTTTCATGTATCCTCTGCCATGAGGTGTCCACGGAAACATCCATGTGCTATCTTAACATCGTCGGCACATGTAGCGTGCGTCTGAACGTGTTCGTTTAATGTGCTGAGTCCACCACGTGGCTCAAAGCTGGGAAGTTGCGCCATCTGCATACAGGACGTATGTCTCAACTTTCCACGCGCTATCGTTGTGCGCTCCACCACCGCATTTCCTCTATTGTTGTAAGTAAATATGTGTAACAGAGTACTTTCATGTATCCTCTGCCATGAGGTGTCCACGGAAACATCCATGTGCTATCTTAACATCGTCGGCACATGTAGCGTGCGTCTGAACGTGTTCGTTTAATGTGCTGAGTCCACCACGTGGCTCAAAGCTGGGAAGTTGCGCCATCTGCATACAGGACGTGTGTCTCAACTTTCCACGCGCTATCGTTGTGCGCTCCACCACCGCATTTCCTCTATTGTTGTAAGTAAATATGTGTAACAGAGTACTTTCATGTATCCTCTGCCATGAGGTGTCCACGGAAACATCCATGTGCTATCTTAACATCGTCGGCACATGTAGCGTGCATCTGAACGTGTTCGTTTAATGTGCTGAGTCCACCACGTGGCTCAAAGCTGGGAAGTTGCGCCATCTGCATACAGGACGTGTGTCTCAACTTTCCACGCGCTATCGTTGTGCGCTCCACCACCGCATTTCCTCTATTGTTGTAAGTAAATATGTGTAACAGAGTACTTTCATGTATCCTCTGCCATGAGGTGTCCACGGAAACATCCATGTGCTATCTTAACATCGTCGGCACATGTAGCGTGCGTCTGAACGTGTTCGTTTAATGTGCTGAGTCCACCACGTGGCTCAAAGCTGGGAAGTTGCGCCATCTGCATACAGGACGTGTGTCTCAACTTTCCACGCGCTATCGTTGTGCGCTCCACCACCGCATTTCCTCTATTGTTGTAAGTAAATATTTGTAACAGAGTACTTTCATGTATCCTCTGCCATGAGGTGTCCACGGAAACATCCATGTGCTATCTTAACATCGTCGGCATATGTAGCGTGCGTCTGAACGTGTTCGTTTAATGTGCTGAGTCCACCACGTGGCTCAAGGCTGGGGAAGTTGCGCCATCTGCATACAGGACGTGTGTCTCAACTTTCCACGCGCTATCGTTGTGCGCTCCACCACCGCATTTCCTCTATTGTAGTAAGTAAATATGTGTAACAGAGTACTTTCATGTATCCTCTGCCATGAGGTGTCCACGGAAACATCCATGTGCTATCTTAACATCGTCGGCACATGTAGCGTGCGTCTGAACGTGTTCGTTTAATGTGCTGAGTCCACCACGTGGCTCAAAGCTGGGAAGTTGCGCCATCTGCATACAGGACGTGTGTCTCAACTTTCCACGCGCTATCGTTGTGCGCTCCACCACCGCATTTCCTCTATTGTTGTAAGTAAATATGTGTAACAGAGTACTTTCATGTATCCTCTGCCATGAGGTGTCCACGGAAACATCCATGTGCTATCTTAACATCGTCGGCACATGTAGCATGCGTCTGAACGTGTTCGTTTAATGTGCTGAGTCCACCACGTGGCTCAAAGCTGGGAAGTTGCGCCATCTGCATACAGGACGTGTGTCTCAACTTTCCACGCGCTATCGTTGTGCGCTCCACCACCGCATTTCCTCTATTGTTGTAAGTAAATATTTGTAACAGAGTACTTTCATGTATCCTCTGCCATGAGGTGTCCACGGAAACATCCATGTGCTATCTTAACATCGTCGGCATATGTAGCGTGCGTCTGAACGTGTTCGTTTAATGTGCCGAGTCCACCACGTGGCTCAAAGCTGGGGAAGTTGCGCCATCTGCATACAGGACGTGTGTCTCAACTTTCCACGCGCTATCGTTGTGCGCTCCACCACCGCATTTCCTCTATTGTTGTAAGTAAATATGTGTAACAGAGTACTTTCATGTATCCTCTGCCATGAGGTGTCCACGGAAACATCCATGTGCTATCTTAACATCGTCGGCACATGTAGCGTGCGTCTGAACGTGTTCGTTTAATGTGCTGAGTCCACCACGTGGCTCAAAGCTGGGAAGTTGCGCCATCTGCATACAGGACGTGTGTCTCAACTTTCCACGCGCTATCGTTGTGCGCTCCACCACCGCATTTCCTCTGTTGTTGTAAGTAAATATGTGTAACAGAGTACTTTCATGTATCAACTGCCATGAGGTGTCCACGGAAACATCCATGTGTTATCTTAACATCGTCGGCACATGTAGCGTGCGTCTGAACGTGTTCGTTTAATGTGCTGAGTCCACCACGTGGCTCAAAGATGGGAAGTTGCGCCATCTGCATACAGGACGTGTGTCTCAACTTTCCACGCGCTATCGTTGTGCGTTCCACCACCGCATTTCCTCTATTGTTGTAAGTAAATATGTGTAACAGAGTACTTTCATGTATCCTCTGCCATGAGGTGTCCACGGAAACATCCATGTGCTATCTTAACATCGTCGGCATATGTAGCGTGCGTCTGAACGTGTTCGTTTAATGTGCTGAGTCCACCACGTGGCTCAAAGCTGGGAAGTTGCGCCATCTGCATACAGGACGTATGTCTCAACTTTCCACGCGCTATCGTTGTGCGCTCCACCACCGCATTTCCTCTATTGTTGTAAGTAAATATGTGTAACAGAGTACTTTCATGTATCCTCTGCCATGAGGTGTCCACGGAAACATCCATGTGCTATCTTAACATCGTCGGCACATGTAGCGTGCGTCTGAACGTGTTCGTTTAATGTGCTGAGTCCACCACGTGGCTCAAAGCTGGGAAGTTGCGCCATCTGCATACAGGATGTGTGTCTCAACTTTCCACGCGCTATCGTTGTGCGCTCCACCACCGCATTTCCTCTATTGTTGTAAGTAAATATGTGTAACAGAGTACTTTCATGTATCCTCTGCCATGAGGTGTCCACGGAAACATCCATGTACTATCTTAACATCGTCGGCACATGTAGCGTGCGTCTGAACGTGTTCGTTTAATGTGCTGAGTCCACCACGTGGCTCAAAGCTGGGAAGTTGCGCCATCTGCATACAGGACGTGTGTCTCAACTTTCCATGCGCTATCGTTGTGCGCTCCACCACCGCATTTCTTCTATTGTTGTAAGTAAATATGTGTAACAGAGTACTTTCATGTATCCTCTGCCATGAGGTGTCCACGGAAACATCCATGTGCTATCTTAACATCGTCGGCACATGTAGCGTGCGTCTGAACGTGTTCGTTTAATGTGCTGAGTCCACCACGTGGCTCAAAGCTGGGGAAGTTGCGCCATCTGCATACAGGACGTGTGTCTCAACTTTCCATGCGCTATCGTTGTGCGCTCCACCACCGCATTTCCTCTATTGTTGTAAGTAAATATGTGTAACAGAGTACTTTCATGTATCCTCTGCCATGAGGTGTCCACGGAAACATCCATGTGCTATCTTAACATCGTCGGCACATGTAGCGTGCGTCTGAACGTGTTCGTTTAATGTGCTGAGTCCACCACGTGGCTCAAAGCTGGGAAGTTGCGCCATCTGCATACAGGACGTGTGTCTCAACTTTCCACGCGCTATCGTTGTGCGCTCTACCACCGCATTTCCTCTATTGATGTAAGTAAATATGTGTAACAGAGTACTTTCATGTATCCTCTGCCATGAGGTGTCCACGGAAACATCCATGTGCTATCTTAACATCGTCGGCACATGTAGCGTGCGTCTGAACGTGTTCGTTTAATGTGCTGAGTCCACCACGTGGCTCAAAGCTGGGAAGTTGCGCCATCTGCATACAGGACGTGTGTCTCAACTTTCCACGCGCTATCGTTGTGCGCTCCACCACCGCATTTCCTCTATTGTTGTAAGTAAATATGTGTAACAGAGTACTTTCATGTATCCTCTGCCATGAGGTGTCCACGGAAACATCCATGTGCTATCTTAACATCGTCGGCACATGTAGCGTGCGTCTGAACGTGTTCGTTTAATGTGCTGAGTCCACCACGTGGCTCAAAGCTGGGAAGTTGCGCCATCTGCATACAGGACGTGTGTCTCAACTTTCCACGCGCTATCGTTGTGCGCTCCACCACCGCATTTCCTCTATTGTTGTAAGTAAATATGTGTAACAGAGTACTTTCATGTATCCTCTGCCATGAGGTGTCCACGGAAACATCCATGTGCTATCTTAACATCGTCGGCACATGTAGCGTGCATCTGAACGTGTTCGTTTAATGTGCTGAGTCCACCACGTGGCTCAAAGCTGGGAAGTTGCGCCATCTGCATACAGGACGTGTGTCTCAACTTTCCACGCGCTATCGTTGTGCGCTCCACCACCGCATTTCCTCTATTGTTGTAAGTAAATATTTGTAACAGAGTACTTTCATGTATCCTCTGCCATGAGGTGTCCACGGAAACATCCATGTGCTATCTTAACATCGTCGGCACATGTAGCGTGCGTCTGAACGTGTTCGTTTAATGTGCTGAGTCCACCACATGGCTCAAAGCTGGGAAGTTGCGCCATCTGCATACAGGACGTGTGTCTCAACTTTCCACGCGCTATCGTTGTGCGCTCCACCACCGCATTTCCTCTATTGTTGTAAGAAAATATGTGTAACAGAGTACTTTCATGTATCCCCTTCGATGAGGTGTCCACGGAAACATCCATGTGCTATCTTAACATCGTCGGCACATTTAGCGTGCGTCTGAACGTGTTCATTTAATGTGCTGAGTCCACCACGTGGCTCAAAGCTGGGAAGTTGCGCCATCTGCATACAGGACGTGTGTCTCAACTTTCCACGCGCTATCGTTGTGTGCTCCACCACCGCATTTCCTCTATTGTTGTAAGTAAATATGTGTAACAGAGTACTTTCATGTATCCTCTGCCATGAGGTGTCCACGGAAACATCCATGTGCTATCTTAACATCGTCGGCACATGTAGCGTGCGTCTGAACGTGTTCGTTTAATGTGCTGAGTCCACCACGTGGCTCAAAGCTGGGAAGTTGCGCCATCTGCATACAGGACGTGTGTCTCAACTTTCCACGCGCTATCGTTGTGCGCTCCACCACCGCATTTCCTCTATTGTTGTAAGTAAATATGTGTAACAGAGTACTTTCATGTATCCTCTGCCATGAGGTGTCCACGGAAACATCCATGTACTATCTTAACATCGTCGGCACATGTACCGTGCGTCTGAACGTGTTCGTTTAATGTGCTGAGTCCACCACGTGGCTCAAAGCTGGGAAGTTGCGCCATCTGCATACAGGACGTGTGTCTCAACTTTCCATGCGCTATCGTTGTGCGCTCCACCACTGCATTTCTTCTATTGTTGTAAGTAAATATGTGTAACAGAGTACTTTCATGTATCCTCTGCCATGAGGTGTCCACGGAAACATCCATGTGCTATCTTAACATCGTCGGCACATGTAGCGTGCGTCTGAACGTGTTCGTTTAATGTGCTGAGTCCACCACGTGGCTCAAAGCTGGGGAAGTTGCGCCATCTGCATACAGGACGTGTGTCTCAACTTTCCATGCGCTATCGTTGTGCGCTCCACCACCGTATTTCCTCTATTGTTGTAAGTAAATATGTGTAACAGAGTACTTTCATGTATCCTCTGCCATGAGGTGTCCACGGAAACATCCATGTGCTATCTTAACATCGTCGGCACATGTAGCGTGCGTCTGAACGTGTTCGTTTAAGGTGCTGAGTCCACCACGTGGCTCAAAGCTGGGAAGTTGCGCCATCTGCATACAGGACGTGTGTCTCAACTTTCCACGCGCTATCGTTGTGCGCTCCACCACCGCATTTCCTCTATTGTTGTAAGTAAATATGTGTAACAGAGTACTTTCATGTATCCTCTGCCATGAGGTGTCCACGGAAACATCCATGTGCTATCTTAACATCGTCGGCACATGTAGCGTGCGTCTGAACGTGTTCGTTTAATGTGCTGAGTCCACCACGTGGCTCAAAGCTGGGAAGTTGCGCCATCTGCATACAGGACGTGTGTCTCAACTTTCCACGCGCTATAGTTGTGCGCTCCACCACCGCATTTCCTCTATTGTTGTAAGTAAATATGTGTAACAGAGTACTTTCATGTATCCTCTGCCATGAGGTGTCCACGGAAACATCCATGTGCTATCTTAACATCGTCGGCACATGTAGCGTGCGTCTGAACGTGTTCGTTTAATGTGCTGAGTCCACCACGTGGCTCAAAGCTGGGAAGTTGCGCCATCTGCATACAGGACGTGTGTCTCAACTTTCCACGCGCTATCGTTGTGCGCTCCACCACCGCATTTCCTCTATTGTTGTAAGTAAATATGTGTAACAGAGTACTTTCATGTATCCTCTGCCATGAGGTGTCCACGGAAACATCCATGTGCTATCTTAACATCGTCGGCACATGTAGCGTGCGTCTGAACGTGTTCGTTTAATGTGCTGAGTCCACCACGTGGCTCAAAGCTGGGAAGTTGCGCCATCTGCATACAGGACGTGTGTCTCAACTTTCCATGCGCTATCGTTGTGCGCTCCACCACCGCATTTCCTCTATTGTTGTAAGTAAATATGTGTAACAGAGTACTTTCATGTATCCTCTGCCATGAGGTGTCCACGGAAACATCCATGTGCTATCTTAACATCGTCGGCACATGTAGCGTGCGTCTGAACGTGTTCGTTTAATGTGCTGAGTCCACCACGTGGCTCAAAGCTGGGAAGTTGCGCCATCTGCATACAGGACGTGTGTCTCAACTTTCCACGCGCTATCGTTGTGCGCTCCACCACCGCATTTCCTCTATTGTTGTAAGTAAATATGTGTAACAGAGTACTTTCATGTATCCTCTGCCATGAGGTGTCCACGGAAACATCCATGTGCTATCTTAACATCGTCGGCACATGTAGCGTGCGTCTGAACGTGTTCGTTTAATGTGCTGAGTCCACCACATGGCTCAAAGCTGGGAAGTTGCGCCATCTGCATACAGGACGTGTGTCTCAACTTTCCACGCGCTATCGTTGTGCGCTCCACCACCGCATTTCCTCTATTGTTGTAAGTAAATATGTGTAACAGAGTACTTTCATGTATCCTCTGCCATGAGGTGTCCACGGAAACATCCATGTGCTATCTTAACATCGTCGGCACATGTAGCGTGCATCTGAACGTGTTCGTTTAATGTGCTGAGTCCACCACGTGGCTCAAAGCTGGGAAGTTGCGCCATCTGCATACAGGACGTGTGTCTCAACTTTCCACGCGCTATAGTTGTGCGCTCCACCACCGCATTTCCTCTATTGTTGTAAGTAAATATGTGTAACAGAGTACTTTCATGTATCCTCTGCCATGAGGTGTCCACGGAAACATCCATGTGCTATCTTAACATCGTCGGCACATGTAGCGTGCGTCTGAACGTGTTCGTTTAATGTGCTGAGTCCACCACGTGGCTCAAAGCTGGGAAGTTGCGCCATCTGCATACAGGACGTGTGTCTCAACTTTCCACGCGCTATCGTTGTGCGCTCCACCACCGCATTTCCTCTATTGTTGTAAGTAAATATGTGTAACAGAGTACTTTCATGTATCCTCTGCCATGAGGTGTCCACGGAAACATCCATGTGCTATCTTAACATCGTCGGCACATGTAGCGTGCGTCTGAACGTGTTCGTTTAATGTGCTGAGTCCACCACGTGGCTCAAAGCTGGGAAGTTGCGCCATCTGCATACAGGACGTGTGTCTCAACTTTCCACGCGCTATCGTTGTGCGCTCCACCACCGCATTTCCTCTATTGTTGTAAGTAAATATGTGTAACAGAGTACTTTCATGTATCCTCTGCCATGAGGTGTCCACGGAAACATCCATGTGCTATCTTAACATCGTCGGCACATGTAGCGTGCGTCTGAACGTGTTCGTTTAATGTGCTGAGTCCACCACGTGGCTCAAAGCTGGGAAGTTGCGCCATCTGCATACAGGACGTGTGTCTCAACTTTCCACGCGCTATCGTTGTGCGCTCCACCACCGCATTTCCTCTATTGTTGTAAGTAAATATGTGTAACAGAGTACTTTCATGTATCCTCTGCCATGAGGTGTCCACGGAAACATCCATGTGCTATCTTAACATCGTCGGCACATGTAGCGTGCGTCTGAACGTGTTCGTTTAATGTGCTGAGTCCACCACATGGCTCAAAGCTGGGAAGTTGCGCCATCTGCATACAGGACGTGTGTCTCAACTTTCCACGCGCTATCGTTGTGCGCTCCACCACCGCATTTCCTCTATTGTTGTAAGTAAATATGTGTAACAGAGTACTTTCATGTATCCTCTGCCATGAGGTGTCCACGGAAACATCCATGTGCTATATTAACATCGTCGGCACATGTAGTGTGCGTCTGAACGTGTTCGTTTAATGTGCTGAGTCCACCACGTGGCTCAAAGCTGGGAAGTTGCGCCATCTGCATACAGGACGTGTGTCTCAACTTTCCACGCGCTATCGTTGTGCGCTCCACCACCGCATTTCCTCTATTGTTGTAAGTAAATATGTGTAACAGAGTACTTTCATGTATCCTCTGCCATGAGGTGTCCACGGAAACATCCATGTGCTATCTTAACATCGTCGGCACATGTAGCGTGCGTCTGAACGTGTTCGTTTAATGTGCTGAGTCCACCACGTGGCTCAAAGCTGGGAAGTTGCGCCATCTGCATACAGGATGTGTGTCTCAACTTTCCACGCGCTATCGTTGTGCGCTCCACCACCGCATTTCCTCTATTGTTTTAAGTAAATATGTGTAACAGAGTACTTTCATGTATCCTCTGCCATGAGGTGTCCACGGAAACATCCATGTGTTATCTTAACATCGTTGGCACATGTAGCGTGCGTCTGAACGTGTTCGTTTAATGTGCTGAGTCCACCACGTGGCTCAAAGCTGGGAAGTTGCGCCATCTGCATACAGGACGTGTGTCTCAACTTTCCACGCGCTATCGTTGTGCGCTCCACCACCGCATTTCCTCTATTGTTGTAAGTAAATATGTGTAACAGAGTACTTTCATGTATCCTCTGCCATGAGGTGTCACGGTAACATCCATGTGCTATCTTAACATCGTCGGCACATGTAGCGTGCGTCTGAACGTGTTCGTTTAATGTGCTGAGTCCACCACATGGCTCAAAGCTGGGAAGTTGCGCCATCTGCATACAGGACGTGTGTCTCAACTTTCCACGCGCTATCGTTGTGCGCTCCACCACCGCATTTCCTCTATTGTTGTAAGTAAATATGTGTAACAGAGTACTTTCATGTATCCTCTGCCATGAGGTGTCCACGGAAACATCCATGTGCTATCTTAACATCGTCGGCACAAGTAGCGTGCGTCTGAACGTGTTCGTTTAATGTGCTGAGTCCACCACGTGGCTCAAAGCTGGGAAGTTGCGCCATCTGCATACAGGACGTGTGTCTCAACTTTCCACGCGCTATCGTTGTGCGCTCCACCACCGCATTTCCTCTATTGTTGTAAGTAAATATGTGTAACAGAGTACTTTCATGTATCCTCTGCCATGAGGTGTCCACGGTAACATCCATGTGCTATCTTAACATCGTCGGCACATGTAGCGTGCGTCTGAACGTGTTCGTTTAATGTGCTGAGTCCACCACATGGCTCAAAGCTGGGAAGTTGCGCCATCTGCATACAGGACGTGTGTCTCAACTTTCCACGCGCTATCGTTGTGCGCTCCACCACCGCATTTCCTCTATTGTTGTAAGTAAATATGTGTAACAGAGTACTTTCATGTATCCTCTGCCATGAGGTGTCCACGGAAACATCCATGTGCTATCTTAACATCGTCGGCACATGTAGCGTGCGTCTGAACGTGTTCGTTTAATGTGCTGAGTCCACCACGTGGCTCAAAGCTGGGAAGTTGCGCCATCTGCATACAGGACGTGTGTCTCAACTTTCCACGCGCTATCGTTGTGCGCTCCACCACCGCATTTCCTCTATTGTTGTAAGTAAATATGTGTAACAGAGTACTTTCATGTATCCTCTGCCATGAGGTGTCCACGGAAACATCCATGTGCTATCTTAACATCGTCGGCACATGTAGCGTGCGTCTGAACGTGTTCGTTTAATGTGCTGAGTCCACCACATGGCTCAAAGCTGGGAAGTTGCGCCATCTGCATACAGGACGTGTGTCTCAACTTTCCACGCGCTATCGTTGTGCGCTCCACCACCGCATTTCCTCTATTGTTGTAAGTAAATATGTGTAACAGAGTACTTTCATGTATCCTCTGCCATGAGGTGTCCACGGAAACATCCATGTGCTATCTTAACATCGTCGGCACATGTAGCGTGCGTCTGAACGTGTTCGTTTAATGTGCTGAGTCCACCACGTGGCTCAAAGCTGGGAAGTTGCGCCATCTGCATACAGGACGTGTGTCTCAACTTTCCACGCGCTATCGTTGTGCGCTCCACCACCGCATTTCCTCTATTGTTGTAAGTAAATATGTGTAACAGAGTACTTTCATGTATCCTCTGCCATGAGGTGTCCACGGAAACATCCATGTGCTATCTTAACATCGTCGGCACATGTAGCGTGCGTCTGAACGTGTTCGTTTAATGTGCTGAGTCCACCACATGGCTCAAAGCTGGGAAGTTGCGCCATCTGCATACAGGACGTGTGTCTCAACTTTCCACGCGCTATCGTTGTGCGCTCCACCACCTCATTTCCTCTATTGTTGTAAGTAAATATGTGTAACAGAGTACTTTCATGTATCCTCTGCCATGAGGTGTCCACGGAAACATCCATGTGCTATCTTAACATCGTCGGCACATGTAGCGTGCGTCTGAACGTGTTCGTTTAATGTGCTGAGTCCACCACGTGGCTCAAAGCTGGGAAGTTGCGCCATCTGCATACAGGACGTGTGTCTCAACTTTCCGCGCGCTATGGTTGTGCGCTCCACCACCGCATTTCCTCTATTGTTGTAAGTAAATATGTGTAACAGAGTACTTTCATGTATCCTCTGCCATGAGGTGTCCACGGAAACATCCATGTGCTATCTTAACATCGTCGGCACATGTAGCGTGCGTCTGAACGTGTTCGTTTAATGTGCTGAGTCCACCACATGGCTCAAAGCTGGAAAGTTGCGCCATCTGCATACAGGACGTGTGTCTCAACTTTCCACGCGCTATCGTTGTGCGCTCCACCACCGCATTTCCTCTATTGTTGTAAGTAAATATGTGTAACAGAGTACTTTCATGTATCCTCTGCCATGAGGTGTCCACGGAAACATCCATGTGCTATCTTAACATCGTCGGCACATGTAGCGTGCGTCTGAACGTGTTCGTTTAATGTGCTGAGTCCACCACGTGGCTCAAAGCTGGGAAGTTGCGCCATCTGCATACAGGACGTGTGTCTCAACTTTCCACGCGCTATCGTTGTGCGCTCCACCACCGCATTTCCTCTATTGTTGTAAGTAAATATGTGTAACAGAGTACTTTCATGTATCCTCTGCCATGAGGTGTCCACGGAAACATCCATGTGCTATCTTAACATCGTCGGCACATGTAGCGTGCGTCTGAACGTGTTCGTTTAATGTGCTGAGTCCACCACGTGGCTCAAAGCTGGGAAGTTGCGCCATCTGCATACAGGACGTGTGTCTCAACTTTCCACGCGCTATCGTTGTGCGCTCCACCACCGCATTTCCTCTATTGTTGTAAGTAAATATGTGTAACAGAGTACTTTCATGTATCCTCTGCCATGAGGTGTCCACGGAAACATCCATGTGCTATCTTAACATCGTCGGCACATGTAGCGTGCGTCTGAACGTGTTCGTTTAATGTGCTGAGTCCATCACATGGCTCAAAGATGGGAAGTTGCGCCATCTGCATACAGGACGTGTGTCTCAACTTTCCACGCGCTATCGTTGTGCGCTCCACCACCGCATTTCCTCTATTGTTGTAAGTAAATATGTGTAACAGAGTACTTTCATGTATCCTCTGCCATGAGGTGTCCACGGAAACATCCATGTGCTATCTTAACATCGTCGGCACATGTAGCGTGCGTCTGAACGTGTTCGTTTAATGTGCTGAGTCCACCACGTGGCTCAAAGCTGGGAAGTTGCGCCATCTGCATACAGGACGTGTGTCTCAACTTTCCACGCGCTATCGTTGTGCGCTCCACCACCGCATTTCCTCTATTGTTGTAAGTAAATATGTGTAACAGAGTACTTTCATGTATCCTCTGCCATGAGGTGTCCACGGAGACATCCATGTGCTATCTTAACATCGTCGGCACATGTAGCGTGCGTCTGAACGTGTTCGTTTAATGTGCTGAGTCCACCACGTGGCTCAAAGCTGGGAAGTTGCGCCATCTGCATACAGGACGTATGTCTCAACTTTCCACGCGCTATCGTTGTGCGCTCCACCACCGCATTTCCTCTATTGTTGTAAGTAAATATGTGTAACAGAGTACTTTCATGTATCCTCTGCCATGAGGTGTCCACGGAAACATCCATGTGCTATCTTAACATCGTCGGCACATGTAGCGTGCGTCTGATCGTGTTCGTTTAATGTGCTGAGTCCACCACGTGGCTCAAAGCTGGGAAGTTGCGCCATCTGCATACAGGACGTGTGTCTCAACTTTCCACGCGCTATAGTTGTGCGCTCCACCACCGCATTTCCTCTATTGTTGTAAGTAAATATGTGTAACAGAGTACTTTCATGTATCCTCTGCCATGAGGTGTCCACGGAAACATCCATGTGCTATCTTAACATCGTCGGCACATGTAGCGTGCGTCTGAACGTGTTCGTTTAATGTGCTGAGTCCACCACGTGGCTCAAAGCTGGGAAGTTGCGCCATCTGCATACAGGACGTGTGTCTCAACTTTCCACGCGCTATCGTTGTGCGCTCCACCACCGCATTTCCTCTATTGTTGTAAGTAAATATGTGTAACAGAGTACTTTCATGTATCCTCTGCCATGAGGTGTCCACGGAAACATCCATGTGCTATCTTAACATCGTCGGCACATGTAGCGTGCGTCTGAACGTGTTCGTTTAATGTGCTGAGTCCACCACGTGGCTCAAAGCTGGGAAGTTGCGCCATCTGCATACAGGACGTGTGTCTCAACTTTCCACGCGCTATCGTTGTGCGCTCCACCACCGCATTTCCTCTATTGTTGTAAGTAAATATGTGTAACAGAGTACTTTCATGTATCCTCTGCCATGAGGTGTCCACGGAAACATCCATGTGCTATCTTAACATCGTCGGCACATGTAGCGTGCGTCTGAACGTGTTCGTTTAATGTGCTGAGTCCACCACGTGGCTCAAAGCTGGGAAGTTGCGCCATCTGCATACAGGACGTGTGTCTCAACTTTCCACGCGCTATCGTTGTGCGCTCCACCACCGCATTTCCTCTATTGTTGTAAGTAAATATGTGTAACAGAGTACTTTCATGTATCCTCTGGCATGAGGTGTC
The DNA here is from genome assembly GCA_026315105.1 of Locusta migratoria. Classification (NCBI taxonomy): domain Eukaryota; kingdom Metazoa; phylum Arthropoda; class Insecta; order Orthoptera; family Acrididae; genus Locusta; species Locusta migratoria. The sequence continues at coordinate 432,415,698 of CM048747.1, forward strand.
CACGGTAACATCCATGTGCTATCTTAACATCGTCGGCACATGTAGCGTGCGTCTGAAAGTGTTCGTTTAATGTGCTGAGTCCACCACATGGCTCAAAGCTTGGAAGTTGCGCCATCTGCATACAGGACGTGTGTCTCAACTTTCCACGCGCTATCGTTGTGCGCTCCACCACCGCATTTCCTCTATTGTTGTAAGTAAATATGTGTAACAGAGTACTTTCATGTATCCTCTGCCATGAGGTGTCCACGGAAACATCCATGTGCTATCTTAACATCGTCGGCACATGTAGCGTGCGTCTGAACGTGTTCGTTTAATGTGCTGAGTCCACCACGTGGCTCAAAGCTGGGAAGTTGCGCCATCTGCATACAGGACGTGTGTCTCAACTTTCCACGCGCTATCGTTGTACGCTCCACCACCGCATTTCCTCTATTGTTGTAAGTAAATATGTGTAACAGAGTACTTTCATGTATCCTCTGCCATGAGGTGTCCACGGAAACATCCATGTGCTATCTTAACATCGTCGGCACATGTAGCGTGCGTCTGAACGTGTTCGTTTAATGTGCTGAGTCCACCACATGGCTCAAAGCTGGGAAGGCGCGCCATCTGCATACAGGACGTGTGTCTCAACTTTCCACGCACTATCGTTGTGCGCTCCACCACCGCATTTCCTCTATTGTTGTAAGTAAATATGTGTAACAGAGTACTTTCATGTATCCTCTGCCATGAGGTGTCCACGGAAACATCCATGTGCTATCTTAACATCGTCGGCACATGTAGCGTGCGTCTGAACGTGTTCGTTTAATGTGCTGAGTCCACCACGTGGCTCAAAGATGGGAAGTTGCGCCAATTGCATACAGGACGTGTGTCTCAACTTTCCACGCGCTATCGTTGTGCGCTCCACCACCGCATTTCCTCTATTGTTGTAAGTAAATATGTGTAACAGAGTACTTTCATGTATCCTCTGCCATGAGGTGTCCACGGAAACATCCATGTGCTATCTTAACATCGTCGGCACATGTAGCGTGCGTCTGAACGGGTTCGTTTAATGTGCTGAGTCCACCACGTGGCTCAAAGCTGGGAAGTTGCGCCATCTGCATACAGGACGTGTGTCTCAACTTTCCACGCGCTATCGTTGTGCGCTCCACCACCGCATTTCCTCTATTGTTGTAAGTAAATATGTGTAACAGAGTACTTTCATGTATCCTCTGCCATGAGGTGTCCACGGAAACATCCATGTGCTATCTTAACATCGTCGGCACATGTAGCGTGCGTCTGAACGTGTTCGTTTAATGTGCTGAGTCCACCACGTGGCTCAAAGCTGGGAAGTTGCGCCATCTGCATACAGGACGTGTGTCTCAACTTTCCACGCGCTATCGTTGTGCGCTCCACCACCGCATTTCCTCTATTGTTGTAAGTAAATATGTGTAACAGAGTACTTTCATGTATCCTCTGCCATGAGGTGTCCACGGAAACATCCATGTGCTATCTTAACATCGTCGGCACATGTAGCGTGCGTCTGAACGTGTTCGTTTAATGTGCTGAGTCCACCACGTGGCTCAAAGCTGGGAAGTTGCGCCATCTGCATACAGGACGTGTGTCTCAACTTTCCACGCGCTATCGTTGTGCGCTCCACCACCGCATTTCCTCTATTGTTGTAAGTAAATATGTGTAACAGAGTACTTTCATGTATCCTCTGCCATGAGGTGTCCACGGAAACATCCATGTGCTATCTTAACATCGTCGGCACATGTAGCGTGCGTCTGAACGTGTTCGTTTAATGTGCTGAGTCCACCACGTGGCTCAAAGCTGGGAAGTTGCGCCATCTGCATACAGGACGTGTGTCTCAACTTTCCACGCGCTATCGTTGTGCGCTCCACCACCGCATTTCCTCTATTGTTGTAAGTAAATATGTGTAACAGAGTACTTTCATGTATCCTCTGCCATGAGGTGTCCACGGAAACATCCATGTGCTATCTTAACATCGTCGGCACATGTAGCGTGCGTCTGAACGTGTTCGTTTAATGTGCTGAGTCCATCACATGGCTCAAAGATGGGAAGTTGCGCCATCTGCATACAGGACGTGTGTCTCAACTTTCCACGCGCTATCGTTGTGCGCTCCACCACCGCATTTCCTCTATTGTTGTAAGTAAATATGTGTAACAGAGTACTTTCATGTATCCTCTGCCATGAGGTGTCCACGGAAACATCCATGTGCTATCTTAACATCGTCGGCACATGTAGCGTGCGTCTGAACGTGTTCGTTTAATGTGCTGAGTCCACCACGTGGCTCAAAGCTGGGAAGTTGCGCCATCTGAATACAGGACGTGTGTCTCAACTTTCCACGCGCTATCGTTGTGCGCTCCACCACCGCATTTCCTCTATTGTTGTAAGTAAATATGTGTAACAGAGTACTTTCATGTATCCTCTGCCATGAGGTGTCCACGGAGACATCCATGTGCTATCTTAACATCGTCGGCACATGTAGCGTGCGTCTGAACGTGTTCGTTTAATGTGCTGAGTCCACCACGTGGCTCAAAGCTGGGAAGTTGCGCCATCTGCATACAGGACGTATGTCTCAACTTTCCACGCGCTATCGTTGTGCGCTCCACCACCGCATTTCCTCTATTGTTGTAAGTAAATATGTGTAACAGAGTACTTTCATGTATCCTCTGCCATGAGGTGTCCACGGAAACATCCATGTGCTATCTTAACATCGTCGGCACATGTAGCGTGCGTCTGAACGTGTTCGTTTAATGTGCTGAGTCCACCACGTGGCTCAAAGCTGGGAAGTTGCGCCATCTGCATACAGGACGTGTGTCTCAACTTTCCACGCGCTATAGTTGTGCGCTCCACCACCGCATTTCCTCTATTGTTGTAAGTAAATATGTGTAACAGAGTACTTTCATGTATCCTCTGCCATGAGGTGTCCACGGAAACATCCATGTGCTATCTTAACATCGTCGGCACATGTAGCGTGCGTCTGAACGTGTTCGTTTAATGTGCTGAGTCCACCACGTGGCTCAAAGCTGGGAAGTTGCGCCATCTGCATACAGGACGTGTGTCTCAACTTTCCACGCGCTATCGTTGTGCGCTCCACCACCGCATTTCCTCTATTGTTGTAAGTAAATATGTGTAACAGAGTACTTTCATGTATCCTCTGCCATGAGGTGTCCACGGAAACATCCATGTGCTATCTTAACATCGTCGGCACATGTAGCGTGCGTCTGAACGTGTTCGTTTAATGTGCTGAGTCCACCACGTGGCTCAAAGCTGGGAAGTTGCGCCATCTGCATACAGGACGTGTGTCTCAACTTTCCACGCGCTATCGTTGTGCGCTCCACCACCGCATTTCCTCTATTGTTGTAAGTAAATATGTGTAACAGAGTACTTTCATGTATCCTCTGCCATGAGGTGTCCACGGAAACATCCATGTGCTATCTTAACATCGTCGGCACATGTAGCGTGCGTCTGAACGTGTTCTTTTAATGTGCTGAGTCCACCACGTGGCTCAAAGCTGGGAAGTTGCGCCATCTGCATACAGGACGTGTGTCTCAACTTTCCACGCGCTATCGTTGTGCGCTCCACCACCGCATTTCCTCTATTGTTGTAAGTAAATATGTGTAACAGAGTACTTTCATGTATCCTCTGGCATGAGGTGTCCACGGTAACATCCATGTGCTATCTTAACATCGTCGGCACATGTAGCGTGCGTCTGAAAGTGTTCGTTTAATGTGCTGAGTCCACCACATGGCTCAAAGCTTGGAAGTTGCGCCATCTGCATACAGGACGTGTGTCTCAACTTTCCACGCACTATCGTTGTGCGCTCCACCACCGCATTTCCTCTATTGTTGTAAGTAAATATGTGTAACAGAGTACTTTCATGTATCCTCTGCCATGAGGTGTCCACGGAAACATCCATGTGCTATCTTAACATCGTCGGCACATGTAGCGTGCGTCTGAACGTGATCGTTTAATGTGCTGAGTCCACCACGTGGCTCAAAGCTGGGAAGTTGCGCCATCTGCATACAGGACGTGTGTCTCAACTTTCCACGCGCTATCGTTGTACGCTCCACCACCGCATTTCCTCTATTGTTGTAAGTAAATATGTGTAACAGAGTACTTTCATGTATCCTCTGCCATGAGGTGTCCACGGAAACATCCATGTGCTATCTTAACATCGTCGGCACATGTAGCGTGCGTCTGAACGTGTTCGTTTAATGTGCTGAGTCCACCACATGGCTCAAAGCTGGGAAGTTGCGCCATCTGCATACAGGACGTGTGTCTCAACTTTCCACGCACTATCGTTGTGCGCTCCACCACCGCATTTCCTCTATTGTTGTAAGTAAATATGTGTAACAGAGTACTTTCATGTATCCTCTGCCATGAGGTGTCCACGGAAACATCCATGTGCTATCTTAACATCGTCGGCACATGTAGCGTGCGTCTGAACGTGTTCGTTTAATGTGCTGAGTCCACCACGTGGCTCAAAGATGGGAAGTTGCGCCAATTGCATACAGGACGTGTGTCTCAACTTTCCACGTGCTATCGTTGTGCGCTCCACCACCGCATTTCCTCTATTGTTGTAAGTAAATATGTGTAACAGAGTACTTTCATGTATCCTCTGCCATGAGGTGTCCACGGAAACATCCATGTGCTATCTTAACATCGTCGGCACATGTAGCGTGCGTCTGAACGGGTTCGTTTAATGTGCTGAGTCCACCACGTGGCTCAAAGCTGGGAAGTTGCGCCATCTGCATACAGGACGTGTGTCTCAACTTTCCACGCGCTATCGTTGTGCGCTCCACCACCGCATTTCCTCTATTGTTGTAAGTAAATATGTGTAACAGAGTACTTTCATGTATCCTCTGCCATGAGGTGTCCACGGAAACATCCATGTGCCATCTTAACATCGTCGGCACATGTAGCGTGCGTCTGAACGTGTTCGTTTAATGTGCTGAGTCCACCACGTGGCTCAAAGCTGGGAAGTTGCGCCATCTGCATACAGGACGTGTGTCTCAACTTTCCACGCGCTATCGTTGTGCGCTCCACCACCGCATTTCCTCTATTGTTGTAAGTAAATATGTGTAACAGAGTACTTTCATGTATCCTCTGCCATGAGGTGTCCACGGAAACATCCATGTGCTATCTTAACATCGTCGGCACATGTAGCGTGCGTCTGAACGTGTTCGTTTAATGTGCTGAGTCCACCACATGGCTCAAAGCTGGGAAGTTGCGCCATCTGCATACAGGACGTGTGTCTCAACTTTCCACGCGCTATCGTTGTGCGCTCCACCACCGCATTTCCTCTATTGTTGTAAGTAAATATGTGTAACAGAGTACTTTCATGTATCCTCTGCCATGAGGTGTCCACGGAAACATCCATGTGCTATCTTAACATCGTCGGCACAAGTAGCGTGCGTCTGAACGTGTTCGTTTAATGTGCTGAGTCCACCACGTGGCTCAAAGCTGGGAAGTTGCGCCATCTGCATACAGGACGTGTGTCTCAACTTTCCACGCGCTATCGTTGTGCGCTCCACCACCGCATTTCCTCTATTGTTGTAAGTAAATATGTGTAACAGAGTACTTTCATGTATCCTCTGCCATGAGGTGTCCACGGTAACATCCATGTGCTATCTTAACATCGTCGGCACATGTAGCGTGCGTCTGAACGTGTTCGTTTAATGTGCTTAGTCCACCACATGGCTCAAAGCTGGGAAGTTGCGCCATCTGCATACAGGACGTGTGTCTCAACTTTCCACGTGCTATCGTTGTGCGCTCCACCACCGCATTTCCTCTATTGTTGTAAGTAAATATGTGTAACAGAGTACTTTCATGTATCCTCTGCCATGAGGTGTCCACGGAAACATTCATGTGCTATCTTAACATCGTCGGCACATGTAGCGTGCGTCTGAACGTGTTCGTTTAATGTGCTGAGTCCACCACGTGGCTCAAAGCTGGGAAGTTGCGCCATCTGCATACAGGACGTGTGTCTCAACTTTGCACGGGCTATCGTTGTGCGCTCCACCACCGCATTTCCTCTATTGTTGTAAGTAAATATGTGTAACAGAGTACTTTCATGTATCCTCTGCCATGAGGTGTCCACGGAAACATCCATGTGCTATCTTAACATCGTCGGCACATGTAGCGTGCGTCTGAACGTGTTCGTTTAATGTGCTGAGTCCACCACGTGGCTCAAAGCTGGGAAGTTGCGCCATCTGCATACAGGACGTGTGTCTCAACTTTCCACGCGCTATCATTGTGCGCTCCACCACCGCATTTCCTCTATTGTTGTAAGTAAATATGTGTAACAGAGTACTTTCATGTATCCTCTGCCATGAGGTGTCCACGGAAACATCCATGTGCTATCTTAACATCGTCGGCACATGTAGCGTGCGTCTGAACGTGTTCGTTTAATGTGCTGAGTCCACCACATGGCTCAAAGCTGGGAAGTTGCGCCATCTGCATACAGGACGTGTGTCTCAACTTTGCACGGGCTATCGTTGTGCGCTCCACCACCGCATTTCCTCTATTGTTGTAAGTAAATATGTGTAACAGAGTACTTTCATGTATCCTCTGCCATGAGGTGTCCACGGAAACATCCATGTGCTATCTTAACATCGTCGGCACATGTAGCGTGCGTCTGAACGTGTTCGTTTAATGTGCTGAGTCCAACACGTGGCTCAAAGATGGGAAGTTGCGCCAATTGCATACAGGACGTGTGTCTCAACTTTCCACGCGCTATCGTTGTGCGCTCCACCACCGCATTTCCTCTATTGTTGTAAGTAAATATGTGTAACAGAGTACTTTCATGTATCCTCTGCCATGAGGTGTCCACGGAAACATCCATGTGCTATCTTAACATCGTCGGCACATGTAGCGTGCGTCTGAACGGGTTCGTTTAATGTGCTGAGTCCACCACGTGGCTCAAAGCTGGGAAGTTGCGCCATCTGCATACAGGACGTGTGTCTCAACTTTCCACGCGCTATCGTTGTGCGCTCCACCACCGCATTTCCTCTATTGTTGTAAGTAAATATGTGTAACAGAGTACTTTCATGTATCCTCTGCCATGAGGTGTCCACGGAAACATCCATGTGCCATCTTAACATCGTCGGCACATGTAGCGTGCGTCTGAACGTGTTCGTTTAATGTGCTGAGTCCACCACGTGGCTCAAAGCTGGGAAGTTGCGCCATCTGCATACAGGACGTGTGTCTCAACTTTCCACGCGCTATCGTTGTGCGCTCCACCACCGCATTTCCTCTATTGTTGTAAGTAAATATGTGTAACAGAGTACTTTCATGTATCCTCTGCCATGAGGTGTCCACGGAAACATCCATGTGCTATCTTAACATCGTCGGCACATGTAGCGTGCGTCTGAACGTGTTCGTTTAATGTGCTGAGTCCACCACATGGCTCAAAGCTGGGAAGTTGCGCCATCTGCATACAGGACGTGTGTCTCAACTTTCCACGCGCTATCGTTGTGCGCTCCACCACCGCATTTCCTCTATTGTTGTAAGTAAATATGTGTAACAGAGTACTTTCATGTATCCTCTGCCATGAGGTGTCCACGGAAACATCCATGTGCTATCTTAACATCGTCGGCACAAGTAGCGTGCGTCTGAACGTGTTCGTTTAATGTGCTGAGTCCACCACGTGGCTCAAAGCTGGGAAGTTGCGCCATCTGCATACAGGACGTGTGTCTCAACTTTCCACGCGCTATCGTTGTGCGCTCCACCACCGCATTTCCTCTATTGTTGTAAGTAAATATGTGTAACAGAGTACTTTCATGTATCCTCTGCCATGAGGTGTCCACGGTAACATCCATGTGCTATCTTAACATCGTCGGCACATGTAGCGTGCGTCTGAACGTGTTCGTTTAATGTGCTTAGTCCACCACATGGCTCAAAGCTGGGAAGTTGCGCCATCTGCATACAGGACGTGTGTCTCAACTTTCCACGTGCTATCGTTGTGCGCTCCACCACCGCATTTCCTCTATTGTTGTAAGTAAATATGTGTAACAGAGTACTTTCATGTATCCTCTGCCATGAGGTGTCCACGGAAACATCCATGTGCTATCTTAACATCGTCGGCACATGTAGCGTGCGTCTGAACGTGTTCGTTTAATGTGCTGAGTCCACCACGTGGCTCAAAGCTGGGAAGTTGCGCCATCTGCATACAGGACGTGTGTCTCAACTTTGCACGGGCTATCGTTGTGCGCTCCACCACCGCATTTCCTCTATTGTTGTAAGTAAATATGTGTAACAGAGTACTTTCATGTATCCTCTGCCATGAGGTGTCCACGGAAACATCCATGTGCTATCTTAACATCGTCGGCACATGTAGCGTGCGTCTGAACGTGTTCGTTTAATGTGCTGAGTCCACCACGTGGCTCAAAGCTGGGAAGTTGCGCCATCTGCATACAGGACGTGTGTCTCAACTTTCCACGCGCTATCATTGTGCGCTCCACCACCGCATTTCCTCTATTGTTGTAAGTAAATATGTGTAACAGAGTACTTTCATGTATCCTCTGCCATGAGGTGTCCACGGAAACATCCATGTGCTATCTTAACATCGTCGGCACATGTAGCGTGCGTCTGAACGTGTTCGTTTAATGTGCTGAGCCCACCACATGGCTCAAAGCTGGGAAGTTGCGCCATCTGCATACAGGACGTGTGTCTCAACTTTCCACGCGCTATCGTTGTGCGCTCCACCACCGCATTTCCCCTATTGTTGTAAGTAAATATGTGTAACAGAGTACTTTCATGTATCCTCTGCCATGAGGTGTCCACGGAAACATCCATGTGCTATCTTAACATCGTCGGCACATGTAGCGTGCGTCTGAACGTGTTCGTTTAATGTGCTGAGTCCAACACGTGGCTCAAAGCTGGGAAGTTGCGCCATCTGCATACAGGACGTGTGTCTCAACTTTCCACGCGCTATCGTTGTGCGCTCCACCACCGCATTTCCTCTATTGTTGTAAGTAAATATGTGTAACAGAGTACTTTCATGTATCCTCTGCCATGAGGTGTCCACGGAAACATCCATGTGCTATCTTAACATCGTCGGCACATGTAGCGTGCGTCTGAACGTGTTCGTTTAATGTGCTGAGTCCACCACATGGCTCAAAGCTGGGAAGTTGCGCCATCTGCATACAGGACGTGTGTCTCAACTTTCCACGCGCTATCGTTGTGCGCTCCACCACCTCATTTCCTCTATTGTTGTAAGTAAATATGTGTAACAGAGTACTTTCATGTATCCTCTGCCATGAGGTGTCCACGGAAACATCCATGTGCTATCTTAACATTGTCGGCACATGTAGCGTGCGTCTGAACGTGTTCGTTTAATGTGCTGAGTCCACCACGTGGCTCAAAGCTGGGAAGTTGCGCCATCTGCATACAGGACGTGTGTCTCAACTTTCCGCGCGCTATCGTTGTGCGCTCCACCACCGCATTTCCTCTATTGTTGTAAGTAAATATGTGTAACAGAGTACTTTCATGTATCCTCTGCCATGAGGTGTCCACGGAAACATCCATGTGCTATCTTAACATCGTCGGCACATGTAGCGTGCGTCTGAACGTGTTCGTTTAATGTGCTGAGTCCACCACATGGCTCAAAGCTGGGAAGTTGCGCCATCTGCATACAGGACGTGTGTCTCAACATACCACGCGCTATCGTTGTGCGCTCCACCACCGCATTTCCTCTATTGTTGTAAGTAAATATGTGTAACAGAGTACTTTCATGTATCCTCTGCCATGAGGTGTCCACGGAAACATCCATGTGCTATCTTAACATCGTCGGCACATGTAGCGTGCGTCTGAACGTGTTCGTTTAATGTGCTGAGTCCACCACGTGGCTCAAAGATGGGAAGTTGCGCCATCTGCATACAGGACGTGTGTCTCAACTTTCCACGCGCTATCGTTGTGCGCTCCACCACCGCATTTCCTCTCTTGTTGTAAGTAAATATGTGTAACAGAGTACTTTCATGTATCCTCTGCCATGAGGTGTCCACGGAAACATCCATGTGCTATCTTAACATCGTCGGCACATGTAGCGTGCGTCTGAACGTGTTCGTTTAATGTGCTGAGTCCACCACGTGGCTCAAAGCTGGGAAGTTGCGCCATCTGCATACAGGACGTGTGTCTCAACTTTCCACGCGCTATCGTTGTGCGCTCCACCACCGCATTTCCTCTATTGTTGTAAGTAAATATGTGTAACAGAGTACTTTCATGTATCCTCTGTCATGAGGTGTCCACGGAAACATCCATGTGCTATCTTAACATCGTCGGCACATGTAGCGTGCGTCTGAACGTGTTCGTTTAATGTGCTGGGTCCACCACGTGGCTCAAAGCTGGGAAGTTGCGCCATCTGCATACAGGACGTGTGTCTCAACTTTCCACGCGCTATCGTTGTGCGCTCCACCACCGCATTTCCTCTATTGTTGTAAGTAAATATGTGTAACAGAGTACTTTCATGTATCCTCTGCCATGAGGTGTCCACGGAAACATCCATGTGCTATCTTAACATCGTCGGCACATGTAGCGTGCGTCTGAACGTGTTCGTTTAATGTGCTGAGTCCACCACGTGGCTCAAAGCTGGGAAGTTGCGCCATCTGCATACAGGACGTATGTCTCAACTTTCCACGCGCTATCGTTGTGCGCTCCACCACCGCATTTCCTCTATTGTTGTAAGTAAATATGTGTAACAGAGTACTTTCATGTATCCTCTGCCATGAGGTGTCCACGGAAACATCCATGTGCTATCTTAACATCGTCGGCACATGTAGCGTGCGTCTGAACGTGTTCGTTTAATGTGCTGAGTGCACCACGTGGCTCAAAGCTGGGAAGTTGCGCCATCTGCATACAGGACGTGTGTCTCAACTTTCCACGCGCTATCGTTGTGCGCTCCACCACCGCATTTCCTCTATTGTTGTAAGTAAATATGTGTAACAGAGTACTTTCATGTATCCTCTGCCATGAGGTGTCCACGGAAACATCCATGTGCTATCTTAACATCGTCGGCACATGTAGCGTGCGTCTGAACGTGTTCGTTTAATGTGCTGAGTCCACCACGTGGCTCAAAGCTGGGAAGTTGCGCCATCTGCATACAGGACGTGTGTCTCAACTTTCCACGCGCTATCGTTGTGCGCTCCACCACCGCATTTCCTCTATTGTTGTAAGTAAATATGTGTAACAGAGTACTTTCATGTATCCTCTGCCATGAGGTGTCCACGGAAACACCCATGTGCTATCTTAACATCGTCGGCACATGTAGCGTGCGTCTGAACGTGTTCGTTTAATGTGCTGAGTCCATCACATGGCTCAAAGATGGGAAGTTGCGCCATCTGCATACAGGACGTGTGTCTCAACTTTCCACGCGCTATCGTTGTGCGCTCCACCACCGCATTTCCTCTATTGTTGTAAGTAAATATGTGTAACAGAGTACTTTCATGTATCCTCTGCCATGAGGTGTCCACGGAAACATCCATGTGCTATCTTAACATCGTCGGCACATGTAGCGTGCGTCTGAACGTGTTCGTTTAATGTGCTGAGTCCACCACGTGGCTCAAAGCTGGGAAGTTGCGCCATCTGCATACAGGACGTGTGTCTCAACTTTCCACGCGCTATCGTTGTGCGCTCCACCACCGCATTTCCTCTATTGTTGTAAGTAAATATGTGTAACAGAGTACTTTCATGTATCCTCTGCCATGAGGTGTCCACGGAAACATCCATGTGCTATCTTAACATCGTCGGCACATGTAGCGTGCGTCTGAACGTGTTCGTTTAATGTGCTGCGTCCACCACGTGGCTCAAAGCTGGGAAGTTGCGCCATCTGCATACAGGACGTGTGTCTCAACTTTCCACGCGCTATCGTTGTGCACTCCACCACCGCATTTCCTCTATTGTTGTAAGTAAATATGTGTAACAGAGTACTTTCATGTATCCTCTGCCATGAGGTGTCCACGGAAACATCCATGTGCTATCTTAACATCGTCGGCACATGTAGCGTGCGTCTGAACGTGTTCGTTTAATGTGCTGAGTCCACCACGTGGCTCAAAGCTGGGAAGTTGCGCCATCTGCATACAGGACGTATGTCTCAACTTTCCACGCGCTATCGTTGTGCGCTCCACCACCGCATTTCCTCTATTGTTGTAAGTAAATATGTGTAACAGAGTACTTTCATGTATCCTCTGCCATGAGGTGTCCACGGAAACATCCATGTGCTATCTTAACATCGTCGGCACATGTAGCGTGCGTCTGAACGTGTTCGTTTAATGTGCTGAGTCCACCACGTGGCTCAAAGCTGGGAAGTTGCGCCATCTGCATACAGGACGTGTGTCTCAACTTTCCACGCGCTATAGTTGTGCGCTCCACCACCGCATTTCCTCTATTGTTGTAAGTAAATATGTGTAACAGAGTACTTTCATGTATCCTCTGCCATGAGGTGTCCACGGAAACATCCATGTGCTATCTTAACATCGTGCGCACATGTAGCGTGCGTCTGAACGTGTTCGTTTAATGTGCTGAGTCCACCACGTGGCTCAAAGCTGGGAAGTTGCGCCATCTGCATACAGGACGTGTGTCTCAACTTTCCACGCGCTATCGTTGTGCGCTCCACCACCGCATTTCCTCTATTGTTGTAAGTAAATATGTGTAACAGAGTACTTTCATGTATCCTCTGCCATGAGGTGTCCACGGAAACATCCATGTGCTATCTTAACATCGTCGGCACATGTAGCGTGCGTCTGAACGTGTTCGTTTAATGTGCTGAGTCCACCACGTGGCTCAAAGCTGGGAAGTTGCGCCATCTGCATACAGGACGTGTGTCTCAACTTTCCACGCGCTATCGTTGTGCGCTCCACCACCGCATTTCCTCTATTGTTGTAAGTAAATATGTGTAACAGAGTACTTTCATGTATCCTCTGCCATGAGGTGTCCACGGAAACATCCATGTGCTATCTTAACATCGTCGGCACATGTAGCGTGCGTCTGAACGTGTTCGTTTAATGTGCTGAGTCCACCACGTGGCTCAAAGCTGGGAAGTTGCGCCATCTGCATACAGGACGTGTGTCTCAACTTTCCACGCGCTATCGTTGTGCGCTCCACCACCACATTTCCTCTATTGTTGTAAGTAAATATGTGTAACAGAGTACTTTCATGTATCCTCTGCCATGAGGTGTCCACGGTAACATCCATGTGCTATCTTAACATCGTCGGCACATGTAGCGTGCGTCTGAAAGTGTTCGTTTAATGTGCTGAGTCCACCACATGGCTCAAAGCTTGGAAGTTGCGCCATCTGCATACAGGACGTGTGTCTCAACTTTCCACGCGCTATCGTTGTGCGCTCCACCACCGCATTTCCTCTATTGTTGTAAGTAAATATGTGTAACAGAGTACTTTCATGTATCCTCTGCCATGAGGTGTCCACGGAAACATCCATGTGCTATCTTAACATCGTCGGCACATGTAGCGTGCGTCTGAACGTGTTCGTTTAATGTGCTGAGTCCACCACGTGGCTCAAAGCTGGGAAGTTGCGCCATCTGCATACAGGACGTGTGTCTCAACTTTCCACGCGCTATCGTTGTGCGCTCCACCACCGCATTTCCTCTATTGTTGTAAGTAAATATGTGTAACAGAGTACTTTCATGTATCCTCTGCCATGAGGTGTCCACGGAAACATCCATGTGCTATCTTAACATCGTCGGCACATGTAGCGTGCGTCTGAACGTGTTCGTTTAATGTGCTGAGTCCACCACATGGCTCAAAGCTGGGAAGTTGCGCCATCTGCATACAGGACGTGTGTCTCAACTTTCCACGCACTATCGTTGTGCGCTCCACCACCGCATTTCCTCTATTGTTGTAAGTAAATATGTGTAACAGAGTACTTTCATGTATCCTCTGCCATGAGGTGTCCACGGAAACATCCATGTGCTATCTTAACTTCGTCGGCACATGTAGCGTGCGTCTGAACGTGTTCGTTTAATGTGCTGAGACCACCACGTGGCTCAAAGCTGGGAAGTTGCGCCATCTGCATACAGGACGTGTGTCTCAACTTTCCACGCGCTATCGTTGTGCGCTCCACCACCGCATTTCCTCTATTGTTGTAAGTAAATATGTGTAACAGAGTACTTTCATGTATCCTCTGCCATGAGGTGTCCACGGAAACATTCATGTGCTATCTTAACATCGTCGGCACATGTAGCGTGCGTCTGAACGTGTTCGTTTAATGTGCTGAGTCCACCACGTGGCTCAAAGCTGGGAAGTTGCGCCATCTGCATACAGGACGTGTGTCTCAACTTTCCACGCGCTATCGTTGTGCGCTCCACCACCGCATTTCCTCTATTGTTGTAAGTAAATATGTGTAACAGAGTACTTTCATGTATCCTCTGCCATGAGGTGTCCACGGAAACATCCATGTGCTATCTTAACATCGTCGGCACATGTAGCGTGCGTCTGAACGTGTTCGTTTAATGTGCTGAGTCCACCACGTGGCTCAAAGCTGGGAAGTTGCGCCATCTGCATACAGGACGTGTGTCTCAACTTTCCACGCGCTATCGTTGTGCACTCCACCACCGCATTTCCTCTATTGTTGTAAGTAAATATGTGTAACAGAGTACTTTCATGTATCCTCTGCCATGAGGTGTCCACGGAAACATCCATGTGCTATCTTAACATCGTCGGCACATGTAGCGTGAGTCTGAACGTGTTCGTTTAATGTGCTGAGTCCACCACGTGGCTCAAAGCTGGGAAGTTGCGCCATCTGCATACAGGACGTGTGTCTCAACTTTCCACGCGCTATCGTTGTGCGCTCCACCACCGCATTTCCTCTATTGTTGTAAGTAAATATGTGTAACAGAGTACTTTCATGTATCCTCTGCCATGAGGTGTCCACGGAAACATCCATGTGCTATCTTAACATCGTCGGCACATGTAGCGTGCGTCTGAACGTGTTCGTTTAATGTGCTGAGTCCACCACGTGGCTCAAAGCTGGGAAGTTGCGCCATCTGCATACAGGACGTGTGTCTCAACTTTCCACGCGCTATCGTTGTGCGCTCCACCACCGCATTTCCTCTATTGTTGTAAGTAAATATGTGTAACAGAGTACTTTCATGTATCCTCTGCCATGAGGTGTCCACGGAAACATCCATGTGCTATCTTAACATCGTCGGCACATGTAGCGTGCGTCTGAACGTGTTCGTTTAATGTGCTGAGTCCACCACATGTCTCAAAGCTGGGAAGTTGCGCCATCTGCATACAGGACGTGTGTCTCAACTTTCCACGCGCTATCGTTGTGCGCTCCACCACCGCATATCCTCTATTGTTGTAAGTAAATATGTATAACAGAGTACTTTCATGTATCCTCTGCCATGAGGTGACCACGGAAACATCCATGTGCTATCTTAACATCGTCGGCACATGTAGCGTGCGTCTGAACGTGTTCGTTTAATGTGCTGAGTCCACCACGTGGCTCAAAGATGGGAAGTTGCGCCATCTGCATACAGGACGTGTGTCTCAACTTTCCACGCGCTATCGTTGTGCGCTCCACCACCGCATTTCCTCTATTGTTGTAAGTAAATATGTGTAACAGAGTACTTTCATGTATCCTCTGCCATGAGATGTCCACGGAAACATCCATGTGCTATCTTAACATCGTCGGCACATGTAGCGTGCGTCTGAACGGGTTCGTTTAATGTGCTGAGTCCACCACGTGGCTCAAAGCTGGGAAGTTGCGCCATCTGCATACAGGACATGTGTCTCAACTTTCCACGCGCTATCGTTGTGCGCTCCACCACCGCATTTCCTCTATTGTTGTAAGTAAATATGTGTAACAGAGTACTTTCATGTATCCTCTGCCATGAGGTGTCCACGGAAACATCCATGTGCTATCTTAACATCGTCGGCACATGTAGCGTGCGTCTGAACGTGTTCGTTTAATGTGCTGAGTCCACCACGTGGCTCAAAGCTGGGAAGTTGCGCCATCTGCATACAGGACGTGTGTCTCAACTTTCCACGCGCTATCGTTGTGCGCTCCACCACCGCATTTCCTCTATTGTTGTAAGTAAATATGTGTAACAGAGTACTTTCATGTATCCTCTGCCATGAGGTGTCCACGGAAACATCCATGTGCTATCTTAACATCGTCGGCACATGTAGCGTGCGTCTGAACGTGTTCGTTTAATGTGCTCAGTCCACCACGTGGCTCAAAGCTGGGAAGTTGCGCCATCTGCATACAGGACGTGTGTCTCAACTTTCCACGCACTATCGTTGTGCGCTCCACCACCGCATTTCCTCTATTGTTGTAAGTAAATATGTGTAACAGAGTACTTTCATGTATCCTCTGCCATGAGGTGTCCACGGAAACATCCATGTGCTATCTTAACATCGTCGGCACATGTAGCGTGCGTCTGAACGTGTTCGTTTAATGTGCTGAGTCCACCACGTGGCTCAAAGATGGGAAGTTGCACCATCTGCATACAGGACGTGTGTCTCAACTTTCCACGCGCTATCGTTGTGCACTCCACCACCGCATTTCCTCTATTGTTGTAAGTAAATATGTGTAACAGAGTACTTTCATGTATCCTCTGCCATGAGGTGTCCACGGAAACATCCATGTGCTATCTTAACATCGTCGGCACATGTAGCGTGCGTCTGAACGGGTTCGTTTAATGTGCTGAGTCCACCACGTGGCTCAAAGCTGGGAAGTTGCGCCATCTGCATACAGGACGTGTGTCTCAACTTTCCACGCACTATCGTTGTGCGCTCCACCACCGCATTTCCTCTATTGTTGTAAGTAAATATGTGTAACAGAGTACTTTCATGTATCCTCTGCCATGAGGTGTCCACGGAAACATCCATGTGCTATCTTAACATCGTCGGCACATGTAGCGTGCGTCTGAACGTGTTCGTTTAATGTGCTGAGTCCACCACGTGGCTCAAAGCTGGGAAGTTGCGCCATCTGCATACAGGACGTGTGTCTCAACTTTCCACGCGCTATCGTTGTGCGCTCCACCACCGCATTTCCTCTATTGTTGTAAGTAAATATGTGTAACAGAGTTCTTTCATGTATCCTCTGCCATGATGTGTCCACGGAAACATCCATGTGCTATCTTAACATCGTCGGCACATGTAGTGTGCGTCTGAACGTGTTCGTTTAATGTGCTGAGTCCAACACGTGGCTCAAAGCTGGGAAGTTGCGCCATCTGCATACAGGACGTGTGTCTCAACTTTCCACGCGCTATCGTTGTGCGCTCCACCACCGCATTTCCTCTATTGTTGTAAGTAAATATGTGTAACAGAGTACTTTCATGTATCCTCTGCCATGAGGTGTCCACGGAAACATCCATGTGCTATCTTAACATCGTCGGCACATGTAGCGTGCGTCTGAACGTGTTCGTTTAATGTGCTGAGTCCACCACGTGGCTCAAAGCTGGGAAGTTGCGCCATCTGCATACAGGACGTGTGTCTCAACTTTCCACGCGCTATCGTTGTGCGCTCCACCACCGCATTTCCTCTATTGTTGTAAGTAAATATGTGTAACAGAGTACTTTCATGTATCCTCTGCCATGAGGTGTCCACGGTAACATCCATGTGCTATCTTAACATCGTCGGCACATGTAGCGTGCGTCTGAACGTGTTCGTTTAATGTGCTGAGACCACCACGTGGCTCAAAGCTGGGAAGTTGCGCCATCTGCATACAGGACGTGTGTCTCAACTTTCCACGCGCTATCGTTGTGCGCTCCACCACCGCATTTCCTCTATTGTTGTAAGTAAATATGTGTAACAGAGTACTTTCATGTATCCTCTGCCATGAGGTGTCCACGGAAACATTCATGTGCTATCTTAACATCGTCGGCACATGTAGCGTGCGTCTGAACGGGTTCGTTTAATGTGCTGAGTCCACCACGTGGCTCAAAGCTGGGAAGTTGCGCCATCTGCATACAGGACGTGTGTCTCAACTTTCCACGCGCTATCGTTGTGCGCTCCACCACCGCATTTCCTCTATTGTTGTAAGTAAATATGTGTAACAGAGTACTTTCATGTATCCTCTGCCATGAGGTGTCCACGGAAACATCCATGTGCTATCTTAACATCGTCGGCACATGTAGCGTGCGTCTGAACGTGTTCGTTTAATGTGCTGAGTCCACCACGTGGCTCAAAGCTGGGAAGTTGCGCCATCTGCATACAGGACGTGTGTCTCAACTTTCCACGCGCTATCGTTGTGCACTCCACCACCGCATTTCCTCTATTGTTGTAAGTAAATATGTGTAACAGAGTACTTTCATGTATCCTCTGCCATGAGGTGTCCACGGAAACATCCATGTGCTATCTTAACATCGTCGGCACATGTAGCGTGAGTCTGAACGTGTTCGTTTAATGTGCTGAGTCCACCACGTGGCTCAAAGCTGGGAAGTTGCGCCATCTGCATACAGGACGTGTGTCTCAACTTTCCACGCGCTATCGTTGTGCGCTCCACCACCGCATTTCCTCTATTGTTGTAAGTAAATATGTGTAACAGAGTACTTTCATGTATCCTCTGCCATGAGGTGTCCACGGAAACATCCATGTGCTATCTTAACATCGTCGGCACATGTAGCATGCGTCTGAACGTGTTCGTTTAATGTGCTGAGTCCACCACGTGGCTCAAAGCTGGGAAGTTGCGCCATCTGCATACAGGACGTGTGTCTCAACTTTCCACGCGCTATCGTTGTGCGCTCCACCACCGCATTTCCTCTATTGTTGTAAGTAAATATGTGTAACAGAGTACTTTCATGTATCCTCTGCCATGAGGTGTCCACGGAAACATCCATGTGCTATCTTAACATCGTCGGCACATGTAGCGTGCGTCTGAACGTGTTCGTTTAATGTGCTGAGTCCACCACATGTCTCAAAGCTGGGAAGTTGCGCCATCTGCATACAGGACGTGTGTCTCAACTTTCCACGCGCTATCGTTGTGCGCTCCACCACCGCATATCCTCTATTGTTGTAAGTAAATATGTATAACAGAGTACTTTCATGTATCCTCTGCCATGAGGTGACCACGGAAACATCCATGTGCTATCTTAACATCGTCGGCACATGTAGCGTGCGTCTGAACGTGTTCGTTTAATGTGCTGAGTCCACCACGTGGCTCAAAGATGGGAAGTTGCGCCATCTGCATACAGGACGTGTGTCTCAACTTTCCACGCGCTATCGTTGTGCGCTCCACCACCGCATTTCCTCTATTGTTGTAAGTAAATATTTGTAACAGAGTACTTTCATGTATCCTCTGCCATGAGATGTCCACGGAAACATCCATGTGCTATCTTAACATCGTCGGCACATGTAGCGTGCGTCTGAACGGGTTCGTTTAATGTGCTGAGTCCACCACGTGGCTCAAAGCTGGGAAGTTGCGCCATCTGCATACAGGACATGTGTCTCAACTTTCCACGCGCTATCGTTGTGCGCTCCACCACCGCATTTCCTCTATTGTTGTAAGTAAATATGTGTAACAGAGTACTTTCATGTATCCTCTGCCATGAGGTGTCCACGGAAACATCCATGTGCTATCTTAACATCGTCGGCACATGTAGCGTGCGTCTGAACGTGTTCGTTTAATGTGCTGAGTCCACCACGTGGCTCAAAGCTGGGAAGTTGCGCCATCTGCATACAGGACGTGTGTCTCAACTTTCCACGCGCTATCGTTGTGCGCTCCACCACCGCATTTCCTCTATTGTTGTAAGTAAATATGTGTAACAGAGTACTTTCATGTATCCTCTGCCATGAGGTGTCCACGGAAACATCCATGTGCTATCTTAACATCGTCGGCACATGTAGCGTGCGTCTGAACGTGTTCGTTTAATGTGCTCAGTCCACCACGTGGCTCAAAGCTGGGAAGTTGCGCCATCTGCATACAGGACGTGTGTCTCAACTTTCCACGCACTATCGTTGTGCGCTCCACCACCGCATTTCCTCTATTGTTGTAAGTAAATATGTGTAACAGAGTACTTTCATGTATCCTCTGCCATGAGGTGTCCACGGAAACATCCATGTGCTATCTTAACATCGTCGGCACATGTAGCGTGCGTCTGAACGTGTTCGTTTAATGTGCTGAGTCCACCACGTGGCTCAAAGATGGGAAGTTGCGCCATCTGCATACAGGACGTGTGTCTCAACTTTCCACGCGCTATCGTTGTGCGCTCCACCACCGCATTTCCTCTATTGTTGTAAGTAAATATGTGTAACAGAGTACTTTCATGTATCCTCTGCCATGAGGTGTCCACGGAAACATCCATGTGCTATCTTAACATCGTCGGCACATGTAGCGTGCGTCTGAACGGGTTCGTTTAATGTGCTGAGTCCACCACGTGGCTCAAAGCTGGGAAGTTGCGCCATCTGCATACAGGACGTGTGTCTCAACTTTCCACGCACTATCGTTGTGCGCTCCACCACCGCATTTCCTCTATTGTTGTAAGTAAATATGTGTAACAGAGTACTTTCATGTATCCTCTGCCATGAGGTGTCCACGGAAACATCCATGTGCTATCTTAACATCGTCGGCACATGTAGCGTGCGTCTGAACGTGTTCGTTTAATGTGCTGAGTCCACCACGTGGCTCAAAGCTGGGAAGTTGCGCCATCTGCATACAGGACGTGTGTCTCAACTTTCCACGCGCTATCGTTGTGCGCTCCACCACCGCATTTCCTCTATTGTTGTAAGTAAATATGTGTAACAGAGTTCTTTCATGTATCCTCTGCCATGATGTGTCCACGGAAACATCCATGTGCTATCTTAACATCGTCGGCACATGTAGTGTGCGTCTGAACGTGTTCGTTTAATGTGCTGAGTCCAACACGTGGCTCAAAGCTGGGAAGTTGCGCCATCTGCATACAGGACGTGTGTCTCAACTTTCCACGCGCTATCGTTGTGCGCTCCACCACCGCATTTCCTCTATTGTTGTAAGTAAATATGTGTAACAGAGTACTTTCATGTATCCTCTGCCATGAGGTGTCCACGGAAACATCCATGTGCTATCTTAACATCGTCGGCACATGTAGCGTGCGTCTGAACGTGTTCGTTTAATGTGCTGAGTCCACCACGTGGCTCAAAGCTGGGAAGTTGCGCCATCTGCATACAGGACGTGTGTCTCAACTTTCCACGCGCTATCGTTGTGCGCTCCACCACCGCATTTCCTCTATTGTTGTAAGTAAATATGTGTAACAGAGTACTTTCATGTATCCTCTGCCATGAGGTGTCCACGGTAACATCCATGTGCTATCTTAACATCGTCGGCACATGTAGCGTGCGTCTGAACGTGTTCGTTTAATGTGCTGAGTCTACCACATGGCTCAAAGCTGGGAAGTTGCGCCATCTGCATACAGGACGTGTGTCTCAACTTTCCACGCGCTATCGTTGTGCGCTCCACCACCGCATTTCCTCTATTGTTGTAAGTAAATATGTGTAACAGAGTACTTTCATGTATCCTCTGCCATGAGGTGTCCACGGAAACATCCATGTGCTATCTTAACATCGACGGCACATGTAGCGTGCGTCTGAACGTGTTCGTTTAATGTGCTGAGTCCACCACGTGGCTCAAAGCTGGGAAGTTGCGCCATCTGCATACAGGACGTGTGTCTCAACTTTCCACGCGCTATCGTTGTGCGCTCCACCACCGCATTTCCTCTATTGTTGTAAGTAAATATGTGTAACAGAGTACTTTCATGTATCCTCTGCCATGAGGTGTCCACGGAAACATCCATGTGCTATCTTAACATCGTCGGCACATGTAGCGTGCGTCTGAACGTGTTCGTTTAATGTGCTGAGTCTACCACATGGCTTAAAGCTGGGAAGTTGCGCCATCTGCATACAGGACGTGTGTCTCAACTTTCCACGCGCTATCGTTGTGCGCTCCACCATCGCATTTCCTCTATTGTTGTAAGTAAATATGTGTAACAGAGTTCTTTCATGTATCCTCTGCCATGAGGTGTCCACGGAAACATCCATGTGCTATCTTAACATCGTCGGCACATGTAGCGTGCGTCTGAACGTGTTCGTTTAATGTGCTGAGTCCACCACGTGGCTCAAAGTTGGGAAGTTGCGCCATCTGCATACAGGACGTGTGTCTCAACTTTCCACGCGCTATCGTTGTGCGCTCCACCACCGCATTTCCTCTATTGTTGTAAGTAAATATGTGTAACAGAGTACTTTCATGTATCCTCTGTCATGAGGTGTCCACGGAAACATCCATGTGCTATCTTAACATCGTCGGCACATGTAGCGTGCGTCTGAACGTGTTCGTTTAATGTGCTGGGTCCACCACGTGGCTCAAAGCTGGGAAGTTGCGCCATCTGCATACAGGACGTGTGTCTCAACTTTCCACGCGCTATCGTTGTGCGCTCCACCACCGCATTTCCTCTATTGTTGTAAGTAAATATGTGTAACAGAGTACTTTCATGTATCCTCTGCCATGAGGTGTCCACGGAAACATCCATGTGCTATCTTAACATCGTCGGCACATGTAGCGTGCGTCTGAACGTGTTCGTTTAATGTGCTGAGTCCAACACGTGACTCAAAGCTGGGAAGTTGCGCCATCTGCATACAGGACGTGTGTCTCAACTTTCCACGCGCTATCGTTGTGCGCTCCACCACCGCATTTCCTCTATTGTTGTAAGTAAATATGTGTAACAGAGTACTTTCATGTATCCTCTGCCATGAGGTGTCCACGGAAACATCCATGTGCTATCTTAACATCGTCGGCACATGTAGCGTGCGTCTGAACGTGTTCGTTTAATGTGCTGAGTCCAACACGTGGCTCAAAGCTGGGAAGTTGCGCCATCTGCATACAGGACGTGTGTCTCAACTTTCCACGCGCTATCGTTGTGCGCTCCACCACCGCATTTCCTCTATTGTTGTAAGTAAATATGTGTAACAGAGTACTTTCATGTATCCTCTGCCATGAGGTGTCCACGGAAACATCCATGTGCTATCTTAACATCGTCGGCACATGTAGCGTGCGTCTGAACGTGTTCGTTTAATGTGCTGAGTCCACCACGTGGCTCAAAGCTGGGAAGTTGCGCCATCTGCATACAGGACGTGTGTCTCAACTTTCCACGCGCGACCGTAGTGTGCTCCACCAACATCCAAGCCACAGGGAGGATTAGAACCCCCCACGGGAAACAGCCTCGCACATCGGAGCATAGGCTCCGTGTAGCAAATACGTTACTGACAATAAAGTAACAGTAAACTACACAAAATTGCTGACGAAAGATCTGCTACTACGCGTGAGAGTATAACAGTTCATACGGAAAAAGTAACGCAGTTGTTCGAGAAAAACGCTCAACATGTGTCACTGTATTTCAATGAATTTCATATGTCTGCTTGTACCAAGGAAGTTGTTCATTAAATCGCTGGAGAAATGCACATTCCACTCTAATAACATACTCCTGCATTACTAACAGCAGAACACAAAATGCTTTTTCCTTGTATATCAGAATTGTACCCACTATTACAGCTTGTCAAATATGACAAGCAACAGTGCCAATTCAGCCGTGATTGGAATGTCTGTCAGGTATGTTCAAACTTTAGGCCGATGTCTGTCCAGGATTTATAGTTCTATCTTTTGTAGTTTGGAAGATAGAAATGTTTTAAATTTGTTCCTTCTATTTAAATAGCCTTACGCTTTATATCGGACAGAAGTATCCTCTGCACTGTTGGAATGACTTTTCAAATTGATGCTGTCATCTAGTATACTTTACAATAAATGTACAATGGTAATTTTCTTGCAACATATTACAAAGGCCATGGGATGGAGATGGGGCAACTCTAAACACAAAAAAAAGTTTCAAGTGTTTATTTTTATGACCATGACCTTAGGAAAACTGTCTGACAACTTTTATCGCAGCACTTGATATTGTCCTAAGGCCGAAACCAGGTTGTGACAATAATAATAGCAATAATAATAAAGTCAGTGAAATATCGGTCAGCTCTTTTAAAAATTTGTATATGACTAAGCCGCCTGACGCATACAAAATCTAAAGAAACTGTCAGCTCTACAAAATCTCCAACGTCCAAGACAAGAAGAAACAAACGCACCTTTAAGATTCGTCGCGATTCTCACTATCATGTGAACTTTCAGTTACGTTTCGAAGGACGAGAACAGTTGAACAAATACCTCGTCCGAGGTTCTAAAATATACGTGTAATTTCAGGGACCCTAATAAGCGAGCACTGTAATAGGTATGTAAAAAAATGTTCACACATCCATACCCACGTGCAATACACACTGCAGGGAACGATTTGCAAGCAATCCAGCTTTAGAGCTCGCTGTTGACCATATGTAACTGTGAAGTGTTCCCCTGATGTTTGGCAATCGGACGACCGATTCAGTCTATGTGGTACGCATTACTTTTTTTTGTATACCTCCGTCAATTCCAGACATTCGGCTTCAAATTTCATGGTAGTTAACTGAAACAGAGTCTGATGTTCTTCAGTTACACGGGGGACAAAGTGTCCAGTTCCAAAAATAACGCAAAGTTTATCGAATTAAGACTTGAAAACGAGTAACGGTATAAGAGACTGTTTTGTTAACAGTGATTGGCATTTGCAGAAGTTATTAATGAATTAAAAAATTCGGAATCTGATTTCTTATTTATCTTCCTCTTTAAGTGAAACTGTCCAAACTCGAGAACAACGGTTTTTGCGTGAACTTATCAGACTGGGTACGCTGCTTAATCGCAATAGCAAGGACGAAAGCCCCGTTTAGACGTAGGGAATAGATAGAATTAAGCTGGAACATAGGGAATGGCAAGTAATGCGCAAGCATATAGGGGTTCCTAAAACAATAAAAAAGGAGCAACACTTCTCCCGTCGCGTCACGTGTTCCTACCGTCTGGATATGAAAATAATCTTTTTCTTGGCCTGCAACCTCAATTTATAACTCCACTACCAGTTAGTTCAAATAGACATCAAGTAGCGATCAGTACCGAACTGACGCTTACAGCTAAACTGTGGCGGCATTACTCCCGGATCATGCAATTGTTACCTATACAGTTTTCTCATCATATACATTATTTCTCATCGAAGTATTATTATTATTTTATTATTATTATTATTATTATTATTATTATTATTTTTTTTTTTTTTTTTTTTTTTTTTTTTTTTTTTTTTTTGGATACGCCATATCTCCCGTATTACTTATCCAAAATTAATGATTGAGGTATTATTTTCAAGGTTTCTTTCAGCTCTAATGACGAAAGTACACATAGTTTAAAGTTATTATTTTCACAAAAACACTTCATTTTGATAAAAATTTGCACTGTTTGTACAATCTAAGTTGATAAATGGGACATAGATTTACGGTAGCTCCCATCAGCCTCCGCGCAGAGCATCAAATGAGTTTGCGCAGCCGATATAAAAGCAATGTAGAAGGTGCGATCTATTGACGGTCTGTTTAATTAACATGAACGACAGTTCTTGAAGTTGTTTGCATTCTTTATGCAAGCCAAAGACCTTCTTTGATGCAAGCATACTTTATCACATCCTTTCGGTTATACACGTCCATATAAAGCATAGTTTGTGACACGACTTCGGCTATACACGAAAAATACACAAATGATTTAACTAACAGGCACGACAGCTCTTGCAATTGTTTGGATTCTTTACGCAAGCGTGGCTTATCACGAGATTTGTGTTTCACACGTCGTTGCACAACATCTGTTGGAATTGTTTCCTTTTGTTCAAGAAATCGTTGTGTACTTCGCGTATGAACTGAATTGCCTGAAAATTCATCATCATTCTATTAAGTTACCTAAATTTTCTTACAATGAGACTAATATTTGTTAGTACTATCCAAAGTTTATTACCTGTTACACATATGTACTTTCATCTGTCTTTTCAGCATTACTATGTTACCTATCTATCTACACCTACATCTACCTACATACTCCTTAATCCACCGTAAGGTGCGTGGTGGAGGGTACACTGAACCACTACTAGGCATTTCCTTTCCTATTCCACTCCCAAATAGAACGACGAAAAAGAGAATGCCTGTATCCCTCCGTACCATCCCTAATTTTTCTTATCTTTGTGATCACTAAGCGAAATGTAAGTAGGCGGCAGCAAGGTCGTACTACACTCAGCTTCACATTCCGGTCCTCTAAATTTCCTCAACAGAAATTCTCGAAGAGAACGTCGTCTTTTCTCCAGCAATCCCCAATTGAGTTGCCGGAGCATTTCCGTGACACTCGCGCATTGGTCGAACCTACCAGCAACAAACCTAGCTGCTCGGCTCTGAACTGCTTCTGTCTTCCTTTATACTGACCTTCTTCGGGTCCGAAACACTTGAGTAATACTCAAGACATGGTCGTATAAGCGTTTTATACGTGGTCTCCTTTACAGATGAAGTACATCGTCAAATGTTCAAATGTTTGTAGAACTTACGGGACTTATGTACGGGGTCATCAGTCCCTTAAGCTTACAAACTACTTATGAACTAGCTAAGACTAAGGACGGCACAAATATCCATGCCCGAGGGGGTATTTTAGCCCCCGACCGTAGTGACCGTGCAGACCATGACTGGAGCGCCTCAGTCCCCTCGGCCACCGCGGCCGGCCCCAAAATTTTCCCCATAAAACGAAGTCGGGTGTCCGCCTTATCACAACTGTCCTTACATGTTCGTTCGATTTCATATCGCTCTGCAATGTTACCCCTAGATATTTGAACGACACGACAGCATCAAGAAGCTACTAATGCTATATTCGAACATTATGGTATTGTTTTTTCCACTCATGCGCATCTGTGATCAAGATAGAGTGCTACTTATTCGCACGGGTCAACTAGTTAGTTGTTAATGCTATTTTGCTGACACGTTTAGGAGTTTAAACTTCGGCAAGTTGGTTATGCAGCATAATATGCTATCTGACCATAAGCATGTGTCAGCTAAAGCAATTGATGTCCACTGAGGGCTGGATCTACAAGTGAGGAACAAGGAGGGAGGGAGGGTGGCCTTAATGTCCCTGAAAATTGTTGATGAAGGAGGTGAAGGAAGAAGTACTAAAAGTGAAAGGATTAACAGTGGCTGCATTAGGGCACTGACATTAAACAATAGTGAAAAGTGAAAATATGAACCGGGCCGGGAATTGGACCCTGGTTTCCCTCTTCGGGCCAGTGGTCACCTTAACCCCTTGGCTATTCGTGCTCGCTTCGCGTCCGTCTCAAACTTCCACAAGTCCCACGCTACGGCTGTAGCGCCCCTATTGTCCATTAACACTTTCACTCGCCATTGCGGATTCCCATGCGAGGTCGAACGTTTGACGATACCTGCAGTGAAGTAAGTGAAGCTAACACCGTCTTCGCATGTATTTATCATATTGGTGTGGTATCTGTTCTCTCGGACATGTCCGAGAAAGCAGACCGATTGAAACTTTCACTTTGCAGCGGAGTGTGCGCTGACAGGAAACTTCCTTGCGGATTAAAACTGTGTGCCGGAACCGGGACTCGAACCTGCGACCTTTGCCTTTCGCTGGGAAGCGCGCTACCACTGAGTAATCCCGACACGACTCAAAGTCCGTCCTCACAACTTTACTACTAATACTTTCCAAACTTCAACGAAGTTCGTCTGGGAACTTTGCAAGATTAGCACTCCTGGAAGAAATGATATGGTGGAGACATGGCTTAGCCAAAGCCTGAGGAATGTTTCCAGAATGAGAATGTCATTCTGCAGCGGAGTGTGTGCTGAGACGATACTTCCTGGCAGGTTAAAATTGTGTGCCGGTCCCCAGGTTCGAGTCCCTCTTCCGGCACACAGTTTTAATGTGCCAGGAAGTTTCAGATTCAATATCGTTGAAGAAAGGCTACAATACTACATTACTCACTTCCCAACAAGTGCCATTTCTTCATAATATTCTACCCTTATCACTGCTGTCTGGGTTTTATACAAATGGTGTATAACTTTTCTTCCCGTCTATTTTACCCCTGCTACCTTCAGAACTTAAAACTGTGTTTGCGGTTCAAGATTATCAAAACATTTCTCCAAATCTGAAAAAACCTTTCCTTAACCTAAAATAAGGCACAATTGGAATATTGAATCGCCTATTCCTGCATTTGTCTTAAATGCAAAGTCATCTTCCCGGACGTCGGATTATACCAATTTTCTATTAGTCTGTAAGTAATTCGTACTAGAATTTTGCAGAAAATATTACTGTGAATGACATGTATAACTGTTTTTGACAAAAGTAGGAAAGGAAGTGAAGACGGGTAAACACCTGAGGCATGGATAGAAGGTGGAGGAGGGGAGGTAGAGATAAGAGGGAAAGATGAATAGACAAAGAGAGAGAGAGAGAGAGAGAGAGAGAGAGAGAGAGAGAGAGAGAGAGAGAGAGCTAAGGTAGACACGACCAGGAAGAGAGAAGAAGTAAGTTGAGGTAGCGACCAGTAAATACCTTAGTAAACGCTAAGTTAATTAATGTAACACTTTACAGTAAAAGTTTTTTAATGAACAGCATGGGTTTAGGAAACATCGTTCATGTGAAACTCAGCTACCCTTTTCTCACATGACGTCCTGCGAGCCATGGATGAAGGGAAACAGGCGGATTGCATTTTTCTCGATTTCAAAAAGGCATTTTACCCGGTGCCCCACTGCAGACTGCTAACTAATATACGAGCATACGTAATTGATTCACAGACTGGCTGAAAGACTTCCTAAGTAATTTAATGCAATATGTTGTTATCGACGGCGAGTGTTGATCAGAGACGAGTGTATCGTCAGGCGTGCTGCAGGGGAGTGTGATAGGACCGCTTTAATTTTCTATCTATATAAATGATCTGATGGACAGAGTAACTTGCAATTTGCGACTGTTTGCTGATGATGCTGTGGTGTATGGAAGGGTGTCGTCTTTAATTGACTGTAATAGCATATATGATGACCTAGAGCTTGCTGCTATTCTTCACACAAACTAGAAATTTAGAGGGCCGGAATTTGGAGCTGAGTGCAGAACGATCTTTCTGCCGCCTACTTGCATTTCGCGTAATGATCACATAAACTTCCGCAAGGCGTTTGATGAACAAAGTAGGAGCATATGGTCTATCAGACTAATTGTGTAATTGCATTGAGGAGTTCCTAGACTACAGAATGCAGCATGTCATTCTCAGTAGAGAGAAGTCTTCCGAAGTAAGAGTGATGTCAGGTGTCCCACAGGGGATTGTCATGGATCCGTTACTGTTCACGATATGTATATAAATGACCTTGCGGATACCATCGGAAGTTATGTTTTTGTGGATGATGCTGTAGTAAATAGAGAGGTTATAACAATGGAAAATTGTATTGAAATGCAGGAGTATCTGTATCGAATTGACGCATGGTGCAGGGAATGGCAGTTGAATCTCAATGTAGACAAGTGTAATGTGTTGCGAATACATAGAAAGAAAAATCCTGTATCATTTAGCTACACTATAGCGGGTCAGAAACTGGAAGTAGTTAATTGCATAAATTATCTGGCAGTAGGCATTAGGAGTGTTTTAAAATGTAACGACCAAATAAAATCAGTCGTGGGTAAAGCAGATGCCAGACATACATTCACTGGAAAAATCCTAAGGAAATGCAGTCCCAAAAAAAGGAAGTAGGTTACAGTACACTTGTTCTCCCACAGTGTGAATACTGCTCACCGGTGTGGGATCCGTACCAGGTGCGGTTGATAGAGGAAGTAGAAAAGATCCAACGGAGAGCAGCGCGCTTCGTTACAGGATCATTTTGTAATCGAGAAAGCGTTACGGAGAAGACTCTGCAGGAGAGACGCTGTATCTCTCGGTACGGGCTTTTGCCGAAGTTTAGAGGACATACCTTTACCGAGGAGTCTAACAGTATATTGCTGCCTCCTACGTATATCTTCGGAAGAGATCATGAAGATAAAATCAGATAGATTAGAGCCCCCCCCCCCCCCCCCCCCACAGAGGCATACCGACAATCTTTCATCCCGCGAAAGTGACTGGAATAGGAGGGAGAATCGATAGTGGTACTCAAGGTACCCTCCGACACATACCATCGGGTGGCTTGCGGAGTATGGATGTAGATGTAAACAATAAGACAAATTAGGTCTTGTACGAAGGCACATTTTTTTCCTCGTTCTATTTTGGAGTGGAATAGGAAAGGTAATTCCTAGTAGTGGTACAGTGTACCCTCCGCCACGCATTTTGCGGTGTATTCAAAATGTTCAAATGTTTGTAAAGCTTATGGGAGTTAACTGCGGGATCATCACTCCCTAAACTTAAAAACTACTTATTAACTATCTTACGGTAAAGACAACAGAAATATCCATGTCCCAGGGAGGATTAGAACCCCCACAGGGAACGGCCTGCCGTATCGCAGTAGAGCACCTCGATGTGCTCGGCCGCTGCGATGGACTGCGCAGTAGACAAGTGTAATGTACTGCGAATACATAGAAAGAAAGAGCCAGGATCAAACTTACAAACTACTTATAAACTAACTTATGCTAAAAACAACACAAACATCCATACCCCAGGGAGCATTCGAACCCTCCACGGGGAACGGCCTGGCGTATCGTAGTAGAGCCTAGAGCGCCTGAAAGCGCTTTTATTATTATTTTTTTATTTAACAAATTAGGGGAAAAGGAAAAAGGAGAAAAAATACAATTAAAACGAAGGAGCCCTTCAAGCATAAACAAAAGATTATCTCTGACATCTTTGTAATAACATTAATGATTCCGTCGGACCAGCACGTCCTCACAAGACTGGCGATCGCTTTGATTAGCAGTACGAGAATAAAAACCGCGCGGCGGCGATACATCAGTAGATCATCCACACACGTCTGCTCGAAATTATTGGTTGGTCACTGTTGTAATGATCAGTCATAGTCTGGTAATAGGGAACGTAAGTCAGCTTCTCCCTGCATGAAAGATCCAGCTGCGAAGAGGATCGCGGAACGCACTCTGGTGGAAGTTGGAAAAGTATTGCTGGTACTTCGGGTTCTTGACAACTGCGCAGTGTCGTTCACTGATGTATTACCAGAAATCGAGAACTGATTTATCACCATTTCCAAACATAGTTGATAGCGAGTCCGCTAATCTATGTCACTGTGTAGGTCTTCGCTTGTTGGGAAATAGTCCTTATCGGGGAAGAGGAGCATTTCTGCAGTGATATTGGCAGGGGTTGTGCGTGTAAAGAAAGCCAACATCTGGCGGACCAAAAGCCAAACATTGCCTGCCTCGCCGCAGACAAGTCGATGGCCGTCGTCGTCTTGCACGCCACACGTAGCACATAATGGCGATGCTGCTAGGTGGATCCTGTGGAGGCGCGTCTGGCAGATCTGCTTTCCATTGACCGTGAGATACGAGCTGGACTGGACATCTGATGTAAGCGTAGGATCATGCACTGCTGGCCGCACTACTGTCCAGCGAACCTGCGGATGTTTGTATTCAATCGCATTCGGCGGAAGTCTCGATTGCATCGCGGAATACACCATCCGAGCCGTCGACATCTGTGGACGGGTAAGTGTGGTTCGGAGATAAGTGTATTCGAGGAAGAGTTATCTCAAGCAGCCGCGGTGGAGTAGCCGAGCGGTCTAAAGCGTATCGCTGCGGAGCGCGTGGTTGCTCGCCGTGGAGGTTCGAGTCCTCCCTGGGGCATGTGTGTGTGTGTGTTGTCCTTAGGTTAGTTTACCTAGGTTTAAGTAGTTTGTAAGCTACGGACTGATGACCACGCAGTTAGGTTCGATAGATTTACTAATGCCGGCCGCGGTGGCCGAGGGGACTGAGGCGCTCCAGTCACGGTCCGCATGGCCACTACGGTCGGGGGTTCGAATCCCCCCTCGGGTATGGATATTTGTGCCGTCCTTAGGATTAGCTAGTTCATAAGTAGTTTGTAAGATTAGGGACTGATGACCCCGTAATTAAGTCCCATAATCTATACAAACATAATAAACATAATAATAGATTTACAAACGTTTGAACATTTTTTTTTATCTCAAGTAGAAGAAGGGCGCTGGGACGGCGGTCACCTGTACTGGTTCGATTTGCAAGCTTGGGGCAAGAGCCCTCATTAGGTCGGAAAGGCAAGTTGGAGTACGTCGCCACATCTTGTTATGCGTGCTTACAAAGAGAGCCGTCGCTCGATGCAGTACATGACAGAGATTAAGGCCTCCATTGCTTTTTGGGAGGGCAAGGGATTCATAGCATGAATAACATACCTTGACTCACAAACGAGCCCAATGCCGCCAACATGCCCTTGGCTATCGTCGATGGTACGAGGAACGTCTGTGGCAAGTGTGGGATACGGGATGCTACATTAACATTAGCGTACTGGGTGCGTTGCAGCATGTTCAGGCTAGAAGGATGTGATCGAGAATGCGCTCGGCCGCTGCGATGGATTGCGGAGTATATATGTTATATCTATATCTACATAGATACTCTGCAAATCACATTCAAGTGCCTGGCATAGGGTTTATTTACCACTTTCATAACTTTTCTCTACCGATCCATTCTCTAATAGCGCACGGGAAGAATGAACACCTAAATCGTTCCGTTTTGGATCTGATTTCTCTTATTTCATTGGGATGGTCATGTCTCCCTAAGTACGTGGGTGCTAGCAAAACATTTTCACATTCAGAACTAAAAGTCGGTTATTGAAACTTAGCAAACAGATCACGTCGCAATGAATAACGTCTTTCTTTTAATGATTTCCACCCCAATTCGTGCAACATTTTCGTGACGCTTTCCCCCCGTAGCGTGATAGAACAAAACGAGCTGCCCTTCTCTGAACCTTCTCAATGTCTTCCGTCAGTCCCACCTGGTGAAGGTCCCACAAGGGGCAACAGTAATCCAGGAGAGGACGTACAAGTGTGATGTAGGCAGTCTCTTTGGTGGAGCTGGTGCATCTTCGAAAAGTTCTGCCGATGAAACGTAACCTTTGGTTCGCCTTTCCCACAATATTTTCCACGTGTTCTCTCCAGTCAAAGTTGTTCGTAATTGTAACTCCTAGGTACTTGGTGGAATCTACGACCTTAAGGTTTGACTGATTTATCGCGTAATTGAAGTTCAGCGGATTTCTTTTAGTGGTTGTGTGTATTACTTCACACTTTTCTTTATTTGGGGTCAATTGCCAATTTTCGCACCATGCAGAAATTTTGTCTAAATCGCTTTGCAGTTGCTTTTGATCCTCTGTTGACTTCACTATCCGATAAACGACAGCATCATCCGCGAACAATCTAAGGGAGCTATTCAGATTGTCTCCTAAATCGTTTATAAACACGAGGAAGAGTAGGGGACCTATAACGCTTCCCTGTGGAACGCCAGATATCACTTCTGTTTTACTCGATGACTTACCGTCAATTACAACGAACTGTGTAGAAGTTTCATTTTCATTAACATGGGTGTAGGGCAGGCTAGGTTCGGCTGTGTACAGGGCGGTGACGCTGTCAGCTGTTGAAATTACTCGGCGAGAGGAGGCGGCGCGCAGGCGCGCTAGCGGCGGCGTGACCGGTGGCGCCGCGCGGCGGCGGCCGGCGGCGGCTGCTCAGCGGCGCGGCGTGGCCCGCCAGTCCGTCTGCTGCAGCGGCCGGCCGCCGACCGGTGAGCGAGACCGCAGCATCCACACACTGTGCGCGTCCGCGACCGAGACCGCGACCCACGTGCGGTATGACGGCCGGCTAGCGAGCCGCGCCACACCGCGTGACGTCAGCGACAGTGCGAGCGTGGTGTTTGTGTTGCGTGCCGGCGCCGGCTCCACCATGAGGCTGCTGCTCCTTCTGACAGCGGCGGCGGTCTTTGCGCTGTGCGACACGGTCGACGCCGGAGACACAGGTCAGCTCACTGCTGCCTCCGTCACGTTTACGCAGAACCATGTAGTCACTCGTCTACGAATCAAGCCCCCTGTGAGACAATTCTATATCTTAAACCACTGGTTTGGCCTGAAAATTACCTAAACTGTAGGCAAGTCCAAACACGAAACTCATCAGTGAAAGTTGGATGATAATTTTGGATTATTCTTTTTATGCTGGTATACCACCGGAACTTATTTATGGCATGTGACGTCACACATTGTCGTAACTCTAATCCTCGATATGGGACATATTTGCGCAGCAATATGTCTACATCTACATAATTATGTCGTCGATGAACTAATTCGCCAACCAAATACGTTCGTTATAAAAATATTCGACACGGGTCGACCTTACAAAATTACACATGGAAACTGCGTAATGCGCTATCTTCCAATTCTATGCTCCTCGTAGAAGAACGTCATAAGGAACTCAACACAGTGAAGGTACAATTATCTGTCGCACACTTTACCTCTAATGCTGATTACCCAATCAAATTACGATATCAAGCAACGAAAATTTTAAGAGTGAAGCAACTGATGCATTTCTTTGACGCAACGTTGAAAATCCTTTACTAAACTGCCATTTTGCATTGTTAATTGATAACTGAGTAACGAAATAAAGAGGGGAATTCCATTCGTATATATGATTCAGAGTAGATGACTCATCTTCTACCCACTAATATTATGTATATGTAGAGACATATTATGGAAGGCTATATCAGCTGAAATAACGGCAGGACTCTCACACTCAGCTGATATAAACAACATAAAATTTTTACAACAATGGAAAAGTACGTATTTACGTAAACGATGCAGCAGAGGAGCAGAACTGAGGTAACACTGTATGAGTTAACCACTGGTTTGGCTTGAAAGTTACGAAAACTGATGACAAGACCAGTCTCGAAACTCATCAGTGAAAGTTGGATGACAATTTTGCATTATGCTTTTTTGCTGGTATACCACCGGAACGTATTTATGTCATGTGACGTCACACATTGTCGTAACTCTAATGCTCGATATGGGACATACTTGCGCAGCAATATGTCTACGTGTACTTAATTATGTCCTCGATGAACGAACTAATTCGCCAACCAAATACGTTCGTTATAAAAATATTCTATAGTTTTTAAAATGAAATGCCAAGATCGCACATTAATAATTTATTCACTGACGACCAGTTTCGGTGAACTGTGTCACCACATCTGGTCACATCCATATTACAAGCTGGTCATCTCGTAAAAAAAATTGGGTATAAAATTACAAGTGCAACATTGCACTTAGTCACTATATAAGAAATACGCGAGTTAAAAACATTACAGTTTACCACATACTCAAGTATTTTGTAAGCTGTCATCTTTTTAACTTGTGTATTTTTATATAGTGACTAAGTCCAACGTTGCAGTTTTTATTTTATACCCATTTTTTTTTTTTTTTTTTTTTTTTTTTTTTACAAGATGACCACTTGCAATATGTATTGACCGGAGGATGGTGACCAGTTCATCGAAACCGGTCGTCAGTGAATAAATTATTAATGTGCGATCTTGGCATATCATTCTGAAAACTATAAAACGATCAGATCGCCTTCAAACCCGACTGTGTCAGGTAATCTTAATAAAAATGTTTGACACGTAAACTAATGCTTCAGGGACGACGTTTCAAAATCGCACACGGAAACTGTGTAATGCCCTATCTTTCAATTTTATGCTCCTCGTAGAAGAACGTCTTAAGGAACTCAACACAGTAAAGGAACAATTATCTGTCGCACACTTTACCGCTAATGCTGATTACCTCAATCATATTGCGATATCACGCAACGAAAATTTTAAGAGTGAAGTAGCTGATGCATTTCTGTGACGCAACGTTGAAAATCCTTTACTGAATTGCCAGTTTGCTTTAATTGATGACTGAGTAACGAAATTTTAATAAAGAGGGGAATTCCATT
Organism: Locusta migratoria; assembly: GCA_026315105.1. NCBI lineage: Eukaryota > Metazoa > Arthropoda > Insecta > Orthoptera > Acrididae > Locusta > Locusta migratoria. The sequence goes on from CM048747.1 coordinate 432,451,437, forward strand.
CGTATATATGATTCAGAGTAGATGACTCATCTTCCGCCCTCTCATACTATGTATATGTAGAGACATATTATGGAAGACTACATCAGCTCAAATAACGGCAGGACTCTGACACTCAGCAGAAGTAAACAACATAAAATGTTTCACAACAATGGCAAAGTATGTATTTACGTAAACGATGCAGCAGAGGGCCAGAACTGAGGTTACGGTATATGAGTTTTAGGGGTATGTCGTGTTCTCTAAAACCAATGAAGTTTTCCAGCCAGTTTGACTATGGACATCCGTCTGTACATTCTCTCTTGAAATTGTCTCATCTGTCTGTCTGTAAACAGACGTGTGTCGTATTCTTCTGGTTATAGTTGCCCTACCAAATTACTTCTTTTCATCGAAAAAACACTTCCATAGGATTATTTATATCATCATGTTCAAGATGAAACAAAAGACAATCTTAGTTTAGCATATGTGGTAAAAAAATATCAAAATCGTTGCATGTGACAGGATAAATGTGAGATCTGTGACGTATGAGTACAATATATCAGCGAAAGGTCCAGGTCAACTCGAAGGAATTCGTGAACGGAAGAAAAGGAACGATACTTTACGCTTCTTCAGGAAGTCTGCCAAAAAGAGAAACTCTCTAAATTTCCAACAACGCGTTACAGTTGACGAACCGTTTCTCCATACATTTTTGCTGATGTAATTCCTCGGTCTGTTTAGAATGAGGAAAGAAGTAAGGCCTTTGTGTAATAACGTTGTCGTATTAAATTACCTATCACGAAAATTTTGTCTTCACGTATCGTCGACTACATAGTCCAGCCACAGGGACGGGCTCAGGTCGTGGATCGAAGTTATTTCCGTAACGTATCTTCAAAGGAACCGTCGACAGATTTACGTTGTGTTTTAACTACTATCCATTCTACTGATAGTACAGTAACCTATTATTACTGTTATTACATATTTAAAAACATCTTTGTCTTACGTTGCTGAATTAAATTTCATGACTAATTACGGCTTTGAGAAACCGCCCCTAGGTTTTTTAACTCCATTGGCGGAGACTACGTTGCGTGTGATGCCGTTTCTGCAGACATAATGATAGTTGTTAGACGTATGAAATTTTTATATACATGGGGAGGAGGAGAAGTGGTCGGACGGAAAGGTATATGGGGAGGAGAAAATGATAGGAGGAGATATTTGGATAAGTACCAAGTAAACAGAAAAAAAGTAAATCAGAAGATGGACGAATGGAGGACTGTAATTAACACGGTATGTAACGTGTGTAGTTTTGTGTTGTATGCGCCATTACATCCGAAGGAGGGGAAAGGAACAAAGAGGGTGGATAGGGAAAAGGAGGAGGAAGAGTTTAATGAAGCGCGTGAAGCTGTTGCAGGGCGGGGAGGGGGGAGGGGCAGAGAAAGATGTCTGGAATAGATAAAAGGCTGCAAAGAGGGGATTTCAGGCAGTATACAATAGGCTAATTGTGTTTAGAATTGATTATATTAGATCTGAGGTACAAGATTGTCCAGAAGGATGTATCAATTCTAATGGACTGGTGTTTTTATTTTTTATTTTTTATTTCATTATTTTTATTCTTCTTACTTCTTTAAATATAAAGTACAGAAACATATTCACACAAATTGTACATATTACTTCATTTATCCACCTGAGAACCTTGCTTTTCAATACGTTTCTAAAGTCTTCACCATATGGGCTAAAGTTTGTTCACTGTTTCCTTCAAGTTCAGTCCGCGATTTAAAGCGCCTCTTTGCGGTACGGGCTGTGTCGGCACTCCAATTGGGCCGATGTATTAATGATGCAGTCCGTGTGCCGGTCAGCCTGAGGGGGCTTTTTAGGCGGTTTCCCTCATCCCACTAGGATAATAACGGACTGGTAGATGCCTCAGTTATGGAATTCGCAAACTTTTGGAAAACGTTAGATCTTTTACACACATACAACACTACACGTGCCTCCTATTGGTAGGAGGAGAGGGGACGGGCTGGATTCTGCCACCGCATAAAATAATGTACCAAATCCTCATTAACCTCGACGTTACTGCGCATGTACGAAAAAAATAGCGTTCAGCCTCACTTAGGCCCTCATTAAGTCAATCGTGTCAACAGGTCTAGTACCGAAGTTATTTCATCGTTACCTGTATCGACCATATCAAGTTATTATAAGAAGTCAAATCTGATGAATGTGGCCACAGTTCCATCTCTTCCATTTCAGCGTCTACTAAGCATTCGAGCACGGAATGTCGAACCGATCTGGGATGAAGTGATGGTATATCAGCTTACCTGGAAGTAACGGTTTTACGCAAAATAAAGGACGAATATCAACAACGAAGTTTTGTAACATATATGGGGTGTTTGAGCAAGAATATTCAATATTTTAGGAGGTGGTACTACAACGAATTGGATTAGTAATGCGTCCAATTTTTATTTGGTACAGATATACATCTGTTGGCATGCAACCCATACAAAATTAGACAGGAACGAAGTAGCTCAGGGCTGATTTGCAAAATTTACACAGCCTTCTAAAATTCACTTTCATCTTCTTTCGACAAAATCGCGCATGTCTCTGAGGCTGTTTTTTATTTCATGAAAGCTGCACTATTAATAATCTTAAAGATCATATCAGCTCTTGTGTTTATATTTTATTCACAGACTTCCTTCCAACCTTCCCTGCAGACGAAAAATCCGAACGGTTAATGTCCACCAGACTTGTTTGCAAAGAAACTTGCCAGTATGTACCGAGCGATAATTCGGGTAATGTAAGGTTTACGTGATGTATCACCTAAAGGTTAGAACTGGCAGGAGAGCTATGATACTGAAGGAACATTGTCATGCAGCCAAAGCAATCTCCTGTAGTAATACTGCAAGCTCATTGTCAACGAAGTATATAAAACGGGGTAGTACAAGATACCCAATCAACCGAGTCATTATCAAACCATACCACACATTTACAGAGAAGGGTTCCTGAAACTCTGTCTCCAGAATGGCATTTGGGAGTTTATAGCACCAGTGACGTGAATTATTAGTGTTATTAAAGCAGTCATGAGTGAAAGAGGCTTTCTCAGTTACAAGTAAAAGTCGTCTTACTTGGCGGCATAGTTCTAATAGACTACCTTCATCTGCTGCTGTAACGTGTTGTGTAAGCTGTAAATGATAGGGATCGAACACGTGGATACGTAATATCCGTCATTTTCTTGATTGTTGAACAGCAATACGTGCATAAATTCTCCGTGTGCTTGTTGAAAGACAAAGTTATACCGACTGAATAATTTACTTCATCCAAAGTCTGTGCAGCAACACGTTCAGATGAAATATGGCTGTTAGGCTCTGAACCATTGTCACGTATTGTACTGATAAGACGTGTAAAGCTTCTTCATTCTGGTAATTGGCGGTTAGGAAATAGTACTTCGTATTCTCTTCAAACAGCAGATAGTTTCGATTACGAAATACGAATACTATTACCATAAAGGCATACTCAGCATGAGTAAATACGTGCGGCTTGTATACATTCTAAAAGACAGTGGACTTGGCCAATAAATCATAAAGGATGTTTCATTATTAACTGAAGTACAACTTCACAACGTGAGCATCAAAACTCTGCAGATGACATTTCACAAATACGTTCACAGCAAGATTGTACCGACACACGAAACGAAACTGTATTGCAAAATGTTTGTTGAGCTTAAGGGACTTGTCATCAGTCCCTAAACTTACGAACTACTTATGAACTACCTCATACTAAAGACGGCACAAACATCCATGCCCTAGGGGGGATTCGAACCTCCGACGGGAAGCGGCCTCGAGCAACGGAGCTTAGCGCCACTCCGCCGCGGCGAAACTGTATTGCATTCAGTTGTATCTCAATGCTAAATAAAGTTTATACACATGTTATATGGAATTTTTAAAGCAATTTGTCTACACTAAAACATTGCCTAATCCCCGTGAAACATTCTGTATAGGTAAGAATCTTCCGTTGCTGTGTGATCATTAAAAAATAATAATAATAATAAAAAAAAACACAAGTAATCAAAACGTTGTCCGTGACATTACAAGTGGCTTCATCCCTTATGAATAACACAGCATTATGTCTTATTTACGTCATGTTTAAAATATTAACAACGCAGTACCAAAGTAACACCACAATGAAGAATTTTGAACCAGGTAATTACTTATCATTTTACAAATGACCTTTCAATATGCTTAGACATCATCGTCGCATATTAAAATACATTAGGCTGTCTATGTGTATACAATAATGTCAAATATGACCAACTTTTACGAAATGTCATTAGAGTAAATAAATGCGTAAAGTTACTTTACGATATCTGGTACGGGAGGCGGTATGCCTCTAGGTAAAGTTCAAATGTTCAGATATTTGTAAATATATGGGTCTTAATTACTCTGGGTCTTCAGTCCCTAGGCCTATGAAGTACTAAAACTAACTTAAGCTCAGGACAACAATTTCACTCCTGCCCGAGGGAGGACTCGAACCTCTGACGACGAGCAGCGGCGCGCTCCGCTGCTAGGAGCCTTCGAACCCATGGTCAGTCAACAGCGGTTCAACGTTAGGCTACCCAGAAAATAGTATCCCATGGATTTGTGTTTGAAACGCAGTTTTACACAGCCAGCACAGTATAGTGTGCCGTTGTGCGAATTTCTTGTGTGTTGACCGTTAATTGTAGGATACATTACAACTCAGTCAGAGAGGTCTGGGTTATAGATCACTTGGTAAATTTATTTGTATAGGCTTTATACGTCTGTTAAGTAGTCTAAATGTCTTCAAAATTAAAATATAATCATTATAATCTGACTTTACAGCCATAATCCAATTGAAATATAAAATTTCCCTGATATACCTTTCAGTTTTTGAGCGACAACTGTCGTACTCCAAGTTTTTGGTTGAAATCTTCGTGGTTATCATAATTACACATATACTGTTGGGTTTACCTTCAGCCACGGCGCTGTCCCGTTCCATAAAGAACAGCCCGAATTTTTCGTCCCGACTCTCCTCGGTATATATTGTTATTTGACGGAAGTCGTCCATAACTTTTTTATTAATGTTTAAATTTTTAAAGATAGAAATTTTACGAATAGGATGATTTTTTCAATGTCTTAATAGCCTTAAACATGAGGATGTGAGTACAGGCCACGTAACCGGACCTTCTTTAATTATCACTACAAACCCACCATGTATTTTGATACAACTTGCCAACCCCTGTTGCACCATTGACTGCAGAATTCAAAACACCCCGAAACACATTTGTTTAAAATTCTAACCATGGTTCTAAATCCAAACTTTCGCAATTCTAGCATCAAGATAGACTTAGTAGCACCCTTAAAAAATTTTATTTCACCCGCTTAATGGCTGAATCTCCAAAAATATCGAAACACGTGTTTTACAATTCCAATCAAAAATCTAAATCCGAAATTTCGCATTTTTTCTTCAAAATTGCATTAAGAGCAACATATTTTCCAAAAAAATCGTTAATTTCCCAGGTTAACCCCCTTAGGGATGGGATTTGGAAAAGTCTCTGATGCCTACAGTGTAAGATAAACGTCTACAAATTTCAAGTTTCTATCGTCTGTAGATTCACTTTTCAGCGCCGTTTTCTGTATTTCAGAACCGGGTCGAGAACGAGAAGTTTCTTTCTTACGCTTTGGCATCTTTCGTGGCACTTTTACTTTTCTAACTGCAATTTGCACTTATTTTTCTTTATTCGTACGCTTGTTGGAGAAAAACAACTGAAGAATGTGCATCACGTTTCGCTGTATATAATCTCTTTGCTATTACAGTGTCAAAAGTCATTGCTGGTCTTCAGTCCGAATTTTATATAAGCTGACGATTTTCAACCACTAAATCTTCCACACATTTATAGCTATGGACAAGAAACTACTATGGTGTACAACGGGAGACTTTGTATTTCAACAACACAGCTAGATCGTTCGTCTCCATTGTGTAGTTTTTGCTGAAGAGCAAAATATTGACACACACAAGTAAAATTTAATAAAAGTCGGTAACTTCCAACTCTTATATCTTCCAACCCCTTATAATTATCAACCTTCTGTCAACATAGTGCAAAATGGGAGACTGATACCTACTACCACATACAAACACGATTCGTTTGCAATGTGTAGTTTTGGCTGCAGAGTGAAATATAAGCACAAACACCTCAATTTATATAAACATTTTTTCAGTGGCTATTCGTGTTCGAAGCTATCATTGTACTTTTCAAGGCGAGGTACTTTTGGGTACAGTAGCAGAGTACGACATATTCACTTTTCTAGTTAACTGTCAGTCGTAATAGTGCCGAGTCTATCTGTAATTATGTATAACAATATCCATGATTAATTTTTTTCTGTGAAAAGTAGTCTGTCAGACTATGACTATAGTACCCCCGCATGTTTATCAATCTAACTTCTACGTAGACCCATATGAAACCCTCGGTGAATTGATTTTCTAAATATTGATGCCGATTCAAACTCTTACATCCAAGCTACAAATTTTCTTCTCTACGTGCGTGGCCATCTACAGTTTGTAAGAATAGAAATTTTAAAATCAATAGGACCATATCATACGTGACTTTTTATTTTGACGTTTTATTGAACTCTGTCTCAAATATGAAGTTAACACAATACTACTTCTATACGTTAAACACGTGAATTACATCACTCTTACGATCTAAAGCTAACCTGTCGATGACACACGCAAATTAGTTACGGTAGAATAAAACATTCAAGAAAGAAAGCTGCCAGTGGATATTGAATTACATCAATGTTGAAAGTTGTTCCCAGAGCTGGATTCGAACAAAGGTTTCCAGCTCAATAGCTAGGGGCGCAATCCACTATGCCATCCTTCACGCCCAGATTATCAGCTTACCTACACCACTTACGTAGCGGCCCTGCTAATTGCCGTCGTTATTTTTCCGATTACCGCAAGAGTTCGAATGTGCTGTGCATTTTAACGAAAGGATCATTGCTCTGTCATCACCTTAATTGCGTATGTGCTGTCGTATACTTTCTGAACCGTACTGAACAGAACAGATGCTACCGATGTATGTAGAACTAAATGTTATGTGATTGGAGCTTCTGATGGGGCAAAAAGTTCCTTCATAAACTACATGGATATTGACTCGAGCAATGTAGGAAATATATTAATAGTTCGTTATGTCTGCTCAGTTTTGGGCTTCCAATTTTCATATTGTTGACTAGTACAGCAACTGTAATTTTAGGAAGTCTTTTTTGTTCGCTGTTGAAATTGTAACCGTTGTGATACATGTTTGAGAATCTGCAGTATCGTAATGAGGTTTTTCTCTTCAAATGTTAATCTTTGTAGTTATTCATTTTCTGATTCCATCGCGACACCTATTAGAATTCTGATATATGTCTTGCCACTTTTATCGATAAATATAAAGCTGCTGTACAACAGTAGTCATTTTGTGAAAACCTTTGTGCTTCTACTTCAACAATCAGAATTTAGAAATGATATCAATTTCGTTATCTGAATGAAAGTGTAATTCTTTTGACGGTTTTTAGCCGATGTAACAACATCAGTTAATTCAGTAGTTATTTAAACACGGTTTAGTCTATTCACAGTAACTTCCTCATACCATTAAATAACACAAACGTATATTACAACGAAATAGAGGTATTTAACCAGGCAAAAAAAATGCTACTGCAATGCGCAACAAGTTTACATTAACATGGTTTCCGTGGTGATAATTTTCCGTACGTTTTCATGATAATTAGGGCACGGAAATAGCTACCTTCCGTGCATATTTAACGTGATTTTAAAGCATACATTTTTGTAGTTTTTATTCGGGAAAAAATTAAACGCAAAAGGTAAACTGTTATCGTCGGACCAAGTAACAGGTATTTCGTTGGGCTTTTTTACATGAGCCAGTGGAGCAATTTTATTTACGGAAGGTTTCGAGTTCCGTGAAACACGGCTTTACTGGAGGCACGCTATTAAACTGTGTCACAGAGCGGGACGTTAAGTCACGCGATGCAAAACAGTAGAACCTTGTTGCATGGACATAATTTGTCACTGCGCAACTGTATTTAAATGCATGTAGATAATACCAAGTTTCAGTGAGGAAAAAACCATTACTCCGCGAGGGACGAGGGAGGAGGTGGGTCCGTTTTTCGCCAAACCGACATTTCACCATGTGTTCATTCAATCACTTCTAAATTATCACTCTGTAAATCATATTTGCTTTGAGCATGGTACATACTCAAGGGTTCGGCTGTCTTAAATGTTCATGGTAAAAATGAACATAACATCTTCTTCGCTAGCTCTTGCCTATTTTAACCTATTTCCTAACGAATGAGGTAGAAAATGGTTCGGAGTAAAATGTCTGTAACTGATTTTACGAGAAAAGGTTTTGCTACAAAGAATAATCCCTCTTGTTGTCCATGACATATTCGCCAGTCGGTCATATTTCTTTACAATAAAAAAGATTTCCAATATTCGATCTCTGTCAGTGATATGTGTTATCGAAACGATAATATTCACCATACTGCAGACTATGACGGACAAGTATAATAAAGGCAGTGTTTTCGAAGGATTTGTTGCTTCTTCTAAGTGTTCTACAAAAAATCTTTTACTTTGTTCGTCCTCCCAGCTGCATCTTCTATGTGCTGATTTCAGTTTATGTCACGCCTAATTGATATCCGTAGGCAGTGTGTTAAGTCGATAACCCGTTCGTTTGTGTGATGTATCGTATAAGTGTAATGTCCTAGAAATTTTTCGTATTCATCATCTCTGCCTTTTAATGTCAGATTAGTTGAGAAAGTCATTTTGTAGTTCCAATTGCTCAAAATAGGTTCAAATGTTTGTTAAACTTATGGGACTTAAAGGCGGAGCGCCTCATTCCCCTCGGCCACCGTAACCGACTCCACGCCTGAGGGAGGATTCGAACTCCACACGGGGAACGGCCTCGCGAATCGGAGAATCGGAGTATAGCCGCGGCGTTACGATTGCTTTACAATAAGTAAGTTTGCATACTTTTTAACCCTTTATAGAGGCAAAAATTTATTATTAAAACAGAGAATTGAAATGTAGTTAGTTAAATTTCTTATCGTAGCAAAACACTTAAAAATATTTGAGATTTAAAACTTATTTTATTATTGATTAGTATAATTTTTTATACTTCGCAAGAGATTGACCACAATCCATTCTGTGGACCAGTTACTTTTGTTGTCGATAATTTAAACATTTCATGAAAATCAGGTATTTTATGACTATAGCAGTAAATAAGAAGAAATAAAATCTTTACTTGTCGTTTGCTTTCTTTTATTTTGCATACATACATAACATACATACAAAATATACACAGATGTGTTAAAGCATTGTCTGCACAGAGTTACACTGCAAGCGATAAAAGATAACTATAAAAATATATACAAAAAGTCATACATAAAATCACATATCACATTTGTTTAGTTCACTAGTTCTGCTGGTGGAAGGATCCAAAGCATTGCCTACACAAAGCTATATTGCAGGTAGTCCAGACCAACTTACTACGCTTAGGTTTGCTCCGTGTACTGCAAAATGCACACCTCCTTATGACCTAATATGTAAAAAAATAAATAAATAAATAAAAAATAAAAAATTGCTTTCATTATGAAACTGCAATTACTGTACAAGTAAGAGGCAGCTTATTTGAATCTACATTATGCAATAGTATAACAATAAATCGGTTTAATTTTGTAAGTGTTCAGACTTACCAACGAAATTAAACGTAATCATTGTACAGAAAACTAGTACTTCTGCTTCCCGTACTATAGACAGCTCACGGCTCACAAATCGTTTACCTTCCTTACCAACGTGAGATGCAGCTTCTTTAGAACAGCATATAACACCTAAGCGAAATACTAAATTTCAGAATCTGTTTGATATAATTGTCAAATAAACACTCAGATAACAGAATAACATAATATTACCTGTCTAGAAGTACTTGTTTAGAAGCGAAGTATTTCGTACCCCCGAGAAATATTGAGGTTATATACCTCTCCTGGCATCCACGAAACAAAAACGATTATTTCAGTAGGATTTGCACTAGACATGGAACTTCTGGAGGCAAATTTCTCTCACCATATCTGTATTACAACATAATCTTAAAATCATTTTGAAAAAAGTAAACACTTTCCAGCAAAATTACGACATAAGCCATTGTCCACAAAAAAACGTACGCCGCTTTGTGGTTACTTTATCAACCACAAACAATAACAAGTGCTACCATCTGTTCATAAAATAATGTAAGCTCTTTGTGATCGCTTTCTTAGCCAATGACCATCCCCGTACAGTAGCTGAATGCGATAGGGTCTATGACAGGCATCGGTTAGCAGATATTTTGAACCTTATTATCGTGTGGTTAAAATATCGACCACAAACCTATAAGGGGTTAAAGTGGCAACAATGTACAAATGAAGAGATTTGTGCAAATAATAAGGGAGCTAATGTTTACTTCTCGTACAGAATAAGATATACTGCAGAGGCAAAGAAACTGTTACAACCATTCCTCTGAAAAGCCACCCACTCACAGCCACACACACACACACACACACACACACACAGAGAGAGAGAGAGAGAGAGAGAGAGAGAGAGAGAGAGAGAGAGAGATGTAAACACGCACGGCGCTGTATCGGCAACGCTGATATAACAGGTGGCTGGCGCAGGCGTTAGATCGTTTACAGCTGCTACAAGGGCAAGTTATCACGATTTAAGTGAGAGTTGTTATAGTTTGCGCATAACCAAGGTAGCAATGGGGTGTGGATTTTTCCGTACGGCCATTTCACGAGTGTGCCGTGAATGTCGTGAATCCAGTAAAACATCAAACTTTCGGCATCACCGCAACCTGAAAATGAATTTTCGAGAAAGAGACCGAAGACGACTGAAGAGAATCGTTCAACGTGACACAAGTGAAATCGGTCCGTAAATTACTGCGAATATCAGTGCGAGGCCATCAACAAGTGCCAGATGTGAACCAGTCAACGAAACATCATCGAAATGAATGAAACTACTACTCTGCAGCGGAGTGTGCGATAATATGAAACTTCCTGTCAGATTAAAATTGTGTGTCGGAACCAGGACCTTCGCCTTCGCGGGCCATCTATCCCGACACGACTCACGACACCTCCTCACAACTTTACTTCTGCAAATACCTTGCCTCCTACTTTCTAAACTACACAGAAGCTCTCCTGCGAACCTTGCAGGACTAGCGTTCCTGGGAGAAAGGATACGGTGGAGACATGGCTTAGTTACAGCCTAAGGGATGTTTCCAGAATGAAACTTTCACTCTGCAGCGGAGAGTGCACCGATATGAAACTTCCTGCAAGATTAAAATTGAATGCATAGTGAAAGTTTCATTCTGGAAACATCCCTTAGACTGTCTCCACCATATCCTTTCTTCCAGGAGTGCTAGTCCTGCAAGGTTCGCAGGACAACTTCTGTGTAGTTTGGAAAGTAGGAGGCGAGAATTAAAGTTGTGAGGCGGTATCGTGAGTCGTTCCGGGATACCTCAGTCAGAGAGTGCTTGCCCGCGAAAGGCAAAGCTCCAAGGTTCGAGTCTCGGTTCCGGCACACAATTTTAATCTTCCAAGAAGTTCTTCATGGATATGGCTTTCGGAGCAGAAGGCCCACTGGTGTACTCTTACTGACTGCACGATACCTAAGTTTATGCTACACGTCAACGCCGTCAACGCGGACATTTGACTGTTGATGACTGACAACATGTTGACAGTACTAACGGGTCTCATTTCTATCGAGCGGATGGACGTGTACTGTTATGGAGACAACCTCACGAATCCATAGATCCTGCAGGGAACGGTTCAAGCTACTGGAGGCTTTGTAATGGTACCACATAGGAACGCATCCTACGTGATCACCTGTATCCAGTTATATCCAACATGCATTCCGACAAGACGACGTGACATCCTACACGTTCAGAATTGCTACTGAAAGATCACCATATTGTCTAGACATGATTTGGGCGTATTTGGAGTGCCATGTAAAGAGCTCATCCGAAGAGATATCCACCCTCATACACTCTTATGGTTTTTTGCAGCCCTGCAGGTTGTGTATTGTTAATTCCCTCTAGCACTAGCTAATACATTAGTCGACTCTAAGCCACGTCAAGTTGTGACACTTTTGGGTGCTAACGGAGACCCTACAGGTTTTCAGGCATGTGTACACCTTTATTGGCTCTTCAGGGTAATAGTATTTATGTTGTTACTCTCTATAAAATGTGTATATGCTGCTGCATTGCCAAAAAATTTAATACTTTTGTTAATACACGAAACACTGAACAAATAGTTTCTTAGTTTCACATCTCAGTCCATGCTGCTATAACTGAGGCAATGTTTCACACTTTGATACAGAAACAGTAGTTCTGCAGTTGGGATGAATATTTCGCCTTATGTGCGCCACTGATGAACTTTGATATCTTGCACATATATCTGTATACCTGTCTTCTCCGTGTGAACTACCAATAATATAAATCATTAACCACTCACAACAGCCAGTTAATAACATTAAATAAATATTGACTACAGACCTACAATTCATACTATTTGCATCCTAATTACTTCACTGGCAAAATTTGTTCTCCTTTATACTCACCAGCATCACAAACTCTTTACGAAACGCTTAAATGCCTAAATGGTACACGTTGTTCTCTCAAAACGCATCTACAGCGAATCGATATATAAGCGGCCGACGCATTACCGAAAGGAATATTGCAGAACCACTGAAGCATCATGAGGACGAGGAAGGAAAACTACGCAAGCAAATGACCAGGAATATTAAAGAAATTATCTAACTTAAAAGAATGAATGACAGGTTGAAATACGTCTGGTGTGTGATTTACTCAGGTTGTCCACACATTGTTTATACAGCTGAATAACAGAAGAGTCCACCTGTAATAGTCATTCCACATTACTAACTTCCAATGTGGCTTTCCTGATCGTAAATCATCTTCTGCAAATAAAGAGCCTACAGTTTTTTAGGAGAAAGATTTATTCTCAATCTTTGATAGTTGTATGATAATGCTTCATTTTCCACCATATATTTCATAACTCTAAAGTATTTCATTCATCCAAAACTTTTATCTCCACATTCCCACTTGTCACCTCCTGAGATCTATCACACTGAACCACTGGTATGGTGGAAGCTGTATATGATCCACGTTTGCATTAAAGTATTAAAGGTTACCTCCTATTAGATTTTATCCGTCCATGCAAGAAAATTATTGCGTGAGATATGATGTTCTAATTAATTAATTCTTTGCCACTATTTGCAAGATCCTGTAGGGAGAGTATTCGTTTAAACCATTGATTGTATCTACAGAAGTATTCGTTGTTGTTGTGGTCTTCAGTCTGCAGACTGGTTTGATTCAGTTATCCAAGCTATCCTGTTCATCTGAGAATAAGAACGGCAACCCAGTAAATTTTGAATCTGCTGAATGTATACTTCCCTTTGTCTTCCAGTACGATTTTTACCCCACACACTTACTTCCAATGCCAAATTGACGATTCATTCATGTATCATAAAGTTTTACACCAACCTAGCTCTTCTCTTAGAGTATGCCAGAAACTCCTTTTCTCCCGAATTACCATGCCCATATAATTTTCATTATTCGTTGGTAGCAGGACATTTCCAAAGTTTCTATTATCGTTTCGTCTGAAGTCGTTATCGTCCACGTTCCATTCCCCTACAGTGGTACACTCCAGACCAATGCTTTCAAAAAGGACCATCTAAAATTTAAAATAATATTGGTAGTCAACAAATTTCGCTTAATAAGGAACGATTTTCTTCCCATAGCCATTCTGTATTTTAAACATGCTTTACTTCGGCCATCATAAGTTATTTTACTACCTGAACAACAAAACTCAACTACTACTATATTGTCTCATACCTGATTTAATTTCTTCCACATCACCTGATTTTCTGACAATACATCCCATTTTCCATGTTTCACTCTTGATAACGTTCATTTCATACCTTCCTTTCAAGACACTGCCAATTTCGTTCAATTGTTCTTCCAGGTCCTCTGGCTGATTTACTATGTCAGCAAACCGCAGATTTTTTATTTCTTTCCCCTCAACATTGAATACTCTCTCCAAATTTCTCCTTCCATTCTTTAACAATGTCTGGATTGAACAACAGTGGCGAAACGCTACAACCCTGTCTTAAACCCTTCCAAACCACTGCTTCCCTTTCATGCCCTTGTACTCTAATAACTTTTGTCTGGTATTTTGCTCCTTCTACCTTCATAATTTGAAATGTCTATTCCGAACAATATTGTCAAAGGCTTTCTCCACATCTATAAATGCTAAAACCATAGGATGCCATTGGTTAACCTAACTTCTAAGGTAAGTCGTGATGTGAGTATTGACTCCCGGCTTCCTACATCTCTCGTAAATTCAAACTGGTATTCTCCAAGGTCGGATTCCACCGGTTTTTCTATTCGTCAGTACATAATTCGTGCTGCTATTCCGAACCATGACTTCTTAAACGGATAGTTCTTTAATTTTAACATTTGTCTGTACTTGCTCTCTTATTAATTGTGATTACTGTATTTTTCTTTAAGTCGGAGGGTATTTCCCCTAACTCTTACGTATTGCATACAAGCTGGAACATGATATCAACAGTTCAAACACAATAACATCTTCTTCATGGGATTAGTTTCGGCTCAAATATTTCAGTGATCAGTCAAATTCTTCTCGAAGTATCGTATCTCCTCTCGGAACTTGATCTTACATATCTAGAATTCTACCTTTAAGTGTGTTTCCTTTGTATAGGCCCTCTATATATTCCTTCAACCTTTCAGCTTTACCTTCTTTGGTTAGTACTGGCCTCCCACCTGAGTTCTTGATATTCATACAGCATTCATTCATGTCTGTTTTTCTTTCATGTAGGTGGTATCTAACTTTCACCTAGTTACACATTCTTCTACGGTCTGAAATTTGTCCTCCAGCCACCCCGGTGAAGCCATTCCGCACTTCCTGTCTATGTTTCAGACATCTGTACCCCCTTTTGTCTGCTTCACTATCTGCATTTTTATATTTATTTCTAACATCAATTAAGGAATCGTCAACTTAGAATTAAAGTCTGTGGGGTAAAAATCGTAGAGGAAAGCTGAGGGTCGAATACAGTAAGTAGATTCAAAACGGCGTAGGTTGCCAATCTTACTCTCTTATGAGGAGGCTTGCAGAGGAGAGTATAGGATGGAGAACTGCATCAAACTAATCTGCGTACTGAGATCACATCAAGTTAACACGAGTAATGCACGCGATTGCTTGAAAAATCCAATTCCCATGTAAGAAAATGCTTGAAACATCTGATTAAAAGTCAAAGTGGTAAACATTTGATATTATTTTGAAATTATTCATGTAATTGATGAAACGATTGGGAACGAGTTGAAGCTGAGTTTGAAGCTAGTAGAATATCACTAAGTGCGCATATTATGACACAGTGCAGGAATTTGGAGTAATTTGCGCTGTATATTAGGCAAAGGATACCTTTTTTTACGTATTTCAATACTCCTGAACTACGTGTCGTATTATGCTACACTTTTATAGTCAGATAATGTCTGCACAGTTATAACAAGTTAGACATTAAAAGTCAAGATGACTTTTGTTGCACTCCAGTTTACGCAGTAGATGGGAGTATCTATCACGTCATATCTGCTTAACTGTGTGCCCACTGTTAATGATGTTGCACATACATTCAGTTACATATGTGCGTACTGGCTACAAAGGGTGTTGTAACTAATAACTTAAAAGTAATATATTAAAACGCCCCCTTCAGATAATGTAGTTAGCATGAACAGTGAAATTGCAGTAAACGATGGTTTCTTTCCACGATTTTGTAAGGAGTACACGGGAGGTAATGATTGTTGTAGGGTTAAAATTATATGTGAAGGTTTTGGAAGTACCCAAGTATTAACAACTTCGAATAATAAAAAATGTTCAAATACTCGATAAGCTTAAAGGACTTACCTGCGGGGTCATCAGCCCCTAAACTTACAAACTACTTATGAACTAGCTTATACTAAAGACGACACAAACATTCATGCCTCGGGGGGGGGGGGGCATTCTAACCCCCGATCGTAGCCGCATTGCAGACTGTGACTGGCGCGCTGCAGACCGCTCGGCCACGGCCGCCAGCTTCGAATATTAAATAGACAAATGTGACACATTTGAACAATTTAGGTTTTGAAACACACGGTTATAACACTTGTTTGGTGTTGTTGAACTTAAGACTGTACCTTAATGCTCAGTTATTGACTGCCTTATAAATATAAAAACCGTTAGAAATTATGCTAATTACTGAAGATCTAATGTTCTTCGACCAGGAAGCAACAGGTGATTCGCCGAAGAATAACCTTTCGCGTAATTTTTAAGATAGATAGTACGACTGTTTTGTAAATAACCAGCTTTGCTAGCTGCTTTACCAGCTGCAACACTTCTAGGAACAATTTCGGATAATTTCTAAATAATGTCTTTATTTATGTTTTAAATCGTTCGCCAATTAGATCACAGATTTTGGATCTTCGCAGAGTATATGACATTAACTGCGAATGGGCAAAGCTGAAAATGTGAACCCAGCTGAGATTCGAACTCGAGTCCCCAGCTTTCTAGGCAGTTGCTCCGACCACTATACCACAGGGGTACAGTGATAACCGCACGTGCATAGACCATCTAAGCACGCCTCCCGTCAGATAAAACTTCCCAGCTTTACCCTGCACACAATACTCAACCTCATAGTTTTGTAACTAATTCCAGTAAGAGAAAGAGCCCCAAACTGCTCACCCCTCCCCAGTAACGAAAGAATTATTTACCGTTATATATGGCGTCTATTCCGAAAGTACAGACGTCACTTTTGATCCTGCTGAGAGGCGTGGTTAGGTAGTCCTTGCAGGTGCGGTGATCACTGTGTCCCCAGTGGTGTACTGGTCAGCGCGACTGTCTAGAAACCAGGAGACCAGGGTTTGAATCCCGGCTGCGTACACATTTTCAGCTTTGCCCGTCCGCAGTTGATCTCATATATTCTGTGAAAATGAAAGACTAACAACTGCAGGATGAGAAGTGACGTCTGTTCTTTCGTAACAGACGCCACATGTAATAGATATTGGACCTGTAAATCTGGACCTCACTCACTGCTTTGAAACTCTTCCATGTCATTCAGTTATGTGGTTACATGGAGATTCTTCTGTGCAGGGGAAATTTTCGACAATTTTCTGATGTTGTACAAAGCAGGCCTGAAACTTTCCTACTCTTTGGGCGCCTGCTCATTTTCGAGTACACCAATGTTTATTATCAATATGTTGGTAATAATAAGCAGTTTTATGTCGAAGATGCTGGTATTCTCATTTACTGTTATTCGACCACTGATTATAATGATAAGCAGTATAATTCCACCTTGTAGATGCCCAAAGCACGATGCAACATGCCCTACGCTTGAGTATAGGAAGCATATATGTTGTAGAAAGTATGTTGCAGCTTCTTTCGGGGTTTTGGACACATAATCTCTGTTTCTTGTAGGAAGATTCATTAGATCATTACACATGTTAATGTATGTTTATATTATGATCGTTGCACCACTTCAAAAATGTTCAAATGTTTGTATAGTCAATGGGACTTAACTACGGGGTCGTCATTACCTGCCACGGTGGAGTAGCCGAGCGGTCTAAAGCGTCTCGCTGCGGAGCGCGCGGTTGCTCGCCGTGGAGGATCGAGTCCTCCCTGGGGCAAGGGTGTGTGTGTGTGTGTTGTCCTTAGGTTAGTTTACCTAGGTTTAAGTAGTTTGCAAGCTACGGACTGATGACCACGCTGTTTGGTCCGATAGATTTACAAACATTTGCACATTTTCATCAGTCCCTAAACTTACAAACTACTTATGAACTACTTACGAACTAGGACGGCACAAATATCCATGCCCGAGGGGGGATTCGAACCCCCGACCGTAGTGGCCGTGCAGACCGTGACTGGAGCGCCTTAGTCCCCTCGGCCACCTCGGCCGGCTGCACCACTTCAGCCGAGGTAGAGTGGCCGAGTTCTCTAAGGCACCATGCTGCAGTGCGCGAGGCCTCTGCTCGTCGGAGGTCGAGTCCTCCCTCGGGCATTGGAATATGTGTTGTCTTTAGTATAACTTCGATAAATTAGTATGAGGTCTAGGAACTAATAACTAAGCAGTTAAGTTCCATATCTGTACAATTCTTTGAACATTATATGCATCACTACCTTTGCAGCTTGACACTGACTTCCGTTATTTAGAGTTTAGCAGATGCAGCCCTTTCATGAATGTCGAGCTCAAGCCTTATTGTTTTTATAGAAACAGAATGTTCCAATTTTCTCGGTCAGCAACGTACTGTGTCCCATCGAATGATATTCGAGGGGCCAGTTCCTGTGCATCTTATCGTCGTGGCA
Organism: Locusta migratoria; assembly: GCA_026315105.1. Classification (NCBI taxonomy): domain Eukaryota; kingdom Metazoa; phylum Arthropoda; class Insecta; order Orthoptera; family Acrididae; genus Locusta; species Locusta migratoria. Next base: position 432,469,868 of record CM048747.1, read on the forward strand.
TAATGTGTGTTCCTCGCTTACAAATAATAAGCTTAGAACCATTAAACCGCTCCCGGTGGCTTGGAGGACCCCCTCACGCCACTCGCGAAAAGGTCATCTTGGCCCGGTTGCGGATTGGACATTGCCAGTTCAGCCACCGCCACTGGTGACCCCGCACCGTTATGTTCCTGTGGTCACCCGCTGACGGTGCGCCATGTTTTACTGTCTTGTCCAAACTTTACTCCTGTTCTTATTGCAATGAATCTACCAAATACCATGGAAGAAATTTCAGCTTATGACGTACGAGCTGTTGCTCGAGCCTTGAATTTTATCAACTTAACCAGTTTATCGTAGGATATTTAGCTCTTCTTTTGTTGTATTTTACCCTATGTTTTAACTGTTTTCATATAGGCTTATTATCCTTCGGTATGTCTGTTCTGATACGGGCGCTAATGACCTCAGCAGTTATGCGCCCTAAGAAAAAAAGTGTTGCAATGAGTGCAGTTTACACTCACTAGCACTCTTACGATGTTACTACCGAGGATACTCTCGGTAGTGAAACGATACGGAGTGGAGACATTTTCATCGCACATGGTTATACTAACTGCACATAATCGAGTTAATCTGTCTCTGTAAGTCTGAGACGTCACGCACTCCGTCGATTGACTGTGTTGCCGTCTCGGAAACAAACGTTTAACTTCCTGTAAGAAATGTCCAACATTTCGTATGCCAAATGTATATTGTAGTCATGTTTCAGTATTAACGCGTATGCACCAGTGACAATACTTTTGTCTTGAATGGGGTTCTCTTCTCCCGATTTTCCAGAGCCCCTGAAAGGCTCATAGCCCATCCTACAGCGAAGAGTTCCGGGCAACATATACGCCCTGCGAGCCTGAAGTAAATACTCCAGGTCAACAACAAAAGCTTGCTTACGCGGTGCATTTCCCAACGGCGTATTCCTACACCAGGCCCCGGATTTACATAGGGTCACACCGCACGCTCCAGGCAGTATTCTTCCCATCTTGAACGCCTCACCAACAAAACGACCCCAACCTTCAGACGGCGACCGGCATAACACGGACCACACCGCGGGGAGCGAACTTTCTCTGCGGCTGTAGCCGGACTAGACGTTCAGTCACGTTGTGACGGTAAACCCTTTTGGACTTTTCCAAGTACCGTGTACTTCAACTGTACACTGTAAACGTGTGAAGATTGACCACTGTTCATGTTCATGTTGTTTTGTTTACTCATGTTACTGAACTTTCCACTGTATATCGGCACACTAGGTTATAATTGTTGAAGAGGTGTAGTATATATTTCACTAGTAGCAGTAGAAATAGTGTGAAAATTGACAAATCTCTTAACATTCACAAACAGTATGCCGTTTCAATGCCGGTACTGCGCATGGCTGAACGCGGTGAGTAACTACAGCCGCTACTCTCACTGAGAGCATGCATCTCCACTGAATATTCGTATGATAACTGGCGGACAATATCCGTTTCGTTTAGTATACAGGGTATTTCATTAACTGTGTTTGCCTCTGTAACTTATAAAATAATAGGCGACGGGAAATTTTAATGCGGTAGGTCAACACAAGAAATGTTACACTTCCTGTGGAGCTATGAACATAGTTTATGGTATCATTTTCCAAAGAGCTACAACACAAAGAAATAATTTTTTAAATGGAACAATAGTTTTTTTATCGTGAATTGGATTCCATGAAACCAGCTGCGTCCAAATCAATTTAAACTAGATTCCTATCACTGTTAGTTTGGGAATTACAACCCTTCAAAGTTTAGGGGGCGGAGGAACAACAGCGTAGCTGACTGGCTGGTGGTCATGAGACAGTGGGCCGTGTCCCAGGGGATAGCCACTCGGCCAGGTAGCTACGCTATCGCAGCCTCCGCCCCCGGAACTTTGAAGGGTTGTAGCTCCCAAACTAACAGTGATAGGAATGCAGTTTAAATTGATTTGGAAGCAGCTGGTTTAAACGAATACAATACACGATAGAATAAACTATTGTTCCATTTAAAATTATATCTTTGTGGTGTAACTCTTTGGAAAGTGATACAATAAACTATGTTCATAGCTCCGCAGAAAGTGAAACGTTTCTTGTGTTGACCTACCGCATTAAAATTTCCTGTCACCTATTATTTTATAAGTTACAGAGGCAAACACACTTAGTGAAACACCCTGTATGATTTTTCGTATATTTTTTGTAACTGTTACTTTTTTTTTAAACTGCAGGTATTATCAATATTTTTACTTATCAAACTGCACTATTATTTTATTTTCATTATTTTTCTGCTATCTCGTTACAGAAACAACTAGTCTTCAGTCCGAATTTCATATTATTTGACAACTTTCAACCACATAATCTTCCAAATACATTATAGCTATAGACATGGAAATGCTATGGGGTGCAACAAGAGGCTTTGGACTATAACTACACAGAGGGATTCTTCTGCGTTGAATAGTTTTCGCTGCAGAGCAAAATATGTAGATGCACTTATTGAATATTTTGTATGTTCTTTCAACGCCAATATCTTCCACCTTCTTGCCGTTATCAAGCCTCGTGTACCATAGTGCATAATGGGAGACTGATAACTACATTACCACATACAAACACTATTGGTTTGCGATATGTAGTTTTGCCTGCAGCGAGAGATACAGACACATTCAAGTTTCACTAATTTAAGAGTCGCAGCTTTCAGGCAAAATATTCCGGAGGTTAAGTAGTTCCCCATTAGGATCATTCGTCGTTTCGGTATGTGGAAGTCAGATCACTGAAACGGGTAAGTAGACTAGAGGGACAACAAAAATTAAATATATGGGTGAATGTTAAACAAACTGCGACGTTAGAAAGAATAATACGAGTAATTAACCGGTTTATATATACACAAATACAAATTTAATGAGTAAGAAAATAAAAATGCGCTAAGATTCCATGAATGGCATAGTGAACGCAGAAGTTAATCGTAACAAAGATGAAAAAATCACGTGACGGTAAGACAGATTTATGGGCCAATTAACTCCATTTATGACAACAAGAAGGTGTAAAATTGAATTATTCAATGAACATTTAATTTGGATGCTGGACCAGAACACGACGGTAACGGAAGAAATAGGTTGAAAATGAAGCATGGAGTAGTAAATTTTCACACTCAGCACAATTTAAAAATCACTAATATTTCGTGTAAGATTGATGAAATGCAAAAGATAATGAATACATAGGTATGTTACACATACATTACTTTAAAGTAATTTCGAAGCCAAATTTTGAATTGTTAATACTTTTAGGGGCATATATAGTCTAAGAATTGCAGATTAAAACTGAAGATCTCGAAGAAAGGCTGTACCTCACGAAAATGCAAGAAGGAAAACATGACAATACAGAAGAATGTAAAAGTTTCAAAGGAAGCATTACGTAACGATTGATTGAAACACAGGCAATAGTGACAGACTTAATCCTATGGCGGGCGCTGTGTTCACTGTTAGGGAAGTCCGTTACGGGTCACATTTCTGTGCAGCTGCTTTCTTGTTTAGCTCGTAAACAAATAGTCCACTCTAGTCCACTGTGATAGAGTTGCACTCAAACTGTCGACGACTGAACTGAAAATCGTATTAGCGTTTCGAAATGGCGAGCGTGGAGCACAGCAAGTGTTATCGGAACGGTATCCCGCCAATTTCACAGAAAAGGGGCAAAGTACATTTACATCAAATACAAGATGCCCGTATGTCCAAATTGCTTCTAATGTTTCGACACGAAAAGGAAGAATCTAACAGGAGGCACTCTGGAGGTCCCAAACCTCAATGGATCCACTTCAGTAACATTACTGTCTTTTTCTCGGAATTAGTAATAATAATTTTTTGTATTTTGGGATAACAGTCACTGTTATTTACTAAAATACCTTGTTTAATAATTGTAGCATCATAGAGTTAATAGTAAAAGTAACATACGATGAAACAGGGAAACAACAAAAATAGGTTACCTAACTGAGAAGAAGAGAAAATTCGAACGTTCATCAACAAATTGGGAACAATAGAATACAATGACATTGACACGAAAAACAAAATGCAAAGAGTAATAGAGATACGAGGGTATAGTAAAATGATGGAACATGGGAAGGATGGAGGTCCGATGTTACAAAAATAAGAAACTTTTACAGAAAATTTACTCTATGTATGGAACGTATCCATTGTAAATATAAACAAAAGTGCGTGAAATTGTCGAAACAAACGGTGAATAAACAGAAGCGCTCCCGGATTATTATGTCAGTAGGAGTAAAACACTAACCCGAAACATATAAAAATATTCTGAGGTCACTGTTTTAAAAACAGTCCGACAGATGGCGTTATCAGATAAGCAATAATTAGCATAACAAATTAAGAGAAAGCAAAGATGATGTATTCACGGGAAATGCTCAATATGAATCCCAGCATTCCACACCAATAGCTGTAGTCGAGGAATAATGTTGTGAACAGCACTGTAAGGCATGTCCGGAGGTATGGTGAGGCATTGGCGTTGGATGTTGTCTTTCAGCATCCCTAGAGATGTCGGTCGTTCACGATACACTTGCGACTTTAGGTAATCCCAAAGGCAATAATCGCCCGGGCTGAGGTCTGGGGACCAGGGAGGCCAAGCATGACAAAAGTGGCGGCTGAGCACACGATCACCACCAAACGACGCCCGAAAGAGATCTTTCATGTGTCTGGCAATATTTTTCGGTTCTAATAGAACCCCATGTTATTCCAAGCATGCGTGTCAATGTATACCTCTCTATCTACACTTTTTTTTTTTTTTTTTTTTTTTTTTTTTTTTTTTTTTTTTGTTATGGGACTTAACTACGGGGTCATCAGTCCATAAACTCACAAACTACTTATGAACTAAGACACTACGGACGGCACAAATATCCATGCCCGAGGGGGATTCGAACCCCCGACCGCAGTGGCCGTGCAGACCGTGACTGGAGCGCCTCAGTCCCCTCGGCCACCGCGGCTGGCTCTACATTATTCCGTGATTTATTAAGTTTTCAAATTTATACTGCGTTTTTGATCATCCGGTATATAGTGCTATCGGAAAAACCTTCGAGAGGATTTCCTCCTTTCCTAAGGCCCACTCAGGCACGTTACGTGGAGACCCACCTCCTTCTACACACGCAATCTGGGCGATATCGGCGTGTACCAATTGGCGACTCCCCTTGTCAGAGCGCTCGGCCAATGTACGCGGCACTCCCGGGTGGGGCACGTGTGAAGCAGACGCAGCCCCGTAGCCTGCACACTGCCAAGTGCTGACAGCCGGAGCGATCAGCGGCCGTGGCGGAGCGTCAGGGCGAGCGCGGGCGGAAGGCAGCGCCGCGCCGCATCCGCCTGGCCGCCCCCACCACGCCCCCTCCCCCTCCACACCTCGCCATGGCCCGGTGCCTGGCGGCCGGCCAGCCAGCTGCGCTATATATATACCGCAGCCCACCAGGCGACACCGCGCTACACGCGACGCGACAGGGCGCGCGGCCGCAAATTGTCGCGACAAGCCAGCGCCAAACTGCCGCTCTTCATGCCGACCAGCACCCACTGCGCATGCGCGAGTTCACGCTTCCACTGCCTGCTGCTGCTGAGCGGAGCTGACCTCGCGGGTGGAAGATGGGTAAACTGTGGCGTACTAGCCGACTGACGGCGGCGGCTGGTTACTGGCGTGACAGGCGGTTCACACTACTTCGCTACATGTTCCGAAAAGTAGCCAATCATTTGGGGCAAATAAAAATGCAACTGTCATTGTTAGCTACAGAATAGTTATATATAAAGCGGAGTGTCCGTATGTTTGTACGTGCTCCATACAAATCTACAGTTTTGTTCCAAACTTTTTGAAATTTTGTACACGTAAGCTTCAATCCATGAGGACGGTCGCCGTATGTGTATATCTCATACGATATATAGTTCACGAGATGGGGGCTTTCGGTATGACGTTACAATTTATAATTTCTACGCTATGAATTGTAGTCGCAAGAAATTTTACAGACAGTATACACGCATGTACTGGAGTATACCTTCTAAATTGTATCGCAGTACGACACGTAGTTCATTTGATATGACCACATAAGCAGATACTTTCGTGGAAAATCGCCTCATCACGAACCAACTTTTAATCAATTACTTCTTTTCTACTAATTGAAATCCCAAGAGATTTTACAGGCATACAGCCCTTATACAAATTAATATCCACCTGAAAAAAGACAGGAATAAATAAATAAATACCCGCGAAATGCCGGGTTTTCAGCTAGTGTAATATATAAAGCAGTGTTTCCGTATGTTTATGTGTTTGTGTGTAAATCTATAATTTTGTTCAAATATTTATGAAATTTTCTACACGTAAGCTTCAATCCACGAGGACAGTAAGAATCAGTACAACAGAGTTCACGACATATGACATCATAAACAATGAGATGCCGAGAAAATGGTGCATTTTGCGACAATGCCGCTCATTTTCTCCCAAACCACAGGACTGATTTCAATCAAATTTGGTACACACATTCCTTACCGTGAGGTAACAGTTGCTGCAGGGTCAAGAATCACATATAGCTCATAGTTAAGAAGATATGACATCATAAACAATAGCAATCGCAAAAACTGTCACATAATGCGGCGTGATTGAATAAATACGCTCGATCAGAATGAGAGTACTTAGTGACTTGCAACAAACTTTAAACATAATTTCAAATCTTAATAAAACTTTTCTCGCTGACAACCACATCAAAATAATGAAAGGAAAAAAGTTTCTAGCTTAGTACTTTTCCGTTGTTTATGGTGTAAACTACGTCATTCGGTATGACGTTACAATTTACAATTTGATCACTCTATATTTTAGCCGCAGGAAATTTTACAGACAGGATAAACACATACAGTTGAATGTACCTTCTAAATTTATCACAGTAAGACACGTAGTTCATGAGATATGAGCACATAAACATTAATGTTCCGCTGTTGATGGACTAAAACTCCGCATTTCGGTATGACATTGCAATTTATAATTTCTACACTACCGGTTCTAGCCTCAGGAAATTATTCAGACAGTATACACACATATAGTTAAGTGTCCTTCTAAATTGTATTACAATACGACACGTAGTCCATTCTATATGAGCATATAAACAATAGCATTCATGGAAAGCCGCCCCAACATGCACCAAGTTTTAATCTACTAATTGTATTTCCAAGAGATTTTACAGACATACACCCCTTATACAAATAAATACATACCTGAAAAATGGCATGAATAAATAGATAAATAGCTGGGCAACGCCGGGTTTTCAGCTAGTCTAATATATAAAGCAGAGTGTCCGTATGTTTGTACGTGTTGCATACAAGTCTACCTGTTTTTTTTTTTTAAATATTTATGAACCTTTCTACACGTAAGCTTCAATCCATGAGGACGGTCGCCGTAAGTGTAAGAATCACGAACGATACGTAGTTCACGAGATATGCCGTCATAAACAATGAGATGCGGGGAAAACCTGTATGAAGCGACAATGCCGCTCATTTTCTTCTAAACCACAGGACAGATTTCAATCAAATTTGATACACACATTCCTCACCGTGAGGTAACAATTGCTGCAGGGTTAAGAATCACATACAACATACAGTTAAGAAGATATGACGTCATAAACAATAGCAATCGCAAAAACTGTCACATAATGCGGCGCGATTTTATAAATACGCTATATCAGAATGAGAGTACTTAATGACGTGCAACAAACTTTAAACATAATTTCAAATCTTTATAAAACTTTTCTCGCCGACAACCACATCAAAATAATGAAAGGAAAAAAGTTTCTAGCTTAGTACTTTTCCGTTGTTTATGGAGTAAATCTACGACATTCGGTATGACGTTACAATTTATAATTTGTTCACTCCAAATTGTAGCCGCAGGAAATTTCGAAAACATTGTAGACACATTTACTTGAATGTACCTTCTAAATTGTATCACAGTACGACACGTAGTTCATGAGCACACAAACGGTAACCGTTACGGAAAACCGCCCCATCACACACCAAGTTTTAATCTATTACTTCTTTACTAACAATTGTATTCCCAAGAGATTTTACAGACATACTGCCCTTATACAAATGAACATACCTGAAAAATTGCAGGAATAAATAAATGAATACCCGGGCAACAACGGGTTTTCAGCTAGTTTATATATAAAGCAAGTGGTGGTACGTGTATGTGCTTGTACGTATTCCATACAAATCTAAAGTGTTTTTTTTTTTCATTTCTTTTCAAATTTTGTAGACGTAAGCTTCAATCTATAAGGACAGTCGCCGTAACTGTAAGAATTACGTACAACACAAAGTTCACTAGATATGACGTCATAAACAATGAGATGCGCGGAAAACTGCTTCATTAAGCGACCATGCTGCTCTTTTTTTCTCGTAAACCACTTGACAGATTTCAACCAAATTTATTTCTGCCATTCCTTACATGAGATAAGTTTCTGTAGGACTACGAACCACATATGACACATAGTTCAGCAGATAGAAAGTCATAAACAATAAGAATCGCAAAAAATTTCCACATAATGCGGCGAGACTTTATGAATACACTATATGAGAATGAGAGTACTTTGCTACATGCTACAAACTGTAAACATAATTTCAAACCTTTATTAAACATTTTCTCGCTGTCAAACATAGCAAAATGGTGAAAGGAGAAAAGATTCTCGCTTACTACTTTTCCTCTATTTATGGAGTAAAACAACGGTATTCAGTATGACGTTACAATTTATAATTTGTACATTACAAATTGTAGCCGCAGGACAGTATACACATATATAGTTTAATGTACCTTCTAAATTGTATCACAGTGCGACACGTAGTTCACGAGATATGAGCACATAAACAGCAACGTTAATGGAAAACCGTCCCATCACGCACCAGGTTTTAATCTATTACTACTTTACTGTTAAATGAATTCCCAAGAGGATTTACAGACCTTCAGCTTTTATAAAAATGCATATATACCTAAAAAATGGCAAAAATAAATAAATACCCGAGCAACGCTGGGTTTCCAGCTAGTAATTCATTTGTATTCTGATCATTATGTTTTATTTTTGTTTGGATACTGCACTTATAATGTTGTACATCATGCAAAACAGCGTTATTTCTTATATATTCTCCGATAAACATAGCATGATTTTAGAAAAAACGAGATAGACAGAGAAAGAAGGGATAAGAGAAATACTAACTCAAGGCAGGAACAGATAAATAAATGCCCGACAACGCCGAGTTTTCAGCTAGTCTGTTACAAACACGAAGGTGGAAAAGTATAGCTTGTAGCCCGTCGCGAACCATTTTCCTCTTTCTCCACAAGGTGTTGCCTTTACTCTAAGGGGTATTTATTCAATACACGACACTGGCAGAAGTAAAATTGTGACGATGGACTGTGAAGTGTGCGGAAGAGCTCAGATGGTAGAGCGCTTGCCCGCGGAAGGCAAATATCCAGGGTTCGAATCCCGGTTCCGGCACACAATTTTAATCTGCCAGAAAGTTTAATATCAGAGCATACTCCGCTGCAGTGAGAAAGTTTCATTCTGCGGTTTATTCAGTTTTAAGTGAAACCAAAGAACCACCACGCCATTCCCACGGTTTCTGACTTACGTGGTCGAAATTTGATCAGTTCTGTTTACAAAGTAACTACTCCTTCTTGTAACCAATTAACGGCTCCGTGCACAAGCCGTTTAGTGCACGTCTGTGACAAAGCCCTCATTAGAATTATACGTGGTACTGACTATAACTTCTGAGACATGACGTAAGGAGGATAGGCACACTATTCTCTATGTTGCACACTCTGCTACATTTCTGGTGGCTCTCTCAGTCATGGGTCGTAGAGAAAACACCATGTTTCGTCTCCAGTTATTACACAGTTGTGAAACGTCGGATCAACGTCCGCGCAACTAATGAAATCACCAAAAATCGTCATGCGATCATCATGATGCTCTTTCGACAACATTTATGCCGCAATGTCCTGGATAGATCAATAGATGGACGCGACGTAATCTTGGTCCACGGAGGCCGTTTCTTTGACGGCGGCGAACTCTTCTCACGAATGCAGTGGACTGACTGCTGCATAGCATGTTTCAAATTTGAAGGCCAAATAGATTATTTGTTCAGGAGAGGGATCTTATAATTTAAGTGTGCTATGACGGAAGACTGAGTGTGGAGCTATTTGAACGACATGGCCTTCTAGCACTAGCGGTGTTTTTATTTATAGATTTTTTCGGCAATGGTAGAATTCCACGAGCACTGCGAGGACATCATAACGTTGGTCGGTAGCAGGCATTTAAGGTTTGACATATGCGGATGAAGTACATAGTATCCGGGTCCTGAAGTTGAACTTTGTTCAATCTGTTGATCATCCTCATGGAACTGATGTATCCGGGAATGCTGGAGGATCCTCTTCTCATACATTTCTCAATATACTATTTACTGAAGTGAAGTGCGGTGGAGGTTCCATACTTGAGCAATGATTTGCTGCTTCAGCTGTGCAAACTGATGACATAGTTCATTCAAGTATTTTTTGAACAGACAGTTGTTATTGCAGTTGACCAACCATCTTTGCTGCTGGTTCGAATCCTTGGTCGTCGGCACTGTAAACATCTCAGTGGTTTCTTCTATACTATAATTAATGCCGCGGTCGAGCGGCGGAGAACATTGAGGCGCTATGCTACGATGCGCGAGGCCGTTCCCTGCCGGGGGTTCCAATCCACCCTCGGGCATGGATGTTTATGCCGTCTTTAGTATAAGGTAGTTCATACGAAGTTCGTCAGTTTAGGGGCTGATGACCCCGCAGTTAAGTCCCTTAAGCTTCACATACATTTGAACAATTTATTGAAACAGGGTGATTTTGCTACATAAGGTCTTGAAGCAGATTCCGTCGGCGGTGAGCCAGCACCCGTGGCTAAGAGGTGACAGGCCTTTGGTCTTGATATCTCGCGGTCAGGGGTCAGCTTATTCTTCAACGATTCTTCAAACTATTGCGTAGACTGCGATGGCTACAGCTGCCTGAGGTGAGGTCTAGTTCAGGTTATGTATGTTACAGTCAAAACCCGTATTTAGTTAGAACGCGTTCTTACTAGTTAAAAGTAGTTTATACTGAACCACTTCGTCTAAACGCGTTTTGCCTAGTTGATACCAGTTTTAACTGACATTCGCTTTTTATCATCAGTAAATTTTAGACGTAACGAAGGCTATAAGTACAATATATATTTAAATAGTAAGAACGCATTCTAATTAGACAAAACTAGTTTTCACTAAATTTATTTAGGAGTAAATATTAAAATTAAGAGCAATTACGTGTTGTTTGAAATCAAGTACAACATTTGTATTGTTCGACACAATATTTTATCAGAATATTGATCATACATCTAGGTCATTAATATTAATTACAGAATTACAAAAGTAACCATGCATTGAACAAACATTTATGAACTATGAAGTAAAGAAGTCAGTAATCCGAAGATTGGTTTGAACAGCACAGTGGTTTACTTGGCATGCTCCTGTTAAGTGGTGGTATGTCATTGCCTTCCCCCTACGTTCGGGCTGTCTTAACCAACTATTTAAAGGGATGACCTAAAGTTTTACATGGTTTCGGAGCCACGGTGCTACTCGATATTTCTCACGGCCGCAACATTTCTAGAGGTGAAAGTAGTGAAAGCGACAGATATAAATCCAGGACTGAGCAGGGATCCAACCCGCGATTTTTGGATTCAGTGTCTGGCACTTAACCACTGTGCTACCGAGCGATATTAACAGTTGTACTTAAGAAAGTGGAAAGAAAATAAACGTAATTACTCACTCATTTGACAAAAGGCAAACTTTTCTTCCTACGAAAGCACCGTTTTGAAATACATGCCTTCTTACACAAACAGCGAACAAATCCTTATCCTGATACTAAGGCTGCGATCTTGACAACAGTTCATAATGGTACGTTTGTCTCTGGCACGTATTTAAGTAGCAAGAATTTCTCTTTGGGCACGAGGAATTTCGATGTGGAATAGAACTTTAATACGCTTATTTGAAAGGCGATTAGGTGCGTAAAACATATTACTAAATATTTTATAATATTATTGTTACAACTTAATGTATTAACTACATGAATAGTTAGCAACATTGTCAGAGCATTAAATCAATGAACTTATGAATATGGCCGACAATTGACCCTAATTATTGAAATCATTTCAGCATTACATATCTGCAATACAATTTGTCGAGTATCCCATATTTCGTTCCAATCTTGTACGACCTCTGCTCGTCTTTCTGAAGACCATTCCATTAATCTCGGGAACATCTGGTGTTGCTTTGTCGAAAACAGGATTTGGTATAATTATATTGTCATTGATTTCTACAGGGGCGTGTATTGAATCTGACGCGATGTTCATTCTCTTGGCAAGTTTTATGGTATTTTAAATAGAACATGTGCTTAGTATTAAAAATAGTCGATGCTGATAGCCTTCGTTACAAGTAGAAGTAACTGATGGTCAGAAGCACATGTCAGTTAAAACTAGTCTTAATTAGGCAAAACACAATGTGACGAAGCGGCTCAGTATGAACTAGTTTCAACTACTGAGAACGCGATCTAATAAAAAACGAGTTTTGACTGTAACATAAACAAGGGACTGGTAAATCCTGGGCCGTCGTAGTGATATGGAGTTCCCGAGCTGTTCTTCGCTACCTCCGAAAGAATACGTTCTAAGTTAAGTCGGGAAGTTTCTGTTTATTTTCCTTTAAGGTCTGCTTTTCACTTAGAGCGCCTTTCGAAGTTGTATTTAGGCTTTGTGGAGCACACGGCTGCTTGTTGTGCTGCCAGCTTGCAAGCGGTTCCCTTGTGGCTGGTAGTAAAGATTACAATAACAATTAAAGGCTTCTAAGGAAACAGTCAAGGAAATATAAGAGAGTTTTAAACGTATACAATACGGACACCACAACTGTAAGTATACCTCAAATAGGCAAATGACACGTACTGTGTACATTACATTCCACCAAAAATATCACTGAAACAACAACAGATACTGAAAAACGAATTTTACGACCATGGACGTGCGACAGCGGTCAATTAAAGTATGTCCAATGTGACATCCTAAAACGTAAACGCTATTTTCAACACTTACATAAAATTTAAAAGAACACCTCATTTTCTTTGTTATTCAGTCAACAGCATGAGAAATCACGAAAGAATGGTACTGGTAGCATCTCAATGCGTCTAATAAAACTGCGTGCTTACGGAATGTCGTCCTAATTCAGAAAGGACACAGTTCGTAGTTATTGACGGTAAGTCATCGAGTAAAACAGAATTGAGATCTTCCGTTCCCTACTCTTCCTTGTGTTTATAAACGATTTAGGAGACCATCTGAATAGCTCCCTTAGAATGTTCACGGATGATGCTGTCGTTTATCGGTTAATGTGGTCAAAAGAGAGTCAGAAGCAATTGCAAAGCGATTTATATAAAATTTCTACTTGGTGCTAAAATTTGAAATTAACAGTAAATAATAACAAGTGTGAAGTAATACACGTGACCACTAAAAGAAATTCAGTCAAACTTTAAGGTCGTAAATTCTACCGAATACCTAGGAGTTACAATTACGAACTATTTAGACTGGAGAGAACACATGGAAAATATTGTGGGGAAGGCGAACCAAAGGTTACGTTTCATTGGCATAATGCTTCGAAGATGCAACATCTCCACCAACAGACTGCCTACATCACACTTGTGTGTCCTCTCCTGGAGTACTGTTGCCCAATTCGACCCTCATCGGGTGGAACTGACGGTGGACATTGAGAAGGTTCAGAGAAGGGCAGCTCGTTTTGTTTTATCACGTCATAGGGAGGAAAGCGTCACGGAAATGTTGCACGATTTGAGGTGGAAATCATCAAAAGGTCGACGTTATTCATTGCGGCGAGATCTATTTGCGAAATTTCAATCACTGACTTTACATCTGAATGTGAAAATATTTTGCTAGCACCCACCTACTTATGGAGACATGACCATCCCAATAAAATAAGAGAATTCAGATAGAAAACGGAACGATTTAGGTGTTCTTTCTCCCCACGCGCTATTAGAGAATGGAACGGTAAAGAAAAGTTACGGTTAATAAACCCTCTACCAGGCACTTAAATGTGATTTGTAATCTATGTAGAGGTAGATACATCCCGAGAAATATGAAAGCGAAGTTGACGCTTCAAATAAACACAACTCGCAGATACCTCTAGCGTGAGCATCTCGCTGCTCGTAATCGTGTGGTAGCTGCCCGCTTCGTTAATTTCAGGCCGTCAAACTGGCTTCTCAGTTTCTCAGGATGCAATTGAAGTAACTCGATGATACCAACGCCATTACTTCTGTGATTTTATATGCTATTGATTACGTACAAAATAGAATGGGTTGTCAATTAAAAAAGAAGAAATGTATAATCAAGTATGATTCCATATTGGACCACCGTACTAAGTAATTGTGTTGTTATATGTGAATAATAAGCAGCAAGCATTCCCACAAATTTATTTACCATTGCATATCTTGATTTCAAGGTTTTTCGATCATTATGTTGAAGATTCGAGTGTGAAGTAATACCTACACGTATACTTACATACACAAATTGACGCGCGTGATAGTCGTATTTTAGTAGTTATTGTTGCAGTATTGATATTTGGGATGAAAAGCTTAAGTGGGACAAACTGTATAAGTTTAATCCCTAGCGGGAATACAGGTAAAGTTGCGAGGAAAAGGAAGTATTTCGAACGTTGTGCGGAAGGTGAGAATTTTGGCAGATTGGGAGGTGTTTCCGAAGAACCAGGTGTTTAACGCGATCGCTGATATTGTGTAAACCGCTAATTGAACCAGATAATGACACCACAGTTAGCAGAAGCAAATGCTTTATGCAATTCTCCTTCATTATTAACAGCATATCACAAGACATGTCATTGTATTCATCACTGAACAAACATTTGTGACCAGCATTTTATTATGCGGTACTTTATCGAGACTCGATCACGTCTAAGATGGTCATATCTGACTACGCATAAAAATATGTGAAATAACAAATTTTTCATAATTTCGCAAGTGCAAAGTGCGGCCGATGTAGTAGTAAAGTGACCTTACGTACTCAGAGTGGATGGGTGTAGCATTTGAAAGGGTTGTCAAATTTTCAACTTAAGAAATGGCGGACATCTGCATCGAGCACTGACATGAGAACACCAAAGCAGCAGGACTGTGTCGGGAAGCGGATCCTCAGATACGACAGGCAGTCAGGAAACTTACCCAGTTCCCATCAGCACCTGCGCGAGACAGGTTCATTTAAACCCAGCATGCTGGTAGAGCAATGACAGACGATACAGCTAACATTGCTCCAGCAGCACGTATTTCGCCTCGCACCACGCAGCAGATATTACGTGAGGAATAGCTGCTCTCCCATATTACGTGCAAATCTGACAGCCGTAGTCACAACTTACTTTACATTCAGAGTTGTTTTCTGTCATTCGAACTATCCAATGTGAGTTCTTGATATACGTGTCGGATAAAGATGAAGCTATTATTATCTGAGTTGTTACACGAGTTTGAGCTCATGAGAATCTACATCCTACCATTCAGGCGATGACTCAGAAGAAAATTTCCGTTAAAGTTTAGGCATAAGTAGTTAATGATCGGTGGTAGGGCCACAGACCAAACCAAGACTACTTACTACCCCTGTGTACCTTCCTTTACAGTAATTTCTTGGCTGATGAAACGGTAAAAGGATGCGTAAGTGACACAAAGACGTCATCGGTCATGACTCATTAATACCGTAGTCTCCTAGGTTCCCCATCCTGTACAGGTTAGACGTTTTAATTGTTTGGGATAACGTTTTGCAATTTTTTTTCCCGAAGCGCGGTTAATAGTGTCGTTGAACACCGGAAAGGCATTGTGCTCGCTTTAAGGACGTACTAACGGTCTCTTGTAGGAACAGTTTACTTTCGATACTGCACTTTCATCATGGCCGTCATAATGACGTATTACAGAATGAAACTCAACATCACCTGTTGAATATTAAAAAAATCTTCCGACGTGTGCACATATCGCCGTCGCATCAGACCCTTTAAATACCTACAACATCCCAAAATCCCAATGTTCTTCCAGACAGAACGCGTCTGGATATTTTATTTCTTGATGTACGGCCATCGGTAGTTGGCTTCAGATGGACAAAATTGTGGAGCACTTACATTTGTCATTTAATTTACATCTTGTGCTGCCTTTGAGCTGCTCAGAAACTCTGCATGCACTCAGTCGTAATAAATTCATTCCGGTATAGTTTTAACTGATAAATGTATTTTTACTAGCATTACTTCCTTCCTTCATTGTCTCGCACTCACCCAATTCGTTTGTATATATAATAATGGTACATGTGCTATCTAGATTATAAAACTTTACCAATATTTTTCGGTTGTATTTATCCACATATACCAATAAATTGCGAAAAATAGAAATAAATAAATAAAATAAAATAAAAATACGTGTAACTCGGGACATTGTCGCGTAAACATTATTCTTGAGTCTCATTAAGACTACCTGTTCCGGTTTTACAACAGACCATCAGCAGATACGTATGTACTGTAAAATACGTCGTTGATACTTATAGTGCACCAGTTCATAAAACATTCCTAATTTAATATATTATTAAAATAACAACAACAATGTTATACTCACATAAATCCAAAGACACAGGTATTATGGTTTTTACACAGACTAAGCATAAAGCCCACTCCCATGAACCACAGACATTGCCGAGGTGGGGTGGCTTGCGTGCCTCAACGATACAGATAGCCGTACCATAGGTGCAACCACAGCGGAGGGGTATCTGTGGAGAGGCCAGACAAAAGTGTGGTTCCTGAAGAGGGGCAGCAGCCTTTTCAGTAGTTACAGGGGCAACAGTCTGGATGATTGACTGAGCTGGCCTTGTAACATCAGCTAATGTGGCTTTGCCACACAGCTACTGCGAACGGCTGAAAGCAAGGGGAAACTACAGCCGTTACTTTTCCCGAGGACATGCAGCTCTACTGTATGAACATATGATGATGGCATCCTCTCGGGTAAAATATTTCTGAGGTAAAATAGTCCCCCATTCGGATCTCCGGGCGGGGACTACTCAGGAGGATGTGATTATCAGGAAAGACAATACTGGCATTCTACGGGTCGGAGCGTGGAATGTTAGATCCCTTAATCGAGTAGGAAAATTAGAAAATTTAAAAAGGGAAATGGGTAGGTTGAAGTTAGATATAGTGGGGATTAGTGAAGTTCGGTGGCAGGATGAACAGGATTTCTGGTCAGTTGAGTACAGGATTTTAAATACAAAATCAATTGGGGGTATCACAGGAGTAGGATTGATAATGAATAAGAAAATAGGAAAGCGGGTAAACTACTATAACCAGCACAGTGATCGCATTATCATTGTCAAGATAAATACGAAGCCAACACCGACAACAGTAGTACAGGTTTATATGCCAACTAGCTCTGCCGATGATGAGGAAATCGAAGAAATATGTAAGGAGCTAAAGGAAATTATTCAGACAATTAAGGGAGAGGAAAACTTAATTGTTATGGAAGACTGGAATTCGGTAGTAGGACAAGGAAGGGAAGGGAGGATAGTAGGTGAATATGGTCTGGGCAAAAGGAATGAAAGAGGAAGCCGCCTGGTAGAATTTTGCACAGAACATAATTTAGTTATAACAAACACCTGGTTCAAGAATCACAAAAGAAGGTTGTATACGTGGAAGAGACCAGGAGACACTGGAAGATATCAGATAGATTTTATAATGGTAAGACATAGATTTCGGAACCAGATTCTACAATGTAAGACATACCCAGGGGCAGATATAGACTCTGACCATAACTTGTTGGTTATGAACTGTAGGCTGAAACTAAAGAAACTACAAAAATGTAGGAAAATAAGGAGATGGGACCTGGATAAATTGAAGGAACCTGAGGTTCTTAAGAATTTCAGAGGGAGCTTTAGGCAACAATTGACAGAAACAGGGGAAAATAAAACAGTAGAGGAGGAATGGGTAAAATTGAGAGATGAAATAGTGAAGGTAGCAGAGGACAAAATAGATAGGAAGGCAAGACCTACAAAAAATCCTTGGATATCACAGGAGATACTAAATTTAAGCGATGAAAGGAGAAAATATAAAAATACAGTAAATGAAACAGACAAAATGGAGTACAGACGACTAAGAAATGAGATTGACAGGAAGTGCAAAATGGCTAAGCAGGAGTGGCTAGAAGGCAAATGTAAGGATGTAGAAGAATGTATAAATAGGGGAAAAATAGATACAGCTTACAGGAAAATAAAAGAAACATTTGGAGACAAGAAAAACAGCTCTGTGTACATCAAGGACTCTGATGGAAAACCAGTTCTCAGCAAAGAAGGGAAAGCTGAAAGGTGGAAAGAGTATATAGAGGGGCTCTACAAAGGAAATGAACTTCGAGACAATATTGTAGGAAGGGAAGAGGATGTAGATGAAGATGAAATAGGAGATACTGTACTGAGAGAAGAATTTGACAGAGCCCTGAAAGACCTGAGTTGAAATAAGGCCCCTGGAGTAGATGATATTCCCTCAGAGTTACTGAAGTCTCTGGGAGAACCAGCCATGAGAAACCTGTTTCACCTGGTGTGTAAGATGTATGAGACAGGCGAAGTACCCTCAGACTTTAAGAAAAATGTTATAATCCCCATTCCAAAGAAAGCAGGTGCAGATAGATGTGTAAACTACAGAACCATCAGTTTGATAAGTCATGGTTGCAAAATAATAACGCGAATTATATACAGAAGGATGGAAAAGCTGGTAGAAGCCGACCTCGGGGAAGATCAGTTTGGGTTCAGGAGAAATGTAGGAACAAGGGAGGCAATACTCACTTTACGGCTTATCCTAGAAGATAGATTAAGAAAAGGCAAACATACACTTCTAGCTTTTGTAGATTTGGAGAAGGCTTTTGACAATGTTGATTGGAATAAACTCTTTCAAGTTCTGAAGCAAGCAGGAGTAAAATATAGGGAACGTAAGGTTATTTACAACTTGTACAAAAACCAGACAGCGGTTGTCAGAGTTGAAGGGCATGAAAGGGATGCAGTGGTTGGGAAGGGAGTAAGGCAGGGTTGTAGTTTTTCTCCATTGTTGTTCAATTTGTACATTGAGCAAGCTATAAAGGAAAGCAAGGAGAAATTTGGTGAAGGAATTAAAGTTCAGGGGGAAGAATTAAAAACATTGCGTTTAGCCGACGACATAATAATTCTGTCAGATACAGCAAAGGACCTGGAAGAGCAATTGAACGGAATGGACAGTGTGCTGAAAGGTGCATATAAGATGAACATTAACAAGAGCAAAACTAGGGTAATGGAATGCGGTCTTCGAAAATCAGGAGATGCTGAAGGAATTAGATTGGGAAATGAAGCAATAAAGGAGGTAGATGAGTTTTGTTACTTGGGCAGTAAAATAACAAATGATGGTCGCAGCACAGAGGCAATGCGTAGAAAAGCGTTCTTGAAAAAGATAAATTTGTTAACATCGAATATTGATTTAAACGTAAGGAAGTCCTTTCTGAAGGCATTTGTATGGAGTGTTGCCTTGTATGGGAGTGAGACATGGACGATAAACAGTGCGGACAGGAATAGGATTGAGCCTTTTGAAATATGGTGCTACATAAGAATGCTGAAGATTAGGTGGGTGGATCACGTAACTAATGAGGAGGTACTGAACAGAATTGGGGAGAAAAGGAATTTCTGGCATACCTTGACTTAAAGAGGGGATAGATTGGTAGGACACATTGTTAGACATCAAGGAATTGAGAATTTAGCGTTGGAGGGAAGTGTATGGGGAAAAATCGCAGGGGGAGACCAAGAGATGGATACAGTAAGCAGATTAAGACAGATGTAGGTTGTTGCTCTTATGTGGAGATGAAGAGGCTTGCTCAGGATAGGGTATTGTGGAGAGCTGCATCAAACCAGTCTCCGGACTGAAGACCACAACAACAACAAGCATAATGCCGCAAAAACTGTACGACTTAATAAGACGTTTCAACCACTCAGATCTCACAAGTTGTTTCGACTCGGATGTAAAAATAACAACAACAATGATGAAGCAGAGTTTTTTTTTTTTTTTTTTTTTTTTTTACTACTTTAATACTGTCTGCCACGAATAGCGTGCCCTCGTTATTTGGTGGATGTAGAGGTATCTCTGCCTTTTCTTACAGGTTTGTTTCGACACCCTATAGTACCTTGACAGTTACTCCTCGATTTCTTACTATCTCTTGCCCATGATAATTGCACTTTTTAATTTTTCGATTCTACTCAAAAGGTCTCAATTTTTTTAGAAGTATACCTAAAGTGTAGTACCTTTCAACAGTACTACATTATGTTCCAGTGAATGATTAGAAATATACTACTCTCATCTCCGCAACGCCTTCTCTTAAGGTTCTCGTAGTGCACAATGTTTATACACACACACACACATGTTTCACATGTTTGTTAAGCTTATGGGACTTAACTACGGGGTCATCAGTCCCTAAACTTACAAACTACTTATGAACTACTTACGAACTAGGACGGCACAAATATCCATGCCCGAGGGGGGATTCGAACCCCCGACCGTAGTGGCCGTGCTGACCGTGACTGGAGCGCCTCAGTCACCTCGGCCACCGCGGCCGGCGCACAATGTTTATAGAATAATCTAAATGTAAATGAACAGTGGTTTAGTTGAAAACTCATTATTCATACCGACTCTTATATTGCCACTTTGTGTACCATATTTTCAGTTGATTAGTTTCTGGTAAGGCAAAAAATTTGTAGGATCTGCTTTAACGTAGTATACGGTACATTAACATCTACATAATTTGATTTCATCCTACAACAGTAATGCTTGTTAGTATTTCCAGGCAAAAAAATTTTTTTTGTCATATGTATATACATATTCTACCTTGTGTAATCGTTCCGTCAGGTTAACTAGCCATGAAGCAAACCACACTCACTCCTCACGAGCAGCTTAGAGCTGGCGCTAACGGCGTTTCCATGGCACCTAAAAAAAATTTAATTTCTCTTTGTACTCCGTCTATGGATTTTATGTGCCGATAAGATGACTAATTTCATTCAGAAAGCAGGAGATCAACAACCCCTCATATAAAAAGATAAAAATTAAATTATCAATCAATAGATTACCACATTTAATTTTAGGTAACTGTGATCCTACAAATACCTTGTTATATGAGACAGATGGTATCGCGGACAAAACGGTAAAAATCAATTATTACTTACGAATGCGGCTAAAAAGTTACGTACAGCAAAAAACACAGTAAAAGGAAAAGAGCACTTGCAATGGTGATCAGAATTGTTTTCTTCATGTAAAAAATTGATGTTTTAAATTGCATCAGTTGTGTATTTAATCCACACATGATACTAGAAATAGGCGTTAATTACATAATTATAATTATTTATCTCACAAAAACTAGCACGAACGTGTTATGACAGTTATATGAAATAATTGGCATGTTTGTGTAGCGAAAATAAAAATATGGAGACAAGAAAATATACACATGGCAGATGAAGTACTGGATAAATGTACGATAAACGAATGGGTGGCACAGGGGGGGGGGGGGGTGTTCAGAGTCCTCCCGCGGTTATAAGTGTTCGTGTAGTCGGTATCATAAGTTACTTGAAGTTAGTGTAAGTAGTCTGCAAGCCTAAAGACTGATGACCAACGTAGATAAGTCCCTTAGATGTATGTACATACATTTGACCATTTCGATAAATGGAGACAAATCACCCATATGGTCATCCCAGCTATTGTTAGGTCCACTACATTTAAAACCTGCAACGTCGAAGCCTACAAAGTTATTAAAGATGACCGTAAGTATTATCGTCTGGATGCCAGTATTACCAATGAGATAAAGGACAATACTCAAATAACAGGCTCATAATTCTTTATGGCCATAACAAATTTGCGAGCAATTTCTAAAAGCATGTCTCTGACTGCAATGTATGTGCTCCTCTAATACCTCTCTTGAAACAAATAAATCGTTAAATGAGCAATAAACTCATGTCGGTGCAACACATTTACGGACCGTGTCCGAATGTAGTCTCAGCAATACTATGTAGTTGTGTTAAAACCAGATAAATCGTGTTATTTGATATGTTGTCAGGGAGGCGATCTAAATATTTTTCATTAGACAATATCTGCAGTCTTCGCCGAAAGTTTATTAAAAGTGATGCCCGGTTTCAACTCATTTCTGAGTCATCCTCGGATCAGTTTTCGTGTTTGTCACTAGTTTTATCTGCCATCGGACAGTATAACCTTCCAATAGTCAAATTAGCCTACAACTTATGAAAGCCAAAAAATTCAGTACAACATTTCAAGAAAACCAGATTGTTTAACCAACAAGTGTCATATATGTACAACAGCCAATATGGTTATCTTCAAATGTTGTACTGCATTTTTTAGCTTTCATAAGTTGTAATTTGATGATTGGAAGGTTATACTGTCTGATTTATTTCTTTGTATTTATCATTTCCAGAATATTCTACATGTTTCTTAGGTTCACTTGTAATTTATACATGTTTCTTATGTGAACTATTCTTCTAATTTCTGGTACATTCTGTCTGTGTATAAATAGCAGAGCTCTCTGCCCGAGAGGCAGTCAGTTCTGCGTTTATGTTTCATTTCGCAACAAATCTGCTTTCAATATAACTGCTGTGTTCAGTTGACAACCATGCCTTCGAAGTCAAGCCTGCTTCCATTTCAACACAATATAATTATTTTGTGGCCTACTTCATCAATTTCAATAAATTGGTGGAATATTTATTTGTCGTCTAACCAGCTCTACGGAGGCGTATTCATGAGAGAGATCACTTTTCAAAACGTGGTTTTATTTCTTCTCATTTCATGTTGAAATGTTTGTAAGCAAAAGGTAACAAATTGCTGAGTTCTCTGATTCCTAACTTGAAAACTACTAACTTACGTTAAAGACAACGCACCAAACCATGCCCGATGGATAATTCGAACCTTCGGCGGGAGCAGCCAAGCAGTTCATGACATGGCGCCTTACAGCGCCTGACCATTCCCGCATGGCTTATGTAATCTGTTAGTTTACTGATGGGTATCCTTAGTTAGAAACTACATAGCAGTAACCTGGAAAATGCAGACAGTAACTGCAAAACGACCGGTGGAGGTCGATCTTTGACACTACTGAAATTAAAAACTACCAAACCCGAAGCACTTTCTGACATTCATTTCCACAAAGTTTATTTATGTTTTGGTCTAACGAAGCAGTCCAGAAATGTAAAAGTATTTTTGATACATCCTGTACGGCACCGAAACGT
Organism: Locusta migratoria; assembly: GCA_026315105.1. Lineage (NCBI taxonomy): Eukaryota > Metazoa > Arthropoda > Insecta > Orthoptera > Acrididae > Locusta > Locusta migratoria. Next base: position 432,493,228 of record CM048747.1, read on the forward strand.
AATTTCAGTTAATCGTTGCGATATAAATTGTAGCGCCAAGACACGCGAGAGTATATACACGAGACGAATACGTCCAGGGTCATTGGTCCACACTCAGCATGCAGCAGCCAACCACTTCACGTCATAATCGCCTGGATTGCCACTAACGTAGGCACGCAGTATGACAAATTTTGATCCGGTGAGCTTGTTTATTAGTAAGTCAAAGCCGACACGGACGTTCGCCGGCGGAACATCGCTTTGTGTCGGCGCGGGTACCGTTTGTGCCACGGTTTCCCTTCGTTAGCCGAACTAAGTGCATTTGCCGACGAAGCATCGTGGGAAGGCCTGATCAGAGAGCAGCTGTTGCCACTGCAGTGACCGGCAAAACCCGCCTAATGCTAATGTGTGGCGACAGCGGCGGCTTCCGCGGTCAAAGAGTTTCTTCTCCGGCGGCTAATCGCATTAATTCTCCTATAATCGGTTTTGTTTTGTTACCGAGTTCCCGTGGAAGCAGCAGTGCCGCACACTCGCGGTTAGAGTTCCCAGCGACGCAGACAACCACAAGAGGGGTAGGCGTGGGCGATTTCGTTCCTGAAATCACTTCACGCTCTGCCCTCTTTACAGTTACTGTCAGACTCCAGTCGCACCGCGATAACTTGGTCAACACGCATAAATACCGAATGAAATGAGTTTTGTTTGAGTCCAGCGTTGTAGTACTACCGGAAAAGCCTAAATGCTTGTAACTACTACATACGACGAACGGGTTGTCGTTCATCTTGCTGTAATGAAAGTGCACTTTTACATAACAGAACCAGCTTTGTGTCAAGAAGTAGGCGTAAGGTTTCTAGAAACACTCTTAAATTATGAAATGACGCGAAAAACAGGAATGGAAAGCTAGATACTTAGCAGATCAAGTAAGGAAACAGTACAGTAATGAGAATCAGGAATTATTTTCTCGGCATGGGAAGAAGTAATTATAATCTTATATATTAACAGAATCTACTGACAGTCGGCCAGACCAAACTACCCGATGTCCATCAATTTTGTTTCAAACGAAGATATTCATCCACAGATTTGCCATCTAGTATCAGAATTTACATAACTCCCGCCTTCCTTTTTCTATACTGAAACGCTATTTCCTTCTGTACATTTCTTATGGGGATGTCCTTGCTGTAAATTAGTCGCTCACGCTGTTCTATTCGACTGATTGCCTCCATTTTTGCTTTTATCGACAGGTATTCAATCGCAGATTTGTCACCAAGTGTCAAAATTAAGTCTCTCCATCGTTTATTTTCATTAAAATGTGGTGTCATTCTGTCCTTGCATTGAATATTTTAATCCGTTTGTCATACGATATCTTCGGTTCTACTTAAGGTTCACACTTCTTTCTGATCTAACGACACTCAGCGGATCAAGCGCTTTCATATGCTCTTTTAAACACTTGCATTGATTAATTATGTAGACAGCTGTGCGTGAACTTCCATTTTTCCCAAATTTTATGTCATTCCACAAACGGTGCGAAGTATTCGCACGGGTTCTCTCGTATTCATTAATTGGAAAATTTATGTATCATACTTTGAACTTGTATTACAGTAAGTAAAGGAAATGAAAGGAAATCAATACAATTGTACCCATTGACAAATTGTCACAGTTAGGCTAGAAATGTTCGATTGTTTGTTAAGCTTAAGGGACTTAACTGCGGGGTCATCAGTCCATAAACTTACAAACTACTTATGAACTACCTAATTCTAAAGACAACACAGAAATCCATGCCCGAGGGGGTATTCGAACCCCCTACCGTAGCGGCCGTGCAGACTGTGACTGGCGCGCCGCAGACCACATGGCCACTGCGGTCGGCACAATTAGGCACAGCGTACCGGAGCAGTCACCATACGCTAACTCTTTTTTGCAATCTGAGCTTCTAAATAAGATACATAATGAGTGCAGACTGTATATTACATTTCACTTTAACACAAATTTTACAACAAAGAACGATCGTTGTAGTTCTATAATTATCTGTAATAACTGAAAAAAACACCACTTCGTTCAGTTTCCTGTGGAGACGGTCCGATTATTTAAGGAGCTGTTGTGAGGTACAGATATTTCACTCTTTTAAGAGCAGAAAGGCATGCTGTTGCGGCCGCTTGGTGTAAGGTGCTGTGTCACGAAATACGCGCTCGCCTCTCTTGGCCATGCGTGTATGTGTTGTCCTCAATATAAGTTAGTTTAAGTAGTGTGTTTTCCTAGGCACCTTTGTCCCTAACAGTTTGGTCTGCTAGTCACTCAATCTTTAAACACAGAATGACTAGACAACGTGTAGCGACACGTACTATATGTTAGCAAATACGTACATTTATCTACACCAACTAATAGGGAACGTAGGGAAATTGTAAACAATGCAGTATCTACATTAATGAAACTTTCATTCTGCAGCTGAGTGAACGTTGATAAGAAACTTCCTGGAAGATTAAAATTGTCTGCCAGAACAGGGATTCAAAACTGGGACCTTTGTCTTTCGCCGTCAAGCGCTGCAGAGTGAAAGTTTCATTCTGGAAATATTCCTTAGACTGTGGCTAAGCCATGTCTCCACCATATCCTTTCTTTCAGGAGTGCTAGCTCGGGAAGTTTCCGCAGGAGAACAACTATGAAGTTTGGAAAGTAGGATGCGAGGTACTGGCAGAAGTAAAGTTGAAAGGATGGATCGTGAAACGTTTCGGGATAGCTCAGTCGGTAGAGCCCTTGCCCGCGAAAGGAAAAGTCGCAGGTTCGAATCCCGGTTCAGGCATACAATTGTAATATGCCTGGAAGTTTTAGTACCTACATTATTGGACGTGACAAATAACTCACCATACATGTATCTAAAAGTAAGAAACCACAAAGACGTAGTAATAAACAGACGAAAGCAGTGAAACTTTTTCTCAACGCAGAGGGAACCAACTTCATTTTGTCTTGGTACACCTAAGCTACGGCTGGTACACCAACTTCATTAATATCATTTATAGTTTTAATCGAAAGAATTAGAAATATTTGCGTGAGCTGACAATAAACAAATTATATCAGACTACATATAAATTTTAATTTCAAGCGAAATGTATTTCATAAGATGAGATAACAGAATTATATGCGCATTATGTATAAAATTATTGTTTATATTCTGGTGCTTTCAACAAATTAACAGTTACAGATAAGTTATATCGGTAAGTATTAACCGGTGTCAATGACCTAAATATCCTTCCATCTTGCCACACTCCACACCATTACAGACCATCTACCAGCTTGAACAGTCCACTGCTGACATGCAGGATTCCATCGAGTCATGAGGTTGTCTCCATAACCATCTGCCCTCTTGACCAAATTGGAAACAAGTCTCGTGAGACCAGTCGTCAACAGTCCAATGTCGGGGTTAACGAGCCCTGTGTATCACTCCATTATTGTATGTCATTATGTTTCATTGTTGCTTTACTGCCAGTTGGTTTGTTGTGAGTTGTGCTACATCATCTCTGCGTGTGAAATTTTCTTTGCCGTTTGTTGCCTTATTTATTAATTTGTTTGTGTATTGTGTCTACTGTCTTTGCATCATATGCATTTCCTTGTGCAATTTGTTTTATTGCTTTCAGTTCTTCAGTCTAGTTATGTTTGTTAATCAGTGTGTTTTTAGTCCCTGAATTAAAAGTCTGAAACTGGCTTCCTTTAGGATTATCGAATGTTTGGAATGGTTATGAATTACTGTGCTGGTAACTGTAGGTTTCTTATAAATTTTGTTTCTGTAATGTAGGGTAGTCGGGTTTGGTGGTCTTGGGGTAAAGGTTCGCGGGATCAAAATCCGGTCGAACCTTTTTTTTTTCCGGTGAGGAGTCGCCAGAAACGACACGTGGTTCGGACTCAACATTAAGCTGTAGGTTACCTTCCCGCGGTTGGTTACCTTGGGTAGGGTAGTGACACCCAAGTCGCCGAAGTGGCGTTCAATTGAAAGATTTGCACCAGGCCAATGAGCCACACGAAATTAGGGTGTGATCTAGGAAACTGACTTTTCCATCGATTTGTTTTTCATAACTCATGGCTTTTATGTTATTATGAATTAATTTGGTAGGAGAATGTGATTCACTTATCAGGTAAATTGTAACAGTATTTTTTCCTCCACACTGATAGTTCTACAATTATGTAAAAATGCTTTTTTTGTTATTCTTAAGTACGTCAGCTTTGAGGGCACTGAATGAAGATGCGGCTGAGAGTCAAATTTCTTGGTGAATGTGAAGTAATTCTGGTCGTTTACGAGTTCGAGAGTATGGTTAATAATTTTTGTACGTTTGTTGCGAATATATTTTCTTCTAATTTTAGATTTCTTTCTATGATTCTGATAGTTTATTCTGTTGAAGTGTTTCTGTACGTGGAAACTATCTTAACTAATATTAATGTTACTGTCACTGGTATGTTTTCATTTATAATTTTCTATTAGATCATTTGAATTCTGTAAGCATCTGGTTTCTGCGTGACTGAACATTGTTTGTATTCGTGTGGTCGTCTGTTTTGCTATGTTTTACGTTGGCGGACTCATGAAGCTAGCACAACCACTACATGAGTGCTCGGTTTAGTCGACGCAGCGGTCGCCATAGACGTCTCTACGTCTCTGTGAGCTACATGTTGGTGGTACTTGTGGTCGGATCGATGGGAACCGTCAGTAGGGGCTCAGAATGCCTCTGACGATTGCTCTCACGTAACGTTCTGCCGCTTCCACAGGTCGATCGTTTCCCTCTTGACGTATCTTCAGCCGTCGTTTATCCGTTCCTGCTAACGTCGCCACACGGCGAAGTCATTCTCATTCAAGATTACGGTAGATTAGGTGGTTCGTTCCGTAGATCCGTGTTGAGATCCTCTTGGGTGTGGAACATGTCATTGTTCACAAGCTAATATAATATGACCAATACAGGAACATACACTTTTTACAAGGTGATAATAATACTAAAAGTGAGACTACAGATACATGCAGCATTTGGTTCTCTTTAAGAATTCGTCAGTGGATTACAAGTTCGCCACTAGAAAGACTTTTAGGCTCTTCTTAAGCTAAATTTTTTATGGTTGCTGGTAAATTATTAAAAATGTGTTTTCCTGAGTAGTGGACCTCTTTTTGAACTACAGTAAGCGCTTTTAAGTTCTTGTGTAGATCATTTTGGTTCCTAGTATTACAGGTATGAACTGAGCTGTTTGTAGTGAACAGGGATATAACCTTTATGACAAATTTCATTAAGGAATAAATATACCGAGAGGCAGTAGTTAATATACCCACTTCTTTGAAGAGGATGTCCGTGAATTTACACCACAAATAATACGTATTACACTCTTTTTGACTGAAGAGTTGCCCCAAAATATTATACCATATGACATTATGGAATGAAAGTAAGCAACGAATGCAAGCTTTTTTCATTTTTATGTCTCCTATGTCTGATACCACTCGTATTTCAAATACAGATTTGCTAAGTCATTTCTGCAGTTCTGTGGAGTGCTCCTCTCAACTGGATTTATTATCAGGCCGTAATTTCAGGAATTTTATAATGTCAACTTCTTCTATCTGCTCTTTTCATACTTTATGCATATATTGGATGGGAATCTATTACATGTTCTGAATTGCATGTAGTGAGTCTTTTCAAAGTTTAATGACAATGAGTTAGCTTTCAACCATTTATTAATGTACACCAAAGTATCATTAGCAGACCATTCCAGAACTATGCTCGACATGCTATTTATTAAAATACTTGTATCATCTGAAAACAAAACTAACTCTGTTTCTGGCAGTGTAACTGATGAGAGATCATTAATGTACACAAGAAAAAGCAATGGCCCTAAGATGGGTCCTTGTGGGAGACCACTTGTAATTTCTTTCCAATCTGATGACAATTGTTGGCTTAATTTACAAGTTCCTTGCACTGACCCCCTTTGTTTCCGGTTAGCGAGGTATGACTTGAACCATTTTTCAGAATTCACGGGACACCATAGTATTCTAGTTTACCTGAAAGTATGTTATAGTTGACACAATCAAATCCCTTTTATAAATGACAGAAAATACCTGCTGCTTGTAATTTATTATCTAATGAATTAAGTACTTTCTCACTGTAGGTGTAAATAGCCTTCTCGATGTTGCAACCTTTCAGAAATCCAAACCGTGTTCTAGACAATATATCATTTGACGTTAGTTGGTTGAAAAGTTGCTTGTACGATACCTTTACTAGAATTTTTGAGAATGCTGGTAAAAGTGAAATCGGTCTGTAGTCTGATGGTATCTCTTTATCCCCTTTCTTGAACCAATCAGGAAATATTTCAAAGACAATCGGCTGCTTGTAATTTAATATCTAATGAATTAAGTACTTTCTCACTGTAGGTGTAAACAGCCTTCTCGATGTTGCAACCTTTCAGAAATCCAAACCGTGTTCTAGACAATATGTCATTTGACGTTAGTTGGTTGAAAAGTTGCTTGTACGATACCTTTACTAGAATTTTTGAGAATGCTGGTAAAAGTGAAATCGGTCTGTAGTCTATCCCTTTTCTTGAACCAGTCAGGAAATGTTTCAAAGATAATCGGCTGGTTACACAAATAACTTATAATTGTGCTAACTTCACAAAAACATGCTTTAATTAACTTTCTTTATATTTTAACGTAACCGCTAAAATGCTTTGTTTTTAAAGATTTTATTATGAAAGTTATTTCTGGTGGTGAAGAGATGACATATTCATGTTCCTGAAGTTATTTGAAAATGCTAGTTTCAAATATTCCAGGGCATTATTTACCGACCCTGATAATCCGATACTATCAGTAACTGATATGAAGTACTTGTTAAATAGATTTGCCACACTACGCCAATGAAAAGCGATTCTCCGAATACTCCACCTGGATTCTTTCAGTCAAAACTATACGTATACTCTCAAATGCTGAAATATGCGGATGTAGTTCTATTGTTCATACGCCTCCGTAAATATTATATAATCAGTGACTTGTTTGATGCAGACGGCCACGAAATTTTTTCTCTATGTATGATTATTTTCTCCACTTCTCCCAGACTGAATTTCTGAACTTCTCGTTTGAATGCATCAGTTCAGGTATATTGAGATTACAGAGAATTCGGACAATTCGGATTTCATTACTGATAGGGAATTTCGCACGCTGTACGGAAGTGCGATTGGTTGCATGTGTGGCGGAGTTTCTGCCAAACAATACAGGAAGTGGTTTTCCCCTTGTAACTTAGCCTGAACCAGATGGATTTCTGTTATTTGTGCAAAACGAGCTACACGAGAGAATCACGGTAGCAATCGTGACCATACCTTGCTTTTCGCTGACGGCAGATTGCTTCTCTGTGCGATTATTCCGGATATGATAATGCATAAACCCGTGCCGGCAGTGAGTAGTTTAACCAGTTGCTAGCGGTTGAATGGCTCTAGTCGGTGGCCTGACATTCAGTCAGACGTTATTCTGCACTATTTGTGGACTGTTTGAGTTCAGGAGCAGGCCGACAGGTCTAAAGGGAGAAAGTTATGGCAGCCAAGAACAGCGACTGACGTGAAACTATGATCAGTTATGTCTCTCTGCCTCTCCGACTAACTACGTCGCTTTTTCTCAAGGAGAACAAAAATTCAAATATATGAAAAGTATTCAGATTTACCGTCACTTCAAGATAAAGCATTTAAGATTCTCAATCAACTCAACCAGAAGTTACTTTGTTACATAATATTATCTGGTTGTAGATCTCAACCACCCTATCACAATGGTATACCTGCTCATTTCTTTACATCCATCAACAGATAATTTATAGTACGATATGTCACAATAGACAGCTTTGTTTCTGATTTATTGCAACTATGTTATGAATATTACAAGAAATACAACTATGGTTCTTGGCACCTATATTACATAATGTCGTAAGACTCGATGATGGACTTCACAGGTAATTGAGCCATAGTTTTAAGTTCATAATGTTGCATTATTTAAGTATTGTGGTATGAGTGAGGCAGTGCAGAAATGGTTTAGATCATACTTAACTGGAAGAGTGCAGTAAGTTGAAATAAGTAGATCACATGATACAGAAGAAACAATTCATTCGTCTAACTGGGGAGTTACCAACAATGGGATCCCACAAGGTTCGGTCTTGGGTCCTTCGCTGTTCTTAATATATATTTATGACTTTCCATTCGATATTCATTAAGATGCTAAGCTAATTCTTTTTGCTGACGGTACAAGTATAGCTATCACGCCAGAGAAACAATTAACTGATGAAATTGTAAATGACGTCTTTCAGAAAATTATGAAGTGGATCTCTACAAATAGACTCTCATTAAACTTTGGTAAATCCCAGTATAAACAGTTACATACAGTAACTGGCATGGCACCATTAATAAATTTAGACTTTGAACATAAATCTGTAGCTAAGGTTGAATATTCAAAATTTTAGGTGTTTGCATCGATGAGAGATTGAATTGGAAGAAACACCTTTAAGATCTGCTGAAACGTTTGAGTTCAGCTACTTATGTTATCATGGTCGTTGCAAAATTTGGTAATATATCTAAGTAAATTATCTTCCTATGCTTATTTTCACTCATTTCTTTCATATGAGCTCATATTCTGAGGCAATTAAACATTTAGTAAAAAAGTATTCATTGCACAAAAGAATGTAATCAGAATAATTGCTGGAGTCCACCCAAGATCGTCCTGCAGACATTTATTTAAGGATCTAGGGATCTTCATTGTAGCTGCACAATATATATATATTTATTGACTCATGAGATTTGGTATTAACAATGCGACCCAATTCTAAATTAATAGAAGTGTGCATACCTAAAACACTAGGAGAAAGGGTGATATTCACTATTCAAGGTTAAATCCAACTTTGGCACAGAAACGGGTAAATCATGCCGCCAGAAAAGTCTTCGGTCACATACCAAGTAGCATCAAATATCTGACAGATAGCCAACTGGTATTTAAAAAGAAATTAAAGGAATTTCTGAATGGCAATTCCTTTATCCTTTATATGAATTTTTAGATAAAACCTACAAAATAAAAAATTAAAAAATTAAAAAAAAATCCTTAAAATATTTACTAAACTGACACGTTCCACATCATTTAGAAATGTCGTATATATGATCTATTGAACAAGTATTAATCTAATCTATCACTGGACGTAGTTGTACAATATACAGTGATTTTACAATGCATGTATCTGTTACGTAAGGTCTTTGATACCACATTGTGAAAAGTTTTTGTTGTTCGTAACCAGATGTTCTGAGCGATGGTCTTCGAACTTAAGTGGCATATACTTTAGCATATCCATTAAAAGGTTTTACTTTCGACAGATCCGTGTTCAAGCATAGTGAAAAATGAAAGATAACGAAATATAACTATGAAATTTTCAAATATTAATAGGTATGTAATTACATTAAATATGGTAATTTATAATATGTTACAGTTACATACAATTTGACAACATGAAAGTGGCAACTTGCAAAATTACACAATAATATGCTATACTGAGAAAGGTTACGTCGATTGGGTTAATATTTTGCACCATATTCGTAATACTCCAAGTATTGTTTTAAATGAAATGAATTGTGTAGTTTTTCGAAAAAAAAAGGATGATTCGCAATAAACTACATTTTTCTACGAGGTTTTTGCATGAACTCTATAACTGGCAGACGTTCAATATACGTAATTCATCTCTTAAGTTTTGTTTCTTGCTGTCTATCGTTGTTCATGCGGGTCCCAGTTTCCCAGTTTTTATAACCACCTCATAGTTTAAAACCGAAAAAAGACAGGTTTCTGCGCAACATTCAATTATTCCGTGTGTTCCTGTTGAGCCTATCACCTTCATTAATGAGGCTTGAGTATCATCTTCATTCAATAAGGCCTGCAATTCATTGTCTTCTGTTTCTGTGGCTTTTCCGCAATCGTCGTTTCTCTTATGAAAGCAGCCAGATTTAATTTTTTATCCACTCACGACACTGTGTTTTCCCAAGAACATGTTCATCGAAAGCTTGAACAAGGATTCGAAGTCATAACGTGTAGGCTTTCACGGCCGGCGTCTTCAGTAATTAAAACTTCCGGGCTGAGAGGCCGTGGTCGAACAGTAGAAATTTCTTCCCCTGACGTTTCGTTGCCGGCTGCGGGCAACATCTTTTGAGGTGAGTCGACTCACCTCAGAAGATGTTGCTCGCAGCCGGCAACGAAACGTCAGGGGAAGAAATTTCTACTGTTCGACCACGGCCTCTCAGCCCGGAAGTTTTAATTACTAAGGATTCGAAGTGTTTCGTAGAACAGCTTGTTATCTGCGTGACAATAGCGACATAGCCAGCTCCACCATTTTGTTTTATGAGACTTTTATCACATATTACCAGTAATTTCAATATGGAAAAAATCACCGCATCTACGGTTGCCGTATAATACAGCATATTGATGCAACGTCAACATTAATAAAGCAAATTAAATTTTACATTATCAAATACAAGAATTGAAATCTCATCTGTTCAAAAGAAATTAACCGGAAATTCTGTGACACCTCCTTCGACATGAGACTTCGTTACACGTTGAACATGCGTAAAGTCACGGAATAAGATGAATAGAGCGCTATCGATTTGAAATGATTCATACAACATAGTGTTTTATTCAAAACCACTATTTTTGCAGGAAAAGGCTGACAGATGGACTCTAACAGCTCACTCTGTAGACACCCAAATCTGTTAATTTTTTGCTACGAATCGTTGTGGAAACTGTAACATTTCTATAAGGTTATCGTGAAGTTTGGATTTGCCCCATAAATTGTGATCAAATACTTTTCCTTGAAGGAAATTCGCAGTACTTGCCATCTTATGCTTTGCTGTTGTTTCGATGCAGCTTTCCATCTTGCTCCACCCAGATCACGTAGAACCTGCTTACGGTATTCGCCTCTTGATATCCCTCAGCGAATTTTACCCCACACTCCTCCTTCCAATGCTAAATTCACCATTCCTCGACGACTAAGAATGTGTCTAACCAATGGATGAAGAACGTTCCAAGAAACTAATGTCTTCTTTTAACGAATGTATGCCTGAAATTCCCATCTATTCAGTACTACTTCAATAGCTACGCGAATTACCATCAAATTTTTAGCATTCGTCTGTAGCACCACATTTGAAAAGCGTCTATTTTCTTCCTGTCTAAGCAATTTGTCGCCCATGTTCCATTTTCGTACAAGGCAACGCTTCACACAAACGTCTTGAGAAAAGACTTTCTCAAACTTAAGACTCGATGTCAACAATTTTTTTTTTTCAAAAACGCTTTTCTTCCCATTGTCATTCAGCATTTTGTGTCCTCTGTACTGTATCATATGTTATTTTACAGCCCAAGTAACAAAACTCATCTATCGTTACCAAATCCAATTACTTCATCATCACCTGATTTTCTTAGATTATATTCCATTACCTTTCTTTTGCTGTTGTTAATGTTCTTCTTACACTGACCATTCAATTCAAATGCTCTTACTGGTTATTTTCTATCAATGACAGTATTACAGTATCATCGGCAACCGCAACACCTTGCATACCAGGTGAAATAGCAGTGTCAGGACTGGCTGTTCACTAGCTCTCACGGAATGTCTACCATTCCATGGGCTTTGTTTGGACGTAGGCTTTTCAGTGCTCTGTTAAATTATTTTGTCAGTATAGTATCTCCTATCTCATCTTCATCTATTTCATATTGTCCGGAAGTTAAATTTCTTTGTAGAGCTTCTCTACATATTCATTCCACCTTTCATCTTTCCATTCTTTGCTAATAACTGATTTACCATCAACGTTCTTGATCTTCATGCAGCTGCCTTTTATTTTCTCCAATCTCTTTTTTTCCTGTTGACGCTATCTATCTTTCCCACAGTTACATATTCCTCCACAGACTAACATTTACCCTCTAGCCACCCCTGCTTCCCTACTATACATATGCTGTTAATCTCATTTTATAGTCGTCTGTACTCCATCTTACCTGCTTTATTTGCAGAATTTTTATGATTTCTCCTGTCATCAATTAAACTCTGCCAACGGCCGTGCTGCAGAGGATACACTGATTCCCGTTAGATCATCTAAGTTAAGCACAATCAGACTTTGCCAACACTGGATGGCTACCCGTCTGGGTCTGCCAAATGCTGCTGTGAAGTGGGGAATACTCATCCTTTGTGAGACCAATGGGGGAGTTACTTGATTGAGAAGTAGTGGCTCCGATTTGGCTAATCGACACAGCGGCCGGAAGTGTGGTGCGCTGATCCCCTTATTACCACATCCTGTGACGCTTTGGGACTGAGGCTGACCCGGCGACCGGTCGGTACCCTTTGGCCCCTCAAGGACTGTGTGGGACTGAGGTTAGTTTATCAGTTTAATACAATATTTCTTATCTTTATATTTTGTCCTCTGCTGCTTTCAGTATTTCATCTCCCAACGTTACCCACTCATCTTCTACTGTGTTACTCGCAACTCTTTCTGTGAACTTTTGCCTAAAGCTCTCTCTGTAATTGTCAAGATCTTGTGGTTCCTTCAATTCATCCACATCCATTCTCATTATTTCCCGAAGTGTCTCCACTTTTTTCGTGACGAATAGGATATGGTCAGAGTCTGTATCTGACCCTGGAGTTGTCTTACAATTTGAAACCTGATTCCGAAATTATTTCTTAACATAATAAAATCTCTCATACACCGTATACTTTCACGGCCGGCGTTGTCTTCATGTAAAACTTCCGGGCTGATAGCCCGTGATCTACTAATGAAACTTCTCCCTAATGTTTCGTCTCCACGAAACACCTCAGATGATATCTCCTGCAGATGTAAACGAAACGTTAGGGAGAAATTTTATTAATCATCCAAAACCTATCAAAGGTGGAGTTTTAAATGAAGACAATAAAACCTGGTACCCACAGAGTCTTCTGGTTGGTGTTGGCTTCATATATGTGTCATGTGATCAATGTGCTTATTTAATATTAGACCCACTCCTATAATACCGCAAATAATTTTGTATTCATAACTTTCTACTGACCTGACCAGAATTTCATTGAACTTCACTAATCCCCACTATATCTAATCTCAAATTATCCATTTACCTATTTAAATTTTCTAACTTCCCTGCCCGATTGACAGATCTAACATTGAACGCCTTGATCCATAGAATGACAGTATTGTCTTTCTTGACGACGACATTCTTTAGCAGTCTCCGAACGGATATCCCAGTGGGGAACCATTTTACCTGCATCATATTTTACCCAAGAAGATGCTGTCTTCACATAATCAAACAGTAGAGCTGCATGTCCTCGGGAAAAGTAACGATTGTAGTTTCTCCTTGATTTCAGTCATTCGCCGTGACTGCCATATCAGTACTGAAATATTCAACACAGACCGTCAACCTATTTTTCGTATTTCGTCAAACTTTAAGATTTGTGTAGATTTTTGTTATTTGTTCTTTTTATTTTAATTCGATTCGCAGGAAGAGTAATTGAAAAACAAAAACTATTTTGAAATTTTCGTTGCCAGTACTGTAAAGCACATATTTTTATAGAACCAAAGTTGGACACTAAGTATTTTTACGAAACTCTGTAAATTATAATTATTGCGAAAAACGTGGGTTGTAATTATGCAGCATTTATCACCAAAATATGTAGGAAATCAATAGAACCTTGCGGTAAAAAGCCTTATTAGCAGAAAAATGATTTGTTTATTTTCACATATGACACGTTTCTCCTGTTCCAGGCGTTATCAGACAGTCGAATAAAATTCTTAATACTCAAGCAGTAAGGTGTACCCTAGCTACATATGCAGTCTCTTTTCATAACTGAAACCCGACATTATCACGTCGGGAACTTTCCCTTATGTATCCATTGCAGCTGCTGTAGCAGTACCAAGGGAATATGAAACGATTTCAATTAAAAAAATTTAATTTCGTAGGCTTCCACGGCCGGTGTCATTTTGAATAAAACAATTCTGGGTATTAGGTCGCGTCATTTTTTAAACACGTAGCAAATGAATTGCTGACATTTCGACCACTGTGCAGTGTGACTGTGACGCTGCCTAATACCCAGAATTTTTTTTTTTTTTTTTTTTTTTTTTTTTTTTTTTTTTTTTTTTCAAAATCGGTTAAAAGAACTTGGTTAATCACTTAATGTCTGATGTAATACAACAATATCTTTCTACGAAATGTTATTTGGAGTTAGTTGTGGATAAGTTGTTTTCTGAAGATGCTCCTTGGCAGAATGCACTTCATATATGTCGTCCATGTAATTGTATTCTGTGGTACACTTCAAGGTAATAATAAATAAACACAAAGAAATAAGAGACTTATGACCAGAGAGCACAAACGAAGATTCTCGCGGCAGTGAAATTTGATATTTACGACTGATGTTTCAAAACATGTGCTACTTCACTCCACACCTCAATATTTAAGAAATATCTCTGGCTTCTGATCGTGTGAAAGTATTGTCAACCATTCCTCAGTAGAAGTTCGCACTTCTCACTTAAAAATGTCTCCTGCATGATTAAAACTTGAAACAGTTGACTACCTGATTAACAGTGACGAATGTTTTCTTCTTTTTTTCAATTTTTGTTATTTTAAATTAACATGTTTTAATTCTCCTAGATCATATTCAGAATCTAAAATAAGATAAATAACCAAATATTTAATAACTTGACATTTTCATTATAATTAGATTGTAAAATGAATAGAACTATCGTTTAACATAGTTGTGAATAAATGAACCTTGTAGTTCGGTCTGCAACCCGTTCATCCGGTGTCGTTACAAGTAGTGTGCTTTATGAGTGCATTTCCAATTTTAGATATATCGGGTTGAGGTAGAAGTAAGGGGATGTAGGGGAAGGTACATGTTGGGGAAGGGAGAAAATGTGTAAGTTGGCTAGGCGGACGAGACGGGGGCGGGGGCCAGCTGCGAGAGTGATGGGAGAAGAGAGGAAACAATTAGGATGATGGGGGGGGGGGCGGTTGAGATTTAAGAAAGTATGAACTTGCAAAAACATTAGTACATCAAAGTATTTTCTTTTTTGTTACCATGTAATAAAAAAGAACGAACTAATTAGTGGGGTATACTATAGAAACCATACAAAACCGTGTCGAAAATATATGAGATAGTAAAAAGAACCTGTTTTATGTGCCAGTGCCAACGCACCTTATATTAATACATTCCCTTTTGTTCAGCACACATAGAATGTTACGTGATATCGAAATTCAATAGTCCACCTTTATTAGATGTTATGAGGTTACCTTCAAAGGATTCGGTAGGAATACTTGAAAGGCTATATAATTGGCTGCGATATTCCTTTCTCTTGCTCACAGGCCTTAATGACCACGATGTCGACGTCAAGCTTTTACCTCCTACTCATCGCATGCTCTCCTTTCTCTCTCTCTCTCTCTCTGCCCCTGTGTGTGCCTAAGGAATAGCTCCTTTGTCTGCGCCACCAGTAATTATCGTCTGTTGTACCGAATACTTGCTACACCGCCTCATCTCTGAGATCCATAAGGCTGCGAGAAGCCGTGCCGCTCTGCGGCGGGATGAGTATTTGCGCAGCAGTCTTTCCATCGCCGCCCTTTGTAAGATAACGGAGTATTAGCACCGCAGGCGCGCTCTGCGGAGCTCAGACAACAGCAGCAGAAGCAGCAGCCAGTCCGCCCCCCGCGCCAAGTTTGTTGGCAAAGCGGCTGCTGCCTGCTGGCTGCTGGCTGCTACCCCGCCCCCGCCACGCAGCCGACATACGCCCTGCCGCCCCGGCGTGTCGCCCACGTGTGAGGCTGCCCCCACGCCTACGCAAGAAGCGTCGCCCTGTGCGCCGTTTTTGCGACCGCACTAATCCCGTAGCTCTCGTCTGGCGCAGATGCTCGGCGCCATGGAAATGAGAGCCGGCCAACCTCACCCTTAGGAGAACACCGACGCTGCGCACATCCCCGCTCGCAGGCTTGCGTGTGTCCTGAAGCGGCCTATCTGGGACACACTCCCGAAACACAAACGCCAGTCTGACAGTTCCACTAGAGTGAATTATGTGAGATACTGTAAACATAAATTCGTAATAATTACAACGTTTCCAATAAAATTCTACGAATAGCCCTGTAACATTAACATTGATGAACTATGTTCTACAGTTACCTTATTGTCCTTAGAGCTTGTGTTTCATCCCTATAAACACGTACCACCATCTATGCGTTTCTTTAAAATTATTCTTATCTCGTTCATACTTCTGTTCTCAGTTCAGAACCAACGCAGTGAACAAAGTACTTGTCCAACAGGTCTAACAAGGAACACACACGATGCTCATAAGAAGTGGTGGGGGCAGGTTGTCAACATCGATCGCTATGCTGGTGCAGCGTTGTGATTTGCCTGTGTTGTCCGATCAACCATTCTGATTTAATTCATCGAACAATATTGTCAGAGGTTGAATGCAAGAAGGGAAAATAAGCAAGTGTTGCAAGTGTTGCATCAACTTTGTTCCAAGGTCTCCTGAAGACTAACACTGAATGTGTACATAGCATCAGAACATTGTTTCTTAGATTGTCCATGGATGCCACTCAACCCACAAACCCCTCAGGGGCTCAGTATTAATTTGTTGAGTACGGGCTTGGCGAACCCGGAGTCCTGAGCTGGGGAATGGCAAGCGCCGCCAGTCCTCTAGACACCGTAACCTCTGGGCACGCTTCAGCGAGCACCTTGTGGCGCGGCGATGGAACGTTGTGTGTATCTGGGAATGGGGATCTTAGCTTGACCGTTCGGATCGCGAGATGCTGATGGGATGCATGGCTATTGAAGTGGAAGTCGTTAGCGAGCAACCTTTGGGGATACTGCCGCACCTCAGTTGTATAAGGCTTACCTAGGCATGTGGAGCTCTGTCTAGGTGGACATTTAGTTCCCTACCTGCTCGTTGGACCGAGATGGACCCTCTGAGAAATTTTCCACCTCCTAATAGGATGGGTGTACCACTGGGGGGGGGGGGGGGGGGGGTACCAGTACCCAACCTACCTAGAGGACTAGGGTAGCCGGTCCTCCGGATTCTGCACAGAAAAAAAAAGCTTGTAATATACAACAGAACACATGCTGCTCCACAGAATATGTTTATTGTAGTGAAGAGAAAAGCGGACACTTTTGAAAATTCGTCCCCTTTTTACGTACAGAAAGCTCTAGAGGGAATTGCTGGCGATCTCAAATCAGACAAACGCTTACGCAATGGGACATTGTTGGTAGAAACTTCCACTGCCCAACAGGCAGTGAACCTTCAGAAAGCTAAATGCCTCGGCGAATATACTACAGAGACCGAACTGCACAACACCCACAATTACAGTAAAGGCGTTGTTAGTTGTAGGGATTTAGTGGGCATTCCAACTGATGAACTAAATGTTGAGTGGCCTTCAGAAGGGATCGTTGATGTACAAAACAACACAAAAAGTGTACAATCCGACTGCTTCATCCTCACCTTTAATAGTCCAAACTCCCGGCCAAGGTCACAACAGGCTTCCTCCGACGGAATGTTGGACCCTATGTCCCAAACCCAATGCGGTGTTTGAAATGCCAGTGGCTTGGGCACACTGCTCTCGGTTGTAAGGGTGAGGCGACTTGCGGCAAATGTTGGAAGGCGTCCCATGAAGGTAGTGATTGCACTCCACCTGCAAAATATTTGAACTGTTCAGCGGACCCTCCAGTTTGGAGTCGCTTATGAAGTGTGTACCTTGAGGAGAAGAAAATACAGGAGATTAAGACCACAAGACGGATCCCTTATGCAGAGGCCAAAAAGATCTTTCAGGCCATCCAACCTCCTGAATTTCACACTTCCTTCGCTTCTGGACTGCAGAAACCTGTTCCTAAAGTTGATGCTTAAACCCAGACTGATGTTGCTAGCACCTGCACGTGCCAGTGCACATGTAAGGCAGCAGAAGCTTTAACGTCGACAGCCCTTCCGAAAACCGCTGAAAAAGCTACATGTACTACTTTTGCAGCACCCTCTGTTCCAGTAACTGCAGATGCTGCACTCACATCCACCATAGTTGCAACCACATCCACCACAGTTGCAACCACATCCACTATAGCATCAACCAAACCAAAAAGAGTTTAAACGAGTGATTCAATTGTCGGATTATGTGGAAGTTATTATTCGTGATGGTACATCTAATCCAGCTCCCAAAAAACAGGTAGTTGGATGTCCCTCAGGGGCAAACATGTCGCCGCAACACGTTCATTGTCTCCATCTCGGATGAAAGAGAGAGATGGCTCCAATACTGCAGTGAAAGTTGCAGGTTTTCAAGGCACATGGGGAGGAATTGCGTTTATTGTCTCAGGGAAGACCAATTTGTATATGCCCGCAGGAGACAAATTTTTAATCTACCGACTACCCCGAGGTGGCTATGTCCTACACAAGAAGGTCGACATTAGCAAAGAGACAGAGGCGGTGTGGCTTTTTTTTAATAATACGGCCTATCACTCAGAGCCCCTCTCTCTGACCACACAGTTACCAGCCGATGCAGTATCTATGTGCATCAGCGTCTGACGGAGTGCTCCCTGTATCTGTCGACTCATGCCACCTTTGATATAGAGGCCCTCGCAGATCTTCTTACACATCTTCCCCAATCATTTATCCTCTGATCTGATTCCAATACACAAAGCGTGCTTTGGGACTCTGCCAGTACCTGCCCCAGAGGTCATTGAGCGCACATTTATTAAACACGGGACAGCCCACCCATTTTTGTACTGCAACAGGGTAGTTCTCAGCCATAGATCTCTCGCTTTTCTCTCAAGCCCTCGCCCACTCTACTCAATGGGAAATGGTCGATGACCTGCATGGCAGTGACTATTTCCCCATCTGGCTTCACCTGCCAGACTGAGTACAGCCCGATTGCAGACCACCTCAAAGGGCGATCAGCAAAGCCGAGTGGACCCTGTTCAGCCAACTCGCTGAGCTGGAAACTCGTGACTATGTCCAGGAATGGGTGGAGTGTATTACGCGCACGCTGCACAACGCTGCTGAACCATCTATGCCTCTGTCGTCAGGACAGCCGACACGGCAGCCTGTCCCTTGGTGGCTCCCGAGTGCCGCTCGGCTATTAGGGCCAGGCGTGCAGCTCTGCGTATGTTTAGGCGCTGCCCGACTGCAGACAACCTCGCGGCCTTTGGGACGGCGAGGGCAAAATGTCGCCAAATTATAAGAAAGAACCGAAAGAGATCTTCGCAACACTTCCTGATTACCGTTCCCCATCCACTAAAAGTTCCACAGTATGGAAGACCACATGGAGGACGTGCACAATGTCTCTTCTTTTTTGTCGTTTTGAAGACGGCTCATAGTCCTAGAATACGTATGTGACGTCTGGCAGGCAGCGTGTGACACATTACGGACCAAAGTATTTCAGTGACTTTTCCGATAGCCCAAGGTTCCGTATAGGGGTAAAAATACATACCAGATCTCCTGGGCTGTACACATCAGGTCGATGATTGGTGTTATACCTCTGACGGTCCGGGCGTCCAGTATCCGTATACGAGCCAGCTGTCTTGCTTCTTCGACCCATGCAATGAGCTGTTTCACATAGTCATCCTGAGTGTCGTCCGGTTGGAACGGAAACAACGGATCCACTGTCGTCTCAGCTTCACGACCATGGAGCATGAAAAACGGCGTGAAACATGTAGTGTTTTGCCTTGCTGTATTATGAGAAAGTGTCACGACTGGAAGTACTGTATCGCAATCCTTCTGCTCAACATGGATGTACATCAACTACATATCTGTTTACGTCGGTTAAAACGTTTTATAAGACCATTTGTCTGAGTATGGTAGGCAGTTGTGATTCTGTGAACAAAGTCGCAACCTGAAATTACCTCTGATACTAGTTTTGACATGAATACTTTCCCTTGGTCAAATATCATCATACGTGGAGTACCATGCTTGAAACTAATGTCTTCTGCTATGAAGTTTGCGACCTTTGGAGATTCTGCAGTCGGCACAGGTTTGGTGACAGCGTAGCGGCTAAGGTAATAATTATACATCATTTAAAGGTTGTCAACTTCGGAAACCTACGTAAAATGTCGATTACAACCCAGTGGAATAGGTACCAGATGTCCTGAAGGTAACTGTGGCACATGCTTCTGTCTCGGGCACTGCTTACAATGATTCACATAGTGCTTGACACATCAATAGAGACCTTGCCAGTAACACCTGCATCTGATTATGTCTAGGGTCTTCACGAATCCCATATGACCTAATACTGGAGAGACCTGGAAATACTTGAGAATAACTGGCCAGAGATGAGCTGGAACAACAAGTAGTCATTTGGGGCCCAGTGGATCGTAGTTGCTTTTCTACAGTGTACTGTTTATATGTTGAAACTCTCCTTTGGTCGGTTCTCCTTTCTCCAAGACCACTTTGATTTGTAATAATGCTGGATCGTCCTTCCGTTCAGCTGCAATGTCACCTAACTCAGTGAGGGCTGAATCTTCATCCATACCATTGTGTTCGGCTATTGGATTTCTCGAAAGGCAGTCGATGTCCTTGTGTTGGTGCATATTTTGGAATACCACTGTGACGTCATATTGTTGGAGTCTTAATGCCCATCTTGCTAGTCGCCATCTTATGGGTCCTTCAGACTGGTAAGTCAACATAAAGTATGGTGATCTGTCACGACGGTGATTTGCTTACTCAATAAATACGGCCGGAACTTGTTGATGGCCCAGATAACGGTGAGATATTCCTTCTCGGATGTAGTTCATCTCGGACATTGAGGGAACTCTTGATGCATAGGCTACCACCTTTCCAGCGCCTTCCTGAGTTTTTACAAGCACTGTACCAATCTTGCAATGTACGTGCCATGTTACAAAAGCCTTTTATGAAACGTCGGTAGTAGGAGAACAGCCCGAAAAATCTTGTCATATCGCGGATGTGTTGAGGAGATGGAAATTCTGTGACCGTCCTAATTTTTTCTGGATCAGGACAGACACCATCTCCGTGCAGTAGGTGCCCCAGAAATTGTATCTCTTTGGAGACGAAGAGGTACTACTTTGGGTTGAGGCGGAGTCCTGCTGTCTGAACACACTTCAACGCAGTTGACAAGTGGCTTAGATGTTCCGCAAATGTCCTTGAGAAAACGACAATGTCATGTAGATAACAAAGACATGTTGTCCATTTAAGATGTCAAAGCAAGTTGTCCATCATGCATTCGAATATGGTCGGGACATTGCATAGTCCAAACGGCATGACCTGGAATTCATAAAGGCTGTCTGGTGTAAAAAAATCAGTCTTCTCCATTTCAGCTTCTGTCAACCTCGTCTTGCCAGTAACCTGTCTGCATGCCCATTGTTGTGAAGTCTGTAGGTCCTTTCAAACAGTCTGAGGTGTAGACATCTCTTTTTGTGATTTGGTTCAGCCACCAATAGTTGACACAGAAACGCTACGTGCGATCCTTGTTCTTCACGAGATCCATCGAAGACGACTAAGGACTCTCTAAAGGTTGAATAATATCATAATGCAACATCTTCTCCACTTCTTCCAGAATTATTCGTCTTTCAGCTGGCGACACTTTACGACCGCTGGCTAATTGGTTGATTATTCTTAGTATTGGTACGGTGCTTTATCGTGGGCTGTTTCTCCCGGCTCTTCTCCTGCCTGGCCTGGAATACACCTGAAAATTGGTGTAGTGTGGTTAACACCTACTGACGTTGTTTCTGCGTGAGGCTGGGCCCTATACGCAAATCGATAGTAGTTTCCTCTAGTGCATTGTCGGTAGTAAAGTTCGTCGATGACGTTGAGCTCACCGTCCTGGACTGGTTCAGCTGTTCCAATACACATACAATGGGAATGAATTGCGATTTTTCGTGAAAAACCGTGATCCAAAGTTCTCCTCGACCACCTGTAATACTTATAATAGCCGCTGGTATGTAATTTCCTTTGTTGTAATTAGCTATATGCGATCAGGCTCTTCACCGCCATCTCGTCTGCTGACGGCAGGATCTTAACATTTTCGACAGCAAACAGCCTCCCAGTACTCGTCGGAACGGCTTCCTCAATTTGTAGCCCATATCTTCCTCAGTCAATGACACCCTGAAGGATGTCCCACCCATGGTATGATGGGTACATTATGTTAATACGACAAAATCAAAAGGCTGCGTCCTGTTGTTGATGGTATTCGTGCGATACTTGTTCCTGCCGGCAGAACGTATTTTCCGTTTGTGACCTTCAGCAAAATTACTCTTGTGTCACAGAACATTATCTAGTTAGCGGTGGTAGTCATTCGACAATACAGAGAACGAAGCTCCGGAATTCACTAGTGCCTAACAGGTTGGCGGTCGATCTTTATCTGCATGGCATACTCTGCAAAACACATTTAAATGCGTTGCAGAGCGTTCATCGAACTACCGTTATACTATTTATCTCCCATTTAATTCTCGAATAGCGCGCGGGAAGAAAGAACAACTGAATCTCTCTCTGTTATCTCCTATTTTATTCTGATGATCATTTCTACCTATGTAAGTGGGAGTCAACAATATATTTTCCCATTCGGAGGATAATGTTGGCGATTGGAGTTTCGTAAGTACCCTACGCTGCAGTGATAAGCATCGTTGTTGACTCCCATCCCAGATCCTGTATCATTTCCGTAACGCTGTCTCCCCTGTATCGTGAAAACGATCTGCGCTTCTTTGGACCCTTTCGATATCCTCCGTCAATCCCACCTGATAAAGATCCCACACTGGGCAGCAATACTCCACAAAAGTACGGACAAGTGTAGTGTATGCAGTGTCTCTAGTACTTCTGTTGCATCTTTTAAAACTTCTACCCATAAAACGCAGTCTCTTGTTCGCATTTCCCACATTATATACGTGTTCATTCCAGTTTAAGTCTGAAGTAACAGAAATTCCTAGGTATTTCGTGGACTTTACGGCCTTCACGTTTGATTGATTTATCTTGTAAGAAAATTTTAACGGATTCCTTTTCGTACTCATGTGGACGACTTCGCACTACTCATTATTTAGAGTCAATTGCCAATTGTTACACCATAGTGATATCTTATTCAGATCGTTCTGCAGTTGGTTGTTACCTTCAGATGATTTTGCTATACCGCAAATGACGGCGTCGTCTGCAAACAACCTAAGAGAGCTATTCAGATTTCACCTAAATCGATTATGTAAATAAGGAACAGCAGAAAAAAATGTTAAAATGTTTGTAAATCTATCGCACCAATCTGCGTGGCCATCAGTCCGTAGCTTACAAACTACTTAAGGTAAACTAACCTAAGGGCAACACATACATTCATGACCAAGGGAGGACTCGACCCCCGACTGAGGAAAACCGCGCGCTCTGCATCGAGGCGCCTTAGACCGCTCGGATACTCTACCGTGGCGCAGTGGACCAATAACATTACCCTGTGGTACGCCCGATGTTACCTCTGTTTTAGTCGATGCCTTACCATCGATTACTACTGTGTCCTCTCTGATAGGAGATTCCCCATGCAGTCTCAAATTTGGGGCGACATACGTCGATGATAACGTCAGTGAGATATCTCGACATCTTTGCGACTGTCGTCCATGGAGGAATCATTTGCGGCGACCTCAGCTCCGTAGATGGCCGGCTCGAATATTTTTCCTGAAAACGGCGGCTAGGCGAGCGGCTGGTATCTAAGGCGACGGTGAACGGCGGCGGCGTGTTGGAGAGCGACCACGTCCACGATACGGCGACGCGCTCCGCCATTAGGTCGACAGTAATTGTCTGCAGTTGGCTACCGGTTAAAGGACTGCTCCGATGGTTGGCGTCTTGCGGCACAATAATTGTCAAATACTCGTCTTCTCTCCCTACAATATCGTATGATATGACCGGGAAGGCCACAGAGAAAACACAATGGCGTGTTGTCTTCTGTCCTCCAGATATCTGTCCTCCTTCGAGGCTTCACAGTTGCCAGAGGAGTTCGCTGTGCTCGCGTCGGTCGGTTCCCAAGCTGCCGTTTTGCGGCTGCGGCGCACGACATAGCAAGGCGAAGCCAATCTTCGCGGCGGGTGCGATTGACGGGGTTGACAGTCACTAATGTTTGAAATACCTCTTCCTCCGCAGTGTCGTCTTCTTCATGATATACAGGACTGACATCCATGGAGATTACCTGGTGCTCTTTTGATCCAACAGTGCCGGCTGCCTTAAACTGTTGTGATTCTTCTCTCACAATTTGTCGTATGAGAGAAGCAAAGTCAAGCTGGTCTTCCACTACGGTCATAGGGTCTAGATTCGGGAGTCTGTCATACTTCTTTTGTCGACCCATCCTTTATTGCATATCTTCAGTGTTCTGGCACCATTGGATAAACTCTTGTGTCGTCGAAACGCCTTTTAACAGAAGAGTTTGCTACATGTCTTCCACAATGCTCTTCATCAGGTGTGAGACTTTATCGGCCTCCGTCATATCAGCGTTACTTACGTGATATAGGGCCAAAACATTCTGTATATAAGACTTTGTTGACTCACCATGTCGCTGGGCCCTGTTCTTCAGTTGCTCTATTGATAAACGAACTTGCCGCTGGTGGTCTCCAAGTGTCTTCTTAAGTTGTCTGGAATTTTTCCCAGCTATCGAGCTTGTCGTGGTTACTTACAAACCACTACTGTGCTGTTCCATCCAAGTATAAATATATGTTTTGCAAGCCTATAATGTGATGCCACCTATTAGGCTTGGCGACTCAAATCCTTTCAGCTATTTATTTGGTTCCTGTCCATCGTCTCCCGAGAACACCGATGGGTGTCTGTTGTGCAGCTGGCTTACCGCTGTTTTGACATCCATAGGTCTTTTGACATACAGACCTTCGGACGTTGGTAGTCAGTATACCCTTTGTATTGCGGTTCTTGTCCGTGTAAGCGACGGCTCTTTCACAGGTTTATTGCTAACAGAAGCGTACCCTCAGTACAGACTGACTCCTGACCCACTGTTTCTACTTACAACTTTCTGGAACTTACAAGTACATTAAACATAAGAAAGAAGTAGACCGTTTTAGAAATAGTGAATATCAAGAAATTTTTTTTTTCTGTCCTTGGCGGGATTTGAACTAGGGACAGGAATCACAGCGATGTGCGATGCTAACCATTGCGCCACGAGTTCCGTCGGAAGACTGGAGGCAATATTACAAAAGTACAATGGACTTCTTGTACAGTATGGTTCAACTGCACTCTGTGTGCAATTGATTTGGCAATGTATAGGGCTATTACTTGTACATTACCCACGTTTAAATTGGTTCTCGCAAAAACAGCACTGCTCGTGCAGCTTCGATAGGCAGCGTTGACAATGTACTTATTGGTTCGAAAGTAGGCGCCACGTACTTTTACAGAATCATTATATATATAAATCTGCCTGACTGCCTTCATTTCTTGTTTTAAATGAAAGGATTGTTACATATATTTGTCATCAAGCATCATAATTCACTTAACTCTAGCCTTCCTTTTTTTGTACACAAATGGCTGTGGTTATTTAATCGTATTTTTTTAATATCTTCGGTTCTGATTCAGATACGCAGTTCTTTTTGACCTAGGAATCAAGACCTATCACCTGTGTTTTTAAACAATGGCAGTGATGGATTCTGATGAATACTATGAGTGCACATTCAAATTCCATTCATAACATTTTTGCTATGACAATAAGCACATCTTCGGGTCTGGAAATTAAACATTAACGTCGACAAACAGCTAACATTGTCTAGAAAGAACTATTGTAAACAATAATACTGTATATCCTGCTACAATATATAATTAAATATTATGATTTGACAAATATATACGTTTACCTTGCTACTCAGCAACCTGTTGGTGCTACCGAAAAATAGTCAATTCATAGTTTCACTCACCTCGTGACGATTCTCTTCTTCAGCAGTCGATCCAGTGCTAACCTGACTAAAAACGAGAACCGCAATTCCACTGTAAACAGCTGTGTATAAAAACTAGGTGGAGATTGTACTTTTCAATCAGTTGCATTTTCCTTAAATTGTTTATGAATGATGGGATCTATTGCGTTAAAATGATGTTAACACTGGATTTTGTACGATCTAATTATTATTTAAATCATTATCTAGGGTACAGTTCACTACCAAGCCCGTGCTAAATGACGCAATAACTACACCCACACTCCAATCTCACTAGGAAACCCAGTTTATAGTAGTTTACCCTGTCAGCAAAAATGTTCTAAGAGAGGTTTTCATTTCAATAAGCTCGCAAAATGCTACGCAAATCAGTCCATATATATCTTCACACATTCTTGATTAGTGTAACATGCCACGCAGTTTCAGTATTACATAATATCATAATTTTCATTAAAATAAAGTAATTTCACTTCTCGACTGTCCACACGATATACTAAACATGTTGATATACTTTTTAATCCAATAAACGAGCAGTTTCCGCAAAATAGTTCCAGTTAGTTCGGAACGCAATCATGGAGATGTTACCAATTTCTTGTATAAACTCCTACTTCTGTCTTGCATCAAAGTAAATGTGAAAGTTCTCGAATGAATGCGTGCAATGCTGTAATCTGATTGGCTAAGGATATTGGTAACTAATGAGATCACAGAGAGTCCGCACTAGCCCGCGCTTTCAATTTACGCCCATCAAAAACTACGAACTTTCAAGAACTATACGCAGAAAAAAATAGTTTAGAAAATATTAAGTAATACAATATCCCCAACTTTAAGTAATTAACCATGGCCGCGGTTGAGTAGCCGAGCGGTCTAAAGCGTCTCGCTGCGGAGCGCGCGGTTGCTCGCCGTGAAGGTTCGTGTCCTCTCTGGAGCATGGGTGTGTGTGTTTGTTCGTAGGTTAGTTTACCTAGGTTTAAGTAGTTTGTAAGCTACGGACTGATGACCACGTAGTTTGGTCCGATAGATTTACAAACATTTGAACATTTGAATTAACCATGTTACGTGTACTGCCACTTTCCGTGTTACCATTAACTGACGAAATATTTATAATCAATTTCTCCATTAATATTCTCATACACACACACATGGAAAATACCTTTCAAACATGAGACTACGTGAATATTTATCAACTTATTTCGTCAGCTCACTATCAGGTCTACCAAAAATTCACATACATGTAACTTAACACGAAACTTTAATTCAGTATATTAACTTCCAAATATTGCAATAAATGTTTTTTTCAATACATTCAATTGTTCATTTGAATACCGCCTATATACACGTCTGCAGAGCGCTGGCCTCTGTGTTTCAAAACTAACACTACGTGCAGATGTTGCGCTCTAGTATAGCACACCTGACGCCGACCGACACTCGGCAGTCTGCCTCACTGACCGGCGCAAAGCAACCGAAAAAAATTCTGAAATAAATACAGATACAGGGCAGTGCATAGCCGCTACGCTGCAACCTATTTCCACTTCACGTCACAGACTACGAACGGTGCGAAGTATTCCCAAGGTTCATCTACGTATAATGATCTAGATAAAAACCCGGCGATGCCCCGGTATTTATTTATTCCGGGAACCAGGTAGTACTTCTCCTATCCATTGTATCTCTGTCCAGTTCCTTTTATTTCCAAAATTATGTTCTATTTATCGGAGAACATATAACACATAATGCTGTCTTACATAATGTACAAAATTATAAGTGCAGTATCGAAACAAAGAAAAGATAGTAGTCAAAATACAAATGACATAAAATTCGTAAGATCTCATATTTATTGATTTACATGTTGTACAATTGTATAATTTTTTCAGGTATATATTAATTTGTATAAGTGCTGTTTGTCTGTAAAATCTCTTGAGAATCCATTTAGGAGTAAACGAGTAATAGATTAAAACTTGGTGCGTGATGGGGCAGTTTGCCATGAACGTTACTATTTATATGCTCTTATCTCATGAACTACGTGTCGTACTGTGATACGCCGAGCGAGGTGGCGCAGTGGTAACGCACTGGACTCGCATTCTGGAGGACGGTGGTTCAAATCCACCTCTGGTTTTCCGTGATTACCCTAAATCACATCAGGCAAATGCCGGGATGATTCCTTTCAAAGTGCATGGCCGAATTTATTCCCCATCCTTACCCAAAACTCTGAGCGTTAGCTTCGTCTCTAATGATCAAGTTGTCGACGGGACGTTAAACCCTAAGCTTCCATCCTTCCTTCGTACTGTGATACAATTTCTAAAGTAGATTCATCTCTATGTGTGTATACTGTATGTAAAATTTCCTGCAACTACAATATGTAGTGTATAAATTATAATTGTAACGTCATACCGAATGTCGTAGTTTTAGTCCATGAACAGCGGAAAAGTAGTAAGCGAGAAACTTCTTTAATTTTGCTATGGTTGTCAGTGATAAATAGTCCAATAAAGGTTTGAAATTATGTTTAAAGTCTATTGCAAGTCGCTAAGTAAAGTAGTTCTCATATACTGTATTCATAAAGTCTCGTCACATAATGTGGCAGTTACTTACAACTCCTATTGTTTATGACGTTATAACTGCTGAACCATATGTCGTGTGTGGCTCTTACCAATACAGAATTGGTACCTCATGGTAAGGAAGATGTGCAGCAAATTTGGTTGATGTCGATCCAGTGGTTTAGGAGGAAATGTACAACAGTTTCGCGTAATGCATCCGTTTTTCTCGCATCTCATCGTTTATGACGTCATATCTCGTGAACTATATGTTGTATGTGATCCTTAAACTTACGGCGATCGCTCGCATGGATTGAACCTTATGTGTGCAAAATGTCATAAAGACTGGAATAAAACTGTAAATTTGTATGCAATACGTATGCACAACACACAAACATACGGACACACTGCTTTAAGATATTTTTTGTATCACAACGAAGTTGTTTGTCATTTCTAACATCATTTCGAATTATGTAAAATGTAAATTGCTGTTAAGGAACCACGTAGCCCAGTTACTAGATTTCTGAATCCGCACAACGAGCTAAATTCTACCATACAATGGAACAGCCTCTCCGCATATTAGGACTATATAGCACGCATGCAAAGGGAAAAAATGTATGCCGCGGCGGAGTGGCCGATCGCTTTGAGGTGCTATGCTCAGATGCTCGAAGCCGTTCCCCGTCGAGGGTTTCGAATCCTCTCTCGGGCGTGGATGTTTTTGTTGTCTTTAGTATTAGTTATTTTATAAGTAGTTTGTAAGTATAGGGACCAATGACTCCGCAATTATGTCCCATAAACGTAACAAACATTTGATTTTAAAAGAAAAAGTATTTTCGACAGAGATCCATTGTAGTAGTATCCATCCCCTCTCCCATCTTAACGAGTGACATCTGGGAGAAATTTCATGAGTACAGCAGATAAGTCTATCTAACAGACGTGCTCGCTAATATCTGTATACAAGATACAATTTCTACGACACTGAATTACACCTTCTGAAAATATGGTTGGTTCCACTAAAGAACTGCACATATGGAGAGGTCGGGACAAGTTCAGATGTGCGATCGTAAGGTTCAGTGACCACTTAAAGATTAGGTCACATCATGTTTACAACGATCATCAGAGCTCATCCAAGGTGTAGCCTTGATGACCTGACGTGCGCAAGCTGTAATTGCTAAATAATGTCCACTGTACAGTAAGTACTATGTTAAAGTCGCTTGGATTTTATCATGTTTTGTTCCTTTTGTTTTCGCTTGCTTAACATTCCTTGAACGTAAACCACTGATGACCGTGATATGTAAAAAGAAAGTGTGTCTAAAATTTTCGTATGAGGGAAATTACATACTGATCTATGAAAATGTGTGTGTCTCGTGATGAAGGATTATGGTTTAACTCCGAAAATACCAGATCAAATACGACGAACGCGTAATAATTCTTTTCTTGGCTGCCGACATCTGTCAGTATATAAAGATTTCCTATTCAGATTTATTGTTGCGGATTGGTGTGCCAAGTAATGTGCATACAGCGATTGCGCGTACGCAGTACGGTCAACCTGGGAGGCCAGCTTCCCCTATTACGCCTACAGCGGACCACCCGCGGCTTTCTATCGATCTCCCCTCCTGCGATTACCACATCTTCGGTCCCTTGATGGTATCCGGATAGGGCCGTTGCCCATGGAATATACCGACCAGGCAACATACTGAATTTCAGGGCATGCACACTAGATGCATGCGCAAGATGAGGCTGTAACCTTTTGAAATCTTAGTGAGTTAACCCTCTAGCGGTCGCATAGGTTTACTGAGTTTACTGAGACTTCGTATTTTCTCTCTAAATTAAAATTAGGCATTGTTTCGGTGCTCGCGGTTCCACCTATCTTTAAGTTGGACGTCTCTCGGTCACTTACACTGTTGATATATTTGTAGCGACTGGCTACAATTGCAACTTATTATTCTCCGTATTATTTTTAGAGTACAAAGTCAACCACGCGAAGGTGATGTAAGTATATTTTTTATGGTTATTGTGAATACAATCTTTAATATTTGTTAAAATCCTTCACTAGCAAATATGTTTTACTTTTATTTCTACTTTTAGGGCTTTTTTCAAGAACAAAAGTATTATCAAAGTAAGACACAGAAGGATTTCTAAACGAAAATAAGATTCTGTCGACAGCACGTGTTCCGAATTTAACTGGACTGACGTGGAAGAAGAACAAATAGTAATTAGTTAACACAACAATGAATCAGATATAGAAGTAATTGCATCAGAGACAAGAGGGCATAAATATGTTGAAGAAGAGGAAATGAAGATGAAGGTGACGATAATTTTGATTTTAAATGTCAGAACCTAGTGGTACGAGGAAAGTATAACAGCTATAACGACAAAAAAAAAAAAAAAAAAAAAAAAAAAAAAAAAAAAAAAAAAAAAAAAAAAAAAAAAAAAAGAACCTTAGACATATTCTGCCTGGTTCAAAGAAGTCCGCTAAGGATATTACTTAATATCAAGCATATTAAGGAAGTAAATTTTGCGTCTCTAACAAAATCGATTACTTGTTGAGATAGTCAACCACGCGACCACTGGTGATAGGAAAATTGATGCGACCACTAGACGGTTAAATACATCGTCTATATACAACAAGTGACTTTTTTCCAATAATAACCTTTAAATAAGGCTCGTAGAGTGGGTAATTCCTGTCGGACGTAGATGTGCAGTGGGACGTTATGGATTTAATCACACTAAAGGATACGATGTAAGGTAAACGCGTACCTCTGGCTCTGTAGCTTCATTATCACAAAGCTCGCGACATTTCGCTAGCTTAGGCCTTAAAGTGGAAAATTTTTAACTGGCCCTTATGTAACTAAGCTAATTCTTACTCAAAGTAGCTGTGTTAAATAATAACCACCACATTTATTGCTTAAAAATATGATAGCATGCTGAGAGAGAGAGAGAGAGAGAATTGCTATGAATATTGTCGTCGTCGACCACTGCCGATATTTCGACAGAACACCCTGCCATTCGCAAAACACAACTGCACTCAAAGAAGCAATGTGCAAGCGAATTTAAAACCTCAGTTTGTAAAGCAAGGAAGATAACACACACAGTACAACAGAGCCAAGACAACCAACGATAACCAAACATCAAAAATATCGAAAGTGACAATTAATCAACAGGATGGCAGCATCAATTCTGCACCTGTGTTATTGACGAAAGACAGTGCTGGATACCAAGCAGAATTTAAATAAAAACCACCATCTCTGTTTATAAGGTCGCTTGCTAGTTTAATCTCAAGGCCGGTGTATCGAGCACAAACCTTACACACGCTTACAATAGCCAAAGAAATCCGCTGTTGCAAAACTGTCTTGGCACCGGTCAGCCTATGGAATATAATAACAAAGAGTTTACGACATGCATTTCCACCTATTAGGACAGTGTTATTAAGGAAGCTGTTGAAATTTAACTACTAAGCCGCGTTACAGAGGAGGTGGATTTTGTTTAAATTCTGCTTGGATTCCGACATTGTCTGTCGTCAAAAACAGAGGGACAGAATTACTGCTACCTCACCTGTTGATCGATAGTCACTATCGATATTTCTGATGTTAGGTCATCTTTGGTGCCGAGCTGTCTGGAGCGCCACGTTGCGGATCGCGCGGCCTCCCGCGTCTGGGTATTCGAATCCCCCCTCGGGCATGGATGTGTGTGTTGTCTTTAGCTTAGTTTAAGTGGTTTGTAAGCTACGGAATAATAATCAGGCAGTTAGGTCCGATAGATTTACTGACATTTGAACATTTCATCTTTGGTTGTGTTGACTCTGTAGTGACATGTGTGTATCTTAACTTCCTTGTTTACCCTTTGCAAACCGAGGAATTAAATTCGATTGCACATTGCTTCTGTGAGTGCAGTTGTGCCTTGAGAATGGGCGGGTGACCTCCTGTCGAAATATCAGCGATGTTCGTAAAGCTACCGGGCCAAACTGCTTGGTCATCAGTCCGTAGCTTACAAACTACTTAAACTAACCTAAGAACAACACACACACACACACACACACACACACACACACACAATCACACGCACATGCCCCAGGGAGGACTCGAACCTCCGGCGGCGAGAAATCGCGCGCTCCGCAGCGAGGCGCCTTAGATCGCTCGGCTACTCCACCGCGGCGAGATATCAGCAGTGATCGACGACGGCACCCGGCAGCATACCTGCAAGTTGTTTGAAAATTCATTGTGCTAGTCAAAGTTAAGGTTTCACAAAACACATAAAATTTATTTCAATGTTATTTTTTACAAAACATGTTCAAATGTTTGTATAGCTTATGGGACTTAACTACGGGGTCATCAGTCCCTAAACTACCAAAATACTTAAGAACTAACTAATTAATACTATGGACAGCACAAATATCCATGCCCGAGGGGGTTTCGAACCCCCGACAGTAGTGGCCGTGCAGAACGTGACTGGAGCGCCTCAGTCCCCTCGGCCACCGCGGCCGGCTATTTTTTAAAAACACATTAAGTAACTACTCCCATTTATGTACGAAAAATTATATCGTCCATATTACCGGTAAAGCTCGCCTGGCAACTAGCAATGCTTTCATAGGACTCCGTTTTAATTTCGTCTGTAATTTGTGTATTGTATAGTCCCGTACACTTTTCTGATTTCATAAATCTCCCATTCCCATCCCCTCAGGAGCGATAACCATAGCAGTTACGTCATCCTATCCAAAAGAAACAACCCCCCCGCCCCACAAAAAAGTCATTAGGCGTAAGATCGCATGACCTGGCAGGCCATTCTCGGTTGCCAGTCAGAGACAGAAGTGACGCAAAATTCAACTACGTCCTCACTTCCCGGACACGCTGTCAGTAGAATGGACACCGCGGTCCGCTCGCTGATGCACCCCATCTCCGGTCTTTAGGAGAGCCACTCAGTAGATCGTATCCACTGGCTGTCGAGTAACTCGGCCCCAACTACGACAGAATCCGGGCACAAGAGAGAGCGGCGAATTAGTCCGAAGTCACCCGACTGTTAACCACAGGCGCTTATTCCCCCTGCAGAGCGCATTCTCATATCGCTCCATATCTGGGATTTAGCCAAGTACGTAAGCGCCGAACTCGCTGCATAGCTCCGCGTTCGCCTCTGCCAAATACTAATGATGAACGTGCATCCCTCCGCAGTTGGGACCCAGCCAATTAATTAACAGCAGGGTCAGTAGCGTAACTGCACCATTTAGTGGTGTGGACCGCATTTGTAGACACAGTGAAATGACAAATACCTGTTATTTCCTAACTGATGTGTGTTAAAACAGTTTCAATTTTTGTATTTGTTTTCAAAACTTATAACAATAATGAAATATTGGTAGATTGGAACTAACCGCATAGATCGCAGACAGGAACGTAAAAAACGCGTAACATTTATTTGCTTTAATACCTAATAATCCGTAGATATTGTTCATGTTACCAAAGTATTTTTTCACTGAGTACTACCCAAACTCAGTAGAGAGCAATAAAATAAAATTGAACTACACAAATTGCGTGTTTGGTTTTTAATCAGTGTTGTTCGAATTGTACATTTACCTTATTCAGGATAGCAAGTACATGAATGGAAAGATGTTAAAATCCTAAAACAAGGAACAAAATCTTTGAGACCTGATGATGACACAATACTTTTGTCGAAGACAACAAACCACTTGGAAAACAGTGCGGATTGTATACCATAGCTAAATGAAAAGTAGATGATGCCATCATCCTGTTACGCGATGCTAGTGGATTTTGTCTAAATAAAGCAGGTTAAGCTTAAGGTATGTATACATGTATGTACACCGCCTCTCAAAAGTAGTGATTCATTCACATGGAAGGGTCAACTGTCGTCTCATTATCATATTCATGTATCATTCTTTATATATTCTCGGCTATGTAATGTCTCGAATCTCGTCATAGCACATTCGTGATTGTCACTACCTTGTCATTGATAACTTGGTATCAGTAAAATGCCTGAATCAGGCCGAGGGGACTGAGGCGCTTCAGTCACGGTCTGCACGGCCACTAGGGTCGGGGGTTCGAATCCTCCCTCGGGCATGGATATTTGTGCCGTCCTTAGCTGTAGCTAGTTCATAAGTAGTTTGTAAGTTTAGGGACTGATGACCCCGTAGTTAAGTCCCATAGACTCTAAAAACATTTGAACATTTGAATCAGCGATGCAAGACATTTCCGTGTAGTACGAAACATTCGCGATGACTGTCGCGTCAGTCACTTTACCACCAACTGAATACATATGATAGATGCCGTGTCATCCAGTTGGTAAGCAGGTTTGCCGACTCGCGCAACTGCCGGTAATTTCGGCCATTCCGTCGTCACCATCTTGTGAGTTCCCTCTCGGTGTCTCGAAAACTCACATACGCCGGATTTCTGATGCTACATGCGTCGGTCGCCATTGGCACGAGAATACCAACGCCAGCGTTTCGAGTGCTGCAGCCCGGGAGGCTTGGACGGAGGACCATTGCGTTTCGATATGTTCAGTGAGTGATATCATGGTAGGTGAATAATGAGAATGATGAATTGTGGGTACATAGGTTGGTTGCCAAAGATAGTCGTCACCTGCTAGATAACAGATTTATTATAATAAAAGGAACGTATCAAATTTATTTTTAGCCTTTTAATATAAGAAAATAGATTGCACATGCATCTAATAAATAAAATCTAAACAATCAAGGGCCATAGATGGCTTTGGCCAATTTTAGGTTTACAATACATGGTCGGCTTTTGTCTTACACTGAAACTGGACAAATTTTAGAATTAAATATTGAACAGGCTGCAATTCCAAGTGTCAATACACGACAAGTTGTTAACAAACAGGAAACACTTCAGAAAGATTGAATTGACAGGTCAAGGCACCAATGAGAACGGAATTCAGTACATAGTAAAATTACTAAACAGGCAAGGGCAACGGAGGTAAAAGCAATAAATCTGTGTTAAACAAGTTATAATTCAACAATTCCACATTAGTAGAATCTCTCTCTCTCTCCCCCCCCCCTCTCTCTCTCTCTCTCTCTCTCTCTCTCTCTCTCTCTCTCTCTCACACACACACACACACACACATACACACATACATACAATCCCTGCCCACGCGTCAATTCGATGCCGATCCTTCTGCTCTATATACTACAGCATCATCCGCAAAAAGCTTCAGTGAACTTCCAATGTCATCCGCAAGGTCATTTATATACATCGTGAACAGCAACGGAACCACGGAACTCTTCTGAGGCACACCCGACATCACTCTTACTTCGGAAAATGTCTCTCCAATGAGAAGGACATGCTACTTTCTGTTATCTAGGAACTCCTCAATCCAATCACACGATTGCTCTGATAGAGCGTATGCTCTTACTGTGTTCGGTAAATGACTGTGGGGAACTGTATCAAACGCCTTGCGGAAGTCAAGAAAGACGGCATCTATCTGAGAACCCGTGTCTGTGGCCCTCTGAGTCTCGTGGATGAATAGCGCGATATGGGGTTCACACGATCGCCTTTTTAGAAACCCATGCTGATTCGTACAGAACAGACTTCTAGTGTCCACTAATGTCATTACACTCGAATAGACAATTCACAGATCATCAATATAAACGTATACAATGTAGACATTATGCGATGCTAGCCGCTGGTGTTCAACTCCCAAGCCTGCTCAGAGAGACAAACATTACACAAAATCCGAAGGGACCAAAACTGCTAAGGTCAGCCGTTCCTATTCTTACAATCTAATGTAGTTTATTCTAAGGACAACACACACACCCATGTCCGAGTGAGGACACCCACTCTGGTGGGAGTGGCCGCGTACTCCGCGATGTTGCGCGCCAGATCACACGACCATTCCCCTACGGCGCACAAGGTTTGAAGAATTATTAAACTTTTCACTGTTTAATGCGCTTGAATCATTGTAATATTGCGCCCAAACTACTAGTGCATTGGTAATTAGATGGAAGTATATTCATTTGACAAATGAAGACGAATTCACCTGGTGATGCCAGGAGCAGAAAACATCTGTACTACTTGAAGGACGTCCAGGTATTTCGGATTGCTGCCAACGTTACACTGCCCCTAGACAAGAAATACTTCTGCACACATAGTTATGGGTAACGTTTCCAACACTGCGACGCTGCATTCTGATTCCTCATGCTTGCTCCCCTCCTTCCCGCCCAACGACAGCCAAGCCATAGTACTCGCCTCCTGCCGCTGCCAACAGCCGAATCAACTTACCGTGGACGAACAGTACAGTAATCGGAGTAGCTGTGTCATTTCCAAACAATGCCGAAATTGAAAAAAAAAAGAAAAAAAGAAAGCGTATCCTAAAAGTTCGTCCAATTACGGGTCCGAAACAAACAGCCAGTAAATTCGAGTAAGTCGTGGTAATTTTGATATTCCCTCAAATCTTAAAATCATATTTCATGTGTTTGCGTTGTAATGAAACAATTTCTTCTTTGCGTTTTTAAACTCACATTCACATGCTGCCCTTATGTAAAAGTTAATTATTCTAATAGATTCTTCCCCTCCCTACCTTCCTCGCCATCTCTCTCTCTCTCCTCTCTCTCTCTCTCTCTCTCTCTCTCTCTCTCTCTCTCTCTCTCTCTTTCTCTCTCTCCCCTTCCTTCTCTCTGTCTCCATCTCTCTCTCTCTCTCTCACTCTCTCTCTCTCTCTCTCTCTCTCTCTCTCTCTCTCTCTCTCTCTCTCTCTCATTTTTCGTCAAGCTGTCTGCGGAGGGGTACGCGGCACGTGCCCCTGTGTCCCCCTCCCATGATTCCGCCATTGTGTACATTTTTAAATCTCGCTGTCATAGACGGAGTCTCCCAGTACATTTTTGAGCTGTCTAGCTACAGTACAGCACTTACACATGGTGCCAAATGAACCTCTGCCAACTACTAACCGTGGCGGACACACTAGATGCTTTCCACTAGGGCTGCCATGTAATCCATTCGTTTCAGTGTAAAACACTATGTTACCAGGAGAGAATAACACCCATCAGGTTAGATAACAGAATGGACGTGGGACACGTCCAACATTTCCGGTCACAGATCTCCCTCTCCAATATAATCCACGACGTATGCGGTTGTCTTTATATCGTGGCACTAATAATTTCCGGTCGATGGGCTTATGAAGCCCATATGAAGTTAAATGAGAGTCCTTTAGGGAATAAAAACGTGTACGTGTTGCGTCAGAGTCAATTCATGGGACAGAACTCATTTAAAAGCTATTTTCTGCCTGTGAAAGTTGGCGGAGTAACTTTTCTAATTAAGCGACACTTTACATGGGCTTTTTCCGAAATTCACGGCTCTTAGTCATTTGCTTGAGTAATTCGCAAAAAATGAACGCCCTTTCTGATGAAGGACAGAAAGGCGCTGCCGCTCGTCTATCCTCAATAGAGTTCAATCTGCTGCACATTTTTCTCTGGGTGGTACATCACATTCATAAGAAATTGCGACTATTTTCACTCATCACAGATAGGGGCCTTCGACTTTCAACTTGGACGAGAAGACGTGGAAGTGTAGAACAATGTTAAACATCGCCGTCGGTCACTATTAGTTTCGTTGTTAGAAATGCGTTCCTCTTAAAAAATGTTCAAATGTTTGTAAATCTATCGGATCAAACTGCTTAAACTAAGGTAAACTAACTTAAGGACACCACACACACTCATGCCCCAAGGGGGACTCGAACCTCCGTCTGCGAGCAACCGCGCACTCCGCAGCGAAGCGCCTTAGACCGCTCGGCTACTACACCGCGGCCGTTGTATAAACGTATAAATTAACGCACATGATATAACATCCAGAACTTTTTTATTCAAAATAACACACATGAACTAAAGAAAATTAGAATAAAGGAAGAAATTGTGTAGCTCAGCAGTTGGCATGACTAACAGATTCCTGAATTTCATAATCATTGTATTAAATCGTGAACTGGAAATTTGAAGTATCGATTTTCAATACCTATTATAAAAGAGGCCAATGAAATTTCTATAATTCGATAGATACTTTGTCACAGACGTGTACATTATAAAACTCGGATGAGTAAGTCGCCAATATATTGAAAAAGGAAGGGGATGCTTCCATAGCTGTAGTCCTGATGTTACCCTTACCATCAAGCATTAAAATCTCTGAAGTAACAATACGCGCGCATCATAAGTTGAAGTACTACGAACTTATGCTCGGTATACCGATCAGTCGCCTCGGCAGAAATGTCACTAAAGTAGAAGTATTTCGCGAAATCGCATTGTAGGTACGTTAACGTTCAAATGCTGTAAAGATAACGGACCAAACTGCTCCCGTCATCGTGAGAGAGGACTCGAACCACCAACTGGAAGTGGCTGCGCAATGCATGGCAAGGCGCCTTAAACCGCATGGCCAGTCCCGTTCGGCGAGACGTTCATGTTTAAAGGGTTTTACACTTGCATACGGGGTAACAACAATGCCACAGGTGTTAGGAAAATTATATTAGCAGCGGTGGAATTCAAAATATATACTACTGTGTTAATTTGATTCGCTAATATTGTTGTTCAAGCTGTGATAAGGTAAGAATGGTTGTTTCTGCCTTAAGAAAACACAATTTGTTTCTTATTTGCCGAAGCATGTTTCGGTGAAGTTTCTTCATCATCAGTGGGAGTTTTTTTTTTTATTATTGCCTCTTAAAGCCATATTTTATGTTTCTGATTTGGCTGTCTCATACTTGTAAATATGTTTTAAAGGCGAATCAATAGGAAATTTTTTTGTGGTATCCTTGAATTCATGATTTGATTTTTTTAAATTTTAGAAACGTGTATCTTGATGTGCTGTTTCACTGACACTGATGACAGAGAAACGTCTCCGAAACATGTTTGGGAAAATAAAAATAAATTGTTTGCTCAAAGCAGAAACCACCATCTGTACCAAATATTAATTTTATTCGTTATTTCTCTTTTTGACTATAGGTATCATTTGTGTACCCGATACCATAAAATGTGAAGTAATTTCCTGAGTTTTAAATTTGAATATTTGTGACAAGGGAAAGAGGAAATGTGTATAGAGAGGTAGAAGAGGGGGGGGGTTTGAAAATGGACAGCCGGCCGCGGTGGCCGAGGGGACTGAGGCGCTCAGTCATGGTCTGCACGGCCACTACGGTCGGGGGTTCGAATCCCCCCTCGGGCATGGATAATTGTGCCGTCCTTAGTGTAAGGTAGTTGATAAGTAGTTTGTAAGTTTAGGGACTGATGACCCCTTAGTTAAGACCCATAAGCTTAACAAACATTTGAACATTTTTTTTTAAATGGACAGAGAGAAGACATATGAAGTAGATGGACGGAAAGAAGAATACGGTTTCTTTTCACAAGGAGACGGAAAAAAAGATGGGCGAAGGAAAACGCTGGTGTCGGAATGTCCATGCGCCTTGTTGGGGAGTAAGCGGCTCCTCCCTGTCGGAGGTTAGAGTCCTCCCTCGGGCGTGTGTCTGTGTGTTATCGTACGTTAGTGTAATTAGGTTGTAAGTCTATGGACCGTTGACCACTGCAGTTTGGTCCATAACTTTAGAAACACTTGAACACTTTTAAACAACCGCGGTAAATGCACTGGCAGGTGGTGGGAGATGGCAGATAATTGACAGAGAGAGAGAGAGAAGGCGGTGGGAAGGTGGAGTCGGACTAATGGGAAGAATTATGAAATAATATGTGTGTGTCGTTTTTTTTTTTTTTTTTTTTTTTTTTTTTTTTTTTCTTAGCTGTAAATTCAGGTGCCATTGCTTATGTAAGAATGAGGGGACAAGTCGTTGGACAATTACCGGGGGGGGGGGGGATAGCTCGAGGAGGAGAAAACGAGTAGTAGGGTAGGCACGGATGACATAGGGAGAGAGGGGGAAAAAGACAGAGGAGAGAGGATGGGTGAACAGGAAACAGACTAACAGAACTGGAATAAATACATACCTCGTCAACGCCGACGTCTCAGAAATTAATAAAGTGTAGTGGTGTGATCATATTTGTTACATAATCTTACTGAACTCGATGTCTACGAAATGAGTAACATTTAATGATTTTACAATATTATTTACATTGTTATTAAATTTTTGAGGATCTTATATTCTGTCATCAGTTGAATACTACATCATAATGGAACACAAGATTTCGTTTAGAAAATCATTAATATACTTACAGTGTGTTATTACTTAGATGTACACTATTGACAGATTTAAATGAACAAAATGAAATATGGTAATGTAGCTTGGAGAAATATAGCGTTCCCCCAGCACTGTGTTAGTTTCATTTCATTTACGTATTTGTTCATTTTTTAATCCTCATTATGTCAGTTGGTTTGTATCACGATGTTTCTTCCTGGCATTAAAGTAAAATAGGACAAATATATTGAAAATCCAGATATATGTAATTGTGTGAAATTGAAACGCATAAATATTTTTCAACACCACACGTCTCAGGACGAGTATGAAAAACAAAACTATTGGTAAAAAATAAACGAACTGAAGCCTCATGTTTTATGTAGTTAAGTTACTGTTACCTCTTCGGACACTGTAGATAAGGCATCTGAAGCGTAACTATTAAATACTAACGACTATTTTTTAATTGTCCACGTAAACCAGGAATTCTTATTTAGTGCTTCACTGTTTTGAATTTGCATTTCTTAATGTTGTCACACTTTGACACGATCTTTTTTTGTTTACAGGTATGTGATTCTTCGGAATGATTCTGCTCAACAAAAAAGAATATTCCACATTCATGGAATTCGGCAACACTACGAGTGACACTTGAAATTCTCGCAGCCGTGGAAAGAAGCTACAGTTGTGTTTCATTGTTTTCTCCGAAAGGTATGTTAATATTTGTATTTACCTTTAAGTGGTAAAACTAGAAAGAACTCGATAGTGCCGACTTTGATACGTAGGCTGCTTTGACGATCAAGTAGTTGGTAAAGAACAAATACTTTTATGTACCTGAAACACACTTGCAACATTATTGCACGAATGCACCGCTAATTATTGAACCGGTCGTGGCATATATTTTCAGTTTCTAGTTACTTTCATCTAAAAATTCTACCGCGGTCCCTTGATATACATGGAAATGTGGGTTCCTAAGATCTCCGAAGATTCCAGATGACTTATATTCCAATATTTTAATTTATTTGAAATTTTCAAAATATTAAACTTTTGTTTATTCAAATTAGTAAGCTTTGTGGAGTGATTGACACGAAAGAACTTAGTTTGAAACTCCATTACGTACAACCTGGCCTCTCAGTCGAACTACACTGGATCCCAAGAAATTTTGAATACTGATGTTTCCTTACATCGTAGTTTACTACCTATTTGAAGAACATGCCGCTTCAAGGTAGATCCTTTGCGATTATGTTCGGTGCTCCACTACAACCAAGAAAAAAAAAAGCCAATAGTAGAGACTGTACATTAGTAAATTATGCAGCATTAGCATTAGAACAAGAAAGGCATTAGAGTTCAAATTCAACATGTACGATGGCTGGAACTTAAATAGTGGCAACTACTTATTCATAACCGACACAACAGCGTTATATGTTTACACCTGCTACTATCCTTTAGTCACCAGCGTTTTGTAGAATCTGTTGGCAGCGACGTGGACGCGTAGTATACCGTTAGCAGAGCCTGTTCTGTTGATGGTGCGAATGTAGCGGTCTGCTGCCTGTCGAATCACTGGATCAGTTCTGAAGCGAATGCTACGAAGTGGTTCCTTCGTCTTCGGAATCAAATCAAAGTCACGAGGAGGCCGAATAGTACGGTGGATGGTACAGTACTTCCCAGTCCCATGGACCGAACAGAGCAACCACAGCTTGCGCTGTACAAGTATGCGTCCGCGCATTGTCGTGCAAAGTGATGGGTGGTTTGCGCAGAAAGTGTTGTCGCTGCTTTCGCAAGGTTAGTCGCAAGTAATGCTCCAGTAGTATGCACTTCTTTAGAGACGCTAGTACGACCTGTTTGATGCATTTCTGCCAAAGTATGCCTGTCTTCCTTGAAGGCTTTTACCCAACTTGCCACTGATCTGCACGATCGATTCCCCACACTTTGTCATGTACGACCTCTGCCACATTCAATTTTGATCCAGCTCTGTTGATCCTGTTTCGAAAACATAGTGACACCGTTACGAAAGAACGCTGCTCACAAGTGACTGTTCTTCCCTCGATTGTGCGCACGCCGGAGCCGAATGGCACTGCGTTACAGAACTGCGTTCCCTTCGACTCTCTCGCAACATAGTCTTGGTTCTAATATAGTAAATTTCTTTGAGACGGAAAAGCTTCTCTCCATGCATTAGCACGGCTGAACTACAGGGTCATCAGTCCCTGAACTTACAAACTAATTATGAACTAAATAAGACTAAATATCCATGCCGCCTACAAGTGACTGTTCTTCCCTCGATTGTCCATGCATTAGCAGGGCTTTTGGAAGCATCGATCGTGCGAAACCCGGCTTGCCCTTTTCTCTCATGACGGTGCTTTGGACGAAGGGCTGCATATAGCTCCATTTCCGGTAGAGCACTATATACTGCTAAGCAAAGTATAGAGCTTATGGAATAAGTACCCAAAAAAAGTGAATGGCTCGAAGATTAAGTAATAGAACCCAGTACGTTATTCTCGATGGGGTGCCCCAGAGAAGTGTGAAAGGACGGCTATTATTTTCTATCAATGTAAATGATCTGACTGACAGAGTAAGTTGCCATCTGCTGCTGTTTGCTGATAATGCTGTGGTGTTCAAGAGGGTGTCGTCACTGAATGACTAGTAGGATGCAGGATGACTTGTACCAAATTTCTAAGTGGTGTGAAGAATGGCAACTAGTACTAAATGTAGAGAAATGTAAGTTGATGCTAATGAGTAGGAGATATAATCCCATAATGTCTTACTAAAACATTGGTAGTGTGCTACTTGTTAGAATCCCGTCAAGTAAATACCTAGACGTAACGCTGCAGAGCGATATGAAGTGGGAAGACAGTGGTGGGGAAGGCAAATAGTGACTTCGTTTTATTGGTAGAATTTTGTAAAGGTGTGATTGATCTGTAAAGGAGACCACATATGAAACGCTTGTACGACCCTAAGTATTGCTCAAGTGTTTGGAATTCCCACCAGATCTGTTGAAACAAGGACAACACAGGTTGGCGGCGTGGTTTGTTACTGGTAGATTCGATCAATGCGCGAGTGTTACTCAAATGCTTCAGGAGCTCAACTGGGAGTCGCTGGAGGGTGCATTGCGGAATACGTATGTAGACGTAGTGGAACTCATCGTACGCTATCAGAGGTGGCATTCGACACCGTTCATTAACGCATTGTTTACCGCACCTGTCAGTCGTCCACTTTCTGTCTACGTTTGACTGTGTTCACTGATGTCACTGAGATCTGGAATTGCATCAGCTAGTGTACTGTTGGTTTGCAAATTATGACCTCATTTTCGTTAGCCACAGTCAGGGGAAGTAGCATCTCAGTGACTGCATTTGCACAACTCAACGCCTAGTGTTGTGGGTCGCCTTTGGGCAAAGCCACAAATCACAGTGGAGCGATTCCATGACACTGTGAACAGTTTGACCTACCGCGCCTCGTGGCCACATTCTTTCTGCACGACACTTCAGGCCACAATTTACAACAACAGAATGCACCGCTAAAGAGCTGCTGCAGGAAAATGCGTCGTCTTAGTGTCACAGGATGTCCCTTCTGCCCTCGCCAACCATCTCACCAGACCTGTCAATAACCGGTAATGTGTGAGATATTAAGAAACTAAAACACTGTGACCGAAAGGCTCTACAGATTAACTTTTCAACCAGGTGCAAGCAGCATGGATGACTGATATACCACAGGTCAGTCGTGCTTTTACGCGTTGATGCTTTCATGCATGATACAAGTTATCAGTGTTTATGGCGCACTGTCTGCACAATAGGCAACAGGGTACATACAGAACCGAAGTGACTGAAATGTTATTCACTGCTTGTAAAACGTACTAATGAACATATACTTTAAATATGAACTTCCTATCTCTTTTACTTCTTTGTGGACGTGTCATTTTCCGTGAGTCTTGTTTTTTCCTTTGTCCCAAAATACTTCCTTGCTAAATTTTCGAATACGAGTAATACTCTGTTCTCTAATATATCGTTCCTCTATTTGTTGTATAATTAACCGAACACCCGTCTTTGCCCAGGTATTTATTTCTTTATTTCTATCTTGAGGTAGTACTTCTATACCTTCATATTGGAAAATATATAAGAAAAATGGCTGTCTCGCGTTATGTACAAAATTATAAGTGCAGTATCCAAACAAAGAAAAATAGTAATCAAAATTCAAATGACATATGAAATTCGCACGATGTAATATTTATTGAGTTACATGTTCTACAATTGCATAATTGTATAAAATGTCTATAAAATCTATTGCGAATACAATTAGTACTGAAGAAGCCTAGATTAAAACTTGGTTCGTGATGGGGTGGTTTTCCATGAATGTTACTGTGTGCTCATATGTCATGAACAACGTATCTCACTGTGATACAATTTCGAAGGTACATTCAGCTATATGTGTATACTGTG
Organism: Locusta migratoria; assembly: GCA_026315105.1. Taxonomy (NCBI): domain Eukaryota; kingdom Metazoa; phylum Arthropoda; class Insecta; order Orthoptera; family Acrididae; genus Locusta; species Locusta migratoria. Next base: position 432,538,096 of record CM048747.1, read on the forward strand.
TATAATATTTCTTGCGGCTAAAATTTGTAGTGAAGAAATTATAAGTTGTAACATCACACTGAACGCCGTAGTTTTAGTCCATCAACCGCGGAAAAATAGTAAGTGAAAAACTTTTCTCTTCCGCTATTTTACTGTGCATGAAAGCAAGAAAAAGTATAAGAAAGTTTGAAATTCCTTCAAAGTTTGTTTTAAGTCGCTAAGTGCTATCATTCTCATACAGTGCCTGTGGTAGTTTTCTTCGATTCCTATTGTTTATGACGTCATATCTCCTGAACCATGTGTCGTACGTGATTCTTAATCCTGCAACAACTGTTACCTCACGGTATGAAATATTTGTATCAAATTTGATTGAAATCGGTCCAGTGGCTTGGGAGAAAATGTGCAACTTCTCATGTGATGTAGCTGTTTCTATCGCATCTCATGGTATATGACGTCATATCTTGTAAACTATCTACAATTTTGATACCTGGCAGCATACCCGTAAGCTTTTCGAAATCTAAGTACTGTTACATAATATCAACAATTCCGGAATGAGATAACGTTTTGGTTTATAACCGGGCTAATGGTTCTCATTTTTAATTCATAATTCTGCGAGCTAAATTAGTTTACCTGCTCTTTTCTATGACTGTTGTAAACAAAATAGTAATAACAAGAATTATTCGAAAGCGCAGCATAAAGAACAAAGTATATCTAATTATGGACGATGGAGTAAAACTACTATTTCGAGAATTAAACTTACACGCAGAATTAGTGACGACAAATATGCACTCTTTTGTGACAACCAAGTATAATGATATCTGGATAATTAATTGTTCACCAGCACTTAAGGGAATCAATTGAAAAGTTCTATACGTTTCCGACGTGGAAATGAACTGGATAACGGATGTCTGGGAAATAAATTTGTTCACCAGCAGTTAATGAATTCCACTGGAAAGTTGTGTAAGTTTCCGACTTTCAAGTGGATATCGATTTATGAAAGTTCGTGCTTCTTTCATTCGACCTGAATACGGAAAGAAGACGTCTCTTCATCCAGTAAAGTAATTACTGAATGGAGATTCACTCGGGAAGAGTCCATATTTGCGTTAGGCCTGACGCCACTCGCAAACGACATTTGTATGTCTGAAACGGTGTATTTACAACAATATTGTTCTTCGAAAAGGATGAAATTTTTTCAACCGATACGTACGAGGACATGTAAGTGACTGTTTTGCGCAAAATGTATCAGTGTATTGTCTTTCTTCATATTTTCTTAAGAGAGAATCGTAAGAGATAGCGTATGCTAAATTGTGTCAATCGTCGCTTCCTTCCGTGGCGTATATCAGGAGTTGCAGGGAATTGCAAGCCTGAAACTGAGAGAAACTCTAAGCAGGGCATTAAAATGCTGGTTGTATGGCGACTAATGGTATTCTGGGGGGCAAAGGACTCGAGAGAGCCGTTGGTATCGGAAAGAACATTAGGCATGAATAGCACATCCCCAAAGAACGCGAAACGACGCTTCGGGGAAGGGAACTGGTGCCTAAGGCGACGGCGAATCCACGGCGTTAACCTTCCGGAACAGGGCGGAAAGCCGAACAGGCTCTGCGGAATCGCTGAGGCAGATTTAATTATCAAGGAGTGGTTCTAACAATTATCTCGTTCTGATCAAGTCTGCCTCTCTCCTACACTTCCCGCCTCTCCCTTTATCTCTCTCTCTCTCTCTCTCTCTCTCTCTCTCTCTCTCTCTCTCTCTCTCTCTCTCTCTCTCTCCCCTTCCTTCTTTCTCTACAAACCTCCGTTCGTTGCCCACATTTCATCGAGCGTTTAAGAGAAGCAGTAACTCTTTAGAGGACTTTCATGCCACTGGTCTCACAGACACTGCCTGCAGAGAAATAGCTTTCGTCAGAAATTAAAACTGAAGAGCAGTCACAAGACGTATGTAACAAACCTTTATTTAGACGCGCTTCTTCGACAGTCGCAAACGTCTTCAGAAATTAAATATTCCATGGACACGCGTATTGTATGTAGTGCTGTGTGCCATAACTTTAACTAAATCAGCAGAGTTTGTAGTTTGTTACTGAACATTAAAACAAACGAATTAGGTACAAATAGACTACCTTATGCGGCATGTTAAATCTCATAAATATGAATGTTTTAAATCTGTATTTCTTCACCAAATTATAATTATTCATAATTGGCACGAAAAATATACTTGATACCTCAGAGTCTCTGAGTAACCTGAGATATATATTTTACAGTATTTTAATTATATTAGACACCTGCAAACGGTACGAAGAATACGTTTTTGGTAACCTTATAAAAATACGGTTATAGTGGAACTTCTTATAAAGTAGTAAACTGTACAGAATTATGTATACTCAACAATTTTTCCACATTATTATATATTAAGAGGAAAATCGTAGTATTTCTTTAGATAGTACTATATCTTCCAGATTACAAAACTAAACAAAATTGTAAATGGTAGATGAAGACCAATGCAGGGCCACTGCATCATTTAAATCAATTACGCCAATATGTATCTAATGAGTTTATATATCACCTGTGCATTGTTAGGTGCCGTATTGAGTTTCAGTCGCTTAATGTTATGTTTGTTGTGAAAAAAAAATACTCAAAATATTTTAATATTACCTGTAAATTTCCGTTTTGTAGATTCAATTGCAATATTGGTCTGTAAAAATGAAAGAAACTGATTGTTCTCATAATACTTGCATCCACATGACATACCGGTATGATACATTTAAGATTATCGTCTACTACAATGTTCTTGAAAAAGCAAGAAGATGTGACAGATATTATTTCGACAGCCTTGATAATGACTTCTGTGATTATAGTACATTCTGTTGAAATGTTTTTTTATTATTTTCACCTTAACCTCTTCGCACAATTGACGCTAAGTGCAAAATTCTTTTGTACAGCATCGCTTTGAAATGAATGTATTTTTACAAAGCTATTATCTTTTAATAACGAAATTTAAACAGCATTTACTTCCATTCATTTATTATTTTCATGTCAATTGTACAATTTCAAAGTTTTGCACTGAAATGATCTTTTAGCCAACAGCAATTGCACACTCCATGTGACTCCCGTTTCCTTAGTCTTCATAACATTTTGACGTTACAATACTACAACCTATATGATGTTTCAAATAAGATGTTTTCTGTAACTTACGAAATATTATTCCTCATCGTAGAAGGTTAAAACTCGATCCCATGACCTTTTTGAAAGTCTACTAAGTTCTGAAAACGAAAATGGTTCTCGTTTAAACACCTCAAGTAAATGAACATTCTATACCCTATATTTATCTGAAAACATTAAGTACAGTATGTTGCAGTCTAACGTTCCTTTATAGCTGCCTAACTTTGACTGCAATTCATCTGTAACATACTTTGTGTTCATGATCTCTATGATAGAAAACTATTGTTCTATACAAAAAATTCAGCTCTGTCGTAACTCGCTGAAATCCCAATACTAAAAATGTAAAACACTATTTCTTCTCAATCTGTTTAAAAATAAATTTTTTCCGATACTATTCGAAGATTTTCGTCTTTTTTCATAGGTAACTTGAGCTAGGTTGAAGCAACCGACAGGCATCGTCTCTTCAAATTTAAAACTATATTAACATTTGCATCGTTATCGTGTCAGTCCCTCTGTGGAAATTAATAGCAGGATTTGTTTCTGATTTACAGATAACTTCATTTTATTTGAGGCGACACTAGTAAACCATAAACTGATCCGGGAAGGAGATAAATCGCAATTTAAATCTTACCCAAAACCGCAACAGGCTGTACTGAAAATTACAAGGGGAATTGTGCTTTTCGTGGGTTTCTTGACCGTGTCTTTAAGTTGCGTAGTCTTTCTTAAAAACAGGATCAGGAAAAGAAAGATTCAATTTAATGTTTGTGTGTCCGCTCTTCTTCTCAGTAGTATTACGTAGTACACCAAAGAACCGACAGATGACTCTGTCAGTATTTTTAGCTAAGGGGTCAGTGACAGCTGTATTTTCGGAAGTTTACGTCAAGGACAGAATTAAGCGCCTCTGTGTTAACTTTGTCTACAGGAAATTGAAGGAAACGCGAAATGGAATCGTACAAGGAGATTTTGATTGTACCATTACAGTAACAGTAGAGATGTAAGAAAATTCTAAGAAAGACCTCTGGTTAAGCACTATAGCCGACAAATTCATGACAAGGAAAAAGAAACCTTTTTGGTATTTGAAACAATCTTCACTTGTTAGTCAGTTGCACATTGTTCTTTAAACAGGCATATTACGAATTCTTTGCGTCAGGTTTAGTGTAGAATTAACGTGTTACTTGAGAATGCTAATCTCGAAAACTTAAAGAAAAATTATGAGTTATCTCAAGTAACTTTCAACTTCAGTCCATAGCTTACAAACTACTTAAACCTAGGTAAACTAACCTACGGACAAACACACACACACACACACACACACACACACACACACACATGCCCCAGGGAGGACTCGAACCTCCACGGCGAGCAACCACGCGCTCCGCAGCGAGGTGCTTTAGACCGCTCGGCTACTCCACCGCGGCTCAACTTTACCCTACTTTGGGAAAACTAATGCACTTTACTTCACCAGAATCTGATCAAGGGAAATAGGCCCTAATTTCATATTTGGTATCAAGTCGTCATGTCTGTTTCTTTCATTACGCAATTAGACGAATTCTAATGAGGATTCTCCATGTCACTGCAAAGTAGCTTGGCGCAAATTATAGGTTTTTGTCAATAACAGATCACGAAGAAAAAGGATACCTTACCTTGAAACTTTAGACATTTACCCACAGTGACAAGATACCGAGCAAAGAACGAATAGATGGCGCTGTTAATGTCGTAATGCAGCCAAGAACCAATAGATGACAGTTTTAGGTGGTTTTATAGCTTGCTGGCAGAAGTGTATTCGGAAGGGAACGACAGTAGCAGACTTCAGCTTCGTAATAAAATTCGCTTCTGTTCTATTTTTTCCTGGAAAGTACTCCTATAATGCTGTTTAGGGATCTGTGCTTGAATGGTTAAAAGCGAAACCAATTTTACAAAACATTCGCATATCCTACCATGAAGACCTCCCATTGAGGCCTCCTCCTACCAACTCATCAGCCTCACCTCGGTGTTCATCAAGGTCCTCAAAACCATCCTCTCCCGCCGAATAAAGCAGCAGCGCTCTCCACACAAACTCCTTCCCCGCTGCCAACGTGGCTTCCCACCTTCCTTTCCTGTCGATGACCAACTCCTCTGTCGCATTTACCTCTTCTCCATCCAGCTGAATTCCCTTCGCACCACAATATTAGTATCCCTTGACATCAAGAAGGCCTGTGATAGTCTATGGTATTCCGTTCTCCAAACCTATGCCCTTCCCACTAATTAGGGCCGTTCCATGCTTCCTTTGTCTCCCACCGTCCCTGCTATGTCGCTGTCAACAACTCCGATTCCAGTTTGTTTTACTCTGTCGGGGTGCCCCAGGGCTGCACCCTCTTGGCCGTCATGCCGCAACTCCAGCCTCCCGTAAATCTCCTTCAGCATGCTGATCACACCGCCTTCCTCACCCTCGCGCCTTCCCTTGCCAAATCCCTGCACCTTCTTCAGTCTCACCTATCCCAATTCGCCACTTGGTGTAACCAGTGGCTGCTTGCCAGCAACCTCACAGATCCCAGGTTGACGCCTATCTCATTTCTTCCTTTCAAGACACTGTTCATTCAATTTAACTGGTATGTCTGACAGAATTACTATGTCGTCAGTAATCCACAAGGTTTAATCCCTCTCCTTAGGCTTTAATTCCCTCTCCAAAGTTCTCCTTGCATTCCACCCGCTTATTCTGCCACCGCGACCTCACTCTGCCCGGCAGTCCCAACCTGCAAACTCCCACCCTCAAATACCTTGACCTTACCCTCGACCATTCACTATCCTGGACTCCCCACCTCAGGTCTGTCCACCAGAAAGCACCTTTCCGTCTCAATCTTCTCAGCCAGTCATGGGTATCCACCAATCCACCATAATTTACACATACCATCCCCTGATGCTGCTACCACGCCACTTGGATTTCTGCCCCACCCGCTTATTACAAATCCCTCGAGATCCTGGAGCACCATACCCACTGTCTCACTTTCCTCACGCAAATCCTTCATGATGTTATTCCTTTCCCGCAGCTTCTAAAATTCCTAGAACATATCAGAAACCTGTACATCTCTCGCAAAATACAATCCCGTCACTGTCTGGTTTGTTCTCCCGTCTTAAATACTGGGTCTACCACGCCTGTACCAAAGCAGCCCTCCTACCCTACTTCTGCACACACTCCACATCCTTTCCCAAGGCCGATTCCAGAATAGTGAATGGGCAGAGGAACCCCCAGAGGACAGCGAAAGGAGAGGCGGCACAGAGGGTCGGTAGAAGGAGAGGGACGGGGCGGGAGGGGAAGGGCGGAAAAACTCCTATGGAACAGGTGGGAAGTGGAGAGCAAGGGTGCCGGCCGGGGTGGCCGAGGGGACTGAGGCGCTACAGTCACGGTCTGTACGGCCACTACGCTCGGGGGTTCGAATCCCCCCTCGGGCATGGATATTTGTGCCGTCCTTAGCGTTAGCTGCTTCATAGGTAGTTTGTAAGTTTAGGGACTGATGACCCTGTAGCTAAGTCCCATAACCTATACAAACATTTGAATTTGAATTTGAGAGCAAGAGTGAGAGGCATGGGGAGGGGGAGGGGGCCAGAGAGGGTGTATCGTGTATTCGGAGGGGATTGGACTAAGGCTGGTAGGTTAGATGTACGGCGGTGGCAAGTGGAACCGCCGCTGCACCTGTTCTCTCTGCGGCCAGTACCACCGGACACACACAGGAGCTATGGTAATCTCGTAATGCTGTTGTGAATTACGCCTACCGCCTACATCTAACCTTCCCACTAGTCCCCCCCCCCCCCTTCTTATATACGATACACCCTCTATCTTCCTCCCTCCCTCTCCTCAAATGTCAAATGTTTGTACAGCGTATGGGACTTAACTAAGGGATCATCAGTCCCTAAACTTACAAACTACTTACGAACTAGCTAACACTAAGGACGGCACAAACATCCATGCCCGAGGGGGGATTCGAACCCCCGACCGAATGGCCGAGCAGACCGTGACTGTCGCGCCGCAGTGCCCTCGGTCACCGCGGCCGGGCACTCTTCATCCCTCCCACGCTTGCTCACTACCTCCCACCTCCGCCCTTTCCCTCCGGCCCCCTCCTTCTCCCGCCCCTCAGCGCATCCTCTCCTTTCCCTGGCCCCCGGGGTTTCTCCTGTGCCCATTATTTAAATTTGCGCCGGTTTTAGCAGTGTACAGTGATGTTGTACTCGTGACTTCAGTGTTTTTAGGTGCCTGCGACCGCTTTATCTCAGCAGAAACTGTGTTATTTTATCCATTATTTTTGGCCAGAGAACATCGCAGCTGTATTCGTAATAATACTGTAATAAATAAATACTGCAACCAGCCACAATATTTAATACAAATAAACAATCCCTGAGACGGATTTTTGTCTCGAATTTGTCAAAGACAATAATGATAAATCTGAAGCATAGAATTAAAATTTGTGGTGCAATTATCTTTGGAACACAGAAGCTGAATTAAAGTTTGTGACGTGGTGGGAAATCGCACTTAGACTATTCCGAGGCGCCTTAATCGTTGGTGGTGTGGTGGTCTAACGGCAGTCTGCTTTAGGCAGCGGTGCGGTGAGGTGGACGTGTTTACGTCCCGCCGCGGAGTCTCGGGCGCGTGCGCGGCTGTTTACCGTTTGTGTTTCTCGCGAGTGACTACTTATTGACACGCAATGGAACACTCGTACAGGAAAGCAACTATCAAGATCACTTTCACGCCTGGATACGCACGACCCAAAGCATTTGAAATCGAACGTTTCATAGAGGAAGAGCTAAAAATCGATCCCGAGTATGTGACTGGAATTCATTTCTCTATCACGAGCAGTGTGGCATATCTGAAATTGAGCAACGACACAGTATGTGACAAACTTGTACGTGACCTTGCGGATGGACTAAAATTTAAACATGCCGATGGCAATGTTGGAGCAGTTTCGATCGACTACGCAGGAATCCGCACTATGAGAGTCTTTGAACTGCCCTTCGAGGTTCCGGAACATGTAGTGGTCAATGCCTTACAACCGTATGGTCGTGTTATCAGCCATGTTCACGAAAAATGGACCACATTTACGAAATACCCCATGCTGAATGGGGTGCGACAAGTACGGATTGACCTTACAAAGCACGTTCCGTCTTACCTCACTATCGGAGGTTGCAGTGCCATAATTATATACGACGGCCAGCCCAAGACCTGTTCTGGCAGCGGCAAGGAGGGACATCTACGTTCGCAATGCATCCAAAGGAGGATCACACAAGTTCCGGCGGGCGAAACTGCACCACCACCCACGACCGTTTCTATGCCTCTTACCTACTCTGCCGTTACTCGACAAGATGTTCCGTCGCACGATACTGAGTAGAGGTGACACAAGATGATGACAACGCTGCCAAGATGACGGTCGTGGAACCCGCTCCGGACCAACCACAACAGACTAAAGTGGCTACAACGGAGGCGTCTATGGACGTCGATCGGCTGGTGCCACCCACGGCCGCTTTTGTGCCCAACGCACCGGACGAGCAAGCCTCTGCACAGGATGCGGATACGGATGTACGACAACACAAGCAGAGATCCCACAAACGACGGAGGAAACGACGTCGCACACCATCAGATGATAGTTTTCAACGTACTGACCGGGCAGATGATGAGGACGCCACGATGGAGAGTACCGGAGCTTCTGACGACGAACAACATCACAACGCTGAACTTGAGGACCCAGGACACACCAGTGAGACCATCTCTGACGTCCCGCAAGAAGTCCCACAACTTCGCACGATAAACGAAAATACGGTGCCAGCGGCTGTGGCTGCAAAGTTCTCGACACAGGGCCTCTCTTGGACAAGTGAACTCGACGACGTCGATGAAATCCAGGCTCCGCTAACCGCGAGCACCGCGGTTGCGATGACACCGCCAACTGAGTCCCGTCATAACTAAAGTTTGCCGCTTCACTGGTACCACCGAAGGAGAACGCGCCAGCAATAACAATGCACGCTTACTATGCACGCCCAACAACGAGTAGGACAGCAACAAGCCTACCGCATAGCATCCATCAACACCAATAATATAAGGTCGCAAATCAAGACGACTCTCCTAAAGGATATGCTGCGCGCGGCAGACATAGACATCGCTCTATTACAAGAAGTATACGTCGACGATTTCCCGTCTTTCTATGGCTACAACATCTTCATGTCACCAGCTTCAGACACTGGTAGCGGCGTAGCGATGCTCCTAAAGGAAGGTCTTGTAGCGGAGGATGTCATATACTTACCATCGGCACGAGGAATGGCTATAAAAGTACTTGGAGTGCGCTTTATCAACATCTACGCACCGTCCGGCACGGACAAATGAAGAGAACGATCCCACTTCTTTGCCGAAGAAATAGCTCTGCTCTTTCTAGGGCGACACGCTGAATGCATCCTTGGCGGCGATTTCAACTGTGTGCTGTCGCCGAAGGACCAGTTCCCACACTATAATCCATGTCCAGAATTGAGAACTTTAACACAGGAACTTCGGATGGTAGATACGTGGGAATATGTACATGGAGATCGAACCGGGTACACTTACGTAACCAGCCATTCCGGCAGCCGCATAGATCGCGTCTACGTTACGCGCTGCCTCCAACGTGACATCCATGACGCAGAGCTATGGCCAGCGGCCTTCACTGACCACTCGGTCTATATCTGCACGATCGGCCTCCAAAGGCAACAAGTGTGGCGAGGCCATGGAATATGGAAATTGAACGTGGCCCATCTTCAAGCTCCGGAGTGTCATCAAGTTATTGAAGAAGTTTGGAATAATTGCGTAAGGCGACGACGGACTTACCCTACGACATTAAGATGGTGGCTAGAATGCACAAAACCGGCGATACGGCGTGCATTCATTGCGTTGGGGCGCGAACAGTGATTGGAAATGGCAAACTTTAAACTTTTATTTCACTATACTAAGAGAATGCACATATCAGGCCTCTTCACCGGAACGACAAATGATGGTTCACCGAGCTAAGGCTAAAATCGTCGCTCTTATGCGCTCTCATCTGGAAGGTGCAGCGGTCCGTGTGAGGACAATGGATCGTGTTGCGGGTGAACAACCATCGATGCACCATATTATTCAGGAACGTAAGCGACGTCGCAGGGGCCTAATACATACCGTTGACACTGATGATGGCTCCCATCTCACGTCACAAAATGACATAGCAAGTGCCTTCGCTGATTATTATACCCGATTATACACCGCAGAAGAACTAGAGCGGGAGGCCCTCCATGAAGTCACTAACACGCTATTCGGGACTCTAGATCAACAGGCGCAAGCGATACTGCTGGAGGACATTACTGAGGACGAAGTGATCGATGCCATAGGCAAGGGCGCATTCAATAAGTCGCCAGGGCCTGACGGAATACCTTTGGAATTTTATCGGGCTTTCCAACAATTGATTGCTCCCTATTGGACGGAAATTTGTCGCGAACTCATGTCTCCTGAAGTGCCACTTCCGCCAGCATTTGTAGAGGGCGTCATCATCCCAATACCTAAAACATCAGGCAGCACAAGAATCGGAGAATATCGCCCCCTAACACTACTTAACTGTGATTTCAAGATTTTCACTCGACTGATGGCGACACGAATTAAAAAAAGTTCTGCATCGCGTGGTGTCATCAGACCAGACATCCCTCGGCAGTGACAACAACATCCAGACGGCGCTTAGTGAATACCGCGATTCGATCGCACTGGCGAAAGCATGTCGTCTACGTGGAGCTCTGATTTCTATAGACTTCGATCGTGCTTTCGACAGAGTCAGCCACACCTACATTAAGGAACTGATGACGCAAATGAATTTCCCGCCGCCCTTCATAACTATAGTGATGCGACTACTTCATGGGGCTCCTTCTAAAGTGCTTGTCAACGGACGATTGGTTGGGCCCCTAACTATACAGCGATCGATTCGACAAGGATGTCCTTTGTCCACGATCATATATGCCATGGCTCTTGAACCACTTCTCAGCGGCCTCCGCCAACGCCTGACAGGAATTACGATGCGTGGTTACACATTTCGTTGCAAAGCATATGCCGACGACCTTATATTAGTGGTGAGAAACGGCAACGACGTTAGCACGGCTTTGGACTGGATCAATCGATACGGTGCCGCTACGGGTAGCCGTATGAATGTGGCCAAATCCGTCGCCTTGAATATAGGTACAGGACTACCTGCCGACTGCGTAGCCCCATTCCCGTTACGGGACAGGATCAAGTATTTGGGAATCGTCTTCACGAATGATGTACAACGATCGGTCGCGCTCAACTTTAAGAGGTTGCTCATAACCATACGAAATGCTATCAAAAGAACGCACTGCGGACATTAAATATGATTCAACGCGTCATTTATATAAATACATACTTGGCGTCGCGCATTCCACATTATGCACAGATTCTACCGATGCCAAAGATGATCGCCCGAAGCATACTGGCAGCGTTTGGATACTTTGTCAGCACGGGAGCCCTATTCAAGATCCGGTATGAGGCTCTGACATTACCAACTCGTAGAGAAGGCCTCGGGCTTGTTCACGTTCACGATCGATCGGTGGCGCTATATATTAGCGCGACATTGAAAACATGGAGAAGACAGCACAAGAGTCTGTCAGGAATCTTGGTAGACGAACTGGCGCCAGATTCTCGGCAAGCGCCGGTGATGGTGCAGAACATTTCTTCACCGTTTCAACATATCAGAGAGTTTTTCCTTGAATATAGCTATATTATGACAGAACTCCCAATAAATAGATCTCCGACAGCGCGCGACATCTACCGGATACTTACGAGCAGGCGCCCCGCCAACCCTGTGGAAGCACGACACCCCACGATCCACTGGCCGGTGGTATGGCGGACAGTTCGTCATGCCACACTTGACACGGAAACAAGAACGACATGGTACATGTTGGTTAACGGTAAACAAGTTACTGGATCCCGCCTGCACGCCATCAATATGGTGAATACTCCGTTATGCCAAGTATGCCAGGTTCTAGACGACGATGCTCATCGTCTCATGTGCGGGCCCTCTGCGGAAGTATGGCGGCTGGTGACGCAGATGAAGGGCTTTCTACTGCGCGTCGGACAGCAAAATATCGACCCAAAGATTGTCCTTTTTCCAGACAGAACGTATTACCCACGAGCCAAAACGAACGCGATGACGTGGATTCGAGCCAAGGCGGTGTATTATTTGCATCGCGACGGCGCGAAGCATGTGCCGGACTTCTGGAACCATTTACAAGAACAACATATGGCGCTGATACGGAACCCGAAGAGTATCAGCAATATTTTTCTAATTTTCTGGGGAGTGCGTTACGAGATCCTCCACGGAGCTGGAATGTCCCGGGTATGAGAAGCTGATATGATAACGATGAAGAGGCATATGATGAACATGATGAAACGGATACCTCTTACAACAAAACGAGAAGACGTGCCTGGCGGCAGAAGCACTGGAGTCGACCGCCCGGAAACTCACTCCCCACAGAGAGTTTTCTTTACTTTACTGTTTTTAGTTTTCAGTTGTGCACGGACACGCTAAATCCGTTAGTATAGAGCGCATATATATATATATATATATATATATATATATATATATATATATATATATATATATAAACAAGAGAGAGAATACCCTAAAGGGGGTGACAGGAGCGTGGAAAATAATACAGAAGTTTTAATTTCCTTATTCAAATTTTCTATGTCTGCCAGGAAAAGGCTGTTTTATTTTGATAGAAAAAGAAAAATAAAAAACAATCAAAATTAACTTAAAAAAACGGTTAAGACGTCTGCCTAGTAACCATGGAGGTCGGGGTTCGATTCCCGGCCGCACCACAAATTTAAATTCTATGCTTCAGATTTATCATCCACAATATATTTGTAAATCAATATATTGCACCGTTACTAGTTTCGGGCCTGAGCCCATCATCAGGGCTCCTTTGCCAATATCAGGTTTACATTGGTGCCCTAAAATAACAAAGTTATGTGAATACATTAGGTTACAAGGTTAAATATTTTTATCCTAAATATAACAAGGTATTTTTTCTTGTATTGTTAACACTTGTATAGAGGAAGTGCGGACTGGTTAAGCAAGAGTTGCCTGAGGGTTTTGGCTTTTCCCTGATGTTGGTCAATCAGTACATTGAGCACGCTGTGAGGAATGCAAGGAGAACTTTGGAGAGGGAATTAAAGGAGAGGGATTAAAACCTTGTGGTTTACTGACGACATAGTAATTCTGTCAGAGACACCAGTGAAATGGAATGGTGTCTTGAAAGGAAGAAATAAGATAAACGTCAACGACAGAAAAATGAGGGTAATGGAATGTAGTGTCAGAAAATCAGGCGATGTGACAGGAATTAGTGAGACGATAAAAGTAGTTGATAAGTTTTGTTGTTGGGGTAGCATGATAACCTCTGATTGTCGAAGTAAAGAAGATATAAAATGCAGAACCACTTTGGAAAGACAAGTGTTTATGAAAAAGCCAAATTTGTTGACATCAAACATTATTTTAAATGTTAGGAAGTCCTCTCTAAAAACATTTGTCTTGAGTGTAGCATTGTACGGGACTGAAATGTGGACGATAAGGAGTTGAGAAAAAAAGTTATAGAAGTTTTCGAAATGTGGTGCTATAGACGAATTATGAAGACCACGTAACTAATGAGGAGGTGCTCATCAGAATTAAGGAGAAAAGGAGTTCTTTGCATATCCTGACAAAGAGAAGGATAAATTGGTGTGACACATTCTGAGACATCAAAGAATCGTCAACTTGGTATCAAAAGGAAGTGTGTGGGGTAAAAATCGTAGAGGGAGACAGAAGGACGAATACAGTAAGCCGATTCAAAAGGATGTAGGTTACCGATCGTATTCGCAGATGAAGAGGCTTGCACAGGACAGAGTAGTGTGGAGAGCTGCATCAAACCGGTGTGCGGACTGAAGACCACAACAACACAGTAAACGTTTCACCCTATCGGGACTTACGGGCACAGTAAATGTGCGAAAACGTATGGTTAGTATAAGCTTGTGGGCATATGGAAGTTCGGATGGTTCCGGGAAGCAATCACGAATGTCGTAATGGTAAACACGACCGTTCGCGAAAAGCGGTAAATCCGATTGACAGTCTCAGTCCTGTACAAAGTTTCGTATGTAATAATTAAATCGTACAACTGATGCTGATTCACACTAACTACTGAAAATACATTTCTGGCATATACTAACGGCGTTTGAAGCCTCTTTTCCGCCAGAAACACAGGAGTCCACGTTTATCATCATTTTGCTTTTCATTAGGGTATCATGTAGAACAAATTAAAATCGTTACCAAGATTATATTTCCCTTTCATTAACCTACTGTAGCGACTGATCGGATGTCACAAAGGCAGGTATCTGGTTTATAGTCTCAGTAAAATACGTTACGCGTAGCCTAAGTTTTGAAAAACATGAAAGAATTCGGTGTCCATCTTACGCAGTGGTGGCTGGTGCTTCAGATGTCGGATATTGATATTGGCGCCATCCCCCTTAGCGAGTCCATGTTTCGGCGCTCCGCAACCCCTCCCCCCACCACCTCATTTAGATATATTTTCGTTAAAGGATCTGCAGAATGTCTTGGATTGTTTGCGCTTGCTTGTCCATTTTCCTTTGATAAGTAAATATGAATATGCACATGAACACTAAAACACAGTAACACAGTAACTGTCAAGTGATTATAACAAAATGAATCTTACGATGAAAGGATAAGCTACTTTCGGGTCACGTGACACTTTAAGCATCAGCCATTCCTAACCTTACGCACACACAAAGGCTGCTCTCCCCCGCACATCTTTTCAAACAGCTAAATATTTCTTACGATGAAGAGTATAAATGCCATTTACTCTTAAAATCACGACCATTTCCAAAAACATCCAAAGTATATGCGGCAAGTAACAATACAAAAGTCATTGTTGTTAGCCTATCTGATGAAAAGAAGATTTGGTTTGAAAAAAAAAAAAAACTGCTTGCAGTCGGTCTCGAACCCACTACCTTCGACAGCGCAGAGGAATACCGGTAACCACAGTGCTATCCTTCCTAGGTGTATTCATGATCGTATCTTCTGAGGGCCTTTACAGCTGATGCGTTTTAATCTAGAGTTATAAGATATTTTACCAAATATGAGGTGGTTTTTGATGAATCTTCATTGTGCCAAAAACAAATATGAAAGGCGGAATTTGCCGTCATGGAGCACTTGCGCATGCGCAAGGCAAGGTGCACAGTAGCTCCATAGCCTTTGCCTGGGGACTGTTTATGTGTAATCGCCAGAGCTCGAGTAGCCAGGAGCTGGCGTCTCTACCAGAACCAACGCCAATGTTAAAAGCGGCGTTTCCCCTCGCTCCTCCTTGCCACGGAAACGCCCATATGCTGTCTCCAGGGGGTTCAGAAGATAATTTGAACCTCAGACGCGCATGCGCATTGCAACGCTGCGGCCACTGCCGCCTGTATTAAGCAGTCGTGCTGCGACTCGTATACGTGCTGGCTCCGCGACGTAACACGTTTCTCGTACGCTAACAATACTTTGAATGCGCATATAAATTGATTTGATAGAAGAACGAAGCGAATAATGATAGTCTAAAAACACTTCCTGTTTTATTTATTTACTTTTTTCCCCACGACGAGCTTTTTCTCGGGGGTTCACTAAACCTGTGAACACATAGGGACACGCCTCCGCTGACCTTACGTGTAACCTACCACGATAAAAAGCATTTACTTGTTACAAACTTCGCAGAGGACTACTTCATTTTCGCCCTGCTAGATGTAGAAAAACTTTCGGATAGGTTTATCCTTTTACACCCCAACTGATCCATTTAGAAGCCATACAGTTTTTCGATGTTTGCAAAATGCACGACACGCTGCCTTCTGATGTTTAAACTGCGTCCCTAGATGGCAGCACCAGCAACTTCATGTACAAAACATTTCTTACATCGTGCATCAAAGTAGAGACTATCCAGCTAATATAGTGAAAGTGGTCTGATGAACTCTATACAAGGCACATACGAGGGAATTGTAGAGCATTCGTGTAAATTTAAAAGCATGTAATTAATAATTACAGCTAACACAAAAAAAATTTGAAAAATAGTTTACACAAAAACTGTCTCAAATCAACTTCCGCCAGATGGCTATCAAGGAAGCTTCGTCTAACCTTCCGGAGTGCAGGAAGTGATTAAGCGTGGTGTTATCTTTAGCTCAGCGTCGTAATGTTTCCCAGTATAGAAGCTTTCAGAGGCGCAAGAGCATGACGAAAATAATAGGTTCCGGCGAGGGTATGCTGAAAAGCTGTGACTAAGGTGCCGGCTCTTGGGAAGTCAAACAAGCAATGAAAATTGATTTTCGTGTGGAAAGATGTGCCGTCGTCCGAGCTCGGTGAGAAAAAAGGACGGCGGTCTGAAAGGCGAGATAAGTGGATGTGGCCCTTCTTCAGCAGCCGGCGAGGGGGAAGCGCCGATAAAAACGAGAGCTCTAAGAACGGCCGCAGGGGCAGTCGGCGCCCTGCCGGAAACCCCGCCATGTCCAGAGCCAGGCTACATTAATCTGTACCGAGTAAAATACAATCCACAGTGTATAATTCACCCTGTCCCAACAAAACGTTATGTTGGATTCCAAAAATTTGAAACATTGCTTTGAATTCAAAGTATTTCTAGGGACACGTTGAACACAAATTCGTATTTTATTTAATAGTTCTGGACAGAGAAGGAACACAGGCAAGCCTATACTGGGCTGTGTACTTCTGCATGTTCAATAATTTCACTTGTTTGTAGAATGTCATGTTGACCACAGCTACTAAATTTATCTGCCCAGAGCTACTAAAAAAATGTTCAAATGTTTGTATAGCTTATGAGACGTAACTACGGGGTCATCAGTCCATAAACTGACAAACTACTTATGAACTGATTCTTCAGTTTCTCACGGCGTATTTGATGATCAAAATATCCACGGGCACGTTGGACACTATAGACCGGCAGTACACCCGTGGATATTTTGATTACTTATGAACTACTTACGAACTAGGACGGCACAAATATCCATGCCCGAGGGGGGATTCGAACCCCCGACCGTAGTGGCCGTGCAGACCGTAACTGGAGCGCCTTAGACCCCTCGGCCACCGCGGCCGGCCCAGAGCTACTGGTTTCGGTTAATACACCATTATCAAGCGCCAGCACAGCTTGATAATGGTGTATTAACCCAAACCGGTAACTTGATAATTGTTTAATAACCGAAACCAGTTGCTTTGGGCTAAGAAATTAAGCAGCTGTGGTCAACATGACATTCTAAAATATTAATAGATGTTAATCCCCACCTTTTAACTTTTCTAATTTCATGTGTTCTTTCGCAATTCTTTCGAGTTATTGAAGAAACGATATGTTTTTTACTAATTGCACCATATCTGCATATCTACTATTAGGCTGACCACTTTCCGGCTTACCCATTCTCACAAATCACCGAACTTAGACAACAGCGTATTTTTCAGTTACGGATACATAGAATATGGGTATCAATAAAGCTGTTTATGTTGTTCTTACTTTCGTACAATTCGTATAAATTCGGTCAATTTTGTATTTTTCGAATACTTTGGCTTAATTTCGAGACCGTTTGATCCAGAGTAGTTTACTGAAATTTTCTGCAGTTCCAGCTGTATTCCGTTTACTATGATTCTTTTTTCCTCTTTTAAAGTATCACTGGTCAGTTTGATGATGTGGTACACACATTGAACTGTAATGATGCAATATTTCATTTATTATCAGACATATCGGAATTTTATATATTGTTTCATATTGTAGTTTAATTTATAGACGATAGCCGCGGCGGAGTGGTTTAGATTATTGAGATGCTATGATCCGATGCGCGTGGTCGTTCCTCGTTAGGGGTTCGAACCGTCACTCGAGAATGGATGTTTGTGTTGTATTAGTATAAGGTAAAGTTTAGGGATTAATGACCCCGCAGTTAAGTTCCATAAGCTCCACAAACATTTGCTTTTATTTGATATAGACGATGTTATTGTTGTTGTTGTTGTGCTGTTATAATATTCATTTGTGGTTGCGCGTTTGGCATGAACGTGGAATTGTGTGTATTTCATATGCTGATTCGGGTACTATGCAAATTTTCTATGAATATTTTGTTGGGATTTCCGTCTATTAATTTAATATTTGTTCTGGTTTTTCGTAAAGTGAATATAGAGTTTTATTTCTTATACAGGGTAAATTAAATTCGCACACTCGGTCTTCGCAGCGCTATTCCTCACATGCTAGCATATTTCCTGCAGTAAATGGACGTCGAAGATTGAGATGGGCGTGTGTCCCATACGTCAGTGTGTTACAGAATTACACTACTACACCAACAAACTTCTACGAGATGTTGTAGGCGTCTTGAGGAACAAAATGAGCATAGAAACCCATGCCTGGAAACGACATCCAATGATGCTACAGAGCATCGATGTTGGAGGGGATGTCTAGCGGCAGGAGCTGGTGCCTGTAACTTGGACTCTCCGTAGCGCCATTGAATGGCGTTTCCGGGCATGGGATTCTATGCTTACTTTGTTCTTCAAGACGCCTTCTCTAGAAGTTTGTTGTTGTAGTAATGTAATTCTGAAACACACTGACGTATGGGACACACACCCATCTCAATCATCGACGTCCATTTACTGCCGGAAATATGCGCAGGAGGAAATTTTGTGAGATACATTTTTTTATTGATAGCATGTGAGGAATCGCGCTGCGAAGCCAGAGTGCGCGAATTTAGATTCGCTCTGTATTTGAAAACTGCAAGACGGAACATTTTAAAACTTTGAAATATTTTGAGTTACTTATTCGTCCGAATATTCTGCAGTTCCTAGTTTACAGAGGCATCACCAATGATGATTCACTATCCATCATACTTTTCATGTCTTCTGCTGGTGATTTAGACGTCTTTAGTCACAAAGTAATATTTTCTTGCATATACTCACTAGTAATCCTGTTCCTCGATACTAGTATTATTCTTGTGTTCCGCGGTGGAGTGCATGAGCGGTCTAAGGCGCATTGCTGTGGAGCGCGCAGTTGCTCGCTATTGGAGGTTAGAAACCTCCCTGAGCCATGGGTGTGTGCTTGTTGTACATAGGTTAGTGTAAGTAGTGAGTAAGCCTAGGGACTAATAACCAAACAAGTTAAGAGCCATAGATTTACAAGCAATTGAACATTCGTTCCCCTTGTGTACATGCGGGCATATTTGTTAATAAATGTTGTAATAGTGAAAGCAATAGATACTTTCTGAAAAATACAATTGTTAAAAAGTTTTTCATATTTGTTAACATACTTCTGCAATAAACATACAGAAAACTTAAAAATAATTTTACTCCATTAATTGGGTGCCACATACTTTGTTTATTTAATATCAGTGTCTGATAATAAAAGTTAAGTTTTCAATGAAATTTTTTCGAATTGGCATCAGAGGTCACACACCTAGTTTTGTATGTTGTATAGAAGGTAATGCAAGTTACCAAAAGGAAGCAATTGTCACTTTTACTTCAACAAGAGAAGACGTAATTCGCGTGTCGCTCATATGTAGGTTAGTATTGTTCTATATATGATCCAAATGAAATGCATAGGCAAAATGGATGGCGTCTTCTGCGTACTATGTCTACAATACATGTGTAAACAGCAGTTTGGTGTAAGAGATTATTTTAATGTGACCTCATATTAACAATCGTGGTACCATTCGTCATACGATTTAAGTTCAAATTCAAATGTTTGTAAATCTGTGGGACTCGACAGCATGGTTATTAGTCCCTAGCTTACAAACTAGTTAACCTAAGGTAAACTAAACCAAGGACAATACAAACACTCATGCCCGAGGGGGGAATCAAACCCCCAACGGCGGGCGGCCGCGCGCACCGCAACACGGCGCTCCAGTACGCGCGGCTAATCCGCCGCGGCTACGATTCAAGATAAGTAGGTACTAAACCTTAAACTGCTAACGATATGTATATGCGTCACCAGCCTGTAGTGCCAGAAGCGCGAATGTGGGATGTATAAATTTCGCTGTTTTGTCTCAACGTACATGCTCAACCTGAACTACAGCGCCTAATGTGTTTGCTGGATCTACTAATGACTTCACAATACAGCCCACAATTGCAGGAGCACTACTTTATTTTTCACTAGTTATGGCGGTATTACAGTGTCAGTGTGTGCACAAACCAGTTCGAAAATGTGGAAGCGCGGGTTGTCCAACGCCGAAGAAGAGAGTAGAAGTGACAGTGAGCATGAATTTAATTTTCTTTCATCTTCGGATTAGGATTCTTGCCCTTTAGCAACTCAGTGTCGAGGAAATATTTCTTCATATTCATGGGTTGGCATGCCGCAAGTGAAACTGATGACCATGAAGTCTGTGCTGAATGACGTGGTGTAACGTTATTTCGTACACTATGATTTAGTTAGTTCCAAAATTATGTACGCAGTGAAAAGAAAAGGCCTGTCTTCCAATACACAGTGTTAAGTGGTAGAGCAGCGTTAGCAAATGACACGCTGCACCAAACAGCTCCGCAGTAAAAGTGTTAAAGCAGACTTTACGTCCGAAATATTGATACAAACAAAATATGTATTTTGATAAAGTGTGTTGTATAATTTATTATTGGATATTAAATAAGGAGGAATGTTGGTTTGATATGATAGGAACGAAGCATGTAGCGGACACTTTGATGTGCATATTGTAAACAAAAGAAAACATTAACGAGATAAAATAGACATTTTTTAATTCATGATCTCAGGTTTAGTAGTGGTTTTAGCGTTATTTCTGGTAGATGGCAAGAGGAATTTAATCTAGGAAGATGTGGCTATGAAAGGAATAGAACGTCACATTTAAACATCAAACTTTATATTTAGAAAAACCAAGTAGAAACTACGTAAATTATCATTGAAACACACAGGTTAATCTTAACCATAAAATTGCTTCTATTCATTAACTACTATTTAAGTGAAATGCATAGGTATCACACACTTTTGTCTGAACGTACAGTTTTTCAAAATTAATGTGAAGAACCTGAAGCTAATGATTGAAGAAAGTGATGCTTCATTTAAATTTCCTAAGTTCGAAGAATCAATGTATAGTGACAGTAAGTAAAGATAATAAGGTTATTTTAAAATATAATAACCATCATAAGAACAATTTAACATATAACAAGGTTATCATAGTCTGAACCATGCTTCCTGCTGATAATAATTCATGTACACCCCATATGCCTCGTCGTGGATACAGTTAGTCCCTCGCCACTTAGACATAAAGTGATGGAAGATGGCACAAAGAAACCGGGCTTCCCAACACAAAGCAAGAAATTTACTTACAGAATGGGCACACTAACTCTCAACAACCATTCATTGCTGCGGTGGGTACTATTAACAAATGTTTCGAGATTTTCTCGGCCAATTGTGGACACCAACTGTGATATAAATTACCAAGCGTTCAAAACTAAATTGGCAATATTATTCATAAAACCAAATCACAGTTTAAAACCACACAGGATTCATATCAGGATATATCGAATCTAAGGTGCTTTCCCCGGTGCATGAGGCGAAAAAGCAGAAGCGAGGGCAAAACAGACGCGACAACACGAGCGGTCCACAGGCCAGGACGAGGAAGATCGTTCAAAAACAAGTGGTACCGTCTGAAATCAATCCAGCCAGGTGCCAGTGAAAGCCAAACGACCGACGCTCACCATATTCCCAAAATGACTGGAGCAGCAGATGTCCGATGAAACCGGAAAGGATCGAGATGGCTGACACAATATCAAATTCCAGCGCAGATCCCTCTGACCTCTCACTACACGAGCCCGAGGGCAGCTCACCGAACCCGTCCTATAATAATCGCTGTGCCGCCACACACACCGTCGGCTAAGTGCGCCGTCCACGGTCGGTGTTAATTTTTCGCTCCGTACCTGACTGGCGCTTCTCCCGCGTACCCCACGTGACCCGCAAGAGATACCACTTCCCGCTTCCGCCAAGGGGAAGAGAAGAGGGAAACGCCGCGCGATATACCGACGCTTGACGGTTTAGTGTTTCTATAGCACTTTTCGGGGAATTTATATTCTAGCAAATTTATCGAAAAAACGGGTATTTTGTGAATAATTGTCTCGACATTGGCTTAATTATCGAAGTAAACCAAACCTCTCCCTGAACATTTCACACACTGCAATAAAATAAAGTGAAAATATAATATGTAATTATGGAAGTAGGCTGGTAGGGTAATTTCATTCAAGGGATTGATTTGAAAACTGAACGGATTGCACAGAGGATTACCATATGAAATTTAGTTCTATTTATAACAAGATTTGCAAAATAATAATTTTCAGGGCCGATTTGACTCGGTATGGACACGACTCAGATATGAACAGGGAAGGGGAAGGTAATTTCCTGTCTCACCAACATTAACTTGAGGTGGACGTCAGGCGTTGGATCGGCGCGTTGCGGTGTGTCTGCGCTTCGGCGGTGGCGGCAGCATCGCACACGCCTGCCCTGCCCTGCGCTCCCCAGCTCTGCAGATGTGTGGCGCGGCGCGGCGCAACCCCCGAGCAGAGGCGTCGAAGTTCGACGACTGCCAAGGCGAGAGCTACCATCATGTCTTCTTGCTCCTCTGGCGACGGACCAACTCTCTTCGGTGATTTTTCACCAATCCTATTCCCTCTCCAGCTACAGCTTCTCCTCGAATTTTGCATCTCTTTAGCTGAGTGATTGGTTTTACAAAGTCATCCAATAGCTAATCTCTGTTTTCACGACCATGCCTCTCAATCCCCGATGAAAATTTTCTGTGGACTGAGATGAGACTTGCAAACTGGCGAGTTTCCCTTGTTTCAAGCTTGTTGCCTTCATCTTCTGCGTTTCCACTTGTTTCGAAAAAACAGTTCACTGTGACAGCTGTCTGGGTTACGCGTGTCTGGTATGCCGTCTATCAGGGTCTTTCCCCTGGCCAGAAAGATTGTTTTGGTGAAACCACTTTATCTACACTGCATGCTAGGCTTTAGCCACTCACGCACGTGTGCACTGCAGGGGTTCGGTTGTCTTCTTCCCATCTCCAGGGGTCTACGGTTTATCTGCGATTCCGTCGCATTTTTGGGGACGACTCCTCTGTTATCTGCAGACAAGGCTCTCTCTGCACACAGGCTGTTCTGTCCATTTCGTTGTTACGGCCTCTCTTCTCTGCATCCGCTGTCGCCATTTACCTACACACTCCTAAAGTCAGGCTGGTTTCGCCACGTACATTCTCACGAGAAAGCCACGGCAATTCGCCAGACTGCCCCTTGGAGCGGGAGAATGCATCCCTGCGGCCGGTGGTGAAGGTGAAAGTTGAGGGAGCCTCCCGCTGACTCCGTCTCGTTGCCCGGGTCGGCGGGACGCTCTAGGCTAGAGGTTGGCATGGCGTGCGCGAGTGCTTCCATCAGTGAAGTCGCTGAAGAAAAGAGTCCCTGAAATATTACACGATGTAATCAATGCCTTTAAATGTATAACACAATCCCCTTGTTTCGCATCGTTGTAATCAACTTTCACATCTTATACTTTGCAAATGGCTACGGAGTCACGCACAGGAGACACTGATGACGATTACAAATCAATTTCTTTCCTTCCTCTTGCCGGAACTGTGTCTTCCAAAGTAGGCAGGTTGCTTAGGAGAAATAAAATCTAGGTTATCTTCCGTCCACCTGCGAAGAGTATGGCCTTTGTAGGATCATTCAAAGATGATCTGAAACTGAGAAAATCGGGTGCTTACAAGATTCACTGTGAGTGTGGCTCAGCATATATACGCCAGACATTACGAACTGTACATGAACTATGTGCAGAACACGAAATACACACCCCTCTACTCCAAACATCAAAATCGGCAGTAGCAGAACACTGCATTTCCATGGAACAGTCAATGGAATATAGTGAAACTAAAATTTTAACTCCAGTCTCCAGTTTCTGCGATTCACCTATCAAAGAATCGGTGGAAATTCGTCTTGCCAACCATCTTATAAATCGTGACAACGGCTTTCATCTCGATAAAAATTGTAATCCTGTGATTAAAATCATCCAGTCACAGCGTAGTCGACGCCATCAATCAGTTATTAGTGATTAGGAGACTGTTGCTCTCCCACCACCGAGGGCAATTTTGTATCCTTTTTCCGTCGTAGGTGTCGGTGGCCGAGAAGAAAGACCGACACAGGAATAAAGGATGCACGCTTGTGCAGGTAGGAGGTGACCAGCCAATGGGACAGCAGAAACTAGAAACACTAGAATAAATTAGAACGAGATCTATATTTCTTAGAGACTTAGTAATACTTAACTTTTACATAGCTCAGTACTGCAGAATGCTGATACATAGTTGAGCTAGAGGCCTGCCTAGTGCATATCCGATAGCCAAGTCCTCACGGGGGCCTATCTGATTCCGAAGTGTTAGCTGGTTCCTATCTCAGTCCCAAGTGAACGATGTCGTTCAGTGGTGGCCACGAGCGGAATAGCAGCAGAGGGCACTCGTGGCTGACGTGGTAAGAACGCCGCGCCGTGCGTGCATGGCGGCGCGCGGCGAAAGTAGGTGGCGCGCACTTTAGACTTGTGCGACACCAAAGGCAGAGCATACAACTCGGCTGCATCACGCACGACACCATCTAACGCACGCGCAAAATGATACCAGCACTTTTGGCATGCGCAATAACCACTATAAATACCGCGACTGCACCTGGGTTCTTCAGTACTTCCTACTCACCCGAAGATGGCCGGACGTTTCGAGGCCGAAATATGCTGTCGGAATGAAGACGAAATCCGGCTGCACACCCGAAAGTTACTGGATCCGTTACGGAGTCTAACATCCGCTACCTAACATGTTTCCAGTCTTCAGGTTGTAGCAGTTGGTGACAGAAGACGCTCTACGCGCCGGAAGAGTGCGTGCCGTGCTGTGTGACGGCTGTCTGAGTGACAGCCACCACCCCCCGCGGCCAGAGGGCCTACATTTGCCGCAGGCGGCGGAAGCTGGTTGGTAATGCGGCCAGAGATCAGGCCAGCCAGCCTCCGCCCCGTGCAGCCCCCTACCTCTGCCGCTCTGCCCGGAAGCCGGCGAGCGCCGCTATAAATATTTAGCGGCCGCCGCTTCCTGTCCCTGCCGCCGTCTGCACACTGCCGCGCTGGGGACACCCAGCCCCACACACCACCACTGGGGGACCACTGAACTGTCCACACCGTAACCAACTCTACACCGACAACCGCCTAATGGCAGCGTGCGGATGCTACGTTTCTGATTGCTAGCGCCTCTAGCGACAAGAGCGCCGAACTTCAAAGAAATCTTTTAGAGCCGGCCGCAGTGGCCGAGGGCATTGAGGCGCTTCAGTCACAGTCTGCACGGCCACTACGTCGGGGGTTCGAATCCCTCCTCGGGCATGGATATTTGTGCCGTCCTTAGTCTTAGCTAGTTCATAAGTAGCTCGTAAGCTTAGGGACTGATCACCACGTAGTCCCGTAAGTTCTACAAACATTTTTTTCGAAATCTTTTGGAAATAAACCCAGTAGCGAATTTCTAATCTACTTCTTCTAATATATAAAGCAGTGTGTCCGTATGTTTGTTTGTGCGTACGTGTTACATACTAAACTAAAGTTTTGTCATAAACAATGAGATGCGCGAAAAACTGATGCATTATCAACAATGCTGCTGCCGCGGTAGAGTAGCCGAGCGGTCTAAAGCAGCTCGCTGCGGAGCGCGCGGTTGCTCGCCATGGAGGTTCGGGAGTCCTCCCTGGGGCATGGGTGTGTGTGTTTGTTCGTAGGTTAGTTTACCTAGATTTAAGTAGTTTGTAAGCTACGGACTCATCAGTTTGATCCGATGGATTTACAGTCGGACAATGCTGCTCATTTTTTTCTAAACCACTGGACCGATTCCACATTCCATACCGTGAGGTAACAATTGCTGCAGGGTTAAGAATCACATACGACACATGGTTCAGAAGATAAGACGTCATTAACAATAGGAATACGCTATATTAGAATGAGAGTATTTAGCAACGTACAAGAAACTTTAAACATAATTTCAAACATTTACGGAACATTTTCTCGCTGACAACTACAGGAAAGTAATGAAAGGAAGAAAGTCTATGGCTTACTACTTCTTCCGGTGTTTATGAAGTAAAACTACGGCATTCGGTATGACGTTACAAAAATGTTCTAATGTTTGTGTAGCTTATGGGACCTAATTACGGGGTCATTAGTCCCTAAACTTACAAACTACTTATGAACTACTTACGAACTAGGACGGCACTAATATCCATATCCATGCCCGAGGGGGGATTCGAACTCCAGACCGTAGAGGCCGTGCAGACCGTGACTGGAGCTCCTCAGTCCACTCGGCCACCACGGCCGGCTATGACGTTACCATTTATAATTTGTGAACTACAAATAGTAGCCCTAGGAAATTTTACAAAAGTGTACACATATTTAGTTGAATGTACCTTCTAAAATGTATTACAGTACGACACGTAGTTCATGAGATATGAACACGTAAACTATTATTTTACTTCGAGCATAAAGCACGTATATACGCTTACTTCAACCATGTCCAACTAACATATATAGTCACAATACTGCCAATGACTTTTGTTTGTTATACGCCACGACAGCAGTACTGCAAGCGGCTCCTAACGTCTCTCCTGCAACGTCTTTCACTGGAGTTTCCTAATGACAGACTTGGCGCCTTACATTATTTTACTTTTTTTTTTTTTTTTTTTTTTTTTTTTTTTTTGTGGGGTTTAGTCTTCCTGATTATTCCGAGTATCATCTCATCGATTTCTATATACCGGGTGATCAAAAACTATAAATTTGAAAACGTAATAAATCACGGAATAATGGAAATAGAGAGGTACAAATTAACACACATGCTTGGAATGACATGGGGTTTTATTAGAAAAAAAGGTTCAAAAAATATCCGACAGTTGGCGCTTCATCAGATCACAAAAGCAATAATTAGCATAAGAAATTAAGACAAATCAAAGATGATGCTCTATACAGGAAATGCTCAATATGTTGAACATCATTACTCAACAATAGCTGTAGTCGAGGAAAAATGTTGTGAACAGCACTATAAATTATCTCCGGAGTTATGGTGAGGCATTGGCGTCGGATGTTTCAGCATCCCTAGTGATGTCAGTCGATCACGATACACTTGCGACTTCAGGTAACTCCAAAGCCAATAATAGCACGGACTAAGGTCTGGGGGCTTGGGAGGCCAAGCATGAAGAAAGTGGCGGCTGAGCACACGATCATCACCGAACGACGTGCGCAGGAGAGCAAAATGTTCAAATGATCAAATGTTTGTACAGCTTATGGGACTTAGCTACCGGGTCATCAATCTTTAAACTTACAAACTACTTATGAACTAGCTTATATTAAAGACGGCACAAACATCCATGCTCGAGGGGGGGATTCGGATCCCCGGCCGCAGGTCCTGCAGACCGCTCGGCCACCGCGGCCGGCGCAGGAGATCTTTCACGCGTCTATCAACATGGGGTGGAGTGCCATCCTGCATAAAAATCGTACGTTACAGACAGACTGGGGATGATGCGAGTCTGTAACATATCGGCGTACCTCTCACCTATCACGGTAGCAGTTACAAAACCATAATAACGCAGTTCCTCTAAGAATAAAGGCCCTATAACGGTAGATATGGCTCCGATAAAACCCCATATCATACCATGCATATGAGTCAATTTTTACCTGTCTACATTATTCCATGATTTTTTAAGTTTTCAAATTTATACTGACTTTTTGATCACCCGGTATAAGTGGTGTCTATTCCGAAAGAACATACGTCACTTTTGATAATGTAGTTGTTGTTCTTTCTTTGACAGAAAATGACATGAGCTGTGAATGGGCAAAGCGGAGCTGTGTACTCAGATGGGTACACATTTTCAGCTTTGCCATTCGCAATTGATGTCATATATTCTGTGAAACATAGATGTCTGAGACACTGGCGTGATATTGACCCTGGCTTCCACACTTGTAAACCATAATAAAGGATCGGTCGGGTGACACTGTTATTAAATCAGTCTCTCTATGGCTTTATAGTTGTGCGCTGCTATCTATTCCTTCTTGTGTTAAATTTAGTTGCTCTTCATAGGCTGTATTACCTGCTGTACTGTTTTCATTTCTGTCTGCGTTGTTCAGCGATGCGGATTATGGCACGTTGATCATGGAGCTGGTTTTAGAGACTACGAATGGAAATGTGTATTTTTTCCTTTGGATGTTTTAGCTCGATATGTTGACTTTCCAATAAAGTAATTGTGGCTGTTCTGTTGTGGTACCTATTTTTACTACATTCGCTGTGAGTTCGAGCCATCTTGACTTCACCGGTTTCAGCATGGTGATTTCATATGCCCCGAAGTTCATATGCCGGGAGAGTTAATTCGAGATTAGGCCTATTGAAGCATTTGCAAATACACTGTTTCCTTACTCGCACTGTATATACCTTCAATGAAAATTTGGAGAGGGCTCAGACGAGTTTTTGCTATAGTTAATGATACTAGACATGACTTGAATCCATGATGTATGTATGTGGAGCGTTATTCTCAGATGACTGTGACTTGGGATTCTATTCTTTGCCCCAGAGTCATTGCTTCGGTTTTTTTCTTCTGGATCTGGTCCAGTTTCCTAGCACTGGATGCTTGCCGAGCATGAATGTTGACAGAGTGAGAAATGTCAGTAATGCCGTGCTCAATGTTGGTCACTCATGTGACAAACCGTAATGTGTGGAAATGCAGTTTTCATCAAGTGCAGCTGTTCATTCGGTATTCTCTTACTGGGTGTTTCATCAGAACACGAGGGCTCACACTGCTCAGCTCTGGGAGCGCCGGCGTTAGCAGGATAGGCTGGGCACACCAGCAGCAGAGCGCCCGCATGTGCGGCTGGCGATGCTATCAGCAGCCTGCCACACAGGGCCTGCTGTCCGCCTGCCAGATCCCCCTCCCCCACCCTACCACTCCCCTCCCCCAACCTCCCCTCTTCTGTGATGCTGCCACTGCGGCCTCTCACGCTCTTGTTGTGCTCCACGTCCTTTATGTGCCGTCCTCAAGAACCTGCTCGGCCCTCGAGATACCGCTGTCCTCACAGCTCCCGGGGTATTAGCTATCTGTATTACCGACGCGAGCTAGTACGTACGTCCCATGCCTCTCCTCTAGGACAGAAAAAAAAATGTGTGGACAAAAGAAGTACTCACATTCGCCATCGGAGCGCTACCACCGTGTGATACAGTTGTTTGCTCGAGTAGCACTGTACGCTGTCACGTATTCTGTTGGAGTTGATTTTTTCTCCTTTGATCGGCATGTTATTTAAATATTCCACCGTACGAAAACATTGTAGATTTGGAGAAAGCTTTTGATAATGTTGATTGGAATACACTCTTTCGTATCTTGAAATCAGCAGAAGTAAAATATAGGGAACGGAAGTTTGTTTACAACTTGTACAAAAACCAGACAGCAGTTATTAGAGTTGAAGGGCATGAAAGGGATGCAGAGGTTGGGAAGGGTGTAAGAAAGGGTTGTAGTTGTTCAATTTGTTCAAATATTAAAATGTTTGTATAGCTTATGGGACTTTACTATGGGGTCATCAGTCCCTAAACTTACAAACTAATTTACGAACTAGCTAACACTAAGGACGGCACAAATATCCATGCCCGAGGGGGGATTCGAACCTCCGACCGCAGTCGCAGTCCCCTGCCCAACGCAACCGGCATTCAAATTGTACATTGAGCAAGCTATAAAGGAAAGCAAGGAGAAATTTGGAGAAGGAATTGAAGTTCATGGTGAAGAAATAGAAACATTGAGTTTTGCTGATGACATTGTAATTGTGTCAAGACAGCAAAGAACATGGAGAAGCAATTGAACGGAATGGACAGTGCGTTGAGAGGATCATGTAACATGAACATTAACAAGGGTAATGGAATGCAGTCTCAGAAAATCAGGTGATGCTGAAGGAATTAAATTAGGTAACGAATCAGTAAAGGTGGTAAATGAGTTTTGTTACTTGGACAGTAAAATAACATAGTATGGTCGCAGTACAGAGGATATGAAATGCAAAATGTCAATGGGAAAAAAGCGCTTTTGAAAAAGAGAAATTTGTTAACATCGAATATCAATTTAAGCATAAGGAAGTTTTTTCTGAATGCATTTGTGTGGTGTATTGCTTTGTATGGAAGTGAAACATGGACGATGAACAGTGCGGGCAGGAAGAGGATAGAGGCTTTTGAAATGTGGTGTTACAGAAGAATGCTGACGATTAGGTTGGTGGATCGCGTAATTAATTAGGAAGTACTTAACAGAATTGGTGAGAAAAGGAATTTCTGCATACCTTGACTGAAAGAAAGGATCAATTGGTAGGACACATTCTTGGACATCAACGTATTGTGAATTTAGCATTGGAGGAAAGTGTGTGGGGTGATAATCGTAGAGGGAGTCCAAGAGATGTATATAGTAAACGAATTCAAATGTATGTAAGGTGCCGTTCTTATGAGGAGATGATGAGGCTTCCTCAGGATAAAGAGGATATGAAATGCAAAATGTCAATGGGAAAAAAGCGCTTTTGAAAAAGAGAAATTTGTTAACATCGAATATCAATTTAAGCATAAGGAAGTTTTTTCTGAATGCATTTGTGTGGTGTATTGCTTTGTATGGAAGTGAAACATGGACGATGAACAGTGCGGGCAGGAAGAGGATAGAGGCTTTTGAAATGTGGTGTTACAGAAGAATGCTGAAGATTAGGTTGGTGGATCGCGTAATTAATTAGGAAGTACTTAACAGAATTGGTGAGAAAAGGAATTTCTACATACCTTGACTGAAAGAAAGGATCAATTGGTAGGACACATTCTTGGACATCAACGTATTGTGAATTTAGCATTGGAGGAAAGTGTGTGGGGTGATAATCGTAGAGGGAGTCCAAGAGATGTATATAGTAAACGAATTCAAATGTATGTAAGGTGCCGTTCTTATGAGGAGATGATGAGGCTTCCTCAGGATAGCCTTTAACTAACGTGGTGCGGTCTATCTGACCGCGCGCTTTCATCAACAATTGCGATTTAGCCAGTTCCCTACCCATTATTGCGCCCGTCGGCTCAGTAGCTTCGAGTTTAGTTGTGAGTGGACCGGCAAAGCGTGTGGTGTTGTTCCAGAGCTTCTATAACATGAGTGACGTCCGTTTGAAAATAGGTCGCGGTCATTTTGACCGCACTACGTTGTTTGTGTAATTTTTTCTGCTGTGACTTTCCTTACATATTCTCGATATCTTCCATTTCACAGCTTTTGAAATATGGAGGAACCAAGTACTTCTACAGGTAAAGGATCTGCTGCAACCAACAGACAGTGTGTGAACACTTTAGACCGTAACTTTGAGGAAACTGTGAGCAGATGGCTGGAAGAGTCAGATGATAGTGACTGTGACGATAATCCTGAAGAAACTGAACCAATTGTGAGTGATCATGACACATTGTCAGAACAAAGTGCAACAGAAAATTACTCTGACGAAAGTAGTGAAAGTAGTGATCCATCTGACGACCAACGGAGAAGCAATTACGTCTATGGCAAGAATCAGTACAAATGGGCCAAAGCTCCGCCAACCCGAGCTGTTAGAACTCCTCGCCATAACATCATCATGAAATTTCCATCCACCACGTTGACTACAGGAGCTCCAAAAGACCCATTTTCATTATGGCATCTCTATTTTGATGACGAAGTTCTCGATCACATCTTACTGTGGACAAATGCTAAAATAGATTGCGTCAGGCAGAAGTACTCTGACAAAAGCAAAGCTGAACTTCAGAACCTGGATTTGGATGAACTTTTGGCGTTTTTAGGAATTCTGATATATTCTTCTGTCTTTAAATCCAATCACGAAAATGTAAATTATATATTTGCAACTGATGGTTCAGGTCGGGAAATTTTCAAATGTGTCATGTCTAGGAACCGTTTCCTAATGTTGTTGAACTGCTTACGGTTTGATGACTTTCGAACCAGAAAAGAGAGGCTCAAAGTTGACAAAATGGCAGCAGCCTCTTTTCTCTTCAGAAAAATTGTGGAAAATTCCCAAAAATATTTCAATTTAGGCACATGGGCTACTGTAGATGAGCAACTAGTTTCCTTCCGTGGTAAATGCTCATTTGTGGTCTACATGCCAAAGAAGCCTGGTAAATACGGTTTAAAAATAATGTCCTTGTGTGATGCAAGGACCAGTTACTTCTATAATGGGTATGTGTACACTGGAAAAGGCTCTGATGGTGATACTATGCCGGACAATGATAAGAAAATGATGATACCAACGCAGTCTCTGTTGCGATTGTGTAAACCAATCTATGGCAGTAATCGCAACATTACTGCTGACAATTGGTTCAGTTCAATACAAGCTGTAGAAGAGTTAATGAAAAGAGGATTGACTTTTGTTGGAACTCTAAAAAAGAATAAGAGAGAGATTCCGCAAGCCTTCCAACCAAATAAGAATAGGCCAGTTGGTCGTCTTTATACGGTTTTACGAAGGACACCACTCTGTTGTCGCATGTGCCAAAGACAAACAAAGCGGTTCTTCTTGTCTCTTCCATGCATCATAGCCCTGCTGAGGATTTGACTTCTCAGAAACCAGAAATTATATCATACTACAACGCCACTAAAGGAGGCGTCGATGAACTCGACAAAAAGTGCTCCATATACTCCTGCAGTCGGAGAACTCGACGTTGGCCAATATGTTTATTCTACCGTTTACTGGACATCAGCACAGTAAATGCATATGTTCTTCAGAAGAGTGGATCAGATGAAGCTCCTGTCGACAGAGGCATCTTCCTGAAAGAGCTGGCCCGTAGTCTTGTGCTGAAACATATGCAAAAGCGAGCTCAGAACCCACGACTTCCGCAGGAGTTACGACTAACGACCCGCCGGATTTTAGGCCCTAATTCTCCAACAGAAGAAGCAGTGGAAGCAGAATTAGGTCCTAAGAACAGGAAAACTTGCAGAATCTGCCCAGCCAGCAAAAAAAGGAAGACTTCCCATGCTTGCTACGTCTGCAAGAGGCCCATATGCATGCAGTGCTGTTCCCAGGTCTGCAAGCACTGTTGTGAGAATTTGTGATTTGAACGTCTCTGATTTTTCATATGGTACTTCTTCAAGTTAAAAACTTAACATTTTTTGTTTCATTAGTTCTTTAAGAAGAAATACAAAATATACCAAAGTATGAATGTCATTATTAGCTAATGGAAAACGTATAAATGTATTAGTGTACAATATGTGCAGTAACCACTTCTGAATGCCTGTTCATCAGTAACTATTTGATGTTAATGTTCTGTTTTTTCATGTTTAATTACTTTGTATTAAAGACTCTTTCATATACAAAACAGAGAATTTCAGAGTTGTTCATATTGTTAACATTATACCCACCTATAAGTAAGGGGGTCAGATTGACCGCACCACGGTGTTAGTGTCCCATTTTTGCCACCACGTTAGATTAAGTTAGAGAGCTGCATCAGACCAGTCCCCGGACTGAAGACCATAACAACAAAAACATTCAGTTAAACGTTTGGTGTAATAATTTTGTAGATCAGCGGCCCAAATTGCTCCGCATGACCAGAATACTCACTTCACTTACGATATAAAAGTTTGAAAGGATTCAAAATACAACTGCGACAAAATATTTATTTAGAATATATGTCCAAAGCCTTTGCCGTTATAGAGATGAAAAACGTAAATGCAGTCGGGACTTGTCTGGACTCAGAGACACCCTTAAGAACAATGCTGCTAAATTTAACACAATGGATTACACTATACAAAATTCTGCCCCGAATATTGATTCTGAAAGTCAGAGCAAAGTGTAAAATAAGCATTAATAATAAAATAATTAAATAATGAAAATTAAAACGTAATTAAATCGAAAATGGAGTGAATAGGTACATTTGCTGCTTTCAATGACTATATGTAATAATTTAACCTGCAGTTTATTTCAGTAACCTGAGTTCAATGCTGCTGTATACACTGCCTCCCCCCAACCAGATCATCGAAGTTAAGACCGTCGGGCGTGACTAGTACTTAGATGGATGACCATCGTGGTAACCCATGTACGGCTGACAATGTTCGCTTTGCCGTACGTCAGAGATACAGAAGGGGTAGTGGTGCAAAGTATTCTCGCTAATGCCCTGGATTAAATTCCAAACCTCTCTGAAGTGTCTCGCGTAGAGTGAGGCCGTGTCACACTTTTGACGATGATGTATCCGTCGCTTGGTGACAACCTATGTGACTTGTGACTTTTCACCAGTATACTTCGGGTGCTACAAATTCCGATACTTACACTGTATTTTACAGACTTGGGAGAAATTCTTGTGTCCTATTTGTTCAAAAAGAGATAAATAATTGCATTTATTTAATGGATATTTCATTATAGTTATTTTAACAATGAATACAGGAGTTGTTAACCCACGTAAAATTTTAACCACAGTCTCAATTTCAATATATTCTGGTTTGGTTAAAATTGCATATTGAAAGTTTAAATATGAACCAAGAAATTTTATTAAACACGATCGAATTCGGTCCAAATCAGGCCATCTTTGGGGGTCTCCTGTACATGGGAATAACAAATGCATAAAGATCCAAAGAAAATTCAGCATTGGTCGTAAATTTGTTTATTTACGATTACAGATTGATTTCGGCTATTGAATAGCAATCTTCATTGCAACTTGCACAATCGACTAGAAACATTACTCATTTTTATTGATCCAGTCACAAGGCACTCTGGATAACATTATTTGTATCTGCTTGCAGCTATGATTTGTGACTAGATCAGTGAAATCAGCAGTGTTTCCAGTCGATTGTGCAAGTTGCACTGAAGGTGGCTATTCAATAGCCGAAATCAAACTGCAATCATAAATAAACAAATTTACGACTAATGCTGAATTTTCTTTGGATATTTATCGTTTTATGCTCTTAATGGAGTCTTCATTTCATAAGATAAAAAAAGCATCAACAATACAACATGTGCTTTTTAAATTAGTAGGTCATATACTGCACTCATTCGACATACGTATTTACAAAAGGATACATAATGCGTGTTAGATGTACATTTCGATATTGCTGATAATATGAATTTAAGGCTTAGCTGTTCTATCAGTTGTTTGTAAAAGAAAATGGTAGTTACACCACCTGAGATATGCCAAAATAAAATTTACCAAATTGTTTGTCAGAGATCCCACTTCAGTAACAAAGGTACACTCATGATTTTGTCCCCCTTCCACGTCAAACATCCTAACTTTTATGCCGTAACTAGCTGAAAACCCGGCGATGCCCGGATATTTATTTCTTTATTCCTGCCATTCTTCAGGTATGTATCATTTTTATAAAGCCTTTATGTCTGTAAAATCTCTTGGGAATACAATTAGTACTAAAGAAGTAATAGATTAAAACTTGGTGCATGATGCGGCTGTTTTCCATGAACGTTACTGTTAATGTGCTAATACCTCATGAACTATGTATCGTACTGTGATACAATTTAGAAGGTACACTCAACTATCTGTGTGCAAACTGTCTGTAAAATTTCGTGCGCCTACAATTTGTAGAGTACAAATTATAAATTGTAACGTCATTCCGAATACCGTAGTTTTATTCCATAGACAGCCGAAAACTAGTAAGCGAGAAACTTTTTACCTTTCATCATTTTGCTACGGTTGTCAGCGAGAAAAAGTTCAACAACGTTTAATAAAGACTAAAATTTAATGTTTTAAGTTTGTTGCAAGTCGCTAAGTAATCTCATTCTGACAAAGCGTATTTATAAAGTCTTGCCGCATTATGGGGCAGTTTCTTGCGATTCCTAGTGTTTATGACGTCATATCTTCCGACCCATGTGTCGTAAGAGATCCTTAACCCTGCAGAAATTGTTACCTCATAGTAAGGAATGAGTGTATCAAATTTTGTTGAAATCTGTCCAGTGGTTTACGAGAAAATAAGCAGCATTGTCTCCAAATGCAGCAGTTTTTCACGCATCTCATTGCTTATGACATATCTGGTGAACTCTTTGTTGTACGTGATTCTTACACTTAGTCGACCGTCGTCATGGATCGACGGTTACGTGTACAAAATTTCATAAAGATTGGAATAAAATTGTTGATTTGTATACAACACGTACACACAAACACACAACCAAACATACAGACACACTGCTTTATATATTACATGTTTACGAATGTTACTTTTTTCGAAATATTTTTACTAATTTACCATTAAAACGTACTACTAATGCAAGTCCATTGTTGTCAATTAACAGTGTTTTTATTTATTTATTTATTCATTATTATTATTATTATTATTATTATTATTATTATTTTTTTTTTTTTTTTTTTTTTTTTTTTTTTTTTTTTTTTTTTTTTTTTTTTTTTTTTTTTTTTGCCCGCTACTACCTTCATTTGCGTACGCTATCATACCAAGTATCCTGTTACTGTTGGAACGTTAAACAGTGCAGACGTGTTTGTCACAGTTGCTCCTCCTTATTGCGCACCATCGGAAGTCTGAGAGATCACTCATTTCGCCTTTATTCTGTGTTGACCGTCGCAGAGTAACATACTGCAAAGTAACGTCGAAGACCCCATACGTCACTTGTGCCCTGCAATCAAGTATCAGTGTTACCACGTACACAGTGGTGTCATCTCGCAACGACATGTAGTATACTGCATTATGTTATTTTTATCCGCCGCGCAGGTTTAGCCGCGTGGTCTAAGGCATCCTGCAACGGATTGGGTAGCTGCTTCCGCCAGAGGTTCAAGTCCTCCCTCGGGCATCGGTGTGTGTGTGTGTGTGTGTGTGTGTGTGTGTGTGTGTGTGTGTGTGTGTTTGTGTGTGTGTGTGAGAGAGTCGAAATGTCCTAAGTTAGTTTAAGTATTTTGTAAATCGAGATACTGATGATCACAGTAGTTGGTCCAATAGGTTTACAACATTTTAACTTTTTTATTTTATTTTATTATTTTTCTTTTATTTTGTCTACCCGTATAATTTTTTTTTCCAATTCATGTACCTGACTGTCAAATAAAAATAATAACTTCCAATTTATCAGCAAAAAATAGTTTTTACTGTTAATCAACAATAGCACTTTATTACATTATGCTAATTTATTTTCATTTTATTGACACTTCGTATGTAGCTAGATATCCGAGTGGTAGTAAGGAGTAAAACTTGTAATAAATGGAATTGCTTCTAATTGGAAAATTTAGTAAAGAAGTAACGGTTTAACTTCTTATACGTGCTTAAATCCTTCGGGATTTTTATATTTGCTTACTTCGTTGGCTGTTCTTCATTGTAGGAGAAAAGATTTTTTTAGAGGCATCACATCGTACGATATTACTTGCATCTGTTCCCCTAATGTTACAGTATGTCACAAGATATTATCTTGCTACAAAACAGGTGTGATTACATATACGAGAAAGAAATATCCATCGCTTATCTTAATTACAGTAAGAAGACTAATCGTGCTTTGTGGAGATGAATTGCCTCCTGTCAGAATCCTCTGCTATAACATCTCCGTGTGTTGTGGAGAATTTCGTTGTTTCTGTTTCGGCGCTAGCAGTGTAGCTCACTCCACGCAATCTCATTCACGGCGGGAGAAAATAAGATGTTGGGCGTAATAAATGAGTCTCATTTTGCTAGAACAATGGCCAGACTGTACTCAACATAAATCCGACATAAGCACTTCAAGAAGCGGCTTTCTTGAATCTCTCTGACCAACGCATCTCTATGGCACTTCTTGCCTTTTCATCTCGCTATGATTATAGCATCAAATTAAGGTTCCGCAGACAGCCGTTGTTGCTACGTCATTTCTCAGCGTCTTTTGAATAAATTATGTACAAAGTAGCTTTGCGTTTATAGCACTTGAAACGATTTACGCTGAAATCCAGCTACAGAACCTAAATGCATGAATGTGTTCTGCTCTAATTGAGTTGCAGAAGGAATTCTATAAGGTAACGCGAAACGAGACATTAAAAGTAGTAAATAAGTTTTGTCATTTGGGCAGTGAAATGGTATATGGCGTTCCTTGTACAAATCATATGAAATGCGGATTGGCAATGGGGAGAAAGCGTCGCTGAAAAGGAGGAAATTTGTTACCATCGAATATTAATAGCTGTAAGTCTTACGACGCTTTTAGAGAGGCATTTGTGTAAAGTGATGTCTTGCACAGGAGTGAAACACGGATGATAAATAATTCAAACAAGAAGAGGCTAGAAGCTGTCGAAATGTGGTGCTATTATCTCCTTCATTACCACTACTTAAGGCAAGGCGTAGTTTTATATTTCCTTTTCCTTGATTGAATGATGCGCAAGGGATATATATGTTATGGCGGGCCCCGAAAACCAATACCAATACCCCATGTCAAATACTTCTAGTGCTTAATGTTTGCAGAGAGACATATAGAACTGAAAATGACTTCTTAATTTAAAAAAAAGTGATTAAGCACCACAATACATGAAAAAGGTTGTTAAGTAGATTATCTACCACGGAAAAACATAAGCTGAAACAGATAATTAATTTATTGACCACATATGACCACATATAACCACATATGACATGAAATGAAATCTGTATGTATAAAAGAAAGATGTTTACAAAAATAAATACGGCTGTTGACATGGAACTAGCAATCCTACCGAGAATTTCATACGGAGGTTAAAACAGGGCAGTGTTTTTCAACATGGGGGTCGCGACACCCAGGGGATTGCATAGTCTTACTCAAGAGGTCACCGTCACAGAAGAAATTACTTGCATCATAAAGTAGCTAGGTTTTCAGTAATACAAAAAGGTATGCCTCAGTGAAATTTATTTAACTATTAAATTACGATGTTGCATCTGCAACATGAATTATGAATTGAATAAACCGTATATTGTTTTGTAATATAGTGTGGTAATGATGAACAAGTGCTAAGTGTGGAAACTATTTTCAGGAAGCACTCGATTGGTAAAATAATATAGGCCTAATACAATAAGTAATTATGAAAAATGCAATCAACAGAGATTGACATTTTAACAAATTGTCTACACAATTGCACGTTTGTCATTGAACTTAATTCCCTTCTAAATCTTGCCTCAAATGCCAAACACTCATTAAGCAAAATCTATTTTTCTCCCGGAAATCGTGTAGGAATAGGATAATGTATTCCATTCCGACAAATAAAGGAAAAAAAACTTTGTCCAACATTTTAAAAGCAAACCTGAAGCAAAAGAATGATTATATCGCAAAGAAAATAAATTTAGTTTCCTTGAGGTTCATGACGAGGGATATCAAACGTATTCTTATTTGGAAGTGGTTGCGTAACCGAAAAGGTTGAAAACACTGAAGGAGAGCATCACACGTACATAAATATAAAGTTATAACAAAATGTCAGTTTGGTTTTCATAAAGGCTTTTCAACAGCAAAAAAAAAAAAAAAAAAAAAAAAAAAAAAAAAAAAAAAAAAAAAAAAAAAAAAATGCTATACATACTTTCACCAATGAAATATTAAATGCTCTGAATAGCCGGACACCACCCGTTGGGATTTTTTGTGATCTCTCCAAGCCTTTTGATTGTGTAAATCATGGAATTTTTCTACATTAACTAAAGTATTGTAGTATGAATGGGACAGTATACAAATGGCTTAAATCATACTTAGCACGAAGAGTGTAGAAATTTGATATAAGTAATTAACATAATATGCAAAAAACAGCTGATTCGTCAAATTGGGGTGCCACGAATTTCGGTCCTAGGCCTTTTGCTGTTCTTAATATATGTTAATGACTTGCCATTCTATTTCTATGAATATGCAGAGCTGGTTCTTTTTGCTGATGATACAAGTATAGTTATCACACCTCACAGACAAGAACTAACTGAAGAAATTGTGAACGACGTCTTTCAGAAAATCATTAAGAGGTTCTCAGCAAATGGACTATTATTAAATTTTGATAAACACAGTACATACAGTTCCGTACAGTAAGTGGAATGACACCATTAATAAATATAGACTTATCAGAAATCTGTAACAAATGTAAAATATGCAAAATTTTTAGGTGTGTGCATTGATGAGGGGTTGAACTGGAAAGAACATATTGAAGATCTGCTGCAACGTTTGAGTTCAGCTACTTATGCTATTAGGGTAACTGCAAATTTTGGTGATATACATCTCAGTAAATTATCTTACTATGCCTATTTTCATTCTCTGCTTTCATATAGTATCATTTTCTGGGGTAATTCATCATTGAGAAAAAAAAGTATTCATTTCACAAAAGCGTGTAATCAGAATAATTGCTGGAGCCCATCCAAGATCATCCTGCAGTCAATTATCTAAAAAGCTAGGGATCTTCACAGTAGCTTCTCAGTATATATATATTCACTTATGGAATTTGTTATTACCAATCCCACCGAATTCAAAAGTAGTAGCAGTGTACATAACTACCACACTAGGAGAAAGAATGATCTTCACTATTCAATGTTAAATCTAACTTTGGCACAGAAAGGGGTGAATTACGCTGCCACAAAAGTCTTTGGTCACCTACCAACAGCATCAAAAGCCTGACAGCTAGCCAACCAGCATTAAAAAAAAAAAAAAAAAAAAAAAAAAAAAAAAAAAAAAAAAATTCGTATTTATGATCTATGGAACAACTACTAATCTAATCTAAACAGCGGGCACGGCAGAGTTGGTGAGGAGGGAGGGCGGTGTACGGTCAGACGGCCTTGTTTTCGCAGCGTGCCGCCGTGTCCAGGAATAGCCGGCTGTGACAGCGAGGGGACCGCCAGGCCACGTGTGCAGAGGTAGGCAGCGCGTGAGTCAGCTGGCGCCGCGCCGTGACAGCTGACAGCCGCGCATGCGCACTCGCGCTGTCGCCCTGTACTGCTCTGCTCCGCAGCTCCCGCCCACCGCTTGCTCCTCACGCCGGAGGCGGACTACACAAGTAGAGCGCGAGCCACCGCGCCGGGAATCTCGA
The DNA here is from genome assembly GCA_026315105.1 of Locusta migratoria. Taxonomy (NCBI): domain Eukaryota; kingdom Metazoa; phylum Arthropoda; class Insecta; order Orthoptera; family Acrididae; genus Locusta; species Locusta migratoria. The sequence continues at coordinate 432,579,188 of CM048747.1, forward strand.
CGTACTGAGCGCTGCAGGCACGCTGCCCAGGTTTTACTGGCGAAAACTCTTTCCACTTGCCGTGGTCAGTTGCTGTTCACGATGTGTATAAATGACCTTGCGGATAACATCGGAAGTTCATGGAGACTTTTTGCGGATGATGCTGTAGTATATGGAGAGGTTGTAACAATGGAAAATTGTATTGAAATGCAGGAGGATCTGCTTCGAATTGACGTATGGTGCAGGAAATGGGAACTGAATCTCAATTTAGACAAGTGTAATGTGCTGCGAATACATAGAAAGAAAGATCCTGTACCATTTAGCTACACTATAGCAGGTTAGCAAGTGGAAGCAGTTTATTCCATAAATTATCTGGGAGTAGGCATTAGGAGTGATTTAAAATCGAATGACCATATAAAATCAATCGTCGGTAAAGCAGATGCCAGACTTAGAGTCATTGGAAGAATCCTATGGAAATGCAGTCCGAAAACAAAGGAAGTAGGTTACAGTACACATCTTTGCCCACAGCTTGAACACTGCTCACCGGAGTGGGGTACGTACCAGGTGGGATTGATAGAGGAAGTAAAGAAGATCCAACGGAGAGCAGCGCGCATCTTTACAGTGAAAGTGATACGGAGATGATCGATAAACTCCACTGGAAGACTCTGCAGGAGAGACAGTCTGTCGCTCGGTACAGCTGCTACCGAAGTTTCGAGAACAAACCTTTACCGAAGACTAGCAGTATATTGCTCCCTACTACGTATATCTCGCGAAGAGATCATGAGGATAAAATCAGAGAGATTAGAGCCCACACAGAGGTATACCGACAATCTTTTTTTCCGCGAACAATACTTCACTGGAATAGGAGAGAGAACCCATAGTACTCAGGGTACCCTCCGCCACACACCATCGGTTGGCTCGCGGAGTATGAATGTAAATGTAGATGTAGACTGATAAATGCCTCCATCTACAATGCCGGGAAAAAATTACTACTCCGTCTTACAGTTATCAAATTTACTCAAGATTTATTGTTGAAACCGTGGATATGGAGTACAAGGAGTGAATAAATCTGCAGATTAATGGCTTGACGTAAATCAGCGCTCCTGGTGGTCGGTGTGCGAACTCGTTGGAATGCTAGGCAATCAGCTGATCGCGCGTCGTTTTTTTTTTTTTTTTTTTGAAGCAAGGAACACCTATAAGAGTACGGGACGCAGTGTAGGCGCTGATTCTGTCATCCCATATATCAGAAAATTGCTCTTACTCTCGTGGAATAGAAAAGTGAAAAACTGAAGGTTGGCAGCATTTAAATATTTGTAGAATATCATGTTGACCACATATGCTTAATTTATTAGTTCACAACTACCAGTTTCGTTTGTTACACCGATATCAAGTACCAGCAGACCTCGATAATATTCATCTCGGGTGTGCAGCCGGATACCATCGTCAACTAAACACGATATTTCGGCAGACCAACCGGCTGCCATCTTCAGGTGGGTGCGCTGATACACTTACTCGCCGGAAACTGAGGCAGAACAGAAACATCGGCCCTCTTTGTACACCGTTGACAACCTACCGCGCGTGCGCGAAACCAAAGTAGAGAACCTCTAGGCGCAATAGAACTAGTTGCGCGCCGGTGGAGAAAATCGGCAAAACTATGAGTCGAAACAAGGCTAGTTAAAAGAAACATCAGGTAGAAATGAAGACCGTTGTTGCTTAATATTAGATAAGATCGGGTTCCAAGTTTTACTTACAAGCGGAGGCCGCCAATTGTGAAAGTCAGATTCGAATCATACTGCGCATAATGAAAGCTCATGGCCAGAGGTGTAATTTGGCAATGCACCAAGATGCACTTCTTAGGCGTTGTCGACAAAATCGACAATTAAAAAACGCCGTTGCGGTGAAATACTCTCTACAATCTGCACGATGAGTAATTTTCAGAGATGTGGAGTAGCGACAAGCGCTCGGGTTGGTAATCCGAAGGTCGCCGGTTCGAATCTTGCGGCATGCAACTTTTTTTTATTATTATTTGTTTTTCTTGTAATTCAAATGTACACACACACACACACACACACACACACACACACACATATATATATATATATATATATGTTGCCGACAACGCCTAAGAAGTGCATCTTGGTGCTTTGCCAAATTACACCTCTGGCCATGAGCTTTTATTATGCGTAGTATGAATCGAATCTGAATTTCACAATTGGCGGCCTCCCCTTGTTAGAGGAAAGCCTTTGTCCCTATTAATAATATTACCGGCCATACCAATTTCTATGGATGCTTTAAGAACACATTCCCAGTAGCAGGAAGCAGGAGCAATAAGTTAAGTTTCATCATATAACATCTTGTGTCCCTCATTCAGACAATGTTCAGCAACAGCTGACTTTTCAGGTTGAAGCAAACGAGTATGACGGTGGTGTTCCATACACCGATCTTGAACTGTGCGGATCGTTTGGCCGATGTACGTTTTACCACAATAACATGGAATACTATAAACACCGGGTTTCCTCAGTCTTAAATCATCTTTGACCCAAGGAGGGCCCTAGTCTTAGGTGGGGGCATAAAACCATTTTTAATGTCAAATCTTCTTAAAATTCCCGACGAAAGGCAAAAAAAGCAATAGACTTGTAATTGTTCTCTAATGGTTCACCTTTTGGACCAAATTAAAACGCACGACAAACTTCTTGAGTAGTGTACCCATTCTGTTTAAAGACAACATTAAGATGCTCCAGTTCTTCACCCAAATGTTCAGCATCAGAGATGGCGTACGCTCTTTTTACTAAAGTACGCAAGACCTCCATACGTTGGTGTGGCGGATGACAGCTTGTCGTATGAGGATAAAGATCGGTATGTGTGGGCTTGCGATACTCTCCATGTCCTAAGATCCTATCACTGTTCTTTTGAACCAAAACATCCAGAAAAGGAAGTTTCCCAACTTTTTCTACCTCCATCGTAAATTTAATATTGGGATGGAGACAAAAAAGGACTAAAAATGATTTAAAGCATCCATTCCATCAGGCCAAACCATGAAAATGCCATCGAAGTATCTCCAAGAACAAGAAACGACGTCCTTAAAGCCATGTCTTCAAAGTCCTCCATAAAAATGTTTGCGACTATGGGGGAAAGAGGACTCCGTCAGTTTGTTCAAAAAACGTATCATTAAAAAGGAAATACGTCGAATTCAGGACATGACGACATAACTTGATTGTTTCATCATCCAATTTATTACTAATTAATAACAAGGACTCTTCAAGAGGAACCCGGGTAAAAAGGGAAACAACGTCCAAACTGACAAGCACGTCTGATGGACCAAGACAAACTGACTTCAGCCGCCGAATACAATGTGACGAGTTCAATATGTGATGATCACAGTTTCCAACATGAGGAGCGAGAACAGAAGCTAAATATTTGGCCAAATTATAGGTAGGAGCACCCAAATTGTTCACAATAGGACGAAGAGGATTTCCATGCTTGTGAAACGTAGATAGGCCATACAATCTCGGAGGGACAGCAGCACCAGGGTGCAGTTTCTTAACAACATCCTCTGACAAGGAACTCTTCTTTAAAAGTAAAAGAGTCTTCCGTTTTATTCGTTCGGTGGGATCATTACGTAACCTATGATAAGCTGAGTTATCCAATAAAAGGTTCATCTTAGACACGTAGTCTCCACGTGATAGAAGAACCGTTGCGTTCCCTTTATCGGCCGGAAGGATAACCAAATCCTTATCCTCTCTCAAAGGCCGGATGGCCGCCCTCTCACTACTTGGATATTGCTTTTTGGAGGAGGTGCTCTGCGAAGTTTGTAGGCAACCTCTTGTCTAATTTCATCAGTCTGATCTTCTGGAATACGGGACACAGCTTGCTCAACAGCAGAAATAAATTCCGTAATAGCGACAACCTTAGGTGTGGGTGGAAAATTTAAACCTTTCTCCAAAACCGATAATGCAGCGTTGTCCAATTCCTAATCTGTAAGATTGACAACAACCCGCCGACGGAAATCGTCACCAGATATTGTCTGTTGAGTGCAAAGTTGTTCAAATTTTAGCTGTTTACAGGCAGCACCCCTCTAGGCCGAGTCCGAAAAGGCCCAAGAAGAACTATCAACCCACTTCCACGACGCGGCCGAAAGCCGTGATGAAATCTCAAGATGCTAAAAATATAAGTCTTTGGAAACAAAGTCCAGTTGTCTACTGGTAAAACGAAGCCGTTCACGTACTAGCGCAAGACTGGCACGCTTCTTAATCTTGTTAGCCATTCTAGAATCAATGTAGTGAAGTTTGAAAAACTTCGCAAGAAGATAGGTAAGCTGCTGAGTGCACTAACATTTTAAACTAGATGCCGGAATGAAGGTATTGTTCCTAAGTATGAATGTGAGAATGTTAGCGTAGGCTTCCGCAGCCGCTGTCACGGTCAGTAAAATTATTCAGAGCGTCGGGCGGTTTTAAGATTGTACGTGTTTTTTTTTTTTTTTTTTTTTTTTTTTTTTTTTTTTTTTTTTTTTTTTTTAAAGAAAGTACCGTTTTGAAATTTAAAAAAGACGTGCTGCGATATCTCAATAATTTTAGTTTCACGTGAAACGCTGTAACTTAATGTATTTTTCTACATAATTTCCGTCAAAATTGAGGCACTTGCCATAACGTTGTACCAGTTTATGAATACTCTCCTCATGGAAGTCTGCCGCCTGACTTGTTAACCACTGTATCATATCTGTTTTCACTTCATCATCGTCTTGAAGATGCTGACAGTACGCGCAACATTAGGAAAGTCATCCCGCAAGAAGTAAATCGTAAAGCGGCTGTTTCCTCTCATCTTATTGTACACTTCCTGCATCAAATTTTCATTAACGACCGAAGGACGCCCACTCCGTTGTTCATCATGTACATTTGTGCGGCCCTATTTATATTCTCTCATCCACTCCCTTACTATTCCAACACTCATAATGCTTTCCCCGTAAACCTCACAGATCTAACGAAGAACAATGATCGCTTTTAGGCCTTTGGCACTAAGAAAACACATGTTCAAATGTTTGTAGAGCTTATGGGATTTAACTACGTGGTCATCAGTCCCTAAACTTACAAACTACTTATGAACTAGCTTATACTAAAGAAGGCACAAACATCCATGGCCGAGGGGGGATTCGAACCCCCGATGGGGAATGGCCTCGCGCATCGCAGCATAGCGCCTCAATGCGCTCGGCCGCTTCACCGCGGCACTCATATTTGAAACACAAGTATTAGTCCAAGGCCTTGGTCACTAAATTATTTACTTTCACCTTTCAGTACAGGTTGACCGATTAACATGTTTCACTGCAATACGTTGAAGTATGACTTGGAAAAAAATTGTAATCGGTGTTAGGTAAGGCAGCTTACTCCAAATCTACAAATACGCAAGCTAATGCAGATCAGAAGGAAAAACAATCCCATAATGTCGGAATATGCATTTATAGTATAATGCTTGATGCAGTCACGTGGTTTAAATATGTAAGCGTAACACTGTAGGTCGAAACAAATGGAACGAGCATGTAAGGAAATTCGTAGGGAAGATAGACTTCTGTTTAGTAGGTGAATTTTATGAAGATGCGATTGATCCACAAAAGGAGATAGAGTACAGAACACATGTAGACTCCTTCTTCATAATTCCCAACTTTTTGGGATTCACACAGACCTGTTTAAAGGAAGACATAGAAGAAATTAAGTGGGTTGCGAGATTTGTGACTGTTAGGTTCGATCTATTCACGATTGTTAGAGATATGCTTCGGGAACTGTAATGGGAATCGCTGGAGTGAAGGTGACGTTCTACTTCAGAAACACGGGTGCAGAAATTTATAGGACGCGAATTTGAATCAGGAGTCTGCTGCCGCCAATTAACATTTTTCGCAAAGACTCCAAAAATTAGATAAATTATGGCATACAGGCATTCGCTTTGCCGTCGATGTATCTGGGGCTAGAATGGGAAAGGGAAAGCCTAAAAGCTTCTGACGTACCTTCTACCGTAAACCTTTCGTTGTATTGGCGAGTATGTATGTAGAAGTAGATGTGGATAATAAATAGTTTGCCTGATCATCATGAATATTGACACAAATATGATCCTGAATGTACCTTGAGACCGTTTTAAAACTCGTCCACGGTGATGGTTGAGCTTATCTTTCAACCACTTGGCCACAAAAGTTGGCAAGTAGTCTATATGTAATTTTTCATACGTAGAGTGAGATTTATCTCTTACGTTAAGATCACACAGCGAAAGGTGATTCCCCGCAGTGTCGTGAATATATTACGTGCAGTACCAAAAGTTCACCGTTAGGTGAGGGCTGCCCCAGGGGTAAGTGCTCTGATCTCTTCTGTTTCTTATCATAAAACTGATATGTTCTTGACTTGAAGTTGACACAAAAATACCTAAGTTTCCTGATAACATCGACTTGATAATGATGTCGCGTGCAATATTTCACAGTGTCAAATAATGCAGTTCAAGACATAGCTTCATAGTTTGATGCTAAACTGCAGTAATACTCAGTTTTTACAGTTTCTAATACAGAATTGAACGAAAACTGACTGTTTTGTTACACAGAGAAAGTATATGACTAGTAAAACTAAAACTTTCAGTTTAATTGACTCCATCATTATTGGTGGACCGGGAATGCGGCTGATCAAGAGTATGTGGGTCATTCCACGTCAAATCACAGAAATTTTTAAAATGTTGAAGCTCGACCAGCTTTAACTTTTTTTATATTTTACCAGAATGTTGTTAAGGGTCTAAAAGGATGTTATACAAAATTTTAGGCCGATATCTAAAGTGGTTGAGGCTCCAGAGCCGCTTTTGTGGAAGAGTGTCGCGCGTCGCACGTGTGCTTGAGGAACTTTTGGCCAAGTTTGCGCTTTCACTTCTCAGCAGCTACTTCCCATTTTAAAATTTGAATTTATAGATAAGTTTTGTGCAGAGAACTGAAAAATAACATTATCATGAGTAAGGATTAAGTAGTTCTTGTTTATTTATATATTTTTATTTATTTTAGTTCTTGAAGCACACGCGTGACGCATGACACCCTTTCACAAAAGCGGCTCTGGGACGTTGATCATTTTAGATATCGGCCCTAAATTTGGTATAACATCCTTTAAGACCTTTAACAAGATTCTGGTAAAATTTGAAAGGAAATTTAAGATGGTCGAGCTTCCGCGCCTTGGCGATTTGACATGGAATGACCTTTGTTTAACAGAAACATTTATTCCTTAACTAATAATTTCGGCATTGTTTAATACACAGGGTCCTGAAGATGGCATAATGGAATGCCGAAACAGGTATTCAAGGAATAAATGTTTCTGTTAAACACAACGGCTGTTAGTATCCTACGTAAAACACAGTTTCCTAGGCTTTCAGATAACTTGCTACGGAAAACCCATGTTCAGGATTTTGTTCAAAAGTTAAATATCTTTTAATTTACCATTAGAAAAGTATCTGAAATAAGTGATAGTTGAAGATGAATAGTTGTCTCGTTTCCTTATTTTTATTCGCGTACGACTTACGCTATTTTTTTTTTTTTTTTTTTTTTTTTTTTTTTTTTTTTTTTTTTTTTTTTGGTGGCCCTTTGATTCATCAGGGTATAATTGACTCCTAAAGCATCGTGCTAGCAATACGTCGTATAAGCTCGCGAACCTCCTGTCGAACTTCATTAGTTAGTCTGCGACTTCTGCCATCGGCCTTTCAGTCTATATTTTCTTTAATGTCCCTTATTCCATAGTTCATTCAAGTTTCATATTAAACACTTTAATAATACTAGGCATAAATTCAATATACATTTCGACAACACGTCTGTGATCTTTATGTAGAAAGGCGTGAAGTATATTTCTGCATCAATTTTCAATAAGCTGGCGAAAAAAATCAAAATTCCCGGCTGTAATCCACGCGCTTTGATGTATTAACTTAAGAGTTTGCTTACAGTTCACTCTTTCTCTCTTTTCCATAAAATTAAACTAATTACTGTGTTACGGTGTAGCAGAATAAACATAAAAATCCCCTGATTTCTGCGTCATATCCGCGTTCTACAGTCCACAGGGTTTTTCTGCTAACCATTCCATATATGAAGCAGAAGTCTACACATTGAACATATGCTCCAAGTACATTAAATCGTTAAGAAAGGTGCGCAAATAAAATCAGCAGAGAAACTGCTCACTAGCACAAGGGTTCCGGTGCAGACGATGATAGAAACCACCTATTTAGCCTCTGCAGTGTCAGGAAAGTCTGGTAAGCATGCTAAGCCCACTTTACGTAACGAGCCATCTCGCAGTAGTTGTCTCATGCCTCAATTCGTATTTTACAAATACAATGTATGGGTTCGAGTCCCACTTTCAGACGTATATTTTAAACCATCATGATATCTACTTCACCTCTGATAATGCCAAAGGTAAATTTTCACCGTAGTTCAAAATCCGTATTAAACAAAAGTCAATTCGCTGTCAAGCGGAACAGAGCAGAGTTGTGGTTGGCAGTAACAGGCAGAATACACGGCAATAAGTAAAAGTCGTCGGAATTATTTCCTTAAATTACATTGAAAGCATGCTGCCGGTCGGGGATTCTAATTTAGATCTCCTCTATTGCGGTGTTCTACCCTCTCCGAACCGTATATCAGGATGATTTCTTTTTCTGAGAGTTCAGACTCTTATAGGTCTCTACGAAAGACACGTAAATGGATTCGAACTCTAGCCTAGCCTAACAATTCATGATTTGCCTTGAAGCTATAGGTGTAACACACTGGACTTCTAGTGACAGATAATTTTTAATATATCTTGATGCGTTGTCAATAAAAACGATAGGTGCCGTTATTTCTAGTGTATTCTTTTTAACTATTGAGACACAACGTCTGTTAGCGCGGATTGGCGATGTCCCCAGTCAGGTAAAACGTCATTACGAGTCACTTTTAATGAAAAATCGAATACTAAAATCTACTTATTTATAATCCAATTCAAGTTCTTGTCTGGGAATTGATTATTTTGGTGAAATCGCAGATATTTCATACATCTTTTTTGCCTCGTCAGCTATGATGTTCTTTGTCATGATTGAGAATCCAAAAGACACAATTGCTTTGCTTGGTTAGCAATGACTGCAGTTGATATGTTTGATTCCAGAACGAGAACACGCTAGTTTCCTCATGTCATCCCAAGTTCAAAAATAAGAGGGAAAGTTTCTTCAGTCATGTTACAGATACATTGTTTGTGATATGCAGATGGCGTTTGTTTCCACACAGCGTCTGCGTCTGCAAATTTTTATCTGATTATCACTTAATCATCCCGGCTGAGATTCCGTGGGCCATATATAAAACTTTCCCCTGACGTTTCGCCTTCGACTGCGGAAGGCATCCTTCTAGGTAAAGCGACAGCGGCAGTACGCCGCTTTACCTCGGAGGATGCCTTCCGCAGTCGAAGGCGAAACGCCAGGGGAAAGTTTTATGAATGGACCACGGCATCTCAGCCCGGAAATCTTAAGTGATGACAATACGTAATGTGCAGGCGTTCGTTCAATGGTTATCTGTTTGGTTCAACAAGCTGTTAACACAAAATCGCTCGCCACAAGAACGCTCTTTTGCAGTTGCGAGTAAACGATTCAGAGGGTAAAATTACTTCGAATTGCTATAGAATTTTAGGAACTCTGATATTGCCATAAAATCAGTTGTTAATAATAATGTTAATTTTGTCTAAGAAATACTGAATGTTATATGTGACATTTTGTTGTATCTAACTGTAATGATTGTAGTAATACTCCTGATTTGTCAGTTATTTTAATGACGTGGAGTTTGCAAAAGTTAAGAACTTAATAATTTTTTTTTGTAATAATGACAGTCTGTTGCTAATTGATACTGTTTATTAACGCGTTTCGCGCTTTTGGCGCGTCATCAGAATACTAACGGTCAGCAAGACTGCATTCCTTAGTAAAATGCACGATGTTGAACATCATTAGTCATAAATAAAAGAAAGGGTTGGGCATATCCCGCGTCAAACGTCAACATGAAAGGAGATGTTTTCTCTTATTTAAAAAATAGCGATGCCAATGTACAACTGGAATGATTGCTATAAAGAGCAGTTTTATGTAGTGGATACTTTTTTTAATAATAAAATGCATCTTTAACCATCAGATGTTTCATTAAATCCTGGAAATCGACTAGTTTCGATCCAGGACCATAATAGGTGAAGGATATGAAAACAGGTTAGTCAACAGTATTAAATTAAAGAAGTGCTATTGATTAACCTGTTTTAATAACTTTTATTTGTGATGGTCCTGGACTGAAACTAGTCTATTTTAAAGATTTAATAAAACAACTGATGTTTAAAGATCATCATCATTTCGTTTTCTGCCGTACGGCAGGTTTAGACTGCATAGCCCTCCCATGCGTCTGTTTTTTGCTATCATCTTCGTTCTTTGGTATCCTCCTAGTGGCTTGCTGGCGTCATCCAGCATCTGGTACCTTCTTCTGCCCCTCCCTCTCTTTCCCGGAACACAACCCTCAATTGCCTCTACCAGAAGGCAAACGCCTCTTAAACTGTGGCCTAGCCAGTTTAGTTTCCTCTTCTTTATCGTCAGCAACCTTCTCCGTTCCTCCCGAACTCTATTCAGTACTTCTTCATTCCTGACTTTATCGAGCCAGCTGATTTTCTCCATCCTACGCCATATCCAAATTTCACAAGCTTCAATTTTCTTTTCATCTTGCTTTCTCAATGTCAAATGTTCAAATGTTTGTACATCTATCGGACCAAACTGCGTGGTCATCAACAAAATGGACAGTGTTCAAATGTTTGTATAGTCTATGGGACTTAACTACGGGGTCATCAGTCCCTAAACTGAGAAACTACTTATGAACTACTTACGAACTAGGACGGCACAAATATCCATGCCCGAGGGGGGGGGATTCGAACCCCCGACCGTAGTGGCCGTGAAGACCGTGACTGGAGCGCCTTAGTCCCCTCGGCCACCGCGGCCGGCCGTGGTTATCAGTCCGTAGCTTACAAACTACTTAAACCTAGGTAAACTAACCTACGGACAAACACACACACCCATGCCCCAGGGAGAACTCGAACCTCCACGGCGAGCAACCGCGCGCTCCGCAGCGAGGTGTTTTAGACCGCTCGGCTTTCTCAATGTTCACGTTTCTGCTCCATACAAGGCCACACTCTGTTAGACAATTCTTTGTTTAAAGCACTGGTTAGGAGTCTTCTTTGCTTCTGGAGCGCTTCTTTCACCAGGGCCATTGTCACTTTGATGTCTTGCTGGCAATTCATATCTTCCATAATCCAACATCCCAAATGGCTAAAGATGCACTTTATTAAATACATGATGGGTGTTAACACTCACCTTACGAAACTTTGACATTTTGAATAGACTAACGAGTATATCTGTGTATCTGCCCAAAAAGGCAATTAACAATTTTAATGCGGACACATTAATACGCTCCATCCCTTGCGGGAATCCAGTATAGGCTGCGAGCAAGTGGAATCAAATGGGTAGGGGTCACTACAATCGTAGTATGCTTCAAGGTGAGATTTGGGTTGGAAGGGAAGCGTGCCTAGATAGCCTAATTGGTTAAGGCGAACGCTGGCCCAAAGCGGAAAATCCAGGTTCAAATCCCGGTCCAGCACACATTTTCATCTTTGCCATTGGATTTATTCCAATATCCTGAAATATTTAAAATTTTCGAATACGTAAAATTACGACCGTTGAGGTCAACAAATGGTGTCTGTTCTTTCGGACATGTCAGAAAAGAAAAGACACCATGTACATAATTGTCTAACTAGATACCGTGAGGCAATTAGAGTATCCGCAACTCAGCAACGCTATTTGGGAGACATGCACACTAGGCGGAGCACAATTCAGGTCGTGCGGAAGTTTTTTGGCATGATAGTACAAACATAGTGCATTACTGGATACAGGCCCGAAATACGATGAAATATTCTATGCTTTCGTCCAAAATACGTTTATGCCCGTCATTGTGGGACTTGTAACAAGCAAGCATAGTTACAGGTACGCGAAATCACTAGGGGTGTTCATCGACTAACTGCATTGGCAGACGAGGCTTGTGAGTGAGACCTGTGTTACAGCCTATTGTCAATGTTCAGACGTCATATTTCGCTAGAATGGTAAACAATTTATTGCTTCCCCCAAAACATGTATTTTGGAAAGTCCATCGCAGAGACTAGAGTTCACAAGGAGGCTTTTCGGCAGACACTGTCCCATCGAGTCATACACGACTGATGCACGAAGAAGAAGGAACTCACTGTAGTACAAGATGCACTTTCCACTAAAAGTTATCGGTAGCGCCCGGAGAATAGAAGTTGATACAAAGAAACAATTTTTTTAATTATTGTTAGATACTTTTCGTAATCATTGCAAATATATTTCAATCAATAATGAAACGAGCAGCATTAGCCCTAAAATCTTTTCCTTTATTTAGACAAATCGATTTCGGTTTTACAAGAAACCATCTTCAGTGCTCTCAGCAAGTTCAAAATATCATATTACTAAAATGTATAGAGATATTTACGTTTAACAAATTCATTGACATATATACATGTGATACTATCTGGTGTCGTACAAAGTCGAACTGTCAGTTTGAACTTGCTGACAGCACTGAAGATGGTTTCTTGGAAAACCGAAATCGATTTGCCTAAATAAAGCAAAAGAAAAATGTTCAAATGTTTGTAGAGTCTATGGGACTTAACTACAGGGTCATCAGTCCCTAAACTTACAAACTGCTTATGAACTACTTACAACTAAGGACGGTACAAATATCCATGCCCGAGGGGGGATTCGAACCCCCGACCGTAGTGGCCGTGCAGACCGTGACTGGAGCGCCTTAGTCTCCTCGGCCACCGCGGCCGGCTAAAGCAAAAGATTTTACGGCAAATGCTGCTCCTTTCATTATTGAAAAAAGTGATTTTGTGGCCGTTGAGCACACCCATCCACATAATGGAATCCAATTTAAAGAATATATTTTAATACTCAAATTTGTATTATCATTCTCTTAAAGGATTCCTTGGAAACGGAATGAATCATAGTAAACGAGATGAAATGAAAAATGCAAATTGTCAATAGGTTTTACCATTTACATAGCGAGCTGAAGAACCGTAACAGATAAAAAATTAAACCAAAATTTAATAATTCTGTTACCTTTCCCACGTGTCACACCAGATACATACTTCAGTGCATTTGGATTGTGGAGAGCACGGTATCTCCACGTTTCCCGTATTCGACATGACATAAATTCGAAGAGTATTTTAAAAAATACGCGCACCACTGGCGGGATGTCAGGGCTTTCTCGTATTTTCGCGCGCGCGGCGGCAGCAGAGCGGTAGCGCAGCGCAGACGGGGCTACGTACGCCGTCGGCAGCGCTCGTTAATTTCCGCCGGCGCTCGGTGCTGGCGAGAATTGCGCTAACCGGCCGCGTTCGCAGCTCACTGCCGCGGGCACCACTGTGCCCTGCTGCGCGGCGGAAGCTTATATCGTTAAATCAGAGAGCCAGTGCGCGCCCGCGGCCGTCGATTCCGCTGCAGACAGTTTTATGAAGCGCCGCCGCGCGAAAGACCGCCGCAAGTGAAACGGCCGACCGCTGCGCCCCTGGTGGCTGCGGCCGGTACTAGCGGACACGCGGCCGAGCACAGGAACTCTGGTAATCTCCAACTGCTGCTGCTGATACCGAGGACGGTAGGCCGAGCTCATATAAGTCATGGGACAGGTACAGGTACAGGTACAGGTGGCTACAAGGTACACAGGCTATAAAGGAGCGAAGCGTTGACGGCAGGGTGGTTTATAAGGTGTGCTGATCAGAGCTGTCGCCGCAGGGCGGAAGGTTTTAGGAACCGGTAAACTTTTATAACTACGTTCCCAGCATTGTATTTATCACATTCTTTGTTAGCCCAACTCCTTAACCCAAAAAATGTTCAAATGTTTGTATAGCTTATGGGACTCAACTACGGGGTCATCAGTCCCTAAACTTATGAACTACCTTATACTAAAGACGGCACAAATATCCATGCCCGAGGGGGGATTCGAACCCTCGACTGTAGTGGCCGTGCAGATCGTGACTCCTTAACCGACAACCTACCCTGTCCATCACCTATAGCCCAAATTCCTGTCAGTTTCGTTTTCAGACTTTACCATTGATGTGACGTTAAAGCCGGCCGCGGTGACCGAGGGGACTGAGGCGCTGCAGTCACGGTCTGCACGGCCACTAAGGTGCCGTCCTTAGTTAGTTCATAAGTAGTTTGTAAGTTTAGGGACTGATGACCTCGTAGCTAAATCCCATAGACTGTACAAACATTTGAATATTTTTTGACGTCAAAATGTTCAAATGTTTGTTAAGTTCAAAAAATGTTCAAATGTTTGTACAGTCAATGGGACTTAACTACGGGGTCATCAGTCCCTAAACTTACAAACTACTTATAACTAAGGACGGCACAAATATCAATGCCCGAGGGGGGATTCGAACCCCCTGCCTTAGTGGCCGTGCAGACCGTGACTGAAGCGCCTCAGTCTCCTCGGCCACCGCGGCCGGCTGTGACGTCATATCTCGTGAGTAATTTATTACGCATTTACATAATTTTCCAAGTAGAATGAAAGAAAAATATCTGCGAAATGTGCTGCAATAGAATAGAACTGTTAGCCAAGATGTAATCAATTAGTGCCTCATCCGTGATGGGGCTGGTTTAATGCATGACTGTTTTATATTGTCGCACAATGATATAATTTTCTAGCTACATTTCCATCTACATGTGATGCTTTTGATGCGCCTTACACTTCTTTCGAATATGGAAGATTCAAGTTTCTCAACATCCAACGGCAGAATCGCATCATTTACCCAGTGCGCATATAGTTCGTTCCATTTACGTTTAACACATTTTTATACAAATACCCACAAACATGGTTCATAATAGATACATTCAGCTAAAAGGTATAAGCAAATAGCCGCGGCGGAATAACCGAGCGCACAAAGGGCCTTGCTGATGTGCGCGCAGCCGTTCGTCGGAGGTTCGAGTCCTACCTCAGGCATGGGTGCATTTGTCGTGCTTTCTTTAATTTAGTTTAAGAGGTTTGTAAGTTTAGGGACTGATAACCTAAGTAATAGAGTCCCATAGGACTACAAACAATAAGTAAATAAGTAGTAAGGTAAGGTCGCAGGCATTTCAATTGCTGAAAAACCAAGCAGGTCGCGTTGGCAAGACTGCATTTAAAATGCACGCTTTGTGGAGTAAAATTATATCCAACTCAGTTGCGATATAGTCGCCGAGCGAGCTACTCGCAACTGTGAATTTTGCTCGCGGATAACTTTTCGTTGCCCCTGTTAAATTTTGTTGGCCGTTTTCATCCATAATAAATAATTTTTTGTGCTTCTTTAACATGTCAAATTGTAGGAAATTTGATATATTTAAACTCTGTAATAATACATGTAACATATTTCGTAAGATTTAAGAGATGTGTCTAAAAATATTGCACCAGAACAATGGGGTAGCCCCGTACACAATAATGTCGGGTACCTTCGGAAATTGTTTAATGATTTTAATTTCGCTTTTTTATGCAATGTAATTTACAGTGGGTTTCTATTGCTACAGGAAGACTTGAAATAACAGAAATTTAAGGAAAGAAGTACTAAGAGAGATAAATAGGACGAAAATAAAACGAAAGTACCAATTAAATGTATGGTGGAAGGAAATTTACCAGTAAGAGAAGCGGCAGTCAGGTATGACGTACCAACAAGCTAATTCAGCGAGCGCCTGAAATGTTCGAAAAGTGCTAAAGAGACTGATTTACAATCGAAGTTTTAACGATTCGTACACACATTTTCTGGTAAATTTTCTAAACAACTTTATAAGCTTCATTCTTTCGATCCTGAAATCTTTGCTGACAGACTTTTTAACGTCATTGATTACAGACGTTGCAACAAAGGTTTATGAAGAAAGGGTTCCTTGTCAGAAGACAGCTGACCATTTTGCATCGCGAGTGGTTTACTCTATTCATGCATTTCGTGCAACTGAACCGGTGCCTACAACCCCAACCAGTGCTTTAAAAAAGTTGTCACCATTTCCTAATACTTCAAAAAAGTTTTGTCACATTGGGTCGAAAAAAATCAAAAAAGAGAGATTTTAACATCATCTCCATATAAAAAAGCTGTAGAAGGAAGAAAGAAGAGGAAATACAATAAAAAGGCCGAGCCGAAAAAACAAAAAGGCACGAAAGACACGTTCATTGACAAAGACAAATGTTGAGTCTCTCCGAAGAGGATTAAGGAAATGAGACGGAATGCATTATATGTGGAGAAAACTTCGAAGAAGCCTGGATTCAGTGCTATGGCTGCAAGTACTGAGCCCACAACAGGCAATGACAATATGTTCGTTGATGTTCCCTTCTGTGGAAACCAGCTTCAAGTGATTAGTTCTTTAATAATCTCTATACACCTTTTCTAATAGCGACCGTTGGATTCTACACGAAAGTATACAATAGTGAGTGGGAGGAACTACGACAGGACACGCTAACAGTCTAACGCGTGAAAATGTTGCCATTTTGTGTTCGTTATTTTAAAAAACAGACGGGAAATAGCCGAAGACGAAGGCGTTAACGATACTACTCCAAACGTTTGACAGAGCACTAAAAGACGTAAGTTGAACGAGAACTCATGGATAAGCGACATTCCCTCAGACGTAATTATGTTCTTGGGAGAGCGAGGCATGGAAAACTGTTTTATCTGGTGTACAAGAGGTTCAGACACGCGAAATAACCTAATATTTTACGTAAATGCAGTATTTCGAATAAAAAAGAAACAAAAGAAGTGGAGAAGGGGTGATAATCACTTTATAAGATATTTAATGCAAATTTTTAAAAAAAGCTAAATTTTTAAATACGATTTGAAAAAACTGGCGAATTACGATCTTTGGATTTAAGAGAAATGTAAGTGTACGTGAGGCAATAATGACCTTGTTAGTTATAAAACAGGTTGAGGAAAGGGAATATACATGTAGTTTTTAAAGATTGGTAAAAAAAAATTGACGATATTGGCCGGAATAGATTTCCACATCTGGCCGTTGCAGGGGTAAAGTAAAGGAGAGGAAAGTTTGCATACAAGTTCTACAGAAGCCAGACTGCAGTTGTAACATTCGAAAGGAACGCAGTGGTTGCAAAGGAAGTAGGATAGTGTTGCAACTTGTTACTGAATTACTCAACATACAGTCAACCTTGATACAAATTCCTTTCAATTACGTCTATTTTCTTTATAGTACCATCTAAAGCGAGTTTATCAGCTTTTCAGAGTATGCAACACAATTTTCAATCTAAGTTTTCGTCCCATTCCCTCCTCTTCTACTTCCTTATCCTGAAACAATATATACAGGGTGTAGAATACAATTCCACTCTTGCAGATCGGCATACGGTTACTCATAGAGATTCATAACTAAAGTTTATGTAACAAAAACAGATCGGGTTCATTTTGACACTGGACAGCAGCAAGGAACCAACGCACACCAATGGCGTATCATGCCGAGAGATACAACTTCGTCGGTTTGGGCTGAGCGACCGAACAGTAAGGCTCTGATATGTTGCTTCAATTTTCGCGTTTCATTACTTCATCGACTAACTTGAATATTAATTCAATCGGAAAAAACTCAACGTTTTGTTAAAAATTATTTTCCATTACCATATACCATGAGGCATCTAAATACGTTTTCAGATTGTTACTTGTAAGCGATTCAACAACTCCTAGTGCTCTTAGATTAGTTTAATACTTCACTTAGGTCAATGTTGCATGTTTCAGGATTAATTTTGCTCTTTGTTTCATCAATTCGCTAGGAACTATATTTCAATACATCGTACACTTACAAGTGTTCAAATTTTGTAAACCCGCAAAGCCCACTGTTCCCTAGACTAACGAATTGTTTAATCTAAATTATACTATACACAACATACACCCGAGAACGAGAACCTTACACGTGGCTGCCATTTCCACACCGATAAACAAAATTTCATTCTAGACAGACGTCGACAAATTATTTAAAGGACTTACAGTTTGGGAACACACTACACAATCTGATAGATGTTTTCACAGTTGTTTCAAGATGTAC
Organism: Locusta migratoria; assembly: GCA_026315105.1. Taxonomy (NCBI): domain Eukaryota; kingdom Metazoa; phylum Arthropoda; class Insecta; order Orthoptera; family Acrididae; genus Locusta; species Locusta migratoria. Next base: position 432,597,260 of record CM048747.1, read on the forward strand.
TGGATATTGCCCTTATATATCTGTTCGGCGTTGTCCTTCCTGCTGACAAATCGTTCCTTCTCAGAACAGCAAAAGCTTTCATGCCCAGTGACTATGTGCAACAGAGAGCGAAATAAGGGCTTAATACTACATATCAGTGAAATAATTGAAGTATCATAGTACAACCGACGACGTATACTGGACCAATCACCTAACACTTGCACCGCAAATATTGCGGATACGGAAAGTGCGATTGATGGGCGGTTTTCACAGAATGGATTCGTAGTCATGACTCATTGTTAGCCAATAAACAGATTGTAAAAACACGTAGAAAGTGTATTTTTTATGCATCCATACAATTTTTCAAATAGTACAATGGTTGTTTCTATCGCACACTGGAAGTTTTGACACCAGCTGTGTACAAAGCATTTTGAATGACTTTATCACGTTTAGTTTGGCAGCTACAACCATTCAAAGCTTTGAGGGCGGAGGCTACGACAGCGTAGCTCATGGGCTGGTGGTCATGAGACAGTGGGCTGTGCCCCTTGGGCTAGTTACTCGGCCAGTTACCTACACTATCGCAGTCTCCCAAACTTTGAACGGTTGTAGCTGCCAAACAAGTCGCGATAAAGATGACATTCAAAATTCTTCGTACACAGCTGGTGTCAAAAATTCCAGTGCATGATGGAAACAACAATTGTACCATTCAAAAACTATATGTTTGCATAAAAATATACTTTCTAAGTAATATTACAATATGTTTGTTGGCTAAAAAACGAGCCCCTGACTACCAATCCGCTCTGTGAAAACCGCCCATCAACCGCAGTTTCCGTTTCTGCAATATTTTCAATGCAAGTGTTAGGTGATTCACCCTGTACACTCTTATTTCCTCATATTAGAGCGTTAGCAGTTACCGATTCGTCATACCTTCATATGGGGGAGCCTAATGATATTTAGTGTGATTAAAAATTCACGAATTCTAAGAGGTTAAAGACGTCCCTTTTGTGTAAAGGAAATACAAAATTACCTGATTCCAGGAATGAGAATTTATGGCAGTTTGTTACAAAGATGGCAATAGAAAACATTGAGCCTAGCATTCATGCGTGATTAGGAATGTTGAAGAAACGATTTTTAATAATTAGTAGATGTGCCGCATTAATACCTCACACTTACGGCAAAAAGAACTGCTTACCTTAATTAGAAACAAAGATATCGTAAAACAAATCGATTGAAGTATTCACAGCGAAGACAGAAGTATTATAATTAAGGGAAGGTGATAGTTTTGGGTTCTGATACTGTATGACAAATCTCTGGATGAATACCATTCATTTATATTAGAAATTAAAAAGTCGGCTAGCTACAACGGTCTGGTCTACTGACTACGGTTTTCATAAAAAATGTTAAAATGTTTCTTAATCTGTGGCACTTAACTGCTTGGTTATTAGTCCCGTGCTTACAAACTACTTAAACTAAGTTAAACTAATATAGGGAAAGGAGAGTTATTTACAACTTGTACAAAAGCCAGACCGCAGTTATTAGACTCGGAGGGCATGAAAGGGAAGCATCAGTTGGGAAGGAAGTAAGACAGGGCTGTAGCCTTTCTCCGATGCTATTCAATTTGTACATAGAGCGGGCGGTGAAGGAAAGCAAGGAAAAATATGGAATAGGGATTAAAGTTCAGGGGGAAGAAATAAAAACATTGCGTTTTGCTGATGACATTGTAATTCTATCAGAGACAGTAAAGGACCTGGAAGAGCAGTTGAATGGAATGGACAGCGTGTTGAAGAGAGCGTATAAAATGAAAATTAACAAGAGCAAAACAAAAATAATGGAATGCGGTCTTAGAAAGTCAGGCGATGCTGAAGGAATTAGATTAGGTAACGAAACAATGAAGGTGGTAGATGAATTTTGTTACTTGGGTAGTAAAATAACATGCAATGGTCGCAGTACAGAGGATATAAAATGCAGAATGGCAATGGGAAGAAAAGCATTTTTGAAAAAGAGAAATTTGTTAACATCGAATATTAATTTAAGGGTAAGGAAGTCTTTTCTGAAGGCATTTGTGTGGAGTGTTGCCTTGTACGGGAGTGAAACATGGACGATAAGCAATGCGGACAGGAAAAGAATAGAGGCTTTTGAAATGTGGTGCTACAGAAGAATGCTGAAGATTAGGTGGGTAGATTGCATAACTAATGAAGAGGTACTGAACAGAATTGCTGTGAAAAGGAATTTTTGGCATACCCTGACTAAAAGAAGGGATAGCTTGGTAGGACACATTGTTAGACATCGGGGAATCGTAAATTTAGCATTGGAGGGAAGTGTGTGGGGTAAAAATCGCAGAGGGAGACCAAGAGACGCGTATAGGAAGCAGATTCAAGTGGATGTGGGTTGCCGTTCTTATGAGGAGATGAAAAGGCTTGCTCAGGATAGGGTTGGGTGGAGAGCTGCATCGAACCAGTCTCCAGACTGAAGACCATAACAACAAAACTAACGTAAGGAAAATACATACACCCATGCCCGAGGGAGAACTCGAAACTCCGGCGGCGATTGACCGCGCGCACCGCACCACGGTGCCTCAGAGCCACGGTTTTCATATTTTTTTTTTTTTTTTTTTTTTTTAAAGAAATCAGATATGATTACTTAGGATGGCTAAGAAACTTACATTATTCGAAAGGTATTTTGTCACAAATTACCACAAAGTGAAAGCCATTTGTGTACATAATAGTTAATCGTTGTAAACGAAAGTATGAGCTTTCATATCTGTAGCTTTGATGTTACCTCCTCAGTCAAACACTTCAAAACTAATACTTTCATATCGAAAAATGCAACTGACTTCTGCGCTGCGAGGGTGGAAATGACACATAAAAACGACGCTCGGCTAAATCTCATTCTGGGAACTTGCAAATTCAAATTACTCGTTTGCAGTAACTCACGCATACAGGGTAACCGGAATGCCACAACAACTAGGGTAATAATGTTGTCAACTGTGGAAATCAAAACATCGTTATATCTCAATCAGTACAATCTCCTTTATTTTCGTTGTGTTGCTTAGTGTAACGTAAGAGTAATTCTCTGTAAACAGTCAGTAGCTACACCAATGATTTTCTGCGAAATCATTTTTTTTGCGATGTTCCTCTCGTTGCACATACCCACAGAAATGCAAAGCATGGGTTTCAAATGGCTGGTGTATTTTGCCATTCATATCATCCGCAGCGAAGCGTTGTTTGTGTTGAGATACTTTCTTTTGTTCGACAAAAGGGCAGTTCTATGGCATCACATATTTCATTCCGTGCTCGCATATAGTTGGAAATAGTTCCGCTCAGGGGCGGATCCAGGACGGCCTGCTGGGAGGGGGAGGGGCGGTGAAAGAATTCTCATTGTCAGTTAAACTCTGGCTCAGTAGAAACACTGTAGTAACGGCCACCCCGTTTACCCCACGACCAACATAACAAAAGTCTCACAGTTCTTAAGAAACATTGCAGTAATAGCTCACTAGATTTGAAGAAGGGAAAAAAAAAGATGAGGAACTGATTGGGGGGCAGCGATCCTTCACCCCCCCTACGCCCCCCCCCCCCACCTATGTTTCCGCTGCAAACCGCATGCAGGTGTCATTACATCCATGAGCTTTCCACCATCTGTTGCGGTAGACAGACCGTAGTTCCTACAATTATAGTACATTTTCAATAATTAACTATGAATAATAATAAAAATAGTTCACTTCACTTCTCTCTCTCTCTCTCTCTCTCTCTCTCTCTCTCTCTGTGTGTGTGTGTGTGTGTGTGTGTGTGTGTGTGTGTTTGCGTGATACGCACAGAATATACTACTAAATAATTCAAGTTACAGTTAAAATTGTATGGAATCCTTAAAAGAAAGATAAAACATGGTAAAACATTTCAAGTAACGATTTTAAAGGTCTTGATAGTTTGATTTTCAAACTGCGTTAATGATGAAGCAAAAAAGAAAGAACGAAACTCATCTTTCATCACATGGAATGTGAAGTGATACGAAAGTTTGTATCTTTTATCTATAGGGTATAATGCAAACTGTTATTAGTAAATTGCCAAATGTGCTGCTTAATCGAAATTCGTAATCTGAAGAATTCACACGAGTACCGTAATGATGAAGGGCATTGTCTGGCATTTTCTGTAACATAAAATTCAGTAATTAATAAAAAGTAAGTGAATCAGGTTTTAAGAAATAAACATCATGAACGTCCACTGAAGCGCAAAAACTTATTGTTGCAACGGTAAAGCCCTTTTGCATGAGAGTACATTAAGGATACATACGTACGCAAGGAAAGATAAAAAGAGAAGCGTGCCAAATTTCCTGCACTTCCGCAGCAAAATGTTATCAACTGCCTTGAAACGAACTCTAATCGCAATTATTCACCTCGGAATCCAGTAAATGAGTGAGACAAATTGCATTGCTGACCAGCCAAAACGCAAAACGACGAAGGATGAGAGATGTCACTCCAAATTTATCTGGGGAATTGCAGGACGTACAACGTGTTCATTTTTGAAATTTCAGCCAATTTGATGTGAGGAAGATTGAGTGCTGACTATATTCGCTGGTTTATAACTCAGCGTATATTGGAAGAGGCTCTAGATGTGTTGTTGTGTTAGAACGTCATGTAGTACAAACGTAGATCTGGTGTAACAGCTGGTAGTATACATCAATGGCCAATCGTTCAGTAATCGATAAGTAAGTGATCTGGACAATAGAAAGGAAAAGGCAGTAAAGAAATCCTTGAACTTTAGTTTCTCCTGGCGAATAACAACTTCGAAAAACTTACGGGTATGCTGCCAGGTATCAAAATCGACGACGGCCTCTAACAGCAGCTGAGGCAGCTATTTTACGTTCACTTAGGATGGATCCTGATATTGTTATTTTACCTGCGAACAAGGGAAATACCACTGTTGTTTTAAACAAGCACGATTGTCTTAAAGAAATGCAGTGTATACTTTCTGATTCAGCATATTGCAGTATTCCTGATGACCCTTCAAAATGTGTTGAGAGGAAGACCAATAATCTCCTTAAGAAAAGTTCTTTGTCACAGGCAACTATCAAGAGTCTTAGTTCGTATTGTGCTGTACCTCCTAGATTATATGGCCTTCCTAAGGTCCATAAAGATGGGTATCCTCTTAGGCCCATGGTGTCAAACATTGGTGCTCCCACATATCGTGTGGCAAAACATCTTGCCGCTCTGTTGAGCCATTGTCAACACCACATTAAGAACTCGGTGGATTTGCTATGTCCATTGGAGGGATTGATTGCACTTGGCTCACTCGGATATTTTAGTTAGTTTGATGTGGTTTCTCTTTTCACTCGCGTTCCTCTGTCTGATTCGTTGCAACTATCTGAAACGAACTTTCGTACTGATTTAATGAATTTATTTCGACATGTTTTGACTTCCACCTACTTTTTATTGAAGGAGCAGACAGATGGGGTTGCTATGGGAAGCTCTTGTTCACCTATCATTGCTAATTTATTCACTGGGGACTTTGAAGATCGTGCACTGGAGTCAGCGGCGTAGAAACCTATTTTATTTATTTATTTATTTTTATTTATTTATTTTTTGTTGGGTGGGGGGTCATGTTAGTGAGAAAGTTGAATACGCAGAGCTTCTGTGAAGTTTGGAAAGTAGGAGCGAGGTAAAGTTGTGAGCCGGCATCGTGAGTCATGTCGGGATAACTCAGTCGGTAGAACGCTTGCCCTCGAAAGGCGAAGGTCCCAGATTGGAGTCCCGGTTCCTGCATGCCAGCCGCGGTGGCCGAGGGGACTGAGGCGCTCCAGTCACGGTCCGCACAACCACTACGGTCGGGGGTTCGAATCCCCCCTCGGGCATGGATATTTGTGTCGTCCTTAGTCTTAGCTAGTTCATAAGTAGTTTGTAAGCTTAGGGACTGATGACCCCGTAGTTAAGTCCCATAAGTTCTACAAACATTTGAACATTTGGTTCCTGCATACAATTTTAATCTGCCAGGAAGTTTCATATCAGCTCTCACTCCGCTGCAGAGTGAAAGTTTCATTCTGAGAACTTGAATTATTTTTTGGAAAATCTAAATTCAGTCCAACCCAACATCCGTTTCACAATGGAAGTGGAAAAGAATCGTTGCCTTCCCTTCCTTGATGTGTTGGTCAGGAGAAAGGCAGATGGTACGTTGGGACATGCTGTTTATAGGAAGCCAACGCATTTGAAAACTGATGGTTGCCACCACCCAGCTAAACGTGAAGGGGTTCATCGAACCTTAGTGCATAGGGTTGACGTCATTTCTGACCAGGAAAGTTTGCTCACTGAGCTGCCTCATTGGAGGTAACATTTCGACAGTATGGCTATGGTGAAGGGCAGATTAAAAGAGCGTTTCGCTATCGACCACATGTGCAACGGGCTAGTGATGATAGCACAGACTCGGCACCCATGTCAGTGGCCTTTCTGCCATACGTTGGCAGCACTTCCAAGAAGACTGTCCGCATTTTTAGTAAAATCAATGTAAAATGTGTGTTTCGTACACCTTCTAAAATTAAGACACTGTTGGTATCCGTTAAGGACGCTCTCGGATTGTCTACAGTATCCCATGTAGTAGTGGCATGTCGTATGTTGGTCAAACTCTTAGGACTGTTGAGGACCGTTGTATTGAGCATAAACGTCATAAACGTTTACAACAGCCAAACAAATCTGCTGTGGCCGAACATTGTCTTGACACGGATCACCCTATGGAATAGAACAAAACGGAAATTCTGGCATGCTCTTCCAACTACCGGGACTGTGTTATCAAGGAAGCGATAGAAATAAAACTAGGTGACAACTTTATGATTAGAGATGGAGGCTTCTGCTTAAATTTCGCTTGGGACCCTGCTCTTTCACTTGTCAAAGAACTGAGGGACAAAAAAAAATCCGACCTCATCCGTCGAGAACTGATGTTTTTATCGATATTCTGTTTCATCTTTGGTCGTGTCGTCACTGTGTGCTTGCTTGCTCGGTGTGTGTTGTCTTTCCTGTTCACTCATTGAAAACCGAAGTTTTATAGATCGGTGCACAATGCTTACTGTAGTGTCGCCTTGGTAATGGCAGGGTGGTCTCCTGCCAAAATATCGGCCGTCGTCGATTTTGATACCTGGCAGCGTACCTGTAAGTTCTTTGCGTCATCAAGCTCCATAGGCACGGGAGGAGAAAAGACGTAAATATATCAGAGATGTAAGTGTGGCAAAATGGTGTATCGGCAATGTGTCTACTGGTGGGTGAGGGGGGGGGGGGAGAGCAGACTAGAATCCAGCATCACCGGATGCAGGTTAGTATGGCGATGCACAAGGCAACAGTTCAACACTCTAACCACTATTCTAATAAGCAGAGAATCGGGATTCGTCGTTAGAAAACGTTGTTGTTCCACTCGGTTAAGCTTGCCTATCGTTCAATGCATGAAAGCCAATACAAAGCCTGTAGCGTTGAGCCAGTAGTCAACGTGCTAATAGACGCCTAGTAGATAGTCCACTTTGCTACAAACGACTTCGATTGGTAGGCGAGAAGACTGCTTGTTGCACAACAGACCGAAATCGTGGTGATAAGGAGAGTTACATCAATGTCATTAGCACATTGTATCTGTCACACGAGTATTGATTCATCGAGGTGTGCTCAACTGAAGCATCCACTGACTACTGATCCGTATTTCTAGATTTCCAGAAGGCTTTTGACACCGTACCTCACAAACGGCTTTTAATCAAATTGCGTGGTTATGGCATATCGCCTTATATTTACGACTGGATAGGGAATTTCCGGTCAGAGAGGTTTGTAGTAATCCATGGTAAGGCATCGACTAAAACAGAGGTGATATCGGGCGTTCCACAGGGTAGTGTTATTGGTTCTCTGCTGTTCCTTATCTACATAATTTGGGAGAAAATCTGAGCGGCTCTCTTAGGTTGTTTTCAGATGACGCCGTTATTTATCGTCTAGTAAAGTCATCTGAAGATCAACTGCAGAACGATTTAAATACCAGTATGGTGTAAAAATTGGCAATTGACTCTAAATAATGAGAAGTGTGAAGTCGGGCACATGGGTACGAAAAGAAATCCATTAAACTTGGTTTACAAGCTAAATCAATAGAATGTGAAGGCCGTAAACTCCACTAAATACCTAGGAATTACTATTACTTCAGACTTAAACTGGAAAGAACACGTAGATAATGTCATAGCATAAGCGAACCACAGACTGCGTTTTATTGGCAGAACGCTAAAAAGATGCAACCGAATTACTAAAGAGACTGCATGTACTACGCTTGTCCTTCGTCATTTGGAATATTGCTACCCAGTGTGGGAACCTTATCAGGCGGGTTTGACGGAGGTTATCGAAAGAGTCCAAAGAAGGGCAGCTTGTTTTGTATTGTCACTATACAGGAGAGACAGCCTGACGGAAATAATACTGAACCTGGAATGGGAATCATTACAACAACGGCGCTTATCACTGCGGCGTGATCTCCTTACGAAACTAAACATTCTCCTCCGAATGCGAAAATATATTGTTGACTCCCACCTACAGAGATATGATCACCAGAATAAAATACGAGAAATCCGAGCTCGAACGGAGCGATGTTCTTTCTTCCGGCAGACTATTCGAGAATGGAATAGGAGATGAATAGTATAAAGGCAAATGTGATTTGCAGGTACCCCATGTAGATGTAGATGTAGATGTAGATCCTCATCATAGCTGCTTGTTTACGTGAAAAAGATCAGATTTCTCTTGAAATCCCTAAAGACAACTATTCTTCTACGGTTGAACTCTGAAACATGCTCGAAATGCGCTTTCTCTCATGCTGAAGCTGCTTCCTAAAGAGAACCTCACGAAAGAAACATAATTCCAGTACTCAAACACAGGTAACTGTTTTTCCTTTTATATCGCTTACCCGTGATGTGCTAAAAATGAGAACCATGGGGAAATCTTGTTGTCGACGCTTGCTGCAAATTCCACCTGTTATTGGTGGTTCCTTCAGAGCGCTACCTTTTGTGGGGTCAGTAGTATATTACACTAAATCATGTGTGAAAATTAGACTGGGCAGCTGCAATACAAAGTGTCCGAAAGACACGAAATATAAAACTTGCACTGCTTGCAGTAAGCATGCAGTAAATGTAGTGTTTCTTGTCTCAGTGCATCCTGTAACACAACACCGAAACTCAGGCACGGCATATTGCCAGTACTCCGATGCGAAATGCACACTCCTCATCGGTCTACGTCACAACTAGCCTCGTATCAGTGACGCCTCTGCGCATTTTTAGAACAAACCTTGGAGCTCATTTTCTTTCAGATAACTACCGAGATGCTACATAGCATCCTACATCTACGATTCCATTTTTCAGTAGCCCAAGATTATTGAAACATTTACCCCACCTTTCTGTTTTTTTTTTTTTTTTTTTTTTTTTTTTTTTTTTTTTTTTTTTTTTTTTTTTTTTTTGCATAGGTAGGCCTTTCAATGTTTGCTTGATCAGTAAGCACTACAAAAGTTCGACTTACCTTTTCAACAAGACGTTTTTCTGTCTCGTGTTGTGAGGGTAAGGGAATAATCCATTCATTTCTCTCCGTTCTGTTTAATAGCAAATTAGAGTTTACAGTGTGTTGTATATCGGTTCGTTGTTCACAATGCTTTGAAAATTTCCAGTATACCCCACCCATCGTTAACATTAACTACCTTCATACAACGTTTACGTTCTCGGAGTATTCACTTTGCATGGTTGCTTTCGACACATGATATGATAATCTGTTTAATGGACAAAGTGATTCCACTACTTACGTGTAAAGTTGACGCATTGTCTACAGGCCACGTAGCATATTTGTTAGTAGTGGGAGTGTTGTCAGAAGATAGTAATGGGGATGTTTTCAGAATTCTTCTTATGATTCTGTTTGCTGCCATGGATTTCATTGCTTACAGTGTAATGTATTTCGAAAATACAGTAGGTCATATCGTGCCACTCACTATTTAACACATCCTATTCTGGATGTTATTCATCCAGAAACAGCAAGTTACACTATCTTCAGACGTTGTAACGAGATTATTTGATGTAACACTGATACTGCACATACTGATAAACGTAATCGTTGTTAAACGAAACCAACTTTTGAAGATTCTGTACATATCTCTTCATGATCGGAAAAAAGACACTAAGGTTTTAACCTTTTCGCACAATTGCCATCACCGTAATGACCGTAGACATTGTCTGCTTTTGCAGTGTCAGGAATGCAAACACACTCGTTGTCGGCCGTAAAATAATACATCCCCATGAATTCTGTAGTGTTTCGTTGTGAGAGACTCTTGCGTTAAAATGTTTTCATCTTGCATTTTTGTATGCTCGAATTTAGAAGTGTGTATGTGTATGGATGTAATTGGTACTGTCAGTAATTTTTCTTAAATAAGTATGATACGTGGACTACTATTTACTAGGCCAGTTAATCGCTGTGAGGGACATGACAAGGCGTCAGCCACGACGTTGTTTTTACCTTCGATATGTACAATTTCAAAATTGTGTTCTTTCAGCCTATCTAGATATGAGTAATAAGTAGTTCACAAGTCAGTAAGAAACTTAAAACCTGGCGGTCACGGAATTGACCAACGTGTTTCCCGTAGGCGAATTAAGGATCAAATCATCCAAATCAGTTGCCTGTTATAAATTCTCACATTTCTACAGCTTTCTGCTAGAGAAACTGTAATCATTAAACATTCGGAACCGACATACGCCAACTGACGTTGCCTCAAAATTAGAATAGTACGGTATGTTTGAAATGACTAATTCATTAACAATTGTATCAAAAACTCATTGGCAGACTTCTGACTGTACCAAATAACATTCTTTTTTATTAGGTTGGAATAAGCTTTATTATTAAGTACCTAATATGACAGTTACTGTCGAAAGGAAATTACCCGAGATATCATTTCAATAGTTCCTTCTCCCAACGGCTGGTATGTTTTTGTGCCTTTTAATTTTTTCTGGTTGTGACAATATTTCTGAGGATGTGACGTAATGACTCAAAAATTGAACTACTTGTATTACACAGTTGCATTTACGACGATAGTGGTGACACCAGCATCATATTGCAAAGTGTCTGTCATATTCTTTCGGTAAAATCTAAATGTTCTGCCCAAAAAGCAGCAGCAAGAGATTACAGACATCCACAGTTAGTTCATGAAACACATTCGGTGGGAAAGCAATACCAAGTGTGGTAATGAAACAAAATTGAAACCTCCCCTGGCATAAAAAACTGCCATAGACTTTTATCTCAAGAGAGTGACGGTGAACGGCTAGGTCAGCTGGTATAAAGTTATCTGCATCTCCTAGTATATAAGGGTTGATTATACATAATATGATTTGCGGTTCATATTAGTATAATAAATGTAATTATGTCTGTGTAAGTAAAATATGGGTGAAAAGGGATTTTGTCAATATTTCTATTCAATCTAGTTAGGCGCTCTTTAAACAATGATTGTAGGAAAATGTACACTATTAAAACTGTGCACGTAAGCCTCCAAGTCTTCTGGCTTAGTACACACGGTTAATATAGTTTAATTAATTTCCCTGGCGTCAGGAACTAGTCGTTCGTGACCTCTGAGTTTGAATACCGCAAATAATGGTGTAGTATACGGGGGAAATGACCGTTCCATCGTTCTCCACGGAAGCATTTGCCCGATTTATTCATTACTCTGTGCTACTTGACTCAGTCATTTCATCACTAGTGTTTCGTTTTGTTTCCAAGATCGCAGTTGAACAATATCGTAAGAGTTACCGTATTTGTCAAGTGTAATCTGAACGTCTGTGCTGCGAAAGAAACATTTGCAAGTAAAGCCGTTGATCATTGCATCTTTGGGTGTGAATAATTAATTATCTAATAATCGATCACAGGTATTTTTGATACGATGACTAGTGTATTATTGCTTCATTTCCAAACATTGTAAGCTACATGTAAGTTTTGACTTTGCACATATACCTCCTATTACTCGGCAATTTGTAACAGATATATCGTTGTCTTACAGTTTCGTTTAATGTTGTCTAACAATTGTTCTAAAATATTGTTGTAGGAACAACACTGTTCAAGTTCTTCAGGTTTCTTACCTACAGTAGCCGCTAAATAAGAGCCTCCAACAAACAGCCATGGTAGATCAATTATTCGAAAGGCAACACAGAGTATGTTTCGATAAAACACTTGTAATTACTGAAACGAAAAGATTTTCCATAATGTTGTAAAAGACGGCAGTAACATTAAAATACCGAAGAACACCACTGATAGTGAATTCGCATTGCAGATCAGCACCGCTTGGCATCCGGCCAAAGCGAGCTTGAAGCGGACGCGGCGCAGCGGACGCGGGACGAAGAAGACAGTGACGTCTCAATCGACACGGGATGTAAACATTATCACGTATAGTGAGGAAGCTAGCTCCAGGGATATCACAGTCAGACGCCCGGCTCAGTAACAACGACGATGCTGCAATCATTTACTGTTGTAGCGAGGCTATTCGCCATAACGCCGGTGGTCTACACATGTAGCCGCGCCACTTCTAGAAGACGCAATAAATCGCTCCATGGTACTTCGGCCACCGGGGGCGCTCGTAGTCTCGGTATCTCCTTGCCTGCTTCTCGCGCCGGCCAATACGAACAAGGGGACTCGGCAAGTTACGCTGACGCATCAAAGCAATGACGGATAGTACGGATGTTCCAGCCAGTACGAGGCAGCCCCAGGAATACTACCGTTCGAGAAGTGCATCATAGAAGAGGCAGTCTTCTGTCTATGCACAAGCCGGAACAGTTTTCTATTGCATAGAAAAACTATGTAATAGGACAAAAAGTTTGTTTCACAACAAGCGCATCGAAGTATTAGTTTCTGCTGTCAATAAATCCTGATTTGAGGATTAATATCTTCTTGTAGATCTTGTTCACATCCATGCTATTCACTGCCACCCCTTACACACGCTACGATCAGGGAGATGCAACATTTACAACCTGACAATGACCGAGGGAGCTTGACCACAAGCTCGTGGAATTCTAACCACCTGACGTGGCTGGAGCCCTGAGAACATTTCTTTCTTCATTCGTATCACCGCGAGCGCATGGTCTCATACAAATACGGCTTATTTTTTAGTCTTCTTGGTGTTCCTTATCCCCTGGTCAGCAAAGTAGTTTCTCACTGTTCCCGCTGGTCTGTTAACTGTTACAGGTAGAAAGTGTGCACGGTGCTGTCTTAGCGCATCAACCAGTGTTCCGCCGCTCTCTCGCGCCGTCCGCCCGGCTGACTGACAGCCAGCGGCTGTGCCGGCGCGGCGGCCGCCTTTGGCGCGTCCATCACATGACGTCACACACGCACACACACCCCACACTGCGTTTATCTGGCGCGCGTGTGATCACCTTTGAGGACGCGGCCGGTATCCGCCCCCTGCGGGCTTAATTGGTGTCCACCTGAATATTCATAGCAGGACTGTCCGGTTATGTTCACCACTGTAATTGCCTAGTAACCTATACCTTGCATCATTTCCATAACATGAAGCCACTTAATTTCGTCGTTTTGTAGACACTAAGTTATGCTATAAATTTTAATAGTTTGTTAAACACTAAGTAAAATTTCTAAGACAGACAAAACTATAATATTAAAACACAATCAGTGATTTCCACTTCTTACTATAAGTTGTACTCGTAGTAGTGCGATTAAAATTACTTGCTAGCTGATGTTTGTCATGTGGCGCTGCAGTGCTGCCAGCTGAACAGGTCACTAGAATATTCAATAAAGGCAATATGCGTGATCCGCAAAATTACAGACCCATATCATCGATGTCGGTTTGTAGCAGGATCTTAGAACATATTTTTTTCTAAAAAATTATGAACTGCTTTAACTCGAGAGGGGTCGACCTATTGACCCACAGTCAGTTGTTCGCCACTCATATGATGTGCTATCGACAAGCGATCTCAAATCTGTACCAAATTTCTAGATTTCCGGAAGACTTTTAACACTGTACCACAAAAATATTTTCTAATGAAATGGCATTCTTTCGAAATATCGGCACAGTTGTCCGATTGGATTCATGATTTCCTGTCAGAAACGGCACATACCGTTGTAATTGCTGGAAAGTCATAGAGTAGAACATTAGGAGACAATGTGGCCAGCTCTCTTAGACTGTTCGCGGATGACACTGGCATTAAAGAGAAGACAGTTCAAATTTTTGTAAAACTTAAGTGACTTAACCTTGGGGTCATCAGCCCCTAAACTTATCAACTACTTATGAACCAACTTATACTATAGACAACACAAATATCCATGCCCGAAGGAGGAGTCGAACCACCGACACGAGAGACCGCGCGATCCGCAACGTGGCGTTCCAGACCGCTGGGCTACTTCCGCGCGGCTGTCATTTATCGGTTAGTAAAGTAACAAGAATATCAAAAGCAACACAAAAAATTAATATATGCACCGTGCAAAAATTGGCAATTGTTCCTTAGAAGTACCAACTGTGAACGATAAATCAGTTAAAGCTATAAGCCGTAAATTCACGTTAATGCGTAGCAAAAACAAATACGAACAACTTATATTCAAAAGAACACACAGAAATTATTGTAGGCTAAGCGGACTAGTTCCTACGTTTCGTTGACAGAACACTTACAGTATGCGACAGTTCTACTAAAGAAACTGCCTAATATGCAACTGTGCGCTCTATTTTTGATACAAATGTTTACGAATTAGTCGTTTCAAACATACAGTACGATTTTAATTTGGTGGCATATTGTTACACATCACATGAAACATCTGTTGGCGTTTATCTGTTCAAAATGTTGATGATTACAATTTCTGTAACAGAAAGCTGTAGAAATGAGAGAATGTATAAGAGGCAAATGATTCTGATCCTTTGATCGGAATATTGGCGTTTAAAAATCACTAATTCGCCTATGGGAACCATGTTGGTCTATTCCGTGACCACCAAGTTCTAAGTTTCTTACTAACTTGTGTACTACTCATTACTCATATCTAGATAGGCTGTTACCTGAAAGAACACAATTTTGAAACTGTGCATATCAAAGGTAAATATAACGTCTCGGCTGACATCTTGTGATGTACCTCACAGCAAGAGAACCGACGGACCACTCTGAGAAAATGCAGAGAAGGGGAGCTCGTTTTGTATTATCGCGATATCGGGAAGAACGTATCATGGAAAAGGTTTTACTATTTAAGTGGAACTCGTTAAAACGAAGCTGTTATTTTTGAAATTTATTTCACCAAATTTCTACACCGAATGCGAACATATTTTAGCACAAACTTACACAGTGAGACATGTTCATCATAACAAAATAGGAAAAATCAGATCAAAAACTGAAAGAGTGATGTGTTCCTTTTTCCCGCTTGCTATGACGGTATGCAACTGTAAGGAAATATCATAAAATCGTTTCGATGAACTATGTTCCATGCACTTCAGTGTGACAGAATTTCATTTACGTTCCCTTTCTTGTTTTTCCCCCCAGAGTTCGTATAATTGTTATGCAGATAACATGAAATTTATTAAGTTAATGAAAACTAATTTCACTTTCTAAATAACTGAATAGTGGTAGTTGAATTATAGGATATTGCATTTAGGTTGTTGTATACTGCTCTTTCGAAATTACCTGGTTGTAATTTTCATGTTCTCGGAATATGATAGAATAATTCGTACAGTTAATTAACGTAAAATTTAATTCCCAACTGTATTTTAACTACACAACTAGTTTGTCATTAAATGAATAAAAAGCAGTCAGCTAGTTGCAAGAAATAGCGGTTTAATCAACCTCGCCCATGATTCCATGGATGTGAAACAGTGCTCTTAATAAATACAGGAAACCCAAAGAGACTAAGACGGTATAAATGACAATGTCTTAAACATAAATGTCCGATATTACGAGGCATACCTACATCTACATTAATATTCCGCAAGCTACCTCACCGTGTACTTTCTGTAACATCGTCACTCCCTTTTTTCAGTTTGGACACGTGGCGTTTGTGGGAAACCTCCGTATGCGCCAAATCTCTATAATACCAGTGTAGTTTACGAATCATTCCCATCCCATTTCCGAGTTTACTAAATGAACCTCTAACGTTCATGCTGATTCCCTTTGGATCTTCTGTGTCTGGTATGGATCACACACAGATCACAGTATATCGGCTATTTCCCTATAAATACGTGTGACAATGCCACTTACCTCAACTACAGCCAACATAATACAAACTGGTCCCACAAGATCTTCATTTTAGAAAAACACCACGAAAAGGACTCTTGACATTTTTATAGACAAATAAATAAATGAAAGTAGAAAAAGTTTGTCAGCACAGGTTTATAAGTGCATTAATGAAAGTGATGGCATTTATAATCAAAGCAACGTCGAATAAAAGAATTAACACCATAAGTAAGATCAAATAAGTAAACTGACACCCCATGTGAAGTGTTTTAACTCAGACTCTGTGCGAGTTGTTCGTTTCCTTAAAAGTCTATTTTACTTAATGTGTGTATACTTTATCAATTCCATTTATAATATGACAACATTTTTCCTTCCCACTCAAAATGTAACAATTCCTGTATTGTTACTTACGTCCATATTGGAAATTTACACGTTTGTGTTATTATTCTTCACTTGTAATTGTGTTCTATAATGGTATAATGTAAGTTATGTTTTATTGCAGTAGCCACTATTAAGATTTCATTCCATCCCTTCCATCCAATGCTCACGTTTTTACATTCTCCCGTTTCATTCATTTAACAGCGTGGTAACACTCAATATAATTCCGCTTATCAGCTATTTATGCCAATAAATATATATGTTTCTTAGAGCATGTTTTTTTCCTTTTATCCAAGACATCCATTTCATATCAGTCGGCTTACAGATCTTGAGATCGTGAGTGACTTACTTCGTTTTAGTAAGAGATTGTAATTTTTTATTTTATATTGCCTTAACTATCTGGGCTATCACTTTAATTAATATACACACAGCTTTTCACTGACGTGTAGCCATTCGTTTGTCTGATATACTATTACATGCAGCGCTTTATTTATTTTATGCATACTTGATATACGTATTTATTACCAAATTTGATATTACAATTTCTTCATTATTTTCCTCGTACAGCATATTTCCGTTCATTATTCGCTTTTACATTGAGGTTTGTAGAATATTTACCTATTTAATTAGTACGCTTCATCCTTTGAAATGAAATATTCTGTGTTTTGTTATTGTAGTACATCGGACCATCCCAGATTCTATAAGGGCTGTTTCCAAGATGATTTGTTTTATTCCTTACCTGTTTAAAGCGCTCCCAAGCGTCATTCGATCTAGCTTTTGAATAAACATCATGAGCAATGTAATTATCTATAATATTGTTGGCCATTTCTGTACTCTATATTGTCAGACGTTATTCCATTTTGATACATTACTTTTACATAACACTACTTTAAAATTTCTTGAGCTTAATCACTTCCGTTCTTCACAGTTGACTTTAGTTTCGAACTGTAATGTTCACATATGAATTTCCGTCTTGTGTAGGACTAATTTTAGGTTTAAATATCCGCCTTGGGTTTTAGTTTGCATACTTTTTAATATCTGACAATAATTTTTCAGAATAACAATGATAATTATTGGAATTTAAAAAAAAAAATGTCAAAATTTTACTTCACAGGTTACCAGGTACAAAGAAATCGAATGAAACATCAAGTTATACTGTTGCTAAATTAATTTACTTCTATGGTGATTTTCGTAAGTTTGTACTTACATCATAAGGCGGATATTACAAATTCTGGTTCGGTAATGTGATATGAGTTGCATGATTGAAGAGTCCACCCCCATGAACCACCGACATTGCCGAGATAGCTGAACTGTAGGTACAACCACAGCGGAGGAGTATCTGTGGAGAGGCCAGACAAACGTGTGGTTCCTGAAGAGGCGCAGCAGCCTTTTCAGTAGTTACAGGGGCAACAGTCTGGATGATTGACTGAGCTGGCCTTGTAACATCAGCTAACGTGACTTTGCCATGCAGTTACAGTGAACGGCTGAAAGCAAGGGGAAATTACAGCCGTTACTTTTCTCGAGGACATGCAGCTCTTGTACGAATATATGATGGCGTCTCCTTGGGTAAAATATTCCCCCATTCGGATCTCCTGGCGGGGACTACTCAAGAGGATGTCATCTTCAAGAAAAACAAAACGGTCATTCTAGGTGTCGGAGCGTGGAATGTTCTAAACCTTAATCGTTTAGGCAAGTTAGAAAATTTGAAAAGAAAAATGGTAGGTTAAAGTTAGATATGGTAGGGATTAGTGAAGTTCGGTGGCAGGTTGAACAGGATTTCTTGTCGGGTTATAAATGGTTATAAATGGTTATAAATACAAAATCAGTTGGCGGTAACGCAGGAGTAGGTCTGATAATGAATAAGAAAATAGGAATGCGGGTAAGTTACTATGAACAGCATAGTGAACGCATTATCGTAGCAAAGATAGACACGGAGCCAGCACCGACCACAGTGCTGCATGTTTATATGCCAACTAGCAGGACCGATGATGAGGATATCGAAGAAATGTATGAGGAGACGAAAACTTGATTGCGATGGGGGACTGGAAATCGGTAGAAGGAAAGGGAAGAGGAGGAAATGTTGTAGGTGAATATGGGCTGGGAAAAAGGAATGAGAGGAGATCGCTTGGTGGAATTTTGAGCAGAGCACAATTTAATGATCACCGACACTTGGTTCAAACATCATGAAAGAAGGCTGTATATGTGGAAGAGACCAGGAGACACTGGAAGGTACCAGGTTGACTTTATAATGGTAAGTAATATATTTAGGAACCGTGTTTTAAACTGTAGGACATATCCAGGGAAGGAAGGTGAGAGTTATGTAAATTCTGTTACTTGATGACAAATCTGTAGATGAGTACCTATTGTTTAAAACAAAAATGAAGGAAATCGTCCGGGTAATTTGGTCTGGCCGACTAACTTTCGTTTTCGTACATTCATTTCTACATCCACGTCTACATAGATACTCTGCAAATCACATTTAAGTGCCTGGCACAGGGTTCATTAACCAACTTCATAACTTTTCTCTACCGTTCCATTCTCTAATAGCGCGCGGGAAGAAAAAACACCTGAATCTTTCCGTTTTCTATCTGATTTCTCTTATTTTATTGGGATTGTCATGTCTCCCTAAGTAGGTGGGTGCTAGCAAAATATTTTCACATTCAGAAGTAAAAGTCGGTGATTGAAACTTCGCAAACAGATCACGCCGAAATGGATAACGTCTTTCTTTTAATGATTTCCACCCCAATTCGTGCAAGATTTCCGTGACGCTTTCCCCCCGTAACGTGATAAAACAAAAAGAGCTGCCATCCTCTGAACCTTCTCAATGTCTTCCGTCAGTTACACCTGGTGAGAGTCCCACAAGGAAAAACAGTACTCAAGGAGAGGACGCACAAGTGTGATGTACGCAGTCTCTTTGGTGGAGCTGGTGCATCTTCGCAGCGTTCTGCCAATGAAACGTAACCTTTGGTTCGCCTTCCCCACAATATTTTCTATGTGTTCTCTCCAGTCTAAGTTGTTCGTAATGGTAACTCCTAGGTATATAGTAGAATTTACGACCTTAAAGTCTGACCGATTTATCGAGCAAATAATTTGGTGGGATCTCTATAATAGCAAAGTTAATTAACAACGTGAAAATTTACGTAAAATTCGGGTGGGCAGGAAATCAGAGAATGTGCATCAAATCCGGTACAAAAGACACTGACAACATACTAATTACTGAGCAATAGTTCATTAACACAGGGGTTCAATGTAAGACAGTGGAATGTAAGCAATAGCCACGCAAATGCAACATGCAGCAGATCATGCAAAACTTTCACCTTAATACTTACTATTTACAGCTTTAAATAGTTAATTGTTTATATAGGTATTAGAAATTATTCAACAGCCAGTATGTCATGAGCATTAGCAGTAAACAAGTTGTAACTGAACTATTAACTGTACTAATGGTAAGCTCAAAAATTAATTAATGACTTGGCATAATAACAATGAATATATAGAAAATAACTATTTAATCTTCTGATTAACATTTGCTTTTCTTTAACTAGGAATTATTAGCACTGCAAACACAAGCAAATAATCTCTATTTTCACTAATCAGTACTTGCAAGTAAAAAATATACCTCAAAATAATATGCAATGGAAAACAGTTAATCTTTTGCACATTTATTGATATATCTCTTGAAATTGAAAGTTAGTCTAGCAGTTTCATTCCACTTTTTAACCTACTGATCAGCAACATTGGTATAAGCTACATTTAGCAATACTTTTCTGAACGGATTGTTATTAATCAATGGCGCTTTGTCTGTAATGGTTTTGATTTTTAGTTTTCTATAACTTCGTGAATATTCTCGGAAAAACAATGGATGAGGAAGGAACCTGTCTGGACAATGACTATGGGTAATGATTTTTAAACACAGGTTCACAAATAAGTGTTCACTATTAAACAATTATCACTAATACGCTGGTTAGCTGTACATGCTAAGACAAACTGGTCAGATCTTACTGAATTTGGTGTGCGACATGGTGCTGCTGATTGGGGACTGTTGGCACTTAACAATTGGCAAACACAGGCTCTTCTTGGCGACGAATGTCAATTACAGTTTTGGGACCACAGCATTCCTCTTGATGCATTTATTAATTATTTGAGCTGTGCCCGTATCAATAACTAATATTGCCTGTTAGCCGTCTCCTCCACAAGTGCCAGTCCAACACGCATTCTCCTTCACGTACTTTTGCCGTACACCATTGAGTGCACCGTCTCACGATTCCGTCTGTCTTCTCCCAAGTCACAACCACGACTCCCTCTCGCTGTGCGCCTCTGCGCTACCAGCGATAAAACTCCCTTCTCAAAGATGATTCTATACAATAGCAAAGCCCTTCCTAACCAAGCGTGTCTACTATATCCACAGTATTATTTTTTGACACATATGGAAATTAGCAGGACTATGCAAATATGTTACCTAAACAAAATATAAATACATAATAAATTATAAAAAAATAGAAAGAATGAGGAAAATACATAAAACATCGTTTTATATTACACCCTGTACGCACACATGATTGGAAAACGGCGTTGGTCATTGTGTTGTTGTGTCACATGTTGACTTCACTAACCGATAAACGACAGCATCATCGGCGAACAGTCTAAAGGAGCTATTCAGATTGTCTCCAATCGTTTATAAACACGAGGAAGAGTAGGGGACCTATAACGCTTCCCTGTGGAACACCAGATATCACTTCTGTTTTACTCGATGACTTACCGTCAGTTATAACGAACTGTGTCCTTTCTGATAGGAAATCGTGACTCCAATCGCACAATTGGTAAGAAGTTCTATAACCACGCAATTTCATTAGAAGCCGCTTGTGGGGTACAGTTTCAAAAGCCTTCCGGAAATCCAGAAATATGGAATCGATTTGAGATCCCTTGTCGCTGGCACTTAACACTTCATGTGAATAAAGGGCAAGCTGTGTTTCGCAAAGCCATACTTTTGGAACCCGTGTTGACTACTGGTTAATAAGTCGTTCTCTCCGAGGTACTTCATAATATTCGAACAAAGTAAATGTTCGAAAATCCTACTGCAAATCGACGCCAATGAGATTGGCCTGTAATTTGGGGGACCACTCCTATTGCCTTTCTTAAATATTGGAGTAACTTGGGCAACTTTCCAGTCTTTGGGTACGGATCTCTCGCTGAGTGATTTACATCTACCTACATCTACGACCATACTCCGTAAGCCACCCGATGCTGTGTGGCGGAGGGTACCTTGAGTATCACTATCGATTTTCGCTCCTATTCCAGTCACGTATTGTTCGCGGAAAGATGGATTGTCGGTATGTCTCTGTGTGGGCTCGAATCTCTCTTATTTTAGCCTCACGATCTCTTCGTGAGATATACGTAGGAGGGAGCAATATACTGCTGGACTCCTCAGTAAAGGTAAGTTCTCGAAACTTCGACAAAAGCCCGTACCTAGCGACAGAGCGTCTCTCCTGCAGGGTCAGCCACTGGAGTTTAGCGATCATCTCCGTAACGCTTTCACGATTCCCAAATGATCCTGTAACGAAGCGCGCTGCTCTCGGTCGGATGTTCTCCACTTCCTCTATCAACCCCACCTGGTACGGAGCCCACACTGGTGAGCAGTATTCAAGCTGTAGGCGAACGAGTGTACTGTAACATACCTCCTTTGTTTTCGGACTGCATTTCCTTAGAATTCTCCCAATGAATCTAAGTCTGGCATCTGCTTTACCGACGATTGATTTTATATGGTCGTTCCATTTTAAATCCCTCTTAATGACTACTCCCAGATAATTTAAGGAATTAACTGCTTCCAGTTGCTGACCTGCTATAGTGTAGCAAATGATACAGGATATTTCTTTCTGTGCATTCGCAGCACATTACACTTGTCTACATTGAGTTTTAATTGCCATTCCCTGCACCATACGTCAATTCGAAGCAGATCCTCCTGCATCTCAATACAATTTTCTATTGTTACAACCTCTCTATATACTACCGCATCATCCGCAAAAGCCTCAGTGAAATTCCGATGTTATCCGCAAGGTCATTTATGAACAGCAACGGACCCACGACACTCCCCTGTGGCACACCTGACATAACTACTACTTCGGAAGACTTCTCTTCGTTGAGAATGACCTGCTGCTTTCTGTTATCTAGGAATTCCTCAATCCAATCACACAATCTGTCTGATAGACAGTATGCTCTTACTTTGTTCATTAAACGTTTGTGGGGAACTGTATCAAACGCCTTGCGGAAGTCGAGAAACACAGTTGTAAATTATAGCTAAGATGCTATTGTTTGCTAAAACCTTAAACGGAAGGGCATCGGGGACGGCAGTGCAGTAGGGTGGGCGAGAGTAGCGGGTTGCCGCGCCTGTAGGCGCTCGGCATTGCTGGAGCCGGCAGCACGCTAGCTAGCTAGTATTGGTGGAGGGAGGCAGCACGCTAGCTAGCTAGCATTGGTGCAGGCAGGCAGGCGGCAGAGGCCGGCACACGGCGCGCGCGGCCGCTATTATGGCCGCCTCCGCCTCCGCTGCCACCTCTGCGCCGGCGGCCACTAATTGGCCACATCCTCGCGTGCTGCGGCTGGCATGGCATTAGCCCTCCAACTGCAGCCTGCACAGCGCGCCGCTGGGCCGCTGTCTGGCGCATGCCGTGTCTCAACTGCTGAGCCGCTGCACCTCGCAGTGCTTGTCAGTTCATGTTTCAGCAGTCGCTGAACACTCGTTCATTCGACGACTAATGTTGATGGACTTTTCTGCTAACGTCAGTAATAAGGTAGGTGCGCCAAATAAGGCCACCTAATGGTTTGACGATTTTTCACCGACAAACTAGTCAGCCGATTAACTTGAAACTTCACATTTCTTAGGAATAGCCCTTGAGCTACTAAGAAATAAATTTTCTGATCATTCAAAGCAGTGGAAGTATTTTCTAAACTGAAATTTAAAAAACATAACAGACGGCCTTATTGGGATACACGGGGTTTCCAATAACGCCACCCCATGTACCCCAACATGGCCACATCTAGAAAAGGAGGGGTTTAGGACTGTGAAATGCTGAATATACAGTCAAAAAACTTTTATTACGTATTACATGAAAAAGCAACACAGAAAAATTGAGACAGAAACAAATTATTCTATTTCACAGTTGGGACAAAAATATTTTTCAACAGTGTCGCCCTTGTCGATCCTGGCACAAAGCTAATGAACGTATAGTCCACACAGTGAACAGCGAATCATATCTTCTACCATGTCCTCAGTGCAGATAAAACGATACCAAGAAGGCACATAGGGTTTTTAAGATCTGGGAGCTGCTTGAGAGCTTTTCTTCAAAGTTTTTGATGTCGTGTTGTCTTGTCCCCGTGTTGATGTTTGAGGTTTCTCTTAGAATAAACAATGGCTTAAATTGTTCCCTACGTCATTCAAACTTTTTCTTCTCTGGGTGCGACTCTTCTTCATTTTTGGGGTTTTAAATATGTCGGTGAAGGATCTACCAGCAGATGCTGAAAGGTGAGCTGAGAGTTCTGTTTCAGGAGGCTTCTCACATTTGACTTGTGACATCGGTTTGTTCACTTTCACATCATCAGCTATATCGGTTTCACCAGGTTCCATTGAAGGCATAGCTTGCATCTCAGATATGCCAGCCAGAACCGTTTTCATCGCATCTATGGAGTCATCATCCTCCATTACCCTTGTCATGAAATCGTTCACGTCGAGGGTCCGTGTAAGTTCCGGCATTTCATTCTCAGTGATTTCACTGGGAGCAAAACGTTCAGGAGGAATGACATTCAGGGTAGATCTGTGCTCCGGAACCCATCAGTTACTTTGCTTGGTGTCCAAGCTCTTGGCCACTTTTAAGAAAAGTTTTCCGAATGATATTTTTGTTATTTTTCTGGCAGGGTTATTTTCCCAGTATCTAAAGACTTTGTCATCGCAAAATGACTCAAAGGATTTCAACGCAGACCTATCCATTGGATAGAGAGCAACGGTTGTGTTGCTTGGAAGACAGTAAAGATAAGATAAACAGGTGTCAGAGAGCCTAATACGGTCACCCTGGCCCTAATAAGGCCAGCGTGACCTTATTGGTCTACACACCGTTTTTTGCCCATCCCGTGCATAGTTCCACAATTTCTAACAAGCTCTTCTCAGAATACCTCAAAGGTTTCAAATCTACAAGAAATATGCTTCAAAAAATCACGTTTATTAAGCAGCCACAAAAATTAATTACTCCAGAGCTTAGCAAAAACGTACCTCCGTAGCTTAACGAAAACCTCCAAAACGAAAGATATACTTCTGCAGCTGAATGACGCAAAGCATGGCGCTTCTTGTTTTCATTTGATACTAGGACAGCGTAGGTGCTGCAATCCGACGGATTTGTATGGCAGTTTCTGAAATAAAGGGGGGGGGGTGGCCTTATTGGGCACTATGGCCTTACATGGCGCACATACCTTACCAGTCTAGTTTTACTGACAAGGAAAGTACTTGGGCTCGAACAAACACATACCGTCAGAAGGGGTGAAGTCGATCAAAAAATTCAGTTTTTTTGTTGTTTTCTAGGGAACCTCTGGAAGAATTCGTTTCAAAAATATTACGTGTTATCCTTAGCATTTCGACGTTATATGTAATGTTGAATATAGAAGTAGCCTATTGTGTTTTTGAGTTCTTTTAATTTAAAAGTTAATCGGCTTCACCCCACCCAGTGGGGTGAAGACGGTCACTCATTTTTTGAAGACCTATAACGGCTTCACCCAGACAATGGGGTGAAACCGACCGTCTTTTACATTGAAATATCTCCCAAGTTATGGTAGGCTATGTTTTTATGAAGTTTTGAAATAGTGGAGGGTCTTTCTCAGGGACAAAACATCTATTGAAATTAACAAACACACTATTTCACTATCATAAAGAATTTTCACTCAATGTTGGAAATGTCAAAAATCTGAGAAACTGTTGCGTCCACGACCAATGCCCTTAGGGTTCATTTTTGTTACAGTTTCTGTGAAGGTAGTCTTTAGTACATCAGGAATATCCAGAATAACATTTCTCACATCTTGTTTTTTCAAAGGAAAAATCCCACTCTGTACACTTGATCAATCCATGAACTAAACATTCTTAGTGTACTGAACTACCATATTTATATGTACGTTTGCCCTTCACCCACTCATTTAACGTTGTATACGGCACACCATAACCTCAGATGCTTTAGGAATACTCACAACTTCCCTTTCTTCACTTCCTGAACGGAATTTTCCCTCTCTTCCCACCTTCCTCATGTATGTTCGCGGCATGTTCGACTTCACGCCACAAAATACGACAATTCAAATTTTAGATCACTACTCGTCCCTACAACAAACTTTTGCTTTTGTAAATACATAAATCAAATGGCAATGAGTTCACTTACCGACTAATAGTCCAAAAACAGCAGAATTATATGACTATTAGGTCATATTGTGAGAGGTTTAGTCGTGCTTCATTCACCGGCCACCAAAATGCATTTGTTTATATTCCAAAATGCCGCTGAACGGGTACTCAGAGAGAAAATTCTACAGGCAAACACTACTCTGCACCTCATTGGCTTCCAACAAGTATGTATACCGTGAAGTTCGCGGATGTACCTCCAGGCGGAAGTAGTGTAAATTATAATGCTGTATTACCGGTAGACTTCCCCCCACCTGATCGACTTCACCCCTGGTGACGGTATACACCAAAATCGTATGAGAGGTAATTTAAAGATCCCTTATTCTACTAGTGATACTCCTGCATCTGCAAAACTCTGCAGTCGTCCCTTAGAGGCCTCTGCGTGTTCCTTGCCACATTGCACTTTGACCTGTCATTCGCCAGTAGGAACGGTGCAATGTGCCTCCGAAGTTGCGATTTGTGACGTTATTTGTGTGGTGAAGCGTCAGATGGGGCGGCGATTGGTAATCAATCCTGCTAATGTATTGCGATTGGTTGAGATGAAGTTACGAAGAATCCTTCTTCGTGAAGATGGCATTAGTGTAGAAGATGAATCATTCGCATGCTTTCTCGTATCTGTTATGGTACAGAAATATGAGCATAAGTTAGATACTGTTGTAACACTAACACATAATGATGATAATAGGGATGATAATGACGAACAACTCATTGAAAGCGGTAGTGCTGCGGTAAGAGCGGGAAGAGGCGATGGAAGCAGTGGCAGTGAATACCAACAGTCTTCCGAGAAGAAGGTTAAAGTTGCAACTATCGTCATGGCTTTTCATTACAATAAGCTAGAGAACATGTACGAACATTATTACATAAGTTATAGTTAATATATCTGCATTGCGTATGGCGTCTACAATTACATCTACAGCGCATGATTGCAGAGATTTGCAGAAAAATGACACCCACCAGCACACTGAGGTGTACGGAGAGATCCTGTAAGGAAACGTTCATACAGATATGTCTGTCCGAGCTCACGTACTTTCCTTCTGAGTTTCGAATGAAGCAATGTGTTTAAATTTTGCGCTATTTTACCCTAAACAACAGCCCAGAAAACTTCTTTTCCTTTTTTTTTTTTTTTTTTTTTTTTTTTTTTTTTTTTTTTTTTTTTTTTTTTCCATTGTCGATGCGTTAGACTCCCATCATGCCATCATCGGATCTGTCCTAATATACGTAATAATAGTGAAGCTTAACACTTACGTTCAGGGTCGGCGCAAGGCTCGTGTGAAACGTGCGGCCGCACAGGGCGGCACTTTCCGAGGGAGGGCAACTCTGCCGCCCCCCTTTTTTTTCCTTTTTTAGAACAAACTCAACATTCATGCCAAAGATGAGATTTAAAACCAAACCTCGGAGGGAGCGGCTTCGGAAACTGTGGTATGGCGCCTCGGTTACCTGCCGGCCGCCCCTTTTGAACAAGGGGATGGAGGAGGACCTTATTTCTTCCTCGCCACTGTGGCAGCACCGTCGTGTGTTCGCCGGAGGAACAGAGAGGTGGAAGCAGTCTGGTGAACACGACGACGCCAGTATTCTATGCACCCCGTTTACATGGGCTCCCATAACCGGATTTCGTAAACCGATTTCCCAATTCCGCTTTTGATTGGTCATGTAAACACTCGTAAATCGATTCTGGAAATCCGATTCTCTAAAGCGGTTTTCCAGTTACATAATCGATTACCGTGCCCATGTAAACGCAACCGTTTTTGAAGCGTTCTTGGCTTCCCAAATTGTTGTTGTTAAGTCTATGGGACTTAACTACGGGGTCATCAGTCCCTAAACTTACAAACTACTTATGAACTAACTAAGACTAAGGACGGCACAAATATCCATGCCCGAGGGGGGATTCGAACCCCCGACCGTAGTGGCCGTGCAGACCATGACTGGAGCGCCTCAGTCCCCTCGGCCACCGCGGCGGGCCTTGGCTTCTCAGATTGTGTTTTCTTGTTAAGAATTTTCGGCACATATGGAAAGAGTGATATTTTCTAATGTGAAATAAAAGTATAAATGTTAGAGTGAACATAAATCTGTGTATTTAAATAAAGAAAAAAAGCGATTGTGCAGACTAAATAAGGAACTGAATCAGCTGTTTTCCAGCCGCCATGTTAAGTGAGCTAGGAAATCCGATTCAGGCTATGCCATGTAAACACGACAGCGAAAAACGGTTTACGAAAATCGGTTTTCGTCTTCCGGAAGATGTGTTGCATGTAAACGTAGTGAATGGGTGGAGCGCTGACAGCCTGTTACGCGCCGTGCGTTTACTCACAAATAATTTAGCAGAAGACGAAAAATAATTTGAAAATTCGAATGCAATGTTCGATACTGCGAATATCTGTTAAGCTTGAAGCAATTTTGCTAAGGCCTTCAATGGCAGTTTCCGTGTGTTTTAGTCTTCCCGCATTATGGGAAAAAACTTTACTACAGTCTAACATGTCCAACACCTACAATGACTAGAAGTATTCCGAATGGGTAAATACGAAGCGAGTAATTACAAGGGATAAAGAAATTGGTAGTAAGCCTGGCATAAGTTGGGTTTCGAAGCATTTTTCAAAATTTTTGCTAACCATTTCTGAGTGATAGTCGGACGTTTTGGGTTTTGAGCCATGAAACACCTGTCTGCGCACTTTTGTTTGACAAAACTACTCGCACACTATCACTTTGCCAACATTTATTTACTGTATACTGTTTCCGGTTGAATACATTATCTGTTCACAACCATTGAAAAATGTTTATTTACGTTAATTGTAAGTTCATACCGCGCGGGATTAGCCGAATGGTCTAAGGCGCTGCGACTGTGCGACTGGTCCCGGCGGAGGTTCGATTCCTCCCTCGGGCATCGGTGTGTGTGTCTGTCCTTATGATAATTTAGGTTGAGTAATGTGTAAGCTTAGGGACTGATGACCTTAGCAGTTAAGTCCTATAAGATTTCACACAAATTTGAATATTTTCGTAAATTCACAAGGCGTATTAAAATCAGCTACATTTCTTCAATCAGGGTTGACTCCAGTTTTGAGCTGGTGTCCAGCGACTTTTGTACAAATATGTAGAGAATGTCACCAATCAGTCGCAATTTTTATTTTTATTTTCCAGATCTATATAGATGTCGGGCACAGTGTGGCTATTCTCAATACTATGAGTTATGTTTACATCTATATCGTCATGCTGAACGTAACTGTCAACATGACGGTTTAGATCGAAGCAGATGTTGAAAGCTTTGAGACTGGCCACTCAGTGATCGAAACATAGGTAGATCTGAAAAGGAAAAAGAAAATGAGGTTTATTGCTGACATTTCCTATAGATTTGTTTAAATAAAATTCCACAAGCGTTATATAACGGCGAGAGGGGGGTCGGCGGCAATTTAGCAGCTCGCACAGGGCGGCACTTGGCCTTGCTTACACTATGATTGGCGTTCCACTATGAAAATCGAATTTGTCCAACATCGTGCCCCTATACTAAGAGGACCACAATAGGTATTGGTAAACTAGTTTCACGGTCATCAACGCACCGCAGAAACTTATGAAAGTAAGCTCTATGCGAGAGGCTAAAAATAAATAAATATTATTTCCAACACATACTTATCATTTTTAAAATTGACACACCATATCATTTCTTATGCAATCAGTATCGTGTAAAAGCACAAAAAAGAATGCGTTGCTTGTATCGAAATAAGTTAATTAGATCGGTAGAAAATGAACAACGTACGAAAGGACAGTTGTGAGTAAGGCGGACAGCCGACTTCGGTTTATTGGGGGAATTTTGGGAAGATGTATTTCATCTGTAAAGGAGACCGCGTATAAAACGCATGTACGACCACGTTTTGAGTATTGATTATCTGTTTGGGACACGCAGCAGATCAGTTTAAAGGAAGAAATAGAAGCAGTTCAGAGGCGAGCAGCTAGGTTTGTTACTGGTAGGTTCGACTACTGTGCGAGTGTAACAGAAATGCTCCGGGAACTCAAACGGGGATCGCTGGAGGAAAGACGACGTTCTTTTCGTGAATTTCTGTTGAGGAAATTTAGATGGCCGGAATTTAAAGCTAATTATAGTACAATCTTCCTGCCGCCTACTTACATTTCACGCAATGGTAACCAAGACAAGATAAGAGAAAATAGGGCGTAAGGATGCATATAGGCATTCTTATTTTGTTATGTAGATGACATTGTCGTTTTCTAAGGACATTTGCGGAACATCTACGCCGCCTTTCAACTGTGTTGAAATGTGTTGTGACATCAGGTCTCCACCCAGCCCAAAGAAGTGCCTCTTCGTCGCCAAAGAAGAATCCAGGTGCACGTAGTGAACGGAGATGGTGTGCGTCCTGATCCAGATAAAATCAGGGCAATTTCCAACTCTTCATCACATCCGTGATGTGAGAAGTTTCCTCTGGCTATGCTCATACTACCGTCGTTTCATTAAAGGGTATTGTAATAAGACATTCAGTGCTTGTACAGATTCAGGAAGATGCTGAAAACGTGATAGCATATAGATCAAAAGTTCTCTCAAACTACTCTACAACCACGAAGAAAGGTCTCGCCGTTATCTGGGCTATCAATACGTTCCGGCCGTATCTATTCGGTAAACCATTCACCGTCGTGACAGACCACCATTCTTTATGTTGGCTGACAAGTCTGAAGGATCCATAAGATGGCGATTAGCAAAATGGGCATTAAGCCTTCAAAATTATGATGTCACAATGGTATTCCAAAACAAGCGCCCACACAAGGACGCAGACTACCTTTCGAGAAATCCATTAGCCGAACACAACAGTATGGATGAAGTTCAGCCTTCACAGAGTTATGTGACATTACATCTGAACAAAAGGAATATCTAGCATTATTACAAACCATAGCAAACATTGTATAAAAGCAACTACGATCCACTGGGCCTCAAATGGCTAGTGGTTGTTTCAGCTTATCTCCGGCCAGCTATTCTCAAGTATTTCCACGATTCTCAAGTATCCGGTCATCTGGGATTCGTGAAGACCCTAGACCGAATCAGACGCAGGTATTACTGACAAGGTCTCTACCGATCTGTTAAGCACTATGTGACTCACTGTAAGGAGTGCCAGTCGGAAGCATGTGCCGCAGTTACCTCCAGATCATCTGGTACCAATTCCACCTGCAGCAGCTCCATTCCATCGGGTTTGAATCCATCTTTTTAGGTAGATTCCCGGACAACCGGTAACCGTTGGATAATAGTCTGCACTGACTATCTCACCCTTTACGCTGTCGCAAAACCTATGCCGACTGCAGAAGCCCCAGAGATCTCAAAATTCCTAGTAGTAGACAGCATGGTGCACCACGTATGATGATGTCTGTTCAAGGAAATATACTCATATCAAGACTAGTATCAGAGGTAATGACACATTGCGGCACTGTCCACATTATCACAACTGCCTACCATTCTCAAAGGAATGGTCTTACAGAACGTTTTAACAAGGCGTTAGGAGATATTCTGTCGATGTACATCGATGTTGAGCAGAAGAATTGCGATATAATACTGCCAGTCGTGAGATTTGCTTATAATACAGCAAGGCAAGACACTACAGGTTACACGTCGTTTTTGCTGGCCGCGGTGGCCGAGGGGACTGAGGCGCTTCAGTCACGGTCTGCACAGCCACTACGGTCGGGGGTTCGAATCCCCCCTCGGGCATGGATATTTGTGCCGTCCTAGTTCGTAAGTAGTTCATAAGTAGTTTGTACGTTTAGGGACTGATGACCCCGTAGTTAAGTCCCATAAGCTTTACAAACATTTGAACATTTTTTTACACGTCGTTTTTCCTGCTCCATGCAGTTCACAATTGATACGCAGTTCCCGTTCCAGCCGGACAAGTCAGGATAGAGTCGGTGATAGGTAGTGCGAAGGCAGTTTGATGAAACCTCTGCTACACATTCTACACATTCTGAT
Organism: Locusta migratoria; assembly: GCA_026315105.1. Lineage (NCBI taxonomy): Eukaryota > Metazoa > Arthropoda > Insecta > Orthoptera > Acrididae > Locusta > Locusta migratoria. The sequence continues at coordinate 432,629,146 of CM048747.1, forward strand.
TTACATTTTGATTTGCACAGTACCCCACAATACACACACACACGCCCGAGCGGGAGCATGAACTTCCGCAGAGAGCGGCCAGCCTGTCCGTAGCATGACGCCTTAGACCACGCGACTACCCCTGCGCGGCTCGACAGAGAGAGGAAACGGGTCTAAGGTGTGGGGGACGTAAAGAGGGAGAAGGAAACTTATTGAAAGGTGCGTGGTACCCCCATTTTCCATATAAATTTGTCAAACGTAAACCATTGCCAGGTTCGCTCTTCAGTAACAAGTACTGTCCAGCTATGACGATTATTTATTTTCGTTAAATTATTTATTTTTTCAGCTACTAATGAATACATGTGTATTAATAATGAAAAGAAGTGTAATAATCGAGATAATCATTTTGAAAACAGGGCGATCTAATCTATAGACTTTTGCACAAAGCAATATAAATTTTGAAAATTCGTTTGTTACTGAAATTACCAGTTTTCGGCAGGTTATACTGCATCATAGTATATGACAGAGTACAGTAGAAAATAAACATGATGTTCATGACCAAAACTATCATTTGATACTGAAAATAAAGTGTGTCCAGCATCTTGCCGCTATACTGAAGATGAGTAATCACGTCAAGACAAACATATACAAGTGTACCACTCAAATTGTTTACTGAAACTATATCTGTAGCTGCAATAAGTATTGGAAAATGACTGTCGCGATCATTAACGTACGGCAGTGGTTTATGAAAATAACCGGTATGAGAAAGTCTAAGAAGTAAATAAACATTACTTTGACACAAACATATGACTTCTTAATGGACAATCTACACAATTTTTTACTCAATCAATAGCATGTAAAATCACAAAAATGAAGACATTGGTTGTACCGCAATGTGTCAATTACATCAGGAAACTTTGAGAAGTGAATATATATATATATATATATATATATATATATATATATATATAGTCTTCTCCCTGTCAGCTTCATCAACCTGGATTTGCCGGTAACCTGTCTGCATGTCTTTCTTTGTGATTTTGATCAGCCACCGATAGTCGACATATAAACATCCCGAGCCATCCTTCCCCTTCACGACCACCGGAGACCACCAGGGACTCTCTGAAGGTTGAATGTCATCGTGCTACATCTTCCATCTTCTCTACTTCCTCCCTAATTATCCGTCTTTCAGCTGACGACACCCTGTACGAACGCTGCCTAATTTGTGGATGATCCCCAGTATTGAGACGGTGTTTTATTGTGGGTCGTTTCATATGGCTCTCCTTCTACCTGGCCTTGAATACACCTGAATTTATGGTTAACAACTTCTGACGTTGTTCCTGCGTCAGACTGGGTCCTATATTGAAAACCGTAGTAGTTTCCTCTACTGCGTAGTCGGTAGTAACAGCAGAGCATGAGATTTCGTCGTTGACAGTGAGGTCACCATCTTGGACTGGTTCGGTTGTTCCAATACACATTCCTTTAGGAATGAGTTTCGATCACTCGTGAAAATTAGTGATTAAAAGTTCTCCTCGACCACTTGTAATGCTTATGATAGCCGCTGGTATTTAGCTTTCCTTTGTTATACTGATCAGCTTTTTGCGATAGACAAATACTTCCCCGTCCAACTGGTCTTCTCGACTGACGACTGATTCTTATTGTTAACGGCGGGATCTCAACATTCTCGACAGCAAACAAACCTCCCAGGGCAGTTCTCGTCGAAAAGGCTTCCTCAATCTGTAGCTGAGATCATCCACAGTCAATGGCAGCTTGGGATGCCTGAAGGAAGTCTCATCCGAGGATGGCATTATGAGTACATTCTGTTTAAACGACAAATTGATGGTTATTCGTGCGCCACATGTTCCTAACGGCCGGACGTATGTTCTGTTTGCAACCTTCATCACAGTTTCTATTGTATCACACAACATTATCTCCTATACTTTGCGGTAGTCATTCGATTATACTGAGAAGGAAGGTCATTAATCGAATAGTGCTCGGACAGGTTGACCATCGATGATGATGTCAATGAGATTTCACGACGTCTTAGAGACTGTCGTCCATGGAGGATTTTCATCTGCGGCGGTCTCACCTCCGTAGATGATCGCCTCGCCAAGTTTTCCTGAACACGGCAGTGAGGCGAGCGGCTGGTATCTCTGTATGGCGACGCTGAACGACGGCGGCGTGTTGGTAAGCGACCACGTCCAGGATAAGGGGACGGACTTCGTCCCATGAGTCAACAGTAATCATCTGCAGTTGACTGCCTTGGAAAGGGCTGCTCCGATGGTTGGCGTCTTGTGGCATAATAATTGTCAAATACTCGTCTTCTTACCCTACAGTATCGTACTACATGTCTGGAAACACCACAGTTAAAACACAATGGCGTGTTGCCCTCCAGATATCTGTCCTGTGCAGCTTCAGTTTTCGGAGGTGTTGGTTGTGGTCGCGTCGGTCGGTTCCTAAACTGCCGTTCGGCAGTTGCGGCGTAAGTCATAGTAGAGCGAGGCGATTCATCATGTCGGGTGCGACTGGCGGGGCTGACAGGCGCTAATGTTTGAGATACCTCTTCCTCAGCAGTGCCGGCTACCTCACAACGTACAGGACCGAGACCCATGGCCATAATCTGGTGCTCACTTTGTCCAACAGACCCGATTGCCATAAACTGTTGTGATTATTCTCTTACAATTTGTCGTAGGAGAGAAGCGGAATCCTGCTAGTCTTCCACTGCGGCTGTAGGGTCTACATTCGGGAGTATGTCGTGCTTCTTTCGTCCAACCATCCTTTGTCGCATCTCTTCAATTTTCTGGCACCATTGGATAAACTCTTGTCATCGAAACGCCTTTTAACAGAAGAGTTTGATACAGGTCTTCCACAATGCTCTTCATCAAGTGTGAAACTTTATCGACCTCCGTCATATCAGGGTTAACTACGTGACATAGGGCCAAAACACTCGTATATACGACTGCGTTGACTCACCATGTCGCTGAGCCCTGTTCAATTGCTCTTCTGATGGTGGTCTCCAAAAATCTTCTTAAGTTCTGCCTGTAATTTTTCCCAGCTATCGAACTTGTCCTCGTTATTTTCGAACCACTGCTGTGCCGTCCCGTCAAGGTAGAAATATACGTTTGCCAAGCACATAATGTGATCCCACCTATTGGCGACTCGGTCGAATCCTTTCAGCTATTTATTTGGGTCCTGTCCAGCGTCTCCCGAGAACCGATGTGTTTCTGATGTGCAGCTCGATTACCGCTGTTTTGGCATCCATGGGTGTTTTTATGACATGGACCTTTGGACGGAGGTAGTCAGTATACCTTTGTATTGCGGTTCTTGTCTTGCCCGTGAAAGCGACGACTATTTCGCTGCCACGATGATCCAGATGTATTGCAGGGTACCCGGCGCCTCCACCAGAAAGTGTCACATTGAAAAAAAGGTCACGTCGAAACGGCAGGTGGTCCGGAATTTTAAGGCTGGTTGATGAGCACAACGGTAACACTTTGAACGCGTTTATTAGTAACACAAGTCAGTACAGACTGACTCCTGCTTGGTGTGCTCCACTATTTTTATACATAGAAAGAATATTCTGGAACTTACATCAAACATAAGAAACATGTGGAACATTCTAGAAATAGTAAATACAATAAAATAATTTTTTCTGCTCGTGGCGGGATTTCAACTGGGGACCGTAAGAACAGCGATCTGTGATGTTAATCACTACACCACGCGTGCCGTCGAATACTCGCGGCAGTATACCACCACAACCATAATCGGTTTGGTTGGGTTTCCACTCCATTTCGTGTACCATTTCCGTGATACTTTCTCCGCAGTTTTGGGATAGTACTAAATGAGCTTCCCTTGAAAGTAAAAAGAAAAAAAGTGATGAACCAGCGTAGTTCTGGCAGTCTCCTTAATAACCATGTTCCATCATCTAAGAGTTCTGCAGTAAAGCGCCTTTTTCTTGTCAAGATGTGTGTTCTCTTCAGTTGTTCGTCATCATAATTCCAAGATATTTACTTGAAATCATAGTTTACAGATTTGATTTACCTTATAAATGATTCCTTTTAGTCTCACATTCACATATTAGAGGAATTCTTAATTGTAACGAAATATATGACAAAAGTAGGTTAGACTCTGAATCAACCCGGAAATCATTGTAGAAGACAGAGATTAAATTTCTACAAACACTTAAGAGATTGAACCCGGAAAGACTTATTAAACAGACAAATTGTTTTACAATTGGAGTAAAATAAAAACGGAGGCTACGAACGTGATGGACGTGCGCATAACTGGACTAAATAGATGTCAAAAATCGTAAAATTTTTAAGTGGCAGTCAGACCAATAGGGAAAACCAAAGATGAAGACAAGATCAGGATTTCTTAAAGAAAAGAAAGAAGCTGGGAGTAAGAGACTGAATGATTTACGGGAATAAAGTAAGGCAAATGTTCACTTCTTAGTACTTTGCTTAGTCCTAATCGGCTTAGTGCAAATAGTAATGATAATAATAATAATAATAATAATAATAATAATAATCATAGTATCCTGCTAGAATATGTGATGTGGATGCGCTTGATATTTTAGTTTTCCACTAATGAGCGAATACTGGAACGACTACAGTGTAAACACGGGAGTATTCGGTTAATTTATTGCATGTAATGCCCACAAATGCGTAGTTTTACGGCAGATTACCATTTTTCTACGGGATTATGCCGTACTGGCGCAACGCCATACGTTATGAGTAAAGTCTTGTAATCGTTTCCTGTAACGAAGAGGAGCTCAACTATAATCTTTAGCAAAGGTTATCCTAAATGCAGTTAGATATGAGTCACACATACAAAATCTCATATAAATAACGATCTGAACGCTCTCGTCCTTCATACGCCATTATATGCCTTACGGGAAGAAACTACAAAGATGGTACAAGTCCAGATTGTGAGATGGCTAGTATTTAGGAGAACCGGGATTAAAGCAACGAGCTAGGCGTCCTCACTTTTCACGTTAATTTCTAGACACTTCAATGATCAATTTTCTTGTTTCATCATACTTGGTATTCATTGTTCCTACTTCAAACTTCCTTTGGCTGTGGAAGACCACAACAAAATAATGGTAGCGTTTGACAGATTCGCTCAGTTGAGAGATCGGTGTGCTATTGGTCCTCATTAATTGAAAGTATGTCACAGATTATTTTCTTTCTTCCTCCTACATCATATGGAAGGTTCAAGAGACAGAACGAGGCCATTCAACTTCGCAAATCAAGTCATTTCTAGGTTCTCAAATAGGAAGCGAGAAAGAAACCTCGTAAATTTTTAAACACCGAAAAGAGACATGTCTGTGGCACCAGATGAAGTTCGTATGAAAGAATGTCGGGTCTCTTCTGCCCGCAAAAGGTTCTGTAGACTCAAGATGCCGTCAGTGTAGCACAAAGATAAAAGAAAACAGGAGACAAGTAACGTTTATTTTCTTGATATATTGCACATGCTTCTTCTGCCCTTTACATGCCACAGCTAACTCAAGTGACAACACAATACCTGCATAAATGTTATACATCAGACGTTTTTAGAGTTTTTAAAGTTCCCGTGTTGAGTTTCTCCGGATTAAGTTGGAGACATGAGATTTCACAGTTTATATTTTTTGTTTCTGTAGGTATATTTGTCACATTCGAAATTATTAAATAACTCCAATAAGGTCCTCATCACAATTCCATAACTTCTACAAGTAATTTGGTCACGAAAGGGTTAAATTAATGTATTCTCAATGTAGAAAGGTAATCAGGTGGCACTATTTAATAATGTTCTTAACAGCTCGACCTCATTTAGACATTAACCTCTACGTCTCAGTATTGTGTCTGGATAATGAACGTATCCCTGCGACTCACTTTAGTACCTCCAGGAGGTTACGTAATGTACCTATACTCCTTCGTTACTCCTCATCGATAATTCGCTTGACACATTACGACTGTTCAATGAACGTAAAGTTGCATTTTTCTAAATTCCATATATTTGTGATGATTGTAATTAAAATGTAGAACAATATTACATTGCTTGCTAACACAGTGTGATTTGTTACCTGGTCTCTTTGCCGTACAGTCCATGAGAATAGTAGCACACACAAACACACACACACACACATACACACGCACGCAAAACCTAGGTTTAATTGAGTAGACTTCCTCAGTCTGTACTTGACTGATGTTGATTATTCATATAACACACGTGACCGACATTCGTATACATCTCACAATTAGGTACATCAAGAAAACCAATCGTTTTTATCGATTCATCATGAATAATCGAAACCCAGAGCTAATCTTCAATGCCTCTTTACCATGTATCTAAAAATCGTACGAACGTAATGGAAAAACATTCTTCTTTTCATTCCATAAATGAAATCCAAATTGATAATGGAGTGTGCAAACGAAACAAAGTTTATTTTCAGTTTGCAGCTTAGTGGCTAAAGCGAAGAAATTAAAAAGAACTTTTTCACAAGGACGATTATTTCCTCTATACATTTAGTGATGAAATGTGTATTCCAAAGTTAATCATTCCTATTGTACGAATAATGAAGAAAGTAAGTTCCACATAGTGTATGTTTGCAATATAATTTTCGGATTTGAGCCTAAGAGATACGATAATCAGTAATAGAGATAGAAAATAAACAGAATAGCATACATTGATTTACTTGGGTGTTTCCATTTCTAACGAGATTTGCTACATATACTCCACGAAAAGCAGCTGCAAAACAGGCGTACAGAACTCAAATATCCATCATCTGAACCCATTAGATATACGAGGGTTGAAAGTTAAATAGTGGCAAATATTTATTCACTACCCATACAAAGCGTCTGCACCTAAACAGGTGTTAAAGTTTATTGAGAAATTTGAGCATATTTAATTACACGAAAAGTAAACTGTATTTTCGAAAGTCATTGTGCTTTCCTTTCACAATGAATAAAATCGGTAACGTTGTGGATTTGCAACCAAGGAACTTTTAGGTTCGATGGTTCGAATCCTACCATTTATTTTTCTTATTTTGATGAGAAACTTACGTCTCTCGTTTACTCTTATTTTTTCTTTTATATATGAATTTTTATTATAGTAATAGTTGTACATAATATCACTATAGTAATATTTAACGAAGGTTTGCTTTTCTTGTTTATTTTGTGAACAATTATTATTAACAACTTTTAATGAAGCAGTGAAAATTAAAGAAACTAGGATTATTTTATATAAAAAAATTGTTCGATGTATGTTAATTACCATACAATGAAAATTTATATATATAAAAAAGATAAAAGCTGGTTTCAAACTATCAACACTACGATTCCTTCATTATCAACTTCCAACGCTACCGATGAGCCACGGCGATGTCGGCAACTTTGATACTAAGTGTAATTAAAATCTCTAACGACTTTTGAAAGTGGAATTTCTCTAGAGGTTTTGAGAGTGGCATGGAATGTTTGCGGGTGATTCCTATTTTGCGTCTGAACTTCGCGTACCATAAGAAAATTACAAACATCCTGCACCCATTTCGTCTACCTGTAAGTACCTCATAACGGTAACTAAAAAACTGTCGTCCAAGAGAATCCACAAGTAAAGTTCTCTGGATTTGTTTTCGTAGATCCACACCTTCCAATTGCAATGCCTTCCAGTTCTTTACATCCCTATTCTCCTTCTATAGTTCGCCCTCCATCATCTCTCGTTTTAACAGGCTGTTACCCAACCGACGTATCCCGACCGGAACCGTAGTTTACGTGGAGCACTTGGGGTTGCGCAGCTCTGTTTGCTTCCCTGGTTGTTGTGATTTTGTTGTGATTGAGGACCGGAAGAACCTACAGCCGGGCTGTACGGCCAGCTCGGCGGTGATCCCTTCCATTAGCTGGCGCTAGGCCAGAGGCGGCGAGGCGCGAAACGAGTGGCGCGGGTCAGTACTCAGGGATGAGCGGTCGCTACGGCCGGCCCACTTCTTAAACTTCCAGATGAGCGAGGCCGCGCTCTGCCAGTAGAAAACGCCGAGTTTTCTCAAGTTGCCCGCAGAACTGCTAACTTTCCGTGTTACTGTAGGTTCCGCTGTAAATGTAAAGTTCGCTATTTCTATACCCCCTTAACATCGCTTTCCACATCAGTAGACATTGCTAAATGTTCTGGTGCTTTTTAATTTATACATCTGCTAGTTTCAATTCCCCGCCTTTTTGAGGGTAGCTATTTCTTCCATTCTTACGTTAGTCCAGCTCCTTCAACCTCCAGCGTCAAACGCTTCATGTTATAGGCTCTGTCATTTCAACTGTATGTCCGCCAGCAGTTTGCTTTTAGATGTCTCTGTCTTTATCACGTTGTATCTCCTCAACAGTATGTCTTAAACCTACGAAGTCAAATATTATGAAACTGTCTGTGAAATTTGTTGTGAATAAGAGTCAGGCCTACAGACGTAGTAAATTAAAACCTCTTCTGTGATGGGGTGGGATTTCGTGTAGGTTTTTGTTTCGTCGTCACATCTACTGAACTATGTGTAGTAGGCCGTTGTAATTCCCTCATCGATTGTTTACTGACGGTAAGAAATGTTTCCATATTTCCTTGCAGTCGATCTAGTAGTTTAGGAAGATGAATGGCAAACAGACATATATATATATCCTAAATTAAAACTTATTTTCTGACATTTTGGATATACGGGATCCAGAAAATCTTGCCACGGAGATTGAACACCTTCAGCTGGTTTTCAGCAGAAATGGATACTCCTCCAGAGACATACAGAGGGCACTTCATACAACCAGCCGACCACAGGATACAGAGGAGGAGCCGGATGAGGCAAAGAAGGTGGCATACCTACCATTTGCCGGTCCTATTTCTGCGAAGATCAGCAGAATTCTTATGAAGTATGATATTAAGAGCATATTATGCCCACCTGCCAAAATTGGGACAATGCTGGGAAGTGTGAAAGATGACCTGGGGCTACGTAAACCAGGCATTTACAGCATTCCGTGTCAGTGCGGGATGTCATACATCGGCCAGACAATCAGGACGGTGAATATAAGGTGCAAAGAACACCAGAGGTGCACCAGACTCGGACAGGCTACCAAGTCAGCCATAGCAGAGCACTGTCTAGAGTATGGCCACACAATGGACTATGACAAAACCAAAATTGTGACACAGACCTAAGATTCTGGGACAGCATCATAAAGGAGGCCATCGAAATAAAGGTCACTGACAACCTAATAAACCGAGATAGCGGTTACCAGCTAAGTACAGCGTGGAGTCCGGCTCTGGAACTTGTTAAGGCCCAGCGGAAGGGACCAAATAACTCCACAAGAAGTAGAAACAACTCAGAAGTGGCGCTAGGCGGGCGCGGACCGAGAATGGAGCGCCTGACACCGGACGGGCCTCAAACAGCTGCCATAGCAGTAGATGTCGGCCAAGACGGGCGCGGACGTCCGTTGGAGCATCTGCGCAGCCACAACATCTCAGGAGAGGTGCGAGATGGGCACGGACCAAGATCAGGGCGCCTGACGCCAGAAGGGCCTCAGACAGCTGCACCAACCACAGATGGTGGACAAGATGGGCGCGGACGTCCGTCGGAGCACAAGGGAAGCCACAACACCTCAGGAGCAGCGCCAGACGGGCGCGGACCACAGGGGAGCAGCCAACGTGGGAGGGGCCTCAGAGAGTTGCCACTGCCACAGAGGGCGGTCGATTGGGGCGCGGACGTCCGACGGAACGCCACGGAAGAGACAACACCCTACAAGCAGCGCCAGCTGGGCGCGGACCGCAGACAGAGCGTCTAGCGTCTGCTGGGCATAAATACTGGACCAGGTCCTCCAAAAACGGCAGTCTCAGGTAGCACCTGAAGAAGGCAGCGAGTTACGCGGCCGAAATATTGTGCCAGAACGACGCATACATCCGGCAGTAATCCCGTATATCCAAAATGTCAAGATCTCGCCGGGAAAGCATGAAGAATTACTTATTTTCTGTCTTATATTACGAACTTTTACAGCCGCGGCGGAGTGGCCGAGCGGAAGCCGGGCGCCGAGGCTCAGCGCGTCCGGTCATGGGGCTAAACGCCCTCTGTAATAAAAAAAGCTGAGCCAAGTATTAAACGAACAACTACGAACGAACTGAACGAACGACCGCAAATCATAGATCTACCATATGAAAAAAAAAAAAAAAAAAAAAAAAAAATCCTGATTGAGGCGCTAGCAACGGTGCGCCAGATCGCTCCCCGTTGGGGGTTCTAATCTCCCCTCGGGCATGGATGTTTGTGCTGTCTTTAGTGTAAGTTAGTTCATAAGTTTCATAAGTTGTTGGTAAGTTTAGGAACTGATGACCTCGCACTTAAGTCCCATAAGCTTAACATACATTTGATTTTATTTATTTTTTTTATTTTTTTATTTATTTATTTTTTTTTTCTTTTATCTTTTCAGTGTAGACGATCATTTCCGGAAGCAGTGAGTTCAAGTTATTATCAATACCGTGGTGTTCTCGCTATCGGCAGAAACTTAGCTATCGTTCGAAACTGAACTGCTCTAGCTCTTTTCGCTATATATACGTTCGAAGAGGCAATATATTTATCGCATATTTGAGACAAGGATTTTTTATTCCGTAATGCAGAGCTCCTCTTTTGCAGCGTAATAGCCAATCAAAACCACGAAGCTTTCGCACTTGGCAATTGAAACTGTAACGAAACATATCACTGTTCTTTTTTCAAAGTCTACTTTACCAGTCCAAACTGGTACAGATCCGCATTCACGAGAAATATTCAAGTATTGGTCGAACATTATTCACTTTATGTATCATTTCACTTTAAATAACTTTGTTTATACTCCCAGATTTTACGTGTGTGCAACTAATTACAGTTATTGTTTTGCTATCTCATAAACCTAGCTGAGTGTTTGCCATAGGTTACATTTGTTACATTGTGCGTGAATTGCTACTTCCTAGGCTAAGCGACGAAACGCTGCACATTGCTGCGGGTCTCAGCGTTGCGACTTGTCGGTACCCTACGGCATCATTTTCGAAACTTTCACGGAACATTCGATGTTATCTCCTGTGTAATTTATATACAACACATCCCATTAAACATTTTCACCGAAAACATCTCTGAAACTACAATGGACATTGAAACTTTCAAGGAGATGAACGAATGGCCGGGGTTTATGAAAATATTATGAGGTAGTCTAAAAATGCAAACAAAAGTTATTTTAAACTCTAATGTATATTTTTAAATGGATACACCGTATTCTAACTTACGCAATTAGTATAATGTAACATCACAGAATGGCGGCATAGGCATCGAAATAAATCAATTACATTCGAAGCAAATGAGAATCGAATTTGACTATTGAAATACATGAAGTGTTCAGCAAATATCGTCCGACTGAGTCTCGCTAGAGACTGGGGACGAGCTGGCTGCGCACTTGATGTATTTCAATACTCAACTTCGCTTCGAATCTAATAAACTTATTGCGAGAGTCCAACGCCGTTCTTTTTGCGATTTTTCATGCTGTTGATTGTATAAGAAGTATGGGGTGTTCGTTCCCTTTTAAAATGTAAATTTATGTTGTACTAATGTTTGTTTACGTTTACGTCCGCCTTATAATACTTCCTTTCATAAGCCCCTGTCATGCGTTGATAAGCTTGAAAGGTTTTTTTTTTTTTTTTTTTTTTTTTTTTTTTTTTTTTTTTTTTTTTTTTTTTTTTTTTTTTTTCAATATCAATGGAAGTTTTAGTGTTATCTGGAGTGAATGAGTGGCAAAAAGTGATAAAAGAACTGGGCTACACCAGAAACTATATGACTATCTTGCAATTTGCATATAACTAACTCTGTGGCTTTGCAAGACAAATAAAATTAATGGAAATTTTTGATTGATAAAAGTAGTGTGTGTGTATGTTTGTAATGAAAAGTAGTACGTGTTTGTGGGGCGAGCGTGTCACTGTTTTTTGTTAAGAGACCGTCCCCGCTAAGATTCCAAATAAATGTTCTGTTGTGGTTTTGGTAACAAAATAATTTGACTAAGCAATGAGACTTAGTACCTTCCTTTGCCCTGTTAGAATAAATTGCAACTGACATGAGATGCAATGATCTTACGTAAATGTGGTTTAGTTTGATGCGCAACGGATAACACTTTAAATAGTACAGTTGTTAATAAGTCAACAGTAATGAAACTCGTATTCGGTCTACACATTAATCTCGAGTGTGAGAAACAAGTGAGCAAATGAAATGTTCAAATCTGTTAGCGTGCATCATATACCAGTAGCCAGACTATACATGTATAATTCGACTGCGAGAGCGAACCAAAAGTGCAACTACAGTGATAATTTTGTTACTTGAATTAACATGATGCCAAACAAGGATATTTGATATTAATTGGATATCAAGATTACTGCACTTGATAATGTGCCTATTTGTACAAAAATTACCATACAGATTCAATGTAAAAAAATGTTCTACAAATCTGGTAAAGATTTCAAGTATCACACACTGCAAATATGTCTCATCTCTTTACGTGATCTACTTCTCTTCTAATCAAACAAATCACTTTAACTGTTACTAACATTAACTACCTTAACAATCTGAACTTTCATTGAGACTGATAAAATCTTTAACTATGATCTTTACTGCAATTATGAACAAACTACTTCCTTCTCTCATTAACAGACCAACTGATCATCACAAAATGCCTACACTGAACTGTTCTAATTAGCATACAAATTTACAAATACAATAATTATTCAACTCTATCATAAGAAACAATGATCAGAACGGATAGCAATTCAAATTGGTGAAATGACACAGGGATAAATGATAAATGCGAGCTGAATTAAACAGTATTCATTACCCAAAAGACAAACCAACTACAATATAGGCTACATACAGGCTACCATACATAACAATAGAAAAGTAGAAGTTTACCTTATTTGAGACATAAATTTCCATACAAAATTTTCAAACTGCAGACTTGGCTGCGACTCTTCAAAACTGAATTTTTACTCTTCGAGTCTAACACACAGACATAATAACCCGACAGTTTCACGACTACAACTGTACATCAACTATCCTGCACGAAGATCACACTTCGACTCCTCTCTCCACGGAGGTCACACAACCACTCTCTAAACGCAACAACTGTGAGTGCAAGACACACTCCAAACATAAAACAAAGTCTTTGGTTGACAGCAAAGTTATGAAAACGAGTACAGTATGTTATATCGATTAGTGAAATGGTACAAAATATACATAAATTTGTTTTCTGCAGAATTATAGTTTTGGTTTTTATAACAAAACATGCTCAATGCTCTATGACAGGCAAAAATTATATGAAAATTATATTGCGTACTCCTTTCAAATATTTTTACGTTATCAAACTGATTTTCGTTGTGAATGAAGTGTTGCGTTCTATATTGTATAAATGTTCAATGCTATCATGCAGTTGCTTTCATACTTGTACGCTCATTTTCTTTCCCTTTGTTATTATTACTATTATTATTATTATTATTAGATAAGAGTGCGGAACCGTATCCAATGCATTCCTGGAGCAAAAAAAAAAAAAAAAAAAAAAAATCTCATCGATCTGGGAAACTGTATCTTCCGCTTTTTTGGGTTTCGTGATCGAACAGAGCGAAATGGGTTCACACAATCTTTGTCTTTGTCCTTGTTGATATCTACAGAAGAATTTGTGTTTCCAGAAATTTCGTAACATATTATCACATGGAATTTCATGTCACAGCATATTCAAGAACTATGATCTTGTCTTTCCCTGGAAGCACGACGTTGCTTGGAAACGCACTACAAGATGCAATGTAATTAAGATTTCCTAGACCCTTCTTATTACTGTCCGATCTGAAAATGGTTCATATATCAGAATGCCCCATGATATGATTTGCTGTTACACTTTTGTCTAAGGAACAATGTTTCGGCTCAGTTGTATGAATTGATTGCTGTCGTGAAAAAAAAAAAATAAAGACTATATTAGATTCTACCAAAGCTGAACAGCGTAGGATCTTTATATTACTATATTACAGTAGCGAAGTGATATAGCGGAAGCTGAGTTAATCAAGTCCGTCTGATGAACTATTTCCAGAAATGAAAGTATGGTTTCCAACGGAGTTTTCGTATATCTGAAATTAAAGTACGGTTTACAACTGAGTAGCCATTACTCTAAGATGCAATTATTTTTATGTAGCATAAAATGCCCCCTAACAAGTAACCAATGTCAGGAGGCAGAACGTATTCACAATAGTGTTGCAAATATTGTATCGATCTTATTGAAAAGTAATATTTGGCATCTTCTATTTAAACCATTTGTATGGCAGACACAGTTTTTTGCTTATTTTATATAGCTTGTTTAGATATAGTTTCGTATCTCAGAACCCGGAGCAGTGCAGATTGACGGAGACATCCAGCGCACTCTCTCCTACAGGATGCAAGTTACCACACGGATTCCCAGCGTACGGCAATCAGAGCTTTAATTTCCATGCGGACGGCTGCATTGTGCGGCTCATGCAGCGCAAACACGCCCCTTGTCACGTCACAAAGGCAGTAACGAGTCTGCCGCCCCCTACTCCACACTCAATTTACTGCAGCCTGCTGCTGTTTCTGGCTTTACATTTGAGCGTAAACCTTTCATGGTTGTAATGGATATCTAATTCTTGTTTACGGAAATGGAGTATGCCCTGACATAATTGCATAATTTGAGTTCTTTGCATATTCTCAGCTAAGCACTAATAACTTACAATGTTACAGTGAAACACGGAAAAAATTATAATATATACCGAGAATGAAGAAGGAAAATCGCACGGAAGAGAGAAACATCGCTAGGTGGCGCTGTTGCAAGACAAGAGACTCGCATTCGGGGGTCGGTGATTCAAGTCCACCTCCAGCCATTCAAAGTTTTACGTAATATGCTACGATCACTCCTGGCAAATTCCGCAATGGTTCCTTTGTAAGGGCTCAGCAGATTTCTTTCCTCATACTTACCCAAATGACCAAGCGAGAGCTCCGTCTCTAATGACCACATTGTCGACGAGAAGTTAAATCCTGCCTCTAGAGTAGAAAGAGCTTGGTCCAAATCGTTAAAGGCCGTTCTTCACGGGAAGTGAGAGCTTACATGATGACTCATAAGGCATAGTTTACGCCTGCCGCGCATCGTGTAGACGTCTCCACTTGCACAAGATACATGCGTACGATCGCTAGTTGACGGAATAGGATGGATGCTATTCTCACGCGTATGGAAGTGCTTCGTGCATGAATAGACAACCGAGTGGAGAGCCAAGTTGACGAACGGAGACAAATAGCGAATTTGATTG
This sequence comes from Locusta migratoria, assembly GCA_026315105.1. NCBI lineage: Eukaryota > Metazoa > Arthropoda > Insecta > Orthoptera > Acrididae > Locusta > Locusta migratoria. The sequence goes on from CM048747.1 coordinate 432,644,410, forward strand.
AGCTACGTGTACTTGTCTGCTGCTCAGAGGACCATAGTTGTCCAACTCATTTATATAGGCTGTCTCAAGAGCAGTCGTAAGTATTTTAGGAGGAATTGCATTAAAACTTCCATGTAACATGAGTGAAATTTTATTGAGAACAGAGATATAGCTGTTAACCTGAAATCCAAACATAGAGCAAATGTAAATCAAGACTGTTCACTCTTTTTCCCGTAGTTTTTTAGTATAAAAAGTTCATACTGACTTCGAAATAATATTTTGTGTATGTTCATTTCCACTTAGTTAACCGGTTTTCGTCTTACAAGATATCTTCAGACTTTAAAGCAATTCGAAAACCAGTTATTTAAATAAAAGTCGATATAATGATTTACCAAGAGCCGGCTAAAGTATCAGTCAAAATATTCAAATTTCCATTTCCATTGTTCGCAGGCGCTCGACAATGGCAAAATACTAAAACAGCTGTAGCGAAATGTTCAAATATTTGTATAGCTTATTGGACTTAACTACGCGGTCATCAGTCCCTAAACTTACAAACTACTTATGAACTAATTACTACTAAGGACGGCACAAATATCCATGCCCGAGGGGGGATTCGAACCCCGACCGTAGTGGCCGTGCAGACCGTGACTGGAGCGCGTCAGTACCCTCGGCCACCGCGGCCGGCCAGCTGTAGCGGTAAATAATTAACTGTAAGCAGTGATTCTGGATCTTTTATTACAATGTCCTTCAACGATATTTACCACAAAGCAGGCCCAACAATGGGGAAGTTAAAATGTTATAGGTTTGTTTGGGTTACATACTAAGAGCCATACCCACTAAAAATTGAATACACAATATGTAGCATTTTTATTGCAATTCGTCGTCATTACCATTTCCTAAAATATTTCCTATTTCTCCTCAAACATGCTGTAGTTAACAGGTGAAATATTTGTTTTCGGTGTGCATTATTTGAAGATTTATCCCAGTGAAAGGTCTATGTATAAACAGACTTCCGCGCGGCCTGGAAGTATTTAATCACCTTTCGTAATGCGGACTTTTACACAAATGAGCAACGCAGTTTCACAAGAGGGTGTGTAAAACACAAATAAATTACAATAATCACGATACATCTGACAGTCTCATAAAGTAATTAACTCGACGATTCCTTTTCTCTGACTAGACCACTGAAGACATGTGAAGCAGACGACTCGACAAATGCGTACCGTGTAAACGGTTCTTTGTAGTTCGACGGTCTATCACAAGGAGCGCTGCAGCTAACAAATACTTTCTTATGCGTGCGGCACGTCCCGTATAGAAAGGGCTGAAGTCTGTTTCGAGTAGTTGTTAGAAACTTAAATCAAAGATTGATATATATACACAGCCGGATAAAGATTTTATTCCACCTGAAAAGATGAACTCGATTTTCTTTGAATGACGGCAGATGCCACGTGGGAGATAGTAGAGTTCTGATAATATACTCTGTCAACATATAACGTAGTAAACTTGATGCTATAGCTCCATCACTCTATAAACTTTAATATGGAATTTTTTACGGTCGTAAGACTCAGTTTGATTTCAGTGTTCGAGACAAATAGGCGCCTTCCTACAAAGACGCTACGTGCTACCTATGGCAAATTTGAAACTGGTCACGTTGCGGTATTGATCTTTCCGAAAATTGTCACAATAGTTCAACTTTTGAGCCAGTTGTTCAGCAATGTTTGCAGTAGTGAAGCGAATATTCTGACGTTCTCAGACAAGGCCGTAGACGCCCTCCCAGGACAGACCTCTCAAAGGTCTTCGTGTTTTTATATCAGCCGTGGCAGATCGTATAGCTACCAAAGCACAGAAAAGGCTTTGTGAGTCGAAAAGTGTTATTGTGAACTACCGCGAACCAGTTGCTAGCAGTGGGACTACGGCAACTCACACTTGTAGCCCGTCTTTCTCTCATTCCACAGTGCAGAAGTGCGCGGCTCGACTAGTTCTTTCAAGAGGATAACTTGCAATGGCACGTCGAGGTCGTTTTGCGCGTTCCACCTAGATCTTAATAGCGCTATCTCTTAAAATGAATTTATCCAAGACACACTGCCCCACATATCTTATAGCATGGAGTACGACAAACTGCATCTCTCGTTTACGCTTCATCTGGAGAGAACGGTGCTTAGTGCACGCATAATGTTGTAAGGTGCGGTAATTCTTTCCTCATTCTTGCAATAGGAAAGTGATGTATTGTTCCACTGGATATTGCTCTAGCTGACCGGACGAGGAGGCTTAGTGGTAACACACTATCGGGACGACGGTGGTTCAAATCTCCTCCCCCCCCCCCCAGCCAACCAAATTTAGGTTTTCCATGATTGCCCTGAATCGCTCCAGGCAAATTCAGGTATGGTTCCTTTGCAAAGGCATACAGATTTACTTCCTTTTTCTTAACCAAAAGCCGGAGTGTCTGCTGCGTCTATAATGACCACGCTGTTGACGGGACATTAAAACTCTAAGTCTCCTTTCTTACAATGGTCGCGTGAACCTCAGCGTGCAACAACTTCCGTGGCTAGCACGATCTCCGTCTGCAGTGGAGGGCATGTGGGATATGATGGGACGAGAACTGATACGTCTGACTCGTCAACCCACATTTCTAGGAAATCTAGGCGAATAGTTCCAGCAGCTGTGGAATAATGGGTCCGAAGCAGTATTCAGCATCTGTGTGATCGAGCGGATGTCAGAATGGGAGCCCCCTTTGTCAGTGGAGGCTACACCACATACGTTTATGGGTGCTCCAGCACTGTTCACACGTGGATAGATGTACTTCGCTGGTCAAGGTAGTACTTACGAAGTAAGAAAAGGAGCAGTAAAAACTCTGACCACATGCATGACTGACTATATCTCGCCCAGAACGCTGTAGGCTGCCGCGTATGACAACCACAGGAGACCTGCAGTGGAGTTAAGTCGCAGCATAGAACATCCATCCTCACTGGCGGACGTTACGGCGGGCAACAGAGCTTGGATTGTTATCTACAGCTACATCTACATGGGATACTCTGCAAATCACATTTAAGTGCCTGGCAGAGTTAATTAATTGATAGTAACGTACAACTATAATATTATTAATACTAACATTAAGAACTGCACTATGCTACTATATACGAATTAATTTTCAGCAGTCATCACATCCCATACTGAAAACTCATGATCTATACGAATGATCTAAATAGTAAAAAATATTTCTACCTTTTTTTGACAGTAATTTCAATTGTTGGTTCAATTTGTACATAAAGTTTCTTTTTGTTTCGGTATGGACTTAAGTTAACAAACAAATAACCTACAAAGTAATATTTATGGATTCTTCCGTCGGATCTTCATGGAACATAGCTTTATAAATTAACTGTATACACTAGATATTTGTTCCAGAATAATATTCATTCTTGTTGTGAACTAGCTTTCGGCTTCTTAGGCCATCTCCAGACAATACTGCATATTATCCACATCACACCTGTTGCTGTGTTTAAAGATTTTACAAAGATAACTGTCAGTCATAGAGTATATAGTCTTTAAGTATTTTGTAAACAAAGACGCCCAACCATTTAAAACAAAACTGTACCTTAGACATAACTTTACATTAATTTTCAACAAGTAGGTTGAAAAAAATAATGTCCCATTGAATACTAATAAGTACAATTGTATATTAAATTAACTTATATAGACGAACAAATGTAGGAGGGGAGCAGGTGAGTGAGGAAGACATAAAAATGAAATGTTGTTGGGGAACAATTACATAAGTTTGGAGTATGTCTGTATGGGATAAGGGAACACATTGAAGTATATATCATAATTATATTAAAATTCGCTGGTTTTCACGAGAATGGTGTAACACATGACAGGAAAAACATTAGAATGTGGGTGAGAGACCTTACACAATTTCAACAAGCATGGTGGCATAATTATACATAAAAGGTTTCTTTAATAATGGTAAATACTGAAATTGGATATGACCATTGAGAATTAGGTTTGGATTCTGTGCTTGGTTCTTGTTGATAGAATTTCTAGCAATGTTATCTTTCTGCAACAAATGTGATGTTCTCCACATAGCGAATAAATGCAGAAAGCTGATATTACTAGAAATTCTTATGTGGATTTTCTCGAGATTTTTTGAGAAATGGTTGCAACGATTTGGCTGATCCATTTTTAAGTTCTGAACTTTTAAGAAATAGATCTTTTTTAATTGACACCCATGATAATAGAATCACAGAGGGTGTCAGTGAAAAAAGAAATCGATATTGACTCACAGCTGCAGGAATTAATGGAATCGCATGGGGCTTTTCGGATGAGTGCAGTCTTTCAGTCGTAGAGTGAAGAGCTACGAAGACCAGGGTAGCAAGTTAAGCAGCGTCCCGAACGCTGTCAGGAGAAGTGGCCGGCCGGCAGATAGCGGCAGTCGGCAGTCGAGTGTAACGAAGACAGCTGGAGGGCCCTGCCCTCAGATAGACGGCTGGCCTATCAAGCCGCCGCCCAGTCGGCTGTCCGCTTTGCCATTCGTTTTATGCCCCTCCAGATAGCCGCGCCGCTGCAGGCGCCTTGCACCGCCCATTTATCGACGTCCGTGGACGGCCTTATCTGCTACTGAGAGGTTGCCAACTTAAACACTGATGTGAAGATCCGTGTAGCAATTTAGCCGCTCGAAACATGGAATGAATTACTTCTACCAACTCTGACATTTCCCGAAACGATCTGGACTCTATAATTTGAAGTACCAACGAAATAAACAAGATGCCATTTCTCTATATTCCTGTCGGTCAATGTTTCGTAACATTATTTGCTTCAAATCAACCAGAACAATCGCACGGGATTAGCTGAGCGGTTTAAGGCGCCTTGTCAGGGTCTGCGAGGCTGCTCCCGTCTGAGGTTCCACTCCTCCATCGGGTATATATATATATATATATATATATATATATATATATATATATATATATATGTGTGTGTGTGTGTGTGTGTGTGTGTGTGTGTGTGTGTGTGTGTGTGTGTGGTCCATCGATTAGTTTGTTTCTAAGCCTACGGATTGTTAACCACAGTATTTTATAAAAACATCCGAATTTCACTGATTCATTAATATAAACAACAATTTATTCCTGAACCAGGCCGTCCGCGGTGGCCGAAGGGACTAAGGCGCTCCAGTCACGGTCTGCACGGCCACGGTCGGGGGTTCGAATCCCACCTCGGGCATGGATATTTGTGCCGTCCTTAGTATAAGGTAGTTCATAAGTAGTTTGTAAGTTTAGGGACTGATGACCCCGTAGTTAAGTCCCATAAGCTTAACAAACATTTGAACATTTCCTGAACCAGTATTTACGAGTATGTGTACATCTGCAGTTTATTTCGCTGAAAGTAGCAGAATAAAAAATAAATTCCTTTTATTGTCTGTTTTTACACCTCCCTTGACGTGTAACAATTCGGGGTGGGGGTTGGGGAGGGGGAGTAAAACGTTTTTACCATTTTGTTCAAACGCAAATATTTTTTAGTGTTATTACTGTTGCCATGTTTGTGAGGATTTTCATTCAGCCTTACGTGTGGTGGCTGAGCTGCTACATTAAATCACGACGTAGGTATTGTACTCCATATAAGTGTCTTACGTTCAACTCGTACTGATTTGAGTGGAATTGTGACGGCATGACTTTGACGTTTCCTGGTAGAAAACCAACGTCTTTTTGCTAAAGATCGGGCCTCCTGTTGTTAGCAATTTTTTCTTCTTAAGAGAAAAGGAAACATTTCATTACAAAATCGTAGAGTTCAAGAAAATCTTAAATAAATTGCCCTGCAATGTAGGGGAGACCGGGGCACATTTTCCATGGGGGCAAGTTTTCCAAATCCGTTTATTTTCGAAACAAACAGCTAGATGTTACCACAGGCGATACTGTAGGAAGTAGCAACAAAGCACGCTTCATTTACGAAAGTTTCAGTGTTGTACCAGCAGTCACAACGTCGGCAGGGCTGTTTTCGTCATTTTTGCAAATGTGAGTAAACTTTCATGTTTTTATTGAAACTTAAAATAAACATTGTAGCGTTAAACTTATTATTTTGAAATTGCACACACTAAAAGTGGGTTTCTTACTTCATGTAACTGTGCATTTGTTTTGTAAATAGCTTACACTGTTACTCATGGACAAAGTGTTGTAGTTCCGAATATGGCGACGGGGCACGTTTTCCGAGTGCATATGGGGCACATATTCCTTATTGCTTTGAGTCTTACGCCAAGTCTAAAGCAAATGAGAAGTGTGTACAGTGCACGAAACGGGCGCATGGAGACTGTACGAAAGGAAACGTTCCATTTTTTGTTTGCTTACATTGTGATTCAGACAATCAGTATAAGTATTGTCAAAAATGTCTGTATTTGTAAAACCGTTGAATAGCATTTGTTTTTATTTAATGTGGCTATTTTTACTATCCTCTTTTGTAATGTATTGTAAATTCATGATAAAAATACGTATTCAGTGAAATCAAGATAATTATCTCTGTTTTAACATTGAAAGTATAATTGGAATATTTGCCCCTGTACACTTTAAGTAAGCTGGAAAACTTGCCCCGCATACTAAGGGCAAATTTTCCAACGCAACATTGTCGGACAAAACCATTTGCTACCAAGAATGATATTTACTATTTTGAAAAATATCTGTACAAGATTGTAAATAAAGGTGTAGAAAATATAATGATCCGCTCTTTACCGAAAAATCAATAATATTAAGAAGTACAAAAATAAAAATGTAAAATGATGGAAAAAGTGCCCCGGTCTCCCCTACCGTTTCGTACCTTCCAATGGTTTTTTTGGAAACGTAAGTGATTTTGTAGTTAATACCGAATTCCATATCACTGCATATTTTCCCTGTTGATAAAAATATTTTAGAATCAATTTCACATTCATCCCACATCATATTCAGAAATACACCTTCCCAGCCGCTTGGAGCGCTGCTGTCGTGTCATATAATGAAAGTCATTGGGGTTGTCGTGACTGTTTGGTAGACTGTGATTACGGCATGGGGGATACAGTTAGAGGAGGAACGTTGGCGCCAAGTCAGTAGGGTGTCCAACCACGTCTGGTCGCCTGCCATTATGCGGATCTCAGTGGTGTCAGCTTTTAGAAGGTACCCTGAGACAAGTTTATCAGCAGCTGTCCCCAAAAATACCGCGGGGTGATACTGGGACAGGCCCTTCCAATGCCATTTCACACCTTTTCTTTAACGCGGAGGTTCGGGGATCCTGCTTGTTACAGGAGAACTTTAACACGATGTTGGCGGTCCATCGATACATTTGCTGTGTCTTTGGACTTGCATTATCCTGTTGGAAAATTGTTCCAGAGTGTTGTGCCAGCATGGGAAGAGCGTGCGGATGCCGTCAATGTCTATGCAGCAGGGACTAGAGGTGATTTTAACGCAAATCCTACTCTACACAATACCATAACGCCAGCGGTTCCGCCTCTTCGTCTTCACAAAATCGGCAAGATGCATCTTTGAAGCCGCAAACACGATGTGGTCGGAGGTCGCATGTCGCCCTATGACAACTAACCATGCTTCCTACGCACGCCACCACACCAAACGCCTGCAAATGAAGTTCTTCTGGCATTCGCCAACCCAAACCCTGCCATTCAATCGCGACATTGTGTACCGTGATTCGTCACTCCATACAACGTTTTCCCACTATTCAGTCGTCCAATCTTTTTCCTTACACCAACAGAGGCGTCGTTTTGCATCGACCTGCGTCATGTGTGGCTTAAGGGCTGCCGATCGTCTATGATATCCAAGTTTCATAACTCTTAGCATGGATCCTGATGCAATTTGGAATTCCTCTGTGATGTAAAATTGGTATTGAAATGCGGGAAAATAAGAATAGAATTGACGCATCTCAATGTAGACAAGTGTAATGTGCTGCGAATACATTGAAAGAGAGATCCCTTATCATTTAGCTACACTATATCAGGGCAGCAACTGAAAGTTATTTTTATACATTATTTGGGAGCAGGCATTAGGAGTGATTTAAAATGGAACGACCATACAAAATCAATCGTCGGCAAAGCAGATGCGGGACTTAGATATATTGGAATAATCCTAAGGACATGCAGTCCGAAAAAAAAGGAAGTAGGTTACAGTACACTTGTTCGCCCACTGCTTGCATACTGCTCACCCATGTGGGATTGATAGAGGAAGTAGAGAAGATCCAACGGAGAGCAGCGCGCTTCGTTACTGGATCATTTGATAATCGTTAAAGCGTTACGGAGAACATCGATAAATCCTAGTGGAAGACTCTACAGGAGAGACGCTCTGTCACTCGGTACGGGCTTTTGTCGAAGTTTCGAAAACATACCTTTACCAAGGTGTCTAGCAGTATATTGCTCATGCCTACGTATATCTCGCGACGAGATCACGAGGAAAAAATCAGAGAGATAAGAGCTTACACAGAGGTATGCCGACAATCTTTCTTTCCGCGAACAATAAGTGACTGGAATAGAAGGGATAGTGGTATTCAAGGTATCCTCCGCCACACACCGTCGGGTGGCTTGCGGAGTATGGATGTAGATGTAGATATATTCCTGTCCATTACACTGTACGATGATCCTCAACTGTCGGCGGTCTCCCTCTGTCAACAGACGAGGTCGGCCTGTATGCTTTCGTGCTGTACATGTCCCTTCGCCATTCCACTTCGCCGGCCGCGGTGGCCGAGGGGACTGAGGCGCTCCAGTCACGGTCTGCACGGTCTCTACGGTCAGGGGTTCGAATCCTCCCTCGGGCATGGATATTTGTGCTGTCCTTAGTCTTAGCTAGATAATAAGTAGTTTGTAAGCTTAGGGACTGATGACCCCGTAGTTAAGTCCCATAAGTCCTACTAACATTTGAACATTCCAATTCACTATCACCAAACAAATAGGGGATCTAGGAAAAGTTTAGGAGTGTCAAAATCTTGTGTACAGACTTCTAACACAAGTGACATCCGATCACCTGACCACGTTCGAAGTCCGTCAGTTTTGCGGAGCGCCCCATTCTGCTGTCTCACAATGTCTAATGACTACTGGGTTCTATGATACGGAGTACCTGGCAGTATATGGCAGCACAGTGCACCTAATATGGAAAACGTTCGTTTTTCAGGGGTGTCCGGATAGTTATGATCACGCAGTGTATCTCTCTGTCGTAGACTACATGGTTCGCCGGAACTTTTAGCGAGTGACACATACACAGGGTTCTGTTTCATTGAAGTTTCGTAGGTTACTCTCTCTATTCTGCCGTTAAAAAGCATTTGGAAGTAATACACATGAATAGAGAATGTCCCAAGATTTGTGCATTAGAATATAGTACGAAGGATCATTAATTATCCTATTGGTCTGCAGCGAGTTCTGTGTCTGAAGAGGATTCAGGATTTATATTTGTGTCAACAATCGTAGATAATTCGTACATTTGAAGTTTGAATATGTTCCGAAGCTCCAGTGATAAATATGTGAGGTTTCAGAATTTCAATTACTGAGACCAACAGAATCGTAGTAACCAATGTCCCACACCTTTCCCCAAATAATGTCGAGAAACGAATGGATACTGGTTCGTTTAAAATGCAGAGAAAAATACATTTCAGATAACTATATTTTGAATTACAGCTTTGAGGAATTAAGTAGTAGGATAGTTTGGTTCTCTCATAGAGTAGGCACAACATTGTGTAGTCATGGATATTTGTGTTTTATTTAGAGTAAGTTAGTTCTTAAATAGTTTAGGGACTGCCGGCCGCAGTGGCCGAGGGGATTGAGGTGCTCCAGTAACGGTCTGCTGGGTGAGAGTTTAAATAGGGAAACATTAATATTTTGAAACTCACAACCGCCAACTGCGAACGAACTTCCCAAACATGCAAAAACACTGTAACTGTGATTGCTACTGTCTGACTCGTTTTCTAGGGGATGATATCACACGATCACAGCTTTCCTTCCCTGCATATGATTAACAAAAAAATTCATAATAAAGTCAAGTTCATGAGAGAAAAGGGTGTACTAACTACTATTTTGGAAAACACGTGAAAGTTCACTTTATGTTGTTTATAACACAATATTAGCACCCTGTGGCTGATACGTCTGTATGTCGACACATGTATCAAATAAAGTTATAGCTTGTGAGCCCCCAGACAAAATGAATATTTGTCGCAAATTGTTTTCACACCATGTGCCTGTCTCAAACACCGTTTATGTTCATGCCAATGAGACGACACGTGTTACATTAACAAAACACAGTCACTTTAATTTAGTGCGATGTACACCTTGTTCCACCAGCTAAATATTTAAAACACACAGTAGTACTCGATACAACTTGGTACAGTCTATGACAAGCAACCACACGTGGCGATTGCCACACACAAATCTAAAGTCTTCACCTGGACATCAATATGCTGACTGATGCAGAGCGACGCCGCCCGTCAGCTACCCCACTTGCTCCCGACTCGTCACTTCCTGCCCATGCGCCAAAAGCTCAACTGCCAGGGTTTTTTCCCCTACGTCATCAATTTCCCCATGTGAGCTGTTCTAACCGATTTGCCAACGTATAGCGCTCAGCCAATACATTTCTAAAACTTTACTTATAATCAAAATAATTACACTACACATTAAATAAATGTCTTCTTAGGTTTTATATTGGTATAAAAATCCTTTGTACTATTTATCATAATCGTGAAATTTCTTATATCACAGTTAAGTGATTTAACTGAATACTCCAAGATAAAATACAAAAGATTAATTGAAAATAAAATGAGAAATAGTTAATATATTATTTTTATAAACAAACATTGCCATGCTAGTTGTGTAACTGTCTTGTATTCATTGGTAATTTATTACTTTTCATTGTCAGTTAGACATATTACGCCAGATGTGACTATATCAGCTAATGTATTGTTTATTTATCAAAAGGCTATTTTGTAATGAGGGCCTTAAATGTTCCTAACTGCATCGTATTACTTCAAATGCCAGTAGTATTAGAATATTTTATTTCATGCTGTGCACTGCACTGTGCCTGGCACTCACCATTGTCCCTCTGTCCAAATGTTCAAATGTTTGTTAAGCTTATCGGACTTAACTACGGGGTCATCAGTCCCTAAACTTACAAACTACTTATGAACTACTTACGAACTAGGACGGCACAAATATCCATGCCCGAGGGTGGATTCGAACCCCCGACTGTAGTGCCCGTGCTGACCGTGACTGGAGCGCCTCAGTCACCTCGGCCACCGCGGCCGGCTCCCTCTCTCCCCTCACCGGAAACGAAACTGGTAAATCCTAAGCTGGAACTAGCCACCAACGTCGGCCTGCTCTCTGGCCTGCTGTCAGCTACAAGCACACAGCAATTTCTACCGATGGCCTAACTATAAAGGTTGTCACCCAACTGCGTACAGACATTGCTATCATAATTAATAAGATTAAAATTGTGTAACATTTAGTGCATTGGCATGGTCAATGTTTACAGTGAACTTCATACTGTTTAATTATCAAATGCTATTAATTACCAATATTTCTATTGGGCGGTAATCTCACAACGGCCACTACGGCCAGGGGTTCGAATCCCCCCTCGGGCATGGATATTTGTGCCGTCCTTAGCTAGTTCATAAGTAGTTTGTAAGTTTAGGGACTGATAACCCCGTAGTTAAGTCCCATAAGCTGTACAAACATTTGAACAAGTTTAGGGACTGGTGACTCTGCAGTTAAGTCCCATGAGCTAAACGAAAGGTTCAATATTTTTTCTGTCAAGAACCAAACTTTTACAACTGCCGTTTCTTTATCCGTGATTATGGCAAAAGCTTTTCGCCAAGTGCGCAGCGACCAATTTAACTTGGCTGGGATGGGGAGAACCCGATATCGTATGCGTAATACGCATCAAAATTAATTCCCGAAGAAAGATATTTTCATATTTAAAGTAAGTTATTTGCAGTTGAATCTTAGGAAGGAAGAGTGTAGATATCGAATGATTTCATTCGTTAAACTTTCTTGGTGTCGCGTGTATATTTATTTCGAATGTTAACGTTCCTTTCGTGAATTTCTGTTGAGGAAATTTAGAGGGCCGGAATTTGAAGCTGAGTGTAGTACGATCTTGCTGCCGCTTACTTACATTTTGCGTAGTGATCACAAAGACAAGGTGAGAGAAATTAGGGCTCGTACAGAGGCATATAGGCATTCTTCTTTTCCTCGTTCTATTTGTGAGTGGAATAGGCGAGGGGATGCCTAGTAGCGTTACAGTGTACCCTCCGCCACGCACCTTACGATGGATTGCGGAGTATGTATGTAGATGTAGTTGTAGATGTACATGACAAGCACCATCCATCTAGTTGGTGGACGCATGACAGTGAGTGGAAGATCCAGTATAAAGTGACCTGCAATAACGTTTTTGTTCTTTACTATCACAAATAGTTTGAGACATTTATTTGCCTACCTTGTTATCATACTGTATTGATTTCCTTACCTAATCAACCCTTCCTATCCCTATATGATACAAAAAAAAACTAGAATTTAAAGAATTTTTCTGGAGATTTGCATCCAGGTTCTCAGTTTTCCAGCCAGTTACCTTGACCGTTGCGCTATCGGCGCCTTCGCTAAAAGCGTTTATCATGTGGGTACATAAGCAGTAGTTGTAACTTCCCACGATTTCAGGAAAAGTACGCATTTGTGGACCCCACACATTATGATAAAAATTATCTGTATAAATTATCTATCGATCCCGCCATTTTAAATAGATTGCTCGTCATAAGTTTTACGGGTGATTTATTCGTAAAGGGACGGGTGTTCAGTCAAAATACGTTCGGGTCCTTCGTCTTAGGTTGTACAAGATCCAACGACCAAATTCCAGCCGGACAGGTTGGCCGTATCTGAGGCCTTCCCCTTGTGAGCGCTGACCAAAACTCGGTGTTTCATGAGTTAAATGTTATTTTCTAATCGTGTTAATACAACTACGCTTTCTCAATAATTCAGGGCAGAGCTTTATGTACCTCATTATGATACTTGCTAAAGCAAGAAATATAACAACACTGTCCTCTAATTTACTCTAGCCAGTGTCGACACAGGTTAACTTTTTAATATTCACTTTTCTAGCTGTCCGGCCTTTAGTTTTATCGGATTATTTTATATTCCGTGTGTTGAAGAGTAATTTTTCGAGATAAGACCCATTGGGGACCTTTGATCATAGCTGGTCTCTTTCCCAAAAAAGGAAACAGAGAAAAACCGGACCACCTTCAACTGAATCACTTTCTTATTGGACAAGAAACTGAACGCTGTAAACGATACACATATTGTCAGCTGAGACTGTCTTATTATGTCTTTTCTCTTCGCGAAGTGTACGACGCTTTTAGTTGGCAACGCTGAAAATGTAAATGTTCATAACAATTTGAAGATGATAATTTTTACGAATAGCTTTGTTGGAAATGCGAATATTGTCTCTGTCGCTAACACGACAAATGTTAAGAAGTATGTTTTAAAATTATGTATTAGTATGTGTGACTGGATGACGTGTAAGTTCTTTTGGCATTTGAATAAGCCCAACATGGGCCACCTTTGATTTGGAACGTTGATAACCACTGAAAACCGTGCTCAGGTTAACACTCGGCCACAAAAGAGACGTGGACTGCGTCATTTCCATGCGAAACGTTGCATATACCACAAATGAAATTTTAACATAGAAAAACAAAATAAAAAGGTATGATAAATACCACGGAAAAGTAATATTACGTAGCTAATGACGTCAGCGTGTTATAAGCTTTTCGATAAACAGAGGGGAATGTCCACTACTTTATAGCAATCGTGATACCGCAAAATCCACATATTCTGCAAACATGATGCGGGATTTCGACGAAGTAGTTAGTACAGATTGGGAGAGGACCGCAGTAAAGCCAGTTCAAGCAGTCCATTATAAAAAGCCGCACTAATTACATTTTGACGTAATGACGTTGGTATGTCAGTGTCATAACATGTCTGTCACCAAGCAATTTGTAACACAGGCTTCCACTTTGGTGCGGAAAACTAATTGTAAATCACAAAATTTAATGATGACATAATTTTTTTGTGTTAACCACTTCCACTTAATCGAATATTTCTTCTTTGATAAGAACTACGTAGGATATGAGCGTTTTCCTGTATAACAATTACTCCAAACAATTACTCCTTCTTGGCACTGTGAACATGTAATAATACAATGATGCCATTAAATTAGGCTTTTCTTCAGTGATACCGACATATTACTTTCTTTCCTCCATTAAAAGTATTTATGATTTCCGTTCTGTTTTAACGATATCTTGTTACTTTTTTTCTCCATATCAAAATGGCACGTTTGGTATAATGCAACCTTTTACATTCAGTAATAATGTAAAGTAAACTATGAACTATAAAACTATTGTCAAATTATTAAGAAAAGTCACAAATGAAAATATAATCAGTAGTGACTTACAATGAAGCACTGTTAAAGTGTGGATTGACTTCATGTTTTGTGTACAGTACCCAGTTGGGGACCGGCTGGATTCCCTTGTACGGCTTTGATAGTGTTCTCGAATCAACTGTACGTTTCAAAATATATCTAAAGGACAGTGTCAGTCAGTTCTTGTTATCTTTTAATTTTATTCTATTTATACATTAGACAATGATACCATAGTGCATTGAAACTAGTCATGTAAATTAAAATTTTCCATTTTTAGTGATGTGAAATAAAAAATAGTTATAAGTCACATGCCGGTCGCGGTGGCCGAGGTGACTGAGGCGCTCCAGTCACGGTCAGCACGGCCACTACGGTCGGGGGTTCGAATCCCCCCTCGGGCATGGATATTTGTGCCGTCCTATTTCGTAAGTAGTTCATAAGTAGTTTGTAAGTTTAGGGACTGATGACCCCGTAGTTAAGTCCCATAAGCTTTACAAACATTTGAACATTTGAACATATAAGTCACACTACTTTGACAAGAATGTCCAATCAAGAATGTTGTCTAGGTTATTGCTGTAATCATGGTTTCAGGCGGTTCTGAGCGTGTGTCCCTCATATATCACGCAATAATCTCACAGAACTGACACACAACCTGAAAATTATATGTGCTCATATTGCTACAACTAGTGTACAAACACCGAGCGCAGTGGTAAGAAAATGGCATTCGCGATCACGCTGCTCCAATTCCACCTTCGGCCATCCAGATTCAGGTATTCCACGATTTCCCTGAATCACAATGCTTCTATATATGATTATAAAAATGTTGAACTATTTATAAATCTATCAGACTTTATGTGTTAAGTTATTAGTCCCTCGGCGTACAAACTGCTTAAACTAAGTTAAACTAATCTAAGGACAATATACACATCCATGCCCCAGGGAGGACTCGAACGTCCGACGGCGAGCAACAGCGCGCTTCGCAGGAAGGCGCCTTAGACCGCTCGGCCACTCCACCGCGGCTTTGAAAGAGCACCACGGCGCATCTTCTTCCACATTATTATCTAAAATTCCGACCGAGAGCTCCGTCTCCAGTAAACATAATGTAAACGGGACGTTTATCCAGAATCTTCCTTCCTTCTTCCTTTTATTGCACAAACAGGATAGTAAAATGTAAACTTTCTCGGCCAGATGTGTCAATATTGCTATAATTATAAAGAAAACGATGGTGTAACTATCGGGAGCCCCTTATGTACGGTTATAGAAAATTTCTTCATGAAAAATTCTAGGAGCAGGCACTGAAAACAGCAAACAAAAACATTTTGTTCCGCTATGTACGCGATACGTTTGTTATGTGGAGGTTTGGTAGAGAGGAATTAAATCGTTTCCTTGAACTCCTCCACGGGATTAATTCTAGAATTCAGTTTACCATGGAGGAGGAGGGGAGACGGAAAACTGTATTTTCTTGACGTCACCATTGTCAATAAGGGGGCAGCTTGGGCCCTACACACACACACACACACACACACACTCACACGCCGTTTTATCTGCACCGGGATTCAAACCACCAACCACAACAAAAGCGGGTTATAATAAAGACGTTGGCGGACAGGGCAATGAACATCTTCCAACCGGAACAGTGCGATGCGGAATTAATGTACCAGACTGATGCTGTACTCAAGAGTGGTCATTCGTCCACAGAGAAAAGGAAGCCGTTGAGACAGCCACATAAAATTCATGACGATGAAAAGGTTCCTGTGAAATCTAAAGATTTCCTGCTTTTTATTATAACGTCACCGACAGCATCGCTATGATTCTGATGAAAAGGGAGTATCGGCGTAATATATAATCCTGATAGGAAGATACAGTATCACCTGATGCTCTCAAACTCCTGGAAGAAGCAGGAATATATAAGATTCGGTGTAGTTATGGTGATGTATACGTTTGAAACACAAAAAGAACAGTCATAAAACTGTAGAAGGGGAGAGATTGACAGATCAGCTGTTGCGGAACATGTTTTTCAGCCAGGAGACCACCTTACTTAATTTGATGAGATTCAGGTTTTGGCAGCCACAAACGGATATCACTAAAGACTGTATCGAAATTGTAAAACACCCGAATAATTTCAATAGGCTAGAGCAGGGCGTGAAACTGAATGAAATCCGGATTCCGGTGTTGAAGAAGAAATGTAACAGTCTACCACCATGGGACGTTATGAACAACGGACTACGGAAATCAGCAACGGTCAACTGCGTGCGCCTATCCAAATTATCTGAAGTCACTACTCTGCGCGCGAGCACGCGTAAATATAATTCTGCTCCAGACAGTAACGAGCCAGGGTGTGTGTCGGACGTTAAAAACAGCCTAGATCCCCACTGAGAAAGTCCTCTGCAGATAGGGACGAAATTCTGGGTTTTAATAAAAAGTCTCCAAGACCACGGCATAAAAACCCGGAAAATTATAACAATATTGACAAACAATATACCAGATTGTTTGTTTGTTCACATGTTTGCATAGTCTATGGGACTTAACTACGGGGTCATCAGTCCCTAAACTTATAAACTACTTATGAACTACTTACGAACTAGGACGGCACAAATATCCATGCCCAAGGGGGGATTCGAACCCCCGACCGTAGTGGCCGAGCAGACCGTGACTGGAGCGCCTTAGTCCCCTCGGCCACCGCGACCGGCCATAACAGGTCGCACTGGACGGCAAAACGTAGTGGCTCGCAACGAGAATCGTATACAAAATGACCGTAGTGACAGATCGATGCCGGTGGCACCCCATCCAACACATGGTTTGTCAAGGATCGCCTGCTGAAATTCCGCCCTGCTTGGCCTCCTTGATCCCCATATCTCAAACCGTGTGATTGTTGGTTCTGGGGTTACCTGAAGTGACATGGCTACGATGATCTTCCGACCTAATTAGGGATGCTGGAAAACTATATCCGATGGCAGTTATACTCTTATAAGACGTCTGCATCTGGTCTTTATACTCCTTGAACTGAAAAGGCACGTAGTTCCCTGACAGTCCGGTAGATGTCAGTGTAGTTGCTTGGCACTCAAAAATCAACTACATTCGATTTTGTTCGTGCTCGTACGTGCATGCTATGCTCTAGATGACCCCCCCCCCCCCCCCCCCGTCTACACTGAAAATGGGATAAATCTACTCCTCCAATTCCAATGCTTTATAAACACTCGAAGGTGTATAATACTACGTCACATCGTTTTAAGAACTACTTATTTGTATCAAACCGTTTCACGTTTTGGTGTGAAATATTAGCTTTTCAATGAACCATTACCTTTCCATAATTGGCAAAGTTTTTGTGAGATTTACGTTATACATTACTATAAGTGAAATGTAGCTATAGCTATTAAAGAGCTTGCTATATAGTACTACACCTACATAAATACTCTGCAAGTCAGACTGAAGTGCATGCCATTAGGTTCATCGAACAGCTTTTATGATGTTGCTCTACAGTTTCATTCTATAATAGCTCGCAGAAAAAAAGAACACACAAATCTTTCCGTTTTCGATGTGATTTCTCTTGCACTCCCACTCGTGCATCATTTCCGTGACCGGAATAATACAAAACTAGCTGCCCTTCTCTGTACTTTCTCTAAATCGTCTGTCAGTCCCACCTACAATGTGTAAAAATACTCCAAAAAAGAACGCACAAGTGTAGTGTAGGCAGTTTCTTTAGTAGAACTATAGCATCTTCTAAACGTTCTTCCAAAGAAACGTAGTCTATGGTTCGCTATCCCTACAATATTTTCTGTATGTTCCTTCCAAGAACTGACTCTGATAACTGTAGTTTTTAGTAATTAAAAACATGTTACACAATGGAATCAGTATCGCGTTCGCAAGTCAACGGATTGGAGCGTCTTCAGATTATAGTGTGAAACATCGACGGAGACTAGTGCAGAACATGGTATCGTAATCTCGTGTGATTTTAATCGTTCTATTTTACATCGCCGACATTTCAGTAGAGAATCATATTCTTACGGTGGATCTATCTTATTTATGGAAAAAAATATTCTTAACCATTTTTATGACATTTCAATGCCAGATTCGCATAAATGCTTTACAATTCCCTGGAAAACGTCGCGGATGGCTGTCGGACGTTAGAGTCCTCCCTCGGAAATGGGTATATTTCTTGTCTTTAGCATAAGTTCATTTAAGTATTTTTTTATTATTATTTTAAACGTAGCTGCTATTGTCAGCGACCGTTAACAACGTCAATGGATAAAAAGCAGCCCTCTGTCGCAAATTAACAATTGTTGGACCTGGTTTCGGCAATGACTTAAGATTGCCTTCATCAGAAATTAAAAAAATTATTAAAATAATAATAAAATTTACAACTCTGATGTAAAGCTTAAGTCACAATGCTTAATAAGAAATTTTATAAAATGCTAGCCATTATGGGCTGCACGCCTGCATGGAGGCATCAGACTGGTGCCAGTCTGATTCCTCTATGTCTCTCTGTTTTGAAAGACATAGCTGTATTACATATAACAAAATGGGTGTGGTTTGGATAGATGGGGTATGAACAGGTCTGTTTACTTTTTATGACAGTTCAAGAAAGCCATTTGATTGAATCCCGTCGACGTATGTTCAGGAGGAATATGTTTATTGCATAGTCAGGTGATGCAAAACATCTATGGTGTGTGCATGGTAAACGCAGACGTACCCTTACGACAGGTCATTGTCGGCGGAGACGGCGACCACTGTGCAATGATTTCTGGCTGGCCTCATTGTCTGTGTGATGGATGTGCTGCGCGGCGTCGTCCCGCGTGAAACCATCGCCGCCCTATCTGGCCAGTAATTGCTTCTGTCTGGACACTCCCACACAAGGGGCGCAGCCAGCGCAACTGATCGCTGCGTTCTGCCCCTCTAACCCCTCACAACCCCTCCCAAGCCCTCCCCCTCCACAGAAACGGCTACGCAGCAGTCTATTGTTACCAACACGTGAGACGCGGCAACGCGATACGCTACACCGCGTTCTACCCGCGGAACTCCCTCCCCTCTCCCCCTCCTCATTTCAAGGAGCCGTCCAGCAAACCGCACTATCACGTCACGCACGTAGCCCTGCAAAAAAGGTTCACATATACGTGGAATGTGTGTGAAAATTCTAAATGCAAAGGTTGTATATCCCAGAGAAAAATTTATTTGAACGATAAACAAAATCTTTTAAAATACCGTTGTTGTTGTTGTGGTCTTCAGTCCGGAGACTGGTTTGGTGCAGCTCTCCATAATACAGTATCCTGAGCAAGCCTCTTCGTCTCCACATAAGAACGGCAACCTACATCTGACTGAATCTGCTTACAGTGTCCATCTCTTGGTCTTCCTCTGGGGTTTTTACCCCACACACTTCCCTCCAATGCTAAATTCACAATTCCTTGATGTCTAAGAATGTGTCCCACCAATCTACACCTTCTTTTAGTCAAGGTATGACAGAAATTTCTTTTCTCCCCAATTCTGTTCAGTACCTCCTCATTAGTTACGCGATCCACCCACCTAATTCTTCTGTAGCACCATATTTCAAAAGCCTCAATCCTCTTCCTGTCCGCACTGTTTATCGTCCATGTCTCACTCCCATACAAGGCAACACTCCATACAAATGCCTTCAGAAAGGACTTCCTTAGGCTTAAATCAATATTCGATGTTAACAAGTTCTCTTTTTCAAGAACGCTTTTCTACCCATTGCCACTCTGCATTTTATATCCTGTGTATTGCGACCATCACTTGTTATTTTACTGCCCAAGTAACAAAACTCATCTACCTCCTTTACTGCTTCGTTACCCAATCTAATACCTTCAGCATCGCCTGATTTTCTTACACTGCACTCCATTACCGTAGTTTTGCTCTTGTTACTCTTCATCTTATATTCATGAAAGGGACGCACTGGTTAAGAAGAGAGTGAGACAGAGTTGTAGACTTTCCCAGTACTCTTCAATCTGTAATTTGTGGAAGCGGTGATGGAATGCAAGCATAAATTTGGAGAAGGAATTCATATTCTGCGAGAAGAGTTTGCAGTTTCCCGATCACATGGTAATTATTCTCGAAGACAGCAAATCACTTGAAAGAGCAATTGATCGGAATGGACAGTGTCTTCAAAAGGGGATATAAGATGAATACTAACAAACAACATAATGGATATTTTATGAGAAAACCAGGCGATGCTGAAGGCATATCATTAGTAAATAAGACAGTAAAAGTTGTAAATGAGTTTCGTTATTTGGGTAACAAAAAATCTTCTGATGGCCGAAGTAAAGAAAAATGCAGAATGGCTATGAAGAGAGTAGCGTTTATGAAGGAACCAAACTTGTTGACATTCAGTATCAATGAAATGTTAGAAAGTCGTTTGTGAAAGCATTTGTTTGGAGTGTAAAACGTGAACATGAGGAGTCAGACAAAAAGATGATAGAAGCTACCGACGAATATTGGATGGGTACATCACGTAACTAATGAGTTGCTCTACAGAATTAGGGAGAAATATTCTGGCATATCCTGACTAAGAGACTGGATAGATTGTTGTGACACATTGTGAGACATTGTGAAATCGTCAATTTAGATTTTGAAGGAAGTGTGTTGGGTAAAAATTCAGTAATTAGTTTCAAAAGATACAGGTTGACGTTCTTATCAGGAGTTGAAGAGATTTCCAAAGGATGACGTAGCATGGAGACCTGCATGGAGGAATGACGACCACAATGAAAACAAAAGGGCTTTTTCTCCTGGATGGTTTAAAAAAAGTGTTATCCTCGCCTTGTTGATTCCTACATAATATATGACGTCATGAGAGAAAGGAAGTATGCAGCAAAACGAAATTCTGAGAGACATAACACCGGTAATTGCTGTCCATTGTATTCAGGACTGTACATTAACAATTTACCCATAGTCTTTGACAACATCTCAAATACACACAGAAAGCAATCTGACAGCTAGCCTGTAAACGATGTCATTTAAAGGGCCACTCCAGGACCACAATTTGAATTCTGTCTGCTTCCCTCCGGTGCTCACCCATTCAGAATAATTGAAGATAATGGAATGCCTAAAGGAAACTTTCTGCGGTCCTTGGAGAGATTATTTTGTCGAGACTGGGGAGCTAAAGACGAAATCAACTGAGGGGAAACAATAACTGAGAGGTTTCTTGCTTCAGGCGAGGAGCTATTCTTTCGTAATAGAGACACTTCTCAATGCGAATTAATTATCTTCGCTCACATACCTACATATTCCTACACTGAATTAAGGAAAATACAGTACGGTACATAGGAAAGTACAAGCCGAAAACTTATTTCGAGAGTCAGTATTTGGGATACTGTATATAAATATACCCGCCCCCTCCTTGCTTCATTTGCGTGCTTCGCTGCTGTGTCTTTTTAAGAATAAATATCTAATAACACTACTCGTCTTAATTTCGATAGTCTGATAAAATAAAAAGCGGTAGATACAATATTCAGTCCCATATTATTTCATGCTGCCTTCACATATGACGTACAATAGATTGTCCTGCAATCAGACTGAAATCCTAATGATCGAAGTAAACATCAATAAAATATTACGGAATGTATTGATTTGTACCTCGAACAACGTGCAACTTACAAGGAATTACTGTGAATTAATCAGTACAATCATTACTTTTCCCGACAGAAACCGCAAACGAGCTTTAGAATTTTATGTGTACTTGTTAAGAGAACCTAATTTGAACTGTCTGTTTCCAAAATGAGGTAAGAATCAATTCCTCTTGAATTTTATTCATTTACAAATAGGATGAAAATTCTTCTACTAAAATGTTATATTTCTATGTGAAATTATTGTAAGTTTTTCTATGTGAGTAACTTTTCTGAGTTATTGTTTTGAACACTATGGCGCAATGTAATGGCCGCGACGCCTGGGGCGGACACTCCCGTCGGTGGTTCTAGTCCTCCCTCGCGCTTGGGTGTCTATGTCGTCCTTAACGTTGTTTTAAATTGTTTCGATATCGAGGAACTGATGTCCATACATGTTTGGTGCAATAGGTTTACAAACATCTGTATACTTTCCACAAATGTATCTGGAGCTCACCCACTACCAACCCATCGTTTTAACTTCTGTGTTGGCATGACAACAGCGTGACCAATTGCTAACATCCTTGACCTTCCCTTTACCATGGTAACGGCGTCATGCCTAATGACCCACTAGATTGTATTGCACCATGAAAAATATGACTTAATTATAATTATGCAGTACTTTTAATAACATAAGATTAGGTCTGCATATGGTTTAGCGACATTAGAATATATATTGATTACAATAGCCTTTCGTTTGCAGAATAATACCATTGATTAAACCTCACCTGCTGATTATATTCGTTGTGCATTTTTAATACACAATTTTTTATGTTATCCCTCTTTTTTATTATATTTCTTAATTCTAATTATATATTTTTATTATAAAACTATGTATTAATTTATGCATTACTCAGAACGTACTTTTTGTAAGCCTTTTCCCATTGGATGCTGCTGACTTGTCGCCGAAATCATACACTATTTAACCAGAGGCCTTGTGGCCACTAGTCAGGAGTTACCTGCTGGCAGTAGAACAGCCCAGGACAGCCCAGCCCAGACGAGTGTAGCACTGGCCACATGGGTAAACGCCATAAACATTACTCTGTATATGTTTTGTTACTTCTAAATACATACTTAGGCGTTTTTGTAATTACTTCCTATAATCCTTGCAGGCTACTTGTAATTCCGAAGATGACCTCAATTACGTCGAAACCGGTTAATTGAAACTGTTAACTTCTGCGATCAAGCCGGTTTTTTTTTTTTTTTTTTTTTTTTTTTTAATGTTGATCTTACAAAATAGATCGCTGTTTTTCTCCTCTGACAATGTTGTCAAAATTAATTACTACTAAGTGCATTAGCAGTTGCGTGTTTTACCTCTGGTTTGTGCCTGATCACATATTGGAATTGACTTAGCTTCAAAGTCCATCTTGAACGACGACTTGAAGGATCTTTTAACCAAAGTAACCACCGCAAAGATGAGTGATCAGTGAATACAATAAACTAACGTCTGTACAGATAACATCTAAAGTAAGAAATACCACTTTTTATAGCTAACATATCTTTCTCTGTGGTGGAATGATTGTTCTCAGCCTTGTTAAGCTGACGGGACCCATATGCAACTGAATGTTCCTTCCCGTCGATCACTTGTCCTAGAACTACCCCTAAAGCTGTTGAAATTGCATCAGACAATAGTATGAACTCTTTTCAGAAATCTGGAAACATTAATACTGGACATGAACTTAATACTTGTTTTAATTTTTGAAACACTAACTGACGCTCAGTTGTCCAGCTAACGTAACCCCACTTCATAACAAATTTTTCAGAGGTGGCGCTATTTCGGCAAATCACTTCACGGACCCATAAATGATTTTAACTGTTTCACTGTTTAAGGAACTGTCTATCGCGTACTGCTTCTGTAATTCGTGGATCTGTCATTACCCCATCTTGGCTGATTATATGCTCGAGGTACTTTACTTACGTTGGGGCAAAGTGACATTTCTCTATACTAAATGAAAGGCGAGCTACTTGCAGCCTCTGAAAAACGGATTCCAAGCGCTTAACATGTTCCCCTAAATCTTTTGAAAACACTACTATGTCATTAAGATAGACCATGCATTTACTTGGTTTAAGGCATTCTATGATACTCGTAGTGGCCAGAATTTCTTGTAAATGCTGTCTTGTGTCTATCGCCTGGATGAACCTTGATTTGATGATAACCACTTCTTAAATCTAGAGTCGAAAAGAATTTACATTGTCCTAGAGTACGTAACGTTTCCGTTATGTTAGCGAGCGGTTATGCATCTGATACCGTTTTATCGTTCAAAAATCTGTAGTTACAGCAAAATCGACATTGCGTTGTTCCATATGTTGATTTTTTTCGGTGTTATCACGATGCTAGATGACCATGGACTATCGCTGTGTCCTATGATTCCACCTTGGTCTACCAAAGGTTGTACATGGTTTGATAGCCGCTATTGTTTCCTAAACAGTGGCGGGTGATTCCCTGTGCGTGGTTGGTGTAGCAGGTAACATTCCTTGTGAATTAAACAAATTTTTATACACTAGTAACAATGATTCTAATAATTGTCTATTCTCACCCTCAAGGTGACGCACTTTCACTCCCAACTCAGGTAAAGCGACGGTTTGCTCTGTCTCATCTCGGATACTCAGATTCTCAACAACATATTCGTCAGAAACTTCCAACGTGGCTACTAGTAATCTTTCCGAAAGAGAAACTTCATCTTCCCAAAATTGCCTACGCTCACTGGCGGCAAGAGCTGACCTTGTACGCGTAATATACCTTCGTGCAAAACAACGCTGATCATCCAATGCCTCATTACTTGGTGATGCTTCTACTGCTCATATTACATCCTGTGGAACTCTCCAATGCCTACAGATACCCAGGTCTTCCCGTACCTCGTGGTTCTTTGTTATGCGAATCGATTGTGAATGCACTTACACACTTTTTGATGCTACTTCTGCAGTGGGCGCATCTCGTGTTATAGAAACATTTGCAACTGTTTTCCACAATGGAAATAATTTACCATAGAGTTCAAACGTATGTTGCCAAAGATCGATTTTACCGTGATGCCTAATAATGTCTAATCCTAGGATCGCAGCGACACCTTGTCCCACTATCGGCAACACCTCCATTCGCTCGTAAAACCTTATGTCTCCAATTTTAAAACTGAGCCGTGTTGTCCCCAATGGTTCTACTGCATTGCCGCCTACTCCGCGCAAATTATACCTTGGTTCCTGTAGTCTGCTCATATCCACGAGATCCAGACTGACATGTGTGCCCCTGTGTCTAGCAAAAATTCACATTGCTTCCCTTTTACCCAAGCCACTAAGGAACAATCCATTCTCGATGGCAGGGAGAATTCCGTTTTCGCCGGCCGCGGTGGCCGAGGGGACTGAGGCGCTTCAGTCACGGTCTGCACGGCCACTACGGTCCGGGGTTCGAATCCCCCCTCGGGCATGGATATTTGTGCCGTCCTAGTTCGTAAGTAGTTCATAAGCAGTTTGTAAGTTTAGGGACTGATAACCCCGTAGTTAAGTCCCATAAGACTTACAAACATTTGAACATTTGAATTCTGTTTTCTTTTAACGATTTCTTTTCTCTTGCGTTATAACCTTGCATCTTCGACGTACACTCATGTGCTTTATGTCCAAACCGTTGACAATTGAACCATTGCGGCGACATCGCGTCTTCATTTGTCCTTTTCTACCGCAACGGTAGCACTCCTTGTTTGACATAAATAGTGGTAGCTCATTTCGCGGCCTAGTTGCACTATCTACCTCCTACAGATGGGTGGCTACTCGGAATGCTCCCTCAACGTCTTTTGGGTTCTCCATTCTAACTCTAACAATTCTGAAGAAATTCCCCACAATAACACATCCAGTGCCCTGTCCTCAGCCTCTCTTAATAATGCTGAATGTGGTTTATCTGTCAGTGCGTATTTTTGCTCGTTTAACTTGTGTGTTCTATTCGAAAATGACTCGCAATTCGTTTCAAATAATTTAGTTTTTTTCGAAAGAATCGTGCACTATTTTGTTTCCAATACCTTTGCCTTAACCCATCTGCCAGTTCTGTAAACGTAGTTACTTTACTCAACATCACGTGGTACATAACATATGTCTTAGCCTCATCCGACAAGTGCAATTTGGCCACCTGCAATGTCGTTTGCTCCTACCAACTACACAAGGTAGCTGAGGCTAATACGAACTGTATCAAAATAGTGACGTCCTCTGATGACTTGCCAGAAAAAGTGGAAAATAGGCTAGTGGCTATAGGATTCACGGTTGTAAAACCTGTTGGCAGTACTATTTTAACTTCCCCAGACCTAGATTGTCCTGAATCTCTCTTTAGATTATTTTGTTCTTGGCCCATTTGCTGATTTTTGCTCCATGAGAGCGATCACCATCTGTCATATTTGTGTCATAATTGTGCAATTTTCTTATCCGTTCCTATCAAGCCCCAAAAATCGTCCAAAACACACAGAAATATATGTACTTCTGCTGTTCATCTACTACCCAGGACACTTAGTACAATTTTCTCTTGCATGACCATACTTCTCACCAGTAGAATATATTAGCGGAAAAAACGTATTGCAAAATGCCTTACAATTACGACTTTACAGTTCTACTGGTACTATGCACGTTCAGTGCAATATTCTCTTTAAACTATAACACATCAGGCTGCTCACTCGGTCTGACAAAGACTACATACATGTGATTTCACCCTACTCTGGACATGCTTATCGCTAAAGACATTAGTGAAGTAAGGTAATTACGGTCGGGGTTCGAATCCCCCCTCGGGCATGGATATTTGTGCCGTCCTAGTTCTTCAGTAGTTCATAAGGAGTTTGTAAGTTTAGGAACTGATGACCCCGTAGTTAAGTCCCATAAGGTTTACAAACATTTGAACATTTGAAGTTAGGGAAAAACATTTGACTCACCCCACAATTTCAGCTACTGCTGCGTGTCTTTGTAGAAGGTTCCAGTCACTTCGTAAGGAGTGACTGACACTGACAGCTCTTTGCAGTGGTCGAGCGGTTGCTGGCGCACCCCTTGGTGAGCGTGGACGCAGGTGGTGTTGGACAGCTGGTTACTTGTCAGGAGGCCGGACTTCTAACCGTCACGGTATGCCCTGCAGGAAGAGGTAGGAGTGCTCCGGGCAGTAATGAAAGATTATTGTTCACTAAAACATTTATTCTGAAGTGGTACACATTGCTGCGTACTCCAGGCGACCTTGTCGATGACGTTGACGGTCTTCCGACGTATTGTGCGCTGACAGTTCAAAATGTTCACATATTTGTTAAGCTTATGGGACATAACTGCGGGGTCATGTCCCCAATCTTACAATTTACTTATAAACTATCTTGTACTAAAGACAGTACAAACATCCATGCCCGTAACGTTCCCACAGTAATCAACCCAAGACTTAGAAAATTTTACCGCTACTAAATGTAAAACACACACACACAACATGCTCGGCGGACTCAAAGTTGCAACGGGTAGCGGCCGCGTAATCAGTAGTATAGCGCCTTAGACCACGCTGCCATTCCCTACGTGTGCAGTACTAGCCACAGGCCAAAAGTACGACACCTTCCAAACGGTTAATGGTATTACACAAAAGAACACTTGTCGCCGATTGGGCTAGTATTGTCGAGTACACGTTGGGGATATGAATCACCGTTAATCTTAGTAAAGAACAAAAAAGAAAGAAAGGATGGCGAAAGGTAACGGTTTAACGCTCCGTCTAGTGGGGGACCAATTAGGGACGATGTGTAAATTTGGATTGCTTTTGTTCAAGAATATGGAAGGAAATCAGCGGTTCCCTTTGAAAGGAAACATCCCGGTATTTGCCAGGAGGGATTTAGGGAAAACAAGGA
Source organism: Locusta migratoria (assembly GCA_026315105.1). Taxonomy (NCBI): domain Eukaryota; kingdom Metazoa; phylum Arthropoda; class Insecta; order Orthoptera; family Acrididae; genus Locusta; species Locusta migratoria. The sequence continues at coordinate 432,672,220 of CM048747.1, forward strand.
AAACCTAAATCAGGATAGCCGTTGGCCTCCTTCAGATTACGATTCAACACAGACGGTGCAGAGACAAACCTGCACGCCATCTGGTTGATGATATCTTAGTCAGATAAAAGATGTGGCATCTCCTCGGTATGCACATGTTGTATAGCCTGGTAACACATTCCTTAAAGAAATTGTACCTGATATCTAGCGTGTCATTAATTACATAGACTTTCCAGCCATTACATGTAACTGCTTAGGAATAAATAAGATATAAGTTTGATAAAATTTTCTCGGGTTTCCATCCGCGTAATGTGGTTAACTATCCATTGTGGGTAGTTGAAGTGGCTGGAAACCCGAAAAAACTTTATCAACTCGCCGCGAAGCAATGTGTTCAAGATATAAGATTTATTGTAATTCTTTTTCCTGCGTGAGGTAAGAAACTATTGAGACACTGCAATGAACGTGTGAGAAAATTATGTATTTCAGTTATTCCGTCTGCGATACATTTTCCATGTGTTTGCTATCGGCATTTATGGACAAACAATATCACTGAAATGTCAAGAAGGTATAACGATGTGAATTTTTATATATTTGAAAATTCCTGAGACCTTCGAAGAAGCTACTCTCCCGGTATCACTTATTTCTTATGCAGCTCATGGTTTTATCTACCTATCCTGAAAGGCAATTGTTTAATTTCGAGATATATGAGAAAGCCACACCGGAAATTTTCTCGCATGTCACGGACTTCTCTGACAAGTGGTAAATAATGAAGGGAATAGCTACACATCATTCTACCAGGATGACAGGACGCTTTGCCCGCACCATTCCTTTGTTTCTCGATGCTTTTTTTTATGTGACGCTTTGCGTAAAATAATCACGTCCCTACTCGGGTACACACAAGAATCCTTCCGGGCACTCACAATAGAGAAATACATGTCACTATTGGTGAGGACGTATCGATGCAGTATGCCTGACTTCGAGGTGATAATTTTCTGCCGGATAGCGTGATGCTGATCATTTTCTTATTAGCGTCCGTCTCATTCAATTCTGTTTATAAGGATAACTTAAAAAAAGAGCCACGAAAAAGTAAAAGTTTACCATTGGTATCAAGGCAAGAAATAGATTTCGTTTACGAATACCCTACAAAGCGTTTACATGCGGCATAAATTAAAGCCCTTGTCTTGTAACTTTTCCACAGTAACAATACAGCTATCGGGATGCACAGTGAACATTACTACTAGGATTGGAACTTAAATAGTGACAACTATTTATTCATAACAGATACAAAAGTGTTACATATCTCCACCTGTTACTGTCCTTCAAGGTAGTCACCAGCGTTGTGTAAAATCCGTTGCCAGCGATGTGGAAGGCGTAGTACACAATTAGCAAAGGCTCTTCTATTGATGGTGCGAATGGAGCAGTATGCCTGTCGAATCTCTGAAACAATTCTGAAGCGAATGATAAGAAATGGTTCCTCCTTGTTAGGATCAAATTACACATGAACTAAAGTCCGAGGAATATGGTGGATGGTACAGTACCTCCAAGTCTCAGCGACCTAACGGAGCAGCCACAGCTTGTGCTGTATGCGCCCGCGAATTTTCATGCAAAATGATGCATGTGTTCCGCAGAAAGTGTTGCTGCTTCTTTCGCGAAGCTGGTCGCAGGTGATTCTCCAAAACTAACAGTAATACTGTCCACTGACAGTCTTCTGTGCAGGAACGTAATGCGTTACGTAAGACCTCTCGCTCACTTTTTCTTTCGATTGTGCGCACGCTGGTGAGGTGGGACGGGCGAGACCATTTGCTCGGAGCTATGGTAGGTATGTTAACAACGTGTGCTATCAGCTACAATAGTAGATTACATTGCATAGTGTCTCCACAGTAGTATTGCCACTATTTCAATTCCGAACCTCGTATAAAATACTCTAAAGGTAGTGCAATATAATCTGTCTTTTATTTCTAATCATCTTCAGTATCCTAGTAGTGTATGGAGCTCTCCACAGCGATGATTCACTAATGTTGAACTAAGTCACATTATTACGAACCAAAACTATGAACGGGCTAATTTCAACCAGTGAGAACTAATTCAGGCTGATAAGAAGCTCTCATAGTACAAGTGTTAACAAAGAAGTTTTTTGATACGAATTAAGGACTCTCTTCAGACAACCACTGAATGGAATCCCTAGTTGAACTGATTTATGTCAGATGGCAGAACTTCACTTGGCAACTGAAACGCCGGCCGCGGTGGCCGAGGGGACTGAGGCGCTTCAGTCACTGGCTGCACGGCCACTACGGTCGGGGGTTCGAACCCCCCCCCCCCCTCGGGCATGGATACTTGTGCCGTCCTTAGGATTAGCTAGTTCATAAGTAGTTTGTAAGCTTAGGGACTGATGACCCCGTAGTTGAGTCCCATAAATTCTACAAACATTTGAACATTTTTTTTTTTTGCGACTGAAACATCTGCTTATTTCACTCCACGTTGCATGCTGTGTTTCAACATTGTGTTATGTTACACGAATTAATCATTACTATGGACAGAGAAGGATGTTTAGAGGAAGCTGAAGTTAAATAATTTATTATAGAACGTACTGAGAAACAAAACACACGTATTTTTACGTATACCATTTGTATATGTTACAGGCCAAACCCGATTTTAGGATGAACTAGTTTCGCCAAGGAAAAATCAGTTCTCCTTACATGCGATAGGACAAACCAGTTTAGCCTAGGCCAAACTAGTTCATCCTGTGAACGATAGGAGAAACCAATTTAGCCTAGGTCGAATCGGTTTATCCTAGTTAGAATTTACAAACTGGTACGTCCTAGTCTAGGGTGACCAGATGCCCCATATTTTACAGGATCATCCCTTATTTAGCTAAAGTGTCCTTTTGTCCCGACAACATAAATACGGGAAGTAGATTGTCCCGTATTTTATTAACCGTCCCATATATTTTGAAATAACATGTGTCAACAAGATGTTTCAGTATTTCCACATACCTTTCATGCATGTTGAAGAACCGAGAGACTTTTCGGACTTTTCTGAAGTGGAATACTAACTGGTGCTTGGTAGTATAAAAAACAAATTGCCATTTCTTCGAACGGGTTGTTGATAGAAATATCTGGTCACCCTGTTCTAGTCTCAACTAATTTTGCCTAGTCGGAACGAATGTCGCTGCCTGTGCGAACGAGAAATCCCCCAATCATCTCTGGCTCCCAACCTGCACTAACGGGCAATACCCGAATCACCCCTCGCCCGCCCCTCGCGCCCTTAAGTCACTCTTCGCTCGCTTTGTTCGTCAGTTTGTATCGATGAGTGAGCGTACAATTGCGAGGCGTTTTATCATGGATGAGCCTTCGTGTAGTAGACAAGTCAATCAAAAGCTATGGAGAGAAAAGTTTTTGGAGGATATTTTTCAGAGTGAAAAAAAAAAGTCATTATAATATGTTATCAGGAGACGAATATGCGGATTTGGTTAAACAAGTAGAAGACGCGGAAAACTTGGAAAAAATAACATAATTACAGAAAAGAAGACTGCAACGATTTGATGATTTGAAATTTGGTGATGTGAAAAAAGTCATTGCAAGGTGTGAAGGGAAAATGAAATACTATCTTCCAGCTGATGAACTTCTTGATGTGACTGTCATAGTTCACGTAGCTGTGGGTCATGATGGTCGTGATAGGATGTTAGCCGAGAAATGAAAAAAAAAATGCCAATATTACAAAGGAAATGATAGGCCTCTATCACTGAGTGATGTTTGCCAACAAAAGAAGACAATAAAGGGAAGAGGGCTAGTTTCAAAGCAAATTCTTCATCCGGAAACGAATAGCAGATGCCAAGTCGATTTGATTGATTTCTAAACACAACCATACGAGAATTTTAAATTTATTCTAGTCTACCAAGATCGTCTCGCAAAATTTCTTCTCCTTCGTGCGTTAACATCAAAGAGGGCTGAACAAGTGGCTTATCACTTGAATTACATATTCCTAACTGTAAGAGCGCCATGCATTCTTCAATCTGATAATGGCAGAGAATTTGTCAATAATGTTATAAGAGAACTCGCAAATCTTTGGTCAGAACTGAAAATTGTGCCTGGAAAACCAAGGCACATCCAAAGTCAGGGTTCTGTTAAACGTGCCAACCAAGACATTGAAAATATGTTAAAATGATACAGGTCAACAATACGACGAAGTGGTCGGAAGGATTAAGAAATGTCCAATTCATGAAAAATCGAGCATACCACTGGCATAAAACAATCACCTTACAAAGCAGTTATCGGAATTGAACCTCGAATAGGACTTTATACTTCCTCGTTGCCTCAAGAAATCATTAATGATAGTCAGGATGACATAAAGAAGTCAATAGAAGATGGCAGCAAAACTGAACAGTACGAATACAGTGACGATGTTGACATTGTGAAAATTGACAGAAACGTCATTGAAAATGCTGGAAGAAAGGCGAAAGGAAATATACAAAAACAAGCAAAACGAATGAAAGCTTCAACTGACAAAAGAATATTAAAACATTTGTTTTAACTTTTTTTTTATGACTTATTTCGATGTCTGCTTTCAGAAGTTTGTAGATGTGGGAGATATTAACCAGGATATTTAAATATCTTTAAGGACTGAAGCCACAAAACATTCTGTTGGATCAGGGCAAGGCTTCGTGAGATGCATCTGCATGAAAGACTGTACTACAAGCAAATGCATTTGTAAGAAAAACAAAGTATTGTGCAATTCTAAGTGCCACCAGAGTAAACCTTGCAAAAATACGTAAATAAGCAAAGTGATATCTGTGGATGAATATACAGTAATTTGATACAGATGTGGAATTACTGATTCGTTAAAAATAACTTTTATAAATCACATTGACTATTCTATTTCTATTCCTTTATTTAGTTTGCTTTGAAAACCTTATAGAAGATACAAAGTAGGAGAAATTAGTTCAGACTAGGACGTACCTGTTTGTCCCAAAGCATGTAAATTCTAACTAGGATTAATCGATTCGACCTGGGCTAAACTAATTTCCCCTATCGTTAACAGGATGAACTAGTTTGGCCTAGGCTACACTCGTTTGTCTTGTCGGTAACAGGATGAACTGGTTTGTCCTATCGCATGTAGCTAGAACTAGTTTGGCCTAGGCGAAACTAGTTCATTATAAAATCGAGTTTGGCCTGTAACATATATATGCTATGAAACCTCAAATGAAATTGAATTCACTTACCTTTCACTAATTTTACTATCGGTGCTTTGTAACAGCTACTTTTATTGCATTTATTTTGTCATAGGACTCCGAGAGGGGATAGCAGAATATATAGTCCGTCACCGTTAAAGCAGAGAGGAAGAAAGTGTACAAGGCATGTAGAGTCCTGGGAGAAAAGCAAAAGGAACATTTTTCGAAATACTGGACAAGGGTACACATGCAGAAAAGGAAAAGTTTTCACCTAAAAATATGCCCCTGTCGCTTAAAATGTTCTTCAAGAATCACTGAGGATGAGTTTAGGAACTTATTTGATTCATTATGGAACCTAGTAGCTACCAGAACAAGACATGCCTTACAAGCAGTGACGTGCAGTTACAGCCGCAAAGAAGAGGGATGTGTTGCATTTACTTCCTTTTGTTCCGCCCAATCACCACCGTTTCCTCAAACATATCTTATGTGTTACAAACACACGTCAAGCGCAGAATGCTGAGAATTACGCTGATTCTGTAGACAATGATGAATATTTCCTTGTGTGACTACGTTAAGGTAATGTAGGGTATAAATGAACTGATTTAGAGATAAAATAAATGGTAAAGTTATGTTGTTCACTAATGAATTTGCTCTAATTTTAAGGGGACAACTGAAGCAAGTCCAATTGTTTTGTATGCAAAATTGTTACCGTCAAAGATATTTATTCTATGCACATCATTTTGCATGAACAACATGAAGTGCAATGCCCTGTTTCAAAATAATCTGATGTTTATGTTGAATTTATTGTTCTCCGACATCTCAGAAACACTTTCTCTGGACTTACACCATTTGCACTCTGAGCGCCTATTATGGTAGTAAATCTGTAAACCTGTACGCCATAAGAAGAAACCATTAACATGCTGCTCGCCTATGTGAATTGGCATTTCTTCTGTTTCTGAATCGTGTAACTTGCGCTTTCTCTAGTTTATAGGTACATTGCTCCACTAAAACCAATACCTAATTATTGAATGATGCTTTGTCAATATATCTCTACGGTGAATGTCAAACTGTAGTGGTTCGTAAAGATTTCCGCAAGTTCTATTCCACTTACGAACGGTGCAAGTCAATCAAATTGTTAATTGCGGCATAATTATGAATAAAAGGTTTTGACTTTCATCAATCGAAGTAGTTTTTAAGCTTTAAACTCATTAATTCTTTCATGTAATTATATAACAAACTGGGTGCCGACCAGCCTGGATGTGGGTTTTCGGCGGTTTCCCACATCCCACTAAGTGCATATCAGGCTGGCGGATAAGTCGCGTCTAACACGATTCGCGCTCGTCCGCACACTCACATGTATGACACACATAACACACATTTTCTCTCCGTGGAGTAATGGGATGGCGGCAAAATTTCCAATGTTTGTAATTCCAAGGGACCAAACTGCTGAGGTCATGGGTTCCTAGACTTATAAACTACTTAAACTAACTTATGCTAAGGATAACTACCACACCCATGGCCGAGAGAGTACTCGAGCCTCCGACGGAATCCTTGACATGACGCCCCAGACCGCACGGTCACTCCGAGTTGCGACAGGAGAGGCGTCCGGCCACCCGTTGTATGAACCACGCCAAATACCATGAGCTACTGTGACGTTACACATGCGGGACAGGGCGGAAGCGGAAGATGATGAAACTACGCTGTGTATTTCTGTGTTATTACTCCAATACTAATTTGGACATTAGCAACACTTAGCAAATTCTCTGGTGAAACTAGTAGTAAAACGCGAGAAACAAAGTGCTACACTGTATCAAGCACAAGAAATGAATAACAACAGTAATTCCTCAAAATCGAACAAAACGTTTGTTACAGAGTTGAATTGATCGGAGGAAAAAGACATTTGTGTCTATTTCCACAAATATTTAAGAAAAGGATAATTCTTGTTTGGTGAATAGGACAATCAGATATACCCTTTTATACATAAAATAGTTTCCTAGTGGAAATACAGTAGGCATCAACAGCGAGGAGATTCGGATGGTGATGATGACGTTAGAAGACATCGAAACCGATCATCCTATCTAATAAATTGTTAAAACCTTCTGCTAACCTGTTATTCTCATCTTTAAAACATATACTAGTCCGGTATTTTTCCAAAAGGAAATTATGTTTTGCAATTTTATATAATTTTGCTTTTATAAACGGACTTAAATATTTACTGCACAGAATCACTAGTAAACTGACGCTTTGCATTAATTAACAAATTTCATACTACATCTTAATCACATGTGTTTATGAAATACATATTAACAGGCAGGCATAACCTTTATTATTGAATATTTTATCGCTAAACAAAATCAACGAGATTTTTATATTTGTGACCTGCGGAATTTATATGTATAATTTGCGTGAAAATATTGGCTGCAAAAATCGTATTTCAGAACTGACTCTATGTGGGAGATGATATCTGATACTTTGCACTCCAACATACAAACTAAATGTAAGGAGTAAATTTTGTTTCCAGCGTGTTATGAGGACTTCAGAGGAAGAGGTCTTGTGTTATGTTCATATACTGTTTTTCAGGCTGCTTTCAGAATTTTTTTTTCTTTCTGTATTCTTTCCAAGTATGAGTTGTGAACTTCCAAATTCATTAATATTTGATTTGCAGAGAAGACTTTTTATTTGGAAGGGAGTGGAAACTGTGAAGTGCTTCATGGCAGACGTGGACAATGAACATGAAGCCATTACGAAAGAACTGGACAGGAATCGGTACGTAAAAACCATGTTAATATACACGACCGGTGGCGAAAGGTAATAGCGCCAGGGTGTATTGCTTTCTTGCTTCGCATACACCCTACGTGCATTAACAGAGAGCAGTCTCTTTTCCAAATAGTTCATGATAATCAACAAAAACGTAAAGGCACAATAGAATTTACTAAACTGGAGGCAAACGTGAAATTGAGTCTACAGATTCTGATCACAAGGACCTTATAAGTTGTTGCAATTATTAGCGCACGAGGGAAATTAAATAATAATAATAATAATTCTAGTTCTATTTCGTAAAAAAGAAACTTTTACGTGGTGGCGTAAAAGCAGGATGAACTTACATATTGCAGCTATGAGAGAATTACTTGCGATTTCGCATCCATATCCATAGTATACATTGGTCCATAAACCTTTAAGAATTTCAATGTAATTGTAACGGCTTTCTATCCGTATCACTCAGAACATTCAGTAGGAACGATGGTTACTGAATTAATTGGCCAGATAGCGAGGAGAACAGGATCGTCAAACAGCGTAACCGAGCAGTCTGTCGGATTCAATACGACTGCGGTTCACATAACCTTCTAGCCTGATACAGTTTGTAATACTTCAAACTATATGGAAGAAATTATAGCAATATTATAAAATATTAAAATAAACAATATTGCGGTATCTAAGGTTATTACCGGTTTCGGTTTCGGTCAAGTGAAGAAAATCTTAGAGCAATGACCACGGTAATAACACAGTTTACAGATACATCTGACAACATGGGTAAAAGTTTAAATCCATTTTGGAAGGCGTCGACGGTTCACACACTGGTGAGTATACCCGGACTGGGTGTATCCAATTTTAGTTTCTTCAATATTTCATTACGTGGGATTAGAACGGTAATATTTTTCACATCTCCGGATATTTATCTCTTTATAAAATTTACAATTTTAAGAATTACGTAAATATTACTTAAAATCTTACATGGAAAAATTTTATTCTTTTCATTATAATCCACACTCGTTGGAAATGTAGCTGCTCGGCCTTTTGGTGGGAAGATCATTATAAAATTGGAATGGGTTGGTCATGTCCAGAAGAGGATGGGCACCATTCGAGACAGGCTGACAGACAAAATTCAAATGTTTCAAATGTTTGTATAGCTTATGGGACTTAGCTACGGGGTCATCAGTCCCTAAACTTACAAACTACTTATGAACTAGCTAGTACTAAGGACGCCACAAATATCCATGGCCGAGGGGGGATTCGAACCCCCGACTGTAGTGGCCGTGCAGACCGTGACTGGAGCGCCTCAGTCCCCCTCGGCCACGGCGGCCGGCACAGACAAAATGATTGATGAACTACACTGGTATTATCGGCTGGCCATTAGAAAAAATACTGAGGATTTGTTGAAAATGAAGCACACAGTTTGGGCTATCTTATGTCACACACTGTCAACTGATGAAACAACAGTACAGAATGTTTGCCATTCTCGGCCTCATTCATGGTGCAATTATCGCAATGCCAAGCAATCATACAGCCGTAAACATTCAATCTGAGCAGCAGTCATGGATACCATAAAACCTGTTTACTCAGACTAGAAAATTCTGAATTACTGGTCAAGCCAAAATCCTAATGAGTCGTTGAATACTCTTACATGGACTAGCTTACCAATATATTTTTGTTGGAATGAAGACGCTAAAGTGGGGGATTCAGTGATGGCAACATTGATAGAGTGAAGTGCGACAGCGTATAGGGATTAATCGTGGAGCAAACTGCATCCGAGAACTTCAAAGGGCGGACAACGTTCGTATAAAATATGGTACAGGGTGCTTCTGATTGTCTACAAATAAAAACTTAAGCATATATTGAGATACAGTCTTTTTAAACTTCAGAATCCGTTCGCGAAAATTTATGTCGCCCTGTTGCATTTTCCCATAAATATCCGAAAACACTTCGATTAGGGAATTCAAAACTTCAGGAAGTCATAACACACATATCCTGACCCGCTCGGTTAGCTTCGAGGAATAACGTACCGCTTTCCGAGACGGGAAGGAGTACCGGCCCCGGTTCGAATCCGCCCGGCGGATTAACGAAGGGGGTCGGAGTGTCAGCCAGTCTGTATTTGGTTTTTAGGCGGTTTTCCACATCCCACTAGGTGAATACTGGTCTGGCACGCGAGTGCCGCCTAAGTTACATGATTCGCAACCATATCGTAATACTTTATCCTTTCACACTCATATAAAACTATATGCAGACATTAGGGGTACACATTTCCTCCCAGGGAAAGGAGGGGGCGCATGGGGTGGTGACACGACAAATCCTAATTAACAAGCCTACCATGCATGTGCGGGGATATGGCTAAAGAGAAGTATAGTGTACATATCCTGAACTAATGAACTAAAAAAAAAAAGAACATAATGTTATGTGTAATTAAAATTATTTGAGATAAGGTACAGAAAAGTACACAAAATTTTAACTGTGTTATTAAAAACTGTGTTTCCGAAAGCAGTGGCTGAAATGCAATTATTGTAGTGCAGTAGACTCAGAGCATACAGTTCAAAGTCCTGTAAAAGTTTCATTTCAATGGATGCAGTTATTCCTGAAATACAGGGAAGCCAAGTCACTAAATTTAACATTGTCGGGATAGGGCGTTCCAACTCAGATCGCTCCAGTCTAACGGCCCAATGTCGGTTTTGTCTGGGTGAAATGTGAGGACAAGGGTCGCTGATACGTACCCTGTCAATTCAAGGATTTTTTCAGCCTGCGTTGTAATCCAGCCTTCATCTCTCCTACTACGCATGGCTAATACTGACAGGGGCCTGTAAGTATTGCGTGTTGCCACCATCATCACTTAATCATTATCGACATGCAACTCGCCCAAGTGGCGTCAACTAAAATAGGCTTGGAACAACGCGTTATAACCCTCTTTAGGATTCCCCGTACAGTTATTGCCATACGATCATCATCAAATTTTAAGGAAGTCGCAGGAAACAACAATTGCTTCATCTTCTACGTCAAACTGTAGGTCCCCTTTCACCGGTAGGATAAATGGGATTGTTTAGAGATATGCTAGCGGCCGAAGAGGCGTCTAATTAAAAAAACATACACTAGGCCTCTGAGCCACAGAAAACTATTATTGACTAGCTTCTACCCGCGGTTTCGCTCGCGTTGATATTCTTGCTGATGTGTCAGAGACCATTGAAAGTACAATAATTTCGTTATTTTGTAGTTAAGTTATGACGAAGATCATAAAGACAAAAAAAAAAGTTTCCAATTTTCCAGTATAAATGTAAACCGCGCGCAAAATAACGTTAAACACTGAATACACTGTTCATTCTTATCAAGATGAAAAGAAAGAAGTTATTAAATACAAAAATGGAACCTGTTTGTTACATCGTGACTAAACCGCTGACTAAAGATGCTACATGTGTAAACTATGCAGGATTCAAATGTCATCGAAACTGTTTCGAAGGTTTAAAATCGTTGACGCCTCTTGTAAGTATTGTATCCATTATACTTAATCGTATTATGTATAACATATCAACCATTGAAAGTATTTTAATAAATGTGATAAATTTCAAGTCAAAGAATAGCTGATTTTTCCAAGGAGTTTTCAAGCGTATGAGAAGCTACAAGAGTAACGTGATGGACAACTGATCCATATTTCCAGTTTACAAATCAAAACAAAAAATAAAAATATAAAAATAATAAACAATAAATAAATAAATCTTCAATTATACACTTTCTAAAATAACCTAAGTTGTTCTTGAGCGTTCAAAGCATCTCCATACCCAATTTAATCTAAATCGGTTAAGCAGTTTAGTGGTGGAAAGGTTAACAGGTAGAGCTTCTTTCACGATTGTACGAGGGTTGCAACTTCAATAACGGCATCAATGCTATGGAGAAACTATGCAATGCGGTCTAACGTAACGGTGTCACTGTTTTCGAAACAGTAATAACGGATTTAGATCAAGATTGATTGAGCCAGAGGTCGTACAGCACGACAGTGTCATCAAGGTCTTAAAGTGCGTCAGAGACATATATATATATATATATATATATGTCTCTGACGCACTTTATATATATATATATATGGGTCGCAAATCACAAACAAGGCGAAGCAGTAACTGTGGCTGTAGTGGGAACTACGTTGGACACGTGTCTAGTTAGAGCTAGGCCCTGGATGAAAGAGTGCGCGAAAGGCACAATGGGTCATTTAACGCATTCGATAAACTTTATTTTGGGTGTGTAGGATAAATAAGACATCCTGACTGGTGTATACCGATCGGTAGATCGGTACTGGTTTATATTGCGTACGTTTTGTTTGTTAAGCTTATGAGACTTAACTACGGGGTCATCAGTCCGTAAACTTAAAAATTACTTACGAACTACCTTATACTAAGGACGGCACAAATATCCATGCCCGAGGGGGGATTCGAACCCCCGACCGTAGTGGCCGTGCAGACCGTGACTGGAGCGCCTCAGTCCCCGCGGCCACCGCGGCCGGCTATTGCCTACGTAGACACATAAAACGAGCAAGAGGGAAACCATAATGTGTTTATGAGAGTTGATGGCAGCAGACCGCATTATTCGATCCGGACCTCTTGATAAGTATGGAAGTGCGATTACGCATGTCAATCACATCGCGATTACGGGCAGCATGGGGTTTACGCCTGAGCCTCAGGACGTGCGCTAGCAGCGTATTTCGGGTTTTTCAAGCGTCACCTTCTGGTCGAAATATCTCGGGATGTTATTGGAATATTGCGATGCAGTCAACACCATTTTTAATGTGATTTGTCATGTTATGGATTGCAGAAGAAAAAATATAGGGTGTCCATAAAAAAAAAAAAAAAAAAAAAAAAAAAAAAAAAAAAAAAAAAAAAAGTTTGTGTTAAAAACACATTTGCTGTCGGTTTAGAATGTTTCCAAATATGTACATTCATGGGCCCCAGCCGTACATCGATACCGGTGAAAGTCGTTTTCCAATAGATGTTATTGTTCCAGAGATATTTTGGGTGGACAATATAGCTGGGACAAACCCTTTTTTCATTATTCATATGTGTTCAATTTTTTACGGGATACTCAATGCGCCATTTTACCATTACATCTGATGGGGGATGATACACAGGACGGTGTTGCCTCGTAATTATTCAGTGCGGGCTAATCCGGCCAGGAGACGAATAGTGGCCTTGCGCAGCTGGTCTATCATCTGCAGCACGGCCACGTGGTGAAGGGTGGCGCGGCACCGACACAAAAACTTTAGTACAACACAGCCAGGCACAGATGCACTTCAAAGCCACGTTTGTTTACGCCATGCTGGTCTTGGAGACACGTATCCTAAACGTTCCGGTGGCTGTTTGTGTGGACAGGCTCACTTCATCACCCAGACGGCCCTTGCAGTTTTGGCAGTTTCTACACGTAGCATCCTGGCTCGGCTGGTTACCTTGCGCCTTTCTGGTTTGCTTTGTAAGGTGTATAGCCTTCCTGCGCTTGCTGCTTACCGTAATGTACTTCTACATACCGAATTTGTGGGTCCTTCCTACGTATCGTACGGTCGAATACTGCACACGTGAGTGACACTCGGCTTTACCAAGAATCAGTAGCCGCGCGGGAATGGTACCACATCTTTCTCATGCTTTGCGTTGGCACCCGCTATTGACGGTTAGTCAACTGCAAGCTTTCCATGAATGTTAAGCTCCAGCCGCATTTTTTTATCGAGTTAATATTACTGGAGTAAGTATTGAGTTTTGCTATCGCTTCTGCCTGGTAGTTATAAGTTGCCTTGCCACCATCCTTCATAATTTTCGTTCGTAACTGTCAGTTAGACTCTTGCTCACCATCCCAGTCCGACAATGATATTTTACCTTGCTTTGTGATCGATGTTATCGCCGAGGTTACTGTTGCTAGTGAAACGTTAAATAGTGCAGTCGTTTTGTTCACAAATGCTCCCACTAACTTCGCACCATCGACATGGACTGTTTTGAAGTCTGAGAGGTGACGCATTTGGTAGATAATTTGTGTTGCTCGTCACAAAACGAAATGTATAATATACTGCAAGGTGGCGACCAAGACTTAGTAGATAGCTGCGCGAAATATCCTCGCTGTTCTAGACGACATGTCAGACACTGCGCCACCGATCCCGCCGGAGATGCGAGTCCTCCCTTTGTCGAGGGCATGATTGTTGTCAGTAGGTTAGTTTCAGAGCGTTGCAGTAGTTTGGAAGTCTTTGGACTGATGACTACAGTACTTTGGACCCATAGATTTGAACATTCTGAACTTCATTCATCAATAGAGCTCTCCAGTAGCATCTCACTAATAAGGCAGTGATGACAAATTGCAGCAATATGTAGTATACTGTATGATGTTGATATTACTGTAGTTTGTTGATCCCCTGTAGATACAAAGGGCGATGAAGAAACATTCGATTCAATGCTGTCATTCCCAGATTCGTTATACCTTCTTCCGTTACGGCAGCGTAAAACAGAACGAGATGAAATTAATTATTTGAGATTGAGTACGAAATTTTTCATCTTTTCCCGTCTTTCTACCCTCGGCCCTGTTACCAAGATATTTCATGCAATTGTTGCTGTTTGTGAGGGGTCGTTTTGCTTCGTACCTACTCACGGTGTGATGACGATAGTTTCTATTCACTAACCTGATATCTTCTTTCGCTGCTGTCGTCCCCTGCGTCGATCCATTGTTTCTTGATGTGAAGCGGAAATAATAGCGTAATGTGGCTAGGCTTTGATTCTACAATCGTTTTGTCACGCTAAATTTCGGGATGGCACTGACTTCTCTTCTTTTATTTATAATTCACTATTCCTAAATTGTATAATATAAATTTATAGGTATTCAACAATTGTATATTACAATATACACGATACACGAACACATGAAGTGCTTAGCTGTACTTACTTTGTTGTTAACCGTCAGAGACCCCTCGTTCGACAGTTACATGTTAACGGTCAGAGGCGCTTAGCTCGACTGACTGCAGCAGGATTAACACACCGCGCCTGTAGCCACAATTTTGCCACAACGTAACATTCCAGAGTGTTATGCCTGTCATCTTTCTGTTAAATTTGTATTTAAATAATATAAGTATGAATTAAAACAAGATATTTACATTGTACAGACAGTCTTATTTAAATTAATTACAGTATATTAAATATTAATAAAAAAGGGAAACTTTTTCTCAGGACCATGCTCTATTTTTTACTAGCGTCACTTATTACGCAATGTTCTTTCGAACACAGTAAAGAGACCTTACAGAATAAAAATATAAAAACGTAAATGGTGGCAGCACTGTGTAGTATCACTATCACTCTCTCGTCAGAGGATTTATTTGAAATGTTGACTCGGCGGCAGTGGGTAGTGCAATAGACAGAGAGTTGTTGTAAACCGTTTATTTTTTGCTATGTCTTTCTACTATAATTGTGATATTTAAAATGTAATAATAATAAGAGTCATTGGGTTTCACTTAGAGGGCAGCTTCATTCTTCCCCTTTTTTTAACTCTGCATTATTATCGGCAAGTTATCTTAGGCGATAAGTTTTAAACGGTAGATACAAGTTTCAATTTTATTTATATTTCTTCATTTATGTAGTGCAATACAACAAACAGCTGTCTACAGATAAGAGGTGTGTTAATTTAAATTTATTTATGATTCATAGTCTTAGTGGGGAAGTAAATTGCTGAATCTCTGTTAAATATTTCGCACATACTTAGCAGCCCGATGTGTTATTCTCTTACATTTTTTGATACACGAATCGTAAGCAACTAGTTTATCAGGTACCTACCAGTATTTCTTGACAATCTTGGAAAGTACTCCACATTCCAAATTAATTACACCACTTGCTTATTGTTCACTTTTGTTGTTCCTATTCAGTCGTTGAAATCGTTATCAGGAAGCCACCGCCATTTCGTGCCTATTGTGTAACGCGCCTTTACATACAGATATTAATTACACAGATTGTACAAGTTTATTGACTTACATGTTTCTATTCTATGATAGATTGCAGGTAACAAGTTCCCTTAATTGCTATCAGCTAATGTTATAGGTCGTCATTCTACGGATAGATGTAATGATCAGTCTATGTCACAGTAGTAGTCTAAACTTTAATCTTTTAATAACAGACACATAATTTTCAACGTTATTGATTTTATTGTGTCCTACGATTACGTCATTCCGCTGCTATCAGTCACTGTTCGAGATTGTCTATCACTCCACCCACGATCATATTTAATTTTGGATATCAAATTTATATTAAACTTTGATCAATATTTAATTTAATTAATAAATGATTTTTCTGTCTGATTAACGACTCGGAGCTTGAGTTACAACCGAACGTGTCATTCATTGTTCTACCAAATTCGTGTTCTGGATAGTTAAGCGCATTAACAGGGCCATAATGATTGCAATCAGTCATGCCAGGCTGATTAATTATAACATTTCCTCAACATTCAGACATTCAGATAAGTTTTTACATTCACAGTGCGGTACCAATGTTGATAGGAACTCTTGCATTTGCACACAAACCTTGCACTCTCACACATACTAGTTTCATTCTTCGACACCAATCATAATTGTATTCTTTTTATTTTAATTTAAACAATATAAGTGTCAAAAAGAAGTAAATGGCTACAGATCAACCCCTCCTCGCCGGTACTGTGCGCCAAAGACTTTTTTCAAACTTTATACTGAGGACAATGTACAAACATATACGATGTTACTACTCTTTTGTAATTTGTGATATAGCTCTCTTAGGCCTTGTTCCTTCAGTTTTCTCTCATGTCGGAGTTATTGAAGAGTTAGAATGTTTTGGCTTCTTGTGAAATATTGTTAATTTTTCTACAATAAAGTCAATTATATACTTTAACCTGAGTGATTGCGGTTTTTTTTATGATCAAAGGAGTGCACAATTTTGAATAGATTACTTATTATAGCGTGCAAAAACACTTTTGTTCAGGAGCCTGTATCTTTGATCACTGTTTGCACTCTGCCAGGAAATACTAATCCGGGACGGTATTTGTGTACCACTAAGTGCAAAGTATGACTATGGTTTCTCATTTAGCCTACAGTAATTTTGGTTCTTGAAGCCCGAGCCTTTCAAGTGTACAAGTCACTCAACAATTTGACAAACTAATGTTCTTCACCAAATTGGTATCCCCTTAATTGATATGAATATTAGTGATAATAATTCTGTCCATTTTTATTTTAGTCAGAAGGTACCGATTTAATAGTGTCTTTGCTCTAACTACGTGAGAGTATGAACTAGAGCAGGGACATTAATACTGTTACAATTTATCACTGGACTTGCAATATTAGTCTCACTTAGAACGAAAAGTCTATCACACAGTCAGTCAAAATTGTAGTCAGATTTTAAGCAATCAAACACCGACCAGGTCGTTTGTTTAAGTTGAATTACTTTTTTTTTTTCGTTTATTTTATTATTCAATATATGGTGATGATAATCATTATTCTGTTTATTCTCTTATTGATGGAAGTCACCTCTCAGAATGAAGATACGCACTTGGTAAAACACCGTTTTCTGAAGCGTGACGCAGTCCGGAAATAGCTGCTGCGCTCGCAGTCTGAGAAGAATCATTAACTCCTCAAATACACCGTTTAAGATACCGTCGGTATCATAACTGCATGGGGAGGGATCACGACTCACGTTAAGTGCTCGAGAATTTCTTACCTCAGTGTGCATAACTTTTGCTTTACGACATTCCCTACATGATGGCGTTATCATGAAGCAGTAACACAGCACGTCGCAAATTTACGCGACGTTTCGCCTGAATTTCGGACGTTCACTAAACTCCCGTGCAAAAAAAAAAACTGACGTAGAATAGTTCCGCAAAAGGAAGCCGGCGTTCCATTCAGACTCTGAATTTAAAAGCTTCTCTAACTAAACCATATCCGAATTATTAAGAAAACAGGTATAAGAAAATGAGTAGTTGGCAACACTCACATCTCGCAGGGCATTTTAATGAACAAAGTGCGTAACTCGCACTTCTGTACCAGCTCAGTGAGAGGAAAGGTGGGATATAAACCCACATCGATCACGGACGTTGAAATCGACTGAAAAATTTCACACACTTCTACAAGTAAGAAAATAATGGTCTGATAAAACCGGATCTTGATATACTTCATTTATAAATGGCCTAAAATGTGAGTAACAATGTCGTCTACTCTCATACAGAAATCTTTTCCACATAAATAGATCATAAAATTTTTTGATTGAGTTTTTAGATTTTTGGTGTTTTTCAATTGTCAAAAAGGAAAATTTCTTCTTTTCCTGCTAATCCGGAAATAAAAGGTGAGCATATTCCGCCTTATACGAGATATTTAATTTGTGATTCTTTCCAGACACATTTCAGCAATTTTTCTGCTGTCTTTACTCGGATCATCTTATTTCATTCCGTAAATTACTGTATATTGTTCTTTGAAATCAGTCTGAAATCTGAATGTATGTATGTCTAGATGTGATATGTTATTCTTTTGTTTACGTTTAGTTTACTATACATCGTACTTAATTTTCACATGAAAATGGTATAGTTTGGTGTGTTTGTTAGGATGAAAGTGTTTGGTGTAAGTAAAAATTCTATTCATTCCACTTAACAAAAAGTAAGGTATGAACAAAAATGCGAAAATGATAATCGTTTCCAAAATTGTATTCCAGGCCTAACGTTTGCCACACTAATACAAATAATTTTCCTGTGGCATTTAATTGAGACTTTTAGTGAAATTAACTGTGAAATAATCAGATATCATCTATTACTTATTTGCGTAAATAATTAATATTTTAAATCAATTTAAAATGACAATGTATAGTGATACAGTAAATTTCGGTGTGGAATATAATAAGCAAACTGATTAACGTGTTGTAACATGTCTGGGAAAAATATCACAAATTGTCTTGCATAAGGCTTAATATCCCCGATATGCTCACCATTTTTTTGTGATTGTAGAGTATAAAATCAAAAATATGGGGCACAACAAAACAAATAATAGTAACTAGTCAAGTGATAATAATGTATAGGATGCGTCACAGAAATTCACAATACGTATTTCAGCACTATCAATTTCAGGTTAGGAGTTTGCGTGAGAATACGAAAAATTTCTCTATGTTTTAGTTCGATTTAGCAACTATACATATAAAAACTTTTTTATTTAAATACTAGCTGAAAACCCGGCATTGCCCGGATATTTATTTATTCGAGCGTTGAGTTAGTACTTTTCCTATCCACTCTCTCTCTCTCTCTCTCTCTCTCTATCTCTCTGTCCCTTTTCCTTAAAAAAAGCAATCCTTTCGAAGAATGCAATCGCGAAACTCAACAATAATGATTGTAATAGTATCACAGATCGATCACTTGCTGTAATGCGCGAAACGTCAAATCGATTTTTAAAGAGACGTTATAAAAGAAATTTCTTTTTCTTTCTTCATTTATTTATTTTATATTTCCTTAGCCGTGTGCTTATCCTTACAGGGAAAGAGCTGAAAACATTGTAGTGCGCATAGACCAAAGATATGGTCTGTGGCATCACGTTTCGCTGTATGTAACCTCCTTGCTATAGAGTCGCAAACGTCGCTGGCCATCAGTCCGAATATTTTATAATAATTTGACGACTTTCACCCACCATATCTTCCACCCCTCCACCCCCTTATAGCTATCTGCATGGAACTGCTATGGTGCACAACGGGAGACTTCGGACAACAATTAGACACAGAACATTCGTTTGCGTTCTGTAGTTTTCGCTGCAGAGCGAAATATTAACACACAAACATGTAGAATTTTATATATACACCGATAACTTTCCATCCCAATATACTCCACCCTTTTATCATTATCAATCCTCAAGCAACAATGCAACCAATAAAACCATTTTCAAACAGTATATATCATTTTTAAAGATTAATTATTGTTCAGCATTTCGCGTTATATTCTTCAAATTACTAAACATCTATCAGATCGCTATAAAACTGTGCCTAAAACGTTCCTCAGGTATAAATTAGTAACTGTACAAATTTTTAAGTCTCTGCTTCTTGTAGTTCGAACGTGATAAGCGCACACCGAACACACATTCACATTAATATATATAGATAAATAGCTATCCGATCGCCATATAACCGTGCCTAAAGCCTTCCCCGGGTAGATATTAGCAACTTCACAAATTTTTAGCTCTTTATGTCTTATGGTTCAGACGTGATAAACGTATACCGAACAGACATTCACATTTTTTTCAAGTGTTCCACTGGACAACGTCTGTGAAGTATGGAAGGTAGGAGGCAACGTACTGACGGAAGTAATGTTGTGAGGTAGTGTTAGAGTAACTCATAGGGTTCTCAGCTTCTATAGAAGCTGGAGTAAAATCACATCTAACAAATACAATTTCAGGTCCACAATGAACCGACCAACAAGAAAAAAAAATCAATAGTGTTTTAGTAAGGTACTCACTTTTAACCCACAGGAAGTTGTGTTACAACTTTTCATTTACTTGTTTCTCCTGTATGTATGTGAACAGCGATCGGTCGCTGCAGGTAGTTCTGCTCTAGCTTACTGTATTCCAGGTTATGTACACATCCTTTCGAACCTCAGTCGTGAGGGGCATACTTATTCATATTACCCATTTACTAGAAATTTCCACTAGTTATCGGTCAGTTACTTGAAGCTTTGGAAAATGTATAATCAATAATGTTGAAGTTTTAAGTATCGCTAAGAAAAAATAACAACTTTTTCTTTCTTTTCAGGTACAGAATCAAATCCCTGAATCACAGAACCGTAGGCACTATCAGACCAGAAAATAATCGGTCGTTAAATGGAAATCACGTAATAGGTAAGTAAGATGATTTTTAATTTTTGCCTTTTTGTCGGTGGTCCTATTACATTGTAATGCGTCGTTAGAGAAACCAAATAAAATCGCATTGCCTGTCTGCAGTTGATGAGGCTATATGCCTTTAGTGTTAATTCCTCTAGAAGCTTGGAACTTTCCTGTTGTAGAAGAATTTTCTTGTATTCCAGTTCGAAATACATAAAACTGAAACACTGTTCGTAATGCACTGCTGGACATGCCGGAGATATCACAGCGAAATTCACTCGGAGAGACGAAGCTTTAATGAGAACGCATGACTGATAATACTGTCCCATGACAAATGAGGTGCCACAGCGGAGTGGCCGAGCATTTTGAGGCGCCATGCTCCGATGCTTGAGGCCGCTCTCCGTCGGAGCTACGAATCCCCCCTCGGGCATGCATGTTTGTGCTGTCTTTAGTATAAGGTAGTTTATATGTAGTTTGTAAGTTTAGGGACTGATGACCGCGCAGTTAAGTCCCATAAGCTTGACAAACATTTGACAAATGAGGTACAATTCAGTACTGTTGCTGCCATTTCTGGCTGTAACCGCTGTTACACTCCTCAGCAGGCAATGGCAGATTTCCTGGCTGTGTTGTTGGTATGTGATAGTCCATGAACCTTCCACGTCTGTTATAGCAGAGGCCGGAGTATCCTCCACCAGTCGATCTGCGTTCATCGTCCACACATTATCGATAGGCGAGATATCAGGGAATACGGAACCCATGGCAACAATGCTAACCGGTGAGTAACGAAGAGGCCTTCAACATTGCTCGTCACGTGTGATCGCCCATAATCGTATTTTATTGGGTCTGTTGACAAGATCCAACAGAATCCAACAGAATGGCAAGGTAACAGGCTCGAAAATGCGCATATGTATAACGTTCATTGTTTACCGTAGCGGCCATGCACACCTAACGCATTACGGATCACCATACTGGTCTTGCATCTGGGGTTATGGTTTGACATTACTGTGTAATATATATATATATATATATATATATATATATATATATATATATATATATATATATATGGTGTCTGTTATGTCAGAGAAGTCCGAAAGAACAGACACCTGTTTTGATGCAACAGTTCGTATCAATTCAAATTCACGGAATTTAAACCTGCAAACGGATTAAGTTAAAAATGTATACCCAGCCAGTATTCAATCCTCGGTCTCCCTGTTTTCTAGGCGCCGGCCGCGGTGGCCGAGGTGACTGAGGCGCTCCAGTCACGGGCAGCACGACCACTACGGTCGGGGGTTCGAATCCCCCCTCGGGCATGGATATTTGTGCCGTCCTAGTTCGTAAGTAGTTCATAAGTAGTTTGTAAGTTTAGGGACTGATGACCCCGTAGTTAAGTCCCATAAGCTTAACAAACATTTGAACATTTTTTTTGTTTTCTAGGCAACTGCGCAGATCCCTACACCCCTGGGACCACAGAAATTCAAATGTTTGTTAAGCTTATGGGAATTAACTACGGGGTCATCAGTCCCTAAACTTACAAACTACTTATGAACTACTTACAATCAAGGACGGCACAAATATCCATGCGCGAGGGGGGATTCGAACCCCCGACCGTAGTGGCCGTGCAGACCACAGAAATTCTCACAGCTGTACGGATTACTATATATCACCTCCCGTAAGATATAAACTATTTAAATTTTCACTACGCACTATTACTCAATGGCGCGCTGTTTTTCAAACTGATTCACGAAAGAGTAAGTGTCTGGGAATGCCTCCACACTGAAGAAAGGGCCATTGACCGTCATAGGAGTTGAAAAAATTGCAAGTAATTGTAGGCAGGTAGAAGTTGATAAACGGTATCTGAAGGGAGGCGAGCAAGAAACGTCCGTGATATAGTGTCCCTACGGATGTGGGGGACAGCGCAACTGCCTAACAAGCAAGAAGTTCGGATTGAATCCCAGCTGGCTACACATTTTCAACATTACTCATTTGCCTTTAATGTCTTAAATTCCGTAAAACCGTATTAGTTTTGGGTGGTATTGGAGTCCAGTGCTGCATCCCCATTACGTTCTCAATACATCAACCAACCAGCGTAGCATCTTCGAATTGTTGAAGGCAGTTGTCTTCACACACCATCGGAGTTTGCCGATGGCCATATCGTAGCAGGACAACGCACAGCCAGACGTGGGCGCCAGCTCATTACATTGTTACTTTTGCTCTCGATCACCCGCCTATGGAAGACTTCAGGTATATAATTGCAAAATAACTGTCCAAGGTACTCCACACGTTGCTAAACCAAATGAATTGTGGCAAAAGCATGAACTACTGCATCCCAACATAAAATCCCGAACATCTTTGATTCATTGCCGAAGCATGTAGCAGTGGTTAAACGAGGGTAGCTCGGAAAGTAAGATCCGATTCGATTTTTCTCCGCGGCACTGCTACGATCGCAGATTAGCTCATGCGCAGCAGTACATCTGGTTCAAGTAGAACGAAATGACGTCATTTCCCGCTCGCTGTTTTGTTCGTAGTGACTGTTTATAGTGTCACATTTGACGTATTTCCGCACCGTCGTCTGGTAAACAGAGCGCGAGCATATGGAGTACCCGACCGACTGTGTAACTGAAGAGTTTCTACCTAACAGATCGCTGCATGTCATTCGCAACGGAAAGAAAGTATCAAACGTGATTGTTATTTCTGCCGTGCTGCAAGGGAGTATCATACGATCGTTGCTTTTTACACCATATATATATATAAAGTATTTAACAGGACAGTTATTTCCTATACATTATTAACCTCAGGCTGAGATGTATCTTACCCAAGGGTACAGTTGAACTGTCAGAGTTTGCTAATGTCAACATAATTCAAATCCTGCTCGATACGAAAAATCAGTGTACACTCTTACATCGGTGCACTGGATTGGTTACTGCATCAAGATAGTTACCAGATTGACGGAAAAGGCATCTTACTACAAAAGAAGGAGCTTTCTTCTTTACTTAAGCTATTTTAGCCTCTAATAATGTATGAAAAGGAAGTATCCTGTTAAATTATTGTAATTAATACAGATAATATCACAGTAATGCTCAGTTAGGTACTCAACACACACTGGAAAATAATTTCACAGTACATCGAAATATATGTGAGAGATAAAATAGAAAATTACCTCAAACCAGCTGTGGTAACTTGAGGTTGGATTTCTTGTCTTTCTTTATAGTTTCCAGATAATGTCACAAAATCCAATATAGACGACGTCGTAGATCATGTCGGAAGTTCAATGAGTTTGTTGCCTATAGAATGTCGAGAAGTCGCCACACTGGAAAATGGCAGTGAAATTCAGGAGGATCTGCAGTGTATCGGTGTGTGATGTGGCGAATGGAAGTTGAGCTGCAACATAAACGAGTATGAAGTGCTGCGTTTAGGTAGAAAGGAAGATTATATTCCAGTTTGGCAATGGCAGGAGAAACACTGGCAGCAGTTACTTCTCTTAATTGTCAGGGAATTAGCTTAAGGACCAATTTTAAATGAAACGGCTATATCACATTAGTCGTTGCAAAGGCAGATGCCAGACTGAGATTAATTGGAAGTATTCTCAGAAATGTTGTCTGTCCGCAAAGGAAGTTGGTTACGAAACATTCGCTCAACCAAAGCGTGATAATAGCTTATGAGATAGAATCCGTACCTGGTAAGGTTAGTAGAAGACATAGAAAAGCTCCAACGGAGAGGAGTACGTTTAGTTGCAAACTCATTTAGTAAGAACGAAAGCATCACGGATGTAATTAAGAAACTGCAATGGCAGACGCTGCTAGAGGAGTATTCTGTATCGCTTTGCGGTCTTCCGTTAAAGTTACGAGACCATACGCTTCTTAAAAAGTTACGCTACACTATGTCATCAGAGGTATCCGGACACCTGTAAAAAACCTACGTTTTTCATGTTACGTGTACTATACTGATATCTACGGCAAGATACTCCGTATCAGCAAACTCGGTTTTTTATTAGTCATCGTGAGAAGGGAATGGGGCGCTGTGTGGAACTCACTGACTTCGAACGTGATCAGGTGATTGGATGTGACTAGTGTCATAAATCTGTATAGGAGATTTCCTCACTCCTCTAAGTCCACTGTTTCTCACTTGGCAGTGGTAACATGAAGAGACACATGAAGCATAAAGGCGTACAGGCCTACCTCATCTGTTGACTGACCCAGAAGCCGACAGTTGAAGAGGTTCGCATTGCTGACTGGGTGCCCCACTATGCCGTAGCGTGCAGCCAGTCAGCTACGCGATTGATGCCTACACTGCGTGACGTCACACGAGAGCGCCGCAGCCTTCTCTCTAGGTGGTGTTGGTTGTACAGTGTCACACAATGTGGCGATCCGATGGCAGGGTGTGCGTATGGCGAATGCCAGCGTGTGTAGTGGCAACAGTAAAATTTGGATGCGGTGTTATTATGATTAGGTAATGTATCTCATGGAGAGATTTGCATCCCTTGTTGTTTTATGAGGCACTATCACAATACAGGCCTACATTGATATTTTAAGCACCTTCTTGTTTCTCATAATTGAAGTTCAATTGGGAGATGGCGATTGCATCTTTCAAGCCTTGTTTGTAATGCACGGCTTGTGGCAGACAATAATATCCCTGTGATGGACAGTCCTACACAGAGTCCTGATTGAATCCTACAGAACACCTTTGGGGTGTTTCGGAACGCCGACTTCGTGCCGGGTCTCAATGACCTTCACAGATACCACTTTTTAGTCCAGTATTCCGTGAAGAATGGATTGCCATTCCCCAAGACACCTTCCAGAACTTGACTGAACGTATGCCAACGATATTGGAAGCTATCATCACCATATTTAATTCCAGCGATACCAATGGAGGGCGCCAAAAATCTGTAAGTCATTTTTATCACATAGTTTATATATTGCCGCTAAATATGTTTCCAGAAGCGACCACAAGGATAATGTCAGCAGTTGACGCCTGCTCCGGCCACCGCTACTGTCCACCATCAAGGTGCCAAAGCCCTAATGATGGTCCTCTAGGACCGAAACCGGTTGCCAATAAAAAGAGCAGCAAATTGCGATCTGGACAGTAGCATTTTAATTACATTCCTGGCCATTAAAATTGCTACACCACGAAGATACGTGCTCAAAAGCAAAATTTAACCGACAGTAAGAAGATGCTGTGATATAGATAATTAGCATGTCAGGGCATTCACACAAGGTTGGCGCCGGTGGCGACTCCTACAACGTGCTGACATGAGGAAAGTTTTCAACCGATTTCTCATACACAAACAGCGTTGTCTGGTGAAAAGTTGTTATGATCCCTCATGTAAGGAGGAGAAATGAGTACGTTTCCGAGTAAGGTGGAATTTTAGCGTATCGCGATTGCGGTTTATCGTATCCCGACGTTGCTCATCGCGTTGGTCGCGTTCCAATGACTGTTAGCAGAATATGGAATTGTTGGGTTCAGGAGATCAATAGGGAACACCGTGTTGGAATCCAACAGACTCGTATCACTAGCAGTCGAAATTACAGGCGCCTTATCCGCATGGCTGTAACGGATCGTGAAGCCAAGTTTCGATCTCTGAGAACAGATGGGAACTTTAAAAGACAACAACCATCTACACGAACAGTTCGACGACGTTTACAGCAGCGTGGACTATTAGCTCGGAGACCATGCCTGCGGTTACCCTTGACACTGCATCACAGGAGCGCCTTTGATGGTGTTCGCAATGACGAATCTGAGTGCACGAATGGCAAAACATCATTTTTTTTCGGATCACGTTCTGTTTATAGCATCAAGATGGTTCTGTTTGTAGCATCGTGATGATCTCATCCGACATCGTGGTGAACGCACATTGGAAGCGTGTATTCGTCATCGCCATACTGGCGTTTCAGCCGGTGTGACGGTATGGGGTGCCATTGGTTACACGTCTTGGTCACCTCTTGTTCGCATCGACGGCACTTTGAACAATGGCCGTTACATTTCAGATGTGTTACAACCCGTGGCTCCACCCTTCATTCAATCCCTGCGAAACCGTATATTTCAGCAGGATAATGCACGACCGCATGTTGTAGGTCCTGTACGGGCCTTTCTGGATACAGAGAATATTCGACTGCTACCCTGGCCAGTACATTCTCCAGATTACTCCCAAATTGAAAACGTCTGGTCAATGGTTGCCGAGCAACTAGCTCGTCACAATACATCAGTCACTACTCTTAATCAACTGTGGTATCGTGTTGAAGCTGCATGGCCATCTGTACACGGCATCCAAGCTCTGTTTGACTCAGTGCCCAGGCGTATCAAGGCAATTATTACGGCCAGATTTGGTTGCTCTGTGTACTAAATTCTCAAGATCAATGCACCCAAATTGCGTGAAAAGGTAATCACATGTCAGTTCTGGTATAATATGTCAAATGAATACCTGGTTATCATCTGAATTCTTCTTGGTGTAGCAATTTTAATGCCCAGTAGTGTATTAATGTTAGACATCTCGGAGACTCACAGGCCGCGAAACACATGCGTCTGCCGTATCCTGTTAGGTTGCTTCCGGGGTATGGATGTAGCTGAGATGTAGAGGCAGCCGAACACGGTCCTCACAGCCGTTGCCGGTCCCCCGCGCCGGTCCGTCCCGGCTGACTGGCCTGCTGTTTAACGTCCGACGGCGTGTAATGGAGGGCCGGTGTGCCGACGTCTCCCCAGGGACGGCCGCAGTCCGGGTTAACGAGCCGAGCCGAACCGAACCGAGCCGAGCCGAGCAGAACAGACAGCCGTGGGGGAGCACGGCGCCGCACAATGCCAGTACCGACGCCTTTTGTGCACCGCATAATGGAAAGGTTGTGTCCTCTAAAGTCCACGGGTTACCCCTGCCTGCTCTTCTGCCGCGCACATCGCCTTTTATACGCTCATTAATACGCGAAAAAGCGACTCTTCTTTACTGACAAAGTACGGAGTAATGAGGGTAAAGACGAATAAGAAAGAGGCATTTTTAGATTCCGACGATAGACTGCATACAGTCGTATTTAGAGATGATCCAGGCCATCGACAATCGGGCCGGACGTTTCAGTGTCGGACCTTGTAAGATTTTAAAACTGTGCTGAAAAAGCCGGCCGTGGTGGCCGAGTGGACTGAGGCGCTCCAGTCACGGTCTGCACTGCCACTACGGTCGGGGGTTCGAATCCCCCCTCGGGCATGAATATTTGTGCCGTCCTTAGTTAGTTCATAAGTAGTTTGTAAGTTTAGGGACTGATGACCCCGTAGTTAAGTCCCATAAGCTCTACAAATTTTTTTTTGTGCTGTCCCATTAGCTTTACAAACATTGTAATTTTTCAGCACAAAAAAAGGCTGTGGTTCACAACGTCGTCATGTTTTATAAAGTGTATTCTGCGGCATTGGACCCTTACTTAGCATGAATTTGTCGCGAATCTGTAATTCAGTGCAAAGTTTCTAGTGATTGGAGAAAAGTGCAGGTGACTGCCATTTATATGAAAAGTAAAAGAACTGACCCACATAATTACAGGCCAATGTCGTTGACATCAGTTTCTAGTAGAATTTTGGAGCATTTTCTCAGTTCGAGTATTGTACATTTCCTTGAGACAGAAATGATTCAAAATGTTTCAAATGTTTGTATTGTCTATGGGACTTAACTACGGTGTCATCAGTCCCTAAACTTACAAACTACTTATGAACTACTTACGAACTAGGACGGCACAAATATCCATGCCCGATGGGGGGATTCGAACCCCCGACCGTACTGACAGTGCAGACCGTGACTGGAGCGCCTCAGTCTCCTCAGCCACCGCGGCCGGCTGAAATGATTCTTTCAATGAGTCAGCACGGGGTTAGGAAACATCGTTCATGTGAAAATCAGGTTGCCCTTTCCTCACATGACATCTTGCGAGCCATGGATGAAGAGCAACAGGCAGATTGTGTTGTTTTAGATTTCAAAAAGGCATTTGACGCGGTGCCACACTGCAGACTGCTAACTAAGATAACAGCATATGGAATAGAATAACAGATTTCTGAATGTCTGGAAGTCTTCCTACGTAATAGAGCGCAGGACGTTGTTTTCGACGGCGAGTGTTCATCAGAGTATATTGTCAGACGTGCCCAAGAAGAGTCTGATAGGACCGATGTTATTTTCTATCTACATAAATGATCTGATAGACAGAGTATCTTGTAATTTGCGGCTGTTTGCTGATGATGCTGTAGTGTATGGGAGGGTGTTGTCCTTAATTGACTGTAATAGCATACATGACGATTTAGACAAAAATTTCCAGTTTCTGTGAAGAATGTCAGGTACCTGCAAATGTAGAAAAATGATGCGCATGGGTAGGAAAATAAATCCCATAATGTTTGAATACAGCATTAGTAGTTAACTTTTTGAAGCTTCTTGATGCAGTCGCGTCGTTTAAATATCTAGGCGTAACATTGCAGAGCAATATGATATGGGACGGGCATGTAAGGAAAGTTATCAGGCGGAAAGCCGACTTCGGTTTATTCGGAGAATTTTGGAAAGATACTTTATCTATAAGGGAGACCACGTATAAAAGCTTGTACCACCACGTCTTGAGAATTGCTCAAGTGTTTGATACCGGCAAAGTATCACTTTAGAGGAAGGCATAGAAGCAGTTCAGAGGCGAGCAGCTTGGTTCGTTACTGGTAGGTTCGACCAATGCGTGAGTGTCGCGGAATTGCTCCGGGAACTCAAATGGGGATCACTGGACGAAAGACGACGCTCTTTTCACGAGAAATTCTGTTGAGGAAATTTAGAGGTCTGAAATCGAGCTGAGTGTAGAACGATCTTCCTGCCGCCTCCTTATATTTCGCGTAATGATTACAAAGGCGAGATAAGAGAAAAAGGGCTCGTATGGAGACCCACAGACGGTTTTTTCCCTCGTTCTGTTTGGGAGTAAAATAGGAAAGTAAATGCCTAGTAGTGCACATTACGGTGGCTTGCGGAGTATTTATGTAGAACTACATGTGAAAAATTATGCCTTTCGCGAGCCGTGGCTCATAAACTTCCCACAAACGATATTCCTTTATGCATTCAAGGGAATACGTGTTACCACCCTTTTACGCTCCTGGTCCCTTGTGATAGTCCGCTGCACTACCTCTGGTTTCCAGGTGCTGTTAAATATAACTTTTAGGGCTGTGTAAAGTATATTTATCACCAAATAACGCTTTTCTGGCGTTTTTGTGGAGTATTCATACCACCAAAGTCAATACTGAAAGGAACGTGGGAAATGCATAGCCGGCCCCGGTGGCCGAGAGGACTGAGGCGCTCCAGTCACGATTAGCACGGCCACTACGGTCGGGGGTTTGAATCCCCCCTCGGGCATGGATACTTGTGCCGTCCTTAGGATTAGCTAGTTCATAAGTAGTTTGTAAGTTTAGGGACTGATGATCCCGTAGTTAAGTCGCATAAGCTATACAAACATTTGATTATTGAAATGCATATACCATAGTGTCTCTTTTGCTCCTTATCAAGCATATTTACCACCAACATAGGGCACCTCAGAGTTTCTGGGAATATCTTACGATCTCTAAATGTGTCTGACATCTTGTGATACTACACAGTAGTACGTGTAGGAAAACTGAAACAATTAGTTTCTGTTTGTCGCAGGATCACTACTGTTGTCGAAAGAGATTGTGACTACGATTGGAACATTAGGTTGAGAAAGAATAAACATGAATTTTAAATGTTTTCTAAATAAAATAAAAAGAAATCGTGATTACTTGTTTTAAGACGTTATTGCAACACGTTACAGCTTAGAAAAGGTATAAGGGAAATCCATTTACCACCAAAGTGGAAATCTCAGAAACACATATTGGTGTTACATGTGCAACAATTTTTTTCGGGCATAAATAACAGTCGCCGAAATTAAAATATAATAAATTAATCACACTTATAATGCAATGCAAACAATGCGCCCTCTAGAAGTTTAAATCTAAAACTAAGTATGTTGTTTATACGACAAAGATTAAGAGTTGTGCTTTTATATGTACTTTCGCTTCTCCAGTTTTCACTTATCACTATCCGAAATCACCACCATTAAAAGGAACATGTGAGTATGAAGTCTTTCGCTTCGAAGTCCTTGCTTCTTCTCAGTTTTCTTGCCGTCACAAATACGGGTTACACACCAAGCTTTCTTCTTTATCCTCAGAGGAAAAATGGAGTGTAGTCAGCTGGAGATTTCCGCTTTCATGAGCAGATGGCGAAGACTTGTTTTCTGATTTTCGTCCTGATGGTAACGCTGCATGAGGCAGCAAATATACTTCTGTTTTCATTTTAATCGCTAGAGTCTCTCCCCAGTAGGGCGATAAACTGTATTTTATGTTTCGACTTTATGGGTTTTAAGGTGGAAAACCACTTCTTAACTGTGAACTATATTTTTGATTATGACACCCACAGTATTTTAATTATCCAAAGATGCCTCCCGAATGTAGCCGAAAATAATTACGTAATACAAACAAGAAGATTTTATCTCCCATTAAGCTATTTTTGAGCCATTGAGAATGTAAATAAAATGTTTGATACCGCCAAAGGATAAAAGTTCAAATGTTTGTAAAGCTTATGGGACTTAACTACGGGGTCATCAGTCCCTAAACTTACAAACTACTTATGAACTACTTACGAAATAGGACGGCACAAATATCCATGCCCGAGGGGGGATTCGAACCCCCGACCGTAGTGGCCGTGCAGACCGTGACTGTAGCACCTCAGTCCCCTCGGCCACCGCGGCCGGCAAGGATAAAAGAACTATCCTGTTATATACTTATAATTAATGGAGCCCCCATCACAGTAAAGCTTCGTCAGGCATTTATTACTCACATTTGAAAATGATGTCATGGTACATCGAAATATATGTCACTTGAAAGATGAAATAAAAAGAAAATAAATTCCTCATAGGTACTATGGCTGTTACCTCATGAAGACGTTTTTATATTTCTATACCATTTTCAGTCGTATTCCTTACCGATAAACATGTCAGCAAATTAAATATCTCTGTAAATGGTTACGTACGGCTGCTTTCAAGCCATTCATGGACTTGATGTTCCTAAAAACAATACAATTTTTATGGATGATATTGCTCCATGTCATAGTTTTAGCTTGATTTTTTTTTCCACCTAATGGTTTAAATTCCTTGCGGTCGTCTCGTATGTTGAGAGTCTTATTCACGAAATAAGTGGAGAATGAAAGCAATTACACTGCATACCTATAATTTGCCATGTGTAAGCGAATAAACTCTGTGTGTGTATTTTGTAGACTCACGTGGTATTGCAAGCTGCATACGTTCGCTAACATTCCGCGCTTTGTTTAAAGCCCGGGGAAAACTGGGAGACAATTACAGGCGCTCGTCACACGACAGCAGTCAACGTCGAGCGCCAGGAGGCTCCAGCGCCATATTCCATCGCGATAACAAGCCAAGCGTACCCCCAGCCATCGTAACGTCTCCTTTCCGCGCGCGTGGCGTTTCCATGCGAATTTCGCAGAACTCACTACAACGCTGCTTATTACAGCTAACGAACCGTGCAATATTTTTCGCAGTGCAGAGTGCCCGGTAGATGCCAATCACGATAATTAAACCGATGGCAGCCTCAGTAACGAGAATCTCAGGTATGAATTTCGCAGCTGTGTAAATGTCAATCCGTGTGACGAACAGACCCAACGGCCATCTGGAGTTGGAAATTAAAGGGCGGTTATTGACTGTGTGCTAAACGCGCAGTCGGACTCAAAATATTTCCAAGAAATCTTCATAAAAGCGCCAATTAATGACAATAGACATTATTTATTAATAACCTTACAGCGATATTTAACAAAATTGCTTTACTTAATTCTATGCTTCAGGAAATCAGGCGATGATGAAGGAATTAGATTGCGTAATTAGACAATAAAAGTAGTAGATGAATTTTGTTATTTGGGTAGCATGATAACTTCTCATGGCCGAAGTAAAGAAGATACAAAATGCAGAATGGCTATGGGGAGAAGAGCGTTTCTAAAGAAGCGAAACTTGTTGACGTCCAACATTAATTTAAATGTTAGGAAGTCCTTTCTGAAAGCATTTGTCTGGAGTGTAGCATTGTATGACAGTGAAACGTGGACAGTAAGGAGTTCAGGCAAGAAGATTATAGAAGCTTTGGAAATGTGGTGCTACAGACGAATGATGAAGATGAGATGGGTAGATCACGTGACTAATCAGGAGGTGCTTAACCGAATCGGGGAGAAAAGGAGTTTTTGGCATATCCTGACTAAGAGAAGGGATATATTGGTAGAACACGTTCTGAGACATCAAGGAATCGTCAACTTAGCATTAGAAGGAAGTGTGTGGGCGTAAAAATCGTAGAGGGAGACCAGGGGACGAATACGGTAAGCAGATTCAAAAGGATGTAGGTTGCCGAAAGTATTCTCAGATGAAGAGACTTGCACAGGATAGGGCAGCGTGGAGAGCTGCATCAAACCAGTCTGTGGATTGAAGACCACAATAACGCTTCATTATAAAACAGTAAAGCAAACTAGATGTCTATTTTTCTTACCTTATGCAGCGGTCTGCTCCAGGGCAGTTAACTAATGGATATTGCTGAAAGTCTGTCTCTAAACGCTGTCTATTTCGGCTATTTCCGTTTGCTACCGACGTCGCATGGCTGGGGTGTTATTGAAATTAAAGAATGGTTGTACCTCTGCTGTTGACGGCTAGAAAGCAAGGCTACTATGTGATTGGTAGGCAATAACGAAACGGCAAATTCAACAGCTTGCTTATTCTCTGTTGCCTGTCACCTACTAGAATAGCTTTCCAGCCATCTGAAACAGTAGTGAAGACAACAGCACACCGTACAGCCGTGCACATCACACACCATCTCCAGAACTATCTAGTGACATCCCAGGTGAGTGGTGTAGGTTGCAAACAGATAACCGAGCCTTCAGCAGTATACAACAGTTAACTACCCATAAGAGAAGTGCTGCATAGTACTAAGCCAGCATTTTCATCAAACTGACACGGCCATTTAAACCCGTCTATTTACAATAGAGCCATGTATTGGAAAGAAAGTTAATAATAATTCAAAAAAGTAAAAATGTATTATCTAATTTTACTTATTTCTGTTATTAGAATAATAAAAATAGAAATAAGGATCACTATTTTACGGAATTTGTTTGCATGATAGAATACTAAGGCCTCGATTGAAATAATAAAGCTACACTTACACAGCCGTTATTTCTGGTTGAGTCCATAGATCATAAACATTTATTGAAAATAACTCACTTCAATGAACAACGTTCGAATTTTAAGTACAGACTGAAATCTATTTCATTGTAAACATCGTAGTTAGTACGAATTCATTTGATATTTATACTTGAATATCTGGATTACATCGTATTTAGTACACATTTCACGTATGGGTTACCGTTACAGTAGGTATTAGAAATGTCTTCGTTGCATTACTGAGCTTACCTCTGCGATAAATTTTGAATTCCTTCGGAAACCCCTAGGTCATTTGAGAATTGTTGACAAGCGTGCACAACTCTCCGGTCTAGTTCTTCAATCCTGTTCTTTTTCCCACACTTTGCTTTTGAGGTGATCCCAGACACAAAAATCCAAAGGACTTAGGTGTATATGGACGCCAAGTTAAAGGTCCGCTTCAACCTATCCATCTTTAGCCATATCTGCGCTTTAGCCGGCCGCGGTGGCCGAGGAGACTGAGGCGCTTCAGTCACGGTCTGCACGGCCACTACGGTCGGGGGTTCGAATCCCCCCTCGGGCATGGATATTTGTGCCGTCGTAGTTCGTAAGTAGTTCATAAGTAGTTTGTAAGTTTAGGGCCTGATGACCCCGTAGTTAAGTCCCATAAGACTTACAAACATTTGAACATTTGATCTGCGCTTTATATGTCGTCTCACAGCAGCAGCAGCAAACTGTCAGAGCTCCAACTACCTAAGTAGGATGATATTTTCAGTTATATCAGTGAAATGTGAACTAAATCCGATGTAAATTTAATAGTCTAAATTTGAAAGTAATGTGTACTATCTAGGACGATGTTTACAATGACGCCAGTGGCGACTTGGAAACAGTAATTCTTAATTATCTCGCACACGGTTCGTTTGTGGACCCATGTTTACTGGGACATTTTTTCTTCAAATATCGTATACTTTCAACCGTGTAAGTTTGCGCCATTCTTTTTCGTACACTCTGTCAGTGAAAAGTGGTATAGTAGGAGCGCTTACGCGAAGGAAACAGTCTTCCGAAAGCTGCAGAATTCAAACATTCAATTTTCAGAAAAAGGCGGTCCATTAATAACTGAACTGTGAATGAAATTAACCTGCTGAAACCGGTAGTCGAAATTGAAATTATAAGCGATCTTACCTGTTGTCCTTAATAAACTGGCTTGTTACTGCAGCTGCTTTCCCCTTTCTATTCTAAATCCCTCGTTTCTTTTCCTGCGATGTTTATTCTAAGACCTGTTAAGGTTTTTTCCGTACTTCCATAATAACAATGACGCTTTCCCCTCATCACTTGACATTACGTAAACATAATGTGAAGCAACATTCCCAGACAATACTCCATGCCTTCCTTCAAATACGAAATATATTCCTTCGTTATTTAAAATCGAAACTATAACTCCCCCTCCCCCCATTTTTTTGCATGCCACATTTTGCAGCTAGCAAATGTATTGCAGTGTTGTTGATATATGTTCAAGACGAGGGAAAATATGTTGCCAGTGTCGGAAAGAAGTTTTTATTTCCGAAAACGGTGTTCGATATTTTGTTTTTAACATTGATGTTCTCATAGATCTATATCTTTAATACGAAAATACCAATTTATAAATATGGCAATTCTATGTATGTCAGTACAACCAATGTCGATGCGGTAGTCTTATCCTTTCCAAAAACAAATGTTTTATAAACTGTGTT
Organism: Locusta migratoria; assembly: GCA_026315105.1. Lineage (NCBI taxonomy): Eukaryota > Metazoa > Arthropoda > Insecta > Orthoptera > Acrididae > Locusta > Locusta migratoria. Next base: position 432,707,836 of record CM048747.1, read on the forward strand.
CACAGTCGTTTTTACTATTGAAGTACATTTAAAAATTGATTCTGCCGCTTTTCTGTTGTTCTAATCATTTAATATTCTCTATTTTTATTTTTCGTGTCAGAAGTTCAAGAAATGAGTATACAGAATGCAATTTACGTAATAAGTCAATGCACATAAAATTAATAAACCATTTATATTTATAAATACAACATAAACATTACCCAGAGACATATTTTGTCTCCATATCTGTTAATGGTATTAACCTGAATTAGATGAATTGACTTTAAAAATTTTCCGCGGCTTATATTCGAAATCGAGACCTTCTGTTACTAGGCAGATGACATAACCATTAGATCGCCGAGGTTTAATATCTTTATCCAGATTTGTTTCACGGTAAAACGATTGGTGTAAGATAATCATTATTTTAAAACTGAAGTTTATACAAGAGTTGTGACCCGTATCTGGCTACGTGGATTGCATTATTGTCAGCCAGGGCCAGTTCCAACCCTGTATAAAAGTCGGGGCAGTCACCACACTTCAGAAGTGGGCTCCAAGTTTGCTCTTCCCTACACCCGGTGCTCCATTGCTTCAGGTTGTCCTTAGATCTTGCAACACCGGAGTGCGGTCAGAGTAAAGACTTCCTCGTACACTATCCTTCTTGGTAGCCGGTCGGCAGAGTTTCTTCAACTCATTCCGAGTCATCATGGTACCTTTGTTTCCATAATATAGACCTGGCTTTACTAGGATCTATGTCAAGTGGAACAAAGATCTATAACAAACTCTTCCGGGATTTCAGTGGTGGTGGCTGATGTTCGTGAAGAGAGTGAGCTGGGATGTTGCAGGCCCGTTGTCTCTCGTTATTGGCAGCAATCTCACGCCTGATATACGGAGGGGCCATGCCTGTGAGTGAGTTCAGTTCCTGTTTCGGTGTCGGCTTCAGACACCCTGTGACCAGCCTGCAGTTTTATTCACGAGGTTGTCGACTTTTTGCGTGGGCAGATTTGTACGACACTAGGCAAGCATAATCAGCAGCAAAGTTCTATTTTTCGTCTAAAAATAAGTTAAGCCTTAATAACATTCACGATGCGTTTTACATTTTGCTTAGATTGATGCAACCTATGAGGAGATTTCGTGCGTTCTAGAGTATACGGTACTACAAAAGGAGCTTACGTCAGACTCGAAAAAGTATAACTAAAATACTTTACCATCACACAGTTGTTCGGAGTCACTGTAATAATACACTGTAATACATGCACAGTTAATAACACTAAGTTGTATCAGGCTGAAATTCAGTAAAACGAAAGGTGCTTTCCAGTGTAATATAGAAAAGTAGCTTAAACTAGAAAGAGTTTAACTTAAATAAAATTCTGTCGTACATTTGTTTGGGACCATGATACTTTCTAATACATGTACAGTTAGACGAACATCAGTTTTCTCAGTAATAGTATAATAAAATGTAACCTTTTTAGGTTTTCTACCTAATGTTACCTCATATGTAACTGTTTTTTTTTTCTTGTAAAGCAAAGTGACCTAAAAACGTGAACCTCCGAATCTAATACCTGCAGGTAATTTTTTCCTTCGTGCCGACCTGCGACCTGCAACAGCTGTTTCTAGCGTTAATTAAATTCGGTTACTAATTAAAATGCTCGAAGCAGAAGTACTCTGAATATCATAGTATCAGTGACCGTTTATATCTATACTGAAATTCTGTTGCCTGATTCAAATTGGAATACTTGTTTTTGCGTGTTTTTGGTGTGATAAATTCATAGTTTTCCTCTGGACTGAATTCGGTCCTTTGGTCATTTTAGCGTCCACCCTGTGACGACCCAGTACCTCGAAAATCTTGACCATGTTATATACTAAAGAGCCAAAGCAACTGGTATAGGAAGGCGTATGCAAACACAGAGAAATGTAAACACTCAGAGGACCGCGCTGCGTTCGGCAAACATATCTTAGACAACAGGTATCTGGCGCAGGAGATGGATCGTTTACAGTAGGCTATCACGATTTCAGTAAGTTTTAACACGGTGTTATACTCGGATCACGAGAGATGGTACACAGCAACTCCGAGGTATTGATAAGGTGGGGATTTTCTGGAACGACCACTTCACGAGAGCACCATGAATATCGGGAATCCTGTAAAACACCCACCGGCATAGCTGAGGCAGGAAACAATTTTGTAACAACGGGGAGAACGACTACTGAAGAGAATCGTTCAGCTTGACAGTAGTGCAAATTTTCCAAAATTTCTGCAGATTTCTATGCTGAGGCAATACGTGTCAACGTGCGAATCATTCAACGAAATATCATCGACATTGGCTTCTGTAACGGAAAGCCTTGCGCTTGTTGACTGCGCGAAACAAAGCTTTTCTCATCGCTTTGAGCCGTCGACAGCGATATTGGACTTGAAGTGAGACAGAACTTCATCCCTGCTACTGCCTTACATCAACTCAGTTTTGCACGTTTAAACATGTTCATTTTCACTGTTGTTAGCATTTTTTAATGGTAATGACAATTAGTATGTGATTTTCAAAAAAGTGTTTATTTCCTGACGTTTAATGTGCGGAGGCAACTGGGCAACACAGGATAACCGCATCTTCTCTGTCGGCACCACAGATGATATAGCTGGCCATAAAACTTCGCGGGTCGACAGCTACTGGAAAAGATATTTTCAGGGGACGCCGTTGCCAATGGTCATAATCGAATCAATAAAAATAATAGAAGAAACAATATTGTAAATGGATGTCAAAACGAGGTTCAGTACTTGTAATGAAAGTCAAGTGTTAGCATCTGGTTTATTAACGGATGTTAAGCGAAATAAAATTTGAAAGTTTACTTAAAATGTGCAGGTGTTCGAGAAAATTATTTCCGCCGTTAAGAGATTCAAATGTTGAATTACTTTGCTGAAGTTTAATTTTGAAGATCACAACAAAGATTATTCTAGATTTTATTCAGTGATTAGTGATTAGGGACTAAATACATTTGTAGTGTAAAAAAGTGTGTTCAAGTATTGTGATTAGATATTTTTATAACTCGTTCATCAAACGTATCTGTGCTTTAGAAAAAGAAAAGCAGGACTTTCAACGAATTTTTTAGGAAATTTTATTGAATTACATATCAAGCTTTAAAATTTTAAAAGCTAACTATTGGAGTTCGAACATTTTATATTGAACAAGGACCTGTTATTGAAAACTGTTATTTTTTATGGAATTGATATATCCATTACTTTTCGATTGTGTAGGATCTGTAAGGAACGAAGTCTGATGCGGTATACCTAAACAATTACATTTACAATCTTTGAATCTTCTCGCAGCTATCATCAAAGTTATTAAAACTAATTCGGACGTTCCTGTGATGAATGCGGACGACTGGACATGCCGGCACGGTGGCCGAGGGGACTGCGACGCGTCAGTCACTGTCTGCACGGCCACTACGGTCGGATGTTAGAATCCCCCCTCGGGCATGGATATTTGTGCCGTCCTTAGTCTTAGCTATTTCATAAGTAGTTTGTAAGCTTAGGGACTGATGACCCCGTAGTAAGTCCCATAAGTTCTACAAACATTTGAACATTTTCGACTGGACACATGGCCTGCTCTGACGAGTCTCGCTTCCAGTTGTATCGAACGGATGGACGAGTACGTGTATGGAGACAAACTCGTGAATGCATGGACCCTGCATAGCAGCACAGGACTGTTAAGGCTGGTGGAGCTTCTTTAATAGTGTGAGGCGTTTGCAGTTGAATCGATTGGGGACTCCTGATGGCTGTAGATATGACTCTGGCAGGTGACATGTACTTCCGAATCACCTGCATACATTCATGTCCACTGTGCATTCCGATCGACTTGGGCAATTCCAGCAGAATAATGCTACATCCCACATGCCTAGGAATGTTAGAGTGAGTTTAAATGCCTCCAATGGCCAACAAACTCCCTAAATAAGATCATTATTGAGTGTATCTGGGATACCTTGCAACATGCTGTTCAGAAGCGATCGCTTCTTACGGATTGGTAGAGAAAGCTGCTAGATGTCCTCCAGTACTACTTCAGACATTAGTCCAGTCCATGCCACTTCTTGTTGCGGCTACTCTGCGAGCTCGACAAAGGGAGGTGTACCAGATTATTCGGCCCTTCAGCGTAGTTTGGAAAGCCTTGTTTTCAGGATTTCTTTTACTACTTTACCGATTTGCCTACGTAAGCACTCCTAGTCAAAGACTTCCGTGCCGTTTAAAAGGTCTGGACTGTATAGCTCATTGGCCTACTCGCCAGTGTAACACCAGTAGCCCCACCCCGGATGGTCAGTTGCACGGAGCCACGCTAGAGCGCCTGCCTGTCGCTTCACTGGGCAACCCCATTACTCCTTCGCGCAGTCATGCAAAGTGTTCCGGCGGTGCGTCACTGGCGACAATCGCCGGCAGCTCAATCATGGCCGGTATTCAGATTTACGTTACGGATCAGTGCTTTATTGGCAGGCCACCCATATTGTCATTTGTGTTTTGATGGCGTGCGCTATCCTCGCCAAACATTTTTTTGACCTTATTGCACGTTCGTTATATTGCTGCATGCCGACAATTACAAATGTGTTTTTTAATGAATATTTTCTGTGCGGGATTTTACAGTTTCACGAACCGTGGTAATACTGTTGCGATTCTGACACACAGGCAATCACAAAAGATTGTAATTATATGCTTTCAATCTCTGCAGAACTGTAATAAATTAACTACTTCTTTATCATTTAAAATTTTTACAGATGTTTCTAATTCTTAGAAAGGGAAGGGGGGCGATCTCTTCAACAAATTTATCATATAAAATAATCCACAATCGCTATTTTTTAAATTCAGATGAATGGATTCAGCAGGTTATACTGCCATAATCGGATCTGTAACCGTACATGCCAAATCTTACTCAACATGCTGTAATAAAGATCCGAGAATGCCATGTCACTACACAAAATCTTTTTTATAATATTATGTGTTATGGGCTACTTTAAAACATTTATTACCTAAACTACCCATCCACATCATAATATGGTACCACATGGCGCTATTAACGTAACATTTGAGCATCACACTTTCTCTGATGTCGAGAACAATGATATCAAATGCATGAAAAAGAAGTTACAAGTGATAATTATGGATATTGCCAATTATCATGTCACTCAATATATCGTCCATTAATCGACGACAGTTTGAACACGAAATCAGGGGACATTTTAGTAAAGGTCATTCACTTAAGATAATAAAAGATGATGATCTAATAAAATTATTACGTTTCTGATATCAGCAGAAAATATATGCCTCGTAGGCTATTGTTAATGTTGGATATCTCTTATCCAAAGTAGGCAAATTTAAGTATGTATATTATTACAAGAAAGTGTTACAATAAAATAACTTATATTTTGGTTAATATGTAGGTCAGTTATTTGAAATACACGAAGATCAGAACATCAAATAAAATCGCTTAAACTAGGTATCTCATCTGAAAATTGTGTGATGATCCAAATGTTTGTACTGTTGTCAAAGCTGTAATGAGTTTAGTAGATCAACAACTTTTCTGATATTAGTAGGATGAGCTGTATAAATATTACACCTGATGTACTATTCAACATATTGATAGTCAATGTCGATAATTTTATTTGTTTTTCATGAAGAGATGATCGTTGTTTTCGACATCAGAGAAGTTCGATTATCAAATTAATATTATTTTTATAGCGCTATCGGTTACTGCGTTGTGGTGTGGACGGCTAGTTTAGTCAATAATTGTTTAACGGACACCACCTGTTACTGTAGAAAGATGTGGCAGACATTTGTATTTTATGCCGAAACTATGCTGGGAAACAAGTACAGTTTTGCAGGGTGTTCTCTGTGATGAGAAGCATCTAAATGACATGTGGGTTTCATAGGAGTGGATGTATATCGACGATACGTATTTCTCTGCTTAAAGATCCGATGCTGACAGCACAATCTGTCGATACCGGTCATCTAAATGAAAGATAATCAGCGATATTGACAGTTTTTCGCGTCACAAATTAAATTTTCAAATAGACCACATATGTACTCGTGCTTGTTGGCAGCTGCTGTACATCGTCGGTTTCGATAAAAGATATTTCGGAAATCAGAAAATGACGTTTAATTAAGAATAATTGACTGTGATCCAGAAACAAGATGTGGTGAAAAAGTTTCATTGACGGTGTAGGACATTGCTCAAGATTTCAATAAAAATAACACACAACCCTTACATTGAAGTATTTATCATGTTAGATGTTCATTTGGGTCTGATGATTGAAACGATGTGTAAGAATAAGTAGATGGTGACGCCATATTTATGGAGAAGAAAATTCATCGAAGGTATAATGATAATTAATAACTTATGAATAGTTGAATGACAACCTACAAAATTTGTGACCTATGTATGTAAGAATACAGAAATCTCACATTTGCTATTAGTCTGGGAAGATCCGTCTGTGGTGACTGGATAGGGCATTGGTAGAGTAGTCATTTTATGATCAAATTTGCTGAAAGGACAAAAATAATTATTTGATTTTAACAACTTTTTTATGCTACGACGTGATTGAAACTTCCATAATAACTTAGCGTTTGTTACTGAAAATAACCAGTAGTATAACATTTCCACATCTAAGCGTTGCGGCCGCGGCGGAGTGGCCGAGCGCATTGAGGCGCTGTGCTACGATGCGCTAGGCCGTTCCCCGTCGGGGGTTCGAAACCCCCCTTGGGCATGGTTGTTATTGCTGTCTTTAGTATAAATTAGTTCATACGTAGTTTGTAAGTTTAGGGATTGATGACCCCGCAGTTAAGTCCCATAAGCTTAACAAACATTTGAAAACATTAAGGGATACGAGCAATTACAAAATGACGTTCAAATGTTTGCGAAGCGGAATGGAACCCCCGACGGGGAACGGCTTCGCGCATCGGAACAAGCGCCTCGATGCGCTCGACCGCTCCGCCGCGGCCGAAATGACGTATTTCCTTTTCGTGCACATTCACGTCTCCAAGGCTCATGCAAACACTCGTCGGGAAATTTATTCTTTTGGTAATGGCATTGCGGTCTGTGATGCCACGTCGCGGATTGCGTGGCCGCTCCCGCCAGAGGTTCGACACGTCCCTCGGACACGGGTGCATGTGTTGTGCTTATGTTAGTTTGAGTAGTTTCTAAGTCTAGAACCCATGACCTTAGCAGTTTGGGCTCTTGGGTTTACAAAAATTTGAATTTTGATCCCATAACACATGAATGTAATCAGAAGACTCACTTAGTCAGTGAACAGTGAGTCAATAAAACTTCAGTATCATTACACTGAGTGAAGGTACAACTAGAATTCAAAGCATTAAATAAAATGGCATAACTACTGAAACAATATGGTAAAACATTGGTTTCACCTTGTAACTGTGATGATGTCCTTCGCCGATCACAGCGTCGCTTAGAACGGATCGCATGCTTATTACTGTTATTAACGTATAGCCAGTAATGAACTGCTGGGTGGAGAATTCCGCAGTTTTTCTTAAAATATTCCACAACATTCAGCGTTACAAACACACGAATGTGCTTGAGTCTTCCATAAAATATGAGTAGTAAATTACTTCATAATAATGAGACTTGATCCAGTGACCTGCATATTACAAAACAGCGACGGTAACCTGAAGTCAACTGTTTACTAATGCTCGAGCCAACTCTAAAAAAAGGTTTGTAAATCTATCGCACCAAATTGCGTGGTCATCAGTCCGTAGCTTACAAACTACTTAAACTAAGGTGAACTAACCTAAGGACAAACACACAAACTCATGCCCCAGGGAGGACTCGAACCTCCGACGGCGAGTAAACGCGCGCTCCGCAGCGAGGCGCCTTAGACCGCTCGGCTGCTCCACCACACCTCGAGCCAAATCTCAGTGTTCCATTTTCCTCTTCAGTGATTTGTAATAATGACAGTTCGACAAACCGTAGTGCTTCGGTATAAAGTAATAAATAGTACCACTGAATTTCTTCTTCCAGGCCTTCAATCCAGTACGTTTGACGATGAGTGTTACGGTAAAAGTTTTACTTCATCGGTTAAAATATTATCGAAAAATATATTTCTACTTAATAGTAACAACTTCAAATACATTGAATGGAAAACACAACCTTATGACATCCAGTAGTTTTCAATTGGACCAAAAAGATTTTACAGAGGTCGAGAGGGAGATTTAAAAAGCAGTATCATCTTGCATCTAAGATTAAAGAAATCTATGCAGATCAAAGAATTTCTCAGTGTCAGTTCAGTGCACCGCCAATTTCGGCGAAGTCTTTGTATCTAAATGTGTTACGCAACATATCTGAATATATTCCAATAAATATATAACATTTTCTTCTAATTATCTACAACAGTGGATAAGCTGCATGGACGAGTAGCGGTACGAACCGCTAGGTACACAGATACTCGGCCTCTGAGGTAATGACTTATTTCATAAGCAATAACAGGAAACCTTTCACAGCTTGACAATTACCGTGGAAACCATTAACTGGATGGAGAGGGAAAACGTGTAATTCCATCCAGCTCAAGGCAAAATGTAATTAGTCTGTGATTACAGAGAATAATTTATTTTCAGCCCCGAAACAACCTGTGATGATAACCCTAGAGAGTTTGTACGTTGAAATATTAATCATTCTGCAATATCAAATGTGCAGTTAAAGCATTATGTACGAGTGACAGCTGAGAACTAATTTAATAATTAGCCATTTTGCGCGGTGCCCGTACTGGCAATATCGTCGCGAAATTCAATGTAAAGTCCATCGTTGTTATTCGTTTCTAATGGTAAATGATAATCACTGAAGTTCGTTTGCACGCATACAGTGACACTCTAAATTGTTAACTATCAGAACAAACAATTGTCTGATAGCCATGTGCATGTAAGCAATTCAGTATATCACAACCGTATAATACCATTTATTGTCAGACCACGTGTGACAGATAAATTAACATTTCCATCCAATCAATTATATTTATAACTCCAAATGTAAGTAAAGGTGGTTAGGGGAAAAATAGTGAACGCTTCAGTGGGGACTAGATTGAGCTTAATTCTGAAACCTGAAGAGTTTCTTCGTCTGGTGTACTTAAGTCGGATACCTTATAATATTCCGTGTCATGGTATATTGTATTTTAATCAGAAACACGCATATTGTGAATGGATCAGTGAGGCCCACTATTAAAAATTATTTTTTTCCCAGGTATTACTTCAGATTATTTGTATAAGACTATTTATGTTGAAATACACACTGGAAATAATCAACATTTATCATATTTTTACAAGATATATTTATTATAAAATTTTAGTTTAAAAAATAATACACCGCACTTCAATGTACTTTTGTATAAATTTTTTGAAGAAAACTCTCATTCGCCGGCCGCGGTGGCCAAGGGGACTGAGGCGCTCCAGTCACGGTCTGCATGGCCACTACGGTCGGGGGTTCGAATCCCCCCTCGGGCTTGGATATTTGTGCCGTCCTACTTCGTAAGTAGTTGATAAGTAGTTTGTAAGTTTAGGGACTAATGACCCCGTAGTTAAGTCCCATAAACTATACAAACATTTGAACATTTGATTTTGAAAACTCTCATTATTCCTTGATTCTTATATAAATTAAATTCAAATGAAAAATTTTCAAAAATTATATTGTACTAAATTTCTATGCCCGTCTCATTAAGTTATGCAATTCCTTCAGTGCAATAAATGTTTGCCGCGGTGGAGCGGCCGACCGCATTGAGGCGCTATGCTACGATGCGCGAGGCCGATTCCCGTCGGGGGTTCGAATCCCCCCTAGGGCATGGATGTTTGTACCGTCTTTAGTATAAGGTAGTTCATAAGTAGTTTGTAGGTTTACGGACTGATGACCCCGTAGTTGAGTCCCATAAGCTCTACAAACATTTGAACATTTATTTTATGGGTGATTGCTGGCTCTTGGTGTGGAATGATTGACAGCTGTTACGTCAGTCTCTCCTCGGTCTCCAGTGTTTGCAGTAGCCCCTCTTCCGTTTGTTTGGCCTTGAACAATTTCCTGCTCTTTGCTCCAAACTTTGATCTTGTTAGGAAGAATTTTGGTTATTCGTTCCCCTTATATTGGTTTTGCTATATCAATGTTCTCTTAGTTATAGCCATTTTTGGAAAAAGAAAATATTTTTATGGCTTCTCTGAAGTGACATGTACATGTGACACACAAGCATTTATTGCAGCACTATGTTGCGCGTTGTAGAACAGACATGTGCGGTAAAGCATCACAACGTTTGGTACAGGTTTTGCTGTGCTGGCGAGTTTATTTGATGCTTTAACTCTTCCTATCGTTTTGTTGTAATGGGACATTATACTACGTCACGCTTATTGTGCTCTTCAGTGGACAGGATAAAGTAACCGCGCAATGAAGATTGTGAAAGACTTGTTTTATTTTCCTTTTGGATCTTACGAAACAATGTTATATTGTCCCGGTACTTAGAGGTGGTTGAAAATACTTTAGTGATCTAAGTTTGCTGCTTTTACTAAGGAACCTATGCCTTATTCTTTCCGAGAGGCCATACTAATGATTTTTTTTTTTATTTTTTTTTTTTTTTTTTTTTTTACTGTGTAGTTCCCATCAAGACTCTCACCTGGGGAAAATGTTTGTTAAATTTAAGTGACTTAACTGCGGCCTCATCTGTCCCTAAACTTACAAACTACTCACGAATTAACTTATACTAAAGAGGGCTCAAACATCCATACCCGAGGAGGTATTCAAACCCCCGACCGTAGCGGCCGTGACTGGCGTGCCGCAGACCGCTCGGTCACTGCGACCGGCCTCACCTAGGCCTTGGCCACGTTTCGCACAGCGGCGACAGCCGCGAACGCAAGCCACTAGAATACGACATTGGTCAAAAGTAATCATATTACACTCGTTAAATACAGTAATCTATAGTATATTTACAATAAACATTACTCTTGACTCTGGTGGTTGGTTTATAGGGCACACTGTCCATTAAGTGACCTACACATCTCCAACTATATTAGATCCATTAGAGAACGATACTCCACCTTATGCTGCTTCACTCAGATCATTCTCTCCACTTCCATCTGATTAGTTATCACCACCACTTTAAAAATCTAGAAAATTCTGAATACCTGCATTTCATCAAGTGACTCATTCACATGTCATGCTGATTGAATATCATATACCAAACGAGTAGCCATTTTGACACACAAATTGTGATTAATGGTGTAGTTATTTTACATGTATTTATTGTTACGTCAATGTGGAATGCCTCTGAGGAGTTGTATGCCATGCAGCACGAATCGAATGTATTCCTAATAAGATTTTGATAGCGATCAAATGAATATTTCTGATTGTGTCTAAATTTTCCATTCATAATATGTCAAACCTATTTCTCTCCTCAATGATTTAAGATTTAGAAAAAAATTACGGACAAAATAACGTGTCACCTATCTGAGGATTACCTAAGATTCCACCACAATGTTATTTGCGGTTTTCGGGGTTTATTGAAATTTCTGGGCCAAACCCATTCACAATAGGAAGGCTGTTGAGAGAAAAGAACGCTTTGAAAGAATACAGATAGGCAGTTTATACACATAGGACATGCAGCCTTTTTTTCCCCAGGAGAAGTTAATACCATTTCGGCCATGTTACGCCCGCGGTACAAAATCAACATCGATATCGTTGTAAAACGCTACCTTTCCGTAAAATTTGCCTTCGGAGGTTGTTGTGACCATACACTGCCGGTAATGAAGCAGCATGATTTGAGCAGATGAGCAGGCTGCCTCCCAGACATATGCGCGAACCGTACCGTCAAATCAGTGAATATGAATCTGGGAGCATTGGCTAGAGAGCGTGTGATGTAGCCATCTGGGAAATGGCAGCTCTAGTGGAACGAACTATTTTGACAATGCAGTTGCTGTGTGCAGGTTGATTCGCTGAATGCAGCAGGACACGACGAGATGGACCAGGTCACACCGCCCAGAACACTAGAAGATCGGCATGGAGTATTGAAGCAAATAACAACACCAAGTCCCCTACTTCAGTGCACCAGTCAGATTCTTTTTTAGAAGGTGCTGATTCGATAGCTCCATAACAAGCTATGACATACTACCGCTCGCTCAGCGAAGTATTCGTACCTTATCTGTGGAATGTTGCACAGATCACTGCAATATTCAAGAAAGTCAATAGGAGTGATCCGCAAAATTACAGGCCTATATCATTGACGTTGGTCTGCAGCAAGAATTTGGAACATATACCTTCGCCAAACATTATGAACTATCTCGAACAGAACGACGTCAACACGGTTTCAGAAAGTATCGTTCTTTACCAAAATGTATCGATGTGTGCTATCTACAAAGGCCGTTAAATCGATTCCATATTTCTAGATTTCCGGAAGGCTTTTAACACTCTATCTCACAAGCGGCTTCTAAACAAATTTCGTGCTTATATTATATCTCCACCTGTGCGATTGGATTCTGGATTTCCAATCAGAAAATACACAGTAAGTAATAATTTACGAAAGGTCATCGAGTAAAATAAAAGTAATACCTGATGTTTACAAGAAAAATGCTCTCGGGCTCCTACTATCCCTTTAGAAACGATTTAGGAGACAATGTGAGCTGCTCTCTTACAATGTTCGCAGATGAAGCTGTCGTTTTGGTATAGTCTCCCAATGATCAAAAGCAGCTGAAAAATAGTTTGCTGCCATGTCAGTTGATGCCTTCTGTCTGAAAGTACAGTAAAATAACGTCATCTGTGTACAAGTGTACTTACAACCGTCATCAGTGCTAGGATTTAAGCCCTTAAAAAATATTGCCTGGCTCCAGTTTCTGAAATAAGTATATTTTTTATAATTTATTCACATGAGAATCTCAGTTTATTCTTACGTTTGATAATGATGACAAAGATCATCGAAACAAGTTACGTCATTTGAATAAAAGATTTTTCTGTGTCTTGTGAGTATGACTTAACCACTAATATATATATATATATATATATATCAATTTCAGTCACAGTCCTAAACAATAATGTCGAATATAATATTCCCTTTATTTTATTAACCACTAATCGGCTTTCAAGGCCATCTTCATTCTTTAACTGTTTTTGTCAAAGAGGTTGCATTATTTCCTTACAGACTTGGAAGAAATGTTATTCACCTAGGTTGGAGACCATAATTAATTGGCATATTTTACTATGCTGTGGTAGTGCAATTGAATATGTAGAACATTAAACAATTATATATATATATATATATATATATATATATATATATATATATATATAGGGGACCAGGAAATCAATAATACATAATACAATTTAGCTACACATTAAAAACTTAAACCTTTACAACATTTTAAATGGATTAACAATTTCGAAAAAAGACCACTTGAAAAGCATGCTAAAGAATATTTTGAATATTGGGTAGGAACCTATAAATAGCCTTCAAATTGGATAATATACCTATATAACATCATAAACAATTCATCATTGCAACAAAACAAAAAAAACTCGACATGAGGGCTGAAGAATATTCTCCGTGGCTGCTACATCTTACAGTTATAAGCACGAGTAACGTCAATAACATAAAAACTAATTATATTTGGAATGTGGTGCATTTATCGTAGTCATAGGCGGTTAAGCTATTCTAGAAAGAGGGCAGCGAATTATTTAAAAATGTTACAACGGTACATTTACTGTTTAATCTTTATTTATGGTTTGCTACCCAAATATGTAAGTATTCTTTCGCACGATTTTCAGGTATTCCTAATTGATTTATTGAAATTCTAAACATATTTTAAATCATATATAGCTTAAATTTTCAATTTATAGCTATGTCTGATTCTCCTCTGCCCCCTTACAGCCTCCAACCGCTTCATCATCCTGTATAATTATTTATTTTCGTTTAATTTTATTTATTTATATTTTCAAATGTACTACAACAGTATACTAAAAGGTGTCATTATACTAAAAGGTTTCAATCTACGTGTTGATGAATAACATCGCTTCCCAATCGGTAACAAAATAATTTTGCCGCTTTGACAAAATGTGTTGTCTGACGAACGCCTTGTAAGTCGAAACCTGGTTAACAAAATAAAAATACACTAGTAGAACACCAAAAATATTCCTTTAATTCAGTATGACAATTTTCTAGCAAGTACAGACGTATGAATCAATCTGAATGCATCAACACGCTATATCAAGTGAATATGATAGGGCTGTAAAGCGCCTTGTTGCGGAGCGTTCAGTTGCTCACCGTACAAGGTTCAAGGCACCCCTCGGACATTGTTTGTGTTTGTGTGTTTTGTCCTTATGTTAGTTTAAGCCTAGGGACTGATAACCACTGTATTTAAGTCCCATAAATTTACAAGTATATGAGAGAGCTCCAGACACACTTTGTGATGTCAGCAACTAGGTGTAAAGAGTCGAATTGTCTAATGACGAGGATAATATTAATGCTATCTAAATCTAGATCTAGGATTTATGGCAAACTTTTACATGCAAATGGTTGCATGATTAATTTGAACGTGTTCAAAATTTCATTTACATATTTAAACATTCACTAATGTTTGGGTACCATGCACAATACATCGCGTTCACTTAGAATCTAGTAGGTATTAACTATAGACAGTAATTAACCACTTTAAACATCCTGAAAGATTAAAACTGTGTGCTGGACCGAGAACTTTGCTGTTCGCATGTACGTGCTCTATTGTCTGACCTACCATTGCGCCCTACACTCGCTGCTCGATTTCCGCCAGTATCCAACATCTCTACTTACCGAAGTGAGGCTGTGAGGATGATACGTGAATCTTATTAGAGTTCTTAAGTCTGTAGAACATTTGCCTCAAAAGCTAAAGTTCTGATTACGAATCTCTGACGGACGGACCAAAGAAGTTTCGTGTGAGCACACACACAGCGGCAGGGTGAAAATTTGGAAATATAGTCTACGACATATCGCAAAACTATAGGTCTGTATCTTTGACATCATTTAGCTGAAGTATTTTGGAAAGCACTTTATGTTAGAGTATTATGACGTTTCTAGAGAGCGGAAATCTCGTTCGTTTCCGAAAGCAACGATAATGTGAAACACAACTAACGCTCATCACCAAGATCCAGAGATCCAGTAGATACAGGATCCTACTGGTGGACGCAGTGCTGCTTCTGCAAGACGTTCAATATCATTCTGCACCGTAGCCCGGTAAACAAAGAGCGAGCATATGGAACGTCAGATCAACTATGGATTGATGCGATTGTAACTAACAGAACGCAGCACGTTATTCTCATCGGAGAAAAGTCTTCAGTCATTAATGTGATTTCATTCATGCCCAAAGGGAGTATTGTTTTCAGTATATAATTATCTCGTAGTTAACAACGTAAGTTTCAGTTTTGCTTTTGTGCTGTAGTGTATCGTGATGTTGCAATGCTACAGAAGGGTAGCGAAATTAAGGATAATCTGCAGCGAATAAACGTTAGGTTTGGAGCCGAATTTTTCAATCTGTGTGTTGCGACTCACATGGGCCTCGCAAAATTTTGTTCATAAGGCAGTGGTCAAAGGAGGAAACACTCGCTCCATAAAACAACCAAACCAATCCACGTTTGGTTACTCGGCGTTCCGCAATACCAAAATTGCCTAACAAAAGTACGTAATTCGTTGTTTCATGCGAAACACAACTAGCTCTTTACTCACACGAAGGGGTGAGTGATATCGACAAGGGTTCTCAAATTGATTCCGTATTTCTTGATTTCCATAAGGCTTTTGACACCGTACCTCACAAACGGCTTTTAATCAAATTGCGGGGTTATAGTATATCGACCCAAATTTGCGTCTGGATAGGGGATTTCCTGTCAGAGAGGTCACTTGGTAGTAATCGATGGTTAGGCGTCGACTAAAACAGAGGTTATATCGGGTGTTCCACAGGATAGTGTCATTGTTCCTCTGCTGTACCTTATTTACAAAAAATTTTTTGTAAATCTATCGGACCAAACTGCGTGGTCAGCAGTCCGTAGCTTACAAACTACTTAAGCCTAGGTAAATTAACCTAAGGACAAACACACACGCACTCATGCCCCGGGGAGGACTCGAACCTCCACGGCGAGCAACCGCGCGCTCCTCAGCGAGACTACTGCACTGCGGCCCTTATTTACATAAACGATTTGGGAGAAAATCTAAGTAGATGTCTTAGGTTGTTTGCAGATGACGCCGTCATTTACCGTCTAGTAAAATCATCTGAAGATCAAAACCAACTGCAGAACGATCTAAATAAGATACCACTATGGTGTAAAAATTGGCAATTGACTGTAATTAATTCGAAGTGTATAGTCGTTCACATGAATACGAAAAGAAATTAGTTTAACTTTGTTTACAAGATAAATCAATCAAACGTGAAGGCCGTAAACTCCACAAAATATTTAGGTATTACTATTACTTCAGACTTAAACTGGAAAGAACACGTAGATAGGGTCGTGGGAAAGGCGAACCAGAGACTGCGTTTCAGTGGAAGAACCCTTAAAAGATGTAGCAGAACTATTAAAGAGACTGCATACACTACGCTTGTCCGTCCTTTTTTGGAGTATTGCTGCCCAGTGTGGGAT
Organism: Locusta migratoria; assembly: GCA_026315105.1. Lineage (NCBI taxonomy): Eukaryota > Metazoa > Arthropoda > Insecta > Orthoptera > Acrididae > Locusta > Locusta migratoria. Next base: position 432,724,407 of record CM048747.1, read on the forward strand.
CCTTATCAGGTGGGTTTGACGGAGGACATCGAAAGAGTTAAAAAAAAGGGCAGCTAGTTTTGTATTGTCACGATACAGAGGAGACAGCGTCACGGAAATGATACAGTCCTGTGATGGGAATCATTGCAACAACGGCGCTTATCGCTGCGGCGTGGTCTACTTACGAAACTTCAATCACCAACATTCTCCTCCGAATGCGAAAATATATAGTTGACTCCCACTTACATAGGTAGTAAAGATCATCAGTATAAAATACGAGAACTCAGTGTTCGAACGGAGAGATTAACATGTTCTTTCTTCCCGCGCGCTATTCGAGAGTGTAATGGGAGATGAATAGTATAAAGGTGGTTCGATGAACCCTCTCCCAGGCACTTAAATGTGATTTACAGAGTATCCCATGTAGATGTAGATCACCAATTCTAATTTGAATGAAACAGACTTTTACAATAAATATGCCACGTTGACAATGAATTAACGAAAAGCCTGAAAAACTGTTTCCGCGAACTAGTGGATAGTGAAATTAAATAGATGCAATACGAGAAATTGACCATTGAGTGGGACGTAAGGACAATTCGAAATGATACTTGCAGCGTAAAACATTTTTCATGCAACAAATATTTTTCTGCTGATATTGTTACCAATCCGGAAAGTAGACTAAAAATACACCCGATGATGTAGAATACTGTACTCTGTTTTATACAAGAATGTTTTATCAACAGAAGAATAAATTCGCTGTTTTTGAATCCACACAACTAGTTGTGTTACATAAAATTTTGAACGTAGCTGCATTGTCAGCGACCGTTACAACGTCAAAGGATAAAAATACAGCCCACAATCCCGAATATAAAATTATTTAACCAGGTTTCGAGAACAACTAGCATTGCCTTCATCAGAAAACGTAAATTAAAATAAGTCACATAATAAAAGTTACAAATCTGTGGTTAAGCTTACGTCACAAATTAAGAATTTAATAAGAGCTAGCCACAAGGGCCTGCACTTGTCTTAATGTATATTTTCTGATGAAGGCAATCCTGGTTATGACGAAACCAGGTTAAATAATTGTATCTTCGCGACCTAGGGCTGCAGTTTTATAATTTTTTGTTGTTTTTTTTTTTTTTTTTTTTTTTGTTTTTTAGTTGTGTTACAGTATCGTAAGGGCGAGGTGGGTGAGGGGAATCCCCAGAATGTTTTTGTTTTGATGGGGTGGTTATGAACTGAAGAAGTTTGGAAACACTAATTTAGAGATTGGCTATTGAGCATAAACAAGTGCAAAGCTTTGCGTTTTCTTAGCAAGGAAGATGCTTTGTTATATAACTATACAAACACTGAAACATTGTAGGCAGTTTCTTCCATAAAATATCTGGGAATAGAAATAAGAAGCGGGTTGAAATATAACGGCCATATTCAATTAATCGTAAGGCAGATGTCAGACTGAGATTCATTGGAAAGATGTTAGGTGAGATCCGTGAACAACAGGAAATAAGTTACAAAATTATCGTTCGGCGAGCGCTTGAATATTGGTTATCAGTGTGGGATTTTTACCAGGTAGGTTTAAGACACAGAAGATATCATGGAGAACAGCAGACTTCGTTACTGCCTCATTTAGTAAGCGTTGAAGTCCGGCGACAGATGCTGCAAGAGGGACGTTTGTATCACCCATATGGGCTTCCCTCAAAGTTCCGAGAGCAAATGTTCTACTTGTATCTCCCGAAACGATCACAAAATTACAGAATTAGAGCTCATATTGAGGCTGGCAGGCATTCGTTTTTCCTGTGAAACATTCGCGAGTGGAATAGGAGGACGTAGTCAGAACGGTACACACTCGGCATTCTGCCACGCAATGTGTCTTGTTCAAAATGTTCAAATGTTTGTAAAGCTTATGGGACTTAACTACGGGGTCATCAGTCCCTAAACGTACAGACTACTTATCAACTAGCTTATCCGAAGGACGGCACAAATATCCATGCCCGAGGGGGGATTCGAATTCCCGACAGTAGTGGCCGCGCAGACCGTGACTGGAGCGCCTCAGTCCCCTCGGCCACCGCGGCCGGCGCTGTGTCTTGCTAAGTATGGATGTGGATGTAGACGTGAAAAATTACCAGATGTCGTGTGTTATGTGAATAGCTTTCTTGGTGAAGCCCTCTGCCTTGGAGTCGGCTGAGCTGAACGTAGAGCCACTGTCCGTTCCACACCTGAACTTTCTATAAATCGTCTGTCAGTCCCACTTGGTGGGGATCGGTTAATGCACAGCAGTACTCCAAAATAGGACGCACAAATGCAGTGTAGACAGTTTCTTTACCAAAACTGTTGCATCTTGTAAGTGTTCTTCGAACGAAACGTAGTCTTTGGTTCGCTTTCCGTACAATATTTTCTATGTGTTATTTTCATTTTAAGTTGTTTGTAATGGTTACTCCTAGGTATTTAGTTCAATTTACGCCCTGTAGTTTTGACTGATTTATCGTGTAAATGAAACTTAACAGGCTTCTTTTAGTGGTCATATGAATGATTTCAGTCTTTATACCTGCACCATGCAGATATTTTACTTAAATCATTTAGCAGTCGCTTTTGATCTTCTGGTGACTTTACTAACCGATAAGTGACAGCATCATTCACGAACAACGTAAGAGGGCTACTCAGATTGTCTTCTAAATCGCTTATAAGAATAAGGAACACTTTCCTGGGGAAAGGCAGACGTCACTTCAGTTCTATTCGATGACTTTCCGTCGATTACAACGTACTGTGTCCTGTCTGACATTAAATCACGAATCCAATCGCACAATTAAGACGGTAGTCCATGAGCACACAGTTTGATTAAAAGACGCTTCTGTTGTGTAGTATCGAAAGCCTTCCGGTTACCTAGAAATACGGAATCTATTTGACATACCTTGTCTCGAGCACACATCACATCATGTGAGTAAAGAGCTAGCTATGAATAACAGGAGGTAATACGTTGCTTGCAGTGGCCATTTTGAGCAGCAGCTGAATTGTATTTCACTGTAATGTTTTTAAAGGAAACGCCTTTTGCTACTGCGAATGAAAGGTTTTATTTCTATACGTCACCCATACGCGTTTCGACTTTGTCTCAAGGCATCATCAGTGGGTGTCCTGAAATATTTACATGTTTCTGTTTACACATAAAGGTTAGGTTTCTTACATATGTACAAAACATTTAATGTCTGATTTAAAACAGTTCATTGTTTGCTATAAAATGGTATACTTACAGCACTTGCTATATCACGCCAGTCTCTTTCTGGCAACCAGGTCGAAATGTTACACTGTTTTCTGAAACACATTGCAGTTTTCTGGTTCCACTGTCACCTGCTGCCATACAAGGAACACATCGGGGCATGGAAATATGGAACAAACCACTCCACTTTTGCAGAGCATCTAAAAGAATACAACCACAAACCGACCACAATATAAAAAGACATGAAGGTAATTAAAATAAATAATGAAAAACATCTCCTAACATTACAAGAAAACTATCAGATATATAAAACAAAAGCTGAGAAAAAATTGCTACTAAATGACCAAATAAACCTGACCAGTCAATCATTGTTCTCACTGATTGACCATATGATAGACACAAATCCCAACACATAATCACAACCCTGCCGCCGCCGCCCCCCCCCCCCCCCCAACCACATACACACACACACACGCACATACACAAACTGAGATAGACAAAAAAATAGTAAATAAAAAATAAAATAAAATAAATTACTAACACACACAAACACACACACACACACACACACACACACACACACAAGATACCTTCAACACACTTTCAATGAAACAGTTGAATTTCAAATAAGCTAAGGTTGGCAACACTACAAAACAAACAGTGGACACAGTATGGCAGCAGGTTACAGTGGAACCAGAAAACTGCAATGTGTTTCAGAAAACAGTGTAACCTTTCGCCCTGGTTGCCAAAAAGAGACTGGCTTGGAGTACCAAGTGCTGTAAGTTCACCATTTTATAGCAAACAACGAACTGTTTTAAATCAGAAATGAAATGTTTTGTACATATGTAAGAAACCTAACCTTTATGTGTAAACAGAAACATGTAAATATTTCAGGAAACCCACTGAAGATGCCTTGAGACGAAGGCGAAACGCGTATGGGTGACTTATAGAAATAAAACCTTTCATTCGCAGTAGCAAAAGGCGTTTCCTTTAAAAACATTACAGTGGAAACAGGAGGTAAGTTTCAAACTTATCGTTTGGCCAGCACCTGAATATTGCTCATCCGTGTGGAATCGTTACCAGGTAGGTTTAATACAAGACATTAAAATGGAAAGCAGCAGGCTTCGTTACTGCTTCATTTAGTAAGCGCAAAAGTGTCACAGACGCTATTAGAAAACTGTAGTCTGGTGGCCAATGCTGGAAGAAGGGTCGGGCTTCTGTCAAAGTTTCGGGAGCATGTGTTCCTCCTACGTGTATCGAAACGGTCACAAAGATAAAATCAGAGCTTAGGGCCCATATTGAGGCTTGCCGGAATTCGTTTTTCCTGTGAAACATTCGCGACTGGAAAAAGAGGACGTTGTCAGAATGGTACACAATCTTCCTTCCGCCACACAAGCCTGGAATGTCTCCTGAATTAGGGATGTGGATGTAGATGTAGACATGGAAAAACTACCGAATGTCGTGTGTTTTGTGAATAGCTCTCTTGGCGAAGCCCTCTGCGGTGGAGTCGGCTGAGTTGAAGGTAGAGCCGCTGGCCGTTCCTCACCTGGGCTCGGCGGTCTGAGCCGGTAGTTCTTGCCGTCGATAGACCGCCAAGTCCCGAACAAGTGAGGTATTGGGAGCTGCCGCCGCCGCTGCCGCAGCGGCCAAACTTGAGCCATTAGCGCAGTGCGGAGGTCCTCACTCACGTCTGCCCCCACAACACCTGCCGCTCTGACCCCAACCAGGCAGCCCGCTAGCAGTCCGCTTAGCATACTAATAACGGGCGCTCGTTTTACCGAATGTAACGGCGGGTTGGCAAAACAATAGGCAAACCTGCCATAAATCAGTATGTATTTACTTGTAGAGAACTGGCTGGCCATTGGCTTCAGGACAGCAGCGACTCTTCCAGGAACAGATGTTTTCCATTCTCGTCCCGAAATCATCTAATGACTTCAACGATTTCGGAGTTGTGATTTACGTCCTCACTCTTTGCTCTAAAACTCCTCAAAACGGTTTATTTATATTGACACATGGCGAGTTTTCTGTTGATCGGTACTTATCTGATGCTGTACAAAGCACCCCTGAACACTTATGTTTATGAGTGTGGGCGCATTATCATTTTAGAATATGGCAGTGTTTCTTATCAAAACGTTAGTCACAGTAAACTAGTTCTTACGGAGAACGGTGTTGCAACGCTACTGATATCGAGGATACTCAGAAGTAATCTATAGAAAACGGCAAGTTACGTGCCATAACTTTACACCGTCAAAGTTTCACCTACCGCACCGTTCCCAGGCGCGCCCCACAATTACACAAAGTTCCTGAACAGTAACGCGCGCCTCAGAGGGGATTACCATGTGCTTTCTAATGGATAATGGCATCAAACCTTATGTTTCGTGTCTCGAAGATTTTATACAAGGGAAAACTTTGTAAACTAGTACACTACTGATACGAAAATTATTGTTTCTTTGTACTGAGGTACTAAGAAATTTAATAATAAATACGGTCGCCAGACTATACAGTCAAATTAATGTTTCAAATGATTTTATAAGCAGTAGCATCAACCACGTGAAATTTTTTTTTTAAAAATTTGGAATAGACATACAAAAGAGCAAAGGCTGTCAGTATCCAAGTGTACACTTTGTTATGAAAGTAAGATTGAAAATAGTTAATTAGTATGGTAAATTTTTTGTAATCAGAAAGTGAAAAATATGTCCCTCAATAATATACACTGCTCTGAAGGTAGTGTACCAAATACTTAGGAATAAGTCTAAGCAGGTAGTAGGAAATATCACATTTTGTATATTCTGGGCCTAATTTTCCTGCTTGTATATTCACTAGCAAACTTATTTGCATCAATGGTTGACAACTGTATACTTTCAAAGAGACTATTCCTTTTAGTGGTAGAACACTTTTCCTACATTAATAATTTACTGATATGGGACAAACCTTTTCATGTTATTTAAATAAGTTGACTTTCTGGCTAAATAGTTACAGTATGAGACTGTAAATATTTTTAACTAATTTTATTGTTACCTTTCAGTAAGATCAAATGGATTCAGGATAATTACTTTGTAAAGCAGGAAAAATCTAAAATGATATACCTAGTCTGAACAGAGTAAGCTACTTTCTGAATCACTGTCTTTCAATATCTTATATGCCAATATTATTATGAAAAATTCTAACTATCATCTGATTTCTGTTTTAAATAAATACTCTTTGCCTAAATCTTTTAACATAAACTTGCCGGCCGCGGTGGTCGAGGAGACTGAGGTGCTCCAGTCACGGTCTGCACGGCCACTACGGTCGGGGGTTCGAATCCCCCCTCGGGCATGAATATTTGTGCCGTCCTTAGTCTTAGCTAGTTCATAAGTAGTTCGTAAGCTTAGGGACTGATGACCCTGTAGTCAAGTCCCATAAGTTCTACAAACATTTTTAACATAAACTTCTACATAAACTGTCTGAGAAAGTTCACATGTATTTTTGTTGAGAATGCAATTATCAGGAATAAAATCAGTTTCTTCATTGCACTAATAAATACTAGGGTACTCGGGTAATCTTTTGCACTTACAAGGTTAGAACCTACATAGGTCTATGCCTTAGGAAAATGACGGGTGGAACACATGTTAAATTGAAATTTGATTGTTATTCATAACACATACAAAGGTTAGTCTCTGGCTTACAAAAGTAATAAGGATTTCATTGCCTGTGTTCGCAGAGAAGAGCAGGTGTGTGGTTCGCCGTTGCGCAATTGTACAAGTATGGGCTCATACAGTGCTGTGGCTTTTGCAATCTACTTGGCGTCGGAAATTTAAAACAATTAAGCCACCAATATTTGCGCCATTGGCCACAATTTGCAGCTTTCGTCATCCGAGGTCATTTCCGTAAAATCTTGCTATATTGGCCTGATAAAACACTGCCTCAGCTGCACGATGGTCACCCGTCGGAGACTCAGACACTGCTCTCTCAACTAGAATGTTCGTAGCGCGCACCAGCGCTGCTTTGGCGCGCTTCCCACCTTTTCTGTTCACGGACGCTCTCTCCGTTTTTTAGTTCTTCACACAGGCTTTTACGTTACACATACATTTATAAACTCCCTAAGCCAGATCCTCTATAAAACTATTACAATAATCTTAAAATTAATAACATTACAATCCACACAAGATAAAATACACATTTTTGAAGTACATTAATAAAATCATATAATTTTCAAAGCTTTTGTGAGTACAAAGACACCTCATCCATAGAACATTACTACACAATCATACATTAATACAATTATGGAAAAGAAATCGATATGCAATAAATTTATCCCTTTTTATGAAATATGGCAATATTAAGATATTGTATTTCATAGTGTCACAGTGTGATATGCATCCACAGTTTTTCGATGTTTGACGTAATGCAGAAATAGTTGAAGATTCCCAAATAATGATGGAACGTCACCCCATGCTTCACTGTAGGAAAGAGGCATGTCTATCGTAAACTTCTTTTCGGGTTTTTGAAACATAAACACGACTACTTGCAGAAAGGAATGTAAGCGATGATTCATCGCATCTTACCACAGACCCTCTGGGCAAATGTCAAAGTTTGCCACCTCTTTCTTCGCAGCTATTAGTGGTTCAGTACTGCTTCAATGAGTGTTACGCTCCATTTATTATAACAGTATTATTCGAATGAGTGCTGCAATCGATTTTACTGTGGTAGTTTTATGTTTTCTGGCCTCAGTCATTCTTAATGTTCGTCGATCGTTATCGGGTAACTTAATCTTTCATCTAAGATGATGTCTTACCTTGTTTTCTGTACGTTGTCGTACTTCGCTAGTAAATCTTTTAAATAGTGCAGTCGTTTTGACAATAGATGCTCCTAGTAATTGCGAATCCCCAGCTCGATCTCTTTGTATGTCTCAAAGATGTGGCGTTTCGTCGATTATTTTTGTTGATGGTAATAGAACAAGACGTATAATATACCACAAGGACATAGTGTACCACTGTGTTCACATAATTTTGCCAACCAGCTATATGTGCCGCCCGATATTAACAACGTACAGTTTCTTACAGGGCGATGTAATTGTGTCAAAATATTAAGCTATCTTTATATTTCAGCAACCTAAGACTTTTAACACGACAGATAATTTGTCCAGAATCTGCATCAATACGAGTGGTTCACGTGTTATTCTTTTCAAGGTTTTCTTTCGTTTCATCGGCCTTTCCATTGGCTGGGTGCTGTACTTTACACCTCATATAATTTTAAGCAGTTCTCTCTAGGGCCTACGCAACTTATTTAAGCACAAAGAACATTGCCATTAGGAGTTCAGCATTTGTTTCACTATCCTGGCAAGTTATTCACTTTTTTAATAATAATCGCTATCCAATACTCCCAGTTTATTCCTCAAAATATGTAGGATTGTGCAAGGCAAATTATGCTCCTGTCGCACCACAAAAAAAGCCAAATTACGCCGCAGATTCACACCTCTCTAAAACTGTTGGCATGTCAAAATATTCGCACAATTTCAACAGAGGTGCTAAATCTTTCCGCCCAGTCTCCCCTAGCAGTGCGGTTTTCTAAACAGTATCGCCATCTCATTTGTCTAATTATGCCTTTCTCCTATATGCACTGGGCTTAAGAAAACTGATTATAGAATCTGTTTGATTACAGTTTGTCAGTAAATCAGAAGATGTATCATTTTATAAACACCAATTTGCCCCAAAAATTTTATTTGGTGGGTAATGAAAAAATTGGAAATCTGCAAATCAAAGCAGTCACATTTAGCAGCCAGCCGCGACTGCTTAGCATTTGTCTATCTCACATTGTGTTGATGCGGATCATGTGTTCCACGACAGGTAATGCACTGCTGATTTAAAACGGTGTTCATAACTACGTTCCTAGAAACTTCGGGAAGCATATTAACTCTATGGTGAATCATGATATTCGGATTAAAATTACTTGTTATCACGATAGAAGTCGAGTTTAATTTCTCATAGTAATATGCACAATTATATTTTCTAAGGTATCTGTAGATTACTTAAGATAAAGGTTGGGGATATCTAAGAGACCTGGGACTAACAGCTTATGCTTCACCCCTTAGGCCGGCTGCAGTGGCCTAGCGGGCTGCGGCGTCCTAGTCAGTCTGCACGGCCGCTACGGTCGGGGGGATTCGAATCCTCCCTCGGGCATGGGTATTTGTGTTCTTAGAGTAAGTTAGTCAAGATATTAGTGTGTAAGTCTATCGACTGATAACCACGAAGTTTGGTCGGATAATACGTCACATACATTTCACATTTTTGACACGCCTAAGGATAGTTCGCCGTCGCCTGCATTCATGAAAACAGTCACGCAGCTCAATATTGAATCATAAAAGAAACATACCATAACAAAGATTCATGTAAAACATTAATTACTCAGAATCACTCTACGTTCTATACAACAATTTATAGAGAAGATCTTATAGAGAGATGGGGGCAGCCAATCAGAATACGTCTAGGCACTATTTGCGCAACTTCTCACGGAAATGCGATATGCTATACCATATATCACCTTTTCCTACCCATTCCGCCTATGATGTAATCTACTAGCTGAGACAGTTTCTAAGCAACTCAATACCAATGGCAATGAGCTAGCCATCCTAAAATATGCTTTCGATAGTTGGGCTTTTGGACGATTGTGTTCACGTTTAGAGACTATTCGACGGACCAAGCTTTCGATCATGTCAACGTAGATTCCAGAGAAATATGTTTACAGCATCACACATGATGAAAAACTTCTTCCAGACTGTTACTATACTTTGTAAACCGTGATGTAGCTGTGGAATGGAATGCCTGCAATTGCTTAGCGAACTGCCTGTTAGAAGCATGGCATAGCCTCAAATATACATCTCACTGACGGATACCATTTAATGGTTCATAGGCGCATGTCTGGCATACACGAACTGGTGCCTGAGATTGTCGCAAATTCAGTGCTGTGGCAAAGTGGGCGATGCCTTTTTAATGCTTTATAGACACTTGTCAGGCAGACGCAAAGTAACGACCGTGATTGTGACAACCCGTCGTGGTGAAGCAGGTTCTGCCTTTGGCAGGGTGGGTGGTGGCAATTTCAGAGGCGTTTGCTCTGGTTCCTATCGACAACAACTGGCGTGTGCTGGTCGGTCGCCCGCTCTGTTGACACGGTACACGGAGGACACCGGCTGGTGTTTTGATTGATAACGACGTCTGCCTGATTCACGAGGCAGACGCCCGTGGAATGGGATGCCATCCGGCAATCTGTCGGTCCGTGGTCTATTACTAAGTAGCCGTAGTTGCAGGCAAAGATTGTAGACATAATAGTCACAATTAAACCGTCGAGTCGTAGATTTCTTGTTTCATTTCGTTACCGGTTTATAAAGACTATCTTCGGACTAATACCACCACGATAGCAGTCGGTGGCTCAAAAATGTTCAGATGTCTGTAAATCTATCGGACCAAACTGCGTGGTCATCAGTCCGTAGCTTACAAGCTACTTAAACCTAAGTAAACTAACCTAAGGACAAACACACACATCCATGCCCCAGGGAGGACTCGAACCTCCACGGCCAGCAACCGCGAGCTCCGCAGCGAGACGCTTTAGACTGCTCGGCTACTTCACCGCGGCCAGTCAGTGGCGATGGATGCAGCAGACCACACAAACATCAGTTGTTCAATTCCTCCTTCAAAACAATAGTTACTGTGTATCTACGACTTCACACGGTGCATGGTGGAGGGTACCTTCGACACCTTTTCGCCAATCACAATGAAAGTTAACAGATATAAATAAGGGGGGAAGGGAGATGGACAGAGAGAGGGAAGGAGATGGGTTGAGATACAGGATGGAGGGGAAGAACAAAGGTAAAGAGGACATAAACGTAGAGAGAAGAGAAAGAGTAATGCCGGGTTTTCAACTAGTTGTATGGTTGAATGTAGTGCACAATATGTGGAGTCATAACTTTTGTAAATACGTATTAAACCTTCCATTTTGTTGTATTTTCTTTGTACTTCGCGTATTTCAAAGAAACGTATAGAGTCAGATGCGTCCCCTAACAATTCTTAATTTTTCCATTATTCCTGTTGGATTATTTTCTGCATTTTTTCTAACACATTAGTAAAATGTGTCGTATATTGAAATGAACCTCGAGCGGTTTTTTTCTTTTCTTTTGGGAAGCATTTTTACTACTAACTGAGTTATAACGAGACTGAAGTCCCGCAACTTAAAAAGTTTGCTTATGCCAGAACTTTTCTCCTGCCTTTCAAACTTGATAGTTCTCAGCAGAAACGGGACTGGAAAGTAGGAAAGAGTTACAGGTGGAAGGATAGCCGTGATTGCAAGTTGCGAGTCATATCGGCTAACTTCATCAGTACAGCAATTGTAACTTAAAGACTAAGGTTAGGTGTTTGAGTACTGGTGCAAAACACAACTTAACCTGCCAAGAAATATGAAATGTTCAAATGTTTGTATAGCTTATGGGACTTAACTACGGGGTTATCAGTCCCTAAACTTACAAACTACTTATGAACTACTTACGAACTAGGACGGCACAAATATCCATGCCCGAGGGGGGATTCGAATCCCCGACCGTAGTGACCGTGCAGACCGTGACTGAAGCGCCTCAGTCCCCTCGGCCACCGCGGCCGGCGCCAAGAAATATCAGACAGCCACCATCATCTGCGCAGTGAAACTTCAGTCTACAAACTATTTTAATCTTTATTAACTGAATATATGTTTCCGCTTATACATTTAAACCGTATTTATAAAATTTTATCAATGCGTCATTCTGTTTTAAATTTTCAGTACTCCTATCGTCCGAAAACATTTTTCCATTTATAGATTTCAACTGCAGACCGTATAGATTACTTTCCTGGATGATCTTTAAATTCTGGTGGTTGACTGTTGAATACCATTCTGATAATTCTGTCTCAGTGTTGCAGACACATACCTTCCTACCCTACGGTTTAAAAGAAGCCACAACTAGACGTATGATTATATTTCAGAAGTAAATCGTTTCCTCTCATTTCTTTTCTCCACATCGTATTCAGTACTTTTTCTGCCTTCAATTTTCTATTCATCTAACGCTACAAATATTGTGTAGCCCTTCACAACAAAAATGTATTGTGAGGGTTACGTTTTAAATATAAACGTGCCTAAAACCTTTAAGCGTACAAAAACATGGCACCCTAAGACTCTTACCTTTGGATCAGTAACATTTCTTTCAGCAAGGGTCCAGCGCCTGAGAGAAAAATCCTGCCGTTCACTGTTTCGTATGAAACTGAAGGTTGATTAATGATGTCAGACGGCCGACAAAATTTACGAGATCTATGATGGATGGCACCGCTGATGTATCACACGATGATAATGTCGATACCCACAATTCACCGTTTATTTTATCTCGACGATGAAAACAGTGACAGCGTTGAAATCAACCTGGTTTCTTAAGGATGGCCGAGGAAGACTTTGCACACACGTTACTGCTCGGAACCGACACTATTATTGCTCATGGAATGATGTGAAGGGCGTCAACAAAACCACAACTTCCATCTCACGCATTTAGCAGTACACATCGGCAGTTATCAGTACAGTCAGCAACATTTGACGCTGACGCTGCAGACACCCACCAGTCGAAACAACACAAAGATCATTGTGGGTATGCAACCCCACTAGTGGGGTTGTGATAGTGGGGTTGTGAGTCATTTCGAGGGTAGTGGAACAGTACATTTTGCCGTGGTCCACAGGACGGAACCACAAGCGATCGTTACAAACCGGTCAACGAAATTTCAATGTGACGCGAAGCAGCACCGTGTATTTGGTTTTTCAGCTCCCCTGTTTCGCATCCTATAATGGCGCTTTTTTAATTTATTTTGGGGCTGGCTTAGAAGGAAGCGGCTGATGCAACATTAACACAGCCAGTGATAGCCTCTAATCCCGAACACGACAGGTGCCTAAAGGTTTTGATCCTACATAGGGCAACATGCGCTAGTTCACCGATGAATCAACACTAATCGCAGCGATGTCGAAATGTTGCTCATACAGGCGCCTACCATTTGCTGACACTATTCTTGCTAATATGAACTTTTGTGCCCAGTAACGAAGCGTGTGTAACATCGACGGTGTTCTATGTCTTAACAAGTATGTGTCAAAATGTGATGTCATAGGACGATGGTGAGGGAGGCTGAGAGAACGTACACTATTTTCTTTTTGTTAGATCTACTCCATCTATGAAAGACATGTTTTATACTCATCCATGTCTTTCTTAGATGGAGTATATCAAAAGTTGATGTTAACAAAATGTTCAAATGTTTGTATAGCTTATGGGACTTAACTTCGGGGTCATCAGTCCCTAAACTGAAAAACTACTTATGAACTACCTACAACTAAGGACGGCACAAATATCCATGCCCGAGGAGGGATTAGAACCCCCGACCGTAGTGGCCGTGCAGACCGTGACTGTAGCGCCTCAGTCCCCTCGGCCACCGCGGCCGGCTGATGTTAACATCGAAGTATGTTATACATTTCCAGCGTGAGCACTGATCACCGTAGTAACAAAATTCTTACAAGTGTAGCCTTGCTTCGGCGAAGTTGCACCAAAAGTTACTGGTGTTTCACACAATATGACACTAATTTGGTATCTCTTGAGCCTGCAGCACTATAAATGTCAACCAGCGATGTAATATCTTGTTATCTGTCAAGAAAATGCCACATGAAGCAGAAAATCGTAAATCGGAACAAATATTACATTAATAAAATTAACAATCAATAAATATATTAACAGCAAGAAAACCATTGATGTATGTGGATGTCACGACCATCTGACTTCACCAGAAGACGGCGCTAAGGCCGAAATAGGCTCTATAGTGTAAGAAATATACTTGTATTCAAAGCAGCACTTGGAATTTCATTGCTTCTTTACAGCAGTAACAGATTCCAAAACAAGTCCAATAAATCATATATATACTTTAAAAATATACACGTAATACAAGTGAATTTTTTATATTTTTCAGCAGGTGCACAAGATATGAAAAATAAATCTCTTATGCGAGTTTGAATGTAACGTAGAGAAGGGTTAAAACTGCATATCGAAATTACACAGCTGTCACAAAATTTTTTATTCTACACGGTCGATTGCTACCTAACTCGAGCCCTCTTCGGGTCTCAAAACACTGTACAACTGATACCCATTTTAAGACTCGAAAAGGACGTGATTTGAGTCTACATCGATCGTGCAAAATAAAAAGATTTATGTAAAACTCTGAAATTTCAATACACCATTTTTTTTTTCTTATCTATTAGCTGTGCAGCATTTCCTGCATAAAACATTGCTAATGATTTACAAACCATTTTATTATAAAAACTTCACATTTTAATAAGTTTAAAACTCGAATAACTTGTAAAAATTTCACGTCATAACTCGCCTTGTTGTTTCCTAGTGGTTTCAACCTCTATACCAGAGAAAAACGTGCCGTCCTGCTACATTTGACGTGGTGATACTGATGCCCTTAGAGAAGGGTTGCATAGTCTAGTTCTCAGCCAAGGTGCGTCTGAAATAAGAACAAAAGTTTCAATACAGGTTCGCTATTCTGACGTCCATCGCATAGGTGTCGAAATAAGGACTGAAATGAAAGACTGGAGTAAATACCTTCCCATCGCGCAACGCGTCCATAGTCATGTTGCGTAGAATTTTGCTTAAAACTGGCGTCAATGTGACACCATTATCACAACTTACTCTACACACATTGTTGACATAACTGTTCCAGGTCTCTTCCTGAACTACTGGTCCACTTTCAGTCAAACTTGGTATCTATATTAATTCCCACCAGAGAAAATCTCAAAAAGGGTAAATTCAATTACGACTAAAATTTCACAAGAAATGACGTCCTAAACAGGGAAATTCGCGAAAAAGTACCACATCATGTGGCAATGTTCCACATCTCCTATACTAGTGGTCCGGATTGAAGAAATGTTAGTACAAATATTGCATAACATCAGAAAACAATCACTGTGGTACTTAATAATACAAATGACACATATTACAGAAGATGTGACATCATTACAATAAACAGTGACCCGTCTTGCGACGAGTTAATAAATACACTTTATTTATCCACTATTACAAAACGAGAGAGCTTTATACATAATTTCACTGTATAATAAACTTTTCTCGCAGACAACCCCAAAAATTGATGAAATGAAAGGAATGTCTCCCACATAATTTTTCCGTCTCTCAGGTGCCGAAACTACGTCATTCAGCTTTCCTTTACAGTTTTATTATTTCTACACTGCATATTGTATTCAACAGAAAATTTACAGATGGTAAACAGCAATATCATTGAATGTACCGCCGAAGTTAAAAGACAGTACGCCACAGATTATATGATATATGGTATTATATACAATATGGTTCGTCGAAAACCGCCCCATCACGCATGACGTATCGATCTATTTCGTCCTTACAACCAGCTCCATTGGCCATATACTTTTTCAGATACACTATGTAATGAAAAGTATCCTGACACCTGTGCCGCGGCGAAGTTGTCAAGTGCATTGAGGCGCTATGCTTCGATGTGCGAAGCCGTTACCCGTCTGGGGTTGGAATCCCCCCTTGGGCATGTGTGTTTGTGTTGTCTTTAGTATAAGGTAGTTCATAAGTAGTTTCTAAGTTTAGGGACAGATGACCAAGCAGTTAAGTCCCTTACGCTTGGCAAACATTTGAACACACCTGGTTGAAAATGATTTAAAAGTTCGTGGCGCTCTCCATCGGATTCCAATATGGTATCTGCCTACCCTCAGCCTTGATGACGGCTTCCACTCTGTCAGGCATACGTTCAATCAGATGCTGGACCGTTTCTTGGGGATTCACAACCCGTTCATCACAGAATGTTGTAATGAGGAGAGGTATCGACGTAGTTCGGTGAGGCCTGGTGTTATATACGATTCAGTTGAAGCCAGTCGATTACAATAACGTAATTGTCGTGTAGCTACTACGCCGCATGTCATGCATTATGCTCGATAATATTGAAATATGCATTCGCCATCCCTGAACTGCACTGCATTAGTAGGAAGGAAGTTTGTGCTTGAAACACCAATGTAGGCCCGTGCTGTGGTAGTGCCCTAAAAACACATGGGGTGTAAGTCCCATTCATGAAAAACCGACCGCACCATAACCTCACCGCCTCCTAATTTTATTGTTGGCACTGGCAGATAACATTCATCGTTCATTCGCTATACCCTCATCCTGCCTTCGGATCTCCACCGTGATTCTCCACTTCACAAAACGTTCCTAGATTAGATTAGATTAATACTTGTTCCATAGATCATAAAAATCACATGTCGTAATGATGTGGAACGTGTAAGTTAAATGAAATGTCTCTATACATAATATTACATGACACTCAATACTTGAATACTTTTTTTATTTATTATTATTATTATTATTATTATTATTATTATTATTATTATTTTTGCTTTTTTAAGTTTTTTTTTCTCTAAAGTACTAACTGTTATCTACAAATTCATCTAATGTGTAGAAGGAATTGTCATTCAGAAATTCTCTTAATTTATTTTCAAATGCTAGTTGGCCATCTGACAGAATTTTGATACTACTTGGTAAGTGACTAAAGACGTTTGTGGCAGATTAATTAACCCCTTTCTGTGACAGAGCTAAATTTAATCTTGAATAGTGTAGGTCACCCTTTCTCCTAGTGTTGTAGCTATGCACACTGCTACTACATTTGAATTCAGTTGGATTGTTAATATCAAATTTCATAAGTATATATATATATCCTTAAATAAATGTCTACAGGAATGAAAATAGGCATAGTATGCTAGTTTACGGAGTTGTACATCACCAAAGTTTGCAATCATCCTAATAGCATAAGCAGCTGAGCTCAAACGTTTCAGCAGATCTTCAATGTGTTTCTTCCAATTCAATCCCTCATCAATGCTTAATCTAAAAATTTTGAATATTCTACCTCAGCTATAGATTTCTGGTTGAAGTCAATATTAATTAATAGTGTGATGCCATTTATTGTGTGTCACTGAATATACTGTGTTTTTTTCAAAATTTAAAGTGAGTCCATCTACAGACAATCACCTAATAATTCTCTTAAATACTACATTGACAATTTCATCAGTTAATTCCTGTGATTCGGGTGTGATAGCGATACTTGTATCATCAGCAAAGAGAACTAGCTTGGCATCTTTATGAATAAAGAAAGGCAAATCATTAATATGTGTTAAGAACAGCAAAGGTCCCAGTACTGAATCCTCTGGCACCCCATGCTTGATAGTTCAGGACTCGGCTGTTTAGGTATGATTTAAACCATTTGTGCACTTTCCCACTTACACCACAATACTTAAGCTTATCTAGAAGAATTCCATGGTTAACACAAAGGCCTTTGACAGATCACAAAAAATCCCAATGGATGATTTACGGTTATCCAGAGCATTTAATATTTCATCAGTGAAAATATGTATTGCATTTTCTGTTGGATTGCCTTTCTAGAAACCATACTGACATTTTGTTAGAACTTTATTATTATTAATATATGAAGCTACTCTGGAATACATTATACTTTTTCAATAATTTTTGATAGAGCGGTCAGAAGTGAGATTGGGCGGTAGTTGTTGACATCCAACGTATCACCTTTTATATGAAGTGGTTTGACAATAGCATATTTCAGTCTATCAGGTAAAATACTCTGCTCCAGAGAGCTATTACAAATGTGGCTAAGCTGGATATGCCATCAATGCCATGAGAGCTTTTACTCTTGAGAGAGTTTATTAATTTCCTAATTTGAGATTGAGAGGTGGGTGGGATTTCCATTGTATCAAACTGTCTAGGTACGCCCTGTTCCATTAACTGCCTATCTTCTTCTAATGGACATTTGGATCCTTCATTCTCCACAACATTTAAAAAATAATTATTAAAAGTGTTTTCAACTTCTGACTTTTTGTTCAAAGTTTACGCTCTTTAAGCAAGGCATCGTTCGGCATTGACCTGCGTGATTTATGGCTCATGCGCAGTCGTTCGACCATGAAATACACGTTATTTCACCTCTCGCCTGTTCTTATAATTGGTTTGGATCGTCTGTGATGGATAGATGCCTACCTATTACACTGTACGGCTTTCTCTGTTACTTAACAGACGAGGTCGGCTTATACGCTTTCGTGCTGTAATGTCCCTTCCCGTTTACACTTCATTATCACATTAGACGTTGTTTAGGATTGTGGAAATCTCGTGTAAGGACTTCTGACACAAGTGAAATCATCTGAGGACGTTCGAAGTCCGTGAGCTCCGCGCCCCTCTCACGAGGTCTAATGGCTACTGAGATCGCTGATATGGAGTGCCCGGCAGTAGGTGGTATCACAATGCACCATATTAAAAAAAGGCTTTTTGTGTGTCAGGATACTTTTTATCACATAGTGTGGTATCTTCATACACTACTGTTTATACCTTCAAAATTATACCGTAGCACGACAAACATCAGGAGAGATCACTCAGAAACAACGAAATGCAAGAAAATGTGCCCCAGTCCGCATGTTCTAATTTATTAAAGATAAAAATAACAGTATAGTTCGCAAAATTTGACAATTTATTACTACAGGGAACCGGATTCCATCTAAGATTAGATCATCTTCAGACCTCTGTAAAATACAATAAAAACCATATGCTATAGAGGGAAACAGTACACCATAAATAGCTATGATAAATTTACAAACAGGGTTAGAAAATTACGTAGAACAGTATACCTCGCTATAGATGTTCAGGCGGTGATCGTGCGGCGACTGCTAACCAGCGAGAGAACGCTGTGCGTTGTAAAGGATAAGCCCTACCCATCCCCTGAAGCATCATCACATCATAAACCAATGAGGAACGTCATACACTAAAAGCTAAGACAATAAATGTATATTTATATACAAATAACCCATAATGTGTATAAAAAAGACATTTCGTTAACTGTAAAATATAGTTGCCATGTCTATAATAAATAATAATTGAAGCATTAGACAATAAAATAATTAAAAAAAATAAACAATTGTCTGACTAGCAAATACCTGCCATCTATTTGCAGTTGATAATAAAAACATTCAAATCGAAGACAGAGTGTGAGTCAAACGTCAATACAGCGATGGTTGCCGTGGATACGGCGTCGTGGAAACATAGATAAGTCGTGCCAGTGGTGCAGCAGACTACGTGCTCACCGTAAAAACAGGCCGCGATAGCAGAGGCGACCGGTATTAGCACGTACAGCAGCGAAGCAGACGAGGTGCCAGAGATGTAACGGCCAGGGGACGCCGTCCGTCACCGTGGAGACAACCCATGATAGCAGCGAGGATAGGTGGTAGCACGTACAAGGGCAAAATGCCCCAACACTGGTCTAATGCTTCAATTATTGTTTATTATAGACATGGCACCTATGCTTTACAGTTAAAGAAATGCCTTTTTATACCCATTATGGGTTATATATATATATATATATATATATATATATATATATATATATATATATATATACCTTTATTGTCTTAGCTTTTACTGTATGACGTTCCTCATTGGTTTATGATGTGCTGATGCTTTAGGCGATGGGCGGGGCTTACCCTTTATAACGCACAGCGTTCTCTCGCTGGTTAGCAGTCGCCGCACGCTCACCGCCTGAACATCTACAGCGAGGTACACTGTTCTACGTAAATGTCTAACCCTGTTTGCAAATTTATCATAGCTATTAACGGTGTACCTGTTTCCCTCTATAGCATATCGTTTTTTATTGTATTTTACAGAGGTCTGAAGCTGAGCTAATCTTAGATCCAAACCGGTTTCCTGTAGTAATAAATAGTCAAATTTTGCGAACTAGACTGTTATTTTCATCTTTAAATAAGTATATGTTCGCTGTTTGTTCCAAATAAGGAAGCCATGTTTTCCAAACTGATGTAATTTATTAACTCCAAACTATCAACTCGATTCATAGCACATTTTTCAGTTTGCTAATATTCCAGTTTCCGAGTATGGAAAATTATGTAACTGTAGGGTACATAATTTAAGAGTAAACATGGAAAATTTGCCTGAAATGGATAAGGATTAGAGAAGAAACCGACGAACATTGAGGGAATAAGTTGACGGACTAACATAAGAGCAGAATACACACACACCCGAGCAATGCCGAGAACTTAGGCCAGTCCTCGCATAAGCTTCGATAACTTTAAGACGATCCCAAGGATAACGACGCAGGTCGCTAAGTTTTCGTACCACAGCAGAGAAAGGCTGCTGGCCCCTTTGAGTTAAATTTCAAACTTTTGCGTCCCAATAGCAGGCAATTTCTGCTTTCCAAGAAAGTACTTCAATTTTGTTACAGTCTTTGTTTGAGCAGCTCGCTTGCTCCGTCGCACTTTCTTCATCATAATTAACTTTTGACAAGTGCAAGTGTACAATAATGAATGTCTTTTTCTGTTCCTACAGAAAATAAGGTCACTGCGTCACTCATACTAGTTCTCCCCACTGCCCAGTCTCTAATGGTCGCGATGTCGACGGGATGTTGAAACCTAACCTGTCTTCCTTTCTTCTTTGAATATTGAAATGACTGAGAACGTCGAAAGCGTGCAAATAAAGGCAGCTCGTTTAGTTTTATTGCGATAGAGAGGAATGACGATGTCGAAAAAGTAAAGGGGTTGGAGTGGGAATCAACATATATATATATATATATATATATATACTTTCAGTGGGGAACTTCTGACGAAATAACGACAGCCAACTATCTCTCCGAATTACATATCGTTGACCTATATATGGAGATACAATCATCTCTCCAACTGGGAGATTTAAGTGTTCTTTCTTCCGGTGCGCACTTCGAAGTGGTAGATAAAATTGACAAGAAGCGGTTCGATGAACCCTGTTTCCAGGACTTTAGCACTTACATGTTGATGCAGACGATATCTTCTCCCTTCGCGGTTTACTTTTTATTGTAAATGCGCAGTTCTGAGGAGTGCAATTGAGGTAAGAGGTCAAAATAAATTTGACTTCACAGCTGTCTTTTTCAAAATATAGAAAAACTATGGTGTAATAGCTAAAATTTTTTAATAATATTTTGTAGTAAAACAGTAACATTGTAGGTTACAATAGGAGATACGTTATTCAAAGTATGTCGGTTCTTGATAATAATAGGGATGAAACTTACGTTTGTTACATATAGATTGCTGGATAATCCGTAGGAAGGACTGTATTTGTCGGACGAGTGGAAGAATGGAGTGCTTTAGATTTGTACTAATGCGTTCAAGGTCGCCTGCAAAAAGATCCATTATCGATTCACCTTCATTATTGTCCACAATCCCGTAGAACAACCACTAATTAATTCTCCATCAGAAGTGACATTCGTTCTCTTTTGTCTTTCCATGCTGTAGAAATTTAAAATACAAAAAAATTTCAAATGTTTGTATAGCTTATGGGACTTACCTACGGGGTCTTCAGTCACTAAACTTACAAACTACTTATGAACTAGCTAACACTAAGTACAGCACAAATATCCATGCCCGAGGGGGGATTCAAACCCCCGAACGTAGTGGCCGTGCAGTCCGTGACTGGTGCGCCGCAGTACCCTCGACCAGCGCGGCCGGCTTGAAAATACACTTTGTGGAGTAGACTCATCACGCATTAACAGAGTCGAATACTGTTATATATCAGTTTAGTTACAAAATTTAATTTCTCTCTCTCGTCTCCTACACTTCTATTCCTATTATCGATGCCACATTATGCCGCAACTCTATCTCTTTTACCGGAACACTTTTCAAGTCCTGATTTATAAGGTAGTTCTCTTAATTTTCAAATCGTGACGAGGCATGTGTACCTGAAATATTGATGTGGCATTAATTACCTCTCTACTGTAATTAAAATATTGGCCCTGTGGGAGTGGACGTGAGATCTAAGACGCCTTGCTGCGAAGTATGAATCTGCTACCTGTTGGGGGTCCTTCTTCGGGCATGGGTGTATGTGTTGTCCTTAGCATGATTTAGTTCAAGTAATTTGTAAGTGTAGGGACTGATGACAACTGCAGTTTGGTCCCATAGCTGTACAAAATTTCAATTTTTTGAATGAAAATAACATTACATCAGTTTCCCATAGATTTTTGTCACACCTCCCTACTCATAAAGAAAAATACTACTGCTACAACCACATTGTACTTCTGTTCATATTACCGTCATGTTATTTACATTTGACTTCACTAACAGCCAATTATTTCAGAACTGAGCCTCTTCCGTTTTCTTTTGTAACGTTCTAGCTTTTCTATCACATTCACATCTCTGTCACATCTTTTATAATCCGTAAAGAAAGGTCATCCTGTTCGTTCTATAAGTTTGCCGTTTTTACTGTACACTAAGTTGCGAGAAGGAGCTATCCTCAGTAAATCGTGGAAGTAAGCATATTGTCTCAAAAGTATGAATTCGTGATTTTGTAAACCAAATTTTAAATATTAAACGTCTGTTAGGTACTGTGTGCAGTTTACTTGTTAACAAACCTGCTACGAATTCATTTATTACTGTTTAACGAGCCCGATAACTTCAAATCTTGTTGTTGTTGTTGTTTAAAGGGAGCTAAACGGCGAGGTTATCAGTCCTCTGATAAACTTCAATCAGGTGAAAAGTGTTCGCAGTGGAACATGCCGTGTGATTACGTATTCACCAGTGCTCCTTCCCACTGCGACAAAGTACATCAGAACTTACAAGTGTAGAGTAGCTCTGTGCGCTGATAACGCAAAAGATTTTTTTTTAATTTTTATCAACGGTAACAGTCGCAAGGAAGGTAGCAGAAAGCGTACCACTTACAAACAAATGCTTGGACAGTAGGCAGTTATACGTAAATCTTGAAACAAAACGAAATTAATTAAATTGCTTTCACCCAGAAGTTCAAGGCATTAGAGGTAGCATACAATTGTATTTTTACTTAAATAAATTCGAGTATAGACGAGGTAACAGACATTAAATCCAAGGCTTGTGAGTTGGCCAGCCTTAAATGTTCCTCCGTGCAGGGCTACAGGCACAAATGGCAGTTAACGCAGGCGAGACATTATCTGCTACTCGCCACGCTCACAGGTTGAGGTTCCACTAGAATATCTCTATTTTTCAAGGCTGACTTTACTTCTCCCACCACCAGTTCGTGATCTGCGTCTTCCAAGTAGACGAGCTCTCATTATGACCAGTAGGTAGTTCTTCTTATGGTTTTCTCCATTCTAGATGAGATGCCTCGCGTTTGCTTCGTGTTGTTGTAGACATAGGCTCTTACAAAACTATTTCTGTGGCTTCCAACGTGGCGGTGCTGGCGAGTGGCAAATCAGATGTCAGGTCTCTAAGTCCTTCTGCTTCTGTCACTAATGACTATGCTGTCGACGGGCCGGCCGCGGTGGCCGAGGTGACTGAGGCGCTCCAGTCACGGTCTGCACGGCCACTACGGTCGGGGGTTCGAATCCCCCACTCGGGGATGGATATTTGTGCCGTCCTTAGTCTTAGCTAGTTCATAAGTAGTTTGTAAGCTTAGGGACTGCTGACCCCGTAGCTAAGTCCCATAAGCTCCACAAACATTTGTACATTTGCTGTCAACGGAACGTTAAACCCTAAGTTTCGTTCATTCCTCCTCCTGCTTGAGCATTTGATTGGCGCATCATGTCATGCGGAGCTGATACTGTTGCTGCACTTTGGTTGACCTGTGATCTGTTTGCTTCAAACCAAGTCAAAGACTGTCGCTACAGCTAGTTACCAGTCAGTCTACTGCTAGCTTCGCCGGCCGCGGTGGCCGAGGTGACTGAGGCGCTCCAGTCACGGTCAGCACGGCCGCTACGGGCGGGGGTTCGAATCCCCCCTCGGGCATGGATATTTGTGCCGTCCTAGTTCGTGAGTAGTTCATAAATAGTTTGTAAGTTTAGGGACTGGTGACCCCGTAGTTAAGTCCCATAAGCTTAACAAACATTTGAACATTTTTGAACTGCCAGCTGCCACCAGTGTCACAACGCTCAAAGTGCAAAATATCTTAATTTGTGTCCATTTTCATTACCGATCAACTTCTTTCTTAAATTGCGTTAGTGCTTCTGTTTTACGACCCCGTCTTCAGTATTGTCAAGTGTTTTGGATCGCCACCAGGTCGGTTTAAAGGAAGATCTAGAAGCAAGTCAGAGGCTGACGACTGGGTTTGTAGCAGGTGGATTCGTTTAATGCGCCAGTGGTCTTAGATGCTTTGAGAACTCAAATGGAAGTCGCTGTAGGGGAGGCCACGTTCTTTTCTAGAAACCCTGTTGAAGAACTTTAGAGGATCGCAATTTGAGGCTGACTGCGTAACGATTCTACTGTCACTAACCTACATTTCGCATAAAGATCTCAATGATAAGAAAAGAGAGATTAGCGTTCGTACAGATGCACACAAGCATTCATTTTTCCCTAGCTTTATATGGAAGGAGCTTAGGGTTTGACGTCCCGTCGACAGCTCGATAATTAGAGACTGGCTTTATATGGGAGTGCATCAGGAAAGTAAGTAACCAGTAGTGGTACTAAGTACTTTCCGCCACACTCCTTTGGGTGGATTGCGGAGAAGGAAGAATGCAGATGTTGATCTCAAACACGCTGTTATAAAGCGACGCGTCTCATTCAAAGTGGTGTCCACGTAACTAGCGATTCGAATGTTCAAATGTGCGTAAAGCTTATGCGATTTAACTGCGGGGTCATCAGTCGCTAAACTTACAAACTACTTATGAAGTAACTTATACTAAAGATAACAAAAACATCCGTACTCGAGGGAGGATTCAAACGTACGACGCGGGAGGCCGCGCGATTCGTAACGAGGCGCTCCAGACCACTCGGCTACTCCCGCGCAGCGAAAACTAGCGTTGCAGGAATTACTCTAGGCAGGCGGCAGATATTCGCCCACAGAACAGTACAAAGCCAATGCAAGTCGGAATAGTGGCTCGCTGTGCACATCACTCGAATTTATTGCACTTGTAATTACAAATTTGTATCACCGCCGTACAACAACATAGAGACCGACTTTTGTGTGTAGTTATTTATTGCTCCCACTACACCAGAAGCCCACTTCTGAGTGCAAAGAATACACAAGTTGTCTGCGAATGTCGAAAACCTTTACTGCAGAGGCGCTAGTCAGTGGGGAATGCGCCGTAACGCAGTATCGAGGCGATTTACGGTACAAGCCCGACTGCAAGATAACTGACGGATCCGGAACTCTATTATACAGCAGACGTGTGCGCGGCGCGGCGGCAGTGCATCGGCACGCCGTACTTACACGGCTGCAGTGATGTTATTTATTAGCGCTCGTAAAAATGGGCGCCATAAAATTGGTTATGGTCGCGATCGGCGACCCGCGGGCGGCCATAAAGTGGGGCGGGAACCGCCGGCAGGGCAGGGCGTCAAGCGGCGCCAGATAGGGCGATAACTACTGGCCGCTGACCGCTGTGCTGGTGGCAGGAGGCGTCGTGGCTGGTCTGCGGTCAGCTGCCGGCGACCGTGTCAACAGCGCTCTCTGAGAGTCCATAATAATACGACGCCAGAGTGCGGACACCGTGCAGGAGAAAAGACTGCCCTGATGACACGTCTGATAACTGGAATCGTCAGTTTACAGGTACCGAGAAAAATGTTTTGCTCCCCCTACAGCTGCGTTTTTCAATCTTTGCGACCCCCACGAGGGTCAGAATGTCTTGCGCGGAGGCTCACGCCACAGGAGGAAGTACATCAGTGGCACCACAGAACAAAGAGCCAAGAGAATGTCTGATTACCAGGAGTTAAGAGATGCAGAAACATATGCTTATTTATTTATTTATTTTTTCGCCGGCCTCGGCGGCCGAGGGGACTGAGGCGCTTCAGTCACGGTCTGCACGGCCACTACGGTCGGGGGTTCGAATCCCCCTAGGGTATGAATATCTGTGCCGTCCTTAGTTGTAGGTAGTTCATAAGTAGTTTGTAAGCTTAGGGATTGATGACCCCGTAGTTAAGTCCCTTAAGCTTAACAAACATTTGAACAATTTTATTTTTTTATCTTATTTATTTTTTTATGTTTAGTACATAGTCAGCTGTTTATAGTTTTCAGAACTTTACCGGTTTCGGATATTATCCCTCATCGGAAGAGTAAAATTAAACAGACCGATAGAGAACTACAAAGCTGATCTGACAAACTTAGCAGAGATCGAAGATGAATAATTTGATCTCTGCTAAGTTTATCAGATCAACTATGTAGTTCTCTATCGGTCTGTTTAATTTTACCGCCGGCCGCGGTGGCCGAAGCGACTGAGGCGCTCCAGTCACGGTCTGCACGGCCACGACGGTCGGGGGTTCGAATCCCCCCTCGGGCATGGATATTTGTGCCGTCCTTAGTGTTAGCTAGTTCATAAGTAGTTTGTAAGTTTAGGGACTGATGAACCCGCAGCTAAGTCCCATAAGTTATACAAACATTTGAACATTTGAATTTTACTCTTCTGTTGATGGATAATATCCGAAACCGATACAGTTCTGAAATCAATAAACAGTTGATGGTTGACAATGCATTTAAAAAAATATATTGCGGCTTTTAATTTGAATATATACTTAAGAAAAGTGAAATTGTGTCTATTATCAATTTCCAGCCCAAATTTTATTAATTTGTGAACTAAAGTATATTTCTATTCATAATCGTTGGTTTTGCGATTTCTTAGTTTTCGGCGAGGGGGGGGGGGGGGGATGACTTCTTCATGTGCCATCATTTGGCAGGATATGTTTCGTTTGCGTGACCAGACACCTTTCTCTGTTAACTACTAACTTATCCATTGCACAATAATTTATTGATCAAATTTTCACATTATTTTGTCTCCTTTACCTTGATAAAATATTTCATAAGTCTTGCTGTGAGACATTAAGCAACATTACATATTTCGTCAATATGTTGTAACCTGATGCTCCTGTTTCCTCGAAGTAATGGTAGCCAAGCTATTCGCAATCAAGTTTGCAAAGTCCTACCATTTTCTTTATTATCTTTGGTCACGTGGTTGGGCTGAGAATTACAGATGCAGATCACGATGCCTTATGACATTATTGCTTGTGTACCACACACAACTTACAGTTGTAACCAATATCTGATTGAAGTACTTCATCATATGTATATTGTCTATGATGTTACACCTTCACTCCTAATTGTTTTGAGCAGTGTATTTTAACACTGCCAACCTTACGCCCTGTGACGACACTCCGCGTGTGAAGTGCACGGTGCAGGTAGTGGGAGCGGCTGGTGGCGGGATCGCCTCGCCTCGCCCCGCGGTGGTCGGCCTGGCCTGCAATATCGGCGCGGCGGCGACAAGTGTGATTTTAATTACTGTCTGGTGGCGCGCCAGCAGTGTACTCTGCCGGCTCCCATCAGCGGCCACCGCGCCCTCCATTGGGTCAACAGCGGTGCTGGCTGCCGGCCGCGGGCTGCTGGCGCGCCAGTGATTTATGCGCTAGCGACACTGGCGTTGTCCCGCTAATTAAAACGGCCGGCGCCGCAGAGGAGGCCGCCACCACTGTCCGCCTGGTCAGTGCGGCCACCCACTGCCCCGGGGCACCCGGCGCTTCTCTCCTCACCTAACGATCGATACTCACGAGCGATATACGAGAAACGTTTGAGAAGTCCGTGCATAAATAAAAACTACTAATTTCTCTGGAGAAAAACGTTTTTATTTTTCGCCGTAGTCTCAATCTCACCTTACACACTTCGTCCAAAGCTGTTCTAATTTGTTGATCCTTTCCGAATAATAGGAATTGTCCAAGCCTGCAAAATAGCTATTAGTTTCTGCAATCACCTCCTTGTTTGAACGAAATCTTCGTTCCGCCAGCCATTTCTTCAAATTTGGGAACAAATAATAGACAGACGGTGCCAAGTCTGGAGAAAAGAGGTGATGTGAAACGAGTTGGAAACCTGTTTCCGCCGCGGTGGAGTAGCCGAGCGGTCTAAGGCGCCTCGCTGAGGAACGCTCGGTTTCTCAGCGTCTGAGGTTCTTGTCTTCCCCGGGGCGTGTGTGTGTGTGTGTGTGTGTGTGTGTGTGTGTGTGTGTGTGTGTGTGCATGTGTGTGTGTGTGTGTGCGTGTGTGTGTGTGAGTTTGTTGTCTTTAGGTTAGTTTACCTTAGTTTAAGTAGTTTGTAAGCTACGGACTGATGACCACGCAGTTTGGTCCGATAGATTTACAAACATTTGAACATTTTTTGAAACCTGTTTCCAATAATTCTGTGACCATACGTGCTGAGGAGTGTGCTGGTGCACTGTCATGACGAAACAGGACATTATTGTGGGCCAGTCGCCTGCGTTTTTCTTGCAGCTCGCTTTACAAACGGTCCAATAACGATAAATAATATGCACCAATAATTGTTTTACCCTGTTCCAGAATACTCGAATCGCAGAAGGCAGTCGCCAAACCCTTTCCAGTGAAAGAACCGAACTTCGCCTTTTTTGGTGTAGATTCTCCCTTAGCAATCCATTGTTTTGATTGTTCTTTGGTCTCAGGAATACAGTAATGTACCCATGTTTTACCCACAGTGACGAAACGACGTTTGAAGTCCTGCAGATTCTTCCTGAACAGCTGCAAACCTTCCTTGCAACCCTGCTCCCGATTCCGTTTTGGTCAAGCGTGAGCAATCGCGGCACCCATGTTGCAGTTAGCTTCCACATGTCCAAACATTGATGCCCGCAGCACTAGCAATCTCAAGCACTAACTCTTCTGTGATCTAAATGATAGATTTTATCAATGATTTCTGGAGTCGTAACCTCCACAGGGCGTCCAAACGTTCAGAGTCACTTGTGCCCATGCAGCCACTCCGGAAATTTTGAATCAATTATAAACTGTTGTAATAGAAACTGCAGAGTCACCATAATATTTATCAACATTCTCTTTGGCCTCCTGAGGCGTTTTGCTGTTCATAAAGTAATGGTTAATCACTATAAGAAATTCTTTTTCGTCCATTCTTTGACAATCACTCGACTGCCTTGATTAACACGAATGCCAAACAGAAAGAAATAGACCAATATGGCTGAAACTTCGTAACATTCATTCCAAATATGCTAATAACTAAACATCACCTCGATATGCTGGGTGATGCCACGTCTCGCACTTATCACGGACTTTTCAAACGCCCTCGTAGTATCACGCTTTCGCAACGACATTTTCTCGCACATTTCAAGTGTTCGTGTGAAACAATAGAGACGCGTACACTATGGCCGTCACGCTACCACCTCGCCAGCTATAGTCTATAAACTCACGACCGACCACGCTTTTGGTGTGGGAAGTGGCCTTTGCCGTAGCACCAGAGGAGCACCACAAATCGGTTAGCAAGTTACATACGTAACGGTGTAGAGAAATCTCCAGTGATTTACTTCAATTTGGTCAGATCAGTTTGTACAATACGCGTCTGGGAAGCTCGATGGAGAGGATGAGTTGATCCCACGCACACATTGAGGGAGATGTCAACAGGCGCCCCCATCGTGCAGAACACTGCAGTGAAAGGTGGTACACGCTTCTACCCAGCTCACAGGGTCAGTGTGAGAACTCGCGTCATTGCAATGTGGAGCGCAAAATGGAGCAGCCCAATAACACCAAGTTTTGTTTCAAATTAGGCAAAACGGCGTCGAAGAAATGTTCAAATGTTTGTGAAGCTTATGGGAGAAATGCGGGGTCATCAGTCCCTAAACTTACAAACTACTTACGAACTACCTTATACTAAAGACAGCACAAAAATCCCGACGGAGGATTCGATTCCCCGACCGGAAACAGCCTCACGCATCGGAGCATAGCGCCTCAATGCGCTCGGCACACTGCCGCGGCGGCGACAGGGACCATTGGGTTGTTAGTGCAAGTGTACGATGTTGAATCAGGAATAAAATGTGTGAGTTTCAGTGGTTTCAACGGTTTAGAGACGGAAAGGAAGGTGTCGAGGATGAGCCACGTTCAAGTCTGCCGTCCACAATCACAGTCCCAGACAACATCGAACGAGTGCCACAGTTGCCTGCGGATGTTTGGCGTTTGTTATTTAGTGTGGCATCCTGTTTCAAAAACAATATGAATATCTGGTGTCCATCCGTTCACCGATTTGATGTATGAGGAATTTATTTTCATGATTTCCTGAAATGTAGGTACACAAAACATTTCTCTCAAAGTCACTGAACGCCTACGCAAGGCTGCCTTTATCCTAATTTTGAAAAAAGTTCAACTTAAGCTTGTTTGTTAAACTGTGGGTACGCTTATATTTGCGATGAAATAGGGAAATTTGAAAATTTGTCCTCAGTTGGGATTCTGACGTTCTGTCCCTGCCAAGGGCACCTCGATGTAGACGGGCGTTCACGCTAACTTCTGCTGTAGCAGCAGCTCCCGCCGCCAATTTAGTTCGAAGCAGTGGTATATTGCTGTTACTGCTTTGAAATATCCCTTGCTCCTATTACACATACGATGAGCCAAATACAGATTTGGAATAAAAATTAATATGGTGACAATAAATTATTTAAGTTCAGCTTGAAGCGTCATTGTACATACATATACATATTTTTTAATTTTCCACTTTGGTAGGTATACGGAGCAATTTTTTCCCATTCCATAGTTCAGTTATATGGGATGCCAGACGAGCTTCGGAAGCTGCACGATAGCTATACGTTTTCGAATGTGGTGCGATAAATTTGAACTGGATACAATCCCAGGTCGTTTATGTGTTTCAGAATTCATACAAAATGCCTTTTTTTCAAAATTCATATCAACTGCATTTTCACTGCAAAAGCTAGGAAAGTATGTTCCCATCATAATCTAGGAGGCACTAAAATAGTTAGGAATAAGAGACGATTGGATCATTGTAAACTTTTGGTATTGCTGTCAAATTCAATCCTTTTCAACCATCAGCTTTATTTCGTCAAATGAATTGTTTTTTATTTGAATCTAGATATTGGTTTTTAAGGTTTTCTGTTACGAATTCTAGCAAAAGCACATAATTAATTAAAAACCGATTTCTTTCAATATATGTTTAAAGAGGTGTAATTTGGAGGTAAGACACCTTGGCGGTAAACTTCAAGATAGCATCCATGTGGGCTCACAAAGTTCGTGGACTGTAATATGGCCGTAAGTTTCATACATCACTTAAAAGTACGAGCCGAAAGAGTGATATATATATATATATATATATATATATATATATATATAATTTGAATCTTTAAAAATTAATTAATATTCACCGGTTGCCTTTCATTAGCATTTTTTTTCGCCCACTACTGTATATTATGTTCAAATAGGTAACTTGCAGCAATCAGATTTCGTCAAATAATTTGCCATTATCAGTGCAAACTTTTTTTACATCAGTATGCTAAGTATGTATATTCCTTTAACGGCCATAATCTCCATATAGAACACTTACCGCAGTTTAATTTAGATTCTACACTGAAATCTAGATCTGCACAACGAAGCACGTTTTACATATAACGACTGATTTCTGCAAATCATCTATTTGTTATTAGTTTGATTTGGTCTATATGTTGACACTGTTTGTTATCACCAATGTATGTACAAATGAATGTCTGTAACCAAAGGTCGTTGCATCGGACTGTTGAAACCTGCCGTCTACAGTATGTTGAAATTGTGTCTATTAACAAACGATTTAATCCACTTCTCTTTACCATATTGTTGCCTATTCTCACGACGGGAGTAGATTATGTGTACGTCCTTCGGAAAACACGAAAACTGTTTTCTGAGCAATTAGAACAATTGAAAGTTGCACAGCCATCATGCAGATTGCATACTGACTGCCCTGGGATGCCGCCTCGCGTCGACGTAAAGGAAATGTCGTAAGAACATACCCACCCGTATCCTCACTCCCGCCCACTGCTACTCATTACTCATTACTCGCGGTACCTGTAATGAAGAGGCACTGACCAGAATAAGGGAGCTGGGGAATTTGGGTCCTAGTTGCGATACCACCTGTCATCTCTGACCAAGGACGTCATATGATACGTCAAGGTAGGCATTGCAGATAATATTATTGGTTATTTTAGGTCGAAGTTAATACATTTTTTTACCACATTCTCATAAATCGTGTCAAGCAAGGGTCACTTGTAATATCTTGTCTCGATCTCTCAAATAATATAAAGTTTTTTCTGGAAATTGTACTTATTTCAGCGTCGGCGTAGTGTGGAAATGTTCGCTTTACAATGCTAACTAATTCTATTGCCGGGAGAAGTTACATAAATGAACCTGTCAACCACAGAACAGAAATTGCATTAATTATCTACGCTACTGGTCTTTCAAATAGATACACCAAGAAGAAATGCAGATGATAAACGGGTATTCATTGGACAAATATATTATACTAGAACTGACATTATATTTTCACGCAATTTGGGTGCATAGATCCTGAGAAATCAGTACCCAGAGCAACCACTTCAGACCGTAATAAAGGCCTTGATACGTCTGGGAATTGAGTCAAACAGCGTTTGGTGTACAGGTACAGATGCCCATGCAGCTTCAACACGATACCACAGTTTATCAAGAGTATGGCGAATTGTGACGAACCAGTTGCTCGACCACCATTGATCAGACGTTTTCAATTGGTGAGAGATCTGGAGAATGTGCTGGACAGTGCAGCAGTCAAACATTTTCCGTATCCAGAAAGGCCCGTACAGAACCTGCAACATGAGGTCGTGCATTATCCTGCTGAAATGTAGGTTTCGCAGGGATCGAATGAAGGGTGGTGCCACGGGTCGTAACACACTTGAAATGTAATGGCCACTGTTCAAAGTGCCGTCGATGCGAACAAGAGGTGACCGAGACGTGTAACCAATGGCACCCCATACCATCTCGCCGGGTGATACGCCAGTATGTCGATGACGAATACACACTGCCAATGTACGATAACCGCGACGTCGCCGAACACGGATGCGACCATCATGAAGCTGTAAACAGATCCTGGATTCATCCGTTTTGCCATTCGTGCACCAAGGTGCATCGTTGCCTACACTATCGCAGGCACTCCTGATGCAGTGTCAAGGGTAACCGCAGCCATGGTCTCCGAGATGATAGTCCATGCTGCTGCAAACGTCGTAGAACTGTTCGTGCAGATGCAAGCGTCCCCGTCTGTTGATTCCAGGCCGTTGGGATCCAGCACGGCGTTCCATATTCCCCTCCTGAACCCACTGATTCCATATTCTGCTAACCGTCATTGGATCGCGACCAACGCGAGCAGTAATGTCGCGATTCGGTAAACCGCTATCGCGGTAGGCTAATCCGACATTAATGAAAGTCGGAAACGTGATGCTACGCATTTCTTCTTCTTACACGTGGCATCACATCAACGTTTCACCAGGCAACGTCGGTCAACTGCTGTTTGTGTATGAGAAATCTGTTGGATACTTTCCTCATTTCAGCACGTTTTAGGTGTCGCCACCGGCGCCAACATTGTGTGAATGATCTAAAAAGCTAATCATTTGCATATCACAGCATCTTCTTCCTGTTGGTTAAATTTTGCGTCCGTAACACGTCATTTTCGTGGCGTAGCAATTTTAAAGTCCAGGAATGTATTTTAGAGTCAACATAAAAGATCCCCTTCTACGCGATGGGGTTACCCAAAAGCGTTTAACGTTTGTTGCACACATCTGTAGAATACGCCATTGTTGTCGTAGTAGTGGCCTATATATCTGAAATGTGGTTCCCGATACCTTGTTCTTGTATTTTCTACAGGAGTAGTTGGTATAGCAGCCCTTCTTATTTTGTAAGGAAATGTTTGATATCTTCAAGTAGTATTGACCTATGGAGCTCGATTGTAGTTACGAATATCAGTTGTTCGTATTTTCTACAGGCACGTTTGGTTTCGGTAACTAGGATTTACCCATAGCTCAATTCTAGATACCAATACCAGCTATCCGTATTTTTTATATGAATGCTTGGTATCGTTAACTAAAACTGAACTATATTGCTCAGTTACCAATACCAGTTCTTCTTATTTTCTAAGGGAATGATTTGTATCGATACCTAACATTGATCGATATATGACAATTATATTTACTGATATCAACTATTAGTCTTTAATAACAGTAACAATAAATAATTAAAATGTCATGCAGGTATGGAATTGCTAATTGTAGTGACTAATCATAATAATTTTGTGTGGCTCATTGACCTGGTGCAAGTCTTTCAGTTGGACGCCACTTCAGCAACTTGCGTTCCGTAGCTATCCCAGTTGTCCAACCATGGAAACGGGACCTACAGCTTAATGTGGAATCCTCACATCGTTGAGAAGTGAACGATGGGATAAAACGCAGACTTGAAAATTCCGAGATCCGACCGAGTTTCGAACCCGCTACCCTTCTGTTTCCACCGGGCCTGATAACCTAGTTACTTATTCCAAGATTTGTTTATATTCATTTTTCAATATTTTCGTACTATCTTTAACGAATTCCAATACATTATTTATATGTATCAATTTAATTGTCCCCTTGCAAAACCTCAATTTTCAGTGGTTGTCTCGTTAGATTCCATAATACTCAGATTGTTCAACGCGCCACTTATCTAGATCGCTTTAAATGTTAATTTTGTTCTTATAAGTAGTATTACGTAATTTTATTTCATGAATACATCATTTTCATATTTCTCTCTTTTACATTCCTTTATTCAATTTCGTTTCGTTAGAAATTATTCAAAACTAGGGACCACGAGGCTCGTCTTAACTCTTAGCCAGGGTCTTCTGCTTTTTCTTGGCCCAATACGCCTTCATCTTCTGGCTGTGAGCCTGCTTCCTCTCATCCGTACATTTAGGTCTGTTGGTGCCTGTACACTTCTTGCTTGTGAGACATAGTGGGAAGAGTCCATGTAGAATGGCCTGACGGTATTGAGATCGGTTCTCGGTTATCTGTAATGGTATTATTTCATTTCTAAAAAATTCTTCCACATGCCACATTCGATAGTTTTAAGAGTCAGAGTAACATTCACCACATATACCATATATGTACTGTCTTTGGGTCAGGTATGACGTCAAGTATGACGGGTAGTATCGGACACTAAAATTTATGCGAAATTTGTAGCACATTTTGACTATTGATAGATTGCTGCGACACTTTGAGACATAAACCCATCGTCAGTTTAGTATTGCAAGGAAGTGCTTGTGGTAAAAACCACAGAGAGAGTCCGAGGAAGGAATGCAGTAAGCAGAATCAAAAGGACGCAGGATGCCCTTCTTATTCTGAGATGAGGGAAAGACAACGTGAAGAGGTGAATCAAACCGGAACTGAAGGCCATAACAGTTCTTGGGACCGAGCAGTAGATTCCCATCTTTGTCAGGACGAGAGGACGCAGTTTTACTCAGTTGTTCTAGCGTTCCGCGGTGCAGGCGCTAGCTCGGCAGGCGCTAGGTCAGCAGGTGACGTCGCGTTCGGCCGTGTCAGCTCGCCGCGTCTTCTACGTGCTGGCTGCAGGGAGCCGTTCGGATAGGCGGTATCCACACCATTCTGTGTTGGAGTAGAAGACGAGACCGCCAGAGAAGCTGTGCTCGGCTCCTACTTCGGCCTACACACCTGAATGTCGGTCCATACCTGGAACCACTGCAGTCGGATGACGTGGTGACCGATGATCTCTTGATACCGGTCAGCAGGGTTATCACCAGGGTGCTAGCGCGTCGATAGGACCATTGACTTTTAGGGAACCAATCGTAGAAGTTCCGCGCTGGACAAAGACAGCAATCATACTGAGCGTTGTGAAGACTGCAGTCCTCAGTTCACCATGTTCTCTTGTCGATTATCAGTTCGAAGTGTAGTAGTTCGTGGACTCGATCTCCTAGCAGCAGCTAGTGGCTACTAGCCTGCACTGCTTTATCTAACAAGGAGACCACAAGGGTATCGAGATATAGAGATGTTATGAAATTAAATATCAATCAGAGCCATTCAACGGAACTCTCAAAAATTGTCGAGAAAATCGGCTTTGATGTTTTTCAAGTACCAATCATTAAATGAGTTGTAGCATGTATCGGTGTAGCTCAGATGCTAGCATTGTGGCCTTTCAACCCAAAGGTCGGTGGTTCCATTCGTCGTGGCAGATTTTTTAATTTTTGTTTCATTGTATTCTTATACTTACAGTTTTAAATCTAATGGTGATTTTTGAGAAAAGTGCACGTATTTTCATTAGGAATTTTTTATAGTTAAAATGTTTGTATAGTCTAAGGGACTTAACTACGGGGTCATCAGTCCCTAAACGTACAAACTACTTATGAACTACTTACGAACTAGGACGGCACAGATATCCATGCCCGAGGGGGGATTCGAACCCCCTACCGTAGTGGCCGTGCAGACCGTGACTGGAGCGCCTCAGTCTCTTCGGCCACCGCGGCCGGCTTTTATAGTTCGTAGAAGGTTTTTAATAATGATGGTTACAATTAGAAAAACCGTAAGTCAGATTGTTTACTGTAATGACTTCAATATTAGTTGACTACGGCAGTCTTTGATTGTTCAGTTTGTGAAAAGCAACGACAATTTTTTTGGAAAGTCATCTTCATAGCTGATTATGGCTTTCCAAACAGCTAACCGACTCAACCATCGGTTTACGTGACAAGGTATTCGTCTACATACACATAAACAAAAACTGACACAACTCGTGGAATTAGAGATTTATAACTGAATTAAGAAAATCCAAGTGGGATTCGAACCACCGACTCAGTGGTTGTGAACCCAGAACGCTACCACGTGAGCTGCACCGACAGATGCTGCAAGTATTTAAATTAATGGTACTTACAAATATTTTGCAAAATTTCAAAGTCGATTTTCTTTAGAATTTCTGAGAGCTGAGTCGAATGCTTTTGGCTGGTTGTTATTCAAATTCTGAACTTCACGTACCATAAGTTCTAAAATCTGACACCCATGTGGTCTCCTTGTAAGACATAAGCTGAATCCAGTGATTATATCATTCGATCGACGACTACTCTCCTGAACATCATAGATCCCAATGGCCAAGTAAGTAACCACAACTTCCAGAAATCAATTGAAGTTATGACGTGAAGATCGGTTCGTAAAGACCGATTGTATCCCACTTGTTTGCGCAGCGTTCACTCAATTCGTCTGGTAACCATTGACTTATCACTTGGCTATTCACTCTTGTCAAAGAGTCAGGCGCAGTTCCGAAATGTTTACAAGCTCTCTCTCCTCTTGTTTTCTGTCGCATCAACCGTAGGCATTCAACTTGCTGACGCAGTCACAAGGGTCACTGGGTCTGAATTTACGACACAACCGATGACTTGCTTCCGCCTAGCTTGGTTAATAATTGCTTACGCAATCTAAGATGTTCAAATGTTTGTAGAGCTTATGGGACTAAACTACGTGGTCATCAGTCCCACTACTTATGGACTAGTTTATACTAAGGACGCCACAAATATCCATGCCCGAGGGGGGATTCGAACCCCCGACCGTAGTGGGCAATCTAAGGTTTTCATGAGTTGAAGTGTTACTATTTTGCGCTGTAACAACAACAACAACAACAACAACAAAGAATTTATCATTGAAAACGATTCTTTGATGTGATCATTTAACCGGTCCGCTCTCTGGCCGCCTCTGGAATCACAGATGGCGCGCGCCCCGGCTGCTCCAGTTTCCGCACTGCTGAAGGGTCTCGGGTGTGTGGGTCTCTGGGGAGGGCGGGCGCCGTTCAGGGCCTGGGAAGGGCATCAACTGCGCGAGATGAGCAGCCCACTGGGTCGGGCAGGCTCTTAAATTATGCATTTTGTCGGGAGGAGCAGATGAGGGGGGCGGGCAGGCGAGGGGGAGAAAAAGGAGCGCGCAGGGCCCGGCAAAAGGACCGCCTCCTTCCCGCTCGGCAGTTCCCCATTATCTGCCAGCAAAGCGGAAGCGAAGGGGAAGGTATCCGCTTGCCAAGAGGACCAACTCGTTCTCCGCCTTGGCCGGTGCAAATCTCAGCTGCCATCTGTTGCCAGAGACAGCACCTTTTAATGGACGTTCACAAACCCTTTGACATCTTAATATCTATCTAAAACATTATGTTATTTTGTAATTTTATAGGCTTCGAAAAAGTTTACTTTAAGTGATGTGTGTGTTGTGATCTTTCGTCGGGAGAGTGCTTGGACGCAGCTCTCCACCCTACTCTGAGGGAGTCTCTTCATCTCCTCATAAGAACGGCAATCCACTTGTATCTGTTTACTGTATTCATCTCTCGCTCTCCTTCTGCGATTTTTATCCCACACGCTTCCCTCCAATACTAAATTCACGACTCCCTGATGTCTAATAAAGCGTCTACCAATAGATCAATTCTTTTAATTAAAGTTTACCAGAATTTGCTTAGATCCCTAATTCTGTTCAGTACTTCCTCATTAGTTACGTGACAAAACCACTTAATCTTCGGCATTCTTTTGTAGCAGCACATTTCAGTAGCCTCCATTCTCTTCCTGTTTGAAGTATTTATGCTCCATGTTTCACTACCGTACAACGCACACAAATACCATCACAAAAGGCTTGCTTACACTTAAATTATTATCCGATGTTAACCAATTTCTTTAAAAAATGTATTTCTTCCCAGTGACTGAATTTTATATATACTGCGGAAATTGTATAATATTTCACTGGCCAAGTGACAAAAATCATCTATCACCTTTATTGAATCGTTACCTGACCTAATTCCTTCAGCATCACCTGATTTTCTTACACTGCATTACATTACTCTTGTTCTTCTCTCGTTAATTTTCTGCTTCTCCACTCCTTTCTACCCACTGTCCATTCCGTTCAATTGCTCTTCCACGTCCTCTGCTGTCTGTGGAATCAATACAATCTCATAATCAAAATGCAAAGTATTTATTACTTTACCCTCAACTGCATTTCCCAACTATCTCCTTTGTTTCCTTCACAGCTTGCTCAATGTACAAATTAAAGAACATTGGATTGAAGCTACAACCTTCCTTACTCAAATGTTCAAATGTTTGTAGAGTCTATGGGACTTAACTACGGGGTCATCAGTCCCTAAACTTACAAACTACTTATGAACTACTTACGAACTAGGACGGCACAAATATCCATGCCCGAGGGGGGATTCGAACCCCCGACCGTAGTGGCCGTGCAGACCGTGACTGGAGTGCCTCAGTCCCCTCGGCCGCCGCGGCCTGCCTTCCTTACTCACTTCCTAAGAAATGCATCTCATTTCTTTCGACTGTAATAACTGCTGTCTGCTTTTTGTACAAGTTGTAAATAACCTTCAGTTCCCTATATTTAATTCCGCTAACTTACATTACCACATGGTCTTTAGTTATTAGTGGAGAAGTTTTCACATTCTTTTCATGTTACGTATGGTGTTCAATGAACTTGCTTCTTACCATATGTACAAATTACATAGGTGAGCTAAAATACGTAATATTATTGTTTTGCGATCACTGGTAAATTTTGCTTTTAGAACTAGTAAAGTGAACAATCGTTACTTTGACTGTGCATCAGACTTGAAGGTTTACATATTGAGTTAGTTATTTCAATTATTCTATAGTTTTTCAGTTTTCATATTGTTTTTCCGCTAGCTTCTGGTGGGTTAATCAAGGTACGGAAATGAATTGTATATATTGGTGTAAGAGTATTTGATCGTTTTATATTGCCTATGGTAGCATACAGATATAAATAAAAAAATGCTGTGATCATTGACAGCTTGAGCGTTGAATTACTGCGTGGATATGCTAACCTGTAATTCTTTATTTAGAACGGAATGAGGACTTTTAGCTAGATTTTTGTCTACTTCCAGTGCTTCTAACATATTTAGGTTTTTTTTTTTTTTTTTTTTTTTTTTTTTTTTTTTTTTACCTTGGCTGTACGTACGAGTTTTGTTAGTGCCTATACATTCCCTCATTATGTGTAATGCAAATATAGAGTCCTACTTTGTAATCTTCAGTTACGCTCATGATCATTTAAACTAGTTTCTATAGCCCTGCCTGACTGATAAATTTACAGTTTATTGCAGTCAGCGCAAGTGATTTTATAAATACCACTGTTGTTTAAATAAGATATGAGATTTGGTGTCTCTGACATAAAATGTAGTTGTAATTTGCAAGATGTTAGTGTTTTGATTAGTTGGGTATCTTCCATATGGGATAGTTCAGCAGTTGATTTTTGTTCGTTTCTTGCAGAGAGGGCATAGTAGTTTGTTGTCAATTACTTCAAAACTATGGCCAATGGTGGATGTTATGTATTTAATAATGTCTATTTCAGTCTAGAAATTTTGTTTTCATATTGGTATGGACGTAAGGCGACCCACCGTGGAATAGAAGGCAGCATGCTTCTGCGTTATAGAGCTATTACAGTATACGTTGTTGTAGGTTTCCTGTAAATTTTGAAACTGTCTGATTAGATCTATTTTGAGGTCTAAGTAGTTAATGGATTTCTCCATTGTAAATTGTAGTTTTTGGACTGAGAATTCAGATGTTCTAGGAATGTGTGTAGTTGGTTGTTACCATTCCACATACACAGTACATCGTATGTACTATGTATGTCATTAAGCCTCATTCCACCGGTTACTTAACAGTAGGAAATTCGATTCGTCATGACGAAACCCATGAAGAAGTCATAGCGAATTTCGCGGGCACACATCATGCATGTCATGGTAGTCTGTTATATATCAGACGTCATTTACCTGACATCTGAAAAGTACTGAACATGTTGACGACATAAATATTAATAACAATTTAAAATTTTACGTGAGACAACCGTCACTCATTTTTATTCACCCTTTATAACAGACTTTTACCAGACAAAAATGCTTCTATGGAAGCTTAAAGTTGCCAAAAAGTGTGCTCATTAACTGTCATGAATGACGAATATGGAGTATAAAATAATGACTTCATCAAGCGAAGAGTGGAGTGGATTTTTAATCGCGAGGTGGTATGTTTCATAGCGGTGGGGAAGCCAACTCTCGTTGCATGTGGTTCATTTGTTGCTCAAACATCATGGTTTTTCTGGAGTGTGTTGGTTACGGATAAGAATGTTGAAAGAAGGTTAATGGTGTTTCTTCATAAATTTCTGCAGCATACGTAATTTAAGAATAGGTATTTAGATTCAGCGACTCGGGTTTCTAAAACGGTTTTAGTGTTTTTGTGGGGATGTAAGGTAACTTTGATACCTCGTATCTCGGTAACGGATAAAGATATCGAAAAAAATTAAAATTAGTTTGACAATAACACGTTAAGAGTGCATGGTAAAAAAATTTGTCTTTTTTCAGTAAATAAAAATCACTCCATTCATAATTTTGTTGCCCAAAAATCGTGAATTTTCGCGGTTTTCTCAGGGACCGTCCCTCAGCAAATGTCTCTCTCTCCGGATGAAGTGATAACACTAAGCTATGATTACATGTACTTTGTGGGTCCACAGCCTGTAACTAGCCAGTTTCAGCTGTTATCTAAAATCATACCCGGCCGAACGTTGGGAAGCAGTATATCTCCACATTCAAATGGTACATTATCCCTATTTAAAAATAAAATAAAATAAACAGCATGAGTTTTCAAATAGATCGGTTCGAAGCCAGTCGTGTACTCTCGAAAGATAACATTTACAGATATCAGAATTATTTTAAAAACTTTTTTTTAATCATATAATTTTTACCAAATATAAATTAAACTTCGGATGTCTGATTTTTAACATTGTAGATACTTTTGTAAGCCACGTAAAGGTCTCTTTCCACAACACTCAATGTGCAAAAACCAACCGCATTGCTAATTAAGGTTGAGCAGCAGGTGGTTTGTATTGCTTAAATTTTGAACATGTACTGCAGGATAGCTACAGAATTACCACGCGAAAGTAGCCGATCGATCTGGACCGCCATGTTGCGGATCGCGCGGCCTCCCGCGTCGGAGGTTCGAATCCTCCTTCGGGCACGGATGTTTGTGTTGTCTTTAGTATTAGTTCATAAGTAGTTTGCAAGTTTAGGGACTCATGACCCGCAAATAAGTCCCATAAGCTTAACATTTGAATATGAAGCTATAGAATTACCGTTCTTGTTGTAGAAATACGAATTATCGCTAGGCACCAGCTATCCTACAGATTTAACACCATACCTATGTCATCAATAGCACTCTAGTTATGGAAACAATAAAATGAAAGTTTACTACACCATTGGACAGCGCTGTGCTGAAAACCTTCGCATGACATCCTATGATGGGACAAATGAAACCAGAATTGTTTCAGGAATCACTCTTCCATGTAAACAGGGTGACAACAGAGGAATACCGAAAACCAATTTTATTTCGTCAACGGTTCAGGTTTTCAGCAAATGATACCAAATATATTTTCCTATCACTCGTATTCTTTATAATTACATTCTGTAGGTCTTGAAGAGACAGTGGTAAGGCACTTGTTAATGTTGCATGAAACATTCCACAGAGAAAAAACTTCAGGCATTTCCTAAAATGTAAAGCAATGAGGGCAGCATCGGCCTTTTCTGTGAAAAACAACGTCAATCACTGTTGTCACACCAGCCGATTAGTTAAATAAATCAGGCCTACGGTGCGTGTAGTGGTAGTCAGTCTACAGATTGTTTTGATACAGCTCTCAACGCTATCCTGCCTTGTGTAAGCCTCATCGTCTCTGAATAATAAAGGAGATCTATATTCTATTGAATCAACTTACTGCATTCGGCTCTCTGTATCCCTATACGATATCTACCGCACACACTGCCCACTAATGCTAAAGAGACTATTCCTTGATGTCTTAGAAAGTGTCCCCACCAATCTATGCCTTCACTTAGTCAAGAAAAGCGATAAATTTGTTTTTCTCCTAATTCTATTCAGTACCTCCTCATCAGTTACATGATCCACCCATCTAATCTTCAGCATTCGTCTATAGAACCACATTTCAAAATGTTCTGTACATCTTCTTGTTTGAACTCCTTATCGTCCACGTTTCACTTCCGTAATTTGCTACATAAACATTTTAGTTAATATTGTATGTCAAAAATGTCGCTTCATTAGAAATGATTTTCCTCCCATAGCCGTTCTGCTTTTTATATCTTCCTTATCTCGGTCATTAGAAGTTATTTCACTGCCCAAATAACAAAACCCGTCCACTCCTTTTATTGGCTCATTACCTAATCTGATTCCTTCACCACTGCTTTGTTTTCTTACAATGCTCTTCATCATCCTTGTTGTACCGTTGCTAGTCTTCCACTACGGTATTAAGATAAAAATATAAAAAAAATTGGACAAATAACAGTCGACCAGTTGCGTTAAATTTTTATTAAAATCTTTAAATTTTTATTAAAATCTTTAAATTTTTATAAAAAAAATTAACGCAACAAGTTGGCTTTTATTTGCATAGAAATTTATGCTGCAGCCATTTGTAAGATTTTGAACTTGAACTCTCCTATCTTATACGGTATAGATGCAGGATCGGCTTTGATTCTTGTACATAGAAATATAGCATATG
This sequence comes from Locusta migratoria, assembly GCA_026315105.1. Lineage (NCBI taxonomy): Eukaryota > Metazoa > Arthropoda > Insecta > Orthoptera > Acrididae > Locusta > Locusta migratoria. The sequence continues at coordinate 432,767,964 of CM048747.1, forward strand.
CTACTTTCTACATGTACATACATACTCCGCAATCCACTCAAAGGAGTGTAGTCGAGGGTACTCAGTATCACTACTAGTCAATTGCTTTTGTGTTCCATTCCCATATAGAACGAGGGAAAAATGAATACTTGTATGCATCCGTACAAACCCTAACTTCTCTAATCCTATCCTTGTGGTCTTTACGTGAAATGCAGGATGGTGGCAGTAGAATTGTTCGGCAGTCCACCTGAATTTCCTGCTCTCTAAATTTCTTCAACAGTGCTTCTCGAAAAGAAAGTTGCCTCCCCTACAACGACTCCCATTCGAGTTCCTGAAGCATTTCGGTAACACTAGCGCATTGATCCAATCTACCAGTTACAAACCTCGTCGCCCGCCTCTGAACTGCCTCTATAATCTGCTTTAAACCGATCAGGTGGGGATCCCAAACATTTGAGCAATATTCCAGACTGGGTCGTTCAAGTGGTCTCCTTTACGGGTGGTCTCCTTTACGGGCGAATAAAGCGAAGTCGAGAATATGCCTTTCCTATGACTGTCATTATATGCTCGTACCACTTCATATTGCTGTGCAGGGTCACACATAGGTTTTCAGTTGTCGCTAATCTGTCAAGCACCACACTACTAATGCTGTAATCGAACATTTATGGATTGTTTCTGCTTCTCATTTGCATCACCTTACATTTTTCTTTATTTAGCGCCATTTGCCACAACTCACACCACCTGCAAATTTGGTCCTAGGCATGCTGCATCCTACTACAGTCATTCAATGACGACACCCTCTTGTATACCCCAAACAGACACGGATTGCAACTTCCTCTGTCCGTCAGATCATTTATATAGATATAAATAATAGTGGCCCCATCACAGTTTCCTGGGCCACCCTTGACGATATCCTAGTCTTTGGTGAACACTGTTCATCGAGGACAACATACTGTTTTCTATTACTTCGAGTCATTCACATATTTGGTTACCTATTCCATAACGCCGTTCCTTCTTTAGCACTCTGTAGTGCGGTACCGTGTCAAACGCCTTTCTGCATCATCAACTGGTCCTCAGGAAAACTATTTCATATATGCGTTCGTTTCCTTGCACATAAATGTTGACCAGATATATTTCCTTCTAAACAAAAAAGAAAATGTTCAAATGTTTGTAAATCTATCGGATCAAACTGCGTGGTCATCAGTCCGTAACTTACAAACTACTTAAACCTAAGTAAACTAACCTAAGGACAAACACACACAGCCATGTCCCAGGGAGGACTCGAACCTCCACGGCGAGCAACTGCGCGCTCCGCAGCGAGACGCTTTAAACCGCTCGGCTACTCCACCGCGGCTCCTTCTAAACCATCACAAAACAGGTTTATTTTCAAAACCAAAAAAGGAAAGCACAAGCCCCTGGAAAATCGGGTTTCGCGTTTCGAGAGGTTGCTCGACACTAAAAGGTACGGTTGAGGTGTCATGTGGTATTTTTCCTCAGAAAACACCCCAATACGCTATTGTCTTGCTGCTCCTCTCTCTCTCTCTCTCTCTCTCTCTCTCTCTCTCTCTCTCTCTCTCTCTCGGTGTCTTTGCACACCAATGCGTGCGCGCCCTCGTGTGTGTGTGGACAGAGAGAGAGAGAGAGAGAGAGAGAGAGAGAGAGAGAGAGAGAGAGAGAGAGAGGGACAGAAGGACAGAAATTGGGAAAGAGAAGCGGGTTAGGGTGGACATAGCGGAGTAAGTGAAGCAGCAAGTGAGACAGAAGGGCAGAGGGGGCAGGCGTGGAACCGCGCCGCCCGCGGCAATTCAGAAACGCAGCTAGCCGAGTCCCGCTCTCGCTGTTCGAGCGATCGCAGATTCCGCAGGTGGGGTGGGTGGGCTGAGCCCTCTGGCGGCTGTCAGCCGCTGCTGCTGCTGCTGTGGTGTTGGTGCGCTGCAGTGGTGCTGGTGATGCTCGCCACGGCAGCCGTTCCGCGCGCTTCGCACCGCTGCGTTCGCAGAATGCGCCGCCGCCACGACAGCGTATTTAGTCAGCTCCGAGCTCCGAAAAATACAACTGGCCGCCACGCCTCCCCCCCCCCCTCCCCCCGTCAGCAAAACTCCCCTGCTAACTTGCTGCACCCGCACTTTTTGATATTTCGCGATCGCACCGATGTTTATTTCCCACTTCTGCGGTAGCGGTGCGATTCTCGCCGGAATTTCGGTGTATCTTCCGCAGCTTTCATTACACCAGTGTTGTACGGTGCGAGGAAAGGGCTTTTAAGCCACCGTCCTCTTTTGTACAGACTGCTACGTTTGCACTTCAGCTTCCGATCGCATCAATGTGACGAGTTACGCGACCTTTGTAGATTCCAAAATTGGGTTATTCTTGCGCTTGTAAATATGAAATCATTTATACAGTACGTCAGCAAAAACTTGCATTCTTTTAATTTCCTGAACCGTTACAGATATCGAAACGAATTTACCGGCAAATTATAGTGACCGAACAGGCACCTACTGAAAGGAGTGCAAGTTGGCCCAAAAACACAAAGCTCCTGTGTTCATAGAAACACAGCGGAAGAAAGGAAATTCAGTACTAACCTAGCGGATATTGAAAATAAAAATCATTCAATAATGATAAATTTGAAGCATAGGATTAAAATTTGTGATGCGGCCGGGAGTTGAACCCAGACCTCCATCATGCTTACTAGGCAGACGTCTTGCCTTTAGGCCACCATACCACTAATGATTAAGGCGGCTCGAAATGGTGAGATTTGCCGGCCGCGGTGGCCGAGGGGACTGAGGCCCTACAGTCGCGGTCTGCACGGCCACTACGGTCGGGGGTTCGAATCCCCCTCGGGCATGGATATTTGTGACGTCCTTAGTATAAGTTAGTCCGTATGTAGTTTGTAAGTTTAGGGACTGATGACTCCGTAGTTAAGTCCCATAAGCTCTACAAACATTTGAATATTTGAACATTATTATGCTCCTTCATCTTTAGGGCTCTCCACACAAAGAATTCGCACACTGACACCAACGGACCTGGTAGGCCAGCTAGTGCGCGTGAGCAGACTGATCTCTGCAGATATCTCTGTCACTGGTGAAGATTCTGTAAACATGTTCCAAGAACTGGACGGTTGAGTGGATAGTCGCACCATCCTGTTGGAGGTAACTGAAGGTATTTTCCTCCTGCTGTACAAATGCTTTCAAAAGGTAACCACTGGTCCGCGCCACTTTCATGTGCCTCACGGTGTACTTTAAGTGATAAAGAGTGGTAACTTTTGTATAACTCAGATATTAAAGTAAGTATGGGCATTTTTTTACTCTTTCTCAACGAAACAGTATACTTTTCATACCTGCTTTTGGCAGCTCTTGGAATGACAATTAAGATGATACATTGATTGTTAATATTGGTGTCAAAATCGTTAGAAAACAAATCAAAGAGGATTGTAAAAAAACAGTACAGAAACACGGCCCGAGACAAACGTTAACTAACACAGACGTCTGACAGCATGTGTTTCACCATAGTAAGCATTCACCAGTCTCCTGAAAATTACTGGTCAGGTATTTTTGTTCCTAGCCTTCGAAACATTCTTTATATTATTAATAGGGCTTTAATCATTATGCGGTATAAACAACCGACGTTTATTTATTCCTTTTGACAACTTAGCAGCAGCGGTGATGGTTTAAATGGAAAATTACCTGGTGAAGCTATGGTTGGATAGAAAATTACGTACACTCTTTTTAAATATATTTCTCGACCGCTAGCTGAAATTGACCAATGCTATAGATGATCTCGTGTCGATTTCATGTAGTAAATGAGCTTTTATTTCAGTGGATTACGCCTGTCATACTAATCTAAGCACCGCATCGTGACAGCTCTGACTCCTGATTACATCCATCTGCGATTTTTACCACGCGCACTTCTCTCCAATGCTTTCGATTCCACGAGGTCTCGGAAAGTATTCCACTAATCGATCCCTTCTTTTAGTTAAGATATGAGAGAAATTTCTTTTCTCTCAGTTCTGTTCAGTACTTCCTAACCAGTTACGTGATGTACACACCTAATCTTCAGTATTCGTCTGTAGCACCCCATTGAAAATTCTTCTATCATCATTTTGTCTGAACTCCTTATCGTTCATGTTTCACTCCTTTACAATGCTACACTCCAGACAAATGCTTGCTGAAAAGACTCCGTAACATTTATATTGATGCTGAGAGTTACAGATTTCTCTTCTTCAGAAATGCTTTCGTTCCTATTGCCAGTCATTATTTCACATCTTCTTTACCTCAGCTATCAGAACTTATTTTTCTACCCAAATACTAAAGCTCATCAATTGCCATTATTTTCTCGTTTGCTTAATCTAATTCCTTCAGCATCACCTCATTAACTTGGACAATATCCCATTACTTTTGATTTCCTCTTGTCAATATATATCATATACCTTCATTTCAGTTGCAGCCACAATATTAAGAACGTCTATAACATCGTAACTGTCATTCCAACAGTTGATGAGGGAAATTCCATTTAAAAATAATTTGGCTTCAAAGTTTTGATCGACACAAGTGTTATAAAAGTTCGTCTTCCGGAAACCTCATTTGGATGCTTGCACCCGCTCATAAAATGAAAAGGATGCCAATTTAAGTGACACCATGTACTTTGACGGTGTCACTGCGTCTCCCTCGTGCATCTAGGAAAACGTAGTTTGTCTTATAGTGGACTAAAGTTTCGTTTTGTTGTTTCCTGACGTATCGGGCGAACATATCGTTTTTCACACTAAACTAAAATGATACCACTGAAAAAACACACAAATGTGTGCGTTATGCCGTATTTCACCGTGGAAGGAAATTTACGCAGGATAATAGAGGAAATAAGTTCGTGGAGAAACAAAATAAGAATGCAGAGGACGTGGAAACAATGTTCAGACAAAATAAAAGTAACTGTATAATGCATTGTAAACGACTAGCTTTACCAACAGAATATTTTTTCTACTGGCTTCGATTCACAAACTACCATCAATGGAGGGAAACCTGACATTGGTGGAAATGGCAGTACAATCACATAACTATTAATCTAATTCCATACTAACATGGTGAGAGTGACTACCGTTCACCTCTTCAAGTTTTTTGTCCTGGTAAGCAAACTTGTGAATGTGGATCAAAGTTCGTTTGCTGGAACTGCTGCAGTCTCGTTCAAAATGTTCAGATGCAATTCTTCAAGGATATGAGAAATCTCTTCGCTACATCCCAAACTTGAGGACTCCAGTAGCTAAGTAATGTCACACTGAGAGATCAGCTGACCAGGATGCCGAGTTAGGAGTGTGACTAGAGATACCTCTGCTGACAACCGTCAGTCACGTAGATTGTCCACATCAGTTTCAATGATGTATATCCTATTGGAAGTAACTGTAGGTCTTTTCCTCCTGCTATCAGAAATGCTTTCAAATTGTATCAACTCCTACGGACCACTGTTATATCACCTGCTCTGTACTTCTCAGTCGAGATAAGAAAGAAAATATTTTTTTTATTTACCATTTTTCAAAGGAACCGTACTCTTTCAAAACTGCATTTGGTAGCCCATGGAAAGACAATTCGACATTGGCGGTGAAACTTCTGGAAAAGATGTACTTGCGGCACGCGATAGATGTATAGCACATATGTCTGACAGCAGATGTTTCCCCTTTAGTAAGCATTCACCAGTCTTCTAAAAAGATCTGAAGTTTTTTTACACTTTTAACAGGGTTATCATTACGAAGTATCTACGACTGACCCGCGTCGGAAGTTAGAATCCTCCCTCGGATGTTTGTGTTGTCTTTACTATAAGGTAATTTATAAGTAGTTTGTAAGTTTAGAGACTGAGCGCCCCGCAGTTAAGTCTCATAAGCTTAACAAACATTTGAAAATTTCTTTTTTTATCTACGAGTGAAGTTTATTTTTTGCTTCGACAAGGAAGCAGCAACGGTGATGGTACATATGGAACAATATCTGGCGAAAACGTACGTGATTTTTAAATAATATTCGTAAGCCCCGGGCTTATGCTTCTGAATCTAGTATATGCTGTATTTCCATATACCATGAACTTAGCTGATCCTGTATCTATGTCGTACAGGGAATGAGATATTATCTTGGTAGTGTACCCTTCTCTTAATTAACTAAGCTGGAGCTAAAGCCCTGCTTAGCACTGGTTTCACAGCGGAGCCGATTCTGGCGTCATTGCTTTCGATCTTAGTAAATGCCTCCCCTTTACGATTAGTGACCAGACTAATTCTTGAGAATGAGGCTGTTTTAAATTTATGTAGCTTAGCTAAATTAAAACACAGAGCTGAACTGCTTGTATGTAGTACCCTTGTTTTGTTCCAAAGATTTGTTATTCTACCACCTATCAGTAAATTGAAACCCCGTTAGCCTGTTAAAATGAAGATAGTGTCATGTAACATAATTCTAAAGAGTAAGTCGCTTTGATACTTGTGTAAGACGGTATAGAAATAAAGTAAACACAGAGCACAGTTGCCCTGTGATCAACTGCAAACAATGTAGTTTCATGTTCTAAGTTTCAAACAGCACAGAGAAAATAGTGCGCTATGTTTACTGTTTCCCTATACTTTTTGCACAGGTATGTAAATTAGTTGCTCGTTACTAAATTGCTATATGAGATTTTCTTTTAATTCTCGTAATGACAAATTTACAGGTAAGTGCATAGTGAATCCGGAACAGAAGTGGCATTAATTTCCCATTAGTGATATAGATTTCGACGAATTTCCCAAAACGGTAAAGATTCTGTCTTCCAGGGTGAATTTAGAAATAATTTCTTATGATGATTCAAACGTATTTAGGAGAATACAATTGACCAATATGGAAATCAAATCTAACTGTACCATGTGTTGTGTAACAGTGGCTTAATTCAGTGTTTCATTTTAACTAAGCTACAGGAATATAAAGAAGTCTGATTCGCATGGATTAATTGATTTTGTTTGTGTTGGAAAAGAGAAATTTTAGAAATCTACTAACATCAATTTACAAATAATTTTAATTCATTGTATAAAAAAAACTTTTATTTCGACATTCAATAAGGTTTGTTAATCACATTATTTAATGTAGAGGTAATGACGGTTTTTAATCATATTTTCACTTAATTAAAGAAATACTTAATATTTTTTGCTTACCACACATAAGTAAATTGTCAGTGGACATAAATGATCATAAAAAAGGAAGAAGAGACGAATATCTCTAATTCGACGACTAAAGCTACAACAGATTCACGAAGAAACACCTATTCGCGATACATTTCGCAGACCTTTCATGAAAAAAATACGATATGCACTCACTGCCATATTCCAGCGAGATGGCGCAGTGGAAATGCAATGGACTCGCATTCGGGAGGATGGTGGTTCAAATCCACCTCCGGCCATCCAGTTTTACATTTTTAGTAATTTCCCTAAATTGCAAACAGGCAAATGCCGGGATGTTTCGTTTCAAAGGACACGGCCGATTTCGTTCCCTATCCTCACCCAAAACTCCGAGCGTTAGCTCCGTATCTAATAACGAAGCTGTCGACGGGATGATAAGACCTAAGCTTCCTTCCTTCTTTCTTCAAATTAAACACTGTGACGGAGATGCAAAACAGTCGTTCAGGACGTTCACAGATTTGCAATTATGAACATTTATATTTTCTAATCGTTTGTTTTTAAAGGCAAATGTCAACAATTACTTAAACCACTTGGTTTAAAACTTGATTTACCTGCATTCTAACACGGGCACTGAAAAGCATACCAGGTGCAGCTTTATATAAAAGCTTTAAAATTCTCTATTCTTTTCTTACAATCAGCTTTATCACTTTCAGCAACAGAAAATTCATATCTAAATCCTAATAATCAATTTCATTTAGTATAATATTGTAACTGATGTTTTGTAGCACATGACGTTTTTGCACATTCATAGTATTTTTATTCCGAGCTGATATGATATATGTAGTTTCCCCTCTTCTCCCCCCCCCCCCCCCACTCTCTCTAGGGAAGGCTGCAGCAAGGTCTGTGGGGTCACAGACAAATATTTACAGACGGGAAACCTCCGTAATGGCCCGGTCCCACGGTCAGGGGTGCTGAAGCAGTTCCGTAAGATGTCCAATGATGGCGCTACGGTCAGAAGCAGTTCTTTAAAACTGGCCAGACCAGGCGGCAGGTAGCGGTTGTTCCCACTATCACCTCCCCTCAAACTAAGTTTGTAGAACTTATGGGACTTAACTACGGGGTCATCAGTCCCTAAGCTTACAAACTACTTATGAACTACTTAAGACTAAAGACGGCACAAATATCCATGCCCGAGAGGGGATTCGAACCCCCGACCGTAGTGGCCGTGCAGACCGTGACTGAAGCGCCTCAGTCCTCTCGGCCACCGCGGCCGGCTCCCCTCAAACGCCGGCACACCGAACACAACCATGGCCATGTGGAAGGTGTCGCGAGCTCTCTCCTCAGCCTCCCCTCCACGCTACCCTCTGATGTACGAGAGGCACCCTCAGAAGCGCCTCTAGTGTGGTCTACCAGTACTAAGCCGGGGAACCGCCTTATATCTGCGGGGGCAGCCCGACAGTACCCCCCATCCCCCCTATATACGCCATATGACAGGTGCCACTGTATTGACATGAAACGAGGCCGCCAGAGAAAGAAAGTGTATTGGCAAAGATATTTTTTACGATGCATTTTTTACATTTTTTTTCCTTCGTCTCAGTATTCCTTTGATGTCTTCCGCGTTATTATTTTGTTTCTCCACTAATTATCCTTTCTTGACTTTGTTCCACGGGGAAATGGGTCTGAACGCTTTTTCGCACAACACTTTTTTGTGTTTGTCGAAAACATGATCCCCAGATACATAGCGAAATAATGAAATGAAAGTTTATGCCATCATTCTATTACTCTGAGATCTAAACATCCCACGACTTCCTATGATGAGACCAAACCCGAAATATATTAGAAACGACGCTTCCCTAAACACCCGATAAAAAGAGATGGACACCGACAAGCTGAGAGTAGTCACCTGAAAATTGACATTTCTTTTATTTTTTTGAACAGTTTCAGGTATCGAAACGAGTTTTTTGCGAGATATAATTTGCTAACACTTGTATCGATCGAGATATTGCAGCGAGTTTATTCATAATGGGACGGTATACTTTGCATATCTGCGTTCACTAGCACTTGGAACGACAGTTATATTAATACAGAGCTTCATAATAGCCTTGAAGAGAGGGTGTAAGATGTACATCAACAGACAAAACAGTGGTAATTGAATGAAGTCTAAGAAAACCAGACGATGCTGAGGGAATTTCATTAGGTAACGAAACAATAAGAGTACAAGATGAGTTTTGTTTACTTGGTAGTAAAACAACTTCTGATAGCAGAATTTATGAAAATCTAAATTCGGAATGGCTTTGGGAATGGAAGAATTTTTGAAAAAGGGAAATTTGATAGTATCCAATATGAATTTAAATGCTAGGAAGTCCTTTCTGAAAGCATTTGTCTAGAGTGGAGCATTGAATGGGGTTAACACGTGGACTACATGGTGCTGAGACAAATAAATGATAGAATCGTTTCAAATTTGGTTCTGCAGATGAATGGAAAAACTAGATGGGTAGATAGCGTAAATAATGAGGAGGAAATAATAAATTTTTATATGTATGAATGCTCATTAGCTACAAGTCATTTCTTTGTATTTTATGTAGATAGCTAGTTTCCGTACACAACGTCACCACCGCCATTATTGCGATCGACCCACTAGGAGCGTTATGTCGCTGCAAACAAACTTTTGTAGCAGTGATTGTCACGGCTCTGCGTATAGACTGCAGTATTTCAATATGGATTGAACATGCTATTGTATGAGCATTGTATTCATCGCGTTGCATCGTATATCGCAGAACACTGAACCCAATAGAATCATTTTCAGAAATATGGTAAGCTTGAGAAGTCAGAGAATAGGTCTAAGTAGCGTTTTCACAGAGTAAATGCTGTTCCGTATTTCGCGATGAAGTTTTCAAATAGCTATCTGATTAAGATATTGAATGACGTTATCAAATTTCAGATGTAAACTCCCTACGCTAATCTGAAGAAGAATTGCTCTTTGCTTTCCTAATTTCGAAGTAACTTTTCCAATTTGGATCGTTACTTATTCGTCGGTGTCACTAAAAGCTGTTCGTATATTCCGTCAATGACACTAGTCTTGCCAAGATATAATTTGGAAACTATTTAAATAAGGAAACTGTTTGCAACGTCGTTAACCAAAAGGGCCACCAGTCTCCACTAGAGAAAGCGTGATTGTGGTAATGTAGTAGTACTTCTCAGTTACCAAATGCTAAGTATTTCTTTACGAAATTCAGATGCAATGGTAATACTAAGGTAAGTTCTTTAAAAAAGCTACTACTCTAGTTTGTAACTTTTAATAATTCAACATAGGACAGTAAAGAGGAGCAAAGGAGCGTATCTGATTGCTGCGACATAGAGTAGGTACTCTGAAGGAAACTTCTCTTTCGTAAAATAAAATGACTACCAGAGGGTGTAAAGAAAGAAGAGACTGGCGTGTCTCGTATCTCATAGACACGGTAATTTGTGCTCAGCATAGAGTAATAAAACCAGAACATACCTCCTTAGCAGAGGAGTGCAAAGCATCACGCTGAATAACCTTATAAGCTGCAGATTTACTTTTGTACTTAGAATTGAAGGAAACATTTACTGCGTTTCGTAAAATATGATAAGCAGCTGAGTAAGTTTTGATAATCATTGAAGCAAAGAACTAGGGCGATCAATTTGTAGCACGTGAGTAAAACTTTTTCTTTCCTGAGTGAACTCCGATAGTTAAAAATGAAATTAATAGTAGCGCAAAACAGTAGCAGTACTGTGTGCATAACTGATAAATGTGCAGTCACCACCGATACCTGCGTATCTTGATTATTTTTGTAGTAACAGAATAAATATCTTCATTAATGCGAACGGCAATAGTGAGTTGACAGAGAAGTGTTTATGGTTCAGTTTTTGAAATTTATTTTACGTGAGCTAGTTTATTCCTTGAAGCCCCCGCTATACCTGAACAGCACTGATTAGGCCAGACCTGACAATGGATGGTCTACAGCGGATGACCCTGCAGTGGGTGCACTCCCCACAGACTGTACTTGTACTATGACGTCAAGGCTTCGCCGGAGAAAACAGGTTGTTTGTTCTTCTGAACTGAATTAAGATTTAATAACTTTTCCCCGTTTCTCCGTGTTTTAAAGTACAAACCAGTCATAAAACATGTCAAAGTACACTGCAAAACACAATGAATGGGTCCTTTTTCTCCACCATTAAAAAAAAATTACATTGACCTGTTTCACGGACCATTTGTTTTCTTGAATTTTTATGACATTTGCAAATATTTCGGACAAAAAAGATAAATACAGAAATAATATAAAATTGAATATATAAAAAGCAATACCCAAATATAATATGTAATATTTTTATGTATTTAATTTTGTAGTACTTATTACTTGTAATCCTACTACTTTTTGCCCGAAATAATTGCAACAATGGGTCGTAATACAGACCAGCGCAATTCTTATTATCATAAATTCTCTGAGCATATTTTTCTTTGACCTTTCGCAACAGCTCCATTCTTAATTAGTTTACTAAGTTTATTATGCGAAATATTTTTTGCTGGCATCTTTATTTTCCACCCGAACAATCTTGTGTTTACTCTTAAAGAGGACCCTCAAATGTTCAAATGTTTGTAGAGCTTATAGGACTTAACTACTGGGTCATCAGTCCCTAAACTTACAAACTACTTATGAACTAGCTACAACTAAGGACAGCACAAATGTCCATGCCCGAAGGGGGGATTCGAACCCCAGACCGTAGTAGCCGTGCAGACCGTGACTGGCGCGCCTCAGTCCCCTCGGCCACCTCGGCCGGCAAAGAGAACCCTACTCCACCCAGCGGTCGTCACAATAATCTTATCATTTAGTCCAGAGACTTCCTCTTTTATCTTGTTTATTCTTGTATTTAATTAGACATTTTTCTTAATACAAATAAACAATCCTTGAGACGGATTTTCGCCTAGAATATGTCAGACAATAATGATAAATCTGAAGCATAGTTGGGAAGAAGTATTTTTCTGCTACTGTTTACATCTCAAACTTTCTTCGCTACATCATTACAGTATTTGTCATTATATATTTATCATCTAACAGTTGTTTTTATTGTTATTTTTCAGTTTCTCTCTGACCTTTCAGGCCAGTTTATTTTAACTTTGGATACTTTCGGAAATAACGAAACCATTCGAAACAATTATCAATCTTCATTTAAATTTTTTCATTTCTTTATAGAAAGGTATTAACCCTGTGATATATTTATCAGTAGTGAAATTTTAACTTGAAACTATTCTCGGACCTCTATTAAATGAGTTACAGCAAAAGAATTTGATGGAAGAGCCCTATGAAGCTTTATACATTTATACATGTGTGCCAACTTTCGGAATCATAATATCGAAAAAATCTCAAAGAAAAGTTACTCGATTTTAAATTTAAAATATTTTTTAATTGAAATTGATTTCAACTTAACGCATAACAGCCGAGGTAGCGCATGATGCTGCCCTCTAGTGGCGTCCGCTTATCCCGCCAGAAGGAGCTTCCGCTCGCTAACGGCCAACAAATCGTCTGTAATATTTGGTGACGATCAGTTGAACAACGCGACATGAAAGTGCGAACACGTTACAGACAAACAGACAGTGTAAGTCACCGCTACGTTTGCAAAGATGAATCAAACAGCGAGATTTGGGAAAACCACAAGACTTGAAGATAATTGCCTTTAAATTCGTTTATCCAAATATAGCCTCGGTTGAACGGTTTAGACGTTGTATGAAATTAAATTTCGAGCTGTCGAAAGACCATCGCAAACGGTCCATGTTTATTCCTACTAACCTAAACTCGGACAGTTTGGCTCATAGTTCTCTACAGTCTGCAGAAACGTCGCCATAGTTCGCCTCACACTCTTCAAACAACACGGTATTAACACATGTGAAAAAGGCGAGAATGATAGTATCGTAGGTATTCCAGAGTAGTAAGTCTATAGCATATGCAAGCGTGTCGAAAATTACTCCAAAGCAGCCTACCGCAGCACTTTAAAACATTCGCCTAAAGCTTCCTGTGGCAATATTCTACCTATCATCAGCAGTACGTCTCCACAGTTTCTTTAGTAACGTGCAAGAAATGCGTCGCGAGTATAGCCAAGCTATAATTTTGATGTGCTTCTAACGAGAAAGTTGACACTGCATTTCATCATTAATGTGTTATAAAATGCGTCTGACTGAAATGCGTAGATACATAGAAGACTTAAGTAAGAGTAGAACTATGCTCGAACATTGTGAATCACTTCGAAGAAGTCCATAGGCAACCCGAATTCAGAAACTATCGTTCTTGTGAAACACAGGTAACTCATTTCCCTTAGTGTGTCACCACCGGCGCCAACATTGTGTGAATGCTCTGAAAAGATAATTATTTGCATATCACAGCACCCTCTTCCAGTCGGTTAAATTTCGCGTCTGTAGTACGTCATCTTCGTGTTGTAGCAGTTCTGGTGGCCAGGAGTGTATTATGTCTTTACCATCGTTAAAAGACCAAGAGGTGGACCGATGGATGTCTGGCTGAAACAAACAGAAAACGAACTGGCCAAGAGGAAAGCAGAGTGCGGGTATATACTGAAGGAAGGTAAGATTGGAGGCGAGAAAGAAGTTATGGAGGCGTGTTAGACCCCACATCTGGATCACTGGAGTGGAGAAATAATGACGATGATGATGGGATGATGATGATAGTGATGATGCCTTTACTACTAACTCCATTCGCCACAAAATCTTCAGGCAGTTTCCTGATATACCATTGTTCGTACATGGAAGATATTCATTAAGGTTCAAATGTTTGTTAATCTGAGGGAACAAAGTGCTCCGGTCATCGGCACCGGTCCCTAGACTTACAAACTACTTCAACTCACACTAACCACAACAAACCCATCAATGCCCGAAGGAAGACGCAAACCTTCCACGGGAGCGGCCGCGCAGTCCTTGACTTGTCACCTAGAACAGAACGGCCGTTCCCGAGCGGCATTATTGTAGCATACGATGTTCACAAAATATGTCATTGACACGTATACGAAACTACACGCCGAACTTCGCTTCAGATTCAGGTGAAATTGTCAGAGAGGCAGAATGTGAGGGATATCGTTGGATGAAGGCGTTGGGTTAACGTAAGGATGAGAATAATTACACTTCCAGGAGACGACAGGTTTTCCTATATTGTAGTTTACAGCGTGGATTTTGACTATTCCAAATTACATTATTTTTATATCACAGTGGATCTCTTAGAGCACGAAAGCGTTTGCACTACGTCTTTAAACAACCTAAGAGGATTTTCTTCTAAGATATGATAATACTTCTTACTATCCTATACTCAACAACTGATATCCTCTGCGTAAGACGATATCGGGTCACCAAGGGCTCCCTGATGCCACTTTAACGATCCGTTATAGATATCGGAAAGGGTGAGATGTATGGCGGTCGTGCGGACTTAAGGATTGACGAACAATGCGATGTAGACGCCATACATTCCCACAGTGTCTCACCGATACTTAAATAATGTTAATTACCATGGGTACGTAAAGTGTAATCAATGATTGCTACAACAAGTTTAACTGCCGATAATTACACATGTTGGTCAGCCTTATAGATATTGCTGTAATAATGAAGAGGACAGGAATCGCAGCTAGTAGTATAACATAATGAGTATTATTTATGTATTTATTTATTTTATGTATATGTGTACCTATTATATAGTATATTAGTGGATGTTGGGGTATAAATTTTTTAATTACAGCAGTTGAGTATTGAGTAACTTGAATCTTCCATGTTCCAAATAACACTGTCATGAGCATCAACAGCACGCAGAATTGTGAATGTAGCTTTCTTTCAGGCATGCTTGATCGTGTTGTTAAATATGGGTGAACTGTACTGATTATGGATGCGTGCATGTAGGTTCATGTAAGCATGTCGCATTTGAAGGAGAACTCAAAAATGCTTTTTGGTTTTGGATTCATTTACACTCCATCAACATGATCTTCGTAAATGAGGATACACTTATAACAGTAACAACCATTCCACGTAATTAAGGAAGACTAGTTCAATCTTTCAGGTATACGTCTTGCGCAAGTGGATAAAAATTCGCTAAGAGTTTTGGTGAGTGAGTCTTACACGACAACATTGATACTGAACATCACAGTCGCAAAGCTATCATCAACCTTCATGAACTCACCAATCATCTTCGGTTCACCCGTATTCAATAATGTGTTCGATCAAGCGTTGCAGGAATCTACATTTACATCTGATTTTTATGCGTTTGATGTTCCTGACAATGTTTATTTTGAATGCGAAAGATTCCAGTTGCCCTACATCCAACTGGAAAACTGCACCTTCTATCCAGATCACATATCATCTGTTGGATTTTGATGAACAGATTTCTATACCAAGTCCCAGAAACATCCTTCATAAAAAGTAAATAAATGCAAGATAATAATGATAATAATCATTGGGTTATACTGCTGTGTTTCCTGTCCAATTAAGTATTTGGAGTAATTATTGATTACACCTTAATTTTCCTTTATAATTAATATTATTGCAGTCGGTGACACACTTAGAGAATGTACGTTGTGAGACAAGGAAGTTTTTCATCTACTTATTGTATTGGAATTAATGGAAATTTTGGTGATAAACATCTCAATTACTTAACTTACAAGGCTAGTCGACCCACTTTTTCATACTGTATCATATTTTGTGGTAATTCATCAGTGAGCAAATTCATTGAAGTGTGGAATGAGGGTAATTGCTGTAACCCAGCGAAGAACTTTCTGCAGACAGTTATTTAATGATACAGGCATCTTCACAGTATCTTTACAATATACATTTTCACTTATGAAGTTTGTTATCAATAACCCAATCCAATTAAAACGTAACAGCAATTTATTCAACAACAACACTAGGAAAAAGGATAATATTCGCTATCCAAGATTAAATGTAAACTATAAAATGTAAAGGGTGTGAAGTGCACTACCACACAAATCTTTCGTCAGTTATCAAATAGCAGAAAAAGAAAACTATAATAAAAATAGATAATGAAATATTTTTGACTAAAAATTACTACTCGGTAAATGCAACTAAGACATTTAGATATTTATAGATGTAAGTTACTGTTTTTTAAAAGGTTAAGCTTGTTATGTCGTGTAAGGATACCATTTATTAAACTGACACGTTCCAAATAATAACGAAATGTTATAGTCATGAGTTGTGGAACAAGTCTAAATATATTACAATATAACCAAACCTGTCTCGGGGGTGTGATACACTGCAAAACATAATTAAAATATCACACTTTCGAAGCGCCAAAATTGCCTCCTATAGCGTGGAGTTAGTTGGAAACTTGGTTAAAAGATATCAACAACCTCCCTCCGTAATTATATTCGATTCCTCATTAACGCGGAATTAGGAATGCGGCTTGTCTAAACATGTTAACATAATGGAGCCAGTAACTTTATATTTAATAAGTTATTCATTGAGAAATATATTTAGTTTCTGTCTCACATTTAAATCATACTCTGGCCCATAAACCAAACAGAGGTACCACTCACTTTCCTATATCAGTTTTGGTGGAAAGTGGAGAAACTAAGTAAGAAGAAATGTATGAGACTCCTTGAGAGTGCAAAATGTTCGAATGTTTGTATAGCTTATGGGGCTTAACTACGGGGTCATATGTCCCTAAACTTACAAACTACTTATGAACTAGCTAATCCTAAGGACGGCACAAATATCCATGCCCGAGGGGGGATTCGAACCACCGACCGTAGTGGCCGTGCAGACCGTGACTGGAGCGCTTCAGTCCCCTTGGCTACCGCGGCCGGCCCTTGAGAGTCCCCTATTAATTAATGAAATGAGAATGGGCATGTATTTGTTTTAGGAGTCAGATGAAAGCTTCAATGTTAAAAAATGAGACTATTGAATAAATAAATAATTTGATATACAGATGTTCATTCCAAATAATTTAACATTCCTCTGTAATGATGGAAATGTTACGCTAGCCGAGACGATGCGCTCTATTGATGATGTTTCAAAGAGGCAAAGCTTCCGAGAAAGGGACAGCGTTCAGAAATTAATTTGAGGAGTAAGGTTGGTTAAAAAAAAAAAAGTCAAAGCGTCTATCACATTTCTTCCCAGCACGACGTGTCATATAACGGGAACTTCATTTAACTCCTTCCTTTGAAGTTGATACAATGGAGTTGAAAACCGTGACGCAAAGCGCTAAAATACCTCTGTCTCCTTATAAGCCGATGAATAAAACGTTTCAAACACACACCCGCTCATAACTGACACGGAAAGGCTCGAAGTACTGGCGCCAATGAAACCATTCCTGTAGCACGCTGATACCTACAGCTTCGAAAAGAACAGTTGGCTATTTAGAGCAACGTTCTTCCCTACTTTGACACTGCTGACCCCCTCTCCTCGCAGATTGAACGCTTAATATCGTTTGAGGAAAATGGAAGGCTTGTGAGGAATGCAACCGTATCGGTAAGGCGGCGTCCATACTGTCGCGTCAGTATGAAGAATGAATTTAAAGTCTTGTCGACAGCGTGGTCATGAGAGGTGGAGTTCACGCACGGGTAGTTTTGGAAAAGATGGTGAAGACAATCGGCCGTGCCCTTTCAAAGGAACCATTCCAGAATTTGCCTGGAGTGATTTAGGGAAGTCACGGAAAACGTAAACCTGCATTACCTCCAGAGGACGGGTCCAGTGTGTTGACACTGCGACCTTTAGCTCTACGACCATGTTTTCGCTTTTCTGTCGTCTGTATAAGACCCCATACCGCAACAATTACTACTGACCGTGACTGACCGGTGCTGCCATGTAGTTCAACTAACAGCTTTAAGAGGCCTTGTATACATTCGATAACAGAGGAACTTTCCTTGCACAGTACCATAGATTGCAGCGAAAGGTCTGTACTAAATACGTGTGCAGTCAGACTATACGATGGTAGAGAATTTAGGGATGCTAGGTTTGCGAGTCTAGAATTTTATATCCATTCATGTATAACGCGATATTTTAAGGTGTACTATAGCCTGAAGAAATTTTTAATGTTACGCATACCTGTAATTAATTATAATTCAAAAACTTAGTAAGAATATAGTAAAACAAAATGATCATCTTGTGACGGTGCAGCTCCTGTATATTCCGTGATTGCTGTATTAGATGTGTGGTTAAACCCGTCTCATGCAAGACACCTTATTTGGCTTATGGGTGTTAGAACAAAACAAGGTGTCTTCCATAAGGTGGGTTTAACCATACATCTAATACAGCAAGCCCGGAAGATACAGAGGCCGCACCATCACAAGATTACCATCACGACGCCAAACCACGTCTTCAACAAGTTCCAAAACACAAACATAAAACTTCAAAAAATAATACTTAATAGAAAATAAAAGGCAAAAATCCACGGAAGGTGGCGCAATAAGTGCCAAAACATGTTTGGATGTTAAAACAAAACATAAGGTGGATTTAAGCACACATCTTGTAAGACAAGAGATTGTTTTATTTCAAAAATTTATATCACTCCTCATTCCCTAAGTTAAGGTGCAAATCGACATAAATATGGCTTTAATCACAAAAGGGTTCTTTTTATATTCAGCCTCACTGTTTCACGCTGCTGTTCCCGGGTGACTTTCGTAAAATACTACGTACTACATCCTTCCTGACATGAAACTTAAAAAAAAGTCAAATGTTCGTAAAGATTATGGGACTTAACTGCTGGGTCATCAGTCCCTAAACTTACAAACTACTTATAAACTACCTTATACTAAAGACGGCACAAACACCCATGCCCATGGGAGGATTCGAACCCCTGACGCGGGTGGCCTCGCGATGACATTGAATCGCGAATCCAGTCACACAACTGAAACGATATTTCAGAAGCACGCAATCTGAAGACACTTGTGAAGTATAATGTCAAAACCCTTCCGGAAATCTAAAAAAAATATACACACAGCAGTTGACTGGCGTTGCCTGGTAAAACGTTGTTGTGATGCCTCGTGTAAGGAGGAGAAATGCGTACCATCACGTTTCCGACTTTGATAAAGGTCGGATTGTAGCCTATCGCAACACTGCTGCTCGCATTGGTCACGATCCAATGACTGTTAGCAGAATATGGAATCGGTGGGTTCCGGAGGGCAATACGGAACGCCGTGCTGGATCCCAACGGCCTCGTATTACTAGCAGTCGTGAAGAAAGGGTCATATCCGCATGGCTGAAATGGATCGTGCAGCCAAGTCTCGATCCTTGAGTCAACAGATGGGGACTTTTGCAAGATAACATTTATCTGCACGAATAGTTCGACGACGTTTGCAGCACATTGGACTATCAGCTCGGAGACCATAGCTGCGGTTACCCTTGACGCTGCATCACAGACAGGAGACCTTGCGATGGTGGTCGCAACGATGAACCTGGGTGCACGAATGGCAAAATGTCAATTTTTTTCGGATAAATCCAAGTTCATGATGGTCGCACCCGTGTTTGGCAATATCGCGGTGAACGCACATTCGAAGCGTGTATTCGTCAACGCCATACTGGCATATCACCCGGTCACTTCTTGTTCGCATTGACGGCACTTTGAACAGTGGCGTTACGATCCGTGACTCTACCTTTCATTCGATCCCTGAGAAACCCTACATCTCAGTAGGATAATGCACGACCGCGTGTCGCAGGTTCTGTACGGGCCTTTCTGAATACGGAAAATGTTCGACTGCTGCCCTGGCCAGCACATTCTCCAGATCTTTCAGCAATTGAAAACTCCTGGTCAATGGTGGCCGAGCAACTGGCCAAATGGATCCTGTGGTGGTGGCCGAGGAAGGCTGGACATACGCAAGGGAAGGAACGTTCCTAACGTGGTTGCTACAGTCGAAGGTGTGGCGTATGATTACGCATTGTGAAGGTATAGGGGCGAACATGTGTATGCTTGCCGGATCGTCTTCCTAGATTATTTGGTGCTATTACATACATATATATACTGGACTCGGGTCACAACACGTCAGTCACTACTGTTCATGAACCATGGTATCGTGGTGAAACTGCATGGGCATCTGTACCTATACACGCCATCCAAGCTCTGTTTGACTCAATGCCCAGATGTTATCAAGGCCGTTATTACGGCCTGAAGTGGTTGTTCTCGGTACTGATTTCTCAGGATCTATGCACCCAAACTGCATGAAAATGTAATCACATGCCACTTGTAGTATTATATTTGTCCAATGAATACCCGTTTATCATCTGCATTTCTTCTTGGTGTAGCAATTTTAATAGCCTGTAGTGTAAATTAAAAATTGATCCGTGCTGGGAGGTTCTTCATGCATCTCATTCTTTATGACACGTGGTTTGTGTACCGTACTATAATAGATTACGAAGGTGTGCAGTGCTGTAATTGCTTACTGTCCGTAAAATGTATCTGGAATGAAATCAGTAATGTATAAGTAATTGCAATTGTGTGATTCCTTAATTTCTCACGACCTATAGCGTATTTAAGAAACTTACGGGTATGCAGTCTGGTATGAAAGTCGACGTCGGGCGATACTGTGATGACTCCATTTGGACCCTGAAGCACCACAATCACGACACCAGCACTGATGTGAAGAGGAAGCTGACATTGGTCATTAGAATGGAACTCTTTATTCACGAATTTTCAATATCGATTTCGATCAATAACTGACGAAGTAATCGAGCCGTTGGGATTTATGAATACCGAATAAAATGTAACACTTGACGTAAAAAACTCGGAATTAGATTACACATGCAACTCAATGAGTCGATATCCATTCGTTTGGACGTGTCCGAAAGGACAGACACCACTGTTAATATCCTTAAGAGAATTTGTAGACGTAACCTCGTACTTTAAGGAGGCTAATTGAGAACGGACTCTCTTACAACTAACACAAAAATTAAAAATGATTCGGTTTACTTTAGTTGACTTTTAATCACAATTTACTTTTCAAAGAGGTATTGATGTGTAAATATTACCGTATACAATTTGCCTGTAAAAATTGCAAGGTTTTAAGAAGGCGAACATAACGTACCACCCTCGGGCCCCCCTCCCGCCGTGAAACTGGGCCTTTTCAGCGACGTTGTTGCTCTGCCTACAGACCTTCGGGACACGGGACATTGCTGTGGCGTGAGTGGACGGCTACCTAGAGCTGTGCGTGCCAACAGACGCACTGCTACTAACTGGTTGGCAACAGTTCGTGTTGACACTTATGAGCTCACAAACCATTTTCTCTGTTCTCTGCCAGCTGTACGATCTGCCACTGCTGTCTTTACAACACGACAATCTTGGCACACGCCAGTACTGCATACATGTCCAGAGCGTGCTCTACGGACGTGAAAATGTTCACGTGATCATTGAACCGACATCGTCGCACAACTAATTCAACACATCCAAATCAAGTGACTATTTTTGGGAAGGACCACCACGCCGCAGCGAGGGAATGATCGTGCTGCGCCTTTCCATGAATTTTGCGGCCTCTCCCAGCCGGAGTTTCTCGGGCTTGGGTGTGGATGTTGTTCATAACAGGTTAGTTTAAGTACTTTGTAATTCAACAGACCGATCACCTCAGCAGCTTGGTCCCTTAGCTTTTCTAACATTTGAACGTTTATGAATATCCCGACAGTCGGAATGCCACTGTTCGTACCCATTCACTCTACATGTACTTTTGTGTCCCGACTTCGTCGCCGCTTTTGTGTCCCAGCCTCGTCGTAGGTGTCGGTGGCCGAGTGGAATGAGCCCGACACAGGAACAAAAATAGCACGCTGGTGCAGGTACGGAGAGGAGCAGCCAGAAACTATAAACACTAGAGTAATTAGAAAGAGATATATATATTGCACAGAATGTAACAATACTTAACTTTTACATAGTACTGCAGAATGTTGATACATAGTTGTTAGAGGCCTGCCTAGTGCCTGTACGATAGCAAAGTCTTCACCGGTGCCTATCTGATTACGAAGGTCCTAACTCGTTGCTATCTCAGTCCGAAGTGCCCGATCCTTCAGTGGTGGCCACGAGCGGAGTTGTCGCAGAGGGCGCTCGTGGCTGTCGTCGTGAGAACGCCGCGCCGTGCGTACCTGGCGGCGCGCGGCGAAAGTAGGTGGCGCGCACTTTGTACTTGTGCGACACCACACCCCTCCCCCCCAAACCGCCGCGCCGTCGTGGCGTAGGGCTGAGGGCCACGGCGACGGCACTGGGAGGAGGGCCGGGGCGGGGGCGTTACTGGTGGGACGGGCGTCGTAGCTGAGGCCGGGATCGAGACGCCGTCCGCGCCCAGGCATCCGCCTTGCGATCCTCCAGGGAACCCGCCGAAACCTGGGGAAGGGCGCCCGCCCCCGCCCAGAGGGAGCAGGTCATCTTCTTCTGAGGTGCGTGGCCCAAGCTGGGGGGGCCCGCACGGTCCCGGAGTCCCTCTCGGTGACGCTGTCATCTGCGGCGGCGACAGCGGCGGCGACGACTGCGTCGGATGTACGTCGACGTCCATAGGGATCTCGTAGTCCGGGGACGAACGATGTGGCTGTGCTCCCTGGCGGTGAACTGGGTCTGGAATCAAGAAACCGGAGACAGGATCGCGCGGCCTGTGCAGGCGCAATTGGTTTGCGTGGCGCCGCAGCTCCGACCCTGTGGAAGAACGTACAACAAACATATTGCGACCAAGCACGCGTTGAATGGTGCCCGGCAACCATGTCTTCTTGTTTCCAGCAAACACCCTGCACAGCACCGGCGTGGAAACCTGAAAACGCGTAGCGCCATACGAACCGACTCGGTGCGTGGGAGGCTGCAGCAGGTGAAGGAGAGTGCGGTGACGGCGGCCGTGTAGCAGCTCGGCAGGAGACGGGCCGTCACGTGGCATGCACCGATACGTAGACAGGAAAATTTGAAGAGCTTGCTGCCTGGAGTGCTGACCTTTCATCTTCTCCATGTGAGACTTGAATGTTCGAACGAAACGTTCTGCTTCACCATTGGACTGAGGGTGAAAAGGTGCGGTGGTGATATGCTGAATGCCATTCACACGACAAAACTGTTGAAATTCCGCACTAACAAACTGAGGTCCATTGTCACTGACGATAGTTTCAGGCAAGCCTTCGATGCAAAACACTGATGTTAAGGCACTGATTGTACTAGACGCCGTCGTTGAGTTCATGGCAATCACAAAAGGAAACTTGCTGAAAGCGTCTACAACAATTAACCAGCGCGTATTCCAGAAAGGTCCGGCAAAGTCAATATGTAAACGTTGCCATGGTCCCTTGGGGCGTGGCCAGTCTGAGAAACGCTGTGGAGGAGCCGCCTGATGCTCCGCACAAACTGTACACTGTGATGTCATGCTCTCTATCTGAGCGTCCATACCAACCCAGGTACAATGACGTCTGGCCAATTGCTTTGTCCTAACAATGCCCCAATCTCCTTGATGCAGGAGGCGTAACACTTCTCGTTGCAGGGAACGAGGAACAATCGCTCTTGCTTGGTCGTTGTCGGTATGCAACAACAGTACACCCTGACTTAAAGATAATGCATGACATTGTGCAAAATAACGTCGAACCAGAGGCCGATCAATGTCTTTGGCTCTGGCAGGCCACCCTGAGCGAACAAAACGTGCTACCACACTTGGGTCTGCATCCGCAGCTTTTTCCTGTGCAACCCGACGAGAGTTCAAAGGAAAGTCTGCGACAGCGGAAGCATCTCTGGAGTCTATCTGACAACATGCCATTTCTGAAGAATCAAATGATACATCCTGGCCAACCGGAAGTCGGGAAAGTGTGTCCGCGTTGGCATGTTTAGTGGTAGGTCGGTACAAAATCTCATACTGATAATTAGACAATATCAAGGACCATCGCTGAAGCTTTTGTGCCGTACGTGGCGGAATCGGCTTTGTGGGTGAGAACAACGACGTGAGAGGCTTGTGGTCTGTCAACAAATAGAATTTTCTGCCATAGAGATAATGATGAAACTTTGTGACGCCGTAAATGATTGCTAAGGCCTCCTTTTCTATCTGACTGTAATTCTGTTGCGTCGGCGTCAGTAGCTTGGATGCAAAGGCAATAGGACGATCGTGACATCCAATACGATGTGAGATTACCGCGCCCAGACCGTACGACGAGGCGTCAACTGCTAACACTACAGGCTTCTGTGGGTCAAAGGGAATCAAACATGCATCACTGAGTAGTGCAGACTTTAGTTTGTCAAAGGCAACCTGACAATCTTTAGACCATACAAAAGGAACATTCTTCCTACGTAAGTGATGCATAGGAGCTGCAATCTGAGAGGCATTGGGAATAAATCTGAAATAATAGTTAAGCTTTCCCATCACTGCTTGCAATTCATGCACATTCGTAGGAGGAGGCAAGTCTTTGATTGCTCGAAGATGTGACTGTAAGGGATGAATTCCTTGGGCATTAATCACATGGCCTAGGTACTCTATTTCAGTCTGAAAGAACGAACACTTTGCTTTATTGCAACGTAGACCTGCTGCAGTCAAAACTTTGAAAAGGCACTCCAGGTTTGCTAAATGTTCTTCAACTGTACGTCCGGATACCACAATATTATCTAAATAGTTCGAACAACACGGTACAGAAACTGTCAGCTGTTCCAAAAAACGCTGAAAAATAGCGGGAGCGGAAGAACTGCCAAAGGGTAGGCGTTGAAATTGAAAAAGGCCCATGTGAGTATGAATGACGAAAAACTTTTTGGACTCGTCATCAAGCGGAATTTGTAAGTATGCCTCTGCTAAATCAATCTTAGAAAAGAAGCGAGACTGTCCTAATTTGTCCATTAGTTCGTCAGGTCTGGGCAGGGGGTAAGTGTGTACAATTGTTTGACTGTTGACAGTTGATTTGAAGTCCGCACAGAGACGAAGTTTTCCTGACGGCTTGGGTATAATTACCATAGGCGAGGCCCACTGACTCGCAGAAACAGGAGAAATCACCCCACTCTCTGGCCAACGTTTAAGTTCTTCGGCAACTGTATCACGCAAGGCGATAGGCACTGGTCTAGCTTTACGAAACTTTGGTACTGCAGATTCCTTTAAAGTTACATGTGCCACGAAGTCTTTTGCACAACCTAGTTCCGGCGAAAACAAGTCACTATATTTGTCACACAATGCATTGATTTTATCCTGAGGCACTATTGACGAAATTTGAAGCACATCTCTTTGAATTGATAAACCAAACAAGTCAAAAGCATCTAGTCCAAAAATGTTCTGTGTCGATTTGGCCTGAAGAACTACAAAAGCAACTGTTTTTGTTACACCTTGAAAAGAGGCGGGCAGGCTACACGTTCCTAGCACGGGAATATTTTGACCTGTATATGCTGTTAACACTTGCTGTGACGGCGACAATTTTGGCGAACCCAGAAGTTCATACGTCTCTTTATTAATTAATGTAACAGCGGAACCAGTATCAAGCTGAAATTGCACCGTCTTATTTTCTATGAAGAGAGTCACAAACAGTTTTTGCTTGCGGCGCTCGACAGGCGCGCGAATGTGGGCAACGTCTGCTATGGTTTGTTTGCTGCACTTGCGCGGGCCGCGTAGTGAAGTAAGCGGCGCAGACTCGGCACGCAGCGGATTGACAACACTGTCACTAGATGGCACTGTCGCCGGATTAGCGTCCGCACATTGCGAGGCTACTACAGATTCACTAACTACTGCACTACACTCTTGAGTAGCTACTTGATGTCTACTGTTACTAGCTACACAGTACTGGGCACTATTACAAGGAGCAGTTGCAGAAGGCACTATTTTCACTACAGGAATGCACTGTTCATAGTAATTTTGCTTGTCCCGAACCCTTTTCCGTTGCACTGTTTTACGCGCTCGTCGGCGCTTGCTACTTGGTGCACTATATAGTTTTGCCATAGGCGCAGAACTACTTTCTTGCAATTGACATCCAAGGAAAGCACTGTTCAATTCCACAGCCCGTATAACATTTACAGAATGAACTGTTCTCGCACTCTGCGAAGCACTGTTTCTAACGTTACTGTTCTTTGAGTTTTTAATTTGCATACACACAGACTGCACATGTCCCGATTTGCCACATTGATAACAGGTTGCGTTGCGACTAGGGCAATGAGCACGCTTGTGGCGAGACACACACTGGGGGCAAGACTTACGAACATTTTTCTGAAATGAGCGTTGGCGCCCGTTATGCAAATTACTGTGTCTAACACTACGGGGCGACCTTTGCGTCGCACTTTTACTCTGGCTACTGTTCACTGTCTGTTCAGCACGGCCTGTAGAATTTAAAGAATCACAAGTGCTATACTGAGAACTACGGCTAGGAAAGCGTCCGTTGCGGCGCACTGAATTTACACTGTGGCTTTGCATTTCTACATCTGCTAAGTCAAAAGTATCATGCGCTTCTATAAGCTGCAGTACACTGTCTAATGAGGGGTCAGACTGTTTTAGAATTGCTGCTCTAATTCTGGGGTCCTGAATATTCTGCGTAATCGCATCCCTCAACATCACGTCACTATACGAAAGTCCACAAGAGCAAGTAAATTTACATTGGCGGGTTAAGCCCTTCAATTCCGTAATCCACTCTTGGTGTGACTGCTGCGGTAATTTTTTAAGTCTGAAAAATCGGTACCGTGCCGCAGCTACGAGAACGTTTCTCTCATAATGAGCATTTAGTGCCTCTACTATTCGTTCAAAGTCTACATCACGAGGAGATGCGTCCGGGAAAAGTTTTTTCAGTACCACGAAGGTGTTGGTGCCCACCACAGATAATAGCAGATGCTTCACTTTCTGACCTGTAATTTGATGAGCCGCGACGAGTTCTTGAAACTGTGCGAAGTAGTCGCTCCATTCTTCCTCACGTTCATTGTACTGGCGGAACGTAGGGAGCGGTACGGCGGCTGGTGTGGGCTGCTGAAGCGGCGGCTGTTGTTGTTGGTTAGCTGCTTGCGCTGTGAGCTGGGACACCGCCTGGAGGAGTTGCGTTATTTGCGCCGTCTGTAACTGAATAATTTCCATTAAGTTTGGGTTCGGGGTAGTGGCCATGCTGACCGATTAGGCGCCGCGTATACAAGTAACTTATAACAAAACACAAATGCAATATGAAAGAGGACTCGCTCTGCAACAAAATAGTCCACAAAATACGTAACAGAATATGTTCCCCCAAAATTCTTATAATAAGGGTGGGTGGGCGGGAGCAATTTCTCTGAGCTAGCCGGGCTGGTCCAAGGTTCGTCTATCACTCCTCGTCGCCACTTTTGTGTCCCGACTTCGTCGCCGCTTTTGTGTCCCAGCCTCGTCGTAGGTGTCGGTGGCCGAGTGGAATGAGCCCGACACAGGAACAAAAATAGCACGCTGGTGCAGGTACGGAGAGGAGCAGCCAGAAACTATAAACACTAGAGTAATTAGAAAGAGATATATATATTGCACAGAATGTAACAATACTTAACTTTTACATAGTACTGCAGAATGTTGATACATAGTTGTTAGAGGCCTGCCTAGTGCCTGTACGATAGCAAAGTCTTCACCGGTGCCTATCTGATTACGAAGGTCCTAACTCGTTGCTATCTCAGTCCGAAGTGCCCGATCCTTCAGTGGTGGCCACGAGCGGAGTTGTCGCAGAGGGCGCTCGTGGCTGTCGTCGTGAGAACGCCGCGCCGTGCGTGCCTGGCGGCGCGCGGCGAAAGTAGGTGGCGCGCACTTTGTACTTGTGCGACACCACATGTACCACTATAGGGTGCAGCTATCTTGCTCATCCAAAATATCTTTGGAACAACAACAGCTATTGTAAAACGACTTTCACCGTTATCAATGTAAGGCTGGGGCTCATTAATGTACATATTTTGAAACATTCTAATACGAAAGCATATGTGTTTTTTAACACAAACTTATGTATATATAAACGGATACTCTATATTATTTCTTCAGCAATCTATACCACAGCAAATCACGTAAAAAATGGCGTTAATTGCATCGCAATACTCAAATTACAGCCCGAGATATTGCCACGCGAAGTCGACGCTTGAAATATGCGAAACCATGAACTGCACGAAAACAGTTTCACAGTGGTAGTCTACAACACAAATGTTTTAATAATCACAATAAAGATAATATATCTAACAGTTTCGAAACGTGATATTAACTGGACGATTCATTTGCTGTAATTTGACAACAAACCTAGTAGACATGAGTCTCAGGACGCGTGCACCAGCCGCGCATTTCGCGTATTTCTAGCGTCAACTTTGCGTCGCAATATTTCGGGATGAAATTGGCGTATTGCGATGCAATCAACGCCATTGTTTATGTGATTTACTGTGTTATAGATTGCTGAAGAAATAATATATGGTGTCCATTTAAAATAAAACATAAGTTTGTGTTAAAAAACACTAATGCTTTCATATTAGAATGTTTCAAAATATGTACATTCATGAGCCCCAGCCTTATATTGTGGAGCTTTTAAATGGAAAATGGTGGAAGGGATTGATTGAGTTCAGTTTAGTACAATTTATTATATACAAATAGATTCATACGAGAATATTGCACAAAATTAACATAAGTAACCCTTGAATTTGTACACACTTAAATCAATATCACCATTCCCCATGGTAATCTAGCGGCTCCTCTATACATATAACAAATTAGGCAATAGGTACCGACTGGTCGTAACTTAAATTATGAAACAAATATTACAACTCCGACAAGGTTCTTGGTAACAACTATCAATCCTTCCTCAAATACAATTAAGTAACAGCTTTCAAAGGCACGTCGGACAATGTCAATTATAGTCCAGCAGCCTCTGGGTCTATACATAAATACGAAAACAACATCTGCACAGAAACAGCATAATGTCCACATGTCAGTAAGAATCCCTGTGCACGCTCGTTACCCGAGTCCAGAATATATATGTATGTAATAGCACCAAATAATCTAGGAAGACGATCGGGCAAGAATACACATGTTCGCCCCTATACCGTCACAATGCGTAATCATACGCCACACTTTCGACTGCAGAAACGACGTTAGGAACGTTCCTTCCCTTTGTGTATGTCCAGTCTTCCTCGGCCACCACCACAGCATGCCTTTGGCCAAACCCGTCGGCTCTCCTCCTGTACAGCACCACTGCAACTTCCGCAACCTCGGCCGCACGTTAGTAGTAGCCACGTGATACCAACACCACCGCTACCCAGGTGTCCACCGTCCGACTCCACGTGCTCTCTCCCCTGTTCGTGCGCTCGCGAAAAACCTTGTTCCCCACTCCACCAGTGAGGTTACCTCTGGCCCACAACTGGCACTGCCAACCGCTAGCGTATCGATAATTTTCGGACATGTGCCGATCACGGCACAACATTGATACCGTTTTACAATAGCTGTTGTTGTTCCACACTTATTTCGTGTGAGTAAGATAGCTGAGACACCCTGTATATTCACCGCAAGCCACCTAGCGGTGTGTGGCGGAGGGTACTTTGTGTAAAAGTGCCACATCCTCCTGCTCCACTACGGTGTGGTCCGCTTCCTGCATGCCGCTGTGTGGACCCTAATCTCTCTCTGATCTAATCTTCGCTTCTCAAGATGTACGTACGAGGAAGCAATATACTGGTTACTCTTCGAGAAACGTTTGGAATTCGAAGTTTAACAGAACCGCGTTCCGCGGTACAGAACGCCTTATTGCAGCATCTGCCACTGGAGTTTCTTAATCATCTCGGTGACGTTTTCACGCTTACTCATTGAGCCCGTAACGAAGCGTGCTGCTGTCCGTTGGATCTTCTCTGTATCTTCTATTAACCCTACCTGGCACAGATCCGATACTGTTGAACAATGCGCAACCGATAAGCGAATGAGACTTTTGTAAAACAACTTTCTTTGTTCGAGGACTACAATTCAAGAGGATTCTTCCAACGAATCTCAGTTTGGCATTTGCATTGCCCAGGACTGATTTGATATGGTCGTTCCATTTCAGGTTGCCCCTCATATCTACTCCCAGATTTTTATGTAAGTAACTGCTTTCAGTGTATGTCCTGCTATTTTATAATTATTTAATGTATTTCATTGTATGTAAACACTTGCACTTGTCTCTTTAGGCTCAATTGCCATTCCATACACCATGCGTGAATACGCTGCTGATCATTTGGCTTTAGCACCCACTAGTGCGTCTCTCTGCAATGACACGTGTTTGCGTCGCATGTTGATATCTCACTAAACCTTACGGCTGTAAACTTTCTCTAGTACCGGGAACATATTCGTCGCTCTGGCAGGTATCTCACTACGCATCCGTTGTCTAACGACGTTAAAATCGTTATCAATACACCTGTTACACCGCCATCGGATCAAAATCGTCGTCATGTTTTCCGGTACTGCAGTCGAAAACTTCACGTCTTCGAATAATTTTTCTTTCTGGTATTTAAAAACGATAATATCTTTTTTTCTTCTTTAAAACATACTTACTTCAGCCAAAATCGCTAGTTTATTTGTTGGTTTTTTAACCGGTTTCGATGAACTATGTCAACTATGAAATTTCAATAAAATAGTTACTTGTGAAAATGAAATATAAGAAAAAGAACATTGTCAAACAATTAAAATTTGCATCGCCAAAGAGGATCGTCATCTGAATTGCACATTTAAAAATTTTGTGTGTTCTTGCCACTAGTAACAGGGAGTCCGAAGTCCGGAAGGGGGGGGAGGGAGGGAAGGGAGCAGTATGTTACAGGCTTACAATCCGCTCATAAAGCGCAGCGCTTACATTGGATCTAAAAGGTGAAAAATATACACACAGAAAAATTAAGACAACACACAGAGACTTTTTAAACATTGACATGGAGATCCCAATAACGACATTAAAATAAAGTCAGGCGAGTAAGGAAACACCGATGGTTGAAGTTTAAAATTAAGGCAGGTGAAATAAAACTGCACATAAGTGTAAGAAAAATACCGAAGCACAAATGGACATTTTACACACACCGGCGTCACTATTGTTCCGCCGAATCTGGCGAGCGCAATACCCGGCGAAATATGCAAAACAATGACGACCACTACAGACGTGAGGGGGAGATCTTGGAGGGGGAGGGGGATAAAGTGCGAAAGGGGGAGGGGGGCGGAGGGAGAGAGATGGGAGGGGAGAGGGAACGCTCAGGACGGAAGTAAAGAGGGAGTACCTATACAAGAGCGGAGGGGCGTGGATTAGAGATGGTAAGATGGGTAAATGTCAGAACAGAAGGCACCATCCGGGGGAGGAAGGTGACTGAAGTTGCCATGGGAAAAGATGTGGAGGGTATGTAGCTACAGACCGGGAGTAGGCTACACAATTACGCATGCATCGCAGCGGCCAGAGGTCAGTATGGAGGAAGTCGAGTTTGTGGACGATATAAAGAGTACGGAGATGTTCAAGAAAAAAATGAGGCGAGGAAGGTGAGTTCTTATTGGATCCGCCTAGGGGACGTGAGACGGATACGGTAGGAAAGGAAGAAAATAATGTCAATTTAAAAGGAAGATTAGCTTTTAGTGCCTCGAATGAATATACACTTGTCGAGAACAATCAGAGGATGAGTTACGATATCTAGGTTCTGATGTATTGTCATCGTCAGAATGAATTGATATGGTTGGCCTTTCTGTCGTTTCTACGGAGCTCCACAGCAACGTTACGAGAAACGATATAGTGGTAATAACAGAAAGCTGCTGCAAATGGGGTTGTTGTTGGCTTATTACAAAACGAATTACACAAGCAGTTGGGTTTAGATAGTGGTGGATTAGCCGTGCGTATTGTGGCGCCGTGGTGCGGTGCGCGCGGCCGTTCGCCATCTGGGGTTCGAGTCGGGCATGGGTGTTTGTGTTGTCCTTCGGTTAGTTTAGCTTAGTTTAAGTAGCTTACGAACATTGTAGTGATTAGATAGTGCAATGCAACAACAACGTAACTTACACAAACCTATGGCATGTAGAGCCATAAGAAGGCTCGAAGCTGGACGCACACATAGATGGCTGAAGCTATTTGAGTGTCCAGGACCTGGACACGATGTCACACAACAGGAACCGTTAAAATATGGCAAGGCCTAGGTCGCCAACGGGTAACATGAGCAAGAGACTACCATCTAGACAGGATGCTGAACGCAACTCAGCTGTAACGCACTCTTCAGGTAATAATAGCATCCGTAATATCAACATAAACAGTCCGAAATCGCCTTCGGAAATGTGGCATCTACGCACGAAGGCCTATGGTGTGTATTCCATTAAAACTACGAAACCGTTTAGCCCGCAAAAGCTGGGCGGAGCAACAGCAGGAACGGAATCGTAACGAATGACGGCGCGTTCTGTTCAAAGTTTAGTTAAAACAGTGTGTACAGCCGCACAATCTTGCTTACGCGCCGGTATGGTCACCTTATCGTGGTAACTGGCAAATGGTGTGGAAAGGAATCAGTTTTTGCAAATGATTGAGAAAGGAAAGGAAGGAAGAAGGATAGGAAAGAAAGGATTGACAGTGGCCGCATTTGGGCATTGATATTAAGCAATGGCGACAAGTGGAAATGTGAGCCGGACCGGGAATCGAACCCGGACCTCCCGCTTTGGCCCAGTGGTCGCCTTAACCACTTGGCTACCCGTGCTCGCCTCCCGTCCGTCTCAAATTCTCACAAGTCGCACGCTATTTTTGTAGCGCCCCTATCGTTATTTCACAGTTGCTTATATCAGTGCCCAAATGGGACCACTGTAAATCCTTAGTTTCCTATCCTTCTTCCTCCCCTTCCTTTCTCAATCATTTGGAAATGCTATTTGGCTGCGAAGCAGGTGTGGTATCTGTTCTATCAGGCGTCCGAAAAAACACACCACACCAATACAATAAGGAATCAGTACTGGCGGGCGTACAGACCTCTATGTCGTTAAAAATGGCGCTTTGATTGAAGAATAGAGGATAGTTCGAACTTTCCTCGTGCCCTACACTAGCGCCATAGGACGGGAAAGGGACGGTAACGCTCGTCCCCAAATAGCTGCACTGGTGGAAAACATGTCTGAAACTGAGGAATTTCAACGAATGGAGTCGCGGACTTTAACTCGATTGAGTATGATTGGGATGCACGTGGCAGACTTATAGCAGCCAGATCAGAATCTCGCACAACGATTGCAGAGCCAGATATTGCACCCATGGAAGAATGGCAAAATATACCCCAAGAAATCATACATAACCGTGCCACGCAAGTGTGCAACATTAATTGCAGTCAGAGATGATCACACATCATATTAGACGCTTTCAGAACAGAAGGCGCCATCCGGGGGAGGAAGGTGACTGAAGTTGCCATGGGAAAGGATGTGGAGGGTATGTAGCTACAGACCGGGAGTAGGCTACACAATTACGCATGCATGGCAGAGGCCAGGGGTCAGTATGGAGGATGTCGAGTTCGTGGACGATATAAACAGTACGGAGATGTGCAAGAAACAGAATAACGCGAGGAAGGTGAGTTCTTATAGATTCCGCCTGGGGAACGTGAGACGGATACGGCAGGAAAGGCAGAAAATAATATCAATTTAAAAGGAAGAGTAGCTTTTAGTGCCTCGAAGTAGAGCACAATTGAATATACACTTATCGACAACAATCGGAGGATGAGTTACGATATCTAGGTTTGAAGTATTGTCATCGTCAGAATGAATTGATATGGTTCGCCTTTCTGTCGTTGTAGCCCAATGGTTCCTCTCTCTAAGTAAATGCCATGTAAACGTCAGTTTAAGAGTTGAGACACCAAAATATTACACAGTCACTGGAACTCAACCAGTTTTTGTGCAGAAGATGACAACAAGATAATGAGGGACCAAGTATTAGCGGGGGTCGGGGTTGGGTCGTTTGGTTGGGATAGGGGGACTAAATTACTGAGGTTATCAGTCCCCCGGAGGGGAGAGGAAGGAGGGAGGAAATGAGGGGAGGGGGAAAGGAAATGCGGTCCGGGAAGTAAAGAAGGAAGGAAGGCTGCATTAGCTCGGGGCCCCGTGCTCGCCACGCACGTACTCACGAAAGAACGGTGAGCCCCCTTGGGGGCCAAGTATTGGCTTGTGGCAGATTCTAGGCTTTTGTATGTACCGCGGTACCCTTCGCTCGTCACCACTTTGTCGCGGCCACGCGGGCGGCAGCAAGTGGTAGTGTCAGTGTCAGAGGCGGCGGTTGTGGTTGCGGCGCGGCGCCGCGTGGAGGCGGCAGCGTCGCGACGCGCAGACCGCCGGCCGCGGCGCGGCAGTCTGCCCCGCGCGGCCGCAGCGGGCTGGTCGTGCAAGCGCAGGGGCGGTCGCGCGGTCGAGACGACCACCACGTGCGCGCGCCGACGGCCGCGGCGGAGCCTGTGTGAATGCGTGTGCGCTCGCTCGACTCCAGCATGGGGCTGCTGCCGCTGCTCCTGCCGCTGTTGCTGGCTACGATGGGCGTAGCCAACGCCGGAGAGACAGGTTAGGTCGTTCGCCACCACCACCGTGATTTGTTTTGCGTCTTATGTCTGCACCCAAAGGCGTATACATCACGGAAACTTCACTGTCCTATATCTGACATGAAGGACAATGATTCTGAGTGCAAAGTACATTTAAATGATAATTCGCTTCTGTCCACTAGAATCCTAGATTACCCCTTTCGGACCCTCTAGCTATAAATGTGATCATAACTTCTACGGTGTCTAAGATGGTTCAGAAGCGGTTTTTCTCAATGGAAAGAACATGTATAGGACACCTAAGTGTTCAATCATGTAGTCATGCACAATTACTGTCACCTGCAGAAGATCTCTATAGAAATATTAAGAAGCGGGTGTTGCACTGCGCAGCAGTTTGCGAACTCCAGAGAACGCGGAAATCGTGGGTTACTTGTATTCCGCTGTATAACTTAAAGTAGTAGTTGTTATTTTTCAGTGTAGTTATTGAACGATCAGTTGATTTAGTAATACAGTTAGTACTACAAAATTAATTAATATAGTCCTTAAAAAAAGCCTTGTTTTTCAGTATACGCAGTGTTGTAGAATGAAAATGGGTGCATATAATTGCATAAATCTTGCTTCTAAAATCATTGAAAATGAGTATTACAGCATTAAAAATAACTTCCTTCACAGAGAAAAAAATCAGGTCTGAAAAGGTTTATCAGGTCACCCTCCTACAGTTTCCAATGAATAAATAAATAAAATAAGATGAAACCTCTCACGTATCTTGTACATACGCAGCACATGGCACAGTACATTGATGGTCTATAGCCCACCGCTGTCTTCACTTTCGTAGGAGACAGTTAATTTATAACATTTGTTCATTTTGATCAATACCCTACATTATCAGGATTGACATATGATAAAAAATAAGTATAAAATATCTATACATGTAAGCATATTCTGCCAGTTTGGTTCCTTAGGTTTACAAATATTTGATATTCGTATTTTTACAATGATTCACGGTTTGAATTTGCATAGACGTTATCTTGAGATTATAACGTAGATTAATCTCAATATGTCCTACACGACGTAGAACGCCTCAGATAACAGATTATAAAAGTAAAATATTATTTACGGACACGAATTAATATAACGCTTTTACACTGTGTAATGATGGATCATGTTCCTTCAAGTAACCGATATCCAGACTAATATATGATCAGAAGATGATTTCTAAGAGCACTGAATCCGTGTATCTCGAACTTCCGG
Source organism: Locusta migratoria (assembly GCA_026315105.1). NCBI lineage: Eukaryota > Metazoa > Arthropoda > Insecta > Orthoptera > Acrididae > Locusta > Locusta migratoria. The sequence goes on from CM048747.1 coordinate 432,803,634, forward strand.
TTTATGTCAAAGTTCCGATTGACATACATCGAACTGCGCACTGCCGAGGTATTGAGGTGACAGGACGACACAAAAGGATAAATTTTGGCAAGAGTCAATCGCGTGTTAACATAAATGTTTTTTACGAAATAAAATTAAAATAAAAAAAAAGTGTAACCTGAAGGCTAAGCTGGCCTATTGTTGGTTTTGAAGTTATTGATATGATAGTATGTTAAAAAATGTGTGGTGGAGAAATTCTAGCTTTCACTTAAAAAAATTATATGTAGCGTAGCGTTAAGAAGGTTAGGTATATGTTAAAAAATAAGATTTCCTTTACACGTAGCACCCGAATCTGTAGTTCAGAAACATCAGTAAAAATAATAGCACTCGGAAAAGTCTACCGTTCGTTATATATCGAACAACGCAAATTTGTGATACACCGAATTCGAGATACACGGATTCTTCCAAATTACCAATGACTGTCAGTGATAAACATGGATCAAATGGTGTAAAGTCAGTCCTGGTGAATGTAGTTTATTTTTTTTTATTGGCATACAGACTTTTTATGAAGCAATCACAACTACTTTTAACCACATTCACAATATCGATATGTTAATAGCGGCATTTATTCCGCAACTGTTCCTGCACTGTATCCGATAGGGTAGCGGTGTGAACATTTATCGCTAAATCCCACTCGTAGCATCTGAAGATGATTTCATGTAGCAGTAACCGGGGAATCATTTTTGAAAGAAAAGCGTGACAACAAATAAATAGAAGTAGTACAGTCACCACCGCCCGGACGATACCTTATTTGCCCCACAAACAAAGCCTTTGAAACTAAAAGTAATAACATTGTGTTGTATTATGTTCAATTGGTTTTGTAGTCTTCTTGACTGAAAATTAATAGACCATTACTACATACGACGTGATTCGTCTCCACAAAACTACGTTTCGCAATTAGCAGTAGAATTTTTTTTGAATGATTCGTTCTACTATGGTCTATTATTCATTTTTGTCTACATGAACCTGAAAGAAACACTGTCTCAATCTCACATTTTATCACAAATTACTTGTTCGCGTTGCAGACGATCTTCAGTTCCGGCGGCACAGAGTGGCTTTAGTCAGTATTCCTTTAAAACTAATAGTATCGTTATTAACGTTAAGTGGCATATTATGCCTATGGAGAGTGATCAAAATTTATATAAAACACACTTACTTCAGCCAAGATCTCTAGGTTTTCTTACCTGTTTCGATTAACTATGTCATCATCTTCAAAAACAATTTTTTATAAAACATTTTCTCCTATTTTCAATAAAATACTCACTTCTGAAAATGAAATATAAGAAAAAGAACACTGTCAAACAATGCAAGTTTTAATCGTTTGAAATTGTTCGTTTTCTTATATATTTCATTTTCACAAGTAACTCTTTATTTAATTGAAAAAAGGAGAAAATTGACATAAAAAAACTTGTTCCTGAACATGATGACATAGTTCATCGAAACCGGTAAAAAAGCCAACAAATAACCTAGCGATCTTGGCGGAAGTAAGTTTGTTTTCTATTACCGTTATTGTTTGTATTACATTGTTAATTAAGGTTGCAGAAAACATATGCCGATACACACTTCAACGAATTAGTGAATTGCATTTTCTTGCGACACTGACTTATGTAGTGTGTTCCTACTCAAATTACTGAACTTTGTAAAATTCCTAAATTTGATTTTAATGTAATTTGAAACTTTTAAAAATAATCTTTGAGAGCATGTGCAGTCATGCTTGCAACAGGAAGCTAATGTTCCTTTGACTGGAAACACGTGGTATGGTAAAAATCTGGAGCAGTTGTCAGCTTCTTTGTCCAACTTAGTGGGAACAAACGTAAGATCACAATCAGCAGTTGATAATTTAAGAATATAACGTAATCTATTATAGGTGTTGATGCAAAAGATAAATTTAAGGGATCGCGAGAGTTGTAGGTAGTTGTATGTTCCTTGGTATGTGAATGGAGCTGATTCTACTGCCACCAACGTACATTTCACGTAAAGACCACAAGGATAAGATCAGAGAGGCTAGGGCTCGTACGGATGCATACAACTATTCGTTTCTTCCTCGTTCTATATGGAAGTGGAACAGGAAAGCAAGTAATTAGTAGTGGTACTGAGTACCCTCCGCCACGCACCTATGGATAGATTGTGGTGCATATATGTAGAGGTAGTGCAGTCTCCTACTATTGGTTACATTTTTTGGATATAAGTTCGAAATTCAACGCACATAGTTTCTGCTTACCTCAAAACAGAGAATAGAATTTTTCTTAGGAATCATGTTTACGTACTATAAGAAATAAAAATAATTCATCTACAGAAATAAGATTACAAATTGGTGCAAAAATTAGGTAAAACCATAGAGTAAAAGTGTTACCAACGAGCGGCATTTACTTTTTAGTTGTATAAATACGGTACCTAATAATTAAGAGTCCCTCACATACTATAAGAGTGCACAGTGAACGTTCTCAGAGTAACATTAAGGACCAAATGTTCTCCTAATTTAGAATATTATCCTTTAAATGACTGACATGAAATTGGTTGAGTGCCTATTTTATTCACGTGACGTAAACAAAGCTTTGAAACACATTTCTACTCGCGAGATCCGTATATTTAAGCTATCTTTTCCATTGGTGTCATAATGCCCTTCACCTGATCCTTGATCCTGTCCTTCGTTAATCTTTCTTCCCTGTGAATCTACGTCTTACAACTCATGAAATAAACTATCTTTTAATGTGTGACATTTGTGATATTTCCTTTAGAATTTTTAATATTAAGTCTTTTGCTTTCTTTTTATTACCGAAATAGCTAATAAACCTAATTTATTATGTTATTTTAGTTACACATTATTCACAAAAATTTTGAATTCTTTAGATCAATCACGTAACTATTATAATATCAAATACATGCAGTAGCTCGTCACTGATGATGTGGATCTGTTCCTGAAATACTGTTGTAGCAAAGTAATTGGAACTGAATGATACATCAGTTGTTTAGAATGTGAAAAGTCAAAATGCGGACTATTGTCTGTGATATAAGCAAACATAATTAGTCTGCTATCAATTAATGCGACAAGATTACCTGGAGAGTAAGACTCTCGCGATCACTAAAATATACCTTTTGTATCAACACCTATATTAGATTATGTTATATTCTATTTTGAGGTAAGCAGAAACTATGTACGTTGAATTTCGAACTCACATGGCTTGTGAAACGCGTATCTTAGTAATTTCGTCCTTCCGAAACTGAATAGTTTCAATTATTTTTCTTGCATTCTGATTCACGGTACCTGTTATGAGGCAATTGGTCTTACTGCAGTGAAGGCATCATCATCAACTCAGGATTGATCAGATTTCTCACATAGTGAATCTAGACAAAATGACAGTATGAGGTTCACTATGGTAACACCTAACATTAATAAACTTCCCGAACGCAGGCGAAGACTTCGAAATCAACGGACATCTAGATCAAATCTATTTTGTGCGATACATACTGTCTGTGGTAAGCTGTTACGTACACATTTGAAGACACAACACATGAAATGCTAGGCGAGCGCCTTGAGGCCTATTTTTGTGACGTGCGCGCTGTTGACTGTTTTCTGACCTCGGCGTACTGTTACGTCGCGTGAAGTTCGCGGATCGGATGTGTGGTATGGAATGTAAAGTTGCAGAATTGGATTATTAATTTGACTGGATTTTCTAACACAAAACCAATGAAACTACATACAAGCCACTCAGACAATTAAGAATAATTAAAGCTTTATTCATTTAATTGAATTTGACTAGACTAAAAGAAATGCCAGGTATCATGCAGTTTGTGGTGTAACAAACACGAAAGGTATAACAAAACCGGGAAAAGCTTACGGATGGAAGCACTAACTTCTGTAACACTAGGCTCATTTCGTCAACATTAACTACGCAATGATGTCTCTAAGAACTGATTGGGTTGCTGGATTGTGCACTTAAAGGTGGTCTTAAAACAAATTTAATCACTTCACCTTATTCCAAATTTTTGCATCGTAAAATACTTCGAAGGAAAAAGGCTGTAAAACATGTTAAAGTATGTGAAAAAGTAGTTATTATTTGAATGCTCTTTATACGTCAGCTTTAGGTGCCCGACAAAGCAAATACGTGACGGGCTATAACGTAATTTAATTTTAGAAAAACTACAAAAACTTCACAGTCATTTATAGGATAATGTTATACATTATGAGAACTTTTGGTCCTTAATGTTACTATGAAAACGTTCACTGTGCATTCATTACTATTATAGTACATGAGGGACTCTTAATTATAAGGTATTTATACAAATAAAGATTAAATGCTGCTCATTAGTAACGGTTTTATTCTAGATATGATGCATGGTTTTAGCTAATTTTTTTCTACAGAATTGTGGGAGTGATGCTTATCGGGCGGAGTAATTATAAAGCATAAATCTGAAAATTTGGGGAAAGGCTAAAATTGCGTTTCTATGGAATTTTTGTTTGAACGCACGATGGATGAGTGTTATTCAATTTGTGTTTAATTCGTTACAGCCCTGTAAATTCCAGCTTCTACAGAATAAATTTCGTGACAATAACGAAGAAAAGACGTCATATTCGGACATATTAACTAAAGATTACTTTTCAGTGCTCTATAACGACACTGTGTTTAACATAATTCAGTACCATTTGATCGAGTTACATGGAAATCGACATTTACTCTACAGCAGTGTTTTTCAACCTTTCAACACCAATTGTTGAGTTTAAGGTCAAATTTTACGAATTCGAAATATTTAAACGGACGAAACGTTAAAATATTTGGAATTCGCTATTGATAATTAATGTTACACAAGGAACTCCGTACATTTAACAGGAAATAAATTAGGCATAAGTTTTGTATTAAATATCCCCCAGTTATTACTTCATCGTGTGACGGCGACACCCGAGCAAGACCAAGAGGCTGAAAAACACTGCTCTACAGGAAATAAAAAAAAGAATAGTACACGTTCTTAGAGTTTTCCAATTCACTAAAGATTTAGTGCACAAATGGTGCAAATTGAGTACATGAAACGATTACATTTACAGATGTATAGCTCAAGCGGTTCTAAGATACCAAGTGAAGATCCAGGCTGAAACAACCACATTAATACGTGATGTAGCCTCAGTGGCCAGCACTGCAGACGCTGACAATTGCATCCATTCCATCGTACACGTGGCTAATAGCTTGGGACACATCATTCCACGCCTGATCGATCAGTTTGCGTAGTTCTGATGGATTTGTGGGTAGACAAGTCACGCGTGTCTGTTTTCTCCCCATCGTATCTCACACGTGCTCGATTAAAGACAATAAGGCTACTTTCCTGTGTTAAAAATTTGGTTCAATTTGTTGTCATTCTGAATGATTGTAACGCTCAAATAGCACTTTCGGTTATTATTCTTACAATACGTCTGTTAGTTTTCTCAAATGCAGCTTAAAAACATTAAATATCAAGATTGAATCACGTGATCGAAAATGCCCAGTCATTGGCTCTAACTCTGGTGACATTACAGGACTTAGGAAGACGAAGCTATATGTTTGTTATAGCAATGTTAGTGAATATTACAATTTTTTTCTAACTTTATCTACAAAATGTTGTTGTTGTGGAAAACGCATGTACGATCTTTATGTATGAATCTAAAACGACTTTACGAAGACTTTTGAAAATTATTGCGTTTAGGGCATCATAGATCATAGAAAACAAAAGTTACTTGCGTATCTTAAATAAGAAAGGTGAAAATTGTGTATAGTAAAATATACTTCCATTTAAAGCAAACTGTAGCTTGTTCGTATCAACAAATTGCGTGTAGTCTAAAGCTACGAACTAAGAATATTATACACGATAAATGTGTGTAAATAAGCACTGCATCTTGGATTCAGTCTTCGTCTTTCTGATAAATACATTTCAATTTTAAAGTAACACTGTTATTTGTTGGCACTGTAAAAATACACGGTAAATGCGCAGTTATGTACTTAAGTTCGTATTCAGAATAATTCTTACGTAGGCGGAAAGTAATCTCGCTCACTGCTTCCTTTCCAGGTATCGGTATTAATTTTTCTCGTGTTGTTCGTTTACAAAGAAACTTGTCAGGAGTAATCGGAGTTTGGGATGCTAAAGAAAGGTAAAAAAAGGACAAATATTCTGTTAGTTGTTGCCAACATTAAATTTCTTCGGAGAAAAATAATTAACGAGGATTTGCATTGCCTATATCTGTGAATTCAGTACATCTTCTCAGGCAGTATTTGACTTAGGTGTTATTGGTATCACGGGTAGCGTATTGGGATGAGAGTTTCGCATTCCGTGTTCAAAGCCAACCTCTCTTTTTCTTTCTCATAGTGGTAGAAATGGAATCGAATTCTTCTCGAAATTTGTAATCATTTTAAATTTTAATAAAAACAGATTTCAAACTGTGACACTGCAAATTACCGTTGCAGTTGCGTTCAGGGCATGCATATGCTCGTTGGAAGGACACTGAAGATGATCATTACGTGATCGAAATCGATCTGTGGTTTTTAAAATAAAATATTAACGGCCAATGCTGCTATTTACATCTGGTGAGTTAAAAAACAGTTGCATTTACCAGATGCCTCAAAAGGCGTTTTTAAATAGAAATCGTTTTAATTTATCCATCATATACTGAATACCGAATAACTGACATAAACAATGAAACTGACAACCACTATTAAATCTGCACGTTCACCAACTGCATTAGAAAACAATACAATCAGTTGGCTCGTCATGTGAGCATCTGTTTCGCAAATTTAAACATCAGCTCACTAACCTGCACGTAATACTGATTTACATCTTTTAGCTGCAGAACCTGACAATAGTGAAATACTAGAGCGATATGATTGTTTAGTTACATCAAAATGAGAAAATAGAAAACGAAGTGACGCTATTTGCAATGGAGTAGTGCCTACATTGGTGACTACAAACGGTGCGACACGCCTTGGTATGGACATTTTCGATTGTCGAGGGCTAAAATGAACAGGGAGACCAAAGCAGCGAAGCAGCCCTAAAGTTGACGAAGAAGCCTTGAATATTGCGTGCCACGAGTATTCGATCATTTTCCAGTTGCATTGTTGTCGGCAAGTTCCGAAGTTATGAAAGGCTGCTACACTGGGCACTTGGCTGATTTCCGTGCTGGTAACGTTTACTGGCTGGTAGGAGGCCAATAGGTCCAATACCTACCCAAACCATAATTCCGGTTGTATCGCCAGAATGTCGATCCAGAAAACAACAACTCACTGGTCTGCCGCCACAGTGTTTCCAGACTACAAGCATAGCGGAGGCGCCGGTCGTTCTCCTAAGTGTTGCAGGCTTTTGTTCCACCATACCTTCGTATTTTTCCGACGGCCATATTCCACCAGGATAGTGTCCGTTTTCCTAGATGAGTGGGCAGCGGGGTGTGTTGCCACGCAGTGCGCCCGGGATCAATTCCTGATCTAGTCGGAGATTCTCTCCGCCCGGGGACTGGTTGTTGTGTCGTCCTCATCACCATTTCATCATCATTGTGGCCTCAACTAGAACGACTTGCACCCGGCAGGCCTAACACCACCTCTTTTGTGTCTGACGGCCATGAATGTCACACGATAATCGCTGTTATCATCATAAGGATAATGCGCGAATAGAAGTGCCACGCAATATTCAAGTTTTTTCGCAGTCCATCAGCTTATATTACGGCTTCCGCTTTTCTTGCTATCCCACCTATTGAATACATTTGGTGGATGGTTGCAGGATAAATGACAGCGATTAACGACCAGCTGCTGTAAATTTGACTGTATGTGGAAGTAATATGGACTCATATACCCCAACAAATCTAGTCTTTTGTACAACTTGGCCTTCTGATTCCTCTTGTTGCGGTACCTATGGTGCAGCAGCGTAAGTTATTTTTACTCTATAGAAAACAACGTTATTGTGCCGGCCGCGGTGGCCGAGGGGACAGAGGCGATCCAGTCACGGTCTGCACGGCCACTAAGGTCGGGGGTTCGAATCCCCCTCGGGCATGGATATTTGTGCCGTCTTTAGTATAAGGTAGATGATAAGTAGTTTGTAAGTTTAGGGACTGATGACCCCGTAGTTAAGTCCCATAAGCTTAAAAAAAAATAATAAAATAAATAAAAACCTTCTTGTATCTAGTTTTCAGAATGTGTTTTTCTTTCCACTTCTTATACCGTTAGCAGGGCTTGTTCTGTTGATGGTGCGAATAGAGCGGTCTATGCCCGTAGAATCTCTGGAACATTTCTGATGCGAATGCCATGAAGTTGTTTCTTCATCTTCGGAATCAAATGAAAATCACAACGACTAAACTCTGGGGAGTATGGTGCAGTACTTCCCAGTCCCATCGATCGAACAGAGCAGTCACAGCTTGCGCTCTATGCGGTCGCGTATTGTCGTGCTAAATGATGGGTGGGTTGCGCAGAAACGGTTGCCGCTTCTTTCGCAAAGGTGGTCGCAGGTGATGCTTCAAAAACTAATAATAACACTGTGCACGGTTTCTGTTTCGAAAACAGTGGTACCAATATGTTAGACCGCTCGCTCGTGACTGCTTCCCCCGATTAAGCGTATGCCAGGTAAGGCAGGTACGTCAACAACGGAATCAGCGACAATAGTAGATTCCATTGCATAATGTCTCGACAGCAGTGTTGCCACTATTTAAGTTCCAACCCTAGTATTCCAACCCTAGGTCCCTTGACGATAGCAACCATCACTTCTTGCAAGTAAAGAGCTCTCTTCAAAGCACTTTTGACGTCTCTTGGTAACACGACGTTTCCTGAGGTGGTTGCTGCTGCCACGGCCTGTAGAGATCCGCCGCACTGGCCGCGCTGCGCCGCCGGTGCCGGCAACCCGCAGTCCATCATTTGGCACTGGCGTCACGACAAACCTCGCTAAGCGGCATGCGCCTACTACACATAATCACCTGCTCTCACTGCGATATTTGTGCGAAAATTGACATTATTGAACTGAAACACCTCGAATATTTCAAGAACTATTCCAATATTTTATTTTATAATATTGGTCCACGGTAGTTTACGGTAGTAACACTGAAAATGGACAGTTTGTGATCGCCTTTCGACAACTCGAAATTTAAATGGAAAATAATGGCGTAACTGTTCATCCGGCACGAAAATGAATGAAAAAAAAATTTGAGAGGAGAAAATTCTCTACAACTTTGCTCTTGAGCCGGGGGCTCGTCTTGTTTAAAATAGCCGCGCCGCGTTTACCTGGTTTTGGTTTCTGTCCTGTGGCGGCGCTAGTTCACGGCTGGTTTTCCGCCTTCTCGCGGTCGGCGGCGGCCGACAAAGGTAAGTGGGTGTGCGGCAGTCGATGATGACGCTTGGGCCGCTGCTCAGAGTGCGCTGTCCGCTCTGGCGTGGAGGCCAGCCCCTTCTGTTTAAGGCAGGCTCTTCTGCCGGCTGCCTCCTACGTGTCAAAATTTAACTTCTCTTGGTTGTCACAATTATCTTTGAATCTTGTAATACTTCGTCTGTGACGCGAGGGTCTTTTTTTAATCCCTTCTCTACCAAGAACAACGAGCGGAATTTATGTTGCGTTTTGCCCTTCCACGACCTGGTTGCCGCTCCCTGGCATAGTTAGAGATAAGGGTCTGACCGTTTTCCCCTCTCGGCGTTATTCCTGCCGGCGATGAGTTGTAATTTTGCAGTTATTCTGCTTTAGTTGCTCTTTCTTTCTGAGCTGGCCATTGCCGATAATATGTGGTAGATATGTGGTTCCGTTACCTGATAGTTCTTGCCCCATCTTGTCAAGGAAAGTAGAGGTGATGGTGCGTTCCCCACAGTGTAGTTACAGTGTGTTGTGAAAGACATGTATGTGTACTAAATGCGACCAGCAAGCCGTGGCAATGTGGACACTGTTTTAGGTTCTAAGGCCTGTTTTTCCTTTATCCTGTCAACTGTGACCTTATAAGGTGATTTTCCTTAGCCCCTGCGATCTTATTTGTACCCACTCATGCTGTGTAGGATTTTCAAATATTATTACCGAATTGTTTTAAAAGAGTGTGGTGTTCTTGATATTTATCGCCAAAATTGCGTACCGTCACTAAGAAGTTCACTTAAGGCTACGGATATTGTATCATCAGGGGTTCCTTGTAAATTTTTGTTGTATTGTTTAAATTCTTAACCTTGTGCGTTGCACCCCCGTTTCAACAAGCAAATTGTTAAGCATTCACAGGGGTCTTGTTTAAAGATTTTGGCAAACTTAAATAATTTGTGTAATTTTTTAAATTACTGTTGTTCCTTTATTTTCTGTGTAATGATCAGTTTTCAAAGTAAAGGTCTTATTTTACTGCGTTAAGAAAGTAGATTATATTGTGCCTTACTAGTGAAAACATCACCCTTGTATTTCCTGAGATCCTTATTAAATCTAGTTGGTGGTGTCAGACCATTTTGTTTCCCAAACTCCGGGTTTCAGCTCTGTTGTGTTTTTTTCATATCTCATCGTTTCTGAGATATTTGTAAAAATAACGGCTATTTGACAATGTCTGTCTGTAATGTGTTCCCTCTGGTTAGATCGCAGCAGTCAACCAATCGGCACCAAATTTTGCAGACGTCATTTTGTATGCCGTCAGCTACCATAACTTCCATTTTAGTAACACAAAAAGTAGATTTTTGTGATGTCCTTTCGACAGCAGGAATTTTAATTCCAAATAATGCATTAACCGTTCATCTGAAACGAAAATTGTATATACTTATTTGTAGAGAATTCTCAACAACTCTGCTCTGTGATGTTACTTCCATAAATCTCACCTGTTCAGAGATATTTGCAGAAACAACGGCGATTTGACACTGTCACTTAGAGAACGAACCACCAAGGCTACGCAGACGATAATGAAAATCTGGGAGATACAATAAAATAATAATTACAAACGGTAAAATTAAAAAAAAGAGTATGTTTGTTAAAGGTAACCTCAAATCTCAGATAACTTAGTCTGTTTGTTAAAGTACTGTCAGAGTGAATATTTCTTATAAGGTGCATAGATAATATCACTGTAGTAGAATCATAATCGTAACGTCAATAAATTTTTATTATTTATATTATTGTTATTTTTGTTCGAAATGTTTGAAAACATCATAATTCTATCGGCAAACCTAATTTTTTAAACCACTACAGACTAATTTTCATAGCGACCCGTTAATTTCCAATTTTTACTCGTGACAACAATAGAAACAATGCAACAAATTTTACAACCTGGCATAGTCACTTAGACATATGCAACCTTTCGTTTTTAAATTTCATTTTCCATGAGGAAATTCATGCCACAGATCGGCAAGAACTTCATTCAAACTTTATTTCTTGTACCAATCACAACAAACATGATACATGACTGGTATTCGATGATGTTACATGATCTTCACATCAATTTTTTCAAATAAAATCAGTAAAATAATACACCTAATGTCACTAGTCGAATTTATTTTATATGGCAAATTAACACGTGATAATATATAAGAAACAGTTCCAAGTTCAACACAAAACGAAATACTTTATATGAGAGGCTATAAGCGTTCATTCATAAAGAAAGAATATCAGTTGTTAGTCCTCACAAAACATATTTGTCAATGTATGATGGTGAATATATCCTGACCACATTTTTGTGGTGGGAATCTAAGTTGGCTGTGCTGAAATAGCATAAATTTCACATACAGTTCCTCTGACGTCTATAGATCAGACACGAGGAAGTCACACAATACAAAACAAACACCCATAACATATAATGCACAACTAAATTTCGAGGGAAACTGAATCTGTTACCTGAGGTCGCCACTAGGTGGTGCTAGTAGTATACCGATTGTCATCTGTCAAGTTTACAATATCGTAATTTTTTAAATTTTTTTCGGGAACAACTGATTTATGTTGCTGTAACTGAAGTAATACATGTAACTATATACCCAATTAAATATGACACTTATTTAGCAGATATTAAGCACATAATTAGCGAATTATAAGGGAAAAAGTTAACATATGGCAATGATAATTTTCTGTAGCTCGGTATGTATAGTTGCCACCTCAAATATTGCTGGAACACCAATACATATTAAAAAAAAATGGTTTTCACCAACAGAAAACTAAACAATATGCGAATTTTAAAACATAATACATATTTTTTTCAAACTTATGTATTTTTAAATCAACACCCTATATTACTTCGTATGCAATCAATATCATGATTCATCACAAAAATAATGTCGTTGGTTGCACCGCAATACGACAGTTACATCCCAAAAAATTGCGAAGCGAATTTAACCCTTCAAATAAATAAAGCTCACAGCTAGCCCATGTGCTGAGACTCAAGCGTCTCAGTAATTATATGACGTAGAAAAAAATATTGTCACAGATATTCCATTCTTGTGAATACTCTTTGGAACTGGTTCAGGGATTCAGATGTGGTTTTTATAATAGACTGAATCACAAGAAAGATTTACGTATAAAATTTACAGATATTTCGTGCTAATATGCTGCGATACATAGAAGTGAAGTCAATGGGAGTATGTAAAGATGCATTTGCCAGCCTGACCACCAAGTTCATTTTACATAGGAACTCTCCTGGCCTACGATACGTAAAGTAATGTCTCAGAACTAAGCAGTATCAGTAATTGATGCTACAGTCCACTTCCATTGTTTAGGATAAGGTTTCGTAATCCCATGAAAATTCACTGCAGCGTGACTCAGAACACTTACACACTTGCTTAACAGTAGCCCCGTGGCCAGCGGCTCCGTTTTATTGTCTGGATATTTAGATCAAGTCTTACCAGTAATCGAAGTACGGACAGCGCAGAGGAAATTAGTTTCAGACGCATTTTCCAATGAGAATGGCATTTAATATGACGAAAAGATGAACAAAATAAATGAAAATTACAGTAGTGACTATATAATCTCCAAAACTAATATATAATCTCCGTGACTGTTGAATTTTCATTCCTGGAACATATGAAATACCTAGATGATGGAGCGCAATATCTAACGACACTTGTCAGATTGTGTGAATTTTCCTATTTTTCTTTCATTTATTTAACTGGTGAAAGACGTAAGATTAAACTTCTACATGTACGTGTAGGATAGTTTCAATGCCATTATCAGTTCGTTCTCTTTTCCTTCTCTCGTCTGTATTTGCTCCTATGTGTACAATTTTCCTGCCCCATCCTGATCTTCTCTCGTCCTATTCGAAGAAGGCAAGATTCTATGAATACGGGCTTACTCCATTTTAACAGTTTTACGAACTCACTGTGCACGTTTTTCTTTTCCTTTTTGTTTTGCAACGTTTTGGACTGCAGTTAAATGCACTTCTTCGTGTGGCTATAGAGTTTACTAAACGATACAGTGGCAAAACATACTGCTTTTTTGGGGTTTCTGTTTTGACTAATGTTTATGCTTCATACGGCTCTCCTACTAATGAGCAAATTCAGGTATCGGTCGATCAGCCATCTTGTAAGCTATCTCTTCGTGAATGTACTTCACTTCCAGGTGATCTTGCTAATGCGTTGTGCCTTTCCTCCAAATAGTTTTATGTGGTCGTTCCCTAAATCTCATATTACATATACTCCAATTATGTCACAGATCTGGCTGCTACCATTGATTATTGGACAATCATTTAATTATACAACAACGCCAAATACTTTAATTTTTCTCAGTTTGGTAAGGCTTCGATGGTAATGAACAAAGGTTCAAGCATGGAATTAAAATATGTAGCAAGGCCGGAGCTCGAATCAGTCAAAAAGACAAAATATATAGTTCATGAAATCATACTTTATTTTGTTTGCCAGCATGTCCCATAGAAGGTCTCTTCATGGCTTGTACATCATTGTAGCATCTTTAGGTACCAATAATTAGATCTAAGAAAGCAGTGCATAACAAAATTCGTGATTACTTAAAGCACAAATTTTCCTCATTATGTAATAATGTTAGTAAATATATCAGACCAAAAAATGTTCAAATGTTTGTACAGCTTATGGGACTTACCTAAGGGGTCATCAGTCCCTAAACTAAAAAAACTACTTATGAACTACTTACCACCTAGGACGGCATAAATATCCATGCTCGAGGGGGGATTCGAACCCCCGACCGTAGTGGCCGTGCAGACCGTCACTGAAGCGCCTCAGTCTCCTCGGCCACCGCGGCCGGCCTATATCGGACCAAACTTCGTTGTCATCAGTTCCTAGCTTACAGACTACATAAACTAAGGTAAACTAACCCAAGGACAAACGAACGCACACAAGCCCCAAGGAGAACTCGAACCTTCGACGGCGAGCAACCGCGCGCTACGCAGCGAGGCGCCTTAGATCATTCGTCTATTCCACCGCGGCCAAAATGTTTGTAAAGTCTATGGGACTTAACTACGGGGTCATCAGTCCCTAAACTTACAAACTACTTATGAACTAGCTAATCCTAAGGACGGCGCAAATATCCATGCCCGATGGGGGTTCGAACCCCCGACCGTAGTGGCCGTGCAGACCGTGACTGGAACGCCTCAGTCCCCTCGGCCACCGCGGCCGGCCCACCGCGGCCCTCATTATGTAATCTATAGACATGCAAACCATCGTTTAATAAAGTAATGGAGCCTACTGATTACGAAGTTTACAGAGCTGAAAGTTGTCTGCTTTCACAACACCATTACGCTTTACAGAGCTGAAAGCTACCTGTTTTCACGACACGATAAGACGCCACGTATGCCTACAGTCGTTTGCTTGAAATAGCAAAGTGAAAAGTTGAGAAACATACAATTACGGTGTTGGAAAATCGCCTGACGGCGTGACTTGGGCCATGCACGGCGCGGCTCGACGGCGTTGAAAGGAATTCTGCTCCAGCAGATTTCCGGGCGCACAACGCAACTTTCCGAGAAGTTTTTCGATACGCCTTAGCCGGAAATTGGATTTATTCAACTTGCGACATGTTAAACCTCTCCTCATGATGCAATCGCGAGTCCTCATTCAGTGTTATAAAACGTTATCGCTTCTCGAACGTAAGTATAACTGAATCGCATGTACACATACAAAATGCTAATATATATATATATATATATATATATATATATATATATATATATATATATATATATATATATTGTTCAATTTTAAACATTGCTGATTAACATAAACCGTATATCTAGATCAAAAAAAGAAAAAATGCATACATTCAATCGGAAACGTAAATTTTGTCCTCTGACTAGGTTTCGTTACCTCTAATGGTAGCTTCATCATAAGGTAAGAGACAGTTTACCTAAAGAGGTAATGACACAATGAATATCTTACGTAGAAAATTTTTACGCAGCCAGAATGGAGAATGAAACACCTATTAGTTACATTCAAACATAACGTCAGAATTATACATTACGAGCATGGTTGTTCAGGTAGGATAATATAAAAAATAACATTGTACCTTTCAAAAACTAAACCAGTAAAAGTAAATACATCGTAGTGATGTGAGTAACACGGGGGACCTGGTCATGAGGCAATGAACACGTAATTCACTGGTCACTAGTCACGCAAGTAGTACCATTTTATGTGTTTCAGGAGTACAACAGACTCCAACCAGAAATAAAAGTAAGACTTTGCAAATAGAAACTTTGGGTCAATCCCCAGGAAAACTATTTTGGAGCACAATTGGCAGTCTCCGAATGGGACGGAAGAAAAATTTACAAGTGTTTTGGACAGGTCAGGAAAGCTGTTAATACTGTGGATGTCTTGGGTAGATGGAGGAAGCTGTCCGCGGTGGCCGAGCGTTCTGGGGCGTTTCAGTCACAGTCTGCGTGGCCACTACGGTTGGGGGTTCGAATCCCCCCTTGGGCATGGATATTTGTGCCGTCCTTAGCTAGTTCATAAGTAGTTTGTCAGTTTAGGGACTGATGACCACATAGTTAAGTCCCAATCTCTACAAACATTTGAACATTTTATTTTCTTTTTTTTTCTTTTCTTTTGGTAGATGGAGGAAACATTGCTCATTGTAGGTGACACGATCACTGATGTTTCACAGTTTGAGGTAAAATGGGATAGGAATGATGGAACGGAACATATTTAAGGAAGTTGAGAATGGTCAATAGATTGCAGTGCTATAAAGCGGCTGAGTTTTATGATATTAAGTCAGAACTCATCAAATACGGTGGAGTACGATGTACATAATATAACTGAAATGACGTGGGAGCTGACAGGACGAAAGCTGTAAGCTCATCAGTTTTCAAAGATGTAATCAGGAACGATTGTAACAACTACAGAGGTATTTTTTTAATTAACGTTGGCAAAGTGTTTTCAGGTACTGTTGAAAGGAGAGTGCGAGTGTTAGATGAAGTTGGATGAAAATAAGTATGTGTTTGGGCCTCTTAGAGGCTATCAGGAGCAAGTCTTTAGTTTACAGCAGATAATGAAGTGCTATGAGTGGATCAGGGAAGTGTAGTTATGTTTTACAGATCTGTAAAAGGCTTATGACCGTGTTCCTTGGCATTGTCAGTTCTACAAGATAATGGGATTGGAGGCAAACATCTGCAAGTAATTAAAGGTCTTAACGTAGACTGTCACGCAACAGTTACAGTAGACGGCAAATTAAGCTTATAGTTCAGGATAGTTTCTGGGGTAAGACTAGGCTGTAACCAGTCACCACTGTTGTTCATACAATTTATGGATCATATGGTGAAAACAGTAGACTGGCAGGGCGGGATTGAAGTAGGTGAAAAAATAAGCAGTCTCGCTTATGCGGATGACATAGTTGTAATGATAGATTAGATTGAAAGGTTGCAATCTAATATTTCAGAGCTAGATACCACATTTAAGGGTTTTAGTACGAATATCAGCAATACCAAAACGAATGTAATGCCGTTGGGAAAGAGATAAAATTGTTTGAGTGCTAAAAACGAGGATCCAAATTAGTACAGGTGGACAATTTAAAGTACCTTTCTCAAAGGATGGCAACATAGTGAAAGAACCGGATCAATGTGTAGAAAAGTGTATGTTCAGCTACATTCTACTTACTTGTGCAAGAAAGAATTCAGTACCAAGACTAAATTAGCAGTGCACCGCTCAATCTTTCGACCAACTTTGCTCTAAAGGAGTGTAACCTTGGTGGATATAGGTTATTTGACTAATAACGTTGAAGTTAGTTACAAACGTGGCACGGATGAAGAAATTGGCAGGAGTGTGTCCATAATCAGGAAATCATGGAAAAACTGGGAGCTAACACCACAGATTTGCGGTTAGATCGAAGAGGCTGAGATGGTTGGGTCATGATGCGCACATGGGAGAAGCGAGGTTACCTAAGCAGCTCATGGGTCCGGCAGTAGATAGTAAGAGGGTCGATTTCGACCAGGGAGAAAGTACTTTGATTCAGGGAAGAACGAAGTAACTGGCTTCATTGTTAGCACTGAACAGAGAATCGTGGAGGAATTTTATTAGGAGGACTGGGCTCCAGACTGAACGCTGTAAGGTATAATGATGATGATGATTGATGATGATGAAGAAGAAGAAGGTGTAAGATATTTGTTCTGTCATTCTCATTTCAGTTAAACCGTTTCTTATCTTCTTATGAACTTACCATTAAAGGTAACGAAACCTGGTCAAGTGACGCACTCGGTTGGCTGGATACGTATTCCTGGATGTGATTAAAGGGTCTCGCAGTTAAATCATAATAATGCTAAAATTAAACAGGAGTATCTGTCAAGAAACTTGATACCGTGCCCACGGGTGCGGTTCCTACGGGTGCGGTTGGAGATGCTTGTCCACTGTCGGTCGAGCTGATCTCTACGAGATTACGAGAGTAGCTCGGGCGTCCGATCCTTGATAGTCGTGAGTGCATTCGTGTTTTCTCGATAATCCATTTTTGTCCGGGGCAATCCCCCGGCTCCGACCAAGGTTTTCGGGAGGTTTTCCTTGGTTCTAAGGCGTATGCCGGAGCTGGTAAGCCCCTCCCACTTATTCCTAATTGGGATCCCCCTTTGCCCCACTATCAGCTTGTCTGATATTGGCTGAATAGAACCGCGACTCTTTATGGGCCGGATCTCAAACAGCCCGCTCCACTCCTCGGAGTGGAGAATCAAAAGAGATAAGTTCAAGAAACTTGATTTCATTAGTAAACAAAACAAGTAAATAATTTCACCTCGTTGTATATTTTTGGTATCCTCTATGTACAACACGTTCCGGAAACAACTTATTTTTGTGGAGCACATTACTGTTCTCAGCGAAATGTAGATGCTAAGAACTATAGCCCCGGTGTCGTTATTAGTATCGAATGCCGTACTACGTCACTCCCAGGCCGTGTGGTAAACTCTCGGTACAAAGAGTGCATGCTGCGGGTTGTCATTTCACCCCACTCACAAAAACACACACCTCTTGCAGTGTTCCTACCACTGTAGGCGTTGGAGATGACACAGATTCGGCTTTCCCGTGACATCCCTGCTACTTTCAAAGAGCAGTGTTGGTTTCCCTTGCAGCCCTAACAAAAATCTATCCCAGCATTTCCTCCGTCTCTAGTGACCACCGTGACGAGAAAACAATACAACCAAATCTTAACTCATTCTTTGTTCTACGTCCTGGTTTAGACACGTGGTCTAGTTGCAGAGTTTGATAAACGCATTTTAAGTCAAATACGCAAGTGGATAAAGAATTTGGGCTAAAAAATTCATACACCATCCAGTACGCTACCTCTTGTTTCAAGTTGGCAGCACTGTTTACTTGGTGACACTCAGCCGCCAAAGCAGTTCGCAACTGACGTACGTATTAAATGTTTTGTTTTGCTGCGGTGAACCCAAATAATGGGTGAAACGCGTTACCTCATACAAGTGGACCATCAGAAGTGTAAATAACGAATGTTTATAGTTTTCGGATATGTTGTAGAGTGACATATCATGATTACGAGGCTCTTCGTTTTTTTAGCGACAGGCCTTGGTTGATCAAATTCTTCTCGGGTTTCCAGCGGGATCACACTGACATCTGTACAAAATATTTCCGCGGTGCCGCGGTGGAGTAGCCGAGCGGTCTAAAGCACCTCGCTGCGGAGCGCGCGGTTGCTCGCCGTGGAGGTTCGAGTCCTCACTGGGGCATGGGTGTGTGTGTTTGTCCGTAGGTTAGTTTACCTAGGTTTAAGTAGTTTGTAAGCTACGGACTGATGACCACGCAGTTTGGTCCGATAGATTTACAAACATTTGAAAATTTGATTTCCGCGGTCTAGCTGGCCGTCATCATCAGGTGGACCGCAGAAATATTGTGTACAGATGTCAGTGTGATCCGGCTGGAAACCAGAGCAGAATTTGATCAGTCATTACACCGGGAAAGTTACACATAGCAAGGCCTTGATTTTCGAGAAAATTGATGTTGAAATTCACTGCGTGATCTTAGCCGCGTTCCAGCCAAGTGAAGGTGGCGCAGCGCTTAAAGTCTCTAGCTGCCACGTTGGAGATACCGAGTTCGGGCCTAGTCCGTATTTTTGCCTTTTTTTTAAATCAGAACGTACCGACAGTCTTCCATTTTCTTTTACAGAATTTCAAGAAACAGTGTGCACTGTGTGAAATTTGTAAGAAGTATTCAATTTTGCAGTAGTAATTTAACTTTTACATGATTATTACAGAATCTTACTCGATGTCACCTGCATCGCTAGCTATTCCACAACAGAAAAGATCAAATACGCCTGGTTTGCATCAAAGATAACGGAAGAAAGAGAACTTTTTTTTTAATGTAAATTTGTTCTGGTATCGCTCTTAAAAATTCCGTGCGCCTGCATGACTGCGGCTTTTATGAAATGTGCTTGGTTCTGTAAACCATTGTATTTCAGTTTCTCTTACGACACATAGCATCCGAATATATATTGTGACAGCAATCTATGAAGACGATAGCGAGTAAGATTTTGTAATACTAACGTGAAGATTAAATTGCTATGGTAAAATTGAATATTTCTTACTAATTTAACACAATGCACTTTGTTTGTTGCTATTCTGTAAAGTAAAATGGAAAAATATCCGATTATTATGACAAAAAAGAGCAAAAACACGGAGAAGATTCGAATACAGTACCACCATCTAGGCCACACTCACTTGGTCGAAACATGGCTGACGTTAGGCGTCTTCCACGCGCAGTTAAATACGTGATTTTGTCGAAAACCGAGGGCCGTCCCTAAGAAAGAGGATAGCCTCATACTCAGAGTATGTCCCTCTATAAGAGACCCATCAAAATCCGTTTCAGTCACTTCCGATGGTCCCTTGTTAGACTTTCAAAGATGCATCGTCGACGTAGTGCACTAAGTGGGAGGATCTGGAGTGTTTAACGTTTCTCTAGCGAAAATATCCTCGGCAGTGGCAGCGTGCACAAGATAAAACTTCATTGGCGAAGAGCGAAACCCGAAGTCTACTGAAAACGACCGGCGAGCATTAAGAAAAAAAAAAAAAAAAAAAAAAAAAAAAAATGTATCCAGACGATATAAAACTATCACGGCATATGCAACTACTAAATTCGACACACACATGAGGAACACTGTTTCCATAATATGAACACGGATGGGGCCTAGAAATGATGGGAAGCAGTTTCTAAACTTCAATCAAGGAATTCGAAATATTTAAACATTTCGACCGTTTCAGGACATTGAAATAAATCCAATGGGAAAGATGAAAATTTTGTGCTCGACCGGGATTCGATCCCGGATTTTTCGCTTTGGACTAGCGGTCACCTTAACGAATTAGGCTATCCAGGCACGCTTCCCATCCAACCCAAATTCTCATCTTATAGCACACTACGAATGTGGTGCCCCCTGCCCATTTGATTCCACTCGCTCACAGCCTATACTGGATTCCTGGAAGGGATCGAGCGTATTTATGAGACCGCATAGAAATTGTCAATTGCCTGTTAGGGCAGATATACAATTACTTATATGTTGTCTATTCTTTCGGTCCGAAAAGAACAGACACCATATAAATAATTTAATAAATGGTTCCACGATTACAAAAGCTGGACACTTTACGACAGGAAGAAAGTGGAATGGTGCGATGTACCAACGTTTACATTGCTATCTTCAAACAACCGACTTTCTGAATCGAAAACCTCAAAAGAAGATTACAATGCGACATGCAAGCTTCCTGAAGTCAAGCATGGGGGACATTCCATTATTATTTGGGCACCTTTATCGTGGAAACGAAGTGCTTTCGTCATTACCAAATCAAATGTTCAAATGTTTGTAGAGCTTAAGGAACTTTAGTTGTGGGGTCACCGGTCCCTAAATTTACAAACTACTTATGAAATATCTTGTACTAAAGGCATCCATGCCCGAAGGGGGATTCGAACCCCCGACGGGGAACGGCCTCGTGCATCGTAGCATAGCGCCTCAATGTGCTCGAACGCTCCGCCGCGGCCCGTTATTACCCTCACTAGTCTGATAACTGTGAATGAAAATATTATCATCATCGACGACAAAAAGCCCACTATGAATAGCATATTGATGAGAAATACCGCCATATTTCAAAACGATAATCCGCCAATACCCACTGTCAGAAACGATCAGGCATGCTTTTTGTGGCATCATAAAACTAACTTCTAACAGGACATCAAAATCGCCACTTCTTAGCATAAATGCTCTGTGGCGTTTTAGAATAGTGAATGAGAACCTAATTTAGAGCATCAAGATATTTGTAGTAGTACGCGGATATTTTGGTACAAGAATGGATGGCAATCTGTTTATAAAGACACTTTGTTCCTGGAAGCGTTGCAGCTGTTCTTAAAGCCGATAGTGGGGCCCGTTAATGAGTATAACACTTTATTGAACGAACATCTACTGCCAAATTTTGGATTCTAAATGTAGTTAACCCGCAGCAGTTGTAAATCGTTTATTAAAGCCCATTATTAAACGATTTAAAATTAATGCAAGTTTCTTTCTAAACGTAGAATCGCCTGCAATGTCAACATTGCCCTCCGTGTAAAATTCAATGAGTTAGATTTGATGTGCCTACAAGGTAGATATTTTATTATTGACGCTGAACTTTACTGGGCAAGTTCAGAGGTTTTTAGATGTGATGGTGGCAGTTGCCGAAACGTCGTAATCAATGAATATAAGTTTACGAATCTAGACGGTTTTATTCTTATTGAAAAAATACTCGTTCAGGAAATTCCTTTACTTTATACAAAAATTTTGTACTACTTTACAGCCTGCAAAGCTTTTACTAGAATTACAGATTCTATGAAAACATCTTCATTTTCTTCCATTTTCAGAGAAGGGCGGACTGATTGTTGTTTAAACAATTTTCGATTATCTTTTCCATCTTGCTGTATACTGATCAGTATCTCGTATGCATGAGTTGTTAACTGATGCCTGATGGAAGTCCCAATGGAATTTGTTTCTTATCTGACTTCAGATCTTACATATAACTTTCAATTCTAAATGTAATACAGGGACCACCCTGGTTTCCAAGGCGCAATTTTTATTCTGTTATTAAGACATGCCACCTTCACACGGGACTCAATGAATTCTTCCATGTTAAAAATGATATTGTACTGCAATCCCTACATCGTTGTGCACTTCAGACTTAATAACACGTGCATAGAATTTACTGAAGCTAGCAGAAAACACAGTGTTGCTCGGTATTTATTTATTCCTCCCATTTTTCAGGTATATATTCATTTCTATTTGGGCTGTATGACTGTAAAATGTCTTGGGAATACAATTGGTGGTAAAGAAGTAATTGATTAAAACTTGGTGCGTGATGAAGTGGTTTTCTATGAACGTTACTGTTTATGTGATCATATCTCATGAACTATATGTCGTACTGTGATATAGTTTAGAAGGTGCATTCAAATATATATGTGTATACTGTTTTTAAAAGTTCCTGCGGCTACAACTTGTAGTGTAAAAATTATAAACTGTAACGTCATGCCGAATGCTGTAGTTCTACTCCATGAACAGCGGAAATGTAGGAAGAGAGAATTTTTTTTTTCTTTCATTATTTTGCTATGGATGTCAGCGAGAAAAATTTCAAAGGTCTGAAATTATATTTAAAGTTTGTTGCAAGTCGCTAAGTACTCTCATTCTCATATAGCGTATTTATTAATTCTCGCCACATTATGTGGCACTTTTTTGCGATTCCTATTGTTTAAAAACGTGATATCTTCTGAACCAAGTGTCGTATGTGATTATAAAGCCTGTAGCAATTGACACCTCACGGTAAGGAATGTGTGTAATAAATTTGATTGAAATCAGTTCAGTGGTTTAGGAGAAAATGAGCAACATTGTCGCTAAATTCAGCAATTTTTCGTGCATCTTATTATGACGTCATATGTCGTGAACGATGTATTGTACGTGATTCTTACACTTACGGCAACCGTCCTCCTGAAGCTTACGTGTACAAATTTTCATAAATATTGGAAGAAAACTGTAGATTTGTAGGCAACACATACACACAAACATAAAGAAATTTCAATTAACATTCGATATTTTGTAACACAATGTCAACTCAAGACTGTCAACAGTCACACGCAATAAGAAGACATCAACAGACTGACGCCAACATGATGATCTCTTCCACCCAAATGGCTGCGCCGGCGTCTTACAGGCGGCATGGACCTAAATGTTCAAAAAATGTTTGTATAACTACGGGTCATCAGTCCCTAAGCTTACAAACTACTTATGAAGTACTTACAAACTAGGACGGCACAAATATCCATGCCCGAGGGGGGATTAGAACCCCGACGGTAGTGGCCGTGCAGACAGTGACTGGAGCGCCGCAGTCCCCTCGGCCACCGCGGCCGGCGGACATAAATGTAAAAGTGATGTTTTATTATTTTCCTTGTAATTTTTTCGTTTTTTCTCCCCATAAAAACCTTCCTTGTGCATCAAGAAAAAAGTTAAAAAAAGTTAGCCGAATTGGTCGAGCCGTTTTTGAGTTTTACGCTTAGCAACACTTTTGTCGATTCATTTTTATTTATATAGATAACAGGTAGCTCTTCACCTTTTCACAAGAGATGAATGTTTCAATTTTCGAAGTAAATGAACTGGTAGTTAGATTACGGAGTGATCTATATTTGACATGTCAAAGAGTACGAGACGCAGTGTAGCCCTACTGCGTTATGCTGAAAGTCATTGCTGCTGCTGCTGCTGGACGCTCCAATATCGCAGCAAAACCCTGGCGGTGTTGTCGCCGGAAACGACTCGGTCCGAAAATAGCGCTCATTCTCATCGTGCGTCGCTTAATAATGGAACGCGCCCGCCGGGCGAAGCGCACTCCCACGCGTCGCAGAGGGCGCCGCAGACTGGACACCCCTGAGTAGCAGACGAAATCTGCTTTGTCTTCACGTGGTTCTTGTATCTCAATTTTCGACGATGTCATAACGTTTTCCCGGTGATTAAATATATTATTAATGTTTAACATTCATGATATTAAAAATAAACAAAAAATGCAATTTTCGAAGTTTGTACGTGGGTAGGTTTTTGCAAAAACTGGGAAAATATTATCTACAGGGTGAATCACCTACCACTTGCACCGCAAATTTTGTGGAAACGGAAAGTGCGATTGATCTGCGATTTTCCCAGAATGGATTTGTAGTCAGGGGCTCGTATTTGTAGCCAACAAACAGACCGTAATATTACTTAAAAAGTGCAGTTTTTATGCAACTACAACCGTTCAAAGTTTGGGAGACTGCTATATCGTAGCTGACTGGCCGAGACGGCTAGCCTCTGGGGCACGGCCCACTGTCTTATGACCACCAGCCAGTGAGCTACGCTGTCGTAGCCTCCGACCCGACCCCAAAACTTTGAATGGTCGTACCTGCCAAACTAAACGTGATAAATATGTCATTCAAAATTCTTTATACACAGCTGGTGTAAACAATTCCAGTGCATGATTGAAACAACCATTGTTCTATTTGGAAAAATTGTATGTTTGTATAAAAATACAGTTTCTAGGTACCTTTACAATCTGTATATTGGCTAACAATACGAGACTTTGACCACCAATCCATTCAGTGAAAACCGCACATCAGTCGCACTTTCCGTTTCCGCAGTATTTGCGGTGCATGTGTGACGTGATACACCGTATATATATATATATATATATATATATATATATATATATATATATATATTGGCCGGCCGCGGTGGCCGAGGGGACTGAGGCGCTCCAGTCACGGTCTGCACGGCCACTACGGCCGGGGGTGTGAATCCTCCCTCGGGCATGGATATTTGTGCTGGCGTTAGGATTAGCTAGTTCATAAGTAGTTTGTAAGTTTAGGGACTGATGACCCCGTAGTTAAGTCCCATAAGTTCTACAAACATTTGAACATTTTATATACATTTTGTTTGTGCGTTAGAAGAAGAAACGACGCACTCTTCGTGACGACGACTGCAGGGCACTATAGTCGAGTTTTGAAAATATTTTAAAAACGTAAAATAGCTCTCCTGCATCCGATTGACGACATCTGATGCTTCAACCACTACCGCCTGCTACTATGGCGCACATGGTCTGAAAAAGGGTCGTTATTTAATCGAAACCGTTTGCCTAAAGTGTTGTATTGAAATCGGGACTTTCAACTGTAATGCCCCTCTGTCTCAGAGATGCATTCCAGATGGCGTTGGTTAACCTGTGTTTCTGTGGCTTTCAATAGACAAGTCCTGCACAGGCCCCTTTTCTCTGTATCTGCATTAACCTGATTAGTATACGCATCTCTTGGTCTCCCTCAATAGCGTTTACCAAACACACTTCTCTCCATTATCAAACTTATATTTCTTTGATGCCAATTATTTGATCGTATCGATAGATCGCTTCTTTGCGTCAAATAGCACATTTATTTCCTCCCTATCTCTATTCACTACCTCCTCATTAGTAACACTTCTATCCACACCGCGTTTTACTTAATTTCTTTACAAGGCTACACTCCACACTTATTTCCTCAGAGAGACCCCAATTTGTTAAATTTACATTAGCAGTTAGCAAATTTCACATTTTCAGAGTTTATTCTCTTGCTATGTTAGACAATATATTATAACCCATTTACTTAGATGAAGTTATCGCTGCGGCGTGGGATACTTACGAAACTATAATCGCCAACAGTCTCCTCAGAATGCGAAAATATATCGTTGACTACCACTTAAATAGGTAAAAATGATCATCAGAATAAAACACGAGAAATCAGAGCCCGAACGGAGAGATTCAGGTGTTCATTCTTCCCGCGCGCTATTCGAGAATGGAATTGTAGATAAAATAGTATAACGTTGGTTCGATGAACCCTCTGCCAGGCACTTAAATGTGATTTGCAGAGTATCGCATGTAGATGTTGATGTAGAACACAGATCGTATCTACCTGCCGACTTGGGCGGAACTCTGTTTTGGTCGTACATTATTTTCATCTTGCGTGTTACGCGATAATCTTTGACGCTATCAGTAAAATCAACCAAATTATCGGCAGTTTCGTTGAGATTATGTTATTAAACTGATTATATGAACACCTCCTGCCCAGTCTAAGCAGTTCGTGCTTTCTCCGTAGCCGGAAAATGGGCTCTCAGGGAAAGCAACTACAGATTCGCGTGTATCTGAGTTTACCTCGCTCCGTGAACTCCACACGTTACCATACTTTGTTCACTTTAACTAGGATATTTAAAGCCAGACAGGTACTTTTAGTAATTCTCCACACACATGTGCACGTTGCAAGTGCACATGTGCACTTTCACGTGTGATCACTATAGGGGAGAGTGGTACACAGAGAAACACAGTACACAGTGGAACATTCCATATCAATTGTGTTCAGTAATTTTTTCTACTCGTTGGTATCCCTGTATGTTCATTATGATAAAATACATCTTTCATTGTAATGGTGGGCACTTTGGTTGATTATTCTTGTTTTTATACGTTAGTATTGGTTTTAGGGAGTCAGAAGTTACAGTTAACGTCTCTTTGTGAGTTTAATATTTTCGATATAACATAAAGCTGAAAGAAATATTATGTTTTGTGATAAGATACACTTCTTCAGCTTTATATTGATCAGTTGTAGATTTGGTAGATACGTAGGTTAAGAGTTGTGACTAACTTTTCAGTTTATGGTGACTTTGGTACACAATGAAACATATTGGTCTCAGTAGGATGTGTGACTCCTGTGACTCCTCCTAACACTTTGGAGGGTACTATGGAAGATGTTGAGGCAGCCAGGTGCAGTAATAACAGCAAACCATACAACTCGTCAAAAGAGTTTCGTGGTTTGCCCAAAGCACTTGCCAGAAAAACAAGTGAACGTTCCAAAGGCCAAAGGTAGAAACATAACATTAACACCAGAGAGTGCAGCTATTGAAGAAAAGACTTTGAGAAAAAGGGCAGAGCTGGAAAGGGTAAAAGAAGTATGAAAAATGTCTACATTAAAAAAGAAAAAAAAAACTTGGTGTGTACGTAAAACAGCTTCAGATGTAAGTGATGAAATGTTCAAATGTTTGTAAAGCTTATGAAACTTAACTACGGGGTCATCAGTCCCTAAGCTTACAAACTACTTATGAACTACTTACGAACTAGGACGGCACAAATATCCATGCCCAAGGGGGCATTCGATTCCCCGACCGCAGTGGCCGTGCAGACCGTGACTGAAGCGCCTCAGTCCCCTCGGCCACCGCGGCCGGCTAAGTGATGAAGAAAGTGACAAAGGTGAAGGCCATCCAGTGAAACAGAGATAACGTACCATAGATCTTTTTAAGTTGAAGCGGGATATTATGAATGCTGACTACATTTTGGTGAAATTCCAAAACAATGTATACTTTGTAGCTAAAGTCTTGAAGTCAGTAGTGATACTGAGTATTAAGTCTCATTCCTTCGGAAAAAAATTACTGGTTTTGTATTCCCAGTTGCAGAAGTCTGTGTTTCACATAAGGGCATTGCAATGATTTTGCCACCTCTGTTGCCTATGGCTACTAAGAGACTCTCCAACCACCGGTATATTCGTTTTCCAATCAATTTTGGTGGACTTAATATTCACTGAACAAAATTTAGTATATGTTAATGTTTATATTTAACAAAGATATTGATATTTTATAAGTCACTCAGCAAATAATAGATATAAAAAATGGCAGCTGTTTCACTGAGTACTATACACGGTACACTGTGAAACATTTGCGGATGTTGTTTAAAATTGTTATTTCACTTACTAATTAGTATCAAAATTATTATTTTTTTGTTCCAAAATATTGACAAAGTATTGTTCCTTCAAGTAAATAAAGGAAATTTGTTATGTGCATAATATTTTGTACGAAACAATCAAAAGGGTAATTTTTGTTTCACTGTGAACTACTCTCTCCTACACCACGATGACTGTAACGAAGGAGCTCGAAATTTGTAAACACCACATTAAGTGGCAATGACACTAATAATGGCATAATAGATTAATTGGATAAGGTGAACAGATCAACATAGCCTCCATTTCGAATAATCTTTGCTTAAAAATGAATTAACAATATTTGCGGTTGAGTTTATAGTCTTAAAATGTGGCATGTGTGTTCGATTGTGTACAACACCGAACAGAAGGTGAAACGGGAAGACTCAATTTCATTTTATAGTTACCTCAATAATAGACTCTGTCGCCATCTACTACTGTACAATTTGAAAACTGAACTGGCCTTAGAGGAGAAGGCGAGAAAAAGTTTAGGAAAGATTTGAAATTATGCATAAGATTTTCTGCAAGTTAGTTTTGCTTGCAGTGTCAAACACGGCATGAAACTTTCTTTGTTGAACACTGGTACAATTTTGTAGTTACATCAAATTATGCATGTAGATACTGCATGCAAGATGCTTTGATAATGTATTTAGAGGTTAAGAAGTTGTGAAGTTCGATTGTATGATCATCGAAAAAGAAATAAAGTACCTAACCCCATTCAATCAACATTTATTGGTTTGTCACAAGGAAAGTAAGTTCTTTCAGTATTTTTTATGTAGTTTGTAAATTCAGCTGTAAGTTGCTCCATGATTCCGCTTATCTACATAGTAGATAAATAATGTCTCTGCACGTCATGAGTTAAGCTTTCTCGAGAAAAACCAATTATATCGAACTGTAGTACCAACATTACTGCACCAAACGCTTAACAAATGTTTTTACCTCTTAATTAGTAGACAAACTATTATACATTTTTAAATGTGAGCAGCAGATCGCGAAATATTGTCCATTGAAGTTTTTGTTGCTCTGGTTCAGGATTTAGTGGTTCCACGGCAGCGTTTAAGTAATAGAAATTACACAGTCGTAAGTAGCTTTGTTGCTTCAGATTCCTTCTCATGACATATATATATACTTGATTCATTTCATATGTAACTGATCGTAAGCTTCTGCAGCTTTGTATATACGAATCACTAAACAGAGGAAGTCATGCAAAATTGTCATAGGTTTCTCTATATATTTTAAACTTTCCTCGAGTAATTGTCTGAAAAGATTGACCAATTGCAAATTAAATAGTTGTACAATATGGACGAAAATAACAGTTTTATACAATGATGCTCACAGGATTATGATATTAAATGGGCCAAATGACTTAATGGTGATTGTACAAAAACCTAGAACATATGGTTCACTTTTTTAGTTTTTTATTTATTATTTCATTATTACTGTTTATTTGTTTTATTTTGTAATCCGAAGCGACCAAACTGCTAAGGTTATCGGTCCTTCGTCTTACAAAGTACATAAACTAATTTATTCTAAGGACGACACACACACCCATGACCGAGACAGGACTCCATCCTCCGGTGGCAGTGGCTGTGTACTCCGCGACGTTGCGCCTCAGATCACACGGCCATTTCCTTGCGGCGCACATCGCTTGTCATTTTCGTAAATATAGTGTTCCGATACTCTTTATTATTCTGTGGTAAATTATTATACTTTTCATCCATGTGGTTGAATCTTGTAATATTTTTTGTTATCATTGGAACTTGAGAATGACGCCTCAGTGCGCCGAAACTAGTAGTGCAATGGTAATTAGATAACGACGATTTTACCTGGTAATGCCAGCAGCAGAAAACATCTGCAACACTTGAAGGACATAAATTTATTTCAGAGCGCTGCCAACATTACGCTGCTGCAGACGCGAAATATTACTGTATACACTGTTACGGGTAATGTTCCCAACATTGCGACGCTCCCTCCTGCTCGCTGATGCTCAGCCATGGTACATGCCTCCTGCTGCTGTCAACAGCCAGTGCACGAATCGTCAACTTACCGTGGACAAACCGTACTGTGTCCGGAGTAGCTGTGGCATTACCAAACAATGCAGACACTGAAGAAGCAGCGTATCCTAAAAGGTTGCCCTATTACGTGTCAGAATAAAACAGCCAATAAATATATCGCACTAAGTTTGTTATTTCCTCAAAACCTAAAATCAGATTTTCTGTGTTTGTGTTGTACTAAATCAATTTCTTCTTCACGCTTTGTAAAGTTGCTAAGCAAAACCAGATGAGTTTTCAAGAAAGCTTTCACGATCAACAAAATTACACTTAAAACTTCCTGAAAGATTAAAATTGTGTGCCAAAAACGGAATTCGTGACCTTCGCCTTTCATATGCAAGCGTTCTACCATCTGAGCTATCCAGGCACGCTTCACAGTCCGTTCACAAAACTTTTTTTCTTCCAGTACCTCGCCTCCTACTTTCCAAGCTTCATAGAAGTTCTTCAGTGAAACTTTCAGAACTATACACTTCATTCTGGAACCACCCCTTAGGCTGTGGCTAAGCCATGTCTGCACCACATCCTTTCTTCCCGGAGTGTTAGTCCTGCAAGGTTCGCAGGAGGACTTCGTTGAAGTCTGAAAAATAGGAGGCGAGGTACTGGCAGAAGTAAAGTCGTGAGGACGACTGTGAGGCGTGCCAGGATAGCTCAGACGGTAGAGCGCTTGCCCGCGAAAGGCAAATTCCGGTTCCAACACACAATTTTAATCTGCCAGGAAGTTACATATCAGCGCACACTCTGCGGCAGAGTGAAAATTTCATTCTGAAAATTATTTTTGACTGTTTCAAGATGAATTTCTACTACCATGAAAATCCTTTCTATCTGATGTGAGGAAAAGTGCCGTTGTAATTTCTAATTTGCTGCAATAGCTGGAAAATCGAAACGTGTAGCTTTCAATAAAACAGTTTATAACTGGTGGCATTACTGTCTCTTAATGTCTAGTTTGAGAATCCATAGAGATAAACCGTTTATCGAAAACACCTGAATGCGCCAACTTGAACGCAGCCTATTAAATTCACAGTTTTTCACATAGTTAAATCCTTTTGTTAGGTATGACTAAAACATACATAATAGCTCATTTATCTGCCAACCAATCACGAAACAATAAACAACTTTTATTTATTTTTATCGTTAACAACTGACAAAAATGAGCAATTAAATGGAAGCATAACAAGAAAGTTAAATTACGCTACGTTAAATACAGGGATTGTGCATTTTTTAAACTCACAATAGCATACTGCACGTAAGTAAAATTTAATTACTCTAATGCTGAGATTCTTTCTCTCCCTCCCCCCCCCCTCTCTCTCTCTCTCTCTCTCTCTCTCTCTCTCTCTCTCTCCCTCTCCCTGTTTCTCTCTCTTTTTTCGTCGAGCCGTCTGGGGACGGGGGGAGGTACATGCGCCGCCTCTCCCCCCGTAAATCCGCCCTTGACATACAGACACTAGTCGGATCAATATTTCTGTTCCTGTGTCGTACAAGTCTACCTCCTGTTAAAGGAACCGGCGTGTGTAATTCCTCTTTAGCTCTGCGTCGTTGTCAAAACGCTGGCCGGAGATCGGGAGTTTCTTGAGGTGCAACGAAAGAGAATGCTTACTGCAGGTGTTGTGGATCACTGATCGGCATCTGTCGTGCCCGAGTTCTGCTGTTTGTTCATGCTGCATACAGTCTTGATCTTGCTCCCAGCGATTTGCATCTTCTGTTGCACTTAAGAAAGTCCTGCGGCCAACATTTTGACTACGCCGAAGAGATGGAGACAACTGTCACTAGCTGATGACATTCATAGGCTGCGAGACTTTTACGACACAGAAACACAAAACTTGATCCTACGAAGGGGCAAGAGTCAATTGTTTTGCTATGTCCAAAATTATGTGTTACCAATAAAGCTTTTCATGCAACTATGTAATTTAATGTAAAAATAACTTTCTGGTTGAGGCTCTTGCAATATGGTTTAAAATGGCGTTAACGTACGTCCGTACCAGACTAGTTTCGTTGTTACCAAAAAATGTTCAAATGTTGTTAAGCTTAAGGGACTTAACTGCGGGATCATCATTCCCTAAACTTACAAACTACTCATGAACTATCTTATAGCCGGCCGCGGGGACTGAGGCGCTTCAGTCACGGTCTGCACGGCCACTACGGTCGGGGGTTCGAATCACCCCTCGGGCATGGATATTTGTGCCGTCCTCGTTCGTAAGCAGTTCATAGGTAGTTTGGAAGTTTAGGGACTGGGGACTGATGACCCCGTACTTAAGTCTCATAGACTATACAAACATTTGAATATTTTTGAACTACCTTATACGAAAGACGACACAAATATCCATGTCCGAGGGGGGACGCGAATCCCCGACCGTAGTGGCTGTGCAGACTGTGACTAGCGTGCCGCAGACCACTCGGCCACTGCGGCCGGCTCGTTGTTACCTTCGTAAATAAACGTTCAATAAAAGATTTTCGCCGCGGTGGAGCGGCCGAGCGTATTGAGGCGCTATGCTACGTCGGGGTTTGGAATCCCCCCTCGGGCATGGGATCGAGCGAAGTGGCGCAGTGGTAACGCACTGGACTCGCATTCGGGAGGATGGTGGTTCAAATCCTCCTCCGACCATCCAGATTTAGGTTTTCCGTGATTTTCCTAAATCACTCGAGGCAAATGCCGGGATGGTTCCTTTCAAAAGGGCACGGCCGATTTCCTTCCCCACCCTTACCCAAAACTCCGAGCGTTAGCTCCGTCTCTAATGACCAAGCTGTCGACGGGACGTTAAACCCTAAGCTTCCTTCCTTCCTTCGGGCATAGATGTACCGTCATTAGTATAAGCTAGTTCATAAGTAGTTTGTACGTTTAGGAACTGATGACCCCGCATTTAAGTCTCATGTGCTTTACGAACCTTTCAACCTTTCTGAAAGATTTTCCTACGTATTTTTCCACCTTGTACGCAAGAAAATGAATGTGTTAGATTCCAGGACGTGTTATTTATAAACAAAATTTCAAAAGTTCTTTTTATCCTGTATTGCATTATTTTATTTTCTCGTATTACATAAATTTTAAACAATTCCCTTGTGCTTAAAATAACAAGGAGTTACCGATTGGTTGCCTCGTTCCGTGAAGAGTCATACATACGATTCTGTGTACTAATAAAACAAGTGTCTTGGCTTTTCGTGAATCAAGTAAACAGCAAGAATGTTGCAAATGGTATATCCTTGACCTATGTATCGTCGGTTGTAAAAGTTTCTTCAAAGTTATGGACACACGATGTCGTCACAGCTTGTAGCAGAAACAACACTTATCAAATGATGAAGTTTTCTTGTGGACACTAATCATAAGATTGAAAATTATCATCATTAACTCAAATGTATTTAAAATATGATATTCGATTTCACCGTCACAATTTCACATTTATTGGCCCGATTGTCTAACTACTTTTGGACTCTTTTTCAGCACATATGTTTGAAATGAACTGATTAAGAGTTCCAAACTAGTCACATAATGTGACCAACAAACATAAAACTGCGACAGAAAAACAATGAACGTATTTCAGATGCAAATTCGGTAC
Organism: Locusta migratoria; assembly: GCA_026315105.1. Classification (NCBI taxonomy): domain Eukaryota; kingdom Metazoa; phylum Arthropoda; class Insecta; order Orthoptera; family Acrididae; genus Locusta; species Locusta migratoria. The sequence continues at coordinate 432,837,357 of CM048747.1, forward strand.
TTCAGTAAATTTCCATTCGTAATTGCTTGTTTACTTCTCTTCAGGAAAACTGTCTCTGTAGTCGTTGTATGCAGCCATTTTTGAGATTTTTTAAAACTTACAAGTGTAAGGCGTCAAACACGACCAAGCGATTCGGCTCAGATTTGGAGAGTAATGTTCGAATGTCTGTAAAGCCGTGGTCATCGGTTCATAAACATACAACCTACATAAAGTAACTTATCCTAAGAACAACACACATCCATGCCCGAGGGAAGACTCGACACTCGGACGTCGAAGGGCTGCGCGCACCGCATGACGGGACCTTAGTGCGCACGGCTATTCCCCTGTGGCTTGGGAAACTAACTTTCTTAGCCGTTTTTGAAATAATCACTTGTAAAATATATTATGAGGAATCGATTCAAAGTGACAACTCATACATGATTGTAAATAATCAAAAATCAAATTTTCAAACGTTTGTAAATCTATCGGACCAAACTGCGTGGTCATCAGTCCGTAGCTTACAAACTACTTAAATTTAGGTAAACTAACCTAAGGACAACACACACACACACACACACACACACACACACACACCCATGCCCCAGGGAGGACTCGAATCTCCACGGCGAGCAACCGCGCACTCCGCAGCGAGACGCTTTAGACCGCTTGTAAATAATCTTCCATCCCAATTATGGCGGCCGCAAAGGCAAATTTTTCAAGAAATCGCGGAAAGAAATTTATGCCGCTCATGAAGAGATATGGTAAATGCTTTTCGCCAACAGGGCCAGGTCAGAAAATTAGCTCCAAGGTTTCAAAATTTCAGTGTCCATCTGGACACCCAACGGAAATTGCACAACCACAGGGATGCATAAACTGTTCACAGTATAATTCATAACCAACATTCGCAACGATGGTTCAGGCAATGAAGGCGTAGGCGTGGTGCACATCAAAAGCGTCAAAGTTAAATTCTGAGAAAGACACCTTTTAAAATGCAAAGGAAATTTGTTTTCCTCCGCCTCTTCAGAAGGATCAGAGTAGCTGCCCGAGTAGAAAAGTGTGGGCTTTGCGGGTATGTTGCACCACTTTACGGATCGAGTGGTCTCTCGCTTCGGATGCTAGAGTCGTGCTGTTCGGAGTTGGTGTGTGTGTGTGTGTGTGTGTGTGTGTGTGTGTGTTGTCCTTAGGTTCGTTTAACTTAACATTACCTGACATTACAGGCTTTGGAGGCGATCTGACAGATTTATATTCCTTAAAACTGAAACGCTAAGATAACGAATTAATTATTTATTTAATGACGACCGCTTTATGACGTCTTAAATATGTCTATGACCAGATGATGGTGGCGCAGTTCTCCGAAATAATTAATTAGTTTACCTTAGGTTAGGTAGTGATGAGCACAGTAGTCGCCCATATAATTACAAACATTTCAACACTTTTGAGAAGTGATGATACGTGTTCGTGAGTCGATGAGCCTTTGTAAAGTGTGCAGGAATAATATTTTAGTTGTTTACTATCCCACGTGCTTTGAAAAATTTATTAGTTTGCCATGTTATTATTTCCTATCGATTTATTTACCTTATTAAGCCTCACTCCCCAATGATTCTGATAAAAAGAAACTACAAGGCGCGTCTGAAAAGTTCGGTGAATAGTGCCATATTTTACAAACCACGCAGGCGAAAATGAGTTGCCCGCGCGCACGGGTTGAAGGACATGTCAACAAGCGCCCCCGCTATCGCGCGGAACACTGCATTGAACCGGCGGTAACACGCTGCGACCCAGCTAACAGGGCCAGTGCGATAACACGTGTCATTGCACCATCGAGCGCAAAATAGAGCAACGCGTTAACATCCAGTTTCGTTTAAAATTAGGCATAACGGAGACCCATGGTATGTTAGTGCAAGTGTATGGTGTTAAATCAGTGAGTAAAAAGTGTGTGTTTTGGCGACGAAACGGAAAGTTTGGAGGATGAGCCACGTTCGGGTCGATATCCACAATCACAGTCCCAGACAACATCTAACGTCTGCGACGGATGCTTATGGATGATCAGCGACTGTCTTTAAGAATGATTTGCCCTGAAAGGCTTAAGCTTCGCAACGGTTGCGGAGATCCAACACCCCGTGACGTCAATTCTGTGACTGATTCCACAAGAAGCGTTTGGTGACTTCTTACATCTGTTTGAAATGTTTGTAAATTTAAAATACTTAACTGCTACGATTATCAGATCCACAGTTTACCAACTACTTAAATTTCGTCTTTCTTTCTTTCTTTCTTTCTATTTCGCCATGTTCCTGCAGATCCACGGTTTACCAATTAGTTAAATTTCGTCTTTCTTTCTTTCTTTCTTTCTATTTCGCATTCCTGCATATGAGGGGACGGCTTTGTTAATTCGGATTTGGCGTATTAATATTTACGGGTTGGTCGAATGCCCTTCCTGTAGCCCCTCCCCCCTCACCCCATGCCCCCGTGGGTGGAAATGTGTACCCCAAATGTCTGCGTGTGAAAGTGTAAAGTGTTACCAAATATTTGGAGATAGTGTAATTGGGATGGAAATTGGGTATTCACATATGGGGGATGTGGAAACCGCCTAAAAACTACAGCTAAGCTGCCGGCACTCCGATCCCCTTCGTTTATTCGCCGGACGGATTCAATCCGTGCCGGTACGCCTCCCCGTCTCGGAAAGCTGTGCCTTAGACCACACGGCTAACTGAGCGAGTGACAAACAACTTAAACTAAATACAAAATGTACACACAAACACACAACCATGCCCGAGGGCTCGATCCTCCGACGGTGAGCAAAAGAGCGCTCAGCAGCATGGTGTTTCCACAGCCGTACAACCGAGTCAGAAGTGTATTGTATCCAATGGCTATTGATTTGAAGGCAGTTAAGGTATTTTGTTTGTAACGCTTGTTTCCTATACTTCGTGAAACCATTCACCGACCTTCTCAGACGCACCTTGTACAATAGAAAGAACTAAAAGGGGTACATTTTCCTCGAGTTTCGAATCCGGTTATTTCATTATCCAGCGAGTTACAATCGGCGCTCTCGGTGAAAAGCGCGTTTCATGTGCATGCATAAACGGCTATTATAGAACTTTCTGTCCTCGATTTCTGGAAAAGTAATCTATGCACACCCTATAAATTACAGGATGCGATATATACGGTCCCCAGCTCGCCATTGGCGACGAAAAATGGGAACTGGCGATCTGGGCTATCATTTAATTTTTATTTTCTGAAAACAGCAGAGCAACGTTTCACTGAACGCCAGTTCTGTTATGTCATTACGTCATCATGTAGACCGTACCTCCTCCGTTCACTGCAGTTTCATTTACCCAATTGCCGGCGTGCTCATGCGCAGAGCTTTAATTGTGCGTAAATAGCGCCTTCTTATTCTACCTAATGGAGTGTAGCTTTTCACTATGTAGCCAATAAAAATTCCTCTGCCTATACTAAACAATGTGTTCAAAAAATGTTCAAATGTTTGTATAGCTTATGGGACTTAACTGCCGGGTCATCAGTCCCTAAACTTACAAACTACTTATGAACTAGCTAATCCTAAGGACGGCACAAATATTCATGCCCGAGGGGGGATTCGAACCCCCGACCGCAGTCACCGTGCAGAACGTGACGGGTGCGCCTCAGTCCCCTCGGCCGGCAATCAGTGTGTTCAAATGAAACTTCCTGGCAGATTAAAATTGTGTGCCGGAACCGGGACTCGAACCTGGGACCTTTGCCTTTCGCGGGCAAGCGCTCTACCGACTGAGCTACCCCGACACGACTCACGATGCCGCCTCACAACTTTACTTCCGCCAGTACCTCGCCTCCTACTTTCCTAACTTCACAGAAGCTCTCTTGCAAACACGCAAGACTAGCACTCCTGGAAGAAAGGATATGGTGGAGACATGGCTTAGCCACAGCCTAAGGGATGTTTCCAGAATGAAACTTCAGCGGAGTGTGCGCTGATATGAAACTTCCTGGCAGATTAAAATTGTGTGCCGGAACCGGGACTCGAACCTGGGACCTTTGACTTTCGCGGGCAAGCGCTCTACCGACTGAGCTACCCCGACACGACTCACGATGCCGCCTCACAACTTTACTTCCGCCAGTACCTCGCCTCCTACTTTCCTAACTTCAAATGTTTGTACAGCTTATGGGACTTAACTACGGTGTCATCAGTCCCTAAACTTACAAACTACCTATGAACTGGCTAATACTAAGGACGGCACAAATATCCATGCCCGAGGAGGGATTCGAACTCCCGACGGTAGTGGCCGTGCAGACTGTGACTGGCGCACCGCAGACCCCTCGGCCACCACGGCCGGCACTAAACAATGTATAATGGTGTTGCGTTTAAATATATCGTCCGAAAAAAAATTTCTGCTAAACTGACTCCATAAAATGTTCAAATGTTTGTATAGTCTATGGGACTTAACAACAGGGTCATCAGTCCCTAAACTTACAAACTACTTATTAACTAGCTAATCCTAAGGACGGCACAAATATCCATGTCCGAGGGGGGATTCGAACCCCCGACCGTAGTGGCCGTGCAGACCGTGACTGGAGCGCCTCAGTCCCCTCGGCCACCGCGGCCGGCAAACTGACTCCATAAAGGACTGGAGGGGGAAGTACTTCTTCATACTCAAATAAAGGCACTGTGGGGACCAAAGTTTTTAGCCTGGCTATTGGTTTCAGAAGTTAAATGCCGCATCCTGCCATACATGCTGATGACAAGGGCTCTGTGCCCCATACATTTTGAATCGATTGCTTGTCATAAATCTCGGAGGCGATTTTCTCAGAAACGGGGGCGTGTTGAGCCAAAACATCTCGAGTGTCCTTCGTGTCAGGTTGTAAACAAGTGATTTGCCAAATTTCGTTTGGCCGCCGCCCTTGTTAGCTTTGACAGTAGCGGGAACGACGGCCACGCTGCTGTGCCGCGCTGCGTCGCCGGCAGACGGCGGGCGTCGGCGTCGGCGGGCGTCGCGACGCCGGGCCTGGCGCGCCGCCAGCCGGCAGCCGCGGGCTATTTATACAGGCGGCGCGGCGCCGCACTCCGTCATACGCGCCTGCGCGCAAGTTAGCGCCGGCCGCCCGTAATGACTTGCTTGTTTTTCCTTTATGCCGAGGGGGCTGCGAAGAAGCAGTCGCTGACGAAAGGCGAGCTTCCGTAATCACAACAAGTGCCGTCGCGCTGTCGGATGAAAGGACGCACCGCGTGCCGAGTAATGAGGCCTGACTGCTGGCTGAAAGCTGTTTGCAGCCGTCTAATGTATTTACTTCCGCCGATCTAGGCTATATACCTTGAACAGCGTATGATACTTCACGGCTGGAACAAAGAATTAGTACACCCTCTTACAGTTTTCAAGGTAACATAAGATTCTTTTGTTGAAGCAGTGCATGTGGAGTATATGTAATACTTTCACTTCCACATCATTTCGCAAGCGGTACCAGGTAAAGTTCCAAGCTGAAACAAGATAAGAGTACATGGTGTAGCATCCACGGGCTCTAATGCTCGGGCCGCGGTGGCATGGCCGAGCGCACTAAGGCGTCTTACTGCGGTGCGTGCGGCCGTTCGCAGTCGGAGGATAGAGTCCTCCCGCCGGCCGCGGTGGCCGAGGGGACTCAGGCGCTCCAGTCACGGTCTGCACGGCCACTACGGTCATGGGTTCGAATCCCCCTTCGGGCATGGATACTTGTGCCGTCCTTAGTATTAGCTAGTTTGTAAGTAGTTTGTAAGTCCCATAAGCTATACAAACATTTGAACATTTTCGGCATGGATGTGTGTGTGTGTGTGTGTGTGTGTGTGTGTGTGTTTGTGTGGTGATTTTAAGATAAGTTGGTTTTAGCAGTTTGTAAGTTTAGGGATCGTTGACCACTGCAGGTAGGTCCCGTAACTTACGACATTTGAACATTTCATTAAAATCTATTTGGTTGAGCACTTTCAATAGATTTAAAGGAAATGATTAAAAGTTCGTTGAAAACTAAATATTAAATGAAGCATATGGAATCTAAAATGTACGGAAAATAATGAGAAGCTTGTGAAAATTATGTCTTCTGCCGCTGATGAAGTGGCAGGAGTGGCCGAGCGGTCTGGAGCGCCACGTTACGGATCGCGCGGCCTCCCGAGTCGGAGGTTCGAATCCTCCCTCTGGCTTGGATGTGTTTGTTGTCCTTAGATTAGTTTAACTTAATTAAAGTAATTTGTAAGAGTGGGGTCTGATGACCAACGTAGTTTGGTCCCATATGATTACAAACATTAGAACAAACATTTGAAATAAGCCTCAATGATGCCTGTAAAACGTATTTATTTAACAAAACACTTGTAAAATGTAAATTACTGCTGATGGTAACTATGCAGATTACCCAAAGAACCAGTTGTCCAAAGTTCAAAACACAGTCTGAATCACAATGAGAATAGGCGAGCGTAGTGAACAAAACGGACGACTGCTCCATGCGCAGCAGTAAGCTGGAATTGATTGATCAAAACGAGTTCGCCGTACGGCCGGCCTGGAAATGGAACGGGAACGATCACTTGGCAGTTATTGGAACCAAGTCGCCGCAACAGTTCCCGCGTTCCGCAGAGGCTCGGTTGAATGGGACCTACACGGAACACGACGTACGAAACTCTTCGGTCCTTTCGGTCACTCTTGTGAACCTTTCCTTCGGAAGCGTCCGTTACGAAAACCCATCTCTACACAACACCTCCCTGTTGCCATAGCAGATATTGTGCACGTGTCGAATGCTGATCAGCTAAACTCCAAAAGTGAAAGAGTGTTGCAGCTAAGCGCCGAACATAAGGCCTAGGTTGGAGTCAGTCGAAATGATTGCCTGTCTGTAGCAGCGCCTATCTGCTTCACACGTAAATATCACAGTGAGCCTTATATCTGAGACATGATCTGGCACCTGTTGGCGGACCACGTTGAAACATTTTTTAGTGCATCTACATCTACTAACTAAAATCGGGGTCGTCTTTCTATATGTACAGTTCTTTTCGTATGTGTACTTTAGCATTAATCGTATTCCACCGTTCTATCGATTCAGCTGACATCGACCTCTAAATCTTGGAAAATCGTCGGCCACTTTGTTCCACTCCTCTAGTAAAATCTCGTCGCTTTCGAGGTCCACTAAGAACGTACGCCATAACTACTCCCCACTGTCACATACAAAAATCACGATTTCAATCTGATCGAGACTTCTGTTTTGTGTCATTTCTTGTTTCGTTTGCAGACTAATATAACTATCATAGCGCCAAACATTTTTCTTCATACTTTATTATCAGTAATAAAAATTTAGTACCTTTTGAATCATCAACAAATACCTTGCAAGCTACCATACGTTGTGTGAGAGAATACCTCTCCTGTCACTGTAGCCTATATAGTCAAACTGAAAGAAACAATTTTCAAATGATTGTAAATCTATCGGACTCAGTTACTGGGTTATTAGTCCGTAGCTTAAAAACTACTTAAACTAAGGTACACTAACCTAAGGACAAGAAAAAACAACCAAGCCCGAAGGACGACTGGAACCCCCGACGGCGTAAGGCCGCGCCCACCGCAGCACGGCGCTCCAGTACGCACGGCTAATGCGCCGCGGTAACTGAAAGATGATTTTGAATATGACAGTTGGTACAGAGATGTAATTCTTCAAATGGCTCTTCCGTCATATTATTTTGTAGTTGGTTATTTAAGGGTGTTTAAAGAATGATTTGAAGCTGATATGTCATCTAGATATGAATAAACATCAGCGTTTATATAGTCATAATTAATCGAAATTGAAAAGATCTTGCTGCATACGGTATAGTTCGGCCACCTAATGCAGGTCTTTTCTATTTGTGACGTGGACGAGTTCCGTATCGTTGATGATGAAATGAAGATGATGATGAGGAAGAGGAGGAGGTCAACATACAACACTCACTGCCCTGCCGGGAATTGAACCCGGATCTACTGCGCGGTAGTGAGCGTCGCTGTCGACTGAACTACCGAGGCGGACATTCATTTTTTTATATATAAAGTAGAGCGTCCCTGTGTTTGTGTGGTTGTATTGCATCTACAGTTTTGTTACAATCTATATTAAATTTTGTACATGGAAGCTTCATTGTATAACGACGGTCGCCGTAAGTGTAAGAATTACGTAAAATTCATAGTTCACGAGATCCGACGGCATAAACGAGATGCGCGACAAACTGCTGCATTAAGTGACAATGCTGCTCATTTCCTACTAAACCACTGGTTCCATTTCAACCAAATTACATTTATTCCTTATTTGAGATAACAACTCCTGTAAGAACCACGTACGACACATGGTTCAGGAGCTATAACGTCGTAAAGAATATGAACTTTTTGAAATAATTTATACTGCAGCAGTCACTTTTTACTAATTTTTTACTAGCACGACCCGTTTCGGCAGCAAGCTGAAATCATCGGGTGCATTTCACAGTTACAATTTTATTGCTGTTTTGTTATGTTTTGTGTAGTGGGTGCCAGTGAGGTTATGGTTGGACGTTTTAACCTGTTCAGGGTCGTCCATACATAACTTCACTGATAATCACAACCCAAAACATAACAAAATATTAATGAACCTGTAACTGTGAAATGCACCCGATGATGGCAGCTTTCTATCGAAACGCGTCGTGCTAATAAAAATATTAGTAAAGTGACTGCTACAGTATAAATTATTTCAAAAATTTTATAATACAGTCGCAGACATCATACAAAACCAATTAACATGGATAAATTTATAAAGAATATGAGTTGCAGGAAACTGCCATATAATGTGACGAGATTTTATAAATACACTATACGACAATGACAATACTTAGCGACTTGGAATAATTTCAAACCTTTATAAAACTTTTTCTCGCTGACACCCACATCAAAATAATGAAAGGGAAAATGTTTCTTGCTTACTACTTTTCTGCTGTTCATGGAGCAAAACTACGGTATTCGGTATGACGTTGCAGCTTATATTTTCTACAATGCAAATTGTAGTCGCAGGAAATTTTACAGATAGTATATACACATACAGATCAGTATTTTAAACATTGTATAACTGTACGGCACGTATTCATGCGATATAAGGACAGTAACAATAACGTTCTTGGAAAACCGCCCCATCACGGATCAGGTTGTAATCTATTACTTCTTTACAACTATGATCGCAACGGATTTTACCGATATACAGCTTGTATATAAATAAATTTATAACTGTAAAATTATATAACTGTAAAACATGTAATTCAATAAATATAAGATCATCTATACTGAGATGGGTAAAAACCTCCCACATCATGCACCACGTAGTAATACATTTTCGTATTTACGACTAAAACACTCCTGCATTCAAGTCAACTTAAAGAAATCACTGAAAGCTGACTGCTCTTGACAATTTTGAACCAACTTTGAACTGTGAAGCGCACACGGCTGCAGGTGAAAGCAGTATAGAACTACAGGGAATGGAAGAGAATGAAACAGTGTACACCCAAAGAATACCTATTATTTCCGACAGATACAGCTTTCAATTTTCAGAGACTGCAGTTTCCAGTCAGACTTGCATTTTCTATTAACAAATCACAGGGTAACCTATTGAGTACTGTGGACTGGATTTGACATGTCCATGTTTCTCAAACGGACATCTTTGTCATTTTCTCAGAGGTGGACGCACCAAAGAAAATATTCATATTAAAACGTGGAAACGTCAAAAGAAGTATTGTTTATAGTAAAGTTGTGAATTAAATAAACGTATGAAAGTTGCATATCAGTTGTATTTTGCTTACTATCTTTCTTTGTTTGGATACCACACTCACAAATTTGTCCATTATGCAAGACAGCTTTATTCCTAATATATTCCCTGATAAATATAGCGTTATTAGAAAAAAAGGAGATGGACAGAGAGAGAAGGGATAGGAGAAGTATTAACTCAAGGCTTGAACATATAAATATATAAGTACCCGGGCAACGCTGGGGTTTCAGCTAGTCATTAATAATCGTGATTCATTATTACTGGGACTGGTTTCGTTATTTCCGAAATTAATTTTTGCCGTAGTATAATTTATTTGTCAAGGTGTTCCAAAAACGCCGAAATGGTAAAGAAATTATAGAAAGAGCACTGGCGTATTATTCGGCCCACTTTTGAAAACATTTGGGACAAAAGATGAAAAATGGACCTTTAAATGGATAAAAATTATTATAATATTATTTATATATATTTGTCTCGCTAATATTTTATACTATTTTCATTCATTTAAGTTCACATTACTTATATTTTTGTTCGAGATATTTGCGAAAAATCTGAATTCCATATGAGTGGCTCCCCTTTCCAAGCTCCGCCAGGTTCCTTCTCTGCTACCGCACTCATCTAGTTTCTTTTTTGTAGTATTTTATCATGTTCTGTTAAGCACTAATGCAATCATTAATTAATTACCATCATCGACACAAAAGTCGGCCCAATGGCGTAAGGGAAAAAAAAAAACCTTGTCCCAGATGCGCGAACAACAGACAGGATATCTCAACCAATGATGTTTTGAAATTCTAACAATAAATCAGTGAAACTAATTTAGCCTTCGTTAACACTAAAGATGTGAGTAATGTCTACTCCATTGTAAGTTACGAGACTGCTAAAGATACCTATTCTTGAAATTTTGTTTCAAAAGCACTCGTAACCGATTTGAGATAGTAGAAAATGGCAAATAAGCGCGTCATATGAGCAACGTTATAAATAAAAAGAAAATTCAAATGTTTCTAAAGCTATGGGACCAAACTGAAGTGGACACCGGTCCTTAGAGCTCCAAACTAACACACACACACACACACACACACAAACATCAAGAAATGCGAGGAGTAACAGGAAACAAAAATTATAGGGACGAAGATACATATCTATTACACAATTCATCGAAGACTTACGATGCAGTATTCTTGTGTATCCGAATATGTTAAAATGGTGTCTCGACATCTGGAAATTATAAATCACTGACAATCAATTACAAATCACTGACTCAGCTCCGCGGAACTACCTGCAGTTCAGCAGTTATTTACAAGAGAAAAAAACACCGCTGTATCTCGGCATCAACACTTACTCGTTATCACAAAAGTCATCTCCTGGAATTCCTGCGACCTGTTACGCGCGCCACTTGTTGACCAGCAAACTGCACGGCATCCGAAGGAAAAGAATAGCCTGTTCCTGAGTCGGTCGGAAAAGCTGACACAAGTCGCGTCGTACTCAAGTTACTCATTGTCTCCTTGTAAAATACTATTGTGCAACCAAGTAGCGTAATATAGAATGTGGCACAGAAGAGAGAAAACAATTGTTGGACTGTGTGCAGTTCACTCACTCGCCTCTACCCGTGTACGACTGCTCTCTCTTCCACACATTTCATGTGTACAGCCGCCTGCCTTCCTCCTCATATAAATGATGCTTTGTGTTGTTCACAGTAGAGTTACTGCGTTATGTTTTTCTTCCCAACATCCATTAGACACCTTCTCTCTCTCAGCGTCTCATTGTATACCTTCTCCTCCTCCCTTCAGCCCCAACCCCCCTTCTGTCAGTCCGTCTCTTATGACCACGCTCTAGATGGGGCATTAAACGCTAATCTTCCTTCCTTCCTGTCAGTCTCCCGCTACCATTCTTTCTGATCGAGTATCTCTACCCTATTCCATGTCTGCCTTCTATTTATCTCTAAGGAGTTATATAACTTACGTCAGGGAATGCAGTGTTTCATCGCAATCAATCACATTTTGTTACAACGATTGCAGGTCAGTGCGCCCTTATACGCAGCTTTCGAAGAAATATCAATTTCTCCTGTAGAGTCGTGAAACAGCGCCGTTTCCTGCCAAACCAATTAATTATGCTGCGTCTGATTTACTTCTCTAACTGACTCAACTTGTGGTACATTTGATCTAGCGTGGCGCGCGTGAATAGCCGTGCGCATTAAGCCGCCTTGATAGTGAGTGCGCGGCTACACCCTTTCTCTCTCCAATAGATGACCCCTCAAGTTATAGTCCAATTGCACTGCTTTAAACTGCTGTAACGTCTTATCCATCAAAGAATTAAAAAAAAAAAAAAATAAAGAATATCATTCCGACATACCATGCTGGTTTCAGAAACAAGCGGAGATGCTGCAAACAGGTTCTAGCCTTGATATCCTACACTTAGGCTGGATTCCAAAAGAAACTAAAGAAATCTGTGACCTTCATAGATCTATCAGCAGCATATGATACGGTGCGCTAGATGGACTCCTACTGAAGTTAAAACAGCATATCCAAAGTAAAAAAACTGACGACACTTTTGGAGAACATGTTAGCCGTTACTTCAAGGTCAGCGTTGGGCAAAAACAAAGCAAGTCATTTACAGTCAAAAATCAACTCCCCCAAGGTTCAGTCCTAGCACCCTTACTTTTCAATCTTTACACAAGTGACATGCCAAACACCGCCAGTGATAAGTTTTGCTATATCGATGACCTTGCCATAGCCATACAAACCAGCACACTTGAGGAAGGAGAAACCATATTATCCAGAGACTTAGAAACTCTGAACAAATATTACGAAGCGTAGAGACTCCAGCCAACTGCAGCAATGACAGAAGTTTGTACATTCCATCTGAACAACAGAGCTGCAAAACAACAACAACTCAATGTTAACTTCTGCGAAAAAAGTGTTAGACACAATTTCCAGTCTAAATACCTGGGTATCTCACTGGACCAGTTTTCCTTTGGAAAACACAAGCCAAAGAGTAAAGGTGCGAAATAACATCATTAGAAAACTGGCTGGTACAAACTGTGGTGCTGATGCCTCGACACTGCGCACTACAGAATTGACACTAGTGTACCCTATAGATGAATACTGTGCTCCATTCTTGTAACATAGCATCCATACGAGGAAGACGTACAGCTGAACGATTCAATGAGGGTCATTACAAGTACACTAAAATCCACCCCGATCCCCTGGCTGCACACCATCAGCAACTTCTCACCACCTGAACTGCGACGCCAGGCAGCAACGAATAGAGAATGAAGGAAACTTCACCACTCCAACAGCCCACAAGATCTTCCAGTTCACAAGATCTTGAACGATCCTCCTCCAGATCGTCTAAAGTCCCGCGCTCCACTGTGGCATAAAGAAAGGAACAATTTCAACTTTAAAGAGTGACGCACTAGGTGGAACGCGGATACAATAGCACGTCATGGCGTCGAAGATCCAACTGCTGGCCATCTGCAGAGAAGTGTGTGGACAAAATTAAAAAGAATAAGAACGGGCGACGCCAGGTGCAATGCTATGATGCACAAGTGGGGACTCGGATATTCTCCAGCCTGTGATTGTGGTGCCCAAGAACTGTCCTCTGATTAAATATCCTGGGCCATTCAATGTCGTTATAAATGCTACCCCTTCTGGAACTAGTAGGATTCAGTCACTCTATATTGATTTCTGATTATCTGGTTATATGTATTTACTTAAGTTGTAGTCGCATCTCTTAAACTTGCCACTGTATTAAATTAGTAAGCTCCAGAATTCCCTCGTGTATTAAAGTAGTTTATTTACCACATTAGTAAATTATATATATATATAAAACTTGCATCTACTGTAAAACTAAATAACTGTCTCATATGTAATGCTCAATGTTGCTGCTGTTGAAAGTGTGTGTGTGTGTGTGTGTCCTTAGATCGAGTAGTTTCGAAGTCCAGGGACTGATGAGCACTACCCATAGCTTGACAAACATACGAACATGTGTTACAGTGTTGTGTATAATGGTTCAGAATTCCACTGTAGAGCTTCCGTCATGGTGTTACCTATGCAGAATGGGAGTAATGAAACAGTAATTTAGTCCTCTATGAAAACCAACAACAACTTATGGAGAGGCTAATGCCAATGGACAGTGGGCATCAAGGTTATATCGGGGTTCTATAGACGCCGACAACAATCACAGATTTGAATGTGTAGAACAGTGTTTTGCACTTTTGGACACCAGGGTTGAAGAAAAATGTGATCAACATCGTGGAACAATCTCCATGGCAATTGGTGCTACATTTATACCGAACGAGGTGGTGCAGTGGTAACTCAGTGGAGTGGCATTCGGGAGGAAGGCGTTTCAAATTCACATCCGTCCCTCCAGATTAAGCTTTTCTGTGATTTCCCTTAATTCACTCCAGTTAGTCCGGAATGGTTTCTTTGGAAGGACAGGACCCAGCATTACCAAAGAAATTCGAGAGTGAGCTCCCTCTCTAATGACCAAGCTGTCGACAGGACATTAACCCCTAAGTTCCTTCTTACCTTTTTGCTACAATAAAGCCTGTGCAGGGCTTACGTGCGACAGATAATCCACATCGGGAACAGTGTTGTGTCCACCATGCAGCCGCGATCCCGGAGGGAACCTTTTCTACGGAGTGGTATCAACTTTTATGAGCCATCTGTGGGGCAGCTTTGTGACGGGATATCATCAGGGGATAGGCCAAGTGGTTTCTGGGTCCTCTCGTGTATCGACATTTGTAATGTAACCAGAAATAGGGCTACTAACAAACCTAAAGATATTACTTTCAGGAAAACGAAAATGAAGAACGAGATATAAACACGTTTCATAAGACTTATGTCGAGCACAGCAACATTACCGCGTGTATAATTTCGGATGTTTACACCCTATATGTTACAGGCAAACTCATTTTTAGTTAGAAAGCGCTCTTATTAACTAAAAATACTTCATAATGAGTCAGTCTGTCAAAACGCATTTTTACTAGTTAAAACTCGTTTTATCAGATACTTATTTTTAAACAGCATTAAATTCTAGTTGTAACAAGGCAATCAGTGTTAACTACTTACCACTGATAAGAACACGTTCTAACGAGAAACAGATTTTCATATTACAGAGAGCTAGTTTTAAATAGAGAAACTCATTTGTGATCAAATTATAATACCAAAAGCAATTACTAATTGACTGGAATAAAAAAAAAAAAACCATGAAACTGCAATATTTGTACGTAATATTCACCATGCATCTGTCACATGTTAAGGAACATTAAGACCCATGTTATCAGTATTAATTAATAGCCGTAGTGGAGTAGCCGAGCGGTCTAAAGCGCCTCGCTGCGGAGCGTGCGGTCGCTCTCCGTGGAGGTTCGAGTCCTCCCTGGGGCATGGGTGTGTGTGTGTTGTCGTTAGGTTAGTTTATCTAGGTTTCAGTAGTTTGGAAGTTACGGACTGATGACCACGCAGTTTGGTCCGATAGATTTACAAACATTTGAATACTTTTTTAAAGGAATTTCAACATTAATTAATAGGTAGAAGCAATCATCTAGTTAGTAAAGTACTTTAAAGTATCACAGCATTAATGAAAGATCAACATACCATAAAAAGGATATATTAAATTTGGATTACTTGTTATTTCAATGCAAACTTTGAAGTCGAGTTATAAGGGTTGCCTTTTGGCCCACTTTACTTTACAGTAGTTTCACTAAAAGTCGGCATTTGCGATCGCCTTTTGACAGCTTGATCTCTTACCTTCTTTCCCCATATTTCGCATCGTTTCTGAGAAACTTGCAAAAATAACAGCGATTTGACACTGTATGTCTGTCCGTCTGCAAGGTTTTCCCACTTTTCATCACGCCGTTCAATTTTACACCATAATTATTGGCCCTCAACGACCAGAACCTCCATTTTCCAATTATTTCGGACAAAAAAGTAGGTCAGTAACAATACAAATGTGTCGTTTTTGATGCCCTTTGAACAGCAGGAAATTTAGTTGCAAATAACTCCTTAATCTTTCATCTGAAACGGAAATTCTCAACAACTTTGCTCTGTTATATGAATTCCATGAATGTCACCGTTTGAGAGATATTTGCAAAAATTACGGCCATTTGACACTGACATTTGATTTTACGTAAACCAATACAGGCAAATAAAATTAACTTGAAAAGGAGGTCAAACTACCATAACAAGACAGATTGTAAATTAAAAAAAAAAAAAAAAATGAAAATGTGGGAGAGATAGTAAAATAATAGTTTCAAGAGGTAAAAGTTCAAAAAAAGAGTGTGATTGTCAAAGCTGAAATCAAATATCATATACTTATGGCTGTTTGTTAACATAAGGTCAGAGAGAATATTATATGTTCATTGTATAGATATTATCACAGTAGTAGAGTTGTAATCGTATCAGGCTAAATTTTTTATTATTCCTTTATTAATTTTGCGCGAAATGTATTTAAAAAGTCATAAAACTACATGGGAAGCCTAAAGAGGCCATGAACTCGCTAGTGCAATATTTTTCTCAGAAAAGCACCTTTAAGCGATATTCGCCTTCCTGCACACACAGTGAACAAATCCTTATCATTATCCTTAGGCTGCTAGCCTAGCAGCAATTGTCTATGTCAGATATTCTCCTACGAAGATTTTCTCATGGGACACGTCCAATTTCGGATGTGGAAGAACATTAAAATGTTTGTTATACGTCACAATCACAATAAATAATACATACAAAAAAATCAAAGTTATCAACAATCGTAACAGCTGCCAATAACTCTCTCAATCTACAGCTCTGCACTAACACTTCAAATGTTTCAAATGTTTGTATAGTCTATGGGACTTAACTAAGGGGTCATCAGTCCCTAAACTTAAAAACTACTTATGAACTACCTTATACTAAAGACGGCACAAATATCCATGCCCGAAGGGGGATTAGAACCCCCGACCGTAGCGGCCCTACAGACCGTGAGTGAAGCGTCTCAGTCCCCTCGGCCACCGCGGCCGGCACTAACACTCCGTCTGTAGATTTCCACACTCTGACTCACTGTTCACAGCAACCAAACTCTCTGATCAAAGAGTGACAATGACAAAGTACAGTGTTGCCACCTTTGAAATTATACGGAGTGCCCGTCAGTAAGTATCAGCACAATGCACGTAATATAAAAAAACGAATGATGTTGGGATGTGTCTGGAAAATTTTGATCACAGTACAAATCTGAGAAGGCGGTAGTTAATCAAGCATCTATCTTTCAGAAGCTAAATTATAACTGTGTTGTTGACTTAAGTAGTACAAATACGCTTTCGATTGTTTTGAGCTGTTTACCAGTTGGAGGTTAACTCGAAGCGAAGTGTTTTCCTCTGGTAAATAATTGGAGCTCAAAACGAAATCCGCAGCTTGTAATCAGACGGGAAGATTTTGCGTGTTCCGGAAAGAAGCTGACCACAAATTAATGGCAATAATTTCTCGGAATTTTTTTTCTCGTTGAGAAATTTCCTCGGACGAGGAAAGCAAGAGCGCGTCGCTCGGCCCGGCGGAAAGCTCTCGAGAGCCGACGTCGGCGGCTTCGGTGCGGCCGGCAGACTCCTTCAAAAGCGCTGAATCGCATTAAATTCTCGATAATTAACGCTGTTTGTTCGAGACTGGGTGCGCGCGCGTCAGCAGCGGCACAGCAGAGCGCATATCTGGCCGCCTGCTGGCTGCTGGCTGTAGTTAATCCAGAGCTGGCGCCGCGGGGACTGCTAATGGAGCGAGAGGCCCATAGCGGCCGGCGTGGGCGCTGGCTGACGACTGCCCTGGCCGAGGGGGGAGGGGGAGGGGGTTACAGCACAGCAGACGGCGGCGGCGGCGGCGGCACAGCGGGGTAGTCTGCGGGCTGCGGTCGCTTTGCTGCCGGCCAGCCGCCTCCACCGCTGCCTGCTAAATGCCCGCCACTGTGCATCTGACCATCTGTAGCGGCACTTTCACTACAGCAGTGATCTGCAAATTCTGATCCGCGGACCAAACGTCAAATAACTACTTACCTTATTATATGTATAAGGAGTGACGTTTCCACTCGCAGACAAAAATTAGTTCGAAGCAAATTTCAGCTCTACAAAGTGTGATACATCGATCTATGACGTTGTTTTCATTCAAAACGATATTTTTAACCGATTAAATCAGATGCAAATTCTAGTTTCGCAGAATATAAGACATCAACTGCGATTCGGCAAAGCTGAAAATGTGTACCCAGCCGGGATTCGAACCCGGCAGTTGCGCTGACCCCTACACCACTGGGGACACAGTGATCACCGCACCTGCAAGGACTACCTAAGCACGCCTCCCATCAGATGCAAATTCCCAGCATCGCCCTGCCCACCCCTACACCACTGGGGACACAGTGATCACCGCACCTGCAAGGACTACCTAAACACGCCTCCCGTCAGATGCAAATTCCCGGCTTCGCCCTGCCCACAGTACTCAAACTCGTAGTTACGAAACTAATTCCCGTAAGAGTAAGGGCTTCAAACTTGCCCACCCCTCCCCACTAACGATAGGATCATTGCCCGTCACTGGCATATTATATATGACGTCTGTTCCGAAAGAACAGACTCACTTCTAATCCTGCAGTTGTTATTATTTAATATTCACAGAATATATGACATCAACTGCGATTGGGCAAAGCTGAAAATGTGTATCCAGCCGGGATTCGAACCCGGGTCTCCTGCTTTCTAGGCAGTTGCGCTGACCCCTACACCACTGGGGCCACAGAGATCACTGCACCTGCGAGGACTACCTAAGCACGCCTCCCGTCAGATGCAAATTCCCAGGTTCGCCCTGCCCACAGTACTCATATAATATGCCGGTGACGGTCAATGATCCTATCGTTAATGGGGAGGGGTGAGCAAGTTTGAAGCCCTTACTCTTACGGGAATTAGTTTCATAACTACGAGTTCGAGTACCGAGGGCAGGGCGAAGCTGGGAATTTGCATCTGACGGGAGACGTGCGTAGGTAGTCCTTGCAGGTGCGGTGATCACTGTGTCCCCAATGGTGTAGGGGTCAGCGCAGCTGCCTAGAAAGCAGGATACCCGTGTTCGAATCCAGGCTGGGTAGACATTTTCAGCTTTGCCCAATCGCAGGTGATGTCATATTTTCTGTGAATATTAAATAATAACAACTGCAAGATCAGAAGTGACGTCTGTTCTTTCGGAACAGACGCCATATGTATATACATTCTACTTTCGGTTCAAAGTCCAATACGTCCATCAGTGAAACTGATTCAAATCATGATAAGTCCATTTACTACCGATTAGTAACGAAAGTTTTTCAGTAAGATAAAATCTGTGGATCTGTGGCGCCAACACAGAATACGTTTTACAAATTCATTACAATGTACCTGTTGTAACCGAACCTCTTATTGTTGCGGCCAGTGTATTGTCACATTAAAAGATTGGATGGCCAGTACCTTGATTAACTGTGAGCTTGCTGTTTGTGAAAAATATGACTGACAGATGGAGAAATTAGTCTGCTAAACTGATTTTAATGCACACACTAACTACGTGTTTCGATTTCATTTCTGGATAGGAGTCCACAAAAACATGTGCTATTTAAAAGCTTTTAGATTCCTTCATAAGGATCCTGAAATTCTGGAGTTTGAGCCTCCTCGTGGATACAAAGAGGAAAGATTGGAATGCTACAGCGTCCCTGTATCAGAAGTAGGATGAAAGTCTACAAACACTTAAACAGTGTACAGCAGGACAGGGCAGGTATTCCTGATTTATTTGTGTTGTGTCTTATAGGTGTAAATAAAGGACAAAGCCGGGATTCTTGTTCTTTTATTATGATTTTTTTTTTTTTTTTTTCAAAACACGTTATGTCCTTTCGGCTCGTGGAAAAAAAAGAAAAAAAATCCATTGATTTCTAAACTTCTGTTGGCAACACAGCCTTTTAATAAATAGAGAGATTTGTCTCACTGATTCCATTCGTTTCACTTCTTCTTAGTAAATTCTCATACACAAATCCTAATTTACTGCATAACTTTGCCTAATACTAGTTTTTTGGTCTTCCTGTAAAATTTTTATTTGTGAACTAATAGCGTTTTGAAAAGTTACTCCTCATATATATATATATATATAAAGCCCTTATATTCTGCACAAGTTTTTATTGAGCTACTAACCGGCTTTCAGCATCTTCGGTCATCCTCAGGTAACAACTTAATGTTGACATTAGCTGACATTTCAGGTTTTGAAGGCGATGTGATAGTGTAATATTCTTCAAAAGTGGAAACGACAAAATCACGAAATATAACGACGACCGGTTTCGGAGGATTGTGCCATCATCATCTGGTCACATTACATTTTACAACTTTGTCATCTTATTAAAAAAAAAAAAAAAATAAAAAAAAAAAAAAATAAAAAAAAAATTGAGATAACGAGTACAACACAGCACATAGTCTAAATGTAAAATAATTGGAAACTATAATTTTTTAATTTAGATACATTTTACATTTAGACTAAGTGCTACGTTACACTCATTATTTTATCTCCATTTCTTAAATAAGAACACCAACTTATGAAATCTAATATGGCCAGATGATGGCGCCACTGTCCTCCGAAACTGGTAGTCATCATATATATAAATGAATTGTTGTTCGTTAGTCTCGCTAAAACTCGGGAACGGCTGAACCGATTTGGCTAATTTTAGTCTTGAAATATTGATGTAAGTTTAGGAAAGGTTTAAACGGTGATAAAATGCGGAAAAGTTGTCCGGAAAAGAGGAAAGTTGGAAAAAACTGAAACAGCTTTTTCCAGTGTGCTATCTATACCGCTCGTCCAATTGCGATAAAATTTTGTACGTTTCATGTTGAAAGCAAGATGAAGGTTTGCATCGAATAAAAATTTGAAAAAGTCGTCCGGAAAGTAGGAATATTTAGGAAAAAACGAAAGCGATTTTTTTCTACGAATAAAAATAAATTGCCACATGGTTGTAAGAGCATCACTTGAGTACGGCTTGCCAGGACGAGGTTTGTATGATTTTTTTTTTTTATTATAAAATATACCGGAAAATTGGAAAATTTGAGGTAAACTGAAAGTGCGTTTTTCAATGTGTTTTTGATTGAATTCAGCACTATAACTAACTATTCGCACGACGGAGAGGGATAATTCTTTTGTTGTTTTGTTCACTATGATCTTGGAAAAGTTTTCACTAAAAATAGTCAGTTGAAAAGGAAAGTCGCAAAACTCGAACCAAGTTTCTTTTTCAATGTGTTTCTAAATGTACTCAATACTATAAGTTGAGAACCGTTCATCAGCTTGCGATAAAATTTTGATAATTTGACGTTCAACGAAAGATGAACGTTCTTATGAACTAAAAATTCGTGAAAGTTACCCGGAAAATTTGAAAATTCGCTAGAAACTGAAGGAGCTTTTTTTTTAATGCGATATCAATATCATTCGTCTAATTGCGATAAAATTTTACATATTGGACGTTCAAAGCGAGAGGAAGGTTTGAGTGAAGTAAACGTTTGGAATAGTTGTCCAGAAAATAGGAAAATTTGTGGAAAACTGAAAGAGCTATTAGCTTTGGGATATCAATATCATTCGTACGACTGCGATAAAATTTTGCACATTTGACGTTCAAAGCAAATTCCTTTATAAACTACTGGGTCAAAATTATATGATTTAAGTTAGTATGATATATATTAAGAGGTAATCTAGTTAAAAGTATTTTCCACTTTTGAAGAATAACAATTGAGTATCCCTAACATGTGTACAAATTACAAAGTTTTTATCACAGGAGAAACCAGTTTACGTGTTCACAGGAAAGTCTTAAATTTTTATAAATTACGCAACATTTTATAGCACTTAATTGCGTTTACTAAAA
The DNA here is from genome assembly GCA_026315105.1 of Locusta migratoria. Taxonomy (NCBI): domain Eukaryota; kingdom Metazoa; phylum Arthropoda; class Insecta; order Orthoptera; family Acrididae; genus Locusta; species Locusta migratoria. Next base: position 432,858,912 of record CM048747.1, read on the forward strand.
GTATATATAAAATGATATTTATGCGAGATACAGACAATAACTTCTGACAAGGGGAGTGCCAAGGTTGGGAAATGAGGTTCGGGCTGTGATGGCGCGTTTGCAGCACTATCCAATAGTGTTAGAATGACCCAGCCATACGGCCAGATGGCCAGCCGTTCACAAGGAAAATGTTCCACAAGTCTCGGTGCTATGTTATATTCCGGTACGTTTGCGCTGTGAACCAAATGGCGCGGTGCCCGAGGTTGTAGCTGGCAAGTGTAGCAATCCGAAGATTCCGTGTTCGTATCATATCTATTCGATAGTTCCGTTTTTTTTTTTTTTTTTTTTTTCACATTCTTGTTCATTTAACTGATCGAAGCGTTAATTGGTTATTGTAATATATACGAAATATTATAAACATTTTGTACTTCGTATCTTCAAAGTATGGATTTGCTTTTCTTTAATGAAGATTAGCTATAGAACCAAATTGAAAACATATCATTTCAGCATATTTAACGTTTCCGTCCCACTTATATTCGAATGCTACAATTTTAAACATGGCTGTTAAAGACAACAACCGTTCGTCGAAATATAAAATAAACACTTGAAAACAGCTCTTCGGTTGCGAAAGTTTTGGTAAAATGTTTACATTAACATGGTTTTGACTTCACTAAGGGATCCTTCTTCAGAAGTAAAACTGTTTGATAAATATGGATCTTTGGTCAAAAGATGGTCTTCAGCGATAGGGCTCACATTAAAAATTAAAAAAAAGTTTGCACATTGCAAAAATTAAACAAGTGAGACAACGCGCAGCTAAGGATCGCGTGTGCGGCCAGCACTGTAGGTGGTATTACATTTTCGCAACCGAGGATCTATTTTTCAAGTTTTTATTTAATATATTTGAGATAATTTCAAAATGTGGAAATAACACAAATTTGCAATATGACCGTGGTTGAATAGTTATTTTTCAATAAAGAAAAGGAAAAAGATACTTTGGAAATACTAAGCGCAAATCAGTTAAATGAACAAGAGAAAATGGAATAATAAAATAAGAAAACCTAGCTGAGGATTCGAACACTGAACCGTCGACTATACTTTGCAGCTACTACCGTGCCAGTCGGTTCGCAGACCTGACGTACAGGTATATAACAAAGTACCGAAACTTTCGTAGAGTTTTTCTCATATATGGCTGGACATCTGGCCGTATGGCTGGGGCACTGTAAATACGGGCGTGTGGTTGCCTATCCACTAGGCTTCAAGTCTCAGAACGTATTGACTGCACCTCATTTGTAGAGCTTCAAAGCTTGAAGAGTTTTTGTATATGAAAACGACGGTGGTGTGGGGGGGGGGGGGGGGGGGAGCAGGGAGAAGGAGGAAGCGAGAGTTACATTGTGAAATACTACAAAATTATGATTATAAATTCACAATCCATGAAACTGTTTCGCATCTCGAGAAGAATATCAAAGACATTAAACTTTAACTTTACTGCAAAATTGCTAACATTGGATACCTTTAACAAACTTGTAAATACTAAAGTTGACAAGTAATATTTATTTTGGTAGAGGGAGAATAGGAAACTAAATTTGATCATTTAATACTAAACTAGTGTCCTGTTTTCCTTGAGGGGACGTAAGATTTCAGTAAATGTGGACTCTTTCTCGGTTTTAAACACCAGTTTCCCTCACGTTCACTTAATCGAATAGCTACAGCACTGCCAGACTGCCTAATACAAACTTTTCCACAATATCTGCTTGTGGTCTTATAAACACTAGTCTGTTTTAGGTGAGTAAATTTGTCTTAATATTGAATAAATATTTAGAAGTGCTGTTAGTGTTATAAAAAGCAGATTGTAACTTTATGATTTTAACTTTTTAGCAAAATATGGGATAACACGCCTATTTTTCTGACTACTTATTGGCCAGACAGAAAAGTGGTATAGTTTTCCCCATTTTCTTGTTATGTACTATATTTCAATCATAGCTGAGCTCTAGTCATTTTTGATGATACATATTTGATGGCTTGTAGTTCTGTTTTAAGTGCATCTGATATGAGACGGTGCATCAATGAATGGAAATCTGCATGTTTGTGGGTTCTGTGAGCTAGGTGGTATAAATTTATCACTTACTGCAGAATGTGGTGGTATCAACAATAAGGTACAAAATTATATTGGTATGACGACGAACCAGCTGTCCATCAAGATGAATGACCACAGCCAAACTGCGGCGGAGAGAAAGATGGACTTATTAGTGACACAGCCCTCTGGATTTCAAAGGCTGCTTCGCGAGCCATCTGGATCCTCACGTACACCACCTGCTCCTCTTTGCAGATAGGAGTTGTCCCTTCAACACCTTACACTGTCCTGCAACCATCCTGGCAAATAACCTCCAATCCCTACATCCTAAGCCTAACATCTCCCTCCGCCCTCCTTCTCCACTCCATTATCCTGTATCTCTCCATGTCTTCCTTGCAACTGCGTATCGCTACTTATAATATCTCGTTTATTAAGTAACTAGCTGAACCCCCGCTGCTTCGCATGCGTAGGCTGGTTGGTCTGCATCAGTTGTTTCTTTTTAATTCTGATGAAGGATCCATGTCTTAAGTTTCGTAGTTATAGCTTGAAATTTGAGTTAACAGCACCATATTTTTGAAAATCAATTTTTGCATCTCATATTTCACCCCCTTATTGCTCTAATTTCCAAAAATACCGAAACACGTGTCTTTTAAATTCGAACCCCGAATCCAAATCCGAAAAATTGTAGTTCTAATTTCAAAACTGCCTAAATAGCAACATGTATTCGAAAAACACCCCCTCTCCAATTTAACCCCGTTGATGGTTGAATTTCCAAAAATACCGAAACACGTATTTTTTAACGTCTAACCAACTATACAAATTGCAATGTTTTCAGCTCTAGCTTCAAAATTGTATCAATAGCAACGTGTTTTCAAAAAGAATCTTTGATTCTCTATTTAACCTCTCAGTTGTTGAATTTCCAAAAATACTAAAAATCATGAATTTTTAATCCTGACCAAGATTCCATATCCGAATTTTCGTAGTTGTAACTTAAAATTTGAGTTAACAGCAACATATTTTTGAAAATGAAATTTTTGTGTCACCTGTTTTACTCCCTTAATTTCGAATTTCAAAAAATGCCGAAACACGTGTCTTTTAAATTCGAACCCTGAATTACAATCCGAAATTTTGTAGTTCTAGCTTCCAAATTGCCTAAATAGCTAGGTATTTTCAAAAAAAACGTTTCATCCCCTATTTCACCCCCTTACGGACGGAATATTGAAATATCGCTTCTTAAATGACGCCTACAGTGTAAGATCTACACCCTCCAGAAATTTCAAAGTTTCTATCTTCAGTGGTTTGGGCTGGGCGATGATGAGTCAGTCAGTCAGTCAGTCAGTCAATCGGGACACTTCCTTTTATATATAGAGAAGATTATATGTTGTTTCTAAATGATACCGAAAAACTTCGTGGGGTGGTAGAGGATGGCTTGAGGAACAAAATGAGGTAGGGAACACGGTCCGGAAACATCACCCTACGGCGCTACCGAGCGTCAAAATTATAGGCCCTGGCGAATCACGGCAGGAGAGCATTCCATTCACAGGGAACAGGGCCTGACCATACAGCTTCTAGCTCCATCTTCGGCACCGACGATCGTTGCAATCACTCGCAAAACCCGAATACCAAAACCCACGGATTGCAGACCTGCCCGCGGTCTGTGTGTGCACAAACGACGCGTTCGCCGCCCGAAGGGTGGCCTAGGGGCAGGCGCCAGCATTTACAATTTTGACGCTCGGTAGCGTCGGTCGGTGACGTTTCCGGACCGGTGTTCCCTACCTGAAGCAATCCTCTACCGGCCCACGAAGTTTGTCGGTATCATTTAGAAAATATATATTATTTTTATCATTTCAAATCCCCCACTCTTCTACACCTTCCTTTTAATCTTTCCCGCCCCATTCCCTTCACTGTCTTCTATGCGTTTTCTAAAATGAATATATTAAATTAGTAATTGAATGTTGTTATTTAATTGGAACAATATTTACATGCCAACGGCCGTACCGCAGTGTTTACACTGGTTCCCGTCAGATCACTTAAGTTAAGCACTGTCGGTCTTGGCTATCACTTGGATGGGTATCCGTCCGGGTCTGCCAAATGCTGTTGGCAAGCGGGGTGGTATCAGTCCTTGTGAGGCCAACTGAGGAGCTACTTGACTGAGAAGTAGCGGCTCCGGTCACGAACACTGACGTAACGGCCGGGAATGCGGGGCGCTGACCACGTCTCCATACAGCATCAAATGTTCAAATGTTCGTAGAACTTATGGGACTTAACTACGGGGTCATCAGTGCCTAAGCTTACAAACTACTTATGAACGAGCTAAGGACGGCACAAGTATCCATGCCCGAGGGGGGATTCGAAGCCCCGACACAAGTGGCCGTGCAGACCGTGACTGGAGCGCCTCAGTCCCCTCGGCCACCGCGGCCGGCCATACAGCATCCGTTGACGCCTTCGGGCAGAGGATGACATGGCGGCAGGTCAGTACCCAGCGGGCGTTTGCAGGCCTGTCGAACGGAGTAGTTCATATTTACATCTTATCAATATGATAAAACTGTCGTCAATGTTCTCATACATAAGAAATTTCTCATCTTGTAGTCTAACCATAGTCTTTGGTTAATTTGGCTAATGAAAAACCTTCCGCTGTTATTTTTAAAAATTTTAAATCAATTAAATGTTTCGAGATTACTGGAATCTCATCTTGAAGATGAGATTATTGGAATCTTGAAACATGTAATTTATTGACAAATTTTAAAAAATAACGGCGGAAGGTTTTTCATTTTCCAAATTAATATGTCGCCGTCATCCATCTGAGATGGATATACACAGTCTTTGGTTTGCTTTGAGTTTGTTAAAGTCATGAGATTTGCTATCTGTAGAAATGTCTGTGAGGGGCTGATGACCCCGTAGTTAAGTCCCTTAAGCTTAACAAACATTTGAACATTTTGAAATGTCTGTGCAGTGTAGTGGCATTTGCAATATCGATGGTGTCGAACTACTACCTCGTATTTCGTTGTGTACATGTAAAAACATCGCTGTCAGTTTTTATTTATTTTATGGCTTGAAAATTATTTTATGGTATGTTTTCATGGAATATTTTATTAATGAAATTTATAGTGATAATTATTTTTTATTTATTTGCTATCGAGATAACTGTCAAATAATAACGCTTATTTGACTCTCCTGTAAAAGAGTTTTTTATTTTCTTTTTTACATACGAGGTTGCTGTACAACTACGTCTATATGTTTTATAGAAGCGACACGCATAATGATATGTTTATAAGGAAACTCCTAACTGTATGTAAAAACTCGAAGACGGACTTCAAATATTCAGTGTAACATACCACATGTAAAATTTTCTTGTTGTCGTTTCCTATCGTGCCACAGATACACAGCAATCCTCACAAACAATCATAATGGCACTGGAATGTATTGCATGTACCATCTAAGGATGAACTACCAGATAGCTTGAAAACGGTTATGGTGAAATAAATAGCTCCATAATAAGGTAAAGCAGTCAACAATCCGATGATAGGTTTCAACACTACAGTGCTTGACTAGGCATGGTTCTGTTTGGAGGTGGTATGCCGTTGCCTTCCTCACACCTTCGAACTGACTTACCCAGCCAGTTATAGGGGGACCTACAGTTTAACGTGGGTTCCGAACCACGGTGCTACTCGGTATTTTTCACATGAGCAATTCTGCCAGAGGTGAAAGAATTGGAAAGTGACAGATAAAAATCCTAGGACCTGGCGGAGGTCGGACCCGCGACCATCGGATTCGCAGTCTCGCACTCTACTACTATGCAACCGAGGCGCACACCATAAATAATAATTAAAAGAAAGTAGAGTAACTGGTTGCCGTAATTTCTGAAATATAGTACAGTAACTGTCACCCTGTACGTGCATATTAGTAATGTGGACGTGAAAGTCGTGAATTTGAGAGTGACTTGTGAGACGAGATCTTCTCATACGGAACCGCTGCTGCGCGCCGCGCCGTCGTAAATCAGCGGCAGTTAGCGCGCGCGTATTGCAGGTGTCGAGTAAATGAAGGCCGGTGGCGCTGGCGTCACGGGTGATTTGTAGCGGCACAGTGGTGGGCGCACAGTTCCCTGGTAGGGCCGCCACCGCACCGCCCCCCACAGGTGCGCCGTGCGATTACCACAGCCAGCTGCTGCCGGGCACGCGACGCGCACGGCCGCGCCCCAAGTCACGTGATCTCAGGTCGCGAGCCCACACTGTAGACGCCGAACTCTTGCTGTCCGCTCTCCTATAACAAGTATCCGCTAGAACTGCCAGAGAACGAAAAGAAGTCTATCAGTATGCATTCGTTACATGAAAGAAAAAAAAAAAAAAAAAAAAAAAAAAAAGAAACAAACATTACTCATTACAAAATTATCAGACGAGAACTAACTAATGAAATTGTAAACGACGTCTTTCAGAAAATCATTATGTGGTTCTCAGCAAATGGACTATCATTAAATTTTTATAAAACACAGTACATACAGTTACATACAGTAAATGGGATGACACCATCAATAAATATAGAGTTTGGTCAGAAATCTGTAGCAAAGGTAGAATATTCAAAATTTTTAAATGTTCAAATGTTTGAAAATCTATCGGACCAAACTGCGTGGTCATCAGTCCGTAACTTCCAAACTACGTAAACCTAGGTAAACTAACCTAAGAACAACACACACACACCCATGCCCCAGGGAGGACTCGAACCTCCACGGCGAGCAACCGCGCGCTTCGCAGCGAGACGCTTTAGACCGCTCGGCTACTCCACTGCGGCTCAAAATTTTTAGGTGTAAGCATTGATGAGGGGTTAAACTGGAAAAAAACCACATTGAAGATCTGTTGAAATGTTTGAGTTCAGCAACTTATGCAATTAGGGTAATTGCAAATTTTGGTGATATACGTCTCAGTAAATTAGCTTCCTATGTCTATTTTCATTCTCTGCTATCATATGGCATCATTTTCTGGGGTAATTCATCATTGAAAAAAAAAGTATTCATTGCACAAAAGCGTGTGATCATAATTGCAAGATCCCATCCTAGATCATCCTGCAGGCATTTAAAGAGCTAGGGATCTTCACAGCAGCTTCACGGTATATATATTTACTTATGAAATTTGTTATTACCAATCGCACCGAATTCAAAAGCAATAGCAGTGTACATAACTACAACACTAGGAGAAAGAATCATCTTCACTATTCAAGGTTAAATCTAGCTTTATCACAGAAAGGGGTGAATTATGCTGCCACAAAAGTCTTTGGTCACTTACCAAACAGCATCAAAAGCCTGACAGAATGAAACTTCACTCTGCGGCGGAGTGTGCGCTGATACGAAACTTCCTGGCAGAATATTTAGATCATAGTAAGATATCAAAGAATTTAAGAATTCTTCGTTTTGGTTTTCGTTATACAATTCATATCGATACAATAGATGCGGGTAACGAAAGGTATTTATGAGTAACGATTCAGTACTTAGAGTCAGCCGAACTATTCTTTAGTACAGAATAAATACGGTTTGCTTCAGTTCTAGAATTCGGACATGTCTGTATGTTGAAACGTTACGAAGAACGGAGCCGTCAGTATAGCAGGATGAGTGAAACGGCTAGTATTCAGCAGAAAAGTAGTATCAGCAGAATGGTGCAGTCCGGAGGACTGTAACATCTGGCGTGATTCACGTAATGTCGAGAACAAGGAAGACTTTTTCATAGGGCATTTCGGTACTTTTTTGGCCAAGTACGGTGCTTCTGTGAAATACGAAGTTATTTTATGCCAAATTCCATGTGTTACTTTCTCTTCGATTTTCGGTGTTACTTTTCTCTATCAAATTCAGTGTCACTTTTCTTCAAATTCAGTGTTAATTTTCCACAAATACAGTGACACTTTTCTCTATTTCACTGTTACTTTTCACAAATTAGATTTTACTGTTATCATATTTTCTGTTTTCTGCATATGTATTCTGCCTTTTCAAAAGATATTTGGAATCCGACTCTTCTACCAGTTCCTTTCAAGATTTTAGTCTGAAGTTGATTTGATGAGGTGTCACGAGTGAAGATCCCTACTTTGTTTCGAAATTTTAGGAAATATATAGATAACTTTTCTATACCTAACATGATTGAATGCTCAAATTTAAGCTTTGATTTTCGCTTGCACCATTCTTGTCTCACATTCTCAAGGACAAACTTAAAGAGTAATGGAGACCATCTCTTGGTCTTAAACCCGATTAAATTTCAAAAGATTCAGAAATTTCGACCTTAATTTAACCCTGGAGTATGTCTCTGCCTTTCTCTATGAATAAGTTTTCGGATCGAAACCTTATTCTTTTAATGCTTGGAAAAGTCATTAACAGCCAATTGAGTCATTGGCTTTTTTACAAGTAAACACATTAACTGACAAAATTATTGACACATATTCAAGCCGACCGCGGTGGCCGAGGGGACTGAGGCGCTTCAGTCACGGTCTGCACGGTCACTACGGTCGGGGGTTCGAATCCCCCCTCGGGCATGGATATTTGTGCCGTCCTTAGTTGTAGGTAGTTCATAAGTAGTTTGTAAGTTTAGGGACTGATGACCCTGTAGTTAAGTCCCTTAAGCTTAACAAACATTTGAACATTTGAACACATATTCAAATGTCTTAGGAGTAGCCGTAGGTTCATTATTTGTCTTGGACGCGAACAGCCTGTTGTGTGTTCTACCAAATATTCCTGAAAACTAATCATCATGGAGGGTAGAAAGATATGCTTCCGGCCACCCCTTAAAGTTGACAATGCCAAATCCGTATTAACCTCGACGACGAAGTGCATGTGGGACAAAGGCGACGAAAAGTTAGAAGAATATACGTCTGAAGCCATTACTTCACTGCAAATGGAGAAGCAGTAAGAATAAAGCACAAAGATGTGAGATGTGTCCGTGGCTGCAGGTGCAGCCTGCTGGCCGTGTGGACAGAGGAACCACACCCCGTGGAGAGCAAGAAGCGCCGTCGCGATGTTTTGCCGCCGCCGCCGCCGTTGGTAATACACTGCTGTGATCGCGCCAGAAGGCCTCGCCGCTGTGGGAGAAAGAGGAAGAGGTGGGGTGGGCTTTGCTGAGTGATTGCCTGTCCACAGCAGCCAAATGCTCAACGGCTGCGGACCACGTACGCCAACGCTCTGTGCGGTAGAATGAAAATTATTCGTCACTGCGTCAAAGAATGATAGGCTGCAGGCAAGTATGCTAAATACTTGTATGCGATTTGCTCCGTTTGCCAGCTTAACTGATGACGTTTACAATGGAGACAATTTCATATCCATACACGATTTTTAAGTAGTTTTGTGAATGAAATTCTACATATGTTGAAAACATCAGATGTAGGATTTTCAAGCATTTACGGTGATTCATGATAATGGTGCACCACCACACTGTGGTTTCACTGTTTGCCACTTGTTGTATGTAAACCTACCCGGACAGATGGATCGGTTAGTAACAAAACATGCTTGATATTGCGCATTTGCTGCAGATTCGCTGTTTTATGATTATATTAAACACGTACTCCCTACTGCATTACTTCTGTGGGCGGGTGCATCCTGCGTCTCGGATCAATTCGTGCGTCTATGTCTAGTCTAACCGCAGTGTAAATGGCACCTGCTCTTATGCTGATGCACGTGTAAGTAGCGTAACGTCCCCATTCCGCTCTCTGCTGCACAAACACATACCTGTAAAGTACAAGTCCTTATGGAGGTATGCAGCCGTAATAATAAGTATGAAACTGACGTTAAAAAGGCTGTTGGGCTGCAGAAAATAACAAAATCCAGGAAGAGGTGGATTCTTTATTTTCCTTATATTTCTTACGCGTTTCGGGCTGTTACATGATTTGTAAATGTTATTGTACAGATTCTCTGAAGAAAGAAATATAAGGAAAATAAAGAATCCACCTCTACCTTGATTTTCGTCTTTTCTGCAGCCCAACAGCCTTTTTCAACGTCATTTTTATACTTACCTGTAAGCTTACTCAGAGAAGTTCAGAAGAGAAACATCTTCGGCTGCCCCTAGGGAATGCTTTGTCAAGTTTTTCGAACGATAAAAATTCTTTGAAAATGCACATTCGTGGAATGAAATGTATTGAAACAACCCTTGGCAATATTCAAAGCAGTACTGCATCAGACTACACCTAATGAATCCGCATGGTGCCTCAGAGGAAGGATTCCATGTGCCATCAGACTAGCAGTGCGATGTCTGACTGTTATGCCATGCCACTTTGATTACTAGTTGTTTAATAAATCCCACTCTACGACTTACAGGATATGGGTCACCACATTTGTAACACGATGTATGTGATACAACTCAGAATAAAATATTTCGTTCTGACGAAGAGGCCAGTAGTGGTATCGAATCCTTGGTAAAAATGAATAACAATATTACCTGCAACTGACCTCCTGTATACTTATTAACCAAACCTAGTTCATTCCCGATTAAAATTACTTGCATGTTCATTGATAAGAGTCCGCTGCAGCTGTTTACTTTTATAAAAAGGACGACCGGTTTCGCGACTTAAAGTCGCATCTTCGGGTCACATACGATTAAATCATAAAACCAGGGACTCCCAAAGACAAATACGAAGTACACAGCTGCAGCGGACCCTTTTATCAATGATGCATCATCTCAGCTGTGGATGTCTGTCTACAAAGGTTTTATACTTGCAAGTTGACGAGTGTCTCCTGACGCTACAGTGTTGCAACATTGCCAGCCGGTTACCGCCCTGCAACAGGCGACGCAGAATCACGGTGGGTCACTTAAAAAATGCTTTTAACATTGTGACGTGGGGCATCGTTATAAGAGGACGCCAACACTTAATAGCAAGCTCTGTCGACAGCTAACTTTAAGTGATGAGTGACACAACTGCAACAGAAGAGACGTTTTGTAGTTCTAAAATTAATCTCATATTGTAACCCTACCACATTTGATGTACTATGTACACGAAAAATTGGCTCTCAATTATTTGCAGCTGAACTAAAATCGTGATTTCTTCGTTAATTCGAATAAAGATTACCCTTATGAGAAAACCTAAAAATATCATATACAGCTGTATAGGCATACTGCAATTTGGCGCTATCACTGGTTAGCTTACCTGAAAATATCTTCACACTGGCTGCTGTTTTAAGATCCAATCAGCAGTCCTTCTAGCCACATATTTACAGATTAGTAACGACACAAGCAGATTCCAATCGAAAACAAAGAATCATAGGATTAAAAGTAAGAAATAAGAAAGTCCTATTGTGAAGCACAAGTAACAAGGCTTAGATATTAAACAAATCAATTATTAATAAAAAAATGGAAGTGATTTTGATTTATAAGTCAAAATAATAGCATACAAGTGGTGTCGAGCCGAAATCTTGAGCATACGAAGCTGCTGCTTTACGACTACGACGACACATTCTCACGACCGTCGTTGTCACTACAGACTCAGTGAAAATCCTGAATTGTTGCCTTCGTAGAGCTCTTTTCACGTAAATCAGTATCTATAAATGTAAGCTGGTATCTGTGATTTAATACCTCTGTACGTGATACTAAATCACCGCTTGTACGAAAGGATTCACCAGCACGTGCTTAGTGCTGTTTATATGTATTTCGTTAGCACCGTTGTAGATCTCTTTTTGTATGGTTATCATTAAACATTGGTTGGGAAAGGACTAAGACAGGGTGTAACCTTTCTCCAATGATATTCAGAGTGTACACATAGCAAACAGTTAAGGAAAGCGAGAGGAAATTTGGAGGGTAAAGAAATCCCAAGTTTTCTGTTTGGGGCTGACATTGTAATTCTGTGAGAAACAGAAAAGGACCTGGAAGAGAAATTGAATGGAATTTACAGTGTTTAAAAGAGTATACAAGCTGAAAAATTAACAAGAGTAAAACACGAGTAACGGAATGTAGTAAGAAAATCAAGTGATGTTGCAGGAATTACATCAGGTAACGAAAGAATAATGTAGGCATATGAGTTTTATTATTTGGTCAGTAAAATAACATACGATGGTAGCAGTACAAATGATTTACTATACTGAATGGCAATGGTAAGTAAAGCAGTTTTTAACGCGTTAACGTGAAATATTAATTTAAGGGTTACGGAGTATTGTACACTAGTGAAACGTGGACGATAAGTAGTTAAAATTGGAAGGGGATAGAAGTTTTTGAAATATAGTGTTACGGACGAATGATTTAAATCAGGTGGGTAGTCGCGTAAGTAATGAGGAGGTACTGAACAAAATTAGGACAAGAGGATTATCTGGCATACCTTGACTGAAAGAAAGTTTCCATTGGTAGGACACAAATTTAGACTTGAAGGAATCTTGAATTTTGGATTGGAAGAAAGTGTGTGAGGTAAAAATTGCAAAGGGTGAGCAAGAAACGAAAATAGTAAGCAGGTTCATATAGACGAGGTTTGCAGATTTATGAAGTGATGCAGTGGCTTGCTAAAAATAGGTTGGAGAGGTGCATCAAACACGTATCCGTACTGAAGACCACGTTAGCAAAATTATTAAATCATGAAATGCGATATAAAATGGGAATACCTATGAATGGGCAACAAAGCGCAAGCTAGGAAAAAAGAAAAAAGAGAACTAAGTGTAGAAATCAATTCAAAAATGTTCAAATGTTTGTAAATATATTTACGTCTTTTGTTATTAGTCCCTAGGCTTACAAACTACTTGAACAAAGTTAAAGTCACATATTGACAGCAGGCATAGCAATGGCCAGAGGAGGAGTAGAACTTCTGACGGCGAGCAACCACGCGCTCCGCAGCAAGGTGCGTTAGAATGCTCGGCTAATCAGCTGTTGTGACAGCTTGGCACCGGGTAACGTTTCGTGCGTGATGTTTCTTATTTATTTAATCGCGTCAGAAACATCATACTTTTCGGAGTTATATACAATAAGAAAAGAAGGCAGCAAAAATGCGAAACGAAGTAAAAATCCAAATATTGGTACTGAAAACATTAGCATGCGGCCACTTCACATGCCTGCATGGTAACGTCAACCACATTATGGAGAGATCATCTATTTACACGCAGTTTGCATTCTAGGAGCTGGCTCATTGTCTCTTCTTCGCCAAATTCACATACGGTGTAGTCACGGGGAAATTACCATATTCTCATGTTGATCTTCATTCTTACAGCTTCAGCGTGCAGTCTGTTAAGTGTTTTCCTGGATGACTAGGTTTACTCGTGACCTGGATGGAGGCTTTCTGAAGGCACCATCCCTCCTGCGAGTTAGATAAATCTAGAGGGTCACCATTTAAGTTAGATGGTGGTTCATTGTGGCATTCTGTTGAATGAAGAAAGCTTTTCCTTGACGTGAGCCTCCGGTGTGCTGGATGAGCCATATAGAGTATGGCTCACAAGGTTTATTGTTTTGGTTTTCCCCATCCTGGATGCGCACTCACGACGGATATCCGGAGATGGGATACCTACTAAACAGTAGACCTTATCAAGTGTTGTGGATCCCAGACAAAGGTGCGAGACTGCAGGTATCGTTTAAGGTAACATCCACTTGTTTGCAGTGACTAGATCTGCACCAGAAATGGCAATAAAATTCTACGGCTGAATAACAGAGGGCTATAGCTGATGTTCTTAAGGCATGGGGATCTGTTCCCTAGGTCATACCTGATGATTTCCGAAGAATGTTTTTTTTTGCAGGTACCTTCGTTTTTGTGTTCAAGCAGTGTGTTCTACAGATAGTGTTCGATCAAGGGTGCTTTAATTGTTTACGTTCCCAGATCACTTGCAGCTTTCTTGATGTCTGTTGGTTTTTTAGGTGGAATGCCCAGACTTGTTTCTGATGGACTGGTATTGTAGGTTCTCTCGATAGCATCCATTTAAAATTAGTAAGGTATGGGAGAGCTTCTCTTCTGCAAGTGACCATTAAGCATTCTCTTTGCGCGAGGCAGAACACTGAGATTAGAGGAAAGCAGCTAAAGCGCGTGAACTGTGAACTGGCAAGTAATTTCAGTTGAACTGTAGTTGACCTACAACTGTGTCCAGTTGTGCATCACTCTTGATGCGAATACAGCTTCAGTGCAGATAGACGCTGAAACAGAGAGAGAAGTGGGGCTGGTCAGGGACACTTCAGGACGAGAGTAAGTAGCAGCAGCAGCAGCAGCAGAGTGGCTCGACCGCCGCCTTCCGCTGGCCTAATGAAGCCGGCGCCCTTTGAAGCTGGCCGCCACCTCCGGGGCTCGCCACTTGTCACAGCCACTGCCGGACCCTCTGCAGTTGCCGACGCCCTGACGTAACATGGTCCCATTTCTCTGACTCTTCGTGCGGAATGATTGGAGCCTCTACCCCGTGCTTTACAGCAAGTACCTAACAAGTTTCCAGATATGTCTTCTACGGGTTGGTGTAATAAAGGGAAAAGTACCCGATTTGTGTTACGTCTAGGGAATGGTCACTTATTCAGCATCTTCATGCTCATCTACACTAGTAGAAGTATTTTATCCATTTCAGCAACTGTTCACGTTATAAATTAATGAAATGCAGCAACCAGTTGCTTTTAATTATTTATTTTTAACTTTAACGACCGGTTCGGGCGCTTGAGTGCTCTTCTTCTGGTCTCTATACAGGCAAACAAGTGCGTTGGTATACAATAAGGCTATAGAACGTACAAAAGTAGAGTACAGAAGTATGAAGCAGTTTCGAACCAAATAGATTGTAATAAAGATAAGTTCATATAATGGGATAACATTAACATTCACATATTTTTCCTGTTGCTTAATAAATATACATGATACTAATGGAATCAACGCTAAGTGCAAAGGCGCCAGGCCACTTATCATTGTACTCCTAGACTACTGAATTTTAATCTGCTAAGCGACTGCTTTATCAGTCACCTGCTCCTCTCTTTATGTTTTTCTTCAACTACTTTGAGTATTACTGTTTTCCATAGCCTTTTTTCGCTTATTTATCGATACACTTTTACTATAAGCCTCATCCATAGATACTTTGTTAGCAGCTGATTGTTATTCATTCCATAATTTTTGCACTTAGCGTTGATTCTATTAGTAGCATGTATATTTATTAAGCAACAGGAAAAATATGTGAGTGTTAATATTATCCCATTATATGAACTTATCGTTCTTACAATCTATTTTGTTCGAAACTGCTTCATACTTCTGTAATCGACTTTTATACGTTCTATAGCCTTATTGTATACCAATGCACTTGTTTGTCTGTATAGAGACCAGAAGAAGGGCACTCAAGCGCCCGAAACCGGTCGTTCAAGTTAAAAATAAAGAACTACAAGCAACTGGTTACTGCATTTCATTAATTCTCATCTAGACATTTAGATTTTTTCTTATTTTAATGCAAGCAACCACAATTTACCTAAGATCAAACCAAATTATCTTCATAACCCGTTTCACCAGATGGAAGCCGCAATATCTTGCAAATTGTTAGCATATTTCATGTGATTGCCATCATTCGTCTTACATCTTAAAGGCAGGATGCTATAACTTCAGGGCCGGCCGGGGTGGCCGAGCTTTCTGCGGCGTGTCAGTCACAGTCTGCACGGCCACTACGGTTGGGGGTTCGAACCCCCCTCGGGCATGGATATTTGTGCCGTCCTTAGTATTAGCTAGTTCATAAGTAGTTTGTAAGCTTAGGGACTGATGACCCCGTTGTTAAGTCCCTTAAGCTCTACAAACATTTTTTATAACTTCTGAGCGTCAGAAACTAAAACTATCCCAAAATAAAATGTAAAAAAAAAAAAAAAAAAAAATGTCCCCACGTTCTGTTTCAACCTTCTGAATTTTAATTTGGTATAGTCCTTACTTTTTGGCTAGCAGATTTTCCCAGCATCCTGCTGTTACCATGTAAGTCCAGTTGTTGCCATTTGTGTCACGAAATGCTAAAAAAGTGCAAGATCTATGAGAACTTATAAGGCTGAAAACGGTTATATAGATATTTTGTTGTAATCTTGGGCCAGTTGTGCTTCCTTACATTAAAACCCAAAAATTAAAGGTGTGTAGATGAGCATTCATCTCATTAAGTAACCAAAACATAATGTAAAATATTGTTGCTGAGGATCCCACATACCACTTATCTTTCATTCTAGTGTAGTTTATTTGTGATACTTCGATGTTCGGAGCACATTGGTGTTATCAACAGATAAAAATAAGCAAGCTCTCATGACGATAGCTTATATCTGCCAAAATGAACTATAAACATTTTTGAAGTGATTTTAGACAGATTTGCATATTTCAAAAACAAGATAGATCACCCCCAAAGACTGAAATAAAATCACAATATATCCATAATATTTGTTGATACAAAAAACATCCTGTACTTGTCTCTTGAATACGGAGACAGTACTGAGCACGTTACATACCAATCGTCAACGTATGATGAGATACCACCATCAGAAAATGTTTGGCGATCATGTTATCTCATGATGCCAATAGGCACCATCAGAAGTAAAAATCAAGCACTGTGAAAAAAAAAAAAATCGAAATACGTATCGCTCGTGCATGTTTCACACTGCCATTCACAATCTTCTAATGTTCTATTTCTATTTCTGTCTATTGAAATCGGAGCAAAGTCTCACTTTTCTGTCTCCATGCACTGACCGTTCTAGAAGTAGGCATATCGGTCCCTATCAGTTTATTTCATTACCATCAGATCAAAATGTTTGTATAGTCCATGGGACTTAACTACGGGGTCATCAGTCCCTAAACTTACAAACTACTTATGAATTACTTACAAACTAGGACAGCACAAATATCCATGCCCGAGGGGGGATTCGAACCCCCGACCGTAGTGGCCGTGTAGACCGTGACTGGAGTGCCTTAGTCTCCTCGGCCACCGCGGCCGGCTTACAGTCGGAATTACGTCTTCCACTCCAATTCGACACTACAAATATGTATTCAATTTACCGTCTCTCGTACTGAGCAACTCTCCATTGTGCTTTTTCATCGTAAGACTCAGTCTAAAATTTATTCTTGATATATGTTGTCTGAAGTCAGACACTAAATTGAAAATTTATGTTAATTGTTATTGAAGTCATGATATAGTTATTGAAGTCATGATATAGGAAGACTATATTTATATCTTTTGGATTACATAAGCAAATCAAATGTCCGTGTGTGTAGTTAATAGTCTTTAGTACGCAATCATCTAAATATCAAAGCGTAAAGTAATAGAATGTTTATTACTGTGCTCTTTGTGACAGAAATCATTGAACCATAATTCACATAGGATAAATAAACCTGAATACTTGTTCATGTACACCGTTAAAATTCGATGGATAACACGTGTGGCTATAAAATAAATGATCTGACGCTTTCACAGATACACACGCACCAAAGATGAAAGGCCAACAGCTGTGAAACTTCAAACTAGTCAAGCCTTCCCAGTGAAATGAGGCGTCTGTAGGCAAATCAGGGCGGATGTTTTGTAAGTTAATACGATTTTTCGAAAACTAAGAGTAATAAAGAGCAAAGAAATGTCGGGAAGTTTTGCTTGGACCTGGAATAAATTGCTACTGAACTTATATTTTACCAGGAAATGATCCATAGCGAAGACTTTACCTACGTGACTCGTGAATAGTGTAAACGTCTCGCAGACGGCCCAGTAGACTTTGAGGATGACTGAAGCTAGTAACCACTACAGCATAAAAAATGCGTGGACATCTAATGTAAATTATTGTACTGAAAAATTAAAATACCAGTGAAGATTATCCAAATTTATATTAAAACATTATATCACTTCCCGGGGGACCGAAGTGGAGGCCTCCCCGGTTAGTCTTGCCAACAGATTCGAGGCGCTGTCTGTGGCAGGGGATGTTCCTGATGCGGATGGTGTCGCTTGTCCTGTACTCGCCCCTCTGCCTTCAAGATCCGGGCACTCACAGAGGGTGGGTTTGTTGGTAGTTGGGAGCTCCAACGTTAGGCGGGTAATGGAGCCCCTTAGGAAAATGGCTACTAGGGAGGGGAAGAATTCCAATGTGCACTCCGTGTGCATACCGGGGGGAGTCATTCCGGATGTGGAACGGCTCCTTCCGGATGCCATGAAGAGCACAGGGTGCAGCCAACTGCAGGTGGTGGCTCATGTTGGGACCAATGATGTGTGTCGCTTTGGATCGGAAGAGATCCTCTCTGGTTTTGAGCGGCTATCAGAAGTGGTTAAGACTGCCAGTCTTGCTTGCAAGATGAAAGCGGAGCTCACCATCTGCAGCATTGTCGACAGGACTGACTGCGGACCTTTGGTTCAGAGCCGAGTGGAGGGTCTGAATCAGAGGCTCAGGCGGTTCTGCGACCGTGTCGGCTGCAGATTCCTCGACTTGCGCCAAAGGGTGGTGGGTTTTCGGGTTCCGCTAAATAGGTCAGGAGTCCACTACACTCAGGAAGCGGCTACACGGGTAGCGGGGGCTGTGTGGCGTGGACTGGGCGGTTTTTTAGGTTAGATGGCCTCGGGAATACACAAAATGGGTTTCAGTCTCAAAGGGGGCAGGTCAGACACGGGAAGAAAGTAGACGTAAAAACCATTGGTGTAACAGTTGTAAATTGTCGTAGCTGTGTTGGGAAAATTCCAGAGCTCCAAGCGCTGATAGAAAGTACTGAGGCACAAATCGTTATAGGTTCTGAAAGCTGGCTGACGCCTGAGATAAATTCGACCGAAATTTTTTCAAAGGGCCAAATGGTCTTCAGAAAGGATAGAATAAATAAAACAGGGGGTGGCGTGTTTATTGCTGTTACAAACGGTTTATCCTGCAACGAAATTGAGGCAGATACTTCCTGTGAATTGGTCTGGGTAGAGGTTATACCTGAGCACCGAAATAAATTAATAATTGGATCTTTTTATCGGCCCCCTGACTCAGACGATGCGGTTGCAGAAATGTTCAAAGAAAGCTTGAATCATATTTCAAATAGGTATCCGAAGCATACTGTTATAATTGGTGGCGACTTTAATTTACCCTCGATATGTTGGCATAATTACGTATTCAAAACCGGGGGCAAATATAAAACATCGTCCGAACTAGTTCTGAATGCTTTTTCTGAAAACTACTTCGAACAGTTAGTTCATGAACCCACTAGAATAGTACGTGGTTGCGAAAATACTCTTGATCTCCTAGCAACAAATAATCCCGAGATAGTAAAGAGCATCAAAACAGATACAGGGATTAGCGAACATCGAGTTGTAGTAGCGAGACTGAATATCGAAATTCCCAAATACACCAAAAATAAACGAAAAATATATCTATTCAATAAAGCAGATAAAAATTCGCTTCACGCTTTCCTGAGTGATAGTCTCCAGTCCTTCAAAACTAAAAATGCGAGTGTAGATCAGTTGTGGCTTACATTCAAAGACATAATATCAGTAGCAATCGAGAGATTTATACCAAATAAATTAATAAAAGAGGGGGCTGACCCCCCGTGGTACACAAAACAGGTCAGATCACTGTTGCAGAAACAAAGGAAAACGCATGCAAAATTTAAAAAGACACAGAATCCGCAAGACTGGCAATCTTTTACTGAAACTCGCAACCTAGCGCGGACTTCAATGCGAGAATCTTATAGTTGTTTCCACAAAGAAATCCTGTCTCGTAATCTTGCAGAAAATCCAAAGAAATTCTGGTCGTATGTGAAATACACTAGCGGCAAAACACAAACAATACCTTCACTACGCGATAGCAATGGTAATACTACCGACGACAGTACTGCTAAGGCAGAATTACTAAACACAGCTTTCCGAAATTCTTTCACCAAAGAAGACGAAGTGAACGCTCCAGTATTCAATCCAAGAACAGCTGCCAGCATGCGAAACTTAGAAGTAGATGTTCCTGGAGTAGTAAAACAACTTAAGTCACTAAACAAAAATAAATCTTCCGGGCCAGATTGTATACCAACTAGATTCCTCTCAGAGTATGCTGATGAAATAGCTCCGTACTTAGCTATAATTTACAACCGATCACTCAGCGAAAGATCCGTACCCAAAGACTGGAAAGTTGCCCAAATTACTCCAATATTCAAGAAAGGCAATAGGAGTGATCCCCAAAATTACAGGCCTATCTCATTGACGTCGATTTGCAGTAGGATTTTGGAACATATACATTGTTCGAATATTATGTACTACCTCGAAGAGAACGACCTATTAACCAATAGTCAGCACGGATTCAGAAAGCATCGCTCTTGCGAAACACAGCTTGCCCTTTATTCACATGAAGTGTTAAGTGCCATCGACAAGGGATCTCAAATCGATTCCATATTTCTGGATTTCCGGAAGGCTTTTGATACTGTACCCCACAAGCGGCTTCTTATGAAATTGCGTGCTTATGGAATATCTCCCCAACTGTGCGACTGGATTCACGATTTCCTATCAGAAAGGACACAGTTTGTTGTAATTGACGGTAAGTCATCGAGTAAAACAGAAGTGATATCTGGCGTTCCACAGGGAAGCGTTATTGGTCCCCTACTCTTCCTCGTGTTTATAAACGATTTAGGAGATAATCTGAATAGATCCCTTAGACTGTTCGCGGATGATGCTGTCGTTTATCGGTTAGTGAAGTCAACAGAGGATCAAAAGCAACTGCAAAGCGATTTAGACAAAATTTCTACTTGGTGCGAAAATTGGCAATTGACACTAAATAAAGAAAAGTGTGAAGTAATACACATGACCACTAAAAGAAATCCGCTGAACTTCAATTACGCGATAAATCAGTCAAACCTTAAGGTCGTAAATTCTACCAAATACCTAGGAGTTACAATTACGAACAACTTTGACTGGAGAGAACACATAGAAAATATTGTGGGGAAGGCGAACCAAAGGTTACGTTTCATTGGCAGAACGCTTAGACGATGCACCAGCTCCACCAAAGAGACTGCCTACATCACACTTGTGCGTCCTCTCTTGGAGTACTGTTGCCCCTTGTGGGACCCTCACCAGGTGGGACTGACGGAAGATATTGAGAAGGTTCAGAGAAGGGCAGCTCGTTTTGTTTTATCACGTTACGGGGGGGAAAGCGTCACGGAAATGTTGCACGAATTGGGGTGGAAATCATTAAAAGAAAGACGTTATTCATTGCGGCGTGATCTGTTTGCGAAGTTTCAATCACCGACTTTTAGTTCTGAATGTGAAAATATTTTGCTAGCACCCACCTACTTAGGGAGACATGACCATCCCAATAAAATAAGAGAAATCAGATCGAAAACGGAACGATTTAGGTGTTCTTTCTTCCCGCGCGCTATTAGAGAATGGAACGGTAGAGAAAAGTTATGAAGGTGGTTAATGAACCCTCTGCCAGGCACTTGAATGTGATTTGCAGAGTATCGATGTAGATGTAGATGTAGATGTAGATGTAGATAGATCATGTGACGAAGCATGGTTTCCCACTCATGAACCAGAAAATAAATGACAATCTATGAACTGTAAAAGCCAAATTTCAGCCAGATGACAACAGCCCGAAGGGGAAAATTAATTTTCAAAGCGATTATGTTTATATTTTTCGATGCTTTAGTTGTCTTCGCTGGATTCCTGAATTTGAAACTATAATCAAGCTTAGTATATTGTGTTTCTCGCTAGTAAAAAAAATGCCGAATTGTCGTGGTTTCTAAATCACGGCAACATACCAACCGCAAGATTCCATCCAGCGATTTGTTTTTAGAGTTCTCCTGATACAACGGACTTAATTTTTCAAGGCTATCAGACGATCAAAAACGGCAGAAAAAATGGATGGAGATCTTCAACCAGAGATAGAAGCCTTTGTATGTCCACCTTGACTGTATAATTATAAATAGACCAACACACTCCTTCAGCCGTTAATACAGGATTTACAAACTTAAAGGCAGAACGTATGTTGTAATCTATTTGTAAGTTAAGGTACAAGTTTCTGACATCATCATGACAGTGTGCGCCCTAAGTTCTACAGCCTTTTAGTCCGATAATTCATTATCAGAAATAATGTCAGTAACAAAATTAAGACATCTGATACATCACATTTGTATTATGCCATAACTGTTGCTCATGACTATGGAAATATCGGGCATTGTCTGTCATTCAGTATACTAAAGAGTCGTTTCACCTAATACTTCTGGAACTGCAATAGATATTGTACGGGATAATATGCAACCGGTAATTAATTTCAATACATTCTTGTATAGATTTCAACACAAATGAAACATTATTTTTACAAAATACAATTATATTATCTTACACATGTATAATATGGACAAAATCATTATATTTTACTTTCATCATAGTATTCTCCTTTGGATTAATTGATTGACTCACAAACTCGAGGCAAGCGCTTGATAGTACCGTAAATATATGTGATTCCACACAGCCTGAAAAATATTTCATAGACGTTCCTTACTGGCTATATTCACTTCCTGATATGTCTACTTCATATCAGACCATTTGAATGGGATTACAATCGGAGCTTTGGGACGTCAGTACCATATCCTTTAATACTGTGATGCAATGTAGTTCAAATTGTTCAAATGTTTATAAATCTATGAGACTTCTTTGGTTATTAGTCCGTAGGGTTACAAACTATTTAAACTAACTTTAACTGATCTACAGACAAAACACACACACACACACACACACACACACACCACTCGCTCTCATGCCCGAGAGAGGATTCGAATCTCCGACGGCGAGCAACCACGCGCTCTGCAACAAGGCGCCTTAGAGCGCTCGGCCACTCCACCGCGGCATCAGTGTAGTTCGTAGTTCGTAATGTGTGTCCAGTAATGTCTTGTGTCATTATCCTGTTTTAAGGTGAACCCTTTCACAAATAAGCGGCATCCACTTAGTATTCATGATACTGTAATATGCGATGGCACTGCTTATGATCCGTAAGTCCTATTTTCACAATGTCGCCGTCTCCGGCAAAACATCCCAAAACCATAATAGAACCTCCACTGTGTTTAATAACACAGAGCTGTGCCACCCTTTCCCCTACAATCGGCAAACAAATATTCCCCTTCTGTTTCCAAAACTTTCTAACTTGGATACATCGGTGAATAACACCTTCGCCCACGCTTCCGATGTCAAATTATGCCTTTTCTAGCACACTTATTTATTTATTAATGGGCCCGAAAAGGGTTTTTCTTGTTGCCAGACATCAAGACGGCTTCAATCAGTATCCTTCTTACTGTTGTAACAGGTGTTGTTGTGTTAATTTCTACCAATTCTGCAGGAATTTGTAGCACTATTTTGAATCTCTTTCTCTTACTGGTTATTCTGGCATATTTTCATCACCTTTAGTTATTTCACGAGATAGTTCTGTCCGAGACACGTACTTATTACGACCTATCGTCTTATGGCGGTGAAGGGAGTACTGCACTCGCCCTGCAGATACACTACACTGTTTCGCAAACTGGCGAACAGATAAACTGCTTGGGTAAGTGTCACAATTGTAGCACTTTTTCTATGGATATCTACACTAGTTGAGCCATACTAGCTATGTGCACACTTGAGCTGCCACAAAGGAACTGACATGCAGGTAAGACATGTTATGTATCGTGTTAATTCTTGCCCTTCGCTACGAACATCACATGACTACAGGAAACAGTTGTGGTGCAGCGTTCGTCGGCAAACAGGTAAAGAAACACAAAAAACCATAATACCTACATAACTTTGATGTACACAGTTCATTGTTTGTTGGATATTATTGTATCTCGATAACCACTATTGTATCTCGATAACCACTATCAAAAGCTATTTCATTCACACGTCGTAATTTCATTGGTACACAAGAAAATAAACATCATCACACTTAATAAAATACTATTTGACCCATGCGAATAATTAGCATCATTAGTGGACAATGACGTAAATGGAAATTAGTGAATGCAAATATTTATCAATTTAAAGTATTTAATCGTAGATATTAAATGCACACAAAATAATACATGCATGTTTGTTTTTTAAATTAATTTAATGAAACTTATTTACAATCAATAGTTCATCTGTGCCTCTCAGAAGAATTGTATGTCACATCCTTTAAGTTTCGCGTGTGCAGCCGCAAGAATTCTCGTTCTTCTAATATTTCGGCTGTATAACGTTAACCCATCTTCAGAGTGAGCCGAAAGACTGACGCTCCAGTGCTCGCTTCGGCCCTATATACTCACGTACCGCGCGACTACGCATGCAGCCAGAGACGTTGTTCGGCGGCAAAGACGTGCATAACGCACGAGTTGAATCTATGACTTCTCAGTCGATCGGTGTTGCCATGTCGATGTATCATTATGAGCTACACTGTGATGACGTCATTGTGAGTTTTACAGAAAGTGCCGGATTCCATGATTTATCTAGATTGAAACCAGTAACTCTATCAACTAAATTGTCGTCAAGAGGATTTCAATTGCCTCTTTCACAATTGTATCCCAAAAAGATGATGTCATTGTCAAAATTCCAACGTAGTCATACAACATACTGTGACCAGTGCCAATGCAGTGCTCTGCCACTGCCGACTTGTTAAGTTGTAAAAGTCGTGTGTACCTTTGGTGTTCTGTACATCTTTCATGGACAGTACGAGTTGCTTGTCCGATGTAAGAAAGGCCACATTCACATGGAATTTTGTAAACTCCAGATTTTCGGAGCAGCAAATCATCTTTGACGGAGCCTACGAGTGCAGCTGTCTTGGGAGGTGGGGGGACATGAAAAATCGGTCATATTTTTGACGAGAGGTTAACAAAAAACATATGGCAGGAAAGCCATGGATTTAAAGGTTTCTTCGTCTTCTTTTGTATTCTTTGTGGCCTCTTTAGGTTTCATTTGCAATGCCTTCTGTACCTGCTATGGAGCGCACCTATTGTCTTCAAACACTCTCTGTAAATAGGAAAGTTCATCTTGCAGATTGTTTTCGTCAGAAATAATATGTGCTCTGTGCACCAAAGTTCTGAGAACACTCATCGTCTGTGGGGCGATGGTGAAAGCTATTTGTACGTAAATACCAATCCATGTGCGTCGGCTCCCGATAAACTTATGTCCTAAAGTGTCTAACCAGAACGTCCCAGAATGGAAGGCATCCATCCATCCATCCTTCATAATGAACATCACTATGTCCCTTCCTGCTCATGAAGATTCCGATTTGCCTTTTTCTTGGGTTATTTTGTGGCTCGTAACAAATTCTTCTCTGATGTATCATTTGGGGCATAATGAGCCACTGCTCATCGTGCCCCTGGAGAACTTGATTTAATGTGCCCCAGCACTACATATTCAAAACAAAGCTCAAAGTCATATATAAGCATTGTTAATATTTGAAGCTATGCATGATCAAACACATTTTTGATATTGTTATAAATACATAGTTTCTGTGAACTTCATGGAATCCATTGTCACCAAATTGTAATCTAATTCTCCGAATATTACTTCACTGTAGCGAAAATAACTTAACACTAACAGAAAACAAACGGCGGTAGGTAGATCTCGCAGGAAACAAATGGAAGTCGGTAGAGCAGTACTGCTGATATATTCACAGAGACAAAAATAAATAATTTTCCATCTTTTACTGATTCATTCTAGCCCTTGGTTCAATGTGCCCCACTTTCCCCTACCTTTAGCTTAGAACAAAGATGCAGGAAATCGGGCTGGTAGAACAGCCTAGATGACTGACTTCACACATTTAAATACAGGATGTCCCACTCAACTGTTTCACCCCAGATATCTCTAAAACTACAAATTGAAAAACCACTTAAACGGTCATGAACGTATGGCAGGGGCTTATGAAAGTAGGTACTATGAGACACTGTAAAACATGAAGAAATATTATTATCCGCACAATGTTTTTTTAAATGGATACCACATACTATTTCTTAAGCAATCGATAGGATGAAAAATCACAAAAAGAATGGCGTCGGTAGCATCGCGATGCGTCAGTTACATCCGGAGAAACTGCGAAGCGATGTTGACGTTCGAAATACATGAGGCGCACTGCTAGCGCGTGTCCGAGACTCAACTGTGAGCCTCGCTTGAGCCACGGACATGCGCTAGCAGGTCGCCTCATGTATTTCCAACGTCAACTTCGCTTCGCAGTTTCTCCGGATGTAACTGACGCATCGCGATGCTACCGACGCCATTCTTTTTGTGATTTTTCATTCTATCGATTGCTTAATAAATAATGTGGGATATCCATTATAAAAAGAAAACATAAATTTGTGTTGAGAAAAATACTTCTTCGCGTTTTAGCGTGTCTAATAGTATCTACTTTCAAAAGCTCCTGTCGTACGTTCATGACCGTGAAAGTGGTTTTACAATATCTCTTGTAGTTTCAGAGGTACCTGGAGTGAAACAGTTGAGCGGGACACCATGTATATAAGATTCCCGTAACTGCAACGCACCTGAAGATGCAGCAGTTTGCTGCAACGTGTTACACAAATAAATATTTGTAAACAAGTCAAATTAAAAAAAAAAAAAAATAAAAAAAAAATTGCTGTTACTGAAACCGGTAATTCGCACTGAATGTGAACTCCCCTAAAACCTACACATCCTTGCGGATGCTGTTGCGTAGCAGTGTGCGTTTGTACCGCCCTACAGTACGCACGAGGCGCCGTAGTTGCTGTCCAAGACTTTATGGAAAGCACAGAGTTCTGACTAACCTGTTGTCTTCTATAGTTGTGTCCCCAGCGCAGAAGACAGCACACAGGTCGTTGATTCTCCTACAGCATAAATTGAGGCTAAAATAAGTTCTGTATGATGGAAGCATAAGAAGCGACTCACGAGATTTTTAATTGTCGGGGATGCCATTTATTAAATAAATAATAAAAAAATGAGCAACTATTGTTAATATGTTACGGCCTATGCTGCCCATAGTTCCTGTTGAGACCTCGACTGTTATCACATTTACGCAAATCTTTACTCATGACCGGCGCAGTCCGGCGCGTATAGCGGTCAGCTCGAGACAAACTGCGGCGCGTTGGGAGAGGGCACCTGACGCTCTATTTCGCGCCAAAACAGGGCCGTCGCGCGCCTTCTGCAAAATCGCTCTTCTCTTGTTACAATAAGAGAAGGCACCTTAAACTTTTTAAACTGTCACAAACTAGCCTGTCCTTGAGAGATATTTATTATAAATTCTCAGCTGTGAATAATTAATATTTAGTATATAATAAACAAAACTAATTTCAAAACAAATCACGTGATGTGAAACGCAGCAGCCATTGCGAGGAGAGAACCACGGGAACCAGCACCTACTGTGCCATATGCTACTGCTTCACACCCCACACTTCAACATATGCTGCACTGCAGTCTTTCTTCCGCGATTAAGACACGTTCAATGTTAGCAAAGAAACGGCCAGCGCCAGTGGCCACAGGCGAGGAATATCACACAGTAGAGTTGGGCAACACGATTCTTTTTTATGAATCGATTCTTGCGATTCAATCCCACATTGTGAATCGATTCCTACGATTCGTTCACGATTCTTTCGCGATTCTTTAGTCTCCATTGACGCGATTCTTACTTCATCTTGCTCATAGCTGGCAATACATGTCTGTGTTATGGATGTTGGAATCTTAACCTTTTGCATCTGTTCCTACGGTTCGTTCACGATTCTTTCTTGTCTGCGACGGCACGATTCTTACAAAATGCCGAAAAGGTGACAATATGGGTATCGGATTTTTTAATATTTATGGTGCGTAAAGTTCAGACTTAAAATAATAATGAGGCAAAGCCATTCGATTCAGCTCTCAAAAATTCTCGAGAAAATAGTCTGAAGTTTAGCGAGCGGTTATAAATACATATTACACTACCAACTATTTCTGCTTTCATCATAGCTCATTTAGTAGCATTGCAGGTTTAGTGAACATAGGTCACTTATTTCGAATCCTGCAGTAACCTTATAATTTTTTTTTCGTTCTGTTTGAATACTTCGGCAATTTAAATATAAATATAATTAAATCTATGGTAATTAATAGGTATCTAGTCATTATAAAATACTTATGTAAAATCAATTAGTTGAAGGAAACACGAAATAGACATTAAAAATAAAAATCCGTTTCTAAATATTAAATTTCTTTCGAGAAGCAAGAAATTCACGTTTATTAAAATGTTTCTTTTTTCTAAAATCGGTTTCTTTCAGGAAAGCTGATAACGTAAAAACCAAAATTGCAAAAAAGATTTTTGAGATGGCTTTAAAAACATTTAAATCGCGTTTTTATATAAAAAGAATACTTTTGTAAAATTGATTTTTAACAAAAACTATAACTATGTAGCTTAAACCACTCTAAACACAAAATATAATCCAAATCGTTACCGCCATTTCCGGGATACGCGAAATATAAATGTGAAAGGATTGCTCGTTTAAATTCATAATATATAAACTTTATAAAAGACGTATATTCGTATGTATTGGCAGCTGTGTATTTCGCTGCATTTTGTTTCTGTCATGTGTAATTCGGGAATAGGCTAATAATTAACAGCTCACGATCTTCGTTCTGTGCTTCCTTTGTTCACACGCTTTCTGGCTTTCGTAATTATTCGGCACGATTCGCCACTTGCTTTCGAATCATGAATCGTTAGACAGGCAATTCTTTTGAACGACGATTCGTCCCCCCTCTTCTCTCCGGCATTCGGCAAGATTCGTGAATCGTTGGAACTTAAGAATCGTCACGAGACAGACGATTCTTTTGAACGACGATTCGTCCGAATCACGATTCGATTCTTACGATTCTTTATTTGTATTCGTTCAAATGAACGACTCATTGACGAATCGCCACAACTCTATCACACAGTGCTTGCCTGCGTGCAGAGCAGCAGAGCGGTGAGCTGCGCCTCTGTCAGCCGTGCGTGACTGCGGTCTGGGGGCGTGGCGAGTGGCGTGCTGGACCAGTGGGGGCGGAGGAGCGGCCACACATGGCAGGCACGTCAGCAGGAGCTGTGTCACATTATTGACAGTATCGTGGGGGAACGTTGTTCATACACTGTCAAAACCTTACATATATACGTGTTGTACACTATATCATATAATAGAGAAAAAGTCACACAGCAACTACCATTTAATAGAGGACAAAGTTGTGTTAAAATCCCTCAAGAACTACCACGTTCAAATGCTTTTGAACATATTAACATGTACAGTTTTATGGCGTTTTCCATTTATTGCACGTGCACCAGATGGAGTTATAGTGATTACCTGAAAATACAGTGGCAGTCAAAATAATAGAGCCACATGGCAAAGGTTTGGAATAAAGTGCACATTTATTACTAGATATGTTTGTACTATGATGGATACAAAATTTTACGTTGTACAGGAACCATTACAAAATGTCACATTGTACCCCAGTCTTTTATATAGATAACACAACGCAAAATAATCAATAATATTCAAAAGAATATCAAACCACAAGCGAAAAAATAGCCATTTTTGTACTTGATCTCAGTCTTATGAAATTTACAGGATCAGTCGTTTTTCCATAGGAGTGCATTACTACTTCGTGGGATAACCCTTATTTTTTAGGATTGCCGCCGGCCGCGGTGGCCGAGGGGACTGAGGCGCTCCAGTCACGGTCCGAACGGCCACTACGGTCGGGGGTTCGAATCCCCCCCTCGGGCATGGATATTTGTGCCGTCTTTAGTATTAGTTAGTTCATAAGTAGTTTGTAAGTTTAGGGACTGATGACCCCGAAGTTAAGTCCCATAAGCTATGCAAACATTTGAACATTTTTGAGGATTGCCCTGCACCCCTTACCCAAAGAGTCTACTAAACGCCTGAATTCGTCGCTAATGATAGCATACCACGCTCTCTAGATTTCGTCCCAAAGTTTATCTAAAGATATAGCTTTCGAGCGGTCAATTCTCTTGTCTACGATCTCCCACAAGTTCTCAATGGGTCATGCGTCAAGAGATTCAGGTGGCCACTGTAAAACTTCGATAGTGTTATCTTGAAAAAAAGTGTCTTAAGGATCTTGCAGTATACTTTGGATCGTTATCTTGCTCAAAATTCCAAGGTTACTTTACACTTCTTCGCCCACTGCTTGAATACTGCTCACCGTTGTTGGGCCCGCACCAGGTGGGGTTGATAGAGAAGGTAGAGAAGATCCAATGGAGAGCAGCGCGCTTCGTTACAGGATCATTTAATAATCGTGAAAGCGTTACGCAGATGATTGATAAACTTCAGTGGAAGACTCTGCATGAGAGACGTTCTGTAGCGCGGTACTGGTTTTTGTCGAAGTTTCGGGAACATACCTTTACCGAGGAGTCAACTAATATATTGCTCCCTCCTGCGTATATCTCTCGAAGAGATCATGATAAATTCAGAAACATTAGAGACCAGACAGAGGCATACCGACAATCTATCTTTCCGCGAACAATACGTGACTGGAATAGAAGGGAGAACCGACAGTGGTGCTCAAGGTGCCCTCTGCCACACACTGTCAGGTGGCTTGCGGAGTATGGATGTAGATGTCTTTGTATATTTCTATGTTCATTGTGGCGTTGATAAGGTGTATTTGGCCAATGCCGTACCATCAAAAACATACGCATGCCGTAATACTTCCGCCATAGTATTTCACAGTTTTTAAAGTACACTTCGGATTAAATTCCTGGTTTGGTGGACGGCGCACATAGACTTTTCCGTCTGAGGAAAAGCTATTATACTTGCATCCCTCGGACCAAAGGATATTCCTCCAACAAATAATGGGTTTTGTTCATTTCTCCGAGAAAAATGTGGCTTCCATCTCGCAATTTGCCCGTTTAATTTTGCAGACCTCATTCGTCTTTGAATCGTTGACGTTGATGAATAAATATCATGTTTGTCGCTAAAGAAAGTGGCTTTCTGTCGTGGTGTTGACAAAAATGGGCCTTTGTTTACTCCCATAGTGATGAGTCTGTCTACGCAGGGAGTAGTTACACGAGGTCGCCCTCAATTCTCTACCAACGGCTTTGTTTTGAAAGTCTAACGGCTTTGTGGACTCGTTTCCACGAAACGTGGAAATCTTTGGTTATTTGATTCATCTCACTTTTGGACTTCCGGAACATTACTGTACTTTCATCACTTGAATGCTTTGCTCTGCCCATCTAGAAGAATGTAAACCAAACCAAACGTCAATTTACATACCAAAACAACTGCAAAAAAGCAGTTTGAACGGGACATCTTACCTTTATGCCTCCAAAAGTCCAACTTCCGAAATGTTTTCACCAATTGCTTTGAAATTTGGACATAATGTTGCAGTGTAAGAGATGCGTATTACAGCATACCTACTTTTTTTCTTTTTACAGATATATGACATATATAAATGTAATAATATGAGTTTTAGTGTTAGGAAACGTTCTAAAAAATATCGGGAAAAGTTACATATATATCGGTTATGTATAATATATTACAGAAACAGGTAAATAAAAACACGCAACGTTGTATCAAAGTTTCAAAGGAATCGTACTAGAATTATTGGATATTAACTGTTTAACGTTCCCCATCCATTATGTAAATACATATTACCCATATACGACAAGCCGTTTTTCGTAACTTGTTTGAAATGTTTGAATGTTATTATTCAAATATATTTCTAAACTGGAAATCAGTATTATGAGTTCATTCGACGTCGTTGTATGAAGCATTGCTGCTGTACGTGGTGCCTAAAATATAAAAAAAATATTAAACATCCGTTGAAATCGTCTATGAGCTAAGAGTATTTGCCACACAGGTGGCACGACAGCGGGAATTCAGCAGTTTTTCATATAAACAACGGTAGAATTCGTCCAAACCTTCGGATTTTGCTGAGACTCTATAGTATTAGTAAGCTGATATGTTTATACTTACGGAAGTTGCTTCTGTGAACATTACATTTTCAGTTTTAAGTGTAATTCAAAAGTGCAGGAGACGTGTACTCATTATAGTATTTCATTAATTTCGAAAGTTGTCAGCGAAGAATATTTTTTAAACATTAAAGCATTGTGTCGAGTTAAAACAGTGCAAATAACTGATCGCAATTTGTTCGCAACCAGAAATTTCACACAGTTCCACTATATTTGCTGTAGGTTTAGTAGCAAACAGCGACTTACGGTCCCTCAGTCTCAGTTTTATAATAAATCTATGCCTAATACATTGGTACTGTGAGAAATTTCGATACAAAAGATTGCTGATTAACTTTCAGTGTCAGGTCTGGAACTGCAACACGTCTTTATTACCCAGAATGAATAGATTCTGCAAAAAGTCAAGATAATTGCAATAATAGAAAAGAAACAAAAATTTATAATATGAACGTTCCAGCACACGCAATAAACTAGCGGTTTTAGTTTTAAAAATTCCTACCATTAACAATTTCCAAATTATTTATTTTTACAAATTATTTAGTATCTTTTAAAATATGTACTTAAGGTAGAAAAATTAGGAATTCAGTAGGTTCTCAAGTTACAGCGGTATTACTATTTTTGTACCAGAACATGAATAGGGGTAATGGACATAGTTGTCGCGTTGAAAGCTGCCGATCGGTACATTTTCTCGTAAGCGTTGGCACTGAGCCTATAAAACCGAACGACGAGTATAGACGGCTATTCACTTCAATTTAGCATTAGTTCACGTTAGCCGAGAGAGCACAGAAATATGCACTGCTTCGAAAGTTACTCAGTCGCGGCTGGATTCGGATGTTCGTAAGCGAGACCTAACGTGAGTTATCTTTTATCGGTTGTAAAATCTGCTCTACTTGTACAATATGAACATATCAGTTCCATTTCGGTGTTTCAGTTCGCGTTGCCGAGCATGGACATTTGAAAATCAGCGAGCCAAGTGCTGATATATAGTGTTCACTTTCCAGGTGGACAAAATTTTTACTTCAGCTGCTTTACGAACTGGAATGTACATTTAATTATTTGCCGCGGCGGAGTGGCCGAGCGCATTGAGGTGCTACGTTCCGATGCGTGAGGCCGTTCCGCGTCGGGGGTTCGAATCCCCCACTGGGGCATGGATGTTTTTGCTGTATTTAGTATAAGCTAATTCATAAGTAGTTTGTAAGTATAGGGACTGATGACCTCGTAGTTAAGTCCCTTAAGCTTTACAAACATTTGA
Source organism: Locusta migratoria (assembly GCA_026315105.1). Lineage (NCBI taxonomy): Eukaryota > Metazoa > Arthropoda > Insecta > Orthoptera > Acrididae > Locusta > Locusta migratoria. Next base: position 432,891,919 of record CM048747.1, read on the forward strand.
ACGTCTCATTATTTGGAAATTCAGATGGAATACGGATCTGAGCCGTTTCGAGTGCTGTTGAGACAGAGGAATAATTTACTGGAAAATCGAAGGTGTGTGCATGGACAGTTTTTTTTTCTTAATAATTTACACATTTATTAAAAATTTAAGAAATTGGTTTTCGTTGTAGTTCCTGACTCCTCTGAGTATATTAGATATTAGGAATATCCTATTTCAGTTCGACGAGTTGAAGTATGTTCTAGAAGACTGGATATTAGGAGCAGTATGTTCTCCATCGCTTTCTGTTGCTCATTACATTAATTTTCAGGCCCTAGGAAAGGCAGCGGTGGACGAAAATAACGCCCAAACTAACGATCCACAAATCCTTACAAAGTTTCACAACCAAATAAACGACGAGCTACCCCATACATCCAGTAAGAATCAGACCACCTAAATTTTAACTGTACATATTGCTGAGGGTTTTTTTTCCAAGCATTTACTATTCATTTGGAAACAAAGACAAATAGATTTAATTGTAATTTGAACACATCTCCTGTGATGAAAATAACGTTTTCTAACTGCACTCTTGCCTCACCGACGTAAGGCAAGGAAGGCAGGCAAGCAGCGGGAGGAAAAAGGAGGAATGCCCAGCGCTCGGGCAGCTCATGCCCGCGGTCCTACCTTTATTACTTTCCAACTTTTTCCCGCTGGCCGGCGCTCACGGTCTCCTTCGCCACACTTGACGCTGCGGTTATTACTGCTCGAGGTTTCTCTTACTGCTGCGCGCTGCCACAACAAACACGCTGGTTGCGAAAGCTGCGAAGATTTGCTCCTGTGCCAAAACAGCTCAGTTTTGAACAAACGGAAAATACTGTAATTTTCTTACTCGAGAGTTGCACAGTTTTAATAATTATTTTTCTCCTGTTCGCCGTAAACTGGTAATGACCAAATTTCGTTTTTAGGAACGTCACAATAAAATAAAAAGTAATAATAATAACTTTAAATTCTCTTTGTGAGAAAATTATAAATAAAACACCACAGTTGGTAGCACTACTGCGAAGAACTAATACCGGGTTCTTCTTGAGGAATCTCGTTTTTTTGCTTGTGTGTTCGTATTGCATACAATTCTAAAATGTTCAAATGTTTGTATAGCTTATGGGACTTAACTACGGGGTCATCAGTCCCTAAACTTACAAACTACTTATGAAATACTTAACACTAAGGACGGCACAAATATCCATGCACGAGGGGGGATTCGAACCCCTGACCGTAGTGGCCGTGCAGACCGTGACTGTAGCGCCTCAGTCTCCTCGGCCACCGCGGCCGGCCATACAATTCTACCGTTATATTTAAATCTTTATGAACTTTTACACAGGTAAGCTTCAATTCATGAGGATACATAAGTGTAAGGATCACGTACAGTTCACGATATATGACGTCATAAGAAGATGCTCGTAAAGTTGCTATATCACGCGACAATGTTGTACATTCCTGCTAAACCACTGGACCGATTGTAATCAAATTTGGTGCACATATTCCTTACATGTAAAGATTTCTTTAGGGGTAAGAACCACATACGACACATGCTTCAGGACATGGAACATCATAAACAATAGCATTTGCAAGAAATGCCATATAATGCGACTAAACTTTATAAATCTATAACAGAATGACAGAACAAAGAGCTTGCTACACACCTTGAACGTAATTTCAAACCTTTATTAAACTTTTCCTCGCTGACAATCACATTAAGATCATGAAAGTAAAAAAGGTTCTGGCTTACTACTTTTCCGCTGTTCATAGAGGAAAACTGCGGCATTCGGTATGACGTTACAGTTTATAATTTTACACTGAAATTGAAGCTGTAGGAAATTTTACAGACAGTATACACATATATATCTGAATGTAGCTTCAAAATTGTGTCACAGTACGGCATGTATTTCTCTAGATACGAGCACATAAACAGTAGCGTTCATGGAAAACCGCTCCATGATGCTTTACTTGGTTACAACTAATTGTATTCCCAACAGACTTTACAGATTTACAGCGCTCATACAAATGAATATATACCTGAAACGTATACAATTGTACAACATATAACTCAATAAATATGAGATCGTACGAATTTTATACGTCGTTTGTATTTTGATTATCCTCTTTGTTTGGATACTGCAATTTTGTACATTTTGTAGGGGAGCCTGATTTCTAATATGTTCTCCGATAAATATAACATGTTTTTAGAAAAAAGGAGTTTGACGACGAAGGAAGGGATAGGAGAAGTACTAACTCAAGGCAGGAAAAAGTAAATACTCAGGCACCGCCAGGTTTTCAGCTAGTGATGAATATTTTGAGTGTAGATAACTTGCAGTAAAATTAAAATGTGTGTCCAATTTTTATTGATTACAGGGATATAGCTGACTTCAATTAATAATGGCCTCGTACCACTAACAGGACTTTAAGTCCGATTTGCGACTTCAATTCATTTTTAATCTACATTGTAGCTTTCATTGTGATTGCTTGGTCAAGACTACTGTACTGTTCAATATGAACATATTGCACGTATTTACACATGAGTATGTCGAAAGGGTATTTACGTATGGGTTTTCGTATTGAAGACGCCGCTGCTATTTATAGAGAGTAAACATTACAATTTACTGGCATCAGGCTACCAGATTCAACAGTGTTTACTCCTGTGTCCAATACACTACGAACGACTGGTGCAGTGCCCAGTGGTCGTATTGCATTTAAACTTGTAAATGAACAGACTGTGAATGAAATAGATATTAGTCACTAGTTGGACCGATGTGCTTCAATAATGAAACGTAGGGTTTCTGCACGTTTCTGTTTTTCGACATATAAGAGTATGGCGGAAATTATGTATTCACGGGTTCTATCCGTATCATTTACCGTTTTTCAACACCTTTCAGGCAAGAAGCTCACGACCGACATGGATCCCGAGTCCGTGAAGGCGCGAAAGACCAGAAGAAAAACCCTTTGAGCTCGTGACGGCATGAACAACACTTGTCTTTCACAACAGTGGTCCGAAGAAAACGCACACAACGTTATGAAGACATATTTTCTAGAACGCTTCTCGGTAAATGTGTCGTGTTGTTCGATAGAAATCAGTTGATTTGGCTTGTTGTGTTACCACGTCGTGTTACTAGTGTTATTGGAAGAGATTCCTTTGACTACAAGAATGCATAATGCTCTTCCAGCATGACGGGGCTATTTAAGATTCTTGTCGTCAGGTGACACAATGTAAACCTAACCTTTCCCGGAGGATGGATTTATAGAAAGTTTCTTCGCCTAACCCCTTTGGATTTTTGTCAGTGGGTATGGTTGAAAGGAAAGTCTATAAATAAAAACGAGAAACCCTATTTGATCGGATCATGAATAGTGTAGCCCTAATAAAAGAACGCAAATATCATATCAGACGAGCTACACCTGATGTTATCAAGAGAAGTCAAACATAGATTGAAGTTAGAATTTTTGAGAAAAATTTTTGAGAGTAGCATTTCCCTTTGTTTTAAGTTTGTTTGGGATACATACTAACAGCTGACTAAATCTCTGGACTCAATAAAAATTAGACACATTTTATACGGAAATTTTACTGCATTTCGTGTACTACTCATAAAACATTTACTACTTCTCCTGAAGCACACGCATATGTGCTGGTTCAGAAAAAAAACGCCACTCTACATGTACAAATAAACCAAACAAACGACCAATGAAAATGTGTCTTACTTTCTATCGTTATGAGACATAAGCAAGCCTAAGACTACGTACATCCATGAATGAATATGAACACAAGGGAGAATATTTTTTACCGCACTGCTGTATAGGTGCTGTGGTGAACAGAATAATGGTGGGACCCGAGTGATTAATCCTTTAAAGAGTTGTGTGTAGAATACACAGATGTTCTTTTTGTTAGATGAGTGTTTTTCTACCTTTTCTATTATTCGACCTCTATCAAAGTTAAAATATTCTGTCGATCCTCTTCCAAATAAAAATATTCGGGCGACCTCCTCCCAAATGAAAATATTGTAGATATCCCCCTCTGGAACCGTAACTAAATTATGTTATCTCAAAAGAAATTAATATACTTTGTTTTCCTTCAGATTTCTTTTAAAATTTCGACCGAAAGATTTTTTTATGTGTATTTTTTGGAATGGAACAAATTATCCCATTGTTACACGATTTCGGACAAAAATATAAGTTGCTTAACAAGTGTTTCGCGTTTCAAGCGAGACTCAAAAGCGAATTATGCTTAGTAAGAAAGGTATAGACAGTTTGTAAATTTGTAAGTTATATCTATTTGATGATACCAATATTGGTAAGAGTAATTTGACAGAGAAGGTTTCGTCTCGAAAACAACACGTATTTATGCCATTTTGTTCCGAATTCGGAATTGGAAGGTACAATGCAAACGTGTATAATGTTATATTACTTGAAGAATTCGAGTGGTCACGTTGGCGCCCTTATGTTTCAATTACAATTCAATAAAAAAAAAAAAAAAAAAAAAAAAAACTTTATTCAGAACGTTACCTTTTACAAAAAGTCATATACACTCCACTTCTTATTGTATAATCTAAATATTTAACTTCATTCTCCACGTTATCTTCCTTATTAGGTTCGGTATCAGACAACATTACACCAATACAAAACGGGTTAGTACCTTGAAACAATTTGTTCTTAAATTTAAATTTCTGTTCCAATTTAGATACTGATGTTCTTGTACCGATAGATTAGTTCCTGAAAGTAGTTTTTAGACTCCGCGCTTATTCATCATTAACACACTATTGTAAAACAATCTATGACTTATTCAACCCATAATTATTCTTACACAAGGAAGTTCGTGATTTTACCATTAAACAAATTTCAATTAGGCATACGGTTTTTGTATGAACCCCGAGTTATTTTATGATGCAAGTGCTTCCTACTGCAACGGCGATCCCCCGAGCAAGACATGGCGACCTCCTTGGAAGTCACTACCCACAGTTTGAAAAATACTGTGTTAGATTATTGCGACCTTGTGACTGTGACTAAGCCGGCCGCGGTGGCCGAGAAGACTGAGGCGTTCCAGTCACGGTCTGCACGGCCACTACGGTCGAGGGTTCGAATCCCCCCTCGGGCATGGATATTTGTGCCGTCCTTAGTTGTAAGTAGTTCATAAGTAGTTTGTACGTTTAGTGACTGATGACCCCGTAGTTGCCCATAGACTCTATAAATATTTGAACATATGAACTGTGACTAAAAACCAAACACTTTTTTTTTTCCTTTCAGACAAACGTAACGTTTATTCTGAGTACTACCCATTGTTCACGTAACATCAGAATGCGAGTCCGCCTAGTCAGTAAAGGACATGGAAGACATTACTGTAGTGATACAGTGTTCTTGCGTCACCTGTGTACAGCGGGTTAGCCTTCATCCAGACATCCCACGCTAGTATGGCGTACGTAATTTCCTCCGCCCCTGGAGCGTCTGTGGTCAGGTAAATAGCAACTAACTGTGCTGAAGCCGATTCCGATAGACTTCGAAGTGTTTTAGTCTACGTCTATAAATGAGACACTAACTTTTATTTACGTGACCCGCCTCCTCCCTCCAAGAAAACAAAGTTGTTTTTCCGACTGCATATAGTCATAACAGTAGGAGATATAACAAAATTTTTCAAAGGCAATTTCCATGGTTACTACTGTACTTTACAACTGTGCAATCACAACTGTAAACAGCCTTATTTACTTAGAAATATTTAATATCTGGCGTCGCACAGGGAAGTGTTAGAGGGGCCCGTATTGTTCCTCATTTTTATAAACGATTTTCGTGGCAATCTGTGTAGCCCTCTTAGACTGTTCGCGAATAAAGCCGTCATTTACTGGTTACTAAAGTCACCAGAAGATAAGAATGATTTAGATATCACCATGGTGATAAACTTAGCTACTGACCTTTAATAATGAGAAGTTTGAAGTTATCCCTAAGACCACTAAAACAAATCCACTAAACATCGTTTGCACGATAAATCAGTCACATCTACAGGCCGTAAATTCAACTAAAGGCGTAGGAGTAATTGTTACGAACAACTTAAATTAGAAAGATCAAATACAAAATATTACAGGGAGGCGAATAAAGACTACGTTTTATGTGCACAACAAAAGATGGAACAGTTCCATTAAAGGAACAACCTACAAAACACTTGTGCTAACTTTTTTTTAATATTGCTGCGCACTGTGGGATCCACACCAGGTGGCACTGATAGACGATTTAGAGAAAGCTCAGAGAAGGGGTGTCCGTTTTGTTCAAATGTTCAAATGTTTGTTAAGCTTATGGGACTTAACTACGGGGTTATCAGTCCCTAAACTTACAAACTACTTATCAACTAGCTTATCCTAAGGACGGCACAAATATCCATGCCCGATGGGGGATTCGAACCCCCGACCGTAGTGGCCGTGTAGACCGTGACTGAAGCGCCTCAGTCCTCTCGGCCACCGCGGCCGGCTCCGTTTTGTATTATCGTGATATTGGGGAGAGAATGTCACTGAAATTATGCACGAGTTGGTGTGGAAATAATTAAAAGAAAGGCGTTATCCGTTGCGACGAATTTAGCGAAATGTCTCTCACCAATATTTTTTCTTCCGATTGCGAACATATTGAACATCCACCTACATAGGGAGGTATGATACTTATAATAAAATAAGAGAAATTAGATCGAAAACGGAAACATGTCTTTTTTCCAGTGAACTATTGGAGAATGGAACTGTATAGATATATTATAAAAACATTTCAATGAACCTTATGCCACGCACTTCAGTGTGACTTACTTCACAATTTTTGTAGTATATTTAAGTATTCCTACTAATGTCTCTCTCTCCGTCGAATCCAAGAGTAATCAAAGTGGAGGTGAAGTTGCTAACAACACTATCACGGTGTATGACAAGCGACATACGGCAGGCAGAATGTGCATACAGCGGTAAACAGAGAGTAGCCGAGCGATCTGGAGCGCCACGTTAAGGATCGCGCCGTCTCCTGCGTCGGAGGTTCAAATCGTCACTCGGGCATGGTTGGATGTGTTGCCCTTAGGTTAGTTTAGCTTAGTTTAAGTACTTTATAAGTCTAGAGACTGATGACAAACGTAGTTTGGTCCCATAGAATTACAAACGTTATACATTTTTGGTAAACAGAGGTACTTCCAAGTTATACCCGGCTACTGAAACTTCGAGGTATATCTTTATCATTCAGGGTTAATATTGCAGTTGAGTATACTATTATGTTTACAACACATAATTTTGTTACTGTTTCAGTAAATGTGAAGAGAGGGAAGGATTTATTGTTAATTAAGGGTAGTCAATATTTCATTTTAAAATATTCAGTATCATTCCAAGAAATGTTTTCCTCTGAGACGGTTACACATCAGTATTAAAAAAAGCGGCTCTCTTTTTTTTTTTTTTTTTTTTTTTTTTTTTTTTTTTTTTTTTTTTTTTTTTTTTTTTTTTTTTTTACAGAAACTCGGATATAAAAAAGTCTTGAAAAGTTAGTAAACATAAAAGCTGTATGACCTTCATGTCCAAGTTACTTCTCTAAAACTGGACGTTATGCATGGGTGTGAACATTCAGGACAGACGTTGCCTTCACTGATTAGTAGTGCATACTACTTTCACGTTTTAGCTTCTTGCTGTTTTCGTCAAAACGTTAGCACACAGCACAGTGAAAATACTGGGGTCAACTCAATAGATACCACTGTGCCTTAAGCAAACTATTATTCTTATTTGTAGGAACATGTGATGTCACTTCTTTTTGAAATCTTATGTACGGAATTGTTCATATAAACGTTTCACCCCAAATATCTTTGGAACAACAACAGATACAGAAAACTTATTTTCACAGTTTCGTCATAAGGCAGGGGATAATGAAAGTAAATACTAGGTAATAGTTTAAACCGCAAGCAAATGTTACTTTCAGCACAAACCTTTTTTAAATGAACATGCCGTATTATTTAGTCCGCAATCAATACCATAAAAATGACAAAATGGTTGACATTGATTGTGCTGCAATATGCGAATACCTTACCGTAAATGAGAAGTGAAATGAGGATTGAAATTAACGGAAGGCGTAGCTAGGGCACATCCCGAGACTCAAGCGTGAACCCACTGTCCGTAATCGTGATGTGTCTAATGCCGAACGTATTCCTGTATACACTGCTATTTACAGATCCGGAAACATTAAAAGGAGTTATCGGTTCAGATATGGGTATACAGTCCGGACCAGAAGACGTTCTTGTTAAGTGATTTTAGTTGTTTCACTACTCCAAATGTTCAAATGTTTGTAAAGCTTATGGGACTTAACTACGGGGTCATCAGTCCCTAAACTTACAAACTACTTATGAACTACTTACGAACTAGGACGGCACAAATATCCATGCCCGAGGGGGGATTCGAACCCCCGACCGTATTGGCCGTGCTGACCGTGACTGGAGCGCCTCAGTCACCTCGGCCACCGCGGCCGGCGTGTGTGATTGTCCGTAGGTTAGTTTACCTAGGTTTAAGAAATTTGTAAGCTACGGACTGATGACCACACCGTTTGGTCCGATAGGTTTACAAACATTTGAACATTTTCAAAACGGTTTGAATGTGTTTACAGGCTCTTGATATTTCGTCGCCCCCCGTCATCACAGCGCCAACCGAGGCCGTGGAGTTCGCTTATATCTCGCGCCGCCCCTGCCTATACCCAAACGCGATTGCATTCTGTTTAGTTCTTATGGGGATGTCCTTGCTGTAAACTAAAGTCAGTTGGTTAGGCCGTTCTATCCGACGTTTCCTTTACTTTTGCTTTAACTGAAAGGTATTCATCCGCAGATTTGTCATCAAGTATCGGAATTAAGTCTCTCAATCCCTTATTTTCATTCAAACGTGGTGTCATTCTATCCTTGCATTGAATATTTTAATCGGTTTGTTTTACGATATCTTCGGTTCTAATTACGGTACACAGTTCGTTTTGACCGAAGAATACTCAGCGGATTAAGCACTTACATTTGCACTTTTAAACACTTGAATTAATTGATTATGAAGAAAGCTATGTGTGAATATTCAACTTTACTTCCATTTTTTCTCAACATTCATCTTTATTTACGTATTACACCAGTATGTAATAAAATGGGGAAACCCATTTTAAAAAATACAGGTGATATCATTTTGACCTATGGCTGCGCCATCTAGCTGGCCAACCATAGCGCCATCTGTTTGGTTCTTTGTAGTTTTTTCGTTTGATGCTTATTTCGTGAGATATTTGGTTCGGTCACTACCAGTGGACCACCCTGTATATTTGTAAAATGGCGGGAGTAAAGAGTGAAAATGGGATGCGGCAGTACGATAGCAGCAGGTGCGTAAGTTCAGATATCTGCTTCTGGCGGTAGGCGTGCTAGAGTTGGTGCAGTCATGGTGGTCACTGTGTCCTCTTGACGAAGTACTCAGCGCAACTGCCTAAAGAAAGAGTCCGCGGTTAGAGTCCTGACTGCCCACAAATTTTCAACATTCCCCTTTGATTTAGGTCAGTGCCCACTGCCAGTCAAGTTCTAAACTTCCTTTGTTTTAGTTATCGTATGGATTTGTTTGTTGTTGAATCACCTCATCGGTATTCTCTCTCTCTCTCCCGTCTCTCTCTCTCTCTCTCTCTCTCTCTCTCTCTCTCTCTCTCTCTCTCTCTCTCTCTGTCTCTCTCTCTCTCTCTCTTTCGTTCATTTATATACAGTTCATCAATGGCCATGTAACTGATGTCATATTGAATCTGCGATTAGTACAGGTCGGTTGTTTATCGATTATATATACAATGGGAGAACGTCTGGAAGTTCCGCCCTCGAACGTTAATTGTCTGAATCGGAATGTCGTTGGTGGGAACCGCTCTTCCTAGAAAGAGCGGCGCGCAGCTGTCGAATGGCTCTATTCATAGGAATACTACAATAACAGCATTTCACCGGGACCTCAGCTATTCGTCTGGCTGTCGCTCACGGAAAAATAACAACTTTTGCCACTCGGGTGAAGGAAGCAGCCAGCTGCAAAAATGAATTCTTGCGACCAGTGTCTTGTGCGATGTCGCTATTTTTATTGCATTTATGGATAAGTTTTCATTTTCGCAGCTTCCAACGCGTTATTCAATCATGCTGCTTGTAACCTTAAATAAATTAAAGATACTTTCTAAAGTTATTGGTCGCAGTGTAACTTAATTCCATTAGTATGTTTAAACGAAACCGTTACTGTCACTGATATTGAATGAATCAAGGTTTAGCATCGGCGTATAGTCAATTGTAAGAACCGACAAGTATTAAATCTGTTGAAAACTGTTGAAGAGACAGACAGCAGTAAAACGGTTATTTTCACTCAATATGTTAAAAAAATATACCTCCAATGTGACCATACTTGACTCATAGAAATATTTTGCTACTCTGAATCAATGTAATTCCACAGCACAAATAATTAACGCATACCTGCATGCACACAAATAAAATCCCTTCCACTCACATGACTAGAGGTGTTAAAACTCGCACTATGTCACAACTATTTGAAAATTAGTTATATATTCTACAAACAAATTAAAAATTGGCAACTTAGAAGTCGATGTTCTGAATTCCACTCTCCATATTACAAGTAAGTAGACGATGTCATTTCAATCACTGGAATAGAATACGAGGCGCGTCCAGAAAGTAAGTTGCGGTTGGTAATAAAATGAAATTTTACTCAGATACAGAAGAAATGTTTATTGCACAAAATTCTACAACTCTTAAACCACTTTTCCACAAATTCCGAAATTTTGCAGGCATTTGTCATAGTGTGACAACAGGTTTTGTGTACCTTCTTCATAGAAATCTGCCGCCTGTGTCTTCAACCAGTTGGAAACAGTGGAATTTGGGAGAAATCCATAGCGAGAGCACTAATTGTAAACCTACGGTGTTCCTGGATCTTGTCATCAATCGCGTGAACCAGTTCTTCTGTAACCAAAGGTGGAAAAAAAGTTCAAATGTTTGTAGAACTTATTGGACTTACCTACGGGGTCATCAGTCCCTAAGCTTACAAACTGCTTATGAACTAGCTAAGACTAAGGACGGAACAAATATCCATGCCCGAGGGGGATTCGAACCCCCGACCGTAGTGGCCGTGCAGACCGTGACTGGAGCGCCTCAGTCCCCTCGGCCACCGCGGCCGGCCCAAAGGTGGACGCCCACTTCGTTCTTCATCGTGCACATCACTACGTCCGCCATTGAACTGTCGGACCCATGTTCTCACCATCGAATCACTTATCGCATTTCGTCCGTAAACATCGCAAATTTGCCGATAACCTTCACTTGGTTTCACTTTCCTTGCATTCAGAAACCGAATCACCGACCTTATTTTACAGGCGGCGGGATTTTCAATCAACGCTGACATTTCAAACAAGCTCAACAAAGCGTACGTAACTGACAGCGATCTCCAAATGGCGCACGTTCTTCTCCTTGATACACATCGTCTACAGCGCATGAACGTAAAAGTAAACAAAACATTGTAATAATAGAACGAATAGCAAAGGGCTGTAAAAGTTCCATTGCTGAAAGTTTGAAACAATAATGGAGAAACTATCACAGATAAAATACAAATAGGAATTAAGTTCCTACATTGAGACCCATTTCTGGGTAGCATTTCATACTAGACTGAAGTAAAGTAAAAGTCATTCGAATACATTTCAAAACTGGTAACAAGTTAGGACGGAATTTACCTTATTACAGTAACACGAAAATCCCACTACTCTGCACGAGTTCATTGTTTGGACTGTGACTGTACAAATCCAGAATAATCATTTAAGTTTCGTTTCAAGCAACACACCTTATCACTAGGCATTCGCCTAAATTCAGTGTATCCATCTAAAGAGAAAATACTAGATATCTTAGAAGCTCCAAAAATTTGAAAATACGTAAAACATATTATGTACTATTAAATAGTGTTAACATTTTAGCTGTGTGTCCTTTACATCTCATAGACACCACTTGACAAATAAGTCACACTTAAAATTTGTCTTTTACGACAGAGAAATGAACCTGTGACCACATGGAACTACGCTCTTTTAGTTGTTTCATTTTTCTCATTTCCAATTCCTTACAACCATCAGTGAAGGAGCTAAAAATAATCACTTTTTGAAGTTTCACTAGTTCCCATAAAGTTGTAATAAAAATACATGTCACATTAAGCAAACAAATTCACTTGATGATAAACGTTTATACCATCGACATCTATTGCGGAAGTAAGATAATAATAAAATAAACAATGTCAGTCATCAGTAAAGCTTATTGTTTTTATGTTTATTAATCTAGACGCTGTTACGCTTCAACCGATTAAACAGGTGCTATGACAAATTACGCTTAATAACCTTGTTCTAGTAGTAAACACTGTAATTACGTCCTAGTTATAGCGTAAGCATGTTCAAGGATAGTTGTAATCAACCAATACAATTAACTAGTATTATTACGATGTACGTCGACCATTATTATTAATATTTATAATAAATAATACAATCCACCTAACGTAATCAGGTGTTATTTTAGCATTTAATAAGTTTTATTGGATAACTATCATTCATTGTGCCTAGAAGCAATACCACACAGCCACGGCGGATTAGCCGCGCTTACTGGGGCACCGTGCTGCGTTGCGCGCGGCCTTTCGCCGTCGGGGTTTCGAGTCCCCCCTTGGGCATGAGTGTTTGTGTTGTCCTTAGGTTAGGTTGAGTAGTTTGTAAGCTACGGACTAATAACCCAGTAGTTGCGTCCGATAGATTTACAAACATTTTAATACCAAACAATGAAAGTATCTTCAAGTGATATCCGAAAGAACAGACACCACACATATATACCAATTTCTGTTTCTTTGGTTAAAATGTTCTTTATGGTCCTAGTACGAATTTTAGCGAAAGATAAATTGGAGATGTAGCCCGGGGAATTAAAAAAATCCAGCTAATCTGAAAATGCTTTTTTGTACGAACTGAACACCATTACTCACAATTCGAACCCTCTTTTTTCTTTTTTTGTTCGTTATGCCTCCATTACAGAGTTGTGGAAAACAATTTTTAGTATAGTTCCATAGGAGAGTGTGAAATTCGAACTGATCTGAAACACTTAATTTTTGTTCACACCGTCCAAAATGACAATTATTAACATACTTAGTTTGAGTAATAACCACAAAATTTGCTTTCACGGAGTAGGATTTTATGATACCAGTTTTGCTGAATGTTTGTATGCATTATGTGTATGGACGTATGTTTCACATATCCTTCTGAAACACTGGAGGGACTCAGCCAGTCTTACTGCAAATATAACTTACTGTTTTGAACTGGAGTGGTACACATATTAATTACAATATGGGCTGATACTCTGTGAAGATCAGGTGTGATGATAGCGTGATGGAGAGATAATGTAGGAGGAGGAGATGCACACAAGGTGGAAGGAGGAGAGGCACTGAGATAGAATGCACTAATAGAAAATTGGGATACATAAATGTTTGTAGTATCCTAGTTTTTCAGCCAGTATTGTCTTTCTTACACGAACAGTTTTCATGTGTACATACTAAGGAGTAAACATGATCTAAGCCTACATTGTAAACTAGCAGTAAGAAGCCAGCCAACGAATGTCTGCAGTTTCGGAGCTGAATCAGCACTTCCTTAAACTATAGTTATCGAACTGCCAAATTATTCTCCACTCTTTTGTGGGTTTCCAATGGTGTTGTCATTAATATTGTACTTTTCGTTTATTTTCCTAGTGACATTCGCACGTACAAATGTTACAGTGGCAAACCTGTCTTTGTACAATTCTCGTTCAGTTCAGAATACGTATGTTTTAGATATTTTTACAGTCGTGACATCCAAGATAATACCGCTTTACTTCTTGAAGAATACACGTGAGAATGAAATACCAATAAATTAATATGCGAACACAAAAATTAAGTACTTTATTTGAATTAGTTCAACAATATAACGTACACAGAGAAAGGATGTTTGTATATAGCCATTAAGAATGGTTTCCATATCTATAACTGTAATGTTACTTTACCTATTTTACAAATAAAATATCCGACTGACATAATAATAATAGTACGTGAATATAAAACTACTCCCAGTTTCAGATCTCTCTATCGATAGGGTCCTATGGTGGAAATGAGACACTTAAGTAACAAGGTTTGGTGAAAACGTAAAAGGTCTGTTGTTTTATTTACGTTTAGGCAAAAATTTGACGAAAAAATTTCTCAATACCCTGCTTTTACAATAAATAATGTTTCTTGTGAAATATCGTCTTTTTTACTGAATTACGCTTCATTCCATATACGAATGGTAGGGCATCGGTTTCAATGGTGTATTTTTCCAGTAAGTGAGTTTTCCGGAATAAATTTACTTGATTTTCTATTATATTAACATCTGACGGAGTCACAACAATGCAAGCCAGGGTTTAACTATTTGGAAGGAATGTAATACATCAGAATAAATGTAAGAAATATCATAAACATGAGTGTAATAATTAATATAACTACTGATGAAACATTGAAATACCACTACATACGAATTAAAGTAGTCTATCAGCCCTGAAATACCAGACAGATATATAATTTGGTGACCAAAATTATGCAACAAACAAAAATTTTCAAGTTGCGTTTGTTTTGTCGTAATACAGTACTCACAGTCGTTAGTGAAGTAGAAGAATCTAAGAAATACAGGAGGGAAACAGCTGCTACTTCCGTAATGGCACAGTTTGGCATACACTGTCACGACGCTGCGAAGTAGCGCTCCAAGCGACCGGCAAACCACATTTTTGAACACGATTTTGGATGAGTGTGAATAGTGTCGTTTATGTAGGTTTTAACGTACTTTTTCCAGTATAGAACGTATTCAAGTGTCACAAAACTGGTAATAACTACTTAATAGCTCCTGATTTGTGATTTTTTGGTTTCCCAAGATCCCTGGAAAGGTATGAAACGGAACATTACGTGATAGTTTATTTCAGATTCTCTTGTAACCTGCAGGTATTTACAGAAGAATTTAATTTCTTTAGGCAACAAAAGCAGCTAGTAAACGTTACAAGAGTTGAACTATAGCAGAAAGACGTCGCTATTCTATTCAGGAACATTAAGGTTTGTTCACTACAATTCCAATCAAATCATTGAGTCTAGAACGTAGGAAACTTGTTGGAATGCAATACCCACATTACATAATGTTTCAAATCAGCCACCACACCTGTTGCTGAAGGAAAAACTTCACAGCAGCGGTGGAGTAGCCGAACGGTCTAAAGCGTCTCGCTGCGGAGCGCGCGGTTGCTCGCCGTGGAGGTTCGAGTCCTCCCTGGGGCATCGGTATGTGTGTTGTCCTTTGGTTAGTTTACCTAGGTTTAAGTAGTTTGTAAGCTACGGACTGATGACCACGCAGTTTGGTCCGATAGATTTACAAACATTTGAAAAACCTCACAGACCTTGCAATAAAAAGTCTCAAGCAATAAAACTGTTTCCTAATAAAAAAGAAACCACTTCCATATTTGTTGCTGTATTTTCAAGATATTCCCTATTTAAACAAAAGTATTTACATTTAAAAATATATGTATGGAAAGGACTATTTAGGTGTAATACTGTGTGAATCCTTAGTCTCTAGACTGAATTGTTACGCGTCAAAGAAACTGCCTATTATAGAAAAAACAGACCACAACAGAAATTATATTTCCTATCTGTTTATATCCTCTTTCTGCTGTGAAAGCTGGAAATACACATATTCCTAAATATTTCTTCATGAATGTGTTGTTGCTTTTATCACTGAAATAAAGAATTTCGGGATTTTTTTATATTTAACAATTATTCATGTCTCTTTATATTTTACTAATGGTTAATAACTATTTCTTTAATTAATTAGGAAAGTAATTATATGTAACATGATTCTTACGGTGCGTTGCCCACCGCTAGGAGCGCTAGTGTCGTTTCAACTGTCAGTCGGTAATAAATTTCACACAATTCAGTGTTGCACACTGTATGGTAGACCGTGACCATGGCAGTCAACAAGATTTTCTTCATTTCTTCCAACGTCACGGAGTTTCGTCCACAACCAGATAGCTGGGTAGTATGGTCAGCATGAGGTGAACACCTCTGGTAGTATTACATGTCTGACAACGACGAGGCATGGTGCGAATGACGTCATCAAACTCATGTCGAGGCAAAAACGTCTATTCGTCAGAGTTTGTCGCAAGTGCTGAAAAGTGGTTGGTGGGTACTGATGTGAAGCAGCCTAGAGCTCCATAAGAGCTTCCCAGGCGTGCTCTAAGAGATCCACAACGCGTCCAGTATCTTACAGCAAGACATCAACCTCCAGTGTTGAATGAGGTCGATCATTATCGCTCACCAATGTGAAGTCTTGGTCTATAACGCCTCGAACAGCCATATGTGAGGTCCCAAATCTCGGTGGGATATCTCTCGGCACTTAGATTTGGCCCACCCATGCGGAATCCTCTTCCTTTTCGGTTCCAAAATTTATGGACCCAGAGATGATAATCCCCGAAGAATAGCCCCCAAAATCTTGACTCAACTATGAAAAGAACATGGGCTCACTGTTCGACCATTGGTACGATGACGACTACAGAAGTCCCATTTGCAAACACACGGCAGGGTTACTTATACAGAAGGTTTTTGAAAATAAAGTCACTTCGACGAAGCGATCTGAATGCTGTTTGCCTCGATAAATTACTTTGTGGACTTGCATTTCTGATGTTACACGTGATCGGCCCTGCCCTATTATTCCTAATGAAATCTGGATCTATATTGACGATTCACATTACAATGGTCACAATATTTTGAGACTGCCATGACTTTATTCTTCCCGTGGTCCTTCAGCGCCGAGAGTCAGGTAGGCATCTTTGTAAGTCATACAGCAACGTCTGTGATTGCGTTCACAGTTATTGTGGATGTGGGAGTACCCAGAACACACTACCCATTTTAAAAAGTAGGCTGACGTCATCGTTTGCAAGTTTGTACGCTGATCGGAAGCGATCCACAGCGTCCACAGGACGTTTATACTGGCATTTATCGACAATTTGAGACCATATAGTGATCTCGACACAGGATGGGAAAAAAGGTTTTTCTTTTAATTTTGAACACCAGTATATTCTTTACGTATTAAGTAGTGTGTCCGTGTGTTTGTGCTAATTGAATTGCATGAAGATTACATTTTTGTTCCAGTCCTGATGACATTTTGTACACTTTAAACCATGAGAACAGTCACTTTGGGTGTAAGGATGACGTAGAACTTACAGTTCAGGAGATACGACTTAATGAACAATGAAATGCGCGAAAAATTGCTGCATCACGTTACAATGTTGCACATATTCTCCTAAATTACAGAACTATTTCAACCAAATTCGGTGCAAATATTCCTTACCGTGAGGTAACAATAGCTACGGTATATGTATCAGGAGATATTATAAATAATTAGATACATGGTAAATCATCCAGTCATGAAAAAGTTTTCTATTTTTGCAACGTTTTAATTGGTAACTACATTCGCAAATAATTTTCATTTGCAGACTCGTAATATTCCACTCGACGCACGTGGAGAATTACATTATTTTGTGTCACATTGGTCAGAAATAATTAGGTCATGAAAATTGACTAGCATAAAAACGAAACTACAGGCTGAAAAACACTACAGACAGAGGAGAAATAGAGAGAGTGGGGCGTAAAGTGATAGATTGAGGGGTAAGAAGGAGATGAACTAACATAAGTATGGAATAAGTATATACCCGGGCAACGCCAGTTTTTCACCTTGTACCAGTATATTCAATATATAGCAGGTATAGGGAAAAAATTAATTTTAGGATTAATCCGTATAATGTCCTTGTATTTCCCCCTTTGGTAAGAAACGTCACTGTGGAAATCTTTTACAGGCATGGATAGAAAACTGAAAAGCCAGAAACGAAACAAACACAATAACAGGGCTTACAACACCCGGCACAAAGCTATCAAGCGGTGAAGCCCGCTGCTGCGATACGACTGTGACAGCGCCTCATCTGCTGGCAACAATGGCTGCGTCGTTGTCTCGAAAACTGCGGTGTTTCTGACTGTTAGCTGGCACACGTGTTGACTTGTTTTGGTCCCACGTCCATACAGTGGAGTTTCATGGAAACGGCGTTGTGGTGTTCGCCATGTTCTCGTGAAGCTTACATGTTACAAGGAGTAATCTGAAAATATTTCTTTATTTCTATGTTTCAGGTACGTCAGCTATATCTACATCTACAAGGGATACTCTGAAAATCACATTTAAGTGCCTGGCCCTGCCGAGGAAAGATCATCTTGTACTGAGTGAGTAATTATTTATTCTAGTGATTACTTTGGTAAGTGGCTAACAATTATTTTCGTGTTTAGTTACGTGGGAGAAATTCTTAACAACAGCGGACAGAACATTACAATTAAATGTTCAATTTCGTTATACCGATTTGTAATTTTTTTGAGATTTTAACTTCGGAGAAAATTATTTTTCTCTTTTTACTCCTATGTAATGCGTCGGAAGAAATCATAATCGACAGAATGACGTGTATGGTACTTTCCACACTTCTACTCATCACTAATATTTTATTTATATAAGTCCTTGAATTAATGACTGACGGTAAGTACGCATGTGGCTCCTGTAAACCATTGTTAGTCTATTATTAGAGCGTTGTCCGACCTATACTGTCCTCTGACTTTATCAGATACTGTTGACTGCTGTATGCTGGATTCAATCGAAACATGAAATCGACGTTTCTTTGGCGACTGAATTTATATGAAATAGTACCAACGGATTTTTGCAGCGCTGTGACTGCTTCCCCAGGACTTTTACGTGCGCCATAATTTATAACCTCATTATTAATTAAAAGACACGTCTCATATGTATTATATACAGAACAGGCAGCTTGCACCATTTTAGTCATTAGGACAATAATCAGACAGCATAATTAAAAAAAATGAAATAAAATAAAAA
Source organism: Locusta migratoria (assembly GCA_026315105.1). Lineage (NCBI taxonomy): Eukaryota > Metazoa > Arthropoda > Insecta > Orthoptera > Acrididae > Locusta > Locusta migratoria. Next base: position 432,910,882 of record CM048747.1, read on the forward strand.
ATAAAAAAGTGAGCCTAACCGCTTCTTTCATTCTAAGAAAAATGTTCAAGTATTTAAACTTAAGTGACCAAATTGCTAAGGGTCATCTGTCTCTAAACTACTTAAATTAAGGACTCACATACTCAAAATTCCTTAGGGACGACTCGAAATTCCGACGGGAGTGGCCCCTCTATCCCTGACATAACGCCTTAGACAGTGTAACTCTTGGATAGTAAAGTTGGTGCGAAGGAAACCCCTTTGTAGTGATATGAAACGGTATTTACAGTGTCAGATCTCAGATTAGTGGCGGCCAATGAAGTTGAGATATGGCATGCCATACTTAGTCTGCTGTCTGTAGAACTGTACGGGGTGGTTTGATAAAAAAAGGTTTATAAATGACAGGGCACAGGGGAGTACAATAAGGATTGGTAAATTCATAACCAGTAACCACAGACACCATATGGACCTAATAAACGGCAATACAGTCATTTACTCGAGTGCCAGAAATGGACACCGACTACATCAGATGCTCAAAGTTACATGTAGATGCACCGAAACACGCCTGAAATCGACGCTTCATCTGAGTGGCGCGCTCTCTGAAAGCTACTTGGTGAATGCTATAATAATTGGAGCAATATAGATCGCAATATGATATTCATTCTATTGTAATCATCGGTTTCTATCAATAAAGAATATCGTCAGATCATGTCCATGGTGAACTGGCCCGTCTGTTGCTCCTCAGTATCATTTTGCGATCTAGACTGCTGCAATTATTATAGTATTTACAATTTTTTGACCGCTGTTTACCACGTGAACAATGTTCCATAAAATTTAACTTACTTGCTATTTTTCAAGATTACTGCTGCCGCAACCATCCACATCACTAGGTTCTTCGGCGATGCAACAGATGTTTCATAAACAAAGTCCTTCAGATACCCTCAAAAGAAAATATAGACTGATATAAGGTGATTGTGAAGATCAGCCGACTGCCCCAACACATCTCATCCAACTCGAGAGAAAGGTTGCCCAAAGGTATTCATTCCATGCCTGCTGAATCGGAGTTTCCGTCGTGCTGAATGCGACAAAATGGCATGGAAACGTCATTCAGCATGTCCAGCGGATCCTGTTACTGGACGATGAGAAGTTTGGACAAGTAGTCTCCTACAATGCCATCCCGCATGTGGAGGCAAATCCCTATTGTGATATTTGGACCTCTGATTCGTATAGATTCATTGACTCTTGCTGTAAGCGCCATGTGCTATGACCATACGTAATTTTTTTTATATAAATCGCTGTATTCACCACAGAAATGTATCAGAAAGTCAGACCAGTTAATGTAATGAAAGAACACACATCCAGAAGTGTTCCATCACCTTGGTTCCAAGGTCTCCTGAACAATGATGTAGAATGTGTGTATTTCATAAGAACACATTTCCTGTTACGTCTCCAGAAAGCAGCGGGTTCGAAAGGTGGACTGTGATTAGCAAGGACATGGAAATGGGTGTGTAACTAAAAAAATTGATTAGTTCACAAACACTTTCATTATAGATCAAATGAATACTTTGCTGTGCTTGCATGGTACACAATTTTTCCCATCTAATATAATTCTTCAATGTATCATGAAGACGCCTGCCAAAGGCTAATGTTACGTGCTTGTGCTAGACTGCTGGCTCTTGTGGATGGAACTCTTCTGATGACTCCTAGATCGAATCTGTAGAATCTTTCGTGTTACTGTTGTGCGCCGGCCCCTTCTTCGAAGCTAGCAAAGAGGTACAAATACTGCGGGCGCCACTGGCTGCCGAAGTACTACAGAGAGATTTGTCGCCCGTGTTGTAGTAACTTTGCGACTTGTGGAGACCCCGACGTTGTGCCGAATAGCGACGCTACAACATTCGCCGTGGCTACAAGGTCAGTTACGAAGTTAGATCGTAACCGCATTGTAAGTTTGTGTCAGAAGGGACTATTATCAATTGTTGTTATCAGACGTCTACCAGTGAATTGAAGTGATGCTCGGACATGGAACAGGTAAAGAGATGAACTGTCGATGTCTTGTCTCGCTATGACCGCTCAAAGGATATCACAGGATCTGAGGGCCGGTACGTACATACCCCAGCTCAGAGCAACACAGAAAATTGTTTTCGTGTAGCTACAGGACATCGTCTTTCGACTCACATTGTACATAGTAGGCCGAATGACAGGTAACTTCGCTCTCGACGTCCATGGAGAGGCCCTATTATGTCTCCTGGGTACCATATAGCGCGGTACAGATTGGTCCAATAATATGCCGAATGGATTTGTCAGAATTGTCATCAGGTGTTAATCCTAAATCAGATTCACGTAGGCCTCGTCGGAGAGGTGTTTGGAGCCAGCCTGGTCAGCCTGACCAATGAGACACGTCACCCAGCGATTGCAGCTAGATGGTGGTGCCCAGATAGTATTGGGTGCCATTATGTGAGGCCACCTCGCGCTTTAGAATTTCTAGGATCACTTATGTACTTTTGCGGATTGTACGACTCAAAACTTTACGCCTTGCCTGGGCCAGTCAACACTGACATTGCACTGTTAGCTGCTCGTAGAAGGCAATCAAACGGCTAAACGGTACATGGATGAAATCGTCAGACATATAGAGCTACTTTATCGGCAACATTTGGACGAGGGATTCGTCTTAATGGACGAGACTTTTCGCGCTCATCGTAATACGTTCCTTCATAATAACGACATCGTAAGGTTAGAATGGCCAGCATGTTCTTCATACATAAAACCTATGAAATAGGCCTGGGATACATTGAAAAGGGTTCTCTTAGAGAAACACGACAAGCCAACCATGAATCGCCGTTGAAGAATGGGGCAATGTGGACCAACAGTCCCTTGATGATGTAGCGGACAGTATTCATCATCAAACATCAGTGGAAGGCGACGTAGTACTGGCTATTACTGGTGTATGCTGCAATCTGGAACACAAATTCAAAATGTTACGTTATTGCCGTACAAATTGTCAATTTCTCTATTCATAAACAATAAAGGGAGCTGAAATGTTTTATTTCTATATCTACGTTCTATTTTAATGAAATGATCATGAATGCAACAAATTTTTCATTTGTGTGTCTCATCAGTTCAATTTTTCCTTTTTGTTTTCTTGTCTACACAGCTTTGTCTGTGTGTTTGAATACTGTGTGACAATTTGAATACCAGTCTCGGTGTACCCCATTTGCAAATCTGTGAAACGCTCGCTTTATAGAAGTAGTAAATCACGCCTCTGTAGCTAAGACTGTCGTAAGCCATGTCATCCAGGAGCACCTGATGAAGATGTTACTGTCGCAATGGGCTGAATAAGAGAAGTACCGTAACCGCAGTGGTAACATTTCTTGGCGGAAGATTGCTGTTCAAGGCTGTTTTATATTAGGACTATGAAATGCATCTTACCTCCAAGTGCTTTTCTTTCTCATTTAAACCTCTTAAGAATTTTGTGTATGGTGGAACTGAGATGCGTAATATATTCTAATGAAATTTTATATTTCCGGTGGAAACAAGAAAAGTTACTACACTGCTTTCGACAGCCTTGTCTACGTTCCACGTGTTGGACCTTCTATTCTTAATCGCATTCTTTCTTTATACAACTGTCAAGTCTCTTCATTTACACTAATCTGTGATGGTATTTTTACAGTATTTCTGCGCTCAGTGTTCATTAGATGCCAGGAAACTGGTATTTGTGAGTAGATGTTAAGGTTTGCAGTCTGCTGCTCGATGAATTATTACTTCACTCACGAAGATACGTCGTTCGTTACTGCAAGAGATAGGAAAACAAATGTGTATACTATACGTAACTGTTATTGCCAAATACTGATGTAAAGCAATCTACATTCCAAGCACAAATGTTTACATCGTTAGCAACGATAATAAGGTGTGTTTGTAGCAGTAAATTACTGGTTCGCTTATTTTGTATCACACAGTATTCATACTATCACGTCGTACATAGAATGAAGTCCAAATAGAAATTCAGTGTTGCCCATCAAATACTCCACAGGACAGAACCAACGTTATTACGATCAACAACGAACTCCAGTCCAGAACTGAAGCCGTAGACGGTGAGCGTTGCTGTTTCACAAACATTGAATATTACGGAATAATCAGACGTACCAAAGTATAATCATTTCGGAAATCGGGTGTAACAGACAAATCTATACCATTAGTGGGCTAACTTGGGTCATTTGGCGCAATCGCTTTTGATTTTTCCTACACCAAAGTTTCCAGAGACATCATTTTTTTTAATAAATATTTCTTATACGTCTTCCCGAAATTTGGAGTCAGTTCATTAATTTTTAAAACCTGATATTAATAATTTAACACAATTAGAGTCTTGTAAATTTTTAAAAGAAACGTGGACGTGAAAATGACTGAAAAGTTGAGCAAAACAATTTGCTTCCATTTGAAAGACAAATTCTTCCCGTTTCCAAAAATTTACGGTTTATTTACTTTTAACTAGTTAATGTAGTCGTAAACGCTCTTTGAACAATTGTCCACATACTGGTCACGGTGATGCTTAAGTTAAGAAATATCACCATAAACATTCTATAAATAATAAAAAAATGAAGCCAATATACAGGAACGTTGCAGGTAAATAATTGCTTAGCAAATGTCTACATGGCCGTACACAAAGTCCAAATGAGAGTTTCGACAGTTGTGTGGCAACGAGTACAGAAAGTGTTTGTTGGATGGACAGTACTCAGAATAGGAGTGATGGAAGCTGTCAGGTGTTTCACTGATGGTGTAATTAACAGGGCAAAAATAATGAACGCAAATTAGGCACCCAACCAGGCTGCTCTATCGTAGATTGTCAGTGTCTAGTAGAAGCTGAAAGGGCTCCTTAAGCCATCACTAAAGTGTCCAGAATAAGGAAAAAACTCATGACAAAGTGTGCAGAGGATAAAAAAGCAGCTGACCAGCAAGATTATGCCACTGCAATGTTCTGAAATAGGCATACAGTGAGCCGAAAACACTGTGAAACTTTCTTTCTCATCTTCTCGATACAGCATTTTCAGAACATTAGGTACATATATCTTCATATTGGTTTTTTCTATATTTACCAAATATCTCACAATTAAAGAATGGGACAGTATCAACGTATTACGCGTAATATATTTCAGAAAAAACCTATTTATGTCATCCTGTACATAATTAAATGGTGATTTTTAGACAAAATAGTAATGAAGTGTAATAAGGGTTTTTCTATTTCTTCAGATATTCTCCAAACTTCAAAACAAGAGGCATAATATATTCCTACGAATGTTGACAGCAGTCTGCGACAGTCTAAATGCTATTAGATTGCCGATGTGCCAGAAAATGATTCCAGAGTGCCAACGTGTTTATGAAATCATGTATTAGTCAAAATATTGTAATTCTTAAATTATAACAGATATTTCAATAAATTTACGCCGGCCGCGGTGGCAGAGGGGACTGAGGCGCTTCAGTCACGGTCTGCACGGCCACTACGGTCGGGGGTTCGAATCCCCCCTCGGGCATGGATATTTGTGCCGTCCTTAGTTGTAGGTAGTTCATAAGTAGTTTGTAAGTTTAGGGACTGATGACCCCGTAGTTAAGTCCCATAAGCTTAACAAACATTTTTGAATAAATTTACTATTACGGCTTGAGTTAATGTCAATCAGTGTTGGTGCAAAATCACAAATTTCTTTATAGCTTTATAGATCAAGAGTGACGTGCACCGAAAGCAATATATGAAAATGCAGCCTTTTCACGTCCAGGTCGCCTTAAATCGTATTGCCGTCATTTGACTGTATTTTGAGTTGATTGGATGGTCCGGATTTAGACCTTACGCCATTTTCAGGTACTGTGTCAAAACCATCAGTCTTCATAACTCGTGGCTAAAATGTAGACTGAATTATGTACATTAGTTGATTCACAAGTAGATTTAACAACATATTGTCTATTCCAGACCTCGTGAACCAGATATGAAAATCTACGACCAGTTACTATAATGTTAATGTGTTTTCATGCCCAATTGATCTGTGTTTTCAACGAGTCAAAAATCCTGATATTACAGTAAATAACACGCACAGACAAAAAACGCAATGTCACTGCAAAGAAAATACTGCGGTTACAAACTGTACTAATCTGTGGCAGCATTGTTCTCGGAAGTCAAATTAAGCATTCTCCCTGTATTTGCCAGATCCAGCAATACGTGTTTTCCAACAGGCTGCACACACAGCTCCAAATATTTTCGAAACTGTGTTTTGCTTCCACGCTTAATTTCAAATACTCTGGTGTCCAGTGTTACAACACCAAACGGAAATTATTAAGGGTACGTTTATTTAGCCACAAAACACAGTAAACAGGTGACGGTAAAATGGAACACTATAATGAATGCACAACAGAAACAACTGGTACATGCTTAACGGTAGACAGTATAATTTTCTTAATTTTTTTCCAGCATTGGGGATTCGCACAAACAACCTGACAGCTGGAAGTGGATTACGAAGGCTACACAACGAGGCAAGCTGCGAATGATATCTTCAATCTCATATCGAGGCAGTATTCTTCCTGCAAAGCTGCTCACAAGTTTTAATAGGTACTTGTTGATTGCTGACGTGATATAACCCGTCTCCCAAGTGTAAAAATGATAGAATTTTAGTGAACATATGGGGCCAAACTATTGTGGTTGTAAGACCATAGGCTTACAATCTACTTAAACTAACCAAAGGACAATACACATACCCATTCCCGATGGAGGACTCGATCCTCCAGCAGGAGCGACCCCCCGAGTCGCTGACATGGCGCCTAGAACCTCTTGGCCGTTCCCGCGTCCGTCAGTAGGTACTGTAGATATTACCTGTCAATGTACAATTACCGTATTTCCTGTCATTAATTTACAAATGCTAATAATTTTTAAACATACTCCATGTAAAACAACATGTGACCGCTCTTGTCATCTAATTTGCTTTGCCTTTATAATAATAAGCAAAACACAATATCTGTACTATAGCAAATATTTCGTTAAAGCATTACTTACAATATTCAAAAGATTCGCTTTTTGTAAACAATAATATCTTAGAAGAAGATCTTGCACTAAGATCAATGATAAGGTCTATGACACATTTAAAAATGACTCTCACTTGTAGTAGGAGGAGGAAGTAGAACATTTGATGAGTCTTGCTACGTACTTTATATTACAGTTACAGGGCTACACAGTGCGTAGATATATATATATAAAGAAGGTGCTATACATAGTCATTTTTTATTTTTTCATTTTACGTATTCCAATGGTTTACTATTTTTATTACTTGTGTTAGCACAAGTAAAAAAGTAAAAGACAAGTTCAATTAAAGGTTACAGTTGCAGCGTCGATAGTAGTACATTTTACAGGCTATACAAGGGGTAGGCACAAATTATGGTATGAGCAATTAAAAATTACTAAGTAAAACCGGAATTATATTTAATGCCTATCACGGTTACAATGTGCGTGATGCATATAGTAAGCGTTAATTCACCTTGTTAAAAGCTAAAACAGATGAGTGTATATATGGTACGAGCCTAAAGAAGGATAATTATGGAAGTGGTACAATTCTAAAAGGAATAAGTTCATGTTTGGTTCACTTTATTGAAGAACAGTATTTATTTTAGTACATGATATATGCCAAATGTCCTAAGTAAAACGATTATAAATCCATTACTAACACTACTACATATAACAATTAAGAAGTAAATTCCTGTTTACGTAATCATGAGATGCTGTCTAAAATCTGTAATTGTTTCTTGAAGTTGACTAAAAGCAAGCGCATGCTCAAGATTCCTCTTAGATGTACAATACATGAAAACTATTTCTGAGAACAGTGCTGGGGATATGAGCCAAATTTATGCATTTTTACCAAATATGTAGTAATACCATTAATCTCGTAGTATTAATTGCATGATTACGTAGGCAACGAGACAATCTCAAACGCCACTGGGATGGTTCAGTGGAAACAGATTAGGCAAGTCCACATAAGTTCGGCAATAAGGTTCTTACCATATTTGTACACAAAATCATGATTATGCTTATCCGTGACTATGAATCTTTAATTGTAATGTGTCACAGAACTGCAAGAATGAACATAGCAACGACTCAATAAGACTGAATAAAAATGCGAAGAAACTAGGCATAGTTCTCTACAGTAACATCCAATCGTACCCAACGAAGTGAGATCCGCAGATTGCAGAAAATCATACAAAACGATACCTATAAAATTTCCTGTCCTTTTAACACAATCCAAATAGAATTAATATAAGGTAGCAAAAGGGTGGAACAAATAATCCTCCCTGATTTTGTTTTTTAATCTTTTCTGCCCCGGTACAGGAAAATTAAACTACTAAAACATAAAGGGGCCTACTTGCCATCGCCACTTCTACCCTAATAACAAAAAAAAAAAAAGTAAAAAAAAAAATAAAGATCAAACACACAACTGTACTTCTTCACACGTTCACTCCTGTCTGTACCTACCGCAAACCAGACTGATGGAAGAAGTGGGAGAAGGAAAGTATAGGGTATAGAAAGAATTATTTTCCATGTTTTATTGTGCGTTTATTTTATTATTATTATTATTTAAATTTTCTATGTCTTGTTTCCTCTATGCAGTTACACACACGCCTTCAGTGGCGAAACATCCTAATTTGTCTACTCGTAATTTTTGTAGGGGTTCCGATTGCTGTTGTTCAGGACTCGTATTACTAGAACACCATATATTGTTCGTAATATTAATTACTTTATTGTGAAGGCAACGATACAAACGCAAACGCCACTGTGTTGATTCAGTGCAAACAGGTAAGACAAGTCCAAATAAGTTTGGACGTTCCAGGTGGGAGGCAGATCGTGAAAGACGCTCTTTTTAAAAAAATTGAGAAGAACTCTTTGTATCTGGGGTTACGATCGATTGCGCTGTGTGGATCATTGAACTACGTCCAATAATCCCCTTCCGATTTCTCGTCGCGGTCGAAAAGGTAGCGGACGGTGTGACCGCGTATCAAGTTCACAACGGCAGTTTTCGTCGCCAGGTAATAAATCATGTCCGGAAATAGCAGCGTCTGGAATGAGAACTGAGCAGGTGTACGTCGGGTGAGAAAAGCCAGAATACGTTGTGCGAGTCTCCAGACGTCGGACTACGGACCACATTCGACCCCATCGTGAATACATAAAGGTGTGTTAGCGAGACGAATACGTGCAGATGAAAATGGTTCACTTGTTTGACGGTGATATACAAGGTGGGCTGGACGCTGGAATTGAGAAAAACTGCTTTCCATTCACGACGCCGTATGATTTGGGGAAACTTGTGTCCAATAGGATTGGGGGGCTGATGTAGTTAGAGCGCCTCATAGAAAGTCTTTGCCCGTAGTATTCGTAAAAAAGTAGGGATTGGTAAATGTACCTTAATTCCAGAAAAAAAGGGGCTGGAATGTAAGATTTACTGGGGATATTCGCGTAAAACCCGTTCGGTAACGCTCGTTGGCCTGTGTCGCAAGCAAACAGTGCCGTAACTTTTTTGAGACATGGAATAGACTGACTCAACCATGCTCCTACGGGAGAGAAAGAGGCATATTCGATCTTGAATAACAGCCCTGTAAAGACAAAGACTGCCATGGCCATCATCACGCGACGGGCAACAGTTAACGGAATCGGGGACATTTGGAGGATGCGAGAGACGTGGTAGACGCTCACATATCGCGCACGTTGAATTACTCGTATATCGAGGGATCTAAACTGGTGTTGAAAGAGGCTTTCCCGGATAGTTTGAGGAGACGCCTGGCATTTAAGATCATTCGTGATGTCAATACCTAAGTAGCCAACCGTTGCGGCCACACTTAGGGGGGTGACGCATCTAGCGGGTAAACCCTCTCCAAAGAGCAGAACCTACGATTTGGAAACGTTGAGACAACTACCCGATGCCTGGCCATGTTGTAACCCATGTAAGAGCAAGAACGTCGTCTTCATTGCGTTGGTAGAGCCTGAGATTATCAGCGTATGCCACACAGCAGAATCTGAGTCCTTCCAAAGACATTCCCATCAGGCGTTGGTGACGTCCTTGGAGCAGAGGTTCTAAGAGAAATGCGAACAGAATTGTAGAAAGTGGGCAACACTATCTGACAGACCTCGCAATCGTAAGAGGCGCAGTAAGGCATCCGTTATACTCTGGAAGCTGCGCCGCTCGAAAGGCGCTTTACCACTATTACTATTTGCGCAGAAAAGCCCATGTGTTGGAGGACCGTCGACAGTAGTGTGATCTACACGATTGAATGCCTGACTGAAGTCAAGCGAAGCCAGTGCACCAGGCGGATGTCCTCGGCAAGCGCAATCATTTCCCTTTAAAGGCGAAGGGCCGTTCGAATATTTATGGCTTCTTGAGTCGGGATACTAACAAACGGGTGAATATTTTCAAATCACTATTGAGAAGGGTAATATAAATAATCTACGAACTAGAACCCTCTAGCTTACGTGGTAACTGTATACTTAAGTTCACCTGTTCAGTCGAGCGCGGTGACCGAGCGGTCTGCGGCACGCCAGTCACGTTCTGCACGGCCACTGCGGTTGAGGGTTCGAATGCCCCCCTCGGGCATTGATATTCGTGCCGTCCTTAGAATTAGCTAGTTCATAAGTAGTTTGTAGGTTTAGGGACTGATAACCCCGTAGTTAAGTCCCATAAGCACTACAAACAATTGAACATTAAGCTATACAAACATTTGAACATTTTAAATGTTCAATTGTTTGTAGACCTTATGGGACTTAACTACGGGGTCATCAGTCCTCCACTTAAGTATATAGACTTTGCGCTCTGCATCGTATGCTATTATTTGTCATTATCAATATACGGTGTTGAGCTGTAATCTCGTATGTCAGTTTGTTCATTTAAGAATATCGTTGACAATTTTTATTTAATTTGTGGCTTGAAAATTATTTTCCAGTATTCTTTGATGGAATATTTTATTAATGAAATAATTTTTGGTGATAATAATCGATTTTTATTTATTTGCTATCGAGATAAAAACTCTTCTGTAAAACTGAATTGTTTGGATATACGAGGTTGCTGTTCAACACCAACGAGTTGACAACTATGCACTTTATAGTGTACCTTTTATTAGATCATGAAATGAAAATAGTTTATAGTAATAAAAGTGACCGTAAATTAAAAATATGATAATTTCTGGTTTCACATATTTTCTATAAATGAGACATTTTTTGAAATATGAACACTCTACGGCAGGCAACCTTCCATTTTCAATCCAAGACATGTTTTCGTAAATTGCGGAGATGAATCAGCTTAGCTGCGCAATTCTATGACGTCTTATAAAATTTGTTTCGGGCTGGGACTGTTTTCCTTGTTTTTTTGCGAGCGTTTGCTTTAATCATTACAATATCCGCGAACACCTACCGAGTCAACCCAGACCATCACATGCTAGACATTGTCTAGAACATGTGATTTCTTGTTCATTACCCTATGAAACTCCCTCAGAGGGAGGGACGAGTATTACCATTTTCGCAGGCGTTGCTGTTCCTTTAGACGTTCTTAGCAGATTCGAATGACCCACAGCAAGGCCTACGAAAATTGTAATAAACGTATCTCCTAGTGCGGGAACTAAACAGTGGATTGTACGAATGTACGAGTACTCGTGTACAATAGACGGTGTGTACCATGTGGAGGTTTCGGACGTACCAGAAAGTGTGCGCCAAAAGCGTAATGGGTAACACGAACGCTTGTGAAAGGTGGAATATCCGGGTTCCAGTCCCGATCCGGTACAAATTTTCTAATGTCATCATTGTATAGGTAATGCTGATTGCTAATAAATTTCCTTTATTTCATTTGCCAATTTTGGCACCGCAGTGTCCGTTAATTCAGAAACGTGTGCATGCCTCAATGACATTTGCATTTGTTCCATCGATGAACACAGACACTGCATATTGTATGTCTTATAAAATATTATTAGTATGTGGAAATACATGACAGGCGACTATTTTCTCATCCAAGGATTATATACGACTGTTTAGGTCGTAAAATACTTCTCAAGTGGCCCAGGGATGTATTTTATTTGGTGACGCCTTTTAGCGACCGATATGTATTTTCGTCACATTGTTGTTAAGCCATAATTAAATTGCGCTTTCGGACTTCATGACGTTAGCCGCTATAATGACACAGAGGTATGCGCCTCTGGTACTTATATCTCTGTTGTATTTCAGTGCGAACTGTGACAAACCAAGCCCATACACCTTTATTATGGACGAAACTATTACTGACCCTAGTGAACTTTTGGAAACTGAAAAAAAAGTGATTGTTTATGTAAGAGGGCGCCAAGGACCGCGATGTCGTGCTCGCTACTGCCATAATTATCATCATTTAGGATTCATTAAATGCTACTGTATTTAAAAGTGTCCACATTTAATTAAAAATTCTCTAACGGATAAGAGAGTGGTAATAATCGTAACCGAAACCGGTAGTCTGAAATAGAATAAAAGTAGGCATAGCCATATTTGCCTAGAAGTAATATTCTAAAAACTCAAATTAGAGATCGCCTCTCTGTCTAAATGTGAGAACGTTACATTCTTTACATGAAAATACAGCCTACAATTATTATTGTTTGCTTCGTTTTTACTATATTTCAGTTATCACTGTGTTGATTATTTATCCCTGTGGCTGCTAGCTTCCACTGATTTGAATTGTTAACGACATGGAGCCCACTCCGGGGACTGGCTAGGTAGGTTACATACTGTAGGGTGCCAATAGCCGAATTGGAAACCACCAGTTTTATACTCGAAAGTGTCGCGAGCAGTTGGAAGTAGTATAGCACCAATTTTAGGAAAAAATAAACAGGTGAAGTACCTTTGCAGGGAATGCATGCAGCCTCTGTGGCTGAATTGCTTCGGAAGTTTCCATACAGATACGAAAAACACTTCGAAACGTCTAGAGAGTTTTCAAGTATACGGTCTCCACTGCAGTGGACATCACTGTATTTTTCATTGTAAATGGAAAGTGTTATTAAACTTATGCAATTTATGACAACAAACTTTGATATGTTCTGTATAATTCTCACATGAGTTGTTTATTTCTTTACGGGTTGTTAATTCATGCATCACAGTGTTATACATTTCCTTTATTTCATTTTTGTTTATTCGTTGTAATCCCTATATCCAGAAAATAGGAACAAAACAGTATCGAATGCTTGAGATGTATCGGTAGAAACCAAATTTGAATATTAGATTGAATGTTACGAAATGAGGTCGTCCGCAGCGTCGCGAAATAAAGGAACACATGGAACACCCTGAGAAGAAGAACGAGCAGGCGGATGGGATATATATTACATCACGGAATAACCTCCACGCTACTGCATAAGAACTTTAGAGGAAACAGTGTAAATAACTGAGGACGTAAGCCTGCAAGAGCAACTAACATATGAGATGGAGTGGTTAACGCAGTAAAGGAACTCCCAACTGAACGCGTCAAACAGGTCTTAAGTTCGATAGGAAAAAAAGTACATAGTGCCACCAATCGTACTTTGCGCAATGTGTTAGTACACGATTCTTGTTTTAGGCCTTTTTCCCGATTCTGTAATTACGCAGTTTGTATAGGACAATTAGTAGCCTTCTGCAACTGTAAATATTACAATGAAGAGCAGACGAATTTGGCCTTATATAAAAGTATGTTCAGTACTCAACTGAAGCTAGATATTTATTTTGAATTTTTTGACAACTCTTTTTTTTCTTTGATCATGAACATTTCTCATGATACGACTTTGTATTTTTTTAAATAGCCGCTCGGAAGTAGCCGAGCGGTCTGGAGCGCCACGTTGCGGATTGCGCGGCCTCCCGAGTGGAGGTTCGAATCCTCCCTCCGGCATGGATGTTTTTGTTGTCTGTAGTATAAGTTAGTTCATAAGTATTTGTAAGTTTAGGGACTGATGACCCCGCAGTTAAGTCCCATATGCTTTACAAACATTTGAACATTATTCTAAATATGCTCACTTTTTTCCTATATTGCCTCCCTCATACTTTTCCACTGTCACTACAAGACGCAAAATTGCCCAGTTGCTGTCGTTTTGAAAAACTCATATTAATACAAAATAGAATAGAAACGGGGGGCATCAGTATTTTTCTAAGTCTCAGATACCTTATGTAAAAGTCAGTTCAATACAAAGGACAACAGACATACATTACGAACAGCGGTGTATATAAAATCAGTTGCTAAGAGTGCCGGTCCTGCTATACAGGACAGACAGGTCGGTAAATTTGTACAAGGCTTAGGGAACACCACAGGGGCTGGAGATTAACAAAGACAGATTCTGCCTTTGCCAAGCACTGCTTTGAGCAAGAGCACAAATACGCTATAGATGTACGAGTCCTACTTGTGGAGGGTAAAGTTACAAAACTGATCCAACCAGAAATTTTTGAAATTCAAAGCAGATGAGCGTAGCCCCAAATCTGATACTGCATGAATAGGCAGAAGTCTGTTATTCACTTCTTATAGATTATGAGTAATTTCTACGTAGTAGATAATAACAATATTACTAACCTGAGCCGGTCATCAGAAGGAAGCAAAGTCTTGCACAATAAACTGTTCAATTTGAGGTACAATAAGGATTAGTAATTTCAGTAATAGATAAAGTCATAAAATATAATGTTAGTTATTCTAATAAGGTAATGCCAGTGTAACAGTTCCTAAATTGCAAGGTAAAAGAATTTTCTTCCAATGTTAAAGACTGTAGTAGTAACGTAATGGTTTGTCTTCATTGGTGTAACAACTTTGGAATCAGTAAAGTACCCCAAACCTAGGTCGTAAAAATTAAGTTTTGTGAAACAAGACCATAACAAGTGTTCAATTATTTAATTTGAAATGTTTCACCAACAACCGACAGTAAAATCAATCAATATAATTATGCAGATATATACTTTCCTCATGTTTTAAAGGTCACGTATGGAGAAATTCATCAATATCGGGGCAAAAGTATGGATTTTGTCAAAATACGTAAGTAAAGTGCCGTATGTTATGCAGCAAAGGAAATTTTATACAGACATTGAGATTCATCTTGTGGATTTTGAAGAAATCCATAAGTAAAATCCTTTCCGCTATACAGTGAACGAAATTCTATGCACGCAGTTACCTTTCTCAAGTTTTTAAGGTAAAGCCTGCAAAACTTCATGAAGAACGGAATAAACTATAGACTTGTATTCAACAGAAGCACACGGACACTTTTAAAGCAACACTTCCCGTTTTTCTCAAATTTTCCAATTTTGTGTTTCCAAAAATTTTATTCTGTCATGGTAATCACGAACACAAGAACAAGAAATGAACAGCCAAAATTGATTGAGCCGTTCTGAGAAAACGGCCTGACCAAGGGAAATAAGAATACAATTATTCAGAGTGTCCCATTTTTCACCACCACCCAAAATATATCTGGAACCACAACAGCTATTGTAAAACGAATTTCACCGGCATCAATGTGAGACAGGGGCACATGAATGTAAATGTTTTGAAACATTTTAAAACGAAAGCATATGTGATTTGAAACACAAACGTACGTGTACTGAGTGTCATGGGGTTCTCGTCTGAGAAAGTGCACTAGTCGCGTGTCGTCTTCGCTTCACAATGTCACGGGATGTAACTGGCTTATTGCGATTCATTCAACGACATTGTTTACGCTATAGATTATTGATGAGATAAAATATGGGCTTTCCATTTAATAACACGTATGTATGTTTTCAAAAAACACACATTCTTTAATTTTGACTTTCTTCCGTCGATTCTTGGTAGAACATTATCAAATAAATTAAAAAATACGATTTTGTGTGTGTTCTACAAGAGGGCCTAATAAGCCGAAAACCGGTTAAGTAATCAAAAATAAACTTGTGGAACACACACAAAATTGTGTTACTTAATTTACACATTCTTTCGTTTTGGAATGTTTATAATTTTTTTTTTTTTTTTTTTTTTTTTTTTTTTTTTTTTTTTTTTTTTTTTTTTTCATGAGCCACTGTCTTACATTGATACCGGTGAAAAACGTTCTACAATTGCTGTTGCTGAGATATTTTGGGTGGTCAAGATAAATGGGACACCCTGTATACGGATAATATAAAAACCATAGAAAGCCTCAGCGTGAGAATTGTTCATGATCAGAATCAAAGAATCAAACAAAAAATGCAAAACAAATATGTTACAGTTGACCACTGAAGAGTTTTCTTAATAAAGAGACACACTTCTGGTCTTAAACTTACACTACTGGCCATTAAAATTGCTACACCAAGACGAAATGCAGATAATAAACGGGTATTCATTGGACAAATATATTTTACCAGAACTTGGATGTGATAACATTTTTACGCAATTTGGATGCATAGATCCTGAGAAATCAGTACCCGGAATAACCACCTCTGGCCGTAATAACGGCCTTGATACGCCTTGGCATTGAGTCAAGAGAGCTTGGATTGCGTGTACAGCACAGATACCCATGCAGCTTCAACACGATACTACAGTTCATCAAGAGTAGTTACTGGCGTATTGTGACGAGCCAGTTGCTCGGCCACCATTGACCAGACGTTTTCAGTTGGTGAGACATCTGGAGAATTGTGGCCAGGGCAGCAGTCGCCAAATATGGATGCGACCATCATGATGCTGTAAGCGAAAAAAAAATGACTTGCCATTCGTGCACCCAGGTTCGTCGTTGCGTACATATCGCAGTCGCTTCTGTCTGAAATGCAGCGTCAAGGGTAACCGCAGCCATGGTCTCCGAGCTTATAGTCCATGCTGTTGCAAACGTCGTCGAACTGTTCGTGCAGGTGGTTGTTGTCTTGCAAACGTCCTCGTCTATTGACTGAGGGATCGATATGTAACTGCACGAGCCTTTACAGCCATGCGGATAATATGCCTGTCATCTCGACTGCTAGTGATACGAGGTCGTTGGGATCCAACATGGCGTTCGGTATCGCCCTCCTGAACCCACCGATTCCATATTCTGCGAACAGTCATTGGATCGCGACCAACGCGAGCAGCAATGTCGCGATACGATAAAACACAATCGCGATAGGCTACAATCGGACCTTTGTCAAGTCGGAAACGTGATGGTACGCATTTATCCTCCTTACACGAGGCATCACAGCAAAGTTTCACCTGGCAACGCCGAATAACTGCTGTTTTTGTATGAGAAATAGGTTGGAAACCTTCCTCTTGTCAGCACGTTGTAGGTATCGCCGCCGGCGCCAACATTGTGTGAATACTCTGAAAAGCTAGTCATTTGCATCTTCTTCCTGTCGGTTAAACTACAATGTTAGTACGTCATCTTCGTGGAGTAGCAATTATAATGGCCAGGAGTGTATTTTTGCAGTTGCAAAAGATGGCTATTTATTATAGGCAAAATGTGTTGACTTTAATAAAACGGATTATTTGTTCATCTCAGCACTTGACTGTGTACATACATCTGTAGGGGTTCTTTTGTCAGTGCCCTATTTCTGGTAGGCGCAACCACCACGTGGATCAGAGGCAGCAGGAACAGGCGCTGTCTGGTTCCTGCAGATGTCGCGCCGGTTCACCTTTACTATTTCGGTGTCGCGAAGGGTGAGTAGCAGGAAGTGACGAACAGGAAGGGGAGCGGGCGGAACAACAAACGCGTCCCCTCGGAAGACGATCTGAGGATCGCCGAGCCGGCAGAAATAGACGCGACAGCCAACTGAGGGGCTGTAGGCGCCCGCCTGCCTGGTTGTGTCTGTCCCGACATAGCAACATTGTGCAATGCCATTGTCCTGATTGGCTTTCACAAATTACATGCGAATTGCAGGCCGTTACTCAGGCGTTGCGTCTGATATAGCTGCTAGTTACAGTACCGTCAGCAAGTGTATGTACGAGTCATGAGTGGGGAGATGAACGCGATGTCTTAGGATACATCTCACACAATTTGTTTCCGTGCTTACCAGTTTGCGAACGTTTGTGTTGTACAGATTCGTGTTTGTAAAGTACATTCTGAAAAATTTGAATTAACGTCTATGTTTCATACTAGTACAAGGCTTTCGGTTCTACATGTTCTTTGCTTGTCTCCTATTCATGCCATTTCATTTCATTCTTATTTTGCTTCGCGCTCAAAAAGTTTGATGCTAAGGTTATCTTAGTCATTATGTCGATTTAATATATGTTTGTGGTCATCAAACTTCATTCCAATTGAGAAACTACTGTAATTCTTCATTTTCACTGGGACTACGACGTCATCAACGAATCTCATGCAGTTATCACCAAAAATTTTTGCCATCCTCCAAACCTAATTTCCTTCATTGCTTCTTCGATGTATATCTGTTCAAAAATGTTCGAATGTTTGTAGAGCTTATGAGACTTAACTACGGGGTCATCAGTCCCTAAACTACTTATGAACTAGCTAATACTAAGGACGGCACAAATATTCATGCCCGATGTCGGGGGGGAATTCGAACCCCCGAACGTAGTAACCGTGCAGACGGTGACTGGCGCGCCGCAGACTGCTCGGCCACCGCGGTTGGCAGTGTATCTGTAACAGCACAGTTTTATATTCAGCAACTTATATGAATGAACTGGTAAGGGCAATTGTACAGTAGTGCTTGCACTTCTCTGTGCCTTATTACCGGATTCTGTGAGCGACGAGATTGACAATTTCTGACTCTACTGCATCAGTTTCCATAGATCCTACAAACATCCTTTGGCCCAAGCGATCCAAAGTTGAGTATCAGTAGCGTCTAAATAGAGGGCATCAATTACCAGATAAACAATAATAATAAATAAATATTTCAAGTGTATTCCATCTAAGTCCTGAGGAGAGACAACTCTAATTCTACGGATCGTATCGTTGAATTATATATCTTATAATCGCATAAGATATTAGAAAATTTATAATGGGAAAAGCATATGTTTTAGTTAGATATTGTGGGGATTAGTGAAGTTCGTGGGATTTCTATTCAGGTGAGTATAAGATTATAAATAAAAAATTAGTTGGTGGCATATCAGGAGTAGGTCTAATAACGAATACAAAAATAGGCATGCCGGTAAACTTATATGAATAGCACAATGATCGTCTTATCGTAGTCAGGTACGAAGCCAACACCGACCAAGTTCATTTACCCACTAACTCTGCTGATAATGTGGAGATTGAAGAAATTTTGCATTTAAAGTAAAGGAAAAGCGATATTACCATAAATACGAAATTCATGTTGGAATTTTCACGGAGCATTCGACAAAAATGAGTACAAGCAGTAGACTATAAAGGCCTTGAAGGTTTAACTCTCTCATTGTGACTTCTATACCTGCCACTAAACGCTGGACACAAGGAAAACCTTTGACGGTTGTTGAGACATAATTTCGTATTTTTGACCAAGAATTCTCACAACATGACAGAATGGCAGAAACACTTCAACAATTTAATTTTTATGTAACGGCATTTAAGAGTGTCATGTAAAATTAGCAAGAAAATATTTTTCTTATCAGTAATCCGAATGATCGAGTGTGTTCCGCAACCCCTAACTTGGCAGGACGGTCTTTTAATCTCAGCATAATATACATGCAAAGTAAACAGGCATTACCCTTTCCTCGTCAGCCTTTACAAATTATTAGGCCATAGTTAGTTCACTAGTTAACTTAAGCCTTACTGGTATATCAGTGGAGTGTATGATAAATCTACAGAAAGTACGTCCGACATTATTATTAAAAAATAGTTCAAATGTTTGTAAATCTATCGGACCAAACTGCGTGGTCATCAGTCCGTAGCTTAAACTAAGGTAAACTAACATAAGGACAACACACATCCATGCCCTAGGGGGGACTCGAACCTCCGACGGCGAGCAACCGCGCGCTCCGCAGCGAGTCGCCTTAGACCGATCGGCTACTCCACCGCGGCGTTTATAATTCCTATATGGTTCGCAGCCACTATAAATTGCAATTTCAATGAGAGTATGTAAGAAGTAAGGAAGGATTTAGTGGCTGCAAAATGGCATTCAGATAAATGGCAACGATATGTGGCGCGCTGAGGTTCGAACCAGGATATCCCCATTTTGGATATTGACTACCCACGTACGTCTCTCATCCGCCATTCGCCCGTTCGAGGCCTGACTTGGGCATGTGTGTGTGTCTGTGTGTGTGTGGGAGGGGGGGGGGATAGTTTAAGTGGTTTGTATGTCGAGGTACCGATCACTTCAGCAACTTAGTCCCTTGGGTTTGATCAATGGCCCAAAATTCCCACAAGTCGCACATTACGGAAGTAGTATATATTCTCTAATGCCGACCATGTGGATCCAGTAAGATGTCGATATACTTGATGGAGAGCATAAGAACGCATAGACGATGGGCAAGCAGCTTCCTTATCAGTTTAGTTCCTTTTTACGGGTTGGATAGGTTACCAAATACATGACACACCAGAGGGGATCTGAGAGGGATTTGCAATACTGTTATCTGCAACAGCTCACCTGGAACGATGTCTCACCCATGCGCTAGCATTCCCTGGGTTTTTATCAGTGACGCATGAAACTTTTTACGGAGTGTTTCCCTCCCAATGTCGGATCATTTGTCTCTACACAGATTCTACTCTCTCCCTGCATTGGGAAGAACCCGGGCTCTGGTTTGCGATCATGACGCCTGCTAGCCTGAAAAGAGTGTACTATTGTCTCTCTGTCGGATAACGCAATTTACTGCTCGCCAGGGCGTCAGTCACTTGTCCTTCCAGAAATTTAAGCGGAACAAGCGGACGGTTGACAAACTGCCGCAGCCAACGCACTATCTCAGTCGTACTCCCCACTGCATCAGCCCCGTGTATGTTGTGATCCTACATTATCTAGGCCGTCTGAGTTCCGGTACCCTAAAACATCTCTGTGGCTATCATGGTGGAAAAGAACCCCAGCAAGTGCTATTGGCCAAACACAACACAATACGGACCTAAACATATAAATAAAATGATTTAATGTTTTATTAATTATAAACAGTAGATTGTGTTACACTAGTGTCTTCATAGCCCAACCACACTGTTAGCAAAAAGTAACACTTTGAGTGAGTCGAAGAACTGGGTAGAGTTGAATGTCATATCTTCTAAACAATCTTTATTGTAACCCATAAATTCTAAGAGCACATATCTTCAAGATGATTTTGAATTTTGCATTGGAAACTTAATAATTAATTCATTATAAGAAAGATGTATTAAATAAACATTGACATAAGATGAGAATGATAGTTGCCTTTAACGCTTATAACATGAAATCTTAACAATCCCTTTAGTAAAGAGCCCTTAATTTTCACAAATTCCAGCCACCCACAACAACCATTTTACCAACTATAATTATTTACCAATAATTACAAATAAACTTCTAAATTAGAATTACTGTGACAATAATATTTAGCATTTTCGACATTACAACTGAGAACCCATCAATAGCCAGCACTTAAAATTTCCAGAGAAACCACATCACCTGACAAGATCAGCTAATTCAATCGTTGGCATCCAGCAAATTGAGATCCCCACAATACCAACTTCCTCAACTTTGTAATCAAAGTGAGTATTGAGCGAGGTGGTGTTAGGCATCTTGCGGAGTGCTGGAAACAGGTTTTTAATGCAGCGTAGCTCAAGTGTAATAACTCTTACCACTCATAGGCGGTAGCAAGAACTGCCAACCGTTAGAGATTTCATAGAATATAATGACTACCGTAGACATCTACTGACCTAAAATACAGCAATTGAACGCAATGTGAAGGTTACAGAGTGTATGAAAAATTACTTATGTTCTGCTCTTACGCCATAATTTCTATTATAAAATACCAGAGAAAAATAGAATAATAAATTACAAATTCGACTTTTTAAAATCTGTAACTTATTTCACTGAACATCAATAGATTAGCAAACAAATCAGATTAATTTCAATCACAATGGTGTGTCCTTGGTAATAAGTGACTGTTATAGAGAACATAAATTTTCTCTCCACGATCTGAACGCAAGATAGTCATGATCATTTGTTCACAACAATTGAAAACCGCAACACCGCTCTTTTGATACAATGGTGCAAGCTGCAAAATAATTTTAATTAAAAATTTGTACCTTTAATTAAAATGTATGAAAGTTCGTTACGAAAATTACAATCACATTTATCCTCACAAAAATTTGACACAAAATTAAAATTACATTAATTCTTATAAAAATTGTATTTCGTTCTCAATTTTAACCGAACAAAAGCAAAACACAATGAAGCAGGACACTGTTCGAAATTGCTCTGAAATTTTAGTTGCCTAAACAGGCAATTCGTCTTGGCGCAGAACGGTGTATGACATTATTATTCAATTACATCATCAAAAAGATGATGGACTCTATGAATGGTTAAACAACGTCTGTCTGAGTGAAACGGACAGGCACTACAAAGTTAAAGAAAAAAAATACATCCTGTCCCTGCAAAATTGTCATCATCATAAAAAGCATACCAAAATATCATCAAATCACTGTGGCTAATATTTGTCATCCGCATATCTGTTGTGAGAGGTTAATGTATCCCGTGCGACATAGTTTGAAACATATTAGTCGCGATCACAATTTTACTTGACTGCCTTCGCATAGCTGAGCGATACTCGAAAATTCGAAAAATCCTAAGATTCTATACCGCTTTTCGGTACTACTCTATCCGGAGTTGACATTCTATGCTCCTAACAGGCACTTATCACTAACAGCACAATTCAGAAGTTCTCAAACCGCACCTAGCTCCTCCTATGCCCGTACATAGCATGCACACTTCCTATCCGTGTTACCACTACTGTGATAAAAGTAGAAAATCTAAATAAAGAGCTTCAACTTGGTTCGACACTGGTACTTCAGTAACGGCGGCAGAATGAGCTAATTTGCTAACCTAAGCAATGAACGATATTTTATTATCGACTAATCGAATTTAAATGTTAAAGTCACTTAAAAACAATAGTACTCTTCTCAAATACTAAATTACGTTAAATTTAATGGATGAAGCAATACAAGACACAAAAACTCGCGAATAATTTTAGAATTATGATAATAAATATAAATTGTGGTGTTCACCGCTGCAGTACCGCTCACTCACATTGGCGGCCAATCATCACAGGTGAATCCACATTACTGTGTTATTTAAAAAGTAATAACCTAAAAGCGATATCAAAAGGTTTCTTGCAAATAGGAATTAAAATGAAACGTTTATTCAGTGTGATTATTTCCTAGGAGGGAAAGCAATCGTGGTGCGCACGGCACACGGATTAAAGGATTATCTCGTGACTTTTCATGTTTAATGTCGTGTGAGAGATTAAATAAAATGTTTCACGCACAATTTATCCGCAAAGCGGGTTGTGTGTTTCACTTGCCTCTGTCCGAATGCGCGCAATGCTGCGTAAAAAGGAAATTTTACAAATGTCCAGGAAGCGATTCTATAATCAGCTGACCAGAATTATTGTTTCAGATTCAGTTGGAACAAAAACGTGATGACAGTTTCCTGTGGCTTAAGCCGTTTTGCTAATACCGTAAATTTGAATAGTGCCACGAGTCGTTGGAAAAAAAATAATCGGAAAAGTAAGCAGTGTAACAATGCTACCAGCGTCTATCAACAGACAATGCGGAATTCTTCTGCCTCTTTCGTTACAACGTCTCCCCTCCATAGCAACAATGAGACGGGTCGCAGCGCCAATGACGAATTGAATCTGCGAAAAAGTTACGCGCTAACGACCTTATAGTAAACCATCGTCCACTCTGACACTGCTGTTGGCAAATGAAACTATAATTTGAAAACGTTTGTAATCGTAGTCCATGTGTAAATTGCAATACTTATGTTCTTGTGTAAGACAATTAACTTTCAGTAATGAGATTGACTAGAAACGGTAACGATCTCTTGTCAGATGCATAAGACCCATCGAAATGTTAGGTGAAATTAGAAAGCCAAACAGTTAATGGTAGGCCTAACAACTGTTCAGACACTTACATCCCGGTGGTACTGTAACAAATGTTTTACTATAAATTGTGACAGCGTCAGAGGAAGATCAGGCGGTCTTTTTATAAAAGTTAGAATTTTAAAAATGTCTTATAAAATTTTTGTTAAAATGGCATAGACCGTAGAATAACTTAAAATCTTATGCTATCTGACTTGTTTCTGCATTTCATTGATTTTTCAAACTTGTACTAAGTAAAAAATTCAACCTGATAATGCGATACGTATCACATGCTTAACAAGATAATTACAATATAAAATAATATAGCTTTTATAAACATGGAAGTGCTATGTGGTCTGTTAAATACAATGGTGGCAATATATCTTTGTAATCGAAAATGCCATGAAAGTAAGAAGAAGATGAAAAAGTAGATTATTACTAGTAGGGTACAAAAATTGTGACATGACATAGTCAATCGATGGATAAAAATTAAAGTGGCACTTGCATAATTTAGTAGTTTTCGGCCAGTCATCTTGTTTTCCTCCTTCCTTACTATTATTGTATTTGCCAAAACAAGGGTACGTCGCCTCGTGTGGATTCGAATAATTATGACGAAAAGGGGCAATGATCCTTCTTCAGTAATGATACACGCAGGCCCGAACACCTACGGGTATCGGCAAACTGCCACTATTGACGAGTAAAAACGGCCAGGAATAATATATGGGTGCAAGGTGATTAAAACATTACTCCAAATACTCTGCGGGAACTGGAAAACCTAAATATTCCTGTAAGGTTGGGTCAGGCTGTCTGTCTTCCATGTATTTACCTAAAACGGGCCCCATCTTGAAATCGGCCACCTTAAATCTTACTGAATTAAGAAAATTCAAGGGAAGTCTTTTGATACTACATAACAATAGCATTTTCTGAAAAGTTCACTGGTGTAAACAGATTATGCTTTGTAAAGTTAGATCACGACCCTTCTTTCGCACAAGGTATCTTGATCAGTGATATACTTCTACATAGATACTCTACAAGTCACATTGATGAGACAAACTTTCTCGTCAGTGGTGACGTCAAGATGTTCAAATGTTTGTAGAACTTATGGGACTTAACTACGGGGTTATCAGTCCCTAAGCTTACAAACTACGTATCCCCGAGGGGGGATTCGAACCCCCGACCGTAGTGGCCGTGCAGACCGTGACTGGAGCGCCTCAGTCCCCGCGGCCACCGCGGCCGGCTGGTGACGTCAACCGTCACAAGCACAGACACCAGACTAGTCATAATGCACGTTAGATGGAACCTTGAAATGTATTTGGTGACAGACAAATTCAGGTGTGATATGAAATAGGGAGGAGAGGGGGACGTACCGTGCAATTGGACCCGTTTTCATTGACCATCATTTAAATGCTCAAAGCTACATGAAAATGCCGCAAAGTGTTTCCCTTAGTTTTGAATGAAGATGACAGATTCCCTCCTACTTTAAACAGGATGGGGCTCCATCACATTACCCAGATCACTTTATCTCACAGCACAGAACTTTTGTCTCTTGGCCCAATTAACGAGACCTGGGCTTGAAAATGATTAAAAAATCTAAAACAAAATTGGCTTGGTCTGAAAGACAAATGTCATCCGTTTCCAAACATGTGAGGTTTATTTTCTTTTAAATAGTTCTTATAGTATTAAACGCACTTTGACCACGCTGATGCTACAGACAAGGAATTTCACCATAAACATTCCATGCCTGCCATAGCAGTGGAAACAATGAAGCCAATGGACGTTGCAGATAAAGAATGGCTTATCAAATGTCTACATGACCGTCCACAAAGTCCAAATGAGAGTTTCAACAGATGAGTGTGGCAACGAGTACCGAGAACAGTGTTTGTTGGATGAACTCAACTGTTCAACTGTTTGTTAAGCTTATGGGACTTGTAGAACTTATGGGACTTAATTACGGGGTTATCAGTCCCTAAGCTTACAAACTACTTATCAACTACCTTATACTAAGGACGGCACAAATATCCATGCCTGAGGGGGGGATTCGAACCCCCGACGTAGCGGCCGTACAGTCCGTGACTGAAGCGCCTCAGTCTCCTCGGCCACCGCGGCCGGCATTGGATGAACTGTACTGAAAATAGGTGTCATGGATGCTGTTATCTGTTTCAATGATGGTGTAATTAGCAGGACAAAAGTAATGCACAAATTAGGCATACAAATAGGAAATAATATGAAAGCTGCTCTGACTGTAATAGATCGTCAGCGACTAGTTGGAGCGGAAACGACTACGGAAGCCACCACTAAAGAGTCCAGAGTAAGGAAAAGACTCGTGGAAAAATATGCAGAGGATAAAGAAGTAGCCGGCCAGCAAGATTATGCCACTGGAATGTGTTGAAAGAGGCATACGCTGAGTCAAAATGTGAACATTCTTCTCTCCTTTTCTCGAAACATTTTCAGAACTTTAAGTACCTATACTTTCATAATGGTTTTAGCTATGTTAACCAAACTTCTCCCAATTGAGGAATAGGACAGTATTATGCGGAATACATTGCAGAAATGATCTATGTTTCTCATTCTGTATACAACTTTAATCGTAATTTTATTCAAAATAGTACTGAAACGTTATAAGGGTTTTTGTATTTCCTGATATATACTTCAAACTACAAAACAAGAGATAAAAAGTGTTCCTACGAATGTTGACAGGAGCCTGCCAGAGTCTAAATCTTATTAGAGTGACAATGTACCAGAAAATGGAACCAGAATGGGAACGTATATTATAGAAACATCTTTTAGGGAAAAATTGTAATACTTCAACTATAACAGTTATTTCAATAACTTATCTATTACAACTCCAGTTAATGCCTTTCAGTATTGTTAAAAAATTGCAACTTCCTTCGCATTGCAGATCGAGAGTGCACAGAAATCAAGGTATAAAATGCAGTCCGTTCACGTCCAGGACCCCTTAAAGCAAATCGAATATGCAGAGGAAGTAATAGAGAGACACCATCTCGAGCAAAGCACTAAAGAAACGTGGGTCAGCATTTCTGGGGAAATCCTTCTACGAGTGCATGACGATTACATTCAGCGCCCTCAAACGTGCGGTGATCAGTAGGAATAGCACGTTTAAAAAATTAAACTACTGTTATTTATAGAGAATAGTCCAGTGTGTACTTTTTTTGTAACTTTTGAACCGTAACTGCTTCGTCGACTCTGTTTACAAGAATGAACGTATCGAAGACTATTTTCTATTTAAATAAATCAGATTTAAGATTACTCATTTTAAGATTATGCGTATGTTCGTAACACACAGTGGAAGATGATGGGCCACCTCGCCCATACACAGATTCCGCAGATTCCGCAGAGCTGTTGAAATAAAGGGGTGTAGGGCGACTTTTGACTTACCCTGTAGTTGTGGATAAGTAGGAAATTTGTTCATAGATATGGTGTCTGCTTTTTTCCGTTCCGCCTGAAAAAGCAGGCAACTTTACCGTGTCTACCTCCGAGAGGCAAATGACAATATCTTTGCGGATGTACAAATACGGCCGACCGCTATTGGGAATAGAATTAAGGCTCTGTGTAGGAGGGTACTACAATCGTAATGAGCGATAAATTTAGAATTTGGGTAGGACAATAAGCGTGTCTGGATAGCGTAACTGATAAAGACGACCGCTGGAGCACATCGGGAAATTTTTAACTTGTAATCTATAAAGTGATTATAGCAGTGTTTATTTACTACGAAATACTCAGGTCCTGGAACAAACGGAGAACTAGTATACAAATGTCAACCAAGTTCTACAGAAAAAATACATTATTTCAGTTCCTAAGCTTCCAAAGCAAATGGTGAAAGAATTGAATCACCGAAGAAAGAGAACATTAATTAATAAATCGACTATTTCGCCCTAAAAACAAAATTAAATAAGGAGAAACTCTGTAAAAAAAAGCAACTTAAATAGAATAGGAAACAACATAAATATGGAGCAACTCAAAAATAAATAAATAAAAATAAACGACAGACATGTTACGAAGATCGGTAACCATAAACGAATTCAGCGCAGTCAACAGTTTTCTCTAAATATGATGCCGCGGTGGAGTAGTCGAGCGGTCTAAGGCGCCTCGCTGTGGAGCGCGCAGTGGCTCGCCGTCGGAGGTTGGAGTCCTCACTGGGGCATGGGTGTGTGTGTGTGTGTGTGTGTGTGTGTGTGTGTGTGTGTGTGTGTGTTTGACCTTACGTTAGTTTGCCTTAGTTTAAGTAGTTTGCAAGCTACGAACTGATGTACACGCAGTTTGAAAAAAAAAAAAAAAAAAAAAAAAAAAAAGTCTAGGTTATGGGACTTACCTTCAAGGTCATCAGTCCTTAAACTTACGAACTGCTTATGAACTAACGTTTACTAAAGACAGCACAAACATGCATGCCCGAGGGGGATTCGAACCGACGGGGAACGGCCTCGCGCGTCGTAGCATAGCGCCTCAATGCGCTCGGCCGTTCCGTCGTAGCCACGCAGTTTGGTTCGATAGATTTACAAACATTTGAACATTCTGAGTATGATGCCACAACTTGCCGTGGGTGTGGTAACTGCTGTGATGAAACCTTGTACACTCTGCAGTATATTAAGATTACAGTACCCACGAAGGTCGTGCCCCTTTTGTGTGCGATCTTCGCTGAGCCAGGACGTTCTCATGTCCTATAAGAAAGTTCACAGTACACAATTGCTCCAGTTTTTTTTTTTTTTAAATATGCAACTACAGCCGTCAGTCGCAAGTAACAATTGAATGTAACCAATGTTTCGGTGTCACAAAGGATACCTTCTTCAAACAATAGCATGTAAAAAGGTTAAAAAATACATGTCAAAGAAATTAAAAATACAATAACATATATGCCGTAGGCAGATGGTCATACCATAAAATAAGAACAAAGTGAACAGTCGCTAGGTGCTGCATCCAGTCGTCGTGATGGCTCAGAATCAAATTACGGTATGACTATCTGCCTACGGCTGATATGGTATTGAATTTTTAATTTCTTTAACTTGTTATTTTTAACCCATTTAACTCTTATTGTCTGAAGAATGTATACTTTGTGACACTGAAACCTAGGTTACATTCAATTGTAACTTGCGACTGAGGGCTGTAGGTGTTTATAAATGTCTTGATTCTGTATCACATTATTTTCTTCTATATTTTATTATGTTTAATATAAATAATCTTATTGGTTTTACGTGAACACAACCTCATCGACGAGAGAATAATAAAATCTGTAACACACCTTAGGCAGCGGTGTCCGTTTAGAATGAAACGGATGAGATTTTTGTGCAGAAAATGTTGATGTGCCATTTTAGTCTTTAACGTTTTCTGCATAATATGAGACGCTTCGTCGACTCTACAGTATGAGACGTGCAAGTGGTGATTGGAGAACTGAGAGAAGCAACAGTTTTCCACATTCTCTCCACCTGTTTCGTCTGGTCTTCTATCTCCCCGCAACCACCAAATATCGGAAACCACGTCGTCGTCCTACTTTTCGTCACCCTAACATTGTAAGGCCTTTTTCCACCGGCTTCTTTCCTTCCTTGTCTTTCATTTCCACTTTCCCCCCTCTCTTTGTTGATACTCCCCATTCTTCTACCCTCGTGCACCTAACTCCCGAATCCCAGTACATTTCCTGTAAACTTGTTTTGTTACGGCGATTTGGTAGGACTTGTTACATGGATTTCCAAGGCCACTCATGTTGAAACAGTTGTATTTTATTTCCTGGCCAATTTGAGCAGAACTAGCATCCATCCTCCGATGCTCTCATTTCGTACCTTGTCATCGTTGAAATGGGAATGCGCTGTAGTTATAAAATATGCTACCATACTGGGTCGTAAAAATAATAAAATTATTTAAATAAAAATTATGGTACGTCAATATTGTGATCACGAGCACAAATAGTCCCATTTTTAGATATTTTATCGACGACGACTTGACGCATTCAAACGTTTTATTTCAATTAGTTTATTATTGCGAGGATCCAGTACAGTAATATATTTTATAATTTGAAGAAATTCCTGTTTCAACAATGACTAGATTATGAAGTCATCATCTGAGGATGACAGGATGATTTGCTGAATTTCGTCATGAAGGAGTTTCAACATAAGTGTTTTTGGCAATGCATGTAACAAGTTCCCCCATCTCGTCATCCCCCTGTCTATGTCACTCTCCTTATTGCTTCTTCTCTGCCTATGACACTCAAAGTGTTTCTTTCCAGATAGTAAGTTTGTTCCATCGAAGAAGTAGATGCTAAAGACGTGTACGGGAGACACACTACACACACACACACATTTATGTCTGCTAATATGCGTCGCACGGATTCAAAGAATCTGAATCTGTGATTTTATGTCGTGTGAACCAAAGACGAATTTTGCGCAGCAGTTTTATGTTTATCACGTCATAATTTCTGAACAATAAGTTGTAAAAAAATAATTTTTGTTGATATAGAAGTACGAATATCAAGAATTCAGACGGAAAACCAGTACTAAGCAAAGAAGGGAAAGCTGAAAGATGGAAGGAATATATAGAGGACCTATACAAAGGAAATAAACTTTAAGGCAGTATTCTAGAAATTGAAGACGAAGTAGAGAAAGACAAGATAGGAGATACGATACTGCGAGAAGAATTACAGAGCACTGAAGGATTTGAGTCGAAGATGACATTCCGTCTGAACTGCTGATATCGTTTGGATATGATAAGAGACAGTCATGAAAAAATTGTTCCACCTGGTATGCAAGATTTATGAGACAAGGGAAGTACCCTCCGACTTCAAGAAGAGTATTGTAATTCCAATTTCAAAGAAAGCAAGTGCAGACGAATGGAAAAACTTGTGGAATCCGATCTCGGGGAAAATAATTTTGGATTTAGGAGAGATGTAGCAACACGCGAGGTAATATATTACAACTTATACGATAGGCGAAGGAAAGGCAAACCTACGTTTTTAGCGTTTGTAGATTTAGAGAAAGCTTTTGACAATGTCGACTGCAATACCCTCTTCCAAATTCTGTTGGTAGCAGGGATAAAATATAGAGAGCGAAGAGTTACCTTCAACCTATACAAAAATCAGAAAACAATTATTAGCGTCGAAGGGCAAGCAAGGGACGCAGAGGTGTCTTTAAGCTGTACATTCAGCAAGCAGTGAAGGAATGCAAGGAGAAATTTGGAGAGGAAATTGAAGTTCAAGGTGAAGAAATAAATACTTTTCGGTTTGCCGATGACATAGTAATTTTGACAGAGACTGCAGAGGATCTGGAAGAGAAATTGAATTAAATGGATAGTGTCTTGAAAGGAAGATATAAGATGAACATTAACAAGAGTAAAACGAGGGTAATGGAATGGAATGTCAGAAGATCAGGCGATGCTGAAGGAATTAGATAAGGTAATGAGACAATAGATTTAGTAGATCAGTTTTTTGACTTGGGTAGCAAAATAACTTCTGATGGCCGAAGTGGAGAAGATATAAAATGCAGGATGGTTATGGAAAGAAAAGCGTTTCTAAAGAAGCGAAACTTGTTAACATACAATATTAATTTACATTCTGGGAGTCAATTCTGAAAGCATTTGTCTGGAGTGCAGCATTGTATGGGAGTGAAATGTGGACGATAAGGAGTTCAGACAAAAGTATGATATCAGCTTTCGACATGTGGTGTTCAAACGAATGATGAAAATTAGATTGTTAGATCACGCTACTAATGAGGATGTGCTTAACCGTATTCGGGAGGAAAGGAATTTCTGGCATATTCTAAGAGAACTGATAGATTGGTCGGAAACATTCCGAGACATCAAGGAATTGTCACAATTAAAAGGAAATGTGTGGGGTAAAAATCGTAGAGGGATATTTGAAATATTGTAGGTTGCCGAACGTATCCTCAGACGTTGAGACTTGCACTGTACAGGGTAGCGTGGAGAGCTGCATCAAACCAGCCTGCGGACTGAAGACCACAACAGCAGAAGTGCAACAGTGCCGTATTTGTATTCGAAATGTAATACAACTAGATTTAGCAATGAAAAAGGAATAAGTTAAAACTTTATGCTGAATATGGTACATTATTATACATCTCGCGATTAATGAACTGTGTGTCGTACAGTGATATAAGTTTACAAGTACAGTCAATGATATAATAGAACACCACTGCGAAATAGTGGTTCTGGCGCATGCTGGTATCCCTCTGCGCATGCGTTAGATGGTGTCATTCCCGATACAGCAGAGTTGTATGTGCTGCCCTCGGTGGTGAAAGAGCAATAGCCTTCTAATCATTGATAATCAATTGATGGCGCCGATTACGCTGTAACTGGATGATATTAATCACAGGATTGCAATTTTTGTCGAACTGAAAGCCGTTGTTACGATTTATAAGATTGGCGGCAAGACGAATTTCCACCGATTCTTTAATAAGTGAATCCAAGAAACTGGAGAATGAAAATTTTAGTTTTACTATATTCCATTGTATGTCCCATGGAAATGCAATGTTCTGTTACTGCCGATTCTGGAGTAGACGGGTGTGTCTTTCATGTTCTACACGTCGTTCCTGTACAGATCGTATTGGCTGGCCTATATGTGCAGCGCCACACTCACAGGAGATCTTGTAAACAGCCGATTTTCTCAGTTGCAGGTCTGGGCTCATCAGTACTCGCTACTCACCTGATGATGGCCGGACGTTTCCAGAGCGAAATATCGTGTCAGAATGACAACGGGATCCGGCCGCACACCCGAAAGTTACTGGATGAAGAAATACGCCGAGAATGCTTCAGAAGTCACAAGTGTTTACTTTCCATTCCTGTCGGACATTAAAGTAATGCGGATTGAAAACGTTGCTTCTCCATACACAATGCAACGACTATCAAAATTGCAAGTCAATGCAAGAAATTTGTGTAATTTGTAAGTCCATACGTTTATTATTTTTCCTCTTACAAAATCATTAGAATCTTATCACTCCCACATATTAAAAATGTAGTAAATATGAACCCTAGAGGGAACTGAATGGTGTGAGGCTTGTCGCTGCCATGTAGAGTCTCACGAGGCGGCGTCTGCTGGCCAGCGCGGGGCGCGCCTTATTAAATCCTTCATCAGCGGGTGGCGCGGCGCGGCGCGGCCCGCCCGCTATATTAGGCCCGCTGACGGCTGCATCCGGGAGCCGGCGAGGGCCACCAGCCGCACCTGCCTCCTGCCTCCAGAGGGGCGCCCACACCGTCACCGCCACCGCCAGTCGATACCGGCCCGTGTCGGGGGCAGCCGCCGCCTCCAGGGCTGCGGGAACACCTGGCCTCCAGCCCCATGTAGCCCGAGCCGAAATTTCTTTCCCAACGATGCTATCAGCCAATGAGGGGCTTCACAGTAACGTCGTAACGACATTCATTCGTGGCGTCACTTCGACACTATATATCCTGATTCTTCGTTCTCGTATTATACTCACCCAAAAAATTGTTACATCCACCTTTGTTTAAAGATCTCCTGAACACTGACGTTAATATGTACACTGCATCACGAACACAGTTCCTCAGATTGTCTTTAGGTGTCACTCAAGTCACACAAAGATGTAGGAAACCACTCGTGAGCAGTGCTTATACGACAGCCTGCTTAAGACAGCCGATCAAATCCAGTCATAACACCAGAAACTAAACTGCTTATGTTGACGATAGTTCTGCCATGCCTAGAAGGTCGAGTGGATACCACATGGTTACTTTGGAGGGATTCTCTCCAGATGTCTCGTAGAGAACCAAAACGGTGTTGTTTGGACGTTTTTCAGATACGTAAAAACGTGGAAAATGACTGGCCTCGCTCTGGCCCAAAAGCCACCACAGCTGTTGATGACCGCTACTTACCGACATCAACTCGTATGAACCCCGAGAGGAACGCCATCAGACTGAACAAATGCTTTTCGTACAGCTACATAACGTCGTGTTTGGACGCAAATTGCACGTAATAGGCTGCATGACAAAAACGTTACTCCACAGGGTTAGCTTTGACGCCTAGGCACTTGCAGCCTGGTACAGGTGACCCACAGTGTGCTGAGTGTACTCGTCAGGATCGGCGTCAAATGCTAGTCATAGCTGAGACTCGCAGTCGTGTTTTAAGGTGGCCTGGTCAAAGTGAACGTCTTGAGCAGGGCACCCCATCTTGTCGTATGACTGATTGAATAGAACCGCAACTCTTTATGGACCGGATCTCAAACAACAGCCCGCTCCATCACAGCGCTCTAGGAAGACGCTTGTCCACTATTGGTCGAACTAATCTCTACTAGATTACGAGAGTAACTCGGGTGTTCGATCTCTGATTGTCGTTGATTGCACTCGTGCTCCCCCGATAATCCATTTTTGGTCTGGGGCAACGTCCCAGAGATAAATTAAATTGGTCCCAATCCCCCGGTTGGTTGCAACGCGTATGCCGGAACTGTTAAGCCTCTCCCACTTATTCCCAGTTGGGATCTCCCCTCTGCCCCACTATCAGCTTGTCTGATAATTGGCTAAAACGCGACTCTTTATGGGTCATATCTCAAACAGCCCACTCCACTTCCCTGAGTGGAGCATGGAAAGAATGTTTTCCTTTTCTCTTCTTTTCTTTTTTCTTTTCTTTTCTTTTCTTTTCTTTCTTCTCTTTTCTTCTTCTTCGTCTTCTTCGTCTTCTTGTTCTTCACCCCGTCAAGTGAGTGCATCAAGGTGGTGCTTCACTGAGTCGGCATTATGTGGGTCCACCGCACCCCATTAGTGGTCGCAGAAGGCTATACGGTACAGGGGCAACTTCCTCCCACCGTATCGGCAGCGTTACCATGAGGGATTCATCTTAATAAACAGCAATTCTGCCGCTCATCATGCACATCTTGTGAATGCTTTCCTTCAAGATAACCACATCGCAAGATTAGAATTGCCAGCATGTTCTCGATCTAGAAGGCTATCGAAGATGCGTGCGATACATTGAAAATTGGATGAGACGACCAATCAAGCAAACTGAGTGATGTATGCCGAATCGTTGTTCAGATGTGGGTCGACTGGACCAACAGTCCCTTCACGGTAAGCCATGACGAATAAACGCATGCAAGAGGACGTTTCACTGGGTACTGGTGTAGATTGCAATCTGATACAAGTGCAGAATGTCTATATTATTGCCGTACAACTTGCCAATTTCTGTTTTCATGAGCTATATAAACAGTAATGCTATTTTTGTACATTTCTATTTCCTTTTTACCTAGAATATCCCTAACTCAGTAAACGTGCTGATACAACACTTTTTTTTATCTGTGTATTAGAACGTAAAGTACGTCGTTTCGTGGCACCAGCAAGTAAGTCGCACTGCACGGCCACTACGGTCGGGGGTTCGAATCCCCCCTCGGGCATGGATATTTGTGCCGTTCTTAGTCTTAGCTAGTTCATAAGTAGTTTGTAAGATTAGGGACTGATGACCCCGTAGTTAAGTCCCATAAGCTATACAAACATTCTAACATTTCAACAATTTATAGCATTATACAGCGCAATAAATAACCATACACCTTATCCATAGCTGAGTTAATCGTGTGGCTTCGAAGTTTCTTGCTTCTAACGTTTTTGATGAAAATTTTTAGCTTTCGTCGTCAAAATTTAGATTCTGTGCTTTTGACTCCTAACACCAACGAACCACAGAATTCAGTGTTTCGTCCAGAACAGCAACTGTCGTAAACTTGAAGTTTAAAATAGTTGTAGCCAGTCTCACCTAAACTAGTTTTATTATAAGCGGCTTCGGCTCTTAATTCTATTATTGAGATACATATTGGCACTCAGTCACAGAGTGAACATGTCTACATGTGCGGAAAATGGCTGAAATTAGATGTGGAAGCGATTTCTCCGTATCTCAAAAATGTTTGTAAATCTTTGGGACTCAATTGCGTGGTTATTAGTCCGTAGCTTACAAACTACTTAACCTAACCTAAGGACACCACATACACCAATATCCGATGGAGGATTCGAAACCGCGACGGCGAACGGCCGCACGCACCGCACCACGGTGCCTCAGAGCGCAAGGCTAATCCGCCGTTGCCTCTTCACATCTCCAATTTCAGTTTCTTTATGCGGATTTAAGAAAAAGAGAAAAGAAACAGAGATACAGTTAACTGTCCTCTTCCCTGCACCCGCTAGAGCGGGACAATAGGTTTATTCACTGAGCCGAGACCGGTAACGCATCGTACTTTTAGTTCACAGACGCCCAAACCATAAAATCAAAGCTTATATTCATGCTTATCAGCATTATTATCGCTTTTAATTATGACTTAGTGCTGACAACTATATTTCCTGCATTTTGTTATCCTTATAACTTTATATCTGCACAAGCGCTTTTCACTCTTACCTTAGATTTACAAACTAGGTAATGTGTTTTTTCTGTTTTTTTTTTTTTTTTTTTTTTCTTTTTTTTTTTCTGTGTTTATGGCAAAAATTATTTACAATTTTTATCCCATTTGTTTACTAATTGACTGTTGATGGTGAGTTGATTCTATAATATTCTTCTTAAATTATGTTCAAAATGTTCAAATGTTTGTTAAGCTTATGGGACTTAACTACGGGGTCATCAGTCCCTAAACTTACAAACTACTTATGAACTACTTACGAACTAGGACGGCACAAATATCCATGCCCGTGGGGGGATTCGAACCCCCGACCGTAGTGGCCGTGCTGACCGTGACTGGAGCGCCTCAATCCCCTCGGCCACAGCGGCCGGCTTAAATTATGTATTTATGATTTCAATATATTCTTATTCTGATTTGAGTTTGGTTCGTTATTATTTTTGAGTTAATTATTATTCTTTTAGATTGGTTTTATTACGTTTTTAGATTTTTTCTCCAATCATTACTGCAAGAAGATAATTTTTTTTTCTTTACTTACTATTTTTTTTTTTTTTTGTTCTTGTAGTTTTGATATAGTCAATTATATTGTTCATTTTCAAGTTTAAATTTACTTTCTTTTTATAAGTTTCTTTAGTGTAGATTCGTTCCTACTTCGTTTTTAATTTTAGGTTGTGATTATCGATCTGAACATTCGCAGGCTGGTCGTTATTTTCCTTTTTTATACTTTTATTGCTAGATTACCTTTATTATTAGGTTTGTTTGGGATTAGTAATACTCTTTACTATCCATTACTATCTGATTTTGGTACTTTTTATTTTTTGTTTTATGGTTTTCCTACGTTTCCTTTTAAGATACCACTTTTTTTTTTTTAAATCTTTTAAGGCTCATATTTCTTGTAGAATAATTCTTGCAGGGATTTTATTGAATTTAGGGGGCTATGGTATTTTTCATGTTATAAAGGTTATTTCTCATTTAGGTTTAAGGTTTAATTACAGCCGGCCGTAGTGGCCGAGCGGTCTGCGGCGCGCCAGTCACAATCTGCACGGCCGCTACGGGCATGGATAATGGATATTTGTGTCGTCTTTAGTATAAGGTAGTTCATAAGTAGTTTGTAAGTTTAGGGACTGATGACTCCGCAGTTACGTCCTTTAAGCTGCACAAACATTTGAACATTGGAGGACTCGAACCTTCGCCGGCAACGGCTGCCGTTCGTTGCAGGACGCCTTACAAAAGGCGGCCATTCTCCGCAACAAACTTTTACGAAAGATATTTGCATAAATACATAAAAAAACATAGATTATTATTTCAAAGCTGTGCGTTGTTTCACACAGTACAACGAGGGCAAACGAACAGTGCTGATCGGACACGTGGAAAACGTGAATAAATGGCGTAGCAGTCAAGAAATGCACTTGCAAGTGAGAACCATTTTCTGAAATACGACGTGCAAAATGCTTTTCACCAACGGTTTCTAGAGAATCAAAACAAATTAAATATATGTTGTGACTGGTGAATGGATGCATTCTCCATATTTTGAGTTTCTTGTCGGTCAGATTGGCTGAGTTCAGGCGAGACTGGAGGAGGAGCAGGTGAGAACCTACATGCGTCCACGTGGAGTGAATCTGTGTAAATATTGTTACAGTAATTCCGTTTATTTAAGTATTTTATTATTAGATTTTTTTCTGTGATTCGATACGTTGTTAAATACAAGTCTTAACTAGTATAAAAGAAAACAGAAGGAATTCATGTTTACTCAAAAATACGCGTGCCGAAAAAATCTCAATGTGTTTAATGGGGAGCAAAACCTCACGACCAAAATTACCTCACGTAATTAATGGAGGCCCGCTTACACAAATGTTTGAAGATCACTGTCACTGGCCCTTATCGCAGAATCTGTCATCTGTCTACACATACATTCTAAGTACGCCAGTTGTTTTCTGGGGCTATATTTCTCCATTGCTACAGCAAATTGAAACTTAGCGAGGAACTGCTGTCGTTTTGATAAGAAAAGATCTGTTGAGAAACTTCACTCTACGTAATTCCGGAAGCATTGAGGTATCAAAGACAAGCTGTTCTTGGCTGGGTCTAATAACGGCTTTGCAGACGACGTCTGACAGACGCAAAACAGAGGATCACATTTAATAACGTTTCCAAAGGGGGGACGTGTTTTGTCCAAATCCAGTAACAGGCAGTAGTAATGACAGAAGCGACTGTTCCCTTCTTGGGAGTTTCTTGCGTCGTTATTTTACGCTGCATTGTATCACTCTGTGAAGTGTTGCCCATTGTCAGGACCCTGTGTTACGTCAAAGTTGTTTCTTAACTTTTCTGAGGCGCAGTAGCACATAAAGTTACTACGCTATTTATATCTCTCACTTTATAATTGGGTAAGAGTTATATTCTAATAATAGAATTTCGTTACTTATTCAGAGACATGTTACATTTCAATTTTCTTATTTCTCCCGTCTACACCTCCAAAAACTAGGCTTGAAAATTGGTACACGGACACGGGAGACCTAGAAACATTGGAGACCAAAAACATTTGAGACACAAGAACCATTTCTTTGCTCACAAAATGGGCTACAGAATTCTTCTAGGATGAAGCTCACTACAAACTATATATAGTAAGAAATACTGTGCGTTGTCGTTGAAATAATGCCATAAAACATGTTATGGATCCCTGTAGATTGCAAAAACTGGAGATTGGAGACAACAGAGAAATCTCTTTAAATTATATATATGTATATAATTAGAGCTGTTAACATTTACTGGCAATGCGAAAATGGTATAATAGTTTAGGCCGTAATTGGTTATTCAGAATCGACTAACAATAAAGGAAAATTAATGGATGACATTGTGTTACAAGCGAACCAGGCATTCTTCGTTATTGATAAATGCAAGCAACATAATATGATATAATAAACGCGTTTTCAAATTTACAGTAAAGTCCGTGAGCCACAGAACATACGAATTTCCGTAAGAGTATTTATTGCTTTATTTCTCAATTTTTCGCTCGTCACACACCTTAATAAATTACGACTAAGGCTTTCTCAAGAGTCGCACAGTCAATTGGAATTATAATACGTTCGGAAGTTTTTTAAGTTTATCGAGGGCAGACAGAAAGACGCAATGGGAGACTTTATATGTAATAGATTTTGCTAATAAAGGAATAATTTTTTTCTGTTAACAAATTTTCCTTATGGCGGCACAATATAAAACATTTATTTAAAAATATCGCGTACCGATTTTATTCGCTGAATGAACGTCTTCAGTGCAGTTCAGAGTCCTGAGGACTCATTTCCACTGTTTTCTCTATGTATTTTGGCGTCCGACGTATGAATAATAAGTGAGCAGTACTTCAGGCAATCAGGGATGTCTCTGCGCTTTATGGACGCCAGTGAGCTGTGAGAGAGTGCGTAAGAAATTTACAAGCGTCACCATGCTAGCGAGAGCAGTTGACATCACTTCATCGATTACTGTGGAGTTAATTGTTCGTATGACGTGTAAGCGGTGTATGTCAACAGTAAAATATGCAGTTCCGACCATTCATGGGATATGAACTCAGTACCTTCTGTTTCATCTTGATTCAAAAGTATGGGATTACGAATAGTAGGTAATAGTCCACAGTAGCTACGGCACAGAACAATATTTACGGCGACTGTTTCCTATGTATCGGCGTTTTCAATTAACCTCCAGTTACGTTTGATTTCCATGTTATAACTGGTTGTGAGTTAGTTTTATTCAATAAACTGGAACTTTTGGAACACGTTTTGAGTCTTATTAGAATGACAAGATGAAAATCTAGCGTTGCCAGGGTATCTATTTATTCCAGTCTTAAGTTAGTTTCTCTCTTTGTTCATCTTCTCTCTCCTTATCTCCCGTATCTCTCTGTTCATGTCCTCCTATCCCCCATCTATACATCTCCACCGCCCCCTTTCTCTTCCATTACATCCTCGCTTCTCTGTCGAACACCTCCTCTATCTCCTCAGTCTATTTCCTCTTCCAACTGTGAAAAATTATGTACTTTTCATTGTGATCAATGAAGCGAAGTATCTTCTGCTATACATCGTATGAAATCTTAGGGAAACGGCGATGATCCTCTCGCTTCGAAAGTCAAGCGTTCAAAATTTCATGAACCTCGGATAAAACTTTTAGATTTTTACGCAGTACACACACACACACACACACACACACACACACACTGTACATATGATGGTTGGAACTTAGTGGCAACAATGCTGTGGAGACACTATCCAATGGAATCTACTATTGTCACTGAAAGTATACGTTGTAGACATACCTACCTTACCTCCAAGCAGATGGACTCGCCCGTCCCAAGTCACAATGCTCACAATCGAGGATAACACAGTGGTTTGTAGACGAGCGGTCTAACGCAACTGT
This sequence comes from Locusta migratoria, assembly GCA_026315105.1. Taxonomy (NCBI): domain Eukaryota; kingdom Metazoa; phylum Arthropoda; class Insecta; order Orthoptera; family Acrididae; genus Locusta; species Locusta migratoria. The sequence continues at coordinate 432,951,464 of CM048747.1, forward strand.
GTCATTATGTTTTCGAAACAGGAACAACGGAGTTGGGTGATACCGTCAATACCTTATTATTGTTCGTTTTTGGAATATCCTCTGCGATCACTTCTTTCGCGGCAACACGTTCTGCGCAACCCACCGATCATTTTGCAGGACAATCCGCAGGCGCATACAGCGCAAGCAGTGGTTGCTCTATTCCGTCGATGGGACTGAAAAGTACTGTACTACCATACTCCCCAGACTTATGTCCTTGTGACTTTGATTTGAAGATGAAGGAACCACTTCGTGGCATTCGCATCTGTTCCAGAGATTCGACAGGCAGTGGACTGCCCCATCTGCACCATCAACGGTGTATTACGCCTTCCACATCCAACGGGTTCTACGCAACGCTAGTAACTACCTTGAAGGATAGTAACAGGTGGAAACATGTAACACTTTTGTTTCGGTTACGAATAAATATTTAACACTTTGTAAGTTGCAACCGTCATATAAACGTTTTCTTACAAAGTATATTTTGACACTTAATTGACGGATTAAGTGTCTGAAAATTATACTGTACCATCGTATGCTTTTTCGCCCGCCAAAAATAATTGATTTAAGTATTACATTGCGTCTGTTCGACAACGACCATATTATCAGAATAATCCACCAGCTGAGACAACCGATGGTGAATACCCCGCATTACCATCGATTACCTAGAGACGGTCCACAAACGCACAAAGCCTTTCCCTATTTTGTCACTCTTTAGAGCTTTATTGTCCTGGGGGTTATTAGGCGTTAAAAAGAGAAAGCGAGGCGAGCTGTTGTGACGACACCGCAAGAAAGGGGTGGGGTGGGGGGTGGCGTCGTGTACCGCTGAAACGTTAATTTCCGCTCGGCGGTGGGCCTGAGCCGGCGGCCTAACGGCACGCGACGCCGACGCCGACGGCCGCTCTATTAAATTCCCCGTCCCCGCCGCCCCCGCCGCCCCCGCCGCCCCCGCGCGCCGCCTGCAGATGTCGTTAGGCTGTCGCCAGACGGGGCGCGGCAGCCAGCGCAACGCAACGCAACGCAACTCAACGCCATTCAGCGCCGCCCCGCGCCGCCCGTGGCCGGCCGCCTGCTGGGCCCGCTGTGCCGGCGCCCCGGGCGTCTAATTAAAGTAGTGGGGGCGGTGGCTGGGGGGCGGCGGGGGCGGCGCCTTTCCGAACACTGCCGGCGCCAGCGCCAGTGCTGCCGGACGCGCAAATTACTTCACCGCCGCCGCAGCTGCGGCTTTCTATTGTAAACAGCCGGATCGACACACCTCATTTTCTAAACATGAGCACCGCGTCGTATCGAGAAAAATATTTATCCCGTGAATTGGCGTTTCCATATTTTATCTTTCAAAATTTGTGTAACAATACAGTGTCCATCCTTGCAAATTTTTAGGTGATATTTATTAACATCTGAAACTTTCTGTCAGACTAAAATTGTGTGCCGGAACCGGGACTCGAATCTGGGACCTTTACCTGGTAGAGCGCTTGCCCGCGGAAGGCGAAAGGCCCCATGTTCGAGTCCCGGTTCCGGCATTCAATTTTAATCTGCCTGTAAGTTTGAGATGTTAATAAATATCATCTAAAAATTTTTAAATGTTTCAGCATTCTTACACAAATTTGAGAAAAAAAAAATATACCAGTTTCATTCTTTATTAACATATAATAAAAATCCACCTTGATTGCAATTTATGTATTCATTAACGCGTTTCGGCCTTTTGAGGCATTATCAGGAATCTTAAAACATTATTCTTTATCACGTCAAGGAAGCAGTTTTTTGATGATTTCTGGTGTGAAAACGGCTGAACGCGTCAATATAGAAATTGTAGTCTAGGTAGCTTGTTATTGGATGGACATTTCATTCTTACATAAATTCAAGAAAGAACATTAAATTCCGAAGGTAGCAGGAGTAAAATATAAGGAACCTAAACTTATCTTCAAATTGTACAAAAACTAGACAGCAGTTGTTACTATAGAAGGATATGAATGGGTCGCGGCGGAATGGCCGAGCGCATTGAAGCCCTGTGCTCCGATGCGCGTGGTCTTTCCCCTTTGGGGGTTCGAATCCTCGCTCGGGCATCGACAAAAAATGTTCAAATGTTTGTAAATCTATCGAACCAAACTGCGTGGTCATCAGTCCATAGCTTACAAACTACTTAAACTAAGTTAAACTAACCTAAAGGACAACACACACACCCATGCCCCAGGAAGGACTCGAACCTCCGATGGCAAGCAACCGCGCGCTTCGCATCGAAGCGCTTTAGAGCGCTCGGTGACTCCACCGCGGCTGGGCATCGACGTTTGTGTTGTCTTTAGATAAGGCAGTTCATAAGTAGTTTGTAAATTTAGGGACTGATGACCCCGTAGTTAAGTCCCATAAGCTTAAAAAACATTTGAACATTTTTTTAACGGAATGGACAGTGTCTTGAGGATCTAAGATGAACATTGATAATGGTAATACATAGGTAATGGAACGTAGTGTAAGAAAATGAGACAGTTAAAGCAGTAGATGAGTTTTGTTATTTGGGTAACAAAAATCTTCTGATGGTCGAAGTAAAGAAGATATAAAGTGCGGAAGTGCTGAAGAAGCGAAATTTGTTCACATCCAACATTAATGTAAATGTTAGAAAATCTCTCTGACAGAGTTTGTCTAGAGTGTAGTATTGTACGGGAGTGAAACGTGGACGATAAAGGAGTTCAGACAAAAATATGATAGAAGCTTCTGAAATGCTGAAAATTAGATGGGTAGATCACATAACTAATGAGCTATTGAACAGAATACGGAAGGAAAGTAGGTTCTGGCAGATCTTAACTGACAGAAGGGATAGGATGGTGAGACACATTCCGAGACATCAAGCAATTGTTAATTTAGCATTGGAGGAAAGTCAGTGGGGTAAATATAGTAGAGGGGGCCGAGATACGAATACAGTATGCAGGTTCAAATTGATGTACGTTATCGTTCTCATTCTCAGAACAAGAGGTTTGCTCAGGACAGGGTCTCGTCGAGATCTGCGACAAACCATTCTGCGTACTGAAGACCACAACAACAACATGTATAAAATTTGCAATCAAGGCGGTCTTTTCTTAGAAGTGAATCGCATTGTTTGTTACAGAGGCCCCGATAGTCGTGAGTATCTTACATAACACTTTTCATAGTGTCCCCTATTGCAAGATGCCTGGTCTTCCGAGCAGGATTTGGAATTCGACCAGGAAAGGCCTATAGGGGATGCGGATTAGCCTTCGAAGAAACCGGTCATCTTCTCTGGGTAATTAAGCAAACGCTGGGTGCGAATGGACCAATCGCACACAACTGGTTGCACCTCCACATATGATGCGCTTAGCAGTGACGGATATTGTAGAGATTGTTGAGAGTCTGCTATTTCGGAGATATTTGAAAAATCAGACACCACACCTTATCCAGAGATACTTATTTGCATAATAAGTGGAAGTGACTAAGAAGAAAAGTCATCTTAGATGCGTTACGTCATTCAAATTACTTAAGGGCGAAAAGTGAAAATATGACAATTTTTGAGAACATTTCTGTTTAGGAGCAGATAGCGCCCTCAAATTTATAAACATTGAATAATAAACAGTTTTGACGGCGTTAAATATTTTTATTTAGTGATCGTTTTCAGCCTGAAACAGACTATCTTCATACTCCACAACAAATATTAAAGATTTTGAAGTTAGGAATCTAACGTATAAGAAACAACAATATAAGTTGAATAAACGGCGAATTATACCTTTAATTTTTGGTGCTGGACGCGTAGCTAGTTCTGCTAAACATTACCTATTTTATGACAGTAGCCTTTCCTCATGTAAAAAATGCGATATATTAGGAATTGGTGTGGCTGTTGCGTGCCATGTAACCGTAAGCATTTGATTAAAACTTTGAAGATTTCATTTGTCTTTGACTGCATTCTTCTTTATAATAATTACACTGATTGTTGCATATAAAGCATATAATGTACGTCTTAATGATCTTGCTTTTATTATAGTGGTTACATGTCATTGTTTTAAATGCTGCGGCAGTTAACATATTGTCTACATTACTTTTAAATTAATCCATGATTGATATTAGCAATGCACAACGCTAAATATTCTATTAAATATCAGAGTCTATATAATTCGAAAGGCTCGTCCACAGTGCCTACTACGTGTCAGCTACTGTTCATGCCACTTAACGCCAATCGCCAGCAAAGATCCTCATCTAGTGTGAAACATAACGATAAGATTTTATGTTGCATAGGACCCGCAGCGTGATGAAGGTCAGCAAGTGACATAATAATAAAATTAACCAAAACGCTGCTATATACTAATATTTATTTCAACACGACTGGCCCGTTTCGGGTTACGATGCCATTTTCAAGTGAGCTGCGGTATAAATTGGGTGGTATTTAGGTGCAGTAAATTATTACCCTATAGTCTAGTATAGAAATAGAACATTTACGAATGTGGAATAAATTATTACGCTATAATCTAGTAAAGCAATATAAAACATTCTCATTCACTTACTGTATTGTCTAGATGGCCTGACATACATATGACATCTAGATGTCTGTATATAGACTGACAAATTCAATTTTGATTTCGTATTTTGACAGTTAACAGCACTTCAGATACTCCATAAAATTCCGAAAGGCCCAATCATGAGAATTCTTGAAGAAATTTAAATCTATGTACATATACGAAATCATCCACAAAACATACTGAATGAGCAACCGGATCTCAAAAATCAAAATTATTAAATTTTTCAAGATGAAAAATGTTATGCTCAGTATAATAAAATACTAAATCAATATATACGTATAAAATAAAGCAACAAAACGGAGTCTATGTTCTTAGCACGTATAAATTCTTAACAGGCATAATACTTCTAAAGATGATACAAATTCTAATACCGCAATTATGACGTTTACATGCTGTAAACATACGACATCGTGGCTGTTTACTGGCAAAATACGAAATCAGAATTGAATTTGACAGTCTATATACCGACGACTAGATGTCATATGTATGTCAGGCCATCTAGACAATACAGTAAGTGAATGTGATTGTTCTTTATTGTTTTACTAGACTACAGCGTAATAATTTATTCCACCTAAATACCACCCTGTTTATGCAGCAGGTCACTTGAAAATGACATTGTAAGCAGAAACGGGACCCTCATGTTGAAGTATTGGTGTATAGGAGCGTGTTGGTTATTATTATATCGATAAGACTACGCATCTCCATGGGAACCATGGCGTCAGTCAAGGTCTCTCTTTGACTGCACACGACCACAAGTTTCGACGGTTCACCATAGATGGCAACCTCAAAGTTCCAACATATCTTCAATTTTATATCTGACGATTTACTATTTATAACAATTGTTTTAATTAATATAAGACAATCTATTTTATCTTTTTCGTCAAACTTCTAACTGAACTATTATACGTATCCGTTACATATTTAAATACAAGAAATGTATTTGCAATTGCGAATATTAATCAGCATCAGCTGTATAGTGTAATGGTGACATATGAAAATTTACATGCATGCATGCATGTCTGAAGGACATTTGCTTTATTATATCAATAAACACGGACACTGCACATCGTATTTAAAAATCAGCCATAGCAAGGCTTGCGACAAATGAACTAAAAAGTCTCACCCAGTGCGGGAATTACATCATAGAATGTAAGAGCACTCGTAGGCAGTAGACAATGTGTGGCACATGAAGGTTCGGGTCGTTCCAGGAAGCGTGCGCGAATAGCGTAATGGTAACGCGACCGCTCACGATAAGCGGGAAATCCGGGTTCGAGTCCCGACCCGGTACAAATTTTGATATGTCACCATTACACTATACAGCTAATGCTGATTAATATTCGCAATTGCGAATACATTTCTTGTATTTACATTAGCAGCTGTAGTCGCCGCAGTGTCCGTTCCTTCAGACATGCATGCAATTTTTGTATCATTTAGGATCATTGGTTCAAATGTTGTTGGTTCATCTCGGAGAAGCTTCCATTTGTATAGCCCTTGGAACATCTGGCGGCCAAAATTTATGTCTGCAAAATTTGGTACCGCTCGGTTCTACGGCGCGACCTAGTATGTGGTAACACGTTACAGACAGATAGATAGTGTCAAATCGCCGTCATATTTGCAAATATATCTGATACTATGTGAGATATGAAACATAACGCAGCAAAGTTGTAGAGAACTTTCTCCTCTACAAATTTGTTTATTCAATTTTCGTGTCAGATGAACGGTTGAGCTGTTCGTAGTAATCGATGGTAAGGCATCAACTAAAACAGAGGTGATATGGGAATTCCACAGGGTAGTGTTATTGGTTCTCTGCTGTTCCTTATTGACATAAACGATTTAGGCGAAAATCTAAGTAGCTCTTTTTGTTTGCAGATGACGCAGTCATTTACCGTCTAGTAAAATCACCCGAAGATCAAAAGCAACTGCAGAACGATCTAAATAACACATCACTATGGTGTAAAAATTGGCAATTGACTGTAAATAATGCGAAGTGTGAAGTCATGCACATGAGTACGAAAAGAAATCCATTAAATATTGTTTACAAGATAAATCAATCAAAAGTGAAGCCGTAAATTCCACAAAACACCAGGAATTACTATCACTTCATACTTAAATTGGAAAGAACACGTTGGCAATGTCGTGGGAAAGGCGAACCAGATACTGCGTTTTATTGGCAGAACCCTTAAAATATTCAACAGAACTACTAAAGAAACTTGTCCGTCCTTTTTTGGAGTATTTCCGCCTATTGTGGGATCCTTATCAGGGAGGTTTGACGGAGGACATCGAAAGAGTCGAATGAAGGGTAGCTCGTTTCGTATTGTCACGATATAGCGATTGGGAAATAATACAGAATCTGGGATGGGAATCATTACAACAACAGCGCTTATCGCTACGGCGTGGGCTACTTACGAAATCCCAATCGCCAACATTCTCCTCCGAATGCGAAAATATATTGTTAACTCCCACTTACATACGTAGGAATGATCGCCAGAATAAAATACCAGAAATCAGAGCACGAACGGAGAGATTCAGATGTTCTTTCTTCCCGCGCGCTATTCGAGAATGGAATGGGAGATAAAATAGTATAACGGTGCTTCGAAGAACCCTCTGCCAGGCACTTAAATATGATTTGCAGAGTATCCCACGCAGATGTAGATCTCCATTTAAATATTTAGTCCTCAAAGGCGATCGCAAAGGCCCACTTTTAGTGTTACTACCATAACATAAAGTGGACCAAAAGATAAGAGAGTCAACAATCAGACGATTGGTTTTAACACCACTGTGCATTACTAGTCATGCTTCTGTTTGTAGGTGGTATGCCGTTGCCTTCCTGAGACGTTCAAACTGATTTACCCAGCCAGTTACAGGGGAATCTATAGTTTAATTTGGATCCCGAATCATGATGTTACTTGACATTTTTCACATCTACAATATTGCTAGAGGTCAAAGAAGTGAAATGTGACAGAAAGAAATCGTAGAACAGCTGGGATCGAATCCGCGACATTGGATTCATGGCATGGCATTCTACTGTGCTTCAAAGTGTCGCCCGCCAGTGACAATATTGTTGTACCAGGAGACAGGCAGCTTGTGTCCTAGAAAGCAGTTACCCTTGTTCATAACTATTTGTGGAAGAAAGTAATGTTTTATTTTATCGAATGAGACTATGTGAATCAACGTTACATTGTGGGGAAGAGCCATATTTAGGTTGCGTTATCCCTTGCCTTTTTACGGTATTTTTTTCGTTGTGATATATATATATATATATATATATATATATATATATATATATATATATATATATATATGTGTGTGTGTGTGTGTGTGTGTGTGTGTGTGTGTGTGTGTGTGTGTGTTGGCAGGAGAATAACTTTTGTATTTTGGATAACACTGTGTTACCGGACGTCTCACATAAAGGGCCGTTGACAAGATCGTACGTTGAGGTGAAATAACTGACGGAATTAAACTGTATTACAGGGATATGAAGAGGGCAATCTGTAGAGGATTACTGCATCAATTAACTGACGAGGCAGAGCGCAAATGCTGCTCTTAGGAGAATAGTTTGTCAGCAGAAAGAAATTCGTGAATTGAAGTACTCAAAAGTCTGACAATAAAGAAAAAGATACGTTCAAATATTTTCGAGAAAAATTCTTGTGGATAGTATTTGCCAATTTTTTTATGTTGTTATGAGACGGGATTGTTGATCCCTTCATTGTCAGGTCTATAAGGGAGGACTGTGGTCACGGAGAGGATTCGCCTTTAAAGCAAACAAGTCCTTGCGAAACAAAAATTCCTCTTGGATTATCTCCCCTTGAATTACTATATCGTCATGTCAACTAAAATAATACTATAGAAAATATAACTGGGTTGTAAATTCACTGTAAAGCACTGTTACGAAGATTTATTCTGAAGTCGATTTTTAACTGTTATGGCTTGATAATTTAGTGGAGCGGAAAAAGGAGAGTAAACACCACAAAAAGTGTATGTCGCTATTCGGATCGGGCTATAAATTCTTCGGTTGGATAACGCCTTTTACAGCTGACATCACACAAATACTGCGCAGCATTGCCTGTAGTTCTTGATGAAATCTGTACCACACATATATATATAAGGTAAGATCACGTCGACATCGATGGTTTTCCTTCGTTAATGTCATTTTCATTGACTGACAAACAACACGAAAGAAAATGAAACTACCGCGGTTAGCGTTTCGATGACGCATCAAATGTAAAGCATTATCTTTCTATAAGTCTATTAATTCTCGCTAGTCTTCGTTAAAAAAAACGAAAACTTCATCATCGTACTTGTTATGTTTTCAGCACAATACATGAGTCACTGACTCCCCACTGACCACGTGTACGGTGTTGCTAATCGGAAGAGTGCCATGGTACTGAGGGAAAAATCTGATGATGCTTGCCGTTCGCGTTTTAATCACTCTTGATTTATCAAAGGATGACAAAAAATTAGAGCACTGAAAAGGGAAGGGGGAACGATAAGAAACTTTGTGCATTGAGAAGGTGTGTGTAATGCCATTTCAGTAATCATAAATTCGAATTAAATTTAGCACAAGTCCAATAGTATGGACTAGCACCTAATCTGACTTGGATGAATTCACTGATTCTGCTGAGATGGGTGTCATGACGGCATTTTATCTTATCAAGAGATAACTTCCTTAGTACTAGCAGCTGTAGAGCCAAGAAAAATAGTTAAGGAGTTACTTTACAACTGTTACTCTGGAGAATGGCAGGGGAGAGGAGTGGCTTTACGAAGTGTTCCATTACGGTGGTATGACGTCTTCGACCAGAACCCTGACGAGTCTGTTTGTTCCCAGGCAGACCAACATCCGTGCATGGTCAAGTCCGAATGCCAGACGTTTCTGTATTTGACGAGTGAGTCAGGTGGAGCCTATAAATGGGCTCTTGCTTAAAGCCTAAGCGTTTACGATCTGTGTTTCAGGCGGTGTGCTTGGTCTCAGGCAGAGCGAGTTGGGATCATGTTGTGTATTTTATGATGAGAATTGGGATCATGTGCATTTTATGATGAGAATATTGTTGAAGTCTAATAGAATAAAAATCTAGGAAATTTATGTCTTATGATGACATGGAAAATACTGAGAGAGTGAGTTTGAAGAAATTAACGTTTCACGTATGTGATAGCGGTATAACATAAAAGGTTTCTCTTGTAAATTGTTTATTTCTGTAGAATTTGCTTTATAATGTGTTGAATTCGTATTTTCTTTTTTTCTCTTTCTCTATGTTCCCGCACATGCTTGTTATTTCGGATTTGGTGACTGTTGATGGGGTAGCCGGATGCCCCTCCTCTCGCCACCCCATGGTCCTCGGGAGGAAATGTGTACCTCAAATGTCTGCGTATAGTGTTATAGGTCTGAAAGTGATACGAAAATGTTTGCGAATCGTGTAACTGAGGCGGGACTTGGGGACCAGACCCCTATTCACCTAGGGGATGTGGAAAACCGCCTAAAAACCACATCCAAGCTGGCCGACACTCCTACCCCTTTCGTTAATCCGCCGGGCAGATTCGAGCCGGGGACGGTACGCCTCCGCGTCTCGAAAAGCGGTGCGTTAGACCAGACGGCTAACCGAGCGAGTTGTTGAATTCGTTCTAATGTTAGTAGAATTCAAATATTTTCTCGTTCCATTTTTATTTGACGGCTTTTAGTTAGTACGTCGCCATCGAATGTGAATATCACTGCACGACATCACCTCATATTTTACAGCAAGCATTTTCAGTTTAAAGCACCTCTCTCCCATTTTTTATTTATTCTTCAATAAAGGGCAGAGCAGAAATTTTAGCTGCATGCCGTGTACTGCCTGCCGCCTGTTGCTGCTGCTGCTGCTGCTGCTGCGCGTGGAATTACTTTAGACAGAGGCTTTATCCACGAGGCAAGTGCAAAATTCAGGGCGGTTAAAATTTTGGTGAACGTAAAACACTTCTGTTGATGGATTTCATTACAAACTTTTCCAGTTAATGTTCAGGGGCATTGTGGCGTCGTAATGGTACCATATGTTTCCATGTAGTAGCGTATAAACTGGCTTGACCTCGCAATTAAACATTGAAAAATAATTTTGAATGCATTCCTACAAAAGATAAATGTAGGCTTTGTTGTGCTCCACTTTCAATTCAATATTACGCAACACGAGGTGGAAACCTCATCATATAAAAGCTTTTCATATAGTTTAATATATTTTTTTAAATATTATCAATAAAAGACGGATACATTTCAAGATTTCCCACCATTATAGACAAGATTTCTGTGGCACAGGGTTGACGTAACATATAAGCTATTCGTCCCAGTTATATACACCGCCAGGCATTTTATCGACGTTTATGACTCTTTACCCTCTTTGCCCAGACGCAGAACACCCAAGTTCAGCGACTTCGGGAGTGTTCGACTCTTCGATGGGTGATCATCCGGCTGTCATGCGCCCTTCCGCTCGTACTCGGCTTCATGATAAATACCGAGCTTAGCACCTGCTGCAGGTCACAAAAACTTACAATGGCTGAGAGGGTAGATTTCTAACCCATCTCACTCGAGAACGACATTTTGTAGCGCCTGTAGCCTCCTTTGTAGTAGTCCGAAACATCATCTGTGTATATCAGATTGGGAAGCTAAAAACTTAAACCTCAAGTCCACCCGGCGTAATGAATTTTCAAAAAACTAACCGATATCCTGATGTCGTCGACCACCGCCGATATTTTGACAGTAGCACACCGTGCCATTCTCAACGCACAACTGCACTCAAGGAAACAACGTGCAAGCGTATTCAACACATCTGTTTGGAAAGGTCAAACAAGGGAAATAACACACATACAGTACAATAATCGCAAAGACAACACAACCAAAGATGACCAACATCAGAAATATCAACAGGTGAGGCACGGCCGGATTCCAAATAGAATTTAAACAAAAACCACCAACTCTATTTTTAAGGTCACTGTTGAAAGGTCGCTTGCTAGTTTAATTTCGTTTAAATTCTGCTTGGAATCCGCCCCTATTTCTCGTGAAAAACAAAGGGACAGAATGATTGCTGCCTCGCCTATTGATTAATAGTCACTGTCGATGTTTCTTATTTTGGCCATCTTTAGTTGTTTTGACTGTGATTACTTGTACAGTTCATGTTATCTTCCTTGTTTACCCTTTGCAAACCGAAGTATTAAATTCGCTTGCACATTGCTTCCTTGAGTGCAGTTGTGCCTTGTGAATGCCTGGGTGTGCTCCTGTCGAAATATCGGCTGTGGTCGACAAATTCAGCCGGCAGCATACCCATAAGTTGTTTGAAAAAACTTACAAGTGGACCATCAGACATGTTAATCGAGGAAGTTCATTGGTTTTGCGTAAGTTGTCAGGAGTACCCGTATAGTGCGCTTTTATGCAAAGGCCTATAATTACTGAAGTAAAGGATGGTAATGTTTTAAGCAGACGTTTGTTCTGTTTCTACAAACTTAGCGCACCATAACGGAAAACGTACACACCTAATACGCTGGCGGCTCGGTTTCGAACCATGTCGATATACTGTTTTCCCCTATTTAATTGGACTGAAAATTGGTAAATTACACAAAAAGTAGTCGAGAGATAATATGAATCAGAACATTAGCTGCCGGTGAGCGTTAAATTAAATCAAAGGGAGAGGATAGGTCCCGAAACAGGGGATCCTGCTTCCTAAGCAGTTGCGCTACTCTCTACGCTAACTGAACACAGTATTCACAATGACAGCGACGTTTATCCTAGGACGCCTCCCGCGTAGTTGCGGAAAAAAGCAATACCGAGTTGCCGCGAGTAGTCACAGTTTGCTCTCTGTTACGATCCCTCGCGCCAATTTCATCGCATAGATTAAACATACGAATCATAATATTGAAGACAATATTTATAAAACAAGAAACCTAAGAGAAGTCTTAAAATAATTGTGGAATAGGCATAAATTGTGGAAACTTACGAACACAGTTTAGTTATTACTGTTGATAATGTAATAGCAGCAGCAGTTCATTTGACTCCTCAGACGGGTTGTCGTTCTGCACTCTTTTCCGATAACGTTAGTGATGAGTACTTTCATTAATTTGTTCAATTTGTTTCTTCAAATCTTACTGAGGTGCAATGTCACAGGGATCTGGAAAAAATAAGTGAGTAATTGTGTGCGTAACTTAAGATTTTATTCTTAATATTTGTCCCTCATTTTCGACGTTTTGCATGTAGTAAGTGCCATACTGTTGAGAAGCCCCGCTTTCCCTTTGTTCACCCCTTTCCTCCCGGTCAACACCTGATCAGGCCACACACTACGCTTCTGCAGGGAGTCATAGCATGTGGCATTGTTTCTCCTCACTTTCTCGATTAGGGCAGTGAAGTGTTAGTGTAAGTATCTGTGTTTGCATTTTACATACGTATGGGTGTCTCCAGACTGCCAAATGTATTTGTACATTAATTAGATTTTGAATCGAAATCATCAGGTGCTACAGACGACATAGCTTCCAAATATCGAGAGTTTGGAGATGACGCCGTGCAGGACGTGACGATTTCGAATCAAAATCCAAACTGTATCCATGTGCTACCAGTGTAATATATACTGCCAAAAACATGCTAGCAGTGTGAAAAACATGTCTTTTATGCCCTTCGTTACTGGAAGAATCTTATCGGTACGTAATCTGAGTGGATGAATATTTCAGTAACTATTCCATAATCATTGAGCTTCAGTGGTCGTGCAAATATCTACTACATTTGTGTTGTTAACAACATTACGAAGGAAATTGATATCAAAAACAATTTACTGTTGTTTTTATGGTGAAATATTTCGTGATTGTACAATATTGGCCATTAACATTGCTAAACCAAAAATAAATAAATAAATAATGCAGATGATGAACGGGTATTCACTGGACCAATATATTATTCTAGAACTGACATATTGTATTTACACGCAATTAGGGTGCATAGATCCTGAAATGTCAGTACCCAGAACAACCACCACAGCCATTATAATGTCCTTGACACATGTGAGCATTGAGTAAAACAGAGCTTCGATGGCGTGTACAGGTACAGATGCCCATGCAGCTTCATAACGATACCACAGTTCATTAAGAGTAATGACTGCCGTAATGTGAAGAGCCAGTTGCTCGGCCACCATTGACAAGATGTTTTCAATTGGTGAGAAATATGAAGAATGTGCTGGCCAGGGCAGCAGTCGAACATTTTCCGTATCCAGAAAGGCCAGTACATGACCTGCAACATGCAGTCGTGCATCATCCTGCTGAAATGTAGAGTTTCGCAATGATCGAATGAAGGGTAGATCCACGAGTCGTAACACATCTGAAATGTAATGGCCATGCCATCGATGCGTACAAGAGATGATCGAGACATGTAACCAATAGCACCCCATACCATCACGCCGGGTGATACGCCAGTTTGGCGATGACGAATACACGCTTCCAATGTGCGTACACCGCGATGTCGCCAAATACGGATGCCACCATGGATTCGACCGAAAAAATGACGTTTTGCCATTCGTGCACCCAGGCTCGTCGTTGCGTACATCATCGCAGGCGCTCCAGTCTGTGATGCACCTTCAAGGGTAACCGCAGGGATGATCTCCGAGCTAATAGTCCATGCTGCTGCAAACGTCATCTAACTATTCGTGCAGATGGTTGTTGTCTTGCAAACGTCCCGATCTGTTGAATCTGGAATCGAGACAGCACGATCCGTTACTGCCATGCGGATAAGATGCCTCTCATCTCGACTGCTAGTGATCGAGGGCGTTGGGATCCAGTACGGCGTTACGTATTGCCCTCCTGAAACCACCGATTGCAGATGCTACTAACAGTCATTGGATCGCGACCAACGCGAGGAGCAGTGTTGCGATATGATGAACCATAATCGCGATAGGCTACAATCCGACCTTTATCAGAGTCGGAAACGGGATTTCTCCTCCTTTCACGAGGCATCACAACAACGTTTCACCAGGCGATGCCGGTCAACTGCTGTTTGTGTATGAGAAAGCGGTTGGAAGCTTTCCTCATGTCAGCACGCTGTAGGTGTCGCCACCGCCGCCAACCTTGTGTGAATGCTATGAAAAGTTAATCATTTGCATACCACAGCATGTTCTTCCTGTCGGTTAAATTTCTCGTCTGTAGCACGTCATCTTCGTGGTGTAGCAATTTTAATGGCCAGGAGAGTAATTGAAAAATAAGTAGAATCTTAAGGAATACTGAAAATTACATCCTTATCCTTATTCTGTGGAGACAATCAATAATAATAATAATAGTAACTGATTATTACCGTCCGTAGTTTGCAACCTACATCTCTGACGTCACTATACATATTCCTCGTATTTTTCTATAAATCAATAAGTCGTCTGCATTGGTGTGAATGTTGTTTGAACGTGGGACGTTATAAGGCCCCCCAGGACGAGGGGCCCAGTTGGCCCACCTTCCCTAATTAGCCTTATGTAAACATGAGGAACCCCTCCCTACCAGATAACTGGATTCCTTCGGCTGTAGAGAGCATGTTCTTGCTGGCGCCGCCGCTGTGAAAGGAGGCCCAGTGCGGCAGTGGCGATGCGATCGCAGCCGCCCACGCAGCGGCCTCAGAACACGGGCCGCCCTGTACTCCGCCCCCTCCCCCCCGACCCCCCCCCCCCCCCCCCCCACCAACCACTGTGCCAGTGTCTGACGACGGCGCGCAGGGGTTCCCGGCCACTGACAGGCACGACTGCTCACTCACAGCCACACCGCCACCGCCTACACCAACGCTCATTCAGGCGTACTGTAACAGCTCCATCGTTCTTCTGGAGCTGTTACAAGATTATTAGGTTGACCATCTGAAGCAGGCAGGGGCAACGCCATTCACGGCTCGTCTAACGAGGAGAGGATTCCTACTCGGACGAATTCGTCCAAATTTAATTTGATACCTAGAATGTCTATTTGGTGATTTCTTTTGAGATCTTCAAATATAGCTGCCCCTCCATCTTTAAATCTTTGAGGTAAATTTAGTTTATTAAATAGAATTATTCCTTGAACTTCTTATATAATTTTATAATTATTTTTTTAAATCTTTTTTAGAGCTGTTTATATATATTCTTATTCTCAACATGGTCTATATTATTCTGGTGTTTATACCTATTCTTTAGGTTATTTTCGTTAATATCATCTTTTCTTTTTACATTGGTTTGCTCTTAATTTTTTGTGTTTAAAGGGTGAATAAAAATGTTCAAATGTCTGTAAATCTATCGGACCAAACTGCGTCGTCTTCAGTCCGTAGCTTATATTTTAATACTTGCGTATTTTAATTTAAAATTTTGTTTTGTGGAATCAATGATATGATTTTTTTTTCATCTTAAGTACCCTCACAAACAGAAAAAAAAATAACAGGAAAAAAATAATCATTATCAAACTCAACAAGAAATACAACAGTTAATATAAACCAAGAAAGAACAATATATTCTAATATTAATAAAACCACGAATAAATGCTTACGTTTTGAACAAAAACGTTAACACCAGAAAAATAAATTGATAAACAAGTAAATAAACCAAATATTGACATTACGTTACATGGTACATGAAGGGCGCGGTGACACATGAAAGTGCTCCAGGACATGTCCGGAAAGAAGAGATACCATAACAATAATTCTATCTATGCCCAGAACAGGCAATAATAAATTCAGTGCGGACGCGTTCAAATGCTCGATCCCTTGCGGGAATCCAGTATAAGCTGTGAGCAAGTGGGCAGAGGGTAGAAGTTGAGAATTTGGTTGGAAGAAAAGCGTGCCTGGATAGCCGGATTGGTTAAGGCGACCGCTGGTCCAAAGCGGGAAATCCTGGTTCGATTCCCGGTCCAGCATAAATTTTGAACTTCGCCGTTAAATTATTTCGACACCCTGAAACGGTCGAAGTGTTGAAATATTTCGAATTCATTAATTCACTTGGAAAAATACAGTGACTGGACTAATTGAAGTATAGTAACGAGTGAGGCCTCAAATTAAAGTTCTCATCGAGACGCAAAGTTTGGTGTAACCATATTATCTGCAACATTTACATTGCGCATAATATTGCACTTTGAACGAAAAACAATAATTATTTGTCAATAACAATTAATGCAAGACATACACACAAACAGCGAGGCAGTGTACGTTGTAGGTGTCGTAACCACACATTATGACCTGTTTATAATACATTATTTTTGTTTATTTTAATATGCTGTCTTTGTGTAAACTATTTTTAGACTGTAATTTGTTTAAATTTATGAACATAGTAATTCCGAACAGTGCATTGGTAAGAGAACTGCTAAATCTACCTGAAAAACAATTCACCTAAATACCGTAATTGTTTTAATATTCATTGTGCTACGGCCACTACGGTCGGGGGTTCGAATCCCCCCTCGGGCATGGATATTTGTGCCGTCCTAGTTTGTAAGTAGTTCATAAGTAGTTTGTAAGTTTAGGGACTGATGACCCCGTAGTTAAGTCCCATAAGCTTAACAAACATTTGAACATTCATTGTGCGACGGCCGAAAAATTTATTTATCGGTCATGCTGAAAATATTTATTTGTTGAAACTTAAAATGTTGGGGGTATAATTAGTGTTAGAAATAAAAGTATGTAGTTGCATTTGAATTTTAGCACACATCTAACGATACCGTCATATCAACATTTCAATCATCATATACATTATTTCTCATTTGTGTTTTTCTGTGGGTACGCCATATCTCCCGTATAACTTATCGAAAATTAATGTTCGAGATATCAGTTTCAAGTTTTCATTCTCCGTTAATGACGAAAAATACACAGACAATTAAAATTATTGTTTTCACAAAAAAAAAAAAAAAAAAAAAAAAAAAAAACTATATTCTGAAAAACAAGTACTGTTCGTACAATGTAAGTTGATGCCCGGCGAACGATCGTAAATGGGACATGTATTTACGGTTACTCCCAGCAGCTACTGCGCCGAGTATCAACTCACTTGGCGTGTCCGTGTATTGACAATATGTTTAACTAACATGAACAGAAGCTCTCAGTTTTTTAGATTCTTTATGCAACCCAAAGACCTTTAATTTAAGCGTAGTTTATCACACGATTTCGGTTATGGACATCCATGTAACGACGAAAATCACACAGATAATTTAATTTAGCACTACAGCTGTTGCAGCTCCTTAGATTTTTTAGTCAAGCGTAGTTTATCAAGAGATTTCTGTTTCACACGTTTGCTGCATAACAGCTATTGGAATTGTCTGTTCAAGTGAGCATTGTGTACTGCCAGAATGAACAATTACTTCAACGTTCGTTATCACAGGTAAGTACCACTTACTATTATAACTTTTAATAGTTAACTTTTAGCCGCGGCGGATTACCCGTGCTCACTAGGGTGCCGTGCTACGGTGCGCTCAGCCGTTCACCGGCGGGGGTTCGAGTTCCCCCTTCGGCATTGATGTGTGTGTTGTCCTTAGGTTAGTTTACCGTATTTTAAGTAGTTTGTAACCTACGGTCTAATAACGACGCAGTTGAGTGAGATAGGTTTACAAACTTTTGAACATGTAACTTTTAATTCCCCGCTACTTTACTGTGCCTGCGTTATTGTTACTATCTGTTAAGCACATGTAATTGCATCTGCCTATTCTCCATTACTATCGTATCTGTCTTTGATCAGGATACAGTGCGAATTATTCGCACAGCTGAACTAGTTATTTTAAAAGTTATGTACCTTACTACGAGAATCATTAAATGTCGTTATGGGACGTATTGCGGGAATGACGTCACTGATTGTATGTAAACGACAGCCCCGAGCGGCCGACAATCAGTTGACGGTTATTGAATCTTGACGACAGACGTGTCTCTGGCATTTAACAGTTGGGATTCTAATAAAATAATTTGATTAATTTGTCATTTGGGTGATGAAGCAGTAACTATTTAGCTCTGTAGCTTGCCTATTACATCTGATAACGTTGGTGGAAACATCTTTCATGTTCAACACAGCGCTGTTCAGTATTGCTTACTGTCTGTCCGATGCAGAACTGTCGACACCCACACGGTATCTTGTACACACCTGGCGTTGTAAGGCCAAGATCATCTTTCACAGGTCTCATCATCTGTCGCAATATTTTAGGAGGCCTGAAGACCATATCGAACTCGTATCTCTTAAAAAGCCAGCTAATCCTTCCCCTTACCGAGCCACAAAACGGCAAAAATGCAAGGAACCAAGACCGAATTTGACGAGAGAGGAACGTATTGGCCTTCAGGAACTCCGGAATGACCCTCTTATCGTAGTCTTGCCAGCCGACAGGGAAATTTAGCCGTCATTATGGAACGAGCCAACTACGGCGTTAAGATTCGGGAGATGCTCGAGGAAGAGACATACCAAAAATACCCTGAGGAAGACGTCCGAGCTTCTCAAACGGTCTTCGCAGGAAGAAAGTTGCATTAAAAATCTCCTTCCACAGGCATCTGGACCACCTACATGGCCTCCCAAAGGTTCACAAACTGAACACTCCTCTTCCTCCGATCCTGAGTACCATGGGTTTGCCGATTTACGGACTCAGAAAACATCTGGCCACCCTTCATACTCCACACGACGGTCTGTGAGCATCATGTCAAGAATACGACCGACTTCATCAGAAGAATAAAATCCTTGCGCCTTGGAGAGGAGGATACCATGGTCAGCTTTGATGTGGTGTCATTATTCGCAAACGTTCCCATCAAAGATTCTATAGACGTGCTGACCCAGTTATTCGACGACACTATTCTAAATTTATTCAGGCACATTCTGACGTCATCATATTTTATACGGTGGAGAATACTTCTACCAGATTGACCCAATGGGAAGCTCTTTAGCTCCCGTTATTCAAAAAAACGTTGAAATGTTTGTATAGCTTATGGGACTTAACTACAGGGTCATCAGTCCCTGCCGGCCGCAGTGGCCGAGGAGACTGAGCGCTCCAGTCACGGTCTACACGGCCACTACGGTCGGGGGTTCGAATTCCCCCTCGGGCATGGATATTTGTGCCGTCTTTAGTATAAGGTAGTTGATAAGTACAAACATAGGCTTCCGCGGCTGTTGTCACTATCAATAAAATTCTTCTGGGTATGAAACCGCGTCGTCATTTTATAAATTCCACCGACGTTTCACCGACCACCAGTCAGACACAGACCCTGATGAAGGCCGCCTGCAACAGCGGCCGAAACGTCGGTGGAATTTATAAAATGACGACGCGGTTTCATACCCAGAAGAATTTTATTGATAGTTAATAAGTAGTTTGTAAGTTTAGGGACTGATGACCCCGTAGTTAAGACCCATAAGCTTAACAAACATTTGAACATTTGATTTCATCAGTCCCTAAACTTACAACCTACTTATGAACTAGCTAACACAGGACGGGACGGGACCAATATCCATGTCCGAGCCGAGGAGACTGAGGTGCTCCAGTCACGGTCTGCCCGGGTACTACGGTCGGGGGTTCGAATCCCCCCCTCGGGCATGGATATTTGTGCCGTCCTATTTCGTAAGTAGTTCATAAGTAGTTTATAAGTTTACGGACATAACCCCGTAGTTAAGTTCCATAAACTATACAAACATTTGAACATTTTGAACATGTCCGAGGGGGATTCGAACCCCCGACCGTAGTGGCCGTGCAGACCGTGACTGGCGCGCCTCGAGTCCCCTCGGCCACCGCGGCCGGCTCTCCTGTTATAGTCAATATGTTATGGAATACTTGAGAACATCATCATAGACACGGCTCCTGCAAACCCTAGCTGTTTCTATCTTTACGTTTGTTGTCTGGCCGCATGGACGTGAAAAACTGGGTGAATTCTTGGACCACATCAACAGTGTCCATGACAAAATCAATTCCACGATGTAGGTAGAGAGAGATGGTGCCCTTGACGTATTTTTCAGACGCAAAACAGATGGATGCCTTAGCCATAGTGTCTACCGGAAACCGACCCACACGGACCTGTATCTGCACGCTACGAGCCTCCACCACCCATCGCAACAATGATCTGCTATAAGGACGCTGGTGCACAGGTCTCGGACAATGAACATCTGCAGAAGGAACTGAGCCACTTACGGACCCTAATATACAACACTGGAGAGCAGCCTCTTGTGCGCTGCGTGGAGCTGGGCTGGATGGGCCTGCAAGAAGAGCCGTGTGTGGGATGCAGGTGGCCGCGTGACACACGGCACGGACGCAAACGACTCGCTCGCTCAGCGCGCCTGCCTCCCCGTGGCTGTGACGGTCGCGCCGCTAGATGGCAAGACATCAGGGTGAGGAGACGCGAAGCGGCGCGGCGCAGGGGGACTTTTTGTCGACGCGACGCCGGAAATAGCGGACACGTCAGGCGCACGCGCGCTGCATCATGGGCCACAGCGACGCCCGGCCGACGCCGGCGACGCCGAGGCGGAGGCGGTGGCACATCAAGGACAGGGGGAGGAGGGGTGTGCGGCGAATGTCAGTTGCTGCTGACTAATTCATGTGAAGTCCGGGGGGACTTAAGGTACAACAGGGCTGTGCACAAATTAACCTCCGGCCTGTGCTGTAATATCTTAACAGCTGAAGAGTTGAAGGGTCTTAAACCTACACCGCATGAATTTTTATTTTGGCGCATATATAATATATATATATACAGGGTGTCGTAGCTATCTTGTCCACCCAAAATATCTCTGGAACAATAACAGCTATTGGAAAACGACTTTCACCGGTACCAATGTACGGCTGGGGCCCATGAATGTACATATTTGAAAACATTCTGAAACGAAAGCAAATATGTTTTTTTTTTAACACAAACTTATGTTTTTTTTTTTAATGGACCCTAATTTTTTTCTTCAGCACTCCAAAGCATGACAAATCACATAAACAATGGCGTTGATTGCATCGCAATATTCCAATTACATCTCGAAATACTGCAACGCAAAGTTGACGCTTGACATACGCGAAACACGCGGCTAGCGCACGTCCTGACACTCAGACGTGCGCTAGCCGCGCATTACGCGTGTTTCAAGCGTCAACTTCGCGCAGACTTTAATACGAGAAGCCTATAGTAGTTACCACAATGAAATCCTGTCTCGTAATCTTGCAGAAAATCCAAAGAAATTCTGGTCATATGTGAAGTACACTAGCGGCAAAACACAAACAATACCCTCACTATGCGATAGCAATGCTAATACTACCGATGACAGTACTGCTAAGGCAGAATTACTAAACACAGCTTTCCGAAATTCCTTCACCAAAGAAGACGAAGTGAACACTCCAGTATTCAGTCCAAGAACAGCTGCCAGCATGCGAAACTTAGAAGTAGATGTTCCTGGAGTGGTAAAACAACTTAAGTCACTAAACAAAAATAAATCTTCCGGGCCAGATTGTATACCAACTAGATTCCTCTCAGAGTAAGCTGATGCAATAGCTCCGTACTTACCTATCATTTACAACCGATCACTCAGCGAAAGATCCGTACCCAAATACTGGAAAGTTGTCCAAGTTACTCCAATATTCAAGAAAGGCAATAGGAGTGATCCCCAAAATTACAGGCCTATCTCATTGACGTCGATTTGCAGTAGGATTTTGGAAATATACTTTGTTCGAATATTATGAACTACCTCGAAGAGAACGAACGACCTATTAACCAGTAGTCAACACGGATTCAGAAAGTATCACTCTTGCGAAACACAGCTTGCCCTTTATTCACATGAAGTGTTAAGTGCCATCGACAAGGGATCTCAAATCGATTCCATATTTCTGGATTTCAGGAAGGCTTTTGACACTGTACCCCACAAGCGGCTTCTTATGAAATTGCGTGCTTATGGAATATCTCCCCAATTGTGCGATTGGATTCACGATTTCCTGTCAGAAAGAACACAGTTCGTTGTAATTGACGGTAAGTCATCGAGTAAAATAGAAGTGATATCTGGCGTTCCACAGGGAAGCGTTATAGGTCCCCTACTCTTCCTCGTGTTTATAAACGATGTAGGAGACAATCTGAATAGCTCCCTTAGATTGTTCGCGGATGATGCTGTCCTTTATCGGTTAGTGAAGTCAATTGAGGATCAAAAGCAACTGCAAAGCGATTTAGACAAAATTTCTGCATGGTGCGAAATTTGGCAATTGACACTAAATAAAGAAAAGTATGAAGTAATACACATGACCAATAAAAGAAATCCACTGAACTTCAATTACGCGATAAATCAGTCAAACCTTAAGGTCGTAGATTCTACTAAATACCTAGGAGTTACAATTACGAACAACTTTGACTGGAGAGAACACATAGAAAATATTGTGGGGAAGGCGAACCAAAGGTTACGTTTCATCGGCAGAACGCTTCGAAGATGCACCAGCTCCACCAAAGAGACTGCCTACATCACACTTGTGCGTCCTCTCCTGGAGTACTGTTGCCCCTTGTAGGATCCTCACCAGGTGGGATTGACGTAAGACATTGTGAAGGTTCAGAGAAGGCAGCTCGTTTTGTTTTATCACTTTACGGGGGGAAAGCGTCACGGAAATGTTGCAAGAATTGGGGTGGAAATCATTAGTAGAAAGACGTTATTCATTGCGGCGTGATCTGTTTGCGAAGTTTCAATCACCGACTTTTACTTCTGAATGTGAAAACATTTTGCTAGCACCCACCTACTTAGGGAGACATGAGCATCCCAATAAAATAAGAGAAATCAGATCGAAAACGGAACGATTTAGGTGTTCTTTCTTCCCGCGCGCTATTAGAGAATGGAACGGTAGAGAAAAGTTATGAAAGTGGTCAATGAACCCTCTGCCAGGCACTTGAATGTGATTTGCAGAGTATCTATGTAGATGTAGAACATATGCAATGGAAAATATTGAAAAAAATATAGAACTCATTTAACAACGTGAAATTCATTATTTACCTGTTGCCATTGTCAACACCATGCATTTAGACATAAGTCACTCTGCAGGAAAATATTGGTATCTAACATGTGTTCTATTCAGATTAGATGTCTGTAATATTTTTACTTGACTGAAGTATTATCAGTTTGTAATTACATTAATGCTAAACAGTCACAATAAACCACTGGAGCGCTCTATGTTGCATTGCATAAAAAATGGTTTATGAATTGTATTAGTGCACGATTGCTGACAAGGTGTGAACGACGATCTAAAAGCTGTACAAAATTGTCAATAATTGTACCTGGAATAAAAAATGCTACAATGTAGAAAAAAATATGTATGAAAAATTAACAAAGTTGCATTGCCTAACGGCAATACCATGGAGTGTAAGGTTAAAACAGGGCAAGGGGGGAAATACATCTGTTTTTTAATGAGATCCACAACGAAATAGTGCCGCGGTGGAGTAGCCGAGCGGTCTAAAGCAACTCGCTGCGGAGCGCGCGGTTTCTCGACGTGGAGGTTCGAGTCCTTCCTGGGGCATGGGTGTGTGTGTTTGTCCGTAGGTTAGTTTACCTAGGTTTAAGTAGTTTGTAAGCTACGGACTGATGACCACGCAGTTTGGTCCGACAGATTTACAAACATTTGAACATTTTTTTGACGAAACATTATACCTAATGACCAATTAGGAGAACAGGGAAAAGCAAAAAAAAAAAAAAAAAAAAAAAAAAAAGAAGCGAAAAGAATGATAGCAGCGTTCTTAATTCTCGTGGATGTCAAGTATTGTTGTTGACGGTTTAGGGATTGGGTAGAGGAATTGAGGAGAAACAGTTCAGATTTAGAACGGGAAAAGAAACGAGACATACCTACAATCAGGACTGAATGTAATAAGAAAGATACATTAATTTACAGTCTTTTTCACGTCTGCTGACATTTTACAACGATTGGAGACGCGGTCTGTGGTTTTATCCACCAAGGATGAAATCCTGAAAGTCAAGACGTCAATTTTGTTTTGGTGAAACCAGTTTTGGCTTATTAACATTTTCAGAACATAAGAAGTATTAGGTAATCATACTTGTCATCTTTCGAATGAAAAATATCACGTATTCAAAATGTACTATCAAATTTTTGAATAATATTTTCATTAATTTTTAACTGTTTGTTAATGTAAGTGAGGGAACTTCTGAGGTCTTTGGTCCCTAAATCATACCTAAGAATGATAAAAGAAATGTTAACCGTTAAATCGTTAAAGTCGTATGCCAGAGAAGTAAAAACTACCATATGGCAACACCATCTAAAAATGCAACAATTTATTAATATGCTAACATGATGTTGCCTTATGACAGTTTTTACTTCCTTTGTATATTTTCATTTACAACACTTGAACTGAAACTTACTCGCAGATTAAAACTGTGTTCCTTTCACAAGAAAGCGCTCTACCGACTTGTTATTACTGCCCCATGGCTAGTTCCTTGCAGTCGCTGATTGTATTTGGTCGTTCTTGTTAGATGTGTTCCTGGCATAGCTCTTTTATTACAGAAGGCGTATATCCCTATGATCGGGCGTGCTGATCCACGGAGCCCGGTTATGAGCTATCCCGGCACGCCTTACAATCCGTCCTCACAACTTTACGGCCGTGTTCACATTGCCGGCCGGGCCGAGCTGAGCCGAGCCGAGCCGGGCCATGCCGAGCCGGGAGATTAAACACATTGTTTTCAATTGCGCTGTTCACACTCCGGACGGGCCGAGAGGACTCCGCTTCAGCCGGCTCACGCCGAGCCGACGACATTCGGAATTGCTTCTGCTGCACTGGTATCTCGCGTCTCCAGCCTGTTCTCAACACAGGTTTCTTTGCATGATACCTTTTTTAATAACACATGTGAAAAAATATTCGATTATTTTTTTCTTGCATTACTATTAATTCTGAAATGAATCTAAAATGCAGACATGTTTTTTAGCTGTTCTCATAAGGAAAAACTCTCCTAAATGTCAGTCGAAATTCATGGGATGAGTCTATTACCACCGGTTTCTTATGTGCTTATTTCGATGAGTCACTACAGTGTGAGAACAGTAGTATTAAAATAAGAAAATCAATTAACTGTTAGCTGGCTCTAGGTAGACGGCAAAGAACAAAGAACAACATCCCCCGAGTTTCCTTAGATCTTCTGCTAAAAGTGGGTTGGGATTCCTTGTTCCTGCGGACAAGCCCACCAAGAAGGAAAAAGAAATTTAAAAAAGTGACACACGGTTATGTCCTGCAGTGTCTGATGCTAAACTAAATGAGCGTATTTTTCTTTCAGTTCAGTTATAAAACTCGAAAAGAAAGTACTATAATGCAGACAAAGAAAATTGTCATCAGATGATTCAGTGAAATGTTCATCGAAACTCAGTTCCCCTATGACAGGTCAAAAAGAAAAAAAATCTGAAAACAAATATCTGATAGCTGTGTAGTTCTTTGAACGTGGAGGTGGGCTGAAATATAGTGCAATATAGTACAGCATGATGCATATAACACCGGTACACCTCACGTACGCCTGTAGGCACCAGTTGCAGCATGTCTTATAAGGAGGTAACTACGTGTTTTAATGTCATTGTTCCGTATTGTGTTTTTACTTAATTCATTCTTAATTTAATCTCACTGGTAAGGGTACCGCTTTTATGTGGGACACGGTATATACAACTATTTTCACGTTGTGGTACAACAGTTTTTGAAATCTACAAAAGCGAAAATAAGAATATATTTTGTATTAGGAGTAGATGCATCGATAAATATAATTGCATTTTTTAGCTTCTTCTTTTATCACCTCCAACTAGAAAACCATTAAGTATAATGTTAGAATATTTTATTTCAGTCGAGCAACAGTAATGTCGCAGTTTACATTAATTTTTTCCTCTCTACTACTTCAAAACACGAAATATATATTCCACTAATTGACTAGTGAGGAAAAAAATCCATTGTATAGCTCTCACATATGACCTGAAGTAAAACTGTTCCAGATCTTTGTCCATTGTAATCGGTCGCCACCCAAGAAAAATTACTTCATAATTGCTTTCTGGTTACGGATCATTAACACACCACGAGGGACCTACACACGTGACCAGCGAATCAAATTTTCCGACACAACATTGCTTCATGCGACGCGCAACAGCCGCCGAGTTCGTAGGCTTGCGATCGCAGCATGACGCCTCTCAGATAACTCGCAATTACTTGTGAAAGGAGGTAGATATCGGTGCGACTACTAAAAAATGTTCAAATGTTTGTTAAGCTTATGGGACTTAACTACGGGGTCATCAGTCCCTAAACTTACAAACTACTTACGAACTAGGACGGCACAAATATCTATGCCCGAGGGGGGATTCGAACCCCCGACCGTAGTGGCCGTGCAGACCGTGACTGAAGCGCCTTAGTCTCCTCGGCCACCGCGGCCGGCTCGGTGTGACTACTATTTCAAAAACTTTTCCATACTTTTAGCTCCATTTCTTTCGCGGTATTGTATGGTCTAAAATGCATAGAACAGTAAGCTACCAGCTATCGAACTTTTTCAATACACGATTTCTAAATGAAGTGCGCATACTTGACAAAAAGCATCATTTGATAACGACTGTTACGAATTTCAAAAAGGTGAATGTTTTATACGAAAGCTAAGATGTTATACTACCATGTTTCCAAAAATCAGATTTTGTAACCACATACTTTCATCAAAATCGACTGAGGAGCGTTACGAAACTTAAAGCTCACGCAGAATGAAAAGTAGACTTTTTATTTTTTTCACAGGAGAGGCAAAGTTTTTAAGGAAAAATTAACTTCTAAAAACTATGTGGCTTAGTCTTATATATCGTTGAAATTTTTTGCAACTTGTAAATGGGAAAAGTAGATTTTCTCCCTCTTTTTCGGCTCGACTCGGCCCGGCGCGCAATGTGAACACCCATGCTGTCGGCGTGCGCTGACTCGACACATTCCAGCTCGGCTCGGCCGGGTGTGAACGCACCCTACTTCTGTCAGTACCTTGCCTCCTAGATAGGTCAGTCGGTAGAGCTCTTGCCCGCGAGTGCCAAAGGTCTCACGTACGAGTCCCGGTTCCGGCACACAATTTTACTCTGGCAGGAAGTTTGATATTCGCTCACACTCCGCTGCAGAGTAAAAGTTAATTGAAGACTTGTACCGTTAAACGGCCAAAAATTTTTCACTCATTCCTCGGTGTGAAATTATTCGATGCCAAAAAAGTGTACTACATGTTTTATAATAAGAATTACTACTGGCTTAAAAATCTTAAGCCGGCCGCGGTGGCCGAGTCGACTGAGGCGATTCAGTCACGGTTTGCACGGCCACTGCGATCGGGGACTCGAATCCCCCCTCGGGCATGGATATATGTGCCGTCCTTAGGATAAGCTAGTTGATAAGTAGTTTGTAAGTTTAGGGACTGATGACCCCGTAGTTAAGTCCCATAAGCTTAACAAACATTTGAACGTTTCTCCCTGCGACACTCGCTGAGGTCGAGCGGGGAGGAGGGTTCGCGCCTCTATCTAGATCCGGCACTGAAACAAGTGAACCCCCAGTCATCAGAAGCACCAGCCGCCGCTGCTAAACACTGTGCCACCTCGCCACCAAACCTGAGCGGAGTTCCGGCTGTAAACAGAGCGGCTGCCTCTCACAGTCCGGTGGCAGGCGGCTCAGCCAGCTGCTCTCACTGGCGGCCTTTGACGCTGCTGGCTGAATATTCATGCGCCACCTCAGGCGCCCGCGCCTGCGCTGCTCACTGGCCGACCGCGATTCAGAATAACAGCCCGCGGCGCTCTGCTACCGATGCTCGCTGCTTTGACACGTCCAAATCCCCAGCTGCCGCCGTGCCCAGAGCACGGTACACACAGTGTGCTAAATTCCAGGACGAAATATTTAACATTCCGGGACTGTCATCTCGGCGTGGAATAAATAGAAAGCAAACAAGGTATAGGAATTGCTGAAGATAAAATGTGAAGAAATTGAAAGGTTTTTTGGTGGGCGTGTTGAAAATAAAAACTAGGCGTTCGACACGGTGCCACACTGCAGACTGCTAACGAAAATGCGAGCTTATGGAATAGGTTCTCAGATTTGTGACTGGCTGGAAGACTTCCTAAGTAATAGAACGCAGTACGTTGTTCTCGACGGCGAGTGTTCATCAGAGACGAGTGTATCGTCAGGCGTGCCCCAGGGGAGTGTGATAGGACCGCTATTATTTTCTATCTATATAAATGATCTGATGGACAGAGTAAGTTGTAATTTGCGGCTGTTTGCTGATGATGCTGTGGTGTATGGGAGGGTGTCGTCTGTAACTGACTGTAATAGCATACAGGTTGACTTAGACAAAATTTCTAGTTGGTGCGAAGAATGGCAGCTAACTCTCAATGTAGAAAAATGTAAGGTGATGCGCATGAGTAGAAAAGACAATCCTATAATTTTCGAATACAGCATCAGTAGTGAGCTTCTTGATGCTGTCGCGTCGTTCAAATATCTAGGCGTAACATTGCAGAGCGATATGAAATGGAACGAGCATGTAAGGACAGTTGTGAGTAAGGCAGACAGCCGACTTCGGTTTATTGGGAGAATTTTGGGAAGATGTACTTCACCTGGAAAGATACCGCGTATAAAACGCTTGTACGACCACGTCTTGAGTATTGCTCAAGTATTTGGGACCCGCAGCAGATCGGTTTGAAAGAAGACATAGAGGCGGTTCAGAGGCGAGCAGCTAGATTTGTTACCGGTAGGTTCGACCAATGCGCGAGTGTCACGGAAATGCTCCGGCAACTCAATTGGGGATCGCTGGAAGAAAGACGACGTTCTTTTCGTGAATTTCTGTTAAGTAAATTTAGAGGGCCGGAATTTGAAGCTGAGTGTAGTACGATCTTGCTGCCGCCTACTTACATTTCGCGTAAAGATCACAAAGACAAGATAAGAGAAATTAGGGCTCGTACGGAGGCATATAGGCATTCTTTTTTTCCTCGTTCAATTTGGGAGTGGAATAGGAAAGGAAATGCCTAGTAGTGGTACAGTGTACCCTACGCCACGCACCTTACGGTGAATTGCGGAGTATGTATGTAGATGTAGATGTAGATGTAGGCAAGAAAGGACGGTAAGCGAATGGAGTATGCAAATAGTTTGTTCACTTGATATTTAGTATAGGCGTGACTGATCTACCATCGATCAGCTAATGAATTTATACTCTAATTTACAAGTAATAAAACCCAGCCAAAATTGTGAAAAGTAAGCTAACTAATTTTAACGACTTGAGTAAAGAAATTTGTATTGACTCGTTTTATTCCCTGAAGTCAAATGAACATCAGAATTGAAAGCAAAATTCACATTGAACACAGTACAAATTTAACGAACATAATATTCAAAACTCTTACAGCAAGTGACTGGTAAGTCGAAGATAATGGTATCTGATTCTAAACACTTGTGACAGCCCACATTTAACTGGAAAAATGTTTGTATAGCTTATGGGACTTAACTACGGGGTCATCAGTCACTAAACTTAAAAACTACTTATTAACTTGCTAATACTAAATACGGCACAAATATCCATGCCAGAGGGGGTTTCGAACCCCCAACCGTAACTGGCCGTGCAGATCGTGACTGGAGCGCCTCATTCCCCTCGGACACCGTGGCCGGCACATTTAACTGGAAACCGTGGCGTAATCGAGAGTAATATTCCGATACCAGACTTCTGTAAGTTTACCTAACGTTTTCAGTAGTCCGAAAACGTGAACACCCCTTGAAACACTAACAAATACGTACGATACAGTACCAAAAGATATGTTGGTTGACGAAGTCAGTAACACAAAGGCCGGGCGGTAGCTATGTGCGTCGATAGGAGCAGATGCAGACATGCAGATAATTCAGCTTCCTATTCCAGAAGTGATATTTAACTAATATCGGCCAACTACGACCCCGGCGGATCTCAGCGCCTACTATGTCACTCGTTCGGTTATGTCGTGCCACTACAGACGATGTACATTTGAATGTACTGTAGGCAGAGGTGCCACAAGAACTGTAACAATCGCAATTAGAGCGTTGATGCGTCTAATATCTGGCAGGCTGACCTTGATCTTGGCTTGCTCAGTGCTTGCTGCTATTAGGGTAGTTTCGGAGCAACTCCAAAAGTTCTACCACCAACTTTAAGTACAGCAGTTCGAAGACAAGTATAAACTGATGGCAGAAGATAAGCGTCTGCTCTCCTCGGCTGTTCAAACACCAGTCTCCTTCTCTCTGCTCCTAAAAACTCTACCACCTCTCTGCAAAGCCTCCAGGCTCCGCCTATCTCTACTGAAACGCCAATCCACTGCGAGACGCCAAAGTACGGCCAATCACGGCTTGCGTTCGGAAGTTGGGCTGCCGAACCCCCTTACTATAAAACAGCAGTCAATGGCCAGCTTTCCCGCATTTACAACGGTGGGGCCTCGCCTTTAAGTCCCGGGTTCTTGCGGTGGCGGCGGATTGCCTTCAGGCACCACCGGAAACACGGCCAGCAAGTTATTCCCAGCCAACGGCCAAACTCTCTCCCTACTTTACAACTGCTGCGCCCGCCAGTTTAGCGTCAGAGACGTTCAGTGTCCTAGGGTGTGCCACCCTGGTGGTCGCCCACTCGGCGCCAGATGTTGTAGTCCCAGGGGCTTGTCTTTCATACATTTGCCCAGCTGCCCCCTCACAAAGTACCGTACGCCACCCTTAGAGGCACTTAGTACTCTACTAGACGCTTCCGAACAAATGATGCCAGCTTTGGTGGTACCAACTAGATAGCAGTAACGTGTGCGAAAATAATTGGAAGGCACACACCTCAGTCCTACCTGCTGTGGCCCTCGGCCGTAAGGCGTCTTCCAGGAACCGCTGACCCTCCGAATAACAAAGCCGACATCGTGCTCGCCATGTCTGCCATTATCTTCGAATGCGTATTTTTACCCCCTGCTACAGGCCTCACATAACCAAGTAACAGAATATTTCACTTTCGCCACAAGTTATTAAAGAAAATCGATACTACGAATAATCTAATAAAAATTAACGTGGGTACATTCTCAGGAAAGCGACGTGGCAGTACTGAAATCTCTCAAAATCGATAAAACACCGCTCGCAGTATACACATAATAAAGTATTTTGTTGAGATATGAGTTACAATTGTAATCTGTGAATAAAAACAATTCTCGGAATTAGGCCGCGTCATTTTTTAAACAGCAAGTGAGTTACCGACGTTTAGACCACTGTGCAGTGGTCCTCTCCAGGACTGTTAACTGTTGGATGCCGCTGAATGTATACCATTACATACTGTAAATTTTTCCAGTTACGTAATATAGATGTCATACATGTAAGATTGCAGAAGCATATCAGTAGGCTCTTACGTTTACTACCCTGGTAAATGATTGTTAGGCAAAGTCTTGTATCTGATTGAAAGGCAACAGGGCATCTAGGGGCTGGTGTTTCCTACTGCAGAATTCTTGTCAAGTCAACACTGCCTAGAACACAAGGACTCACAATACACGTACAAAATATCTGGCATGCCTTGCAACATTCTGTTTAGAAGAGATCTCGAACCCCTCATACTCCTACGGACTTACAGACAGCCCTGCAGGAAGCACGGTATCGATTCTCTCCTTCACTGCTTCAGACGTTCATCGGATCCATGCCACTTGGTGTTGCGTCACTTCTGCTTGCTCACTGGAGCCCTACGCGATATTATTCAGATGTACCAGTTTCTTTGGCTCTTCAGTGAATTCTATAGTTCTTTCTTCTAGTGTGATTCAGGAATCTATAATATCTCCAATCTCGTAACCTCACTCTCACGCTTGCATCAACGACTATAGTTAAAAGTTTTTTTTTTTTTTCACGTATCACTTTTTTATTCTGTTGGGGTATATCAGTTTCAGCATCTCGTTTTCCGGTTTGCCCAATGTCAATGTTTCCCACAATAATGTGATTTAGAAATATATTTACGCTATGAGTCATCCCAGTCCGCAGTTTCTAGTATAATCTTAAATACATTAAAATGTCTCTGTATGTGCCTTTCTCTTACGATTAGCAATATAACGTTGCCCTTGTTTCGTATGATGCCATAATTGTTAAAGTAGATTCCGCGATTATATTTTGGACAAGGGATTGATGGCACTGTATTTTTGAATTTGAAATAAGTTAAAGTACAACACAAATGAACATTAAAGCAAATAAACCACGGGTTGCATATTAAAGTCGGGCACCATACAAGAAACAGCACGTTATAAGTCTTACGGAAAGCATCTAGCTGGATCCTGCGCTTCTTATCGTAGAAGCTGGAAATGATAACCTGTACTTATGAAATACGTGAATTTTAGAGATACTTTCCGTAGGTGATCAATGTTCAGACTGTTCACTTAGTTTTTCATTGTTGTGTGACCGGGGATGGAACATGAAGTTACTGGTAATGATAGAATAATTTAAAAAATGATCGGACTTCGTAAAATTACAAAAGAAATGACTGCAGGTTCTAAAATCAAGCAAAGTATTGTAAAAGGATGATTGATTGATTGCAATTTGCAGACATTGTGAAGCGATTGTAATGGCGTCTGAACATTAAACTATTACGGATGACGAGGAGCTAAAAACATTAAGAAATTAAATATATGACGGGGAGGAGTTTGATTTACATGAAAACCAAGGAGAGGGAATGCTTTTAAATTTAAATAATATATTTTCAGCAACATACTGCATTATTCTTACTTACATGAGTGAATACAGGTATGAAAGATGTGTTGTCACATCGGATACAGACCACAGAGTGAGTAAAACTACTATCACGGTTCCGTCTTCTCGCTTGTTCAGAAGTAACAAATGACGAAAGAAATTAAATTAGTTTCATTGCTAGTCAGAGGGAACCGGAGGCTATAAGCATCGCTGATCAAAGATAAACAAAAAAATAAAAATTTTAGTGTATCGTTACAACAACCATGATGTTCTTACATGCCACTCGGTTGCAGGGACTCTTTTCAACCTCAATTAATTGATTTTATTTAAACTGTTCAAAATATAAATTAAGGTTTATAATTTGAAAAAAAAATATTATGAAGTTAGCTAATGTTAGGAAGCAAGATACACGGAGACCTCTATTCTTTTTGTTTGATCTTGAACATTTTATTCAATAATCTTGCAGCATACGAGGAACTTGCTATTTTTATCTCAGGAACTGAGTACATTATTTCAGCTGTATCAATCGAGGTCGCTAATTGGTCCCCTATATAGTAAAATCCGGTTTGAAGTAACTAAACTGTCTTGGATTTACTTCTTCGTAATTTTCTTTAAATTGCTTCTGGGAGTAATCGATATCTTTTGTTATTCATTACTAATTTTTACTTATCAGCACTCCATATGGCATCTAATTCCAGCAATCTTGGTTGCACTGATAGTTTTTTCACTATTACTGCTCAATAATCTTTAATTACAATGCTGAAGATTCTTGTTGCAAATACATGTGATGTTTGCACATGTAGATATGTTAAGATAGTACTTGAAACTAGACTACAGTCGTAAGTGAAGTTGTAAGGAAGGAAGGTGTATAGAGAAAAGAAATAGGTTGCTATGAGTGAATGTGTGAGTAAATAAATTTTGAAATCGATGAGAAAATGTGCATCGTGTGTTGTATTGTTTGGTACAGTAATTTGTCTTTATCTTAGTCTCGTGGTAAAGCTACGTCAAACTAATAAACATTATCAAGTGAATGTAATTAAATTTTGAGTAATTAGAAAAGCAAAGAGTGTTACTTAACAAAGGTATGGCCCAATCTGACATCTTCACAAAACATTCACTCACCTTTACCTTCCTTACAATCTGATTTCGGAGATGTGCACACAAAGATACCTGAATAATACTATCGCGTATGTGCAATGCGTGCGACGTGCTATAATTTGTACACGTCTGGTCGCAATAATTTAGAATAATTACTTGCTATGAAAATCAGTGTTACGTGGCTAGCATGTGGGTGCAAACCAACCACTGATCTTTAAAAAAAATTACGTAAGTTGAACTTTGAAAATATTTGCATCCGTGAACTGAAAGTGATTTATCAGGTAAGATAGATTTTGACGGCGGCAAGAATTGTTGAACTCTGACACTACAGTGTTCACTGGGTGTCTACTCATTAAGTTTCGGAATTAATAAAATTTTGAAACAACATCTATCTTTTAAATATTGCTTGGTCAATATTAGTGGTTATTAAAATGCTATCTGAATTCAAATACAAATCAATAACAGGTATTATAATAATGGCATCTGCCATGCAATGTTCATAGGTCGTTAAGTTTATCTAAATTTTACAGTTAGAATTAAATTCTCTGAGAGTCTTTCACTTCAAAATCATTGATCTCAAGTAAACGACTAATCTGCTCCTTTATTAATTATTGAGCTCGCTTATTCACGTCAAGAATAGGGTTACTATTCGTTACAGAAAAAAAAATAATGACGTAACGTATCATCTTATGTGCTGAAAAAGTAATCAGTGAACACATCAACATTTGACATTAATTGACATTAATTTTAAAAAAACTGCTAATCATATGTATAGTTGCTACTTATCTCAGCTGAATGTCCAGCGATATCCTTTTGTCTTTACACAGGTTTTACCAGTGGCGTAACTAGGACTTGGCTTTGGGGGGGGGGGGGGAGGGATAGATCTGCTTGACGAGCAAAATTTTAGTCAGTTTCCAGACAGACTACCTTCTACTACTACCGCTGAAGAAACTAATCACTCCCATCTAATGAAAGATTATGGTAAAACACCCCAAGTTTTCAATCTTTACCTTCACTAGATTGCTGTTATACTATTTCTTTCCTTTTTTTTTTTCCTTTTTTCTTTTCTTTTTCTTTTTTATCGGGTTCTGGGGGGGGGGGGTTTGTATCCCCCTCATCCCCCCATAGTTACGACACTGGGTTTTACAATAAGAGATAATAATGGATCATCTCCAATACATTCTCCAGGTTAGTGTTGTTATTTCCCTTATACAGCTTTTCTGCAGTATGATTACTAATATTCGCGAACTGCGTATTTGTTCCGCGACCGTTAGCGTCCGTGAGGACGCTGTACCCGTTCCGTACTATACGACGAAAACGACTTACGCACGACCTCTGCCTAAAGCAGATCGAACATAACATTTGTTTAATATATCACTTGGTTTCACTTGCATCACTTTTTATAAAAATACTTTTAGTTTCACTGTTATCACTTGCTATAGTGTTACTGTAATTTGCAATAAACGTAAGCACTCCGCGAGCTGCGAGACACACGTCCGAGTGTTGTCACGGCGCGGTAGATACTGCTGGGCTGCGCGCGCTACTAGTCCCCAGAGAGGAGCAGTTCCAAACGACTATCGATCTTTACGTTCTTACTTTAAACATTTCACATAGTTAAACAAAATATCATAAATAAACACAACAAACACTAATACACTTACAAAGAAATAATAAAATAATAAAAACACTAATATATGCATGATGAACGTAGTACAAAACAGTTGACAACGAAATATTAAGTTTACAGGGAATACACACATCATACAATATACCTGACCTAAGAGGTAACACTTTATGCAACTTTTACATAGAAATTTTATGCTTTTAGAATAAATTTGCTCAAAATATTCGTTTGATATGCGTTCCATGTAAGTGACACCATACAAAGATTGAAAAAGATCTCAAGTTCGAAATTAGATGATAAAGTTTCCTTGTCACTATGTGTTCAGGTGATTATATCCCCACGCACATCTACATCTACAATCATACTCCGCAAGCCACACGATAGGTGTGTGTCGGAGGGTACCTTGAGTACCTCTATCGGTTCTCCCTCCTATTCCCGTCCCGTATTGTTCGCTGAAAGCAAGATTGTCGGTATGCCTCTGTGTGATCTCTACTCGAGATATACTGCTAGACTCCTCGGTAGAGGTATGTTCTCGAAACTTAGACAAAAGCCTGTACCGAGCGACAGAGCGTCTCTCCTGCAGAGTCTTCCACTGGAGTTTATCGATCATCTCCGTAACGCTTTCTCGATTACCAAATGATCCTGAAAAGAAGCGTGCTGCTCTCCATTGAATCTTTTCTACTTCCTCTATCAACCCCACCTGGTACGGATCCCACACCGGTGAGCAGTATTCAAGCTGTGGGCGAACAAGTGTACTGTAACCTACTTCGTTTGTTATCGGACTGCATTTGCTTAGGATTCTTCCAATGAATCTAAATCTGGCATCTGCTTTCTGGCGATTGATTTTATATGGTCGTTCGATTTTAAATCACTCCTAATGCCTAATCCCAGATAATTTATGGAATTAACTTCTTCCAGTTGCTGACACGCTATAGTGTAGCTAAATGATAAAGGATCTTTCTTTCTATGTATTCGCAGCCCATACACTTGTCTACATTGAGATTCAATTGCCATTCACTGCACCATGCGTCAATTCGAGACAGATCCTCCTGCATTTCAATACAATTTTCCATTGTTACAACCTCTGTATATACTACAGCATCATCCGCAAAAAGCCTCAGTGATCTTCCAATGTTATCCGAAAGGTCATATCGTGAACAGCAACGGACCCACGACACACCCCGTGGCACACTTGACATCACTCTTAGCTCGGAAGATCTCAATTGAGAATTACATGCTGCATTCTGTTATCTAGGAACTGTTATGTGTTCTATGCCCCTTCTTAAAAACGGGGATGACCTGCGCCGTTTTCCAATCTTTCGGAACGCTACGCTCTTCTAGAGACCTACTGCAAGAAAAAGGGGGGGGGGGGCAAGTTTCTTCGCGTACTCTGTGTCCACCTGGTCCTGCGGCCTTTCCTCTTTCGAGAGATTTTAATTGTTTTTCTATCCCTCTGTCAATTATTTCGATATCTTCCATTTTGTGATCTGTGCGGCAATCTAGAGAAGGAACTGCTGTGCAATCTTCCTCTGTGAAACAGCTTTGGAAAAAGTCATTTAGTAATTCAGCCTTTAGAATGTCAACCTCTGTTTCACTGCCATTTTCGTCACAGTGTCTGGAGATGTTGTTTTGATCCACATACCGCTTTGACATAAGACCAACAATTCTTAGGATTTTCAGCCAAGTCAGTAAATAGAACTTTACTTTGAACTCGGTGAACGCCTCTCGCATAGCCCTCCTCACGCTACATTTCGCTTCGTTTAATTGTTGTCGTAAGAAGACCTGCCTCTGTAACTTTCGTGGACAACCTGTGGCGATAAGCCGCGTCTTTAAAGATGCAGTTCAAGCTGGAATTGGAGAAGGATTGGATGGGCAATCAACTCTTTAAACAAACCACCCATGTTTGTAATGTAAACTGTTTACGGAACCTCAGAAATCCTAATGCATTTGGGCTGAAAGCTAGTGGCAACCTTTTTCTTCGAGACACTGCCTCGGTCATGGCGAGTCGACTACTTGCGTGAGGGGGAAGGGGGGGGGAGGACGGGGGGGAGGTCGGCTGTGACGGTGTGGGACCGGCCATATATAAAACTCTTCGAAATAGTGTCGGAATCACCGAAACGGCAATCGAGCCTGAATTCGTGTGCTTAATTGCTGAGGAAATTTTCTCATTTGTTTTATAATACCTCATTATTCTACATGCCGCATAGTCAAATCATTGAAAAATATCTTATATTGGAAGTATTTTACTGTGATACTTCAAATGTTCAAAAGATTGTATAGCATATGGGACTTAACTACGGGGTCATCAGTCTCTAAACAAAGAAACTACTTCCGAACTAGCTAACACTAAGGACGGCACAAATATCCATGCCCTAAGGGGGATTCAAACCCCCGACCGTAGTGGCCTCAGTCCCCTCGGCCACCGCGGCCGCGTGTGATACTTCTACGACCGTAAGTTCTAATGAGTAAAATGTACAATCAATGCTAATACATTTCACGTTATGAGAAAATTTACGTTTTTTTATCCTTGTACATTACACTCTGTATGTTCTAAGCTGAATAATTCTAAGCACACATACCATGTAACCAAGCACAAGAAGCTTTCCAGGAAAGAAAATGTTTCAACAATATTGGATAAAAGCACATTTCAACATTAATTAAAAATGGAGACTCTTCTTGAGTCTTAAGAAGAGTTTTTACAGAAAAGTTGTTCGTCACTGTGTTTGAATCCTTTCCATCTCTCTTCTGAAGCTTTTTTTCCCTGCTCCCCAAGGCTGGATCTGGTGTTCCCTGAAGCGAAAGCACGGCAGGGCACAAATTTAGCATATTCATAAGCGTCTGGCGGGAGTAGGTCATAAAAAGTGAAGAGTGCTAAGATTTACGGATTATTATAACAGCTCAGGGGAATATACCTCAAACTTCGGTCTAGCAGCTCCTTTAACATATACAAAAGAAAGCGGCTGCAGGATCTAGAAAATATAAAAGAAAGAAGCAAACTGGGAGTTATTTAACGCAGAAACAGAGAAGCCGGGCGGTTACAGCGCTGACTTAAGCCCGGCAATCTTCTGCGCCCTGCCCGCAGACGCGGCGTCCGCAACTCCAGCCCCGACCACCCTCGTCTCTCTCTGCTGCTGCGCAACCATCTGTCGGCCCATCGGTACATACACTCCTGGAAAATGAAAAAAGAACACCGTTAATTCGTCAGCCCAGCAGAGCGAAATTTTATTGGCATATTCGTGAGGATGTTTACGACACACGATCATGCAGTCAGAGCCAGACACACGTCAGTCAGTCACAAGAGCGTGCACAATGTCGACGCTAGTATCGTGTATACCTTCCTTTTGCAGCACTACAGGGTGCAACATCTCAAGAAGACTATTGTAGAGGTACCGAACGAAGTCTTACAGTATGACCTGCCATTCAATTTCCATCTGATGCCTCAGTTGGACCAGATCGCGTGCTGGTCGTTTTGACCGTGGCAAGATGACGTTTCACCCGGCCCAAGACATGCTCAATGGGGGAGACATCTAGGGATAATGATGGGCAGGGTAGTTGACGTACACCTAGAAGAGCACTTTAGGTTGTACGGGATACGTGTGGACGTGCATTGTCCTGTTGCAAAAGGACATCGCCTTTTTCGTGGATGAACGGTGGCAAGGCGGGTTGAATGATGGTTTCAATGTACCGTGTACTGTTCAATTTTCTCACAGTGAAGACCAGAGGAGAAGGACCAGTGTAGGATATGGCTCCCAACACCATGATGCCCGGTATCTGCCCCGTTTGCCTCTGTCTCGTACACTCCAGTATTTCGCACTCCCCTGCACAACACCACACATGCGTACGACCTTCATTTTCACCGAGGCAGCGATGACTCTCGTCACTGAAGACGACATGTCTCCATTCGTCCGTTCATAAGCGCCTAAAATGACACCATTGGAGGTGGGCTGAACGATGATCGGGCGTGAGTGGAGGCCAGTCTAACGGCACACATGATCGTGCATCATTGTGTAGGGAGAGATATTCCACACTCGCCATCTCCTCTAGTGATCGTCTACATAACACTGAAAAGTGCACGATACAAAGAAACCATCATTCAACCCGCCTTGCAACCACTCATGCACCAACATGGTGATATGCGATTTCAACAGGACAATAAAGATCCACATGAATCCCGTACGCCCCAACGTGCTCTTCTAGGTGCACGTCAACCACCCTCGCCAGCACGATCCCCAGATCTCTCGCCCATTGAGCATGTTTGGGACGGCATGAAACGTCATGTTGGGCGGTGTGCATGAGCGGCACGAAAACTAGCCCAATTGAGGCACTTGATGGAACTTTCATGGTAGACCATGCCACATAACCACATTTGGAATCTCTACGATCGTTTCCATGAAAGAATTACAGCTTGGATTGTTCCAAAAGGAGGCTATATACGGCACTAACGCCAACATTGCGGACGCTCTGGTGACTGTACTCACGTGCGTATTACTCTGCCTGTGTGATCGTGTGTTGTATACAACCTCAAGAATGTATCAATAAAATTTCCCTCTGCAGGGTCAACGAATTCATGGTGTTCTTTTTTCATTTTGCAGGAAAACTAAAATCACTTTATTTTTAGTGTTGCTCTTTTTATACCAATAACCATTTTTGTTTATTTATTGAACAGCTTTTGCTGTTTTAAGCGAACGGCCGTGCCGCAGGGAATGAACAATGCAGCCCTCATCAGTAAACACTTCCGGGCTGAGTTGCCGTGGTCGATCAATAAAACTTCCTCTCCCTGACGTTTCGTTCTCGACTACGGAGAACATCTTCCGAGGTTGAGTCGACGACTGGCTGCTGGGGGCTGAGGCCACTCCTTATATAAGATCGTAGAGGGCGCCACCTCACGTCACTTGGCGTTGATGTGTGGCTATCTCTGGCTATCGCCTATTCTCTCGATTGCGAGCAATCGATTGTCACGTGATTGATGCAACATAGATCGCCATATCTTGTCCAATTTTAATCCTTCTTCTTTACGATTAAAATTGTATTGATGTTTGTGGATTTCAATTGCCTCCCTATACATACGTGTATAATAGTGTGACGTCCTCGCCAGCACACTTGTCTCACCAAATTTTTTTTTTTTTTGTGATCTCCTTCCGTGAAAACATGTTCCGCCACTGCCGATTTGTCGATCTGTCCCAAGCGACAATTTCTTTTATGCTCCGTCAAACGCGTGT
The DNA here is from genome assembly GCA_026315105.1 of Locusta migratoria. Taxonomy (NCBI): domain Eukaryota; kingdom Metazoa; phylum Arthropoda; class Insecta; order Orthoptera; family Acrididae; genus Locusta; species Locusta migratoria. Next base: position 432,992,453 of record CM048747.1, read on the forward strand.
TAATGCTTCTTTTTGTGGTTCCTATGTAAACTTTGTCAGAACTACACGGAATTTTATATACCTCTGTAGTGGCCAGGGGATCATGAGCATCTTTTGTTGATCTAAGGCATTCATTAATTTTCTTAGTAGGTCTGAAAATAGTCTCCACCCGAAACTTGCCCAGTACTTTTCCAATGCGATCCGTGATGTTATGAATGAACGGAAGAAATACTTTTCCAGCTGATGGTTATTGCTGTCTCCAGTTTTTGTGAATTTTACTACTTGGGTGAAGTACTCGATTAATCTCGTTATTTGTATAACCATTTTTCACAAAGACCTGTCGCAAGTGGTTTAGTTCTTCCTGTAAGTAGCATGGTTCACAAATGTCATTGGCCCTATCCATTAGTGTTTTTATGACCCCCCCTCTTTTGTCTAGGGTGGTGGTTTGAGTTCTTATGGAGGTAGCGATCAGTATGTGTGGCTTTCCTATAGACCTTATGGCCTAAGGTCCCATCCGCCCATTTGATAACTGAAACATTCAGAAAGTTGAGTTGTCCATTATTCTCTTTCTCCATGGTGAATTTTATCTTAGGCTCGCATAGCGCAAGTAGAAAAACTGTGGACTAAGAAACATAAGATTTTTTCGCGGCGCTACTTCAAGACTCACCGTAGGTCAATTTTTTCCTCGTATTCAGGTTTTCTGATAAGCTCAAACATTTTTTATTAATTTCATAACATATATTGTATAATATTCGGTGCTATGTAATCATCAGTGCACATCTTCAGAGGACTGAGTTTCTTGGATTCGTTTTATGAATAGGACAGTTCGTATTTAGAGTAAAATACGCACGTAAATGTTTCACGTCTAGAATTTTGGACGTAGATTCTACTACTGAATAATAACATTGATAAGGGAAGGAGGACTTTTAAGTTTTACCTAAATGCGTGACTGTCGCAATAATGTCTAATGTGAAGGCCTTTTCTAAATTTATATCGCACAGTTTGTCATGAAACTTCATAATTCGCTGCAATTATTGACATAACAGGCATTTTTTCTATGTTCAGGCGCACGCTGGACTCGGCACGTTGATAGCACACGTTCAGACACACGCTCCGTGTGCGGACGGCTATCGAAGGGTCCTCGATTCGCCGACAGGTTAAGACCCCAAGTTTCTGTCGGGTTCACCAAATGCCTAGAAACTAACACAGCACCACATTTTGGCAGTTGGGGTGTTGGAAGCCATCTAAGGCGGTCATGTTAAACAGTTGGCGAGAAAAAAAAAATCGAAGACGGTAATGTTAAGTACTTTGTGAGGGAGCTGACATGGAGCCGTTTATTTCGCATATCAATATATTATGTGTTAAAGAAGTTTTCTTGGTTGGAGTACTGTATTACGCAATAGTAGAAAGGGTGTGTGTGAGAGACAGTAGATGAGCTTGTATCCCATGGGAAAGCTCCGCTCCTATTGCAAGTTGGAATCTAATTGGCTCCCGCCTATACTAGTTGTCCGCCAAAACTTAAAGCTTCTTTTATTAATATTTAACTTTCCTATGTCTATTTAAAATTATCTGTATACTTTCTGTAATGCTTTTGTGCTAAGCTATATTTCAGTTAATTCAAAGATTTAATTATTTGTATATTTTGTAATAAGTTGAATAATGTTAGTCTAGAAGTTTCGCTTGGCGCCAAAACGGTGGCTAGTGGCGCGCAGCAAGAGGCGGCGGCAGTCAGTCGAGCGCCGACCGCGATACCTTGCACATTCATGTCAGTTCAATGCGGGCCAGGGACAGTTTATAAGTTATGCAACGTTTATATTTGTAACATTACTCAGCCTGTATATTTGTGCTTGGATATACACTCGCATTTCTTCAATAAAAAAAAACAAGCACTGGCATCCTACAAAAGCAAAATTTATTCGTAGTGCAGTACTTCCTAGCCACATCTCAACATCTCTTTTAGCATCACTTCAAGTACAACGGACGTGCGACCTGTGTGCTTCACCTGCGCAAAGGGACATCAACTGCAACAGAAGACACAAGGTTAGTAAAGAGTGAATTCAGACATGCACTGAAGTTGCATGTCGACACGGCACCTCGCATGCAGTGCTGTCCCGTTTACAAACCAGGGCACTGGCACGAAGTGTGTTGGTAACAACAACGAGGGAAGGCTTGAAAGAGGGGAGGTGTTTTAGGAACTTTGTCAACTATGCACTGACCTTCCCTTCCTTTTTTTTTCTTTTTTTCATGAAGCCCCGCCGTAAATTGGTAAAGTTGTATGGCTTGAATGGATGTGAGGATTCGAAGGGCAGGTTTAGCCATCCAAATAGAAAGGTTTTTACTATCCTCCGAGTCCGTCAACATATTTCCTTCGCCAAGTGTGAGAACTGTGTGCTGAAGTGTCTGTGTTAAGTGTAGGTGACTATAATGAGAGCGTGTGTAATGTCGTCGTGATGGAGAAAGGTGAGGGTGAAACGTGGTGACGGCACAAGTGGGGCCGCCGAGCTTATCGTCCCCATCCGGCGGACGGATCTCCATCAACACTGGCCAATGCTCTCAATCCATAAGACACTGCGGAGACGTTTGGAATTGGTGCAAAGAATGGTGAACAGGGACTTCGTACCACCAACCCTCCTGTCGTCCTTCCCATAAAGAAAAAGGCGAAACTGTCACCAGCACGTGACGTACACGTACGGTTATTCACCCACATACTGGCCACGGCCGACGGTACTCCACTCGGTGATCTGGCAGGAACCTATGTATCCACAACCTCAGTGCCGTTGACAAACAGTTTGAGACCAACCCAAGGAAAAGTGCACAAGGAAATGAATAAATTGCTGCTTCAAATGGCAATTTATTGAACAAATGGTAAGCAATATCAAATAATCAACCAAATGTTTCTTAAAAAGGTAGCTGCAGTCAGCAAATTAAAATCTGAGCTACGAGATCAGTTAAGTATTTTTTTTAACTCTTGCTCTGATTTAAGAAAAACTTCGTACAGTTTGAATAGTTTACTAGTATCGTAAGCAATTGTTAACAGATTAAACAACTTGGTCCCTCTTGGGAAAACTACTTAACCACAAGGAAATTTGCTTGTATAAACAACAAATGTATGATAATCAAATCAACAAATGGGGCAATTTAAAATACACAATTCAAGATCCCGCGGAAGTTACTTGAAACAACCATAAATAACTAAAAGACCACAACCGCGGTCAAGTTTCAAAAAACGTTCAGAAAACGAGAAATATTATAAGGCTCAGTGACATCTTAGCTCACTGTTCAGTAATAACGGCCGCGGTGGAGTAGCCGAGCGGTCTAAAGCACCTCGCTGCGAAGCCCGCGGTTGCTCGCCGTGGAGGTTCGAGTCCTCCCTGGGGCATGGGTGTGTGTGTTTGTCCGTATGTTAGCTTACCTAGGTTTAAGTAGTTTGTAAGCTACGGACTGATGACCACGCAGTTTGTTCCGAAATATTTACAGACATTTGAACATTTGAGTAATAACGACGTGACGCACCAACAGATACAACAGTACGGCAAAACACTGTACAGATACTTAACAATATTCAATCAAGTTAAGAAGGTCTTTCTCCCTTAATTAATTCCAGATACTAATTGAAATTAAAGGTAACCAACCCCTGTGCCGCAAAACATGCCTTATTTAAAAGGAAATCAACATCTGAACAGCTTATTCTAAAAGAAACTGTCGTAGGATAACTGACCACATAAGGAACCGTGTAAGGTAAAAATGACAAAAAGTAATTTCCAAACAACAGTAAATGACACAGGTGAGGTAGCTGAGCCAATAACATATTAATTTAAAGTCATCCGGTATGGATGGTAACCACCCCTAGTTTCAGAGTACTCGCTAAAGACGGGCAACGCACCTGCTAACCAAATGAACAGTTCAGTGAGTGCAATCCAGAGAACACAGGATCACTCAATAACTTGATAGAAAAGATAGTCAAACAACGCCGGTAGGTGAGCAAATGCGAAATAAGAACAAAATTTAAACTCACTGACAAAGAGTCAGTCTTACTTGGGCAGCTCCTAGGGGAAGCGGAAAACACTGGCAACAGAATCACACGTGCGCCCGAGGCAGATAGCCAGCTCGGCGTCGGCCACGACGACGAGGCCGGCCGCGGTGGCCGTGGGGACGAAGGCGCTCCAGTCACGGTCTTCACGGCCACTACGGTCGGGGGTTCGATTCCCCCCTCTGGCAGGGATATATGTGCCGTCCTAGTTCGTAAGTAGTTCATAAGTAGTTTGTAAGTTTAGGGACTGATGACCCCGTAGTTGTCCCATAGACTATACAAACATTTTTTCGACGACGAGCAAAACTCAGGGAGAGTGTCATACCCTGCCGTAGCAAGCAGGTTCACAGTGATCACCCGTACACGTAATTAAAGGCAGGTAAAAACCAAGGAAAAGCGCTATCTTCTTTTTTCCACGGATTCACACTGAGCACAGTTTCACAGGGAATGTCCCACCACAGCTCAAATGTTCAAATGTCTGTAAATCTATCGGACCAAACTACCTGGTCATCAGTCCGTAGCTTACAAACTACTTAAACCTAGGGAAACTAACGTAAGGACGACCCACACACACCCATGTCCCAGGGAGGATTCGAACCTCGACGGCGAGCAACCGCGCGCTCCTCATCGAGACGCTTTAGACCACTCGGCTACTCCACCGCGGCACCACAGCTCCAATTGATGTTAAGCGAGAACTTAACTTGCGTCCAGCTCGCCAGAAATGCCAGCATAAGACTCCGCTGCAACCATCTCCCAGCCGTGGCAGCACCACTCTCGCTTGAAAGCATCAGCGGGGGCCGGGCTGATGCCGTTCCTCACAGCGAGGTTTTTCCTGCGTCACCGCAGAGCCAAAAAAAGTTCAAATGTTTGTACAGCTTGTGGGACTTAACTACGTGGTCATCAGTCCCTGAATGTAGCTAACACTAAAGACGGCACAAACATCCATGCCCGAGGAGGGATTCGAACCCCCGACCGTGGTTGCCATGCATAACATGACTGGCGTGTCGCAGACCGCTCGGCCACTGCGGCCGGCCACCGCCAAGCCAACAACACGCTCGGTCGGCGAGGTAGCCGCCAAAACAAATCACAGTACGTCGATCGTTTGAGGCGCCACGGTCGAGAGCGAAGGAAAAGAAGTACAAGCCATCACTGGCGCCAGCACGAAATGAAAACTAGCCGACACGGCTCTTAGTTGGTGACTAAGCCTTCGAAGCCCGTTATGTTGGATGTGTATCTGAAGTTAACAAAATCAAGTAGGCCTACTCACAGCACCGAATAGGCGCGAGAAGTGTTTGTGTAAGACATAGTAAGAGGGCAATTGAATCAGTTGTTTTTAAAAGACCATATATCCATCCCACCACATACAGATTGTCTTCAGATTAGCTATGGAAGTTATCCTGTGAATTTGATAGCGATCGGATCAGAATATTTAAAGATTTTAAGAAAATAATGCAATACATTATACTTAGAAAAAGCTATTTACTCTTTGAATGTTCGTCTTTACCATATTCATTACATTCTTTTACTGGTTGTTTTGTAAGATGCAACACAACGAGTTCAGTAATTATACCGGGTGATCAAAAAGTCAGTATAAATTTGAAAACTTAATAAACCACGGAATAATGTAGTCAGGGAATTAAAAATTGACAAACATGCCTGGAAAAACATGGGCAAAAAATAAATAAATAAATAAATAAATAAAAATTAATTAAATTAAAAAAGTTTCAAGAAATGTCCCACAGATGGTGCTTCATCTGATTAGAAAATCTATAATTAGCATAACAAATTAAGACAAAGATGATGTTCTTTACAGGAAATAATGTTAGTCGCGGAATAATGTTGTGAACAGAAATGTAAAGCATGTCCGGAGTTGTGGTGAGGCATTGGCGTCGGATGTTGTCTTTCACCATCCCTAGAGAGGACGGTCGGTCACGATACACTTGTGACTTCAGGTAACTCCAAAGCCAATAATCGCCGCGGTGGAGTAGCCGAGCGGTCTAAAGCGTCTCGCTGCGGAGCGCGCGGTTGCTCGCCGTGGAGGTTCGAGTCCCCCCTGGGGCATGGGTGTGTGTGTTTGTCCTTAGGTTAGTTTACCTAGGTTTAAGTAGTTTGTAAGCTACGGACTGATGACCACGCAGTTTGGTCCGATAGATCTACAAACATTTGAACATTTTTTTGAAAGCCAATAATCGAACGGACTGAGGTCTGGGGACCTAAGAGGCCAAGCATGACGGCTGAGCACACGATCGTCACCAAACGACGCGCGCAAGAGATCTTTCACGTGTCCACCAATACTTTTTTTGTGTTCTAATAAAGCCCCATGTCATTCCAAGTAATACTTCATCCCTTGTCAATAATAAAATGAAATTTTGATCTTATTGGAAGGACCAGGAACGCCGCCTCACGTACAGTATTAACAGCGAAGGTCGGATGACCAGTGATACTCATTCGCAACATAATTGCACCAAAGTTGTCCAACGAAACAAGATTGACCATCAAAAACTGGGGATGACATTTAATTACGGACAGAGTCAAAGGACGGTCAAAACAAGCGCAAGGTTCATCGCTGACTATTGCTGTTTTAAATTTGGAACATTCATCGTTTCACACGCCTAAGTTGCTTGCTCAGAGTTCAAATGTTTTGTTAATCTAAGGGACTTTCCGGCTCCGGTTAACAGTCCCTGACTTCAGAAACTACTTAAACAAACTTATGCTAAGGACAGCACATACCCATTTCCTGAGGAAGACTCGAACTTCCGACTGCGAGCAATTGCGGTCTGTAGGAAGACGCCTTAGAGCGCTCGGCCACTCCATTGGCTCCCGAATGGGCGCACCACACAATTTACAAGCTTTTTAATCCAAGCTGAATAAGAAAAAAACCAGTGTCTAACTACTGTCCTCAAGATAAATTAACGAAACAAAAACAATTTCCCATTAGTCTTAAATACAATTCTTTTTTCCTTTCTTTTTTCTTTGGTCGTAGCAAGGCACTGTATGTATACATATATCCCCTAAGAGGTCGTCAAACGATCTCATCCGTCCATCCACCAGATGTCATCTGGCTACAGTAATTAGTGCTATCCCTGTGAAACCGGGGGTAGTTATAATTTTGATTGAATACATTTTACCCTTCGGTATTGCATTTTTCTTTCGCCTGAAAAATTTACTTTGGTGATTTTGACGTTTTAAAAATGACTGATTCAGTTGTAGAAATGACAATAAGTGTAATAAAAAGGTATCCCGTAAAACGTGTGCTCCTCATCGCAACGTGAATAGATAATTTACTCCATTTATCACAATTACAGATTCATTTACCGATTCTGAACGAACTAGGGACCAGCGCATTCAAGGAATCAATTGGTACACACTTCTGATCACGCAAGGTTAATGGATTTCACAGAAAATTGCGACTTGTGACGGGTTCAAAGCCGCGGTGGAGTTTCCGGCGGTCTAAGGCGTCTCGCTGGGGAGCGCGCGGTTGCTCGCCGTCCGATGTTCTACTCCTCCCTGGGGCATGGGTGTGTTGTCCTTAGTTTACCTTAGTTAAAGTCATTTATAAGCTACGGACTGATGACCACGCAGTTTGGTCCGACAGATTTACAAACATTTCAACGGGTTCAAACTCCAGCTGCAGCCTGGCGTGTAATTTTGCCCTGCTAAAACTCGACACTGTGGCAGGCAAGGAGAGTGCTGTACACGGTCGGTAGTGTGATGCGCTGACCACCCCCTTCATACCTCTGTTGACGCCTTCGGTTGGAGGAGGAAACGGCAACCGGTTGGTAACTGTTGATCCATTTCGAAGCTTTCTAGGACGTTTACATTTGTTTCGTTCTGTTGTATGGCAGGTAATTGATTGGTGTACAAAGTGTGGTCATATAAAAATCACAGGAAACTACGTGATGTCTCCATAACGCATAATTATCCTTTTGATGAAAAAATATTCTTTTTGAATTTATCGATTTTCTCCATCCGTGCAGAGTGCATCGCTACACAAAAAAATGGTACCGCCTATTAGTTTCAGCACATTTGTCAGTTTTTGTGAAGGAAATTAATCGATTCGCACAATCTGTAGGTTGATGACGCAGTATCTCAGCGCGTTCTGTCAGACGGTTACCGCCCTCTGTGATAAAAAAAAGGAACGAACATTATGACAAAAACTCCGATCAATCTAGAACAAACACGATCTCACTTCCTCAAAGAGCTGAAGAGAAAAATCGGTAATGAGCTGGACAGACGTTGCGGGATCGAAACGAGGTAGAATCACGAATTTTTCTGTCTGCACTTTATCCTGGCCGTAACCTGCCAGTGATGTGGAGTGTTTCGGTTTGTATGTTGAACTCCTGATTCCTTTTCCCCGGTTAGGTGTTGGTCAGGGACACAGACCTCGCCGAAAAATGGCATACAGTGGAAAGATTTGTACTAATCCAACGACCCACACGAAAGTATTATTACAGTTAGATAATGTTACAATCGTGTAAAAGATAGCAGATAACGTCACAAAATTGAAACATTCTGACAAGGATGGGGTTTCGAAGTTTTCGTAATGCGTATTTGATCCAATAATACGATTCATTTGGCCTCGTTAAACATTTCAAAATGTAAACTCTTGTGTGTGATGTGAAAACTATTTCACTCCTAGAGCTTTCATAGCGTAAACCCATAATTGTTTCATAAATTTTTCGCATCTTATGTCGTTGTGGTTGTACTAATCGTTATAATCGAAGACTAAACTTTTAGAAAAAACGTTCATCCGTAAGAAGAAGAGACATTTACAGACACGGTAACACTCCTCTTCATCAATGCAAATAGATGTGGACTAGCATTTAAAATGTAATTACGTGTAGTTTTTGAAAAAGTGAACACTAAAGTGTGCCCTAATTAGAGATTAAAATGCTACAAATAAGCACAAGTGCCAGTAAGCAAGCAAGCCTTCTTTTTGTACTCACGGCTACTAACACAGGGCTCATTAAAACAAAAATCAAATTACGAAGGATGGTTTACACATCCAATACTTCGGTTATTTGTGTTAGAAATCTATTAATAAAAGACAGTAACGTTACCGAGTTGAAATGTATGGGGTTAGCATTCAAGACAAAAAAATATTTGAACTTTCTTTCCTGACATTATGTTAATCATGATCATGTAAGCACTATAATCTATACATAGTATTTTAAATAGTTCTTGCATGAACAAGACAGTATAAGAACAGGGAAGGAATTGTAAACAATATTATTGAATTATCCCCACAAACGAACTTCACGCGGAGCCTAGTAATGCATATCTCATCACCACAACGTAGACCTTTGTTTGTGTGGACAAAATATTATTACGCATTAAAATGTTACTGGCTTCCAAAAGCATTCAACATATAATGTGTAGTGCCGTCTCCCTCCTTATAGGTATGTTTTTATGATAAATCGACACCTACCTAACTTGAAAATGACCTGAAAGGCCTAAAGATGACAATGTTGCAGGAATTAAAATAAACTGCAGTATTCTAAACAGACGAGGTAGAAACTTCAAAAAATATTCAACGAATTTAAAACTATGGTACCTCCACGTGGAGAGAATTTTTATTTTTAAATGACTGAATACAGCATGTGAATTGATAGCGAAGTTGTAATTTTCTATTCATAAGCGGTTTCTCAGAACGTTTACAAAAGAAATGAGTGTAGGACAGAAAACTATTTTTGCATAAATAGCTGAAACGTGTAAAGAGAGATATAGAATGGCGTAATGTGGAATTTACAGTTGCTAGGAAGTAAAATCTGAGATATGTGCCGAGCTGAAATGTTGACTCAGTTGTTTATTTCTCACCCGGAACGTGTGACGAGTGACAACGCATTAACAGTTGTTACTGTTGTCATTACTTCATTTTATTGGTGTCTAAGTGCCTACACGCACTATTTACACGTATTATCCATTGGTGGTATTTGCGTCACGGCCAGGGGATGAAATATGTGACCCGAATAGCGGCTTAACGCTCACCAAATATTTTGATTTAGGTGCTTCTGCTAGCTGTGACGAACGCCCTACTGTCGCAGTTTGTTTTTATTATTTTCGGTTGTTTAATCAGATTGACGCGGCCGCAAATGCTGTATATCGCTTAAATGGATTTAGTTCACACAAACTCGATTACGTCAATAGATTACTGCAGTGTTAAGCCCAGGATTTCAATATTTTGCACTTTTAACTACATATTTGGGAGCTAGTAAACCCTATATATTTATTTACGGAAAAGTAAATCAATTTCAAAAGGATGCATGGGAAATGTCTGTGATGAAGCAAACATACTCATTTAGGAGCTTCGAAAACCTTAGGTTCTCACTCATAGCGATAGACGCTGCTATTAGATAACACTTCTCCGATATTCACATGAATTGATTTAAGCGAAAATTTTAATCAGATCTGTCAGAGGGCTATTTGAAACCCTCTTGATCTGAATAATACTTCTGGGTATTCCTTACAGCACTGTTTCTCTGTTTGCAGTATATAGAGAAGCATGGAACTTCTATATTTCTCCATATAGAGTAATGTACAGTTAAGTTACTATACAACCTGCCCATGAACCAGTGTATATGTGTTCTCGACTGGTATCATTCTTTGAGACTGTTGTCAAAATATACTACGTATAATAACATAGAAGAACCACGTGTAGGGGACCAGGAGCTTCAAGAGTTCAGTGGGTTGCTGTAGTCGTGGTCTTGAGACGGAATACGAATTTCGTAAGGTCTCTACGCTACACTATCCTGTGGAAGCTTATTCAGGACTAAATAACAACCGTAGCTCACAAGACCACATCCATGAACCACAGACATTGCCGAGGTGGGGTGGCTTGCGTGCCTCAACGATACAGATATCGTAGGTACAACTACAGCAGAGGGGTATCTGTGGAGAGGCCAGACAAAACTGTGGTTCCTGAAGACGGACAGCAGCCTTTTCAGTAGTTACAGGGGCAACAGTCTGGATGATTGACTGAACTAGCCTTGTAACATCAGCTAATATGGCTTTGCCACACAGTTACTGCGAACGGCTGAAAGCAAGGGGAAACTACAGCCGTTACATTTCTCGAGGACATGCAGCTCTACTGTATGAAAATATGATGATGGCATCCTCTTGGGTAAAATATTACGGAGGTAAAATAGTCCCCCATTCGGAACTCCGAGCAGGAACTACTCAGGAGGATGCTGTCATCAGGAAAGACAATACTGACATTCTCAATACTGACATTCTACGGATCGGAGCGTGGAATGTCAGATCCCTTAATCGGGTAGAAAAATTAGAAAATTTAAAAAGGGAAATTGATAGGATGAAGTTAGATATAGCGGGGATTAGTGAAGTTCGGTGGCAGGATGAACAGGATTTCTGGTCAGGTGAGTACAGGATTATAAATACAAAATCACTTGGGGGTATCACAGGAGTAGGACTGATAATGAATAAGAAAATAGGAATGCGCGTAAACTACTAGGAGCAGCACAGTGATCGCATTATCACTGTCAAGATAGATACGAGGCCAACACCGACAACAGTAGTACAGGTTTATGTGCCAACTAGCTCTGCCGATGATGAGGAGATCGAAGAAATATATGAGGAGCTAAAGGAAATTATTCAGACAGTTAAGGGAGAGGAAACCTTAATTGTGATGGGAGACTGGAATTCGTTAGTAGGAAAAGGAAGAGAAGGAAAAATAGTAGGTGAATGTGGACTGGGCAGGAGGAATGAAAGAGGAAGTCGCCTGGTAGAATTTTGCACGGAACATGATTTAATCGTAACAAACGCGCGGTTTAAGAATCACAAAAGAAGGTTGTATACGTGGAGAGACCAGGAGACACCGGAAGGTATCAGATAGATTTTATAATGGTAAGGCATAGATTCCGGAACCAGGTTATAAACTGTAAGACATACCCAGGGGCAGATATAGACTCTAACCATAACTTGTTAGTCATGAACTGTAGGCTGAAACTGAAAAAAAGAACTGCAGAAAGGTAGGAAAATAAGAAGATGGGACTTAGATAAAGTGAAGTTCTGGAGAATTTCAGAGGGAGATTTAGGCAACAATTCACAGAAACAGAAAGGAAATAAAACAGTAGAAAAGGAATGGGTAGCATTGAAAGATGAAATAGTGAAGGCAGCAGAGAACAAAATAGGTACAAAGGCAAGACCTACAAAAAATCCTTGGATATCACAGGAAATACTAAATTTAATTGATGAAAGGAGAAAATATGAAAATGCAGTAAATGAAACAGGCAAAATGGAGTACAGACGACTAAGAAATGAGATTGACAGAAAGTGCAAAATGGCTAAGCAGGAGTGGCTAGAAGCCAAATGCAAATCTGTAGAAGAATGTATAAGAAGGGGAAATGTTGATACCGCCTACAGGAAAATAAAAGAGACATTTGGGGACAAGAAAAGCAACTCTACGAATATCAAGAACTCAGATGGGAAACCAGTTCTCAGCGAAGAAGGGAAAACTCTACAAAGGAAATGAACTGAGAGACGATGTTGTAGGAAGGGAAGAGGAAGTAGATCAAGATGAAATAGGAGATACTATACTGAGAGATGAATTTGACAGAGCCTTGAAAGACCTAGGTCGGCACAAGACCCCAGGAGTAGATGACATACCCTCAGAGCTACTAAAGTCTCTGGGAGAGCCAGCCATGACAAGACTATTTGAACTGGTGTGTAGGATGTATGAGACAGGCGAAATACCCTCAGACTTTAAGAAAAATGTAATAATCCCCATTCCAAAGAAATCAGGCACAGACAGGTGTGAAAATTACAGATGCATCAGTTTGATAAGTCATGGTTGCAAAATTTTAACACGAATTATCTACAGGAGAATGGAAAAGCTGGTAGAAGCTGACCTCAGGGAAGATCAGTTTGGATTCAGGAGGAATGTAGGAACCCGGAACGCAATACTCACTTTACGTCTTACCTTAGAAGATACATTAAGGAAAGCCAAACCTACATTTTTAGCTTTTGTAGATTTGGAGAAAGCATTTGACAATGTTGACTGGAATACACTCTTTCAAATTGTGAAGTCAGCAGGGGTAAAATATAGGGAAAGGAGAGTTATTTACAACGTGTACAAAAGCCAGACCGCAGTTATTAGACTCGAAGAACATTAAAGGGAAGCATCAGTGGGGAAGGGAGTAAGACGGGGTTGTAGCCTTTCTCCGGTGTTATTCAATTTGTACATCGAGCAGTCGGTGAAGGAAAGCAAGGAAAGATTTGGAATAGAGATTAAAGTTCACGGGGAAGAAATAAAAACATTGCGTTTTGCTAACGACATTGTAATTCTGGAAGAGACAGCAAAGTACCTGGAAGAGCAGTTGAATGGAATGACAGTGTGTTGAAGAGAGCGTATAAAATGAACATTAACAAGAGCAAAACAAAAATAATGGAATGCGGTCTTAGAAAATCAGGCGATGCTGAAGGAATTCGATTAGGTAACGAAGACCATAACAACAAGAGCTCACAAGAATTCATTAGACACACAAACACACGCGCGAGCGCGCGCAAACAAACTTCTCTCTCACAAAACATTAACTTTTCCTTCATATTTCAATACATTTTCTTCCTTCTTTTTGTCAAGTTACTCCACAAATTACTTTTTCCCGATTTCTGTACAGTCCTTCCTCTATTCTGATCTTCAGCATTGTTTTGTAACAACGCATTTCGTAAGGCCCTGGGCTTGTCGAAACTAAATACCGTCAACGTTTCACTCCATTTAAAGGCTACATTTAATCTTCCATGTTAAAAATTTCTGTTCTTCAAAAATACTTTCCCTCAAATTGCTCTAGTTAATATTGATATTTCATCTTCCTTTCATTACACTGTACATTCAATTCACTTTCTCATCCAGATCCTTGATATATCTGACAGAATTCCAATGTCTTCGGCAAATTGCAATGGTTTTATTTCTTCTCTATGAGCATTAATTCACAATATGGGTGATCCACTAAATTACAGACCCGTATGAATGACTAACTGCCAAAATATTTCAGCATAAAAATTGTTCCAAAATTTCCACAACAGATCGTCATCAGAGATATAGACCCATAATTTTGTACATCTTTCCGATGGACCTTGTTGAAAACGGTAATGAACTGCGCTTTTTTTCTCAATTATTGGTAACACATTGCTCCTCTAGAGACCTACGGTACTCTGCTGCTAGAAGGAGACACGTTATTTGGTTAACTCAGTATAAATTTAAATTGGTGTCCATTGTGTGTGTGTGTGTGTGTGTGTGTGTGTGTGTGTGTGTGTGTGTGAGTGAGTGAGTGTAAAACAGACTATATTGAAATGTCCGATGATCTCATGCTAAGACTCCGTGACCCATGAAATACCGCAACAAACTTTGATGACAACCTTTCTGGAAGACGAATACTGAGCTCAACGTAATACGAAATTCACGACAAGATATCAGACGACCGTCTCGTGCCTGAAACGCGTCCTTCAAATATGATGATAACGCAGAAACACAGAAAGTAGAATACTTGAAGAATTGAAGTGGTATCGATATGAAAGTATTACTATACGGCTTTACAAGAAAACCACACGATGTGCTGGAAAAAATGTACTAGGAGTAGTCACATTCTAAAGACAGAATGGTTTATGGAAGGAGATAATGAAAAGTATCCGGAAGCTGAATAGTGGCTATAACATGGGGTCCGCCATTCGCGTTTACGTCGTTTGCAATCATGTTCAAATGCATGTAAACCTCTTAAACGAATTGCTATGGTCAAATTTCGATTGTGTTAACGTAGGGACTCTTGGCAAGGCAATCCAGCAAATCATTTCAAGAATAATATCGTCGTTTGGCATCAAAGATGCTGCTTTACAACAGGCTGCATAGGTTGAATATCCTTCGGCAACTAACTTTCCTTCTTAACCGGCAATTCAGCGAAGCTAATTTTATTGCCATTGCATTACAAGGGTGATCAATTTATTAAATTTGGCAAATTTATTTTTGTGATTTATGTCTAAAAACTATGGTTGTACACTTACCAACACAGCTCCATAGTGAGCTTTCCACTCTGGTGGTAAATGGATTTCCCATTTTCCTTTTGTGAGCTGTAACGTGTTGCCATTACATATTAAAAATAAAAGTGATTTCTTTTTATTTTACTTCATTCCAAAAATATTTTCATTTCATATTTGCTGTTTAAACTAATATTTCTTTCTGAACCAATGTTCAAAGGATCGTCACAATCTCTTCTGACAACAAGAGTGATCCTGCGACGAACGGAAACTGATTTTCGTAGCAGTTCTCCTACACCTGCTACGGCGTACTTCCACAAGATGGTAGGACATATTCCCAGAAACTTTGAGATCCCTTTACGTGGGTGGTTAAATATTCTTTCTAAGAACCACAAGAGACATTGTGGTATGTGTATTTCCAATGCTCCGACATTTCTGGTAAGCATACTCTCCACGAACCCCGGAAAACATAGTTATTTGGTGATAAACTTCTCACAGCCCTCATAGTTATACTGAACAACAAACGGAGACCAGAGCTAGTGCAGCGGACTACCGCTATGGCCCACAAGCGTAAAGAACTGGTTCCACGTATTCCCATGAATGCAGTGAAGGAATACCGTTAATGGGAAGTATATCCCCCACGGCCCGAGAAAGGGTTAAAGCGCACTATAGTGACCGCACAGTTATCTCATGAAAGACTCCCATGTAAGAGCAGTTCCTAGCTTTGCACTGTTGGTGCAGTAAGCGATGGCAGGTAACGTATTGCAGGCATTTTACACACACGTATCACTTCCTTTGGATTGATCCCTACAATGGCGCCACTTTTTACACAAACTCAAACACCGCTTAGCAGTTACTGCTTGAAAGTTGTACCCCATTCTTTTTAACTTGGTGCGAACAATAAACCGGAATGGCGGAACTCTCGAGTGGTTCCTTAGACCAACGTCGTGTAATTTTCTACGGCTCGCGAAAGATAAAGGTCCCAGGTTCGAGTCCCGGTTCCGGCATACAATTTTAATCTGCCAGAAAGATTCAGTACATCAGTTATTTTTGGCCTTTAGTTGTAATAGGACCTGAATTTGCAGGATAAGGAGAGGGGACTGAAAGATGAAATAAAGATAACCTGTAGAGATCATATATAGATGTCTCGGTACATTTAATGAGATGATGTATATAGCGGTCTAATATTTGATCTTGTTACACTGCCGAAAAAAAAAATTAATACTCCTATATAGGCGACTCCGATTTTGATTGGATAACCTGGGAAATAGTAGATGCACTGGTAATGGTTTCAACGTCATCCGCCAAATGATAGCGGAGTGGTATTGCTGCCAAAACTCTACCTGTGTCTACACTGTAATAGAAAATATCAACTTGTAGAGTAAACAATCGCCTTGCCACCGAGACTCACCCATGCTTCCTACAGCCGACTGTGCTAAACTGAAAGGGTCAAATTGTGGTCGCCAGAGTGGCGGGATGGTGTGTATTGGAGACACAGGTAGGATCGTTTGCAAGGTGAATTGGCGGGCCGCGGTCTTAAGCATTGTGAACAGATGCCTCCTATACGCAAGTCGCGATGCAAGTACTGTCTCGTAGAGTGCGTCATCGTATCCACTCTCCTGGCATTATGATCTCGCGTGGATGGAGGGAACTGATGTGCATTCATAACGTGCAGAATTTTGTAAGACTCGTTTTTTTTACTTATGGGACTTAACTACGGGGTCATCAGTCCCTGAACTTACAAACTACTTATGAACTACTTACGAACTAGGACGTCACAAATATCCATGCCCGAGGGGGGATTCGAACCCCCGACCGTAGTGGCCGTGCAGACCGTGACTGAAGCGCCTCAGTCCCCTCGGCCACCGCGGCCGGCAAGACTCGTCCTTTTAGCATTCTTGCAAACGGGAAGATGTTTATCCAAGAGGATAATGCTCAGCCACACACTGCGCCTTTAACTGAAAGCAATCTGCATGAAGTGCAGCAACTTCCTTCGCCTGCATGATGGAAAGACTTGGCTGGAATCGAGCATACGTGCGATACGATGGGACGATAACTGACATGTGCGATTCGTTTACTCTTGCTTAACTACATGACTAGGCATGGCAGTTGTGGAATTATGTATCCTAAGACAGTGTTAGCTGTCTGTATGATCGAATAGATGCCAGTATTATTGTCTGCACTGTCACTAGTGGAAGCTACTGCGCGTACATAAACGGGTGTTTCATCATGGATCGGCACCTGGTACCTCAGCACCGCTCGAGCTTTTGATCTGTGAATGTAACCGTTTCATGTGCTGCAGATACACCGTTTCGAAAATAAATATTGCGTGAAAAAGAAATCACTAAGAAAGTATATAGTCTGTCTGTAAACTCAAGAGCGAGCAGGTGCGACCCCAGTCTCCTTCCCCGCTACGTCTCGAGGCGCTGCTGCACGGTGTCCCACAACACTGCACCGACCCTAACACGCCTTGTAAATGAGAATCGACCCCACATGCAGATACTACCTGGTTGCGTTTATTTATTTATAAATAACTTAGCTAATAATATATTTTTCCAAAATGCAATATTCTACTGTAAATTACCTGATCAGAAACCAGGGTATATTTTGCAAATAACAGATAATTTATTATATTCAAATAACGCGTTTATTTATGTAGAATTTAAAGCTTATTATAACGTTGCGTTTCGTTTCAGTTTTCCAATTTCGCTATGAGTAAAAACGGTTGCCAGCCGAGGGACTGAGGCGCTCCAGTCACGGTCTGCACGACCACTACGGTCGGGGGTTCGAATCCCCCTGGGGCATAGATATTTGTGCCGTCCTTAGTATAAGGTAGTTCCTAAGTAGTTTGTAAGTTTAGGGACTGATGACCCCGTAGTCCCCATAAGCTATACAAACATTTGAAAAAAAAAAAAAAAAAAAAAAAAAAAAAAACCGTTTATGAGTGCAACAAGAATCTCAAGGTCATTATCGTATTGAAAATGAGGTGCATCTGGGATGCCCCAACATGTCAACCGATGATTTTGTACGTAAAATGAATAAATTTTATGCATAATCGAAACAGTTTGTAGTATTTCATTAAAAATTTTCATTCGGTAAATAATTTATTTACTATGCTTATCGCTGACCACAGCTTTCTCTGGCAGCTAATTACGTTCGTCTTATATTTTTATGTTCATCTGTCTTTTACGAGCTGCCCAGAACTCATTTGTGCACTTCGTCTTTTATGTTTTACCCTTCGCTAAGATTAGACGTACGTCCGGGACTTCCTTACTACCAAATGTAAGTGTGTGAGTTCGTTTTCTTCTATAAATATGAAAATACAGTTGGTACAATTAAAATCTTTTACTTATTGAAAGTGACCCACCTTTTAATGATTCATGAAGTGTTTCAATTTTTCCAGCAGTAATCGTGATTATGTAACATGTTGCTTGGAGCCATTGTTGGACTTGTATCTATAATTTACTAGGTTTACTTAGAAATCTCATTATTTGTAATTTTCATGAATGTGATATTCTAGTAATTCCTGCAAAGAAATCTTCGGAATTAAACGAAATCAGATCGATTTAAAGAGCCTTTTTGTCACGAAAGTTAACTTAATTTTTTTTTAACAGTCATTCAGTTAGTACAATCTGCTCCAAGCCAACCAATCATCATTTTACACAATGCCGCAAGAGTTTTTACAGCTTCATCTGCTACATCCAGTCAGCTTAACATAATCATCATGGTAAGAAAGGTCATCGCGGAATCTGCTAGTTTCTTTGTGTAATATTGTGCTCAGGTGTTGCTTTCATTCAAAATTACTACTACCGCTAAACTTTAAAATCAGGTTCCGCTTCCTTTTTTGAGTCTTCTAATTATAAAGTTACCTAAATTGTCAGATCCACCAAATTATTTTCTTGTATTATTGTACCGTTAGTGAACTTTAATAGCGGCTACGAACAGTAACTACTACTCCAACACCCGATCGGAAGAAAGAAAACGCAATATTACAAGTTGAAGTCCGAGACAAGTACTTTATAAGGGTATATAATGATATACCAGTGTCGCTGGATGTATTGTTGTATACTAATCAATTACAATCTTTTCAAAACCAAAATGCCGTCAATATTTGAACGCAGATCATATTTGATCACGTTACAAAGCATAGCTATTGCGTATATGTTGCGCTGCGTAAAGAGGTGAAAAGGAACCGAGGTATCGTCCATTACAAAAACACTTTTTGGGGCGGATTCCGAATTATTTCCGTCGAATTCCTGTTTGAAAATTTTCTGCAATTCGTTTGGCTATGGTATGACCCTGTTGTTCGATAAGAACCCAGGGTTGTATCCAGTGTTTACCACAATAGACATGTTGCTGCCACAGAAATTGTCCATAGTACCTTCAAGGTGGAACCATGGCTATAGTTTCTATAAGAAACATTTACCCAGTTATCATCGATTCAAAAAGAACTTTCTGCTTCATGCCTGTTATTTCCTTACGTCGATCTAATATTTATATGCGCCAATCAATTTAGTTCTCTCTACTTGTGTCTTTGTTTTACAAACAGATCCCTCCCGGATAAATACTATTTCTTGCACCTCTTGTATAAAAATCTTTCTCTTTTAGAGCAGAATGTAATTCGCCGTAATGTCGTCATAACATTTAGATTAGTGTAGAACTTTCCATCATCTGTCAAATCAGCGATTCCGTGAAACTGACTATAATGCAGGGTTTCCAATAAAAATTGTTAAGGTTCCATCTTCACAAATCCAGTAAACCTTTTCAATGCATGTTCTTGTAGGAACCCTGATGTTTGTATAAATTGCAACCCTCTGATTGAGATCTCCGTTTAATCTCTTTAACTCACACAGGCAATGACAGCTCGCAATTTTCTCTACAGGTACCTTTTCTTCCTGTTGCGTATGTTATCTTGCGCTGTAGTACGCTCATCCCTCACGTCTCAGTAAGTGAATACAGGTTGATCCATTGATAGTGACCGGGCCAAATATCTCACGAAATAAGAATCAAAGGAAAAGACTATAAAGAACAAAACACTTTTAGCTTGAAGGGGGAAACCCGATGGCGCTATGGTTGGCTCGCTATATGGCGCTGCCATAGGTCAAACGGATGTCAACTGCATATTTATTACATGTTCATCTAGTACGTAAATAAATTTGAATGCTTTATTTGAAAATTTTTTTTTCGCTTTGTGATAGATGGCGCTGTAATAGTCACAAGCACATAAGGACGTGGTATCGCGTAACATTTCGCCAGTGCGGACGGTATTTGCTTCGTGATACATCACTCGTGTTAAAATGGACCATTTACTAATTGCAGAAAAGGTCGATATGGTATTTATGTATTTCTATTGTGATCAAAATGCCCAACGAGCCTGTGCTATGTATACTGATCGTTATCCTGGAAGACATCCAAGTGTCCCGACCTTTCGTCGGATAGTTACGTTATTTAGAGAGACAGGAAGTGTTCAGCCACAAGTGAAACGTCAAACACGACCTGCAACAAATAATGATGCTCAAGTAAGTGTTTTAGCTGAAGTTGCGGCTAATCCGCACATCAGTAGCAGACAAATTGAGCGAGAATCTGGAATCTCAGAAACCTCGGTGTTGAGAATTCTACATCAAATTTCACCCGTACCATATTTCTATGCACTAGGATTTGAATGGCGAAGACTTTGAACGTCGTGTACAGTTTTGCCACTGCGCACAAAAAAAAAAAAAAAAAAAAAAAAAAAAAAACAATATATATATATATATATATATATATATATATATATATATATATATTACGGAACGATGATTTTTTTTCACGCGATCTGTTTAGTGACGAAGAGTCATTCATAGAGGTAACGCAATTCGGCCTAATATGCACTACCGGTCAACGGTAAATCCACGATGGCTGGGACAAGTGGAACATCAGCGACCTTGGCAGGTTAATGTATTGCGTGGCATTATGGAAGGAAGGACAATTGGTCGCTATTTTAACGATGACAATCTAAATGGTGCAATGTATGCTGATTTCTTATGTAATGTTCCACCGATTTTATTACAATATATTTCACTGCATGACAGAATGGCAGTGTACTTTCAATATGATGGATGTCCGGCACATGGCTTGCGTGTAGTTAAAGCGGTCTTAAATGGAATATTTAATGACAGGTGGATTGGTCGTAGAACCACCATACCACGGCCCACACGTTCACCGGACCTTACAACCCAGATTTCGTTCTGTGGGGAAAATTGAAGGATATGTGTTATCGTGATGATCTGAAAACATGCGTCAGCGCATTGTCAATGCACGCGAGAACATTACTGAAGGCGAACTACTCGAAGTTGAGAGGAATTTCGTTACGCATATTGCCAAATGCATTGAAGTTGAAGGACATCTTTTTGAGCATTTATTGAAGTCATTAGGTAATTACAGGTAATCACGCAGTAACAGCATGCGTTCTCATAATGTATGATAATTTCACAAAAGTACATGTATAAAATTGGAACAACGGAAATAAAGTTCAAACGTTCCTACGTTCTAATTAAAAAAAACCTACTTCTTATTCACTGTTCGTCTGAAATTCTGAGCAATATGTTTGTGACTATTACAGTGCCACCTATCACAAAACAACAAAAGTGTTCCAAGTGAAACATTCATATTTATTGACTTATTAGTCGAATATGTAATAAAAATGGGGTTACCTGTTTAAAAAATACAGTTGATATTAGTTTGACCTATGGCAGCGCCTTCTAGCGGGCCAACCATAGCGCCATCTGTTTTTCCCCTTCACGCTAGAAAAGTTTTGCTCTTTGTAGTTTTTTTTTTCCTTTGATGCTTATATTGTGAGATATTTGTTCCGGTCACTGTCAATGAACCACTCAGTATACCAACGCGGCTCACGCTGGTAACTAATCTCATAGCAACCGAGCTAGCGGCTGTCAGTGCACGGTGCACTACACCGGTAAACAGATAGCGGGAAAGTGATTTTTGCTGTCCCTGTAGCGATTTCACAGGGTTGTTTCGGCGAGTGGCTTCCCCCACTAAGAGCGCTGCTCGGTCATGAGTTTACTAATATAGTATGCTAAGTATGTTTGCGGTAGTGCATACATGTCGCACATGAATACAGTTAGCTAGTAAATATGAAAATCATTACCTGGGATGCCATTCTTTAATCTGTGGTAGGCCTACACTGAAAGTTCTCAACAATCCTAGATGTTTCATGATTTCTATTGCTAATCTTATATAAACAAAAGAAAGTCGTGTTAGTTACACTATTTATAACTAACGAACGTGTGAACCGATTTGGCTCAAAATTGGTGGGGAGGCTGCTTAGAAGCAGGAGACAGACATAGGATACTTTTTGTCCCGTTTGACCCTGTATTATATCAGAATTTGAGAAAAACTGAAAGTATGCTTGCAGCTGGGATCATTTTCTCGATCCTCCAACAATCAGATTATTAATTGGCTACTCGCCTAGCGACCAAATAGGCTGTAACTGAACCAACAAATACGCCAAGGAGGTTAAAATAAAAAGAGATGGTATTATGCACACAAGGTTAAAACTGTCAGATAGATTTATCATGAAATGTTGTTTCTTTACAAGCCCGTCCGTATTATTCTTACTTCCATGATGTTATCGGTCGTGATCATAACTTTAGAGCATTGCAAAGATAGAATTGATGCTATTTCGTGGTATTTTTAAGTGTTACAAACAAATTAAGTACAGATCGTGGTTTATTTTTTAGACCAATGCCTCCATTGCGTCGGCGTAATATCGGTCGGCGTACGTGCAACGCAATCTTACTACGTGATCGTAGTCAATGATACCGACGTAGATCGTACACGGCGCATGGAGGTAAATCGAAAAGAAATCCTCATGTGCGATCCGTTATGACTCTGAAACAAAGGTTACAGTCGAGTTCGACTGCCTCAGTTGCAATTTACGCACGAAATAATTTGCGTCGTCGACAAAACAGACGATCACGCGTGGCAATTATAACTGAACGTTTGGGGTACAGATACATTCTAGCAGTCGAAAACGCAGCGGATGCATCAGTTGGCTCCGGAAAAAAACTGTCAGCATCTAAAATTTCATTAGCTATCTCCAACTTTGCCACGATTGGTCGGTTTCATTCCTACGATCCAACAGCTGTTGCCAACAGAGCTATACCATGCATGTGTCGCGGATTGTAAAATTTTATCGGTATGTAAGCAATGTTGTTAATCGTGTTTCAATTAGATTCCTAATAAGACAAGAAATGAACTGAAGAGAAAGACTTTCGAAACGTTCTATTGCCATCTCACTTATTTTATTTCAATTAATTGTTTTGTTTCATATGGAATTGCTATCATTAAATTATGATTACATTGTATCTAATTCAAAAACTCTTAAGAAGATATACATAAAAAAGAAAACAAATTCTATACTGCTCGCTGCGAGAAAAATATGCTAGCTGTGCTGTAAACATGTGCGTTTTTTTTTTCTTCCCAGTTATTTTTAACATAAAACGGGAAGTTTTTATGCCTATACATATAACCATACCTGTTCGTACAAAGCAACCAGTAAACGTGCGGCCATTGAAGCTACTAACATCACAGATAGAGCAGTTCCAAACGTCTCTCTAATAACTCGTTTCCAATTGAGTTACCTGTACTTTTCTACTTCTATTCCCAATCAAGTTCCAGATTGCAATAACAATAAAAAAGATCAGACAGCTGGGAAGGAGGAGACAGAGTATGGGAGAATGAAATGGATTTAAAAAAGGGTAGATGATATAGATGCAGAGAGGTAGGAAAGGAGATGGATATGGTGTGGGGTGTTGTGAAGTTAGGGGGAGGAGGAGATGGACAAAGGAAGGTGGAGGAAGCGATAGACATAGGGAGAAGCTACTGCGAAGCGTTGCCGGATTTGTATATGGGGTGTTTCACTAAGTGTGTTTGCCTCTGTAACTTATAAAATAATAGGTGACGGGAAATTTTAATGCGGTAGGTCAACACAAGAAATGTTACACTTTCTGCAGAGCTATGAACATAGTTTATTGTATCATTTTCCAAAGAGTTACACCACAAAGATATATTTTTTTAAATGGAACAATAGTTTTTTCTGTCGTGTATTGGATTCGTTGAAAGCAGCTGCGTCCAAATCAATTTACATTCCTATCACTGTTAGTTTGGGAGCTACAACCCTTCAAAGTTCCGGGGGCGGAGGCTGCGATAGCCTAGCTGGCTGGCCGAGTGGCTATCCCCTGGAGCACGGCCCACTGTCTCATGATCACCACCCAGTCAGCTACGCTGACGTAGCCTACGCCCCCTAAACTTTGAAGGGTTGTAGCAAATGTTCAAATGTTTGTTAAGCTGAAGGAACTTAACTGCGGGGTCATCAGTCCCTAAACTTATGAACTAGCTACAACTAAGGACGGCACAAATATCCATGCCCGAAGGGGGATTCAAACCCCCGACCGTAGTGGCCGTGCAGACCGTGACTGGAGCGCCTCAGTTCCCTCGGCCACCGCGGCCGGCTGGGTTGTAGCTCCCAAACTAATAGTGATAGAATGTAGTTTAAATTGATTTCGACGCAGCTGGTTTCAACGAATCCAATGCACGATAGAAAAAACTATTGTCCCATTTAAAAGTTATATCTTTGTGGTGTAACTCTTTGGAAAATGATACAGTAAACTATGTTCATAGCTCCGCAGAAAGTGTAACATTTCTTGTGTTGACCTACCGCATTAAATTTCCCGTCGCCTATTACTTTAAAAGTTATAGAGGCAAACACACTTAGTGAAACACCCTGTGTGTGTGTGTGTGTGTGTGTGTATGTGTGTATTGTGTGCTACTTCTATACTTCATCAAAATTTGCGTGAAAATAGGTCGAACTGGTGTGGTATATGAGAGTGATTTGGTCGTTTCCGGGCCGTGTAAGGTTATACTGGTGGCGATGCTGGAGGATAGTGTAGGGGGGGTGGGCGCCGGGTGCGGCGTCAGCGCGGCTGGAGAGGCTGCTGAGTCGGGCCCTTGTCTGATGGCCCACCGCCGGCGATAGGCCGAGCGCCTGCCGGCGCAGCCGAGCGCCTCTCACCGCCTAACCGGCACAAGGGCCGCTAACGCGACGCCAGGGGCGGGGGTAGGCGACGGCACGGAGCAGGCGACACTGGCACAGCCGAGCAGGCCAATGTCAATATCTATCTGTGTCTGTTAACAGTCAAACATGTCATGATATACTTCTCATGCTTAATATATACTCACACTAACTGGTGAAATTTAAAGTAAACACTTTTATTTTTTTATTTAAAGTTAGTCAACACTCAATCACGAAATATTTTACTATGAAAAAGCATAACATTTTCATTGAAATCATTTTCTTCGCTTGTGTTATTGACGTCACATTTTAAAATGTATTAGCTATTTGAATTACTATGTAACACTAAATGTACCATGTGAGTCATTTTTGACCCACGGGGGAGTTTCGAGTGCTCTACCGCTTACATAGCACTAAACCTTCTCGTGGCTCTTAATCATTTATGGAGTCGTAGAACTCACAAAGTTTCATCCCCCTGGGACACGTAGAAGTATGAAAAATTTATCTTTTATACCAGTACTACCATGTTGATCATTTTTTACCCATACAGTTTAACGCAATTTCACGTCAGTAACATCAGTTTTTTGACATGAAATAATTTCTGGGCGTGCCTCAATATTAATTACGAGATGCTGTAGTATATTAAGACACTTTAGGCCGAAAATGAGGTAAATACCAAACATTTGTACGTTGGACGACGCCTTATATCAGCGCAGTTTTCGGTTTTATGCGGATTGGCGACATTGAATCCTATGAAGTAATACTGGGGAGCCACAGAATAATGAATCCTCTGTGTGAGGCACTAATAATAGTTGTATGACATAACAGCAGATGACAGGCGTGTCACAGTTATATAATTTTCCTCTCTGTATCTCTCTCTCCTTGTTGAAGCAGAGTGGGCTCAGACATTCGTTGTAGTAACCCCGTCAGCTTTTTGTTTATTTTCTTTAGATGTGTCATTCAAGCTAAGATGGCAAGACAACGCAGTCTTACATATATTGAGATTCTCTTCTGTGTACATTTCACAAACGCAATCAAGTGACTAATCTGCTAGCGAGACAAGCACAGAGAGAGAAAACAATTATGTTACAGTGGAACATGCAATGATCAGTGCTCACACAATTCTTAAGTCATGTGCATTTAAGAGGATGGAAAGGTGAGAATGAGTATCAGATGAGCTTGCTACCCCTGACAAACTGCAGAGGGTACCATCCACCCAGCCGGCCGCAGTGGCCGAGGGGACAGAGGCGCGCCAGTCACGGTCTGCACGGCCACTATGGTCGGGGGTTGGAACCCCCTCTCGGCCATGGATATTTCTGCCGTCCTTAGTAGTAGCTAGTTCATAAGTAGTTTGTAAGTTTAGGTACTGATGGCCCCGTACTTAGGTCCCATAAGCTATACAAACATTTGAACATTTGAACCAACCACCCATTGCAAACACTCCTCGGCAGCGCTGAAAAATATGTAAATTGAAGGCATTTTCAAATCCAGGGTTTCCACAAACAACAAAAGGGGAATAAAACACCGAACTCATGTTACAAGTACAAGAAGTACTGTCCAAAAGTTGAGTAGTTTAGCTGCTTGGAAAGCCATTAGTAGCTATTGAGATGATATTCCAAAGACAGCGTCGTAGATCTTCTCAAACTGAACAAAGACTACCGTCGCCAACTAATAGTGAAGCCAATACTGTAAAAAAAATAACGTACGGTTTTTTGATTGAAACCATCGTTATTAACAATCAGTTGTAAAATATAGACTATTACGAATATACAAAAACATGTGCACTTTTCGAAAAAAATACCATTAGATATTAAAATTGTTTAAGTATTCGAACACAACAACAAAAAATCTATCGTAGCAGGATTCGAACCATCGACCCTGTGGTTATAAAACCACAACGAAACCGCCTTTCTTTTTCAACAAAATTTTATATATATATGAATAATTTCCGGCCGAGGGGACTGAGGCGCTCCAGTCACGGTCTGCACGGACACTACTGTCGGGGGTTTGAATCGCCCCCCCCCCCCCCCCGGGCATGGATATTTCTGCCGCCTTTAGTATTAGTTAGTTCATAAGTAGTTTGTATGTATGCGGACTGATGACCCGTAGTTAAGTCCCATAAGCTATACAAACATTTGAACATTTGAATAATTGTCTGTATATCCTCTATGTGTTCATAAGCTATTCATTCAGTTGCAATGAAACTTTGGTGAACTGTTTACCGTACGCCCACGAAGGTTCTTGATCCAAAAACAAATCAACACGACACATAGCTGAGGAGATATGACGTTATAAATAATGAGGGACCACCGCATGAGAATACCCAGATTTATGCGTCAATTATCGGAAAATGCGAGTGGTTAGTGATATGCAACCAAGTTTGCATGTCATTTCGGACTTGAGAAACGTTTTGTAACTGACCTCCCTCCACCCTACCGCTCTCACACACCAGGCATCGCCTTATATCATGTTACTATTTTTTTTTTTTTCTGCAAGTCTCCCTTAATTCTCTTGCATCCAAAATTAAGCAATTTGTTTTCTTAATCTCTATCTAAATAAAAACTAAATGACGCTCACTCACTGACTAAACACTAAATATGGCAGGAACGTAGTTTATATGTAGAAAACCTCAGCTATGAAAGTATTTTGTGATAGGTGTCTGGCGGAGCATATTTCTCCTACAGACGCCTGAAATCTACAGTTTCATTTCGATCTTTACGAAATTTAGCCCGCTTGACCTTCAAAACAAGGGAAAGGTCACCGTCTACCTTCGGTTTCATACGCTGAATGGGGTAGGGTACTTTGCAACATAAAAATGGATCCCTAAATACCTTTGTCGCGCCATAACTTGAGAACGGCTTGACGAATTTCACAAATCCTTATTTTGTTGTTTTCGTTATTCTCAGAGCAAGGGTTGTATGAAATAAAACTGGAAAATTTGAGAAAAAAAATCCGTTTATCAATGTGACCCAGCATAGGAATCTATAGTTTTGTTTCTTAAAAACAAGAGGAATGTATAAAATTTCGTTCGGCGGATGGTGGAGGGATCTTACGGAATTTTACCAAATGCATAGTTTGCTCCAATCTTTGTGAATTTTTGCACACATGACTTTTAAAGCAACAGGAAGAGCACTGGGTACATGAATGTTTGTATGGTACAAGACAGAGAGTACATTGTAGAAAACTTTGCCTAGAGAGCGAAAGGTGGAAACGAACAAAGAGATGGAAGATAAAGAGGTGGATGCAGAGAGAGGGGAGGAAGAGGATGTAGACTACGAGAGTATAGGATAAATAAACACCAGGGAAACGCCGGGTTTATGGCTAGTTTCTTATACGTTCTACTTTTTATAGTGAACGTCATTTATGACATCGGAGGACCCGTGTGAGATTACACAGGTAGTCTTAATGATAGTACTCACATATACACAAGCACAAGAAACATGTTAATTTACTCATATTTCGCAATTCAGTTTTTAAATAGGCTAACCTTAACTATTAGCATTTAGCCTTTTCATTACACTTTCAGTTGCTTGTAGCCATAGATAAAACTGATTTTAAATGAGTCCATATATTTGTATTAACCTATTCCCATTCGTTCACATACTTGCAAAGATCGTTATTTTCGTGCTGCATGTATAGTTTGAAGTCAATGGTGGAGTCCAGTCCAAGATCGCCGCCCTCAATGGACGAGGGGAATGAGGCGCCTCAGTCACGGTCTGCACGGCCACTACGATCGGGGTTTCGAATCACCCCCCTCGGGCCTAGATATTTTTGATGTCCTTAGTGTTAGCTAGTTCATAAGTAGTCTGTAAGTTTAGGGACTGATGACCCCGTAGTTAAGTCCCATAAGCTCTACAAACATTTGAATTTTGAATCCAGGATCGTTAATCACGTAGCAACACCGACAGATGTTGTAACTGATACAATTATTGGTACTTATGTGTACTTGTAAAACTTCACAGTCGCTTTTCTAGATAATGTTTGAGGGTTGCTTCGAATAGCTTCGGCTGATTGTTACTAGTGTTTTGAAATTCACGTACCATAAGTATCAAAAAATTCTAAAATCCGATAACCATGTGGTCTCCTAGTTAGAGCATATTATGCTTTCATTCGACACGAATGTGTTAACATCTCATGTCATAATTTTATTCTTCTAACGAAGACACCCATAGCTGGTGTTGAACTCTAGGTAGAGTGTTATTATTTTACAGTAACTTGTAGATATGCATATTTCCATGTACATTAATTACACGAATCAAGCGGTTATAGTTGCTGCCATAGTTTATCCCACAAAGTACGCGTCTTTGGATCTTTGTTGAACATTTTTTTGTTTCGATGAATACCACCATCTCTCAAAGTATTCAAAACACTTATTGAACCTTTGTTTTAGAACGAAATTTACGTCCACGCCACGGCCTCCGTACTGCCTGTAGCGAATCGCGCTCGTGGCAGAGTGGTCGACAGACCTGTTCAAAATTCAGAAGCCGCCTGGCCCTCAGACGCTGCCCTGGCTGGCCCCGTGTTAATACTGCCGGCAGTAGTTATAAGGTGTCAAGTTATTAATTACGTCGCCGCTGACTTCGCAGCTTTGTCGGCGAGCGACTGCGCCTAGTTTGGCGCGTTTAATATTAATTCCTGAAGAGGCGCCCAGGGCGCGCCCTTTGTGCAGCCGCCTCAGCGCCTTGCCTTGCCTTGCGTCGTCTCGTCGACATTAAGCCGGAACAACTGGGTCACAGCCCGTAATCAACACAACATAACTTCCCACTTGTTTCTCGCAAGGTCATCAATCTTTGCACTTCTTTCCATCGTGTAATCATCTCTTCCTGTTTGAAAATCTCCTTCATCAAGGTTCTGTATTTGTGTTGCATAACTCACAAGGAAACTACTTGGGCTAGAACAAACACATATACACCAAAATCGTAAGAGAGATACTGTAAAGATCCATTATTGCACTAGTGATACTCCCGCATCTGCAAAACTCTGCAGTCGTGCGTTAGAGGCCTCTGCGTGTGCCATGCCGAATTGCACTTTGACCTGTCGGTTCGCCAGTAGGGACGGTGCACTGTGCCTCCGAAATTGCGTTTTGTGATGTTATTTGTGTGGTGAACCGTCAGATGGGGCGGCGATTACTAATCAATCCTGCTAATGTTTTGCGATTAGTTGAGATGAAGTTACGAAGAACCCTTCTTCGTGAAGATGGTATTAGTGTAGAAGATGAATAATTTGCATGCTCGTATCTGTTACGGTACAGGAATATGAGCATAAGTTAGATACTGGTGTTACAAACTCATAATAGGGATAATAATGAGCCGGCCGCGGTGGCCGAGGGGAATGAGGCGCTTCAGTCACGGTCTGCACGGCCACTACGGTCGGGGGTTCGAATCCCCCTCGGGCATGGATATTTGTGCGGTCCTTAGTTTTAGGTAGATCATAAGTAGTTGGTAAGTTTAGGGACTGAAGACCCCGTAGTTAAGTCCCTTAAGCTTAACAAACATTTGAACATTTTTTTTATATAATAATGAACAACTCATTGCAAGCGGTAGTGCTACGATAAGTGCGGGAAGAGGCGATGGAAGCAGTGGCAGTGAATAGCAACAGTCTTTTGGGAAGAAGGTTAAAGTTGCAACTATCATCACGGCTTTTGATGACAATTCGCTAGAGAACATGTACGATGATTATTACATAAGTTATAGTTAAGATATCTGCATTACGTATGGCGTCTACAATTACATCTACAGTGCTATCTAGAACATGGTTGCAGAGCTTTGCAGAAAAACGACACCCACCAGCACACTGGGGTGTACGTAGAGATCCTGTAACGAAAAATTCATACAGATATGTTCGTTCAAGCTCATGTACTTTCCTTGTCAGTCATGGTACTCTCATGAATCCTGTTGTTAGAATACTGTGGGGTGATGATGATGATGATGATTGGCGTTTTAGGGCGCTCAACAGCGAGGTTATCAGCGCCCGTACTGTGGGGTGAAACAGCCCACAGCTGTTTAGCACACTGTAATTTTCTATACAAGTATATCGACAGCTTTAAATATGGTTTAACGGACGTTGTGGTTGTGCTGATGTGTATTTTAATACATTGTTCGTTTGTTATCAGACTTTTGGACAGTTTCGACATGACGGACAAAAATAAACCTTCTGGTAGGCGTGCGTAATATTGTCACAGGGCTGGCGCCTGTTGTCAATGACTGATAAAGACAAATATGACTTTGCTAATCCACTCTTAGCCAGAATGACTGTCTGACATAATGACACACTGTTGAACTGAATGATGAGTACTGCTGCAGTACCAAGTAAAATTGCCCAATGTAGGCCGAAGTGGCCGAGCGGTCTGAGGCGGCCGCTACGGTCTGGGTTTTGAGTCCCCCCTCAGGCATGGATGTTTGTTTCATCTTTAGTATAAGGTAGTTCATAAGTTTAGGGACTGATGACCCAGCAGTTAAGTCCCTTAAGCTTAACAAACATTTGAACATTTTGAAGTTGCGTAATTTAAGAATTACGTAGTTCATTACTGAAATAGAAATCGAACTGTTAACTCGAGGGTGTTACTAAATATAAATATACGGAAGGGTGACATTGTAGAGAATATTTAACAGTGACTGATAACAGAGTAGCATGTACTGCTACTGAACCAAGTAGGACGGCCGCGGTGGCCGAGGAGACTGAGGCGCTCCAGTCACGGTCTGCACGGCCACTACGGTCGGGGGTTCGAATCCCCCCTCGGGCATGGATATTTGTGCCGTCTTTAGTATAAGGTAGTTGATAAGTAGTTTGTAAGTTTAGGGACTGATGACCGCGTAGTTAAGTCCCATAAACTATATAAACATTTATTTTATCTCATTTGTTAAGACGTTTCGAAGTTCATAAAAAAGTTACATGGTTATGCTGCATAGGCAACGATACTGAAAAATATTGAAATGTGTCATCTAAATGTAAAATTTGATTTGTTTGATGTTGTGGTTTGTAAACAAGAATGAATTATGTTGCATAATTAATAAAAGAGAAAACATATCAGACGCAAACCATGGTATGCAATCAGTTCAACAAAAGACCCCTAACAGGGATTTTTTATATATATATATATATATATATATATATATATATATATATATATATATATATATATATATATATATTCAATAAATGCATCGTTTACCACATACAGAACGAAATAGCCATTTAAAATAATGAAAATGTTTACCTCTGTCCTGTTACTTGTTTCTCATTATCTGTCTACTGAGCACCTGAAATATATATGTAAATTTTTTAAACTAGAAGAATAACTAATGCACTGAAACTTTATAAAATGAAACTACTTCTAGGCAGAACCTCCAAGAGAATGCAGACCGTCTTAACAATTATCATAATATTAATAACACTCCTGAAAAATATCCTGGATCTTATAAAAGAAACTAATCATATATTAATGTAATAGAAAGGAAATGGCATTCTAATCTTAATGTTTTTGCAACTAAGTTGAAATTTCGTTTTTTACAACAACAAAAAAATTAGTTGAAGTAACAGGCACGTCATCTCTTAAATCGGGACCAGTCTCATGTACGTTCTCGAACCAGTACTAGTGACCGACTACCGCTTCTGTCTCAGGGCTAACCGTATTTGTCTCCACGAAAGATATAATTACAAGAGTACTTCGACTACCAACATTACATTATGGTAACCAACGTAATAATCAAAAACAACAGCAGTAGTTGTCTGCGAAGTAACTAACCTTATAGTTCCGTGTCTGTTTTGAGCGCGACGCGGAAATTACCCAACGAATGTTTGTTACGAAGACTATTCTATAGCCGCCAGCCAACTGCCTATTATATTCATATGTCACTGATACGACCCCACCCCCCGAAGATAATAAAGATGACAGGAAAATAAGAGTGTATTGCATGCAACATTTTCAATGTTCATGCTTTACCAAGTGGCATAACGTTTCATTCTATTGTAACCTTAGTATGACATTATTCACAACGTACTTTGTACACAGTGTCTTGCTATAACGCTGATTTTAACAACAAAATCTTGTGTTTATAAGGCACATAATTCGGGAGACGTGAAGTTTCGTCCACGGGTGTTGGATTCTTTAAAGAGTGGGGTGATTCTTTATGGTTCTCTGTAAAGTTGGTAATTCTAGCCAAAGTTCAATGGAATCCCGAAAAGTATCACAGTGGAAGAAGCATGTTTATAAATCACTAGCAATTAACATAAGCCGATACTTCCTGTAACTCTCACAAGCATTTTAATTGTTCTAGTTGGCAGTAATAAATAGTAGACGCTAATTGTGTACTTAGCTACGCAGCACGTGCAATCTATAGGTACTGAGCTGCGAAGTCTCATGATCTAAACAATGTCAGACTGTACAATTCAATGCGGAGGTAGAGTTTTTTTATATTTTCTGTATTTGTCACTCAATGTTTTAAGGTTTCTACCCTTTCAGTTTGTGGGTGGTGAGTGACAGAACGCAACTATGCAAACTGTTGTTTTCCTAACAAACATTCTGTTTTTTCTTCTCCCTGCCGTTTCTTCGATTTTTGTGAGCATGTATAGGATTGGTGTACGATATGCGTCGTAGAGCGAGCACCGTAAAAGTTTTCTAGTATTTATGTTTAGTCTCTTTTCCATCAGACCGGCCACTGGAGTCGGACAATCGTCTCTGCAAAGCTGTGGCGCTTACTACATGATTCTATAACGAAGCTTGCTGCTCTCCTTTCGACCTTATCCACCTCCTATTTTGATTCGATGTTCGAACGCTACTCACAGAATTCAACTAATTATCATAGTAAGCCATATCCTTTGCTAAAAGCATACACTTCTCGAGTACCTCAATTAAATTGTCGTGCACCCACTGGCTAGAGTAGTCCAGAACATCCAGGACGTCCTTTCTCACCTTGTTTGGGAAAGGCGGTTTGTTTCTGTTGTGTCCCAGGTCATATGGGTACGCAAGGGAACGAAAGGCCATGTGTCGCAGCGAGTACGATATTTCAGTGTCCTGTTCCCTCGCTTTTTCTGGCCCCGCTGTTGGGGAATAGTGTCATGTGTCGATGGGAGGACGAGTGGCGTGTAGCAATGAACAATAATTTATATATAAAGGTCTAAAGTGCAAAAAAAAAAAAAATAATAATAATAATATTTTTCCGACGAGTTTCGGTCTTATTTTAGACCATCTTCAGTAAATTAAGCTCCATTGATGTTATGGAGCTTAATTTCCTGAAGATGGTCTAAAATAAAACCGAAACTAGTCGGAAAGAAATAAAAATTTTTGCACTCTAGACTGTTCTTAACATACAAATTTAAATAAGAGTGCTGTTCCCCATAAGTGAAACAAAAGTGTTTCCAAAAATATATAATGGACAATAATTTGCGAGTCATGAAGTCCACCACACGGACGTGGTGGATTTCCTTCCAGCCACGCAGGCAGAATGAAGTCCTCCTCACTCGTCTTCGTATCGGTCACTGTCCCATGACACATGGCTTATTGCTCCGGCGGGAGGATCCTCCTTGGTGTAGTGCTAGTGGTGCGCCATTAACTGTGCATTACATTTTAGTTAACAGTGTCTTATATTCTGATCAAAGGGCGGCAGATATTTTGCCGAGTGATCTACCCTCTATTTTAAGCGTTGATCAAACGACTGTGATTCGTCTTTTAAAATTTTGCGAATCCTCAGACTTACTCTCTAAAATTTTAGGGCAACGTTTTAAGGGTATCATAAGGTTGACTGGCTCTTCCCACTTTTTATTGTTGGTCAGCTAGTCACTTACACCTACAACTGTCCGTTAATGTTCTTAGTTTTATTGATCAGTTTTAGATAAGGCGCACATGTCCCTGTCACTATATGAGTTACACAAGTTTTAAATGTGCGTGTTTTTATGAGGAGATCTGAAAGAAAACGGAGACGCTTTTTAGACGGCTCCCGATTTTCGTCATGTTTCGTTTCCCATGCGTTTCTTATTATATTTTATTTTAATTTATTTTTTTTAATTTTTTTTTATTTTTATTTATTTATTTTTTTTTTTTTTTTTTACACTCGCTCCATTCGCTCATGATATTTCTGTATGGGCGATGATAACCTCGCTGTTGAGACCCCTTTAACCCACAAACAACAACAACAACAGATTTTCGTTACGCTTGCAATTACTTAGGTGACGATACAGAAAGTATGGAACGCCTTCCGGAAGTCACGAAACTTGGCATTAAATATTTTCAGGATCCCATTGACAGAGACAGCAAGCCGGGTTGAGCACTATAATTTTTTCTGTGACACATGTTGATTCCTGTGTACGACCTTTTAGGTCTCCAAAAATGTCAAAATATACGGCTTAATGAAACAGACCGACAATAGAGGTACGGGCCAATAATTTTGCACACCATAACATGCACACATTTTTCGAATCGTTAGGGCCGCTTATCTCCTACAGAGCACTACATTACGGTCCTACTCGAACGAGGGCAAGTTCGTTAGCACACTCTGTGTAGAAGCTCTTTTGTATGCAAGACTTGTACGGCTCAGACTTGAATATATACAAAAGAGCTCCTACACAGGGAATGCTAACGAACTTCTAGCGCTAGCGTAGGGTACGTGCCTAGAGGAGCGAAGCGACTCTCTAAAGAAAGCTTCAATGAATTACTGCTATTCACTGATAGATAAAATATTACAGCCTCCTGGCGCATTTCGATAGGACCAGTGATAAAATATGCGATAGCTGCTGGGAAAAATAACATCAAAGTTTTTGTTTGCGTGGATTTACGACTTAAAAATTCGACAGTGGCTTGGGTTCTCCGTCCAGAGGACCGCCATGTATCTGAGTTCAGAGATTTTTTTGCTACACACGGCAGTCGGAGGCCGTTCACGAATCGCAGCTAACATCGCGAACTCGTTTCTTTCGATGCTGCAGCGCCGCTGAGAAACATGGCCCAACAATTAATATATAACGTAACAGCATCGGCCGTCTACTTGCCGTCTTTATTTAGCTTTTGGTTTCAGAATTTCACTACACCATATACAGGCGACCTTATCAGATGTTCCAAACATGGCGACACCCTTGCAATCAAAGCAGTTGCACGAGACTCTCTTTAATTAGTACCTGGGATACAAATATCCCAGCTTGTATGAGCGACATGTCAATTTGACATGTCGCGATACACCACCTCATACAAAAGTTCACCAAACTTTTATGAGGACCATCCCGCGCACACAATTCGCGTACACATTTTGTATATAGCTTTTTCGTCAAATACGCGACATATCGCACAACTTGCACATGCGCAGTACCAGTATTTCTCGCCGTCTGCGACTTCTTTTGACAAGCAGCAGAAGCTGCAGTACCAGTATCTCAGAATCTATTGCCTTGTCAAACGAGGTACTGTGTTGTAGAGACACAACTGAGATTTGTTTCTTATATAAAAATGAGTTCGTGGTAAAAACAAAATACAATACCACTCATACCTGCATTAATGTTGTTGGACATCTTATAAATTCAGAAACTCGCCTCGCAATTTGTAATATTGCAGATCTATTAGTGACTGAAGCATGCCAATCGTTGCAAAGCATTAAAAATTATCCTATTTTAGGAGCATTTCAGAAATTTACAATGCAGGTAGTGCCAGCTCCATAACAATTAATAAGAATAAGATAAGTATATACTGTATAATATATTCTTGTCACAAATTTAATAACATCCAATCTACATTCTCTTCTTGGGATAAAACTTGCACAATGTCCACACAAACCTGAAGAATAATGTGGCGTATTGAGCTTTTTGATGTTCCCTGCAAATACATTAACATAGAAAAGGAAACCCTACAGGTCTAAAATAGGTGTGTCACTGGCAACCGACCCTCTGGTGGTCACGCTCTCCGAAATTTCGTGTTGGTTCTAGGCACGAGAGTATCCGCGAGAGACAGCAAACTACAGAAATCCCCCTTCCACATCCTAATATAATATCTGGGCCGAGTTCTAGAGTTAATTTTTAAACAAGCATTGTGTGACCCGTGAGTAGCACGTTTGCGAAGGAACTGTGCTTCCTCCTGTTGTGGCGTAAAGTCAGTGCCACACACCAGGTGGACGAAAACAATCGCGAAGAAGGCAGCGGACGACCGGCAGCCAATCGCACGCCGGCACCGCGCCTCCTGGAGGAAGCAACCGAGAAGCGCGCCCTCTGCAAGCTGCTATATCAAGGTCGATATGCGTCTGGAAGGGCACTCCGAACTCGACACCGCATTAGGCAGTTACTATGATTCAGCGCAACTAGCATTGTCCAAGAAGATGCCACCGCAGAAACAAACGAACTTTCTCATGAACCATAGATGAGTAAAATGTTCAAATGTTTGTAAATCTATCGGACCAAACAGCGTGGCCATCAGTCCGTAGCTTACAAACCACTTAAACTAAGGTAAGCTAACCTAAGGACAACACACACACCCATGCCTCAGGGAGGACTCGAATCTCCGACGGCGAGCAACCGTGCGCTCCACAGCGAGGCGCGTTAGGCCACTCGACTACTTCACCGCGGCAAATTTGAGTATTATGTATATCTTAATAAATAAAACTTGTATTACCAATCTATATAGCTGTTTTAGCTGTCCACACATCCCATGTGTCCTAAGCAGATCTTTTCAAAAAATGTTCAAATGTTTGTTAAGCTTATGGGACTTAACTACGGGGTCATCAGTCCCTAAACTTACCAACTACTTATGAACTAGGACGGCACAAATATCCATGCCCGAGGGGGGATTCGAACCCCCGACCATAATGGCCGTGCTGACCGTGACTGGAGCGCCTTAGTCACCTCGGCCACCGCGGCCGGCGCAGATCTTTTCCCGAAGATATGCCGACATTGAAATCCTTGTGACATAAAAGTTTTCTGGGTGTTGTACCGCGTCATGATGTAAGGCTATTACTTAAATAACCGACGTTTCGGCCAACGTTACAGTGTCCTTCATCTGGGTATACTTACATCACGATGCGGTACAACACCCAGAAAACTTTTATGTCATCTGACTCTGGCCGCGGAAACCTACGTATTTTAAATCCTTGTTTATTTTCTAACATTCATTCTTAAAAGCTCAGACAAAACAAATATAAAAATAATATTATAGCAGATTTGTAAAACAATGTATATTAAACAAATTTACATTAGACCCTTGTAATTAAAAACTGAAAAAAATTAGAGACAATACTACATGCAGAGTACACTTACCCTCATTTGACAATTAAGAATCTGGTAACAATAAGTGTCCCACGAAGACGCTTGATATTAAATTTCTACAAGCAAAATTTGTCTACGGGCGCTGTCCATATTTCTCCCTCTCTTATCATTTGCTTGTATAACCGACGATGGATGGGGATGTGCAAGTTGCCGAAGTGGCATCCAATTGGAAGATTTGCACCAGGCCACTGATCGACACAAGTTTCTTATTATGTCATTCTACACAAAATGGCTACTACTGCATGTCGTCTTCTTCCTTCCAACAAACGAAACTTTGTCTGTCTCGCAACACGCACTCCTCCGTTCCCAGCCGCCTCCCAATGCATGACGATCGCCTCCTGTTGATCGTCACACGGAACCACTTGAGTCCACCAGAGAACGTACATTTTCCTCGCTTCGCCGCGCACGCCTCATATCCCTACTACAAAGGACGTTCAATGAGTAACCAGTAAATAGATCCGAGCCCAATATTCGAATCATCCAACATTTTTCAAGTGTATAAATAATGACAGAGACGCGATATTAATTTCCTTTATTTCACATCACAGTACACACTGACTGGAAAGAGGGATTATCCTTCTTTTGCAAATTTTTCATATCTTTGACATTTTGAATTTACTAGTTTGGAGATACCACTGATGCTACTCGACTCCCTGGAGTGTCGGGCTTTCAGATTGGAAACAACTTTCTCAGACGAACGTAAAATCATGAGGCGTGCAATAGCGTCGTGGAGTCAGGATGGTGGATAAACACTATACACCGGTTACCAACTGATATGTGACGCGGTAGCGTCGTTTTCCCACACGTCTACAGCCACCACTGAATTGGTGCTGGCCACAATCCTGGCTTTACAACGTAATTGCGTGCATTGCGGTTGTACAGGGTGTCTCACGAAAGACGCCTGCCAGGCGTCCGCGGATCGCGTGGTACAGCTCCCGGCCACCGCCACCGCATCCGCCGGCCACTGCAGTGCCCGATTCTCGTACTCTATTGTGCCGTGGGCGCGTACACTGAGTTAAAGTGTAAAATACATAACCTTCATTTATGGTATGTTCAAAACTATGTCCCTCTATGGAAAGAGCGGCCTGACATCTCTTGAACACATCTGCGAACACTCGAGGAATTTCGGCTGCCGAATCTTTTTTCACGAAACAATAAATTCTGACAGGTATGTTAAAAATATCCTGCATCCATTTTTTCAAGAACTTTCACCCAACGAAAAGCTGTACCGTTATTTCATGCAGGACAATGCAAGACCAGAAGTTGCCAATGGTTCTATGGCAGCAATAAGAAGTATTTTTGATGATAAGATAGTTGACTGACCTCCTCGTTCTCCAGATGTAAATCCCCGTGACTTTTATCTTCGGGGAATGTTAAAAGAATAGGTGTATGCCAGGAATCCTCATACACTCGAAGAGTTGGAAGACAGGATTCGACTAGTCATTCTCTAGATTTCGGCAGCCGAAATTCGTGTTCATGAGATGTCACGCCGCTCTTTCCATAGAGCGTCATTATTCTGAACATCTACTGTAAATAAAGACACGTTTATGTTACTCAGATGGCAATGTTTTTAAGACTTAACACAGTGTAAATGCCCGCAGCACAATAGAGTCCGAGAATCGGACGCTGACGTGGCCGGCGTATGCGATGGCGGCGATCGGGGGCCGTACCGCGCGATCCGCGGACGCCTGGCAGGCGTGTTTCGTGAGACACCCTGTAGATTTGTCGGGATGGTGGGGGCTGAGGGGGGAACATTGAAATGCCGAAACGTGTCAAAATGGATGGCTGAAAGTTGGTCTTACAATGGGGGAGGGGGGCGGTGAAATCGATGTGTACATTTCATTTGTAATGGAAAACAGCCATGATCGCTTATAATCTTCCTTCAGATGCCCGGTTGTGGCACATTAAACGGTCATCATCGGATGTTTCATCATTGGGCTGGGGTGGATGAAACGAAAGATCCGACGATAAAAGTTTAATCGATCACCTGAAAACATATTTTAAGTGATCTAGCCCTTTTCTCATAAAAGGTATTATTTTCTTTATTCAGTTTGGACACCGAGCATGGTAGCCATTCTATAAACAGAGAGATTTGTCCGGCAGTCAAACATATTCGCCGCGGCAGAATAGCCTTGCTCACTAAGGCGCCCAGCTGCGGTGCGCGCGGCCGTTCGCCGTCGGGGTGCGAGTCCTCCCTTAGACGTGTGTGTGCGTGTGTATGTATTTTTTTTGTTCTTAGGATTAATTAGTTTAAGTGGTTTGTAATTTAAGGGGCTATAACCAGAGTAGTTAAGTTCTTTAGATTTGCAAACATTTGAACATTTTTCAACACTGTTCACTGCACCCTACGGCATGCATCACGGACTGAAAGGTCCGCCTCCGTAGTCTAGTTGACAGCTTGGTTGATTGCCACGGAGGGGGTCCGGGTTCGATTCCCGGTCGGTTTGGAGATTTTCTCCACTCGGAGACTGGGTATTGTGTCGACGTCCCCAACATCATCGACGCGTAAGTAGCTCACGTGGCGTCAAGTTAAAGAGTTGCACCAGGCAGACCGAACGCGATCCCAGTTGGGGTCTAACGGCCAAAAAAGCCACACTGACTAAGAAATGGCTGACCAAGTTTTTGCTAACTGCACACATCGTTCAAAGTTACGAGTCTCTCTAGAGTCCGTACGCCACAAGCATCACACTCTTTTTTGTGCGTGTAGGGCAACCGCATGAGGCGTCCTTACAAGGGGGCATCTTAATGGGACTTCATTGTGCCTTGGCGACTGGAAGAGGCATCGCCACGACCACGCAGCAGTCTTTCTGCGTGCTTTGTACTCACGGTACGACCTACTGAAGCGAAAATACTACGTGTGTGTTTTTCTTTATGTGCGTCATTATCCTAATGAGAATGCACTTTATTTTTCATTGTACGAAGATTTTTAAAACGGGTGAAATATGTTGAATAAATGTCACCAGTATTAAAGTGGCAGGAGTATCGGAGT
Organism: Locusta migratoria; assembly: GCA_026315105.1. Taxonomy (NCBI): domain Eukaryota; kingdom Metazoa; phylum Arthropoda; class Insecta; order Orthoptera; family Acrididae; genus Locusta; species Locusta migratoria. Next base: position 433,033,733 of record CM048747.1, read on the forward strand.
CTCAGAACAAGACTGCGTTCGTGGTCCATTCAGCAAGAAATCACAACTCTTTTCAAGACACAGAGATATTTAGACATTTTACACGTGACATCGAAGTGTAGAGTTTTTTAAAGCATCAGGAATCAACCGAAAATAATTGAGTATGAAAAGAGTCAATGCATTATGTACATTATTGGTTGTAAAACATTCTACCGCCGATACTTTCCTAATCTGGCAACGAAAGCTTCTTTTCAGGTTGGACCGTAGCATTTTAGATATATTTATTTGTTTTTGGTGCTGCATTATTATAATTAGTTGTTATATAATAGCGGGAATCGTTTCGCCTTTCACCAGTTTCAAGTTTTTCTGTTAAAGCAAAAATGTCGTGGAGTGCTTTTTCTATCAGTTTTTGCGCTATAACTTATTCAAGTTATTATTTGCAGTTTTATTATTTTTTCAGCAAAGATAAATGTCACTGGATTGGACCGTGCTGCAAAAATAGTACAACAGCTCATAATAACGTGAACTAAACTGTTCCAGGAAAAAATATCATCGCAAAAACTGCAAGGAAAAAAAAAAAACTTCAGGATATGATGAGTAAGAGGAACACTTGACTACAAAACGAGGAAAAGCCAAAACGATCATCGTCACTAAATAACAAGTAACAAATAAAATAAATATTAAAGATGGTATCTGGTTCCAATGCAAAGCGCTATCTTTCACTTTTTGTACTCGTCAGAGATGAGCTGTGGCGATTACTGTTTCATTTGTTCGTTCTAAAATTTCGTTTTACGCAAACACACTGTCGGACTCTGAACACCTCACGTATGATTCAATAGTTACTTTGCTATACAAGCTTTCCTTTTGCTCTCATTCACGTCGTCTTAGAGCAGACCCGTTATGCCATTCAGGAAAACTGCCAATGAATTTTTGAGTCAGTGGCCCCACCCCGCAGTTAAACATACACATTTTCCGATGGATTTCTTATGCAGTCCGGCACCTAAGAAAAGAATAACAACAAATTCGTTCTGTGTGGACGCAGTTTACGGTAATGTCACATTAACAAAAGCTTCCACATTTAACAAAGGTATGCAGGAAAGACTAATCCCTTGTATACGTTTCAGTGCTTATAAGTGGATATTCAGCTACTTTCTTTTTGTTTTTGTACTGTACTGTATCTCATTTTGTAGAATAGATTGAAGAATCAGGGGCAGAGACTACGCCGGCCGCGGTGGCCGAGGGTACTGAGGCGCTCCAGTCACGGTCTGCACGGCCACTACGGTCGGGGGTTCGAATCCCCCCTCGGGCATGGATATTTGTGCCGTCCTTAGTATTAGCTAGTTTGTAAGTTTAGGGACTGATGACCCCGTAGTTAAATCCCATAAGCTACACAAAAATTTAAATTTATTTATTTATTTATTTTTATTTTTGTTTATTTATTGATTTATTTATTTATTTATTTATTTTTATTTATTTTTTGAGCAGAGACTACATTTATTATTCATGTTTGTTACATTTTCAACACTTGTAAAATACGCGAAATAGCCTATTTACATCCAAATTGTGGTAAATGAAAATGTTTGTAGTCCTAAGAGGTCGATGTGGTAGCAGGCAGGACAAATACCGTATGGGTTGAGAGGCTTTGTCAAGTTGTGTAGTGACGTGCATAAACGACATTTCTGTACTCAGCACAGTTATATTTTGATGTGACTTTTTTGTGTAATGACCTAGAGGTCATGGTTTCCATTCCCAGTGAGTATCTCACATTTGCTTGCAATACAATTGTCGTAAAGCAGAGCGTGATTCAAAGTGCGACAGCCGGAACTGACGGTTGTGTGACAGGGTTTTTGTTCCTGTGTGATTGCGTAATGTTCTATTTTCTAAAGAAGGCCATGGCCGATAGCTGAAGTGTTGTTACGTGTGTGTCTTTCGCATGTCGCAGCTCGTTGTCACGTCTTTGCGGTGAGTTGTAAATTGTTCTCATTACTATATTATTAATTAGCTGAAAACCGGGCGTTGCCCGAGTATTTATGTTTTCGAACCTTGAGTTAGTACTTTTCCTATCCACTCTCTCTCTCTGTCCATTTCATTTTTTTCTAAAAACATGTTACATTTATCAGAGAATATATAAGAAATCACAGGAAAAATGCACTCGTTTCGAAGAATTCAGTCACGAAATTAAACAATAATGATTGTAATAATATCACAGAGACGTCAAATCTACTTTTTTAAAAAGAGATGTATTAAAAGAAATTTCTTTTTTACTGATTTATTTATTTATTCTGATATTTCCTTATTAGTGTGCTTATCCTTAGAGAGAAAGAGCTGAAGACATTGTAGCACGCATAGACCAAAGATATGGTCTGTGGCATCACGTTTCGCTGTACGTAACCTCCTTGCTATAGAGTCGCAAATGTCATCGCTGGCCTTCAGTACGAATTTTTTTTTAATAATTTGACGAATTTAAACCACCATATCTTCCACCCCCTTATAGCTGTCGGCATGGAACTGCTATGGTGTACAACGGGAGACTTGTCATTACACACATACACGATTCGTTTGCATTCTTTATTTTTCGCTGCTGAGCGAAATATTAACACAAACACAAACACGTAGAATTTTATATACATCGGTAACTTTCCATCCCAATATACTCCAACCTCTTATCATTATCAACCCTCAAGCAACAATGCAACCAATAAAACCATTTTCAAAGAATAAATGTAATTTTCAAAGAGTAATTATTGTTCCGCATTTCGCGTTATATTCTTCAAATTACTAAATATCTATCAGATCGCTATAAAACCGTGCCTAAAACCTTCCTCAGTTATAAATTAGTAACTGTACAAATATTTACGTCTCTGCGTCTTGTCGTTTGGACGTGATAAGCGTACACCGAACAGACATTCACATTAATATATATAGATAAATAGCTATCCGATCGCCATAAAACCGTGCCTAAATCCTTACCCGGGTATACATTAGTAACTTGTCAAATTTTTAGATCTTTAGGTCTTGTGGTTCAGACGTCATAAACGTACACCGAAAAGACATTCGCATTTATAGATGTAGAATACAACTTGGACTTACAGTTATTTGATTTGATGGTAACAATTATTACCGAAACCGGTGATCTCAAATAAATATGTATTATTGCGACATTACCTACTGACTATATTCTTCAAACCGAAAACTGATTTAAAGATGACCATTCTCTCCAAATGTTAGGACATTAGTAGAAATAATTCTGCATATTGATTACTCATATTTGTGTAAACAATCCATCATGGCTTACTTTAGCACAGTGGCGCAGCCAGGGAAGGGGGCGGTGAACTAATGGGACTGAAGCCACCTCCACCCTCCCTGGCACCTCCGGAAGATTTTTTATTTATTTATTTATTTATTTATGTTCTGGCCGGAACAGGAAATTTGAAATAGTACACATGTAATAAATCGCAACGTAACTACAATCTGCCAAGCACAGTGGGTCGCCAACGTGATGCCGCCACTGAGAATGTGCGCTGCTGCTACTGTGAGCGGTTTTAATGCCGCCGCGACTAGCCAGCTTTGATGTGCCGCTATTGTTACTGCTGTGCTGAAGTTACAAGCCAACTGCTCATATTCGACGACCCTCTTCTTAGCATTTTAGCGACGCCACCGAATGGTGGAATCTTATGAAGGCCACCAAGAACTACGAACAACAATAGTGTTATTTTAGTTCAAATGTTTGTAAATCTAACGGACCACACTACGTGTTCATAAGTCCGTAGCTTACAGACTACTTAAACTAAGGTTAACTAACCTGAGGACAACACCCACACCCCCATGGAGGACACGAAACTCCGACGGCGAGCATATTTTAGTTCAATTTTTACAAATAGTCTCATGTAAATTAAACAATTATAACATCGCCGAGCTTTTTATATTTCTGATAGCGAATGATAAGAACCATTTATAAGAACCATTAGTAAATTCAGTAGGCCAGAGGGGGGGAAGGGGGTAATGACGCACTGCGTAATTAAAATTTTGGGGAGGGGGGATGAAAAATGAATATTTTTGTCCAGCCTGGGGGGTTATAAAATAATTTACAAAACTTGAAAAAAAAGATATTTAATTTAATATTAAATGGCAAAATCGTTTTATTAGGTAATAAACTAGGAAACCATTATCTAATATATCAGGTGCCAGGGGGGGACAGGTGGTTGGTGGCAGTTTGGGGGGGATGAGTCAAGGATGGAGGGCACCTCTGCAGTAGGCTTTGTTTTTAAGAAATGAGTCGCCCCCACCCCCCACCCCCCCCCCCCAAAAAAAACTATGTAAATCCTTGCTACGCCATTGCTTCGGCACAGAAGTATCAGCAAGTGCTAGGTACCATATTTGTAGTTATTCGTTCATAAAATATGTTTAGAACTGCTGTATAAGTATTGTATATTGTAAATTAAAGCGTTTGTATCTTGAAGCGGGATACCACACATGCATATGTTGGTGTATACAGCCAGATCAAAATGTCATCATATTTTCATATGTTTGTAAAGCTACAGAAACGAACAACTGAGGTTATCGGTCTCAAGACCAAACACCTACTTTAACTATGTAAAACGAACTTACGTGATGGACAACACAACCCCCTCCCCAACCCCCCACACGAACACACAAATACAAACACTTGTCTGAGGAAGGGCTCGAGCATCCAACGGGAGAAGCTACATAATCTACGACATGGAACCGCAGACCCGTTTGTCAGTCCCACGTGACAAGACGTCATCAAAGCAGAAATGTTGTAGATCCACATGTGTATCGAAATATACCAGTTGTCAACCGCTCAGATTCTGAAAGAGGCCTATAGACGGTTTTTTCATAAACTTTCACATTTTGCGACGTCATTGTACAGGATGAACAGCCAGTCTAAAATAGTTTAGGGAAATAATTCTAAAACTCTGTTTCAGAAGTTCGCCTAAGTTTTAGAAGTGTTCTTCCACTGCTACATACGCCTCGACAACGTGACCTAGCCTGTCCACCATGCAGGACAGAGCCGGCCGGAACAAGTATTGACTGCTGATTCTAAAATCACGCGACCCTTCTGGCGTCCGTGCTGAAACTACTGACGTTTCCTTGCTACCGTGGAGCCCATAGACGACACCCAAGTTTCATCAAGTGTGCTCCTGAAGTAGGACACTGAGGTGCGACAATCAGATCCTTGGCTCTCTTCCGTTTGAGTTCTCGTACAAATCAGAGACACTCTAGAGGCGGGGCGAACAGCCGCATGCTGTCCGCTCCCGCCTAGCAGCTGTTTGCTATTAGCCACTAACTGTGTGAACCGTAACCTTTACCTTTTCCGTTTTAAAATCTGGCTCTAATTCACTGCATTCGACCCCGGGGCGAGTCCCGCCTTGTATTTCGTAGACTATACCGAATATTAAAGTCTATATTTTATTTGTCAATGAGCCACCCTTTCCTAGGGTACCCACAAGTCTTCACTGCTTCGCCTTCCATCCTGACAATGCCACCAACCCATCTTATTTGTACAGCAGTCGGATGGGTTGTATAATTTTCGTATCATCCTTTCGATAAATACCAAGCGCTGTACATCATAAAGAATGTACAACCAACGGTTGTTAGCGGCTGTTCTACAGAACGTAAGGGAAAAAGTCTAGAGTTTGCTTGTGTCTTTCCCACTCTAGTGAAGTTATATTCCGGTGACTGTAAACCAATCCTAACTAGCATATCGTTAACTACGCGTCGGTGGGCGGCACGTGGTGGCAGCAGTTCCCGGTACATCACTTCCGTCCGCGCTGTCGCCAGCAGTTTGCATTGTTGCCTTCGCAGAATCTGCTCCGCTTACCTCCCAACCCCCACCCCCACGTTTTCGTAGAACGGGCGGCCACGAAAGTTGTGATGGGAGAAGGTTTTGTCGGCGTCATGACGCTTAACTCTGGCGCCATGCTTTCACGTCGTACAGTATGAGATAATTGCGAATGTCCAACGGCCATAGATAGAAAGCCGGGGCTCGGTAGACGCGTATGGTACTGTGCAGGGACGCAGTACGTCCGTTTCAAAAGGCAAACGGCACAAGTCCGCCACATGTTCCACTATCGAATATTTTAAATACCGCAGATTTTAGGGAGAACTTCAACAGAGTGAAAGTGAAACTTCTTAGGTGTGGGTAGAAGGTTGTCGAATATTAGATGCTCCAATAAGAAATGACGAGTTCATTGTCTACAGAATGACTCAGAAATGTAAAAGGTAAATCAGACATCAATCCGAAGATTGGTTTGAACACCACAGTGCTTTACTAGGCATGGTCCTGTTTGGAGGTGGTATGCCGTTGCCTTCCTCCGACCTGACTTACCGAGCCAGTTATTGGGGGACCTACAGTTTAATGTGGGTTCCGAACAATGGTGCTACTCAGTGATTTTCACATGAGCAATACTGCCAGAGGTGAAAGAAGTGGAAAGTGACAGATAAAAATCCTTGGACCTAGCGGGGATGGAACCTGCGCCCTTTGGATTTCAAGTCTGGCACTATACCACTGTGCAACCGAGGCGCAGTACGTGTAAATTATTGCCAAAATGTATGAGGACAGCATATAAAGACCTCGGCGGACATCTTACATGACGCAGTCTCACTCTACCATTTAATGTTAAACAGCAGCAAAAATCTTCACTTGGAAGGGCATAATTACAGCCTCCCATCTTCCTGAAACTGTTCACATCAACAGTGCTACACTACACGAAAACAAATTTTGATGTGGATTTCTTTCATACGTATATTCCATCAAGGGGAAAGTGATGTAGTGCTTAACTATCTAGGCTTTTTATCTGAATTTCATTGTCTAGCCATTCCAGATTAGGTGTTGCTTTATTTCCGAAAACCACATGGAAATCGAAAAATCAGTTCATTCATGTTGTTCCATTATCACGTTTGTGTCTAAAATGACGTTTCGTATTCTGTGGTATTGGTCTCTTCATTACTTTCAGTAAAGCTTTATTAGTCATGTTGGATCGTAAGCTTCAAGTAGTTTGCTGTTTTAAAATTTCTAGAGGCACATATATATAAAATGTATGACTAATTACTTTTAAGTTAAAAACTGTAAGTTAAAGTCTCTTTTATAATTTTGTCTAAAATAAACAGCGTAACGTCCAAACTCTTAAAATAGACATATTAATGTCCATAATGTTTTTGTAAATCAGTTGAATTAAAATACTTATTTAATATTACTTTTCATGCAGCTCATGTGTGACTTCTTTGTTCATTGTGCCAACTGTTCCAAAATATACGGCTATGTAAAGAGTCACATCTGAAATGGTCACCTGTATTTAAAATTTCTCAAAGTTTGTCTGATTCTCATGAGGAATAAAATTAGTTTAGAAAAAAGATGTCTGTTGAAGCTGCACGGCATTCAGTGGGAATTTCTAAAGAGATATATAGATAAGTAGCAATCAGTCGTGAGAAAAACATTGCAACTGAAAAAAAATTTGAGCCGTTTACACATATTTTCGTAATCGATGCATAGTACGTTACAGTCTGAAACGTACCGTCCTCACGTTGACTCAATACTTCCCGTCCTATGACTTTTATCGTGGAGAGGCGTTGAACTCTAATATTTCTGTCAATCAAAGTGTTCTGTTTATGCAGCGGTGCGACACAACGCCAACAAGAGAGACAGGCCGCGGCGCGCATGTCATGTCACGTGATCACGGTAGGCCCGAGGAAAGGCGATAGCTACATTACTGGGTGACCGCTATTGGGCAGTTGGTTGTGCCCTACTAGCCAGATATTCAGCAAGTGATCGCATTGTCTCTGGACTACATATATAAAGTGACGTGCGCGCCACTGCCTTTCTTGTCGGCTATTGGTCCGACATTGATCTGAGGTTATGTGTTCTGTTACTGCATCAGTAAGGCTGTGGACTACAAAGAAATTGTTTTTCCCATGTGTCCTACGTGTACGAAGAAATAAACATCTAAAAGTCTGATAGTAATGGCCAAAACATGAAACGAGAGATGCCCCGGTAGTTTAGTAATGAAGACGGAAGGTTCCTGACATGCACGAAAGGCGACGGAAGCGCACTAGAGATGCCGGAGTCTTTCGTTGGATTTACCGCTATTTTGAGCAGGTAGGGCACGGCTGCTGTATTAGGAAATTGGCCTATCGTCGTATTTTCCCGGTAGCCAGGCACTCTTTTTTGGGTCCCACCGGATTGGAGCCGTATGTCAGCAATATTTTCACACTAACAAGCTGTCCCTTTTCATTTCAGAGTAGCATTTGCAGCCATGTCTTGAAATAGTTGCTGGATTTTTACAGTATTTGTCTTCCCCTACGGTTCTTACCTCTTACAGCTACCTCCAGCAACCTGAAGGTATTTTCACGAAGTCTTAACACACGTCCTTAACACATGCCCTGTCCGTTTTTCTTGTCGGTGTTTTCATATGCACCCTCTTTCCACCGATTCCGTGGAGAACCTCTTTATTCGCTGACTTATCAGGTCTCCGAACTTCCAATATTCGTCTGTAGCATCACATCTCAAATGCTGAGCATTTTTTCCGATCCACTTTCCCCACTATTCATATCTCACTGTCACACAAAGCTATTTCCAAACATACATTCTTAGAAATTTCTCCCTCATATTAGAGCCGATGTTTCTACCACTAGACTGTTCTTCACCATGAATTTTCTCCTATTGTGTGGCAGTTAACTGTTCCCCAGCTTCATCTGCGTTAAAGTCACCTAATTTGATTCTCGTTCCTTCCGTTTCTACTATTTATAATTATTTTTCCTAGTTGCAGTTTATATAATACATGTATTGTTCTCACTAGTTCTTTAATTTCATTCCACAAATCGAGTAATTCTTCGTCAAAATCACTGCAATGACGATTGTCATGTCCTCGGCGCATCTTATCTTGATGTCCTTCCACACTGATTCTACATTCCTCTCTCGAAACCTCTTTGGGTATTGTCACAAGTGCTTCATCGATGTACATATTGAAGAGCAGGACCGAAGGACTGAACCCCTGCTTACGACCTTTTTAATTTCAGCACTTCTACTTTATTGTTGCTCCCTCTTGTTGCTTGTATAAAGTGTTATTCCTCGTCTTTTCCTATAATATAGTTTATTCCTACTTTTTTCAGTTTCGAACATCTTGCACCAATGAAGTGTCTAACGTTTTTTCCAAGTCGACTAGTGGTATGAACGTGTTGGCTTTACCTGTGTTGCTTCCATTACCAAGCTAAGTTTCAGAACTGTCGTGCGGTGCGATTATTTTTTCGTAACACCAAACTGCTCATTGGGCAGATCATAACATTTCTATCCCATTTCTCTGTTTATTATTATCACCAGTATATTGCGTACAGGACCTGTTATGGGTAATGACCGGTAGTTCTCACTCTTATCTGCCTTTTCCATGTTCGAAATTGAGTGAAAGTTATTTTATTATAAATTTCACCAGTCTCATAGATTTTACTGTTTAACTCACTTAGTCGTTTAGCTATGACACCCCCTATTCAGATGGAATGTTATCTACGCCTGATGATCTTCCAGAGAGCTTCCAAACTTTTTACTGAAATACCGAATATCCTGAATTTCATATTACATCCAAATTATTCTCCTTTCACGTCATCACGTCATCCTTCTTATATAGGTCATGAATGTACTATCCCCAAATATCCGTTTCTTTCTTTGCCGTTCACCTGCGGTATTCCTAGTGGAGTATTGATGATACCTCTCGCCCCCAACCGCACTTGCTTTTTGTTTCAGTGAAGATGTTTATACTCAGTCAGGCCCACCAATGAATATTTGCTTTTTCGAATTCTTCATATTCTGTGTGCAGCCATTTTTTCTTGGCCTCCCTGCAGTTCCATGTTATTTAATTCCTAAGTGACGTCGAAAGATGTCAAAGGTATGTGCTCGCATATGGGCATTTTCTGCTACGACACCTTAAACCGTAGCAGTTAGTGACAACGAATTCTCCTAGGAGCACTCGTAAGTACCCATTTTCATACAAATTCAATGTCATTTAATTACTCCATTTTTATAAAGTCACTATCCATTGTCCCGAAGGTAATAGTGTAATATTTCTAAATAGAGTTTTAGTAATTGCAGTTGTTTAAGAAAATCACTTGCTAACAAACTGAAATCTCCAAAATCAGCAGACGGAGCAGTAATATCCAACAGCGCTGCAATTGAATACAGTTGTTTATACATTACTCTTTTTAAATAGTGATACGTTTCTGCAGAAAAATAGCGGTTAGTCTTACAAATAAATGTTGGTGTTAGAAACTTTTGGTCTGTACCACATCTGTTCACGTCTGTAATTGAAACTTTTTTGTTTTGTTTTAGTTAATTGTAACGGAAAACAAATTTTAAAACGAAAAATAAGATAATTCAGAAAGGTATTTTTAATTCTCGATTGGCTTATAGGAATGTTGTACCACAGACTTCACTGTAAGAATCAAATGTATTACAATGGTTGAATTGGAAATTATTAGTATGACTTTGTATGAAAGTGTTTGTATGTCTCAGTACTCACAAACAGTGCATCTTTTAAATAATGTGAGCTAAGGTAAATATGTTGCTTAGGTCAAAACTAAACTTCTATAAAGTTAAATAAACGTTCATTTTTGTTCCTATTTTAAATTAATGGCGATCATATTCAATTGGATTTTTTTGTTGCAGGTATGGTCATCTCATTTCCTTGTTAGCAGCCTATGGTCAGAAAGGTGTGCACACTTTCACAAGGTACCGGCCATCCTGTAGACGCTGTGTAGATACATGGTTTATAACTTCTTAGCAGTAGTTGAATTTCACTTTTCTCTAATAACCAATGCTTTGAAACAACAATCTTCCTACATCAATTATTATTTGTTTAAATATATTCCAAATCACCTAAAAGAAGAGTGAAGAACCTTGAGTACTGCTACCAGCATTGTGTAATTCTATTTATTTTTGTTTTTTCTTCGTCATTCATTCTTTACTATCTGTTAATGTAGATGTGAGGATGTGTTACTTATGTGTTACAGGGTCTCAGTAGTACATAAGTTTGAAATTATTACGTGACATTGTTTTCAAAGACAATTGTAAGGTTTCAGTATATTAGCCAACTGCAAATACTACGACACACGCAAGCTGCTAAGGTCGAAGCTAGAAGTTACAGATAGTTTTGGAGTTTCGGAATGAAGGATATGTCATACGCCATCTACAGGCTAACATTAAATGCAATGGATTAGTATGTGAATAACACTTAACTTTCGTTTTGAAAAATTGATAAGATTTTCAAACTGCGGAGTGTAATTTACGTTACTGTTTGATAGACGGAGCACGTGTATTTGAAAGAGGGTCTTTCATCATATGGTATATGGCCTACTTAATAGAGATACATAAATTTCTGGTCACGAATCCACTTAGATAGTTTGGGGTGAACGCGACCGCTTTCAGAATTGGGAGGTGCACTTGCCATGGTTTCTCACGTCCTCCAGGAGAATAATGAGCCGGTTCCATGTTATGCCTCATGTACATGCTACGCTACCAGTGCAGACACTTTCTAACAATTGCACAAAAATGTATATTTTGTGTCCCAGCCTCGTCGCCGCTTTTGTGTCTCGTTTCCGTCGTAGGTGTCGGTGGCCGAGTGGAATGACCGACACAGGAATAAAGATAGCACGCTGGTGCAGGTACGGAGGGGAGCAGCCAGAAACTAGAAACACTAGAGTAAATTAGAACGAGATATATATTGCACAGAATTTATACAATACTTAACTTTTACATAGATCAGTACTGCAGATACAGAGTTGAACTAGAGGCCTGCCTAGTGCCCAACTGATAGCCAAGACTTCACTGGTGCCTACCTGATTCCGAAGGTCTTAACTGGTTCCTATCTCAGTCCCAAGTGAACGATGTCGTTCAGTGGTGGCCACGAGCGGAGTTGTAGCAGAGGGCGCTCGTGGCTGACGTCGTAAGAACGCCGCGCCGTGCGTGCATGGCGGCGCGCGGCGAAAGTAGGTGGCGCGCACTTTGGACTTGTGCGACACCACAGTATAGCCTCACAGATTAGAAAGAAGATAGATTAGGGTTTAACGTCAATCCATAGCGTGGTCATTAGAGGCGGAGCACATGCTACGATTCGTATTTAATAATGGTTGGGGAAGGAAGTAGGCCTTACATGAATTTGCCTCGAGCTATTTAAGGCTTATATAGCTACAAGAGAAAGTTTCGATGGTTACAGGAGTTACCTATTATGGAAAAGTGCTTACTGGAAACCGCGTTTCATCAAAAGTAATATGGTTTTGGAAACGACCCATAGATCAAATTTAAGGAAACTGCAACCACCCCTCTCCCTCCTGCTTCAGAAGGTAGGAAGAGTCCTCGAAGTGGTTTCCCTTTTGGAAAAATTGCAACTGGTCATTCAGCAATGCGTAATTATTTACTGTTTGCACTGTAGGTAAAAGAAGAAATGTAGTGTCTGCCTATTCTGGTGGGACAATGGAGGTGTCCAGGTTAGGAGCACAGGAGTGGAGCCCCCTGCTGACAGAAGGCTCGATCTAGGCGACAGCAAGCTACGGTGCAGGGTTCAACAACAGAAAGAAATAAGCCATTTATTAACAGCAGAAATTTAAATACTCATCATAGATAGTGGGGTCCGTCTGAGACTTTGCCGTTACTGTCCCAGACAATTACAAACAAATGTCCTGGATCTAAACAGTTTATTGAACTGCGTAGTTATCGTAGACTCCAACTAGCTGTACGCATGGAGACTGTACGCCGACTGCAGGCGGACTCTGTTAGCGGATGGCGTCTCCATACGTAGCGTCTTCTCAGAGGGCGCTGTCTGATTAAATGGTCCATCTTATAACAGACGCGTCTCCTTAGTCGAAAGCCCTCAGGCAAGGTTACACGGTGACACTATGTTCCTCGGTAAATAGTCCATGGCTTGGCTGTTCTGTAGCCTAACATATGGGGAATCTGAGGTGTATTTCAGGCTCCTCCAGATGAGTGGGTTTTGTCCAAGCGCCGGGCTTCATTAGTAGCGGCGTCATGTACCACGTGATAACGGCGATTAATCGATCTACAGCAGTTACAGTTCATGCAGTGGTTGCACGTCTCCTGAATCAAAGCATGAACTGTACGGTACTTATAGTAGGGTGTTAATCTGCATGCCGCGTATTCACTGAATCGTTAAAGCAGAAGTCACGTAACTGGTTACTCGTTTCAGGATTCACTCGTATGAGAGCCGGTCTTAGCCCTGTGCAACACATCCGTGTAGGGCTGGCTCTCCCACTATTGCATCCTCTCGTACCCTCACAACCCCGTCCCCCTCCAACAGACGTAACACACCTTCGTCACCTTCAAAAGAATTATAAGTTTCGTCATTGACCTACTGCTAATATATCAGAAGACTTTGTCCAACAGAACTACTGCTATGATAAGAATATAACTGACAGGAAAAGGATTCTTAATCCGTATGGCAATAACTAAATGTAAATAATGAGAAATAGCTATCAGAATGCTTCCAACTTAATTCAAAATCCGACAAGATGGACAACTCTTGTTCAGGATGTATAAGAGAAATTAGGCCTTCTTGCGAGATACTGCATTGAAATAATAACAAAATAAATTTCAGAAGGCCAATAAATGTACGCAAATTATTTTCCCATTTGCCTGTCCCCCTCCATAGTTCCGTCACAGCGACGCTCACTACTGATGCAAGAATTTTTGGTCCAATTCTCGGCGTATTTGTAATCATCATCACTTTCATAATCACCATACGTCAGCAAAGTGCTGTCAGTCAAAATACTTGCACTAGCCAGCCAAACCCTGCTGGGGATATCCCGGGCAATAAAAGCAATATGATCCTTTCATTTCCTGTTTCGCTGAAGTAGCTTACCACTACGTCATAGTAGATACAATGGGAGTTTGGCGCTCATATAAGGCACAGCAGATATGGCGGAAAAACTCGCCCTGTCAGCTGCCTGAAGCATTTGTACTAAGTGCCTTGCCATCACATTTGGCTGGTCACAGCTAGAGGAGCATGGAGCACTGCGCAGGTAAGCATCAGATGGAACAGACTATCTTATTGGGAAAACCTGCTAATTGGCGAATGTATTGCTTTATTATTATAGTTGAGCCGAAATACGATGATCCCTGGTGCTTCCGCCAATCGGTTCTAAGCGCCGGCTGCGGCAGCAGACCAATGGAGTAAGTCACACGCGAACGTTGCTCAGCGCATGCGCGAATCCAGTTGCGCTGAGCACTTCTGATAGTTCGGTCAGGTATCACAGAGATTCAAATGTTCAAATGTTTGTATAGTTTATGGGACTTGACTACGGGGTCATCAGTCCCTAAACTTACAAACTGTTTATGAACTACTTACGAGCTAGGACGGCACAAATATCCATGCCCGAGGGGGGATTCGAACCCCCGACCGTAGTGGTCGTGCAGACCGCGACTGAAGCGCCTCAGTCCCCTTGGCCACCGCGGCCGGCATCACAGAGATTGTTAGCTATACTGTCCGGCAGCGAACTAACTATTTGGCAACACGGTTGCATTTCGTTTCCCGCTGCCGGGGCGGTCTCAGCACAGTAGGCGTAGCCATGGATCATCACGTTTCGGCCCGACTATAGTCACAACGATTAGTACAAAAGGCGCGAAGAGGCGCTCAGAAACAACGAATCGTATACCTCTTAATTTAAACATCGGGAATGATCATTTTCTGACACATGTCAACCCTCATGTCCGAGATATACTTGCGAGATCATCACGAAATCATCTTTCTGAAATCCTCCGTCTAATATACTGTATCCTGATTTATAGTTTCCTTCTGTAGTTCTTTGGTGTCCCAACTTTCACATTATTGTTCTCCGTAGAAAGGAAATTGATATGATATTGAATTGTTATTTGATTAACGTGATTATTTAAATCCACACCGTTTATACGATGAACACTCTTGTAATGCACCTTTGCAGTATTGTTCCTTTGAAAGGCTTACGTTTATTGCGTTTACTACCCCGCATACAAATATTGTGCCCTTCATTTTTAATGATCTCAACGTCGACATGAATACGAAACCGTAATTTTAATTTCCCCCCCCCCCAAAAAAAAAAATAAATAAATAAATAAATAAATAAATAAAAATAAAATAAAAGTTCAAATATTTGTAAAGCTTATGGGACTGAACTGCGGCGTCACCAGTCCATACACTTACAATCTACTTATGAATTAACTTATATTAAAACCCACACAAACATCCATGCCAATGGAGGGCTTCGAACCTCCGACGCATGAGGCCGCGCGATTCGCGGTGTGGCACTCCTGATCGCTCGGCTACACCCGCGCGGCTTCATTTTACACTTACATTGTAACAATATATCTTCTATCTTTTCTACACACTCAGAAGCAATTTTAATTCCATTTATCCGAACTGAGAAGATCTTTTATTAAATACACATTCATTTCGACCACAATTGTGAACAGAAACGAGACTTACAGAGCAGCCATGTGTTGTGTCGTTGACCAGAGAAGTTGATACCACGCAGTTAAAATAAACACTGTAGCGTATTACACCGAGGCAAGTGCACAGTGTTTATCACACTGCTCTGCACTACTATTCCGGAGGACGTCGGTTCGATTACTCTTTCCGGGCAACTAGATTTAGGTGTTCTGTTATTTCTCTAAATCACCCCTGGCAAATGACGGTACTGTTACTTCGAAAAGTGTGCAACCGCTTTTGTTTCCATGTCTTTTCATAACCCGGGCTTGAGTTCCCCCTCAGTGACAGTTGTGGGTGTTGCGGCCAAAACGTTGCAGAACTAGACTTGCCTAATACAATACAAACTGTTTAAGGAAGAGTCATTTCTACTGAACAACATACTATAATTATTACAGTCACGACGAAAGTGTAAATACAAAAGTTACAGAAACACGTAAACGTCGGGTGCAGATGTCATGTACAAAATTGCTTTGCGCATAAATATTTAATTGTAGTTCAGTTAGTTTAAAGATTCCTACTTTAAAGAAATATCGCAGAAAAGAATAGGTTGGCCAAAATCACTGTAGACTACCATTTCTTATCTGTTGAGCCGAACTAAGTCGCCACTATCAGATCTTGTATATTAGTAATTGAACATGATTCTCGTATAAACCAGTAGCCTTGATTTAAAATAGGAGGATGCTAGGAACTTCAGAGTGCCAAAACTAACCCCCCCCCCCCCCCCAACAAATAACCCTCATACTGTTTGTTTGAATACCACATGGTGAGGGGACATCAGAAAAAATATTGTATTTTTTTGACGTAGCTTCCATTCTTCCCATGATTATTTTCCGAGCGTCCTCCTATTGCATTCCAAGGGCACTGGTTGACATGAGAATCGGGTTCAGTTAACAAGATCTGATGATAGCAGCTTATATCTGACGAAACTGGAAAAAAGTAATTTTAAAGCGATCTTGGGCAATCTATGCATTTTCTCAATTGTTAGAAACGAACCAGGGTAACGTACGACAGTTTATAAAGCAACAGATTCATGGCAGTTTATGTAGACTACTGGTCTTTCTAAAGAGACAACGCTTCTGCGATCTGCGCTGCAGTGTAATGATCCACTTTGTCGCCTTGAAAATCAGCCGCGTTGTCGCTATATTATCGCTCTAACTATCTGAGCTTTAAATGAACTGCGCTTCGGCTTAACGGGGCGTGCTCATTATATCTGTTCACAGCTGCTAACTAGATGGAACTGCTGTGACACACAAGCACAAAATCAGAATGCCCTAGATAAGCCGTTGCCACACTTGTAACTATCCATGTTACCGTCAACAGGCATACAGGGTAGACGAATATTGCGGACAATTATGCAGATTCCAGTTCGCCTCAAATTACACACATACAGAAAACGTGAGCAGTGCAAATACGGCGGAGTGGTATAACGACCGATAAGTTCCAGCCATAATCCCAGAATGTAGAGCTACGTCTAGAAAGTTAATTGCAACGAATTGTTATTTTGTGTCAGGAATTCCCATCAAGGGAAGTTTTCAAAGGTCTTTGAGTGAACCAAAGCGGTGTTGTTCCGACGCGGAGGCCGTATAGAGATACAGGATCTGTCGAAGACATGCTCTGGTCGCCTATATGTACTACAGCAGTTGATGCCCGCTACTTACGGATGTCAGCTCCTTAAAACCCAGAGCAGAACGCCTTATCGTGTAATGGTGTAATAAGTTGCATGGCATGCAACTTCCGTCTGGGCGTCCATGAGGAGGTTCAGCTTTGACACCTAGACACTATGCAGCGAGCAGCAGATCGACCCAATAGCATTCTGATCGGAATCGTCTGAACTGAATAAAGTGATATTCACAGATGAGACTCAAAATATCAGCCGATTCCTAAAACTGGGGGACTATCAAGGATGGGGTGCCACAGGGTTCAGTCTTAAGTACTTCACTGTTTTTAATATACATAAATTACTTGCATTCTACATTGATGAAGATGACAAGGTAATTTGTTTTGCTGATGATAATTACATCCAAATAACAAAAACTTATTGATGTAATAATAAATAATCTTTTTCGCAAAATGATTAAATTTTTCTCTGCAAACGGACTCTCAATAAATTTTGATAAAACGCAGTATATACAGTTATGCACAGAAAATAGCACAACTCCAGTAATAAATATAGATTATGAATAGAATTCTGCAACTAAGTTAGAATTCTCAAAATTTTTAGGTGTGTGCGTTGATGAGAGATTAAACTCGAAGCAACACATGGACGCTCTGCTGAACATTTGAGTTCAGCTATGTATGCTGTTAGGGTTATTGCAGATTCTGGCGAATCTCAATAAATTAGCTTATTATGCCTATTTTCATTCACTGCTTTCCTATGACATCATATTTTGGGAATATTCATCATTGAGTAAAAAAGTATTCATTACAGAATAGCGTGTAATCAGAATAATTGCTGGAGCCCACCCACGATAATCCTGCAGACATCTATTTAAGGATTTAGGTATCCTCACAGTAGCTTCACAGTATATATATTCACTTATGAAATTTATTGTTAATGCAACCCAGTTCAAAAGTAATAGCAGTGTGCACAGCTATAACACCAGCATAAAGGGGTAAATTATGGTGCCCCTAAAGTCTTTGGCCATCTACAAGCAGCATCAGAAGCCTGACAGATAGCCAACTAGCATTTAGAAATAAATTAAAATTATTTCTGAATGACAACTCGTTCTACTCATTGATTTAGCAAATTAGTAAATCTAAAAAGGAAAAAAGAAAAAAAAAAGAAAAATGAAAAGATTGTGTCCTGTAATATTTTGTGCCATGTAACGTCTTGTACAGACACCCTTCATCACTCTGACACGTCCCACACCATTACGAAGTGTCGTATTCATGTTCTATCGAACAAGTTTTAATCTAATCGCCGTTGAGGAATGGTACAATCTGGACCAACATGGTACGGTCTAAATTATTATTTGTTGGGAACATATATGCCAAGACGGATTGTTTAACATATTATTTCAGAGAAACGGTTTCTACAAACTTTGTTTTAAAATGTTCAAATGTTTGTATAGCTTATGGGACTTAACTACGGGGGTCATCATTCCCTAAACTTACAAACTACTTATGAATTAGCTACTACTAAGGACGGCACAAATATCCATGTCCGAGGGGGGATTCGAACCCCCGATCGTAGTGTCCGTGCTGACCGTGACTGGAGCGCCTCAGTTCCCTCGGCCACCGCGGCCGGCTCTCCAAACTTTGTTTTCATCAGATCTCTACATTAAAAATAAATACAGAATTCAATATATACGTCTTACGACAATAGACTTAGATAGGGAAAATGTAATTACTGTAAAGTGGAAAGTCATTCAAGTATCGTTTCGCTTACACTGAAAAGTTTTACAAAAAAAAAAAAAAAAAAAAAAAAAAAAAAAAAAAAAAAAAAAAAAAAAAATAAATAAATAAATAAATAAACAGGGTCGGCCATGTTAAATCAGGATTTGGGATGTTAATATTTACGGTGTGACCAGATGCCCTTCCTGTCTCTACCCCAGGACCCCAGGAGGAAATGTGTATCTTAAATGTCCCCGTTTTTAGTGTTATATGTGTGAAAGTGTACAGTGTTACGAAATGTTACGGAATCGTGTAACTGAGGCGGGACTAGGGGAGGAGCCCGGTATTCACTTAGGGGTATGTGGAAAATCCCTAAAAACTACACCCAGGCTACGGTCGGGGATTAGAATCCCCCCTAGGACATGGATGTTTGTGTCGTCTTTAGTATAAGGTAGTTCATAAGTAATTTGTAAGTCCCTTAAGCTTAACAAACATTTGAACATTTTTTTCTTAGTCGTGGTTACCTTGTACTGAAACGGCAAATACTATCATACTATTATTTGAAGACATGTTGGTTGAAAATCACTTTGGAATCCGGTTGTTAGTGGCTGTCTGGACCAGATCATTATTTTATAGCAGATGGTGAATACGTACTATGACTGGAACAGGGAATTTTAGCTGTGTTTTATAAATTAATAAAAAAAATTTGTATTTTTCCGTAAGGAAAGCGATTGTTAGTTCTACAAGATCATAGAACAGGAAGGCAAACTTCTGCAGGTAGTTAAAGGTCTTAACGTAGATAGGTAAACTGAGTTCATGGTTCAGGGTAATTTCAGGGGTGTGACAAGGATGCAAGCTGTCACCACAGTCTTTCATAAAATTTGTGGTTTATACGTCGAACGAATAGACTGGGGGGGGGTGGGGGTTGAGAATAAAATAGGTGAATAAAAAAAAGCAGTCTTGCATACGCGGGTAACTTAGTGGTGATGGCAGATTCGATTGAACGGTTTCAATACAATATTTCAGAGATAGATCAGAGATATAACGGTTTGTTATGCTATGGGGATCAACATCTCCAAATCGAAAGTAATCTCTGTAGGAAAGCGATTTAAACAGATTGATTGGCAAATACACTGGTAAAGGCATTCCTATGCAAACACAGATACATGTAAACACTCAGAGGAGAGCGCTGCGGTCAGCAACGCTTGCATCAGACTAAAGGTGTCTGGCGCAGGCTTTTAGATCGATTACTGTTGCAACAATGGCAGGTTACCTCGATTCAATTGAGTTCAGACATACGGAAAAAGATCCTGCAAGAAAGTGGAACAAAGACGACCGAAGAAAACCAGTCGTTGATTGCGACAGAAGTGCACACCTTCCACATATTACTGCTGATTTCAATGGTGGGCCACCAGAAAGTGCCAGTGTGTCAACCATTCAACGAAATATCTATATGGACTTTCGGAGTCAATTGTCACTCGTGTACCCTTGACGACTGCACGTAGCAAAGCTTTAAGCCTGCTTGGGCCAGTCAAATCCGACTGGCGACGACTGGAAACATGTTGCCGGGTCTCGTTTCCAATTGTTTCGAGCTGTAGGACGTGTGCAGGTGTAGATACTTCCTCATGAGAACGTCAGAATCCATAGACCAGAAGACCGGCTGGTGTAGGCTCCGTAATGTTGTGCGGCGTATGCAGTTGGTATGATTTGAGACCCATGAAACGTCTAGATCTGAGTCTCACAGGTGATACGTACGTACGTATCCTGACGGACGACCTACATCCATTCGTGTCTATAATGCATTCCGACGAACGTAGTCACTTCCAGCAGGGCAATACGCTACCACAAACGTTCAAAATTGCTACAGAGGTGCACCAGGAGCAATGTTTTTGGTTAAAACACCAACTCTTGGCACCAAACGGCCCAGACATGAACATCTACACATACGGATGTTGGACATCATTGAAGGATGGCAAGTGTCAGTGCCCTCCAAAACTACTTCTGCGATACTCGACTCCGTACACAAGTCGTGTTGCATCTCTTCTGCATGCTCACTGGGCTTTCTACACGATATTAGGCAGGTATATCTGTTTCTTTGTCTGTTGGAAAAAAGACTACTGTCACTTCCTAAAACATATAAATGACTTCCAAGAGATGAGATATTGTGAACCCATTTTGTTGCACATGTACATTTCTCGTCGAACACACAAAAAGATGTATAAGCAATATTTATGCTTGCATTAGAACATATTAACTTTGATGTTTAAACTGAAACAGAAAAAGTTTTCATGGTTAATAATGCGGAAATAAGCTCCAGATCATATATATATATATATATATATATATATATATATATATATATATATATATATATATATATATAGAACAGTATTGACAGTAATCTTCACTTATTCAACAATCTTTGTACAGAATAATCTGCCCCATGATGGATATACTAAATTGAAATTTTTATAATGGGACATCACTTTGAAGTGAGTACATTATTACAGCGTCATCAATACGGCGAAAATTAGTTCTATCCGTTTGGTCTCCGACGTCAAGAAAAATATAATTCCAATTCCAAAGAAAGCAATAGCAGACAAACTTGAAAATTACAGAACTATCAGTTTAGTAAGTCATGGTTGCAAAATACTATCAAGAATCATTTACAGACGAATGGAAAGACTGATGAAATCCGACCTTGGTGAAGATCAGTTTGGATTTAGGAGAAATGTAGGACTACGGAAGGCAATACATTAAGACTTACCTTAGGTGACAGGTAAGGATAGGGAAACCTACGTGTTTAGTATTTGTAGATCTGGAGAAAGTTTTTGAGAATCTTAAATGGAATATATTCTTTGAAATTCTGAAAGTAGCAATGGTAAAGAAACGATAGGAAGTGAAAAGCTATATTTAACTTGTACAGACAGCAGAGTCGCAGGGCATGAAAGGAACGCTGTGGTTGGTAAGGGAGTAAGACTTCCCCAGGGTAATTCCATCCGTCCCATGAGCAAGCTGAGAAGAAAAGCAAGGAGAAATTTGGACAAGGATTGAAAGTTCAGGGAGAAGAAATAAAAACTTTGCGGTTTTCTGATGATAAAGTAATTCTGTCAAATATAGCAAAATAGCTGTAAGAGCATCTGAACAGAATTCGCATTGTCTTGAAAGCTTGAAAGGAGTGTATTACTTGAGCTTTAACAAGAGTAATGGAATGTAGAATCGAAAGATTAGGCGATGCTGAAAAGAATTACATTAGATAATAAGGCAATAAAAGTATTTCGGTAACTAAATAACTCCTGATGGCCGAAGTAAAAAAGATCCAAAATGCTGAATGGCTATTGGAAGAAAAGCGTTTCTGAAAAACCGAATTTGTTGACATTCAATATTAATTTAAATGTAGGGAAATCATTTGAGAAAATATTTGTCTTCAGAGTAGCATAGTATTCGAGTGAAACATGGACGGTAAAGAGTTCACAGAGAAGATGATAGAAGCCTTTGAAATGTGGTTAGACGAATGACGAAGATAAGGTGGGTAGGGTTACTAAGGAGGAGGTGCTCTACAGAAGTTGGAAGAAAAGCAGTTTCTGGCATATCCTGAGCAAGAGAAGGGATAGATCGGTGGGATACATTTCAAGATATCAAAGAATCGTCAAATGAACACTAGAAGAAGTATGTGGGGTAAAAATCTTAGAGGGAGTCTGAGAGACGAATACAGTAAGCAGGTTGAAAATTACGAAGTTTGCTTTTCATATTCGCGTATAACGAGGCTTGCACATGGCAGGGTAGCATGGAGAGGTGCATCAAACCTGTCTATTGACTGAAGAGCACAACAACGAAACCTGTTTGTCTTTAGTCTTCTTTATATTATGGTTATTGAGACATTTTAAACGCAATGTTTTCATATTCGACCAAATTTGAGCCAGGACGAAAGGAAGGCTTGCTAGAAATGTCAATATTTACCTGGTTACTGGGTGACCTTCTAAAACACTAGTAGTAGTTTCTGATTAAACAGTGTGACGATCCCAAAAACCAACCTGCTGTGGTTCTACAAGAAGGACTCATGACAGTCTCTTCCTCAATTCTACCCACTATTTTACACATTTCAATTGAATCGTCCTTGCAAAACTTTCCTGCAAAAATTGGTGTGGCAAAAAAATGTCACCGCAGGTCAATGGTCGTTTTTATAATGAACCCGTCGTTGTGGAATTGACTGTCAAAAAGTGCTCACGGCTCGACAATAAGAGACGCATTCTGGAAAACAGTGGTAATTAAAATCTGCCAATGCAAGGGCGGATTCCCTGACAATACAAAAATAAAATGGTAGGAAAAGCGAAAGCTTTCTCTGCCAACGTAATCAATTTTCAGTGTTATTGCATGGGATTTAGAGTGTTTATAAACCTAAGGACCAAACTCCTGATATTGGCCCCTAGATGTGCATACTATCCAAACTAATTAAAACTAGCATATGGTATGGATAAATCAAATATTCTTGCCCACCCAAGGGTGCACTATATACTCGGAAACCCGTGAGATAGCACCTTAAATCGCACGGCTATTCCAGCGCTGCATTGACTTGACCACATGTATGAAAACACTGGAAACCGTATAGCAGAGAAAATTGTTGGTGATTTTAAAATTTCTCTTCGAAGTTCCATAGTAAGAACAACCTCTGTCGGAATATGAAAAAAAAGGCATTTAGACATTTCATAAACGGTAGTGTGTCGCCGTTTGTAACATCCTAACATTTCACGTCTGTATTACAGGTGGAAGGCATTTACTGGTTTTTGAAACGTCGCTAAAGTTATTTTTCATCGCCGGGCTCTACTACAACTGTAACGCTATAGCTGATAAATGATTCAGGTCGCAATTCGCCTCTGTGGATCTGCTGTAGAAATAATGGGTCTACTTTCCACAAAAGGGTACGTGATTTCTTAAAGAATTCCAGGAATTTCTTTCACTTTGCAAAGTGTACCAGCACAGTTAACTCCATTGCTGATATTTTGTAATTACTCTCTTCCAAATCAATGACAGTGAACTCTGGATCATCGCCTAAAAGGAAAAACACCAGTTCAATGCAGTATAATTAAAGTTGGAAGACGCTGTAGTAAAATATAGACATCCTGAAGAGAAAACACACTGATGATCACCCGGGATCGGAAACAGTGGTGGATGTCATTTATGTGGACGTCAGCTGTGTGCAGGGAACAATGATTACTATCATGCCTTCATGTTTTCCAATACATTTCTTTCATTCTGTCGTCTTTGCAAACAGTGTTGACAACATAGATTTTATTGTCTCTGGCCTTCTTTGATAATTCTTCTTTCGAAGATAATACGTTACAGGTCATTGTAACTGCAGTGGTGTTACGAATTGTTTATTTATAAGAGAGTGACAGACAGCAGTCTTTATAAAAAATGTTTGTAAACGTATGGGAATTCTTTAGTCATCAGTCCCTAAGCTTACAAACTACTTAAACTAAGCTCAACACACACACCCACTCCCGAGAGAGGACTCGTATCGCCAACAGCAAGCAATCGCGCGTTCCGCAGCAAAGCGCCTTAGTACGCTCGGCCACTACACCGCCACTGTCTACCTGTACTTCCGCACATTCTCATTAATGGTACCACATCACGAAGACAGCAGACTTGGCGAGAATTAAGATATGCGTGAATAATATAGTGGTAATGACATTTCATAAAACTCAAAATAATACGGGAATAAAAAATAAATGACATTAGGAGGAAGTAATATCCCTTACAGACTGCAGTAGCCTGATACTACTCTCAATCGTAAAATTGGGGGATTGTCGACATTTGATGTATTTTCTTGGCAGATTAGTAAGGGATGTACAAAAGAAAATGTGAGACAAAAAATCAGAAAACAAGTGACAGAAAAAGTCAGTGACAACTAAAAGCATTGCAGTAAAACTATTACTTCACCACACATGGCATTCAATGCTGTTTTCAGTAGTCTTTGTATTAACCATGAACAAATTAATAATAAGGTCATAATATTAAAATAAATCTACGTGGGCAAGTTATTACAGCAAAGCATTTGAGAAGCTCAAATTCTTCACATGGAAAACCGATGCTAAATGCAGTAGCGAATCCAGGGAAAGGGGGGGGGTTATATGGGTGGCTGTAGTCGCCCCCTCCACCCCTAACCCAAGAGCACGAATAAATCACCTAGTATGTGGAATATGAGTTGTTTGTTTAGTCTTCTTTCTTAGGAACCAGGTCTATGATGTCATGCCTCTTCTGGAAACGTCATAACCATACAACCTTTTCTATTATTATTAATTTTTTGTCGCCTTTTCATGTACGATTCCACAAAATAACTAAGGGCATAGACCCTCTTTCCCACATCGAAATCGTGGGTTCTCCACTTACAATAGGACATCATTTTTTCGTTAGTTCTTCAAATAATGTCAGGAATTCTGCGCATCACGATTAAGTTTTCTTTAAATCAGAGTTGATTATTTTCTGTTGCAATACCATCTATGACGTAACAAAATATGTTAAATATGAAACTTGGGTATTTCTTCCCAGAGCATCAGAATTCCAAAATTTACTTCCTTCCCTCCCTGGCATCACTGGAAGAGCCCTTTGAGACGAACAATTTTTATTCATAACCTTTTTAAAAACAATTAGCAGTTTGTGGATATTTCCAAAACTAGTTTTAATTGCAGCGTCCATTGTATTAGTTATAGCATGGAAAGTTTGTATTGTGCTGTTCATAGAGACCATCAGGTAACCGACATGTAAAAGAAAATTCAATATTTACAATTCTTCGCCAAACAATGCCACTAGAAGAATGGACTACTCCTTTCAGAACGCCGATAAGCCTCTAACATCACGAAAATGGAATGAAGATCATTTTTCGCACAAAGTTGAAATAAAAGCAAATAACAAGAGGCGCTGCTGAAAAAATTTAATTTCGTGCCTTCGGTAGGCTGTGGAATGCACACATCAGCGCCAGAGAGATGAAGGCCGAATGTTTTCATTACGGCTCCTGGCCCTCAAAATCCTCTACTACTCCTCCTCCTCCTCCACCTCCTCCCAAACCACGCCGGCGAATATGCTCCCTGTTTTCCCATAAAACGAACGATGGAAGTCAGAGGATACAGCTATTGATTCGCAGTAATATTGGAGCAATTCATTCCGTGATGAAATATTTGAATGGAATCAGCATTTTCTCAATATGTAACATTTTATTTCCTGCTGTGGCACAAGGACCAGAGGAAATTACAAACCCGAAATCGCATGCAGGCATTTTCCCTTTTCACAATGAATCGTGCCGAGCTGGCTTTACGCTCTTGGTCCGTTCTCTTGTTCGCAAAAGCGCTATTTGGCATTCAGCACAACACAGTTACTAATAAACGATATCCTTCGTTTCTTTAAGAAAAGGTTAGTATCACGTCCTTTTCGGTGCGAAGGACAATTTCCGGGATTATCCCCTAGAAATGATAACATATCCTAAATATATTTCTGAAAAACGAGAATATCCCAGTTACCTATTGATTACAAAGTTGGCTATAACCATACCCATTGGTAACCACAAACGAAATTTATTTATTAAATACTTCATGTACGTGTAACGACTATTCAAAGTCACTTTGTGCGAAATTACATTTTCACACCCTCCACTTACCCTACCATCATTGAAAGCTACGTTCATTACCTATACTCTCCATTTAAATTACAATCCGTTTGTTCTGAAAAGCGAGACATAGACTTATCTTTAATTTTACGCTGGCCTCATACAAATACACAAATTTATTAAAGACATGTCTGTAAATCTACAAAAGGCAGTGCCATTACATTTAAAGTCCAAAATTCCAAATTAGGAAGCATATAATTCATGCAAAGCTGAAGATTAAACTGGAGAAATATATTAACACGTTTGGAGTACTTTGTGTCTCTGAAGTAACACTTAAATAGAAAATTCAGATATAATAATAATAATAATAATAATAATAGTCTTAGAATTGGAGAAAGAAGGAAAGCACAGAAACAGTGGAAGTCACTGAAAAATGAACACAACAGGCAAAACTTCTTAACTGTTGGAAAATTAATAAGCAAAAGTGACAAAATAAAGTCTCGAAAAGACCAACCCCACCAAGACTTGATAACTATAAAAATACACCAAAACATCTCCTTGAATATTAAATTTCTTCTCAAATGAGCCTTCAACCTTAGCCCAAATATGAACTCCCTCATTGACAGCAACACGTCTTCTATTCCTTGTCCTCAAACATAACGGTTTATCAGCAACAATATACGAAGAACCATATGACTTGTTACGTACCTCTCCGATACTCCAAGTCCGAAAAGCAATAATGTCCCTCTCAGAGAAAGACTCAAGGCCAGGTTGCTTCGCATCATTGCAGCGAACAAAGGCTATAGTAAGCCACCCAGATCCACCGAAAACTTCAGTAGTTTTAATAGTAAAATCGAAATGTGACCCAACAAACGTAATGGGACCATGCAAGACTTCGGACTGCCCTGTTGTTCCTACCCCTGAAATAAACTTTATCAGAAACAACACTTTTTTTATGAGACTTTTGAACACAAAATAACTGAATACAGCCTACCGACGCTACAGTTCCCAGACATGATTGCACACAGTAACACAGGTAATAGCAAAATAAGTTTGTTAAGCCACAATCTTCATACCCTTGAACAAAACGAATCTGCATTTTGTCACAATTTTTGGTTGTAGCAAAAACAATTAGTACGCACATTCATTTTTTTCTGCTGGTATTCCTCGTCACAAGACACATACATGTATGAGCTGTTTTTCCTGTAATCAAAATGTACAAAAAAAAAATGCAGATTGCCCATGTTAAAGGTCCTGAAAATGGTGGCTTGAAAAAATGTTCAAATGTTTATAAAGTTTAAGGGACTTAACTGCGTGGTCGTCAGTCACTAAACTTACAAGCTACTTATGAACTACCTGCTACTAAAGACGACACACAGACATCCATGCCCGAGGGGGGATTCAAAACCCCGGCGAGGAGTGGTAAACCACTGAAAATAGCTACCGTTATTAAAAAAGCCTCATCATCCGTATACAATACTGCTGCATTCAAACAAATATTTAATCTGAAGTCACTCTTTTGCCATAGATTACTGACTTGACATATCTGTCTCATGCAACCATCAAAATAAACAGAAGCGGAACACTGCACTTCCATCGGACACACAATGGAATATTGCAGAACGAACTTCTTAGCTCCAGTTTTCTATTTTTGGGATGCGGCTCTTCCCGACAATACTATAAATCGTAATAGCGGCTTTCGGCTGGATAGAAATCGGAAGCCAGTGATTAATATTATCCAATTAAAGCGCAGTCGATGTCATCAATCGATAATCAACGATTAGAAGACTGTTTTTCTTCCACTGCCAACGGTGGAATGAGTCTGAGGGCTCCGGACCCTACACAACACCTAAATCAAGTAACGCACAATTTCTTCCCGTGTATTGATGTAGTAAAGGAAGTAATCCAATTTTTCAGGAACATTACAAAGGCGGGAAATCTGGTAGAAAAAAATTAGCAGACCCTTTACCAAAATCAGACAGGGCAACGGTGTTGACTATCTCTAACGCCTTACGTACAGAGCGTCTAGCTTCAGTCAACATTTTTATTGAACCTCCTGCAACAGTTTTTCAGAGGTCTTCACGAACATTCTGATTCGGTTACCATTTTTCAAGTACTACGTCAACACTTTAGCTGCTATGTGGAAAGAGCGCTGTACAATTAGCTTGTCAACTTATTGGCCATGTATTCAGTATTACATTATAGCTTTCAAAGTATAGTTAAAAATCCACAATATCCTTTGACCTCAGCTGTTGAATTTAGTGATTGAATTTTTCGTGAATTTAAAGACTTACATTCTGAACATATATTTTTAGAATTTGAAAAAGTCGTCAGCGTTTGCTGAAAAAATGTTGGACTCTGTTATCGTCTTACCTAGATAGGTAAAGAAGTCAACAGAATAAGACTTCCATTCACACGATTATCTTGAAATGTTCTATAAATGAGCAGTATTTTTGTCAACAGAAAATAGATTTGTTGTAATTCTGGAGAAGGGATTTCATCGAAAAAAGGATTTTTTACCTTCAGTGTAAGTAATGTTACCCGTTAACTGCCGTTGTGGTAAATTTGATGAGACATTACAACTGAACGGTAACTTCTGTGATAACGGATCGTACAGCAAACATTATGCTTTGAGAAATGGCTTCATCTAGAAAAGTCTCACTCCGTTTCAGATTTATGTTGATTATTCATGCGCCGCGGTGGAGCAGCCGAGCGCATTGAGGCGCTATGCTACAATGCGCGAGGCCGTTCCCCATCGGAGACTCTAATCCCCCCTCGGGCATGGATGTTTGTGCTAGTTTATCAGTAGTTTGTAAGTTTAGGGACTGATGACCCTGCAGCTAAGTCTCAAATCTTTACAAACATTTGGACATTGATATTCATGCCTGTGATAAAAACGTACGATATCTTTTGTATGTACTTGCGTCCCTGCCAATATCAACCTACGAAGCTGAGAACTAGAGTTAATGTCATTAAATCGTCCTTTTCCTTTTATAGCGCAATACTGTGAAAAGTTGGAAACCAATTGGACCAAATTGCTATTGTCATCATTTCCTTGACTGGTAAACGACATACACTAAATTACGCTAAAGACAACACACACACACACACACAGACCCGCGCGCGCGCCTGCCCGAGGCTCTCTAGGTGACTCTAGGTTCAAAATCTCTTTGCTTAATTTTATAGACATAGTACTATGTGTAAGAAGTCTTCACAAAAACACACTGAACATAAAATTTGGAAGCAATATAATAAACGTGTTTTAGCGTAAATGAAAAACATGGGCATATTTATGTCTCTCTTTAACACATCAGAGCTTCTCCCGTCGTTGCCAATATCTGGGTAAGACTTTATTGTTTTAATGTATTATAAATGGATCCTGCCGTCACTTCTTGGTAGAACGCTTCCATAGTTAAGTCTTAAAACAAACAAACTGTTTATGTTCCACTAATTTTTTGTTTATTTACTAACTAGTTTTCGGCTTATTAGGCCATCATCAATGTTTGCAACTCCAACAAATGTCATATGCAAAGACCGCGTAATATGTGTGTTGTATCTTTGTTTACCATCTTTGGTAACCTAAACAATAGCGTCTTTCTCGACGCCTGTCAACAGTTTACCTGATGATGGCCTAATAAGCCGAAAACTAGTTAGTAAATAAACAAGGAATTAGTAGAACAGAAACAGTTTGTTTGTTTCCAAGCTTAAGTATTTAATGTATGTGAGTGGAAACTAACGGCTGAAGTTCAGATCATCTCACGAGGGTTCATGTATATATTAGCTCTCCTGTATAACAGCACAATTCAAACATACCACCATTTCTTATAAGAATTTTCACCTTCTGAGAGTACAGTGTGGCCGGCCGCGGTGGCCGAGGGGACTGAGGCGCGCCAGTCACGGTCTGCTCGGCCACTACGGTCGGGGGTTCAAATCCCCCTCTCGGGCATAGATATTTGTTCCGTCCTTAGTATTAGCTAGTTGATAAGTAGTTTGTAAGTTTAGGGACTGACGAACCCGTAGTTAAGTCCCATAAGCTATACAAACATTTGAACATTTCGTACTGTGCGTGGGTGATAGGAGTCTTGGAGCGGTGACAATTAACTGGGTGCAGATAACACTTGCAATATATCAACTCGATTTCAGATGCGAGAAAAAGCTTTCATATTTTAGTTGGAGAAAGAACAATACGGGAAGGCAATGAATTTAAGAGGAATACGGTCCACATGGAAACAGAAATCTTCTTGTATCTATGGCAGAAGGGAGGATTCACAGTCTGTTAAGCGTGTGTTCGGTCTTAGATAAATATAAAACAGAGACTTGGAACAAATATCCTGACTTCGTTACAAGTCTGGGCACTTATCTTGCCTGGTCATGGACCCTACGCTGCGTGCTTGTATAAAACCAGCAAAAGACAGTGTTGATATAACACTTGCTACACAATTTCTACTGCATACTGATATTCCCATTACTGATAGGAAGTAACTGAAATGGCACGGCAGGTACGATGTCAAGAAGATACTATCCAGCGAGACAGAGTGCTAGACTTTAATCAGTTATTTCACGAAAGGCTGGATGAGCGCATTAGTAACCCGAGTCTACTGCACTACGATAGGTGGCGACAGAATTTGATGCAGCAATGCAATGAAGGTAGCTGAGTTCAACAGCTACGGCGGAAGAACAGCTTACACCACATGCACGGCCAGTACCGATGGCATGTAAGTGCGCGCTCCTTTATTGCAACGAAGATCCTCCCACGGAACAAGTACCAAACGAACATTGGCACACTGAGAAGCAGCTAGAGCGCGCTTCAATGCGCCCAAATAAATGGGCATCGATGGAACAGTGTTTTATCTAACATGCAATAACTGAAATTATAGTATCACAGGAAAAAAATTTGATAGTAGGTGTATAGTTTACATTTATAGTATCACTATTATTATATTACTTGCGTTTTTCCAAATTGTTTGCCCACATAGTTGTTTACCACGAATTTTGCACATGACTCTCTCTCTCTCTCTCTCTCTCTCTCTCTCTCTCTCTCTCTCTCTCTCTCTCTCTGTCAATCTCTTTCTCTCTCCCTCTCTCTTTCTCTCTCTCTCTTTCACACTTGGTTCGTCTCCTCCTTCCCTGCTCCTCTTCGCCTCGCTCCTGCTACCCATCTATCTACCCCATCCGCTACAAACTCACCCTCCGTCCACTCCTTTCTCTCTCTCTCTCTCTCTCTGTTTCTCTCTCGTCTTACTGTCTATACACTCGTATCTCTCACATTTCCCTTACTATCCATATATAGTCGTATCTCAAGCAATATGTATCTATCTAAGTGCCGCGCGATAGTAGCAGAGCGGTCTGGAGCGCGACGTTGCGGATCGCACGGCCTCACGCGTCGGAGGTTCGAATCCTCCCTTGGGCATGGATGTTTGTGTCTTCAGTATAAGTTAATTCATAAATACTTTGTAAGTTTAGGGACTGATGACCGCGCAGTTAAGTCCCATAAGCTTTAAAAACATTTGAACATATCCATCTAGGCCCTACTGTATCATGACCATAGTTGTCAAGACCAGAAAATTCCTTTGGAGTATAGACTGCCCTATCGAACCAGTCGATAACCCAGGCAAATTCTGTTCCCATACAACTTTCCAGTCATGCAGGGTAATCTATGTTGCGGGGTCTGTAAAGCCCGTTCTGGCCGTATCGCAGTACTGATTCTCATGTAGCAACCAGTATGCATATTATTGAAATCGACAGAGTTGCTTCGAAGGAGATTCCAAACGATGGTCATGGGAGACAATGTGCAGCAAATAATACTGAACAGTGAGCAATAATACAACTGTGAAACTTCCTGGCAGATGAAAATTGTATTCCGGGCTTGGTCTCAAACCAAATGCCTTTGATTCCGCGGGCAATGCTCTACCCAGTGATCTTCCCTGGCTCGTCTCACAGCCACTCATCACAGCTGTAGTTTCTCCAGAACAGCGCTTTCACGGCCCGGTACACACTAGTAACTGGAGAGTGGAAATATCATTCTGGGAACATTGCCTAGAAAGTGGCCATGTCATTTTTCCACAACGTTGTTTGTCAAAGGAGTTCTAGTCTTAGGAGGTTCGGAGGAAAACTGTAGAGTTCGGAATGCAGGAGGCGAAGTTCTGGCGAGACTACAGCAGACAGAGTATCACGCCTTGAGCCGGCCGTGAGTCTGTACTGTTGTGCTACTCGCCGCAACGGCGGCGTTCTACCCAAGTCGCCGCGCACTAGAAAAAGACACGATAAATAGCTCTATGGTACTTCGGCCGCTGGGGGCGCCCGCAGTCTCGGTACCTCTTTACCTGCTTCGCGCGCCGGTCAATAGGGAAAAAGAGGGTCGCCTAGTTACGCCGGCGCAGCAAAGCAACGACAGACAGTATTGAAGCTCCAGTCATAACAAGGCAGTCAACGATCAAGACGTTCAACAGAGGAGAGCCAGCCGTTTACATAGCGCAAGCCGGAAGTGTATTGCCAAGAACTGTACTAAAACCTTGCAGAACTGTTTAATAGATAGGAAAAATTGTACCAACAGAAGCGCATCAAAGTATTGTGTTTATCTGTAATAAAAGAAGGACTAATCAGTGCTTTTAATAGCAGACTTTATTGACATCCTTGCTCTTCACGTCCACCTCTTGAACCCACTAGAAAGCAGAGACGCAAGAACTACCGACGTTGTAGCGAATAGCGACGCCACAACATGTAGAGCGCTTCCTCGGAAAAGGCAAAAGTCCGCTTTCGGATCCTGGTCCGGCACTCAATCGGCTAAGAAGTTTCGTATCAGCGCACACTCCGACGTAGATTGTAAGTATCATTCAGAATACAACGTGTGTTGCATTTATGTAACAGCATGTCGAACGAAATTACTGCATTCTGGGCTTAGATGGTAGGATTGGGCCGACCAATCGTATTGTCCTCCCCTATGCATGGCAGTGGCGGTGTATCCTATGTGATCACTGGTTAAGAGAACCCCCGGAAAAACAACTCGTCGTGAAAAAAACTAAATAAATAAAATAAAAAAGTGTTTTAAACTGTTTTTGTTGTTGTGGTCTTCAGTCCGGAGACTGGTTTGATGCAGCTCTCCATAATACCCTATCCTGAGCAAGCCTCTTCATCTCCACATAAGAACGGCAACCTACATCTGTCTGAATCTGCTTACTGTATCCATCTCTTGGTCTTCCTCTGCGGTTTTTACCCAACACACTTCCCTCCAACGCTAAATTCACAATTCCTTGATGTCTAAGAATGTGTCCTACCAATCTATCCCTTCTTTCAGTCAAGGTATGCCAGAAATTTCTTTTCTCCCCAACTCTGTTCAGTACCTCCTCATTAGTTACGCGATCCACCCACCTAATCTTCAGCATTCTTCTGTAGAACCATATTTCAAAAGCCTCAATCCTCTTCCTGTCCGCACTGTTTATTGTCCTAGTTCCACTCCCATACAAGGCAACACTCCATACAAATGCCTTCTGAAAGGACTTCCTTAGGCTTAAATCAATATTCGACGTTAACAGAGTTCTCTTTTTCAAGAACACTTTTCTATCCATTGCCATTCTGCATTTTATATCATCTGTACTGCCACCATCATTTGTTATTTTACTGTCCAAGTAACAAAACTCATCTACCTCCTTTATTGCTTCGTTTCCCAATCTAATTCCTTCAGCATCACCTGATTTTCTTACACCTCACTCCATTACCCTAGTTTTTCTCTTGTTAATGTTCATCTTATATGCACCTTTCAGCACACTGTCCATTCCATTCAATTGCTCTTCCAGGTCCTTTGCTGTCTCTGACAGAATTACTATGTCGTCGGCAAAACGCAAAGTTTTTAATTCTTCACCCTGAACTTTAATTCCTTCTCCAAATTTCTCCTTGCTTTACTTTATAGCTTGCTCAATGTACAAATTGAATAACAATGGAGAAAGACTACAACCCTGTCTTACTCCCTTTCCAACCACTGCATCCCTTTCATGCCCTTCAACTCTGACAACCGCTGTCTGGTTTTCGAACAAGTTGTAAATAACCTTACGCTCCATATATTTTACTCCTGCTTGCTTCAGAACTTGAAAGAGTGTATTCCAATCAACATTGTCAAAAGCCTTCTCCAAATCTACAAAAGCTAGAAACGTAGGTTTGCCTTTTCTTAATCTATCTTCTAGGATAAGCCGTAAAGTGAGTATTGCCTCCAGTGTTCCTACATTTCTCTTGAACCCAAACTGATCTTCCCCGAGGTCGGCTTCTACCAGCTTTTCCATCCTTCTGTATATTATTCGTGTTAATATTTTGCAACCATGACTTATCAAACTGATGGTTCTGTAGTTTTCACACCTGTATGCACTTGCTTTCTCTGGAATGGGGATTATAACATTTTTCTTAAAGTCTGAGAGTACTTCTCCTGTCTCATACATCTTACACACCAGGTGAAACAGGTTTGTCATGGCTGGTTCTCCCAGAGACTTCAGAAGCTCTTGAGGGAATATTATCTACTCCAGTGGCCTTGTTTCGACTTAGGTCTTTCAGGTCTCTGTCAAATTCTTCTCTCAGTACAGTAACTCCTATTTCATTTTCATCTACATCCTCTTCCCTTCCTAATATTGTCTCGCAGTTCATTTCCTTTGTAGAGCCCCTCTATATACTCTTTCCACCTTTCAGTTTTCCCTTCTTTGCTGAGAACTGGTTTTCCATCAGTGTCCTTGATAATCATAGAGCTGTTTTTCTTATCTCCAAATGTTTCTTTTCTTTTCCTGTAGGCTGTATCTATTTTTCCCTTATTTATGCATTTTTCTACATCCTTGCATTTGCCTTCTAGCCACTCCTGCTTAGCCATTTTTTACTTCCTGTCAATCTCATTTCTTAGTCGTCTGTACTCCATTTTGACTGTTTCATTTACTGCATTTTTATATTTTCTCCTTTCATCGATTAAACTTAGTATCTCCTGTGATATCCAAGGATTTTTGTAGGTTTTGCCCTCCTACCTATTTTGTCCTCTGCTACCTTCACTATTTCATCTCTCTATTTTACCCATTCCTCTTCTACTGTTTTATTTTCCCCTGTTTCTGTCAATTGTTACCTAAAGCTCCCTCTGAAATTCTTAAGTACTTCAGGTATCTTCAATTTGTCCAGGTCCCATCTCCTTATTTTCCTACCTTTTTGTAGTTTCTTCAGTTTCAGCCTACAGTTCATAACCAACAAGTTATGGTCAGAGTCTATAACTGTCCCTGGGTATGTCTTACACTTTAAAACCTGGTTCCGAAATCTATGTCTTACCATTATAAAATCTATCTGGTATCTCCCGGTGTCTCCTGGTCTCTTCCACGTATACAACCTTCTTTTGTGATTCTTAAACCAGGTGTTTGTTATCACCAAATTATGTTCTGTGCAAAATTCTACCAGGCAGCTTCCTCTTTCATTCCTTTTGCCCGACCATATTCACCTACTATCTTCCCTTCCCTTCCTTGTCCTACTACCGAATTCCAATCTCCCATAACAATTAAGTTTTCCTCTCCCTTAATTGTCTGAATAATTTCCTTTAGCTCCTCATATATTTCTTCGATCTCCTCATCATCGGCAGAGCTAGTTGGCATATAAACCTGTACTACTGTTGTCGGTGTTGGCTTCGTATCTATCTTGACAATGGTAATGCGTTCACTGTGCTGGTCATAGTAGTTTACCCGCATTCCTATTTTCTTATTCATTATCAATCCTACTCCTGTGATACCGGCAATTGATTTTGTATTTATAATCGTGTACTCACCTGACCAGAAATCTAGTTCATCCTGCCACCGAACTTCACTAATCCCCACTATATCTGACTTCAACCTATCCATTTCCCTTTTTAAATTTTCTAATTTTCCTACTCGATTAAGTGATCTAACATTCCACGCTCCGACCCGTAGAATGCCAGTATTGTCTTTCCTGATGATCACATCCTCCTGAGTAGTCCCCGCCCGGAGTTCCGATTGGGGGACTATTTTACCTCCGGAATATTTTACCCGAGAGGATGCCATCATCATATGTTCATACAGTAGAGCTGCATGTCCTCGGGAAAAATAACGGCTGTAGTTTCCCCTTGCTTTCAGCCGTTCGCAGTAACTGTGTGGCAAAGCCACATTAGCTGATGTTACAAGACCAGCTCAGTCAATCATCCAGACTGTTGCCCCTGTAACTACTGAAAAGGCTGCTGCCCCTCTTCAGAAACCACACGTTTGTCTGGCCTCTCCAGAGATACCCCTCCGCTGTGGTTGCACCTACGGTATGGTTATCTGTATCGTTGAGGCACGCAACCCACCCCACCTCGGCAATGTATGTGGTTCATGGGAGTGGGTTTTAAACTATCATTCTTTATTTCATTCTTCTGTCATATCATTTCTTATGCACATTCAATTTTTATCGCATGGAAAACATTTTACATCGCGGAGACAATGCGTATACGAGTCCTAGCACGGTCGCTTAATATAGGCGATAGTGGCCGCGGCGTTGCAAAGCGCATGCTCGGCACAGGTTTAGATTCTGAACCGCCTGGAAGTAACATATTGCCACACCTGCGCCAGGAAGGGGTGAGGGGAAACGCGGCTTTTAACATTGGCGATGGAGCTGGTAGAGAAGCCAGCTCCTGGCTGCTCGAGCTCTGAATCAAAGACAATGAACCTATTGCGTACCTCGCCTAGCGCATCGGCAAATCCTCCATTAATGCAACCTCTGCCCTTCATATTTGTTTTTGATGCATTGAAGATTCATCAGCAACACATAATTTTTTAAAATATCACATTAATTAAAATCTCATCAACGGTAAGAGCCTTCGGAAGATGCGATCATGAACATAATTCTCTCCTACCTAGTAAACATAGCCGTGTGGTTAGCAGCATCGTGTTGCGCCGTCGAATGTAGTGGGTTCGAGTACAAGCAATTTTATTTATACCCAAGCTTTTTAACATATACAGGAATAAAAATGGCTTTAGCATTTTGCAAATGGTGGAGCGCAGTCTTTGTGTATGTGTAAGGTTAGCAGGGGGTGCTGCTTACAGCGTCATGTGACCCGATGGTAGGTCGTCTCTTCATCGTAACAGATTCATTTTGTTACAATGACTTAATAGTGTATTACTTAATGCATTTCATTCTTCATGTGCATATTTATATGTTCTTGCCGTTTATTATCAAAGAAAAATTAACTGCAGTATCTTTTAGAAACAAATTACACAGCTTTAGGCTTGGAACAAAAATGTGAAATAAAGAAGCTTGGTAGGCCGACGCCTCAGGTCGAGATAGGACTTTCTGGTGATCTTTCATTTGTACCCTTTCGCCCCGACGCCACTTGGAGAGGTGCGCCAAATTGTCTCTTTGGAAGCTGAGTGGTATGGAGGTGGTGGGGAGTCGTCGCCACTATCAAGATCTGGAACTCAAGGAAGTGACCTCCAGTTATCTGAAGCACCAGCCGCCGCTGGTGTATGGTGTTATAGTGTGCAGATCATCACTATCCTTGGCGCTGTCGGGTACGTTTAGTAGTGTTTCAACTCATTTTGTCTCCAGAGGCTGCATACACTTCATTCCAGACTACCCACAAAGAAAAATTCCTCGGCAGTACATCGCATCGAACCTAGATCCACACAGCAGTCAGCCGCCATTACCACTCAGATGAGGAGATGGGGCAAAATTAGACAACGACTTAATAAGAAAATTCCAGCAGTAGGGGCTTGATATTTAACCCAATAAACTAGAAATGGAAAACTCTTAGTCAGTCCACTTTGCCAGCAGCCAGCAGCGACCTGTGTTTATTTCTCGGCCAGCAGCAGCACGCCTCAAAGCCCCTGGGCCGCGGCACGGCACAGAGGCGCTTTCACTGGAAGTACGGGCATTGTTGTGACGCGGCGCCTGTGTTGTGCGCTGACCGCCGGAGCCCGCGGCCGCTACCTGCTGGCTGCTGGCTGCTAGCTACTGGCTGCGCTGTGTTTTGTGTCCCCGCGAAATGGCCGCCATTGTGGCGGGCCCTTTGTTCGCACCTGCGCCGCCCCCGCCCTGCCGCCCACGCCGCCCACGCTCCAAAGGCCGGCGCCGCCGGCCGTGGATAAATGCGCCCCTCTGCCGCGCCGCAAACCTTCCAGGTTTTTAAGCATTCTCCGCCCCGCCCCCCGATACCATCATTAAGCTCGCCTCCTCTCGCTGTCTCTTACATACAGTGGCCTCATTCTCTTTCTTTCTATTACGTTTTTCCCTTTCGTTTCCTTCACTCAAAGGGAGCTATTGTTTTCACGGTAAAAAATGGCTCACACTATTGTGTTGTCTTCAGTTTTTCAAACTCATTTCAAATAAGACAGTTTCTTTTATGAACGAATCGAAATATTCAAACTGGCAACTGAAACGAGTTGTCTGAAACGAGTTGGCCTGGTTGAAAATTTGTGCTGGGGCGAGATTGGAGACCAGATTTCGCGCTCCAGGCTAGCGACGTCAACAACCCGTAGGATATGCGTTCATGCTCCGTGTCCTGTCCAAATCCTCAACCTACTGCACAATACGATGGTAGTGCCCCATGCCCATTACTTGCTCTTCAACATCTGCGTTCGTACTCCGCAAGCCACCTCACGTTACTTGGCGTACTACTGAATGAAAAGTTCGCGTGTTTGCAACAGCGTCAAGTATTTACAATCACACGAGCTTTCGGCCATGTACTCTTTGGGCATTGACTGCCTGGTGGCTGCTGGTGCGACCTTATATACGATGTTAAACGTCGATGTTTCACTCACATACAAGGCAACACTCCACACAAATGCCTTCAGAAAAGGCTTAAATTAATATTCGATGTCAACAAATTTCTCTTTTTCAAAAACGCTTTTCTACCCATAGCCATTTTGCATTTCATATCCTCTGTACTGTGACCATCATATATTATGTTATTGCCTAAGTAACAAAACCCATTTACCACCTTTATTGTTTAGTTACCTAATCTAATTCCTTCAGCATCACTGGATTTTCTTAGACTGCATTCCATACCCTTGTTTTGCTCTTG
This sequence comes from Locusta migratoria, assembly GCA_026315105.1. Lineage (NCBI taxonomy): Eukaryota > Metazoa > Arthropoda > Insecta > Orthoptera > Acrididae > Locusta > Locusta migratoria. The sequence continues at coordinate 433,073,142 of CM048747.1, forward strand.
TTAATGTTCATCTTATATGCTCCTTATTAATCCTGTAGTAGTCGCGTGAATTTCTGTTATACTGCCAGCCGTGACGTGACATATCCGTGCCATCTCCATATATGGTAATGTTTTGGCTCGTTGGCCGATGTACCTGCTTCAACTTCGCGATCGCAGGGTTCCACGCCGTGTTGACCTGCAGGTCCCTCTCTATATGGAGTGATTTTCTATAGCTTCCTACAGAATGTTTTCAAGACCAATGGATTAAGTCGCCATGAAATAAATTACGTGATTTCAGATAAAAATCAAGGTAAGAAGACGAACGAGCAACAGGAAAAGATGTTCCTTTTCTTGTCATTCTATGGCTCTGTCAGGCAAGATAAATCACCTGCTGAAAAGCCACAAAATCAATCGCTTTTCAGACCTCCGGGAAAAATTCGTCAACTAATGAGGCTAGTTAAAGATGCAGCAAGTCTCAGATCACCAGAAGTCTATAGTACACCGTGTCAGTGTGGTCAGTCTTACGTCGGACAAACTGTACGAACCATGTAACAACTCAGGAAGTAACATTAGAGGTGTTATCGTCTACGCTACCCAGAGGTCAACTTTAGCAGAACATGCGCTAGAAAACGGCCATCGAATCAAGTTTGATGATACCACGGTCGTGGCTTGCACCAACGGTTTCTGGGATTGAGTAAATAAGGAAGCAATAAAAATTAAAATCAGAGATAACACTCTCTATAGAGACGGCGGCCTGCAGCTCAACGTGGCGTGGAACCCTGCGATCGCGAAGTTGAAGCGGGCACGCCGGCCACCGAGCCAAAACGTTACTATATATGAAGATAGCAAGGACCCAGTGACGTCACGCTGGCAGCTCGCCAATATAAGGCCGCACCCGCAGCCACCAGGCAGTCATACCACTTGAGAATGGCCAAGGAGTGCTTGGCAGAAAGCTCGTGTGATTTTAAACACTTGACGCAGTTGTAAATTAGAGAATTTTCGTTCTAAGTTACCGCCGCGAGACTATGCACTCCTACACTTTGAGTACTACTGTCAATTTTTTTCTATTCTAGTCGCCTATGGTGCGTGGGAGATATAAGTACCTTTGTGTGGGCCACGATCTCTCTTATCTTATCCTCGTGGTATATACGTAGGAGGGAGCAATATACTCATGAAACGTTTGGTCTTGGAACTTTGATAAACGAACTTGACGCGATACAGGAGGCCTCTTTTGCAGCGTCTGTCACTGTAGGGTCTTAATGAACTCTGTGACGCTTTCGCGCTTACTAAATGAGCCCGTAACGAAGCGTGCTGCTCATCCTTCGATCTTTTGTCTTTTATCAACCCTATCTGGTACGGACCTTATACTGATGAGAAATACTCAAGCGACGGCCCAACAAGAGTTTTGTAAACAATTTCCTACGTTGACGCAGTAGATGCTTCACTTTTAGCAGCACTGTAATTTGTACAATTCACCAAGTGTTTGTTATCAACCGTGAAATTTTTTTTTTGCATGGAAAATCATTTTATAACATGAAAATATTGGTTTAGACATCATGGCTAGCAGTCTGAAAAAATTATGATATGACCTTCAAACTACAAGACCCCGGTTATGGTTGTGTTTTGCAATCAGTTAATTTGTAAAATATGCGTTTGTCAATTAAAACTAAGATAAAGCACAGAAAATTTTCTTTGCGGAGCATGGGAAAATATAAAGTCTCAAATAAAAAGGAATCACGAAGCACCGGAGTTTGCTGAGGATGTAAGGAGACCCGCGGGGGATTATCCGTGCGCTCTGAGGCGCCGTGCTGCGGTGCGGACGACCGTTCGCCATCGGGGGTTCGAGTCCTCCCTCGAGCATGGGTGTATGTGTTGTTCTTAGGTTAGTTTAACTTAGTTTATGTAGTTTGTAAGCTTGAGACTAATAACCGAGCAGTTGAGTCCCATAAATTTACAAACATTTGAACTTTTTTATGTAAAGAGGTGAGATGTATTACTGTTTGACATGGAAGGCAAGTAAACACGCCATATGACGACAAAAACGTTACAAGAGAAGATGTTATTACGTTGTGTTTCACTAGACAGAACAACCAGGATGTAGCACTTTAGGTGCAATTATTGCACCATTCTTCATCGTTTGATGATTTAGCACAGTGTAAACTGAAATAATACTTGTGACAAATAGTAATACTGAACGTACTTGTTTATTTGGTATATCGGTGGGGTTCATATACAACTATGTGTTTAGTACAGGAACTTCTCTGATTACTCACTTAACCTACAAATTATGTTCACTTGTGTTAGTCTTCAATGTTCAAATATTTGTTAAGGTTAAGGGACTTAACTACGTGGTGATGAGTCCCGAAGCTTACGAACTACTTATGAACTACTTATACTAAAGACGGCACAAACATCCATGCTTGATGGGGGATTCGAAACCCCGACGGGGAGCGGCTTCGTAAATCGGAGCAAAGCGCCTCAGTTCGCTGGGCTACTCCGTCGCGGCAGTTTGTCTTCATTACAAAATTTTAGGTGTGACTACAGTCTTTGTTCACTTCTGTTTGTCTTCAATACAACTGTTTAGGTGCGATTATTACCGTAAGTATAGATTATTGAAATATGGATAGAAGTAATTAAATGAATCCCATACTATGATGCATGTATATACTGTGTTGCGTTTCATCGTTGTGAACATAACATTTCAAGCGGAAGTGGTTATCACATGTCAGCCTTGCGAGCTTTAGTGGAACAGAAATTCATGCGACTACTACAGGATTAATAAGGAGCATATAAGATGAGCGTTAATAAGAACAAAACAAGGGTAATGGAATGCAGTCTCAGAAAATCCAGTGATGCAGAAGGAAATAGATTAGGTAACGAAACAATAAAAGTGGTAAATGACTTTTGTTACTTAGGCAATAAAATAACATATGATGGTCACAGTAAAGAGGATATAAGGATCATAATGGTTATGGGTAGAAAAGCGTTTTTGAAAAAGAGAAATTTGTTAACATCGAATACCAATTTAAGAATAAGGAAGTCTTTTCTGAATGCATTTGTGTGGAGTGTTGCCATGTATGTGAGTTGAAACATCGACGTTAAACACTGCGGACAGGAAGGGGATAGAGGCTTTTAAAATGTGGTGTTACAGAAGAATGCTGAAGATTAGGTGGGTGGATCGCGTAACTAATGATGAGGTACTGAGCAGAATTAAGGAGAAAAGGAATTTCTGTCATACCTTGACTGAAAGAAGGATCGATTGGTAACTAACCACAAAAATGAAATTTTCACTTTGCTGAGCGTACGAATGTGAAACTGAGTGACATTAAATCTGTATGCCGGGATATGAACCAAAGAACTTTCACTATCGTGGTCAAGCCACCTGAGCCACCTGTGCACGCCTCACGGCCCGTCCTCACAGCTTTGCATCTGCCAGAATTTCTCCTAGTTTCTAAACTTTACAGAAGTTATCGTGTGAATCTTCCTGGACTAACACTCCTGGAAGGATCTGAAGATATGGTTTATCGACAGACTTGGGTATTTCACGTAAAACTTCCGGACTGAGAGGCCGTGGTAGATGAGAAAAACTTATTCCCGACGTTTCGTCTCCATCTCCGGGAGACATCATCTGAGGTCTGTAGTCTGTGGTAGCCTGTTGACCTCAGAACTCAGATGATGTGTCTCGCAGATGGTCACGAAATGCCAGGAAGAAGTTTTTCTCATCGACTACGGCCTCTCAGCCCGGAAGTTTTTACCTGGAATCAACGCCGGTTATGTAAGATTACATTGTAGTCTAGGGGATGTTTCCAGAACGATGTTTTCACTCTGCTGCGAAGTGTGTGCTGGTATAAAACTTCCTAGTAGATTAAAACCGTGTTCTGGGTCAGTCTGGCACCACCTTTTCATCTGCTAGTAAGGTGCATATAAGGATTTTATGTAGCCCTTTACCTAATTTTTTTATAATATTAATATCAAATTGTTCAGAAAGTGAAATAGACCTCATACCACATGTTGGTCATTAGACATAACAACGTCCATAACGTTTGTCTAAGCTCTAAATGAACCATTTCGTCAGCGTACCTCAATATTTTCCACCTTAGTATTCATTTAGAAGTAACATAGGCTGCTTGCATTGATTACATTTTGACATATGCCTGTTGCATTAACTTGACACATCCTATGAATTCCTAGCAGAAACGAACGCCTTACACATTTAAAATTTTCAACCCACTACAGTTGCTGTATCAACCCGTCAATATGGAACGAAATAATTTTTGTGATTCGTGGCTTATTTCTGGTTAACATTAGCTGACATGGAAAAAAGTTCATATTGCACTCTCGTATTATTAAAGAATTGTGATTTTCAGAGAAAATTGCAGCGCACATTCAAAGCATAGTCGAATGACAGTGTTACAATACACCAGTAACTTCCATCTCTATAGAAATTTAAGCACACGGAGATTTCTGGAAAGGACACCGTTTGAAAGGTGGGAATATAAATGAATCATTCTATCAACCACCAGTCTCGATCCAGCTGTAACCTATAGTGTCAGAAGAAATCCACGATCTGTAGAAAGTCTCCAAATTATCCCACAGTGGATCATCAAACAAACGACAAAGACGCGCTGCAGACCACAACTTTATGTCTACTCTGGAAACCACCACCAGTCAAGGTGATTGACAACTGAGGTTGGAATCTTTTTTCTGTTATTCATCTACATTTACATACATTCTCCGCAAGCCATCATACTACTGCTTTATCATTTCAATAGTCTTTCTCAGAAATCTTGCCTCCAGGATTTCAATTTCAGAACCGTTTTAACCACCAGCCCGACTAAAAATTACTACTATGTCTTCCTTTGCACCGATAAATGCATATCGCAAACAGTGCTCAAGAACATGTAGCACTACGGTTCTATATCCGATCTCTGTTATACATTAAAATGTTCCTAGTAAACAGAATTCGCCCAGCTACTTTTTCCACAACTGTCCTTATGCGCTCATTACATTTCAGATTGCTCTGCGGCCTTCCTATCGGTGCTCACCAATAAGAATTGGGCAATACATAACTCAGGGTAGAAAAAAGTTTATAGCTCATTGTCTCCGTACATAGAAGTGAGTTATAAATGTCAGCTCCTATGCTATCCAATCTGTTTAAACATGGTCAATAATTAATCTGTAGTTTAACCAATCTATTATTCTGCATATGATGACGTGAAAATATATTTAAGAAACCTAAATTAAACCTCTGAATTACCAAGAAAATGGATTCTAAGATAAAGAAGTGATTCACTCACGAAGTAATTCTTTATAAACGGAGTTCATTACTCTTATTAGACATGAAATGCGGAGGTGGTCCTACTTTATACATCGTAAATAACTGAATATTTCTCCTACTACTATTCATGAGAGTCACAATAAGTATCACACGCACTCGAAAGTGAAAGTTCCAAATTATTACTCGTAATTTAGAGTAGTCCATCGCACATTGCAGTTCCAAATTAATCCGTGATTAAATTTTTTGTTATAAAACGCAGTTTGTAATCACACGAGTACACGATTGCTGAGTTATCACAGTTCCACAACCCTACTACCGTGCATAATTTATCACTTTTCAAGCAGAGAGTAAGTTCTGTAGTCAAATTCCCGTAAATTTTCGAAGTCCACACATGTCTATCTCTTCAAATCACAAGTTCGTAACGCGACTTCAGACCGCCCGGCGTCACAACCTTTCACCACCGCGTCCAAGTTACGAGTCCCTTACCAAGCCTTCGAAAATGTGCTCTACCTGCTCCAAAATTTGTATCCTTCTGAGCATCCTACCGCCTGATTTTTAAAATATAATTTCCTTTCCCCACCCCCATGAACCACAGACATCGCCGAGGTGGGGTGGCTTGCAGATAGCCGTACCATAGGTGCAACCACATTGGAGGGGTATCTGTCGAGAGGCCAGACAAACGTGTGGTTCCTGAAGAGGGGCAGCAGCCTTTTCAGTAGTTATAGGGACAACAGTCTGGATGATTGACTGAGCTGGCCTTGTAACATCAGCAAATGTGGCTTTGCCAAACAGTTACTGCGAACGGCTGAAAGCAAGGGGAAACTACAGCCGTTACATTTCCCGAGGACATGCAGCTCTACTGTATGAAAATATATGATGATGGCATCCTCTCGGGTAAAATATTCCGGAGGTAAAATAGTCCCCCATTCGGATCTTCGGGCGGGGACTACTCAGGAGGATGTTGTCATCAGGAAATACAATGAAACTTCCTGGCAGATTAAAATTGTGTGCCGGAACCGGGACTCGAGCCTGGGACCAGGTCGCAGGAGAGCTTCTGTGAAGTTTGGGAAGTAGGAGGCGAGGTACTGGCGGAAGTAAAGTTGTGAGGTGACATCGTAAGTCGTGTCGGGATAGCACAGTCGGTAGTGCGCTTGCCCGCGAAAGGCGAAGGTCCCAGGTTCGAGTCCCGGTTCCGGCACACAATTTTAATCTGCCAGGAAGTTTCATATAAGCGCACTCTCCGCTGCAGAGTGAAAGTTTCATTCTGGAAACATCCCTTAGGCTGTAGCTTTGCCATGTCTCCACCATATCCTTTCTTTCAGGAGTGCTAGTCTTGCATGGTTCGCATGAGAGCTTCTGTGAAGTTTGGAAAGTAGGAGGCGAGGTACTGGCGTAAGTATAGTTGTGAGGTGGCATCGTGAGTCGTGTCGGGATAGCACAGTCGGTAGTGCGCTTGCCCGCGAAAGGCAAAGGTCCCAGGTTCGAGTCCCGGTTCCGGCACACAATTTTAATCTGCCAGGAAGTTTCACATCAGCGCACACTCCGCTGCAGAGTGAAAGTTTCATTCAGGAAATACAATACTGGTATTCTACGGATCGGAGCGTGGAATGTTAGATCCCTTAATTGGGTAGGAAAATTAGAAAATTTAAAAAGGGAAATGGATAGGTTGAAGTTAGATATAGTGGGGATTAGTGAACTTCGGTGGCAGGATGAACAGGATTTCTGGTCAGGTGAGTACAGAATTATAAATACAAAATCAGTTGGGGGTATCAAAAGAGTAGGACAGATAATGAATAAGAAAATAGGAATGCGGGTAAACTAATATGAGCAGCACAGTGATCGCATTATCATTGTCAGATACGAAGCCAACACCGACAACGGTAGTACAGGTTTATACGCCAACTAGCTCTGCCGATGATGAGGAGATCGAAGAAATATATGAGGAGCTAAAGGAAATTATTCAGACAATTAAGGGAGAGGAAAACTTAATTGTGATGGGAGACTGGAATTCGGTAGTAGGAAAAGGAAGAGAAGGAAAAATAGTAGGTGAATATGGACTGGGCAGAAGGAATGAAAGAGGAATTCGACTGGTAGAATTTTGCACGGAACATGATTTAATCGTAACAAACAGGTGGTTTAAGAATCACAAAGGAAGGTTGTATACTTGGAAGAGACCAGGAGACACCAGAAGGTACCACATAGATTTTATAATGGTAAAACATAGATTCCGGAACCAAGTTAGAAACTGTAAGACATACCCTGGGGCACATATTGACTCTGACCATAACTTGTTAGTCATGAACTGTAGGCTGAAACTGAAAAACCTGCAGATAGGTAGGAAAATAAGGAGATGGGACTTAGATAAATTGAAAGAACGTGAAGTTCTGGAGAATTTCAGAGGGAGATTGAGGCAACAATTGACAGAAACAGGGGGAAATAAAACAGTAGAAAGGGAATGGGTAGCATTGAGTGATGAAATAGTGAAGGCAGCAGAGGACAAAATAGGTAGAAAGGCAAGACCTACAAAAAATCCTTGGATATCACAGGAAATACTAAATGGATGAAAGGAGAAAATACAAAAATGCAGTAAACGAAAGAGGGAAAATGGAGAACAGACGACTAAGAAATGAGATTGACAGGAAGTGCAAAATGGCTAAGCAGGAGTGGCTAGAAGCCAAATGCAAATCTGTACGAGAATGTATAAGAAGGGGAAAAGTAGATACCGCCTACAGAAAAATAAAAGAGTAATTTGGGGACAAGAAAAGCAACTCTACGAATATCAAGAACTCAGATTGGAAACCAGTTCTCAGCATGAGAAGATAAAGCTCAAAGGTGGAAAGAGTACATAGAGCAGCTCTATAAAGGAAATGAACTTAGAGACGATGTTGTAGGAAGGGAAGAGGAAGTAGATCAAAATGAAATAGGAGATACTATACTGAGAGATGAATTTGACAGAGCCCTGAAGGACCTAGGTCGGAACAAGGCTCCAGGAGTAGATGACATACCCTCAGAGCTACTAAAGTCTCTGGGAGAGCCAACCATGACAAAACTATTTGAACTGGTGTGTAGGATGTATGAGACAGGCGAAATACCCTCAGACTTTAAGACAAATGTAATAATCCCCATTCCAAAGAATTCAGGCGCAGACAGGTGTGAAAATTACAGAACCGTCAGTTTGATAAGTCATGGTTGCAAAGTTTTAACACGAACTATCTACAGGAGAATAGAAAAGCTGTTAGACGCTGACCTCGGGGAAGATCAGTTTGGATTCAGGAGGAACGTTGGAACTCGGGAGGCAATACTCACTTTACGTCTTACCTTAGAAGATAGATTAAGGAAAGGCAAACCAACAGCTTTTGTAGATTTGGAGAAAGCGTTTGACAATGTTGACTGGAATACACACTTTCACATCCTGAAGTCAGCGGGGGTAAAATGCGGGGAAAGGAGAGTAATTTACAACTTGTACAAAAGCCAGACCGCAGTTATTAGACTCGAAGGGCATGAAAGGGAAGCATCAGTTGGGAAGGGAGTAAGTCAGGGTTGTAGCCTTTCTCCAATGTTATTCAATTTTTACATCGAGCAGGCTATGAAGGAAAGCAAGGAAGAATTTGGAATAGGAATTAAAGTTCAAGGGGAAGAAATAAAAACATTGCGTTTTGCTGATGACATTGTAATTCTATCAGAGACAGCAAAGGACCTGGAAGAGCAGTTGAATGGAATGGAAAGTGTGTTGAAGAGAGCGTATAAAATGAACATTAACAAGAGCAATACAAAAATAATGGAATGCGGTCTTAGAAAATCAGGCGATGCTGAAGGAATTAGATTAGGTAACGTAACAATGTAGGTGACATATTAGTTTTGTTACTTGGGTAGTAAAATAACATGCAATGGTCGCAGTACAGAGGATATAAAATGCAGAATGGCAATGGGAAGAAAAGCATTTTTGAAAAAGAGAAATTTGCTAACATCGAATATTAATTTAAGTGTAAGGAAGTCTTTTCTGAAGGCATTTGTGTGGAGTGTTGCATTATACGGGAGTGAAACATGTACGATAAGCAGTGCGGACAGGAAGAGAATAGAGGCTTTTGAAATATGGTGTTACAGAAGAACGTTGAAGATTAGGTGGGTAGATCGCATAACTAATAAAGAGGTACTGAAGAAAATTGGTGAGAAAAGGAATTTATGGCATACCCTGACTAAAAGAAGGGATCGCTTGGTAAGACACATTCTTAGACATCGAGGAATCATAAATTTAGCATTGGAGGGAAGTGTGTGGGGTAAAAATTGCAGAGGGAGACCAAGAGATGCGTATAGTAAGCAGATTCAAATGGATGTGGGTTGCCGTTCTTATGAGGAGATGAAAAGGCTTGCTCAGGATAGAGTAGGGTGGAGAGCTGCATCAAACCAGTCTCCGGACTGAAGACCATAACAACAACACAATTTCCTTTCCAAAATATTATATATTATAATATCACAGAATTAAATGCTTTGACCACTCCCCAGAAATGATGTTTACATTTAACAAACAAATACATATTTAACAATACTAAAAAAACGGTTGAGACTGAAGCTCTTTGCTCAGATAACCATTAAGCGTGGCGTCTCACTGTTGAAATATACTGCCGCCGTCGAAATATAGTTACACAATTAATATTTAGTTTAACATGGTTTTTTATACAAATACATTCAGTTCTTGTCCACAAATACTTATAAATGTTGATATATAAATTATCTGCTCCATATCTTCTGTTTTTAGTCAACCATGAAATATTTAAGTGGCTGTCTACAACATAAAAGACGAACATTACTAAGAATAATATTAAATATAATAAAATACGTATATAAATGTAATGGGCTTTGCTGGGTTCATGTTTCGTGTTTCTGTGGTAGAATCCATGTTCTGACACAAGAATATTATTACCTCAACGAAAGCAGAACAAGAGAGTAAACCAAAGTTTATTGAAAGTATACGGGTCGGCCGCGGTGGCCGAGGGGACTGAGGCGCTCCAGTCACGGTCTGCACGGCCACTACGGTCGGGGGTTCGAATCCCCCCTCGGGCATGGATATTTGTGCCGTCTTTAGTCTTAGTCTTAGGGACTGATAACCCCGTAGTTAAGTCCCATAGACTATACAAACATTTGAACATTTGAAAGTATACGGAAATAAAGATAGGTAGTATGGTGCAATGCTGCCCATTTGCTTCCTAATCTGTTACTGGTAAACACTATGTATGAGTAATTGTAAATATGTCTTATAATATTATTATTATTATAGTTACGAAATTGGTCGGGTTTTATCTGTAAGGGATATTGAAATTGTAATTACGGCGTTTGAATCTCACAAGTCTCCTGAATCCATTCATATAATTATACTTGCCGTATGATCATTTCCTGATTTTATATGGAATTTTAGAATAATGTGTGTGGCTTTATTATATTTCAGTTGCAATTCGGGTTACGCGCCCTCGCTAATCCAAGGCAGTCGCTTCCGTTTTCCGCGCACATTATGAAAACCCTGACTACCTGTTATCCATTCACTAGATCCAAATTGTTAGCCGGCCGGTTGGGGAACCCAACAGCCAGGCAAAACCCGCCTTTCAGATGGAAACAATCTGCTTCCCCCTGTATCTGTAATGTCACACACCTCCACTTGATATATTTGCCTGCCAGATTATCATGTCAAGTAGCACCAAAATTTTTGATCATTTTCTCTTATATGAATAAATACATTAAAATTATTACCAACTACTGTGCCAGAACAAAGAGAATAAAACTGTAGTGGCGTATGAACCAGTGTACTACTTTCGCGTCATGTATAAGATTTAAATGTAAAGTGACATAAATTATAAATTTTATGGCATACTAATTAAATGCCCAGGAAAGTATATGTTCCTTAGGTGCGGCCTTTACTCGGCAAATATCACTTTCACGCGCCCTTGCGCCTCATGCGTTTCTGTAATGTCACAAATCTGCATCGCTACAACATGAAATTTAATCCATGCGGACGTGTCAACTATTATACTACTAACTCAGTATTCGAACATTACGGTGTTTCTCCTACTTATCCGAATCAACTTACATTTTTTCATACTTTTAAATATCGGTTAATCTTAACACTAATTAGAACTTTGTGTAAGTCATTTTGTATCCTTCTTCAGACCCTTTACGTCTACACACCATATCTCCAAAAACCACCATAACGATCAGATCAAAAATGTATAATGAAAATGATATCGGTCTTCTCACACTTGCCTGGAGCGCTCCTAACTGTACCATTGTCACTGATGAACACTCTCCGCAAAGGACAATGTATTGTGTTCTGTTGCTTAGAAGTCTTCGAGCCACTCACATTTCTTGGAACTTATTCCATATTATCGTAGTTTTCTTACCAGTTCTCAATGAGATGCCGTGTATAATGGATTTCGAGTATCAGAGATATGCAGCCTCGCTGTTTTCCTTCATCCACGACTCGTCAAATGAAAGAAAAGGACAGAACAAGTTTTACTGGAGTGATGCTTTAGAGGCATGCTGATGCGTCGACAACCTTGTCTGTTTGAAGGTATTTATCACAAATAATTTTTCACAAAAATGAAATTAGTGCTAATTATGTTTAACTGTACGGGTGACTACACGGTGTCCTACTTCCCAGTATGTTAGAATGATTAACCGTATTATTGCCGTTAAAATTGAATAATCGCCATTCAGATACAAGTGGCAGACTCCATTTCATTCTTGGGATAACTGGAAAATGAGGTTAGTTTGCGATACTGGTTACAAATCATTGATCATAACTTTCCTAGATTGAAACTTTAAAAATATATAGGAGAAACAGGGAATATTAGACGCCGTTAGTAAAGGTGAATTATCGAAGAATAATGAAAACTATGACATTCAGATTTGAAGTTACTCCAAATTTCCCACACGATTTCAAACAGATTTTGAAACTTACGTCCCGCCAACGAAAATACATGGTTCTGGAGATATTTCGAAGTCTCAAAGATGTACGAGTGAATACGCCCTATCCTCCTACCAGTTTAATTACTTTCTGATTACGTCACTGTGCGGTAAGGTATTATTCCGCCCTGTGAGGTAAAGAGATTGTAAAATCGAAAAAAGGTAGGTCACAATCAGAAGAGTGATCTCTACCGCAATTACTGATATTCGTAAGGTTCTTATCTCCATGTTTTATGAAAACAGGCTCTTACCTGTAATTTAATTTATTGCCCGTACAATTGTAATTCCTAAGCAAATCACATTCTTAAATATTTGAAAAATGAATCTGACTGAAACGACTATCGAGAATTTATGCCAAAGCCATACCTGAAAGCCATGGATGCTTTTGAGTGGTCGACCGTTCGAAAGAACCTTCGTGCGAAGCGCGCTGTTGCCCGCAGTCGTAGATTTGACTCCTCCCTCGGACATGGATGTTTGTCGTTAGCGTAACTTCAAGTTAGTTTAAATAGTTTGTAAGCCTAGGGACTGATGACTAACGTAGTTAAGTACCTTAGATTCACAAACATTTGAACAAATCCATGTTTTCTGGCAAATAGGCAGATGCGCTAAGTACTATAACATCGTGGCAGAGTAGCTTTGCACAATTGCAAGGAATTATGGCGAACTTCAAATAGACTGAGGAAGCATGTCAGTTAAGGTCAAGAGGTTACCAATCTGCCTCGTGACCAATACACTCGGGTTTGAATCCCGCTTATGAGGTTTATACACATCTTAGCGCCATATCCTCTAACGGACACAGAAACACCTTCGTTCCTAAGGTAATTACACATACTACGAGTACGAGTAAAGCTATCTACCAAGAGTATACATCGCGTCCATAAAGACCGCGAAGAGACCACCTAATTAAAGCACGAAAGTCATTATTCTTCTCTCTACAGGCGACTTTAATGGATAGAAACTCTAACACTTTATATTTTGAATGCATTTTACAAAAGAATTATGTAGACATTATTCCTATGTTCTCTGGCTTGGCACAGAAATAGTGAAACTATATTTGACATAACATTCAGTCTCTGTTGGAACAGTTATTATTTTATGATGCGTTTCGTGCTTTTAGCACATTATCAGATAACGTAAAGGCAAGAAAATTGCATTAGTCGGCGATAAGAACCCCGATGATAAGCATCTTAGTCAAACATTAAAATGTGGTAATGTTCAATTTACTTATCGTCAGGACCTTTATGTTATCTAGTAATGCGCTAAAAGCACGAAATGAGTCATAAAATGATAAACATTGCAACACAGACTAAATTTTATTTCAAACATGTATGTAATATGCAGAAAATATTTCTCTCCATATCTGAAATATTACATAATTCATTTATTGATGCAGCTTTCATTTCTTCCTTGCATGCATGTCTAAAGCAATGAACACTACCCTGACTACAGCTGTTAATGTAAATACAAGGAAATTATTCGCAATTACGAATCTTAATCAGCATCAAAAAAGTTCAGATATCTGTGAAGCTTAAGAGACTCAACTGCGGTGTCATCGGTTCCAGAAGTTACAAACTACTTATGTACTAACTTATACCAAAGACGATACAAACATCCATGTCCTAGGGGGGATTCGAACCCCTGACGGAGAACGGCCTCGCGCATCGGAGCATATGAACAATTTATGCCGCTCATACCTCCCGGAATGACCCAAACTTCCGTATTGCATACAATGCCTACCGCTCGTACATTCTGTGATGTGATTCCCGCCCGAGGAGAGACATTTTAATATATTTGTCGCAAGCCTTGGACATTTACTTAGTTCTTTCGATAATCCTGGACAATTTACGTCGTATGTAGCCAAAGCAAAGCTTGCGACAAATATAATAAAATGTCTTTACCTGTGTGGATGTTATATGATAGAATGTGTGAGCACTCATGTATGACAGACAGTGTTGTAACATAAGGAAGTTTGTGTCGTTTCGGAAGACGTTCGCAGGTAGCTTAATGGTAACGCGACCACTCGCAAAAAGCGGCAAATCTGGCTTCGAATCCAGGTCCGCCACAAAATTATCATACGTCACCATTAAATCAAACAGTTGTTGCTGTTTCTTCATTTAAAACTTCCGGGCTCATAAGCCGTGGTCGATTTATAAAACTTTCCCCTAACGTTTCATCTTCGGCTGCGGAAGACACCTTCAGAGGTAGAATGGCCATTCTACCACGGCTTATGAGCCCGGAAGTTTTAAATGAAGTTGACGCCGGCCGTGAAAGCTTACATTGTATGATCAGTTGTTGCTGATTCATATTCGCAACTGCTAATACATTTTTGTATTTAAATTAATTTCCTTCTTGTTATATTGCTTCTCGTGATTTAGCTGCTTATTTATAATTGGACATCGAATAGTCACTTGAATGTTTTGAAGTGCCTGTCGCAAGAACCAGGAAGAACGGATTAGGACGTATTTTCTCGGGATAATATTCCCTATGGAGACTTTCGCCGGGCAGCCAGTCTTTAATTACGATGCTGGTCAACACGGTGTGTGACACAGAAGCGACAAGCGGTAGCCGCATCGTTGGGAGCGCAAGCGCCTGTCAGAGGTGCATGCGGCGGCTTTGCCGGGCTTTGACACAGCAGCAGAGGCAACCACCGGTGTTGACGCCGCTGTAACAGGGGTACACACCGCGACGCGACGTGGAAAGCCCCTGTGGCATAGGCACTCCCGCGCAACGCCACCCGTAGTCCAGTGAGGAGCACCGCTGCCCTGCTTTCAGTTACTTGTGTTTAATATTGATTTCATATAGAATTTTCTATTACGTTCATAATGATATGCATATACATATGGCAGTTATTTTGTGTAACAGATATAGTTTAAGTGGCAGTTGGTAAGACTGCCAATTACACGAGAGCTCGAAACTCTGAGATCTTATCCCAGTACCTAACACCGTCGACGAACTAAATATCGGCACAGTTTACGCGGAGTGTGCTATTCACAAAAATTGTCTGACTTTGATAAAGTCTTAAACGTATACCAGTTGAATGATTGGACTGAATTTACAGAAATCTTCAGAGGGGGAAAGTAATTTTTGATGTGCCAGAAGAAAAGTTATAGGAAATTTACTTTTACAATGTATATAAATTATCGGCTTCTAAAGTTCGATGAGACTTTCTAGGATAAATCTGTAGCATGCTTAAAACGGACAACCCTGGAAAATTGTAGTGAAATGTAGGATTATTTTGTTATGATAGATGTGGTGGGGTGGCGAAATGTGAGGGGCAACAAGAAAAATATTTTTCTTTTAATTTATAAGTCATAGTATTTTTCATATTTTGCGAATCACTTTTGATGATATAATTATAGAATACATGACGTCGATATTTGAGCGTAATAATTGCTAAAAGAGTTCTGAGATAGAATTAACTTTGCAACATAGGTATGTAATGATGAATGTCTGCAACTGATATCTTTGACTCCACGAGGACAATCTTTGGGGTGCTCTGCCCCGCGTTAGAGCGAAGAGTGTGGTTGCCGGCCATCGTCTGGTGAGCAGTAATAGTGTTGTGCAAGTAGGCATGGAATGACTTCACAAACTGCAATATGAGCTTGGTTCATTTCAATCGTTTTGCGTGTCGATGTTGAGAAATATTTGAACTTTAAAATGCTATAAGGTTACCAATAATGTAAGGAGAGTCATCTTTTCATTGTCAGGCGCTTCGCGTTATTTTAGTCCATCTCTGACATTCAACATAAGGGGTTTAATTTTCGTCTTCTATGTTTATTCCTTAAATAATTAAAAGCATAGTGATGTAATTTAATAATTTTTTAGTATACAAAAAACGGAGGAAATGTGATGTGGACAATTTCGATATGTTTATTTACATTGTGTAATGTACTAGATAGTTTCTCTTTTGTTCGTATTAAAGAGACATTGATCTTTATCGGAAAAGAACAATAGAAGTAATGACATACTAGAAAGATTTGTGTAAGGCGTTCCCACATTGTAATCACCAATTTTTGTACCATATTGTTTAAGTTCATGTTCTAATTCTATGAAAAGATATAAGTGCTTCAGTTTAACTTCCAACCTCAGATCTGTTTCGTGTTAATCATTCATTCCGAGCCGGCCGCGGTGGTCGAGGAGACTGAGGCGCTCCAGTCACGGTCTGCACGGCCACTACGGTCGGGGGTTCGAATCCCCCCTCGGGCATGGATATTTGTGCCGTCCTTAGTATAAGGTAGTTCATAAGTAGTTTGTAAGCTTAGAGACTGATGACCCCATAGTTAAGTCCCATAAGCTCTACAAACATTTGAACAATTTGAATTCATTCCGATCTCCAATTATTTTTTTTTAAATACTGCAGAGATGCAGAAAATTAGTATTTGTATAGTTAGTGGACACACCTACGAATTCTATAGCTAGCTTTTATCTTTCAGCAGTAGCAGCATCTTTTGGCAGTAATTCTGAGAGCAGTTGCATATGTTGTTTCCATGCGCACTGGTAGGCCATAAAATCAGTGTAAACCGTTGAGTGTGATAATTCAGGAATAATTTCCTATAAGTCACTTCTGCAGCAATCTGGTGTCCTATTATCCAACCAATTGCAATCTGTCTCATTACAGAGCTTATTTTCTACCAGAAGTCAAATTGCCCTTTCAATAAATAAAGTTACACGGCCAGAATTTGTTTTATTACATACTTGCTTTTGTTCAAAATCATACATAAATAAATGGATAAAGTGTTCAGTCAGATTAGCAAGTTTGAGTTGAAGTACAGATTCATTTTCAGCTACCCATACACACATACTACTACACACGACACAATTGTTGCAGAAGCCACTACAGTCTGGCAATTTTATTGACAAGCTGCTAGTACAAAACTAAACATTATTATTTTAATTAGAATACCAATCATTATAGCCTATATTTATTTGATCAACAACAATCTTTACATTACATTATTTTTTTATAACTACTTTCAACTTCATCTATGGAGAAAATATAGACACTTCTCTTGTTACAAAGAACATTAAGGTTATTTGTTTTGTCTTAACTGTTGATGAAAACAGACGCAAAATCTCAGTTGTTAACTACATATGCTTTTATTCTCATGTACCTCTTATGTATGTGCCTATTTATCAAAATATAGTGGAATACAAAGTGAAACGTGTTCGAAATTTACATAAAAATTGTTTATTCTGTGCGCCATACGTTCTGAGGCCAGGAAACGCAACTTTATGAACTCGAGGAGGCTTCAGCAAAGACTGGTTCATCTACATCCATGAGACTTAATATGTATCATAATTCAGGACATGATTTTATACTTCCAAGTTATACTTTGCTATGTTGATTTTATTTAATATTCAATGTATTGTTTATTTAGAATTGTATCGCCGCATAGCGCAAGCATTAACATGTCACTCTCAATTTAACACCATGCGATCACATAGGGAGAAAGAACTGTGAATGGAGGTGGAGAACAGTCACTGGAAGTGGACTATCGCATGTTGTGGGTCAACTCTTAGAGGTGCACAAGTCACAGATTCCAGCATGAGGCGGTGCATTACGAAGAGTATTATGAGTGTGAAATGTAGTTAGTGTTCGTATAGGGCATGTAAGACCTACATCGAGTCATCAGTGTGCGTTTATCTAGCAGGCAGTATACATAATTCAAGACAAAGTGCTGCGTTTCTCATTTTCCAAAGACTTTTATATTTAATGACAGTTATAAAAACTCGCGGACGCCAAGGGAACTCTGAATTATGTTTGACATTGTCAGTCAGTTTGTAGGTCAGCACAAATTTAAACGTGTGCAAGGCAGATTCACGCTGAGATTCATCTGTAGAAACTTCGGAAAGCGTAATGAATACTCGGAAGATTCTCTGAATTTTCCTCGTGAGATTGCGGCCCATATCAGAATCGGGGTAGGAGGTGGAGAAGCTCTAAAGGAGAGGAACACTCTTCGTTACAGACGTATATAGGAAGCGCGTAGTTCTACAGAATAGGTGTTTTGCATAATCAACGGCAAAGAACAAAGAGCGTACGTTTCTAGAAACGTCAACCAAAATAGCGCTTCCTTCTACATAAATCACAAAAATTAGAGAGATTGGAGCCCGCACTGAGGTTAGCATACCGTCCGTTAAACACTATGATGAAGCGTGAGGAGTATATATCATGTAGTCATGTAGCTTTAGCTCGCTCAGACAGAAATAGTGCAAGAAAAGGAGTTCCATTGCCTCGTTTAAGTACGGAAGATACATCTCTTATTCCTAAACATTTCAGCATGGTGTAAACAGTCCATCTACGACTAACAGTATATTATATTTTTCAATAAACTACCGAGGGCAACACTTAGTGTGTTTTCTGTAGTTGTTCTGGCTGGAGCGTTTTGCGGCAAGACCTGGCACGTAATACACGCTGACCGCAGAATTCAGCACAGAGAGGTAATACCAGATAGTCCCTGTCCAGTAGTTGCACCGGAAATTATTAATCCCCAAAGCTAGCTCAGCGTTGAGGGACGACTGCACCGGAATGATATTGCCGGCAGTGGCATTGTTATTTGAAAAGGGCATCGAGAATATTCATGCGAACACAGCCTGCGGTTGCGCGTATTTGCCCACCGCGCGTGCGCGCGCGCGCCCACACACACACACACACACACACACACACACACACACACACACACGCAGCTCGGACGGCAGATCCTCGGCATTGTCTCCTGACGTCACGCCTCGCCACGCTCGCCTCTGCGGCAGCGGCCGGTGTTCGCCTTTACGTGCGCCCGCCGCCCGCCGCCTTTCGGAGTGGTGGCGGTGCTTTCACCGGGAAACACTTCTTCGATCGGCGGCGCAGCGACTCACGCCAGATTCCCGCTTCCGGCGCTGGCTGCGGGCAGGTCCATTCTGTCTGCTCGCTCCTTCCAGCTAGGTTTGTCGTTGGACATCCAGGGATTTTTCCTGCTTCCACCTGCTGCACCGTAGCGAAGCCTGTACAATAAGAGCGTTCTCGTACAGTACCCCAGCCCACTTATTCAATTCGTAGAAATTGACATTCCACCAATAACGTACAACAGTCACAAAACAATTATAACGGCTGCTTATGCTAACAACTGGGACCATTTTTCGCACGTATTTATACTCCACTCTTTTCTAAAATATGAAAGGCTATGTTTTAGTTTATTGCACAAAGTGACCAACTTAACCCGATAAAAAAAATGTAATCGCTTTCATTTATTGTAACTGTATATGTATATGTCAAACTATTACTGTTGCTGTGTAAATTTCGTTACACATGTGCTAATTATACAAGAAACGAGCACATTGACAATTTGTTACATCTTTGACATACCCTGTTCTCTGAATCTGTTACATTTTATCTTTGACTTGCTGTATTACGAAATAGTACTGTTCTTATTTACGTTAAGTGAAGGAACCCTTGATGTTGTCATTATCACTATCACTTTAAGGCTATGTTTTAGTTTATAGCACAAAGTGACCAACTTAACCCGATAAAATATTTAATCGCTTTCATTTATTGTAACTGTACATATATGTAAAAACTATTACTGTTACTGTGTAAATTTCGTTACACATGTGTTAACGATACAAGAAACGAGCACTTTGCCAATTTGTTACATCTTTGACACTCCCTGTTCTCTGAGTCTGTTACATTTTATCTTTGACTTGCTGTATTACGAAATAGTACTGTTCTTATTTACGTTAAGTGAAGGAACCCTTGATGTTGTCATTATCACTATCACTTTTAACTTGTATTTTAATTGGTTGTATAGATATGACGACTCTGTCAACTTACTCAGAAAATGAATAAAACTAAACTGCTCATGTAATTTTGTAAGTTCTTCTACCGTGGATGTAGATCTTTATATTTTTTATTTGTGTTACATTGAAGCTTAACTAATTTTTGTACTATTAGAGAAATTCCTGGAAGATGGGACACCCTCGAAACCGGCAGCACAATAAATTAAATTTTACATGACAGCAAAGTGTAAAATGCATTTCAATGAAATATATCGCTGTCGACGATCGCCATAAACAAATGTATGTTTAACCCGATAAATCTAAATAAGTCGCATAATACGCGTCGTACCCAAGAAGGTTCAATACAAAAAAATATTATTTCTACAACACCTGAAATCAAACCACCACCGTGACAGGGCAAAAGGGGAACTTCGGGATCTCAAATAGGAAGCCCCACCTGTTTTTGCTGCCGCGCGGGAGAAGCCGAGCGGTCTGGAGCGCCAGATTGCGGACTGTGCGGCCTCCCGTGTCCGAGATTCGAATCCTCCCTCGGGCATGGATGTTTGTGTTGTCTTTCGTATAAGTCAATTCGTAAGTATCTTTTAGGTTTAAGGAGTGATGACCCAGCAATACCCATAAACTTTAAAAAAATTTAAACATTTTCATTTTACTGCTGATTAGAATTCATCGACAAAATATACCTAGAGTTTGCATAGAATTTTCTAGACACACTGTTTTCCACTTGTGACTGATGGCGCTCTAATCGGTTAGGTACGATGTATGTTACGTTTCGAAACATTATACAATGAAGTGGACAATAAAACGAACATTTTCAGTAATGTAAGCCAAGACATGCAGCGGCCTGTGGAGGGAGGATGGGGCGGTGTAGGTGGATGGCTTTGGTAGGAATATGGGCTTGGAGAGCGTCATCAATGGTCTGGTGCAGGAAGGAACGGTGTGGATATGTATGGGGTGGCTGGCGACTGAGATATCTATAGAATGATAGTAGGCATACCAGTCGACCTGGGAGTAATCATTGACAATCTTGAGAGGGGCTCGGGACGGAGAGCGTGGTCGGGGCGGCCGCGTGGTCACTGAGGTCGACATCCGCCTCTAGCCGGTCCAGGTGGTTCGGAGATGCAAGGACGACATCGGGCTCTCAGAGCTTGTGGTTTTCGGAAAGGGAACAGCGTTGCCCCTAAGCATGGAGATAGACACCACCGCCGGAGTTTGGCTGGCAACGGGGTGGGATTAAAGGTCGATGGGAACCACGTAGATTGTGAAAGAACAATCAGTGTGGAAGAAAAAATCGCAGGGAAGGAAGGCTGTGCTACAGACATAGATGGTGGCGAGGGTGACTATGTGGGAGGGGAGAAAGCGGCCGAGGATAAGATGTTCAGTAGGATCGTCCAGAAAAGGTTGTGGCCAGACAGGGTGAGGACGGAGGAGGCCAATCTCCACTCTGCATCAAACAAGGGGCAGGAGACCTTCTGTTCGGTGGAGGAGGTAAGGAGCGGTGCTGATGGCGTGGCGGGGTTGGAGGAAGGTTTCATTGAGAAAGGTGTCCATGCGGTGGTGGTGAATGTTGGAGGAGACTGTAGGATGGGCATGCAATAGGATACTGTTGGGTAGGGGGAAGTGAGGGAGGGGGGCGACAGGAAAAGGGTTGTGGGTGTGCTTTATACAAAGGGAACCGTTGAGGAGAAATTGAAGTAGGAGAGGTTATGGAAGAAGGCGAATGTTTCAAGCTGAAACACGGAGCTGGGCTATCTGTTGGAAGGTATGGGCACACTGGGATTGATATGCTGAAGAACCATGGTGACAAAACGGATGACTCCTTCGGTGTAGGACCAGGGTAGAGGGATCTGTTGGGTTGGATGGGAATATCAACAGTTGTTGTTGTTGTTGTTCTTGTTGTTGTTGGATCTTACTGATAGCAAGAAGTCCATGAAACCAGTTTGGATCCCTATTTAAACGAAAATAATACTCCGATATAGGGGTCTTAATATAGCATAATGGAATGTCGAAACTGGTAGCTAAGGAATAAATATTTTTGTAAAATGTACGGCTGTTGGTAACCTGTTTCTTACGTAATCTTGACCAGCCGTAGTCCCAGTTCCACCATCAATGATGGATTCAACTAAGCAGTGGGGGTAGTGTCAATCTCCCGGAGTTTGTTCCCTTGGTGGGAATTCCGTTCTCCAACAGGTATGATATGCCTTCTCCAGGTCAAAGAACATTGTTTGTCGTTTCCTACGAAAACCGCATTGGGCAGGCGTGAGACTCTAGCCATCACACTGTACAACTATTAATCATACTTTCCAGTACCTTGCAAACACTGCTGGTGACGAAGAGTGGACGGTTAACTGGAAGGTACCGCCTCTTCCGTGAATGCCATTGACTATACCGTTCCTTCTTGCGAACCAGTGACTGGGATAGACTCCTCCAACACAGGCAACACCTACACCAGATCATAAACCTTTTAAGAGCCAAAAGTTGCAAGGACTGGCCTCAGGCATGCACCCGGCTTAATTCCTCACTGCCTGTGAATTCCTCCAAGTACTTGCAGGCCTTCCACCCCTACGTAATGACCTTCCTTTCCCTGACAACGCCAGTAAGGCAGGACATTTTGCCGCCTACCTTTCCGAAGTCTTTTTCCGTCCTTGATAACCCTCGGATTGATTATTAATTATTCCACAAATGCAAGTCTGCACCCTATTTGACATGTTGCTTAGTAGTTCTTTACCACTGCTTGCTTAATTTTCCTCAGTTTTCACTGGTAATATTGCTTAACTCCCGTAGATATAATGGTTGGTCAGTCAGTGCTCGCACAACTCTTTTCAGTATATTGCAAGAATCAGTTGTAAATCCTAAACAAATTATTTTTTTCTTAAAAAGGCATAGACCGCAGAAGAACTTCATCTTTTATGGAGAGGTGACTAGTGACAACTTTCACTGGCCAGTCATTTTATAAAAATTCAGTTTGTTCGCAGTATGATTCGATTAAATGGGCTGTATGCAAGTTTAATTTTTATCTCGCTTCAAAGGACAACGTTTCTCGAAACATGTCACCCTAGGTCAACGCAATGTGTGTTTTTGGTGTACATTGATGAAATATAACATTTAGTGATGAATACAAAATAGAAAGTACACAATAACCATCTGCACGCAGTTACTATTCAACACTTTTAATAATTTCCTTCGATTATGGAGGGGCCGAAATTTGGACAGTATGGGTGAACAGTAGCCAGGGGAGTTGTGTATTCATCGCGGCGGCGCATTTTCATTGCACCCAAATTCCAGCGGTTGGAATACAGCACGGAGGCCTGGAGACGGACCTCCCCCCATGCATATTGGATGTGGCTCCGTTGCGGAATTGAAGAGGAAAACGCAGTTGTTCGGGGCTTGTGAGCAGATATTTTGGAAGTGCTGCAATTTAAATTTCAGTTTCAGCCATGTATGTAAACAGTGTGTGAAAGTAATAAGCCGCAATGTTTTTTGGCGCCAGACAAATAATGAATATAAAACATCTTCACTGGTCTGCACATCTTTTATGTTTGCAAAGACATGTGATAATATTAGGTGTATTTGTATCCGTTTTCTTTCTGCCCGATTATTATGTATAGTGTGTTTCTTTTTTTTAGTACGTATTTACCTTATAGATAAGGGAAATGAAAGAGAGACGATCTAACCGAGCAAGGGGCGCATTGGTATCACACATGACTTGACGGAATTTCAAAACCACATCCGGCCATCCAGACTGAGCTTTTCGGTAATTTCCTTAAATAGTTCTGCGAAAATTCCGGGATGCTTCCTTTCGAAGTGCGCGGCACATTTCCTCCCCCATCTTGGTGCGCCGTCCCTAACTACTACGTCGCTGTAGGTGTGCTGTTGGTATGAGTTGATGTTTGGTTGGTTGGGTTATTCAGTTATGTGTTTATTTTTCTATTCGATTTTGTCCAATAGAATTTCTTTGAGACCACTTTAACACTCTCTGTTTAAAAACGGCTAACTCCTTTAGATACTCAGGTGGGGAGATAGAAATATAAATCTTTAAACCATTCAATGGTATGGTTAGAGTTTATGTTATCAAGTCCACTTATGACAGTTGCCTTGACAATTTCCTATCTTTCTTTTACCGACTCACGTTGCCGCGAGCATCGTGCTAACTCGTCTAGTTGTAATAGACCGAACGTTGCACGTGAGGGCCGTAGGCGGTTGTAAATATTTGACTAACCTGGTGTCTTCTCTCTGGTAGATGTCCCCAGCGTAAGAGCAGCATACAGGTCGTAGACTCGAAGTTTTTTAGTTACGGATGGTGGATACTGTGGCTGTCTAACTACCATTAACGAAGTCGATGAATTCCTTCAGAGATGCCAGTGGCTCTTTTATTTTTACCAGTCACACGAATACAGAAGCCACAAACTGCATGTTGACGTCAATATTAGTCACAAAAATAACGTTGTTACAGTCTTAACACACTCTGACATAAATTGCATGCACTTTGCAAATATTTTTAGCCCCATTATCGATCGATTAATACGAGACCGGTTATCGCAAGTGCCGTTAGATGTTTACCGTGTCGGGGCTCGCAGTGAACTGACTAGCGGTGGAGCTGGGCTTCACGCTAGCGCCTAGAGTTTTGGCGCCCACCGACACTTCTAGAACGCCACACTCACTCTTTACCTGAAATACTTAATCTAATAAATCTACCAAACGACAGTGTAATCACAAACATTTACAAAATACATTATTGCAATACAGAACACAATTACAAAACGCATTATTGCAATAGAACTGATAACAGAATTTTTATTTATTAAAGAATTAATAAAACAGCTGGGAGATTGTTGCGCGTAATGATATAGCAACCGTCAATAGGATCACTCTTAGAAAAAGGGGCGCAGTTTTACCACGGAGCCGAACTTACAGTTCCATCTTGCTACTATCTTTCACAGCCCCTTCCCACTATCCCATGTCTATTTCAAGTGAATGAAATTATGAAATAAAATAAAGCAATGGCTGCTGGCTTGAAAGCCAGTACCGCCACAGTATCTACTGGAATCGTATTAAGTCCGCTGATTAATAGACGTCTGATTGTGAGCTTGTTGTGATATTGATTGTTGTATAAGATAGTTCCATTAGCTGAGTGTTGTTCTTTATAGTTTTATCTTTTCTCTTTTATGGTATTAGATGAGCTCTATTTACGTTTTTTCGTTAGTACAGTGTGTTTAGCTGTTCTGTACTATCTGACAAAGTGGGATATTTTCCTTCTGGACTTTTCGGTGCCTAATGACTTTATTTACTTACTTATTTTCGTACAAATGTCTTTCGGCCTAAAAAAATATTGTACATTTCACCTCTTGTCCGCCACTTTTGTCCTCCATTCCACACGGCATCCCACTGCTTACTACTTTACTCGGACTGTTCACTTACATTTTCTTCCTCACGCTATTCATCTCATAGATATTCAATTTAGACGTTACTCATTCATTTCTCTTGCATACAACATACATATTAATAACATAACTGAAGTAGTAAAGAACTGAAACATTTACAGTATTAAAGAAGCACACGGTACATACTCAGCCATTATGCAAAATGCTACAAATATACGCGTTAATCCTACCTTGTTTTGTGTAAAACTTATAAAGCTGGGTAGTGCAGCAACACAGTGCAAAAAGTATCAGTGTGGTGCCTTACATGTGCAAGCTTATGGTACATCTTGATGTGAGGAGATAAGCATAGATGGATTTCTGTAAGTTGAAATTATACATTTTGACGGCGAAAGTTTTCCTGTCTAAGAAAACTAATTAAAATATTTGCAGATTACTGGAGATGTTTTATATTCAATAAAATGAAACGCCTCTAGTGACAAATGTTACTTATTATTGCATTTGTGTGGACAGACTTTAACACCCAGTTATAATTTTAAAGTAATTATGGATAACATGACCAAATTAATGAAGAATAAATTTGGAATCCATTTTATATTCTTTCCATGTCATAAAATGAGTGGCGATGATTGGAAACTCTTCCGTCTTTACGATAAAATCCTGTTTCGCATTCACTCTGCATTTAGTCGCTATAGTTTTAGATTTCGTGGTTTCTTGGATTCAACTGGACTTTCAGCTCGTTCCTGTAGCAACACCAGCAATAACACCACCATATATGTCTAACTTTCTTGGTGGCTGTAATACAATTCTGCAGATGTCGACATCAAAATACAGCTGTATGTCTCGTTGATCTTCCGTCATTCTGAAGAATTGGTGACAGCAACTGAAATGTAATTGTTGCATAGAGTAATCCGTTGTCCTCATTATTAGGAAATCCGTCCCAAACAGCTTCATTTCATGAAGTTCTTTACTGTGATCGACATACAAGCTGTTAATGCTTGATTGGTATATACCGTGACGGTCACGTGCTGTACACACACGAAGGATGTACCTGCATAACAATGAAACGGTAACACATCTGTCTCAAATGTCTGTAAATCTATCGGACCAAACTGCGTGGTCATCAGTCCGTAGCTTACAAACTACTTAAACCTAGGTAAACTAACCTAAGGACAAACACACACACACCCATGCCCCAGGGAGGACTCGAACCTCAACAGCGAGCACCGCGCGCTCCGCAGCGAGACGCTTTAGACCGCCCGGCTACTCTACCGCGGCGTCTGGCTCCACTCTAAGAGGCAGAATTAACAAAACATCAAGTAGAACACTGCAGTTTTCATAGATGTTCAGATATGAAAATAATGTATGAATACGTAAGCTAAACGCTAAACTCCGAACACCCCTCGGAAGGTTCAGTGATAGCGATTGGCCGCCGAGTCATCGTCAGAACGAGGTCGTCGACCATGTTGTATGGAAAATCAGTGCTAACGTATCCCCATATAGGAAAACATGTTGTACCTCTGGCTCTCTTCGACCATATTGGGGTAAATATTCCTAAGTTAGTGCTGCTTTAAGTCTGTAGAACACTCATAAGCAGAAATAAATGCTACGACTTGTCAGCATTGATTCCTACGTTGATAAGGGTGCTTGAATAAATCACGTACTCATTTGCAATTGATTTACGACTAAAATAACATTATTTGTTGCTCGTTTCATTTTTATCCAAGAATCAAACACGGTGGTTTCTGGACTTTACGGAGCTCATCACTGAACATGACACCCATGTGTCCGTGCTTCCCGGGCACAGTGCCACGCCAAACGCGTTACTAGATATTCTAGCAACTGACCGTATGAGGAGGTACGACCCCTGTCCGGCAGATGCGAGTCATCGAGATAGCCGGCCGCGGTGGCCGAGGGGACTGAGGCGCTCCAGTCACGGTCTGCACGGCCACTACGGCCGGGGCTTCGAATCCCCCCTCGGGCATGGATATTTGTGCCGTCCTTAGTATTACGTAGTTCATAAGTAGTTTGTAAGTTTAGGGAGTGATGACCCCGTAGTTAAGTCCCATAAGCTTTACAAACATTTGCATTTTCATCGAGATACTACAGCTGTGAATGTAATGATAAAAATTGTGGGTCAAATCTAGTCTCCGATACCGCTTTGACCAACGACGTCATGTTTTACGTCATTCCGTCCCACGCGTGGTTTTTTCAATACCAGTACTCACTGTTCACGTGTCTGATATTTTTGAAGACACCCTGCCACTTTTCTTTTTTTAGTACGTGAGGGCGTGTAGAGCCAGAATCTCCGGTTCAGAAACACTCAATCAATTTACAGTTGTATGTTCGACATAAATATATCATTTCAGGCCGTACAACTTCGAGTGCAAGCTTTCTTTAAAATTACCTAATTATTAAATGTATTTTGAAGACGTGGTATCATTAAGTCATTAAGTAGATTTAACCAATTTAGGAGAAATCTAACTGCCGATACCGTGTTGTGGTAAACATGAGTTCTTAGTATCTCTCGACTATGTATGACGTCATATGTGACGTCATTGGTCAAAGCGGTATCGGAGACTAGAGTTTATCCAAAATTGTAACCGTATGTATTCGTTACTTAAAGCAGCAGTACTCGTTACGAACGTATCGTTAGATAAGGTTTTGGTCTATTTAATGTGGAATTGAAAGAAAAAAATTAGAAGAGCACGATTACATATAAGTATTTTAATATTAATATACAATATACAATAATACAAACAATTATTTAGCCAATTAAAATAAAATAGAAGTAACTTCTTCATTTCAAAGTAGTATCCCAATTATTAATTTGTTTAAAGAGATTTTAAAGAATTAGATAACGTACTCGTAAGAAGGTGGTCAAAGCCATACATATAGTTTCTAGTTTGGCCAGTTGTGCGACCAGTTGAGATCAAACCGAATTCTCCAGGAGCCACAACATACAACGATTCACACGCATTCTTTGTCGGTCATCTTCATCACTTGATTGGGTGCATCTATTAATCCTAACATCGGGCCACTATGACATATGAACGCCCTCCATTTATAGCAATTCAACAATTTTCAATCAATCGATGCGGTCTCTAATCAGATGGAATCAGTTTATGGTCTGTCTATCGCGTCTGCGAGGTATTGCAATTACTTCTGTATTTTACCTGAACTTTGGAGGACGTTCTACACATTACACAGCCGTGTAAATGCAGATATTTACTCAGTCGTCAAGCGTATGAATGTATACAGACGTGGGACAATATTGTACCACTGCTTTTGGGTGCCTTACATTTTGTTCCAGGCAGTATGTAAACTACAAATAGCAGCTCTGTCTATACAATGTTCATTGTTTTAAAAAAGTCATAATTTACAAAAGTACATATAGAGACTTTCTCACACGGTCTCCGTAAATGCTAGCGCCATCCGGTATTTGCTCCAGTTGATCCACCTTATGTGCAGACCTGACTAAAGAAACGGTGCGCGCTGCTGTTCCACGTCGGAGGTTCTAGTCCTCCCTTGGACATTGGTGTTTGTGTTGTTCTTAGGATAACTTAGTTTAAGTTGTTTGTAACTTTAGGGACCGATGACCACTGCAGTTCGGTCCCATAACTTTACAAACATTTGAACATGTGAACTAAAGAAACATGAAAATAGATCCAAAGTGTTGCTTATGATTTAGAAAGGAAAACGAATGGACTGAGGATTTTAAACTATCATTCCTCCTGCGTTAAGGATTCGTAATAACTTTTTGTAGATATCCTTTAAAATACGATACTTTGTCTGCGGCATCCAGATTTCAATTGTCACGAATAAATTAGCTAAGGATTTATCCTCATGTTTTACGGATTGCGCATCATTATGGTAGTATAGCTACGGTCCGTCCACGCATTGACTCGTTTGTCAGACTTTTTAAAATACTCCGGAACTTGTATCTCCTATTGAACCATTGGTTCTCAATAGAATCCTTTCCGGAATGTCCTTGCCACGTCAAATCACTGGGTGTGCTAATTCTCGTAATAATCAAAGCTCTCGTTAATAATATGTGTATACTGGGTTAACAGACTTACGTACGAGGGCTACAACTTAAACAGTGGCATCACTGCTGTGCAGACACTATACTGTGTAATCTACTATTGTTGCCGATAGGACAGGATGTTAACATACCTACCTTACTTCCGAGCAAATAGAATCGCCCATCCCACGTCAATGGCATGCGCACAAACGAGGGAAACACAGTCACTTGCGAACTAGCGGTCTGCCGGCCGCGGTGGCCGAGGGGATTGAGGCGCTCCAGTCACGGTCCGCACGGCCACTACGGTCGGGGGTTCGAATCCCCCCTCGGCCATGGATATTTGTGCCGTCCTTAGTTGTAAGTAGTTCATAAGTAGTTTGTAAGTTTAGGGACTGATGACCCCGTAGTTAAGTCCCACAGACTCTACAAACAATTGAACATTTGTACTAGAGGTCTAACGTAACGGTGTTACAATGTTTTAGAAACAGAAACAACATAGTTGGATCAAGATTGACCGTCAATGCACAGTATTACTGTTCGTTTTTGGAGTATAACCTGCGACCAGCTTTGCGAAAGAAGCGGCAAAACTTTGTGCGCAATTCACCCATCATTTTGCACGAAAATGCGCGGTCGCATACAACGCAAGCTGTTTCCGCTCGTTTTCGATCGATGGGACTGGGAAGTACTGTACCATCCACCATACTCCCCGGACTTACGTCCTTGTGACTTTCATTTGATTCCGAAGATGAAGCAACAACTTCGTGGCATTCACTTCAGAACTGTTCGATAGCGACAGCCTATAGACCGCTCCATTCACACCATCAAAAGAACAGGCTCTGCTAACGGTATACTGCGCCTTCCACAACGCTGGCAACGGATTCTACACCCCGCTGGTGGGTACTTTGAAGAACAGTAATAGGTGCAAACATGTAAAGCGTTTGTATCGGTTGTGAATAAATAGTTGCCACTTAAGTTTCAACCGTAGTGTATACAGAAGTTGCATTACTTAATGACTTTTAGTTACTATATAATATTTCAACGGCCTGGACGGGTACTAGAGGCATTTACTACCATAACTGTTTTCACTTTTATCGTGTCCCGCAGCAACAAGTTCTCAGCGTCATGTTGTTTCACATCTGTTTATTTGACTGCATTATGAAGGGTAACATTCTACTTCATCTTTCACTGTGTCAGTGTAAGAATATAACGTCCATTTATTTTAAATGAACTGTCCAACTTCTGGTTTGTAATCTCTACCTATTGCAATCATTTTTATTGGTTAAAAAACAAACATAAATACAGGGTGATTCTTATAATAAGACAACAACCAACCACTTTTGATAATGCTATTTATTAACTAAATAGCGCCGTTACCGGTTTCGAACCTTTCAATTCATCTTCAGACGCCCACACGAATGTCACATTTTTCTTTCAAGCAGATAATTTTTCTTGTGGTGAAAAGTCCTTGGTTGTGTGGTGCCATCGAAAAGAAACACTTATGGATGAACATAGAGCGATTAACTACACATAAGAACAAACACAAACAAAATGTTTTTGCCACATTGAAAACAACAAAAAATTGCTGCATAAAAGAAAAATGTAAGTGACATTTGTGTGGACCCGAACAGCCGTCTGAAGAGGAACTGAAATGTTCGAAACCGGTAACGGCGCTATTTAGTTAATAAATAGCATTATTAAAAAGTGGTTGGTTGCTGGCTGTTTTATTATAAGAATCACCCTGTATTTCACACACAACCACGGGCTCAAAATGCCAGTTTTTGACAAAATAGCAACAAACAGAAACCCGTGCTAGACGGGAGAAGGTTCGTTGCTGGCAACGGTGATAGCGGCAGTAAGTCTACCAGTTAATCGGGGTGCGGGAATTAGGCAGGTTTATTAGTTCCAACAGTTTCGTACCTTGTTGAGTTACGAAAGTCGCAACAGATAGAGCTATAATCACAGGAGTACAAATGACAAAACTGCTTACACAGCGCCCTCTTAAAGCTTGTTTACGTGACACTGCCGCCACCTTTAATTGCCTTTCGCCACCTCACAGCAGACCGGGCCATTACTCTGCAGAGGTTCAGCCTGAAAGGAGCCGCGAGCTCTCCGCTCCGCCGGCTGCAGCCTCCGGCAGTGGTTCTGCCACTCGGCTCGCCTCAGCCGCCGCGAGGCGCCGATGTAATCTGCGCGAGCACACTGGAGGGTCGCCCGGGGCACCGCTCCCAGCTCCCATATCCTGGAGACAGGAGCTACAGCTGGCGCTACAGCGCTCAAGTTCGTTCGCAGCGGAGTTCTACGACAGCCACACGAATGCGTGGTTCTTAACAGACATTTGTTATATTACTAACTAGCTTACACCCGCGGCTCCGCTCGCATGTTGGTAGATCACATCACACGTAAAAATGCACTCTTTTTCAAGAATCCCATCACGAAATTCAGCAATAATGATTGTAATAATATCACAGATCGACCACTTGATGTAATGCGCGAAACGTCAAATCGATTTTTTTAAGAGATGTATTAAAAGAAATTTCTTTTCTACTGCCTTATTTATTTATTGTTATATTTCCTTATTCGTATGCTTATCCTTACAGAGAAAGAGCTGAAGACATTGTAGCACGCATAGACCAAAGATATGGTCTGCGGCATCACGTTTCTCTGTATGTAATCTCCTTGCTATAGAGTCGCAAACGTCATCGCTGGCCTTCAGTCCGAATTTTTTTATAATTTGACGACTTTCAACCACCATATCTTCCACCCCCTTATAGCTGTCGGCATGGAACTGCTATGGTGTACAACGGGAGACTTCGGACAATTACACACACACCATTCGTTTGCATTCTATAGTTTTCGCTGCAGAGCGAAATATTAACACACACACACACACACGTAGAATTTTATATACACCGATAACTTTCTATACCAATATACTCCACCCTTTTATCATGCTCAACTCTCAAGCAACAATGCAACCAACAAACCATTTTCAAAGAGTAAATATAATTTTCAAGGAGTAATTATTCTTCCGCATTTCGCGTTATATTCTTCAAATTACTACATATCTATCAGATCGCTATAAAACCGTGCCTAAGACCTTCCTGAGGTATAAATTAGAAACTGTACAAATATTTAAGTTCAAATGTTCAAATGTTTGTATAGTCTATGGGACTTAACTACGGGGTCATCAGTCCCTAAACTTACAAACTACTTATGAACTACTTACGAACTAGGACGGCACAAATATCCATGCCTGAGGGGGGATTCGAACCCCCGACCGTAGTGGCCGTGCAGACCGTCACTGGAGCGCCTCAGTCTCCTCAGCTACCGCGGCCGCCAATATTTAAGTCTCTGCGACTTGTCGTTCGGACGTGATAAGCGTACACCGAACAGATATTCACAATAATATATATATATATATATATATATATATATATATATATATATATATATATATATATATATATATATCCGATCGCCATAAAACCGTGCCTAAAGCCTTCCCCGGGTAGACATTAGTAACTGTACAAATGTTTAGCTCTTTATGTCCTGTGGTTCAGTCGCGATAAACGTACACCGAACAGACTTTCACATTTATAGATATAGATAACATACATTCGTCCGAATCTGAAACCATAACATTTGGCTGTAATTTCGCCGAAACCGAAACTTACATAATTAAGTTAAAATTTCGGTAATTTTATGTTATACCACAAATCATTAGTTTTCCCACATTTTGAAACTTCCCCTGCCTATACTAAGCATTCATGAGCCTGTTTAAGCCTAAATAAGACTCCGCAGAAGAGGAAATAAGGTACTCTGTTTTTTGATCTTCCAGCTACGTCGCTTATGGTAATTTGCTTTGAAGGTATCAGAATGTGCCATCGGCATAAATTTCGATGTTGTGTTTCTCGCTAATTTCATTTCTGCTGCTCTCATTACTTTTATATTAATTTTTATTAATACACATCCGTTAGTACATTCTTCCCATTAAAAAGGTATTGAAAAAAATCCGATTGATCAGCAATATCACCTGGGAATCATGTCATTAATATTCTTTTGTATTTATCCCACTATACAACTTATACTTTTATTTCCTTCACTCCTATTTGTATGTATAGATTGAAGAGTATGGGAGAGTATGACAGGTCACCGTATTTTCGTACCCTTCTGCAAATTTTTCAGTTTCACTCTACAGTTCATCAACAATAACATATGTTCAGAGTCTCTATCTGCCCCAGGATATGTCTTAGTTTAAAACGTGATTCTGAAATCTATGTCTAACCATTATAAAATTTATCTAGTACCTCACGTTGACTCCTGGGCTCTTTCATGTATACAACCTTCTTTTACGACTCTTGTTGCGGGTAAATTCTGTTCCTTCCAAAATTCTACCAGGCGGCTTCCTCTTTCATTCCTTTTCTCCAGTCTATACTGACATACTAGTTTTCTTTCCTATCTTTTCCTACTACCGAATTCCAGTCCCCATCACAATTAATTTTTCGTATTCCTTAACTGTCTGAAAATGTCCTTTACCTCCTCATAAACTTATTCGATCACCTCGTCATCGGAAAATTGGCATATAAATCTGTACTACTGTAGTCGGTGTTGACTTCGTACTTATCTTGACTACGATAATGTAATCAATGCGATGCTCATAGTAGTTTACCAGCAGTTATATTTTCTTATAATTTATTAGACCTACTCCTATAGTCCCCCAAACGATTTTATATTGATGATTATGTACATGTTGACCAGAAATGCTATTGCTCTTTAGACCGAGCGTCATTAATTTCCACTATATCTAACTTCTAACCTCCCTACCCGAATATGCAAAGGCACAGATTTACAGGCCTAAACTTTGCACCTGGCAGTTGCGAATTTTAAGCCAACTTCCCTTGGATATGTGAGCCAGCACATACGAATACCTCGTACACTGTTATTAGTGATGTCGTTTCCCCTCGAAATTCTCGAGGCACATTGCATTTCTAAACAAAGTGCAAAGCACTAGATTTCAAAATCTACTTTGTTGGAGTACGTATCCTCCTCAAAATAAAGTCCAGGATACCAATTACATTACGTTTATTGCTGACGACATTTACAATTTATCCTAACGTTTATTTGTAACTATAATTATGGAGCATGGTCACTGCAAGACAGACTCAGATGTCCTTTCGCCGACAGACGTGTCTCGCGTGCAGACAAGGCCTTGTATATACTTCGTAAAATTTAGTCGAGTGTTCGTATATGTTAGTTAACATTATTATTTTTCATTTGTTTATATCAGTAATTAGATTTAATAAAAGTAAAATTGTCCTTATATTGTGTTGACGACTAATACGCTTCGTTCCTATCAGTAAATCAATCAGTATCGCAGAATGCAATTAGAAAGTAAAACAGTCACAGTTAAGACTAACTATGGTTGTCAGTGTCAATATAGCCAAACACAACAGGAAAAGATGTGAACCATATCATGTTTTACTACAACCCACATTTGTTACTAAAAATGTCCCTCGCTTTTAAGGAATCACATTAAAAACTGTAAACTACTTTTATTTGCAATGATCGACCTGTTTGCTGCCAGCAACATGATATTAACAAACTTAATTTATGAGAAGTACATGACAGTTACATACAATCACACAACATGGAGTCATATATAAAAATTTTAAAACATTATTGGTACTTATTTTCGTGAATAAATCGTCAAATTTATAGCGACTGTTTCTAAAAAGGATTCTATAATCATTGTCGGCCGCGGTGGCCGAGGTGACTGAGGCGCTCCAGTCACGGTCAGCACGGCCACTACGGTCGGGGGTTCGAATCCCCCCTCGGGCATGGATATTTGTGCCGTCCTAGTTCGTGAGTAGTTCATAAGTAGTTTGTAAGTTTAGGGACTGATGACCCCGTAGTTAAGTCCCATAGACTCTACAAACATTTGAACATTTTCTATAATCTTTGGTGGCACCTTTATAAACAGTTAAAATGGCGTCTTTATGAAAAGTCATTACATATAAAACATCGAAATGATCGTCTCAGAAATTTTTATCATGAATTTGTCATTGTTACGTAACAAATATAAAATATAAAAAGGAACAATGTTGTGTGGGATCGTATATATGAAATACATTCACTGTCTGATTCAGTAGAAAATTTATCAAATGTGTTAAGGTATGATGTAATCGTTAAAATTCTGATATGAAACATAGCCTTCAGTTAGAAACATTAGTAAATTGTACAGTCATTAACACAAATTTTATATGTTGTCGTTGTCAGATTTTCTTGCGTTGTGTGTACGCTTTAACTGAGACCGTAGGTCACCCATGTTATTCAGTGATTAACTTTTGCACATCAAAATAGGTCTATATTAAGGGACATTGTTATCAAAGTTATTACATTTTACAACTTCCTCTGTTGAACAGATGTCACAATTTGTGCAACCAGTCATAGAAACTTTTCTAGTTAGTTCAGTTCTTAGGATCATTATAAGTTTAATGTGAAATATTAACCAGCAGTGAAAGTGTTCATAAGTAATATGTTCAATGATGCACACAGTGTGTTGTTTGTTTCTCTATAACTGTGTAACTTTGCTACAAAGTGCGAAAGTGTTCGAATCGGACTCAAATGCTTGGTTGTTAGTCAGTAACTTACAAAATACTTAAACT
Source organism: Locusta migratoria (assembly GCA_026315105.1). Lineage (NCBI taxonomy): Eukaryota > Metazoa > Arthropoda > Insecta > Orthoptera > Acrididae > Locusta > Locusta migratoria. The sequence continues at coordinate 433,109,190 of CM048747.1, forward strand.
GAGGTAAGCTAACCTAATGCCAACACAAACACTCATGCCCGAGGGGGACTCGAAAGTGGGTAAGTACCTATATATATATATATATATATATATATATATATATATGTGTGTGTGTGTGTGTGTGTGTGTGTGTGTGTGTGTGTGTTTGTCGTGTGTATTGCCGATGACATTGTAATTCTGCTAAAGACAGCAGCATTTGTACGGAATTGACAGTGAGTTTGCAGTAGCTTATAATATGAACATTAACAGGAGGAAAACAAATGGAATGCGTCTAAAAAAGAAATCAGGCTATGCTGAAGGAAATAGATTAGGTAAGAAAACAATAAAGGAGGTAGATGAGTTTAGTTAAATGTTCAAATGTTTGTAAATCTATGGTCATCAATCACTAGCTTACAAACTACTTAATCCTAGGTAAACTAACCTAAGGACAACACACACACACCCACACACACACACACACACACACACACACCCATGCCTCAGGGAGGACTTAAACCTCCACGGGAGCAACCGCGCGCTCCGCAGCGAGACGCATTCGACCGCTCGGCTACTCCACCGCGGCGAGTTTAGTTACTTGGCTAGTAAAATAACATACGATGGTGATGGTACAGAGGATATAAACTGCAAAATGGCATTGGGGAAAAAAGCGTTTTTAAGAAAGAGAAATTTGTTAACATCGAATATTAATTTTAGGGTAAAGTAAAGCAGTCAACAATCCAAAGATTGGTTTGAACACCATAGTGCTTTACTAGGCATGGTCCTGTTTGGAAGTGGTATGCCGTTGCCTTCCTCCGACCTTCGAACTGACTTACCCAGCCAGTTATAGGGGGACCTACAGTTTAACGTGGGTTCCGAACCACGGTGCTACTCGGTATTTTTCACATGAGAAATACTGCCAGAGGTGAAAGAAGTGGAAAGTGATAGATAAAAAACCTTTGGATTTGTAGTGTGAAACTCTTCCACTGTGCAACCGAGGCGCACTAATTTTAGGGTAATGAAGTCTTTTGTGAAGGCAGTTGTGTGGCGTGTTTGCCTTCAACGGGAGTGAAATGTGGACAATAAATCAGACAGGAAGGGGATAGAGGCTTTTGAAATGTGGTGCTACAGAAGAATCCTAAAGATTAAGAGGGTAGTTCGCGTAACTAAGGAGAAAGCACCAAACAGAATTAGGGAAAAAGGATTTTTCAATATACATTGACTAAAAGATAGGATCAATTCGCAGGACTCTACGCTTCCACAAAGGTAATCGTGAATTTAGAATTGGAGGGAAGTGAGACCTAGAAACTAATTTAGTACACGGTCTGCACGGCCACTACGGTCGGGGGTTCGAATCCCCCCCTCTGGTATGGATATTTGTGCGTCCTAGTTCGTAAGTTTGTAAGTTTAGGGACTGATGATCCCGTAGTTAAGTCCCATAGACTATACAAACATTTGAAAAAACTAATTTAGTAAACAGATTCAAATGGATGTGGGTTGTCGCTCTTATGAGGATATGTTAAGAGGCTTGCTCAAAATAAAGTAAGGTAGAGAGGTGCATCAAACCATCCTGCGGACTGAAGACCATAACAACAATGATGCAGAGTTGACTCGAAGACAGTTAATTAATTAATCTACTAAAATGTACAATATTGTACAAATGAAGGCAGGAATACAGCAACATAAAAAAAGAATTTGACAATTTAAAACTGTGCATTGTCTTGCATATTCTGCCTAAACTGGCAGTGAACTTTCGGAATCCTGGTAGTGCATAATATGTACCAAGATAGAACAAAAAAATTGGAAAACGAAGAGGGGAGTACTTAATTTATAACGATGCAGCTATGACATGCAGTTTTCCACTCATACTCTTCATTTTATACATAGAAGAATCAATGAAGTAAATAAACGGTAAGCTGAATAGTGGGATAAATTCTAAAGGATATCAATGATAACATTTCCAGGTGATATTGCTGTTTTCATTCGGATTATTTTCAATTTTAGTACCGTTTTAATTGACGGAAGGTATTAATGAATGTGGATTAATAGCGAATCCGACAAAGACAAAAGTAATGAGAGCAGCAGAAGTGAAAACAGATAGAAACAAAATACCAGAATTGGTGACGATGCTACCATCTGCTCCTTGAGAGCAAATTACCGTGAGGGACGAACATAAAAAGCAGAGTAGCCTGATCTAAGATGGTATTCATGGACAAGGAAAGTCTGCTTGTTTCACAGGCTTTAATTTGTGGAGGAAAGCAGAAAAGAAGCGAAGTGTTTCAGGGGTTCCACAAGTACTGAATATTGAAACTTTTGTGTAGTGACAATCAAGGGATAGGTTGGCAGCAGAATTGTCGAAGAAAGGAACACATAGGAAATAGTAATAATGAGAAGGGACAGGAGGACAGGTCCTGTTAAGAGATGATGGAATAAACTCCTTAAAAGTAGAGGTAGCTGTAGAGGGAAGAATTGATTGGAGGAGGTACAGGTTGGAAATCCAACAAATAATCGAGGTCGTAGGGTACATGTGCTGCTCTGAAACTAATTATAAGAGATAGGCGCAACGGAGGAATAAGCAGCTCCTCATGTAAAGACCTATGAGTCAACGTACTGCGTGCGCACGTACCCGAGGAGGTGGTTACCTTCGGTAGTTCCCAACTATACAACACACAGTAACGCAACGGCAGCGCTCACTGACTTGATCATACGTTTCATGAAGTAATGAATAATTTATTCTGCACTTGAGGATGGGACTGAAACGCCCCAAAATAGATTTGTTTCGAAGTTACAAATTAAGTGTGTTATTTAAAAATGTTCGAATGTTTGTTAAGCTTATGGGACTTAACTACGGGGTCATCAGTCCCTAAACTTACAAACAACTTACGAACTACCTTATACTAAGGACGGCACAAATATCTATGTCCGAGTGGGGATTCGAACCCCCGAACGTAGTAGCCGTGCAGACCGTGACTTAAGCGCCTCAGTCCCCGCGGCCATCGCGGCCGGCAAGGATTATTTTCTCCTATGACTGTACCAAAGTAGCTGGATAATTTAATTCAAAGAGGGGGAATAAATTTCTGCTACATCCGATAAAAGTACGTCCAATAAATACTTTTCAAAGAAGTTTTTATCTTTTGAATGGTGGTGAATTATGGGAACCTAACCCGTTAATTTTCAATATCCGGTAGAAGCCATTTAAAGCCGCATAATGCAGCTCTGTACGAAGTGTAAAGGGCGAAAACATGCACAAACAACAGTAGTACGTCTCGGAAGACTCATGAGCAATTCACGTATAAACCATGCGTTGTCAAGTTTTACGCCTCGCATGGTCTTCATAAAGTAATTTTTAACGTTATAATTGAATTTGTTTTGGCTCGTCGTTATTGCTTTATCCTGTATAAAATCCCGCAGTGAAGGTGACCAGTACGAAGAGCAACAGGAAATGAAGACGGGAAGTTTACTGCAGACTGCAGAATTGCTGGTCGATGCCACTGATACATCACTGCGGCACGAGCTTGGTGGCACTTGCGTGACTGCCATCTTTACATAAAGTAACGTTAACAAATCGTGCTAACAAAAGATACCTTTTCTGAATTAATTCGTTGGAAAAAGTAAGTTGATGTTACTAAGTGAATTTTCTGCAAGAAGCCTGCTATTTTGCTCCATTAAAAGTTTTCAGGCAGCCGTAAAAATAACGAACACGTTTCCGCCATTACCGTTATGGAAATGCGATGTTTCGTCTTCGGGCACTAACTGTTACTGCTCCCAAAAGTAACATCTCACGGCCGTAGAGAACATTTTGCATGTTCCCAGGAAATAAGGCAGCAATCGTGGGAGACCTAGCGCGCGCGCCACATCCTCGGCGGAACTGCGGAAAAATAACGTTTTCATCATGTTATTCACATTAAAAGCTGTCTGTATTTTGTTTGAAGTTGAACCCATCGTTAAATCAGACAACAAATTGTTCATTAACAGTAATTAATGCCCTGATATTAATGTATAAACTGTTAAATAAGAAACAGTGCATTAAACTGATGAAGTGCGCAACGGATCTTTTAAGAAAACAACTCTGACAAGTAACTTGCATGTAACAGACACTGACTACACTATAAAAAATTGACTGCGAGAAAGATATTAAAAACAAACCATTTTCTTGAATTTTATGCAGATCAGTACCTGATTATTGAAATTTAATATCATAATCAATTAACTGTAGTGTTGCAATAGAATCATTTACTATGGCACCAGTACGAAATCTGTTCAACAAGATTACAAAATAAATACTGCACTTTAAATCCACAAATAACTAATTATCAAATGAAACTGGAAAGATAGGTCAACTTTGTTACTTATTATTAATAATCACCATTACATTACCTACATAATACAACCTTTTATAATGACATTAAATGCAATTACCTTCATACCAGCGGTGGTACAACGTTTTCAAAGTAATAAAAATACAATATATATTCCAAATACAATCAAATCAACTTGCTGGCACAGCAGCCTCTGCTCTACATCGGAGCCATACACACAACTCAACCGCTCTCTAAGCGAGCTAAACCACAAGTCCCACTCTCTCTCTGAGCGACCTACAATGCTATGGATTGCATAATCTTTGCCAAAGATGAAACTTCACAGAGTTAAGTAAACATATCGATACACACAGTAGAAGCAATATTATACATTTTCTTGCAAGCAAGTTACTCGACACAAAACAGGAGGCACAATATTAGACATTTTCTTACAAAAAATTTTTATGGACACGTTTCAACATTTAATACTGTTCTTCAAACTTTGATACAGGTGCTCGCCCTATGGCGTAAACAATATGTTCAGTAACAGACGGAATTATGCAAGTCCTATTACGACGATTCAATTACGAAATAATATTTTTTCTTAATTTTTCAGTTTATTTCGTCTTCCTGTTGCTCTTCCCACTAGCCGGTTTTTCAGAATGCGTTATAATGTGAAACGAAATAATGGTATTCTGATTTCTTACCGACTACTTGTTTCTCGGTGTTCCGCTGTTTCTTCTGGTAATGACTGTTTTGTCGTACCGTTAATGATAATCTGAAGGGTCGAAACTGGTCGTTATTACAGTATGAATAAGCAAGACTTACAAACTCTCTTGACTAAAATATTACTCACGGATTACTCAAAGAAAAGGATACTGTCCCACAGATTCTATGTTAAGAGACGTTTTTATCTTTTCCTGTAGGTTAATCCTATCCGGCCTTTTCCTGTCAGTTCCGTTCTTCAATTTCTGATTTCGATAGTTAACAAAAGTCTCAACGTAGTCTAGAATAGGTAGTAGCGGCTTTTCTAGAAGCCTTTCTACAAATGTATGATGTACTATACCTAGTAAGATTTCATGTGATCACGCAATTCATATTGGCTCATAGTTAAATCTAAATATCTTACTTTTCTTTTTTTGTGAAGATTACCTCTCATTTACCCTCTCTTACAGATGGTAGCCCATTAACACAAAAGTGAAAATTCTAGGTGGTTTCGTGTTTCCTTGCTGTCTTACGGAAGTGATATTTTCCTGAATTTTACAATTGTAACAAAACTAAACAAATATGTTTTTCTGTCATGTCATCGAGGTCGTACCAGTAGATTCGAATTAAGTGTATTATCAACGATAATTAAGAAGCACTGAATTGAAATTTGTGTATTATTAAAAGACGGCGCAAGTTTAATGCCAATATAGCGTTATGTGTTTCCCCTACATTCTTTAATCGCTGCTCCTACCACATAATTGATCATGTCACTATTACGTGTAGAGCACGCTACCACTCATATTAATACGTAGGTTATCAATAAATAATAACCTTTAAGTAGAGTCTGATGTGAAGGACACAAATAGCGTTGGGATGTATAGAAACGTACCTAGAAAATATCCGATCGTAAGTATATGATGTGCAGAATTGATCATTAGATTGCATGCGATGCGGATCGGCCAGGTTACTTACAGACGAATAGCATATACAGATGAACAAGCAGCAACAATATACTGTATGACTTGGAACGTGGTCTAATCATTACCCAAGTAATATACACACCAGTGAATTTCTTTTATAAAGCAACTTCGAAAGTAGGTGATGTGATTTTGAAGTGGCTATGTGGAGAACTATGTAATCCAGAATAAGAATATGTAATATAATGACGGACAAGGATCGTTGACGATTGTGGAGGGTTGTTGTAAATTGCATGAAATTAACGGGAAAGGCAGACGGTGGGGTGGGACAAAAGGAAAAGGTGGTGAAGAACTTTAAATTGTCAAAATAATCTCGTATCATACTAAACTCGTCCTAAATTTGGTTCAGTCTTATTAAGGAAACCTTGTTTGTAGCTCTTATGGTCAGTTCCTAAGTAAATATTTATAAGTTTCCGAACGTCACCTAGCATCTTAACACCTCTCGTGAACCGTGGCACCGAACTTCCCTTCGTAGTTTATGTCCACCGCCTAACACACACACACACACACACACATATATATATATATATATATATATCTTTTCTTAAAATACAAACAGGTCTTTATATCCGCGGGAGAAAGATAAAAGGCCAGTATGGAACTTCATATTCAAAGTTTAAACTCTTTAGCACCGTCATGAATCTGGCGTTTGAGTGAAAATCCACAGCCTACTATATTTTAGTTTCACATTTAAAATACAACTGTTTCATTTGAATGCGCCTTGAAATTCAATAGCCTATAATAAACTTTTCAAACTGATGGTGTTTTTTTCCCCTAGATGTTAGAGATCATATGAACTCTTGAAAATTTCCATATTTCTCATTAAATAATAAATCATTCCATATACATGATGTAATATTTAAAACTCTTCTTCAGTCAAATATCACATGTTTATTGGTCCACTTGCAATACAAGCATATTCTATTTGCTTCTGATCCAATCATAAATTCACAAGGATATAATCTGAACTGACGAACATCCATAGCAATAATGTTAAATAATCCTCTTAGAGGACGATCGATGTCCCGCAATAAAGAAGGCGCAGAGACGTCCGCTGCCCTGTGACCGTCGGCTACCTTCATATAACGGCCAGCTCTGTGACGCCGGTCGGTGATGTGGCGACGCTGCTCCTTTTTATTGCAGTACTTCGATCGACCATGGAACAAATAGCAACAAACACAAAACATTTTTAAGTATCACATAATAAATATCATTACTCAACATTTAATAAATCGTTTTCATTAATACGCTATCTTTAATTTTCATCTCCTGCAAAACAATGTTGATATTGGAGAGTAGGGGCTCACAAATCTGTTCCACTACAACGGTTCAAAAGTGATGTCAACTGCAAGTTAGTAGAATGGCTGTGCGTTGGAAGTTACAGAGAGAGTGGGATACACTTATCGATAAGCTCATTATATCCCAATTATTACTGTATTCGGTGGAAAATGGCACTAGATGTATGCCAAAGAGCAACATCATTGACAGTGGCTGGCAGGAAAAGGTTGACTGACTAATTTCCTGTGGCAATCCGATGGAAGAGTTTGGCTTTGGTTCAAATGTTCAAATTTTGTATAGCCTATGGGACTTAACTTGGGGGTCATGTCCCTAAACTTACAAACTACTTATGAACTACTTACGAACTATGAGGGCACAAATATCCATGCCCGAGGGGGGGATCGAACCCCTGACCGTAGTGGCCGTGTAGACCGTGACTGGAGCGCCTTAGTCTCCTCGGCCACAGCGGCCGGCCTTGGCTTTGGTGAATGCGGACGTGTGGAGGAATTGCCGTTTCAGTAAGGAGGGTTTATTTTCGTGGCTACTGTGCTTCCCGTGTTTTGCTTAGGTATACGTCAGATGCGGAACGATATGAACACATTTTACAGCATTCTGTACAAAGTACAGTGGATTAAAATTCGAAGATATGATTGCATCAGTATCAAACTGCACTATGACATACAGCCATATTTGTATAAAAATACACTATGACGTACAGCCATAGGAGTACAGCATTGCACAACGAAATAAAGCAGTATTAGTTTGATAATACACTGTCACATGAAGAATTATTAGTATGACAATGCACTATGGCATACAGTGGTGGTGGTATCTGTCAATCAGTGGTTGTTGATTGATAACGTTCCTCAAACAGACTGTCTACCGAGAGGTCCGACATGGACACAGTGCAAAATCTTTGGCCGATCTATCAAATTTCTGGCGTGCAGACGTGCAAATTCAAATATTTGTATTAATATTTCGGCCACTTGCCCTCCAGTTATTTTCAGGATGACTTGTTACTTCTTAAGGAGAATTTGTGTCACATTCCTGAAAACTCGTATACAAGGGTACATCTAATATAAACGAAGAATATAGGAGACGTTGTAAGCTGGATGTTTTATTTAGAAACACGTGTACTGAACTATCAACCAATGACGCTATGAACATTTTTATACAGTGAAACAAATCTCTCGTGCAAGCTCTTTACTTTTTATATTTTGAAAGAAGATGATATAGATGAAAATATGGTATCTAAAATGCAAAACATAATAGTTATGACCATTTGACAAGGGGACTATATTTCCTATGAAATATTTAAGATGAACAAGAGCACACAGCTCGTTTCGGTCCGTAGTGCATCCTGCCGAAATATGGAAGTGAAAGAGCTCGTATGAAAAGTATATATATAGTGTCGAAGTTGAATACGTTTTCGTATTGTAATTAGCCATTTTCGGACAAGGATTCATATGAAAAACGTAGCATACTTCGTCCCCACTACAAGCCTTCGTATTTTGCCAGTATGTTCTCGAAACACTCTTCATCGGTCAGACAACACGCACTGTTCATTGTGCTGAATACAGACCGTTACACCAGAAAAGTAGCAGGGATTGGATATATAGTACCATGTTTAGTTTTCAAGCATTCTGTAAAAACTGGGATTAACTTTTCATAACCTAAAGCTTTACCAGTGTTTGTGGAGCCACAGCTGGTAGGAAGATTTGCAACGGCCATAAAGCAGAATTGGACAATGTACATGCTGTGTCATATAGACAACAAAGCTTTTCTAATTACGTAGGCTTCCGCGGCCAGAGTCAGATGACATAAAAGTTTTCTGGGTATTGTACCGCGTCATGATGTAAAGCTATTACTTAAATAACCGACGTTTCGGCCAACGTTACAGTGGCCTTCATCTGGGTATACTCAGATGAAGGCCACTAAAACGTTGGCCGAAAAGTCGGTTATTTAAGTAATAGCTTTACATCATGACGCGGTACAATACCCAGAAAACTTTTATGTCAACAAAGCTTTTAGTTTTCCAGCAGTTACGAAATCATGTATAGTAAAATATGCGGAACCCGCAGTGCTAAATGCGAAATTCATATCGGCATACCGATCGAAGGAATACCGATCGGCCGGCCGAGGGGACTGAGGCGCTCCATTCACTGTCTGCACGGTCACTACGGTCGGGGATTCGAATCCCCCCCTCGGGCGTGGCTATTTGTGCCGCCCTTAGTATTAGCTAGTTCATAAGTACTTCGAAAAACTTACGGGTATGCTACCAGGTACCAAAATCGATGACAGCCGATATTTCGGCAGGAGACCACCCTGCCATTTTAAAGGCGAAACTGCAGTAAAAAAGCAATGTGCAACGATCTTTGAAACCTCGGTTTTCAATGAGTAAACAGGAAACACAACACACACCGAGCAAGCAAGCACACAGCGCCGACACGACCAAAGATGAAATCGGTCAGAATATCGATAATAAAGATCAGTTCTCGACAGATGAGGTGGGATTAGTTTTCTGCCTCTGTTTTTTGACAAGTGAGAGAGCAGGATCCCAAGCGGAATTTAAGCAGAAGCCTCCATCCTTATTCATAAGGTTGTCACCTAGTTTTATTTCTATCGCTTCCTTGATAACACAGTCCCAGTAGTTGGACGTGCATGCCAGAATTTCCGTTTTGTTGTATTCCATAGGGTAACCTGTGACAAGACAGTGTTTGGCCACAGCAGATTTGTTTGGCTGTTGTAAACGTGTGTGACGTTTATGCTCAATACAACGGTCCTCAACAGTCCTAATAGTTTGACCAACATATGATTTACCACAGCTACATGGGATACGGTAGACACCCGCCCTTACGCAAACCGAGATCATCCTTAACGGATCCCAAAAGTGCCTTAATTTTTGAAGGTGGACGAAACACAAATTTTACATTATTTTTCGCAAAATGTGACGAATCTTATTAGAAGTGCTGCCAACGTATGGCAGAAATGCCACTGACGTGGGTGGCTCTTTTAACCTGCCCTTCACCATACCCATTCTGTCGAAAACTTACCTCCAGATGAGACAGCTCAGCGGGAAATCTTTCTGGGTCAGAAGTGAAATGAGCCCTATGCATTAAGGGTCGAAGAATTCCTTCACGTTGAGCTAGGTGGTGACAACTATCAGCTTGCAAATACAAATCAATATGCGTTAGCTTCCTATAAACAGAATGTCCCAACGTACCATCTGCCTTTCTCCGGACCAACACATCAAGGAAGGGAAGGCAACCCATTCTTTTCCACTTCCATTATAAGACCGTCGTTTATTTTGGTACCTGGCAGCATACCCGTGAGTTTTTAAGAGTTATTATTCGCCATGAGAAATTAAGGAATGACGTAGTTCATAAGGCGTTTGTAAGTATAGGGACTGATGACCCCGTAGTTAAGTCCCATATGCCATAAAAGCATTGGAACATTTGAATACCGCTCGACGTGCCGTGTTTCCACAGCGGTGCTGCTGTCGTTCTACTGTCGCGTCCCTTTACGTATATTTATAGGTAAATGTCCACTTTCATCAGGTCGCTTCCGTAAATAGGACATTAATTACATTTGTATAATTGATTACAAAAATGTGTAGATTGTAGCTCCTGAGACTACTGAGTCGTTGGCTCCTGTTCGATCTGCGTTACAGTTCGCTCTCCAACGATTCTATGGCTCCTTTGTTTGGTTAGAGGAAAGGAAACGGAGAAGATAATTGTCAACATCGTTTTTGGAATGCTGCTTGAATCTACACACGCTACCACCTACTTCGTCAAACCTGGCGCCAAGTAAATCAGAAGTGGCCAAAGTCTGGAATTTCTCCTTAACAATTACTTCTCAGCCCAATCTATTCGCAACATCCATACAAGCTCTCCTACCTAGCCGCACAGGAATGGCCGAGCGAGTCTAGGAAACTTCTACATCTACATCTACATAGGATACTCTGCAAATCACATTTAAGTGCCTGATAGAGGGTTCATCGAACCACCGTTATACTATTTATATCCCATTCCATTATTAAATAGCGCGCTTGAAGAAAGAACACCTGAATCTCTCCGTTCGAGCTCTAATTCTCGTATTGGCCTCCTATAGGTTACGGTAGTAACACTAAAAGTGGGTCTTTGCGATCGTCTTTTGACAGCTCGAAATTTAAATGAAAATATCGGCCTAACCATTCATCTGACACGAAAATTGAACAACCGAATTTGTAGAGGAGAGACGTCTCTACAACCTTGCTCTCTTATGTTTTTTTCATATCTCGTATCGTTTGAGACATATTTGCATCAATAACGGAGAATTGACACCCTCCATTGAATTAACGAAAACCAGCCGTTCGGAGATGTCACGTGACATTCCTCGCGTATTTGATGATTTTCTTATTGTAACTTGACGTTGTCATTTCAAAGCAAGGACATAGTGAGGAATTAACAATAACACATCGTTCTTCGTACGATACATGATTATCTAATGTCTACAATTGCCATATTAACATCAATTAACAACGGCCATCAATAGTATGAGATTAAAGACTTCCTGTTTTGATTTATAACCATAGGAGCTGGGTGCCGTGGCCCAGCGCGCCCGGTCAGAGGGCTGAACGCTCTCTGCAATAAAAAAAGCTGAGCCGATAACACAATGAACAACAACGAACAAACATGATCAGCGTCCGCAACAAACAGAACTACCCATAGAGCAGAAAAAAAAGAACGTGGGGGCAATGTGCTGGACTGTGACGCGAAAGGTCGGTGGGTCGTAACCCGCCCCCACCTAAATTTTTATTTCCTAAAAGGGTTTCAGACACTCTTATTAATTAATTAATTATTATTTAGATTGTTATTTTGGTTCAAAATGTTTGCAAAAACTTATAAAACTACAAATCTAACGCGGGCCGTAAAACACGTCGGTGCGATGTTTTTATTCTGGTATTGGACGACTGCTCGTGTCGAAGGTTCGAGTGCTTCCTAGGGCATGGGTGTGTGTCTTGTTCTTAGCGTACGTCAAAGTAGTTTGTAAGTCTAGGGACTGATAAGCACAGTAGTTTGGTCCCAAAGGAGTACCAACATTTCAACACTGATGTCATGACTACTTGTGATCGGCCCGTATTTATGAGTTTTCCCTTAGAAGTTCCGGTCTGTTTCAGCATACTAGATCGTTAACAGATTTTTCCCCGTTAAAGAAAGCGTTCTTGTTGTACTGTTTGTTAAATATAGCTCTAGACTTCATCTTAAACTCAATGTACATATTTCATTTATGTTAGTAAGTTCAAATACAGTGAGCCTAAAATAGTTATCACTGACTACAGCTGATCAGCAGTTAAACACGATGTCGAACCTTCCAAACACCTTAATATGGTTCTCCGCTTTATAATTCAGTGCCTGTGTTCTGCGTCACTCTTATACTTACCAGGCGAACACTTCCAAAACAGTTTCTTTGCAGTGGGGGCACAGTATAGTTTGTTGCATTTCAGGATTGATTTTTGCTAATGGAAAACGTATCATATACTGCTCTAGATTTCCAGTGTCACCGTAAACGAAATATTATCCAATGATATTTTCAGTAGCAAAAATTAAGATTGGCGTGAATGGTAAAACAGCGTAGATCGTACCAATAGAGAAAACCTATTCAGTGCTATACAGGTAATATCTCCAGAGCATATATTATAGCCATTTGTCATTCTCCGGTGTGGGAAACGCATTGCGTTCGAATAAACCAAATTTAATTTTGAAGTGTGTGTGAAAAAATATGATGCACACCTAATAACGAAAGTTAATTACGTTTCTGTTTTTGTGTGTTTTTAAACTCCATTAATAATATTGGCAATGAGTTCCGCCTTAGTGAGCGCGGCAATAAACGTGCAACAAACATTGGGCTTGGAGTTTCACAGCTGATGTTACGCGGAAGAGAAATTACCGTCATAAAATATCGCCATACTCAGTGAAGTCGGGAGGTAACAAATACATAACCTTGATAAGGATAAATAGCTGTACACTCGTATGACAACTTTATGTAAATGACACATGACACGGATTTTCCATGCCGAAGCTTTGTGCTGTATTCTGAGTGTAACTGAAGCCGACGGGTGTGTTGATACAAAAGTGGCATATTTTTCACTACGTAAATGTTGTCCTCTTATCATCATAACATGCACTGCTTTGATCCTGTTGAAGTAATCGCTGTATTTTGCCTAAGACATTAGTTATAACGACAGAAGGACGATAGTGTAGCAAAAGCGATAGTATAACAAAGACAAAACTGGTGACTTCGAACGGATGGTTTCGGCGTCCTTCACTCTTTACTGTTGCATACCCTGTCAATGAAGATGTCGTCTCGTTTAAACCGAGTTAAAGCTTCATGAACCTTGAAGGTTTTAGTGAACCATTTTAGAATACTTTTTGAAATAATTCTCTAGAGTAAAACGAGGCCGGCTGAAGTGGCCGAGCGGTCTGCGGCACGCCCCACTCACAGTCTGCACGGCCGCTACGGTCGGGGATTCGAATCCCCCCTCCCCTAGGGCATGGATGTGTCGTCTATAGTCTAAGGTAGTTCATTAGTAGTTTATTAAGCTTAACAATCATGTGAATATTTAGTAAAACAGGGTACTTTCAGTAACAGACAGCCAGGGTGGATGACGAAGGGGATAAGAGTATCATGTAGAACTAAGCGGGAGTTGTATCAAAATGTTAGAAGCAGTCAGAATGAAGATGCAGTAGCTCATTACAAACAGTACTGTAAGGTTCTGAAAAATGTCATTAAGAATGCAAAAAGTATGTGGTACGCAAAAAGAATAGCAAACTCTCGGGATAAAATTAAAACTATCTGGTCAGTAGTGAAGGAAGTGTCTGGTCAGGAGCAGCAGGTAGAAGATATAACGTCAGTGCGTAGTAGGAATGTTTCTGTTACTGACAAGTTAGATATATGTGCAATATTCAATAATCACTTTCTGAATATAGTAGAGGAACTAAACAAAACTCTAGTTTCTACAGGTAATCATATAACGTTTTTAGAAAATGCCTTTCCGAGGCTGTTGCCTGAAATGATCCTTCATGATACTTCCATAGGTGAGATTGAGTCAATAATTAAATAACTAAAGACTAAGGACTCTTGTGGATATGATGGGGTATCTAGCAGAATTCTAAAATACTGTTCTCCATATGTTAGCCCAGTACTAAGCCATATGTGTAATTTTTCCTTTCGGAATGGTCAGTTTCCTAACAGATTAAAGTACTCAGTAGTGAAACCGCTTTATAAAAAAGGTGAAAGGGATAATGTAGACAACTATAGAACTATTTCTATGCCATCGGTTTTTTCCAAAGTTATTGAAAAGGCTGTATATTCAAGATTAATTGATCATTTCAGTTCACATAATTTCCTGTCAAACGTACAGTTTGGTTTTAGAAGTGGTTTAACGACCGAAAACGCTATATTTTCGTTTCTCTGTGAGGCACTTGATGGGTTAAATAAGAGGCTACGGACATTAGGCGTCTTCTTTGATTTAACAAAAGAGTTTGATTGTGTTGATCACAAAATATTGTTGCAGAAGTTGGAACATTATGGAATACGGGGAGTAGCCCACAACTGGTTCACCTCTTACTTTAATAATAGACAACAGAAGGTAATTCTCCGCAATGGAGAAAATGGCTATGACGTGCAATTCCAATGGGGCACAATTAAGTATGGGGTGCCCCAGGGGTCTGTTTTGAGACCATTGCTGTTTCTTATTTATATAAATGATATGCCTTCGAGTATAACAGGTGATTGTAAAATATTTTTGTTTGCTGATGATACCAGCTTGGTAGTGAAGGATGTTGCTCGTAATATTGACACAGTATCAAATAATGCAGTTCAAGAGATAAGTTCATGGCTAATAGAAAACAAGTTGATGTTAAATCACAGTAAAACTCAGTTCTTACAATTTCTAACACATAATTTGACGAAATCTGACATTATGATTACACATAATGGGCATGTGATAAGTGAGACTGAACAGTTCAAATTTCTAGGTGTTCATATAGACAGTAAGCTGTCATGGAAAGCCCATGTTCAGGATCTTGTTCCAAAACTAAATTATGCTATATTTACCATTAGAACAATATCTGAGATAAGTGATTTTTCAACACGAAAAGTAGTCTATTTCGCTTACTTTCACTCACTTATGACGTACGGCATTGTTTTTTGGGGTAACTCGCCTGATGCAAAAAGGATATTTCTGGCTCAAAAACGGGCGGTTCGAGCAATATCTGGTGTAAGTTCGCGAACGTCATGTCGACCCCTTTTCAGTAGTCTGGGAATTTTGACTCTGGCGTCACAATACGTTTTTATCTTTAATGTCGTTTGTTGTTAATAATATCAGCTTATTCCCACGAGTTAGTAGCTTTCACTCGGTGAATACTAGACAGATGTCTAATCTACATTTGCACCGCACCACCTTAACACTTGTGCAGAAAGGGGTGCAGTATTCTGCGGCATCCATTTTCAATAAGCTGCCACAAGAACTTAAGAATCTTAGCACTAATCCACATGCTTTCAAATCTAAATTGAAGAGTTACCTCGTGGCTCACTCCTTTTATTCTGTCGAGGAACTCCTAGAAAAGTTAAACAATTAAGCTAATTTATGTTTTCTTTATTGATTCTTTTCACTTTTTCTATTACCATTATTGTGTAACAATTAATGTATTGACTTGTTCCATGACCATGGAGTCTTACTCCTGAAGTGGGTCCTATGGAACAGAATAAATAAGTAAATAAAAATAAATAAAACGATTCTAGGTATCTGGAGCGACATCAGGTGAAACAAGCACATCAGTGTACTATCAGAGAAGGAAATACAAAATTTGAGATTTATTCACAGAGAACATAATGAACGAATCTTTAGTAATAGTTTTCATTTGGAAGCCTTTCTTTTTTGATAAAAAAAAAAATATGCAAACTTCTCAGAATACCAGAAAATCAGTCATATTTGTACTTATTTGACATGTTTTAGGACGATATTGTACACAGAATAAAAGACACAGCGCTGATCAACAACATTTTGAGAGCCTATTCTTCGTCAGCCTTTGATCTGCGTTAGATTTTGTGGTCTCAGAGCAGGAGCAGCGTCCTTGGTGAGAGTCTCGAAGGTCCGTAATTACAGCACATGATTATTCATTCCAGAGCTGGGACGCCATATGTTTTAATGTTTACTCGGTATTTACACGAATTCTAGCCACTCTCAAAACATCAAACGACTTTTGATACAATTTCAAACACCGTCTCAAAATCTTCACACGAATAAGTGATTATATAAAGTCTCTGCAGACAGATCTACTTCTGTAAACTGTTTCACATTTCCATACATTTGAGCAGCCTTACTACAACAATTCGCGACTCCTAATATGCATTTCAAAACCACTCGCCACGGCGATAGAAGTCTCGCTGCTCCGTTACAAGAACACTACTAACCCATGTCACCGTAATGTTAGACTGCCCAACTGACTCCGTCGGTTCCACATTTTTGTCGTCAGCCGAAAAATCTCGAGTGCTTCGTCTTACTTTTGTAAGTATTGTGCTAACATTAATACCGAAAAAAAAACATTATGGCAACATGTTAAAGAGAGTACGTTTAGGCTTACTGAAAATACATTCCAAATTCAACATTTTTGATATTAGTGAATGAATTTACAATGCTTTTTGGGACTGGATCTGTGAGTGTCAGGCACTCAAATTATCCTCTTACAATGGCGTCAATTTCTCAGAGTTCTTGTTCACTTAACCTTATAGCTTAAAAGTCAGAGGTGTTACACGTTATAAGGAATACTGTGACTCTTCACCTGCCTAACTTAAAAATTAGGCCTTTTTCTTTTTATTATTTTCAAATTTACTGTCACTTTGTTATTACGGAATAACAAAGTCATGAAATATATTTCTTTGAAAGTGAAAAAGGAGACATTGCTATAAAGAGAACCCATAGGTGTAGAGACAACATCGGGAAGCTGAAGCATTACGAAGAACGAGAAATGCTGTACAACTCACCTGGTGGTCGCAACTTCTGCGGCGCAGACAGGAACACCCGAACGCTCTTAACGGCCGGGAAAACTCTGCGTTAAAAAGAGAGAGGCAAGAGTCCGAAGATCCACCCACTACTCCGTAGTTCCAGCGACTTTCGATATGCTGTAATTGATAAGGTAAAGTAAACTAAAAACACACAAACACACACACACAATCAAATGTTCAAATTTTAGTAAATCTATCGGACCAAACTGCGCGGTCATCAGTCCGTACCTTACAAACTACTTAAACTGAGTTATACTACTGTATGGCGACGATTTACAATGTTGATATATTTATCACACACTCGCCTACGCACTTTTGACGGACTGTTCTCAAAATGAATTTTGGTTTACCTTCAAAAAAATCGTTGGAACCACCGCGGTCAGAGCCATGACATTGTGGTGAGACAATCACGAGTGCCTACTATTGCCGACAGTGAACAATTTGTATTGGAAGGTATTAACACATCGAAGTTTTAGTCTTTCTGACTTGAACTGAATGTATATCACTTATGGTGTATCGACGGTTAAACATATTTTCATAATGCGACACTAATATATGATTAAATAATTCATAGAACAAGAAATTGTAGCTGCTACCACTTTCATTACTGAGACAGAAAGTTGATAGATTTAATAAACCAGCCTAACTTCTGCTTTCCAATAAGAAGTAGGGTTATCTGATAATCTTCTGCTGCTATGACCCAGCACAGAAACTCTTGTAGCAAGGGTTTCTTTTGTTATTGAATGGTTAACAATAAAGGCAACAGGGAAAGGCTACATATCAGAAATCGGACAGTTCACTTAAAATAAATGGTCATTATTATCTGAAATTGTACACTGAAAGGGCAGGTAGAGTGTTACACTTGTTACTGAAGTCGAAAATCAGCATGACACTGAGAACATCTTGCTGAAGGACAAAATAAAAATGTAAACACTTGTTGAAGTAAATGTTTCTATTAACTCGTCCAGCCCTTAATGAGAGAACGTTTACCTAGAGAGGATACTGAAGTTACATTTCAGGCCAACGCCCATGAACCACAGACATTGCCGAGGTGGGATCGCATGCGTGCCTGAACCATACAATAACCGTACCGTAGGTGCAACCGTAGCGGAGGGGTATCTGGAGAGAGACCAGACAAACGTGTGGTTCCTGAAGAGGGGCAGCAACCTTTTCAGTAGTTACAGGGACAACAGTCTGGATGATTGACTGAGCTGGCCTTTTAACATCAGCTAACATAGTTTTGCCATGGAGTTACTGCGAACGACTGAAAGCAGGGGGAAACTACAGCCGTTGCTTTTCCCGAGGACGTGCAGCTATACTGTATGGATATATTATCATATATTCCCGCATTCGGATCTCTGGGCAGAGACTACTCAGGAGGATGTGGTCCATCAGGAAAATAAAAGAAACATTTGGAGATAAGAAAAACAGCTCTATGAATATCAAGGACTCTGATGGAAAACCAGTTCTCAGCAAAGAAGGGAAAGCCGAAACGTGGAAAGAGTATATAGAGAGGCCCTATGAAGGAAATGAACTTAGAGGAAATATTGTAGAAAGGTGAAAAGAAATAGATAAGGGTGAAATAGGAGATACTATACTGAGAGATGACTTTGACAGAGCACTGAAAGACCTAAGTCGAAACAAGGCCGCTGGAGTAGATGATATTCCCTCAGAGCTACTGAAATCACTGGGAGAACCAGCCATGACAAAATTATTTCACCTGGTGTGTGAGATGTATGAGACTGGTGAAGTACCCTCAGGCTTTAAGAAAAACTTTATAATCTCCATTCCAAAGAGAGCAGGTGCAGTTAGGTGTGAAAACTACAGAACCACCAGTTTAATAATTCATGGTTGCAAAATATTAACACGAATTATTTACAGAAGGATGGAAAAGCTGGTAGAAGCCGACCTCGGGGAAGATCAGTTTGGGTTCAGGAGAAATGTAGGAACACTGGAGGCAATACTCATTTTATGGCTTATTTTAGAAGATAGATTAAAGAAAGACAAACCTACATTTCTAGCTTTTGTAGATTTGGAGAAAGCTTTTGACAATGTTGACTGGAATAAACTTTTTCAAGTCTGAAGCAAGCAGGAGTAAAATATAGAGAGCGTAAGGTAATTTACAACTTGTATAAAAAACACACACGGGGGTTAAACCCTTCTCCAATGTCATAAAAGAAAGCATGGAGAAATTTGGAGAAGGTATTAAATTTCAGAGTGAAGAATAAAAACTTTGCGTCTTGCCGATGACATAGAAATTCCGTCAGAGACAGCAAATGGCTTGGAAGAGCAGTTGAACGGAATGGGCAGTGTGTTGAAAGGTGCTTACACGATGAACACTAACCGGAGTAAAACAAGGGTAATGGAGAGCAGTCTAAGAAAAATCAGGTGATACTGATGGCATTAGATTACGTAACGAAACAGTAAAGGTGCTAGATGAGATTTGTTACTTGGGTTGTAAAATAACATATGTTGGTCGCAGTACAGAGGATATAAAATACAGAATGGCAATGGGTAGAAAAGCGTTTTTGACAAAAAGAAAATTGTTAACATCGAATATTGATTTAAGCCTAAGGAAGGCATTTGTGTGGAATGTTGCCTTGTATGAGAGTGACACAGAGATCATAAACTGTGCGAACAGGAAGAGGATAGAGGCCTTTGAAATTTGGTGCTACGGAAGAATGCTGAAAATTAGATGGGTGGATCGCGTAACTAATGAGGAGATACTGAACAGATTTGGGGAGAGAAAGAATTTCTGGCGTACCTTGACTAAAATAAGGTATCAATTGGTAGGACACGTTCTTAGACTTCAAGAAATCGTGAATTTAGCATTGAAGGGATGTGTTTGGGGTAAAAACCGCAGAGGAAGACTAAGAGATAGATACAGTAAGCAGATTCAAATAGATGTAGGTTGCCGTTCTTATGTGGAGATGAAGAGGCTTACTCAGGATAGTGTAGGGTGGAGAGCTGCATCAAAACCAGTCTCCGGACTGAAGACCATAACAACAACACATCTTTCTGGCAAGATAATGAACAACTGAACCCATTGAGGGGCAACACTTGTGCTATAGTCAGAGACTTATCTAATCGTGCCTATGCACACGATTGTATTTCTCAAAATCGCGAGCGTTCGCCAACAGGTGTGTGTCGAGACGGCGAAGTTAATAGCTGCTATAATTTTTCATCACCACTATCTACTACAATAGCGGCAAGTTAGCCACAATAAACGCGTTTTGGTTCCGGCTTTGTGCGGTCTGATTTCACGCTTCTGAGGTTGCTGTCCTGCAGATCCGGAAAACGGCTCAAGTAATGGCAGTTGGGTGTTGTCCCTTCCACCTTGAAGAATCCGTATCCAATCATTCACACTAATGGATGGAAAGGCCCTAGTGGCTCTTTGCCATACTATTAACTTACAATAATAATAATAATGAATTAGGGATCCTGAAAAATACTCCGCTCCCCCGAAACGATGGTCCTCTTGTTAGACAAGCATTCTGTGACATTAGATTGCTGGAAAAAAATTAGTTTAAGGCTCTTAATTGCTGATTACCTTTTTCAACATTCACAGGTTTGATCGGGCTGTAATTTTGCTCACTGTTTATAATGAGTATAATTAATCTATGTCCAGAGACATATTTTGTCTCAATATGTATGAGATATGAATCATAATGAGAGGCATTCAGTTAAAATTTGTACTATGGCCGTGATTCGAACTCGATATCTCCTGCTTACTAGGCAGGCGCTATACCACTAAGCCACCATGATTTAATAAATGCGGCGCTCCAGTCACGCCGCGGTGGAGTAGCCGAGCGCTCTAAAGCGTCTCGCTGCGGAGCGCGCGGTTGCTCGCCGTGGAGGTTCAAGTCCCCCCTGGGGCATGGGTGAGTGTGTTTGTCCTTAGGTTAGTTTACCTAGGTTTAAGTAGTCGGTAAGCTACGGACTAATGACCACGCAGTTTGGTCCGATAGATTTACACACATTTGAACATTTTTGAGCTCCAGTCACGGTCAGCATGGCCACTACGGTCGGGGGTTCGAATCCCCCTTCGGGCACGGATATTTGTGCCGTCCTTAGTGTTAGCTAGTTCGTAAGTAGTTTGTAAGTTTAGAGACTGATGACCGCGTAGTTAAGCCCCATAAACTATACAAACATTTGAACATTTAATAAATACTGCGCCTGCACGGACTGTGTTAGGGCATGTCTCCCTCCGCAACACAAACTTCAATTCTGCTCCATGTCCCCCTGTGTCACTGTTTTTCAACCTGTGGGTTGCGACCCCCAGGAGGGTCGGATTGCAAAATCTTACTCGGGGGGAGGACTGGTAGGAGGTCTTTGTTGCAGGAAAAAGTACTTGCACTACAAAATAACTAGGTGTTCAAGAACATAAAAATGCATGCCTAAGTGAAATTTATTTAATGTTAAAATTATGGAGTTTCTTGTGTAACACTGATTACTAAATAGATCACAAATTGTTTTAAAATATAGTGAGTTAATGATGAATCGCCAAACCTAAAAACAGGTTTCAGAAGCCAATCGATAGGCAAACGAACATGATACAGTGAGCTGTAGCGAAAGATTACATTTCTTTCCTTTGAGATAATATAGTTTTGTTACGGATCCTGAGATGGAGGGCTTACGAGAATATCTTTTATTTGGGAGAGGGTCGCCAGAATATTTTAGCTCGGAAGGGGATCGCATATTCGAAACGGTTGAAAAACACTGTCCTATGTAATAACTGCGTGTCAATTGTTGCCATTAACGCAATAACTGCGTATCAATGTTCCCATTAATGTTCATTGCTGGGGTGATATTCCGTTATCTGAGAGCCTCAGCAACATTGATACGTAGTTATCACATAGGGGTACATGAGGCAGAATTAAAGTTTGTGTTGTGAAGTGAGACATGCCTTAAGACAGTCCGCGCTGTCGCCGTATTCATTATGTGGTGGCGGATTAGTGGTATTGTGCCCAGTTATCCGGAGGTCGCGGTTTCGATTCCCGGCCAAGGCATAAATTTTAACTGAATGCATCTCGTTCTGATTCATATCTCTGACAGCAACATCGACACGGACGCGGACAGTGATAATCATTTCACAGACAATAATTAGTGTAACGTAGCAGTAAGAACAAATACGAAAGTTGATCATACAATGTAAGCTTTCACGGCCGGCGTCAACTTCATTTAAAACTTTAGGGCTCATAAGCCGTGGTCGATTTATAAAATTTTCCCCTTACGTTTCATCTTCGGCTGCGGAAGACATCTTCAGAGGTAGAATGGCGAACTGCGATGAGAACTTGAGGGAGCGCCGTATATATAGGCAATGTAGAGGGCACCACAAGACATCACGTGACGTCTGCTACGCCACTATCTCGGCTATTGCGAACATTCTTGGCAGAGAAGAATCGATTGTCATTTCTCTTGTGTAAAGCAGAAGTCCAAATTCTGTCTAATTTAACAGCTTCGCTTTCCTGTTAAAGTTATTACGATGTTTATAGATCCCTATTGCTTCTCTATATGTGCGCGCATGATAGTGCGAAGTTTTTGAGATGACACTAGTCTCATTAAATTTAATTTCATGATTGCCATCTTGGTATACATGTTACCGCTACGGCCGATTTCTCCGTGTGCCTCAGGCGGCAATTCCTTTTATTTTCGACCAGACGAGTATTGACGCTTCTTTTTGTAGTTCCAATGTAGACTGAACCACAGCTGCAGGGAATTTTATATACACCTGGTGTATTCAACGGAAGTCGTACATCTTTTGCAGATCTTAAATATTCTTTTATCTTACTTGTAGGTCTGAAAATGGTTTCTACCCCATACTTGTCCAGCACTTTTCCAATACGGTCTGTAACCTTATTTATGAACGGAAGAAAAACTTTCCCCTTAGGCGGTTGTTGTTCCTTGTTAACATTAACTTTCTCCCTGGGACGAAGGGCTCTGTCTTTGGTAGAATAACCGTTCTTCTGGAAGGTGGATCGTAAATGCTCCAACTCATCTTTTAAATAAGTAGGTTCACAAATTTTATGCGCCCTGTCAACCAATGTTTTAACCACACCTCTTTTTTGTCTGGGATGGTGGTTAGAGTCTTTATGCAGGTAACGGTCAGTATGAGTAGCCTTCCTGTAGACATTGTGGCCCTACGTCCCGTCCATGTGCTTGATTACAGAAACATCGAGAAAATTCAGCTGCCCGTTGCTCTCTGTTTCCATCGTAAATTGTATTCTGGGGTTGATACCATTCAGATGCGTTAAGAAGGCATCTAATTCCTCTGCACCGTGTTTCCATAGCACAAAAGTGTCATCGACATATCGATACCACCTAGATGGCTTTTTATTAGCAGTCTGCAACGCCTGTTGTTCGAACGACTCCATAAAAAGATTGGCCACTGCTGGACTCAGTGGACTGCCCATAGCCACTCCGTCAATCTGTTCATAGAACTCGTTGTTGTACTGAAAATAAGTAGTGGTGAGGCAGTGTCTGAACAATGATACTATGTCAGGTGGTAAAATATCCGCTAAGCAAGAGATAGCTTCGTTTACTAGAATCATCGTAAACAGAGACACTACGTCAAAGCTAACAAGAATATTACAATGGGCAACATTCATCTCTTTTAGTTTTTAATGAAATGAGCCGAATTTTTTATATGGTTGTCAGTTTTTCCAACATAGGGTTGCAACAACGAGGCCAGATGTCTAGCTAACTCGTGAGTGGGTGACCCAATGGCACTCACAATTGGCCTTAGCAGAATTTGTTATTTATGCACCTTTGGGAGTCCATATAGCCTTGGTGGATACGCTTCCGTTTTGCAGAGAAACTTCTTGTCGTCAGAAGAGAAGGAATATGCTTTCACCAGTTGATTAGTCGTCTTTAAAATCTTCGTAGTTGGATCCTTCTGCAGTTTTTTTATAGTTGTCTGGGTCCAAAATATCCTTAATCTTGTTATGATAGTCCTCACTCCTTAATACGACGGTTGCATTTCCTTTATCTGCGGTGAGAACCATGATGTTGGTATCTGCGCTCATATCTCTCAGCGCCTTCCTTTGTTCGTGAGACAAATTACTTTTTGGTGGTTTACATTTACGCAAAATTCTGGCTGTTTCCATTCTAATTACATCAGCAGACTGTTGTGGAAGTAGCCCGACGCCTGCCTCAATATTTGATATAATATCTTCCGTGGGTACTTTTTGTGGGGTCACTGCAAAATTGCCCCCTTTGGCTAGTACAGAAAGCTTACATTGTATGATCAAACGCCTCTACGGGGAGGACATGTCATCATCAGTTCGTCGACTGGAGGGACTGCGCAAGAAGAAGGCACAACAATTGTGTTCGCTGACTTTCCTGTTACGCTGCCAGGACATTTCCACCGTTCCGAAGTTCATAAAGGTGAAGAGGAAGTTCCGCTCGGCCCAAGCACACCGAGTTTACAACCGCATGGAAACAGCAATGCTGAGAGCGAGGATTCACCAGAGGAGACGACTACTAGCGGAAACTAGCAGTAAGCTATTACATCTTCACTTATTTATTAGCATTAGTATGCAGTGTTGGGATTGGAATAAGGTTGACAACCTAACGTTCAGAACCATGGAACGTAGAGCAGAGATTTCTGTCAGTAGACAGAAGAAGAAATTTTTTGGTCTCCAGAAGAATGTGTGTGTTGATTCAGTTGACGATAATTCCCGCACTGTTATCAATCTGTCTGATAAAAATCTGAGTGAAGTTGAAATTTCTGTACTAGCCAAAGGGGGTTATTCTGCAGTGACTCCACAAAACGTACCCACGGAAGATATATCAAATATTGAGGCAGGCATGAGGCTACTTCCACAACAGTCTGCTGATGTAATTAGAATGGAATCAGCCAGAATTTTGTGTAAATGTAAACCACCAAAAAGTAATTTGTCTCACGAACAAAGGAAGGCGCTGAGAGATATGAGCGCAGATACCAACATCATGGTTCTCACCGCAGATAAAGGAAATGCAACAGTCGTATTGATGAGTAAGGACTATCATAACAAAATTAAGGATATTTTGGACCCAGACAACTATAAAAACTGCAGAAGGATCCAACTACGAAGATTTTAAAGACGACTAATCAACTGGTGAAAGCATATTCCTTCTCTTCTGACGACAAGAAGTTTCTCTGCAAAACGGAAGCGTATCCACCAAGGCTCTATGGACTCCCAAAGGTGCATAAAGAACAGATTCCGCTAAGGCCAATTGTGAGTGCCATTGGGTCACCCACTCACGAGTTAGCTAGACATCTGGCCTCGTTGTTGCAACCCTATGTTGGAAAAACTGACAACCATATAAAAAATTCGGCTCATTTCATTGAAAAACCAAAAGAGATGAATGTTGCCCATAGTGACATTCTTGTTAGCTTTGACGTAGTGTCTCTGTTTACGATGATTCCAGTAAACGAAGCTATC
Organism: Locusta migratoria; assembly: GCA_026315105.1. NCBI lineage: Eukaryota > Metazoa > Arthropoda > Insecta > Orthoptera > Acrididae > Locusta > Locusta migratoria. Next base: position 433,134,900 of record CM048747.1, read on the forward strand.
TCTTCCTTAGCGGATATTTTTTCACCTGACATAGTATCATTGTTTAGACACTGCCTCACCACTACATATTTTCAGTACAACAACGAGTTCTATGAACAGATTGACGGAGTGGCTATGGGCAGTCCACTGAGTCCAGCAGTGGCCAATCTTTTTATGGAGTCGTTCGAACAACAGGCGTTGCAGACTGCTAATAAAAAGCCATCTAGGTGGTATCGATATGTCGATGACACTTTTGTGCTATGGAAACACGGTGCAGAGGAATTAGATGCCTTCTTAACGCATCTGAATGGTATCAACCCCAGAATACAATTTACGATGGAAACAGAGAGCAACGGGCAGCTGAATTTTCTCGATGTTTCTGTAATCAAGCACATGGACGGGACGTAGGGCCACAATGTCTACAGGAAGGCTACTCATACTGACCGTTACCTGCATAAAGACTCTAACCACCATCCCAGACAAAAAAGAGGTGTGGTTAAAACATTGGTTGACAGGGCGCATAAAATTTGTGAACCTACTTATTTAAAAGATGAGTTGGAGCATTTACGATCCACCTTCCAGAAGAACGGTTATTCTACCAAAGACAGAGCCCTTCGTCCCAGGGAGAAAGTTAATGTTAACAAGGAACAACAACCGCCTAAGGGGAAAGTTTTTCTTCCGTTCATAAATAAGGTTACAGAACGTATTGGAAAAGTGCTGGACAAGTATGGGGTAGAAACCATTTTCAGACCTACAAGTAAGATAAAAGAATATTTAAGATCTGCAAAAGATGTACGACTTCCGTTGAATACACCAGGTGTATATAAAATTCCCTGCAGCTGTGGTTCAGTCTACATTGGAACTACAAAAAGGAGCGTCAATACTCGTCTGGTCGAAAATAAAAGGAATTGCCGCCTGGGGCACACGGAGAAATCGGCCGTAGCGGAACATGTATACCAAGAAGGCAACCATGAAATTAAATTTAATGAGACTAGTGTCATCTCAAAAACTTCGCACTATCGTGCGCGCACATATAGAGCAGCAATCGAGATCTATAAACATCGTAATAACTTTAACAGGAAAGAGGAAGCTGTTAAATTAGACAGAATTTGGACTTCTGCTTTACTCAAGAGAAATGACAATCGATTCTTCTCTGCCAAGAATGTTGGCAATAGCAGAGATAGTGGCGTAGAAGACGTCACGTGATGTCTTGTGGTGCCCTCTACATTGCCTATATATACGGCGCTCCCTCAAGTTCTCATCGCAGTTCGCCATTCTACCTCTGAAGATGTCTTCCGCAGCCGAAGATGAAACGTAAGGGGAAAGTTTTATAAATCGACCACTACTTATGAGCCCGGAAGTTTAAACTGAAAATACGAAAGTGTCAGCGAATCGTCCCTTTGGTCACTGGCAAAACGGAAAACCTGTTAATATATCATAAAAAACAGAAGACCACTATAATCTGAATTAGTAATTAGTGTAACATACAGGTAATAGTAACGATCTATGAGGGTTGATGACTTTATGGGAATGCTGAGTTTGCGACCCTCAAGCATCAGGAGGAGTCGGACTGAACCTAACAGCTTCTCTTTCCTATCATCTTCTTCTATTAACATAAATTCATGTTAGTCTTTCAGTTTCTTTTTCCACATAAACGTCCGTACTTGCCCTTATACTTTATTTCTCTTGGAATGGATACATATTACTTAATATTTCTAATTGTTATTTATAGTTTTATTTCATATGTTAGTGTTATGATCAAGGTGAGTTGAAGTGCTGGGTTGGATTGTGTGTGGTATTCTTTTAAGTAACATTTCTATTACTCCCAACCAAATTGAATCAATTAGCCAATGCCCAAATTAATATAGAACTCTTAGACTATTGTAAAATCACTTAACATATCCTTTCAACACAGTAAGGCACGAAATATTCCTGCATTATAATTTATGATAAAACAGCAACTAGGCCACAGGGTTATACTAAATTTACCCAGATTAATTCAAAATTTTAGGAAGTGCCTCCTTTCTTAATAATAACTACTATATAAGTGGTAACAAAAACAGTAGCAATTTAAGTAAGTCTCCTAATCTTTTAACTAAAAGACAAGAACCAATAACAGGAAATCACAACGATTGAAATAAGTCTGACAATTTTCCCACTGTTATGTCCAAGGGCATGAACGTCACTTCACCAGCACCTCAAGTTCTTCTCGCAAGATGGGCCTGCCACATGCACTCCATTGTTATCGAACCCCTACTTATGTTCAAAAGCACAACAGCTTTCGCCTGCGGACCGGTAATAGTTTGTTGAGAGAAGGCGGTACACCTTCAGCCCTCAGTAACGAGAAAACTTCCACCATTAGAACTGTCTGTACACAGTCCAACTTAGCCACCCCGTATGTGGCGGTATCGACTGCTGCTGCGACGGCGTCATCGTGTTGTCAGCGTGGAGTTGCGCCCAGGGGCAAGTACACGGCGAATGACCCCGTAATTAAGTCCCTTAAGCTTAACAAACATTTGAACATTTTGACGTTCGCGCCAAACAGCGCAGCAAGTTGCCGCAGCGCTGTCAGTACGCTCCCTCCGCGGGAATTTGAATAGTGTCGATACAATATCGGCGCAGTTAGTTAAGCTGTATATTGTTGAAGTTAACTAGATATAGGAAGAAATTGAGTGTATGAAACAGTTAACAGTGCAAAATACGACCTGTTTTAGCATCCAGACGAGAGGTCATTGTAAACGACCTCAAAATAAATAAAGAATAAATAAATAAATAAAAGTGTTAATTACTATTTAATTAATGCACAAACTCTCATTGTCATAAGGTCAGGACAAGGTGGCATAATACGAACTTTGTGTGCGGCTAGGAAAAGTCTGTGCTCAACAAAATAATGACACCATCGAATGTTAACCAGTTATTCATCATTATCCCTTGAGATATACCTAAATGACCTTAAGGACTTACAGTGTCTAAGTTTGAAACGTGTAGTTCATAAACATCTCTAGCGTGAAATGAGCAGTTGTGCTGACAGTGGACGCGCTGCCCCGTTAGCGGGCAGCGGCCGCTGACTGCTGACTGCTGACTCGCTTGGCCGCGCGCACCTTTGCCGACAGTAACAGGCGCGCCGCCTCCTCTACAAAGGCGCCGCCTCCTGCCTCCTGCCGCCTGCCGTAAGTAAGGGCCTGTTACTGTCGCGACCCGCCAACGACAAAAGAAAGCGCGCGAAAAGCACACACCAGCTGACGCGGACGTCTGCTGTCCTGACACGCCACTAACAAAAGCGCGAGTGTAATGTAGCATACACGCGACAGCGAAAATAAGGCCAATGTCAGGTACATCTCTAGCCTTTGTTCCTAGCAATTAACTTTTCTTACTATCGCTTTCCAGCTTATTCAGATGAATAATTGTGTAGTGTTTCTACTCTTTGTAAGCACTTCTCTGTTTATGGCTTTGTCATTGCGCCTAACGACAGTGATCACAATAGGTTGTCCCAAAAAGAATGATCAGATTTTAACTTGTAATAATACTGAGAAAAATGTCACTAGGTACCTAAACAGCGCTATATGTAAGCGGCATGGTCTAGAGTTTCAGAAAAAAAGATCCGCTAATTGTCTCAGCAAGCGCTGACCTGGAGCGTGCAGCCAGTCTCGCGCAATATGGCGTCCGTGCAACAGAAGGCCTATTGTAACTTATACCTGGCGTCACGTAAGAAGGTGCTTTGCGTATAGAGGCGGAGCGATAGGGGAAGTGAGGAGGGGAGGAGCTACGGCCGAGCGCCAACTGTTGTGTCTCCGGGAGAAACACTGCGAAACTCACGGCCAGCCACGCGCCTACAGAATGAACATGATTGACTGTCATTGCGGTAATGGAGGGGGATGCGCAGAACAGCTGAAAACTGGGCCGCCTTCGTAGCTGACGCCGGCTATAATAGGAATCAATCAGTGATCACATTTCAGCGGGCATTTCATATTCGATTTCTTTCTAAAGCACCATCACCAAAGAACATTCGATGGTGGTATTAACAGTTTGAAAAAACAGGGTCCCTCTGTAAAGGCAAAAGTGGAACAAACAGTGGAACAAATGCGACGAGCATTTCAGCAGAGCCCCTACAAGTCTACGCGTCGTGATAGTACAGAACTTGCGTTTCCGCGCATGGCAGTGTGGCGTGTGGTACTGCGTCGTTTAGCCCTCAAACCATACAGATTACGACTGGTAAGAGCTCTTCGAGATACTGACAAAGTGAAGCGAGTGGACTTTAGAAATGCTATTCCAGAGGACATGAAAGACGACAATGTCACAGTTGATATTCAGCAAAGAGACAACTTTCTACATCGACGTTAAGGTTCACCATCATAATATACTGGGGTCTCAATCCTTGTGAAACGAACAGGAACGTGATTGACCAAAAGTGAACGTTTTTGTGCTGTTTCGCAAAGCAAGGTTTATGGACTCTACGTTTTTGAGGAAGAAACCGTAACAGCACACTGATATCTTGCAATTCTACGAAACTGGTTATTCCCACAACTTGACTGTAACAATTTCATCTAAGATGGAGCACCACCACAAAGGAACAACAACGAGCTCAGTTTCCTCAGTGCCGATGTGCCTAAACGTTGGGTAGGGCGTAAATGACTGCGAGACCAGGCTTTACAGTCTTGGCCTCTAAGGGTTTCCTGAATTAACACCCTGTGATTTCTTCCCGAGCGGATATGTTAAACAATGAGTTTAAATTCATGCCTTACCTCGTGACACTGATGAACTAGAAACCAGCTTCAGTGAAAGAAGACATCTTACGCTCAGTTAGGGATGAATTCGGTTGTCGGCTAGATGCCGTCCGTGAAGCCAATGGTGGACATATTGAACATGTAAGATGGATTTTTATAAACTTCTGTCTTTTGTGTGTAATTTGGTAGGCAATTTGTAGGTGTTAAGCCCTTCTTTCTAATAAATAATTCTATTTAAAATCGGGTCATTCTCCTTGGGACACCCTTTGTCATCTCCAAACAGACGAAGTACTCAGTTGGTCCTATCAGGACAGTTAACAGCCACGGCGGAGCAGCCGAGCGCATTGAGGCGCTTTGCTCCGATGCGCGAGGCCATTCCCCTCTCGGGCATGGATGTTTGTGTCGTCTTTAGTATAAGGTAGTTCATAAGTAGTTAAGTCCCATAAGCTATACAAACCATTATTGTTGTTGTCTCTAACGTTAGTTACCATAACCAGACTATTTACCCACAGTCGGAAAGAAAAACTGATACATCCTCTTAGAGTTATCGAATTCACTGGATGTCACAGATAAAACAATGCATAATAATAAAATTATCACATTTACACATCTGTAGCTCAAGCGGTACTGAGGAACCAGGTGTCGATCCATTATGAAACACCCATAATGGTTCGTGCTGTGGCTTCCATGGCCGGCAATGCAGTCAGCTTGCTTGCTTGATTTGCTGTGGATAGTTTGAAACACAGCGCTTGTATTCTCGGTATTATCAGGCGTTTTCACCCTTTTCGGAGACCAAAATTGCCAATACTATCATCGCGAACACTACCCGTTCTCTCAAACTTGCGAAACAAATTCTTGATCGTTAGCACGCTTGGACCGGTTATCTTCAGCTTGAGCTGAAGCTATGCTCAGGCACGCTGCACCTGACATATTCACGCGCAAATGTCCAACAAAACCATGCGACCGCGACCGCGACCGCGACCGCGACCGCGACCGCGCCTGCGCACACTAATCCCAACCTTGTCCTGCGCCTAACCATGCAGACTGCAAGTGCTAACGTAAACCGTCCAGGTGTTGTGACGATTTATTCAATATAGTTCGATACATTTTACTCTGTATGTTGCACTGGATATAACTTTTTGCCATGTAGCATGTTCCATTTAAATATTTTGCAAGTAATGGCCTGTTGTAGCACGTGAAACATCACCTGCCTTGTAATATCATAAGGCACGTATCATGTCACTTGATGTATCATGCAATGACACTTTGTATTCTAATGCAACACATGACGAGATATGACACGTTTGCTTAATGACATACAGCGCTCCTTGTTATATCATACTGTAACACATATATAAGTCATTTTGACAATGAACTGAATCGCCCAATTCTACACCTCCCTGAACCCAACAACCCCCCCCTCTCCACCATAGAGCTCACAATGATTGTATTGGAAATTTGAGCTGTAAAAAAATGCTGTGAAACCATTTTACTTTATGGATAATTAATAGAGAATGTAATCATTCAGTAGAACAGTTACTTAATTTTTAGATATGTTTCATGCGACATAATAAATCAGTAGTTTTCATTATCTATAAATCAATCATAATAATGTATCAGCTAGTAAATACAATCAGCAGACTGTAGATACTTTTAGTTTTGCAACTACAGTTTGCTTCCAGAACATAACATTCGCTGGGTCGCTCTCTTTAACGATTACATCTTCACTGTACCTTATGCATAAGAAATGGGATACCCTCTTCAAATCAGTTCGCAGCAGTTTCATAGCAAAATTCTAGAGCATAATATTCCCGTGTTGAGATTTCATTTGCATTCTTGTTTTTATGACATTCCATAACTCGCGCCATGATATATAGCGCAGAGGCAGCGTGCGGAAAATTAGACTGGACTGGAGTCGAGGATATAAGCGTATCGAGACTGCTGTTGTGCTACTGCGGACGTTATTTGGATGCAAAACGAGAGCAACGAATAGGACTGTTACGCGCTAGAAACAACTGAAACTTCCTGGTATTAGCTGTAAATAAATCCGGCTTTATGGTACAGTGCCAAATGCAGAATTCAGAGAAAACAAAGAAAAGAATATGACGACCTGCTATATATTAAGAGAACCGATAAATAAAATCCATGAACCACCCGTATTAAAGCACATACAAGAAATTTCTGAAATTCATTTTGACAATATTGAAGTGAATACGGAAATGCAATATTTTCTCAACCAAACATTAACAGAAACGAATAATTCAGCGCTCACTTAGAAATACAAGTTTATTATCTAGAACATTATAACTTCTGGTAAACATCATAATATTAGGCCAGTAAACAATATAGGGAGGAGATGCATATGCAGTATGCTGCACCTAAGTGTTCCTGCAGTATGTATGATGTTTACTACTCGGTTTCAATCAGATGAAACTCACGTGAAGGATAGCCCTAGAAACCGCCATCACATGTTTCCCACCGATTTTTTTCTGTCAGTTATGAGATTATGTTTTGTGCAGCATTTGCAAATATTACTTGACCCACACGTCTCCTGCGGTATAATGTATTAACACTTTCTCAAACTGTGTATTGCCGAACACTGATCTTCGTCAGTTGGTATAAGGGCTTCGCCCATAACTACAAGTAACGTAAACCTTTTATTCACGTTTTGTCGACAGTTATTTAACGCATACTACGATTTGTGTGCTATTATTTATGATTTATAATTAAAGTAACCACTGGTTTTTCTTTGCAAAGTACAAGAGTTCTTAGTGTTCCTTCAGTGCCATTGCAATAAAACTATTCCATCGATATTTTCAAATTTCCAGGTGTTTGTAGTAAGGAATATTCCATACAATGACAAAATTATGACCAGCAGTTTGACCCATCAAGCCGAAATGAACTCTGAAACGTCATACCTCATAGAAAGACATCAGCTTTCTGCAGTAATTTAGGTTACGTTACTAACACTAAAAGTGGGCCTTCGCGATCGCCTTTTGACAGCTCGTAATTTAAATGAAAATAAGGCTTAACCGTTAATCTGAGACTAAAATTGAATAAGCGAATTTGTAGCGGAGTATCTTCTCTACATCTTTGCTCTCTTACGTTTTCTACATATATCTCATCGTTTCAGATATATTTGCAAAAATAACAGCTATTTGACGACGCCGTCTGTCTGTTGGTCTATAACGTGTTCCCCGTTTTTAGGTCGAACCATTCAATCGATCGGCACCAAATTTTACAGACGTAATTGTTGGTAGCCACCTACCAGAATCTCCCTTTTTCATATATTTCGAAAAAAAGTTTAGTAACACTAAAAAGGACTGCAAATTTCATAAAGGAGAATTGTGTCATTTCAAAAGGGACACGTATGAAATTGCTACTGTGGAAGTATGGAAAGTGCTCAAAGACACAAACCTCTCTCCTACATACAGTAAATACATTACTTCAAACAATTGTGGGATCAGGTGGGTAATCAAACACAGTATATATATATTGTAATTTATTTTATGCAGATATTGCTTACAGTTGTAATTTGTGTGTGATACAGTTCGATATTTTGCTGTCTCAACTTAAAAAAATAAATAAATATAAATAAATGAAATAAAAAATAAAATAAAACTTAATTTTTGCAGTAAAATTAGCAAAAGATCCGTGTGAAGTACCGGCTACTACCTGCTGAGAAACCTTGTTCGATGACTCAAATTAAGACCGGCTTGGTGAAATTACTCTAATAACAGGAAGTTAACGATACAGTGGTCAATATATGTAGCAGCTTACACGAAATTACACACAGGCATTAATAAACAAGCCACCTCAATTAAAGTTATTTCATAAAGGCGGCTAAGAAAATTATTTATGGCGCAACGGAACTTAAACATAAAAAATAGCAACTGAGCTTGTTCTTAGCACTGGTGAGAAACAATATTAAATAAAAGGGGGAAGGTGCTCGAAAACTACAATTAATAGGCAAGTCAAAATTATACTGAACTTGTTTACTCAGGTCGAACGCAATCAAAATGGGGAACCAATTTTTTTAATACAATAAAAATCCATCCCATTTACATAATCTAATACTGACGATGCCCAGCATTGAATTTAACATAAATTACACAGAACTTATCGCTACGGGAGGGGGGGGGGGAGGGTGGCAGGATTTACAAACAACACTCACTTGCTCACACACCCGCAATGCAACAGCGAAACTCGCCAAAATTAGCGTGCTGAAACAAGGCAGAAGCTAGATTAGACCGCGAGCAAACATGCTAACGGCGATACACGGCTACGTTACATGATCCCACTCCACTGAAGGTGAAGTGGTAAAAAATCGGATTCATTACACAAAATCACGGCGCACTCTTAAGCTGCGATCTGAGAGTAAACTATCGAGGCACTGGTTTATGAGAAGTGGCGTGAATTCAGGTGACTAGCTGCAAACCCCTGAATTTGGAGTTCGGACCCACAGGGTTCCGAAAACCGATAAACTCAATTTCCCAAAAATAAAGTAAATTAACTACGGCATGCAACCCCTAGAACTGCGTAGAATTTCATAAGGAAGGAGGTTGTACAAGGCTCGGAGGGAATTACTGACAAAGACTGAGTGCATACTGCAAGTTCGGAGAAGACACAGCACAACCAAAATAGGCGGGGAGAGAAGATCGTGAAATGTTGGTGGAAATCAGAAGGATACAGGCATAGTTACTTGCCTGATGGGCATGGAACAAACAATAGTGGAGGCTGAAGGCGTTTTTCTGAGAACCAACCACGTGAAACACATTTCACTCACGGGAGGAAACGATAAAAAAGATTTCACATGCACTGTACAAAAGTGAAGATATCGTCCGTTAGAAATCGGGCCCCACAAAGCTAGAAAGAATTTATACAGAGTTCGTACACCGCCACGTAATCACAAAAGGTTGGAATATACCAGGCCGTTTTCCAACTGCAACGAGTAACACATACACCGCATTTATCTATTGGAAATCACTGGATTGAAAAACTAGGACACATTTCCGCGCAGGACCGGAAAAAATATTCCGAATAATCAATCTAAGATCAAGAGTCTAAGTTAAACATCGTTGACATTGATCCCTACCATCTCCGCAGACACAAGAGCAGAATCAACCTTACTGCGGTACGAGTACAAAGTGAAGATCGAACGGCCAGGAGGCGGGAAAGCTGTCAGAAACCAGGAAACCCAAGGGAACATCGGTGGTGGGGAGAGAAGATCGCGAGACTCGGCCTGGGGAGGGCTCGTCGACTGGCTTGTAACCAAAGGGTGTAGAAACCTCTGGTCGCATCAGCAGCAGGGATTGGTAATGACTAACTATCGACAATGAGCCAGAGAGAACCATGCAAAGCGAGCTATTATCACTCACATTCAGACAGCCATTAGATCCTCGCACATCCACTTAAAAGTAAAACAAGTACACATTCTCACAGAGACACTGGCGTAGCGGAGAAGTCTTACTTATTGCTACATTCACAACCACAATAATAAATTATTAAAACAACAAAATCCTAGCAATATTAACCAACATGAAATAAAAATGTTATTCCTCATGGCTCGGAAACAGTGGGGTTCTAGTTTTAATAAAATGCTAATCTAGCGACATCAAATAAATTAGAATTTTATAATAAATATATGGAAGGCGACAGACGGTCCTCTTGCAGTGTTTGATACCGTCGGACGGCCAGTACATTTGCACACCTGCGTGGCATGAACAGTATATGCTTTGCCATTTGTCAATGAATACAATATCCAGTTCTGCAACCGTTGTGGGAGGTGCTGGTATGCCTCCAATGCGTCTGCCAAGTTCTTCGCAGATATGCTCAATCCGGTTCGAGTCTGGTGAACAAGGTGGCTGCTCCATTCGTTCAACTCCCTCAGCTTCAAGCACGTTGTGAAGTGCAGCTCTATTTTCGTCCCCCCGAAGGAACCATCTGCAACGTTGAATCTGTACGTCCGCCAATACTGATCCCATCCCACACCATTCATCCACCACCATGATGTGGTCATGTTTCCCGCACGTAAAAAGGATTGTTCCGAGTTCAAAGTACTGTCCAGATGAGGGAACGACCATTGACCGTCGGAACACAAAATCTTGACTTATCTGTGAACAGAACCCAGCGCCATTCCTTATGACTCTAATCCTGATGTTCCTCTGCCAAGTATCTGCGGGATAAACGGCGTTGAGGTTTTAATGGGACACACACCATACGTCTTCGTGCGTAATGGCCACATTTCCGAAGGCAATTTCAGTGTTGATATCGTGCCTCCTGTTGTCTGGAGGGTACGTTCCAGCCAGGTTTCATTCCGCCTCCATCCCCGATCAGCTGTTGAACGGAAATAACGGTCATCTCTCACTGATGTTACCCGTGAACGACCTTGGCTTTGCCTCTTTTAACGGTTCCTGTTGTCTGAAATCGCATCCAGGTACTGGAATTTAAATTTTGGGACACTCGAATAGCTGTAGCTACCTCCCTCTGTCCCGCATCCTAAATTCCGATGGCACTCCATGCCTTAGCTTTGGGTAAGTCACGTTGTTGTTACATTGTCCTACCTGGTCACTACAGTGTGTGAATCCAAGTGCTTATATAATTCGTTTGGTACAGTAAACTCGACATCAACCCCCTCTACAGCAACTTTCTGTTATTACCACTATCTCGGTTGCGGTAATGTTGTTGTCTACAATCTGTAGAATGGACAAATAGACGTCGGACCGTTTTAGTTAATTCTGCCGATGACACAACTAATACTCTTATTGTTTTACCCAGTGCAGTAGAACAACTGACACATTTGACAGTAAATGACAGAGGAAATCGGAGAAGGGAAGGAGTAGAAAATAATAAAATTACAAAATCTATACATTTAAAGAAGAGTTTCGATTTTATTTATGTAGTTACGATCGTATGTTATGTAATGTTGGTTTAAAATTTGTGGTACAGCTATGGAAAATTGTTGCCAAATTCTTTTCAGAACCCTTCTGTGGTAATGGGGCATTATTTTCTGTGTAGAGCACCTTAAAATTTGACGCATTTCACTGCCTACCTTTAAACGTTTCTTATAAACTTAAATTCTATCCGCACAACAATAATATGCCTAATAATTGTAGAAGACTGAAACAATAGAACAATCTATAGGATTTAAATCTTCAATTACACCACGAGTTGTTTAAAATATAGAAATGAAGTTGTATTATAATCTGCTTTATCTTAGAAACAAACTTTTGCGCTCCTAATGACTAACTAACTGGTTTCTGTTTTTAAAGTTAGCAGGTACATAACAATTATCTTCAAAGATGAGCATGTAATCAAGGTAAAGTCAGCTCTGAGAAATATTACATAAAATTTGCCTGAGGTGAAAAATCGCGTCTGATATTTCTACAAACAAATTACGATTTCATATACCAAATAAACTGAACGGATATATTAGTTATTGTTACGCCAATTTTAAATACGAGTTTTTTTATATCACTGATATATAACTGAAAGTACTCTTCAGTTTACTGTCAATAGACGTCAAGAATAATTCTCTCGTCTTGATTGATATCAGTATTGTAATGCGACTGTGAAATGGTGTGCGAATAATAAAAGGAATGTTCTTGTCATCGTCAGCCGAGATGGAATGAAACGTTGTGAGCTATGTTACCAGTTGAGTTATGGAAAATGCGACTTACGATTCTGAATCAGATTTCTGTGCGATCATCCTGCATTCCATGACCCTGCTACCTAGATGCTGCTTACAGTCCAACTGTTACCTAAATTGGTGCACCTTTATTTATCGTATTCATCCGGCCATAGACACTGCCATCCAGTTTTTTGGTCTACCTGCAACTAACGCCTTCGCCCTTTGAAACACACTCACATGGAAGGCCGTGATTGTCCTCTCACCAACTGAATTTTACTTTACAGTTTGTTAAAGAATAATAATTTACCTTGAGAATCATCCACACATGGTTCTTCGTATGAAACGTTGCTTATGAATATAGTAAAACATTAAAAAATACCCGCCGCGATGGAGTGGCCGATTGTTCTAAAGCACCTTGCTGCGGAGCGCGCGGTTGCTCGCCGTCGGAGGTTCGATTCCTCCCTCAGTCTATGTGTGTGTGTGTGTGTGTGTGTGTGTGTGTGTGTGTGTGTGTGTTTGTCCTTAGGTTAGTTTAACTTGGTTCCAATAGCTTCTAAGTCTACAGACTAATAACGAAAGAAGTCCCATACACTCGCTGCGGAGCGCGCGGTTGCTCGCCGTGGAGGTTCGAGTTCTACCTGGGGCATGGGTGTGTGTGTTGTCCTTAGGTTAGTTTACATAGGTTTAAGTAGTTTGTAAGCTACGGACTGATGACCACGCACTTTGGTCCGATAGATTTACAAACATTTGAAACATTTGAAGTCCCATAGATTTTCAAGAAATACCCTACTCTTCATAACAATATATTATTTATGTAGTTTCATTTAGATCCATTTCAAAGATCATGGAAGTTCAACTTGTCACGGAGCTTGGATTTTGATGTTTTCTAAATAAAAAACTCTAACTTTTATTGTGTAGTTTTCATTGTTACACCGTAACTTTCACAACTGATGTTTGGTTCCATTTCAAATCAGAAACTCTTTGATGTAAAACTTCCTGCTAGATTAAAATTGTGTGCACGTCCGGGATTCGAACCGCTAACCTTCCCTTTCGGTGGCAAGCGCTCTACCAGCTAAACCACCGGGGAAAGCCCGAAGGTTCGTCCCCTAAGCAATGCTTCAACCGGTATGTCATCGCTTTCCTTCCAAAATTTACAGAAGTTCTCCTGTGAACCTTTCTGGTATTCCTTCCCTAATTATCACATTGTCATTGTCTATTCTTCCTTTTTTTGCGGGAGCAGCACTCATGGAAGGAAAAATACTTCGGATACGTGCTTAACGGCATCTGAGGAAATGTCCCCAGAATGATATTTTCACTCTTTTCTTGAACGAATGTTTTCCTGCAAAGTCCCCTGGAGATGTTCTGTTAAGTTTGGAAAGTAGGAGACGAGGAACTGGCGGAACTAAAGCAGTGAGGACAGGTCGTTAGTTGTACCAGGGTGGCTCAGTCGCAGGAGCGCTTGTCCGCGAAAGGTCTAAATCTCGGCCTCTCAGACAGTTTTTAACCTGCCAGGAAGTTTCATATAGCGCACACTTCGCTGTAGAGTAAAAATATCATTTCATATGATATAGTTCGATTGTGGTGTTACAGCTTGTTGCTTAAAATTTTCTGCTAAGTGGATTGAGTGACTTCTCGTGTACTGAAGCAGAAGTGCAAGTAATGGGCTATGCAACAAGCTGTCTACCTGTAACTTGCAATGAAAGAGAAATTGCGATTATGTTGATAACATCAGAAAGTGAAGAAGCTGTTTCAAATTTTCAAACGTGTGTTAAATAAGGTAGAAAACTGATCAGTGACTGGTCCCTACAGTTACTAACTACTCAAAATAAATTATGATAAGGACAATACACACACACACACACACACACACACACACACATACAGGAAGACTCGAACGTCCGACATGAGTGGCCGCCTAATGTTTGGTATGGTGCGTTAGAACGCACGGGCATTCAGAGCGACAAGTTGCTTCCTATATTCCGTTCACCGAAACGAGAGACGGAGTGTAAATACAAAAAGACGTGTGGCTAGGAGTGGGCCGATCGCAGTGGCTGAGCGGTCTGCGGCGAGCCAGTCACAGTCTACACGGCCGCTACGGTCGGGGAGTTCGAATTCCCCCTCGGGCATGGATATTTGTGCCGTCTTTAGTATAAAGTAGTTCAGAAGTAGTTGACCCGCAGTTAAGTCCCTTAAGCTTAACAAACATTTGACCATTTGCTATGGGTGGACAAAACACGCTCAGTGTTGCTGCAACCGTTTCAGGTGTAAGGTCGCAATGTGGTTTGTTACATATCAGTGGTATCACAAGCCGAACATTTTTACAGTTCTTTCCTCTTAATAATGTGTAAAATGTAGTTCTCCGCAAATTTCCCAAATATCCATGTTAATGTACGACAGCAAGCATTTTGTCTATGTCTATAGGTTTCTATAGTGGTTTTCTTACTTTTTTTCCTTTTTTTGTGAGACTTCAAAGAGTGTGAGGCTTTCTACTAATTACTAATTTACCACAAGATTCTCTGAGGATTGACCAACTGCGGTAGATGCAGGTGTTTTCATAACAATATCCGACATAGACTTTTATTGGCACAATACACCACGAATCTCAGATTCTCTGAAGGAATTAATGATTTCTTTATTGATCGCTGCTTGGGTGGATTAAAAATCGAGGGTGACATAGTGAGTTTACTCTTACTTGACAGTAACGAGAAAGAAAGAGAGGAACGGATTATGAACGCTGAATGTGATTATAAACACTAATACTTGTGCTACTATTCAGCAAATGGTTTTTCAATCAGCGTATATTATCACAGCCATATATATATATATTAAAAACACATTTCACGTGAAACGTACGCGACGACACAGACAGCACAAAATGATCAAACGTTTGTAAATCTTATCGGACTCAACTGCTGGGGTATTAGTTCGTAGCTTACAAACTACTTAAACCCAAGCTAATGGACAACACACACTCAAAGGGGGACTCGAACCCCCGACGGCGAACGGCCGTGCGCACCGCGGCACGGCGCCCCGATGCGCACGGCTTATCCGCCGCGGCATAGAGAGCGCACCCTATTTGTCCACCCCTGGTCACACGCGTCACTGTGTTTACAGTCTCTCGTTTCGGTGAACGGAGTATAGACTCCATATTTCACACGGAGGTGAGTCTTGAAATTCATACAGGACACGGAAAAACTGCTTCAGAAATTCGTTTTTCGCCTTTTCGTAAGTCGTGTCGCATGTAAAGCAGGTAGGGGGTGGGGGAAGGGCTGCCACGTGGTGGTGACCGCCCTGGGCGCCCCAGCGCGACCTGCTGACAAATCATGCTGGCCGGCCGCCAGAGCTGCAGGCGAAGACAAATGTGCCGTAAATCACTGGACGGCCACATATACGTGGCCCAAATTATACTGGCTCTGTCGGAAGTACTGCTCTAGAATTATGGGACACGTTCCTTACACCCAAACAACAAAGGGAATTCAAATAAAAAGTATATCCAGGAAACCGTCTTATCCCAGTCGGTAATCAAAGCTTACGTTCTAAGGCTTTCCACGTGTAAGCCTACTTCACTTACTTGTACATCCCTATATCCCATTGCATGCAAAGTAGTTTTTTGTTGCCGTGGTGACTACATTCGACAGCCCCGTGGCTTCACTGTGCCCATGTGTACCTGTATTGAACTTAATTCGTTAACTGACAGTGCTCCAATCGAAATGTATGTCTAACCTATTCAGAACTTAACCGTCCGTCGCCCACTTGGTGTCCTCCTTGAACTCAGTCACACTCCACCCCCCCCCTCCCCAGTCACCATATTAATTACCCCCTTCTTGAGTAGCCTCCTCCTCAGTAGGGTCCGAGACGCTGACAACTATCCAGCAAGTAAGGAACCCTTAATTTTTTTCATTATTTGAAGGAAAAGTGTGGTTGGGGGACGCACGGATTCCACGTGGGTATCCGAGTAGAAACAAGGAACTGATGCATGTGGAATCATGTTTCCTTGATTTTCCAAAAAATTAAACTATATAGGTATTATAGTGTAGGTATTACATAGGTATTATAGTGTACGTATAATATTATATCAACTGTGGGAAAAACAGGACAAAAGGAACTAAAAATGTATATAGGTATTATTTTCGTTGTCCACGTAATCAATAGAACAGGTTAAAAACTTAAGTACGTAGTATTTTTTATCCACAATATTATTTATTTACTTGTTTTAGCAGCTTTCGACTTCTTAGGCCATCGTCAGAAAACTTCATACTAAACAAATAATCCACATGTAACATTGAGGTTACATATACATCTTTGTATACGTAACCTCAATGTTACGTGTGGACTATCTGTTCAGTATGAAGTTATCTGACGATGGCATAAGAAGTCGAAAGCTGCTAATAGCAAGTACATAAATAATATTGAGGAACAAAAATACTACGTACTTAAGTTTTTAATGTCTTTGTTCCTCCAAGCACTGACGGAATATTCCATATATAGAACAGGGAATAAGGTACTGTTCTTTTGTCCATACTGATATCTTCGAAACGACGTAGTTTTCCCAACATCAATGGAACAGTTATCTATTTGTGTTGCTTTTGCTGGGAAATATCTGGTTGTTTGCAAGGACCTTCGTTCGTCAATGAGCAGAATGAGAGAGATAAGAGAGAGAAGATCCACTTGAAGATTTTGAAGAAATAGAGAGTGAAGTGGATGACCATATTATGTCATACTTTGATATAGTGTCTGAAGAGTTTGTCGTTACTCTTGAAGATGTCGTTACACTTGGATCCCTTAAAACAGCCAAATTTAGACAACCCTCAAGTGAGGTGCTATTTTGGGGAAAGATGGAGAGACAGTTTGGATGACTGATAAATTCTGTAAGCGGAATTCCCCGAAGGAGCATTATTATACACCTTCGCTGTGAAAAGGTGATACTCGAACAAGGAAAAGTATTACCTTCTTCTTTGAATTATTCATAATTGTATATATATTCAAAAACATATGTACTTCACACAAATGAAAAAAACAGTAAAGGTAGGCGTTGGTCCCAAAGTTGGAGAGGTACATAAGAGACATTGAAGTAATTTTTTTTATAAATGTTTCTACATTTACGAGAAATCACGATGTTTTGAAATTGAGTGTACTGTCGAGTATGTATGTGTTTGTGCTGACAATAAATTACTTATGAGTATTGGTCTCTACGTTTTGTTGTACAACAGTGACCACAAATCTGAACCATTTTCTTGCGTTTTTGCTTTTCGGAAATAACTGAATGCATTTTACATGTTTCTCCGTTCTACCAGCCACAGTTCTGCTTCTCGAGGCTTGTAATTCCGAATATGGAGACGAATGTATCCTTGAATACGTTAAATACCCAAAGATAATTCAGTACTGGTCGTAAATTTGTTTATTATTACAGATAGACTTTTACTGATCTAGCCACAAACGACATCTACAAGCATATAGAAATGATGTTATCCAGAGTGCAAATCAGTAATGTTTCTTGTCGATTTTGCAAGTGCAGAAAATGGATTTTCAATAGCCGAAATCAATCTGTGATAATAATCAAGCAAATTTACGACCAATGCTGAATTTTCTTTGGATATTTATTATTTCATGGTCGTGGTGCACACTGCTCCTAAAGAAGTATTCATTTCCTGAATAGGTTGTTTGATGACTTGACGCCGCTCCAGTGCGGTTAAACAGAGGGAGAGTGAAAAGCGAGAGTCGATTCGGACGGAACCCACGTGGGAGACGGTGACCCAAGCTCGGTTGATTCCAGGCATAATACAACCTGGGTAAACAAAAATAAACTTGTGTATCATACAGCCCCAGTACTTTTATCGTCTTGTCTTCCAAAGGACCTAGTTGGTATGACAGACGGATTGTTAGCAGGGGACCATGACCGTGGCACGCACATAACCCAGGCTTAGACCCTCTCTGTTATTATCTTTGCGAATATCTGAAAAAAAGCAGTTGAAACGAAACTTAGTCACATTGACACAAGGGTGAAACGCGGCCGCATTAAATTAACTGATGCCGAAGGAATTTCATTCTCACATACGACGGCAAAAATTATGGGTCAAACATAGTAATAACTACGGTTAACTAGATACACAGGAACACGCGAAGTCCATACGATTTATATTAGAAGCAAGATGAAGGAAAACTTAAAGTTGCATTTATAGCTTTCGTATATTAGGAGAAAAAACTTGAAAAAATCGACTGAAATACATGCTTTAAAGTTCTGCAGGTAGCAGGGGTAACATAAAAAGAACGACAAGTTATGTACAAGTTGTGCAGAAGCCACACATCCGTCGAAGTAATGTCTAAACGTGGTGTGCATTTTGACCTCTCTATCTACATTATTCCGTGATTTATTAAGTTTTCAAATTTATACTGACATTTTGATCACCCTGTATGATGGAATCATCTCGGGAAAAAAATTTGCCGGAGGTAAAATAGTTCCACACTCGGATCTCCGAGCGGGGAATAATCAACAGTGTGTAATCACCTGAAAAAGCCATTCTACTGATCGGAATGTGGAATACATTAACCTATAATCGGGAAAATTTAAAAAGACAATTAATAGGTTTAAGTTAGATATAGTGGACCTTAATGATGATCGGTGGAAAGCGGTACAGTATTTCTGGTCAAGTGAGTGCAGGATTATAAATACAAAATCTGTTGCGAGTATTACCGGAGTAGGTCAGATAATGTATAAGAAAATAGGAATGCGGGTAAAATACTATGAGCAGCACAGTTATCGCATTATCGTAGTCCAGATAGGTACGAAGTCAACATCGACCACAAAAGTACAGATTTATATGACTACTAGCTCTTCCGATGATTAGGAGAGCAAAGAAATGTACGAGGAGGCAAAGGAAATTATTCAGATAATTAAGGCGGAGGAGCACTTAATTGTGATGGGGACTGGATTTCGGTAGTAGGAAAAGGAAGGGAAAGAAAAATACTAGGTGAATATAGACTGGGGAATAGGAATGAAAGACGAAGCCACCTGGCAGAAATTTTTCCACGGGACATAATTTATTCATATCAAAAACCTGGTTTAAGAGCCATGAAAGAACGTTGAGTACATGGAATGGGCCAGGAGACACTGGAAGGTACCGCATAGATTTACAATTGTAAGGCATAGATTCCGGAACCAGGTTTTAAACCGTAAGACGTACCTGGGGGCAGATATAGACTCTAGCCATAACTTATTGGTAATGAAATGTAGGTTGAAACTGAAAAAAAAAAAAAAAAAAAAAAAAAAAAAAAAACTGCAGAAAGATGGGAAAAGAAGGAGATGGGGCTTAGATGAATTAAGAGAACGTAAAATTCTCAATAATTCAGAGGGAATTTTAGGCAACAATTGACAGAAACAAGAGGAAAATAAAACTGTAAAAGTAGTATGGGTAGTATAGAGAGATGAAATAGTGAAGGCAGCAGAGGACAAAATAGGTAGAAAGGCAACACCTACAAAAAATCCTTGTATCACAGGAAATACTAAATTTAATTGACAACAGGAGAATATTTAAAAATGCAGTAAGTGAAATAAGAACGCGTAGGAGTAGCCGAGTGGTCTGGAGCGCCACGTTACGGATCGCGCGGCATCTCGCATCGGAGATTCCAATCCTCCCTCGGGCATGGATATGTGATTTTTCCTTACGTTTGTTTAACTTAAGTAGTTTGTAGGACTAGGGACTGAAGACGACCATAGTTTGGTCCCATAGGATTACAAACATTTGAACAATTGATTTGAGCCGCGGAGGAGTAGCCGAGCGGTCTAAAGCGTCTCGCTGCGGAGCGCGCGATTGCTCGCCGTGGAGGTTCGAGTCCTCCCTGGGGCACGGGTGTGTGTGTTGACCTTAGGTTAGTTTACCTAGGTTTAAGTAGTTTGTAAGCTTCGGACTGATGACCACGCAGTTTGGTCCGATAGATTTACAAACATTTAAACATTTGATTTGAAACAAGCTAAATGGAGTACAGACAAATAAGAAATGAGATTGACAGGAAGTGGAAAATAGCTAACCAGGAGTGACTAGAAGGCAAATTCAAGTCTGTAGAAGAATAAAAATAGGGGGAAAATAGACACCGCATAAAGGAAAATAAAACAGACATTTGGATACAAGAAAAACAGTTCTTAGCGATGAAGAGAAAGCTGAAGAAAAGAGTATATAAAGGGACACTACAAAGGAAGTGAACTTATAAGACAACATTGAAATAACTGAAGGGGAAGTAAATGACGATTAAATAGGACATACTACTCTGAAAATATGACTGGGAACTTAAACACATAATTCGAAACAAGGCCCCTGGAGTCAACAGCATTCACTCAGAACTACTTCAGTCTCTAGTAGAACCAGCCATCACAAAACTATTTCACCTATTGCGTAAGATGTATGAGTCAGGGGAAATACCATTGTAATTTAAAAAAATATTAATAATCCATGTTGCAAAGACAGAAGACGCAGAGTGAAAGTTACAGAACCATTAGTTTAATACGAATTATTTACAGAAGGATGGAAAAGCTGGTAGAAGCCAAACTGAGGGAAGACCAGTTTGGATTCAGGAGAAATGTAGGAACACGGGAGGCAATACTCAGTTTACGGCTTTTTAGAAGATAGGTTAAGGAAAGGCAAACCTATATTTCTAGCTTTTTCAGATTTGGAAAAAGCTTTTGACATTGTTGATTAGAATAGATACTTTCAAATTCTGTAATCATCAGGAGCAAAATTTAGGGAACGTAGGTTATTTACAACTTGTACAAAATCGGACAGCAGTTATCGGAGTTGAAGGGCATGCAATGGCTGCAGAGGCTGGGAACGGAGTAAGAGAGGGTTGTAGACTTTCTCCAATATTGGTCAATTAGTACATTGAGCAAGCTATAATGAAAAGCAAGGAGCAATTTCAGAAAGGCATTAAAGTTCAGGGTGAAGAAATAAATACATTTCGTTTTCTCCATCACGTTGTAATTCTGTCACCAAAGGGCCTAGAAGAGCAGTTGAAAGGGATGGCCAGTGTGTTGAAAGGTGCATACAAGATTAACATTAACAAGAGCAAAACAAGGGTAATGGAGTGCAGTCTAACAAAATCAGACGATGCTGAAGGTATCAGATTTGGTAACTAAACAATAAAGTTGGTAAATGAGTTTTGTTACTTAGGCAGTAAACTACTGAGGTCATAAAATGCAGAATGGCAATGGGAAGAAAAGCGTTTTTGAAAAAGAGAAATTTGCTAATATCGAATATTAATGTAAGCGAAAGAAAGTCCAATTTTAAGGCATTAGTGTTGAGTGTTGCCTGGTATGGGAGTGAAACTTGGGCGACAAAAAGCATGGACAGGAAGAGGATAGAGTCTTTCGAATGTGTTGTTACAGAAGGATGATGAAGATTAGGTTGGTGGATCGCGTAACTAATTAGGAGGTACCGAACAGATTTGGAGAGAAAAGGAATTTCAGGCATACCTTGACTCAAAGAAGGAATCGATTGATAGGACACATTATTGAACATCAAGGAATTGTGAATTTATCGTTGGAGGGAAGTGTGTGGGGTAAAAACAGCGGAGGAGGACCAAGAGATGGATACAGTAAGCAGATTCAGACAGATGTAGGTTGCCGTTCCTCTGAGGAGATGAAGAGGCTTGCTCAGGATTAAGTAGGGTGGAGAGCTGCATCAAACCAGTATCTGGAGTGAAGACTGCAACAAGAACATATTCTGTGACTGGACACTGCACACCACACTGACATCCGTCGATGGTGAATAGACAACCCAACTTCGAAATGCGCCAGTTTTGATCGTTGACGAACCCATCCAAATCAAAATAGGCAACATCGCTAAGCCAAACCATATACATATGCACATAGGCATGTTAATTTCATACCATACCCCCTGCCACTATTGCAGTTTGAACGTCCTAACACAGTCCAGAAGTCATAATAGATATATATCATGTAGTTAAATAACAGTCATTATGTTGGTGGTGTTGTTTAATGTTGAAATGTTTGTAAAGCTCAAGGGACTAAACTGCATGGTTATCAGTTCCTACACTTACAAACTACTTATCAACTACCTTAAACTAAAGACGACACAAACATCCATGGCCGAGTGGGAATTCGAACCCCTGACGGCGAACGGCCGCGCGCACCGCAACCAGCGCTAAGTACGCGCGGCTAACCCGCTGCGGCTCTTCTTTAATGATCTCTATTTTTGTTGTGGAGGGTGTTATACGGTATGCATGCGTAGGTGCACTTCAACAGAAAGATACTACAACTTTGGTAACACTGCACATCTATTAAAATTAAACGAATACTCAACTTCTAGACGTTCTAGAGGTATAAGAAGACTGATAAAATAGGACCACATTTTGTGCAATAAACTTGCAAGTTAACACAGTGACATGTTTGCAGGACACTTTGTCCGGAACCGTAGTAGCCGGCCGCGGTGGCCGAGCGGTCTGCGGCGCGCCAGACACGTTCTGCACGGCCACTACGGTCGAGGGATCGAATCCCCCCCCCCTCAGGCATAGATATTTGTGCCGTCCATAAGTAGTTTGTAAGTTTGGAGAGTGATGAACCCGTAGTTAAGTCCCATTTGAACCGTAGTAGTAGTAGTTGTTGTTGTGGTCTTCAGTCCAGAGACTGGTTTGATGCAGCTCTCCACCCTACTCTATCCTGAGCAAGCCTTTTCATCTCCTCATAAGAACGACAACCCACATCCACTTGAATCTGCTTACTATACGCGTCTCTTGGTCTCCCTCTGCGATTTTTACCCCACATACTTCCCTCCAACGCTAAATTCACAATTCCTTGATGTCTAAGAATGTGTCCTACCAATCTATCCCTTCTTTTAGTCAAGGTATGCCAGAAATTTCTTTTCTCCCCAATTCGGTTCAGTACCTCCTCATTAGTGACGCGATCCACCCACCTAATCTTCAGCATTCTTCTGTAGCACCACATTTCAAAAGCCTCTATCGTCTTTCTGTCCACACTGCTTATCGTCCATGTTTCACTCCCATACAAGGCAACACTCCATACAAATGCCTTCAGAAAGGACTTCCTTAGGCTTAAATCAATATTCGATGTTAACAAATTTCTCTTTTTCAAAAACGCCTTTCTACCCATTGCCATTCTGCATTTTATATCATCTGTACTGCGACCATCATTTGTTATTTTACTGCCCAAGTAACAAAACTCATCTACCTCCTTTATTGCTTCGTTTCCCAATCTAATTCCTTCAGCATCACCTGATTTTCTTAGACTGCACTCCATTACCCTAGTTTTTGCTCGTGTTAATGTTCATCTTATATGCACCTTTCAGCACACTGTCCATTCCGTTCAATTGCTCTTCCAGGTCCTTTGCTGTATCTGACAGAATTACTATGTCGTCGGCAAAACGCAATGTTTTTAATTCTTCACCCTGAACTTTAATTCCTTCTCCAAATTTCTCCTTGCTTTCCTTTATAGCTTGCTCAATGTACAAATTGAACAACATTGGGGAAAGGCTACAACCCTGTCTTACTCCCTTTCCAACCAATGCATCCCTTTCATGCCCTTCAACTCTGACAACCGCTGTCTGGTTTTTGTACAAGTTGTAAATAACCTTACGTTCCCTATATTTTACTCCTGCTTGCTTCAGAACTTTAAAGAGTTTATTCCAATCAACATTGTCAAAAGCCTTCTCCAAATCTACAAAAGCTAGAAATGTTGGTTTGCCTTTTCTTAATCTATCTTCTAGCATAAGCCGTAAAGTGAGTATTGCCTCCCGTGTTCCTACATTTCTCCTGAACCCAAAACTGATCTTCCCCGAGGTCGGCTTCTACCAGCTTTTCCATCCTTCTGTATATAATTCGTGTTAATGTTTTGCAACCATGACTTATTAAACTGATGGTTCTGTAGTTTTCACACCTGTCTGCACCCGCTTTCTTTGGAATGGGGATTATAACATTTTTCTTAAAGTCTGAGGGTATTTCACCTGTCTCATACATCTTACACACAATGTGAAACAATTTTGTCATGGCTGGTTCTCCCAGAGACTTCAGTAGCTCTGACGGGATATCATCTACTCCAGGGGCATTGTTTCGACTTAGATCATTCAGTGCCCTGTCAAATTCATCTCTCAGTATAGTATCTCCTATTTCATCATCATCTACATCCTCTTCCCTTCCTACAATAGTGTCTCGAAGTTCATTTCCTTTGTAGAGCCCCTCTATATACTCTTTCCACCTTTCAGCTTTCCCTTCTTTGCTGAGAACTGGTTTTCCATCAGTGTCCTTGATATTCATAGAGCTGTTTTTCTTATCGCAAATGTTTCTTTTATTTTCCTGTAGGCTGTATCTATTTTTTCCCCTATTTATACATTTTTCTACATCCTTGCATTTGCCTTCTAGCCATTCCTGCTTAGTCATTTTGCACTTCCTGTCAATCTCATTTCTTAGTCGTCTGTACTCCATTTTGCCTGTTTCATTTACTGCATTTTTATACTTTCTCCTTTCATCGATTAAATTTAGTATCTCCTGTGATATCCAAGGATTCTTTGTAGGTCTTGCCTTCCTACCTATTTTGTCCTCTGCTGCCTTCACTATTTCATCTCTCAATTTTACCCATTCCTCCTCAACTGTTTTATTTTCCCCTGTTTCTGTCGATTGTTGCATGAAGCTCCTTCTGAAATTCTTAAGAACTTCAGGTTCCTTCAATTTATCAAGGTCCCATCTCCTTATTTTCCTACCTTTCTGTAGTTTCTTCAGTTTCAGCCTACAGTTCATAACCAACAAGTTATGGTCAGAGTCTATGTCTGCCCCTGGGTACGTCCTACACTTCAAAACCTGGTTCCGAAATCTATGTCTTACCATTATAAAATCTATCTGGTATCTCCCGGTGTCTCCTGGTCTCTTCCACGTATACAACCTTCTTTTGTGATTCTTAAACCACGTGTTTGTTATGATTAAATTATGTTCCGTGCAAAATTCTACCAGGCGACTTCCTCTTTCATTCCTTCTGCCCAGTCCATATTCACCTACTATTTTACCTTCTCTTCCTTTTCCTACTACCGAATTCCAGTCTCCCATCACAATTAAGTTTTCCTCTCCCTTAACGGTCTGAATAATTTCCTTTAGCTCCTCATATATTTCTTCTATATCCTCATCAACGGCAGAGCTAGTTGGCATATAAACCTGTTCTACTGTTGTCGGTGTTGGCTTCGTATCTATCTTGACAATGATAATGCGATCGCTGTGCTGGTCATAGTAGTTTACCCGCATTCCTATTTTCTTATTCATTATCAATCCTACTCCTGTGATACCCCCAACTGATTTTGTATTTATAATCCTGTACTCACCTGACCAGAAATCCTGTTCATCTTGCCACCGAACTTCACTAATCCCCACTATATCTAACTTCAACCTATCCATTTCCCTTTTTAAATTTTCTAATTTTCCTACTCGATTAAGGGATCTAACATTCCACGCTCCGACCCGTAGAATGCCAGTATTGTCTTTCCTGATGATCACATCCTCCTGAGTAGTCCCCGCCCGGAGATCCGAATGGGGGACTATTTTACCTCCGGAATATTTTACCCGAGAGGATGCCATCATCATATGTTCATACAGTAGAGCTGCATGTCCTCGGGAAAAATAACGGCTGTAGTTTCCCCTTGCTTTCAGCCGTTCGCAGTAGCCGTGTGGCAAAGCCACATTAGCTGATGTTACAAGGCCAGCTCGGTCAATCATCCAGACTGTTGCCCCTGTAACTACTGAAAAGGCTGCTGCCCCTCTTTAGGAACCACACGTTTGTCTGGCGTCTCCACAGATACCCCTCCGCTGTGGTTGCACCTACGGTACGGCTATCTGTATCGTTGAGGCACGCAAGCCACCCCACCTCGGCAATGTCTGTGGTTCATGGGAGTGGACCGTAGTAGTATATTTACGATTATGCAGCACCGGCAACACACTCCAACGGAATAGACACGGTCCAGGCTGTCTGTAGGCCGTGTGCGCCGGCTATGTAACCAGAACTTTCGATCGGCCTGTCAGGTTTCCCAAATGTGGTACTGTTCCTACGTGCATGGTGTTCAAGCCTGACTCCAGGCAACACCACCTAGAAGACAAGGCCTTACAACAGGCCGTGCCTACGTCACACTTAGAGGCCCTATCCGCCATCTGACTGGCCGGCCGCTGCTTGTCGGTGGGCGTGCCTCTGCGGCCAGCCAGTGAGGTGGAGGCCGGGCCTCTCAGTGTGACGTAGCCACGGCCTGTTGTAAGGCCTAGTCTTCTAGGTGGTGTTCCCTGGAGTCAGACATGGCCGACATTTCCGCCCGGCGGGCGCGCACGCTTCCCGCGGGTGAAGGGCACTGAAGCTGACCGTCCCGGCCGCGACCGTGTGTCGCTAGTGCCCCACACGCCGCTGCGCACAGTGCGCGGGGCAAGGGGCGTGGCTAAGTCGCCCGCGGGTGGCAACGCGGGCACGGCGAGGGCGCCAGCACCCTCGGGCCTCGGGGCGGTGTTTGGCCATGCCTGGTCTAAGGCCTTGTTGGCACTGCCGGCCGGTCCGAGTCGAGACATTCTACATCTACTACATCTACATGGGATACTCTGCAAATCACATTTAAGTGCCTGGCAGAGGGTTTATCGAACCACAATTATACTATTTATCTCACATTCCATTCTCGAATTGCGCGGGGGAAGAAAGAACACCTGAATCTCTCCGTTCGAGCTCTGATTTCTCGTATTTTATTTTGATGATCATGTCTACCTTTGTAAGTTGGAGTCAACAATATATTTTCGCATTTGGAGGAGAATGTTGGCGATTGGAGTTTCGCAAGTAGCCCACGCCGCAGCGATAAGCGCCGTTGTTGTAATTATTCCCATCCCAGATCCTGTATCATTTCCTTAATTTCTCCCATGTATCGTGACAATACGAAACGAGCTGCCCTCCTTTGGACTCTTTCGATGTCCTCCGTCAAACCCACACTGGGCTGCAATACTCCAAAAATGGACGGACAAGCGTAGTTTATGCCGTTTCTTTAGTAGTTCTGTTGCATCTTTTAAGGGTTCTACCAATAAAACGCAGTCTCTGGTTCGCCTTTCCCACGATGTTATCTACGTGTTCTTTCCAATTTAAGTCTGAAGTAATAGTAATAGAATAGTAGTAATTAAACACACTGTTCTCAATTGCTCTGTTCACACTGCAAGCCGGGCCGAGAAGACTCTGCTTCAGCCGGCTCACGGCGAGCCGACGACATCCGGAATGATTAATATTTCCGCCTCGAGCCGGCGCCGGCACCGGCTTGTGGTGTTGCTTCTGCCGCACAAGTTTCTCACGTCTACAGTCGGCTACCACTACAAGTCTCTCTGCATGATAGCTTTTTGTCAAATAACACTTGTGAAAATATGTTTATTTTTCATGTTACTATTAATTCTGTAAAATGAAAACAAAATTCATAAAAAACTTTCGTTTTGGAATGTTTCAAAGTATTTACATTCATGAGTCCCTGCCTTACATCGATACCGGTGAAAGTCGTTTTACAATACCTGTTGTTGTTTCAGAGATATTTTGGTTGGTCAGTAACAACTGAGAAGCGGAAAAGGTTGTGTGGATACTGCAGCTGGATATGTCGAAGCCGTGATTGCTGTAGACAGACACCCGCACTTCGCGGTGATTGCGCAGCAGCAATACGTCAACGACCATTCGCGTCGCGTGAGAGCGGTCGCTAAGCGCTGCCAGGGCTGCGTTAGTGAATGAAACTCGGCCATCACGTGATACGCGACACTGAAGCCGGAACGGCTGTCGGTTGTTGTTTCAGTCGGGGCGGCAGCAGAATGAACAGCCGCCCTCGGGGAAGCGGCGAACTGCGCACGGCGTTTTATCGCGGCCGTGCATCGCTGACTGCCCTCGCGGTCACGCGACCAGCGCCACGCCACGTCATGCCGATACGCGGCCTGAGGGAATTCTTTCTCGATGACGCAGGCGTAGTACGTTTGCCAACGTGCGAAAATTGAATGTCGTAACCGAAAATACCGCTTCTAGAAATATGAATTTGACAGGCAAGTGTCAATTTTTGACTTTCTTTCATGTATGTTACCTCAGAACCTTAGACTGTGTGAACCGATTTAGGTGATTCTTTACTTTCGTTTTATTTCAAATTTTTTATTTTATTTCACGTAATTTTTCTTTTACTTTGAAAGCTGGTGCTTCCCATGTGGTCCCATATAAATTTGATACAGTTCTAACAATTGCATCCTTAAGAAAACCATATAAGTCTTAAATTTGCATTAAGCATGTACGCCACAAACGGTCGAAAACTTTTTTTTTTTTTTTTTTTTTTTTTTTTTTTTTTTTTTTTTTTTTTTTTTTTTTTTTTTTTTGCAAATAA
This sequence comes from Locusta migratoria, assembly GCA_026315105.1. Classification (NCBI taxonomy): domain Eukaryota; kingdom Metazoa; phylum Arthropoda; class Insecta; order Orthoptera; family Acrididae; genus Locusta; species Locusta migratoria. The sequence continues at coordinate 433,163,594 of CM048747.1, forward strand.
TGTACTTCAAGGGTAGTTTGATGACAGTTTCGTTATGGGACCAATGTCATAATGAAGGAACTATTTAATTATTGGGAGCAAATTAACTATACTCGGCCGAATCGTGTATAGGCTATAGGGATATTTGAGTCACCTACCGTAACGTCGTTAAGGTTAAGTAATTTCCGGTTCAAAACTTTTTTTAATGTAAAACCGCATTTTTAATGTCTTTTTTTGTGCTCTTCACAAGTCTCTTTCGAAATTGTCCTTAAGGTCGATTTCCTCTGTCGAGGTAAGCGATTCTCCCGGACTTTGTGTGTTTTATTTAAACGGCGCTGTCTCATATGAGCAGCACATTTAGTAGGTCTACCGATATTCAGAAAAATTTGTTAGTGTGCCTCAGATTCACTAAAAATAAAAAATAAACAAAAAATACGACTTCGAAACAAAACAAAATTATCTATTCCAAAACCAATTAACATGCTCTAAAAAAAAAAAAAAAAAAAAAAAAAAAATGCGTATTCTTCTACAACTCAATAATCTTACTTTTTCTACACATGGTAGGTACGATCTATGGTTTTACAACGCAAGAAGATAGGTAGGTACCTACCCACTTTAAATCTAACTCAACACATACCTGTGAATAACAACGATCAAAATATTGTTTTAGACGTCTCCTAAGTAAAATGAAAAATATTTGACTTCTTGAAAGTCAATAAAGTTATTACGATAATATAATGAAGTTACAATTATTGTTATTTTTGGAGTCGGTGTCAGCCAACGAAACAGTACAATATAACTAGCAAAAATATTACGAGAACATTAAGACCGAAGTCGGACCGGATGTTACCTTGGCTAACATCGACTCCAAAATTAACAACAATTGTAGCTACATTATATTATCGTAATAACACGATTGTCTTTTAAGTAGTCTAATATTTTCATTTCATTTTACTTAGGAGAACTCTAAAAAAATTTTGATCATTCTTTGTTATCTATAGGTAGGTGTTAATCTAAACTGGTAGGTACCTACCTATCTTCTAGCGTAGTAAACACACAGATCGTACCTACATACTGTTGTGTGAAGAAAGTGAGTTGATCATTGAGTTGTAGAAGAATACGCAATTATTTTTTCCTTTAGTGCATTTTAATTTGTTTTAGAATAGTTTTTTAAGTTGTTATATGTTAAAAATTATTAATTTTTAGTTGAATTGCGATGTACATTGGTGATGCTAAACTTGTCGCATGTTTTGGCCGATAGACCACAGTTAGTGTCGTGTTTGGCCTGCCATGTTGCATGTCTCCTTATGTGTCGCCACTTAACGCGTCGATGATGATGGAATGGTGAAGAAAGCGACTGGTTGTGTTACATTCGAAAAAGTGATCAGTGTGAGTCCGTGTTAGTTTCTAGTTTTAATATTGAATATGGTGCTGGTGGTTTTACTTTATTTTTTCTTGTGGAGTATTCTAGAATTATTTTTATAAGAATGTTGTTTTCATTGATTTTTAGGTGGTGTTTTTAATTCTCTTTATTTTTAAGGCTTCCTTTTGTCTTTTATTTTTTATTTTATTTATTTATTTTGGAGGGTGGGGGAGAGGGGGTTCGTGGTACTCACCTCGTTTTCGTTTTATACCGTCTAACTTAATGAATAAATATCCGCTAAATACAAGACGCGATTGTTGACGTGTGAAACACGACATTTCCTGCAGCAGACCCAGTAATTTTCTTATTTGTTAGTTGTATTCGTAAGCATCGACATTCTTATTTTGAAGGTAATAAAGCAGAAGTTTTTCAGTTGCACTGAGCCTACTGAGGACGGTACGTTCTTATACAAAATGGTGTAAGATGTTACATACTCGTAGTTGAGATACAGGCTCAATGTAAATTATTAACTTCAAAGTCAGTGATTGTACCCGACTTACTTTTTGAATAACAGCAGTTGTAAAACAAACGGCATTCATTACAGTTTTGCAGCCCTTTTCTTCGATACTCTGAGTGCTTTCATACGTCCCGACACTCTTTCTTCTACTCCGCCAACCTCATTATCTCCGATTCAAATGTTCAAATGTTTGTTAAGCTTATGGGACTTAACTACGGGGTCATCAGTCCCTAAACTTACAAACTACTTATGAACTACTTACGAACTAGGACGGCACAAATATCCATGCCCGCGGGGGGATTCGAACCCCCGACCGTCGTGGCCGTGCTGACCGTGACTGGAGCGCCTCAGTCTCCTCGGCCACCGCGGCCGGCTATCTCCGATTAATCCTGCATTATTTAGAAGGTATATTCCTATTATATCACTACGGTTTTTACTTTTTGTAGCTCATAGAATTGGAGGAAGTCTTGTCTAGAATCAACAACAGAAGTTTTTACTTTCATATTATTGGACTGTAGCTTGTTTATTATTACTATTCATTTGACTTGCTCTATTAATGTTAAATGTCACTCCGATAAGTCTATTCCACTCCATGTAACCCTCTCTGTGAAAATCACATGCAATTTCATGTTTCTACTTGAAAGGTATCTATTTACTCTAGATATGTCTTCAGACAAAGTTGTGAACCTTCACGCTTTTCTGATCCATTCTGAAATAGTTAAGACACAATCATGTTACACCTATGTTTTCTGTATGACTGAGTGTGGCTCTGAGACTTGAAACAAGCGGAGATAATTAGCTCGAAACAGATCTCCGGCCATCTACTTGTACTACACGAAAATATTTTTGTAAATACAGATTTAGGAATGTCATAAATTTCTTCACCCACTATTCTACAAGAGTTTAAGCCTAACGAAGTTCGGTGAATCTTCCCCTTCTGTTTCTCATCAAATTCTTTATACTAGCGATTCTTCTCATTTGAATTTCAGTAAGAATCAAGAGTGACTAATATCATGGAAGACTTTAAGTACTAGAAAATTTCCATTGCCTCTAGAACTCTATAATAAGCCCAAAGATTCTAAGGAAAAAAATGAGTTCGGACATGCCCATGGCCTGTGAAAGCCTGGCGATCCTCACACGTTTGCCTATATGTATACGGACTGCCCTGATCAGACTACACAGTATAACAGTTCTTTGACTGGTCTGGATAATGAGAAAGCTCAAAGGAAAAAAAAGTTGCTATTATTCCCAGCAATTAAGAGAACAGTACATAGCATGTTTTAAATGAAATTTGGTAATCAAGTTACCAATTTCCAGAATGAATTTTCACTTTCTGACGAAGTGTGGTCTGATTTGAAACTCCTGAAAAAAAGTTCATAGGACCGTAACTACAGCCCGATCTAACACGCAGAAAGTTTAAAGTTGTCATTTACCAGAGAGTAGCGCGGAAGTGTAACAGCGGGCTTTTAAATGTGAGGTATATTTTTTAATACAGGAAACAGCATTCTCATGTTTCCGCAGTACATTAGGTGCTCCAGTTAGTTTCATAAGTAAAGCTGCATAAACTTTATTTCTTCCGATATTTCAGTCGTGAAAATTTAGCTCGCAAATAACAGTACTAGCTCCGTCTTTAAAACTTACACCACGCTACTGCCTGTGCGTCTACGGAATTTCAAGCACCATACACTTCAGTTAGTGGCCAAGAGCACAAATTTTATTCGATCAATGTTTGGAGAGCTGTAAGTTCCTTAATAACGCTGCAGACTGCAAGATTTATCCAATGTTAAGCATTATCGGCGAACGAATTTCATTCAATTTCACAACCGAGTCGTAACAGATACATTTGACGCTAGATGGTTGAGCTTTTCATAGAGAAACCGTTCTCCATGCCGTAATTTGCCAAGTTATTGTATTGTAAGTGCCGGCTGTCGCTGGTGACCCTACGGTCTTATATGACTTTCTGAAAATCATCGTGTACGAAGGATCAAGTCATCTCTGACAGAACCCAAGAACAGGGCAAAAGTTATCCTTCTACTCTGTGAGGTACTGAAGCAGTTTTGACGATAGATTTGACACACATGCTAGGAAAGTAACGTCCATTCTTTCTCGTTATTTACATGAGCCTTAGGATTCAGTCTTAGAGATTTTTAAGCATACTTTTTTGAATTCCTTCATAAGTTTTGAGACTCATACAGTCTATGAAAGTGTCACTGCTTATAGAACCCAATAAATCCGCTGTGACAGAACTACAACGTCCGTCACTATGCGGTGTCGAAATTAATATGCTTTTGAAAAGATTCCTGTTGCAAAGGCCTAATTCGAAGCAGACAGTAGCTGTATAGAATAAGAAGTTTGACTGTGAAATTACGTAGACGCTGGCTTTCAGAAACATCTAAAGAGCGTTGCTTTATTTTTGACGTCTCGGCAGCTTACGTCACTGTTGAGACAGAGTAGCAGAGTTACTTAACGATGTACTGAGAAAACTATAGCCAATAGCACTACTAACCAGAAGACCCTCAGCAGTGGTCTACCTCAAGACTCAGTTCTAGATATGCTGCTATTTACTTTGTATATTGAAGATACGCATCTCAGAACAGGATGTTTGGTTACTCCACTTACACCAATACAGCGGAAACTAATGTAGGTCACCAGATATATATTAACGAAAGAGTGGGAAGATACTTTTGCAGTTGGAGACATCAAACGAACCATAACAAAATTTAGTCAATTTGCTTTCACATAAGAAATATCAAAGCAAACTGACACCTGGAAGTATTTTTCACCGTCTGCACCTCAGCGAACATGAACTGTACCTTTGAGTTATACTTGACACAGCGCTGTCACTTAAAGAACACCTAACACAGGCTGCAGATGAGGACAAGAAATAATATTCTGTGAAGCCTATTCTACTCAGATCGGCAGAATATTGCAGTCCTGTCTGAATAACTAGTAGTCACACGAAGCTGATGGACTTTTACATTTTTTACTGGGAAAATTAAGTTTATTCTATTTTTCTGGTTATATGCCCTGAGCATCAATCCATCACCTAAGCTGAGAAGAAAAAATAATCTTCTCAGAAAGCATAATAAAGCCTGTAACAACCAGCTGCATCCAGTCATTGATGACACACGTATTGCAATTAACAGCTAAAAGCTGTACGCGTGTTTTGGAATGTTGAACCTTTCGTTAAATCAGACAATAAATTGTTCATTAACACAGCTATTTGGTTTAATTATGGCCCTGATATTGATGTATAAGAAACAGTGCATTAAGCTGATTATGTGCGCAACGGATATTTTTAACAAAACAACTGTGACATGTAACCTTTTGAAACAGACACTGACTATACTCAAAAATTTTGACTGCGAGAAAGATATAGGAAAAACCGCAAATCACTTTCTCAATGCTTGACTGTGAGAATTTATGTCGATCAGTTATTATTGAAATCCAAATCAACTATTATCTTACTATGGCACCAATAATGAAATATGTTCAATAATATTATTCAAATCAACACTCCACTAAATCAAGTAATTATCAAATGAAGGAAGTGGGTTAATTTTCTAACTACGTAAATGAAATATGAAACAGGGTTAAGTTACTTATTATTGATAAACAGCATTACATTACCTACATAGTACAACTTCTGACTTGCTGGCAAAGCAGCCTCTGCTCTACATCGGAGCCATACACACAACCCAACCGCTCTCTAAGCGAGCTGAACCACTAGTGCTACTCTCTCTCTCAGTGCGAGCTACAATGCTATGCAATACATGATCTTTGCCAGAGATGAAACTTTACACATATCGATACATACAGTAGAAGCGATATTATACATTTTCTTGCAAGCAAGTTACTCGATACAAAACAGGAGGCACAATATTAGACATTTTCTTATAAAAATAATTTTTTATGGACACGTTTCATCACCCCCCTCCTACCTATTAAAATTTTGTAGGGTGGGTGATGCCAATGGCATTGCCTAGCCAGCAAAATTACTGAATTTCAAGTCCAAAAATCCATTAATGACATTCAAAATATAACAAGATCAAAACAACAGATGGAGTACATAGAAAATTTAAAAAAAAATGTGACAGTCAGAAATACATGCCATTTTACAGAACAGTACCATCAAAAGTCACGCATGGAGAGGTACAGGGTGTGACAGGCATAAGCAAACGTCAAAAATTTACAGAACATCAGCAATAAGTGGAATATATGACAATTATACATAATGGTAAACATAAATATATATATAGAATTTCAGAAAACATAGTTTGACAAATGATATAGTGGAGAAAATGAGATAGCTAGAAGTAATACACAAATGGAAAAAAATATACAATAATAAACATGAACATATACAAAGTTTTACAAAAGATATTTTAACTAATGTCATCATTCTTTAAAGAAAATGTGGTAATTACAAGTAATACACACAGTAGTGTAAGTTCCATGGGTTTAAATTTTGTACAAGAGATCAGTATTTTTGGGAACATAAAATGAACATTTGTATCTTGTGCACAATGTAGTCTATGTAAATTTTTAGTGCACTTAGTATAAGATAAAGTGTCAGTTTTGTATTCTGTGATGCATTTAAAATGCTATACTTTCATGGATGCTAGAACATACATGTAAAATTTTTGACTACATAAGCTTCTGATCATGTACAAAATAATGTTACTGCTTCAGCACAATAGGATTTCAATATAACGTTTGTCAATCGAATAGGCACAATGACATTTCAGACTAAGTATATGTATCTATCAAGAGCACAATTTTATTTTGGTCACTGACTGTGAAAGAACCATGAAATATACCTAAACACTGGTAATGAACCTATGGACAACGTTTGCAATGGGAGGCACTGAATAGTATATGCACACGAATAGCACATTAGCTCCTAACATTCATTTTAGGTCTGCACACGAACACAAAACACTGTGAGATTACACCACACTGTAGGCGGGCTGGCTGGTTGCATTGAAGTGGAAGTTATGGGGAAAAGGTTCTGATGTATTCCTCCATGCAATTCGACAATCAAGTGTGCTCCAACCAACAGAGCTATTAGCAGACTGCATCAGCATAGCCAAAATTAGAGCAAACTGGTGGTGGGTGGCCAAGGCTGCAATGGACAGTACTGTGTGGCCAAACATCATCCAACAAACATCTTCATTAAAAGGCCCAAAATCAGTGGTGTATAGTAACTCGTCCATTGTTCTGTGTGCATTCTGGAATCTCGTGTGCGAAATCGCCACTTCCCATGCGTGTCCAAAGTACATGAAATAAAGCATTTTACACACAAATTAGTAACATAGTCATGATATTTCAGTTTAGACTGAAAGAAAAGTCATTGATTAGAACATATCTACAGAAATATTTTCCCACAAATTCAAGTGGTACAAATGGGGTCATGGTATTAAACCATATTTTTACATTACAAGTAGTGTCTTGAAGACGGATACATTTGAATACTAATGAGTAATTTAATTCTTATTTTAGAGTATCTACAACATTAGTGTCATTTCATATAAGCACAAGGCTTTACATACTACGTACATATTGCTTTACAAACACATAATCGTATGAAATGCATTGAGGGTGCTTGTCATCAATTTGGCATGATATAACTTAAATTGACATTCCAATTACCATTAGTTCATATCTCTTTAAATTAATATATATCACTATGGTGGTGATTACATTACCACAAATTATAACACTTAAAATTACATAAGTTGCCATGGCCAGGCTTTTGTCTCAACTGAGCTACATATTTCATTGCCTTAAGGTATAACACATCAGGGTAGTTTCGTGAGAATATCAAAAGAGGTTCAAGTCATCAGGTCATGTCTGTGTCTGTCTGAGTCAACAGTGGGGTCAAACAAAACAATTAGTGCAAATTTTGGCACAGTAATAGATGTACAACACAGTAAATCATCCGATAACATAAACACAGACGTAATATTCGTTAGGCATAGCTGCAGATTTTCGTCAACAAGATCATCAATAAAATTTGGAAGATAGTAGTAAGCAAAAGCAAAATATTTCTGTGCATTATCTTTCTAGACTTAACTAGGCGCAATTTATGGCATAGCTGCAAGTTTGCAAGATAGATGGCTGTGTGCAACGTATAAGCATAACCATACATTGTCATTGAGCTTCATTATAAAATTAATTAGCATAGTGGTAGGGCTTAGGTATATAATTAGTGAGCATAGCGGTAAGCTTTGATTACAAGAGCAATACGCATAGCTGCAAGCATAATTAGAAATATTCATTACACATAATTACAAATAATTACAGAGCATCAGAAGGATATGAATCTCACCAATCACACATGCCATTGAAGGCACAATGCATCAACATACAAAATGGTGCACATAAGCACAAAGAGAAAACACAAAAGGGCAGTGCGAGTAAGCACATAAGAAAAGAACAGAACATAGCATCATTAGCAACATAGCGATTCTCCTCATAATTGCTTCATAATCATTGTATAATCTCGTCCACATAATTACATTTATCAAACATCTTTGACTGTTACCAATACCTTCCTTACCATCATTTATCCATAAACAATAATGCATTTTAAAGACCACCATGTCATATTGTGTATTGCCTTACTCATCATCCTCCATAATGTTCTTGGCTTACCAAATGCTCATGTCAACTCAAAATCTTCTTCACTCGCTCAGAACTTCGTAAGTTATGCAATTAGTAACACAGAAGAGAAATCTGATATTTTCTGAAACATAGGAACTTGATTAGATTACACAATCAAAAATTTCCATTAATTTTATTTGTCTTGCACAGCCACAGAGTTCGTTATATGTAAATTGCAAGATAGTCATAGTTTTGTATGACAATATCCCAGCGTAGCACAGAGCATAAGTATTCAGAGTTAGAGAAAAGTAACAGTGAGAAAAAGAGGTAGATAGAGCGCACTAAGGAAAAGCGGAAGAATAGTGACACTCAGCTCGAGAACGGGGCACCAATCGCCACTTGGTGTGTCCAAAACAGATTAATGGACTCTCTACCCCATCTTTATTCCCTGAAAATTTTAATATTGGAAATGTGGTGTATGCCTTTCGACTTGTGCGTCTTTAAAGTTTCTACCTCAACGACGTTGTCGTGGATGATACGTTTGATTCGATACGGACCATTGTACAGTAAGAAGAATTTGTGAATCATAGATCTTCCCTTGTGGGATAAGTGGTGGGATCTAATTAATACCTTTTGTCCTACATAGAGTTGTTTAGCATAACAATTACGTTGAGAGCGTTTCCTTTTTTCAGCGGCTTTCTTAATGTTTTTAAGCGCCAATTCAATGATCTCATGATGACGTAGTCTTCTGTGTTTAGGAAAAGGTATCAATTCCTTGATACGGTCGGGAGGTTGCTTGTTTTTCAGAACCAGAATTGGTGAAAGACCTGTAGAATCATTAGGAAGTTCATTTATAATATTTTGAAATGAAAGAAGATATCTATCCCATATGTTATGTCGTCGGTAGCAATATAGCCTACAAAGTTTTCCAAGTTCTTTCATCACTCGTTCACAAGGGTTAGAGGCAGCATGATAAAGTGATATGAACACAGGTTTGATGTTTCTGCGCCGCAACATCCGTGCCCAATCATGAGAACGGAATTGAGGTCCATTATCGGAGATGACTTTATCTATATGGCCAACATCTTTTAGGAAGTTTTTGACAAAGGCGTTAGTTACCGTCTTCGCCGTGGCACGGCGGAGCGGAGTAAAAGATACAAATTTTGATGTGAGCTCAATAGCAACGAAAACAAAAGAGAAACCATTGTTAGTTCTCGGAAGAGGTCCAAACAGATCAACGGCTGCTAAATGCTTTAATTTTGAAGGTATAATCGGAAAAAGTGGAGCAGAATGCGATATGGTCGGCGGCTTTGCTTTCTGACACAATTTGCATCGAGGTAACACATTGCGTATACGTTTCTCCATGTTGATGAAGTAACAAGAGTCGCGTAATTTCGCGAAGCACTTCTTGGCTCCATAGTGTCCGTAACTGAGATGAATATACCAAATCAATTTGTTCACGGACTCCTCCGGAACACACACTAACCAAAATTGACTGTCAGGGGCTTTACGTTTGAAGAGAATGTTATTATGGATAATGTAAAATTGTCTGATGGAAACATTATATTTATCATGCCATTTTATTTTAATATCTCGCCAGATTGGATCTTTGTCTTGTTCTTTAGCAATGTCAGAAAATGTGGCAGATATGTAATTTTCGAAAGCAACTTGCTGCATATAGAGGATAGTAAAGTTATTTTCTAAGTATGCCTCTTCCGTCGCCTTGATGTGCCCAACAGGCGAACGTAGAACCTTTCGTTAAATCAAACAATAAATTGTTCATTAACTCAGCTATTTGGTTTAATTATGGCCCTGATATTAATGTACAAGAAACAGTGCATTAAACTGATTATGTGCGCAACGGATATTTTAACAAAACAACTGTGACATGTAACCTTTTGAAACAGACACTGACTATACTCAAAAATTTTGACTGCGAGAAAGATATAAGAAAAACCACAAATCACTTTCTTAATGCTTGACTGTGAGAATTTATGTCGATCAGTTATTATTGAAATCCAAATCAACTATTATCTTACTATCGCACCAATAATGAAATATGTTCAATAATGTTATTCAAATCAACACTCCACTAAATCAAGTAATTATCAAATGAAGGAAGTAGGTTAATTTTCTAACTACGTAAATGAAATATGAAACAGGGTTAAGTTACTTATTATTGATAAACAGCATTACATTACCTACATAATACAACTTCTGACTTGCTGGCAAAGCAGCCTCTGCTCTACATCGGAGCCATACACACAACCCAACCGCTCTCTAAGCGAGCTGAACCACTAGTGCTACTCTCTCTCTCAGTGCGAGCTACAATGCTATGCAATACATGATCTTTGCCAGAGATGAAACTTTACACATATCGATACATACAGTAGAAGCGATATTATACATTTTCTTGCAAGCAAGTTACTCGATACAAAACAGGAGGCACAATATTAGACATTTTCTTATAAAAATAATTTTTTATGGACACGTTTCATCAGTTCGTATCCTGGCAGGGTCGCCAGATAAAAGCTGTACGCGTGTTTTGGAATGTTGAACCTTTCGTTAAATCAGACAATAAATTGTTCATTAACACAGCTATTTGGTTTAATTATGGCCCTGATATTGATGTATAAGAAACAGTGCATTAAGCTGATTATGTGCGCAACGGATATTTTTAACAAAACAACTGTGACATGTAACCTTTTGAAACAGACACTGACTATACTCAAAAATTTTGACTGCGAGAAAGATATAGGAAAAACCGCAAATCACTTTCTCAATGCTTGACTGTGAGAATTTATGTCGATCAGTTATTATTGAAATCCAAATCAACTATTATCTTACTATGGCACCAATAATGAAATATGTTCAATAATATTATTCAAATCAACACTCCACTAAATCAAGTAATTATCAAATGAAGGAAGTGGGTTAATTTTCTAACTACGTAAATGAAATATGAAACAGGGTTAAGTTACTTATTATTGATAAACAGCATTACATTACCTACATAGTACAACTTCTGACTTGCTGGCAAAGCAGCCTCTGCTCTACATCGGAGCCATACACACAACCCAACCGCTCTCTAAGCGAGCTGAACCACTAGTGCTACTCTCTCTCTCTCAGTGCGAGCTACAATGCTATGCAATACATGATCTTTGCCAGAGATGAAACTTTACACATATCGATACATACAGTAGAAGCGATATTATACATTTTCTTGCAAGCAAGTTACTCGATACAAAAAAGGAGGCACAATATTAGACATTTTCTTATAAAAATAATTTTTTATGGACACGTTTCACAGCCACCAATCCAAATATCGGACACTAAGACTTTGCTGACAACCATGCCTTCCATCTCAAGCACTCATACTTCTCACCGAAACCTATGTCGAATAGACTATCATTGCGACCTACGGTTGTCTTCACTAGTGATTAAAATCTCAAAACGCTTGGTTCGAAGAGTATCGTGCCGCGCAGGAATGGCATTGCAGTTCTAAGAACCTACTCAGGGACTCGTGGCAGCTCCTGCCGGAGAGTCGAGTTCTCCTTCGGGCATGTTTGTGTTTGTTATCAGGTTTACGTTAGTTTAAACAGTTTGTAAATCTACCGACCCATGACCACAGTAGTTTGGTCCTACTGGTTTACGAACATTTAATTTGAACGAGTGGTTCAGTAAAACATTACCAAAGCTCCATAGATTTTTTCTGAACCAACAATGAAGCACGGTAACTTGACCCGCCCTATGGGACATTGACTACACTGAACAGTATCCAGACCAGTCTTGGGAGATGCGGTGACCTGGAAGACATTTCGAAATGACTGTCATTGCAAAGTGAACCTATGGGTTTCCAAGACAGACCCTGGTAGTTGGCTGAAGAGTCCCTTCAAATTTCGTACACTGAAAACCTACATGAACTTCTTGGACACTATATCAGAAGTATTGAATAAATAGATAGGTCTATAAATTTGAAAATTATGTACATATTGCCTTTATTTAAATAACAGAAATTTTATATCACTTTATTAATAATGTCTAATTACCATACGACAAAAATCAGCTGATTACTTTCGTTTGTGAATCAAACAGTTAAAATGCGATGTCGGAGTATATGCTTAAGATATAAGGTTGTTTCAGTCTAAGTGAATCATGCAGTCATGGCAGTCGTAATGAAAAGACCATTATCCCAGCATGATCGAACGCGTAACCACAGATTAAATTTATGCATACAGTTAAGCAGTGATTAACGTCTCTGGCGTTTGTGTCATTGTGGTCGCTGCGAGTATTCAACATGACGAAGAGAAACAGCAATAGCTTCAGGCTGTCATGTGTTTGGCGCTCTATGGAGAGTATCTACCCAAAATAGTGGACGAAACGCTACGCAGTTGAACCCCGGAAATGTTGTGTCGTTTACGATTTATCTAATATATTCTAATCGAAAGAAAAAGTTTACCTAACAGTGTAATACTACACACTACTATTAATGGGTGAGAGAATGAGTCCAGTTTTCAGCATCTATAATCGTACGGACATTCGCTGTAAACATGTCACAGGGTTTGTTTATATTATTGCAAACCACCTAGTATTCTGAGTCCTGCCGCGCAATAAATTTCCAAATTTCTCCATCAATGATGGACATCTTTCTCACATTAGTCTTTTATTTTGTCAGACGTGTCATCATGCTGTTGATGGTAGATTTTCTTTTACTGTCCCTGATGCTCCTGGATACTTCCTTCTCCGTAGCTCAGAGAAGAGGAATTCTGCTTTGATGAAACTTCCTGGCAGATAAAAATTGTGTGCCGGAACGGGGACTCGAACCTAGGAAATTTGCCTTTCGCGGGTAAGCGCTCTACCGGCTGAGCTTTCTTGATATGACTCACGATCCGTCCTCACAACTGTACTTCTGCCAGTACTTCGCCTCTTAATTTCCTAACTTCACAGAAGCTCTCCTGCGAATCTTGCAGGACTATCACTCTTGGAAGAAAGGATATGGTGGAGACATGGCTTAGCCACAGTCTAAGGGATGTTTCCAGAGTGAAAGTTTCACTTTGCAGCGGAGTGAAAGTTTCATTCTAGAAGCTTTGATATTTAGGACTATTGTCTAGGATCCACATGAATACCATTAGTCAAGAATTTGGCTGCGTGTTGAATACACACTGTCGAAAAATTAAAAATAGTACATCTCTTCAAAGTTTTACAATCGCTCAAGCGTATATTGCAACAATGCAAATGGTGTACCTAAATAATTACACTTAAGATCAATAGATGAAGCAGCAGTGAGGTACCAGGGGTGTATAAATGCTGAAACATTAATATTAGTGTGTGGTGCAGCCTTCACAGACGGCAATGCTGGTTTTAAAAATGTTCAAATGTTTGTCAACTTTACGGGACTTAACTTCGGGGTCATCAGCCCTAAACTTAGGAAATACTTATAACTGTCAGACACAGACCCTGATGAAGGCCACCTTCAACAGTGGCCGAAACGTCGGTATAGTTTATTAAACGAGGACGCGGGCTCATACCCGGAAGAATTTTATTGATATAAACTAACTCATACTACAGACAGCAACTACATCCATGGCCGAGTGGGGATTCGAACCTCTGACAGGGAATGGCGTCGCGCATCGGAGCATAGTGCCTCAATGCGCTGGTGTTAATTATGGCATCATACAGGTGGGTACTGCCCTCGGATACATTATTCGAAACCTCGTAGACCTGTCCACAAGCTGTGCAGAAGTATAGATTGACAAGTCACATCACATCTCACACGTCTTCCATTGGAAACACGTTTGGAGATCATGCTGGACAAGACGGATGCTGCACGTTTCACACCTGAGTTACACGCTCACTGTGTGGACGGCCATTATCCTGTTCTGCCAGTACATCCCCTTCCCGTTGCAGTTATGGCATTCTGCACGTATCGAAACCGAGCACTTGAGAAAGTTCCCTTCACAAAGCTGAATGTGAGTTTCAGCACATAACAACTCAGACCATAAGGTAGGGCCGGCCATACGCTGCACACTGTGCAGAGGTGCTCAAGTACCACATAGGTGGGCTCATATGAAGGAGCGAGCAACGACGATAGCTGTTATCAGACACGTGTACATAATGAAGGGCGACGGCTTTCACAATAAAGAGAGCAAAAGAACCAGACTAGTTCACCCCTGGCGACCCTGTGGGTAGAAAAATGCACTAGATTAGCGGAGACGGCTGCGGCGTGAACGCTGTGGCCCGGAAGATGCACATGTGCAGCAGCACCGCACGTGTGCAATATTTCTGGTCGGCCTTGCCATGAGACCTTGGGTGGAACCGTGTGTCTTGGGCAAATGCACTCTACAAGACAGCGCATGCAAGGTCTACGACATAAGCGCAAGCGACAGTCTTGTGCTGGCAGCATCTATTTTCACCGCTAAAGACCACGACCTGTCTCTCAAAGAGGTGCTCTACAGCAGTAGTCGATGTCGAGTCATGCACGTTGCCACTATGGAGTTAAGAACCTGGTGTATGTGTATTAGAGTGTTTATAAGACCATTGTTACCACAGTCGTTACAGAAATAATGCACCATGTCCGTCATTTGCAGAAATTGTCGGAAACGACCATCCCGCCAATTGGAAGGCTAAGATCTGACACCGTTTCAAATCGCTCAGTTAGCAAGCACGTGTGTGTAAGTGGCATTTACTTTAAACGCCGATATCCCAATGAACCTTATGGCTGTACACGTTCGCAATTAAATACAAACACATCTCGATCCGCCAGCTTTGTCACTACTCTGTTGACGGACGACGTTAAATTAGATTAGTTGTTCGTTCCATAAATCAAGATTGAGCAAATGCTTATGGATTTAGAACGTGACAATATTTTTTATTCACTGAAATAATAATGCTAACGATATACATACATCGTCAGACTCTATAAAATACGACATTGGAGTAGGAGTTGGCAACTAGTAAGTTATTCAGGCTCTTCTTAAACTGATCATTATTTGCAGCTATATGTTTGTTCCTGGAACCCTTCTTGAAGTAAGTGCTTGTAAGCCTTTGTGTGGATAGTTTTTTTCCTAGTATGAACTGACCTACTCGTTGGAAAAAAATTTATATTATTCATGACTAATTTCATTAAGGGATAACCATACCGAGAGGCAGTAGTTAGTATGCGGAGTTGTTTGAAGAGGCTTCTACAGGATTTCCTGAATTTACTTCAAAAACAAAAAGTTCACTGCTATGCTCCTCCCAACTTAATTTATAACTAAGTTGAATTAAAAGGAATTTAATAATTTCAACCTTTTCTATCTGCTCTTTTTCATACTTTATGCAAACGTGGAAGGAAACCTCTTGCACGTTCTCACTGCACGTAGTGGCATATTCAGAGTTTGTCAACGAGTTGGTCTTAAACCTTCGATCGATGTCGAAGAAAATATCTTCTGGAACTATGCTCCACATACCATTTATAGCAAAAGGAACTCTGCTTCTGGCAGTGTAGCTGATGACAGGTCATTACTGTACACTAGAAAATGCAATGGCCCTAACATGGATGCTTGTGGGGCACCACATATCATTTGTAACTGAAGGATTAATTCACTAGTCCCTTGCACTGATACCCTCTGTTTCCTAATAGCAATGTAATACGTGAACCGTTATGCAGCATCGCTCGTGACACCATATAATACTTATTAAAAGATTATGTGTTTCACACAAATTAATTCCTTTGATGAGTCACAGATGTAAATAGCCTTCTCGATATCGAAACCCTTCAGAAATCAAAACTATGTACTGGACAAAATGTTATTTGTAGTCATGTTTAAGAAACTACATGTACATTACCTTTACTAGAATTTTCGACAATCCTGAAACCACTATCAGAAATTGTACTATTCCCCAGGTGCCATCTGCCACCATCGGATAAAAATGGTCTTCTCAGGTGTACTAATTGCATTGTTTATTATTTTTGTTTACATTGTACTTCAGAATAACCTGTGCCAAACTAATCACCGTATTATAGTAAACTACCACCCTTGCGATATACGTAGACAACAGCTTAGTATGGATGAGAGCAAAACCAGAAAATGCTCAGCAAGCTGTATCGTTGTCAGATGTTACAGCAAAAGCAACCACAGCACTGGACGCCACACTCGGCTGACACGCCTGCTTTGTGGTGGCGACCAGAAGCGCCCGCTTGTTAGGGGAGAGGGAGAGGCTTTTTGCCGGACAAGCGGCCGCGCGGTGGCCGGGTTTTAATTAGTGGGACAAGGGGCGCGCCGCCTCATAAAACACTGTTTCGGGTGCGGCTCCTTTCAGGGCCGCTCGTTGAGTGGAGAGCGCGGGAGCTGGCGCGCCGCAAGTGGCGGTCGCGCTGAGGCCGGCTGCCCTGTACTGGCCGTCAGCGCCTCCCATTGTGCGCGTTTCAAAGCTCCGCTGTACTGCAGGAGCTGTTATGCAAGCCCTGACCGCATTCCTCAGTCAACGACCCTACAGAACGCTCAAATTATGAACGCTGTAGGCAGCCCTCCCACGCAGCCTTATTATTCGGGATGAGAGGAGGTTGGCAGGCCTAGTGTAAAGCAAATTTTACATGACACGAGTCTCTCTCTCTCTCTCTCTCTCTCTCTCTCTCTCTCTCTCTCTCTCTCTCTCTCTCTCTCTCTCAGAAACCTGTTAACACGCTGGACTCAAATTCTGATGGTGGTTCAAATCCACGTCCGGCCATCCAGATTTAGGTTTTCCGTGATTTCCAACAATCATTCAAATGCCGGGTTGGTTCCTTTCAAAGAGCACCCTAAGAATCCGAGCGTAATCTCCGCCTGTAATGACCACGCTGTCGACGGGGCGTTAAACATTAATCTCCCTTCTCTCCTTCAAAAATTGTTCAAATGTTTGAATAGCTTATGGGACTTAACTACGGGGTCATCAGTCCGTAAACTTACAAACTAGTTATGAACTAGCTAACACTAAGGACGGCACAAATATCCATGCCCGAGGGGGGAATCGAACCCCCGACCGTAGTGGCCGTGCAGACCGTGACTGGCGCGCCGAAGTCTCCTCGGCCACCGCGGCCGGCTTTCTCTCCTTCCTTCTACATCTACATCTACATGGGATACTCTGAAAATCACATTTAAGTGCCTGGCAGAGGCTTCATCGAACCACGAGTGTACTATTTATCTCCCATTCCATTCTCGATTAGCGCGCGGGAAGAAAGAACGCCTGAATCTCTCCGTTCGAGCTCTGATTTCTCGTATTTTATTCTGATGATTATTTATACATATGTAAGTAGGAGTCAACGATATATTTTCGCATTCGGAGGAGAATGTTGGCGATTTGAGTTTCGTAAGTAGCCCACGCCGCAGCGATAAGCGTCGTTGCTTTAATGATTCCCATCCCAGATCCTGTATCATTTCCGTAACGCTTTCTCCCCTGTATAGTGACAATACAAAACGAGCTGCCCTTCTTTGGACTCTTAACACACAAGTGAGATCAATAAACAAATCTAATGTTCGTATTTTGTGCACGGCCATACTGTACTTTCTATTACGATAAAAACTTTGTCAGTTAACTGGCTGCACTCACGGGAAGGTTATAGGCAAACTAAACTTCGTATGGTGTATGGTGGACGGTGCTTTACTATTAGAAAATTCACTTCTTACGTCTTCATGTTGAAATGGCTGGACAGATATGAATAATTATTAGGCTTCCTTTCGTAAGCCACCGTGCAAGGCGCGGCGAAGGGTACCTTACAATAGGTTTGTTTCTCTTCGCCCTGAAACAGCTGGACAGACTTGAATAAATTGGAATGCAGGTTACTTAGACCATGAATTAACTCATGAGCTCCGGTAAAAAATCCACTTTACGGTGCATGTGGAGGTTACCTTACTGTGGATTAACATAACTCTTCACGAAACGAATTAATACGTGGGCTACCTTTCGTAAGCCTTAGTAGGTGCATAGAGTAGGGTACGTTACAACAAGTATCCAAATCGGTTGACTAGTCACCATGAAACTCAGCACGTTATGTATGTTTTCATGAAAGAGAGGCTTATAATCTCCAAGCCAGTGAATTTAGTATTACACTTTCCAAAACTGAAATAAAGATTTTAATTATGCCCGTAATTCCAGTGGTTGGAAATGCAAGAGTGAACTTGTTTCTGGCTACAGTACAGCTGAAGTAAGGATGCAATATATTGTAAACACTGGCTTATTATAACTCCTTCCGCACTCATAAAACACGAATGGTACAATAACAAACTGAAAATTTACTTACAGCTGCTAAGTCGGTTGGATGCTGTTTATTCTGTTCCAAAATCCTCCAGACGCATCTAAGTACGTCTAAGTACGGCACTGAGACTGCAGACAAGTGAAGCTAATTACGAGAAATATGTCTTTGGGTGCACTATTTTCAGTAACATGGAATTCCATACGCAAGTACTGATTTAGTACTACACATCTACACTGCGTTTCACTCGACTATCATTCATAATTAAGAATGAGTAAGATTGTATTTAAAGTAATTTTACTATATCATATTTTCAGGATATTTCTAGAAATACCTAAGGTTATCCCGAAAGTAAACATATATAACGATTCCGATCACAGTACATCGTTAAAAATTGGAGAGGGAAATATTGCTGTTTTACACGACATGAAGAAGAAAAACTGAAACACCCAGAAGCCATGCCGGATTTCAACCTATTTTAGTGATGCCGATGTTCAAAATATTCAAATGTTTGTAGAGCTTATTGGACTTAACTACTGGGTCATTAGTCCCTAAACTTACAAACTACTTATGAACTAGCTTATACTAAAGACGGCACAAACATCCATGCCCGAGGGGGGATTCGAACTCCCGACCGTAGCGGCCGTGCAGACTGTGACTGGCGCGCCGCAGACCGCTCGGCCACTGCGGCCGGCATGCCGAAGTTCGCAGCGTTGGTTTAGCTAGTTGGTATTAGGGTTGCTATGGACTTATCGAGTTTTTTCAATTATAGTTCACTGTTGCTATGTGAATTCAGGTACCGTCATAATAATTTGAGATAGCGAGTGGAGCAGCAGACGTTAGAAACTGTTGTTAAGATTACCTAACATAGTCTGGTCTGGAGGCGATCTAATTTTTTATAGGTTAAAATGTCAAGCCAAGATCGCACACTAACAATTTATTAAATGACGATCGGTTTCGGTGCACCGTGTCACCATTATCTGGTCACATATATGTTATAATCTAGTCATCTTGTTAAAAAAGGTGGGTATAAAATCCAAGTGCAAAAATTTTTATATAGTGACTAAGTGCAATGTTGCACTTGTTATTTTATACCCAATTTTTTTTTAACAAGATGACCCGATTATAACATACATGTGACCAGTTAGTGTGCGATCTTGGCTTGTCATTTTGAAAACTAAGAATCTGTTGTGCCAGTGAATAAATCGAAAGATTTCCAACATGTTCTTGTATCAGTTCATATTGGGAAGCAGCCAGTAATATTTATCCCGTCTTATGGGGCTAATGCTGATGGACAGAGCTTGGAAGAAAATAGTTTCCCGTTATAAAAACGAATTTTGATGACAGTGGCTCTTTACTTTCAGATGATATTCCGGGATTGATGAAGATCTTTTCAACGCATTGATCTAGAATGATCCCGTAAGTGCAGTCGAGCACTGACTTGTGAAGAACTGCGGTCATTGCGCCGAAGGTTACAAATTCGGATTTATCAGTTCCACAAGCTTCAAGCGAAAGTGTCTGAAACCTACAAATGATCGTATTTGAATGTCCGCTTCCTCGTCATCAGTTGGCTCGTCAACAACATCGACCAAACCCACCCTGTACCGATACAGGAGCTGAGAAGTGGTGTCTGTATGACAGCAGACGGTTGTACGTTGCCCGCTTCCACTGCATGTGCTGGCGTCCTCCACGTCCATATTTGCATCGATCACGTGTGAGTGGTTTACTTGCTACTTCTTCGTATCACTCAGTGGCAACTACAATTCATATGATGGATTTTAGTTGGCTAAGATCTCTTCTACATAGTTAACTATTGTTTGTAGTGGTAATCTTGATTTATTTGTACCTCTATTGTTTATTTTCTTATACATAAGGCGCCTAGACATTATCCAACCCTATTTGAGCACTTTTCTATAGTATGTCTTGCCTCATGGTCATAATTCATTGTCATGCTGTATGCAAAGTGCGGAACGTCACCAATTTTCGCTTAGCGCTCTTACGGTATTGGACATTTCACGAATTTGTTCGGCATGTATTGCTGCTCCTCTGGTAATTTCTGCATAGTTCGTAAGCAAATAACATTTCGTAGACGATATCATAGCTTTCATTTTACACGTTGTTATTGCTGATTTCTTACTGCTTCTGACATACTCTTCGGAAATTTACATTTACATTTCAGATACATGTAATGGTCTTATAACCATCTTAAAGGATTGTAACCTATTATTATTTAATGAAAATATTCAGGAAATCTGTTTGCAATCAAGACATTTTCTCTTAACTCATCGGAAGCACCGGCTGAATATATATAAACGTCAAAACGACCTTAATTAAATTTTGAAGCAACTTTCGTAACATTAGAAGGACAATGAAAATTCCACTGCTCAAGCCAAAATGAGGACGGATAGTTAGGAAGTGCATTTAAAGCCCCCAAGAGCCGTAGGATGTGTCTGATGACGTGACAAAGTAAGAAATTGGGTTCGATAAGACAAACAGGCCAAACAGTCGAAGAGTGGAGATTTTGAAAGTCTCAGAAGAATTGAAATCAATTGGAACTTATAAAATAATTAGAGGAAGATGCAACAAAATGATTATTTAAGTTGACGAATGGAATCTATTTGACAGGTGACATGCAGATAAATATATTGCACAAAATTCCGAAGACGACAAGGGCACTTACGAGAAATACCCCACACTCAGCTTAACTGGTCCTGGATGGAAGCAACTGAGTAGAATAGTATGCAGAAGAAGGGAAGAGAAAGCTGAAGAGCTCTTGCTTCATGATCAGTTTGGCTCTAGGAAAGGTAAACACACAAGGCAGTAGGTCACTGCGCATGTTAATAGAAGCAATAATAATAACAATAATAATAGTAATAATATAAAATGATACAAAATAACTGAAAGAATTTGGCACTTTTCAAACAGATAGTATCAAATAGTGCAAGATCTAGGAAATTCTCAGAAAGGTAAGAGTAAGATCTAGGTAAGGGCGGGTGTATTGCACATATTCTAGGACCATTACTAAATAGTAAATCTGGGGGAATAAGAACGAAGTGAAACATAAAACTGGGTGTAAGACAGGGAGGCAGTCATTTGCTCCTACGCTTTAATCTAGGCATGGAAAAAGCTAATGAAAATGTCTAAAAGAAAAGAAGGGTTTAAGAGTTGGTTGAACATTAGGAATTAAAGACTTTTGATTGTAAACTTAGCTATGGCATTACTGTCCTCATTCGAAGTGAAGAAGAATTGCAGTCTCTTGAACTGAATGATCAGTCTACGGAGTTCAGAATGTATAATAAGAGCAAGCTCAAGTAATGCTCATGTAAAATACTAGAATTGACAGTGGCGTGAAAGTCAACATCAAAATAGGTGGGAGCATCGAAATTACATTTGAAGGCGAATAACCAATGAATGGAGGAAGCACAGGTGCTAAGAGGGTATCAGAGTGCAAGAGGAAGATCATTTTCTGTCCTGCGATCATTAGAGACGGTGAAAAATATGACATAAAAGTTTTCTGGGTGTTGTACCGCGTCATGATGTAAGAAGGTTATTATTGTAATAGGTTACAGTGGCTTTCATGTGGGTACACCAAGATGAGCAAAAAGGAGCAAAATTAGGAGCAAAATATGTTCAAATGTTTGAAAATCCATGCAACTTAACTATTCTGGTCGTCAGTCCCTAAGGTTACAGACTACATACACTAACGACAACATATACACCCATGTCCGAAGGAGGACACGATCCTCCGATGGCGAAGATTAGCGCACTCTGCAGTATCGCCTCATAGCGCTGGGCCATTCCACCGCGGCCGAGAGAAGGAGCACACGCTGGGGTGATTTGTGTCATGGAATGCGAGGAACGGTCGTGCCCTTTCGAAGTAACCATCTCGTCATTCACCTGACTTAAAGTCCGACTGAAGGGTGGAAGATGGCTGTTGTATGATATACAGGGTGTATCTAAATTTACGCACTCGGGCTTTGCAGCGCGATTCCTCAGATGCCAGCAATAAAAAAATGTCTCTCACAAAATTTCGTTCCGTGCATATTTACGGCACTAAATGGACGTAGAAGATTGAGACGGGTATGTGTCCCATACGTCAGTGTGTTCCAGAATTAAAGTACCACACCAAAAAACTTCCAGGGGATGTGTGAGGTGTTTTGAGGAACAAAGTTAGCATAGAAACCCATGACAGGAAACGCCATACAACGACGCTACGGAGAGTTCAAGTTACAGGCACCAGCTCCTGCTGCTAGAAATCCCCTCCAGCAACTTCGACGCTCTGTAGTGTCATTGGATGACGTTTCCGGGCATGGGTTTCTATGGTCACGTTGTTCCTCAACACACCTCCCACACCCCATAAAAGTTTGTTGGTGTAGTAGTGCAATTCTGAAACATACTGACGTATGGGACCCTCTCGCCCATCTCAGTCTTCGACGTCCATATACTGTCGGAAATATGCGCAGGACGAAATTTTGTGACAGATACTTTTTCATTGCTAGCATGTGAGAAATCGCGCTGCGAAGCCCGAGTGCGCGAATTTAGATTCATCCTGTATAGGTCTTTAGTTGAGAATATTTTCGTGAATGCGTTTGAACCACACATTTGTGTGGATGTGAATCATAAATAACTGTCATAGAAGATAATTGACGTATTTGGGGATGTGGAGAACGTTGAGAGTTGATTGACATGAAATGATCAATGACAGAAGAGAAGTGCATATGAAAATAGTTTTAAGGTGTGGTGGTTAAAAAAAAATGAAATGGATAGGAATGATTCCGGCTGGGCAAGGTTAATTTGGGTTAATACAATTGGAAGATAGGAGCGGCTGACCCTGAATTAATTACTGATATTTAACATCACATCAAATATTTTGCATGATTTGACCTGTTTCAGTTCTAATTGTAATGGGACTCTTCCACGTCCTGTAAGCGGCATAAAATATAATTAATAATTTGTCCCCACCAAAAATCTAACTAACTAACTGGGATCTGACGACTAATAATGTTGAAAAAAAAAACATCTTTCAAATCCAGCAATATTTACTACACCTTTTTAAGAAGGATAAAACACACAATG
Organism: Locusta migratoria; assembly: GCA_026315105.1. Taxonomy (NCBI): domain Eukaryota; kingdom Metazoa; phylum Arthropoda; class Insecta; order Orthoptera; family Acrididae; genus Locusta; species Locusta migratoria. Next base: position 433,187,345 of record CM048747.1, read on the forward strand.
ATAAATCCAATACTAAAATCATAAACAACAAGAATACATTTATAACCAAATAAGGAAGAACAATCTAATGCATATGAAGTTACTCAAATTATTACGAAACTGGAAATTAGTAATGACTGGCAAGTCAGAAACCCCTATCGTGAAATAATATAATGTTCTTTGCGGGATAATCGAGTCGGAATATCAGTGCAGGGTTGACTTTCCTAACTACACAATCCCCAATATAAGGCAGAACCTGATGTATCGACTACATGTTGCTAACGAGCGCTTTGCCATACATTACCAAACTGACGACTGCGTGTGAAGGTGCTGCGCTGCAGTGGCGTGGGGGCAGGGCGACTTTGAGCTTAAAATTTGCGCGACCTCGAAATAAAAAAGAAAACTCGCTCCGTCGCTCGGAAGCTGTACTCCCTGCTATCAGCCTTCTGCTAGTGCTTCGGTGCACTAGTATTGGCTGGCTGACCTTATTCAAACCGAAAACAAGAACAATCCGCTGAAGTATAAATCTCATAGTGTAACCTGAAACTTATACAAGTTCACTCGTCCAAGTATCGGCTCAATAAGCAAAATCTACAAGTCCGAACACTGGGAGGGCAGGACGCCACCAGACGCGTCCGTACTCCAGCGCTACGAAACACGAAGTCCCCTATTCTCTGCGCAAGACCCCCCCCCCCTCCCCCCGTGGAACGCTGTTTTTACGTAAAGCCAATCAGCATCGAGTTCTCGAACTCCAGCCAGTAAAATCTCACAAGACAACCGGTGATTTCGAAAAGCTGGCGCTTTGAACATCAGTCAATCAAAGACGGCATCCCTTCCACACACACTTTTGGCGCGATTCTCACTAAACGGCTCTAACCGTCGCCCGTGGGAGCGGCTGCCTAGCCTCCAGCAACATTCCGTCGCCTTCCCTTTCGGACCCTCGGCCAAAGCCGTGTGCCCTGCTATCTTCTTCTAAAAAGCGCAGACGATACCTCTCCTTCACAGTTTGGGACACAAGGCTACATTTTTACGACCTACTGCCCTGCCAGTGTGCCACCCAAGGCCAGCGCGCCCGGCCTCCTACGGCGCCGCAGGGCGCAGATAGGAAGGAATTCGCCCCCTCAGTGCCAAGTCAGCTCTGCATCTCACCTTATCAAAAATCGTCCCTGCATCGTATTCCCTACAGCAATAGAACATTGTGTGTAGAGGACTCATTAAGACAATACGTCAGCAATAAACATCGATAATAACGATGAGAGATGGGCTGCCATCTCTCATAGTGACAACTAATAGGCCTAGGATGACAGGCCAAGTGTAATGACATCAGTGAACAACCCCTGTAGTAGTAGATGAAACTGTAGAGGGTTAAAACTCGAGGAATACAGCCATCAGATTTACAGAACAGGCGAGCTGCATCTGCTGTGGCTCGAAGTCTGTGACCTCATGAAGCGTTCATGCCTCTCGTAATCCCCCAGGCAGCAGAGTCTGCCGAGAAGTCGCTGGAAGCTGCGGAGCCGCGTCAGCCACAGCGGTTGTCCGCGACGGCCCACAATTGCTGTGATCCTAATAGTGTGAGAGCGGCCGCCGGCGCAGATTAAATGCGGCCGCTAAAATGCGAACAAAGGCCCGGCCCGGCCAGGGCCAGGGGGCACGCCAGCGCCAGCGCGCCGTTTTAATCTCTCAATGCCGGCTGTCCGCGGCGCGACGTCACACGACACGCGAGCTCACGCGGCGCGCAGATAAGCGCCGTCGCCGTCGCCGTCCACCGGCTGAGTAGCCAGAGCTGCAGTCGGTCGCTGGCACCAGCAATTGCTGCCACTTTCTGCTCCTTTCGTCGGCGAGAGCTCATTTCGTATCCGTGCTGTATATCTTCAGTATATGCTACAGCAGGGGTGGGCTGATACGCTACTGTGAGCGCGGGCGCCCGCAAGCGCTGCCAGCATATAGTTCCCCCTACACCTATCGGCTAACATTGATCGGTTGCTATCGCCGGCGCACAAAGCGGGCCTGCTCACTTCGCGTCATTGGAACATCAGATAGTGCTATTGGTGTCGAATCATGCTTGGCTTTCGCGGTAGGACAACATTAGCGATAGGAAAAAAATGAAATTTTTAAGAGAAAGTTAGAAGGAATCCCCATAGCTGTTTAGAATAGACTCGAGTCTACAGCATAATCCTAACTCAATATTTGTGTGATAGTGTGCTGCAGTGGAGTCACCGAGCGCTCTAAGGCACCTTGCTGCGAAGCACACGGTTGCTCTGTAGCATTCGCCGGGTACAGACAACTCTTGTTAATCAATTAATAACTATGAAGTGAAGGTACTAATGCAGACGGCCCTAGCCAGGTACCGCCAGTGGGATATTTCCTAACAGATAAGCAAGCAAGTTAAAACAACAAGGAACGCTGTTTCAGAGGAAATCTTCTCCTACGTAACTGGACGTCAGCAGAACCTTCAGAAAACCTACATAATGGGCACCCACTGCAGCAGAAGGGCAGTTACTTGTCATGGATGGCTGAGGGTAGATCGAAAGAGTGGTCGGAAATAAGCTGCAGAGTTAGGTGTCGTGGTTGGCTGAGGATAGCTTATAAGAGTGGTAGCAAATAAGCTGAAGTGTCAAGTGCCGTAGCTACCTGAGGATAGCTCGTAAAAGTGGTCGCAAATAAGCTGAAGAGTGTGGTGCTGTGGCAGTCCGAGGAAAGATCACATTTACCTTATGGAAATAGGTCCTTGTGATTGGTCGCAAATAAGATGAGTGATTTAGGCAACCGGAGTTGGCAGTGGATAGTTCTTACAAGTAGTCTCAATCAGGCTGTAGGTAGGCAGCGAGGCAGTCATGATGGGCCGTGTACAGAGTTGGTTGTTAATAAGACTAATAGTTCATTCTGAACACAGAGAAGGGCAATGAGAAGATGGACGAACAGAAGGACGAGGCGGAATGGAATGATAAGAAGAAACTGGTCTGAGGAGGTGATGTACATGCATAGATTTTTGACTTTGTCCATCTTAATTAAAGACCAGACGCTTCATCTGTATAATTTGTAACGAAAAATAATACCATCAGCTGTGTTAAATATATTTATTTAGCAACCAGTTTCGACAGTCAATGCCGTCATCTTCAGGCACTTAAAATAAGAAACCTGCTTATTGCTGGACTACAGTCAATATAACTGGTATCTCACATTCGACCAATATTACAGCAACAAGGAACAACAGGGGCTTGTTGCTTTAACATTGGACGAATGTGTGATACCAATTATATTGACTGTAATCCAGCAACTTGCAGGTTTCTTATTTTAAGGGCCTGAAGATAACGGCATTGACCGTCGAAACTGATTGCTAAATAAATATATCGAACACTGCTGATGGTATTATTTTTAGTTACAATGCATAGATTTGGCTACAGAAGATAGGCATAGGGACAATGGGATTAAGAGATGGAGAGATGGTCGAAAGGTAGAGATAGATACGAATGAAGGTATGAGATGGAACAGCAAGATAGAGAGTAGAAGGAGATAGGCAAACACAGAGTGGGAAGGAAGAGACATGAGAGAAACAGATGGGCAAAGAGAGGATGAAATGTTGGCATAAGAAATTGTGCAGGAAATGTAGAGATAGAAGTGGACGCAGGGGGGGGAGAAGGGAGGGTTCGAGAGAGAGAGAGAGAGAGAGATGGGGGAGATGGACTAGGAGTTGAGGATCATATGGTCATAGATTAAGGGAGGATGAGAGGGGTGAAAAGATGGGAAGGGGAAATACGTACAAGTTACATGTACAGATGGTCATGATTGAGCATCGATGGGGTGTGGAGGAGAAGATACAAGATGAGATGGGGGAAGAATTATGACAGAGGAAGTAGGAAATTCGTGAAGGTGAAATATTTCCCGAATATTCATTTTCGTTTCTATGGCTGGAAAAATATATACCCTGTCCATGCCGGGTTTTGCAGCTAGTAGAAGAATGAATATCAATCACAATTTACGACTTTTGTGGATTATATAAATATTTCGAATCACAACTTGACCAGTCGCTGTCGTAAACTCCACGACAATATGGAGCCATATAGACGGTTAACGGTGATACGCCAGGCTACTCTCTACATCCACATATATACTCTGCAAATCATATTTTAGTGCCTGATAGAGGGTTTATCGAACCACATTCATACTATTGCTCTACCGTTCCATTCTCTAATAGCGCGCATGAAAAAAAAATCGTAAATCATCTGATTTTATGATGATGATCACGTTTCCATGTCACCCTTTGTAGGTGGGTGCTAATAAAAAATGTTTTCATTTGCAGGAGACGGTTGGTGAAAGAAATTTCGCAGATAGATCTCTCTTTTAATGATTCCCACTCCGAATCGTGTATAATTTCCGTGATAAACTCTACCCCGTATCGGGACAACACAAACGAGATTCCATTCACTGAACTTTCTGTGTATCCTCTGGCAGCCCCACTTGATGGGGATTCCACAATGTGCAATAATACTCCTAAATAGTACGAACATGAGCAGCGTAGACAGTTTGTTTAGTATAATTGTAGTATCCTCTAAACGTTCTGCCAGTGAAAGGTAACATTTGGTCCTCCTTCCCCGCAACATTTCCGATGGGTTCATTCCAATTAAATTTGCTCGTAATGTGAATTCCCAAGTATTTTCATATTCACGGAATGTATGACATTGACTGCAAATGGGTAAAGTTGAAAACGTGTACCCTTCCGGGATTCGAATCCGGGTTTCCTGCTGTGGGTAATGTTGAAAATATGTACCCAGCCTGGTATTTTGTTGAATCTACGGCCTGTAGATTTAACTGATTTATAGTGTAAATGAAGTTTAACACATTCATTTTAGTGGTTTTAGTCACCTGCCATTTCTTGTACCAAGTCAGTGCTTGTGTTAAGAGGTACTGGTATGAGGAGTATTACAGGCTAGTCAGCGGGATTGCCCTTTTCTTATAGAATCACGCACAAACTGTCGATTAATTTTTATGTTAATTTTATATAATTTTTTATATTTCTTAAAAGCCTAACACGTTATATTTAATCTAGGCTGAAACTTTCATTCTGGAGTATAAAGAGCCATTGAATACTAGTATATCTTCTGAGACATCTGTATATTCCATTGTCTCAGATTTTTGAAGGCTTTCTTGTGATATATACCGTTTATACTTAAACGCAGTTTCTGCTAGTCATAGACCAACACGATGATTGATGTTCTCTCTAGTTCCATGATATTCTTTTGTGAACCTGAAAATACATGCTTCTTAGTGTTGAATTCTTGTAGTTTTCTACATCCTCTTCAGCTTCAAAATTGCACAGCATCCCTACAATTAATGGAGAGGTTCTAGACTTAGTCCTTTAATGTAGCGAAGGGCACAGTGTTTTATCATTTTCAAGTACCTTTATACTCAAAGCTGGTAAGAATATGAGATACCACCTGTAATTGCCCTTTTTCACTTGTGTGTGTGTGTGTGTGTGTGTGTGTGTGTGAAAAGTGTAGAAGGGCAATTACAGGTGGTATCTGTAGACAGCTCTTGAATTCCGCTCTCCGCCTTGCCCCTTTGTGAATCTGTGCAGTTAGATTCCTCAGCTTATTGGCACTTCGGTTCCAGGACTGACAACGTAGCAGAATCCTATCGGAAACGGGTCAAGCTGAGAAGCTGCGAAATTAATGCCTTTATGCCGGTAAATGTGGCAATTGACGCGCTGCTGCGCTCCAGAGAACATTGAGGGTAAATGGCGTCCCGTAACTATCCTCTCCCTTCGTAAACGATGCTCCGTTCTCAAATTTCATTTGAGACAGTGAACTCGAAATTCCGATCCATTAACCATTAAATTTTGCCCTCGGCATGCCGTAGGGAAGGACATGCCTTTTAAATTCCACGGAACGTGCAGGCCCATGAATAATAGTAACGCCACAGATTCTTCGCCAGTCCTGCGCAGTCGTGGCAGAGATGCTCCAGCAGTGTTATTTGCGGGAAACAATTTACTGGAGATGCCATTTAGAGAGTGAAATACCGCTCCGATATTAATAACAAGAACGAAAAAGTGGCTCGCGATGCAGTAACTGCGCGGATACGAACAAGCCCGCCGAATGCTAAAAGAAAAGAGATAAAGAGGTATTTAGCTTGTTTTCAATATTGATCTCGTACCTCAAAGCTATTTGTAGAGTCCAGTGTTACGGGCTATGCAAACAGACACTTTCATGCTAAATAATGAATCGCATTCATATCACCAGCTTCATCAATTCGTACGTCAATTTTGCTTCTCACTGTAAAGCTGACGAAAGGCGTACGGTTTGTTAAGAATAACGGCGGTACCGTACGAAAGAACAAAGCCAGTTTTATGATGATAGATTAATTCAGTGTGAATTCGTTACTTCAGTGCAGTGGTAATGAACGAACAACAGAAAAGAGGTGCATGATGGAAAATTACAGTGTACTGAGAATTTTACGCTTGTTATTGTAGACATCCTGGCATTATAGAGGAATATTAAAAGAAACACCGTGTACAGAAATATACCATTTGGATGTACAGTCTTAGATGATCGCATCACTGTCTGTTCGGAAAAAGTGGTAAAAAGCGGAATTTGAGAGTGGTTGACGGCTCAACACAGAGGTTTTATCTCAATTACAGATAGTGTTGAGGAACAGTGGTCAAAGTTCAAAGCCATCGTACAATATGCATCAGATGAGTGTGTTCCAAGCAGGATCGTAAGAGGCGGAAAGTAGTTACCATGGTACAACAACCGAATTAGAAAACTGATACTGAAGCAAAGGGAACTTTACTGCAAACATAAAAATATCCAAAGCCTTGTAAACAATCGAAAATTAAAAGGAAGGGAAATGTAGCGTGAGGAGGGCTATGCGAGAGGCGTTCAACGAGTTCTAAAGTAAAGTTCTGTGTACTGACTTGGCTGAATATCCTAAGAAAGTTTGGTCTTATGCCAAAGCGGTAGGTGGATCAAAACAATCTCCAGACACTCTGTGACGAAAATGGAATTGAAACAGAGGATGGCACTCTAAACGCCGAATTACTAAAAGACTTTTTCCAAAGCTGTTTCACAGAGGAGGATTGCACTGTAGTTCCTTCTCTAGATTGCCGCACAGATTATAAAATGGAAGATATCGAAACGATTGACAGAGGGATGAAAAAAACAATTAAAATCGCTCTAAAGAGGAAAGACCGTAGGACCAGATGTGATACCAGTTCGTTTTTACACAGAGTACGCAAAGTAACTTGCGTCCCCTCCTCCATCTTGCAGTGGCGTACCGTTGGTCTCTAGAAGAGCATAGCGTTCCGAAAGATTGGAAATTGGCGCAGGTCATTCCCATTATTAAGAAGGGACGTCGAACAGATGTGCAGAACAATACGTTTATATCTATAACGTTGGTCAGTTGCAGAATTTTGGAAAGTGTTCGAGTATAATGACATTTCTGGAGATTAGAAATCTGCTCTGTAGGAATCAGCATGGATTTAGAAAAAGGCGATCGTGTGAAACCCAGCTCGCGCTATTCGGCCACGAGGCTCAGAGGGCAAGTTGCAAATAGGTTTGACCAACTGTCAGGGTTGAGTGGAGATGAACCTCCTGTAGCTGTAGGTGTAGGAAGTACGCAGCAGACTTCAGCTGTTAGGAAACCGAAATCTGTAGAGAGGTCTCTTAGGAAGAAGGAGGTTCTGCTGCAGTTCTCATGGCAGAGGTGTTGGCCAACAGTTGCAGGAAGTACTTGGGAGTGAGTACCAAGTCACCAGCATAGTGAAGCCTAGTGCATGGTTACCTCAGGTCACTTGTAACATAGGGGACTTATGTAGGAATTTCTAAAAAGAGGATCAGGTAGTTATAGTGGGTGGGGCCGGGAATAGTCTTGATAGGGACGGGAATATGATATTGGTGGTGATCTGGAAAGGATAGCAACTCAAACTGGTGACACAAATGTGCATTTCGTGCAGCTGTTTCAGCGTCATGATAGATCTTGTCTTAATACAGCTGTAAGGCGTGTTAACATGGGGCTTGAGAAGGCGCTGATGACGGACGGCATGGATCACATTGCAGTGCGACTATCCAAAGTTCGGATTTTACTAGGCACCTCAATAGGTATGGGGAGGTTGGAAAAGCTCGTAGGTGACAGTGTAGTAGGGGGTGGGGGTGTCACTCGTGGAAAAACTCCTGTAGTAGTTGGTGTTAGGGCTGCACCTTTTATAGACTGAAGACAGCTGATAGGTATTCCTGCTTGAAAGAAGTCCCTCTAAGAAAGGTCAAAATGTAAGTAATAAGGGAATTACTGTTTTTCATCAAAATATACAGGGTATCAGAGATAAAATTACTGAACTGCTTATTGATACTGATTCTGACATTATTGGTATTTCAGAGCACTTTTTAAGTGATGTGACAATTAAGAGACTTCCTTTGCTAGGACACAGGTTAGCTGCCTTCTACTCTAAGAGTTCCTTGCAGTGTAGGGGAGTGACCATTTTTGTAAAAGACGAATTTTCCTCGGAGTCAATCGATTTTTCCAAACACTGCACAGAAAATATATTTGAATGTTGTGCAGGAGTTGTTAATGTTAATGGAACTAAACTAGTAATAGTTGTTATTTATAGGTCCCCTGACTCAGATTTTAAAATGTTTCTGCCGAAGCTGGAATTGGTTCTGGGTTCACTGTATAGGAAGTATAAAAATTTAATTGTGTGTGGAGATTTTGACATTAATTTTGTAGATGATAGCTCAAGGAAAAGTCAGCTGTTAGATCTATTTAATTCCTATAACATGATTCAAACAGTATTTTTTCCAACGAGAGAGCAAGAAAGTAGCAGTTCTACCATTGACAATATTTTTGTTCATTCTTCATTATTAGAGGGGCACTCTGCCAGCAGAATAGTGAATGGTCTATCAGACCACGATGCCCAAATTTTATTTCTAAAAAGTATTTGTTCTCCAACAAATGTTAAACATAAATATCAACTACTCAGAAAAGTTAATCCAGTTGCAATTGGGACCTTTTTAAGCCTAATTAAGGAACAAAAATGACAGGATGTTTATAGTGCTGATAATGCAGATGATAAATATAATGCTATTCTGAACACATTTCTTATGCTGTTTAAAAGTTGCTTTCCGCTAGAATGTTCAAAACGGGGTACTTCCAGTAACAGACAGCCAGGATGGCTGACAAAGGCGATAAGAGTATCATGTAGAACAAAGCGGGAATTGTATCAAAATGTTAGAAGCAGTCAGAATGAAGGTACAGTAGCTCATTACAAACAGTACTGTAAGGTTCTGAAAAATGTCATTAAGAATGCAAAAAGTATGTGGTATGCAAAAAAGAATAGCAAACACTCGGGATAAAATTAAAACTATCTGGTCAGTCGTGAAGGAAATGTCTGGTCAGCAGCAGCAGGCAGAAGATTTAACGTCAGTGCTTAGTAGGAATGTTTCTGTTACTGACAAGTTAGATATATGTTCAATATTCAATAATCATTTTCTGGATATAGTAGGGGAACTAAACAAAACCCTAGTTTCTACAGGTAATCACATAACATTTTTAGAAATTGCCTTTCCGAGGCTGTTACCTGAAATGGTCTTTCATGATACATCCATAGGAGAGATTGAGTCAATAATTAAATCACTAAAGACTAAGAACACTTGTGGATATGACGGGGTATCTAGCAGAATTTTAAAGTACTGTTCTCCATATGTTAGCCCAGTACTAAGCCATATGTGTAATTTTTCCTTTCAGTGTGGTCAGTTTCTTATTTATTTATTTTTTCTTTTTCTATGGGACTTAACTACGGGGTCATCAGTCCCTAAACTTACAAACTACTTATGAAGTACTTACAACTAAGGACGGCACAAATATCCATGCCCGAGGGGGGATTCGAACCCCCGACCGTAGTGGCCGTGCAGACCGTAACTGGAGCGCCTCAGTCCCCTCGGCCACCGCGGCCGCATGGTCAGTTTCCTGACAGATTAAGGTACTCAGTAGTGAAATCACGTTATAAAAAAGGAGGAAGGGATAATGTAGACAATTACAGACCTATTTCTATGCCATTGGTTTTTTCTAAAGTTATTGAAAAGACTGAATATTCAAGATTAATTGATCATTTCAGTTCACATAATATATTGTCAAACGTACAGTTTGGTTTTAGAAGTGGTTTAACGACTGAAATGCTATATTTTAGTTTCTATGTGAGGCACTTGATGGGTTAAATAAGAGGCTACGGACGTTAGGCGTCTTCTTTGATTTAACAAAAGAGTTTGATTGTGTTGATCACAAAATATTGTTGCAGAAGTTGGAACATTATGGAATACGGGGAGTAGCTCACAACTGGTTCACCTCTTACTTTAATATTAGAAAACAGAAGGTAATTCTCCTCAGTGTAGAAAATGGCTATGGCATACAATCCCAATGGGGCACAATTAAGTGTGGGGTGCTCCAGGGGTCTGTTTTGGGACAATTGCTGTTTCTTATTTATATAAATGATATGCCTTTGAGTATAACAGGTGACTGTAAAATATTTTTGTTTGCTGATGATACCAGCTTGGTAGTGAAGGATGTTGCTCGTAATATTGACACAGTATCAAATAATGCAGTTCAAGAGACAAGTTCAACGCAACGGCATTGTTTTTTGGGGTAACTCGCCTGATGCAAAAAGGATATTTCTGGCTCAAAAACGGGCGGTTCGAGCAATATCTGGTGTAAGTTCGCGAACCCTTTTCAGTAGTCTGGGAATTTTGACTCTTGCGTCACAATAGGTTTTTTCTTTAACGTCGTTTGTTGTTAATAATATCAGCTTATTCCCAAGAGTTAGTAGTTTTCACTCTGTGAATACTAGACAGAGGTGTAATCTGCAGCACACCACTTGTGCAGAAAAGTGTACAGTATTCTGCGGCATCCATTTTCAATAAGCTGCCACAAGAACTAAAGAATCTTAGCACTAATCCACACTCTTTCAAATCTAAATTGAAGAGTTACCTCATGGCTCACTCCTTTTGTTCTGTCTAGGAACTCCTAGAAAAGTTAAACAGTTAAGCTAATTCATCTATTACCATTCTTGTGTAACAATTAATGTATTGACTTGTTCCATGACCTTGGAGTCTCACTCCTCAATTGGGTTATATGGAAGAGAGAAAAAAAAAAAAAAAAAAAAAAAAAAAAAAAAAAAAAAAAAAAAAACAATAAATAACTAGATACGGGATGCTGTGTTTCTTGACTTCCGCAAGGCGTTTGATACAGTTCCCCACAGTCGTTAATGAACAAAGTAAGCGCATATGGTCTATGAGACCAATTGTGTGATTGGATCAAGGAGCTCCTAGATAACAGAATGCAGCATGTCATTCTAAATGGACAGAAGTCTTCCGACGTAAGAGTGATGTAAGGGGTGCCACAGTGGAGTGTCGTGGTTCCGTTGCTGTTCATAAATGACTTTGCGGATAGCATCGGAAGTTCACTGAGGCATTTTGCTGAGGTTTTAATAATGGAAAATTGCATTGAAATGCAGGAGGATCTGCATCGAATTGACGCATGGTGCAGGAAAAGAAAATTGAATCTCAATGTAGACAAGTGTAATGTTTTGCGAATACATAGAAAGAAAGCTCCTGTATCATTTAGCTACTCTATAGCAGTCAGCAACTGAAAATAGTTGATTCCATAAATTATCTGGGAGTAGGCATTAGGAATGATTTAAAATGGAGCGACCATATAAAATCAATCGTCAGTAAAGTAGATGCCAGACTTAGATTCATTGGGAGAATCCTAAGGAAATGCAGTCCGAAAACAAAGGAAGTAGGTTACAGTGCACTTGTTCACCAACAGTTTGAATACTGCTCACCGGTGTGGGATCCGTACCAGGTGGGATTGATAGAGGCAGTAGAAAAGATCCAACGGAGAGCAGCAAGCTTCTTTACAGGATCATTTGGTAATCGTGAAAGCGTTACGGAGATGATAGATAAACTCCAGTGGAAGACTCTGCAGGAGAGACGCTCTGTCGCTCGGTACAGGCTTTCGTCGAAGTTTCGAGAACATACCTTTACCGATGAGTCTAGCAGTATATTGCTCCCTCCTACGTATATCTCTCGAAGAGATCATGAAGATAAAATGAGACACATTAGAGCCCACCCTGAGGCATAGCGACAATCTCTCTTTCCACGAACAATACGTGACTGGAATAGGAGGGAGAACCTATACTGGTACTCAAGGTACCCTCCGCCACACACCATCGGGTGACTTGCGGAGTATGCATGTAGATGTAGATACTGCCGTGCACTAAGTGTTGCCGTACACGCCAATTTGTGTGCCCGTCATGATCTGCTCTACAGTACCAACTTCATACTGTGAAGGCTGGGAGACGTTCCGTCATTGTTTTGGTAGATGTATCGTGGTATTCAACTCATTCAGGCACAACCCTCACTGAGTGGAGACAATGAATATCTTAACATCCTTGAAAACTAAATGCTTTTTATCACTAACATATTGATAATAACCACTATCGTATTTCAAACTGATGATGCAGTCAAACAAATACACACACCAAAAAATATGGACGTCATGCAATAAGGCTTTCACGACCGACTTAAATAGTTGCTGTTGGGTCTTCCGGGTTGTATAACCGTGATCGAAGAAACATTTCCGCTCCTGACGTTTCGTCTAGAGCTGGACTTCTTCAGACGTGCTTCTCTCGACGAAACGTAAGGAGCAGAAATGTTTCTTCGATCACGACCATACAACCTTGAAGACTGCACAGCAACTACAATCAGAGGTGCTTCGTACAATATAGAATTTTGCCACACATCTCCCCTCGTCAACACAATCGTCAGTTGTCACTATTATTGCGCCGTTATGAGCAGTAGTAGAGCAGAGAGTAAGAAATACATTTACAGCTCAAAGATCTTTGAAATAATCTGCAAATGTTCTAGTACAGCGTTCGGTTTGAAACTAAGACTGCACTTTATGAATCGTTCGTCGAAGAGTTACAACTATTCTCAATGGCCGCGGTGTTCTACGACATTATTAAATAAAATATGTCCATTTTTAGGTGCTATATTGTCCGCCCCTGCGTAATATGTGATCATAAGGTTTCTCTTGTGAGTTTTTACATACTAGATTCGGTATGTCAATCAGAGTGAGATCATTGAGGCAACAATCCCAGCGGCTGACCAGATGAAGATACTCGTATCCTGCTGCACGAAGAAGTCCACAGTTTCCGACAGGAAACGTCGGCAATTCCAAGAGTTTATTCTAAGGCACCGAATGCGTGAATAGCATTAGAAGGGATCAGGAGTATAGGCTGGTTGCTCGAGTTCCTTCCACTTGAGTTGGCGTAACTGCTGACCTCTTATTTTGACACGCCTTTCTCGTCGAATTGCGACCAGCACTACACCTCCCGCATCATTTCAAGCCGGTGGTTTTCGATTGACAAACTGTCCCATACATTCATTAAGTATTGGATATGTTCGCGATTTTGTCTTTCGGCTGACGAGGAAAGAAAGAAAGCGTGTTGGTCATGTCTGGACACAGTTCGTCGTAACATCGTCTAGGTCCACGCTACCTTATCTCCTATAGGCTTTTTGAAAACTGACGTACGACCCATTGATCTCTTGCCTACACATTGTTACTTTCAAAAACGCATCGGTCTCATATTAGGTTGCATATAAGATACAGCGATGTCCTCAAACGGAAACCTTGTGATCGCTTTATACAGTAAATTTCTGATGATCACCCAGCATGATAAAACTTGAACGACTGTGATGGTGTTATCGTAACGCATTTCGTTCCTCTTCGGCAGACCTTCAGTGCACAGTATTAATGATTGTTTTTGGAGCATCACCTTTGACCAGCTTTGCTCGGAAATGCGCGGCCACATGCAGCGCAAGCTGTGGCCGCTCTGTTCGGTCGATGGGACTGGAAGTACTGTACCATCCACAATACTCACTGGATTTAAGTCCTTGTAACTTTGCTCTGATTCTGAAGACGAAGGAGATTCGACAGGCAGTAGACCGTTCCATTCGCACCTTCAACAGAACTTGCAGTGCTAACGGTACACGAAGCCTTCCACATCGCTGGCAACGGGTACTACACAACGCTGGTGACTACATTTAAGTGCCGCTGTGGAGTAGTCGAGTGGTCTAAGATGCCTCGCTTCGGAGCGTGCGGTTGCTCGCCGTCGGAGGTCCGAGTCCTCCCTAGGGCATGGGTGTGTGTGTTTCCTTAGGTTAGTTTAGCTTAGTTTAAGTAGTTTGTGACCTACGGACTGATGACCACGCAGTTTGGTTCGATAGATTTACAAACATTTGAACTACATTTAAGTACAAACATGTAACGCTTTTGTATCGGTAGTGGATAAATAGTTGCCTTTTTTTAAGTTCGAACCCTCGTATTATATTTTTGTTCGCGTAAGCTATACCGAACTCTAAATAACGAAACAGGCACGACATGCTACAGAGGGTGTAAACTGTCTATGCCGGCAAACTGGAATAGAATTTTAAAGTACAGTAGTATCGTAAGCTGTCGAGTGCTACATTATACTTATGCAGTGAGGAATCCTGACCTGCCCGCACTGTTAGCTGGCTGTCACTCGACCACCGGACCCGCTACCTGGTGGCCGACAGGCGCGCTGAAATGCCACCCGGAAGGACCCTCTTCGTTAAATCCGCCCGCTGGATTGAAACGCGCGCAAATTTCCTGCGTCCACGTTTCCTCTATTGCTCGTTACCCACGAGGACACTTCAGTAGGAAATGGCCATAATTCCTTTTTTTCTCTCTCTCCTTTCGAACATTTTTTAATGAAAGCTGAACGCTTGTTTCAAATCTGTTTTCGTTCGTTGCGAACAACTCTTCACTCGGCGTTAATTACCGAAATTAAAATTAGTTACCGTCCTATTGCAGCGATGTGGAAAATGCTGCCATTTGCCTGCCGTGTAATTGTACAGAAAAATAGTTTTCAGTATTGATAGTATCGAAGAATTTTCTTGAAACACTAATTCATGCGAACAGAATTCCAAGTTTTACGCGATAACATTCTTGGAGACACTAAGATTATTGCTTTAATTATCAAGGTCAGTAGTTACGAAGGGTATCAAATATGTTGTCGTCGTCGTCGTTTTTGTTTATGTCTTCAGTACAGAGACTGGTTTTGTCGCAGTTCTCATCGATAACCCAACCTGTGAAAGCCGCTTCATCTCTGAGTAAGAAAGCGAACCTAAATCGTTTTGAAATCACTTCCCGTATTGCCTCTGCGATTTTTACCCCACAAACGTTTTTCCAGTACTAAACTAACGATCACTTGACGTCACGGAACTCCCCTCCCCCCATTCTATCCCTTCTCTAGTCAAGATGTGGCACAAATATCTTTTGTCCCCAGTTCTGTTCAGCATCTACTCATCAACCATCACTAGTCTTTAGCACCACATTTGACGACCTTTTATCATCATTCTCTCTGAACTCCTTTCGCTCACGTTTTACTAGTGTATAAATGTTTTATGAAAGGACTTCCTAACATTGAAATTAGTTTTGGATGACAAGCAATTTTGCTTCTTCACACATGCTTTTATTTCCATACCACTTTTTCATTTTGTATCTTATTATCTTCTTTACTTCGGCCATCGGTTGTTATTGTGCTACCAAAATAAAAAAAAACTCGTCAATTGCTTTTATTGTCTACATTTACTTAACTTTGTTTTGCTGTTATAAACGTTAATCATGTGCCCTTCTTTCAAGGCACTTTCCGTTGTTCTTCCAGGTCCTTTGCTGTGTCTGACCGAATCACGATGTCATCGACAAACCACAAAGTTTTTACTTCTGGTCCTTGACCTTTAATTCGTTCTCCAAAATTTTCTTTGCATTCCTTCATAACTTTATCAATGTTCAGACTAAATATCACTGTGGAAAGACTGAAAACCTGTCTTACGTCCTTCTCAACCATTGCATCCCTTTCATGCCCTCTTATAACTGCTGCTTGACATTTGGACAAGTAGTATATAACTTTGCATTTCCTATTTGTTATCCATACTATGCCTTGTAAATAAAATAGTGTCTCGCCGAAGATACGAATTAAGTCAATCGTAGCTGTTTCTGTTCATGCGAAAATATTTGCATACCAACTGTCATTTCTGTGAACAGTGGCTAGAGAATATATTTACAATTTCACGTTTTCTTCAGTACTTCAAGTCATACAGATCTTCTTGTCACTACATGAAAATACAAATTGTTGACTTCCGCACACCCCAAATTAAGTTACTAGAATCATTAGATATATAGAACGAAACCAAATACATTTAGTATGAGAAATAAGTAAAGTGTTCTCACTTAGATCAGAAACTTAATAGGTACGTCTTCCTACCTGAAAGGAAGACTGTATAATCCGAACAACAAAGTCTCAAAAATGACAAGCGAATGGAGAAGACATGGTGCAGAAGGGAAAGAGTGAGCTAAAATCGGTTTGTACTTTAGTGAAGAACTTCGTGCTGTAACAATACCAGTCGTGTACTTTCCAGTTTAACATTTACTTTCATTTACAATAAATTAGAATGATGTGACCCGAGTCATGTTACATTCACATCAGAATTTAACGCAAATATGGCAACACGCTAAACACTTCTACATTTTAAACATATCTATTTAAAATAATTATACGTCTTTGTATAAATCCTAACTACCTCATTTTATACATCACTGTAACACTAGTAGAAATTTTCCTTCAGTATTAAAGGAGTTCTCAAAGTGATACGCTTTCACTTTAACTTCGCGGTCTTTTAGATATTGTATGTCACAGGGTAACTGATCATATATTTAAGTAGTATTATGTATCTCTTTTCTGATGAAGACAATATTGGCCTGAAGAAATGAACATATTTTCTTTCTTTCTGTATCGAAATTATGTACATCAACGTTTTATGTACTGCATTTAATTACCACACATGCCGGCCGCGGTGGCCGAGGGGACTGAGGCGCTACAGTCACGGTCTGCACGGCCACTACGGTCGGGGGTTCGAATCCCTCCTCGAGCATGGATATTTGTGCCCTCCTTAGTATTAGGTAGTAAATAAGTAGTTTGTAAGTTTAGAGACTGATGACCCCGTAGTTAAGTCCCATAAGCTTAACAAACATTTGAACATTATTGAATTACCACAGCAAATTTACTGAGATAATATGTATGCTGTGAAGTAGTAGTTAAAATGCCAAACTCCTTAAAGATTTATGTGCAGTATACTGATGGGTGACCACCACATATAATACATTCCAAAAAGTGTAACTTATAGACTGATGAGTACGGGGAAATCATTGATTAAAGTTATTACCAATAATCTCGGAAGTTCTTTATCAAATATCTACAAATTTTTACATGGTCCTATAATGAACATTTAATGTACATAGCGCATGTATTTTAATAAATTATATTACGTAAATATGTATAGTTTACAACACATAACGGGAAATGTTAACAGAAATTCCTAAAGTATATATATATATATATATATATATATATATATATATATGTGTGTGTGTGTGTGTGTGTGTGTGTGTGTGTGAAAGATAAATCTCGTCATAAAAGATCTTGATTGTGTTACCTAAAAATTCTATGTGAGACAAAGGGTACGAGATTAAACTTCCTGGCAGATTAAAATTGTGTGCCGGAACAGGGACTCGAACCTGGGACCTTTGCCTTTCGCGGGCAAGCGGACTACCGACTGTGCTATCCCGACTCACGATGCCGCCTCAAAACTTTTCTTCCGCCAGTACCTCGCCTCCTCATTCTAAAAAATAGCTCTTCACTTAAAAACTCCTACGAGAAGAAAAATGCTATGGCTTTTATGTAAACATGAGATTTTCGTCTGTTTTCAGCAGTTAATTTCAGTCAAGATAATCGAACATTACTAAGATAACCGAACATTTCAAGGACAAACCAAATCTCTTTTCTCGCATTAATTCTTCATTCTTTCATTCGATTTTATACAAAAATTGTATACCCAGCTGGGTGCTCTTTTATTTTCTCTCTATCAGAAAACAGGGCCTTTGTCTTTATAGCTAACTTTGTAGTGATATCCATTTGCGGATTGAAACTGCGAAAAAAATGCTGCAATTGAAGCCAATGTCCTCACGGACCCTCCAGAACAACAGAAATCAGATGCCAATGATCAAGGCATCTGCCACTGGTCAAAATCATTCTGCTCATTTATGTAAAGCGACTTCAGTTCGCAGTATCGTTTCATATGTAGTATTAAGAAACGAATCTTACGTCAGTGGTAAGACGACATATATGGCGGGAGGAAATTGACATTAACAAGAAGAAGGAGAAAATACACGGGAGGACAGAGGGTAATGCATACAGATAGAGGAGTGGGCGGAGAACGATATGGACAAAGAGGAAAATAAGGGAAATCAGAGAAGAGAGTGGGAAGGGGTACAAGGCCTTTATGATGTTTTTTATAATTCCTATGCATGTGTAGGAACTGTGAATCATTACCTGATTCAATAGTTCTGTTAATACAACTGCATCTGCAGCCGTACGTACAATCAATGTGAAATGAGTTTCATGCAATCTACATCCGGAAATTCGGTTCAGTCTCTCGGTATACATTCCTGTATACATAAGAAGCAACAAGGACACAGTGTTTATCAGATTTATTAGTCACATGTTTACTTCATAGATGACTAACTTCTTTAGCAAGCCGCGGAGGAGTAGCCGAGCGTTCTAAGGCGCCTCGCTGCGAAGCGTGCGGTTGCTCGCCGTCGGAGGTTCGAGTCCTCCCTAGGGCATGGGTGTGTGGGTTGTCCAAAGATTAGTTTACTTTAGTTTAAGTAGTTTGTAAGCTACGGACTGATGTCCACGCAGTTTGGTCCGATAGATTTACAAACATTTGAACATTTGTTTTAGCAATTGTTATTTTTATCTTGTTTAGTTAAATAATTATTGTTGCAACAGTTATTATTACACTGGCATTGTGTCTAAATATGGCACACAACGATCCGGTGCTGGAAATTGTATGTTGAATGGAGAAAGAAAGTAAATACGAAAACGTTATAAGATTGTATGTTTTCTCTGTCGTATTTATTTATAGATCGCACAGTTGCGACGGTTGTGGACCATGAATTATAATGTATTTGGCAATAATTTCTCTGATTTACTATTAATTATTGAATCCTAGTTTTGGCCACATCAGTACGCTCTTCTCGATATTCTCGAAACAGCTCATCGAAGATAGCCCAACTCCCACAATTAGTTGAAATAAACAGATGTATAGGGATTTTGATATAAGAAGCAAATTTACGTGTAATGATTCTGTGTGTTTGTTACGATAATTTGAATTTACAGATAGTTGCAGTAGTACATTAATTTTGGAGAATAAGAGTGCTTTTATCTCACATTTTAACATGAAGATCTGTTAAAACATATTACGAAGTTAAAATCTTCACATTCAACTTTTGCGTGATGTGGTACAGCAACCGTGTTATGTCGGATTCCTGAATAAAAGAATGCCTTGGTTGCAAAAATTGTTACGCGTTTCACCCGATTAGGGCATCTTCAGATATTTGAAGAAACTATAGTCATGTAGCTATGTTCAGGTTCATTTTTCTTCTTTGTCAGATATCTGAAGATAAGCTAACTTGGCAAAACGCGTGATTTAAATAAAGTTTTTTTGCAATGACAATATTCTTTTATTCAATAACATTACGGAGTTGGTTTTGATGTGATATAAATTCATGTACAAGCGTTATTTTACACAACTATTGCTTTAAAATATACTCTACACTTATGTAGCTGAATGCCTTTTCATGAATATTGACGTAATAAATATGCCGACAAAGTGTCACGATAAACAATGCATCGGCCGTCCCGTAACGAAAGGGAACTCATAACATCTTAAAAAACAATGGAATTAAAGGAGAGACAGCAAGTAGGGCAGATTTGCTCGTAACGCTGTTTGGCGCAGTGGCGTGTTTCCGGTGCTGCAGCCCACGCAGACAGCAGTCCCCGCCCACCGCCCAGCGCCCAGCGCGCGCCACGCGCCACGCACCACGCACCAGTAGCTCGTTAATTGGCAGCCACGCCGCGCACGCATTATTCAGATCACGTTACGGGCGCGAACCGAAGAACTCTTTGTGTCTACCGCACGTTGCCGGAATTGCAAAGCGCAGCCCCGCCCGGCAGAGTTAAACAAAACCGTTTACACAATGGGGTAAAATGTAAACTGTAAAGCGCGAACACGCCACGAAAGAGCCGGCCAGCAACGTATTTCATCAATCAGGAATAATCAGCAACGTCCGTATAGAAAGTGCGACGTCCGTATGTAGGCGCGCACGCGGCTGGCGGCGCGCTTTTCACACCGTGCTCACGGTCATTTCATCGCGCGATGCGCGAATCAACAGACAGCGGCAGCGCGGACCGAACGTGCGCTAATCTGCACTGCACGCCGTGAAAAATTAAGCGTATTCGGTGCTTTATACTCCGTGCAAGCCTTCACGTCTAGGCAGTACATTTCCAAACCCCCCTCCAGTCCGTAAGTGCATTATTTATTTACGAAGAGCACTTTATCGGACTTCACTACAATAGATCGAATTTGCTTCCATGAAATCGAAATTTCAGCGGGAGAAAGGGTAAAAGTCTGTGTTTAGAATCACTGCACCGACTAAATTTTTTTATGGTTGTTGACATTATCAAAGTTCGAGACGGTAATCGAATTATTTTTAAATATTCGTATTACCGATTAAAATACTCTAAATTTTTCTTTGTGACCAGTTTCGGCCCCATCGAACCATTTTCAGAGCATTAAAATATTATTGACTGAAACGGCTTTACACATAGGTCTACATCTACATCAATACTCTACTAATCACATTTAAGTGCATCGCTTTTATCATATTTCTCTACCGTTATATCCTCTAATAGCGCCCTGGAAAAAGGAACATCTGATTCTTTTCGTTTTCGATCTGATTTCCGTATCTTATTAAGATGATAATGTCTCCCTATGTATGTGGGTGCTAACAAACTATTTTCGCATTCGGAACAGAAAGTTGGAAATTTCGCCAGTCGCGGTGGCCGAGGGGACTGAGGCGCTACAGTCACGATCTGCACGGCCACTACTGTCGGGGTTCGAATCCCCCCTCGGGCATGGATATTGGTGCCGTCCTTAGTCTTAGTTAGTTCATAAGTAGTTGTAAGTTTAGGGACTGATGACCCGGAGTTAAGTCCCATAAGCTATACAAACATTTGAACATTTGAATTTTTGAAGGAAATTTCGGAAATAGATCTCGCCGCACTGAACATCGCCTTTCTTTTAATGATTTCCATCGCAACTCGAGCATAATTTCGGTGACTCTCTCTCCCCTGTATCGCGATAATAAGAAACGAGCTACGCTTCTCTGAACTTTCTCAATATCATCCATCAGTCCCACTTGTTGGGGATCCCACAACGGACAGCTACATTCCGAATTAGGACGCACAATAGTGCGTGTAGGCAGTTCTTTAGTAAATATATTGCATCTTGTAAGTGTTCTGACAATTAAACGTACCTTTTGCTTCGACATCTCTACAACATTTTATATGTGTTGAAAGTTGATAAAAGATCCCTGGGTCGCAGAGATTTACAAGGTTTCGCCATGAGTCATCAGAATAAAAAAAAAAAAGACGCTTCCGGAAATCGATATATATGTAATCGATTTGAGATCGCCTTGTTGATAGCACTCCGTCATGTGTGTAAGGTGACACCTGTGTTTCATAAGAACGATACTTTCTGAATCCGCGTTTAGTGTTGGTCAATAGGTCGTTCTCTTCTAGGTGGTTCGTAATGTTTGAGGAAAGTATATGTTCTAAAATCCTTCTGCAAACCGACGTCAATGATACAGGCCTGTAATGTTGCGTAGCACTCCTATTGGAGTGATCAGTACAACATTCCAGTCTTTGGGTACGTAACTTTGGCTGAGCGAACGGTTGTATATGATAGTCGGGTAAAGGTTATTGCATCACCCTAATTGGTATACAATCTGGGTCATGATTCCAATTCTGAAGTACTTGCTTCATCTTCTGTGGTAAAAAAATAAATAAAAAAAAAAATAAAAAAAAATCGGCTTTTCGATAGCTGTCATACGTAAGAACACCGTTTCTATCTCGTAGTGAAGTTATTATGTTTCGCCGCTAGTATGCTTTATATACGACCATAATTTTTTCGGATTTTCTACCAAAATATATAACAAGCTTTCGTTGGGGAGTAACTATAAACAGCTCCTCGCATTAAAGTTCGATCTAAATTCTGAGTTTCAGTAAAATATTGCCAGTCTTCTAAATTTGTGTCTAAATTTGGCACGCTTTTTTGTTTGCTTTCGCAAGAGTGATCTAATCTTTTGTGTCTACTACGAAGAGTCTTTATTTGTTATAAATATCGCAATAGCTGTCGATATTGTTTTAAATAACACATGAACGGAATGAAAAGACAAAATAATCAGTAAAAGGGACTCTCAAACGGTTAGACTATAGATAGATGTTACAAAGATGGTAAAAACTCATTGAGAGACCAATATAATCCTTCATGATATTACCACCGGTTTCGTGCCATACAGCATCTTCAGGTAGATTATTATCTACATTTTTAACGAAAATATAAGAGCTCAGGTAGCTTTACAATATATATTTCATGTAACTTTCATGAAAAAATATTAAAATGCATGAACACTTAATTACTAAACGATTTACTGGGTCTGTGTGTCATGTCACAAAAACCTCAGTTAATTCGTGTTCGAAGATACGATAAGGAGCATTCATTTTAGCGTGCCTTTGAATATGTATAATTACTTTAGCTGTTTATAGCCTAGTTATAAGATTGTCGGTAAATTAATTGTTTGTCGTTCCTACTCATCACATGCAACGGATATCGTAAATCATAGTAAAAATGATTGCTTTTGTAACGATTTATAGTAAGGGACTTCACCGTTAATACATTGAGGGAAAAATAAAATATTAGAGAAATACGTCTTTCACGTGACTGCGTGAGCAGTACTGGAATAGAGAGCAGACTGATGAAGTGCAATTCCGAAGTCATATTCGTCAGAAAAAGCCAGACATTAAAGGGCGCATTGATACACGCACACACAAAAAAATTCTCCTATTTTGCTCTATACTTTAATATATTGGGAGATCATAATCGAATTATTTTTGTAATTGTGAGACAGTAATCAGAAAAATTTATGTATGTTGGAATTCTTCAGTTATTATTTTGTGAAAAATGCGAGGTTGATTCTTTCCTCTCTGTATGTGTATGTAAGGCAAAATGTTCAGTTCACTTGTAATGATACACTGTCAAATGGCATGTGCGCCTTCCCCCCACTTCGACCACCACCAACGAGTGATAAGGTGACGCCTACATATGGCTTGCAGAAAAACTGTAACAGCACGACGTGTCGGTCAGGTGAGTGCAGCGACTTGGAGAGGTACTGAACGCCACCCGAGTAATAAAACCAACAGAGAGACTTAAATCCAATTAAAGCAACGTAAATTGACTATTGGCTGTGTAATTAGGACGTTGAACTGGAAAGAAACATCGACAGTATCACCAAACCCAGACTGATCTGCCTGAGATTTTTTTAAATGTTTGTATAGCTTATGGGACTTAACTACGGGGTTATCAGTCCCTAAACTTACAAACTACTTATCAACTAGCTTATCCTAAAGACGGCACAAATATCCATGCCCGAGGGGGGGATTCGAACCCCCGACCGTAGTGGCCGTGCAGACCGTGACTGAAGCGCCTCAGTCCCCTCGGCCACCGCGGCCGGCGATCTGCCTGAGAGGGACCGCGAGTATGTAAGTGTAGCTTGAACAATGATTGTCCATTGGGAGTTACGAAGAATTAGGTACAATTGTGGAGCTGCTACTATTGGTGAAGTTGGTGTTGCCACTTAACGTAGTGTGAAAAGTAACCCCGCTGGATAGTGAAGGACGAAACGACTAACTTCGAATGGTGAATCACGCGATACCTCGTGCCAATCCGCTGCAAGGGTATGGGTTTACTCTGAAACATTACCCCGCCGACAAACAATATAATTATAGGAAATAGTCCCCTTATTGCACTTACCAAAGCAGTGGATTAAAAAAAAGATATGGTAAAAGTAAACCTCGCGATCTGGTCCTGAAGACCCCGCGATTGTTGACCCACCGTTGTGTCACCGTCAGCCAGTGTCGTCATCATCGAATGCGATATGGAGGAGCATGTGCCCCAACGGTTGTTCTTTTGTAGCCGCTATTTCACTCAGCTTCTCATTTAGCATCACGAAGCTGACTGCATCCCAGTCCACTCCTCGGGCCAAGAAAAATTCTTAGCCGTACGCAGACAGCAACGGAAGTAAAACCATCTTCAGGCTGGCGGAGACAAAGCGGGCAGGGATAGAATTTCGAGAACTGGTCACGATGTCAAGACGCCTGCCCCGTCCTCTCTCATATCGTCTGACACGATGAAGGCAGTAATCACATTGATTTTCAAAAGGAAAAATAGAAAAGTATGTAGCAAATACAGAGGTATCTCTTTAATTAGTGTCATGGGAAAATTTTTCTTAGGTATTGTGAAAGGAAAATACGAGTATTAGTTGAAGATAAACTGGATGAAAACCAGTCTGCGTTTAGCCTCTTAGCGGCTGTCAGGACCAGATCTTTAGCTTACGGTAGATAAAGAAGTACGAGAGGAACAGGAAACTGTATATGTTTTGTATATCTAGAAAAGACTTCTTACCGTCTTCCTAGAATGAAGCTAGTTCTACAAGACTGTGCAATGGGAGGAAAATTATTGCTTGCAGTTTAAGACCTTTACGTTGTTTGTGAGGCAGCAGAGTTGGAAGCAAATTCACATAATGGTTATGATAGTTTCAGGGGTTATACAAGGCTTTAACTTATCACAAGTGTTGGTCATATCATTTATGGATCATATTTTCAGAACGAGGCTAGACTAAAATAGGTGAAAACAAAATAATCAGTCTCGCATGTGCGGACGATTTAGTGGAGACGGCAGACTCTACTGAGAAATCGAATAATTCAGGATTAGAAATTTGATATAACGCTTATAGTTTGGAAATTAGCTTCTCCAGAACGAAAGTAATGTCTGTGAGGAAAGAGATTTAAACAGAGTACAGTACAGGAAGAAAAAAGGACAGGTAGATAGTTTCAAGTACTTAGAATTTATTTTCAAAATGTTCAAATGTTTGTATAGTCTATGGGACTTAACTACGGGGTCATCAGTCCCTAAACTTACAAACTACTTACAAACTAGGACGGCACAAATATCCATGCCCGTGGGGGGATTCGAACCCCGACCGTAGTGGCCGTGCAGACCGTGACTGAAGCGCCTCAGTCTCCTCGGCCACCGCGGCCGGCAGAAGTGAATGCTAAGTGGATAGAGGTTATCTTATTAAAGGCTTGAAGTTACATATATGAAAGTAGCAAGGATGATTTCAGGTACTAATAGATCGGAACAATGACATGGGGGTGTCCACAATGAAGAAATCAAAGCCACACTGAAAATGATCAATACAGCTGAAGCATTTAGAAACAATAGGTTTTGATGATTGCATCATGTTAGACGGGTGAGAGAGGCAAGGTCACCTAAGAAACTCGTGGGTTAGGTAGTACAGCATAGTCCAAGGAGAAAGTACTTGAATCGGTCAAGTACGCTTTTGGAGTAACAGGCTTAACATGTTAGCAGTGAATAGGGGAACATGAAACATACAGGAATTTTATAAGGGTGGCTGTGCTCCAGACTGGCCGCTGAAAAGCATAGTCAAATGTGGTCGATGATAGTGATGCACTGCGTACAGTTACACTACAGCTTCTCGTCGCGTATTGCCGTAGGAAGATGAGGCGTTATCCAGTGACATGCAGGTGCGTTTGGAGAGGCTGCGTCAAGTTTCGTTGCAGTTTTTTATTGCTTTAAGAATATTTGTAGTAACTTCTAGTGCTGCTGCTGTTCTATAAAGCCAGAGAAACACTAAACTGGTACTTTGTTCCTCTGCTCTCAGAGACAAATATTTGCGGGAAATGAACACACTCTTTATGACAAAACGTAAATGAGCACTAGATTTCATGAGAGAGGGGGCCAACATTATAATTGCAAAGTTTTCAGTTCAAGGGACTAAACTTACAAACTACATATGAACTACTTTATACTAAAGACGACACAAACATCCATGCCCGAGGGGGGATCCGGACCCCCAACGTAGCGTAATTTTCAGTATAGGGTTACTATTACACTGTAAATACGAGAAGTGTGTTTAGATCCTCCTTTGGAGAGAATACGTGAACAGCGACGCCCCCCCCCCTAAAAATGGTCTCGAACACATTGTTTTCGGATCGTTACCCGAAAAAGAGTGTGTACACTGCGGCGAAAGATTTGTTTATTTCAGAAAACGTTAATTTCTTAAAAGTTGTATATTTCAGTTGTCGATTTAAATCTTGCGTCTTGTCCTTTTTATTGTTACATGTTATTTTCTTCTTAATGATGCCCCTAACTTAAACTGCCTGCGTCATTCATGCGTGCTAGTACGTTGAGGTACTATGTCATTCAGAATACACGGAATGGGATCAGTGTAATTCGTTTCCATTTCTCAGAGGTATAAATGAAGAAGCGAATGTACCACCGCAACAAATCGACAAATAATCATAGATACACCGGAGTCCGGAAAAAAATGAGAGCACTGTAACTGTCAAGCACGTTTTAGGTTTTCAGTAATTCTACTGTTTTCGAACAAACAACTGTGCAGAAGGCGAAAGTCGGCTAAAATGTTTAATTAACAGCACACAGAGAGCTAACTTCTAATTAACCTTTGTGACTTGCAGAGAGTACCATAAAATTAATAATGTCTTGCACGTTTGAGGTGCAAGTACGCTGTGAAACAACAGGTGCGCTGTTTCTTCTGATTAAACCAGGCTGAGAAAAAACGCAGTTTTTCACCCTAAGGAGTGACATAGTCAAACAACGAAAGTATGAGGGAAAGCCGGATAGGTGATCATACCTTGCATGAAAATGTAAATTTTAAAGCATTGCACCACCTAGCTGTGAAGAAATGGATGGCTTTCTATTTTTTTCTTATTATTCTTTTTAGAGAGCGTCGAAACCGCTAATCGTTTTCCCGGAATTAAAATGATTAACGACAAAGTCGTGCAGAAGGCTTGTTGCCATCATTTACATTCGGAGCACGTTCTTATCACCGTTAATATCCAGAGTGGGCTCGCTGTTCAAACGTTTTATTTTCTGTTACCGCCAAACAGAGAAAAGAACGAAGAACTGCATATCAAGTAACGCAATTGTTACCCCAACTTAAACAACAGTGTTAAACGGACATATCTCATAACACGATGCTTCGTATTGGTTTCTGTTGTCTGCTGATCTGAAACCCTTCAGATTTTCATCGTTGCTATTTTTAGCAGAAAAGGAATTACAAAAAACATGCTCAAAAGCAAATGAAACTTCTCTGAATTCCGAATTTATCTCTTAACAGATGGTAGATAGCGACTAACACATCTATAAGACATGGACAGTGCCAAGTAATGTATTTACTCGTGCTATAGGAGAATTCAGCGTATACTACTTGCATTTAGTTTTCCCTTTCTTTCACCAATACTTGGGTGAAGACCTGAACGGTCCCGTAGAAAACACTTCGCTGTTTTCTCTCTCGTTCTAGAACTATTTCGTAAATACTCTTTACGTGACAGCCTTACACACTACACATTTGATAGCACCACGGTGATAGCCCTTGATTCAGTTAGCATAAAACAGACCATATCCTAATTAAGATGAGAATATTTAGTGAGATTTTAGGTGTAAAACCATTGACAATCACTTAAAACGACAAGTCTCTTTTCTTCCTTTTACCATTAAAATAATATTGTTAATCGGTGAGAGTAAAGAAACACTTTAATTATAATGCGTTCAGTAGTACATATAAGTAAGTTTTTGTTTTTGTTTTGTTTGAGACAGTTTTATAACTGGATACAGGAACTCACCACGAATTTCTCTCCTACAACAACCCCTTCATATAAAAGTATCACGTGCAAGATACGCCATGAGTTACGTAATTATTTCTGGTTTCTTTCCGCTGCAGTTCCATCTGTTACCACGCAGGCTACACCTGATGTCTCATCACCCTGTTCCGTCTTCCTTGTCATTGTCTCGCATGTCGATTCTATCGACGATCTATTTCTTCGTTATCTTGTCAGCCCACTTAATTTGCATCATCTCAAGTGGTTCGATTATCATCTGCTTTAGTTTTCCCACTGCCCACATTTCACTACCATATATTGCAGTGCTATAAATAGGCATTTTCAGTAATTTCCTACTTTCCTGAAGGCCACTTTTTGATACTAATATAATCCTCTTGGCCGTGAATGTCGTCTAAATGTGTGCAAATATACCATTCGTCCGTGACAAGTTCTTTTTACTTGCAAGGCAGGAGAGATCTTAACTGTCTCTACGACGTTTCTCTTATTTTGGTATTAAGTTTTTCGCTACTTCCGTTTACAGTACTTCACATTACTTTCGTCTTTTTGCTGTTTACTCACAGTAGACGATTCACTCCGTTAAACCGATCCTGTAATTCCATACCTATGTCAGTGATGGTAGCCCTATCATCAACCAGTTTTATCATTTATATCTATTCACCAAGAATTTTGATAACGTCCTAAAATTTTCATTTCTCTCATTCCTTCTCCGATGCCTACTCGTTGTTGTTGTTATTATGGTATTCAGTTAGGAGACTGGATTGATGCAGCTCTCCACCCTACTCTTTCCTGAACAAGCCTCTTCATAGGATCGGCCACACACATCCGTCTGAATCTGCTTACTATATTGATGTCTGGGTCTCCCTCTGCTAACCCGCCCCTCCCCCACACTCTTCCTTCCAATGCTGAATTTACGATTCATTGATGTTTAAGAATGTGTCCTACCAATCGAGTCTTTCTTTTAGTCAAGGTATTCCAAAAATTCTATTTCTCCCCGTTCTGATCAGAACCTCTTCATTAGTTACGCGATCTGCCCACTTAATCTTTAGCATTTTTCTGTAGCATCACATTTCAAAATCCTCCATCCTCTTCCTGTCTAAACTATTTATCGTTAAAGTTTCACTCCCGTACAAGGCAACACTCCACACAAACGCTTTCAGAAAGGACTTCATTAACGTAAAATAATATTCGGTGTGAGAAAATTTCTCTTTTTCAAACCGATTTTCTTTCCATTGACATTCTGCGTTTGATATCCTCTGTACTTCTACCATCATACATTATGTTAGTACCCAAGTAACAAAACTTAACTACAACCTATTGTTTCGTTACCCAATCTAATTCCTACTGCTAATTTTAGATGCCTCGTGATTTCCAAAAGTAAACTGAAGCAGGTTCGCGACCGTTTATATAAACGTTGATGTAAAGAAACGTTCGTAAATAAATAATTTATAGTGGATTACAAAAATGAAATTGAGTTGTCTCCAGCCGGCCGCAGTGGTCGAGCGGTCTGCGGCGCGCCAGTCACAGTCTGCACGGGCGCTACGGTCGAATCCCCCATCGGGCATAGACGTTTGTGTCGTCTTTAGTATAAGGTAGTTCATAAGTAGTTTGTTAGTTTAGGGACTGATGACCCCGCAGTTAAGTCCCTTAAGCTTAACAAACATTTGAACATTTGTTTTGAATTGTCTCCCTCTACGATTTTTACCCCATACACTTACCTCTGATGCTAAGTTGACGGTTTCTTGATGTCTCAGAATGTGTCCCACCAACCTACCCCCTACCTATTAGTCTGGACATGCCAGAAATTCCTTTTCTCCCCAATTCGTTCAAGCATCTTTTCATTAGTTATATGCTCTACCCATCTAATTTTTATCATTCGTTTGTAGCACCACATTTCAGAAGCTTCTATCACCTTTTTGTCTAAAGTCCTTATCGTCCACATTTCCCTCCCTTAGAAATGCTTTCATATAAAGTAATATTCTATATCAACAAATTTCGCTACTTCAGAAACGCTTTTCTTCTCATAGCCATTGCCGGCCGCGGTGGCCGAGGTGACTGAGGCGCTCCAGTCACGGTCAGCAAGGCCACTACGGTCGGGGGTTCGAATCCCCCCTCGGGCATGGATATTTGTGCCGTCCTAGTTCGTAAGTAGTTCATAAGTAGTTTGTAAGTTTAGGGACTGATGACCCCGTAGTTAAGTCCCATAAGCTTAACAAACATTTGAACATTTTTTTTTCTCATAGCCATTCTGCATTTTATATTTTCTTTACTTCGGCCATCAGAAGTTATGTTGATACCCAATTAACAAATCTTGTCTACTACTTTTATTGTCTCATTACCTAATCTAAATCTTTCAGCATCGCTTGGCTTTCTTACACTACATTCAATTATCCTTGTATTACTCTTATTGGTGTTCAGCCTATACCCTCGTTTCTAGACACTGTCCAATCTATTCAATTGCTCTTCCATATCCTTTGCGGTCTATGTCATCGGCGAACTGGAAAGATTTTATTCCTTCCCTTTCCAAATTTCTCCTTGCGTTCCTTTACTGCTTGCTCAATGTACAGATTGAACAACTTTGGGGAGGGCTACAACCCTGTCTCACTCCCTTCCCAAACTCTGCGTCCCTTTTATGCCCTTAAGAAAAGGGAAACGTACGTTTTCCTAACTTGTAGATTTCGAAGACGCTTTTGATAAAGTGTAGAGGAACCTTGACGAGTAACAAAAGTGGCAATAGCTGCAATACTCTCCATCAGATTATTTACGCTGATGGAAAGTAACTGTGGTCCTACAACAGTTCTCTGTGAAAGGACTGTGGCCATTTCCGCAATATCCTCAGCGCGACATTTATCAGTATGTTCATGCTGCGGCCCTTTCCGGAGCCCTGGCATATCGTCTGTGCCGCGCCCCTTTTCCTGGGGCGGCGGCAGGCCACTCCCCGCTTGTCGGGCGCGCCATCACCAGCCCTTACCTGCCATAATCGGATTACAAGCGCGGCGCGCAGAACGGGGTCGCCGTTTACGTTGGGCGACGTTGAGCCGGCACGTTCGCAGAAGTCGCCCCGCTCCGTGCCCCGGTCGCGCGCCGCCGGATCACCCCGATCTACCGACGTAACGAGCGCGCGAGCTGCGCGGCTGCCGCGAGGCGAGCACGTCCCGACACAACGCAGCCAGGAACTGCCGCAGCTCCCGGTGACGTGGATAACTAACTGCCCTATTGCAGGCGAGCAGCGCCGCGGCAGGGTGGTACGTACTGCACTCTCTCAGCCGCGAATTTCACCTAATAGCTCTTCATGTTTCTAGTTGCTGGTAGAACTTCCGGGTTATAAGACCGTGGTCCATAATATTGTGTCCCAGCCTCGTCGCCGCTTTTGTGTCTCGTTTCCGTCGTTGGTGTCGGTGGCCGAGTAGGAAGACCGACACAGGAATAAAGGATGCACGCTTGTGCAGGTAGGTGGTGACCAGCCAGTGGGACAGCAGAAACTAGAAACACTAGATTAAATTAGAACGAGATCTATATTTCTTAGAGACTTAGTAATACTTAACTTTTACATAGCTCAGTACTGCAGAATGCTGATACATAGTTGAGCTAGAGGCCTGCCTAGTGCCTGTCCGATAGCCAAGTCTTCACTGGTGCCTGTCTGATTCCGAAATGTTAGCTGGTTCCTATCTCAGTCAAGTGAACGATGTCGTTCAGTGGTGGCCACGAGCGGAGTTCTAGCAGAGGGCGCTGGTGGCTGACGTCGTAAGAATGCCGCGCCGTGCGTGCATGGCGGCGCGCGGCGAAAGTAGGTGGCGCGCACTTCAGACTTGTGCGACACCACACATAACACTTTTCAGTTTCTCCTAACGCTTCGTTCAGAGCTGCGCCGGACACTTTTTCTTTCACTACTGCCTGCTTCCGACCCGCTGTCTATATAATATACCGGGTCGTAGTCTTCACAATAGGTATCTTAGCCGCTACACTGACCGTCCAGACTCTCTGTGCTGGAGGGTCAGTGCAACGTTGCCCGTGCCGCACCACATGGAGGTGGTCCACGTTTGTAAAAGGGCATCAGCATTACTTTCTGCAGCATTTATACATTATAACATAAAATAAGAAAAATAATGCGAATTATAGTTCGGGGTGAAGAATTAAAAACATTGCGTTTTGCCGACGACATACTAATTCTGTCAGATACAGCAAAGGACCTGGAAGAGCAATTGAACGGAATGGACAGTGTGCTGAAACGTGCCTTTAAGATGAACATTAACAAGAGCAAAACTAGGGTAATGGAGTGCAGTGTAAGAAAAAAATGCTGAAGGAATTAGATTGGGAAACAAAGCAATAAAGGAGGTAGATGAGTTTTGTTACTTGGGCAGTAAAATAACAAATGATGGTCGCAGTACCGTGGATATAAAATGCAGAATGGCAGTGGGTAGAAAAGCGTTCTTGAAAAAGAGAAATTTGTAAACATCGAATATTGATTGAAGCCTAAGGAAGTACTGTCTGAAGGTATTTGTATGGAGTGTTTCCTTGTATGAGAGTGAAACATGGACGATAAACAGTGCGGACAGAAAAAGGATTGAGGCTTTTCAAATGTGGTGCTACAGAATAATGCTGAAGATTAGGTGGGTGGATCGCGTAACTAATGAGGAGGTACTGAACAGAATTGGGGAGAAAAGAACTTCTGGCATACCTTGACTAAAAGAAGGGATAGATTGTTAGGACACATTCTTAGACATCAAGGAATTGTGAATTTAGCATTGGAGGGAAGTATTGGAGGGAAGTGTGTGGGGTAAAAACCGTAGAGGAAGACCAAGAGATGGATACAGTAAGCAGATTCAGACAGATGTAGGTTGCCGTTCTTATGTGGAGATGAAGAGACTTGCTCAGGATAGGGTATTGTGGAGAGCTGCATCAAACCAATCTCCGGACTGAAGACCACAACAACAACAATTTATAAATGTCACTATATAAAATAAAAGATTACAGCATTACTATTTACAATCTTATACTTTTAAAGTGACAAAAATTAATGGTTTGACTTAATATTTTTCTTTAATTCCATCGAAATGGTTCAACACGTTATTTATAAGTTTTAATATTATAGTAATTTGTTGAAGTTCATAAAATCATTTAAATATAAATTATAATCCATGGAATACATTTTAGTAAAGTTGTTTATATAAAGGTAATCGGTAATTTTTTAAGAGAAATACAGCTCAATAGTGTGTAAGTTCAGATTGAAGTCTTACTATACAAAATAAGGTTACAATAGTGATTTCTTTGAACAGTGACATTAGTTTTATTTTGCCAATGAAAATACCCTTATTCTTATTTGTAGTTATCAAAATTGTACACCTCGTTGTTACAGTATTGTGTTAATATTCTTGAAATCTAGAATTAAATTTTGATTGTACAAACACACTTCCATTATACATTTACATAATTTTGATTGAGTTAATTGTTATATCAAACAGTAATTTGTTATATGAAGAGCATAGTATTATTAAATTTAACATTAAATGCACTAGTAATAATCTATATTTGATATAATTTAAATAAGAAATTATAATCTCTACATTGTATATACACAATCATTTGTCTTGAATTAAATTAGCAATTTGCTTAACCTACGTAATAACATATTTAATAATTTTTTTAACATAATTGATTGCATCTTACACATTGATACAATAAAAATAAAAATTGTAATTTCTACCTTATAGTAGTCATTGTCCTCTATTAATTTAACATATTGCTTAACCTATGTCTTAGTGTATTCAAAATATTTAGACAGAATTGTTTCTTTCTTGTATATATACAAAAATAAAAGTTACACAATTCATAGCATTATTATGTTTCCTTTAGTAATTACTTATTATCCCTGTGTCAGTATCACTATCAGTAGAATTGTTCTCTGTTTCGTCTGTACTACTGTTATACTCTATGTGTGCTGGTTGTCTATTAATATATCTTCTTTCTCTGCTTCTGGCACATTCTTCTTGTAATTTTTTGGAAATTTTATCTGCTGTTTCATTTACCTCGGTCCAAGATGTTTCTTCTCTAATGGAACTATCATCAGAGTTCTTCTTACTTGAATCTTGCCGACTGATGAGTCGGGCGTCTGAGAGCGCCATATATACTGTGAAAAGTGGGCGTGGTCACGCTGTCACGTTATCGGCAGAGATAGTCCTTGTCAGAGATAAAACATCACTATAGATTGCAATCGGTCAGAGACAAAACCTGTCGATCTTTCAAAGCTACTGTCCGTATGTCGCTAAGTTTCATAGTTTCTTCTTTCCTGTTGAAATTTTCCTTATGTTTATATATTTCAATAGCTTCCCTGTATTGTCGTGGATAATAATTCGTCATTGTAGATAAAACTGATGTTTCGGAAAACCTCACTACATGACTTCCAGATTAAGAGCATGCTTTGCCACAGCCGATTTCTCTGTTTTTCCTAGTCGGCCAGGACTTTTGTGTTCCTTGAGCCTAGTTTCTATACTTCTTTTTGTGGTTCCAATATAAACTTTACCACATGTACACGGAAAGAGTAGGTCTTTATCCTTCACAGAACGGAGTACCTGACATATTTTCTTAGTTGGTCTGAAAACCGGTCTGTTGTGTTTGCGTAATATTTGTCCTACTTGATCAGTTACTTTTCTGATAAAAGGCAGGGAAGCTGTGTTCTTCCATCGCTTTGTTTTATCACGTGTTATTATTGTTATTTAGTCGCAGAACCCTGTTTATTTCTTTATCTTAATAAAGTAGAAACTGAAACGTTTTATGGACCACGGCCTTAAAACCCGGAAGTTCTACCAGCAACTATGACATCCGGTCGTGAAAGCGTTCATTGGATGTCCATGATCCTGCTTGGGAAAGGAATATGAAACACTTGAGCCGTCCCGCTTCATGCTTCTTCGATTCACCTTGTCCTTTATTAAATTACTGGCGCAAGAACCAACCAGTCATTCTGTGCTGCCACCGCTCGCGGTGCTGTTAGATCTATCGCGCGTCACTTGTCTTCTTACTCTTGTGATCCTAGCCCCTGGTGGCGCGATTTGCGCTTGGCGCCGAGGCAGTTCCGGAGAGGTCAGTTACCGGCTAAGTTAGTGAGTCGCTGAGGGGAACATCTGAGTGTGTCGTGCAGTGTTAATTTGGTACACTGCATAGCTTCGCTAGGGTCGAGTTATTTACATTAATCGGCCGTCTGTGGCCGGGCCCGGCGCGCGCGCCAAAATAGTTCCGCAGTGGCATCCTGTCAGTCTGTTGGAGCCATATATGCGACGATATGAACAGCTGACAGCTGGAGAGGACTGCTCACGGACAGAAAATCGTGTCAAGTTCCAGCATCAGCTCGGCGGGGGTTGTTTACCTCATCTCCCCGCTAAGCGGTCGTGTTCCTAGCGGCCGTGCGATTCCAAGTTGGTTCCTCGCCAAGCACCGGAGTAGTCAACAACTTGTACTCCGCCATCAGTCCCTGGCTGCGCCTCGCGTCGTTCAGGCTGTTTTCCACCTGGGATTCATGAAATTCTTTCAGGGCGTTTGTTGATGTCATGCTCCTACACCATCGCGAGGTGACTGTAATTATCTTGGAGTGAGCGAATTAAGTTATGTGACCTGTACATTCCTGCCGCGCAAATGTGTGTGTGTGTGTCGTTCCCCAGCGACCGTCGTTGTCTATGTGTACGTCTATTGATTTTCACTTATGTGTTCTGCCGCACTTCTAGTTCGGCTCAATTGAATTACTCTCTCTTTTTCATAGTTTCTTCGGGTTTGCTGCCGGATTTTGAAGTCGAACTGACCCAATATTTCGGCGGAACACCTGTCCGCCATCCTCAGGGGAACTGCTGCTGCTGGACTCGCCGACAACTGATGCCGAGGGCATGGAACGCCGTCCTATATAGGCCTGCGAGTGATGAAGGCGCATGCGCGGCCTGCCACAGGTACTGCACATAGACAGGTCTTGCGGCGCCGCCGGTGGCGGAAAGGCGGTGCTCGCGATATATCGCAGTCATGGGTTGTCTTCCAGCAATCTGGTGGGTTGCATAAAAGATCGATGTTTTTTCATGTGTGATAAAACCGGGTTCCCCGCCCTGCTAAGCGGAAAACCCTTGTCTCTATTAATTAAATTTTCAGACAGCCTGATTTCATTAGACTCTTTATACACATTGTCCCAAAAACCGGACGTGCTGGCCACAATACGAGTCTCATCGAACAACATCCTATGTTGCTCGTTAAGACAATGTTCCGCAACTGCTGACTTTTCGGGCTGTAGAAGCCTGATGTGACGGCGATTTTCCACACATCTGTCATGAACAGTGCGGATTGACTTGCCAATGTACGCCTTCCCACACTTGCATGGAATCCTGTACACACCCTGTTTTTTAAGGCCCAAGTCGTCTTTAACGGATCCTGAAAGTGTCCTGATCTTGGGTGGTGGACGGAACACACTCTGGATGTTAAATTTCTTTAGGATTCTGCTAATTTTGTGAGAGATGCCCCCTGCATACGGAATAAAAGCACCAGATCTTTCTTCCTCCTCATGTGCTTCCCGGGATGGTCCAAACTGAATAGATCGAAGAATCTGCCTCTCGGAGTACCCATTTTCCTTAAACACAGACGTCAAGTGTGAAAGTTCCTGTGGTAGGCTTTCTGCATCGGAAACTGCATAAGCTCTGCGTACCAGAGTCTTAAGGACGCCACTGCGTTGGTTTGGTGGGTGGCAGCTTCTTGCATTGAGGTACAGATCTGTTTGTGTGGTCTTCCGATGAACACTATGTCCCAGGGTACCATCCTGTTTCTTGTACACCATGACATCCAGGAACGGAAGCTTCCCATCGCTTTCTACCTCCATGTTGAATTTGATATTGGGATGGAGACAGTTGAAGTGGTCAAGAAATCGATTCAGAGAATCTCGTCCATGGGGCCACGCAAAGAAAGTGTCATCAACATATCTCCAGAAACACTTTGGTTGCAGAGCCGAAGTCCTCAGTGCCATATCCTCAAAATCCTCCATAAACAAATTGGCAACTACGGGTGATAAAGGACTCCCCATAGCCACTCCGTCAGTCTGTTCAAAAAAGTGGTCATTAAATAAAAAATACGTGGATGTTAGCACATGACGACAAAGCTTGACCAAGTCATCATCCAGTTTTTCGCTAATCAGACACAGGGAATCTTCCAGTGGGACACGAGTGAACAGTGAAACCACATCGAAACTGACCAATAAGTCCGAAGACTCAAGCCTCAAAGATTGCAGTCGTCGAATAAAATCCACAGAATTGGAGATATGATGTACACACTTCTTCGAGCTATGCAGTTTGGACCATCCCGGGAAGCACATGAAGAGGAAGAAAGATCTGTTGCTTTTAACCGTATGCAGGGGGCATATCTCACAAAATTAGCAGAATCCTAAAGAAATTTAACATCCAGAGTGTGTTCCGTCCACCACCCAAGATCAGGACACTTTTATGATCAGTTAAAGACGACTTGGGCCTTAAAAAACAGGGTGTGTACAGGATTCCATGCGAATGTGGGAAGGCGTACATTGGCAGGTCGATCCGCACTGTTCATGACAGATGTGTGGAACATCGCCGTCACATCAGGCTTCTACAGCCCGAAAAGTCAGCAGTTGCGGAACATTGTCTTAACGAGCAACATAGGATGTTGTTCGATGAGACTCGTATTGTGGCCAGCACGTCCGGTTTTTGGGACAATGTGTAAAAAGAGTCTATTGAAATCAGGCTGTCTGAAAATTTAATTAATAGAGACAAGGGTTTTCCGCTTAGCAGAGCGGGGAACCCGGTTTTATCACACATGAAAAAACATCGATCTTTTATGCAACCCACCAGATTGCTGGAAGACAACCCATGACACCGCCTTTCCGCCACCGGCGGCGCCGCAAGACCTGTCTATGTGCAGTACCTGTGGCAGGCCGCGCATGCGCCTTCATCACTCGCAGGCCTATATAGGACGGCGTTCCATGCCCTCGGCATCAGTTGTCGGCGAGTCCAGCAGCAGCAGTTCCCCTGAGGATGGCGGACAGGTGTTCCGCCGAAATATTGGGTCAGTTCGACTTCAAAATCCGGCAGCAAACCCGAAGAAACTATGAAGAACTATTACGCCGGGAAAGCCTACGAAACTACTCGCTCTTTTGCTTTGCGTAGCAATTGTTCAATTTCACTAAATTGGTTAACACCACTGGGGAATGTATCTGGTTTGCGCCCCTCTTTGCACGGACGGCAGTTGTGTAGCTATATATATATATATATATATATATATATATATATATATATATATATATATATATATATATGCAGACCATTTCCCTCCGGGAGCCATCGCCAACCCACGGTTGAAATTTAGCCCTGATTCCGTTTTAGTATAAGTCTCTTTTGTTTCAATTCTGTAGTTCTCGTGGACGGTTAAGCATCCTATCCCCTCTCCTTCCTATCTGGAGTCAACTCATCTGTTTTATATGTTGGAGAGTGTAGCCAGTCATGTTCCTAAATTAATTGTATATTATCCTGAAACTGTTTCGTTGATTGTCTCGGGGCCTTATTTCACTAATGTTGAAACATGTGGCTCTTGTTAAAAGTCTGGCCCGAGTGCTTGTGTTTGTGTCTTGGTTTTAGGTAACCTTGCTTAAGCATTTTTTATTGTTCCGGAATGTCCGGTCTCTATGACTGTGATACATAATTTGTTTACTCGGCCTTCTGCTTTGTAATGTCATTGAGCCGGATTTGTTTGAGTTTCCTGCTTTCGGGGTGTTGCTTACTATTGTAGCCGGTCGCGGTAGCCGAGCGGTCTGCGGCGTGCCAGTCACATTCTGCACGGCCACTACGGTCGGGGGTTCAAATCCCTCCTAGGGCATGGATATTTCTTCCGTCCTTAGTATCAGCTAGTTCATAAGTAGTTTGTAAGTTTAGAGACTGATGACCCCGTAGTTAAATCCCATAAGCTCTACAAACATATCAGACAAAGTAGAACACAATTTTAAAACATCTAACATTAAAATAGGCTTCAAAACTTCTAATACACTCAAGTTACGGTTATGGCACCACATTAATGATACAAATAAAGATATTTTTGGTGCATCAAGAGTGTATAAGCTCAACTGTAGCAACTGTGATCATTTCTATATAGGACAGACTGGGAGAACTTTTAAAACTAGGTTTCGAGAGCATACATATGCTAATAATAAAACAACTTTCGGAACTCATCTAAAATTAACAAACACTCAATTAAGGGCATTGAGCAAAATA
This sequence comes from Locusta migratoria, assembly GCA_026315105.1. Taxonomy (NCBI): domain Eukaryota; kingdom Metazoa; phylum Arthropoda; class Insecta; order Orthoptera; family Acrididae; genus Locusta; species Locusta migratoria. The sequence goes on from CM048747.1 coordinate 433,226,540, forward strand.
TGAGAATTTTACATAGAGCCAATAAAGGAAGAAAGCTTGATCTCCTTGAAAATTTATATATATATATATATATATATATATATATATATATATATATATATATATATATATATATACGGTAACAAGAAGCACCAGATAAAATTTTAAATGATCAATTAGAGTGTAACCAGAAAAACTTCTTCACTGCTTTTGATAACTTCTTATCTTAAACTACTAGCTATATATCCAGCTCTTATTCACTTGGCAAACGAGCCCTTACCTTATCGAATAGTGTCAAAGCTGACCTCTTTGTCAAGATATTATGTTTTTTATATTCCTTCATTTCTGTTCTGTCCTTTGTGTTGGGATCAGTTTTCTCACCTGTTTACGTGTCATACACACATGTTATCTTAGTTCAGTTTTTAGTAAATGACTCTTCCTAAGATTAAGGATTGGTTACACACATTACTTCTCTGATTGTTAATTCCATTTTATTGTCATTATTACCCTCTCAATTTTTACGGTATGTAATTCCCCCCTTTTTTTCACCCATTATTTACTGTTTGCTACCCTGCTGAAAAAAAAATTATTACTGCTCCTTTTACATGTAACTTAAGTGGAACATTACACTTTACACCTCGTAGTCTTAATGTCATGCTGTAGTCATCAAGTTAAAGTTTTTACTCTCTTATTTTATATATTGGTATCATCTATATTAAGGTTTTTACTAATTTGTTTTATATAAATATTGTTGCTCTTCACGGGAATATATAATCTGTATATGGTTCACCCTTTACTGTTAATGTAGTCTTTGTGTCACTTATATAACTGAAGGGTATAATTTTTAAAATCTTCAAATGACTTGGGACATAGAACCATGAGAATTATTAACTTCTTTATATTTCATATTACAAAAAAAAAGTATTTCACAACTCCACTATAGAACGCTTTTCTGTATTTGGAACTGTGTACATATTACTTTATGTTTATATTTATGTATTTCTACTCTATGTAGACATTAGGCTACTTGCACAGTGACGTAGTTGTCTTCTCATAATATGAGAAACTTTAACTCTTAATTTATGTATAAATGAAGAGATAAACTTTCTCATATTATGAGAAGACAACTAAGTATATACACTTTGTCATACTATATATAAAATAGGATTTCGTAACTTTACAGTGCTATGTTTCTTTCAAGTTGAATTTGCATCCATATTGTTTTGTTTTGACGCCACTGCCACCTAGTGGCAACCTGTAGCAACTCTGTTGTGCAATGTTTTCTTGTTCAGCCTCCTGTTTGCTTGGGCCAAGACCACATTTTATTCATTACGACGAACCACCCTGTTCTGAAAAACTTTAACAGTGTAACACAAGAAATTTTTCAATGTCTTTCAAACAGTCCACAAATTTTGAATTTATAACATTTATTATTACACTAGTGATACATTTTCTTTCATATTCAGCGTTTCGTATTCAAAATAAAGCCGATTTTACCTTTTATGCAAAATCTTTAAGTGCATTATGCACAGCAGTACTAATTTCTTTTTAAAAAACGAAAATTGATTTACTTATCTGGCCCAACCCGATATTAGACACTTTTTTTTTTAAATTGTACATCGTTCCGAATTGGTACGAACACGCAAATTTGGTTGACTAGATTGTGTTTTATCCACAGAGACTCATTCTAAAAGTCTTTCTTGGGCTATAGGGTGAGACGGTAGTCCTTAGTCACCCATTCCACAAGGGGATACGGCGCAGGAAGACGTGGTTTCACAGTCAAACTCATGTGACGCAAAGGGTTGAATTATTCCCGCCAGGGAACTCGAGGTTCTTTCGTGATTTCGTGCGTGACGAGCATAGGGTGCCAATCTAATGTAGTGTTTCTTCCTTCTTCCCTCAGTGATCTGCATTTCCTTTCCCTTCCTTTCCTATCGTCCCTCCCGCACCCCACAGAAGGACTTACGACCTTATCAGTTCGCCTCTCCTTCCCCCCCCCCCCCAACTTCTTCAAACACACAACCAACCAACGAAATTATATGATTTATCAGTCTCGTCGTTTTGAGTAGAGGTGATTTTCTCAAAATCGGTGTTGAGTCCAAATAGACTTTTAGTTCGTACCCAAGCGACCAGCCAAATTCGAGCTCAATTGGTTCGCCGTGTCTGAGGCATTCTCCTTCTGAGAAGAATATTTTCTTTATTTTCTGAGGTGCAAGAAGCTCCCACTGTGTGGAGCAGCGGGCGTGGCCGCCTGTTGCGGTGGCAGCCCAGTTCCCTGGCGCCTCGGTGGGGGTGGATGGTGAGTGGTGGGGGTAGTTGGCGCGCCCTGTGGGGAGGCGTTAAGGCGGTGAAGTTGGGCGCTGCGGCCGGACTCCCCAGAGCAGAGCCGGGGGGCGTGGCGGGCAGCGGCGGCGGCCACTAAATCCGCCGATAGCGGTGAGAAACGGCCGCCCTCCAGCCGGCAGCCGGCAACCGGCCACCTGATAACCGGGGATCGATCTCCCAGTGTCGATAGGCCCAAGCAGGGGCGGCGGCGGCGGCGCCAGGCCGGAATGAGCTGTCACTCAGTGCTAAAAAATGTTTATCACCACCGAGGAGGGCGCGCCCAGGTCACGGCGGCCGGAAATTTGATAAAAGGCGTGAGGCGGGGGGTGGGGGGGGGGTGGGGGGGCAAGGCGGGCGCCGCCCACGTCTGGCAGAAACAGAGCAGGGGCGCCGCCCACGACGACGGCGCCGGGGGCTGCCGCAGCGCCATGACTGGGCGGCGGCTGCGTGCTGCATCTGCCGCGGCTGACAACAGGGTGTCTGCAAAACCTCACCTCCAAGTCACCTTATTACAGACAGTATGTCAGTGTTTTTCAACCTTTGCGTCGCGACCCCCACGGGGTCTTGTTCTGTGGGTCGCCGTCACAGAAAGAAGTAGTTGCTCCATAAAATAAGTAGCGTTTCTGTAATACAAAAACGTATGCCTAAGTGAAATATATTTAATCTTTAAACGTGAAGTTCCTTGTGTAACTTTCATTCTGAACTGAGTAAATACAGAACTTTGTCCGCCTCCGTAGCGTCTTTCACCACCGATGCAAGGGACCCGGGTTCGATTCCCGGCAGGGTGTTGTGTTTTGTCCTAATCATCATCATTGGCAGGTAACTCGCCCACGTACAGCACGTAGAATATTGGACCAAAGTCCATCAACAAAAACATGGCAAGGTAATGATGCCAAAGCCATGTTTTAAAAGAAGCTCTGCAATCCTGGGTCTGAACAGGAGAGAGATTAGACTCATGGTTGGATTGCTGACAGGCCATGGGAAGTTCAAAAAACACTTAAATGTAGGATCTGTGATGATGGTGATGAAACTGCATCACATCTAATCTTCGAATGCATTGCATTGGAGAATAAAAGGCACAGAATATTTGGGACAACCAGACCCGAAGAAATTGTGTCTAATAAAGAACTGGTAAAGGGACTCCTTGCACTGTTCAAGGGCATTGGTTGGCTTTACATCTACATCTACATCTACATGGAATACTCTGCAAATCACATTTAAGTGCCTGGCAGAGGGTTCATCGAACCACAATTATACTATTTATCTCCCATTCCATTCTCGAACAGCGCGCGGAAAGGAAGAACACCTGAATCTCTCTGTTCGAGCTCTGATTTCTCTTATTTTATTCTGATGATCATTTCTACCTATGTAAGTGGGAGTCAACAATATATTTTCGCATTCGGAGGAGAATGTTGGCGATTGGAGTTTCCCAAGTAACCCACGCCTCAGCGATAAGCGCCGTTGTTGTAATGATTCCCATCCCAGATCCTGTATCATTTCCGTAACGCTGTCTCCCCTGTATCGTGACAATACGAAACGAGCTGCCCTTCTGTGGACTCTTTCGATGTCCTCCGTCAAACCCACCTGACTAGATAAACAGAGAGCGATACCGCACAATAAACTTAGTTTCGGTGCGGAAAGTGGCGGATTGGTCCAAGACTGTTTTCGCTTCCCTGGAAAAATCAATCAACTCGCCCACGTGGTGACAACTGCAAAGACTTCGGCCGTCCGCACACGGGTCGTTTCTCACTCGTCGCGGGCGCGATTCGCGTCTTGTCCGTCGCGCGCGTCTGGTGCGAACCTCACGTGCCAGCGACGGCTATCCACACACGGGGCGACGGTCATTTGTCGCGGGCGCGACTTCCCTTCAGGCAGGTTGCGACTTCCAAAGGGGAGTTGCAAAACTGTGTTCGTTACTTCCTCCAATAGTTACCGTATAATGGACAGTTCTAGTGATGAGGGGGACGCTGTGATGTTTTACTGGTAGCGGCGCAAGAAAAGGAAGACACAAAGTGTGTTATTGGCGCATTCGTACATAGAGCGGAATTTTCATCATCGGTTGTTCGAGGGAGCTAGAGATATGCAAGAAACTGATTCAAAATTTTTGCATTCAACAGAATATAAATAACATGGCTTGAGAAAATGACATACGCCCAAAACTAGTAGCCAATAAAAAAGTAAATAAACATCAGCAGCTCTGGTTATATAAAAAGGCGTTTTCTTGAATATTTGCAAGCTGCAAGACACAACATACTAAAATTTTTTAGATGTTATGTACTTAATTATTAAAAGTTCTTTACAGTGATTGCGCGTAGATCTCATGGACCCTCAAGTGTCTTATTCACTGGAAATACAGAATAAATACGTTGTAAATTACCGCCTTGGCGTATGATCCACTCGTCACGCTCGAACTTTCCAGTGCACCGCAGGTCGCAAGAGACGAGCGTCGTTCGCGACGACTTCGACACGTTTTTGAGACGCGTGCAAATCGACCCGTTGGCGGCCTCCCGTTTACTTACGTGGGCAGTCGCATGGGGGTGGAATCTCGTCGCAGACGAGACGCAGCCGTGACCCGTGCGGAAGGTCTGAAATTGTTTTTAGCAACCAATCGATAGGTAAAAAAGCATGATTCATCAAATAATTGCGGAAAATTCGAAAAAAAATGAACTTCTTTTACAAATTGTCTGTAGGGTGGGATATTTCTTAATGAACACAATTCGCTTCTTTGACTTGCCTGAAATGCAAACCACTCTTTATGTTAACTATTTTTTTCTGTCGGGAACTGTGTAAATATAGGATAAGGTGTTTCACTCCGAAAAATACACACAAAATCTTCGTCATAACAAAGACATATCTGTGCTATTATTTTAAACAAACATGCGGTACACATTTGGTACCAATTTTATGTTAGTGACTTAGACTTCTTTACTGTCAGGAGAATGACTTAAAAATCTGTCTGAAGTCTTTTATCCCATAAGAATGGCCGAAGACCGAAACCTGGTTGTGGAAATAAACAATTATTTCAGTCAAATGGCACTTAATTCTTAAAAAATTTAAAATGAAGCTGGAGCAATAGAAAGAAGATTAAATGATTTGTGAGTTTCCGGACACCCGTCTGAAAAAGACTCACAAGTTCAAAGTTTTGGTATGGTCAGAGCTAACATCCGTTATGTATATAATAATATTCATCTGTAACCATCAGCTGTTTTATTAAAATCCTTAAAATCGACTTGTTTCGTCCAAGACCATCATCATAGATAAAAGGGTATTAAAACAGGTTAGTCAACAGCATTAAATAAGCAGCATTACTGCTGTTCACTAACCTGTTTTAATACCTTTTTTTCTATGATGATGGTCCTGGACCGAAACTAGTCGATTTTAAGGATTTCAATAAGACAGGCGATGGTTAAAGATGCATTTTATTAACTACACTCATGTTCGTGGCGCCCTCCACCGGCTACCACTTGAAGACAGCTTCCATGGGACATATCAGGTGATGAATCGTTCTTAGTGGAATTGCAGCCTATTCTTCCATGCAGCACTGAGGAGAGGTATCTATGTAAGTCGGTGAAAACTTGGCACGAATTATGAGCTCCAAAATATCCCAAAGGTGTTCTGTAGGATTCAAGTCAGAACTCTGTGCAGGGCAGTCCATTACGTGGATGTTATTGTCATGTAACCACTCCGTCGCAGGGCGCCTGTACCGTGATAGTGCCACGGAAAACAACAAGAGGTGCAAGAGAGCTCTACTGAAAACACGAGCACACCGTAACACCGCCGTCTCCGAAATGTACCATTAGTAATACACACGTGCCGGCGGCGGTGGCCGAGGTGACTGAGGCGCTCCAGTCACGGTCAGCACGGCCACTACGGTCGGGGGTTCGAATCCCCCCTCGGGCATGGATATTTGTGCCGTCCTAGTTCGTAAGTAGTTTGTAAGTTTAGGGACTGATGACCCCGTAGTTAAGTCCCATAAGCTTAACAAACATTTGAACATTTGATTTAATACACACGTTATAAGGTGACGTTCACCAAACATTCGCCATACCCACACCCGGCCATTGGATCGCCACAGATGCTACCTGATTCGTTACTGCACACAACGTTTTCCCGCTGTTCAATCGTTTAATGTTTACGCTCCTTACACCAAGTGAGGCGTCGTTTGGCACTGACTTGCATGATGTGTGTCTTAGGGGCAGACGCTCAACCGTAAAATCTAAATTGCTTACCTCCCTCCTAACTGTCAAAGTACGTGGAGTAAATGCTGATGCATTTTACATTTCTTCTTTGATAATCTGAATAGATGCTGTCTATTACACTGTACGACCCTCTTCAATCGTCGGCGGTCTGTGTCATTCAACAGACGAGGTCGGCCTGTACGCTTTCGTGCTGTACCTTAACGTTTCCACTTCACTTGCACATCAGAAACGTGAACCTCTACGTACATTTTTGAGTTTTCAAAATGAGAAGCCAAGACCGCACGTTAATAATTTATTAAATGACAACCGGTTTCGGTGCACTGTGTCACCATCATCTGGTCACATATATTTTATAATCTGGTTATCTTGTTAAAAAATCGAGTATAAAATAAGCTGTCATGTTTTTAACTTATGTACTTTTTTATATATTGACTAAGTGCAATGTGTCACTTGTTATTTATACCCAATTTTTTAACAAGATGACCACGCTATAACTTATATGTGACCAGATGATGGTGACACAGTGCACCGAAAGCGGTCGTCATTTAATAAATTATTAATGTGCGATATTGGCTTGTCATTTTGAAAACTATAAAACGATTAGATCGGCTCCAAACCCGACTATGTCAGGTAATCTTCGTATATTTTTGAGTTATGAAATCTGGCGTACGGATTTCAGACACAATCACCTGGCCACCTTCGAAGTCCGTTGCGTTCCGCCGAGCGCCCCATTCTGCACTCTCGAGTTGTCTAAAGACTACTGAGGTCGCTTATATCGAGTACCTGGCATGGGCTGTTAGCTAATATGAAAAACATATCTTTTGGGAGTTGCCAGAATACTTCTCATCACATAGTGTACGCAACGGACAGATCGCAAACAGATCATTTATGCAATTTTAATGTACTTTTTAGCGGATAAAAATAAGTAAATAAACGAAGTCCCACGTTCAAAATGGCGTGCAAAAAGAACCACGACACAGAATGATTGCAGATTTGAACTGAACTTACTTGACGAAGAAGGAAACGCAATCGCATACGAAAAAAGTTCATAACTTTACCAATAGACAGCTCTGTTAGTGGCATAAGAAAAGTGAATTACGACAAATGAGGTCCATGTCGGGCACAAATCGTGGTACTGTTAGTGGAACAGTTACTACCATTAAATAAATATTGTGACTATGTTACGTCTTCATATTATTTTGTACACTCCTTATATATATATATATATATATATATATATATATATATATATATATATATATATATATATATGAATGTTGGTAAACTTACACGCCATTTCACAGAACACTACGAAATTAGGCACATAAATGCATATTTCGTAGCATAGGATTTGTTCTTATAGGTGGGCTTCGTGAGGCACTGCACGGTGCGTGGCGGAGGTACCAGAAATCACCGATAATCTAAGAAATGTCTGCGGAGGGACTGACACACTGGGAACACTGGGTTTCCAGCAGTCATTACCAAACGACTACCAAACTATATAGGGACATCAACAACGCCAGTATTTCGCGTAATTTTTCTTTGAAATCAAAGTTATATAACGATGTAATATTCTACTCATTAAGAGGTATAATTTTTGAATGAGGGTATTACTGTTGACGCAGTTAAGGCAGTTGAGGCACTGTGGCTGACTGCACGCAAATACAGGGTATTTACTAATTCATTATTTCATAATGAGAGCGCTTTACGACTTTCAACAAACTCTACACCTACCTTCAAAACCTGACGATATTTTTCCCTTCGCACCGCCCCACAAGCCATGAAAGGAAAAAGAGTTTAACGCTCACTACATTTTCTCTCTCCATACAAACTTCAGCATCGAGTAGGGTGTTTAATTTATTAGTTCTATACGAAGGAATCCATTAGCAATACATTTCCCGATATTATTTAATGACATAACTTAATTTACCTGAAACATTTTATCACTGTACGTCACGTAGTTTAGGATGTATGATGCCATGAATATTGAGATGCGTGAATACCTCACTTTCGCTTACAATGGAACGCAGGTTACGCAGGCCTTTCATCTATTGTTAAAAGTAGTAAGACGTTTGAAGGTGTTTATAGATGGGAATTCAGTTCTTTAAGCACTCAGAGATGTACTAATTCTTATCTATTAATACCTTGTATTTAATTTTCCAGCTATTTTCATTATAATCTCAAAAATATTCGCGTAGGATCGGGCGTTTCCTTTTAATCGCGTAAATATTGATCATATTCGCTTTTTTGTATTCGATAAAGGTGACATTTATTTTATAATTATATGGATAGTCAATAGTCTCTCATTACTGTGTGTGGTACCTATATTGTTGTCAATTTGAAAGAGATGGGTCGTATCTGTGGAATTCTATTTTTGTGCAAAAAGTGTATCATAAAGTACATCGGTTATTACAGAATTTGCGTTCCCAGATGTTTCCTGTCTTCTGGAGACTAAAATTTAATGTATTACATTGTTTACACATATCAAGTTACAACCAAATCATAAATATGTGACTATGTTAGAGTTACAGTAATCCAGTAAGTAAATAGCACTTCCTGACTTAGTTTAATATGATCATTCGAAAGCCGCGCGGATATAGCCGAGCGGTCTGGAGCGCCACGTTGCAGATCGCTCGGCCTTCCGCATCGGAGGTTCGAATCCTCCCTCGGGCATGGATGTGTGTGTTGTCAATAGGTTACTTTAACCTAGTTCAAGTAGTTTGTAAGCTAGTGATTAATAACCCAGCAGTTAAGTCCCATAGATATACAATTTACAAACATTTGAACTTTTATTTTTTATTTTTTTGTTCATTCGAAATATTTCTTTAATGGAAGGCGGTATCACCAAATATTTAAAAACAATTTATTATTTAGTGATAACGAAAGTACGTTCCTTTACAGACTGTAAAGAGACTTTCGGAGTAAATGTATGGAAGTAGATGCTGAGTGTTTGCAGCTTCATTGCTTAGGAGTCAAGATTTAATTCACTTGTGTTCATTAAACACCATATACACACAGTTATAGTATGCTTTCTCTTTTTACAGGTATGTCAGAGATTCTGTCAACGCCTTAGCGTGAAAGAGAAGCGCAGCGAACAAACTCACCATTAGCTGTAAGTAAGACGCTAATTATATTTCATAGTCACCTGATTACAGATCGGAGCCGAATCATTATTTAGCATTATTCGTTAAATATACCGCTTACTGTATTTCAATGGTGTGCCGAAGGATACATAAAATTGCAAAATTTGACATATGTTTGTGGTTAACTAACCCAATCTGCAATACCAGTTAACTTTTAGCAGGCACATGTCTTTCGTTGTACCTATATTTTCAGACATCGTTGCTTCTTATGATCATATACTCAACCAGAAAACAATTCTGATTTTTTTCTTCCTCTACATATCTGTGCCCGGTTGTTCCGTCTTACCATCAGCTCAATAACACTGGATTCCTGCTTTGTTTCATTCCTCCGAGATCTCCTGATAATCTCTAGAGAAGTATTTCCCGAATGGGTTCTTGATACAGGCAAATATTCATAGGAAGCATATACAGACATAGTCTTATTAATAAATTTGAATGCGATATAACTATATTTTACTTCTGTATAACTGTATACGAGATACAAAACTGTACGAAGAAAAAGTGTTCAGATCTTAGATCACGACAGGTTGGTACAGTGATGCACAATTAAAATTTTACTAATTAATATAAATCATTTCTCTGTGGATGTTAGATACGCCGACTGCGGTGGCCGAGGGGACTGAGGCGCTCCAGTCACGGTCTGCACGGCCACTACGGTCGGGGGTTCGAATCCCCCCTCGGGCATGGATATTTGTGCCGTCCTTAGTATAAGGTAGTTGATAAGTAGTTTGTAAGTTTAGGGACTGATGACCCGTAGTTAAGTCCCATAAGCTTAACAAACCTTTGAACATTTGATGTTAGATACGATAAATTGTCGTGTTAATTGGATGTATAAACGGATCACTTTAATCTTTGTTTATTTTAGAATACAATCATCAACCAGATTAATTTTTGTCACCGCAAATATCACACGTCAGTCGCACAACACTGAAATAATATTTCATCTCAATAGTTCTGCCGCATGCGAATTAGCCAATTAAATGGATTCGGCAACATATAAAAGGCCGGTGCTCCAGGCATAATGCAATGTGATAACTCCGATTTATTTATTCGAACCGTAAATGAAGAATTAAATTTGAGTAAATCTGTTATCCTCTCATAAAATAATCACTTCTTACTAAATTCATTAAACAAGTTTAGCGGCACGACAAAAACCTATGGGAATTGAGAACATAAGAAAGGTTATGTTCACACCTAAAGCCTTGGCAGTAAGGTATAAACCGTAGCTTCATTCTCCCTTCATAAGTATTCGGGCGCCTGTTGGTGGACACACACAAGATCACCCTCCTAAAACTTTCGACTCATATATGCTTGGATTGTCAGTAGATATCATAAACGAGTTTCACAGTTGTTAATGTAAGGCAGGGGCATTTGAACATAAACACCGTGACGCATTCGAAAACGCGAATAAAGTTTGATTTCAAAAGAAACATGGGTTCACTTTTTTAATTTTTTATGGACACTCCGTATAATTATTACGCGACGAATGAAAAGCCACGAAACGATTAACGTTGTTTGCATTGTGAATTCTTCAGTTGGATCCACAGAAATAGCAAAGCGAAAATGACACTTGAAATAAACGGACCATGCGGTTTGGTCAAGAATGATTCGAAGGGTTCCGAAATGGATTATGCCAAGGTCGCTAATACAGAGGGCTCAAAAAATGTATCCACTGTTTAAAGATTCATAACTTGCAAAGTAAGTGACGGAGTTGTCTCACCTTTGGTAGTTGAATTGAGGTGTTTTGTTTTGTCAGATGACAGTCGCCTATTCAGTGTTTTGTTCTTAGTTGCACCTAGTTACTCGAGTAAACATGTGAGGCGCAAGGCTTACATTCAGTAAAAGGAAGTCATTTTCGAAGTGGTATTTTAAGTACGAAAACATTAATGAGTTTCAACGGCAATGGCGAAATGAGTATCAAAGAGAGCCACCAACGCGTTTAACGATTCGTCGCATTCGAGACAAATTTGAAGCCGAAGGCTGTGTTAAAGTTGTACAAAAACAACGATCTGGACGACCTGTAACAGTAACAAGGCCAGTTAACTCCCGTCGTGTGTTACAAGAATTCACCCGCTCACCACAGAAGTCTGTGAGACAGTGTACCCGTGAAACTGGAGTGAGTCGTTGAAGTGTTCGGCGAATTTTGAAGACAGCAAAGTGCTACATCGCACGATTGCTACACGCAATGAACGAGGACGACCCTTATCGTAGAATGGAGTTCTGCGAGTGGTTGACCAATTTGGTGCGCAACGATAAAAAGTTTGCTGAGATGATTGTGTGGTCTGATGAGACACAGTTCAAACTCAATGGTAAAGTAAATCGCCACAATTGCATCTACTTGGCCGGCGTAAATCCAAACGTCCATGGAGACAAAGCCGTGAATTTTTCAGGTGTAAGTGTGTAGTGTGGGTTGTTTTACCGGTGCTTGGTTAGGCCATTTTTCATTGACGGATTTTTTGGTGGACGACGTTGACACAATTATCAGTGCACCTGGTAACCACCAGAAGTCGACTGCCGTCGTGGGCTCAAAATCGACATCGGCTTTCTTGGTGTACTCTTTGTTTTCGGAAGTGTAAGATACGTAGGAGAGAAACCGGTTTTGATGGTCTCTGTCATCATCTTTATAATAGTTTACAAAGCCGTCATCTTGTGATGTCAACAGTTTTTGTCTAAAATAATTTAAAGTGCATAGATGCATAACCCAATAGATAATTGCAAAGAGCATCGAAACCGGTCGTCGAAATGAAATCATTTTTAGTAAAACGAACCCAATGATTACATTCAACTATCATGTTAACTGTGACGTCACATTTACGAGAAACATGCTGTAGCGTCGATTTTTTTTTATTGAGTGGCTTATGACGAGCTCTTCTATTATTGTACTTTATTCTATTTAACGTAATGTGCTGTTTGTGATAGTGTGGAAATAACTAGCGATCAATTTCGCTAATTTCATGCGATTCTTTTACAGTCTCCATGTTCGACGGTCCTTGTCTGTCAGTATAGCCTACACCTAGGTGACAAAAGTCAGAACTCCTACTATCGTGGGATTCAAGCCGACGATATCGGTGTCGAAACCACTCCCTGCAGTTGACCAGAGTATTCTGAAAACTAATTGCGAATAGTGGTGGGCCATTGAGATTGCGCAGGTTTATCCATAAAAAATCCATTCTCGTTTAGGAACATAAAGTTCATTAATAGCTGAAAATTATCAAAAAATAGCCGATATTAACCATTTGCAATCAGTGATCGATAAGTTGAAGATCCGGTCAGTTACATGTAATAACGCACCACATCATTATGGGGCCAGTACCCAGTTGAACAACGCGTTGCTGACAATTTATACCCTTCGCTTCGTGGGATCTGCGCCACACTCTAACCGTTCCATCACATCTTACTTGCTGAAGTCGGTTTTCATATCGTCAAGCAGCGGAATTGCAGTTGTCTACGGTCATACCAATGGTGCAGGAGATGTCGTGTTGTCAGCAAAAGCATCGAGTCGCCGGCCGCGGTGGCCGAGGGGACTGAGGCGCTCCAGTCACGGTCTGCACGGCCACTACGGTCGGGGGTTCGAATCCCCCCTCGAACATGGATACTTGTGCCGTCCTTAGAATTAGTTAGTTCATCAGTAGTTTGTAAGTTTAGGGACTGATGACCCCGTAGTTAAGTCCCATAAGCTTAACAAACAAACAAGCATCGAGTCATTCGTCAGCTTCCATACAGCGAAGTTCTGTCGAAACAGATGCATTCGTGGTGAGACCCATTCTGATTTGTCCGTTTGTTTCACACAGTGTTGCTTCTCTGATTGCAATGCTACGCAAACGCTGCTGCGACCGGTCACTGAGTCACTGAGCTGGTGGCCAGTGGCCAATACCTGGTCTGTGGCGGAAGGCATTGTCTGGCTCCTCATACTACACACTCTGTACACGATGGATCTCGTAATATGTCAAATTATTATTAAGGTGGCTGGCAACAGCTGTAATGTACGAGGGTTGGAACTTCAGTAGTGGCAACTATTGATTCACAACCAATACAAAAGCGTTACATGTTTGCACTTGTTGCTGTCCTTCAAAGTAGTCACCAGCGTCGTATAGAACCCGTTGCCAGCGATGTGGAAGGCGTAGTATTCCTTTATCACTGGCTGTTCTGTTGTGTGGTGCGAATGGAGAGGTCTACTGCCTGTCGAATCTCTGATTCTCAGAACCGAATGCCACAAAGTGGTTCCTTCATCTTCGGAATCAAATCAGTCGCAAGGACAAAAAGTCCGTGGAGTATGGTGGATGGTACATAACTTCCTAGTCCCATCGACCGAACAAAGGAGCCACAGCTCATGCTGAATGCGCCTACGCATTGTCGTGCAAATTGATGGTTGGGTTACGCAGAAAGGGTTGCTGCTTCTGATTTTGATACATACATATCTCTTATAATGTATGAAGAAGACTTTCTTCTGAAGTAAGTTCAGTGTATAATAAGTAAAAGATGCAATCTTAATTCTAGTGTAAACAATACATGAAAGAAAACTTTGTTATATATAGAAATGAAATATATAAACTTCGTGTTGAAAGGTGCATACAAGATGAACATTAACGAGAGCAAAACAAGAGTAATGTAGTACAGTCTAAGAAAATCGGGCGATGCTGAAGGAATTAGATTAGGCAACGAAACCATAAAGGTGGTACATGAGTTTTGTTACTTGGACAGTAAAATAAAATGCAGTGGTCGCATTACAGAAGATATAAAATGCAGAATAACAAAGCGAAAAAGAGAATTTTGTTAACATGGAATATTAATTTAAGCATACGGAAGTCCTTTCTGAATGCATTTCTGTGGAGTGTTGCGTTCCATGGGAGTGAAACATGTACGATAAACAGTGCAGACAAGAAGAGGATAGAGGCTTTTGAAATATGGTGCTACAGAAGAATGCCAAAGATACTTAACAATATTGGGAAGAAAAGGAATTTCTGGCATACCTTGAATAAAAGAAGGGATCGATTGGTAGGACCCATTCTTAGATATCAAGGAATCTTAAATCAAAGAAAAATGAACAACGTTCATTTAGAAACAAATTTCTCAGTTCTAAGTTTGGAAGAAAAGTGTGAAATAAAGTAGCTTGTTAGGCCGACGTCTCAGCTCGAGTTGAAGCAAACGCATACGGGGCGCATACATTCCGCAGATCTCTTGACGAAAATATGTACAAAAGAAGCGGTCGGATTTGCGACTGTATTTCTACAAATAAACTATTTCGTTTATTTGGTGTTTACTGGTGTGTCAGAACTAGCTCATGAAACCCAGAATGTTAAGAAGCACGAGGAGTGTATTACACACAAGAATGCTTATTTACATTTATGTTAAGATTACCTGACATAGTCGGGTTTGTACGCGATCTGAACGTTTTATAATTTTCAAAATGAAATGCCAAGATCGCACATTAATAATTTATTCACTGACGACCGGTTTCGGTGAACTGTGTCACCATCATCTGGTCACATACATATTACGAGCTGGTCATCTTGTTAAAAATTTGGTATAAAATAACAAGTGCAACATTGCACTTAGTCACTATATAAAAAATACACAAGTTAAAAACATGACTTCTTACAAAATACTGACAATGTAAACTAGAATCTTCACAGCTGTCAGTACTTTGTTAGCTGTCATGTTTTTAACTTGTGTATGTTTTATACAGTGTATTTTTTATATAGTGCAATGTTGCACTTATTATTTTATACCAAATCTTTAACAAGATGACCAGCTCGTAATATGTATCACTGACCATACGATGGTGACACAGTTCACCGAAACCGGTCGTCAGTCAATAAATTATTAATGTGCGATCTTGGCATTTCATTTTGAAAATTACATTTATGTCCTTGGAAAAACAGAAATTAGGGAAAGCTTAGTTCAGCTTTCAGACAGAATATTGCAATATACAATTACAAAGTGAGGAAAAATCGCTACGTGCTTTCAAAAATAAAAGACTGTATAAATTCTGCGGTAAGTCTGAACTTGCATTACTTAGACATGAGGAAACATCAAGTTTCGGCCCTGGTTCGGAAACATCGTAGATCCGGCACTGAAAGAAGTGAACCCTCCAGTCCTCTGAACCACCAGCCGCCACTGCTAGGCTAGGCGACAGAACTCGTTGTTCGAAGCAAATGTGAAATGGTGGTCTGAGACATAGACCATAGATAATATAATAGACTGCGCGTGATGTCATTACACTGAAATCAACATCTAAGTCTCGTGAGTCGGGGCAGGATACCCTTTTTGTTCATTACGAGTAATGCGAAATATAGCTGAGAGTTGCAGTTCTTATTCTTTGTAGTGGAAATTAAGCGCATATTTGAACAATGAACCGTATTAGCATATTCATATTACATCTTTAGATGAAAAATTGGCGTTAGTTCTCCGCAATTGCAAGAGTTAATGCGATAGCTACAGTTTTTAAATGCGCCTATATGAAACGTATCGGCCTTCTTTTTACAAGCTACAGAAATACATTGTACTGTGAGTCTTTTAGTTTGCATTTTAGACAGGAGTAAAACATCAAATATCAATTTGAAAGGAGCATCAGCTTCCTTACGATTCCTCATAATATATGTAAAATATTTCGTTGTGATTTTATAAGAAATGAAATCTTTTGCACCCATAATGTTCGATTATAAGAAAATACAACTGTTTATATTTTAACACTTTTGACACAGACCGTGATGCTAAAACGTAAAATAACCAAAGTATTGGCTGTTTACATTAAATAATAGTGAGGAAACATCATCGATGCACTAGCCAAGAAGTGACTTCATGTGGAAAATAAACAGTCCGTATGAATGTTTAGTTTTGTATAACGTTATTGAAAGCAGATTTTTCAGCAGAAATGACTTACTTGCTGACATATAAACTTGCTCAAGAGCAGCTTAACGTATTTTCCCGTCGATAATCACATTCATTAGTTGCAATAAAGTGAAAGATTCATAGCGTAACACAAAGACGGAGGATATGTAATTCTGTTGCTTCAAAAAAAAAAAAATGTTAAAATGTTTGTATAGCTTATGGGACTTGACAACGGGGTCATCAGTCCCTAAACCTACAAACTACTTATGAACTAGCTAACACTAAAGACGGCACAAATATCCATGCCCGAGGGGGGGATTCGAAACCCCGACCGTAGTGGCCGTACAGTCCGTGACTGGAGCGCCTCAGTCTCCTCGCCCACCGCGGCCGGCTCTGTTGCTTCTAAAAATAGCTGACAATATGGTACTTTTCACCTGGACACATGTAAACATGACAATTACTGCATTAATATTAACAATATTATGAAATTACGTTACTATTACTTTTGTGTCCCAGCCTCGTCGCCGCTTTTGTGTCTCGTTTCCGTCGTAGGTGTCGGTGACCGAGTAGAAAAAAAACCGACACAATAATAAAGGTTGCACGCTTGTGCGGTATGGAAGTGACCAGTCAGTGGGACAGCAGAAACTAGAAACACTAGAGTAAATTAGAACGATATATATATATATTTCACAGAGACTTAGTAATACTTAACTTTTACATAGCTCAGTACTGCAGAATGCTGATACATAGTTGAGCTAGAGGCCTGCCTAGTGCCTATCCGATAGCCAAGTCTTCACTGGTGCCTATCTGATTCCGAAGTGTTAGCTGGTTCCTATCTCAGTCCCAAGTGAACAATGTCGTTCAGTGGTGGCCACGAACGGAGTTGTAGCAGAGGGCGCTCGTGGCTGACGTCGTAAGAACGCCGCGCCGTGCGTGCATGGCGGCGCGCGGCGAAAGTAGGTGGCGCGCATTTTAGACTTGTGCGACACCACAATTACTACTAGATGTGTAATAGGAATACGAGAAGTCGTTTTATTGTTAAAATCAAAGCTTCATATGACATGTAAATGAGAAAAACTGTTGTTGATAATGAGCGGAACTCGGTCACGTGACTCGGGGCAGTTTTAGATGTTGGTTTCAAACCAAAGCAGAGCAGAGATAGGGACATGCACAGTCTATGTTTCTTTGGTCTGTGGTCTGAGAAGCGGAGTACAAAGCCGTGGGCAGTGACTGAGAGTTAATGAGTAGCGTGTGAGCGCAGAGTGTGTCACCTGTTGGTGCGCTACCCGCGCCGCGCACGCAGCAGCAGCAGCAGTTGCCGTGGCCGCGCCTCCTTGCTCCGACCCCAGCCCGCCTCCGCGGCCGGCCGCCAGGGCGCAGCACCGGCGGCGTAATCCGCCGGACCCAATCTCGCAGCCAGGAGTTTTTAATCCCGGCGCTCATTTTCGGACAGAGATGCGCTTGTGTATCTAACGTGATGAAGTCCGCGGCAGCAGTCTCTTCGCTTTTTATCCTAGCCAGCCCCTACCACCCCCCACCCTCTGCAGACGCCCCAGGAGGGCAGTGGCCGCGCTCGGTACACGCCGCTGGCCGGATTAAGCAGTGACGCCGTGACAAAGCCACAAGTTAGCGCAAAGAACTTCCTCTTCACGCTTGTCCGCCGCAAATCTCCCCCCCCCCCCCACTCTCAAAGCCATTTTCGTGATTCTTCCAAGTTTTTAACCGAGTGACCATTTCAAAGCGGAAATTTTCATTATGAAAGGAGTCGTTACTTTACTTTTGCTAGTTGGTTTTTTTGTCGCTTCGTTAACACTGCTGTCTCTCCCCTTTGACTCCGTAGTTGAAATGGCGAATTTGTTGTTAATTTTAAAAAAATAATTATACAATAATCAAGCACACATGTAGAATGGAAAGCCCCTATTTGGGATATTATAAAAGGTGCTGTCTTATATGCATTTTCGCAGTAGTACCATTGTATTAACACTGCCAAAAATATTATACTACCCCACAGAAAAAGTTTTACATTTCATCACGAAGATTGCTAATGGGAAATAATCTAGAAATTACACAAGCCCATTTTTGTTTCGTATCTTATATTTATGGTCATATCTGTACAATATTTCTTGCTCTTTACACTTTTCCAACTACAGAATGTTATGCGGTAAGGCTGCGTCCATGCTCTTTCACAGGACGGCAGCAGAACTAAACTTCCACTCTGCAGTGTAGTGTGCGCCGATATGAAATTTCTTGGCAGATTAAAGTTGTGTGCCGGAACTGGGACTCGTACCTGAGAGCTTTGCCTTTCTCGACTAAGAGCTCTACCACAGAGCTATTCGGACACGACTCACGGTCCGTCCTCACGACCAATTCTGCCAGTACCTCGCCTCCTACTTTCCAAACTTCACAGAAGTTCTACCGCGAACCTTGCAAGACTAGCACTCCTGGAAGAAAGGATATGGTGGAGAAATGGTTTAGCTACAGCCTAAGGAATATTTCCAGAATGGAAATTTCACTCTGTAGCGGAGTGTGCGCTGATATGAAACTTCCTGGCACATCAAAATTGTGGTAGACCGCTAGCCCGTCAAAAGCAGAGATCTGAGGTTCGAGTCCCGGTTCTGTAACAGAATTTTAATCTGCCAGGAAGTTTCAAATAAAAAATTTATTACAGCCCTGTACTGCCTGTAACCGTGTTTACAATGTAACGAACTTCGAATTTTTAAAAATGTAATTGTAAATTATAGGTATGTAGATTCTTAGTTCTTACCTCAGCTCTCCAAATTTACAGCCGCACGGGAGTAG
Source organism: Locusta migratoria (assembly GCA_026315105.1). Lineage (NCBI taxonomy): Eukaryota > Metazoa > Arthropoda > Insecta > Orthoptera > Acrididae > Locusta > Locusta migratoria. The sequence continues at coordinate 433,245,816 of CM048747.1, forward strand.
CCGAGCGGTCTGGAGCGCCACGTTACGCATCACGCGGCCTCCCGCGTCGGAGGTTCGAATTCTCCCTCGGGCATAAATCTGTGTATTGTCCTTAGGTTAGTTTAACTTAGTTTAAGTAGTTTGTAAGACTAGGGACCGACGACCAACCATTGGATTACAAACATTGGAATTTTCCAAATTTACAGGTTTTATCTCAAAGAAAATTATCTTCAATAGTTGAAAGATAACATCGCAAAATAACTGTTTATTTCACGTCGACCTGTTTCAGTGGGCTATGCCATCATCATCTGGTGATATAAATAACGTATCATGACTACCTTGTACCTGATGATGGTACATTGAAACCGGTCATAATAAAATAAATAATTATATTTCGATCTTGCCTTTCTACTTTTGAAGATAATTAAACTATCAGATCGTCTCCACAACCACCGAAGCCAAGTAATTTCAGCTAAAAGAAAAGACTAAGAAAGAGTGAAGAAGAAACACGAGAGAACGAGAAAATCGTAGCTATTCAAAATGAAGAAATTAATAATCAGGAACTCCCTTGAATTCTCCGGCAGCAGAAACAGAAGATGACCGTAAAATTGTTATTTCAGGACAATACGCGAAACAGCGACGTCAAGAAGTAACGTTATTCCGTACCGTGACATTTTGATTTCCATTGCTGATACACTTCTTAATTCAACCCATTCTGCCGTTAGTTGCCTGTCGTGTTAAATCTGCAGCTTTTGCGTCGTATTGTCGTCTAATATCCCTGTAGATACGAAAACAACCACTTTATATAACCTGTTAAAGGCTCCGTACATACGTGGACACATCTATGGCAAACCCCTTCCGAACTGTGTAAGTTTCATTGGTCTCCGTTTGAAATTAATATAAAAAATGTCTACTTCAGTTATAGTATTTAAACACTCAACTTCGTTTTGTAGACGTACAGTGATGACTGACAAAGTCCAGGATTTGTGCATTAAATATAAAAGTTTCTTTAACTGTCCGTAATACATATATATGTCAGTGCAGAAATAACTCTTGAAGCATTGGGCAATAAATCGTAGACTCTTTCTGTTGCATCATAGCACACTGTTGAGTAAAATGTTGCACCTTCTGGATGAACACCAGGCAGTCTGTCTACCGACCGCATGCACAGACTTAGTACCAATCAGAACTCAACAGCGTGTTACTGAGTTCCCACCGCGCTGACTCTTGAGTAGGACTCCTTTGTAGGAACTGGTGTTCCCAATTGTATAGGCTACCGTGGTCACATCGATTTGCTGCCTCACAATACCCTCTACTGCAGAACAAAATCATTACACAAATTATATGAATAGAAGGAAAAACTAATGATTCTACCTAAAGTAACATAACTATGAAATTAAAGAAAATATTGTTTTCAGATTACTTGAATCACTTCCTAGTTGGTAATTACTGCCTTCAGTTACAGTGTAGTCCATGATTCTTTTATTTAACAAATGCGTTTGATCGTGTTGATCACGAGATATTACTGCAAAAGTTGGAACATTATGCACTAACGGGAAAAGGCCACAATTGGTTCACCTCTTACCGGTAATTTAATGAAAGACAGGAAAAAGTGATCCTCTGGAATTATCAAAGCGGCTGTGATATGCACTCACAAAGCGGGAGAGTTGGGGTGTGGTGTTGTTGGTCATTTCTATTATGCTGTGGCTACTAGTACAACAGGTAATTGTAAGATTTTTTTGTTTGCAGATCACACTAGCTTGGTAGTGAACTAAGCTGTTCACAATAGTGATGCAGTACCAAACAGCACAGTTAAATACCCTAGTACCTCGCCTCCTACTTTCCAAACTTCACAGAAGCTCTCCTGCGAACCAGGCAGGACTAGCACTCCTGGAAGAAAGGATATGGTTGAGACTTGGCTTAGCCACAGCCTAAGGGATGTTTCAGAATGAAACTTTCACTCTGCAGCGGAGTGTGCGCTGATATGAAACTTCCTAGCAGATTAAAATTGTGTGCCGGAACCGGGACTCGAACCTGGGACCTTTGCCTTTCGGCATCGTGAATCGTGTCGGGATAGCACAGTCGGTAGTCCGCTTGCCCGCGAAAGGCAAAGGTCCCAGGTTCGAGTCCCGGTTCTGGAACACAATTTTAATCTGCCAGGAAGTTTCATATCAGCGCACACTCCGCTTCAGAGTGAAAGTTTCATTCTGAGCATGTGGTGTCTCACAAGTCCAAAGTGCGCGCCACCTACTTTCGCCGCGCGCCGCCATGCACGCACGGCGCGGCGTTCTTACGACGTCAGCCACGAGCGCCCTCTGCTGCAACTCCGCTCGTGGCCACCACTGAACGACATCGTTCACTTGGGACTGAGATAGGAACCAGTTAAGACCTTCGGAATCAGATAGGCACCAGTGAAGACTTGGCTATCGGACAGGCACTAGGCAGACCTCTAGCTCAACTATGTATCAGCATTCTGCAGTACTGAGTTGTGTAAAAGTTAAGTATCACTAAGTCTGTATGAAATATATATATCTTCTAATTTAGTGTTTTTAGTTGCTGCTGTCCCACTGGCTGGTCACCTCCATACCGCACAAGCGTGCTTCCTTATTCCTGTGTCGGTCTAATTCTACTCGGCCACCGACACCATTGACGGAAACGAGACACAAAAGTGGCGACGAGGCTGGGACACAAAAGAGCACAGTTAAATAATTTCATGCAAGCTAGAAAATAAAATGACGGTAAATCACAGTAGGACACAGATTTTACGGTTTCTATCACACAATTCAGCCTCGGTGGGATGTGATGAGACTTGCGAACTGGCGTCTTTCCCTCGTTTCAATCATGTCATTATCTTCAGCATTCCTTCTTTGAGGAAGCTGTCTGTGTTAGGCCTGTCTAGTATGACATTTATCAGGGTCATTCTTCCTGGCCAGAAACATTGTTTTGGTGGAACCACTTATCTGTATTGCAAGCCAGCCTCTCTCCCACTCAAGCATATGTGCACTGCAGGGGTTTGCTTGCCTTATTCCCGTCTGTAGGGGTCCACAGTTTATCAGCGCTTCCGTCGCATTTTAGAAACCTCTGGTATCTGCAGATAAGGGCTTTCTCTGCACACGCGCTATTGTGTCCGTTTAGTTTAAAGGCCGCTTTTCCCTGCATCCGTTATCGCCATTTACCTGCACGCTCCTAAAGTCAGGCTGTGCGGGAGAATGCTGGGCAGCGTCCGATGGCGAAGGTGAACGTTGTGGTGCCTCCCCAGGCTGCAGGCCGGCGTGACGTGCGCCAACGCCTCCATCGGAAAAGTCACCCAACAGAAGCGTCCCTCGCCGAAATATTACAACGGATGTACATTTCACTTCATATATTAATTCTCGGTTGTTAAAAACTGTTGTAGGTACTGAATGGTTCCATGAACATAGAGACTAGCTCCTGATTTCGGCCTTGTTGACTACGATAATTAAATAAGTGTGGTTCCAGATACAAGTGCTGTTGCGTTTTTTTTTTTTTTTTTTTTTTTTTTTTTTTTTACTATTATTGTTATTATTTGCTATCATTTACAATTACCTGTCAGCTGGATGCTAAAAGAGATCGTATTTCTTTATAAATGTTAAAATGTTTGTTGAGCTTATGGGACTTAACTGCGGGATCATCAGTCCCTAAACTTTCAAACTACTAATGAACTACCTTACACTAAAGACTACACAAACATCCATGCCCGAGGGGGGATTCAAACCCCCCGACCATAGCGGCCGAGCAGAGTGTGACTGGCTCGCCGCAGACCGCTCGGTCACTGCGGCCGGCAGTCGTATTTTTCACTGTGATTTTTTTATATACAAAATAATTTCTTTCTACATTTGGGAAGTTTACCAATATACATCTTAACCAGATGTGATTACGTAGAGTTTCCCGGCGTATAAATTGTTGATATTCATGTTGGGTTTCCAGCCGGATCGTCGAGTCATCTTGACACAATATTTCTAAGGACCACCAGGCCGCCATCTTCAGGTGTGAATGCTGCTGAGTCTGAGACTCAGCAGCATTCACACCTGAAGATGGCGGCCAGGTGGTCCGCAGAAATATTGTGTCAAGATGACCCGACGATCCGGCTGGAAACCCGACATGAATATCTACATCTTAACCAATTGATGGAATAAAACTGTAAACAATAGTAAGAAAATTTTATATTAAATAATCCATATGGAAGACAAAAAATGTGATACTACACTCAATCTTCTGCCGGTAGCCTGGTAGCGTGCAAAAACCACATTTTAATTAATGAAAAGCTGCGCTCGTTGGGATAAAGGGTTGTATATGCGTGTCGGCATTGCGCACTTTCACAGTGCTGTCTTGAATAAGTGACAGGTAAGAAACTTTTTACACAGTAGGTTTATCTATCAGAGTAGGACTTTAAACTGTAAGACAATGCAAGTAACGTTTGTTAACCTTAATCAGTACTTGTGTTATTGAGTGAAATTCATTTGACGAAAGGATCTACAAACTGACCACGATATATGATTGTTTGATTCAAACTGCTCTCTCACCTGTTCATTTATTCCCTGCAATCATTTCCCGCAAATCCACGCCACCATCTTCAGGTCCTTTGTAAAAACGGGCGGCTGAATCTTCCTACAGTATAATAACTTTGGGAAGATAACTGGCAGCGCATAGTCGCATAGAATTCATTGTCAGAAAAGACGGCGCTATTTTAATCAATCGTTATACAGCTGTAGCTCCTTCATGGGATATTGTATTTTAACGGTGGTCTGTACCTCTTTTTGTCACTAAGAAAGCATTACTCGGAAGAGAAATTCGGTGTCTGTTATAGCCAAACGACATTTTTATGACTCGTAACGAATGTACAGTATGAATATTAGATATTTAAGCAAGACCATTAAAACGTTCACCGTCTTGCTCGTAAAGGTTATAGCTCAACGTCATGGTTTGAGATACAGTCCGTTGAATCAGATGTATATTGGAACCATGTTCTACATTAACAACCGTTGGTGTTATACATCCGACAGTCTGACACACGATAATTTGTCTGATGTCTCTGTTTTTGGTGATTTTACGAATTGCTGAATGTGTATTTGTCTTATCATTGATTTACATTGGCGTGAGTGTGTTTTAATGTAATGATACACAGAGCATAATTAGATCAAAATATTGCCGAAGCGGAAAGTGCGACAGATGTGCGCTTTTCACGGAATGTATTCGCAATCAAGGACTCGTAAAGATACCTAGAAAGTGTATTTTTATACAAACATACAATTTTTCAAATGGGACAATGGTTGTTTCTATCATGCACTGGAATTTTTGACACCAGCTGTCTACAAAGTATTTTGAATGACGTTTTTATAACATTTAGTTTGGCAGCTACAACCATTCAAAATTTTGGAGGCGGAGGCTACGACAGCGTAGCTGACTGGCTCGTGGTCGTAAGACAGTGGGCCGCGCTCCAGGCGCTAGCCACTCGGCCAGTTAGCTACGGTATCGCAACTTCCGCCCCCGAGACTTTGAACGGTTGTAGCTGCCAAACTGTTGAAATGTTCAAATGTTTGTATAGCTTATGGGACTTAACTACGGGGTCATTAGTCCCTAAACTTACAAACTACTTATCAACTAGCTTATCCTAAGGACGACACAAATATCCAGGCCCGAGGAGGGATTCGAACCCCCGACCGTAATGGCTGTGCAGACCGTGACTGGAGCGCCTCAGTCCCCTCGGCCATCGGGGCCGGAAGCTGCCAAACTGAACGTGATAAAAATGTCATTCAAAGTTCTTTGTACCATGCATGATAGAAAGATACCATTGTTTCATTTAAAAAAAACGTATGTTTGGATAAAAAATACACTATCTAATATTACTATCTGTTTATCGGCGAAAACACGAGCCCTTGACTACGAATGCATACTGTGAAAACCGCATATCAATCGCACTTTTCGTTTTCGCAATATTTGCGGTGCAAGTGTTAAGGCTAGTTTACACGACGACACGTTTCATGAAACTGCGCTACAGGCCAGTGAGCATGGGCGGCAGGTGTTGGCGCAACTCGTTGACGAAACTAAACAGTTTCGGCACTTTCCAACTTTGGCGAAACTGATTGCGCGTGTTTTTGGGTTATGTTATAACCAATACAGAACTAAATACAACATAACGGGGGAACAGAACAAATAATTCGGTTTTTGAACATATATGCGATGCATAGGTGTTTGTGCGATTTTAACGATGAAAATTTCAGGAACAAGCAGCGGGATGTTAGTGCTCTTGAAGCAACTATTCGTTAATTAAATATTGATGGTTTGACGTTTAGGAAATTTTAGACAAAAATACATTCAACTCGAAATACCTATACAAACGAACAATGGCAATTGTGGATTTCGGAACACGGTACAGGTACTGTAGAGACGAATATCTACTTGGCAAGAAACGTAAAGCAATTTGTAATTTCAGTTCTAGTAACAATGATTCAAGCATAACAGTAACTTGTTTCTTTATTGCATTACGAACTCTGTGTAAAAGGAATGTGAATCGCTCTGGTGACATTCTAAGTTGATTGAAATAACTTCTAAAATCTTCAATCACACTTCCTTTCAGCAAGGCCGCTGAGCAACCGAGCTGACATCTTTTTTTCATCCAGTCCCGAATCCGAACACGTTTCTTATTAATTTTATGTTTAGTCTTATGCAGCGACATCACACAGAGAAGCAATAGCTGCGCCACAACTCTTACGGCTACCAAAACTTTCATTGTACGGCGACTACGGCATTCACAAAACAACGAAACTGAAGTGTATAGTATTGGCGCCGTGTCTACAGACATACATGAAACCAGTTTCGCGCAACTCATTTAATGCAACGAGTGTCGCAACCTAGTGTCGCCGTGTAGACTAGCCTTTAGATATATACATGTGGCGTCTGTTCCGAGAGAACAGACGTCACTTCTGATCCTGCAGTTGTTATTATTCAACATTCATAGAATATATGACATCAACTGCCATTGGGCAAAGCTGAAAATGTGTACCCAGCCGGGATTCGAACCAGGGTCTCCTGCTTTCTAGGCAGTTGCGGTGACCACTACACCACTGGGGACACAATCTATGAATGTTGAATAATAACAACTGCAGGATCAGAAGTGACGTCTGTTCTCTCGGAACAGACGCCACATGTATATATATATATAATATGCCGGTGACGGGCAATGATCCTATCGTTAGTGGGGAGGGGTGGGCAAAGTTTTAAGCCCTTACTCTTACGGGAATTAGTTTCATAGCTACGAGTTTGAGTACTGTGGGCAGGGCGAAGCTGGGAATTTGTATCTGACGGGAGGCGTGCTTAGGTAGTCCTTGCAGGTGCGGTGATCACTGTGTCAACAGTGGTGTAGGGGTCAGCGCAACTGCCTAGATAGCAGGAGACCCGGGTTCGAATCCCAGCTGGGTAGACATTTTCAGCTTTGCCCAATCGCAGTTGATGTCATATATTCTGTGAATATTAAAATATGTTTCGGTCGAACTCTGTAAGAAAATTGCCTGTTGGTGGTCGTCAAATAATCTCAAAATTTAGAATGCGTAATAATATACTCTAGTAATAATAATTTCGTTATTGAATGTTGCAGCAAATCACAACTAATGGGTCGCAACTACACTTTCGCAGTGAAAGTTAAAATTTTGAATAAAAAAAGATATTAATTAACTTGAAACAGTCACTATGGTAATTAATTAAGCTTGGCCCTATCTGACTTAGTATTGACTACAGCCTCCAACTAGCACCACTTACGATTCACGAACAGCACAACTTCACTAATAAATGTGTCAGAATTCATGTAGTGGTGATGGCGTGTTCGTGTTATGATCAAAATTGTAATAGCAGATAGACTCTGATTGCAATGATAATAGCTCAATACAGTGAAACTCCGTGGTGCAATGAGCTTCACAAATACTACAGTCAAAGTACTCAATAATTTTGATATTATTGTTTAAAGCATTCAAGTTCCATATAAAACTTTACGTAAACTATTTTTTTTTTAATTGGTTCCAGGGCCTGGGTAGCGTACGCGTGTAACTGGCTGAGCAGAGTTTGGCATTTAACGTATTTCATAAAAAAATTACTTCAGTCAAGTCTGGTAAAACTACTATAATACTTTTACTACTGTTAGCCTGGTTACTTTCTACATAAATGAAATCAATTTTACTTTACTTGCAAACTCTCTTGCACTCTCTTGCACTTTAATTACTAGTCTCTGTGGTTGTAACACGTTTAGCATTTCTTTAACTCGTCTAGCAATTTCTTTAAAACTGATCGTAATTACTTTGAAAAATGATTGAACTTGTTGGTCAATGTACAGGCTTGCATACCAAAATAATCTAATAATGGTGATAATGGGGTGACTACAACTACTTACAAAATTAAGACTGGTTTCAAAATAAGTCATGTATAATTGAACCAAAATTCAGATTGGGTTGACACAACATTTACATGCATACAAAATAAAATGTTACAAAAGTACTCATCTGCTTTCGTCGACTTCGTCGTGTAGTCCATTCAAGACAGATATGATTACTATAGGTATTCTTACTGCTGGTTCAAATTATTTTTATCGACAACTCTTTGTTCAGCTCGTCTGGCTGAAATCTCCATGCATTGATATCACCTCGAAACACCTTCTAATCTCCGTGATTACAACAACGATCAGTCTCGGTGACAATAGACTTGATAACCAAACAATTACTTTTCTTGCACACATGAAAAAAGATTACACTGATCACTTACGAGTATAAATAAACTTGTTTCGCACTTCCTTCAATACATTAAACAGTATGTCTCTCAGGCTTATTGCAATTGCATTAAACTCGCACCACACTGCGCCTACCGTGCCTCTGCACTAACAACAAAACATTTATGTGTTTACTATAGCGAGTCAGTTCCGCGACTGCTTCAGCAGCGCGACACTCACAGCTACTACTTCTGTGCCAAAGACAGTCTTTACAACAGGTTCAACATTTTCTCTGGCGCATTGCTAACTTACAGCATAAGAATGTCCGTGCATTCATGCGGGTTTACACATATGGTACATGTTTACACTAAATGATTCAATATAGAAAATGACGTTACATAAGAAATATATCTAGCATACAAGGAATGAAAAATACATGAAGTAAAAAAAAATTTAAGACAATATATAAATTACGTTAAATCAAACTGTAAGATACAGCGACTGGTATACTCTTACAACTCTACAGGAAATAATAGCAATAAAAAACCGAAAACCGGTTATTTAAAAAACCGGTTATCTGAAACAATTTTTACGGTGCGGTTAAACTGGGGATGAAAAGAACCGGTATAACCGAAAACCGGTTGTTTCAGCGATAACCGCCGTCCCTGCTGCTCCCCTCCCCTGTGGCGTGGCGGTGCGGCTGCGGCTCCCTTTGTCGCCATGGCGCTTCCGATTTGTTCCGAGCGCGCGGTCAAAGCCGGCAGGAATAGGCGTAGGCGAGGCCAATACGTGTGGCGCAGGGCGGCCGGCGGCCGGCGCCAAGGCAGATTCTCCAAAGAGCCGCGCTGACCACCACCAGTAATCGCCGTGGCCTGCACTGTCCTGCAAATCAGTTCGTTCCAATTAACCCTTCAATGCATAGTGTAGCTGATCAGCTACATACCTTATTTTCCCCATTATCTCTCAAACTGATCAACATTTTCTCAAATTCACATATACTGTTACATAAGCTAGTAGCTCGTCCTAGAAATTACGAATTGCAGAGTGCTACCACAGTCTAACATATACAGTCACGACAATCCCACAGATTTTTGTTATACGCTGCGCTAGCAGCGCTCCAAGCGGCCGGCAAGCTACGTTTCTGAATACGATATTTGATGAGTGCGAATAGTATCGTTTAGATTGACGTCAGGATATCTTTTACATTAGGGAACGTATGTAGTACCTCATAATTCTTAGGTTTCATAAGATCCCTGATAAGGTACGAAACGGTATATTACAGGACAGTTAATTTACAATAATCCTGCAACATGCAGGCTTTAAATGAGTAATTTCATTTTCTATTAAAACTAAAAATGCCTAGGAAACACCAGGAGACATGCCCTCTAGCAGAGAGACGTCAATATCTACGCAGGAACGTTAAGTACTCTTTATTACAATTCCAGTAAAATCGGTGAGGCTGGAACATAGGAAACGTATACAGAGTGCAATAAATACGATATTTAACGTACCAAAGCAACCATCACAGATGTAGCTGAAGGGAAAACGTCACAGACATGCAATATAACGATAAAAGCAACCAAACTGTTTTCGAACAAAGGAGAACCCAATCTTAAATTGTTGCTACGTCTGAACCACAAACGGCAAGAATCATCAATACATTGGGTTTTTAAAGCTAAAGTAATTACTCTTAAAAGTATATGCACGTATAAGAAAGACGAGTGACGTGTAACAATGTGAGAATCATTAGACGCTGTACCGATTTGATACACATAAAAACTGTCATAGTAAGAACAGACCATAATAGAAATTTATTATACCATTATGGTTGTATGCAACTTACTACCACTGGAATAAGCTGCAAATATACACATATTTGTAAGTATTTGTTCATCACAGAGTTATTCGTTATACCATTGAATTATTCAAATGAAGCTGTTTTTATATTAATTTCCGTATTATGTTTGTCTCTCGATGCTTGTAACACAAAAAATTATAGTAAGTATTTCGTTAATTACGTACAAAAGCGATTATCAACAAACATCACTACTTCGGCAGCTTGCCCACTGCTAGCAGCGCTAGTGTCGCAGCAACTGTCAGTTGGTAACAACTTTTACAGCAGTGAGTGTCGTGACTGTATATGTTAGACTGTGGTGCTACTGAAACATTTCGACAGTTATCTACGTTGAGTTACTCCTAACATGTGCGTTTGTATACTTTAGTACTCCTCCTTTGCCATGTAAAAACAGTCAATCACTTTCCAGAGCTCGATCAGAGGTGCAAAGATTGCGATATGAATATCAGAATCTCCAAAACGAAAGTAATGTCTGTGGGAGTCAGTCGCGTAACTAAGACTTGGCTTTCGGGGGGGGGGGGGGGGGGGGGGGGGGATAGATCTGCTTGACGAGCAAAATTTTAGTCAGTTTCCAGACAGACTACCATCTACCACTCCCGTTGAAGAAACTAATTCACTCCCATCCAATGAAAGATTATGGTAAAACACCCCAAGTTTTCAATCTTTACCTTCACCAGATTGCTGTTATGCGATTTCCTTCTTTTTTTTTTTCCTTTTTTTCGGGTTCTGGGGGGGGGGGTTCTATCCACCTCATCCCCCCCCCCTTTTAGTTATGCCACTGATGGGATTGAAAGTTGGGTGGATACAGGTTACCGTATTCATAAGGTAGAGGTTAAAGATATGAAAGTAGCAAGAATGATTGCAGGTACTAATAGATGGGAACAATGACAGGAGGGTGTACATAATGAGGAAATCAAAGAAAAATTGGGAATGAACACCATAGATGAAGCGGTTAGAGCGAACAGACTGAGATAGTGGGGTCATGTTACACGCATGGAAGAAGCAAGGTTACCTAAGAGACTCATGAGCTCGGCAGCGGAGGGTAAGAGGAGTCCAGGTAGACCAAGAAGAAAGTACTTAGACTCGGTGCAGAATGATTTTGAAGTAAAAGGCATAACATCAGACGAGGCATCAATGTTAGCATTGAATAGGGGATCACGGAGGAATTTTATTAGAGGTACTAAGCTCCAGACTGAACGCTGAAAGGCATAATCAGTCTCTAATGATGATGATGATGATGATGACATACCACTGTTGCATTTTAAGATACTTTCTGGAAAGAGTAGAGGCATAGTAGTTACATTTACTCCATCAGGCTCATCATGGAAGCACTTTATAGCTGACCAGCAATGTACTTTTTGTTGCTAGTAGTGCATAATATTTTTAAGGATTTTTTGGCCCACTTTAGGTTACGGTAGTAACACTAAAAGTGGGCGTTTGCGATCGTCTTTTGACAGATCCAAATTTAAATGAAAATAACGGCTTAACTATTCATCTGACATGAAAAGTGAATAACCGAATTTGTAGAGGAGAAACTTCTCTACAACTTTGCTCTCTTCTGTTTTTTTTTTTTTTTTTTTTTTTTCATATGTCGTAGCTTTTCAATTTGTAAAAATAACAGCGATTTTGAGATGTATGTCTGTCTGTCTGTCCGTCTGTCCGTAATGTTTCCTTGTTTTTAAGAGGAACCGTTCAACCGATCAGCACCAAATTTTACTGACGTGATTGTAGGCCGCCAGAGACCAGAACCTCCTTTTTTTCGAATTTTTCGGACAAAAAATACGGTAGTAATACAAAAAAAATATAATTGTAATTGCAAACAAACCGTTCCTCTGGCACGGAAATTGAATAACCCAATTGGTAGAGGAGAAAATTCTCTACAACGTAGCTCCCTTAGGTTTTTTTTTTTTTTTTTTTTTTTTTTTTCATATCTCGTATCGTTTGAGACATATTTGCAAAAATAACGGAGATTTGACACCCTCCATTGAATTAACGAAAACCAGCCGTTCGGAGATGTCACGTGACATTCCTCGCCCAGAACTCTCTCTGGCATGCGCCATCCATCTTGCGTATTTGACGATTTTCTTATTGTCATTTCAAAGCAATGGCGCACTGTGGAATTAACAAAAACATATCGTTCTTCGTACGATAAATGAGTGTCTACAAATGCCATATTAGTATCAGTTAAGAACGGCCATAAATAGTATGACATTAAAGAACTCATCTTTTGATTGATAGCTGTAGCGTAGTGGGCAAGGCGTTGGACTATGACGCTAAAGGTCGGTGGTTCGGAACCCGCCACTAAGTAATTTTTTCCCCTAAAAGGGTTTCAGCCACTGTTAGTAATTAATTTTATTATTTTGGTCCAAAATGTTTACAAAAACTTATAAAACTACAAATCCAAAGTGGGCCGTAAAACACGTCAGTGCGATTTTTTTTGTTTTCAGTGTTATTCTCAGCTCTCAGCAGCCAGCTTCAGCATGGATATTAAATGGCACGAGAGCTGGACTGATAGTGCTTCCCCAGACAAACGTGAACTGATCTGTTCATCAGAGAACCTAAGGGCTTTGAACTTCCACGACAGCTATGGACACCTAGCCAGGATCACGACATGGACTATGTGCACACAACCTACACAAGTAGGGAAAGGTTCCCAGCCCTAGTTGTGACTGTGGGAATCTGCTGTGATGTTAGTTTTAGTTAGTTTATGTATTGTATTTTATCTGAAAATGTATCCTAAACTTATGTATTTTATAGTGTATTATGTAATTATAGAGATGTTTACGGTAGCAGAGCGTATGTCAAGGTGGGTCGTTGTCTAATTTAACTGAGGGAGTTGCTTATTTCCGTATTAAATAACGTGGAACCATTCTGCTTCTCATTAAATGTGCTGCTGCTAAGGAACTAACTTCTTTGATGCGTTCTTGCGTCGATTGTAATGAGCTGAACTATATGTTCATGTATGAGGAAAACCTTAACGTGAAAGTAGTGTTAGTCGGATTAACTTAATGTAGTATATAAATACTGGGTAGAACCTTGTTAGTAGTAAGAGTTATGAGTGGCCTTTTAATTTATGTCTCAAGGGTAGAAGTTCAGTGAGCTACGAAATACGTGGTCTGTGGCTATGCCCATGTTTCCTTTGATTTTTTTAAGAAAGTAAAATCAAGGTAACACTACGAAACATTGTGTTCTGTTCGATACAAGATGTCATGAACTTGCGGTTTCAAACTATTACGTGACAAACTAATATAAGTTTGAAACTTCCTGGCAGATTGAAATTGTGTACCGGAACCGGGACACGAACCTGGGACCTTTGCCTTTCGCGGGCAAGCGCTCTACCACTGACCTATCCCGATATGACTCACGGCTCCGCCTCACAACTTCAAATCTACCAGTACCACGCCTCCTACTTTGCAAGTTTCATTCTGTAATATAAGTTTATTAGTTGTACCAGCCCATGTTCTGCCAGAGTTCATGCAGCACTGAAAATACATAGTTGTATGTAATGGGTGTACTCACTTCATATTTGGTGTAATGAACTGTTGTTTCTTTAGGATAATTATGTACATATCTTTTTGTGCTTCAATGCAACTGTTAAAAAGTCAGTCCATACTTTCTGTTCCCAGTGCTTCCTTGTACCCTCACGCTTCCTTGGTGAAGTGTTGGTAAGAAGCGTAAACATTTCCAAGTGGCACACGAAGTCAGTCGACTGCTACCGACTACACAGCGGCCGAGTAGAAGTCCCAGACACACAGCGCTGCAGTGGACACGGCGCGGGGCTTCGCTTCTGGGTGGCCGACCGAGTAAGCCGGAACTCTGCATTTAGACGGCGGCAGCGGCAGCCGCGCGGAAAATCAAGTCGGATTTCTTTGATAGCGGGACTCCGCCTGCGGTACTGCGCGCCGTGAACATGCAAATAGGCGCACCAGCGGGGACTCGATAAATATGTCTGGCTGTGAGCGATGCCGCGCCAGCGCCGCCGGGGACTCCCCGCGCTGCCTACATTATAGGGATGCGACCGCGCATGCGCAGTAGGTCTGGCTGCCTAGCGCACGAGCCGGCTACGCTGCCGGAAGATTCAACCTAGATATCCTGTGTAGGGAGAGAGCGACCATTGGGTCCAAGGATTTTAGAATAGGGGGAGATGCCCTTAACGCCATCTTGTGGAGTCAATAATTTTGTGTTAATAACAGTTCACCTATCTGGAAGGTCTGTATTTCTTCACAGAAGTATACTATATCAAACATGTACCAGAAACGACATTTAAATGTATGAAAGTTATAGGGCAAGAAACACACATTGCTTTCATCTGAACCATATTTCGTTAACTGTACAAGATGGCGGACTGGTTTCAGTCGACAGATAAGCTTTTCATAGTAGCGCCATCTCCCCTTATTTTAACCTCATTGATCGGGTCAGTGGCCGCCATGTTTTTACCAGACTGCGCGGAGGAAGTGCACATACATAGCGACCCAGTCAGAAATGCAACCACTTAACGACTGAAATAAGGCATCACTTCTGTCCATGACACCAAAGAATAATTTCATAAAATGCATTAAAAAAACCATCAGCTGTTTATTAAAAACCTTATACATCTACCAGTTTCAGTCATGGACCATCTTCATGGATAAAAAGGTGTTAAAACAGAATGGTAAAATGCATCAAATAAAATACATCCAACTGAGATAAACAGGAGTCAGTATAACAGTAAAAAGTACTATGGTCATCTTAGATAAAATCTATCAGTCAAACATGACATGAAAAAAATGCATTTTATGAAATATATTACGGCTGTTGACACTCGACTCACCAAAGCATTCAAAGAATAATTATCTTCAGTACATGGTTAAAGAAATACCATTCATCTATGTTTACACAGGCGCAATAAAATTGTAAGCAAATAAGTTTCATGAAATAGTTTCTATAACTGTTGTGGTGGAACAGGGACGGGATAACTGCTATGGTTAATATAATTATTCATGTTTGTCTTTATTCTCTAATCATGCGAGCATTTTGACACTAGAAAGTTTTATCAGTTGCTAGGACGTTGTTGATTAGTTATTTACAGTTTCCTAGCAACACTAGCTGTCATAAGCTAACCGTGTAAATTCTCTAGACTTCGTCCGAAGTGTCCCACACCACAACATAAATTAAAATTTGTAGGAATAATTCCTTTAAATAGTTCATCAAAAATAAAAAAAGGTTCTTGTACGAGCGGGGTATGGAAAATAGTTTGTAGCCGTTACTAAAATTTCATCAAAGATAAAACAGGCACTTCTATTTGCTGTTCTTAACTCGTACCAAAAAATATCAATAATCCACTGCTTTCTAAACACTGGTTTCCTACATTCACACTAAATACAAATATGTCACATTCTAAGCTAATCAGTAGTGATTCAATCAGAATTAAATTGTTTTCTGAAATAAGTCGCGATTCTTCACAAGAATCAAATTCTCTTGCTATAAAATATTCTTGATCATAAATAAATCTTCATAAATGCAAGATATCTTTCAACATTAACAAATATTTATTTTTTCATATTAATACAGCATCAGTTTAGCAAGAAACGTGAGCATGGACAACTAGCTTGGACTGAATCTCAGAAAAGGCTAACTATAATCTACTATCCTTTTCATTTCTTCTTTGAAACGATTGAAGCGCGGCAATAAAGAAGGCGCAACAGCATTCGTAGCCCCGTAGCTGTCGGTTAAATTTTCAGAGTGGCCGTCTGCTGTAATGTTGGCTGCGGCGTCGACGACGCTGCCCTTGTTAATTGCGGCGCCTCGATCGTACGTGTAACATACAGAAACAAAACATTTTAAGAATCATATTATAAAAAATAACAATATTTACATAAACATTAAATATGTATGTATTATAAATAAAATGTTGGTTTTATTTTTTTTATTATTTACTTTTTCTTTTTTTAATTTATACCTTCAAAACAGGGCTGACATAGGAAAATGTAGTACGACTATCTTGTCCCACTACAACTTTGACTGGAGAGAACACATAGAAAATATTGTGGGGAAGGCGAATCAAAGGTTACGTTTCATTGGCAGAACGCTTCGAAGATGCAACAGCTCCACCAAAGAGACTGCCTACATCACACTTGTGCGTCCTCTCCTGGAGTACTGTTGCCCCTTGTGGGACCCTCACCAGGTGGGACTGACGGAAGATATTGAGAAGGTTCAGAGAAGGGCAGCTCGTTTTGTTTTATCACATTACGGGGGGGAAAGCGTCACGGAAATGTTGCACGAATTGGGGTGGAAATCATTAAAAGAAAGACGTTATTCATTGCGGCGTGATATGTTGACGAAGTTTCAATCACCGACTTTTACTTATGAATGTGAAAATATTTTGCTAGCACCCACCTAATTAGGGAGACATGACCATCCCAATAAAATAAGAGAAATCAGATCGAAAACGGAACGATTTAGGTGTTCTTTCTTCCCGCGCGCTATTAGAGAATGGAACGGTAGAGAGAAGTTATGAAAGTGTTTAATGAACCCTCTGCCAGGCACTTAAATGTGATTTGCAGAGTATCTATGTAGATGTAGATGTAGATGTAGATACATTGTCGAATGTTAATACTATATTTTAGGATGATCAATAACAAAGAGAGGTATTTCATGTTACGTATCTCAGACAAAACATGCTAATTCAGTATTTTCTATCTGCATATCCATCGCTAAAATTAGTACAATATTTTCGCTTTACACACTAATATAATGGATTTTAACTTTGATTCTTTCGATTCTATAACATTTTCCTACACTGGGAAATATCAAAAACGTCGTTCTGTACAACTTTTAGGAATACAATATCACAGAATGTTGGGAAAATATCGATACTATCTCTAGTGAAAACAGGAGAATAGACTCAAAATAGATAATTGATTATCTGCAACGAATCAATAGTCCCGCCTCTTTCCCCTTTACTTGTCACATCCCGTAATCATTTATAGGATTCTGAGTAGCCAATACTACTCAGCCAAAGGGGAGGTGCCGTAGCCTTGTTAAAAATGTCTTTTAGTATGACATGTCAGAAACTAAAACCATGAACCAACAAAAAACTAGAAAAAAACTGTTACAAATTACCATTTACTATATTCGAATTAGCGACCATCACATTACGAATTCAGTATGCAGCCACTACACTACGCGGGAGTTTCACAGTCGGTAGTTCCATTGCTGATTTTCATCAATGCCTTTCTTGCATTGCGAGGGAGAGGGGGGGGGAGGAGCAGAAAATATTTACTTCACACCGAAAGGAATAATTCTTTGGTTTCCGTAAGTCGCCTTTACGGTTCCCGCTTTCTCGGTTAGCTTTCGCCGCCCATTGTTTCCGTATTTCCTCATTCCTTAAGAACATAAATGTCATATAACATTCTTCACTTCGGTTTTTACAGCCAACTGAGGAACAACGAGACATTTCTCTTGAATGTCCTCATTGATTAGGTAATACACATTATTAATTACATTCAGTAAATCACTGCAAATCAATATTTAATCTTAAAAATTGCCGCGAAGCTCTAAGATTATCGTTAACGCACGACGAACAGCACGTTAATTTACATAAATAAAACCGACAAAAGACGTGCAAAGTGCAGCAATGCCTACCGTATTACAAACTGAATGTAACTGTAGACCGAAATCGTTGTCAGAAGCCTTTAAGACACTCACCATTACAGAAACGCATACTGCAGTTATTCACACTATATATAAAGTCCGTCAAATGTGGGAACAACATGGTGTCCAGGGCTGTCACCCAATCAGGAGCGGTATCACGCATGGCCACTGTCGTCCTCACAGGCTCTCTAGACCAACCAACCGTTCCGGGACCGTCTGTGGAGGGTGTGACTGGTAGAACCGTGCTTTAAGACTCTGAACTAGACACCATCGGGAAACTACGCTGGAAGATTTTTAAATGACAGCGTTCGTATAAAAATCCTTCTTCGTAACTGAGTGTTGCGCTTAGGTAACTGCAGTGTGGGGGACCCGCGTTCTATTCTCGGCGTTGCCAGACACTCTGACTCACTTTAGGTTATTAACACAGAGGGGGCGACTGCTATGATCTTTTGGCTGCTCGAAATTTAATTGCATACAACACCTTAACTGTCCATCCGAGGACAAATTTCTCTATAGCTTTCTTATATTCTATTTTTCATATTTCATACTGTTTCAAATATATTTGCAACGTTAACGGTGATTTTACCCTATCTGTGCGTCTGTCTGCCCCGTTTCCCCGCCTTTTCTGTCGCGCCGTTCTACCGAACATTTTCACAAACGTATTTGTTGTCCGCCAATGACGAGAACCTTCCACTGGCGGAATAAACGCCGCTAGAGGGTGATACTTTGACCTACCTCAGCTAATATGCTTCGGGCTCAAAATACAATTTCAAGTAAAAGGCATTCACAATTTAATATCGAATAACGTTTGCTCCTTTTTATATTTTTACTGTGATAGTTGGTATATACGTCTAAAGATATAATTCTTCATATGGCTCTATCGTCATATTAATTGGTTCGATGAATGATTTGAGTTTGATATTTCATCTGGGTTTGAATACATTTTATGAAGAAATAATAGATCTATAAGAAAATCGTGAATCATAATTAATAATGATGATTCATTGTTGTTGCGATTAGTTTCATTCTTTCTCTACTTGCTTGTTTTTCGGACCACTTTTATAAGTAATTCGATAAAAATTATAACACTAAAAATACTATAAAATTAAATACAATAACATATTGTGTATTACATTATCATTATACAACAACAAACAATATGCAATTTTCTATTCCTTTATTAATTACTGTACATTATTTGTATATGATTAAATTAATATTATTTTATTCCTGTTCGGAGAACTTTGGAGAAATCATAAAATTACAGGAAATCATAAAGTGGGCCGTAAAACCCTAAAACACATTAGTGTGGTTTTTTTTATTGGCGCGAGGACTAGAACCGATGGCATTCAAGATCGTAGTGTCATTTACTGAGTTGTCCCACGTTAGTGACGTGAAGGGAGGGTGACCAGATTTCTAAAATCAAATAACGGAACAGTAATTGAAAGCTGAAATGAAGCCACGTTTCATGAAACGTTTCGTAAATGCGGTATCACTACAATTGATTTGAGTTCAAATCTTTGGTCCACAATACAGCTAAATAACTTAGTGTTGAGACTCACACTTAAAAAAGCAAAAAAAGTGTTGCGTTACTAATGGAGTAATTTTTTTTTCACCTGAGAACACAATATGTGAATTTTATATAACGACATTTTTCATTAGGGTTGACAGCTATTATTACATAAATCGGTTACTTATTTCTCAGTCTCTCAACCATATTTTACAGAACAATTATATCAATCCAAACTATGTTAATTTTCAATACAGCATTGTGAAAATAAAGAGTTTTCCAATTGAAAGTGTTAAAGATATAACAATAGGACTCATTTTTAGAATACGGTACTTACATTATTTTCATCAATCCTTAAAATAATGGCGTCTGACACTGTGCGAAGCTAATTACGGGCAGCAAATTTTTGCAACAATTATCACAGCATGCAATAAGTTGAAGGATTTTTCAAAAAGGCAGTATTTATAAATTCGTGCTTTTCCGCTGCACACACGTTTCTAACAATGTTGACTTCAAATGTTCAAATGTTTGTAGAGATTATGGGACTTTACTACGGGGTCATCAGTCCCTAAACTTACGAACTACTTATGAACTAGCTTATACTAAAGACGGCACAAACATCCATGTCCGAGAGGGGATTCGAACCCCGACGGGGAACAGCTTCGCGCATCGTCACATAGCGCCTCAATGCGCTCGGCCGCTCCGCCGCGGCCATTGTTGACTTAGTGAATTCCACTGCCTCGCACGGAAAGCCAGAAAGCCTTCCTTAACAGCAAGATGCTTATTTCATCAGGTATAAGGACACAATTCTTGCGTTTTGCAACAAAAGACGCCATACTTCATGATGTTATGCTCTAAACATCTAGGCCGTGTGTGTCGCACAAGGACAAACCAACCATCACTGTAGATAGATAAAGTACTAATGTACAATGTGAATATAATTTTTGCTTTGCTGTTGTAATTTCGGAAATGAAACGCCTTAATTCATTTTCGTATTTAGTGAAAAAGTGAGGAAACTGGTGACTATTAAAGGTTTTCTAAATTATATGTCCTGAAACAGTTACCAATCGACAAGTACTTGCGATCTGAAAGCATTACATACTACCAGAAATTTCTAAATCATTTCTTGTATCTTTTTCTTTGATCAGAAGCGTGCTTTTCTTTATTCTTTTGCCGCGGTAAAATGGTCGATCGTTCTAAAACGACTTCCTGGGGAGCGCGCGGTTGCTCGCCGTCGGATGTTCGAATCCTCCCTCGGGTACGGTTGTTTGTGTTGTCCTTAGTATGTCACTTTAACTTAGTTTAAGTAGTTTGTAAGCCTAGTGACTGATGACCAACGTAGTTATCCCTTAGATTTACAAACGTTTGAACATTTAAGATTACCTGACATAGTCGTGTTTGGAGGCGATCTGATCGTGTTATAGTTTTCAAAATGAAAAGCCAAGATCGCATATTAATAATTTATTAAATGACGACCGGTTTCGGTAAGCTGTGTCACCATCATCTGGTCATCTCGTACAAAAAAAAAAAAAAAAAAAAAAAAAAAAAAAAAAAGAAAAAGAAAAAAAAAAAAAAAGGTATAAAATAACAAATGTAACATTGCACTTAGTCACTGTATACGAGAAAAAATACACAAGTTAGAAACATGACAGCTTACAAAATATTTTGTAAGCTTTCTAATGTTTTTAACTTGTGTATTTTTATATAGTGACTAAGTGCAATGTTACATTTGTTATTATATACCGAATTTTTTGAAAATATGAGCAGATGATAGTGACACAGTTCATCGAAACCGGTCGTCATTGAATAAATTATTAATATGCGAAGTTGGCATTAAATTTTGAAAACTATATTTGAACATTTGATCTTTATCCTTGGCTATCTGTTAATTATAGTACATTTTCTTAAACACGACGTTTCAAGATTACGGGGCGGTTAACGAATAACTGGACACGTCTCGTGTGCGTTTTGTCGGGACAGCCGGACACTTACGCAAAATAAGGGGCGATCAGGTAAAATACGGGACGTCTGGTCACCCTAAAGTGATACCGTGCGGGAGAGCGGTGCGCTGCCTGAAACCGTTCAGTGATGTACAGAGGATGACACGGTGCCTGGGCGGTACACGACCATGTACGTTTTCCTTTTATTTATTCACAGAAAAGGTCTACAGTAAAGCCGTCCTTAGACGAAACAAGAGCGTTGGTGAACGAGGGACTGATCTAGTTTTGTGCAGTGACTTCTTGGAGTTTGTAGGCCCTACACAAGTCCGTATCGGGAAAGACACTCTATGAGCCCAGACATTTGCTTCATTGAGAGAAGTGTCACCAAGTTGGTGAAAGATGGCGTACTATGTTTGAATTTGGGATACTTCATACTTCACTACGTCGATTTTACCGTTTTAAGTTTAAGACTACAATTATTTTCTGTATTTTTATTATAGCTGAAACCCTTACGAATATATTTCAGAATACCAACACATGTATGTCCCTTGGAAAACACGTCGTTATTGCTATCTTTTTTGGTATCACTTTTCACATGTTACGGTCGTATGCCATTTCAAGGCAAGAGTGAATAGAAGATTTTACAAAAACGTGTCATTTCTGATATAAATTCTTATTATTAAATGTTGATTAAAGACATTTCGTCAATAAATGCCTTCAGAAAATCGTAATATGAAAAACCATAGTTTGACTACGAAATATTAAGTTTTATAATTTATTTCTAAGATTTTTAGTACAGTATACTGGTACTTTAAACATGTTTTCACTGAATAATCACGTGGCCTTAATGAGGGTTAGAAACCCGACCTACAGTACCTCGAATGTGAGACAAATATACATATGAAGTAAATCGCAATTTGCGATCGGTTATGGCTTCACTGTACGAAGTTTAGATGGAATACCAAATTGCGGCGAATGAATATTTGTGCCCAGCCGGGATTAGAACCCAGGATCTCCTACTTACTAGACAGATGCGTTGACCACTCCGCCACCGAGGACACAGTGACCAGCCCGAGTGCAGCGGACTCTTCCCTGCACGTCTCCCGCCACACACAAATCTCCATTCGCCAGGCTGTCTGTTTCCTATTACCACAGTCTATTTGTTCTGGTAATAGGAAAGAGACAGCGTGGCGAATGGAGGTTTGGGTGTGGCGGGAGACGTGCAGGGAAATGTCCTCTGCAGTCGGGCTGGTCACTGTGTCCTCGGTGGCGGAGTGGTCAACGCGTCTGCCTAGTAAACTGGAGATCCAGGGTTCGATATCCGGCCGGGCACAAATTTTCATTCGCCGCACTTTGGTATTCCATCTAAACCTAGTACAGTGAAGCCATAACTGATCGAAAATTACGATTTATTTCATTCACTGAACGCTGTAACGCCGCCAAAAATATATAATTAAATACACATATATTTCTTAATCGTTCTCAGCGATCCACATTTGACTGACATTTAATAGAAAACGCACTTTCACAAGAGATTGCAGCAAAATGATGAGTGCTCCTTTACTTGAGAGAAATATTACTGAATAGATATCTAATGAATATGTCGAAATATGGTTGTTGTATTTAAGCTTTTTTTTCTGGTCTGCCTATTCCCGTGCTAGTACCATATTACCACAAAGCGTCTTAGAACCTCTTATCCAGTCATACTGGCTTACATCGAGTCTTGTAAAATAATGGTGCCGACTCTCTTTCAATTGCACCGAACGGTCATGAAGCAGTGCTTACAGTATTTAGACACCAACAGCACATTTAAATGTCAATTCTGAATCTACTAGTGTGATCCTACAACTACAAGAGACGCCAGGTGGTCTGTCGCCCATTCTGGAAGGCTTCGCGTTATGTATTGTATCCCCGCTAATGTTCCCCCAGATTTTTTAAATGTGATTCTGGACACCCAGAATTCAAGGTGTTGGGTAAGAAACTCATTTAACAGTGTTGCACGGTTAGTTGCGCATCCTGTTTTGGAGTATTGCTGCGCAGTGAAGATGCACAGCAGGTGGGACTGACGGAAGACGAAGAAAAAATTCAGAGAAGAGCATCTCATTTTTTATTAACGTGATATAGGGGAGAGAGTGTCACGGAAATGATGCACTAGTTCGAGTAGAAATAATTGAAAGATTGGAGTTATACGTTGTGGCGAGATATATTTGCGAAATTTCTTTATCTTCCGAATGCGAACATATTTTGTTAACACTCACCTACATTGGGAGACATGATCATCATAACAAAATAAGAGAATTAGATCGAAAACATAAAGATTTAGGTGTTCCTCTTCCTGTGAGCTATTAGACAATGGAACTGTATAAAAATGTCATGAAAGTGGTTGGATGATTCATCTGCCATGCACTTCAGTGTGACCTGCAGAGTATGTATGTATGTATGTATGTAGATGTAGATGTAGATTCCCAGCCGCGCGGAATAGGCCCTTGGTCTCCAGCGTTATACTACGGACGGGGCGGCCGTGATCGCCGGAGGTTCGAGTAATCCTTCAGGCGTGGGTATATACCCAATCAGGTCGTTGCGAGCGAAGAACAAACCAGAGGCAGCACTGCATTTTTCGTTCGAAATTTTTGATTGACTCCCCAGAGTCGCATTTTTCCCGTTTATTCTCTCTAAGACCAAAACAGTAAATTTGATCATAATTAAATTTGAAATACCTCATGTAAGGAATACATATATAGACCACATAGGTTGCATACGGGGCAAATTACTATTCCAGTGATATTTACACAGAGTTAATCCAATAGTACTAACAAATTGTAGGCGACAAAGGACCATGGTGTTTTAACATACACGACAGCTAAAGGTAATAAAAGATTTATTTTAGAGAGTAACATTCTCGACACGCCCATGTGTCTTTTAGCGTGGGGATAGATTATTAGCACCTACATAAGCTGCTGTTAAATGATTCTCTCGGTGTAGCGAAGTATTCGTGTTAACAGGACAAACATATGGACACGTCGGTAGTAAATTTTGCTGTTCGCTGGAGAGAGCAGTTAACAGAAAATTCCAGTTCATTTCGAGCCCTGATGAACAGTTGTAAGCTGTTAAGTTTTGCGTAAGACTCTTTAACTACTGATTGCTTGTTGGCTCTTTGGATCTTGTTTGACGATTTCTCTGTTGTTTTGTGACGAAAGCCCGGGTAATTCTGTACCTGCTGAGCCCTTAACGGCAGTTGCAGCAAGAGTCATTGCCACTGGAATTAAAAGACCTCCAGAGCACAGCCAACATTGCCCATTACAGCACGTTAAACCGGCCCCGGCTACAAACCGGTAGTAATCACGCCGTCATAGTCTGCCCGAAACTGGTCCGTTTGTTTCACAGACAAAGCAACGAAAACCTCAAATACGTCCTATCTAACGTCCGACATTAACACATTTTAACGAATGTGATTATGTGTTCGAAGGTGATGCATATATCGACCCCGCTTTATACCACGCATATTTCTCGCCAAAACTAAATTGATGATTTCTTGCTCCCAGAATGTGTCCAATCAACCGACCCCCTTCTTTTTATCACGATATGCCAGATATTTCTTTTCTCCCTGATTCTGTTCAGCACATCCTCCTTCCCTATCGGATTTTCCGAATTCTTTAGTAGAACCACATTTCTAATGATTATTTCCCCTTCCTGTTTCAGCTGCTTATCATCCAGCTTCCAAACGGCACTACACTCTCAAAAAATACCTACAAAAGTGACTTTCTTACTGTTAACAAAATTTACTTTGTTCAGAAATAATTTTCTTCCCGTTGCCATTTTGCAAAAATGTTCAAATGTTTGTAATTCTATCGGACCAAACAGCGTGGCCATCAATCCGTAGCTTACAAGCTACTTAAACCTAGGTAAACTAACCTAAGGACAAACACACACACCCATGCCCCAGGGAGGACTCGAACCTCCACAGCGAGCAACCGCGCGCTCCGCAGCGAGACGCTTTAGACCGCTCGGCTACTCCGCCGCGGCGCCATTTTGCAGTTTACTCATATACAGGGTGTTTCACTAAGTGTGTTTGCCTCTGTAACTTATAAAATAATAAGTGACGGGAAATTTTAATGCGGTAGGTCAACACAAGAAATGTTACACTTTCTGCTGAGCTATGAACATAGTTTATTGTATCATTTTCCCAAGAGTTACAGCACAAAGATATAATTTTTTAAATGGAACAATAATTTTTTCTATCGTGTATTAGATTCGTTTAAACCAGCTGCGTCCAAATCAATTTAAACTACACTCCTATCACTGTCAGTTTGGGAGCTACAACCCTTCAAAGGTCCGAGGGGGAGGCTACGATAACGTTGCTAACTGGCCGAGTGGGTATCTCCTGAGGCACGGCCCACTGTCTCATGACCACCAGCCAGTCAGCTACGCTGTCGTAGCCTCCGCCCCCTAAACTTTGAAGGGTTGTAGCTCCCAAACTGACAGTGATAGGAGTGTAGTTTAAATTGATGTGGACGCAGCTGGTTTCAACGAATCCAATACACGATAGAAAAAATTATTGTTCCATTTAAAAAATTATATCTTTGTGCTTTAACTCTTTGGAAAATGATACAATAAACTATGTTCATAGTGTAACATTTCTTGTGTTGACCTACCGCATTCAAATTTCCCGTCACCTATTAATTTATAAGTTACAGAGGCAAACACACTTAGTGAAACACCCGGTATGTTCTCTACTGCCGAAAATGTTAGTTATATTACTACCAAAATAAAGATTGACTATGTTATTTCACGATCTCATTTCTTAATTATTTCATCATCACCAGAATTAATTGGATTTTGTTCCATTGCTAATGTCAATGTACATTTGCTACCCTTCTTTCAAGACACTGTGAATTCCGTTGATAGCTTGGACAGGTCCTTTGTCGTCTCTGATAAAAATACAACGTTAATAGACCTATGACATTGTCCTTATACCTTCTTCCTAAACTTTAATTCCGTTCCCATATTACTGTTCGCTCTTATTCCAGCTTTCTCATAGTACAGGTACAATGACTATGGTGAAATGCTACAACTCTGTGTTACTCCCTTTCCCAACACTGCGTCTCTTCATGTTCTTCGACTCATAATTGTTCTGCTTCAGGCCCAAAGATTAGCCCTCACTGTAAACATCAAAATTAGCCAGAGGAAGAAATTATAGAAATCAGGGATGCAAGCGGAAACGCTGGAAATTGGTATACTAATACCACTGAAAATAACTATTACTAAAAAATTACATAATAATACATTTAATGGTTTAGTAAGCGTTGCGCGTGAACCATAACATCCGTTAAAGTAAATCAGAATTCTGTGGTGTCACGGCAATTGCTGCAAAATGGTTCAAGTCGTATCTCGCTAATGGAAAACAAAGGGTGTGCAAGAGACTTGTGAATTATGCCAACAGTCATCATCAGATTGCGATGCTATTACATGTGTTGTCCCACAAGGATCCATCTTAGGGCCATTGAATTTTCTTGTGTACATTAATGACCTCTCGTTAGTTACACTACCAGAAGCAGAGGTCGTTCTGTTTGCAGATGATATAAGTATTGCAATAAATAGCATGTCATGCATAGTTCTGGAAAGATCTGCTAATGATATTTTCATTAACATTAATGAATGGTTTAAAGCTAACTCGTTGACATTAAACTTTGAAAAGATTTACTACGTGCAGTTCAGAACACGTAAGAGAATCCCATCCAGTATATGCATAACGTATTAAAAAAGTCAGATAGAAGAGGTTGACAATATAAAATTCCTGTGTTTACAGATTGATAATAAATTCATTTGGGAGGATGACACATGCAGGAACGACTTAACAATTCTTTATTTGGTATACAGTGGTATCAGACATAGGAGACATAAAAATAAAAAGGTTGTATACTTTTCTTATTTTCATTCCATAATGTCATATGACATAATATTTTGGGGTAACTCTTCGAGTCAAGCAAACGTTTTCCACTCATGAATTCTTAAATAGAACCAAAGGATGCACGTATGTGTATTCGCACTATTATTATATTGTCAACTTGTAAAAAAATTATATATATATATATATATATATATATATATATATATATATATATATATATATTCCTTCGTATTCTGAAATTGTGTTTACTATACCTGTATGTAGGAAAACTTGACACGGAACTCTTACATATGCCGATTTTACAATATATTGCAAGCTTTTAAAATATTTATATAAAATTTTAATTAATCAGTTGAATAGTGATAACCTCACGTACCGTTGGTTGGACGTTCAAAAACTGTGCAAAGCTTAGTGATTTTTTTTAAATTTTATCTGAAAGATACAACAGATATCAACTCAGATTCACTATCCAGAAATCTCTACTTGTGAAACATTTATTGTGAATAAAATGTACGTCATATTTCATTAAATGTTAGTGGTTTTCGGCAACTCACAATCAGGGAAAGCGAAAATTCGAAATTACGTATTGTGTTTCCGAAACGTTAAATTAATACGTTTTAATCCTTGTCCTGCAATTACTGAATGAGTAAATATTGGGAATTATTATTATTATCACTTTTAACAACGACAGTATTTCTATATTCGGTATTACTGCTGTAGCTCAACTGCTACGTTCTCGTCATGCAAAATTTAAAAATATACACTTTACTAGGGCGCGTAGCTCCCTTTTTCTCGTTTACGTAAGTTATATACGTGGTGTTTGTCCGGAAGAGCCCACATCACGTGTACAACACGGTATGTAATCAGGCGATGAAGACTACGATCCTTTCTTCAACGCGCCCTAACTCTAACTGTAATCGGCTAGATGGTCTGAGTACTGACTGATAGAGGGTAAGGCTCTACCTCAAGTGTGGATAAGTTGAGAATTTGCGTCTTACTGAGATCTGAAAAGATAGTCCATGCGGCTGCGGAGTCAGTTGTGTCGCTATTGGCGTAATGGTCAGGAGCGACTCTCTCGTCATGTGGAGGCGCGGTAGGTCAGCGAGTTCGTCAGAAGACTAGCGATCATCTGTAGTAACAAAAACGAGGAGGTGCAAACACTCAAAGATCAATACGAGACAAACACTTTAGCTTGTATGCAAATGGCCGAACTATCCTAAGCACAAACAAACAAAAATTAACTAAAGAAAAATGCAATGAAAAGTGAAACAGTGAACAGAAATTCCCGGGTTCGAATCCCGGCTGAGAACAAATTTTAAACTTCCTTCATTGAATTATTTCAATGCCGACTAGTAGAAAATTTGTAAACTCTTAAAAATGTCTCGTTTATGCCTAAGGCCGTAAGTGATCTACATATATCATGTAGGGATGGTTAAATTTTTACCTCTGTGGTACATATCATTTGGGATACTGAAATCCCAGTAATACATTCATTGTTGTATTATTTCTGTTTTACTGCACAGGACTCGGGCTGACTGTTCCGTGGCGCCGGCCGCGTTGGCCGAGGGGACTGAGGCGCTCCAGTCATGGCTGCACGGCCACTACGGTCGGGGATTCGAATCCCTCGGGCATGGATATTTGTGCCGTCCTTAGTAGTAGCTAGTTATTAAGTAGTTTGTAAGTTTAGGGACTGATGACCCCGTAGTTAAGTCCCATAAGCTATACAAACATTTGAACATTTTTGTTTCGTGGCACACAAGTGCTGCTTACCGTACAGTGACAACACTGGATTACACAGGTGGTCAACGGCCCTTATTCCACGCTAGCGGCTCCCTCCACGTAATCCCACGTTCCACTTCTTGACCTCTCTTCCGCGGCTCGAGCGATCAAATGCTCCTCGAGTGTCGCTCCTCCTAAGCTCATGCGGATACATTCGGTCCAGTCCGAGGCCAAATTTGCAGTAACAGGCTTAGCGGCCTTAACTCACTAATGGTGAGGCGCCCCTTAGCGCAGAAGACTTTCCTCGGAATAATTCTCGCCGAGGAATAAAAAATGAGCAACCCCCTCCCCACCCCTCCCACCCTGCCGTCCGACTGGACCGGGGCTTTTTTGCCGACGCCGGGTCGTTAGTGGACGTCCATTGGATTTCAGACGGGCGCCCCGGCGTAATTTGTGTAGCAGCAAGTTGCCTCCGCCGGTCTGGCCGGATTAACCCTAATGGGACTCAGGAGCAAAGAACTCCCTCCGCATCCCATAACACGCGTCACGCAAAATGAAACTGGAAAATGCACATAAAAATTAGCGTCGAGTCTGCTCGCGGGGTCGCGCACGCTCACGCGAATAAAACCGCGGCTCTTCTTCCCCTTTGTCAGATTGCGTGTTCCCGAGACCACCGCGGGGCTGAGTTACCGCGCGCTACCAAAAAAAGAAGGGGTTGGGGGAGGGGCTGAGGTGGCGAGACAGATGCCGTTGTCATGCAAGGACTGCAGGTCCAGGGAGCGCCAAAAACTGCACTCCTCCACATTAATTCACAACACGCCGCCAGACATTTACTGCGACACAGTGCTTAACCTGCTGCAGCGACATCTGATTCTACCATCTTGTTCAAAGATAGCTTTAGATAAATCAGAGCAGTTGTGGTCGTATCCTTATTCCAGCACCCTCGACCATCCTACAGTGAAAGGTTTCGCTTCATTACTGATGGTGTCCCCATGTGCATTAAATATTTACGTTCTCCGAGATTTCCGTAATGTCAGGATGGTTCATTCGAAAGGGCACGGCCGATTTCCTTCCCTACCCTCACCGAACATCTGAGTGTGAATTCTGTCTCTATACGTGGCGTCATATAAGAAGGTACTTCCGCGCGTAGAGGCGGAGCGATAGGGAAAGCGTGGAGAGGAGGAGCTATGGCCGAGCGCCAACAGTGGAGCTTGCGGGAGAAACACTGCGAAACTCAAGGCCAGCCACGCGCCTACAGAATGAACATTATTGACTGTCATTGCGGTAATGAAGGGGAATGCGCCGAACGGCTGAAAACTGGGCCGCCTTCGTAGGTGAGATCGACTGTAATGTCCACGCTGTCGACGGGACGTTAAAAGATTCCTTCATTCTACGGTAGACAACTGCAGCTCCCGTTTATATGCACAAATGATCGTTCTTTATCTGTTATCATTTCGTGATTTGAAGTGTGGATACAGTACCACTGAGGTACCATAGTAGTTCAATAATAGTATTAAAATCAAGGTTGTATGACTTTTTGTACATGTAACTGACAAACTATAGCCTTACTATCGCCACGGTGTAGTAGCCAAGCTGCCTAAAGCCGTCGGCACACGGAGCGTGAGTGTGCACGTGTGTGGTCAACGTGCCGAGTCCATCATGCAGCTGAACGCTCGGAGATGGCGCGACTTGTGCATACGAGACGTATGCCTCAACGAGCTACACCGATCACTGCACGCTCCAGCGACAGTTGTCGGCGACATCAGATTCTGGAATCACACTGTTTACGCAATCAAAGGAGTGGATTCCCGCTTTATCTCTACTGAATCGCTTATTTTCGCGCTTGTGCATATGTTCGTTATGTTATGTGATATACGTCTACATAACTAAAAGCGAAATATCTATGAACATAAGACTCTTAAAAAAGCTGCATTTTATGTCTATAAGTACAGCGAACTATAAAAATTTTACGATATATTGTGTGATATAAAATTAGAAAAAGCCTTCACATGAGGCAAACATTGTTGCAACAGTCTCGCTTTTTAGTAAAACTTAAAAATCATTCTCCCAAGGTCAGCATTACTGTTCAGTAGATGAATGTTAAGAACGTGTAAAATGCAATATGTGAAACAATAAAGTGCGTATCTTATTCTAAGTAAGGTGCACACTGTCCTGTTTATAAAACGAATCCAACAGTCAATAGTCAGAAGATGCGCACTTACGTTTACATAGATTCGAATATTATGCAGTATACTTCTACGAAATTTATAGGGAAGTCTTTGAGTGTATCAGATAATGCGAATATAGGAAGAATAAATATTTGATTCAGAGGAGCTTTGGACATATTCCATTTCATAGTCCACGACTTTTTCTGCCTACCCTACGGCCACTGACGTATATAACATCTACGAAGGCATCACATCTGTTGTACACACTACTAGTACATATGTTGGTTCGTGACATGTAACTACAACAAATGATGTAACGAACAAGTCATATTCACACATCTTCAGTCCGCCTTACCTTGAAACGGCAGGTTACTGTAATATGGAAATTTTATAACCACATATAAGACGTTTCTAGTTATTTATTCTAACAAATTGTACCTCTAGTGACCGGTTTGTGAAAGTTACTTTTTTAATTTTCTAGGTCATTTTGCATAACTGCGACAGTGCATGTCAACGGCAAGGCTACTTTCCTAACCCTCCGTATATTTATTGAAATTTGTCGGCGTCTGGTCGCCCCTGCAAGAGCGGCAGACCAGCCAACGCATCAAATGCACCAGTTGCATAATCATACAGCGTTTCTGAATAGTGCTACAACTCGTGTCATGTGAAGTCAGCAAAAACAACAAACGATTATCTCCATAATCAATGGACTGGGACAACGGGTGATAAATTTGAAGGTGGAAGAAAGTACCAGCAACTGCATAAATATTATTTCGTCAGTTATGCGACGGTTTCGGTGTTCAATCACACCATCTTCAGGCGCCCGTTGTGCAACTGTCAGTATTCACACATCTGAAAAGCGCAGTCGTTAATACCGGTAGCCGTAAATTTCTGAATCCATTCATGTCGTCGTTGGGTTTCTGACACGACATGAATGGACTACGAAATTTACGGCTACTGGTGTTAATGGCTGCTCTTTTCAAATGTGTTAATACTGACAGTTGCACAACGGGCGCCTGAAGAAGGTGTCATTGTAACCCCGAAACCGGTGCTGCTGGTACTTTCTTCCACTGAAATATAGTTTCTAGGTGGAGTTGCCAGAACATGACAGAAGAAACTAAAAGATATTGATTATAAGGAGATACGTTGAATCAAAATTTGCTCCGCGACAGAATCTCCTATTCACTAGTCAGACTCTTTAACCACTCGGCTAATGCGCGCATATCAATAATTCGGCTGCGCGGATTGATTTAGAAAAGGTCTCCCACTACAACGCAAACTTTAATTACGCATCGATTTTCCCAAACGAAATACCTATCAATGTTGCCCGGGCCCTCGGAATAGTACCCCAACAATAAACGTGAGTGGGAACAATCCTTCCTTGTATCTCAGGCATAGGCGATATAAATATCATCATTAATTCAGTTACCTATGAAAATTCATCGTAAGGATGGTTCAGGATCCGTAAGTGTAAAAACTTTTTCTGAAATAATTTTTTTTTTTTATTTTCTCGTCGAAATTGCCAAATTTTGAGTTCTATGACTAGTTTCGGACGAGACCGTCCATTTAAAACAATTAGCCTTGGTTTTAAACCGCAGTTCATCCAGATGCGTGTTAAAATGGCTGCTACACTTGTTGCACATTATAAAACCTCTGTATTTATGTAACTGGTTTATATTACAAATTTAAAATGGCAGTTACAACTGTTGTTACTTTCACGGACCTCCAGTGCATGCTCCAGGCTCGTGGAATTAATATCAGTTTCGTCTCCCATTCTAAATTTTTAACTAGTTATATATCTACAGAGTTTTATAATGTTCAACAATTTTAGCAACCATTTTTAACATGCATTTGGATTTATTACGATTTAAAACCAAGGCTAATTGTTTGAACATGTATAGTCTAGTCCGAAACGAGCCACAGAACTGAAAACTGTGCAACTGCAACGAGAAAGTAAAAATTACATAATTTCACAAAAATTCAATTATTGTTGATTGTTATAAACAAGATCACTCCGCCAAAGGCCGATTGGTCAGCACTGCCTATTTAAGCCCGAGCCGCTGCCACAGGTGGCAGTTCTCTTAGAATGCTTCCATCCTATGTTACCGGAAGAAATTCGTCGCTTTATGGAGCTGTGGAATTCTTGTCGAGAGGAACTACTATTCTTATGCATCTCAAAAGTTCAAATGTTTGTAAATTTATCGGACCAAACTATTCGGTCATCAGTCCGTAGCTTACAAACTACTTAAACTAACGTAAATTAACCCAAGGACAACACAAGGACACACACAAGCACACACACACACACACACACACACACACACACACACACACATGCCCCAGGGAGGACTCGAACCTCCGACGGTGAGCATCGCGCGCTCCGCAGACCGCTCGGCTACCTCACCGCGGCTCTTATGGATCGCCACCCTGGCGAGCCTGTGGGCGATCTCTCTGTAAAGTGTCACTTCTGGAACAAACTTTCAAATGTTGATTAGAATAGATACTTTCAAATTCTGTAATCATCAGTAGTAAAATATAGGGAACGGGGGTTATTTACAACTTGTAGAAGAATCGGACAGTAGTTACCAGGGTTGAAGGACATGCAAGGGCTGCAGAGGTTGGCACCGGATTAAGACAGGGTTGTGGCCTTTCTCCAATATTGGTCAATATGTACATTGAGCAAGTTATAAAGGACAGTGAGGAACATTTTTGAGAAGACGTTAAAGTTGAGGGTGAAGAAATAAAAACATTTTGTTTTGTCGATGGCATTGTTATTCTGTCAGAGACAGCAAAGGGCCTGGAAGAGCAGTTGAACTGGATGGACAGTGTGATGAAAGGTGCATACAAGATGAACATTAACAAAAGCAGAACAAGGGTAAAGGAGTGCACTCTAAGAAAAATCAGGCGATGTCGGAGGAATTAGATTTGGTAACGAATCAATAAGGGTGGTAAATGATTTTTGTTACTGCCACTCTTACAGTTTGAACGTTTTAAGCAATCAGTTCAAAAGTCATTATATATATATATATATATATATATATATATATATATATCAAATAGTTAAATAATAGTCATCATGTTGGTGATCTTCTTTCATGTTCAAATGTTTGTAAACCTTAAGGGACTTTATTGCGGAGTCTTCAGTCCCTAAACTTAAACACTACTTACCAAATACTTTACACTAAAGACGACACATTCATGCCCGAGAGGGAATTCGAACCCCAGACGGCGGATGGCCGCGCGCACCGCAACACGGCGCTCTTCAAAAATTCAAATGTTTCTTAAGCTTATGGGACTTAGCTACGCGGTCATCAGTCCCTAAACTTACAAACTACTTATGAACTACTTACGAACTAGAACGGCACAAATATCCATGCCCGAGGGGGAATTCGAACCACCGACCGTAGTGACCGTGCAGACCGTGACTGGAGCGCGGCGCTCTAATACGCGCGGCGAATCTGCCGCGGCGAACAAACCTTACCTGACCTGTCTCTCTCTCTGTCTCTCAGACTCTGTGTACAATTCTAAGGAGTTTGTGCCTAGTAATCAGAGTTTCACTACCACTTGCATTGACTGTGGGTGGAAATAAAGTGTTCAGAACTGAGTTCTTCGGTCTCAACCGTAGTGGAAACTGCCTACGGAAACAGCATTCATGACAGCAGATGTGTCGCTATCAATTAAAGTAGTACAATGTGAGACAGCTAACATGCCGCACTCCTCGCCTTACACTGCTGCTCATTTTTAGTCGGTATTCACACCGTCACTTGAGCAAAGAAGCTTTCACGAAGCTGGGAAGGACGGTGGAGATTGCAGAGAGCCCGGCCGGCCCCTTATCAGCAGGATTCATTATGTAAATGCTGGCGGCGTGTGTCTTTGTCGTCGGACAGCGCTACAGCGCTACACCTACGGCGGGAGCCTGCCGCGCGGCCGCCGCCGCCGCCTTTAAATACGTCAGCGGGATGTACGCGCGGCTTATCCGCGCGCGCCAACTCGGCTGAATTACACGCGGCCTGCCGTGTTGGCGTAACTCGGCGCAAGAGATGTGCGCTGGCCGAGTTGTGGCGCTGCCGCGGGGCGGGCTTTGTGCCGCCGGCGAAGCCTCTGCTGCCGTCCCTGCACACTTCCGCCGCCGAATGCCGGTGGTTTTCACACGCCTATCTGAGGCACTTCTCACTGTCCTTAGCACACCTCACATGTCTACATTGTTTATTTCCATATAACATCATGAAACTGACATCAATTCGAGGTCTATTGCAGTATCTCAAAGCCTAATTCAAACCAATACCTTTACGTCTCGCGGCTTGGTAGCTCAGTGGTGGTAGAAAAACATCCATAATTCAGTACTTAGTATGAAAGTTAGGTCCACCTGGTATGACGTTGTTTCCCTACTGGCGAAAAGGTGTACAATATCAAATTAAAAGCCACGCCGTACTGCACTCAGTGCCAGCTGCTGGACTCGTTAGCGCACGTATTTGTCTGTCGAGATCAGACTGAAATCTGGACGTGGACTAGAAGAAGACTAGCTCTTATGACTCGCACCACCGCACTGAACATACTGCGCCCTGATTGGAAATATTACCTTGAAGCCAAGCATAATAGTCACACATGGCTTCTTGGACAGTTTATTTATTATGCGATTAATCGGAAAGCTCCTACCTTAAAAGATTTCATACTGTATATTAACGACCAGCATTACGTTCTACAAAAACGTTCCAAATACAGGACTTTGTTCCAAAACTTTTTAAACGTTTCACTTACGTATTGAATATCATTTCATTTTTTGAATTACAAGCTTTTTTTTCTTCTTGCTACACGAAGAGTGGGCAGTTCTTATTCATTCCATAGAGCATCATTTTAGTTTCGTATATTTTGAAGGGAAGACGCAATTGATTTGTTTTGCAATATAACACTGGTACCTACAGCAGAGGAATGTTTTGTTTTATGGCATCTGAAGCCGACGACGAAGAAGGCGAACACTGGTGAGCGCAAAGCCGGGCTGAAGGGGTGGAGAGGAGGCCGGTAAAAAACAAAACAAAAAGAAAAATAAAACAAACAAAAAATAAATAAATAAATAAAATGGTAAGAGTCGCATAAATAAAAAAAGAGGACTGAGGGGAAAAAATGTGGTAGAATGTTAGACTATCAATCCGAAAGTCCCGGGTTTGATACCCACCGTGTCCTACGATTTTTATGTCAGTTTCCTCCTCTAGCAATGATGCTGATGTGAAAAATGTCAAGCAGCACCGTGGTTCGGAACCGACGTTAAACTGTAGGTCCCTTTACAACTGACTGGGTAAGTCAGTTCAAAAGTCACAGGAAGGCAACGGTATACCACCTCCAAACACGACCAGGCCTAGTAAAGCACTGTGGTGTTCAAACCAATCTTCAGATTTTTGAGGGCTTTACCTTTTCTTTCACCTGCACGTCATAACGTTATGTAAGTAGTGTATCGAAAATTTGGGTGAACACTATTGCATAACATTTGTGACCAGCTGGAAGACTTCCTAACTAATAAAACGCAGTATGTTCTCGACGGCGAGTGTTCATCAGAGCCGCGGCGGAGCGGGCGAACGCATTGAGGCGCTATGCTACGATGCGCGAGGCCGTGCCCCGTCAGGGGTTGGAATCCCCCTCGGGCATGGATGTTTGTGCTGTCTTTAATATCAGTTACTTCATAAGTAGTTTGTAAGTTTAGGGACTGATGACCTCGCAGTTAAGTCCCATAAGCTTTACAAACATTTGAATTTGAATTTAGTGTTCCTCAGAGACAAATGTATCGTCAGTCGTGCCTCGTGCCCCAGGAAAGTGTGACTGGATCGCTATTGTTTTCTATCTATATAAATGATCTGTTGGACAGAGTAACTTGTAATTTGCGGCTGTTTACTGATGATGCTGTGGTGTAATTGTGTTCTTTCAAATGTTCAAATGTCTGTAAATCTATCGGACCAAACTGCGTTGTCATTAGTCCGTAGCTTACAAACTACTTAAACCTAGGTAAACTAACCTACGGACAAACACACACACCCATGCCCCAGGGAGGACTCGAACCTCCACGGCGAGCAACCGCGCTCTCCGCAGCGAGGTGCTTTAGACCGCTCGGCTACTCCACCGCGGCAATTGTGTTCTTTCACTAATTGTCTACTTATAACTTTGTACCCACCTGATTGTAAGTGTTGTTGATACTTTATCCCAGTGTCACTAATTCCTACACATTTACCTTAAAACTCCCCCTTTTTAAACTTCCTAACCGCCCTACCTCAGTATCTTACGTTCCATACTCTGATCTGTAGAACGGCAGGTTTTTTGAATGCTGAAATTAATCCTAACCGGATATTCATTGGGGAACTATTTTCCCTACGGAATATCTTACGGAACACGACGTCATCATCAATTACCCACGTACGCGGGAAAATTAACGATTGCAGTGTCCCCTTGCTTTTAGCCATTAACATAGCACAGCCACGTTAGCTGATATTAGAAGACCAGCTCAGTCAATCATCTAGACTGCTGCCCCTCTTCAGGAAAAACACTTTTGTCCGGCCTCTGGCGTCGTGGCTGTCCCTGTGGACCAACTACCTGTATCTTTGGGGAATTGAATCCACCTCAATTCAGCATAGTCTGTGGTTCATGGCTTTCCGAATTAGCTATGTTTTCTTTTAGGTCTGTTAACAAAGGACTTCTGATATAACTTATGACAATATCCTCTAGCTCAAGCTCGCAATAATTATGTATTTATTTTTCTTGTGGAGACCAGTTTTGGCTCCTTCCAACCATCTTCAGTTCAGTAAAACTTTTAGCACATTGTTCAATTTAAGCAGAATTAGCATCCATACTGACTGATCGAATAAAATGTTTTTAAAGAGCAGTAATCAGTCACTGTTGAAATAATGCAAGATTCTATTTCAGAGACAGATGATAACGTTTAAAATTTACTGCGCTCGTGGGCCGTATATACTTTCCATATGGACGGTTATTTAATAATCGTTCGAACTAGTGACATAGTTGATTTTTTTATGCATCTCATGAGTAGGAAAGGTTCACAATAATTCTTTTATTGCCGTCAATAGGGGTGTAACTAAAAAAAATTATTTTACCGATGACGGCTCTATGTAGCCGGAATTAGTTATCACGTAAAATAATACGAAAACCTTATTGCGATCTTGTCCTACAGGATTTTGTGGTTCATATACCTGTTGACAAGGTATGGAGTCCACAGCAGAGTTTGCGTGGGTTGGTGTGCAGACGTACATTGTTTCCATACTTGCCGGTATATGGCGGCAAGTCTGTTAGTAGCGAGACAGGCGCCGCAGAAGACAGGCGCCCAGCAAATTCAGTTGAAGTTGGGAGTGCATTGCGAGTTGTAGGAGAGAAATTTCTGACCCGCTGGCTGAGATAAGTGTATGAAATTTCACGAAAATTTGACAGTCTTGTTATATAATGGGTTGCAAAAGCATTTAGGAAGCCAGAGTGTTGCTAGCGATTTATATGTTAATGGCAATAGAGGGGGCAGCGCTTAACGCCAGTCACTCTTCTTTACACCGGAGAAGCCAGATGCTTCTCCTTCACTACCGCCTTAGAACAACTGACGCATAAAGGCAGTAAGAGGGTACTAGCGAACAAGCATCATTCTATTCTACTGTAATTTAAATCGCCTGTCTTGTTCTTGCGGGTTAGATTCTTCACACCAAATAGCCTTACCTATCAACGCATAACAATCCGAGCTTCTTTAAGATAATTTGAGAAACGTGGCCAACGCTGTGATGAATAACATTATTTCCTTGAAGTTGACATGAAATTAAAATAAAAGGTTCTTAAACCAGTCGGCTTAAACGAATCATTTCCGAAGCACAATCATGAGGCCTCACTCCTACCGTAGTGTCATCTGAACTACCCTAGGAACAAGGATGGCAAAATATAATCTTCTGAGACATTATTCAAAATTCCACTTTTATTGACATAATTACAACTCTGTGACAAATTTTTTGCAAGCAGATATACCATCGCATACTCAGTTTCGCAAGGTACAGACACCTTTTTTTTCTGAAATGTGCGTCTCCACTTCTCCCTATCCTCCATGTATAGAAAGTGTGTACCACGGGAAGGACTGAGAACTGCCACTGAGTATTGGCGATCAGTGTAGGTCACCCTGTCACTGACTTCGTTCGCCTCCCTCCAGTGATCTGACAGAATCGTCTCCGTAACGTCGAAATAAATTTTTAATCTTTTTATAAGTAAATCTCCAGACTGCTAAAATGCTGTATCGTCTTAAAACATTGTTAATTATTTTAAAATAATAACATACCATGTGCACCAGATAATAGTTGTGTATCGTTCCTACTCCTCACATGGTTCTTTTTTATTCCATGTGATGAGTGGGAACGATAAACATATTTTTCAGCTGGGTTTGGAGCGGGCGTTCTCGCCGGCAGTTCGAGTCCTCTCTCTCGGGCATGTGTGTGTGTGTGTGTGTGTGTGTGTGTGTGTGTGTGTGTGTGTGTGTGTGTGTGTGTGTTGTCCTTAGTGTACGTTAGTTTACGTAGTTTGTAGGTCTAGGGACTGATAGCAATAGCATATTGGTCCAGTAGGTTTACAAACATTTGAACGTGCTCAAAATGTTCAATAGTCTATAAATCCACCGGACCAAACTGCGTGGTCATCAGTCCGTAGCTTACCAAACAAACCTAGGTAAACTAACCTAAGGACAAACACACACACCCATGCCCCAGGGAGGACTGGAACCTCCACGGCGAGCAACCGCGCGCCCGCAGCAAGACGCTTTAGTCCGCTCGCCTACTCCACCGCGGCATTTAAACGTGGGTATGGATCTTATTAAAAGCATTTTAACAACATGTTCAGCAATTACTGCATTTTAGTAATCTGAAGGTGGTTCAGTGGTGCTGAAACTAGTGACACATAAAAATATTAAAGTTATTGTTAACTTGATCTACGGGAATTTTTCCTTCATAAAATGTTTGGCGACGGGTTTGTAAGTCGACAAACTGCAAATAAATAATAATACTTGTAGGACATGCGCATAATAACGCTTTTAATTAACTGTGATATTCTATCAAGAAACGAAAGATTAACCGTTTACTTGGTAAGCCTGGTTGCACACACCTCGATTTTGGACGGCCGGTAAAATATCGGGCGTCCACATTTCAGCACTGAACCACTGACGGGCATTGTAGCTTGTACACTGGCTGACCACGGACCGGCCCCGTCAAAAAGCCGGTCAGCTGCCATAGGAGTCGGCTGCCACTGCAGAGGGGGCCGGCCATACACAGGCTCAAGCCGTCAAATGGCAGTTCTAGTGGCACACGCACCGATTTTTACCGGCCGTCCTCCATGCACAGTTCTCGCCGTGCCTTCTCGCCAAATAGTCTACATTCCGCATATAGGACTAAAATGTAAAATAGTGATTTAACAGTAAGTTTTGTATACAACAAATTACAAATTGAGGGAATTTTTATCATTAATATTTAAGGTAAAGCAGTCAACAATCCGAAGATTGGTTTGAACTCCACAGTGCTTTACTTGGCATGGTCCTGTTTGGAGGTGGTATACCGTTGCCTTCCTCCGACCTAGGAACTGACTTACCCAGCCAGTTATAGGGGGACCTACAGTTTAACGTGGGTTCCGAACCACGGTGCTACTCGGTATTTTTCACATGAGCAACACTGCCAGAAGTGAAAGAAGTGGAAAGTGACAGATAAAAATCTGGCTGGGATCGAACCCGCGACCTTTAGATTTGTAGTCTGGCACTCTACCACTGTGCTATGGAGCCGCACTTTAATATTATTATTCTTGGGGTCAGTGGCGGATTTACCAGTAGGCTGAATAGGATAGAGCCTAGGGTGGCACACTTTAGGGGTGGCAAATATTGGGCAAAAATTTGTAAACTTTAATTGAGTAGTTTAATTACGTTTACCGAATTTACATTAAGCTATTGTGTAAGAAGTACTAAGTCCTACATCACACCCACCTTGTTAGTAGTATGTGACTGTGCATTTACTAGCTCAGAGATATAAACGAAAACTATTTCTTGTGCAATTCAAACCAAATAGTTGAATTGTAAAAATATTCTGGGAAGTGATATTTCGATCCCCTAATTCACAGTGAAACTAATTACGAAAATAGGACAATATTTCACAAAACAAAAAGCTACAATTTCATTGACAAAAATTATAATTATTATGTTTGTGAAGTAGAGTATCGAATTGTAGATGTCCCGTAGGGGATGCAAAATTTGAATAGCCTACTAGCGGAATATGTGGAAATACACCTCTGCTTTTGGTAGATCGTGTTTTTGTTCTATGATGTACTTGAGATATACACTATGTTTATTGTCTCTTTTATTACGAAGCAATCGTCGACGTTAGTCAAGGTGTTCAACTAGATTCACATGCCAAACTGTGGTGAGAGGGTGGGCGGGGGCAACACCGTAACAGGTAAAGTAGGCTCAATAGCCGCCAGATGTCACAGGTTTAAAATTAAATGTTATTTGAATAAAATTACAATAACATCATCTTGCCCCTGTGTACTGCTTGCTGACATAGAAGCTAAAAACTTGGCTACAAGATGTGTTAAGTCATAACTGCTATGACAGCAAGCAGTACAGAGGGACAAGGTGATGTTATTGTAATTTTATTCAAATAACATTTAATTTTAAACCTGTGACATCTGGCGGCTATTGAGCCTACTTTATCTGTTACGGTTTTCCCCCCTCTCACCACAGTTTGTGAATTATGGTGTAGTTCTGCATCTCCACTAAGATCTATAGTGTTCCTATCGATTTTTGAAAAGGTATATTTTGCATATAATGTGTTTGTTCTACTCGTGAGTATTGTGATTTCAATCTGAAAACATAGAAACAGTAATTTACTTCTATTGTTTGTGCTACAGATCTGATGATGATATGTCGAAACGCGTAAATCGTAAAATAAAGTATATTGCGACCAAGGCATTCCAATGAAA
Source organism: Locusta migratoria (assembly GCA_026315105.1). Classification (NCBI taxonomy): domain Eukaryota; kingdom Metazoa; phylum Arthropoda; class Insecta; order Orthoptera; family Acrididae; genus Locusta; species Locusta migratoria. The sequence goes on from CM048747.1 coordinate 433,288,211, forward strand.
AATTTTATGCTTGCCAACGTATGGTCGCTTGTCCATTAAAAATGGAAGGTTTTATGAACCAAGTGAAAAAAAAAACTTTACGTTCAATACATTGGCCCTCAGCAGTACGTGAAATACGGCCAATCTCGTTGCAAATGCTGCCAACGTACGGCAGAAAGGCCACTAACGTGGCAATACTGCAGTGCTGCGTCTGTGCTCTCACCAGTAGTCCGTTGCACATTTGCTCGATATAGCAACGCTCTTCTACTCTGCCGTTCACTATAACCATTCTCGCAAGAAGGCACCTCCAGATGGGACACCTCAGCTGAAAAACTTTCAGCGTCTGAAATGACGCGAGCCCTGTGCACTAAGGTACGAGGAACCCCTTCACACTGAGCTGAGTAGTGATAATCATCAGCACGCAGACACAAATCAGTGTGAGTTGGCTTCCTGTAAATGCCTTTGCCAACGTACCATCTACCTGCCTTTAGGTCCTGAAAGTTTGCTTGTTTGCTTGACGTGTGTTGACTTTCCTGATGTCACTGAAAACCGTGGTTTCAGACGTCGTCTAATATTGCTTCCTCGCTGCGATATTTCCTTGAGAATGGCAGGCTAGTCTGATGCCGAAATATCGGCCGACGTGATTTGTGTTCCTGGTTGCATACCAGTAAGTTATTTTAAATATATCGAACGCCAGAAGAAATTAAGGAATTGCAATATTATTATGCGTTGCTTCCTTTGTATATGTACTTCCGATTTATCGTCCCTCATAGCAAGGATTTGATAAGTAATATGTAGTATCTGGTGAGCTTAATTCATTCACTGACCCTTGGAGATAGAATTTAAGTCAGAAATTACTTTATCGATAGACGTAAAAAGTTTTCATCTGACAAGGAGACCACATGGGTATCGGACTTCGATGTTTTGCAAGTAAGCGTAAGAACGAATAATATTTTTATTGTTTCTATTTGTGTTGGAATACTTTCACAATTTTAATATGTAATGGTAATTTTTACGAAAAGTGCACGTATTTTTGTTTATTTGTAATGTTATATATTTTAAAGAAGGTTGTTAATAATGATAGTTTCAATAAAAAATAATTTACATTTTTTGCAGTTTGTGAATAGCTACAACATTGGATTTTGAAAGTCATCTCCAAGATGACAATTCCTTGATGTCCTACTAATCTATCCCTTCTCTTAGTGAGGATGTGTCAAAAACTCATTTTTCCCCAATTAGATCAAGCACCTCCTCACTAGTTACGTGATCTACCCAAATAATTTTCGTAATTCGTCTGTAGCACCACATTTCAAAAGCGTCTGTCATCTTTCAGCTGAACTCCTTATCGTCCACGTTTCACTCCCATACGGTTCTACACTCCAAACAAATGCTTTCAGAAAGGACTTCCTAACATTTAAATTAATATTGGATGTTAAGAAGTTTCGCTTCTTTAGAAACGCTTTTCTTCCCATAGCCATTCTGCATTTTATATCTTCTCTACTTCGGCCATCAGAATTTATTTTGCAACCCAAATAACTTAACTCATCTACTTATTTTATTGTCTAATTACCTAATGTAATTCCTTCAACATCGCCTGATTTTCTGATATTGTATTCCATATTCCTCGTTTTACTCTTGTTACTATTCATTTTATATCTTCCTTTCAAGACACTGTTCATTACATTCAATTGCTCTTCCAGATCATTTGCAATCTCTGGCGAAATTACTATCTCATCGGTAAACCGCAAAGTTTTATTTCTTCTCCCTGAACTTAAATTTCCACTCCAAATTTCCCGTTGCATTCCTTCACTGCTTGCTCGTGTACATACTGAACAATATTGGGGAAAGGCTTCAACCCTGTCTTACTCTCTTCCCAACCTCCACGTCCCTTTCTTGCCCTTCGACTCTAATAACCTCTGTCTAGTTTCTTATAGGTTGAATATAACTCTTCTCTCCCTATATTTAACCCCTAATACCTTCAGAATCTGGAAGAGTGTATTCCAGTCGACATTTGTCAAAAGCTTCTTTCAAATCTACAAACACTAAAAAAACGTAGGTTTTCCTTTCCTTAGCCTAAGATAAGTCGTAATGTGAGTATGCCTCCTGCGTTCCGACATTTCTCCTCTCCGAGGTTGGATTCCACTTTTCCATTGGTCTGTACATAATTGGTGTTACCATTATTAAACTAATAGCTACTAATGGCTTTCCAAGTAGCTAACTTACCCAACCATAGTTTTACGTGACGACTAGGTTTTCAGCTAGGCTACATAGACGTAAACAAAAACTGACACAACACGTGGAATTAGAGATCCAAAAATGTTCACATGATTAAATTCGAAATATATATACATATATAGACAGGTGGTGCAACTGTTTAAATTGTTGGTACATACGTGTACTGTGCAAAACTTCAAAGTCGGTTTTCTCGAGAATTTTTGAGAGTTTCGTCGAATGGTTTTGGCTGATTGTTGGTATCTGAACTCCATGTACCGTAAATATCAAAAAATTGTAAAATACGATAGCCATGTAGTCTCCTTGAGAGTCTTGGTGGTTGGATGTTCGGACGCTGCTACGGAGTATAACGGTAACTTGCTTGCCCCGCAGTCGGAACCTAGTGAGATTTACATCGATGCTACACTGTACGTATTTATACACAGGGCTGCACAATAACTTCTTTCTAGACTTGACGCATGTAACGAATAACTTCATTAACGACGATATAGTATAGCTGCAGGCCCAGCAAATCCACGGGAAACACCGAAAGTTGTTATAATTTTTAATGGCTCTTTTTCGCTGCGGTGCCCGCTCCGCACACTGATAAGACTTCCTCCTCTCCGCAGCTACAATGCAGCTTTACTCCTCACAGGAGGACTTAACTGCCCTTAGCACTTCCCCAAAAGTACTTGAAATGGTTATTGTGCGCCCTGTGATCCCGGGGAACGACCAAGCAGAAAGCCAAGAACCCATTAAATTCTCTCGCTTGGAGTTTTACTTCTAGCGCGAGAGGGATAATAAGCACCGTGTTTCGTTGTTTTCGTCTTCAATGGCCTAACGTGGCGATTTATGTCCGCGGATAATAGCGTTGCTTCTGTATTCCACATTTATCATCGAAACTACTCGTTCCTTTGTATGCCTGCGGTCCGCAGGCTCTGCATAAATCCAACTTAATTGTACGCGATTCTTCTTTTTGTAAGGCGTGGCAATTTTTTATCCTCTTATCGCCAGACATTCTTGTACTGCAAACAGTAACACGGCGCTTAAGTCTTATTTTGCAGTTCACTTACTCTGTCTTATTCTGATTGTGGTTGTCATAAATATTCATTCAGATTTTACAAGGTACCTTACTGGAGCTTACTCCGAACGCTTAATGAACAATTTACTGGAGACATAAGGCTCTAAATTACGAGGCCACGTGTCAAATGAGCATCTGTGCTAGCGACGAGGTCTTTCTCTCATGTTACGGAAACAGTTGTGGTGCAAGTGTCTTGGAAAAACAGACAATGAAGTGCAGTTAACAACTCATGTGCACCACAATCTGTAATGTAGGTGGTGGTAGCGTTGTGAAGCTGACAAATTCGCTCCATACACAAACGCAATGAAGCTCCTGTAATGTCATATATATATATATATATATATATATAAAGGTACGGCCAAACTTCCAGGAAACATTCCTCACACACAAAGAAAGAAAATATGTTATGTGGAAATGCGTCCGGAAATGTTTAATTTCCATCTTAGAGCTCATTTTATTAATTCTCTTCAAATCACATTAATCATGGAATGGAAACACACAGCAACAGAACTTACCAGCGTCACTTCAAACACTTTGTTACAGGAAATGTTCAAAATGTCCCTCGTTAGCGACGATACATGCATCCACCGTCCGTCGCATGGAATCCCTGATGCGCTGATACAGCCCTGGAGAATGGCTTATTGTATCACAGCCGTCCACAATACGAGAACGAAGAGTCTCTAGATATGGTATCGGGGTTGCGTAGGCAAGAACTTTCAAATGCCCCCAAAAATGAAAGTCAAGAGTGTAGAGGTCAGGAGAGTGTGGAGGCCACGGAATTGGTCCGCCTCTACCAATCCATCGGTCACCATATCTGTTGTTGAAAAGCGTACGAACACGTCCATACATCAAATGGGCATCTGCCAACTCCGCATTTGTAAACATTGCACTGACTGCAAAACCACGTTCGTGGTGAACACTAACCAGTTGAGGCTACGTACTGATGTGCTTGATGCTAGTACTGTAGAGCAATGAGTCGCATGTCAACACAAAGACTGAAGTCAACATTACCTTCCTTCATTTGGGCCAATTGGCGGTGAATCGAGGAAGTACAGTACATACTAACGAAACAATTGGGTATTTTGGCAATTTTCGGCGCAAATTATTTCAATTTACATTTAAAGAGAAATACTAAAATGAGCTCTAACATGGAAATTAAGCGTTTCCGGTCACATGTCCACTTAACATATTTTCTTTCTTTGTGTGTGAGAAATGTTTCCTGAAAGTTTGGCCGCACGTTTTTGTAACACCCTGTACAGACACAAAATTTCATGAATGTCCCACCAAAAAACAAAAGTATTATCCAAAATAATTTCTGTAATCTATGCTCTATTTCTCTTACATTATTAGAAGTGACTTCCTACAACTGCCATAATCTTTTGGAAGACAAATTTTTGTTTCTTTCGACAAGTCACACACAACATAAATTTATGAGTTCGTTGTATCATGCACTTTGGTTGACAAATGCAGTTCTGTTTGTTGACACCAGTTGATCTTTTTATGAGTTGCTTTGTATAAAGTCAAACTGGCCACGGAAAATGCCGTAAACTCGTTAACATCATATAGCAATAAACTTATATAACGGCTTTCTGAATTTACGACATTTCTTTAGAGAAACTTTTGAGCTATACTACAGGGACTCATAACTTGTTCATCTGGCGCGAACAAAGTGAAGCACAGTATACTGTATACCCATTATGCTTGACGAAGTCAACACCCGTTTTATGTCAAGCAACAGTCCTCCAAGGTTATGTTCACAATACATGTCAATATTATCATGGATTTAGATCGAATAATAACAGAAAACAATAAATAATACGTTATATAATAAAAAGTAAATCGACTTGTTATGTTAAAAAAAGATTTCAAATGTTTGTCATTTTTATAGGACCAAATTACGTTGGAGGGAGGATTCGAACTTCCGACGCAGGAGACCGCGCGATCCGTAACGTGGAGCTCCAAACCGCTCGGCCACTCCCGCGCGGCACTTGTTACATGTCATCCTCTGTTTTAACTTCATTATGGTCATAGTGTGTCTGTATATCTCGTTTCAAACTGTTTACCGATTTGACGTAAGACTAGAATTTCTAAGCATTTTCCTCCAAGTTGTTGCATGAAAAATTGCTCTCAAAGTCGTAGAACGCCTCTTGCCTACAACCATTGTACTGATTTCGACATTGTTTTAGTTTAGCTTGACTGCAGACTTTGGCTACGGTTATATTAGCAATGAAGTTCTCTTTGCTTTCGTGAAAGTTTTCTCTGCTCCCGAGCCACGAAGGTTGTTTCCCATCTCTCATAATTTTGCTCGTCACAAACGTAAGCAGCGCGTATTGTACGGTGCACTTCTACATCCACAGTTGCTCATTGTTAGAGAGAAGGTTTCGCGTTGGATAATGAAGTACTCAAATATCTGTCTCTTTTCACTTTTGCTAAATAAGAATATATCCCAACCTTTTTTCATACTTATGTTTACAGCTGTAGTCACTCATGCTGAAGGACTTAGCGATCGCTGATACCGCAAACCTGCCGACAGTCAGTTTATTAGTAAACATGTTATATCGATAGAGTACCATTGAAAACTCCGATATAATTAGTGCTATGTGCTTCCGTCCAGGAGAACATGCATAAACTATAATAATAATTTTGACATAGTAGAGCAAAAGCGAAACTCGGAGAACAACGAACAAATTATTAACGCACATCCGCTATGGACCGAACTACCCACATAACAAATAAATAAATAATAAAAAAACTGTTAGTTTGTTATACGAACGCCCTGGATTCAAGCATGGCCCAGAGCACTTTTTCTTTCCTTGATGTCAGAGATTCGAGTCCTGTCTCGGGCATGGATGTGTGTATTGTCCATATGTTACTTTAAATAATTTTTGAACCTAGGGACTAATAACCAAACAAGTAAAGTCCCTTAGAATGAACTTGAAAATGAACATTTTTGAAATTTTTAACGATTATTCGTAGTTTTACAGAATAAAGAAACACGCTCAGAACATAACAATAAAGGAGCAAGTGCATCTCACGTGCTGCAGTATTAATTGTAATAATAATAAAAGTAATACTAGTAAAAATAAAAATAGTAAATAACAATGTAAGTAATATCGAAGATAATAATTATATGAAATTAAGACATAAACAGTAAAATCACCCTATTCGCACATTCACATTATCGTTCATTCAGAAACAAAGGGTTCAAAATAGTGGTTGTGTACACACAGGTGGATAAAGCAAATTACTTTCGGGCATCAAGCACAATTGATGAATCTCATATTTGAACAGCCACCCTGTAGATCGCAGAATCAAAGCTTGTGTTCGAAACAGAATTGTGTCAGTGTTTCAAAGGGTCCCGGTTCGTCAATGAGTTTAGGCAGTATCCAGCCGTGAGAATGAGAATTATAGAAAAGTGGAGAATAGGGACTGCAATGCAGAATTGCTTTCAATCCAACGGAAGTTTTGCTGGATTGCCTTGAATCCAGCGGGATTCCGTGGGATTCCGTAAATGTTATATATATATATATATATATATATATATATATATATATATATATATATATATATATATATATATATTTGGCCGTTCTAGAAAGATTAGATCTCAAATCAAATCTTTCTCCATACACATATAAGTTTTGACAACAGATTGCATCAGTATGCCCACTGAAGAACCTTCAAATTAATCTTTAAACTGAGCCGCCATTCTGATGTTTCAGTCTGCTGCTGTCCTTCCTATCACAATTATCGGGTTTTGCAACCGAACGTTTGGTTCGTAGTTGCACTACATTTCCAAAACCAGCAAACTACAGAAATCGGATGCAATAACCGCTAAATCAATATTTCACTTACTATTTTAACGTTCAAAACATAACCACAGAATTCAGGTATTAATACTGAGTAATTAATTATTTTTACTTATTTTTTGAAAATGAAAACTTTAATAGTTTGAATGGGACGAATTTTTCGCGATTATCTCAGTTTTGCTAATCATGCAATCGGCTTTTGCATCTGAGTACTCCAACATAGCACCATAAAATTCACTCGAAATAACATTAGAAACAGTTCGATGACAAGTGAACAGGCATTGTAGCTACTTACTTTGTGTTGCGGACCGACTTCAGAACAAAAACACACGTTTGAAGAGTCCATTGGCAACTGGCTGGCGTGATGTATCAGCTGATGCGCAACGTGAGCTTCTGTGGTATCACCTAGCTAGGATAGTACGGCGCAGCTCGGCGATCTGCGATGGTGCAGACTAGAGATGTGGCGATTCGTGAGTCGTTTGTTTGAACGAATGCAAATAAAAAATCTTAGAAATCAAATCGTGATCCGGACGAATCGTCGTTCAAAAGAATCATCTGTCTCGTGACAATTCGTAATTCCAACTATTCATGATTTGAAGGCGACTGCCGAATCATGCCGAATCGTGCCGATTGATTCCGAATGCCAGAGAGAAGTCAAGAGGGGGTGGGGGTGGGGGGACGAATCGACGTTCAAAAGAATCGTCTGTCTTATGACAATTCCAAGATCCATTGATTCATGATTCGACAGCAAGTGGCGTGTACGCTGATATGAAACTTCCTGGCAGATTAAAATTGTGTGCCGGAACCGGGACTCGAACCTGTCTCCACCATATCCTTTCTTCGAGGAGTGCTAGTCTTGCATGATTCGCAGGAGAGCTTCTGTGAAGTTTGGAGAGTAGGGGGCGAGGTACTGGCGGAAGTAAAGTTGTGGGGCGGCATCGTGAGTCGTGTCGGGATAGCACAGTCGGTATTGCGCTTGTCCGCGAAAGGCAAAAGTTCCAGGTTCGAGTCCCGGTTCCGGCACACAATTTTAATCTGCCAGGAAGTTTCATATCAGCGTACACTCCGCTGCAGAGTGAAAGTTTCATTCTAATTTCAAAACTGTTATCTATACAATAAAACAATTATTTGAAAGTAAAAAAAAAATGGATGAATACTAAAAATTTGATGTAATTGTGTAGATACGCCTCGGTTGCACAGTGGGCAGTGCCAGACTACAAATCCAAAGGGCGCGGGTTCGATCCCCGCCAGGTCCTAGGATTTTTATCTGTCACTTTCCACTTCTTTCACCTCTGGTAGTATTGCTCATGTGAAAAATACCGAGTAGCATCGTGGTTTTGGAACGCATGTTAAACTGTAGGTCCCCCTATAACTGGCTGGGTAAGTCAAAAAAATGTTCAAATGTTTGTTAAGCTTATGGGACTTAACTACGGGGTCATCAGTCCATAAACTTACAAACTACTTATCAACTACCTTATACTAAAGACGGCACAAATATCCACGCCCGAGGGGGGATTCGAACCCCCAACCGTAGTGGCCGTGCAGACCGTGACTGGAGCGCCTCAGTCTCCTCGGCCACCGCGGCCGGCTGGGTAAGTCAGTTCGAAAGTCGGAGGAAGGCAACGGCATACCACCTCCTAACATGCCTAGTAAAGCACTGTGGTGTTCAAACCAATCTTCGGAATGTTGACTGCTTTACCTTCTTACTTATGGTCTTCATTAATCTCCTTCCCAATGTCATCCCATACTCCGTCCTCCTTCCTGTTATTCCTGTAATCCTGATGACTGAGGTCATACAGAAGCGGGTATTCCTTGACGAGAGAGATGCGCTACTCGGTTTCCGACATATGCACTGTACTGTACGGGACGCGGGAAGTACCGTGCGCGCTGCGAACTGCGTCTGGGACGCAGCAGGCTGCGGGGAATCCCGTGCCAGTCTGAACGGATACCAACACCACGGAAAGAGCGGGCCGCGGCGCACGTGTGGCACGCCACGCAGAGCAGGTCGCGATCGCGCATCTGCCTGGCTGGCCGCTGGGCACAACCTACAACGTTCTAGCGGCCAGCTGTTCAGGTACGCGATAGCGTGGCGTGCCACACGTGCGCCGCAGTGGTGTTGCTTATATCCCGCAATGCAAACACGGCCCGCACATCTCCAACACCCATTCCCGCTCCCGCCATCCCGCACTGGTGTGAGTTGGCCTTTATGTTGGATCCCGGGATTGCTGTTCACCAATGTTATCTGAAATTTTGCCTAACTATGGGATGACACACCAATCTTTCTGACTACTGGCTTGTTCCTACTGGCCATCATAAAAAGGGGTTGTAATTTTTCTCATTTCCTTTTTATTCAGTATACTTTCAATCAGGGCAGGACTATAGCCATTACTGCATGCTATATGTTTAATTGTTTGTAGTTCTGTTTGAAGTGCAGAATTAGATAATGCAATGGGGATTGATTGCAAAGTAAACTTTTCAAATTAACGTGTACAATTTATGAAAACATTCATGGATATGCTAATTGAAGCTGTTACAAACACGTTCTTAATTACGTTACAAACGGCTCATATACGTATTCTTCGGGCACACTATTCAACTTAATTCACATATGGGACCTTATGGAACTGCTGTACGTTGGAACCTTCTGCATGTATTATCAGCGCGAACACGTACTGGCTGGAACAAATGCCCGCTGGTAACACGTGTACAATGTTCCAACGTACACGAGTGACAAACGGACCCGCGTATTAATAATGTGCAATGGTGTGCCTGAATATACCGTTTTCTGCGGCCTGAAGGTGTCAGTTCCGAAACTTAATTCACTAGAAGAATAAATCTTGATAAACGGCTCCTAGGTGTTCGCCTTCAGGAATTGAATGTATTTTCCAATCCATAATGTGGCTCGTATACTGCAGTGCGGCGATATTTTATTTTGAAATAAAAACATCCTTGGTTCCACACTGGTTTATTAATCCTTAATGATGCTTTTCCCCCTGACAGCAAGGCAGCATCAGATTATTAGGCAGTCTTCGTGGCGTGACACGGTTGTTTTGCTGTATTGCGTCGAATCTGTTCTGAAATAAAAGTTATAACACTTCAACCCGACTTCTCATTTACCCTGCTGCTACTAATATATTGAAGAGGTTCGCCTAGAAACCCGATACTGTGACAATTCGGGTGGCATTTTGTATGCCTACACTCTTGACTGTCCACGACGGTATTCAACGACGCCTAGCGGTGTACGCTAAGGGTTGCGGACATAGGATATTTTCCGTGCCGTGATTAAACACAATCCATACTATGCTTATACAGTCCTCAGCGTCTTTAATCCATATTTGCGTACTAATATCACATTGTAACATATAGTTAAAAGTTTAAGGGCCGATTGTATAAACATCACTGACTGGGGATCAAATTTGACGTTTGGTCAGAAATGCTAAACCTAGATCCATCGCAGCTGGTTTAACATTAGCAAGGAGGATGCTTGGTGACATCGCTAAAATCTGCTATCGACTTGATTTTTGCACCTCTACCGCAGATATTAATCGATACACTATATTCGTTATCGAAGCTTTCATGTCATAAAGCTGGAAGGAAATTAACAGGAAAAAGGCCTACCTTGAAACTTCGTCCTACAGCAAAAAGATTTACTTCTACACATCGTTTTGGGGTGATATACGAACATAAAAAAAAGAATAAAGATACTACGGCCTAGGAGGAGATAAATTACTATTGATTTCCATTCGCACAATATCGAAACAGATCGTGACTGGAAGAGTTTGAAACTGTGTTAGGGACATTTTAATATAACGACCAAGAAAGCACTTTGCACGTGAACAGATATTATTTTATAGACCAGCTTTACAATTATTACGGTACATTTCATCTTTCAGTAAGCTCTGAATGTTCGGAAAACAATAATGTGAAGACGTTCTGTAGCCATAAATAGCCTAGAATACTCTGACAAATCAGAGTATGCTTGAGTAATGTAATGGTTTGGTAGGGGTTGGTAGCATTCTTAAAATGATCTTTGATTCCCGATTAATAAGAAAAAACTGTATAAAAAGGACAAAAAACAGCATATAAGAAGATTGCACCCGAAACGCTTTATATTAGAGCCTAAACCGCAACAACTCTTCACTTACTTTTTCCCTTGTTCTTCAGTTTCTTCGGTCCTTTGTGGTCGTTGGTTCGTTTTGTTCTATGTTGATCGTGTAGAGAGGGTGGGGAATCCGCATTTTTTCCGAGACTTCTTTGTTTCCGGCTTGTTCGGTGAGTAGTGGACGTGTTTTCCTCTATGTTCCATTGTTCATCGTTGAGTTCTAGGCTCAGTTTTTCTTAGTTTTCTCACCGAAAGCGCTGAGCGACTACGCAGGCTTAGCCACCATTTCTTCCATCTTACACGTACCCGTTAATAGTATATCTGTAAAAGCTTAGTTCTGTTTTAATAATATGCGTGGAGGATGTGTTCGGTATAAAAAAAAATATTGACAACGCAGTTACTGCTACTCCAGCTGAGAGCACATATGAGGTGTTGGATCGTTATTGGGTGCAGTCGTAATTCAAAAATCAAATGTTTGTAGAACTTATTGGACTTAACTACGGGCTCATCAGTCCCTAAGCTTACAAACTACTTATGAACTAGCTATGACTAAGGACGGCACAAATATCCATGCCCGAGGGGGGATTCGAACCCCCGACCGTAGTGGTCGTGCAGACCGCGACTGAAGCGCCTCAGTCCCGTCGGCCACCGCGGCCGGCCACTGCACATATTCATCGCAAATATTGACGGGAGCGACGCTAGTGCCCCAAGCAGCAGTACTGTAGTTACAGAAGAATGCTGGGTGGCTTTTTCTCAGCTATGGCGGCTGCTGTCCTCCCAAATGCAACACGTAAGCTTCCATGTATAACTTAAAAAGTATCTCTATCCGGTAGCTACCAAACTTCACAGGATCACCTGCTGGGATAATGTGAAGTTTTCATCACTATTGCTCCAGCGGTCTTGGAGTCTATCGGGAACACATACATACATTTTTATAGATATAGATTCCTTATGGTCGGCCGCGGTGGCCGAGGGGACTGAGGCGCTTCAGACACGGTCTGCATGGCCACTACGTTCGGGGGTTCGAATACGCCCGCGGGCATGGATATTTGTGCCGTCCTTAGTTGTATGTAGGTCATAAGTAGTTTGTAAGTTTAGGGACTGATAACCCCTTAGTTAAGTCCCTTAAGCTTAACAAACATTTGAACATTTTTGATTCCTTATGAAACACGACAAGACAATTATCAATCCACAGTCAAAAACCTATTGACAATCATTTAGAAAGGACTTTGAAATACCAGTGCACGCACGCTCGCCTTTCTATGTATATGAGTGAGTGAGTGAGTGTGTGTGTGTGTGTGTGTGTGTGTGTGTGTGTGTGTGTGTGCTTACATGCGTCTGTATCCAATAGCGAACTGCCTGCCCTTCCCAACTGCCCGTGTAAACTGTCTGGTACCGGCTGCATAGGCTGCGGTGTTGCCCTCTGCCGGTGGCCCCAGCAAACACGCGTCGACCACCTGCGGGTTGCGCGTCACCGCAGCGGTCGGCGGTCGGCGATTCTGCCGCTGCGTCACCACACACACACACACACTCACACCACACACACACACAATACAGGCACCCACACTCAGTTGCTGGAATGGCCGTCGTCGTGGTTTAATGGTCTGTCTGCTGTTTAATTATTTGTACCTGGAAATAATGACACTTTTTAGTAAACAAAGCCTTTGACCTTTACCAAAACAGCAACACAATTAATATCCCGCATAGAATATGCCAATTTTAACAATAAATAAGGGGAAATGAGTGTTGAACTTCTCGATACCATATTAAAAAGATGTTATCAACGAAATATTCTATAAACAAATTTTTACAAATCTTTGCATGTTTATGTTGGTCTAAGATGACGGGGATACGGTTGATATTAACTTACACTCAGTCTTAAAAGTATTCGGACAGCACGTAAATGCGCATAATTTTGCTGTTTGCCGCATGAACAAATACAAAAATGACATTTTGGAAAGTATTTGGACTCCGGGTACGATGTCGCAACGTGAAACACGCGTCAAATACGAAGAATTGTTGTTGGACATGTGTATGTTACGTAATATTTCCTGAAAACGGCATGGGAAAGTGCAAGGAAAGTATTCGGACAAAGGCGGACAACGTGAGAGAGTAGTTCATTCCGAGACGCACAGATGGTGAAGCGATTGCAGTGTGTCCGACATTTCCGCGAAACGATAGCGATTATTAGTAAACACGTATCTCGGGACTATGCAGGTCGACGATGGGACGCAGAGGAAAAACTTTCATTTCTATCAGGATAATGATCTCTAGAATACCACGCATATTGTACAAATGTGGTTGCTCTTCAGTTGCCCGAAAGTATTGCATCCCCCTCCGCAATCACCAGACCTTAACCCAAACGAACATTTGTGGGATAAATTGAAACGGACCCTCCGCATGGACAACATCTATACGAAGGTTCTTGGAAGAAATTGTCGCCGGCCCCGGTGGCCGAGGTGACTAAGGCGCTCCAGCCACGGTCTGCACGGCCACTACAGTGTGCCGTCCTAGTTCGTAAGTAGTTCGTAAGTAGTTCATAAGTAGTTTGTAAGTTTATGGACTGAAGACCCCGTAGTTAAGTCCCATAGACTATACAAACATTTGAACATTTTTGAAGAAATTGTCCAACAGCCATTTACGTTATAATTTTATTTAGGCGACTAGTTTCGGTACATCAATTGTACCGTCTTCAGGTCCCAATAGTGAATATTTGGATAAGCTCCTCCAATTCATACGGTTGGACCTCAACTAGCATCCGTTTTATCAACCACCAGTATGTGTCAACGCTGCAACCATTAACTATCAACTGACTGCCAACTATACGAAGGAGATCTTGAAAGAGAAACTACGCCAAGAATAGGCAAATATAGGCCGAGATTTAACGAAAAAACTCGTGAAAAGTATGCCTAGTAGATTGTAGGAGGCATCGAAAATGAAAGGTGGAACCACAAAGTATTGATATTTTCGTCGTACAACTTATGAACATTTATTGGAGATTGTCCAAGTAATTTTGTAGCAGCAGATTGTGCAGGTTGGTCCAGTTTTATTGTTAATTTTCCTGTTATTTATGTTTTGGAAACGAAATAATACAATAATTCTTTTGTAAGTAATGTTGTTACACATATATATTGCTAATAATATGTTTGTGTTTCATAGTTTTTCTCGAGTACTCATTGTGAAACTTCCTACTGTCCGAATACTTCTGCGACTGATTGTATATATAGCAGTTAATGTTTATTACTAGTTTGGACCTCACTGTTTCCGTCTTTAGTCACCTGATTAGTTCCAACACACAGCTGCGGTCCATGCAGTTGATTTCGTACGTAGACCCCTTTTTTTATACCTGCTGATACCCGATAGCATAACTTCGTTAGGCAGGTCCGAAAGATGGGTTTACGTACAAGATAATCTATACGGACCCTGGTTGTGTGATGGCAGTCAACTAAGCACTGGTTTGAAGATTATAATAATGTGTTACCGTAACTAAAAATTAAGAATTGATAACATTAACGGCTGAAGGTTGTAAATCCTTACAACTGTCGATATCAGTGTACAACTTATGAAAAGATTATCGAAATCTGATTTAACGCTAGAATATTTTCAATAGTTCACAAACTTCTAGGAAGTTGGTTGGTATGATCTGTACTTCAGTACTGTCAGCGGCAGGAGCTCTGGTATTTCCCCTACAAAAAAAAACACTATCAAATAGGGCACTCGATTTCTTCGACTTACGAACCGAATACACAATTCACATTCACATAACTAACAACTTATAAAATTTTTCAGCTACTTAGGTTGAAACAAAACATTTTTACGTAATGATTCATAGTCGTAGACTGACAGCAGCTCTCAAACAATGAAGATAATCCATATGCACCGAGACGTCAAAGATGAGCTGTGATGATACTGGCCTGACATCTGAAAAATTATGCGTCTAATCAATCAGCGATACAACAAGTTTATCTTCACTATTTAAAGCTAGAGTTTTTCTAAAGGAGGCGGTAGCTAAAAGGCGACCATCAATGGCCTTTAGAGCTGTCCTCTCATTTATCACATTGTTTGAATCCTCTACTAAAGCAAAAAATATCTGAATTTACTCCAAATTGTATAAAAACCATCCTTTGTCATCAAAGTTTGAAAGATACAACTGCAACAGACATGCAGTTAACGTTCGTGTCGCCACGATACCTAGTCCGCCTGTCACGATCTACATCTACGTGGAATACACTGCAAATCAAATTTAAGTGCCTGTTACAAAGAGTGTGAAGATGTTCTGCATTTGCCAGAAACAGTATACCTAATCAAATAATGTTATAGTTTGGCTGTTTTCATTTGCATTTTACATTTCTTTATAACTGCTGTTTTATACTTATAAAATGTTTTGAAGTACAACGGTGAGTAGAAGACATATGCAACTCAATAGATTGTTGTTTAATTAGGGGAAAGATAGATACCACCTATAGGAAAACAAAACGCATGTCTGGAGACAAGAAAAGCAGCTTCATGGATATAAAATCTCACATGGTAAACCGTTACTAAGTGAAGAATGGAAAGCTGAAAGTTAGAAGTAAAATACTGATAACCTTTACAAGGGAAATAAAGTTGTAGAAGTATTGTAGAATCGTAAGAGACTTTAAACGAAAATGGGATAGGAAATATAAAAAAGCAAGAAGAATTTGACAGGTCACTGAAAGAATGGAAACCAGGCCCCTGGAGTAGATATCATTCCCTCTAAACTGCTGACATCTTTGGGAGGGTCAGCCATAAACAAACATTTCCAAGTTGTGAGTGAAATGTATGAGACGGGGGAAATACCCTTAGAGTTCAAAAAACATTTAATGATCCCAATTCCAAAGGGCCCAAATGCACACGAGTGTGAAAATCACAGAAATATTAGCTTAATAAATCCTGTTTTCAAAATACTGACACGAATATTTACGGACGAATGGAAAAATTCATGAAATCCCACCTCGGGGACGATCAGATTCAACGTAGGAGAAATCTATGAACACGCAAGGCAATACTCACTTTACAGCTTAGAAGATATGTTAAGGAAACGCAAACATACGTTTTTAGCTTTTATAGTTTTGGAGAATGCTTTTGACAATGTTGAATTACCAATCATGAGGGTAGTAGTGATAAAATATAGAAAATTTATACACTATTTGTACAAAAATCAGACAGCAGTTATCAGAGTAGAAGGTCATGAAAGGGACGCACTGAAAACCGTATAAGAAAGGGTTGTAGCCTTTCCCCAATGTATTCTGAGCTAGCTGTGGAGGAATGCAATGATAAATTTGGGGAAGGAACTATAGTTCAGGGAGGAGAAATAAAAACTTCACGTTTTGCCGACGACATTGTAATTCTGTCAGACACAGCACAGAATCGGTAAGAGTAATTGAACAGAATGGACAGTGTCTTGAAAAGATATTATAAGGTGAAAAGTAAGAAGAGCAAAACAAGGGTAGAGGAATATCTAAGAACATCAGGCGATGATGAAAGAATTAGATCAGGTAATGAGATAATAAAAGTACTAGATTTTTATTATTGGGGTAGCAAAAAACCTCTGCTGGCCGAAGTGAAGAAGATATAAAATGGCGAATGGCTGAAGGAAGAGAAACATTTCTGAAGAAGCAAAATTTGTTTACATCGAAAATTAAATGTTGCGAATTCCTTTCTGAAAGCATATATATGTAGTATAACTTGTACGGGAGCGAAAGTATACGATAAGGAGTTCAGAGAGAAGCATAATATAAGCTTTCGTAATATGGTGCTAAAGAGGGATGCTGAAGATTAGGTGGTTAGAGAGTGTAACTAATTAGGAGGTGCTGAACAGAACTGGGGAAAAAAGTAAGCAGGTTCAGAAGGATGTACATTGTCGTTCTTATACTAAGAAAATGAGATTTACACAGGACAGGGCAGTTTGGAGGGCTGCATCAAACTAGTCTCCGAACTGAAGAGCACAACAACAACATTTTGTATACCGTAAACCACAGCGATAAGGGTTTCAGAATAACAACCTCGAGAAACATTTATGTTGGCAGCATAAAAACATTCCACTGCTACCCATCCCCGCCCCCCTACCACGCTACACCTGCAAGCTGCGGCTATCCCCGCCTCTCATAAAAAAAATCAGCATAAAATGTCAAAATATCCAACAGTGCAAAAAATATCGGTTGTAGGTTGACGCAGTTATTTGAAAGCTGCAGTATATGCAGAACAGCAAAAAAAACAATGGACATGCTATCGTATAAACTCACTCTGTAAATTAAACAATCGTTGACTGAATTAAAAACATAGTACATTATCACAGGCCTGTAGATTGCAAAGGTAACATCCAGACAGTCTCTAAAAAATAGTAACAGTAACTGCAGTAGCTCTATCGCCAGTCAGTTCAGAATAAATATTTTTAAAACCTCATAATTTTTTCATGCTCGTTTTCTAACTTCCTGTAGTGATGGATGCTGTCACTTACATGGGAAATTCAGTTTGGGATGAGACTTCGCATGTTAGTGCTATGCGTCAAGGGTGTCCACTCAGACGTTTTAAGGAGCACTATTCAGAAAATTCCTAAAAATTGAGCTATAAATTTTAAGCGCAACTCATATACACTGTATTATGTGATATTCCTTGCCTATGACCACTTCATATTTTTGGCCGCTGGCCGCTTCTTTGTTAACATTTTACGTGTCTTAAACGCGGTAGTAAGACACAAGTATAGCATATGTTAGAAGGTGGGGTGGGGAGCAGTAGCATATGGCACAGTAGGTGCTGGTTCCCCTGGAAAGGCCGCCTATGTTACTGGTACTCTCCTCGTATTGGCTACTGCATTTCATGTCACACGATTTCTTTTGATATTAGTTTCATTTATTATATATAAACTATTAATTGCCGGCCGCGGTGGCCGAGGTGACTGAGGCGCTCCAGTCACGGTCAGCACGCCCACTACGGTCGGGGGTTCGAATCCCCCCTCGGGCATGGATATTTGTGCCGTCCTAGTACGTAAGTAGTTCATAAGTAGTTTGTAAGTTTGGGGACTGATGACCCCGTGGTTGGGTCCCATAAGCTTAACAAACATTTGAACATTTTTTTGAACTATTAATTATTCAGATCTCAGACTTTGTTATAAATATCTCTCAATGACAGGCTAGGTTTTGACAGTTGAAGAAGTTTAAGGTGTCTTCTCTTATCGTAACAAGAGAAGAACGATATTGCAGAAGGCGCGCGACGGCCATGTCTTGGCGCTAAATAGAGCGTCAGATGCCCTCTGCACCGCGCCGCAGATTCAGTCTCGAGCTGACCACTATACGCGCCGGACCGCGCCGGTCCGCGCCGGTCATGAGTAAAGTTCTGCAGTTAACAGTCGAGGTCTCACTATGAACTACGGGCAGCATAGGCCGTGTAGCATTGATAATACTTGCTTATATAGGAAGTAATCCTCATGTTAAGCAGTTTATTAATTACTATCATTTTGCAACTAGACGAAATAAATGGCATCCCTGACAATTGAATATATCGCGATTCGCTCCTTGTACTTCGATCTTACCGAACTTATTCTAGCCTCACTCGTATGCTGAAGAAGAACCAATGACCTATGTGCCGTCTACTGAGCTGGGGGGGACAACTATAGAAAACAACAGGTTATCCATAAAGTTTTGGACAGCAACTAGGGCACCTCGTGCGTACTGTATGGCGGTACAAACGCACACTGCTACGCATCAACATCCGTAAGGTTGTGGAGGTTTAGGGGATTTGTGGGAAGAAGCAGTGAGGAACTTTGTCTTCCGAAACTAACTTCTCCGTTCGCAAAATAAACCCTAAGGAAGCTTGTAACTAGTCAATATATATATATATATATATATATATATATATATATATATATATATATATATATATATATATATATAATATTACATTGTCCACTCCAAGGAGTAGAGCGGGCTGCTTGAGATGTGACCCATAAAGAGTCGCGGTTCTATTCATCGACTTATCAGGCGGCTGATTGAGGGGGGGGGGGGATGAGTGGGAAGGGCTTACGATTTCCGGCATGCGCCTTACAACCATGGAAATCCTTCCAAAAACCTTGGTCGGAACCGGGGGATTGGGGCCAATTTGAAATTATCTCTGGGACGTTGCGCCAGACTCAAAGTGGATTAGCGTGGGAGCATGAGTAAACTCACGACAATGAAGGATTGGACGCCCGGATTACTCTCGTGAACTCGCAGAGATCAGCTCGACCAACAGTGGGGACAGGCGTAAGGCCTATACAGGCGTATCCCTAGAGGGGCCGCACCCGAGACCGCCGCGTGTTGAAATTGCACCGGCAGTAGTATGTCTGACTGGCATGCGGATCCCATCTGCTGGAAACATTTCCTTTATTTTTTTTTTCAGAAACAGTTTTTAAGTAGAAATAATGATAGAAAACATAATCAATTACATCATAAATAATTTCATTTTTAATGGTTTACAGTCAAGATCGCTGTCTATTTAGATTGATGACCGGGTTCAATGAATCTAGGCATCATCTTCTGATCTCCATCCTTATCTTAAACTGTTGACAGTATCTCTCGTATAGAACAACATTACATTTGTCGTATTATAACAACAAAAAAGTTCACATCCATAGCACCAAGTAACACAATCCTACTATTCTGCACAGGTGTGTTCAAAATACATATTATTATTGTGTTGTTTGGTGATATGAATGTACACCTTTTTGTTATTGTCATACGGCTAAAGTAATGTTGTTCTATACGAGAGATAATGTCAGCGGTTTCTTTGGGGTAATGATGCAGATAAGAAGATGAAGCCTAGTAGCATCCAAACTGGTCATCAATCTAACAGATGAAAACCATTATAAACTCATTCCAGATCGCCCCAACGAACCCATGCTTTCCATAAATAAATTTATTAGTCTTAAAATTTTATTTAAAATTTTACTTTAAAATTTTCATTACAATATTTTCTTTTTGAAAGTGGAATAATTCCAAATGCATTTTTTAGTTAATGTCGGTAGATTAAAGCGTTAAATGCTATAGTCGTTTCAATTTTTTACAAAATTGGGCGATATTGGAGGCTGTGAAAAGATTATACAGAATCGTTAGGATTTGGAGGAACCGGTTTCTTCAAGGAAAAGCTGTTCCCCTAATTGTTGCATACAAAGAGGTAGACGGTCAGGGATAGAGCCAAATAAATAATACAAAATTGTTTTCTTGACGTCCTAGGTACTAACCTGGATCGTTTACAGTGCAGGCTAAAACAGTAGCTCTAGAGAGAGTACTCAGCCATACCACGGAACGCGCTGAGCCAGTACTGCAGCGTAGGTTTCCCTAATAGATATGTCAGTTATGCGGAGTGTATTTTAAATGGACGTAGAAAACAATAAGGTTGGTTGAATGGGTCATACAGCATCTCCTATCCGCATCCCTTAGTGTCTCAGTAGCGGAAATGCAGGGCAACGTTTTCAATGTATTTATGACACCGAGGTAAAAGAGACGATGGTTTGTTGGCCTCCTTTATTTGCAATCGCTGTAGTCGGCATAGTTGTAGATATTGAAGGCCGGACAACACCACGGTTCTGCGCCTTTTACTGGTACGTGAACGCCTTTGTTTTGGCCATTCACATGCTTGCATAGGCTGCAACACCTGCGCACACTGTAATATCTGCTTCGAGCTGCAACAGTTTGTTACCAAAAGGGGACATTCTTGTTACTGTGTGGAGCCGACAAGAAATGGAGTGCTATTCTTGGACGGAAACCTCAGGCACCCACTGTGCTTAAGGAGCGGCGTTTGCACGTTCAGCGGCTTCTGATTAGTGGAGTACCAGATCCACACCAATTTTCTGCCATCCACAGGTGTCTACAATCATTGACATGTTCTCGTAATGACACACGTGACTAAGTACTACTTCGAAACCCGATGTATTCATTTCGTGTTAAAGTTTAGAAGGCCTGACGAACGCGTTAGTCGACGTACCGTGCGTACACCAGGGTTTGAAGCGGAAGCGTTTGCACTGCTGGAAAACACACCCTCAACAAGCTCGCGGTGTGTTGCACGAGAAATGGGTTTAAGTCATTCCTCAATTTGGTGAGTGTGACATGAAGATGACTTACACCACCTTCAAAGTTTCAAGCACTTAAGGCAGAAGATTTTCCACGTCGAATACAATTCAGCCAGTTGTTTTATGCAAATTATGTGACTCAACAGGAATTTCAGAACTTTTTTTTCTTTTTTACGGGTGAAGCATCCTTCATACGAGAGTTATGTTCAACAGCCACAATCAACACGTGTGGGCTAGGAAAAATCCGCACGCTGCCTTTGTTCGTGGTAACCGAGATGGCCTCACTGTCAATATCAGCTGGTCTCGGCGATTGAACGTAAATATCTACCAGAATATTTTTATGAAATACTCTCAAGAGTTATTTGACATGTTCGACTCAATATGTGATAGCAAATGGGGTACCAACACGATGATGCAACTTCGCACTTTTCACGGGCAGTGCGAATGCATTTGGATGAAGCCTTTGGTGAGAAATGGATAGGACGCAGTGGGCAGGTTGCACTTCCTGTACGTTCCCCGTCTTGACGCCCATTGATTTTTATTCTGGGGGCCACCAGAAATCTGTTGTCTATAAAACACCCACTGACACTGAAGGAGATCTGATAGCCAAATGGCTGCAGCGTCGTTGCAGGGCGTGCATTTAAGTAGGAGGGCGTACATGGCGGCGCGAGAGGCTATTCTACGATTCCTAGCACTGAACGCTAAGGGATGCAGACATCGGTTGCTATGTGAAAGACGCATGTTATAACCCACTCATAAATCCTCAAATTTTCTACATTCACTTCAGATACATCCTGTATATGTGCTGCGCTTTAAACATTGCAGTCCTTTTGTTTGGAATTTTCTTGATAATGGGCTTTAGGAGTTTTATAGATGGGCATTCTTGAGGCATATATTAATAATTTAGGGTGCAATTGAAAAAAGGTAACTGGGCTGGTTACAAGTTCTAGAAATGCAATAGTTGTCAGGACCGATTATGCACAGCCGAGTAGAGGGTTTGAAGCAGAGGCTCCGACGGTTCTCTGACGGTGTTGGCTGCAGTGCCATTGATTTCCGCCACAGGGTGGTAGGGTTCCGGATTCAGTTGATTCGGTCAGGCGTCCACTACATGCAGGAAGCGGCTACAAGGGTAGCGAGGGCTGTGTCGTGGACGGGGGGGATGATCCGTTAGAGGCTCTCGGAAGTATTCAAATCGGCTTCAGTCTCAACGGGTGCATTCCACACACAGGAATAACGCAGATGTAAGAAACATCTGTCTAAGGGAGGTAAACTGTTGCTGCTCTTCGGGGAAAATCTGGTTTTCCGCGATCGTACAACTGTTTACCAAATCACTGAGAAAAATCACGAGCCAATTGTCACTTACATAAAAGTTTGTCAGAATGACCTGTTTATGACTTACATTATCTCATTCTCAAGCACTGAACACGAATATCAAATTATGGGATTCCGAGGAACCAAATATGCAGTTCCCATAACTAATTTATGTGTAATTCCATGTCAACTCAACACAGTTTACATTAAAACTTTATCTCACTATCTCAAATTTCGTGTACTGGTAACCATCTTATAGGGATAGAAAAATACAAAATATCAACTTATCAACTTGATATCTCATATGGTTCCAAAATTACAGCTGGTGAAAGTTTCTAAAAGACACTTACAATGACCTGTTTCTGAAACTTTAAACTGCTATAGGGACTCTCCGAATCAAGCTAGAAAGATGGGTGTGGTGTCATTTTGCAGCATTTTTCAAGCTCTTTCCAAAAATATAGAACACTACAAGTTTCATAAAAAATTCAAAATAAAGAAATGTAATAATTGTGAAATAATCTGAGATATCAAGTTGATATTTTTTCTTTTTCTTTCTTTATATGGGGGTATAAGTAGATCAAATTTTATAGAAATCGGAGATGATGAGGTAAAATGACTATGTTAAGTTGACATGTGAAACTAGTACGTCATTGGGCAACGTCATTAAGAAAATACATGGAACATACATACTTTGTCAATTGCGGTAACCCCTGAAAAAAAAAATGAAATGAAAACGCTTAGTCAAAAAGCCTTAGAAACTGGTTATAACGTGGGATTAATGTATGGGTTGGATAAGGCGGAAGAAACCAGCATGCCGAGAAAAACTCGCAAAAATAAAGAGGCCAACTGAAGTTTGTATCTTGAAACATGTGGGATATATCCGTGGTGACATATATGATTTTCAGTGGTGAACTGACACTACGTGAAATGTTCAGCTCTCGTCCTATGATGTTTTTACACGGTGTGATGAGGCACCAGCAAGTAGCTCGGTCGTTCCACATAATAGCTGACATAGCCATTGTATACACGTAGCCATCAGAAAGCAACACCAAGAAGTAGCGGAGATTTCGCAGCCAAATTTTGTTTTAGAGTTAAGTTGTCATGTAACTGGAAGCACAGAATCTGCAGTGATTGGAATGGAGAAATCGTTATTTTGTCGTCATTTTGGCTACAACCACTGGTACACGTCTCGACATTGAATCAAGGAAGACCGGGATGTGTTGCTGGTGTATAGCTGGTTCCACAAATTGCCAGAGTTGCTCTCCTGTATCAGCGGGAGGTGTTTCCCGGGCCATTCGTTTTGGATAGGCGAGAGATCGGGAGAACAAAAAGGCGAATGCAGCAGTGCAATGTGATGGGCGATGTGGAAGTATAGAAAATTACCTGCCACGTGTTGTCGAACATTGTCCCGTTGCCATGTGTCCGTGGGCAAAGGCAAAAGAGGGCAACAGGCTCCAACATTTCAGAATGACGATGACTGGTTACTACACGGGCAGAGGGTTGTGAGAGTGGCATTCAATACCAGCGCAAACTGTGCGCCAGGGAGTACAATGGTGAAGTAAGTCAGCCGAAGTACGTGATTGGCTAGTCCGTGGAGGTGTGTTAAGCCCACGTGCCTGGGGTGGCGTAAGGGTTTAGCGCAACTTCGCAGTAAACTGGAGGTCGCGGTTTCGAGTCCCTGTCCAAGGAACGATATTAATATGTCTATGTTGTTAATCAGTAGCTGAGACTGAGAAAAAGGAACAGAAAATGAAAAGAAACGAAATGAAATGAAAATCAGTTAAAATCCAAACCCTAATACAGAGAGCAGAACCAGTAAGAAAGGTCTCTCACGCTAGTGTTTCCAAACTCTGATCCGACTATCGCCGTAGTGAAAACTGAGTTTGGAACGCCATTCTTTTCCTGAAGAACCTCGGTTCTACCTGCACTACGACGATGTTCTGTAGCCTTATTATGGTTCGAACTGGTATTGGATACCACTCCCCTCTATAACGAATTTCCAGAGCACTAACCAGTCAGTGTTACTTCTCTTTGGCGTTGGAAGCTGTAGTCGTCCCATACATACGAAGACGTCTGGCGGCTGCCACGCAACAAGATAATACGGGACGCTGTGTGGCACGCGATGTTCCAACCTCCTACGTACATTTTCCGTCGGACTGTATTGCTGTCTTGCTCTCCCTATTATATCTCCCACCTATCGAAAACGTCTGGTAGGTGATTGTAGTAATAGGGGAGTCGGGCTACACCACCAACTGTGACAAAAGTTCAGCTTTGGCAATAAGTGGAAACAACAAGGACTGGTATACTACAACCGCACTTAATATTTAGTGTCGAGACGTGTATAGCCAACAAAGCTGGGAGATTTCAGTACTGACTTCATGGTCTTCCTCATTTCAAACGGCGCAGTATTTTCAATCATTGTTGATTGTACTACGTGTTTTCTTCCAAATAAATATGGATATCATATCTCCATTTCTTCTTGTAGTTCCAGTTTCGATAGCTAGCACTATATATTAAAATATGCATGTTGCCAATAGTCGGCTGTTTATTATATTTATAACTTTACCGGTTTCGCTTTTGAACCATCATCAGAAAAGTAAATTAAACAGACTGATTACGTTGGTACATTGCCTCCCACCATATCGATGTTAATTAATAAAACATACGTAAAAGGCCGCCACTTGACATTGTCTTGATGATAAATCGAGCTGTCGTATGTGAACCAAGAAATGTCACACTATTTCTGTAAATCCAACTTGGTTTCCAAAAGCCAAAGGCATTTTTGCAGCTTTGAAAAAAAAAAATGTGAAATTGTCTGTAAAATAAGTTACGCGGCTGACATTTTGGCGATATTACTTTTGCCGCGCAAGTCGCTTTGCCTTCGTCTTCTGAAATACGACATAAGACATAGCAGTGCTAGTTTCTCCCGCCATTTAACATGAAAAAAGTTGAACCACCCGTGTATAAACAGAACACTGAGTGCAGATCATGAATAAGGGCTCTTGCTCACTCAGCTAGAGATGCTTTCGCGAAATGATGTTTAATTTACTGCTTGTATAAGACGTGACAGTTGTAAAAGCTGCTTTTCTTGAATTCTCTGAAAAGACAGTTTCCGAGCAACGTTTATGATGATGGAAAATTCTCATTTTACAATTATCCATCAATTTAGATCAGTGGATCCCAAAATGTGGGATCTACTCGCGCGGGTCGCCACAGGACTGTATAATATCTAAGTAGAAGAGCTTAATTACTGAAAAAAATATTTACACGCGGACTGCTTTATGATCTGAAAAATCGTGTGCAGAACCAGTCGTGAACAAGAAACCAATGAAGCTAAAAATGTACTCGTGGCGATACTAGAACAATGCAGTAGTAGCATTTCTTCGTAATTGCGGCAGGGGAGAGAAGATTTGGAGAAGCACATGAACTTCTTTTAAAAATGTCGATCAATGTGATTACATACTTTATAGACATACCGTTGAAAATCACTGAGTGACGAGTACATACTCCCTGCCACCTTCGCGGAGGCATGCATTTTCTTTTATTTTGTCCTTCAGTATGATGAGTCACAATAAAATTGCAATCAGAATTCATCTTTTATCCAGTATCTTGGGATTTAACGACAATGCTGAATGAGGGGCTACTGTGAAAGAGCACACACTGTCTAAAAACTGAACAGGGAGTCTATACTGACCTGGTGACATATTTAACGCTCTCCTGTTGCTTGTTGTACCGAGTCATAACGCTTGAAGTACCCTCCACCACATATAAAATTTTATTGCACTATCTCCGTAATGACATTTATTGCTGCCTTTTGTCATTTCTATAATTTATTCTAAAAGCGTAACTAAGCCGTCATGGCGTGTATGAATGGGTTACAAGACATTCTTAGTTATGCTGTTTGAATCATTAGTTTTAGGCTAGTATCTCCATTGCAGTAATAACACCATGTCTTAAGTGGACTAATGCTTTTGCCGCTGTTCTTCATTTTCCGAGAAAGCCAAATCAATTTCGGCAGTCTGAGAACTCGTAATTGAGATAATTGCCGTACTGTTTCAGCTAAGTGTTTTAACGACTCCCTTCTGCCCGGAGAGATGAAACAGTACAGCCCGCTTCCGGCCCACGGAATAAACTTAATTAGACCGATGTGCCAGTTTCGCAGAGCACTCTTGGTGGCGACTTTCCTCCACTTATTATCTGAGATAAAGTTTTCCCCGCACAGAATTAGGAACTACTGTAGAGCGTGTGGAGTTGTGGCATAGCAACGCTGACGCCGGTTTTCGGAAAAAAAATTGCTCTTATTACTGATGATTTACAACTTTTTTCTTATTAGAGAAACTTAGGTTTTAATGGCCGTTTCAAGATTACTCAATTCTTATAGGCCCTTAAGATTCTGCATAAAATTTAAGAATAATATTATTATATGTCATCCTATTAGTTTTGTGTCCCAGCCTCGTCGCCGCTTTTGGTGTCTCTTTTCCGTAGTAGGTGTCGGTGGCCGAGTGGAATGAGACCGACACAGGAATAAAGATAGCACGCTGGTTTAGGTACGGAGGGGAGCAGCCAGAAACTAGAAACACTAGAGCAAATTAGAACGAGATATATATTGCACAGACTTAACTTTTACATAGTACTGCAGAATGTTGATACATAGTTGAGCTAGAGTCCTGCCTAGTGCCTAACTGATAGCCAAGTCTTCACTGGTGCCTATCGGATTCCGAAGTCTTTACTGGTTCCTAACTCAGTCCCAAGTGAACGATGTCGTTCACTGGTGGCCACGAGCGGAGTTGCCGCAGAGGGCGCTCGTGGCTGTCGTCGTAAGAACGCCGCGCCGTGCGTGCATGGCGGCGCGCGGCGAAAGTAGGTGGCGTGCACTTTGGACTTGTGCGACACCACACCCCTCCCCCCCAAACCGCCGCGCCATCATGGCGTAGGGCTGAGGGCCACGGCGACGGCACTGGGAGGAGGGCCTGGGCGGGGGCGTTACTGGTGGGACGGGCGTCGTAGCTGAGGCTGGGATCGAGACGCCGTCCGCGCCCCGGCATCCGCCTTGCGATCCTCCAGGAAACCCGGCGAAACCTGAGGAAGGGCGCACACCCCCGCCCAGAGGGAGCAGGTCATCTTCTGAGTTGCGTGGCCCAAGCTGGGGGGGCCCGCACGGTCCCGGAGTCCCTCTCGGTGACGCTGTCATCTGCGACGGCGACGGAGGCGGAGGGGCCGACTGCGTAAGAGGCGCGTCGACATCCATCGGGAGCTCGTAGCCCGAGGAAGCTGGGCCCGGCGGCGAGCGATGTGGCTGTGCTCCCTGGCGGTGAACTGGGTCTGGAATCAAGAAACCGGAGACAGGATCGCGCGGCCTGTGCAAGCGCAATTGGTTTGCGTGGCGCCGCAGCTCCGACCCTGTGGAAGAACGTACAACATACATATTGCGACCGAGCACGCGCTGAATGGTGCCTGGCAACCACGTCTTCTTCATACCAGCAAACACCCTGTACAGCACCGGCGTAGAAACCTGAAAACGCGTAGCGCCATACGAACCGACTCGGTGCGTGGGAGGCTGCAGCAGGTGAAGGAGAGTGCGGTGACGGCGGCCGTGTAGCAGCTCGGCAGGAGACGGGCCGTCACGTGGCATGCATCGATACGCAGACAGGAAAATGTGAAGAGCTTGCTGCCTGGAGTGCTGACCTTTCATCTTCTCCATGTGACACTTGAATGTTCGAACGAAACGTTCTGCTTCACCATTGGACTGAGGGTGAAAAGGTGCAGTGGTAATATGCTGAATGCCATTGACACGACAAAACTGTTGAAATTCCGCACTAACAAACTGAGGTCCATTGTCACTGACGATAGTTTCAGGCAAGCCTTCGATGCAAAACACTGATGTTAAGGCACTGATTGTACTAGAAGCTGTCGTTGAGTTCATGGCAATCACAAAAGGAAACTTGCTGAAAGCGTCTACAACAATTAACCAGCGCGTATTCCAGAAAGGTCCGGCAAAGTCAATATGTAAACGTTGCCATGGTCCCTTGGGGCGTGGCCAGTCTGAGAAACGCTGTGGAGGAGCTGCCTGATGCTCCGCACAAACTGTACACTGTGATGTCATGCTCTCTATCTGAGCGTCCATACCAACCCAGGTACAATGACGTCTGGCCAATTGCTTAGTCCTAACAATACCCCAATGTCCTTGATGCAGGAGGCGTAACACTTCTCGTTGCAGGGAACGAGGTAAAATCACTCTTGTTTGGTCGTTGTCCGTATGTAACAACAGAAGACCCTGACCTAAAGATAATGCATGACGTTGTGCAAAATAACGTCGAACCAGAGGCCGATCAATGTCTTTGGCTCTGGCAGGCCACCCTGAGCGAACAAAACGTGCTACCACACTTAGGTCTGCATCCGCAGCTGTTTCCTGTGCAACCCGACGAGAGTTCAAAGGAAAGTCTGCGACAGCGGAAGCATCTCTGGAGTCTATCTGACAACATGCCATTTCTGAAGAATCAAATGATACATCCTGGCCAACCGGAAGTCGGGAAAGTGTGTCCGCGTTGGCATGTTTAGTGGTAGGTCGGTACAAAATCTCATACTGATAATTTGACAATATCAAGGACCATCTCTGAAGCTTTTGTGCCGTTCGTGGCGGAATTGGATTTGTGGGTGAGAACAATGACGTAAGAGGCTTGTGGTCTGTCAACAAATAGAATTTTCTGCCATAGAGATAATGATGAAACTTTGTGACGCCGTAAATGATTGCTAAGGCCTCCTTTTCTATCTGACTGTAATTCTGTTGCGTCGGCGTCAGTAGCTTGGATGCAAAGGCAATAGGACGATCGTGACATCCAATACGATGTGACAAAACTGCACCCACACCGTACGACGAGGCATCAACTGCTAGCACTACAGGCTTCTGTGGGTCAAAGGGAACCAAACATGCATCACTGATTAGTGCAGACTTTAAGTTGTCAAAGGCAACCTGGCAATCTTTGGACCATACAAAAGGAACATTCTTCCTACGTAAGTGATGCAGTGGAGCTGCAATCTGAGAGGCATGGGGAATAAACCTGAAATAATAGTTCAACTTTCCCATTACTGCTTGCAATTCGTGCACATTCTTAGGAGGAGGCAAGTCTTTGATTGCTCGAAGATGTGACTGTAAGGGATGTATTCCTTGGGCATTAATCACATGGCCTAGGTACTCTATTTCAGTTTGAAAAAACGAACACTTTGCTTTATTGCAACGTAGACCTGCTGCAGTCAAAACTTTGAAAAGGCACTCCAGGTTTGCTAAATGTTCTTCAACTGTACGTCCGGATACCACAATATCATCTAAATAGTTCGAGCAACACGGTACAGAAACTGTCAGCTGTTCCAAAAAGCGCTGAAAAATAGCGGGAGCGGAAGAACTGCCAAAGGGTAGGCGTTGAAATTGAAAAAGGCCCATTTGAGTATTAATGACGAAAAACTTTTTGGACTCGTCATCAAGTGGAATCTGTAAGTATGCCTCTGCTAAATCAATCTTAGAAAAGAAGCGAGACTGTCCTAATTTGTCCGTAAGTTCGTCAGGTCTGGGCAGGGGATAAGTGTCTACAATTGTTTGACTGTTCACTGTTGATTTGAAGTCCGCACAGAGACGAAGTTTTCCTGACGGCTTGGGTATAATTACTATAGGCGAGGCCCACTGACTCGCAGAAACAGGAGAAATCACCCCACTATCTTGCCAACGTTTAAGTTCTTCGGCAACTGTATCACGCAAAGCGATAGGCACTGGTCTAGCTTTACGAAATTTTGGAACTGCAGATTCTTTTAAAGTTACATGTGCCACTAAGTCTTTTGCACAACCTAGTTCCGGCGAAAACAAGTCACTATATTTGTCACACAATGCATTGATTTTATCCTGAGGCACTATTGACGAAATTTGAAGCACATCTCTTTGAATTGATAAACCAAACAAGTCAAAAGCATCTAGTCCAAAAATGTTCTGTGTCGATTTGGCCTTAAGAACTACAAAAGCAACTGTTTTTGTTACACCTTGAAAAGAGGCGGGCAGGCTACACGTTCCTAGCACGGGAATATTTTGACCTGTATAAGCTGTTAACACTTGCTGTGACGGCGACAATTTTGGCGAACCCAGAAGTTCATAAGTATCTTTATTTATTAATGTTACAGCGGAACCAGGATCAAGCTGAAATTGCACCGTCTTATTTTCTATGAAGAGAGTCACAAACAGTTTTTGCTTGCGGCGCTCGACAGGTGCGCGAATGTGGGCAACGTCTGCTACGGTTTGTTTACTGCGCTTGCGCGGGCCGCGTAGTGAAGGAAGCGGCGTAGACTCGGCACATAGATTAATATCACTGTCACTAGATGGCACTACCGCCGGATAGGCGTCCGCGCAAGCATGCGAAGCTACTCCAGATTTACTAACTACTGCATTACACTTTTCAGTAGCTGAACCAAGTGTACTGTTACTAGCTACACAGTACTGGGAACTTTTACAATAAGAAAATGCAGAAGGCACTAGGTTCACTACAGGTTTGCACTGTACATTGTCACTTCGCTTGTCCCGAACCCTTTTCCGTTGCACTGTTTTACGCGCTCGTCGGCGCTTGCTACGTGGTGCACTATATAGTTTTGCCATAGGCGCAGAACTACTTCCTTGCAATTGAGATCCAAGGAAAGCACTGTTCAATTCCACAGCCCGTATAACATTTACAGAATGAACTGTTCTCGCACTCTGCGAAGCACTGTTTCTAACGGTACCGTTCTTTGAGTTTTTAATTTGCATACACACAGACTGTACATGTCCTGATTTGCCACATTGATAACAGGTTGCGTTGCGACTAGGGCAATGAGCACGCTTGTGGCGAGACACACACTGGGGGCAAGATTTACGTACATTTTTCTGAAATGAGCGTTGACGCCCGTTATTCAAATCACTGTTTCTAACACGACGGGGCGACTTTTGTGTCGCACTTTTACACTGGCTACTGTTCACTGTCTGTTCAGCACGGCCTGTACTATTGTAAGAATCACTAGTGCTACACTGAGAACTACGGCTAGGAAAGCGACCGTTGCGGCGAACTGAATTAACACTGTGGCTTTGCATTTCTACATCTTCAAAGTCAAAAGTATCATGCGCATCTATAAGCTGCAGTACAGTGTCTAATGAGGGGTCAGACTGTTTCAGAATTGCTGCTCTAATTCTCGGGTCCTGAATATTCTGCGTAATCGCATCCCTCAACATCATGTCACTATACGAAAGTCCACAAGAGCAAGTAAATTTACATTTGCGGGTTAAGCCCTTCAATTCCGTAATCCACTTTTCGTGTGACTGCTGCGGTAATTTTTTAAGTCTGAAAAATCGGTACCGTGCCGCAGCTACGAGAACTTTTCTCTCATAATGAGCATTTAGTGCCTCTACTATTTGTTCAAAGTCTACATCACGAGGAGATACGTCGGGGAAAAGTTTTTTCACTAACACGAAGGTGTTGGTGCCCACCACAGATAATAGCAGATGCTTCACTTTCTGACCTGTAATTTGATGAGCCGCGACGAGTTCTTGAAACTGTGCGAAGTAGTCGCTCCATTCTTCCTCACGTTCGTTGTACTGGCGAAACGTAGGAAGCGTTGCGGCGGCAGGTGTGGGCTGCTGAAGCGGCGGCTGTTGTTGTTGGTTAGCTGCTTGCGCTGTGAGCTGGGCCACAGCCTGCAGGAGTTGTGTTATTTGCGCCGTCTGTAACTGAATAATTTCCATTAAGTTTGGGTTCGGGGTAGTGGCCATGCTGACCGATTAGGCGCCGCGCATACAAGTAAATTATAACAAACCACAAATGCAATATGGAAGAGGACGCTCTGCAACAAAAAATTCCACAAACACGTAACAAAATATCTTCCCCCAAAATTCTTATAATAAGGGTGGGTGGGCGGGAGCAATTTCTGCGTGCTCCGACTGTTGCTGTCTGGCTGCTGCAAGCGGGCTGGTCCACGGATCGTCTATCACTCCTCGTCGTCACTTTTGTGTCCCAGCCGCTTTTGGTTCTCTTTTCCGTCGTAGGTGTCGGTGGCCGAGTGGAATGAGACCGACACAGGAATAAAGATAGCACGCTGGTTTAGGTACGGAGGGGAGCAGCCAGAAACTAGAAACACTAGAGCAAATTAGAACGAGATATATATTGCACAGACTTAACTTTTACATAGTACTGCAGAATGTTGATACATAGTTGAGCTAGAGTCCTGCCTAGTGCCTAACTGATAGCCAAGTCTTCACTGGTGCCTATCGGATTCCGAAGTCTTTACTGGTTCCTAACTCAGTCCCAAGTGAACGATGTCGTTCACTGGTGGCCACGAGCGGAGTTGCCGCAGAGGGCGCTCGTGGCTGTCGTCGTAAGAACGCCGCGCCGTGCGTGCATGGCGGCGCGCGGCGAAAGTAGGTGGCGCGCACTTTGGACTTGTGCGACACCACAATTAGACCTTCGATGTCTATGACGATAAGCTTCATACTAGAAGTCCGGTGGACCTGAGTAGTGACAGTATTTCATCCGATCGCTACTTTCACCACTGACAATAATTAAATATTATAAATACGAAATTACTCTGTGATTTGGCGATCACATTAAGCTGTAAATAAACCTTGTTACCTTTTGACTAAGTCGGTTGAAAGGACAGAGAATGGCAAGGTTTAGTAGGACCTGGTCTTGGAAAGCTCACCGCGTTGAAACGAATATTCTCGTTAGAAAAATATTGTTTGAGTGCCGTCTTATAAAGAACAGAGAACAAGTCAGTCTATAACAAGTATTTACACGCGCAGACGGCGCTTGGTTCATTTACTTGACCGCAGATGCGATCATTTGTTCGATCTGACGCGGAGTATCCGTAATGGCCACCATGATCTTTTTCATAGTCCAGACGATTCACTGTTAGTATGTCACAGCTAGAAGTATGACCAACTTGGCTTTGCTGCCAGCAACTTGATGTATGCAATGCTTTAATTCATCGCAGTCGTCAGGCCGCCATTTGCTAAATCGTGAACGATTTACATGTCGAGTTTACCATGTAAATGAATTGCATTATTTTTGAGGTCATAGCTTCTGATGGGTCTAATCTTTAGCATCGTTCTTTATTATGGAGGCAAAAAGTAAAATTATTTTATCGTTCTTGATAGACTAACATTTTGCTGGATGTATAAAGAATCTCTCACCTCACTCAGGACGATTTCAGTGTCCTTCGTGTTTTAATGTGCGGTGGCAGTCGGCTAGTATGAGCAGCACGGACTAATTACGCAAATGATGGACGGACGTCGTCAGCTGCTCAGGGAATCTCTCTCTGGAATTTAATACACCCTTCTAATTAGGAAACGTCATTGACACAAATAGGAAGGAAACGGATATGCTGATATGATTGGTTTCAATAAGTTAAATTGAGTTAAATTGACATTATCAAATCATTTATATACAAGGAATACAGAGCCATTCCCTGAAAGTGCATAACCGTTGCCTCGTTAAAAATGAGTTTGTGTTCTATGTATATGAATGATGTGAAGATGGCAATATAACTGGCAGAAACCGCTAATTTCATTGCACAAGTTTGCTTGCGATATGGGCCAATGTTGTTTTATAGTACGATATCAAGGCCCAAGAATAAGCCCTACAGTGATGGTGGAAGGAAGTCTGAGCTATACCGTAATCTTGTGCATCACAGGAAGAACTGAGCAGAAAGCGTATTGAACATCACTCATGAACAACAATTTTAGCCCACTCTTATTTAATAATTCGCATCTAGCAGACATTTTCTCATTTGGGTAGTTGCAGGCTCGATCGCCATAAAGTGTCACCCAAACAAATATTCAATAACTCAATGATACAATGAAGCCAAATAATGTTACAATTAAAAAAATTAACAAATTACTAGGTTCGAAAGTTATTAAAGGCGATCTTAACTCGAATGAAAAAAGCGAACATTAATTTATAGCAATTTCGGAAAATTAAATCCAATCCCAAAAGTATGCCATAAAAATATTTACCGTACATACAACTTTAGCAAATGATTTCTAGAGTTTCGGAAGGCACTGTACCGCTCAAACGTCTTGTAATCAAACTGCTTGCTTATGAAATATCGCCACAATTTTGTGATTGGATTTGAGATTTCCTGTCAGAAAGGACACGGTACGTTGTAATTGATGAAAAGTCATCGAGTAGAACTGTGGTGACATCTGGCGTAGCCAGGGCCCCTACTGTTTCTTATTTTTAGAAACGATTTAGGAGACAATCTGAGTAGCTCCCTTAGATTGTTCGCGGATGACGCTGTCACTTATCGGTTAGTAAAGTCACCCGAAGATCAAAAGCAACAGCAAAATGATTTAGACAAGATATCTGCATGCTGCAAAATTTGGCAACTGACCCTTAATAATGAGAAGTGTGAAGTCATCTATATGACCACTAAAAGACGTCTGTTAAATTTCATTTACGCGATAAATCGTTCAAAACTACACGCCGTAAATTCAACTAATTACCTGGAAGTAACAATTACAAACAAATTAAATGGGAAAGAACACATTGAAAATATTTCAGGGCAAGCTGACCATAGCCTACGTTTCATTGGCAGAACACTTAGAAGATTCAACAGTTCCACTAAAGAAACTGCCTGCATTACACTTGTGTGACCTATTTTCGAGTATTGTGGGATCCCTACTTTTGTGTCCCAGCCTCATCGCCGCTTTTGTGTCTCGTTTCCGTGGTAGGTATCGGTGGCCGAGTAGACAGACCGACACAGGTATAAAGGACGCACGCTTGTGCA
Source organism: Locusta migratoria (assembly GCA_026315105.1). NCBI lineage: Eukaryota > Metazoa > Arthropoda > Insecta > Orthoptera > Acrididae > Locusta > Locusta migratoria. The sequence continues at coordinate 433,323,553 of CM048747.1, forward strand.
GGTACGAAGGTGAGCAGCCAGTGGGACAGCAGAAACTAGAAACATTAGAGTAAATTAGAACGAGATATATATTGCACAGAATTTATACAATACTTAACTTTTACATAGTTCAGTACGGCAGAATGCTGATAAATAGTGGAGCTAGGGGCGTGCCTAGTGCCTATCCGATAGCCAAGTCTTCACTGGTGCCTATCTGATTCCGAAGTCTTAACTGGTTCCTATCTCAGTCCCAAGTGAACGATGTCGTTCAGTGGTGGCCACGAGCGGATTTGTAGCAAAGGGCGCTCGTGGCTGACGTCGTAAGAACGCCACGCCGTGGCGCGCGGCGAAAGTAGGTGGCGCGCACTTTAGACTTGTGCGACACCACACCTACCAAGTGGGACCGACAGACGATTTAGAGAAAGTACAGTGAGGGGTAGCTCGTTTTGTATTATCGCGATATAGGGTAGAAGGTGTCACGGAAATGGTGCACGAGTTGGGATGGAAATCATTATAAGAAAGGCGTGACTCGTTGCTACGAGGTATATTTGCCAAATTTCTTTCACTAACTTTCTCTTCCCAAATCGAACATATTTTGTTAACACCCACCTACATGGAAGACATGATCATCAAAATAAAATGAAAGAAATCAGATCGGAAACGATAAGATTTGGGCGGTTTCTATTTTTTCCGCGAGCTATTAGAAAATGGAACTGTACAGAAACATCGTAAAAGCGGTTCGACGAACCCTCTGCCATGCACTTCAATGTGACTTGCAAAGTATTTATGTAGACTGGTATTGCCTGTGGTCGAAATTCGACCAGTTGTGTTTGCAAAGCCAAGAAAATGAAAACATTTTTTATGTAATTGGAATTTATTGAGCACTGCAAATTTATAGGTTTTATGTGAATGTTATGAGAACAGGTGAAAGAAAGGGCAAAAGAGGAAACTTTAGAATGAGAGACACAAATGAGGAAATTAAATGCATCATTTCAAAATTTAAGAGGCGCGTCGAGTACTCAATACACCACCTTCTATCGTAAATTACAATTCCCTTACGAACCAGGTAAATATTTGTATTTTGCAATAACATTGCTATGCTGCAGCACTAAGAAATTCCCCTATGGTGTACTCAGAATCCCAGCACGCCCGCTCGACGGTTAAGTCTTCATTCAAATTTGTAGCTGAAATGTTTGCAACACTCACTTCGCTATTAGAAAATCCCAGTTCGGTTACCGTTTTTCAATAAAATTATGTTCTTATGGAAAATCAAAAGCGACACTTGAAATGTATTATTTAAAGCAATTGCTCTTTAAAAACATTAATTGAAATTATTGTAATGAATCTGAATATAATAATAATGCGTTTATAAACTGAATTGTTTAATTATATTTAAAAACTTTATTTAAAAGTTAAGAATTGAAGATTACGAAGAATTAAGGAAAAACGAGAGGTAGTGGGACTCGAACCCGGGACCTTAAGATTGGAACTCCAAGTGTTAACTGACCTTTCTTTTAACATTTTATTGCATTTATTTCTTTAAAGTACATTAATTAAACATTTAAAGTACATTAATTAATTATTACATTGGTTTCGTCACTTTTATGTTAACAACTAACACACAGGAACCATCCTCTCTTCCTCACTTGTTTTCTGTTCGGTAACGGGGATTACTTGGTTTTAGTTGTTTGCCGTGGTTGTCCAGATCTGGTTCTTCTCGTGTGCCCTTGAAGCCAGCGTCATGGCCCACGCCTGCTGAGCACATTGGATAAGCAGTCCAACGGCCGGCCTCAGTGGCAGAGCGGTCTGCGGCGTGCCAGTCACGTTCTGCACGGCCACTATGGTCGGGGGTTTGAATCCCCCCTCGGTCATAGATGTTTGTGCCATCTTTAGTGTAAAGTAGTTCGTAAGTGGTTTGTAAGTTTAGGAACTGATGAGCCCGTAGTTAAATCCCGTAAGCTTTACAAACGCCTTAACCACTTTTTTTTTCTTTCATATGCCATTTCCTTATAAAATGTTCAAATGTTTGTATAGTCTATGGGACTTAACTACGGGGTCATCAGTCCCTAAACTTACAAACTACTTATGAACTACTTACGAACTAGGACGGCACAAATATCCATGCCCGAGGGGGGATTCGAACCCCCGACCCTAGTGGCCGTGCAGACCGTGATTGGAGCGCTTTAGTACCCTCGGCCACCGCAGCCGGCCATTTCCTTAAATTTCAGATTCCCTTGACCGATCTCAATTCTTATTTTTCTTTGCCTCGATGTTAATATTATTATATCGAACGCATTCATCTACGTAGTTATGTCTGCCTAATTTAGCTTACAACGCTGTTTCGTGGTTCTGTTAAGGCCTTCACGGCTACCGTAGCAGCCACGGGGACCACGAAGTCCCCACCGAACTGAGCTAATTTTATCTTAATCAACATAACACTTAAAACGCGTTATAATACAGTGGCAAACGTTATGGAGAATTTGATGATTCTAAAATTTATTTTCCCTTTTACCACTCTTAACGTCTATGTGTGCACATAATTTTTATATTTGTAACATCTATGATAAACCACCTTTCTAACTATGTACATTTCATTGGCATTCTTGTATGATTAATGTTAAAGATCTTTACCCTGCGTTTCGTGTTAGCATCTTTATTATATAATGTAGATGTGGTAGAAAGCAGTAACATTGTAATATTTAACTCGTAATATAACCTGGCTTTACACGTAGACAACAAGAGATTACAACGATCCAGAAATGTATTTACCAAATGGCAGTCTCCACAGTAGTCCTGGACAGGCATCCGGACACGGCTCCTGCTACCGCCAGCTTGAAGGTCCAACGCCCGCGCACTCACAAATCCGGCCAGAAGCTGACTCAATAAGAAACGCATCGGAACAATACGTGACAGATTAGATGTAATAAGTAACAAACTCCGATACCAATTGGAAGACAGTTTACTAGCGCTGAGTAAGAAATCTATAAATGATAGTGCGATCATAGTTGAGCGTGTTATGAGTACCTTGATACTGCCACGGCTCAATGTGATCTCAGACTCTAAGGAAGGGTCGTGTCGCAAGTGCTTTCCATGCAGAAATATCAAAATGGGCTTCCCTCTATCGTTCTGTTGTTCCAACGACCGCACTGCAAAAGAGATTAGAATTAGTAGCAGGAAATCGCGAATAGCGTCTCGAGTCCCGCACCGGCACAAATTTTAATACCTCGTCAACAGATTGTACAACTGATGCTAAATAATATTCGCAAATGCCAATACAGTTCTCTTAACAGTTTTCATTTAATTTTTAGCATTGATAAACTTTCTGTATATGAATGCATCAAAATATTATAGCCCAACAAAAATTTAGGTTTTGCACGTGTGTTATTACTTTATTTTACAATATTGTATTTGTAATACATGAAAAGATTAGACATGGTTTTGAAAACTAAATACACTTTTTACATAAATAATTCAATACTGCATGACCCAAACTACACGATATCTCTTATTAACACCTATATTTGTAACTCATACCAAACTGTTTTTGTTCCGTGTCGTTGTGGTTTCTGTTAGAAGTGTTATTGTTGTCACCTTTAGACTGTAAGAAAAAAGAGCAAGTATAGGCTTTCTGCAGTTAGGTCTCATTTCAAACTAAGCAGTGTTTGCATAAATCTTTCGCTAAGAGCCCCACACTAGCTGCCATTCTTCTGCCAGTAGCGTGGCCGTGCGCTGCGCTCATTTTCTCGCGGTGTCTTTCTCCCCACCCCTCTCCCCACCTCCTCCTCCGTGAGCAACTAATAAAGCATATTCACTTAACGCTAACGGTGATTCCAGAAAAAGAAATGTTGGACACAATCTGTGGCATTTAGGGCTGCCAGAAGTTAGTGAACGTTTTTCCACGGGCGACCTACATGCTGCTGCTGGAATTCCCCTCCTAATAGAGCGTTTCTAAAATCTGGCAAGGGCTTTCTGTGAGAGTTCTTCCACATCTCGAAACGAACTTATTCGGTTCCTAGGTCTGTTTGACATTTCCCGCGACAAACACAAGCGACTCCTGACTATCTTTGATCTTTAGATCAAAGAGGAAAACCCTAATTTAGTAAACAGTAAAAGATACACACACATAACACAGTACACTGCGGAGTAAATGCCAGCTGGCTACAAACTCACAAATTTACTCCCTCACAGAGAGGGAAGCAAAGGAGTGAGCAATCAGTGGATTTAGGACTGCGAGAAGTTAGTGAACAACGTTTCTAACTTCATACTTCGTCCTTGAACCAGAGGCCGTGAAGAGGTCTAAGACGGATTGTCCAGCGAGCAAGCAATGATTGGTTATCAGCTTAAAGGAGAGAAGAGTTCTTAAGGAGCTCAAAAGTTTCTGGATAAAAAGCTAACGGAAGTGAGCCGAGCTTCCAGCATATTCAGGCTTCACCGACGTGTCGATGTCTTTCTCACACAACATCTTTCATTAAAGTTTTGTTAAAAGTCCTGTAATATTAGCTTACATGAACTATGAACTACAGTTACTTTGCAGTCCGAAATGGTCACATCCCATGACTAAACACCGCTGAACACCGCGGAACATGTCCTGGAAAATTTGTATGAAATTTTACTGTGGGATGCTGTTCAAAAGTCTAGTTGCGTTTCGCTAGATGTCCTCATGTGCATCCGCTGTGAAGTAGCCATCGAATCGTGACTAAGAGGACAACAATTAACAATTGTCACGTCTACAGAAGCCGCAATTCTTAATTATAAACATCATTCCTTTAACCATTTCTCGTTTATAATACGTATTGTCGTAATATTTATATGGATTAAATTTTTAAATATATTGACTCACATGAAGTGCTTTGCATTTTCTTTAAAATAAAAATTTTAATTTTTTTATACATTTCGTCTTAATTTTAACTGCACTAGTATGGTTTGTAACCCAATCATAAATGAAAGATTTTAATTTTTGTATTTTAATTTTGCTGTATTGGAATATGATAATAATGAAGTTCATGTGCACTGTACAGGGCACCACATAACCGGAGTACTTTTCTTAAAAATTACCTCACTGTGAAATTTGTATGCTGCCATATACACGATTGTAGTTCCATTTGTAATGTTATTTACAGTGTCATATATTTGTAACTTATATAGTACTTCGTGTATATTTTAGCACCGTAATGGCTAGCTGCTGTTCGTAATCTAGATTTGCTTAAGTATCAGTGTTTCAACGACGACTGATTTTTGTCGACTACCGATTTCCACATCAGTTTCAACTCGCCTCCTCCGGTATCTGAACCATGCATTCTGTAGTGTAACTGTGTTCGGCACGTTCTAACATGACTTGGTAGTTGGGGGTCTGTTAATGTTTCTGTAAATTTTGCAACGGGAATCGGCTAACCGTGCCCGCCAGTAAACGACAATAATGCTCAAGGAACACTACAACAGTAATGTGTGATGTTAGGGTGACAATTTGTGTTTGGTTGGTAGAATGCCAGCAGCTGCGATTTCCACATGTCTATGTTACTTAGTGGATATAGCACCTCCCAAGAAAGCAGAGGACCAGTATTCGATCTCTTCTCTGAACGCACATTTCCTTTCAACCCCCTTATTGAATTTAAGGTAGTGTCCACAAAAGCAGCTTTTCATTGTTTCAAGCAGCATCACTTACAACAAACGAACAAACGTCTTTCTCGGTTTGAGAATATATCTCGCAGGTCTGTCCCTGCGCAAACCCTCCTTCGACAGCGTCTTGGAAGTATGTGGACGAAACTGAACCGTCTTTCTGTCCGAGGTGGACTATCCACAACTGATCGGAAATACCACACCGCTTTGGATATCACTATCTGTCACTTCGTAGAGCGACGTGAATTGTCAATTATGTGTTGCAAGTCGCGCAGATGACTGAAAGCACAGACACCACACTATCTATGCGTGTAATGGAATGTAATTTAAGATTTTTCTAAATATCCTACAATTTCGAAGCATTTCTGGAAGAACAGACACCATATCAATGTGTATATACTCCCCACAAGCAACTGACAAAATTTGTGGGGATGGACACATACGGTCGGCTCCTTGTGGGAACACAGTTGGGCCGCGAGCAGGAGGAGGGGATGGTCGGGAGCGCTGCCATCGTCTGCTGAGAATCTGGCTAGCACCGGAAACGTGTCTGGGTAGCCTAACTGGCTAAGTCGGCCGCCGGCTCGAAGCGGAAAATCCGGGCCGGAATACCGGTCCAGCTCAAATTTTCAACTTCGCCACTGAATTTATTTCAACTAGTATTGCCTCTTGTCGAAATTCGACCAATAATAATAACAAAGTAACGAAACTCAGTTTAATTTTATTTTATTGGAATTTATTGGTATGCAGATTCTTACATCCTAACTGAAACCTGTATTTCCGTATAACAAGTGAAGTAGGAAGACGTGGCTATTGAAAATGAAATACACTGCAGACCATTAAAATTGCTACACCAAGAAGAAATGCAGATGATTAACGGGTATTCAATGAGCAAATATATTATACTAGAACTGACATTTTCAAGAAATTTGGGTGCATAGATCCTGAGAAATCGGTACCCAGAACAACCACCTCTGGCCGTAACAACGGCCTTCATACGCCTGGTCATTGAGTCAAACATTGATTGGATGACGTGTACAGGTACAGATGCCCATGCAGCTTCAACACGATACCACAATTCATCAAGAGTAGTGACTGGCGTATTGTGACGAGACAGTTGCTCGGCCACCATTGACCAGACGTTTTCAATTGGTGAGAGATCTGGAAAACGTGCTGGCCAGGGCAGCAGTCAAACATTTTCCAAATGCAGAAAGGCCTGTACAGGACCTTCAACATGCGATAGTGCAAAGTACATTACCTTTACAATAATTATTTTTGTAACGGAATCGCCAGATTATTTTCACTTAAGTGGGATCGCACATAGGAAATGGAAAAAAATAAAAAAATAAATTAAAATAAAAAAAACTGGTCTGATGCGTGAAGGACACCGCTTGCCCTAGGTAGCGAATCGGGCCTCTAATCCCGGTCCAGCACAGATTTTGAACTTGAAATTTATTTTAATTCCCTGCGCCGCGAGGAATTTACCGCGTGGTCTAAGGCGTCATACCAAGCATTAAACGACCACTTCCTGTTGGAGATTCGAGTCCTCCCTCGATCATAGTCGTGCGTCCGCGCGCGCGTGCGGGCGTGTGTGTTTGTGTGTGTGTGTGTGTGTGTGTGTGTGTGTGTGTGTGTTTGTTTGTGTGCGGGCGTGCTGTCCTTAGCATAACTTCGGTTAAGTAGTGTGTAGGTCTTGGGACCGGTAACTTAAGCAGTTTGGGCCGTTTGCTTTACAAACATTTGTACATTTTGAACAATCGACATAATCGATTTGCGAGAGCTAGATGTGCACTGATATTTGAAACAATTTATTATATGATTATTAGACTACAGTTGCGAATTGTCTTTTACATTTACACATTTAAAATGTTCAAATGTTTGTATAGCTTATGGGACTTAACTACGGGATCATCAGTCCCTAAACTTACAAACTACTTATGAACTAGCTAACACTAAGGACAGCACAAACATCCATGCCCGAGGGGGTGGGGGGAGACTCCAACCCCCGACCGTAGTGGCCGTGCAAACCGTGACTGACGCGCCTCAATCCCCTCGGCCACCGCGGCCAGCATTTACACATTTCAATCCATCTGGATCAACATTGAGAATCTTGTAGTTGTGTCTCCAACCCCTCTCGTCTATGTTATTCACAGTACTTGTCATAACATTAGTACCACACACACAGCCGAATGGTTTCTCCCTGTCGGATGCGCAAGTCCTCCGTCGGGTATGGTTGTGTGTGAGGTGCTTTCTTGAGGTATGTTTGTATGCCTACGGAGTGATAAATACATCAGGTAAGTCCTATAGGTTTACAAATATTTGGACACACACGAGGCGGTGTGCAGGCATCACCGCATGATTCTGAAGATGATCCAGATGGGTTGAAACGTGTATACGAAGGAAAAAAAAAAAAAAAAAAAAAAAAAAAAAAAAAAAAAAAAAAAAAAAAAAAAAATTCCCAACATTTGGCTGAAAATGAAATGATAAATTGTTTTCTTTTGAACATTGCCTCAATTTACTTGTGTAATATTAGATATTGTTCCTCTTGGTTTTAACTTTACCTCCTACGGTATGTCAGCTCCCAACATTTCCTCCTCAGAGTCATGGTCTGTCTCTAAAAACTTCACCAGAGAAGCACTGGTCTCTGGGGGAGCCGAGGGACTTCATTGAGCAGAGCACTGCTTACTCTCTGACCGACGAGCAAACGTCGGTTTCCAGCCCAATTGCCTTGCTAGCCTTCCTTTGTGCCCTACTTACACCTACACACTGCTCCGTCACAGCTGCCGGAGCAGACCGAAGCAAGTGGGGGAGACCGCAAGCGGCGACTGCAGCGGGAGGGGGTTGTCGCGACGGCGGCAGCGGCAGCGGCGGGGTCAGCGCGGGGCAGCGGGTATCGAACATCTCGGTGGGCGGCTATTTGCTTTCCCCGGGCCCCGGTCCGGTATTATACTCCACATTACTGCCGCCGGGCGCGCGGAATTGAATTGAGAACACCCGCGGGGCAGCGGGCCAGAGGGCGGGCTTTCTTCTGGGCCCGAGGGGGCGGATCTATTATAGCAGGTGGCGCGGATGGTCGCACACCGCACACCGCACATCCCAGGCTTTGCCTCTCGCGCAATATCACCGATAACCGTTACCCCTCCCTTCCGCGCCAGCTTTTAGCAGCTAGACGCCCGCTTCCTTTTGAAGAAATGCCCTCAGAAGGCCGGGGCAGGAAGGGGTGCGAGGCGGCGTCCCGCGGTTGCGGTATTTATTCTCCCGGAAACGGCGAGGCGGCGGCTGCGGGGGCGTTATTCTGACGGTAATGGGCCGGCGGCGGCGGCGGCGGCAGTCCTAACAACGCGACGCGGGTAGCCTGCCGCCCAGGCGCTGCGCTTTCGGCCTCGGGGGTTCCGGCGCCTTTGGCGACTCACTCGGCTGACGCGTATTTCTTTGCTCAAGAGCCGCTACCTCCAGCCACGGGAAAGCCGCTGCAACTTCAAAAATACCAGGAATCTGCGCCTCTGTGTATATTCTACCTCTGACATACAACCTACCAGGTTTAAAACTTCCTAATTGTTGGGCCAGCAGAGTGATAAATTTCGTTGAAGGACATTATTCAAATGTCTGTAAATCAATCGGACCAAACTGCGTGGTCATCAGTCCGTAGCTTACAAACTACTTAAACCTAGGTAAAGTAACCTATGGACAAACACACACACCCATGCCCCAGGGAGGACTCGAACCTCCACGGCGAGCAACCGCGCGTTACGCATCGATATGCTTTAGACCGCTCGGCTACTCCACCGCGGCAAGGACATTGTAATGAAAGTTCCATATCACTGCTGTTTCAGCTTTTTGCCATTATCAAGGTCGACTACGATGTTTATACGTTGGTTAATAACAACTGGAGTGACTGTTGGAAAAACTGCAGTGAATTATTCACGTGTTTCGCAGTTAGCTGTGTTTGTTAGCTGTCAGGTTTTTTCTACAGCTTGTTCACTATGACCTTAAATTACACAAAACGTTTTATATTTTGTGTAATTAGCAACAGTTCGGCGAAAGACGTGTTACAGTAAAATATTGAAAACCGAAACTAAAACCATGTTACAGTGTGTGCAGATTTATCGAATGACTAGCGTAAAACAAGCCGACGTCACTAGTGACCTTCTCTCTAGGAGGATATACGCTGTGGTCGGTTCTCGTTTTACATTTTAATACCTTCTTGTGGTAACGTTAAAAATTGTAACATACTCTAACAGTAACTACCTTCTCAAAACAAAAGTACCGCAACTCTACGTCATTCTCCCTATTATTATAAATTTTAAACTTGCCCTTGCCCTTTTCTCCACGTATAAAAGACGGTATAAATTACTTACTCGTCGTTGTGCGACTTGATGGACTAAGGCCATACAGGAAGTAATTTTTCCTTTTTATTTGTAAGTAACAGAAAATGAAAAACTGTATTGGTAATAGGTACAACAAAGTTTGAGCTTGAAAGGGAGTAGCTAGCAATGAGCTGGATCTGGGAAGGTGCCAGGGAACAGGAGTTCATGTTTTATGCCACAAAAGACCTTTTTATTTTCACATTTAACAGGTCTGATTTCTTATGCACATTGGGGTACAGCAATTACAAGAAATAAGACTTCCTTGAATTAAAGAAAACTTCCATTAGTGTGGTCTCGTAAACTCAAAAAAAGGCACATTCACAACTAATATACACAGAGCCCAAATGTCTTAAGGAAGTGGATACCTTATTTTAGTGATAGAAAAACAATTATTAAACTTTTGTATTAAAGGTCTACAGATATTTACGATTAACAAGATCACAGTGTCTTGTTTGATTGCAGTTGCCAAGTTCAATACAAGTGATGCAATTTTACCCTGCATTCGACACCATTGCCATCCTTGCATTGGGAGTGACTTCATTAACCAGCACCAAAACTATAACAGGAAGATGACTGACTGATAAGTCGCTGAAAACAGTTACATACATTTAACTCTTAGTTCAGGAAATGTAATTAGAAACTGCTACTAAAAAATGGAGAACCTTCGGGAATGACCAATGTCTATCAGTACTCTTAAGACAGTCAACTAACTTAACAACACATCGACACAAATCAAAATAAGTTATGTACGGGGAATAACTCTAAGGTTCTGTCTGCAACATTCGTGCATTACGACACCGCACCAAGTTCAATGTGTGAAACAGATTGATTACTAAAGCATCAATTCAAGTTCACGAATGCAGCCACGGGTAAAGCCGTTTCAAAACCCGTTTCCAGTTCATTAGTCAACACACACTATAGTAAGCGATGCCACAGACAAAGATATATGTTACTCTGTGGCGATGCACGCCCAGAACTTCCTCGTGTTTCTACCGCTCCACGTCTTTACGAAAGCCGACCACACGGGCAGTATAAACGGCTGGCTATCCCCGCCGACGTGTTTAGCAGCAAGGCGGAGCAATCCCCATTTGGGCACGGAACCACGTATAAAGTTCTGGCATCCACTAGCAGCCCACTGCTGCACCTGGCGGTTTAAGTAGTTTGTAAGCTACGGACTGATCACCACGCAGTTTGGTCCGATAGATTTACAAACATTTGAATTTGACCTAAACTACTGAGGTTACGTCCCGCGGTGGAGAGAGAAAGAAGTATGGATAGGAAAGGAGTGGAGGGGGAAAAGGAAAATTAGTCCGGGGCCCCGTGCTCGCCACGCACGTACTCACGAAAGAGCCGTGAGCCCCCTGTGGAAGAGTGAATACTTCATTATGATAGAATACAGAGGTGGAAGGAGTCGGGATCAGCCGTTGTCTGTTACTTCTTGCATAGCGAGCCTTGTTTGGTGGTCGTCGACGAGTGAGGTGAGGGCTTCCGTTTCTCTCCCGTTGTCTGCGGGCAGCACAGCGGCAGCTGGTTGCCGGTGACGCTCGCGTGTTGTGTTGTCAGTACGCCTATTTCGCTGTGATGGCTGATATCCAAGAGGGGGGCAAGCCTGAGTATTTCTGTGTTAATACTTCTGGAATGTTTTAAAATTTCAATGGATTTCCTTATCTCGCGTTTAACCATCGCTGATTGCTTACCGAGTGTTCTGGCATCGTTAAATTTCACCTTATAGCTGCTATCCGACTACTGCATATTTATTGTGTTAGCCTAATAGAATGTACCGTTCGTGTTTGCTGCGTCTGATCCCCACTACTTCCATCTCTGAATCGTATCATAATTATGTTTCCACTCTTACGTCAAAAGATTACCGATAACATCAATGATTTTAAAATTATGAGGTAATGTCACAGTTCACAGTAATGATAAAATATAGCGACGCCTAACATCCAGCTCACATCAGTATACCCGGAAGAAGGCCACTTTAATGTTGGCAGAAACGTCGATTATTGAATTAATAGCCATCTTGCATTATGTCGGAATACATCACCCAGCCGGCCGCGGTGGCCGAGGGGACTGAGGCGCTCCAGTCACGGTCTGCACGGCCACTACGGTCGTGGGTTCAAATCCCCCCCTCGGTCACGTATATATGTGCCGTCCTTAGTGTTAGCTAGTACGTAAGTAGTTTGTAAGTTTAGGGACTGATAACCCCGTAGTTAAGTCCCATAAGCTATACAAAAATTTGAACATTTTTTACAACACCCAAAAAACTGTTACGGCAACAGAGTCTGGCCGCGGAGGCCAACGCAATTGATTATTCACATGTTTCTCATCAAGTACATAATATTCAAGAGACCATTCTGTGTCACTCAGGAGAGGCAGTAAGAAATCTACACAGGATATTGCACATTACTTTTCTCCAGTCTCCTTGGTCACAGTTTATCACGTGACGAGTGCTGAACGATAGTGCGGTATAAAAGTTCGTAATCAGCTGTGTGCATTGAGGTGTCCCTAGTAAGATCGCGGTGCAGAGCTCCGTGCGGCGGCTTCGCTGCTGCGGCCCATTGCGGTGGGCGGAGACAGGTCAGCCAGGACCGCGTCCTGCCGCCTGCCGGATGAATAATCAATCAGCCACTCAGCGGCGGCGGTCAGCGGCGGCCTGCAGCTCATCTCGCGGCACCCGCTGCGCCCCCACTTCAGCATGAGCCTCCTCAATTAGGATAATTGGCGGCTATCTCTGTGGGCAACCAGGTAAAACGCGCGAGAAAGAACGCCTCACGCCAACAACCACAGAATGACTTTCTCTCTGCAACAGCCTGCCACTACTGCAATGGCATTATGCTTAACGCAGGGTGCCGTATTTATCTCGGCGTCTCAGTTAACTGCAACGTTTTGGCCAGAAGCAACGGTAAAACAGTGTAGCTGTTGCTACTGCTGCTACTACCGTTGCTCGTCAAAGAAGAATGAAGTAATTTCTTGGGGAAATTAAAACTCTGTCTTTCGAAAACCACATCTATTCTAGAAAGTTTCTAAAATAAAAAATTAAAAAAAAATAAAAACTGAAGTGGTAACAACAAGCGAAAGCCACTTGATCTGAAGCACCAAGCTGTGGATTGCGTGACCGCTTCCCGTAAGAGGTTCGATTCCTCCTTCAGGAGTGGCTGGGCATGTGTTACCTTTAACGTTAGTTTAAATATTTTGTTAGTCTAGGGGCCGATGACCCTACCAGTCTGGTCCTTTAGACTACAGAACATACGTTGGGCCGTTAAAATTATGGTGATCATGATTTTGTGAAATTTCTAGCTCTTAGATCCCAGGCGGAATCTCGTTCAGACTGCCTGGTGCAAGCCTTTATAGTTGACACCACTTGGGCGAATTGCGCGTTATTGATGATGGGATGATGATGAAGACGACACAACACCCAATCCCCAGGTGGTGAAAATGTCCCACCTGGCTGGGAATCGAACGCAGGCCGCTGTGAATAAAGACTCTGTTAAAAATAAATACTATTTTCTGAATTTAACAACTGTAAACGTGAGGTTTCCTGTTACACTTTACGATATTGACGTACACGTGGCTAAAAATTTACAATTAAATTCAGAAAACAGTCTACATCAAACTTATTTGCTGTTGACCGGTTTTCGATCTACTACAAGATTATCCTCAGACCATATTGGAGTAGGTCTAAGCCGCTATATTTTAAGTGCCTCCGGCCTGTCTTAAAAACTGGACAGACGATTTCTTCCACCTTGTATTTTGTGCAACGATTGATATGCAATGTTTTGTACCCTAAAGCGGTGGGTCTCCAGGTGGAACAAAGCGACCATACCAGACTCAGACATCAGAAAACAGTACACGTTTCTATTCAAGGCAGGTAAGAGGTTCTTAAATGTATTGTGGATGTACGTAACGACAATTCCTGTAAGTAGAAAAATAAGCAATTACTGTTCAGTGACCTCACCGGGTACAGGAATATGATGTTAAACAGTGCCTCAGTAAAATGAAAGTGCTTATATACTGAGAGGTACAAATTAAGTTTATTATCTTTAAAAATGAGGAAAACCAAAGACAAATGAAGTTAGAATAAATTTAATAATGACATTCAATAATAATAATAAAAGGACAGGATTCGAACGTTAATGGTATCTTTTCGATAACCTAAACCACGTAGAAGTAAAAGCAAATGTCGGAAGAAAACTATTTATTAGCGTGTGACTGAGGCAGCGCCTACACTTTACAATTGAGAAAAATGAACTAACAGCGGCTGTGGCGGTAAATGCAGTATAACGATGTGCTGGTGTCGGTGGCGTTGTACTTAAGCGACTTTGCAAGAACGAAATTAACCTTGCATTAGCGCACGATTACCGTCGCTGCATTTGACGTTGCCTGCAACTCTAAAGTCCTAATAAGAAACTACCTCATCAAATCTGTAGCTGAACTGAATCAGCTAAAACTTCCTATTAATATCGATAAATTAAATTCTCGATAACTTTCCGAGTCGAAAGTAAGATGACGGGGTATGTTGATTCAACAAACCAGCCCACCATCATGCCTTTCCGCTATCGTCCGCAGAAGATAACTAATTATTGTGCACAGGCTAAAATGTTAATTGACCGTTGTGTGAAAGTGCCGTAATTACAGGTGAAGGCTGCAACTCAACAATTAGAACCGCATAGCGCTCTTCATGACATGAGGAAAAACCACAGTGGATCGCTCAGTATTCACAAAAAACGCAATGTCTGGCAGCCAAAAGCAGCACATCAACGGCCGGTGTCCTGCCAGCGACAGTCACTACAAGAAAAAACGTCTATTCGTTGCACAGTCAACTATTTATACATCTTTTGGCATTCGTCTCGAGTTTACGGGAACCGCACCTGCTACAAGCAGCCTATGAGAAGGGCTGTAGCAAAACGCCGATCGTCTTTCCACAATGGGTTGCTTTAATGTGAGTTAATGTTACAAACGTGTTAGGTACTTTTTAAAAGCTGACGCAAGTTTCCTTGGTGTGTGGCTGTCGCACCTCCTGTGCTTACTTCTGGGAACGGTGGGTGATTCACTGGGCCGCCCCGTGACCACACAGGCAGAAGCCAGCGCGGATCCTCGCCAGTGTCTCATAAATGCCTAACTACGCTTAGCAACCTGCTGTGAGGATCCAACCGCGATTTTTCCCAGCCAGCGACCTCTCCTTAGAAAACAAACTGAGGGATTCCATACCAATCCATGCAGTCTTAAAGTGCTGTTCGGTGACAGCCTCGTAATAAATGCAGCGTACTTAGATGCAAAGAGTTTTTCATGTACAGTAACTTCGGTCTCTAATTAGCAATATACCATGTGCGGGGTATGAAATTACTCGTAAAACAAGGCGTTCCTGTTCATGTACATAAAAAAATAAAATGTTCAAATGTTTGTTAAGCTTATGGGACTTAGCTACGCGGTCATCAGTCCCTAAATTTACAAACTACTTATGAACTACTTACGAACTAGGACGGCACAAATATCCATGCCCGATGGGGGATTCGAACCCCCGACCGTAGTGGCCGTGCAGACCGTGACTGGAGCGCCTCAGTCACCTCGGCCACCGCGGCCGGCATGCACATAAAAATGGCATGTAAGGATGTCAACAATTCTTGACTCCTTACACAGGTATCGCAGAAAATGCGTCTTGCAGTTGTTGACTGGTCACCAGGAAATAAATAAACGCGATCTAGAATATATTGACATAATTCTTAAAGTTGGTCCAAAACCTGGAATATATTACTTTATTTCCTAATCCTTCGGCCGTCGTCGGGTGTCTTTGGTATTTAGAGGTCTTAACTGCTTAAACTATATATTAGTTTTTCTTTTATTTCATTAACGGATTATAGCTGATTACCGTATCTCATTAATGCGTAAATGAAATATTAAACACCACCTAATAAATAGTCAGTTGAAGCAGTTAAGGCCTCAAGATACCAAAGACACCTTACGACGGCACTTGACGCCGAAATATATCTTTTGATAAATATATTACAGTGTTTTGGACCAACCTTTTACATTTATGTCAATATACGACATTTTTAACACTGTGGGCCCAAGATATAATAAGCAATCTACGGTGTTTCTCAATTTCATTTTGATTATTTACGAAAGATCAGTGATTCCCCATAATAGATTAAAAAAATTATCTAGGTAAAACACTGACTCTGAAAGTCACCTTTTTGCAGACCAAGACAGAGGGAGAGAAAAAAATTTTAAATGAATCCTCTGACAACTTTCCTACCTCAATGAGTGAGTATGTATAGAGAGGTGAATAAAATTATTTTTATCCACAGAATGAATAACCGAGTGCAGGCAGTAGGAGCACAAAGCACAACTACGAAAACATACTTTGCAGTCCGTTGCATTTAGATTACCTCGAAGCGAGATAACCGTGGCTTACCACGAAGAAGCTCTAGTAAGAATTGTGAAGTCCACTCTGAACAGCAAGTGTGTACACGGCCGCAACTTTTCACCGACCTACACCCTGTAAGAGCAGGTAGCAGCTGAGAGCGGTTTTGTTACTGTGTGTTTCGCACAGCTACATGCTTCCGGAAAAAGTAGAAACTTATTGCAAACTTGTATTATTAGGACTTGATTATGCTTGCAGAAACTGGTCTCTTCATTCTGTGGTTAGAAAAACTTGGAGTGACGGGAACCTGATAAAGGAAAAAAAAAACTATCTACAGGAGGGCCCGATACGCCTGATCGACTTTCTCTTATTGTCTTTGGTTACGTTGGCATTAAATGCAGAATACGATTTTAAGTGTCCTTTTTTATCGATGTAACCAATGTAGATATTCTTCAGTCTTGCATGCTTATCTCAAGGAAAAGACACTGCGGTGGCTATGGCTATCAAAAGCGAAATACAACAAATGTTTGTCATACTTGGACAGGGGGGAGGAGGGGGTGGCGATCTGTTCAATTAATTGTTTATGGAAAACAGCCAAGATCGCTTATAATATTTATTGCGATGATCGGTGTCAGGAGATAAAACGGCCATCTTTTGATCTTTAGTTTCATCCACCACATCACAAAGAAAAGGAGACACTGCGATAGCAGTGCGCAGTGGATCAGAAATTTCGGACGGAAGGGAAACTCTGTGGGTAGCCGAGAGAATCAGAGAATCCGACTACGAATACCAGCCCGCGCGGCCTCCCGCCTCAGGAAAACCTCGGAATGAAATTCTGTACCCTAACATTATGAATCAGCACAAGAAGATAAAAGTACTAACCAACAATTGGGTCTAACTAAAGTTTTTATTCAAAAGCAAGACAAGAGTTCTGGTCAAAACCGAATGATTCCCTGTTTTCAAAATTCATGTGTCTTTGGAACCGTGGACAACACAGCCAGTCCTCTTAATTTTGTCATTTTTTCGTCTGAGTTGAAAAGACTCTTTTTTGTGATTATTTCATATCAGATAGAACACATGGAAATCGAAGGAACCACGTTTTTCTTTCAGGGCAAATCTTCAAGCGACCAATCCACATGTAGATACATGGACGTGTGTCACCCGTGAATAGCACAAGCCGTTTCGTTTTGATTGCATTCTGTAACCTACAGAGTGTCACACAGCACACGTCAACCTTAATGGCTTTTCCGTGATTGCGAAATTCCACATTGGATCTCGGACGGCGCAAAATATGGTGATACTCATCTTTCGTACTCTGAGAATAACACTGAATTAAAAAAAATAGTTATAGGTGAAGGCGAATGCATCTATGCTTCTGGATGACTCACTACGCTTTCTCAAAACTCATATTAAGCAAATTTCAACCCTTTCGGTTGTTAAGGCCTTCTGTAACTTTTCATTTGAATATTGTTTATGCGCGATTCTGAATGGATTTTTATCCAAATGACGAGTCGTTATTCGCAAGAGAATGTCGTCATATTTCCCCTGTCATTGATGAAACAGGGGGCAGCAATTACAGTACCGAGCATCAGACAACAGATACGATCTCGCCAGTGAGGTTCCATGTCTATAAAACGTAGTGGGTGTTCGCTATCCCAGTAATGTATGTTCTTCGTATGCACCTGGTGTTTCGGAACTAATATTCATATATATATTTTACGACGTGCTTTTTCTTGGTATGTAATTTTATTGATGGAATATTAAGAATGTCTCATACATCTGCTCCTGAGTATTCATTTCAATATCACGAAACCATTTGGACGAATGAATATTTTAAATTTTTATTTATTTTTATTATCCTCCTTCCTTGTCTTAATAATTCAATATATTTTGAATTCTTCTGTAAGACGGCATCTATAGTGTATAATATTGAATAAGGCCGCTTTAGCTGTCTGGGTATTGTATTTCATTATCAACATTGGCCTTAATGTGAGGAAGAATCATAAATATTATTTCTTACCGATGTTTTTTTCTTTTATTTATTGATTTTTTAATTTTTTTATTTTTGGGGTGGGGGGGGGTGGGGAAGGGGTACGCCATATCTCCCGTATAATTTATCGAAAATTAATTATTGATGTGTCACTTTCAAGGTTTCCTTCTCCCCTAATGACGAAAAATACACATAGTTTAAAGGTATTGTTTTCACAAAAAACTTTATTTTGAAAAAAATTGTACTATTTGTTCGTATAACCTAAGTTGATACGCGGCGCACTATCATAAATGGGACGTGTATTTACGGTTGCTTAAATCAGCCCCCGCGCCGAGTATCAACTTAGATTGCGCGGCCGATATAAAAGCTATTTAAAAGGTGCCATCTATTTACAATCTATTTAACTAACATGAACGACAGCTCTTGCAGTTGCTGAAGATTCTTTATGTTTATTACACGATTTCGGTTATACACGTCGATGTACCGAAGAAAAATACAGAAATAATTTAACTAACTGCCATACAATCTAATACTCCGCACTAACCTCACACCTCCTGAACCCAACCATGCCTTCCCAAATAATAATAAGACATTCCCAAATAAAAGCAGCCTTCGCGATGACCATAAATAAAGCGCAAGGTCAAACACTTCAAAGGGCGGGATTGTATTTACCAGAACCTGTTTTCGAAATGGCCAGTTTAACATAAGTGTTGAATCATTCAGTGATATTTATATTTGTGCTACAACCAAAACCTAAACGATTATGACATTATAACTATTAACATTGTTTTCGAACAGGTTTTGTAAAATGAATAAGTTTTCTAAGCAAAGTAAACATGAAAACGTCAATATATGATTTTTATATGTTTGACAATTAATCGTATTGTATTTAATTATATAAAATTTCTTACAATGAGACTAATATCTGTTACTACTATTAAAAGTTAATTATCTTTTATACATATGTACTAGTAAACGACTTTTCTCCATTACTGGATATCTGTGACTGATCAGGAGAGAGTGCGAATTATTCGCACGGGTCAACTAGTATTTAAGAATGTATCTTTGAATGCCAGCACTGTATGTTATTGAAATGTGGACAGTGGGAAAGCCGGAAGAGAAGAGAATCCAAGTGAATGAAAACATTAAGTATACCTATAGTATAAGAGACGAAGAGACTCGCCATAGAGAAAGGGATGCGAGAAACAATACAGATTGGAAAACATGAAACAATTAATGAGTTAAGAACATAGGGCGCAGGAGCTGCCGTGAGATCAAAAGACAGGCAGAAGTGAGTAACCTATGGCAGGTCGCTGCAAAGCAGTGAGAAGATTGAAGATGTACATCTGCATCTACATACATACTCCGCAATTCACCGTAAGGTGCGTGGCATTGTACCACTACTAGGCATTTCCTTTCTTATCCCATTCCCAAATGGAACGAGGAAAAAAAGAATGCCTTTATGCCTCCGTACGAGCCCTAATTTCTCTTATCTTGTTCTTGTGATCATTACGCGAAATTTAAGTAGGCGACAGTAAGATGGTACTACACTCAACTTCAAATTCCAGCCCTCTAAATTTACTCAACAGAAATTCACGAAAAGAACGTCGTCCTTCTTCCAGCGATCCCCAATTGAGTTGCTGGAGCATTTCTGTGACACTTGCGCATTGGTCGAACGTACCGGTAACAAATCTAGCTGCTCGCCTCTGAACCGCCTCTATGTACAGAGAGATATTGTCTATTACAACATAATGCATGGCAGATACAGTGCCGCGGTGAAGTAGCCGGGCGGTCTGAAGCGTCTCGCAGCGGAGCGCGCGGTTGTTCGCCGTGGAGGTTCGAGTCCTCCCTGGGGCATGTGTGTGTTTGTCTTTCAGTTAGTTTACCTAGCTTTAAGTAGTTTGTAAGCTACGGACTGATGACCACGCAGTTTGGTCCGATAGGTTTACAAACATTTGAACATTTTTGAACAGATACAGCTCACCCGCTGCGGGTCGGACGTTCGCTGCCGTCGATCTCATCGAGCATCATGTCGAGACGCGGAAACGAGGCAAGGGAATGCCGGAGTGGTCTTCTATCGGCTGTATGCAGCACCTCGTTGTCGAGGTGATGAATATGGCTGATGGCGATAGGGAGAAGAAGAGGTCGAGGAAGAACAAGCAGCGGCCTGTGCAGTGATTTCGCTAGCAGGAATGGGGCACATCGCCGCGCAATGTCGTGCCCAAGTGGCGTGCGACAAGGCGTTGCGCCCCCGTCGTGCATCAACTGTGGCGGCGCCCATGTCTCTAAGTTATTTAGTTAGCTAGAGGAGCGACTAGGATAGTGGGTGTCGCCAAGAACGTGAAAACGATGTCGGATACGAAAAAGAAGATTCGCCTGCCGCCCCGGGCCCTTGTTCGAGAAAGGTACGCGAGCGGTGCGGACGCGACGCAGCTACGCACACGTCGACTGCTACAGACGCCGCTGTGGCCGCCCTGCAAGCCCTGCAGGTCACGAGGAACGAGTTAGCTGGGCTACCCCGCCAGATCCAGCTCCTGATAGTGGAGCTGAGTCTGATGCGGAAGCAGGCGTCACGGAACCAGCAAAGGTACTAGGAACCGTGGGTGCGACAGAAGACGACGCCGAGACCACCACTAAGCCCAATGTAGAAATGCAGACGGTCGTGGAGCAGACCTCGGAAAAAGACGCGATGCCTGTCAACACGCAACGGGCCTGGCAAACCATCGCTCCACCCCAGGAGCCGAGAACGACGCCAATGGCCGCACAAGACGCGGACAGTGAAGACGTAACATGCGCCGCCCTCTACCAGGAAGAAGCCAACAAGAAGGAGGACGCCGGGGATCAGACCTCACCGGCCGCAGTGGCCGAGCGGTGTGCGGTGTGCCAGTCTGCACGGCCACTACGGTCGGGGGTTCGAAACCCCCCCCCCTCGGGCATGGATATTTGTGCCTTCCTTTCTATTAGGGACTGATGACCCCGTAGTTAAGTTCCATAAGCTCTACAAACATTTGAAGATTTGAATCAGACTGTCCTCCAGACACACTTCTCCAGTAAGTAGCTGGAGGTGCTACTAACTGCAGTGGGCAGGGATACATTGATGGAATTCTATCCGTACTCCCACACCGAGAGGGACGTGTACATCGTCCAACTGGAGGCTCAGAAGAAAGCTGCTGAGTGGGATGCACATGTCACCCGCTTAGCAGCAGCCACAAAGAAACAGAAGTAGGCCGCCTGGAACCCTCCAGGAAGTCCCAGAAAATCGGAAGCTGTTAACAACGAGACGAGGTAACAGGACTAGCGATCTCCTAACCTGCTTCATCATCATGTCATCACCATCGTCATCTCCAAACTAATCGGTCGTTAGCTCAGTAGCTAGCAGTTCTAGTCATCCAAATTTGCTCACAGTACATAGAATTTTCCTGAAACGTCTCGAGATATTCAAATGTTAAAATGTAGACTTACAAACGAACTTAAAGTAACTTATGCTAAGGGCAACACAAACACCCGTACCCAAGGAAGGACTCGTAGCCACGATGTCAAAAGGCCGCGCGCACCGCAGCATGGCGCCTTAGTGGGCACGGCTATTCTGCCTCAAGATATTCCCACTCGTCCTATTTGGAGTGAATGAAAAATGACAAAGGTGGAGACCTGAGTCATCCACAAAGGAAGGATAACCTATTGAGCTGCAATGGAGTGGCCGAGCGATCTAAGGCGACTTGCTGAGGAGCACGCGGTTGATCGCCGTCGGAGGTTCGAGTCCTCCCACGGGCATGGGTGTTTGTGTTGTCCTTAGCGCAAGTTACATTATGTAGTTTGTAGGCCTAGGGACTGATGACGAATGTAGTTGATTCCCTTAGAGGTACAAACATTTGAACATAAGCTATTGAACCGAGAGACAGGTATAGCGCAGATTAATTTCCAGCTTTCGTGTAATGGGTGGAGAGTTATGAGGGAGTTTTCATGAATACTGCACACTGCTGTTATAGGGCGGCGCACGCAGTGGAAGTGGGTGCGCCAAAGCCGCGCCGCCCCCCGTGTCGGATGCGAGCCTCGGCCGACAAACGCTGCGCCATTATACGCCGCGGGCCGCGTGTAAGGGGCTTAGCCGGCCGGGGTTCGGCAGAGTCCCACGCACGCGCATGCGCGAGCGGCACGGCGCACCCGTTGCCCAGACCATTTAGGCAGGCCGTCCTTGTTTGTATTACCTCTCATCAGATTCATGTCCGACAGCGTCACGCGATAAAAGAGGCGAGGGCATCACATCTGCTCTGCTTTCCTCCTGCTGGTTTCTCGGAATTTCAAAGCAGCCCTGTATGAGTTTGTGACACTTGCGGGGAGTGACACTTGAGCGGAAAGGGAATGTGTAGACACTTGCGCGGAGACCCGGACGCTGCAGGTAGGAACAGGGTGTTCCAGGAGTAGGGATACACCACCCCTACTCCTCGCCCTCCAGCCGCTACCTGTGCCGTATTCAGGGAAAGACCCACCGAGCGAGGTGGAGCAGTAGTAACGGCCCGGAGATATCACAGCCTCATTCAACAGGGAGATAACACGTCATACAAATATCACTCGATTTACAATACAGCACCATGTGAAGAGGAATGTGATGAAATCGGAATTGAGCGCAACCGTTGCTAACTACAATTTCGGATTTACTGCATTTTGAGTCAGAATTTGCATATATATTCGCATTTATCGCAAATGCGAATTTTTCCTGTCCCTAGTACTACCTCTAAAAATAAACAGCTGATCAAGGCACTAAAAGCAAGGGCAGATCTTTGGGTGTAGTACTACAAATAACTAAAACACAATTTGATCGTGGAATTATATACAATCTCATTATAAAGGTTTTTTGTAGGTGGTTTTGAGCAGCTTTTAAATATGTTAGGAATAGCATTATGAAATATAAACAGCTACACCTTATGTTTATTATGAGATATCGATTTCGGCTAATTTCAGGTCATCTTCAAGTCTCAAACAACAGGTGTTACTTATGCATTTTTCCAGTGGCACTCATAACCTTTAAGTGTTTACACAAGCCGGCCGCGGTGGCCGAGGAGACTAAGGCGCTCGAGTCACGGTCTGCACGGCCACTACGGTCGGGAGTTCGAATACCCCCTCGGGCCTGGATATTTGTGCCGTCCTAGTTCGTAAGTAGTTCATAAGTAGTTTGTAAGTTTAGGGACTGATGACCCCGTAGTTAAGTCCCATAGACTATACAAACATTTGAACATTTTGTTTACACACGAGGTCTAACGTTGTTAATCGCGTTAGCGATGAAAACAGAACCCAGAATCTTTGCGTCTAAATGATACATATATTGGTGTGTTGTCTTATTTCGAAAGAACAGACATCACACCAATACATATATAGCTCTCGGTAAAGTGGAACGGTACGATGTCGTTACGTAGCACAGCACAGCCTACTGGAAACGCAGAAGAAGTGCAAACAACGTTCTCTCCACGAGGTATGATTAGGTTCGACGTAGACTTCTACAACATACAGTCTACACGGCGAAGATAACACCAAAAAATTTAACGTTTCGTCTACTTTGGCGATAGCAACCAAATTTTAAAATCGTGTCTACTATGTAAAGATGTAGCAACACGAAAGGTTTAAAGTCCAAAACTTCACTGATTTTGGAGTTCTGAATTTTTAATAAGTTTTTAATCTTATTACAGAAAAAAACATATTTGGGACTCACACTACAATTTTCATATGGCAGAATTTGTAGGTACATTCACAAGACATAAGTCAACGGTTGTGTGCATTCATCTTATGAGAAATATCAATCATTTGTTTTCAGTGTTTACTTCAAATTTCTCTTTTAAGTTTCTTTAATTATTAGGACTTAAATTTGGTTATGAAATAAATAAATTACGTGTATATGTGTAGTCTTATGCGGCCAAACTACTTAGATCATTGGTCGCTAGACTTACACACTACTTAATCTTACTTAAAATAACTTAGGCAAAGTACAAACAAACATACCTATGTCCGAGGAAGGACTCAAACCTCCGACCGGACCGGCCGCGCAATTTGTGACACAAATTACATGTTTGATAATATTAATGCATAGAAGTATGAAATCACGTCAAGACTACTTCCTGCAAAAATTTCGACAAAAAAAAGTTGGCACTGAGTTTAGAAAAACAAAATTCTAGTATATTGGATTTTAACATTTTATCAAAAATTAAATGTTACTACAAGAGATACAGCCATTCAAATTTACGGGCACCATAACGTTTTCCCTTCCTGAGTGAATGAGCTGCTTCTTATAGTTTCAACACCTTTTTCTTGAATGTTCTGAATATAAATCTTCACACAGACTTCTTGAGGAGTAGAGTGATACGTATATCTTATTGTAAACCACTGCCTATTACCTTAGACCTTTTTGACTGTACTGAACAGTAGTTCCGCGTATTCCGTAATTTATATTTATACAGTTAACAGGCAATGTAATTAATAACCAACTATTGCCTGCCAATTTCGCTTCATTTTTCCTGGAAGTCTTGCAACTTGTTTCTCCCTGTTGGTTTATGCCAAGTTCGGAGTAAAAATGGTTCTATATGACAGTGATGGAAAATAGACTTCATCTTTAGCATTTTTCGGTGTGTGACATTCCCTTACACATTCCGTATTTCATATATTTCTTAGATGTATTTGTAATTCGAATACAGCCAAATCGTTTTGGGGTCTACGAATAAACGCTTTAAGTATGTAGAATACTCATTGACTTATTATTAACGTTTTTTAATCGAAGGTTTAAGGTTGCATCTCCTATTAAAAAGCATAGTAGCTATTTTTAAAAAGATGGAAGTTGCGTGATAGTGGGGTTAACTACATAGCGGTCAATTACATCAACGTATCTGTGCAGGATGCCTAATATATTTATTGCTTGCGCAGGTGTCTTGATATGCTTAGTGTTCTGAATAATATGCTTTTAGGAGATCATAGTCTTGTAGTAGCAGAGACTAACTCTCCAAACATTATCACTATTAAAATACCTTTTTGTTTACAGGAGGAACACTCAACGGATTAATATGTAGTTAGAACAAGTTACTATATTGTTCTTCAGCTTGCAAAGGGTTGTGCAATTTCACTAAGTTTCGTGTTGACAGTGTGGAAACTTGACAACAGCAGTGCTAGACTTCTTGGTGTGCCTGTACCCAGGAAAAGGCATTAGCCGCCCCAAGGGCCCCGGGTTCCGCGCAAGTGTCACTCCGCGCAAGTTTTCCAACCCCGCCCTGTATAATGTTAAATAATGTGAAGCACGTCCAAGTTGAGGGGGAGAAAATGAAGACTGACAAGGGTAGGATGCCTACTCGTCATCGCCTATTTTGTCCAAATTCGTGGTACATGTAAGGCGTGGTTTGACACGAAAGTGCCCCAAGTGGGAACTCCAGATGACCAAACGTTTAGGAAACGAAGATTGATTCGGATCTATCACCATATGCATCCTATCAACTTTCCCTGTGAGGGCGTGTTTAGAAAACGGTGTTTGGCACAGCGGAAGTCGTATTGAGAACGTCGTGGGTTCAACACCATCCGGCGGCAAATCTTTTTCTGCTCCTTGGCAATGCGTACACCTACATATTGTTCCTATAGGGATCGTTAGGACAGGATTAGATTAATAACAGCACGCAAGGAGGCATTAAAACTATCATTCTTCCGACGCTCAATACGTTAATGGAACCGGGAGAAACCCTGACAACTGGTAGAGTGGGACGTACCCTCTGCCATGCATTTCGCAGTTCAAAAAGTTCAAATGTTTGGAAATCTATCGGACCAAACTTCGTGGTCATCAGTCCATAGCTTACAAAGTACTTAAACCTAGGTAAACTAACCTAAGGAAAACACACATACCCATGCCCCTGGGAGGACTCGAACCTCCACGGCGAGCAACCGCGCGCTCCGCAGCGTGACGCTTTGGACGGCTCAGCTACTCCACCGTGGCGCACTTCGCAGTGGTTTGCAGAGTAAAATAAATGTAGACTGACGACACAATGTAGATTATTTTATTAATTTATATAAGGAAAAACAGAAAGGGCATTGGATGAAATTCGGGACTACACACACACACACACACACACACACACTCCATAGATTTGTCAAGTATCAGAATTTACATAACTTTGGCCTTCCTTTTTCTATACCTTATGGACCGTTCACAACCCTAAATTTGCAAGATGATGTGCCTGTTTTAAACAATGACGTCCTATGCTGATGTTATGCACATAGAAATACGAAATAACACATATGATGTTGTGGTTAAATGTGAAGTCAGTAGTTTACGCATTGCAAAGGAGGAAAACTATTTGCCGCCGGGCGGAATCGAACCCGCGAAACTTCCAATAAAAATCCGATCTCCCACCGCTATAGTTTGTTTTGTTTTTTGTTTTTTTTTCGCAGGTAGATCTATGGTTTGCGGTCGTTCGCTCAGTTGTGTCTTGGTCGTTCGTTACATATTTGGCTCAGGTTTTTTTTATTATTAGAGAGGTGTTCAGCTCTCTCGCCGGGCGCGCTGATCCACGACGCCCGGCACCGCTGAGCCGGACACCGCTTTCTAAACAGACTCTCTCAGGGGCAGTTGGTAAGGTGCATATGGTGATAGATCCGTATTAAAATTTCTTTTATTCCCTAAGCGCTTAGCTATCTGGAATTCCCGCTTGGTGCACTTTCATATCTCACCACGCCCTACATGTACCATAAATTTTGACGAATCCGGCGATGACGAGTAGGCGTCCTTTCCTTGTAAGACGACTGCTGTGTGCAAATATAGGAATGTTATTTGGGACACTTCCATTTATTAACAATATTCAAACATTTTATCATTTTGGATCCACCCTATCTTGTAACGTCAACCTGCATTGTAGCGAAATATATGTAAGTATTGAATGAAAATGCCTGAACAACAGTGACAGCGGTTTCCAAAGATTAGGCTAACGAAAATGTACTAAAATCACAGACTTCCAGAGTTTCAATAGCTCTTGGAATGAAATTACAGAGATATAGAAATTCTTAATATTGACGGTGAAAATTTTGAGAGAAAATCAAGAAAATGCAGTAACATTGGAATGCAATGTGGCGGGAAACACTCTAGAGCCGAACAACAGGCCTCGTAGTTACAATGTAGCGAGGTAGGCGTGCACAAGTAACACAAAACATATCATTATACGACACAGACAGACGATCAGCTTTGATGTTTCTGAACGGACCTACGGCATATCTTTCGATGAATCTGAAGA
Organism: Locusta migratoria; assembly: GCA_026315105.1. Classification (NCBI taxonomy): domain Eukaryota; kingdom Metazoa; phylum Arthropoda; class Insecta; order Orthoptera; family Acrididae; genus Locusta; species Locusta migratoria. Next base: position 433,351,114 of record CM048747.1, read on the forward strand.
GACTTAAAAAATCTGTTTTTACACATCAATGGCTGACTCTGTCCGCATTGCTTTCCATTTTAAGAGGGAAACCACATCAGGAGATTGTTTGTGGATTTATTATGGGTGGGAAAAAGTAATAAGATTTTACTAACATTCTGACATCATTTCATTCCTAATTCTCAATGTTTGTGTGAATTTATGTGAATAATTTCAGCCACATGTAATAACTTTACGCTATGATGTTCGCCGAAGGTTGTGAACATATGTCTCCGCCGGCCGCGGTGGCCGAGGGGACTGAGGCGCTCCAGTCACGGTCTGCACGGCCACTACGGTCGGGGATTCGAATCCCTCCTCGGGCATGGATATTTGTGCCGTCCTAGTTCGTAAGTAGTTCATAAGTAGTTTGTAAGTTTTGGGACTGATGACCCCGTAGTTAAGTCCCATAAGCTTAACAATCATTTGAACATAGGTCTCCAATTCCATGTAGAGTAGCCATTTCGAGTTTCATCTTAAATCAAAAAGTTTCTGGGTTTACATGAATAACTTAATTTCTAAGAATATAAAACTCAAAGTAGGTGACAATAAATATAAGTGTAAATGCTGCAGGCGCTGGAACACTTTACTTCCATATTCACGAATATTTATCTTTAATTATGCAAGGAACAAGACTCTTAAAATTACGATGTTGTATCAGAGGTTGGTTCTTATAATTTGTACGTGTATAAATAATCGTACTATAAATTGTGATAATGATCGGATCTATACTTTTCGGGTTAGACTGCAGGAAAATGTGTGAACGTCGAGATAAACGCGTTTGAACATTAAGAATAATGTACAAAGCTTACCGATTAACGTCATTTCAGCACCATGTAGTAATCTCTCGTCTTCCTCATGGGCTTCGTTTTACGCTTGCAGCAGTGCTTTTTGACCTTGCCGACCTCCCTTAGATGCCAATGAACTACGTCGATTCTGCCGGCTCACGCCCTGGTTATCCATTTGTGCGACGTAGTTGAAGTTTTGCGTGCCTACTACAATTCCTGCTTCGGTTATGATCATCAAAAGGGCTGAATTACCTTCATTGAATACGCACGCTGGTAATTACGAAACCAGATTAACAACTCTTAATCCGATGTGTAAGTGTTTAAGAGCTAAGCGGCAGATAATAGAATTGAAAGATTGATTCGAATATTGTGTGTGGTCAACTAAACATTTTTCCAGTAATTCATCCCATGATAAATCTTCGTAGCTTCGAAAATTTTCCTTCTGCACGTCGGGATGCAATGGGGTAGGGTGCGATTCATGTTCCGTTCCAAGGGTTGTGCTTTTCTACCATTCGCACCAGCCCGTAATATCTAAACGGATGCGAATTTCGCTTTGAAACTTTCGTATTGTTAGATAAACTACCGTCCTATGCAGTAGAAATGGGATTTTCTGAACTTCGGAATGTGGTTTCCTCCCTTAATACACCTGTCGAATATTTTTCGAGATGTTTCATCGTCAAGATTAACAAACGATATTACCGTAGTGACCTTTACAAGAGGTATAGAATGCACTTGTGAAAATTATACGGTTCCATCAAGAGGAAACCAAGATGTTTCAACATCTTGACCGATAAAATATCTACGACAGTTAGATCTAATTATTAATTTTTTCTCATTAGTTCCTGTGGTTGTAGGCGTCGTAACCATACAACTAGGACGCATGACAATTGTGCTGGGGCCAGAATTTTAACCTGGAAACTCCTTCTCAGTAGGCACATGAATGAACCCATCATTCCTGTACAGATTACCACAAGTACCCCACTTAATTCGACCATCTATCTCGATGGTTCGCACCGAGCGAGGACGGTACTTCAAATCAACCTCCAGCTCTCCAGATGTAGGTTTGCTGAGACCATGCAATTGCCAGGAAGACTCCGTTAATGGAACGGCCAATTTCGTCCCCCAACCTAACTCAAAAATTTGAGCGTGAGTTCCGTTTCTAACGACGACACTGTCAGCGGCACGCTGAATCCTGAACTTCCTCCCTTTCACATTCCGCGGCTCGCAGTGGGCGCTATGCTCCCTTCAGGTGTTCATTCTTCCCACGCGCTATTCAAGAATGGAATGGGAGATAAATGGTGTAATTGTGGTTCGATGAACCCTCTGCCGGGCACTTAAATGTAATTTGCAGAGTATCCCATGTAGATAGATGTAGAAGAGACCCGTCCTCGTTGCATCACTCCTGGATATGCCCGAAAGAAACACTGCTAGAAACACTGGAGGAGATAGGTTTTAGGCTTGAAAATAAAAAGGAAACACCCACGTACGTAGCACATAATGCATCCATTTCGATAGACCTACTATTTTACAAAGGAAGAAACTTAATCAAACGAGAAGTATCTCGGTCTTCCGCAGCAGTGCCCATAAGGAAACATATTCCAGTAATGACAAGCTTTCACATCGATATACTACAATTAGTAAAAGAAGCTACTGGACAAAATGACTACTCCAGAAAAATAGGACAAGAAATAACAGAGCTAAACAAGAAATGCATAGAAAGAATGGGGGCCCTAATAGACGATGGTAAACTGGAAGAATCCCTGACAATACAAAAGTATTAAACGGAGTCATGAAAATCAAAAGGGAAATACAAGCACAACAATGGTTCGGCCGAGAATGCTACAGGGAAAGAAAAGAAATGTAGCAACAAGGGAAAGAAAAAATATGAAGCAAAAACACACAGTTGACAGACAGATTTATCATTATATACACAAAAGAGGAGGAAATACAAAGATACAATTCAAAGAATAAAAGCGGAATACATCGAGGAGAAGGCAAGAAAAACTAGCAATCGATGTAAAATCAGTCCTTTTCATAGCCATGAAGAAGAAAGCCTTATCCACAACAGGGGAAATCTACATGAAGAAATGGGACACACGCATTTCGCGGGATTACTGAACAAAACGAAAAAAGGAAGGGCATATGAAATAGAAGAAGCGGAGAGTTTACTGAACATGGAGTTCAAAACAACGACGGAGTTAAGAAAAGCAATAAAAGAAGGAAAAACAAGAAAGTAGCATGCCCAGACAACGTATATATGGAACATCCTAAAGACTCCATCGACAGCATGCAAAAGCTGAGCTACGGGAAGACCTGATGAACGAGTGCCAACAAACAGGAAAAATTTCTGAGAGGTGAAAGACAGCGACAATAAAGCTCCTGTACCAAGGAAAGGGGACAGTTCATTACCGAATTCGTTCAGAGGTGTGGCACTAGAAACCAAATCCTTCAAAATTTTCACGAAAAGCCTAAATAAAAGACTACTTTCCGAAATAGAGGGAAACACCCCAGAATGTCAATTTGGTTTTTATGAAGGGCAGAAACACAGCACAGGCAGTAAAACATTTAATAGATAATATAGAAGAAGAACACAGGTACAAAAGAGGAAGTACTGTGCAGTCTTTGTAGCTCTCAGGAAAGCCTTCGATTCAGTAAATGGAGGAAACCTAATATAAAAACCGACAAAATAACCAGAGAGGGAGATCCTCTGGTAAGAACGATCTAAGCATGTCTTCAATGAAATCTATTACAAATAAACAAAAATGTTGAAGCTTAAGAGATGATTATACAGACGAATGGTTCTTGATAGAGATCTTATTAGCCCATAGGCGTTCAAAACATTTTCAAAACATCAGAAGTCCCCAACACAATAGAGAAAGATTCAAAAGCATAAATTATTCTTTAAGCAGATAATAAGATGATAGGATCAGCAGTAAAAAAAGACGTACAAAAGGCAATACAAAAACTAGAGACCTGGCCTACGGAAAATAACCAACTTGTAAACCAAGATAAGACAGAATGAAACTTCACTCTGCAGCGGAGTGTGCGCTGATATGAAACTTCCTGACAGATTAAAATTGTGTGCCGGAACCGGGACTCGAACCTGGGACCTTTGCCTTTCGCGGGCAAGCGCACTACCGAAATTTTAATCTGCCAGGAAGTTTCATATCAGCGAACACTCCACTGCAGAGTGAAGTTTCATTCTGGAAACATCCCTTAGGCTGTGGCTAAGCCATGTCTCCACCATATCCTTTCTTCCAGGAGTGCTAGTCTTGCGTGTTTGCAGGAGAGCTTCTGTGAAGTTTGGAAAGTAGGAGGCGAGGTACTGGCGGAAGTAAAGTTGTGAGGCGGCATCGTGAGTCGTGTCGGGATAGCACAGTCGGTAGTGCGCTTGCCCGCGAATGGCAAAGGTCCCAGGTTCGAGTCCCGTTTCCGGCACACAATTTTAATCTGCCAAAATAAGACAGTTCAAATGACATCCAAAGACAGTATAATGCTATATAATGAGCCATTACAAATAGTAGGCAAATATAAATACCTGAGAATTTCATTACAAAAGAAAAGCAACTTCTTTTGGTATACATACCTAGGAAAGGGTAGCAGTATCCATCAAAGCATCATATACTATTCCAAACATAACTAAACTGTCGACAAACGCAGTGTCGTTTCAGAGCGGCATTCACAACATATGGAATAGAGGTCATATGGGAAAAGCTTAAGATCAACGACCTAAAAAATAATAGAAAAAGTGAAGACGATGAAATGGATCCTACGAGTGGGAAAAACAACGCCATTCAGACTACATATGAACTGTTGAAAGAAACTTATTTAATATATCAGACTTCAACACTGCCTACCATCAACGGCACCATACCAGTAACTGGTCAACATCATGTAACGAAAGAAGAAGCAGATAGACCTGGATTTCTACGGCACATCAGCGATGATGGATGACAGCTGGACCAGCGAATGTAGGAACGAGAGACACGTGACAACAAGACTTCCAGTACACGGCTTTCACCATAAAATATATGCTATCAAAAACTTTCACGAACCGAGTGTGGATTGTAAATGGTCAACAATGCAAAAAATATCACGTTATAATGTGTGAACTATAGAACAAACTGAATAACAGTCTGCAGCAAGGACTAAAAACAATTTGTATTCTCAGCACAGTTTTATCATTAACAAAAATTAAGATGCCTTAATGAACAGACGTCGTTGTGTAGTGCAGCAGCTGTTAATACAGACCATAACTAGGATATTTCAATGTCGACTAATTTTTGGTGTTGTAACGAGCTAGAACGAATTTTTCACGAAATAAAAGGGATGAGGATAGGTAGCAACTCACCTTAAAAAGACAATTATTACTTAGCCGCAGACAATCACAATCGCATAATTAAAAATTTAAAACACAGCTCTCACGAGAAAGAGAACGATCAGTAAGTCACAACACATGTTTACCTTACCGCCATCCGTGGCCCCCATGGCCCAACTTGCATCTTAGCAGCGAAGAGGTGAGGGGCAGGTAGGAGTGAATAGGGGAGGGGGAAGGATGCAGTACAAGAGTAGGCGTACAACGCTTCCACTGCTTGGTAAAGCGCAAATGCACTGCATTTGGGAGGCACATATATCGTAAAGCGGTTCGATGAATCCTCCGCCATGCACTTAAGTGCGATTAGCTGATTATTTATGTAGATATGTACTAGATTGGAATGGAAAGAGATGGGGGAGCGGAAAGTGTGTGTCTATTAAAAACATCATTCAAAGGTTAATAGAGGGGGAGGAGGAGAATGACAGAAAGGGCGGACGATATGGACACAAATAGTAGGGAGGGGGCGAGCACAGCGACTAACGGAATAAATCAGTACCTGAGCAACGATTTTTTTCCAGCTAGCAAATTCAGAGATGGTTGTGAGAGATCAAAATGGTAGGTAGGAAAGAGACATAGGGATAGGGAGATTTGCAGAGAGATTAGGGGTTGGAGTGTAGGGGTTATATCTAATTCCCAGGCATATTTAATAAATGAGAAGCATTTCCAGGGCCTCTAAACATATCTGTCAAATTTCACAATGTGCCGTCAGACGGTGCCGAAAACAGAAATAAGGTGTGCACGGTACGGAATTTTTTTATTCACAAATGGCCGGCCGTAGTGGCCAAGCGGTCTGCGGCGCGCCAGTCATAGTCTGCACGACCTCTACGGTCAGGGGTTCGAATCCCCCCCCCCCGGGCATGGATGTTTGTGTCGTCTTTAGTATAACGTAATTCATAAGTAGTTTGTAAGTTTAGGGACTGATGACCCTGCAGTTAAGTCCCTTGAGTTTTACAAACATTTCAACATTTTGAATAAACAAATGTTTCCGTTACTTTGAAGGAGAAATGTACAAAAATTTTATAGTAGTCCGATGATGATACGACAGCGGATGAAGTACGAATCTAATCCGAAGTTACCATAATTACCAATGTCAGTTTTTCAGCGCCGCATACCGGGTTCGCCGGCCGCGGTGGCCGCGGGGACTGAGGCGCTTCAGTCACGGTCTGCACGACCACTACGGTCGGGGGTTCGAATCCCCCCTCGGGCATGGATATTTGTGCCGTCCTTAGGATTAGCTAGTTCATACGTAGTTTGTAAGTTTAGGGACTGATGACCCCGTAGTTAAGTCCCATAGACTATACAAACATTTGAACATTTTGAACATACCGGGTTCAACGAACACACACACACACACACACACACACACACTAAATTTCATAAATATCAGTGCAACGATGTAGTAATAGTTGGCACAGACATGGTTCTTTCAACATGTTTATTTGTTACCTTTTTGCTACTCACGTTATTCTCTCTCTTTTCTTTTTCCGGGGCATTTTATTACATATTACACAATGCACATATTAGAATGAAAATGAAAGACATGAAAAATTTATAAAGCACGCTTATGTTGTATGTAAATTTGGAAAACTTATGTAACGTGAAATAAATTGTAGTATCAAGGAAAGGTTTAAAATCGAGCTGTATTGGTCCCACGTTCTGGTTGGATGTGTCAGAGGGGTCTGATGACGCCGTGCTGTGGCTCAGTTGTAAGTATAGTAATAAGTATTGTAGTAAAACATTTAATACACTCAAATTACTGTTTACTAATGAGAATAAGAACGTTTCCGTCGATGTAAACAGTCATCTGACCGATAATTTACGTAAAAATAATTAGTAGATATTGGCGAAAATTTTCGGAAAGCTGAAATTCACTACAAAAGTATAATGTTTACAAATTGAAACAATTTATTATCCTATTGTCGGCTGATGACTGACAATGAGATAACAAATTGTTTCAGTTATTACTGAATATGCTGACTCCCGCAAATCGATTACGTCGACTATAGCAATAACGTATTTAATTTTACTTGTATACCTGTATAGTTTGAAATAAGTTCTTTAACGATAATTTATAATTTTTGTCTCCTGCGTCTTTGCTAAACAAATTGCTGAGATTTGATTTTTTTAAATGAAAATAAAACCTGAACCAATTAAAATGAAATGAAATACCGGAAGATATTTAAAAACGCGGTTACGCGTTATGTAAATTTCATAAACATGCGTAATGTCAAATAAATTGCAGAATCAAGGAAACGTTAGTAGGTAAATATAAAAACCGTTTGACTTAGTGGTATGATGAAAATATTTCAATTAGACGCCGCTGTGGCTGCGACTTGTGTGTCACTGTCCTACACCACAGATGAACGTAAATTACGGAGCACGTGTAGCTTCAGACGACGCCTCACATCAGTCAGAGGCGAAGGCCATTAAAAACGCAAAGTGAATAATTCCTTTCTACCAGCAAGATTAGAACCCAGGACTTTCCGCTCTCTAGCCAAACGCCTTTCTGCTAGCCCAGACATCAATTCGAGGTGCAGCACTTTTTGTGGGGTACATACTGAACGTAAGAAATAGAATTTAATGTCCAATAAGAACAATATTTAGGTCATTAATCAAGATAAAAATCATCCTTTTCTAAAACGTTGAACCAAGTCAAACACAATGTGCTAAATATAGTTAATATCAGTTGAGTAGAGCTGAGTACCTTCGAAGATCATCGCTCACAAGTATCGTGACACTAGTATATTGCTTTGTTTCTGTCCTGTTCGTACAGTATTCATAAGAATTATATTGTAAATTGTGATAGCAAATTAAAAGTAAAAAACCACAGATTTAACCACAGTGTCTCGTTGCAACACGTGAATCGAGAAAAGTGTCTTTAAGGCTCGGCAAACGATGTTTCACTCAACGATGCAGTATACGGGGAAATGGATTCAGGCGAGGTGATTTATGAGGGATCCCTTCGCTTTGTCGGGATACACAACGTCAACACACTTCTCTGTCAACTGGGAGCTCCCATTTGTTGGCTGATGAAACGGTTCTTTTGTAAGTGCTTAAAGTAATAAATAGCGTGTTTCCTCTTTTTATACTGATGACAACTTGTTTGCTAGGTCTGCTTGCTTGTGCAACAGCCACTAAATTTCTTAGAGATAGATAAACACAGAACACATGGTGTTACTGTTAAGTAACTGACGATGTAGGTTGTCCTTTGTTTGGATAGTTCTTTTACGATGAAACCCTTTTGAATCTGCGCAGCTCTACTCTTGCTGTTATAATATTCGTAGTTTTATTGTGGTGTAGTTTTACCTGTTTTAATTGTTATGGTAAAATAATCTTCAGCTATCCTGTTCCCAGTACATTGTTGACGAGATCTCATATCAATACTCCAGTTATCATTTTCAAAATATTATTTGCACAATCCTATTGACGATTCAGATACATATTCTAAAATGTATACTTTCCAATTAGTTAATAGCATCTTTTACAACATTTTATTAAACAATATTTATTTCCATCTTTATTCTTTTTGTTGCAGGTACTATGGTGACTTCCTCCATCAACTTACAGTGTTTAGCCAAAGAAGTCCAGTTGGTATGGATGTTGACGCAGAGTTTATGGTATGGCTCCTCAATTCGATACACCAGTTATGTACAACAGAAAGTTGTGAAATATATTCCTATTACCTCGTTATTCGTTTTGTGTCTATATGTTTTGCTATATATTTTAAGTTCGGAATTTTACCGATACGGGATCTCGGTTAAACTTCATACTCGTTCGGTTTCTTAGTACATGGTTGTCTTTTTATAAGTTTTTGGAGGAAAATTGTGTAAGAACATTTTTAACCATCGAAGGTTAATACCAGCAAGAAAAAAAAATTATTATTGTTGTGTGGGTCGAAAAGGCACCATTTTGAAGTTGGCGCCACGCGCTCCGATTTCCTGCCATACTGCGCAAGTCGCGCTGAAGTAGCATCCAATTAATATATATATATATATATATATATATATATATATATATATATATATATATATATATATATATATAGATTGAAGAAAGCATCTTCTTATTCTTAATCGCCGTGGTGTGGTGTGGTGTCAAACGTCGCGTTGGCAGACAAAGTGTACTTTCATTTTGAAATTTCTTGACACAAACCACGTATTCCTTTAACAGTAATTAAAAGTACTTGAACCTTCCGCTTTCACCGAAATGTATGTTCAGTTCCCATAGTCATTCTGCATTATACGGCCATCAGAGTTTATTTACCTAGCCAGTTCTTGAAGTACGTCGTTTGGTATCTATTTTACTTGTTGAAAACTCTTTACCTATTCTTCATTTCTCCCCAGTGAGTCTTTTTAGAGTAATATTTCCTTTCTTTCGCCTTCCAGTCGGCTTCTTTTCTTAACACACCTTCACAGTCGTTCAATAGTTTACGCATGCTGACTGTTTCAGCTTCTAGTTCTTGAATTCGTACTAACACGATGGCGATCCTGTACTTGGCGCCACCCTACGTAAGGTTGGCAAATTGTTTAAACCAACTGCGCTACAGCGCATTTTGTTTACAGTACTGATCTGCACTTAATCCCAAATACTACTTTAGAATATTTCTTGTACATGAAGCGCCCTACAAAAAGTGTCTGCAGCATGCTGGAAACCTCACAACTTCGGTCCCTTAAGATTATAGAATAAAGCTTAAAAATTCATCTTTTGTCTTTAACTAAATCGTACTTCATAAAGACCCTCAAGGAAACTCTTCTCCTCAACGAACCTCCTCAACTATTTATGCCTACTTTTACAGAATCATAATTGCAAACAAACCTGAATAGTAACCTATTACGTAAGCCACGAAATAAAGTTTCACTGGCCACAACAAAAGTAATGCACTTAGTAGTAAGGTTTCAAACATTCAAAAGTACTCATTTTATATTTACATTAATAAAATCGCTAATAAAATATTATTAGTACTGCAAGCACAGATAACTAAAAAAAGAGGGCATTTGTAGGCCGATTCATATTACATAGCATATAACTGCCATCACAATATCTGAGACACTTAATTGACTGAACAGTGTCGTAAATTGCAAAAAGTAATACTATGAACTTACTTTATTTCGTAATAAAAAAATTGCAGAAACCAATAACCATCATATCGTCTTGCATTTCTTGTAATGTTTAGTGGTTCATTTAAAACAGAAAATGTCCGAGCTCAACGGGAGGTTGTTGTTGTTGTGGTCTTTAGCCCACAGACTCTCCACGCTACCATGTCTTGTGCAAGCCTTTTCATCTGCCGGCCGCGGAGGCCGAGGCGACTGAGGAGCTCCAATCACGGTCTGCACGGCCACTACGGTCGGGGGTTCGAATCCCCCTTCGGGCATGGATATTTGTGCCGTCCTTGGTATTAGTTAGTTCATAAGTAGTTTGTAAGTTTAGGGACTGATGACCCCGTAGTTAAGTCCTATAAGCTATACAAACATTTGTACATTTGAAACCTTTTCATCTGAGAATATGAACGACACCCAACTACGATTTGAATTTGCTTACTGCATTCGTCCCTCGGTCTCCCTCTACGATTTTTACCACACACGCTCCCTTCTAATGCTAAGTTGACGCTTCCTTGATTTCTCAGAATGTTTTCCACCAACCTGTCCCTTCTCTTAGTAAAGATACGCCAGAAACTCCTTTTCTACCAAATTCTGTTGAGCACCTCCTCATTAGTTACTTAATCTACCCATCAAATCTTCATAATTCGTCTGTAACACCACATTTCGAAAGCTTTATCATCTGTTTGTCTGAACTCCTTATCGTCCACGTTTCACTTCCATACAATGCTACAGTACAGACAAACACTTTCAGAAATGACTTCCTAATATTTAAACTAATATTGGTTATCAACGAATTTCGCTTATTCAGAAACATTTTTCTTCCCATAGCCATTCTGCATTTTATATCTTCTTTACTTCGGCCATCAGAAGTTATCTTGCTACCCAAATTACAAAACTCGTCTACTACTTATATTGTCTTATTACCTAATCTAATTCATTCAGCATCGCCTGATATTCTGACATTCCATTCCATTACCCTCGTTTTATTCTTGTTAATATGCATCTAGTATCTTCCTTTCAAGACACTGTCCATTCCATTAAATTGCTCTTCCAGATCTTTTGCAGTCTCTGACAGAATTACTATGTCATCGGCAAACCGCAAAGTTTTTATTTCTTCTCCCTGAACTTAAATTCCCACTCCAAATTTCTCCTTGTATTCCTTCACTGCTTGGACATGTACAGATTGAACAACATTGGGGAAAGGCTACAACCCTGTCTTACTCCCTTCCCAACCTCTGCGTACCGTTCTTGCCCTTCGACTGTAAAACTTGATGTGTGTTTTTTTGTATAGGTTGAATATAACAATTCGCTTACTATATTTTACCCCTGCTACCTTCAGAATTTGAAAGAGTGTATTCCAGTCGACATTGTAAAAAGCTTTCTACAAATCTAGAAACGCTAAAAACGTAGGTTTGCCTTTCCTTAACCTATCTTCTAAGATATGTCGTAATGTGAGTATTGCCTCCCGTGTTCATACATTCTTCCCCGAGGTCGGATTCTACAAGTTTTTCCATTCCTCTGTAAATAATACCTGTTAGTATTTTGCAACCATGACTTATTAGACCGATATTTCTGTAAATTTCACATTTGTCTGCACTTCCTTTCTTTGGAATTGGAATCACTATATTCTTCTTGAAGTCTGAGGGTATTTTCCCTGTCTCATACATCTTGCATACCAGGTGGAACAATTTCTTCATGACTGGCACTCCTAACGATATCAACAGTTCAGACGGAATATCATCTACTCAAGGGGTCTTGTTTCGACTCAAATCTTTTAGCTCTCTGTCAAATTCTTCTCGCAGTATCATCGCAGTATCATATCTCCTCTCTTCTTCCTCCACTTCGTCTTCCATTTCTAGAATAGTGCCATCAGGTTAATTTCCTTTGTATAAGACCTCTATATATTCCTTCCACTTTTCCCCTCTTTGTTTAGTACCGGCCGGCCGCAGTGGCCGAGCGGTCAGCGGCGCGACAGTCACAGTTTGCACTGCCGCTGCGGTCGGGGGTTCGAATCCTACCTGGGGCAAGGGTGTTTGTGTTGTCCTTACAGTAAGTTAGTTTACGTTAGTCAAGTAATTAGTGTGTAAGTCTAGCGACTGATGACCACGAAGTTTGGTCGCATAAGACCTCACACACATTCTTAGTACTGGTATTCCGTCTGAGTTCTTGATCTTCAGACAGCTGCTTTTCTTATCTTCAAATATCTCTTTTATTTTCCTGTAGGCGGTATCTATTTTTCTCGTATTTATACATTGTTCTACGTTTTTATGTTTTATGTTTTGTATAACTTATGAGACTTAACTGCGGGGTCATCAGTCCCTAAACTAACAAACTACATATAAACAAGCTAATATTAAGGACTCCACAAATATCCATGCCCGAGGGGGGATTCGAACTCCCAACAGTAGTGGCCGTGCAGACCGTGACTGGAGCGCCTGAGTCCCCTCGGCCACCGCGACCGACCATTCTTCTTATTTGCGTAAAATAAGGCTTAGCAACTGAAATGCGATAATTTATTTTTATTCAAAAAGGTGGGACTATTTTGGGTAATACTGTAAATAAACTCTTGGGTTCTTTCGCCTCAACGTAGGATACATTTATTGTCCGATCTTAAAGTCTGTAGCCGTGCTTTCGTGTTACCGGCATACTGTACTAACACAACCGCATGTGAATCCTGCAATTCGTAGCAGTATACCCATGAAGGTCTTTTTTTTTCTAACAAGAATTCAGCATTCGCCGGCTCTTAAAAGAAAAATAAAACTAGGCAATTGCTGTTACATAATGTAGTCACTCTATGATTGCAGTAAAGAAATGAATTCTAAAGATCCCTCTACGAGATTTGTGTGTGTGTGATTTATTTTGAGTTATTGAGGGAAGACCAAGAGCTCTACTTCCACAAGACGCTCCCTCCCACTTTCGTAACTACACTGAAGTTCTTTGCGTATCATGGGATAGCCCTTCTAAAAAGTAAATTTCAGGGAGCTCGTTTATGTACATACAAAACTTTGTTCCTAGAAGAAATTATCTCCCCGCAGTCCGCATAGTCTGATCTGAAACTTGCTTGGCTGGATTAAACTGTGTGTCCAGTCGGGAGTATAATTCCGCTAGCGAACGCGAGAAATGGTGACTGGAAACCTGTAGACTTGGTATCAAACCCAAATGAACTTTAATGGCACTTCATATAATATTTATTGCTATTAATGCAAATTCATAAATGTGAGACCAGTGAAATGTGATCTCAGTAGAATTAGCGTTTGCCTGCAAAGCTCCCTCTAAGCTCTCCAGACATGATACCACAGGGTAATCACACGAAGTTAGCTTCCTTCATAAATGTGAAATTGTCAGCGATTATTTTGCGAGTTCGTTTCGTAGCGTAGTATTTCTCATTCCTTTTTATATCCCTGGGCAAAGTAAAGTTACTTACTAATATTACTTATTATGTGAATAAAATACTCGTAACTGCTTCAATTTATTCTGCTAACAATAGAGACAGAAAAAGAGAACTTTTTACACTGTTGTGTGTGAAGAGATAGGATGGAAGCATGGCAAAGAAATGTGGGAAATATGTTCTTTGGTGACGTCTAGAAAAATCTGCGAATAATTGCATGAAGCAAGTCCGTGTCCAGCGGATATACGGCAACACGGGAAATTGGTTATTGCTTGATCACTGTTGATCCTGTCATGAAATTGAATTATTCTTTCATTAAACCTTTAAAATGAAGACCAGTAAACATACAGTTAAAAAAGTGTTCCTAAATCATCTGTTCTTTAGAGACTTTTTTTCTGAAACTTCCTGACAGTGTGCCGAAACCGAGATACGAACCAGAGATCTTTGTCTTTCGCGGGAAAGCACTCTACCGTCTGAGACACATCACGGTTCGTCCTCATGGCTTTACTTCTTCCATTACCTCGCCTCCTATTTTCCAAACTACACAGAAATTCTCCTGCAAACCGTGAAGAATTAGCACTACTGTAAGAAAGGATAAGGTGGAGACATGGCTTAGCCACAGCCTAAGGGATCTTTCAAGAATGAATGTTTCAGTCTGCAGCGGAGTGTGCGCTGATACGAAACTTTATGGCAGGTCAAGAATTTGTGCAAACAATTTTCATCTGGCAAGAAATTTCACATCAGCGGACAATGCGTTGCAACGTGACAGTTTCATTCTGGAAATATTTTTCCTGCCTTTTCCACCGTTCAGCGAAACTTTAGTGATCAAAATGCAGTTCTTGGTTATATTCTAATACAGCATCTCGACATATACATGGGTACTCTGCAAGTCACACTGAAGTGCATGGCAGAGGGTGCATCGAATCAGTTTTATGACATTTCTCAATAGTTCCATTCCCTAATAACTCGATGGTAAAAGAAACGCCTATATATTTCTGTTTTCGATCTGATTTCTCTTATTTTTTATGATAATCTTGTTTCCCTATGTAGGTGGGTGGTAACAATATATGTTCGCATTTGGAAAAGAAAGAAATTCGCAAATAGAACTCGCCGAAAAAATAACGCATTTCTTTTAATTATTTCCGCCTTAACTCGTGCATCATTTATATGACACCAAGTCTCCTATATCGCGATAATACAGAACGAGCTGCCATTCTCTCAATTTTCCCTAAATCGTCTGTCAGTCCCATCTGGTGTGGATCCCACAATGCGCAGCAATACGCCAAAATAGGATGCAGAAGTGTAGTGTAGTTAGTACAGTTAGTAGAATTGTTGCATCTTCTAAGTGTTCTTCTTCCCTACTATATTTTCTGTGTGTTCATTCCAATTGTTGTCCGTAATTGTTACTCCTAGGTATTTAGTAGAATTGACGACCTGTAGGTTTGACTGATTTATCGTGTAACTAAAGATTTACGGATTTTTCAGTAAGGCTTTTTCCAATTCACTTTCTGTTTCCTCCTTTACAAGGAAACGATTATCACCGAGCTGAAATTTGGTGCAGTTGTGTCTTTGTATTAGTAACATAATTATACTTAACAAGAGGCTTTTAATATTTTTAACTGTAAAGTCTTTGACTACGTTCATACTTCAGATTTTTTCCGATTTAATACACGTGCGTTACTGTAAGTTACAGAATATTCAGTTTTTTTAAATAAATATTTATTGCGCTCTTTAGAGATTTTTACTTGCTACACTAACCCACTGCTATGAACCTTAATGAATTTTACACTAAACCTCTTTCTTGCACCACACCATCCGTTGGTGAAAACTATATAAAAATCTGTTCAGTAATATTTGAGATTATCGTGGATAAATAGAAAGACAGACGCGTCAGTCAACCGTGGCGCCACTATCATGACGCTCGTATAAGTAGCCAATGGCACTAAACAAACGGTGGGTCTTTCCCCTCTTACGGCGGCAATTGTTTTGCTAAGAGTCAGACGAAGACTTAAACGTTAACAAAATATATTGATCAGATCTCTACCAAACTTCACAGGATCTGAAAATTTCGTCAAAATTGTCGTCTCTAAGTCTATAGGGAACATACATACGTAAATAAATTCACAGTAGTCAAAAGAATGCAGGGATCAGTTGCCATCGGTAGAAAGAACTAAAATGGTTCGTCGTCTTTCTGTCGGTTTGGCAGAGTGGAGAACACAAAATTACGCCAACCATGATAGCGAAAGCAACAAAGTAGCTGCAGAGGTGGGTGGTTTTGATAGTGTTTACCGCAAGAAAAGAACTACACAACCAGTTGTGAACTGATAGTGTAGTCAACAAGTAGTGCAATACAACTACACTACTTACCCGAAGATGTGGGGTCGAGAACCATAGGAAGGTTGGAAATGAGCCAGACCTAGAGGGAGGTGGCTGCAACTCATAGTTTAATTTCTAGGACCTGGACGCAATTTCAGCCAACAGGAACCGTTAAAATAAGGCAAGGCCAAGGTCGTCCACGGTTAAGCAAGAAACGACCGTCATCTCCCGTTAACAGGCCGTCGAGGCAGGAGGCTGAATGCAACACAGCTGCAACCAACGCTCCAGGCCACCACAGAATGCGCCATACCAACACAAACAGTCCGATATCGCCTTCGTGGCTAAGCACGGAGGCCTATGGTGTGCGTCTCATCAAAAGGAGAAACTGGGTGGAGGAACATCACGATTGAAAAAATAACGCATGGCGTAGGGTTCTGTTCACAAATGAATCAAGATTTTGTGTTCAGTGGAGAATCGTCATTCCCTTATCTGGAGAGAACGTGAATCTCGGAATAATCCTGCTTATTTGCAGAAAACATCTCCATATCATGGCGGTGGACGAATGGTCTCGGTAGGAGTCAGTATTGACCTCTATGTCGTTAGACTGACGTTTTGCTACTGGGAGGTGTAGAAACGAGATTATTGGACCTTCTGTTGTGCTGTACGGTGGTGCTAGAGGAGATTGGTTTCTTGAGCTGCACTGGTGGACAAGATGTTTGAAGCTGAGTGAAATGAACGAATGTAGTAGCCAACTGAACATAACTGGGATGCGCTTGGCAGACCATTACAGCCAGACTAGCACCGCCCATAACGATTGCAGAGTGGATATTCCAATTATGGCAAAATTTCCCTCAAGGTCTGGTTGATTACACCCTACTGACCATGCTATAAAGGTGTGTAACTGTACTGGCCGTCCGAGGTTATCACATACGGTATTAGAGGGCAATGAAAATGACGTTCAGTATTATGGTAGCCGCAGGGTGCCTCGCTCTAACTTCAAGTAAACAGTTGACACTACAAAGTATCGTATTAAAAGTTGAAGTGTTTGTAAACGTATTGCACCATACTGCAGTGGTCATCAATCCCTAGACAACACACACACACACACACACACACACACACACACACACACACGCACGCACGCACGCACACACACACACACACACACACACACACACACACACACACACACACACAAGAGCGCGCACATGGGCGCGCGCGTGCATACACGTACAAACACGCACGTGCGCACGTGACCACTGGAGGACTCGAACCTCCGGTGGGAACGGCCTGATAGACCGTACCAAGATACCTTAGACCACGCGGCCATTTCGCGCGGCGGAAATAACGTACTGTGTCACACACAAGTTACAGTTGCAACCTATATGTTGCAAGGTCCCTATGGTACCTACATAATTAATTTTCTGTAATATTTCAGTTTGTATAGGCTAAGTTCTCTGTAAACTTCAGTAATGTTTACACTGTACTTACAAAGTAAATTTTTCTGTTAATTTATATTATTTTTGATTATTGGTATTGTTTTTCATTCTGCATTGTACTTACTGGTAAGTTATTTTGTAAATATTTTGCAGTAAATATATACGAAGTAGTTGATTTTGTGTACTGGCCACAGTTATACATTGTAAGTAGCGCAGAAATCTTTGGAAGTATCGATAGATAGGAGAGTGAGCGCTCTGACTGCAAGAGAGCAGTTGAGGGCAACGGCGCGCGAGATTTGTTCACCAACAGTAGGAAGGAGCTGTTGCTGAAGGCAGTCGTTGAGTACGTGTTGCGGTACGCCATTAGTGTCATGCATGATTTTTTTTTTAAATTATATTTTCTGTAATGTTTTCCTGGCTTATATCTCTTTCATAATATACAATTTCTGATTTTTAAATTTCCTTTCCGCGTTTTCATTTTTGAGGTTAGTTTCCCCTTGCCTTTTTTTTCATTTGTGATTATTCTTTGTCTTCATTATTACCTAACAATCTTTTAAATATTAAATGGGAGCTGCTTGCTATTTCATGTTTTTAGTTTTGCAGTAAGAAATACACCATGAAAGTGTTGGAACCAATCTTCCTACCTTCCTCCCTTGGGAAACAAAAAGAGAGTAAACGAGTTTAGTTAACGTCTCGGTCTGACGTAAGAAACGTCTGCGAAGAAACCGTGTATTGGGAGCGATCCAAGGCGCGCACCTCACCCCCAGCCGGGCTGTAAAGTTGCAGGAGGGGCCGGTCTTTAAGGCAGGGCAGGGCGCGTAACCGTGTCCAGGGAAAATTCAGTGAAAGCCGGAGAGGGTGGCGCTGGTTTGGACGGCGCGGGGGGCGGAGGCGGGCGAATTTACGCGGGGTGCGAGAGCGCCGTTTGGAATGAGAGGGCGGCGGCGAGCGGGGCATAAACAGGGTTTTGTGTCAGGAGGGGCGCGCGCCCCGCAGGTAATCCGCCGGAACAGGGTGGCTGGGGTGGGAGGGGCCGCACATCAGGCGGGGCGGCGCTGTCGCACATCCGTGTTCTTTAATTAAGACCGCACGGCGCGGCTGAGCGCGCCGATATTTCTGCCAGGCCTTCCAGCGCTCCGCTGTCCGCAAGCAGGACAGGCGTCTCGCAAACCTTATTGAATCTGTCCAGCCCGTTCCTGGAATTTAAGATAACAGCCTTCCTGCACAGTCCATCGTTCTACTGCCAGAAGGCTCACGTAAAAATTAAAGAACGTGTATATTCTGACAAGATATATACAGGGTGTTTCACTAAGTGTGTTTGCCTCTGTAAGTTATAAAATAATGTGTGGCGGGAAATTTTAATGCGGTAGGTAAACACAAGAAATTTTACACTTTCTGCGGAGCTATTAACATAGTTTATTGTATCATTTTTCAAAGAGTTACACCACAAAGATATAATTTTTTAAATGGAACAGTAGTTTTTTCTATCGTGCATTGGATTCGTTGAAACCAGCTGCGTCCAAATCAATTTAAACTACCTTCCTATCACTGTTAGTTTGGGAGCTACAACCCTTCAAATTTTAGGGGTAGAGGCTACGACAGCGTATCTGACTGGCTGGTGGTCATGAGACAGTGGGCCGTGCCCCAGGGGCTAGCCACTCGGCCAGTCAGCTACGCTATCGCAGCCTCCGCCCCCGGAACTTTGAAGGGTTGTAGCTCCCAAACTAACAGTGATAGGAATGTAGTTTAAATTGATTTGGACACAGCTGGTTTAAACGAATCCATTACAAGGTAGAAAAGCTGTTGTTCCATTCAAAGTTCCGGGGACGGAGGCTGCAATAGCGTAGCTCACTGGCCGAGTGGCTAGCCCCTGGGGCACGGCCCACTGTCTCATGACCACCAGCCAGTCAGATACGCTGTCGTAGCCTCGGCCCCCTAAACTTTGAAGGGTTGTAGCTCCCAAACTAACAGTGATAGGAATGCAGTTTAAGTTGATTTGGACGCAGCTGGTTTCAACGAACCCAATGCACGATAGGAAAAACTATTGTTCCATTAAAAAAATTATGTCTTTGTGCTGTAACTCTTTGGAAAATGATACAATAAACTATGTTCATAGCTCCGCAGAAAGTGTAAAATTTCTTGTGTTGACCTACTGCATTAAAATTTCCCGCCATCTATTATTTTATAAGTTACAGAGGCAAACACACTTAGTGAAACACCCTGTATACACTGACTAGGCTGAAATTAAGCAAATCAAATGTTCAAATGTTTGTAGAGCTTATGGGACTTAACTATGGGGCCATCAGTCCCTAAACTTACAAAGTACTTATGAACTAGCTGATACTAAGGACGGCACAAATATCCAAGACCGAGAGGAGATTCGAACCCTTAACTGTAGTGGCAGCACAGAACGTAACTAACGCGTCGCACACTGCTCGGCCACCGCGGCCGGCTGAAATTAAGCAACCAGCCAGTTGCTTATGTGCAAATCCCTGCAAATCACATTTAACTACCTGGTAGAGAGTTGATGTAAATGCTATCTTCCTCATCATACAGGGCGTCCAGAAAAGAACTCCCTCATTTCAAAATGAAATATCTCGAAAACAAATATCGATAGCGGAATGCAGTACACGGTATGTTTATTGTGAAAACAGTAAGAAATTTACACAGCAGTTTGAAATAATAGTTACAAAAGCTGCTAACAGATGGCGCTGTACGCTGTACAGCTCATATCAGTATACATAAGTGAAATAATCGCATGAAAACACTCTTTGCAAACAATCACATCACAATGTTTTCAAAAAGTTAACCATTCGCAATACAGACGTGGCGCAAACGAAGAATGAAATTCGCCATCACATTTCGTAGTGTCTCAACCGAAATTGATTCACATGCCACAGAGATCACCAATTCTAGCTCGTCCAGCGTGGCGGGATGCTTCGGGTAGACCATGTCTTTCACTGTGCCCCACAAAAGAAAAGTCACAGTGTGTCAAATTCTGCGAGTATGGAGGCCAATCCTTGCCTGCACCAGTAAATTTGGGATATTCCAAAGCAATGACTCGATTCCCGAAGTATTCCTCGACAAAGCGAAACACTTGTTCGGTCCGATGTGGTCCGGCTTCATCTTGCATAAACCGTTCAGTATCTGGTCGATCCTCTAACGCTTGCTGTGTGGCGACAAATTGTTCCAAAATTGCAACGTAACGTGCACCAGTGACAGTTTCTCGAATGAAAAAAGGTCCAATAATTCCTCTGCTGCATACTGCAGCCCACAGTAACTTTAGGAGAATACAGGGGTTTCGCTTCACACCAATATGGCTTTTCGGAACCCCAAAATTGATAGTTCTGCGTATTCACGTATCCATTCAGGTGGAAGTATACTTCATCTATAAACCAGATGCATCCAACAACAAATCCTTCACTATCAATCATTGTGAGCATCTGATTAGCAAAGGCAACCCTTTGTTTCACACCACGGACGGGTATGGCCTGGTGCGTTTGAATTTTTAATGTGTAGGCTCTTTCTCAGTATTTTCTGCGTGCTGGAACGCTTCAAACGAGTCTCAGATGCAATTCTACGGACGGATGACATTGGATTTCGCTGAATAATTCTAGAAACTGTGGCGATATTTTCAGGCGTAACTGCTGTTTGCTTGCGGCCAACATGTCCCACTAGATGACCAGTTAGGCTGCCTGTTAGTTGAAATTTTGCGAAGAGCGCACGAATGGTTTTCGCATCGGGTCCTTTTGGAACATTAAATCGTGCTTGAAAACTTCGCCTTGTTGCCGTAGTATTCTCCACCAACCTGTGGTGCTCTAGCACCAGAAAAGCGCGTTATTCAATTGAGTACATGGATTTAATCTCTTTCTTCCGTACGCTAACCTCCTTTCACGTTTCAATAGTGGAAATGACCGCTCTGGGCTTCGGATCACTATTTATACTAGGCATTACGTATGCCGATTACAGCGCCATCTGTTAGCAGCTTTTGTAACTATTATTTCAAACTGCTGTATAAATTTCTTACAGCTTTCACAATAAACATACCGTTCACTGCATTCCTCTAACGATCTTTGTTTTCGATATATTTAATTTTGAAATCAGAGTGTCCAGAAAAGTACATCCTGTAGATTACTTATTATAAACTGTAAGAAGTATTTACACACGAAGACGCCGTTTCGTATACTTTCTTCATCGTAAAAGCGGTCATACGTTCTACCTTGCACTGAATCCTTAATGGCGAATGTAACAAAATTTTCAATTTTTAATTTTTCCATGGCAGGACGGCGATCTCTTTACTTTGCAGTATTAAAATACCAAGATTGCAAATATTCATTTATTTTTCCTAGGGTATCATCTTTTGGTCACTTGTGTCCTATGTCATCGGTTTGTGAAGTCGTGTCATTTTACTTTCATACGCGTTCACAAAACGATAACATAGGACGCAAGTGACCAGATGTATCGAAACCGGTCGTCAGGAAAAATATATCTGCGATCTTGGCATTTTAATACTTCAAAGTTCAAAAGTTTGTAGCTCAAGGGGGTATTCTTTGGTTATTAGTCCCTAGGCTTACAAACTACTTAACTGGAGGCGTTGATCAGTTTACCTAAACCTTCAATTTTGATTTAGTTTTTATTTATTAGTGCAACTCGTGGACTATAAGTTCCAATGGTTTCAATGTTTAAATCGCACCCGTAGTGCCTGAAAAATAATTAAAAGTGTGATGCGGTTTCCTAGCCACACCCACATTTTGAAGCAGCACTTCAATATCAGCTCAGTGAACGATAATGTGTTTTACTTTCAACCAAACAAGTGCAGGATACAGCTAGAAGGGCGTGATACATACTCTTTGGTTTATATATCATCTTTGACTCAGTTGCGTATCTTATAAGTAATAACAAACTAGCTGCATCCTTTATGACGAAGCAATTCTTTTTTGCCTTGTGATACTGATGGAGATTTATACAAGTGTTCGATTCTTTCATCGTTCAGTTATGACACAATCACAGCTTGTAAAAACTGGAAAAACTGCGTTTGAATAAGTTTATGAATAGAAAACGCGAGAATCAACGACAAACCAGCAATGCGGCTACATTCTAAGTAAGAATTTCTGCTGAAAATGTGAATTCGTCTCCTAACAGCTCCCAGCGAAAAATTAATAGGGTGAATGGTGCATACTTTAGTGATGAATCTCGGTTTCTGTCTGATGAAAACACACACTATTTAAAAAATGCACCAAATCCACAGTTTTTGAGATATGACAATGAAATTTTGTACCTCTCTTTACGTGAAAAAATATCAAACTTTAAGAAGAATATAGTGATTCCAACTACTAAGAAAGCTAGTGCAGAAAAATGTGAAAATTACAGAAATATCAGTTTAATAAGTTACGGTTTCAAAATACTAACACGAAATGTATACAGATGAATGGAATCCAAACTTGGGGAACACCAGTTTGGATTTAGGAGACATGTAGGAGCACTCAAGGCAATACTCACATTACGACTTATCTTAGAAGATAGGTTCAGGAAAGGAAAACCTACGTTTTTAGCATTTGTGGATCTGGAGAAAGCTTTTGACAATGTTGTTTGGAATACACTCTTTCAAATTCTGAAGGTATCATTGGTAAAATATAGGGAGCGAAGAGTTATATTCAACTTGTACAGAAACCATATAGCAATTATTGGAGTCGAAGGGTATGAAAGGGTCGTAGTGGTTGGGAAGGGAGTATGACAGGGCTGTAGTCTTTCCACAATGTTGTTCAATCTGTAAACTGAGCAAACTCTGAAGGACTGCAAGAAAAAATTTGGATAGGGAATTAAAGTGCTGGGAGAGGGAATACAAACCTTGTGGTTTGCTTATAACATAGCAATTCTGCCAGAGACAGGAAAGGATTTGGAAGAGAAATTAAATGGTCAGTGTCTTGAAAGTAAGATATAAGATAAAATTAACAAGATTAAAACGTGGGTAATGGAATGTAGTGTCAGAAAATCAGGAGATGCTGAAGGGATTAGATTACTTAATGAGACAATGTAATATATGAGTTTTGTTATTTTGGTATCAAGATAACTTCTGATGGCCGATGTAAAGATATTAAATGCAGTATAACTATTGGAAGAAAATCATTTCTTAAGAAGCGAAATTTCTTGACATCCAATATTAATTTAAATGTTAAGAAGTCCTTTCTGAAATCATTTTTCTGGAGTGTAGCAATGTATGGGAGTGAAACGTGGACGATAAGGAGTTCAGACAAAAGGATGATAGAAGCTTTCGAAATTAGGGGCTACAGACGAATGATGAATATTATATGGGTAGATCACGTAACTAATGAAGACGTGGTCAACAGAATTTGGGAGAAAAGGAGTGGCTGGCATATCCTGGCTAAAAGGAAGGACAGGTTGGTGGGACACATCCGGAGACATCAAGGAATCGTCATCTGAGCTTTAGAAGGTAGTGTGTTATCAGTCCGCTATCAAGCAGATTCAAAAGGATGTAGGTTGCCGTTCGCGTTCTGAGATAAAGAGGCTTGCACAAGACAAAGTAGCGTGGAGTACTGAATAAAACCAGTCTGTGGACTGAAGACCACAATAACAACAAACAACAATTTACTAGCTCGTCGGTCGGTCAGTGACTGTTGCTTTGGATAACCCTATACCGCTGTACGGTGGCATTTATTTCACATTTACCTTATTAAAGCAATATGTCCAACAACTTTCTTCTGCGCACGACGAATATGGAAGCAGAAATGAACGACCTGCAATGCAGACAAATAAACAACAAAAGTGTTGACATTCTGAGAGAACATAGCACGAGAATGTTTAGAGGTGTCCGCTATGCTAATGCCGAATTCGGTCAACGTGGTCTCAAATTCTACGATAATTCTCGAATTTTTGCGACAGGATACAATGTCAGCATTGATAAATGTAATATTAAAGTAAATGCCTCCTCAATAGCTAACGAATACGGTTGTAAAAAGTATACGTTTCCATTTTAAAAATAATTGGTTCTAGATCTCATTTGATAACAGCGCAAAAACTAAACAGTGTAATATGAAACTATTCTGTTAGTCCGTTTTTGCATTGCAAATGCGGGATTGAGGGTTCGCCGTGAACACCTTTATATATAGATAGCCATACTAGTTTCAGCAAACGTCCCACGATCATCAGTGGGTTTTCGTTTATTCTACAAGAAAATATAAATAACACCCTAACAAAACTGAGAAATACGTTATAACCTATGCACTTTCATATCAGCTGTATCACCGTGTGCACAAGCTATTGCACATGCAGGAATACACCAACTGACTTGTAATTCCTGCATGTTTGTGTAATGTATTGACTTACAGTTATTTTCGAACACGATACACTGAGCTCGTAAGAGATTCTAAAAGTATGCATTACACCTTTGCAGAAAGTTTGATAAGTGAAAAACTATCTTCCCTCAACTATCTAAACTGACAATACAAATCATGAAAAACAGCAACAGTCCGCAAACTCACAACTGATGAAAATTATGACATTCAAAATGCCTAATGAAAGGCAATAACGTAATAAAGAATACATAACACTACGCAATAACACTTCACTGACTTAGATGAACTAACACGGCATGTAGAGCGATAGTAGCACATACACACACAAACAAGCACACTTCACACTCAGTATAGTAACGTCAAAACTCGCACCACAGTTGACAAAACACAATGGCGATATACATCTCTTGACACACATAAATAACGAAAGATTTTATGTTTTATGTTTCAAACCACTGCCATATGAGATAGTTGTATTTCTGTGACATTAGAGCATCCGACCTTTCCTACTAAGAACCATCCAGTTAATGAGAGTTCGTTTCCAAAATATGTACAGGAAACACCGAAATAGGCTCGTTCACAATTGTCACACTCGCTAATAACAGCCGCTCATACTGTTGCAAATAATATGCTGTATGCCGAAACACAGTGCAATGTTCGTTAAATGATATAAATGTACGATAATGACTGTTTACATGATACAGCTGAAAGGAATATGAATAGCTTATAATTTCTTACAATTTTGTAATGATGTTATTTCTATATTTTTCTAAACTAAAACCCACTGATGATGGCGGACTTTAGGCTGAAACTAGTATGGGTACCTACATCTACAGATGGACTCAAAATTCCACATCAGCGCTAAAAGCAATAACGGAAAGCGCGTTTTCATACGTGTACCCACTTCAGAAATAAAAGTAGGTGGATGGAGATTACGTCTTACGTAACGTTCTGTAAGTTTCAAACATTCAAGATGTTCACTAACCACGATGAAATTCATGAGACAGCAAATATTTTTTAGCGTCTTTGCCGAAAAATAGATGGTGAGTTTGGCGTGAGGATAACGACTTAGTTATTGGTTATCGAAAATAGAACTTTAGAGGGAGGAGAGATTAAGAATAGAAGTGTCCATCATCGCTCTTTGATGCTAAAAATTCTATAGAAGTTCGTCTCCCAAGAGCGAAACCCGTGTGTAGTAGCCTGAACAGTTTTTTGTTGACGACATAATTAAATTCAGTATGACGTCGTCGTAATTAGGCGTCTTACATCTAAAATGCAATTACTCGCCGTAACTTTAATTAAATTTTAATAAAGCCTCTCACGAGACTTGGAAGCTAAATTTTACTACCTCAAAGCGCGTGAAACTAGCAAAGACAAGACCACAACAAAATGTCTTCTGCTGTGTTTAGCACGTCTCAAGGTGGAAGGAGTAGACAGAGCAAACACCTATGAAGATGTAGCATGTACAGAGAACTTTGTAACTACGATAATGTTTCTTTTCTGGCATTTTGTACTGCTAGCTTTATTTTCCCCATAATTTAACTGTATAGGATTTATTGTACGCTAGATGAAAGCCTTGACGTATGCTATATTATAATATGTACGTTTAAAACGAGAAGAGATTATTACGATGATTATAATTATGCTATTGTGTGAAGATGACAAAGTCAAAAATCACTTCAGATGGTTCAATTTGATTAACTTTCCAAAACTACAGAATAAAAATAGTCTCTGTATCAACTTCATCGCAATTTCTTACTCGCCTAATGTGTCACATTAGTTTATCCTATCGGAAACATTGCATGTAGCGTTCCAATAGAATCATTGGTCCGTCCCATTGTCTTGAAAGGTGTTCTGTAAACATCGTATTCTGAAGGTCGAAAAGGCTAAATGTTTCGGGCGTCTGTGGTTGTAAAAACTGAAGGAAAATTCATAAAATTGGCGAAATTTGTTGGACAAGTCGACATATTGAACTAATCCATCTGTCATAGGGTACGTTTCTACAATCATTTTTCGTATTCGTATATTATGCAAGCAGTTTCTCAAATGTTTATAAATCAAAGGGACTTAATTATGTTGATCATTAGTACCTAGGCCTACAAATTGCAATTCCTTAAAGTAACTTATGGTAAGAGCAATACAAACACACATGCCCGAGGGAGGACTCGAGCTCCCGACGGCGCCCAGCCACGTGCACCGCACTAAGACGCCTGAGTGCGCACGGCTATTCTGCCGCTGCCGCTGCTGCAGTTTCTCCATGTCCACGTTTGCATAATCTAGTGTGTTAAATATCTGTGAGAGCCAAAGTATGTCTTCGAGCGGAGACGCCTTGCTCTTGGAACTTTGAGTCGTCAGTTAGTTGTTGCTTGTCTGAGTCGTAAGTTACCTGTTGAGAGAAGTGAAAGTAGGCCGCGCTTTGGAAGTGTGATTCATGTTATATTATCGACTAAGCTGTGGAGGAGTGCAAAGAGAAATTTGGAAAAGAGATTATTTCATGGCGAATGAATAAAAACTTTGCGGTCTGCCGACGATTCAAAAATGCTAAAATGTTTGTAATTCTATGGGACCAAACTACTTGTTATAAGTACCTAGACATACTACTTAAACTAAATGTAAACGGTTATGGGAAGAGGATGATTGAGCAAACTATGACACCTAATGATAGAAACAAAAGGGAAGCGCCAAAGGAAGGACAAACCATCGCCCTATTGCCATACGTAAAAGGCGTCACCGAACGAGTAGGCAAAATTCTTCGTCGAGAGGGCATCAAGCCTATATTTCGCAGCAACAATAAAATAAGAGATGTCCTAGGCTCACTGAAGGACAAAACGGGTAAGTTGCACACAGCTGGAGTCTACGAAATCGGCTGTGAGTGCGGCCAGGTGTACATTGGCGAAACTGGGCGGCCGATTAAAACAAGGATAGCCGAGCACGAGAGGTACATTCGGCTAGGACAGCATACAAAGTCGGCAGTAGCTGAACACCAAGAAGAGTGCGGCAAACATATGGATTTTCGGAAAGTCGCTGTACTGGCAAAACAGCCCTATACTTTGAAGAGGAAAATCAGGGAAGCAATTGAAATAGCTAAGCGACCCGGAAATATGAACAGAGAAGACGGGTACAGACTTCCCGCGTCTTGGTTGCCAGCAGTAGCAGCGCTTCGCGACGACACCGAGCGCAGTGCAGTCCATAGGGGCCCGCCCGCAGACAACAGCGGCCGCGCGTACACAGAGCAAACAGCACGCTCTAGCCGGCGCTAGGCATCACTGCTACGTCACTGCTACCACCGCTCCTCATTCGCCAGGTTCAACCAATGGCAAACATTAATATAAACACCAATCCTGGACTTCCTTTTCCACCAATAGGAAGAAATAAAGTAAACACCAATGAAAGAGAGCTGAAACCACCAATAACAACTAGCAACATTTAGTATTTAAGACACCAGCTTTCCGTCACCCAGCAGTAAATGTAACACCCAGAAGATGGCCACTTGCAATAGTGGCCGAAACGTCGGTGAAGTGTTTGATATTTTGACGATGCGGTCCAAAACCCAGAAGAGTTTTATATACTTAAACTAAGTTAAACGAACATAAGGACAACACAAAACATCCATGACCGAGGGAGGATTCGAATCTCCGACGCGGGAGGCCTCGCGATCCGTAGCGTGGCGCTCTAGACCGCTCGGCTACTCCCGCGCGGCGTATGCCGATGAAATTGTAGTTCTGTCAGAGACAGAGAGTGACTTGGAAGAGCAATTGAACGAAATGGACAGTGTCTTGAAAGGATGGAATAAGATGAACGTTGACAAAAGCTAAGCCGGCTGCAGTGGCCGAGCGTTCTGCGGCGCGCCAGTCACAGTCTGCACGGCCGCTACGGTCGGGGGTTCGAATCCCCCCTTGGGCATGGAGTTTCATAAGTAGTTTGCAAGTTTAGGGACTGATGACCCGCAGTTAAGTCCCATAAGCTTAAGAAACATTTGAACATTTTTGAACAAGAGCAAAACAAGGGTAATGGAATGTAGTCTAAGACAATCAAGTGACGAAACAATAAATGTGGTCGATTAGTTTTGTTCCTTGCGAAGTAACATGTACGATGAGCGCAGTACATACGATATAAAATGCAGAATGGCAATGGGAAGAAAGGCTTTTTTTAAAGAAGAAATTCGCTATGACCAATATTAATTTATATGCTAGGAAGTCTTTTATGAAGACATCTGTGTGGAGTGTTGCCTTGTACGGTAGTGAAACATTGACGATAAGCAGATAGTATAGTTATAGGACAGAACCTATTGATATATGGCGCAACAGACGAATTCTGAAAGTTAGGTGAGCTTAGGCACTGAGCAGAACTGCGAGAAGAGGAATTTCTGTTATACCTTGAATGAAAGAAGGGACCGAGTGACAGGACATATTTCAAGACATCAAAAAATCGGGAATATTGCACTGGTGGGATGTTTGTGGAATAAATATTGTAGAGGGGGACCGATAGACGAATACAGTGAGCGGGTTCAAATAGATGTGGGTTACCGTTCTTATACAGAAATGAAGAGGCTTGCTCAAAATACAGTAAAGTGGTGAGCTCCATCGAGCCCGTCTTCGGACTAATACCAAAACAACCACAAAGTTTTGTGTGGTAGAATTTGATGTAAATATCTATCGTTACGACTGAGGAATGGAGTTAACGTAATTCTGTTTTGTAAATGGAGAACGGCCGCACTTGTGGCTGCCCTGTGGTAGAGGACAATTTTGTGATCAACATTTGTGACAGAACCGGGGCTACGTCAATTTAAAGGAACCTTGGTAATCGAATATTGTCACCGTATTCTTCACTGTGTTTACGATCTATGTATTTATTAAATTATGTGGGAAAAGTCCACCAATAATTTGAGGCCCTGTTTAGTACGACATAAGGAGATTTTATCTTCCCTTTAGCTAATTCTGAGTCGTTTTTATGTATGTCAATGAATTATTCCGCTAAATGCTCAAAGCCTCAATGTTCCGTTAAAAACTGATTAATCACGAATGAAAATTATATAATATATCGAAACATATTATACAGGGTGAATCACCTAACACTTACACCGCAAATATTGCGGAAAAGGAAGGTGCGATTCATGTGCGGTTTCCACAGAATGGATTGGTAGTCAGGGGCTCGTATTTTTAGCCAACAAATAGATTGTAATATTAGAAAGTGTAATTTTTATGCAAACATACAGTTTTTTTAAAGGGATAATGGTTGTTGCTATCATTCACTGGTATTTTTGACACCAGCTGTGTACAAAGAATTTTGAATGAC
This sequence comes from Locusta migratoria, assembly GCA_026315105.1. NCBI lineage: Eukaryota > Metazoa > Arthropoda > Insecta > Orthoptera > Acrididae > Locusta > Locusta migratoria. The sequence goes on from CM048747.1 coordinate 433,381,142, forward strand.
ATTTTGTTTGACGGCTACAACCGTTCGAAGTTTCGGGGGTGGAGGCTGCGATAGCGCAGCTGACTGGCCACGTGGCTAGGCCCTGGGGCACGGCCCACTGTCTCATGACCACAAGCCAGTCAGCTACGCTGTCGTAGCCTCCACCCCAAAAACATTGAATGGTGGTAGCTGTCAAACTAAACGTGGTAATAATATCATTCAAAAATCCTTGTACACAGCTGGTGTCAAAAATTCCAGTGCATGATCGAAACATTGTTCCGTTTGAAAAATTTTATGGTTGCATAAAAAATACACTTTCTAGGTATTTTTACAATATTTATTGGCTAACAATACGAGTCCTTGACTACCAATCCATTCTTTGAAAACCGCACGTCAATCGCACTTTCCGTTTCCGAAATATTTGTGGTGCAAGTGTTAGAGAAGGTAAAAAAAAATCCTCAAAGAAACTGTGGCTATTACTGAAGGGTGACTTTTGTCATTCTGTGGCTATAATTTCTAGTTTTACTCCTTACCAACAATTAAGGCAGAAACAATAAATAAATAAATATAAATGAAATATATAAGTCAAAAATATATAATAAAAATATTTCATCTCAGCCACAAACTACTGACGTAGTGTCTCTGGCCATTATCCTGTTCACTGTCCGTCGCGTCACGTCACCGACCGTCAGAACATTCCACAATGTATTTCTAATGGCGGCTTTCACACTGTCCGTCACCGGCCCGCCACGTCACGTCAACGTCACGTCAAGCTTTCTCGAGAAGAATGATTCGACGGAACGGTCGTCTGCTAACATGGGAAGTTAACCTAGTTTCGTCTCGCTATTTTCATTTTGAAGTCGACGATTACACGGCTTACACGCAAATGTGTCTTACTAATCTTTATTTTATTATTATACTTCGTTTTAGCGATCAATTCCAAATGTTTCATGACGGCTTAAATATTTTTCTCGAGTGTCCTCCTAAGAGCGAGGGCGGATATCTGAAACCGAAAAATGGTTCATGTTGTGTAACAGTGTAACAGAAAAGACTGAAGCAAATTGTTTATTTGAATAAGATTGTAATTTAATGATGCAAATTTCATTAAATAACATTTTAAATGAAAAAGTCAGTACTAATTAAGGACAAAGATTTAGTTCTGGAAGACCCCATTAACAATGTCAGCGGGCAGAACGTGATGGGTAAAGTGAACAGGCTCTATTTATGCTCTTATAAATATTGATATATTTATTTTTTCACATGACAACAGATGTCGATGTTTTGAAACGTTGTTTCAATTCCCAGCGTTTTACGACACTAAGTTGACGAAAACATACATTGTAAACTTTTCTTTGGCCGTCAATAACATTTAGTGTTATTGTTTTCTCATTTCCAGTATTAAACTATGACTTTCTACATTACAGATCGTTACTCATAACCTCACTTTAAACATCGGGTATTGGGATAAGCGAATTGACGTGATGGACAGTGTGATTTAGCTTTACTCGCGCTATTTCGCAGTTAATGTCTGTCATTCCTATGTGTATTGTTAGTAATGGTTGCAGGATTGAAACTAGTGTCTGGCGAGAAATAGTCTTAGTTGCACAAACACAATTTTACCTTCATATGTGACGAATTTCGCTTCAGGCATTTTGGGCAAATTGCAAACTAGTTTAAATAAACGCTCTTTAAAGTTTATGAAGATATAAATACCTATATTAGACATACTTCCTGTAGCGGACATTTAAACCTATGAATCACAGACACTGCCGAGGTAAGATGGGTTGCGTGTCTCAACGATACAAATAGCCGTACCGTAGGTGCAACCACAGCGGAGGGTTATCTGTGCAGATTCCAGAAAAAGTGCGGTTACTGAAGAGGGGCAGCAGCCTTTTCAGTAGTTACAGGGCCAACAGTCCTGATGATTGACAGAGTTGGCCTTGTAACATCAGCTAACATGGTTTTGCACGGCTGACTATAAGGGGAAACTACAGCCGTGCCTTTGCCGAGGACCTGCAGCTTTCCTGTGTGAGTATATGATGATGGCATCCTCTCGGGTAAAATATTCCGGAGGTAAAAGAGATCCACATCCGAATCTCTGAACGGGTACTACTCAGGAGGATTTCGACATCAGGAGAAACAACTCTGGTTTTCTACGGATGGACCGTGGATAAATTGAAGTAACCTGAAGTTTTTGAGAATATCAGCAGGAGATTTATGCAACAGTTGACAGAAACGAGGGAAAATAAAACAGTAGCAATGGGTAGCTTTAAGACATGTAATAGCCAAGGCAGCAGAGGACCAAATAGGTAGAAAGGCAGGACCTACAAAAATGTTTGGTTGTCACAGGAAATCCTACATTTAATTGACGAAAAGAGAAGATACAAAAATGCTGTAAATGAATCAGGTAAAATGTAGATCAAACGACTGAGAAAAGTGCAAAAGGGCAAAACTACAGTGGCTAGAATCAAAATTCAAATCTGCAGAAGAATGTATAACTGGAGGAAAAATAGTTACCGACGACAGGAAAATAAGAGAGACATTAGGAGACAAGCAAAATAGTTGTATGAATATCGATAACACAGATGGAAAACCAATTATAAAGATGAAGTAGATGAAATAGGAGATACTATATGAGAGATGAATTTTACAGAGCATTGAAAGCCTAAAGTAGAAACAAGGCCCGTGGAGTAGATGACATTCCCTTAGAGTTACTAAAGTTCAGGGTGAAGAAATAAAAAAAAAAAAAATGAGATTTTCTGATGACATTGTAATTCAGTTAGAGACAGCAAAGGACCTAGAAGAGCAACTGAGAAGAATTGACAGTGTTTCGGTAGGAGTGGTGAGGATGAACATTAACAAGAGCAAAACAGGGGTAATGAAATGCAGTCTTAGCAACTCAGGCGATGCTGAAGGAATTAGAACAGGTAACGAAAAACTAAAGGTGGTACATGAGTTTTGTTATTTGAGTAGTAAAATAATAAATTACGGTCACAGTACAGAGGATATATGCAGAATGTCATTGTGTAAAAATCTTTTTGGAACAGAGAATTTTGCTAACATAGAATGTTAAGTGTAAGGAAGTCCTTTGTTGTTGTTGTTGGATTTTGGGGGACTAAACAGCTAGGTTATTAGCCCCGGAAGTCCTTTCTGAAGGGAGTTGTGTGGAGTGTTGCCTTGTATGGTAGTGAACATGGACGTTAGACAGTGCGGACAGGAAGAGGATAGACGCTTTTGAAATGTGGTGTTACAAAAGTATGCTGAAGATTATGTGGGTCGATCGCGTAACTAATGAGGAGGAACTGAACAGAATTTAGGAGAAAAGGAATTTCTGGAATACCTTGAGTAAAAGAAGGGATCGATTGGTAGGACACATTCTTAGACATCAAGGAATCGTAAATTTAGCATTGGAGGGAAGTGTCGAGGAGAAAAATCTCAGAGGGATACCGAGCGACGAATAATCAGATTCAGATGGAAGTGATCTGAGGGAATGAAGAAGCCTACACAGGATAGAGTAGGATGGTGAGCAGCATCAAACCAGTCACTGGACTGAAAAGCGCAAAAACAACCTTCACATGTGGCGCAGACTTTTCTAGGCATCCTCAGACATTCTGGAGAAATTGCAAAATGATTTAAATAAATGCTTTTAAAAATATATAGAAGTGTACATACGTATATTACACATACTTGCTATAAGAAGGGTTTAAGTTACAGCTTACATGACCACAGTCGTGTTCCATGGAGTGGTGATAGGTATAAAGTTCAGCTTATAAAATACCGCTAAAGCTTTGGATTAACGAATAAAATACGTCAGAATTGTCTAAAAATTTCAAAAAAATACCTATTGGAATAAAATGTGAAGCATGTCGTCTTGACCTTACCACTGCTTCAGTTATGTCAGTTACGGGAAAATGAAATTTTTAGTGATGGTAATTCACGAAAAGTGATCGGAGGGTATAAAACGAATATCAAAGAATATAAAAGTATATTTAATGTGCAGAAAAGGATGCTAGTTGAGTGGTATGGACCGCTATTATGTGGGTTAAACTGATGCCTATAAACATATGAATTATTGTCAATAAAAAGTATGTTGCAGCTAAGGCTTATGAGCAGGAAAGGTCAGCGAAGCCACAGGTCAAACCGAGCCTGACCGTTTGCATCGCGATGTGACTGATGACCCCGTAGTCCCATAAGCTATACGAACATTTGAACATTTTGAAGTAAAGCGGAGACATATGGCAAACGTTTGAAGTTCAAATGTTCAAATGTTTGTAGAGTCTATGGGGCTTAAGTACGGGGTCATCAGTCCCTAAACTTAAAACTACTTATGAACTACTTACGAACTAGGACGGCACAAATATCCATGCCCGAGGGGGGATTCGAACCCCCGACCGTAGTGGCCGTGCAGACCGTGACTGGAGCGCCTCAGTCCCCTCGGCCACCGCGGCCGGCACGTGTGAAGTCATTGCAGTGTAACGGTTCCGACGTGCCAGAACTTACGCCTCGCTCACCTACGTCGTAATCATCGTAAATTCCACGCGGCTGTAAACAGTCTGCTCGCCTGGCTTTCAGTCCTGCCGACACGACTGCACGGCGGAAACTTTGGAAGTTACGCAGGTGGAGCCGGGCGTATTTTCTCGGCGAGACGGCAAGCTGGCGGGCGATATAAGATGCCGGGAGGTACCGCATTTATTAGGAAAATGCACGGCCACCCCCGGCGGTGATGGAGGGGTCCGCGGCCGCAGAGTGCCAAGTAGCGAGTGGAGTGGAGTGGTGTGGCCAGCCCCGAAGTGCAGCTCGGGCCGCGCCCTCGTTCCGCCGTAAACCAATAACATTTATGACGGCGCTGGGATTTCGCGGCCCGATTCATAAACACGGCTACGTTTCGGCCCGGCCGGCACTTCTTCAGCTCGCTAGACGCCTGCGAGAGCTGCGCCCCGGCGGGACGGAAGTTGCGGCTTTTTCCGGCTCGTTGCGCCCGCCCTCCTGCCGGTACCCCTGTGCCCCTGGCGCAGTGTTTGTGCCGAGGCGCGTCCCTCGTTACCGAGCTGCGCCGCGTCCGCACGGACAAGTTTTCGGCCGCGAATTTACATACAATTTCCATCTCTTCTTCCGCCTTCTTCTTTCTGCTTGTTTTACGGCCGCCGTGTTCCCCGAAATCGCGTGGAACAACGTGCCCGGACCTCCCGTCCTTGTTGGTAATGCTCGCAAGGAACGTTCGTCATTTGTTGTTTTTCTCTGGGTGACGTTGCAGAGGGCGGAACTGCCATGGCAGCAAATGTGTCGTTACAGCTGATGCGGAAAAGGCGTGTACGTTCTCAGGGCCTGTGCAACAATAATTCAGATGTACATTTTGCTCTACCAATTGCACGTCTAAAGTATTTTTTTCGGGCAGTAATCAGGTATACTTGTTTTTATTAACCACTGTCTCCGGCGTATTTTAAACGTACGATGGCCAAATTTAATGAAAAATCAAGATCTTTGGAAAGAGACAAATCAGGAACCAATCAACACACAAATCAAGGAAATAAATGGATATGGATTGAGCATACGTTAAGAAATTCTGATGAAGCTATTGAAAATGTGGCGTTGGACTGGAATCCTCAAGGAGTTAAAAAACGCAGTCTTCCCAAACACACCTGGTAAAGCACGATCCAGAGAGAAGCTACAGAGGATGGGAAAACCTGAAGTGAAGTGACTTGCTAAAAATCGCATCAGGTGGAGAAATTTGGTTTTGGCCCTCTGTTACAGAGGGTACGATAAGAACAAGTAAGTCATTCAGGTATTGGCGTCATTACCAATGGTATTTGAAGAAATTACAAACCTGAGCAGACACACAGGAGTACCTCGGCTACGATACAAAATCTGGATTTTAGGGTCCGTTCTGTTCAGTCTAACATCTTCAGAGGGAAAGAAAGATTTACAAAAGTGTTGAAATGTTTGTTAAGCTTATCGGACTTAACTACGGGGTCATCAGTCCCTAAACTTAATAACTACTTATGAACTAAGACTAAGGACGGCACAAATATCCATGCCCGAGGGGGGATTCGAACCCCGGACTGTAGGGACAGTGCAGACCGTGACTGGAGCGCCTCAGTTCCCTCGGCCACCGCGGCCGGCGAAAGATTTAAAGTAGCTGTTACTGGTTATTTATTTATTCCATATTTTCACAGTGTATGTCCCCTATAGTACTCTCTCTCTCTCTCTCTCTCTCTCTCTCTCTCTCTCTCTCTCTCTCTCTCTCTCTCTCTCCACATCTAACACCATTTTCTCTCTCTCTCTCTCTCTCCCTCTCTCTTCCACATCTACCACCATTTTTCTCTCTCTTCCACATCTAACACCATTCTCTCTCTCTCTCTCTCTCTCTCTCTCTCTCTCTCTCTCTCGCCGCCCATGTCTTCCGGCCCTCCCCCTCCATCTCCAATTTTATGTAGACTGTTGTGACCCGGTCTGGTTGTCAATAAAGGGACTGATGTACTGATGCACGATTCTTTGACGTATAAAACATTGATATAGTTAGTATTACAAGATATTTATTGACTGTCAAGTATAATAGTCAACTTCAAAACATTGTTTCTTATCTCTTCTTGTGGCGTCGTCCGTAGGACGCGAAGCCGCGTTCTAATTTAGTACTGTCCTAGTTCTGTCTTCGTAGCGGCCTTGTAACTCTCCGAGTTCTCACTACTAACTGACGGAGTCCTGAATAGTCACTGACGAGTTCTCCCTAATAACTGCCGGGCCGTCCAGACGTATGTCGGCCTAGATATAGCCGCTTGTAGAGGGCGCGCATCTTCGATTATTCCCTCCAGGATGTCCGGCGCCTGCTTGCTATTGGCTTTCGGTCGATCGCTGCCTTCTTCACGATCGTTCTCTTACGTCAGGTGCGTGGTGCTGACTTTACGCCACAACGTAGACAGTGACCTTTCTCTTGTTCTCATGTTCAAGTGTTCAAAATTATTTATAACATCAGGATATCTGTCGAAATTTGTAAAGTAACTTCCGTCATGCACCATACGAAATTTTATCTACTCATGACCTTTATCGCGCTGGAATAGCCGTGCGTAATACCGCTACGGCTCTCATACAGTAACACTTTGAGTCATCGACACCGTTGAACATGTTGACCGCAGTAGGCAACGAAACGTCGGGACAAGAAAGTCTTATAGCTGGACATTACTGCATGAAGTAGAGGTCAGCAAACACTAAACAAGCTGCCAACATAAAACTCTATCAGTTGGTCTGGGAGACCGCACCTCACAAGTAAGTTATAAAGATGTTACCAGAAAAATCATGTAACTCTTTCAATAAAATCTCTTTAATTGCATTTTTTGCCATTTTTTAAAAGTTATTAACATTCGCTTATTATTTAAAAGCCTTCAAGAGCTGCATGAACCAAAATGCAAACATCGGAAGTGGCGTGTTCGACAAAAGCATATGCTGAAACGGTTGTGTAAATAATCTTTAACATATTTTTCATATCTGATCTTGTCAAAAAGTGAACATTGTTACAATTTAAAAATATGTCAGAGTGGCACGATATGTTCTAGGTGTTTAGACCGGAACATTCTACATGCCGATCAAAAGCCGAGTCTCGAACATCACTTCGACAAAGAAAGTATACATTAAATAATTTTGTGAACAAAATGCAGATTAAAATAAGTCACTAGTCTGAAATGAAAGAACTTAATTTTTATTATTGGATTTTTAACGGTAAGAAACAGTGCATTAGATACGTGATCTCATAAGAGCGGCCACTATTAACAATATCGATCCAGACTATTCTTTTTTCCGACATGATTGTCAAACATTACATCAGCACGGCCACTACGGTCGGGGGTTCGAATCCCCCCTCGGTCGTGGATATTTGTGCCGTCCTAGTTCGTAAGTAGTTCATAAGTAGTTTGTAAGTTTAGGGACTGATGACCCCGTAGTTAAGTCCCATAAGCTTAACAAACATTTGAACATTTGAACATTCAAACATTACACGTCATAACAATGATTATATCACTCAGAGTTATCGCTCACAGTTATTTTGCCACTGGCTACGCAGCGCTTTTAGTGAGGAAAGTATTCGTCAAATTAATAAATACATTAATCTTATCGGAATGAATCTTTCACTCTGCAGCGGAGTGTGCGCATATATGAAACTTCCTAGCAGATTAAACTTGTGTGCCGGAACCGGGACTCGAACCTGGGACCTTTGCCTTTCGCGGGCAATAGCTCTACCGACTGAGCTATCCCGACACGACTCACGATGCCGCCTCACAACTTTACTTCTGCCAGTACCTCGCCTCCGCACACTCCGCTGCAGAGTGAAATTTTCATTCTGGAAACACACAATTTTAATCTACCAGGAAGTTACATTAATCTTATATTGAGAAATATTGATGTTTCCACACGATACTGGTTTTAGTAAACTGATTTAGAGAAATTTCATCCAACTCCAATGTCTGTGGAGGAGTTACGTTTTGCAGTTATGGACGTATTCTACAGCCTTTTCTTAGACGGATGTTCGTTAGCGCAGCTCGTGGGATTTTTTTAGCTGAATACTTCATTTCCAACATTTTCAGTTGGAAAATGTTTAAATGTTCAAATGTTTGTATAGTCTATGAGACTTAACTACGGGGTCATCAGTTCCTAAACTTACAAACTACTTATGAACTAAGACTAAGGACGGCACAAATATCCATGCTCGAGGAGGGACTCGAACCCTTCGACTGTAGTGGCCGTGCAGACCGTGACTGGAGCGCCTCAGTCCCCTCGGCCACCTCGGCCGGCTTTTCAGTTGTCAGATGGAGGCTGTCTTTATGTATATATATATATATATAATATACTTCCGCATTTGGGCCCCAAAAGTTCCTCGTTAGCGCAGGCTCTGATTAATCACAATGTAACAACTCAGTAGTGCGAGCTTCTAACAACAACTGACGCATAACACACGGATGCACCTACCTTCCCAATAAAATGCGATTTTTCGGAACTTACAAGACACTTCTGCGGCTTGACGAGCAGTTTCAGGTGAGGCGTGCAAGTTGTTTGTACTAAGCATTGGTACAATCAGCTATGCATAAAACCGCGTATGATTTCCGTGATACGACTACTCATAGAATAACGTACCGTGGCCGACGAGAGAGACAGGCCGCGGCGAACACGTCATATCACGTGATCAAGTGAGGCCTGAGCCGGGACGATCGCAAGCAGATTGGCCGGTCGCTGGGGCACAGCCCACTGTCTCACAGTCGCTAGCCAATCCGCTAGCGGTCGCGCCGGCTCAGGCCCCACTTGATCACGTGATATGACGTTCGCGCCGTGGCCTGTCTCTCTCGTCGGCCTCGATAACGTACCATATGACTTCTTTGGTCAAAGCCGTTGGGTGGTGTAGACCCGCGCTGCGGTAGGTCGCTGGGGCGGTGGTTGCTGCAGCAACGCTGACGTGTACAGTGAGCGGCCACGGCTGCGCAGCTGAGCGCAGGGCGCGCCGCGGGCACGACGGGCGCTAGCGGTGTTTCTGGCAGAGGGCAGCCGTCAGCAGCGCGGTGTGCGGTGTGCAGTGGCGGCCAGCGAGCCCTCAGGCTGCAGCAGCGCGAGCGCCCTACCCTCCACTGCAGACCAGCCCAGGGGTGGCCCACCTACTGCTGCCATAGCGGCGGACTCGACACCAGCAGTCGTCGTGGTTCGCTGGTTGAAGAAATACATGAAATAAGATAGTGGGATTAATTAACCTGCCTGACTTCAGCTTCCCAATTAACAAAAGACTTACCAGTTACTCTTCTGTTGCTGTAATCTGTTTCAATTATTCAGTAAGTGAATGAAATTGTAGGTACACTGGACAGCTACATACCTGAAATCGCACATTTCTCTTCAATGAAATTTCTGTTAACTGACGCCACGTCGACTACATGCATGTCGATGATGATGGAAACGATGACGAGGACAACACTGAACACCCATTCCCCTGCCGAGAATCGAGCTTAGGCACCCTGAGTGGTAGTTAGCGACACTGCCGTCTGAGCTGCGGGGGCGGACAGTTCAGGAAGTATCACACAGAAATTACGACGTAGCCTGTTACGTCAATTCTTGCTGTAGGACAAAAAATTAACGTTTAAGTAAATCACGAAGCCCTTAAAGAGTATGTATCTGTCTGTTGAGAGTGTTCGACAATGATGTCCCTTAGTCTTGAGTACTGTAGAATGAGCCCAAAGCAGGGGCGGAAGAAACACTAAAGCGGGAGCATTTTAGTGTCAATCACGCTCATCACCCGATATGCAAACGTTGCATATTTCGTAAGCCCGTGACCGAGTGCGATTACTTTACCATGACCGCGTAAACGTGCTCATTTGAACACTGACGTTCAAGTCTGTTAACGTTACTAACAAGTAAGAAAGCACTGTCATACAGCTAGAAACTAGGGCCCATTTATTAACATGTGATGGGTTAATGAATACAATAAATAAATAAAAACTTACGGAAGTAAGTATTCTCCGATTTTTCTTAAATTTGTATATGTTATATCAAGATTTGTAATTTTTTATTTTACTTTATTTATATATTTATATTTCAGCGGCGGCAAAACATATTTGAGGGATAAAAGGTCCAAAATAGTGGCTAAAATGGAAAATTGCGATAACATACAGATTAGTGTAGCGATTTTAATTATTTTTTGTGAAAGTATTTTGTTAAAAGATGAAACTCGGACTAGGTATGTTGGAGAGGGAGTGAAACTTCGGGGATCCCCGAAAGAGACCATTTTTGCTACAAAAAATTCATTTTGATTTAATCGAAGTAGAATGTGTTTAAACCTCAAAAGTTAGGCTAGTTGTGAATCACGTATTTCTGCTTTAGTTTTTTATATTTAAATATTTCATGGCTAAACTACCCTTTTATTGCCATGCTTGTTTCAAACTGCCCATGTAAATCCGGCCATGCGACCTCCAGGAGCTACGTCACTGACAACGCTAACGCCGGCTTTTAAAATCAAACACTTTCATCATATTTCACTCACTTTTATTCGCTATTATTTCAAAAGCAAATTTTATTTTTGAAATCGAATGTCGAGTTACTGTCTATTGAAGCACTTTTTGGTGTTTTTGTCCTCTATTTTGGATCAGCCACAGTGGACTTTGAGAATCCCATTTAATATTCGCATTTAGCGACGGTACGTTAGAAAGATAAAACAGTTCAAAACAATAGATTCACAAGCCGTTTCTTGCTGCCAAACGAGCGCGGCAATGTAAGATTTGTTTATCCCTAATATATATATATATATATATATATATATATATATATATATATATATATATATATATAAATTAAAGAAATACTTATTTCTTAATTTGTCTTCCTTTTGAAGTTTTAGTAGACCCTATTTTGAATAAATCATAACTAATTTTTTAACTAAAAATTGGACACTTTCGTGGTAGCTGCCCCCCCCCCCTCTTCCAATATACCTAGGCCTATTTTTATCGTTTACTTTCTCATGTATTATAACGTATCCAAATTTCAGAGAAAGCAGGTGAGTGACACTTCCGTTGGATTAGATGTAAGTACCAGATCCAACATGTCGGCTGTACACTAGACGATGATGGTCACGTCCTCCTGTGAACTGGGAGCAACTGAGAGCTGCCACTTTGTGGGGAGGGCACCAAGAGTCCTACCGAGAAGAAGACGTTGATTCTCCAGATATTTGTCCTATCGCCACATTGTTACTTTTATTGTTTTAATTGTCCCAGGACCCGAAAAGTTCTTTCACGCCCACGAGACGATTGTTCTCTCGTCAGGCGAGCATACGGAGATACTAGAGTGACGGAGAAAATTACTTTTATAGGTATTAATCAGTGATTTATTTTCGTGAATATTAATCGGACCGAAATTTGTCATATACCAAAAAACCGTCATTTTTGATACGGTTTGAATCCATAGTCCGAGAAGTATGAGTTATTTGATTTATAACCCACACTCTTTGCCATCAAGATTGACAATGTGGTTCAAGGCCCCTTGTGGTGTTCTGGGGAAAAAGTCTTGGCTCCGTCACTTGGCAGATGTTGCATGGATTGGCGTTAACAAAATGTTCAAATGTTTGTTAAGCTTATGGGACTTAACTACGGGGTCATCAGTCCCTAATCTTACAAACTACTTATGAACTACTTACGAACTAGGACGGCACAAATATCCATGCCCGAGGGGGGATTCCAACCCCCGACCGTAGTGGCCGTGCTGACCGTGACTGGAGCGCCTCAGTCACCTCGGCCACCGCGGCCGGCTGGCGTTAACAGCCCTATGTGGATGGTGCGATGCCGAGTACAGGGGAATCATTAAAGTTATATCTGTGGCAAGTGTGCGATTCGAATTCGGTTCTACTGCTCGCTACGCAGTTGCCACCGTGGCGTATCAGTGTAAGGAATAAAACAGTTATGTGACAGGAATAGCCGTGAGTTTTCTTTTTTCTTTTTTTAAATTGTTGGTGAACTATAGATGTAAGTATGTACCGTAATTTTCAACTTCATACGTCTTACTGCCCCTGAAAAAAAAAGTAAGACAGACACACCTCAAAGCATTCTGAACTGAATCAGACCTGACTGTGGCAAATGTATAGATTTACATCACATACCATTGAGATGTTAACTCTCAGCATCCAAATTGGCAACAGAGTACATTTACCATTTGTATGTAGAAATTATGACTAGATTTCTAACCTGAACTTAGATCATTTAACACATTTCGATTATGATGTAGCACGAAGTCAGTTATTTTATTTACAATTTGAGGAATCAAGTGTTCAACCAATTTGTCATAAACTGTTCTCTAATTACGTGAGTACCAACATTTCGCTTCTGTAATAAATATGATGACGTGGCAACCGCATAGCGACATAATCTACAACTGATACATTACTGTGCAAATGTACTTTATACTCATGTGATAATGTTTCGTTAGAAAATTGAAGCACCGACATCATTTGGAAATGGCTAAACTTTGATGTATAGTAATAGAAAATGTTCAAATGTTTGTTAAGCTTATGGGACTTAACTACGGGGTCATCAGTCCCTAAACTTACAAACTACTTATGGACTACCTTATACTAAAGACGGCACAAATATCCATGCCCGAGGGGGGATTCGAACCCCCGACCGTAGTGGTCGTGCAGACCGTGACTGAAGCGCCTCAGTCTCCTCGGCCATCGCGGCCGGCCTCTTATAGTAATAGCATAGAGTATAGGCCTACATATTGGAGACTCCGCGATCGACAGAAACTCTATTAATAACTTCGAATTTATGTCTGAATGCACCAAACTCGAAAATACGTTCATTATTAAATGGAATTTTTATTTAGTTATATTTCCTCTGTGATTTCGACGATGGGCCTATTTAAAGTCAAGTGTAGGTGGACAAAAATAAAGAATTCCGACTGTAAATAGTAAATTATTAACGGTAGGCTATTTCGCAGTAAAACTAGATATTATATGTACGTTTGGTCACTTAAAATTCAGGTCTTATACATGTATTCACTACGCAGTTAAACTGCGTGTAATCGAGAAAATGGTGGTACGACTGTGCTTCTGTTTGTTTGCTTTCGTTAGACGTAGCAGAGTACTTTATTTGAATCGCGAAAAGCGGGGAAACATATACCTGTCTCCACACATACACATGAGTGTGTGTGTGTTCTCTATTATTTCTCCTGTCATCACCGCGGTGGAGTGGCCAAGCGCATTGAGGTTCTGTGCTCCGATGCGCGAGGCCGTTCCCCGTCGGGGATTCGATTCCCCCCCCCCCCCCAACCCTCGGGGATGGATGTTCGTGCTGTCTTTAGTATAAGTTAGTTCATAAGTAGTTTGTAAGTTTAGGGATTGATGATCCCGCAGCTTGTTCCCATACGCTTAACAAACATTTCAACATTTGTCCTTTCATCATATCTGATATATAAAAATTGATGTTTGTGTGTTCGTATTTTATGCGCTGGCGTGCCGTTCGTCCTACTGCGATGAGTTTGTCAAGTAACGTCTTGCACTATTGCCATGATTATATTCATAATTATATGACCGTACGGCACATAGCTCAGTAGAGATGACGACGTAAATACAAGAAGGTGAGAGAAAACCTGCTGCGTCAGGAGACAGTGTTGCACATCTACTTCTCAACGTTTGGACTGATTACTTACCGTGAGGTCACAATTGCTGTAGACGTAAGTAACTACCTACGACACACCATTAAGGAAATATGACATCATAAAAAATGAGATTCATTACATAGTCGGCAACTAAAGCTATTGTATGAGGCAAATCATTCTTTAACGTTTTCGTCAAAACGGTCGGAAAGTTCTTGTTCGATTTACTCCAGGGTTTTACGTAATACTATACTAAATATTCGGACAGTCATTGACTATGTATCTTTCAAAGAAATTTACAATTTATTCATATGATGTACATGTTCTCGTGTTTGTATTGGATACAAATCGACTATGTTGTTATAATTTTTATGAAATTTTTCACACGTGACATTGCAAAAAAGAGAAAGTTCAATGTCTAAATAAAAGTAAGTTTGGCGCAAGGCGAAGGGTACTGTACATTCAGACTTCAATCTGTATCTTTAACCTCATATTTAAATGTTTGTATACTGTGACGTCGTAAGGAGATGAAAAGAGGGCCGGAGAGGAGATGGGCTGCTAGAGTAAGGAATAAGAAAATACCCGGCCAATGCCGACACTTGAGCTAGAGACAAATAAAGCAAGTAATAATTACATTACCATAGGTACGTGCTAGACCCATTATGTGTTACAGCACTTTTCTGTTTATTCATTCGACACGTGCTACATGTCTTTAAAGTTGTGAGAGCAGAAGAACAATGGGTCCTCATGAGAAAAACTCCTAGCGTCACTATAGACGGCGACGCACCTCATAAATCGAAGTCAACTGTGCCCGCGGCGCCACTAATTAGGGCAATTAAGCCCAGGAGGAGGCCATTACTTGTGTACGGCGCAGTCATAAATATCTGCTAAGTGACGGCGCGTCAGCCGCGGGGAGAGGACGAAAAACCACGCGGCAAGGGGGCACGCGAAAGCGGACAGGCGCGGCGCGTCACAGCAGCCACGGCAGCCATGGCAGCGGAGGCTGCCTGTGGGGGCGGCGGCCGTACTGACCACAGCTGACCAGCGGCGAAGCGAGGAGCGGCTGGGAGGGAGCAGCAGGGGAAGGGGCGCGGCGGTAGCTAGGAGACACCAGCACAGACCACACTGCGACGAGAACACTGTCCACAATGACCTATCTGCAGGGCCCACGCTGTTAGTGACGTCGTACATCGACATTTTAATAATAAGATTTATATAATCTCAAAACTGTATATTCATAATTCGTATTAGTTACACTATAAGCCTATTTTGACTTAAAAGTTATCCCCAGGTGTTACTCCACATTCTGCCGGCCGCGGTGGCCGAGGGGACTGAGGCGTTCCAGTCACGGTCTGCAAGGCCACTACGGTCGGGGGTTGGAATCCCCCCTCGGGCATGGATATTTGTGCCGTCCTTAGTCTTAACTAGTTCATAAGTAGTTTGTAAGCTTAGGGACTGATGACCTCGTAGTTAAGTCCCATAAGTTCTACAAACATTTGAACATTTTAACACCACATTCTGTTATGTGGTACATTTCGATACTATTGCGAAGTGTCTTCTTTTTTTCCCTTCATATATATATATATATATATATATATATATATATATATATAAAATATTGTGTTGTCATCCGAGATGTCAAAATCCGTAACTTCATAAACATCTCGCATGAGAACACAATATTACAAGTTACGTGATATTAATAAAAAAATAACAAAAATAAAAAGGAATCACGTCACAACAATATCGAAATGTACAGCATAACAGAATGTGGTGTAACAGCTGAAGATGACTTTTAACTCGAAATAAGCTTATAGTGTAGCTAATACGAATTATGAATATACAGTGTTCAAATTATATAATTCTTATTATTAAAATGTCGATGTACTGTCGGCAATGTCACATTATTCAGGTCTAAATCCGTTTGTGATTCACTGAAGGTACATTTCGTACACATGTGTGTACTTTTAAAGTGACATTCACGGGTTGTGACGATCCTACTTAGGCTACACCTACAGTGAATCCGGAACTCGTCCGATCCGAACTTGTCCGGCGAAGGGCGATTAACGGGCTCCGGCGTCGTCAGGTGTGGATGGTTGTACTGGGTCCGACCGATCCGGCAGCGGCGCGCAGCTGACACACGCGGCACGCTAGCTGCCGACTGCCAACTATGGACGAGATTACACCGGGCGTCAACCCAGTGTACTGTCGTCAAGTCATTAGTTCCCGCAATGGATCCAGTTACACGCTATAGGTCAGCAGTTGCAGTAGTTGAGAAGCTATCATGAGTGTTGGCTACTGGTAGACAAGAACTTTCGCCTTAAAAAAGTAGGAAAAGGAGTTGGCTGCATCGTTTTAATGAAGACAGATCTTCAGGGGCCGTTTTTTTTTTTTTTTTTTTTTTTTTTTTTTTTTTTTTTTTTTTTTTTTTTTGCAATTTGCCAGTCAATACGAAATTGATCCAGAGAAGTTCAAAGACTACTACCGCACGTCCATAGAAACGGTTTTACTATATACTTGAAGGCATAAGAGACGATATAACTGGCCATTCCATCTTCAGGGACTATCACTTCAGATGAAAAACTTACTTTCACAATCAGGTAAGTTAACGTTAAAAACAGCTGATAGTCTTTTCTTGTCGGGACTGATGTCCTAGCTTCTTGATCCCATTCACGCATTCACAACCATCTGTTTTGTTATTGCAGTAGTATAACTTCTCAAATAATATTATAAATAAATTCTGGCACCACTTATAGTAAAATATATTTATTAACATAGTCACATATTTGTTAACGTTCATCCAGAGAAATATCAACTAAGCAACTGTTAACAGGTATCTGTGTACGATCTGAAAATTACAATTAAACATTTGTTTCGTTCTAGACTGACAAATATGATCACTGAGGGTGGTGAGGAAAACTGTGGAAAATAAACGTCTAGGTTTTACATAAAGACATTCGGAATAACCCTTTAAAACGAGTTGCCATCAGATTGATGGGTAGGACGACACATTTTAACTTAACTCACAAAGGAAGACGAATCGTGGGCAAAACTAGATGCACCTGGTGCTGGGTAAGCTGACGGTTGTAATGATAGTATAGGACGTCCACTGTGTGTCTGAATAAAGCTTAACGCTCAATGACGTCCCACAAGATATTCACACGTATTTTCTCCAGTTGATCCAATTGTTTGACTGATGGCAGTAAACTCATAAATAAGGAGCAGTGGTCATCATCTTGATATTTCTGTTTTCGAGAAAAATGTTGCTCAGATAGATACATCTTTCTTTTTTCAATGTCCAAAGCTTGTAAATCACCATCAAATTTTTTTATATGACGTATTGGTCATACTTCGACGGGATTGGCGCCGTTCCGCGACAAAAGGAACGCATCTTGTGGCATTTTAGCAATTTAAGACATTTATTTTAGACAGTTTGATTCAAAATTTTGTGTTAAAAGTAATATGACTAAAGTTAGTACTGATTTGTTGTAACATGTAATGGTATGAAACAGAGTATTAAAAGTATTGCAACACAATTTCTGAATATACCTTTGACTGGTAGTTGCTCCCCAGTAGATGTCCACAATTGTCGCTTAATATCCCGGTTATGGTAGCCTTTAATCCGCTGGTCCCACAATCGAAGCTCATTCCTCACGAGAGGAATCAGAAATTCCTTGTCGATCGCCCCGCTCATGGCGCTCCGCCGGACTCCGCTGCCGGACTGGAAACAAACGCGTTTGGTCGGCCAATCCGGCAGTCTGGTGCCGGACGGCGTCGTACGGCGCTTCTCCCTCCAATGTAGGCGCCTGCATTAGCCATCCGGTGTTTGTTTTTTGCTCCGATGACAGCCGGCGCTGGATCGGAAATGAACGGACGACTTCCGGATGCAATGCTAGGTGCTGCCTTATCAGAACAGGACCCACAAACACAAGTTCTAATCGTTCTAATGTTTTAAATTTTCATCACCTGATTTGATGATGTGGACCAAACTGCTGGGTTCATCATCTTCTTCGCAGTATCCAATGTTGCCGGCCGCGGTGGCTGAGGGGACTGAGGTGCTCCAGTCACGGTCTGCACGGCCACTACGGTCGGCGGTTCATCCCCCCTTGGGCATTTGTGCCGTCCTTAGTCTTAGTTAGTTCATAAGTAGTTTGTAAGTTTAGGGACTGATGACCCCGCAGTTGAGTCCCATAAGCTATGCAAACACTTGGACAGTTTATCCAATGTTGTTCTGAAATTATTTAATTTTGTGGCCTCCGGTTTTCGTAGTAGATGGAAGTACGTTGCTGCATGTTTGACTGCTATTTATTATCTACCAATAACGTAAATGCAAAAAAAAAAAAAACATGCAATGCGTCATGGTGTCAGCATCCTACCTGAGACTGTGCCAACTAAAGACTGACTGTGAAGTATCACATTCGTATTTATAGATAATTCTAGGTTCTAAAAAATTCAAGAATAAAGTTAGTACAATAACATTCCTGAATTATCTTTCCGTTATTGATATGAAATTCAAAACAACTTGCAATTAAGTGACTCCTTGTCAAGTAAAATGTGATGAAAATTCGTTTTCCAAATTAAAACACGACAGAAATTTTAAATGTGCAGGAATACTGCAGTTCTATGCCCAGGTTGTACAGAGAACACTGGTCTATATGCTCGAAATTGACATCTTCATTACGTAAGAATTTATTGATGCTGTTGGTATTTTATACTTTATTTAATGGCGGAACGTTCGAGTCCCCACAGACTCTTTACGGAACTATGTAACTTGTTAGATCTTCAGCGATAGAAAGGTGCCTTTGCATGCAGTTCAAGCTTCTTTGGTTGCAGTAGCGGTGCGTGGTATTGTTGCAGTGTTGCGCAACTCCCAGTTCTTTAAATAACTATGTATGTCCCCTTTTATTGTATATTTTTTCCTTTAGAAAGCCTAACCTGTACCATGAAATAAACTGTATTTAAGCACTTTTGGTCGTATGACGCCCCATTCTCCCGTAACGCAACGAAAACCGCTGCCGGCCTCATGACCAGCTCTGGGGATTTGCATTGCTCCTGCAACTGCCTGGCGGCCAGCTGGGCCCATTATACTTGAAAAAGGCAGAGGCGAGGCCAGGCCTCATCGCAGCACCTCATAACATGCGCGAAAGTGACGTCAGAGGGGATCGCAGGCTGCCTCCAAACACCCTCGCCCAAAGCAGTGCCCAGCGCCCCGCTAGGTGGCACTGCCATACACAGGACATTACTCCTCATGCTTCTCACAGCACTCTTCCTTCTTGGGCATAACGAATAGAACTTCCATACGTTATGTTCTTGAGTATGACATTTTGCCACCCACTAGTGACATTAATAGTGACATATTGTGAGATTACAGATAAAGGGAGAACCTGATTGTTTCCACATAAGAAATAACAAGTTTTGGCAAACTTTTGGGTTCTCCCGCCGGCCGGCTAACAGTTTCGACCTAGAGAATGGAATACAGGTCGTTAGAGAAACCCTAATCTGCTCGGAAACACGAAACGGTGGTCTTGGATGAGCGAGGGTGGCTATCCGAGATTGCAACTGAAATACGATGAAGCCACACACATTATTCTAAAAATCCATATAAAATCAGGGAATCATTTACGGAAAATATAATTATAGGAATGGATTTAGGAGACTTGGGAGAATCAAACGATATCATTACAATATCAATACCACTTACAGATAAATAGCCGACAAATTTCATTACTATAATAATAATATTATAAGACTTCCAATTATTGATATGTAGTGTTTATCACTAACAGTTTAAGAAACAAATGGATAGCGTTGCACCACGCTTCCTATCTTAATAGACGTACCGCGTTGTTTCAGTATTCTTTCAATAAACTTTGTTTTACTCTCTTGTTATGCTTTTCGTTGAGGTAACAATATTCTTTTGTCAGAACAGATTCCACCACAGAAACACAGAACATAAAACCAGCAGAGAGCATTATATTTATGTATGTATTTTATTATATTTAATATTATACTTAGTTGTAAACTGCCTTTTAAATGCCTCATGGCCGACTAAAATAGTACATATACAACAGATATTTATACATAAACAATTATGCGTATATGTGGACAAGAACTGAATATATTTGCATAAAAAGTCAGTTGCATAATATGGTTTTGTTACGTAAACCTTGATCTAGGTTTCGGCAAAAATATTTTTGCCTTCTTCAGAAGGCAATCTAATAAACTAAGAACAATCTTCTGAAGAAGGCAAAATTATCTTTGCCGAAACCTAGGTCAGGGTTATATAACTGGTCGGCTGTAATTTGTTCACAGTTCAAAGTTACATAATATGTCTATTATTTCTAAATGACGAATACATTTCACTAAACTAGAAATGTAGCTAATAACGAAACGATTATTGATACATTGTAGGATGCACTCTGCCACAGTTATGTCTCTGCTGTATCTCTAACTTTACACAATATCGTAAACTGAGTTTGAAAAATTTTAATTTAGTGAGTTTCATACAGCATGCATTCTAGAGATGTTTATATCACGACGAAAGACAAAGAATTTTCTCCTCTGCAAGCGTCTCATACAAAAATGTAGAATAACATTAAAACTTGGGTACAAAACCCAGCTTTAGGTACCACCGCCCGCCACTGGTAGGTTGTATCTAATAAAACCTTAGACCATCTTCCGAAGCTTAGAATGTGAACAACTGTATTTAAGTTATTTGTTTGGCTTAAAGATCCTGCACTGTATGTAACAAAATACGAGCTCTCACTTTTTAAATACAAAGGAAATCGATGCAGTGTCTCAATAACACCACTTCCACATGCGTACCGGTGTACCTAATAAGCATTTTAAGTGGTGTTCAGAAAATGACCTGTAACCGCCATGCGAAATCTGCGGAGCAGCGAGCTTTAAAGGTCCCTATGAGACGGCGTTGTCCTGCAGCCACTACTGACTATTGTCATGCTGCTCATGCTGCGCCACGTACGCCACACTGCATTCCACAGCATTCCACAGCTTGGCGAACCACTGTCTGCCGGCGCGGTACTCTGCTGAAGCAGTTTTCACACAAATTCAACCAAGGATTACCCTCCACCCGGTTCAGCAAAAACTGTCACCACTCTGGTCTCGATATCTAGTATCTCTCTCTCTCTCGCGCGCGCGCCTGTGTGTGTGTGTGTGTGTGTGTGTGTGTGTGTGTGTGTGTGTGTGTGTGTGTGCTTATGTGTGTGTGTCTGTGTGTGTGTGTGTTAGTGTGTGTGTGTGTGTGTGTGTGTGTGTTTGTGTGTGTTTACGTTTGTGTTTGTGTCCGTGTGGTTACTATGTTATAAATTTTGGGACATTCCCTTAAAACACGCATGAAAAGCCAGCTCATTAGCCGCATTGCTTTAATGAGATGCTAACACACTGGACTTGGATTCGGTTATCCATATATAAAATTTTCCTCATCTTCCTAAATAACTCCAGGCAAATGACGGCATAGGTTCTTTCAAAGGTGACGGCCGATTTCCTCCCCCTGGCCGAGCTTCTTTTCCAGTTTTTAATGATAAAATTTTTGGCAAGATCTTGAATCCTAATAGTTCTCCTTTCTTCCTAATGACGGTTGGCCTAACTCCACCGTCGGGCTGAGTCCTACTCAGCATATATCCCACTTAATTTTTACATATTATGAAGCTACTGGAATTAGCGAAAGGTACACAATGTATATTCCTAGTTCTGTTCAGAATTTCTGTTATAAACATTTTAAATCGGTCGCTTTTTCAACTTACGTCACACTGGGACACTGACACTGATACTGACACTGACACTGAAAGGAAAATGTAGATTCCATAATTAAATCCCTCGTGTCCATACCACCTCCTGGAATCATTTGTCCTTTTCAATTTAGTCTTTCTCCAGCCTGTATTAGGCAATTACTGAATCGTTTATTCCTTCTTTAACCTATCTGTGCGAGTTAAACTTCCAGAGATAACTGATATGAAAACCTTTTCTCAATTTCTTTGAAATGAGTCTGTTTCATCGTAATGAATTCAATCTAATCAAAACCAGAAGTGCTTCCATGAGCAAACAATTTATAATATCGTTGTGTACGGCGTTGAAAGCGGATTAAAGAGAAGGTATATTGCGTTTCTGTATGAACAAATGTAGTTTTTCTCGTTAAATAAAATGTAGATTCACACAGCACGAAATTCAGCTGAAAATAAGAAAAATAAAAAAGGCTTTTATGTGCCGGCGAGTCCCTTTTAATGTGCGCTATTTATAACTTTCTGTGCTAAACATAAATATCCTAAATCAGGGAAAGCGTTCGTTGGAACACAATATACCTTTCACCCCTTAATTGTTACTTCACCAGGCAAATTTCTGCTTACTAAAAGTGTTTCGGAGAGTATTATTCAACAATCATGCTTGTCCGGAATGAGAATTTACGGTGCTGCTCAAAGCTAAAGATTTTCTGTAACAGAATTCATAAAGTTAATGACAGAAAATAAAACAGGAAGGTTGAAAATTACACAAGAGTGTACCGTAGTACAGGGCTCGTCAGTCTGATCCTTTGTTTAATATAAAATTCATATATCGTAGAACAAAAATTCTAGAAATGACATTTATGCAGCGATACATCTTACAAATCCCTCGTTCCTTCATTGTTGTAAAGACTGAACAGTAGGGCTGAAAGATTATATCCCTATCTTACACGTTTTCTAATAGGAACTTGTCATTCTTGGACTTAAATTCTTCTTATTCTTTTTTCTTTGATTTTTACATTATTGATCTTTTCGGTCGCTCAGCCACATACCATTCATAGTCACTTGACTGCTTGTTACCGTACTCCCCAACTTACGGCAACTGGAAGATTACAGACATAATGCTTCACGTATGAAAACTATCAGGACGAGCTACATGATGACAGTAATAATAATACATATTATAATTATAATAATAATAATTATTAATTATTCGATTTCACAATGTAGTTGAAATAGCATATTCCTATGCGCCAAGATTATACAAGTAATATGATGCTTCAGTCTCTGTTTGTTTCCATCTGTCCATAAATTATCTTCAATATTTATTCCAAGAATCCATGTTGCCGGCGCTCTCTTTCTTTTCAATCTTCGTGGTGGCACCCATTTCTTAATTTTCTGTGGTTGTCTCTTCTTTGTCATCTTCTTTGTATGTCCACATAGTAATATTTGTTTCTTCGTCTATAAAATCTGTGATTAGATTTCTAACGTTCGTTTCTCTTACTACTTCATTTCTGATTTTTTTCTCGACTAGGCTTCCCTGCGGATTGCCTCCAAAAGTCTATCTCAGTTTCCATCGATATTTATATTACTTCTGATTTAACTATTCATACTTCTGATGCATATGTCAATAATAATCTAACTAATTGAGTTGGAGATTTTCTTTTTGTTTCGTTTCTAATCTGTCGGTCCCGTAATATACCGTTTACTGTTCCAAAAGTAAAATTCCCAGCACTGCTTCGTGAATTAATTTCATTGTCTTGTACGTCAACATCTGTGATATGGACTCCTAGACACTTTTACTTTTCAGTCTGTTTATAAGTTGAACTACTGTAGTGTTCTTACATGAACAATTCATTATCCACAATGGTTCTGAGTTAGTAACCTTGGTTGACTTCTTTCGTCACATTTGTCTCCTTCAGACATTTATTTACAGGCATACGTCTCAGCTACAGCCACATAGCCGAACGGTTCAAGGCGCGTTTTTAGGAACTCCGAGACGTTCCTGAGGGGGGTTCAAGTCCTCCCTCGGACACGAGTATGCACGTTGTCCTTGGGTTACTTTACGTTGGTTGAAGTAGTTTGTTACCCTGTGGACTGATGACCACAGTAGTTTGGTCCCATAGAGTTACAAACATTAGAACATTTTGACAAAATTATTCGCAATTGCGATAATTTAACAGCTACACTGTATTAGACGTAGATGTTTTACCAAATGGTGACATATGATAATTTCTGCCGGGCCGGGAGTCGAAACCTGGTTTCCCGCTTTTCGCGATCGGTTGCCTTAACCACTAGGCTACGGTTGGGGGTTCGAATCTCCCCTCGGGCATGGATATTTGTGCCGTCTTTAGTATAAGGTAGTTGATAAGTAGTTTGTAAGTTTAGGGGCTGATGACCCCGTAGTTAAGTCTCATAAGCTTAACAAACATTTGAACATTTTAACCACTAGGCTACCCGAACACCAAGGCCGCTCGCGTGAAGCGGGAAACCAGGGTTCGACTCCCGGCCAGGCACAAATTTTCCTATATCACCATTTGGTGAAACATCTACGCTTAATACAGTGCAGTTGATAAAAGATCGCAATTGCGAATAAATTGGTCAAAATTATTAGACTACTTTTATTTGTCACCATGAATGGAATAACAGAACATTTTTTGCACTGCACACGGATCATTCTGTTGAAGCGAGTGATGATATTTTCATCGTCAAAATAATATTAATAGAAAAGAGCGTATATTGACGGTGACTAAATGTATATATGCTACAGAGATAATATAGAAATAAGTCTGATCGTAGCTAATAAAGTTCTCCAATAAGAAGAGTACAGTAATGCACATTGAGAAGCTGCCCAACCGAAGACGTCAGTTAATAGAAATATTATGTTGGTGTTACGGCAGCGTAGAAGGGATTACATAAGTTACTTTTAGACTGTGATTCAGTTTATTTGTGAAAGGACTGAGAAACAATATTTGATAGAATGTTATGAGTCAGAGAAGATACTGATATAATAATATATAATTTTACTGACACGTATGATGCAAATATTGTGTATATTTGATATTGAGGAAATATGCGAGAAAAAAGGTTTCAATACTTTTTACAACCTACTGGCAACCTGTCATGGCTCCGCATGTTTAGAATTTCTGTTCTGTATCTATAAAAATATATCTGTTTATCTATTTTATCGGTTACTATGTTCTATGTAATATGATTAAACATTATGCATACCCCAGTGTGTTTAATCCATCAAAGATTTAGTAAGGTGAGTGCTAACAGCCGTTACGTACTTAATAAAATGCATCTTCAATCATAAGCTGTCTTATTAAATCCTTAAAATCGACTAGTTTCGGTCCAGGACCATCATCATAGATGAACAATGCAAAAATACACAATAAAATAATATACACAATGAAAAAGAAAGTAAGAAGCAAAATAACGCACGTGGAATGGAAAAGTGGATGTATCAGATTACTTCGTGTTATAAATACTTAATAGGTATTAGAACAGATTAGTCAACAGCATTAAATAAAATTGATCTGCCTGAAAACAGCAGGAGTCACTTTCAATAAAATTACAAATGTCGTACTAGATTATCGTAGTCAAAACAAACAAAATTCGAGAATAGACTGTGAATACTGAAGAGCGCACAATCCTAATTTCATGAGTCAAAGACCATCACAACCTATGCTATCGAAATTGAATATACAATTATGGAGTGCCGGCCGCGGTGGCCGAGGTGACTGAGGCGCTCCAGTCACGGTCAGCGCGGCCACTACGGTCTGGGGTTCGAATCCCCCCTCGGGCATGGATATTTGTGCCGTCCTAGTTCGTAAGTAGTTCATAAGTAGTTTGTAAGTTTAGGGACTGATGACCCCGTAGTTAAGTCCCATAAGCTTGACAAACATTTGAACATTTGAATTATGGAGTCATTCTTAATTGGTGTGGAGTATCTTTGGTGGAACATTTTTGGTTAAGCCTAAGTAAACAAAGTTACAAAATGCAGCGATCAACAAGTTTTAAAAATAAGTGTATATCAAAAGTTCACGTCAACAAATAAAAAGTTGTACAATTAAACATTGTCACAGCTTCCATCATTAATTGCTATCTACATCAATATAATGTGTTACTAGTGACAAAACGAGAGTGTTCATCTTCTTAAAAGAGTTTACATTATAAAAAATTGATAATTTATCTATGATGATGGACCTGGAACGAAACTAGTCGATTTTGAGGATTTAATAAAACAGCTAATGGTTAAGATGCAGCCGGCCGCGGTGGCCGCGGGGACTGAGGCGCTCCAGTCACGGTCTGCATGGCCACTACGGTCGGGGGTTCGAATCCCCCCTCGGGCATGGATATTTGTGCCGTCCTTAGTATTAGTTAGTTCATAAGTAGTTTGTAAGTTTAGGGACTGATGACCCCGTAGTTAAGTCCCATAAGCTATACAAACATTTGAACATTTTGTTAAGATGCATTTTATGTTTAATCCATATTTACGTACTAATATTTTAGTCTAATGTATATATAAGTTTACGTCTGGCGTTTAGAACGCCAGTAGCGTCCCTCGCGGAAAGAGAGTTAGCCGTAGCGGTAGTACGACATAATTGAAAACCGCGATACAACCCGTCGGCTTCGACCAGTGACGTCATATCTGAGTCTCATACGATATGCTCTGTAGATATACCAACTAACAAAACAAAGACTAGCAACGAATCTTAACATACGGGATAATATCGAAATACTTATGTATTGTAGATAATAAATAATATTTGACTATCCTCGTAAATTACAGATTACCACAACATAATGTACCTTCCATCACAGGTTCCAGTCCAAAAATTAGCGCCTTCGGCGCTCACTTGCGCTACATCTACATCTACATGGGATACTCAGCAAATCACATTTAAGTGCCTGGCAGAGGGTTAATCGAACCACCTTTATATTATTTATCTCCCATTCCAATCTCGAATAGCGCGCGGGAAGATTTCTACCTATGTAAGTGGGAGTCAACAATATATTTCCGCATTCTGAGGAGAATGTTGGTGATTGGAGTTTCGTAAGTAGCCCACGCCGCAGCGATAAGCGCCGTTGTTGTAATGATTCCCATCCCAGTTCCTGTATCATTTCCGTGACGCTGTCTCCCCTGTATCGTGACAATAAGAAACGAGCTGCCCCTCTTTGGACACTTTCGATGTCCTCCGTCAAAACCCTCCTGATAAGTAATCCACACTGGGCAGCAATACTCCAAAAAAGGACGTAGACGCATAGTGTATACAGTCGCTTTAGTAGTTCTGTTGCATCTTTCAACGGGTCTACCAATAAAATGCAGTCTCTGGTTCGCCTTTCTCGAGACATTATTTACGTGTTCTTTACAGTTTAAGTCTGAAGTAATAGCAATTCCTAGGTATTTTGTGGAGTTTACGGCCTTCACTTTTGACTGATTTATCATGTAAACAAAGTTTAACGGATTTCTTTTCGTACTCATGTCAACGACTTCACACTTCTCATTATTTGGAGTCAATTACCAATTTTTAAACCATTGTGAGATCTTATTCAGATCGTTCTGCAATCGTTCTTCTGTAAATGACGGCGTCATCTGCAAACAATCTAAGATAGCTACTTTAGATGTTCTCCCAAATTGTTCATGTAAATAAGGAACAGCAGAGGACCAATAACACTACCCCGTGGATCGCCCAATACCACATCTGTTTTAGTCGATGCCTTACCATCGATTACTACGAACTGTGTCCTATCTGACAGGAAGTCCCCTATCCAGTCGCTAATTTTGGGCGATATACCACATCCACGTAATTTGATTAAAAGCCGTTTGTGAGGTACGGTGTCAAAAGCTTCTGGAAATCAAGAAATAAGGAATCGATTTGGAAACCCTTGTCGATAGCACTCATCATTTCGTGTGAGTAAAGAGCTAGTTGTGTTTCGCATGAACGATATTTTCTAAATCCGTGTTGACCTTGGGTCAGAAGGTACAGATCACTTTTTAAACCCAAAATCGGAAACAATAGTGAAGGTTTTTCTTGTAAAAGATTTATCGTCTTTAACTCAAATGTGACGTCTTTGGTCAAAGCTGACGGTTCATATGGCGGACTTGAATTGACCTGGCACTACCAGCATGAACAGTCACGAAAGCGCCAGTAGCACTGCGAAAGGCAGCACTGAAGTTACAGAAGAATGGGATGATAACGATCGGTTGGCTCTTTCTGCGCTATGGGCGCTACTGACTACCGAAATACCAGACGTATAGTTCTACATATACGTTAATGAATTGTTTTGACCCCATCGCTACAAAACTTCACAAGGTCTCCGGCTAGACAGATCTGACTATTTCATTAAAATTGAACCAGCTATCTTGAAGCCCAGAGGGAACATACATGCATACGTACATAAGCAATATATTAATTTTAGGGATAAAGTGAAATATTTTGTAACTGGTATTGTAAGATCAAGTGGTAATGCTTGTGGTAAATTCATCTTTGTAGATAAAGATTACCTCCACGTCGTTTGATGGTTGTATTACAAAATCTATTCTTATTTGTAACTTATGACGTACGAAATAGAGAAAAAATAATTATGTGATCAAATAAATTTAGCTTCATAAGTGGGACACAGCCTGTTTCCTTTGTTAGCCCCCAGGAAGTTTAATTTTTACTACACCCACATCAGCGAGCCACTGACCTGCATGTAAATGGTGCCTGAACTGCTTAGCAGCTGCTGCTGACAAGTGCATCTGGGCTTGCCTGTGGACGCCAGACAGTGGAGAGTGAAAGCGCGCTAATCGGCCGTGCCTCGTCGTCTGGAGGGCTGCGCGGCGGGTAGCGCGACCGCAGGCGCGCGGCGGTGGCTGTGGTGCGCGGCCGTGACCCGCGGTAGCGGCGCGCTGACACCGCCTCGACAGCGACAATCGATTATCGCCGGGTCGACCGGCTACCGCAGGTCCGCGAGGCGCCGAGGCTGCGGCCTGTCTGCGGCACCTCCCACCCGTCTCGCCTAGTAACTGCTGCCGCAACAAAGTAACCAAATGTTTGTAAACCTAATGCTATGGTCATCAGTCCCTAGACTTACAAACTACTCTAAGGACAACACACACAGCCATGTCCGAGGGAGGACTCAATCCTCCGACGGCAAGCAACCGCTTGCTCCCCAGCATTGCGCCAGAGATGTGCGGTTACTCCACTTCGGCTTGCCACAAAAAAGTGAAGCCGTACGTTATCTATTTAGTCGAAGACTGATATTTTTGAGCGCGTGGGTGTGTTTAAAATACAGGGCTTTTTTAACAATCAAATAAACAACGATCAAAACATTTAATTATGCTATTTATTTACAAAATGGGGCAGTTACCGCTTTCTCACCCAACAGCTGCTCACGTCTACATGCATTTCTTGTCATTCATATGCATTTTGGTTATGTCCACAATTATGCCTCGTGGTGAAAAAATAAATAAATAAATTCGTGTGGCTCGGTGGCCTGGAGACCACTTCGGCCCTACCTGTCCCAGTTATCCAAAAGGGGAAGGGAACCTACAGCTTAACGAGGAATCCGAACCACGGGACGTTCTTGACGACTCTTCGCATCGTTCAGAGGTGCAGGCTAGGTTGAAAAGCAGTCTGAAAAAGTACAAGGTCTTACCGGGTTTCGTACCCGCGACCTTAAGTTTCCAGTCTAGCGCTTTACTCCGAGACCGCGGGGCACAACGGTGGTGAATAGTTCTTTGTTAGGTGATACCCTACAATACAAAAATATGACTGACAAGAACGTAAGTACGGCAAATGAAAATTAGACATATTGTTCAGAATGTTCAAATGTTTTCAAATCTACCGGACCAAACTGCTTATTAACCACTTAAACTAAGGTGAACTAACCTAAGGACAACAAACACACACACTCACACACTCATGCTCAAGGGAGGACTCGAACAACCGCGCGCCCTGCAGCAAGGCGCCTTAGGCCGCACGGCTACTTCACTGCGACTAGAAATATTGTAAAAAAAAATCTTTACGTAAACATTTAAATGTTCACACATATGTACCACTCCTCACGTTACACTATGTATATCTTAGCCTGTACTATGTCACCAAGTGAAATTGTTGAACAAAATTGTACATACTGCAGTCAATTTATAACCAATGTCATTTAATGTAAAATGGATATAAATAACGTTTATTCTATCGTACATAATTTTATGTTTCTTCTTTCTTCAGTGTTAAATCGATGTAGAGAACATGTTTCGTATTCGGCATTATCACCATATTTATAACCTATGTGGAAAATACTTATTGGTATATGTGTGTGTGTGTGGGTGTTTGTGTATGTGTGTGTTTGTGTATGTGTGTGTGTGTGAGGTAAATCACACTCCGCTGTTCCTAGTAATAAGTGATACACGCAGTACCCATCGCACTGTGACGTAATGGAGCTGACTTATCGATGTGAGTAAAAAGCAACAAATCGTAAAAGTTTGTTTCCAGTGTGGCGCATCATCATTAGTGATACGCTGAAGTAAGATTTTTAATCCCGCTTTTGTTTTGTAGGGCACCAGCTAACAAAGTACTTTTCGTCACAAGGTTATAATTTAAGAAATGTATGTAGACGTGACAGCCGTCAGGCTTGTTACGTGTGACGACGCTATTTTGTAAATAAAAGCATAAATATATGTGCTTGGTTGTTGGTTTCATGTCTCAGCCCTAGACCTTCATTTTATTGTTGTTGTTGTTGTTCTTGTTTGAGCACAATTATTTCTTCTAATATATGATGCGAGATGTTCGAAATACTGAGGAAAACAAGAGATCTATAGGGAAAAAAAGGTTAATATTTTTACTGTGTACAAATTAACAGAAGAGGCGAAATTAATAATAGAAGTATCATAAATGAAAGTAGCGCGACAATAGATATTAAAACTGATAATCTTGATGTAGATCAGGATTTCTGCTACCGCGGAAGCGAAATAACCGACGACAGACGAAGCAAGGAGGGCGTTAAAGTAGACTGACCCGAGCAAAAGATGGCATAATGATCAAGAGGAATCTACTGGTATCATACATTGTCCTGAAAGTGAGCAAGTAACCTCTAAAATGTGCATTTGGAACTGAAGCAAGCACATTGGAAAAACCAGAACAGAAGGTATGTCGCTCTACAGCACAATGTTGAAAATTATATTCAGTTATAATGTAACGAATGAACAAGAAAAGTGCCGAAGAAAGAAAAATGGAATACACAGACAAGGAGAGGTTGATAGGACGTGTCATAAAGCAGCAGGGATTGGCCTCCAGAGGCACCAGTTTGGCATAACAACTGAAAGGAAATTAGAGTGGAATAACGACAGCAAATACGACAGTGACGACGCAGGGTACAAGCGACACTCTGAAGTGTTCAACCTGGCGCAGAACGGGTGGGCCCCATCAGACCAGTCATAATACAAATGGCAGAAAAAGAGTACAATGCATCCATGAAGATTCTATGATAATTCTTTATTACTCCAATTAATATTAAGCGTACTTATACAACACACCAAAAACTCTCTAGTTCTTCAATTTTTCACGATCAGATAATGCTGTGAACCAGAAAGACATTCTCACAACTTTCTCAAAGTAGAAAATGTGATATGAGCTTAACATTATTCAAGCTGGGGATACGAGCTTATATCTTGCAATATCCATAAGCAGAGGAGCCAAAATCGCTAGTTTCAAAATGCTTTATTTGACAGGTTGCGGCAATTCTATGCTATCATCTTCAAGTCTGAAAGACAAACACTAGAATATACAACTGTATGTAACTGTCATGTATTACATGATACCCCATTTCACATAATTACATACCTATTAATATTCAAATATCGCACGGAAATATTACATCATTTTTACTTTCTTTTCTTGAATATAGATATGTCGAAAACAAAAAAATTTTTGTGCATTTGGAAAAATATGTTGCTTCCATATTAAAAGCTGATTAATCAAAAATTTTGTTTTCAAATAATTAAAAACTATTAAAATGTGATATCAAATATATTCTACATTATACCTGAATTATAATATCGATGTATATTTTACAGTAACGTCAGTGATATCAAATCTTAAACTAAACTACGTAGAATAGTGACTTCGTGACACTGCAGATTCCTTGTATTGCTGTTGTCCTGGATAAAATGCCTCATAAGAACTCTATTTGATTTTACAAAGATATGGATAAAATAGATAACAGCAACACTCTTAACGCTGTCTCGGTGTAAAGCATAATGTCATAACGGAAGCACAAATTTTGTTTACATAATCTGTAGTATAAAATAATAACTAACAATGTTATAATAGGGTATTTTCCTGCGTTAAAAATATGGTTCGAATTGTTGTTATTCTGAATGATTATAACATTCAGACAGCATTTTCGCTCATAATTCTTACAAAACATCTGTTATTTTTACGCAATTAAAGCTTAAAAATCATCAAATTTCACGATTAGATCACGTGATCGAAAACGCTCTGTTATTGGCTGAAGTACTGGTGACGTCATAGAACACCTACAGCGCGGCAACTAGAAGTCGGAGCTGTATTATTGTACGCGTTTCCAACGGTTCGCAGCTTTAAGTTCAGTTTTTTCGTGATCTAAACGCGTTTACAGTTTTTATGCCACAATGGAAGATGATTATGCAAAGGCTGACAGCGGAAACCTCCCTAAAGTTGATACAATTATGGTGTCTTCATTCTTTAAGAACAATCAAAATTTTTACGTGCCAGAAATAAGAAACGTAAAAACTGCATTGTAAGTAACGCATACCTATATTTTACAGCTAATTATTTCGAAAGATATTTTATGCCATTGGAAAAAAGTACTCTATTTGTTGATGTCAGCAGACTTAATCTGAAGTCACCATATTATTCAATAAAGGGTGAAATTTTATCTTCTATCCAAGCTGCCTTTAGTGATTATGCTGGCAACATCAACAACACGATAGAAAATCTTTGTCCAGATGTTCAGACCACATAGAATGACTAGATTAGTGTATCGTACAGACCATGAAGTAAATAAATAATGCTGTTCCTGCTCTGATTCTTGTATGTACCCCTGTCCGGTCAGTAAAAGTAACTGCCCTCGTAAATCAAAGGTTTCACGACAAAATATTTGCACTGTCACGCGATTGGCTAATGGCGACGTCTCATGATTCTCGCTATTCAGCATCTGCTGCCAACATAGTCACAAGAAGCCGCCGGGATAGTTAGTAGAATTTAACCCAGTAAAGCACGCAGTTAAGGAAGTAATTTTATTTAACTACTTCAATACTGGTGCAAAGTGAAACATCAAAACCTGTAAAATACAGCAAAAATGCCTTGTGTATAGTTATACAATATATCTATAGTCTAGAACAGGGACAGCGGGTTGCGTCGGCAGTGTTTTCATATCGCTCGTAGATTGGCAACGCACATTTCGCTTAGCCAAAGGCATGCCACTTTCACGTAAACATTGCGAGCGAGACACGATGGAATAAATTTATAGCGATTACAGCGCTTTTCTGGTTTGTTGTTTTTGTGAGTGGATGTTTGCGATTGTGTGTAAACTTTCTGCCATGCATATCAGTATTTTCCTTACATATTTAAGATTTGGTTTGATATGAATGTCTCACTACTTTTGATACACGTTTACTCGTCCACATACGAAGCCACATGCTTTAATTAAAAAAAAAAAAAAAAAAAAAAAAAAAAAAAAAAAAAAAAACGCTAATCAGTTGAAACGTTATTTACTTGCAATGAAAATTGCTTGGTAGAGCCCTGTGCGGAAGAAAAGGCTTACGTTATTTTATTTGTGTTTAGTGAAACTTTTATATTCCATCATATGTTTCGTCGAAATACTGTGACCTGCTGCCTTACTCAGTGGACATGGTCTACTAACTCACAGAAATACACACATGAAGTAGCCGCTATTTCATTTGGATCTCTTCGCGCCAGTGTCAACCACTTTTTGCGTATCTTCTCATTTTTTGGTACTTGCAAGAACAATTTTTCCGGAGTCTTGACAGATGTATTGGTACAGAGCGGAACAAAGCAATATTTGTAGGTCATTATGCAAACACGAGGCCTCAGCCCAAACAATATACAGGTATTTGTTTATCTTACGAGATCAGCAACAGCAGCGTGTTGTATGACGTCACAGGCATCACGTGACTCAAATCTAGCGTTTTAGCGGGCTTTCAAATTATTTGAATTTCATTTCTTGTCTAAAAAAAAAAGAACTGAAATCCACGAGGTAAAAAAGCATGTTCGGACCATTATATGACATAATTAACAATTTAAAACGATTTCCAGAAAACAGTCAAATACCCTATTGTAACACTATGCTCCATATACCTACGGAGTCGATAATTGAGGGTTACTACAAAATCATTTAATAATATTATGTAATAGTGTTGCTGTGAGCAAGAAGCCATAGATGTATTTCTTACAATATTGAGAACGGAACTGCATATTAGCTGATACAAAAACGCATAAGTTCATGTCTACAGTCACATATCTAATGTTAAATTGTCTGTTTCTGCAGGTAAACAAACGGGAAGATATATAACTGTGATCCAGTGTTTCATGTTAATGTGTTGATATGGTGCTTTAGGTCTATAACCAGATACTATGAGTTACCTTAGCACACAGGGTCTACATCAAAGCACATATGATTGATTCCACATTCCAACAAGTTTCTGGTTTTTTGCAAACAAAAGTTCTGAATGATAAACTAGAAATATAGGTGCAACATATTGTACCATAGAAACAAAATAAGAAATATTTTCGACTTATCCATATTCAAGAACAGAAAGAAAGCAAATGAATTATTACCACGTGATACTTAAATATAAATAGTAATGTGATTGTGTTAAATTTAGTACTTTGTAATATTTGACATTTACATGGAGTTGTATATAGCAGTGTTTGTCTTACAGACTTGAAAATAGCACCATAGGATCGTCGAAAACTGTCAAATAAAGCGTTTTGAAGGTAGCGATCTTGGCTCCTCTGCTATGCAGATCCCCATTAGCCAATGTTTGTACCAGAAGGTCTATCCTGGCGTCGCATACCCTTTCTGCCCGTCCTAGTCTTTTGTAATTTTTCTGCTTAATTCGTCCGTTATGCGTTATATTGCCCACTTTCTACTTCTGATATTAATTCTTTAACAGTCACCTCATTAATTACGTCAGTCTTAGGTTTATACTTAATGCATATTTTGTGCACAGTGGACTGTTCATTCCGTTCCACAGGTCGGAATTTTTCTTCGGTTTGACTGATAATATCAATGATATCATTGAATCTTACCGATGAGTTGTTTCATCCTGAGTATTCTTCTTGGATGTGCTGATCAAACAGTATTGGGGAAAGATGTCATGCACATCACATCATTTATACCACATTTACTTGGTTTTAGTCATGCATTCTTATTGTTCCGTCTTGATTCATCCATTGTTTTCGTT
Source organism: Locusta migratoria (assembly GCA_026315105.1). Lineage (NCBI taxonomy): Eukaryota > Metazoa > Arthropoda > Insecta > Orthoptera > Acrididae > Locusta > Locusta migratoria. Next base: position 433,416,413 of record CM048747.1, read on the forward strand.
CTCTCTTGATTATTTTACACATTATGTAATATCCGTGTTCCCCTACACCTTTTCCTTATATTTATAAAAATTTTAAAGCCCTTGGCTCATTATAAACCGTCGAAAATTGTTTTCAGGATGACAAATCCAATGAAGGTGTCTATATTTTTCTTAAGTCTATTCAGAAATAATTGATGCCTTTACTTTCCCAACGCCGAACTGAACGTTATCCAAGAGTTCTAATGTTCCTTTTCCAAGCTTCTGTAACTTATTTTTAATCAGTAACTTTTGCTTAAAAGCCTAACCGACAATTAAGAGGTATTAGTATTTATCTGTCCTTAATATTTTCCTAATTGTCTGAAAGACATTTCTATGACATTGTAGCAGTGTGTCTCTCGTCACACACATTCTACATCAATACTTCATTGAAGGTCCACGTCAGCTGTACTGCCATACAGCCTTCCATGTTGAAGCATTAATTATATGAAGATCGTCACAGTGTACAGAGAGAACGGTACACATAAACAGTAAATTTCTAAGTATGCTCAATGACTTTCCCTATTCACTTTCAGGAGTCTTTAGTTTTCATTACCAAATTGATTATGCCTTATGCCTCGTTGATTTCGAATTTTCCAAAACTCTCTCAAACTGTATTACCTAACAACACCTGTCTGCAGTACATAGATAGCTCTACCTTTCGCAGAGGCCTTTATTCTGCTCTTTTCATCTACCTGCTCTCTCCACAATGATTAATTGCAGAACAGTATATTATCAATATTTACTCCTTTACGCTGAATCTCCTGAAATGGTGACTGTCATTCCGATGGTCACGTGTTCTTTTATTCTTCACATCTTACTTTCTTCATAGCTTCCCTTCAATTGCTATTTTATTCATTCCTAAGGGACTGTCTTGTTGTCTTATCGTCACATGTTTTGTACGTCGTTATTTATTTTTCTACCAAAGGTTACGCTCCAGTGAAATTTCTTGTATTTATTTTGTTTTTGTGAGTGCAGTTACACATTAGACATGATTTCAAAAACAAATTTAGCACTTCTACATCTTAAAGGTCCGCAGAAATTCTACCCCGCTTTCAGATAAAACACTGATTCACTTCCGGAAATACACCGTTGTACCGCAAGAAGAGCTACTTAAATTACTTGAAGCAGTATCTCTACATTAATTCTTTCTCTTTGTCGACAGCTCTGGCACACAATGTCATTCCATCAGACTAGCGATTTAGAACGAAGTATGAATACGAGAAAGATGACATTTTTATAACCGACATTTACTGTTTACAAATGTAACATAAACCGGTGACTGAAATATAGATCTACGAGCACAGCCTTATTGGAGCTGCTTCTTGGCAACCTTACACATAATGTTCATGCCTAGTTGAGTGTGAGAATTACTCCCACACCCATGGTCAGATCATGGCTATTATGAGGAATTACTTGTAAACGCGGGAAGACATTTGCCACAAATTCTTCTTGCAATATCAGCTACATTTAATCACCATGAGTTTATATTTCGTGAGATTACCCTATTTCGATTCTCTGGTCGAATAAACACACATTTTGACGTGATTGAAGCCGACATAAGCCACCACTGTTGTACAACTGTTCTAAAATTAACCTTAGCGTCTTGAAGCATGCTCCCTGTACAAGTACGAACTAAATTAACTACTCTAAAACTAGTTGTGATCTAGTCATCGTTTATATACGTGTGTTGCAAATGCTTATACCGTCTTCTAAGTATGTAGAAACATGTAATTAGTCAAGACCACTCATATTTTAGATCTGCAAACACAAGGATTATTTACATGAAAGAACCGTCGATATAAGTCCAGTTAACTCTCTCTCTGCATCAGGCCAAACGTGCTTAGTTAATCGCTGGGGTCTGTTTCGGGTATTCTAATATTCGTGCTCACTGCGGGCTATAGTAGCGGATGCAGCATTTTGATTATGCCTCGTGGATTATGCGCTGACGCGTAATTACGTTTTAATGAGGCATAACAGTGGTGAATAGAATCAACAGCATTTATAATCGGCCACGGGCCGCGCTGCCGTCGCTCTTGTTAAAACGCGGATGACGTCAGTGTCCAACAGAAAGTTCCTCCCCATTTACTTGTTATTGTACTTCAGCTAGGGAACACAATCTCTGTAAAACATGTACTTTTATCCGTTAATGTTAACGTCACGTATTATAATCTATCAATCCAAGCACTTGTAAGCGAGGAGAGTATCCATAACGCCTTACTTTCTAAATTGTCTATCAATTATTCCACATTACGATTCCGTTTTCCCTCCATTCCAGTAAAAACAAGTCTCTTTTAAAAGAAAATAATCAGAAATATACTGCCAGAGAGAACGGATTCTGGTGAGAATTGTCACACATATAATTTTAATTAAAACATTTAATATTTCATTTACACTTAATATAATGCAGTGGAAGAGCAGTTGAACAGATTGGACAGTGTGTTGAAAGGTGCATATACATGAACATTCACAAGAGCAAAACAAGGGTATGGGGTGCAGTCTAAGAAAATCAGGCGATGTTGAAGGAATTAGATTAGATCACGATACAATAAAGGAGGTAGATGATTTTTGTTACTCGGGCAGTAAAATAACGCGTGATGGTCGCGGTATAGAGGAAATAAAATGCAGAATGGCAATGGGCGAAAAGAGTTTTTGAAAAAGAGAAATTTATTAACATCGAATGTTACTTTACGCGCAAGGAAATCTTTTATGAAAGCATTTGTGTGGAGCGTTGCCTTGTATGGGAGTGAAACTTGGACGATAAACAATGCGGACAGGAGAGTCTTTCGAAATGTGATGCTACAGAAGAATTCTGAAGATTAGGTGGGTTGATCATGTATCTAATGAGGAAATATTGAACAGAATTGGGGAGAAACTGAATTTCTGGCATATCTTGACTAAAAGAAGGGATCGAATGGTAGGACACATTCTTAGACATGAAGGAATCGTGAATTTAGCATTGGAGGGAAATGTTTGGGGGAAAAACCGCAGAGGGAGACCAAGAGATGAATATTGTAAACAGATTCAAATGGATGTAGTTTGCCGTTCTTATTAGGTGATGAGGCTTGCTCAGGATAGAGTAAGATGGAGAACTGCATCAAACCAGTCTCCGGCCTGAAGCTCTCAACAACAAAGACAAAAAACATAATGCTATATACGTAATGATAGTAATGGAACTATTTGAGCTCGTGCACGACATATTGGTGATATGTGTGTATTATTGTAGTGGTTTATTTTTTAAATCCAAATGGAAATTTAAGATGGTTTCCAATTTGACGATGATATTGATACCTATTGATTTATATTGACGATGACACGAAGTTCTTCTCAAATCAGTAGTGGGGTAAATTATTTCAGTAGAAGCGGTCTTCACAGTTAACGGAACAAATGGTTTCAGATCGCCACAATGAAATGTGTAGTCAGTGCAATTAGGCCACATTCCACTGTTCTTAGAGTTTTCTACTAATGGCGCGATGTGTGTGACAATGTCAATTGTAAGGAATAATTTGTTACTTGCTTCGTAATCCGAGAATATTTTCTGAGAGAATATTTCTGAAAATTGATAGACTGATCCGCAATTCAAAACGTTGCAACCGTTATTGCATATACCTTTCACTTGAAATGATAAGTTAAGAAAAACATAAATACATATCAGTTTGGAAAGAATCTACATTGCCTTTGGGTTATAAGCGACAGTTCGAGACAGACGTATGTTATAAATTTACTCGTATTTTACCCGTAATGCGCGCCGTTATGTTATTTGTTTGTTTGTCACTGATCAGTATGAGTTAATTCAGGCAACCATGCGGTTTAGGTTGTATTTGATTGTGGAATGGAACGTTCATAAACTGGCAAAGCATTAAATCAAGGAAATGATAAAAGTTTACTCAAGATTTCTGTGAAATTTTATTCATGGTGAACCCCACACTGAATCAGCTTCGCGCCAAAAACATAATATCAAACTTCGGTAACGTTCAAATTAGTAATAAGGTTCTCGTGTTTATATTTAGCTAAATAAATTTAAAGGGCACACAAGTTTGTCTGTTGCACTACAGACTGAAGCGTATCTTTAGTCTTTCCTGAAAGCTCTAATATCTTTTTATTTCACAATATTTCACATATCACAAAAAAGTCATTTAGCGAACTGCTATCACCATAAATTTTTAGGAAATTTTATTATTAAACGAAAATTCTGTGTTTTAACGAGTTTCCATATGAAATCTTGTACAATAAGCCGTTCCAACTATTTCCAAACTGACACTTAATTACGGTAGACAAGAGCGTCTGTTCCGAAACAGTTTCCTTCGGTCGTGTCACCGTGCACCGTGCATCGCTTGCTCGGCGGGCGAACAGCCCCTGGGTGGCCGTAAACGCTACTGAACGCATGCGCTGCTCTCACATCACATTAACATCTCATTACATCCCATTGCATAATCCCAGAGTCGGTGACAATTTGGTGGCCTAAATATGGAGTCCAATCCCATGAAAATTGGCACGACCAGCGTTATAGCCGATAATAAGGACATGTATCGAACTACATAAGCGCAAACCAATTAGATGTTACACTGATCGTCCTAACTCCTCATTCGAATAGCTGACATGAAAATAAAGCTTAAAACAGGATGCGTAAATTAAGGCCTTCCAGAACAGAGTTTCCCAATATATTTTTCAGGTGAATAATATTGCTCTAACACTTCCCCAGAGATTTTGGGGGATACGTCACCCATACGAATAAATATTCTATGTTAGCGATGGTAGTAATCTAGCGTTTATATTTTATTATGTGCTCTATTGCCTTATTGTATATACGACTGATGCAAATACAGTGTCCGATAGTACATGAAGGTTCTACTGTAAATCACATATTCTGTTCCTGCTGAAAGATTTCTCTAAAAAACTCGTAGATACAGATATGTATTTTCAGGGGTGCATCTGATAAAACTGCTTAATTTACAAAAGATTTTCCCACAACTGTTTCTTTGGGAAAACTTCAAGATACCCAGCGAGGTGGCGCAATGGACTTGCAAGCACTTCGGAAGGATTTAAGTACAGATTTTGTATGTCAAATTTTTAATATAGGCGCGATCCGATCTATAGACATCAAAAACCAAGATCGATTTATTTTCTTTAGATTGCCGGTTTCGGCAGGTTAGACTGTCATCATGGCATCTGGAAACAGACATCCATAATCTTACTTAATATGCAACACACAATCAATCACATGTCATCAATATAATTTCCAGTGCTGTTAAACCCACCGGTCTATGACATACAAATCTCGTCGCATGGAAAGATTAATAGAGTCGAATTTTTTCACGAACACTATCACTGCCATGTAATAATGCAAATAAAATGTTGCCCACAGCTTGCCACTATGCGATGGATTCTAGTCACGACAAAAAACACACTTACATGTGTCGGCATCCACCATCATAACCTGGTACAAGATAGAGCTTATAAACGTAACACACGATCACCATAAAATCAACAACTACGATACTACATACATAAAATAAAACTTAAAAGTTAAAAATTATCAACATCACTAATCAACATGGATCATATTCCATCGTCGAATTACCGGAAAAGTTACAAAATGCATTGTCATTTTTATTCTGGTCATCCATTGAATATCATAAAAAGATGTACGAACGTAGGCTTTTGCGGTCATTATTGTTAACGTTAAAATTCTTCTGAGCTATTTGCCGCGTCATGATAATAAAATCTTTCCAACGTTTCGGATCCGTTTCAGGAGCCTACCTCGGGGAATACTGACAGTCAGAAACGTTGAAAGGATTTTATTATCATGACGCGGCAAATAGCTCAGAAGAATTTTAACTTTGTCATAAAAATATGATGCAGTAAACTCATTACCTCTCTGAAACTGCTTATAAACCGTCTATCTCATAGCCCAATGTTTAAGTTAGTTACCCCATATCCAGAGTAAGCCAGTTCAATAACATATACAAGTATGGATGAGAAGCTATAATAAAAAGAAGAAATGTCCTTTTGTGTTCAGACTAGCTTACCGCACGCTGCTTCGCATGCGTAGGCTGGTTGGTGTGCAACAGTTGTTTCTCCCTCTTAATATAAATGTTCGTGCATATAGCTTAAGTACTATCATAATCAAATGTTGTGATACTACTTGTAGCTGCGGCAGAATGGCCGTGCATATTGAGGTGCCATGCTGCGGTGTGCGCTGCTGTTCGCCGTTGGGGGTAAGATTCGCCCCTCGAGCATGGGTATTTGTGTTGTCCTCTGCATAAGTTATTTCTAAGTTAAAGTTAGTTTAATTATTTGGTAAGCCTTAGGGACTGATGACCCCGTAGTTAAGTCTCTTAAGATTTACAAGCATTTGATTTTACTACTTGTAACCACCTAAGGCACCCATTAATAGCTGAATTTCGAAAAATACCCCAACATGTGTCTTTTAAATTCCTACCAAGTATGCAAATATAATTTTTTGTAATCCTTGATTCAAAATTGGCTTAGTAGCAACGTATTTTCAAAAAATGTTTCATCTCATATTTCACTCCCTAAATGATTAATTTTCTGAAAATACCAAAATACGTATCATTTTAATTCTGACCAAGAAAACATATAACAATTTATGTGGTAGTAGCTTCAAATCTGCCTAAATAGCAACGTATTTTCAAAAACGTTTCATCCCCTATTTTCCCCCTTAAGGACTGAATACAGAAAAATCGCTTCTTAAATGCCGTCTACAGACTAAGAACAACACACTCTACAAATTTCAAGTTTCTATCTTCAGTGGTTTGGGCTGGGCGATGATGAGTCAGTCAGTCAATCAGTCAGTCAGCTGGGACATTGCCTTTTATACTTAGAGATTAGTCACTTTAATCTTAAAAAATTATCTAATAAAAACGCTACAGCTCTTGCAGATACAAAACCATCTCCATTGTATAAGGCGCGACTGAAAAGTTCGGTTAATGGTCTCAGAAAATGTAGTAAGCGAGACTTACAAAATACTCTTACTGGCCTTCAAAGTAATCGCCATGGGCTACAATAACTTCTGACTTCGGTTGTACAGCAGTCGGAAACTGTCAGCGAACATTTATTGTAAAATCGCTCGAAGCCCTTAGTTCACGCGTAGATAGATTTCTCCAATCAATCACATACTTTTCACTACATCAGCATCCCATGGGTCTCCGTCGCCGTTTTGCCTAATTTGAATCAAAACGATGTGCTCCATGTTGCAGTGATACGACTTCTCACACTGACCCTGTTTGCTAGGTCACAACGTGTACCACTCCTCCACTTCTGTGCTTTGCTAGATAGAGGGCGCTTGTTAATATGTCCTTACCCACGACACCATTTTCTAGGATGGCCTACGGCTGTGTGTCTGAGGAAAGACTTTATTAATATTCTATTGAGATTGTAATCATCCTTATTTGGCTAAAAACAATACGCGAACAAAAAATCCTAAGATATTACCGTACAATCGATATGCAAGTTCCTACAAGAAAAGCAGACGTCCTTGACACGGTATGACGTCACCTGAGGTGAAATCCCGGAATGCATCCACTTGTGATACTAGAGTGGATGAATGGCAACAATAACCAAAGATAATAATTTACATGACAAAGATATCTTTGTCGTGTACATTATTATCTTTGGTTATTGTTGCAATGCATTCACTCTGCGAACACATCATCCTCAATGCTCAAGAACTCATTTTTATTAACGATCTCCATCATGAAAATATGATCAAAGTAGACAAATATTCATTTTCATACAATCCAGAAGACATACAAAAGTTTCGTAGCGTCTTTTAAAAATTTTCATTCTAGTAGCTACCACGTAGTTCAAAGCGCAAAAGATTCGAGTAATGCGACCTGAAATAAATCCTTGGAGCAAGCAGATTTGATTTACCAAGTCACCCCATTTTACACAGCCACTTTACTCCTATGTAGCGCTGCACGACGATCTACTATGGGAGCCTCCAGGCTCAGCAGCCTACGTCTGCCAGTGTTCACCCAAAAAAGGCAAGAGGGGGTGTGAAATTCGTCCACAAGATTTTAAACAGATTCAGACAACACCCCAGACGCCTCACTGTTTATTTTGCAACGAAATAACTGTTTATTGAAATAAAATAATAAGCCCTCATTTCTTCCAACATGGAGGATGGGTGGGATCGAAAGTGCACCTCTCTTCCGATGAATATGTAGAGCGCCGAAATACGAGTGACCACTACATCTCTTTCGAGTGCCGCTAGTAGGTCTAAAAGCGAGTTCCTCTTTCATAGAATACAATTATCGCTCCTCACTTGACAAGCAAGGTATTCGTCTCTGGCTATAAATCTGTTTTGGCTCTCTCTCTCTTCAAACGGTTGTGAGCCGCTTTCGCAGCGGCAGCGGCAGAGGCCGCAGCTGGGAATCAAATGAATTCCCGCTGCCCAGCGCAACCAAAAACAGATGAGCGCGCCGCAGGCTGCGTCGAGCGCCCTCCATACACGCCGCGCACGTGGAGGGCCAACTTCTCGTCGCCCTCTGTGTGTTGCTGCACCACAAAAAACCGCCGAATTCGTCGTAAACGGATTTCAGGGCGTCGAGTACTTTTACTTTCTCTCTGAGAGATAGAGAGAGAGAGAGAGAGAGAGAGAGAGAAAGAGAGAGAGAGATGTGGATATATTAGCTGCTATTGCACCATAAGAAAACGTAATGAATGAGTTATCAACAATACTAATTTTTCACTACGCTTCAACATTAACGTTATAGTAACACAATTCGGCTTCGTTTGATTTCAATGTGCCTACGAACGAAATCTAATATGTACATATACACAAATCAAAAAATTTTTGCCTCACCACGGTTCTAGGGGCTCATGACCCTTTACATTGAAATGGAATATACAGACACAACACTTCAGTTCTCTTTATTGCTCCTGGAAACAGAAAATGACAATTTTTAAGATAATAACCTAGATATTCTGAATTTGTTTTCAAGTTTACAGTGCGCCAGTACCCCTAATACCCAATAACAAGACCTCTTGCTCTGATGCAGGTCTGTATCTGTCGTGACATACTTTCACCAGAAAACTCTCGGTGCAGATTATCCCACTCCTCAACTATGATTCGGCGTAGATCTCTCTGAGTAACTTGTGAGTCGTCTCTTTCAGAAACAGCCCCTTTCAAGTTTTCCTAGGCATACTCAATATTTTCAATGTCTGGAAAACATACTGCCCATTCTGATCTTGTGCTGTCGTTATAATGAAGGAACCCATTCACTAGACGCACTATGAGCGCGAGAATTGTAGTACATTAAGACGAATACCTCACCGAAATGCTGCTAGTATGGTTGTAATATGCCGACCGTGGTGGCCGAAGGGACTGAGGCGCTCCAGTCACGGTCTGCACGGCCACTACGGACGGGGATTCGAATCCTCTCTCGGGCATGGATGTTTGTGTAGTTCATAAATAGTTTGTATAGGGCCCCGCTGTTAATTTCCAGAAGCTTTAGAAACATTTGAACATTTGAAGAGTTTTATCCATGAATAGCACTTGATCCAATTCTGACTAGTCCATTCAGATTCGTGTCCAGGTGTCAAACCTGGACCTTACCGACTGCCATGGATGTCGGGAGTGAAGCTGCATCTCATGTAGCCTATTACATGCAGTTTGCGTCCAAACACGACTTCCTGTGACTACGCAGAAGTCATTATTGAGCGTGGTAGGGATAGTCTCAGCGCTCACCCAGCGAGATGGCGAAATGGTAAGACACTGGACTCTCTTTCGGGAAGATGGTGGTTCAAATCCACTTACGGCCATCCAGATTTAGGTTTCCCGTGATTTTTCTAAATCACTACAGGCAAATCCGAGCATTACCTCCGTCTCTAATGACAACGCTGTCGACGGAGAGTTAAACTCTAATCTACCCTCTTCCTCTCAGCATTCCTTCAGCCTGACATCCGTAAGTACCTGTCCTCAACTCATGTGGTAGCCTGTGGGGCCAGAGCCAGGTACGTTATAGACAGTTCTTGTATCTCTGAAACTCCCCCACGCCCAAACACCATTGTTTTATTACAATTTAAATTAAAAAGAGTTCACGTCGTTTGTGCGGCCTGCTGTGAGCATCGCCACCGCTTGCCGTCATGGTGTTGTCCATATGAAGATGATCTGCAATAGACCGAATCCGCTTATGAAATAGAAAACAACAATTTTGCTTTCTGGGCTGTTTTTAATTTTAACTATTGCCTCAAGATCGCTGTTTGCCTCCAGTAAGTTTTCTAAAAAATAATCATTATCCGCCCTGCCTTTACACGGCAACACAACTCGTAAAATGTTCAAGTATTTGTAAACCAAGGGACTAAACTACTTAAATTAACTGACACCAAAGACAACATACACACCATCGCCCGAGCGAGAACTGCAGCCAACTTCTCAAGTGGTCGTGTTCCGTGATGTCACACTCCAGACCACACGGATATTCCCAAGCGGCACTTGTTTCCAATAGGCTGGGTCACATACAAACCTACCCCGAGAGTTGGTGCGAAAATTGGCAATTGACAATAAATAAAGAAAAGTGTGAAGTAATACACATGACCACTAAACGAAATCCGCTGAACTTCAATTACGCGATGAATCAGTCAAACCCTAAGGTCGTAAATTCTACCAAATACCTAGGAGTTACAATTACGAACAACTTAGACTGGAGAGAACACATAGAAAATATTGTGGGGAAGGCGAACGAAAGGTTACGTTTCATTGGCAGAACGCTTCCAAGATGCACCAGCTTCACCAAAGAGACTGCCTACATCACACTTGTGCATCCTCTCCTGGAGTACTGTTGCCCCATGTGGGACCCTCACCAGGTGGGAGTGACGGAAGACATTGAGAAGGTTCAGAGAAGGGCAGCTCGTTTTGTTTTATCATGTTACGGGGGTAGGGGGAAATGTCACGGAAATGTTGCACGTATTCATCTACTTCTACATCTACATAGATACTCTGCAAATCACTTTTAAGTGCCTGGCAGAGGGTTCATTAACAACTTAAATAACTTTTCTCTACCGTTCCATTCTCTAATAGCGCGCGGGATGAAACAACACCTAAATCGTTCCGTTTTCGATCTGATTTCTCTTATTTTATTGGGATGGTCATGTCTCTCTAAGTAGGTGGGTGGTAGCAAAATATTTTCACACTCATAAGTAAAAGTCGGTGATTGAAACTTCGCAAACAGATCACGCCGCAATGAATAACGTCTTTCTTTTAATGATTTCCACCCCAATTCGTGCAACATTTCCGTGACGCTTTACCCCCCCCCCCCCCGTAACGTGATAAAACAAAACGAGCTGCCCTTCTCTGAACCTTCTCAATATCTTCCGTCTGTCCCACCTGGTGAGGGTCCCACAAGGGGAAACAGTACTCCAGGAGAGGACGCACAAGTGTGATGTAGGCAGTCTCTTTGGTGAAGCTGGTGCATCTTGGAAGCGTTCTGCCAATGAAACGTAACCTTTGGTTCGCCTTCCCCACAATATTTTCTATGTGTTCTCTCCAGTCAAAGTTGTTCGTAATTGTAACTCCTAGGTATTTGGTAGAATTTACGACCTTAAGGTTTGACTGATTTATCGCGTAATTGAAGTTCAGCGGATTTCTTTTAGTGATCATGTGTATTACTTCACACTTTTCTTTATTTAGTGTCAATTGCCAATTTTCCCGCCAAGTAGAAATTTTGTCTAAATCGCTTTGCAGTTGCTTTTGATCCTCTGTTGACTTCACTAACCGATAAACGACAGCATCATCCGCGAACAATCTAAGGGAGCTATTCAGATTATCTCCTAAATCGTTTATAAACACGAGGAAGAGTAGGGGACCTATAACGCTTCCCTGTGGAACGCCAGATATTGGGGTGTAAATCATTAAAAGAATTGGGGTGTAAATCATTAAAAGAAAGACGTTATTCATTGCAGCGTGATCAGTTTGCGAAGTTTTAATCCCCGACTTTTACTTCTGAAAGTGAATTTATTTTGTTAGCACCCACCTTCTTAGGGAGACATGACCATCCCAATAAAATAAGAGAAATAAGATCGAAAACGGAACGATTTAGGTGTTCTTTCTTCCCGCGCGCTATTAGAGAATGGAACGGTAGAGAAAAGTTATGAAAGTGGGTAATGAACCATCTGCCAGGCACTTAAATGTGATTTGCTGAGTATCTATGTAAATGTAAATGTAAATTTTGAAACATGTCCACATAACGTGTTCCATTTAATTGACTCCCCATGAACAAATGTTGACACGCTTCAGACATTTCTTTGAGTGTAGCAAGACACTCCACTCGCAATATGCAAGATACCAGGCATGATATATTGATTTAGTTTTATCTGTATGTAAAATTCTAAGTGTTTATGTTGTACATGAGTCCTCAAATATCTATTAGTGTATGCCGTGATGTGCTCCCACTAGCCCTGGCTTCCACAGAATGAATGTAAGAAAGTTTAGGAAGTGCTAGGCGCGCCTTATCTGTTTTGTGTCGTCGTTTCTTTCAAACTCTGGGCGTTGAATGTCTCTGGGCGAGAAATAGGTTTGCCAATTGCTGAGCAGAACCCAGTCTTAGCAGAGATTCCTAATGTAGCTTGATCTTAATCTCCTTGGCTGGGGGTTGGTCAGGTTACCTGATGACGAACGGTGACACTCTCTGGGCTCTCCTCCACTACCCCTCCTCGGTAACTGCTAAGCAGTGGTGGGGAAAGCTATTCATTCGCTTCTTGGTTCCTGGTAGGGTAACTACCTGTGGGTTTGGTTCTCCTGTAGCCTCGTGGCTCAACATAGTTCAGGCTCCGTAGTCATACTTATGCCTTTTTGCGAGTTTAATTCCGGGAGTAGCAGCTATACTATGTATAGTGGTGACATATTGCTTAATTTCCTATAGGATTGCTAATTTTATGTCGATTTTTGCTGGAATCTGATTCCGAGGCTCTGATGGTGTTTGTAATCTATGTACTTGACGGCCCACGTGTGCGCCGATTAGCGTGCTCCCTGTCGTGGTTATTACCATTAATTAGATCCTTTTCCTCTGTGTAGAAAGAACCGTTGCACGACATATATCGTGTTTTTAATTTTCATGAAATAGAATTATTTCACTTATCTGAATTTTTGTGACCGAACTCTGTATTGTGCTGTAGCAATCTGTAACCTTGCTTATCTAATAGATATCATTCCTCTGATCAGAAAGAATGGTTACACGATATATTTCTCGATCTCATTCTCTTCGAAATTGATTTTGTTAAATTTATGCATATTTTGTGTTCCGACTTAGTAGAGTGCTGTATTGATCTAACAAATTTAACCTTCTGTAGTTATCTTCTCCCTGTGCTAAACGAACGCCAGAGGGAACGTTTTTAGATATTATTTAATGAAATCTTGAATAAATGTATAGTTAGATGTTCTAGGGAAACTTTAACTTCCATCTGTACACCGCACCTTGTGGTCTTAAACCAAGTGCGTGTTTCTGAAAGTTGATCATGAGCCTAAGCCACTAGCTTGACACGTTATGGAAGCGAAGTACTATTTCGCTGAGCGCGAGTGAACCTTCGATCTGAATTCTCCACGTTGCTTGGCTATCGTCCTGGTGTATTGGTGCCGGGCGCTTGGTAAGTACCTGCATGGCTTGGCTTATGAATCTGTGTGTGAATGTGCTGCAATTCCTCTGTACCCTCCTATGAAACGTGATCGTAATTAACCTGTACTCATCTTTGCAGGTGGGCAATTTTAGGGCCATGTAGTTGTGGATATTTTGAATATTTTGTATGGTGTGTTTTATAACATTTTAAAAAAATGGTCTCCCCCCCTTGTTGTTCTTGTTTTAACAATAAATTAATTTGTTAAACTATAATTCTTTGTGCTAATTTAAATTCTCCCTTCATCATTTATTTTGAATTAATGCGGGGTAATTTGTTCGTGTATCTTGTGTCTCTGCTCCCTTCTGAAGCAGAGAATATTTGCGTTTCCGTTGCCAACATTTATTTTTGATTTAGATCCATGACTGCGGATCATTATTTAATTGTGTGCAGTTTACTCTAAAGACTACAGTAAAGGTAGAACTGTTTGCTTAACTTATAGAATCAGAGTTTTCCTTAAGGGGACTGTATACTTCCGCCGCTGTGTGAATATTGCTGTAATGAGATTTTGTGAGCAAGCAGTCAATTGTTAACTTCACAAACACGGCTAGTTAACAGTCAAAAAAACAGCGGGCGAGTTTCAATGTACTGAAACCTGTATCAATATCGTTAGATAGTGTCTGACACTATGTCGAACATACAAACAAAAACAGATTTTGGTATATAAGGTGTCTGGAATATGTGGATTCTAAACATTAATGATTACACGTTTTGGTCTATTTTGATATTTTTCCTGTTAGTCACACATTACTGTTCCATAACTGTTTCTTCACTTCTTACATATCCACTTTAATAAATTGCAACCCAGTAGCTAATATACAACACTTTCATAGATAACGTGATGTGGACGATTAACAACAGTCCTTTTATTTTAATAAAAGTATGCGTTAAATAAAGTTCTGTGAGGAGACGGCGTAAAAATTTTCCTGTTTCGCACCGCCCCCCCCCCCACCCTTTTATCTTCTATTGCGGAATCTGCGAACATCACTCTTTTTCTAACAGTTACCGCTGCAATAGAGGATTTCCAGTGGCAGATGTTCCAGCGGGCCGCTAGTTTAATGCCGCGGCTTCACATTTAATTACAACAATTTTCGTCTTATTGCTTCAATTATACTAATTGCATTAGCCACAAGGGCACCATTAACTTTACGGCGAAATTTAAACCCGATGACCAACGCTCATTTCGCGCAACGAATTGAAGCTGTTCGTTATAGTGAAACTTGACAAAACGGAAAACAGATAAATGGAAAGAAATGCTCAATTTTAAGCGACTGTGAGAAGGAAGGAGGGAAAAATGATGAAATAAGAAAGGAGTGGAGGCATCGGCTGCACTGAACTCGTATTTACACGGTTACAATCGAACAGCTCGCCTCAGAACTATTTTATATCGCTTAAGATAAGAGTGTTGTGAAAGAAGTGTCTAAGATGGACGTTAACAAGAGGAAAAGAAGGTAATGGAATTTAGCTTTAGAAAATCAGACGACCATGAAATAATTAGATTAGGTAACGAAATATTAAATGTGGTCGATGAGTTTTGTTACTTGTTGTGAAATAACATATGATGGTTGCAGTACAGAGGATATAAAATGCAGAATGGCGACGGAAAGAAAAGCGCTTTCGAAAAAGAGAAATTTCTTAACCTCGAATATTAATATGTGTAAGAATTCTCTTAAGGCATTTGTGTGGAGTGTTGCCTTGTACGGGAGTGAAACATGGACGATAAATAGTTCAGACAGGAAGAGGGTAACGGCTTACGAAGTGTGTTCCTAAAGCAGAATGCTGAAGATTAGTTGGGTACTGAAGAGAATTGGGGAAAAAAAGGATTTTTTGTCGTATCTTGACTAAAAGAAGGGATCGATTGGTAGGACACATTCTTAGACATTAAGAAATCGTTAATTTAGCCTTGGAGGGAAGTGTGTGGGTTAAAAATCGCAGAGGGAGATCAACAGTTGAATATAGTAAACAGATGTAGATGGATGTGGGTTGCCGTTCTTATAAGGAGGTGAAGACACTTGCTCACGATAGAGTAGGTTGGAGAGATGCATTAAACCAGTCGCAGGACTGAAGATTATAACAACAACAAAGGTAAGAGGAATGATAGCTTTCTTCAAAGTTCTTATTAATATCTCTAATGATTTTGTTGTCGATACGAAGTTCATTCTCGCTCGTAGAAATTAATTTTATTTAATAGTACACTGCCAACGATTTTAAAATTCTCATTTTTTTTTTTTTTTTTTTTTTTTTTTATGCAGACTCTTATCCATCGTCATGATGCAGAAGCTACAGATTTGGCCTCAAGGAGCCTACAATTTTCCTCTGTAACAGTGCAGAGGCGTGGCGCCTAGTGCGTGCTTTTGTGCATCATTAGTTTAAGTTGTTGTTCTCAGGCGCTACAATTGTAGCAGAGTGCTACTAAACAATGGATGCGTAAGCTTATGTGCAGGATTGTAGGAATAGCTTTCCAGAGAGTTCAACAAAGGTGCACGCAAGTAGTGCCAAGGGCGTTAAGGAACTAGAAAGGAAGACGGTCACTATACCATTTTACTCACACACAAGTGTCAATTGTCACACAGACACACACACACACACACACACACATACACAGCCTACAAGAGTAAGCAAAACACGACGACTGAGAGAATGTAAACTTGCGTTCCTGCTACGAATCTCTTTCGAATTTAGTTGAACGGTCGTGTAAGGTGTCTAGTGGTTCCGCACTGAATACTGGAGTAAAAAAGAGAACACGTAACTTTCAATTGTGGAGACCCATCATTCGTTAATAATTTAATCGTTCAGCTACATTGGACATTTTCAAGATCGTCACCATAATCGCATTGCGAATTGTCGCAGTCATCCGCCGAAGGCGAGGGCTGCTTTCAGCTTTCAGCGGCGACCTTCAGCCCACTACCCTGATCGCTCTTGTGTACGTTTCGGACGACCATGTGTAGTCACAATAAAAACACCGCGGTTTCAGTGCTAGTCGTAGCAGTTCTTGCCTGCTGCGTAGAGTCGTCACATGGAGGGGTAAAATGTAGTTAAGAGCGGGTGTGACCATCTTCCCATTGCGTGCCACATTCACGCAGGTGATGGGTAGCGGTGAAATCTGTACCACTGAGGTATCAATTATCCTGTCATGTCCTTAAGTAACTTATATTGTTTACTCAGGTTATTATCCTAAACTTATTCCAAGGCAGGAGGACTACAACATTAAAAAAAAAAAAAAAGAAAGAGAGAGAGAGAGAGAGAGAGAGAGAGAGAGAGAGAGAGCGGAGAGAAACTAAATGACGTTCCGGCGTCCGTGGGAAGTGTGTGTTACCTGCATCAAAAGGCTTTTCTTGTGCCTTCAGATGCTTTTCCTGAAAGCTCACACTTTCCAGTGTTGATAACTAGGAACTTACCCCTGCTTCGCTGGGTTGCTCGTTGCGTCTGCCGTGTTGGTAAGATTTAAAATGTAACTCAAGTTCATCCTTCTTGCAGTAATTTTAACATATTTTATTTCCAGTTCTGAAAATATTTGAAAAAGCAAAGAATACTTAAAAAAGCAAAGTAACTAATATATTTTTGTGAATACAACGTAAAAGTAATTTTCATGGAAGTATCAGAAAAAGTAAAGAGAAAAACGCGAAAAGAGATTTTAAACTGATATTTGATGTCAGTATTACTTATAGATTGTTACTAAAGTCTCAACGACGAAATAGCGCTCCGTAGTTTGAAACAATAAACGCATTTTCACGTCTACGGCAAAGTTCGTGAGTCACAAAAGCGTATTAATTGCTCTTCTTTACAGATTTTTCTTACCTTGCTTATCCACTGTCACGCACCTTAATGAATTATACACTTAAACTTTCCTCACGAATCACATCTCCCATTGGTAAAATCCGTATAAAAATCCGTTCAGTAGTTTTTTACTTTATCCAGGACAGCCAGACGGGGTGGAACTCGTTTGTTTTATAATAAGTATAAATAACACTTTGGAAACAATTTAATAAAACATGATACAATAATCAGTCATCAAAGTAAGCGTCGAGTAAAAGAAGTTTGCAGTTAAATATAATGTAGCTGTATTTCGTCCGCAACAGACAGCGATCTTATCTGTTTCATAATCCTTATAACACAGATTTCCTAAGGATAGCTTTAAAAATAGTTATCACCATATCGGTTCATCCTTGTTCCATCATTATATTGCGTATGTCACCAAAAAATCATTATTTTCAGATCAAAAATTTATATTGCATCTCCTTACAGAGGAAGTATTGTAGTAACTTTAAAGTGACATCAATGTACATAATTTTAATCTGATGTTTCAGCGTACCTTCCCACTTCGCGATTGTACTCTGGGACCTCAGCAGAAAAGATTTATATTTCTTACTCATCCCTTTTTAAACGCGACTACCATAAGAAACAAACGCAATATTAATTTGGGCCTGTGACAATAACTGTAGTTTGGGGAACATGCAATTATCAGTCAATCAGAATAACACATTTGCATAAAGAAGATACAGTAATTTAAAACTGAATTTGTAATCATCGTGGTTGTCCGATTGAAAACGGTAACATTCGAAACCAAATGACGACTTTGCACGCCAACTGCACAGATAATTGGCAACATTGAGGCTTTATCAAAATAGGGCCAGGGAAAATTTAATAAATTTGGTGTATGGACTGGTAACCATACCAAAGAGAGAACACGTTACTTTTCTGTTATGTTGATGGAGCGTGAAAAAACAATTATAGAATTGTCTTTATAGCACAGGAGCAGTTGTATTTTTGGATGTTTATGTGACAGAATTAATCGTAACAATCGTACCCTCACGAATACGGACACAGAATTTACTTGTCTATGCTATACGGATTTACTGCTTTCACTTGTATTTTAAAAATTAATCGATTTTTTCTTATACTTTCGGTACGTTTTATTAATATTAGACTTCTTGACGAGAAAAAAATATATTGCGAATGTATTCAGATATGAGTTCCTTTTCTAAGGTACTGAACCACAAAAACAACAGCACAAGAAGCCCCTTCTTCGGATGCGACGTTCGGCAAGATATGGACTTATTTGAATGTGATAAGCCTTATACTGATTACATTGGTCAAAAGGGGAGAATACTCAAGGCTAAATACGAAAATAGAGCACGAGACACTATAAATAGTGAAGTTAACGAATATTTGGTGCCACCAGTTTGTGAAGAGTCGTAGTCAGGACCAGTGGCGACTGGTGCTTCACATGAATGGGGGTTCCCTCCTTTGAGAGCCGGATCTTGATTGTGGCACCGCCCCCCCCCCCTCTCGGCGACCAATGAGACAATTTGGGGCACTCTGCAAGTTAAAAGATCTGCAGAATGTCTTACCTCGGCTTGTTTGCGCTTGCTTCAACTAGAGCTGGGCCGTCGGCCCACCAAGCTCCGTTATTTCACACCTGGTTTCAAGCTTAAAGGTGAGTAATTTGTTTCTAAAAAATTTATTTTTCTTTGATAATAAACACCAAGATCATATGAATATGCACATGAACACTAAAACAAAGTAACGGATTACACTGTTTAGTGCCTGTAACAGAATGATTCTGTTACGATGAAGAGCCGAGCTACCTTCGGGTCACGTGACACTGTAAGCAGCACCCCCTCCGAACCTTACGCAAGCCCAAAGGCTGCTCTCCCCCCACATCTTTCCTACAGTTATATATTTCTTAGAACTAAGAGTACAAAAGTCATTTACTCTCAAAATCGCAACACATTTCCGAAGAGATCCAAATATATGTGGCAAATAACAATACAAAATTTATTGCTGTTGCCATACCTGTTAAAAAGAAGATTGTGTTTTAAAAAAATTGCTTGTAGTCGGTCTCGAACCCACTACCTTCGACGGCGCAAGGCAGTGCCGCTAACCAGACGGTTATTCTTACTAAGTGGAGAGTAGTGACTTCAATATTATTCATGATAGAATCTTCTGAAGGCTTTTCCAGGTGGTCAACGCGCCAAACACAAATATGAAGGGCGAATGTTGCCTTAGTGGAGGAATTACCGATGAGCAAGGCTAGGTGTGCAGTAACTCCATTGTCTCTCCTATGAGACCATGCGTAACTGCCACAGCTCGAGTAGCCAGGAGCTGGCGTCTCTACCAGCTCCAACGTCAATGTTAAAAGCGGCGATTCCCCTCGCCCCTCCCGACCGCGGTGGCGCCCATATGCTACCTCCAGGGGGTTCAGGAGAGAATTTGAACCTCAGCCGCGCATGCGCAATGCTATGCTGCGGCCGTCGCCAACATTAAGTGGCCGCGCTATGTCTCGTGTATGTGCTGTCTCCGCAACGTAAAACCTTTCTCATTAGATAAACATATTATGAATGCTCATATAAAGTGATCTGATAGAAAAACGAAACGAAGAAATAGTTAGAAGCATTTTATTTTATTTATCTAATAGGTTTTTTTTTTTCACGACATTTTTCCGGGGGTTCATTGAACCAGTGAACACATTAAGACGCGCCGCCACTGGTAAAGACGAACATCTTTAACAGTAGCAAAAATGTCACCGAGCTGACTAAACGTAAAAAAATACGTGAGATAGTGAAGACCAGTATAGCCGCACAGTAAATTTACTGCAGTAACAACAGAATAAAGCTTCAGCTCGCACCGCTCTTAGTATGGAAATAGCTTCCGAGTTTAATGGGAGACCGCCGCTGGGGGAATCGAGGTGAAGTGAAAAACGCTAGCAGGTAGTGGGGGGAAAGTGCGCTGGCCGGCAGGTGATGGCTGGCGGGCGAGCGCGATAAACAAGGGTGCCAACATCTCAGCGGTGCCCTCCAATACCAACATAAAGCGGGGACCGAGCCTAGCCGGCAATAAATCTAGCGAAATGGTGGAGGGGGATGGCGAGCGACGCCGCCACCGTTTGTCTACGTGCGAGTCAACAGCGCTGTATAAATTATGTGTGCGCCGAGGGCCGAGTTGCTGGCACCACGTAATGGCGGTCTCTGCTTTGTCCCGAGGTTGGCCCCCCTGCCCGTCCGGTGCCCGGCGGGCGCTCTCATTTTCAGCCCCGCTTGTCTCCCTGTTTTCCATAACGGCGGCCATTAAATCTGCGCTAATTTAGGACAGATGTACAGCGGCCGCGGCGGGTGTCTCCACAGTTTTACCTGCGCCGTCGCAGGCGCCGTGCTTTAGGCGTAAATTTCTTTTAATGCCCTCATTTAATTAGTTCTCTTTAGCTTCTTCCTGCGTCCCTTGTACCTCTTGGCCAAGTAAATTAGGTCTCATATCAATTGTAATTTACCTTTTGTAAACTTGCTGCCCTCCTCTAGGGCGTCTAGTGTTGTCGTTTGATTTGGTCCCTCTTGCGTATGGACGATGACTTCAGGGCGTATATATAGTAATATATAATAAAGCCGTCAGCTGGTTTCTAACTTATTGGCAACCAGTTTCTGTGTACAAAGCCATCATCTTCAGACCCTTATAATAAGATAATCTGCCTTATGCTGTGTTAGAAACAATAAAATAACTGGAGTTGCACATTCATGTATCATTGTTATAATGTTACATGAACAAGCGACACCAGTTATTTTGTTGCAGATTACCCTATAATATGGGCCTGCAGATGATGGCCTGGTCCATTGGAGCTGGTTACCAATAAGTAATAAAATGAGAATACAGCTAACGGTTTTATTAGCTATTAATTACTCCAATGTTGTCTGTTAGGTAACTAGAAGTAGCCACGTTTCTGTATTGATACTTTTCAGTAGAGGCATAGTGATATGTCAAAGCTCTTTGATTGTCATGAACCGGCTTTTTAGTAAGAAGGCAATTATGCGATTTACTTCGTTTATACTAATCGGCGTATAAACACGATATTGGGGTTTATATACACGTCTATATTAGCTTCCCGTTCAGATACGTCCATGTATTTGTCTCTCTTTTCAACGTGAACCAAACTTCAACTTCATTTCTTTTTAATTTCTCGCCTCTGTGGAGTAACCGAGCGGTCTAAAGCGCCTCGCTGCGGAGCGCGCGGTTCGAGTCCGCCATCGGAGGTTCGAGTCTTACCTGGGGCATGGATGTGTGTGTTGGGCTTAGGTTAGTTGTAGTTGTAAGTTTGTAAGCTACGGACGGATAGATTTACAAAAATTTTCTTTTTAATTTCTCGTGTCCGGATTTCAAAATCAGAACTAAAGCTTTTCATTTTGTTACCGGGCCACCTTGACAGCATTTTCTGTTGGGAATCACAAATCTAGAAATTCGCATATAAACTGAAACCTTTCATTCCCAGTGTTGTTCCTGGACAACAACGTATTAAAAGTTGATTTATACCGTATTTTGTACATCAGTCCTTAAATTTGCGTTTTTGTTGATGAACAACATGCTTTAGTACGACATTTTGCCGCTTGTTACGGCGTGTAGCCACTTATGCGGCATTAATCTGTCCATCTAGGAGATTGTATTGCGTTGCCGTCTGTACGTGACTGAGAGTGTGAGCGTGAGTGTGGTTCCTTTTATTTTATTCCAGCAGTGAATTGTCTTGTCTTTGGTTCTGTGGCGAAGATTATGCTAGCATTATTGATCTGGCAGTGTTAACTATCAACAAAATAACGTTCAAGTAATAAAATACCACGATTCAAACTTCTGTTGTGCGTGAAATACATCATGTAAAAAGTAATAAATTCGGCCAAATGTTTTAAAAGACATACTTTGATGTTTACTACACTGTATTAATACAGAAACACTGAATTTTAATTTTTCCAAAGCTGATTTTATAACGTGGGACTGAAGCGATTAAGCAGTTTGTGTGATGTGTTCCATAGTCTATTTCGTCACCACTTTCACAGAATACGTCTCGATTGCTGATGATTCCCAGTTTTTCTAATTTTCTCTTGGCGAGAGTTCTAATTTTCAGGTATGATTAGATGTTGCATTGTAGTGCACTGCTGTCGATGATTATTGTTTGTTGAAGAGCCGCGTGGTCTACGGAATTATGCCATGGATAGCGCGGTTCGACTCCCCCATCCGGCATGCGTGTGTGTCTCATTCATCGCTTAAGTTAGTTTCAGTTATTTTCATTAGTTTGTAGGTCTATGGACCCATGACCTCAGTAGTTAGGTCTCTTAGGTATACAAACATTTGAATTCATTATTGTTGGAGATTTTCTGGCTGCTCGTTGCTCATTGTGTGGTGAAAACTTCTTTTGGACTTACGTGAAGTGACAGGAAGTGGCGGATTTTTAGATTTGCTGCCCGCAGGCTATTCAAATTACGTCACCGCTATCGACCTCTACAATTCGATATCCTGTCTCTCAATCGCACTAATTATAATTTTTTGTCTGTGAAATCGTAGATTTATGTTCTGTGCAATGTCGTCTTAATTAAACGACAATTTTTGTAACTAGTATAACTGTGAACTAGGGGATAAAAGAGTCATTTCTTATATTATTTTTACAACCCAATTATTTGGGTAAGACCGCACTAGCAATAGGTTTTGAGTGTATTTCTGAGGTAATGAGGCACATTCACCTACTACTAATAATGTTATGGGAAGGTATACCTTAACACTTTTAATACAAGAATGTACATTCGCTAAACGTAATTAAATTTCTTTTATTACACTCACTTACAGTTAAAAAAAATGGCTTCAAATTTTCCGCTCCTAAAATATCCGCTCTAGGTTTCAGTTAACTCAGCCTACTGGTAAATCTGCCACTGCTTATTTGTGTATCTGGTCCAATAATTGGATGCCTGCCATCGAACTTTGAGCTTTTGAATATATTCAGTGTGTTGCGAGTGCTTCAAGACCTGCTGATTTGTACAGTTTATTTAGGATGCTCGGTTTCGTGCAGACTGTAATAATTATGTAGCGTTTAGGGGAGTGTTGTTCGGTGTAGACGTTTCAGCACCAAACATCAGTTGCAAATTCTCGAGTAGACAAACAGAAGGTTTGTGCGACAGTTCATGGAGCTTTTGTTGTCCCCATTTGATCCCTAGTAGTTTTTTGTGAAAAGATTTATTGGCCGGCCGCGGTGGCCGAGGGGACTGAGGCGCTTCAGTCACGGTCTGCACGGCCACTACGGTCTGGGGTTCGAATCCCCCCTCGGGCATGGATATTTGTGCCGTCCTAGTTCGTAAGTAGTTCATAAGTACTTTGTAAGTTTAGGGACTGATGACCCCGTAGTTAAGTCCCATAAGCTTTACAAACATTTGAACATTTGATTTGAATTTTTGAAGATTTATTGCCTGGGCTTTGACAGTGATGCTTGTAAGTTAATGATTTGTCCAGAATAAAACCCGGATACTTTGGATGGCTTCTGTATTGTACATCTACATACACACTCCGCATTTCACCCATAGGTGCATGTCGAAGGGGGACGGACGGTACCTAGCACCACAACTAGTTACTTGCTTTCCGTTTCACTCCCATGAGCCTATTCTCTCTGATTTTATTTTTGTGGCCTTCTCGCGAAATATACGTTGGCGGCGGCAGAATCTCATTGCAGTACGCTCCAAATTTCAGCCCTCTAAATTTCTTTATCAGTGTTTCTCGGAATGAACGTCGGCTCCCTTCCAGCGACTCCGATTTTTATTCCAGAAGCATTTCGGTAGCACTCGATATCGATCGAATCTACCAGTTTCCGACCTAGCCGTTCGCTCCTGAACTACCTACATGTCCTTCTTTAAACCGATCTGGTGGGGAACCAAAACACTAAAGCAATACTCAATACGGGGTCCCACAAGCGTTTTATATGTGGTATCCTTTACAAACAAATCACACCTTCCAAAAAGTCTCATAAGAAACCAATGTCGGCCATCCGCCGTTCCCAAGGGTGTCATTGTATGCACCCATTTTATATCACTGTACAACGTTAGGTCAAGACGTTTAGTAGACCCGACTTAGTCAAGCAGCATACCACTAATGCTGTATTCGATCATTATGTTACTCATGTTTCCTACATTTAGAGCTAGCTACCATTCCTCGCACCACCTAGATATTCAGTCCAAGTCATAGTGCATCCTACTACAGTCATTCAGTGACCAAACCTTCCATCAGCAAACAGCCGCAGATTGGAACTCACTCTGTCCGTCAGTCCATTTATGTAGGTAAAATATAATAACGGTCCTATCACACTTCCCGACGGCGCTACCGACGGTACCCCGATGAACACTCGCCATCGAGGACAGCGTACTGGGTTCTGTTACGTAAGTAGTCTTCGATCCACTCACATATTTAGGTACCTATTCCATAAGCTCGTACCTGGGCCGGGGTATACGGGGTGCAGCCAAGACTGGAGGGCGTCATCTCTCCAGGGAAATTGTCCTCAGTATTCCAGGCCAAAATCATTGCCATTAGGGCGTGTGTGGAGGAGAATTTGCTTAGGTGCTACAAAGATCGTAGCATCTATATCTATCCAGACAGCCAGGCAGCCCTGAGATCACTGGCAGCTCCTGCAACAAGGTCTAAAATTGTTGCAGAATGTCACAGGGTTCTGGTGGAGCTAGGGGAAAGCAATAGGGTAAACCTATTTGGGTCCCTGGCCACTCGGGGATCAGTGGCAACGAACATGCCGACAGATTAGCCAGGATGAGGGCAGAGACTCCATTTATTGGACCGGAACCTGTCCTGACAATCACCGAGGCAATGATCAAATTGGAGCTACGTAACTGGCTCAGAAGACAGCACGTAGAATATTGGACCAAATTCCATCAACAAAAACATGGCAAAGTAATGATTCCAAAGCCGTGTTTTAAAAGAAGCTTTGCAATCCTGGGTCTGAACGGGAGAGAGATTAGACTCGTGGTTGGATTGCTGACAGGCCATGAGAATTTCAAAAAACACCTACATAGCCTACAATGAGAATAACAGAAGAGGACCCTAAATGTATGATCAATGATGAAACAGCATCACATCTAATCTTCGAATGCATTGCATTGGAGACTAAAAGGCACAGAACATTTGGGACAAACAGACCCGAAGAAAAAGAACTGGTTAAGGGACTCCTTGCACTGCTCAAGGACATTGGTTGACTTCACTAGATATACAGGGAGCGATACAGCACAATAAATTTAGTTTCGGTTCTGGCAGTGGCGGGTTGGACCAAGACTGTTTTGGCTTCCCTGAAAAAATCAACCAATCAAGCTCGTATCTTCGTTAGTAGCGTGCGGTGCGGAAACGTGCCGTAAGCCTTTCGAAAATGGAGAAATACGCAGTCTGCCTGTTGCTCTTCATCCATGGCACGTAAGATGTCAATACGATTACCCTCCCACATGACGCGCTGCTGTCATCATTTCCAATAACGTTGAATGGTATTTAAACTACTAATGAGCTTCTAAACGAACGCTAAACCCAATTTCATGTAAATACATCATGAGACACAAACCAATAACTTTGTTACTTTCCTTCCAACTAGCTCACCATGCAGCTGCGCTCGCGTAGCCCAACGGCAACGGCTGCCTTCCAAACTGCCAACGGCAACTGCTCACTGCCAAGTGCCATATGATTACTGCGGTCCACTGCACACTATGGAAGCCATACATATTGTTCAATCAATTGTAGGCTGACATACGCTATTCGGCAGACGATGACGCTTTCAATAATGATATGAACAATTCGCTATTTACAGATCAGAACAGAAAAACAAAACATGATGACGTGATTATGAAGCTCCGGCGACGCAGTTTCAAAAAACATTCAGAATGTTCAATGGTCTGTAAACCTATGGGACTTCACTGCTTGGTTATTAGACTCTAGCTTACAAACTACAAGGGCAACACATTCACTCTTGCCCTAGGGAGGACCCGAATCTCCAACGGCGGACGGCCGTGCGTGCAGCAGCATGGCGTCTCAATGCGCACAGTGGGGCAATGCAGTTTCAGACCACATTGAATACGACCAGTGTAAATACCGTTTCTCTAGAAATTTCCTAGCACATTAACTGTTTGGGAACCGGGACTCGTTCACATCTGCTCTGCCGACTAAGCTACTCAAGTACGGCTCTCGACGAGTCCTCTCAGCTTCCGATGCCTAGTACCTCCACCCCATACCTCCCAGAGCTACAGAACTGTCACTGCCGGAATAAGGTACATTGCTTAGCCACAGGTTGGTGGATACGAGCAGAATTAAATTCACTCTGCACCAAATTACACGGTGATATGCAATTTCCTGGCAGATTAGAAGGACCATTCGGAAAGCTAGTTCCGAATTTGTTTATTTAATAAATATTTCTATTCTGAAATCTTTTAGTACATAGCGGTGAACCGTACACCTTTTATGTTATATCTAAACATAATTTTCGTACAAAATGTTTCAAATGTTTGTTAAGCTTATGTGACTTAACTTCGGGGTCATCAGTCCCTAAACTTACAAACTACTTATGAAGTACTTACTAACTAGGACGGCACAAATATCAATGCCCGAGGGGGGATTCGAACCCCCGACCGTAGTGGCCGTGCTGACCGTGACTGGAGCGCCTCAGTCACCTCGGCCACCGCAGCCGGCAATTTTCGTATACATTCAAACATTTGTCACACCGCTTTGCAAACACTTCCGCTTAATACATATTCAAGACTCATTCACACAGTTACGACTAGGTGTTAAAATTGCAATTGTCTGAATGAAAGGCCTTGGTCCATATGAGCTGTTATTTTTATTGGAGTCGTGGAGACCCGCACTACCGCTTTCACAACTTAATGTGCATCTTCAGGAACTTTTTACTGTACAGAATAATAATTGTTTTAATAAAAGGAATATTTAGATTGAAAGATTTACAAGTCAGTAGGCTAGTTATTGCAATAAATACTTTTGTATATTACTTAAAGAGTTTTCCCTATAATTTTGTGTGGTGGATAATCGGGGGTAATGGTGAGGTCCTACGGCAAGCACCTTCCCTCTTTTCGTCAAATATAAAAAAAAGTCTAACGTGCGGTTACAATTTAACACCTAAATTTAACTGTGTGAAAGTGTCTTAATTATGTATAAATATTTTAGCTGTGGTTCCCCTTCATACAAAAAACTTCCGCTTAAAACTGGATAAGTCTGTGAGGTAGGTCATCCGTTTATGCTCTCCTTGAGCTCATCATCTGACGGTTTAAGTAATGGTGAAAAGGTAGGAAGAAGGAACATTATAGTTTAACGTCCCATAAACATCGTCGTCGGATAGATTTTGTCAAGGATGGGGAATGAAACCGGTCGTGACATTGAAAGGAAACATCCCAGCATTTACATGGAGTGATTTAGGGACATCGCGGGAAACATAAATCAGGATGGCTAGAGGTGTGATTGAAGCTTCGTCCTCCATAATACGAGTCCAGTGTGCTACCACATGGTTAGATGAATGCTTCTCATGAGAACGTTTGTCAAGCGTTTTTCGTGGGAGCATAAAAAAAAATGTGAACTTAGTGGCCACAAATACTTCCTCATACAAACACGCACCATTATCACCGCCCCTGCGATACACGGAAAGCAATTTACACTTTTGCTTTTTCTCGTAACCACACATTGAACTTCGCTTTAGGCAACGGTTAATTCACTTTTATCTCTGTGGAATATTCTGTCGACATTTTATAGGTTTCCTCCGATGCAAAGCAGTGGGCCCTGAGGCGTAACAGGAATATGTTATACCCTGTTGTGCGTCTGACAGAAAGAGAAATCCATCCAAGCTTGGTTAGTAAAAAAAGATCCAGATCACTGCTTTCATTTTATTGTATATATCGCAGCAGGTGTTTCAGCGACTGATAACCGTCGCTGTTTAGTCCCTTCTCAAAAAACAACCAGCTGTTTCAGCTTTTTGGCATTATCAAGCGCGTCCACGATGTTTTGACGTTACTTACTAACATCTGGCGCGACTGTCGTAATAACTGCAGTGTATTATTCACGTATTTCGCAGTTGTATACGATTTTTGCTGTCAGATTTTCTGCAGCTTGTTGCACTTTATATAATATATTGCCATAACTCTGGTAATTACGCAAAACTCAAAAAGTTTCTTAACTTAACATCGTAGCGTAATAAGCTGCAGAAAACCTGATAGCAAAAAAGTATACAACTACAAAATACATGAACAATTCACTGCAGTTCTTACAACAGTCACACCAGATGTTAGTAGCTAACGTCAAAACATCGTGGACGCACTTGAAAACGGCAAAAAGGTGAAACAACTGTAGTGATACACAATATCTGATCTGGATCTTTTATTACTCTGTCCTTCAACGACATTTATCTCACTGCAGGCCCAACAATCGGAAAGCTTTGTTAGCTTCAGCATACATACCATGTCACGATGTTTGTCCGCGATGAACTCCGAAACTACTAAATTGATCTTAATTCAGTTTTCCACCGTGTGTGTGTGATTTGGTCCAAATTAAAATAAAGGGTTATCTTTATCTCGATTATTAACCTCACACTTTTATCGCAAATTAATTAGCCCTGTACTTCCACTTGAAGTATGGAATAGTGGCAAAGTTCTTGGTTCGAGAGCTAAAGATCACAAGTTCGCAACTCGCTGAGATCACGGGTTGTTTCATTTTAAATCTTATCCTAGGCTTTCGCTCTTAACGATGTGAGGCGTCGCCAGAAAAGAGACGTGATTTTGATTCCACGTTCGCCGGCCACAGTGGCCAAGCGGTGTACGGCGCGCCAGTCACAGTCTGCACG
Source organism: Locusta migratoria (assembly GCA_026315105.1). Taxonomy (NCBI): domain Eukaryota; kingdom Metazoa; phylum Arthropoda; class Insecta; order Orthoptera; family Acrididae; genus Locusta; species Locusta migratoria. The sequence continues at coordinate 433,445,679 of CM048747.1, forward strand.
GCCGCTATGTCGGGGGTTCGAATCCCCCCTCGGGCAAGTTCAATTGCAGGACCGCTTTTCTAGGTTGGGTAACTGGGGTAAGTTAGGGACATGTTAGACACCAATATTGCGCCCAATCGAATGACTTGCAACAGGCCACTGAATCACACGAATTATTACTACATTCGATTTAGGACGTTACCTTGACGCTTCAAAAAAATTCACATTACACATTTTCCCCAAATTTACACAACGCATGACATTGGTTTCTATATTTTTCGTGTATTTCAATTATAAATTTTGCTGTGTGTTAGTCTCGGTAAAACGCAGAAATGGCTCCACCGATTTAGTAACGTTTTTTCCCCTTATGTTCGCTTTAATATGGGGCCGGTTGAGAAAAAAAGGAAAAAAAAAACAAAGGAACATGAATAATCAAAAATTATGATAAAGGTAATTTTGTAAGGGTGGGGGACCAGCACTTCTGATTAGATTGGTATTTTACATGTTGCCATACCGTTCACACTTCTCCTTCAAAGCAGGAGGAATGGCTCTGTCTGACAGAGCCCCCTGAAGTCAGGAATTGGATTGTAAAGCCTACACAGGGAGAGTTCTGCGAAAGAACAAGTATAGAAGGAAACGCGATTCAGGTCCTGAGGAATATTGAGGCTCGTTTGCATTCGATTAAGACAATGCTACAAGGAATGCTGGAGCCTGGAGGAGTCAGTTTAAATGGAGAGAAGTGTATCTGAAAAAATCAATAATAGATGTTGGAAATACACACATGGTGTTCCAGAATTAAAGAACAAAACTCTGGGAACGGATTGTTAGATCAAAATTGAGCATAAAGTTCTTACAATACTTTTTTACCAGTTTCATTTCTTACTGAGATACTCGAGAAAATAAAGTTTGAAACGGTAACCTGAGGTACAGTACAATTGACTTTTTATTTTTATTCGCTTGAAATCTAAGGGACTTAACCACTGCGGTTGTCAGTCCCTAGGATTACAAACTTGCTAGGACAACCCATACCTGAGGGAGGAATCGAACGTCCGACGGCCAGCAACCACGCGCTCCGCAGCAAAGCTCCTTAGAGCGCTCGGTCACTCCACCTTTGCTCGTTTGAATAAGTGTTTCTCCTGATTGATATTAACTATATTTTAACCAAACACATATAAGGATATTAAAAAATCCGCTAAATGAGAACCAAGATTGACTGCACAGACTAACGGGTTTCCTGGAGAACGACTTCCAGGGGTACCGTGAGTAGTTAACATTACAGGAACGGTTGAACAAGTGGATACAATCATATGGATGTCCTGCGCATCATGGTTGAGGTACTCGACAATGGTTGAATGGAAGTTATCCAGGTAGCTGGATTGGTCGAGGAGGATTTGTACTGTGATGCGCACGCTCTTGTAACCTTACGCTGCTGGACTTGCATGCATGAGGTATATTATAACAAGAAATGTATTCGGCACCAATAGCCTCAAAACGACATGTTATAGACAGTCATGGCTGCAGCTCAGCGAATTACCCCAGAGCAGAGAAAAATGTAAATCTAAGGGACTTAACTGCGTTGGTTATTAGTCCCTAGGCTTAGAAACTTCTTAAACTAAGTTAAACTAAGCTGAGGGCCACACACACACACACGCACACACACACACACACACACACACACACACACACACACACACACAAAACCCAAGCCGCAGGGAGGACGCGAACCTTCGACGGCGAGCAACCACGCGCTCCGCAGCGAGGCGCCTAGACCGCTCGGTTACTCCATCGCGGCGCAGCAGCACGAGATGACATCACGGTGCAACGCTTGCGTTGCCATGGAAAGAAAACTATTTCAACAACATCTACATTAATGGAAGTGTCTGTTTTATGCCTGTGTCTTCGTACACAATTACCTTGTATTATTAATATGTAAAAATTATAAGACTTGTTCATTATTTGAATCTTTAATTAATGTTATTTGGTCCGTTTATGTTGCAAAGTATTTTGTACATAACTATTTAAATTTACTGTCATTAAAAAGGAACATGTATTCAAACGAACGGTACTTGAGTTTCCCGTTTCAAACTTCATTTTCCAGATAATCTCCGTAAGAAATGATAATGGAGACAAATTGGTACGAATTTTTTGCTTATTGTTGCGCCCCAAATAAGCTTCCAAAGTTGGTCCATTTAATTTTGGGACACCCTGTACACACTAGGAAAAACAAAATACAAAACAAACAAAAAAGTAAAAATAAATAAATAAATAAAACGAAAGAAATTCCCAGCTCATTTTAAGCAAAAACATATTTTAAGATGGTTGGTTGGGTTGGGGTTTTAAAGGGACCAAACTACTATGGTCATCAGTCCCTTATTCCAGTCGCTGAGATGAAATAAAAGATCGCTAAAATGGGACATAAAGTGTTAAACTACATCAAACCGTATGTGGAAGATGTCATAGCCCGCCGCGGTTTCCGCGGGGACTGAGTCGCTCCAGTCACGGTCTGCACGGCCACTACGATTGGGGGTTCGAATCCCCCCTCGAGCATGGATATTTGTGCTGTCCTTAGTATAAGGTAGTTCGTAAGTAGTTTGTTAGTTTAGGGACTGTTGACCCCGTAGTTAAGTTCCATAAGCTTAACAAACATTTGAACATTTTTTTGAAGATGTCATAGATGAAAGAAGCAAATAAATGGGGAAATAGAAGAGAGATGTAAAAGCATACCAGAATGTCCTGGCTGGGTGTTCACAGAAATAAAAGTAGAACGTCCAGCAACTCTGCAACACATTAAAATCACCTGCCTAAAAATGTTAAGCAGGTGCAGACGAAATAGATAAAACATACTCAATGAAAGGTGGAATTGTATAATCCACTGTTAGGAATAAAATTTAAAACAGAATCAACCATGAAGGCATTGTCACCTAAATCAAGGTTTAAGGAGTCAGGGAGATTAAAAGACCGCCTTTGAGCGGCGAAATAAGGGCATTCCATTAAGATGTGGGCGACAGTCAAATGCTCACCGCGTTGACACCGAGAAGGGTCCTCACGCCGAAGAAGATAACCGTGCGTTAGCCAAGTATGGCAGATACGGAGTCGGCAGAGGACGATGGAATCCCTGCGAGGAGTCCGCATAGAGGACCTCCATACGGTCGTTGTCTTCTTTATCGCCCGTAACTTTTGGGTGTTTGCAGGGAACGCCAGTCTGCAGTCCACAGCCCAAGAACTCGACTGTGAAACTTCGAGCGGAGGTCATTAGCTGGGATACCTATATCCAGTGTAGGTTTATGGATAGCATCCTTTGCTAACCTATCAGCAAGCTCATTTCCATTTATCCCAAAGTGTCCTGGGGTCCAGAGAAAGAGTACTGACCACGTCGGTCGATGGCATATAGGCACTCTTGGATGGCCTGTGCCAAAAGATGGCGAGGGAAGCACTGATCGAGGGCCTGGAGACCGCTCAGGGAGTCGCTGCAGATGAGGAAGGACTCCGCAGGGCCAGCAGGAATATGTTCAAGTGCACGGATGGATACCAACTCTGCAGTGAAAACAATGCAGCCTTCTGGTAGGAAACGCTGTCCGTTATGTCCTCCGTGCACATAAGCGAAGCCAACACAACCATCCACCATCGAACCATCCGTGTAGATCACTGTAGGGCCCGGTATCCGTCAAGAATAGACAGAAATTGGCTGCGAAGGGTCTCAGGGTGGACAGAGTGTTAGGATTGTAGTGACAATTCCAGTCGAATAAGAGGCCGAGGTACACCATGGTGGCGTACGTGACTCGAAGTTGAACAGAGATGTTAGCGGGTAAGACTCCAGGCCACTAAGAAGTCTTCTGACACGGACACCGACAGTCGTACCTGATCTCGGGCGCCGTTCAGGAATATGGAGCGTAGAATTTGGGAAAAGTGGACGGTAGTTCGGTTGCCCTGGCAAACCATGGACGTTGTGTATTTGGCCAGTAGTTGTGGTCACCTGATTCGTAGTGGAGGAACCCCAGCTTCCACAAGAAGACTGTCCACGGGGCAAATTCGGAAAGCCCCAGTCGCGAGTCGAACTCCACAGTAGGGGATTGGATCCAGCATCTGCAGCACCGAGGGAGGTACAGAACCGTACGTTATGCCCCCATAATCAAGTCGCGACAGGACAAGAGCTTTGTAGCATTGCAGCAGGGTATTTCGGTCTGCTGCCCCAAGTGGTTCTGCTAAGGCAGCGGAGGGCATTGAGGTGCCGCCAGCACTTCCGTTTCAGTTGGCAAATGTGTGGCTGCCATGTGAACCGGTCATCGAAAACCAGTCCAAGGAAGCGGTGTTTCAACAACATTAAGTAGCCGGCCGTCAACGTACAACTCTGAGTGCGGTTGGACTGGCCGTCGTCGACAGAAGTACATAACGCACGTTTTGGCAGCAAAAAACTGGAACTCATGGAGAAAGCCAACTTCTACGCCTTGCGTATGGCTCCCTGTAGCATATTTTATGAGAGTATTGAGAAAGAATTTGAATGTTTTATTGAGGAATAATATGAATATTTTATTTCAGAATAGCAATATACAGAATTTCTTTAGTATATTTGACATGTTTCGGTATTTTGTGAAGACCACGTTAAGTCTTTCTGAGGTCTTGCTGCTTTGTGTCATTGACTGAACAAGTATTCCACAAGTTGCAGGCTCAGTTTCATGATATCACACTTTAACAATTATTCAGTTAATTCTTTTCTCGTAGTGTAAGAAAGATTCCTGATTTCTGCAGACATATTAGCCCATATATTCTAAATAGCCGGCCGCGGTGGCCGAGGGGACTGAGGCGCTTCAGCCACGGTCTGCACGGCCACTACGGTCAGGGCTTCGAATCCCCCTCGGGCATGGATATTTGTGCCGTCCTTAGGATAAGCTAGTTCATAAGTAGTTTGTAAGTTTAGGGACTGATGTCCCTGTAGTGAAGTCCCATAAGCTTAACAAACATTTGAACATTTATTCTAAATAAGGTTCATATCGGGTCCAATTGGGGCCCACCATAATCACTGAATGCCGAGATCTGCAACTTGTGCCATGCAGTTAATATCAAACTTTCAGTAATCAAAACAAGTTCCTATCATCAATTTACATGTTCCCTTCTCCTGTGAATTATTTCTGAAATATAACTTCTGCGTAATGTGGATAGGTAGTGAAAGGGCAGGACTGGTACTTTCCAAGTTGTATTAAAAAATCTACGGTGAAAAGATGTCAGGGTTCAGTGGTGAGATTCCTCAGTGAAAGTGAAGGTCAATAACGATTTCTGTTGAATGTCCCGTCTTGGAAGTTGTCGTGATAAATTCTTCCTCTGCTACTTGCGTCAGCCAGTGAAGAGCCCTCTTATGTCGTTTAAGGCTGAGAGACCATTTACTTCAGGTAGGGACGGAGAGTCAACCCAGTGGTTTATAACTAAAACAGCTTGCCAACTTCTCACGGAGCGCCAAGATCTTTATGTGTTACTGAATGCCACGAGCACTGCGTTCCTGAAAGGCGACTTTTTAGCTCCGAATGGTGGCGCTTGCAAAAAACGGCAACTCCCTGCGAGCGCAGTCTTTCTTCAGGCGACATTATGTACTTATGTGAATGCAGCTGTGCCATGTGTCGCACGGGTCGCATTACGTGGGAACTGCAGGGAGGAGGCCCACAGACGCCGACGCTTGCACTAGCCGCTTTCGCAGCTGACTGTCTGTGCCTGCGCCTTGTGGGCTGCTTTGAAAAGGCCGGGGCAACAACCTGCTGGGTTATGCCTCAACTAAACAGAAATTCACATGGCCCCGATCACTCACTGGGTTATGCCTCAACTGAACTAGAGAGAAACTCATGTTTACGGCGTCAATCGCGACAGACAAGTGATTAATATTCAAGTAGACGGCTGAAGCCTGCAGATCTTTATTAAACAGAATCAATCAAATGTTAAAATGACAAACATAGATACAAGGAAAGTCATTGCGAAGCGATATCGCGCAATGGGAGAAGTACTTCACTATATCGACGGGCGAAGGAAGGAAAATTGTAGCATACAGGAATACAATACAATGAAGAATGAACTAATTGGTTTGTGTAGGGACTACAAGGCGAAAGGCTGCAGGTAAACTGAAGGTTTCGAAGACGATATGATCGTTCGTATGACTGACTCAGGAAACATAAAAGAATTTTCGGTGAAATTGAAAGCAAGTGTGGTGATATTGAGAGTACAATGGGACTGGCACTGCTGAACCAAAGTACAGAGCGGATACGTAGGAAGAACATATTGAAGACTCCTATGAGCGGAACGAATTGCATGCTGTTGATTTGGAATCTTCAAATGTTTGTATAGTCTATGGGACCTAACTACGGGGTCATCAGTCCCTAAACTTACAAACTACTTATGAAATACTTACGAACTAGGACGGCACAAATATCCATGCCCGAGGGGGCATTCGAACCCCCAACCGTAGTGGCCGTGAAGACCGTGACTGGAGCGCCTCAGTCTCCTCGGCCACCGCGGCCGGCGATTTGGGATCTTGGGAAATTCACTTTTAGAATCAGAAATTAAACATTTCATTAGGACTTGGAAATCCTATAAGCAGAAGGCATAAATAAGATCCCAGCAGTATTTGTAAAATTACTTGGGAAAAGGCGGCTGTTGAATTTGGCCGGTAAAATCTAGTAAACTGGCGGCGTTACATCAGACGTTCGGAAAAGAATATCGTCTACACTATTCCGGGGAGATCAAGGGCACAATTAGCTTAACAGAACATGCTTCCAAATTACTGATAAGAAAAATACGCAGAAGAATCGAAAAGAAAATTCAGGTTGTTTTAGATGGCCATCATTTTTGTGTTAGAAACAGTAAAGGACTGCTGACATGGCACTTCGGGTGCGAAACTGAAGGGATTCCAAGTGACCTTTCAACAATGTAAAATGTTACATGATGTTAGAAATGAGGAGAAAAAAGGGGCAGGCAACAGGGAAAGACGAGTCGTGAACCCCGAAGAACTAAAAATAACTGGTGCACCCCCTTAGGGCGCTCGGTAGCAAGTAGAAGCGCCGCGACACGATGTGCAGTGGACTTGCCAATGCCTGGAGTAGTACCGACGGCAACTGACACCATGCATCCTACAGGACTGTCCATAAATCAGAAAGAGGTGATGGAGGTCTCTTCCGGAATACCTGTACGCCTCCCCGTCTCGGAAACCGATGCTACACAGACGCACATGCACCTCCAAAATTGTCACTGTTGGCCGTTATGCACGTTTGCCAATGTTAGCATAGCTGTTGGACGCACCGCTGAAATTAATCTCTTGTTGACGTCATGATCTCTTCGGATCACCGAAATCTGCGCCCACATAGGTGTGCTTTCAAGTGAGGAGAGAAAAAAAATCGCATAGTTCGAGATCGGATGAGTACGGAGGGTGTCGCAAAACTGTCACCTGTGGCCTTGCGAGATCCTCTTGGTAGAGGGCAGAGCGATGTTCAGGGGCGTTGTCGAGGTGTAACAGCCAATTTTTTTTAAGACAAAGCGCAGGGAATTGCATCACGTAAACGGCCAAGGGCCTCCTTCTAACGCTGTTTGTTTACGTCACACCATTTGCGAAGAATTCAGTGTGAAAGATTACATTTGAATCCAAAAACAGTTCCAGCATCAACTCACCTTTTGACCTGTCTTGACGTAATTAATTAATTTATTATTATTCTTTCCTTCGGTCGTGGTGATGATGGCATTTTCCAGGTAGCTGATTGTCGTTTCACTTGCGGATCGTAAAGGGAACACCAGGTTTCATCTCCAGCTGAGAAAGATCGGATAGTCGTCCGCACAACTGACGAGGTCATCAGAAATGGTCATGCGACAATCACGATGATCTTGCGACTGGATCCGTTGCACACTGTGGTGGGTAAAATGAGACATGTTGACGTCGTCCGTCAGAATTTTGTGGCAAGTACCATGGCTGACACCTACTGCTGTTGAGAGAGCGTCTACCGATTAGGAGCTGTCAGCACGCACGAACGTTGCGTTCCGTTCGAACTGTTTCTATTCGATCAGTACGCACATCAACTACCAGACTGCTCGTCTTTGTGCAAAACGTCGGTTCTACCTAAACACAACAATGAGAATCAAAGAGTCCTCGCCGTACTCATGCTGCGTTATTTAAAACGTTTCAGCGGCGGTTTTGCCTGAATTCCTGGCAGAACTTGATGTTTTACCGTTGCCTAAATTGTGACATGTTATGGTTCGACCTGCGCATTCAGCTCACCGTCACAACAGCGACCGCACGACTACTTCCAGTACATACACTAGTCTCTTGCGGCACTATAGACTAACAGACATGGTACAATACCGGGACGCCACGTGTGCGCTATAGTACAAAACAGCGCCGTATGTGGTAAGTCTCAGAACGTATCGACTCTTTCGGAAGATACATCTAGTTAAATACTGCCGGCCGCGGTGGCCGAGGTGACTGAGGCGCTCCAGTCACGGTCAGCACGGCCACTACGGTCGGGGGTTCGAATCCCCCCTCGGGCATGGATATTTGTGCCGTCCTAGTTCGTAAGTAGTTCATAAGTAGTTTGTAAGTTTAGGGACTGATGACCCCGTAGTTAAGTCCCATAAGCTTAACAAACATTTGAACATTTTTGAGTTAAATACTCGGCAAGTAACATTCAAGTAAATGACAGAGTGTTTATCGAACTACTTTTGTGATATTCAATTTTGTAATAGGTCGCGAGAAAAAGAAATACCTACATCTCTCAATTTTCGACGTGATTTCTCTTGTTTCATTATGATGATCATGTAGGTGGGTGAGAACGAAATATGTTCGCATGCGGAAGAAAATGTTGATGAAAGAAATTTCAGAAAAATGTTCAAATGTTTGTAGAGCTTATGGGACTTAACTACGGGGTCATCAGTCCCTAAACTTACAAACTGCTTATGAACTACTTAATACTAAGGACGGCACAAATATCCATGCCCGAGGGGGGATTCGAACCCGCGACCGTAGTGACCGTACAGACCGTTACTGGCCCGCCACAGTCAGCTCGGCCATCGCGGCTGGCAAGAAATTTCGGAAATGGATCTAGCCTCAACGAAAAACGCCTTTATTTTGATTATTTCCACCCCAACTCCTGACCATTTTCTTGACACTCTCTCCCCTACACCACAATAATACAAAACTAGCTGTCCTTCTCTGATTTTTCTCTAAATCGTCCGTCAGGTTCGCTTTATATGGATCCCACAATGCGCAGTAATATCGCAAAATAGGACGCACCAGTGTACTGTAGGTAGTTTCCTTAGTAGAACTGTTGCATCTTTCAGGTGTTCTGCCGATGAAACGTAGCTTTTGGTCTTCCGTACAATACTTTCCACTACGGTCGGGGGTTCTAATCCCTCCTCGGGCATGGATATTTGTGCCGTCCTTAGTATTAGCTAGTTCATAAGTAGTTTGTAAGTTTAGGGACTGACGATCCCGTAGTTAAGTCCCATAAGCTCTTCAAACATTTGAACATTTTTTTACTTTCTGCGTTTTTTTCCAATTTAAACTGCTAGAAATTGTTATCGCCAGATATGCATCTGAATTTACGGCCCATACATTTGACTCATTTATAGTGTAAATGAAATTTAATAGATTTATTTTAGTACTCATATGGATGACTTCAAACTTATCATCAATCATTTTAATTACAAATTTTTTCACTACGTTATATTTTATGTAAATGATTTTTCAGTTGTTTTGATTTTCTAGTGACTTTTTTTAAAAATCCATACCGTCTAACGGATGGGTTCTGATTGTTTCGTAAGTCATTTGTATAGGTAAGGAACAGTAAAGGACCTATAAACGTCCCTTGGAAATGCAGATATCGCTTCTGTTTTACTCGATGACTGTCGATGACAATGTACTGTGTCCTTTCTGACAGGAAATCACGAATCAAATCGCACAACGGAGGCGATATTACATAACCGCGCAATTTGATTAGAAGACGCTTGTGAGGTACAGTGTCAAAAGCCTTCCGAAAATGTATAAATACATTCTTTTTGACATCCCCTGTCGATAATACTCATCATGTGAGTAGAGTGTTAGGTGAGTTTTACAAGAACGATACTTTCTGAATTCGTTTTGACTATGGGCTGCTGTATTGAAGATAGTACATAATATTTGCGGAAAGTATATGTTCTAAAATCCTGTTTCAAACCGACGAGAATGATACAGGCAAGTAATTTTGTGGTCCCTCCTGTTGCTTTTCTTGTATTTTGGGGTGACCTGTTCAACTTTCCAGTCTTTGGGCACGGATCTTTTACTGAGTACTTGTATAAACTAACTAGGTATAGGGCGGTTGCATCAGTATACTCCGAGAAGATCCTAGTTGGTATACAATAGGGACCGGGAGACTTGATTATCTTAAGTCTTGAAGTTGCTTTAATACAGTAATATACTTCTAAATTACGAATGCTAACAGCTGTTCTTGATACGCCGCGCGGGAGTAGCCGAGCGGTCTGGAGCGCCACGTTACGAATCACGCGGCCTCCCGCGTCAGACGTTCGAATCCTCCCTCGGGCCCGGATGTGTGTGTTGTCCTAGGATAGTTAATTTAAATGGTTTGTAAGTCTAGGAACTTATGACCAAAGTAGTTTGGTCCAATAGAATTACAAATACTTGAACATTTTTTTGTTCTTGATACCACTTTTGGAGTATTTGCTTTGTCTAAAGATGGGCTTACACAGCTGTAATCTATATTGTAGTTTTATGAGAGGTTCAGTGCACAATCGGTGTATCTCAACCTACGAGAGTTTGAATTAGATGAACATTCATAAAGAAGTGTATAAAATTATTAATGTTAATAATTCATTTGTATTTATGAATACAGGATAATATGCACAAATGTCTATCTAAATATAATAACAAAACAGAATATCATACAGGTAATGCGTAGGAAATGGATTGTTAAACAAAAATGAAATGAAACTTCCTGGCAGATTAAAATTGTGTGCCGGAACCGGGACTCGAACCTGGGACCTTTGCCTTTCGCGGGCAAGCGCTCTACCGACTGAGCTACCCCGACACGACTCACGATGCCGCCTCACAACTTTACTTCCGCCAGTACCTCGCCTCCTACTTTCATATCAGCGCACACTCCGCTGCAGAGTGAAAGTTTCATTCTGGAAAAATGAAATGAGTTACGTACCGGGTGAGCAAAAAGTCAGTATAAATTTGAAAACTTAATAAATCAGGGAATAATGTAGATAGACAGGTAAAAATTGACACATGCTTGGAATGACATGGGGTTTTATTAGAACTTTAAAAAAATCCGACAGATGGCGTTTTATCTGATGAGAAAAATCAATAATTAGCATAACAAATTAAGACAAAACAAAGATGATCACTATCATTCCTCAACAATGGCTGTAGTCAAGGAATAATTTTGTGAACAACACTGTAAAGCATGTCCGGAGCTTTTGGTGAGGCAATGGCGTCGGATGTTGTCTTTCAGCATCCCTAGAGATGTCGGTCGATCACGATATACTTCCGACTTCAGGTAACCCCAAAGCCAATAATCGCATGGACTGAGGTCTGGGGGTCTGGGAGGCAAAGCATGACGAAAGTGGCGGCTGAGCACACGATCATCACCAAACGACGCGATACTTTGTGGGGTTTTTTTTTTTTTTTTTTTTTTTTTTTTTTTCCTAATAAATCCACATGTCATTCAAAGCATGTATGTCAATTTCTACCTTTCTGTCTACATTATTCCGTGATTTATTCAGTTTTCAAATTTATACTGACTTTTTGATCACCCGGTTCATTGTGCACTGAACACTTTTATCAGTGAAACTTCCTGGCAGATTAAAATTATGTGCCGGAACCGGGACTCGAACCTGGGACCTTTGCCTTTCGCGGGCAAGCGCACTACCGACTGTGCTATCCCGACACGACTCACGATGCCGCCTCACAACTGTACTTCCGCCAGTACCTCGCCTCCTACTTTCCAAACTTCACAGAAGCTCTCCTGCAAACACGCAAGACTAGCACTCCTGGAAGAAAGGATATAGTGGAGACATGGCTTAGCCACAGCTTAAGGGAGTTTATTAGTCATCCACTGTAACTTCAAGTACATTGTGTAAATAGAGGTTCGCCGTTTGCCTCGTCTGAAATTGGATCTCCGGAAATTGAATGACGAGTAGATACCTTCGTAGCAAAGTTCTTGAAGAATGCATGATACACGACAGGAATAATATTTAGAATATCAAGTATATCTTTTTTGTCAGGGTCCGCTTGGTCTTGTCTCCTCTGTGTCACTGAAGCAAGGCTTTTAAGTGGTCTGCCTAATGCGTGCCTACGAAAATTCACCTCGTGAAATTCTTCATTTTGACGAAAACTTGATTTAAACCACATGGTAAATGGCGCTGCCCGTTCAAATTGTATCAATCAGACATGCAGCCAGTTTAACGGTCTCCTGTCAGTAGCCCTTTTCCTGATCACTGTGCTGTCTAGTAGCTCCTTCGTTGAGACAAAGTCCACTTTCTTCATTATGCGAACAATGAAACAATGGATAATATCTACCCAATCACCAGCGATTGGCTAAGTAAATCAGACGAAAGTCTGCATCATTAGGCTGATACCTATGGCCAGATATAATACATTTTTGGTTTATTACTTCCACTATCATGTCTGTGTCTTTCACTGATTTCATGAAGGAAACACACACATTACAGTTACGGTTCTGTCCTGTACACGAATCAGAATATTCAGTTTTCACTTTGATTATTCCTTAAGGTGTTTGACAACACAGGACACAACATCTTAGGAACCTCGACCTCCTTCTGTTCACAATGTTGAAATGTTTATTAAGCTTGTGGGACTTAACTACGGGGTCATCAGTCCCTAAACGTACAAACTACTTATGAACTACCTTATACTGAAGACAGCTTAAATCATCCACACCTGAGGGGGGATTCGAACCGTCGACGGGAAGTGGTCTAGCGCAGTGGAGCATTCCACCTCAAACTGCTCGGCCATTCCACCGCGGCATCCTTCTGTTTCATCCCACATGTACATGTAGAATATTATTAATTATTATTGATGTGGCTTTTCTGTCATATTATCATTCATTTTCCTCACTATTTGGTGGATATTCTGAACAACACTCCATAATATGGTCACAACTGGAACCTTCACATTCCTTTTTCCACTAATGCACATGGACAAATGTACTTTGTGCTCTGAATAAAGGCAGGTAGCAGTTAAAACAAAAAACATAGCGGCTTGCTCTATGCACAGATGATGAAATCTCACAGATACGTCCTTGTAGCTATGAACTATAGCAGTCTGTTATCAAACATCTCTATAACTCGTTTTCAACTGAAAGTGGAGTTCCGCCACTTGTGCTCTGAAACCCTCATGTAACACCTACTGTTTCGACGATATGTGCTTAGAAAAATAACATCTGGAGCGTCTGACCCAAGCCAACGATCGTATGGGCTCATATGAAAATCCACATCGTCGAGTAGTACTTGGGCTGTGTTCCTTGTGAGAGAAACAGTTGCCCCTGCGTTCCTATTTTCCTCTCCTTTCATGGGCAGGGAACACACAATGAGCGCAGTACACAGTCGACAGCTCGTTTCCATAAACGCTGTACAGCAGAGTGCGCGCAGCACCGGTGTCGGGTGTGCATCAAGCTGTGCGGGTAATCACAGGGGACAATGGAAAACCGCGCGATTGCAGGATCGCTGTCTAAAAGGGCAAAAAAAAGAAAGAAAACGAAAAATAAAATCATTACCTCTGCTCGCTATATCACAGAACAATTGCAGTATTACGAATTTAAAAAAAAAAATCCAACAACAACAACGGGTGAGCTTTTGAAACTAAATCTGGAATCAAATTATGAGAGCGCGCCCTTTCATTGCCCAGTTGGGCAACAAACATATTGTCCTGGTGGCCCCGGTTTTTTTCGCGCAGCGCGGCGGATGTCCCAGCAGAGGCGATTGTTTGGCCGGCTTAATTGGGAGGGATTTGTTTAAGTGCGCGCCACTGGCTGCGCGCCGCTAACGCGCCATAATTAGGGCGCGCGCCGCCCACCAGGTGGCAGGGCAGGGCAGGGCAGTCCACGGCCCGCCAGTAGCAGTAGCAGCCACCGCTGTGTGCCTCGCCGCCTCCGCTTTTGTTTATTGCGCCGCCGCGGCGTGTGTTTCCCCTCCACTGGCGATCTCTTTCTCCCTCGCTCGCCTTTGAGTCGGGAGATACGATTTCCCTTTTGGAGCGAGCGCCACCCCGCGGCCTTTGCGACGCCCTGGAATGGCGTAAATAATTCAGCGGCCCGCTCGTGCGTGGCGCCGGGGATTGTCGAAAGTTTCTGCAGATTGCGCGCCTCCACTCTGCATCTCCCGCAGTAGGCTCCGCGTCGCAGATATCAAATACTTTGATTTTATTTACTGGCTGCTGCGGCCAAGCCGCGCTGTGCCTTGTCGTAGATTAAATGAAAAAGAAAGAAGAAAGCACACATTTCTGATATGTGTAATTTCGTAATGCTTTGAGAATGTGAATCAGATATACATACTATTCTTTTTCAGCCCTGTCCTCCTCTCTTTCCGTTCCTCTCTCTCCTTTTCCAAATCCTCTTTCCTCCGGTCTTTGTGCAGTTTCCAATTTAGACATGAAGTCACTAATGAGGTATGTGCCCATTTTCAATCTCGTAAGTAAACAACGCTGTAAGGGACGCTTGAAAGCATGAATGACACAGTTGGTGATGTGGCTGTTATTTATTGACGCGTTTCGACTTTATCATCAGCTGACCCATGGCGTGGTACAATTGTACGAAACGTTACCCCATGTTTTAGATTCTGGCGATAACAAAGTCGAAACGCGTCAATAAATAACAGCCGTATCACCAACTGTGGCTTCATGTTTTAAAGCGTCGCTTATAGCGTTGTTTAATTACGAAATTTGTGCATCCTGTCTTTCCCATCTGCCCTCCCCATCTCCTTCTGTTTTGTCTGTAATTGAGACCACTTAATTGCAGCAAAACTTATATTACATACCAAAACAATATGATATTTATTCTTTAGTATATGTACAGCCTGGAATGAATATACAGAAAGAGAAATCAGATTTTACAGAAAGGATTGTCCTGTAGAAAATTGCTATCAGCCGTTACACGCTGTCCACAATACTTCTGTCCTTAATGCGTTAACACTTTTCAGCAACTGGTTGTCCAACTACAAGGGGCAGCTGCTCCACGATATCTGACACATGCTATCAAACACCACACACGCCACCTTCCCTCGTATATGCGCGGCGTATACAGTGTGGCCGCGCGGTCCCGTGGTCGGCGCCTCGCGACGTCTTGCGGCCAATACAGGACACCGTGGATGTCGATGGTTCGCACGGCGGCTACCTCTATCGTGCGACGAGAGTGGCGAGTAAACGCCGATGCAGCACCTTCCCCCTCTCATTTTTCATCCTTGCGTGGACTTTTATAGGGGTAAGTGGGGTCAGTGGCGGACTAAGGCTTATGGAGGCCCGGGACGGCGGCGAAACAAAATGAGCCCCCCTCCCCTTCCTGACCACTTGGAAATCTATTACTTTTCAGATTTGGGGGCCCCACAGGACGAGAGGCACGTTCCAGTCTAAAAAGAATTACTTTCGAGATTTGGTGGTCCCAGCAGAAAGCAGACGCCAAGTGCACTCCAAAAAAGGAAGAAAAAACATTGCTTTCAAGACATTTGGAGCCCCCTCCCCACCAAGACCGAAGGCCCCCCCCCTTAGTTCGCCATTGAGTGCACCTCAGGTGCTGGGACCAGTGAATGTGAGACCGAGTGACGTGGCGCAGTAATAACACACTGTACTCACACTTGGGAGGAAGGTGGTTCAGATCCACCTCCGGCCATCTAGATTTAGGTTTTCCTTGATTTCCCTAAATCATTCCTGGCAAATGGCAGGTTGGTTTTTTTTCAAAGGGCACGGCTGATTTCCTTCCCAATACAATCCGAGCGTAAGCTCGGCCTCTAATGACCACACTGTCGATGGGGCATTGAACACTAACCTTCCTTTCAGTACCCTTAAGCAAATGTGAGGGACATAGGGGTAATTGAGACATGCACATGGGTAAGTACGGACAGCTGCAGCGAAAGTGTTCTCTAAATTCCAGCAAAATGAAACTTACTGTCTGGTGAAATACAAGCACACAATTTTTTTGTGGTTCATGTTAACTGATTCTCCCGTTGCTGCTTGCTACAACTTATTCATTACGAAGATTAAAATACACAATTCTGTGTTCGTTCTAGGTTTTGTGTATTTTGTGATTCAATTTTTGCCTTATTAGGACATCATCAGACATTTACTGAAGTTCAGTCAAAGAACTTGTGTTTTCAGTAAAACAGATGACATGTTACATACAGAAAAGTAAATTAACTTCTTTGATGGAGCAGTTACAGTGTAAATAAGTATTTGAATGAAATCTGTAAATTGATAGTACTGAAAGAGGAAATATAAATACCATACATAGAGAAACAGTGCAAACATAAATTCTTACAACATGACTACAATGAATAAAAATAAACTTAAACAGGATCTCATGTTTTAAGGGTTGTTCAAAATACAAAGCGAAGTAAATATTAGAAATATTAGAATCCTGACACACTATTATTACTAAATAAACAAATACACAAAAATATAGGGGTTAGATAGGAGGGTATAGGTGGGGTGCATTGGAGAATTGAGAAGCTTAACAAATCGGAGGTATGCACTTGAACTGATAAATGGTGTAGATAAACACATTCAATTATAGTGTTCACAATTAAATAAAGAATTACTCTAAGGGCAGAGTACGTAATAATTTGGAAGATACAAAGCTGTTGTGATGCAGTGGATCTCGGTAAATGCTTTAGTAGTTTTACCAACGCAGGAGAAGTGATAGCCAGTGGACAGTAGCGGCTGTTGGGCAGCTGAGCGGTTAACTGCGGCAATGCCGGCAGGGGCGGCCAACAGCAAACAGCAGAAGGCGCAGCGGACAGCAGGCTGCTTGCCTGGGTTAAGCCCCAGCGGACAGCGGGCGGGCGCGCCCAATTTCCGACCGCTGGCACCCCTGCCCGCACTGAGCGCAGCCCCATCCCCCTCCCACTCCTCCTCCACACCCATCTCTTCCACCAGCACCTGGAGCTGCCCATTAGGCCAGTGTCTGTACTACCTGTCACAGTTCTGGCTTTTGTAGTCACTATTCTACAATTTTGTTAGGTGCAGTGAAGCTGTAGTGTTCTCTCAGTTTCACATGACTTCAGCAGTGCTCTGGGAAAGCTGACTGTCAGGAGATGTTGCGCCAGCTACACACTCTGTAGAAACGTGTGCCAGTTCTCAAATGTTCAAATGTTTGTCAAGCAAAAGGGACTTAACTACAGTGTCATCAGTCCCTAAACTTACAAACTACTGATGAACTACCTTATACTAATGACGACACAAACATCCATGCCCAAGAAGGGATTAGAACCCCCAACGGGGAACTGCCTCGCCCATCGTAACGTAGCGCCTCAATGCGATCATCCGCTCCACCGCGGCGTGACAGTTCCGTAAGACATGTGAGAAATCGTGAAACTATAACTTTTACCAGCGTAATGAATCTGAAAACAACTTACAGATATGCCACCAGGTGACGTAGTCGATATTTCGACAGGAGCACACCCTACCAACTGCATTCAACGATTCAATGTGCTAGCGAATTTAATACCTGAGTTGTCCCATCTCGAGGTCACCTTTCGTCAGAATGATTATAGTGAGAGGCAGATAATATGCGTGTGTTGTGCTATTAACCTAGTGTGCAATGGGTGATTGACGATACTAATGAAGTACTACCTATATATATGGCTTATTTCCCTTATGCAGGAAGCATTTTCATCAAGATTAGTCGTATTTTGCGGAAACATGATGTGAAATGTGTTTTTCGACCACCTTCTAAGGTAAAGGCCCTGATGGGGTCCATAAAGGATGATTTTGGTTTGCACAAGGCTGGTGTCTATTGTATACATTGCAGTTCTGGCAATCCATATACAAACTTCTACGACTTGCAGAGGGTAGTGAGTACATAACATTTTGAATAGGAACCCAAGTCTGGAAATGTATCGGTTCCGTTCCACAACAGTTTCAATTCAGCTGATTATATCATCCACTTCTAATTGACGAATGTAAGTAGGCGTCAACCAGTACAATTGTTGCAATCAATTTGCAAAGAATACTTAGGGTTATTACATTCTTGGGTGGTACAATGTGTGTAAAGACGTTGGTGGTCGCCACATTGAGCCACTGTTGTAACGCTTCAGTATGTCGCAGCTGGTGCTGTAGTTACTGGGTTCTTGTTGTTGTCGTCTAATGTAAACCTTAAGGCGTATATTGTAATGAAAATAACAGAACGATTCAGTATTCTTTTCAAATTGATTGCAACAATTGTACTGTGCCACTCCTAATTACATCCCTCAAGTAGGAGTGGATGAAGTAATCATCTGAATTGAAACTGTCGTGGAACGGAAATGATACGTTTCCAGATAGGGGTTCCTATTCAGAATTTTATGTACTCACTACCTTCTACAAGTCCTAGAAGTTTGTAACGGGAATTTTCGACCACCCCGTATTGGTCAATCAGGACTATGGAAGACCGGTGTATTGAACACAAATGTTACACAGGCTTACAACAATCAAACAAATCCACTGTTGCAGAACACTATCTTGGCCCAGTCATCCTATGGAATACGACAACACAGAGATTCTGGCAAGCACTTCAATCTATTGGGATAGTGTTATTAAGGAAGCTATTGAAATTAAACTAGCAAGTGACCTTATAAACAGAGATGGTGGTTTTTCTTGAAATTCTGCTTGGAATCCGGCACAGTGTCTAATCAAAAAACGGACATAATTAATGCTGTCTCACATGTAGATTAATAGTCACTATCGATATTTTTGATGTTTGGCCATCTTCGGTTGTGTTGACTGTGTAGTGATTTGTACTGTGTGTGTTATCCTCCTTGTTTACCCTTTCATTGTTTACGCTTCGCTTCCACATTGGTTCCTTAAGTACAGTTGTACGTTGAGAATGGCAGGGTGTGCTCCTGTTGGAATATTGGTGGTGGTCTACGACGTCATCTGGCAACAAATGTTCAAATGTTTGTTAGCTTAAGGGACTTAACTGCGGGGTCATTAGTCACTAAATTTACAAACTACTTATAAACTACCTTATACTAAATACGACACAAACATCCATGCCCGAGAGGGGATTCGAACCCCCGACGGCGGACGACCCGGCAACATACATGCAAGATGTTTAAAAATGTAATTGATTGCTTCCGTGTTAGTGACTGAGTGCAAGCGCCAAAATTTCTTTGTTAATATCTTATAAATAATAATTTCTGGGTAGCTTTAGTATAGGAAAAAATGTCTCAATAAGAACCTACCTTCCAACATTTTCAGAATTCTGCGTAGTATTAGCTGTTACGAACAAAACAATAACGAAATGAGTGATCGTACATTAAGAACATTCTGTAGTATCACTGCTAGATACTACGACACAATCGATCGCAGCGAAAGCTCTAGCGCCAACCGAGCGTCCTCTAGTGCCACCTTGCGCGAGCCCGGAGAGAGACGGTTCAGAGCTCGTTCAGTACAGTGATGTCCACGCGAGCAAACAGGACAGACATTGCCAGACAGTGCTTTGTGGCTCGCACCAAGTATTAGCTAGCCAGCCGCCGAGTTGGCCATCACCTCGCGACCCACAGCTAAAGGACATACTAAAGTTAGGTTCTTGTTCAACTAATTTTAAATAGTATTTGACTAATAAATAGATCTTTGTTCTAGAAGCGGTAATCCTCTTTTAGTGACCTACGAATAAATTTTCTGAGATATTGGTCAGAACACATTCTTTGCTGCCAAAAACGCTCTTAGGAGCTGCTTGTCCAGAGTTAGTCTCTCTCTCTCTCTCTTTTTTTTTTTTTTTTTTTTTTTTTTTTTTCTGTCGGACCAAACTGCGTGGTCATCAGTCCGTAGCTTACAAACTACTTAAACCTAGGTAAACTAACCAAAGGACAAACACACACACCCATGCCCCAGGGTGGACTCGAACCTCCACAGCGAGCAACTGCGCGCTCCGCAGCGAGACGCTTTAGACTGCTCGGCTACTCCACCGCGGCTTAGATTAGTCATCTCTCAGCTAACAGACGACCGATATGGAAGAATGGAATAAGTCATACACGTTTTGCTCTCATAAATGACTGTAATGCACAGTAATAGTTTAACACCTCAATTAACGTAAGAAACGTTTTATTTTATCTAATGTGTAATTTTGGTGAATATTAAATTTGTTGTACACTTTTGACGTATACAAAAAGTAGCTGGCATCTCTAAAATTATATTGCGTCATCAGTCTATATCAGACCCCACAAAACCGCACTTCCAATTTAAGGTCTCACTACAAGACAAGAGCTCTGCGACCTGAATGTTATCTGCGCTGGGACGCCATCTGAGAAGACACCAGATTAGTAAAACTATAACAGAATTGTTGGCTTCTAAAATAATAAAAGGCAGTTTGCCCCTCACATCTCCTGTACTGCCAGAATAAATAGCGACAGATTCACGTAGGTCGTTGTGTTACCACAATTGAGGGAAGGGTTATTTAAGGTGGAAACTGTTAAATTTGAAAAGAGTCGACGTCACATGACACCTCTGGTGTATCGGTTGCCATGGTTGCATCAGAAAATTATACTGACACTACTGAAGCACATGTGGCCACACTATGTTAACCTGCCGAATAGGCAGCTGTGTTGGAGGAAGGGGCACGGTGACATACGCTCCCTCCTACCTCTCAAAGAAAGCAAGAAACTGAGGAATGTTCAGTGATACTTATCGCTCATCTGTGTATGATGTCGTCCTAGGTCCATGTGCTAAGGAGGAAGATAAATGAACAATGTTAGTTTAAATAATTAGAACACACAAATATTGTAGTATTGCGTTGGCACCAGAGACACATATACCACGAAGATGACATGCTAAGGACGCGAAAATTAGCTTCTCAGAGCATTCACACAAGGTTGGCGCCGGTGGCGACTCATACAACGTGCTGACGTGAGGAGACTTTCCAATCGATTTTTCATAGACAAACAGTAGTTGACCTGCGTTGCCCCGTCAAACGTTGTTGTGATGCCTCGTGTAAGGAGGAGAACTGCATACCATCGGTGGGTTCAGGAAAGAAATACGATACGCCGTGCTGGATCCCAATGGCCTCGTATCACTAGAAGTCGAGATTACAGGCATCTTATCCGCATGGCTGTAACGGATCGTGCAGCCACGTCTCGGTCCCTGAGTCAACAGATGGGGACGTTTGCAAGACAACCATCTGCACGAACAATTCGACGACGTTTGCAGCAGTATGGACTATTAGCTCGGAGAACATGGCTGCGGTTACCATTGACGCTGCATCACAGACGCAACGACGAACCTGGGTGCACGAATGGCAAAATATCATGTTTTCGGATGAATCCAGGTTCTGTTGGTGACATCAGGTGAACCCACATTGGCGTATCACCCGGCGTGATGGTGTAGGGTGCCATTGGTTACACGTCTTGGTCACCTCTTGTTCACATCGACGGCACTTTGAACATATTTCAGCAGAATAATGCAGGACCGCATGTTACAGGTCTTGTACGGGGCTTTCAGGATACGGAAAATGTTTAACTGCCGCCGTGGCCAGCACATTCTTCAGACCTCTGACCAATTGAAACGTCTGGTCAATGGTGGCCGAGCAACTGGCTCGTCACAATACTCCAGTCATTACTCTTGATGAACTGTGTTATCGTGTTGAAGCTGCATGGGCATCTGTACCTGTACATGCTATCCAAGCTCTGTTTGACTCAATGCCCAGGCGTATCGAGGCCGTCATTACGGCCAGAGGTGGTTGTTCTGGGTACCGATTTCTCAGGATCTATGCACCCAAATTGCGTAAAAATGTAATCACATGTCTGTTCTAGTATAATATATTTGTCCAATGAATACCCGATTATCATCTGCATTTCTTTTTGGTGTGGCAATTCATGGCCATTAGTGTATAATGTCTGGTAACCTAAGAAGAAGAGTTTCTTGTCGACGCTAGTCAATTGTTTCCTGATAATGGTCTTATAATGAGAATACTAGTTTGAAGTAAATAAATATTAGTAGAAAAAAAACATTTATTTATTATCAGCCGTAAATATGGAATTGTTGCACCACGAAGAGACAGAAGAATCCACAGAAAAGTACTTTGGTGAATTCACTCAGATGACTGAAATTTATCAGTCTGGAATGAACGAAATTCTCCAATGCTCAAAGTTGAGCATTCATTTGCTTGTAATAAATTTCACACGTAATGAAGTTGTTATGTTAATGTATAAGCATGTCGCATTAGTAACATAAACCCACAACATATATACAGTGTATACTGACTGCATTGTACTTATGTAATTTTGCATCCACACATTGGTTGAAGCTTATGGAAGAATGCTAATAAGCAGTTAATGATAAAAAAGCAACCCTCGGTCGGCAGCTTTTTTATCCATTGACGTTGTAACGGTCGCTAACAATAGTAGCTATGTTTAAAATTTTAATAAGCAGTTACCCTTCAAGGCGTGCGTGTATACTAGTGTGTTTCTTAAAGCTCAACAGATCTGCACCGTTGCTCTCCACATGATGAGCAAATGAAAGTCTCTGCGCGAGCTGCGAGCTATCTGCATAAATAAGTTGGAAGACTGTTGAAACGCTGATGTGGTTCCAAAGCAGCTAAGGCGTCAACCCGATCGTACTCTTGTAATTGTTCGAGTACGTCGTAAACTGCCACTATTCGAGAAACTAGTGTGATCTTCCCATTGGATGGTGAAGCAACGATCTGAGTCGCGTCGTCACTGGTGATGAACTTGAAGCGCCGGACGTGTCGCCATATGGAACGTAAGCTCGCGTGCCAGCTCATCTGAAATCCATAAGCTAGGATATGAAATAATGGGCGAGTGTTTTTTTTACTTGGACCAAACCGCATTGGTCATCAGTCTCAACACATACAAACTACTAAAACTAACTTACACTAAGGACAAAACACACACACACACACACACACACACACACACACACACACACACGTATGCCCTAGGAGGATTCGAATCTCCGGCGGGAGCGGACGCCCAGTCTGTAGCATGACACCTTAGACCACGCGGTATTCTGATCATAGAGACATCTATCGGTAGCAGGCGCTACCACACAGTGTTACGCGCTGCAGATCCGAAGATGAACGACCGCAATCGATCGACTCACGCGAACGGCCTCATTATTTTTTGTCTCCAGACAAGTCTAGACGCTTGCTCATCGAACATCTGTGGCTTAGCTGCCGCCATTCCACGAACCACATTTGCGCTGCCACTTCGAAGCGCACACATATAGCAACAGCAGAAGAGGCGTTCACTTTGCAGCCCGACACAGCTGTGGGCACACTAGGGAGACCGCTGCATATTTTTGAATAACAGATGTACGGTTGGCATAATGTTCTGTCGATACTTTGTGCAATTTCGCAGAAACTTACTACCAAATCCCACATCGCACAATTCTACCTGCTCCTTGTCTCTCTTTAGCAATATGTGACAATGACAGGTTAAATCCATATTATCCCGTGGTGACTGTATTAAGCAATTATTAACTCTAAGACTTGAAACTTCCTGGCAGATTAAAATTGCGTGCCGGAACCGGGACTCGAACCTGGGACCTTTGCCTTTCGCGGGCAAGCGCACTACCGACTGTGCTATCCCGACACGACTCACGATGCCGCCTCACAACTTTACTTCCGCCAGTACCTCGCCTCCTACTTTCCAAACTTCACAGAAGTTCTCTTGCAAACACGCAAGACTAGCACTGCTGGAAGAAAGGATATGGTGGAGACATGGCTTAGCCACAGCCTAAGAGATGTTTCATATCAGCGCACACTCCGCTGCAGAGTGAAAGTTTCATTCTGGAAACATTCCTTAGGCTGTGGCTAAGCCATGTCTCCACCATATCCTTTCTTCCAGCAGTGCTAGTCTTGCGTGTTTGCAAGAGAACTTCTGTGAAGTTTGGAAAGTAGGAGGCGAGGTACTGGCGGAAGTAAAGTTGTGAGGCGGCATCGTGAGTCGTGTCGGGATAGCACAGTCGGTAGTGCGCTTGCCCGCGAAAGGCAAAGGTCCCAGGTTCGAGTCCCGGTTCCGGCACGCAATTTTAATCTGCCAGGAAGTTTCATATCAGCGCACACTCCGGTGCAAAGTGAAAGTTTCATTCCGGAACTCTAAGACTTCCTTACATAATCAAATTGCCTCTTCTATTAGCTCCTATGAACTTCGCCCGCGGATTCGAACCGGGGCCAGTACGCCTTACCGTATCGGAAAGCTGTGCGTTAGACCACACGGCTAACCGAGCGGGTCCTCTTTACTCTCTCTATGATCATTTGATACCTCACCCCTGTACATTTTCTCTTCTCCTCGTAACCATGCACCTTGTTCGTGTTGCTATGGACAGAAAAATTAGCAGTTTTTCCGAAATAACGCGAAATCGGTGTTGTTATCAAAGTTAAAAACTTATAATTCTTCTATATGAAATTCTGAGGAAGTATTTTAATATTTCGAATGGAAAGTTAATGAATCTTGAAACTGCTTATGCAGCGTCGGAGCAGCCAAGCGCGTTGAGGCGCTATGCTACGATGCGCGAGGTCAATTCTCGTCGGGGTTTCGAATCATCCCTCGGGCATGCCATCTTTAGTATAAGGTAGTTCATAAGTAGTTTCCAAGTTTATGGACTGATGACCTCGCAGTTAAGTCCCATAAGCTCTACAAACATTTGAACTTTTGGAAATTGCTTATCACTTCTTATTTCCTCAAGGCTAAGTAACGCGTGCAGTCTTAAAATTGTGGCTCACTTTTCACGAAACAATTATGCGATTACGATACATCCTGAAATTGGCTAATACAGAATTTAGTAAATGGTAAACTCTAAAAATCTACTTTCAGAAATCACCACCTTGATTACCAAAACAGAATACGAAATTAGCAAAAAATACAGAATTTGGCAAATAGCACTAAATATGACGAAAGTAACACGGAATTTGTGAAATATTTCACCAATATTGAGAAGAATGTATTTGGAAAAACCAAAAAATGCTGAGAAAACAAGCGGACACATGGCGCAAATACATGTGCACGTATGATTGGCACTCAATGTGTTTTCACATTTGGTATGTAGTTCTCAATATGCAAACGTAGGCTTCCGCGGCAGTTGTCACTATCAATAAAATTCTTCTGGGTATGATACCGCGTCGTCATTTTGTAAACTTTGCCGACGTTTCGGCCACTGTTGCAGGCGGCCTTCATCAGGGTCTGTGTCTGACTGCTGGCTGTACAATCGCTTGGTGTTTATATACCAGCGGATGAAGGAGAGGAAGGGGGCGTAGGTTATCCTTTATTGGTGGTTATATTATTGCACGCCATTGGTGGAAAGGGGCGTTGCTGATTGGCGTTTTAATGGCTGGTTTATGGGACTTCAGCCGTGGGAATTTTGGCACTATATTGGTGTCCCTACATCTCTTCAAGAAAACAAGATCATTCAGCAGTTTACCTCCATTTAGACGCAGCGATTCTAGCTGCCTGATGTTTTGATGTACTTCCTGTCCATACAGTTTGATTAAATGCAAACGTAGGCTTCCGCGGCAGTTGTCACTATCAACAGTGGCCGAAACGTCGGCAAAGTTTACAAAATGACGACGCGGTATCATACCCAGAAGAATTTTATTGATAGTTCTCAATACTTTTACGTTGCGTGTATGCCTTCAATTCGTATTAAATGTGTTTAAGAGTGTCTGTGTGAGTTTTGTTTCTAGGCCACATGTTATATTATCCTAGTGTCCAGCAGAGTCTAGCTCTGAAACATTTCTGTAATGAAGCAGGTATAGGTTACGAGAACAGATACATACGATATCCAATTTCTTTAACAACACGAGATGACGGGTTGGTTTCATCCCCAGTGTGATATCCGTTCACAGATGAAACGTTGGATTGGAACGTACGCCGGGAAGCGCACAAAACGGCAAGGTTTCTACGTCTGTGGAAAAACGTTTCTAGAGGCGTATGTTTCGTTTCCTTTTAGTTTTTGTCTGACAAAAATGTGGAAACAGCGTCAGCACGGAAAGGATATATCTAGCCGGGGAGGGTCGGCGCTGAGCGGCGCTTGGCCTCGATACCCAGTCAGACAGACGTAGCAGCAGCAGCAGCAGCAGCAGGCGATGCGGGGTGCAGCCAGCGAGTAGCGAGCGGCCACAGGGGTCGAGCGGGACGGGAGGGATAGAGGCAGCACACGCCGCCACCGCGCCGGCAAAGGGGACGAGAACGATGCACCGCGCCCTGGGCGGATAGCGGCAGAACGTGTAAGCTCACCGCCGCTGCCTCTCTCCACCTGTATGGAGCTTTTCCGGGCTGCTTTTATTTGTCCTCCCAACAACTGCGGGGACTGGACAAAAGAATATCAACACTGTGAGGTATACTCCATCTCCTGTTACCTCTGCATACAAGTTAACACTGATTGCCACGAAACACATCTTCCAAAGGAAGAGATAAGAGAGCAAAGTTGTAGAGAATTTTAACCTCTACAAATTTCGGTATTCAAGTTAGATGAACGGTTTATTCGCAATTAAAATTATTTAATAAACGGCTTCTCTTAGTGTTACAACGTACCTTTCGTCCGAAATATTTGAAAAAGGGAGGTAAGGAAGTGACGTGATGCTGCAAGCTCGTACTGTCCCATTTAACTTCCACTGATGTGTGCTATTCAGGTCGGCGCATGTGCCTCCTGTCAGCTTGACCCAGTATGGCGCAAGGTAGATTAGATTAGATTAGGTTAATACTTGTTCCATAGATCATGAATACGACACTTCGTGATGATGTGGAACGTGTCAGTTAAATGAAATGTGTCAATACATAAAATTACATGACACTCAATTTTTGAATATTTCATTTTATTTTTTTTAATTTTTTTTAAATTCTTTTTATTAATTTTTTCCTAAAGTACTAACTTTTATCTAGAAATTCATCTAATGTGTAGAAGGAATTGCCACTCAGAAATTCTCTTAATATATTTTTAAATGCTAGTTGGCTATCTGTCAGAATTTTGATGCTACTTGGTAAGTGACCAAAGACTTTTGTGGCAGAATAATTAACCCCTTTCTGTGACAGAGCTAAATTTAACCTTGAATAGTGTATTTCACCCTTTCTCCTAGTGTTGTAGCTATGCACACAGCTGTTACATTTGAATTCAGTTGGATTGTTAATAACAAATTTCATAAGTGAATATATATATATTGTGAAGCTACTGTGAAGATTCCAAGATCCTTAAATAAATGTCTGCAGGATGATCTTGGATGGGCTATAGCAATTATTCTGATGACCCGATTAGGGCAATGAATACTTTCTTACTAAATGATGAATTACCCCAGAATATGATGCCATAAGAAAGCAGAGAATGAAAATAGATATAGTATGCTAGTTTACTGAGTTCTACATCACCAAAGTTTGCAATCACCCTAATAGCATAAGTAGCTGAGCTCAAACGTTTCAGCAGGTCTTCAATGTGTTTCTTCCAATTCAACCCCTCATCAATGCATAAACCTAAAAATTTTGAATATTCTACCTTAGCTATAGATTTCTGGTTGAAGTTAATATTAATTAATGGTGTGATGCCATTTATTGTGTGAAACTGAATATACTGTGTTTTTTCAAAATTTAAAGAGAGTCCATTTACAGAGAACCACCTAATAATTCTCTGAAATACTTCATTGACAATTTCATCAGTTAATTCCTGTGATTCGGGTGTGATAGCGATACTTGTATCATCAGTAAAGAGGACTAGCTTGGCATCTTTATGAATATAGAAAGGCAAATCATTAATATATATTAAGAACAGCAAAGGTCCCAGTACCGAACCCTTTGGCACCCCATGCTTGATAGTTCCCCAGTTTGAGGACTCGGCTGTTTTTGTATATTATGTTAATTACTTATATCAACTTTCTGAACTCTTCCAGTTAGGTATGATTTAAACCATTTGTGCACTTTCCCACTCATACCGCAATACTTAAGCTTATCTAGAAGAATTCCATGGTTAACACAATCAAAGGCCTTTGATAGATCACAAAAAATCCCAACGGGTGATTTACGATTATCCAGAGGATTTAATATTTCATTAGTGAAAATATGTATTGCATTTTCTGTTGAAAAGCCTTTCTGGAAACCAAACTGACATTTTGTTAGAACTTTATTTTTATTAATATATGAAGCTACTCTGGAATACATTACTTTTTCAAGAATTTTTGATAGGGTGGTCAGAAGTGAGATTGGCCGGTAGTTGTTGACATCCAATGTATCACCTTTTTTATGAAGTGGTTTGACAATAGCATTTTTCAGTCTATCAGGGAAAATACCCTGCTCCAGTGAGCTATTACAAATGTGGCTAAGAATCCTACATATTTCTTGGGAACAAGCTTTTAATACCCTGCTGGATATTCCATCAATGCCATGAGAGATTTTACTCTTGAGAGTGTTTACTAATTTCCTAATTTCAAATTGAGAGGTGGGTGAGATTTCCATTGTATCAAACTGTCTAGGTACACCCTGTTCCATTAATTGTCTAGCTTCTTCTAATGAAAATTTGGATCCTATATTCTCCACAACATTTAAAAGATAATTATTAAAAGTGTTTTCAACTGCTGACTTTTTGTTTGTAATTTTTTCATTCACTTTGATGGTAATGCTGTCTTCCTGTGTTCTTGATTGCCCTGTCTCCCTTGTTATAATATTCCAGATTGTTTTAATTTTATTCTTGGATGTACTAATCTCAGACATTATGCACATGCTTTTGGATTTTTTAATAACTTTTCTTAATACAGATCAGTAGTTTTTATAATAGTTGAATATTTCTGGGTCACTACTCTTTCATGCTGTCAGATAGATTAGATTAGATTAGATTATTTATTTGTTCCGTAGATCCATATTGAGGGGATCCTCGTGGATGTGGAACATGTCAAGAAACAAAATTTACAAGCTGAATAACAGATAATACTGATAATATAAATACAAATACATACACTTATAAATACAGATACATAATTTTTAAGGTTTTTTTTCTGATAATATAATAATACTAATATAGTATGAGTGCATGCATCATTTGGTACAATTTATAAATTCACTAATGGAGTAGAAGGAGTTGGCCACTAGAAAGTTTTTTAGGTTCCTCTTAAACTGATCTTTATTTGTAGCTAAATTTTTTATACTTGATGGTAAATTATTGAAAATGTGTGTTCCTGAGTAGTGGACCCCTTTTTGAACTAAAGTAAGTGCTTTTAAATCCTTGTGTAGATCATTTTTATTTCTAGTATTGTATGCATGAACTGAGCTGTTTGTTGGGAAAAGGGATATATTATTTATGACAAATTTCATTAAGGAATAAATATACTGAGAGGCAGTAGTTAATATACCCAGTTCTTTGAAGAGGCTTCTACAAGACGTCCGTGAATTTACTCCACAAATAATACGTATTATACGATTTTGGACTCTGAAGAGTTTTGACTGACTTGAAGAGTTACCCCAAAATATTATACCATATGACATTAAGGAATGAAAGTAAGCAAAGTATGCAAGCTTTGTTATTTTTATGTCTCCTATGTCTGATAACACTCGTATTGAAAATACAGATTTGTTGAGTTGTTTCTGCAGTTCTGTGGTGTGCTCCTCCCAACTAAATTTATTATCAAGCTGTAATCCCAGGAATTTAATACTGTCAACCTCTTCTATCTGCTCTTCTTCATACTTAATGCATATGCTGTCAGGAAATCTCTTACATGTTCTGAACTGCAAGTAGTGCGTCTTTTCAAAGTTTAATGACAATGAGTTGGCTTTAAACCATTTATTAATGTTCATGAAAATATCATTAGCAGACTTTTCTATCACTATACTTGACGTACTCTTTATTGCAATACTTGTATCATCTGCAAACAAAACAAACTCTGCTTCTGGTAGTGTAACTGATGAGAGATCATTAATGTACACAAGAAAAAGCAATGGCCCTAAGATGGATCCTTGTGGGACACCACATGTAATTTCTTCCCAATCCGATGATGACTGTTGGCCTAATTCACTAGTCACTTGCACTGACACCCTTTGTTTCCTGTTAGTGAGGTACGACTTGAACCATTTTGCAGCATTTCCCGTGACCCCATAGAATTCTAATTTACTTAAAAGGATGTTATGGTTCACACAATCAAATGCTTTTGACAAATCACAGAAAATACCTGCTGCTTGCAATTTATTATCTAATGAATTAAGTACATTCTCACTGAAAGTGTAAATAGCCTTCTCAATATCGGAACCTTTCAGAAATCCAAACTGTGTTCTAGACAATATGCCATTTGCGGTTAAGTGGTTGAGAAGCTGCTTGTACATTACCTTTTCTATAATTTTTGAGAATGCTGGCAAAAGTGAAATGGGTCTGTAGTTTGATGGTATCTCTTTATCCCCCTTCTTGAAGAGAGGTTTAATATCTGCATATTTTAGCCAATCAGGAAATGTTCCCGTTATAACAGACTGGTTACACAAATAACTTAAGATTGTGCTAAGTTCACAAGAACAAGCTTTAATTAACTTTGTTGATATTTCATCGTAACCACTGGAATTCTTTGTTTTTAAAGATTTTATTATGGAAGATATTTCTTGTGGTGAAGTGACTGACATATTCATGTGTGTGAAGTTATTTGTAAATGCTAGTTTCAAATATTCAAGCGCATTATTTACTGACCCAGACAATCCCATACTATCAGTAACGGATATAAAGTACTTGTTAAATAGATTTGCCACACTATGCCCATCAGTTACTAATGTCTCAGCTACTCTTAATCGTACCTGCTCTTGTTCCTTTCTGGTTCTACCAGTCTCTTCTTTCACTATATCCCATATTGTTTTTATTTGGTTTCCTGATGTTGCTATCTTCTTTTCATAGTGCATTTGTTTAGATACCTGAATAACTTTTTTTAATATTTTACAGTATTCCTTATATTTAGTTAAATCATCATCATTGCAACTACTCTTGGCTGATAGATACATTTTCCTTTTTGTCTTACATGAAATCTTTATTCCTTGTGTAATCCAAGGTTTTATTATAGACTTCTGTTTAATTCGCAATCACAGAAAATACCTGCTGCTTGCAATTTATTATCTAATGAATTAAGTACATTCTCACTGAAAGTGTAAATAGCCTTCTCAATATCGGAACCTTTCAGAAATCCAAACTGTGTTCTAGACAATATGCCATTTGCGGTTAAGTGGAAAACAGTTTTCAAACATGATACTAACATTATTAATGAATACATTATATTTTTCATTCATGCCATTAGCACTATATACATCTTTCCAGTTCATGTCTTTGAGGAGTTTTCTAAAATTTTCAATTTTTGGTGGGTTGACTACTCTCCTGTATGTACATTTTGCAGTCTTCATAATCTGTTTAGAATCTATACCTAAAACAAGGAGCTGCATATCACGATCTGACAGGCCATTTATTATTGGTTTTATGATATGATTTTGTTCCTTTGATTTGTCTATAAAATATTATCAATTGCTGTCCTAGAGGTTTTAGTTACCCTAGTTGGAAAGTTTACAGTGTGTGTTAGATTGAAAGACAAAGTTACTGACTGCAATAAATTTTTACTGGAGGACTGCATAAGAAAATCTGTATTAAAGTCACCAGCAACCAGGATTTCTTTATTTCTACCTGTTAAATAACCCAATAGAGCTTCTAGATGATTTAGGAATAGATTATAATTTCCTGAAGGTGCTCGGTAAATAGTTACTATTATATAGCATCTGTTATGGAATTCTACTTCTGTTGCACAAGCTTCTAAATGCTGCTCTAGACAGAATTTATTTATATCAATATTCTTGAATTTATAGCAGTTTTTAATGAATGTGGCAACTCCTCCTCCCTCCATATCTACTCTACAGAAGTGTGAAGCTAAATTAAATCCTGGAATGTTTAACATATCTATACCAGTGGCCACATGATGTTCAGAGAGGCAAATTATGTCAATTGGGCTAGAGGAATCTATTTCATCAATACAAATGAGTAGTTCATCAAGTTTATTTCTGAGTCCTGGAATATTTTGATGTAATAAAGATAACTGATATTGCATACTAATGGCTTGAGTAAGATTTACTGGAAGTTTCTGACTACTTTCTGTTAAACATTGTTTGCTAAAATTTATCTCCTGTTTATCTGCTTTTCCAAACTGAGGGTGTCTTACAAGCTCTCTCAAAACTGGTTTTCTTCCCCCCTCCCTATCCTAAAAAAGGCATCCCTCTGACACCTGTAACCACTGGTATTTTACCATTTGTGACAGTGCCACCCCGTAAGTTACTTGCAATCAGCCCAGACAATTTTCCCTTCCCTTTCCTGTTGAGGTGAAGGCCATGCCTAGTGTAGTCCCACCTACAGATATCATCCACAGGAATCAAACCAATATGGGACCCCATATCTGTCATGAGTAGCCGTTCCAACTCCAAGTTTACTCTCCTGACAGAAGAGTTCAAATGAGGCCGATCATGGCGACTCAAGACAGATACAAATCCCACACTAGTATGCTTCGTTGCCGCTGATATCTTCACCAGGTCACACTCTATAGAATATTCACAGTTTCTGTCAATGCTGTTTCCCGGACCACCCACTATAACCACGGTATCCTCCATTGTGAAATCCTTACATAAAGAA
Source organism: Locusta migratoria (assembly GCA_026315105.1). Classification (NCBI taxonomy): domain Eukaryota; kingdom Metazoa; phylum Arthropoda; class Insecta; order Orthoptera; family Acrididae; genus Locusta; species Locusta migratoria. Next base: position 433,478,446 of record CM048747.1, read on the forward strand.
CCTATATCCTCTGTTACCTGACCAAGGCCCGCATTTGGTTTGAAAAGGTTTGTGACCTGGTACCCTGGTCCTAGCTCTTCCTGCAATAGTTGGCCAACACCTCTACCATGTGAACTACCTAACAACAAGACTTTCTTTCTTTTCTCAGTTTTCCCTACCTTTTTCAAGTCCTTTTTGAAAGTCTGTTGTGTCCTTTCTACAGTTACAGCTACATGAGGCTCATCCGATCCTGACTGAGGCAACAGGTCAAACCTATTTTTCACATTAAGGACAAAGCTGTCTGAAACTGTCCTAAGTCTGTTCCCCCTCTTACCTGTTGCCACTTCCCACCGCTGTTCACCCTTCTCCCTCCTTAACCTGCTCAGAGTCTCCCTTGCCTTATCTAATTCAGCTTGAAGAGCTGCAATTTTCCCCTCCTGTTCCATTATTTTCCTATCTCTATTGCAGATTCTACAAAACCACTGGTGAGCCTCATTTACATCCCCATTTCCCACGCCACTACATTCGCCCCAATGAAAAAAACCACTACAACCATCACACCACACCCCGGAACTAACGATCCTACGGCATGTCACGCACTTCTCACCCATGGTAAAAATAGAAATCGTAAAAACTTGATTAAGTACTGACTAAAACGTAAAAGTTACACTAAGAGACACTAAAATCTGTTCACGCAAATATAATTAACCGAAAGGGCACTGGATATAAAGAAACTCGGTCACGAAAACAAAAATTAGGCCTAAAAAAAACACGCTTACGAAAACAAAATTTAGGCCTATAAACACGGATTACTATATTCACTTTTGATAAATCACGAAATTAACGTCTGACAGACTTTATAAATCCTAACTACTGTACGCCGCGAGTGAAAAATAGAACAATCGGTAATTAGAAATAAGTTTTAGTCACTGTTTACAACGATTCGCGCGAGTTAAATTAGGCCTACAAATACGTGCTATAGGCGCGACAGGTAAAATAAACTTTTTACACCGTTTTTCCTTATTTAACACTACACTAACACTTCCACTAATGTAACAACACTTATATTATATTTATAACAACTGCAAACGATTAAATATAGCTTAAAAACAACGATTTTTGTAATTATTTTTGGAGGAAATACTCGAAACGTTCGCGCGGGCGCAGTGTTACCAACTCTGTTACAGTTCCCTTTTCCGGTTACAAGATATTTTTATACCTTTGGTGAGCCATGATTTTTTGCGTGGTTCCTTACAATTAAATCTGACTAATTTCTTGTGGAAACAGTTATCAAATACCCTCACAAAAGTATCATAAAATAAGTTGTATTTTAAATTAGCATCAGGTTCCTTGTACACTTCATCCCAATCTAACTGCTGAAGACTTTCCGTGAAATTTCTAATTGTCGAATCATTAATTGTACGAACAACTTTGGAGGACTGATTCAAATTACTGAAAGGAGCTACATCATATAATGTAACTAGCTGTGCACCATGATCAGAAAGACCATTATCAACTAATGTTGTTAAACCTATCTTGGTCTATAAAAAAATTGTCTATCAATGTGCTGCTGTTCTTTACTACCCTAGTAGGAAAATCAATAACAGATGTCAAATTGAAAGAACCAAGTAAGACTTCCAGGTCAGTCTTCTTATTACACTCTTGCAGTGAATCAACATTTAAATCCCCACATACAATAATTTGCTTCCCCCTATATGACAGATAGCACAACAAGGCATCCAAGTATTCCAGGAATAAATGAAAGTTTCCTGATGGGGGCCTATACACTGTGACAATTATAAAAGAACCACCCTTCAGTTTAAGCTCACAGGCACATGCTTCTATATGTTGCTCTATACAAAATTCTTTTGTTTCTAAATTTTTTACACTGTGACAACTTTTGACATAAATGGCAACTCCTCCCCACACCTTCTTCTCTCTACTTACATGTGCTGCTAGTTTATACCCACTAATATTTACTTTATTCATATCAGTGACATTGACAGGCATAGTATATTACATTGTCAGCTTCTATAGTTTCTAAACAAATCAGGAGCTCATGTACTTTATTCTTTAAACCCCAATATTTTGATGAAAAATACAAACATTATTTTTTAATTTACTATTGTAATAATCATGTGATATTTTAACAGCTTTATTACCTGCCTGTCTGGGCTTCTCATTGGACACTGAAGTTACCCTAAAAAAGAGGTACTCCCAAGAGTTGCAGTGTCCCCCCTTATAGATTTTCCTATCAACCCAGCCAGTTTTCCCTTCACTTTCCTACTGAGGTGCAGGCCATGCCTAGTAAAACAATTAAATTATATTCCGATATAAAGGAACACTAAAGTTGAATTGGGCACTAATATATGTAAATACTAGTCGTACAGTGACGTAAAAGGCGCTTCTATTACGTGTTAACGCCAAGTCAGTGTACTCTGAAAATTAGGCCTAGTCTCCGAATGTAAGCAAAGGAAATGCGAAGTTTCTGAGACAGCAAATAAAATCTTAATCAACTCTACGTGAATAATAAGTGAGAAGCAATGAAGGGATATGATGTACTTAACTTTTAATAAAGGCAAAAGGACTGATTAGCTGTGCAAGAATGTAAACGAAACCTACGGCTGTAAACACTGATGTATGGACTTTTCGCGATTAATGAAAAACTACGCAAGGGAAAGTGAAACCTTTAATTGTAAGATAGGACAGGACTCTAATAAATGTATTTAATTACTTATCGGTGTAAAACTAAGTCTTATTACAATCTAAATTACTTATCTTTTCCGAGAGGACGAAGCTGCCGCGTCTCGCCTAGCGCAGGGCTGCCAACGACCTGGTAGCTACTGGTTTGCTTCCCTGTTCTGTCGACATACTCGCAACATTTCTACGGCAATCAAGACTCAGAAAACTTGACCGCTATACTTCTGCAACAGAGTTTGCTTGCAACACAGCATGCCATATCTCGTGGCGACCGTCTTCAACATGTCGGCGCATTGTAAGATTCAAACAACAGCACATGTTGCCAATAAATTAGCAGTAGATGGCAGCACTGCACGGACGTCAAGTAACAAGTCATTTTAATTGCACCGAACATATTTTCATGTGGTATATTACATGGCATTTGTTTAACATGTGTTTCAATACAATTCTTCCAACGGCAGTTGTGTGTCTAATGAGCACATGAGTTATACTACTTGTAATTCACAATTATAGTTTGGTCATCGTAATTTTTCTTTAGTTTTATAAAGCTATTAACAATGGTGTGTGAGGGGCATATTTCTATGTATCATGTTTTCCGTGCGGTGCATTATGATTGCCGCAAAGAAGCGGTACTACTGCGAGAGTCTCAAAAAGGGCCGTTCAGAAGGTCAGAGGCTGGTTTCCACGAACGGGGCTTCCGCGAACAAAGTCAGAGAAAAACTGCTCTGCAACGCATCATCTTCTTGCCTTCGCTGCACTAAAAGACGCAGCTGTTGTGCTGCGCAGCTGAGAGGCGGTACTTCCTGTATTTCTCTTACTAAGGACCAGAAGGACCCATGTTATCGTCTATACGTAACAGGGATGCCCAGCCCGCGTTCTCAAGCGGCCAAAAGCAGAGGTCAGCATCCATCAAACTATCGGAAAAGATAGAAGAAAAAGTTCGTTTATATTAAGTAGTGAAAAAGAGGATATTTTTCAAGGGACTGATAACCTAGCTGTTTGGTCCCTTCCTCCCATCAACCTCCCTCTCGTCCAACGAGAATATTTTCCAAATGAAATTCACTTTGTGACGTCACATAGGGCAGAAAACGGGGAATAAGAAATAGTGGAGGGACGTTAAAAAATTTCTCTCGACTATTGCAGAATAATCCTTTATACTCTCATAAATAGTAATAGGTTCTGAGTTAGATTTCTTTATTCTAGTGCATAGTTATCAAGAACTTAAACATAGATTACTTGTACGATGTTACATTCTTATGTCTTGAAATAATTGAATAATTTTGCCATTTGAACAAGAGGCTAAATTTGTATCATAGTTGCATAAAACTATCTTAAAGTGCAGCAAATACAGTTCTTTAAAATTTTAATCAGTGTCAGAATTTTATTCATGGAAGAGTTATGCAAAATCCCCGATCGCCGCACCCTGAGACGAATATACTAACATGATGACTGACATACATGTTTGCAGTAACTAAAATACTAATCTGACTTAAAAACTCATTTGAATAATAATTTTATTTAACTGTGCATTTACAGCATTTCATTGATAACAAACTTTCATTCAATCATATTTATTTATCGTTTATTCTTAACAATAATAATAGTATGACTTCACACAATGCCTTTCTATCATTTGGTCCATCCCATGCATAATATTTCGCCCTGCTTTTTCTTATTAATTCAGAATACTTGTTTCGCTGTTAACCAGTATAAAATGTTACTTCCTTATTAGCAATCACCGGAGACAAAAATCGTTTCAGAGCCACATGCTACAATCCAGAGTTCAGCATGTGTGATAACGTGACCGGACCATCCGCAGTCATTTAGAATACTCTCAAGGGCCACCCACAAGTTGACCGTTTGTCTTCCTGCTCCGATCTGTTTTTGACACCATTTACACTCACACTTTTCGCAGGATCAAATCTTCTCTCGAAATTTGTTGTACGGTGATAGTGTATAAGAGGTGACCCATCATCTTTATTGTTACACGTCAGATATAACAAAAAGCTTCAGATATCGGTTTTTGAAGTAGAAAGTCTCCATGACCGATTTCAACATAGTGTTGTTGATCCGTATAAAAATTGGCTATTAGCATACAATGTGATCGCAGGGGTATCAGGCCGGCGGTGGGATGAGCCGTGACCTTTTCAGTATATTTACATCTTTGGAAGATATATGCATACTTTTAAGCAGCCACAACAAGTTCTAGTTGCAACACCTTAGAAATGTAGTCTAAAACAATGGCTTTTAAATATTTTTAACCGCGACCAATGGCCACATGTTCCCAGGTGTCATACTAATGACTAGACAGCTTTTCCCACCGGAGGCTCGATTCTTCCATCGAGCGCGCGCGCGCGTGTGTGTGTGTGTGTATCTGTGTGTATGTGTTTGTGTGTGTGTTTGTGTTTGTGTGTGTAGTCCTTACTGAAAGTTAGTTTACATAGTTTGTAAGTCTAGGGATTGATGACCATAACAGTTGGGTCCAATAGGTTAACATACTTCAGAACTTTTTTCTTGTCCTCACGTGATACACAGTCGCTCGTCGCCCTGTATTGGGCTCTCGCTTATCTTTTTTCTCTTTTTTACAATCTCTCGTCTATCGACATTGTCTGGTCGATGTCGGCGGAATGACTGATACACCAGATGACGTGCAATACGTGAAAGCAGCCTGAGTTGCTGTAGCCCAGCAACGCAACTCTACAACAAGTGCTTTCAAAATATCTTTGTTGTTTGCAGCATTTTTATGGCGGCCGTTGTGCACATGGATGACAATTGAATCCGTCCTCAGTATGAACATTGTTCTTTTATTTACAGCCAGCTGATGATGCAGGCAGCAGGTTTTTATTCTCCTTGACTGCGGGTTTAGGACACTTAATTTCCAATTCAACAAATATCACCGCCGGCCATGTGGTTTATATGTGAGAGGGAACAGACCTCTGTTTGTGAAAGCATACACCAGTTTTGGCATAGAAAACATACTTCTAATGCTAATTATAGAAAATTGGTCAATAGTTTACAGAAAAGTAACTGTTCAATCAGTATTTTATAGGGTATATTGTGCCGAATCCATCTACGAACCGACCTAAACCAATTTACAAGCCACTGTACCAAATGAATTGTCATTAATCCATTTCAATTCAATTTGTGTCTCGTTTTCCTTTCTATTTCGTAGGTGACAAGCTGCAAATTAAGCTATACCAGACGGGGTAACGTTATATGGAAATGGGACATGCACCAGACACAGAAATGGCCTGGGGATAAGTATTTTCAGAGAATAGGGAGACAGAAATGGGATAATTTGTCAGGAGGTAATCTATCGTAATTGCTGAAAAAAAGAAACTGCGGGCGAAGTTCATAGGGGCAAATAGAAGAGGCATTTTGGTTCTGTAAGGAAGTCTTAGAGTTAATAATTGCTTAATACAGTCACCACGGGATCATATGGATTTAACCTATCATTGTCACATATTGCTAAAGAGAGACAGGGAGCAGGTAGAATTGTGCGATGTGGGATTTGGTAGTAAGTTTCTGCGAAATTGCACAAAGTATCGACAGAACATTATGCCAACCGTACATCTGTGGTTTTTAGCGATTTTGCACACTCCCCTAAGAGAATACCGCGGTGGTCCCCAAGTCCCGCCTTAGTTACACGATTCGCAAACATTTCGTAACACTTTATACTTTCACACAAATAACACTATACGCAGACATTAGATGTACATCAGTAAACACTTCCGGGCTGAGTTGCCGTGGTCGATCTATAAAACTTCCTCTCCCTGACGTTTCGTTATAGACTACGGAAAACATCTTCCGAGGTTGAGTCGACTCAACCTCGGAAGATGTTCTCAGGGAGATGAAGTTTTATAGATCGACCACGGCAACTCAGCCCGGAAGTGTTTACTGATGAAGACGCCGGCCGTGAAAGCCTTCATGGGATGATTAGATGTACACATTTCCTCCCAGGGGGGGGGGGGGGCATGCGGTGGTGGCAGGTAGGGCATCCGGCCACCCGTTACTATTAACACATGCCAAATACGAATTTACTAAGGCCGACCCTGCATGTGCGGGAACATGACCAAAGAGAAAGAAAAACAGAGGATAAAGAGGGAAACGTTAAGAGCAGATAATACAAGGGATTTACAAAGACAGGGGAGAGGCCGCGATTGGTAGATAGGAGACGAGGAGCGACTTGAAAGAGACGGGTGATGGAATGTGTGTTTGTGTGTGTGTGTGTGTGTGTGTGTGTGTGTGAGAGAGAGAGAGAGAGAGAGAGAGAGAGAGAGAGAATGAGAGAATTGGGAAATCAATTCCCATACGTATATAGCAATTGCGAAGTGTTGTTGGGTTCGCTACTTTTTTACTGTATGTGAAAAATAATGACGGACTAAGTCATTATACGAAAATTAAAATCATTGCCAACTTCCGGTCCATGTGTATTCTTCTAAAACGATTAACACTATTGAGTAAATCAGATGTGCTATACGTTATTCACATTCCACGGAAATAAGTAGATTTCAACATTTCAACCTTCCTTGACACAAGTTAACTAAACCATGCCTCAAAAAGTGCTTCTTACTGTCACATTCCTATGGAACTCTTTAGTATTTTTCCAGTAGTATAATCGAAAATACGGAACACTCGATCACATTTCGTCTCTTAACACTGGTTACGGGAGTCTCCCAGTCTAACGCTTGGATATGACAGTTGCATAAACGAAAAGTCTTCCAAAACGACCTAATGGCCATGAAACAAAAATTTGTTCATAGTGGCTCGCGTTAAAATATGTTTTAATTTTGTTATTTTAATTATTTATTATTATTATAGTAATTATTATTTCATTAAAGGCCGGTGAGTCAATGTCTCGTTAAGTTCCGGTTAAGATATTAACTTGTTAGCGGAGAACTGCGTTTGTCAATGTTTCGTTATGAGTTAACCACACGTTAAAAGATCTCAAACTGTCCATTAAGTTAACGAGTAGAATTCTGCTCGTTACACGGCTAACTATCAGTTAAGTGAGAATCTGTATGAAAATAGAAAGATTCCAAAGCGCTAAAATACCCCAATATATTCACGTGATAAGACCGATTTATCGAACAAAATAACAGAAGCACTACATATATGAAAAACTAATGTGGAAAGCAGCTTCATTGAAAAATTTTATCGTCATATTTCTCGCTTATCCATGTCAGTAGCTAGCAGATGAGTTTGATATATTGCAGATACGCAACATAACGTTAAAATTATTGTTGCGATATCAAAATACAAACTTATGGGTAACGACTAGTTCAGTGAGAATCGGTATCATGAAAATGGTTGGAATAAGAGATTTGGTTGACAATGAAGACCATGTCAATATTTAAGACGATCTAGAGGTCATTGCTCCTATAATGCAACATAGACGTATTTATGTTCGCCCATATCATTTTGAATACTGAGATGATGCAGAATTTGTTACTCTTTTTCGTCTTGGAAACCACACGAAAAACTCCACGAGCATCTCAAGAGTCCAACAGATAGTTACGTATTTTGTAAGTTATGTCATAATAGAAAACAGAATAATTTATTTATGCCTGATAGCTTATTAATTCAGTATTTGGTTAAATTGTACCACGCTTCTCGCCGGGTTGCAGTGGTTATGTTGGCACCAATGGTAATGACGGCAACTCAGACGACCAATAATTTTTTTTTTTTCGTGACAACTTCAATTAAAACAATTTTTTTTTCAGAACGTACAAGGGTATATACAAAACCTGTCAACCATAGAGCAGGTACAGTATTAATTTTGCTGCGAGTGAAACGAGCAGCAATTACATTTACTCTGTAGCTCGTGAAAAATATTAATACAATTGTACACTTGATTGTTTGTCTGTTGCAAACATAAGCACTGGAGCCCGGCGAGAAGCGTCGTAAAATATTACCCAGTGTTTACTTATGCTTGTTGCGCCTAGTGTGAGGCCTAAAATGTGAGTCTTTCCTCCTACCTACAGGAACAGTATACTTTTGCCTATGTGCAAGGTTGCACTAAGATACTACATACTTGGCATGTTGTCGTACTAAGCCCTAAGCATTTTTACTGTCCTTCGTTTTCCGTCGAAAGCACTGAATTCATTTCCCACACGAGATCATGTCGCTTTTTCCTTCCCCTTCCATGTCGTAGCGTCCGTTTTTTTTTACATTCCAATGCACCCTAATATTTCTCTATTGAGGACACAACACACTCGCAATAACTTCTTATAAAATTGGAGCTTCTTAAGAACTATCTGCTAACCTCTTCCCTGATAGTTAAATAAGGGAAACAGCTGTTTATTCAGACGGTACTTTCATTTGTTTCTATTGCCAATCTAGTCGAAATAGATCGTACCTTCTCGTTTTCTCCAGGTTAACAAACGAGAGGTGTATCTGGCAATGACAAACGCAATGCACTTAACGAGCACATTTAACTGGACGATAATGGTATGTTCTCGTTTAATAACGAGAAGATTAACGAGAGATGGACGAACCGGCTCTAAGTGGCGTAGAATGGATCATTGACTTCACGACACCATGAAGACATATTTCATTTACTTATACGAGGGAATATGATAGGTGATTTTGAAATGATATTCACTTTTGTAAATGTATAAATTACATAATATTCTAGCGACGTAATTAGGCAGCACTAGGAAAACTCACGTCTTAAGCGGCTAAGAATGCGAAAGAGAACACGTCTTTCAGACATTTCCCTTCATGAAAAAATGATTTGCTCTTCCAATTCCCGCAGTTTATCAAGATTTACTGACGGAACTAAAACTAATGTCGGTCGGTAGGAGTCGATACGTGGTCCCTTCCTTTTTTTATTTTTTTAATAAGAACATGGAATTTAATTGGAAGTCTGTTGGAGGCCGTTGCGAAATTGAGTTGGAAGAATCCCTGATTAAAATTGATTTCAAGTAATTTAGGGGACGTCCGCCGGCGGAGACATAAAACCGACCTTCCAGCAGGTCCACCGCTGCCGCTCGGTGTGGGGAGGGTGGGGAGGGGTAGTTGGGGGAGGGGGGGGGGGGAGGGATGGTGGTGGCCAGGGCTGTTGGGCAAACTTCCGGCAGGGGGCGGGGTGGGCCCGTCCGCTGTGTGATGGCGTGCGTCTGTATTAAGGCGCCAGACTGTATTCTCTCCGCCTGCAGCGTTGCCATTTCATAATGCACGCGGAGGATTAACGGCGAACAAATGCTGCAGGACATTCAAAGTGCAATATACGTTTCTATACGAAGGGACACAAAAATAAACTCAGTTAAAAATTATCCTTATTTTTGTGTCTCGTTTCCGCCGGTTGACCTGGGTGTCGGTGGCCGAGTGGAGAGAGACCGATACAGGAATAAAGGATGCACGCGTGTGCAGGTACGGAGGTGACCAGCCAGTGGGACAGCAGAAATTAGCAACACAAAGCCAGATTAGTGTAAGAGATATATTTCGAAGAAAGATTACAATACTTTCATAAGTTTCATGACTGCAGAACGCTGATACATGATCTAGGTAGAGGCCTGCCTACTGATGATTCCTAGTGCCTATCCGATAGCCAAGTCTTAACTGGTGCCTATCTGATTCCCAAGTGGCCGATGTTGTTCAGTGGTGGCCAAGTGCGGAGTTGCAGCAAAGGGCGCCCGTGGCTGCCGTCGTAAGAACGCCGCACCATGCGTGCGTGGCGGCGCGCGGCGAAAGTACGTGGCGCGCACTTTAAGCTTGTGCGACACCACACTTATTTTGTAATTATATTCCATTTTGTGTCAGCCCACCACGGAATTATAATGAAATAAAAGGTTTCAGCTTGGTAGGCAATGTGATATGTTTATTTTCTTAAAATTTACAACATATCTATTTAGTCCCAATGGGACATCATCAGTGAGTGGAGAATTGCAAGTCATTATGACCTATGAGCTCTGCTTAAAACATTTTTTCGTCATGTCGTAAAATACATTTAAACGGTCTTGCCGGTACTAGTGACACATAGGTCATCATGACTTGCAATTCAGCATGCACTAATAGGGACGAAATCGATATGTTGTAAATTTTAATAAAATAAACATCTCACATTGCCTACGAAGCTGAAACGTTTTATTTCATTATCGTCATTTTTTGTTGTGACGCTTGTCCCTAACAATGGAGATTCCTCACAGCACCCCTCCCCACCACAAGATTAATTATGGTATGGCGCTTTGGTTACCCCGTAAAACGTGTTCCCAGATCAAGGATTAAAACAGAAACAAAATAGAAAGAGTACATATCCTAAGTAGAATATAAATGGAGAGGGAATCTCCCGCAGCGAGAGCGTCGTGGTCGTGAGGTTCTGGTGGTGGTGCGGTTTTGGTGGTGAACTGCTGCATGTAAGGCATCTGAAGATTGACAAGAACTACGTGATTGACAGAAAACCCGAGCCGAAACTCAGAGCTACACGGAGAACATATGGGCCGCGGCGGAGCGGCCGAGCGCATTGAGGCGCTATGTTCCGATGTGCGAGGTCGTTCCCCGTCGGGGGTTTGAATCCCCCCTCAGGCATAGACGTTTGTGTCTTCTTTAGAATAAGATAGTTCGTAAGTAGTTTGTAAGTTTAGGGACTGATGACCCAGTAGTTAAGGCCCTTAAGCTTGTTATTTGACGTCCGTTATTGAAGAATATACGGATTGCTTGAGGAATCACAGCAAAATGCACAACTAAGAGGAACAATCCGGAACATGACCGGCCACGTGCCTAAAGAAACATCCAAGATCCATACCAGATCACGCGAGAGACTATGGTACAATGTCATACACAGGACTGTACCCACCAAAAAGAGACTAGCGCAGATAAACTTTCGCAACTCTGACAGATGTGAAGATTTTGTTGAAAGATACACCCTAGAGCCCCGATTCCTATGCAGAAACAGTACAGATATATGGAAGATTTTAAGGGTTCTTATAAGTAGGTAAAAACTTTTATTGTATTTAACACTTAACAGATATTTAAAAAAAAAAAAACAAATGTTTGTAGAGCTTTTAGGACTTTACGGGGTCATCAGTCCGTAAACTTACAAACTACTTATGAACTAGCTAATACTAAGAACGGCACAAATATCCATGCCCGAGGGGGGTTCGAACACCCGACCGTAGTGGCCCTGCAGAACGTGACTAGCGCGCCGCAGACTGCTCGGCCACCACGGCCGGATTAACAGATTTTTGTGTGCGAGACGGCGGCAGATACATTTTCAGTTACGCAACTGCCGACAGTAGTCGCACCATATGGCGTCAGCAGAGGTGGTGAGGTACTGAAAGCTACAGACGCTGCCTCCATGGGACTGTACGTTACAGCCACCGCGCTTATACGCCCGGGAAGTACGAAGAATATGGCGCGAACCTAACATCCTTATTTTTTATTTATAATCGGCGTCACCTACGAAAGCGGTCCAGTTTTCAGCCGTGCTGCGCATTCCCTCCATTACCGCACTTGCAGCCAATAATGATCATTTTGTAGGCGCGTAGCTGGCCGCGAGTTACGCAATGTTTCCCCCGCAGGGCAACGGTTGGCGCTCGGCCATAGCTTCTCCCTTCCACGCTTTCCCTATCGCTCCGCCTCTATGCGCGGAAGCGCCTTCTTATATGACACCAGGTATAACAATGTTTTGGTGACATACATACCTTACAGTCGAGGCAAAATACGATGATCCCTGGTGGTTGCACCAATCGCCTTTGAGCGCTGGCTGCGACGGCAGACCATTGCAGTAAGTCAAACGCAGACGTTAATCTGCGCATAGCGCGTCCGGCTGCACTGTACACACTTGCCAGTTCTGTCAAACAACAGAAACCGTTAGATACACAGTCCGGCAGCGAACTATTTGGCAACATGTCTGGATTCCATCTCTGCGGCAGGGGAGGTCTCCCAGCCAAGTAGGCCGAGCCATGGATCATCGTGTTTCGGCCCGACTATAGTAACAGACTAGGGGTCAACAAAAGTAGGTGCTGATCATATCATTCTTTTTATAGTGGTCAAATATATAAATTACAACGCCTTTAAGAAACATTTCCGAACACTCACGAAGATGTACGAAGTTTATCCACTCCCATGAACCACAGACATTGCTGAGGTGGGGTGGCTTGCGTGCCTCAACGATACAGATAGCCGTACCGTAGGTGCAACAACAGCGGACGGGTATCTGTGGAGAGACCCGACATACATATGGTTCCTGAAGAGGGGCAGCAGCCGTTTCAGTAGTTACAGGGGCAACAGTCTGGATAATTGACTGAGCTGGCCTTGTAACATCAGCTAATGTGGCTTTGCCACACAGCTACTGCGAACGGCTGAAAGCAAGGGGAAACTACAGCCGTTACCTTTCCCGAGGACATGCAGCTCTACTGTTTGAACATATGATGATGGCATCCTCTCGGGTAAAATATTCCGGAGGTAAAATAGTCCCCCATTCGGATCTCCGGGCGGGGACTACTCAGGAGGATGTGATCATCAGGAAAGACAATACGGGCATGTTACAGGTCGGAGCGTGGAATGTTAGATCCCTTAATCGAGTAGGAAAATTAGAAAATTTAAAAAGGGAAATGGATAGGTTGAAGTTAGATATAGTGGGGATTAGTGAAGTTCGGTGGCAGGATGAACAGGATTTCTGGTCAGGTGAGTACAGGATTATAAATACAAAATCCTGGAGTAGGATTGATAATGAATAAGAAAATAGGAATGCGGGTAAACTGCTATGACCAGCACAGTAATCGCATTATCATTGTCAAGATAGATACGAACCCAACACCGACAACAGTAGTACAGGTTTATATGCCAACTAGCTCTGCCGATGATGAGGAAATCGAAGAAATATATGAGGAGCTAAAGGAAATTATTCAGACAATTAAGGGAGAGGAAAACTTAATTGTTATGGGAGACTGGAATTCGGTAGTAGGCCAAGGATGGAAAGGGAGGATAGTAGGTGAATATGGTCTGGACAAAAGAAATGAAAGTCAAAGCCGCATGGTAGAGTTTTGCACAGAACATAATTTAGTTATAACAAACACCTGGTTCAAGAATCACAAAAGAAGGTTGTATACGTGGAAGAGACCAGGAGACACCGGAAGATACCAGATAGATTTTATAATGGTAAGACATAGATTTCGGAACCAGATTCTACAGTGTAAGACATACCCAGGGGCAGATATAGACTCAGACCATAGCTTGTTGGTTATGAACTGTAGGCTGAAACTAAAGAAACCACAAAAAGGTAGGAAAATAAGGAGATGGGACCTGGATAAATTGAAGGAACCTGAGGTTCTTAAGAATTTCAGAGGGAGCTATAGGCAGCAATTGACAGAAACAGGGGAAAAGAAAACAGTAGAGGAGGAATTGTTAAAATTGAGAGATGAAATAGTGAAGGTAGCAGAGGACAAAAAAGATAGGAAGGAAAGACCTACAAAAAATCCTTGGATATCACAGGAGATACTAAATTTAATCGATGAAAGGAGAAAATATAAAAATGCAGTAAATGAAACAGGTAAATGGAGTACAGACGATTAAGAAATGAGATTGACAGGAAGTGCAAAATGGCTAAGCAGGAGTGGCTAGAAGGCAAATGCAAGGATGTAGAAGAATGTATAAATAGGGGAAAATAGATACAGCCTACAGGAAAATAAAAGAAACATTTGGAGATAAGAAAAACAGCTCTATGAATATCAAGGACACTGATGGAAAACCAGTTCTCAGCAAAGAAGGGAAAGCTGAAAGTTGGAAAGATTATATAGAGGGGCTCTACAAAGGAAATGAACTTCGAGACAATATTGTAGGAAGGGAAGAGAATGTAGATGAAGATGAAATAGGAGATACTGTACTGAGAGAAGAATTTGACAGAGCCCTGAAAGACCTAAGTCGAAACAAGGCTCCTGGAGTAGATGATATTCCCTCAGAGCTACTGAAGTCTCTGGGAGAACCAGCCATGACAAAATTGTTTCACCTGGTGTGTAAGATGTATGAGACAGGTGAAGTACCGTCAGACTTTAAGAAAAATGTTATAATCCCCATCCCTAAGAAAGCAGGTGCAGACAGGTGTGAAAACTACAGAACCATCAGTTTAATAAGTCATGGTTGCAAAATATTAACGCGAATTATATACAGAAGGATGGAAAAGCTGGTAGAAGCCGACCTCGGGGAAGATCAGTTTGGGTTCAGAAGAAATGTAGGAACACGGGAGGCAATACTCACTTTACGGCTTATCCTAGAAGATAGATTAAGAAAAGGCAAACCTATATTTCTAGCTTTTGTAGATTTGGAGAAGGCTTTTGACAATGTTGATTGGAATAAACTCTTTCAAGTTCTGAAGCAAGCAGGAGTAAAATATAGGGAACGTAAGGTTATTTACAACTTGTACAAAAACCAGACAGCGGTTGTCAGAGTTGAAGGGCATGAAAGGGATGCAGTGGTTGGAAAGGGAGTTAGACAGGGTTGTAGTCTTTCTCCATTGTTGTTCAATTTGTACATTGAGCAAGGTATAAAGGAGAGCAAGGAGAAATTTGGTGAAGGAATTAAAGTTCAGGGGGAAGAATTAAAAACATTGCGTTTTGCCGACGACAGAGTAATTCTGTCAGATACAGCAAAGGACCTGGAAGAACAATTGAACGGAATGGACAGTGTGCTGAAAGGTGCATTTAAGATGAACATTAACAAGAGCAAAAGTAGGGTAATGGAGTGCAGTCTAAGAAAATCAGGTGATGCTGAAGGAATTAGATTAGGAAACGAAGCAATAAAGGAGGTAGATGAGTTTTGTTACTTGGGCAGTAAAATAACAAATGATGGTCGCAGTACAGATGATATAAAATGCAGAATGGCAATGGGTAGAAAAGCGTTCTTGAAAAAGAGAAATTTGTTAATATCGAATATTGATTTAAACCTAAGGAAGTCCTTTCTGAAGGCATTTGTATGGAGTGTTGCGAGTGTTGCCTTGTACGGGAGTGAGACATGAACGATAATCAATGCGGACAGGAAGAGGATTGAGGCTTTTGAAATATGGTGCTACAGAAGAATGCTGAAGATTAGGTGGGTGGATCGCGTAACTAATGAGGAGGTACTGAACAGAATTGGGGAGAAAAGGAATTTCTGGCATACCTTGACTAAAAGAAGGGATAGATTGGTAGGACACATTATTAGACATCAAGGAATTGTGAATTTAGCGTTGAGTGGAAGTGTATGGGGAAAAATCGCAGGGGAGACCAAGAGATGGATACAGTAAGCAGATTCAGACAGATGTAGGTTGTCGCTCTTATGTGGAGATGAAGAGGCTTGCTCAGGATAGGGTAATGTGGAGAGCTGCATCAAACCAGTCTCCGGACTGAAGACCACAACAACAACAACAACGAAGTTTATAGGAGGTGTCGGCTGCGCACCACTGTCGTCAGTCGGTGATAGGACCTAAACCGAAACTGTCTCGTAGGAACCATGCTCTGAGTATCAGCCGCAAAACTATAATTGTTAATTTGAAACTCAATATTCAGTGTTGTGTTATAATGTGGCTAGTAATTAAACCCCATAATTGGCACCCAAGATTTTGTTAAGATGAAATACTTAGCTCTAAGAAGTTAATATTTCAACTCCTTTAATATCACTTCTAGCAGTATTCCAGTTTGCTACCTATCTGCGCAGGGACTACATCGCAGAGAGGACTTCCTACAAAACAGGTAGGAGGAACGCCTACATGTCAGCTCACAAGTTTGACTCGAAGGTGGGTCAGCTTAAACTTGCAGATCCCGGATGGAAAGTGTGGGCCAGTAAAACCGCACGCCCCCTACGCCTATACTTTCAAGATAGATTTAGTCACTAGGAGGGGATTGTTACAAGATCTGCAAGTGAATGCTGGCGCTGAAAACCGGAACAGACGTCCGAGCGGTCACAGTCACGGCGCTCACTGTTCCTGTCAAGAGAATGTTTCCCAGGCCGAAACACACAGCCACCATGTCCACGTTAGCGATGACAGCCCACTCAGTCATAAAAAAAAAGCTGAAGGACAAAATGAGCTTCCTCACGGACCTGTGGCAGGACACGCCGGGACACGTTCCAGATCTACCTCGTCATCGCCCTGGAGGCAGCCTTAGAGGACGCCCGCGCAAACAGTGGCTGCCGCAGTCACGCCCTACCCCTCCCCCTCCGACAATGCGCGCGCCGCGATGACTCCGCTAACTCCCTCCCCCTCCCTCATGGTCCATGAATGTGAAGCGCGAAAGTGTCAGTGTTCTGCGCATCCTCTAAGAGTCTAAATTTCTCGTGCAGGTGGTCGGGTGGAATGCAATGTGAAACAGTATCCTCAACCACTGCGCGTGTTTACAAAACGTGCAACCAAACACGAACTGTCTTTAAGGAGCAGGGCCAAATTAAAAGTGTTTCTTTCTGTGTTTCCCATGTACGTATAAAGTTTTAATAATGTTGTAAACGTGTCTAGATAATGAATGTGTTCTCTCTCTCCGTCCATCTCTCTCTCTATCTCTCTCTCTCTCTCTCTCTCGCTCTTTCTCCTTCTCAATCTCCCTGCTGTTTTCTCCCACTCAAACTCACGCTCCTTTCTGTCATTTTTGTTGTCTATACGCTAATTCTCAAGAATTCTGCTTAATCCATTCTATTGTCGCATACATTAGAATTACACATTGCTCATTTTGTTACATATTACCAATTTGTAATTCCTATGCATATGAAACTTAATCCTCTATGATTTGCCCATATTTTGTACGATATGTGACCTGATTTAGATGGATGCCCAACGATTTTGAGATTCTAGTAGTTTGTCTGTGTATTAGTATACTCGACATTTCCCCAAAAATGTTTATTGCTTCAACCTTCAGCATTGCATATCGTGCTATTGTCCATGCACTTTACATACGTTGACTACCGGCGATTACTCGCCCTAAGAATTGTTTCAACAATTTTGTGTTTGTAGTGTATATGGCCATGTTTTGCGACAAATTTAATACATAAAACAAGACAAACTAAACAAAAATGTTCAAAGGTTTGTAGAGCTTATGGGACTTAACTACGGGGTCATCAGTTCCTAAACTTACAAACTACTTATGAACTAGCTTATACTAAAGACGGCACAAATATCCATGCCCGAGAGGGGGATTTGAACCCCCGACCGCAACGACCGTCCAGACCATGACTGGCACGCCTCAGACCGCTCGGCCACTGCGGCCGGCCAACACAAACTCATGTAAAGATGAAAAACGTTATAAAGAAACTGTAAAGCTGAAACTGTGTAGTTAAAATCTTCCGCAGCGCAGTATTTTATTTCATGAACTGTCTACATTTACATCTACATTTAGATGGGATACTCTGCAAATCACATTTAAGTGCCTGGCAGAGGGTTCATCGAACCACCATTATACTCTTTCTCTCCCATTCCATTCTCGAATAGCGGGCGGGAAGAAAGAACACCTGAATCTCTCCGTTCGAGCTCTGATTTCTCGTATTTTATCCTGATGGTCATTTCTACCAATGTAAGTGGGAGTCAACAATATAATTTTACATTCGGAAGAGAATGTAGGCGATTTGAGTTTGGTAAGTAGCCCACGCCGAAGCGATAAGCGTCTAATCATTGACGTTTTTGTTCACTGTAAGCAGTGTAGTGCTTATATTTAAAACACTCTTGTCCAAAGTCAGGCAGGGAGCCTCGTCAGCAGGAGTCCCCTCCCAGTCGTGCACTGTAGTCTAGTGACGTGTCTTTTCAAGTTTGTTTAGTTGTAGCGCGCCCATACTACGACGCGGGTACCTCGCTTCGGACCTTCTGCTTCTGAACTACTTCCAAGTTTTTATCCGAGATTACCGGTATTTGACATTGCGATTTCAATGTGATTAGCCTTTATTGTGACATAGTTCCCACCCATTTATTCTTTGCTCTGATAGGTAAGCGGTCAATGCGGGATTTTGGCAGCGTTCAGTATTCGTCACATTTGCTCTGGCGGTAATACGTTCTTTCCACATGACTCATATTCTTGTAACTAACCTAAGTAAGTAAAGCAGTCAACAATCCGATGATTGGTTTGAACACCACAGTGCTTTACTTGGCGTGGTCCTGTTTGGAGGTGGTATGCCGTTGCCTTCCTCCGACCTTCGAACTGACTTACCCAGCCAGTTATAGAGGGATCTACAGTTTAACGTGGGTTCCGAATCACGGTGCTACTCGGTATTTTTCACGTGAGCAATACTGCCAGAGGCGAAAGAAGTGGAAAGTGACAGATAGAAATCATAGGACATGGCGGGGATCGAACCCGTGACCTTTGGATTTGTAGTCTGGCACTCTACCACTGTGCTACGGAGCCGCACGTAACTAACCTCTAATATGAAAATAGACTTCAGTGAGATGACGGACACTACAGTAGTTAGAAAAACGAATTGAAAGTTTTTTTCCAGGAATAGGATTTGAATTCAGAATCTATATGTTTTGTAGTCTAACACCAAGTCCACAGGACCACAACATGTTTGCAGATATTGCTCACTTAATGTACCATTTGATACGTTCGAGGGTTCACTTTCTTCATAGTTTCGTATAATGACTTCCCGTTCTGGTGCTTGATCTTTATTCATTTTGCGGCGAGAGATACTTTGCGCCATGCATTAGTGAATCTGAGAAGGCTACGATGGGGACAGTTCCCCTTGTAAGTACATACTGCCAATTCAGTTTCTTCTCTTTCTTCTTCTTCGTCTCATGCTCCTGTTGCCACCTTCACATTTCGTGCGTGCTGGAAAGGAAAATGGCTGTTAACCAGAGGAATTTAAATTACCGCCGACGTCCATTTCATTAGCGGCGGAAGATAAAAAACGTTCTCCACGTGTGTGACGTAGATCTCACACCGGGGTGTTTTTTGAGGGACCACAAACTGCGCTCATTTCGCGCATTGCTACAAGTTGCGCAAATGCTGAGTGGTAGACCGTCTGTGGGGAGCCATGAATCAACACTAATCCCGTTAATTAACGTCGGGCTTAATGAAAACTTGTTTTTCTGGTCTCACAGCTAGTCGCAACAGAAGATGGTTCACTGAGAAAATCGCATTTACGAACATGGGTCTGAGCTGTTTTGTGAAATGTGGCACGGGAAAATTAGTACGTATGATGTCGACGGACCTTTGCTACGAGATAGTTAAGTTACTCTAAGAAAATTAGTCGCCAAAGGAGAAATAATTTAATACCGTGTAGTTGAAAAAGTTCAAATGTTTGTAAATTTATGGGACATGACTGCTTTATTTATTAGTCCCCATGCTTACAAACTAGTACTTCACTACGGCTACTCCACCGCGGCTCCTTGTACTCCCACCCCAAGAATTGGTAACCGCCTAGATGTAGTTTGGAAATGAGTCCTTAAGGCTGTGCCGGCCGCGGTGGCCGAGGGGACTGAGCCGCTGCCGGCCGCGGTGGCCGAGGTGACTGAGGCGCTGCAGTCACGGTCAGCACGGTCACTACGGTCGGGGGTTCGAATCCCCCCTCGGGCATGGATATTTGTGCCGTCCTAGTTCGTAAGTAGTTCATAAGTAGTTTGTAAGTTTAGGGACTGATGACCCCGTAGTTAAGTCCCATAAGCTTAACAAACATTTGAACATTTTTTTTTGACTGAGGCGCTTCAGTCACGGTCTGCACGGCCACTACGGTCGGGGGTTCGAATCCCCCCTCTGGCATGGATATTTGTGCCGTCCTAGTTCGTAAGTAGTTCATAAGTAGTTTGTAAGTTTAGGGACTGATGACCCCGTAGTTAAGTCCCATAAGCTTAACAAACATTTGAACATTTGAACATCTAATGTTTTGAAGATACCAGATAAGCCTAGATAGTAGTTCTCCTCTTTACATCTTTTATTAAGGTTAGTAGCATATGTTTGTGTTTCGTGCATATTTGTCTTTTAATTCTGGTTCTAAACTTTTACTCTAGCGAAGATGAGTAGCTTTACACACACACACACAACATAGTTTTAGGTAACGACAACGTGATCAGCTCGTCTAATACACACAAATAAAATCTGACACAACACATGGAATTAGAGATATCAAAACGTTTGATATAACTGAGTTTTTTTAAATGAAACCAAATTGTCACAGTGGGATTCGACCTAACACAACACGTGGAATTAGAGATCTCAAAATGTTTTACATAACTCAATTTTAAAAGGAAACAAAATTGTCAAAGCGGGATTCGAACCACCGACTCTGATTGTGAGTCCAGATAGCTACCACCTGAGCTACACCTTCAGATACTGCAATTGATTTAATAATTGGTATGTACATGTATTTGCAAAACATCAAAGTCGATTTTCTTGAAAATATTTGACAGTTGCGTCGAATGGCTTTGGCGGATTGTTGTTTTAGTTTTGAACTACACGTACCATAAATATATATTAAAAATGAAAATATATTCTAAAATCCGATACCCATGTGGTCAACTTGTAAATCAAACAGTTCACTCATTACTTGTTGGGTTACGTTGCAAATTTACACAATCAATTCAAAAGGATGTTTCCTGTCATCTTACTTATGTACTGAGTTGAATGTGGAATGCTACCTAGTGAATGACAGACTAAGGTAAAATAAAATTAATTTAATTAACTGAAAACAGAATGAGCATCAAAAATTAAATCAAAATCCTATGTTCGTAAATCTAATGGACTTAACTGCTGCGGTTATCACTCCTTAGGCTTACTTAAGATTACTTAAACTAATTTATGCCAAAGACAACACACACACACACACACACACACACACACACACACACACACACGAGGGAGAACGCGAACCTACCACGGCGAGCAACCGCACGCTCCACAGCAAGGCATCTTAGAACGCTCGGCCACACCACCGCGGCAAACCATCTACAATAGTGACTCTGGTATGTATCTTTGACAAAAATTATTATTTGCCCTACCAAGGGCTGGCACAACATTTAGATGTCCCGTCACTTTTCTGCAGTTATTCAACTGTATCAGTAATTGGTACAATGATCCTGTTGATTTTACGCTTACTACCAAGAAGAGCGTGAGGAGCATGATGGTCAGAAGCTTGTGACACGGTTCACACTTATAGTTTGATTTCTATCAGCCAACGCCATGCGCAAATATCACTAACGTCCAGAAGCGTGGTCCCATGATCGAATGTTGATGAAACGTATACTGCAAATAACCAATACAGCTGTTTACAGTTTCCTTACAGAACTCCGGGAACTCTCCTGGTCAGTGATCGCAATTAATCGTTCAAAAATCTCCTAAGGTTGAAATTAATCAAGTAGCCCTATCGCTCACTAAACCATGCTCATTCTACTTGCAGTACTGGCCAGGAGTGGATGTCGGTCTCCGTAGGCGAGTGTGAATGAGCTCTTCAGAGGACAAATAAGCTGAAGCGACGTATGAATCTGTCACTCTGTGTAAGGAGCGACTGTGATTCTACCATTCAAAGACGTATAATGAGAAAAATTGATGGACGCATTGTCAGAGAATCCAGTGAACCATTCATTAGGACAGTCTCTACATGAGCTTCACGGAATTCTCCCTGTCCGTGAAACCACACGGTTCCACTGCAGAATCCGCCAATCACGGCACTAGCTTCGGAAAATCCCCTCTCCAATCTCACTTTTTCGCAGCTTTTTTTACTCGCCCAACTCACTATAAGGTTCCAGAACAAACTCATTTTGTTCAAAGGCCATACCAAAGGCCATACATGTCTTTAGTTTCGTCGCGAATGTGGCAAACCGGAAAACCGCACCCAAGCCACCTGTGACCTTGGTCGCCGCTTCAGAGCCGTGTTGACCGCTACCCAAGATACTTTCAGCCCAGGGTGACTGTCTCACCTCCTTCACAGAGACCCGTTATTCTGTGTGTGTGGCTCCACTACAGTCGCCTACTCGTTTTCAGCCTACACAGACCTCACAGACCTGATATATTATTTCAACAGTGGCTTCACTGTACGAACTAGGTAAATTAGCTAAAAGATAGTTACGACTTCGCCACGGCGGAGAGGGGAAGCGCATTCATTGAGGCGCTATGCTACAATGCACGAGGCCGTTGCCCATCGGGAGTTCGAATCCCCCCTCGGGCATGGATGTTTGTGCCGTCTTTACTACAGGGTGATCAATCCTCAACGCAACCGCCTTTGCAGCGTAAGACGGCAATTGCGTTTCCCGAATCCCGCTTAGCGGGCCACCTGGCGCCCGCACTAAATTTAATACGGGCTGGTGCGCAAGTTATTTCTATCATACACAACAAAAACATTTAGAAATAAAAGTTTATTACTCACCTGTATTATGCAAGGAGATGCTGGAACTGCCTCCCTTCGTTGTTCGAGCATTTCTGACACCTGATGAGGGAGTTGCTCATTACACTCATTGATTCTGAAAAAGGTACATGACGGAGAAATTGGCCCGAATTTAATTTTCTTTTCGGGCGAATCATGGTTCCACCTAAGTGGACATGTTAATTCGAAAAGTAACGAAAGTTAGGTTAGTTAATTCACGAGCAGCCCCTGTACGATCAAAAAATAGGAGTGTGGTGTGCTGTTAGCGGCGAGAGAATAATAGGCCCTATTTTTTCTGGAAACAATTAATAGTGACAGGTATGTTGAAAACATAATGCGGTCTTTATTTCCCCAATTAACTGAGAGAGTGAGAGCTTTCGCGACATTTCAGCAAGACTCTGTGACGGCACATACAGTCAACTTATCAGTACGGGAAAATGGAAATGTGTTCCTTGAAAGATTTATCACTAGGAACTTTTGGCCCCCTCGTTCTTCGCATTTAACCCCGTGCGATTTTTATCTGCGTCCAAATCAAATCCCCATTTAAAACTTTCTGAATCACTACTTACAAAGCCAACGGTACGTGCAAAGAATACAGAAGATGATTCAGAAAGTTTTAAATCAATGGCTTTTCTGCCTTATGTTGGGAGCCTGACGTCGAAAATCGGACGGATTATGAACAAACACGATGTTAAAGTTATTTTTCGGCCCCCACCAAAGACAGCATCACTTTTGGATTCTATCAAAGATGATTTGGAGCTCCGTAACGCCGGGGTTTACAAGATCCTTTGTGAATGTGGCCTTTCGTACATAGGACAGACGACACGTAAAGTCTAGGAAAGATGCACGGAACACCAGAGATATACCCGTCTCTTACAACCAAATAAATCGGCAGTGGCAGAGCACTGTATTGATACTGGACACTGCATGACGTACGACAACGTCAAAATTTTAGCCTCCACTTCATCTTTTTGGGACTCAGTGGTGAAAGAAGCAATAGAAATTCGCTTGGGGACGAATTTAATTAACACAGACAGCGGCTTCAGTTTAGATAAATCATGGAATCCGGCACTTTCTTTAATAAATTTACAAAGACGCCGCCACAGCACAGATCATAGCACATCGGTTTCTCCGCAGTAATCGACCATGCAGCCACAGACATAATTTACACATACGTGTCCTTCCTTGCCGCCGGTAACGTCTTTGGCGCCTTGTTGTATCTGTGGCCGCATGCGCAGTAGCGCTGCCCGCACGTTTATAAGCACGAAGCGCGTGCTGGGGCGTCAGTCTACGAACTCTCTGAAGATGGCTGAACGGTTCTCAGCCGAAATATTAGAAGAAGTAAACTTCATGTGGCTGCACGCCCGAAAATTCTTTGAATAAAAATTGCGATTGACTACTGACATTTCCTACAGAGTTGTTTAAATAAAATTTCACAAAGATAAAAAAACGGGGGGGGGGGGGGGCCGCAGTTTAGCAGCTGGCACGGGGCGGCACTTGGGCTTGCGCCGGCCCTGAATACAGGTGAGTAAATAAACTTTTCTTTCTAAGTGTTTGTGTTACACCTGACAGAAAAAACTTGCGCGCCAACCCGTATTAAATTTAGTGTGGGCGCCGGGCGGCCTGCTAAGCAGGAACCGCAGCTGCTGTCGGCGACGAGTCGCACGCCGCAAAGGCTATAGCACTGAGGATTGATCACCCTGTATAAGCTAATTCATAAATAGTTTGTAACTTTAGGGCCTGATGACCACACAGTAAAGTCCCATAAGCTTTACAAACATTTGAACATTTTTTTGGTTGTGCTATTTCAGTACATATCATTAATCTTATGGTATCGAAGCGTTCCTAATCTTGAAACGAGCTATATTTAATAGGCTGTAAACGATCATACAGGAGTTGCATTAAATAATGTGAATGACTAACACAGACACAAAATGTATTTATTAGCAAGGAGTTCGTGCTCCATTGGTCATGAGACCAGCTGCAATTCTTCTAGGAAAAGTCTCGTAAACTGTCTTTATAGTTTCCAACAGAATGTCATCCATTATTGTAGCAAAACATTCAAAAATTACTTCAATAGCTTTGGAACTGTAAATTTGGTCCTCACTCTTCCCCAGATATGTTCAGTTATATTGGTACTCGGTGATGTTTGATAAATTTCTAATGCTGTACACGCCACGCCTGAACCCTTTTGGCTATCTATGTTGGCGCAATATCATTTTGCAATGTGGAGGTGTTTGTTAGCAATATCTTAAACATATTAGTTTTTTTTGTGAAGGATGCAGAGATAATCATTCACAGTTATTGACCAGTGAAGGAAATGACGAAAACATTTGAATACCGCGAAATAGTGATGGAACCTCCCCCATTCTTGACTGCAGCAAGCAGGCACGGCATATGGTTGATTTATCTTGGTGTTTTACATATGTAAACACCGTTATTTCTAGGAATCAATGTGAAATAAGAGCCATCCGAGCATACTAGATACTTACAGTCGTAAAGTGTCTAGGATCTGTGATCGTGGCACCACTTACTTTCCTCCTTTGCGCTGGCTTCCATTATTAATGACATAGCAACAGCTACTCGTCCGTGAATATTGCGCTCCGGCCTTATTGCTTCTAAAAAAAACTGCGTTACTCCGGTGAGTTTTAGGTTTTGCAGTCGTTTTAACCACGATAGTGTTGTGTTGTCTGGCCAGAATAGTTCTTGAAGTTCGCCAGTCGTCCTTCATCGTCAGTTAACTTACAGTTTCGCCCACTGTTCCCCTTCTCCAATGATGTCTCACCTTGCTTCGTGTACGCTGTCTTACCGATGACACTGTCACTTGTGAAACGTTAATCACTGCAGCCGTTTTCTTCACAGATGCTCCCACTAACTAGGCATGTCAAATCAGTTGGCCTCACTGAAAGACTGAAAGATCACTTACTTCACCGATCATTTGTGTTGAAAGTTGCAGAACAAAACGTACAATATACTGCAACGTAATGTCTTCGTACGGCAATTGAACTGCAGTCGCCTTTCGGTCTTAAACAAATATGCGGCGTTGCTAACTTGGAAGAAAATGTCGTATAATGCATATTGTTCATAATATTTTGTCGACTTTCGTGTACGTCAGTGGGACAAACAATCCTGTAATGTCCGAATACGACATTACAAGTGTACTGTCTGACAGAGTCGCGTCAAATACCTAGGCGTATGGAACGAACATATAAGGATAGTCGTGGAAAAGTCAAATGGTCCACTTCGCTTTATTGGGAGAGTTTTTGGAAGATGTAATTCGTTCGTAAAGGATACCACATATAAAACGCTTGTATGACTCTGACTTGAATATTGCTTAAGTGTTTGTAATCCCCACCAGATCGGTTTAAAGGAGGACATAGACGCAGTCCAGAGGCGGGCTGCGAGGTTTGTAACTGGTAGATTCGATCAATGCGCGAGCGCTATCGAAATGCTTCGGGAACTCAGCTGGGAGTCGCTGGAGGGGAGGCGTCGTCCTTTTCGAGAAGCACTGTTGAAGAGATTTAGACGCCGGAATTTGAGGCGGACTGCAGAACGATTCTACTGCAGCCAGACCACAAGGATAAGATTAGAGACATTAGGGCTCGTGCGGATGCATACAAGTTCGTTTTTCCTTCGTTTTATATGAGAGTAGTGGAACAGGAGAGCAAGTAACTAATAGTGGTACTGAGTACCCTCCGTCACGCACCTTTGAGTGGATTGCAGAGTACGTACGTAAATGCAGATTTAGATCATTTCTGTTGATCTTTGCAGAACAAAACGTATAATATACTGCAAGGTTATGTCTTGATATGAAAATTTTTAACTGCATTCGACTATCCATGTTAAACAAATGCGCAGTGGTCCTAACTTGGGACAAAATATCGTATAATGCATGCTGTTAATAACATTTTGTGCATCCTTGTATAGGACCATGCTGTCATCCTCCACTCTGCAAATCTGAGTGCGAATATACACTACTGGAAAAAATTATTGGTGCAAGTGGATGAACGATGTTGATTTGTATCTGGTAAAGTTAGACGCTACCGTGGGCTGGAGGGTTATCGATGTACTGATAATGGTTTCAATGTCATCCGCCAACAGACAGCGTAGTCACAGAGTTGCCAGAGCACTGTGTGTGCCCTTTAATACGGAATATTTGCAACCAAGAGGTTGGGTGCGATATGGACGTGTCAAACACACAGGTGCCATGCCAGGAAGAAGCACTCATTCGTCTTTTCTAAGAAGTGCCACGAAATTTAAACGTACTGTGTCAATTGCACAATGAAGCTGGTTGTAACTAACAACTGACTGACAACTGCAGACGAGATTCTGGACGTATATACAGAACAGATGTCCGCCAAGATCGTTTAATTGTAAGGTCAGTTGTGCTTCAACTGAACAGATAAGCGTGTTGCGATCACAGCCATGTCAAAACAGTTACAAACCTATACTAGCAGTGCACTTTGGGGATACACACCTATAGCTCGTCTTCCATTCCAGTCACCCCACATCATTAACGGGCATGGCTCAACTGCTGCCATCATTGGCTCACTTACAGGGTGCAATGGCAGGCCAGGCGGTCTTCAGGGATGAAAGTAGAGTCTGTCTATACCCAAGTGATGGTTGTTTCCAAGTATGAAATGGACGAGACTGACACTGTCGCATAGAGTGCTTCCTTCCGAGACACACATCCCAGGTCTGTGGAGTTTGCAGAGGAATTGCTGACTAGCACTCATACGTGCTGAAAGTTGTAAGACATGTTCTTTTACCAGTCTTTGAACTGGAAGTTGCTGCAGCAGGATAATGCTTGCTCACACACTGCACGTGAACTCGACGTGCTCTGCAAGATGTGCAGCCACTTCACTGCGTAAGCCATTCTGTGGAGGCATCTCTAATCGAGCACATGTGAAATGTAATGGACGATAGGAGACACGAGCGACTTCTCAACAACACTCACTACATGAAAGGTTCGAGCAAGCATGCATTAATGTATCCGAAAACAGTATTCGCCATTTTTCTGATCGAATGAAAAACAGAATCAGCGGCTGAATTGTCGCCTGTGGGTGCTACACCACTTAACAACATGGGTGTTTGAGAATTGATCGAGACCTAGTAAATCGGTACAGCTTTAGTTATTGATCTTTCAAATCAATTATTTCACATTCTCCATACGCACTGTTCCAACAATAAATATTCAGTCCATTACAAATTTCTAAAAAGGTTTACTAGTTTTTATTACCAGCAGCGTATTGGGTGCAATACAACTGACTGGGTTCACTTCGTTGAGTGTCAGCTGCCAATTTCGTTAAAAGATATGCAGAATGTCTTCGCTTGTTTCGAGTTAAGGCATCGGCCTACCAAGCTTCCTTATTTCACATATTTGTTCCAAGCATAAAGCTGTGTAATTTGTTTCTAGAAGACAGTGAACGTTGTTCATTTTTTTTTGATAAAAAAACACCAACAACATATGAACATGCACATGAACACTAACACACAGTAAGTAACTGATTACACTCTAAAGTGACTGTAACAAAATGATTGTGTTACGGCGAAGAGATAAGCTACCTTTGGGTCACGTGAGACTATAAGCAGCACACCCTCGTAACTGTATGCATGCGCAAAGGCTGCTCTCACCCACATCATTTCCAACATATAATAAAGAAGAGTGTAAATGTCATTTACATTCAAAATCGCGACACATTTGCTAAAACATCCAAAGATATGTGACAAGTAACTGTACAAAAGTAATTGTTGTTCTCATATCTGTTAAACGAAGATTATGTTTTAAAAAAATTGTATGCAGTCGGCCTCGAACCGACTACCTCCGAAGGCGCAACACAATGCCGCTAACCACACAGCTATTCTCGCTAGCTGGAGAGTAGTGACTTCATCATTATTCATGATCGGATCTTCAGAAGGCTTTTACAGATGATGCGTTTTTAATTTATAAGATACTAGCTGAAAACCCGGCGTTGCCTGGGTATTTATTTATTTATTCCTTCCTGCAATTTTTCAGGTATATACTCATTTGTATCAGGGCTGTATGTATGTAAAATCTCCTAGGAATACAATTAGTGGTAAGAAGTAAGAGATTAAAACATGGTGCGTGATGGAACAGTTTTCCAAGAACGTTACCATTTGTGTGCTCATATCGCATGAACTACGTGTCATACTGTGATACAATTTAGAAACTAAATGCAGCTGTATACGTATATACTGTCTGTAAAATGTCCTGCGGCTACAATTTGTAGTGTAGAAATTATAAATTGTAACATCATACCTAATGCCGTAGTTTTACTCCATGAACAGCGCAACGTTACTGTTTACGTGCTCATATCTCATAAACTACGTGTCGGTATGTGATACAATTGAGAAGCTACATTCAACTGTATGTGTGTAGACTATCTGTAAAATTTCCTGTCGCTAAAATTTGAAGTGTTCAAATTATTAACTGTAACGTCATACCGAGAGCCGTAGTTTTACTCCATAAACAGCGGAAAAGTAGTAAGCGAGAAACATTTTTCCTTTCATCGTTTTTCTATGGTTGCCAGCGAGAAAAAATTTAATAAAGGTTTGAAATTGCGTTTAAAGTTTGTTGCAAGTCGCTGAGTACTGTCATTCTCATACAGTGTATTTCGAAAGTCTCGCCGCATTATATTGAACTATTTGCGATTTCTATTGGTAATGACGTAATATCTTTTGAACCATGTGCCGTATGTGATTCTTAACCATGAAGAAATTGTTAGCTCACAGCAAGGAATGTGTGCACCAAAGTTGGTTGAAATCGGTCCAATGGTTTTGGAGAAAATGAGCAGCATTGTCGCTAAATGCAGCAGTTTTTCGCGCATCTCATTGTTTATGAAGTCATATCTCGTGAACTATATATCGTACGTGATTCTTACACTTACGGCGACCGTCCTCATGGATTGAAGCTTACGTGTACAAAATATCATAAAGATTGGACCAAAACTGTAGATTTGTATGCAACACGTACAAACATGCGGACACTCTGCTTTATTAGATTTAACCAAATATAACGTGTTTTTGATGAATCTTCAATGCGCCAGGGGTTCCAGAAGAGAATGTGAACCTTAGCGGCACATGCGCATTGCAACTCTGCGACCATCGCCACATATATTAAGCTGCAGCGCTACTAGTATACGTGCTGTCTGCGCGACATAAAACGTTTCTCATGCGATAAAAATACTTTGAATGTTCTTATAAAATGATATGATAGAAGAATGAAAAGAAGAATGCTAGTTTAAAAACACTTTTTCTTTTATTTATTTATTATAATTTTTTTTACAACGAGCTTTTTTCTGAGGCTTCACTGAAGCAGAGAACACATTGGGCGCGCCGCAACTGCCTCATACACATTAGGGCAGAAGGAAAGGCGTGTAGCACAGACGGGACGGCAGCTGAGGCAAAGCTGCGAGATCTGGCCACGCCGTTACTTGCGGCGCTGCCTGCGCTGCCGCACGCCTGCGGTGTGATGACGCGGCCGCAGTGCGCTGCGCTGCGGGCTGTCTGCTGGGCCCGCGGGCGCAGGCAGCGCATTAGCCCTGCCGGCGAGGAATGCCCCAGGGCGTTCATTAGCGACGCCGTCACCAGGCCGGAGCGCCAGCCGCTAACCAACAGGCGCGGGGCCGCTGCTGTTTGCCAACTGCAAGCAGCTGTTCTCAGAAGGCTCTTCACCTTCATTATGTCCCACTGGAGAAGTCCGTATATGCACTAGGTGATCAAAGTATCTGTACACTTCCAGAAACACATTTTTTAATACTAAATACATTGTGCTGCCACCTACTCCATGTCAGCAGCCTCAGTGGTCATTACGCATGAGAGAGCAAAATGTGATGAATCACAGAACTCACAGACTTCGAACAAGGTCACTTGTGTCAAAAGTCTGTACACGAGATATCAACACTCCTAAACATCCTTAATCCCACTGTTCCTGATGTGATAGTGAAGGCGCACATACAGCACGAAAGCATAGTAACGAGACCATTGCAGAAGGACATACAGTGTAATACGGAGGCATCTATTCAGCCCACCACCCAGGAATTCTAAACTGCATTACGATCCACTACAAGCAATATGACAGTCAGGCAGTAAGTGAGAAAACTTTCATTTCATTCTCGAGCAGCAGCCCATAAGCAAAACATCACGCCGGCCGCGGTGGCCAAGGAGACTAAGGCGCTCCAGTCACGGTCTGCACGGCCACTGCGATCGGGGGTTCGAATCCCCCCTCGGGCATGGATATTTGTGCCGTCCTAGTTCGTAAGTGGTTCATAAGTAGTTTGTATGTTTAGGGACTGATGACCCCGTAGTTAAGTCCCATAGACTATACAAACATTTGAACATTTGAACAAAACATCACAAAGGTCAAAGACAAACGACGCCTCACTTGCTGTACGCAGCGTAAACATTGCGTGATTGAACAGTGGAAAAACGTTTTATGGAGTGCCAAGTACCATTACACAATTTCACTATCAAATGGCAGGGAGTGACTATGCCGAATCTCCGGTGAACGTAATCTGCCAGCATACACAGTGCCAGCAGCAAATTTTGAGGCGGCAGTGATATGCTGTTGTATCATGGAGGGGGTTGCACCAGTTGTTGTTTTGCGTGGCACTATCACAGCACAGGCCACAGCGTTGGCCCCCTACTTAGCTTGCATTTTTCGCGAATCTTTAATTCAGCGCATAGTTCCTAGTGATTGGAAAAAAGCGCAGGTGACTCCCATTTATAAGAAAGGAAAGAGAACTGACCCACATTCTTACAGGCCAATATCGTTGACATCAGTTTCATGTAGAATTTTAGAGCATATTCTCAGTTCGAATATAGTAAATTTCCTTGAAACGGAAGAGCTTCTTTCCATGAATCAGCACGGGTTTAGGAAACATCGTTGATGTGAAACTCAGCTTGCCCTTTTCTCACATGGCATCTTGCGAGGTATGGATGAAGGGCAACAGGCGGATTGTGTTTTTCTCGACTTCAAAAAGGCGTTCGACGCGGTGCCACACTGCAGACTGCTAACGAAGATACGAGCTTATGGAATAGGTTCACAGATTCGTGACTGGCTGGAAGACTTCCTAAGTATTAGAACGCAGTACGTTGTTCTCGACGGCGAGTGTTCATCAGAGACGAGTGTATCGACAGGCGTGCCCCAGGGGAGTGTGGTAGGACCGCTTTTATTTTCTATCTATATAAATGATCTGATGGACAGAGTAAGTTGTAATATGCGGCTGTTTGCAGATGATGCTCTGATGTATGGGAGGGTGTCGTCTGTAACTGACTGTAATAGCATACAGGATGACTTAGACAAAATTTCTAGTTGGTGCGAAGATTGGCAGCTAGCTCTCAATGTGGAAAAATGTAAGGTGATGCGCATGTGTAGAAAAAACAATCCCATAATGTTCGAATACAGCATTAGTAGCGTCGTTCAAATATCTAGGCGTATTAATGCAGAGCAATATGAAATGGAACGAACATGTAAGGACACTTGTGAGTAAGGCGGACAGCCAACTTCGTTTTATTTGGAGAATTTTGGGAAGATGTACTTCACCTGTAAAGGAGACCGCGTATAAAACGCTTGTACGACCACGTCTTGATTATTGCTCAAGTGTTTGGGACCCGCAGAAGATCAGTTTAAAGGAAGACATAGAGGTGTTCAGAGACGAGCAGCTAGATTTGTTACCGGTATGTTCGACTAATGCGCGAGTGTCACGGAAATGCTCCGGCAACTCAATTGGGGATCGCTGGAAGAAAGACGACGTTCTTTTCGTGAATTTCTGTTGAGTAAATTTAGAGGGCCGGAATTTGAAGCTGAGTGTAGTACAATCTTGCTGCCGCCTACTTACATTTCGCGTAAAGATCACAAAGACAAGATAAGAGAAATTAGGGCTCGTACGGAGGCATATAGGCATTCTTCTTTTCCTCGTTCAATTTGGGAGTGGAATAGAAAAAGAAATGCCTAGTAGTGGTACAGTGTACCCTCCGCCACGCACCTTACGGTGAATTGCGGAGTATGTATGTAGATGTAGATGTAGTCATTGTAGAGAGCAATCACGTTAGGATTTTCGGGTAAGAGTGCAGTAAGGAATCGACCGTGTCCTTACATCAGGATGGACAGAGGTGTGTTGGAACCATCGTCCTCCCTAATGTGAGATACGCAGCGTGCTTATTTACAGGTTCATTTAACAAGCAGTAAACAGTCACGGAGATGACTGGAAAATATTACAAATGTCGACACTTCAGCAACGATAACATCAATTTGAAGAAAGAAATAACAGCCATCCATTTGCTTGGAATGTGTTTTGTAAAACTTGTCCCAGGTTTCGGCAAAAGTAATTTTGCGTTTTGAGAGAGTGTTCGACTTGTGAAGTTACATAAAAGTTGTTATCGAAAGAGCATAGAACAAAAAAAGAGTAGACGAAGTGCAACTTTTACTCCATTATCGACATACCAGTTCACTCGATCTGTTTGTCATAGCTGCACAGTTTTAAATCTTGACATATGAATTTTAATACTTTTATTTCAACTGTGGACATCTTATGTACCTTCACAAATCGTACACCTTCTCAAAAAGACAAAATTATTTTTGCTGACATCTGAGTCAAGGCATAATAAAACCATTTTATTGCTACTGGTTAACTTTTACTTCTTTCTTCAAGGAGATCGTACACGATGCATGAGAGGCATTCTGTATGACAGTTTGGGTTAAAGTTTCATCGAGTAAGATGACCCAGTTGATTTATTCCATATGCTCTTATTTCGTTCATTGGATGAACTCACAAAACCGCGGAATTCAAGGGATTTGGCATCAATTTAAAGGCCTGCAGCTGCTGCTTCTGGGTCTTCTGGACGAATAAAGTGAGTTGACTTTCACACAAACGTTCCTATCGCAACTAATGTTGATTCCTACAAATATTTTTTATTCCAAGAAATATGCTAAAAAAACATGTTCAAATATTGTACGACAGACAGACATCGCAGATATATGACTAATTTTTGTGCTACTGTTCGTTCTTAGAAACTGAATTACGGCTTTTTTACAATCAATGCAAACACTTCTCTTCTCTAGACACTTACGGCACATTACTGTTAAAATGGAGCATGATCGGATCCAATTCTTATTCTGTCACGTCAAATTCCCTTCCCTCTTTTCAGTGAATTACTTAGATATCAGCCATTCTGTCGTTCGCACGACGATATAGGGAAGGAACCATTCTGTAATCTTCCTACGTGTAACAGAATATATTTAAACTTCATTTAAATGTACTCTTTATATGTATGCACAATTTATTAAGGAGATCTTAACGAGATCTTGTATGACTCACGAATCCATCACAACCGTCTATAGTTACCGCCTTGAGATGCTCAAAAAATTATTCTTTACTTATGCAACCAGTGTCGGTCCATTGACCATTAACTGGTTCCTAAATACCAAATTTTTCTTGTTATCTTCTTTATCCATCATGTTGGTTAGCTTCTTGCTATTACTTTTGTCATCGCCCTTCCTCTTGAGAACGGTGTTTGTGTTGCAGTTGATATCCTCTGTGGATTGGTTGATGAACTCGAGTCTTGTCTGACACCGAATGAGGTGGCGCAGTGGGAACGCACTGGACTCTCATTCGGGAGGACGGTGGTTCAAATCCACATCCGGCCATCCAGATTTAGGTTTCCCGTGATTTCCCTAAATGCTGGGGTGGTTCCTTTCAAATGGCACGACCGATTTCCTTCCCCATCCTTGCCCAAATCTCCGAGCGTTAGCTCCGTCTGTAATAACCGAGCTGTCGACGGGACGTTAAACTCTAAACTTCCTTCATTCTTGTCTGCCTCTTGCTTTCTTCCATTTCACTACCCCTTCAATGATAGTGTTACTGATACCACCATGTTTCAGCTGATGGCCGACCGTTCTGTGTTTCATGAGTCTCTGGAGACAACGTTTCTCTTCCTCAAATCTGTAGAATACCTCTTCGTTTGACATCTTGTCTACCCATGGAATCTTGAACATTCTACGGCCTGCGTTAGCACATCATGCGTTTTGTTATTTTGTGTGTGTGTGTTTTTTTTTCTTCTTTTCCGAGTGCACAGTAACAAAGGGATGAGTCAGTCAGTTGTTCCTGAAAGAGGTTTTGTTGCCACCTACCATGGTTAAAGAGGCGACGGTACAGTGTGACCAAAAATTGCCTGTAGCACATTCCATGGGAGTATAACGGACATGGAGATTTATATAGCAAAATGTCTTCTTTTCTGTTGGCACAGTGTTTTTCTATTAAGATATGGACCTGCTCATGCACATGATGCAGATGACACAACACCTAAAAGGGGATGACCTCAGACAAAGCCAAACAATTCGATTCCCTTTCAGACATTTCTCTTTTATATGAAAAATAAAAACTGAAGATCTGTGACACATTTTGGTCCAAAGTTTCGTAAAGAACAGCCCCTAAAGTTCATAGCACCAAATCGATTAAAAAGTAATTGGAACGATAAATGCTTACATCATTTTCCTCCATCATGTTTGTTGCCCGTGTGTATTATCTGCAGGTTCTTAATTTCAGATGAGGCAGTCCCGTAGGCAAACTTTGTACTTAACAGAAATTGTCTATGCAATTGACTAAATAACTGTAGACAAATGCAGAACTTACTTTGAGTTGAAACATACGTATATTGAGCGTTCGTCAAAAACCCAATATTTACATAACCAAATATGACAATCCTCGTCCATAATTAGAATATTATAACATACCAGCAAAGAACAACCACTCCTCCTCCTAGGCGTTACATAGAGATTTTATAAGTTTTGAAAAATACATTAAATTTGTGATTAATGATCAGTTTCTTGATACATATTAAGTACTGCAAACTTCCTAATTAGTGTTGAATTTAATTCACAACATAACAAAATCTTTTATTGATAGTTACGTGATTAACAAAAGTACCTATGTGACGCATAGTACTGACAAGTATCTTACAGTTTGTTATCTGAAATGTTAACAATCTAACATTTAAAAAATTAGGAAAAATATTTAGGTGAATAGAAATAGCAGTACATATCCCTCACTCCCGAATACCTTTCCAGCACCAGCCTTTTAATACACGAATAAGCGCTTTTAAAGTGGACAGAAATTTGGATGTTACTATATCAGTCTCATATATTTCTTTCGTTTCAGCTGGATTTGAAGCACTGCATAAAAACGATAGTTTTCAGCTTTCAAGGACCAGCCTAAGTTTCTGTTAAGTTTTTGCAGATACTCACGTTGATTGGTTCGTTCAAAGACAAAGGCAGGGGTGTGGGACTGATTTCCCTTTTGTCGGCGCGGCCGCCCGCGCTGGCTTCAGAAGGCGTCGCAGCGCACAAAGCGACGAAGCCCAGCACCAGCGCTCCCCGCGAGATGTGATTTTCTATTATGTAGCAGCGCGCGGCTAAAATAGTCGCTGCAGCATCGGCGTCCATACGATTGATTTCCCATAGGTACCACCGAGGGATGCGGGCCTCCCCCCAGGAGCCAGCACGGCTGTGTGCATGCCTCACCACCGCCCCTTTCCCCACCTCCTCAGTTCTGTTGTCGCCACCTCCGAGCCGCCTCGCCTCGCGACGCTTTTACCGGATTTTACGAATACGCGCCGCCGGCTGCAGGACAGCGACGTTAAAAAGAAAGAATACGAGGGGAAAAAAGGTATTTTTTTGGTTTAAAGTGACGGTTAGGGGTTGCGCCGGAGACTGGGATTACTGCGGCAGAGAGCCCCGGCGGGTGTTACGCTTTCTCGTAATTGCATAACCTCTGCGCATGCGCGCGGGCGGTGGCGCGCTGGACGCCGAGTGCCGGTGGTGGTAGTGATTCCGTGTCGGCTGACTGCGACGAGGTACGTGCAACTCCTGTTTGGCAAATTTGTTTCGTCAAATAAATTTCACTTGACAGGCATCTAGATTAATTTCGATTGTTATGGAATATTATGCATGTTCGAAATTATGTTTCCTAACTTAGCTCATTCTTAGGTTTCAAACAGTATCATAAATTTCAATTGTTTCGCTTTAAGAATTTGCACTCCACGTAATTAAATTAAGAAAATTTACCACCGAAATTTTGTAAAACATAAGTAGAATTTAGAGATTCGTGGAACAAGGAAATTTCATGGTGGAATGGCCGTGCTCTCTTGAAGGCGCCATTCCGCGAAGCGCGCGGTACTCCCCGTTGGAGGTTCGAGTTCTCTCTCTCTCGGGCATGGGTGGTTTTGTTCTTAGGTCAAGTCATATCAAGCAGTTTGTAATCCTACTGACTGATAACCACAGCTGGTAAGTCTCTTGGATTTACAAACATTTGAAAATTTGAATAGGGAAATGTGCTAAAAAATTTATTAATCTTGTAAATGAGAGTAAAATGCATGTCATGTAGACTGAAGACATTTGTCTGATTGCCCTTAATTTAAAGAATTACTAATTAGTAAAAGAAATAAAACTAATCTGTTGGCCGGCCGCGGTGGCCGAGGAGACTGAGGCGCTCCAGTCACGGTCTGCACGGCCACTACGGTCGGGGGTTCGAATCCCCCCTCGGGCATGGATATTTGTGCCGTCCTAGTTGTAAGTAGTTTGTAAGTTTAGGGACTGATGACCCCGTAGTTAAGTCCCATAAGCTTCACAAACATTTGAACTAATCTGTTTGTCCTGAAGTATGGAATACTAGAAGTCACTTTCTTCCAACAGTGCTAGTTCTGCTAGGTTTGCAGCAGACTTATGAATTTTGGAAACTTGACAAGAGGTACTGGCGGAAGGAAAACTGCGAGAACGGGCCGTGGAGCGTGTCGGGATAGCTCAGACTGTACAGCGCTCTCTGGCGAAAGGCAAAAGTCCCAGGTTCCAATCTCAGTTCCGGCTCACAGTTTTAATCTGCCAGCGACGTTCATATCAGCACACACTAGGCTGCAGAGTGAAAATCTCATTCCAAAGAGGAAAGTGTCTAGATAAATGGACAATTTGCACCGGAAGGAGACGTGAGAGCGTAGACTTTGCAGTTGTGGTGAGCACTGTGATCGTATGAAGGTCAGCACAGCTGCCTATAAGAAGACGACTCGCGTTCGTATTCCCATTGGCAAAAAATGTCAACATTCTCCAGTGATGTAACTCATTATTCACTGGCGCCTAATTTCCTTAATTTTATTCTGCCTTCCTGATTACCGTATATGAAAGTTCAGCAGTTGAACATCTGTGCTCATGGGGACTATGGACTATTTAGATGAATACTGGAAGTCACATGTTTTAAGCGCCATGCATTCCACAAGAAGCGATACGAACTTTAAAGCAGCTTGCAGCTGTTTCTAGACACCTTACTCTTTCTTCTCTTCTCCAAATCATCACCCTTATGAATGGCTCGATGCAAACCACCAGCATCTAAACTTCAGAGCTCCGCTTCCATCCTACTTCCCCAGTCACCTGCTGGATGTATTCCACTGTTCGTCTTACCATTCAGGTGCACCCTATACGGCTCCCAATGCTAATTCCCTCGTGTCTATACTCTTGTAAATTGAACGTTCGTCTTGTCAGTGTTTTGCATATGCTACTTTCTTCGCCGATTTTACGAAGAATCACGTAATTGCGACGTGAGAATCACCACGCTGTCTTAGATGCTATGTCAAGGATTTGCACGGCCGCTTCCGTCGGAGGTTGGAATCCTCCATGCATGGCTGTGCGAGTTTTCCTTCGAATAAGTTATTTTAACTGGGGGCCTCATATCACAACATTTTTGAATCCTCTCATTCGTTATCGTATCAGTCCAATAATCGTCTGTAATAGCGCATTTTAAAAGTTGTGAATATTACTGCTCCAGTTTCCATTTCCAAGGTGCTCCCCCCACATTCTGAGATATTTCTTTCTCACGTTTTAGGCCAATATTTGATATCAGAAGACTCTTCTCGGCCGTAAATGCACTACTTTGGCTTTCTGCGACCTCTTTCCTTTGTCAAAATGTCAATTGTTTGTAAATCTATGGGACTTAGCTTCTTTGATCCCTAGACTTATAAACTACTTAAACTAACTTAAAGACATCACACACACACACACACACACACACACACACACACACACACAAGGAGGACTCTAACCTCCGACTGCGTGCAACAGCGCGCCCCACAGACGAACGTCCACAGCCACACCACCTCGGCCTCAGCCTTGTCTTAGATTTTACTTGACAAATACAAAACTAAAAGTAAAAATTAGGGGCGATCTCTCAAAACTGTTTGAAATAAAGTCAGATGTCCGACAGGGAGATGGTTTGTCACCTATGATTTTTAATTGTGTGTTCGAGAAGGTAGTCCGAAAATGGAGGAAGTCCGTAACTACTAAAGGGATTCAGCTAGGAAGACATCGAAATCAGGTCACTGTCGACTGTTTAGCCTTCGCAGATGACATGGCATTGATTACAGATTCGCTAGATAATGCGCAGCCGCGGTGGAGCGGCCGAGCGCATTGAGGCGCTATGCTACGATGCGCGAGACCGTTCCCCCGTCGGGGGTTCGAATCCTCCCTCTGGCATGGATGTTTGTGCCGTCTTTAGTATAAGCTAGTTTGTAAATGTAGGGAGTGATGACCCCGTAGTTAAGTCCCATAAGCTCTACAAACATTTGAACACGACAAATAAGAGATCTGCAAAAACAAGCAGCCAAAGTAGTACTACAAATATATTTTGAAAAAATAAAGCTTTGAAATATCTGTGATGCTCTTCAAAATATTGCAGTACCTAGGTAAGTAGATTACATTCAATGCAAAAGAAAAGACAGCTATAGAAACTAGAGTGCATATGACCAAAACGTTTATAACATAAAGTCCTAGTCCTGGAACACGAAATTAACACACTACCAAAACAGTGGTCAGACCGGAAGTTCTACATGCAGCAGAAATGCTTAAACTAACAAGGAATGGAGATCTTGAGAAATTATAGAAAGCTGAAAAAAGAATTGTAAGGAAAATACTGGGAGCTAAAAGAAACGATAATTCTGAATACAGGTTAAGACCAAACAGAGAGATATACTTGAAATCTGAAAAACTAACTGACGTAATGAGGAAGAGAAGACTACAGTTTTTGGACATACATTCATAATGGATAAAAACAGACTAACCTAGCGGATATTCACATTACTCAATAGCTACAAATCCAAGCCCGCATGGTTCATAGAGACTGAAAAGGACATGGAAAATGCTGGAATTACAATAGACACAATAGAAAACAGAACAAATTTCAAAAAGGCAGTTCAAAAGCAGAATTTCAGGAGCGAAAGAAAACAACTAGACGAAAGTGGACTCAGAAGAAAGGGAACAACACTCCAAAACAATGAAGGGAATTTGGAAACTAAGGAAATATAATACAACGAAGAGTAGCCAAAGTTGATATATCGTACAAATAGGTTTTCGAAAGAAAAAGAAGAAAATAATAGAATCCCTTCAGATATGTAGTTATTTCCTATTTTCACTTCTACTGCTTCTCGTAACATTTGTCTTTTTGCGGTTTACTTTTAATCGTGTTACGTACTAAATAGACCATCCCAGTCAACATATCCATTAATTCTTCTTCACTTTCGCTCATAATATCAGCCTCATCATCGAATGTTATTACTGTTATCGTTTTTCCCTGTATTTTTATAACACTACGGATCCTTTTTTTTTAATTTACGCTATTGTAATTACTGAGCAATGGGATCGAAAGACTGCACCCCTGTAATACATTTTTTTTATTTATTCACGATTTTTTTTCACATTTTTGTAATTCTACGGGACCAAATGGCTTAGTTCAGCAGTCCCTAGACTTAGAAAATACTTTAACTATGATAGCAGTACCGATGGCAATGGACGATTCAAAACTCCGACGGGGAGTGGTCGCGCGATCCGTAAAGTGGCGCCCCAGACCGCAAGGGCATTCCGTGCGGCACTATTAACTGCACCTGACTATAAAGGGTATGCCAAAAGTAGTCTTGCGGAATGGACTGCCAAGCAGTTTCCAGCCGATGCCTCAGAGGGGCCAGATGTCGTTACGGTCGTGCAGACCACGCAAGATGAGGTTTCAACCAGTCCCAAACATGCTCATTGGAGGATACATTGACAATCGTGCTGTTCAGGGTAATTCATGTACACTTTGAAGAGGACGTTGGGTAATACGGAATGCATATAGACGTGCATTGTCGAAAAAGCATATCATCTTGTTGGTGCATGAACGATTGCAAGATGAGCTGAATAATGGTTTCAATGTACCGTACTTTCTTAAGTGTTCCCTCGACGAACACCAGAGAAAAATGGCCTGTGTAGCCATTAGGAGTGATTTAAAATTGAACGACCATATGAAATCAATCGTCGGTATAGCAGAAGCCAGACTTATATTCATTGGAAGAATCCTAAGGAAATGCAGTCCTAAAGCAAAGGAAGTAGGTCAGAGTACACCTTTTCGTCCATTGTTTGAATACTGCTAACCGGTGTGGGATCCTTGGCAGGTGGGGTTGATAGAGGAGGTAGAGAAGATCCAACGGAGAGCAGCGCGCTTCGTTACAAATGTTCAAATGTTTGTAAATCTATCGGACCAAACTGCGTGGTCATCAGTCCGTAGCTTACAAACTACTTAAACCTAGGTAAACTAACCTAAGGACAAACACACACACCCATGCCCCAAGGAGGACCCGAACCTCCACGGCGAGCAACCGCGCGCTCCGCAGCGAGTCGCCTTAGACCGCTCGGCTACTCCACCGTGGCGCGATTCGTTACAGGATCATTTGGTAATCCTGAAAGCGTTACGGAGATGATCAATAAACGCCGCTGGTAGACTCTGCAGGAGCGACGCTCTGTCGCTCGGCACGGGCTTTTGTCGAAGTTTCGAGAACATATAATTACCGAGGAGTCTAGTAGTATATTGCTCCCTCCTACCTACAAATCATGAGGATAAAATCAGAGACATCAGAGCCCACCCTGAAGCATGCAACAATCTTTCTTTTCGCGAACAGTATGTGACTGAAATAGGAGGGAGAACCGATAGTTGTACTCAAGGTACACTCTGCCACACACCGCCAGATGACTTGCGGAGAATGGATATAGATGTAGATATGGCTACCCAAACTATGAGCCAATCACACATGTGTCGTTAGGGCGTCTTCCTTTCAAGCCCCAACATTTATTCGTCTCGCGGTAGGTGATTATGGAAGGACGATTAGAGACTTACCGTCTACAGTGATGAGATTCCCTTCTGCTTCTCTGCCAATGACGATCCTATTCCTTTGTGGCATCGGGCATAAGAGTGTGAAAATCAGGAGTGTATACGACTTAAGGTCCCTACACACGATGCGATTTATTGGACCAATTCGTTGGTCACCTGATAAATTGGGCGGTATTAGGCGTTACGCGATCAACTTTCCTTGTCGGCCGGTTGGTTTTGCCTGACCACCCGATCTCCGATTTCCCCGCCACTTCACCCGACAAATTGTACCGTGTGTCGCGCTTCCCGACCAACTGTCGTCTGCGCAGCGAACACGCGAAAAAAAAAAAATAGTTCGACAGACAGACACCCGAACAGGGTGGCGCTGCGTGCAGTTGGTCGGAACGTGTGTAGGCTGCTACCAATAGGTTGGTACGTTGGACATCTTTTTGGTCGTATGATAAATCGGAGCGGGTGTAGGGGCCTTTAGGCACAGGGAGCCGACTGCTGGGATCATGGTATGGGGAGCCATATCCTACACTGGCCGTTATGACGATCGTCGAACTAACACTGAACAGAGCACGATACACTGAAACCATCATTCAATCCGTCTTCCTACCGTTCATGCACCAACAAGGCAGTATACTTCACCCACAGGACAAGCCCACGTGTATCCAGCACCCGACGTGCTCTTCAAGGTTTTAAGGCACCTTCCTAACCAGCTTGATAGCCGTTGTTATGTCCCACATTGTATGTGTTTGGGACTGGCCGAAACTACACCATCGCGGTCTGCATGACCGGCACGAAATCTAGTCCAACTGAGGCACCAGGTGGAAACTGCATGCCGCAGTAGAGTAGCCGAGCGGTCTTAGGCGCCTTGCTGCGGACTGCGCGGTTGCTCACCGTCGGAGGTTCGCGTCCTCCCTGGGGAATGGGTGTGTGGGTTGTCCTTAGGTTTCTTTAACTTAGTTGAAGTAGTTTGTAAGCCTAGGGACCAATAACCAAGTCCCATGAATTTACAAACATTTGAACATTTTTTAGGAAACTGCATGGCAGTCAATTCCGCAAGACTACATTCAACAAGTCTACGATCGTCTCCTTGGGAGAATTGGAGCTTGCAGTGCTCAAAAGGTATACACGGTACTAGCGTCGACAATGCGCACACTCTCATGACTGTAGTCACGTGTGTTGCATACATCCTAAGGAATGTATCACAAACATTTTCCTCTGCTCAATAGACGAATTCATGGTGTTCTTTTTTTCATTTTTCAGGAGTGTATTTTGTTGACCAGATTCATCATGTTTTCCTTGTAGGAATAAAAACGAAACATCTGGAATATATTTTATAAAAGTAAGATTGAGAAGTGGTTATTTTTATGACAATCTATGTAGTAAAATATTTGTATTTATATTTTTATATCGAATTCATTCTCTCTGAAAACCATTTTTGCCATTGTTTCAGGTAACGGAGATTCAGAAACCGTGGTCACCAGTATTCCTCTCCAGGGCAGGCTCTTACCTTTGAAAGAAATCGCTGCAGAAGTACGTATGGATTCATATTAAATATATATATTCAGATATATATACATACGAACAGA
This sequence comes from Locusta migratoria, assembly GCA_026315105.1. Taxonomy (NCBI): domain Eukaryota; kingdom Metazoa; phylum Arthropoda; class Insecta; order Orthoptera; family Acrididae; genus Locusta; species Locusta migratoria. The sequence continues at coordinate 433,522,136 of CM048747.1, forward strand.
ATCACGTCAATTTTTTTCGTTTCTTCGCAATGGTCCACAGCATGAAGAATGTATCATACAAAATTCAACAATAAGCACGCATTATGGTCTGCCATGATGTTTTTAATTAAAGTGATATTTTTCGTTATGAAAAAGGTATTTATTATATCACACTCGCAAAGGCTAAATATAAAATTTGTTTGTTTGTCTGGATGTGTCTGTGTCTATAAAATATGTTTTTGACACTACTAAATGTCACTGTAAAAAAGTGGTTAACTACGTTGCGTGTACGCCCACGAGAACCATTACTGTTTTTCGACACCTCACAGTAAAGTCATTAGGAAATTAATACAGATGAGTGGTATTTCAGCATATTTGCACAAATGAAACTGCTACTTTATGTCAAATAGAACACTTAATCTCATACATGCTTAATAAATTATGACTGCCTGGGTCAGAATAGACCAACCACCGATCGTTATCATTGACCTGTCCTGCAGTAGGTTTCCGAAGAAGTCGTAGTGTGGACTTTTTAAGTTTCAAGGTGTTCTGCGATTGTTCCAGACGATATAACTTGTCTCAGAAAAAGAAAATTTAAGTACAATTGTTAAGATTTTTACTTCTTTTAAGCCACGATTTGACTCCTGTTGTAATTTACATAGATGAGAATCCGGTTTCGTAATGATTCCTTAGGACTCTGTAGATCGTGCTCTCTACTTGGTCCTGTCTATCAATAGTTCCATATATACATCGCGCCTGAACATGTCAAAGATTGTCCAGTTAAGGAGGGCTCTCAAACGAAATTAAGAGGTTAGTACGTATAGTTGTACAGTAAGAGGAGCCTATATCAATAAGATGCCAAAGCGTAAATCAAACTCGTTGAGAGATGCGCAAAGTAATGACATGTCAGTATAGGACACTCGAAATTGTTAGGCAGATGCTCAGAGATCGTAAACTGGTACATTGGAAAAATAAAAAATACTGAGCTAGGTGGCACCGTGGCTAGCACTCTGGACTCGCATTCGAATAGAAGCCCGTTCAGTGCCGCCTCCGGTCATCGTGTTTTCATACTCCCGTAATTTTCTTATAACGCTCCAGATGAATGCCAGGATGGTTCCTTTGCAACGCAAGGTCGATTTTGCTCTCCCTTCTTAACAAAAACTACCCGAGCTTTAAGGTAGCTTATGGTTTGACGTCCCCTCGACGGCGTGGTCATCATACGGATATCAGGATCCGAAAAAAATTAGGAACGATATCGGCGGTGCCCCTTCAAAGGATCAATACCGGAATTTTCCTGGAGTGTTTTAGGGAAATCAAGTGGACTATAAATTTTGATGTCTAGATGGGGATTTAAACTGCCGTCCTTCCGAATGCGAGTCCAATGCGTTACCACCGTGTCACCTCGCTAGCTTCCGAGCTTGAGCTCCGTCTCTAAGGAAACGATACCGGCGGAAATTAATGCATATTCATCCTTCATTTGGAAAAACGGGAAAAAACGTTGTAATGAAGCAATTAGCGTACTTACAAAGAAAAGGAAAGTATCCGTTTTGCTGCCGCTGTCGTAATTGCTCATTTGCTGCAACAGCATCATAATTTTAAAAAAAGAAGATTCAGTAGTTGTATTATGCGTAATTGTGTCATTAGATTCTGGCTCGTAGTTCATGTCGACTCCACAATCAGACATAACCTGCTGAAACCGTCGAATACTTTTATATTATAGTTTCTAAAATTATGACTATTGTGAAACAGCAAGACCATCTTCTGAAAAATCATTGGAATGACCACATTGACGAATTAAATGAGCGATGTCAAGAATGAGACAAGCTTGAAGCAAAGTATAGACAAAGTATTCCTCTATAACAACACATAGGGTCCCAAAAGCAAATAAAATTGTTTTTATTCTCCCGTCTGATCAGGGATGTTCATTACTACCTCTGTCTATTAATCTCTGATCTTGGCAGCTTACAAAATACTGACCTATTTTGTAATCTGTCATGTTTTTAACTTGTATATTTTTTATATAGTGACTAAGTGCAATGTTGCACTTGTTATTTTATACCAAATTTTTAACAAGATGACCAGCTTGTAATATGTATGAGACCAGATGATTGTGACACAGTTCACCGAAACCGATCGTCAGTGAATAAATTATTAATGTACGATCTTGGCATTTCATTTTGAAAATTATAAAATTAATTTAAGTTACTTGTTTTCACAAAATTGTTTAAAACCGCTTACTCCAGCTTCACCCACACGCTAGTACGCCAATCCTTTGAGTGAAAGATGGGCGCTTGACGTCTACCGGAAGACTACACACAAGGAGACTCCACGCGTTTACGAGTTGAAATAACGATCGCAGACACAGGGAAATGCGTCGAATAACAACCGCCACCACAGAGGACATCGTTCAGCACAATGTAAGTGTGGCGTCTGCCTATATTATTACGATTAAGTATTGTGAAGAACCCTCGTAATCAGTCCAGCTCTTCCACTTCTCTACCGCCGAGTTCCAGGAATCATATTACGTTTTGTGTAATTTCAAAGTACACTGATAACGATTTAGACAGATAATTCACAAAATGCAAATTAGACAGAGTCGCTCCTGTGATAATAGGTTTTATAATTCATAGAAAGCTTCGTAATATAAGGGGATGTACCATTAATTTAAAAAAATACAAATTAAAAATCAAATAGAATGCTACATTACGTAAATTACAACGAATCCATTTGCTAACCTGGTTACGAACTTTATCGTTTTTGCGTAGATATAGTAGTCCATGAGCTATCGATATTTCTTTATCTAATATTTGATTAATTAGTAGTAATTAGAAGGTGTGTTTCAGCGTCAGATATTATGACAAAGGTGGTATTTCGAGCTCGTCCGTCGATTGAAATAACTTAATTTGTTAACAAGCGGTGTAATAAAGCTTTTACTTTGTAGCCTCCATTATGAAAACTCGAGACTCGATATTTAATGCAAACTGTAATTCCATTCTTTCATGAAGCTTACATGTTAGACAGTCGTTTTAATTATTATTTATACATACGCCTTGTCAAAGAGTAGAGTTTTTTAACATTTGCTGTTTTATGAATGGCCGTAATTTTCACAAAAATGAACTGTGTTGCCCTTCGTTTAATATTCGTCCAACGAACATAGTAGGTTACAATAAATTAGATGATGAATTTGAGCCCATCAGATGAATCACTTACGAAATTTTAAAAAATGTACGTCTCAGGCGTTATGCAAGGAGTGCATTCTGAATTCAGACTGAGAATCTTGTAACTTCCAGTGCAGACTTCCAATATATTACCAACGCTATGGTACATGTTATTGGAAGATTAAGGCAGGAAATAAATAGGCACTCTACATTCCTAACCAGTCTCTGTTAAAAATTATTTGTGTGGCATGGAAAATTCTATCCTTCTAGGGAGGAAAGCCAAGGGTTAAATTTTCCCTCACTATCTAAATGATAAGAGAGCGTAGTGTCTCTGATATAGAAATGAATATTTATTTAGCACCTTTTGTAGAACCTCTCTTCGTCTTTTCGCTATAGCCGGCCGCGGTGGCCGAGGGGACTGAGGCGCTCCAGTCATGATCTGCACGGCCACTGCGGTCGGGGGTTCGAATCCCCCCTCGGGCATGGATATTTGTGCCGTCCTTAGTATAAGGTAGTTGATAACTAGTTTGTTAGATTAGGGACTGATGACCCCTTAGTTAAGTCCCATAAGCTTAACAAACATTTACATTTTTTTCTTTTCTCTAGACTTTCCGCCGAAAGACGAGTGCAAGAATGGATCTTTGGTAGTTAGGACTCCCAAACTTTGGGGTTGATGTAATTCCTCAATTCCAGTCTGTCATAAAAAAATACAAACTCAAAGTGAAAGATTAACTTCCGTGTGTTAATTGTTACTTGATTTTTAGCAATGGTGGTCTCGTTTCTTAAATGACTCGTCGTTTGACATTGCTGCCAAATACGGGCTCTTTATTATTATGGAAGAGTAAGAAAGCCTAGACGGATATAAGTCATTACAATCCCCGTACCTCGTTTCCAATTGTTTAACTTAGAAGGCAGTCTACATACAATGTGGGTTTTAGTGGAAATTACAAAATAAACGTGGAATGTTCGCCTTGCCAGAGAGATCCTTTTGTAACAGTTCTTCATTAGGGGAAGGTTGATGATTCGCTACGGGAGGGGACTGCCTCTTCCTACCGCAAGCGCCAGATGTAAATAACATTTCAGAGAAATAGTCATGTGCCGCGTTTTTAATTAAAAGTCGGCTCCGACGCAGGTGGGGAGGGGACACGGTTAGCCACCAGACGTGTTGTGCGAGCCGCGGCGCGTACACCCACAAAGGAAAACGTGTCCAGAGCCGCAGTGAGAAACACGCCGCCGAATTCTTACCGGAAGACTGTTAATGGAAGGCAGGATTTAAGAGGAAGTGTCCGTAATACCGTGATATGCCTTGAGAAGCATTTGACGCCTGCGAATAGCTGCTGTTTGCAAAGCCACCGAGATGAATCTCATTCTTTTCATCTCGAGATTAAACTCAGACTTGGCAGCAGCCGGTCATTATCACACGTATTATAAATCTTAGTAGTCTCGTCAGAACGGAATTATGGAGAACATTTTACCAGCATTCTCCCCTATTTCTATGAACAACTCAGTTAGTCGACTAGCTTTGCGTCTATAAAAAAGAGTATAACCTAAGTGATCGTCTTAAATGTTCAAATGGTTGTTAAGCTTATGGAACTTAACTGCGGGGTCATCAGTCCCTAAATTTACAAACTACTTATGAACTACTTACGAACTAAGACGCCACAAATATCCATGCCCGAGGGGGGATTCGAACCCCCGACCATCGTGGCCGTGCAGACCGTGACTGGGGCGCCTCAGTCCCCTCGGGCCAGCCGCGGTGGCCGAGGAGACTGAGGCGCTCCAGTCACGGTCTGCACGGCCACTGCGGTCGGGGGTTCGAATCCCCCCTCGGGCATGGATATTTGTGCCGTCCTTAGTCTTAGCTAGTTCATAAGTAGTTTGTCAGCTTAGGGACTGATAACCTCGTAGTTAAGTCCCATAAGTTCTACAAACATTTGAACATTTTTAGTCCCCTCGACCACCGCGGCCGGCCGTCTTAAATTAAATCTTGCTGGCAAATTGAAATTGTGTGCCGGAACTGAGATTCGAAACTGACACGTGATAGTTCTTCAACGTTCGCAGAGAACTTGTGAAGTTTGGAAAATAGGAGGCGAGGTAGTGGCAGAAGTAAAGTTGTGATGAAAGACCGTGAAGCGTGCCGGGATAGCTCAGACGGTAGGGCGCTTGCCAGCGAAAGGGAAACGTCCATGGTTCGAATCCCGATTGCGGCATACAATTTTAATATGCCGGGAAGTTTCATATCAGCGCACACTCCACTGAAAAGTGTAATTCGTCTTAAATTGTTATATAGACTAACCATTATAAGTTTATAGAAAAGAGACACCAAACGTGGTGGGAAATCAGAATCAGAAAGCATTACTGCAAGAAAACTTAATTTCCTAAAAAGGTTTTCCGGCAAATAATAATGTTTTAGCTTGTAAGTGCCGGCCGCGGTGGCCGAGCTGTTTGCGGTGCGCTAGTCATGTTCAGCACGGCCACTACGGTCGGGGGTTCGAATCCCCCACTCGGGCATGGATATTTGTGCCGTCCTTAGTATTAGCTAGTTTATAAGTAGTTTGTAAGTCCCATAAGTTCTACAAACATTTGAACATTTAGCTTATAATTACACTACTGGCCATTAAAATTGCAACACCAAGAAGAAATGTAGATGATAAACGGGTATTCATTGGACAAATATATTATACTAGAACTGACATGTCATTATATTTTCAGCCAATTTGGATGCAAAGATCCTGAGAAATCAGTACGCAGAACAACCACCTCTGGCCGTAATAACGGCCTTGATACACCTCGGCATTCAGTAAAATAGAGAGTGGATGGCGTGTACAGCTACAGAAGCCCATGCAGCTTCAACACATACCACAGTTCATCAAGAGTAGTGACTGTCGTATTGTGACGAGTAAGTTGCTCGGCCAACATTGACCAGACGTTTTGTGTGAGATCTGGAGAATGTGCTGGCCAAGGCAGCAGTAGAACATTTTCCGTATTCATAAAGGCCCGTACAGGACCTGCAACATGCGGTCGTGCATTATCCTGCTGAAATGTAGGACTTCGCAACGATCGAATGAAGGGTGAAGCGAAGGGCCGTAACTCATCTGAAATGTAACGGCCACTGTTCAATGTGCCGTCGATGTGAACAAGAGGTGACCGAGACGCGTAAACAATGGCACCCCATACCATCAAGCCTAGTGATACGCCAGTATGGCAATGACGAATACACGCTCCCAATGTGCGTTCACCGCGATTTCGCCAATCACGGATTCGACCATCATGATGCTGTAAACAGAATCTGGATTCATGCGAAAAAATGATGTTTTGCCATTCGTGCACCCAAGTTCGTCGTTGCGTACACCATCTTTGGCGCTCCTGTCTATGATGCAGCGTCAAGTGTAACCACAGCCATGGTCTCGGAGCTGAAAGGTCATGCTGCTACAAACGTCGTCGAACTGTTCGTGCATATGTTTGTTTTCTGGCAAACGTCATCATCTGTTGACTCAGGCATCGAGACGTGGCTGCACGATCCGTTACAGCCATGCGGATAAGGTGCCTGTCATCTCGACTGCTAGTGATACAGGCTGTTGGGAGTCAGCACGACGTTCCGTATTGCGCTCCTGAACTCACCGATTCCATATTCTGCTAACAGTCATTGGATCGCGTCCAACGGGAGGAGCAATGTCGCAATACGCAAACCGCAATCGCGATATGCTACAATCCGACCTTTATCAAAGTCGGGAACCTGATGGTACGCATTTCTCCTCCTTACATGAGGCATCACGACAACGTCTGACGAGGCAACGCCGGTCAACTGCTGTTTGTGTATGAGAAATCGGTTGGAAACTTTCCTCATGTCAGCACGTTGTAGGTGTCGCCACCGGCGCCAACCTTGTGTGAATGCTATGAAAAGCCATTCATCACAGCATCTTCTTCCTGTCGGTTAGTTATCGAGGTGTAGCAATTTTAATATCCAGGAGTGTATCTGATATATATAGTTTCCCTTTTCCTCCTTTTCACATATAGTTATGTCGGTGTATGTTTAATACATCCCCTGAAATGAAAATTAGTAAACACTCAGTATTTATTGTTGAAACAGTATGTATTGAGTACGTTCAATGATTACATCAATAGCTTAAGGTGTTGCAAATGATTGGTAAAGGAAGGGAAGGAAGAAGGATAGGAAAGAAGGGATTGACAGTGGCCGCATTTGGGCACTGATATTAAGCAATGGCGACAAGTGAAAATGTGAGTCGGACCGGGAATCGAACCCGGGTTTCCCGCTTCGGATCAGCGGTCGCCTTAACCACTTGGCCACCCTTGCTCGCCTCCCGTCCGTCGCAAATTCTCACAAATCGCACGCTATGTTTGTAGCGCCCCTAATGTCCATGCCCTCTTACACTCGCCATTAAGGATTCCCGTGCGAGATCCGACGTTTGACGGCATCTGCGGTGAAATAACTGAAGGTCCGACGTATGACGGCATCTGCGGTGAAATAACTGAAGCTAACGCCGTCTTCGCGTTTAAATACTTATTGTATTGGTGTGGTGTCTGTTCTTTCGGACGTCCGAAAGAACAGACACCACACCAATACAATAAGCTTAGCCGGCCGCGGTGGCCGAGGGGACTGAGGCGCTCCAGTCACGGTCTGCACGGCCACTACGGGGTTCGAATCCAAATGACACTGCTTGCCTTATAACGCGATGGTCTCTGAGGCCGTCTGCGCTTTGTGGACGTCCAGAATCACATCTACGAGAGTGAGAATGTTCACCTGACCACTGCAGCCAACATCGTTGCATAACTGACCCAGCACATCAAAATTGTAATTCTTGGAAAAGTCCATTCCGCCGATCGGAGAGTCACAATTTGAAGCCATTCAAATTAGCTGACTTGGTTGTAGGTAGTACGAATCCATACTCATCCGTAGCATGGCGCTCGCATGCGTCTCCCTTTGAAATGATCTGACAAGGGGATCATCGGAAGTGTAAATGACGGATATTGATGGGTGTCGGATATGTTGTAGAGGGATATACCCTGAGTATGAGAGAACCTGGTTTTCATTAGTGACGGGCATTGGGTTTCGATAAAATTGATTTTAACTCACTAGCACGCTGTAAGATGCGTAACGTTAGCCGTGTTCTAACCAAGTGAGCGTGCCGCAGCGGGTAAGGTCTCCAGCTGCCACGCTAGAGGTACCGTCCGATTGTTGTTGTTTTTTTTTTTCATTTCATTTTACAGTCTATCAACAAGCAAGTGCATTGTATGAAATTAGTAAGAAATATTTAATTTTGCTACAGTAATTTTATTTTCACGTCATTATTACATAATCTTACTTCGCAATCGCCTGCATCGCTTGCTATGCCACAACATAAAAACGGATGACATTTGTCGTAAAAGCAACCGAAAAAGAATTTTTTTCAGCACCATGCATATTTCATAAAACTGCTGTCTTGCAGGGGGCACGCAATTTTTAAGAGCGATACCGGAGGACATAGTTAATTCGAAAATAGTTCCCTTTCATTCCTTAACTTCGAAGCAAACCATGTGTATTTTATTACCTTTCAAAAATCAGATGCCTTGAACTGATGAAAAATTAATGAACCTAAATTTCTGGGTAAGAGACCACCTGATATACAGAACTCTGCTTTTATTTTTGAGCCAAAACTGTTGCAGCACCTCTGTGCCATCAAAATGTTCAAATGTTTGTAGAGCTTATGGGACTTAACTACTGGGTCATCAGACCCTAAACTTACAAACTACTTATGAACTAGCTGCAACTAAGGATGGCACAAATATCCATGCCCGAGGGGGGATTCGAGCCCCCGACCGTAGTGGCCGTGCAGACCGTGACTCTTTGCCATCACCAGAGGGTTTTTTCTATGTATTACTGCCTTGTTTTTGCATTTCGTGTTGATGTAAGCCCCTTTTTACACACTTCGACAATGGTAACGCTTTATTTTGGAGCACAGTTTCTCTTCCGCTTTTCTGTGGACCACACACAAGCAATAAACATATTTTGCAGATTTTTCTCATTCACCATCACTCCACAATGCCACGGAATTTTCTCTTTCACCATCACTCTACACTCTGTCAAAAGCTACCGTGGATGCTTTGTTATATGGCTATAATAACAAATGTCCGCGCAGACAGTCCGTTTTCTGTTTGACTGTTCATACACAATTTAAACTTTTTAATAATTTCACACAATTTATACTGTTTATTATTATTCTCTAAAATAAAATGTAAAAAAAAAGTTGGACTATTCTGATAAGAAAGCCAAGGCTCGTCGCTAAAAGAACCAGGTAGCCTCAAACTCAGGGTATGTCCCTCTACAACATATCCGATACCCATCAAAATGCGTTATTTACATTTCTGGTGCTCCTCTTGTGAACCTTATTCCCTATTAAAGGGTACACAGAGGTGCCGCTCTGGGAGCCATATCACTAAGCAATTGTTGGAAGACGACGTTGAAACCAATGTTAGTAAATCTACAATCCCCCAGGTAGCATCTACAGTCGTCGGATCGAAATCCACGTTGTTTTTCTAGCTGTATCAAGCTTACTCCGTGCATGTATAAGGCAATTAGGCAAAATCACCTTCAGGGGTACGTCTCTGAACTGGATGCGTTTTTAGAATTATGTTCCCCCTCACAGTATTAAAGATCTGTAAATGAGACGTAGCTCAAAAATTTACACGTAATTAGGGTTATTAGACAAAACATTTTCCAGGAAATCAATTAGATATTCTTCATATTTTGGTATTGACAGCAATATTTATAATGATATAAAAAACTGAACACTATTTCACTGAAGTACCACTTTCTTTTGTACCACTGACGGTACAGCTTGTAAGAAGAGTCAGAGTACAGATAACATTCAGGTAACTATTATATGCCTATAGTTTCCCTGATGCTGATCTATGAAAATACAAGTAATTCATTTTACTGCGACAAAAATATTAAAAATTTAGCTAAAAAGTATCACTGACATCATGTTATAACTTGTTTAACAAATGTTAGGCAAGGAAGGTAGAGGAGGTGATTCTAATTACCTGTAACAATCTTTTAGGTTAACTTCAGTAATTTAGGAGAAAAGTGAACTTGAATAATGAAAAATCAAGTTCTTCGGCAATAGCGAAAGATGATTTACAGAGTTATTAACTTACCACTATGCTATTTCAGAACTTTCCAGCTGCATACGCAAGTTTTCCATCTGTTTTCTGCCGGCCACGGTGGCCGAGGGGATTGTTGCGCTCCAGTCACGGTCTGCACGGCCACTAAGGTCGGGGTTTCGAATCCCCCCTCGGGCATGGATATTTGTGCCGTCCTTAGTCTTAGCTAGTTCATAAGTAGTTTGTTAGCTTAGGGACTGATGACCCCGTAGTTAAGTCCCATAAGTTCTACAAACATTTGAGCATCTGTTTTCTTATCCTCCCGACTCTTTCACTTCACATTTTTCATTGTCCTGCCTTTCGTGGTAGCAGATTATGCAGCTGTCTGTGAAGCGGAGACCCGCCGACTATCAGTGGCACTTACAATTAGACCTGAAGCCATATTCCTTCACGCCTGAATATTTAGTTTCTTCAAAACCATCATTGAATTTTATTATTCCATATATTACATCTGCCGTCACACTGTCAGCCCCCAACAAATATAGTTTTGGGCATTCCTTACCACATGCATATGTTGAATCTTTCATTTACAGACATGCCATATTTCTTCAATAGATTTGTATTTGACAGCACAGGAAACACACACACTCGCACAGAAACAAAACAAAACAACACAAAATAACTTCAGAACACACGCGTTACAATTTCCGTAAGCAGGATGAAGGCAAATGTATTCTAAGATCTTTGTTTACAGTTGAACCATAGTTTTCTCGACATGCCTGTACTTCGGTTCCGGCAGTCAGCGCGTTCTCATATGTGTTTATGAACCATAACTAACGAAGGGGAAACCTAGTTTGTGTGTGTTTCTGTGTCTGTCAACGAGCCTGTGCTTTGGGTAAGTTACTCGATCCCTGTTATGTGACTAGGGCTGCAATTTTATGCCTTGTCCTATTACGATTAACACAACATTTGATACATATGACGGCTTTTATTGAGATAAGTAGGCCTAAGACCTAATCAGGGGACCGTAGTTTTGCCCATACCGATCGACCATTAAACAAGCAGGGGAGAGCCATAGGAAAGTTGGAAGCGGGATAGAGACAGACGGAATTGGCTGCAGCTTTTGGAGTGTTCCAAAGTGTAGTTTCCAGAACCTGGATGCGATTTGAGAGAACAGGAACCGTTAAAAGAAGGCGAGGGCAAGGTTCTTCACGGTAGAAATTCTCCACGTTGAGATTTGCTGTGTGCTTGTAGCTGACGGGAGGCCAGCGAGCAGGCCGACGTTGGTGGCTTGTTCCAGCTTAGGATTTTCCATTTCGTTTCCGGTGAGGGGAGAGAGGGACAATGGCGAGTGCCAGGCACAGTGCAGTGGACAGCGTGAAATAAAATATTCTAATACTACTGGCATTTGAAGTAATACGGTGCAGTTAGGAACCATTAAGGCCCTCATTACAAAATAGCATGTTGACAAATAAACAATACATTAGCTGATATAGTCACATCTGACGTAATATGTTTAATTGACAATGTAAAGTAATAAATTATCAATGAATACGAGACAGTTACCCAACTAGCATGGCAATGATTGTTTATAAAAATAATATATTAACTATTCCTCATTTTATTTTCAATTAATCTTGTGTATTTTATCTTGAAGTATTCAGTTAAATCACTTATCTGTGTCGTAAGAAATTGCACTATTATGATAAATAGTACAAAGTATGTTTATACCAATATAAAAACCTAAGAAGACAATTTATTTAATGTGTAATGTAATTATTTTGATTTTAAGTAAAGTTTTAGAAATGTATTGGCTGAGCGCTGTACGTTGGCAAATCGGTTAGAATAGCTAACATGGGGAAGTTGATGACGTAGGGGAAAAAACCCCGGCCATTGAGCTTTTGGCGCGCGCGCGCGTGAGGGCAGGAAGTGAGGAGACGCGAGCACGTGGGGAGCTGGCCGGGCGGCGTCGCTCTGCATCAGTCGGCATGTGGACCTCGAGGTGGAGGTTATAGATTTGTGTGTGGCAATCGCCACGTGTGGATGCTCGTCGTAGACTGCACCAAGTTAAATCGAGTGCTACTGTGTATTTGTGATTATTTAGCCGGCGGAACAAGGTGTGCATCGCATTGAATTAAAGTGACTGTGATTTGTTAATGTAACACGTGTCGTCGCATAGGCATGAATATAAACGGTGTTTGAGACAGCCACATGGTGTTAAAACAATTTGCGACAAATACTCATTTTTGTCTGGGGGCTCACGAGGTATAACTTTATTTGATAAATGTGCCAACGTACAGACGTATCAGGCACATGATTCTGAGATTGTGAAATAAACAACATAAAGTGAACTTTCACGTGTTTTCAAAAATAGTAGATAGTACACCCTTTTCTCTCATGAACTTGATTTTATTATGAATTTGTTTTGTTAATCTTATGCAGGGAAGGAAAGCTGCGAACGTGTGATATCATCCTCTAGAAAACGAGTCAAACAGTCGCAATCACAGTTCCAGTGTTTTTGCATGTTTAGGAATTTGGTTCGCAGCTGGTGGTTGTGAGATTTAAAAATTATTTCTCCATTTTAAACTCTCACCCCGACCTTCACGCTCGCAATGAGCTGAATGTAATGCAGCTGCAACGCACCCTCCAAGCCAACAATAGGACGAATGATATCACACAAACACTCCGAAATCGTATTCGGGTACATGACCTCTAGGCACGGAGACTCCTGTGTGTGTCCCATTAAAACCATGATACAGTTTATCCCGCTGACAGTGGGCGGAAGAACATCAGTATTGGAGTTTTAACTAATTCACAGAAGAGTCAAGATTTTGTGTTGAGCTGGAGAATTGTCGTTACCTCTTCTGGAGAGAACGTGGAACTCGGAACACTGTTGATGTATCAAGTGTGTCGAATATCGAAATAGCACCCCATCAAAGAACGCTAACCGGAACGATACTGTTGTGGCGTCGCTATTGGCCACAACGCCGGCAGTCCAGGCAAGTCGTCGCGCCACTACAAGACGGGCGGTAAGTCGCTCTATGGTACTTCGGCCCCCGGTGGCACCCGCAGTCTCTGTACCTCTTTGCTTGCTCCGCGCGCCAGCAACACGACAGTTCGATCCAGGAATTCAAGAGAGGAGATATAACTACGAAAGCCAACTATCTGCCTTTAGCACAAGCCCGAACAGTGTATGTACTATAGCCAGGACTCTTAATGATACTTTGCAGAACAGTGTAATAGTTAGGAACAATTTTACATTCACAAGCACAGCAAAGTTAAGTATTCATTTCATCTTGTAAATCAATTATCGGTGGACTGATGAATTCTTTTAGTTACAGACCCATCTCCACTTTCTTGCGAGTCGCGGTCTACCTCCTGCTCCCGCTGCATCCCAAGACATAAAGTATCCTGCCTTTTACCGCAGTCTAATGGTGATATATAAATATCAAGTAAACAATGTCCAGAGACATACCCCGATGTTTATGAAAGGTATTAAACTGAAGGTGCAATATAGAATCCAGGCTGTGACATAAATTTTAATTCTATGCCTCACCTTCAGTTTAATAGGTTTATTAGATATAGAGACAAAATATGTGTCGCAATATTGCTTATTTGATATTTACAGTAATGTATCGAGTTTAATTCAAAACTGTAATTGTTTTATGTTGCGCTAATTGCCGCTTAGCAACGTGTAAACGTTTGTCATGTTACTTGAATATTATATCGGATTTTATGGGGAACATTAACGCCATCCGCTATTCATTTAACAAGATTATAACTAATGAAAGTTCCAGATCACTCCTTAACTTTATTAAATAGCGCTACAACTGTTTCAACATTTTGTCATTATAAAGCGCGTGTACAATGTTTTGACGTTATATACTAACATCTGGCGTGACTGTTGTAAAAACTGCAGTAAAATAATAATGTATTTTGCAGTTGGATACGTTTTTTTAGCTGCCAGTTTTATGTAGTTTGTTACACTAAAACGATAACTTACACAATACTTGTATTTTGTATAATTAACTACAAAGCTGCCAAATATATATGTGAACATGTATGTATGTAGATATGTATGTAAACATCTTTGACAGAACTGTTGTTAATTACACAAAATATAAGTTTTCTGTAAATTAACGCTTTAGCTTAACACGCTGCATAAAACATGGCAGGTAAGAAACGTATCCATCTCCAAAATACGTTATTATTTCACTGCAGTTTTTACAACAGTCACGCCAGATGTTGGTACATAACGTCAAAACATCGTAGACGCGCTTGATAATGACAAAATTTTGAAACCGCTGTAGCGCTAATTAATGATGTTAAGCAGTGATCTGAAACATTAATTACAATGTCATTCAACGACATTTATCACACTGCAGGCCCAACAATCAGGAAGATTATAACTAATGTTTCCAACTATCGGTCCATATTCTTTGTTGCGTCCAGCATCGCCGTATTCCTTTGCCTGGCACTAATAAAACTAATCAGTCGGCGTTGAAGTGCCAGCGGCTGCCTATCCGACTCTAGAACAGGTTGGGGCACAACATCTACATATAAATCTACATGGGATAGTCTGCAAATGACATTTAAGTGTCTGGCAGAGGGTTCATCAAACCACCATTATACTATTTATCTTCCATTCCATTCTCGAATAGCGCGCGGGAAGAAAGAACACCTGAATCTCTCCTTTCGAGCTCTGATTTCTCGTATTTTATTCTCATGATCATTTCTACCTATATAAGTGGGAGCCAACAATATATTTTCGCATTCGGAGAAGAACGTTGGCGATTGGAGTATCGCAAGTAGACCACGCCGCGGCGATAAGCCCCGTTGTTGTAATGATTCCCATCCCAGATTTTGTATCATTTCCGTAACGCTGTCTCCCCTGTATCGCAACAATACGAAACTAGATGCCCTTCTTTGGATTCTTTCGATGTCCTCCGTCAAATCCACCTGATAAGAATCCCACACTGGGCGGCAATACTCCAAAAATGGACGGACAAGCGTAGTGTATGCAGTTTCTTTTGTGGTTCTGTTGCATCTTTTAAGGGTTCTGCCAATAAAATGCAGTCTCTGGTTCGCCTTTCCGACGATATTATCTACGTGTTCTTTCCAGTTTAAGTCTGACGTAATAGGCCGGCTGCGTTGGCCGAGGGGACTGAGGCTCTTCAGTCACGGTCTGCACGGCCACTACGGTCGGGGGTTCGAATCCCCCCTCAGGCATGGATATTTGTGCCGTCCTTAGTTGTAGCTAGTTCATAAGTAGTTTGTAAGTTTAGGGACTGATGACCCCGTAGTTAAGTCCCATAGACTCTACAAACATTTTAACATTTTTTGAACATTTGACGTAATAGTAATTCATAGGTATTTTGTAGAGTTTACGGCCTTCAGTTTTGATTGATTTATCTTGTAAACAAAGTTTAACGGATTTCTTTTCGTACTCTTGTGCATGACTTCACTCTTTTCATTATTTAGAGTCAATTGCCAATTTTTACACCATAGTGATATCTTATTCAGATCGTTCTGCAGTTATTTTTGATTTTCAGATGATTTTACTAGACGTTAAATGACGGCGTCATCTGCAAACAACCTAAGAGAGCTACTTAGATTTTTGCCTAAATCGTTTATGTAAATAAGGAACAGCAGAGGAGCAATAACACTACCCTGTGGAACTCCCGAAATCACCTCTGTTTTAGTCTATGCCTTACCGTCGATTACTACGAACTGTGTCCTGTCTGACAGGAAATCCCCTATCCAATCGCAAATCGCAGTGTCCATGTCAACGAAAGAGTGATGAACGTCAACAGATGGGACTATCTACCTGCGAGCAAAGGTAGCCGCGCGCGGCATTGCCGAGAGCGGAACGGTGTCGGCGTGAATTCGCAGGATCCGCTGGTGTCTTAAGCGCCGGGCCTGGGCGGCAGGATTAAAGGACAGCGCAATCAGCAAATGGACGCGGCGCGGCGGCGGGCTCCCGCCTGTCCTCCCTCGGAATTACCGGGCGCCGCCGCTGCTTTTGACAGCTTTAAATTGATTAAGGACTTTGCGAGCGCTTAACGGCTTAGCCGTCATCGCTGCACTCCGGTTCCGTTCGCAGCTAGGTGGCGATTGCCCCGCGCTGGCAGGCGAAGGTAACGACGCTGCCGATACCGACGCTGCGAGGCGGAGGAACTCTGCCAGAGCGACGCAAATTTTGTTAGCAGTGCACCGAGGAGGTCTTCAGTTGCTTAAGTGGCGGCCAGAGAGCGAGTAGCTAGTTTCAAGAGTCATTCGGGGCGCCTCACTTTCACTTGATTCAAAATTCTCCTTGACCTGCTCGGTTCATTGCATTGTGACGAAACACCAACTGAGTACACATCTTCTTATCATTACGTGCAGGGGGATGCAGAAGGACGTGAATATTTCGACAGACGAATAACACTACAAATGATGAAGGGAAGAAATTTAATTCATAGTAATTGAAATTTTAGAACTAGGCAATTTACAGAACATTGATGTCATTTAAATATTTTCATTTAGATGGCCTTCTCTGCTGTGGAGATTCGTTATTGACTGCTGCAAAATCTCAGAAGCAATACTGTGAATTTCATCGCGAATTCTCGGTTTACCGCATCCAATGTTCTTGGTCGAGTCGTGTAGACTTTGCTCTTGAGGCAGATTTGCAAGAAAAAAGAATAAATCTGCCGATTTCGGGGTCCAAACAATATTACCGAATCATGACATCACACGGTTACCGAACAATTCTGGCACACATGCCATTGACTACTGTGCAGTGTGATGTTGCTCCGTACCGTTCAAACGAGACCGCGAACCTTTGGAAAGGTGTTCTGTGCATTTATAACGAAAGTTCATAACGTAACGATATGCATTGACAGTTGTGTTTGCCGCGGCGGATTAGCCACGCGTACTGGAGCGCCGTGTTGCGGTGCGCGCGGCCGTCCGCTGTCGGGGCTTCGAATCCCCCCCCCCCCCCTGGGGCATAGATGTTTTATCGTCTTTATTATAAGGTAGTTCATAAGTAGTTTGTCAGTTTAGGGACTGATGACCCCATAGTTAAGTCCCTTAAGCTTTACAAACATAAACACAGTTGTTGTGTTTCCCTATTTATTTGCGAACAAATACGCTCCGATAATCGCATGTGATGAAACACCACACCATACTGTAACATTACTAGCGTGTAAAAAGCGTTTACGAACGTCGTTCCGAATTGTATTTTCCCTGTAACGGTAGTTCTGTTTATTCAAATAAACTGTGAGATGTAAATGTGCTTCATTTGACATCCAACACTTTTTTAGAAATTCATCGCCATACTTTGTTTTTGTTATCGTCTACTGACTCCCAAACGCAATCGGTATTCGTTGTCCTTCATCTACAGGGCCCATTTGTACGCATGAAATTTTAAATCAAGATGAAGGACTCTGCAAACACTCTCCCGCGACATACCAACCACTGCTGCTTGCTTACAAATTGTACGCCGTGAGCTCCGCAAGACAGACTCTTGTACACCATTACTGTTTTCTGTAGAACGCGCACTTCTTGGTCGTCCTTTTTGTTTCTTCTTGAAAGTACATCCAGTTTCTTCAAAGTTATTTCCAACAGTTTATTGTGTGTTTCGACGGAACTGCATCACGGCGTCCGAAATTATTCAAATCAAATGTTTGTATAGCTTATGGGACTTAACTACGGCCGGCCGCGGTGGCCGAGGGGACTGAGGCGCTCCAGTCGCAGTCTGCACGGCCACTACGGTCGGGGGATCGAATCCCCCCTCGGGCATGGATATTTGTGCCGTCCTTAGGATTAGATAGTTCTTAAGTAGTTTGTAAGTTAAGTTCAACGGGGTCATCAGTCCCTAAACTTACAAACTACTTATCAACTAACTAATACTAAGGACGGCGCAAATATCCATGCCCGAGGGGGGATTCGAACCCCCGACCGTAGTGGCCGTGCAGACAGTGACTGGAGCGCCTCAGTCTCCTCGGCTACCGCGGCCGGCTCCGAAATTATGAAACCGGTGAAATTCCCTATGCGCCGCTACCAAACTATTATTGTTTTTATACAAACGTTTTATGGCTAACGCATGCTGTTGTCCGTTACTGAAATCACCGTGCGCATTGAGCGCTATGCTACGATACGCGAGGCTGCTCCACTTCGGGAGTTTGAATCCCACTCGGCAAGGATGTTTGTGTTGTCTTTAGAATAGGTTAGTTTATAAGTGGTTTGTAAGTTTAGGGATTGATGACCCCGCAGTTAACTTCCATAAGCTTAAACATTTGAAAATTTTTTTTATAAGTGAAATGTCGGAGTGTTTACTCGCTAACTGTCACGAATCTGCAGTGGTGCCACCTGCCCATCGCTGCCACTACTCATTTCAAATATTTATCTTATTCCGTGTCACCGTATATCCAGAGACTGAAAAGTCCCATAATCACTCCAGTATTCAAGAAACGCAATAGGAGTGATTACAGACGTATATCACTGACGTCATTTTGCAGCAGGATCTTAGAATATATTCTTTTCTGAAACAATTATGAACTACCACGAAGAGAATGACCTATTAACAAATAGTCAACACGGATTCAGAAAGTATCGTTCTTCTGAAACACAGAAGCTCTTTACTCACGTGAGTACATGAGTACTTGCAACAAATTATGAAATTGCCTGTTTTACTTTCACTGCTGATAACATCAGTAACGTTTTGGTGTTCAGTCAGTAGTTATGTTCTACGAGAATTATATTGTGACATAAAACAAAATGTTCAAATGTTTGTGAAGTCTATGGGACTTAACTACGGGGTTATCAGTCCCTAAACTTACAAACTACTTATGAACTAACTGAGACTAAGGACGGCACAAATATCCATGCCCGAGGGGGGATTCGAACCCCCGACCGCAGTGGCCGTGCAGACCGTGACTGAAGCGCCTCAGTCCTCTCGGCCACCGTGGCCGGCGACATAAAACAAACACTTAAATTTATCTCCACTATGTCTCATTACATGACATTGTTTCTGAAGTAGATAGTCCTTATTGTTAATTTATAAACGTATATGTACATTAAATTTATTCCTTACCTTTCAGAATGAAAATAACAGTCAGGGTGATAACTGGCCACACGCTCATCGTCTCGACAACGACGACTCCGTCTGATGATGATTTCAGAGCAGATCGAAACCGGTCATACTATTATTATGTAAAAACATTTTGCGAACGTGACTATTATTTTCATTCTGAAACATAGAGTTCGCTGACTTTCCAACAGGAAAGTATGTTTTCCAAACTCATACATCCTATCATTCTTACGACATATACAGTGGTAGAAAAAATGAAATAAATAACCTGCATTATACTATATACTGTTGTAACTTCCTACTACAGTGTACGTGTTAACACAGAGAAGCGACCGCTGCGCATAATTGACGTACGAAAGTTTGGAAGTAGCCTATGCTTTGCGTTTTGTTCTGCGATGGTCAATATAAACGTTCTGTGAAGTGTTTGATCACTCAGACTAACAAAATCATCAAATGTTTGTAAACCAATTGGACTAAATTGCTATGATCATCATTCCCTACACTTACGAACTACTTAAACTAACCTGTGCCAAGGACGAGACACACACACACACACACACACACACACATACACGAGCGCGCCTTAGGGATAACTCGAACCTCCGACGGGAAATGTCCCCAGTCAGCAGCATGACACCTTAGACCACACGCCAATTCCGCGCGGCTCCGTCTCCGACTTCCAAAGAGGGTGATGGATGTGCGCTTTTAGTGGGAGCAGCTATGACGAAAACGGCTGCACTCTAACATTTCACCAGCGACAATATCCTCGTATAAACAGCGTACATAAAACACAGTTAACCACCATGGACGAAGAGGAATAGTGAGCAAAATCCGAGGTTCACTGAAAACGCCCGAAGAGAACTAAAAAGCTATTGTGGTCAGAAGACGTAAAATTACCTCGTGAAAAGCGCCTGTAAATCTCAACACTTACTTCAGTAATACTGTTTCTATAAAACAATATCGCTGGAGCTGAGCATTCATGGAAGGGATACGGTTACTAAATCTGTAATAACGAAATTGAGGACAAAGCCGCGAAGCAAGTGGTGTCGCGATCGTAACACATGGCCAATTAATGACTGGAAACAAATGAATAGTCAGAAGTATCATCGTTTACATGGCTTCCTACAAACAACCATGTTCATGTACCTAAAATCCCAAAACCCCACGCCTGCTTCCAACAGGCAAGAATTGGGAAGCTTCCGTCCTTATTTACATCTAGATATATATCTGCATGTGATACTCTGCAAACCACATTTAAGTGCCTGGCAGAGGTTCACCGAACATTTATACTATTCATCTCCTATCTCATTCTCGAATAGCGAGCGGGAAGAAAAAACATCTGAATCTCTCCGTTCGAACTCTGATGTCTCATATTTCGTTCTGATGATCATTTCTACCTATGTAGGTGGGTGTCAAGAATATGTTTTCACAGTCGGTGAAGAAAGTTGGCGATTGGAATTTCGTAAGTAGCCCACGCCGCAGCGATAAGCGCTGATTCCCATCCCAGATCCTGTATCATTTCCGTGACACTGTCTCCCCTGCATCGTGACAATACAAAACGAGCTGCCCTTCTTTGTACTCTTTCGACGTCCTCCGTCAAACTCACCTGATAAGAATCCCACACTGAGCAGTAATACTCCAAATGAGGACGAACAATCGTAGTGTATGCAGTCTCTTTAGTAGTTCTGTTGCATCTTTTAAGCGTTCTGCCAATAAAACGCAGTTTCTGGTTCGCCTTTCCGACATTATCTACGTGTTCCTTCCAGTTTAAGTCTGATGTAATAGTAATTCCTAGGTATTTAGTGGAGTGTATAGCCTTCATATTCGATTGATTTATCCTGTAAACAAACTTTAATGGACGATTTCACACTTCTCATTGTTTAGAGTCAACTGCTAATTTTTACACCATACTGATATCTCATTTTAATCGTTCTGCAGTTGGTTTTGATCTTCAGGTGACTTTACTAGACGAAAAATGACGGCGTCATCTCCAAACAAACAACCTAAGAGAGCAGCTCAGATTTTCCCCCAAATAGTTTATGTAGATAAAGAACAGCAGAGGACCAATAACACTACTCTGTTGAACGCCAGATATCACCTTTGTTTTAGTCGATGCCTTACCATCGATTACTACAAAGTGTGTCCTTTCTGACAGCAATCCCCTATCCAGTCACAAATGTGGGGAAATATCACATAACCCCGCAATTTGAGTAAAAGCCTTTTGTGAGGTACGGTGCAAAAACCTCTTGGAAATCTAGAAATACGGAATAAGTGTGAGAACCGTTGTCGGTACGACTCATCACTTCGTGTGAGTAAAGAGCTAGTTGTGTTTCACATGAACTATTTGGTATCTATATCTGTTTCTGCAATTACCCACATTGCTGGGTTAACTGTGAATGAAAATCTCACCTTCCTCGACAACAAACTGCTGATATGCCTAATATATTGCTAACAAACACTGCCACATTTCAAAATTATAAAGTACCGCACGCACGGCCAAAAATTTGGTTTGTACAGCATCAGACAATTATCAAAACTCTCCGTTGGACTGCAAAACACCAATTCGAAACACAATGAACCGTAATGGATAGTTTTAGAAGAAAGAGTGAGGGCCAAATCCACAGCTCCAGCGTTGTGGAAGTAATTAGCGGGTGTTCCGATACAAGAATGCATTAAATTCTGTTTGAAACTATAAAGACACTTTATGAATCTGTTCCTTGAATAAGTACAACTGTTGTCAAAGCTAACGGTGAGCTAACTTATTACCAATAAATAATTATTAAGTGGTAGGTTTTTAAATTATTTTGTCCACCCCATATAGAAACACAGGGTGAAATGTATTTGGCTGATACGCGACTAGCGCCCACTTCTAACTGTTTTATATTTGTTTTATTGTGCGTTTATTGCAAGAGCCGTTAATCCAATAATATCTGATAGCTTGAAATTGTGCATTCAAAGTACACTCTCACATAAGCGTCATACAGCAGCTTTGTCGTTCCATTGAACTGGACAAGTTGAAACTGATCCACCAATATGTATAAATATTGTCCTGCGTTACAATTTTACCGAACATGAGAGGAACATCGATATGTTGACAGTTATTAAATAATCAAAGTTTCGGACCCCATTTATTACTTCTTGGAAATACGATATTGTTTTCTTTCTGACTAAACAATGGCGATCTTCAGCTGCATCATCTCCATATCCCTGTATCTTGCAGTCTACGAAGCAGTGCTGAGATGTCACGATCGCCGTCTCCAGCCTCCCGATGACTGGTGACAGTTTTCCATTCAGTATTTGGTTTCTGGTAGACAAAGGAATTCCCTGGGGAATTCTCGTCTGTGCCTGGTGAGGCTTCTGCATCGCCGGCCGCGGTGGCCGAGGAGACTGAGCCGCCCCAGTCACGGTCTGCACGGCCACTACGGTCGGGGGTTAGAATCCCCCCTCGGGCATGTATATTTGTGCCGTCCTTAGTATAAGGTAGTTCATAAGTAGTTTGTAAGTTTAGGGACTGATGACCCCGTAGATAAGTCCCATAAAAAAAGGCTTCTGCATTACGACCGCTCTCGGCTCGTCCAACTGGGATAGTCGGCAGCCACAAAACTCTAAGTTTTTATCTATCCTCGTATAGAAGTGTGTCCATGATTAGTCCCACTATGAAAATGCTCTACAAAATGGACCACGAGTCAGAATGACTGCAGATTTCAACTGAACTTAATTGTCGAAGGAGGAAAAGCAATAGCAAAAAAATAGTTTCTAACTTTATCAGTAAATGGCTGTGAAAGCGGCATAGCGAAAGTGGATGCCGACATAGCGAAAGTGGATGCCGACAAATGATGTCCTCGTCATGCACAACTTGTGGTACTGTTAGTGGAAAGTCGATCCACCACGACAAGGTCGTACGACATTTGATGGGGAAAAATGGTATAAATTGTCCTTGGTCCAAAAACCGCAGAAAAATCACGTAATGTAGAAACTGTTAATTATCAAGGAAGATCCGCAAGTCATGTTCAATATACTACCCACCGATGAACAGCATGTTCCACAACAGACCGCATTGTGTCAAGGATCTCAAGGTGAATATGTTGTGGAATACGTGACTTTAATTCAGCCAGATTCGCTAATTGAACACAACTGCCAAATAGTCCCACAGCCAGAAGACACACTGATTGGTGTCCAGTGACATTGACGGCGAGGCCATAGAAAACTGACGGTCGGCAATTCGGTCGTTTCGGTAAATGGCTCTTGAGAAATTGCTTCACTGGATTTGGAAAGTGCGCGAGGTGCGCCATCGTGCAAGAAAAAGATATATTCAAACAACCACCCTGTTGAAGGCTTGAAATGACGTGGTAGCGTGGAAGATCGTTATGCCGGTTATCAGTGATGGTTAGGAGACCTGCAGGAGTCTTCTCCTGGAAAAAATGGGCCCTATGATAGAGTATGCTGTGAGCCCGCAGCACACAGTTACCTTTCCAGAATGAAGCGACACTCACCCTTATCCTGCAGTTTTGCTTCATCTTTCCACAAGATGTTCCATGGCTAATGGCTTTGGTCCTCTTCCACAAGTGCAAGAATCGTGTGTCTCGCTGGCCTGTCAGCAGGAACAACTCTTGCAGATGCGTTATTTTATACGGTTAGAGATGAAGAATATTGCGTAGAATTTTGTGTGCCGTGCTCGGAAGCATTTCTAATGATTCACGAATTCCACGTGCACCGCGGTCTTGCGGATAAGTGGTCGTCCCGCCTTCTAACGCCACGGCAACATCTTCTACAGAGTGCGAAGGGATTGATCCCTCCTCCGACACTTTGCACTTCAAACGGCCGTATTTCTTCAATCTCTTCAGCTTATTCCTCAGAGCCTTCAGACTCATCGGACCACATCCTATTTTCATGTTCTTTAATGTCAGAAATTTCCTTCTAGCTGCAACCACTAAGTGCTTTATAAAAGCTTCACAAGCAGAGCTCTATCCCGTAATGAGAGGCCCGTGACAAATAGCAATACGGTGCGAGCGACACGAAACCTGAGTGTTTATGCCAAATGCAATGTATCGTGCGCTTGTCCCGCGATTTTCATCTTACACTGCTTACAGCACGACATATTGAACAAGTTAGGATCCACTGATTATTAAAATTTTTGTGTTTGCCATGGCGATTACCCCTTCGTCAAGTAGGCTCTATGTTCAAAACTGCAGGCAGTGTGACCCGTAGTTTTTTTTTTTTTTTTTTTTCTTTTTTTTTTTTACAGCTATTTGAAAGTAGGACTTTAATTATACACACCCTGTACTTTTAATCGCGGTGTCCCAGTGGTTCCCGTAAATAACTATAGTTAACTGTCATCTGACGTGGTTCGTATTTGAATGGGACCACTATGGTAGTTACGTATCGCGTAAACATTATCAGATATGACAGTTGATAGACCGAGATTCATCGGAACAATACTTAGAGAAAGTGTGGTTTATCTACAAAGCATGTAGCTTAGACATTCGTTGAATCAATATTACCTATCAATCGTCAGTTGTGGGATTCATACCTCGTGGCATAGATCGAGGGAAAAGAGGTGATTCCTGCCTTACAAACTCATTTAGCATGCGCTGAAGATTCATGCCCATCATGGATGGGCTTCTGCCGAAGTTTCCCGAGGAGTCAATAAGTATTTTTCTTCCGACTAAAGAACCACTTGCAACAAGCTGCACCTCGTGGATGCCGATCCTGACTTGCAGTTAACCCTTTTCAACAACAACAAAAAATTGGACGCCAAAGGAAGGAAAGGACTGTCAAGGAAAGGCAAATATTTATCTCCCAAAGTAAAAATGGGCAATCAGAAAACATCCTAAATTGGCATCTGCTGCATTGTCTGCTCTTGCTGTTGATCACTTCGGAAAGGATATCACGTCTTCTAATTATATTATTATCAAAGACCACCGGCAAGAAGAACAGAATGAGTTTTGAATTTGCTCAGAGCACATAAGGAAGAAGACAAATTTATAGGACAAGGTATAAATCACAGACGAACGTAAAAATATTTCTGATAGAGGGCAGAATTGTTGTATGGAGAAGACCAAACTCTCGTACTTAGTTGGATTCCAAACATAGTTAAAGTACAATAAAGCATGGTAGTATGGGGGGAACTGGTTGCTTCTAATGTTGAGAAAGTTGTTTTGCTGAAAGTAACATGAATCGATTTCAGTATTTAAGTTTCATAAAGGAGAATGAGCAAAACGTCTGAAAGAGCAGACTCTATTTTTGATACTACGTCTATTATCCATCAATAATCAAAGAAATTTACATTAGCTGCCAGTGGGCATTCAAGTAAAACAATGCGGGAATATAATTTTCATAGGAGAAGTAAAAATTTTATGCTGAGCTGCGATCCAAAACCGGGCCACTAGCCTACTAGGCAATCACGTTGACCTCTATGGACACGGGCACGGAGATCTTCCTTAGCGCACCACCCGCCATATAAATAAAGATAAAAAGAACAATAACTGAGTTTCAACACTGGGCGCAAATTTATGGAGCTGCCACGACGTCTACTACGTTACCGTTTCGTTCGGATTTGTAATGCCCTGAAGAAGGCAAAACTTTGATTTTCTTATCTTACGGAAAGACCGTACACGTGTTCGTTTATATTTACTCCCGCTTGCACTGTGGCAAATTTTCTGGGAAATCGGATTGTGGCACGTGCGGTGTGCTCCTCGTTAGTAATTACCCTCCGTTAGATTTCGTACGTTTCTGTATCGCCGTAACATTGCTAGAAACGTGCGGGGATCATCCACCAGCAAACCGAGCGAGGTGGTGCACCTGTGACACAGGAATCGCATTCGGGAGAACGGTGGTTCAAATCCGCCTCCGGCCATCCAGATTGAGGTATCCGTAAATCTATCGAGGTGAATGACATGTTGGTTCCTGTGAAAGGCACGACCGATCTCTATCCCCATCATTACCGAAAAATCGGAGCGTGAGGTTCGGCTCTACTGACTAAGCCGTCGACGGGACGTTAAACCCTTAACTTTCTTTCCACCAGCAACATAAAAGATAAAGAACATCTGCTCGTTCGAAATATTCCGGGTTTGGGCATAAAATATTATACCATCAATGGAAGAAAGACGGTAAGAACATCGTAAGACTGTAAGACAAACCTATAAGATAAAACTTCGAGGCAACTGCGTACCGCATATCTCAGAACTTCCTTTCCCCTACAACATGTTCTCCGAAGTTTGGAGAAGGAAACAAACGGTCGAGACGGCGCTTCAATAGCGCGGAGCCTATGCGGCGGCTCAGCTTGTGGCAGCGTGCTGACGTCAGCGTGCGGTGGTCGGGCCGAGGTGGCGGAGACGCCTGGAAGACGGCCAGGCCGGAAGTGTGTGTGTGTGTGTGTGTGTGCTCGCGCGCTCATTGATCTCTGGCGAATCGTTGCCGCCTCACTCCGTTTCCTCCGTGAAATGGGACGTTCTGTAACTGGGCCGAGTAGCCGCCCAACACCTGCAGCGTCCCGCGGTAGGAAGGCAAACTCAGGTCAGCAGCAAAACACTGCAGTGCCGAGTCATGTTTCGTGATGTGCACTGGTCAAGGGCGTGTCTGACTGGTTTTTTTCTTTATTGGTATTTCATGCTAACTACGTACAGTCAGCAGGCTGTCAGCAGCATGATAACCGCTCTTCAGCCGCGTTAATATTACAACAGCGAACATGAAAATATAAAACATTGCCATGAATTAAAACATGGAGAATTTAAAATCTTTGACAAGTAGAAGTTGTTGGCGAAGACATGATAAAAACATGTAGCAAATTAAAAAATCTTGATCCACAGTGGCGATAAAATCACATTGAGAGACGACAGGTGACACGAAGAAAAATTAAAACGACAAATGCGACGCTTGTTTGTGACGGGTGGACGCACTGATAAAATACACTGATGCACTAAGAGACACACTGACACTGAACAACGCACCAGATCAAAAACTAGATTGAGCTGTTCTCAGGACAGCAGGGGTAGGGAGGGTGGAAGGGTAAGAAGCGCGGAAAGGGGTGAAGAATGAGCGCAAGGATCCAGGGCGGGAGGGGGAAGGGTGGAAGGGTGGAGGAGGGGATGGGGAGAAGGGGCGTTGCATCCATGGGGAAAGGGTTAGGGTTCGTAGGAGGGATAGATGTCGGGACGAAGGGCATCATCCTGGAGAGGGAGGTGGCGGAAGTGATCCTGGGATGGGATTTGGAGAGTATGCAGGTAGAGGGAGGGATTGATGTAATGTGATGGCGCGGCTGAGGCCTGGGATTGGTGACGTTGGGGTAGATCAGTGGATTGCGAGATTCTATTTTGCGGAAGATGTAGAAGAACCAAATATGTTCGAGAAATTGTAGGAGATGGGGGAAGGGGTTTCGATCGTACAGGAACCACATGGGGTAAGGGAGGCGGATGCTGTAGGCGAGGCAAAGGGCGCGGCTTGCAAGGACTTACAGGGTTTTTTATGTGGTAAGAGGGAGCAGAAACCCAGGCTGAATGGAAGATGTAAAGGACTGGACGCATGATGCACCTGTAGGTGTGGAGGATGGTGGAGGTGTTAAGGCTCCTGTCCGGCTGGAAACGTTTATGTAGGTTGAGGTGGGACATTTCTTTTTGTCGGATGTTGCGGTGGTGACGAGTCCAGGAGAGGGATCTGTCAAGGGTGAGTGAGGCCAAGGTATTTGAGAGTGGGGGTGTGACAGATCGGAAGATCGTAGAGGGTAATGTAAGAATCATGAAGGTGGAAGGAGGGGGTGGTCTGGCCTATGATGACTGCGTAGGATTTATCGGGATTGACAGAGAGGAGCCACGGGTTACAATAAGCAGCTAACTTGGTGAGGTGAGACTGGACTAAGTGCTGGGAGCGTGCATGGGAGGGGGCGAGGAAGGCGGTGTCGTCAGCGTACTTCAGGCGATGGACGGGAGGCTGGGGTTGAGGTATGTCTGTAGAGTAAATGAGGTAGAGGAGGACGAATCTTTGCGGCACCTCGATGCTGGGGAAAACCAAGGAGAGTGATGTAGGAGGGAGGGGGGGGGGGTAAGGAAGAAAGCAGTGAGGCGGACATAGTGAACTAGAAAGGCATAGAACTAGAGCTTGAAAAGGAGACTGGAATATCATACATGGTCATAGGCTTTCTTCATATCATGGGAGACAAAGATGGCAGAGCAACGGGAGTTAAGCTGGATGGAAAGGAGATGAGGGGAAGGAGCCGATCATCGGCAGAGAAGGTAGGTCAGAAACCACATTGGGGAGTAGCTGATGTTGGTAGAGGTGCTGGTGGATACGGCGGGAGAGGATTGTTTCCAGGACCTTGCTGAACAAGGATGTGAGACTGATGGGACTTTGAGGTCTGAGATGGAGGTTTGTTGGGTTTGTGGAACATTAGGATGCGAGATGTTTCCACAAGTCGGGGCAGAAGCCGGTGTACAGGACGAGGTTGTAAGGGAAAGCGAGTGTGGCGTGGAAGGAGGGGGGACAGGCGCAAAGGTAACTGTAGATGATGCGATCGTGACCGGGGGCAGTGTTTCGTTTAGTTCGTAGTGTAGGTTGGATGTCGTAGGCAGGAATAGGCGCGTTTAAATCTGTGCTCCAAGTACAGGAAGCCATGGATAAGCGAGGGGGTGGAGGTGTCGGTATGCTCATGGACATCAGGAATGAGGGAGCAGTCAAAGCAAGGATTCTCGGGAATGGAAAAGATGTCGGATAGGTAGGAGGTAAAATGTTCGGCCTTACTGGCATAGTCAGGGAAAGGACGGACTACATGGAGGAGCGGCTAATGGGGGGGGAGGGGTTACTGCCATGTAGGTTGCGGAAGGCATGTTAATACTTGGAGGAGTTGACAGGCAGCATGGTATTTAGACGGGTGCATGTCTGACATCAGTCCCGGCGTTTTCCCGCGGACAAACGGATTCTGAGCCGGCCGCGGTGACCGAGGGGACTGAGGCGCTTCAGTCACGGTCTGCACGGCCACTACGATCTGGGGTTCGAACCCCCCCTCGGGCATGGATATTTGTGCCGTCCTTAGTTGTTGGTAGTTCATAAGTAGTTTGTAAGTTTAGGTACTGATGACCCCGTAGTTAAGTCCCTAAAGCTTAACAAACATTTGAACATTTTTCGGATTCTGATGTGACGTGGGAGTAGCTGGCGACGTGTGATGGTGTCCCGGTCACGCATCCGGAGGGAAGAACAGTGGATAGGTCCGCGGCATGAAACTGACATTTGTATATTTTCCCTGTTACAGTGTTCTGATGATGTGCCAAAAGCGCGAAACACGTTAAAAAGAAATAAATATTATAATTTGCAACAGAGACTACTTTTCAATTCAAATATGGATTCACTTTTGCTACACCAGGCCAACGAACTTTGGAGTAACGTATGAAAAGATAAGGTTGGTAACACGTGGCTATCATCAGTAGATAAGTATTCAGAACTTTAGAAAACTGTGAACTAGTTTTTCGGTATGACTGGTCACAATACAGCTATGCAAACTTTACTCCCCATATTAAATATCCGAGAGTTGCCCAAGAACAAGTACCACAGTCGCACATCTGCAGTCGCGACACTCACTTGCTGTGGAGGTTTTCTCCAACTGACAACTGCAACGACACTAGCGCTCGTGGTGGTGGGCAAAGCGCCGCAAAAGTAATTGATTTTATAATTACTTTTTTATTCGTGATTAACCAAATGGTTTCTATGATTTTAGCGTTAAATATCGAGAGACACAAATAATCGTGAACTGAATGTAAATGTAGCCTATATTCGCTGATTCATTGATATAACCAACAACGTATTGATGAGGCAATATTTACGAATATGTGTATATCTACAGTTTATTCCGCAGAAAGTAAAAGAACTAAAATAATCGAGAAACATAAATTCCTGTTACTGTTTGTTCTTATATGACAGGCACTTTCTCTGACGTTAATCATTCGCTATGGAGTCTAAAGATTCCAACGTTTTTCACTTTCCAGAATGAAACTTTCACTCTGCAGCGGAGTGTGCGCTGAGTTTGGAAAGTTTGAAAAGTAGGAGGCGAGGTACTGGCGGAAGTAAAGTTGTGAGGCGGCATCGTGAGTCGTGTCGGGATAGCACAGTCGGTAGTGCGCTTTCCCGCGAAAGTCAAAGGTCCCAGGTTCGAGTCCCGGTTCCGGCACACAATTTTAATCTGCCAGGAAGTTTCGTTTTTACACTTTGCTTGTTTTCCATTGAAACTCATATACTCTTTAGTGTAATCGCTTTAGCTTGCGAAAAGAATGCCTTGAAGATTCTTGCTGTTTGTGTTTCACATGTAGCAATATTGTGGATTGATTTCTGATGTTTTTATTTTTGGCTTTCAATGATTTATTGTCACTTTCGTGAGGATTTTCATTCTGCAACAGTTGTGGTGGCTGATCTGGTTCATTTAACAATGTAGGTACTGCATTCAAAATAAGTTTCTTACGTTCAACGCTTACTGATCTGACTAAAATTGTAGTGACGTTTATGAGTAAAAAACCGACGCCTTTCTCCAAATGATCGGATCTTCTGTTGTTTATTAGGCATTTTTCTTACTAGAAAATGAAATTCTTCATTAAGAAGTCGTACATTGTAAGAGAATGTTCAATAAACTGTCGTCCAATGTACAGTTTCATACTTTCCCAAGGTTCTTAGCAAACCTAAGAAAGAGAAATACCGAGTTACTTGCAGTTATTACAAATTTTATGGCACTGATGTAAAGTGTTAAAATCAATTTAAAAGAATTTACTTTCATCCGATACCGTATTCAGAATTGCAACTTGCCAGCTCTTTGGAACGCTGCTTTCGTGTTGTATAATAAAAATCAGTGAGAATATCGCGACTGTGTATGTTTGACTGTAGTATCCCTTTGAGCCATATGAAGCGTTAGTGAGTGAGAGGATCAACGCTCTTAGTTGTTTGTTCGCTTTGTATGCGTAACATTGCGAGACCTTCGCATTGGCTGCGTTGTGACTGTTTGTATGTCGTTCAAAAACACAGAGAATGTGCGTCAGTTGTGAAGTTACGGCTGTGGTCAGGTTTCTCAATGCAAGAAATATGTGACCAATCGATATTCATTGTCAGTTTAAACTGGTATGTGGAGATAATGTTACGGACGTCGATAGACAGATCACTCATGATGACGAGCGTTCGTCGCACTCAACTATGATCACTGACGAATTTGTGAAGAATGATCGGCGCCTTAATTTGACAAATTCATAAAATTGTCAAACATCATTTGCATTATGGCAGCGGCGGACGAATATAATGCTAGAATAAAAAATCTCCTCATACTTTTGTTTAAATTGGCACGGAGAATACGTAGAGAAGTAGTTTAATGTATACTCTTTTCATTAAAACTTAAACAGTTGCTAATATTTATTAGTTTTTATTTCCACGCGGGTACTATTTTTCGAAAGACCCTCGTACATTGAACTGACGAAGGAATTTGACTTAATGCACAATTCTTGACCGTCTATTGTATCTATTTAGATCTCACACGTTCTCTTCTACAAATAAAATAAAGTTAGATTATCCTACGTTGGTGGTGACTTGGTAATCCGTCAGAAGGCCTAGTGAGGAGCAGAACACGGTCTTGCGCTGTCCCTCACTTACAGGAGGCGGACTAAATTCGTCACTTGGTGTGGTTAAGACAAAGCGATTTTTAGCGACATACGCCTAGTAGAGAGAATGTTAACCAGGTTTGTAGCATTCACAAAAATCATGACAAGAAGAGAAGGCTGGTCTGATACACAGTCTCAGGAATGACATAGATACATTAACAAGTAACTGTCTACAAGTGAAATCATCACGTCACACTTACAATTTGTCATTCATCTTATAACATAACGGATACATACTCGGTTATATCACATAATTATTCATATTGCTGGAGTTGTATGGGAAGCAGGCTGTTAGTCGAGCAGGAGAGGGAGGCTTGCAGTTGCTGCCGTTTCCGAGAGTTGGGGTGTCTGGGTGTGCCCCAGCAACCGCGTACGACCATGTAAGATAATGGCGAATCGCCGAAACTGTGTAAGTCCCATGTTGGAGAAGCTGAGCAATGAATGGACCTTCTGGCAGACAATAACTTAGAAATAAATAACAAATCACAGTGTCATGTCCCATAATCTGATGTTATCTAAGATGTCAGAAAAAATCAACAATATTTTTTATCCTCAAACTACAAAGAGAATGATCACAGAATCATTACAGTATAATTCATGCGATTTCAACAAGTTATTTCTTAAAACTATCATTTTCAAAGTAAGAAATTGATTTATTACACTTGTTAAATGTTCAAATGTTTGTCAAGCTTAAGGGACTTAATTACGGGGTCAAAACTTACAAACTACTTATTAACTACCTTATACTAAAATGACAAAAACATCCATGCCAGTGCAGGGGATTCGAACCCCCGAGGGGGAATGGCCCCGCACATTGTAGCATAGCGCCTCAATGTGCTCGGCTGCCCTGCCACATGCTTCAGAAGTTTCCTAAACCCCTTGCCATATGCTTCAGAAGTTTCCTAATCTACAAAATAAATGTGGTAAAGACCATGTGCAAGTATAAAACTGCAAAAATGAGCGCCTAAACACGTGCAGTGCCTTCGTGCTGCGAGTCGATAATCAGTGAGTCAAGAGTCGGCAAGTCGCGCAAGCAGCATGATTCAGTGAGCGCGCGGCTCCCGACTGCCGCTGGTTCGCTGCTCCGCACGACTCCGGCGATCGAGGCGATCCGACCGCCAACTGAGTCGGTGAGTTACCTGGTTCCCCGGTTCACCTCTGCCCACCACTCTCCTGACTCCGCTCGCTTGCGGAGCCGCCTGTATGGCGCGCTGCTCATTATTCCCCCCTCTGGCGAACCGCATGGCGCCGAACAAAGCAACTCCGCGCATCTCTCTGTTCTCTCAACTCCTATGTGCTGATAAAGCTTGCAGCTCACTTACAGAAACGATCATCTGAAGCAACAGAAACCATCATATAGGCTAATGTCCTATTTCGAATAGTACTCGAGATGAAACATACTTATTTAATGTTACATGTTTTTTCTTAATAACAGGAAATATGCAGTCTGTAACGCGTTACTGTACAAAATTAAACTATATAAAATTTCCTCGAAAAAGATCCTACTCCATTTTTCTCTAAGGGAGAATGAAGGGAGAAAGAGAGACAAAGTCTTGTGCAATGTGCATTCTCTGCTGCTTAGATTTTGTAAGCCCATATCACGCAGTTTCCTGACTTGATAGACGAGTGTCCTGTAACTAATTATGCGTATTTTATGCATCTACACTATTTTGGTCCATTGAAAGCCAATGACTATATAATCGAATAACAAAGAAAATAACAATGTGCATTAATGTTATCTATCTCTGAAACCATTCAGTTTCGGTAATGTTTCATTTAAAATGTTTGCGGTTGGCTTCACATCTTTGAAAGTAACAACAAACTTGTTTCCCAAGAGAGAGAGAGAGATGTGTCTAAAATTACGTTTCGGAGTAAAATATCTTGTTATATAATGTTTCATTACGAATTTAATGTGTTTGGTATAGCGGGATGTGTGTGTTTGCAATTAAAGATAGAATATATTGGGAAGCACTTAAAAAAATATTTGACATGCTCTGTATAGAGAATATATAAAACTTGCACAAAAAACAGGTGAAAGGGGTGTAGTTACAGGAATTAAAATATAAGATGGAATGGAAATCGTACCAGCCCGAATGCTACCCCTGTACTATGCCGACTGTAAGAGTATTGCCGCAGTTATTTACCTAATTATTTCTTTTGGTAAGACTCTTTTCGAACTTAATCAGTTCTTGATGGTTTGTACTCACAAAAGAAAAGCTCATTGACGACATATTCAAAAATATCTATACTCGTCGTCGTATTTTCGAAGAATTTGGCTGGGTATCTTCACAGTCTTTTTTTCGCCTTTGAAGTTATGAATGAAATAGTCCACGAACATTTCTCGCTTTGTCAATTTAATGGACATTACTCTTTTGACGCCTTACTTCCTATATTAAATAAAACTTTATTGCTTACTATGGAGCTATAATTATTTTACTGTTTATGAGTGCCAGACTTTGGAAACAGTTGATCGGTTCTAGCGGCCATCATGTAGCGAGAATCTGTCGCGCTCACGTAAGACACCCGGCCGTGTCGCCGAATGTCGCTGCTTGTAGCTGCCGCGTCACGTCGCTGAATATCGCACGCTGTTGCTCGCTTTTCTCGCTCCCATAGCACGCGGCATTAGTGCGCATGGCTATTTTGCTGCGGCAGTTGCCACATCCTGCATGGACCTCTCGCGCTATCACGTTTCATTCAACTCGCTCAAATTCGCAAACTACTCACTGTATAAATATGGAACTAGTATCATTTTCCTCGGCAAAATATTCTATTTTTAAAATGATAGTATACGAATATAAAAATAATATTATTTTTCTTTTTACAATTATTTCACTTTCAAAAATATTGAAATTCTGTTATAACATTTTTAAATTTTAATGTAGGTGTAACTAACAAATTTTAATTCTCGAAACTACCAAGGACTTACAATAAAATTATTACTCTTCTTTCACAATATGGCCAACTAAGATAAAGGTATAGTGACAAAAAAGCAATGTGACATCGTTTTACGTTTTTTATCAGTTGGTGAGTCGGTGAGCCATGAAAAAGAACTAGTTCATCCCAGTGAATGACTATTTCTGATCCGATCTCTGAAAAGAACGGGTTTGCCCATCTCTAGAAAAGACAAGATTTAAACGATCGGTCTTCTTGGGTGAAATATCGACTTACATTGAGATCTCTAGCATCTACTAAGAAAATAAAAAGAAGGCTGCCCATTTTTGATGCCCTCGTTTGCTGTTAGGTTCATGCCACATTAACAAACACCCTCCAAAAAGTTTCGTCTCCTTAAGTTGTACGCGGTACAGTATTTTTCAAGAAGAGCTAAATTCCTAACGAGCATTTTTGGAGCAGTGAAAGCAGACTTCGTTTGAGATCAGCACCTAGATTGAGATGAGTGGGAAACGAGAGAACGCCTTCCTCAACCAAAAACAGAAAATATCGATGTGTCAGGCCGAAAAATATTGACAAACGTCGCACTGTCGACGGCAATAAAAGGTAGCCGCAAATGTACGATCCATTAACAATCGATTATCAAGTGGCCTTGAGCAGGTACACGCCGATAATCGTAAGCGACCAAAGGCCAATTGGTAAAATAAAGGGACTAGCGCTCCTAGCGAATTCACATTCCAAGTTCCGCCGAGAAATGGAATGCCTGAACTACCGGCGTAATATAAATGTCGCTAAAACACTGAGCTCCTTGGTCTGCACCTGGGTGACACTACGAGTATCCAGAAACACCGTTCTTGCATCTCATGGAATCACGACAGAACCGTAGGGGATGGGGTATGGTTTAAGGTGCTATGTACGCTACGGATTGCGCGGTCGGTCTATCGGCAGTTCGAATTCTCTCTCTGGAATGGGTGTGTGTGCAGTCTTTAGAGTAAGTTAGTTTAATTAGGTAGTGTAGGGTCCGATGACCCTAGCAGTTCGGCCCCTTAAATTCACAAACATTTGAACCACGGGAGTCACATGGCCGTCTTTGCTGCAAGTCGTGAACCGTGTTCGTAGTGGCGCTCGGTACCTATGGCAGTGAGACACAAGGCAGATCTTTGTGGGAAAGCGCCATAGTCCGATAGCGGAGGGCGTGTTCAAGAACAAGATCAAGAGTGTGTCGGTGAACGCCGTCGCCGCCGTGTTACCGAACGCTCTACCGCAACGTCCGTTACGTCGTCCGGTGCAGCCTTATCGATAGTGAGGATCCCCTCAATAGTGGGGTCTTCTAAATGCAAAACCTTTTCAATAACCTCTCTGTCCACAGCAGGACGGATAAAGAGGACAGGCAAACCTGAGGTGGACTACCTACGCTTAATACAACTAGATGAATATCCGTGCAACGCGGCAGCGTCCGCATATGTGACTTTCTGTCGTAAGTGAAAGATGACCGAAGATAAGGAAAAGCGTTTTTGCAAAGTTGAATTTACTAAGTTAAACTTTGCGAAATGCTGCTGCAAACGTTACAATATACCAAACCCTTTTTTCCTTCGCTGCTTGGAAAGGTGAAAAACTGGGGAAGTTGGTGGGTGTCGAGCGAAAGTCGGAGAAGGACCGTAAAAGCCGTATTTGAAATGTGATATCAAGACTTGGGGATCCATGTGTGGTGCTATGAATGTCTAACAAGAAATTCAAGCAGAAATTCGTCCTTTAACCGAAAGAGCTGGAATTCTGCATCTACAGCTACATAAAAAATCACATTTAAGCGTATGTCAGAGGGTACAACGAGCCGCTTTTATTTTACTTCTCTACCACCCTATCCTCTAAGGGCGCATTTTCGATCTGATTTCTCTGATTTTATTATGTGATTCTAGTTCGGTGTTAACAGAATCGCATTCGAAGCAGAAAGTTTGGGTAAGAAATTTCGCAAATAGCTCTCGCTGCAACGAATACCATCATCCTATTTGATGATTTCCACCAAAGATTATGCATTTTTTCGTGTGACACTGTCTCCCCTACATAGCGATAATATGAAATCTAGCTGCCCTTGTCTGAACTTTCTCTATATCCTCCGTCAGTTCCACTTGTTTAGGATCGCACAGTGCGCAGCAGTACTCCAAACTAGGCAGTTTCTGTAGTACAATTCCTAATATCATGCCATGAATTTATTAATTTCTGAACAGTACATTTGACAAAATCTGGTACACAGAATTATTTAAAAGGGGCAGCTACGAAACTCTTTTAAAACCATTTTAACCTGGTAAAATTGCATAAAAGGTTCCAGAAAAATTTGAAATTCGTTTGAAGAAAAAATTTAATAACTTAAACCACGCATTTTTTTAATTCTAGGCAACCGACAAGCATTACGAAATAAGGAAAAGAACGACACTTATTGGAAAATCAGACAATACTGCTGGCATCAGTCTCTAGATTTACAAACACAGTAAGGGCAACAGGCGCGTCAGAGCCCGAGGCGAGGGCGAGAGTTGCGTGGGGACGTCCTAGCGCTCTGAGGCGCCTTGCGGAGAACGCGGCTGCTCACCGTCGGAGGTTCGAGTCCTCCCTCAGGCATGGTTGTGTGTGATGCCCTTAGAATACTTTAAAGTGGTTTGTAACTCTAGGGACCGATCACAACTGCAGTTTGGTCCCATAGATTTACAAACATTTGAACATTTCTTTGCTGTCTCCTGTTGCAAAAAGTAAAGTTTATATAAATGTATACTTTAACACATTCTACTGCCGGTTGTAGGCCAACGTTGTAAGTTAATGATTAAGTGATAAACGAAAGGCAAATGCAATCTTGTAGGTTTTGGAAACCACCGTGTGGATGGTGTTTCGTAGCTGCTCTTCCTTCCCAGCACTGTTATGTATGCTTCTCCTTTACACTTGCCCCCTCCCCCACATTTTCCCTCGCCTGGATAGTTAATGTGATGTTGGTGTTTGTCAGAAATGTGTCACTTAACACCATATGGCCTGAAGATGTCTAAATATAGTGTGGCAGATTTTCCACTTAGTAATTGACTGTTATGCTGACCTCATTATGTCCTTGACCATCCTACAGGGACGTTCTGGGGAGGATTTTAAACTTTTTTATGTTTGGAATATATCTATGACAGTAATTGTTTTAAAATGAATTTTTAGTTTTACTTTTTAATAATTTTTAACAGATATGGTGAGTGTGAGTGCACAGTAGACAGGGCACAGCTCTTGCAGAAGCTTCGGTACGCAGTGAAAACAAAATGTCAAGAAAAATCTCTCACGGAATACCAAATTGCGACACTACACAGCAACAGTAAGAAATGCTGCATTGTATGCATCAGAAACTATCACACTCGGTAAGGGAGCTTGTATACAGTTGGAGGAGGAGGAGCGGAAAATTTTAAGAGACATATGGGGCCTCCAAAAGAAATGAGGATATCTGGATATACAGAACACGAGAGGAACTGTACGAAAAATTTGAACCTGTATCGAGCGAGATACGGAGATACGTATGATTTGTGGGGCGTCTGGTAGTTTGTGCTGTAGATCGGTAGCGTTTGGTCTGGCTTTGTGTGTGATTTTTATCTAGCACTGCTTTTCTAGAGAATAAAAATTTATGTTACTAGCAGCCAGAAAGCGATGGTGAGCACACTGCTCTTATCTTCGGTCAGCTAGTCCAAACTGAAATAGAAGTTCCTTAATCTCTCTTAAATTCACAGGACTCGGGAACTATGACGAAAATCAATTTTCAAAAAACAATGAATTTTTATATTCTTTTAAAAACATCACACGCACATCAGATATTAAATTATCATACCATTTTTGTTTCTGTACAGTCGTTGCGCGAAACAGTTCAGGTACGTAATCCACACGATACGGCTTATCCTAGAATATAGATTAAGAAAATGCAAACCTACATTTCTAGCTTTTGTAGATTTGGAGAAGGCTTTTGACAATGTTGATTGGAATAAACTCTTTCAAGTTCTGAAGCATGCAGGAGTAAAATATAGGGAGCGTAAGGTTAATTACAGCTTGTACAAAAACCAGACAGCGGATGTCAGATTTGAAGGGCATGAAAGGGATGCGGTGGTTGGAAAGGGAGTAAGACAGGGTTGTAGCCTTTCTCCAATGTTATTCAATTTGTACATTGAGCAAGCTATAAAGGAAAGCAAGGAGAAATTCGGTGAAGGAATTAAAGTTCAGGTGGAAGAATTAAAAATATTGCGTTTTGCCGACGACATAGTAATTCTGTCAGATACAGCAAAGGACCTGGAAGAGCAATTGAACGGAATGGACAGTGTGCTGAAAGGTGCATATAAGATGAATATTAACAAGAGCAAAATGAGGGTAATGGAGTGCAGTCTAAGAAAATCAGGTGATGCTGAAGGAATTGGATTAGGTAACGAAGCAATAAAGGAGGTAGATGAGTTTTGTTACTTG
This sequence comes from Locusta migratoria, assembly GCA_026315105.1. Taxonomy (NCBI): domain Eukaryota; kingdom Metazoa; phylum Arthropoda; class Insecta; order Orthoptera; family Acrididae; genus Locusta; species Locusta migratoria. The sequence continues at coordinate 433,561,411 of CM048747.1, forward strand.
GACAGTAAAATAACAAATGATGGTCGCAGTACAGAGGATGTAAAATGCAGAATGGCAATGGGTAGAAAAGCGTTCTTGAAAAAGAGAAATTTGTTAACATCGAATATTGATTTAAGCCTAAGGAAGTCCTTTCTGAAGGCATTTGTATGAAGTGTTGCCTTGTATGGGAGTGAGACATGGACGATAAACAGTGCGGACAGGAAGAGGATTGAGGCTTTTGAAATATGGTGCTACAGGAGAATGCTGAAGATTAGGTGGGTGGATCGCGTAACTAATGAGGAGGTACTGAACAGAATTGGGGAGAAAAGAAATTTCTGGCATACCTTGACTAAAAGAAGGGATAGATTGGTAGGACACATTCTTAGACATCAAGGAATTGTGAATTTAGCGTTGGAGGGAAGTGTGTAGGGAAAAAATCGCCAAGGAATACCAAGAGTGGATACAGTAAGCAGATTCAGACAGATGTAGGTTGGCGTTCTTATGTGTAGATGAAGAGGCTTGCTCAGGATAGGGTATTGTGGAGAGCTGCATCAAACCAGTCTCCGGACTGAAGACCACAACAACAAACAACAATCCACACGAACTGGCAAGTAATTCGTTTATCTGTGCTGATTATCAAGCAGCCAAAATCAATAATACGCGCTTCAAATAGGAGAAGATCTCAACACTTGCCGCTCGAATTTTCAAATGTTCATTGGCTACAGCGTGAAATAAAACTTCGAAACCTTTCCTTTCTCGGCTGCCGCAGTGTACGTGACCTTGGCTTAAAATAACTGACCCCATCTGCGCAGACCGTTTCTTTATACAGGATGTCCCATTGACACTTTCTCCCCACAGATATAGGACTTTACAAGATTACTTTATAAGCTTTCTAAAAGAGAGGCAGGTTAATCCCATTAAGGTCCTAGCAATCTTAGAGGTACATTTCTGAAACAGTTTGTTTTTCAATAAACATGAACCAATAAAAAAAATTAAGGCTTACAATATAAAAACACAAGGCTAAAATATACTTCGCATTGCAGTTATTAGCGTTACTAATTACAAATTAATAGTCGCCGTAATTTCACCGCCTTTACAAATCGGATTAATACCTTGCCAATAACAAGGTATAATTTCAGATGAAAGGAACTTCAACCAAGACATTATTTTGCCAGTAATCAGTAATTTGATATGACAATGCCAACACCCTTCAGGGAGAAATCGGTACAAAGCGGATCGTCGTTTCCAAACCGACGTTAGAATTATTGAAATCGAGCAGCCGACGAACAAAAGGAAGCTGAGTGGCAGCTCCTTGACTCGAGATTGCTTCCGCAGGAAGAGGGAACACTGAGAGGGGGAATCACACGCTTCCAGTATTCTAAACAGCAGCTTGCTGTTCTTCACAGTCGTCTGAGCTATGCTTAAAGATTCCCGTGACAAACCGTCCACCTCTGTCTTGTTGCTGCAAACGTCCATCCTGCAAGCGCCGGCATTTCACCAACCCCCTCACGTTTCGATACCAGGAACTCAGTGTGCCCGCAAAGACATGGCTGGACGTGTAGCTAAACAACTAACACAGCGAGTTGTAAATGCTGTCACTGTTGTTAAAACAATTACAACAATGTCGGATTGATTGTGCTTGTGGATACAGGAACAAACATAGCAGCAACAAGTGCTGACCACGTTAATTACAACGTCCAAGTTCACAGGAAAAGAAACGGAAGTGACTAAGCACAAGACTTACAAAGGCACATAAGATTACAAAGATAAAGAATATTTCACACACAGACTGACCACAAGCGAAGACTCTTAAAAAGAAAATCACGAGTTGTGAAGTAAAAAGAAGTTATAGTTTTACCGTTGTATCCTCGTGCTATAGCTCCCATACTATTTCATATTTAATGCTCCTAAAATTGTAAGAAGTCGAACGAATAGCGTACTGGGCAGCAAGTATTCGAAGTGTTCAAATGCTTGTAAATCTAGGGCAGTTAACTGTTGCGGTTATCAGTCCCCAGGCTTCCGAATTACTTAAAGTAAGTCAAACTAACTAATGCTAAGGACAACATACACACTGATACCTGAGGGAGGACTCGAACCTCCGACGAAGAGGAAGCGGGCGCTCCCCAGCCAGGAGCGTTAGAGTGCTCGGCCACTCCATCACAGCATACATCACGTGTGTTACAAATAAGATGCTTCTGACAGAGTTCAAACACCAGCACTTTACCGAAGATTTATTTCACAGATTGTAACTTATTACTCCACTTTTTTGCATTTGAAACATCTCTGTACAGATTTAGTAATATCGTTTCGCCTGTTTCGTATTTATATTTGTATGTAAAATGTTATATGAACTTCTTCGAGTAACTATGTCTACTATGGTTTACTGATGTGTAATATCGTTTCGCCTGTTTCGTATTTATATTTGTATGTAAAATGTTATATGAACTTCTTCGAGTAACTATGTCTACTATGGTTTACTGATGTGTAATATCTCTGTCAAAGACAGAGCTAAACAGAGAGAGTCAGTCGGTGTGTAGCTCTTGTATAGATCGAACGTGCTTTGATTTGGGTGCTGAGGCAGCAAGTTTTGTACGAGCTGATGGAATAATTTTGTAATTTGATTTTATGGAAGAGACACAAGTCTTTATATGATTTTGTATCATTCATATATGTATTAGTCTGAGAATATTTTGTTGTTCTTCAGTCATAAGGTAATGTAATGATTATTGCTAATAATAACTGAGAAAGTTAAACTTCTTTACTTCTTCCACTTTTGTAGTTATAAAGCTAACCCTCTTCCTTTCATGGAAAGTTATTGACTATTAAAGTTAAAGCATAGTATTGACTAAGCTGAGTTTAATTAACAGATTTCTTTACTAGTGTGGCATACAAGTGAACAAAATACTAAGTTTCTGCAATCAGTCACTTAACGGGATAAATTCTCGCAGTTTCTGTATTAGAAAGTTATTAGAACCATTTCTAATTTCTCCCGTAGTCAAATTTATAGTGTAGTCAGTGAGCCTTATGCAGACGGCGTATTGTTCTTGCTTTGTTCAAAATAGCCGTTGCGCTTTCAATCAGTTTAAACGCACTGCCCTTAATTAATTGTGCAGATATTAATATTAGGGCCATAAATAAACAGAATTATAGTGATAATGAATAATAAATGTGTTCAAATAATCTTTAATGAGCTTGATTGAAAAGTTGGTTATCGTGAATGTTACCTACCAGCTAATGACAATTATTAGTGGTGCATTTAACATCATATCAGTTTTGAACGAGTAGATCTGAAACAGGCCACCTTTAGCTGGCTCACAAGTGCCAAAACCCTGTAGCGACCGTGTTTTTCCTATAAGTAACATACCAGTTTTACATTTGAAGATTGTATGTAACGTACATAGGTAACACCCAAGGTTGAATGCAACTCTGTTGCAAATCACACTCCACGAGCTATACGACGCCCAATATCAAAACATTCCGAAATCGCCTTATGGTACGTGGCCTGAGGCCTAAGCTGTGTGTCCCATTACATCACGACATCAGAGAGGGGGCGGAGGAAAACCAGGATATGTTTCCTAACTAATGGCGCCGGGTTCTGTTCACAGATGAGGCATGATTTTGTGTTCAGTCGGGCAATCGTCGTTCCCTCATGTGGAGAGAACTGAAACAATCCTGCTTATGTGCAGGAAACATCACCGTATCGTGATTGTGGACGAGTAGTGTGGGCATGAGTCAGTATTGGCGGACGTTCAGAATGTCGGTTTGACTGCTTCCAGGTACAGAGACAAGATCCTCCGACATTTTGTTGTGCCCTATGCTGTTTCAATAGTAGACGGGTTCGTTCTGGTGGACGACAACGCTCGTCCCCACATAGCTGCACTGGTGGTCAATATACAACATTCATAGAATATATGACATCAACTGCGATTGGGCAAAGCTGAAAATGACGGGAGGCATGCTTAGGTAGTCCTTGCAGGTTCGGTGATCACTGTGTCCCCAGTGGTGTAGGGGTCAGCGCAACTGCCTAGAAAGCAGGAGACCCGGGTTCGAATCCCGGCTGGGTACACATTTTCAGCTGTGCCCAATCGCAGTTGATGTCATATATTCTATGAATGTTGAATAATAACAACTTCAGGATCAGAAGCGACGTCTGTTTTCTCGGAACAGACGCCACACACATATATATATATATATATAATATGCCGGTGACGGGCAATGATCCTATCGTTAGTGGGGAGGGGGGGGGCAAAGTTTGAAGCCCTTACTCTTAAGGGAATTAGTTCATAACTACGAGTTTGAGTACTGTGGGCAGGGCGAAGCTGGGAATTTGTATCAGACGGGAGGCGTGCTTAGGTAGTCCTTGAGGTGCGGTGATCACTGTGTCCCCAGTGGTATAGGGGTCAGCGCAACTGCCTAGAAAGCAGGAGACCCGGGTTCGAATCCCGGCTGGGTACACATTTTCGGCTTTGCCAAATCGCAGTTGATGTCATATATTCTATGAATGTTGAATAATAACAACTTCAGGATCAGAAGTGACGTCTGTTTTCTCGGAACAGACGCCACATGTATATGGTGGTCAATATGTTTGAAGCTGAGGCAATTGAACGAATGGATTGGACACCTTCTTCACCGAACTTATACCCGACAGAGGATTATCTGGTCTCCGGGTCATGTGGGCATCCCGGGCAATGAACGTGTTGACAGACTTGCCAGGCAGGGAGTCAGTGCGTCCATTTTTGGCATCAGCCTCCTGGCGTCTCGTCTCCGTTCATTGTTGCGCCACCGAGTACATCAGCGTTGGTATGCGGAGTGTCATAGCCTGGGCACACCCAACAAGCTTCGGGTAGTCAAGGAGACCACGACCGCATGGCGTTCGTCCATGCTTGTCTCTTGCCGGGACTCCGTGGTGCTGTGTAGACTCCATATTGGGCGAACGTGGCTCACCCACGGACATCGCCTTTGTGGTGAGGCCGCGCCCCAGTGGCAGTGTGGCTCCCATTGACAATAGTCCACATCCTGGTGGACTGCCCTGTTTTAGCCGCCTTGCGGCGTCGTTTTAACATCCCTGGCGTTTTATCAGATGTTTTACGTGACGATGCTTCAGCAGCAAATTCAGTTTTGAGTTTTATTCGAGCAGGGGTTTTTTATCAGTCTCTCTGACTGGACTTTCCCTTGTGCTGCCGTGTGGTTGACTTTTCCTTTTTTCTTCCTATGGTTGGCCAACCACTGCCATCGGTCTCTTTGTTGTAAGGTGTCTTTGTGTGATCGTCTCTTTTCGTTTAGTTTCTGGTCCATTTTGTTGATGTTTTATGGACCCAGTGGGATTCCCAACCCACTTTGCAAACTTAATCTCTGGGCGCATTTATTTGACGTCCGCGCTTTTATTTTTGACACTTCGTGATGGAATGGGGGTCTGATGACCTTTGTAGTTTTGTCCCCCTTAAACATCCAAATAACAACAACAACAACAGCTAACGGTTGGCTCTTTCACCACCATGAGCGCTACTCTCGTTACAAGTGTCAGATAAAAACTTTTACATATGCCTTTATAAATATCTTCATCTAATCACTATAATGGTTGACAAGATCATCCTTTGGGATAAATTAAATATTTACTGAAAGATACCCGAAAATGTCTTTAAAGTTGCTCAAGCCGTATCCATTTTATAGATATACTCTGCCCAAAACAATTAAGTGATCAGGTGACATATAACGTACAGTATATACAGGTAAAGTGTTATATTCAGATTTTACTTACAATTGCATTTTTTCCATGATATAGTCCCATGTTTTGCTATGTCAGCTCTTTACTTGAGGTTTAGATGGAGTTTATTTAGAGTCATGATAGTAAAAAGTCATTCTCGTTGCTCTCTAATATGGCGTGTGATTACTTCGGACAGCCAATAGAGTTGCACATTTGCGTGGCATGGACAGTATGTGGTTATTAATATGCTCTTGAGGGATATTTGGCCATTCTTACATAAGCCCAACTCGGCAACCGTTGTGGAGTGATGCTGATCGCCCGGATTGTTCAATGGCACAAAGCGTCTCCTGTATGGCCAACACCAGACCGCGAGTAACACTGGTCCAGAGCTCTAAGGCTGCTCAGGGAGTCGCTGCAAATAAGAAAAGACTCCCCTGAGCAGGACTGGATATGCACGAAAGCTCTGTGAATGGCCACCAGCTCTGCAGTGTAAACACTGCAGCCTTTCGGCAGAGCGTGCTGTTGCTGAGTATATGTAAATCCCACACAGCCATCAACCAGGGAACCAACGGTGTAGACCAGGTCATAACCAGGGAACTCGGATATGACAGCCAAGAAATGGCGGTGGAGTGCCTCCAAGGGAACCGAGTCTTTGGGCCCATGGGCAAAGTCCAGCTGGGTACACGGCCTTGGCAATCACCACGGGGGTGTACGTGCATGGACCTGATAGGGAGACGGAAGGGGAAAAGACTCAAGCTCCAGCAGGAGGGATCGAACTTGAAAGGCAATCGTATGACCCGATCTAGGGCGTCGCTGATGGAGACGGACGACCACATCAGAAAAGAGGAGACGCCGGCTTGGGTTCTGGGGAGCAATATACATTGGCTGCATAAGCCACTAGCAGTTGTTGGCGGCGTATCTCCAAAGGTGGGACCCCAGCCTCCACAAGTAAGCTGTTCACGGGGCTGGTGCGGAAGGCACCCGTCACGATGCAAACCCCACAGTGGTGGATGGGGTCCAACAGGTGCATTGCTGAAAGCGATGCTGAATCGTAGGCAATGCATCCAAACTCAAGCCGTGACTGTACCAGTGCTGTGTAGAGTCGCAATAGTGTGGAGCGATCCGCACCCCAACTGGTATGGCCCAGGTGGCGAAGAACATTCAGATGGCGCCAGCACTCCTGCTTCAGCTGACGAATGTGAGGAAGCCACGTCAGCCGGGCGTCGAAGACAAGCCCTAAAAACCTATGTGTGTCCATTACTTGAAGTAAGTGATTGTCGAGGTGAAGTTCGGGGTGTGGGTGAACAGTCCGACGCCGACAGAAGTGCATAACACTAAGCCGCAGAAAACTGGAAGCCGTGGACAAGAGCCCAGGACTGCGCTTTTCGAATCGCTCCCTGCATTCTGCGTTCAGCCACCTGCGTGCTAGAAGAGCTAAAATAGATGCAGAAGTCGTCAGCATATAGTGAAGGGGATACTGACGACCCAACTGCTGTCGCTAGGCCATTAATGGCTATTCAAAATAAGGGAACACTCAGAACAGAGCCCTGAGGAACCCCATTTTCCAGCTCATGAGAGGTGCTTCAAGAGGCACGAACTTGAACTCTAAAAGAACGGACGGCTGAAAAGTAATTAATAAAAATCGGAAGGGAGCTCCAGAGGCCCCACCCATGTAGTGAGTATGTGGTGTCGCCACGTTGTCCATGTCAAAGAAGACAGCTATGAGATGTTGGCACCTGGAAAAGGCTGTGCGGATTGCGTACTCGAGGTACACAAGTATGTCGGTGGTGGAGCGACCCTGGCGGAATCCTCCCTGGCATGGAGCCAGTAAGCCCCGAGTCTCGAGGATCCAGCACAAAGGCCTACTGACCATGCGCTCCAGCAGTTTACAAAGAACATTGGACAGGGTGATGGGTTGATAGCTATCCAAATGAGCAGGGTTTTTGCCCAGTATCATCACCAGTAAGATGATACCGTCCCGCCACTGCGAAGGGAATACCCTGTCGCTCCAGATCCGGTTGAAAATGGCGAGGATATTACCCAGGCTTTCGCAGACAGGTGCCGCAGCATTTGGGCATGGACTCTATCAGACCCAGGGGCCGTATCAGGACATTGCGCGAGGGCACCAAGTAGCTCCCACTCACGGAATGGAGCGTTATAAGCCTCAGTGCGCCGGGTGGTAAAGAGATAGGCTTGCGTTCCACCCACTCCTTTAACGTACGGAAGGCCGGTGGGTAGTTTGCAGAGGCAGAAGCACGAGTATAATGCTCAGCAAACATCTCGGCAATCGTCATTGGATCCGTACATATGGCTCCATTCACGGGGATCCCAGGGATTGTTGTTGTTGTGTATCCCTGTAAGCGCCTAATCCGGCTCCAGACCTGGGAAATGGAGATACCTGACCCAATGGTGGAGACGTACGTCCCCCAACACTCCCGTTTCCGTCTTATAATTAAACGGCGAGCACGAACACGGAGCCTTTTAAATGTAATGAGGTGCTCAAGAGAAGGGTGCCGCCTGTACCGCTGTAGGGCCCGACTACAGTCTTTAATGGCGTCAGCGACCTCTGGTGACCACCACGGCACCGTCTTATGCCGTGGGCGCCCTGAGGAACGAGGAATAGTAGCTTCTACAGCAGAGAATATGGATCGCGTGGCGCTCTCAACCACCACACCGATGGTATCGAGTGGGGGAGGGCCAACGATGGCAGCAGAGGTGTAGCCTTCCCAGTGAGCCCTATGAAGAGCCAACCGAGGAGGACGTGCTGGGGCTGACGTTGTGGGAGTGACAAAAGGATCGGAAAATGATCACTGCCACACAAGTCATTATGGACACTCCAATGGATGGATGGCGGAAGGCTGTGGCTGCATATCGACAGATCAATGGCTGAGAATGTGCCGTGTGCCACACTGAAATGTGTGGGGGCACCTGTATTTAAGAGGCAGAGGTCGAGCTGAGAAAGCAGGTCCTCGACAACCCTGCCACGGACAGAGATTGTAGAACCACCCCACAGTGAATTGTGGGCATTAAAGTCCCCCAATAGCAAAAAAGGCGGCGGGAGTTGCGAAATAAGTGCAGCCATAGAGACATCGCCATCGGGAGGGAGGTAAGGACTGCAGACAGTGATCTCTTGTGTTGTCCTTACCCTGACAGCCACTGCTACTAACGGTGTCTGAAGGGGCACATGTTCACTTTATACCGCTGTAGGGCCCGACACACATAGAGGTAAGGACATACACACACACACTCCACCTGACACCCTGTTATACATGCTACGATTACAAAAATATCCCCTATAGCCCCGAAGGGCAGGGGTTCGCATTGCCGGAAACCAGGTTTCTTGGAGGGCAATGCAGAGAGCAGGTGTAACGCTCAAAAGTTGTCTTAGCTCAGCCAGTTGGGTGAAAAAACCGTCGCAGTTCCATTGGAGGATGACAGAGTCCGACAGCTGGGAAGGCATGAATGAAAAAATGTTGTGCATTACACCTCAACATCGTTTGTAGCCACCGGTAGCGATGCATAAGCTTCGAAGTTCATTGCGTCTGATGCATCCAAGAGAGCAAGATCCTCGGGGGATGCGAGTGTCTCCACCTCGTCCTCAGAGGCAGAGGTGGAGGGGGAGGGTGGGACAATGGCCACCGGGGAATCTTTGGTCTTATCTTTCTTCTCCTTTTTCTTTCGAACCCTCGAGTCCCTTGGGGGCTTCGCTGGAAGGAGGGGCTTCGCAGACCCAGCCTCCGCCTCAGTGACAGAGGGAGAGTGCGACGCCCTGTGGCCAGCAGCCGCCTGCTGGTGGCGGCCAGTGCTGGTACCAGCACTGGTGGAAGCCGAAGAAGGGAACGTCCCGAGGGTTCCCTTCTGTATGAGGGCAGCCAGAGATGGTTGAATCTTCTCCGACGGAGGGTTGAGGGCTGCTCCCGAAGCAAGTGCCTTGGGAGCAGGAGGAGGAATGGAGCCCCCGACCACTGTGGTGGCAGGCTTGACTTGACGGCCCTGAGGGCCGGCAGATGGTGGAACACTAGTGTCTGCTGCAGGTTTAGAGGCGGATGGCGACGATGTCCCTGCTGCGAAAGAGGCAGTCATGGTAACAGGGTGAAGTCGCTCGTACTTCTTTCGAGCCTCAGAGTACGAAATTCGGTCCAAGGTCGTAAGTTCCATAATTTTCCGTTCCTTACGAAGAACGGTGCAATCCGGCGAACAAGGAGGATGATGCAAGCCACAGTTAACACAGATGGGAGGTGGTGTGCATGGCGCTTCCGTGTGTTCTGGACGTCCACAGTCCCTGCATGTAGCGTTGAAAGTACATCTAGAGGACATGTGGCCGACTTTCCAGCATTTAAAGCATCTCATTGGGGGAGGAATGTAAGGTTTCACGACGCACCGGTAAACCATTACCTTCTGAGGCAGGTTATCGCCTTCGAAGGCCAGGATGAAAGCACCGGTGGCAACCTTATGATCCTTTGGCCCCCTATGGACACGCCAGACGAAGTGGACTCCTCTACGCTATAAGGTGGCGCGTAACTCGTCGTCGGACTGTAACAAAAGGTTTCGGTGGAAAATTATATCTTGGACCATATTGAGCGACTTATGTGATGTGATGCTCACAGGGACATCAGGCAGCTTGTCGCAGGCAAGTAACGCCCGTGATTGAGCTGGGGAAGCTGCTTCTATGATCACTGCGCCGCTTCGCATCGTGGACATTCCAGAAACTTCGCCGTACTTGTTCTCAAGATGTTCCACAAAGAGGCTTCGTAGAAGTAAAAGACTCACCATCCGTGCGGCTACATACTAGGAATTTGGGACAGTATGGCTCATTCGCAGATCTAGCCCGACGTTCCTCCCACAGTGTAGGCAGGGAAGCGAACGGGGGCTATATTCAGCAGCATTGTAAACTCCTCTTCCACGCTTAGAGACGCCGTTTTCGCGACCGGCCACGCTTTTATTTGCTCGTTTCATTTTCGTCCCACGAGCAGCTAGGGAAAAGCGGTCCACCCAGGCAGAGCCCCGTATCATGCTATTCTTCTGCTACTGCAGTGCTTCTGCTTGGAGATTCCGTGACCGTGTTTGACTGTGCATTGATAGTGCCGTTAAGGTGTCAGACGTAAACTTTTACATTTACGTTAGACTGCGATATTAGTAAGTAAATATGGATTGAACACGCTGAGGACGCTATGAGCATGGTATTCATTGTGTTTAATCATACTATACAGAGCACAGATTCGACAAAAGACATACACCGTCCACGATACATTCCACCCATGCAAAACCGGGTCTGGTCGCTAGTGACAAATGAAATTAAAACATAGATAATAGCGAATGAAGCACTTGACGTCATTTGTATGAAGTCTCTAACAAGTAAAAATTATTTTGTGGAAATTCATCGTAAATTGCCTTTGGAATAAGCAATTAATGTGTATTTTAACAAGTTAGTTATTTTTTCTAGGTAGCAGTAGCAATTATAGTTTATTAGTCAGATTGTGTGACTATGTTCGTACACTTATTCAGTCCACTTTCGTATACCTGGCCGCTGCTGTAACTGCACTGTACATGAGATTTACTAACAGTTATCTTAGATTTAAAATTCAGGGGTGAGTAATATTCGGTTTGCTCCGTATTCAGACATACATCAGTATAAACGATACTGATATGAAGTAAATTCTTGAGACATGAATCACTAACGACCCCGATCTCCGCCCCGCACCCCTCCAGTGAAAAAACTGAATCGTCTCCCCACAAGAGAACTCAACGCAAATGTACCCAACTGTTCTCTGCCACTCCTGACATCTGCTTATAGTCTCCTAACGGGCCTGTCTGCAAGCTTTGGTTTTGGCGATGGGTTGTAGGCTAGGTTATGCTGCTGACAGGTGGTGGAGAAGAGCAAACACTGTTTTTAAGGCACACAGTTGATCATTTATGTAACGAAGATTACCGCAGTTCAGGCTGCCCTATATGGATACTTCTGACTCTCCACAATATCCCTGCAGTTCGATGTGGTTGCAGGAGTGGACAATGTGAAACAACGCTCAGACGTCCACGGAATGTGCCAGTCAACCCCAGTTGACTAGCAGTTACGTAACCCGTAGGCGTTGTATGGCACGAGACTCCAGCCCCCTACCGCAAGCGGCGCGCCATGACATGGGCGTCTTTCTAAGATGGCGTGGCACCGAGCCACGTCAGTAGCGAGCGGTCAACGTCCACCCAGTAGGGTTGGCTGCCAAGTGGCATCGCAGGTCCACTGTTCAAAAGAAGGAAGTCAATTTTTTGTAAAGCTATGTGACGAACCTGCTGTGGTCTTGTCCCTAGTCTTACAAACTACTCAAATCAAATTATGGCGTGGCAACACACATACACATGCCCGAGGAACGAGTCGAACCTCCGACAGTTGCAGCCGCGCAATCAGCAGCAAAGTCACGCCCGCGTGGCGGTCCACGGTTAAAGACTAGACTGTGTCACGTCCCTCATCGGCCAGCTGCATGTGATGGCGGTCAGCTAATGTTGAAGGCAACGGATGCAGATTAGGCGTAAGTTTGTCGCCGAACTGCTCTCTGCTCGACGGGCTAATTGGTGATTTTTAAATATCCCGTCTCCCTGCTGGTTTTTGCATTTCGTAAGACATTGAGCTCCTCGGAAGATTGCCCTAATACGTCACAGTTCCTGTGTTCGACCATGTCCGCAGTCACGTAAATGCAAAGAAACTTCCTAGTTAGCTACTAGATTGCGCCAACCGTTTTGGATTCGATAACACAAGAACTTCCAATTGGTCCTACTCTTCTGGTAAAAACTATGCCAACAGTTTAATTTCATATTTCAGCACTTATTCACATTTTTTCCCATTCAATCTGCCACAAAAATATCTATAGGGTGTCCCAGTTATCTTGCGCAACCAAACTATCTCTGGAACAACAAGAGCTAGTGTAAAACGAGGCAGGGGCTCATGAATGTAAATATTTTGAAACATTCTAAAACGAAAGCACAAGTGTTTTTTAACACAAAATTGTGTCATTTTAAATACACACTTTTCTGTCTCGTCGCCGCCGACTGTCCTGGGTGTCGAGTGGCCGAGTGGTGAGAGACCGACACAGGGAACTAGGCTGCACGCGTGTGAGGTGCCAGCCAGGGGGACAGTAGAAACTAGAAACACTAAGCTAGATTACGACAATATATACTTTTGGTAGAAATAGTACAACATTTAACTTTGATGTAGACTACTGGAATGCTGTCGTAACATACAGTTGAAGACTAGGTATAAGCCTGCCTACTGATGAGAGTCTTATCCAGTGCCTGTCCTATTGCCAAGTGGCCGATACAATTTAGTGGCGACCGCGAGCGGGGTTACAGCAGAGGGCGCTCTCGGCTGAAGTCTTAAGCTCGCCGCGCCGTGCGTGCATGGCGGCGATCGGTGTGAAGTACCTGGCGTGCACTGCAAATTTGTGTGACACAACAGACACCGTCCATTACTTATCAGAAATCTATAGCATGACAAATCACATAAATAAGGGCGTTGATTGCATCGCAATACGCCAATTAGATCCCAAGATATTGGTAAGCGAAGTTGAAGATTGAAATACGCGAAACGCACGGCTAAGTGCACGTCGTGAGACTCAGCCGGAGTCTCGCTTAAGTCTCGGGACGCGCTATATTGCAGGCGTCGACTTTATTTCGCAACATCTCTGGATGTAATTGGCGTATTGCGATGCACTCATCGCTATTGTTTAAGTGATTTGTCATGCTATAGTTTGCTGATGAAATAACAGAGGGTGTCCATTTAAAAAGACACAAGTTTGTATTAAAAAAGACATGGTTTCGTTTTAGAATGTTTCAGAATATCTACATTCATAAGCCCCTACCTTAAATTGATAACGATGAAAGTCGTTTTGTTCCAGAGCTATTTTGGGTGAGCAAGATAACTTGGACACCTTGTAATCAGTACATTATTGTCTGAGGACGCACAATATGGAAGGGAAAGATATCATGTCTCGGTATTGACGTACCTGAATAATCAACGTGAATTCCAGATGAATAATCCGCCCTTCTTCAAGTTTTATTTATTAGACAGTGCAATTAGCGACACTGTTGGAATATAAAGGCCACAGGAAAGGAACTGTCCCGGCATTCACCAGGAGTGACTTGGGAAAAATCACATAAAACCTTATTCAGTAACAGTTATATATTTTTGACGACATTACAGCGTTCATTTTTAATTAAATAAATCGCAATTTGCGATCAGTTATGGCTTCACTGTACAAGATTTAGATAGAATACCAAAGGGCGGCGAATGAAAATTTGTGCTTGGCTGGGATTCGAACCACGTACCTCCTGTTTACTAGGCAGACGCGTTGACCACTCCGCCACCGAGGACACGGTGACCAACCACACTGCAGAGGACTCTCCCTGCACGTCTCCCGCCACACCCAAATCTCCATTCGCCACACTGTTTGTTTTCCTATTACCACGACCTAGTTGTTCTTTAATGCTCGCAGCCACAATAATGTATTCCCGCACCAGGGAGAACAGATCATGAAGTATCTAGACACAATTAATTGTCGTCATGATCCCAGCCTCGGCCTGTATACAATTATGTATATTTTTGACGACGTTACAGTGTTCAGTGAATGAGATAAATCGTAATTTGCGATCAGTTACGGCTTACTGTACTAGGTTTAGATGGAATAGCGAAGTGCGGAGTGGTCAACGCGCATGCCTAGTATGCAGGAGATCCCGGGTTCGAATCCCGGTCGAGCACAAATTTTCATTCGCCACGCTTTGGTATTCCATCTAAAACTTGTACAGTGAAGCCATAACTGATCACAAATTGCGATTTATTTCTTATTCAGTAAGGCCGGAGGCAAGCTTGAACAGCCGTCCCACCAAACGCGAGTCCACAAGAACTACACCACATCGCCCGACATATAATTTCGAATTGGTCTGGCACTTCCTTCCAGCCAGAAGGTAAGAGCTTTTCTCGTACAGTAATGACAAAAATTGTTCTCCTTTGTTCCTTTTCGCCGTCCTCCTGTGCTTCGCTGGAACGGTTCGTTGTATTCTCCAGTGTTCTGTGGTCACGAAAACACTGCAGCCGGCACTCTACGTGGCGAAATGGACAGGCCGGGGGCGCTGAGGCGGCAGGGCCCGCTGAAAGGCGCCAGCGGCAGCGGCCACTGTATTCAATTTGGGGCGGCGGGCGTGGGCGGCGGGGGTGGCGGCGGCGGGCCCACCTTAATGGGTTTCCGCGCGCCCTGTCCGGCGCGGCCTCGTTACCTCGGCCCAGACAGGCTGAGCAGCCGCCGTGCCTCGCATCCAGAGCAGAGTGCCGGCGACCCTCCACCTCGAGGACACCTACCTACTGCCTACCTATACCTGCTGCGTGTGTAACCGGCTCTAACGCACAGACTTTTTGAGGACACACCATGCGTGGCCGCAACGGCTGTGCCACAACAAAGAGCAAAATAAAATCAGTCAGGGGCAGCTCATTCTAAAGATCCACAGGGGCGCGGCCCAACCAAATAATTTGTGATATTATATCAATGTTGGATTGTGACATGGGCCCCTTGAGATCCTGACTCAATTTACAATGACGCGATCAAATGATTTCGCTTGCCTCTCGCCGTTTCATAGCTGCGGGCCCGCTAACATGTGCTCTGTGGACTAGACCACCCACCCACCCCTGTCTCTTCGTTACGTAGCCTATGTAGCCGTGGCGACAGTCGAGGGCCAGCGGCGGCAGACCAACACCACCTAGAGAGGCCTCACAACAGCCCGTGCTACGTCATATTGACCAGGCCGCGGCCGCCAGCTTACTGGCTGCCCGCTACGAGGTATGGGATGTCCCCTAGCCGGCCGCGGTGGGGCCGAGGAGATTGAGGCGCTCCAGTCACAGTCTGCACGGCCACTACGGTCGTGGGTTCGAATCCCCCCTCGAGCATGGATATTTGTGCCGTCCTTAGTATAAGGTAGTTGATAAGTAGTTTGTAAGTTTAGGGACTGATGACCCCGTAGTTAAGTCCCATAAGCTTAACAAACGTTTGAACATTTTTGATGTGCCCTAGCGGACAGCCATTCAGCTGGCGGCCGCGGCCAACACCGTCTGTAGAGAAGGCCTCCGCGCTGGCGTGCCACGTCCGCGACCGCGGCCTACTCGGCGTGACGTGGCACGCCAGCGCAGAGGCCTTCTCTACAGACGGTGTTGCCGCGGACTGGCCAGTATGACGTAGCACAGGCTGATGTAAGGCCTTGTCTCTAGTTGTTGTTTTGCTGACCCGTACTACCACTGCAGCCGCCGTGACGTCACAGAGCTGTTTCCCTTGTCGCTCCATGCCCCTCGTCCTAGTGCTGCGTGGGGCCTGGCTTCCTCCTCCCCATGCACGCGGTGAAGGTGAAGCGAGCTGTACCTGTCGCGCAATCACTGCCCACTTCTCGAACACCTGTCCAGTGGTTTGGAGTTTGAAGACGGCGACCCTGGGCCCATAGCACCTACATCAAGTGCCTTACTGATTTTACAAGTTTTCTTCTTCATCTCCCAAGTAAAGTGATTTGTTATAGACAGTTGAAATGTGTCCATAGAAAATGTATATTGCTGAATTTGTAAGAAAATGTGTAATATTGTGCCTCCTGTTTTGTGTCGAGTAACTTGTTTGCAAGAGAATTTATAATATTGCATTTACTGTGTGTATCGATATGTGTACATAAATCTGTGAAGTTGTGAAGTTTCATCTTTGGCAAAGATTATGTATCGCATAGCATTGTAGCTCGTGCGTAGACAGAGAGTCAGACTTGTGGTTGAGCTCGCTTAGAGAGCTGTGGTATTGTCTATGTGGCTCCATGTAGAGCAGACGCTGCTGTGCCAGCAAGTTGATTTTATTGTATTTGGAATATACTGCATTTCATTTATTGTGAAAAACGTTGTACTACCACCAGAATGAAGGTAATAGCATTTCATGTAATTATGAAAAGGTTGTATCATTTAGGTAAAGTAATGGTGATTATTAATAATAAGTAACAAACTTGAGCTTTCTTTCCTCTTTCATTTACGTAGTTAGAAGATAAGCCTACTTCCTTTATTTGATAATTAGTTATTTGTGGATTTAAAGTGCAGTACTGATTTTGGTAATTTGTTGAACAGATCTCTTCATTGGTAACGTAGTAAATGATTATTATGCAACACTGCAGTTAATTGCGTATGATACTCAGTTTTGATAATCAGGTACTGGTCTGCATAAAATTCTTGTAGTCGAAAATTAAGAAAGTGGTTTGTCTTTCTCTCTCTCTCTTTTTTTTTTTTTTTTTTTTTTTTTTTTTTTTTACTATAGTCAGTCATGCAGGTTATTTGCTTTATTAAAAGATCCGTTGCGCACATAATCAGTTTAATGCACTGTTTCTCATTTAACAGTATATACATCAATATCAGCGCCATAATTAAACCAAATTACTGTGTCAATGAACAATGAACGTGTTCAGTTAAATTTTGATGAAGTTATTTGATGACTTAGTGATCTTGACTGTTAAACATCAATATATGACAATTATTTGGACTGTAACTAATATCAGATCAGAATGAAACTTTCACTCTGCAGCGGAGTGTGAGCTGTTATGAAACTTCCTGGAAGATTAAAATTGCGTGCCGGAACCGGGACTCGAACCTGGGACCTTTGCCTTTCGCGGGTAAGCGCACTACCGACTGTGCTATCCCGACACGACTCACGATACCGCCCCACAACTTCCGCCTGTAGGAAGAAATGATCATCAGAATAAAATACGAGAAATCAGAGCTCGATCGGAGAGATTCAGGTGTTCTTTCTTCCCGCGCGCTATTCGAGAATGGAATGGGAGGTAAAAGAGTATAAAGGTGTTTCGATGAACCCTCTGCCAAGCACTTAAATGTGATTTGCCGAGTACCCCATGGAGATGTATATGTCTGTAGATGTAGAAGGGTTCTGCTAAGGAAAGACAGTCTCTGTTTCGCCTTTCCACGACGTTATCTACGTGGTCTTTCCAGTTTAAGTCTGAAGTAATAGTAATTCCTAGCTGTTTAGTAGCGTTTATGACCTTCACATTTCATTGATTTATCACCTAAATAAAGTTTAACGGATTTCTTTTCGTACTCAGCTTGATCACTTCACACTTCTCAATATTTACAGTCAATTGCCAAATTTTACACCATAGTGATATGTTATTTAGATCGTTATGCTGTTGGTTTTGATCTTGAGATGACTTTACTAGACGGTGGATGACGGTGTCACCTTCAAACAAGTGAACTGCTTATATTTTCTCCCAGATCGTTTACGGAATTAAGGATCAGTAGAGGACCAACAATACTACCTTATGTAATGCCCGATATCACCTCTGTTCTAGTCGATGTCTTACCATCGATTACTACAAACTGTGTTCTCACTGACAGGAAATCCCCTATCGAGTCGCAAATTTGGGGCGACATACCATAGCCGAGCGATATCCTTGAAGGCCATCTTTAGATTTTGAATGTTTCTTTCTCACAAATAAATTTTTTATCAAGACACTGAATTTTATGATTGGATTTGACTTCGTGTACTTTATAAAAGACACCTTAGAACGTCGTAACGGGATTTGGTTGTTGACGTGGGAGAATGAGCAGTCGTAAAGTTAAACTTTGACGACTATCTGTATTGCACATTTCAGACAAATACATGGATTGCTAGTTTCATTACATGATAAGAAAATTTATTCCTTACCTATTGTGTTGTGCGCGGCGAGTGATAGCTGCTGTTATTGTGGTAGATTTTGATTTCTTTACGTCTCGGCACAATTAGAATATTGCACTTTGTCTCAGAAAGGGGTGAATTATGCTGCCACATAAGTCTTTGGTCACTTATCAAGTAGCATCAAAAGTCTGACAGATAGCCAAATAGTATTTAAAAAGAAATTAAAGGAATTTCTGAATGGCAACTCCTTCTAGAATGTAGATGAATTTTTAGATAAAACTTAAAAAATAAATAAATAAAAAATAAAAAAAAATCCTTAAAATATTGATTGTCAAGTATAGACAACATTTACTAAACTGACACGTTCCACATCATTACGAAATGTCGTATATATGATCTATGGAACAAGTATCAGTCTAACCTAATCTAATCTAATCTGAGCCTTGCTATCCTCTGTTACTATTACCTAGTCTTCTGTGTGTTAAACAATTCCAAATCAGTTTGCACCAACATGAGACGACTTATCACCGTCCAAGCCACACCACATGTAGAAAAGGTTTAAGCATTTTACTTGTGAGTCGTGCCGATTCGATCAACTTGTACTGGCGCCAGTTGCCTTGCAACGACTCGCATATATATCTTCGTTACTTCACCGCGGATGTCGTGGATAGCCGGCCGCGGTGACCGAGGGGACTAAGGCGCTCCAGTCACGGTCTCCACGGCCACTACGGTCGGGGGTTCGAATCCCCCCTCGGGCATGGATATTTGTGCCGTCCTTAGGATTAGCTAGTTCATAAGTAGTTTGTATGTTTAGGGACTGATGACCCCGTAGTTAATCCCATAGACTATACAGACATTTGTACATTTTTGATGTCGTGTATAGTTTTTGTTTGTCATATGTCTTGCGGTCTGTGCTAGTTGTCGCGATAGGAAGGTATACCTCATGGCGCGTACGCAAGGCAAGGGAGAAGTTCCGCCACATTGAGTGAGTCTGCAGTTTGCTGGATGTGCCGGCAGTGCGTCTCTCGGGCGCCGGTCCAACACCACCTAGAGACAAGGCATTATAACAGGCCGTGCCTACGTCACTCTTAGAGGCCGCGGCCGCCACCTCACTGGCTGGCCGCTGGGGCACACCCACCGCCGCGCAGAGGGCGGCCAGTCAGATGGCGGCCGCGGCCTCTAAGTGTGACGTAGGCACGGCCTGTTGTAAGGCCTTGTCTCTAGGTGGTGTTGGCCGGTCGCGCTGGGCCGGTCGACAGGGCAGCAGAGTTTGAGTGAGGCTCCAGAGAAGTAGTGTGGCGCGCGCTGTCAACTTGGAGGGCCCGTGAGCGCGTTCCTGTCCGGCCAATACCGTCTAGATACCGGGCCTCTCAACAAGTCCTTGTCACGTCACACAGATAAGCAGCCATCGCAAGCTCACTGAATGGCGCTACGAGACAATGGGCTGCGCCCCAGCGGCCAGCCACTCAGCTAGCAGTGGTTCGGTGATTTGTGCTCCCATATCGTGGTGTTCCATGGGCCTTACATAAGGTTAAATTACTGAAAAGGACTAAATGACCAATTTCGCTATCAGATCCTACCCATGGCGTTTTGTGCCTTCTCCAAACTAAGTTTGTTTCAACACTACAAGTCCCCTGGTCCCACAGCTCACATGGATCGTGACTTGTTTTATGAGCATGAGGATAGTTTGCAGAATCGCGACTGGTCATCTCAGTGAACACAACTCATCATTATTGAGCCATTGCAAATAGTCAAATGTTTGTAGATATAATGGAGTTAATTACGTTGGTCAGCAGCCCATAGGCCTTACTTACAGTAACTTAAAATAACTTACGCTAAGGGCAACATAAGCACACATGCCAGAGGGAGGACTCGAACCTCTAACGGCGAGCAACCGCACGCTCTGCAGCGAGGCACCTTAGAGCACTCTGCCACTTCACCGCGGCTGAGCCATTGCATTCTACGTTGGCGAGAAGAGCACATGTTCAACATCGAGCTTCTACATCGTTACTTAAATCTATCACTGTTTAGCTGAACCAATGGTATAATATACACTTGACAATAATACAAGACCTGTATTTGTCATTTCGAGATGTGGGGAAACTGCTTAAAATGTGAACGGCCTTTCTACGCGGTTTCAAGCATGGTAATGTGTTTGTGGTGCTTCCAAATTTCGTGCTGACGTCTTGCAGGTACAATTCGTTACGTAATCCATTATTCGATAGCTATTGACAATAATGCTATTCATCCAATAATGTCCGTGGGTTCTTTTTCTTCTCCACCAAACAGTTTATTCCTTTTACAAAGCGACAAGTGTGAAATTTCCGTACAATTCTAAAAACAAAACTTTAAAATGATACTTCTCAAACTGTATATTTCTTTCTTATGCTTCAAAAGATGTGATACATGTTGAAAATTAATTTTGAGTTGAAACGGAAGTAATTAGTGTACAGACTTTGTGTACTTCTGTAAATACATATAATATAGCGAACATCACTATCTGGATGAAAAACTATAAAAAAAGCGCTCAAGGCGAATATTTAAGGGCAAACCCGTAGAAAATCAATGGATTTCGTATCTCATGCAACCATAAACCGTCTGACTTGAGTTCCAGCAATGTTTAAAAGCAGTTAGGTATACAGAGGGGCCCAAAAACTGTATCCACTGTTTAAATATCCATAACCTTCAAACTAATTGACGGAGTTGTCTCATCTTTGGTAGTATAATAGTTTGTAGTTCCGGAAATCGCCACACAAATGTTTAATTGCGTTGATTTGCATTGACAGACGACAGTCGCCGGATAGTCAGTGTTTTGTTCTTAGTTGCACCTAGTTAGTCGAGTAAACAGGCTGGCGCAAAGCTTACATTTTATAGAAGGAAATCAGTTTCGAAGTGGTATTTTAAGTACGAAAACATTAATGAGGTTCAACGGAAATGGCGAAATGTGTATCAATTAGAGCTTCCGACACGGTTATCTATTCGTTGCATTCGAGACAAATTTGAAGCTGAAGGCTGTGTTAAAGTTGTACACAAACTACGATCTGGACGACCCGTAACAGTAACACGTCCAGCTAACTTCCAACGTGCATTACAACAATTCACCTGCTCACCACAGAAGTGTGTCAGACAATGTTCAAATGTTTGTAAAGCTTATGGGACTTAACTGCGGGGGTCATCAGTCCCTAAACTTACAAACTACTTATGAACTACTATACTAAAGACACCATAAATAACCATGCCCGAGAGAGGATTCAAACCTCCGACGCGGGAGGCCGCGCAATCCGCAACGATGAAGAGTTTGCAGAGATGACTGTGGGGTCTGATGAGGCACAGTTCAAACTCAAATGTTCAAATGTTTGTAATGATTATGGGACTTAACTACGGGGTCATCAGTCCCTAAACTTACACACTACTTATGAACTACTTACGAACTAGGACGGCACAAATATCCATGCCCGAGGGGGGATTCGAACCCCCGACCGTAGTGACCGTGCAGACCGTGACTGAAGCGCCTCAGTCTCCTCGGCCACCGCGGTCGGCAGTTCAAACTCATTGGTACAGAAAATTGCCGCAGTTGCATCTACTGGGCCGCCGGAAATCCGAATGTTCATGTAGACAAAGCCGTGAATTTGCCAGGTGTATATGTGTGGTGTGGGTTGTCTTACCGGGGCTCGATTGGGCCATTCTTCTTTGAATGCACAGGTACCGGTGGGGTGTACCTTCAATTTTACCTGCCATCCGAGACTTGAATGGAGACGGAAGATTTTATTTTCAACAAGATGGTGTCCTAGCCCACTACCAAAATAGTGTTAGGGCTTACCTCGACGAAAATATACTAGGAAGATGGGCTGGACTTGTGGGGAATACAAAAGGACGTCGTGTATCGACAATAGCAATGCACATTGGATGAACTTCGAGAATCCGTCTCGCATTCATGTGCAGATATCCAACTGAACACGTTGCCGTCAGTAGTTCATGCTGCAGTTCGGCGGCATCGTTTGTGTGTGGATGTTAATGGTGACCATTTCGAACAACTACAATGATATCTTTAAGCTGGACTTTAAGCTACACTTTCACCAAAACTGAGACAACTCTCAATTAGTTTGCATGTTATGGACTTTTAAACAGTGGATAAATTTTTTGGACCCCTCTGTATTTTGTACTATACGACAACGTTGGTTTTAAACCGTTTGCCAGGTATTATTAGTATAGTAGGTTACATTGCAACATGACTAAGAAAAATAAGAAGTTTTACCTCAGAAATGTTACAGTGGGTATTTTAATTATTCGATACATTTTATTCTCCAAAATATGTAAATACGATATTTTTTTTATGTAACTGCTAATTGTTAGATCTGTCCCTAACGACCAAGCTGTCGACGAGGCGTTAAATCCTAAGCTTCCCTTTCTCTCTCTCTCTCTCTCTCTCTCTCTCTCTCTCTCTCTCTCTCTCTCTCTCTCTCTCTCTCTCTCTCTCTCTTTTTCTCTTCCTCCCTCTGTCCCTCTTCCTTCCTCCCGCTCTCTTCCTCCCTCCCTCCCGCTCTCTTCCTCCCTCCCTCCCTCTCTCTCGTTCCCCCTTTCCCTCTCCCATATCAAATATTAATCAGAATCGTCTTTCCCACTTAAAACGGCAAATTAGCAGTGCAAGTGCTTCTTGCCTGTCACCCAACTGATTCATTCTGTTCATTCCAGTATGGGTGCCCCTGATATTTATGCAGTTCATACTGCTGTGCGGTATTGCGGGTTGCCTGACAATCAGGATAAAAAACAATTTTGCAGTTCTTACTCGCGTTTGCACGGTTCAAATCAAAACGTTTCTCAATTCAACCGTACTTTTAAATCTCAGCGTCCGACAATGATTATGTTAATTCGAAACTGGTAACAGTATGAAACGTCCCTGCAGATTAAAATTGTGTGTCGGATCCGGGATTCGAAACTGGGATCTTTGCCTTCATTTCTACCAGGAGTGCTAGTCCAGCAAGGTTCGCAAGTGAACTTATGTGAAGTTTGGAATGTAAGAGGCGAGGTACTGGCAGAAATACAGTTGTGGGGACGGACCGTGAAGCGTCCCGATATAGCTCAGTCGGCTGTGCGCTTGCACTCGGAAGGCAAAGGTCCCAGGTTCGAATTCCGGTTCTAGCACAAAATTTTAATCGCCCAGGAAGTTTCAAATTAGCGCACACTCAGTTGCAGAGTGAAATTTTTATTCTGATAACGGTACGGTTTGAAGAAAGTATAGTAAAGTTTGTGTAAGGTTGCTGCTTCTTTCAACAACTTAAATTGAGAATTGCTCCTTTTCTAATTGTTTTATAACTGTATGAACTGTATTTATAAGCAACATATTTTCCGTTAGAGTAGTATAGAATGTTTTATTTTAATTTATTTCTTTTATTATTTAAGAAGCAGTTATAATGTTTGATCCTACACTGCTAGCTACTCAAAATGAATCACCAAGAAGGAAGAATCCAATGGGGTTCAATTTGCCGTAAGCGTCAGCGGCGACGAGACGTGCGCATCAGTAGCATATCAGGGGAGGTCATTGGAAGTGCCAGTAACGACAGTAAGGTCATCTGTCCGCAAGGTGAGCATTGCTGCGTTTATGAACAAGTCAGTGACAAAGGCGTAGCGCTGAAACATTGTTTGTATCATTACGGTGGTCGGACAAGTTTGCAGATAACGCCGTACTGGTCCTACACTCGATTTTATGGTTTCTATTCATTAGTGATTCAATCCCGAACTCCCCCTGTAATTAATTCGACTTTGCTAATTAACTAGTTTTACATCCCTGAAGTGTTTGGCTTGTTATCCCCCATAATTTCGGAGGTAGCCTAAGGACAGTTTGCAACAGGATACAGCGCGTCACACATGGCACGCTATTGTCAAGACTTGTTCGTGGCTCTACGTGTTGTTCTGTTGTCTAGATCCCGTCTATCGATAACGTCTGAGCGACAGTTGCGGATGACTGGCCACCAATACACCGCCCGCTGCTATTGCAGATCAACTCTGGAAATACGTGAGAGCAACATCAACTGATATACGCCAGCAATACATTCTAAGCGTGTGTCATTCCATGCCGTTGCGTGTAGCAGCACCTACAACCAGCAAGAGCTTCCCTAGCGCTACGTTATGCATCATGTAGTCTTTGTACAGTGTGTTGTCTCCCAAATAACTTTGTGATACCTGTGGTCGTTCTTGGTGTTGCATTTTGTATGACATGTACCGTCCTGTATCTTTCTCTCGCGGGAATAGCCGTGCGGTCTGTTGCGCCACGTCGCGGATCGCTCATCCGCTTGCTTTGCAGGTCCGTGACCTCACTCGGACATGGTCTGTGTCGTTCATGTTAAGTAGTTTGTACGTCTAGGGACCTATTACCTCAGACTTTTGGTCTATTACAAACATGTGAAGATTTCGGTTTCTCGAGTACCGCCTTGGGATCGGAGTGTTGCCGTTACGGTCTATACATTTTCTCTGAAACAAATGAATCCCCCACCCCACCTTCTGTCACCGCATACCGCTACAGTCTCCCTTGACAACAGAAAAAGTAGATCAACAAAAAAAAGGAAGAATGTTAGGACATGACGGGCAGTCGGGTGTTCTGCTGGCTGTCAGTGTCTACTCTGCACAATATTTCGGCTACGTAATTCGTCACCTTCATCAGGTGCGACCTGAGACTGGTTTCCGAGTGGATCTGGTCCAGTATCTATGACTGCGGCCTTTCCCCTGCACTGTCTGTAGTAGGAGCTCCCTCTGTGGTCCGCGCCCGCCCCTGACCAGGTCTTTTGCGGTCTGGCGCTCCATCTGCGGTCTGCGCAGGGTTTAACTTTTGGTCGACAGTCACTGGAACACGAACTCGGATTGTTCCGGTAAGTACGAGGAAGGAATCCGGCCGTGACCTTCGGAAGAAACCATCCCGCGATCTGCTTGAATCACGTGAAACCTGGTCATAAATTTGAGGTATTTTTGTCACGGCTACTCGTCAGCGTAGTAATAAAACAATTAATTATTATTGCAAATCACGCACCAGTTGACAATAATAAAATTTATATGTCAGCATGCCATGTTTCGGGACGACATTATCCCACTATCAAGTTCTACCATAAAACTTATCTGCCGCGAGGGAATATCATTCAAATGTTCAAATGTTTGTTAATCTTGTGGGACTTAACTACGGGATCATCAGCCCCTAAACTTACAAACTACTTATCAACTACCTTATACTAAGGACGGCACAAATATCCATGCCCGAGGGGGGATTCGAACCCCCGACCGTAGTGGCCGTGCAGACCGTGACTGAAGCGCCTCAGTCTCCTCGGCCACCGCGGCCGGCTTGTTGTTGTTGTTCGGGTGTTTAAGGGGGACAAAACTACCCCCACAGAACCGTAGAAGAAGGTACAACTAGGGGAAAGATAGATACCACCTAAAGGTAAATAAATGAGATATTTGGAAACAAGGAAAACAGCTGTATGAATATCTACATCTACATCTACATGGGATACTCTGCAAATCACATTTAAGTGCCTGGCAGAGGGTTCATCGAACCACCATTATACTATTTATCTCCCATTCCATTCATGAATAGCGCGCGGGAAGAAAGAACACCTGAATCTCTCAGTTCGAGCTCTGACTTCTCGTATTTTATTCTGATGAACATTTCTACCTATGTAAGTGGGAGTCAACAATATACTTGTGCATTCGGAGGAGAATGTTGGCGATTGGAGTTTCGCAAGTAGCCTACGCCGCAGCGATGAGCGCCGTTGTTGGCCGTGCAGAGGGAATATAATTAAACATAATAATAACAGCATATGTACTTCGTCAAAAACAAATCATTGAGCTAAACCACGTGTTCTTCGGATGGCACAAAGTTGTGCACAAACGGACAGCAGTTCTCAACGTCAACGTAAAAATAGATAATAAAGCGATATTGAGATATGAACATTTATGCTGGGTCCGGGGTTCGAATCCTGGTCTCCTGCTTTTAAGAAGTTGTGATAATGCTTGCACCACGCAGTCAGACTGGTTTCACACACCTGCATTGACTACTTAAACACGTGCCCCGTCCAACCCAATTTTCCATACGTCGTTTTTTATTGATCGTTGTAGACCATGGTACGCACCTAAAACTTTATTCCTGCTGAGAGTATCGTCCTACAGTTCATCCGCACTGATATAATCATCATTCCTTGACAAGCAGGATTACAATAAACAAGATTACAACTGTCAAAGTAGGAGGACATTTGGGATTTTGAGTGGGGCGGGCTACGTTCCTGAGCAGTCGTGCGGTTGTGTGGAGCCCGAGGGCGTGGTGGGTGCAGCGGTTTGCGCAGCTGCCTAGCAAGCGGGACACCGAGGTTCCAGTCCTAGTCCCGGAATAAATGTTCATTTGTCCATTTTGTATGACTACAACACTGTTACCAGCTGCGACAAAAGTGCCCCATCTGTGTTTGGAACAGTTGCAGCATCTCACTGACGTCGATTTGCAGTAGCATTTTGGAACATATACTTGATTCGAACGTTATGAACTACCTCAAAGAGATCGACCTATTATCCGATAGTCCACACGGATTAAGAAAGTATCGCTCTTACGAAACACAGCTTTCCCTTTATTCACATGAAGTGATAAGTGCCATCGACAAGGGATCTTAATTCGATTCCATATTTCAGGATTTCCGTAAGGTTTTGACATTGTACCTCAGAAGCGGCTTCTAATGAAATTGCATGCTTATGAAAAAACGCCTCAATTCTGCGATTGGATTTAAGATTTCGTATCAGAAAGGACACAGTTCGTAGTAAAGTCATCGAGTAAAGCAGAAGTGATATCTGGCGTACCCCAGGGAAGCGTTACAGGTCCCCTACTCTTTCTTGTGTTTATAAACGATTTAGGCGACAATCTGAATAGCTCCCTTAGACTCTTTGCTGATGATGCCGTCGTCTATCGCTTTGTGAAGTCAACAGAGGATCAAAAGCAACTGCAAACCGATGTAGAGAAAATTTCTACATGGTGTGAAAATTGGCAATTAACACTAACTAATAAAAAGAGTGAAGTAATACAGGTGACCAGTAAAAGAAATCCGCTGAAGTTCAATTACACGTTAAATCAGTCAAGGTCGGGAATTCTACCAGATACCTAGGAGTTACAATTACGAACAACTTAGACTGGAGGGAACACAGAAAATATTGTGGGGAAGACGAACCAAAGGTTACGTTTCATTGGCAGAACGTTTCGAAGATGCAACAGCTCCACCAAACAAACTGCTTGCGTCGCACTTGTGCGTCCTTTCCTGGAGTACTGTTGCCCAGTTTGGGACCCTCACCAGGTGGGACTGACGGAAGACTGAGAAGTTTCAGAGAAGAGCAGCTAATTTTATGATGTTTCAGGAGGGAAAGCTTCACAGAAATGTAGCAGATTTGAGGTGGAAATCATTAAAAGAACGACGTTTTTCGTTTCGGCGAAAACTATTTGCGAAATTCCAATCACCGACTTCTGAATGTGAAAATATTTTCCTAGCACGCACCTACATAGGGAGACATGTCCATCGCAATAAAGAATGAGAAATCAGATCGAAAACGGAACGATTTAGGTGTTCTTTCTTCAAAATGTTGAAATGTTTGTAAATCTATGGGACTCTTTTGGTTATTAGTCCCTAGCTTACAAACTACTTAAGCTAAGATAAACTAAACTAAGGGCAACACAAACACCCATGCCCGAGGGGAGAATCGAACCCTCGACGGACGGCCGCGACGGCCGAGGGGACTAAGGCGCTCCAGTCACGGTCGGCACGGCCACTGCGGTCGGGGGTTCGAATCCCATCTCGGGCATGGATATTTGTGCCGTCCTTAGTATTAGTTAGTTCATAAGTAGTTTGTAAGTTTAGGGACTGATGATCCCGTAGTTAAGTCCCATAAGATATACAAACATTTGAACATTTTTGAACCCTCGACGGCAGACGGCCGCGCGCACCGCAACACGGCGTTCCCCGCGCACTTTATAACGAGAATAATGTCTACAGGGGATATCTTAACCGGTCCTAGGTCATTTCCTTTCCTCCTGCATGTTGCCATGGATGACGCACAACAGTTTGCGTTTGTATCGCAATGACAGTGTACGAGAGGGTTGTAGTTACTTCCCAATGCACTGTGTGAAGAGTAGAAATTCTAAAAGTTCACAAACCTGACGTCTTCTATAGATGTCCCCACACAGATGATAGCACGCAGGTCGGAGTTCTTGAATGAGGCTGAAATATCTAAATTATTGGTAGAAACTGGTCTAGTTACTGAATAAAACTGAAATCCTCGGCAATCGGGATGCCAACTGATTTATTTAAAGTCTTCAGAAAACCATTAAACTGATAATAACATCCACTTGACACAGATTGTTTTAAATGAAATTAAATATAAAGTCATTTCCCTACCTCTAAGATGATTAAACAATGTATTATGACCGCCTACGTATGCATGTTACTTCACCGAGTGCGCGTACTGAAGTCACTTGTTACTCTTCCGAGTGCCTGTTCTGAACTGAAGTGTGGCGGATCGATGCAAGGCTGCCTCCGTCCCGCAATTTGGCGCGTAAACATGGCCGTCGTGCATCGTCCGTCTTATATTAACTGTTTTGTTTATGTTATTAGCAATTGTTAATATATTTTACCTACTTAGGGCATAGATTGGTTTTGAGGGGTATTTCTAAATTGAGTTTGACTTTGAATATATTATTAGTTTATTAAATATTAACAAAAATAGGAATGCGTTTTGGCGCGTAACCGCCTGTGCTACAGCCAATCGGCGTCCAGTGCCTGCCGTTCGGGGACTTCCCTAGAATTCGGGAAGATTTGCCAGTGCTCTTTCCAATGAGAACCCGACCCATTGTACCACCTGTCGTGGTTCTCACCTTCTTTTACCATCTGTCGCCTACTGGTCCTAACCGGCTGCACTGGAGCAATACTTGATCTTAATATGATGGCTTTAAGCCAGAAAGATTATGAAAATGGTTAATGAACCCTCTGCCAGGCACTTAATGTGATTTGCAGAGTAGCTATGTAGATGTAGATATTCGAAAGAATAGAGGTCGCAATTATTAAACAAATGTTCATGGCCGGAGTCGAATTTAAATCGCGGTCCTCATAAATGCGAGTCCATTGTGTTACCCTCTGCGCCACCTCGCCCAGTGGATTACCAAGAGGTAATGAAACGTGAATGATACACCGGTTACTGGAGCAGC
Source organism: Locusta migratoria (assembly GCA_026315105.1). Lineage (NCBI taxonomy): Eukaryota > Metazoa > Arthropoda > Insecta > Orthoptera > Acrididae > Locusta > Locusta migratoria. The sequence continues at coordinate 433,590,983 of CM048747.1, forward strand.
GATTAATTACTACAGATACGTACTGTATTTCAGTATAAACTGGTATAGAATAATATCCTCTTTGATAGTTCCCTTAAACAGTGTGGCTGTGAATCTGAAATACAAGCACGGCGGCGCTGCGCGGCCTCCGGCGTTTTAAATGCGCGGCCGCTCCGGCAGGAAGTCTTGTAGGGGCGGGGTAACGCCGCGGCCGTAGCCGGCCTGCTCAGCGCCGCCTGACAAATTACCCGGCGCGCTTCTTCCACAACAGCAACAAGTTGCCCGCCGCTTATTGCGCTAAATTACCCGGCCCTGCTGCCTCCGCTGTGCACTTGTCTCTAAATATACGGCTGCTCGCCTAGCGCCTGGCACTCCGATTCCTACCGGATTTGAAATTCTTTGCAACACTTGTGCAGTTTTATAAAGATTTGCTGCATTCATAGCCGTCTGTGCAGGACACGGATTGGATTCCTGACACAGCCAGTGGTTTCACCTTATTCGGACGTCTGCAACTGGCTGCATTCAGTCCTGTGACGCCATCTATGGGAGACACTTGAGGGCTGTTATTGGTAAGGCGACGCAGCAGGAAGATCCCAGAGCTTTAGCAACACAAAGGCATTTATTTCGAAAATGAATCTTAATTTTTGAACATTACAGAACTATATCCGTTAAAAACTGATAAAGTTCAGACATTTGTGTAATATTTCAATTTCCTTGACAGTCCGGGATAATTTCTAAGTTGCAATTCATAAACTAGTGTTACTACTGGATTGTAGCCATTATGTAGATAACATATCAACTCAGACCTCTAAAAAGTAGCGAGAGGGTGACGTACTAGCTGGAATACATAACCAACTTCAAGATGGTACGACAGAGGGGTATTCTGGGGCAAATTGCGCCACTATATAGGGTTCGTATTCAGATTGCTGCCGCCCCTTCTTTATCGTCACTCTCTCTAGAATCATTTATTTTTATTTAATCAACTAAACCATTAACGATAATTTCCAGCTAGACAATTGATGTTTACAGGGTGAATCTAAATTCGCGCACTCGGGCTTCGCAACGCGATTCGTCACATGCTAGCAATATAAAAAAAAAGATGTCTCTCACAAAGTTTCGTCCTGCGCATATTTCCGGCAGTAACTTGAATTCGAAGGTTGAGATGGGTGTGTGTCCCATACGTCAGTGTGTTGCAGGATTTCACTACTATACCAATAAACATTTAGGGGATGTGGGAGGTATCTTGAGGAACAAAGACAGCATAGAAACTCATGCCCGGAAACGTCATCCAATGACGCTACAGAGCGTCGAAGTTGCTGGAGGGGATGTCTAGCAGCAGGAGCTGGTGCCTGTAACATGGACTCTACGTAGCGTCGTTGATTGGCGTTTCCGGGCATGGGTTTCCATGGTCATTTTGTTCCTCAAGACACCTCCCACACCCTCTAGACGTTTGTTGGTATAGTAGTGTAATTCTGAAACACACTGACGTATGGGACGCACACCCATCTCAATCTTCGGCGTCCATCTACTGCCGGAAATATGCGCACGACGAAATTTTGTGAGAGACTTTTTATTTTATTTTATTGCTAGCATGTGCAGAATCACGCAGCGAAGCCCAAGTGCGTGAATTTAGATGTACCCTGTATACGTTTAAATGTATTGTACACCTAGGGCCGGTTGTCTTGGGGTAAAGCGTTCAACTGGAAACTGCAGGATCGCGGGTTCGAAACCCGGTTGGACCTTCAATTATTTCAGTCTGCGTTTTAACCCATGCTTCACCTCTAAACGATGTGAGGAGTCGCTAGAAACTACACGTCTCTCGGAATCCACGATAAGCTCTAGGTCCCCTTTCCCCTGTTAGATAACTGAGGTAGGCTATGGACACGCAAATCGCCGAAGTCCAATTGAAACACTTACACCAAGCCAATGAGCCACACGAATTTACTATTATTAATATATTGTATTTAACTTTATTCTTACTGTTACGCTTAAAAGTTGGGACTAAATACCAACGTGAAGTCTACAAGGTGCGGTTGACGCCAAACTGGGTTACAACCAGGAGGTTGGCTTAGCGTCAGCAGACTGAAGCACTGCGGCTCGGAGTGTAAACAAGTCCGTACTGAACACGCGCGTTTTGTAGCATTATATAAAACATTTGTACATAAGTTATATCTGCAACCCTTGTCGCCTGCGTATCCGTTCTCCCTGCAATGTACACCTCTACCCACTTTTGTGTACGATGTTCAATTTTTTCTCCAATTTGGAGAGATAATGGATATGCTCCTCATCTTTTACTTAAATACCGTGATACTGAACGGTCGTCGCATCCTCTCTCTCAACAATTAAATGTGTCAGCTGAGGGATTCATTTTTCTTTTATTGTAATAAGCTCCCTGTTTGATAAATCTGACTTCTCATTTCAAAATGACCTATTATTTTTTCACAAATAGTTTCCCATTAATTTCAGCAAGCCGCAAAACAACGTAAAAAGATTCTTGGGCACCATTACCGTTCGCTTCGTTGTTGCACCCAATTTCGTCTCCTATGCACCCAATTTCGTCTCCTTCAAAATGCCATTCATATTGATTCTATATTTCAGAGCCGACAATCAATGTTTATTTCCTATGAAGTCCGATAGTGTTTCAATTTGTTCGTCCATTTTGGCAACTTTCAAACACGGTCGTGAGATTTCATTCCGCGAGGCGTAATAATAACCAAGCATCTCCCTAGGACGAAAAGTTATTTATTAATTGTCCTCGCCTAGTCAGCAATTACAGCTCATCTAGACTTCATCCGTTACGTAACGGTAACCTTTCGCCAATTTTCTTTGTAGTGGTATTTTCGAGTGTTGTCTTAACTTTAGCAATGACTCCAGCTATCTTTTTATGCCGGAATCATTCAGGCTCTGTTTTCTCTTGTCGCCCTTAAAATATAATTCCTGCAGCTGTTTCGATATTCACTAACCTAAAATTTATTCCTTTTCATACGCGGGATTTAATTCAAATTTATAGTTCCAACAGCATAGTTTTGTCTCAGTGTTGCATTGTTTATGAAATGAAATGATCGTACCGCACTTTTGGCCTGGAGATCCCGCATGGAATTGCTCGGCCGCTTAACGCAAGCGTTTTTAATTGACGCCACTTCGGCGACTTGCGTATCGATGATGACAACACAAGACACTCAGTCCCCTGCCAGGAATCAAACCCAGGCCTCCAGCATGATATCAGTGACTCTACCGTTTCGGCTAGGGGGGGGGGGGCGGACATTGTTTATCAAGAAGTGGTACCTCAATATTAAAGGTTTCTTCCTTTTTACTTTATACGATCTATAAACCTGTAAATCCTCCCAGCGTCTACCTAAAGTTTCATACGGTGCATGGGGGAGGGTACCTTGCAACATAAAAATGGATCAACAGATACCTTGGTCGCGCCATAACTTGACAACGGCTCGACTGATTTCAAAGATTTTTTTTATTTTTTATTTTTATTTATTTATTTATTTATTATTCACAGAAGAAGGGTAGTATGAAATAAAACTGAAAAATTTGAGAATAACAAAGTGCGTTTTTCAATGTGACCCTATGTTTCTATTGCATACAAATCTATAGTTATGTTTCGATATTGATGAAATTTTGCACACTTGACCTTAAAAATAAGAGGAATGTCACTGTCTGTATAAAATTTAAGTCGTCGCATGGTACTTATGGATTTTGACAAAATGCATAGTTTTTCTCCGATCTTGATGAATTTTTGCAGACAAAACCTTTAAACCAAGAGGAAGGTTACTGGGTACATAAATGTTTGTATGGTACATGTCAGAGGGTACTTTGCAAAATACTTTGCCGAGAGAGGGAAAGGTGAGAACGAACAGAGCGATAGGAGAGAAGGATGCAGAGAGAGGATGGAAGGGGAGGTGGACTATGAGAGTGTAGAATAAATAAATACCCGGGAAACGCCGGGTTTACAGTTAGTTTTGTATAATTGCTCGAGACATTTCGGCTACTATTGTAAATGACCTTCCTCAGGAGTTTTCCTCGAAAAGAAAAACACCACAATGAAGCCTACTTGCAATACTAACTGAAACATCGCGCAGTTTTATAAATTGGCAATGCGGTCTCATAGGCTGACGAAGTGTATTGATACACCTTGTATATATATTACATTGTAACTGAGACATGAAGTTACACGGTAAAATTGTGACCAACGGTAAATTAATAGCAGTGCTGCAGAATTGCTGTATTGCACACTGAATCAAAAGCCACCAGTTACTGAGCCAATGACTTAAATTTCTGACGCTTTTAGGTTAGGACCTATCTTAAAGAGTCATAGACATTTCTTTGCTGAGCCGGGCTGCATTATGTTACACACAAATAGAGCGTTACATCTAGAGTTGTCACGGCAGTTATAGATAGGCCCACGTAATGAAGATAAGTAATAAAGATTTATTATGGTCCCGTGCACTTTGTTATAAGTCGGCACATGTACTTAATAAGTAACGTGATCACCAGGTACAGCGGTGCATTTCCTGGCAGGCTGACCGAGTGGCTGGAGAGCATTTCCGTAGTGGGCGTTCCATTGCTCGTGACCGCGAATGGCTGGTGCTGGATCGTCGCCGCCGCAGTAGCGTAATTCTCCCTGGCGCATCTCACACGCCGTTTACGGGATTTAAGTCGCGGGAAAGGGGAATACCATTCTCCGAAAGCCCTCTCGTTCCAAGAGCTTCTCCGCAAGTGTAGTTCGATGCGATTACAGAGACGTAAGAACGACGTCTTCTTTCAATACGTGTGCGGGGATGGGCACACTAAATAGTAGATTACCAATGTGAGGAAACTTTTCTTCAGGGGTTCTGAACAAATGTCTACGTCTTGAATGTCCATAAAAATCAAGACACTGAATTCGAATAGCAGTATCTTCACAACCACCTATAAAAGTTCGACGCATGTTCGAGTGTGCTACTTTGTCATATCTCCAATTACTTGGACTTTATTCAATGAATATCAATCTATACATCTAATGCATTACTTGCTTCATACACGTAAAGTAAATCTTCCTCAATTGGTATGACAAAATACTTCATGGACACCACCTATGAGCAACCAAATCTGTTGTCATTTCTTTGTACGGCTGAAGTTCACATTCTGTGATCGTAAATAATGCTACATTGTTTGTTAAGTTTCAGTTCAGCTAAAATGCTGCAACGTGTTCTTCTGATAATTATGAGACAGCGAAAGACACGAAAATACACATTTTTAAAGAAGTTCGAAGGTCAAATTCTCAATATTTTTGTATATTCCACAAACCAGTATTTCATTAATCTATAATATGTTTACAGGTATTTGAAAGCAGTTCAGTATTTCAGTTAACCGTAATGTACTTGCACATTGCCCCCTGTCACGATGATTAAATTAAACAAAACTAGTTCACTGTTTCCCTTCACCTACAATGGTTTCTCAACTCTTAAGCTTAGTTAATAACGTATCCTGCTTATAAAACAGTCGTGAATAGTTGATGGTGTTTACTTTATACCCATTGCAGAGATATTTCGACCCCATACATTTGTATGTTTCCTGCGAAGAAATATACTCTGAGATTGCCTCGTTTTAAGGTAATGAATTTTTTTCTACCTTGATTGAAATATTCCATTTCAATATTATATATTAAATGTACGTGTGCTTTTGCGTGCCGCTACTATTTCGTAGTCCCGACAGGGTTATATCATACAGCACCCATTCCCAATCTATGAAAGAGCCTGTTTCGAAGCTGTAGCGGTTTATGATGAAGAAATCTTAAGTTTCAGGTACTATCGCTGTGTGTGTCAGTTTCACGGAACTAGACTAATATGTTCTATTCATATTTGAGCTAATTAATAGAAAAGTAATTTATTGGCTTTACTTCTTCAGGGCCTTCATTTTGATTCGGTTTTCATACCCTCAAATTTTGCTTATTCCGAGCAATATCCTATTTCGTCGTACGTAAGAGCTTGATAAAGCTAATGAGATCTTTTGCTCTGACATCACTTTATTCACAAAAGTACTTATAGTTATACACCTTCAGTATAAACGACCCCATTATTTATAAACTTTTTTCCTAATGTGTAGAAGGCCCTTGTCAACAGAAAAATAGTTATTCTCATTACTTTGTATCCAGCCTTGTGCTGTTTCCGGTGAGCTTTTGTGAGTTTCATGACACGTCTTAAGCTTTTGAGATTCCATGATAAGAAACAAATGAGTAGAGTATTGCGGTAGATGGACCTTAATGTTAAATACATTTGTGTCAAATGTTACATTTTTCAGTTCACATTCGATTTAATCTGGCTCTGAGTCCCAACAGTACATCATAGTGTGACTGACCTTAACGAGTCTAGTTTTGTTACAAGAGATTAACATGCAGGTAGTACTTCTTCATTCAACTGTGTAACTTCAGCCGATATTCTAAACATGTATAATCCCTCACGCGGAAATATACAGTTGATTTGCATGCATTATTTACAATAGATGCAGACACTGCAATTACAACCATAATATGTCACTCCTAACTCCATTTCAATATGGAATACACAACATTCCTGCCAATAGATGAATTTCCTGTTTTGAACTGCGTACGTCATCTAAGTTGTATGAAAGTAATGACACTACGTAACGTTGACGTTTTGGATTTATTTTGTCATTAACAGGGAACACTTTTGTAACAAAATCCTTATTTACTCTAGTCTACCCACGTTTATATTTGAACGAGAGTGTAGTTTGCATTTCTTTTCGCTTTCCGTGGCAACAACTAACAGCCGGCCGCGGTAGCCGAGCGTTCTGCGGCGCGCCAGTCAGTCTGCACGGCCACTACGGTCGGTGGATCGAATGCCCCCTCGGGCATGGATATTTGTGCTGTCCTTACTATTAGCTAGTTCAAATGTAGTTTGTAAGTTTAGGGACTGATCACCCCGTAGTTAAGTCCCATAAGCTCTACGACCATTGAAGATTGAAACAACAATTAGGCTGCAGTTGTTTTCGGCAGATGGTCTAGATAAAACATTACCTGTAACTTGGAACGGCACTTTTGTCGTGCACTACACCGTAACTCTGTAATACAGACGGCGTCAACACAAATATCTCCCTCGTCGTCATTGTTTAACCAGCGTCACTGTCATTCAGCGATCAGTCATCTACGCCACAGTCGTCTGCATCCAAACAAACATGAATGTTTGCTAACATTCCGACTCATCACAGCTTGGATATTGAACGTCTTCAGTACATATATTACAGTTACTCTTTCTATTTCTCAATTAATTTACTGTCTTTTGTATATACTTCGACGTACACTAGTACAGATGGAACCTCCCTTTGTAAGAGAGCCGTTACGTTAGAAAGGAAGCACGACTCATTATCAAAACACAAAGTCAATTTAGATGAACGAAAATCAGAATTGATGGATCTCTGCTAAACAAGATTCTTGTGTAATGTCTGGAGAAAAATCAAATGTTAGTAATCTTAAGGGTCCAAACTGCAATGGTCAAATATGTTCAAATGTTTGTTAAGCTTATGGGCCTTAACTACGGGGCCATCAGTCCCTAAACTTACAAACTACTTACGAACTACCTTATACTAAGGACGGCACAAATATCCATGTCCGAGGGGGGATTCGAGCCCCCGACCGTAGTGGCCGTGCAGACCGTAACTAGAGCGCCTCAGTCCCCGCGGCCACCTCGGCCGGCCTGCAATGGTCAGCGGTATCTAGACCTAAAAACTACTAAAACTAATTTATGCACATCTATGCCCAAGGTAGAACATAGGACCTTACACCGCCCGGCCATTGAGGCATCGCCAAAAACAGTCGTTTCTGATCGTCTCGCTACTTTTTTTCTACCGGTTACCTTCTGAATTGCACTGTAGCGATTTTTTCATTGACGTATGATTATTATCAACTGTTAGAAACTATGAAGACGCGTAGACTGTGCGAAGACTAAAATAATGAATACAAAGGAAAAAAAAAGTACGGTAACTGTCCTTTTCTTCCCTTTTTGATATCTCTTCTGACAATGGAATAATCAATACAAAACATTTTCCTTTTAGGCATCAGCTTGAGATATGATGCCACAGAATTACTACTTCTCAACTGAAAGACTGGAATCCTGGCCGGCCGCGGTGGCCGAGGTGACTGAGGCGGTCAGCACGGCCACTACGGTCGGGGGTTCGAATCCCCCCTCGGGCATGGATATTTGTGCCGTCCTAGTTCGTAAGTCAGCACGGCCACTACGGTCGGGGGTTCGAATCCCCCCTCGGGCATGGATATTTGTGCCGTCCTAGTTCGTAAGTAGATCATAAGTAGTTTGTAAGTTTAGGGACTGATGACCCCGTAGTTAAGTCCCATAAGCTTAACAACAACATTTACAACTGGAATCCTGATCACGACATGCCAAATCATGCACAAATGCCACGAATCGTACTGACGTGTATGCTTGCATTGGATTGGAATCATCAGGCACGACAAACCGATAGCCTAATCCACTGCACCTGCGCACCACCACCCAGAGAGAAGGCCGCGGCGCTCTCGTGTGACGTCAGGCAGAGTAGGTTGTGTGCGCATAGCTAATTGGCTCGCTGCTTCGGCATAGTGGGCCGTGCTCCAGCGGCTACCCAGTCTGCCAGTCAGCTATGCGCGTGCAACCTACTCTGCCTGACGTCACACGAGAGCGCCGCGGCCTTCTCGCTAGGTGGTATTGACCTGCGCTGCGGTATGTCTGTTATGATGTCACATGTTCAACATTTATAACCCACTGTCGGAGTATTTCCCAACGTTTGCGGCCTCAGATACATAGAATTATTTCTGCAGACATCATCTATGTCGTTTTTAGGATATTTGAAGAATCGCCTATTATATAATTCAAGATCCATCCAGCTTGGCAGTGAGCGGTTCTCCTGTCCGTGCAGTATCGATGACTGGTGGATCGAATGGTTGGAGAAAGCCTTAAACATGGCAACACGGGGTGACAGAAACTAACACAGGGTCGGCAACGTAATGTTAGCCAAAGATAATGTTTGCCTATCGATACTGCGCCGCTGCTGTAAGCGTGGGTCCATTTCTATATCTATGTAGTGCGGTGTCTGTTCTTTCGGAAATGATAGCGGGCAGGAGAACTATTTCATTACTGTGTGAATAAGGGGCGTGCTGGGATAGTCCGTGCCGGTGAACTAATCATACATTCAATAACAATCCCACTCATTCGTTGTCAGAATCGGCAAACGTCTCTGGAGACTCCAACTGTCACCAGTCTTGGCTGTTATGTCGGTCGAAACTAGAACAATATTTCTCAGCTTCTCCTCTGTATCACAGAAGTGATCACTCTTAGTATGAAACCACTTGGCTTTTTACCAAAAATGCATTTACAGCTTAATGATAACAACCAGTTCGTTACTGCAAAATTAGCGTGATCATTAGACTGTATATAAAAAGTATTGTTTGTAGCGTTTCCTGCATGTTAGTTGTGCCAATGAATGAACTGTACAAGGTGGGCAGTAACTGTGCCACGGAACTTGGCAAGTTGATTCGATTGCATACTTGACTAGTGCCTAGAACGCGCTACTAATATTCTGCTGATGCATACTATTCCGCCTAAGAAACAGGCAACTAGAAGATAACTCTAAAATGTTGCATAGCTTGAACTCAGTCGTTGAAGTTACACAAAAGTTACATCCGGTATATTTTTAATTCTGAAATTACTCTTTTGTAGAAAGATTAAATTGGTTAAAAATTGTGTGTTGAAAATACACACCTGTACCGGAAACATTAATTAACTCTTTAATGCATACTGTAGCTCATCAGCTACGTACCTTATTTTTCAAATTATCTCTCAAACTGATCAGTACAAATTCATTTGTAGCTGCTTCTATACATATGCAAGCAGCTCGTCCTACAAATTATAAATTTCAGAGTGCTACTAAATTATATCGACAGTTAGATGCATTTACTCTTAACACGTGCGTTTGTTTACTTTTGTATTCCTCCTTTGCCATGTAAAAGTAGTCAATCACATACTACTGTTGCATTATGAAATACTATCTCAAAAGATTAGTGGCATAATAGTGACCCGTACTGCATCGGTTACATCATATAGCTGAACAGAGGTGAACATTTTGTTGCTAGTAGTAAATGATAATTTTAAGGATTTTTTTTTTCAATATTTTTCTCAGTATACACGCACTATACATTAATAGTGGTTGTTTTTATAGCTTCAAATAAAAAGTCATGCATTGAAGGATTAACTACTATGTTTCGGCCCAAAACAGGCCTTCTTCGGGTGTTCTGTGCCGAAGAATAATAAGTACATAACGCGTAAACAAAGCACCTTGTGTTTCTAAAGTTAGTAATAAATTTGCCATACATATTTACCCAAAAGTACTTACAAAATAGGTATTACTTATATATTTCGATATTCCTAATCATAACACTTTCTAGCTTAGCTTACACGGCGTTTTAGCCGTGCCCAATAAGGCGCCTTGCCACGATGCGTGTGATTGTTCGCCGTCGGAGAGTCGAGTCCCTCCCCGGCTGAGGGTGTGTATGTTGTTTACGTAGTTTGTAAGTTTATGGACCGATGGCCATTGCAGTTAAAGCCCATAATTTAACAAACATTTAAACATTTGTAGCTTAGCTGTTCCATAGTTGTTTGTACATACCGTTGACGTACCAGAATGAAGAAAATTGACCTAGGACTGAATTATGTTCATTTCGGTATATCTAAGGTGGTGTAACAATCACATGGAAGAGTGGAGGCGGTCGCAGTGGCTGAGCGGTCTGCGGCGCGCCAGTCACAATCTGCACGGCCGCTACGGTCGGGGGTTCGAATCCCCCCCTCCGGCATGTTTGTTTGTGTTTTCTTTAGTATAAGGTAGTTCATAAGTAGTTTGTAAGTTTATGGACTGATAACCTCGCAGTTAAGTCCCATAAGCTGAACAAACATCTGAACATTTTAACAGTGAAGCTAAAATGTTTTATGATTAGTAATATTGTAATCTTCAAGTAATACCTATTTTGTGTAAAAATGTATGCCAATTTTACTGAATACATAATACACTCATTTTAAAAATACGTAGTATATTGTTCACACGTTGTGTATTTATTCTTCTTTACAGGATAGTCGATGATGGCCTGATTTGGGCCGAAATCGTTAATAAATGCTTCCGATACAGCTGTTTTTCAAGATGCAATATTAATCCTACCTAATAGCTTTTTAGCACTACATACACAAAAATATTAAATTTTTCAGTATTCTGTCAGTCAAACCTAACTCTACGTTCTCCTCCGACTGGAACTGAATTCAAGTTATCGATCTTCTCTGTTCTAAAGGAGTTATTGGTGTGACGAAAGCACAAGAAAATGTGGATTGATTATTCTCTTACGCCTCTCACTGCCTCCCCCAATAACCGCATTACCATGCACGCAGTAATTCAACTATTATTTCTGCCTGCGTATATTCACTGGCAGAACAGGGCAGTTTAATGTACAGAACAACGCACAAATTTGTTCCGCTACCCCATGAGGGATCGCCTTTGATTTGTGTTAGTGGACTAATTTATTTATTTAGTTATTTAGCTGTCTCTGCGGCTGCAGCCAGCGCTGGAAATGTGTTTAAACGCTCCACCCACCGATTGTAAACAAATATTTTATAGTTCTTGCCGAACGCGGCTCGAGTTTAATTAAATTCGTTAGCTGTCACTCCAAAACATTAACATCCCTAATTAATTTGCACTGGCGAGTTGACCCGAATTGAATCAAACAACAAGTCTGAAAGCGAGCGGTTGCCGCCTTTGGCGGCGTTGCGCCAACACACGATGGCCGCGTGTTACAGCAACTCTACGATCCACGACACCTTTGAACATGGCATTCAGTCAATAGTCGTATCGCCACGCAGAAGGCAGGAGAAATATGTTGTAACAGGAAGTACAATTACATATTTTTTGAAGCATTGGTTTAATAGCGATATGTTTGTTAAAAATTACTAATAGAACAGTCTAGACCACAAATTTTTAATTTATTTGCATTTAGTTCCAATCAGGATAAATACAGTATTTACATTTAGGATGTACAAATAAACTACAAATGTAATTACATTACCTTTGGGGAAAAAAAAGAAACTATAACCAAAGTTGGGGTGGAGCAGAGCAGGTGCTGTCACTGCAAAGTGTAGTGGACTTAATTATCAGAAGCTTCACTATTTTGTCTTCTACACCTGTCATCGTCTGCCAATGGAATAACTACTTTATTGAAACATGACGAAAATTCTTTGTTCTTAATACAAAATACTTTGTTTTTCCACTATTAACTGTAAAATTGTAGCGTTACAAACACGCTAACATGCAATATTTTACTATTCACAAATCTGACTTTTTTTTCTTTTTTTCTTTTTTTTCATGTTATAATTTTATCAATACTTCTGTTGAAGACACACTTATCTGGTGTCGAAGCCGGCTAAAGTGTATTTACTATTTGGCCACGATAACTTGACGATTTTGTTGGTGCTGCCACAAGCGGAGAAAATCGGCATCAGTTGAAAGATATTCATGTATATACATATGCTGCCAACTTTACAATGCTCCTTGACGCGAAGAATTACTGTACATATTATTGGGGTAACGGTTCCAGCACTGCAGCAAGCGGCCGATGTTGCCGTCCGTTCGTGCAAGACAGGCCTTCTGCGGTTCCCAGCAGCCAACGCGCGAATCGTCAAGTTATCGTGGCCAAATAGTAATTTACCACGCAACTTGTTGGGCTGCCAGTTTTCACATAAAATAAATAGCAGTTACGGTTGCTACTTCAAGACGAGCTATGTTTAAAATAATAATGTACAGTATGCTGGTTTACAATTAATACTTCACCCATGGAAATATATAACTATCTTGTCAGTTTGTGGTACAATATTTATGCATTGTAATTTAAGGCTGACAACCTAATAATATCACTATACAATAGATCGAAAACTTTAAAACTGGTTCTGTTTTCCATCATCTTCGAAATATCCGGCGATGTAGTACAGTTGCTAAAAATCAGTAGCCTTTTGTTCATGTTAGTAAAAGAGAAAGATAATCTTTAAGAAGGCTGTGAAAGATAAGCTATTAGCTCTTTGTGTCAATTCATGTATAATAAATAACTTATATAACTAATGTTTGATACCAGTAAACTAGCATGTAATATTGGAAAATGACCTAAATAACATGTTTGGAGGGTGTTGCTAAGTAACCAGCACTGTCATGGATGTACAGACCCTCCTGTAGATGACAGTGCGGTGGATATTTAGCTGGCTTTAAAATTTACTCTATCTTTGGTTAATATATTATCTTTAATTTTATTGTATCAAAAACTGTGACAGTATGTAATTTTATAGCAAACAAAGTCAAAACAGTTTCAATTTAAGAACAAGGCTTTTTCGTAACGTTTTAATGAAGAAGCATTGTACTGATAGTTAACGTTAGGTGTAGCTGACAATGGGGAGGGGCTTTTGCTATCTCAGTGCGACGCACCACACATTGCTTCTTCCAGTAGTGAGAGCACTTCGAGGCATTCGTAGAGTCTGCTCCGATCCACATGAACTTCGTATGTCGTTTTTTTTTTTTCTTTTCTTTCTTATTTAATGCAATTATACTTATAGTGTATCTAAACGTAAAATACACTACAAAGTAGCCTGAAGGTAATCCACCTTTGGATTGAAACTAGATTCAAATAAATGCGCCGCGTTGGAGCAGCCGAGCGGTCTAAGGCGCCTCGCTGCGAAGCGCGCGGTTGCTCGTCGTCTGGAGCATTGGTGTGTGTGTGTGTTGGTCCTTAGGTTAGTTAACCTTAGATTAAGTTGTTTGTAAGCTAGGGACTGATGACTAAGCAGTTTGGTCCGACAGATTCACAAACATTTGAACTTTTTTTTAACAAATAAATGCAAAAGTTCGCACGCTACATTGTTTTACTTTATAAAAAAAATTAGTCATACAGTTGACAGTCGAATGACTAAGTTGAGCGTACATGGTTCTAATGTAGTATTCGTTTTGTGTCACATACGGATCTGAGGAATTCTTTTGCGGGAAGAAACAATGTATTGCGGTCCCGTTTGCCGAAACCCTGCCAATCATGCGCGAGAGCAGTAGTGGGTATTTTTCGCAGTTTTGTATTTTATCCATCTCACACTGCTCTCTGTAAGTGTCTCACTAATCAAAATGCTCTGACTTTTCTATACCGGTGGGAAATTTCAAACCGGCCGCGGTGGCCGACGGGACTGAGGCGCGCCAGTCACGGTCTGTACGGCCACTACGGCGGGGGTTCGAATCCCCCCTCGGGCATGGATATTTGTGCCGTCCTTAGTCTTAGCTAGTCCATAAGAAGTTTCTAAGTTTAGGGACTGATGACCCCGTAGTTAAGTCCCATAAGCTTAACAAACATTAGAACATTTTTGAAATTTCATGTTATGCTACTATCAGTATCTAGCCAATAGATCCTTCTATTTGTCAAACGCTTATCAAACCTAGAATAGTTTTAATCACTTGTTTCAGTCCGATACTGTTGAAAATTAATTTTGGTGAGGATGTCTGTTAGTTTTAGTTTCCTCACAGGCATTAAATAATTGCAAATGACAAGTTTTAACGGAGGCTAGGTATGTATATTTTCGAACTTTGTGTCATCTGACAGGAACTTTCGAAAACTCAGTCTGGAAATTTTTAGGATAAAGAAATCGTCGAGTTTTCCCGTGGAATGAAGTAAAATGACATTGCTAAAGTAGGAGTCACAGTTTACCGTCGAATGGCCCGACAATTGTGACTAATCGATTAACTTCTGCACGGTGTGTCTGATTACGCATGGAAGCAGATCAGAAGTCAGCATTGCCATTCTTTTACAGTAGCGTCCGCTGCCGAGCGGTATCATGTGAAGATCAAGAAGACTACGTCACTGTGATAGTTTACTATTTAAATGCATTTCAACTGTGGCAAACTTCATTGTGAAAGTGGAAGTAAAAGCAATGTTATTACATGCATGTTTCAGGATAGTCTGTGTTAGGAATTGGCTTATAAACGTATAGAAAAAATTCAGACTTAGGTATGTATTATACATATAACAGACGACAAAGTTTCCATTCGGCAGATATAATTAGGTATATATGTACAAATATAGGTTTCCGTGACGGCCCTCTGCTGAAGGCACAGTAGGAGCAGGCCCGTTGACTTAACAATCACTCTGTCCATCATTACCAGGATATCGTTTACATGGCTGGTAGATGTTGGAAAAAAATTCGTGATACCGTGTTTAGCAACTGATAAAATTCTTCATTTAAACAACCAGTTTCGGTCGACTAGTTTTTAAAAGCAGTTAAAACATCATAGTACATGCAGAGTGGTGTACGCTGATATGAAACATCACCGCGCCGGAGTGGCCGAGCCCATTGAGGCGCTATGCTGCGATGCGCGAGGCCGTTCCCCCTCGGGGGATCGAATCCCCCCTAGAGCATAGATGTTTGTGCCTACTTTAGTATAAAGTACTTTATAAGTAGTTTGTATGTTGTGGTCGTTTCACATAACTCAGCTGGTTGAGCGAAAGTTACACGTCCTCTGTTCGCGGCCTGGTCCTCACACTGTGTCAAAATTCAATGTTCTAATGTTTGTTAAGCTTATGGAACTTACCTGCGGGGTCATCAGCCCCTAAACTTACAAATTACTTTTGAACTATCTTATACTAAAGACGACAGAAAAACCCATGCCTGAGGGAGGATTCGAACCCCGACGGGGAACGGCTTCGCGCATCGCATCATAGCGCCTCAATGCGCACAGCTACTCCGCTGCGGTTCACATAGTGTCAATTTGCAAGTTTTTAATATTGTAATTGGCAAAATATGAAATCATTAGTAATAGATGATGTAATAAAATGTGTCTCATTCTTATTATCGTGATAAAAATTATTGCGTCAACAATTGGTAAAATAGTCAAATACTGGAATTAACACGTCAGTGTACTTCATTGAAATGTCCGTTAAAAACCGATCTTATTACTTCTTGTAGTGGCTCAAGAAAGGTTGCACTAAGTGAGCTATCTTGAAACAGTTGAGACTCGAACGAAGATACTATTTTTCCCCCTTTAATGTTATTTTATACCGAACGATAAATTTGATAGGCTGGCAGCAGCTTAAGCGCTGCTCTTCAGCCGAGCGACTTTTAAAACATGAACATGACGATTTAAAAAATAAAAATAAAAAAGTGGTAACAGTGCAGCAAGTAAAACTTTGACACAAATAATATATTTGCAGAAATACAACACAGGGACGTGAAGAAAACACATTTTGTTCGTTAAAAGGTTTGTGCCACGGTATTTTATAGGAGGAATAATATTCTAGTAGTTTTTGTATTTTTTAATATTATTTTGCATTCTACATTCTATATGCATTAGGAACATTCTATTTTGTTTATTTTTATAGTGTTTCATTTATCGGACAAACTGTGAACTTAAATAAGCGGCCTACTCATGTCTGCTTGAGAGACATATTACATTTCATAAGAGGCACCAAACTGGTCCTTCAAGAAACACCTAAATCTTGGCCACTCGTTAGTCACGTGACACATAATATCAGCTCGACTTTGGAAAGCCATTGAAATATTGCCAAGAAGCAAGTACGATAGAAACGATAACCTGCTACCACGACGCTAATAATATCTTCGGCCATTTCATATAGTAAAGACTTCATTATTTTAACTACAGTTAAAGAATTCTCCAAAAAAACTAATAAAACCAAAGGTAAGTAAGAAAATTCATGCAGACACAGTTTTAAAGCAGTAATTGATGTCGGGCCGCTAATGACATGGAAAAGAGAGAGAGAGAGAGAGAGAGAGAGAGAGAGAGACGCAAGTAACAGCACTCCCCATTGCTAATAGGATGATCGGTAGCGATCATGTTGCTCTAAGATTTACTGTTCTAAGTCTGACAACGATAGTGATACTTCTTGAAAGCGGTTCAGAAAACAACAAATAAAGACCAGTAATTTTTATCTTAATCAGATATCACGTGATACGAAAGTGTCCTTCTACAATGTCCACGTAGCATAGCTTGTTAAAAAATCAACAATTTGGTTTCAGGATTATTGTTTATCTCATGATCAACATTGCCTCTGTTAAATCTTTGCCCATTTTCTCGGAAATAACAAATGCGTCGCATTGTAGTATAGATGTGCACGATTAATGTAGATGTAGATGGGGAAATGATAGTGCCGAACCATTTACCGCTTATACAGCCAATACTAGAATATTAACTTTGAAAAACAAAATTCACGTAACTTTTGTGTTTTTCGGTAAGAGATAATACTTGCTCATTTTTTATATGCGCTGCAAGTGGTATCCTGTCTCTGCCTCTTTGGTGAATGGTATTTGGGTGATTAAAATGTAATAGTGTTTGATCAAGGTAGAAGCACTTATCCTTGTGTATGCAATATTTGTATAAATCAGATCGCCTCGAAGTGAAAATGACAAACACCTAAAGTAAGTAGCAAAACAAACCACCGTGGTAACAAAATCAATCTTCTGCCTTGGGAAGCACTCGGAAATAATGTCTGCGTCGAAATACACGTTTTTTGTGCGTACGACAGTTTCTGCCACCTCTCACGACACTGACCTCGTGTCCGTGCTAGCCTGCCTAACTGCGTTTCCGCACGAACACAAGAGTAGCCTGACTCCCCGTCCGCCACATCACATTTTCCTGTGGCAGTGGCGGCGCCGCTTTCGCTGCTGCGGCCAGTCCAGTAAAAACACGCCCGCGGCATCCGTCTGCCGCGTGCCGCCTGCCGCCTGTTGCCCGCTACCGTGCGTGGCGCGGCAGCTGTGCGTGGCGCAGCCCGCTAACTCGATGGATTCCCTCTGCCGCCGCCCACGCTGCGCAATTACAGCCTCGCAGTTCCAGTGCGGAAAATGAAATGAACGTTCGCGACGACAAAGAGCGCCGACGCTTTCACCAAAATGGTATAATTCTGTACATACACCAACAATGCAGCTTTCAGGATTTCATTCCTTGTTTTCGACGAATTTTTAGTGCAAAGTGGCGTATCGTGTTCGTCGAAACGTCGTTACAGTGAACTAGTAATGAAGCAATACAGTGAAAATTTAGGCAGTATTATCTTGTTTATGTGAAAAAGAATATTTCGTATCGATATGATGCAGAATGATGCAGAATGCAGGAGCTTGGAAATGAGCTTAGTAGCTCATAATAATTTTGTATCACGAATTTAGTTTCAGTTTCTCGCTCTGCAGGAGCACAATCATATTCCTAAATCGGTTTTCTCAGGTAGTCCTCAAGTGCCACGCCTGAGCGCGCCTTGCGAAAGACTCGGGTTTGAAGTACTTCCTGCCTCCTATACGATTACGCAGCTTGTACAATTAACAAAAAACCTTTACTCACCAAATTTCTCGTTTATATTTTGGAAAATATGCTTAAGTTATCTGCGTTCTATTCATTCTTCCTTAACGTCATATCTTTCTCAAACACCATGACGTTGTTTAGAACGGCAAGCAGTCTTTTGCATATTCCTAATCAGTGTGGGACATTCTAGTACATTGCATTGAAACTCTGCAAGTCGCCGCGGCGGAATGGCCGAGCGCATGGAGTCGCTAAGCTCCGATGCGCGAGGACGTTTCCCGTAGGGGGTTTGAATCCTCCCTCGGGCATGGATGTTTGATATTTGTGCTGTCTTTAGTATAATGTTGTTCATAAATTCAAAAATATTTGTATAGCTTATGGGACTTAACTACGGGGTCATCAGTCCATATACGTACAAACTACTTATGAACTAGCTAATCTTAAGGACGGCACAAATATCCATGCCCGAGGGGAAATTCGAACCCCCGACCGTAGTGGCCGTGCAGACCGTGACTGAAGTGCCTCTGTCCCCTCGGCCACCGCGGCCGGCAGTTCACAAGTAGTTTGTAAGTTTAGGGACAGGTGACCCCGCAGTTATGTCCCATAAAAAAAAAAAAAAAAAAAAAAAAAAAAAAAAAATACGAAAGGCAACTCTGCAAGTCATATTGAAGTTTATGGGGAGGGTTCATCGTACCACTTTTATGATATTTCTTTATAGTTCCATTCTCTCATAGCTCGCATGAAGAAGGAACGCCTAATATTTGTATGTTAGATCAGATTTCTCTTATTTTATTACGATCATCATGTCTCCCTATTTAGATGGGTGGTAACAGTATATTTTCGCATTCTGAAGAAAAAGTTGGTGAAAGAAATTTCGCAAATAGATCTTGCCGCAACACATAATGCCTTTTCTTTCAATGATTTTTACTACAACTCATGCATCATTTCTGTGACAATCTCTCGCATATTTCTCGATAATGCAAAACGAGCTGCCCTTCTTTGTACTTTCTCTAAATCGTCCGTCAGTCGCACTGGTGTCGATCCCATAATAAGCAGCACTACTCCAAAGAAGACAAGGAGACAAGGCAGTTTCTTTAGTAGAACTGTTGCATCTTCTAAGTGTTCTACCAATGAAACGTAGTGTTTGGTTCGCCTTCCTACAATATTTCCTATGTACTCTAACTTCGTAATTGTTACCTCTCTCTCTCTCTCTCTCTCTCTGTCTGTCTGTCTGTCTGTCTGTCTCTCTCTCTCTCTCTCTCTCTCTCTCTCTCTCTCTCTCTCTCTCTCTCTCTCTCTCTGTGTGTGTGTGTGTGTGTGTGTGTGTGTGTTCGAGGTTCTCATTGTTTGGTTATGACGTCGTATCTCCAGAACTGTGTGTAGTCGATGTTTTTACCTCTCCCCTGTGTATCGTGTGTTGTGTAACAGCCAAAGAGTACTGCAACGCTATCGATATGGGCAGGGAACACGTATAGTTGGTACGTTTACTGCCTTAATTCCCGTAAGAGGCCTAACAAATGTGAACAGTAAACAGTATCACGAGCGTTAAACTTGACTGGCAGAAGCGTAGTTCAGTAGTCGGCACATACCACCTGTGGGCTGTGCATCGAGTTCATCCAGTGCGTTTGCAGCAGTGCCACGATCCAGCAGACAGAGATCTACGATTCCGAGCCAAGCGACACGCTATGCGAAACGCTGCCCCAAGACTTACTCTCGAGGATAGCAATGGAACTTTGAATGTTTAACCCACTATGTTTGGACATCAGTCTCTTTACACGTATGTAGTGCAAAAGTTGAGTATTCCCAAATTTGTAACAACTTTCAAATTTTACCCAAGTTGCCAAATAACACACCCTTAACATTGCGCTAATGATTGTTTCCGGGCGGTAAAGAATATTTGGTTGAAATCGGTCCATTATTTTAAGGGAGGATATGGAACATCGCCGCTTGATGGGTCAGTTTTCGGGAATTTCATTGATTATGACACCGTAACACTTGAAGTATGAGTCGCAGAGGGTTCTTACACCCACATGAATTTTTGCCTGATGTATGGAACATGTGTTTCATGTGAAACACACACTCGTGTTTTGTTAC
The DNA here is from genome assembly GCA_026315105.1 of Locusta migratoria. Classification (NCBI taxonomy): domain Eukaryota; kingdom Metazoa; phylum Arthropoda; class Insecta; order Orthoptera; family Acrididae; genus Locusta; species Locusta migratoria. The sequence continues at coordinate 433,611,413 of CM048747.1, forward strand.
GTGAACAAAAAATTCAGTTTACTGTAGTCGGTGTCAGCTTCGAAAGCGAACCAGTATTCAGCCGTTCCTCGCATCCGCATCCATTACCGCAATGACAGCCAATAATGTTCATTCTGTAGGCGCGTGGCTGGCTGCGAGTTACGCAATGTTTCTCCCGCAGGCTCCACTGTTGGCGCTCGGCCGTAGCTCCTCCCCTCCACGCTTTCCCTATCGCTCCGCCTCTATGCGCGGAAGCGCCTTCTTATATGACGCCAGCTATAAAAGTGCCACGGATCTTCACCCAAGCAGAATATGCTGAAATGAGTTTATCTATGCTTTGTCTAGTGGTAATCCCAGAGATGCTGTTCGAGAATACCAACAACAATTTCCGAGTCGCAGAGTGCCAGATAGCAGGATGTTTCACGGAATTCGTGAGTGTCGTACGCTTCCCACCGTAACTGTCCCTGGAAGTCGTACAATGAAGTCTTATTGAAGTAGAGAATATTCTGCAAGTAGTGCAATGCAGTCCAACTAGTAGCTGAAGAAGAATTGCTGCTCAACTTTCTATTCAATAAACCACCAGTGATACACACAGTACGCCAGCATAGTTTGTACCCATTTCACCGGTAGAGTATACGACATGTTCATTAAGGAGATGCTGTCAAGCTGCAAGAAATCTGTCAATGGATCATTGCCAATAATCGATTAATTCCACTTATTCTGATCACTGATGAGTCAAAATTTGCCAGCAACAGAATCAACAACATGCAAAATTGTCACGTGTGGGCTGATGAAAATGCCCATGCCACTGTGAAAACGAATTTTACGACGACGCTTCTCAGTCAACGTGTGGTAGGGTATTATTGATGACCAACTCATCGGTCCCATTGTTTTACATAACCATCTCTATGTGACACGGTATCTTGATTTTCTTCTAAATATGTTATCAGAATACGTGGTGGCTATTACTTTGGCAACGACTAGCTGGTGTGTACTTTCAGCATGACGGATCTGCAATACATTCCGTACGGCCAATGACACCGTAGCTCAACACAACATATCATCCTGTACGTTGGATAGCAGTCTTGGAGTCATTGCTTGACTACCGAGATCACCCGATCTTACCATATATATTTCGAGTTGCTAATAGATGAAGTGTACAAGCACAGAGTGGACACAAGACAGGTATCTCTCGCTCACATTTTACGTGTTTGTGGACAAGTAAAGGAAGGCGGAACTAAGCTCCGATCGTCAACACGACACCAGTCTGCAAGAGCAGCAAAATGCATTTAAGTTCACGATGGACCGTTTGAACACTTGCACAATTAAATAAACCATAACAGTATCTTGATTCTCGTGCACAGTATCCCAAGACTTATAAAGAGTATTCATCATGAGGTTTGGAAAGCTCTTCAATGTCCGTGTTTCCTTACAAAATAAATTTGCTTTATAGGATTGATCCGTCTTGAGCAAACTCAAATGTTTTTTTATTTTCTCCCATACATGTTTCGCTGGCGTTGCAGCATCATCAGTGGGATGTTTATTGTCTTAATACCACATGTAGTTATGTTTGTGATTCTTCCACTCACAAAACGTCACTGATATTTTTTGACAGTTTGTCATTTTGGTGGATATGCGCTGTTTTTCGTGTTGTGGACAGGCACTGTGTCACTTTCACTTTCACTCAATGTTTATGAGTGAAAGTGAAAGTGACACAGTGCCTGTCCACAACACGAAAAACAGCGCATATCCACCAAAATGATAAACTGTCAAAAAATATCAGTGACGTTTTGTGAGTGGAAGAACCACAAACATAACTACATGTGGTATTAACACAATAAACATCCCACTGATGATGCTGCAACGCCAGCGAAACATGTATGGGAGAAAATAAAAAACATTTGTGTTTGCTCAAGGCGGATGAATGCTATAAAGCAAATTTACTTATAAAGAGTGCCTCAAACAAAAATTATAAAGAATGTCTCAAAAAAATTCTACAATATGTTCAAAAGGATACATTATATAAAAATTAGCAGTTATTAGTAGAAACATATCTACCAAAATCCTTCGTTTCCAAATATTATTTACAGTTAACGTTCGTCGAATTCCTAGTCATAGTTCAACACGCTTACTTACACATCCATCCGTTTCAATCATTTTTGTTGAGTTGTCAGGTAGACTTTTTTTTCGTAAATCGTATATCTGCGACGTGTACATCAAATTCATGAACAGATAATGTGTCAACTGAAGTTTCTCCGTTCAGTCTTGTCAGGACTTTTCGTGTGCAGGCAGAGATGTTTTTTATGTAAAACCCAGAAAATGATACTCTGCAGGAGGCTACAAAGGTTATATCAGATGTCGTTTCCAGAAAGCCCAATCATCGATCTTAGCTTTGAAGTTGTGTATCATCGCGTCGCGTTGGATACCCCATGTTAATGGCCACTAGACGAGTATTCCGCCGTAAACACTTGTTGAATGTACACCTGCTCAATAAAATTACATTTAACAAGCTTCCGAAGAGAAGGCAGGTATCAGGACAAGTTGCTCTGGCTTACAGATCATCACCAAGTTCCTAAAGGAGGTTTACTTATCATACAAAGCATCCGTTTCACCCTCAATATGTACAGTTATTGTCGCCTAGTGAATACCGATCGTCGGAGACTTTACATAAGCTTCCAATCCGTTGTTAGGCTCTGAAAAATGTTCAAATGTTTGTCTAGCTTATAGGACTCCACTGCGGGGTCATCAGTCCCTAAACTTACAAACTACTTATGAACTAGCTTATACAGAAGACAACACAAACAGCCATGCCCGAGGGGGGATTCGAATCCCCGACAGGGAACGGCCTCGCGCATCAGAAAATAACGCCTCAATGCGCTCGGCGGCTCCGCCGGGGCTAGCCTCTGCAGTTTTGTGTACATACGAGTCAACTGTAGAAAGAGACGGCGTAGCAGACGTTCACTAATAGCTGATGGGTGGAGTACCAGTTTTCAGCATCACTTTACAATTACTGCTTGGGTTATAAACCAGTGTGACTGTATGGTAGGCCAATGTGGTCTTACAGATGTCGCCAACACCTAGAGGAAGCACCCATGTAAAATAAGAAGCAACATGTGGTTTATATATGACAGAGATCCAACTCCATTGAGTCTTAGTATTCGCGATGGGCCAGCTGGTATATACTGGTAGGATTATAACTAAGTAGATGTAGACCAATTCCATGGCTAGCACATTCCGTCGACTTTAGATTATCATCTATGAGGGCACCATACACAAGTCGTCTACGCAAGGGACCACCCAGATGCGAAAACTCTTCAATGACGTGTCAAATAATAATTTCAAAGTACTTCAAACCATCAGGGAGTGTTTCAAAGAGTGTGACACTTCCGTCGGTGTATGTGTGTTTGTAAATAAGGATATGTCTAGCATTTTTATAATGTTGCACTGATGAGCTGTAATCAAATGACCGAATTAACTGCATTTCCGCTTATTAATATAAAATTGGTTTTCTACTCTTGGAAGGGATACAACTTCAGGCAATCTTTTTAAATACACAAATTTATCATTGATTGAGAAAGACGGCAACCAGTTACAGGGTTGTAGGTTGATTTATAACTGGTTTCAGGCAATTGTTGCCCCTTTTCAGTTATAGTAGTTGTGTCCTATGTGGTCAATCTACAACCCTGTAACTAGTCGCTATCTTTTTTAACTCACAAATCAAAGTTGCTGTAATGGATAAATTTTATCACATAGGTCCCGCTGGACTCGAGGAATAATAAATTTAGAAAACCAAAAGTATTTACTGTTAATTAGGATCTGCAATAAGATTAAAATGAGGACCACGGCCATTGTTGGAATCTACCGCACCAGAACAATACGAAAATAATTGTTCTCTCATTTTGCTCCCTTATTACACATGGACATGATGAAATTGTTTGTCATTGTAACACCCAAAACAAAATTAGGAAGTCGATGCCACCATTTAAGTGACCTTTTGCCAGTAACGTAGCTTTCTCTCTACTTATAAACTATTCATCATTGACTATTAAAATACGTAAATTTTAAAGTACAGTCACGAATTTGAGCAACAGACTTCGAATCGAAAGTCTCTAGACACATGGTCAATCAGGTAAAACCATTAAACGAATTTCAAAATGTTGTATCAGTAAATAACGTGTTTCTCGCAAACAATACGAAAAAAACCACGAAAAACGATTACTTCCTTATTTCTTAACACAGTAAAATTTGTCGTAAAACGACCAAACCACAAAGCAAAATATCCGCAACTGAAGTATCTCACGCAATAGGTGCCACATATTAAGTTTTTCGACTCCAAATGATTCATACATTCAACTTTACATTGCAGCCCCTGACTGATGTTTGACTTTTAGATTCCTGGGAATCAGGGAAATACATTTTGTACATTAGCCACATTTCAACATCTCGGCTTCTTCATTCATTCAATTAAAATCAGTGAGGAAGTTAGGTGTGTAACGAACCGGAACTCGAACCCGAATTTGCTGTTTACGCGCCAACCTCGCCTTAACAATTAGGCAATCCAGACACGCTTCACGTTCTGCCCAAATTGTCAACGTATCGTGTACTACGATTGTAGTGTCCCCTGCTTATTATTCCTCTTGCCCGTACCTAGGGATGTATAGTTCGTAAACGAACTAGTTCAGTTGACTATTCTGTGAAATGAACCATGGTTCATTTTAGTTTACTTTCAGTGAACCATAGTTCTTTTACTCCATACTCTCCCAATCTCCTGGAAATTACAAAGCAAATGCTCAAATATCACTTCCCTTGATACTGAGTAAATCCAATCCCAAGGACCTAAAGCTATGTATTTCAGAAGTCTTAATTTATAACTGCAGTAACTGCATCGGATCGGAAGAGCAAAATATTCAAGTAGCTGTGACCTGCACGAACTAAGTCGTATCGAAAGACCGAATCACTTCAGTTCAATTAGTTAAGCTGATGAACTAGACGATCTGCGCAAACTGCGTCAGACCGGAAGACGAAAGCAGTTCTGCCAGTTCACTTACAAGTCTGATTTTTCAAATTAATCTTCATAGAAAAATGGGTGAAAAGCAGGTCTATTAACGCAATTTCGCATCTAGAACTAAGAAAATTGGTGTATGGTTTTTCAATCAGACATTAAAAAATATGTATTTCAAACATTTGCGAAATTCAGTCTGTAAGGTAGTAAATAGTGGCTGAAAGAACTTTTCTGAAAATAAAGTCAGCCATGTAGTTCAGTAAGAAGGACTATTCTGAAATGAACTGTTCCGTAAAAGGAACTCATTTTCCCATCTCTACTTGTAGCTCTATCTGCAATCCCGCAAAGCAGTTGTCAGAGCCTTTTTGAGAAAGTTACAGCTATTTTATTTATTTATTTCATATGCCTTTAAACACAGCATTAGTTTACATCTGGTAGAAATTTAAGATAAAATATTTACGTACAATACATATAGGTTAAGATAGAATATTCATATATATAATTTACGTCACATAGAATACAATAATAATTGCAATGATTCGGTAAGGTGACCTTGTAGTTGCACTGCTCAGGGAAGTATGTCCAGCCCTTTCAGCCAAGTGACAGCTTCTCCTTTAAGCGAATGAAGGTATGGAAGGCGCCTTTGAATTTTCTTAAACGACATTCAGTGGCGATGTGCTGCAGTATCTGTTTGTTGTGTGCACAGTCGCAGTCAGGCCTATCAATCACGCCCCATTTATGCCTCCAGAAGTGGCAGTTTCCATGCCCTGAACCGGTTGAGTGATCCAGTATCTCCTTGGTATCTCGAATCCGGTCGGGCTTTGTGTCGGATCTGTGATTGAACTATTTGGGTCTGAGTTGGAGGTAAACATTCTCATTGTTAAAATTGTCTCATACTAAACTATCTCCCAACTTCCATGATGGTTTACGAGACCTTAATGGAGATTGTGAGAAGACGTATTGATGGATAGGAAGTCGACGGTTGGCTAGGCATTTCTGCCACTCTTTTTTTTTTGTGCTGTCTTTTTAAGTGTGGAAGAGGATTTTTGGACAGAACAGGGAGCCACTGGGTTGGTGTTAACTTGATGGTTTCCGATATCAGCGTCAGTGTTATTCAGTTGAGTATCTACTGTTCTTGTATGGGCCACGTTAAGTAACAGTTATGGTGTCCGTTCTTTCCTACTGGTTGGGATCGTAGAAGATTCATCGTAGATAAGGTTCCGATACGGAACTCATTCTACAAATGTACTGTTTGGATGTAAAAGTTTGAAGCTCCGATCAGTTTCACATCGCTTGTCATGGCTGACATGACTGTCTTTTACGGCCTGCTCCTCAGACAATCGCGTCGGTTTAGTGACGTGACGATCGTTTCCCGTTATTCAGCGGCAGGCGTGGAGGGTGGCTATTGGCTGTGGCGTGACGTTACGGGTGCAGCTCGGGCGCGCTGGCGGCGTTGCGTTGCGTTCCGTTGCGTTGCGTGCGGGCGTAATTAACGGCGACGATAGAGCGCGCGCGTCCGGCCCGGGCGTTTATCGCCCTGCGCCGGAAAGTGGCGCGGGATAAGGCCTGCCGGCCGGCGGCCGTTTGTTAAATCGTTAAACACGACCTCTTTAATGCTCCCGCTATCTCCCAAATTGCTAATGCATCGCGCGCCGACAATTTACAAACGTAAACTTCCTTCCCCCCCTGCGATGCACTCTGTTTCCAGAGATTAATGGCTGAGAGCAGAGAAACACTGAGTTGTTGAATGCACGCGGCGCGCGGTTTGGGTAGACCGGTGCAGCGCAGCGTAACGTGCTGAATTGGTCTATTTCCAGGCGCTACCGGACAGTCTCTCATATGCATGATCATTACCTCCAAACCGAGATGCTACAGAATTTGATTATAACTTTCCCGGATCAATCTGCATCTTCATATTTACTCTGAAAACCGCATGTAAGTGCCTGGTAGAGGGTTTATCGAACCGTTTTCAAACCATTCTCTAATACCGCGCGTGAAACAGCATCACTTAATGGTTTCGAACTGATTTCACTTATTTTATGATGATGATCATGTCCCCCTATGTTGGTGGGTGCTAGTAAGATATGGGCGCATTCGGAGGAGAAAGTTGGTGAAATAAATTTCGCAAAAAATCTCGCAGCAAAGAATAATGATTTCCACCCAGACTCAGGCATGATTTCCGTAACACTCTATCTCATGTGTCGCAATAATACCAGACGAGCTGTCCTTCTCTGAACGTCTCTGTAATCTCCGTCAGCCCCACTTCGTGAGGATCCCACAACGCGCAGTAATACTCCAAAATAGTACGGAAACTATAGTGTTGTAGGCATTTTCTTCAGTAGAACTATTGCATCTTCCAAATGTTCTACCAATTAAACGTAGCCTTTGGTTTGCCTTTCCCTCTCCAATTAAAGCTACCATAATTACAATTCCTAGGTACTTAGTAGAATTTACGGCCTTTATATTTGACTGAATTATTGTGTACATGCAGTCGAACAGATTTATGAGAGTGGATAACTACACAGTTTTCTTTATTTAGAGTCAACTGTTAATTTTCACACCATGCAAATACCTCATGTAAATCGTTTTGCAGTCGGTTTTGATTTTACGGTGACTTTTCCCAGTGATAAACGCATCATTCGTGAACTAAGAGATCTTCTCAGATAATCTCTAACATGGACTACATAGATAAGGAAGACTAGGCGTCCTGTAACACTTCACATGGGAACGCCAGATATCATTAATGTTTCACTCGATGACGTTCAGTTAGTTACTACATGCTGTGTCCTTTCTGACAGGAATTTGAGAATCCAATCTCAAAACTGTAGCGATGTTCCATCAGCACGCAGTTTAATTAGACGATGTTTGTGAGGAACAATATCAATATGCTTACGGAATTCCAGAAATATGGAATCTATTTGAGATTCTTTGTTGTGTTCACTCATCATTTCAAATGAGTAAAGAACCTGCTGTGTTTCACAACTACCACTCTTTATGAATCTGTCTTGACTTTGAGTCAATAGGTCGTTCTCTTCGAGATAGATCATATGTTCTATCTATGACTGACGACTGATTCTAGTTATATAAGAATACTAAAATGTTGTCAAACAACTCATTTAAAAATTCAGGAATTTAAAAACAATATGATCTCTACGAATATAATATTCCAGAAAACTTGCTGGACTGATCGAGTTTGGGATTACCAGTTTCTAATTTATATGCAAAATCCATTTTCATGGGATGAACACTACAATGATTGATAGTGTCAATACTTTCTGTTATTAGGAAACTCAACCTTGAATTGCACGGACAATAGAGAGATCAGAGAGTAAGAATAGTGCAGCTGCATATATACAACTCTACTGTCGGATGTTTCTCAACACGAAGCGGTTATGTAAATGTAAATAGTTGAATGGAGAGCAATGTAGCCGTGACTGTGGACATAGTGCAGATGAAGTATGATGTGTAGGTGTGAATTTACCTCCACGGTGGAAGTTTGTCTACTCAAACACTCGTACTGAGTCAGTTTACAATTAAAGACGATCTGTTTCCTTATTCAGAGCCGGATATACCGGGGAGGCGGCGGCTGAGAGGCAAGCTTCCCCAGGTGGAGTGTCGAAGGGGCGACAGAATGAGTTCCAGCGTCAGAGTAAATGTCACGGTGTTCCGTGAGACAAATTAACTGAAGCAGTCTTGAAGTAAGCTGAACCATAAATTCGATGTATTGATAATAATTGTCTTTAAATAAATTTATTTGTATTCTCGCCCGTTTAACAAATTTGGAATTCATAATGCCTCGGTTGCAACCATGGTATTACGATAACAAGCAGCGCCTGAGTTTTTCATGATTGTTTGCTGAAAGCAGTAAAAACGGTACCCTCTTACGATCGCTTTCTTGCCCATATATCTTGTTGTCTGTCGGTTCGGCTTTTTAAGACTCACTTGTTTATGACGTCATAATTCCGAACTGAGAGTCGTTGGTAGTTCTTACCTCCAGAGCTATTTTTTTCCTGATGGTGGAGAAAAAGTGTATCACGTTTTAATACGAGATGTGGAACATTTTGCCTTCATGTCGCAGTATTTCGCGCATTTAATTGTTCATATCGATACAACCCCGTGAAATTCTTATCGTAGGCGGTTCTCATCCCAACAGCAGTTACTGCTTGCAGGTAATGCATATGTCTACCAATTTTGGTTGAAACCAGACCAGTCATTTAAGATTTGTGGAACATACATTCATAAATATACCAATTTTTATAATATGTATCGTTGGAAATATTCGCTTCTCATCATTGGTGATTGAAAGAAATCAAAACAATTCTCCTTGAGTAATTAAGTTGAGCTACGGAGGTGCAACACAGTAGTTTCCACACATTGTAATTAGTCCTTTTATAACTTATAAAACTGATAAAATTAAGGCAGTTGGGAAGGTATTCACACAGGAAAACAATGAAGTAGAAGGCTTGTTGCGTGCTGTAGCGAGAACAAAGAAGTCACTTGAATAAACACTGTGCAAATCAGATATCCTATCGACGATTTGTACAAGAGTTGTTCATATGAAAAGGTTTGAAACGACTCTGTTGGTATAACTGAAGTCTTTATTCAAAGATAATCAACAGAGGCCAGAGCAACTTTGCCAGTACACTGTGTGTGGCCCTGAAGAATTGTGGACGCCCGTTACCATGGAGAAGTATCACTCCCACCGCGAGCAGCGTAGGTCGTTTGCGCTTTATAGAACTGCGCAGGCTTCGGATTGTCGCACAGTACACGTTACTGTTAATGGTTTTTTGTGCTCGGGGAATCCGATGAGTATCGGACCTTGGATGTAAAAGAAGGCCGGCCGCGGTGGCCGCGGTGACTGAGGCGCTCCAGTCACGGTCAGCACGGCCACTACGGTCGGGGGTTCGAATCCCCCCTCGGGCATGGATATTTGTGCCGTCCTAGTTCGTAAGTAGTTCATAAGTAGTTTGTAAGTTTAGGGACTGATGATCCCGTAGTTAAGTCCCATAAGCTTAACAAACATTTGAACATTTTTTGTAAAAGAAGAAGGAAAAACAAACGGTGAGCATCACCTTGCCTGTTGAGGGCACAGCCTTCACTTGTTTAGATCGACGTGACGAAGCCTATTTGGCGCCCCTGTATGTCGCACAATGTTATCCCAAATCGACATATTCAGATTTCAACCGGTTTAGTTGTTTCCTACCTCTTCAGTAGAACACCCCCCGTAAACGGAAGCTCAGATCACCAGCTCGAAAATCATTGGAGGCTCTTTATTATCCTTTTGTTTTCTCATTCATTGTGAGCTTGCCGGTGGCCAAATTGCAGGGAAAAGCGTAACCACTAGTGACACGTATCGTTCAAGACGTCTTCCTCACCTGTCGGATTGCATTGCTGCCTAGGCCTCGCTTTTCCCTCGGTTCTCGCCTGTCTAAAAATACTGGTCGATGATTGAGAGTAGCTGAGCGGTCTGGAGTCCCACGCTGCGGATCGCGAGGACTCCCGCGTCGGAAGTTCGAATACTCCCTTGGGCATCGATGTTTGTGTTGTCCTTAGGTTTGTTTAAGTAGTTTGTAAGCTACGGACTAATAACCACGCAGTTGAGTCCTATAGATTTACAAACATTTTATTTAAGTTTTTGATGATTGCGGAACCACTGGCCCGGCATTCTCCGCCTGCGGCAGTCTGTGTTAGCGGCATAGATTGCTTGAATATATCTCGGGAATTCAGCAGGGTGGCTTCGTCTAACATTCGACATATTTCGGCACGAACGCTTTTTGTCATCTTCAGGCAGGTTTGCTATTTCCCAACAACACATTTGTGTCCAGTCGAGTAGCAGCGATTATTTGTAGCAGTGACCACAACGCCTAAAACTGATTGAACCCTCGTCCTCACTTACATGTATTTTCAATCATTTGATCTTTCTACAATGTTTTATCACCTACATATATTTAAATGTGATAAATCTATAGTTACTGTTGTTTAATTTTCGAACATTGTGGACATTTGGACTCCACAATGTAGCTGAATGTAAAAATGGCAAAATCCTCAGAGTCAAGATCACCAATGTGATTACTTGGTTACTAATCTCGACTCTCAGTGTTATTCAGATCGTAAAAGTGTTTAAAATGCATGACTGTCATCAAATTAATAAAATATATTACATGATTAAAATAATACAATCATTACATCGTAAATATATTCCACTTCCATAAATTATAAAAGAATATATGGCCTTAAAGGAGGGCTAATTTGTCCAACATAAAAAAAACCGTCAGAACAGAACTTTTCCATGAAGCAACTTAAAATCTTAAAACTTTATCTGTATGTTTAAAATTACACATGAAAACCTGTTGTTGTTGTTAAAATGACAGTTTTGAATTCTCACCAAATATCACAAGTTTCTCATCAAAATCCATGAGAGTACGGACAGGAAGAGGAAAGGATAATCCCACTGGGGAGGGGAAGGTTCCCGAGTTGGAAGAGATATTGAATCAATTCTATATAAATACGTGTGGCGTCTGTTCCGAAAGAACAGACGTCACATCTGATCCTGCAGTTGTTATTGTTTAATATTCACAGAATATATGACATCAACTGCGATTGGGCAAAGCTGAAAATGTGTACCCAGCTGGGATTCGAACCCCGTTCTCCTGCTTCCTAGGCAGTTGCGCTGACCCCTACACCACTGGGGACACAGTGATCACCGCACCTGCAAGGACTATCTAAGCACGCCTCCCGTCAGATACAAATTCCCAACTTCGTTCTGCCCACAGTACTCAAACTCGTAGTTATGTGAACCCATTTTCAGCCTTGCCCAATCACCGTTGATGTCATATATATGCCGGTGACGGGGTGACGGGCAATGATCCTATCGTTAGTGGGGAGGTGTGGGCAAGTCTGAAGCCCTTACTCTTACGGGAATTAGTTTCATAACTACGAGTTTGAGTACTGTGGGCAGGGCGAAGTTGGGAATTTGTATCTGACGGGAGGCGTGCTTAGGTAGTCCTTGCAGGTGCGCTGATCACTGTGTCCCCAGTGGTGTAGGGGTCAGCGAAACTTCCTAGAAAGCAGGAGACCCGGGTTCGAATCCTGGCTGGGTACACATTTTCAGCTTTGCCCAATCGCAGTTGATGTCACATATTGTGTGAATATTAAACAATAACAACTGCAGGATCAGAAGTGACGTTTGTTCTTTCGGAACAGACGCCACATGTATATATATATATATATATATATATAATATGCCGGTGACGGGCAATGAGCCTATCGTTAGTGGGGATGGGTGGCCAAGTTTGAAGCCCTTCCTCTTACGGGAATTAGTTTCATAACTAAGAGTTTGAGTACTGTGGGCAGGGCGAGGTTGGGAATTTGTATCTGACGGGAGGCGTGCTTAGGTAGTCCTTGCAGGTGCGGTGATCACTGTGTCCCCAGTGATGTAGGAGTCAGCGCAACTGCCTAGAAAGCAGGAGACCCGGGTTCGAATCCCGGCTGGGTACACATTTTCAGCTTTGCCCAATCGCAGTTGATGTCATATATTCTGTGAATATTAAATGCTATATAAATTGTTCCATAATTGGCGTAGCCCTACTACATAGAGACTGTGTAGATATAACCACTGAAAGTTCTCATTATAAAACTGTTATACAAATTTGATTGAAATAAACTGAGTCAAACTTTGAGAATTATGTTGTACGTTTTTGTATGTGTGATGGGTGTTTGTCTATGATTATGCATTTTAACTGAATCTTCGGTAATCGACAACGAAAACTTTATCAAAGTGACAGATCGTAACCTACAGCAAAACCAAATATGTAATTAACGTTCTGACCCTGACACTTCATCCAATAAGTGAAAAGATTTTAAAATCTGATGGAAGCCAAGCTGACATATTAATGAGTGACGCTGGCATAATAATGAAAATTGAATTTTGTGACAGCAAGTTGGTCACAAATTAAAATCGTTAATGTCGTATTTTATTTAATAAATTGCAATGATTTATGACATACCTAAACACAAGGAATCTGCATATGTAATACTGCTCTCAAAATTATTGTCAAAGCTGCAAAAATTAAACTAAATACAGAGTTAGGTAATATGCTATGCAAATCAACTAACTACACAACTACAAAATTTATCCTGCTCAGTTGTTTTAAAAAATTTGATGGAATGAGGAATAAATTACCAACGTATCACAGTTTGAAGTTTTGATTTTGAAATAGAGTAATTTATATTTTCTTCACAAGAATGGTGAACATGAAACTGCATTAGTGGTTCTTTTTCTTTTACAAGATTTGTGTTGAACTGGACGTCATTATGCGCTACAACAATTATTTACAGAACTTTATTATTTTGGCAATTTATTAAACCAATCATTTTCATTTGTTCGTCCGAAATCCAGCTACTATGTTATAGAATGGAGTAAAAATCAGTAATGAGCTCAATCTATTTACTCCTTCCTTTCATAATCATTCTCGTTCAGAAAAGAAATTATATTAAATCCTGCAATACAAGTTAGCTTGTTTATAAAAAGAAATATAAATAGACGAACTTCAACCCTTCATGCTCAATGTCTATCAGAGGTGGGTAACACTTCTACATCTAAATCTACATAGATACTCTGCAAATACCATTTAAGTGCTTAGAAGAGGGTTCATTAACCATTTTCATAACGTTTCTCTACCGTTCCATTCTCTAACAGCGCGCGGGAACAAAGAACACCTAAATCGTTCCGTTTTCGATCTGATTTCCCTTATTTTATTGTGATGGTCATGTCTCCCTAAGTAGGTGGGTGCTACCAAAATATTTTCACATTCAGAAGTAAAAGTCAGTGATTGAAACTTCGCAAACAGATCACGCCACAATGAATAACGTCTTTCTTTTAATGATTTCCACCCCATTCGTGCAACATTTCCGTGACGCTTTTCCCCCCGTAACGTGAAAAAACAAAACGAGCTGCCCTTCTCTGAACCTTCTCAATGTCTTCCGTCAGTCGCACCTGGTGAGGGTCCCACAAGGGGCAACAGTACTCCAGGAGAAGACGCACAAGTGTGATGTAGGCAGTCTCTTTGGTGGAGCTGGTGCATCTTCGAAGCGTTCTGCCAATGAAACGTAACCTTTGGTTCGCCTTCCCCACAATATTTACTGTGTGTTCTCTCCAGTCTAAGTTGTTCGTAATTGTAACTCCTAGGTATTTGGTAGAATTTATGACCTTAAGGTTTGACTGATTTATAGCGTAATTGAAGTTCACCGGTTTTGTTTTAGTAGTCATGTGTATTAATTCACACTTTTCTTTATTTAGTGTCAATTGCCAATTTTCTCACCATGTAGAAATCTGGTCTAAATCTATTTTGATCATCTGTTGACTTTACTAACTGATAGACGACAGCATCATCCGCGAACAGTCTAAGGGAGCTATTCAGATTGTCACCTAAATCGTTTATAAACACAAGGAAGACTAGGGAACCTATAACGGTCCCCTGTGGAACGCCAGATTTTACGCACAGTGCCTAGTAATGAAATGATTCTCCTCACCTTTATTTATTTGTTTCACAATACTAAATCATCTATGTTCGTTGAACTATCAAAATTAGCTTTACTTGTACATCTGTAAAACATATAATTAGCATATTTAGAAAGAGAGGGTTGAAAATTTATGGACATACAAGCAGGCTGGGCAACAAGTTGCTTACAGAAAAAATCTTCGAGATAGATAGAACCAGGAAAGCAAGACGAAATAGATAACTGAAACAAAAGAAGACATTCAAAAACTGGGAATCACACAGGGCAACATAAACAAACGTGAGTAGCTCAGAAACATAAATAAACATACATTTAAACAGGAACACACCGAAAAACATAATAAAAGATAAAAAATAAACAGGAAACAAATGGTCAGAAGAGCTCAAGAACGAAAACAGTGAGCATATGAAGAAAATTTGGGAAGAAAGAGGGAAGAAGAAAAATCAAGTTCTATCGCTCTCTTAAGAGTAACCAATCGATATTAATAATTTTTGTTGCCTCCTGCTTATAGCTCACACCGCCATTTTTTAAGTTAAGCCCATGACTGCCAACATAAGGTGGCCGTTTACACTGGCGGGAGAAGTATTAGAACAATCGTGGTGCACCACACGGGAAAGAGTGTGGGTACTCGTAGAACCAAAGAATAACAGACATTCAACATCGCAGGCATCACGTCTTAATAACTTTACCCATGTTTTAATCATTAATTTAGTTTTGAATTGCTTTCTACATTACTTCGTACAGTATCTACATCTACATACATACTCCGCAGTCCACCGTAAGGTGCGTGGCGGAGGGTACACTGTACCACTACTAGCCATTTCCTTTCCTGTTCCACTCCCAAATAGAACGACGAAAGAAAATTCCTATATGCCACTGTGGGAGCCCTAATTTCTCTTATCTTGCCTTTGTGATCAGTACACGAAATATAAGTAGGCGGCAGAAAGATCGTGCTACACTCATCTTCAAATTCCGGCCCTCTAAATTTCCTCAACAGAAACTCACGAAGAGAATGTCGTCTTTCCTCCAGCGATCCCCAATTCAGTTGGCGGAGCATTTCTGTGACACTCGCGCATTGGTCCAACTTACCAGTAACAAACCTAGCTGCTCGCCTCTGAACTGCTTCTATGTCTTCCTTTAAACTGATCTGCTGCGGGTCCCAAACACTTGAGCAATACTCAAGACCTGGTCGTACAAGCGTTTTACACGCGGCCTCCTTTACAGATGAAGTACATCTTCCCAAAATTCTCCCAATAAACCGAAGTTGGCTGTCCACCTTACTCACAACTGTCCTTACATGTTCGTTCCATTTCATATCGCTTTGCAATGTTACGTCTAGATATTTGAACGACTCGACAGCATCAAGAAGCTCACTACTAATGCTGTATTCGAACATTATGGGATTGTTTTTCCTACTCATGCACATCACCTTACATTTTTCTACATTGAAAGCTAGCTGCCGTTCTTCGCACCAACTAGAAATTTTGTCTAAGTCATCGTGTATGCTATTACAGTCAGTTAAAGACGACACCCTCCCATACTTCACAGCACCATCAGCAAACAGCCACAAATTACAAGTTCCTCTGTCCGTCAGATTATATAGAGAGAAAATAATAGCGGTCCTATCACACTCCCCTGGGGCACACCTGACGATACACTCGTCTCTGATGAACACTCGCCGTCGAGAACAACGTACTGCGTTCTATTACTTAGGAAGTCTTCCACTCAGTCACAAATCTGTGAACCTATTCCATAAGCTCGTATCTTCTTTAGCAGTCTGTAGTGTGGCGCCGCATCGAACGTCTTTTTGAAGTCGCGAAAAACACAATCCGCCTGTTGCCTTTCATCCATGGCTCGCAAGATGTCATGTGAAGAAAGGGCAAGCTGAGTTTCACATGAACGATGTTTCCTAAACCCATGCTGATTCATAGAAAGAAGCTTTTCCGTTTCAAGGAAATTTGCTATATTCTCGGTTTACTATATACTCGGTTCGTCTGGAGTCAGCAGCACATCCCGTCAAATGTAGGACGTGTGGAATATAGTTTGCAATCCGGTTATACCATCCACGTACGTGCTAGTCTTCCAGCCAGTCACAATTCTGTGAACCTATTCCATAAGCTCGTATCTTCTTTAGCAGTCTGCAGTGTGGCACCGCGTCGATCGCCTTTTTGAAGTCGAGAAAAACACAATCCGCCTTTTGCCCTTCATCCATGGCTCGCAAGATGTCATGTGAAGAAAAGGGCAAGCTGAGTTTCACATGAACGATGTTTCCTAAACCCGTGCTCATTCATAGAAAGAAGCTTTTCCGTTTCAAGGAAATTTGCTATATTCTCGGTGTACTATATACTCGTCTGGAGCCAGCAGCACATCCCATCAAATGTAGAACGTGTGAAATATAGTTTGCAATCCGGTTATACCATCCACGTACGTGCTAGTCTTCCAGCCAGTCACAATTCTGTGAACCTGTTCCATAATCTCGTATCTTCTTTAGCAGTCTGCAGTGTGGCACCGCGTCGATCGCCTTTTTGAAGTCGAGAAAAACACAATCCGCCTTTTGCCCTTCATCCATGGCTCGCAAGATGTCATGTGAAGAAAAGGGCAAGCTGAGTTTCACATGAACGATGTTTCCTAAACCCGTGCTCATTCATAGAAAGAAGCTTTTCCGTTTCAAGGAAATTTGCTATATTCTCGGTGTACTATATACTCGTCTGGAGCCAGCAGCACATCCCATCAAATGTAGAACGTGTGAAATATAGTTTGCAATCCGGTTATACCATCCACGTACGTGCTAGTCTTCCAGCCAGTCACAATTCTGTGAACCTGTTCCATAATCTCGTATCTTCTTTAGCAGTCTGCAGTGTGGCACCGCGTCGATCGCCTTTTTGAAGTCGAGAAAAACACAATCCGCCTTTTGCCCTTCATCCATGGCTCGCAAGATGTCATGTGAAGAAAAGGGCAAGCTGAGTTTCACATGAACGATGTTTCCTAAACCCGTGCTGATTCATAGAAAGAAGCTTTTCCGTTTCAAGGAAATTTGCTATATTCTCGGTGTACTACATACTCGTCTGGAGCCAGCAGCACATCCCATCAAATGTAGAACGTGTGAAATATAGTTTGCAATCCGGTTATACCATCCACGTACGTGCTAGTCTTCCAGCCAGTCACAATTCTGTGAACCTGTTCCATAATCTCGTATCTTCTTTAGCAGTCTGCAGTGTGGCACCTCGTCGAACGCATTTTTGAAGTCGAGAAAAACACAATCAGCCTGTTGCCCTTCATCCATGGTCGCAAGATGTCATGTGAGAAAAGGGCAAGCTGAGTTTCACATGAACGACGTTTCCTAAACCCGTGCTGATTCATAGAAGGAAGCTTTTCCGTTTCAAGGAAATTTACTATATTCGAGCTGAGAATATGCTCTAAAATTCTACATGAAACTGATGTCAACGGTATTGGTCTGTAATTATGTGGGTCAATTCTCTTTCCCTGCTTATAAACGGGAGTCACCTGCGCTTTTTTCCAATCACTAGGAACTTTGCGCTGAATTAAAGATTCGCGATAAATGCAAGCTAAGTAGGTTTACTATATGCTCGGTTCGTCTGGGGCCAGCAGCACATCCCATCAAATGTAGAACGTGTGCAATATAGTTTGCAGTTCGGTTATACCATCCACGTACGTGCTAGCTGCGCGTGTCAGATATTCGTGGCTCTCTTGAAGCAGTTTCATGGTCCCGTATTCCACGTAGCCTGCGGCCAGAAGTTAGCTGCTCCACATTAGTCCACGGACGGAGTTATCCGCGTTGGGGGTGGCGGGTTGGGCCGGCGCCAGGTCGTGCGTCGCGGGCTTCTCGTGGCTCCAAGACGCGGCGCCACCTCTGCCGCGGGGGCGGCGTGCGGGCCATGCGTCACCCCCCCCCCCCCACCTCACCCCCACTCCCAGGGAGGCACGCGCCACGCTCGGCCAAACCGCTCGTTTGTGTCGCGCGACGGCCAGAAAATAAATGCAGTTCCGCCTCAACTGCCCTACTCTCAATCGCGTCACAACTTTGGGACGCGCACACACACACACACACTAGTATAGGCACAGCAGAGACGGAGATGGCGCCGTTACAGTGAAGGGGAAAACAAACTGACCTAAGTGGCGGGGTGATTTTATCGAGGGCCACTTGGCCGCTGTTAGGGGCAGTTTCCGCGTCGATGGAACGAGTCTTCGGAACGCCGCTGCGCTAACTTAGCCCGCAGTGGGCTTGTGAGCGAGGCCTCCCTGCTTAGTGGCCGACTCGAGCTGGATCGTAAGTAAGCAGGGGGATCATGTTACATAAAAGTATACGCCCTCTCTCTCTCTCTCTCTCTGGTCTATAGTAAGCACGACGTATAACTTGCTCTTCGTTCCACGAGGCACTGAAAATCCGCTGCATAAAATTCAAATTGATTGTCGTCAGAATTAGGCAATGACTTTCTCCTTTATAGACCTATCGTAAATATTTTAACTACAATGGTAGGCTTAAAGAGTGCGCATATCTTTCTCTATATTTCCAAACCTCATACTTAACTAGAACATAAATCCGCTGTGCGTACTCACAACTACTTCTTCGTTTTTGAAATAGCAGTAATCGAAAGCTTACTCTTCCTTTTATTGGGCCGTAGGTACCATGGACAAAAAGTAATCACCTACAGTGCACGTTACGTGACAAATGTTGAATATCGCCACTATGTAGTCTTTATAAGAAGATTCAGAATTTGTCAGGTACGCTGTATACCCCAGAAGCCACTCATTCACACCCTGTGTATCAGTGGTCCGCTGCCGTGTTTCCTCAGAAGCTAATGTCAATATTACAGACAAAGGAGAAGCAATGAACTAAAATTTGTGATGCGGCCGGGAATCGAACCCGGACCTGCCTGCTTACTAGGCAGACGTCTTACCGTTCGACCACCATACCACTAACGATTAAGGGGCCTCGGCATAGTCTAAGTACGACTTCCGTCCACGTCACAAACTTTAATTCAGGTTCTTTGTTCCATATATAATTTGCCACTACTGGAAATTTATATTTAAATTGACGTATCATCTTAGCAGGAATGTTCCACCATGTCCATTGCGGAGGTGGTATTCCGCTGCATGTAGAGCCTTGCCAATAGTGGCAATTATCTATGTAACAAAGAAGCTGAATTAAAGTTTATGTGGAGGGAAGTCATACTTAGACTATTCCGAGGCGCCTTGATTGTTAGTAGTGTGGTGGTCAAACGGTAAGACGTCTGCATAGTAAACATGGAAGACCGGGTGCGATTCCCGGCCGCATCACAAATTTTAATTCATTGCTTCTCCTTTATCCGTAATGTCTGGGACATATTCGAGGCGAAAAACCGTCTCACGGTTACTGAATTTATATTTAAATTCATATTAATGACAATATTGTTGGTCTGCATCTCGAGTCCCATATTTACCGAACATATAACTAACTGATGGCCTACAAAAATTAGTACGTTATAAGCCCGCAATACACTACAGTACTAACGACGAGGTAAGTTATCTGCCAGCGCACAAGTTCAGATCAATAACACTTCTGTCAACTTTTCCCTATTCCAAATGCTGCTATTCTCAGTGACTCCAAAATTGTGGTGCTATAATTAGTTGTCGCTCTCATCGGATGATTGATCTTCAAAATGCTCAAACGTTTGTAAATCTAACGGAGTTAACAACGTTTGTCAATAGTCCCTGGGCTTACAAACTACTTACAGTAACTTAAAGTAACTTATTCTGAGGTCAACGCAAACACCCACGCCAGAGGGAGAACTCGATACCCCGACGGCGAACGGTCGTGATCACCGCAGCAAGGCGCCTTAGTGCGCACGGCAATTCTGCCGCACAAAATGATTGACCTATGAGGAACGTTTCGAAAGTTACTTTCGTCATAGTTACTTTACACTAAAACTTCATCAGAAAAACGGCATCATAAACTACGAGGTAGTTGTCACCGACATAATCGCTAAGGAATGTGATCGAATGAAATTTTGAAATTACAACAGACAATAATAACCAATTATGTTTCTCAGCCACACTCGGAAAATCACAAAAATTTTATAGTCTTTACAACTTTCGGCAAATAATGCCGTCATTAACAAAATACATCATTAAACCTTTCACATTATTGCACAAAATTTTCGTTTACAGATCAGTGACAACACCACAGGATGTCATGTAATCATCACGACCTCCTAAGGATTGATCACTGATCTCTAAACGAAAATTTTGTGAAATCATGTCAAAGGTATCATAAATATAATTTAAGAAAAATGAAACCAGAGACAAGTTGCATTTTTCTTATGGTGTATAGACATTAACAGTCACAGGTTCTAAAAAGATCTATAATGGATAATCTAAATACAGGTTTCATCATAACTTTTGATAATGGTGCCATATGTTCAAAGTGATTTCGGATTTGCAGCCGACGTCGTAAACTTCATTGCACGATATGTCGACTGAACACCTGCCAGTCAACTTCAACGAGGAGCGTGAGCCAACGAGCCAATGAGGATTAACGAAGAGATGTTTTTATTTTATTTTATTTATTTGTTTTCTATTTTTCGTTGTTGCATTTTAAAGCACTCAGAGGGCCAAACTGGCAGCGACCGTGGCGCCGCTCTACAGCCGAGAAGTTACAGCGGTTGCCCAGGAGAAACGAACAAAACATTGAAATGGTGAAATAACGGTGCATTTAAAACACAGGCATTGGAAATGGATTGGTGTAGGCATTAAAAACACATGGAGCATAAAAACACAAATAGTCAGCATAAAACGTGTCAACGGTGGCTAAAATACGTGTTAAAACAGAACATGAAAACGCGCGATCGTCCTTGTGAAACATCTACTCACATGATGTGACGAGTGCTATCGATTAGGGATGTCAGATTCCGTATTTCGAAGACGATCTGTGCTGCGCTTTATATAGCACGATGATGGTACTGCCGCGAATGCGTGGAGATAGGGAGACAGAATGACCACACAGCCCGGCTGCAGCACCCTCGCTGGCAGAACTGCGAGAATCAACTGTCCTTGATATTGCCGCCAGTAGCAGTTATCGGAGTCTTCTGGCTTCTTGTCTAGACAAATATGGAGATGACGGGATTCCACGTGTTATTCAACTGGTAACCACTTTCACGGTTCATTACATTTTCCGCAATGCGTATTTCAACGGTTTCTTTTATGATGGAGTCCCAAAAGGATATTGTTGTGGCCAAAATTAATGTTTTATTACACTCCATTGTATGTCCGTTGGAAATACGATGTTCCGCAACTTCAGACTTTTTGGGTTGCAGAAGGCGAATGCAACGTTCTTCTACTGTGCATGTTGTTTGTCCAATATAGGCCATACCACATTTGCAAGGTATTTTATAAAGTCCCACCTCCCGCAGTAACAATTCATCCTTTACTTATTCCAGCATGTCCGAAATCTTAGATGGTGGACGGAAAATAACTTTCACCGGACATTATTCAGTATTATTTTTAAGGCTATATTTCCAACGAAGGGAAAGAAAGCTAGGGACTTAGACCGCGCGTTCTCCTCTTTATCCACTTCTCCGTTCCTGGTTTCAGCTGATAAGATCGTCTTAATTTGCCGAGTATCAGTTTCTCTGAACACTGTCCTTAAATGTGCAAGCAGTGTGGGTAGACTTTCTACATCCAGCACGGTATGGGCCCTGTGTCCAAGAGTACCATGGTCACCGAAATGAGTTAAGAAAATAGAATTTATGTGATCTTCCGAGTGTGACCGTTAAACGTATTTTTATATAGGAGTGTGTTTTAACTTCCAACTTACACTGTCCTTGCGTGTAACTAATTTGAAGAATCCACTATAGTAAAACTCGGATCCCTGCAATGCAAGGAAATGTCTTATAGCCTGCTCGGCCTTCCGCGTCCCCGTCGTTACGTTCACTGTACAGGCCGACAATGCTATGTCTTTGCTCACTGGTGGACAACACGCCATTTAGGCGGCCCATTCTTGTGATCCGGGTTAGTTTTCTTTGCATCCGAACTTCTGCAAGCTGGTCCGCTGTTACTCTCTGCTCTTGTGCGTTCTGCGGATGAGTCATTCTTCCTCCTGCGTAGACCCTTTTTTGTCTTCGAACTTGCAACGGTTGGATTCATTTGAAATTTCTGATTCCTTGTTTACCACCTTATTCATAAAAACACTGGTGAAATGGATTTTCGGAAGGTCCGTCGTAAATGTAATCGTATGTTGAATTAAATAATATATGAAACACGATAAAAACGGTGTACCAAATACTTTGAGTTCATTTTCCTTCGACTCGCTGTGTTGTGTTGCACAAAACTTGATTAGTAAAACTTGGGCCTAAATAACAAGGAAGATAAGCCGACTACTAAAGTGATATACGAGGCGCGTCCAGAAAGTAAGTTTCGTTTGGTAATAAAATGAAATTGTACACATATACAGAGGAAATTTTTATTGCACATAATTCTACAACTCTTAAACTACTTTTCCACATAACTGCCGAAATTTTGAAGGCACTTGTGATAGCGTGCCACAAGTTTTTGCATGCATCTTTCACAGAAGGTTGCCGCCTATGTATTCATCCATGTGGTAACAGCTCTTTATCATCGTTGAAGTGTTGACCACCAAGGACAGATTTTAGGTGTAAGAAGAGATGAAAATCGCTAGGAGAGAGGTCCGAACTGTATGGAGGATGATCAAACATGTCCCATTGAAATTTCCGTAAGAATTGTTTGGTCACATTCGGTGTGTGAGGTCTGGCATTATCGTGAAAAAAAAATCTTTTGACAGTAATCCTCTTCTTACACCTAAAATCTGTCCTTGGTGGACAACACTTCAACGATGATGACGAGCTGAATGAACGTTACCACGTGGTTGAATACACAGGCGGCAACATTCTATGAAAAAGGCACATAAAACCTTGTTCTATGCTATGACAATTGCCTACAAAATTTCGGAAGCTATGTAGAAATGTAGTTTAACAGTTGTAGATTTTTGTACATTCAATAATTTTTTCTGTATCTGTACCCGTTCGTTTTATATAACCAAACGGAACTTACTTTCTGGACACGCCTCGTATAATGAACACATTTTTCAGTCCCCCAACAAAAATCCGCCCACTAATGAATGCTGTGAAAAACGACGTAGGCCTTGGAACACTAGGCATATAGAAAATTCCATGTAAGTTTCACATAGCTGGAACTATTTACGGTATAGAACAGCGCCGCATAAAGCATGAAACGTATTTCCGGTAGGCCTACGCTACCCTGAAAATCAGATGTGGAAGATGCTCTGGAAAACGGGCATCGAATTCCATTCGAAGAGACGCCTATTATTAAACGAAAGAACGGGTTCTGGCAAAGCGTAATACACGAGACAGTAGAGATAGAAATATCTCACAACACTCTGCAGATACATCGATCCTCTGAAAGCTACACTGAAGTGCATGGCAGAGGATTCATCGAACCACTTTTATGTTCCCGCTTTCCCTACAATATTTTCTATGTATTCTCTCCAATTTAATTTGTTCAAAAGCGTTCTTCCTAAGTATTTAGTTGAAGTGACAGCCTGTAGATTTGACATATTTATCGTATAAATAAAGTTTAATGGATTTCTTTTACTTCACAATTATCATTATTAAGGGTCGTTTGCCAATTCTTGCACAATGCAGATTTTTATCTAAATCATTTTGCAGTTGCTTTTGATCTTCTGGTGACTTTACTAACCGATAAATGACAGCAACAACCGCGAAAAGTCTAAGAGAGCTACTCAGATTGTCTCCTAAATCATTAAAAAAAAATAAGAAACAGTAGGGGCCCTATAACACTTTCCTGAGGAACCCCAGATATCTCTTCTGTTCTACTCAATGACCTACCGACAATTAGAACGCACTGTGTCCTTTCTGACAGGAAATGACGAATCCAATCGCACAACTGTGGCGATATTCCACCAGCACGCAAATGGATTAGAAGACGCTTGTGAGGTACATTGTCAAAAGCCTTCCGGAAATCTAGAAATACGGAATCTGACATCCCTAATCGATAGTACTCGTCACATCATGTGAGTAGATGTTTCACAAGGACGATACATTCTGGATAAGTGTTGACTATGGGACAATAGGTTGATCCCTTCACGGTAGTTCATAATATTTGACGAAAGTATATATTCTAAAATTCTGCTGCAAACTGATGTCAGTGATATTGTCTAGTAATTTTGCGGTTTTTGGTGGCTTTGGATAGTTCGATTTTCTGGCCCGCGGATATGGTATTCACTAATCTCGTGTCTTTTTTATATTCTTTATTAGCTCTGATTGTTTGCTACTAAGAGGACAAGTATCTTCTCACAATTATATACAGTGCTAGTGAATTCATGAAATAAATGCTCGAGATAATTTTCGAAGAATGCGTGCAGTACAATTTCGGACAACGTTTTACACTTGCCTCTGGTTTTGAACGTGTATTGTTGCCCCCATATCGAGCTTAAGTTAGTGGCCACCAATTAAAAATGTATGCTTTGGGTACGTTCGAATGCAGCTTAGTATAGCCTGGGTACCTGTATCCGGGGATTTGAAACGCTGAGCGAAGAAGTGAAAAATAAAGAGAGAGCAGTAATTCGGTCAATATTGAACCCATGTAGGGTTCGAAATAGCGCCAGAACTTGTACAACACACAAACGACATAATTAGAGTAATTTTTCGTGTACTGCATAATAAGAAATAACACCCTAGACACGTAAGCACTACTAATGTCGCACTCCATCCCACCACGGCAGGCAGGCTTGGTCTACAGCTCAGTGATTCCTATCAGATTCTACATCTACATGGGATACTCTGCAAATTACATTTAAGTGCCTGGCAGAGGGATCATCGAACCACCGTTATACTATTTTATCTCCCATTCCATTCTCGAATATCGCGCGGGAAGAAAAAACACTTGAATCTCTCCGTTCGAGCTAAGATTGCTCGTATTTTATTCTGATAATCATTTCTACCCATGTAAGTGTGAGTCAACAATATATTTTCGCTTCGGAGGAGAATGTTGGGGAATGGAGTTTCGTAAGTAGATCACGCCGCAGCAATAAGCGCCGTTGTTGTAATGATTTCCATCCCAGAACCTGTATCATTTCCGTAACGCTGTCTCCCCTGTATCGTGACAATACAAAACGAGCTGCCCTTCTTTGGACTCTTTCGATGTTCTCCGTCAAATCTACGTGAGAAGGATCCCACACTGGGCAGCAATACTCCAAAAAAGGACAGACAAGCGTAGTGTATGCAGTTTCTTTAGTAGTTCTATTGCATCTTTTAAGGGTACTGCCAATGAAACGCAGTCTCTGGTTCGCCTTCCCCACGACATTATCTACAGGTTCTTTCCATTTTAAGACTGAAGTAATAGTAATTCCAGGTATTTTGTGGAGTTTACGGCCTTCAATTTTGATTTGTTTATCTTGTTTATCTTTTCGTAGTTATGTGGACAACATCTCATTTCTCATTATTTAGAGTCAATTGCCAGTTTTTACACCATAGTGATATCTTATTCAGTTCGTTCTGCAGTTGGTTTTGATCTTCATATGATTTTACTAGACGGTAAATGACGGCGTCATCTGCAAACAACCTAAGAGAGCTAATTAGATTTTCCCCTAAATCGTTTATGTAAATAAGGAACAGCAGAGGACCAATAACACTACCCTGTGGAACGTCCGATATCGCCTCTGTTTTAGTCGATGCCTTACCATCGATTACTACGAACTGTGTCCTCTTAGACAGAAAATCCCCTACCAAATCGCAACTGTGGGGCGATATACCATAACTACGCAATTTGATTAAAAGCAGTTTGTAAGGTACGGTGTCAAAAGCCTTCTGCAAATCAAGAAACAGTGTAACGAATAAATTGCAAATCCAGGACTTTGGAAGTACTTCTCTCGTTCCCGTTTCGGGGGCTAAATGTGCTTACAATTGCAACCACCACTAGGCAACTGGTGCGACCAGCAAATGGCATGTTAGAAAATGAGTTTGCCACTGAAGTCTGCTTACAAGAGGCTTCACGACTGTGGAAACAAATAAGGAAACAGGACGCAACGAGAAGAGGCCGGCCTGACGTGTGGGTTGTTGTCCCAGGCTGAGGCCTAGGTCCAGCCGCCAGAGCCTGCGGACAACGACAGCGGTTGGAATCTGGCGCGGCCCACGGCCCATTTGCCGCGACCGGAGGACAAACGGCGGAATCAGATTGTGCGGTCGCAGCGGCAGAGCTCCCTGGAGAAATTCGCCGCGAGCCGCGCCTCCTAATTGTAATCGGCCGGCTGCCGGCTGGCCCTGCGCCGACAGCGAGGGCTGCAGCTGCTGCTGCCGCTGCTACAGCTGAGGGACAGCTCCATTCCCGCAGCCTCCCTTCCAGGGGAGTACTTGACTGCAGGCAACCAACAGCCATAGTGTCTCCGGAGCGTCTTTACGCTCATTACATTTCTGTTCTCATCAGGCTTAACAATTTCGTTACAGAAAGACAGAGGCAGCAGTAGAGAAACATATTTCAAGATGAATTTCGTGTTCTCGTTCATGACAATCCTCTCAAGCATTGAGACTCATATAAATGGTTGAATGGATGCTTAGGGTTTAACGACCCGTCGACAGCTTGGCCATTAGAGACGGAGCTAACGCTCGGAGTTTTGGGTTAGGATGAGGAAGGAAATCGGCCGTGCCCTTTGAAAGGAACCATCCCGGCATATGCCTGGAGTGATTTAGGGAAATCACGGAAAACCTAAATCTGGATGGCCGGAGGTGGATTTGAACCACCATCCTCCCGAATGCGAGTCCAGTGCGTTATCACTGCGCCACCTCGCTCGGTACTCATATAAATCTCTAAATAGTTTTTGTACACCTTCCCGAATTTTGGCCGACTACAGGTTCCACCCATGGCCGAGAACTTAACGGTAGGAGGAGACACACGCTCTACCGTAACCTACTTTTATCCTTCTGCGCTCTGTCAAATTCATCTCGCAGTATCATATCACCTATCTCATCTTCCTCCACTTGCTCTTCCATTTCTAGAATACTGCCTTCAAGTTTACTTCCTATCTATAGGCCCTCTATATATTCCTTCCACAGTTCAGCTTTCCCCTCTTTGCTTAGTACTGGTTTTTCCATCTGAGTTCTTGCACTACACTACGCTTGTCCGTCCATTTTTGGAATATTGCAGCCCATTGTGGGATCCTTATCAGATGGGTTTGACGGAGGACATCGAAAGAGTCCAAAGAAGGGCAGCTCGTTTCGTATTGTAACGATACAGGGAGACAGTGTTACGGAAATGATACAGGATCTGGAATGGGAATCATTACAACAACGGCGCTTATCGCTGCGGCGTGGGCTACTTGCGAAACTCCAATCGCCAACATTCTCCTCCGAATGCACAAGTGTATTGTTGACTCCCACTTACATAGGTAGAAATGTTCATCAGAATAAAATACGAGAAATCAGAGCTCGAACAGAGAGATTCAGGTGTTCTTTCTTCCCGCGCGCTATTCATGAATGGAATGGAAGATAAATAGTATAATGGTGGTTCGATGAACCCTTTGCCAGGCACTTAAATGTGATTTGCAGAGTATCCCATGTAGATGTAGATGTAGATATTCATACAGCTGCTTTCCTTGTTTCCAAATATCTCAATTATTAACCTTTAGATGGTATCTATCTTTCCCCTAGTTGTACCTTCTTCTACGGTTCTGTGGGGGACTGATGACCATCGTAGTTTTGTCCCCCTTAAACACCCGAACAACAACAACAAGCCGGCCGCGGTGGCCGAGGAGACTGAGGCGCTTCAGTCACGGTCTGCACGGCCACTATGGTCGGGGGTTCGAATCCCCCCTCGGGCATGGATATTTGTGTCGTCCTTAGTCTTAGTTTGTTCATAAGTAGTTTGTAAGTTTAGGGACTGATGACCCCGTAGTTAAGTCCCATAGACTTTACAGACATTTGAACATTTGAACAACAACAACAACCTCTACGGTTCTGTATTTGTCCTCTAACGACTTCTGCTTAACCAGTCTGCACTTCTTGTCAATCTCGTTTTTCATGTTTGTACTCCTTTTTCCCTGTTTCACTTGCTGAAATTTTATATTTTCTCCTCTCATCAATTAAGATCAGTATACCTTGTGTTATCAAATGATTTCTATTTGGCCATGTCCTTCTGCCTATATGATCCTCTGCGGCCTTCGCTACCCTATCTCGCAGAGCTACCCGTTCTTCTTGTAGTGTACTACTTTCCCCCGTTTCAGCGAATCCTTGTCTAATGCTCCCTCTGAAACTCTCAACCAACTATGGTTCCTTCAATTTGTCCAAGTTTCATCTACTAACTTTTCCACCCTTCCGCAGTCTCTTAAGTTTTAATCTGCAGTTCATAACCAATAATTTATGGTCACAGTCTATATCTGCTCCTGGATGTATAATGCAGTTTGAAACCTGGTTTCTAAATCTATTCCTTACCATTATAAAGTCAATCTGTCAATCTGGTACATTTCAGTGTCTCATAGTCTCTTCCATCTACTGTACTAAACAGTTACAGTGTTCTCACAGTTGACATTTGCCGTTTTACAGGAAACGTAACATGGAGACATTCAAGGCCGGAAATGGCAGGTCCATTAAAATTATACAGCCTTTCATACTGTGGTCGGTTGAATTTGTTGTCAAAACTCAACGTTTCGTCCCCGTCTGCGTCTGCTTATGTTCGTGCTACCAAAAGTAATGTCACAATACGTGCGAAAGAGCACAAGGGCAACTGTAGAAGAGGAGAAACGGACGGATCAGCTGTTGCGGAGCATGCTTTTCAGCCAGGTAAGCATCATATTCGCTTCGACGAGATGCAAGTACTAGCGGTCACAAGCAGATACCATGAAACGCTCTACATGGAGGGAACTGAAATCGTCAAACATTCGAATAATTTCAGTTGTAAGGAAGAGTGCATGAACCTAAACGGCATATGGATGCCGGTGCTGAAGAAGAGAAGTACCACCTGTCCTCTGCAATCTAATGGCAATAGCGATCGGTGGCAGCGTACGACGGCCAATTGCACTGACGTCTGCAAGACACGTGACGTCACGCGTCTGCGCGGGAACTCGCGGACACCGAACTTAGCGACAGCAGTAGTGTGTGTGTGTGGGGGGGGGGGGGGGGGGCGGGGGTGTCTGTGTGTGTGTGTTTGACCTGTAATCCTATAATCCTACAGAGCTCCTGAAGATGTCTTCCGCAGACAGAAACGAAACCCCCTGAAGATATCTTCCACAGACAGAGACGAAACGTTGGGTTTTGACAACAAATTCAACCGACCACGGCGTAAGAACCCGGAAAATTTTAATGAACAGAAAACGTAAGGATCGATCTCTATCTATCTATCTATCTCTCTCTCTCTCTCTCTCTCTCTCTCTCTCTCTCTCTCTCTCTCTCTCTCATTGCCGCGTGGGAGTAGCCGCGTGCCGGCCGCGGTGGCCGAGGGGACTGAGGCGCTTCAGTCACGGTCTGCTCGGCCATTACGGTGGCGGGTTCGAATCCCCCCTCGGTCATGGATATTTGTGCAGTCCTAGTTCGTAAGTAGTTCATAAGTAGTTTGTAAGTTTAGAGACTGATGACCCCGTAGTTAAGTCCCATAAGCTTTACAAACATTTGAACATTTGAGTAGCCGCGTAGTCTAACGCGTCATCTTACGGCCTGGGCGGCGCTCCCGCTGAAGGTTCGATTCCTCCTTCGGGCATGGATGTGTGTGTGTTGTCCTTAGTGTATGTTAGTTTCAGTATTTATTCAAAAAAATGTTCAAATGTTTGTTAAGCTTATGGGACTTAACTACGAAGTCATCAGTCCCTAAACTTACAAACTACTTATCTACTACCTTATACTAAGGACGGCACAAATATCCATGCCCGAGGGGGGATTCGAACACCCGACCGTAGTGGCCGTGCAGACAGTGACTGGAGCGCCTCAGTCCCCTCGGCCACCGCGGCCGGCCAGTATTTGTTCTAGGGTCTAATGACCATAGCAATTTGGTCCAGTAGGTTAAAAATTTGAACATATATCTCTCATTGACAAAAGACGATATGAAAGGCGCTGGATGTCACACTTCTCACCCAAAAATCTCTGGAACCACAGTAGATATTGAAAAACGACACTAACTATCACAAATGTACGGCAGGCGCTTTTGAAATTAAGTGCCACGAGGAAATATAAAAACTTCACTAAGTATTATTTTCAATGCAAACTTATTTTTTTCTTATTTCAATTAAATACCCATTTTTTTCTTATGCAATCAATAGCATGAAAAATCATAAACTTTTGTCGTTAGTTGCATTCTAACACTTGAATTACAGACGGACAAAATGCAAAGTGAAGTTGACTTTTGAAATAAATGAAGTGCGTCTCGAGTCTCCAAATGTCAAATTCGCTTCGCATTTTCTCCGGATGTAATCCACGTATTGCGATGCAACCGACGTCGTTATTTTTGTAATTTTTAATGTTCAAATGTTTGTTAAGCTTGAGGGACTTAACTGTGGGGTCATCAGTCCCTAAACTTACAAACTACGTATGACCTACCTTATACTAAAGACGTTACAAACATCCATACCCGAGGGGGGTCATTTTTAATACTATTGATTACATAAGAAATAAAATGGGCTATTCGTTGGAAAGAAATACTTGTGTTCAAGACAATATTTAATTACGATATTAAACTGTCTCATAGTATTTAATTTCATTAGGTCCTGCCGTACTATAGTTGTTCCAGATATATTTGGGGTGAAAAATTTGGGTGTGAAATTCTGTTGATAGATTTCTCCTTGCTCAACAGTTTAGAATTTTTATTTCCGCTAACTGTATCGTGTTTCTATGGAACACTGAAAACTTGGCCTCTATATTTTTTTCCTGCAGCTACAATTGTTTTGGTGAAAATCATTCTTGTGCCAACAGCTTTATAATATTTTATTTATTTTTCCTCTGCTGGTTTCGATTACGGAAGATAGCTAATGCACACTATTACAAAAATTATTTTCGGCCGAATATCGCAACATCAAAATAAAAATTGTGATGACAGAAAGTTTCCAAACCTGTAGCGGCTAAATAAATAAAATATTGTACTTCAGCTGTTCGCACAAGAATGGCTTAAGACCTACTTCATTGCAACCAATGACTTATTAGCGCGATGTCCATGGTCGTTAAGCCATAATCTTCCTTGTTTCATACCTTATTGGTGCGCACCATTCGGCCTGGGAGCGACTGGAAGCCCGCGATAGCTCTTATCTGCACTGCAGTGTGACCAGCCGTCTCCGCAGCGACTAGTTACACACGATCGGGGCCACACACACACACACACACACACACACACACAGGGGGTGTGAACCGGCACCAGCATGCCGCACCGTGTTATCGTGTTCTGACTTTCGCCGGCGCTGGCACGAATGTCCGCTCAGTAGCGCGAAAACAAAACAGGCGTAAAAATAAAAAGGGTACGGGGGAAAGAAAAATGGAAATGCACGTGGCTGGGGACAGGCTGGCGATCAAATAAATCAATCGTGCTGGCTGCGCGGCGGTGCCCGCTTCTAATTAGGCCTGCGCGGCGCCCAGTGCACGCATCACACACACAGGCGCAGCCTTTCATCCGCGCCGCCGCTCTGTCTTCCCCGTCCCCCGGCGCGCTGTGTTTGTTTCCGGCGCTTTTTGCCGCCGCGCATCGGCAGCTTTTGTGGGCTAATTCCGGCCGCTAATCAGATGGCTGAGCCCCCGGGTCCGCCGTGGCCAGAGCCACCCCCATAAATCGCTCAGCCGGCGGCTGATGTACGCGCCGCCGCCGCCGCCACACCGCAGGGCCTTCCAAACCACCCTCCCCCAACCCTTCACCGCAGCAGCCGAGTTGGGAGCACAGTTCAGGGCGTAACACCACAGCTACACTCACTGCTGCTGCTCTCGCTGCTGTAAACAACTTGCCTTCTTTGTAGAGCTTGGACTCTTCTCAGACCAGCACAGTTGCCAAGAAGCACCCCTTCAACCTTTATGACAAACAGAGTGACTATAAATAAAATAATTCTTACTTTTCTGACAATGGATTTTAAAACGTCAATCTTTAGGTAGATTTAGTTTGGACTGAGAAATTCGTGGAAAGGGAAGAGGAAATGGAATCGAAGAACATTTTTTTCCAGACAGCAATTTAAACTTCACCAAATGATAAACTTTATTTAATTTAACAGAACACATGTACTAAAAAATGTTCAAATGTTTGTAAATCTATCGGACCAAACTGCGTGGTCATCAGTCCGTAGCTTCCAAACTACTTAAACCTAGGTAAACTAACCTAAGGACAAACACACACACACCCATGCCCCAGGGAGGACTCGAACATCCACGGCGAGCAACCGCGCGCTCCGCAGCGAGACGCTTTAGACCGCTCGGCTACTCCACCGCGGCCACATGTACTAAGGCTGGTAGTTTTAACAGATATGAAATTGAATATTAGATGAAACTAGATATTATTGCAGTAGTAAGAACATGTCGATCAGATTAAGGTAAAGCAAAGCCGAATAACTGAAGGGCTTAGCGGCACATTTCAAAGAATCACTTTTCAATATTAAGGTTGTCGAGATTAGAGAATGAACATTTGAAAACTTACAATAATTTAAAAAGGTACAGATTACGCTACGGCAAGTAGCCACCTTTGCAGCAAAAAAAAAGTTATAATAAAAAATTAAAACTTACACCTACAACAAGTATTCAAGGTAACTAGGCATTTAAGATAATAAATAAATAAACGTAACAAACATTATTAGAGCTCAAAGACTGCAATTAAAACAACAAGAATGCCCAAAACGGACTTTAAATAAAATACAAGTAGTCATAAAATGGGAAGAATATTTAACGGCCTGCCTTAAGATAGCATGATTCATCAAGTGAGAGGTCAAGTAACGTGAAAGGCAGAACGGACCCAGTTCAAAACAAACACTATCAATCCAGCTAGAACCAAATTTAAAACTAGAATTATATTTTTACAGTAACATACGATTTAGTCTTTCAAACAGGAAGGTAAAACTAAAACTTCAAACAGAATCACAATTTAGTTCGTGAACCTGAACCTGATGTAGTAAGTTATATAACAGGCAAGCGACAAATTCTCAAAATGACAAGGTATGAGATTCTGTGTTTTTACAGGGGATAAAAACTTTCGCAGACCTGCCGTACTTTCAGAACTGGCGCAATCTGGCTCTGTAACCACGACCTTACAATTTATTAAATAAAATAGAAATCACATAACACTCGGGTGCACGATCAGAGCTACAACCGCTAAAAGATGACAGTTAACAGGTTGGCTCTTGGGTTGACCTGATCACTTATGGTAAACCAGCGTTTGAAAGGTAACACGGCATTCAAATTAAAAGAGATGAGTTACAATCGCTTTAAAATATACCATTAGCTCAAGGCCGGCTTGTCCATAGCTCCAACTAATTGCACAATTACAGTCTTCGTACGTGCCGTGCAAAACGTAAACAAGATAGCACCAAGGGCTGAACAAGTTCCAGTGTCTGAGAATTTTAACAGGTAGGTGGCAAGACGGCCTACATGGGTAATAAAAGACTGCACAGTTTACTCTAGAGGAACTTCACAACATTAACCAGCCCATTGAAAAGCAATGCTAAAGGACAAAATGCACCAAACGAAAATACAAATGATATGGGGTCAGAAAACCTTTAAACCAGAACCGTTCCAGAAGAGGTACTCGGAGGGAGGGAAAAATGCTGAACCGTAAAAATGTACGCCTGCACCTGAGGAACAAGAAGTCAGTACCAATTAAATTGCAAACGCGATGCAAATGGGCAACCACTCGAACTTAACTCTCAAATGCCAAGACAGATGCGCCGACATTCCTCACGCCAAACCGTCAATGAGCCGGGCCATCGCCCAAGTAGTCCAACGTCTCTAGGCGCCGGCTCAGACAGGAAAACTCGTTCGGGACTGTCAAAATCAAATGTTAGTAAATCTATCGGACTCAGCTGCTGGGTTATTAGCCCGTAGCGTACAAACTATTTAAAGGAAGGAAGGAAGCTTAGGGTTTTACGTCCCATCGACAGCTTGATCATTAGAGACGGAGCTAACGCTCGGAGTTTTGGGTGAGGACGGGGAAGGAAATCGGCCGTGCCTTTTGAAAGGAACAATCGCGGCATTTGTCTGGAGTGATTTAGGGAAATCATGGAAAACCTAAATCTGGATGGCCGGGGGTGGGTTTGAACCACCGCCCTCACGAATACGAGTCCAGTGCGTAACCACTGCGCCACCTCGCTCGGTAATTTAAACTATGTTCAACTAACCTAAGGACAACACAAACACCCATGCTCGAGGCGGGGACTCGAGCCCCCGACGGCGAATGGCCGCGTGCACCGCAACACGACGCCCCAGTAGACACGACTAATCCGCCGTGGCCGGGACTGTCAACCTGCAACTGGCCCGCGAGGGCAGCACGGGTGCGGGTGACGAAGAGCGCTGCTAGGGCCGCCGAGTCCACTTACGACGCTAGTAACCACAGTTACGGCGGGCACTATGAACGGAGGCGAGCCAACGGCTCAAATTAAACCATATGAAAAATGACGATTCGTTTCTTGTATGGCGAAGCTCGAGCGATTAATATTTCCCGAAAGTCTAGTATCACCGTCTGCTCGCTTGACTGCAAGACCATAGTTTCGTGGCAGCGAAACAATTTTCCTGTCCCTCGAATAATATAATAAACTGACAAGATGGTAATCATCCACAAAGGCGGCATAATCCGCAAAGTCTGAATCCGGAGGGCCAACGTCTCTTCGCTGAAGGACACTTGCGTTCCCGCCCTCTCCGTAAAGTTGCCGCTGTAGCAGGTAGCCACCCTTGGAGCCGTGAAACCGGACCTGGCGGCCGGGAACAACCTGTAACAGGGTACTGGGTCAGGTAGGTAACAGGTCACTAGTTTTGCCGGCAGAACATTCAGCGGTGCGAAAATCTACTTAACAAAACGGGCGTGTGCGACCTGGCCGCTCGCTTTCAGTTTATATGAAGGCAATATCCGCAATCGTCTTCTGTACGCAAGGAACCGCCATATTCGGTCTTGGTGCTTACATTAACCGTCATATACTTCACGGTTCTACCGAGAAAGTTTTCAATATTAAGGTAAATTTATTGCAATCGGTCACGAGTTTACGAAATTTGCAAGTTTTCAAATATAGCATTAGGCGCGATGAATACTACTATGCTCTCGCTACCATTTTTCATTCACTTATTAAATAACAAGACGACCGTGCTAGCAATAGTCACAGCAGCAGAAGATTAACAGGTAAGTCACCTGTTGATTCAGAAGCGGAACTGTGGCAGGTTAATTAATCCTACAAACTCATTCATTCGTTTCTTCTACCAAACAACGAACAAAAGCGTAGGCGCTACAACTTGAAGTTATCTCCGCGCAATGTTGTAAATAGTTTTTACTAGTTTGTCAAAAAATGTTCAAATGTGTCTGCGACAAAACTGTGTGGTTATCAGTCGCTAGACTTACACACTAATTACTTGACTAACTTAAACTAACTTGTCCTAAGGACGGCATAAACACCTATCCACAAGGAAGAATTCGAACCCCCGACCGTTAACTGTAAAATTAATTCTAGCTGAAAGAAGCCAGTTAAAAAGCTTACTCTAAACTTATAACTGTGGCCGTAAAACCAACTAAAGGATTCGCGTGAACTACTGACTACTTCCTGCAACAGAATCTTGTTCCCTGGCCCAAAATTAAGAACTGACTCCAACTTTTATTTAGTAGCAGGAAGACAAAGAGACGGTGGCCAACATACGTCGTAGATCACGAGAATTACATACAATCATTAATATACAAGCCACCCCGATCTAAACCATTTCATGAAGGTGGCTGTGAGAACATTTATGGCGCAACGGAATTAAAAACATGATAATTTTCAGCTCAGTTTGTTCTCAGCATTAATGAAAAACAACATTAAATAAAAAAAGGGAGGGTATTCATAAACTAATATTCATAAGAAGGATCAAATTTTACTGATAACTTATTTATTCCGTCCAAACATGAGCAAATGGGGGAACCAATTTTGTTA
Organism: Locusta migratoria; assembly: GCA_026315105.1. Lineage (NCBI taxonomy): Eukaryota > Metazoa > Arthropoda > Insecta > Orthoptera > Acrididae > Locusta > Locusta migratoria. The sequence continues at coordinate 433,648,012 of CM048747.1, forward strand.
AACAATAAAAATGCATCCCATTGAATGTTAAGCTAAAGTAATCTGAACATCGTCAGGGGAGGGATTTACAATCAATAAGCATTCAGCCACTCACATGTGCGAAGGAAAGCGAAACTCACCAAACTCAGCGTGCTGATACGAAACAGAAGCAGGTGCCGCTATCATAGCCGAAATTCAGCGAACCAGGATGTACCACGCAACACGAGGAAAATAAACTTACTAGGTGGCCCTGGTCTGTCTTCCTTTACTTGAGATGGTACGCAATATTAGCGAGATTAATTTCCATTTAAACCAAACCCTGAGCATGCAGACTTACTGAGATACACGGCACGGGTCTGCTGCATGACGTATTCGCACCTCACTGAAGGCGAAGTGCTTAAAGGTCGTATTAATTTTAACAAAAATCAACGGAATCATAGATTACGAAGCAAGAATACACAATAGTAAGGAACTGGTATGTGAGCAAGGGCAAGAACAGAAGTGGCTAGCTATAAACCCTTGAAGTCGGACTTCGGAGCCACGTGGTTCCTAAAACCAATAAAAGTACAAAAATTCAATTTCCGAAAAAATAAAGAAAAATAGCTACGGCATGCAACCCTTAGAAATGCGTAGGATATCATAAGGAAGCTAAAAAGATACAGCCAGAAGCGATTGGAAGGGTTTACACGGATGGACGAAGTCCAGTCTTCAAACATAAAAAAATGGAATAAATTCAAAATCGGAGGAAATCAACTAAGAAATAAGGCATGCAGCCCCTATAAATACGCAGTATTTCATAAGCAAGTTAATAAAGGGGGTAGTAAAAGGCTAGAAGAGAATTTACTGATGGATTCTGAATGCAAAGTACAAGTCTGGAAACGAAACATCAATTAAAAATAGACGGACAGGAGATCGAGAGGTACTAATGGAAATCAGAAAGTTACATGCATAATATCTTGCCTGAAGGGCATAGAAACAGACACAGGGGTAGCTGAAAGCTTTGTTCTAAGAACACACCCCGTGGAGTACATATCACTCATGGCGCTAGAAAACGAAAAAGAATATTTCACTTGCACTACACAGAATAAAAATATTCCCGCACATTAGTTGCTTCCCACAAAGCTAGAAAGAAATTAAACCGAATTTGCACACCGTCATATATTCTCACAAAGGTTACCGATTCTCAGCCGTTATCAAACCAAATTAGTTATATATTCACCGTGTTTAACTATGCAAAATCATCGAAATGAAACTGAATACACTTCTGTACATGATCGAAGAAACTTATTCCGAAAAATGAGCCTAAGTTCTGAGGTCTAACTTCAACACCAGACAAAGAATCGCTACCATTTCAAGGAAGGAAGGAAGGAAAGAAAATCAGAATGTCTTACCAGGTCGAAGCACAGCCACAGAGTGCAGAATCGGCCCGCGAGACCCCCACCACCTACCGGAAATCCATAAAAACCCAAGAAAAACGATGTGGTGGGGAGAGCTTAGACTCACGCGTCCTGTCGAGGCTCGCTACTGGGCAATGCCAACCCAACTTGTAACCAAAAGGCGGAGGAACGTCTTTTGTGGCATCAAAAGCAGAGGTTGGTAACGACTACCTATCGACACGAAGCCAGAGATTTATAAGACGCAACCAGCAGACGATGACGAAAATTCTCATACATACACTCAGACTTCCACGCTAGAAGACGCTCATACGTGTACATACAGAACAAAGCAAGTACACATTGTCACAGGGACAGTGGCGTCACGGAGAAACCGTTCATATTGCCACATTCATAGGCACAATGATAAATTATTAGAATAATGAAATTCCTGCAATATTGCAGAAACTAACATTTAAAAACATGAAATGAAAGCTATTCTTCATGCCTCTGAACTGAAGGGCTTCTCGTTTAGCAAAAAATCCCGTCTAGTGAACTTAGATAATTTACAGAAACCTAAGCAGACAGCCGTCTTTCAAAAGTCACCTTTTTTATAACGGTCTTCTTATACATTTGGTTTAGCCTCAGTAAGTAACGTCTGGCCGTACTGTTAGTGAACGCAGCGTACAGCGCACACGCAGTTAGGCCTTTTGGCAGAGGGCGATAGAGTTAGACGCCTTCCATTTGCGAATTATTGCTCATGCGTCGTTTGCGCGTCTACGTATTCTTCGCTCATATGTTCTCGAGTTTAGAGGAGATATTGAAATATTATTGCAGATACTGATTTTTGTATCCGATCAAGAACAACTTTTCTTAGCGGTGTGCGGTGTGCCGTGTTCCCTTCATGTAGTCTTGTTAGCTGATATTAAGTACTTAGCACTGCATTTTACGAAAGACCTCATGAGAAAGTGTCCCGTATCACCACAAAAACATCGAAACGTCCGTTTTTTAAACACTCTGAAAAAAGATGGCGCAACCAGTAGCCTCAGCACTCATTCTACCTTCCTCGACAAAACTTCGGCATGCTAATACATTTACACGCTAGCAGACTAGCAGGGAACAGTGACGGCGAAAGAGTGGAAATGGTGTGATAGGAGAGAAACATCAAGGTGAGAGAGGCAGAGACAATTAAAGAGATAGCTCGAGGAGATAGTAGAGGGGGACAGAGAGAGTTACGTAAAAGTTTCAGCCTTGCGAGGAAGTTGTTGAGTAGAAAGACGTCACTACAAAAAGAGTTTGAGTGCATACAATTAGCATGCTCTGTGTTAAAATAGCGCAATGTATATTGGCATATTAAAATGTTTGAAGAGGAAATTGGGAAGAGGACTGTGGAAGATGGTTCCCAACTTCTTAACAGATGAATGTACCCGTGTTTTATGTGCACTTCCAGAAATTATTCATTTATTTATTTATTTTGTCCTTATATAGACAAAATTTTGTTCGTGTAAGTTAATGTGTAAAATTGTAACTCCATCACATTTAAACGGTTGACCTGATTTGGATTTTATTGAGAGTGGAGATAGTTTATGACCTTAATTACTACAAATGGTGGATGATGAAGTGTACAGTGGTCAACCTTAATAAAACGTTTATTTTCACAATTCAGCACTGCCGTAAGTACAATGCACTATGACAGAGTTCACATAGGTTTACCATCACAGCATGACTGAACAATAAGTCAGGCTGTTATATACACGTAAATTCAGTACTGTGGCCACCACCATTTGAACTGTATGTCGTACAAGAAAATCTCGATATTCTGGGAATAAAAAAACGCACCTCAGCTGTATAAATGAAAGCTCTCTGACGTGGTTTGGAGCCAGATCCCCTCCCACCCTCCCACCTATGCACAACTCCGCCGAGGCAGAAAACTTAGGATAGTCATGTTGGGCCACAAACGTAGCCATTAAAACAATAAAATCTTTTGTTGCAATTATTTCCGATTTCTCAATTTTTTTGGTTTACCCGCACTTGACCATAAGGCAAAAAATTTTGTTTTGGCGCCATTTTTGGTAATTTGAGAAAATTCCTCTATTTTTGAACATCTGTATCTTAATCATTAGTGGGTCAAAAACTCTTTTTACCAGTGAAATATGTAGGAAATTTTATGCTCTTCGTCTTTGTTCCGAGGTATGTTTCACGAAAAACGCGTGGTTTAGAAGGTATAATCGCAATACTGAAAAAACGCCAAAAAATTCGAGAATTTTCGGCCCCTGCAGAATTAGTCCAAGGTCCTCGAGGTCGAAAACACCGATTCTACTCCACTGAGTACCTAAACACAATATACTAAAATTTCATTAAGTTCGGAATACTTTCCAGGCAAAAGTACCTTACTGCTCGACTAATATGGGCGAAATGGCCGCGCAGTTGTTCATCAACGGACAGGGAAAAAAAGTTCGAATTTTTGTAAATCTATATGACTAAACTTCTTCGTTATTAGTTCGTAGCTCACGACCTACTTAATGTAAGGTAAAGTAAAGTAAGGGCAACACAAACACCAATGCCCGAGAGGAGACTCGAATCCCCGACGGCGAACGGCCGCGCGCACCGCAGCACGGCGCCCCAGTGCTGATGCGCCGCGGCCATCAACTGACCACGCAGATTAACCCTGCAATGCCTTCTGAAGGCCCTTTCAGCGTACTTTACTGAGGGCCTCCGCAGCGCGCGCCTGGTCTCGACACGCTAGTTGACTGCTTTTCACAGACGAAGAAGCCGGGAATTTGAGCGCCAGAATCACGACTGAATGACCTCTGACCGATGAGTTAGAGCAATTGTATTTTATGCTGCATCGGACATATGGCCGTTGGTGTAAAGGACGTGAAATGACTAAAAACAAACATCTTGTTTACCATGCTGTGGAATGCCCTCTGTGATTTCGTCATTCAGGAAAGTACAGTGGATCAACACAGTATCTGTATCCAAATACTGGAAAGTTACTCAGGCCACACCAGCATTCAAGAAAGGTAAAAGGAGTGACAACTGAATTGTCATACGATTTTGTGTGATGTGCAGACTTCTTTCCAAAATACAGGGTGCAAGCAGTATAAGCCGCCAACATTATACAAAAGATATCTCTGTGTGCTCGACGAAAAAGACTAATGAAATATCGGTGTATCATGTGCTTTATTTTTGTATTCGTAAAAACCCAATATTTGCAGGACTGAGCCGCGCGGGAGTAGCCGAGTGGTCTGGAGCGCCACGTTGCGGATCGCGCGACCTCCCGCGTCGGAGGTTCGAATCCTCCCTCGGGCATGGCTATTTGGGTTGCCTTTAGTATAAGATAGTTGATAAGTAGTTAAGTCCCATAAGCTTAACAAACATTTGAACATTTTGTAGGACAGAAGACAGACATATTTCTGTTCACGCCGTTAGACGACAGATCCCTGTAACCGCGTGGCCTATCCGCGCTGTCAGCAACCGCTTGGGGGAGTGAGAGAGAGAGCGCGAATGCAGAAATGTGAACATGGGACATATACAACGACGCGGCGCGCCGGCTAGGTGCCGCTGAAGCAAACAATTTGAACAGCCATTGGGTTGTCAAGAATGTGTAATTCATTTTACATAAACAATACGTTAATACAGACTTTTATCTTTTACAGTACCATTATGAAGGTGGTTGTAGGAAAGAAAAGCTAATATCAAAGAAAATGTGTTTCCCTTAGCACAAAATCAACCAGTTACCTAGTTATTGTGCATTACTTACAATCAACCATTTCCTGTTTTTACAGCACGATCGTAACAAATTCAAGTACAGTTTATTTTCCCTTCATGCAACACTAACGAAAATGAAACGCAAATTACTATGTATTGTCGTACACAATACCATTAGATCCTACGCATGCTTCATGACAGCGAAAACAGTTTCCTCGCACTCGTTCACAAACATCCATATTTGCCTTATTACCGGCCGCAGTGGCCGAGGGGACTGAGGCGCTCCAGTCACGGTCTGCACGGCCAATACGGTCGGGGGTTCGAATCCCCCCTCGGGCATGGATATTTGTGCAGTCTTTAATATTAGTTAGTTCACAAGTAGTTTGTAAGTTTAGGGACTGATGACCCCGTAGTTAAGGCCCATAAGCTATACAAATATCTGAATTCGCCTTATTGTATTAACAAATCCTCTGCGTAAGTTCGCGGAGATTTTTAAACTGCTAAGCTCACACATTTACGGAAAATCGTCGCTGAATATGTTGCCAGTACGTGGCGAGGATTGTGTACACGCCACGTGTGCATGTAATGGAAATATTCCGCGACGAGTGAAATGCGCTTGAAGAGTATTTTGTTAACAAAATCACACTACACATTGTGTAACAAAAACCACTTTGCGAAACGACGTCGTGGAGGGAAATCTTGTTCTTCGGATGCTTGTACGCGTTGAATGTGGTAAGACCGCAGACGCTCCTCTTTCAAAGTGGGATAAACTACATTGTGCGGTACACCCACTTGGCGGACGATGCTTCTAGCACTCTGAGTAGGATCCTCCTGGATGCGATCCAGAAGTCTTTCTCAGCTTCTAACGTACGACCGGCGGGTTGTGGGCCTCTGCCTTCTCCGCGAGGCAGTAAAGAGCCAGTATGTCTCAATCTAAGGAAGTTAAATACGCACAAGTGAGTTTTATTTTGTCATGGTGTAACAAAGAACGAGAACATACTAGAACTGAATATATATTTCGCATACAGACAAAAGTTTATAAATGTGGAGACAACCACTGTACTTTATTAAGAAGTAAATGCATTAATAATCGACTACTATTAGAAAATTACAATGACACAAACTTTTAGTGAACAGAAGCAAATGTCTCTCGTGCAGAAAGTCGACATTGTGGAAAGCGCTCTCGATAATTTCGTACAGCTGCCCTCGCAACACCTTTTGCCTCGTCATAAATAAAATGAATATCGCGTAGTTCAGCAACAGTAATTTTCCCTTCCATCCTGTCAGTTAACAGAGTTGCAATAACGTCTGCACAGGTTACTCGACGACTGTCGTCGCTCGGCGATTTACAATGACGCAGCCAAAAATGTTCAAATGTTTGTAAAGTCTATGGGACTTAACTACGGGGCTATCAGTCCCTAAACTTACAAACTACTTATGAACTACTTACGAACTAGGACGGCACAAATATCCATGCCCGAGGGGGGATTCGAACCCCCGACCGTAGTGGCCGTGCGGACCGTGACTGGAGCGCCTTAGTCCCCTCGGCCACCGCGGCCGGCAGACGCAGCCATTCGGCCGTAGTTGTCTACGTGTTTACAATTCACGCTGGCGATGTCAATACGCGCAGCGGGCAATAACAGGAACCGATTACCTATATACGTACACTGAAAAGTGTCTACTTTACCAAAAACATTATCCTGAGACGAACTGTTTCTTTTTTTCTTTTTTGTGGGACAACCGTACGAAATACGCAATCGTGTTACTATACTTTTTTTTTTTTTTTTTTTTTTTTTTTGTCAAGCACACGGAGATGTACCATGTGAATAATTTTGGCGGCTTATACCGTTTACATTCTGTATGTAACGCCTTCAAAATCAGGTAAACACGAGAGGCATATTCTTGGACAATGGATAGATAACTATCAACAACTCAAATGATGGAATTTAGCCAAGATCGCGTATAGCAGTCCTTAATTTTTTGACTAACGGTTTCCTACTACCTTTCAATTAACTAAACCATCATCTTCAGATCAAAATATTGGTCACTCTCTTCCACATGTTCGCACAGGCATAGTTTAACATTATACCATGTTTGCATATGATTGTTTTAACATTACAATGTTTACACCTTTTAAGATTACGCCAAATATGTGCAAGTGAATGAATAATATTTCGATCTAAATATGATGACTTTGTTCACTGAAACCGGTGGTAAAAAAAATGAAGATAACCCATCTTGACTACATTCCGTTATAGGAGTTGTTGATTACCTCAGTCAGATTGCCTTCTAAAATGTCAAGCAGTTGTAAGAGAGATAACCCTGTCTCACAATTTCCGCTCCGTCAATAGGATCTGTTCGTAATTCAAAATAAACACATAAATGTAACAATCATTCCACCTGGTGCAACGTGCCGTGCTCAAACTCTGCATGTATACTTCTCTCTCCAGAAGAAAAAGTATGCGAAACATTTTTGTGAGCGTGCTTTACTCGACAACATTGATATTGAACTCCACAGTCGCGACGCTATCATCAACCTTCATACACGTATCCATAATCAGTTCAATGCATCCAAATTCAGATCAACCATACCTGAAAGAAAACGACTTTTCGTGTTGTATGACGTGCTTTCGACGCTCCTGACGGTGTCAATTGGAATACGAAAGTTTCTAGTCGCTGTTTTCCCAAGTTTAGAATTGTATCTTCCTATGCGCATAAGGTCGGATCAGTTTGTGTCTGACAGATATCTATACCAAGACCCACGAACATGTTTCATAGTAGGTACATGCAGCTAAACGGAATAAGTAAATAAATAACAATAATAACTGTGTTGTTCTGGTGCCTGTGTTTTCAGTCTTATCATTATACTATATCACTAAGTCTGTCCAACATGTATAATTACCGCTGTTGGCAACTAGCATTGGTGTAGCAGCTATTGATTACACCCTAAATTTCCTTTGCAATCAACATCATTTCAGTATCGATCACACACTTTGCAAATGTATCTTTTCTAATTTGTGAGTGGATTGGGAATTTCCTGTCCCAGGGGGTAACGTTTCGTAGTAACTGATGGAATTACAGGTGTTATCTGGCTTTCCCCTGGGTAGTGTTGTTCATCCTTTGCAGTTCCTTACCTACATAGACGATCCCGGAGAATTGTGAGCAGTCCTGTTAAGTTGTTTGTTGAGCATTGTCAAGTAAAGTCATTCGACGATGAAAACCAGTTGCTGAAAAATTTGGGTAAATATCTATATAGTGCTAAAATCATCAATGCATCCTAAATAATGAAAACTTTGAAGTCGTCGACATGAGTAGTAATCAATCAAATATGAAGGCCATATATTCAACATAATACACAGGAATTTACTGTATTGTTCACCACAACAACTATTATTCAGTTGATATTCAAATCCCTAGCAGCCGGTTGCACTTGTAACACTATTATTTCCGGTTGCGAGCTATTGGTGACAATCTTCAGACATCTGAAAAAAAGAGCACACAGCCACATATTAGCGCAGAAACAGAGTGCATTTATATTTGGAAAAGATAAAATGAAGTTACAGAGATGTATTGACAAGAAATATATAAAAAATCATCGCTGCTGAATATCTACATTTAAAATGGTGATGTAGGATAGTGCTGCAGTCTTTTAGAAATATAATACATGTAAATACAGAAATGGAGTATGGTTACCTACGTACTGGCACCATTATGTGCTCAGTCATAACGTGGGGGAAGGACCGGAACAATAAGTACAAAGATTAGCTGTAATGGAAAAAAAAGGAAATGAAGAAATAAGCACAAAACAAACAAAATCGTGGCAATCATAAAGTAAATTTGACTGACTACTGGAGTCCTATATTTCCTGCAGAATGACACGTGCCGCTATTCGAAGGCTACTACGTTGTCAAGTGCCGAGAAATACATAGTACCGTCAGTAACAGGTTGGCAGGGCAACTGTCAACAGAAACAACGTGCATATCGTTGTTCAGGGATGAAAATATTGACATCAGTGTGTATTTTACCAGATATATGCAGCGAATTTCCACATAATTTGGCAAGAAACAGGTTATTCAAGCGAAATGGAATAGAAAAATTTGAGAATCTACATTATTTACAGACAGTAATCATATCGCAAAAGCACCATGTGATATCACGTAAGAATCGTCAAAGTATGATCACTTGATTCCCTTTACTCCGGTGTGGAGCATAGGGCACATACTACAGCTCTCCATCTGACCCTGTTGCGGCTGCCTCCTCCGCTTCAACAGTCCTGCGCCAGGTAGACCTTGGACTGCCTCTCTTCCTCGCTCCTTGTGGGCTCCATCAAAGTATGATAACAGTACATAGAAAGTATCTCGACATAGATTCGGATCGCGAATTCATTGCCAAGACAGCATCAATAAAAGAATAAAGAATTCCCTACCACGCACTGTACAGTGGCTTCATGTAAAGGTCGGTGGTCTCGTTGTGTAGCTTACGACCAAATAGTGCCTGGTCAGTAGTACTCATTCACATTTGACCAATAACGCATTCTCTTCAAGTAAGTCGAGATTCGACAAGCGTTCAGTAGATGTCACGGAGGTAACTAGATTTTTTTTTTTTTTGGGGGGGGGGGGGGAGGGACTGAGGATCAGAAATTAAAACGCAAAATCGCAACTGTAAATTGTGACATATATTGTATTTCACTTTTTTAAATTAGGTTTTTCAAATAAATATAAAAAAATATCCACAGTCCTCAGTCGCAAATTATATTTTGTAGTGTTACCTAGGTTTCAATGTCTGGAAGGACACCTTCCTCCGACAATATGAGATAGAGAGTTAAAAATTACATGTCAAATCGTAAAAGAAATTAAAATTACAATAACATATCTGCGATGGACAGACAGCCATACCTAAAACAGGAAAATCTGCACAGTCACTATGGGCTGCATATTGTCGCTGCTACGGATTTTATTGTAATTTTAATTTCTTTTAAGATTTGACATGTAATTTTTAACCCTTTACCTCATACTGTCTGAAGAAGGTGTCCTTTAAGACACTGAAACCTAGGTAACATTTTCAAATGTAACTTGCGACTGAGGACTGCGGTTTTTTAAAACAATCTAATAGATATGTCGCTGATTTACAGCCGTGCATAATTAACGTACATTGTAACTTGTAAAGTATTACATCATAATTTGGAAGGGGTATTGACCCCCTTCGTCACCCCCCCCCCTCCGTCCTCTCGCCTACGGTTCTAGAAAACACAGGATAACGTGCGTTTCGCGCTCGCGCATCGCTCTGGTTTTGTGTTCAGCCTTACTCGGGCACCAGAAGTATTCGGTCTCTGGCACGGCGTAATCTGCCTAATATTCGATGCCACTCGGTCCTTGTTCGCGAGCACTGGCGCATGCGGGCGCTGAGACCGCGGCGGCAGAGCGTCCCCACAGACCGCCTGCCTAAAGCTGCGGCCTTTGATCATCTGCGGCAGTCTGTCGCACAAATCGCTGTCTCATTGATTTCGGCTCACTGCCCTGCAGGCCGATCTACCGAAATCAGTTAAATAGCGACTCCATCGGCTCCATGTGCACAGCACATTGTCGCTTGGGATTAGTATTTAAGCGCAGATCTGAAATTTCTGCTTCTCTTTACGGGCATTCGGAAGTAGCAAGGTAGCTGCAAATTATTGAGCAGACTGCCAATATTGGGCTAATCAACTGTTCCGCTCTGAAGTGGTGGGAAGATTTTCCAAAAATGTGGGAATACACTGCCATGCAAAGAAAACAGAACAAATAGATTGTTCTAGCATTTGGAGAGGATGTGGCGACTTATACGACTAGACGAAGTGACTAATAAAATTCGCCAAATCGGCCAAGAAACAGTGTATCGGTGTCATTAAGAAAGCTCCTAGAGATTATCAGAAAAGACAATTCAGCAAGTATAAAAACAAATTGATTAGGTACGAAAAGAAGCTGTGAATATACAAATATAAAATATCAGTTTCAAATTAATTTGTGTTTTTAATGAATTAAAATGCATTTATGAAATTATGAACATCTAACGAGGTCACCACACGAATATTCGTTTTTTATAATACTTGATTTAATGGTATGTAAAGTTCAGAACTGTAACAGCACGCAGAAGAAAAATTCAATAAAGTTTCCAAAAATTCTATAAAATCGGTTTTGAAGTGTCTTTATGCCGTCTGGATACATAATATCTGCAACATTTCCGGCAGCCACCGAGACACTTTGGTAGCGTTGTATATTCCTACGAAAGAAATCGTGGTATCGACGGTTCGAGTCCTGTCATCCTCTTTATTTTATTGGTTGCTTTTGACTACCTGTACTATTAACATAGAAACTTCAGCAGTTGCATGCAATAAACACATATCTAATCTAATTTTTTATGTACGACTCTAGATTATTGTTCATTTATATATTTTATCAAATGATGTTAATAACGATGATTACAATTAGAAAAAACATCACAAATTACAACTTCAGAGAAATACTGGCTAACCCTTCTGAAATTAAACGAACCGTAGTCAATTAATAGCGAAGCGGATTTCCATTGTTTTCAATTTAAGCATTTCATGAAATATTTAAATTTAAGAATAAATATAAGATGAGCATTTCTGTCAGACAAATATGATTACACTAGTGTTAATTACCATATATTTGATCAATTTAAAATTATTTCCCTCTGCAGTGCACTTCAGTGTGACTTGCAGAGTATTTATGTAGATGTAGATAGGTATTTTAATACAACGAGAAAGTTCAAAATGTTCAAATGGTTGTAAACCTTTTGGACCAAACTGCTACGGCCATAATTACCTAGACCTGCAAACTACTTACACTAACTTAAACTAACCTAAGGACAGCACACACACACACACACACACACACACACACATACACACACAAAGCGCGCGCGCGCCCACACACACACACACACATACACACACACATGTCCCAGGGAGGACTCGAACCTCCGACGGCTAGCAACGGTGCACTCCTCAGAAAGGCGCATTAGACCTCTTGTCCACTCCGAAGCACAACGAAAATGAATTAGATAAAATGAATATCAGATTTCGAAGACTGTACCTAACATTTTATTTCTTGTCTGTCTTGTCAATTGACAACGCTACCGATGTGGCAATGCAAATGAAAATTCTTTAACTTTTACATCTATCTGAATATCCTCACTAAACTTCAAAGTCGAAATTATCGAGAATTTTTGCTAGTTGCATGGCTACGGCTGATTGCTGTTTGAATTCTGAACTTAAAGTTGTTGTTGTGGTTTTCATTCCGCAGACTGCTTTCATGCAGCTCTCCACGCTACCGTGTCCTGTGCAAGTCTCTTCATCTGAGAATACGTTCGGAAACCTACATTCTTTTGAATCTGCTTGCAGTATTCGTCCCTCGGTCTCCCTCTACAATTATTACCTCACACGCTTCCTTCTAATGCTAAGTGGACAATTCCTTGATGTCTCAGAATGTGTCCAACCAATCCATCTCTTCGCCTAGTCAGGATATGCCAGAAACTCCTTTCCTCCCCGATTCGGTTAAGCACCTCCTCATTAGTTACGTCAGCTACCCATCTAATTTTCATCATTCGTCTGTAGCACCACATTTCAAAAGCTTCTATCAGATTTTTATCTGAACCCCCTATCTTCCACGTTTCACTGCCATACAGTGCTACACTCCAGACAAATGCTTTCAGAAAGGAGTTCCTAACATTTAAATTAATATTCGATGTTAATAAGTTTCGCTTCTTTAGAAACGCTTTTCTTCCCAAAGCAATTCTGCATGTTATATCTTGTTAACTTCGGCCATCAGAAGTTATCTTGCTACCCAAATAACAAAATTCATCTACTACTTTGATTGTTTCATTACCTAATCTAATTCCTTCAGCAACGCCTGATTTTATGACATTGCATTCCATTACCTTCGTTCTACTCTTGTTAATGTTCATCTTATATCTTCCTTTCAAGACACTGTCCATCCCATTCAATAGCTCATCTAGAACTTTAGCGGTCTGTGTCAGAATTACTATGTCATCGGCAAACCGCAATGATTTTATTTCTTCTCCCTGCACTTTAATGCCCTCTCCAAATTTCTCCTGCCATTCCTTCACTGCCTGCCCAATGTACAGATTGAACAACATTAAGGAAAGGCTACAAGCCGGCTGCGGTGGCCGAGGGGACTGCGGCGCTTCAGTCACGGTCTGCACGGCCACTACGGCCGGGGTTCTAATTCCCCCCGGGGCATGCGTATTTGTGCCGTCCTTAGTTGTAGCTAGTTCATAACTAGTTTGTAAGTTTAGGAACTGATGACCCCCTAGTTAAGTCCCATAAGCTCTACAAACACAAAGGCTACAACCCTGTCTTACTCCCTTCCCAACTTCTGCTTCCCTTTTCTGCCCTTCGACTCTAATAACCGCTGTCTGTTTTTTTATAGGTTGAATATAACTAACTCTTCGCTCCCTATATTTTACCCCTGTTACATTCAGAATTTGGAAGAGTGTATTCCATTCGACATTGTCAAACGCTTTCTCCAAATCGGCAAACGCTAAAAACGTAGGTTTCCCTTTCCTTAGCCTATCTTCTAAGTCGTAATGTGAGTACTGCCTCCCGCGTTCCTACATTTCTCCTAAATCCAAACTGATCTTCCCCGAGGTCGGATTCCACAAGCTTTTCCATTCTTGTGTAAATAATTCGTGTTAGTATTTTGCAACCATGACTTATTAAACTAATAGTCTGCATTTTTCACACTTGTCTGGACTTGCTTTCTTTGGAATTAGAATTACGATATTCTTCTTGAAGGGTATTTCGCCTATCTCATACATCTGCATACCAGGAGATACAATTTTTTCACGACTGGCTCTCCTAATGATATCATAAGTTCAGACGGAATATCAAGTATCATAAATATAAAGAAAATACAAAAATCCGATACGCATGTTTGTGACATACCCACTGATGCTAATATACTGACTTGCTAGTTTGTTTGAAATTCTATTCTTATACAATATTTTGATATTTCTTACCACTGGGGGACCTACCCATGCGCTGTCTATTTGACTGCATTTTAATACTGTACATAAACTGCATTCAATTTCACACATGGGAAGTGAGGAGGCAGGAACTCTTCACACAAACTAACATCCTCGAAATTTACAGAAACATGCAAACACTTTGCAGCATGCTCAGCACAAAGTTATTATATATAAATTACACGAACTGATACTGTTGGTTGAATGTTAGGCTGGCTGGTGGACCTAAAGGAAGGAACAAAAATTCATTCACCTTTACATGACCCGATAGTCTCACGTTTAAATTCATAATAGTTTTTCATTGAAAAACACACGAGAAAGATAATCGGTAGCGCTTGTGTGTGCCTAACCATAGAATAAATAGGTGAACTGTTGGGTCACCAGCTCAACACAGAGAAAGAAATCAAAACAAACTTATTCCGTAATACATAAAAGCACCATGAAGTAAAATACACCAGTTAAACGTTGGAACAGCCCAGCAAGAAATCATCACGGTTGTAAATCTTAAATTTTGACCCTGGAACGTTTCATGAAGATGAAGTATTGCTGGAAACTCCGCGCGAATCAGAGCAGATTTACTGCATCCAAACTATTGTTCTTAGCTGACCCCCGGCAAAACTAAGTTTGGAGTTGTACAAAAGAAAGTCAAGATATAACTAAAATTACCCCACAAAACTTACTGCAAATGAAGTACATATACTACACCCTACTATTGTCCTTAGTTGACCCGGCCAAAAACTAAGTCTGGAGTTGCATAAACGGAAGTAAGTGAAATAACTAAAAATTTCCGCACCCAACTTACATGAAGATGAATTACATTTCAAATCCCAATTAAAGCTTTACAAAATAAAACCATAACTGATTATTAAACGGTTTTCCAACCAATTGAGCCTGCATCCTATATTCAGTACTCTAAGTACCACAGTCCACTAATTTCGCGAGATAATAACAAAATAAAACAAATTCTACCTCCACACTTGTGACTTCGATGAACATTACGACTTCCTGAATACTATCAACCAGACGAATTACGTATTTCTTACCAAATCCTGGAAAAATGGAGCAGCAAGTACCACAAGCGACCGGAAATGTCGCGGTTCCTCTTCCGACTAGACCAAAGATGGCCACTACTGCCCCAACCGTCCACGAATTCAAAGCGCTCCAGTAAGGTAAGTTCGTGTTCACGTGTTCATAATAGCCATTGGAGAGACGTAACATGTCGAGTCGTCTTCTTTGTGAAGGCAATTTGTCTTTTCTCACAACGGGGACTTTCGCAGAATGTTGTTTCCTGTCCTAAAGACATATGCATTCTCCAAGTACACTTCCACCTGAGTAGCTACTCCCTTCTTATGGTGCACGCTAACTACTGGCAATAAAGATTCCCTACAAATAGAGGATGAATAAAATAGCTTATAGCGATAATGTTCTGTGTCGGGGACAAGAAATTTATTCCGTGAACTTCAGTGATTTTTGAGGAAAATACACTTAAAACCAATATAATTAACGAACATAAAATAAAAAGTATGAGTACAAAAGTATTGAATGTTATTTAACATAAATACGGTGTTAAATATACAAAACTCAAAAACACTCAATATATCAGATATTTCAGTGATTGTCTGTTGTGTAATATTTCATAAGTTGGAAGACAAGATAACAAATTACTTCAGCGCTACTGCCTAATCTTGCTGGTAAAGTTGTTTGCGATTTAAAAAGGGGTTTGTTAACAAATAGGAAGTAATCATTGTTGGGGAAAAATACGCTCGGGTTTTTAATTGCCATCGGAGAGAGTGTAAAATGGCGACTCGTCTTTTTTGTAAGCGTAGTCGACTTTTAGCAGACTGCCGTCGCTGCATAAGCGAGTAGCTATGATGAAGAGCTACAATATTAACTAAGAGGGTGCTGAATTATCAAGAACGTAATCTGGTACATTATTAGCACCACGAGTTTTTTTGTTCCAGAAGAGCTACGCCACTTCATATTTTCATTCCTTATCCGCACCGCTGTCTGCGATACGTCATGTTCCTTGAGACACGATAAAATACCTCACTGCCACACAATAGAACACGTAAACGTGCCGCGGTGGAGTGGCCATGCGCTCTAAGACGCCTTGCTGCGGAGCGCGCAGTTGCGGAAGGTCTAAGGTCCGAGCCCTAATTTGGGTATGTGTGTGTGTGTGTGTGTGTGTGTGTGTGTGTGTGTTTTCCTTAGGTTAGTTTAACTTACTTTAAGTAATTTGTAAGCCTAGGGCCTATTAACCTGTTGCCGATGACAAACATTTAAAAGAAATGTATCGTCTCTGGGAGGTGAACCCTTTTTAGACTTGCTGTTGGGACCTCGTGTTCCTATTCTTAACGAATGATGTAAAAGTAAAACTCCATGTTTCGTCGTCGGCTATAATTACTCAAACTGTCAACAGACGTTCTCACAATAATGGTCCTCGGAAGAAGGCATCCCGGTCAGCGTAGAACTATTTCAACGATGATCCCATGACATCTACCGAACGGGACAGTGTTTCAAATATTGCTCAACGCTAGTGAGGAAGCTGTTGCTAAAAATATGTAAGCCACAAGTGGTGAACCGGCTTATCAGTATAGTACAGCAGTGCCATGACGGTATACTTTGCCGCGGTGGGGTGCGCGAGTGTTCAAGGCGCCTACCTGCGGTGCCTGCCGGTGCTCGACGTCGGAGGTTCCAGTCCTCTCTCGGACATGGGTGTATTTGTTGTTCTTAGCATAAATTAGTTAAGTAATTAGTAAGCTAGGGACTGAATAGTTCCATAGATTTACAAACATTTGCAAGCCATCCTTTGCAGTAGGAAGTTCAAACCTGTATTCCGCGGATGATAATACCGAAACGCGGTAATATACACATAGCCGATTTACCGCCTGTGCCCTGTATACTTGTAACAATAGCTACCTTACCAGCACTGAATAATATTTGAAATTCATCACGGCGCATCCCCCATGAAGGACTATATGTCACGCTGAGGGACAGTGTTCGCTGGACAGCCCCACATCTAGAATAACTATATACAAAGATGATGCAGTACAGCACAGACAGGACGCTTTCCAACCTCTCTCCGGTGGTGGGCGATAGGAATAATGGAAGCAGGAGAGGTACAACGGCTTCATACCAATCTTTTTTTATTTATTTTTTTATTTATATTTTTTTATTGTAATAACAGTTTTGCAGACCGAAACTGTATCCCTAATACCAGGACAGGCCAATGATGTCACATCATAAAGAGAGGGCCGTTATTTGCCCGCTATGGCACGTCGGTAGCACCGGAGAGCTTTACCCGGTGTAGAAGATGTCTCAGAGAGCCATTTCTCACTGCCGTTTCGTCTTAAGCTCGAACCCAAAAATACAATATTCATCACCTGTTATGGCACAGATGAATTATTTGTGGTCATTGACAGTTGTAGGTGGTTTTTACCACTACAGTGATTGTTGCTCGACGGTGAAAGAGTTCAGATGAAATTGATTCAGCTACTTAGGAGGATATGGAACTCTGGCACGTGATGCGTCAATTGATCGCGTGTTTGACTGTTTACGTAGTCATATGCCCTTCGACACTGATTTTTGTCTTGTTTTGAAGGTCATTAGTGCCAAGTTTCACCATTATCAAAATAAAACTGTGGATGAGTTAGGTGAACTGCGTGCTCAGGCGCGTTACTATAGTGCGCGCGGCCGTTTCACGTCGAGGTTCGAGTCCTAAAAAAATGTTCAAATTCTTTGGGACGTAACTACGGGGTCATCAGTCCCTAAACTTACAAACTACTTATGAACTACTTACGAACTGGGACGGCACAAATAGCCATGCCCGAGGGGGGATTCGAACCCCCGACCGTAGGTTCGAGTCCTCTCTCGGGCAGGGGTGTGTCTGTCTCTGTGTGTGTGTGTGTTGTGTTTAGAATAAGTTACTTTAAGTAGTTTTTAAGTTTAGGGACCGATGACCACTGCAGTTAGGTATCACCATAACTTAAACATTTGAACATTTGAATTAGGTGAACTAGCTGTCGCTCAGTCTGATAAAGATGAAAGGGAAAGTAAAGATACGAATTCTTGGGCACATACATTGACTGAAAAAAAAAATCAAATCAGTGTGAACTAGCTCTATGTTCCTGTATCTGCAAATGTTCAAATGTTTGTAAATCTTATGGGACTTAACGTCTGTGATTGTCAGTCCCTAAGCTTACAAACTAATTGAACTAATTTAAACCTAAAGCCAACAGAGACACCCATGCCCGAGGGAGAACTCGAACCCCCGACGGCAAGCATCTGCGCGCACCGCAGCATGGCGCTTTAGACCGCCCGGCCAATCCACCGCGGCGTCCCTGTACCTGTAGTTAGAATAAACATGTTTTGTCAGAATTTTGTTTGTTTTTTGTTCGCTTTTTTGCATTTATAACAATATATGATGGTTAGATGTAGGGACGAAAGGCGTCATCCGGGAGGGGAAACTGACGGAAGATACCTTCGGAAAGCAAGTAGGCCTACATATCCGTGCAATACTGGGTTTTCAGATAGTTACCATATAATAATGGAAGTAGTAACACTTAGCTATTCAAAATGAAGGATTTAAAAATTAGGAAATTACTTGAATTCTTTGGTGGTGGCATCAGATGAGCAAAAAGTTATTTTTTAAGGAATCTAAGCGATACAGCGACATCAAGAAATAACGTTATTCCGTTACCACGTATGTTTGTTTCCTTTACAGACAAAATGGTAGACGTCATAGTTTCATCCACTCCACCGCTAGACCTGTCCCTTTCGTGGCCTATCATCGTTCAATACCCTCTTTAGGTATGGAAACACGAATTTGCTTTTAACGACTCTTAAAGGCTCCTTACAGATACGACTTTCGTTTTGTGTACACCAATGGCAAAGCCCCTTTCAAATATACAAGGTTCATTGTCTTCCTTGTATACATACCAGAAATCAACACCGGTATCTCAATTTTCGTATTCTCGTTGTTATATAATGCTTAGAAAGACACAAACTGTCACTTTTCTGTATATGAACAGATCCTGCAACTGCATCATGAAGTCACCGATGGAGCGGCTGCTCGTGCTAAGTTTCGTTGCTAGAGCCCAGACAAGAAGTTAGTAGCCAGTATAATGGAATCAGTCTGAAGTGTTCATTATATAACTTCCATTTATGTAACATCATTTAATCACATTCGAAAGATATTAAATATTATAAATATGCATTAATTAATATAATCCAGGAAACAATGTAGCAAATAAAAATTTATACAAATATGCAACAAATATATTTATTTTATTACTATTAAAACTTTTGGGGAGGAGTTACGTGTGTGTAATATTAAAGCTGATCTGGTCTACCAGCTCCGCTGGTTTTCCGTGTACTTTTGTGGGTGTCTGAATTTATTCTGTGGTGACACAATTTATTGAAGAACTTCGGAGGCTTGGAGGTGCTTGGATTAGAACCGAAATTCACCATGCTCAAGTTCGTACTTATTGTATGTGTGCTTCTGCGTACTGATTGTGATGTCAAAATCAAAATGAACTGTAGGAGGACGTACGTGACCTCTTCCCCATTGGCAATGGACCAGAGAGACCACAGGGATCCTCCCGGCTTTTGCTTTATGGCCAAGGTAAAAACTCTGGAAAAAGCCTTGGCTAGGAGCAGTTTCATGTGTACTTTCCCTAACTAGCACGTCAACTAATGAGGTCTATGTTCTGACAGGTTATTTATACAGTAAATGTGCACGTCTGTTATTCTGACTGACAAACGTGTCAACTACTCTGTTGTTGAAGTTTGGAATATCACTGATTCCCTCCTTGTGAATGGAATAAACAGCCAGTGAGTTTAGCCTTTCCTGACTCATACTGTTCCTGAGGAGGTTGTGATTCTTGTTAAGGTGCTGAAACTGCGCTCTGCTTCTGCTGTTGAAATTAGTGTAGTTAGCACAATTTGTAATGTTTTGTGCACTTCAGTGAACGATTCTTCAAAGGAATGTTCCACAAAAAAAGTAAACAGCTCACATGCCGATGTAATGCCTCCGAATATATCATTGCGATAATTCACAGAGAGGTCATTTTTTCAGTTTATCGTGGTAAATAAACGGACTGTAGTTTAATGTAAAAGTATTGACCAAAGTGGCTGGGAAATGTTCTCCAAAAAGCGAACTTTTTTGGATGAACTATTTCGAAGCTGCTAAATACATGATTGTTTGAAATCTTTCTTTCAGTTGGTTGGTCATAATGTCGCACACTTCTTTGACATCTGCTATAAGATTAAGTTCGCTGCTACATATGGAACGTGTTCTTGGAGGAGCAATACCCTCATCATCAGAAACTCGAAACCGTTGAATATTCTCCCGTATTTCAGATACACAAAATGATGTAATTTATTGGATATGGTAACGGCATTTTCACTATGCATCTGAACTGTGTTATAGAAAAGTATCAACGAGTTTCATGATAGCAGAAAAAATTATGAGGAACAAAAATTGTGGATTGTGAAGTAAAATTCTTCAGGTAAATGCTTCTCTTATTGTAACTTCATCCCAGGAATCCTCTCCTCAATCGTTTCAAAACATTCCAATAAGTGCGATTTGTTTTCTTTGACATTATTTACAATGCGGGACAGAAGTTCCATCTAGATGGAAACTGAAGGAGTTACCTTGGTGCAGACTGTCTGTAACAAATCACTTCGCTTGGGAGATGGAGAGAAAAACGTTGTAAAACCAGTACTTTTTGTGAAGAACAAACTTATCGACTTTGTGTCTTTACTGAAAGCATTCTGAGGTCCCAATTTCATTTGGTGTGCGTAGCTGTGAACGTACTTGACATGTGGGAAAGTGTCTGCAAACCACCGTGACTGCCACTCGTTACCGGGGCGCCATCGTATGCCTCAGCAATGAGTTTTTCTTGAACACTGAAAGGTTCTCAGACTTCTTTATAAAACTTCTCTAAGTCCATATGCTGTCCTATCATCAACGTTTTCAGAGAAATCTTTCAACAAGTTTCTTCCTCTTAATATATCGCACTATAATGACCAACTGACTTCTGCACGTAATATCTGTCGTTTCGTCAGCCTGCACGGAAACGAAAGTGGCATCATTAATCTCTTTAATCAGTTCTTCGATGTAAATATTATACATACGACTCTAGAAGCTCATTTTGTATTATGTGTTATGTATATTTACACTCATAAATACTAGAGATGCTTAAATGATCATCTAATACTAACAAGATTTACCTAAAGAGATAACAAGTCTAAGAAATTTGCTCGGTTTACTGCTTTTTTTTTCATTGTGTGCTCTTACAGTTAGTGCTAACTAATGAATTCCACAAAATATTAATCACTCTACTATTCTGTTTAACATGTGTCAGTTCTTCGTAACTATTTAATTATGTTTCTGAATTGACATTTTATACGCCAAATCATTTTCTGAATAAAGTCCACTTTCCTCGTGTTTCTTAATATGTTCACTTAAATTGTTTAGATCCTAGCAGCCGAACGTTGTTCACAATACTTCAGCACCAAACAACACACCATAGCCAAGATTTTTTGCTAAACAATGTATTGCAGAAGTTGCTCTTCTCTTTTCCATCGAATTGAGAAATGAAGAAATCTTTTGGTTTATGTGCGCCTAACTGCTTCATTTCTATTTTCTCTTCCATACTTGATATATGAAAGGGGCCGGCCGCGATGGCCGAGGGGACTGAGGCGCTCCAGGCACGGTCTGCACGGCCACTACGGTCGGGGTTCGAATCCCCCCTCGGGCATGGATATTTGTGCCATCCTTAGTATAAGGTAGTTGATAAGTAGTTTGTAAGTTTAGGAACTGATGACCCCGTAGATAAGTCCCAAAAGCTTAAGAAACGTTTGAAAGGGCGTTTCAAGCAAAGAGTCTACTTTATTCATTTTACACTCAGTTTACGAAACACTTAAGTTACAACGACCACAGCTCCAGAGTACGGAACACTACTGACAGGTGGCCTTGTTTGGTGTTTCTTAAGATTTCGGTTGACGAGTGGCAGTGGAAGGGGGGGGGGAGGAATGCAGTAACACACTGCTAGGGGCCCTAGCTCGCTGGCCCCAAAACTCTGCAAACCTGTAGACTGTTGCTTGAGGGATGTGGAGTGGGAGAACGAAGGTACAGCACGCTTTACCAAAAATGTTCAAATGTCTGTAAATCTATCGTGGTCATCAGTCCGTAGCTTACAAACTACTTAAGTCTAGGTAAACTAACCTAAGGACAACACACACACACACAAACACACACACACACACACACACACACCCCCATGCCCCAGGGAGGACTCGAACCTCCACGGCGAGCAACCGCGTGCTCCGCAGCGAGGTGCTTTAGACCTCTCGGCTACTCCACCGCGGCACACGCTTCACCAGGGTGCAGGAGGAGAGGACCACAGGCCGCTGATGCCGGGCCCCAAGCAGAACTAGGGCGAGGAGTGAGGGAAACAGCTCTGTGACGTCACTGCGACTTCAGTCTTAAGGCCCCTACCACGCTTCGATTTATCGTACGACCAACAGGATGTCCAACGAACCAATCAATTGGTAGCAGCCTACACACGCTCCGACCAACTTCACGCAGCGCCAACCTGATCTGGTGTCTGTTAGTCGAACTGTTTTTTTTTTTTTTTTTTTTTCGCGTGTTCGCTGTTCAGACGACCTCAGACATGGAAGTTGGTCGGGAAGCGCTACACACGGTACAATTTGTTGGGTGTAGTTGTGGGGAATCGGAGATCGGGTGGTCAGGCATAACCAACCGGCCGACAAGTAAAGTGCCTAAAACCGCCCAAATTAGCGGGTGACCAACGAACTGGACCAATAAATCGTATCGTGTGTAGGGTCCTTTAGGAGCTCGGGGTGCAGGGGAGTAAGAGCCAGCCGCCACCACCGGCCCTCGGCTGTCGGCATGGCTGCGTAACGAAGAGAGGCGGCTACATCCACAGGGCACATGCTAGCATGACCTCAGCTATGCTGCGGGGAGAGGCAAGCGAAACCATTTGATCGCGTCATTGTAAATTGAGTTAGGATATCGAGGGGATCATATATCAATCCAACTGTTTGATGTAATACTGCGAAAGTAAATCACAAATTTTCTGGTGGATCCGGGTCCCTGTAGCCCTTTAGAACGAGCGGCCCCTGCACCGATGGTTATTGAAAGCATAGTATCTAATGTCTTTGCGTTAACCACTTAGTGGCCACCGTGACAACACAGAACCCTGGTAGCGGTAAATTTTAAGGGACGGAGCGTTGACGGGGACGGGCGCAGGTTTTGTCGGGTCGGCCACGGCGGTCCTCAGAGGAGCGCCCGGCATGCAGATGGGCCCGTGACGTCATTTAAAAGGCAAATGGCGGCGGCGGCGGCGGCCCGCCTAGCGCCTCGCCTCGCCTCGCCTCCACTCTGCGCAGCGCTCTTGTGCGAGGCCGGGGCCCAGGTGTCGCATTACACTCATCTCGCCATCCGTTTGCCGCCCTCCCCGCATACGCATGCATATCTAAACGCAGGTACCCCTGTCACCGGATACCTTTGGCAACCCGAGACCAAGGAACGGCGCTCTTGTAGACAAGTAATTTTCTTTGTAGAACATAAATGATATGGCACACAAAGCAGGTATGCACCACACAACGTGAGGTCGTTTGTAGATTATAGATGTAGATGCAGTCAACCACAGCAGAGTCAGTAAAGCAAACACAATAGTTAATTCGGGCTAAGAAATTTCTGAGTATTTACGTATAGAGCAAAAAATTGTAAGGAAGTGAATCCCAGACTGTGGGAAATCCTCAAAATAGGAGTAGCGAAGCATCTGAGATGTGGAGCCGTAGACGGATGTTGAAATTTAAGACAACTGGTAATAAATGAGGGCCGGCCGCGATGGCCGAGGGGACTGAGGCGCTTCAGTCACGGTCTGTACGGCCACTACGGTCGGGGATTCGAATCCCCACTCGGTTCGTAAGTAGTTCATAGGTAGTTTGTAAGTTAGGGACTGATGATCCCGTAGTCGAGTCCCATAAGATTTACAATCATTTGAACATTGTTTGAATGTTCAAATGTTTGTAATTCTCTCGGACCAAACTGCGTGGTCATCAGTCCGTAGCTTACAAACTACTTAAACTAAACTAACATAAGGACAACACACATACCCATGCCCCAGGGAGGACTCGAACCTCCACGGCGAGCAACCGCGCGCTCCGCAGCGAGATGCTTTAGACCGCTCGGCTACTCCACGGCGGCATATTTTTTGAATAAATGACGACGTTCTCTGCTATATCGGGGGAAATAGGAATGTGTGATTAATGTAAACCAGATTGGACATTCCTTGAAACACCGACATTGTTGTAAACGTAATTATTTTTCCATGGGAAGTCAGAGAACCACGCGGAATGACCTCATGGTAAGGCGTCATGCTACGGACTGGGCGGCCGTTCCCGCCGGAGGTTAGTGTCCTCCATCGGGTAAGGGTGTTTGTATGTTGTCCTTCGTCTGAGTTACAGTAGTTTTTAAATCTAGGGACTGTTAACCATAGCATTTTGGTCCAATAGTTTTACTAACATTTGAACATTGTGAAGTCACAGAGATAACAATTGTTGCCAGACACTAATGAGTTATTTGAACCGCCATGGGCTGATCTATTACTGGTGAAACTCTGCCTGATCCAGCTGCATATTACGACATAGGAACTGGATTCAAAAGAAATGTTACTTCACTGTATAAAGCTCACAATTTTCGTATAAAAATGTTCAAATGTTTGTATAGCTTATGGGACTTAACTACGGGGCCATCAGTCCATAAACTTACAAACTACTTATGAACTAATACTAAGGACGGCACAAATATCCATGACCGAGGGGGGATTCGAACCCCCGACCGTAGTGGCCGTCCAGATCGTGACTGGAGCGCCTCAGTCCCCTCGGCCACCGCGGCCGGGAATTATCGTATAAATGGTAAACATTTCTATGAAAATTTAATATAATTTGATTATAAGAAAATAATGTAACATATATTTTCTTCCTTCTACACTTAAGATTTTCCGGATGACCTACGACGTTATCTAATCAGTACGGATAAATTTCATTGTGGAGCCTTATAGCGTCTAGCAGGGTTTATTCGTCCACCAGTTACTGATAAATGGCCATACTCCGATGAAGACTTTTTTTACATCGTTGTAACTCACAGAAAACACGAAACAATTGTTTCTCGAACTATAGCTGCAAAATACCACTGTAAAATACCGACTTCAGCTTTGAAGTCAAATGATACGATATCGACTGTCACTTAAAGTTGTTCAGACTACAAATTTTTATACATAAGACGGTGAGTGAGCGTTTAACCCTTGCAATACAAGGTGGGATTACTTTATGCCCACCTTTTGAAAATATTGTATTCTGCTCAGGTACATTATTTTTGAAAATTTTGTTAATAATATTTTTGTCTTTAATAAAGTCTTCTTCCAAATTCTGTGATTGTTTTACATTTTTTATTTAAGCTTAATATGAAAATTTTAGTTTAAGTGAGGTGGTCATGAAGATCTCCCCCCATTGGTAGTATTTGCGACTTCACACAATGGTCGTCTTACTCCACAGGTAATAGCATTACGTGATCTTAGAACAAAACGACATATTTCTGTGGGTTGAGCAGAACAATGCTCTCAATAATGATTAATTTCATTCTGTTTCATTATTGTTTCCTGTTCAGTGGCACTAGTTCCGTCTCCAGTGTTAGATACAGCTGCGACTGAAAAAGTATCAAATGTTTGTAAATCTATCGGACCAAACTGCGTGGTCATCAGTCCGTAGCTTAAAAACTACTTAAACTAAGGTAAACTAATCTAAGGACAACACACACACACCCATACCTAGAGAGGACTCGAGCCTCCAACGGCGAGCAACCACGCGCTCCGCAGCTAGGTGCCTTAGACCGCTCGGATACTTCACCGCGGCTGTAAAAGAAAAATCAGTCAGTTACTGACAGAGAAATATCACAGATTTTGGAAGTATCTACAGATTCTGAAATAGAATTTTATGATACTGACAATGTAGTGAGTGAACCAGAAAACGAATGTTGTGCGCGAGAATGTGGACAGTGATGGAGTATCTACAGAGTGAATTAGGTGAAAGACAGCTTTACATGAAATATTTAGGTTATGGGTCTTGATTATGCATTAATAGATCTTTCAAAAGTATGTTATTAATGTAATTCAAGAACTATTAATGAATATTATTTATTCTTTAAATTTGTTTATGATAGGCACAAAGTTCCCCTTCCCCCTTAGTAATACACGTTACTGAAAATGGCTTGGTATTGCGAGGGTTAATTACGTTTGTCGAAATTATGTTAATAGCAGTAACGTCAGTTGTTCATGTAGGCACCTACGAATCTGCGTACTCATCAGATTTATGTAATCACGCTCTTGTAAATACCTACAACAAATTCATGTTACACATATTGGTTTTGGCAATGGGTTTCGAATTATTAATAAGCCAATTCAGTTACATTGATAAGAAATGACGAATACGATTATGAAGGAATGTAGTCTATGAATTTGTGAAGAAATCCCCCTTACGCAAGACATATTGTTTTATTTTATTACTCACACATGTTTCGACCCTTATTATGCCATATTCTGTAGGTTTTATTTTCTGGTATAACATGTTATAGGTTTTTGTTTATACATTCATTTGCACGATTAGTTTGATTTTAAAATTTTCTTATATATATTAGGCCTAATTTTGTTTACAATACCTATATAATGTCATTCGCAGGATTTGCATCTAGTTTAATTCACGAATTACACGTTTTTAAAGCCTCTCATCTGCAAACAACAGAACGGTTTTATTTCGAAAACTAATTGATTTATTATTCATTCGCCTGGCAGTTATGTTGAAAAATGGTTCTATGTGGTTGTTCACTGGCGCGGTTACATTCGAGCAGTGGTGTTGCTGCTCCTTGTTTGTGGCGTGTTATGTTTCATGATGTTTCTTTACGTTAGTGCACTTTTCTGTTGCGAACTGGCACTGTTTAAATCGCTATTTGTCTTGTCGTGATGGATGTAACGTATTCATTTGTTTGTGTGACATGTCTGTGACGTGGCGCGCGATTTTTGAATGGTTTTGACACTGGAGATGTTTTGTGTGTGTGAGAGACAGAGAGAGAGAGAGAGAGAGAGAGAGAGAGAGAGAGAGAGAGAGAGAATATTGGGTGTGAGAGGAGGTGTCAGGTTTAATGTGGTGGTGTGATTTATTTAAATACTTCTTTTATGGTCTGAATGAGGGTTTTATTGCTTAGTGATGTATATTCGTTAAGTACTTTCTTACATTGCGCTGTTGCTCTCTGGATGTGATACTTTTCCTCTATTGCTAGTTTTTGGAATAAATTGCTGCTGGTTTTGAGAATTTGTAGATCAGGTATGATTTTATTTTATTAAATGTTCAGCAAATGTGAGTGACAGCTGCTACGTTGTAGTGCTCTGAGGTGTTCAGTGTGTCTTGTTTTGAAGTTTCTCCTTGTCTGACCCACATATACTGTTTGGCAGTTATTGCAAATAAGCTGATACATTCCTGATTGGCTATACTTGTCAATGTTGGTAAACTGTTTCCC
The DNA here is from genome assembly GCA_026315105.1 of Locusta migratoria. NCBI lineage: Eukaryota > Metazoa > Arthropoda > Insecta > Orthoptera > Acrididae > Locusta > Locusta migratoria. The sequence continues at coordinate 433,675,717 of CM048747.1, forward strand.
TAGTCTATTCTGTTTTGTGTTGTTGGTTCTGTATCCTATGTTCAGCTCTTGTTTGTTCAGGACGTTGCCCACTCTGTGTGTTGTTTTGTTACTGTAAGTAATTATGTGCCATAAGCTGCTTAAAGTATGTTGGTTCGTTGTGTGCAGTGTTTCTTCTTGTGTGTAGACTTTTTATGAGTGTGTGTTACATGTTTTCATAATTTGCTGTGTATTCTGTTAACTGTTTTTGTGTCATACCCATTTCCACTTCAATTCAATACTCAATGATGAGGCGTACAGCTCAGGTTATAATCTGAAATTGTGGCAACAGTACTGGTTCGTCGTCTTCTTCACTGTACATGTGTCTGTATTTCCATTCATGTTATCTGTGTACAGAACCTTCTCTCTCAGATTACTTTGTCTGTGATATCTCCGGTCGTTTTTGTTGTTTAATTTTGCACGATCAGCATCGCCAAGTACCGTAGTTGGTACATAGGTATACAGGTGTACACTCGATGACACAACGCTTTGCGGTCGCAGGAAATTGACGTTACTAAAGTCTGTGATGGAACTTTTTCGACGAAATCTGTTTATCATAAGTAGATTACAGTGGCTACTACGAGGGTTCATCGAGAAAACATCTCACTATGCCTCTCTTTTCACATAGCTATAACGAACATATAAAAAACAAGAACATGTCCACCGTAATACTTCCATAACAGCATGTGTGGAAGTTGCATAAAGCGATATATAACTGTAAATGAGAGATACAAATAAGTAAACAACATTTTAACTTCAAACTATGATATTGGAACTGCCCCATTAACCCGAAACTTCCATCGGAGCAGGCATATACAAAAATGAAACTGATTTCACTCTCTGTAAAAGCAATCGATTCAAAATGTAAGATGCTCGTACAGAACATTTTGGATTGTACCATAGTCATAGTACTGGTACATAGTACTCAGATTGATCGCGTTCCACGACTTGAAGTAATATCCAGTGAGTCATTGTGACACTGTTACGAACATACTCATGGGTCAAGGACATTTAATCTTCCTAGTGCTCTATACCTTCATTTAAATCTGCTAATGAAGAAAATTCATGGAAGTTACCACTTTCATCCTTGAAAGTGAATCCTACGCTACGGTTTTGCTTCTTAAAAGCAGCGCGTCCGACGAGGTCACGACGGTAAGAGCGAACTTGTTACCCCACTTGTCCCGTCGCAGCCTGAGCACAGCTCTCTGACGCCCCTCCGGAAGAAAGGCTGCTGTTGAGCAGCACCCCTCTATCGGTTGCCTCTATTCACGTCCACGAGACTCTTCCGCCCCTTCGTTAGGCCAACATTTAGACGTCCATATTTAGAACGTTTTCTCGGAACAGTTACAAAATAAACTTTTATGGGCGCAATCTCAGCCGGAGTGGGTGGAAGACGTTTACTTCGAATTGCTAATTAAATAACTGTCTTGTTAATTGTAAGAGTTTTCAGAGTGCCTGAATTTGCATTTTAATTAGCACTCCCATGGTTCTGGCATTTTAATTTATTGTGTGCTTAAAGGTTTTCTGAAACAAGGCTAAATGATTTAACGGGACCCCGGAAAGAGAGCACGAAATACAGTATTATTCTCGTCGGCCTAATTGCGACTGCCATTCTTAACTGAATCAAGAAACGAAACTCGTTTCTCAGCCCAAGATCACTTGTTTTACAGCTTTTGAAAGGAAGATAATGTATTACAAAGCCTTCTTTAGATTGGTAGCTGTTTCAGCTCCGTTGTGATATACGCGAGCAAGAGTGATTATGCTGGCAATACTGAACACGACCGGTCAATTGTTTTCGATCATCTGTGGCAAAAGAGGCTTCTAACGGAAAACGGCCTATCATATAGCTGTTCTGCAATAAAAAAAAAGGTACAAACATGTAATGAATAAGCGTTTCTGTTTCATAATTACAGTACATAGTAGCAGAAAAGACGACAGATATCGCAAAAAAAAAGAAAAAAAATGGGGTTGTCCAGAATCAGTGAAAAATCCTTCAAATCATTTTTTAAGGGGAGCCCCTCCTCATTTACATCCTTTCTTTCGTTGTTGTGAAGCTCGTCATATGGTTTCCAGGTTACGCCTTGTAAACCGATTTCCACTTTGTCATCAGTATCTCATGACAGTCCTATCGATAGCATAATATTTTAAGGATTTTACCACTGTATCCAGTTTCAATTTTTCCACTTTATCATTAAATCTCCCAGAACATCCAGAGCTCTCATAGCTCTTCCAGTCGTATACGACTTTCCCACTCTTATCATCGAGAAAATTGGTCCATTTTTCAAGTATTTGGTCTTCGCTTCGACAATTTCAGGGCAATGAAATAAACCCTATGACAAAGATGAAAATCTGTACTGAACCAGGATTAGAACCCGGATTCGGCCAGTGGTCGCCATAACCAATTAGCCTATCCAGCCACGCTTCCCTCCCAACCCAAATTCTCATCTTCTAGCACACTACTATTGTAGTGCCCCCTGCCCATTTGATTCCTCTTGCTCGCTACAATCGTAGTGAGGTACAAGATGAGAATTTTGGTTCGGAGGGAAGCGTGGCTGGATAGTCTAATTGGTTAAGGCAACCGCTGGCCCAATCCGGGTTCGAATTCTGGTCTAGCACAGATTTTCATCTTTGTCATAGGATTTATTGCAATGCCCTAAAACGGTTGAAATGTTTATATGTTTCGAATTAGTTTAAGTAGTTTGTATAATCATTTGATTTAAATCATATTTCTTGAACCAACATGACAATTGTGCCATATTGGAAATAGCCTGTACATTATCTTGAAAAACTGTTACCATTTTCTCTGTTATATAAAAAGCCCTCGTCGCAAAACAGTTATTCGACACATTAACTTGAATCTTCTTTCGTACTTCCTTCTTTTTATCAGTTCCATAATTATGCACACAATTTACAGGTTTTACGCCAATTACACTTACAGCACAGACGTTTCAACACAAATACAAACCTTCAACATACATGTCAGGTGTATACACGAGTTCGTTATTCGGCATGTACTTCTACTGGCTAAACCATAACAGTGCTGAGTGAAGCTATTTATTCACGACGTCTGGAGCTGTATCAATTTTTTAGTAGTACAGAGCATGTATGTCCGCAAACCTGAATGGACAATAAGATGATTTTATGAGGTCAGTGTGTATGTAAATTTTCGGGCCATTGATATGTCGTGGTCTTCTTTTAGGACGGGCATACGGTAAAACTGTATATTTTATATAACATTTTATAATGGGGAAACATTCTATAGAAAATCACAAAAAGTGACGTGTTCATATGTCGGTTGTAATTACAGCATATCTTAAAGAAACTGTTATATATAATCCATCCTGTATTGCAATGCAACATTGTGTCAAAATTTCAAAGCGTCGTGATATGGGCATCTATATCGTGCTATTCAATTGTTCCTATCGTTCCCTTCACTTAGGATAACTGTGAGTGAATGTCTCACCATTCTCGACCTCAACCTAATTACTATGGCTAGCATATTTCTAAAAGTTTTCTTTGTTTTAAAATGATATTTCGCCTACACACAGCCAAAACGTTTGAGGCATGCTTAGTACAGCATCAGAAAATTATCCGAAGGCTCCCATGGAGAGCAAAATCGCCACGTCACAATTAAATGAACCGTCTTGGGGAGATATAAAACTGATAGTGAGGACCAGATTCACAGTTCCATCATTGTTGAAGTAACTGGCGGATGTTTAGGTTGTGAACTATCAAAGCACTTTACGAATCTGTTCTCGATAAATTGGAGCTGTTCTCCACTGATGGCCTAATTGCTTACCAGTAAATAAATACTGTGTCTATGTTAGGTATTCATAAACTCTGCCCCATGTATAGATACTGTCTACAAAGTGTCCGAATAGACCTTTTAGTTATAAAGTAAGACGTGTAAATATCATGGCAGATGCTGATGTTTGGCAGAATCCACAGCAATAATATAGTAAGAGGTAAGCATGTTTCCTTTCGTCTTCTGTGGGAACTGTCAACAAGAAACGCATCATAATGGTTTGAAATTCTACTATAAATTTGTTGAAAGTATTAAGTGCTATATTATTAGAGAAATGGACTAAAATGTGGCATATTTAAGCACCGTGAGCTTCAGTATAAACACCCCATGTTTAATTGTAATACTTGTCTTACCGTGTTAAACCTTACATAAGATTGTACCTTTCATTTAGTATAATATGGGAACATTAAATTTTTGACTAGGTCAGTAACTATGCGAAATTTTGAAACTCAAATAGTTATTCTTCCTGGAAGACGTTCGGTGATTAACAGTAAATAGTTATTTGCAATGACGTCACAATGTTGAATAGCTTATGCCTTTGAATACATGATGAGTTCTTAAGTTGTATTTTACAACAAGGAAAACAAGGTCTTAAAAGAGTTCCACTTTGATTTTACGTGGATACCTGATGATGTATAGATGAGACGAGCTGAATTTGCGACTTTACAGAGACAGAAGTTTTATTAATCTTTTTCTTTAGTTTTTTCCAGTAACAAGAAAATGCAAAGTTTATGAGCACTACCGATCCAAATAAAACCTTCTGGAGAAAAGTGTCTTTTAACACGCTACAATTTCATGTCCGATACAAAGGAAGGAATTAAAGTTATATTCCTTTACATCGAGTAGTATAATTCTAGTAGCTCTTGCTGGCGGCCACGTCTGTGTTCGCTTATGACGCACATTCCTCAGTTTACCTGGTTCTCTGGGATTCTGACTCCCAAGAGGACGTAAAATCTATCGCAGCTAGCCACTCGTATGACAAATTCTCTGGTTCGTGTAACACGCTGACAGAACCATGGGCTTGCTCGGCTTGCTGCAGTGCTCATAACTGTCACTTCCACGGCTTTCTGGACAAAACATCTGGGACATTCAACTTCACATTGTTAATATATTCCAAAGGAATGCCATCAGGCTGTTTCCTCATACTGTATTTCTACAGGTTATTTCGTCTTATCGCCATTCCCACCCTTAGTTGTAGTAAGAGAATCTCTATCTCGAGTATTTGTAAACAAATAATGAATCATTTGAACATCAAAATTGGTTGCATTTGCTCCGGGCATGCCTGAGATAAGCCCTTTTCAAATCCATCTTCACCAGTATCTTACTGACACAGGTATTCTTTCCAGACAGAATTTGATACGTGTACAAAAGGCGCTCTGATTGTCAACAATGATCGTAGTGGCACTCAAAAAGTATAGTTTTGTTACTAGCATGACTTGTTATCGAATATTTTTTCATATAATGGCTTGTCACGTCTACCATTAGAGGTCCTGAGGTGTATTGACGGTATCATTAAAAAAATACACACCACGTAAAAATTATTCATCACGAAGGAATTATACCGATAGGTTGGAAATCTGTATGTGAAATGTATACAAACAAATGAATGGCTTCATGTTCAGAAGAAAAAATCGAGAGAAAGAGCTTCAAAGATTGAGAAAATCTACAACGCGTTGGTCACATCTACGGACGTGGTTTCCTCATCAAAAGTTTATCTGCTGTGTCCCCTTTACAATCCTTTGACGGCTCTAATAGGAATTATTCTGAATTACCCTGTATACCTTGGGTTTTCTGACGTGTCACTGTCCACTACAAATTATACCGAATCCTTAATGCGGCGGTAATTTCGGTCTCGCTTGATGCCCGAGACGCGCTAGCTGCGCGCTTCATTATTTCAAGTATCAACATCGATTAGCATTTTATTCGGATTATATTGAAATATTGCGATAAACCATCGCCATTCATTTTGTGATTTTTCATTCTGTTGATTAGGTCAGAAAAAATATAGGGTTTCCTTCAGTTGCTGACTAAGGCTGGCGAAGGCCCGGGGCGGCGACAAAACAAAATGAGGCACCACCCGTCCACTTGAAAATACATGTGCTACTATAAAAGAAGTAACTTTTGAGATTTTCAGGCCCCCCAGGACAAGAATAACGGTAAAATCTAAGAAAAATAGCATCCGAGATTTGGAGGGCCAATAACGACAGGCCAAGGGCTCTCAAAATAAATAAATAAAAATAAAGAGTGCTTTCCAGGTAATTGGAGCCTCCCTCCCCCCAAGAGGAGACGAACGGTATTGATAGCCCACTGGAAAATGCTGTTTCGGTTTTTTCCTGATTTTCACGTTTTCCGGACAACGTTTCCATATTTTGTCTCCCTTTAAACCTTCCCTGAACTTACAGGAATATTTCAAGACTAAAATTAGCCGAATCTGTTCTCGACTTTTAGCGAGACTAACGAACAGGAATTTATTTAGATATATATAGATATTTGTGGAAAAAATCTGTAAAGGTACAGTATTCCGGGGCACTGACGTATAACTGTCTATTATTGGTAGCTGGAAGTGTTAAAAGAACACTTCATAAATAGGGAATTATAAAACAGTTAAAGCCGGGTATAACCTCAGAATAACGTATGTACTGCATTACATATAACTGAAATTTTGTAAATTTTATTTCTGTAACACTGCCTACGTATTGTTAAAGCAAAATATGTTTTTGCAGAAAAACACCTAAAGACGGCACTTTTACCGTAAAGATATATATAGTGAATAAATAAAAAATATATTACAGTGTTCTGCTACAACCAATTATAGTTATGTCAAAACAATATTTGTTTACGTTTAATATTGTCTTATGGTATTTACTTTCATAAATTCCCCCCGTACGTTCATGCAAATGAAAGCTGTTTTTAATATCTTTTGTTGCTCCAGAGATACATGGGGTGAAATGTTTATGTGGGACACTTTGTATCTAGAGTGAAGAATGTGTAGATATAACAGTCACGAATTATGGTACGGTAATTTTGAAAAGCGTAATTGTTTGTACTACCCGTCGTTCCGTTGGTATTGCTATTAATCTGATCTTCATAATTCCCACGAAAGCCGCAAATCTCGAAGAACAATATGAGATGTAAGCCCCGCTCTTCACAGTTTAGTACTCAAACCGCTGCGCTCAGCGAGCACAGAATAACATAAAAATCCCTTATAATGACAGTGCAATGAAGCGGGCAGAGAACTTGACACCCAACTAACACGGCGGTCGCAGAGCATGAATCATCCTAGTGCCGAGCACTTGCCGGCCACGGCTGCGAGCATGGGGTAGTTTATTGAGTTCCCGTCTGTCACCACCACACTCACACATGTTATACTCTGTACTTGCCGCTAATACACTTCATTGTATCATCAATTTCTTTTCCTTTGTAAAAAAAATCGCACTGACGTGTTTTACGGCCCACTTTAGATTGGCTTTTGGTTATAAGATTTTTTGCAAAATTTCAGACAAAAATAATATAAATGTAAATAATAAAAAATTGTGTGCGATACGATTACTACTACGCTACTGTGACAATATCTGTGCACCCAACACGTAATATTCTTTCTGGCCGTATTTTAACTAACAGCCAAAATGATGTGATATTTCAGTTTAGCTTTGGCTAGCATACTCTTTTTTGAACTTTTACCTCTTTAAACTAATATTTTAATACATATTCCACATTTTCATTATAGTTTTCCTTCAAAATATTAACACCTGTCTTGACTTGGTAGTATGTTCAAAGTTTACTTTCTTTACCTGTAATGGTACGAATAACTACACCCTAGAAGGAAAGTAGCGTACATTTGGCGGTCAGACGAGTGACTACATACTGGAGGGAACACAGCGTACATTTGGCGTTCGGAAATCAGTCATGTGACATCCCTCGCCCAAAACACTCTTTTGCATACGCCATCTATCTTTTTGTATTTGATAATTTTCTTAGTATAGCTGCACCGTTGTAATTTCAAAGCAAGGGCACACTGAAAATTATCAAAAACACGTCGTTCTTGGGACAATGAATTATAATCCAATGTCTATAAATGCCGCGTTAGCAGTCAACACCTGCCATCCATGGTACGAGAATTACGGATTACTGTCGCAGCTGTTCGCCATAGTGAATTAGTTTGTGACGTACGAACATATTAGCCAGAAACTTACTAGGGCGCGATGGCTCAGCGCGCTGGGTCAGGGGGTTACCGGCATGGTAGCTCGACGTCATCTCTAACGAAAAAACTGAGTCAACGACGAAACGATCAAAATTAAATATAATAAACCAATGTCCATAAAGGAACGACCAAACAGAAGAACCAGTGAAAAGATAGAAAAAGAAAGAGGGCTTGACGTCACCTGTAATAAAATAACTGAGCAAAATTCCCAAAGAACAACTAAGAACAAACATAAACGACCGCAAAGCATCGAGCTACATGAAGAACAATAAAATATAAATAAATATAAATAAAAATAACAAAAAGCCGCACTGGCATTTTTTCATCTTGTTTCCTAAGATATTTTCACACACTCTTGTTAATTGAACACAATTATCCTGCAAGATTCCGCGTTGTTCAAAGGTAACATCGCTTTCTCTGAAAAGTTCATTTGTTCTGTTTTGTAAACATATCATGAAATACATACCAACGAATTGCAAACATAGACTTTTTAGTCACATGTACACAAACTGGGCAGATACTTCTACAATGACTGTTGTAAATGACGTAAAAGTAACTTTGTATATATATTAAGTACTAGAGCTTTGTGGAATTCTGTACTACCACACATATTCCGTTTGTTATTTCAGCTGTATAAGAAAACGTAGTCACTGTTTCAATCAGAATATTTACTCTTTTATTTAGCGCAGAACAAAGTAACATGAACAACGTCATATCTGAACTACAGAATATGTACTACAATCTACGTTAAAAGCGTCCATTGCAACCATGACAAAGACAAACATTTTAGTAGAGGCATTGATTTTAATTAATGACTTTCAGCATTTTGCATTAATAGTGAACAACTGGTTAGGAAATAAAAAAGCAGGTAATTTGTTGCAATGTATACACTTCCCTTCCGTTTCATTAAGGAACGACAGTTTCCATACAAATGTAGGATTAAATTTATATATGAAACTACTAGTATCTGCACATTGTTTACAATATTCATTACACAGTATCCTCCCCGTTGTTGTGGAAATGCTTCAGAGGAGCAGTGTTCAATTCGTTGTTACGTATTTCATTGCATGTTCACGAAATAGAACAAACGCGCATTTTAGAGGCAGCACTCTAACATCTGCACAACTCTAAACATTGAAGAAGACAGCTCTATTTAATTAATAAGAGTGCCGAAGCAGCCAAGGCAAAAAAAAGTATCGGCGGGTTTCGAGCTACCGAGCACATGTATCACAACGTAAAGTACTTGCCACTAAACCTCGATGAACAACTACGGCAGTTTCCCTTAATTCTCCTACTATAGCTGGCAGTTGATAAGAGCTAAAATGACATGTTTAGACACTAGATTATAATTTATTCTACTGTGAACGACGTGGTTTGTTAATTCTTCAGTACGCTACTGCTTTGAAATGACAAAGCGTAGTTATAATAAGAAAATCATAAGATACAGGAAGCAAGATGGCGTATGCCAGAGAGAGTTCTGGGCGAGGACTGTCTCGTGACATTTCCTAACGTCTGGTTTGCGTAAAATCAAGAGCCGGTGTCAAGTCACAGTTATTTTTGCAAATATTTCTGTAAAGGTGCGCGTTACGGAAAAATCGTAAGAGAGGAAAATTGTGGAGAATTTTTTCCTGTATAAATTCGATTATTCAGTTTTCGTGTCAGATGATCGGTCTTTTGCAAATTACAATTACATTGAAACGGAGTTTTTTGGTATTACTGTGGTATTTTTTTGTCCGAAAAAACACATGAGAGAGCAAAGTTGTAGAAATTGTTTTCCTCTACAAATTTGTTTATTCAATTTTCGTGTCAGATGTACGGTTAAGCCGTTACTTTCATTTAAATATCGATCTGTCAAAAGGTGATCGCAAAGTCCCACTTTTAGTGTTACTACCGTAACCTAAAGTGTGCCAAAATGACAGGTACCGTAGAACCGAAGAAATAAATTGGCTCGTAGCGTTGAAAGGAACAAATAAATATCTTCCCAAATGCAGTAAACTATTACAAAAGTTAATTCCTTTTTCATATATCTCACGGCATACCTTTTTTGACAATCTATTTTTTCCATAAATAATTACAAACTTCAGTTAGGGATAGCAAACGATACTATTATATAAAATAGAAGCACATTTTTCCCTTCCCTTTTTCTGTCCCCATAACCTTTTATAACTCCAGAAGTACTGAACGCATCGTCATGTGGTTTCTTTTAATTTGTTCATTAGAATCCTTAAGCTATATTTGATGTCAATACGAATATGTAAAACAACTAAAATAAGAATAATAGCGTAGAATCGTTTACCGTTTCTGCTGTTAAGTCAGCTTTGGAGCCTAAACTATAAGAGCTAGGCCAGTGTACATAATATAGAATTGCAGAACGCACAGAAGTCTACAGAAAAAATAAAAAATAGAAAAATTACTCGAGAGCATGTGTCCAATTTTCACGAGTAAACCATTTATCATATTTCTCTTTCAAAGGTATGGCACTAAATGGCATCGGACTACAGATATAGTGATTGTGGGAGATCTATAAAATTAGACATACAATCTTGCGACTCTTTATTAAATTTTTAATCGTCGTGATTTCTATAATTCTGAACTATTGTACTTTGGCGCAGGTCTCATAAATTACGCTACAGATGACACTAAAGTGCGCAAGTGGTGAACCAATCTACGTTATTATTCTTATTTCAATTATTTCACATTTTCGTATTGGTGTTGTGTATAGCCTTCGTTGATCCCAGAATTATAACGAAGATATTGAAACAAACCCATCACGATACGTTCTGCAGGTCTCGAGTTAAGGAACTTTAAAAATAACCCGCGCATAGCCGGGGCAGGCCAGGTAATTAGTAACAAAATAAATAAAAGTCTTTCTTTCTCTTGAGCCATGTTCCCACACAAGCAGGGTCGGCTTCATTAATCGGATTTGACGTGTTAATAGTTATCGTGTGGCCAGATGCCCTTCCTGTCGCCACCCCATGCCCCCAGGAGGAAATGTGCACCCCAAATGTCTGCGTATAGTGTTATATGTGTGAAAAGTGTAAAGAGCTACGAAATGTTTGCAATTCGTGCAACTGAGACAGGACTTTGGGAGCAGTCCGGTATTCACCTAGGGGGATGTGGAAAACCGCCTAAAAACCACATCGAGGCTGGCCGGCACTCCACCACCCTTCGTTAATCCGCCGGTTGGATTCGAACCGGAGGCGCTACGCCTCCCCGTCCCGGAAAGTGGGGCGTTAGACCACACGGCTAACCGGTCGGGTCAATTTATTGCTGTTCGTTAGTCTCGCTAAAACTCGAGAACGGCTGAAAGGATTTGGTTAATTTTAGTCTTGAAATATTCGTCTAAGTCCAGGGAAGGTTCAAACGATGATAAAATATAGAAACGTGGTCCGGAAAAGAGGAAAATTGGGAAAAATTCAAACAGCATTTTTCAGTCAGCTATCAATACCGTTCGTCCAACTGCGATAAATTTTTTTACATTTAATGTTGAAAACAAGAGGAAGGTCCGCATCAAATAAAAATTTGGAAAAGTCTCCCGGAAAAATAGGAAAATTTTAGCAACAACAGAAAGCGATTTTTTCTATGAATAAAAAACAATTGTCACGTGGTTGTAAGAGCATTACGTGAGTACGGATTGACAGGACAAGGTTTGTATGAATTTTTTTTTTTTTTTTTTTTTTTTTTTTTTTTTTGTAAACTCTACCGGAAAATTCGAAAATTGAGAAAAACGTGTTTTTCAATATGTTTTTGATTGAATTCAACACTATAACTGACTATTCGCATGACGGAGAGGAATAATTCTTTTTTTGTTTTGTTCATTATTGTCTTGGAAAAGTTTTCAGTAAAATAAAAATAGGGACAGTTAAAAGGAAAGTTTATTGAGTTCCCGTCTGTCACCACCACACTCACACATGTTATACTCTGTACTTGCCGCTAATACACTTCATTGTATCATCAATTTCTTTTCCTTTGTAAAAAAAATCGCACTGACGTGTTTTACGGCCCACTTTAGATTGGCTTTTGGTTATAAGATTTTTTGCAAAATTTCAGACAAAAATAATATAAATGTAAATAATAAAAAATTGTGTGCGATACGATTACTACTACGCTACTGTGACAATATCTGTGCACCCAACACGTAATATTCTTTCTGGCCGTATTTTAACTAACAGCCAAAATGATGTGATATTTCAGTTTAGCTTTGGCTAGCATACTCTTTTTTGAACTTTTACCTCTTTAAACTAATATTTTAATACATATTCCACATTTTCATTATAGTTTTCCTTCAAAATATTAACACCTGTCTTGACTTGGTAGTATGTTCAAAGTTTACTTTCTTTACCTGTAATGGTACGAATAACTACACCCTAGAAGGAAAGTAGCGTACATTTGGCGGTCAGACGAGTGACTACATACTGGAGGGAACACAGCGTACATTTGGCGTTCGGAAATCAGTCATGTGACATCCCTCGCCCAAAACACTCTTTTGCATACGCCATCTATCTTTTTGTATTTGATAATTTTCTTAGTATAGCTGCACCGTTGTAATTTCAAAGCAAGGGCACACTGAAAATTATCAAAAACACGTCGTTCTTGGGACAATGAATTATAATCCAATGTCTATAAATGCCGCGTTAGCAGTCAACACCTGCCATCCATGGTACGAGAATTACGGATTACTGTCGCAGCTGTTCGCCATAGTGAATTAGTTTGTGACGTACGAACATATTAGCCAGAAACTTACTAGGGCGCGTGGCTCAGCGCGCTGGGTCAGGGGGTTACCGGCATGGTAGCTCGACGTCATCTCTAACGAAAAAACTGAGTCAACGACGAAACGATCAAAATTAAATATAATAAACCAATGTCCATAAAGGAACGACCAAACAGAAGAACCAGTGAAAAGATAGAAAAAGAAAGAGGGCTTGACGTCACCTGTAATAAAATAACTGAGCAAAATTCCCAAAGAACAACTAAGAACAAACATAAACGACCGCAAAGCATCGAGCTACATGAAGAACAATAAAATATAAATAAATATAAATAAAAATAACAAAAAGCCGCACTGGCATTTTTTCATCTTGTTTCCTAAGATATTTTCACACACTCTTGTTAATTGAACACAATTATCCTGCAAGATTCTGAGTTGTTCAAAGGTAACATCGCTTTCTCTGAAAAGTTCATTTGTTCTGTTTTGTAAACATATCATGAAATACATACCAACGAATTGCAAACATAGACTTTTTAGTCACATGTACACAAACTGGGCAGATACTTCTACAATGACTGTTGTAAATGACGTAAAAGTAACTTTGTATATATATTAAGTACTAGAGCTTTGTGGAATTCTGTACTACCACACATATTCCGTTTGTTATTTCAGCTGTATAAGAAAACGTAGTCACTGTTTCAATCAGAATATTTACTCTTTTATTTAGCGCAGAACAAAGTAACATGAACAACGTCATATCTGAACTACAGAATATGTACTACAATCTACGTTAAAAGCGTCCATTGCAACCATGACAAAGACAAACATTTTAGTAGAGGCATTGATTTTAATTAATGACTTTCAGCATTTTGCATTAATAGTGAACAACTGGTTAGGAAATAAAAAAGCAGGTAATTTGTTGCAATGTATACACTTCCCTTCCGTTTCATTAAGGAACGACAGTTTCCATACAAATGTAGGATTAAATTTATATATGAAACTACTAGTATCTGCACATTGTTTACAATATTCATTACACAGTATCCTCCCCGTTGTTGTGGAAATGCTTCAGAGGAGCAGTGTTCAATTCGTTGTTACGTATTTCATTGCATGTTCACGAAATAGAACAAACGCGCATTTTAGAGGCAGCACTCTAACATCTGCACAACTCTAAACATTGAAGAAGACAGCTCTATTTAATTAATAAGAGTGCCGAAGCAGCCAAGGCAAAAAAAAGTATCGGCGGGTTTCGAGCTACCGAGCACATGTATCACAACGTAAAGTACTTGCCACTAAACCTCGATGAACAACTACGGCAGTTTCCCTTAATTCTCCTACTATAGCTGGCAGTTGATAAGAGCTAAAATGACATGTTTAGACACTAGATTATAATTTATTCTACTGTGAACGACGTGGTTTGTTAATTCTTCAGTACGCTACTGCTTTGAAATGACAAAGCGTAGTTATAATAAGAAAATCATAAGATACAGGAAGCAAGATGGCGTATGCCAGAGAGAGTTCTGGGCGAGGACTGTCTCGTGACATTTCCTAACGTCTGGTTTGCGTAAAATCAAGAGCCGGTGTCAAGTCACAGTTATTTTTGCAAATATTTCTGTAAAGGTGCGCGTTACGGAAAAATCGTAAGAGAGGAAAATTGTGGAGAATTTTTTCCTGTATAAATTCGATTATTCAGTTTTCGTGTCAGATGATCGGTCTTTTGCAAATTACAATTACATTGAAACGGAGTTTTTTGGTATTACTGTGGTATTTTTTTGTCCGAAAAAACACATGAGAGAGCAAAGTTGTAGAAATTGTTTTCCTCTACAAATTTGTTTATTCAATTTTCGTGTCAGATGTACGGTTAAGCCGTTACTTTCATTTAAATATCGATCTGTCAAAAGGTGATCGCAAAGTCCCACTTTTAGTGTTACTACCGTAACCTAAAGTGTGCCAAAATGACAGGTACCGTAGAACCGAAGAAATAAATTGGCTCGTAGCGTTGAAAGGAACAAATAAATATCTTCCCAAATGCAGTAAACTATTACAAAAGTTAATTCCTTTTTCATATATCTCACGGCATACCTTTTTTGACAATCTATTTTTTCCATAAATAATTACAAACTTCAGTTAGGGATAGCAAACGATACTATTATATAAAATAGAAGCACATTTTTCCCTTCCCTTTTTCTGTCCCCATAACCTTTTATAACTCCAGAAGTACTGAACGCATCGTCATGTGGTTTCTTTTAATTTGTTCATTAGAATCCTTAAGCTATATTTGATGTCAATACGAATATGTAAAACAACTAAAATAAGAATAATAGCGTAGAATCGTTTACCGTTTCTGCTGTTAAGTCAGCTTTGGAGCCTAAACTATAAGAGCTAGGCCAGTGTACATAATATAGAATTGCAGAACGCACAGAAGTCTACAGAAAAAATAAAAAATAGAAAAATTACTCGAGAGCATGTGTCCAATTTTCACGAGTAAACCATTTATCATATTTCTCTTTCAAAGGTATGGCACTAAATGGCATCGGACTACAGATATAGTGATTGTGGGAGATCTATAAAATTAGACATACAATCTTGCGACTCTTTATTAAATTTTTAATCGTCGTGATTTCTATAATTCTGAACTATTGTACTTTGGCGCAGGTCTCATAAATTACGCTACAGATGACACTAAAGTGCGCAAGTGGTGAACCAATCTACGTTATTATTCTTATTTCAATTATTTCACATTTTCGTATTGGTGTTGTGTATAGCCTTCGTTGATCCCAGAATTATAACGAAGATATTGAAACAAACCCATCACGATACGTTCTGCAGGTCTCGAGTTAAGGAACTTTAAAAATAACCCGCGCATAGCCGGGGCAGGCCAGGTAATTAGTAACAAAATAAATAAAAGTCTTTCTTTCTCTTGAGCCATGTTCCCACACAAGCAGGGTCGGCTTCATTAATCGGATTTGACGTGTTAATAGTTATCGTGTGGCCAGATGCCCTTCCTGTCGCCACCCCATGCCCCCAGGAGGAAATGTGCACCCCAAATGTCTGCGTATAGTGTTATATGTGTGAAAAGTGTAAAGAGCTACGAAATGTTTGCAATTCGTGCAACTGAGACAGGACTTTGGGAGCAGTCCGGTATTCACCTAGGGGGATGTGGAAAACCGCCTAAAAACCACATCGAGGCTGGCCGGCACTCCACCACCCTTCGTTAATCCGCCGGTTGGATTCGAACCGGAGGCGCTACGCCTCCCCGTCCCGGAAAGTGGGGCGTTAGACCACACGGCTAACCGGTCGGGTCAATTTATTGCTGTTCGTTAGTCTCGCTAAAACTCGAGAACGGCTGAAAGGATTTGGTTAATTTTAGTCTTGAAATATTCGTCTAAGTCCAGGGAAGGTTCAAACGATGATAAAATATAGAAACGTGGTCCGGAAAAGAGGAAAATTGGGAAAAATTCAAACAGCATTTTTCAGTCAGCTATCAATACCGTTCGTCCAACTGCGATAAATTTTTTTACATTTAATGTTGAAAACAAGAGGAAGGTCCGCATCAAATAAAAATTTGGAAAAGTCTCCCGGAAAAATAGGAAAATTTTAGCAACAACAGAAAGCGATTTTTTCTATGAATAAAAAACAATTGTCACGTGGTTGTAAGAGCATTACGTGAGTACGGATTGACAGGACAAGGTTTGTATGAATTTTTTTTTTTTTTTTTTTTTTTTTTTTTTTTTTTTTTTTTTTTTTTTTTTTGTAAACTCTACCGGAAAATTCGAAAATTGAGAAAAACGTGTTTTTCAATATGTTTTTGATTGAATTCAACACTATAACTGACTATTCGCATGACGGAGAGGAATAATTCTTTTTTTGTTTTGTTCATTATTGTCTTGGAAAAGTTTTCAGTAAAATAAAAATAGGGACAGTTAAAAGGAAAGTCGCAAAATTCGAACCAAGTTCCTTTTTCAATGTGTTTCTAAATGTACTCAACACTATAAGTTAAGAACCGTTCAACTGATTGCGAAAAAAATTTTGATAATTTGACGTCCAACGAAAGATGAACGTTCTTATGAACTAAAAAATTTGGAATATTTACCCGGAAATTTTGAAAATTCGCGAGAAACTGAAAGAGCTTTTTTTAGTTCGATATTAATATCATTCGTCTGATTGCGATGAAATTTGGCAGATTCGACGTTCAAAGCGAGAGGATGATTTGAGTGAAGTAAAAGTTTGGAATAATTGGCCAGAAAATAGGAAACTTTGTGGAAGACTGAAAGAGCCCTTTTCATTGGGATATCAGTATCATTCGTACGATTGCGATAAAATTTTGCACATTTGAAGTTCAAAGCAGGAGTAAATACACATTAGCAATTGCGAAGTATTGCCGGGTTGACTAGATACCTAGATGACTCGGTGAATTTCGTATCACTTACCTCTTAATATAAACCATATTAATTTAAATCAAATGTATTTTAGTCCCAGAAGCTTTATAAAGGCATCATCATATAGTCAAGTATCGGCTCTATAGTGGGCGAAAAGAGTGGACAAATCACGTCGCACATGTCCAGGATAATGTTCATGTCACATTCGTGGAAGTTCAGGGAAGCGAGGCTAACGAACAGCAGTTCATTTTTATCTTTGATAGATCATATACGGGTTCAGATCGTGTAAAGCAATCTTTATTCCTTCAAAGTATATTTCTGAACGCACCCAAAAAAACAATCACGGCATTATTTTACATATTTTAAATGTAAATTTTCCTTGTGATTTATCCATATTTTATCACTGTTTAAATCTTCCCTGAACTTCCACGAATGTGACATGAACATTATCCTGGACATGTGTGCGTGATTTGCCCACTCTTTCCGCCCACTATCGAGCCGATACTTAGACTATCTGATGATGCTTTTATAAAGTTATTGGGTTTAAAATAGATATGATTTAAATTAATATGGTTTATATTAAGAGGTAAGTGATACGAAGTTCACCAGATCATCTAGTAAAATAAATAAAAGTATTAAAGCCAAATTTTATCCCAATTTTTAAAAAAACGTTTATAGAAATTGGTCACAATGTGCAAGGTGAGTGAGCATCAGTATCTGTGCTCGCTGGTGTAACGAGTAGAATTTGAAACGTTCCACCGCTCTATTCTATCTAACTTTTGAGAAAACCAGGGGAGCCATAAAACAGTTGTTTAAAAAGGAAAGTTCGTTTCATTATGTACAACGTTCTCGCTGACAAACATTTCCTGACCACTAAACAAACAAACAAAAATTTGAAGGCGACTAACTTTTTGATGTTGTAATTTTAATGTCATATAAAAGTGAAAATTTCAAATATAATTTTTATACCACCACAATTCGTAATTTACTTGCTAAGAGCCGGCCGCGGTGGCCGAGGGGACTGAGGCGCTTCAGTCACGGTCTGCACGGCCACTACGGTTGGGGGTTCGAATCCCCCCTCGGACATGGATATTTGTGCCGTCCTAGTTCGTAAGTAGTTCATAAGTAGTTTGTAAGTTCAGGGACTGATGACCCCGTAGTTAAGTCCCATAAGCTAAAAAAAAAAAAAAAAAAAAAAAAAAAAAAAAAAAAAAAAAAAAAAAAAAAACTTGCTAAGAACACGGTTGCATTCTTTCTGTGTTCACCTGTCTGCGTGAAAAATTTTGTGATTTTTGCTATCCTAATGACAATGTAAGTGACCTGAGCGCCATATGAAAAACTTCGTATTTATTGGCCCAACTCCGATTCTGCACTTGACCTTACACACAGACCGGCTACTACGGCTCCACCTCCGATTATTAACGAAGGTTAATGAACTGCTACGAAGCCGACGATTCGTGACCGGGGGGAAACTCTCCCTGCCATGCGCCATCTTGCTTTACGTATTTAATGATTTTCTTATTATAACTCAGGCGTATTATTTCAAAGCAATGGTGCACTGAAGAATTACTAAAAATACGTCTTTCTTAGTATGATTATTACAATCTGGTGTCAGAGAGTGGCACATTAGCAAATAGTATTTGCCTTCTCTGACAGAGCAGTATGAGTGGAGAAAGAGATATATTCGCCATAGCGTAGTGGATTTTGAAGAAAATTCGCGTGGGCAGTGGTTTGCGACACACCACATACATTTTTTCTCTGTTTAATGTATGTTGCAATGAATAAGAAAAGTAATAGCAGTGTGCACAGCTACAACACTAGGGGAAGGATGACATTCACTATTCAAGGTTAAATCCAACGTTGGTTCAAAAAGGGGTGAATTATGCTGCCACAAAACTCTTGGGTCATTTACCAAGTAGCATCAAAAGTCTGACAGTTTCTGAATGGCAACTCCTTCTACAATGTATATGAATTTTTAGATAAAACTTAATTTAAAAAAGTAAATAGAAATAAAAAAATCAAAACAAAAAGATCATTAAAATATTGTCAAGTATAGACCACATTTGCTAAACTGACACGTTCCACATCATCACGAAATGTCGTATATATGATCTGTAGAACAATTAATCTAATCTAATCTAATCTTACAAACATTGTCTACTGATGCACATGCACATAAAGTGGGGAAATCCTTTGCAATGACTGTTGTAATGGAGTGATGATAGCAGTTAGACTAATTTCTTATGTAGATTAAGTACTAGAGTTCTGCGGAATTAGCTTATAATTTTGTTGTTTCTATAGCTTTAAAAGGAAACGCTCTCACGTTTGCAATTTAATGCAGAATGAAGTAAAATGAACACAGTCATAGGTAAACTACGAAGAAGTAAATCTACATTAAAAACCTTTAGAAATCTTGTCAAAGAAAAAGATTTTAGCAGTGGCACTGACTCTAATTGTCGACTTTCAATGTATTGCAATAGAGAGAGGGGGGTAAAAAAGAGAGAGACAGATAGAAAGAACCAAGGCAATTTGTTGCAATGTATTCGCTTCAGTATCATTAAGAAACAGTTACCAGAGAAATCTAGTACTTAATCTATGTATGAAAATAATAGGATCACCATGTTGCTTTCATTATTCATTATCACAGTATCTCGTCAGTTTATGTGCCTGTGCATATTTGCAATTCATTGGCTTATTCGCGAAATAGAACAAACGCACACTTAAGTGGGAGGGCTCTTACATGAGCACAACTCTCAGTATCACACAATATAGCTTTATTAATAAATATGAGTACCCTAAAACTTTTTAGGACTCTAGGTGAAAACAAAAAATATTTTTGATGGAGGGTCGCGAACCACCGCCCATGGTTATGTAATTTAATGCGCTATCCACTACACTAAGGCGGAAATCTTACTGCTACAGTCACAGACTCTTTTGTGATTAAAGGTAATAGTTGTTTGCTAATTTGCCACTTTCAGACAGCAGATTATAATTAATTCGACTAAGACCGATGTGATTATTCAGTGCGCTATTGCCCTGCAATAACAATGTCTGAGTTATAAAATCATGAAAGATGGCGTATGTCAGGGAGAGTTTCCACTCTTAGTTTCACCCGATCCCAAATCGTCGGCTTCGTAGCAGCTCGGTAACCTTCGTTAATATTCGGAGGTGGAGCCCTAGTAGCCGGTCTGTATGTAAGGTGAAGTGTGGCTGTCCTCTAGTCACTGCCTGTAAGCCGATGTCGGCGGTATAGCTGGCAGTGGCTAAGAGCTAAAATGGTATTTTTAGACACTAGATTATAATTTATCCTACTGTGAACGACGTGGTTTTGTTAATTCTTCAGCTCACCACTGCTTTGAAATGACAAAGAGTATGTTATAATAAGAAAATCATAAGATACAGGAAGCAAGATGGCGTATGGCAAAGAAAGTTCTGGGCGAGGACTGTCTCGTGGCCACTGGCGGTGGCCGAGGGGACTGAGGCGCTCCAGTCACGGTCTCCACGGCCACTACGTTCGGGGGTTTTGTGCCGTCCTTAGGATTAGCTAGTTCATTACTAGTTTGTTAGTTTAGGGACTGATAACCCTGTAGTTAAGCCTCATAAGCTATACAAACATTTGAACTGTATCGTGACATTTCCTAAGGCCTGGGTTGCGTAAAATTAAGAGGCGGTGTCAAGTCAGTGTTGTTTTTGCAAATATTTCTGTAACGGTGCGAGTTACGGAAAAAATCGCAAGAGAGAAAAATTGTGGAGAATTCGGTTACTCAGTTTTCGTGTCAGATGATCGGTCTTTTGCAAATTACAACTACATTGCAAACGGATTTTTTTGGTATTACTGTGGTATTTTTTTGTCTAAAAACGTTTATTGCCTAGTTCCTTATAATAAATTAATAAAAATAAAAATAAAATAATTAAACTAATTTCATAATTATTATAAAAACTTTAAAATTAAATTAAACATCTTAATACAAAACCTAAAATAAATATAAAATCTAAACAAAAAAATAATGAACCTTCCTGGCAGATTAAAATTGTGCGCCGGAACCGGGACTCGAACCTGGGACCTTTGCCTTTCGCGGGCAAGCGCACTACCGACTGTGCTATCCCGACACGACTCACGATGCCGCCTCACAACTTTACTTCCGCCAGTACCTCGCCTCCTAATTTCCAAATTTTACAGAAGCTCTCCTGCAAACACGCAAGACTAGCACTCCTGGAAGAAAGGATATGGTGGAGACATGGCTTAGCCACAGCCTAAGGGATGTTTCCAGAATGAAACTTCACTCTGCAGCGGAGTGTGCGCTGATGTGAAACTTCCTGGCAGATTAAAATTGGAAAGTAGTTGTGAGGCTGCATCGTGAGTCGTGTCGGGATAGCACAGTCGATAGTGCGCTTGCCCACGAAAGGCAAAGGTCCCAGGTTCGAGTCCCGGTTCCGGCACACAATTTTAATCTGCCAGGAAGTTTCATATCAGCGCACACTCCGCTGCAGAATGAAGTTTCATTCTAAAAAAATAATGAACTATAACGTAACACTATGTGATTCTGTGCTCGCTGGCTGCGTTGTATCGCTGGGTTGGTATACACGAAAAATGATTTAATCAGGACAGGTGACACGGAGTGAGATGTTGATTTTTTTTTATTCTTTCGTTGCGAGGTGATTACGCCTGTTGAGGGCTCTTGTAAATTCGATATCGCCCCCGGTGAACTGGCGCTGCTGGCCGCGTCTCGGCCCCCGGCGGACAACTAATTACCCTTCCAGATTGCCTCTCGGCCATCGATTGGCGGAGAAGAATGGCGCGAGGCGCGGCCTACAAGTCGCTGCGTCCCTCCCCCTCCCTCTCCCTGGCTCACAATGGCCGGCCGGCGCAGGCGGCTCGTTGAAAAACTCATTCTGGCGGACGGCCGACAAAATGGACAGCTTAACGTCTTGCGCCGCCGCCGTCCCGACCGAAAGGGTGTCCTCTCTTCTGAGCCAAACTTCAACCTAAACAAAATATTCCCACCGAGGTAGAATTAATCCTGCGACAGTTTACGGTGAGGTCGAATTTCAGTGCCCAGTCAGCCAATTATTAAACGTCTTTACTCCGGTTGTAAGGCTTGTCACCGTTGCAACTTTCCTTACTCGTCCGAGATACGAAGGCGTTACAGTTAATAAAGCAGACGAATTTATGTTACCGAATGAACAGGTAGTCTTACCTGAGAATTTTCTGCTGCTATGACCGTCGCAAGCATCGAAACTCCTCTCTTCTAGGAAGAGTTTTCTTTAGTTACTTAATGGATAACAATGATAACAACAGGGAAGAATACAGACCAGAAGTTGGGCAATTCAGTTGAAATAAATGGTCATTGTATCTTGAAACGGATACATTGCAAGATGAGGTAACTCGTTACTCTTGATAAAGGAGACCAAGAACAAGATATAAAAAAGGACATGACACTTAGAATAACTTGCTACAGAACAAGATAAAAATTGATCCCAGTGTCGTCCAGCCCTTACACACACACACACACACACACACACACACACACACCGCTACGGGTAACGAAAAGGGAAATTCGGGTCGCAGTCCTGATGCTCATTCATATTTGCAATTAGGAATACATTTGTGGCGGTTAATTCTTCTTAGTCAGATGTAATTACAATACTTGTATCGGAACTAAATAGCAGTTAGCTGGACTTAAAAATTCACTAAATGTGATGCTGTGAACAGTTATCGTTATTTACATCCGTTTTAGAATTTTTATGTTTTTTGTCGTTGCCATACATTAATTTGTTAATAAAACAGAATGTGAAGTGCAACAGCCAGTCCGCAGCTTGTCCCGGTTAGCGACGTAGCGGCCGGGATTTGAGAAACTGGGGGAATGCGGGCACTAGGCACCGTGGTTACGTAGGAAACTGCTTCAGGTCGAGTGTGAAGACACAGCTGTTTGGGAGCAGGAGTTAGCTCACCCAGGAGGTGACGTCATCCACAGTACGCTGGAGGGCGGCAGCCACCAGGAGCGGCAACTACAGCAGATGTCCACTTCAGCTTCCAGGAGACACTACCCGCGACGTCGAGCTAAACACTGCGAAGTTAAATAGGACCAGTTCCTCTCTTCAGTGAATAGTTGTGAACGAAGGCATTTGGTTCAAATTCAAATGTTTGTTGAACTTATGGGACTTAACTACGGGGTCATCAGTCCCTAAGCTTACAAACTACTTATGAACTAGCTAAGACTAAGGACGGCACAAATATCCATGCCCGAGGGGGATTCGATCCCCCGACCGTAGTGGCCGTGCAGACCGTGACTGAAGCGCCTCAGTCCCCGCGGCCACCGCGGCGGGCTGTTCACAATCCTTCAGCACCAAACAACAAGGCATTTGGTCTTTGTCACAAGTAGTACAATCGTGTTGTCAGTGACAAGACAAAATAAGAGCAGTAATCTCCTGTGGGAAAAGCCGAGAGACTGAACAGTAAGCTCATAGTGGCACAAGTGACAAAGCGTGTAAGGGAAATAAAACGTAGAAGGACAGAAAGTTATAAAAGTATAAAATGTCTATCAATCTTAGGGACTTAACTACGTTGGTCATCAGTCCGAAGGCTTACAAACATCTTAAACTAACTTCAACTAACTTATGCTAAGGACAGCACAAAAACCCATGACAGACGGAGGACTCGAACCTCCGACGACGACCAAACGCGCGCTCCGCAGCGAGGCGCCTTAGAACGGTCGGCCCCCCTACCGCGGCAATGAGCACTTCGCGAACAACCCTTTTTGTGCTAAGTGTCCATACCTCTGTTGTCCTGCAAGCACCCACTCTAAGAAACACAGGCGGGTTACTGCCTCCCGACTCCGCTACAGAGATAACTCAGAGGAAATACCAGCACTACCGTCACACGTCCTGACTGCGGCGCGCAGGCTACTGTCAACCCTACCGCGGTGGTTCAGCTCCTGTGCCGGGACGCAAAAAGGGTCTTGCTTGCTACACAGCACGTTTCCGATTCTCCTACGGACTTGAAGTTACGAACTGGTAGCTAAACTGCTTGTAATTTCAACTATTCGCTACATTTATGTGCTTTCAGTTAGCCCTTCCTTGCTGGCTTGCAGTCTTCTTCCCCCTCCAGCCACATGTTCTCGTCATTAATACATTAATAAATTAATTTCAAGGACGAATCGAAACTCTGCAAACCAAGAAGAAGAATTAGTCGCCATAATTGGCCAGAGAGTAGCCGGACCTCAGGGAGAACCCATTAACCTGTTGCCAGGGAGGACGGAGAGAGGAACAACTAGTTTATTTCTTTGTGTTATTTCGATCCGTCAGAACCCACTACCATGGAAATATCAAGAGCAGTGAAACTTCCTGGCAGATTAAATTGTGTGCCGGAACAGGGACTCGAACCTGGTGAGGCGAGGCGAGGCGATATACTGGCGGAAGTTGTGAGGCGGCATCGTGAGTCGTGTCGTGATAGCACAGTCGGTAGTTTCATTATCAAGAACAGTGGCCTGGTGGGGACTTCAACTTACTACCCTGTTAATAAAAACGTATAATAGACACTGGAAAGTTTGGAGGCTACAGAGCCGCCCTAGGTATCGCGGATCCCTGTGCGAAACGTCCGCCCAGGGCTCTCCCGTATCACCCCTCCCCGCCCGCCTCCAGCACATGTTAGATGCCAAATGTTCAAATGTTTGTATAGTCAATGGGACTTAACTACGGGATCATCAGTCCCTAAACTTACAAACTACTTATGAACTACTTACGAACTAGGACGGCACAAACATCCATGCCCGAGGGGGGATTCGAACCCCCGACCGTAGTGGCCGTGCAGACCGTGACTGGAGCGCCTCAGTCTTCTCGGCCACCGCGGCCGGCTGTTAGATGCCTTCGTCAACTTCAAAGTAATTCACACACTACCAATATCAGACCTAATGTTAGGATGAGAAGATAATTAACCGGAGAAGGAATCTTAATGTATACCGCAATTTCTGAAATGTTAATAATATAAATAATTTTGCTGCCGATTAAAAAGGCAGTAGGCGACCGTACACCGATGGGAATAACTCAGCCAATAAAACCCCTACGTTCATTATTTTCATTTCCTACTTCACTGAGGTAGCATGCAGCTACGTCATAGCAGTTACGAGAAGGAGTTTGGCGCTCATACAAGGCTCAGCAGACAGGCCAATCAACTCGCCATGCCAGCAGCCCGGCGGTCGTGTGCTGAGTGGCTGGCCGCCAAATAGGCTGTTTACAGCGACCGGAACAGGGAGCATTG
The DNA here is from genome assembly GCA_026315105.1 of Locusta migratoria. Lineage (NCBI taxonomy): Eukaryota > Metazoa > Arthropoda > Insecta > Orthoptera > Acrididae > Locusta > Locusta migratoria. The sequence continues at coordinate 433,701,085 of CM048747.1, forward strand.
CGGAGCTCAGCTGTGGGAAATGTCTGCTGACCGACATGTGTAATGACTGATTACTAAACGATGATGTTCAAATGTTTGTATAGCTTATGGGACTTAACTACGGGGTCATCAGTCCCTAAACTTTCAAACTACTTATGAACTAACTAAGAGGGACGGCACAAGTATCCATGCTCCCAGGGGGATTCGAACCCCCGACCGTAGTGGCCGTGCAGACCGTGACTGGAGCGCCTCAGTCCCCTTGGCTACCGCGGCCGGCACTAAATGATGAGTGGAAAGCACGCGGACAGGCTCATAGAAACTATGAATCGCGTTCCTCCTAATTTAAGCAAGAGAAACAGTCCTCTCTTGATCCTGGATATTAAAACAGTGAATTAGTATCGGACCCTGGTTCCATGGACTTCGGTACAGCCATAATTTTCTAAATCTGAGACGCACTGCAGTGGCCACAGTCCTGTCACAACGGTTTACATCAGTTGCGGCTGGTGCTTCAGGTGACTAGGGGTTCACTTTTCTGAGTACCTGATATTGATAGTGGCGCCCCCCCCCCCCCCGCTCCACCGCTCGGCATCCAAAGATAGAATTTAGCGCACCTCTGAAACTGCCCCCCCCCCCCTGCCTTTTTACATACATTTTCGGTAAGAGATCTGCAGAATGTCTTACCTCAGCTTCTTTGCGCTTGCTTCAACTCGAGCTGATGCGTCAGCTTACCAAGCTTGTTTATTTGACACTTTGGTACCAACCTTACAGCTCAGTAATTTCTAGAAGTTACTGAACGTTATTCGCTTTTTTAATGATAAACACCAACAAGATATTAATATGCACCCGAACTCTAAAACACAGTAACTGGTTACACTCTGTGACTGTAAAATCTGTTACAATGAAGAGACAACCTACCTTCGGGTCACGTGACACTGTAAGCAGCACCCCCTCCTAACCTTATCCATGAGCAAAGGCTGCTCTCTCCCACATCTTTTTAAACAGTTAAATACTTGCTTCAACGATGAGTATAAATGTCAGTTGCAATCAAAATCGCACATTTGCTGAAACATCCAAATATATGTAGCAAGTAACAATACAAAGGTGACTGTTGTTAAAACTTCCTGGCAGATTACAATTCTGTGTCGGAACCGGGACTCGAACTTGGGCCCTTTGCCTTTAGCGGACAAGCACTCTACCACTGAGCTATCCCGACACGACTCACGGTCCATCCTCACAACTTTACATCCGCCAGTATACCGCCTCCTACTTTCCTTAGGCTGTGGCTAAGCCATGTCTCCACTATAACGTTTCTTCCAGGAGTGCTTGTCTGGCAAGGTTTTGCAGGAAAACTTTTGTGAAGTTTGGAAAGTAGGAGGCGAGGTACTTGCGGAAGTAAAGATGTGAGGACGGACCTTGAGTCGTGTCGGAATAGCTCAGTAGTAGAACACTTGCCCGCGAAAGGCAAAGGTCCCAGGTTCGAGTCCCGGTTCCAGCACACGTTTTTATCTGCAGGAAGTATCATATCAGCGCACACTCCACTACAGACTGAAAGTTTCATTCTGTCATTGTTGTTCCTTATCTGTTAAAAAGAAGAATGGATTTTCAAAAAAATTGCTAGCAATCGGTCTGGAACCTACTACCTACGACAGCGCAACGCGATGCGGCAAACCGCACGGCTATTCTTACTAGGTGGTGAATAGTGACTTCATTATTATTCATGATCGGATTTTCCGAAGGCTTTTGAAGTTGATGCGTCGTTACAGTCATAAGGTATTTTACCAAATAAGACATGTTTTTGATGAATCTTCAATGCGTCAAAAACAAATATGAAGGATGTAAGGTGGCTAATGAATGGAAATTTCCTACCTTAAGTTTTGGCATTATATATGATGGCAACAACATATATATATAGCATCTTTGTTGGGTCCGCAAGGATTATTTTTGGTGGCCATAGGCGGGGTTTGCTCGGTGTTGCCGCGCGGGGAGTCGGAGAGTAGTAGCGGAGCGTGACGGTTGCACTGGAGCTCGCGGTGGACACAGCCCGGAGTTCTTCATGATGCTGCTAAGTTTTTGGTAATTTACTTTAAATGTTTTTCGCATTGCGCAAGGTCGCTAATTTCATTTTATTTTATACCACATTCCATTCAGTAGTAACCTATACACAACCTTGATTAATTCGTGGCTCGTAACTGTAATTGTTGTAACAACATGGATAGGGCATTAACCAAACGTAATAATAAAAAAGCTGTTCCTTTCACTTTTTGACATTTTGATTTTTTATAATTAATCCTTTCCTGAGGGAAGGGCTCCATCCCTGTTTTAGAAACTGCCTCATTGCACGACTTCGCAATAATATGCACTTTCTTCCTTTTTACAGTTTATGTTACTCGTGTCGAATTTGTTTATTGCTAATTTTCTAATTTTCTTTAATACAGATTTATTCAGTGTGATTGGTTTAGTTTTGTTTGTGATCATTCTTGACGCTGTAAGTGATTGTAAGTTAATGGTAATTAAGTAAATTGTAGGAAGTGGGTGATAGGAACAATATGAAGTGAAGAATGTGTGTTGTGTGAAGCGAGGTATCACTTCCCTTTTTACAACAAAATAATGTTTCTTGCACACCTTCATTTATTGTGTATGCAGACTGATTCAATAGCAATACTAAGACGGGCCAACAAGTACAACACAGTACGAAATTCTTTTATTGTTCTCGTAAAGTGACTATCAGCCAACCAAGATTTTGCATCTTTTAAATGCTTCTAATATTTCAGTCAGATAGCGTAAGTTTCGATGTGCCCAAACTTGCCTTCGTAGGTCAGCATTACGTCGCGCACTAACTGTCAAGTTACTCTCCTAGTAGTATTGCAGTCACATCCATAATTTTAGTTGCCCGATACGATCTTTCATTTTTGTTCAAATGTTTGTATAGCTTATGGGACTTAACTACGGGGTCATCAGTCCCTAAACTTACAAACTACTTATGAACTAGCTAATACTGCAAAGCGATTTAGACAAAATTTCTGCATGGTGCGACAATTGGCAATTGACACTAAATAAAGATAAGTGTGAAGTAATACACATGACCACTAAAAGAAATCCGATGAACTTCAATTACGCGATTAATCAGTCAAACCTTAAGGTCCTAAATTCTACCAAACACCTAGGAGTTACAATTACGAACAACTTCGACTGGAGAGAACACACAGAAAATATTGTGAAGGCGAACCAAAGGTTACGTTTCATCGGCAGAACGCTTCGAATATGCACCAGCTCCGAATAGAGAGATTGCCTACATCACACTTGTGCGTCCTCTCCTGGAGTACTGTTTCCCCTTGTGGGACCCTCACCAGGTGGGACTGACGGAAGACATTGAGAAGGTTCAGAGAAGGGCAGCTCGTTTTGTTCTATCACGTTACGGAAGGGAAAGCGTCACGGAAATGTTGCACGAATTGGGGTGGAAATCATTAAAAGAAAAACGTTATTCATTGCGGCGTGATCTGTTTGCAAAGTTTCAATCACCGACTTTTAGTTCTGAATGTCAAAATATTTTGCTAGCACCAATCTACTTAGGGAGACATGACCATCCCAATAAAATAAGAGAAATCAGATCGAAAACGGAACGATTTAGGTATTCTTTCTTCCCGCGCGCTATTAGAGAATGGAACGGTAGAGGCCGGCCGCGGTGGCCGAGGGGACTGAGGCGCTCCAGTCACGGTCAGCACGGCCACTACGGTCGGGGGTTCGAATCCCCCCTCGGGCATGGATATTTGTGCCGTCCTAGTTCGTAAGTAGTTCATAAGTAGTTTGTACGTTTAGGGACTGATGACCCCGTAGTTAAGTCCCATAAGCTTAACAAACATTTGAACATTTGAACGGTAGAGAAAAGTTATGAAAGTGGTTAATTAACCCTCTGCCAGGCACCTGAATGTGATTTGCAGAGTATCTATGTAGATGTAGATGTAGGTACTAAGGACGGCACAAATATCCATGCCCGAGGGGGGATTCAAACCCCCGACCGTAGTGGCCGTGCAGACCGTGACTGGAGTGCCTCAGTCCCCTCGGCCACCGCGGCCGACTTCATTTTTGGGGACCCCTGTTAGTAGTGAAGGGAATACACACACACACACACACACATTAAGTAGCTCCATACACATCCCAACCAGTCCCGTTGCAAGGCGAATGCTGCCTTAATAGAGGATTACCCAATGCGCAACGCGAGAGACCGTGCTCGAGTAGGATGGCGTCTCTACCAGCTCCAACGCCAATGTTAAGAGCGGCGTTTCCCGTCGCCCCTCGCTGCTGCGGGAACACCAGTATGCTGCCTCCAGGGTGTTCATAAGTTGATACTCAGATGCGCATGCGCATGCGCACTGCAACGCTGCGGCCGCTGCAGCCTATATTAAGCGGTCGCGCTACGACTCGTATTTAAGATTGATCAACTACGGGATACCGTACACAACATCCGCACATTAAGGAGGACAATGCCACGTCTGTGGCATAGATACAAAGTGCCACGGGCCTTGACTAATCGATAAATTTTAAAATTAGATGTAAATACAAAGTTTCATTGAAATTGTCATTAGTACATCGAGAGTGGTACCTTACGGACCAAAATAAAGGCCCTTACAAGTTAACCCCTAAAGTTTATTGTCATAAATAAAGTTATAGTTAACCCCCCCCCCTTATCCTCAACTGTGAAGTGCAAATCGTCCATAAAGTCTCGTATTTAGTCTTCGCGAGGTAAAACGTTTGTCATGCGATAAAAATACTTTTAATGTGCATATAAAATGATCTGATAGAAGAACGAAACGAAGAATGGTAGTTAAAAAACACTTTTCATTTTATTTATTTACTTTTTTTTCACGACGAGATTTTTTCCGGGGATTCACTGAACCAGTGAACACACAGGACGCGCCGCCACTCGTTTACACTTGAATTACATGACATGAAAAGTAATTTCCTAAAAAAAAATCAGGAATGACAGTTTTCAAATTGCGTTCTAATGTTTTGCGGGAGGCCTCTAGAAGAAAGGGACTCTGTGCGACAGCATCCATTTGAGCTGCCTAAGGCCCGGCCCTGGAAGGATATTTCAGTCACGTACCTAGAGGACTTTTAATTTTGTATATCAGTTTCGGAATACTGGGAGACTAGTTTTAGACTTACCTTGAGATCAATGTTAATGTTAATATTGTAGATGTATGTTTACCTGAGAATTATGGCGAGAAATGAAGGGTGGAAGATGCAAATACACCGCAGCATTATAAAGGTGACTAGTTCTTCCCGCAGTAAAATATCTTATTGCCTAAAGTACAAACTCTGAGACACGGTAAACATGCTTTTTGAAGAAAAATTAAGCCGATTTAATTCGTCCCGTTTCCTGGTAACGCGTGGGCAACTGCAGGATTACACAGATGAAACGGTGTTCGATAAACTTCTCAATGCTCCGTCCATTTGTATACCGCGATTAAGATCCCATTTGTAGCGCAAAAAGGACAACTTTGATGTCCGCAGTAGACGGAACGGGCGTTGTGGGGATTTGGCGGTACTGGACGGTTTGGTTTCGCGTCTCGCCGTAGATTGGGCCAACTGAGAGGGCGGATGGAAGGCCATTCATTGCCAAGTATCAGGGACGACGTGTGGAGACGGCTGTGTAGGGCTAGTAGCTCTGTGTGTGTGAGAGAGAGAGAGAGAGAGAGAGAGAGAGAGAGAGAGACCTGGCCGGCCCTCCGCTCCGCCTCCTTTGAGCGGCAGAAGCGGCGGCGACGCCAGCGCCACTCGCGGCGAGCGCGCCAGTTACGAGCTCCCCTGCCTCTTTCTCCGGCGCGGCGGGCAACCGGTCTGAAATTCAGTTGCAACATTTCGCCCGTGCTGTGCAGGGAAATGCCTGCCGTTTGAATACAAACGGCGAGGGCGGACGGCGCGCCAGGGACGCAAAGAAACAAGTTGCACGGCGCGGTACGGCGGGCAGGGGCGAGGAGAGGAAAAAGTTGGCCCGCAGGTAGCGGCGCCGCCGACAGCTGCTGCGCAGATCGGAAGCGTGTTTGTGCCGCTAATGACCGGCTGAATATAAGAGCGCCGCGATTCGCCGAAAAGCGTTTATCACGAGCGCCGCGCCGGCTAAAGCGATTCGAATGACGCGTTTCTCCCCGGTACTGGGCAATCGGCTTTCGTTTAGTCTAAGCGACATAAGAAAGAAGGAACGCCTAAATACGAGTACTTTCATATCACTTACGTCAGATTAAAACTGCCGAAGTGATTAAAAGTGAAATACCTTTATACGGAAAAATACATATCAAAATGAGTTTGCCGGCCGCGGTGGCCGAGGTGACTGAGGCGCTCCAGTCGCGGTCAGCACGGCCACTACGGTCGGGGGTTCGAATCCCCCCTCGGGCATGGATATTTGTGCCGTCCTAGTTTGTAAGTAGTTCATAAGTAGTTTGTAAGTTTAGGGACTGATGACCCCGTAGTTAAGTCCCATAAGCTTAACAAACATTTGAACATTTGAACAAAATGAGTTACCACACCTTGGTTATCGGTCTCCTGAACACTGACATTGTATGAGTAAATTGCATCAAGAACACAGTTTCTTAGATTTTACATAAATGTCACTCCATCCCAGTGTTGTCAGATGGCAGAGAGAGAAAATACCTACAGTCACACAAAAATGTACCTATGTTTTCCCTACTTTCTCCCTACCACCTCATTAATGTCCCTACATCAGGCTCATAGCCAGGATTTGGGTCTGGTAGGGACTGAATCCAGGAGTCCGGCCAGCAGACGTTAACCAGTTGATTAATGTGACATGGTACAATTTTGAAAAACTTCAAAATAAATATATGGCATCATGCTTTACTTGCTAGATATGTTCCACTTACTGATCGTTACTGATGGAGTCAAGTGTAGATTATGCCGCGAATTCCAAGTGCTCTGTAACAAGAAAATTACTGATTGATCGATCGGACAAGGATACATCAAGAACCTGGCAACCATAGAGAGAAACAGCATTACTTAGTTTCCCCAAATATGCTGCAAATTACGAGTGCAATGTTACACAAGGATAACTGATTTATTGACCGCACAAGGATACATCGATGCACCATCAACCATAGAGTAGAAACAGGAGTAATTATTTAGTTCACAGTCAGCACAAAAAAGAAAGTCCGTCACTCTCAAAGAGTAATGCTACGTTAATGAATGTCTAGCGCTTTGTTCATTATAACGTTGGCTGTCGCAAATGTTTTAGCGTTCTCTTGTCAGCATCTTCTCATTTACATGTACTTACTGGTATATCGTCCTGTCGTAAATAAATAAGTCTAGTCAAGGTAATAAAACATGTTTCGTTCATGGAAACAAAGAATTCTGCTGACATTTTCTAACACTATTTACAAACCGACTCTCCAATCCACTGATCTACATTGAAATCATCGTAATTCGCATCAATTTTAATGTGTCTGAAACTAGATTTTCAAATTAATAATGTTTACTATGAACAGAAAACAACTATGCCGTCTAAAATATCATTGGCTTCTTCAAACTTTGCCACTATTGGTTGGCTTCATTCCAGCTTGCTAACAACTGTTCCGTTGCTAACATTACCCGCTAGCCCTGTGTCGGCGATTGTAAAATTTTACCAAAGTACCTACGCGTTGGGGTCTTTGGGATGAAAATTCCCTACATGCCTACATGATTTAATGTTTAAAAGTACCTACGTGTAGGGAAAATTCCCTACGTCTGGCAACACTGCTCCATCCTCACAACGATGCAATAAGCTACGGTTTTACAGTGCCTATGCGATGGATGGCCGATAGATTGCAATCATAACACCAGGAAGTACTGTACAGTACACTGCTTGTAGTTCTGTCATGCGTAGAGGGTGAATTCCAAAGTTTGATGGTTTTGTGTCCCTGCCTCGTCGCCGCTTTTGTGTCTCTTTTCCGTCGTAGGTGTCGGTGGCCGAGTGGAATGAGACCGACACAGGAATAAAGATAGCACGCTGGTGCAGGTACGGAGGGGAGCAGCCAGAAACTAGAAACACTAGAGTAAATTAGAACAAGATATATATTGGACAGAATTTATACAATACTTAACTTTGACAGAGATCAGTACTGCAAAATGCTGATACATAGTTGTTAGAGGCCTGCCTAGTCTTCACTGGTGCCTATCTGATTCCGAAGGTCTTAACTGGTTCCTATCTCAGTCCCAAGTGCACGATCTTGTTCAGTGGTGGCCACGAGCGGAGTTGTAACAGAGGGCGCTCGTGGCTGTCGTCGTAAGAATGCCGCGCCGTGCGTGCATGGCGGCGCGCGGCGAAAATAGGTGGCGCGCACTTTGGACTTGTGCGACACCACACCCCTCCCCCCCAAACCGCCGCGCCGTCGTGGCGTAGGGCTGAGGGCCACGGCGACAGCACTGGGAGGAGGGCCTGGGCGGGGGCGTTACTGGTGGGACGGGCGTCGTAGCTGAGGCTGGGATCTAGACGCCGTCCGCGCCCCGGCATCCGCCTTGCGATCCTCCAGGAAACCCGCCGAAACCTGGGGAAGGGCGCACACCCCCCGCCCAGAGGGAGCAGGTCATCTTCTGAGGTGCGTGGCCCATGCTGGGGGGGGGGGGGGGGGGCGCACGGTCCCGGAGTCCCTCTCGGTGACGCTGTCATCTGCGGCTACGACAGCGGCGGCGACGACTGCGTCGGAGGTGCGTCGACGTCCATAGGGATCTCGTAGTCCGGGGACGAATGATGTGGCTGTGCTCCCTGGCGGTGAACTGGGTCTGGAATCAAGAAACCCGAGACAGGATCGCGCGGCCTGTGCAGGCGCAATTGGTTTGCGTGGCGCCGCAGCTCCGACCCTGTGGAAGAACGTACAACAAACATATTGCGACCAAGCACGCGTTGAATGATGCCTGGCAACCATCTTGTCTTGTTGCCAGCAAACACCCTGTACAGCACCGGCGTCGAAACCTGAAAACGTGTAGCGCCATACGAACCGACTCGGTGCGTGGGAGGCTGCAGCAGGTGAAGGAGAGTGCGGTGACGGCGGCCGTGTAGCAGCTCGGCAGGAGACGGGCCGTCACGTGGCATGCACCGATACGTAGACAGGAAAATTTGAAGAGCTTGCTGCCTGGAGTGCTGACCTTTCATCTTTTCCATGTGAGACTTGAATGTTCGAACGAAACGTTCTGCTTCACCATTGGACTGAGGTTCGAAAAGGTGCGGTGGTGATATGCTGAATGCCATTCACACGACAAAACTGTTGAAATTCCTCACTAACAAACTGAGGTCCATTGTCACTGAAAATAGTTTCAGGCAGACCTTCGATGCAAAACACTGATGTTAAGGCACTGATTGTCCTAGATGCCGTCGTTGAGTTCATGGCAATCACAAAAGGAAACTTGCTGAAAGCGTCTACAACAATTAACCAGCGTGCATTCCAAAAAGGTCCGGCAAGGTCAATGTGTAAACGTTGCCATGGTCCCTTGGGGCGTGGCCAGTCTGAAAAACGTTGCGGAGGAGCCGCCTGATGCTCCGCAAAAACTGTACACTGTGACGTCATGTTCTCTATCTGAGCGTCCATACCAACCCAGGTACAATGACGTCTGGCCAATTGCTTTGTCCTAACAATACCCCAATGTCCTTCATGCAGGAGGCGTAACACTTCACGTTGCAGGGAACGAGGAACAATCACTCTTGTTTGGTCGTTGTCCGTATGTAACAACAGAACACCCTGACTTAAAGATAATGCATGACTTTGTGCAAAATAACGTCGAACCAGAGGCCGCTCAATGTCTTTGGCTCTGGCAGGCCACCCTGAGCGAACAAAACGTGCTACCACACTTAAGTCTGCATCCGCAGCTGTTTCCTGTGCAACCCGACGAGAGTTCAAAGGAAAGTCTGCGACAGCGGAAGCATCTCTGGAGTCTATCTGACAACATGCCATTTCCGAAGAATCAAATGACACATCCTGGCCAACCGGAAGTCGGGAAAGTGTGTCCGCATTGGCGTGTTTAGTGGTAGGTCGGTACAAAATCTCATACTGATAATTAGACAGTATTAAGGATCATCTCTGAAGCTTTTGTGCCGTTCGTGGCGGAATTGGCTTTGTGGGTGAGAACAACGACGTGAGAGGCTTGTGGTCTGTCAACAAATAGAATTTTCTGCCATAGAGATAATGATGAAACTTTGCGACGCCGTAAATGATTGCTAAGGCCTCCTTTTCTATCTGACTGTAATTCTGTTGCGTCGGCGTCAGTAGCTTGGATGCAGAGGCAATAGGACGATCGTGAGATCCAATACGATGCGACAAAACTGCACCCACACCGTACGACAAGGCATCAACTGCTAGCACTACATGCTTCTGTGCGTCAAAGGGAATCAAACATGCATCACTGAGAAGTGCAGACTTTAATTTGTCAAAGGCAACCTGACAATCTTTGGACCATACAAAAGGTACATTCTTCCGACGTAAGTGATGCAGTGGAGCTGCAATCTGAGAGGCATTGGGAATAAATTTGAAATAATAGTGAGGCTTTCCCATTACTGCTTGCAAATCATGCACATTCTTAGCAGGAGGCAAGTCTTTGATTGCTCGAAGATGTGACTGTAAGGGATGGATTCCTTGGGCATTAATCACATGGCCTAGGTACTCTATTTCAGTTTGAAAAAACGAACACTTTGCTTTATTACAACGTAGACCTGCTGCAGTCAACACTTTGAAAAGACACTCCAGGTTTGATAAATGTTCTTCAACTGTACGTCCGGATACCACAATATCATCTAAGTAGTTCGAGCAACACGGTACAGAAACTGTCAGCTGTTCCAAAAAGCGCTGAAAAATAGCGGGTGCGGAAGAACTGCCAAAGGGTAGGCGTTGAAATTGAAAAAGGCCCATGTGAGTATTGATGACGAAAAACTTTTTTGACTCGTCAGCAAGCGGAATCTGTAAGTATGCTTCTGCTAAATCAATCTTGGAAAAGAAGCGAGACTGTCCTAATTCGTTCATCAGTTCGTCAGGTCTGGGCAGGGGATAAGTATCTACAATTGTTTGACTGTTCACTGTTGATTTGAAGTCCGCACACAGACGAAATTTTCCCGACGGCTTGGGTATAATTACTAAAGGCGAGGCCCACTGACTCGCAGAAACAGGAGAAATCACCCCACTATCTTGCCAACGTTTAAGTTCTTCGGCAACTGTATCACGTATTGCGATAGGCACTGTTCTAGCTTTACGAAATTTTGGAACTGCAGATTCTTTTAAAGTTACATGTGCCAGGGAGTCTTTTGCACAACCTAGTTCCGGCGAAAACAAGTCACTGTATTTTTCACACAATGCATTTATTTTGTCCTGAGGCACTACTGACGAAATTTGAAGCACATCTCTTTGAATAGATAAACCAAACAAGTCAAAAGCATCTAGTCCAAAAATGTTCTGCGTAGATTTGGCCTGAAGAACTACAAAAGTAACTGTTTTTGTTACACCTTGAAAAGAGGCAGGCAGGCTACACGTTCCTAGCATGGGAATAGTTTGTCCTATATATGCTGTTAACACTTGCTGTGAAGGCGACAATTTTGGCGAACCCAGAAGTTCATACGTCTCTTTATTCATTAAAGTGACAGCGGAACCAGTATCAAGCTGAAATTTCACAGTCTTATTTTCTATGCAAAGGGTCACAAAAAGTTTTTGCCTGTGGCGCTCGACAGGTGCGCGAATGTGGGCAACATCTGCTACGCCTTGTGTGATGCGCTTGCGCATGCGCGGGCTGCGTAGTGATGGAAGCGGCGCAGACTCGGCACACAGATTAATATTACTGTCCCTAGATGGCACTACCGCCGGATCGGCGTCCGCGCAAGCTTGCGAAGCTACTACAGATTCACTAACTACTGCACTAAACTGTTGAGTAGCTGTATCAACGCTACTGTCACTATCTACACAGTACTGGGCACTATGGCAATGAGAAGTTGCCGGAGGTACTAAGTTCACTACAGGATTGCACTGTACATTGTCTTTTTGCTTGTCCCGAACCATTTTCCGTTGCACTGTTTTACGCGCTCGTCGGCGCTTGCGACGTGGCTCACTACATAGTTGTGCAGGAGGCGCAGAAAAATTGTTTTGCACTTTAGAATCAAGAGAAACACTGTCCAAATCCACAGCGTGTATGACATTCACAGCATGAACCGGTCCTGCACTGTGCGAAGCACTGTTCCGAACTGCACCATTCTTTGAATTTCCGTTTTGCATACACACTGACTGCACATGTCCCGTTTTGCCACATTGGTAACAGGTTGCGTTGCGACTAGGGCATTGCGCACGTTTGTGGCGAGACACACACTGGGGGCAAGATTTACGTACATTTTTCGGAAATGAGCGTTGGCGCCCGTTATTCAAATCACTGTTTCTAACACGACGGGACGACCTTTGTGAAGCACTTTTACACTGGCTACTGTTCACTGTCTGTTCAGCACGGCCTGTACTATTGTAAGAATCACTAGTGCTACACTGAGAACTACGGCTAGGAAAGCGTCCGTTACGGCGCACTGAATTTACACTGTGGCTTTGCATTTCTACATCTGCTAAGTCAAAAGTATCATGCGCTTCTATAAGCTGCAGTACACTGTCTAATGAAGGGTCTGACTGTTTTAGAATTGCTGCCCTAATTCTGGGGTCCTGAATGTTCTGCGTAATCGCATCCCTCAACATAACATCACTATACGAAAGTCCACAAGAGCAAGTAAATTTACATTTGCGGGTTAAGCCCTTCAACTCAGTGATCCAGTCTCGGTGTGACTGCTCAGGTAATTTTTTAAGTCTGAAAAATCAGTACCGTGCCGCAGCTACGAGAACTTTTCTCTTATAATGAGCATTTAGTGCCTCTACTATTTGTTCAAAGTCCACATCACGAGGAGATGCGTTGGGGAACAGTTTTTTCAGTAACACGAAGGTGTTGGTGCCCACCACAGATAATAACAGATGCTTAACAGTCTGACCTGTAAGTTGATGAGCCGCGACGAGTTCTTGAAACTGTGCGAAATAGTCGCTCCATTCTTCCTCACGTTCGTTGTACTGGCGAAACGTAGGAAGCGTTGCGGCGGAAGGTGTGGGCTGCTGAAGCGGCGGCTGTTTTGGTTAGCTGCTTGCGCTGTCAGCTGGGCCTCTGCTTGCAGGAGTTGTGTGATTTGCGCCGTCTGTAACTGAATAATTTCCATTAAGTTTGGCTTCGGGGTAGTGGCCATGCTGACCGATTAGGCGCCGCGCATACAAGTAAATTATAACAAAACACAAATGCAATATGAAAGAGGACGCTCTGCAACAAAAAAAGTCCACAAAACACGTAACTGTATATATTCCCCCAAAAATCTTATAATAAGGGCGGGTTGGCGGGAGCAATTTCTGCGTGCTCCGACTGCTGCTGTCTGGCTGCTGGTCCAAGGTTCGTCTATCACTCCTCGTCGCCACTTTTGTATCCCTGCCTCGTCGCCGCTTTTGTGTCTCATTTCCGACGTAGGTGTCGGTGGCCGAGTGGAATGAGACCGACACAGGAATAAAGATATCACGCTGGTGCAGGTACGGAGGGGAGCAGCCAGAAACTAGAAACACTAGAATAAATTAGAACAAGATATATATTGGACAGAATTTATACAATACTTAACTTTTACATAGTACTGCAGAGTGCTGATACATAGTTGAGTTAGAGGCCTGCCTAGTGCCTGTCCAATAGCCAAGTCTTCACTGGTGCCTGTCTGATTCCGAAGGTCTTAACTGGTCCCTATCTCAGTCCCAAGTGCACGATCTCGTTCAGTGGTGGCCACGAGCGGAGTCGTAACAGAGGGCGCTCGTGGCTGTCGTCGTAAGAACGCCGCGCCGTGCGTGCATGGCGGCGCGCGGCGAAAGTAGGTGGCGCGCACTTTGGACTTGTGCGACACCACAGATGGTATTCGTAATTTGTGTCAGGAGGGACTCTCAGCAAGGTAATGTACCAGATGTCCCGGAATAAAGCAAATAAAAGCAGATTGCTTTCTGGAAGGTCTAATATTAAAACAGTAGCTGACCTACTTTGGACACATAATGCGAAGACATGCCTCACTGGAAAAAACATTAATGCTGGGGAAGATCGAAGGCACTAGAAGAAGAGGACGGCAGAGGATGAGGTGGATCGATGCCATCACAGAAGCAACGTGTTTCAACCTGTAATATCTATGGTAGAAAGTGCAGGACATAGGGAAGTGGCGTGCTGTGGTTCATGGGGTCATGAAGAGTCGATATCGACTAAACGAATAGAGAAAGATGTTGTTCCGAGATGCAGCAGGTTTGGAGCTACAAGAACTGTCGGTTTACCCCGCTGTCACTGCCCAAAGGTTACCACCGCAGCTAATGACTGTATTAACGATCGGAGGAACAACGCCTTGCAGAATAATGATTCTCGTGGAACCACAGCACTCCGTATTTTTATTCAAACTCTACGTTAGAGGCTGCGTAACATGTAAGTTCTCTCCCGACGTTCGCGGCAAGGTGCAACTTTGTCACCTACATACAATGCTGATCAGTAGAGATAAGCTCAACTGCATGGCAAATGGACTCGTCGCTATTGCCATCGAGTGATATTCAGAGATGAGACTCTGATCTGCCTTCAACCTGACAATCGTCACTGACGTTTTGGAGGTTACAGGCTGGTCAGCTTGAATGACTTAGATACAAAGTCCAGCGAGTGGTGCAAGGTGGGGGTTCTCTGGTGTTCTGTGGGGCTACCGTACGCCAGTCGTTCTCGTAGTACGATACAGGGATGGTATCGTCCGACGTGTAGTGCACCCATAGCCATCCATATGGGCAGCACTTCGGTGAGGCATTTGTCGCCGGTGTGAAGTAGCCGAGCGGTCTAAGCCGTCTCGCTGCGGATTGCGCGGTTGCTCGCCTTCGGAGATTCGAGTCCTCTCTGGGGCATGGGAGTGTCTGTATTGTCCATAGGTTAGTTTACCTTATTTTAAGTAGTTTGTAAGCTATGGACTGATGACCACGGAGTTTGGGCCAATAGATTTACAAACATTTGAACAATTTGAAGGCATTTGTCGTACTGGACGACAATTCTCGCGCTCATCATTCACATCTTGTGATTGCGTTCCTTCATGATGACGACATCCCAAGGTTAGCAGGACCTACGTCTTCCTCCGGCGAGAACCTTATCGAACATGCCTGGGATACTTTGAAAAGGGCTGTATTTGGAAGAGACGACCCACCAGCGGATCTGACAGACCTACGCCAAATGGCCGTTGAGGAGTGGGGCAATGTGGAGCAGCAGTCCCTTGATGATCTGGAAGAGAGTATGCCACATCTGCATCTACATGGGATACTCGGCAAATTATATTTAAGTGCCTGGCAGAGGGTTCATCGAACCACCGTTATACTATTTATCTCCCATTCCATTCTCGAATGGCGCGCGGGAAGAAAGAACACCTGAATCTCTCCGTACGACCTCTGACTTCTCGTATTTTATTCTGATGATCTTTTCTACCTACGTAGGTTGCAGTTAACAATATATTTTCGCATTCGGAGGAGAATGCTGATGATTGGATTTCGTAAGTAGACCACGCCGCAGCGATAAACGCCGTTCTTGTAATGATTCCCATCCCAGATCCTGTATCAGTTCCGTAACGCTGTCTCCCCTGTATCGTGACAATAAAAAACGGACGGCCCTTCTTGAATTATCAGAATCGTAATGTTTTGTATTACTATATGTGTATCTGACTCTGTATCACTAAAGAGAATTTTCATCATTGTTTCAGGTAAAGATCACTGATCATCGACGTTCCTCTCAAAGTTCAGCCTGTTGTCCATAGAAGAAAAGCTGCAAAAGTGCGTATGTATTTATAATCAGATATTTCAAGATGATTCCAAGTAATCAAAAGCTAGTTTTCTTTCGTGTTTGTGTTCAGAATTAAAATGTTCAAATGTTTGTTAAGCTTATGGGACTTAACTACGGGGTCATCAGTCCCTAAACTTGCAAACTACTTATCAACTAGCTTATCCTAAGGACGACACAAATATCCATGCCCGAGGGGGGATTCGAACCCCCGACCGTAGTGGCCGTGCAGACCGTGACTGGAGCGCCTCAGTCCCCTCGGCCACCGCGGCCGGCTCAGAATTAAAATTATATATTTGTATTCTAGTTAATATCCCATAATTTGCAGTAAAATTGTTAATAAAACACTGAAATACAGCAATGTGTCTCTCTAGAATCAACAAAGCAAGTGACAGTGAGTGCAGTGATTTCTTAGATATCGGCAGAAGTGAATTGTACTTTCGTGACTTTGCAATTTTCTGGTACTTAACGCGGTAGTGTGTTTGTACAAAGTTTTGACTTGAGAAATCCTCTGCAGCAACTCATCAAATATTACAGTAAGGTGTTAATCTACATCTACATACATACTCCGCAATTCACCGTAAGGTGCGTGGCGTAGGGTACACTGTACCACTACTAGGCATTTCCTTTCCTATTCCACTCCCAAATTGAACGAGGAAAAAAAGAATGCCTATATGTCTCCGTACGAGCCCTAATTTCTCTTATCTTGTCTTTGTGATCTTTACGCGAAATGTAAGTAAGTGGAGCAAGATCGTACTACACTCAGCTTCAAATTCCGGCCCTCTAAATTTACTTAACAGAAATTGGCGAAAAGAACGTCGTCTTTCTTCCAGCGATCCCCAATTTAGTTGCCGGAGCATTTCCGTGACACTCGCGCATTGGTCGAACCTACCGGTAACAAATCTAGCTGCTCGCCTCTGAACTGCTTCTATGTCTTCCTTTAAACTGATCTGCTGCGGGTCCCAAACACTTGAGCAATACTCAAGACGTGGTCGTACAAGCGTTTATATGCGGTCTCCTTTGCAGATGAAGTACATCTTCCCAAAATTCTCCCAATAAACCGAAGTCAGCTGTTCGCCTTACTCACAATTGTCCTTACATGTTCGTTCCATTTCATATCGCTCTGCAATGTTACACCTAGATATTTGAACGACGCGACAATATCAAGAAGCTCACTACTAATGCTGTACTCGAACATTATGGGATTGTTTTTCCTACTCTTGCGCATCACCTTACATTTTTCTACATTGAGAACTAGCTGTCATTCTTCGCACCAACTAGAAATTTTGTCATCGTGTCTGCTATTACTGTCAGTTAAAGACGATACCCTCCCATACACCACAGCATCATCAGCAAACAGCCGCAAATTACAACTTATTCTGTCCATCAGATCATTTATATAGATAGAAAATAATAGCGGTCCTATCACACTCCCCTGGGGCACGCCTGACGATACACTCGTCTCTGATGAACACTCGCCGTCGAGAACAACGTACTGCGTTCTATTACTTAGGAAGTCTTCCAGCAAGTCACAAATCTGTGAACCTATTCCATAAGCACGTATCTTCGTTAGCAGTCTGCAGTGTGGCACTGCGTCGAACGCCTTTTTGAAGTCGAGAAAAACACAATCCGCCTGTTGCCCTTCGTCCACGGCTCGCAAGATGTCATGTGAGAAAAGGGCAAGCTGAGTTTCACATGAACGATGTTTCCTAAACCCGTGCTGATTCATGGAAAGAAGCTTTTCCGTTTCAAGGAAATTTACTATATTCGAACTGAGAATATGCTCCAAAATTCTACATGAATTGGGAAAGAAGGCATCGGCATCGGCTCATGATGTCGACGTGAAGAGAATGCAATTTTTCTTTGAGAAATTATATGTCGAAATTACGAAATTCGCAATGACCTTGAAACTAAGCATTATAAGTCAAAATGGTAGAGGCATTCTTCACCTCTGTTATACAATGGTGAAAAATTAACGTTGGATCAAAGACAGATAGCACTGAGAAGGCCATTATCAGAACTGTTAATCATGGATCTCATGAATACATATCGTAGAGGCACCTGTCCTGAGTTACTGAGCACCGCCATTGCATTTAACGATCACTTGTTACCGGCAAATTAGGTTACTGATGTCGGCTGTTGGAGACATTAGCGATGCTTTGACCAAGCCAGCGTAACGCACAGGCCACAGCAGGCGGCCAGTATGATCCCGCCAGTGCACGTTATTTTAAATACGACATTCTACGTGTAGCATATCATTAAATAGTACATATCACGCAAAATTATTCAAACACTGTCATTATGCCGTAGCAATTTCACCATTAAATAATCATTACTTTCTACACATGTGTCTCCTGTTTGTAGCAAATTCCAAATATTTGGACGACGTTCGCTTCGTGCATTTCCTAAACGTGACCCATCTGATGCTCTTCCATTTCCATCACTGACCACTACATAAAGTGCTGTATTATGAGGTTTTCTTTTCTGTTTGCGTTATAGGCTCCTCAGGAAAGTAAAACATCAGACACTCAATGATCAGATCTTTGTGGATGCAAGGGAATACTGCACCGGCACCATAAAAATTGTACGGCCCAAATTTATTCCAATTTGTCAATACTGTTATATTTATTTTACAAGCAGGTTAAAATGTTTGCGGAGAAATGCCTACTTGCTGGATACTAACAAAGAAATCTCTTCATAGGAAGTTCTTTTTATAATACAGGGTTTAAAATTATACAGATGTTACCTCTCTATGTGGTTGACAAAAAAGTCTAATGAAATATTATTGTATCATTTACTTTATTTTTGTATTCGTAAAAACCAAAAATTTGTAGGACTGATGATGGGCTTATTTCTGTTTACATTGTCGACCGACGATACACGAGAGAGCCCTGTAACCACATGGCCCATCCCCCTAGGGGTGCGACAGAGAGTACCCGAATGCACTACGCGACGAGATGCGTAAACATCGGACGTGTACAGCGACGTGGCACTGCGGCCAGATGCTGATGAAAGAAGCAATTTGAACAGCCACTGGGCTACCAAGAATGTGAAATTCATTTTTCATATACAGTAAATTAAGTACATCCAGACTTTTCTCTTTTCCAGTACCACTACGAGGGTCATGGTGGTAAAGAAAAGCTAATATCAAAATGTGTTTCCCTTAGTACAAAATCAACCCAGTAACTTAGTAATCGTGTATCACTTACAATCAACCATTTCCTCTTTTTACAACACCACAGTATCAAAAATTAAATTCAGATTATTCTTCTTTTATACAACAAAATGTTCAAATGCTTGTTTAGCTTATGGGACTTAACTACGGGGTCATCAGTCCCTAAACTTACAAACTACTTATGAACTACTTACGAACTAGGACGGCACAAATATCCATGCCCGAGGGGGGATTCGAACCCCCGACCGTAGTGGCCGTGCATACGGTAACTGGAGCGCCGCAGTCCCCTTGGCCACGGCGGCCGGCTTTTATACAACAATAACGAAAATGAAAATGAAACGCAAATTACTTTGTTTCCTCTTACATTATCATTCGATCGTACACATGCTTCATGACAGCGAACACAGTTTCCTCGCACTCGTTCACATACACACATACATATTTGCCTTATGGTACTGGCAGCATCGAAAATCTTCTGCGTAAGTTCGTGCATATTCTTAACTTCTTAAGCATAAACAATTTCCTTCATTGACGACAGAAGTAAACATTCTGTGGATCTGAATCATGGCTGCGTGCTGGACATCGACGTGGACCCGAACATTCAATCCATCGTTCTGGAAATCATCCATCCAAAAATGTGCATACTTTGTGACCAATATGCGGTGGACCACCATCGTGGAGAAACCACACGTTATGACGTGTCTTCCAAAAAAAGTTGGTAGCAATGTTCCCGCTAGAAACGTTCGGTATATGTTGACAAGCTCTTCCATCCTTTTGTGATTGGTCGGCTAGTCTTTTCCATCTATAACTCCCTTTAATGTTCCTAGTTTTACTGGTAGTTTTTACATTGCGCGCACCTGTCCATACCACTCCATGACTTAAGCAAGGTTTCAAGGTGCATTTCTTACGGTAGGTCTGGAAGGAAACGGTGGCGCTTTTTAGACGACTCCTGACTTTCCTTAGATCCCGTTTCTTATGTGTTTTTAATTACATTCGCCATGAGAGTTCTGTATGGTCGGTGATAACCTACATCTTGAGCGCCCCTCTAACCCACAAACAACAACAACGTTCGGTGATAGTTACTAGTCAAATGTGCAGATAAAACGTAAGGTCCAATAATGTAATCATCGAGCATACCCGCTCATACATTTACGGAAAATCGTCGCTGAAAATATGTTGCCACTACGTGGCGAGAATTGTGTACAATCCATGTGCATGTTATGGAAATTAGTTATTCCGTGTGGGTGCGGTGGAGTAGCCGAGCGGTCTAAGGAGTCTCGCTGCGGAGCGCGCGGTTGCTCGCCGTCAGAGGTTCGAGTCCTTCCTGAGGCATGAGTGTGTGTGTTGTCCTTAGGTTAGTTTACCTTAGTTTAAGTAGTTAGTAAGCTACGGACTGATGACCACGCAGTTTGGTCCTATAGATTTACAAACATTTTGAGTTATTCCGTCGCTAGTGCAACACGCTTCACCTGTGATGAGTGTTTTGTTGACAAAATAATGCTGCGCACTTTGTAACAAATTCACGTCATGGAGGGAAATGTGTTTCTTCCAATACTGGTTCCTAGACTTTTTTGTCAAGCACACCGAGATGTACCATGTATTTAATTTTGCTGGCTTATACCGTTTTACACCCTGTAGGGCATCTATGTGTTTGTGGGTTTGGGTTTTAGTGTGTTCGTATTGCATACAAACCTACAGTTTTGTTGCAGTCTGTATGAAACCAACAGGAAGTTCGCCGTGGGTGTTAAAATCTTGTACAACACTTAGTTCAGGAGATGTGACGTCATAAACAATTAATACACTAAAAACTTCTGCGTCACGAGACAGCGTAGCACATCTGCTAAACCTCCTGCCCAATTTCAACCAAATTGGGCGCACTTATTACTTACCGTGAGTTAATAACTACTGTAGGGGTACAAACCAGCTGCGACACATTGTTTAGGGGATAGGAAGCAAATCGTGGATGCCGGTGGTTTCTTTACGTAAGGACATTCACAAACTCTACAGTTTTATATCTATCTTGCTGAAAGTTTTCGCGGTGAAACTCCAAAGCAAGACATAAAATTTCAAGTATTTCACTCATGGACTAGGACAAAATCCACATTTGTGCTCAGATTTTGCTGAAATTATCTACATTTCATCTTCAAACCAAGAGGACGGTCACTTTTGGTGTAGGAAGTAACTAGAACTCCTAGTTCAGGAGAGACGACGTCATAAACAATGGAATGTGCTAGAAATTGCTGCGTCACGCGACTGTGTTGCACATATCCTCCTAAACCACAAAATGATTACAAGCTAATTTGCTGCACATATTTCTTACCGTGAGGTAATAGTTGATGCAGGGGTAGGAACCACCTACTACACATTGTTTAGGAACTATCAAGTCAAAAACGATGAGAGACTTGATAAAATTAATTTGCAACGTGTTCACTACCAACTCTATTCCCAATAAATATTCCACTTGCACTTAACGGTCGTTGAAAATTACGTTATTGTGTTTCACGTGGTTCCGAGAAATCAAGTCAGACGATTTGAGCTAGGCTAAACCGAAACTACAGGCTGATATTTAATATACGCGTACGGGTGAAATGGATAGAATAGGACAAAAATGTTCAAATGTTTCTAGAGTTTATGGGACTTAACTACGAGGTCATCAGTCCCTAAACTTACAAACTACTTATGAACTAGCAACAACTAAGGACGGCACAAATATCCATGCCCGAGGGGGGATTGGAACCACCGACCGTAGTGGCCGTGCAGACCGTGACTGAAGCGCCGCAATCCCCTCGGCCACCGCGGCCGTCGAGTAGAACAAAAGGCGATGGACAGAGAGGTAACATAAGAATGGAATAAATATATCCATGGGCACGCCAGGTTTCAGTTAGTTTCACATAAGTTCATTCTTGAATTATGCATGAATTAGGATGGTTTATTTTCACAGTAATGATAAGAAATTGGCTTGGTTCGCATCAGAAAGTCATCTACGAACGAATCATCTTTCAGAATGTAAACGAACCCTGTTTTCCGGTATCACTCCTAAATAACACCGTCCAGCCAATAAATGCATTGTAGAGTGCATGGAATATACGAGAATTTTTGACTTAAGGATTTTGTTAGGGATAGTTAGGAGGTGAACATGCTAAACGTTCCCGCCCCTGGGGGGGAGGGGGGGAGCTGAAGCGGGAGGGGGGTGAAGAGGTATCATTTTTTGGTTTTTATCTTGAAAACGGTGCGCTTTAGGAATAAAAACGTTCCAAATAAAAATGAAAGATAATTGAATTTGCTATATAATTGTTTCGATACATAAACTTCGAATTCTTAACGGTTTTCGAGATATTCGTTATCGAAAATTGATGATTTCGGAAAAAAAAATTATTTTACCTCACTAATTTTGTCAAAAATTTACTTCTAGTGACTCACTCGATCGTTTCTCAGAAAATTTGTCAGGAAGGAAGTTGTAGAGAATTTAATTTCCTTCAATTTGATATGCACACTTGCTACCTTATCTTCAGCCAATTAGAAGTTACATCATTTATAAGATTTATAACATGTCTTTTTTAACGGGCTCTTGTGTGGCAACCAGTGAAAATTTGTGCCGCAACTGAACAAGATTTTGTCACTTTCCGAGTTCGGTCGCTTTAACGACTTGGTTACCCGGATACCCCGCCCGTTCAGCATAAAAGGAGTCGCACGCAATGGAAGTAGCGCACTTATCGTCCAATTCCCCCTACGCGGATTGTCGCATGAGGTTTTACAGTATTAGCCCGTCTGCGATGAAGAAATAAACCAGACATCCCCGTAGCGAAAAAGTACAACTGTAGATGAAGTGCTTTCTCTCTTTCGGATATGTCCAAGAGAACATTAGGTTGCATCAGCTGTTTGTTCCATACATCCTCGTTGAGATCCTCGTGGTTGTAGAACATCTCAATTTAATTTTTAAATTTTTATTTCATTTTTACAGGCGAAAATAATTTTATGAATACACGCAATTATTGATTTTAAGTAAGATTCGTCAATGGGATAGGAGGACTTCTCTACTAATAAGGCTTTCAGGGTCTTAATCAGATTCTTATTTGCAGCTAAGTGTTTTTATGGCTGCTGGGAAAGTATTGAAAATATGTGGTCGTGAGTAGTAGACCACTTTTCGAATTAAAATAAGGGTTTTTAAGTCCTTCCATGGGTCGGTTTGTTTCTAGTATGTATGAACTATGCTGTTTGTTGTAAAAAGGGATGTATTATTTACGAAAGATTTCATCGAGGAATAAATATACTGATAACCAGTGGTTAGTATACCCAGTTCTTTGAAGAGGTTACTACAGGATGTCCGTGAATGTACTCCAAAAATAATACGTAGTACACGCCTTTGGAATCTGAAAACTATTATTTGACTTGAGGAGTTATCCCAATGTATTATACCATATTATGTTATGGAACGAATACAAGTAAAGCATGCAATGCTTTAATTTTTTTTTTTTTTTTTTTTTTTTTATGTTGCCTACATCTGCTAAAACTCGAATTGCAAACACAGACTTGTTAAGGTATTTCTGCAGTCCTGTGGTGTGCTCCCCGCAACTGAATTCATTGTCAAGTTGTAATCCCAGGAATTTAATACTGTCAACCTTTTCTATTTGCTCTACTTCATACTTTATGTATATGTTTGTGGAAACTTCTTGCGTTTTCTCAACTTCATGTTGAAGTCTTTTCAAAGTTTAATGTCATGAGATGGCTTTAAACCATTTATTAATGTCCATGAAAATATCACTAGCAGAACTTTCTAGAATTATGCTCGACATGCAATTTAGTTGCAATACTTGAATCGACTGCACCCAAAAGAACTCTGTTTGTGGCAGCGTAGGTGATGAGAGGTCATCGTACACAAGAAAAAACAATGGTCCTAACATCGATCCTTGCGAAACACTGCAATTAATTTCTAATCCAATCCGATGATGACGTATAGCTTAATTCACCAGTCCCTTGTACTAACACCCCGTGATACTGTTCACAATGTACGACTTGAAACATTTTGCAGCATTGCTCGTGACACCATGGAATATTAATTTCTTTAGAAGCATGTTGTGGTTCACAAAAAATACATGCTGCTTGTAATTTATTACCTAATGAATTAAGTACATACTCATTGTATATGCCACGCGGAATGTCCGTGTTGTCTGGAACGCCACGTCAGGAAACGCGCAGCCTCTCGTGTCTGAGATTCGAGTCCTCCCTCGGTCACGGGTGTGTGTATTGTCCTTAGGTTAGTTTTCACCTAAGAATTTTTGTAAGTCGGGGGCCTGATTACCACAGTAGTTTGGTCCCATAGAATTACAAAATATTTGAGCTTCACTGTAGAAGAAAACAGCCGTTGCGATATCGTAACCCTTCAGAAGCTTACTGTGTTCTGGGCAGTATGCTATTTGTGGTCAGGTAGTTCACAAGCCTAACGTACATCACAGTTTCAAAAATTTGTAAGAATCTTTGAGAATATAATCATAATCACACTACGAATACAAGAGTTTTTATTACTTCTGCATGCCCCAATTACATTTCTTTTGGACCTACCTCTGTATCTCACGAAAAACTTGATCTTATCAACTATCAGGACTTATAATCAAAGTTGCGTCCTGAATCACACCCATTACAAAATGTTCAAATGTTTGTAGAACTCATGGGACTTAACTACGAGGTCATCAGTCCCTAAGCTTACAAACTACTTATGAACTAGCTAAGACTAAGGACGGCACAAATATCCATTCGAACCCCCGACCGTAGTGGCCATGCAGACCGTGACTGGAGCGCCTCAGTCCCCTCGGCCACCGCGGCCGGCACACCCATTACGTTGAATGTGGATGAAGAAGTAACATTTGCTCCTGCAAGGAGTAGACAGTGCAGGAGCAGTACGGGGCGTCTGCAGATATTGTATGGAGGTCTTTCGATCGTGAGAGGAATGTGAACATACGACCGCACTCGGATTGTTGTGTTATATCAACAAGGACTTTCATCAACAGAAGTTGCAAGACGAAACTCGTGAGACAGGTTGGTGTGGGAAGGAGTAGGAATGGTTTTGAAACTACTTCTAATGCTCATCACTTACCCTAGCCCCTAGCGCAACCAACAGACGACCAATATCCACGACTTGATGCCTTTAGGAGCTGCTGGGGGGTGGAGGGGGGGGGGGGAGGGATAATCAAACTAGACTGTTCGAAACACACTCTGCTACAACACTCGTGTTCTAGATGTCTATGGTGAAGTCCGGATATTATACCCAGAGACCGTGCTACACGGTACAGGTCAGTCAAAACTTAGCAGAAATAAATCATGAGAATGTTCTCTTCACACATGAATGCCGTATACGTTCGAAATCTAATGACAGCGTGTGGCGATACCTTGGTATAATACGAGCATATGAATAGGTTGACAGATTTGTGACTACTTGGATGATTTCCATAGTAAAAGAACGCAGTACGTTGTCCTCGACGGCGAGTGTTCATCAGAGACGAGTGTATCGTCAGGCGTGCCTCAGGGGAGTGTGATAGGACCGCTATAATTTTCAATATATATAAATGATCTGATGGACAGAGTGACTTGTAATTTGCGGCTGTTTTCTGATTATGATGTGGTGTAGGGGAGGGTGTCGTCATTAACTGCCTGTAATAGCACACAGAAAGACTTAAAGATTTTTTTTTTTTTTTTTTTTTTTTTTTTTTTTTTTTTTTTTTTTTTTTTTTTTTTAGTTGTAGAAAAATGTAAGGTGATGCACATGACTAGGAATAATGATCCCATAATACTCGTATAAAGCATTAGTAATCAACTTCTTCATACATTCGCGTCGTTCAAATATTTGGGCGTAACATTGCAGAGCGATATGAATGGAACGAACATATAAGGTCAGTTGTGAGTAAGGCGGAGAGCCGACGTACGTTTATTGAGAGAATTGTGGGAAGACGTACTGCATCTGTACATGAGACACCGTATAAAACACTTGTACGACTACGTCTTGAGTATTGCACAAGTGTTTGGTACCCGCAGCAGATCAGTTTAAAGGAAGACATAGAAGCAGTTCAGAGGTGAGCAGCTAGGTTCGTTACTGGTAGGTTCGACCAATGCGCAGGTGTCTGGGAAATGCTCCGGGAACTGAAATGGGGATCGCTGGACGAAAAACGACGTTCTTTTGGAGAAATTCTGTTGAGGAATTTTAGAGGGCCGGAAACTAAAGCTGAGTCCAAAACGATCTTCCTGCCGCCTACTTACATTTCGCGTAATGATCATAAAGACAACATAAGACAAATTAGGGCTCGTACAGGCATTCTTTTTTCCCTTGTTCCATTTGGGAGTGGAAAAGGAAAGGAAATGCCTAGTAGTGGTGCAGTGTACCCTCCGCCACACACCTTACGGTGGATTGCAAGTATGTATGTAGAGGGTGATGTAATGCTATACGCCAGAGCCAGGTTGTTTAATAGAGTACACCTTCAGACATGCCCGTTGGACGATACAGGTGCCTGTTTTTGATTGTAAAGCCAAATTCTCTCTGTATTTAAACAAAAACGTGTCACTGATCATGTGCGACGTGACTGTTACTGATAAAACTTTCCAACAAAATTATGTGAACGCCTTCTCTCTCAAATCAACATATTAAACTATGAAAATTTGTGTGTTTCCGTTTCTCAGATAAATTAAACGCATCTGATATTGGGCCCCATATATTTATGTATGTCTGATTTTTTCGCGAGCAACGGATAATATCATGAATGCAAAAAACTACATTAATGGCTAATCCTTAATTAAACTTGTAATCTGATTTGATACTAATCCGGTATGTTTGATACGGTACGTCTGCTAACGATATTAAAAAAATACATATATAATAATGCTGACCAGGCTATACTAAAAAATTCACCTGTGAGAGGCAAGAAAATTAAAGTGCCTATCCGTTACGGGAATATTTTGTCAGATTACGTGAAATAATACTTTACTTAAAATACTCAAAATCGATTAAATTTCAGTGTCACTGACGTTGGTATAATGCTTTGCACAACGGTAACTTTACTGTTTAATTTGGACTTACGTATTTTATATATCTGATTTCTCTATTACAAAACACCTAACTCCTCCCGCAAATGCTAGTTTAATTAATTGACGTGACAATATGATCATTAAGCAATGCAACAGAACTTTCTATTCATGAGAATAGAATTATTATACAATACTACAAGATGCGTTTTACACGTTCGGTGAACGGTCTCAGAAAAGATAGGAAAAAAGAGTTACAAACAAAACACCTTTACCGGCCTTAAAAGTAATCACTGCCTGTGTTGACCTTAACCTCGTCTGCAATGATTCTCAAAGACAGCCGCTGATCATCCGCAAGTATTCGTGGCACTCGTTCGATGTTGTCCAGGACTGTGATTGTGGTCGGTCGACCCGAACATGGTACATCCTCGACACCTTCCTTTCTGTCTCTACAGGGTGTAAACCACCCGAACACACACTTCTTATTTACTGCTTCAACGCCATAGCCTTGCACTAACATGCTGATCTCGGTCACCGTTTAGCCTAGTTTGATGCATAACTTGATGTTAACGCATTGCTCCAAATTCCAATGACACGAGTTCTCACACTGACCGTGTTGGCTCGGTCTCAGCGTGTACCACCGCTTCACTGCAGTGCTTTGCAGGATAGGGGGCGTTTGTTGACATGTCCCTCAGTGTGTATTCGTGGGCGCTTCATCCTCGCCAGCGTGGTTTGTAAAATATGGGACCATTAACCGAACTTCAGAGACCAACTTTGTAAATAATAAATACACATGGATTTACTTTACTTTTTACTTCAACCGAACAAATATAGATGTTCTCTCGGGAGATATAACTGCCTCCACCAGTGATGAGGATTTCGACCATACAAAAGCAATCAATCCGACATGAAACGTGTAGATTTGATTCGATTAATACTTGAAACTTCCTGGCATATTAAAATTGTGTGCCGGAATCCCAGGAGAACTTCTGTGATGTTCGGAAAGTAGGAAGCGAGGTACTGGCGGAATTGAAGTTGTGGGGTGGCGCCGTGAGTCGTGTCGGGATAGCTCAGAGGTAGAGCGCTTGCCCGCGAAAGGCAAAGGACTCAGGGTCGAGTCCCGGTTCCGGCTCACAATTCTAATCTGCCAGGAAGTTTAATATCAGCGCACATTCCGCTGCACAGTGAAAGTTTCATTCTGGAGATTAATACTTCTATAGATCATATGTACACATTTCGAAATGATGTGGAACGTGTCAGTTTAGTAAATGTTGTCTATACATGACAATCAATATTTTAATGATTTTTCATTTTTATTTTTTATTGCTTTTTCTTTTTCTTTTTTTTTTCTTTTCATTTTCAACATTTTTATTTTTGCCTAAAAATTCATCTAAAGTTAATAAGGAGTTTTCATTCAGAACTTCCTTCAAATTCTTTCCTAATACTAGTTGTCTATCTTCGCCCCTTTCTGTGCCAAAGTTAGATTTCATCTTGAATAGTGAATAGCACCCTTTCTCCTAGTGTTGTATCTTTGCATACTTCTATTACTTTTGAATTGGGTCGGATTCTTAATAACAAATTTCATGAGTGAATATTGTGAAGCTACAGTGAAGATCTCTAGATCCCTAAATAAGTGTCTGAAGGTGGGCTGCGGCAATTATTCTGATTACACCATTTTGTGCTATGAATACTTTTTTTTATTTTTTTTACTCATGTTAAATTTCCCCAGAATATGATCCCATGATAAAGTAGTGAATGAAAATAGGCATAGTAAGCTAATTTACTGGGATATATATCACCAAATTTTGCAATGACCCTGATAGCATAAGTAGCTGAACTGAATCGTTTCAGCAGATGTTCAATGTTTTATATATATTTTTGACGAATTACAGCGTTCAAATGAATGAAATAAATCGCAATTTGCGATGTTATGGCATCACTGTATTAGGTTTAGATGGAAAGAGACAGCGTGGCGAATGGAGATTTGTGTGTGGCGGGAGATATGCGGGGAAGAGTCCTCTGCAGTCGGGCTGATCACTGTGTCCTCGGTGGCGAAGTGGCCAACGCGTCTGCCTAGTAAGCAGATCCCTGGTTCGAATCCCGGCCGGGCACAAATTTTCATTCGCCACAGTTTGGTATTCCATCTAAACCTAATACAGTGATGCTATAACATCGCAAATTGCGATTTATTTCATTCAGATCTTTAATGTGTTTCTTACAATTCAATACCTCTTCAATGCAAACACCAAAAAATTTTGAATATTCTACCTTAGCTACAGATTTATGTTCAAAGTCTAAATTTATTAATGGTGTCATGTCAGTTACTGTATTAAACTGTATAGACAGGGTTTTATCATAGTTTAGTCACAGTCCATTTATAGAGAACCACTTAATAATTTTCTGAAAGATTTCATTTAAAATTTCATCAGTTAATTCCTCTTTGTCAGGCGTGCTAGCTATACTTGTATCATGAGCAAAAGAACTAGCTTAGCATCTTCCTGAATGTAGAATGGCAAGTCATTAACATATATTAAGAACAGCAAAGGACCCAAGACCGAAACTTGTGGGACCCATTTTTGATAACTCCCCAGTTAGAGGAATTATTTGTATCTTCTATATATTGTTAACTGCTTATTTCACGATTCTGCACTCTTCCACTCTCCTACTTATACCACAATACTTAAGCTTGTCTAGAAGAATCCCATGATTTACACAATCAAAAGCCTTTGAGAGATCACAAAAAATCCCAACTGGAGTTGTACGGTTATTCAGAGTATTTAATATTTCATCAGTGAAGGTATATATAGCATTTCTGATAAAAAGCCTTTTTGAAAACCAAATCTACATTTTGTTAGAACTTAATTTTTACTAATATGTGAAACAGCTCGAGAATACATAACATTTCAAAACTTTTGGATAAAGCTATCAAAAATGAGATGGGGTGGTAGTTGTTGACATCAGACGTATCCCTTTTTTATGCAAAGGTTTAACGGTAGCATATTTCAGTCTATCCGGGAAAACACCCTGCTTTAAAGAGCTATTACATATATGATTGTGAATCCTACTTATGTCTTGGGAACAAGCTTTTAATACCCTGCTGGAAATGTCATCAATTCCATGTGACCTTTTATTCTTGAGAGTTTTTATTATTTTCCTAATTTCTAAAGGAGAGGTGGTGGAATTTCAATTTTATCAAATTGTGTAGGTATGTCCTCTTCCATTAACTGTCTTGCTACTTCTAATGAACATTTAGAGCCTATTTTCTCTACAACATTTAAAAAGTAAACATTAAAATTTTTTTCAACTTCTGACTTTATGTTACTATAGTTTTCATTTGTTTTGATGATAATACCCTCTTCTTCTGCTCTTGGTTGCCCTGTCTCCTTTTAATAATATTCCGAATTGTTTTAATTTTATCAGAGGAGCTTATCTCAAACATGATGCTCATGGTTCTTGAATTTTTAATAATGTTTCTTAAGGTAGCACAGTAGTTTTATAACATTTTATTGTTTCTGGGTTACTACTCTTTCTTGCTGGTAGATATAGTTTCCTTTTTCCGTTATAAGATATTTTTATTCCTTTAGTGAGCCATAGTTTTTTTGCATGGCTTCTTAAATTATTTTTAACTAATTTCTAGGGGGAACGGTTTTCAAATACCCTTACAAAAGTATCGTGAAATAAGTTATATTTAAATTAACGTCACGTTCCTTATAAATCTTATCACAGTTTAACTGATGTAGAATTTCTTTGACATTTCTAGTTGTTAAGTTATTAATCGAGTGCACAACTATGGAGGACTGTTTCGAATTACTGAACGGAGCTATGTCATATACTGTCACTAGTTGTGCACCATTATCAGAAAGACCATTCTCAACAGGACAAGAATTTATGTTCTTAAACTTATCTTAGTCTATAAAAAGTTATCCATTAATGTACAATTTACTGCTGTCCTTTACTACCCGAGTAGGAAATTCAATAACTGGTCAGATTTGAATGTGCCAAGAAAGACTTCCAGCTCTTTCTTCCTATTACACTCTTTCAATGAATCAACATTGAAATCACTACAAATAATAAATTGCTTTCCACTATCTAACAGCACAACAAGGTATCCAAGTTTTCCAGAAATAACTAAGTTTCCTGAAAGGGACCTATATACTGTTACAGTTACAAGATAAACATCAAGCTTCAATATGTTACTGTACACACAACGTTTTCGGTTCTAAATTTTTTGAAACTGTGATAGCTTTTGGCATATATGGCAACTCCTCCTCTTACCTTATTATCTCTGCTTACATTTAAAGCTCATTTTTATCCACTGATAATTCACATTTTCCATACCAGTGACAATGTGATGATCAGATAGGCATAGTATATCTATTACATTAGCAGTCTCTATATCATCTAAACAAATCAAAATCTCATCTATTTTATCCTTTAGTGCCCTAATATTCTGGTGAAAAGTGCTAACATTATTTTTTACTTTAATTTTGAGAGAAACATTTGATTTTTCAACATTTTAGTACCTGCCTGCCTGAGCTTCTCACTGGAATCTGATTTTAGCCTAAACAAGAAGTACTTCCATGAATTGCAGTGACCGCCCTTAAGGATTTTGCTATCAACTTAGCCAGTTTCCCCTTCCCTTTCCTATTGAGATGCAGGCTATGCCTAGTGTGGCTGCCGAAGATACCAATCAACTTCTACCAAAGACGCTCACTGGCAGACTGATTATACAGGACTGCCTGGTCGCAACTACTGGTAGCGTAACACTCACTTCAGAGATAATACGTACTCTTTGGGTTTTTGGTATAACTTATACATGGATTAACAAATTGAAGTCAGAGTACAATGCAGATGAAAAGACGGAAGCAAGAATATTACATAAAAATGGTCCATTACGAATTAAAAGCGAAACTCCAATAAAAATTTGCCAAAGGCAGAATGTATTTCTTTCTTTCAACCTATCACGGGGACCACCCGTGTTTGAATGTCGGCTATGAGCCTTCTATTGCTGTAATGGACTTGATAACGCCGGACTACTCCATCCACGAAAATTACACCCTGCCTACTGGAAAGCTTCTTTTATATATATATATATATATATATATATATATATATATATATAGTGTGTGTGTGTGTGTGAACCTATTTACCGTCTTAAGAAATGCTGGTTCCCCCTAGTAATCAGTTTATTTCCCTATTCATTTATATATTTAATGCCTAACAATCTTAAATTTTTTTATTGAAATCAGGATAATGAGTCTTTTTGCTTTAGAAATGCGAAGATATCCACAAATTCATTTCTAACTCAATTGATATTATTTTTGTAATTTAAAAAATGCCATTTATAACCTTATAACTGTTTGTGATCTATCAAAATTTTTTACAAAATATCTTTACAAACAATCCTAATCACTTACCACAGATTTAGCAAATACGAAACTCTTAACATACTCAAAGAAAAATACCTGCATATTTTTAAGATCACAAAACTGCAACGGTTTTGTAACACACTCTCCCACATATGTTGACCTCACTACAGCTGTGTCCAACCCAGCACTAAATTCTAAATCCACTCTACAACATTGAATCTACAGATTCTACATTCTATCACTGATAATAACTTCCACTCTAATTTCACATGAAGCAGAAACAGAATTAGCACTATATTCGACTAAAAAATGCGATTAATTATTCTTTACTATAAACCCAAATGTTGATTTGCGTCTCTGTGTACCATTAGCGCCTGTTGGCTGACTCTAAAGAATGTCTTTCACCTGTGAACCAAAAACTTCTACTGGAACATTTAGACAGAAATGTAGATGTTCAAATAACTAAAATTTTAAAATGGTAAATAACTGAATGAAAGGCCGTTGTGGAGACTCGCACTTCTGGTTTCGCAACACGTTAAAATTTCATCTTCAGGTGCTTTACAAAAATAGCATTGTTTTAATGAAATGCAAAAAAAAATTACGTATAATATAGCTAAATTGCAAACAGTTTACGTGTCAGAAAATTAAATGGAGCCAGTAGGATAGCTATTGCGAATTTATCTGAAGTATTACGTGCACTAATTTTACACGTACCTTTTACGATGGCAAACAGGAATTATTATTGGTCATATCCATCCGCCTGCATTTTTTTTATCGCACATCGTCATACAGAAAATGGCTTGACCGTTCGGTTTGTGTCATACAGGTACTATTAAAAGCAGGCCTTTCGGTTTGATGTTTCTGGTTATTTCATTTAAATCCGACGTAATCGGTGACCCAACAATGGAACTATTATTGTAGTTACGGGAAACCGCCAATGGTGTAATGAAATTTTTGTCGAAAACGGTGAAAATGTGAACTTTAAGCTTACAGGTTGCCATACCATAGCCACGAAAAGTTGCGACTTCCGTCCTGTGACGGTGATTCATCGTAACTGATAACCTACCTTGTTGTGTGCCAGTCGCACGACTAGTGCCTACTGACAACTTACAAGGGCGCTAGGGGGGGGGGGAGGCGTACAGACGAGCGGCCGTGGCTGCCAACCGTTAAACTCGTTACCAGTACTACACAACTATGTGCTGCATCATCTGCACAGCGGGATCATGTGCTTGGATTAATGGCAATATCCACATCATAACTGCAAATGATATAAAATATACCATACTGGTGTCGTTGTAAAATTCCCATGAATGAATGAATGATATATACCAGGGCCGCACAAACACGGAAAACCGCACGCGTGCAAAGCGAGGTGCAGAGAGTGCATCGGTTCAACTCGGCATATTTCGCCCCAACTCGGCTTGCTGCGTAAGGCCGTCGCTGTACGCTGCCGAATGCGCTGCCAGACTGCTTAGTCAACATTGGATTAAGTAAGCGCAAGACAATTACTACAATAACGGAACCACCTGCTGAAAAAAAGTAAATTTTCCCGAAAGTCAATTTAAACCGGAATGTGAACACACTTACTTTTTGTTCGTGGTGACGATAAAGCCAAATGTCTAATCTGCGGTACACTAATTACGTGTGTCAGAAAATCGTCTATTGAAAGACACTACAGCAAATTGCATTCAGAAAAGTATAGTGATATCACAAGGGATGCCAGAGAGGAAGAATTGCGGAAGGTGAAAACTCTTGCAGAAGAGAATTCTGTATCTACAAACGAGATATACATTTCGAACTGATTCATTTGCAAACCGATGTTAACCGAAAGGATTTGTTTTACAACACAAAAGGTTTGCTCCAGTTCTACCAGAATTTGTCGAAGGAAGAATTTCCCCAGTTACACAGGAAGCAGCGAAGATTATTTCTATGTTTGGCTCCACATGTGTATGTGAAAGGTTTTTTTCTGTTTTGTCTTGTATGAAAACTAGATTGCGTGCAAGTATTTCTAATAGTAATTTCAAAAATGCTGTCAGCCGATCTCATGTTCCACATCTTAGTAGCATATTTGAAAATAAAATAAAAATAAAAAGAGAACACAGAAGAGAAAAATTTGTGTTGCAACCAAATTTTAAATTGTTATCATTACAGTTATTAATATTATTTAATCTATTTTATACCGGTAATCGTGTTCCACCAAAATAAGCTCTCCGCCTAGTGTACATAAGTATTTGGCAGTGAAGAAGAAAACAGAGTAAAAGTTTTGAAAAGGTCGAGACAGGCGACGCAAGCGTAAGGAAAGAGGTCAAGCAGCCCAAAGCCGAGGAGTGGGGGGTTTGCACCGTCGTCTACACAGCGCAGCAGTCTTCTGCACTCTGCACTGTGCGACGCGCCGGTGCATGATCCTTGAGCGGCCCTGATATATATCAAGAGCTACGATTCTTACGATTGTACTGATAGAGAGTACTTACTATTTGTTAATGTCCCATTACGTTTTAGTTCAGTCTTTCGTTCAGCGGCCGCGGCGGGCCCGCCGAGCGAATTGAGGCACTATGTTCCGATGCGTGAGAACGTTCCCCGTTGGAGGTTCGAATCCACCCTCGGGCATGGATGTTTGTGTCTTCTTTAGTGTAAGGTAGTTCATAAGTAGTTTGAAGGTTAGGGACTGATGAACCCGCAGTTAAGTCCCTTAAGCTTAACAAACATTTGAACATTTTGAATAATTTAAAAAAAAATATTTCGTCCACCTTACCTTGTCTCCAATATGTTTTACGACTTTATGACCCACAAAGTGAAGAAACGCATCGAACTGTCTTCGATAAGTAACTAGGATTTCCAGATGCTTGACTTGCGGCAACAACCCTCTTTAGAACGTTTATCCAATTAATGATTTCTTCATCAATCTGGGCACGCAGTAAATTATCAAGCAGACCATTAGTTTCACTCCCAGCATTCACACTAAGGACACTATATTCAAGACGCGCCGTTGTTATACTTATCAACAGAGGATACTGCATTTTTCCAGTCATTAAATTCTCCGTTCTCAACTGAGTCTTATTCGCCAGTGGACCGAACGCCAAAAAGTGCTCGCCATATACAGATGCTTTACTTTCAGAATAAACCAGACAATTTTTCAATTGTTTGATTATTGTTTATTTTTCTTTGCAAGATACTCAGTAGCAAGAAGCTATTTCGATCCAAAAAAAAAAAAAAAAAAAAAAAAAAAAAAAAGTCTGTAAAGTCTATGGGACTTAACTACGGGGTCATCAGTCCCTAAACTTACAAACTACTTATGAACTAACTAAGACTAAGGACGGCAAAAATATCCATGCCCGAGAGGGGATTCGACCCCCGACCGTAGTGGCCGTGCAGACTGTGACTGGAGCGCCTCAGTCCCCTCGGCCACCACGGCCAGCTACTTCGATCAGCCTATACTTTATCGGTTTTAAAGAAGTCACAAAACCTGTTTTGATTGAAGTCGAACCTAGCGATAGTCATTTTTGCGATCTTGATGATTTACAAAATCTGGATCTTCGTCTAGATTTACAGCTGCTCCTATTAACATTACATAACGTCCGATTCTGAGGTGCATCTTCAGTTGCTACACTGATTGAAGATTCTTCTATCATCTCTTAATAAAAATATAAATAGCCTTTTATTCTAAAGTAGAATGTTCAACAGAGGACTGTTGTTATTGGGCCGCAGAGTTCAAATTAGTTTCTTCTTTTCAACATTGTACAAACAATGCATCTGGCACTACATCACTTCCTCCCATAACTCATTTCAACAATGTTTTACCCATGAAGTGAAATAAGAAAGATTATATTGAAGAGTTTCATTTCTCGAATTTAATTAGGTGTTTCCTTTGTTCAGAATTCAGACATTCCCATAGGTAAGTACCAAATAATAACTACTACTACAAAAAAAATTGTATAACGTCTAAAAATAGCTATAAATCAAGTTTAACTGCGTCTTATTGATTCGTTACATATGATTTGGACCGTGAAATTCATGATTAGACCATGCGCCATAACTTTCAAATTTTCTGATGAGGGCACATTCCGATAAGAAGCACTGTAAAATATTTGCGAAAAAAATCGCCGCTTTCGTCATAACAACAGTTGCCATGAAATATTGGAAAGGCTAAGAGTACTTCGTCTAAGTTTAATTTTCAGTTTTGCACCACCAACTCCCAAGCCACAATACAAATTATAGACTTGCAATCTTAGACAAGCCCCACTTAGTGGTCTCTGGTCTAGTAATGGTAAACGAAACACGTGGCAACGCTTTCACAACATTGGCTGTCTGAGCTTCCTGCACAACGGACCAAACGAGCACAAAATGGAGAGTGTGTCACAAGGAAAGGTACATTATTTTTGAGGGTGACACTACTGGTGATAATGAACAAAAAGCCTCCAATACACATATGCCTTTTTATTAATCCATACCATACCAAAATCCGGTTAGTATCGTCGTCTGTACGAACCGTGTCCATTCTTCCACAGTATGTCCACCAATTTATTTCACTGTACCCTATCGAAAGCCTTCTCCAAGTCGATGAAGACAGTAACACTTATCTTCTCTTTCAGTGTATCCTTCGCCTATAATTCTTAGTATTCTAGTAGCATCTGTCGTTCTTGCCCTAATCTAAATCCAAACTACTCCTCTCCAATACTTTTTTTCCGGTCTTCGATCAAGTATCTCATTTAACATCAGTAGCAGAAATTAGAGGTAAAGATTAATCTCATTACAATCTGAAAATAACTGTTCATCCAAAAGGTACTAGTCATTACGTAAGTTTAAAATGATCAAGTATTGGATCACACAAGTACTTTATTACATGAATTCATACGGGCGAGAGGCGTGTGTCGTGGGAGCGGCGGTGTAGTGCTGGCCTCGGCCGCTGGCAGCGCTGCTGCTGCGGGCTGGACGACGACACGGGACACGGCGGTGAGTGGCAGCTCAGAGGACAGCGGTCTGACCACAACACGAGGAATCATAAACTACTGGCCACCCCAAACACAGAACCAATGAGGGCCGCAGGTAACACGGCCATGTTTATTTGGGAAACAGCACATTGCAGACAGATCACATCAAGGAAAATACATGACTGGAGGAAGTCCATGAACCAGTACTGGCTGTCGCAGCCATAGCTGGCTATAACCGTTGCTACACGTTGTAGTGTAACGAGTTACACTACGTACTCCAGTACCATTACAAGATGACCCAGGTTTTTATTTAAGGTTAATTAGATATGGGATTGGACTGGTACTGCCCTGGATTTTGGCCCACTTTACGTTACGGTAGTAAAACTAAAAGTGGGCCTTTGCGATCGTCTTTTGACAGCTCGAAATTTAAATGAAAAGAACGGCTTAACTATTCATCTGACACGAAAATTGAATAACCTAATTTGTAGAGGAGAAAATACTCTACAAATTTGCTTTTTATATATATATATATATATATATATATATATATATATATATATATATATATAGCGTTTCAAAGATATTTGCAAAAATAACGGCGATTTTGGGATGTATGTATATCTGTCTGTCTGTCCGTAACGTGTTCCCTGTTTTTAAGACGAACCGTTCAAACCGATCAGCACCAAATTTTACAGACATGAGACGAGACGAGACGAGAACCACCCTTTTTCATATTTTTCGGACAAAAAATACGGTAGTAATACAAAAAAAGCCATTTGTAATATAATTGTAATTCCAAACGAACCGTTCATCTGACACGAAAATTGAATAACCTAATTGGTAGGGGAGAAAATTCTCTACAACTTAGCTCTATTATGTTTTTTTTTTTTTTTCATATCTCGTTTCGTTTGGGACATATTTGCAAAAATAACGGAGATTTGACACCCTTCATAGAATTAACGAAAACCAGCCGTTCGGAGATGTCACGTGACATTCCTCGTCCAGAACTCTCTCTGGCATACGCCATCTTGCGTTGCGTATTTGATGATTTTCTTATTGTAACTTACACGTTGTCATTTCAAAGCAATGGCGCACTGAAGAATTAACAAAAACACAAATTTTCTTCGTACGATAAATGATAATCTAGGGTCTACAAATGCCATATTACCATCAGTTAACAACGGCCATCAATAGTATGAGATTAAAGAATCCATTTTTTTTATTAATAGCCGTAGCACAGTGAGCAAAGCGTAGGACTATGACGCTATAGGTCGGTGGTTCGTAACCCACCACTACCTAAATTTTTTTTCAGACACTCTTATTGATAATTTTTTTATTATTTAGATTATTATTTTGATCCAAAATGTTTGCAAAAACTTATAAAACTACAATCTAAAGTGGGTCGTAAAACACGTCAGTGCGATTTTTTCCTTTTATACAGGTGTAATGGCAGCAAGTGGCACAGTTAATAAGGAAAGTGTGAAGTTTTGTGCAAGTCAAAGAAGATATCTTACTTCTGTGAATACATTTGTGTCATTGTTAAAAATCTATATTCGTTTGTTCATTATGATTCTGGTATTCATTCTGTACAGTTTGTAGTCCAAGACATGTGTGGAATATTGCACTCTCTCTTTTGTATAAATATGCTGCAATAAATGAAGGTTATTGTGTAGAAATTAAGAAATAGTATTGAAGGATATTTCAGCTTTCTGCAGCATTCTGTTCCTGCAGTAAGAACTTCAGTGACGGAGTCTGAGGATCCAGCTGAAGAGGATCCACACTCATTGACAGAGGCACAGCATAGCTGGTCCTCTACATCCTAAAGTAGGCTGGTATACCCACACACTCGGTATAATCAGCTAAAGGGCAGTGAACTGCTACCACCACGGTCATAATTAAGCAGTAACGCTGCAACATTCGGCATTGAATGAGAGAGACTCTCGACATTTTGGTCTGCAACGGACGACCGGACGTTTCCTGTAATCTGTAATACAGGGAGGCCAAGGTAGGAACGCAATCCGATGGGTGGGAAACAATTTGAACGTTGTGTACCAAGTGCGGTCCTTCATTATCATGTCAAAGTGTGGTTGACATCAGGTCTGGAAGGTACGAGATGACGGCACGCTCCTACAGTTTGGAGACGGTTCATTAGTGTACCGCCGAAGTCGATTAAGGAGACAACAAAGAAAATCCAATATAATCCCAAAAGGAGAAACTGGAGAATAGGAAGTAGAAACAGTATGGCGGTGGCAACCATTCGAGTCACTCACCGCATTGATCCAGAACCCAATCCGACCACAGTGGTGCTTCGCGCAGCATCGGGGTTTATCAGTAAATTTGATGTTAGTATAACCAGGACTGCGAATAGCAACTTGTGCGCCAAATCCTTACTGATGGTCTTCATCATTAATGTGAATAAATAGCGGTCCCGTGCGAATCCTTTTCACCGTCAGTAGGATGACGAAATAGTTGTGAAAAACTAGAAGTTGAATGTCCACGCATAGCTTTCTTCAGAACCTAACAATGTACGTGTTTATAAGCGCTACATCTACAACTACATAGATAACCTGCAAATCACATTTAAGTGCCTGGCAGAGGGTTCATTAACTACTTTCATAACTTTTCTCTACCGTTCCATTCTCTAATAGCGAGCGGGAAGAAAGAACGCCTAAATCGTTCCGTTTTCGATCTGATTTCTCTTATTTTATTGGGATGGTCATGTCTCCCTAAGTAGGTGGGTGCTAGCAAAATATTTTCACATTCAGAACTAAAAGTCGGTGATTGAAAATTCGCAAACAGATCACGTCGCAATGAATAATGTCTTTCTTTTAATGATTTCCACCCCAATCCGTGCAACATTTCCGTAACGTGATAAAACAAAACGAGCTGCCCTTCTCTGAACCTTCTCAATATCTTCCGTCATTCCCACCTGGTTAGGGTCCCACAATTGGCAACAGTACTCCAGGAGAGGATGCACAAGTGTGATGTAGACAGTCTCTTTGGTGGAGCTGTTGCATCTTCGAAGCGTTCTGCCAATGAAACGTAACCTTTGGTTCGCATTCCCCACAATATTTTCTATGTGTTCTCTCCAGTCTAAGTTGTTCGTAATTGTAACTCCTAGGTATTTAGTACAATTGACGACCTTAAGGTTTGACTGATTTATCACGTAATTGAAGTTCAGCGGATTTCTTTTAGTGGTCATGTGTATTACTTCACACTTTTCTTTATTTAGTGTCAATTGCCAAGTTTCGCACCATGTAGAAATTTTGTCTAAATCGCTTTGCAGTTGCTTTTGATCCTCTGTTGATTTCACTAACCGATAAACGACAGCATCATCCGCGAAAAGTCTAACGGAACTCTTCAGATTGTCTCCTAAATCGTTTATAAACACAAGGAAGAGTATTGGACCTACAACGCTTCTCTGGGGAACGCCAGATATCACTTCTGTTTTACTCGATGACTTGCCGTCAATTACAACGAACTGTGTCCTTTCTGAAATGAAAACGCTCGATCAGCTGACACCAAAAAGAACTGCGTACCTTAATTAGAACCGAAGATAACGTAAAACCAATCGATTAAAATATTCATTGCAAGCACATAAGGATACAGCGTATGAATAAAAGGCTAGAGAGACTTGAGTTAATTCTGATACTTTCTGAGAAATCTGCGAACGAATACCTTTCGATTGAAGCAAAAATGAAGGAAATCGGTCGGATAGAACGGCCTGACGGACACACTTTACTTTACCAGGATATTCCCCTAAGCAATATACAGAAGAAAATCGCCTTTGATTATAGAAAAACGAAGGCGAGAGTTATGTAAATTCTTATACTTGATGACACATCTGCGGGGAAATACCTTTCGTTTAAAACCAAAATGAAGGAAATCGGCCGTGTAGTTTGGTCTGACCGACTGACTTGAGTTTTCGTAGATTCTTTTAATATATAAGATTGCTGCTGTGGGCGTCGTTTCAGACTTTGATTACAAGCAGTGTGGGAGAGCAATTAATGGCGCAAACACGACTTCAATGGGAAAATAAATATGGGAAAGACAATAAATATACAGTGACA
Organism: Locusta migratoria; assembly: GCA_026315105.1. Taxonomy (NCBI): domain Eukaryota; kingdom Metazoa; phylum Arthropoda; class Insecta; order Orthoptera; family Acrididae; genus Locusta; species Locusta migratoria. Next base: position 433,742,456 of record CM048747.1, read on the forward strand.
ACAGCGAGCGGCCATTCAAGATCGAATCCTAGTCTCAAGCAAGTAATTCCGGAGCCTAAATATTACAAAGCACTTGGATTATAAAAATAAAAAGTAACTGATGCAACATTTACTTACTGATAGTCCGTTTCTTCTGTCCGAACGATTACTGGTGCGATCGTCATATCCAGCTCGAAAGCAGAGGGTCAAATAATGACGTACACGTAGTTCAATCATAAAAATACACGAAGAGATATTATACTGCAGTTCGTGCTCAACAAGAAACGTGTGCTGTCATCCAGCATTGGATAATACTCTGCAACAATCAATACAAAACACTAAGTATAACGAAACTGTTGCATTATAATAATAAGTAACTGGTGATCAGCTTACTTACTGGTAGTCCGTTTATTCCGTCCCAATGATTACTGGAACGGTAGTCGCATCATACTCGGAGGTAGGGGATGTAATACAGGCGCAGACATGATTTCACCACACAAATACACAAAGGAGTGGCATATAGCAGTCCCTGACCCAAGACACTAATAAGAATCTATGATATCATCCAGCATGTATCATATTCTGGAACAATGAATACCGAACACTAAGTATAAAGAAACTGGTGCATAATAATAATAATTAACTGGTGAAAAATTAACTTGCTGATAGTCCGTTTCTTCCGTCCGAATGATTACAGGTAGGATCGTCGTATTTTAGTCGGAGGTAGAGGATCTGATACGGACCCAGACATGATTCAACAATACAGAGACACAAAGGGGTATCGTACTGCAGTCCGTGACCAAAGCAAGAAGAGTATGCTATCATCCGGCATTTGTTTATAGTCTGTAACAATGAATAGACAACACTAAGTATAATGAAGCAAGTGCATAACAACAGAAATAATAATAAATAATCGTGATTTACTTACTAATAGCGCGTTTCTTCTGTCCGAATGATTATTGGTATGGCCGTTGATTCATACTCTGTATTAGAGGCTCAAATTAGGGCGCAGGCATAATTCAACCATAAAATAAACACAAGGGTGGCACACTATGGTTCATGATCTACGTCACACTTCAAGAATCATCTGTATGTTATCTTCGAGCATTGAATCATAGTCTGCAACAATGATAAGAAGAACGTGAGTTAAAGAAGCCAGTGTAAATTAACAATTCTGGTAATTTGCAATGGTTGGACTAAATACTAACGGATGGTCTTCTCCTCTAGTCTTCTGTCAGCATTTCATTCCCTCGGTTTGATGAACGGAAGTAAAATCATGACGCAAAACTTAGTGCACTGTAGATACACACAAGTTACACCAGGCACGCAATTCCATGGTTATACGGCCATCTTATTAGATGTTAACGAAGTCAGTTCCAGAATTGTCGTTTCACATGACAACATCTTGGTCAGAACTGTGTGCGTTCATCTGAACTGCAAGCACAAGAATTCCGCACTTTGAACTGCGCACATTTTATCCAGTAGTCGACTTCTGGGAGTAGGCTACAAGTTATTCGTCAGCATAGGCGTCCTCAGCAGCCTCCTCCTAGTGGAGGGTCAGTTAGGCTCTTCTGCTGCAGCCAGCGGAAAACGAGATGGACGGGACGCTTTGTCGAGAAGCCATTATACGTCGCACACACCCTGAGAGTCGGAGACGAGAAGTAGCTGCGTGTCTCTCAAAAGCACGCCGATATCTGCTGAGCACCATCATTTCACACGCACCTCCAGACGCTTCGTCACTTACAGCGATTGCACGATTCCATTTGCCGCAGTCTCACTTCGCGTCAGGTACACGAAAATCACTCTTTGGAATGGGGCGAATTGTCAGTTCTGTCACCCTCTTCAGAATAGCCCATTCGTTGCGGAGTATGGAGGTAGATGTTACTTGTAAATTTTTCAGGCACCTTCACAGGGCAGCTAATGCCGAAAACATGCGTGTAATTAAAACGTATGGGAGGTAGACATTACTTGTAAATTTCTCAGGCACCTTTTCAGGGCAGCTAATGCCGAAAAGCATACGTGCAATTAAAAGAAAACTATTAATTTCTTCTCAGTCTGACCTACTCAGACTAATAAGTTAAGCCAACTGAATACTAAACTCTACATGGGATGCTATGGTGCGCGTACAGCAGAGCGTGCAGCAAGGCGGTGCAGGAGACGAGCAGCAGCGCATGCCGCCAGCCGCCAGCCTCGGGAAGGCCCTGGCCACAGAGTAACGTACTCGTGTATCTGTGACCTAGCTCTGCGTCACGCCCTCTGCCGTACGCGCCGCTCCAGCCACCTGTCCACAGCAGTGGAGAACGTTGTCTGCGCTTTTTCCGCTAACGCAAATAAGGCACTGTTCTCGTAGGCCATGTCGGGCCACGGGCCACAGATGTCACAAACATAAATATATTTCTCATACACTAACTGACCTGTCGACAACAGCACGCCTAACAACTGCATTATATCCATCGCTGGCTTCTCTCTTTCACGCGTACAACTTACAATCACGTAGCAGGCTGTAACCCAGCAACAGATGCAAGGAGTAAAATAGATGTCCTCATTGTTCAGTAACGCTCGATGACTACTAACTCATTCAGAAATTAGCCACCGCTTAGCGTGTCGCACGTGGGATATGAACCTAACCTATCATTCTTGTTACTACAATAAGTAGCAGATAGCCATATTACATCGTAAAACGTGGCGTCGCTTTACTAATTACTAGGGATGGGTCAAACCCTAATTTTACCAAATCGAATCCGAATACCGAATCTTAGATAAAACATTTGCCGAATAGTGAACCCGAATCGAATCTTCCGAATCTCGAACCCAAATAATCTGTCAACTCAGGGACATGTATTTAAAAAGAATTAGTACTCTATCACAGCCATTGATGAAGATAAAGCCTTCTGGGGTGAACCCAAATGACAATATTAACAGAAAAATTTAAGAAATTAAACTTTCATTTAGATTTTTATTTTAAATCTTTAAGATTTTTATATATCCCTTACCCTTAAAAGAAATTTGTATGAAACACTTCGATATATATGTTGTTGAGATGGTCTAAAAGAAACTGTCTTCACTCTACTACAAAATGTTTCATTTTGAAATAAAAAATAATGAAAGGAAAGGATTACGAATTGTTTTTCTTTTTTCAAAGGGAAAGACGCAAAAATAAAACCTGAAAAGATGAGTAGATATTTTGGAAATTCAATAATAGATTCTTAAAAATTAGGATGTGTAAATGTTAAATAATTTTATAGTGACATATCAGGCATTTCATGAATGACGGACAGAACATTCAGACACATAGAAAACCGCGTTTATTCGACATGTGTGTACTTGTTATTGCCACGAAGACATTTCAGAACTGTGAAAAGATTGTGCATTACAGAGGTTTAAGCAAGGGTATTTTGCAGATTTATTTATTCTTTAAAACATTTAAGATGACGTAACTAGTCTGCACAGAATTTTTATTCATACAAGATTTAAAAATCACTACTAGAAGTCACTTGCCGTGCTTCATTTCTAACTATTGCCATTCAGCATAAGAATAATACAAATGCAAACATTAACGTGATACGTATATTCTTCAGCATTCGCCGTTGTCTTTCTGGTTCGTTAGCGGACGGAATATAAATATGGTAACAACTAGCACGGAAGATTACATGGCGTAATGTTCATTCGTAACTTAAGGTTTCCATATAACACTTTGGATTCTGGATTCGGTGGTATTCGGCCATTATGTGCCGAATCTCGAACCCGAAGCCAGATTCGGCGAATAACGGATTCCGCCGAACCACTCGGACACAACCCTACTAATTACTACCACTGCCAAGGAATGCATTTATTTATTTCTTATGTCAGCACACTGCCTTTCTCTTCTCTCTGTCCAACATGTTATGCCGAGGCGGATTAGCCATGCGTACTGGAGCGCCGTGCTGCGGTGCGCGCGGCTGTTGGTCGTCGGGGCTTCGAGTCCACCCTAGGGCATGGGTGTTTGTGTTGTCCTTACGTTAGTTTACTTTAGTTTAAGTAGTTTGTAAGCTACGGACAAATAACCACGCAGTTGAGTCCTATAGATTTACAAAGATTTCAACATCAAGTCCCTATACATTTTGTAGGTTGAGATAGTGAAATATTAAGAAACTGACTGCATAATTTCTTATTGGTGGCAAAGACGTAATAAATTCCAATCTCACGAGTCATTGGACGGCGTCCCGCTGTTCTAAGGTATCTCACACAGACACACCTCGCTCAGTGAGTCAGCAATAATACAAATTCGCATGGTATTATTATTAACAACGTTTCTAATTAACTTGAGTAATTAATATATGCTAACGGATATGTCTGTTTAACAGAGGATACGAGGAATTAAAACAGACATGGGTTCCCTACATGAGAAATGTAACAGTATATATCAATACATCCATCATGAATGAAAAGCTGGTAATTCTGACCAGTGTGTCACATATGTGTGCTGGTACAAAAAGCAGTCATTAATTTGACAACCATTTGTTCATTGACTGTATAACGTTGCCCTTGCTTCGTATGATGCCATAATTGTTAAAAGTAGATTCCGCGATTATATTTTTAGACAAAGAATTGATGGTACCGAATGTTTGAATTTGAAATAAGTTAAAGTACAGCACAAAATGAACATTAAAGCAAATAAACCGCGGATTGCATATTAAAGTTGGGCAACATACAAGCTACAGCACGTTATAAAACTTACGGAAAGCATCTAGCTGGATCCTGCACTTCGTATTGTAGAAGCTGGAAATGATAACTTTTATGTCTTATTTAATAAGTGCATGTTCGAGATACTTTCCGTAGGAGATCAATGTTCAGACCGTTCACTTCGCTTTTCCTTGTTGTGTGACCGTGGGTGGAACATGAAGTTACTGGTAATGAAAAAAAAATTTTTTTAATTTAAAAAAAATGATCGGACTTCGTGAAATTACAAAAGAAATGACTGCAGGTTCTAAAATCAAGCAAAGTATTGTTAAGGATTGATTGATTAAAATTTTTCAGACAATGCGAAGCGATTGTAATGGCGTCTGAACATTAAACTATTACGGAGGTGAAGGAGCTGAAAACCTTAAGAAATTAAATATTTGGCGTGGAGGGATTCATTTAAATAAAAGCCAAAGAGAGGGGATGATTTTAAATTTAAGTAATATATTTTTATAACAACTTGCATCACTTACATTGAATGGATACATGAAAGGAAGACGTCCGTACAGAACGAACATAGACAAGAGAGTGAGTAAAACTACTATCTCGGTTCCTTCTTCTCGCTTCTTTGGGAGTAAAAAAATGACGAACGAAATTAAATTAGTTGCATTACGAGTCAGAGGGAACCGGAGGCGATAAGTATCGCTGATCAAAGATAAACAAAAAATAAATAAAAATTTCAGTGTATCGTTACAACTGCATTGCGTATTGCAAGGAAACCTTTAGGTGACAGATATTGAGTCTGGGATGAGACTCACTGGTTAAAAGTGTCCGCTCACTGTAGCTTTAAAGCGCACTGTCCGCAAAAATCGAAGAAAAAGGGCCCAAAAGTTTTAGCCGCAGCATACACACGCATGATGGGCGTCTCAGCGAAGACTGCGTAGCCGCACGGTCGACTAGCGCAGGCGGTAGCGGCGTCGCCTGTCATGGAGCCGACGTGTGTTCAGAAACTGCTCGCAAAGGGGAATTATTGAAAACTTTAAAAAAAGTATAGTGATTAAATCACAGATCATTTAATTTGGGTTTTGAAATCGCAATCACAGTTAATTAAATTGAGTGTTGCATTCACTTTATTTCTTAGAAAGTTCAATAATTTCAAATGCATTTTGTTGTTGTTGTGTTCTTCAGTCCGGAGACTGGTTTGATGCAGCTCTCCACAATACCCTATCCTGAGCAAGCCCCTTCATCTCCACATCAGAACGGCAACCTACATCTGTCTGAATCTGCTTACTGTATCCATCTCTTGGTCTTCCTCTGCGGTTTTTACCCCACAAATTTCCCTCCAACGCTAAATTCACAATTCCTTGATGTCTAAGAATGTGTCCTACCAATCTATCCCTTCTTTTAGTCAAGGTATGCCAGAAATTTCTTTTCTCCCCAATTCTGTTCAGTACCTCCTCATTAGTTACGCGATCCACCCACTTAATCTTCAGCATTCTTCTGTAGCACCACATTTCAAAAGCCACTATCCTCTTTCTGTCCGCACTGTTTATCGTCCATGTTTCACTCCCATACAAGGCAACACTCCATACAAATGCCTTCAGAAAGGACTTCCCTACGCTTAAATCAATATTCGCTGTTAACAAATTTCTCTTTTTCAAGAATGCTTTTCTACCCATTGCCATTCTGCATTTTATATCCGCTGTACTGCGACCATCATTTGTTATTTTACTGCCCAAGTAACAAAACTCATCTACCTCCTTTATTGTTTTGTTACCTAATCTAATTCCTTCAGCATCACCTGATTTTCTTACACTGCACTCCATTACCCTAGTTTTACTCTTGTTAATGTTCATCTTATATGCACCTTTCAGCACACTGTCCATTCCGTTCAATTGCTCTTCCAGGTCCTTTGCTGTATCTGACAGAATTACTATGTCGTCGGCAAAACGCTATGTTTTTATTTCTTCACCCTGAACTCTATCTTCGAAGAGACTGCCTACATCACACTTGTGCGTCCTTTCCTGGAGTACTGTTGCCCATTGTGGGACCCTCACCAGATGGGACTGACGAAATATATTGAGAAGGTTCAGAGAAGGGCAGCTAGTTTTGTTTTATCACGTTAAGGGGGGGGGGGGGGGCGTCACGGAAATGTTGCACAAATTGTGGTGGAAATCATTAAAAGAAAGACGTTATCCATTGCGGCGTAATCTGTTTGCAAAGTTTCAATCACCGACTTTTACTTCTGAAAATATTTTGCTAGCCCCCACCTACTTAGGGAGACATGACCATCCCAATAAAATAAGAGAAATCAGATAGAAAACGGAACGATTTAGGTGTTCTTTCTCCCCGCGCGCTATTAGATAATGGAACGGTAGAGAAAAGTTATTAAAGTGGTTAATGAACCCTCCGCCAGGCACTTAAATGTGATTTGCAGAGTATCTATATAGATGTAGATGAAAAGCACAAAATTTCTCTTGTGCTCCATTCTTTTCGCAATGGGTGTAGATGTATTGAATGTTTGATTGTTGTCTTAGGATGATGTAAGTCGTAATTTGCGGCTGTTTGCGGATGATGCTGTGGTGTATGGGAGGGTGTCGTCTGTAACTGACTGTAATAGCATACAGGATGACTTAGACAAAATTTCTAGTTGGTGCGAAGATTGGCAGCTAGCTCTCAATGTAGAAAAATGTAAGGTGATGCGCATTAGTAGAAAAAACAATCCCTTAATGTTCGAATACAGCATTAGAGTTGAGTTTCTTGCTGCTGTCGCGTCATTGAAATATCTAGGCGTAACATTGCAGAGCGATATGAAATGGAACGAGCATGTAAGGACAGTTGTGAGTAAGGCGGACAGCGGACTTCGGTTTATTGGGAGAATTTTGGGAAGATGTACTTCACCTGTAAAGGAGAACGCGTATAAAACGCTTGTACGACCACGTCTTGAGTATTGCTCAAGTGTTTGGGACCCGCAGCAGATCAGTTTAAAGGAAGACATAGAGGCGGTTCAGAGACGAGCAGCTAGATTTGTTACCGGTAGGTTCGACCAATGCGCGAGTGTCACGGAAATGCTCCGGCAACTCAATTGGGGATCGCTGGAAGAAAGACGACGTTCTTTTCGTGAATTTCTGTTGAGTAAATTTAGAGGGCCGGAATTTAAAGATGAGTGTAGTACGATCTTGATGCTGCCTACTTACATTTCCCGTAAAGATCACAAAGACAAGATAAGAGAAATTAGGGCTCGTACGGAGGCATATAGGCATTCTTTTTTTCCTCGTTCTATTTGGTAGTTGAATAGGAAAGGAAATGCCAAGTAGTGGTACAGTGTACCCTCCGCCACGCACCTTACGGTGAATTGCGGAGTACGTATGTATGTATGTATGTATGTAGAAGAGGCGCCACACAAGTTTTATATGTAGCAAAGAGTCTCGTTCCTGAGTGAATCGAAAGAAACACGAGAGTCGGCTGTGCTTTTAACATTCTGCGCGGAATAGCCTTGTTCGCAGCTAGGCAGATATATTTCTGGAAGCACGTCGTCGTATTCGGCGGCAGAACAACAAAGTGAGGCCGGGGACACGGTGGCCCGTTTGTCTCGGGATGGCCGGGCGCGTTTGGCACGGCACATCCATAAAGCTCGGCCTTGTTTATTTATTCCGGTTGGGGGCGCGCGCAGCCAGTCGCCGGGGGTAGCAGGGCGGCGGGAGGGCGCAAAAAGAGCCCTCCAGTCAGTCGCGTCGATTCCCCGGCATGGCGCCGGCGACTGAATCTTTTATAATAGCTCCGTAAATTTCGTGGAGCACTAGCGCGGCCACGCCAAGTGGTGTTCATAACACGCTTATAAATGGCGGGCGTTAGGGCGGGATGAGCTAATACTGGTGATGTACGGCGGCGCGGCCGCACGCCGCGGGCAATTAGCACGCGGGCCCTCTAAAAAAGATTAAGCGCCCCCACCGCGGCGGCGCCGTTAATTAAAAACCGGCGCCTCCTCTCTATGCAAATGGTCCCAGACACGGGACGTACACTCGAATATGTTAATACTCCGGAGTATTCGTCTTGTAACTCCGGGATTCAGAAATGGAGCAGCTCCGGATTACAGCAGCCATTACCTTTTCGGAGAGATTTATGACGGAGCGAGTCCGAAATATTGCCTTCTCACTGCCGGCGGATGATCTCGCTGCTGAATGAAAGAAAATTGGCCCTGAGAAGGAACCCCCTAAATGCGCGATCGCGATGTTATCATCAACAATTATGACAGGGAAAACAGTAAGTGTTAACGACCCACCACTTGCATCAGGAGGTCAGCAGGTGTAGAGATCAACCTTCTAACAAGGGGACCACATGGGTATCGGATTTTAGATTTTTTAGTTATTTATGGTACGTGAAGTTCAGAACTCAAATAACAATCCGTCAAAAGGCATTCGACGCAAATCTCAAAACTTCTCGAGAAAATCGACTTTGAAGTTTTGTAAGTAACCGTAAGTACAAATTATTAAATGAATCACAGCATTTGTCGGTGTAACTCTTACTATTGTTTGGTTTATTTGCATTTGATCTCGTTTCTACATCGTAAAAAAAAGTAGAACACATCAACGATAACTGCTAATCATTTCGAGAAGACATGCTATGACGATTTGGCAGTGACCATAGTGGAGTAACGCGCAGGAAATGAGGTCTCCATGATTTATTTTTTATTTATTTATTTTAGCTTCGTTTCTTTTCTTTTTGTATTGATCCCCAGTCTACGCTGTTACCCACTTCTCAATAATTTCCTTCCAACAGAAGCCCGACATGGAAATGACGGTTTAACTGACTTAATATTATAAATAAAAAAATAATAAAACAAAATTATAAACAATAAGAATTAAGTTGGAAAATGACCTTTACATTCCAAATACCACCTCCAACCCCCCTCCCGCCCCCCACGCATACACAAAAAAAAGTTTGTAGCGTTCTGGATCGGTGGTTCGAATCCAGTCTGCCTTTGTTTATCGTTGCGTCGAATACTTACACAATTTTATTATCTAATGGCAATTTTATGAATAGTGCAAGTATTTTTGTTTATTCGTAATTTTCTATACTTTACAGAAGGTCGTTAATACTGATGGTTTCAATCAAATAAACATTTTTCACAGTATTGACTTTACTATTAATTGACGATGGTAGTCTTTTATTGTTCAGTTCGTGAAAAGCTACGACATTGTTTTTCGAAAGTCATCTTCATATCTACTGATGCTTCCAAGGAGCTAACCTAATCAACTATCGTTTTGCCGGCCGCGGTGGCCGAGGTGACAGAGGCGCTCCGGTCACGGTCAGCACGGCCACTACGGTCGGGGGTTCGAATCCCCCCCCTCGGGCATGGATATTTGTGCCTTCCTAGTTCGTAAGTACTTCCTAAGTAGTTTGTATGTTTAGGGACTGATGACCCCCTAGTTAAGTCCCATAAGCTTGACAAACATTTGAACTATCGTTTTACGAGACGACAAGGTTTACAGCTCGTCTAGACACAAACAAAAACGAAAAACGTAAAAAAAACCACATCCGTGGGATTCGAACCACCGACTCTATGTATGTGAGCTAAAACGACAGTTACTGCAAATGTTTTATTTATTGGTACTTTAGTGACTTTGCAAAACTTCAAAGTCCATTTTCTCGGGAATTTATGAGATTTGCGTCGAATGGCCTTGGCTGATTGTCATTTAAGTTCTAAAATTCACATACCATAAATGTCAAAAGAAATTCTAAAATCCGATACCAATGTGGTCTCCTTGTAAGACTGTCGGGCAGTCACCGTCACAAGAGGCAGTAGTTGCATCTTAAAACAATTAGACCAGTGCGTGTCTGAATACTGCGGGTTCCGTAATACAAAAACATAGGACCCAAGTGAAATTTATTTTGTGTTCAACGTATGTAATGTATTGGTTAAGATTAATTCTGAATTGAATAGAACATAGATGTTTTATAGTAAATGTGTTAACGATGAATGAGCTCGAAGCCTGAAAACCAATCGATAGGTAAATGAACAAGATGTACAAATTAAATCACAAAGTCACATATTTTTGGAAACATTTTTGTTTCACTTATGGGGAACATCACTGTTATTTAAATTTATATATAAAGAACAGTCTAGAGCGCAAAAAAAATTATTTTTTTCGACCAGTTTCGGTCTTAATTTAGACCATCTTCAGGAAATTAAGCTCCATTGATGTTGTGAAGCAGGCAGGAATCTTGGAGTCTTCTAGTGCGTCACTGCTCAGTGATGCACTAGAAGGCTCCAAGTTTCCTGCCGGATCCACAACATCAATGGAGCTTAATTTCCTGAAGATTGTCTAAAATAAGACCGAAACTAGTCGAAGAAAATAAATTATTTTGCACTCTAGACTGTTCTTTATATATAAATCACGAAGTGTCTATACAGTGAGACCTCCTGACTCATGCCTGAAATGCGAAAGACTCGTTATGCAAAATTTATATTTATTCTGATAATGAAGTAAAAACGAGTGATGGAAAGCGACGACGGCGTGCGACCGAAACTGAAGTAGTCAGTCCTGGAGTAGGCCTCCTGCTGTCATGGTACCTTTGAAATCACGTTGGCTTGCCCATTTTTCATTGCAGGTGCAAGTTTGTATATCTGTAAAACCTTCTTGCTTACAAGGACACTGTAATTGATGATTTGTATGTGTGTGGGATTATCTATAATAAAGTAGAGCGAAAATACCATTTACAATATTAGTATATAATAACAAAACAGATTTTGTCCTGGCGATTTTCCGACCAGGGAATACAGCAAAACGACAACCACACTGCGCGAGTGGCAGAACAACACACATCGAGATATTTAAATAAACATTTGTCTAACCAACGGTATTTGAAAATGAGATAAATTCTCTAAACATGTTAAGCATAGCAACAACAGACTGGTGGTGTTTAAGTTACTTATATTGTACATTTATTGTGTTAATGCTAGTCAATGATTGTGAAGCCACAAATAGTACTAAAATACTTGTCTGTTCATCTGAGAAGGCCGGCTGAATTTCTCGCCCCACTGACAGCATACAATGTGAGGCATCTCCAAGACGAACAACCATTAACATAAGGCTCGACCACTGCTACACCATGTAGATGTTCTTTCAGCAAAGAAAAAATCATTTTTTTTTTAAATCTAAGGGACTTAACTACGTTTGTCATCAGTCCCTAGGCTTACAAATTACTTAAAGTAATGTAAAGTAACTTAAGCTAAGGACAACACAAACATCCATGCCCGAGGAAGGACTCGAACCCCCGACGGCGAGCAACCGTGCGCTCCGCAGCAAGGCGCTTTAGACCGCTCGGCCACTCCACCGCATTGCGCAGTATTGTCTAACTGTTTACTAAAATTCGAAGTGTTAAACCTATAGAGAAACTTCTACTGTACTTTGTGTTTACTAGTCTCGTCTGTAATTGTTTCAAATATTACCGTTCTTCAACAATTTTCAGTTAAATTTCATTTTTAACGATTTCAGTGGCTTTTAATGCAGAACGAAAAAACTTCCATACGAAAGTTCATATTTCTTCACGGAGAATCTAAATCTGCATTAAAAAGGTAAAGAAAAAAAAACGGGTTTCTATTTAAGATACCCCTCTGCCTCTCCTGGGAGTGTTGCAGGTGGGGGAGGGGAACGAGCTTTACTTCAGTGGATGTTTATTTTGGAGATGAATAACCTTTACTACAACTTTTTTTATCGGATTTGTATTTTTCCAAATATTCCGTAAAACAGTTTTTAGTACCTCACCCTGTATAAGCGCCTGGCTGCTGATAACAAGAACTTCAAAGAGTCGTCCGCACTGAAAGCGACTTTCCGGTTAACGTATAACCGTGACCTCGGCCATGTACCTTGAACACACAAAACTGCTTACCACTTGCGGGGGAGTCCCACACCCACAATACTTGAGTATAGACCGTGTAGTATGGCATTCAGTAGACGCCTGTTAGTGTGTGGTGGAGCGCCATAGTAAGAATGGTAAATGACATAGCTTGGTGGTCCCACGGCTTATTCGGGACGTTCTCTTGTTTCTTTGATGTGGCGACGGCTTACAGCGACAGACACTGTACCTCGAAGATCAAGACAGGTCTATCTCATGCGGCATCGGAATGGATAACCGTTATTTGGCCAGAAGGAGAGCAAGTACGGCCGTAGTTCTGCACGGTAACTGGCGCTTAACCCTGCAGCATCCAATAGAGCGGTTGTATTGAAGCAAACAGATTTGGCAGAGTGCTCATTATTGTCACAGACCTGTTCTCCTCCTGAAACTTGAATGGTCCCCCAGAAAACGTACATCTTTTCGGCCATTTTAAGTTAGGGTAAGGTGGTACAATTTCGACCATTTCGGACAAATGTTATTGTAACTGGAAATATATTGAGAAAAGAAATAATTTTAACAATGGCACTCGTTCTTGGAAGTTTAATGAATATGTAACACAAATATTAGACGATTACAAGTGTTAGTACTAATACAAAAATAGATTACAGAATTGAGAAAAATCGATCGCGGTGGCCGAGGTGACTGAGGCGCTCCAGTCACGGTCAGCACGGCCACTACGGTCGGGGGTTCGAATCCCCCCTCGGGCATGGATATTTGTGCCGTCCTAGTTCGTAAATAGTTCATAAGTAGTTTGTAAGTTTAGGAACTGATGACCCTGTCGTTAAGTCCCATAGACTGTACAAACAGACCGTAGTGGCCGTGAAGTCCGTGACTGGAGCGCCTTAGTCCCCTCGGCCACCGCGGCCGGCGTAGAGAAGCAACTAAAATCAATTAACAAGAACAAGTCTTCTGGTCCGGACTGTATACCTATTAGATTGCTTTCTAATTATGCTGAAGCGATAGCTCATTACTTAACAGCCATGTATAACCGCTCTCTTACAGAAAGATCTGTACCAAAAGATTGGAAAGTTGCACAGATCACACCTATATTCAAGAAACTAAACTACAGGCCTAAACTAAACTAAACTACAGGCCTAATTCATTGACGTCAATTTGCAGCAGGGATTTGGAACATATCCTGTATTCAAATATTATGAATTATCTGGAACAGAACGATCTATTGACACAAGGTCAACACGGCTTTAGAAAATATCGTTCAAGCGAAAGACAACTATCTCTTTACTCACACGAAGTGATGGGTGCTATCGATAAGGGTTCGCAAACAGATTCCGTATTTCTTGATTTCCAGAAGGATTTTGACACCGTACCTCACAAACGGTTTTTAATCAAATTGCGTTGTTATGGTATATCGCTCCAAATTTTCAACTGGATAGAGGATTTCCTGTCAGATAGGACACAGTTTGTAGTACTCAATGGTAAGGCATCGACTAAAACAGAGGTGATTGAATGAAAAAGGAACGGTGAACGAGTAGAAAGGAGAGCTTCCCAAAAAGGGCGTTCCACGGGGTAGTGTTATTGGTCCTCTGCTGTTCCTTATTTACATTAACAATTTAAGGGAAAATCTAAGTAGCTCTGTTAGGTTGTTTGTAGATGACGCCGTCATTTACCATCTATCAAAATCATCTGAAGATCAATACCAACTGCAGAAAGATCTGAATAAGATATCAGTATGGTGTAAAAATTGGCAATTGACTCTAAATAAAGCGAAGTGTGAAATTGTCCACATGAGGACGAAAAGAAATCCGTTAAACTTTGTTTACAAGATAAATCAATAGGAATTACTATTACTTCAGACTTAAACTGGAAGGAAGACGTGGATAATGTCGTGGGAAAGGCGAAGCAAAGACCGCGTTTTATTGGCAGAACCGTTGAAAGATGCAACAGAACTACAAAAGAAACTGTATACACTACGCTTGTCCATTTTTGGAGTATTGCTGCCCAGTGTGGAATCCTTTTCAGGTGGGCTGGATGAGGACATCGAAAGAGTCCAAAGAAGGGCAGCTCGTTTCGTATTGTCACGATACAGTGGAGATAGCGTTACGTAAATGATACAGGATCTGGGATGGGAATCATTTCAACAACGGCGCTTATCTCTGCGGTGTGGTCTACTGACGAAACTCCAATGGCCAACATTGTCCTTCGAATGCGAAAATGAGTTATTGACTCCCACTTACATAGGCAGAAATGATCATCAGAATAAAATACGAGAAATCAGAGCTCGAACAGAGAGATTCGGTTGTTCTTTTTTCCCGCACGCTATTCGAGAATGGAATGGGAGATAAAAAGTATAACGGTGATTCGATGAACCCTGTGCCAGGCACTTAAATGTTATTTGCAGAGTATCCTATGTAGATGTAGATGTAGGTGATCCACGGAAATCAAGAGTTTTTTCCTTGTAGTCTCTTAAATAAGTAAATACATGTCTGATTAATTAAGCTGGTTATTTTTTACATACATGTAAGCAGACCTGATACACGGTTTTTGTCAATTCTGAAACGTTCTTCCCAGGGACCATTTACTTCTTCACATTAAGGTACGTCTTGAGTGGAATCGTCAACATTGCACCTGAACTGTCGAAGAGTGAGCCCATTTTCTTTTCACCGATGAGTACAGATTTGGTCGGGAGAGTGCTTATCGAGGAATTTGCATTTAGAGGAATGCTGGAACGCGATTTCTGGACCAAAAAATCATGTAAAAGAATTGAAGACATTGCGGTTTCTCTCCTTTCAGACGTCAGAAGGAACAGACGTCGCCATTAGCTGCTGCAGCCTACATAAAGAGGAAGATTGCAGTGACCATGCCTAAACGTCTTCATGAAATAGCACGGGTGCAGTAACAACATTAAACAGCATCATATTGATGGTCGATAATATTCGACTTCATAGAGCGTTGGGTGGTTGATGTTTCCTCGTAAACTGAAGACTTTGCACCGGTCGTATGTTATGCTCGCTCTCCCCGTATGAATTTCGTAGAGCATTTTTGGGATACGTTATAGGAGGGGATCTATCAGGTTAGTATCTAGAAGGCGCTCTCCAAGACTTGCCAACAGCGCTGCAGAAAGAACATGCGTTAGTGCTTCAACATGAGATTGATTACACCATTCTCAGCATGCCTCGTTTTTTCCCTGCATGTGGTAGGGGCAGACGTGGACACGGTCAATACTAAACACATTAACAAGCTGTCGTAATTAAGGGCGTCGCCAGCTAGAACGCTGAAGAGAAGGCAAGATGAGAAAGATAATAAGCTAAGAAATAATGAATCCGTGATTAAAGTAGAAAATTGTCCAGTAGTGAGAACAGTTATAAGCAATCAAACTGAATTTAATAACTCTGTAAAATAGGAGAAATTTAGTTAAAACGTAATCGCTGTGGATTTTTTTATAAATATTTCTACCAATTTACTAATTTCTTTGAATTTATAGGGGAGGGGGACAGCTAGTCCGAATGTATGTGCAAAGCCATTACCTCTCAATATATGAGGGGAACAATGTTCTCTTCGATTATGCATGTTACAGTTGTTTCCTTTCCGTATTATTTACTTTGTCTTTACGTTACTATCCCCTGTGTAACGTTTTGCGGCAAAATTCACGCAAACTTTCACACTTTTAGTTTGTTCCTTTGTTATTGGTCTCTATTGTGCCGGGCGCAGTAGCCGAGTGGTCTGCGGCGCGCCTGTCAGTCTGCACGGCCGATACGGTCGAGGGTTCGAATCCCCCCTTGGGCATTGATGTTTGTGTCGTCTTTAGTATAAGGTAGTTCATAAGTAGTTTGTAAGTTTAGGGACTGATGACCCCGCAGTTAAGTCCCTTAATCTTTAGAAACATTTGAACATTTTTACTCTCCGCGGCAACTTACGTCAGAGTGTAACCGACTGTACTTGTGCCAAACTGTGTGTATTGTTCTACATAAGTACACTTCTTTCCACTTTGGCTCTCTGCGGCGTGTACGACAAAAAGGTGTCTAATAAATCAGAATGTTCGGTGCTATTTGGAAGCGATTAAGACCATTCTCGTTGTTAGCACAATCCTCCTTCACCACATATGAAAAAAAAAAAAAAAAAAAAAAAAAAAAAAAAAAAAAAAAAAAAAAAAAAAAAAAGGCGCAGTCAGAACATTTGCCGTGGATATATGGAAGTGCAAAATATTCTCTCGCCATCTAAATATGTGCAAGCTAACCAAAATGAACTGCGCCTTTTTAATAGGAAACGTAATGTTAAAAATATTCTGGGCGGGTAGTGTCGCCAAGTCGTGAGAGAATATAATGGTGTTAAGGGTTAAGAAGCTCGAACTTTTCCCGTAAGAATTACAAAGGCTATCGGGAAGAAAGACTGTGCACTGCTAGGAAAGTTAGAACGGCAGTAACAGCAGCGCTGCATTGCGTGAATATCGCCGACAGAAATCTGAGCGAAGAGGCCCCATGTCAATAAATATGCTAAAGGAAACGAACAAGATATCTGGAAAAAAAATGAATCAGGTTAATTAGGCGTCCGTTCGCTAGTCGCTTATTGATGAGTTTTCTGTAGTTGTTGTCTACCGTGAGGCAGATGCCTCATATTAGCAGCCATAAAAACTGTGATGCGGCAAATGCCTCTCCCATAGTATACAGATCAAAAGATTTTGCGGTGACAACGCTTTGAGTTAGCCTTTCGTTTTTGGCACGTGAATGTTCTTTGCACGCAGGGGGCAATTTTACTGTGCTTGGAGTTGTGATTAACATAGCTGTCGCGTTTGGGGTTCTACACCCTAATATGTTGTGGAAGAACATCCAATACGCTCCAATTACGTTAGTGTGTGCTGCTGTTCCACCTCGTGCGCCTTTCAGAGGAACGATAACAGCTGCACGTTTCAATGCCCTCCTCGTGCAACACGTGATTTTGGCTTTTCAAGTACGAAACTGTGTGCGCAGTGCATTTTCACGCAAGATGGGGCGACACCACGCGTCGCTTGCCACGTGACTGACGTGCTTCGAGAAGCCTTTGGTGATGACCGCACCATCTCTAAAATGTTCAAATGTTTGTTAAGCTTATGGGACTTAACTACGCACCATCTCTACTAAGATGCATGGCTTTGCAGATATCCCGGCCTAAACCCCTGTTACTTCTAGTTGTAAGTATATTTGAAGGATTGTGTCCACATCAACAAAAAGACTGTGGAAGTCACATTGAAGTGCACGACAGACGGTTCTCTACAGTTCCACTCTCTAATACATCGCGGAAAAAAGGAACACCACAACCTTTCTGCTATCGATCTGATTTCTCTTCTTTTTATTATAATAATCGTGTCCCTCTACGTGGGTGGCTGCTAACAAAATAAGTTCGCATTCGAAATAGAACATTGGAAATTTTGCAAATAGATGTCGCCGCAACGAATAACGCCTTTCTTTTTAATGATTTCCGATCCAACGCTGGCATTATTTCCGTGACACTCTCTCCTCTATATCGCGAGAATACAAAACGAGCTTTCTATAAATCGTCCGTCAGTCCCACTTGGCGTGGATCTCACAATGTGCACTAGTACTCCAAAATAGGACGCACAAGTGTGGTGTAGGCAGTTACTTTAGTACAACTGTTGCATCTTCTGAGCATTCTGCGAATGAAACATAACGTACAATGTTTTCTATGTGTTCTTTCCAATTTAAGTTGTTGTTAATTGTTACTCTTAGGTATTTATTTGAATTGACAGCCTGTAAATTTGACTGACTTATCATGTAAATGAAGTTTAACGGATTTTTTTAGTGGTCGTATGGATGACTTCACATGTTCCATTATGAAAGGTCAATTGTCAATTTTTGCACCATGCGGATATCTAAATCATGTTGCAGTAGCTTTAGATCTTTTGGTGACTTCACTACCGATAAATTACAGCATCATCCACGAATAGTATAAGAGAGCTACTCAGAATGTCTCCTAAATCGCTTATAAAAATAAGGAAAAGTAAGGGCCCTATAACACTTCCCTGGGGAACGCCAGCTATCACTTCTGTCCTACTCGATGACTTACCGTCAACTACAACGTATTGTGTTGTTTGTGACAGGAAATCACGAATGAAATCGCCCAATTGTGGCGTTATTCCTTATGCACGCAATTTGATTAGAAGACGCTTGTGAGGTACAGTGTCAAAAGTCTTCCGGAAATCAAGAAAAAAGGAGTTTATTTGACATGCCTTGTCGATGGCACTCATATCATGTACGTAAAGAGCTAGCTGTGTTTCACAAGAACGATTCTTTCTGAATGCGTGTTGATTATGAGTCAAAAGGTCGTCCTCTCCAAGTTAGTTAATATTATTTGAGGAAAGTTTATGTTCTAAACCGTAATCAGTGATATAGGCCTGTAATTCTGCATATTACTTCTATTGCCTTTCTTGAATATTGGAGTGATCTGTGCAAGTTTCTACTCTTTTGGTAAGGTTGTATATGGTAGTTAGGTATAGTGCTATTGCATCATCATACTCTGAAAGAACATACGTGGTATAAAATCGGGACCGGGAAACTCACTTTTCAAAGATATGCATACTGGCAGCTGTTCTTGATGGGAATTCTGGAGTATTTTCTCCATATTTTTTGTAAAGTAATTTCATCGGTAAGCTGTGTTAAGCAAATCTGCTTTAGCAAAACTGTCATCGGCAGCATCACCATTGCTATTAGTATGCTTTACATACGACCAGAATATCTTAAGATTCTCTATAAGATCTGTCAGGAATGTATCTGGACTCTTCATGATCTGAAGGAAATCGAGCGACGACATGTCGCCCTCCTTACAACTCTCGACTATGCAGTGTTAAGGATACAGAAAGTATCTGAGGAAATATTGAGGAAATGTTGTAAGTTCATATCCTAATAAATATGCCAGAACCCCCGTTATCTTCCCCTATTCCAGCACCCACATCTAATTCTGACTGCTTACAGTGACACAGTTTCGCCTGTTGGCAGAAACTGGAATGTTTCCGTCATATTCCTCGAACTCATTGATTGCTGGACATCTCTACGATGTTTCAGAGTCCTGCGATGTATACATCAGCTTGCACTCGAGCACCCAGAACACCATCAGTCTTATATAACAACCCTGAGCCTCGACTTGTCGGACAAAAACTTTGTCAATACTGAGTTGCGTACTTTTGGCAATGCCCAGAGATACACCAAAGCAGAGATGTCCTCTGCCCGATTAGCTGCCGCCACTTGGTTGTTCCGCAAACAGTCTGCCGCCAACGTACCTGTGGCTGTAAAAGGCGTGAGAACAGCAGTAGTGGCTACCCAAAATTTCCTGTTTAGACACAGGAAAAGGAACGTTTAACATTCTTCCAGTGAAAGATAGGATAAAATTATTACAAACTATATCCTATGTGCACCTAACCACTGACTACTAAATATCCAAAAAAGGATTCGAATCACACCCGGCATGAACATTATTAGCTACTGATCATAATTTTCACTATAGTGTGTGAGTAAAATAGAAGAAACGAAGGGAAGACGCCTAGTAGGAAAGCACGGGACAGTTTCTCTCACGGACCGGTGCTCGATGGCAACACACGTATTATGCTTAGGAGCGTTCTCTTTGACTGCCATGGTCTCCTTTTTAAATCCTAATCGCCTCATAAAAATTGATTACTTTGCTTCCAAGGTAAGAGAATTCCTCCATCCATTTACTCTGTGGTTCTCTGTTTTTAATGTTAATTCGGTATCTCTTCTCATTCCTGCAACTCGTCATTCGGTTTACTTGTGACACAGTTTGTATGCTCATTATATTGCTCTTTCCATTCAGTAGGTTTCATTCAATTCTTCCTGCGGCTGTTATAATGCTAGACCTTTTTGTTTAATAACTCATGGATGAAAAATACTAACATGAGTTATTTACAGACGAATGGAAGAATTTGTAGAATTTGACGTCGAGAAAGATCATTTCGGATTTAGGGAGAATGTAGGAGCACATGAGGCAATACATTACAACCTCACTTAGAAGAAACGTTCAAATGTTTGTTAAGCGTAAGGGACTTAACTACGGGGTCATCAGTCCCTAAACTTACAAACTACTTATGAACTACCTACAACTAAGGACGGCATAAATATCCATGCCCGAGGAGGGATTCGAGCCCCCGACCGTAGTGGCCGTGCAGACCGTGACTGAAGTGCCTCAGTCCCCTCGGCCACCGCGGCCGGCTATCTTAGAAGACTGGTTAAGGAAAACGTTCCCTGGAATACACTCTTTCAAATTTTGAAGGTGGCAGGGGTAAAATGAAAGGTACGAAAAGTTATTTAAAAAACTTGTACAAAGACCAGACAGCAGTTATAAGAGTCGAAGTGCATGATTGGGAAGCGTATAAGGTAGGGTTCTAGCATTTCCCTTTGTATATTAAGCAAGCTGTTAAAAATGGAAGGAGAAATCTGGGGAGGGTTTTAAGCTTCAGGGAGAGGATTAAAAAACTTTCGGTTTACGCATGACATAATTCTTTAGAAAGGTGAACAGATGGGGCATAACAGCTTTGACATAATTGGAAAACGACATATAGACCATATCTATTTTTTCTCAATGCTACCGGTTTCGGTCAATTTACCATTATCAAGCGTTAGCAGAGATTAGCTAATAGCTTAACAAGTCGTAACACAAAAATTCAAAATTGTAAAATAAGTATTTGTTGTCATTGCTCTATTCATTGATATTACCATAGTGGCTGACTGCTACAAACCGGTAGCATTGAGAAGAAATAAACAGCTATGGTCGTTTTGCAATGACATAATTCTTTCAGAAAAAGTAAAGGATCTAGAAGAGCAGATGAACGAAATTGACATTATGTTGAAAGCAGGTTATAACGTGAACAGTAAAAAAAGAAAAACAAGAGTAATGGAATCTAGGGTAACTAAATCAGGCAATACTGAAGAAATTAAATTAGGCAATGTGGCAATGAGAGAAGTAGATGCGTTTTGTTATTTGGATTGCAAAATAACTTGTGATGGCTTGAGTAAGGAAGATATAAAATGCAGATTAGCTATCTACATCTACATGGGATACTCTGCAAATCACATTTAAGTGCCTGGCAGAGGGTTCATCGAACCACAATTATACTATTTATCTCCCATTCCATTCTCGAATAGCGCGCGGGAAGAAAGAACACCTGAATCTCTCTGTTCGAGCTCTGATTTCTCTTATTTTATTCTGATGATCATTTCTACCTATGTAAGTGGGAGTCAACAATATATTTTCACATTCGGAGGAGAATGTTGGCGATTGGAGTTTCGCAAGTAACCCACGCCTCAGTGATAAGCGCCGTTGTTGAAATGATTCCCATCCCAGATCCTGTATCATTTCCGTAACGCTGTCTCCCCTGTATCGTGACAATACGAAACGAGCTGCCCTTCTTTGGACAATTTCGATGTCCTCCGTCAAACCCACCTGATAAGGATCCCACACTGGGCTGCAATATTCCAAAAATGGACGGACAAGCGCAGTGTATGCAGTTTCTTTAGTAGTTCTGTTGCATCTTTTAAGGATTCTGTCAATAAAACGCAGTCTCTGGTTCGCCTTTCCCACGATATTATCTACGTGTTCTTTCCAGTTTAAGTCTGAAGTAATAGTGATTCCTAGGTATTTTGTGGAGTTTACGGCGTTCACATTTGATTGATTTATGTTGTAAACAAAGTTTAACGGATTTCTTTTCGTACTCATGTGGACGACTTCACACTCTCATTATTTAGAGTCAATTGCCAATTTTTACACCATACTGATATCTTATTCAGATCGTTCTGCAGTTGGTTTTGAGCTTCAGATGATTTTACTAGACGGTAAATGACGGCGTCATCTGCAAACAACCTAAGAGAGCTACTTAGATTTTCCCCTATATCGTTTATGTAAATAAGGAATAGCAGCACTACCTTGTGGAACGCCCGATATCACCTCTGTTTTAGTCGATGCCTTACCATCGATTACTACGAACTGTGTCCTCTCTGACAAGAAATCTCCTATCCAATTGCAAATTTGGGGCGATATACCATAACCACGCAATTTGATTAAAAGCCGTTTGTGAGGTACGGTGTCAAAAGCTTTCTGGAAATCAAGAAATACGGAATCGATTTGCGAGCCTTTGTCGATAGCACCCATCACTTCGTGTGAATATAGAGCTAGTTGTGTTTCGCATGAACGATATTTTCTAAATCCGTGTTGACCTTGGGTCAATAGATCGTTCTGTTCGAGATAATTCATAATATTTGAATACAGGATATGTTCCAAAACCCTGCTGCAAATTGACGTCAATGAAATAGGCCTGTAGTTTAGTGGGTTACTCCTACTGCCTTTCTTGAATATAGGTGTGACCTGTGCAACTTTCCAATCTTTTGGTACAGATCCTTCTATGAGAGAGCGGTTGTATATGACTGTTAAGTAAGGAGCTATCGCTTCAGCATAATCAGATAGAAATCTAATGGGTATACAATCCGGACCAGAAGACTTGTTCTTATTAAGTGATTTTAGTTGCTGCACTACTCCGATGATATCTACTTCTATGTTACTCATTACGGCATCTGTTCGTAATTCGAAATCTGGAATATTGGTTTCGTCTTCTTTAGTGAATGAGTTTCTAAAAGCTAAGTTTAGTAACTCTGCTTTAGTAGCGCTGTCATCGGCAGGATCGCCATTACTATCACGTAGTGAAGGTATTGTTTGTGACTTTCCCCGAGTATATTTAACATATGACCAAAATCTCTTTGGGTTTTCAGTCAAATTACGAGAAAGAGTTTCGTTGTGATAAATGTTGTAGGCATCTCGCATTGAAATCCTCGCTAAATTTCGAGCTTCTGAGTACAATCGCAAATCCTGGAGATTTCGTGTTCGTTTAAATTTAGTATGCCTTTTCCTTTGCTTTTGCAATAGTGTCCTAACCTGTTTTGTGTACCAAGGGGGATCGCCTCCTTCTTTTATTAATTTATTAGGTATAAAACTTTCAATTGCTGTCGATACCACTTCTTTGAATTTGAGCCACATCTGGTCTACACCTACGTTTAGTGTTAGAAACGAGTGGAAGCTGTCTTTCAAGAAGCAATGTATTTTGTTTCTATCTGATTTCCTGAACAAATATACTTTGCGTTTATTTTTGGTAACTTTGGGACTTCCGATATTCAATTTCGCTACGAGACAGCTCTGTGTTCACTAATACCTGTATCCGTTATGATGCTCGTTATGAGCTCAGGATTATTTGTTGCTAAGAGATCAAGTGTGTTTTCACATCCATTTACAATTCTAGTTGGCTCATGAACTAATTGTTCGAAGTAATTATCAGAGAATGCGTTGAGTACAATTTCGGACGATGTTTTATGCCTACCTCCTGATTTGAAAATATAATTTCGCCAACAGATCGAGGGTAAATTAAAATCACCACCTACTATTATCGTGTGAGTCGGGTACGTTTTTGTAATTAGACTCAGGTTTTCTTTGAACCTTTCTGCTATTGTATCGTCAGAGTCGGGAGGCCGGTAAAAGGAACCGATTATTAACTTCTTACGATTTTCGGGTACAACCTCTACCCATAATAGCTCGCACGAACTATCAACTTCAACTTCGCTACATGAAATACTACTTTTGACGGCGACAAACACGCCCCCACCTATTTTGTTTAATCTATCCTTTCTGAATACCGTTAGATCTTTTGAAAATACTTCTTCTGAACTTATTTCCGGCTTGAGCCAACTTTCGCTGCCTATAATGATGTGTGTTTCGGTGCTTTCTATTAAGGCTTGCAGTTCTGGAACTTTCCCGACACAGCTACGACAATTTACAACTGTTATACCGATAGTTTCCGGATCTACATTTCTCCTGTGATCCACCTGAATCCTTTGAGATTGCCCATTTTCTATTTCCCCGAAGCTCTTTATCCTAAAAAACCGCCCAGTCCACGCCACACAGCCCCCGCTACCCGTGTAGCCGCTTCCTGCGAGTAGTGGACTCCTGACCTATTCAGCGGAACCCGGAAACCCACCACCCGATGGCGCAAGTCAAGGAATCTGCAGCCTACACCGTCGCAGAACCGTCTGAGCCTCTGATTCAGACCCTCCACTCGGCTCTGTATCAGAGGTGCACAGTCGGTCCTGTCAACTATGCTGCAGATGGTGAGCTCTGCTTTCATCTTGCAAGCAAGACTGACAGTCTTTACCACTTCAGTTAGCCGCTCGAAACCTGAGAGGATCTCTTCAGATCCGAAACGACACACATCATTGGTACCGACGTGAGCCACCACCTGCAGTTGGCTGCACCCCGTACCCTTCATGGCATCCGGGAGGACCCGTTCCACATCTGGAATGACTCCACCCGGTATGCACACGGAGTGCACGTTGGCCTTCTTCCCCTCCTTGGCAGCCATCTCTCTAAGGGGCTCCATCACCCGCCTAACGTTGGAGCTCCCAACTACAAGTAAACCCACCCTCTGTGAAAACCCGGATCTTGCAGGCTGGGTGGTGACAGGGTGAGAGACACCATCCGACTCAGGAACGTCGTCCTGAGCAGACAGCGCCTCAAACCTGTTCGCAAGACGAACCGGGGAGGCCTCACGATCGGTCCCCCGGAATGTCTTGCGCCTCCTGCCACGCACTGGAGCAACCTCCCACGCAACCACGGGTGGGATGTCTGCCTCACTGTTAGCAGTTTCAGGGCATGTCGCTGCCGCAGGCCGATCGGTGGAGACGACGGGAGTCCGTTCGGTCCCCACCGCCGGCCAACAACAACGACGCCCATCGATCGCAGCTTCCAACTGTGCAACCGAGGTTAACACAGCTTGAAGCTGGGAGCGAAGTGTCACCAGCTCAGACTGCATCCGCACACAGCAGTCACAGTCCCTATTCATGATTACAGTACCAACAAAAACAAAAACTACAGTCGCGATCCGTTCAAAGGAAAACTAAACTGTTCTTTAGAACGCTGATGTGAATCCAATACGCACGACAGCTCAGTATAACTTTACAAATTGAGACGAGAAAGTGTAGACGAAAATCAAAATACTATACGTCGCTTCTAATCAGAAAACAAAGACAGACGACTGTCGCGACGCGATTCACACGGCGGAATAATACACTAACCAGATATTTAACGCGAATATGAATCAAACAAAAACGCGATCACACAATAAATTTAATGCACTCAAGGGAAAACGCACTGAAAAGTAAAAATATGTAGCTTCTAGAGAGAAGCCGGTTACACTTACAACTGATAAATTACTGCTACGCTACTGGAGAGGTGTGCTCTGGACGACGTCCGCTGGGCGACTCACACAGCTATGGGAAGAAAAGCGTTTCTGAAGAATCGATATTTGTTGACATCCAATATTAACTTAAATTTTATGAAGTCCATTCTGAACGGATTTGTCTTGAGTGTAGCATTGTATGGGATTGAAACCTGGACGATAAGGATGTTCAGACAGAAAAGATTTGGAAATGTAGTACTGAAGACGAACGCTTAAGAATACATCGGTAGAATGCAGAGGAAGAAGTGCTGAACAGATTTGGGGAGAAAACAAATTTCCAGCATATATTGAGAAATAGAAAGGATAGATTGATGGGAAATATTCTGAGACATCAATTTAGCACTGGAGGGAAGTGTCTTGGGGAAAAATCGCAGAGGCAGACCGAGACACGATTACATTAAGAGGGTTCGAAGGGCTGTAGTTTGCCATTCTTATTCATAGATTAGGAGGCTTGCACAGTGCAGGGTAGCTTGGAGAGCTGCATCAGATCAGTCTTCGGAATGAACAATACAACAATAGCTACCTATAAGGCTGCAGTGCAGCTGTGGTGACACGGCGCGGCTGAGAGCGCAGAGCAAAACAAAGCAGTGCTGCCAACACGCGCGGCGCAGTGACGCCGCAAGCAAGCTGCGCTGGGCGAATTAATCGCGTTTGTTGGTAGCGCGCTGGCAATAACGCTCCAGTGACTTAGCGGTCTGCATTAGGACAGCAGCACGCGGGCAGCGTTCGGCAGTTGCCGCGGGAGGCAGCCTCAGTTTCGTGCTCGGTATTTGTGTTTGTCATGTTGCAATGTTAACGAAATGCCTTCAGCCAACGCCTTGACAGCAGCTGTATCTAGTTGCGAGTCCTTTATGGGACTACTGGGACACATGTAGTCGACATTACACGAAGAATAATGACACACTATAGCAGAGGTCGGCAAGTAATCTTGGATGGGGTCCGGATACTTTTGAAAATTTTTGTCTAGGTCCAGAAGTAAAATTACATAGTCCTTATCATTTTCAGTCACAAACTAATATGAAATCCAAAAGATGTGAAATAAAAATGTATAATAATATAGTAAAACTTATATTATTTGCTATTTATTTATTTTTCTTTTCTCTCACTGGAAGTATTACATAAAATTTTTAGTCAAGTTTCTATTGAAAGTCCAGTAACAGGTCATACATTAAACGTACTATTTTTGCTTAATTTTGACTAAAATTTATGTAATACAATGAACTGTACGTATTTTTGTTTCAAAAATCAATGCCAGGAATTACTTTTGCAGTCTTCAGCCAGTCTCTTTCATCGTGATATCTTACTTCAGTCCGAAGACGAACTACGGAAGAACTTGGAGAGTCGAAGAGTGCAGTTTATTCGGCGCATATACAGGGGTCCGAAGGACAACAGGGTCGCCACTGGTGCCTTCATCTTGGCTTTTGAGAGTGATTCATTGCCCGAAAAGGTCAAGGTGATGGTTTACCGGTGTGACGTCCAACCCTACATTTCTCCCCCAATGCGCTGCTTTAAGTGCTGGAGGTTTGGCCACATGTCATCCCGCTGTGATGACAACCCCACCTGTCGGGTGTGCGGGCGTTCATCTCATCTAGACATCCCATGTACCCCACCTCCAGTTTGTGTTGACTGTGGCCAGCACCACTCTCCCTGCTCGCCACACTGCACAGTTCTTCAAAAAGAGAGAAAGATAATGGAGTACAAGACACTGGATAGGCTTCATATTCTGAGGCCAAGCGCAAATACGAAAAGATTCACCCTGTCAGCATGAATTCTACATATTCTTCAGCAACATCCGTGGTAAAGTCACCTCTGGTTCCATCTACCATCCTAGGCCCTCCAGCCCAACAGTTACCAGTTGCCCCCTAATGTCAGGGGGCGCCTCATGTTGCCCCCAAGGTCACTACTTTGGGAGCAACAAATACAACACCGCAGGGGAGAACGGTCCCCATCCCTGAGTCCCCATCCCTGAGTCCCCAGACGCGATGGACATTGAGGCTCTGCCTCCGCCATCAGCGACGGCAAACAATCTTGCAGGGTCCAATGAACCATCCCAATCTGCATGTCAGGAGCAACCAGGAGCAACCAGGAGCCTCTATGATCATGTAGTGGAACTGTGGCGGTTTTTTCCGCCATTTGTCCGAATTGCAGCAATTGTTGTGCAGATTTCTAGCATTCTGTATAGCCCTGCAGGAAACTTGGTTCCCTGCACAGAGGACCCCAACCCTTCATGGCTATCGGGGCTATTACAACAATCGTTCCATCTATAACAGGGTATCTGGGGGAGTTTGTATCTATGTTCTTACAACCGTCCCAAGCGCTGCTGTGCCTCTCAACACAACCCTGGAGGCAGTGGCTGTTCGAATCCAGGCAATAGAGGAGTTCACAATCTGTTCCCTATATCTTCCTCTGGATGTTGTTGTCTCTCCAGCTGACCTCACTGCTTTGGTTGCCCAATTACCCTCTTGGGTGATTTCAATTCCCACCACCCTCTGTGGGTAGGAACTGAGATCACAGGCCGTGGTAGAGACCTTGAGAACCTTCTCACACAGTCTTGAACAATGGGGCACCCACACACTTTAGCATGGCACATGGCTCTTCCTCCGCCATCGATCTGACTGTTTGTAGCCCTAGTCTCCTTCTGTATTTATCCTGGAAGGTTCATGACGACCTTTGTGGGAGCTACCAGTTTCCTCTCCTTCTGTCGCTCTCACACTTTCACTCTGCAGGACGCCTGCCCCGGTGGTCCCTCCATAGGGCTGACTGGCACGGCTATACTTCTACAGCTGTGGCTACTACTCCATTGCCAGATAACATCGATCTGGCAGTCCAACAACTAACTGACGACATTATTTCCGCCGCTGAAGCGACTGTCCCGACTACCACAGGCTCACTTCGGCACAAGTCGGTGCCTTGGTGGACGCGGGAGATCGCTAGCGCTATCCGGGAGCGGCGACAGGCGCTTCAACTTCATCGGCGCCACTCCTACATTGAACATCTGATTGCTTTTAAGCGTCTCCGGGCCCGAGTCCGGCGACTGATCCACCAGAGTAAGCGGGACTGTTGGGAGCGATATGTAGCCACCATAGGCTCCTGCGCCTCCTCTTGTCAAGTGTGGTCGCAGGTACAGCGCCTCTACGGGTACCGCCCACCAAGCGGAATCCCATCACTCCGAGTTGAAGGTGGTCTTTGTACTGACCCGACGGTTATTGCCGAGCTCATGGCAGGGCATTTTGCACGTTGCTCCGCAACCGCAGCCTACAGTGCGGAATTTCGCGCCCTCAAAGAGCGGGTTGAGCGGAGGCAATTGTCCTTCCGCACACGACAACGGGAAGTATACAATGCCCCACTTAGTGAGTGGGAGTTCCAGACTGCTCTAGCTGCATCCCCTAATACCTCTCCTGGCCCTAACCGTATTCACAGCCAGTTCATCCGTCACCTCTTAGCAGACTTTCAACGGCAGCTACTTGCCCTCTATAATCATCTCTGGGCGGAAGGCATTTTTCCGTCACAATGGCGGAGAAGTACTATCGTCCCAGTGATGAAACCAGGTAGACGCTGGGAGCTATCGCCCCATCAGTCTCACCAACGTTCTGTGTAAGATCCTCGAACGTATGGTTAGTCAACGGCTTATGTGGCTACTGGAAGATCGAGGTCTCCTGGCTCCACAACAGGGAGGCTTCCGTCAGGGCCGTTCCACTCTAGACAATCTCGTGTCCCATGGAATCAGCCATACATAGCGCTTTCACTCGCCGAGAACACCTTGTCGCAGTCTTTTTTGACCTCCGTAAGGCTTATGATACAACCTGGAGCCATCACATTCTCTCCACACTTTATGAATGGGGCTTACGTGGTCCCCTCCCAACGTTCATACCGAACTTCCTGTCGCTACGCTCTTTTCAGGTTCGGGTTTGCACCCCTCTTAGCTCCCCTCATGTTCTAGAGAATGGCGTCCCACAGGGCTCCGTTCTAAGTGTACCGTTATTTTTGATAGCTATTAATGAACTAGCCGCGGGAGTATGATCGTCTGTCTCTTCCTCCTTGTTTGCCGACGACTTTTGCCTTTACTTCAGCTCCAGTAGCATTGGCGTCACGGAACGGCGGCTGCAGGGAGCCATTCGAAAGGCCCAGTCTTGGGCCGCTGAGCATGGTTTCCAATTTTCGGTGCAGAAAACCCACATTATGCACTTTTATCACCGTCGGGTAGCTCATCCGGACCCTGAGCTATATTTGAATGATGAACCCCTTTCGCGTTGAGGAGACACACCGCTTCCTAGGCATGCTTTTCGATGCCGGCTGACCTGGATACCGCATCTTCGCCAAGTAAAGCAAAAATGCTGGAGACACTTAAACATACCCCGCTGCCTCAGTCACACCGGTTGGGGAGCTGCTCGCCGCACTCTACTGCAACTTCCCTTCTTTTTTCTCTAGAGTCTCTTCATATCCCTCTTACCTTTCAGTACCGTTCTCGTACTCCTCCTTGGGTCATTCCGCGCCTCCAGCTTCGGTTGGACTTGTCCCGAGACTCCAACTCTGTTGCACCGACGACTCTCCGTCAACAGTTCCAGGCCCTTCTAGATTCGTACCATAACGCTGAATTTATATACACCGATGGCTCCCTAGTTGATGGCCATGTTGGGTATGCCTATACCCACGGCCGGCATATAGAACAACGTTCATAACCCTGTGGGAGTAGTGTGTTTTCGGCGGAACTTGTCACCATTTGGCGGGCCCTTGAACATCTCAGAGCCTGCCCCGAGGAGTCTGTGGTTATCTGTACTGACTCCCTGAGTGATTTGCAAGCCCTTAGCCAGTGTTTTTCGAAGCATCCCTTGGTACGGTCCATTCAGGAAGCTGTATACAGTCTCGGTACATCTGGTAGCACTGTGGTCTTCCTTTGGACTCCAGGCCACATTGGAATAACAGGAAATGAACGTGTCGACCAACTGGCGGAGGAGGCTACTACCTCAACCATGCTGGAAATCGGTCTCCAGGAAAGGTATCTCCGGGCGGTGCTCAATCGGAAGGTATTAAGCCTTTGGAATACTGAGTGGGCTGAATCGAACGCACCGAATAATCTCCGTGCTGTTAAGCCTTCTACGGCAATGTGTAGGTCCTCCCTACGAGCCTATCGTAGGGAGTCCGTTGTACTCTGCCGACTACGCATGGACGGCCACCTCTTGCGTCGAGATGGCCCACAAGTTTGCCGTTGTGGCGCCCAGCTGACTGCGGTCCACATACTGTTGTATTGTCCGTTTTTAGCCGCTTTGCGGCAGTCCTTTAGCCTCCCAGTTTCGCTACCATCAGTTTTAGCTGACAATGCCTCCTTGGCTACTACTGTTATACATTTTATTCGCGCATCTGGTTTCTACCCTTCCATTTAATGAAAGGCGCTTCTGCCTGATTCAAAGACCCTCATTTTTACACTGTTTTTAAGTTAGTTGATAGCCTCTACCTTTTCGGTGTTGTCCGTAGGTTACTTTACCTTAGTTTAAGTAGTTTGTAAGCTGATGACCATGCAGTTTGATCCGATAGATTTACAAACATTTGATCATTTAACCTACGGACAACACACACGTCCATGCCAGAGGGAGGATTCGAACCTCCAACGTGAGAGACCGCGTGATCCGTAATGTGGCACTTCAAACATGTCGGTTACTCCCGCGCGGCTAGTTTCTCAATGACACCGGTCGTATGTCACTAGTACAATGGTCGTTCTAGATATGTACTTGGATCTCAGTCGGTGTCCCCGTGTGTTCTTCTCTGACTGCTTTAAACTGCTATATTGCCTTCTACGCTGCCATCACAACAGCGTCCCTTCGAATACGCAATTGTTCTCTGCGTACACGGCTACCATCTTTCACCCCCTTGTTGACGGTGTCATTTCTGAATTCACACCAGAGGTCTTTGCCTAACAAATGTTTGATTGATTTGATTTAATGCATATACTGATGCAATTGTCACGTTATACCAGCATCTGTTGCTATATTGGCAGTAATGAATCTTGTGCTGGGAAGACACGGTTGTCTAAGTGTACGACTCCACATAGGTGTACACTGTGCTTCCGTGTTGTGTACGCCGAAAGTATCTAATATTTTATTTTTGACGAATGGATATTATATCTCGCGAGTTCATCTTAATGCCCTTTAGTGGCAGATGCAGGGTGCAGTTCGACCCGTACGTTTTGATGTATTATAATGATGTCCATCGGCGGCGAAACGCGTCATTTTATATAATAATACAGAAAAAAAATTTCTTTACAATAGTGGACTGCTTTCTCTTAAAACAATACTGAAATTCAGTTGTTAAACCAGGCTGCCAAAATGGAGTGGAATCAGTACTCTAAGTATTGTTGAAAAACGGCCGGTGCAGATGCGTCGCCAAAACTTAAAAAATAAGTTATGAACAAAATAATTTGGGCCTTTATACCGGTACTGCAAACACTTTAAAACAATGGGGCACGCAGCAGGTGATTGAGATGTCTTTGGTGGAGAAGAAGTAGATGAAACAAACGCCGACTGTTTCTTGCGGACTAGGACGATTAGTGGATTTGAAAGTTCCTACTATAATGTATTGGTGTATTGTTTAGTAACGTTGGCTACATGAGGAAACACACCCTCACGGTCCGAAATTGGGTAAGTTTCAGTGGGCTTATTGCTCCTTGGAAAACGACCAAACTGTATCACACCTCCGCGGCAGAAGTAACCCTCATCTGACTAAATACGGCGTCGGGTGCTTCTCAGTCATGGAGTACGACAGTCAAGGGAGTATGATATTGTTTATCGTCCCGTCGATAACGAGTCAGTTAGAGTACTATACCGAATGGAAGAACAATAAGAAATAAGTTGCTTCGCTTTCCTGAATCCTAAATGCGATTTGTTCGACGGGCATTTTAACACTGTGCATCCTATTCGTGGTTGCACTTCCTTGACCAGTATGTCACCTCGCTTTAGTGGTGGTTAAAGAAGAGTCTTGGCACACTAACATGTTTGATGATTATGTCGAACTGTTAGACTGCTAGTCCCAACTGACAAATATGTTATCACTGGCACTGTCGTGTAACTTCATTTTCTAAGAGCGTGCTTTGACGATAGCAACTCAACAACGCACGCTTAAATGATGAGAAACTCCACACTCCATCGTTATTAGATGCCATCGCTCATATGCTAACTCCGAATGTAAACAGGAATGTTAGCAGTTTGTAGCAAAGCGATCAGATTCGATGCAGTAACAGGCACTTAATGTACAAATTTAAACTAACACTCTAGACGAATGTGAATAGAAACCAGATTACGCAAGAGATTAGAGGCGTACTAATGCGCTGCTCGCACATTTAGAGCTAAGGGGCTGCATGGCAATCCCGACTTTTCCACTCACATCTTGGCTTCCTTAGACTATTCCAGTGAATCGTTGAACAAAGATACTGCCGCTCCTCCTCCTGCCTCTGTGACGGTAAAGAAGACAATACCCACCGTCTCTACAACTCTCCTCATCGACAGGGTACTTAATCTAATGAAAAACACTTCAGGAAGGTCCGACAGACTAAATTTTCGCCCGCGTCCCTCTCACGTATCTTCCTTTCGTTCACATTTCCTTTGTCTCCCTCGTCTTGCAGTCACTATGTAGTCTATAGATTCCCTCGTAACCGAATATCGGTTGCTACCAGAATAAACAGCTAAAGGCACGAAAGGACCGTACTCATAGGGTAAACTCCCCATCGCGTCTCTCTTCCATATTTAGTGGTAGGATAAACACCTAGCACGAGAATACGAAGAAGTTGTACGGAACTGTGAAAAACAGCAATAGAAACAGTTGACGCTCCAAGTTCTAGACATACAGCATCGGTCTATGCTATCTTACCTCCTGTTTTTCACAACATTGTGAACTGTCCGTCGGCCAGTGACATCTCTCATCTCTATTAGAAGCCTTGGCAATGACATTCTTTAAGTCACAGAATGTGAGTCATGTGGTTTCAACACAAGAGCGTGGCCAGTGAATGTAAGGAATATTGAGTGCAGGAGTGGTGCTCACGGAAATCTTACTGGAATGAAAACAACAAATAGACGTGAGCTAGGTTCTCACACTAATCAGCTTCGTCTTCCAAAATTCGACAACAGTTCAAATTCCCTTGGATATATGCAGCATTTGTTGGTGTACATGTGACAAATAGCAAAACCGTTGAATCAAATTATACTGGCGTCTCTTACAGCCCACTTTAGGCTTTCCTAGAGTTTCATGGATTTTGTAACTATTTCGGACTAAAATTGTGATAATATAAAACTAAATACAAAAAGATTATAATATTTAATCAAATAATACTAAATTAAGTATAAAAAATAATACTTCTATACATTTAATTTGATATTATTTTTAAAATATTGCCTTAATCAAATATTTTTTTATTATTGTAATGTCACTTTTACAGAGCACGTTAAATCAATACATCAACTCTTGCTTTCTTGCTTCTTCTTCCATTTTGACCACATTAATTTCATGCGTTCTGATCTCTGCTTTCGAATCTCCTCGATGTTGTGAGGCTGCTTTCTTTTCCTTTCTTCTTCTTGCCTGAAGATTTCTTTCTTTATACTTGTATACGTTTCTGTTGAGTGCGTCCATTATGTCAATGTTAGCTTCTATGATATCATTTAAAGACTTTCTTTCCCCTTCTTGTTTATGGATAGCCACTCACCAAAATATTTGAATGACTTAACTATCTTGATTTGGCTTTGATTTATGATTAGTTTCTCTGGGCAATTTTTTACATTCGTTATAAACTCTCTCTTTGTGAAAGAAATATGTGCCGGCCGTGGTGGCCGAGGGGACTGAGACGCTCCAGTCACGGTCTGCACGGCCACTACGCTCGGGCATGGATATTTGTGCGGTCCTTAGTATTAGTTAGTTCATAAGTAGTTTGTAAATTTAGGGACTGATGACCCCGTAGTTAACTCCTAAAAGCTATACAAACATTTGAATCATTTGAGAAGAAATTTGTAAACCGACTTCTCTTGCTTTCTGCCGGCCGCGGTGGCCGAGCGGTCTGCGGCATGCCAGTCACGGTCTTCACGGCCGCTGCGGTCGGAGGTTAGAATCCTCCCTTGGGCATGTATGTTTGTGCTCAAATGTTCAAATGTTTGTACAGCTTATGGGACTTAACTACGGGGTCATCAGTCCCTAAACTTACAAACTACTTATGAACTACTTACGAACTAGGACAGCACAAATATCCATGCCCGATGGGGGATTCGAACCCCCGACCGTAGTGGCCGTGCAGACCGTGACTGGAGCGCCTCAGTCCCCTCGGCCACCGCGGCCGGCTATGTTTGTGCCGTCTTTAGTATGAGTTAGTTCACAAGTAGTTTGTAAGTTTACAGACTGATGACCCCGTAGTTAAGTCCCATAAGCTGTACAACCATTTTTGATCTCTTGCTTGCTCAATTAGATTTTCAATTTGGATTTTGTTATTCTTCGGTGTGTCTGTGATCAGAGCAATGTCATCCGCGAATGCCAAGCAATCTACATAGATGTTATCATTTTGGTTTCCTAATTTGATGCCTTTCGTATCGGATTTTCTCCATTCACTTATCACTTTTTCAAGGGCGTAATTGCCGCGACGGATTAGCTGTGGGTACTGAAACGACGTGCTACGGTGCGCGCGGCCGTTCGCCATCGGGGGTTCGAGTCCTCCACACATGGGTGTTTGTGTTGCCCTTAGGTTAGTTTAAATTAGTTTAAGTAGTTTGTATGCTAAGGACTGATAACCATGCAGTTGAGTCCGATTGATTTAAAAACATTTGAAGGGCGACAACCCGTCTCCCTGCTGACTTCTATTTTTATTTCAAAGATTTTGGTGAATTCTCCCACAGAACCGGACCTAAGATGAGGTGTTTCTCAATGTGTTTTTAATAATGTTTGTACTCTTTGGATCTAGGCCGAATTCTTTTATAACACTGATAAGGGATTCTCTATCGATGGAATCGTAAGTTTTCATGAAATCGACAAAGGTATCAGTTGTGTCTTTGTTTCTCGGTTTTCTCATCTGTAGAATGGTTTTTAGATTCCATATCTGTTCAACACATGATCTATTTTTCCGAAATCCACCTTGGTATTCCCGTATCTGTGGGCCTAGTTGATGTTCCGCCTGATTGAATAGTGCTGTAGAAAGCACTTTATAGGTTACTGGCAGAAGTGTATCCCCCTATATGTATTGTGATCGGTTTTAGGGCCTTTAGTGTGTAGAGGATGTATAACGGCAGATTTATAGTCTTCCGGAGTTTCTTCTTTGTCGCAGATTTCATCTATTGTTTTTGAGTTTAATAATGATGTCATCATCTAGAGCCTTCCACAACTCCGCCTTAATTCCATCTTCCCCGGATGCCTTATTGTTTGTAAGACATATATGATTCTTTAAATTCTTTAAATCTGGGGCATCGAATTGTTATTATGAGGATAATTTTCAGTAAAACTGAATTTGGTTTAAGGTTTATGACAGTTGTGTAAATCTTCAAAACATTTTACCATTATGTCACAGTTATCCTGTTTAGAATGGGCCTTTTCGTTAGTTTTGGGGTCGCTAATTGTAATGTTGGCGGTATAAATTTGGTTAGTTCTGTCTTAAACAGTTGGTAATAATGTCTCGTCTATGCCGTTTGAAATCTTCATTGATTTGGTGTAGCTCATTCATGATGAACAACCTCTTTCTTAAAAAATTGTAGTGGCTTCTCTTTTATACGTGGTTTTCTATGCTTTCCTTATTTTTGTTTGCATTCCACTTTTCTGTCGTTCTTGACACCATGTCTGTTTCTTTTACGTTTGTTAGGGGGTGCAGTTCTGATTGCTGCTTCGATGATGCCATTTTGGAGTTCATTCCAAGATTGGAATCCCTAGTTTTGCAAGACTTTTACTTTTAGATAACTGACATAAGTTTTTAATGCAAAACATATTATACTGGCATCTTTATATTATACCTAATATTTAAATATTATGTCCACCGCATTGCCTTATTGGTACAATATTCTTATCATTTAGCGCAGCGATTGCCTCTTTTACCTTCTTTATCCTTGTATTTCATCAAACATTTTTTGTAATTGTTAAGCTTATTTTGTATTTTTCTTCAGTACATATTCGCGATATTTGACGTTCTCTTGGTCGTCTTCCAATAATTATATTGTTATTATGATAGTAGAGCCATATGAAGTTTTATATCTTTATACGTGTCTTCCAACTTTATTGTGTCTGAGGGTGCTGTAGGTTGTTTGTTGTTTGGAAAGCTTATGGGACTTACCTGCGGGGTCATCAGTCCCTAAACTTACAAACTACCTTATAATAAAGACGGCACAAACATCCATGCCCGAGGGGGGATTCGAACCCCCGACGGGGAACGGCCTCGCGCATCACAGCATAGCACCTCAATGCGCTTGACCACTCTGCCACGGCGATGCTGTAGGTTCAGGTGGTGGGTCGTGACTAGCAAGGATATGGACATGGGTCAGTTACTAAATGAACTGATTAGTCCATATGAACTTTTATTACAGATGTAAGATCACCGTTATTTGTCAAATTCATCCTAGCGGAAGAGAGCCAGGTAAGAGCTTCCTTCAAACATATAATTCTAGCCATAAGAACCAGTTAAAGGGTTCGCGTGAACTACTGACTACTTCCTGCAACAGAATCTTGTTCCACAGCGCAAAATTTAGAAATATCTCAAAATTTACTTTAGCAGCAAGAAGACAAAGAGAGGTGGCCGACACGCGTTGTAGATTACGAGAACTACACACAATCAATAATATACAAGCCACCGCGAACTAAACCATTTCATGAAGGTGGCTGAGAGAACATTTATGGCGCAACGGAATTAAAAATATGATAATTTGCATATGAATTTGCTATCAGCACTGGTTAAAAACAACATTAAATAAAATGGAGGGTATTTATTAACTAACATTCATGAGTAGAATAAAATTTCACTGGGAATAACTTATTTATTCGGTTCAAACATGAGCAAATTGGGGAGGCAATATTGTTAAACAATAAAAATGCATCCCATTGAAAATTAATTTAAAGTAATCTGAACTGAACATTGTCGGATGTGGGATTCACAATCAATAAGCATTCAGCCACTCACACGCGCGAAGCTAAGCGAAACTCACGCAACTCAGTGTGCTGATTCTTGCTCCCATTGCAAATCAATTTTAGCTTGTTTGTCGATTGCAAAGTGGTTGGATACAGATGCAAAGTTGAGGTTCATACAAAAGATACTGAAGACTTCCTCGTAGTTGGGTTTATATTTTGAGACACTTATATATACATATTTAATCTTAAATGTTATTTCAATAATAATGATCCATCAGATTAAGATTGTGAAACATTAATTGTGACGTCATTCCAGAAAGAAAGGCAGTATTGGAAAACAAATGACGTGATTGTGAAAAAAAAATCACTTATAACGATCTTGTGCAGCCATATGAAGATAAATTAATAGTTTCTGAGGAAAAGATTTAAACCAGGAATAATTACGCGTTATCTGCGTAAGGAGGGATTGGCGGTCACACTATCATGGCGGCAACCAATCAGATGACATCTTCCACGAAAGTGTCGCACTTTCCCACGCATAGGACCTGATGCAACCTCTTCCCACCGTCAGCTCTCCTGTACCACTGCTGACATCACGGGAAACCGCGATAACTCTCGGGCTAAACCGCGCATAACAAAAATTTAGATTAGGGACTATAAAAGCCGGAACGCACACGAAATGTTGCGCCTGGACCGTTGACTCTTTCTGTTTTCCTCCTGTTTCACTTCCATACGCCTCCTTCCTGTTTTCATGTTTTATCCGTGCTCAGATTTTCACGCGCTTCTCACTGAGCCGACTTAGGACTAACTCTGAGGGCGGAGCGACGGTGGTTTCCGTTGCGAGTAATAACATCGAGCCTGATGACCGCAGCAAGGGGTCTGCAGCCCGGTGGCTGCGAGGGCAGCGAAACGGCGCTATCGATTCCTGCTGGCCGGCCGTAACACGAGGAATTAATCCTTTGAGAGCGCGCACTCTTTGAAGACGCGTCGCGCATTGTGCGGAGCGCGACCGCAGGCGG
The DNA here is from genome assembly GCA_026315105.1 of Locusta migratoria. NCBI lineage: Eukaryota > Metazoa > Arthropoda > Insecta > Orthoptera > Acrididae > Locusta > Locusta migratoria. The sequence continues at coordinate 433,781,312 of CM048747.1, forward strand.
CGGGGCGGCGACCTCGAGGGCGCGTCGTCCGCTGCTAGCCGCAAAGTGCGCCAGTTGCGCGACAGCGCGAGGCCGTCGAACCGAGAGGTCTCACTTGTAGCAACGACCGGGCACCACTTTCGCTTTTAACTCAACACGCAAACGGCATACTTGCGAAACAGTTCGAGCGCCCATTTAATGGAATTTCCACGAATCATTTTTCCGTCACAGCCCATTTCACATTGAGTATTGCAAATTTAGAATAAAAAATCGCACTGACGTGTTTTACGGCCCATTTTAGATTTTTAGTTTTATAAGTTTTTGCAAACATTTTGGACCAAAATAATACAAATTTATTTAATAAATGTCTGAAAACCCTTTTAGGAAGAAAATGTAGGGAGTGGCGGGTTCCGAACCTCTGACCTTTGGCGTCAGAGTCCAACACCTTGCCCACTACGCTACGGCTATCAGTCGAAAGATAAGTCTATTAATCTCATACTATTGATGGCCGTTGTTTACTGATGCTAATATGGCATTTGTAGACAGTAGATTATCATTTATCGTACGAAGAACGATATGTTTTTGTTAATTCTTCAGTGCGCCATTGATATGTAATGACAACGTGTTAAGTTAAAATAAAAAATCATCAAATACGCAACGCAAGATGGCGTATGCCAGGGAGAGTGCTGGGCGAGGAATGTCACATGATATCTCCGAACGGCTGGTTTTAGTTAATTCAGTGGAGGGTGTCAAATCTCCGTTATTTTTGCAAAAATGTCTCAAACGATACGAGATATGAAAAAAAACAAGGAAGCTAAGTTGTAGAGAATTTTCGCCTCTACCAATTAGGTTATTCAATTTTCATGTCAGATGAACGGTTCGTTTGCAATTACAATTATATTACAAATGGTTTTTTTTTTTTGGTGTTACAACCGTATTTTTGTCCGAACAATTTTAAAAATGGACGTTCTAGTCTCTGGCGGCTTACAATCATGTCTGTAAAATTTGGTGCTGATCGTCTTAAAAACAGGGAACACGTTAAGGACAGACAGACAGACATACATCCCAAAATCGCCGTTATTTTTACAAATATCTTTGAAACGCTAAGAGATATGAAAAAAAAACATAAGTTGTAGAGAATCTTCTCCTCTACAAATTCGGTTATTCAATTTTCGTGTCAGATGAAAAGTTAGGCCGTTATTTTAATGTAAATTTCGAGCTGTCAAAAGACGATCGCAAAGGCCCGCTTTTAGTGTTACTACCGTAACCTAAAGTGGGCCAAAATTGTCTTTTTATTTATTATTAGAGTTCAACGTCCCGTCGACAATGTCATCGATTGTCTTTCTATGGGAATGAATCTGACTTACATTTTGGATAGGAGGCAATTAGGAGAGTAAGTGCTGGTGGTAACTTACTGAAAAGTGGACTTTTAATTTATGACCCTATGGCGGGGTCGAAGATACAAGGTGGATAGAGAGTCTGATAAAAATAATTGGAATGTATTTTTGCAAGTTATCTGTCTCTCTAACACTTTCTCTCTCTCGGGTGTGTTACCACCACACTCGTACCAACGTCGCAAGATTCAACTGCGTAGCACTGCTCGCGAGGGCCGTGAAACTACATGCATCGTCAGTGCGTGTAGAAGGGATGCCATTTGTTTCATAATATTTATTTATTTGTCGAGAAACAACAAGCGACATATGTAACACTTTCCATGATCCTAGTGTATTTGAATTCTAATAATTGAAAAATATAAAGTCTTAACTGCCTGACAGACTATTTTAAGAGCGCGATTGTCCTGGCTGTTCACGCGAGAGCCGTCTGTGCTGGACTGCCTGTAACTGGGCAGTGCTGTCCCCGCGTAGCAACAATTTTGGCGCGAAGCGCGTTTTCTAGAACTTCCACATTCAACTGTTTTTTGTTAATTCGAGCAAAATTACATAAACGAAACATATCACAATCAAACATTAATCACATAAAATCACGTTGGAACCAATCAGAATACGTCTAGCCAGTGTTTTCACAATTTCTCACTGGAATGCGATATGTAACACCATATGTTATCTTTTCCCATCCATTCCAACTATGACGATATGTACAAGCTATGAAATTTCGTAGTAATTAAATACCTAATGCCATGAACCAGCCATCCTGCCGGCCGCGGTGGCCGAGGGGACTAAGGCGCTACAGTCATGGTCGGGGGTTTGAATCCCCCCTCGGGCATGGATATTTGTGCCGTCCTAGCTCGTAAGTAGTTCATAAGTAGTTTGTAAGTTTAGGGAATGATGACCCCGTAGTTAAGTCCTATAGACTATATAAACATTTGAACATTTCCAGCCATCCTACAACCCACTTTTGTAATTTAGATTTTTGATATTGCTTGAATTCAACTAGCACACGGTTAGTTTCTCTACTATGACAGTTGTTTTCTGTCCTTCCTCTTTTTTGCTGATTTCGAGCTCGACCCGACAATGCGAATTTTTTTTCTTCTTCGGAATTAAAGTTGAAAATATGCGAGAACTGGAACTAATTATTATTCAGTATAAGCCTGGTTGACACGTTAGTGACTTGGCTCCACCAACGTTAAAACCTTGACCATTTATCTTTATATGTCTAACAAGGAGACCTTCAGGTCTGACAAATTCAGTGTGGGGTGAGGGTTCACATTTTACTATTGTGCGTCAGAGGTGTCCTCGTTTGTGCAGCTGGTCGTGTTCACCGCCAACACCTTCCACTATGGTGCTAGTCATCTGATGTTTTACGTTGATTGAAACCGGTCATGAAATAAATAACAAATCTGCGATCTGGACTGTTTTAATTTTAACCACTGTTTTAAGATCGCTGTTTCTCCATCATGCTTTCTAAATTTTCTTACAAGGAGATCACATGGGTATCTGATTTTAGAATTTCTTTATATTTATGGTACGTGATGTTCTGATCTTAAATAACAATCAGCCAAAGATATTCAACGCGACTCCCAAAAATTCGAGATAAAATCGACGTTGAAGTTTAGAAAAGTACACGTAAGTACCAATAATTAAAAGAATCACAGTACCTGTCGGTAGAGTTCTGGCCTTATAGCTGTAGAGTCGGTGGTTCGAATCGCACTTGGCCTTTTTTTTTTTTCGTTTTGATATTCGTTTACACAAAACATTTTGGGATCTCTAATTCCACGTGTTTTGTTTACGTGAGTGTATACGAGCTGAAAACATTGTCGTTACATTTTGGGATCTCTAATTCCACGTGTTTTGTTTACGTGAGTGTATACGAGCTGAAAACATGGTCGTTACGTAAAACGATGGCTGAGTAGGTCAGTTGCTTGGAAATCCATTATTAGCTATGTAGATGACTTTCCAAAATAGTGTCGTAGCTCTTCGCAAACTGTATAATCAAAGACTATCGTCGTCAACTCATAGTGAAGCCAATACTGTAAAAAATGTAACTTACTTTTTTTTATTTATTGACACTATGATTATTAACAACCTTGTATAAAATATATAAAATTATTAATAAAGAAAAACACGTGCACTTATCGTAAAAATTGACATTAGACATTAAAATTGTGTAAGTTTTAGAACACAACCAAAAAATTTAAAAATCCTGTCGCGACAGGATTCGAACCACCGAACCTAAGGTTGTAAGGTAAGAATACAATCACCTGAGCTACACCAACAAGCGATGAATTTCATTCAGTGATTGCTACTTGTACTTACGCTTACATGCAGAAATTCAAAGTCGATATTCTCCAGAATTTTTGAGAGTTGCGTCGAATGGCTTTGGCTGATTGTTATTTGAGTTCTGATCTTCACGAACCATAAATATCAAAAAATCCTAAAATCCTATCCCATGTGGTCTCCTTGTTAGACCAATAGATTGTCAAGCTTGCAAGTTTCATTGCATTTCTTAATTTTTGTTTCTATGTGTATTTGTTTCTTTCCCCTTCCCTCTCTACCCCACTCCTGCCATAAAACGTAATCAGACCCCTCCCCCCTCACTTCCATTACCATATATCTTCCATCCTTTATGGTCTTGCCTAACACACTGCATTACAAACGCCAAGGCCTCTCCTATTAATTTTAATCTCTCTCACAATTTTAACGGATACTCCTCATTCTTCCCTATCACAAGGCGGCACCCTCCAACAACGTCCCACTACGTCCTCAATCTCGTTATTCTCACATATTTCCTTATAACATTAGTGTTCTACATCGATGCCCCCGCCTCTCTCCCAATACGAAGGTTAGATCGTTTCCTATTTTAACTATGCCATAGTTGTTGCATTGTGATAGTCTCTTGATTATAAACATATTTATTGTGTTGCAATGTACCAGATAACAATCAGCAATTTCCAGAATGCTGTTTTACTTATACGGCCACTGATTTTTCAGTCTCACACACAAGTTTTTATTAATAATTGCTGCTAACTACTTCTTTACTGTTTTTCTCAGTACTGCACTTAGTGAACCATTTTACTGTTCGCTATTGCCGGCCGCGGTGGCCGCGGGGACTGAGGCGCTCCAGTCACGGTCTGCACGGCCACTTCGGTCGGGGGTTCGAATCCCCCTCGGGCATGGATATTTGTGCCGTCTTTAGTAAAGGTAGTAGATAAGTAGTTTGTAAGTTTAGGGACTGATGACACCGTAGTTACGTCCCATAAGCTTAACAAACATTTGACTGATTTGTTTGCTATTATATGATAGATACTTATTTACCCTGACAGGTGCCGTGCCATAGTCGCACAAATCTTACTACATCTACCAGTGCCGAAGGTTTCACATTTGCCGCCAGCACGCTATTAAAATTTGGCAAGCCCTATCGACATTTACAACTTGATACCCTATCTTACAACCTATCTCATACCCTATCTCGCTTCACGCGCGTCATTTCTGTCTGGTGCATATGCGTGGAATCGCACCGAGTACTATCCGGCATGCATCGCATTATATCGGTGGGCGTGAAATAGTACGGGGCTGCAAATAATCAAGCTTTGGGCGTTGCTGCATAGGTGGTCACCGCGGGTATATCGTGTGATCCTTTTGTGTCCTCGTCACTCTGTGGATCCAGGCATGTCCCATGCTTCTTGCTCCAGCTACCATCCCGTGTCGTAAATCCTCTAATTCCAGCCTACAGGCTCCAGCCTACGGAATCTTTCACACATGAATCACCGGCATTTTGTACTCGTGTACGCGCCAGTACTGCCACCCGTATCTGCTTATCGCTATCACCTGGCTTAGCACGTCAGCGCGGTTGCAGGACTACGAACTCAAAGCTTGAGTCCTGCTGGACGCGGCGGATTCCACCCTGATCAGCGCCATCCGTCACCGGCCCATTCCCCCATTTAAATGTGGGGCACCTCAGGCTGGCCAACGCTGCGCCGCCAGGGCCCACAAAGCTGCCGCGCACGTGCGTTGCGCGCGCGTGAGAAATTGTTAAGAGCACCGGGCGGCGGAAAAGCGGAGCTTTAATCTCAGGGAAAATAAATGGAAAAGCGGCGCTCCCGGCGGACGACCAGTAAATCAGCGGGGAGCATTGTCTGCCCGGAAACAATCGGTGCCGCGAGCCCGGCGAAAGAACGCGGCGGGAAATAGGGCCGCCACAATTAAAAATACAGTCCGCCGCGGTGCGGGCCGCGGACCGCACAATACGCTAAGTGCGGCGTACGCGGGGGACCGCGCCGGTCAAAATCATTTCTGTGTATTTATCTAAGTTCCGGCGATGCCCGCACACAATGCGCCAAGGACTCGAAATGCTGCAATACACCCAGCGGTAAATGCATTGAAGTCTCCCCGAAGAATAGGTCCACGATGCAGAGGAAGTCCCGGGTCTAATGGCGCATTATAAACCGACGAGAATTTGTTTAAAAACATGCGGATGGACGTCATTCTTGTAGCATTAAATGTAATCAGAGACGCCACTTCCCGTAATGAACTATTTAAAGTAATGGTATGCGATCGATACACTGCCTCTTCGCGGTCTAAGACTTTTATTTCACGCAAATTTCGAATGTAGCTCCAGAATCACGGTTTTCACTTTCTATCAATGCCTGAATGTCGTCCTACTCTTTACACGTATATCAAAAGTGTAAAAAGCATGGACTTATATACAGTGGTCTCCAAAATACAAGTTGTAATATCTCGGCCGGGGATGATTTTGTTCAGCGACATTGCCAATGGAAGTGTTCGCGCACGCCAAACCGGCGTCTAGCACCACCACCTAGAGAGAAGGCCGCGGCGCTCTCGTGTGACGTCAGAGTAGGTTGCGCGGGCATAGCTGACTGACTCGCTACTTCGTCATAGTGGGCCGTGCCCCAGCGGCTAACCAGTCAGCTAAGCGCACGGAATCTACTCTGCTTGACATCACACGAAATGCGCCGCGGTCTTCTCTCTAGCACCCCGTTTACATGGGCTCCCAAAACCGGATTTCGTAAACCGATTTTCCAATTCCGCTCTTGGTTGGTCATGTAAACACTCCAAAATCGATTATGGAAATCCGCTTCTCTGAAGCGGTTTTCCAGTTCCACAATCGATTTTCGTGCCCATGTAAACGCAACCGTTTATGAAGCATTCTTGGCTTGTCAGAATTTTCGGCACATATGGACAGAGTGTTTTTTTCTAATGTGAAATAAAAGTGTTAATATTAGAGTGAGCATGAATCTGTGTATTTAATTAAAGAAAAATAGCGATTATGCTGACTAAATCGGGGACTGAATCAGCTGTTTTTCAGCCGCCATCTTAAGTGGATTAGGAAATCCGATTCAGGCTGTGCCATGTAAACACGGCAGCGAAAAACGGTTTACGAAAATCGGTTTCCGTCTTCCGGAAGATGTGTTACATGTAAACGTAGTGTAGGTAGTGTTCCGTCTAGCCGGCCCAGGGGAGGACACGGAGCCAGCAGGAAGCATCCCCAACTTTCACCTTCGTCAACTGCCGTCGCGCCGCATTTTCTCACGCCAGGGGGCAGCCTGGCGAAATGCCGAGGCTTTCTCGTAAGAATGTACACGGCGAAACCAGCCGGACCACAGATAGACAGCGGACACAATTGCGTGTGTACAGAGAAAACCATTGTCCGCAGCTACCAGAGAACTCGTGTCCAAAAAAGCGATGGAAGTAGACAATCAAACCCCTCTAGTGCACTTTTGCGTGAATGGGAGAGAGCCTGTCTTGCAGTATAGATAAAGTGGTACCACCAAAACAATGTTTCTGGCCAGGGAGAAAGACCCTGATAAATGACATACCAGACAGGCCTAACGCAGACAGCTGCCACAAAGATTTCTATTGAGCGAAGAAGGAATGGAGAAGATAGACGCCAATTCACAAGTTTCTTCTCAGCCCACAGAACATTTCGTAAAAACAGCGATCATCTATTTGATGACACTGTAAAACCATCCCAATCATAGAGCCAAAGAGACGCGAACTTGGAGGACAAGCTGTAGATTGTGAGGGAACCGCCAAAGTGGACACTGAATCCGACGCCGGAGGCAGCTCTCGCCTTGTCAGACGCAGCACTTTGACGCATTCGCTCGGGTACGCGCCGCGCCATACAGCTGCAGAGCCAGGGAGCACGGAAGAGGCGTGGGGTATGCTGCCACAACCGCCGCCACCGCACCGCTCCGAACCAACGCCTGACGCCCACGTCAACCTTTTTACTGGTGAAATAGGAAATTGCCTCCCCCATTCCTGTCCACGTCTGAGTCGTGTCCATGCCCAGTCAAATCGGCGCTGAGAGATTATTGTTATTCAAATCTTGTAATAAATAAAACAAAATTTAATGTGGTAATCATCTGTGCAATCCTGTTCGTAAATCAATCCCTTGAATGAAATTTTCATACGAGCCTTGTTCCATAATCGTATCATTATATTTTTATTTTATTTTACTGTAATGTGGAGGTTATTCAGCGAGAGGTTCGATTTACTACAAAGTGCAAGTGGGAAGTTTACGAATTTGTGTTCATTTTGCTGGAAAACTGAATAAACAGGAGATCCCATGGTAGAGGAGCACAGAATGGAAAGCCGCGGCGGAGAGGCCGAGCGCATTGAGGCACTATGCTACGAAGCGCGAAGCTGCTCCCCCTCGGGCATGGAGGATGTTTGTGCCGTCTTTAATATAAGTTAATTCATAAGTGGTTTGTAAGTTTAGGGACTGATCACCCCCCGTAGTTAAGTTCCATAAGCTCTACAAATATTTGAACAGAATAGAAAATACAAAACATTCCCATCAGTTCTTTTTTTTTCAGGTTATTTGATCTGTACATATACAAGTGCATACCGACAACTAACTAATTTGGCCAGTATGGCAGCAATACAGGTCTCACAAGATTGCTGTGAATAATGTCATCAATCTCGTTTTGAGGCAACAAAATTCATATTCACTGAAGTGATGCTTGCTGGAGTGGTTTGTGGATGCTCTCTCTCTCTCTCTCTCTCTCCAGCGGTTGTCAGTCATCCTGTATGACTTTCAAGTCGGCAGAGTGAGCAGATCATACCCTATGTTCAATATGTAAACAATACGAAAACATCAACCACCTGTCGTCTACGAGGCTTAGTATTAACGTCCATCGGATCGAAGATTGCACCCACAGTAGCTAGCAGCAACCGCAAATGGCGTCACGGAATCTCGTTACGATAGCTGCTGATTCAGCTGTACGATTTCATGGTGATCGACTGGTCAATTGATAACTGTCAATATCACGAGGGATTCTGCGTCAATTCGCTCAGTTTTATACATCTTTGAGTGCCGAAATCATGTTACACTTTCAGATGCGATACCTTTCGAGAATGAATCTCCAGGCCAGACCTCTGGAATGAACATTTGCCCGCAGATCCACTTCCAGGTGACAAATTATAGATTCCACTCGGGGAACGTTCCCTTCCGTGAAGACGCGTCAAGGAAGTCCATACAGCATATCTTGAAGAATAAAGGCTACTTCACTGTTTGTCTTGATGAAACTCTTTCGGTGGATGCTGTGAAGTCTGTCGCCTCTTTCAGCAGTCACACATTGTCGGCCCTGGCCTTCACAATAAGTGATCAGGCCACATCGGTAGGAGACTGCCCTACTTCCATTCCTCCACGGAGCTATATCGCAGACAGTTTGGTACGCGTCTCATCTGTTCCATAGTGCACCGTCTGTCAATGTGTACCGACATAACGGTTTCAGATGTTGGAACACCTAGGGCCGCGAGGAAGTACCGAGCGGTCTGCAGCGCCAAGTTGCGGATCGCTCGGCCTCCCGCATCGGAGGTTCGAATCCTCCCTCAGGCATGGATATGTGTGTGTTGTCTTTAGTATAAGTTAGTTTGTAAGTTTAGAGACCGATGACCCCGCAATTAAGTCCCGTAAGCTTTACAAAGATTTGAACATTTTTGGACTACCTAGCGAACATTATGACGTTCGTTAGGTACCACGACGTCATCGGTGGCGTGGTTGTACACTCACCGGAACGTCAAATTCTGGAAGGAACACGACTGTCTGGAATCTGTTTACTATTTTTTACCTTATTTCTAAAATGCATGTGCCACATAGCACTTAGTCGAAACATAAAATACGTGAATTTGATATATTTTATATTTCAACTAGTGCTATGATGCACGTACGATTTTACCTCCATTTCATAAATAACGTAAGATTACCGCATTGTATAATTTTTAAATGTTCAAATGTTTGTTCATGCCCAAAGGGGAGGGGGGAAGGGGGGTTCGAACCTCCAACAGGGAACGTCCTCGCGCATCGGCGCATAACACCTCATTGCGCTTCCACTCCGCCGCGGCTATAATTTTAAATGACCAGACGATGGTAGCATAGCCCATTGAGACCCATCGTGATTAAATAAATAATTATATTGCGATCTTGGCTTTCTACTTTTGAATATAATTAATGGTTTGTTACTTCAATCTTGGACACCAATGTACATTCAAGAATGTTATGTTTTAATTCTTTGACTCTTCGCCTCAACTGCAGCAAAACCTTCTCCCCCCCCCCCCCCCACACAAAAAAAAAATTTGTACACAGATTACATTATAGAGTAAATCAACATAATTTTCTAAGTCTGTAGTAAAAGTTTTATTATTTCTCCAGAAACCACTCGTATCAGAAAACAGTAATTCAGTTCGGCGTTAGTAAAAGAGCAGTGTAATATTTCAAAAAAACTTCAATGTGTTACATCACATGGGAGTATCGGACATTGATTTTCGTAAATGAACAGGGAAACATAACTGTCAATGACGATCGTTTCGTGGAGATATTACGTACTTCCGTTATGCCTGAACAACTTTCCAAACGTTCGAGAAGCCTGGTTTCAACAGGATCGAGCGACATCACACACTGCGTGGCAACCAATGGCATATGAGTGGGCGAGATTTGTTCGGTGACCGTGTGATCTCACGATTCGGTAACATTCCCTGGCCCCCGCCAGATTTATCTGTTTGTGTGTATGTGAGTGTGGTGTTTTATTTATTTATTTATTTTCCTTGTGGGGATTCTCAAGAGCAAAGTCTACACGGCTTGACCACCTGCATTTCCACTACGGCATAATACTTCTGTAGAATTATGCTGCAGCAATTGATGCGTTTTCGATGGCAGAACAAAGTCCTTACTTTATTAACCATAAACTTTTGTGTCCATTCTTTATATTTCTACATGTCAAAGGGAATATACATATTATTATTTTTGTTTTGTGTATGAAATCAGAGCATAGTTATATGTCTATAACTATGTCACAAGAAACACAGATTCACAACTCAGAAAGGACACCACACCAATCTCTACATACGTATTTATACGCGATGACGAGTCAGCTTCTGAAAGGTGATAATTAGGAGAGTGAAGGGACTGGTATCGGAGATAATTATTACTTGTGATTATAAAGAACTTTATTGAAAAAAACAATGACAAATCAATAAAAATCAGTTATTGGTAGTGACATAAACTCTCAACACACACGTTAGAGATTGTCTGACCTAGAATTTATTGTAGTTGACAACTGTAATTTTTCTTTGAATAATAATCAATTTGTCCAGTCGCAAGGTTACACTTAATTGGGTAGTATATCAGACGACGACAAGTCAGTAATCGATTTAACACAGGACCTAGCATCTACAGATACAAGAAAAATTTCACCAAGCACAAGTTTATTAACAACTGCATGACAGTTCACGATTTATTATCTGCAATTACAACAAAATTTCATAAAGGGCGAGCTCATAAGCAAATAGTTTACCCTAACACTGAAACTAGCAGCTGCAATCGCCCCAATCAATTACATGTAATTTAAACTCGTCACAAATAAGATAAGCAAGTAAATTTAGACACAATAACCAGTCAAGAAATACAGAGGATAACTTAATCAGTAATGCCGCAAGAAAACAGATTAACAGCAACAGAGTTCCATGATTAATAAAATACAGCAGATCAACATAATGTCTGGTTTCATCAAGGACGACCTCATAAACAAAAAGTTTACCCTAACACTGAAACTAGCAGATCCGATAGATTTACAAACATTTGAACATATCTGTGGTTGTATATCTGATTATGTGAAAGCTTAGAACCCAATTCTGTGAACAGATGGCACTACGGCAGTGAATTTTGTAACTGTCGCTGTCTGATGAGGGGTTATTATGGTATGGTCGATATCTCAGTATCCAGTTATTTCTATTTCGTCCAGCTCTACACACCAAACAGAGGAGGCTTTGCGTTGCATACACACACACACACACACACACAGACACACAGACGGGGACTGCACGAGGTATTTTCATTCTTATTTCTCATTCAGACCTTTCTAGGTGACGCCATTTAAGCGATTGGAAGGTCGGCATAGATGGCATGAGACGAGTAGGGCAGTACAAATCGCAGTCTCTGAGAAAATGAAATTCACTAACTGAACAGGAATCGGACTCGGCACCCTGCGCTGTAGGGGCAGTGAGGCAAACTACCGCCAAACGACCACGACCTGCTAAACTGCTTCCACAAGATCGATAATTACTGACAGGAGCTGGTAAACTTAATTAATGGTGTTTAGGGTGTCGTGTGTGAAGGCTGCAAGTTGAGTTCCGCGTGATGGATGATATTACGTGGCACCCACATGTATGCAGTGTTGATAATTCCTTTTCTTACTTTCTTTATTTATTAGCTACACGTCCGTGCTTTCCAACGGAGTTTAAAGAACGCGTTAACACCTATGTTACTTTTTAGAGTTCAGCATCTCAATTGGTAAAAACCGAATACTTACAGAAACACTTAGTCAACAAATACAGAATTTTTCTGGGCAAGAAAAACGATCGAAAGATGGAAAGAAATTTCGCTTTGTTTTTAAATCACTAAGACATCAATTAATCTGTGGTGGTGGTGGTGGTTGATGAGTAGATGAGACCAAACAGCTAGGTCATCAATCTCCAATTAATGCGTGTGTCCTAGCCAAGTAAATCCAATGTTAGTTTGATCATTTAGTATTCGTAAAGATAAGACTGTTGCACATAATTAAGTCGACGATATAAGCTGCCAAAAATACCAGTATCACTGACTGTTAGGTAAAGAAAAAGTTATAGCGTAATCTGTTGGTTCTTCACCTACATCTACATAGGTACTATGAAAATCACATTGAAGTGCCTGGCAGAGAGTTCATTAACCACTTTCATAACCTTTCTCTACCGTTCCAATCTCTAATAGCGCGCGTTCAGTTTTCGATCTTATTTTATTGGGATTTTTTTTCCCTATGTAGGTGGGTGCTAGCAAAATATTTTCACATTCAGAAGTAAAAGTCGATGATTGAAATTTCGAAAATAGATGTCGTTCTCTTAATGATTTCCACCTCATATCGTGCAAAATTTCCGTGAAGCTTTCCCATCTATAGCGTGATAAAACAAAACGAGCTGCCCTTCTCTGAACCTTCTCAATGTCTTCCGTCAGTCCCACCTGGTGAGGGTTCCCGCACTGGGCAACAGTACTCCAGGAGGGGACGCACAAGTGTGATGTTGACAGTCTCTTTGGTGGAGCTGTTGCATCTTCGAAACGTTCTGCCAATGCAAAGTAACCTTTGGTTCGCCTTCCCCACAATATTTTCTATGTGTTCTCTCCAGTCTTAGGTGTTCTACGTCATTAACGGATAACATGCTGGTCCGTTGGTGTATTATACCATGCAATACTAAACAGAGCAGACTCTTTAAGATTTTAAAGCACGCTATATTTTCATCATGAACAACTGTGATGAAGTAAAGCCTTCATATTGCCCCAAGATGGTCCGCTCAGCCGCTGTGGAATGGCCGAGTGCTCTAAGGTGTCGTGCTGCAGAATGTGTTTGTCAAGTTATGGGACCAAACTGCAGTGGTAATTGGTCCCTAATCTTACTTAAACTAACTTATCCTAAGAACCACTCACACACACACCCATGCCCGAGGCAGAACTCGAACCTCCGACACGAACGACCGGCCATATCGCAGCAAGGCACCTCAGTGCGCACGGCTTTTAAACCACGGCGCCTTGTTGCGGAGCGCGCAGTTGTTCCCCACCGGAGGTTCGAATCCTCCATCGGGCATGGGTGTGCGTTATCCTTAGGTTAGTTTAAGTAAGTTTAAATAGTTTCCCAGCCTAGGGACTGCTAACCACAGTAGGTAAGTCCTATAGTTATACAACAAACATTTTAACATTTCATACCCTCAAGTAGCCTCCGTGGATTGTGTTGAAATAAAGCTTCTATGTTACCCCAAGATTAGCTCCTTTTAGCTGTGAGAACTGTTGCAAATTGCTCTAGTGGTTTTGCAGATTAGCGAAGTAAAAGAGACAGACACAACGGTTTCGATGAAAGGTTGGTTAGTTTGTTGCGAAATGGCTGCATGTTGCACCAAGTTTTCCAAAAAAAGTTCATCGAGTAGCTTTGAAGATTGGCGTGTTCAGACTGACAGATATGACGATTAGAAATAACCCTTTAAAATCATTGGATCTTCTCTTTCCACATTTCTGTGTAAACTAAATAATGCCTTTACGTTATTATAATCATTGTTGGTGTTTCCTGAGATACCGAATTGAGATTGGTTGAGTTGTTTTGTAGATTAGTATGTTCGAACTGAATAAAGACAATGATCGAAGCTTTAGAGTTTCAAGATACTGCCGGTAGATATTCATGGTGGTCCAAAAGTCCGGAAACACCATCAGAAATCCAAAAGAAGTAGCATACTTGAAAGACGCCATCTTGGATTCAACTACAAAGTTTCAAATGGGAAGGCGGTCATGTGACATAGCAAACAGAGAATTTCACCCTGACGTAGTTATTTTAAACATAGATTTATTCATTCTCGAGTTATACTAGTCACATTTGGCAGCATCGGGATCCTCGGCAGCGTGTTATGTGTTAAAATGAAAGTATGAAAATGTTATGTGAGGAAATACGTATGAATTTGTCGTACTAAGATCTATGAATAGATGTTTAATATACTGGACTTGGAAAAGCATATAGCTGAACACTGTATGAACTCTCCTACCCTGAAATCTGTAAATCATACTGAACTGTAAGCAGGACAACAAAAACTGATTCTTTATCACTTTCACTTACTGCATAAATTTGCGCAACACCAAACTGCTTCCTGCTGTACTAACTACTGGAAAGCAAACTACAGGCACTTTTAATAGAAATGTGAGGAGGGATAAACTGGTAATCTATTTAAGAAACTCGAAGTAATAATAAAAAAATGAAATATCTGGTTTATTTTCTAACTTATGTAATTTCCTGAAAATTACTAACAATGTCATGTTTTTGATTTTAAAATCTTTCAGAGAAAAATATAATTCAGATATTTAATCTGCTCACAAAATTATTTTTAAACAAAGGTAAACATATCTTTACTGTTGATAAATTCAACTCGATTCACACAAACAATGTTACAACAATATCATATTTCATTAAAACTACCCAAGAATTTACTATTTCATAAAAAAACGCACTCTCAAAACTAAACTATTCCAATAAATACTTTTCCTAACACAGAAAGGGGTCCCTAGCATGAATCGTGAGACCGTAAGCTAACAGCGAGATCTTCACTGGTGACAGTAGAAGAAGGTTTTTCTCCCCTCCTACTGTCTGTACAGTGGAACAAGAGGGCCGGCCGCGGTGGCCTAGGGACTGAGGCGCTGCAGTTACGGCCTGCACGGCCATTACGGTCGGGGGTTCGAATCCCCCCTCGGGCATGGATATTTGTGCCGTCCTTAGTTGTAGGTAGTTCATAATTAGTGTGTAAGTTTAGGGACTGGTGACCCCGTAGTTAAGTCCCTTAAGCTTAACGAACATTTGAACATTTTATCAGCAGTTGAACCTAACAATGCGAAGTTGTGCAATAGAAACATGCCAAGTATTTCATGAAAAACGTTACCTTATAAAAACTTCAAAAGATCGTTTCTCCAACGTCAACTATTTCTTTCGTCTACATATCTTAAACAAACAGCTTGGCCCAGCATTTAAGTCTCAAAATCTCATCTCCTCGACAACTGCACACAACCACGGTCCCCACGCTTCTGCAATCTCATCCGCGAACCTAGCAAAGTCTGCCCTCTCAATAATCATAACCCTACTTCCTGGTAACAATACTATCACCGTCTGCTATATCGATAGTACTGCCATCGAAAAATAAGTTTGCAACCAAAGATAAACAACCCATGCCTGACTAGCTTGACACTGGTCTCAAATTCGCAGAACATTTGAATATGAAATGTATACATTCCCATAGCATGTATCTTACATCTTCCCCTTTCTCCCTATCAATAATTTGATAAGATTTTTTTTAAACAACGTAGAGAGAGGTAATAAGATGCAATTACAGTAAGAGGTAATTGACGTTAAAGATGTACTCCCATGCCCCCTTCCTCCTTCGAGAGAGTTACTGCGCTGAGAAATTAGACTCGTAATAAATAAATAAATTAATTAAAATTGAAATAAATCTCGAACATGTCAAGAGTTGCTGATTGAAATGTATTTCAAGGAGCCAGCAGCATCATCTTTTCCCGTAGCCAGGACATACTCGCTTCTTGTGCTGTAATACTAGTTTCAACTGCGCTCACCCGACTTTATAGTATCGGTACTAATGGCGGGGTGTATACGACGCAGGCGCTGTCTTTTAGGAGTATTTTTATTATTGCTTTTATTAATGCTTTTAGCAATGTTGAGACAACCTGGGCCGTGTTCCTATTTTTATGGAAGTGATTATGTCAAATTTGCTTATTGAAATCGGTAATCAATATATGGTAAGGATGATTAGTACTGCCATGATCAGACACAATTTTTGGTTTTTTATTTACTCAAACTTGTTTCGGAGAAGTTTCTCCATCATCAGTGTGACTGTTTTATTAATGTATCTGTAAAATGACATATAAAGAGTTTTAGCATTATGACTGCTGACAGTTTATTAAGGCTAAGCTACTTACATCAATGATACATTTACAATATTACAGGAGAAGAACCACATCTAAAAATCACGTTTCGTGTTTCTTATGGCTGTACACGAAATTTAGTTTTAAGTCGTTTGTTGCCTCTCCTGTAATCTCTGTGTATCATTGATGCCGCGGCGGAACGGCCAAGCGCATTGAGGCGCTGTGCTACGATGAGCGAGGCCGTTTCCCGTCGATGGTTCGAATCCCCCTTCGGGAATGGATGTTTGTGCTGTCTTTAGTATAAGTTACTTTATAAGTAGTTTGTAAGTTTAGGGACTGATAACCCCGTAGTTTAGCCCCCCCCCCCCCCGGCCGGCCGCGGTGGTCGAGGGGACTGAGGCGCTCCAGTCACGGTCTGCACGACCACTACGGTCGGGGGTTCGAATCCCCCCTCGGGCATGGATATTTGTGCCGTCCTAGTTCGTAAGTAGTTCATAAGTAGTTTGTAAGTTTAGGGACTGATGACCCCGTAGTTAAGTCCCATACACTCTACAAACATTTGAACATTTGATTTAAGTCCCTTAAGCTTCACAAACATTTGAACATTCTTTTGAATGATCAAGAAAGTTTATTTTGTATCATTGACGTAAGTGGCTTTGCCTAAGAAAACTGTCAGATGTCACAATGCTGAAACTCTTTGTGTCACTTAATAAGTACAATATTAAAATATTCCCATTTATGATGGAGAAAGTTCTTCGAAACTTGTTTGGGTGAATAAAACACAAAAATTGTGTATGCTGAAACCAAAAACAATAATATTTATCAAATATTAGGAAACAAACACAGGAAGAAGAGTTTGAAACACAAAATGATGATCGGTAAATCATACTAAAAAACTAATATAGCGATCTTGGCCACGAAGTATACTCATTCTTCTAATGAATTTTAAGATCGCCCTTCGACCAACATGAAGACACTGTGTAATACTAGTTTTTCATTGAGGTTCGCAGCTCAGATTCCACTACATTTTGTTTAGTTGTCACGTTGGATAATTGTCGGGAATTAGAAGGTCTTGAAACTCGCCCACGAAATAAATATAGTCTTTACGATCGTTTAGCTGTACCTAGACGCTTACTGCAGTTAATTTATAAACAACAAAAAGGTAGTCGTTGTTATGTTATTATTCACACATTTTCAAAATTTGAACCGATTCACACATGTTTTTACCGTAAAAGAGATACGCCTGAAAATCTCCCAGATATACATTTCTTTTTTAAATTACACTTCTAATAGAAAGGAGCACACGACACTGGTTTCGTTAGCTGAGCATTAATTTCTGACCAGTTTACATCTTTTGCGAACGGAATTAATTGCCAGCTCCAGCATTCATTCAATATTCGGTTATGTACAGTAACATAATTACAGAAAGATAAATGTTCGATTGGTCAAACAAATAGGCTGTGCTCCGAACTAAAACCTAAACTTCTCACGTCATGATCCTGGCTCAAACAGTAACCTAGACACAAGACACCCGAAAGCGCGATTCACCACACATCATTTTCACACATATTACAAAGTTAACTATTCTTACTGCTTGAATAAAAAACTGCTTCTGAACAGGCTCGGCAGGACTGACGGTTCCAGCCGACCGCCGTACCATTCTCTGCCGACGGATATCATCCAATGCGTTCATGGAGGAACGTGAACTCAGCACAGCGATGGGGCCGGGGTATATGGGGTGCAGCCAAGACTGGAGGGCGTCATCTCTCTAGGAAAACTGGCCTCAGTATTCCAGGCCGAAATCACTGCCATCAGGGCGTATGTGGAGGAAAATTTGCGTAGGTGCTACAAAGATCGTAGCATCTATATCTATTCAGACAGCCAGGCAGCCCTGAGACCACTGACAGCTCCTGCAACAAGGTTTAAAATTGTTGCAGAATGTCACAGGGTTCTCATGGAGCTAGGGGAAAGCAATAGAGTAAACCTATTGTGGGTCCCTGGCCACTCGGGGATCAGTTGCAACGAACATGCCGACAGATTAGCCACGATGGGGGCAGGGACTCCATTTATTGAACCGGAACCTGTCCTGACAATCACCAAGGCAATGATCAAACTGGAGCTACGTAACTGGCTCAGTAGACAGCACGTAGAAGAAGACTATTTCGGACAATGAAAGTAAATATTTGAAAGTTTTTTTATATTTTTTATTGGATGAGCGATGTTAAAAATTTTAATAATTAGAATAAGAAAGTAAAGATTGCTATTTGTTGCGTTTAGTACTGAGAATCGGTATCGGTTCCTTTAGCACCTTGTTGGTGGACGGTGGCGGTGGCCGGAGCAGGCGTTAACTGCTGAGCAGTTACCAGTCATAAACGCAACAAATTGCGATCCGGACTGTCTTATTTTAATTAATGAAAATTATATATTTCTAAAATTTTTAAAGATCAGTTTCAAATTGTTACCGAAAATTGCGAAAAAAATGTGTAATATTAAATGAAAATATCGGCCCTTGGAAAATTGATTTCGAGTAATCGATATGTCGTGAAACGCTATATCGCCGATATAAATCAACATTTTCCCTATATCGATATACTGATGTTTTCTGTACAGTACTAATCAGCAGCACATGGCGGCCCGACTAGTCAACCATTGAAGTGCTAACCACGCGCGACAGTGTTTCGGTGATTTGTTTATCAGGAATTGGTATATATGACATCCCGGCATGGATTTTGAACATATTAATAAGCGGAATTATCTTTTCTAAGGTTCCCGTACAAATTGGACAATTGCTGGTACCTTTTCTCACACCTGTTGCAACTTAAGGGGTCATGATAAAGTATCAGCAAACAAATTACACTCTTAACTCGTGACGCAACGATTTTCTGTTTAGAATTGCCTCTCGAGTGGGCTCTCGCCGAGTTTAAAAGTGAGGCGGCCGCAGCGGAAAGCTGAACGGCGTTTGAGCGCTCGGCAATAAAGAGCGGAGTGGATGTGCGGCAAAAAATGTAATATGGGCGGGCAGCGAGCAGCAGGCAGACGGCCGTCTGGCTGGGGCAACATTTTAATTTGACGCCGCCGGCCGCATAACTCATCCAGCGGCGGCTCTGGCTCCAGCTCCAGCCGCAGCTCTCCAGTTCTCCAGCTCTCCAGTGGACGGCTGGCTGGACGGCCCTCCAGCCATGGGCCGGCGCCCGCCGCGCTGCACTCAAAACACCCGCGCACTCCAAACGTCCCCCACTGGCTGAGCGCGAGCGGCCTGCCTTTGCTTTTCTGTATTTGCATCTCACTGCAGAGCGTCAACAGTACTGGCCTCTAATTAAAATGCCCCACGGCTGAACAGCTCCGTCATCTTACGATGTGCTTAAAGCTAAAAATACTAAACTGCTGTCTGGTTCATTCACCAGTAGCCTGTCTCATAATGTAAGGTATATACCACTCGTTCCCAAACTTGTCCGTTTGCTCCCTCAATGGTAAAATTAAATTTTCTGAAGATCAATAACGAAAAGATTCGTGGAATTATTTTCAAAGCGTTGTAACTAGTTATATTCGTAAGACTCCAATGCTATTTACATTGGTCATTGGTTTGTAACAACTACATTTTCTATCAAATACTACCAGTTACACGTAACACGGCGTGGCGAATGTTAGACCTTTTAAATGCAATGTACGAGCGACACATTTATTGACGTATACAGGGTGTTACAAAAAGGTACGGCCAAACTTTCAGGAAACATTCCTCACACTAAAAGAAGTAAAATATCTTATGTGGACCTGTGTCCGGAAATGCTTAATTTCCATGTTAGAGCTCATTTTAGTATTTCTCTTTAAATGTAAATCGAAATAATTCGAGCAGACAATTGTCAAAATACCCAATTGATTCGTTAGTATGTACTGCACTTCCTCGATTCATCCCCAGTTGGCCCAATTGAAGGAAGGTATTGTTGACTTCAGTGCTTGTGTTGATATGAGACTCATTGCTTTACAGTTCTAGCATCAAGCACATCAGTACGTAGTATCAACTGGTTAGTGTTCATCACGAACGGTGGTTTTGCAATGTTTACAAACGCGGAGTTTGCAGATGACCATTTTAGTATGTCTTGATTGTGCCTCATGTTCTTCCACCTACGCTCACTGGAGCACGTTATCATGGTTTCATACGGGATACTCTACCTGTGCTGCGAGAACATGTGCCTTTACAAGTACGACACAACATGTGGTTCATGCACGATGGAGCTCCTGCACATTTCAGTCGACGTGTTCGTACGCATCTCAACAACAGTTTCGGTGGATTGGTAGAGGCGGACCAACTCCATGACATCCACGCTCTCTTGACCTCTACCCTCTTGACTTTCATTTATGGGGGCATTTGAAAGCTCTTGCCTACGCAACTCCGATGCCAAATGTAGAGAATCTTCGTGCTCGTATTGTGGACGGCTGTGATACAATACGCCACTCTCCAGGGCTGCATCAGCGCATCAGGGATTCCATGCGACGGAGGGTGGATGCATGTATCCTCGCTAACGTAGGACATTTTGTAACAAAGTGTTTGAAGTCAAGCTGGTACGTTCTGTTGCTGTGTGTTTCCATTCCATGATTAATTTGATTTGAAGAGAAGTAATAAAATGAGCTCTAACATGGAACTTAAGCGTTTCCGGACACATGTCCACATAAAACATATTTTCTTTCTTTGTGTGTAAGGAATGTTTCCTGAAAGTTTGGCCGTACATTTTTGTAACACCCTGTATACGTAACATATTCCTGTATCTCCGCTCCTATTGACGTTATATGCCTATAAACTGTACACTGCTGAATCTAATTGAATATGCAGAAGCCACACGAAATTTGCTACATGTGGAAATAGGTATTTTTTCGGCCGTGTTTGTATGTGTGTGTGTGTGTGTGTGTGTGTGTGTGTGTGTGTGTGTGTGTTTGTGTGCCGCGGTGTACTCAAATGATCAAATGTTTGTAGAGCTTAACATCCTCCCTCGGGCATGGATGTTGTCTTTAGTATACGGTAATTTATAAGTAGTTTTTAAGTTTAGGGACTGATGACCCGCAGTTAAGTCCCATATGCTTAACAAACATTTGAAAACTTTGTGTGTGTGTGTGTGTTTGTGTGTGTGTGTGTGTGTGTGTGCGTCTTCATGTTCGGAAATTCCCTTTAAAATCTTCTAGGACTATTAAAAGCGAAAATGGGTACACAGTATACTAATGAAGAACTTCTGTCCAGAAATATCAACAAGTGACACTTCATCTATCGCCTTGTCAACAAATCTCTTCCACCGCAACTTGCTTGTTTCTGAAGAAAGTAGAATGGAACAAAACAATTTGTAATAAACATGGATAGAAAAAAGTGCATACCTTAGGAGCTACAAACATGCCTTCATGTTTGATACGAGTAAATGAACACGTCTCTTCTACTGGAGAGGTATGCATTTTAGAGTCTATGTTTATATTTTTTACGCTCGTGGTCAATACTACTCTCAAAGATAAGTAGGTGCTCATGTCATCTGATGACGTTTGTGGATAAAGATACCTTATGAAAACATTACCTATTCTCTCCCCTCCCCAAATCCTCGAATTTTGTTACGGAATTTTCCGAACATACAGGATGTCACACATCAACGCATCGCCCCAGAAACTTTCAAATAACCAATATTGAAACATGATTTTCACAGCCATAAACTTACGATAGAGGCTTATGAAAGTGAATTCTATGAGTCACTGTATAACGTGTAGAAACTGACGTTTAAAATAAATGAAGCGTACAGCTTGCTCACGATTACGGTCAGCATGAGACATATGTGAGACCTCCTCATTCCCCCATCTTACGCCTCTCCCTCTTTGGCCACCTCATCCTTCGCCGACTATTGTCCATCTACATCTACTCCCCCCCTCTTCCCCCTCTGTCACCAACTTCCTGGCCATCTCCATCGAATCTGCCTATCTCAGTTTCCCAATGATGGCTTGTGCACCTCCCATGCCCACATAGGACAAGGTGGACGATGCGCAGAGACGAGTTTTCGTCCAAAGCGCCACGTGAGTTCATTCCTTCGTTCGGAAGGGGAGGCCGCGTCAGTCCACTTCCGCCTGCCGGCCAGTAAGCTGGGCACTTCCCCTCCAGTACTCCCTCACTGCTCCGGCCGGTTGCCCCACCACTACCGCTCTCCTCACGCTTGTCCAGCCGTCTGCGCATCTACCGCCCAATTTATCCTGCGTGCACTCTACCTTAGAGCTGCGTCTGTCTTATCCGATGATTTTTCACTTGATTCTGATAATTGTCGTGGATTACTGTACATCGTTGTCTACTCACAGCTTGGTCGCACATATTTATTACGAGCACAAACAGATCAACATAACACATTACTGAGGTCAATGAAACAAATCTCCTCTGCAGTATGCAAACCTTACTACATAAGATAGACGTATGACGTGACAAAGTTTCAAAGAAGCGTAGATATGTTTCTAAGTAGCAGAGCGAGTGTCACTGATACGACACATGCGTTATGGTGGCAATCACTTCCATATGTCACACAATGCCTACTGCCCATGAATGCTCGTATATTCTGTGATATAATTCTCACATCGCTCAGGCAGATGTTCACTATATTTGTCTCAACAGTAAACTCTTATGTGGAACCTATACAGTGCAATGCACGAGCAGTCATGGACAGTAATCAGTGTGTGACGTATGGAAGTCTGAGTCGGTTCTACAGGCGTGCACGGGTAGCGTAACAGTAAAACGTAATCGCTCGCGAGAAGCGGGAAATTCTGGTTGGAGCCCCCCCCCCCTCTGTCATTTTCAAATGTTGATTTTCATTCTCAATTGCGGATACATTTCTTGTATTTAATATGAAGCCTTTAGTCAACGCACTTATCAAGTGTATGTAAACCTATTGCCGCGGTGGAGTAGCCGAGCGGTCTAAAGCGTTTCGTTGCGGAGCGCGCGGTTGCTCGCCGTGGAGGTTCGAGTCCTCCCTGGGGCATGGGTGTGTGTGTTGTCCTTAGGTTAGTTTACCTAGGTTTAAGTAGTTTGTAAGCTACGGACAGATGACCACGCAGTTTGGTCCGATAGATTTACAAATATTTGAACATTTTGTAAACCTATTCGATCGGACTATGGCCATCATTCTCTTAAAGTAATTTAAATTAACCTACGTAGAACTCACACACTTATGCCCCAGGAAGAACTCAAACCTCCGACGGTGAGCAACCGCCCGCTCCGCAGCAAGTCGCCTTAGAACTCTCGGCCACTTCCCGTGGCTCGCGGCAGTGTCCGTTACTTCAGACATACATGCATGTCTGTCGATAGACACGAGACACTGGACATCGTAATAAAACAGTATGTATCCGGGCAAGCATGGGAAGACTTTTCGCAGATGGTACTCCAGAATGCACCTGTAGAGAAATAGTCTGAAAGTGTTTCAATAACAATGAAATCTCTTGCCCACCTCTCAAGTGTTAACTGCAGGGTAACGATTTAAAATTCGCTAGTTACAGGCCTAAGTTGGTGTTCTTTAGTCGGCTACACAAAAGAAACGTGCGTGTGTGTGTGTGTGTGTGTGTGTGTGTGTGTGTGTGTGTGTAAGAGAGAGATGGAGCAGTGGAGATGGGGCAGTTTGTTGGAGCAGACACGGCCGGAGATAAAGGCGAGGAGTCGCTTTCAGCGGCCTTTCTGGCGCGCCTCATACGCCGCGCAAATGGGGCCTCGCGGCTGAGCTACGAGTGGAGTGGAGGTGTTTGCCTGCTAAAACCGCTACACATTCGCGCCTATCGCGACTAATCTAGATCTCCGCTCTGGACGGCTCGTAGGCAGCCAGCCAGCCAGAGGGAGAGGCCTTTTGTGCGCCGCGGCTCTCTGGAGATTACGCTAAATTACGGATACGAATGAGTCCTCTCCACGCGCTGCCCTCGTGCGGTAGGCCCTCTGTAGCCACGCCACATTAAGTGGCGGCAGGCTTTCTGCAACTAGGCTCTCATCTGACCAAGAGGCCAAACTAAAAACACTGCGAAGCGCTAGAGCCTTCGACAAAAACTTATTTCTTTTTCACTATCATAATTTTTTCTCTATTGTTCATTTTCAGGGCTCGCTTAGACTTTTATAATGGCTTTGTGGACCTTGGCCTATTGTCCTTACAGTAATGTCTAAATGAGGATCGCAACTCTTTTTTCTGATGGGATGCGGCTCACCACGATATACTTTCATCAAGACGCCAAGTGGACTTGTTCGCTCTCTGGAACAGATGTCAACTTTATTATGTTCATTCGCGCCGCAGTTATTCTCTCTGTAAATATGAAAAAAACTTCTCACTTTCTTGAAAACAGAAGGCTAATCTGTCAGAGCCAAAAGCATTTCGCCACGAAAAGGAGAATGTTTTTTGCACTGTTGCAGTAACCAAAGCAGAAGAACTAGCTATGATATATTGTCAGTTTCGCCTGAATCTATCATTACTCACACTTCGTGTACCCAACTGAGCTGGGGTAACACATTCAGTGACAATCGGACATAACTACCAAGGCATTATAAAAAGCCTTAAATATGTGCATTTTGTACAAAACTATGTTATGTACCAGGCACGCGCAATAATTTTACTTGCCGGATTATATAGAGTCTCCAAGAATTTGCATGCTGTTTCCATTCACGTTAAATGTTCCATAAACATTCTACTACCTTAAATTTCTTCAAAACTTATAGATAAATCAATCTTGACTTGTTAAAATGGCCTTTTTAACCATTATCATTAGGTTATGATACATTTATTATGACCGGTCGTTATAATATATTGATCTTGGTTAAAATTTTTTCTTTAAATTAAACAGTGAGATTTCAAAATGTTCACATTGTGTCAGTATTACAAGTACTTTAATCCAGGGTGTAAGTGAGGTCGGGGGGTTGGAATCCCCCCGCGGGCATGGATATTTGTGCCGTCCTTCTTAAGTACTTTGTAAGTTTAGGGACTGATGACCCCGTAGTTAAGTCCCATAAGCTATACAAACATTTGGTGTAAGTGAACTTAACACTAAAATCTTACTTACGAAGCTTTTGCTTCAACTACGGGAAAAATTGCGTTTCTATCTTTGTGAATGATGCCCTCAATACAAACATTCTCACCGATTTCAGATCGGAGTGACGGCATGCTGTGACGGCTCTGTCGGACAAATCAACGATCATACATCTCCACGTAGTTATGTACCGTTCATAAATTGTAGAATAGCATTCCCATTTCAGAATTCTTCCGTAAATTTTCAGCTACTGTTATGTAAATGTTTAGGCTTTCATGTACATTTTTTTACGTAATAAAGAGAATGAAATCCACCCATAGAAGATCACTGGCAGCTTTCAATTTAAGAGCTTGTCTTCCAAGTAGCTTTACTGGAAACGTAATATCAGCCATCGATCGTTTAGTGAAAAGGAAAATCAGTGATACTCATTATTTATATTATGTGTTTTATGTTTAGTCCTTAAATACGATGGTAATGAAATATAAACAGTCGTAAGAAATACAATGTTTCATAATTAGCTGCCCCCACGCTCTTCTCATCATTAAAATATTGCAAGAGATTATTCATTTCACAGTCATTACTCATTATGTTGAATTTCATTGTCACTTCTAATCACTACAACGGTCTTAAAATAATTTTGGCGTTAATGAGCCACCTTGGCGCGGTGTGATCGCCAGCCAGCTCGCCGGAGCGACTGTGCCTTCTCATTGTCAGTGTACCTGTACCGGTGATAAGCCGGTTAGCCCGGAGAGAGTCCCGGGCTGCGTGCTTGGATATCAATCCGCGCAAGTGGTCCAGCTGCGAAGTGGACGCGGCGGGAACGGAAATAAAAACCGAGCTCCAGTGACGTCACAGCCAGCAACCAAAAGTAGACGCAACATACTCTGCAAGATCTAAAGCGTCACAGCCAGCAGTGAAGCTATTTAACGAGAAGTCAACGACGATGCAGCTGTCATTTACCATTTTACAGTGGCCACGGAGGGCCTGACCGAAAGCCTGTGGATTCCTAACCACCTGACGCGGTTGGAATCCGCGAGACCATGTACTCATACAACAGGACCATTGTTCGCGATCCACGAGAGTTGCTCCGACCATCCCCAACTACTTTCATCTACTACAACTACACAGATACTCTGCAAATCACATTTAAGTGCCTGGCTGAGGGTTCATTAACCACTTTCATGACCTTTCTCTACCGCTCCATTCTCTAATAGCGCGCGGGAAGAAAGAACACCTAAATCGTACCATTTTCGATCTTATTTTATTGGGATGGTCAGTCTACCTATGTAGGTGGGTGCTAGCAAAATATTTTTACATTCAGAAGTAAAACTCGGTGACTGAAATTTCGCAAATAGATCTCGCCACAACGAATAATGTCTTTCTTTTAATAATTTCCACTTTCAATCGTGCTACATTTCCGTCACGCATTTCCTGCTGTAATGCGATAAAAGAAAACGAGCTACCCTTCTCTGAACCCTGTCAATGTCGTCCGTCAGTCCCATCTGATGAGGGTCCCGCACTGGGCAACAGTACTCCAGGAGAGGAAGCAGAAGTGTGATGTAGGCAGTCTCTTTGGTGGAGCTGTTGCATTTTCGAAGCATTCTGCCAATTAAACTTCCCCACAATATTTCGTATGTGTTCTCTCCAGTCTAAATTGTTCGTAATTGTAACTCCTAGGTATTTAGTAGAATTTACGAGCTTAAGGTTTGACTGATTTATCGCGTAAAAGAAGTTCAGAGGATTTCTTTTAATGGTCATGTGTATTACTTCACACATTCCATTATTTAGTGCTAATTGCCAATTTTCGCAGCATGCAGTAATTTTGTCTAAATCGCTTTGCATTTGCTTTTGATCCTCTATTGACTTGATGTCAGGAAAATGCCGTGATGGTTCCTTTTAAAGGGCTGATACCGTTCCCCACTTATGCAGACTAGCAGAGCGTGAACCCTGACGTTCGTGTCTCCTTCTGCTGTTGTAGCGTCCTTCTACGGGGCGAGCTACATCGCGGTGCCGCTGCAGGACGCGCGCAGCACCACCGAGCTGCAGATGCGCTTCCGCACGCGGCGCGCCGACGCCATGCTCTTCCTGGCCGCCGGCCGCACCGACTACTGCCTCGTCATCCTCGAGACCGGCAGGCTCAAGGTAGCGTGCCGTATCCGTACCCGTTATTAAACAGTACTTCAACGGACGCTGTCCAATAGCCACAGGTGGCGATGCGGCTGTAAAATATCTACGCATTTCGACCTCGTCATCGTTAGAATTTGCAATTTTGTAACCATAAATTAGCATGGTATTATAATAAGAGAATTACTAAAAGATATTGGCACAGTACACTGTAAACACAATGACATAAGAACATACCTAAAACCTGGGGTAAAGTTTCATACAATATTATAACTTCATGACCCTGCTGAATTAACCAGAATTAATTAAAATTTCGTTTATTATTTATAGTTTTATAATTATTTGATATGGGACGTTTGTGTCCCATTGGTCTAGAGGAGGAGTAAATTTACACAACCATTTTTTTCTATATAAATAATACTGTTAGTACCATTATTATGACAAACATACTGCTTTATTCAGAACTAAATATTTTTTGTGAAATTTTTCAACACATTGCTGAATACATAGTGGTACTTTGCAGTAGCTACATACGAAATTTGTCCGTGTCTCTTGCTTCAGTATGCTGCATTGTCCTCACCGCCTCCTTGTGCTCCTTATTGGAAATTTTTTTGCAACTGCGCAAAAGTGCACACCATCAGGAACGCCAAATACTTCTGGTTTGTTTTCTGTCATGAATGCTTTCCGCTTCCCTTTACAGATCTCGCTGTCATTTGAAAGTACTCCTGTCACGCATTTAAATCATCAGGTGCCATACGTCCTGCTGCTACCTCTTCGACACATACGCCTTCACAAAACACTTCATCAACCGGCAACGAAAACGAGTAGTCCAAAACTTCCTCCTTTTTCAATCTCGGCATTTCTAGAAACATGAAATGAGAAGATAACATTGAAAGTTACAAAATTTATTATCTTTGTGTTTTCTGGCAAGTGTTAGATTCAATTTACTTTCTTAGTGTCCAACGAAACGGCTTAATACAGTGTCGTGGCTTTCAGTATGTAACAGTGACAAGCATCCACCTACAATACGACGTTTTTCCAGTTTCATGTCAAATTATGAGCAATCAAATTATAGAATCGAATAAAAAATAAATATACAAACAGTTTCACACAAATATGAACAAAAGTCATAGTAGAAATACTGTACATATGCTGGCCATAAGGAAACCACGAATGTAGAAGTCATTTAGCAATAAATATGTGCACAAATCTTTATATTTTTAGCAAACACACTAAAGAAAAAATAAATACCTTTACTAAGCTTATCTATTTCAGAAAAGAAAAAAAAAGTACATAAAACTGTCAAAACACGAGTCACACCATTCACAACTGAAACAAATAAGCGAGAAGACGAGCAGTAGACGTCAAAAAACAAGCTTTTGCTCCAGACTGCTGAGGCCTTCAACATTGGAACACACCACCACACAGATGTGGAATTTTTATATCCCTGTCAACTCAAGGACACAAATTCTATGTGGGATACCTCCCGCTGGTCACAAAATGGTTAAAAGCAAAGTAGCATACATTCACTGTCCAAGTAAACGAAATGTGTCGGCAGGTGACATTAGTGTACATGATAAAGAATGTAAAAGTAGGTACCATATTTAAAAAAAAAAAAAAAACCATAGAAGTAACAAAACTAAGTTGCCACAAGCACAAAACAAATTTAAAGGTATGTTGTAGAATATGTGGTATTAAATGCAGCTTCCACAATTACAGGCATGTACCTATGACGGTGACCAATGGCACGGCAAACCGAGAACCATAACCCTACAGCTTTGCTCCCAATCCCAGCACAAGTTGTGCAGTAGAAGCGAGCTTCACCATCTGCAGACTCTATGACATGGAGAGAGTCTGCCACAATTTATACCTCATAATTAATGTACCCTGACTTGTATGTTTATCAGGCGATCTGATAGTTTTATATTAAAAAATGAGAAACCAAGTTCGCGAATTAATAATTCATGGAATGTAGACCGGTTTCGAAGGACTGTGCCACCGTCATCTGCTCATATATATTTTATAAGCTGGTCAATTCACTTAAAAAATGGATATAAATTAATAAGTGCTATATTCCACTTATCATTTTATATTCATTTCTTAAATAACATGACGAGCTTATAAAATATGTAGGACCAGATGATGGTGACACATTCCTCCGAAACCGGCAGTCATTAAATAAATTACTAATTTTCGATCTTGGCCTTTCATTTTTGAAGAATATAATACTTCGTAATTGTCTGGAGAATGATTGTAATTATGTTCAAAAATCACAAACCATTTTGTAGCCTGGGGATGTTGATGGAAGTAACTGTATCTTCAATCTCCCGTTTTATAAAACTGAATTAATAAAATAATGGAAGATCATCAATCCCAGGCAATTAGACTTCAGCATTTGTTTCGCTTCCTTCTAGATAATTAATTTAAAGAATGTAACCGTAAGGGAAGCTACAGACAATGAAAGTCTGGAGAGTCGCTTCAAAAATATATTCATATTAAAGCACTCATATTAGAGGTAGCCCTGTCACAAGGTAACTGCCCACTGACTATAGTTCCTGGGCGAGAAATAACCTTGCTGTTGGACAAGTCAGTAATACAACGATGTAGGATGAGGTAAAGTAATTTCGTGATACTAAGCTTTCTCTCTTCGAAATTCAAGAACTTTAGGCAACGGTTATTTTGATTTATATCTTTTGAAGGAGGGATGCCCTATAAAACATGTATGACATACCTTGACTTGTTATTCCTTATAATTAACTTACCAATTTTGATGGTGGAACCAGATAACGCCGTCATATTGAAGTAATGTCATGAAAGCATTCAAGTTACTCCTTGGTACTATGTTATTTATCATTAAGAGTAACTTTTTAGCTTTGGAAACTAGTTTTTAATGTAACCTTAATGTTCCAGTCATATGTAAAAGTATAAATCATCTTTTATTGGCAATTTTGAAACATTATACTGTAGAAAATAGTGACAAAAACATTGCAGAAAAGATGCACAAGCAACATTTCAGCTATTGTTTTAAATCTACTAAGCCGTTGTTAGTCACTATCTGACTCCTCCTACCATCACACATAAAATAGACACTATCTAAAACTTTCTGGCACTTCAAACGATATTACAAAACGGCCAGTCGATTCACTGCGCTCCATTTTTCGTCTTGACATCATCTGCATATGAACCACCACAACCACTATCATCAAATATATTATACTAGAACTGACATGTGATTTAATTTTCACGCAATTTGCGTGCTTAGATTCCGAGAAATCAGTACCCAGAACAACCACCTCTGGCCGTAATTACGGCCTTGATACGCCTGGACATTGAGCCAAACAGAGCTTGGATGGCGTGTACCGCTGCAGATTCCCATGCAACTTCAACACGATATCACAGTTCATCAAGAGTAGTGACTGGCGTATTGTGACGAGCCAGTTGCTCGGCCACCATTGACCAGATGTTTTCAATTGGTGAGAGATATGGAGAATGTGCTGGCCAGGGCAGCAGTCGAACATTACCCGTATCCAGAAAGGCCCGTACAGAGCCTGCAACATGCGGTCGTGCATTATCCTGCTGAAATGTAGGGTTTTGCAGGGAAAAAATGAAAGGTAGAGCTACGGGTTGTAACACATCTGAAATGTAACGGCCACTGTTCAAAGAGCCGTCGATGCGAAAAAGAGGTGACCGAGACGTATGACCAATGGCATCCCATAACATCACGCCGGGTGATACGCCAGTATGGCGATGACGAATAGGTGCTTCAAACATGGATGCGACGATCATGATGCTGTAAACAGAACATGGATTCATCCGATAGAAAGACGTTTTGCCATTCTTGCACCCAGATTCGTCGTTGAGTCTGTAATGCAGCGTCAAGGGTAAGCGCAGCCATGGTCTCCGAGCTGATAGTCCTTGCTGCTGCAAACGTCGTTGAACTGTTCGTGCGTATGGTGGTTGTCTTGCAAACGTCCCCATCTGTTGACTCAGGGATCGAGACGTGGCTGCACGATCCGTTACAGCCATGCGGTTAAGATGCCTGTCATCTGGACTGCTAGAGATACGAGGCCGCTGGAATCCAGCACGGCGTTCCGTATTGCCCCCCTGAACCCACCGATTCGATACTCTGCTAACAGTCATTGGATCGCGACCAACACGAGCAGCAATTTCGCGATATAATAAACCGCAATAGCGATAAGCTAGAATCCGATCTTTATCAAAGTCGGAAACGTGATGGTACGCATTTCTTCTCCTTACACGAGGCATTACAACAACGTTTCACCAGGCAACGCCGGTGAAATGGTGTTTGTGCATGAGAAATCGGTTGGAAACTTTCCTCATGTCAGCACTTTGTAGGTGTCGCCACCTGCGCCAACCTTGTGTGAATGCTCTGAAAGCTAATCATTTGCATGTCACCATATCTTCTTCCTGTCGGTTAAATTTCGCGTCTGTAGCACGTCATCTTCGTGGTGTAGCAATTTTAATGGCCAGGAGTGTAGACCTAGAAGTAGCTTCGTTTTTTGTTTTCTTCGATATTCCTGATCTGATGTCGACGGCTTGTTGTGATTACGTGAAATTATTTTTGCAGAAAAATCACGTCTTCCTTCGTGACGCTTTTTGGCACACTGGGAGTTTTAGAACGTCTTCCACAGTAACTTTTTATCAGGTAACTCCTGTTACTGTCCTTGTGTAACAAAGGAAGGGGCAGGAACATCATCAGGTACGTCATCTCTGTTGTAGGGAACTTTGTAGTCTTTGCAAAGCCTCTGTAGATAGTGGTGGTCTGGAAGGCTGCTTGGTAAGCTGCAGTGATGGCTTTCCGTCTTTCGAAAGAGTTGTACCCTCTGTATCAGATGCAGATTTCACGTGATAATCCTTAAGTGTATTTCACGGGGTTCCCAAAACATTTACTAACCTTGTAAATTGTCCATCGCGTCGCTTTGTTTCGCTTTGGTGCCATTTCAGCGTCAAACCTAAGAAAACCAGTACTAAGGTCATACATCATCAACGCGTGGCTTAACTTGCAAGTAAATTAGTTACATTTCTTACCTTTTACTGGTGTTAAAATGGAACTTATACACTGACACACCTGCTTGAACTAAATTCATATGCTTACTAGCGTCTTCACTGCCTGCGCGTGACCCGCTGTCACGAAAACACTGTAGGAATACATGTCTAGAACGTCCTTGAAAGCCCGAAAGACAGACTGTCAGGGCTTCCTAGAGTCCTGCATGATTGTGCCATATGCTGGCAAAATCTTGGAACCCTTTGAGTTGAGCCTACGTCATGACAAAAAGAAATACTGTTTATCACAGAGTTGCTTCATATCTTGATTTTCAAGTTTACAGAAATACGCGTGTTTGCATTTCGATCGCTAATAGTTAAATGTGCTGCCGCTGTTTAGCCTCCATTTTCTTCATTCTCTAGGTAAAGATCATTTCATATACGTTCTCTCTCTGTGTCTCTCTCTTCTCTCTCTCTCTCTCTCTCTCCGCCCCCCAACCCCCCCGCTCTCAACGACCGAGGGCTTCCTCCAGCAATACGCGTCTGAATGGAATGGTAGGAATGAAATTATAAACTTTTATCATAAATCAACTGAATAAAAAGTTTTGAACAAATCGCAAAATGGGAACGGCAAGGCAGTTTGCATTATAATTCAGAGAGATTGTCTGAACTTGAAACATAATGTTGCTGGTGGTGGTGGGATAATGTAGATGGTCATCCTGGTTCAGGAAAGCTGCAAAATAAGTACAAGATCCTGCCTAGATAATGCTTCCGATAGCAGATTGAGAATCATAAACGGTTTTACTTAATGCCTGTGACCTTATTTGTCATAATAATGATTTTGAAATGTATTTCGTAACATTTTGAATAGCAGATTGAAAATCGGACCCCATGAAATCTTTGAGATAATGATCGCCAGTTCGGAAACAAATATGAATATTGACTAATTCAAGGATGAATTTTCAATGCAATATTTGATGGCGGCACCTAGCGAAACCATCAAAATGGCGTCCAAATCACAATTCTTGGTTTACTAAGATATTACTGCACATGTGTACTTGAAAAGGGGAAATAACTGCCAAATCAGAACAACGAGTAGAATTCATTTAATTAATAAGTTGCAGTCAGGTGCACTCACTTAACTGCAATAATAAAAGTCCGGAGCGGTATCCTGCTGATGTCGCTAGGAAGACAAAAGGGAACAGTGAGCAGAAAATCTTCTAGCCCTCTCTGTCCCACGGTAACACAGATTCTTCCAGGTTCGCAACAACACACATGCCCGCGGTGGCCATTTTGTCTTCGCAGATACATACAACTACAAACAGTGTCAGAGACACCGATGACATGTTCTTGTACGTAAATTTATATCCTATCCTATTTTCTAGGTGCTTCACATGTTTTGTACCATGGGACACCTCAGTTCTAACGTAAATAAGATTTTTCATAATATTGACTAATATTTATTCTGCCTCGGCGTCACAGATAAACAGCATATTTACGAAGACGTGTAAATCTGAAGGTCTGCACCAGGCTTGTAACCAACATGCCGCTGATTCATTCAAGAAAATGTTTTATGACATACTTTCACTAGAGACCCCGTCCGCCACCGTAGCTCAGTGGAAGCGCCGCTGACAACCACTCAGGAGGCCCGGGTTCGATTCCCGGCAGGGGACTGGGTGTTGTGTGTCGTCCTAATCATAATCATCATCATCTCATCATCATTGCCGCGGTGGAGTAGCCGAGCGGTCTAAAGCGTCTCGCTGCGGAGCACGCGGTTGCTCGCCGTGGAGGTTGGAGTCCTCCCTGGGGCATGGGTGTGTGTGTTTGTCCTTAGGTTAGTTTACCTAGGTTTAAGTAGTTGTAAGGTACGGACTGATGACCACGCAGTTTGGTACGCAGTACGATAGATTTACAAACATTTGAACATTACATTTCATCATCATTGGCATGTAAGTCGCCCACGCGGCGTCAAATAGAAAGACTTACACTCAGGCGGCCAAACAATCCCGTAAGGGATCTCCCGGCCAAGAAAGTCA
The DNA here is from genome assembly GCA_026315105.1 of Locusta migratoria. Classification (NCBI taxonomy): domain Eukaryota; kingdom Metazoa; phylum Arthropoda; class Insecta; order Orthoptera; family Acrididae; genus Locusta; species Locusta migratoria. The sequence continues at coordinate 433,815,808 of CM048747.1, forward strand.
TACGCTCCTTTCCACTAAAGACCCCGAAGCGTAGTTCATCCTCACCCGATGGTACCAACCACGAGTCGTTGCGAAACGTTTAGCCCTTATTATGTGGCACCGTCACAGAGTGTGGTGATCCAGTCTAAGATGTCTGCAGTTGACAGCCATTACACGAATATGTGTTATTTACTTCTGTAGAGGCATGCTCAATCTCTAAATTGTGTGTTTTAATGTATCAGCTAGAAAATTACAAATTCATGGTTTTTCCGTCTATTTCTTCCCCCACCGCGCTTGGCCGAGATTTTCAGGAACAATATATTAGTTAATCCTTGCTTGGCACGCAGATGTTGCATTAATATCATTAAAACAGATTTTTTAGAACCTATTTAGCATCACGAAAAGTGTGTACACCCAGTTGACTGTGTTATACCGAAGGGACCTCACATCGTGCTGCCACGATCAAGCGAACAAACACTGACCCTGCCAGGAGGCTGCGGGAGACCGATGCGTAGCCTGCAGCGGTTCATGGATGGTGGACGAAGAGTGGTGCAGCAGGCACTGTGGCGATCTGTTCTGCAAGTGAAATTCGCAATTGTTAAAAGATTCTTTGTGACACTTAATGTTTGCTAGGCGTTAAATATTGAGTAAATGCGACAAAAGGAGAAAACGTCACATTTCTCATATTGTAGGTCTCAAACAAAATACACCAAAGTTTGAAAACGCCCATTTTCAAGCTGTATATAGGTGCTGCTAATCGGAACTAAATAAATAAAGTGATGAGTAATTTTTGGTGCGTAACTGATAAAGCAGAATGTTCTTGTCATATGCGAGCATTTCCTTTCGAATTTTGGTCCTAATTAAGATTAAACCTAAATGTTCACCATGCATTTAGATATTGTACTCACGTCGAAGTCTAAAGAACGATTGTGCCGTGGCTCGCAAGTCACCAGAACGTCGGATAATTGCCAGTATTAGGTCGAGAAGGGAATAAGAGATTTTGTCCTTAAGTTCCTCATCACCAGTATTTGCACCATTGTAGTGAATTAGATTCTTAGGATATTCAGCACTGTGAGACTGTTGGTTGGATGGTTGGTTTGAAGGTTTTAAGGAGACTAAACTACTAAGGTTATCAGTCCCTGAGACTGTTGGTGGTGATCCGAACGGAGGTTGGGGGCATTGTGCTAGGCGCCCCTTGATGATATTCGAGACTAAGAGGCTATGAAACTGTGCCAGGGTTGACCCTCTGCCCTCCCTTTAAGCGTAAAAACTCAAACTCAGTTATTACACTGTGAAGTACCGCAATCAACCGGATGACTCCGCTACTCCCTTGGCCGTAACAAGTTACAGGAAAACACTTCTGCTAGGACACGTCCAACTGAGGCACTATAGGATTCATGGGTCTGCTCTCCTACTCTCATTTCCTGTCAATGGAACTATTTATTTCATTCATACGATAGACAATAATAGATGAAGATAAGTACATGATATCATGGTTCCGTACCTCGGTAAAATCGAAGAAATCGTAACGCATTGCAATCGTCGGTTCAGTTTGTTCTTGATTGGCTCAGTTTTCTTTTTTATTACAGAGAGCGTTTAGAACCCTAACCGGGCGCGCTGAGCCACGGCGCCCGGCTAAATTTTTGCTGGTGCACGGGATTGAACCGCACCGACCAAGTAGAACATCCAGGCACGCTTCCCTTCGAAACCAAATTCTCATCTTATAGTACACTACGATTTAATTCCACTTGCTCGCAGCCTACACTGGACACCCGCAAGGCATCAACCGTCCGCATGGGCAGGGGCACTACAAATGGTAGTGAGCTACAAGGCGAGACTTTGGGTTGGCAAGAAGCGTTCCTGCATAGCCTAATTGGTTCAGCGTGACTCGGGCAGCCGTGAGGCGAGGACGTCCGCTGGCGTCACGCCTGGCGAGGTACGAGATCGCGTTTACCTTGTTTTCTTCTCGTCGCGTTATTGTGTATTGAGTCTCCTGTACTAGCGAGCCATGGCGCACTCACACCGCCGAACAACTATCAAGATCTGTTTCCCAGCAGATTACGCACAACCACGACCTTTTGAAACTGAGAACTTCATAAGAGCCGATGTGCATCTCGATCCACGAGATGTAATCGGCATACACTTTTCCATTACCGATAATGTTGTCTATGTCAAAATGCGCACTGAAGAACTGTGTACCAACATTGTGAACCTCCACGCGGGACGACACAAGTTCAAACACTCTGACGGCCACATCGGTGTCGTCGTGATCGAGCATGTGGGCTACGGCCTGCGTACAATTAGGGTATTCGAACTCCAGTTCGAGATCCCAGATCGTCAAGACGGCCTTCAGCCCGTACGGAAACGTCATCACTCACACGGCCGAAAAATGGAAAACGTTTGAAACTTACCCGAGCCTCAACAGTGTACGACAAATAGAAATAGAACTGAAGAAGCATGTACCGTCATACCTGAACATAGGAGGATGCAGGGCCATCATCATGTACGACGGTCAGCCCCGAACCTGTGCCGGTTGCGGGCACGAAGGACACGTCCGCCAACAATGTCCCCTGCGTCAGCCTGTACAAAAACCTATCAACGACGGTGCTCCCTCTGCGCCAATCCACAGTTCCCACTGTCACCTACTATGCAGCCGCAGCATCTACAAGATCAATCTAACCAATCATCGACAACGACCGAATACGTAGACACCAATCACACACCTTCGACGCAACCAGACGCAGTGCAAGAAGAAATGCACCAACCCCTTTCCTCTGAGCAAGAAGATGCGAAGGAACCGACACTTGACGTCGTGCTACAATCTGCCTTCATTCCAACAAACAAGAAAGCGACAGACACCAACGCTCTTTCCGACTCTGAACAACATAATCGCAAACAAAAGAACCTCGGAAGCGCCGGAAGAAGCATCGCATGCCCTGTGACGATTGCTTACAAAGCATGTGGCCACAAGAAGAGGATTCCCTGTCCGATGACGGCAGATCTTCTGACACGCAGATGTCAGAAGTCACTGCATCGACATCTCATACCCCAACCGCCTCCAACGATCGTGATGCGACGACGATGCCCACGCTCAAGAGCGTCCCAGAAGGCGTCCCACATGCCGTGCCACCTCCACCTGCAGGCACAGCGGACGATACTTTGATGGACACTACATGGCTGCTGTGTCTGTCCTATCCCGAACGGATACCTCTAGAGCAGCAGACTTCTTCCAGGAGTCCCAAAAATACAGACTGGCCACCATCAATATCAATACTCTTCGCGCGCACCATAAACTAAGAATGTTAGGAGAGATGCTGAATGCGGCGGATATAGACTTTGCCCTTCTTCAGGAGGTCTATGTTGCTGTGTTCGTAGGCCCTAATGGATATACCGTTCATGTCAATCACGCGTCTGACACAGGCAGCGGCGTAGCAATTGTTCTCCGTGACGGCTTAATAGCACTTTCACACCTGATGCAAGAGTCATGGCACTCACCCTACATGACGTCAGAATCATTAACATCTACACACCATCTGTATCTGGTCGTTGCCGTGAACGGACTGCTTTCTTCGCTGAAGCAATAACGCCCCTATTTATGGGTCGTCAAGATGCCTTAATCATCGGAGGAGACTTCCAACCAGGCGCCCAAGGACTAGCTACCACACCAAGCTCCCTGTGCGGCGCTCGCCGCCATCATCAACAATCTACGTCTTATGGGCACATATATGGCGATCGGCCGGGTTTTACACACTACACCAGCTACTCATCCAGCCGTAAATATCGCATTTATCTCACGCGACCCTTCGGTCAGCGCACGAAGGCTGCCGAAATATGGCCTGTACGTTTTTCCAATAATGCAGCGTATATATGTACTCTTACCATGCGCCGACAGAAGACGTGGCATGGGCGGGGTCCCTGGAAGCTGAACATTGCACACTTACATTTACCAAAATGCTGAGAGATCGTGAAGACCATGTGGGCACTATGTACGCGTAGGAGAAGATCTTACCTAACAGCAATCTCTTGGCGGATAGAATGTGCTAAGCCTGCTTTCACGAAAGCGTTGACTGGACACACAAGGGAGGCAGCCACATGGCGTCGACACACAATGGACTTCTATTATCTCATCCTACGTGATGTACTCGCCTGCCCGCCAGCAGGCAATGTCACGCGAAACCGCGGACCACATTACATGAAGGAACAACTATACGTGCACTCACTTCAGACAGAATGCCGTCATTGTACCATATACTCGCTGAACGCCGACGACGGAGGCGGGCTCTGATTCAAACATTAGAAGATAGTCGCTGTATCGAAACGCAATGTGAGATAGGTCGTGCTCTCCACGCTTCGTCAATTATACGCTGCTCAGTATCATTCACAAGAAGTGATATAAGAAATCTCTCGCCTAATATATGGAGTACTACCCCAGGATGAACAATTGGGTCTACTTGAGGATGTAACTGAGGAAGAGGACTGCTTGTTCCCGTCCACAAACCGAACGGTGGGACACGCCTCACAAACTACCGTCCACTATCACTCCTGAATTGTGACATGAAGATCTTTACACGGCTTTTGGCAGCGTGTCTCCTGCTACGTGGTATCCCACGATCAAGTGTCATTAGGAGGCGATCACAAAATACGGACTGCGATAAACCGATGCCGAGACATGATCGCACTCGCGCGGACACGGCTCATGGAACGGGTCTTAGCTTCCTTTGATTTCAGACAGGCCTTCGACAGAGTCGATCACACCTATCTGGCTGCGGTGATGCGGAGTATAGATTCCCAGACAACATCGTGGAGATAACAATGCGCCTGCTTCGAGGTGCGACGTCGAGGATTCTGTACAAAGGCCGACTAACACCTCCAACCATGGTACAACGGTCAGTTCGGCAAGGATGCCCTCTTCAACAATCCTCTACGCTTTCGCCATGGAACCGGTCTTATGTGGCCTCCGCCAACGCCTCATGGGGATGACCTTTGACGGCTACACCTTCTGTTGCACGGCCTATGCGGACGATCTGGTACTCTTCTTGAGAAACCACAACGACGCTCAAGATCGATGCGCGAAGCATACAATAATTACCACAGCCATACCTTAGATAAATATCTTTCCGAGAACCCGAAAAAATTCTGGTGCTATGTAAAATCGATAAGATGGTCAAAGCCCACTATCCAGTCACTCGTTGATGACTCCGGGGCAGTAATAGAAGAAAGCAAACGGAAAGCTGAAGTTCTAAATTTAACCACTAAGGAATATTTCACGCAGGACGACAGCATAAATGTACCATCATTCGATCAACGTACCATCTCCAAAATGGAGGACATAGTAATAGGTATTTCCTGTGTAGAGAAGCAGTTGAGAGAGTTACATACAAAAAAAGTCTCCTGGTCCGGATGAAATACCAGTTCGGTTTTACAAAGAGTATTTTGCACCATTGGCTCCTTACGTAGCTTGCATTTATCGCGAATATTTAATTCAGTGCAAAGTTCGTAGTGATTGAAAAAAAGCGCAGGTGACTCCCGTTTATACGTAAGAGAATTGACATAAATACAGGCCAATATCGTTGACATCAGTTTCCCGCAGTATTTTGGAGAAATTTGGAGCATAGTCTCAGTTCGAATAAAGTAAATTTCCTTGAGAGAGAAAAACTTTTTTCTGTGAATCAGCACGGGCTTAGGAAACATCGTTATGTGAAACTCAGCTTACCCTTGCGACATCTTGCGAACCATGGATACTATGGTGTATGTGAGGGTGTATGCAGCGCTCCTTATTATAGAAAATTCGACGAATACTGAAAGTTTGGTAATTCAATCAACAAAGCAGTTCATGTCTGTTTAAATAAGATGTCATGGTGGTGTCAACGATTGGTTTATGAACATGGTCACCATCGTCGCTATGACGATATCATGATTCAAATGTTCAAATGTTTGTTAAGCTTATGGGATTTAACGATGGGGTCATCAGTCCCTAAACTTACAAACTACTTATCAACTACCTTATACTAAGGACGGCACAAATATCCATGCCCGAGGGGGGGATTCGAACCCCCGACCATAGTGACCGTGCAGACCGTGACTGGAGCGCCTCAGTCCCCTCGGCCACCGCGGCCGGCGATATCATGATTACTGACTCCTGTCTCTACACATACATCGTTAATCAAGTCAGGCCTTACGAACTCTGCATAGTCTGGCTTATTGGATTCGTTATTTCGCTTACTTTTCTCTAAGAGTACCTTTCTGGTCACTTCCCAGGGTTAAGACAAAACTTTAAGTTCCTTTTAATATCTATGAAGAGGGAGGAAGGGAGGGAGAGAGGGTGGAGCAGGAGGAAGAGAGTGAGGAGGAGACAGAGAAAGAAAGAAGAATCGGAAGAAGGAAGAAATGATGGAAGAGGAGAGGCTAAATGGAAGTGGTTTAGTAGTAGTAGTAGGAGGAGGAGGAGGAGGAGGAGGATGAGTTAGATGAGGAGGAGACGGACAATGAGCGGAATGTAGGAAACAGCTGCTTTTCTCATGGACACTGATAGGTGACGTGCTAAAAGTCGATATGCATCTGATATTCATATCTGTAGGTAAAAGGACAAACGAAAGCAAAGTCAGTAAATGTATTTGCTTTACGTTAACACTTTTTTCTGTGAAAACATACTTTTCTAGTATTCCTTTCATTTTACATAACCATACCAATGCACAGTAGGGCACTGATGTGACTGGCATATTTTCTTCGGTACGTCGCTGTTTGCAAGGACTCTTCAGTTTTCTTTCCGTGTAATTTCACATCAAAGTGAAGAAATGCGAAGCGTGGGCGGGCTCGGCCAGATAATATTATTATTTGTACACAAGATTTTACGGAATGATCAGAGTGAGGCCATACATGCACTTGGCCATACATGCGACGCAGATTTTGAAACGATTTCCTGCGGCCAGTGATAAAAGGAGTTTGGAGGAAGTCGGTAGACTAGTTTTCTCAACAGCGTATAGTAACTTAGATGTTAAATACTGTCTAAGGTAAATAAAACCGTAGTGCTTAAGACGATACATTACGTAATATTCAACCAATCGGACGTTTCTTCATGATCACCCACTACCACCCACTGGTGATTGTCGTGGTAGACAGTCTTTGATTTCGTGTTATTAGATTGCTTGGTCGTCGTGTTTGGTAGTGGCTTCGGATTGCGAGCAAATTCCGATAAATTTGGAGGAAAAAATAATTGCGAACTTTTATCGTACGTACGAAAATGCATATAGTGTTTTAGTCGTCCGACATAACAATGATACGTACGCGGTCATGCCATTTGAAATAATCTCTCAGTGCATTTTAGTCAACCACCCTTTATCGGCGATCAACAGGTACACAAAGTTAAAAATTCAGATGATAAAAACAACAAAAACACTCTATTTGTTTTTAATTCATAAAAAACCATTTTTTCCAGTATTAGTGTAATTTTGGAGACTTAACCTTCTAGGGAAGACGTAAGATTTCAGTACGGTTCCTGCTGGAAAGCATACTGCAAAGGAAGTAGAAACCATTTCACCGATCAACAGGAAAGTTGGCAACTGTATGGAATCTTTCATATACGATGGGAGCAGGAGATAACCAGAGGGGACTTATCAGATGAACAGAGAGGACAGATAACGGGGAAGGAAATAACGAAGACTTTGGGAATGATACGTGGATAGAGAGGAGGAAAAGGAATAGAGGGAACAACAATAAGAGGGAAGGAGCAGGAGGCCGTGGTAGATAGAACAGAGGAGGAGGTGGACAGTGGAGGGACTCCAGGTGGACACAGAAAGGAAGGACTTGTAAAAATTTCAGTGAGTAAATACCTGGGAAACCTCATGTAGCAAGAGACGAAATCACGTTTAGTGAAGCACCTCGGTGTTTCTTAATTGTCTTCACCTTCTCCCACAAGTCTGTTAGTGATCCAAAGTTTACACAGATGGGAAACTTTCGTCATTATCTTCAAGTACAAAGACACATGGCCACTTGTCGTGGTTTCTGGTTGTATGTGCTTGAATAGAGTTTTGCCAGATTACAAGTAAAATTACGAAGTGCAGCATTTAAAATTTGCATGTAGATAATGGAAACACGAGAAACGATTGAATGGTGAGAAGTTACCTACCGTGTTCCTAGCATCCTAATTGCATTTATTCAAATCGAAAGATAACATAATGCAATATGCTTTGATACGAAATTGACGCAACATGGGTCGTGTATCAGTGAAGAACCCATGGACACCGTTTAATTTATTGTGCGGGTTTGGCAACTGAAACATTTTCCCTCCAGCTGAGCTATAAATTTCTCTGAGCTTATCCCTTACGCTTTAATTAACACTGGCACGTTTCCTGTGTAAAATGGATCACAAGAGAATCAAGGCGTGAATGTCAGCACCTCTATAACAGTGCTCTAGTCTTTTAAATATTATAATTACACGCGTGAGCCAGGCGGTTGCTCAAAAGTAAAGGGCTTTTCACACGAGGTGAGATATTTCATCAGCCTGTCTCCTGGCTCGTTATTATGGCTGCTCTTTGATTCTCTGTCTCTCATCACACACACACACACACACACACACACACACACACACACACACACCACATCACATCACATCACATTACATACCTACATTCTTCTAAGTTTTTTATACGCGGAGTGAATCACCTAAAAAAACGAGCACAGCAAATACTGCGGAAATGGAGAGTCGTATTAACGTGAGCTTTTCACAGGATGCATTGGTAGTCAGGGGCTCGTATTCTAAGCTAATAAACAGAATTTAATAATATATGGAACGTGTAATTTTTATTTTATTTTATTTTATTTATTTATATATTTATTTTTTGTAAAAAAAAATTACCATTCTCTTAATGAAACACACGAGATAAATTTGCAGAATATTTAACATTTATCTCTCGTGTTTTATTCAAAATGAATGAAATATTCTGTCAAGAACAGACCTAACAGTCGGTGAATTCCATATACCATTTTAAATTGGAAAATGCCCATTGACACAAGAAAACTAAACATAGGGTGAATTTGAATGTCAGTGGCCTTTGTTGCAGTACTCTAGTCCCATTCGTTTACGGGATAGCGTATTGCGAAAATTTTCTAATTCGACACTTGTCTGCCCCATACAACCTGTATAGTAGCCAGGTACCATGTCTTAATGTTTGCTTACATCATGCTTGTTTATTGACTGAATACATTGCAATTTGCTAGATTGTGTGTGTCAGTCCAAGCAAGTGGTTGGTAGTGGACGATGGGCTTTAGGAATACAGAAAAGGCCGGCATGCTCACGGTCTATGTATATGGAGTATAATGCAGTTCGCGCATGTATGGTGTATGCGGAAACATTCTAATAGACATCACCCATCTTGGCAATGTGGCCATCGAGAAAGACCGTGGCGCGTACGTCACGACGCCGTCATCAGAGAAGGTTGGAGACAACGCAATCGTTAGCCGACTGGCTGACGGCTCGGGCACAGCCCACTGTCTTATAGCGACCAGCGATTCACCTGTCAGTCACGTTGTCTCAACCCTTCTCGTTGGCCTCGTCTCGGCATTTACTCATCAGCGTCTTCAACCAGTTACGTGAATGTGGTGGTCAATGTCAAGACCGAAGTGAGGGACATTATTGTTGATCTTGCAAGCTGTGATGTTTTATGTACTTCAATTTTTAGACTATGTGCTATGTTGCATGTATTATGTAATCTCAAATCCATATTTCTGGATTTCCGCAAGACTTTTGACACTGTAACCCACAAGCGGCACCGAGCGAGGTGGCGCAGTGGTAACGCACTGGACTCGCATTCGGAAGGATGGTGGTTCAAATCCACCTCCGGCCATCCAGATTTAGGTTTTCCGTGATTTCCCTAAATCGCTCCAGGCATATGCCGGGATGGTTCCTTTCAAAGGGCACGGCCGATTTCCTTCCACATCCTTACCCAAATACTCAGAGCGTAAGCTCCGTCTCTAATGACCACGCTGTCGACGGGACGTTAAACTGCAAGCTTCCACAAGCGGCTTCTAATGCGTGCTTATGGAATATCTCCCCAATTTCACGATTTCCTATCAGAAAGGACACAGTTCGTTGTAATTGACGGTAAGTCATCGAGTAAAACAGAAGTGATATCTGGCGTTCCACAGGGAAGCGTTATAGGTCCCCTACTATTTCTTGTGTTTATAAACGATTTAGGAGACAATCTGAATAGTTCCCTTATACTGTTCGCGGATGATGCTGTCATTTATCAGTTAGTGAAGTCAACAGAGGATCAAAAGCAACTGTAAAGCGATTTAGACAAAATTTCTACATGGTACGAAAAATGGCAATTGACGCTAAACAAAGAAAAGTGTGATGTAAAACACATGACCACTAAAAGAAATCCGCTGAACTTTAATTACGCGATAAAGCAGTCAAACCTTAAGGTCGTAAATTCTACCAAATACCTAGGAGTTACAATTACGAACAACTTTGACTGGAGAGGAAACAGAAAATATTGTGAGGAAGGGGAACCAAATGTTGCGTTTCATTGGCAGAACGCTTCGAAGATGCGCCAGCTCCACCAAAGAGACTACCTACGTCACACTTGTGCATCATCTCCTGGAGGAGAGACCCTCACCAGATGTAATCTCCATTTTTTTTTTTAATAAGACGACCAACTAGATGATCGTGGCGTAGCCCTTAGAATCCGCTCGTTATTAAATAAATAAGTTATATGTATATATTTGGCATCTGTTCTTTCGGACATGTACGCCTCCCATCTAAACATATGTAACTTACATAAATGCCAATGATAGGCAATGATCCCTTATTCACTGAGGAGGCACTCCTAGGCCCTTACTCTTATGGGAATTAGTTTACTAAGAGTTAGAGTTCTAATGGTCAGGGGTTGTATCTGACAGGAGGCGCACTTTAAATCCATGCAGGTGTGGTGATCGCTGTGCCCCAGTGGTGTAGAGATCAGCGTAACTGCCTAGAAAGCAGGAGACCCGCGGCGAGTCCCGTCTGGATACACATTTTCAACTTTACCCATTCTCGGTTAATGGCATACATTCCGTGAACATAAATAAATATGATGTGCAGTGCTTATTGATAGGACTAAGCAAATGTCCTTCAGACATGCATGCATGTATGAAGGACATTTGCTTAGTTCTATCAATAAACACGGACACTGTACATCGTATTTAAAATCAGTCACGGCAAGGCATGCGACAAATGTAATAATAAGTCTCAAACTGTGAGAGAAATACATCATAGAACGTACGAGCACTCATGGGCAGTAGACATTGTGTGGCATATGAAGGTTTGGGTCGTTCCGGGAAGCGTGCGCGGGTAGCGTAATGGTAATGCGACTGCTCGCGATAAGCGGGAAATCCGGGTTCGATTCCCGGCCCGGCACAAATTTTCACATGTCACCATTACACCGTACAGCTGATGCTGATTAATATTCGCAATTGCGAATACATTTCTTACAAATAAATATTTCGCGATCTTGTCGTTTCACTTTTAAAGACTGTTAATTAACACTTTTGTTGCTCTTGCAGTTGATTCACATGTTAGTTGCCGCTCAATCGCATGAGGAAATGGCATGAGCCAGGCAAATGTCCCATGCATTCTTCATAGATATCGTTTCCATACCTATCACATCTGTCTCTGTCTCAATTATAAGAATGGCGTTACCTTCTGCACATGGCCATTACCACATGCTGCTTCATCATCACGTATACGTTTGATTTATGAAGAACCATTTACCAATCATGGCCAGGTAAATCGCCGAAACATTCATTGTCTTTTGACAATCCTCGTTGGCTTCGTCAGGTGAAACGTCAGCGTCCATGTAGTGTAAATGTGTGGTGTGGATCAATTAACCATCAGCTCATAGGCCCATTTTTATAGACAGTAATCTGAACTCGCACAAGCATCGTAGCCTCTTAACAGACCATCTGCCACAAGACGATCTGCTAGAAGACGATCCTCTGCAGACTAGGAGGAACCTGTGGTACAAAAGTGATAGCTGTCCAGTCGAAGGATTACAAACTTATTGTGATCTATCACTTGTACGTGGAAAATAATGCAACTGCGAGTGGACTTTCGGACCAAACTCCTGGGACTGCAGGAACTATACTCGGTTACATCGACAACATGGATAATTTATGGGGGCCCCACCGTACGTTTATAAACATCCCGTGATACGAAACACGTAATAGGACAATCAAGAACTCACACATTTCTCAAGACCTAAAATATGAGACACATCTTTCTTTATACTTGTCCATATGATCACCGAAAATTCCCGACGAAAACTTGTTTATCTTTCTGAGCACAAGAACAGTAGGCGATAATAAAAAATTGTTCAAACATAATTCCCATGGTTGCTACTATACCACTGTGAGATGACATGTTTAATGATTATAATGTAATCTTGAATAGTTCACAGGACTTAAGTCGGGTCGTAATGGCACATTATTTCTGTTAGTCAGCTACATGTCACCATCAGGTGCATGGCACGCAGCTGTCTCGCTGAAATACTGTGCGATTATTACAATATGAACTGGTATAGCTCCCGTGAATCATTCAGGAATGTACTATGCTGAGAAAGCAAGAAACAGCACATTTTAATATAGTTAGATATCACTAACCACATAATTTTTGAAACGCAAAATTTTTTTAATGTAATATATCTTTTAGTATATTTAACAACAAATTCAGCAATATAAAAAAAATTAAACACGAGGTTACAGTAGATATAAGTTTCAACACATAAGTTTAAATAGAATAAATAAAAATTGAAATTAACTGTAGTACATTATGTCATTGTATCTTCATGCACGTTGTGTATGTAGATATGCAACTGTGTCTAGACTGGCATTACACCGTGAATATATAAATTGATCTAAAGGATGTGTTGGAGCAAAAATAAATATTTTTATTCATCAGCCTGAAATTGACTGATAACTTATATATGGCCCTGTTAATGCGCTGTCTTAGCCAGAATATGTCTGTCTAAATGATGATTTCAACTGACAACTAAACCTACGGAAGTGTCAATCTCAGATTTTTCAGAACATTGGATATAATACATGAAAAACTAAGGGACACGTAATTTCTTTAGCAGCGGTAAAGTATATTTAAGGAGTGGAACGGTCCCTCTACAATAGGGTCTAAAATGGAAAAGTTGCAATTAGCGAACAGATTTTAGTTATATTTCTCATGAGGGTATTTTCCGATAAAAGACAAAAATCGGCCTAGATGTATTGGAGGGGCAGTGAAAATCAGCGGTCCAACTAGCCCGAAAGACACATTTTTATTTAGCTACAAAAATTAGTTTTGATTTAATCGAAGTATAATCTGTTAAAACTTCAAAGGAAAGCTAATTGAGAAACACACAAAACAACTTGTGAATATAATTTTGTAACTGTTTCCTCTCTGTAGTATACTGCTATTTAAAATCGCTGAATGCAGATCTGAAATCAGCTTCCCAAAATTATGGCTGATCCAGCATAGCAGACGAAAACCAGACAAAATCATTTAATAGGCAGTAATTCGATTCCAAATACCGTAAAATCTACTTTCGAAGTAAGAGCGAATAAAGTCAATAAGTTTATTGATTTTAACCGCCGGCGTTAGCGTTGCTCTCGATGTTGCACGTGACGGTGGCACGGCAATATTTACACCACCTCCCCCTGCTTCATTTGTGTGAGTCCCCTCACAATATTGAGAATATGATTTCAGATTCGGATCCATCGATTTAAATAGCGGTACATTAAAGTGATATAATAGTTCAAAATCATAAAAGCACAAAGTGTCTAATGAGCAGTATCAAACGAGTATCTAGACACAGTTGCATACCTACATAATCAATGTGCACGAGCACACACTGACATAATGTATGTTACCCCTTAAATATTCTTGTTTCTTAATTATCTTTCCTTTTGAAGTTTTAATAGATTCTAGTTCGTTTGAATCAAAACTAATTTATGTAGCAAAAAATTGCTGTCTTTCGGGGTAGTGGTCCCCCTAATTTTCAATCCCCCTACAACATACCTACGCCGATTTTGGGTAAAAAAGGTGTATATATATATATATATATATATATATATATGCTTGACTAATCTCTAATTTTTTGCAAGTTTTCCAATGTAGTCCCTCTTTTGGAATGACTGTTTCACCCCTAAAATAAGTTTTACCGACGTTAAAAAGAATTTACATGTCCCTTAGTTTTTAATGTATTATAACATAACCAAATTTCAGAATAATACGAGAGTGAAAGTTCCGTAAGTTTACTAGTGAGTGAATGACTAGTAAGGTATAGCACAAAGTGATTTATTAATTAAAGTGAGTAGAGACAAATGTTTACCACGAGTGTGATACTGGGTATAAATATGATCATGCGTGGCGCAGCAGAGAATGTCTAATAGTGGTTGATTAACCTCAGGATAACATGTACTAACAGCTAGTAGAATCGCTTAAGTTGACAATAATGAAGTTCGTTAACTGAGCAGAGTGCGAATAAACGTTTAGCTCGAGAATGAGAGTAAATATGATGTGTGCTTGGCTGGTAGGATAGTTGTTGTGTAACCTGGATCACCGTACGATAGAGATTTAATTTCACTGAAAAATAAATCAGTGTGTTGTAAGTGGTGTAATTAATTTTAGTTATACGAGTGCTTTCCACAATTGATAGAAAATAATGGTAGATACCTGAAAAAATTCACTTACTTTCGACAACAGAATGAAAGTCCGTCAATAAATGTGGGGTCGAAAAAAACAGTAAAATGTCCAAATAAATTTACGAACAAATTATCCTTCCTACTCGTAATGTTAAATAATGAATAAATTGCATTCTGCTCACCTTTTCCTACTGACAGCAGCCACACCTCACATAGTGCATTAACAAATGTGTACTTCGTAAAAATTCGTATGTAACCATGAATTATATATATATCAAAACTTGTATCTACCTTTCCGTAACTGTTAAGGGTCATGTCATGAGATTTTCCGCTAATTATACTGGGAAAATTAAATAAAGAGTGTATGAATATAATAAAAAATTCTATACAACCTATGGATCTAGTAACTAACACTATTACAGTGAAAAATAAGAGAACGTTATTTACCTTACTATAATTTTCATCAACACCTTTTCGAAATTCCATTACGTTATAGATTTGATTTTTCTAAATTTGTTTCCGAGAATAAATGTATAATAGAAAAAGATCTTCAGTCTCCATCTCGATACAAATGTCCCACGTCTCATCTGTACGTCAGACAAAAGCGGACTCTCCGTCTTCCACCCAACAACTCTTCACTACCGAGCACAACCGTTCCAATATACCCATCGCAGTATATATGATCTCATATTTATTGAGGTATTTGTAGCACAATTGGATAATTTTTCATTATAAGTGCTGCATGTCTGTAAATCTGTTGCAGATACAATTAGTTGTAAAGAAGTAATAGATTAAAACTTAGTGCTTGATGCGACGGTCTTCCATTAACATTGTTTTTGTGCAGATATCTCATGAACTACGGTTCGTATTATGATACAGATTCGAAGGAATCTGAAGTTTTACTTCGTGAACAGCAGAAAAGTAGTGAGCGATAAACTTTTTTCCCTTTCATCATGTTGCTATGGTTGTCAGCGAGAAAAGTTTCCTAAACGATTGAAATAATAAAGTCTGTTGCAAGTCGCTAAGTGCTCTCCCTCTCAAATAGTGGACAGATAAAGTCAAACTATCACGTGCCGCAAGAGGGGGAAATTTCTATTGCTTATGACGTCATATCTCCTGCACTATCAACCCTATCGCAAAATTCTTTCTTAGCTGACGTCTTCTACCTATAAACTACATTCCTGCCAAATATTAGCGTCATAGGTGAAGTACTTTCGAGATATCGTGTTTATTGAGTGAGTGTGTAAGTGAATGTGTGTTCTTTCGCTTTTATAGAGATACATAATAACTAGTACTGCCTCTGATGTGAAGGGGAAATAATTACATTCAAAACAATATTCTTGCGAATGGACGTTAATGTAAGAAAAACAAAGTAAGTGGTGCAGTATTGAAAACCAATGTGATTAATGTAGACAAAAGAAATTATTAATCTGGCAAAATGGATAGGTTGTGATTCTGAACGTTGTAGTATTTGTTTATTGTTGTTGTGGTCAGCAGTCCACAGGCTGTTTGATGCAGCACTCCATGCTACCCTGTCCAGTAGAGCTCCATGTCCTCGGGAGAAGTAACGACTGTAGTTTCCCCTTGCTTTCAGCCGTTCGCAGAAACTGCATGGCAAATTCATGTTAGCTGATGTTACAAGGCCAGCTCAGTCAATCATCCAGACTGCTGGCCCTGTAACTACTGGAAAGGCTGCTGCCCCTCTTCAGGAAGCACAAGTTTGTCTGGCCTCTCCACAGATACCCCTCCACTGTGGTTGCACCTCTGATACGACTATCTGCATCGTTGAGACACGCAAGCCACCCCACCTCGGCAACGTCTGTGGTTCATGGGGGATGAGTTTGCGTACTATATTTAGTGGAATTAAGGAAATATTACATAATTTACATGGAGGTAACAGGTGTTTTATGAATCAGTGTCTTGAAATTGACCTAGTGAATAATCTGGTTTTATGAAATATGAATTTTGGTTAAATGTAAGTATTGATTAGGCTACTTCAAATTTGAATTATTAGTTGTTTTTTACTAATGTCAGAAGTGAAAGTTACTTTCCGTAAGATTGTGAACTGTAGAAACTATGCTGAAGTGAAATGATAATTTTGATAATAGTTTTGATGGATGGTACCATTTTAAACATGGTATCGTATATATATATATATATTTTTTTTTTTTTTTTTTTTTTTTTTTTTTTTTTTTTTTTTTTTTTTTTTTTTTTTCTTGAAAAGCATCAGAGATTTACCCATCGGCCTACACCATTTACAGTTTTGCATTTTCCGTGCAAACCTGTACGAATATCAGTTAGAGACCAGTTTCAGAGCCCCTCAGAGCTGTGTTGTTCTTTCTCTCTCGTGTTTCTTAGACTGTAGATTGACCCGCCGCTGTGTTGTGCCGGCAGGTGCGCATCAACGTGGGCGACGGCGAGCGCGAGATCTCGTCCCCCAAGGGCCTGCGGCTGGACGACCTGCAGTGGCACGACGTGCTCATCTCGCGCCGCGACGCCGCCTTCTCCCTCACCATCGACACCATACACGTCGTCACGTGAGTGCCGCTGCTCTCCTCTGCTCTGCTCTCCACCGCTAACGCAAACTGCTCACCATAAAGATGACGAAGACTGCTCATGACGTCATTATACTGACGCCAACGTCCAAGTCTCGTGACTGGGTGCAGTTGACCGTCATTGTCACTACGAACATTGTGAAACGCAGCTAACAGTTATATCTCTTCTCATTTACAGCTGATATTAAACGTAGATTTCAACTACAAGTGTTGCCGTATTCTTGTTACACATTTAGTAATATATATACTAGCTGAAAACCTGGCGTCTCCCGGAAGTATTTTTATTCCAGTCCTGGTCCACCTCTCCTACCCCTTCGTCTCGCCGTCCACCTTCTCTCTCTGTCCATCTCCTCTTACCCCCCCGTCCCCTGTGTTCATCTCATCATCTCCCCTCTCTCCATATCCCACTACCCCCTCTCTGCTCATCTCCACCTTCCTCTTTCTCTGACAATCACCTCCTCTGTCGAACTCCTCCTTCTCAGTCCATTGCCTCCTTCATCTGTTAAAAAATATGTAATCTGAATGAAGATTTCACTCTGCTACGGAATGTGCGCTGATAAGAAACTTCCTTGCAGATTAAAATTGTGTTCCGGAGCCGGGACTCAAACCTGGGACCTTTGCCTTTCGCGGGCAAGCGCTCTACCGACTGAGCTATCGCGGATCGCTTCACGTCTATCCTTACAACTCTAAATCTGCCAGTACCTCGCCTCCTGCTTTCCAAACTTCACAGAAGTTCTCCTGGGAAACTTGCAGGGCTAGCACTCCTGGAAGAAGTGATATGGTGAAGTTATGGCTTAGCCACAGCCTAAGGGATGTTTCCAGAATGAAACTTTTACTTTGTAGCAGACTGTGTGACAATATTGCAGGTATTGGCAGAAGTAAAGTTGTGAGGTCGGACCGTGAAGCGCGCAGGAATATTTCAGTCGCTAGAACGCTTGCGGTTCTGGCACACAATTGTAATCTGCCAGGAAGTTCCGACACACAATGGAAACTGCCAGCAAGTTTTATTTTGTAACCTGTTAACTTGTTCGGTGGTCAGTGAAGTAGTTTCTAAGTACATTGCGTGGTACCCTTCGCCATGAACTGTATGAAATCTTACGTCGATGTTTACTTTCTTCTATTTTGAATGTTAATTGTACAAAATTTTATCAAGATCCTCTATGCAGCACACGAAATATACCGATTACGGACAATGATTCTTTCTTCAGTGAGGAGTCAGTCCTAGACCTTTACTCTTTTTACTCGTATGGTAATGATTTAAAAAAAACGCAAGTTTGAGTAATTATAGGCAGGGAAATGTTGAGAACTTGACCGTGGGGGGGGGGGGGGGGCATAAAGTTGTCCGCGCAGTTGTGATGATAGCTGTGTCCCCAGTAATTAAGGAGACAGCGCAACTGCCTTGCATGCAGGAGACCCGGGTTCAAATCCCGGCTGGGTACACATTTTCAACTTAACCCATTCGTAGTTAATGTCGTTGATTCCATGAATATAGTGGTTTTGTTACCATTATTTTTCCACAATCGGTGATTCCCATGCGCTAGTTATTATTTTTATGTCTGCCTGGATGACACTTAGTTACAGTTCTTTTTACAACATCGGGATATCAATTTTTAAGTGAATACTTTTCTTGCACTGTGAATCTTTTAGATTGGAGCTTCCACAGGACTAGAAGACGATATAGGAGTTTGAGAAACGGCATCAGTTTTTCTTACAATAGCAACAATACGTGTGAAAATGTTTTATTGTGGTTTTATAAAATCTGTAATCTTCTTCGAAACCATTTTGTTGCTTTTTACACAATACAAGTGGTGATACTTTATGACTTCTGACTCATATTATCTGGAACCTTAACCTTTCCCGGTGTAATGAATATGCAAAAAACTTACGGGTATGCTGCCGGGTGACGTCGTCGAAAATCGCAGATTAAGTTTAGTGTCGAGTTAACAAATCTTTTTCGACATGTGCTGACTTCCATTTCAATGGTCAGTACTACGAACAAAATGATGGAGTTGCAATGGAAAGCCCTTTATCACCTATTGTGGACGTTGTCACCTATTGTGGACAATTTGTTTATGGAGGATTTTGAGGAATGTGCTTTTTTTTTCTCCAGATATTTGGACGACACATATGTCGTTTGGCCTCAATGTAGTGAGAATTTAAACGGTTTTTTGGAACACCTAAATTCAATCCACCCGAATATTCAGTTCACTATGGAGGGGGAAAAGAATGGCTGTCTTCCTTTCCTTGATGTGTTGGACAGAAGGAAGATTGATGGTACATTGGGACATGCTGTTTATAGGAATCCTAAAAAAAAAAAAAAAGTTCAAATGTTTGTATAGTCTATGAGACTTAACTACGGGGTCATCAGTTCCCAAACTTATGAACTACTTACGAACTAGGACGGCACAAATATCCATGCCCGAGGGAGGATTCGAACCCCCGACCGCAGTGGCCGTGCAGACCGTGACTGGAGCGCATCAGTCTCCTCGGCCACAGCGGCCGGCTAGGAATCCTACACACACTGATTTGTATCTACGAGCTGATATTTGTCGCCATCCAGTTCAGCGTAAAGAAGTACTTCGTACCTTGGTTCACAGGACTCATGTCATTTCAGACCCTGCAAGTTTGTCAGCTGAGTTGTCCCATATCGAGGTCACCTTTCGTCAGAACGGTTATAGTGAAGTGGCACCTAAATCTATGGCCTTACGCAGGAAGCATTTCCAACGAGATGGATTTTGCTGAAATATGGTGTGAAAAGTGTTTTTCGACCACCTTCTAAGGCCCTATTGGGGTCCGTAAAGGATGATCTTGGTTTGCGTATGGCAAGTGCATACTTAATTCCTTGCAGTTGTGGCATGTCATATATTGGTCAGACAATCAGGACTGTGGAAGACCGGTGTATTGAACACAAACGTTACACACGGTTAAAACAGCCAAACAAATCCGCTGTTGCAGAACACTGTCTTGGCACCGGTTATCCTATGGAATACAACATGGATATTCTGGCATGCCCTTCCACCTATTGGCATGGGGTTATTAAGGAAGCTGTTGAAGTTAAACTAGCAAGCGACCTTATAAACAGATATGGTTTTTGTTTAAAGTCTGCTTGGAATCCGGCACTGTATCTCGTCGAAAAACAGGAGGACAGAATTAATGCTGCCCAACCAGTTGATTAATAGTCACTACCGATATTTTTTTTTATATTTGGTCATCTTTGGTTGTGTTGACTCTGTAGTTACTTGTATTGTGTGTGTTATCTTTCTTGTTTACCCTTTGCAAACCGAGGTATTAAATACGCTTGCACATTGCTCCCTTGACTGCAGTTGTGCCTTGAGAATGGCAGGATGTCCTCCTGTCGAAATGTCGGTGGTTGTCGACGACGTCATCCAGCAGCATACCCGTAAGTTGTTTGAAAATATTAGCTGTCTTCATTAAAAAATATAATGCCATGTGCAAACAATAGCGAAGCACTCGACAAATAGAACTGGTTTTGTTGATATAGCTTATACTCTAGATCAGATTCCCTTTCCTTATGGGACCCACAATTTTCTTTGAAAACTTTTCGCGACTCGTTACAATCACAACAGTAGCCATACAGCAACTAAACCCACCACAAAACCTATATGTAACATGAAAACTAAGGGGGAGTGCTTTGCTGACTAAGATTTTCAAAATAGCAATTGGAATTTTATTAACAGTGTTTCGTCCAATACGAAATTCTTTTCACACAAGTTAAATGTCTGAAAGCGTGTGTTATGTTCTTTGGATGACGCTAAGAGATCTCATTTTCAAATACTGGATCAAAAAATTATGCATATTACCGTCAGTAAAGCTGCCTTACGGAAAACACACAGTTGTAAACTGTAATTCCTGTCTCATTGTTTTAAACGTCTAATGTTCGGTAACATCATATAGTGAGCAGAATGTAAGAGAATTCTAATTCTTGAGTTAGGTCAACAGTTGCATGAAATATTGAAAACCGAATTTTATTTTCGTCCTGGAAGCCGTTAGTCAACACGGGTTTTGAGTCCTGTGCTCCGGTATGATCGTTTAGTAACACAGATAACTGTAAACCAATGTTAAAGAAAAACAACACACGGCATACGACTGAAAAGAAATGTGTAACACAAAATCATGAACACTATTCTTAAATCAGCTGCTTGTTTATTAGTCCCTAACTTACAAACTACTTAAATTACGTTAAACTAACCTGAGGACAACACACACCAAGCCGAGGGAGGACTCGAACCTTCGACGGTGAACGGCCGCGTGCACCGCAGCACGGCGCCTCAGTGCCCACGGCTATTCCGCCGCGGCGTTTACTATGCTGTAACTAAAATTAGAATTTCAAAAATGATTCCGACAACAAATAGACAACCCAAAAAATCGGTCTGTTATTTTGTCCCTAATCACGTAATGATACTACGGTGAAGAACTGTCGAACCTTGAGAATAATTTTCCATCGATCAATACGTCTAATTTTGCTCAAAGGCAGTTCTAAATCGAAACAAAATGGTCTAGTACAATAGTACATGTCGTGCTGTGCTGCATCCCATAAAATTTATGTTGCAGGGGACTAACTTGGCGTACAGCGCGTGAACTGTCAACTTTTTCGAATGGTTCAAAATGAAAATTCTCTGACAGTTTCATGACAATTACAATGAAATTTTGTTCCCCCTACCATGGAACTGATTTAAATTTCAAATATGATTGAATTGCAGACAAGGATGACATGTAACAAATCAGATACTATGATTTCAGTATACATTAATGAGAATAAACAAAGGGCCCATTTTTCTCACTCTCCCGGTGTAGATTCAAATTACGTTTAGGTAACTGTCCACATCACACATTGCATACATTACACAACAGGACAAAAAGGAAATAATTCGGGAACAAAATAAATCTCCCACTTGAAACAAAATTCACGAATTGTACTTTCATTTAAAGAACAATATGTATTCAAAAATTAAAGAGGAAACTGTAGAGAAATACGAGTAAGAGAAGTTACAGATAACAACTGTTCAATTCACACTAGCTTCCAAACGTTCAAAAGACACAAAAATTTCGCGTTTCCGCATTAAACAAATGATTTGCATCGAGTCTTACGCAAATAACTAGGAATTCCTATGCAGTATGAGAAGCACACCCTTCTCGTAATCACTAAAAAACTAAGCGAAGCACAAATAATAAAGAAAAATTACTCTGAATAATGTTACAAGACTACCACACTTATTTGCGACGTACATGACTGCAGTGACGCCTCAGTAACAGCAGCTGAATTCACACGAGAGAATTCCTGTTTCGGCTAATTTACAAAATATAGCTCCTTGTCTTGAGGTAGACACTCTCAGTTAACAATGTACGAGATAACGGAATATCAGACAAACAGTTTGACTGGATTGAATACATTCTGGCAAACAGCACATATAGAATGAGGCCTTCAGACGTTAATTACGAACGATGAATTAGAAAAAAACTGATTATAAGCGTACTTTTAAGTTTATTTAGGTTTTTTATTCCTGTTACTCCGTTGATAAAGTGTGATTGATGAAATGCACTAAGAGATTAAAGACCTATCGTTGTAATATTACGTCTTATAAATAACGTGTGAATGTCGAAACAACGCAAGCATGTTATTGTGCCAGATGAATTAAATAACAAATGCATTTTTTCATGTACGCTAAAGTTTGCAATTCAGTAGGTTTTCCTAAGAGTATTTATGGCTCCATATTTCGCAGATTCACACGGCACAGAGACCCTTTAGAAGACATCGTAACCAAACTCCTTTGCTAAGAGCTTGAGACCAACGGTCCTCCCCCACCACAACCCCTAGCAGGCGATAGGGGCCGTTCATTAGCTGTGGTGTCTCTCCTTCCGAATATTGAATAGACAGGATTATCAGCCACACATAGGATGATTCATAATTAGAGCGACTAGCTTCAAAGGGATGTTAAGTAAACGTGGGCTCTAAAATGCATAATCAGTTGATCACTAGAAGATGTGTATTCCACGATATTGCAGATGAAGAACTGCTCAGAGCTCTTAAGATACAAAATTTTGAGTCGTATTTCACAGGACTTTTCTTTTTCGTGTTGGTTCATTCTACCTTCTACCAAAATATCGAAATCCTTCCAGTGCACTTGACGAGTAGCTGTTCGATACGTCACGATAAATAACGGAAGGTGAAGGCAGCCAATGAGGAGTCGCGTTCGGGCAGCCAATAAGATTGAGTGCTTGATGGCTAGTAAATTTGGCGCCTGTTCTAAACTATATTCTGGCGTCTGTGTGCAGTGTTTTTGGCAGTGTAATTTATATTTCTTTTATAATAGTAATTGTGTTTTTTTACCAGGTTTTACAATATTAATGGAAGGTGCGATTGTGACAGAGTGATATATCGAACAACCAATCATTGACATTTGTATTTACGAAGATAATTAATTTACTCACTAGAATAGGGTACTTCAACAACCTGTCAGCTATAGTGCAGAAAGAGCATTAATTATTTATTTCATGCTGAACAGAAAAGTTGAATGCTCTTTCGGAACCCGTTGACAGAGAATGAGGGGAATCATTTTTTTGTGTCCACCAATAAATAAATAAAAAATGCTGTTCCTGCTCTATAGTTGACAGGTTCTTGATGTACCCTTGTCCGGTGAGTAAATTATCCTCGTAAGTACTACATGGTTATAAACCTTAAAGACTAAAGCCATTTAGTATTGGCTGCCCGAACGCAACTCCTGATTGGCTGCCTTCCTCCCGTCAGTTATCACGCCGTTGCCATCGTAAATGGGCCAAACGCATAAACTGCACTTTAACCTTTGTTTCGTAGTGTCTAGGATGAATTGGTGCTCATAACCCCGTTGGGAAACTTTTTCTGTCGCGGGTCTTATTTTTCTCCAGATACTTTCTACACCCCTTTAATTTAGTTGGTATAATTTTGAATCAATCAGTATATACAGGGTGTAAGCGGTAAAAGAAGACACAAAAAAAAAAAAAAAAAAAAAAAAAAAAAAAAAAAAAAAAAAAAAAAAAAAACCTCGTCGATTGTATATTGGAAGTTGAGGAAAGAATCCTTGACTGCGACCAGGGAGATTGTACTCAGAGTGCTAGAAGCATCATTCGCCAAGTGGGTGTATCGCACACTGTCGATCATGGCACTTTGAAAGAGGAGCGTCTGCGTGCGGCCTTACCAAATTCAACGCGTTCAAGCATTGGTAGAACAAGAACGACGTGAATTCTCAGAGTGGTATTTGTTACTCAGTACGCATCATGATTTTGTGAACAGTATTCTCGTAACAGGTAAAGCATGTTTTACTCCCGACGGAATAACTAATTTCCATAACATGCGCACGTGGAGTGCACACAATCCTTGCCATGTAGTGGCAACACATTTTCAGCGACGATTTTCCGTAAATGTGTGGGCGGGTATGCTCGATGATTACATTATTGGCCCTTATGTTGTACTTGCACATTTGACTGCTAACTATTACCTAACGTTTCTGTAGGAAGCATTGCTACGGAAGTTGTTAGAAAACATTCTGTCAGGCATACTTAATAACATGTGGTTCCTCCACGATGGTGCTGCCCCCACATTGGTCACAGTGTACGCAGATTTTTGGATAGAGGATTTGTTGGACAATGGTTCGGGCGTTCGGGTCCACGTCGATGGCCAGCATACTCAGCCCACAGGATATTTACTTGTGGCGCCAACGAAGGAAAATGTTTATGCTTAGCAAGTTAAGAATGTGCGCGAACTTATGCAGAGGATTTTCGATGCTGCTAGAGCCATAACGCAAATACGCAAGTTTAGGATCGAAAGGTATAAGAGGAAACAAAGTAATTTGGGTTTTATTTTCGTTAGTGTTGTATAAAAGGATAATAAATTGAATTTAATATTAGATACGGTTGTGTTCTGGAAACATGAAGTGGTTGATTGTAAGTAATGCATAATAACTAGGTAACTGATTAATTTTGTAGTAAGAGAAACTTTTTTTATATATTAGCTTTTCTTTACTACCACGACCTACATAATGGTACAGTAAAAGAGGAAAGTGTGGTTGTATTTAATTTATGGTTTATGAAAAATGAGCCGGCCGCAGTAGCCGAGGGGACTGAGGCGCTCCAGTCACGGTCTGCACGACCACTGCGGTCGGGGGTTCGAATCCCCCCTCGGGCATGGATATTTGTGCCGTCCTTAGTCTTAGCTAGTTCATAAGTAGTTTGTAAGCTTAGGGACTGATGACCCCGTAGTTAAGTCCCATAAGTTCTACAAACATTTTAACATTTTATTTTGAAAAATGAATTACACATTCTTGATAATCCAATAGCTGTTCAAATTGATTGCGTCAGCAGCACCTAACCGCCGCTGTACACGTCTGATCTTCACATTTCTCGTGCATTCGCGTGCTCTCTCTCACACCCCCAGGCGCGTGCTGGCAGCACGGATAAGCCACGAGGCTACAGGACTCTCTCGTGTACTGTCAGTTGACAATGTAAACAGAAATACGCTTATCATTAGTCATCCAAATATTGGTTTTTAAGAAAACAAAAATAAAGTACATGATACAACAATAATTCATTGGAGTTTTTTGTCAAGCACACCGAGATCTACCATCTGCATAATTTTGGCGGCTTATACTGTTTATACCCTGAATACACATCGAACGGCGTGATGTATGCGATTATAGATTCGACACCTTGCGGGAAAACAGGTACAGGCTACGAAGAAGGTGGAAAATGGACAATAAAATGGGCGTCGTAGAGGTAATAAGGTTGGACGGGATGCTTGTAAGGGCGACTGATGAGATTAAGGCAATTACTGCGTAAAGTGGAAAATCCGGGTGCCTGTCAGACCCAGATGCGATAATTTCCGGCGGATTAAAACTGTGTGCCGGAACGGGGATTCGAATCTGGGACCTTGGCCTTTTGCCAGCAAGTACTCTACCGACGGCCGCGCGGGAATAGCCGAACGGCCTGGAGCGCCACGTTACCGATCGCCCGGAGGTTCGCATCCTCCCTCGTCCGCGGATGTTTGTGTTGTCTTTAGTATAAGTTAGTTCATAAGTAGTTTGTAAGTTTAGGGACAGATGACCCCGCAGTTAAGTCGCATAAGCCTAACTAACATTTGAACATATTTGAACTCTACCGACTGAGCCATCTCGGAACTGTTCGCGGGTGTCTTAACAGATTTACTTCCGCCAGCACCTTGCCTCCTACTTTCCAAACTTCACAGTATTTTTCCTGCGGAGGACGGCGCCGAAGAGTGGCAGGATTGTTGAATGCTTGTCCACGAAAGGCAAGGTCCCAGATTCGAATCCCGGTTCTGGATCACAGCTTTAAACCACCAGGCATTTTGGAACCGTTGTTTGTTTCCTTGTTGCCTGCTGGGTGATGAACTTTTCTCGTTATGTTGCATATTTTTGAGTACATTGCCCTAAACTCTGTTGAGAGTAAATTTTGATCCTGTTCGCATCCCTGCTGACTCGTCCGTTATTGTCAGCCGATTGCAGTCCGCCACCATTGACTGGTGTTGCCCTCGGCTGTCGGCCCAGTGGATGCACAGAGGACAGCGGTGTGGACGTGTTGCAGGGAGAAGCTGCCGGGGCGCTTCTTCGAGCTGAACGTGCACTTCGGGCTGTTCGTGGGCAGCCAGGGCGACTTCTCGGAGCTGTTCCTGGGCCACCTGGAGAACCTGCGCGGCTGCCTGGCCGACGTGCGCTACAACGGCGTGGAGGTGCTGCGGCGCGCGCGCGACCGCCACGGCCACGTCGACGTGCACGGCGTCACATGGGCCTGCGCCGCCGAGTTCGACGCCGCCGCAGACCGCGACGTCAGCTTCGTCGAGAACGACGCCTTCCTCGCGCTGCCCAACCTCATCTCGCGCACCGGCGTCAGGTCAGCACAGCGACACGCTGCTGCCAGTGTAAATCTCATACAGTGCTTACACATACGCTATGTTTCACGCAAACTGAACGCCACGTTTTGTCGGGTAAAAGTCATTAGTATTATAGAGCATTAAAATGTTACTATAGAATATAAGAGAAATTGTAAGTTACAATTAACCGCCATGTGCTACTGACTACTTCATAAGAGTATAAAAAAGGCAAAACAATCAACAATCAGAAGATTGAACACTACAGTGTTTTACTAGGTATGATCCTCTTTGGAGGTGGTATGTAGTTGCCTTTCTCTGTCCTTCGAACTGGCTTATATGGAGAGCTACAGTGTATCGTGGATTGCGAAATATGGTCATAACAGACTTGAAAGATGTTAGCAGTTTATTTCCTTGACAGTGATAGTAAAGTTTTAGTAACTGTTTCTTAACAAGACAACTGGGGTTGCCTTGAGCAAACGACACGTCTCATCATTTGGGCCAGTCGTCGAATGCAAATCTAAGGGTCGCGGGTTCCATACCAAGGCATGGCAAGGAGTTTTTCAGCTGCGTTTTGACCCAGTCTTCACCTCTCAGCGAAGTGAGGATTCGCAGAAACGACACATCGTTCGGATTTCATGTTAGGCTGTAAGTTCCCTTTCCCCAGTTGGTTAACTGAGGTAGGCTGTGGACACACAAGCAGCCGACGTAGCGTCCAACTGAAAGTCTTGCAGCAGGTCAATGAGGCACACAAAATTATTATCATTTATGGTGTATATCTTTTTATCATTCGTGTGTTTATATACTCGTAAATCACTTTATCTCTGTGATATTTGCCTCCCACCTGTAAGTTAACTTCTTATCTTTCAAAGGAAACCTGCAGTTATTGCGAGGTTAATTGCTTGTCTGCACTTATTTGGAGAGTAATAAAAACTGAAAGACAGCCTTAGGCCTGGCGCACACTTGACGCAGCACAGGCAGAGCACAGGCAAAGGAGAGGCGCAGAGCCTCTGCATGTCACCGCACATTCAAGGCAGTACAGGCCGAGCTATGCAGCGTGTATTGAACACAGCACGAGCGTAGTACCCACTTGAAACCTCTCGATGCAGTTAGACTTAATTCCCGAGCCCGAGCCGAGGCCCCATTAAAAATCAATGAACTCAATTTTCATAAGTTTTATTTATTTTTATTTTTATGTGTGTGTGTGTGTGTGTGTGTGTGTGTGCCGGTCGCGGTGGCCGAGGGGACTGAGGCACTCCAGTCACGGTCTGCACGGCCACTACGGTCGAGGGTTCGAATCTCCCCTCGGGCATGGATCTTAGTATAAGGTAGTTGATAAGTAGTTTTTAAGTTTAGGGACTCATGACCCCGTAGTTAAGTCCCATAAGCTTAACAAACATTTGAACATTTTGTGTGTGTGTGTGTGTGTGTGTGTGTGTGTGTGTGTGTGTGTGTGTGTCTTCCGGCCGGTTAAGAGCCTCATATATGGGCAGTGTTGAGCAACAGCCAAAAGTAACGAATATATGGCGAACTGGCGAACTTTTCCAGTCTATGGGAGCTTCTTATCACATATTCAGGGAACGGCTCTGACTAAACAGACGACTGTTCAAAGTGATTCACATGCTCATAGATGAAGATTTAGAAGACGTATGAGACGCCATACCTACTAAAGAAAAACTAGGGATCGCTTTACGTATGTAATTAAAATAAGATTTAGTTTTCTCTTATTTTTTATAATTGTTGTTGTTGTTGGGTTTTGGAAGGGACTAAACCGCGACGGTTATCAGTCCCTTTTTATAATTAAACAAGTGTCGCTGTAAATTCAATAACTGAGAGAACTTTTACACACTTGATATATTTAATCATTAATGTGGCGCTGTTTTACGATCTGAGATACTTTTCTTTTCAGTGTCACCTGTTACGCTTTTAACAAGTCAGGTTGAAATATAAATCGATATGAAATATGTTTACAATTTATAGTTTCCTTGTTTAACTGCACTTGCACAGGTTGTATCTCATACTTGGGCTCTTTATTCATAGCTCTTAATGGCTCTACGTACTGTAGTGTTGGCGTCTTCTTTTAGTCTTCTTCTTCATTGGCAGCATCTGTTCTTGTACGTTATTTTATTACAATGCGATCCTGTCCTGTTTTTGTATCTAATGATGATAATCATCAGCGACCATCATATTTGTTAATGATAAATAAATGTAGGACAGTATTTTTGCAGATCTTGAATTTCGCAAAGTAGTATAAAATTCAGTTTGAGGAGTACTGACAAGAAGCGTTATTAAATTTCTAGATCATTCATTATCTCTGGTGTAGCAGTGGGTCGTGTACTCCACGTAGGGGTGGACATGTGTTTCAAGAAACGGAAGAAGGCCCCTGATGATAAAATCGTTGCGCATCCCTCCCGGCTTAGCTGAGTTGATCATTCAGAAGTAACAGGAATTTCAGCTTACATAGTTCTTTAATGTCTGTCACAAAGTTTACTGAAACCAGAGACTATAGACCGAAAAAGTACAGGCTGCATTTAAAGGTAGCTGATGACCCTCGGTGTTTTTCTCATTTCAATTAATCGTTTATTTGCAGCTTAACAGGTTGGAAGCACACAAAGAAGAGAAACACGACACAATTTCACACTCGGCACAGCAGACGGCAACGGCCGCGTGTGAGTTGCGTAACTGCCGATCGCGGCGCCTAAAATATATCTCATGAGATTTTTCAAGAATGGGAGTGGTTCTCCTTCTACCGCTAAAAACAATTTCGACATGTTAGCTATTTTTCCTATGCGTAATGTATGGTGTAGAATGCACCAAACGCAAAGTGGCCAGCGACTACATTTCTCTGAACAAACTCTTCAAAGTATGTACGGCGTTGAACTTTAGTTCTTATTATAACTATGGAATATAACTGAAATAAAATCAGTCCAATATCATGCAGTGACCTTTGGCTATTAGATACAGAAACATAATTTTTGTTTACCGAATAGTTTCTGCAAAATCGATTGAGGAAACTACAATAGCGCAGAACACGCACAAATCCGTAAAAAGTGGTTTTTATTTTTTTAAGAAAAAAGAAAAAGTCTTCGAGAAGAACTAAATACGGAGTAGGATGTCGCTAGTATTCATCTACGTCCACATTTACATCTAGTATAGCGTGAAATGCTAAAAGGCGATGCACTGGCAGAGCTGTTGTTGGCTATCCAGTTCTTCAAGGGAAAATGTGTCCGACGTTATTGTCTCCACACAAGCGGAATTAGTAGATTTCAAACGCAGAAATCGTTAGCAAATTTGCTGATTCTGAGAACCACAACGTCAATTGAGTCCATAGATATGGAATTTCAAGTATCAATTGTGACCATGTATAAAACAGTGACCTAAGGACTGAATTTAATGACACAGAGCACCAGCGTTTTCGAAGAAGGAAGCAAGGAAGAAGATTATCAGAATGAAACTTTTCACTCTGCAGCGGAGTGTGCGCTGATATGAAACTTCATGACATATTAAAATTGTGAGCCGGAACCGGGACTCGAACCTGGGAAGTTTGGGAAGTAGGAGGCGAGGTACTAGCGGAAGTAAAGTTGGGAGGTGGCATCGTGAGTCGTATCGAGATAGCTCAATCGGTATCTACATCTATAACTACATGGGATACTCTGCAAATCACATTTAAGTGCCTGGCAGAGGATTCATCGAACCATCGTTATGCTATTTTATCTCCCATTCCATACTCGAATAGCGCCAGGAAAGAATGAACACCTGAATCTCTCAGTTCGAGCTCTGATTTCTCGTATTTTATTCTCATGATCATTTCCACCTATGTAACAATATATTTTCGCATTCGGAGGAGAATGCTGGCGATTGTAGTTTCGTAAGCAGCCCAAGCCGCAGCGATAAGCGCCGTTGTTGTATTGATTCCCATCCCAGATCCTGTATCATTTCCGTAACGCTGTCTTCCGTGTATCGCGACAATACGAAACGAACTGCTCTTCTTTGGACTCTTTCGATGTCCTCCGTCAAACCCACCTGATAAGATCCCACACAGGGCAGCAATATTCCATAAAAGGACAGACAAGCGTAGTGTACGCAGTTTCTTTAGTAGTTCTGTTGCATCTTTTAAGGGTTCTGCCAATAAAACGCAGTCTCTGGTTCGCCTTTCCCAACGACACTATCTACGTGTTCTTTTCAATTTAAGTCAGAAATAATTGTAATTCCTAGGTATTTTGTGGAGTTTACGGGCTTTACATTTGATTGATTTATCATGTAAACAAAGTTTAACGAATTTCTTTTCGTACTCATGTGCACGTCTCATTATTTAGACTCAATTGCCTATTCTTACACCATACAGATATCTTATTCAAATCGTTCTGCAGTTGGGTTTGATCTTCAGATGATTTTACTAGACGGTAAATCAAGGCGTCATCTGCAAACAACCTAACAGAGCTACTTAGATTTTCCCCTAAATCGTTTATGTAAATAAGGAACAGCAGAGGACCAATAACATTACCCAGTGAAACGCCCGATATCACCTCTGTTTTAGTCGATACCTTACCATCGATTATTACGAACTCTGTTCTCTCTGAGAGGAAATCCCCTATCCAGTCGTAAATTTGGGACGATATACCGTAACCACGCGCTTGCCCGCGAAAGGCAAAGGTCTCAGGTTCGTGTCCTGGTTCCGGCACACAATTTTAATCTGATAAGTAATTTCGAGACGATTATCGCTTAACGCCCGTCGACTGCGTGGTCATAAGAGACAGTGTTCATGGTCTGGTTGTTTGGGTAAAAATTGGGAAGAAAATCGGAAAAGAACCATCACGGCATTTGTCAGGAGCGATTTAGTAAAATCACGGAAAACCTAAATCTCGATGGCTGGAAGCGGGTTCGAACGGCCTTCCAGTACGGTTTTCGTAGATCTGTCAGTGCTAGCAGGCAAGTACCACTGCGTGAAGAAACTGCAGAAGTTCAGTGTGAGACGTATGACGAACGTAGCTGTTAAGAGTTCTGCGGAGTGATGACGTGGCGTTAAGGGGCTGTGGCAACAGATAGTCGCCTTGACTGCCTTCATTAACATCATGTCATCGTCTGCAGTGCGTCTTGTGCGCTCGTAACCAATTTGGTTGGAGACCCTGACGACTGGATTCCAGTTGAAATTACCAGATGGTAGGTTCCAGAACACCTGATGGCAGGCTTCCAGTGTGGTCAGACACTACGAAGCCATGGCCCAAGTTGCCAACAAAGCACTGTACAAACTGATGGTGGCCTCACGGTGATGTCAGATGTTTGTACGCGGAATCGACTGGCTCCACTGAAAAAACTGAACATCTCTTTCACTGGATGTAGTTACGTTTGGCTACTTGCACGTCATGTTCCCAAACAACGTTGGAATATCTATGGGTGACTATTGATCATGTCACCGTACTGCAACAATTCGCGAATAATTTGAAAAACGTGCTACAGCATTTCAAAATGTTCATATGTTTGTGTAGCTTATGGGACTTAACAACGGGGTCATGAGTCCCTAAATTTACAAACTACTTACAAACTAGCTTATACTAAGTACGGCACAAATATCCATGTCCGAGGAGTGATTCGAACCCCCGACCGTAGTGGCCGTGCAGACCGTTACTGGAGCGCCTCAGTCCCCTCGGCCACCGCGGTTGGTTGCTACAGTATTCCAGGGAATGATTTTGCAATCCAAATGCTCGACATGAATCCTGTCGAACGTTTATAAGATACAACTGAGACATCAATTCGTGTGCAATATACTGCACCTGGAACACTTTCGCACTTATGGACTTCTTTAAAGGACTCATGGGTAGTTACTCCAACAGGAGACTTCCAAAGACTTATTGAGTCCAAGCCCGGTGAGTTGCTCAACTTCGACGGTAAAGGCGGGTCCGACAACATACTAGCATGCGTCAAAGGGCTTTCGTCACCTCAGTGTACTAGGATAATTAAACAAATCATTGCAGTAGACGATTTTCGCAACAGCATTTTATATCAATACAATTCATTTTCCATGCTCGCCGTTTCTAATACAAGGCAGTTTATTATTTTTAGTAGACAGTTGTAGACAGTTTGTAGACAACGAAATTCCGTTTTTTCCTCCCTCTTTCCTTATTAATAACTTTAGTTATTGTTACGAGCTTCGATTTTAAAATTATTGTTAGACATAGTATGCGAAGGGCGGCCAAAATAAAATGTCCTACTGGTCTTTTTCCCAGCCAACAGCAATGTCACAATTGCAAAATCGTTGCTCTCAATTCCTTTAAGTTTCACGAGCATGCACGCAACAGTTCCGTTTCCTTTACGATATAGCATTGATGCAGCAATGTCTATAAATGACGTTCTTAATTGAGGTCTTTATAAGCAGTGTGTCTTTATTGAACCTTTCACTATTCATAATCGTTCCTACAATGTCTACAGATCACCTCCAGTTGACGGAAACACATTTGATCGATGGGCACGGAGGCAGAAGCCATCAGAATGTAGTTCGTCGAAGCTCTATAACTCGCAGCGAGTAGGGGGGGGGGGGGGGGGCTGTCACACCTGACATATTGCAGCCGCCGCTGTTGTCACTCATGGGGCCCGATGCATCACGTCTCGGCAATTGGTACTGCTGTGGGGATGACTTATCCGCAAACCTGCTTAGTCAATAGTGGTTGCTAGATGGGTTCCTCACTGTGTTACTGTGGAGTGCAGATCTCACAGAAAATAGCATCTGCTTCACAATGTTTCGAAGTTTAGTATTGAAAACTTGAGATTTTATGGTATGGTGGGATCGTAATTTTCCTCCTAAGAAATAAACTTTAAGACAGGACAGTTCCTTAATTGTAGTGTCTTGGAACTGTGTTGGTCTGAATTTGATTGACGTGTTGGCAAGAGGTACTAACATTAATTTGGTGACAACAGACGGACGGCTACGGTCGCTAGTCATTAGTTTTTGGGTGCTGTCAACAGTACCTTGGGTGCTGTCGACACTTCCTTTTGAAGTGGCCAATATTGTCTGCAATTCAAAAAATGTTCAAATGTTTGTGAATCTATTGTACTTAACTACTTTGGTTATTGATCCCTGAATTAAACTGGCCTGAGGACAACACACACGCCCATGCTCGAGGGAGGACTCAAACCTCCGACGGCCGATAACCGCGCGCTCCGCAGCAAGGCGCCTTAGAACGGTCGGCCACTCCGCCGCAGCTTGTCTGCTGTCTTATTCTGTTGTACTTAACATATTAACTACTGTATATGCCTGACATTATTCAAGGCAAGGGGCAATCTGAATTATTATTTGTTGTGAAGTTCAATATTTTATTCCAGATTACCGGTTTCGACAAAACTCGATTGTTATCTTCAGATCTGCAACTATACTTTTTTTTAAAATAGCACCTCTGCATACATCATTTACAATTGCATAGTGAAATCGTGTTGTGTCTTGATTTACAAGAATTTGGACTGCTCGTCATTTGTAGGATCTACAATGTCCTATAAACTAGTAGGGTTATAATTTAGAAAGATGTGCCACAGCTCGTTATTTTTAAAATCTATCACATCACACATTTTCGACGTGATAACAGCTCTATATAGAGCCTCTACACACAACATACTAGTGTGAGCAAGTGTGGTGTGTTAAACTTTAAAAGTAACATTATTTAAATTATGACAAAAAAATTTATATAACGTTATAGATCCCATAAATAACGAGCAAATGCAAACCCTTGCTAATCAGGACACAACAAGATTGAACTGTGCAGTTGTAAATGATGTATGCAGATATGCTATTTTTTATTATTATTGTAGAGTTGCAGACCTGAAGATGACAACAAAGGTTTGTCGAAATCTGTAATCTGGAACAAAATATTCAACAGTGATCTTGGCATATATATTTCACAACAAATATTTATAACTTTTCCTTTCCCTGTAACTTACGATCATTACTTAATATGCCACCGCCGAAGTTCTTCTCGGGCATGGATGTATGTGTGTGTGTGTGTGTGTGTGTGTGTGTCTGTCTTTAGTGTAAGTTGAAGTAGTTTTTATAAGTCTAGGGACTGATGGCTATAGCAGTTGGGCCCAATTGGTTTACGATGAAGATTTCATTTTTGTTTTCGATGTCTCACTTCTGGTTTTGCGGAAGCATAAATCATAGTGAATGGTGGCAGCACTGCAGCTTTGAGTGTGGCCCTCGCACACCTCCTCATGCCGTGTCAAAGCTTTTAGGCCAAATTGAAACAGGCTGCAGTTGCTTGACTACCGCTTAAATCACGATAGGAAACCAACGGTCGGAAATTCTTACTATGTTATGGACTAAGCACAATTGTAACAACGTAACTCAGATTAACTGTACAAAGCTACAAGCGCGATGATCACGAATTTCACGACCGTAGTGAGGACAATCCGCACGCCACCCATATCGGTGGCTACCAGCAGTGACTGTCAACGTATTGGCGGGCACTGTCGTATTTCACCTCTTAGGCTTTAATTGCATTTTGGATATGTCCATGTTGCTCGGTGTTACGACATCATGCTTGTTGTGTAAGGAAGAAAGTGTTTCAAAATTAGGGTGCAGAACCCGTTTACGTTAGAGACCTCGTAAACACAGCCCTCATCATTGGATTAGAGACGAGCGCTGAATCTCACATCTGTGGCCTTTTCGCTCCAAGGCAACGTCACAGGTATGAGTAGGTGGACATCTGATTGCTAGGGACGAAGCTGTGCTTCTGGCGCGACATACACCAAATATCTTTGAGAGAGTACGACGGAATCTCTAGCACGAACACGGGCGGGCGTCGCATTGAACGAGTTACCTTGAGCTACGTTATTGTTGTATGCACGCTGTGCATGGTCATAACCAAGGGTGTAGGTAATTGAGGTGGGGGGGGGCAGGAAGTTCAACCCCCGGGTCATATCCAGCTTTTTATTTTCATTTATTTATTTAATTAATAAATTCATTTTTTTTTAATTTTTGTTAATTTTCTCAGAGTGCAACTTGTGTCATTATTTTAATCGTTGATACGTCTTGACACTTCATGTACAAATATATTTTGGATACTGACCATAAATCAATTTCTTGTAAAAGAACTCCCTTTAGTGAGTCATCTAACAAGGAGAAAACGTGGGTATAGGATTTTAGAATTTTTTATGGTTATGGCTCGTGAAGTACATAAGTCAAATAACAATCAGCAGAAGCCCTTCAACGCAATTATATATATTATTCGGGATGTTCTATGTTTTATAAAAGGTTGTTAATAATGATGGATTCAATCAAAAAATTTAAGTTAAGGTCTTTACAGTATCGCCTTCAGTATTACTTCACGACGATTGTCTTTGTTCAGTTTGTGAAGAGCTACCACGCTGTTTTTGGAAATTCACATTCATAGGTACTAATTGCTTTGCAAGCAGCTAACCTACTCAACCATCGTTTGAGGTGAAGACAAAGTGTTCAGCTCATCTACACACACATAAACAAAATGTCACGTAACATGTGGAATCAGAGTTTCAAAATGTTTTATATAACTCAATTTGAAAACAATCAAAAAATATCTGTCACAGCGGAATTCGAGCAATCGATACCATGATTGAGAGGCCAGAACTCTCTCACCTGAGCTTCACCTTTTTTAATGAATGGTACTTACAGTTAATTGCAAAGTTTCATAGTTTATTTTCTCGATACAATTTTTAGAGTTGTGTTGAATTGCTGATTGTTATTTACGTTCTGAAATCCACGTACCATAATTGTTATGGTATCCGATACTATGTTGTCGCCTTGTTAGAGCTGGTGGCCGACTGTAGTGTTGAGCGCGCCTCGGCCCGCAGGTGGCGCATGGAGGTGAAGACGGCGTCGCCGCTGGGGCTGCTGGTGTACAACACGGGGCAGGCGTCGCACTCGGACTTCGTGGCGCTGGAGCTGGTGGACGGCCGGCCGCGGCTGCTGCTCAACAAGGGCAACGGCCCCACCGAGCTGCAGAGCGAGGTCGGCGTCGCCGACGGCGCCTGGCACGCCATCACTGTCCACATCAGCCCCGCCCTCATCGAGGTCTCCGTCGACGGCACCGTCTCCAGCATGCACCTCCCGCCGGGCGGCAGCCGCTTCTTCGACCTCGCCGACACCGTACGTACGCTCACATAACACACTGCTTAGACATGGCACCATCTTGACTCAAAGCTGGTAGACTGTACTGGTGCACATCAGCCGATGGGTTCTCTCCAGTGCGAGAGCTAGAGAACAGAGTGTCATATATTGATTTTACTGTTGGAATTGTTGAGAGGCTGTGTGAGCCATAGGGACGCACTCCAGGTTGAGAAATAAAGATCACTGCAGGTAACAGTCTAAAACAGACACGCATATATTACGGGATGTAGGCAGTAAAGAAATCTCCTAGCGAACTGCTGATGCTCTCAGCCATTGTCCCATGGTGCAGGTTACCTTTCTGAGAAAATGGGCGTAACTTCATACAGCGTCTAGACGCTGTTGTAAGACGTTACATTACTACTTGGTGGCCAACAGGCACGTTTTAATGTACGTTACTTGGGACAGCAACGTCAATGGTTTCACGAGGCTAGAATGAAAGGATAAAGAAGAAAAACTGCAAGTTAGCAGCTTCCCTAAGGGGTGGCCTAAGGTGTGGCTAACTGATGTAAAACATTGTTGTTGTTGCCCATACTGGGTAGCGTCGTGACGTTTTGCTTTCAGCTGAACAAAGTTGCTACCAAGTATGGATTTTGTTAGTGCACAAACAAGCCACCTCCCCACCCGGGGAATGGCAGAACGGACATGGCTGAAATGTGGTTCCCTAGAGGACTGAGAAAGAGGGTAAGCTACTATTTAGATTGGTTGAACAAAGCAGCGGCCAATAGGAAATTGTTAACTGTCGAAAAGTGGGGAAAAGAAGTGCGCCCACACCGGCCGTTAAAACCCCCGGTTTTTGCATCAAGAGGGGAATTATCAGTCAGACGAGTCGGGCGCCAGCCCGTGACAGTCGCCGTCGGCCTCGGGGTGCTCCACGACAGTCTTTTTCTCGCGGTTAGTATATCTGTCTAGGGAATGCTGTTAGGGAACGTAACTACTGGCTGCTGTTGTGGCAACCGATTTATACTTCTTGCTTTTAAAAGAATAACCCCAGTGTAGTAGACTTAGTATGGGATGCAATAAATTTAATGCCATGTACCCATGAGTTCCATAAAGTTTCCTAAACAAGTAACCTCTCGAGTCCCAAAATCCGCATCTCTAGTAGATGCCTGTACTGTCTCTCTGCAGTCCTTTCCGCTCGGAATATGCAGACTGACCTTGCTACCTCTTTCCTATGTAGGACACAACAGCGCTAACCCAAACATCCCCCAATCAGGGATGGCTCGAGTCCTCCAGTCTAAAGCTGGTCGAAGGAGAAAAACAGTTTAAACTTTTCTAAACATATTGGAACAAACTGCTTTGGTCATCAGACTTAAAAACAACTTAAACGAAGTTAAACTAACCTAAGCACAACACACATATCCATGTCCCAGGGAAGACTCGAACATCCGACGACGAGCAATCACGCGCCCCGTAGAGAGGCGCCTTAGAATGCTCAGCCGCCTCACTGCGACGAGGAAAACACTCTTTCCTTGTGAGTGAAAAGTGAAGTTTCCTCTTTTTACCCAGCACGTCCAGGGACGAAGAAAATGACATACCGGTTTTGATAAATACGAATATGGTCAACCGGTTTATTGGGAAAATTTTGGAAGATGTGATTCATCTGTAAGCGAGACCGAGAATTGCTCAAGTACGAGGGTAGGAACTTAAACAGTGGCAACTATTTATTCACAACCGATAGAAAAGTGTTAAATGTTTGCACCTCTTACTGTCCTTCAAAGTAGTCACCAGCGTTATGTATAACCCGCTGCCAGCGATGTGGAAGACGTTGTATACCATTAGCAGAGCCTGTTCTGTTGATGTTGGAATGGAGCGGTCAGTGGCCTGTCGAATCTCAGGAACAGTTCTGAAGCGAATGCCACGAAGTGGTTCCTTCATCTTTGTAATGAAGTCAAACAAAGAGGAGTTAAATACGAGGAGTACCGGTTCCATCGACCGAACAAAGCAGCCACAGTTTTCACTGTATTTGTCCGCCCATTGTCGTGCGAAATGATGGGTAGGTTGCGCTGAAAATGTTGTAGCCTCTCGAAGATCCTGATGTGATTGTGGTGCTGTACATTCAATCTTGATCCAACTCCGTTCTTCGTATTTACAAAATATAGTGACACGGTTACGTTGGACCGCCCGCTCACAAGTAACTGTGTGCACGCCGGTGACGTGGGACGGGCGAATCCATTTGCTTAGAAGTAAGTTAGGTATGTCAACAACGTGTGATATCAGCGACAATAGTAGATTCCATTGCATAGTGACCACAGCGGTGTTCCTACTATGGAAGTTCCTATCCTCGTATTTCAAATCCCCACCAGATCGGTTTCAAGGAAGACACAGAAGTAAATCAGAGTCGCCCGGCTATATTAGTTACTGGTAAGTTCTATTAATGCACGAGTGTCACTGAGATGCTTCTCGAACTCAAAAGGGAGCGACTGGAGGGAAGGCGCCATTCTTTTCGAGAGAAACGCTGTTGAACAAATTTAGACGGCCAAAATTTGAAGCGAACTGCAGAACAATAACTACTGCAAGCAACTTACATTTCGCGTAAAGACTACAAAGATAAGAGAGATGAGGGCTCGTATAAGAAACATACATGCATTCTTTTTTCCCTCGTTCTATATGGAACTGGAATTGGAAAGCTATTAATTAGTAGTGGTACTACGTATCGTTCGCTACGCACCTTTCGGTGGATTCCGAAGAATGTGTGTAGATGTAGATCTAGAATTAGTGGTTTTTGTACCAGTATAGTTAACATTACACTTGATGCATAAGGAGGTGAACTCTCTCGTTGCCAAAAAGTGTTTAGAAACTAGCCGAAAATCTAACGTTTATGCAGTATTTCTTTATTTCATTCTCTCCCCCTTTTTCCCCGTTCTGCACATTGCCCATTTCCCTTTCTATACATTTCTACCTCCCTGCACTTTCTGTGAACTCCCCCTTTATGTCAATCTCCTCCTTCTTCCCCTCTTTTCTAAATGTTTGCGAATCGTGTAGCCTAGGGGATGTAGAGTGTCTGCCACGTACACGGTTACTGTAATGGAAACAACCAATAAACACACATCCACGATAACCAGGTCTCCGTGCCTGATCATTAATCTGTCGGGCGGATTCGAACCGTAGCTGCCGCCGCTTCCCATCCCGCAATTTTTTTCATAATTTTTTTCTCCAGTAGGTCAGTTCTCTGTGGAAGCAGTCCATTGTTCAGTCTACATTGATCGATGAATTCTTGGCTGTTTTTTATTACAGAGGTCGTCCGACCCTCTGAACGAACTCGCTTAAACGCGAAGCGCGGGAAAGGCCATGTTTCGTTATCGATCGCCCGGCCGCTTGGGGCAGAGGTTCGAGTCCTTTCTCGGGCATGTGTGTGTGTGTGTGTGTGTGTGTGTGTGTGTGTGTGTGTGTGTGTTTTGGTCTCTGAGCCGGCGACATGCTCGTTTATTTGGAAGGGTCTCTTTCTGAACAGCTTCCATTCTATGTCCTCTTGTACCGGAAGAATATTATTTCTTATACTTTTTTAACAAGGGAAACATCAAGAACATTATTTCTTATACTTTTTCTAACAAGGGGAATATTAGACCTGTGAAATGCTTGTTTCTCGAGTTTAAATCAATCATTGAAACCTAAACCTCCCTAGAACGAGATATCGTGAAACTTTCCTACTTATTCGTGTCTTTCTACCATAGCACCTGATCGGCAGGTAATTAGGAAGTTCGTAGTAAATCATATTTGACACATTATTATCGGATTTTACAGTAGCTACATCTATGTTATTGTGAACTACATATACTATCAGAAGAAGGGATCAGGGAGATGTATGGAAACAAGGGGGATGGATGGACAGAAAGAGGAGACAGGGCGAAGTAAACATAGATAGAAGGAAAGAGGAGAGAAAGTAACAGGTAACTGGAACAAATAAACAGCCAGTAGTGGTTTCTAATCTTCTTACCTCGCCCACAATCTTTCTCCAAAGAATTCTCATACCCACTATATATATATATATATATATATATATATATATATATATATATATATATATATATATATATATATTGTGTGTGTAAACAAACACACTACAGCTTCAAATGTAATATCAGATATATTTGTTAAATTGTTAACTGTTGGTATTAATAATACTTTCCATGTATATACTAAGGCTTGTAGCTTTTATGCGTAAAGTATTTATTACACTGTTTATTCAAATATTTATTTAAGGAAATAGAGAACAGAATCTCGTGTAAGTAGTTGCGATTCCCATTAATCCATTCACAACGATATTTGCTAACTTTCTATTTAAAGTGAAGTTAGTCGCAGATCCATCAGGGGGTATC
Source organism: Locusta migratoria (assembly GCA_026315105.1). NCBI lineage: Eukaryota > Metazoa > Arthropoda > Insecta > Orthoptera > Acrididae > Locusta > Locusta migratoria. Next base: position 433,857,328 of record CM048747.1, read on the forward strand.
AGAAGCTGATAGTTTTAATTTTTGAGGTATGTTACAGATAACAATTGATAAGGAATTACTGAAAAGAAACTGCTAAATAAATAACTAGTTGGAAGTAATGTTCCGAGACAAACAATGTGTCTAACGTGAAAAAAAATTATTCATAAAAACTTTAAGGGTGGTACATTAGTCTATAGCTGTTATCGTTTTAAATAAAAAGCGGTACAGCTTAATTGTTACTTATCTGTAAGTGGTGAAAAAAACCTCATGGAACCAACAAGTGTTATACAACATATTTTTACTTTTCTTGTCGAAAAGATATTTTACTTTGATACTTTACAGACGTCTGCCGACCCACTGTTTGAGATTCACTGATATACATTACGTGATCAAAAATGACTTACAAGATCGTGCGGCCCTCCATCTGTAATGCTGGAATTCAATATGGTATTGGCCCACCCTTAGTTTGATGACTTACACTCTACCAGGCACATGTTCAATAAGGTGCTGGACACTTTCTTGGAGAATGACAGACCAATATTTTCGCCGTGCTGCGCTTCTTAAGTCGGAGCTACGCCCTCAAGATTGCATCAGCTCGGCATCACACGGCTCGTCTGACATATACTGCGTTACGGGCCCGTCCGCCATTCCAAAAGCTGGAGGCCGCTGTGGGCTAACATCCACCCCCTCGTTCCTTTCGAGGTCCGAAGACTCTGGTACAAGCTTGTGTACAACGCCTTGCCGACGTACACATCCATCTTGTAGTCTCCGGTGACCGTGCTGAGTGCCACGTCCCGGACACGAGGAAGCATCGCTTCGAATGTGGTCGGGCGTCTGCTGCATGGCAGCTCGTCCTAGGGACCACCCCGAGGAATTTTCTCGTGGATTGGTTTACTATCCCTGACATGAAGCCATACCCGCGCTCCAAACACAACTCAACCTTTTGGTTGTTGGGGCATATCTCCTATGCTATCGTCGAACTGCATTTGACACATGGTGAAGAACTCATTTCATACTTGTGGCACGCTCACAAAAAGTTGAAATCTCATGGCGGATATCGGGCTGATTTTTCGAATTTTTTGTCGACGGCATTAGTGAACGGATGTCAAAAAATCCCAGGCAGATAATTGTAGTTCGTAATTCCCCCTCCAGGAGTTGCGACCTGGCTTCTTTGGGGGTTTATCTGAGGGGGCTGACTTTTGATTAAATAATTTTCTTTCCTCTTTAAGGAATTTCTTTGATTTTTTGATTACGTTTCAAGTGTAATTTTTTCTATAGTTTCTGTGGTCCACCGGGTGCCATAAATCTTGGTCCCAGAATTTCACCTGCACTGACATGTTGTGAGGTTTTCACTTAATCTTTCATGTTCCTTCTTGTGTTTCGACTGGGGAATCTAGAACTTTTATAAAATAGCATTTTTATTCCTTCTTGTTGTATTTTTAATTTCTATTTTAAACTGTCCCGTATGGACGAATTAGTCTTTTGTTTCCTAATAATCTTTGGAGACATCTAATATGTTTTATTTTCGAAGGTTCTGTTTTGTTCATGAAAGTAATGAACTGCATTATGTTATGCTTTGTTCCATCAATCTGTTTTTTTACATTTACAATGGAGTGAGTTAGGAAGGGTTGTAGGGCAGGTACGGAGACTCCCCCGCGCCCCACCTTTAAGGAAAACTGAGGAGACGTATCGATATAGGTCAGTGAGGCCTGGCGTGAAGTCGGCGTTCCAAAACATCCCAAAGGTGTTCTGTAGCATTCAATTCAGGACTCTGTGCAGGCCAGTCAATTACAGAGAAGTAATTGTCGTGTAACCATTCCGCTACAGGTGCTCCATCGTGCTGAAAGATGAAATCACCACCCCCCGCTTTCCTGTTCAACAGTGGAAAGCCAGGAGGTGCTTAAAACATTAATCTAGGCCTGTCGTGTTATAGTGACATTCAAAAGACAAGGGGTGCAATCCATCTCTAGGAAAAATACTACCATACAATTACATCACGACCTCCGAATTCGATACACTAGCAGATGACGATTACTGGGCATTCGCCATACCCACTCTCCGCTATCGGATCGCCAAGTTGTGTACCGTGATTTGTCATTCCAAAGAACGTTTTTCCACTGTCAAATCTTCCAATGTTTACACACCTTACACCAAACTAGGCGTCCTTTGGCATTGACCTGCGTGACCGTAAAATCCAAGTTTTGTCACTCCCGCCTGTAATTGGAGTAGGGTCCTGATGCGTTTGGAATTCCTGTGTGAAGTTCAGGACAGATGCCTGCCTATTACACTGTACGACCCTCTTCAACTTTCAACTGTCAGCTGTCTCTGTCAATTGACCTGGGGACGTTTAGGAGTGTCGAAATCTCGTGTAGCTACATGATTCTGACACAAGTAACACCCAATCACCTACGTTAAAAGTTGGTGAGTTCCGCGGAGTGCCCCACTGTACTCATTCACGATGTCCAGTTAGTACTGAGGTCGTTGGTATAGAGTATCCGGCCATAGGTGCCAGTACGATCCACCTAATATGTCCGGATACTTTTGACCACGTGGTTTGTTGTTGTTTTGCGTGACTTGCTTGCTGCTGCCGGCAGGTGTTCGTGGGCGGCACGGAGGTGAACAAGCGGGCGCGCGCGCGCACGCAGGGCGTGCGCTCGGCCACGGCGTCGTTCCGCGGCTGCGTGCGCGGCCTCTGGGCCGACCAGCGGCGCGTCGGCTTCCCCGAGGCGCGCGTCACGCACGGCGTGCTGCCCGACTGCGTGTGGGCGTTCGCGTGCGCGGAGCGCCGGCCGTGCGTGCCCGCCGCGCGCTGCCACCAGCACGGCGTCGACTCCTTCCGCTGCTCCGACTGCGGGCAGCCCATGTGCGTCAAGCCCGACTACGCCGACAGCTACAAGGTGCGTGCCCGCGCTGCCTCGCACAGAACTTCCACTACCAACAAGGCAAGCCATGCCAAGCTGCGACTGCGATTCAGGTAGCCTGTAACACACCGAATTCCAGTAACCCTAAAAGACACGTGGCAAGGCCACAGAATCTATCAGGCCAGTCCTAAGACAAAGGAAGAGTCATTAAAAATATTACAAAATACGTCAAATTTAATAACCAATTCTCAATCTTGATGAAATCTCAAGTTTACTGAGTACACACAGAGACCAGTTCATTTGTTAATTAACAATCATTAAAATTTCATCGCGGATGTTTTCTAAGAACTGCTGAAGGTTAGGAAATGGGATTAAGTCATAAAGGATATGCGTGGGGGAAGGGAGTCAGATACGGTACGCGAGATGGAGGGCGTGACGTTCGATTATGTGAATGGATTTGTAGTTTGAGGGAGGGACGGAAATCCAGGCAGGATGGAAACTGCACAGGTCAGGACGCATGACGTAATGATAGGCGTGTAGCATGCTGGAAAGACTGAGCCCCCAAGTCCGTACGGACAGGAGGTTTAGAAGTTTGAGCCAGGATATGGGTTTTAGAGACCGTGCGGACAGTGGAGGAGGTGGTTCGACCTATGACGATTGTCTGGGATTTTTCAGGGTTGACAGATAGGTGCCAGCGATTGCACCATTCAGACAACTCGGTAAGGTGATACTCGAGCAAATGCTACGAGTGGGCCAGGGAGAGGGCGACGGTTAGGAAGGTGCAGAGGTGGACTGGTGGCATCTCGGTGGAGTGGTTGAGGTAACGGCCCACACGGTTTCGCAGAGGTGAAATTTATATTCTGTACGGTATCTATTAAATTCTATATGGGAGGGTGACGGACAGGAAGCCAGTGTCGTCAGCATATCGCAGGAGGTGGATGGGAGGCTGGTGTTGGACAGATGCTGACATTAAAAGTTGGTCAGTCTCCATATTGACATGACAGAGCGTTTCAGTTGGGATCGATCATACCGCACGAAATTAGGCAACAGTCCAACATTTGTCTGGGTCGTTGTAGAATCTATTTTAACCAACTCATACTCAATACTGTAGCCCTGATGCCTATCAATGCTGTTTCCCACCCACAATCACAACATGCGTGGTTATTAATCCGTAGCTTACAAACTAATTAAACTAAGGTAAACTAACCGAAGGAGAAGCCATTCAACCATGAACAAGGTGGGACTCGAACCCCCGACGGCGAATGGCCGCGCACACTGTAGTACGGCGCCCCAGTGCACACGGTAATCCGCGTGGCTATCACATCCTGATCCTGTTTTGTGAAACCCTTGCACAAGGAACCTATATCCTCTACTACCTGGCTATCTGTTGGTTGTGCCAATTGTGAAGCTGTCAGCGACTATGTGGCCCCTGTTCTCTGCTACCACTTCCCACCTCTGTTCACCCTCTTCCGAAGCTGGCTTTGTCTTGGCATTTGATATTGCAAAATCAAATAAACCGTAACACAGAGCTAAGGAACAAAACTGCAGAAGCTGATTCTATTCTATAGACTCCAAAAATAAGAAACTACTAAAACTGGTTGACCAAATACCCGCATTTGGACATACAATAGAGAGGAGAGTATCTCTTACAAGCGGTGACATTCTAAATAACTTCGAAAAACATACAAGTGACTTTTCAGCAATGAGTTTAGCTTTTGGACGAGTCTACCGAAATCCAATATAAACCGAAATTTGCCATATTTGTGAGGTATGCATCAAATGACTTGGAGGTGGTGAAACAGGTCTTAGACCTTCTTACCTTAAGGCTACTACTCGAGGTTGCGACATTGAAAAGGCCCTGGACAATGTTTTTTGTGAAATATTCACTGCCTACTGGGAAGATTGTCAGTATTGCTGCGACTGATGGTGCATCGTTTCTGACGCTCGAATGCCAAAACACACCGACAGTGCAGATCGATTATAGAAGAAATTACAATGATGATCTTCCTGATTATATCTTGCTATGGCTTAGAGAGATGGGTATCAGTAGATAATGCTATACACAGATTTTTCTAATTACTCGACCCAGTCAAGCACTTTCTCCAGGGAAAAGGAAAATCTTTCCCTCAGATTGATGAGACATGGTACTTGTTAGATATGGCCTTCTTCACTCGTCTCTTTCAACATTTACAAACACTAAACAAGTCTTTACAAAGAAAAAAACTTACCAATTGCTGATTTAGTGCAGTCTGTGTTCAGCTTTCAACACAAATTAACACTCTTTCAGAAAGAACTTGACACTAAAACATTTGTTCATTTCATATTTCTCAAGAAAAAATCTCAAAGCCTTTATTTAGTTTGGGTTCAAATACAAGATTATGTAACTATATTGTCTGCCCTTGACGAAAGTTTCATTTTCACTTTTGGAAATACCAATCCTTGATGTTGTGGAGGATGGCTGTCCTTTTGCATCACCCACGCTAAACGTATTGACGAACAGGTAAGCAAGTGAAGCTGAGTGTTGCGGTTAGGGCCTATTTAGCTAGCATAACTACTAAAAGATTCAGCAGCTGTACAGTTGGAACTACTGGAACTTCAAAGATTTGAAACGTAATGGACAGAGTTTCCAGAAGACAAATATCCTGCAACAAGACAGTCTCTCTCCATTTTTGGTACGACGTATGTGTGAATCAATGTATTCAACTCTCAAGTTTATTAAATCTAAATATTGATCTGCAGTAGCTCATGACCATGTATGTGAACTTCTCCGCAACGCACTCATCAGTTATAAGTCAGATTTCAAACAATCTCCAGGAAAAGTAAAATAAAATTAAATGCACATAGTAACTATGTGAAACATTAAAAATAATTTTTTGCATCAAAATATTCAGAACCTAAAATGGAATTTTATATTGTAGGGTTATACTCTGATGAAACGTGTGGCTCGTTTCGAAACAGCTGCGTAAGTTTGTGGCTCCCAATGGTAAGATAAGTGGCCACCCCTGCTACATTAGTGAGGGTCGTCGGTTCGAACCCTACCAATATCGCTTATTCATTGTTACGTATACATATGATGTCAGGAAGTGTTGAAATATGTAGTACTTGGATATTTGTATTGTAATAGATGTGTCATATATCAGTGCTTTCTCTGCAGGAAATGAATTCTGCTTATACAGATAGCCAGTTCAAGATCTTAGACGTCATCCCCGATTTCAATGATGTCAAGCACATGTAACTAAGTGAATGTATTAAGAATAGTTCACTGGAAAAGAAGGAGGGCATAGAAAGTTGAACATATTTGAAAACTAGAGGCGAAGTGTTCCTAGATGACTAAGAAATTATGTACTTGCAGGTGCAGAGCATGAAAGAAAGTTACACATCTGGTTACGTGTTCAGCTTACAAATGAAATTAACGGGAGTAGAAACAGGAAAATATTTGAATGTAATAGAGGATCTCTAGGAGCAGCGAAAATATACAAGAATATCAAATGTAATTTTATGGAAATGACGGGTACAAATGGTAACCCAAGAGTTTTAGATCGAATATCTCTGAAAGGTTTAAAAGACAGATGGCATTAACGTATGTAAAACCTACTACACGTCGTGGATAAATGATACTGAAATATTGTGTGAAAGGAGAAGGTATTTGATGTTGAACAGTAATGGCGACATAGTTGTAGAGAGTACAGAACGATTTGAACAACACCGCTGTTTCATTGATTTCTGAACATTATTCAGTGTTATTATCAACACTTTATGGAATTGATGAATTAAGCAACTGAGAACCATTGTCGTCTTAATGCCAAAGCGGTAAGTGCAGGTCAGTGAAAAAATATCTGGACAACTATTTTGCCTAACCATGTTAGTATAATGTAACAAAAATAATAAAAAGTAGTTGCGGTTCCTAAAGAGAGGGGTGACAGAGAAACAGTTCCAACTCCTGACTATGGGGTAGAGAGGGTCGAGGGACCGCTCTTCGTTGGCGTCTCGTTCTCCAAATCTCGAAAGCAATTTTTTTTATTTTTTTTTTATTTTTCTGCACACCGTGCCTATCGTCCTGGGGGGCCTCCAAATCTCGCAAGTTACTTTTTTACAGTAATACAAGTAAACCGGGGGGGGGGGGGGGGGGAGGGGCTCATTTTGTTTTGCCGCCGCCCCGGACCTCCGACAGACTTGTCCGCCACTGCTTGTGGCACTGCGCCACGTCATACTCGTAACTGCGGTCTGTATTGACGCACTCTTAGCTGTGAGCGGCCCGTTTTACTGCTGCGTGGATTTTTTCGGACACGTTTAATGGAGTAATTCTCTGCTTTACCGCACTACAAAATTTCCGACATCGCTTTGACCAGCGAAACAGGATTAAACTTTAATACTCAAACTGAATAATTAAAATCCCCGTAGCTGTCTAATTTCGGGACATATTCCGCAAATAAACTATTGAATGTAATACGCTCATCGCTAACAACTAGTGCACCGTCACCAGTTGGTAGTTAACAACTTCCATCTATAATTTCCATGTATTAAATGAGTTTCACATCTTAACACCACTCTTAGATCCACGAGTGATAACCGTTGCAGTTTATCCCTTCCAAAATACAACAACAACAACCCTAAGATACGCAAGGTAACAACGTTCGTTACTTTTATTCAGTACAATCTCCATCATTACTAAAGGACTGGGAAGACACACAGGTCATACCAACACTAAAGAAAGAAGAGGGAGTAATCCTCTGAATCACACACCTTGTCATCAGTTTTCAGTATGAATTTGGAACACATACTGTGTTCATTATGAATTACCTGTAAGAAGACCATCTATTGATACATAGGAGAAGATGCAAAGATTAAAATAGTTCCACAAATGTCGTGAGGTAATGTGAGCAATGGGCTGGGGATCTCTAATTGATTACGCATTCCTAGATTTCCGAAGGCTTTTGTTACCGTTTCTGATAAGTTAATTCGAACCGTATTGCATGCGTGTATTGTCACAGCTGTGCGGTGATTTACGAGATTTGTTGATTAAACTTCAATTGCAAGTTAACATTATTAAAAATTCCTCTAAACAACGATAATTAAGATACTTCTAGAAATCACCAAGACAACTTAACAACACCACATCTAATTAAAACTCTTTCAGGAAATCTTCAATTATCACCACAGTTGGCTTTCGTCCGTAGGCGCGTGCGGACCTGCTCCGCGCGCAGGGTACTGCCCCGCCGCCGGTGTTATTTACTTCCGCGTCGCGGTATTTGTATTTGTCTCGAGTCCAGTAACTGTGTACCTTATGGCGCACTCTTACCGCCGAGCGACCCTGAAAGTTACATTCCAAGCAGAAAATCCACGACCACGCGCATACGAAATTGAACAATTTATTCGTGATGAGCTACGATTGAACCCACAAGAAGTGATAGGTATCCACTTCTCGATCACCGGCAGTGTCGTTCACATCAAACTGACATCTGAGACCGCATGTGCTGAAGTCGTACGACAACACGCACAGGGACTGAAATTTAAACACTCGGACGGACATATCGGGGAGGTGACGGTGGACCATGCAGGATTCGGACTGCGAACACTTCGTATGTTTGAGCTTCCATTCGAGGTACCGCAAGACGCCGTCGTTGAAGCCTTCCGCCCCTACGGCAAGGTTGTGGGACACATGGCGGAAAAATGGCAGACGTTCACGACGTACCAAGTATTAAACGGCGTACGACAGATCAAGATCGAACTGTCAAAACACGTACCATCCTACCTCATGATTGGTGGTGTGCGAGCCATCGTCATGTATGATGGACAGCCACGGACTTGTGCAGGCTGTGGACAAGAGGGCCACGTTCGTTCCGAGTGTCTCCATCGCCGTTTACTCTGGATTCCGACAGATGAGGCAGTTCCAGCTGCAACAGCACCACCTGTATCAGACTCCTACGCCTCAGCCGTGCGAAAACCTGAAGCAACACTTCAGGATGCGTCCTTTCTCCCGCCAACGCTTCCCGCCGAGGACTGCAGCGTGGAAGAGACTTCCGCATCCTCTTCTACCATGCCTGAGACGAGACTGACAAACTTTCAGAACATGAAAGACGGCGCGGCCGAAGCGATGGACCTCGACCCAAGAGTGGTGCCCACCGTAGCTTTCATACAGACGGGCACTACATCTTACGATGGACACCCGCATTACGACACGGAGCAGCACGTTCGGAAACAGCGAGAAAACGGAAGAAGAGAAGTCGAACGTCCTCCGACGACATCCCCCCACAGGAAGACGACATGATGTCTGACAGTGTTCTCTCTTCGAGCGTCACAACCACGGAAAACGCCGTACCCGATGTCCCAACCGAAGAACGTCCTATTCACTGCCTTCTATCTCCCCCTACAACAGTGGACCCTGTAGAGGCACCCCCACAGGATAACACTGTGGCAGCATCATCACCCCTACCACTCGAAGGGAGTGAGAATCACTCGATCTTCGTGTCGGCCCCCTGGAGCGCCGATGTCGAAGATGAGGCAGATCAGAACTCTGGCCCGCCGGATGGGGCGAATCCCTCGGTGGCGCCCGACAAAACTTCCGCCTAGTGATTGCAGACACAGTGGCGGCTTCTGACGCCCCACACCCACCGGACATCTTAACAGGATCCCCATCGACATCAGCAGGAGCACGTCCGCAACACTACCGCATTGCAACGATGAATCTTGCTACCATCAGAGCTCCTCACAAATTGCCGATGTTCCGTGACACCATATACGCTGTCGATGTCGACATTGCCCTTCTTCAAGAAGTGTTCGTCTCTGCCTTCTACGCTCCTACCGGCTACGAAGCGCACATCTCTCACGCCTCCGACAATGGTAGCGGAGTTGCCATCCTCCTCCGCGAAGGGCTCCCTGCTGAAGATGTTTTGTACCTTCCTAATGCGAGGGTAATGGCCCTTACTCTGTTCGGTGTGCGTGTTATATGCACCGTCAGGCTCCAACAGACGTAGAGAACGACATGTCTTCTTTGCTGACGAGGTAATGCCGCTTTTTGTGGGTCCACTGGATGATCTGGTGCTTGGCGGGGATTTCAACTGCACACAAGGACCTACTGATCAACTCCCCACACATTCTCCGTGCGCAGCCCTGTCTTCCATTATCGATCGACTACAACTAATCGATTCATGGACGAAACTCTATGGAACACGCGCGGGGTTCACATACTACACAGCACACTCGTCCAGTCGACTCGACCGCGTTTACCTTACACGCACCCTCGCTGATGCCACACGACATGCTGAAGTATGGCCTATGGCCTTCTCCAATCATGAAGCCTACATCTGCGACGACGTCCTCGCCCGACAACGAGTGTGGCAAAGTCGCGGTCCATGGAAACTGAACGTTGTCCACCTGACTGTCGATGCGTAGTAGAGGACGCATGGGCCCTCTGCCGCCGCCGTCGCCCCGCCTACACGTCGACTTTATCATGGTGGTTATCCTGCGCGAAACCGGCACTACGAAAAGCAATGATGGGATACGGTAAAGATGCCAAGGCCTGGCAAGCAAGCACCTTAGACTTTCACTACGCGATCCTACGAGAGTGCACTTCGATGCCATTCTCTCCATCTCGACAGACGATCGTGCATTGTGCTAAAGCACATATCACCCTTCTCACGCGTCTACGGTTAGAAGGCGTCTATGTGAGGTCCCGTACTAATGATCGTATACCTCAGGAACCACCGTCGATGTACCATGTACTTGCAGAACGCAGTCATCGACGTCAAGCTCTTATACAAGATCTTGTCGATGTGGAAGGCCGATATTGGTCATGCTTTTCATTCTCACTTCACCCGGTTGTACATGGCCGCTCCACAAAACCCAACTTTAATCGAGGAGGTTGCGGCACTCATCACTAACACTGTTCCGAAGACGTGGCGACTGAACTCGAAGAAGACGTGACCACTGACGAAGTCCTGGGCGCTATCAAGGCGGGAGCCGCCAATAAATCCCCAGGACCTGACGGCCTCCCCCTAGAATTTTACAAGAGTTTTAGCTACCTGTTGGTACCCACTTGGACAGCTATATGCCGTGAACTGATGTCCCCAGCAACGACGATCCCTCCCGCCTTCCTAGACGGTGTTATTGTTCCCGTCCCTAAACCTCACGGGCGATCACGGATCAGCGACTACCGGCCCATCACTCTTCTCAATAGTGACTTAAAGATATTCACCCGCTTGTTAGCAACTCGACTCAAGAAGGCAGCACCGTACGTAACATCCCACGACCAGACTTCCCTGGGTGGAGCCAACAATGTTCGAACGGCCCTTTGCCGTTACAGGGACATGATTGCGCTCGCCAAGTTCCGACAACTGCCTGGTGCACTGGCTTCGCTTGACTTCAGTCAGGCATTCGATCGGGTAGATCACACTTTTCTGGTAACGGTCCTACAACACATGGGCTTTCCGGCACAAATAGTGAGTGTAGTAAAGCGCCTTTTGTGTGGCGCAACTTCCAGAGTACTCTATAATGGACGCCTCACTGCGCCTCTTAGGATTGCACGGTCTGTTAGACAAGGTTGCCCACTTTCTACAATTCTGTATGCATTTGTCTTAGAATCCCTGCTCCAAGGACTTCGCCAACGTCTGACGGGCATATCCTTGCACGGACACCGTTTCTGCTGTGTGGCATACGCTGATGATCTCATGCTCTTCCTACGCAGTGAAGACGACGTCCGCGCAGCTCTGACATGGATAACAACATATGGCGAAGCATCGGGCAGTTCTCTCAACGTTGCTAAATCGAAGGTTCTGCTTATTGGAGAGGGTCTATCTGCTAGATGCGTTGCCCCCCTAAGTGTGGCCACCACCGTCCGCTACTGAGGCATTGACTTTACAAAAGATCTTCGTCGTTCGGCGACCTTAAATGCCAGGCGTCAGCTCCAAACGATCCGGGGAAGCCTCTTTCAACACCGATTTAGATCCCTGGATGTGATTCAACGTGCGCGTTACGTGAACGTTTATCACGCCTCTCGCATTCCCCATGTGGCACAAGTGTTCCCGATCCCGATATCCATTGCCCGTCGCATGATGATGGCGATGGGATCCTTTGTCTGCACTGGACTATTATTCAAGGTCCAATATGCCTCACTTTCCCTCCCACGGGATCGTGGTGGGGTCGGTCTCTTCCACGTCCCACAAAAAGTCACGGCACTGTTTGTTAGTTCCCAACTGAAAATATGGCGACACTGCCCGACGAGCATGACCGGACTGCTTTTACGAGAATATGCACCCGTCTCTAAAACATCCCCAGTCAATTTATCTGACATTCCAGGCCCTTTTTACTACATCCGACACTTCTTTTTGGAATTAAGCTACATTTACCAATCCTTGCCTCTTTCACAAATATTACGGCAAAGACTGTCTATGGGACCCTCCAACTACATCAGCCCCCCAATCCTATTGAACAAAACTTTCCGCAAATCATATGGCGTCGTGCATGGAAAGCAGTACATGCAGTTTTTCTTGATTCCAGCGTCCAGTCCGCCTGGTATATCACCGTCAACGGTAAACAAGTCAACCGTTTTCGCCTGCACCGTATCCGACTCGCTGACACACCCCTATGTCTTCACTGTGGGGTGGATGACACCGACAACCACCGGTCCGAATGTGGTCCTTCCTCCGACGTCTGGAGACTCGCACAACGCATTCTCGCTTTCTTCACCCGACGTACACCTGCGCAGCTCTCATTCCAGACGCTGCTATTTCCGGACACGATTTATTACCCGGCCACGAAAACTAACGCTGTGAACTGGATACGCGGACACACCGTCCGCTACCTTTTCGACCGAGTCGAGAAATCAGAACTGGATTACTGGACGTATCTCAATGATCGCCATTGCGCTATCGTTCGTAACCCCAAATACAAACCCAATTTTTTATGGAGCGTCTTTCACGATCCGTCTCCCAGCTGGAACGTTCAAACTATGAGAAGCTAATGTGATGTTCTTGTTGATACGAGTGCTGAAAGAACTGAAAACGGAACCTATACAACAATTATCGAGAAGACGAGTTTGGATGTTCCCCACTGAAGGCGTGTGAAGAACTGCACAAAGAGAACAAGACATAGAACACTTCAATAAAGCAATAAAAATAAATAAATAAATGATTACAAATGACTCCTTCCCATTCCTATGTTTTCCTCCTATCACTTAGTGTATCTAGGTTAGTTTGATTTGGGATAGGTATAGACAGGAGCCAACGCCTGAAGAGGTACAGTTAATTTGTTTTGTTTTTTTGTTTATTCTTAGGGAAAAAGTGGCGGTGGCACATAGGACCCTTTATTTATTTTTCCTTTTTTGTAGTAATTAAAAAAAACACGTGGTCTGCAACAAATTAACATCGAGTTGACCAGCCTCCAATAGAGAGAGAAAAAAAGGGTGTGAATCAATGTGTTAAAAAAAAAAAAAAAAAAAAAAAAAAAAAAAAAAAAAAAAAAAACGTGGTCGGCAGAAACTAGAGATAGGCAGACTCGTTCATTTTTGGAAACCAGTTCATTAATGATCGTTCCATTTGCAACAAAGAAAAAAATAGTACATATATATAAAACATTGAATAAATAAATCATATACTTTCACATTCTCCCGCAATGTTTCCATATTTATTGTGAAGTAGACACCATACCAGCAAGTTCCTTCATCAATTTTAACTTTGTAAACGGTAGTCCTTTTGTCAGAATATCAGCTGCCTGTCTATTAATTGCTATGTAACTCTTATTGACCTTATTCTCTTTAACTAGTTGACGAATATAATGGTACCTTGTTTCTGTATGTTTTGAACGTTCATAAAACCTTGAACCGTTAATGAATTTGATAGCACTTTGGTTATCTATTTGTAAAACAGGAACTGAAGTTTCATCAACGGCTCCAATTTCTTTCAGAAGTTGATCGAACCACACAATTGATTTACAGGCTTCACTTGCAGCTACATATTCTGCCTCGAATTGAAGAAAGAGCAACACACTGTTGTAATTTACTCTTCCACACAACTGGCCCTCCATGGAACTTGAGTAGAATGCCACTTGTTGACCGTCTAGTCTCTCTGTCCCCACCATGATCTGCATCACTGTAAGCTTCAATATTATAGTTGTCATCTTTCATGAACTGAAAACCATCTGTTATTGTTGACTTTAGATACCTAAGTATCCGTTTGAGCAATGCAAAATGTGCCTGTGTTTGTGAGTCTTGAACTCTTGATGCAACATTAACAGCTTATGATAAATCTGGCCTTGTAGCTTGTGTTAAATACATCAAACTTCCAACCATTTCTCGATATAGCCTACCATTATTAAAAGGCGGTGATTCACCTGGTATCCATCCCGGTTAATTGGGAAAAGATAATGGTTTTGCAAAGACCATACCATATTTCTCTAAAATTCTTTTCAAATATGCTGACTGGTTCATTTGAATGCAGTTGTCAAACGTATTGATTTGTAAACCTAAGAAGTGATCAACCTTTTTCCACAGTAATCTGAAAACGTTTACCCAACTGTTCTATAAACTTGGATGTTGCATCAGTGGAACCCATAGCCAGTCCATCATCAACATAAAACAATAGTACTAGGTTTTCACCATAGAACATGCATGGATCTGAACGACTCTCCCGTAAATTACATTCAAGAAGAAACTATATGAGACATTCATACCAACATGTTGAGGCTTGCTTAAACTCTTCAGTAATTTGCATACACGTCCTGTACCATCATCAAAACCCTCTGGTTGATACATGTATATTTCTTCCTTCAAAATACCATTAATAAATGCTGTCCTCACATCAAATTGCCTTATACACCAATCATGTTGAACTGCAACACTCAACAGACATCTCATTGTCTCAAATCTAGCAACAGTGCAAAAAGTGTCAACATAATCTATTCCAAAGCGCTGAGTGTATCATTTTGCCACCAGGCTAGCCTTACACCTAGCCACTTATTTTCAATTAGCTTGTTTGGTTTCTCTTTGTACACTAGTTCCCATGTTTCATTTTTCTGCAGAACATTTATTTCTTCCCTCCATTGCTTTCTTCCATGCTTCAGAATTTTCTGACTGCATTGCTTTTTTATAGTTCCTTGGTGTTTCACAAATCTTCACAGTAGCAAGAAGGTTTCTTCAAATTCCGCCGTTCACGTAAATTGTGGCTTCCTTTCTCTTCATGTCTTGCCTCAAGGTTACTTTCAGCTGGTTCCTCAGTGCCATTGAAATTGTTGCTAACCCGTTCATTACTTACAGTTACATCTCGGTTAACAGTTTGACTGTCCTCTTCAAAATCAGAATTTTCACATTCATATTCTGCAGTATCTTCATCTATATCTGACACATCAACAACATTTTTAGTCTTATGAGTAAATGATTTCTGTAACTGTTTCACTGCAAACTTTACATCTCTGCAAACACACACACATCTTTTTTCACGAAAATAAATATGGTACTCACAATCATCATTTAGAAGATTTAGCATCAGACTTCTTCCGTTTTTGTGTAGGAATCCATGCATAACATTCTGTTCCAAAAATCACTAAATTACCAAAACGACCTTTCTTCTTCATAAATATTTCAATTGGAGTTTTACCTTTCATTTTTGTGGGATCAGTTCGGTTCAGAATGTATGTAGCAGCCAGAATAGCCTCACTCCACAATGCTTTTGGCAAATATTAATCGGAGCAAAGCCAAGAACGTGCCATCTCACAAAGAATCCCGTTTTTCCGCTCGGCAACTCCATTCTGCTGAGGAGTATATGGTGCCGTTATTGAATATTTCAGCCCAATTGAGTCAGCAAACTTCTGTACATCTTCATTGTGGTATTCCTTGCCACCTTCTGTACGTAATTTTCTTACAGTAACATCTGTCTGAGTCTTCATCATCTTAATGAATATTGGTAATTTTTCTTTAATTTCATCTTTGTGACGCAGAAGGTATGTTACTCTAAAACTGGAAAAATCGTGCTTAAAAACATCAAAGTATCCATGACCCTGCAAATCAGTTTGCTCCATTGGTCCACAAATATTTGCATAAAATAATTCTCCAGGTTTTGTTGGTTTCTCCACTGTTTCACCAAATGCCAGGCGATTATGTTTACCATGGACACACCGTTCACAGAGGCTATTATCAAACACTGTCTCTATACCGTGATCCTTCAAAAACTGGTGCACATAGCGTTTATTTTGATGATCCATTCTTTCGTGCCACCCCTGTAAAGTGTCATCAGTTTCAGCAAGAACACAGGACTTTACGAACAACTTTCACAGCTAAACGATAAAGTTCATTTTCAGCAATGGATGTAGCAACAGCAATCGGAATATCATTTTTGAAAAATACCCATGATTTTACATCATTTTCGATTACTTAATTTATTCCCTTTTGTGCAGCCTTCTTAACAGAAAATAAGTTGCCGGATCCATCAGGACAAAACCAAACATCTTCAAAATATCGTTCTGTCCACTTCAGTCCATTAAAAACTTTTAAATCAATTCGACTTGTGCCAAGTGCTTCAATTTGCACACCATTATTGGCACTATCCATCTTCCTTGGAGTCTTAAAAGGTTCATAGGTAGTGTACCAGTCACGCTGATTTGTTACGTGATGCGTCGTACCACTGTCAATGTACCACTCATCATAAGCAAGCGTATTTACATCTACTGAAAAACTACTGTTGCGTTTCAGCATTAAAACTTTACTTAACATAGCACAGTCTTCATTATTATTCGCGCAAATACTCGCACAATCATTTGAGCGATGGCCTTTATTCTCACATTTGAAATACACGAGGCCTGTTTTGCACTGTTTCGATGAGTGACTACTTTACCGCAAGAAAAGCATTTTCTATCTTCATTATTTTTCTGATTAGACGTTTTTAATGCTTCTGTTTCGGTAGTTTGTTAGCGCCTTTGTCGCTCTTGATTAATCTTCATTTTCGACATCATTGCTGAAGCAACACTTTCTTCATCACGATCTGTAATTCTCAATTCATAATTTAAACACCGTTTTTTGCAGTTTATTGGACGTCTTCTCTTCAGCAGGTAAATCGTGCCATGTTATATAAATATAGTTACATTCTTTCGGCAAAGTTTGCAAAAATCGCCCACAAAGATCACCATCGTCTATCGGCTTGCCTGGCAAAGCAAATTGAGTTTTGATTTCATCAAATTTCGCTAAATGGCCTTGTATACCGCCAGATGCTTCGCACACAATGTTGTGAAATTTATGTCGAAGCAGATCAATATTTTCGGCTGAGTGAACATAGTAAATCTTGTGTAGCTTATCCCAAATCTCTTTAGAAGTCTTAAATTCACCAACACGAAGTAAAGTCTTAGTATCAAGCGACAAAATTAGCCGTTTCCTTGCTTTTGCAATTGCCTTCGTCCATTTCTTAATATCAGATTCATAATTTAGTCCGCCTGCTTCTGGTTTAAGCAGCACGCCATTTACGACGTCAAAGATTTCGCCACATTCCAAAATACTGTTCATTACGATTCTATAAGACGCCCAATTTTCTTCGCCTGTGAGTTTCTCAATTTGTTGTCTTTCTTCGGCCATGGTTTCGGGTTTCTTCACTTTTAGTTAGTATCTTACACTCGGCAAAAACTATCGTTCTTCATAAAACGTAATTATCAACAACCGCGCACATCTGCTACCATGTTGATTAAACATCAAATGCAATTTTCTTGAAGAAAGTAAACATTTTTTTTTAAATTCCGCTAAAGAACGATAATTAAGATACTTCTAGCAATCACCAAGACAACCGAGCAACACATCTAATTAAAACTAGTTCATGGAGTCTTCAATTATCACCTTAATAGTACATATATAGAAAACATTGAATAAATAAATCATATACTATCACAAGATTTCCTGTAAGAAATCCCACAGTAACTGGTGGAAAGTCATGGCGTAAAATACGTGGTTGATTAGGAAACTTTCCTGCAGAAGAATTTTATTGTTCCGACTTTCATTATACACTAGTAAACAGTACACTGTTTTTTCAACACAATTTCCATATACATTTAAACATTAGTCTCACCGCTTCACAAGCGTCGAAATGTATACTGCATAAAACTCTGCAACCTATTAACGCTACCCTTCGGCGCAAATTCAGATTCAAATGTTTCTAAATCTAAGGGACTTAAATTGTGCGTTTATCAGTCCGTAGGCTTACAAACTACTTTAACAACACACACAAACACACACACACACACCCGCGCGCGCGCACGCATACACACACACACACACACACACGCACGCACGCACGCACACACAAGAGAGCGCGGGTGCGCCAGAGGGAGAACTCGAACCTCCGATGGCGTGTAACCGTGCGCTCCGCAGCAAGGTGCCTTAGAGCGTTTCGGCCTCTACACCGCGGCTCCCTTCGGCGCCTCATCCGTTTCTAACCGTTTCGATCGAAGCCCTTATCTTTGAGAAATCAGGAATATACTGTGGGCGCGGAGAAACGTCCCACCAGAGCCGTCGCCAGTGTCTGAGGCCGTATGGGGCAGAATGCGGCCGAGCATCGTCATGGATCAGAACAATGCAGGGACCCAACGTGCAATGTCATTTGTAACGAATTTCTTTCTTCGATTTGGTTACTGTGTCGCAGCACAGGTCCGTGTTTATTTGTTGCTCGTCTTGTCATAAAATACACCAGCAAAACAAGTTTCTTGTGCCAAAAGACAAATGACAGTTGTGATGAGCTTCTTCTTTGAACATGTTTGGCAGCAAATAATAATAGCGTAATGAAACACGATTTGTACACGTGAGTTAAGTTTCAATTGGAGTCATTAAGTAACTATTGCTTTTCACCATTCTATTGCGGGTGTATTCAGTGGTTTGGGGCCACTGATTCCATACACTACATGGTACCTAGGACATGGCTCGTTGCACAGTATGCGGACGCAGTCCTCCTTGGAGTCACGATATGCTCTGTTCTGGCATATCTTTCCGTGGAAACCAGGAACAGCAAATCGCGTGTAGAGTACAACTTTCCAGGTGGAAATTATTTTAGATGATTCTTCTAATTAATACAAGAGATCATCAAGAGAGGATAAAATAGACACTGGCCGAGAGCAAGTCTAATTGGAAAGTTCCTTACAGTCTCTCAGCACAATCTTCCACCCTCTTATAAATTTCCCCTGCTTCAGCCTCACTTGTATCATTAAGTATGTATGCACTTATGGTCTTATTCGCACAAGGTAACGCATACTGCACGAGGGGCCGTAGACTTCACCAATTCTTTAGACTGCCGAAACAAAGTTATTGTGTTTATTAATGACCTTAGATCTCGAAAAAGATAATGTTCCACGCAGATTCAACACACAGGTCGCAGATTCTTGATGTCTGAAACTAAAATGCTGTAAAAAAAAAAAAAAAAAAAAAAAAAAAAAAAAAAAAAAAAAAAAAAAAAAAAAAAAAGGGGGAATAACTACGATTTTCTTCATAAAACACGGAATGCCAGTAGATTTAAATTTATTCTTCCAACGTTTACACACGCTCAGCGAACTCCACAAATCTAAGCCGTACATTGAACGATAGTCACTTTACAATAATACTAGTGCCGTGATGATAAATTTACAAGTTTTGTAATGCTCCGTAATGAGACAAAGTGCTTACATGTTTACAGTTCGAATGTCGGCCTGGACTGTGCTCGGCCAGGCGTGGCTGCTAGTTGCTGCCTCTGTCTTTTTTGCCGCCGAACGAACCTTTTAGATTCGTCTTTTGTATTTTGTTTATATAAGTTACAATCAACAAAGTACCAAATGAAAGCTTATTAACAGAAAAGTGTTACATTGAAATTATAGTATTATCTAATGTTTACTTTCTTAAAGATTAATAAATGAAATGTAGGAATGGTAGTACCGGAAGGGGAGACGGCAGCCAATCAGATCACGTCTATTCTACACTGCCGTGTTTTCTCACGGTCCTTACACGATCTGTGCCGCCTGTTATGCTCTTCCCACCCCTTCCATCGATTACAGCATACTACTTTGCCTACTGCCAGCCAGCTACTCGGTTTCCATAAAATTCACAAATCCATACTAAGACATGAAAACTCTGAATACTGTTATTTGTCGCCGGCCGCGGTGGCCGAGGAGACTGAGGCGCTTCAGTCACGGTCTGCACGGTCACTACGGCCGGGGGTTCGAATCCCCCGTCGGGCATGGATATTTTTGCCGTCTTTAGTATAAGGTAGTTCATAAGTAGTTTGTAAGTTTAGGAACTGATGAC
Organism: Locusta migratoria; assembly: GCA_026315105.1. Lineage (NCBI taxonomy): Eukaryota > Metazoa > Arthropoda > Insecta > Orthoptera > Acrididae > Locusta > Locusta migratoria. The sequence goes on from CM048747.1 coordinate 433,877,401, forward strand.
CCCGTAGTTAAGTCCCATAAGCTTAACAAACATTTGAACTTTTTTGTTATTTGTCACAAGAGGTAGCGGAGTTGGAAGATCGGAGCTTTCCGACAACTGATTTCATCGCTTTGTTTTCCATTAGTCCCCTCCGTATCACCCTTGATTTGGTTTCTGTCTCCTCTATGATACTTTTGTAAGCTTGTGCCTTTGAAATATTGAAACATTGCTTTATATCTTCTGGGAAGAAAGATTCCTGAGCTGGTACGTAAATGTAAGTGTCTTTCGTATACTTCGAAAGAGGCAGAGCACTTTTTAGGAATCTGGCTTTTACATTCTCGAATTTAGTCAGATTTTTCGCCGTCAAGGATGGCCATACTAGCTGAATGTCATATGTGGCAGCACGCACAGCCCTCAGCTTGTACAGCTTTATCGCTGATGGCAGGGGTATGTTTTGGAAATTTTGGATTAGTGGTTTTTGTTGCGGGTACTGCTTGCTCTTATATGTGCTGGGAGAAAGTGATTCCAATTGTTTTTAGTGTTGCTCCCAACTATTTGAAACTTTACGCGAATTCTAGTGTTAATCCGCCACACGTCAGATGATATGTCATGAATATCCTTCCTTCTGAACGTCAATTCTTTCGTTCTTCGAGTTCCTTATTTCCATTGAGTTTTCTAGAACCCAATTTCTGATGGCGTCCATGGCTGTTTGCAGATGATTTAAATTCCTCAAAAAAATGTTTGTATAGATTATGGGACTTAACTACGGAGTCATCAGTCCCTAAACTTACAAACTACTTATCAACTAGTTTATCCTAAGGACGGCACAAATATCCATGCCCGAGGGGGGATTCGAACCCCCGACCGTAGTGGCCGTGCAGACCGTGACTGGAGCGCCTCAGTCCCTTCGGCCACCGCGGCCGGCTTAAATTCCTCGAAAGGATAACCATGTCATCTGCATACATAAGAAATGACATTTTTGTGATTTTCTGAGTTTTGTATGATCCCTTAGTCATGGATGGTTGTTTTATTCCGCTATTCACAAATGTAAACAAAGTTTCATGTACAGTGTCATCACGTCGCGTTGTGTCTAACCTTCATTATGGCAGCGGTGACCAAAGTCAGTGCTGCTTACGTTCTGGTGTTATTTTGCGCTTCAAACAGAAGGTTTTGCTGCTATCGAGCATAGAACATACGCTACTGTAACCATTATGTTACCACTTCTTACAGGACAGTCTAGCCGATTTACTTCACAACTTTCGCATCAACTTCGTCATTTACAACAGACTTTCGACCACTCGAACGTTAGTGGGACCATCAGAAAATGTACGACGGCACCTTCCCTCATATTGTTGCCGTGCACTTCAGGAATTTCAAGCCGCTGTTTCTGTCATTTGTTTTCCCCCAGAAATCATATTACTCCACATATGTGGCTCGTCCTCTACCACTGCACATACATTAAACACGTTTCTGCTGAGAGTACTGTCGGAATATGACCTCACAGTTATCCGGCGGGAGCGAACTTAACCAAGCTACACAACGGAACAACATTAACGTCACTCATTCGCTTGACGTTAGAGACTGGAACTTACTTATCGAATCGCCCTCATAAAAATGCTAACTGGTATTCCACATTATACGTTCTATGCTGTTCTTAATCTACACAACGCAGTGCAATAAAAAGGTCACGTTGTTTGAAGCCGTATATTCCCTCCTACTGCCACTTTCCTCACTAATGGAGATCTGCGACATCACCCTCGGACTCGACGATGGCTCAGCGTCATAACATTTCATTTCCTACCCGTTACTTCGTGTTCGAAAACGGGTCCCAAATATTACAATATGTATCTTTTTTGTTTTCGTACTTTTAGATGCATTTTCAAGAGAAACTTACAAAAATGCACTTAATGTGAAATGGAAACAAACCAAATTCATTCTTTCAGGACAAAGTAAAAGGAATTCAGAAAAATTCATAGAAGAATGTGTCCCTTCATCAGATGTGGTTGGCGGTGAGTTGTTCGGAATTTGCCCTGGATCTGCAGACCACCACTCACATTTATTTGTCAATAAAAATACAATAAACACGTCACGCGATGGGAGAAAATGACTTTTCCTCTCTTACTGACATGTCACCCCTTATACGGGCTATAGTGGTGGTTAGAATCTCGAAGCATATCATTGATGTGGGTTACTTATGGCATTGCCGAGAAAAACACTTCGCATACGACTGCGATCAAACTCTCATTCCACTGCGAATGGTCATTTTTGAGTGCGAAATGTCTCATAACTCTCCAAAGGAAGGAGTAGTTCAAGTACTTCATCCCAAATCCTAAAGTCGAAGTAGCTGACATGTGTTCCGAGTCATCCACAAGAGAACCACGTGATTCCGGTACTGGTCATCGTGGTTCTGATCTCCACCATAGAAGCGTTACGAGGAAGATTGACACGTGGGTAAAAGGCAATGTGACGAGTTTCCCATCGTGCGGCACGTCCACACTGGCATTGTCCAGAATTGTATTGATATTTGATAGCAGTGTACATCACTAATTCATCTGACACCTGGCATTTACTTCTGACCTCTTGCCTTCTTATCGCCAGACTCACTGTTTGATGTGTCGTTGAACCCGAAGATGAACTTGAAGCTCGCCACCGAAATGTCAAGGTGTATGTAAACCCACTGGACCGAAGTATTATGTTCTCTGGATTTACAGACTAACTTACTCTATGGACAACACACACTCACTCTCTCTCTCTCTCACACACACACACATAACCCATGCCCGAGGGAGGACTGGAACCTCGGCCTGGTGCAGCCGCCCCGTCCGTAGCATGACGCCTTAGACCACTCGGCCATTCCGCGCGGCAGCTCATCAGCATTCCGTACCTTATAGAAATAAGGTTTTAGACATAAATCTCAGACTTCTATGTCGCAATGGGGCACACTGTTGTTTTGCTGTGCAGTGTTTATAACCTATTAAGTAAACCACCTCAGCTGCCGTTTTTGATTGTTTTCAGTCGATTCTGTCGTTTACCATCTAGTAAAGTCATCAGAAGATCAAAGCCAAATAAATACCAGCTTATATAAGAAATCTCTGTGATACGAAAACTTGCAATTGACTGTGGATGATAGAAATGGTGAGGTCATCCACGTGAATACTGAAACAAATTCAGTCATTTTCTGTTACACAAGAAAAGACATAAATTTAAAGGTTTCCAGAAATAACTGATAAACAAATTTAAAGGCTGTCAAATCATATGATACCTCGCTGAAAATGGTTCCTGAATTTCTTTCCTAAAAGGCTTCAAAACGCCCACATACACTCAGAGAAGTGACAAATTATTTCCCAGTTATATAAACTCTCCTTCGGTCATCTAACATTATTTTGTTGTCAAAATGACAAAACTCGTTTAGTACTTTACTATTCTTATATCAGTAAAATTGCGTTTTATTTTGAAAATTCTACGCTACTTACGTTTTAAATTTAGATGTGTCTTTTGAAGTCGTTTTTCGAAATGTTCAAATATTCGTAAACCTCTGGAATCAAACTACTGTGGCCATCGGTTTCTAGACTTAAGAACTAAAACTAAACTACACCTATCCTTAGGACCACATACACACCCATACACGAGAGAGGACTCGAACGGCCGCGGCGGAGTGGCCAAGCGCATTGAGGCGCTACGCTCCGATGCGCTAGGTCGTTCCCCGTCGTGGGTTCGAATTCCCCCTCCCCCCACCGGGCATTGGGGTAGTATAAGGTAGTTCATAAATAGTTTGTATGTATAGGGAATGATGATCCCGCAGTTAAGTCCCTTAAGCTTGACAAACATTTGAACATTTTTTGACTCGAACGTCCAGAGGCAGCATCCGCGCAGTCCCTGATATGGCGCCTAGAACCGCACGGCCTTCAGTCTCATTGCAAAACCATGAGATGATTATTTATCCTCCCCAAACTTTAATTCCTATTTTGCATATGCTTGACATTTTTCAAGCAAGGGGGCGATCTAATTATTTGTTATGAATATATATGCAAAGACCGCTTGTTGAACACTTTATTTTATTTTAGCTGACCGGTTTCGACAATCGTAGTTGTCATCTTCAGATCTCTAAATTTTTACAAAATTAGGACCTCAAGTAACATAGTGCTTCATGGCTAAGTTATAACTTAGACGTGAAGCACTATGACTCATGAGCTACTATTTTGTAAAAATTTAAAGATCTGAAGTCGTCAAATAAGATTGTCCAAACCGGTCGTCTAAACTGTTGTTGTTGTTGTCTCCAGTCCGGAGACTGCTTTGATGCTCTCCACACTGCTCTCTCCCGAGCAAGCTTCTTTATATCCTCATAAGAGCGGTACCCTTTCTCCTTTTGAATATGGTTACTTTATTCATCTCTTGATCTCCGATTTTTACCCCACACAGATCCCTCCAGTGCTAAATCTACGATTCCTTGATGTCTAAGAATGTGCCCTTCCAATCGATCTCTTCTTTTAGTCAAGGTGGCCAGAAATTCTTTTTCTCCCCAATTCTGTTCAGTACCTCCTCATTAGTTACGCGATCCACCTACCTAATTTTCGGCATTCTTCTGTAACACCACATATCAAAAGCCTCTATCCTCTTCCTGCCCGCACTGTTTATCCTCCATGTTTCTCTCCCATACAAGGCTGCTGCCCCTCTTCAGGAAACACATGTTTGTCTGCCATCAGCCATCACCACAAATACGCAAAAAAAAAAAAAAAAAAAAAAAAATCTGTAAATCTATCGAACCAAACTGCATGGTCATCAGTCCGTAGCTTACAAACTACTTAAACCTAGGTAAACTAACCTACGGACAAACACACACACACACACACACACACACACACACACACACACACACACACACACCCATGCCCCAGGGAGGACTCGAACCTCCACGGCAAGCAATCGCGCGCTCCGCAGCGAGGTGCTTTAGACCGCTCAGCTACTCCACCGCGGCCACAAATACGCCTTCGCTGTGGTTGCACCAACGGTACGGAAATTTTTATCGTAGAGGCACGCAAGCAACCTCACCTCGGCAATACCTGTGGTTCTTCTGGGTGGTCGTCTAAACTAAAAATAGTCAATAAGTATTGTTGGTGTATATGTTCTTAACAAACTATTTCATATTTCTCTTTTATATCCTTTAGTGCTTTCTTAATGTACAGGTATCCAATCTATGTTTATCTCGTGAGGGTCCTGTACAAGTATTAGAAAACAGAAGATTGCTCATGTAAACCTTGATACCTTAAGAATTTCAAAGAGAGTATTCCAATTCACATCCTCAAAAGCTATCTCTACAATGTTCATAAATTCTAATTAAAACTTCGAGGCCTTTTACGGGGGAGTAAGTACATGTAATATTTTATCGGGTACTATATATATATATATATATATATATATATATATATATATATATATATTGTATAATCCTTTTATATGCAAGCTCATTGCTTTCCATAATTTGGGAGAAGGTAGTACAAACTTTCGCGAACTTAGTAAACTTTATTTGCTCATGGTAGAGAGCGATCTTATTTCCGCATATTCCTCGACGATCGGAACATGAAAACGCTCAGTCAGCTATGTGCACCATAATATTTGTTTATGTATATTTTATATATGGTTTTGTGTTTGACTACCCACCAGCACAATATGGTTTTCTGTTTGACTATCCATCTGCACTTTCAAGTAGAGCACTTCAAAAACCAGATAAATTTAAAGTGAAGCAAGGACAAGAAGAGGATACCTTTGAGTATCTAAACCGGTCGCCTTGACAACATAATTATTGCGATCGACGCATATTCTTCATCATAACATGTCGATTGAATATGGACTCCAAAATACGAACGTTAAGAGCTATGAGCACTTGACCAGTAGAAGACACGTATTCACATTATCGATAACGAAGACGTGCTCCTGGTTTTCATGGAACGAATTGTAAAGCCCATGTTTATTGGAAATTTTGTTGTCGTTTTGTCCATATTAGTTCCTCCCACTATACCGAAAGTAGTAGACATTTCTTTCACAATATCACAAATAAGTGCTCAGAGAGTCACTGAGTGACATTTCCGGACATGTCAAAATGGCATCGACGCATTCTTTCCATTCTTCTGCGAATAACTCATGTTAGTATTTTGCAACCATGATTTGAATGTCTCACTCAGCTTTTATAGAGAACTGCGAAAATATCTTTGTCTCTACTTAGATATTTTAGTACTCCGCCGGCCGCGGTGGCCGAGGAGACTGAGGCGATCCAGGCACGGTCTGCACGACCACTACGGTCGGGGGTTCGAATCCCCCCCTCGGGCATGGATATTTGTGCCGTCCTAGTTCGTAAGTAGTTCATAAGTAGTTTGTACGTTTAGGGACTGATGACCCCGTAGTTAAGTCCCATAAGCTGTACAAACATTTTTTTTAGTACTCCATAACATACATCTCACAATATCTAATATCCTTTTTTTTCTATTTACTCTGCCCTTTCTACATTATTCTCGTTAACGTGGCATCTACATTTCATTTATGAACGGTTGCTTCTATGCATCTCATTTACCTTCTGGCCATTTCTTCTTCATCATTTTGCATCGTTTGTCAATTGAGTTTTTCATATGCCTGTGTTCCTTTTAGCTGCTTCACTTGCTTTTCGTGTATGAAGTTTAATATCTTGGATCCTACCTAAGGATCTCTACGAGACATTGTCTGTTATCCTAGATTTTACTCTTCCGCCTTCCCTTTGTGACGTCTAAAATAATCCCATTTGTCGTCTTATGTAGTGTGTTCCCCTGTTTTAATGAATAGTTGACTAATTGGATTTTAATGTTCTTCCTTCCCAAGATTAAATTTACTTGTTAAGGGTTCTCATCTGTTCGTGAAAAGTTGCTGTTTAAAATATGGTGCCGCGGGATTTTAGACACCATGTCAGGAACTGCAAGGCAACTCCCACCGGAGGTTCGAGTCCTCCATCGGGCACACACACACACACACACACACACACACACATACATACACGCACATATATATATATGAGGAGGGGGAGTTGGAGTTTGACGTCCGGTCAACAGCGTGATCATTAGAGAGGGCGCTTACGCTCTTAGTGTTCGGTTAAGGATGTGGAAGGAAATCGGCCGTGTCCTTTTCCGGCCATCCTGGAATCTGCCTGGAGTGATTTAGAGAAATCAAGGAAAACCTATATCTGGATGGCCGGAGGTGCATTTGAACCACAGTTCTTCCGAATGAGAGTCCAGTGTGTGTTTTCCTTTGGCTACTTTCGGTTAGTTTAAGTAGTTTGTAAGCCAAGGGAATGATGACAACAGTTGTTTGGTTCCATACATTTACAGACATTTTAATAATTGAAATTATGGTCGATACAGGGCGCTTAAGAACAACCACAAACGCTTGTGAAGGTGTTGAAGAAAAACCTCTGTTGAAAAAAAAATATCAATGCGTTGATCGGTTTCCTGTTGTATTAACATGGAAGTTAGCCAGTCAGGTAGATGGGTGAGCAGATTCAAGCAGGCTGCCTCAGTGTTACTAAACGTGTTTCTCGTTTGTTCGACTGAAACCGAACGGAAAGAAAATTAATTTAAATGAGAGGAAGGAAGAGGATGTACTAATGGGTGGAAATAATTCAGTCAGTGCGGGCAAGGACTCGAACCGAGATATTGCACTTCGTACTAGTGGTAGCCTTACTTTGTCCTTTGTCATATTTTTATTTATTTATTTATTTATTTATTCTCTTCCCGGAGGACTTGGGCCGCACTTCTTGTTTACCGATGAGATCTTCTTCCTTCGATACAATACAGTTGTAATAAAATTACATTTGATTCCATGAACTTTTAGTATGTATCATGAGTCACAGAATAACTAGATAACACATCACACGAAATTTTTATAAGCTCTTATCTGAGTGAACGGCAAAGCGGTAGCGTAGGTAAGTCTGGTACTGCCTTGCTGAGTGTCTAAATCAATTATGTTCTATAATTTGATATACATCCAGGATTTATAATAGTGTACGGTCCACACCTGAGGACCCATTTCTCGTTTTACTGGTTGTTGCAAATTTAGAATTAGTGTCTTTTCTTTCTTCCTACGCTTCTGGACGAATTAATCTGAGACAAACCATTGCTTGTTATGTCATTATATTTAGGTTAGTTAATATTTATATTCGCACTAATACGTCAGTGTTCCCTTGGGAATACTGATAATATAACCAAGCAACTAGTATTTTAATAACAATTATTATTATTATCATTTTATTATGATAATATTAATATTAATAATAAACCCGCCTATAAGGCCTCGTGGACGACGCGTACGCTGTATCAAACTGGTTCATTACTAGTTAATGGATTCGGACACGGGAAATAAATGGAGTGGAGAGGCATGCGGTTACACGCCAACCTCCCAGCCGGTAATGTTTGCTTTCCGGAAACAAGGGGCTCACGTCACACGCAACAACAGATTTAACCGGCAAAAGCTCTCCGAACGGCCTGTGACAAGCACAGATACAAGCGTCACTGTGGACAGGAATTTTCTACAGTTCCACACGTGACCTACGACTGGGTGAAGCAATGACATTTAAAAGAATTTATTCCTGACTGTTGGTGTGAGTCAACGCTAGCAATAATATAACCATTTATATTTTAACTACGGACCCGCTCGCCTAGTACAAAGTCCAGTACTGACAAGGGAACATCATCAACTCGACCTCATACTTTCTTGAGAAAAAAATACATGAGCTGGATATAAACTCCATAAATCGATATCACGTGAAAATTTGGCCCATTATGCAGATACTACGCAGTTACGGCCTCCTCAAAGTACAGCTTTCAAACAGTCGCGCGCTCGGGTTGTTTCTCACTCGCCCGCATCACTGCGGCCGCTTAATGCCCGAACGCGAAATGCTGTGTAATGAACGGACAACAGTGAGTCCCACGGAATGTGAAATTTGAAGAGCTAGAGAATTGGAGGAGGAAATAATATTACAAAATGAAACATATGTACTGTAACTCTTTCAAGTTTAAACCACTTCAATAGTGGCAGCTTTACATATAATAAAATGATGAACATAAAAAGTATTGAAAATTAAATTACGTTACCCTGCTTGTTGATAAACCATCTCATACCTTTCCACTGCAGTTGTGACACGCTGTATAAAACGCAAACGGCTCGTTCCATATATTCTTGTCTTACGGAGACGGTCAAAGTGGTATTCGACGATGTAAAATCATCAAAGAAGCTTTCACCATCACCGACGACCTCAATTCCACAAGCTCCGTTGAAGCAATGAAAGTGCTCGACGAATCTCACGGTGGTGAAATGGCAGTGTCGTTATCGTCGACGTCATTCTCTTATAAATCTTCACCGAACGTCAACCCGCTATTTTCATCTTACCCAGCACGTCTTCATCAGTGTAGTTGTCTATGATTTATGCAACGCAGTTCAAGGATATAAGAAAAGCATAAAGAAAGGACCATTTTTTTTTCTTTTAACGTGTATACTACATCTAAAAACTACAAATGATTATGCTTACGGGTGATGACTTTAAACAGCCTGTGCCTTAATTTACATCGCGAACATATACCTCTCACTAGACTCTTCTCACAGTACTAGACGTTCGGGCATTAAGCGGCCGCAGTGAAGCGGACGAGTGAGAAACAACCCGAACGCGAGAATGTTTAAACGCTGTACTTTCAGGAGGCCGTAACTGCGTAGTATATGGCCCAAAGTTTTACGTGATATCAATTTCTGGCGTTGATATCTAGCTCATGTATCTTTTTCTCAAGAAAATATGAGGTCGAGTTGATGATGTTCCCTTGTGAGTACTAGAATCTACGACGTGAAGACTTGTTTGTAATATGCAATGGTACACACAAACATTTTTCATTAGCGAAAACCGGACCAACATACCAACGATTACTCCTAATTTTGTCATTCAGACCAAATATTGGAACATGCCGCGTACGGAGCTATTGATCACAGAGACTTATAGAACATTTTTATATCTATCGAAAGAATGGACATATTGACCCAGTCAAATTAAACAAATCGGTAGATCTTTGAAAATTAGGTTCAGCCTGTGGAATGCTACCAGAATCGTCGCTTGTGTGATCTTTACTCGGTACAAATCGTGGAAACTTTCTCCAGCCCTACTACTATGCATAGTTTACCACTTTTCAAATGTTCAAATGTTTGTTAAGCTTATGGGACTCAACTACGGGGTTATCAGTCCCTAAACTTACAAACTACTTATGAACTACTTACGAACTAGGACGGCACAAATATCCAAGCCCGAGGGGGGATTCGAACCCCCGACCGTAGTGGCCGTGCTAACCGTGACTGGAGCGCCTCAGTCACCTCGGCCACCGCGGCCGGCTTACCACTTTTCACCACAGACTAATTTATGCAGTCACAGTCCCGTAAACATTTCGAAATTCATCACAGCGCACGCACACACACACACACACACACACACACACACGCGTAGAAGACGTGAGAGACTTCTAAGCGAGTGAGTTCCTTTCACGTGTTCTCAACTGATATTTGGTAAGCATTCTTTACGGATTTAAGAACCTCTTCTGACATCAGTTTCTATCTATTTGGCAATTTAAAAAATGTTCAATTGTTTGTAAATCTATCGGACCAAACTGCGTGGTTATCACTCCATAGCTTACAAACTACTTGAAGCTAGATAAACTAAGCGGTGGAGTAGCCGAGCGGTCTAAAGCGACTCGCCGCGGAGCGCGCGATTGTTCGCCATGGAGGTTCGTGTCCTCCTTGGGGCATGGGTGTGTATGTTGTCCTTAGGTTAATTTACCTAGGTTTAAGTCGTTTGTAAGCTACGGACTGATTACCACGCAGTTTGTTTCAAAAAGTTTGTATAGATTATGGGACTTAACTATGGGGTCATCAGTCCCTAAACTTACAAACTACTTACAAACTAGCTAATACTAAGGACGGCACAAATATCCATGCCGGATGGTGGGTTCGAACCCCCGTCCGTAGTGGCCGTGCAGACCGTGACTGGTGCGCCTCAGTCCCCTCGGCAACCGCGGCCGGCCCCACGCAGTTTGGTCCGATAGATTTACAAACATTGAACATTTTTTAAATTGCCAAATAAATAGAAACTGATGTCAGAAGAGGTTCTTAAATCCGTAAAGAATGGTTACCAAATATGTTGAAAACACGTAAAAGGAACTCACTCGCTTAGAAGTATCTCACCTACGTGTGTGTGTGTGTGTGTGTGTGTGTGTGCTGTGATGAATTTCGAAATGTTTTCTAGTATCTGGAACTGCTCACTGGTATCTGGAACTGCTCACTAGTGGACGGAAGCCGATAAATCATGTCTTTACATGTGATATTTCACAATGATTCGTTTCTTGCACACTTCATGTCTACTATTCGCTGTTTATTTATAATAACAGGTTTATAAATCCATTGGCAGATACAGATATTTCATTTAGCTGCCGTTTACCTGTTGAAACTCGCACGCAAGTTGCTACGCAACTGACGTCATTAATATACATTAATCATTCAGGCGCGCATCCGGGATAGGAAAGAAGTAATACTGTACTGATACTGCAGTCTTACATGCAGGAAGTAGCAGCATCGTGTTATATGAAAGAAATTACACCATCCAATATGCACACCTGTAAGGTAAATGAATATTCTATTCACTGGGAAAATTCAAGGAAAGAGCTCATTAACACACGTACCATGTTGCTTATGTTCCACAGTTCATCGCACTCACGTTAAGAGTTTACAAAAAAGGTAGCTTGCCACGTTACTCAGTAACAGGGCTAGTCAGGTTAGTCAAAACTGCAACTTTAAAATTTCCTCCAGCTATGATATTTTATAATTACTGAATACGGTACTGATTTCCGTTCGTCATGAGTTACAACAATACTTAGTTGGGCTAAGCGACACAAACTGTAAGAGAAGCCTAAAAAGGAAGAACAAAACATACAAGTACAAAAGTATTTGGCAGCGCTTAACGATAAACACGAGTAACGCCTCAAGCTAAATGCCAAATACCAATAACCAGTCGAAGTTGCACAGAATGGTGTTATTTTAGGATTTAATAGGATGATTTCAAAATGCGCTGTTACATCCGAAACCGGTTAGTAAATATCAAGAAATACCTTTTGTGCAATTTCGGCTAGTTAATATCCAAACGCCGTCCGCGGTGGCCGAGGGGACTGTGGCGCTCCAGTCACGGTCTGCACGGTTACTACGGTCGGGGGTTCGAATCCCCCCCTCGGGCATGGATATTTGTGCCGTCCTTAGTCTTAGCTAGTCCATAAGTAGTTTGTAAGCTTAGCGACTGATGACCCCGTAGTTAAGTCCCAAAGTTCTACAAACATTTGAACATTTAATATACAAACTGGTAAAATAATCAATTTGCTGCCTACACCATTTAGCATACCGGAAATAAGTAAATACTGAATACTTCTGTTGTATTAGTGAATAAACAGAAAATGAGTTCTAGTGGCTTGGTGGCCATAAGGTGACTGTAAAAAGAGCAGACAGGCGATTAGAAAAAAATACTATTTATTACAATAGAGAATAATACTTAGCTTATAAGTGTCTCTGGCATACATCTGTTGTTTAATTCGAGTCACGTCCTGACTAAGACAAGCACGTGTCCTTCCAAGGTGTGTGCTGCTGTAGGCCCAGTTGGAGAGTGAGTGCTATGATGGGCGAGCTCCAATGAGCTTAAATTTCATAGAGTGGCTAACATACGAACTACAGCGCTCTTTGCGGCAACCTGCGTAAACTCAGCCGCCATACTTTTGGTGGTCAGTAGACTTGAGAGTAGTCTATCTATAGTACATTGTTGTTGAGATTGAATTATTGTATTTTGTATTTAGTGTGTATTGCCTGTACATTGTTACTGCTAAAGTGTGTTCAGCATTCAAATGCACAAATCGAAGTGATAAAACGACAAGTACTTCGTGCAATAACACCAAATGTTTTGACTTGTTTGAGCTCAGTCTGTCTATTCTCGAACAGAATTCTTGACTAATAACACTTAGCTGCCTCAAGAGTGAATCTTCAGATGACCTGTCCTGTAATTCCCTAGAAGTACACAGCATCAAAAATGCTTAGTTTTCTTCCTAGTGATGGTGTGGTTTCTTCTTCTGTCGCTTCTTCTTCTTCTGTCGCCGAAACCACACCTCTTTAAAAATATTTTCATTTGTTGTTGACAATACTTGATCGAGCATGGTTGACATGCAACCAGTGCAAAGTGTGACAGCAGTAGTGACAGCCAGAATTTATTCACTTGTATACGTCTGTGTTCTTTGCAACAAATATGTACTTATTTCAGCGTGGCAACAACGAAAGTAATTAATGATATGTAATTTCGGTTGGAATGCTTTTGTGGCAGCTGACCCAGGCGCATTTTTATTGCAATACTCTGTTGTCACTTTCGTCTTTGTATTCAAATTTCACGTACCAAGCGTTACTTGTTTCAGCATGGCAACAAGGAAAGTTATTAATGACACCTTATTTCGACGTGGATTGCTTTTGTGGCAGATGACCTAGGCACATTTTAACTGCAATATTTTGTTGTACTCAAATGTCGTCCACCAAAGTTTACAATAAAACCCTTTAACAGCAATTTTACAGGTTTCCAGACTTAATAGGTTTAGAAAACACAAGATAAGCATACACTAGACTTTACGAAATCGGTTGTTACAACTCATTAACAGCAGATGAAGATCCATGGTCATGAGTGTTCGTCATAACTATTACTGTTTTCTGTATGTTTAGCAGCTCGTTTACACCATGTACTTGCATTAAAATCAAGGCAGGTATACCCGCAGCAGCATTTTCGTGGTTCTGCAATTCTCAGCTAACTGTTATACTTCGAACTGGAACTGTAACACTGACAGGTTGGTGATATTTCATTACCGCATTTTTAGGAAATTTACTACCAGGCTCGTCAATGCGCACCTTCGAAAAAGTCTGATAGAACTTCATGCACATCCGTATTCAATAGTCAATTTTTATTTAAAACGTGGAAACGTAAATAGGTAAAATTCCAGAGTGGGTGTGGCATACCAACTGTTAGCCGATACCCCAAATACCATGGCGGACGCCAGTTCAGTTTGCATCAAACATGGCGGACCAATCGCCACTCTATGAAATTCAAGCTCGTTGGCGAGCTCTTAAGCCCCGTTTACACCGAAGCGAACACGAGCGAACATAGGCGAATGCGCATTCGCCAGGAATTCGCCTGTGCGCGCACGCATTGGCTTGTACTTGCGAATAAGCGTTTACAGCGGAGCGAACGGAAGAGAAAACAGCACACTGCCGCAAGGCGAGCATACACAGTTTGTCGCATATGCTAGCGGTCAAGCGGAGAGGACGCGAACTTCCTTTGATGGTTCGCCTTGAAACCGACACCCAGCCGAACACAAGCGAACATTTGCGAATGCGAGCCGAGCGTCACCGAACAGCGCGCGCACAGCGTTTACACCAGAGCGAATGCTCGTTCGCTGCTGTTCGTTCGCTTGTGTTCGCTTCGGTGTAAACGGGGCTTTACCAACGTTGCTCTGCGGGGCGACCTCTGGTGGTAGGCCGCGGAGACGTTACTGCCAACCTGGTGCGGTGCGACTTCTCAGACGTCGTATCATAGATACCGATACAGCGACTTCGATTACTGTGTCAAAATTTCAGTAATTATTGAAACAAAACACATAATAGGACCTACGCAAGTTACATTTTGTTGATCAGATGTTTGGACTGAACAAAAATAGAGTAGTTCTAAATTGTTCCATAGTACCGTACACGACATTTTGAAAAGAGCAGAGTGCGAAAGCTCACTTTTCCAGGGGCCTGTATGGTGAGTTTTCTTTGAATACAGAAATCAGTGGTGGTTTGAACGGCATTGTGATAATTTTCATACTCATCCGTACAAGTACAAAAACTAAGTGTTGCACACTGAGAGCAGAACAAACAAATTGAACAAACCGGTTCATTTCGTACAATAGATAGGGTACATCAGGATTATCAAAGCACCGTTTCTTCATAGGCGGTTCCTGAGAAAATTATGGAAAACCAAGATTTTCAAGTAGCAAAATCACTTGTTTTGTGAATAGCCTATTCTATAACTTATGTTCCAAATCGTCTATTTTTTTAATCAGGTTTGCGTGGAACGTGTTATGTACTTCCCATATCTTTAACCTTTATCGAGACCCAGAGGTTCAAAGGTACTGTACGCACATAATCACCCACACCGGTTTTTAGCTTTTTTTGCACTGTGGGTTACAAACATATAAAACCATATAAAATGACTCACACTTTACTTTCACACGATTTAGACATTTATACTCTCAGTTTCTAAAATCGTTATCCATTATCGAGTTATTGTTGTTGATGCTTCGATATGGAGACTGGTTTGATGTAGCACTCCACGCTATTCTGACCAAATGTCTGAATAAGAACGGCAAACCAAAACCATTTAAATCTGTTGTGTTCGAACGCGGGGAATGGCCGCGTGGTCTAAGGCGTCATGATACGGACACGGCGGCCGTTTCCACCGGAAGTTCGAATCCTCCGTCAGGCATGGGTGTGTGTGTGTTGTCCTTAGTGTATGTTATTAAGTAGTTTGTAAGTCTAGGGACTGATCACCATAGCAGTTTGGTCCATTAGGTTTACAAATATGTGAATATTTATATTATAAAGCATATTGGAGATCAACAGCGATCTTGACACAATAGTTAAAGTAAAAATTTGCGATTTGGACTGTTTCTAATTTTAATTTTGAATAGTTATCTCTCGGTCTCCCATTGGGATTTTTCCCCCACACGCTTCCCTCAATTGCTAAATTTACGATTTCATGATGTCTTAGAATGTGGCGCACCAATCGATCTTTTCTCTTAGTCAAAATATTCGAGAAACTTTTCTCCAGTTCTGCTCAGCGTCTCTTCATTAGTTACGTGATTTACCCATCCAATCTTCATCATTCGTCTGTTGCACCACATTTAATAAGGCTGTATCATCTTTTTGTCTGAAGTCCATATAGCGCGCGATCAACCCCCGTGCAATGCTACGCTCGAGAGAAATGCTTTCAGAAAGGACATCTTAACATTTAAATCAATTTTTTATACCAACAAACATCGCTTCTTGAGAAACGCTTTTATTCCGATTGCAGTTCTACATTCTATACTATCTTTGGCTCGGCCATCAGAAATTATTTTGCTACCCAAATAACAAAACTCATCTATTACTTTTATCGTCTTTACCTATTCTAATTCATTCAGCATCGCCTGTCTTTCTTATATTGCTTCCATCACCGTTGTTTGCTGTCGTTAATATTCACCTTATAGTCTTCTTTCAAGACACTGACAATTCCATTTAATTGCTCTTGCAGGTCTTTTGCTGCCCAGTCAGAATCACAATTTCATCGACAAACCGCGAAGTTTTTATTTCTTCTCCCTGGACTTTCATTCCGTATCAAATTACGAAGATATGCACGAAAAACCATGATGTTTGTTTAAGAAACTTGCCAAACAATGGCCACTTTTTATGCCACATTGTCTTAATTTTTGTTCAACACCTCCGCGGCAAACTTGAACATTTTTCGATAGCACAATCCGTTAACGAAATCCAGAGATTCAAAGTCATCGTACACTTTATTTTCAGGTTCACTATCTTTCTCTGAGCACGGTCCTGTTGTTGTACTGCTTCTGTTTGCTGAGATGTGGTGTCTGTCCGCCATGAAACTAATCATCCTGTTTTAAGGACACTAATAAGTGAGAACTTCTGCTCATCGTATACAAATAATTTTGTTCTATGGCCGACTGATTTTATTATCAAACAATAATTCGTATTTCCGAGACATTCATTATGTCAAAGATATTGAATAGAAAGAGAGGTGTTGAATTAAAATTTGTGTCGTGGCTGGGATTCGAAGCCAGGGCCTTTTCCTCATTTGCGAGATGTTTTATCGTTTCAGCTTTCCCCTGATAGACAATACGACTACACGGAATATTTTTAAACTAGATGCCACAAAATTAACAAAAGCAAGATCAGAAAGTGGTTTAGAGCTGTTTAATACAGAATACAAGGATAGCTCTTTCCCTAAAACATACTGCACAAACCATATATAGGAATCAACTGAACATACCAGGAAACCTTTTTAAGACAGTTCAGCCAGAATGTATGCAGCCACCAACAAACGTAAATAAAATAAAATTTCACCTTAAGTACATACAAGAATGCTACACTGAAGAAAGTTATATAGGTGAAGCAGTTTTACTGAATTATTAATTGACGACCAGGGACATCATGCAGATAAATATCAGAAATTCCGACTTCACCGATTTACGTATTGTGGGCATTTGTACAACTGGAGATGGTTGTAGGAATAAGTTGCGCATTTATCAATAAGCTCGGTATCTCGTTATAGTACAGAGATATTCATGCAGTCAGAAGAGGACTGACATCCAAATACAAAAAAAAAAAAAAAAAAAAAAAAATAAAATAAAAAAATAAAAAATAAAAAAAATAAAAAAAAATGTGGCTGTCAGGAAATTATGTACCGATGTTAGTACCACCAGCAGTTGGCTGCACATCGTACCCTTCGTAGCATCCGGAAGGATTCCACACCTTTAATGATCCCACTAAGTATGTACACGGAGTGCACGTTGGCTTCCTTCCCTTCTTTTGCAGCCATCTCCCTGAGGGGCTCTCTTACCCGCCTAACGTTGGAGCTCCCAACTACGAGTAAGTAAACCCAACCTCTGTGAAAGCTCGGATCTTGCGGGCTGCGAGATGACCTCAGGATTAGCGACACCATCCGTCTCAGGAACATTGTCCTGAACAAGGCGAACTGGGAATGCCTCACGATCGGTACCCCGGGATGTCTCGCGCCGCCTGCCAATCACTGGAGCGACTTCGTAAGTAACGAGCCTGGGGTGTCTGCCTCATTGCGAACAGTAATAAGGCTTGTCGCTGCCGCAAACCGATTGGTGGACATACCGGGCATCCTTTAGGTTTCCACGACCGGCCGACAACAACGGCGCCTCTCAACCGCAGCCTCAAGCTGCGCAACCAAGTTTAACACAGCTTGAAGCTGGGAGCGAAGTGTCAGCAGCTCAGTCTGCATTCCTATTAATGATTACAATACCCAGAAAAACTAACGACTAGACAGACGCGATGTAACCTCGAGAGGGGGTAACTAAGGTAAATTAAACATGAAGGCAGCGTCTGCTGTTGGCGGCTTCGAACCATACATTGGTAATTATCTCCCAAACGGCTAGTTTGCGGACCCACGTTTACTGGGACATTTTTGCTTCGATTATCTTGCACTTTGAGCCGTGCAAGTTTGCCCTCCATTTTTGCTACACCCTGTATAATGTAAAGCATGTATGATACACATGTTTTTGCTACTTTTCGACGTATTGGTTGACTTGAAAATGGACAAAAATATGATCAATTACTTTGTTTTGTATGTGCAATGCGTTCATATTCAGTAAGGGATGAAATATCCCTGATATTATCCTTTAAGACATAATGCATCGAAGTATACAGAATTTGTTAAATTACAAAATTATTTATCCCCAATGTTGGCCGTTAATCTTAGCTCAAATGTAGTTGAACCAAAAAATTTTTAACATTTCTATTAAATGGTTTCGAAGCCTATCTGTTACGTCCCTTTGATATATTACTTTGTAAAACGTGACATGGTTTTGACAGTACAGAACTGGACGTTCTATAGAGTTTTCAAAGTTCGAACCCAGACTACTTGTCCACCAACTATTAGTTAATTCCACAGAAATAAACATCCATCGCTGTTTTGTCCGTTCATAGTTTTTTGTGAGGTTTCACAACAGTATTCCTACCTTCTGCGAACTGGGATACCTCTATCTACTCTTCACCTACGTAAATACTCTGTAAATCACATTTAAATGCATGGAAGAGGGATCATCGAACCGCTTTCACGACATTTATCTATCGTTCCAATCTGAAATAGCGCGGTGAATAAACGAACATCTAAATCTTTCAATCTGATTTGTCTTATTTTATTATTTCGATCATGTGTTCCTGTGTAGGTGAGTTCTAACAAGGTATGTTCGCGTTCGGGAGGAAAGTTGGTGTAGCAACGAATAACGCCTTTCTTTCAATGATTTCCATCGCAGCTCAAGGATCATTCCCGTGGCACTCTCTCCCAAACATAGTGATAATACAAAGCGAGCTGCCCTTCTCTGAACTTCACCTATATTCTTTGTGAGAACCACTTGGTGGGGACTCCACAATGCGGAGCAGTACTACAAATTACGATGAAAAGTGTAGAGCAGGAAATTTCTTTATAAAAACTCGGTTGCATCTTCTAAGTGTTCTGCTAATGAAACGTAAACTTTGATTCACCTTTCCTACGTTATTGTCTGTGTGTTCTTTCCAGAACGTTGTTCATAATTGTAATTCCTAGGTATTTACTTGAATTCATGGCCTTCAGATTTGATTGAAGTACCGTGAATTTCTTTCAGTGCTGGGACGGATGACTTCTCACTTCTCATTATTTAGGATCAATTGCCGATTTTTATATCATGTTCGTATCTTATCTAAGTACTTTTGTAGTTGCTCTTGATATTCTGGTGACTTCACTATATATTAAATGACAGCATTATCCATGAGCAGTTTAAGAGAGCTGCTTACATTGTCAACTAAATCTTTTCTAATGATATGGTACAGTAGGATCCCTATAACACTTCCCAAATATCAGTTCTGTTTTGCTCGATGACTTTCCGTCAGTTATTACTTACTGTGTACTGTGTCAAAGGAAACCACGAATCGCCGGCCGCGGTGGCCGAGGTGGCTGAGGCGCTCCAGTCACGGTCACCACGGCCACTACGGTCGGGGGTTCGAATCCCCCCTCGGGCATGGATATTTGTGCCGTCCTAGTTCGTAAGTAGTTCATAAGTAGTTTGTAAGTTTAGGGACTGATGACCCCGTAGTTAAGTCCCATAAGCTTAACAAACATTTGAACTTTTTTTTTTTTTTTTGAAACCACGAATCAAGTTTCACCACTGTGGCGTTATTCTGTAAGCATGCATTTTGGTAATAAGACGCTTGTGAGGTACAGTGTCAAAAGCTTTCAGGAAATGTAGAAATAATGGATCGATCTGAGGTACCTTGCAGATAGTATTTATCACTTCATCTGATGTATGTGTGTTTCATAAGAGTCGTTCTGTTCGAGGTAGTCCTAAATGTTTGAGAAAAGTGTATGTTCCAAAATGGTGCTCCAAACCGACGTTAGTGTTATAATCTGTAAGTTTTGAGGAGCACTATTGCTGCCTTTCTTGAATAGTGGAATGAGCTGTGACGTTTTCTAGTCTTCTGGTACGGTCTGTCTTTCCCTGAGCGAGTCGTTGCATCAGCATACACTAAAGGAACGTAATTGGTATAGAATCTGGACCTGGAGACATGCTTTTAGTAAGTAATCCAAGTTGCTTTCATGCTCCACGGATATCTAATTCTAATTTACGCATTCTAGGTGCCGTTCTTGATTCGAATTCTGGAGTATTTGGTTCGTCTTGTGGGGTGAAGGAATTAACGAATTGATTCGTATGAAATGGTCGTTCTTTATGATGAAACATTAGCAGTAGTGCGGCAATGACTGCATTATGTGGAACACCCGCTGTAATTTCCTTCCTTAAGACGTCTTGCTGCGGAGTGCGTGGCAGCTTCCCATCGGAGGTTCGAGTTCTACAAATACAAATGTTTGTAGAGCTTAAGGGAGTTAACTGCTGGGTCATCAGTCACTAAACTTACAAACTACTTATGAACTACCTTATACTAAATACGACTAAACATCCATGCCCGAGGGAGGATTCGAACCCTCGACGTGGAACGACCTCGCGCATCGGAGCATAGCGTCTCAATGCGCTCGGCCCCTCCGCCACGGCGGTTCGAGTTTTCCCTCGGCCATGTGTGTGTGTGTGTGTGTGTGTGTGTGTGTGTGTGTGTGTGTGTGTGTGTCTGTCTGTGTCATCCTTAGCATAAGTCAGTTTCAGTAGTTCGTAAATTTAGTGACGATAACCGCTGCAGTAGGTTTCCATAGATTTACAAACATTTCAACATTTTTTTTAATGCCCCTTCACCTAGATGACTCATACTTCTATCCAGTGCAAATTAATCTAGGTTAACATCCTGTATTCCGTTTCTTTAGTATGTGCGTCAAAATGTAATTTCCGGCATCACGTTTCTCAAGTAAGTCCTTCTCACTCCTACTTACTATTTTCCTGATTCCCTCTGTTTCCTAAATATCTTGCTTTCACCATCATTTTCCTTTATTATACTTGCTGTACCATATATTTTGTATCATTAACTCCACTTTCACCATTCCATTTTGCCTCCTTTTTCCTTCTTCCTCCTTATCATCCTAGGTCACAGCTTCCTTGTATTTCCCTTTTATTTCGTTCGTTTACTGTAATTGTCAGTGATTATGCCACATTGTTTGTTAATCTATCGAATGTGGATGGCAGGTAACAGTGAATTCGGAATCTACGAGGTATGTCCAGAAAGTAAGTTCCGTTTGATTATATAAAACAAACGTGAACATATACAGAAAAAATATTTATTGTATAAAAATCTGAAACTGTTCAACTACTTATCTGCATAACTTCCGAAATTTTGCAGACACTTGTCATAGCGTGGGACAAGTTTTTGTGTGCCTTCTTCATAGAAGGTTGTCGCCTGTGTATTCAAGCATGCGGCAAACATGTTCTTTCAGCTCATCATCGTTGAAGTGTTGACCACTAAGGACAGATTTTAGGTTAAGAAAATATGAAAGGAGTCGTCTTCTTTCCTTCACGTTGCCGCCCGACCTCACAAGGCGAATGTGACCAAACAACTATTACGATAATTTCACTGGGACGTGTTTGATCATCCTCCGTACAGTCTCGCTCCTAGCGACTTTCTTCTTACACCTAAAACATGTCCATGGTGGTCGACATTTCAGCGATGATGACGAGCTGAAAGAACATGTTACCACATGGTTGAATGCACAGGCGGCAACCTTCTACGAAGAAGGCATACAAAGAATTCTGCCACGCTATGGCAAATGTCTACAAAATTTCGGAAGCTATGTAGAATAGTAGTTTAATAGTTGTATATTTTTGTACAATAATTTTTTTTGTATCTGTACACGTTTGTTTTATAAAACCAAACGGAACTTACTACAAAAGAGGAAAGACCGCAGGGCCTAATGGGATACCAGTTCGTTTTTACACAGAGTACGCGAAGGAACTGGCCCCCCTTCTCGCAGTGATGTATAGTAGGTCTCTAGAACAGCATATCGTTCCGAAAGATTGGAAAAGGGCTCAGGTCATCCCCGTTTTCAAGAAGGGTCATCGAACAGGTGTGCAGAACTATAGGCCTATATCTCTAACGTCGGTCAGTTGTAGAATTTTGGAACGTGTATTATGTTCGAATATAAAGACATTTCTCGAGACTAGGAATCTGCTCTTTAGGAATCAGCATGGGTTTCGAAAAAGGTGTTCGTGTGAAACCCAGGTCGCGCTATTCGTCCACGAGACTCTGATGGCCAAAGGCACGGGTTCTCAGGTAGTTGCTGTGTTTCTCGACTTCCGCAAGGCGTTTGATACCGTTCCCCACAAACGTTTAATGAACAAAGTAAGAGCATATGGTCTATCAGACCAATTGTGTGATTGGATTGAGGAATTCCTTGATAACAGAAAGCAGCAGGTCATTCTCAATGGAGAGAAGTCTTCCGAAGTAGGAGTTATGTCAGGTGTGAGGCAGGGGAGTGTCGTGGTTCCGTTGCTATTCACGATATATATAAATGACCTTGCGGATAACATCGTAAGTTCACTGAGGCTTTTTGCGGATGATGCTGTAGTATATAGAGAGGTTGTAACAATGGAAAATTGTACGAACGAACGTTTGTTAAGGTTATGGGACTTAACTACGGGGTCATCAGTCCCTAAACTTACAAACTACTTATGAACTAACTAATACTAAGGACGGCACAAATATCCATGCCCGAGGGGGGATTCGAATCCCCGACGGTAGTGGCCGCTCAGACCGTGACTGAAGCGCCTCAGTCCCCTCGGCCACCGCGGCCGGCGGAAAATTGTATTGAGATGCAGGAGGATCTGCATAGAATTGACGCATGGTGCAGGTAATGGCAATTAAATCTCAATGTAGACAAGTGTAATGTGCTGCGAATACACAGAAAGAAAGATCCTTTATCATTTAGCTACACTATAGGTAATGGAAGCAGTTAATTCCATAAAGTATCTGGGAGTAGTCATTAGGAGGGATTTAAAATGGAACGACCATATAAAATCAATCGTCGGTAAAGCAGATGCCAGACTTAGATTCATTGGAAGAATACTGAGGATATGCAGTCCGAAAACAAAGGAAGTAGGTTACAGTACACTTGTTCGCCCACAGCTTGAATACTGCTCACCGGTGTGGGATCCGTACCAGGTGGGATTGATAGAGGAGGTAGAGAAGATCCGACGGAGAGCAGCTCGCTTCTTTACGGAGATGATCGATAAACTCCAGTGGAAGACTGTGCAGGAGAGACGCTCTGTCGCTCGGTACGGGCTTTTGTCGAAGTTTTGAGAACATACCTTTACCGAGGAGCCTAGCAGTATATTGCTCCCTGCTACGTATATCTCGCGAAGAGACCGTGAGGATAAAATCAGAGAGATTAGATCCCACACAGAGGCATACCGACAATCCTTCTTTCCGCGAAAAATACCTGACTGGAATAGGAGGGAAAATTGAGGCGATGCTGAAGGAATTACATTAGGTAACAAAACAATGAAGCTGGTAGATGAGTTTTGTTACTTGGGTAGTAAAATAACATGCGATGGTCGCAGTACAGAGGATATAAAATGCAGAATGTGTAAGGAAGTCTTTCTGAAGGCATCTGTGTGGAGTGTTGCCTTGTACGGGAGTGAAACATGGACGATAAGCAGTGCGGACAGGAAGAGAATAGAGGCTTTTGAAATGTGGTGCTACAGAAGAATGCTGAAGATTAGGTGGGTAGATCGTGTAACTAATGACGTGGTACTGAACAGAATTGGTGAGAATAGGAACTTTTGGCATACCCTGACCAAAAGAAGAGATCGCTTGGCAGGACACATTCTTAGACATCGTGGAATCGTAAATTTAGCATTGGAGGGAAGTGTGTGGGGTAAAAATCGCAGAGGGAGACCAAGAGACGCGTATAGTAAGCAGATTCAAGTGGATGTGGGTTGTCGTTCTTATGAGGAGATGAAAAGGCTTGTTCAGGATAGAGTAGGTTGGAGAGCAGCATCAAACCAGTCTCCGGACTGAAGACCATAACAACAACAACTCAAGGTACCCTCCGCCACACAGCGTCAAGTGGGTTGCGAAGTATGGTTGTAGATGTAGACTTTGTGAACATACCTCGTATTTCATGTGTTACCACCATTATCAGTTTAATGCCTCAGAGGACTTGTTGGATCAGCTGCTTCAGTGTCCCCCACTGGCCTCGTCCTCTGTGGTGCCTCGGGGCTGTACTGTGTGTTCCGGTCGCGCCCGCAGCACATTCGGCGCCGCTCCGCTCTTTTTCGACTGCCGCGGTTCCGGGTGTCAGCTGCGCCGCCCGCGCTGTTATGTATTTTAACGATCGTGTAAGGGCGGCCGGGCCACAGCTGTTGGCATCGCTTGACACGAGTGAACGTCCCTTGTTTTTGGGCTCAATGGGACCCGAAATGTCCGAGTGTTCATTTTGAGAGGAACGGCAATAATTTCCGCTGCTGTTGCACCGCCATCATTGCTGATTATTTTGCTTTGTCAAAACGTCCGTTCACTGTGACCAATAGATTCACACCGCACTTTTCTGGAATAAAGTGTATCGGTCCCGCCACCCACAACAGGAAGAAATGAAAAGTGTATAAAAATATAATGAATTTTTAAATTACATTTATATTTTCACGAGTTTATTACTCGATATGTATTTCAGTATCTTTTTCATGTATTACTGTGAATATTTTCCACTTAATTGTACCTCATTCAGTTAAGATGTTCATTTCTCTAGGACAGCGTGATTTGCACAACTTTCACAGACGAGTTAACTAATCAAAAACTGTTACACCTAACATATCAGCGCCTGACAGTACTTCGCAATTGTTTGGGAATAAGATAGACGTACTGATGCCCTCTCCCTTTCTTTGTCTCTCCTTCTTCGCCGACCCCCTTTCCTTGCCCATCTCTTCTGCCATATCTCTCTGTCCATCACCCCCACCTCTTTCTGTTCGTCACCACCTTCCATATCCTCCTTCCCCAAACCCCTTCCGTACCTTTTCTCTATCCGCTTCCTCTATAAGCCTCTCTATCCATCTTTTTCGCCCTACCCTTCGTCACTTTGGGCGTTTTTATTTATTTTTATTTTTATTTCTTTTTATTGGATACGAAATCTTGATTGGGAACTGAAGGCACTTAAAATGAATGGGAAAATTGAAACAATGTTCAAATGTTTGGAAATCTTATGGGACTTAACTACGGGGTCATCAGTCCCTAAACTTACAAACTACTTATGAACTAACTAATACTAAGGACGGCACAAATATCCATGCCCGAGGGGGGATTCGAATCCCCGACGGTAGTGGCCGTGCAGACCGTGACTGAAGCGCCTCAGTCCCCTCGGCCACCGCGGCCGGCGGAAAATTGTATTGAGATGCAGGAGGATCTGCATAGAATTGACGCATGGTGCAGGTAATGGCAATTAAATCTCAATGTAGACAAGTGTAATGTGCTGCGAATACACAGAAAGAAAGATCCTTTATCATTTAGCTACACTATAGGTAATGGAAGCAGTTAATTCCATAAAGTATCTGGGAGTAGTCATTAGGAGGGATTTAAAATGGAACGACCATATAAAATCAATCGTCGGTAAAGCAGATGCCAGACTTAGATTCATTGGAAGAATACTGAGGATATGCAGTCCGAAAACAAAGGAAGTAGGTTACAGTACACTTGTTCGCCCACAGCTTGAATACTGCTCACCGGTGTGGGATCCGTACCAGGTGGGATTGATAGAGGAGGTAGAGAAGATCCGACGGAGAGCAGCTTGCTTCTTTACGGAGATGATCGATAAACTCCAGTGGAAGACTGTGCAGGAGAGACGCTCTGTCGCTCGGTACGGGCTTTTGTCGAAGTTTTGAGAACATACCTTTACCGAGGAGCCTAGCAGTATATTGCTCCCTGCTACGTATATCTCGCGAAGAGACCGTGAGGATAAAATCAGAGAGATTAGATCCCACACAGAGGCATACCGACAATCCTTCTTTCCGCGAAAAATACCTGACTGGAATAGGAGGGAAAATTGAGGCGATGCTGAAGGAATTACATTAGGTAACAAAACAATGAAGGTGGTAGATGAGTTTTGTTACTTGGGTAGTAAAATAACATGCGATGGTCGCAGTACAGAGGATATAAAATGCAGAATGTGTAAGGAAGTCTTTCTGAAGGCATCTGTGTGGAGTGTTGCCTTGTACGGGAGTGAAACATGGACGATAAGCAGTGCGGACAGGAAGAGAATAGAGGCTTTTGAAATGTGGTGCTACAGAAGAATGCTGAAGATTAGGTGGGTAGATCGTGTAACTAATGACGTGGTACTGAACAGAATTGGTGAGAATAGGAACTTTTGGCATACCCTGACCAAAAGAAGAGATCGCTTGGCAGGACACATTCTTAGACATCGTGGAATCGTAAATTTAGCATTGGAGGGAAGTGTGTGGGGTAAAAATCGCAGAGGGAGACCAAGAGACGCGTATAGTAAGCAGATTCAAGTGGATGTGGGTTGTCGTTCTTATGAGGAGATGAAAAGGCTTGTTCAGGATAGAGTAGGTTGGAGAGCAGCATCAAACCAGTCTCCGGACTGAAGACCATAACAACAACAACTCAAGGTACCCTCCGCCACACAGCGTCAAGTGGGTTGCGAAGTATGGTTGTAGATGTAGACTTTGTGAACATACCTCGTATTTCATGTGTTACCACCATTATCAGTTTAATGCCTCAGAGGACTTGTTGGATCAGCTGCTTCAGTGTCCCCCACTGGCCTCGTCCTCTGTGGTGCCTCGGGGCTGTACTGTGTGTTCCGGTCGCGCCCGCAGCACATTCGGCGCCGCTCCGCTCTTTTTCGACTGCCGCGGTCCCGGGTGTCAGCTGCGCCGCCCGCGCTATTATGTATTTTAACGATCGTGTAAGGGCGGCCGGGCCACAGCTGTTGGCATCGCTTGACACGAGTGAACGTCCCTTGTTTTTGGGCTCAATGGGACCCGAAATGTCCGAGTGTTCATTTTGAGAGGAACGGCAATAATTTCCGCTGCTGTTGCACCGCCATCATTGCTGATTATTTTGCTTTGTCAAAACGTCCGTTCACTGTGACCAATAGATTCACACCGCACTTTTCTGGAATAAAGTGTATCGGTCCCGCCACCCACAACAGGAAGAAATGAAAAGTGTATAAAAATATAATGAATTTTTAAATTACATTTATATTTTCACGAGTTTATTACTCGATATGTATTTCAGTATCTTTTTCATGTATTACTGTGAATATTTTCCACTTAATTGTACCTCATTCAGTTAAGATGTTCATTTCTCTAGGACAGCGTGATTTGCACAACTTTCACAGACGAGTTAACTAATCAAAAACTGTTACACCTAACATATCAGCGCCTGACAGTACTTCGCAATTGTTTGGGAATAAGATAGACGTACTGATGCCCTCTCCCTTTCTTTGTCTCTCCTTCTTCGCCGACCCCCTTTCCTTGCCCATCTCTTCTGCCATATCTCTCTGTCCATCACCCCCACCTCTTTCTGTTCGTCACCACCTTCCATATCCTCCTTCCCCAAACCCCTTCCGTACCTTTTCTCTATCCGCTTCCTCTATAAGCCTCTCTATCCATCTTTTTCGCCCTACCCTTCGTCACTTTGGGCGTTTTTATTTATTTTTATTTTTATTTCTTTTTATTGGATACGAAATCTTGATTGGGAACTGAAGGCACTTAAAATGAATGGGAAAACTGAAACAATGTTCAAATGTTTGGAAATCTTATGGGACTTAACTACGGGGTCATCAGTCCCTAAACTTACAAACTACTTATGAACTAACTAATACTAAGGACGGCACAAATATCCATGCCCGAGGGGGGATTCGAATCCCCGACGGTAGTGGCCGTGCAGACCGTGACTGAAGCGCCTCAGTCCCCTCGGCCACCGCGGCCGGCGGAAAATTGTATTGAGATGCAGGAGGATCTGCATAGAATTGACGCATGGTGCAGGTAATGGCAATTAAATCTCAATGTAGACAAGTGTAATGTGCTGCGAATACACAGAAAGAAAGATCCTTTATCATTTAGCTACACTATAGCAGGGCAGGTAATGGAAGCAGTTAATTCCATAAAGTATCTGGGAGTAGTCATTAGGAGGGATTTAAAATGGAACGACCATATAAAATCAATCGTCGGTAAAGCAGATGCCAGACTTAGATTCATTGGAAGAATACTGAGGATATGCAGTCCGAAAACAAAGGAAGTAGGTTACAGTACACTTGTTCGCCCACAGCTTGAATACTGCTCACCGGTGTGGGATCCGTACCAGGTGGGATTGATAGAGGAGGTAGAGAAGATCCGACGGAGAGCAGCTCGCTTCTTTACGGAGATGATCGATAAACTCCAGTGGAAGACTGTGCAGGAGAGACGCTCTGTCGCTCGGTACGGGCTTTTGTCGAAGTTTTGAGAACATACCTTTACCGAGGAGCCTAGCAGTATATTGCTCCCTGCTACGTATATCTCGCGAAGAGACCGTGAGGATAAAATCAGAGAGATTAGATCCCACACAGAGGCATACCGACAATCCTTCTTTCCGCGAAAAATACCTGACTGGAATAGGAGGGAAAATTGAGGCGATGCTGAAGGAATTACATTAGGTAACAAAACAATGAAGGTGGTAGATGAGTTTTGTTACTTGGGTAGTAAAATAACATGCGATGGTCGCAGTACAGAGGATATAAAATGCAGAATGTGTAAGGAAGTCTTTCTGAAGGCATTTGTGTGGAGTGTTGCCTTGTACGGGAGTGAAACATGGACGATAAGCAGTGCGGACAGGAAGAGAATAGAGGCTTTTGAAATGTGGTGCTACAGAAGAATGCTGAAGATTAGGTGGGTAGATCGTGTAACTAATGACGTGGTACTGAACAGAATTGGTGAGAATAGGAACTTTTGGCATACCCTGACCAAAAGAAGAGATCGCTTGGTAGGACACATTCTTAGACATCGTGGAATCGTAAATTTAGCATTGGAGGGAAGTGTGTGGGGTAAAAATCGCAGAGGGAGACCAAGAGACGCGTATAGTAAGCAGATTCAAGTGGATGTGGGTTGTCGTTCTTATGAGGAGATGAAAAGGCTTGTTCAGGATAGAGTAGGTTGGAGAGCAGCATCAAACCAGTCTCCGGACTGAAGACCATAACAACAACAACTCAAGGTACCCTCCGCCACACAGCGTCAAGTGGGTTGCGAAGTATGGTTGTAGATGTAGACTTTGTGAACATACCTCGTATTTCATGTGTTACCACCATTATCAGTTTAATGCCTCAGAGGACTTGTTGGATCAGCTGCTTCAGTGTCCCCCACTGGCCTCGTCCTCTGTGGTGCCTCGGGGCTGTACTGTGTGTTCCGGTCGCGCCCGCAGCACATTCGGCGCCGCTCCGCTCTTTTTCGACTGCCGCGGTCCCGGGTGTCAGCTGCGCCGCCCGCGCTGTTATGTATTTTAACGATCGTGTAAGGGCGGCCGGGCCACAGCTGTTGGCATCGCTTGACACGAGTGAACGTCCCTTGTTTTTGGGCTCAATGGGACCCGAAATGTCCGAGTGTTCATTTCGAGAGGAACGGCAATAATTTCCGCTGCTGTTGCACCGCCATCATTGCTGATTATTTTGCTTTGTCAAAACGTCCGTTCACTGTGACCAATAGATTCACACCGCACTTTTCTGGAATAAAGTGTATCGGTCCCGCCACCCACAACAGGAAGAAATGAAAAGTGTATAAAAATATAATGAATTTTTAAATTACATTTATATTTTCACGAGTTTATTACTCGATATGTATTTCAGTATCTTTTTCATGTATTACTGTGAATATTTTCCACTTAATTGTACCTCATTCAGTTAAGATGTTCATTTCTCTAGGACAGCGTGATTTGCACAACTTTCACAGACGAGTTAACTAATCAAAAACTGTTACACCTAACATATCAGCGCCTGACAGTACTTCGCAATTGTTTGGGAATAAGATAGACGTACTGATGCCCTCTCCCTTTCTTTGTCTCTCCTTCTTCGCCGACCCCCTTTCCTTGCCCATCTCTTCTGCCATCTCTCTCTGTCCATCACCCCACCTCTTTCTGTTCGTCACCACCTTCCATATCCTCCTTCCCCAAACCCCTTCCGTACCTTTTCTCTATCCGCTTCCTCTATAAGCCTCTCTATCCATCTTTTTCGCCCTACCCTTCGTCACTTTGGGCGTTTTTATTTATTTTTATTTTTATTTCTTTTTATTGGATACGAAATCTTGATTGGGAACTGAAGGCACTTAAAATGAATGGGAAAACTGAAACAATGTTCAAATGTTTGGAAATCTTATGGGACTTAACTACGGGGTCATCAGTCCCTAAACTTACAAACTACTTATGAACTACTTACAACTAAGGACGGCACAAATATCCATGCCCGAGGGGGGATTCGAACCCCCAACCGTAGTGGCCGTGGGGACCGTGACTGGAGCGCCTCAGTCCCCTCGGCCACCGCGGCTGGCGGAAAACTGACTTGGGTCATTTGAGTAGTGTGTGAACAACACCTCACCAACTACTTGATCTTTAAGAACACTATCTTCTAAAGACAGTAATCTCGTGACATACATTGAGGTAATTTGAAAAATCACCCAATATCTTTACCATGTAATTGCTACAGGCTATACGCATGGAAAGAGAATGAGTCTTAAAGCAAAAGGAACTAAATGATTATAAACAACTAGCTGAAAACCTGGCGATTCCCGTGATGTTAAATATCTGCCAGGCTCCATGTAAAACTGCAGTAGGTGTAGATGGAAAGCACATATTATAAAAATCAGGTTCCAGGCTTCCGATTCTTTCTTTCCGGATATACACCAAGTTCAAACCAAAATTTTATTGATTTCACTTATTCCTCGCTTCCTTTTTAAATTATAAAGTAAAAGAACTTTTAGGATTTCTTTCTTTCTAATGCAATAACCTTTCCTCCTCTATGTAACACACGCACGAGACATATGTATATCTTCCAGGCTCTAATATGAATAAATTCTTTCGTGAGCCCGCCCCTGACATGAAGATGCCAAATCCATTGCGAAGTATTTAATAAGTTGCCCTGTAATTTATTAATCGTAATAGAAAATGCAAGTTCCAATGGAAACTGTGCGGTCTCTTGAAGGTAGATTTCTGGGATATAATTGGTATTCGTTGGGTGTACTCTGTTTCATTCTGTTCCTTTCCTTGTGCCGCGGTGGAGTAGCCGAGCGGTCTAAAGCGTGCCGGCCGCGGTGGCCGAGGAGACTGAGGCGCTCCAGTCACGGTCTGCCCGACCACTACGGTCGGGGGTTCGAATCCCCCCTCGGGCATGGATATTTGTGCCGTCCTAGTTCGTAAGTAGTTCATAAGTAGTTTGTAAGTTTAGGGACTGATGACCCCGTAGTTAAGTCCCTTAGACTTTACAAACATTTTTTTTTGGTCTAAAGCGTCTCGCTGCGGAGCGCGCGGTTGCTCGCCGTGGAGGTTCGAGTCCTCCCTGGGCCATAGGTGTGTGTGTTGTCCTTAGGTTTAAGTAGTTTGTAAGCTACGGACTGATGACCACGCAGTTTGGTCCGATAGATTTATAAACATCTGAACATTTGATTGAACCTTTCCTTGTAGCTCTATGGAAGTAAACTGCTTTCGCTTCCAGCCGGATGGAGCAATTTTTCATGAACGTTACTGTTTACGTGCTCATATCTCATGAATTACGTGTCAGAATGTGATACAATTTAGAAGCTACATTCAACTATAAAGGTGTATACTCTCTAAAATTTCCTGTCACTACAATTTGTAGTGTTCAAGTTATAAATTGTAACGTCATACCGAGAGCCGTAGCTTTACTCCATAAACAGCGGAAAAGTAATAAGCGAGAAACTTTTTTCCTTTCTTCGTTTTACTATGGTTGCCAGCGAGAAAAGTTTAATAAAGGTTTGAAGTTATGTTTATTGTTGTAAGTCGCTAAGTACTGTCATTCTCATACAGTGTATTTCGAAAGTCTCGCCGCATTATATGGCATTTTTTGAGATTTGTATTGGTTATGACATAATATCTTTTGAACCATGTGCCCTTTTTGATTCTTAACCATGCAGTAATTGTTACCGCACTGTAAGGAATGTGTGTACCAAATTTCGTTGAAATCGGTCCAATGGATTAGGAGAAAATGAGCAGCATTGTCGCAAAATGCAGCAGTTTTTCGCGCATCTCATTGTTTACGTCGTCATATCTCGTGAACTATATATCGTGTGTGATTCTTACACTTACGGCGGCCGTCCTCATGGATTGAAGCTTACGTGTACAAAATTTCATAAAGAATGGAACAAAACTGTAGATTTGTATGCAACGCGTACAAACATACGGACACTCTGCTTTATGTATTAGATAACTCTGCAAAAAGGGTTAATAACAAGTTGTGCAAATGTTTTATAATCTGTGTCAACAAAATGTAAGTCCAAACAGTAAAATTAAAATTCGTACAGACGTTTTACCCCTTTGCACAAAACATACATACTATTGTAGATAGCATTTATCCAGAGTCATTGTTTATATTGATGTACTTCATTTTGCTTGATAACCCACACAATTTTGCTCTTTCCATGGTTGGGACCTAAAATGGTGGCATGGCACATTGAAATTGGTTGCCGTTAATAAAATATGACATAAAAGCTAACGCAATTTTCCATGTTACTATTAGTTCACGCCTCCATGACAGACCTAAACTTCCATATGTAAATACAGTTTCCTGTTGCCGTATAATGCTCGCATAATACCTATGATTCGCGCATAGGGCGAGACATTTATTTGTTGTCAAACGCTTCGTTTTGACTTGGATTACAATATAAAGTGTCTGTGCTTTTACGATTTGCAATGTACTTGAGACGCGTGCACTGCACATTGAACTGCGAGTAGCTTCCTTTTATTTGCTGCTTCGTTAGCTATTCGTCTCATTCAGTAGACTCGTAGCTCTGATGTAGTCACCTCCAACTGTGGTCACTGTGAATCTCTAATGCCAGGAGGTCAAATATTTAAATAACAGGCACAGCTTTAAAATTAAAACCGGACGAGTGTAGCACCACACAAAGCAAACACCCGAGAACCTTTTCCCGCTCGTAGCTCTCAGCAAACTGCACTAACTTCCACAGCACGAATCTCACATCGCTTTACTTTTCCGCGCAAAATGCGCATCTTCGGAGAGCAATACTAACACGAGCTGTTGCTACAGAAAGACGGCAGCGTGCAATACTCACATTTTCAGCGCTGCTTTTTGCGCGTCATGTCTGTCTGTGATGTCATTCCTCCGCAATTACATTCTTTATTGTAACCTAGTAACTCTTCTGTAGTCGAGCAATTCCATAAGCGAGCTTTGCCGAGCTCTCTGCTTGTTGGTAACGTAAAGTGGCAATAAGCAACAAAATGAGACGACTGATATTGCTTCTTGAAGCAGCGACACTGCAGATACGGGCATATTACCGATACCCTCCGCAATGTGACGAGGCGGTAGAAACATCGTGCAACGCACACCTCGATGTCATAAAAGTACCTACATAAACCCGACTTTTCTTACAGTACGAAACGTAAAATTTTGCACTACTTGTGTGTTTTTCAATATCTTCTTCCTCACGAATTATGCTTATGTGATTTGGTAAGATGTAATATAAGAATAGCAATCAGATACTCAGAGAAGCGTCATTTGAAGACAATGCCATTCCTTCAGTTATTTTGTACAATTATCATGATTTAATTTTTAGCGCTAACAGTTGCCATATGACCGGCATATTGGCATACGACTGGAATAATTCTTTATTTTTTCGATTTTCAGCAGCAAAATTCTGCTGTATGCAGCTTCGGTTTGTTGTGGTCTCATGTTCACCGTAATCCTGTGCGCTACAGTCAAAAAAATCCTAGCATTCATTATTATCAATATTTCATGACACCGAAAAAATTTCGGGTTATAAATTGCTTTCCAGAGATGCAAATTTTCCAATAGTATTTACGAAAAATGGCAACAGCCGACACCGAAAGACTGAGCATTTCTACTGTCACTAAAAAATGTCTCAGATATAAATATTTCATGTGGAGAGAGCGAAGCAAAATATTATCTACATCATGAGTTCAAATGTTAAAATGTTTGTAGAGCTTATGGGACTTAACTGCGGGGTCATCAGTCCCTAAACTTACAAACTACTTATGAACTATCTTATACTAAAGACAAAACAAACACCCATGCCCGAGCGGGCATTCGAACCTCCAACGCGGGAGGCCGCGCGATCCACAACGTGGCGCTCCAGACCGCTCGGATACTCCCGCGCGACCGTCATGAACTCATTACATGAAATACTATAGACAAAGTTTTGAAACTGGGCGCAGCATATTAATTCAAAGACTAGGAGTCAATCACTATTCTGAATTGCTATTGTGTATTTTCAGGACTCTAAGTATGAGAGTGCAATCCAATATTCTGAGCATACCGAGTTATTCAGAAATAAGTTATCAGTCTCCGTACCGCGGAATGGTGGCATTCGTAACTTCGCCGCTCGTGAGCTAAGGACATGAATTTGAATAATTCTATTGCGACGACCAATCTAAACGTAATTCGTAAATTCCAAGTGCAGAGTGAAAATAAAGGAACGTCATGAATCGTGTTGATCATAAGAGGAGCTGTGAAATAAGAATCGAGACCCTGCAAGATAGGAACAAGAAATAATTGTAATATAAATAACCACCTCAAGCGTTAAGAGGCTAGGTGTTCGGTTCCTGTTTCACAGTACACGGATGGACGCTGACGGCTCCACAACCGCACCTGTTCATGCACCTCCCCATCAGACTGAAACATACGTCGTCCCCAAAACTAAAGCATCACACGATGAACGATCGGGGCTGTACGGAGGACGGTGCCGGATTGATAAGGTTTGCAGTGACATGACTCGAGTACTCGGAGAGATTGACAACGAAGGTGTCCTATCCGCAGTCCCGAATACACCAAAAAGTTGGAAAGATGTGTGAGCAAGAATGATGATCATGCTGAAGGCACGTAAAGGTTCTTGTGATCTTCAGTCCGCAGACTGGTTTGATTCATCTCTCCATACTATCCTATCCTGTGCAAGACTATTCATCTGACAATTAAAACATAACTAGGGGGTCATCAGTCCCTAAACGTACAAGCTACTTATGAACTAGCTAATACTAAGGACGGCACAAATATCCATGCCCGACGGGGGATTCGAACCCTCGACCGTAGTGGCCGTGCAGACAGTGAATGGCGCGCCACAGAGCGCTCGGCCACCGCGGCCGGCTCTGAGAATAAAAACAGCAACCTACATCCTTTTCCATCTGTACACACGAGAAAAACTGCTAAAACTGTATTCGTCCATCGGTCTCCCTTTACAATTTTCTTCATGTCTCAGAATGTGTCCCACAGACTGTTCTTTCTCTTAGTTAGGACATACCAAAAACTCCTATTTTGCTCCATTTCGATTAAGCATCTCCTCATTAGTTACGTTCTCTACCCATTTAGTTTTCATCGTTCGTGTGTTTCGAAAGCTTAAGTTATATTTTTGTCTGAACTCCTTATCGTCCACGGTTCCCTCCCATACAATGCTACACGCCAAACAAATGCTTTCAGAAAGGACTTCCTAACATTTAAATTAATATTGGATGTTAGCAAGTTTCGCTTATTCAGAAACGCATTTCTTCCCATAGCCATTCTGCAATTATATATCTTCTTTACTTCGGCCATCAGAAGTTATTTTGCTACCCTAATACTACTACTTTTGTTACCTCCTTACCTAATGCAATTCCTTCAGCATCGCCTGATTTTTTGACTCTACATTCCATTATCCTTGTTTTACTCTTGTTAATAATAATCTTATAGCCTCCTTTCAAGACGTTGTCCATTACATTCAATTGCTCTTCCAGTTCCTTTTCGGTCTCTAACAGAATTAATATGTCATCGGCAAAACGCAAACTTTTTATTTATTTTGTCTGAACATTAATTCCCTATCCAAATTTCACGTTGCATTCCTTCACAGATTGGTCAATGTACAGATTGAAGAACATTGGGGAAAGGCTACAGCCGTGTCTTACTCCTTTCGGAACCCATATAAAGGTATTATATAAAATAAATATTTTGTTACAGTGGTGTCATACAGTGCAGAAGTTTCAAACTTACCCTCGTCCACTGAGGTGCAAAAAAATCGTAAAGTACCTCCTGTCGGTCCTGCTTCTGACCACCGAAGTGCGGCTCGTAGGAGAGGCATGGGCTCAAGTATTCCACGGAAGTCCTTTGTAGAAATATCGAACAATGCTACAACTGCGAAATAATGCACAAAATAACCATAAATACCATAAATAGAGGATAGGACACTTGTCGAGTGATTTTGGTGATCCAATCATTGAAACCAATCGCAAAAAGCTGCGGCGCGGAAACAAGATGCATTGTCATCAATTAAAGATCTATCGTTGTTGGAAAACACGACGTTCATGACGATATCCGGTAACTAATCGGCTCATTACACCACAGGTCCGAATTCATTCCGCATTAAACGAGGAGACACTACTACGAAGCCGCGGTGGAATGGCTGCGCGTTCTAAGGCGTCTTGATGCGAAGCGCGCGGTTGGTCCTCGTCGGCGGTTACTATCTACCCTCGGGCCTGCGTGTGTGTTATCCTTAGGTTAGTTTAACTAATTTGTAAATGTAGGGACTGATAGCCACAGTAGTTACGTCCCGTAGATTTACCAATTTTGGTTAGAACACTATTATGCAGGCCGATAGTGCCATGTATTAACTAGTCTCTCGATTATTTCTCGTATATGTATCATGGTCTTCATGTCGGACTCCCTGGGCGACCAGATGAATTGCTCGAATTGTCCAGAATGTTCTTCAAACAAAACACCAATAATGGTTGCATGGCACATTCCCACCTTACACGTTGTTTGGGAAACTTCTTGGTCTCCACGAAGTCGAACCTAAACATTTCCAGTCAATGATCAGTCCAGGAGGACCAGAAAAGCCAGTTGGTTCCGTGTAAAAACAGATCACACCACTGTGACGCCACTACAACGTAGCAACATGCATCGTTCACAACTTGGATCCAAGGCTTTGTGCAGTCTCTGCCACAGTCTAAACACCTCCGTCAGCGCTTACCTACTAGAAACGCGACTCATCTAACCAAGTCACGAATTCCCAGTAATGAAAGGTGAAACCTAAGGTTCGTTCCAGCAGTTGCCAGATTCCAGTAAGCTGCGCACGCGCAGAGCTGTTATCGAATTTCAGCAGAAGCTCTGCGCATACGCAGTTCACTGGAATCTGGCAACTGGCAGCTGCTGGAACGAACCTCTTGACGATCACGAGGTCAGAATCGCGCTGGAGGTGACGTCATGGGAGTTGCAAGAGGACTCGAGTCGACCGTCTGCTGCCTAGATACTTAACGCGAAACTGCGCCAAAGTGTCGCAATGGATACGTTGTTCATTGATCCGAAGTTGATACCTGTTTTACTCAGAGTTGCTTGTCTTTTAACACTAAAATCGTCCGCAAACGTCGCTTTTCTCGGTCATGCTGCGCCGTTCGCGGCCTCTCAGTATGACGTAGGCATGGCCAGTTGTCAGGCCTTGTCTTCAAGGTGGTGTTGTTCCAAGTCGTCTAGCTAGGGAGCGCGCAGCGGCTCGCCTTAGGAGGTTAGATTCCTCTCTCGAGCATGGGCTATTTCTTATCTTTAGCATAAGTTAGTTTAAGTAGTTTGTAAGCCACTGCGTTGTCCGTGGAAAGATGTGATGCCCGAAATTTGGTGTTCTCTGCACACTCCTGGAACTGTGCATATCAGAATATCGAATTCCCTGACGATTTTCGAAAATGGATTGACCATGGTTGTAGCTCTAGCTACCATTCCGCTTCCAAAGTCAATTAATTCGAGCCGTGCAGAGATAATGTGCTCAGAAGCCAAGTAACGTATATCACACCAATAAAATCGACAGCTCCGCCAGTGCACTCTCTTCTTACACCTTGTCTATGCGTCAGTACCCGCCACTTCTATCTGTGCATTGCAGTAGGTTTTCTCGTGTGTGTCTCCACGTATTGTGATATGTAAAGTGAATCTAAAGTAACTTCTCCCGGTATCATAGACAGATGTCTAATCTCGAAATTAATGTTGGTTCAACTAGCATTATTGTGTGACTCGAAGACCGAACAAATTTTCGCTCTCCATTATGGAACAGAAGTTTTGGCAATTCTTACAACGGCATATACCAGTCGTCGTTGGTGGTTATTGGCGTAGAATGGGCTCTGTACCCTGATGACGGAGTGATATTTGATTGTTCCATTTTTTTCTGCCACTATCACAATCTTGAGGCTTGTTTTATCGATTCCCTAATAATGAAAAGGTAAAGCAGTCAATAATCCAAAAATTGGTTTGAACACCACAGTGCTATACTGGGCATGGTCCAGGTGGTATGCAGTTGCCTTTCTCCGACCTTCGAACTGACTTACCCAACCAGTTATAGGGGGACCTACAGTCTGTGTGCTACTCGATACTTTTTCACATAAGCAACATTTCGAGAATTTCACTATATGGGTGTATGCTAATCCCTATACAGAGGAAGCCATGCGAAATTGTCATAGGTTTCTCTACATATTTACAACTTTCGTATAATTAGACTAAAAGACTGAAAAGACTGACCACTTGAAAATTCAAAAAATTGTACAATATGGTCG
The DNA here is from genome assembly GCA_026315105.1 of Locusta migratoria. Lineage (NCBI taxonomy): Eukaryota > Metazoa > Arthropoda > Insecta > Orthoptera > Acrididae > Locusta > Locusta migratoria. The sequence goes on from CM048747.1 coordinate 433,916,431, forward strand.
GAAAATAAGTTTTGTACAATGATTCTCACAGGATTATGATATTAAAGGAGCCAAATGACGTAATGGTGATCGTACAAAAACCTGGAGCATATGGTTAAAAAAATATTTAAGCGCTTGTAATCTGAAGCGACCAAACTGCTAACGTCATCGGTCCGTAGTCTTACAAACTACTTAAACTAATTTATCTATGGACAACACAAACACACACACATCACTGGGGGAGGGCTCGAACCTCTGGTGGGAGTGGCCGTGTACTCCGCGACGTTGTACCCCCGATCACACGGTCATTCCCGTGCGGCGCACATGCTTTGATTGTCATTTTGGTAAATATAGTGTTCCGATACTCTTTATTATTTTGTGGTAAATTATTATACTTTTCACTGTTCAATGTGGTTTAATCTTGTAATATTTTTTTTACTCATAGGAACTTGAGAATGACGCCATAGTGCGCCGAAACTAATAGTGGATTGGTAATTAGATAACGACGATTTTACCTGGTGATGCCAACAGCAGAAAACATCTGCACTACTTGAAGAAAATCCATTTATTTCGGAGCGCTGTCAACGTTATGCTGTCCGAGACGCTAAATATTACTGTATACATTGCCACCGGTAGCGTTTCCAACACTGCGACGCTGCCTTCTGCTCGGCGATGCTCGCCCACCGGCAGCCATGATACATGCCTCGTCCTGCTACCAACAGCTAGCGCACGAATCGTCAAGTTACCGTTAACGAACAGCACAGTATCCGGAGTAGCGTGTCATTATCAAACAATGCAGACATTGGAAAATAGCGTATCCTAAAATGTCAGCCAATTACGGGTCAGAAACAAACAACCAGTAAATATATCGCGCTAAGTTTGATGTTCTTTCAAAACCTAAAATTAGATATCCTGTGTTTGCGTTGTACTGAATCAATTTATTTTTCATGCTTTGCTAAGTTGCTATGCAAACACGAGATAAGTTCTCAAGAAAGCTTTCGCGATCAACAAAATTATACTTGAAACTCCCTGGCAGATTAAAATTGTGTATCTTCAAATAAAACTTTATAATAGTCTCTAGAAAAAGATTCCAGAGAGATAAACTGTTTAGCCGGCCGCGGTGGCCGAAGGGACTGAGGCGCTTCAGTCACGGTCTGCACGGCCACTACGGTCGGGGGTTCGAATCCCCCCTCGGGCATGGATATTTGTGACGTCCTTAACTGTAGCTAGTTCATAAGTAGTTTGTGAGTTTAGGGACGGATAACCCCGTAGTCAAGTCCCATAAGCTATACAAACATTTAGATAAACTAGAATGAAACTTCACTCTGCAGCGGAGTGTGCGCTGATATGAAACTTCCTGGCAGATTAAAATTGTGTGCCGGAACCGGGACTCGAACCTGGGACCTTTGCCTTTCGCGGGCAAGCGCACTACCGACTGTGCTATCCCGACACGACTCACGATGCCGCCTCACAACTTCACTTCTGCCAGTACCTCGTCTCCTACTTTCCAAACTTCACAGAAGCTCTCCTGGCAGAAGTGAAGTGTTGAGGCGGCATCGTGAGTCGTGTCGGGATAGCACAGTCGGTAGTGCGCTTGCCCGCGAAAGGCAAAGGTCCCAGGTTCGAGTCCCGGTTCCGGCACACAGTTTTAATCTGCCAGGAAGTTTCATTTAGATAAACTGTTTACCGGAAACACCAGAATGCGCCAGCCTGAAGGCAGCCCTTGAAATTCACAGGTAAATCCTTTATTTAGGGATGAGTGAAACATACACAATCAAGAGACAATAAACAATTTTTATTTATTTTTATCTTAAATTAGTAACAAATAAGCAATTAAATGGAAACATAAAACAAAAAGTTAAATTACGTTATGTTAATTACAGGGATTTTTGCATTTTAAATTCACTATTACATGCTACCCGTAATTAGAAGTTAATTATTCTAATGCTAAGATTGTTTCCCTCAATCCATCTCTCTCTCCCTCCCTCTCTCTTTCTCTCTCTCTCTCTCTCCTCTCTCTCTCTCTCTCTCTCTCTCTCTCTCTCTCTCTCTCTCTCTCTCTCTCTCTCATTTTTCGTCGGATGGGGAGACATGCCCCTGTGCCCCCCCCCTTCCCCTAATTTCGCCCTTGTATGTTACCATCGCAAGTAAATATGATGGTAGGGAGAACAGACGAGACCTTTCTCGAAATGAAAACAACACGCTCTCAGAAACTCCAGGACATGTTCTGATTAGCATCTATATTTACCAAAATTCAATGGTGTACATGAACTTCAATAATTTTAAAACATATGTTTTGACAGCGCCTAGAAAAAAATATGGTATTGTGAATCTGTTCCGTTCATCTGTAGCAATTATGTCACAGACCGTTGTGTTTTCGTCATTTCTTTAGAGATGCACACATTCACGTTCATACCGACGTAAAAATCGGACAAGAAGGCATATCTCACTCATCACGTGTACATGTAACGTGCGCCTATAAGGGATTCCTATCCTGTGACGTACACAATGACAAAATGTTGTATACTGTATTGTCAGACGTGTCTTCCAGTGACGGATTGGGCTGTCGTCTTGTCATCAAACATTTCTACATCTGCATCTACATAGATACTCTGCAAATCACATTCAAGTGCCTGGCAGAGGGTTCATTAACCACTTTCATAACTTTTCTCTACCGTTCCATTCTCTAATAGCGCGCGGGAGGAAAGAACACCTAAATCGTTCCGTTTTCGATCTGATTTCTCTTATTTTCTTGGGATGGTAATGTCTCCCTAAGTAGGTGGGTGCTAGCAAAATATTTTCACATTCAGAACTAAAAGTCGGTGATTGAAACTTCGCAAACGGAACACGCCGCAATGAGTAACGTCTTTCTTTTAATGATTTCCACCCGAATTCGTGCAACATTTCCGTGACGCTTTCCCCCCTGTAACGTGACAAAACAAAACGAGCTGCCCTTCTCTGAACCTTCTCAATGTCTTTCGTCAGTCCCACCTGGTGAGGGACCCACAAGGGGCAACACTACTCCAGGAGAGGACGCACAAGTGTGATGTAGGCAGTATCTTTGGTGGAGCTGGTGCATCTTCGAAGCGTTCTGCCGATAAAACGTAACCTTTGGTTCGCCTTCCCCACAATATTTCCTATGTGTTCTCTCCAGTCAAAGTTGTTCGTAATTGTAACTCCTAGGTATTTGGTAGAATCTACGACCTTAAGGTTTGACTGATTCATCGCGTAATTGAAGATCAGCGCATTTTTTACTTTACACTTTTCTTTGTTTAGTGTCAATTGCCAATTTTCGCACCATGCAGAATATTTGTCTAAATCGCTTTGCAGTTGCTTTTGATCCTCTGTTGACTTCACTAACCGATAAACGACAGCATCATCTTCCAACAATCTAAGGGAGCTATTCAGATTAACTCCTAAATCGTTTATAAACACGAGGAAGAGTAGGGGACCTATAACGCTTCGCTGTGGAACGCCAGATACCACTTATGTTTTACTCGATGACTTACCGTCAATTACAACGAACTGTGTTCTTTCTGATAGGAAATCGTGAATCCAACCGCATAATTGGGGATATATTCCATAAGCACGCAACTTCATAAGAAGCCGCTTGTGGGGTACAGTGTCAAAAGCCTTCCTGAAATCCAGAAATATGGAATCGATTTGAGGTCCCTTGTCGATTGCACTTAACACTTTATTTGCGGCTACCAATCAAAAGCCACTGTCTTTCGACTGCTAATCGAACACTTAAGCAGTACAAGCTGTACTCCACAATACAAACACAAAATTGGACACAAAGAACAGAAGATTTGATAATTTGCGATAGCGGGACGAAGTGGTTAAGAGAGTTCGCCTGCCTCGTAGTCAAATGCCATGACCACATAACTAAGACATGGCTTTTGACGCTTCCTCCACGGGCTTGAACAGCTGAATTTACATTTCTCTTCTCTTTCCACACTTCCTGTCTTCGCCCTCGATCTGTGCTCAGCATTTGAGGGCCTGCCCACGGCGCTAACATGGCACTAAATCTGAGGAGGGGTGCGGTGGCGAGTTTCCCTTGTCAGTCTCACCGACCACATCGACGTAGATCTGCAGCTCTTTGTATCTGATAGCTATAGGTAAATATTCGACATTTTATGTCGCCTATTAAATGTTGAGATGCGTCGTCGCCAGCCGCAGCGGCCAAGCGGTCTGCGGCGCGCCAGTCACAGTCTGCACGGCCGCTATGGTCCGGTGTTCGAATCCCTCCTCGGAGATAGATGTTTGTGTCGTCTTTAGTATAAGGTAGTTCATAAGTAATTTGTAAGTTTAGGGAGTGATGATGACCCCGCAGTTAAGTCCCTTAAGCTTAACAAACATTTGAACATTTGACATGCGTCGGTTCAATTAGCACTCTGACACTTACTTACGGCCCAGCATTGAAACGCGCAGCTATTTGCGGAAGGGTTCTACTTTTGTCACGTTGAACGATTTTCTTCACTCGCCTTTAGTCATGTTGTTGTAGGATCTTTTCTCGGACAGTAGCGATGTCATACATTTTATATTTGACCGGATTGAAACGTTCAATCGTTTGTATAGCTTATGGGACTTAACTACGGGGACATCAGTCCCTAAACTTACAAACTTCTTATGAACTAGCTAATCCTAAGGACGGCACAAATATCCATACTCGAGGGGGGGTTCGAACCCCCGACCGTAGTGGCAGTGCAGACTGTGACTGAAGCGCCTCAGTCCCATCAGCCACCGCGGCCGGCTTGACCGGATTCCCGATGTTCACAGTGCACTCGTGAAATAGTCGTGCGGGAAAATCGCTTCCTCGGAGATGCTGAGTCCCATTTCTCGTGCGTCGACTATAACACCTCGTTCAAACTTAAATCGTGTTAATCTGCCACTGCAGTTGTAACAGGCCCAAAGCCTGCGCCTGACACCTGTTTTCTTACATAGGTGTTACCTTCAGCAGCGCAGTCCTTTGATTGTTTACATATCTCTGCAAACGCATGCCTACACCAGTTTCTTTGTCACTTCAGTGAAGAATGTGCTTATATTGAATCATCTAGGCTAATCATGTGTTATACAGGGTGTCCAAAATAGAATGACCCGATTTTAAAATGAATTATTTATTAGGAAGAAGGGCTTAAAACCAAAACAGCAAAAATAGCAATGTCAAAATGTAAAACTATCTGGCTAAAAGCTGAAATCAAATTACTATACAAACGCAAAGATTCCCTTAACAAACAAATGCTCAAGCTGCACCTAGCACTAAGTAACTCCCTTAATCCCTTGCAATTCAACTACATTTTAAACATAATTAATGACTAGGTAGGCAAAGAACAACTTGTAGTTTCAAATAGACATAATCAGAAATTACTTGCTCTCAGTTCCAACAAAAGACAACAATTAGAATCTTCCCCCATACCTGAGCTAACCTTTTTTAACAGGGTCATAAACTCCACTGCCATTACATTTGACAAAGATGAGACTGAGTTACTTGAGAAAGGTTTGAAACACAACATTCCACCATTACTCAATAATAAAAACATGAAAGATTTAATTGTCTACTCTAAAGTGGCATGTGATGCAGCTAAAATGAACAGTAATGAGCAGATCAGCATTGGTCTTAAAATAAATAATATCATAAAAAAGAATATACAGAATCAAAAAGCACATAATTATGTACAATATGACTCCAAATTGCTCAGGAATGTCAATAAAAAGCTTTCTGAAAACAAAGCTTTGGTTGTGAAATCTGACAAAGGGAACTCAGCAGTAGTTATGTATGAATATGAATATATTAACAAAACCCTTGAATTTTTCCACACAAACAATATACATGAAATACAGAATGACCCCAAACCCAAATTTCAGGCCCAGCTAAAAAAACTTCTCAAATCTTCTGATTTCCTGTTATCTCACTCTGATGACCAAAGATGCCTCGTCATGAACCCGTCAGCACCGAAGCTACGTTCGCAACCAAAAATACACAAGAATACTTGTCCAATTCGTCCAGTAGTGAATTCAAGAAACAGTCCTGCATATTTTATCAGTAGAAAGCTTAAAGACATTCTAGAAAATTTTTATACATATGAAAAGAATTTCTCAATTAAGAATACATATGATCTTATAAGAGAGATAAAAGATATACAAATACCAGAAGGTGCCAAATTTGCTTCAATGGACATAGTGAATCTGTACACCAACATTCCTATTCATGACACCATTCAGATAATTAAAAACAATCTACTGAAACACAAAAAGTTATCCAAAGCTGAAATTTATGAACTTATTGCACTACTAGAACTAACCCTATCACATAATTATTTCACATTTAACAACAAAATTTACAAGCAAGCAGATGGACTTGCTATGGGCAGCAGTTTGGCAGGAATTCTTGCAGACATTTACATTAATCACATAGAAAATCAGTTCTTCAAATCAGATTGTGTATTCAAAGATAAAATAGTTTATTACAAAAGGTATGTGGATGATACCATTATCCTGTACAATGGCACAGATGATGAGATTGAAAAACTTGCAAATGCCCTCAGTGGCATACACAACAACATTAAATTCACTGTAGATCATCAGGTGGATAATGAAATTAATTTTCTTGATCTGACAATTTCTAATGTAAACAACAAACATGCCTTCAAAATTTACAGAAAGCCCACCACCACTGATGTTGTAATAAATAACACCTCCTGTCACCCCATACAACACAAGATGGCATTTTTCAGATCTGCACTTGACCGTATGCACAAAATTCCACTCAGCCCACTAGACGAACAAAGAGAACTGGAAATTATCAAAGAAATAGCTCACAGAAATGGATACAACCCAGATTCAATTGACAAACTCAACAACAAAATTAAAAAGAAACACTCCACCCCTCCTAGGTCTAACTCACAAGAACAGATACACACATTTGCTTGCATCCCATTTATAGAAAAACTTCATATCAAGTTGCTAACCTTTTCCGAAACAGTGGTATTCAAATATCCTTCAGTACTAACAATAAGCTTCAACAGAACCTCATCCACAACATCAAATCAAACAGCCAATGCCACCTGAAATCAGGTATATATAAGCTTTCATGTGACAATTGCCCACAGTACTACATTGGCCAGACAGGCAGGAGTTTCACTACAAGGTACCATGAACACATGGATGCCTTCAGGCTAAATCAGTTTGAGAAATCCACCTTTGCAACACATCTGAAAGATAATAGTCACTCTGCCACAGCCATTGAAGACAACCTAAAAATTTTACATATTGTCAACAAAGGGAAGCAAATGAATCTCCTTGAAGAACTTGAAATCTACATTCATAGTTCCAACTCGCCACATCTCATTCTCAATGAACAGGTGGAGCTAGCAAATAAACCGTTTCTGAATATTTTCATCGAATTATTCACAAACAAAAACTGTCACTCATTACCCCCTCACAACTTAACACAAAAAAAAACAGAAACAGCCTCTATTAGAAATACATTTAAAAAAAACGCACCGTAATTTATACAAATGTTTTGAAACGAAAATATGATAAAAACCACTTTTCACTCTATAATATAATTCACTGGCAACTACATGTGATAAATGACAGTGTGGCTCCACAATAGTATAACAAATCCCGCTGTTGGGATTAGTAACATGTGATATAGCTATGTGTGTGGCATCTCTGCACTTCTGTATGTACCTCTCTGTATATCTTGAGCTAAGTTCTTTGACCATAACATGTGCCTAAATGTAAACATTGCGATGCTTGGAGTGTCAGTGATAAAGTGTACTGTGGCGATGTTTGGAGTGCAAGTTATGAAGTGTACTGTGCAAAACCTTAAACATGGGAGTGCAAATTAGCATCATCTTACTACAATGTTCTCAACCAAGATTCATGAGAAATGTACAAATACGAACTGGATACATATATGTGAGTACAGTTAGAGCCTTAGCACAAATCACTCCACCACATACCATATTTGTTTTATATACACATATATGTATATCTACAGGATACCTATGTATTGATAAGCACAAAGTAATTAACGTTTTCTTTAAGCAGTTGTCTGAATGTAAACACCTAAGGATGGGCACAAGCCCGAAACCGGTTGTGTTCTAATAAACTACCAAAAAATTGTGACTGGTAGCAGATTTTATTTCCACAACTTAATAAATTGCATACTAAATTACTCACAAAAGACAGAAGTTTAAAAAAAATCCTTCATAAATGTTTAGTATGTCCTCCATTGCCTGCACGCACGACATCTAGCCGATCCCAAACTGAGTTTACGGTGACTTCTGTCACTGAAGCTACAGCAGCTGATATTGTGTTTTTTTACTTCATTAGAGTAATGAGGTAACGGAGGAACGTAAACATAGTGTTTAACATATCCCCACAGAAAAAAAGGGAGGGGACCTAGGAAGTAGAAGGACAACAGTGTAAAGGCTGGTCTCACCTTCTATTGCGCGGACGCCATATTGCGCTAGATCAGCGCTCATAGCGACATCAAGGGAATTTTACTGAAACTATGGACCATGCCGAATACATCTAGCGCTGTGTCAGGTACTTAATGACACTTGTCATTCTCTTTGGGACGCCCTGTACTGCGACGTTTCTGGCAGCGATACTCTACTGTTGTACAAAAGCGCTGCTACACTGCCGCCGTCAAGCACTGACCGTGCGCCTGCCGCCCCGCAGGTGTTCTCGAAGCCGACGCTGCCGGTGGACCTGGAGATCCTGGTGCTGACGCCGCTGCAGGTGGCCGAGGGCGGGTCGGCGCCGGTCACGACGCGCAACATCGACGTGGTGCTCGACTTCCCCAAGTACGGCGTGCGCGACACGGGCGTGCTCTTCTTCGTCGTGGAGCCGCCCAAGCACGGCCGCCTCGAGGTGGAGCGCCAGGGCGCGCAGACGCCGTCGCAGCCGCAGTCGCAGCCGCAGGGGCAGGGACAGACGCCGCTCGCCTTCACGCTGCTCGACATGACCAAGGACAAGGTGGGTGCCGCCCCACTGCTGAACTAATATTAATTACAATGGAAACTTGAGGTGTCGTCAGTAATTACTACACCAATATCAGCTGCCCATAGTGGTACTGTTGGCCAGGAAACACAGGTATCATCATGACGCTCATTCTGTATCTCCTGAGTAGAGAAACATGGCATCAATGAACTTCCACCACCGGACTCTGTACTGCGCGTGTCCTGATCTCAGTCCAGGTCTTCCCTCCTTTCTCGGGCTCTTCTGCTATTACACTCCTCCCCCATGTATTCCTTGGTCTGCCTCTTCTCCTGCTACCGCGTGGGTTCCGTTCTAGGGCTTGTCTTTATCACGCCTTAATGTATGCCAAATTCCATTTCCTACGGCGTATCTCAGTATCAATGGATGTTTGATCGGTACCTCTCCATAGATCTTCATTGGAGATTACTTGTGGCCACTATATCCTCAAGATATTCCTCAAACGTCTGTTCACAAATGTTTGAAGTCTGCTAATCAGCTGATTGTTCATTTTCTATGATTCATACCCATAGAGTAGTGCTGACTTAACATTTGTACTGAAGATGCGTAGATTTGAAAAGGTGTTCAGGTCCCTTCATTTCCAGATTTGTCTTAGCACTGCAAATGCCCCTTTAGCCTTATTTATTCTTTTTCCTATATCTCCGATAACTCCCCCCTCAGGGGTGACTATGCTTCCCAAAAACTGGTTGATGTGCTCGACTTCTTGGTTTTTCTACAAAAAATAGTGCTTCACTTCGGTTATTACAGTGCATCTCCTTAGTTTTCTTTCCATTTACCTTCACCTCTGATGCTTCGATTTTTAAATCATTCAGCTTTGCTTCCATATCCTTTAGGTATAACTGCTGACTAGCAAACACAAATCATCTGCAAAGTCCAAGTCCTCCAACCTGCCTGTCAATCCCCATTGAATTCCTCCTCGGCGATTATTTTTCCTTTTTCATCACAAAAAACCACATCATCAGAATATGTGACAGCAAACATCCTTGCTTAACTCATGTGTCTATTGCGATGGGTACCGACAGCATCCATTGATGCATAACTTCACACATGTATTTCTCATACATTTCCTGTGTTATCTCTATAATTTTCTTAGGGATCGCAAACTCTTGCATGGCTTTCCACATCTTCTTCCTCCTTACACTGTCAAACGCCTTTTCAAAGTCTACATAGAGAAGATACAATGACAATTGTACCTCCGTGTATTGTTCTAAAATTATGCGCAGTGTGTTGATATGGTATCATCATAATGGTTAATACTATTTACTTCCTAATTCAATTTGGCTGCATGTACCTATTACGAAGTTTGTTTGTGACTCATGGTACAGAAACCTGTTAAACACAAATGCAACCGACAGTACACTACTCGGTGGTGCTATCCCATGTTCCGCTACGTTGCGATGCATGGAATAAATAATCTCACATAATAGATATTACCTCGACGCTAGTGTCTAATGAAATTCGACGTCTATTTAAATCACAAACAGAAGTAGGAGCCACTATATTGTACGCATTTAAAATGTGTATTTGTTGCCTTTGTAATGTAGATTACTTGGTAACAACATAAGCTGTTTCAAAGCACCGAGGAACTTAAGATATCTCGAAAACACATCGATTTAGGTACAATTTGTTACATTGTGTCCGACATAAAACGGCACATCTAGCGCTAGGTGGTGCAGTGGTAATACACTGGACTCCCATTCGCGAAACAGTGGTTCAAATCCACCTCCGGCCATCCAAATTTATGTTTTTCCATGATTTACCGAAATCGCTCTAGGGCAATGCCGAGATGCTTCCTTTCACAGGGCAAACACGATTTCCTTTCCTATCCTTAACCAAAATACGGAGCGTAAAATCCGACTCTAATGACCATACTGTCGATGGAACGTTAAACCCTAAGCCTCCTTCCGTCTCACGCTCGAGATTCAAGTAACACTTTACCAGTAAATTACTGAAAAATGAATAGACCAAAGGTACCAGACTTTTTTTTTTTTTTTTTTTTTTTTTTTTTTTTTTGTACGTCCTACACGTTTCTAGACAAATCTTCGGCATCCATCGCTCACTGACTACACGGCAATCAATAGTAATACTAAAATTATTTACAATATGAAACTGAAAGTCATTGATTTAGGACACACATGATGAATATGATCCTCAGCCAACAGTACTTTTTGTATTTATTAGACACACTACTAAATTCAGAGTACTTGTGAAAGTTAAATATTAAAAAAGTAAACGAATAATCAACTTACCATTTTTGGAAATGAAAACTACGTCGCTAGCTTCAAGTGCTTACAATAAGTATTACCCAATTCAACTTTAAAAAGGAACTTATTTTTGACTTCCCACTTACAAAAATTTACCAAAACCATTGCATTTGGAAAAGCTACTGTAAGCCAATGTAGCTCAGCTAAAATGCTAAGATACTGTTATTTCGCGTAGTATGGTTGCTTTAGTTTCCAGATTGGTCAGTCATATGCCACCTTGGTGGAGTTTGTCGAATTCATTAAAGAAAGAAATATATCAATTTTGCGTAACTTAACTCAAGTTATCGCAAATACTTTGCTGATTACGACTTTATAGACTGGTGAAGGGAATGTTTATTTTAAAAATTAATTTTCCAATACACAAATTATTTTATACAAATTAAACGGTCAATTCTACGAGTTTTGTGGTAGTGTTTAGTCTTGGTGTTAATGATAGTTTCTATAACTGCATTAAAACTTGTTAGTTTTAGGTGTAAATCGTTTACCATGTAAAGTTTCGTTCTTCATTTTTACAAAGGGAGAAATAAATGGAGAAACGGGGGTCAGTGTAACTAACTGGTTGTGGATCCCATTAATATCTTCAGAACTACACTCTCCTCCATTCGATGCGGGACGATCAAGTCTTATCTCCGCACCAATATTGAAGAAAGTAGAAATATAGTTTAAATAAAACAAACCGCCACTATAAACACAGATATCTACACTAAATAACAAGAAATTGGGTACGATCTCGGTATCAGAGAAAGAATGTACCGATGGTATGATAATCGCATAGCACTTGGAACCAAGTGGAAGACGTAATTATGTATAAATGTTACAGCTGTGTTTTTCTCATATTCCCCTGAGTGTATTATTAGCCACAATGGTTTCTGGTTTAGGCCTAGTTTTATACATAATGTTTTTGGATTATAAGTATTTTTTCTTGAAATAAATGTCATTTTTCAGTCGTTAAGGTGCTTTGCGTACATGTTTTAATTTTGCTCGGTGACCACTAGTACGTCGCGACCCGAAGTTCGAAACCACTGGAATAGATAACAGGAACGATAAAATGCATGTGTTACCTCTTTACAAAAGAAACTGGAAATACTGGCCATGGAGGCATCGCTTACTTTGTGTGCTGACATTATCGTCAAAATGCTGTGATTTTCTTCGCCGTGATGTCGATTTCTCTAGTAATTTTGTTTTAAGATCGTGTATTGTGCGAGGACTGGGTGCATACACTTTGCTGTTTAGAGTTCCCCATCAATAAAAATCACACCATGTTAAGTCCGGAGACTTCTTCTCACAAGTATGTCTTGAGGGAACAAGTTTCTGGTAACGGGACATCCTTCAGTTTCATGTATAAGCAGGTTGCTCCATCTTGGTGGAATACTATATACAGCTTCTGTGTATTTGATAAACGTGCACAGAAAGAGTCAAAGATATCTACATATCTGTCATCGGAGTCTTTCGCGACGGCATTGTTCCATACAAGATTCTCGGTTTACTAACCGCGTCATATGGGATAAAATCCTCGAGGTTTCGATGGCAATCTCCGCCATCGTCATCAGGCGTAAAATCACTGACTGCCGGTGTTGGCAAGGCTTCCTGCTTATATAGCTGCAGCGCTGCGTCTGGAAGCTTCTGGAGGGCCGGAGAGCGCATGCGCGGGAAGCCAATGCGGGCCGATGGACCGCGGTACCGCGTGACGTCACGTGGAGCTGTTATCTGCCACTGTTTAATAGTTGAAATATATCGGGCCAATAAAGCACATGCCTTACATTGCACATCTTTCTTAGATTGGCCGGCCGCGGTGGCCGAGAAGACTGAGGCGCTTCAGTCACGGTCTGCCCGGCCACCACGGTCGGGGGTTCGAATCCCCCCTCGGGCATGGATATTTGTGCCGTCCTAGTTCGTAAGTAGTTCATACGTAGTTTGTAAGTTTAGGGACTGATGACCCCGTAGTTAAGTCCCATAAGCTTTACAAACATTTGAACATTTCTTAGATTGGAGTGGTTCTTCATGCCGGATATGGTTATCGTGCTCCCATTGTTTGCAATTTTGGCACTGACGAGTGAAACCGGGCCTTCTCAGACATGAAGTACGGGAAGGGGTCAAAGTAACGGCCAGCAGTTGACGTTAACAGCCGAACACAATACTGAACGTTACTGTTACTGAAACACCAATACTTGCACGACACTCACACGCTGGCTTTTAATTTCATACTTTTTTAGTATACGATATACGAGATATTCCAACCTCCCACGGTAAAGTACTTGTGGGGCATCTAACGTCCTTGCCAATTACGTCTGTAGTTTCCCGGTGTTCACTATCGGCTGCCCACTTCTCTCTCTCTCAGTCTGGTGAGATCCTAAAACAAACCATTTCTTCTACAAGTCTTAACCATACTGGTCGTAGCGAGGCTCCTATCACGATGCTTCAAACATTTCTTTACATTGCATGATGGAGCTTTCGTAAGATACAATGCCACATGTTTGCTGATTTAATGCAAACGTCCCCATTTCTGTCACAAGTAAACCTTGCTACCGGAAGCGCCGATTCAATTCATCATAACAACTCACCACTACGAGCTTCTCACAAAAATTAACGCATGGACGCCCAGGTTCTACCAGAAATTCCCATAAAATGTTGTGTAGCCAACTTTCAAAACAATGGTGCTACTTCACATGCAATTCGACATGAGACGTACAGGTTTTATGTGGCTCAGACTGTTGAATGTTTTTTTAAATTCTCAGATACGTCTATTCTGACACATTCTTAAAAGCTTTCCAGACTTTTTCTGACGACCCTATATACAATATCTTAGGTTAGGACTGCTTCATGTTTGTATCGTGGCAGTAAATATCTTCGTCAATGATAGTGAGCTTGTTCGAAAAAAATCTCCCCCCCCCCCCAATAAATGAAATAACGATACAAATCTTTATGTTGAAATTTATCCGATAAAGTACGTTACTGCAGACATCGATATAATGCATGCAAATACTGACATTAATACTTTCACTGTACTATATATGAAACAGAAAATTAGGCGAACTTCCATTAATATTTATGTAATATTGCTGTACAGCTTTATGTAAAGTTTGGCTACCAGCAATTCGGTGTTCAGGTCATCGACGAGTAGAAAATATTCTTTGTGTCTTTCTCCGCTCGTCCTCGACAATCGTTAATATTCTGCTGTCCAGCATTCCGTCGATTTCTGTAAGAATTCCGTCTTTACTCACCACAATGACGACTGCACGTTAAATAGCGTCTCTCTCCCTTCCGTATGAGTTGTAGCATGGTGCACGTCTCCACTGAAGGATTAAGGGTCGTGTGTTGACATTTCCGACAGAGCAGACACAAAATATAAACCGAAAATAACATTGTCCATCAGCTGAAGTGCCCTCAGCGCGTTGGCAGTAGAACCGCTGTACGTTGGCCGCCGTCCCTCACGACTTTATTTTCTTTTCTGGCTGAGCCTGACGCCAGCTCCTTCGGCTGCGTCAAAACATCCGCTGATTGACAGACCGCTGCTGTAGTCGCCTCAACATCAGCAAACCATCAGACATCTCGAGAGCGGCCAAACAACGAATAACAGTTTGCTTAAGGTGGCGGAAGGATTTGTTCACAACTGCGGAGCCGTGCGTACTGGGGCGCCGTGCTGCGGTGCGCGCGGCCGATCGCTGTCGGGGGTTCGAGTCCCCTCTCGGTCATGGGTGTTTGTGTTGTCCTTTGGTTTAGTTTATCTTAGTTGAGTAGTTTGTAAGCTACGGACTAATGACCACGCAGATGAGCCCGATAGATTTTCAAACATTTGAACATTTTTCACAACTGAGGCTTTTAGTGATATAATTAAATAAACAGCGATATGCCGTTGTGAGATTCTCCACTGTATGAGGCAAATATATGTTTCTCTAATCACTACGATTCTGCATTTGACAGGCTTCTTTATAATTGTATAAGTATTTTATAGTTAATAAGTATACTCTCGTATCTCCTAATCCAATATACAAATTACTATTTGTTAAATAATCTGGAGAGTAAAACAGACTTAAAAGTCTGAAGGCAAAGCAATAAACATGTGAAGAAATAAAAACCATCTACACGGCTCTCATATGTCACATGTGACACTAAACGAAGGCAAAAATGTTTTATTTGTAATTTTCATATCTTTGTATTGCACAAAATTGTAATATGATTCATCGAATTAATAATCGCAAGACCGTGAGTGGAGCGCCTCAGTCTCCTCGGCCACCGCGACAGGCGTATCTGAGTATTTGAAAATACGTACTGGAACAGGTTTAGTTTAGCTTTATGTATTCTTCGTACTCGGTCAACGTAGGTTTAGACTGGTTATAATGTCAAAATTCAAATACTTGCAAAAGTACAACATTGATTACATTATAGTGTATTGCTAGGCACTAGGTATGCAATTTCAAATTCCTTGTAGAAAATGAAAAATATCAGCAGTTCCATTATGGTAGGCAACCGCCAACATTTTTCCTGAAGTGAAATCTGTTTTGTCGCACTATGGGATAACTGTTTTGATAGGCTAAGTCGATATCTTTTGAAATTATAAACATTTCAGTTACTTGTCTTCCATATCTGTAGAGTTCATTTGAGTTCTTATACTGTGTATAAGTTGGCTATGCCACCAATGTGATTAACATACCTGCACTGACGTGACCATCATTTCTGAGATGCTGTTGACAAAACTTTGTGATATCAGGTGATAATCTTTTGATATAATATCGCTAGTATTTGAACTTAATTGGTTTCTGTATTTCTGTAGGTTGCATGTTTTCTCAATAATTATTGATCACTCTGGGAGATTTTGCAAAACTAAATCTAATGGCAAATAAATTATAACTTTACTGAATAAAGTGTTTTTTTTTTCAAATGATCTTGTTCACATAATTAATTTAGTAATGCATTTAATGCTATATTCTGTGGTCACTAACGTGCAAATATTCGTGTACAGTATTTCAGTAGTACTGATTAAATTTTGATACACGGAACGTAATATTATAAACTGACAGGATGAAAAATGTTGCAAATGCATAGTTTAACTCGTGCGCATTCCTTTCTTGGCGAACCAATTTAGTAGCAAATACCGCGTTAGAAGATCAAAGGAACACAGTAAATGCCATTCCACCTAAAACAGTACCACTACATTGCATGCGTATATATATGAGGTTTTTATTTTTCTCTCACTCGCCTACCATTCCAATGTTGCAGCAACACTAATCAAATAAAGAATGCACTGAATGTTCGATGGAGTGGTTCTGCTGTAAATACCCGAAACCACTCGTCTCCTGAGATTTATCAAGATATTAGTGATGTTCCATTTATACTCATAGAATTGCTAGAATAGTTAAAATTAATAATGTGGGGTATTGGATGATAAAAAGTCTTAATTAGGTTATTATTGTCAGCAGCTGTGATTGTTCATACTACAGTTTTTAATTATGAGAACAGCCATGGGATTCAAATGGAGAGCAATCGTGCTGACACTGATACCTCTGAAGACATTCGTTGTGATAATTATTTTTTTAAGTTAAATGAGTGCCTTATTCATCATCATCCACTAGTGTTTCCAGCCTCTGGACGGTCTGTTTGCAACATAGGCTTCTCCTTCGCTCCCTATCCTGCCACAACTTTCATTTCGCCCTTTCTTCTGCACTCCTTCCTATACTCCCATGGTCCACCTATCTCTTGGTCTTCCTCTTGGTCTCCTTACTCCTGCTTATACCTCATGGGTCTTCTTTGCAACCCTGCCATCTTCCATTCTCTTGAAATGTCCAGATCATCTGAGTCTTGACTGCTGTATGGTCTCATGTAGAGGTTTCTCCTTCACAATTGCCATCACCTCGTTTCCCATTTTACCCATTGTAGTTACTCTAATCCTGCTCCTGTGAAATTTCATCTCACATGTCTGTATTCTGCTCACCTGCCATTTCTTCGTAACCAACATTTCTGATGCATACGTGAGTACTGGAGCATAATACTGTCTGTAAATCACCTGCGTTGTCTTCTGCGGTACGTCTTTCCTCTACACCAAACATCACACACTTTGCAGGAACCTCTGGGCTTACTGTCCTTTTGCACTTATCTCAATATCATTCCTCCCACTTTCTTCACGATATTTCCCAGAAACTTAAAACTTTCCACCCTCTTTCCTATTTCCGTTCCAATCTTTACATCTGCTGCTGCTTGTTGTAACCATAATTTCGCATTTGTTAGAATTAAATTTCATTTCGTACTAAGCCACCACCTCCTCCCATTCGTTTAGCCTCTCTTGTATTACTTCTTCTCCATTACTCCAATCCATTATGTCATCTGCAAACACAGCTTTAATATCAAAAAATGTTCAAATGTCTGTTGAGCTGAAAGGTCTTAACTGCGGGATCATCAATCCCTAAACTTACAAACTATTTATGAACTAGCTTATACTAAAGACGACACAAACATCTATTCCCGAGGGTGGCTTCGAACCGCCGACGGAAAACAGCCTCGCGCATCGGAGCATAGCGCCCCAATGCGCTCGGCCGCTCCGCCGCAGCGCTTTAATATTCTCTCGTATTCGTGTTGTAACTGCTGCCATTATTTCATCCATTACAATTTAAAATTATTTTAGTACATACTACCGATAGTAATAATAATAATAATAATAATAAAAATTATTATTATTATTATTATATTATTATTGCCCGCCGGCCGCGGTGGCCGAGGGGACTGAGGCGCTCCAGTCACGGTCTGCACGGCCACTACGGTCGGGGGTTCGAATCCCCCCTCGGGCATGGATATTTGTGCCGTCTTTAGTATAAGGTAGTTGATAAGTAGTTTGTAAGTTTAGGGACTGATGACCCCGTAGTTAAGTCCCATAAGCTTAACAAACATTTGAACATTTATTATTGCCCTTTTCTAGTCTGTCCTTTATGGTCTTCTTGGCTCGTATAGCTATTTTAGTTTCAAACCAGCAGAGTTTCTGTACTTGGTCTTCAGCGTGATCGTCTACTTGGGTGATTTACCGCTAGTTTCACTTCTGCCACGCCACATTACCTAGTCTTCCTTAGTTTACCCTCTGGTAGTGCGTGTCAATCAGACTACGCATTCCATTCAACATATCCTGTATCTCCCCTTTCCTTTTGTTGCAGGTAAGTGTCATCAGTGATCGTTGATATCTTTCCACCTTGAATTTTCCCACTCTTGATCCTCTCTTTTAGTTTCATCTTCTCCGATGTGTGGATAAATGAGTAGAGGCGAAAGACTGCAACTCTTAAATTCGAGTCCTTTGTTGTTGGTCTTCTGGTCGTACAGTTCCCTATTGGTACATAACGTAATTTAACCGATTTTACTTATAGATTACAACTATTTTTTCTGAAAATTATGAACATACTGCATCGTGTGGCATGTCGAACAACTTTTAAAGGATACAAAATCCAATAACTGGGTCTTGGTTTTCCTGCAGTCTTGCTTCCATTATGAAGCGCTACGTCACAACTAGCTGTGTAGTTCCTTTATCTACCCTAAAAGACTCTCACTTCTCTTTTCCGGCTTGGTATAGTATTTCTTGCGGCCTACTGGTAGACACATAGTGGTAAAGGGGGCTTGGGGGGGAGAGCTCACTCTTATTATTATTGCTATTGTTATTATTATCGCTCACATTGCAACCTGGGATTTAGTTTTACACGTTTGAAGCGGTTTGAGAGTTCAGCTCCAAACATTTTGGGTATTATCCTCAATGAGCTGGAGAACTGACGCCCTCCCTCAAAAGACATCTGCTCCTCCCTCCCTCCTTCCTCCCAAGTAGAGTAGATTATCTACGCACCTGTGTACTGCATACAATTTGTTTCAAGTTTTATATCGCCTAAAGGTTAAACGTGCGCAGGTTCTCTGTTGGAACACAGACCAATAGCAAGTAAAGAGGCTGCAGAGCCGACCGCTGTGACCGAGGGGACTGCGGCGCTCCAGTCACGGTCTGCACGGCCACTACGGTCGGGGGTTCGAATCCCCCGTCGGGCATGGATATTTGTGCCGTCCTTAGTGTTAGCTAGTTCGTAAGGAGTTTTTAAGTTTAGGGACTAATGACTCCGTAGTCCCATAAGCTATACAAACATTTCAACATTTTTTTGAGGCTGCAGTCGTAGCAAGTTTAGACATAAAGCGGACACAAAATGAGTGGTGCACTCAAAATATAATATTTTTTACTTATCTTTACAGTGTGTAAACGTGAACAACGTTATCCTTGAAATTACGAATTTACTTTAATTCTTTGGTAGAAGCATTAAATGACAGAAAGACTATTCTTTCAGGATAATAGGCGACTAGGATCGTCAAAAAATAACGTTATTCCGTTTGGCGATATTTTCATTTCCACTGTTGACAACACATTCTACCGCCAGATGGCTGTGGGTTTAGCGCTGTACCTTTGGTTGCGTAGATATGTAAACATCCACTTCCTTTGTGCAATGTTAACGGATCAACACTCAAAAAAATTTTTGTTTTATTTTTTATTTTATTTTATTTTTATTTATTTATTTACTTTTTTTTTTTTTTTTTTTTTTTTTTTTTTTTTTTTTTTTTTTTTTTTTTTTTTTTTTTTTTGTGGACATCTATGACAAAACCCTTCTGGTATCAAATACGTTTCATTAACGTCGTTATACAATTAATATTGACAAATTTTCTTCCATTTTCTTGATCGTGTATTTATAAAACGCCAAGAAATAATGATATTTTGTTACAGCAAAATTTTGATTTCCACTGCTAACAATATGGACGACCTCATAATTCCACCATTTTACCGCTATATGGCCCTACTAACCTGTATCTCTCGTAGCGGATTGTCGCCTAATACTGCCTTTACTTAAGTTCTTTCTACACGGGAAGTGAGAGCTTACGAGATTACCCATAATGCACCGGTCACGCCGGCCGCGTACAGTGTAGACGCGTCCAATTGCAGAAGATGCACGCATAC
The DNA here is from genome assembly GCA_026315105.1 of Locusta migratoria. Taxonomy (NCBI): domain Eukaryota; kingdom Metazoa; phylum Arthropoda; class Insecta; order Orthoptera; family Acrididae; genus Locusta; species Locusta migratoria. Next base: position 433,936,639 of record CM048747.1, read on the forward strand.
GATCGCTAGTAGAAGGAAGAAGATGGATCATATTCTCACGCGTATGGAAGTGCTTCGCGCATGCGCAGACGATCGAAAGGGGAATCCAGATGAAAAATGAAGCCAAGTCGCGAATTTGTTTGAGAATGTGTACTTGTCTGCTGGTCAGAGGAACGTAGTTCTTCGACTCGTCGTATTTTATAGAGCAATTGTATTAAAAAATTCCTGTAACATGTGTACAATTTTTATTGAATACACAGATATAGCTGTTAATATGAAAGTAGAACAAACTTAGAGCAAATGTAAATCAAGACATTTTCACTGATTTATCCGTCAATTCTTCGTAGTACATCACACTGACTTAAAAGTAGAATTTTGTGTATGTTGTACACGTTCATTTCCACTTAGTTATCCGGTTTTCGGCTTACTAGGGCATATTCATACTTTTAAAGTACGTCGAAAACCGATTATTTCAATAAGTCAATATGGTGGTCTACAAAGAACCGACGAAATAATGTCAAAATATCCAGATTTGCATGTGCGTTATTACCATCTTCTAAAATATTTGCTATTTTTTCTAAAACATGGTGTAGTTAACGGATGAAATATTTGTTTTTGGTAAGCGTTATTTAAAGCTTTATCACAGTGAAAGGTCTATATATAGACACCTGAGCTTGTTCATCATATACATAGGCTCCTCAAACCGCAGGGGCTGGAAGTATGTAATAGCAATAATGAGCGACGTAGTTAGGCATGGACTGCACCAAAACTGTTACATACAGTTTCACAGTGACAGTCTAAAACGCAAAATAAATGATTTAATAATCACAATATATATTAAAGTTTCTAAAAGTGCTCTGAACTCGGCGATTCATTTGCTGTAAGGTAACAAACCAGGTAGACTCGTGAAGCAGACGACTCGATAAATGCGTACCGTTCGAACGCTTCTTTGTAGTACGACGGTCTATCGCAAGGAGCGCTGCAGCTGAAGACGACTTTTTTGTGCGCGTTCAAATCAAATGTTTGTTAAGCTTATGGGACTTAACTACGGGGCTATCAGTCCCTAAACTTACAAACTACTTATGAACTACTTACGAACTAGGACGGCACAAATATCCATGCCCGAGGGGGGATTCGAACCCCCGACCGTAGTGGCCGTGACTGGAGCGCCTCAGTCACCTCGGCCACCGCGGCTGGCTTTGTGCGCGTGACACGTCTCGTATAGAAAGGGCTTTAGGATATTTACACTTAATTTGAACATTGTTAATGGCTACGTATACACATGATTTAGATTTCATGTACATACTTGGCGAAGCCGCTTTCAAAGTCATTTTCCTCCTTAAGTAATTAAGTATTTTATAAATCATTCCATTCGCAATCCTCAATGTCGAGATGTCGAATTACAATATGACAGTGAATTTGAAGTACGTTAATTGACAGATCTTTAGAGCGCCTAGTAAATAGATTTGTTTACAAAGACCTAAAGATCTCTTTTGTTGGTTTATTATATCGACCGTGTTGTCAGCAGTGGGCCGAGGTGGCGTGGCCGAGCCCATTGAGTCGCTATGCTCCGATGCGCGAGGCCATTCCCCGTAGGAGGTTCTAATCCCCCCTCTGACGTGGATGTTTGTGCTGTATTTAGTATAAGCTAGTTTATAAGTGGTTTGTACGTTTTGGGACTGATGATCACGTGGTTGGGTACCATAAGCTTTACAAAAATTTGAACATTTTGTCAGTAGTATAAATCAAAATGTCGCCAAAAGCAGTAACGTTATTTCCTGTCGTCGCTATTTCGTCTATTATTCTGACGGAATAGTCTTTTGGACATTAGGTACTGCTACCAAATAATTCAAGTAAATTCATGATTAAAAAAATATTGTTAATAGCTACGGCTTGCTATTATCATGCAGTTTTCAGGTAAAATCTAAGATTCTGCATGCCAATATATACAAATTACATTAACGAAAATTTGAGTTTCCTTACTTTGTAAACAAAATTGGTCGCAATTCAACGACAGGCAATACTAATAACGATACATTTTAGAAGTGACTATGAAAACATCCTACCTCATAGATACGGGATACTATACTGAACATTATTGGTTGCCTTAGGTGCGTTTGCATCTCCGGAAGCACAAGTGCATGATACTAAGTCAGTGTTTTGGGGAGGGGAACTGCTTACCGGCGTCTGAAAGAGCGCGGCGCGCGTTATAGAATTCCTTAGCGGCTGCTCCGAGTTTAGGAGCGGAATATTCAATCAGTAAAGGCGGCACGCCCTCGTGATTTAACATCAGCTCCCTGACGCCTCGCACAGTGCTTTAGTGGGGGCGCCCGTGAAATATTGCGCTTCATTTTACACTCACGCATAATGCGGAGAGCTTATATTCGTGAAGAAGAATGGTCGGGTATTTCAGCGGGCGCGTTCAGCCCCGAGATTCTGGCGATAAAGTGAAGGCATCCATAAGGTTGATGGCCGGGCAGCGCCGCACCTCGGCCCGTGCTGTCGCTGCCTCTAGCGGACCCGAGCACTCTGCGGGACGTCGCCGCGGTCTCTCGGAGCAAACTGGCTGTGAAGGATAGGAAATATGGCAGCAACGTCTGAAATCGGGGTTTTGTGCATATAGCTGAAAGCAGAGAACATGACACCCCTTTTCTACATCTAGATACATATTGCTTAAGCGAGCGTAAAGTTGGAGGTGAAGAGTCCCTCGTACGCTACTGGTGATTTCCTTTCTTGTTTCATACCCGAATAGAGCGGCGGCAGAAGAATTACTGAGGCAGATTCAAGTACTAGCCCTACAACCTGTCCCTTCAGAAGTTCTCATTTGAGTTCTCTAACCATCTCCATGAGTTGGTCGAACCTACCAGTGACTATATAGCACCTAACCTCTCAACTACTACCGATAGAGGTGGCGTACTAGTAACACAATGGACTAGCATTCGGGAGGACGTTGTTTCAAATCCACCCCCGGCCATCCAGATGTAGGTTTTACGTCGTGTCCCTAAATTCAAAAATGTTCAAGTGTTTGTATTGCTTATGGGACTTAACTACGGGGTCATCAGTCCCTAAACTTACAAACTACTTATGAACTAACTAATACTAAGGACGGCCCAAATATCCATGCCCGAGGGAGGATTCGAACCCCCGACAGTAGTGGCCGTGCAGACCGTGACTGGAGCGCCTCAGTCCCCTCGGCCACCGCGGCCGGCTGTCCCTAAATCACTCTACGGAAATGCCGGGACAGTACAGATTGAAGGGCAAGACCAGTTTGCTTCTTCATATTTACCTGAAAGTCCGAGCGTGATTTGCGTCTCTAAAAATGTTTGTAGAGCTTATGGAACTTACCTAGGGGGTCATCAGTTCCTAAACTTACAAACCACTTATGAACTATTTCTAAGGACGGCACAAACATCCATGCCCGAGGGGGGATTCGAAACCTCGACCGTGGTGGCCGTGCAGACCGTGACTGGAGCGCCCCAGTCCCCTCGGCCACCGCAGCCGGTTTTGTGTCTCTCATGAGGACGCTGTCGACGGGACATTGAACACTAGACTTCGTTCCTTCCTTCTGAATAACTTTTGTGTCGTCTCTAAACCAATTTTGTGGGGACCCCTCACACTTGAACAGAATTGGTATCACTACGATTCTATACACGGTATTCTTTTCGATACATATGCTCCTAATATTGTCGCAATAAACTACAGCTGAACATTTGACTTTCCCCACAACTGTCCATACATGCTCGTTCCATTTCATGTCGATCTACAATATTAGACCTAGATTTTTAATTGATGAAACTGTGTCAAGCAGAACACTGTTGATACTATATTCCAACATCGTGGGAACCTTTTTCCTACTCATCATCAAAAAATGTTCAAATGTTTGTAGAGTTTCTGGGCCTCAACTACGGGGCCATCAGTCCCTAAACTTACAAACTACTTATGAACTAGCTAATACTAAGGACGGCACAAATATCCATAACCGAAGGGGGATGCGTCTGTCCCCTCTTTAGTTAATTTTTTTTTTCTATAAATCTCTCAATAGCTGTCCAGATTATTTCTTTGAATGTAAGCCTCATCTGATAATCGAATTTTTATCTCATTTTTTGAATTATATTTTTCGTTTCATTTCAGTGGATTGGGGAAATTCCATATTTAGTTTCGCTAAGGCAACTCTGTGTTTACTAATTCCTGGCTTTTTTTTAATACTCTGTATTAGCTTCGAATTACATGTTGCTAGAATGTCGAGTATGTTTTCACATCCATTTATTATTCTAGTGGTTTCCTGAACTAATTTCTAGAGATAATTTTTGAAAGTGCGTTAAGTACAATTTCGGGCGATGTTTTATTCTTGTCTCCGGTTTTGACCTTATATTTTTGCCAACATATCGAGAGTAAGTCACCACCAATTAAAATTGTATATTTTGGATACGTTTCTGACATTTGATCCAAGCTTTCTTTGAACATTTCTGCAATCGAACCGTCTAAGTCAAAGGGTCGGTAAAATGACTGAATAATTAATATATTTCTGTTTTCTGGTATCCCCTCTACGCATACCAACACACAGAAACAATCTACAGTACTTCAATTTCGCTACAGAATAGAAGTCCTGCGACAGCAATAAATACGCCACCACCTATTTTATTCAGTATTTCTTTTCTGAACACCATTTACCCCTTTATAAAATATCCAGTTGAATTCTCTCCCGTTTTAGCCAGCTTTTCGTACTTATAAAGATTCGATATTCAGTAGTTTCTCTCAGTGCCTAGAGCTGTGGTACTTTCCCCACACACCTACGACATTTTGCAACTGTTAGACCATTGGTTTCTAGCTCTGTGTTCGTCCTATCTTTAACCTGCATCCTTTGAGATTTAGACTCCTTGTGTGTTCCCGAGGCCCCCTGACCAAAATCCCGCCTAGTCCACGACACACAGCCCCTGCTTCCTGCGTGTTGTGGACTCCTGCCTTATTCAGCGGACCCCGGAACCCCACACCCGATGTCGCAAGTCGAGGAATCTGCAGCCCACACGGTCACAGAACCGTCTGAGTCTTGATTCAGAGCCTCCACTTACGACGGGGCTCCTTTTTTAAAAGACAGGGAGGGAAGGTCAGTGCATAGTTGACTAAGTTCCTAAAACACTTCCCCTCTTTCATGCCTTCCCTCGGCGCTTCGTGTCAGTGCCCTGATTTGTAAACGGGGCAGCACTGCACGCGAGGTGCCGTGTCGACATGCAACTTCAGTGCATGTCTGAATTCACTGTTTTAATAACCTTGTGTCTTCTGTCGTAGTTGATGTTCCATTGCGCAGGTGAAGCACACAGGTCGCGCATCCGTTGTACCTGAAGTGATGCTAAAAGAGGTGTTGAGATGTGGCTAGGAAGTACTGCACTACCATTAACTTTAGCTTTTGTAGGATGCCAGTGGTTGTTTTTATTGAAGAAATGCCAGTGTATATTCAAGCACAAATATACAGACTGAGTAATATTAAATATATAAACGATACGTAACGTATAAACTGTCCCTTGTCCGCATTGAACTGACATGAATGTGCAAGGTGTCGCGGTCGGCGCTCGACGGACTGCCGTCGCCTCTCGCTGCGCGCCACAAGCCACAGGTTTGGTGCCAAGCGAAACTTCTAGACTAACATTGTTCAACTTATTACTAAATATTCAAATAATTAAATCTTTGAATTAACCGAAATATAGCTTAGCACAAAAGCATTACAGAAAGTATACAGATAATTTTAATAGACATAGGAAACTTAAATATTAATAAAAGAAGCTTAAAGTTTTGGCGGACAACTAGTATAGGCGGGAGCCAATCAGATCTCAACTTGCAATGGGGGCAGAGCTTTCCCACGGGATACAAGCTCATCTACTGTCTCTCTCTCTCTCTCACCCTTTCTACTATTGCGTAACACAGTACTCCAATAAAGAGAACTTCTTTAACACCTAATATGTTAATATGCGAAATAAACGGCTCCATGTCAGCCCCCTCACACACTCGGCTCTGTACCAGAGGTCAACAATCAGTTATGGCAACTAATCTGCAGATAGTGAGCTCTGCTTTCATCCTGAAAACAAGACAGACAGTTTTTACCACTTGAGATAGCCGCGCAGAACCTGAGAGAATTTCTTCAGATCCAAAGCGACACACATCATTCGTACCGACGTGAGCCACCACGTGCAGATGGCTGCACCCTGTACCCTTCATGGCATCTGGAAGGGCCCGTTCCACATCTGGAATGACTCCATCTGGTATGCAGAAGAATGCACATTGGTCCTGTTCAACAGTCTAGCAGATGAGATGACTGCAAGCGTTAGATCATAGAGTCTCATTTATCAGCAGCCCTTAACATTCTGAAAGATCAGTATTAGTCACGTGCTGCGGGCATCCCCTGACACAAATGTTCAGATAGATGTTTGGAAAGGGGCGCGCTGCTGAAACAGAAGCTAGCGGCCTGCCCTAAGTCTGCCCCAGAAATTGCGGGCTCCCTGATAATCCCCGGCAGCGGGCTTAGCAGTAGTTTGCGATTCCGCCCTCAGAGGTCTCCGCCGTCTCCCCTGGGGCCGACAGCAGAGCTGCCGACGCCGACGTCGACGCAAGTTGGACGGCAGCGGCAGCGGCAGCCGACGCTATACGCCAGACAGAGCCTCCCGGGCGTGCGGGCCGGGCAGAACACTCTACTCCCTGCGCATAGGCCTCTGCCATCACGGGAGACTAAGCTGCCGGTTCATAACGACCAAGTGGGGCAGGTGCAACGTGCTGAACTCGTGCTCCAAACATCGGCGATAGAAAATCTAATTCCGCTTTCCACTTTTATGCTTTCTCTGAGTTCCATAATTCTTTTCATGATAACATTCTTGTTAAACGAAACCGCAGCAACTCCTGAAAAATTCTTTATTTGTACAATCGCTGTCGCGACCTACGAAGGGATATCAGAAATTAATTTTTTAAATGCTATATTTTTGTATTTAAAATTGTTTAGAAGACAACAGTTTTTAGTCGGAACCTTACTAATATGGCTCTCTGTGCAGGTGCGTTCTCGTGGTAGAAGAATAAGTATTCCGTCCACCATGAAGCGAGTCTTATTTCCTGACGAACAGTCAATATTGCTAAAATTTTCCGGGCTATAGTGCCGTGGTCTTGCGGATTTATTACTGGAACCCAACTGCGGAGGACATTTTCAAGGGAGATCTTGGCACTTTCATATGTCCGATGCATAACCTGGCTTGTTACTGACTGCAACCAAATTCCGTTTACGAGGGCCCGCGCGCAGACGTGTGGCGTTAGATGTTTTGGTTATACGCGCGCAATTCGTCGTTGCCGATTGCCGTTGTCCGTTGTTAATATCGTCCCATTGTAGAAGACAGTTAAATTTGTTCTTCAACACCGGAATTAAGATTTCGTTTAGTTTCACGCCCTCCTCCATCCAAATGCAATTATTAGGGGTGTTTTACAGTTTCTATAGCCTCTCTGTACAGTCTTTCGTGGTATCCATTTGTGGTTGCTAAAACCTGAATCATATCAAACCGAATAAGGTGGTCCCTTGTTTGCAAACCATGTTCAGGCAACAGCTCATCAGTCAATGTCGCCCCTTCTAAAGTTACCCTTGTGCTCTTCTAGTAGAAGGGGAGAGATTGACAGATCAGCTATTTCTGAACGTGTTTTTCAACCAAAGGATAAGACCCAGGTTTTAGGAGCCACAAATGGATATCACGAAAGACTGTACAGAGAGGCTAAAGAAAGTTTAAAACACAATAATTTCAATTGGATGGAGGAGGGCGTGAAACTAAATGAAACATGGATTCTGGTGTTGGTGTTGAAGAACTCTCTGTAATAAAAAAAGAAATAAAATAAATAAAGCGGAGCCAGGAACAATACCAAGAACAACGAACAAACGTGATCCGCGACCGCAATGAAAAGAATTACCCATAGAGAGAAGAAAATACCTACTGCCTCCCATTTTTTAATTCTTTGTAATATTCAATTCTCAGTTTTTAAATACAGTTTTCAAATTTAATTTTGCAGTGCTCAATAAATTCCATTTACATTAAAATTGTTTTCATTTTCAAGACATTGCAAACGCAACTGGTCGAATTGTAATCCTAGTAATAGATAAAGTGGTGTCACTGCAGCACATGAAAACACATGGTGTTGGCTGCTGGTTGGCCATTCACTGTACGTCAAATAAAACACCAAACTGAAGACGTACAATATTTCCGACACACTCTCTAAAACACCACAATGAAGACGTACAATATTCCCGACGCACTCTCTAAAACACCGTAGAGGATGGTTGGAGAGGAGGGAAGACGAGAAAGGGGGCTTAAGCCGTCCTCACACGGGACGTGTTGTCCCAACGTGGCGTAGGCCAGACGGGCTACAGCACGCTCCGAAACCCGCTACAATTGTTCAAATGATTGTTAAGCTTATGGGACTTAACTACGAGGTCATCAGTCCCTAAACTTACAAACTACTTATGAAGTAGCTAATACAAAGGACATCACAAATATCCATGCCCGAGGAGGGATTAGAACCCCCGACCGTAATGGCCGTGCAGACCGTGACAGGAGCGCCTCAGTCCCCTCGGCCGGCAGGGACTGATGACCCCGTAGTTAAGTCCCATAAGCTATACAAACATTAGAAACATTTTGAAAACCGGGTGGCCTAGAACGAAAAAATCCAAAAAACTCTCTCGTGGCCAAAGTTCATTCTTGTTTCTAATAAATAATACCGAATATTATAATTGTATTACATTAAAAATTAGTCACATAATCCGTAATTAAGGCAAATCGTTAAAATATCTGGGAGAGTGTACATGTAAACCTCTTTTCTTCCACTGCTCGTGCCGCTAACCGCCACACTAATAAGTCGTCTTAAAACGAAATAACAACGAATATCGGATATTATACATGAATTACAAGAAATAACCAGAAAACGTTAAGGAAACAAAATAAGAAAAATATTTCGGAAGTGTACAGACGCGAACACATTCCGTTTGAAATCCACACTATAGACCGCGACGCTACCAACTACGCTATTTCTGCGCTTGAGCCAGTGGCTCTGTATTCAGTTATACACCGTTTCTAAAACAAGTTGTAATATGTAATTTATGTATCACATAGCATCACAAAGACGCTTCACAAAGACGTAGCAAAGGAACGATATTCTTTCACATTATACAAATTATAACACTGACACAGGTTAAATATGAAAACCTTTAAAGCTAAGAAAATGTTGTTTCGGGTAATTTATTGTAACAAATGGTAGCTAAAATGACTCATTTTCAAAAGTTCTTCAATATTCTGACTCTTTCGAAAAGATCATATTCATATATCGTACGCTACAACGAAAGAAGGCACGAAATACGAAGTTCCGTTTGAAATATGGCGGTGCAAAAGTTCTGCTTGTCAATTGGAACTCAAGTCTCTTCTCACTGGCCACGTTCCATCCACGAAGCAAAATTCTAACCCGCTGCATCCTTCATTTCACGTTTCGCAGAGCAGTGGAACGTGGTATTCCACGCTGCGGCGTCACCACTTCCTGCTCCACGTGCGCTTCCACGTCCCGTGAGAGGGCGGCTTTAGGGTGGTCCAAAACACATACAATTAAAAAAAAAAAACACGGCGTCAGCTACGTGTGGCCGTTCACTGTTCCTTTTAATAACTCACACTTTGGTAAAATGCACATTGATAAAACACACTTCTACGTGGCACTAGAACGACATGATTTCAGTGAATGATAGGGGAGGAGGTGGGGGCTTGTTTGGGTGGATAAGCGAGAGTAGGGGAATGAGGAGGGCCACAGGGGCAGGAGGAGGACAGCGAGACAGGATGTCCCAGGATGCTAGGAGGGGCGGGAGAAGAGAGGGATGCCGGAGGGACGGGTGGAGGAAGGAGTGGGTACGAGAGACAGGAGGGAGGGGGCATTTTGGGATATGAAGAGGGAGGAAGGTGGAGGATCATAGCTGGTACAAACGATAAATGTCCTGAGTGGGGGAGGGTGCAGAAGTCGCCACAGGAGAGATTACGGAGGGTGGACAGGTGGAGTACGGAGGAATACAACGAACCAGGATCTGTGGGGAGGGGATTGGGCGGGTCTAATTTGTGGGAGAGGTAGCGCGGAGGACAAGGCGGGGGGAGAGGATGATGTCATAGAGGATCCGCGTGGGGGATGGAGGATGTAGAGCGATACGGAAGGCGGTGGCCGAGGGGACTACGGCGCGTCATTCACGGTCTGCGCGGCCCCTACTGTCGGGGGTTCGAATCACCCCTCGGGCATGGATATTTCTGCCGTCCTTAGTGTTAGCTAGTTCATAAGCAGTTTGTAAGTTTAGGGACTGATGACACCGTAGTTGAGTCCCATAAGCTATACAAACATTTGAACATTTGATACGAAGGCGAGGCGAGGCGACGTGCATGGCGTTGTAGGATATCGAGCAATTTTCAGAAGGTTAACACAAACACCAATGCCCGAGGGAGGACTCGAACCTCCGAACGGCAGGGTGCACCACAGCAAGGCGTCTGAGTGCGCATTGCTATTCCGTTGCAGCACTACTCTTTTCCCTATACAATCATCCTGGTAAGGTGTTTCCGGCATTAAAAAAGCTTTAACAACATTTCTACCGTTTCATTGGATAACATAAACACAAAAATTGCAACAGCGATTACTGATTATTTGATACGTGTAATGAGGTTTAGTTATTATAGGAGAATGGTAAAAGGCTCGTTGATGAAAATATATTTAGAGACGGGAGCCGAAGCTCTGATTGATGAGAGAAAACGGCAGTGCGTTTTGGAATGATTGGATCCGGTACCGGTCCGAGATTGTTTTCTACTGTAACGCGTCAAGAGCATCCCCCCTCCTCCCCCCCCCCCCCCCCCCCCAAAAAAAACGCAATAATATTCAAATGTTTACATGTTAGTAAATCTATGGGACTTAACTACTCTCGCCATCAGTCCCTAGGCTTACAAACTACTTTAACTTACACTAAGGACAACAAATACACCCACGCTCCAGGGAGGACTCTAATTTCCGACGGCTGCGCTCCATAGCACGGGAATAGCATTCACGTGGGGGCAGATTGTGTAGTGAGCTGCTTGAAGTAAAATAACTAGTAAGTGGAGATAAAACTCACCACAGCAGAAGTACAGTCAGTGCCGCGGTAGATTGACGTTTATAACTGGCGGTATTGTTGTCAACTGCGAAACACTTCTGCGAGCGTTAAACACAGGAGTGTGGGCAGAGCTACAGCCTGCGAGAGTGCGCGGCCAGCCAAGGGGCGGAGACGTGTGAGACCTTCAAGGGAATGAAATCTGGTGGGGGACGAGGAGCCGGGAGTGTGTGTGTGTGTGTGTGTGTGTGTGTGTGTGTGGTGTGTGGCGTCTGATCCTGAAGTAGTTATTCTTTCATACTCACAGAATATGTGACATCAACTGCGATTGGGCAAATCCGAGAATGTGTACCCAGCCGGGACTGAAGTGAATAATTAAAATTAATAAAATATTTGACGCCCTGGAGTTGGTGTGGGATGAATCGAAAAGGGTCACTTAAAAATTGTAGTTTGTCTAGAGGGGGTTGAGTGTCTTTGCTTATATGCTCGGAAAAGGCCGGATTGTTTTTGGCAGCGCCTGTCTTCGTTAAGAAAAATCTAGCTTTGAAGGTTCGGCCAGTTTGGCCAATGTATTTTATAGACGCCCGATGATATAAAAGTGACTTCAGCTAGACGTTCGCTGTGGTGAAAGTGATACTGGACCTTGCCGTTGATCGTGATGGCTACTTTTACTTGGTTGCTTTCAAGATATTCGGAGGGTCTGTAAGATACGTTTTCTATGAAAGGTAAGAAGATAAAGATGAGCTCAGTAGTAGTCTTAGGAACGAGGGAGGTGCTGTTTTTAGACATTTTTCTGTTTTAGAGTCGGTCTGCCAGGCTAGCCTGGTATCTTGTTTCTAACATGGTTCCTCAGGTTAGCAAATTCTTACTCGACTGTTTCACGGTTTAAAGAGAGGTCACATAAGCAGTCGATCACAGAAGAGGAAATGCTTGTTTTGTAACTGAACAGGTGGCAGGATGAAAATATCGAATGTGATATGATTGTTCGATAAGGCGAGTGTTAGGCCCAAGTAGTTGATGGAGCAGTCACACATGAGTTGATCATTGAAAGTCATTTTTGTTGCAGACTGCAGAATTGGTTTCAGAGTGGAGGTACTTCATCGGTGCATATATTAATTATGATGAAAATATTGTCTTCTTATCTGCAATAAAAGAGTATTTTCTTCAACAAGGAGGAGGCTTGCATCAAATAGCAGTTCTCATGGGTCTACACAAATCCTGTGATGCAATTACCCATTTCGAGGCATCTGTTTGTTTATATAGGCTTTTGCTGAAAGAGAAGTAATTGACGACGAAATGAGCCGTACGAGAGAGATGAGCTCGTCGACGTCGTTTGGATTTAGTTTGCTACATCTTGAGAGGTTGTCAAAATTATGTCTATTGTTTCCTGGTCGCGAACGCTGGCGTGTATTGAAATTGAGAGAAAACAAGCAGGTGGAGAATGGGAAAGATTTTCCTTGTAGTCGTTGAATTTAAGTTTGTCGGTTTGGGAGGTATTACATTCCTTCAGCATTTTTAATATGAATTTGGATGTAGGCTCAGTAGGGCTGCCTCTCAATTCACAACTGTGCGAATCGGGAAAAGGTCTTTGTGAGTCTTGATCTGGGAGCGGTGTGTCAACAACTGTATGATCTAAAGCAATTATAAAGTCAGCAATGAGATCAGTGGCAAGTTGTTAAATTAAAATAGGTTGAATGAAATTCCTTACATGTTATTGAGCCTTGATTATATTGTAAAATCACACCCTGATTTTCTTTTGCAGTCAGTTCAAGATGGTGCCTGATTATAACGCAATACTAACAGAAAAAGGTTTGATTTTCGTACTACTCCTTCTCATCAGAAAGTTAAAACGACAAAGTGCTCAAAATGTTCAAATGTTTGTATAAAAATGTTCAAATGTTTGTTAAGCTTATGGGACTTAACTACGGGGGTCATCAGTCCCTAAACTTACAAACTACTTATGTACTACTTACGAACTAGGACGGCACAAATATCCATGCCCGAGGGGGGATTCGAACCCCCGACCGTAGTGGCCGTGCTGACCGTGACTGGAGCGCCTCAGTCAACTCGGCCACCGCGGCCGGCATTTTTCTATAGCTTGTGGGACTTAACTACGGGGTAATCAGTCCCTAAACTTACAAACTACTTATGAACTAACTACGGCACAAATATCCATGTCCGAGGAAGGATTCGAACCCCCGACCGTAGCGACAAAGTGCGTAAATATGCGTAGCGTACTGAAAACTGCCAAATCTAGATTAGATGATTTTGCAGAAGCGGCAGAAAACTGAAAAGTAAGTAACAAATACTAAGACTCGTAAGATCTTTTCTTTGTTCTCTGTTTTACACCAAAAACTTATTTTCTGTAACGAAAACGTGGCAAAAATCAAGAGCTAGGTCCTGAAAATGAGTTAAAAGATTTACTTGGCCGGCTGTAAAATGACCTACTAGATTTTCTATTATTGAACCTAAACCAAATAGAATACATCTTAGATTATACATTATTGAAAAAAAAAGAAAAAAAGAAAGAAGCAGCTAATAATTTGAGCCTCATAAAGTTGCTATAACATGAATTTCGACATTGGTTTCTCTTGAGAAAAATGAACAAGTACTTGTGTCTCAAACATCTGCAAGGACATAAAAAGTACTACGCATATAAACTGAACACTGAATCCTAATCGTCTTGTATATTTTCACAACCGCAAAATTCTTCCTCTGTCGTTTACTGTTAAACGGCTTTTTTAAAGTTTTTTATTATTTATTTATTTTATTTATTTATTTATTTATTTATTTATTTATTTATTCGTTTTTGGCACTGCCCTTCAACACAGGAGGTAGTACAGTACAGTGGCGGAAAAAGGGGGGGGGGGGGCGGAGGCGTGAGTCCGCTCCAGGCCTCTCGTCTTGTGGGGCCTCCAAATACCTCAAACATACATCTTTTTTCCTTCTTCTTGAGCGCCCTTCGCCTCTCTTTCTGGAGCCTCCAAATCTCGGAAGCTATTTTTCTTAGATCGTCGCATTCCTCTCATCCTGGGGGGCCTCCAGGTCTCAAAAGTCACTCTTTTATAGTAATACATGTATTTGCAAGTGGAGGGGGGGGGCTCATTTTGTTCTGCCGCCGCCCCGGGCCTCCGACAGACTTTGTCCGCCACTGCTACAGTATAATATTGATATCAGAAAACTGAAAAAATTGACTTGTCTATCTTTGATAATAACCATTTCTGATAATCCAAATAAAGATCTTACAACTTGTGGTCTGTAATGAATCGAATCATTCTTTTCTTCTCAATGGCCTTACCACACACAGAGGTTGATGCACAGACATACAGTCCTGGATACAGACAACTTCCATCACCAAACATCAGGAAGTTTGTGCACGGTACTACTAGAACCGTAATATTGTTCATAACGGCCTGATACCAAAAGTATAACTTAGGAACGTAAGTGATTTTACAGTGTGGCTCAATTTCGCATTTTTTTAATAGAAGATCGAATGCTCGCTATAAAATTGCTGAAAAAATAATGAACAATAACAGTTCTTTGTAGTTATATCCTGCTGCACGTTACGACAAAAGTACAGTAGTGTATTCCTCGAAAATTCGTTGGTTAAAACTACATTATCAATCTTAGCGCCATCAAGACGTATCTCCCACTTGAACGCCTTCTGTTTGAACATCAGTACGGGGGACCTTTTATTATTAAACGAACAGATCTGCCTTTTTTACCTCTTGATTGCTCGAGTGAAAGTTTTACAGGAGCGTAAGAGGTTTTTAAAAGAGTGCTTCAGGCAGACATTTTCTGTCTCTTGGAAATGGAACCCGCTTTGTACTTCGACAAGTACTTCTGTCGTATTTGCGTAAGGCTAATAAAATTCAACAGCCCTCCTGAAGGGGAATTTCCGGAAGAGGAATAAAACATTGTGGGAGATATAGCTAATTAAACATAATTAGCAACATCATCCTCAATTCTAAGGCCAATTTCAACTGACAGAGCAAGTGTTCTAGGAAATTGTAATTTCAGATGGTAATTGCCTCTCAACGAATGTCACATTTTTATGGTTAATCAACTGCCTTGTTTTAATGTCGCTTTTGCTTTACGAAGCGCAACAGTATTAACGCATTTTACTTCTACTGTTTTCTCCTATGACGATTACGGGTATGATAGAGTGGTTTAGTAAATTCGATCCTTTTGTGTCAGGACGATTAAATGGCAATACATATATATTTTCGCATTATTACGTACACAGCTCTCAGTGAAACTGCGCTGCTTTCAAATCATATTTCCACATTTTCAGTGAGCCAGATAGTTACCAAAGCTGAGGCAACTTTCATAGGTAAGCAACATCACATCAATAACGAGAAGACAATTGTCATCTTTCTCTGTGTGTATAAACAGCGCTACTGAAAATTGTGGAAACTACCTGCTAAAAGACAAACTCTTACATCGTTTTGACCAAATAAACGTTGCGATTAGAATATGTCATCTTACTATATACGGTATCTAACGTTCTGACGCTCGGAAGCGCACGAAACCATGCTCCGTATAACAAGGAATCCTGAACAAAACAGTGCTGTGCGTCATGTTCATGCAAAACGACGCACTAGAACCACTAGATGGATGAGAAGAGCCTACTGTTGTATCATCCTTGCGCGGGTCATACTGATCGTACAGTTATAGATGCAAGTTTTCCTAACAATTATGTTATTCTTAAGATCTCTTCACAGAAAACAACAAAACATTGTCAACCTCTTGATGTTTACTTCTTTCGGTAGTATAAACTCTTTATGTCAGAAGGATTATTAATTTTGGAAGACTACGAGGTGCCAAACCCCACGTAAAGGTATATGATCGTTATATTATCGTGAAACTTCACTCTGTGATTTCCAATCAATTTGCTGCACCTACGTATAAGCCTATGTTGCAATATGCTTAGGGATAGCCAGCGTATAACCTGACATACCTATATTACCATTTTAAAATGTTTTTAGTGTGGCTTTTGATATTGGACTGCGTGAATCCGAGAGTGATTTGGAATGTCATATAGTGGCTTTAGTGAGGTGTGCACATCTCCCGCTTACTATTAACCACTTCATCAAAAACCCGCATATGCACTTTTAAGACTAATATAAGCACTTTCAGATGTGTGGTGCTGCTGTATATGTGTTTTTTTGCACTATTATAAGTACTTTAAGCAAATGGTTATTCACGGCTGATGATTGAATATCTAATGATGCACTAACGCCATTAAATTACATATAATTTGCTTCCTACGGTATTGATATCTTGTTACGTTGTTTCTCTCTGTTAAAATGTTACTTGAGGGACAACGCAACGTGTTTCATGAAAATGACGCACATCGCTGTTCTGTTTGTGACTACCTCTTATTCCAAGCATGGTTTCGTTCGAGGTCAAAGGTGTCCCTTGTGAACGATGCTCTTAGTAAAGAATTGTGGAGAATGGTAAAATGGCTGAAGCTGTTCATAATAACAAAAGGAAATAGCAGTAGCAATATTTAAGTAAATAATTATTTTTTTCTCCTCGTTTTCTCTTTTTTATTCATAAGTTTATGACTGGTTTGATGCGGACGTCCACAAATTCCTTTTCTGCTTTAACCTCATAATTTCAGAATGGCGTTTGCACTCACATCCTCAGTTACTTTCTAGATAAATTCCAATCTTTGTCTATCCGTACAGTTATCACCCTCTACAGCTTGCTCTAGAACCATAGAACTTGTTCCTGATGTTTCACAGATCCCCCATTTTCTTTTTCATTCTTCTGTGTATTACTCTCGTCAGCAGCTGATTGTGCAATCAGTCTGTGCTGTATTCGGAATTGCATAGATGATATTTTTCCG
This sequence comes from Locusta migratoria, assembly GCA_026315105.1. Classification (NCBI taxonomy): domain Eukaryota; kingdom Metazoa; phylum Arthropoda; class Insecta; order Orthoptera; family Acrididae; genus Locusta; species Locusta migratoria. Next base: position 433,953,585 of record CM048747.1, read on the forward strand.
AAAGTCTGATGGTACGTCGCCAATTTTATAAAATGTACGCCTCAACTCCATGCAAATTACATACCAGAATATGAGGCAGAATTGAAGTTTGTGTTGTGAAGGGAGACGTGCCCTAACACATTCCGTGCAGTCGCCGTATTCATTAATTCATGGTGGCTTAGTGGTATAGCGCCTGCCTAATAAATAGTTTAGAAGTTCAGATGGAATGCTATCCGGCCCTTGCGCCTTACTTGCTTTCATTTCTTCCACAGCATCTTCAGAGCTACACGCCGATATCCGCTTAATTCCCTGGCTAGGGCGCAGGACGGTCTTTCTCGCACAGGTATCTCCTTGGCCAGCCAGTGTTAGTTTGGCTTCCGAGAACTCTTACTACAGTAGACGCCATCCTCCACAAGTCTACGATTGCACTATTAATTGATATTTAAGGCAATTTTAATAACGTCTTGCGATTGGGAAGCCGGCCGCGGTGGCCGAGCGGTCTACTACATGCCAGTCATGGTCTGCACGGCCGCTGCGATCGGGGGTTCGAATCCCCCTCGGGAATGGATGTTTGTGCCGTTTTTAATTAAGCTAGTTCATAAGTAGTTTGTAAGTTTAGGGACTGATGACCCCGTAGTTAAGTACCATAAGCTGTACAAACATTTGAACATTTGGTGATCGGGAATCTTCCAAAGACTGAGAGACATCGAATCTTTTACACCAGTGTTTTTGAACCTGTGGGTCGCGACCCCCGTGGAGCTCGCAAAGTCGTGTTCAGGGGGTCGCCGGCACAGTAGTTGTATCATATAGCAACCATACCATATACTAGGAAAAACAAATACCTAAGAAAAATGAAATGCATTTTATATTAGAATTATGTGATTCGTTGTTGACCATCAATTCTCAGTTGAAAAGAACAAAAATTATTTTATAACAAATATACCATTTTAACAATGATATAAACGATAGGCCGGCAGCAGCCGACAGCTAAATTTACAAACTACAATAACTAGTTGTGAGAAATTCGATTGTTTACAAAAGGACTATTCAGTGGGACATTGCTCAACAAGCATAATTCGATTTTGAGTTTCACTTGCAATGCGAAACCTCGTTAGATAACATGTAATTTGTTTTTTTAATTTTTATATTCTTATGTCGGAATTTATGTAAAGTAGGATTTGTTTTATTCAGAAAAATTGAGTAAAATGTATCCTATAATGTACAATACTATACTTCAATACCACAATAATTATAAATTATTTTAACACTGCTTTAAACTTTATTAACTTGTGAGTTAATAAAGTTTAAAATAACAGTGTTAAAATAATTTATAATTATTGTGGTATTGAACATGTCAATCAAAGACATACTCTACACTGCGGGCCCCAGAGAACAAAAAAAAAAAAAAAAAAAAAAAAAAAAAAATACTGTACCTGTTTCTTCTTTTTTAGAAGAAAGTTCTATCTATTAGAGAAAATTAAATTCCTTGCCTTTGAAATTACACACATAGTTGTGTTATGGTCCGGAGAGAGGGGGTGAGGGTCGACAAAATATTTTGGGTTGGAAAGGCCTCGCGTATTCAGAAAAGGTTCGGAAATACTGGTTTGGGCTGTAGTAGGGACCGTGTAGTAGAGTGGTCTGGTCGGCGAGTGAAGTACTTCTATCTCAACCGCTCGTAACGATAGTTGCAGAGGACTATTTTGGCATTCGTTGTTACTAATCTTTCTATGTGGAGCGTGTTTATTTTATGAAACACATTATCTTAAACTAGCATCGAAGGTGTGTAGTAAACCACTGTAGTTACTAAAGTACCTAGGTTTGTAACATCTTGCAGACATTAAGTTTACACAGTCGTATTAGTGATAAAATAGGGTTAGGTAAGAACTATGGCCAACGAGATAACAACACAGACATTGATTTTTGAATGCAATGTTCCAATATTTAACTTCTGTAACATAAACATTGCGCGTTCACTGAAAGCTCTTGGTATTGTCTTAAGTGAAGCGAACAGTGACTAACATCCTTGATCGAGAGTACTTCCGAAAGTAATGCAACGGTGGTAACAGTGAAAACATGTCGCACACCTTTCCAGTTATACACTTTAACAGTAACTCTTCCACTAGACTATGGCACTGCTCAATATAGTCTCCATTACAAGCGATACTTTTCCGCCTTATTTGTATGCAACACTCGAATCCTTTATGAAAAAAATTAGGTTTCCGCTCTTTAACCCAATATCTCACTGCCACTTTCATTTCATCTGTGACCTTAAAGTGTCGTCCCCGAGGACTGTCCTTCATTATACCAAACAAATAGAATCTAGTTTGACTCCATGCAGGATCCCTGCGCTCAGCGACTGTGTCGTAGTATGAGAATGATGAGCAGCAATCAGTGTGCGACTGAAGGCTGCTTATTATTCACGTAAAACATGTAGAAGCCAGAAGGTGCGCAGCTTGGACTGTACGGCGATTGAGGAGCCACTGTCCAGCCCAGTTTGCCAAGGTTCTGACTTGTGCCCAAAGACAGGGTGGGTTTTCGTACTGTTATGAAGACTTGGGATCTATTTCATTTCTTGTTTGGTCTCTTCTTCCATATAGGTTCTGAAGCTTCTTTACCATTATAGCTGTTACTGTCCACGGTACAACCATGTTCCTGAAAATCCATTACAAAAACTTCCTCGTCATCCCAAAAACTGTCGCCGTCAGTTTCTTTGCTGATCACTGGATTTTTACATTTTAATTCTTTAAGAAGAGATGTAATGCCATTTCTTGGAGTGATCGTTTGTTTTCGGATCATAATCATGTATCCATGTTTTATACTCCATGACCAGATAGAGAAAAGCTTGTCTTCTCTAGCTTCAAATGGACACAGCAGATCCGAACAGACTTCCACTCTAACTTCCTCAAATCTCGTGCCAACTGCCTCGGTACCTACATCGGAAACACTTCCCGATATCTTAAGTCTTTCACCATCTTACCTACGGCATTATGGACAGTTGCACAGCAAGCACAGTAGTGATTCATCCAGTTATTGGACACTCATGTCACTGGTCGCAGTTACGGCCCTCCCTCTTCGTGATTGTCTTCAATTCTGGTTTCTCCAAATTCCTCATCCATCTCTGCACATTGCTCTAGTCAATCTTGCTGCCTTCATATGTGGCAACTATTTATTCACAACCGATGCAAAAGTGTTACACGTTTGCAATTGTTACTCTCCTTCAAAGTAGTCACCAGCGATATGGAAGGCGTATTATACCGATAGCAGAGCCTGTTCTGTTGATTGTGTGGAAGGAGCGGTCTACTGCCTGTCGAATCTCTGGAACAGTTCTGAAGCGAATGCCACGAAGTGATTCTTTCATCTACGGAATCAAATCAAAGTGAGAAGGACTTAAGTCCGGGGAGTATGGTGGGTGGTACACTACTTCCCTGTCCCATCGACCGAACAGAGCAGCCACAGCTTGCGTTGTATACACGCGTGCATTGTCTTGCAAAATGACGGCTGGATTCCATAGAAAGTGTTGTCGCTTCTTTCGCAAAGCTGGTCGCAAGTGATGCTGCAAAAACCCGTGCAGGAACGTAATGCGTTAGGGTAACACAATTAGTCTTTCAAGAGAATCACCATAACTTTCACCATACTGGAACTCTGATGCACTTTAGACTTTCGCGGCGAGCCATAATTTCGCCATTCGATGGATTACCGTTTTGGGGCTCGTTCGATGTGGGCCATATCTCATCCAGCGTTACGATAGGCTTAAGATAGCTTCTCCTTCGCGCCCATAGCGCTCCATGTGCGTCTGAGCAGCGTCGTAACGCTTACATTTCTGCATTTCCGTCAATTCATGCGGAACCCATCTTGATGCAATTTTTCGCATGCCCAGGAAGCGAAGTACAGTCGTACGCGCTAATCCGGTTTCGTGGGCGAGCTCACGAATCGTCTGGCGTCGATCACTCTCCACGATGGTAACAGTATCTACTTTTTCAAAGTCGCTAGGACGACCTGCCCGCTTCATGTCTGCCAGTTTGCGGATCTTCGTTGAAGGCTCTTACCCACCGTGACAGTGTTCTGTACGGCAATGCCGATTCCGCACAAGATAGTGAAGCAGTTACGTTAGACCGCTCGATCACAAGTGATTGTGTTTCCCTCGATTGTGCGCACGCGGGTGACATGGGACGGGCGAGTCCATTTGCTTGGAGGTACGGTAGGTATGTCAACAACGTATGCTGTCAGCGACAATAGTAGATTCCATTCCATAGTGTCTTGTTGTTTTTTAAAGGGGGACTAAATTTCGCGTTGAGGAGAAACACGTTTATGTTTTACGCTACTGTCCTGTGGCATTGACTGACTAATTACGGTTTCAAGCGGAGTTTGTGCTGTACTCATGCTTAGTGGGTGTATCCGCTGGGAGAGTATCTTAGTGACGTAAGGCAGAGGTGTGACGTAACGCACTGGCTGCTGGTCACACCACGACCCTCCGCCGCCTCGCGCTCCTCGCTTTTACCTGACTGCGGAAGCCGCACAGGGCCGCAACCTACAAAGAGTACATGGCACCCACTGTTCTCCTCGTACAGCGTCAGAGAATTTTCGTGGGCAATATGAACATGTCGCATCTTGTTTATTTGTCAGTGTTGTGTACATCAGCTGGCAAACTGCTGCTCACATATTCAGTTTTTCACCTTTTAAGCAGTATTTTTGGGCATATTGTTGCGAGTTGGAAAACAGTTTGCGCTTTGTTCTCTTACTAGGGGATCCTGTAATTGCAGCTGCTGGGCTTTTTGGTCTGCCACGTCCGGATGCTGTATTTGTCAGAGGGAACTGGTGATATATCTTCAGGTGTGGCATAACTTTTTGAAGTTCCTGGTACTCTACATTGGCCCATATTCACATCACGTGCTACTGCGGGAGTGACAAATAGTGGCGTAGAGGCTCTGCTGCTGAATGTTGTCAATGCATGGCGGTAATCTACAAAGGGGGAGCTTGGTTCATCTGGCTGCAGCACTCTGATACCTTATACTCCTTGGGCTGCATCAGAATCAAAATCCTGGAGAATGTTTTTGTTTACAGGGCTTATATGTTAATCATGAGTTTGAGCTATCCTCTAAAAACCACTCGGTACAAAAATGTAGCACCTAACGTCGGATACTATTCGACAATGCCGTAAGCTAGTATCCGAGATTTCCCAACTACACACGGACAAAATAACTAGCCGTCTAACTGGCACATATTGTCTGCAGCAATTTCTACATCTACGGAATTGAGAAGCCACGTTCATGGTCTGTCAAAGAATGCATGTTACACGGGGCACATATATTAACACTTAGCAACCAGAAAATCATTTTACGTACCCATCAAAAGTTTCTTATTTGTAGAGAAATGCAAATCAGGCTTCTTGCACATAACAGAGTCCCCAACCGTTATGGCGGCGCTTACAGATCTTTGCCTACTTGTAGAGGACGTCATTCATGACTTTCACGCCAGGGGCCACCACTGGATGGTCATAAACTTGCTAATCGTCATTATTAGACCCAGTCGGAAATCCCCTCCCTTATTCTACTAAAAGAGTTATGCCATAGTATGTTCGAAATTACCACCAACACTTGTATACAGCCGGCCGCGGTGGCCGAGGGGATTGAGGCGCTCCAGTCACGGTCCGCACGGCCACTACGGTCGGGGGTTTGAATCCCCCCTCGGGCATGGATATTTGTGCCGTCTTTAGTTGTAAGTAGTTCATAAGTAGTTTGTAAGTTTAGGGACTGATGACCCCGTAGTTAAGTCCCATAAGCTTAACAAACATTTGAACATTTGAACTTGTATACAAATTCGATGCCGCCAAGTAGTTGGCCTAAGTAGTGCAGCCAGTTTTCAGGCTGAATGGCAGCATACGGTCCAACGCGTTTGTCACGCAGCTAGTTGATTGATCATGGATTCTGTCGCTATACTGCATTATTTACGGTCCCCACAGGTGAAAGTCCTGTAGCGACAATTTTCGTGGGCGAGGTGAGTAATCATCAGCATCACCTCTATGATGTTCGTGCCTCCATGGTACTCTCTCGCCTAAGTACAACCTGACATCTCGTTGGGCTGCGCACGAGTAGCCGAGCGGTCTGGAGTGCCGGCAACCCGCGTCGGAGGTTCGAATCCTCCCTCGGGCATGGATGTTTGTACTGTCTGTAGTATAAGGAAGTTGATAAGTAGTGTGTAAGTTTAGGGACTGATGACCTCGCAGTTCAATAAACTTTACAACCTTTGAACATCTCGGTGGTAGTGGTGCGGGGCTCCGTCTTGTTGGAAGTAAAACACCTCATTGCCATATAGGATTCGTATATCAGGCCAAATGCTCATCCAAACCATGTCAAGGCGTGTTTGGCCACTTACAGTATCCTCAGATAAGATGGGACGACTCCACTTTCGCGCGCGCCTCAATTCGTTGATTTATGCGGTGATCGGATACACAGTTGCAACACCGCAGAACTGGCCTATGGTTTTGTTGCTATATTTGGCCGACCGCATCTTGCCTGGTGTACGTCATGCTCCATTCCGTCAATTTCTAACTTGTCACGCATGTGGGTACTTGTACAACGTGTTCGTGAAAGTCTTCAGAACTCATTCCCCTTTCTTTGTTCCTCTGGAATGTTTTGCATTCATTAACTGACAATCATACCGCTGGCATTATACCTTCTCAAACTTGTCAGCTGTTCTGACTACTACTACTCGCGTATGGTCTGCAAAGTTTTGTCTAGCCATGACAAACGTAATCAAAACACATTACACTTACACATGAAATTACTGGCAGTCTTTTTGTTTCAAACATATTGATTTGTGAAAAGTAAATACACTTTTTTGGACTACTATGTGTATACGAAAGCAAATTTTTAAATGTAAGATATGTTTGAATTACTTTTTCTCATCTACACACCAGTGCAGGAATGGCATCCTAGATAACTCTTCTACGTATAGTTCGAGGAAAGGAATACAGTCTAACTAATTTTGTATTTAATATGTATGTAATATTGCTCCCTGAATATTTAAATGTGTTAATTTACTGAACGATTTGATTATAAATGCAGATCTTAACTGCTAAATACTAGGGTTGGAACTTAAATAATGGCGACACTAATGTGGAGGCACTATGCAATGGATTCTACTATGTCGTTGACACCACACGTTGTTGACATACCTATCTTACCTCCAAGCAAATGGACTCGCCCGTCCCACGTCACCGACATGCGCACAATAGAGGGAAACACAGTCACTTGTTAGCGAGCGGTCTAACGTAACGGTGTCACTGGGTTCGTTCAAGGAGCTGCACGGGCTCAGCTTCCTGGAGCAGCAAAGCAGGCACGGCGCAGACCGCTCGGTCACCGCGGCGGGCCAACTGACTGGAGCAATTCGGTTGGTGACCAGTAATCCCACTACAAATTTCGAGATGCTAATACAAAAGATGATATAAATAAACAAACATATGAACAGAATTTGATGATGACACTTGACTCTTTCTTTCTCATAATTACTTTGTCAGTTCTGAACGTAACACTTTTTCATTCATGTTTTATGTATGAAAGTAATGCTTATTTAGTAAAAAATCAATGTGTTTTTGTTTTTATTTTATATCTGTGTTGCATGGTGACCAAAAAATTAGGTCGTTAGAACAGATAGCTTACTTTTCTTTAATGATTACTATTAGTCCATCTCCCTCCCACCGCTCACCAGTGACTGGGGGGCGGTATTTTTAACGTCAACCTATGCAACGTAATATTTTGTCAACCTATGCAACGTAATATTTTGTGATGCAGCATCATGTAACGAAAATATTTTGTCTTTATTTGTTATTTTGACTTTGTGTTGTGCGTCTTTCTGATAGAATTATTGTAAGCTGGAATAAATTATTCATTCCGTGACACCTTTGTACAGCACAAAATTGATCTTTAATACTATGCAAATGTTACATTTCATCGTCGGTACTCATTGCATTCTCATACTACAGTAATTATGAAGTGCAAAGAGTATGTACGACGTGGCTGCAGACTCGCGCATCAGTTGTCGATCGTGCGTTGTCGGCAATCTTCGGCTCTGTTCGCTCGTCGGCACGAGTTCCGCAGCGCCCGCGGCAGCCTCGCGGACAGGTCACGCGCCCAGCCATGGTGTTGGGCGTCTGATATTTTGAGCCGTTGGCGATATTGGTTTTTGACTCTTTGTTTCTCCGAAATTTCCGTCTCAGTTGTTATTACGGGTAATTCCTGTGAGGAATAGGTTCTGACAATACAGTACATTCACATTTCTTGGTCTCAGGTGTGTTATCATACTGTTTCACTACAGTTATAAGAAATCCTCGACCATTATACAAACATTTTACGGAAAGATGCGGTATTGTATTTGAATAACTGTGAGGTTTTATGTACTAAAGTGATAATAGCCACGGGACACCTCATGTCGGATCTCTTTTGGCCGTCGAAAGCGCAACAACTCGATATGGCGTCAACGAGTCGTTGGAAGTCCCCTGCCGAGAATTCGAGTAATGCTACGTCTGCAGCCTTCAGTGTTTAAGAAAATGTTGCAGCTGCTTGATTTTGGGAACGACTTGACTTCTCGACTATTTTCCATAAACAGTTGATACGAATCAAGTCACACGATCTTGGTACCCAAATAATAATTCGGTATTGACCAGAATGATCTGGAAGTCAATCGCGAAGAATTCTGCCGTTAATTATTTATATCGACAGGAGAACCCAGTCTTTTGCGTATGAAAACGTTTTGGAGCGACCATCAGCTCGGCTAGTGCTTTAGTGACAACTTGTATGCACAGCTTCGTGGGCTCTGCCCCACACTAGAAGTCCACCGTCAGACCTTACCAGTTGAACCACCATTTTCTAGCCGTCTATGGCGTAACCAATAAGTTCAAGAAACCACCAGAGGTGTTGCTTGGGGTGTCGTGCTGTTGGCAGTGGAGTTGGTCATCTGCTGCCAGACTGCACCATGCCCGCGACAGTCGTACGCCGTACGTCCCTCATTGATTTCCGCGATAAGTCACACAGTGTTGGTAGTCTACTAGACTGACAGCTCTACGCAAACGCCGATGCGTTAAAAAATATAAAATAAATAAATCCGCTGCTCACTATTACCAAGTGCAGGCCATCAGTCACGGAGTTGTCTGTAGCGAGACGTGATGTCTCACATTTCGAATTCTCGTCACACTATTAGACGCTGTGGATCTCGCAGTCCTGAAGTCTCTAAACATTTCCGAAAGTCTTATCCGACTAGCTCCAGCAACTACTCGGCGTACAAAGTCTGTTGATTCTAATCAAAAATCAAATGTTCAAATGTTTGTAGACCTTATGGGACTTAACTACAGGGTCATCAGTCCCTAAACTTACAAACAACTTACGAACTAGCTAATACTAAGGACGACACAAATATCCATGCCCGCGGGGGGATTCGAACCCCCGGCCGTAGTGGCCGTGCAGACCGTGTCTGGAGCGCCTCAGTCCCCTCGGCCACCTCGGCCGGCTAATTCTAATCTTGTGGCCACAATCACGTACGGAATCACACGAATCACCGGAGTACAAGTGGCAGCTCTGCCAATTCGCGGCTCTTCCATACCTTGTATGCGTGACATTGTCACCATCTGTATGACTGCATACCGATGTCCGCCTCCGTAGCTCAGCGGTAGCGTCGCTGACTACCACGCAGGAGGCCCGGGTTCGCTTTCCGGCAGGGGACTGGCTTTTGTGTGTTGTCCTAATCATTGTCATCTCATCATCATTGGCGTCAAATAAAAAGACTTATACTAAGGCGTCCGAACAATCCCACAAGGGATCTCCCGCCAAAAAAGCCATACGCTCATTACCATTTTTTGCACACCGATATTAGATGTTTTTGTCACCTTGGTGTAACATGATTGTTTCTTACGTCATTGGCGCAACAGTATCATAAGATTTACATTTGAAGTCAAAGTGTGAGGACGGAGTGTACTTTCCTATTTGCCGTCAATAGCAATTGTGACGAAAACAAATAACAACTTTGATAACCAAGTTGCTGGTCCCGTCGTCCAATATGTTGGAACTTCTTCAATAGTAATTTTGTTACAATTCTAGCATACTAATATCATCTATAACACGCATTTTAAAAGGATTATAATTCCATATTTCTTAACGAACACAATCAGTTTTCTGCAATATCGCAAGACAACATCAGCTTTGATAAACGTAACAAACGACCTGAAGCTTGCGATGGATAAACAAGAGGCAACTACGAGGATTACTCACAAAGTAGTGTACTTCTGCGTCTGACGCCGCTAGGCGCACACCGATTGCGTGTAGTTATGTGTGTGCGTGCTCGGCAGGTCAGTCGGCATCCAGCCGTAACAATATCGACGTCTCTGCCCTTCTGGTTTTTTCGGCATACGAATTTTAAATGTGCGCTGCACATGAAAATCCCGCCAGTTGTGAGGTTTTTGTTGGCAAAAAAGCTAAAACTTACGGCTATTTATTGTGAACTGTGCGAAGTGTACGGAAATAACAAGTCCCTACACTTCTCTAAGCAGCTGACTGCAAACAGCGGGCAAACTGAAGAGCGCCTCGGCGGCTATTATGGTGGGAAACTTCCGCGCGAATCTTAAATGTACGTGAGGCTCTTCTGAGTAGAGGGTGTATTCATTCGAGTTAAGCCGCGAAAACTATGTCTCATTTAAATATATAACTACAAAACAACTTCAGACTCTTTGCATATACAGGAACTATCGGTTGTGCGCAAATTTATTACACATACGGTGTAGAAATCGACCAACAGCTTTTCTTCTTTCTAACTAAATCGAATTATAAGCTTTAGATTTTTTGAAGTTCTAAGATGGAATTTATCGTCAGACTCGGTCTTCTGGCCCTCTGTCAGTATATTCTATGATGGTCAAACTTTTGTATGAACACTAATTTCGGGAGAGTTTCACAATACTTTACGTCTTTTTTTGAATGCCTGCTTTATTCGCCAATATTTATACATTTTATACCATCTAAAATGAAACAGAGCTGTCTGAAACAGCTAATGTTAAAAATCGACTTTGAAAATGAAATATCCCATCCGATACATAACTGTAAAATAGCTTCTTACCTTGTGAATACAGCAAGCAGCCACTACCTAATTGTTTTAAGACGTGAAGTATGCCATAACGTTTCCTTAACTAGGTGCACGTAACGTTACTATTAGGATATTGAGCAAGAATATTAGCATTTTTAATGCTGTAAACCAAATACTTTAAGAAAGCATGAACTGCTCAAAAGTTAGCACCTGTCATCATAAGGTTCAGCTTCACTATGTGCATCCAGTGTGACTATGTGTCATTCATATATGGAACTATACGCAGTTCTGCAAACCCCTTTCAGTTGTTATACCTATATATAAGCAGATGATGTTTAAATTCTGACCGGCCGCGATGGCCGACGGGACTTCGGCGTGCCAGTCATGGTCTGCACGGCCACTACGGTCGGGGGTTCGAATCCCCCCTCGGGCATGGATATTTGTGCCGTCCTTAGTGTTAGCTAGTTCGTAAGTAGTTTGTAAGTTTAGGGACTGATGACTCCGTAGTTAAGTCCCATGAACTGTACAAACATTTGAACATTTTGTTTAAATTCTATGTTACAAATTGCTAATATTAATTTCATAAACAAAAATTCGAACTGCAGTGACATAACTGATTTCTTGCCCCCAATATTCATTTTACACATAATAAAATGAATCTTTTCGAACTTCCTGTTCACCATTACTGCCTCTAGAACCTCGTTTTTAAGAGCTATCAGCATTGTAAAAGCCTGTTATTTATTTCATTCAATCCTATATTGTCTTGACTGACAGCCTGTTAAGCAAGAGTGGTAGGGCTACTTGTATTCCTGAGAAATATCATATGCTTACTAGATTTCAGCAAAGTCGTTGACATGAGCGCTTGCTTTAGGTATAGCTGTAACATCCGTCTCTTTGAAGATATTTTATCATCTTACACGCAGGTTTACTGGCAACGTGCTAAGACGCGCGATGATTTTCATACACTCTATCCCTTCAACTCTGTTCCCAACGTACAACATCCCTCGTATCATTCCTCGATCTTTTGTCTGAACAACAAAGCAGAAATACTCCTTCTTATTAGAGCCTTTCTGTGCCTCGCCATCGCTCAGACGCTTTTTCGAAGTCCTTTGGAGTACGAGGAACCAGATTCTGGGACAGCCTCCCTTAATATATCCGGGAACTGAATAATAATGCTAGCTTGAAAAGAGAGTTAATGGAACATCTACTGAAGCAACGATAACGTCAATCCTTGATCCCCTACGCTCATATTACACCGTCACAAACATATTTGCTACCAATTTTCTCCGAATGCTCTGTAGAGGTACAGTTTCCTATCTTCGTTCCTCCAGAACTCGCCATGTGATAATTTACACGTACCGTAATAAATTCTACGAAGCTTTAAACACCTGATATTCATTTTGGAATGTCCTTCATTATCGATCATCGTTTCTATAAAAACTTAATTATGTAATACGGCCCAGATATGCCCAACATAAAAGAAAACAATAGTTTTATTTATTTGTTTTTTTATTTAGCCTGATCGCATTAGGGCAATCAGGCCCGCTCTTACTATTTTTTTACATTTTCTTTACCAACGATACAACACTAATTTTAATATGGCAACAATTAGTGTTAATTAGTGTTAATAATATAATTTAAATAGATTGAATACATGTTATGACGCTGCAGATGAAGAGTACAGACTAAAATCTAAAAAGTCATACTGCCAGTACTACTCAAACAGTTTCTACTGCTGCCGCTGTACCAATGGAGTATTAACTGTGATACTGGGAGATACAAAATGTAGCTTTACAAATGAATAAGAAACTGGAACAGTTTGTTCCAGTAATGTGCGTGTGCTTGCGAATGCTTTGTTTCATACACGACTGGTTAAACAGCCTTGTTCCCGACCGTTGCCTGGCCACAAGGGGTAGGATATAATAATTAATTCAAGTGGCTCAGGGGCCTAACCTACTCTAGTTTCATTTTTTACGTTGATTAAGCTTTTATATACAAAGAGAACAGTTACATTGATTTTATAGTATGCCATCTTTGTTTTCTGTTTCATTATACAAGTTAACATTTACTAATTTGTTTTTTTGTATTTTGGTCTCTTTGTATCACGAATTTCCCTGAAAAAGAGAGAGAGAGAGAGAGAGAGAGAGAGAGAGAGAGAGAGAGAGAGAGAGAGAGAGAGAGAAAGAGAGAATACAATAGTGCCAGTGGATCTTTTGTTATTTTATTGCCTTTTAGTGTCACTGTTTGTTTAATGCTGTAATTCCGATATTTTAATGTGATATTCTTTATATGTGATTATGCAAGTTTTAAAATATTTATGGCAAAATAACAAAAAGGAAATTTTGTGTGATGGGTTAATTCGTCACCTGTTAAGGTGACGTTTGTAACTTCAGTGTGTCATGAATCTACCAGGTTGATTTGCGATGAAAAAAATGCAGTGGATAGAATGAGGATCACAACAAAAATAAAAAATAAATCAGAATTATTAGTCACACATAAATACAAGATCAAGTATAAAACAAATCGTGGGCCAATCAAAGGAAGACACGTAATAATAAAATAAGGCAAAAGAAGTACAAAAAGACAAATATAATGAAGGTGTCTGGGCGATGAAAAACAAAACTGAGCAATTAAAAAGAAAACACACAATTTACACGGGCAATGAAACCACTCACGAGGTTTAACTTTGCGTATGATTAATGAAATACTGGGCATATACAAAATATTTTGGATTCAATCAGGATTTGAACATTGAACACTAGATTAATTTACGCTGCTTAGCACGCGTAGACTGGACTGTCTGCATGGGTTGTTTCTACTTCTAAATATAAATTTTTCATAAATTTAGCTTTAAAAATGCTTTCATCATCGAGTATTTTAAAACAGCTTCCCACCGCTATTGCACCACTGATGGCAGAATTCTAAACATCCCGAAACACATTTTTTTAAGTTCTGACCATGGTTCGAAATCCAAATTTTCGCATGTCTAGCATCAAAATAGTCTTAGTAGCACCCTTATAAAATTGTCCCTTATTTCAAACGCATAATAGTTGAATTTCCAAAAATATCGAAACACGTGTTTTTAAAATTCCAATCAAGTATCCAACGTTTTTTATCTTTGCTTAAAAATTGCCTGAATACCAACGTATTTTCAAAAAACCGTTTATCCCCTCTTTCACCCCGTTAAGGATGGGAATATCGAAAAATCGCTGATGCCTGCAGTATAAGATAAACAACGTCTACAAATTTCAAGTTTTTATCGTATGTAGATTCACTTTCCAGTGCCGTATTCTTTCAGAGACAGATCGAAAACGCGAAATTTCTTTCTTATGCTTTGACGCTGTTCTTAGTAGTTGTACTTTTCAAACTGCAATATGCACTCACTTTTCTTCATTAGTACTCTCAGAAAAACAACTGAAGAATGTGCACCACGTTTCGCTCGCTGTATACAACCTGTTTGCTATTATAATGTCAAAAGTCATCTCATGTGTTCAGTTCGAATTTCATATAAGTATACGACTTTCAACCACTATGTCTTCCATCCTGTTATAGCTATCGACAAGGAACAGCTATGGTGAACAACGGGAGACTCTGTATTACATCAACACAGAGAGAGGTCGTTTGTCTCCATTGTATAGCTTTTTCTGAAGAGCAAAATATTGACACGCACACGTAGAATTTTATATGAGTCGGTAACTTTCAACTCGCATATCTTCCATCCCCTTACCGTTATCAACCGTCTACCACTATAGTGCACAATAGGAGACTGATACCTGCTACCACATACAAACACTATTCGTTTGCAATGTTTGCTACAGAGTGAAATATAGGCACAAAATCCTTAATTTTTATACATATTAAGATTAAGATTCATCTAATCCTAATAATACGGAACGTTAAATATACAGCGAGAGAGAGAGAGAGAAGAGAGAGAGAGAGAGAGAGAGAGAGAGAGAGAGAGAGAGCAATGTGGAGAGATAATTACAGCACAATTTAATATCTAGCGTTCAGTTTAAAACATAACATATATCGCATACGTTTACAAAAGATATAAAAATTGTTGTGTTGCCTTGCTCTTAATGAGGAGCTCTCAGTTTTACCCATTTTTTACACTTTTGTATTCACACGGAATAGCACGGTATGCACTCGCTCGCTTTACTCTTTGCGTGACACTTAAGGAGAACACAAAAGGCACGCGTTCATTGGGCGGGCGTCCCTTTTGGGCTGTGAGGAGCCTGGGAGGGCGCTGGCGGCGTCGCGTCGTGGGTGGGCCAGCGGCGTCGGCGTCGGACGGCTGCGTGGGCGGCGTCGGCTTTAGTCGCGGGTTTAGGAGAGCCTCCTTAAAAGGCTGCCTTTAGCTAATTTTGGAATGTTTCTCGGTATTTTCTGCGCTGTTTGGACCCTTTGTTTTCTTTCCACAGGTCTGTTCATAACTTTACTCGCTACTTCTGCGTTTCTGTGATGACCTGGTTGCTATTAGTCACATAGTGGCTTTTCATTTTGGCCTCGAAGAGGTCCAACCGTCAGGGACGACAAGCTCTGTGATGGAGATAGCTCGTGGGTCCCTCCTATTGATCAATTCCTATATTTTTTTGTTTTGTTTTTACATGTTTCCCAAATTATGCCACGTTGTCCGCACGAGAATCGGTGCTCCAATGTGTCCTCTCCGTTACAGACACCGAATTGTACGAGTTTGTCTGCTTTATCCTTGGCAGCCTCTCGTTTGTGTGTACAGTCCGGTGCACTGCTTTTTACCACGAGTCTTTGGTGTGGGATGGCGTCGCTTTTTCCGACATACTCTTCCAGACTCGTGGCCAGTCGAAGTCTGGATGCTTTCTTTCTAGTTTGGTTTATGGCGGTAATCGCCTGTAGCACTCGGGTTCTGTACTTAGGCTATCACATAGTTTCCGTCGTTTATGAACTGCGTTATGTGTCACATCTTGAACCGTATGTTCTAATGTTTGTAAAACTTATGGGACTTAGCCGCGGGGTCATCAGTCCATAACCTTACAAACTACTTATCTAACTTATACTAAAGACAGCAAAAACATCCATGTCCGAGGGGGGATCCGAACAGCCGGCAGGGAACGCACTCGCGGATCCTAGCATAGCGCCTCAATGCGCTCGGCCGTTCCGCAGCGGCTGAATGGTATGTGCCTGGCGTAGACTGGGGCTTTTTTGGAATGCGGCCTGTAACCTCTGACGAGAGTGCTGGTGGTGCTGTCCTCGTTTCTTTCCTTGGTTTTCAGCTGTCTGTGGATCAGTAAAGCAGCGCATTTCTTTTTCACGTCAGTAGTATAGCAAAGGGCATACCGCATCAACGAGAACCGCCCGTCTACATTACTGTCATCCATGCCAGGTACCGTTACCCCCACAGCCCTCCACCATCGGCCACTTGCTCGACCCCCGATCAAATGACGCTTCCTCCTTCGAACAATAACGCACTTCTCAGAAGGATAGCATGATTGACATCGAATATGTAGTTGCACTTAACACACGAATGACGTAAACAGCCGCCTCCACAAGAGGGCACATGCGTGAGTACCACGCTGCCTCCGCCTCCGCCATCCCCGCCGCCAGGCCATCCACCACCGCTCCCGATAATTTTTTATTGCTAATTTGCATATCGAATTAATTGCAACGTCCTGCGTTATTGCATTAATAATTAGAACAATCCGTTTTCTCACAGAAATCGTCAGTGAGAAACAGTAGATGTCTTATTGTTCACAAGTAATGTTTAACAATTGTTTATAAGCAAATACCAGTAAACTCAAGGGAATTGTATGTGCATTAAATTCAAGCGCTTTTGGCGGTAGATCGAATGGGGGAACAGCAACGTGATAGGGGGGTCACGTAGGGAAACTGAATCAAAAGTCCTGGCTTCGAAAGCTGGTCAGACCCATCCATCAGTTAATTTTCTATGGTGGGAAGAATAATTTATAATTTTCACCGCTGTCATTGCATTGAAATGCAATTGAAGGAGCTAATAAAAAACCTACGTACACTTATCCATAATTATTTAAAAACTATTATAATCAGAGTCAAACATTTGGCACTACTAAAAAAAATGAAAAGTGTTCCCTTTTCGGACCTCATTCGCCACCTTAGGTGTCTGAGTAAAATAATTGTATACTACATGTTGCTTCTTATCTAATTTCCATATAAACTGTGTTATGCATTAACATTTTCCGGAAGATCATTAAGTTTTCTCGGAATCGGTACCTAGAGTTTAAGCAACGTAACACATTGAACCTTAATTACAATGCTAAGGGAGTGTGTACTCTAAGTGTTGTATAACCTACGTACTTTTCTTGACAATTTGTTATAAACAATTCTAACCAAACTCAAACATTTAGGACTATAAAAAATGTTCCGTCTTTTGGAACATCTCTGACAGTAGTGTTGACAAGTTTGAGCTGTGAAGCGCACAGGGATGCAGGAGATAGCAATAAACTTCTATAGAATTATAAGGAAAGGAAGAGAATGAATCAGAGTACATCCAACGAATATCCATTATTTACGACATATTTGGTTTTTAAGTTCAACAGACTGTAGTTTCCAGCGAGACTTGCATTTTCTATTACGATTAATAAATCACAGGGCAATCTATTCAATACTGTGGATTGTAATTGATATGCCCATGTTTCTCACACGGACAACTTTGTCACATGCTGAGGGGTGGGCTCACCAAAGAAAATTATTCATATTATATCCTGAACAAGTAACAAGAAATATTGTTTATAGTAATGTTGCGAATGTAATGAATGTTACATATCTTTTGTATTTTCCTTAATATCTTTGTTTTAATATTGTACTCAAAATTTTGTACATTAAATATTCTCTGATAAATATAACGTGTTATTAGACTAACGGAGATGGAGAGACATAAAAATAAATAAATAAATACCGGGGCAACGCCAGGTTTCCAGCAATTTTATAGGTTTCCGAGAATGAGTTAACATTTCCTTTTGACGTAATGTTACGAGTAAAACCAACACGGAAGTGTCAGGGCCACAACACAAAATTTCCACTAGTACCATTGAAGGTTGAAACCCCGATACTAATTTCCAGTCCAGTGCCAGCTGTCACCAGTGCCACATCGTTACAGCGCTAAATATCTGAATTTAATTTGTGTCAAATTTAATTTGCCAGTCTAGTTCATTTTCGTTAGTACTTCTGTTTTAAGAAGTTTATTCCCGCGTACTTCCAGATTTCGTTTGTACTAATGTTTTAATAGTTTATTCTATCGTATTTGATAAATACCGTTGTTTAGTCTTCGTCTTTGACCGGTGTATTTCAAAACAAGTCAGAGACCGTTACTAAAGCTCGTTATCAGTCAGTCCAATGCCAGCTGCCACCAGTGCCGCATTAACAGCGCCAAGCTGCCGGACTCAGTTTTGCTCATTTGACAGTGTAGCTACCACTGACCACAGCTCAGTCAGCAGCCAGCCGCCTTCATTAGAGTACTAGGCTTCTTTAAAGTTGATTATTTAATTTTCTAGTTTCTGCAGTTAATTGTATCGATAGGATGGATAGGATGTGTGCCTGCTGTGTGCGGACGCAGGAGGAGTTGGCCACGGTTCGCGAACAGCTGAGCGTGCTGTTGGCTACGGTCAGCCGTCTTCAGGCTGCTGTCTCGGGGTGCAGCGATGGTGGGGAGTCTGGTGCGTCGAGTAGGACACCTCAGGTGTCTCACGCATCGCTCTCTGTCCCTGCTACCGAGGCACCTTCAGGTGTACCGGACGTCGTCGAGCCGCCTTCTCCGCAAGGGGAGTGGCGGGTTGTACGGCGTTCGCGTCGTTCGAGGCGGAAGACCAATGTGGAGGCTGGACGTCCGTTCGCGCCCGTTCGTCCTGTGAGTGGATGTGTGGGCACTCCTTCAGCGGGGTCCGAGCAGGTGCACGGGGGGAGGGGATTATTAGTTATAGGGAGCTCCAATGTTAGGCGCGTGATGGAGCCCCTTAGGCAGATAGCGTCCAGATCTGGAAGGAATTCCAACGTGCACTCGGTATGTCTGCCGGGGGGCCTCATCCGAGATGTGGAGGCGGCCTTGCCGGCGGCTATCGAGGGTGCGGGGTGCAGTCGACTGCAAGTCGTGGCTCACGTCGGCACCAATGACGCTTGTCGCTTGGGTTCTGAGGACATCCTCAGGTCCTACGAGCGGCTGGCGGAATTGGTGAAGGCTGCTGCCTTCGCACGCGGGGTGCAAGCAGAGCTGTCGATTTGTAGCATTGTTCCCAGGGTTGATCGGGGTCCTTTGGTTTGGAGCCGAGTGGAGGGTCTGACCCGAGGCTTCGCCGACTCTGTGACAGTCATGGCTGCAGATTTCTGGATCTGCGTTATCGGGTGAGGAATTGTAGGGTGCCCCTAGATAGATCAGGGGTGCACTACACTAAGGAAGCGGCTACTCGGGTAGCAGAGTACTTGTGGAGTGCACATGGGGTTTTTTAGGCTAGGCGCTAACTCTGATGAGCACTCGCCTGTCAGCATTCAAACAGCGAATTCAGGCCACGTTCGGAACAAAAATTCGAACATAAAAATATTAGTTGCGAACTTACAGAGTATTAGAAACAAAGTTCCCGAATTTGCAGCGCTGCATGGAAGTTATTGCGCTCAGATAGTTTTAGGCACCGAAAGCTGGCTAAATGATGATGTGGCAAGTTCAGAAATATTTAGCGAAGCGTGGAATGTATATCGGAAAGATAGATCTGATACAACTGGAGGAGGAGTGTTCATCGCTGTGGACAAAGATATTGTTTCTACGGAGATATATGTTGAAAGTAACTGTGAAGTTATCTGGGCACGTATAACAGGTCTAAAAGAAGTAAAGTTAATAGTTGGGTGTTTTTACCGGCCCCCTAGTGCTGCTGTAGCAGTTTTAGAATCATTCAAGGAAAGTCTACACCAGGTAGTGCATAGGTATCCGGGCCATGTAATATTAGAGAAATATGTGCCAGTAAAGACGATTAAGGATGGAAAAGATCCACCGTGGTATAATAGTAATGATAGAAAGCTGCTGAGAAAGCAAAGGCTGTTCCACTCTCGATTCAAAAAAGAACACGCAAATGATGACAGGCAAAAGTTAGTAGAGATTCGCGCGTCTATAAAAAGATCGATGCGTGAAGCATACAATAATTATCACAGCCATACCTTAGCAAAAGATCTTTCAGAGAACCCGAAAAAATTCTGGTCCTATGTAAAATCGATAAGCGGGTCAAAGCCCACTATCCAGTCACTAGTTGATCATTCCGGGGCAGTAATAGAAGAAAGCAAACGGAAAGCTGAAGTTCTAAATTTAACCTTTAAGAAATCTTTCACGCAGGAGTACCGCACAAATATACCATCATTTGATCAACGTACTAATTCTGAAATTGGGGACATAGCAATAGGTATTTCCGGTGTAGAGAAGCAGCTGAGAGAGCTAAATACGAAAAAGTCTGCTGGTCCGGATGGAATACCAGTTCGGTTTTACAAAGACTTTTCTGCGGCCTTGGCCCCCTACTTAGCTCGCATTTATAGCGAATCTTTAATTCAGCGCAAAGTTCCTAGTGATTGGAAAAAAGCGCAGGTGACTCCCGTGTATAAGAAAGGAAAGAGAACTGACCCATACAATTACAGGCCAATATCGTTGACATCGGTTTCATGTAGCATATTCTCAGTTCGAATACAGTAAATTTCCTTGAAACGGAAAAGCTTCTTTCCATGAATCAGCACGGGTTTAGGAAACATCGTTCATGTGAAACTCAGCTGCCCATTTCTCCCATGACATCTTGCGAGCCATGGATGAAGCGCGACAGGCGGATTGTGTTTTTCTCGACTTCAAAAAGGCGTTCGACGCGGTGCCACATTGCAGACTGCTAACGAAGATACGAGCTTATGGAATAGGTTCACAGATTTGTGACTGTCTGGAAGACTTCGTAAGTAATAGAACGCAGTGTTCATCAGAGACGAGTGTATCGTCAGGCGTGCCCCAGGGGAATGTGATAGGACCGCTATTATTTTCTATCTATATAAATGATCTGAGGGACAGAGTAAGTTGTAATTTGCGGCTGTTTGCTGATGATGCTGTGTTGTATGGGAGGGTGTCGTCTGTAACTGACTGTAATAGCATACCGGTTGACTTAGACAAAATTTCTAGTTGGTGCGAAGAATGGCACTAGCTCTCAATGTAGAAAAATGTAAGGTGATGCGCATGAGTAGAAAAAACAATCCTATAATGTTCGAATACAGCATTAGTAGTGAGCTTCTTGATTCCGTCGCGTCGTTCAAATATCTAGGCGTAACATTGCAGAGCGATATGAAATGGAACGAGCATGTAAGGACAATTGTGAGTAAGGCAGACACAGCCGACTTCGTTTTATTGGGAGAATTTTCGGAAGATGTACTTCACCTGTAAAGGAGACCGCGTATAAAACGCTTGTACGACCACGTCTCGAGTATTGCTCAAGTATTTGGGATCCGCAGCAGATCGGTTTGAAGGAAGACATAGAGGCGGTTCAGAGGCGAGCAGCTAGATTTGTTACCGGTAGGTTCGACCAATGCGCGAGTGTCACGGAAATGCTCCGGCAACTCAATTGGGGATCGCTGGAAGAAAGACGACGTTCTTTTCGTGAATTTTTGTTAAGTAAATTTAGAGGGCCGGAATTTGAAGCTGAGTGTAGTACGATCTTGCTGCCGCCTACTTACATTTCGCGTAAAGATCACAAAGACAAGATAAGAGAAATTAGGGCTCGTACGGAGGCATATAGGCATTCTTTTTTTCCTCGTTCAATTTGGGAGTGGAATAGGAAAGGAAATGCCTAGTAGTGGTACAGTGTACCCTCCGCCACGCACCTTACGGTGAATTGCGGAGTATGTATGTATGTAGAAGATGATTTTATTGCGCACAGTGTTTCTTATGTAGAACTGCAAATATTGTAGAATGAAACTTTCACTTTGCAGCGGAGTTTGCACTCATATGAAACTGTTATGTGGCTAAGCCATGTCTCCACCATATCCTTTCTTACATGAGTGTTAGTCTTTCAAGTGTCGCAGGAGAACTTCTGTGAAGTTTGGAAAGTAGAAGGCGAGGTACTGGCAGAAGTAATGTTATGAGGGCAGGGCGTGCGTCTTGTCGGTATAGCTCAGTGGTAGAGCTCTTTTCCGCGAAAAGGCAAAGGTCCTAGGTTCGAGTCCCGGTTCCGGCACACATCTGCCAAAAAGTTTCATATCAGCGCACACTCCGCTGTAAAGTGAAAGCTTCATTCTACTATCTTTGCAGTTCTACATACGAAAGTTACACTGCGCGCAATAAAATCAGTACGGAGGTTTCAAGCTGCAGTGGTACTAGTGGAAATTTTGTGTTGTGGCCCTCACGCTCACTTCCGTGTTGGTTTTACTCGTAACATTACGTCAAAAGCAAATGGTAACTGATTCTCGGAATACCTATAAAATGGTATTAAAAACTAGCTGAAAACCTGGCGTTGACCCGGTATTTATTTATTTATTTATTTTTATGTATCTACGTCTCCTTTTTTTTCTGGGCAAAGGTCCCAGGTTCGAGTCCCGGTTCCGGCACGCAATTTTAATCCGCCCGGAAGTTGCAAAGATTGTGTCAGTGGCCCTTGGTGTCGAGTGGACACGTATGTGAGCAGTTGGTACGCCTGCGACAGGTGCGGTACTGGCACGACGGCAGTGAGCAGCACCAGGACGCGGCCTCGCTGGAGGTGGAGCTGTCGCCGGACGCCGAGTTCACGCTGCCCGGCTACCTGCAGGGCCGCCACCGCTTCGCGCTGCACGTCAACGTGACGCCCGTCAACGACCCGCCGCTGCTGCTGCTGCCGCCCGGCAAGACGCTGCGTCTCGCCCAGGTGGGTTGCCTGCCCTGCCCTGCCTAGGTATACACCTCGCCTCGCCTCGTCCCTCCTCGCCACTATATTGCCGCCTCGCCTGCGCGCCTGCATGATGAATGGCGCGCCGCGCGCATTCGTTTCCGTCGCGTCTGGCGCAACCTCCGACCCCGCCCCTCCCTCTGCTGCTGCCGCTGTCCTCGTTTCTCACACCTGGGGAAAAACGCGCGGGGATACGTGTCTGGCAGCTTCCGCCGGGGAAGTGTCACTTTGCTGCTCCCCAGGGACATCCGTCTGACGAGCGCCTCCATTGTGCTCCGTAATGCGTGCACGTTTAGAGTGCCACTGCAGCACACCAGCCCGAGAAATATTTTATTGTTTACAACCAGGTGCGTTATTACTTGGGTTCAGTATTATAACGTATCCTCACAGAGCTATAAAACTAGTCATTGCCATTATTATCGTCACTCACATACATACTCCGCGAGTTTGTATAACTCTACCAATCGTTCCATTTACAGACAGAGCGAGGGAAAGGCGGCTGTTTATAAACTACTGTATCTGTCCCAGTTTTCCTTAACATGTATTCGTCATCGATACGTAAAATGTACGTTCCCAGTTGTTGTTCTGCGGTCAACAACAAACGCCAGTGTTCTAAATTTTCTTACAACTGATCGTTTTTACATCTACATTTCCGTACATATACCAAAAACCACCATACGGTGCATGGTGTAGCGTACGTCGCACCACTACTGCTCATTTCCCTTTCTGTTGGACTCAGAACGAGAAAAAATCGTCCATGTGCTTATACCTTCCTACCATCAAATGTTCAAATGTTTGTATAGCTTATGGGACTTAACTATGGGGTCATCAGTCCCTAAACTTACGAACTGCTGGCCGCGGTGGCCAAGGGGACTGAGGCGCTCCAGTCACGGTCTGCACGGCCACTACTGTCGGGGTTGGAATCCCCCCTCAGGCATAGATATTCGTGCCGTCGTTAGTTAATTCATAAGTAGTTTGTAAGTTTAGGGACTGATGACCCCGTAGCTAAGTCCCATAAGCTATACAGAGATTTGCTTTGCTTTACTTACGAACTAGCTAACACTAAGGACGTCACAAATATCCATGCCCGAAGGGGGATTCGAACCCCCGACCGTAGTGGCCGTGCAGATCGTGACTGGAGCGCCTCGGCCACCGCGGCCGGCTCCCTACCATCCCTACTTCCTCCTGCCTTATCTTTATGGTCCTTAAGCGAAATGTAAGTTGGCGGCAGTAGAATCCCTCTGCAGTTACCTTCAAATGCTGGCCCTCTGCATTTCCTCAATAGTTTCATGAAGAAACGTCGTCTTCTCTCCAGAAAGATCTTCGTGTCACTCGTATGCAGTAATAAATTCCTTTAGACCAATCTAGTACGGATTGCAGACGTTTGAACAGTACTCAGTGGATTGCACTAGTGTTCCGTACGCCGTCTACTTGTCAGGTGAACCACATCTTCCCAAACATCACTCCAAGTTAACCATCCCCCTTCCCGGTAACTGTACTAATGCTACCTCCATTTCATATGATCTGTAGCGTTACGCCGGGATATTTAAACGACGCTAATGTGTCAAATACCTCTACTAAAACTGCATTAGAACATTATGACATTGCTTTCCCTCTCCGTCTGCATCACATTAAATTGCCTTATACTTAGAGCTATCTGTCATTCATCATAAACATTTTGTCTAAGTCATCACGTGTCTTACTACAGTCGATACCTTCCTCTACATAGCTTCAGCGAACTGCCGCAGATTGCCTGCTTCCTCACCGTCTAACCACTTGTGTATATAGGAAATAATAATCTTTCTATCATACTTGCCTCCTTGTTTCTAATGAACACTCGCTGTCAAAGATAACGTTCTGGCTTCTGTTATATCATGGAACACATTCCACATGCTCGTACCTTCGTTAGCAGTGTGCTGTGCAGCGCTGTGTCAAACGCTTTTCCGACATCCAGAAGTTCGTCGTCTCCATGTTACACTTTATCCATGGCTCTCAACATATCATCCGAAGCTAGTTTGACACTAACGATATTCCTACAGCCATGCTGATCCATGGATAGAAGCTTTCCTGTTTCAAGGGAATTTATTATTTTTGAGTTGAGAACATGTTCAAGAATTCTGCAGCATACCGATGTTAATGATATTGATCTACAATTATAAGCGTTTATTCTTTTACCTTTCTTATGAACAGGAGTCACCTGCGATTTTTCCAGTCGCATGGGACTTTGTGCTCTACGAAAGATAAATGCAACCTACGTAAGGGGAGAGTGTTGTAGAGTACTCTTTGTAACCATATACACAAAATAAAATAAAATCTTCTACCTCACTTTTTGTAAGCAAAGGGCCTTATCTGAGACGCCGTTACTGGACCAAGCAGTCCGTTCTAGACTGTTTTTATATTTAAAAAAATAATAATTAAAAAATGGGGAAAATTGAAGGCTGCTGTTTCGTAAAGGAATCAGGAATGTTTCCAAAAATATATCAAAGATTTTGCAAGTACGGGCCGTTTATAATGATCTGACAGAGAACTCGGGCTATATTCTACCCCCTCCCCCGTCCCTTTCCCATCTGCCGTTCATCCGCTCAACCGCTCGCCCGCTACAGCTCATACACTACGTGCTTGCACGCTTTAGTTCACCAATCGGTTAGTAATACTAGAAAACAATGCAACATATCGAAGTATTTTTTCATACTAATATGAGATTCAATATAAAGCTACCTGAAGCCATCGTTGCAAAATAGTATATTGTTAACTAGATTTTTTCCAAAACATCATCATCAACATATTTCTATAACAGTTCCTTTCATATCATAAAAAGGTAAATAGTCAATTAAAGAATACAGGCCCCTCCCCCCCAAAAAAGTGCAAGTTTTACAAAGTCATTCTTTGATACGATTAACAAAATCTAAAAAATATTTAATAACATGATATTAAAACTCTTCCTGAAGAAAACAGACCAAAAACCATTCCTCTAGATCGATCCTCTGAGCACCTTAGCCAAGTTTCGAAAAGGCCTTAAAATCAATAACTATTGAATATTTTGGTTTTTGAACAATAGTTTTATTTGTACCATACTTACGGTAAATATTAAGTTTGGAAAAGTGAATGTTGACGACTTATAAGGTTTAATGTTTGTTAAGTTACTCCCATGAACCACAGACATTGCCGAGGTGGGGTGGCTTGCGTGCCTCAACGATGCAGATAGCCGTACCGTAGGTGCAACCACAGCGGAGGGGTATCTGTGGAGAGGCCAGACAAACGTGTGGTTCCTGAAGAGGGGCAGCAGCCTTTTCAGTAGTTACAGGGGCAACAGTCTGGATGATTGACTGAGCTGGCCTTGTAACATCAGCTAATGTGGCTTTGCCACACAGCTACTGCGAACGGCTGAAAGCAAGGGGAAACTACAGCCGTTACCTTTCCCGAGGACATGCAGCTCTACTGTATGAACATATGATGATGGCATCCTCTCGGGTAAAATATTCCGGAGGTAAAATAGTCCCCCATTCGGATCTCCGGGCGGGGACTACTCAGGAGGATGTGATCATCAGGAAAGACAGTACTGGCATTCTACGGGTCGGAGCGTGGAATGTTAGATCCCTTAATAGAGTAGGAAAATTAGAAAATTTAAAAAGGGAAATGGATAGGTTGAAGTTAGATATAGTGGGGATTAGTGAAGTTCGGTGGCAGGATGAACAGGATTTCTGGTCTGGTGAGTACAGAATTATAAATACAAAATCAGTTGGGGGTATCACAGGAGTAGGATTGATAATGAATAAGAAAACAGGAATGCGGGTAAACTACTATGAGCAGCACAGTGATCGCATTATCATTGTCAAGATAGATACGAAGCCAACACCGACAACAGTAGTACAGGTTTATATGCCAACTAGCTCTGCCGATGATGAGGAAATCGAAGAAATATATGAGGAGCTAAAGGAAATTATTCAGACAATTAAGGGAGAGGAAAACTTAATTGTTATGGGAGACTGGAATTCGGTAGTAGGACAAGGAAGGGAAGGGAAGATAGTAGGAGAATATGGTCTGGGCAAAAGGAATGAAAGAGGGAGCCGCCTGGTAGAATTTTGCACGGAACATAATTTAGTTATAACAAACACCTGGTTCAAGAATCACAAAAGAAGGTTGTATACGTGGAAGAGACCAGGAGACACCGGGAGATACCAGATAGATTTTATAATGGTAAGACATAGATTTCGGAACCAGGTTCTACAGTGTAAGACATACCCAGGGGCATATATAGACTCTGACCATAACTTGTTGGTTATGAACTGTCGGCTGAAACTAAAGAAACTACAAAAAGGTAGGAAAATAAGGAGATGGGACCTGGATAAATTGAAGGAACCTGATGTTCTTAAGAATTTCAGAGGGAGCTTTAGGCAACAATTGACAGAAACAAGGGAAAATAAAACAGTAGAGGAGGAATGGGTAAAATTCAGAGATGAAATAGTGAAAGTAGCAGAGGACAAAATAGGTAGGAAGGCAAGACCTACAAAAAATCCTTGGATACCACAGGAGATACTAAATTTAATCGATGAAAGGAGAAAATATAAAAATTCAGTAAATGAAACAAGCAAAATGGAGTACAGACGACTAAGAAATGAGATTGACAGGAAGTGCAAAATGGCTAAGCAGGAGTGGCTAGAAGGCAAATGCAAGGATGTAGAAGAATGTATAAATAGGGGAAAAATAGATACTGCTTACAGGAAAATAAAGGAAACATTTGGGGACAAGAAAAGCAACACTACTAATATCAAGAACTCAGATGGGAAACCAGTTCTCAGCAAAGAAGGGAAAGCTGAAAGGTGGAAAGAGTATATAGAGGGGCTCTACAAAGGAAATGAACTCAGAGACAATATTGTAGGAAGGGAGGAGGATGTAGATGAAGATGAAATAGGAGATACTGTACTGAGAGAAGAATATGACAGAGCCCTGAAAGACCTAAGTCGAAACAAGGCCCCTGGAGTAGATGATATTCCCTCAGAGCTACTGAAGTCTCTGGGAGAACCAGCCATGACAAACCTGTTTCACCTGGTGTGTAAGATATATGAAACAGGTGAAGTACCCTCAGACTTCAAGAAAAATGTTATAATCCCCATTCCAAAGAAAGCAGGTGCAGACAGGTGTGAAAACTACAGAACCATCAGTTTAATAAGTCATGGTTGCAAAATATTAACACGAATTATATACAGACGGATGGAAAAGCTGGTAGAAGCCGACCTCGGGGAAGATCAGTTTGGGTTCAGGAGAAATGTAGGAACTCGGGAGGCAATACTTACTTTACGGCTTATCCTAGAAGATAGATTAAGAAAAGGCAAACCTACATTTCTAGCTTTTGTAGATTTGGAGAAGGCTTTTGACAATGTTGATTGGAATAAACTCTTTCAAGTTCTCAAGCAAGCAGGAGTAAAATATAGGGAGCGTAAGGTTATTTACAACTTGTACAAAAACCAGAGAGCGGTTGTCAGAGTTGAAGGGCATGAAAGGGATGCAGTGGTTGGGAAGGGAGTGAGACAGGGTTGTAGCCTTTCTCCAATGTTATTCAATTTGTACATTGAACAAGCTATAAAGGAAAGCAAGGAGAAATTTGGTGAAGGAATAAAAGTTCAGGGGGAAGAATTAAAAACATTGCGTTTTGCCGACGACATAGTAATTCTGTCAGATACAGCAAAGGACCTGGAAGAGCAATTGAACGGAATGGACAGTGTGCTGAAAGGTGCATATAAGATGAACATTAACAAGAGCAAAACTAGGGTAATGGAGTGCAGTGTAAGAAAATCAGGTGATGCTGAAGGTATTAGATTGGGAAACGAAGCAATAAAGGAGGTAGATGAGTTTTGTTACTTGGGCAGTAAAATAACAAATGATGGTCGCAGTACAGAGGATATAAAATGCAGAATGGCAATGGGTAGAAAAGCGTTTTTGAAAAAGAGAAATTTGTTAACATCGAATATTGATTTAAGCCTAAGGAAGTCCTTTCTGAGGGCATTTGTATGGAGTGTTGCCTTCTATGGGAGTGAGACATGGACGATAAACAGTGCGGACAGGAAGAGAATTGAGGCTTTTGAAATATGGTGCTACAGAAGAATGCTGAAGATTAGGTGGGTGGATCGCGTAACAAATGAGGAGGTACTGAACAGAATTGGGGAGAAAAGAAATTTCTGGCATACCTTGACTAAAAGAAGGGATAGATTGGTGGGACACATTCTTAGACATCAAGGAATTGTGAATTTAGCATTAGAGGGAAGTGTGTGGGGTAAAAATCGCAGAGGAAGACCAAGAGATGGATACAGTAAGCAGATTCAGACAGATGCAGGTTGCCGTTCTTATGTAGAGATGAAGAGGCTTGCTCAGGATAGGGTATTGTGGAGAGCTGCATCAAACCAGTCTTCGGACTGAAGACCACAACAACAACAACAAGCTTATGGGACTTAACTACGGGATCATCAGTCCCTAAACTTACAAACTACTTATGAACTACTTACGAACTAGGACGGCACAAATATCCATGCCCGAGGGGGGATTCGAACCCCCGACCGTAGTGGCCGTGCTGACCGTGACTGGAGCGCCTCAGTCACCTCGCCCACCGCGGCCGGCGACTTATAAGGAAACTAGTTTTTAAAGGTTTTATGTGTTTTTTTATATATATCAAAATGTGAAGAAGCAATAGATACATACAAAAACCAGGCCTATATATTTCTAATTTAACGTTTCACATCGGAGTAATCGCTTTTATTTATTTCAGAAAAACCGTTCTTTTACAACTTAATGTATTTTTTGGGGAAATTTCGCCATCTCGGCTAGAGTTTCATAAAATAGAAGTTGTATTTCAAATTTAATTTCCTATATGCTCATATTTTTAACTGTAGGTAATAATTTTTCCCTCACTTCTCTCTAATGCGTGGACTACAAGGTGTGGACAAAGATATATAGATGGTTCTGGCGAATTATGGGCCAGCATATTGATACAGAGTTCGTGTTGTCTACGGCTTCTGAAAGAATAGGTTTGAAGTTAAGTCGACAAGTTTCTGTTTATTTTCCTCTGAGGGCTGTTTTCAACTTGATGAGGCAGTCGAAGTAGTGTTTAGGCTATGGCGCACGCGGCTGTTTGTTTGGGTTGCTAGCTTGCGAAGGGTTCGTTTATGGTTGGCAGTACACATCTGCCTTCTAGGCGAGCAGCCCGGCAGGGCAGTGGGTAAGGGTACCTCGTCTTAATTTGTTGATGCAGCCTCCTGCACGAGGTAGTACAATATGGCCCCAGTATGGTGCTGCTTAGCGGACCAAATGAAAAGATCGACGTTTAGGTAGTGGAGGAGGTGGCGCCAAGGGCATGGGCGCGTGTTCGTCTTTTTGTTAAGCTTATGGGACTTAATTGCGGGGTCATCAGTCCATAAACTTACAAACTACTTATAAACTACCTTATACTAAAGACAGCACAAACAAGGGCACCCAAGCGAGGGGGGGGGGGATTCGAACTCCCGACGGTGAACGGCCTCGCACCTCATAGCAAAACTGTGGTGTCGCCCATCGTCTGCAGTGGTGGTGCTGCAACAAGTCCATAAACCGGTTGCAAGGCAGGATCTCCGGAGCTGCGGATGGGGGAGGCCAGGAAGTATATCGAGCTGGAGCTCGGGTGCAGGGCAGATGGGATAGTGAGGTTGTAGTCGGTTGCGATGCCTGTGACCATACGATAATTTATTCGGATGTCACAGAGCTGGCGGTCCTGGGACCAATGGACAAGCCCCGGAGGCCACCCTGCCTTGGGGCCAAAATCCTGGGCCCAAACTAGAGTTCAATGCATGTAATGTGAGGAGGTGGTGGTGGTGGTGGTCGTCGTGGTGGTGGGTACCTGGTTTTGCATCCCATCCTTGTCGCCACTTTTGTGTCTCGTTTCCGCCGGTTGTCGTAGGTGTCGGTGGCCGAATAGAAAGAGACCGACACAGGAATAAAGGATGCACGCGTGTGCAGGTACGGAGGTGACTAGCCAGTGGGTCAGCAGAAACTAGAAACACTAGACTAAAT
This sequence comes from Locusta migratoria, assembly GCA_026315105.1. NCBI lineage: Eukaryota > Metazoa > Arthropoda > Insecta > Orthoptera > Acrididae > Locusta > Locusta migratoria. Next base: position 433,984,535 of record CM048747.1, read on the forward strand.
TAGAACAAGTTGTATATTTCGTAGAAATAAGATAATACTTATCTTTTACAAAGTTCAAGACTGCAGAATGCTGATACATAGTTTAGATAGAGGCCTGCCTACTGATGATTCCCAGTGCCTATCCAAGTCTTAACTGGTGCCTATCTGATTCCCAAGTGGGCGATGCAGCAGTCGTGGCCACGAGCGGATTTGCTGCAGAGGGCGCTCGTGGCTGACGACGTAAAAACGCCGCATGGCGGCGCGCGGCGAAAGTACGTGGCGCGCACTTCGTACTTGTGCGATACCACACCTGGTGTTTGGGTGCAAGAGGGTCAGGAGTGTGCAAGGCTCATGTAGAATGGTATGAACTGATGAAGAATGTGAACGGCTCGTCGGGTGAGTTTCCGCGGCATATTTAACCATCTGGGCTTTAAATGTCAATGAAAGGCGCTCCGCCTACGTGTTTCGCTGGAGGTGAAATGGCGGACTGAAGAAGTGATGTATACCACTTGTGGACAGTAGGTCTCGAGTTCTTGATTCCAAAATTGTGGTATATTATCCATGACTAGAGTGGGTACACTGTAATGATTTATTTGTCTTTGAATGTAGCTCATCTCTAGGAAATACACCCTATTCTGTCAGTTCCTTCATGGAGGGTCCATTTTGTGTGCTTTTGTGGGTAGTCTGACCTAGCTACGCTACCAGATGATGTCACCCCTGTGCTTTAAGCTGCTAGTGTGGGGACCTGAGCGACGCCCGTGTGCCGGTGTGTGCAGGGCACGCGCAAGGTGCTGACGCGGTCGATGTTGCGCGCGGAGGACCCGGACAGCGGGCCGGACGAGCTGGTGTTCACGGTGCTGAGCCGCGACGCGGCGGGCGGCCACGTGGAGCGCACGCTGCAGCCGGGCCGGCCGCTGGCGGCGTTCACGCAGCGCGACCTGGACGCGGGCCAGGTGGCGTTCGCGCAGCCCGCCGGCGCCGCCTCCGCGCGCCTCGCGCTGCACGTCTCCGACGGCATCGAGACGAGCGCGCCCGCCGTGCTGCGCGTCGCCGCCTACCCGCTGCAGCTCACGCTCATCAACAACACCGGGCTCGTCATCACGCACAGGTAGGCGACCAGTCGCGCAACGCCCGGTGCTGCTCGCCGACGTCAGGCTCGCGCGGCTCTACCAGACTCTGCTGAAAGCAGCTGACCCCAGACCAGTGGCGGACGACGGCTGTCAGAGGTCTGGGGTGGCAAAGCAAAAAGAGGTCCCTCCACTTGCAAATACATGTAGTAAAACAATGCTTTCCAGATATTTGGAGCCCCCTCTCGCCCCCAACTTACAAACATGTAAATTAATATTGGATGTCAACAAATTTCTCTTCATTAGAAAGCCTCTCTTCCCATAACCATTCTGCATTTTATATCTTCACTTTTCCGCCATCTAAACTGACCAAAGTCCATAAATATTTTATCTCGTTTTCTAATGTGATTCCTTCAGCATTGCCTGATTTCTAGAATTCCTTTATACTTGTTTTGATGTAGTTAATGTTGGTATTATATCTTCCTTTGAAGACACTGCCGATTCCTTTCAGTTGTTCTTGCAGGTTCTTTGCTATCTTCGAGACAGCAAAGACAAACCGCGCCGGCCGCGGTCGCCGAGGGAACTAAGGCGCTCCAGTCACGGTCTGCACGGCCACTACGGTCGGGGGTTCGAATCACCCCTCGGGCATGGATATTTGTGCCGTCCTAGTTCGTAAGTAGTTCATAAGTAGTTTGTAAGTTTAGGGACTGATGATCCCGTAGTTAAGTGCCATAGACTATACATTTTAACATTTGAACATTTAGACAAACCGCGGGTGGAGCCCTCCTCCTCCTTTAGGCCCTCACCGCCCCAAACTGAAGGCACTTCAGTGTTACGAGGGAAAAAAATAAATAAATAAAAATTAAACGCTTGCTTCAGATCGTCTACTCACAACGGAAACTCACCATCAGTTACAAAAACTGATCGAGCATGAAAACAGTAAGTTATAAGGAACTGTCGAAAACGAATACCTATGTAAACATTGATCAGTTCAAGCGAATGATGTACACCATGGAAGAAGCCATGTCGTCTCAGTTATGTAGTCATGCCGTTGGACTACGACGCTGGATATCCGTGTTCAACGCTAAGTCGTATTGTATTTTTTCATTTTTTGTTTTTCTGAAATTATTAACTGTCCGACCAGTCTTAGGCATGTCAGTTCATGGTATTCAATTATGTATCTGTGTTTTGTGTAAGATCCGTACCGCAGAAGACCTCTCCTAGCAATCGCAAGGTAGTGGCTTTTGAATGCGAATCGCAATGCAAAACACGTCTGCCACGGTGCAATGGTCGAGTGTTCTAACGCGCCTTGCTGTGGAGCGAGCGGTAGTTCGAGCACTCCCTAGGGCATGGGTATGTGTGTAGGAGGGGGGGAGGGTGCTGTCCATATTGTAAATTAAATTAATTTGAAAGTCTATGGACTGATGACCATACCAGTTTGACCCAATAGATTTACAAATATTTGAACATCATGGAAACAGGTCATAGGATAGGAATCGCTTGTAGGGGCACTTAACATGTACGCTTCGTAAGTGACTTATACCACCTTATACAATTGACGCTTTCCTATGAATGTGATCACTTCCAACCAAATAACGAAACATAGCAGTTTGTCTAGTAAATGCAACACGTGAACGCAACAGTTTCACAATCACACACTTTGTCCTTTCCGCTGTCGAAACATATGTTTTAACGTTTTGTACTTTCTGACATGCAGAAGATATAATTTGGCATATACCCAAACTAATCAGAATGTGTTTTGGAATTTCGGACAGCGCAGTCGATCATATTATTTATATTTTTCATTTCTACGAGAGGTGTCGTCTGCTCTCACTATCATCACATTTACTTGCGACAATTACATTTACCTCATGAGTTATGTCCAATATGACAATTTTCAAGGCTGCAAAAAGAGAACGCTGATGTCAATGACCCATCGGACAGTGAGAAACTAAAACTAAAAATAGACAGAAAAACGTGTGGACACGGACTCCACCATCAGACTCCATCACCATCACAGTCCATCACAACAGAACAACGACGCCACGGTCGTAGCACTAAGCTCTTGTTGTACTTCGACCATTAATTCTTTCTATTTTCTTTTTTTATCTCACAGTTCCATACAACTTCCTACCGTTTTGGTGCTTCGTCGGTGTTCAGTTTTTGGTGGGCTATCCGACGCGTCATCTTACCACAAAAAGTGCGACGAGGACTTTCAAAAATGTTCGAAAGTTTGTAAATCTATCAGACCAAACTGTGTGGTCATCAGTCCGTAGCTTACAAACTACTTAAACTGAGGTAAACTAAACTAAGGACAACACTCACATCCATGCCCCAGGGAGGACTCGAACCTCCGACGGCAAGCAACCGCACGCTCCGCAGCGAGGCGCCTTAGACCGCTCGGCTACTCCACCGCGGCACGAGGACTTTGCCTTGTCAGCAATCGAACCTGTTTAAAATAATTAAATGAATGTTCCTTTATAGTTTATGACTCTTTTGCCAGCCTCTTTTCCAGTCTAATATCTATATACTGCTTTAAAATCTTGAAAACACTGCGATTTGCCTTTGCTGTCTCGGAGACAGCAAAGAACCTGCATGAACAACTGAACGGACTGGCAGTGTCTTCAAAGAAGGATATAATACCAACATTAATAACATCAAAACAAGTATAAAGGAATTCTGGAAACCAGGCAATGCTGAAGGAATCACATTAGAAAACGAGATAAAATATCTACGGCAGTTTGGATGGCTGAAGAAGAGAAGACATAAAACGCAGAATAGTTATTGGAAGACAGGCTTTCTAATGAATAGAAATTTGTTGACATCCGATTTTAATTTACATGTTTACAAGTTTTTTGTAAAAGCATTTATTTTACGTCTGGAGTGTTGCCTTTTACGGGACTGAAACGTGGACGATATGCTGTTCAGACAGGAACATAAAAGCGTCTAATTTTTGGTGCTACAGTAGAGTGCTGGTTACATCGGATAACTAATGCTGACGTTTAAGTGAGCAGATAACGTAACTAAAGAGGAGATACTGAACAGATTTGGGGAGGAAATGAGTTTCTGCCGTATCTTTAGTAAGAGAAGGGATCCATTGGCAAGGAATACTCTGAGACATTAAGGAATCGTTAATTAGCATTGGAGGGAAGTATGTTGGTTAAAAATTTCTGAAGGAGACAGATTCAAAACGAAATAAATCGCCGTTTTCATTCAGAGATAATGAGTCTTGCACAGGATAGGGTAGATGCATCAAACCAACCTTTTGATTGAAAACCACCACAACTGAACCGTTGTGTCTATTCATAACCTGTTTGAACGAATGTATCTCCAAAGCTACTTGTTTTAGGCACTTTTCCATCAAGTCGCAAACTCGAAAAATAAGTTATCATTTAAAGTTTTATCTGCAACTGTCATGTCTGTTTGAACATACTGATCGATGAAACGACTACCTAAATCTGAATGGCATTTTCACACGTAAAATTAGTTTAGCTTTTGCCAATATCTCAATCACACCAGGGAAAGAAAACATATCGTAATTTTAAAGAGTTTTGTGGCATAATAGGTCTAATAGTATCTGATGGTACTGTAAATTTCGAAGTTCACGAAACCGAGCAATATAAAAGGAGGTATTAACGTCCCGTCGTCATTAGAGACAGAAATCACGGAAAATCGTGTGGCCAGAAGCGGGCTTGATCCGCCATCCTCCAGAATGCGAGTCCAGTGTGCTGGCAGTGGAACACCGTGCTCGGTATATGCAGTGCAGTGCATGGTGATGAAAATCAAATAAAACCCCATCGTGATTATGTAGAGTATATTTCCTCTCTCCAAACACGTTATAAAGTGTATGCCTAAATCGTGTTGTGTATTATGTCAATATAATAGGTTTACGAGCAACTGTTCTATTATCCTTCTTAAAAACCGAAATGACAACTTATTTCTTTTTAATTTCGTAGCGCGTAGATCGTGCGGTGGGAACCTAGGACCCTTCCCTCCACCCGCCGTCGATCAGTGGAACTATCAACTACTCATGCTACTGGAAGAATCTTAAATAGGTATTGACCAGAACTTCGTCACTTAAGGAGGGTGCAACGCTTTAATGAAGTTAATAAACCATCGCACGTGTCCCGCACACAATGGATTTGCAGAGACCCTGACTGGCCGAGGGACTGAGGCGCTTCAATCACGGTCTGCACGGCCACTACGGTAGGGGGTTCGAATCCCCCCTCGGGCATGGATATTTGTGCCGTCCTAGTTCGTAAGTAGTTCATAAGTAGTTTGTAAGTTTAGGGACTGATGACCCCTTAGTTAAGTCCCTTAAGATATACAAACATTTGAATTTGAAAAAAAGAGACCCTGACAATCGAAGTTCAGAGTAAAAGGAAGAGAAACCTATCATTCATAGAGAAGTTTCTTATTGTCTCCCAGTTGATGTAGGACAATCCCACATTGACGTAAAATCTTAAAACCCGAGTATACACAACGGTTGTCGATTCAGTATTCTGTCAGTTATAACTCATGGTTCACCACTCCAGATTGTAGAATCGACATACTGTTATTCATATGACTTCTGCATACTTAAAAACTTGTGAATAAAGACATATTGATCTTTGAGAGCCATTATAACGTATTAAGTTACAGGCATATTGTAAGTTGCAGCACGAGACATGAAAAACTACTTTTAATACACGGTAGCAATACACATCTTTCTTTATTTCTTTTTCTTGATACAATAATGGAGGTATCTCCATTGAGTCATGGCATATCAGTGGGCCGGCGCTCTTTTCACTCCCGCGGCTTTCGCTCATTGTGCTTTGTGCTCCAACGACCATGTGCGTCAAATCTGGTGGCAGTGGCAGCGGCAACGATGTCACTTCCGCATTGCAACCTGGCGCTCCTTGTACATGAAACACGAAGGAAACAAAAGTTATTTAAATTCTACTTTAATAAACATCTTGGAAACTAAGCTTTACTTCTGTATATAATGGATGAGGAAACTTTGTCCCACTAGACTCGCATGTACCAAAACAGTAAATAGGGGAACCTCAAACGGACGGCAACTACAAAGAGAATAACATTACGCAGGAGTGATAGATGAAACAGGGCTAATTGAGTTTATTGTGTAGCTATTTGGTGTAACAGGCAGGGAGACTTTATCTATACACTACCAACAAGATCGTACGGAAGGCTGGATACAGCGACGTTGAGCAGTGACGACGTTAGTGGCAGTGTGCAGTAGCAGGGAAACTTGTGAGACAAGAAGACTGCACACTCCGAAGCTGTTAAAAGATGTAGAAACGTTGTGGGTTATTATCTGTAAACTGCAGCTGTGGTTTTGAAAATCTATGTATTCCACCGAATATGTCAGCATTGTTAACTTGACAAGCTGAATAAGTTAGAAAATTACGTATTATACCATATATCTCGCTTAGTTGTCTCACACCATTTAGTTCGACAAGTAAAATTTAAACCAAAATACTCAGACAACGGTTTATAATTCATTATAAATCAAACTAAAGCAATGAATAATGGTTATGAACCGTCTTCAATTGGCAATCACTAAAAACCAAAACAGCTGAGTCACCATTTACACAATATTAATGCCATAGACAGTAACCATAAACAGAAATAATACCTCTATGCCTTTTAGTCGGCAATTCCCTTCAGAATTAGTCGTTGTCCAGACCGTGACTGGAGCGCCTCAGTCCCTTCGGCCACCGCGGCCGGCCGTCAGTCCCAGTGGCTCCTCATACGGAGTGTTCAGTGCCAACATGAAGGATTTTTTAATTTTTCACATGTACCCTCTAGCCTATTTGTATCAATCTGGAACATGATTGATTGTCCAGATGTATATCCATCTAACTAATACTTATATTTTTAACACATCAAAGTTTTTTTTTAGGTACTTGTATATTGTTATGATGAAGCCACCCTTAGATGGTATGGATACCTTACACACGTAAACTGTCAAGGCGAGCAACCAGTTCGCTTTCTTTATACAATATTAAAATCAACAAACAGTGTTTACAATGTAATTACACTAAAATTTAATATCGATATGGTAGTTACAGATTAGAGTGGCATGTATATCCTAGATACATAAGGTAATAAAATTACAAATGTTTCCAACCTAGAGTAATTATGGCAAGGACACTCCAGTATTATTGAGAATGCGGGATATCGCTCATTGTCTAAAGGCAGTAGACCTCTTCTGCTCATCCCTCTTTGAATTTTCCCGGAAACGATCTAAAACAGTACACATTATTCTGACATTAACATTCCTTCTTTCCATCCATTATATTTTAACCGATAAATATTGAGAAGTTGCAGTAGACATACAGAATGGACGAAAAACTCTGATAGAATTCTGATTAGCTATAGAGAAAGCTGAAAAAATGAAATCTTTTAACGTTTACATAATCAGATTCATCGGGGAAAGAACGTTTAAAGATGTTTCATAGTAAACGGTAAATGAATGCAATGAGAATTTCCATACATTAGTGGAAGAAACCCTGAAAGAGGCGAGCACAATGTTGACGCTTGTTTTGTCACAGGCAACTGGCAATGCTTGCACGACGGTAAAATGGTGGTAAATTGGGAAGCTTAATCGCAGCTTTGCTGAACACTTTTTAGCATGTAATACCTACATTAGTTTAAATCTGCAATTATATAAGCTGTCACTCATACTCATCAACTTCTGATGTTCATCTCAGGTGACGCTCCTGAGTGACATTAAAAGAAAGGATTAATAACGTCTGCCCTGCAGTGAAGAGTCAGCATTTCGTGACTTTAGAATGGAGGTCACGGGTAATTGAAACGCCCGGCCACAAAGGAAGTCATTTCCTGTGGAAAAATGCGGCCAGCACGTTTCTTTACGATCGCTTCGGAGAGACTTTTTAAAATGAAACAATTTACGGCTGCCTTTGGCTAACGCTTAAAGAGGCTTTTAAAGGGCACGAGCGGAATAAATTTCAGCTGCGTGGAATGAACAACACGGTCCCTGGCCTGCTCGTCGCGTTCTTTTTTACAGTCCGTTTTTCTTCGTCTTGGCGGAGGAAGGGTTTGCAAACAATCTGTCCGCTTCCATTTAAATCGCGCGCGAGAACAGGCCTCATTTGCTTAAAAGTGTCCTCGCAAATTCCCGAAGACGGTGTCCTCAGAAAGTGAAAGTTTGAAATATTTAGGAGCTTAATATTTATATCGATGTAATTACACCGCACGTTTTGTTTCCTTGAGAACGAATTAACACAGGATTACTGAAGACATTTCTACTTTGAAACAAGAATTTTGCTTGGAATGGAAAAGATGTTTCCGCTGTCCAAAAAGGACGTCACGCCAGACGTAATTAATTGACGTGGTTAGCGGAACTTGCAGCGTACCCGCTGATTACTCTTCTTCTGGAAATCCTCAGTGCATTGCATTCTTCGAATTTAGATAATATCGATGTTAATCGCAGTAAGAACTGATATCACTGAGATGAAATGAATTTGATTGCCACATTACATGTACAGGAAGTTCCTCGAAAAACGTCCACTACCTCTCGTGGTCTCCATGAAAAAGAATGATCGTAGATAGTGGCGGACTAAAGGGGGTGGGGCGCTCCCGGGCTTTCGTCCTTCGTCCTAAGAAGCCCCCACATCTCGGAAGCAGTAAGGTTCTTTTTTTTTTTTTTTTTTTTTTTTTTCCTAATCGATTTAACTACTGAGGTCATAAGTTCCTAAATTTACACACTACTTTAACTGATCCTAAGGACAACACACACACCCATACCCGAGAGACAACTAGAACCTCCGGCGGAGTGTCCGCGCAATGCGTGACACGGTGCCTCAGACCGCCCGTTAGTTTCGATTTGTGGAGGCTCCGCTGGGTCAGAGAATTTTGAATCCTCTCAATCTAATTCTCGAAACTGAGATAGGGAGGCCCCCAAATAGCTGATTATTTTCAAAAAGTTCTAAACAATGTCAAAATACTTTCATTAAACAAGAGGCAGTCTAGAATTCGAGACCCTATACGAATGGAAAATATAATGAGAGGTAGCTAAACCCCATTTTCAGGGTCGAGGGTGCGTGTAAACAAAGCCACGAAATTGTCCGTCTCGAAGGGCCTGATTATGTGACCACCGGGCAGAGGGGGAGGGGGGGCATACGGAAGGCGAGGTTAGTCAAGACCAAGGCGCCTAGCGTGCGTGGAGCATGAGGAACGCACTCGTTGCAGCTCTGTGTGACACAATCGCTTAAGTTGGATTTGAAGAAAAAACGGAACAAATTGAATAAATAAATAAATAAGCTGTTTACATTTTTACAATACAGGCAGAACGACCACCTGCTTGAGGAGTCAGATAAGCAGCTGCTGCTTCTCCTCCGCCGGCCGCGGTGGCCGAGGGGACTGAGACGCTCCAGTCACGATCTGCAAGGCCACTACGGGCGGGGGTTCGAATCCCCCCTCGGACATGGATATTTGTGCCGTCCTTAGGATAAGTTAGTTGATAAGTAGTTTGTATGTTTAGGGACTGATGACCCCGTAGTTAAGTCCCATAAACTATACAAACATTTGAATTTGCTTCTCCTCCTATTGACGCCAGGAAATAAACTCTCTTCGTGTGCATGCCACCACGACTCTTCACACATCTCTGCCACACGTCAAGCATTCCTTCAGTACTTTAACTTCATTCAGGTCTGTTTTATTCCTTAATTCTTAATCTGTGCCCAGAAAATTTCAGTGCCTTTCAGTTCACTGTGGTATGGTCACATTCTTCTTTTTTTTTTATTTTTTAAGCACGATATCAAGCAGTTCTCGTGTCAATAAATAATTTACAAACTTTTTTCTTTTTTTACTATTTGTTAGTTTATTCCATGTGTCAAATTGGCGCAAATTATTGTAACAAAGGGCAAACGGCCACTACTGTCGGCGAATTGACAAACGATGGGGGAAGGATAGGGTAGTGAAATGGGGCGTTATTTGTACTGCCGCCCCGGGCTTCCGACACATCTACACCTTCATGGATACTCTGCAACTAACAATGAAGTGCATGGCAGAGAGTTCATCGGACGACTTTTATGATTTCCTCTATAGTTCCATTTTCTAACAGCTCGCGGGAACAAGGAACACCTGAATATTTCTGTTTTGATCTCATTTACTTTATTATGATGATAATGTCTTTCTATGTAGGTAGATGCTAACAATATATGTTCACATTATGATGAGAAAATTGGTGAAAGGAATTTAGCAAATAGATCTCGCCACAACAAATAACGCCTTTCTTCAAATGATTTCCACCCCAACTCTCTCTCCTCTATATCGCGATAATAGAAAATAAGCTGTACTTCTCTGAACTTCATCTAAATCGTCCGTCAGTCCCACCTGGTATAGATCCCACAATGTGCAGCAGTACTCCAAAATAGGAAGCATAAGTGTAGTGTAGGCGCTTTCTTTATTATAATTGTTACATTTTCTAATTGATTGTATCACAATGAAACTTAGTAGAAAAATTTGTAAGGACATACGGGAAAGATAAGTAAGAAACACAATTTAATAATCACATCAGAGGTATCGTTTGTCAAATGCGCACCGTGTCTCCGTTCCAGGTTATAAAGGTTGTTCAATGTAACGACTATCTGCATCAACGAAATTTGTAAGGATGACAATTGACAATGTCTGCTAGACATTTCGAACGGTGGTCCATGTTCAACTGTTGTGTGACAGGTGGATCACTGCTTCGAAATAGCACATTATCAGTCGTTGCAACTCTGGCCTCTCCAACATTCAGTGGCACAATAGGTCGAGATGACGAAATAGAAGGAAGGAAGGGGAAGATGGACAGAATCTACAAAACGTTTACCTCTCTCATGGTCAATTATACTTCGAATACTCCAGAGTCTCTAAACCTTCTCATCTCTGTGTTTATATAAAAAACGGACAAACAAAAAATGTAGTAGGTTTACTTTAAATTGTGATATTATGTGAAAATGTGTTTTTCCTTCCTTTCTTGTACCCACATAGCCACATAAACTCTAGGGGCAGTCTATTTAATTAAATTATGTGTATACTCGGTGACACTTTATTCACGAGAATGCGTGCTTTCCTGTTCTTTCATATCAGACAGCTACAGCCAAACGTCGTGTTTAGATTGCATCATTATACAAAAAATAGGAAATACGACCTCGTAAACATGGAGATGCATCATAAACAGTCACTGACTGGAATGTTCAAAATTCAAATGTTTGTAAAGTCTATGGGACTTAACTGCGGGGTCATGAGTCCCTAAATTTACAAACTACTTATGAACCAGCACGGACATCCATGCCCGAGGGTGGATTAGAACCCCCGACGGGGAACGGCCTCGCGCATCGCGCCTTAACGCGCTCGACCTCTCTGCTGCGGCCCACTGACTGGAAAACAGCGCAAATTTCTCACATTATATTTGTCCATTGTTCGGTTGAAAGAGAGCACTCAGTGATTTCCAACAAACCAACTATGAAGACGAAACCTTGTTTTTTTTTTTTTTTTTTTTTTTTTTTTTTTTTTTTTTTTAAGCATTCCTCGATGACAAAATGAACTACTCAGATTTAGCACATTAACTCATTTCTAAAGTAACGAGAGGTTTCAAGGTCTAATGTACAAGCGAGTCGGTTTATTCAAAGTGCGATGATGCACAATACCTGGTAACAACATAATTTCAGTTTGTATTTCAGTGCATGAGAAACACAACTAGCCACTACCGTGGCAAACGCTGCTATACCGACAGTAACACTGGGTTGCCTAATCCGGGCACTGACCGAAGAGCGCTACTTTCTAGAACATTTGACAATGCTGGAAAAGTGTCTTCGCTATAGTGACAAGGGGTTTACTTCTTTTACATTTTTCTCTATGAAATACATACATGAATTTAAAAGTTACAGTTACCCGGACATTACTGGGTTTCTTTACGTATAAACTTCGCAAATAATACGAAAATACTTAGGATTTGAAAAATATTTAAACGTAATGAATTGTACATGGTATAAAGTCACACTGAATGATTGCAGCCGTACGCGCATTCCCGTTTCAATTTTTCGAGATTGTTACCGCTGACAATTTTTCCTGCTGACGCCATTTCAGTTTTATCACATGTGGACGACATACAAACGTCTCTTCTGATTGCGCCGTTTCAATGCAATTAGTGTGCTCGTCCAGCTAATTTTCAGTTCCCCTATCTGCAAATTGTATTCTATTTTGCAGTCTTTTTTTATCAATTCACGTGAAATGTGCCCATTACATCACTTCCACTGTCATGCAAATCGTGGAATACTGTTCCAGGGCAGTTGCTACAATATATCTCTATCTTCTAAACAATGTCAACTAGTAGCTTCATCAGTCGAACACCTGTGTAAGCTAAGATCTCCTGTACATATCCTGTTTCACAATCACACAGAAGTTTTATTCCGAAAGGACTCCCTTCCGCCGCAAATATATTCTTGGAAAGCAGGAATCATTCGACAGGGCGAATACTTGTTCAAGGGATAAGTTTTCAGATTGACTGAAAACAGGGCTGTTTCTCAGCAGAAGACGAGGGTCGAACGGTTTCACTCCTGGGAGGCGAGCGCAAGAGATGTAAAGAAACATTTTTTGTAGTATAGACGCTGAATGGCCATAATCATCGCAAGATGAAGGAAAATTAAAGTCATCTTGACTGACAGTATTTACAAACAAGTGGCGTTATTACTTCTGCGTTTGGCAGTTCGCACTTGCACTTCTCCCAACAGCCTTTCATAGCTTGTTCAAATGTTTGTAAATATATCGGACCAAACTGCGTGGTCATTAGTCCGTAGCTTACAAACTACTTAAACCTAGGTAAACTAACATACGGACAACACATACACCCATGCCCCAGGGAGGACTCGAACCTCCACGGCGAGCAACCGCGCCCTCCGCAGCGAGACGCCTTAGACTGCTCGGTTACTCCACCGCGGCTTCATAGCTTGCCTGCACCGTCCTGCCAGATAGTGGGGCGAAAGGATAATAATAAAGGTTTCTCTTGGCATATTTTTGCGGCATTAATTAGCTAACTAAGCAGTTTTAATATTCATATATGATTATTAACCGCATGGATTGCTGCAGTAGGTCATGTGATGTTTACATGTTGTGGAAACTCATCGAAACGTAACATTCCTGGCGCTATTAATTCCCACTTCATGTACGTTTCTGTTCCAATACGTGCGGGCACATGTGCGATAGATATATGTGTCGATAGATTTTGCATACACTCGCAGAGTCGGTAACAGCATTTGGGAGACTTCTGTCGTTATGAAGCCTGTTAACTCAGTATAAATTGTAACGAGGTAAAGTTATTTATGACTGCATGTTTTCGCGACGATATCCATTAATGAAATCTTCTCGAGTTACAAGCCACGTCATGTGGTTTACTGCCCACGAGCTTTCGACAGAGAACTCCTCTGCTCCTCTGCTCGTGGGCAGTAAACCGCATGACGCGGCTCGTAGCCCGAGATGATTTCGTTAATGAAGTGAAGATATAACAAATTGTATAAAGGCGTGAATCGAATAGCGCACAGATCATTAGCCCATGTGGAATAATATTTTGTAACGTATTAGCATGATAATACTCACTTTCTACTTCGCCAGTGTTTCGACGAGTCTACACTCACTTAGCAAATGTTATGGGATGGCCACTCACAAATGCCGCAGGTTTATTTCGCACCACACAGACCTTGTTCCAGTTGCATTTTTGTTGAAACCTTCCGAGTCGTTGTTATGCAAGTGATTTGCGAAACATTCTGTGTCGTCATGAGTTTATGCCGTTCGAACATGATGTTTTAGTCGGCGTACGGATGAGAAATTAGAGTTCGCTAATAGTACATATCTTCGACTTCATACCTTCAGTCCTGTTTACAATTTATCGTCAATAATTGAATGAGGGTATGATAGTTCAAATGTTTGTAAATCTAAGGACTTAACTACGTTGGTCATCAATCCCTAGGATTACATATTACTTACACTAATTTATGTAAACGACAAAACAAACACCCATGCGCGAGGGAGGAATCGAAACCCCACCGGCGAACGGCCACGCGCAACGCAGCAGAGCGCCTTAGTGCGCACGGCTATTCTGCCGCGGTGGAATGACAGCAGGTGAAGTAATGGCCGCCCAACTAAATATCTCTGTACGGCGACATTTAAGGGCTCCACACACGAGCAACGAATCGAAGCGAACAGTCGTAAGCGATATCGCTGCACACGAGTGATTTGCCAAGCAGTTTCAAACAGTACTACGAACGTCACTGTCGACAAGGTCTGGAATGCAAAAAGATCTGCTATGCTTAACAGCAGTTGTTTAAAATGGGAATGAAACAGTAATTTTAATTCATTAAACCTGTTTTGAAATGGGTACCTCGAGAAATTTGATATACTTTAGAATTTCAGTGCCTCCCAGTGGGTTGTGCACATGTTTCTAGCCTGCTTGTAGAATTTGTGTTTTGTTCATTAATCCTCAATTCATGTTTCTTGTCGTTCAACTTCAAGTAATGGCAGTACAGAATACGTTTTTCAATCTCGATGTATCTATAGAAGACTAAATAGCAGCACTGTTGATTACGCTACCACATGGTAACCCTTTTAATAAATCATAGAGAAATTTGACTTATGAAAGCAATAAGGGACTTATCTACAACTTTGCAGATTTGCCCCGAACATTTAAATTCAAATAGCCCCTTAATATTTTGGTACTTGTGTCCATTCTCTTTATAATTCGAAGATTTTAATAAAACGTCCAGTTTTTTCATAAATAATTCAGTGTCATAAAAGGGATTCACCACGGTGGAGTATCCGAGCGGTCTAAAGCGTCTAGCTGCGGTGCGCGCGGTTGCACGCCGTGGAGGTTCGAGTCCTCCCTGGAGCATGGGCGTGTGTGTTGTCCTTAGGTTAGTTTACCTAGGTTTAAGTAGTTTGTAAGCTACGGACTGATGACCACGCAGTTTGGTTCGATAGATTTACAAACATTTGAACATTTTAAAATGGATTCCAATCTGTCGATACTACTACAATTGCTTTCCTAAAAATTCTAGTACTTTGGTGACAAGCTTCAAAACTCTTCAAAATACCGATGTTCAACACTAATCAAGTATTTAGGACATCAAAATATTCTTTTTCGAGTTATCCATGCAGACAATATATTTTCTTCTACCCCGTAAATACGACATTCTAGATATAATCGGTGCATCTGAATATTATTGGTAAGTACGTTTTTACGTAAACCATAGTTAAAGAAATTCACTGACCTACACTTGACGTTTTTGTGCCCAGAGCACACAGTGACATGCGGTGCCGGCATGTTCTCAAAACCTGATCTTCGTCATTGGTAGACCGTTCAGGCAACACAGACGCTGAGCAAACTAATTATTCCTGTCACTAGTGTAACGGAAGTGTCAGCCCTTTATGTAGATGACTGTGTTACTTTTCGGCTCTAATCCCGTTGAAGATAAGAATTTTATCTCTTGAGTGAAAAAGCCACTAACAAGATGATCGATAATTAATAAAAAATTCTCGAAGATGGTTTTTTTGTCACTACCATGTTTTTTTACACCGTAGATTTGAAAGTGAAAGAAAGTGAATATTGCACACTCGTTAATGTGCACTTTTTCAACTTGTGTCAACTGTTTTTACTTAGAAGTGTCCCTGAATTATTTGTGAACTGGATTTCGTTAAGTATCTTGGACTGCAACTAAGTTTGCAGACTAGAAAGAGATCATTTTGAAGCCGAGAGTGCGTATTATTCTGATAATTTGTAACAATTTGGAGTAATTTGTGTTATGAAAATACTTTCGGATAATGTTATAAGGGTATGTAGTAATTCTTTTGTACTACTATGGTACATAGAAAACAGTGTTTTTCTCTTTTGTTTCGTACACAGCAGATAAACATAAGACAGAAATCAATCAGCAGCATTACCTTATAGTGTATCACATATTCAAGCATCTGCTAATTCTCAGACGGTTTTTTGGTTACATGTTTATGAACATTATTTTAGTTACACTATGCATTATGCTGTCTTAACAGGTAGTACTGCTGTGAAATTCATCATAATGGTAAGGACTGGAGGCCAGAGTATTTGCGTCACGCGTGCAAACTATTATGCGGTTTGCGGTAGGTTAGCTCTCCATTGTACGAGTGTAAATCAAAACGTAGTGGCGAACGGTTTTCCGCAAAACATATTTTTCACTAACAGATACAAACAATATGTCATGTTACAACATAACTACCTTTCAATTGATCCACTTCTCATACCAGTGCACCAACTTTTCTATTCCATTCAAATTAAAAGTATTCGATTTTTTCTTCAATCAGGAACTTACCACCACTTTAAAGTCATTCTCGACTTCTGAGCGCATCCTGCAGGGATCCAAACATGGTAATTCTAAGTAGGGAGATCATGACTGTATGAAGGATGCAGTTCGACTTGATATCCCTCTCTAGAATCGACGGCAAGAGTCGTAGCGGTGTGTGTGTGTGTGTGTGTGTGTGTGTGTGTGTGTGTGGTTGTGTGTGTAGGCGTTGGAATGAGGGACTGTAATGCCTGATGACAGGAATCCGCTTCTACGGATCTGTATTGCAGTCTTTGGCTCACTGCGCAACCTCGCGCTGAACCGGGCATTGTACTGCCGTTTGTTTTCTGGCTCATGGTGACGCAATCAGGTTTCGTCTCCTTTGAAGATACATGTCGTCCAGCGGCTTACTGTGCCACGCAACCTGAATATGCGTTGTCTTGAATCCGCGAGTCATCATCGTAGATACCCAAAATTCGGTACTTATAACACTTATTGTCAGTTCCGTGTATGAAGCTTCTACGGAAATCCGAGGTTTCTCACGTTCATTGCGCCCCACATTCTCGTCAGTAGCGGCCGTGCTGGGAAAACTAGAGTGTTATTCAGCCGTGACCGATCCGCCCATTTTAAAGACATCTACCTACTCATGCACTCTTCTGTGTTACAGTAATCTCTTGTCTTTTCAGCACTCTTATATGGATTCCTCCAGGTTTTAAGAGTAAAATCTTATTATTGCTTGCTGTTCTTCTACAGTGAACACAGATAAGTCGTGGCCATTTCGTTCCAACTTCCTTTCGTATTCAGCTTATCATGCCATCGATCTGCAACTACCGGAACTTTCTCAAAGCATTCATCTTCACTTCCCGGGACTTCAAAATGCTTGATGTCTTAATTCCTACATTTATCAAAGAGCATTCTTGAAATTTAATAAATAGTCTTTCTCGCGGCATGTGTCTTTCAAAATGTTAAAAATGTTTGTAATCCTACGGGACCAAACTACGTTGGTTGTCCCTAGTCTCACAAACTACTTAAAGTAAATTAAACTAAGGACAACAGACACATCCGTGACCGAGGGAGGATTCGAACCTCCGACGCGGGAGGCCGCGCGACCCGCAACGTGGTGCTCCAGACCGCTCCACTATTCCCGCGCGGCATGCGTCTTTCTTCAAGTGTGTGCTAGTTCAGGTTCTTCACCATCTTCTGACGTTCTCACATGGGTCAGACAAAGATATCACCATTCGTGCTATACCACTCTGTGTAACCTTCATCGTGATTTACGGAAATTTATCTCAGCAAATGCCGGGGTGGTTCCTTTGAAAGAGGACGGCCGATTTGCTTCCCCATCTTCAACGCAAACATCAGAGCGTGAGCTCCCTCTCTAATGATCATGCTGTCGACGGGACGTTAAACTCTGACCTTCGTTCCTTCCTTTATGCTAAGAATAATACACACATACACACACACACACACACACACACACAAGCCCGAAGGAGGACTCGAAGCTCCGGTGGCAAGCAACCACACGCTACACAGAAAGCGCTTAGAGCGCCCGGCCACTCCACTGCGGTAATTAAGGAAATAAAAGAGGCCAAGCTGTAAGTGGTACAGGAGAGCGACCGGCATTTCGAGTTGCACTTCATTCTGAGCTAGACGACTGACGAGTGAAACGCTTGACAATGTTCATTTTGTCTTCGGCTGTCAAACAGCTTCCGGGCTCAAGTGCTATGTTGTCCAAGGCTCGTGGCACTGGACTGAGAACCACTACTCTTAGAGACCTGCTGTACACTGCTGCTAAAAAAGTGGGCAATTTACTTCGCATATTGTGCGTGTAATCGAGTCAGCATCCAGCATCCCGTCAGGCCCACTGGCCTTTCCTGTTCATAACGAATTCAATTATCTTCCTAACAGATGGTCTTTTATTTCGATATTCGCCACTTTTTCGTCTGCTTTTTATACCAACCATATGTACACACTGATAATAAATGTACTTCACACGCAGAATCATCCGGTGAAACACATCACCCTTCTCCATTGACCCATTCGCCCACACACACACACACACAGTGAGTAAAAGTTGAAGAATTCGTTTCGGCTGGTAATTCGCGGGCACTCTGGAAGTTAAACACGGAGCGGCGGCCGCAGTGAAGTCCTCGCCGGCGACAGACGTCGCTTTTGATTGAGTGCTGCCGGGCGCGGCGCTGATTATTCCCCGGAGGCGCCAGTGAGCGGCCAGTTTGAAGAATCGATCAGACCGTGTTGACAGTGGCTGTTTGCTCGGAGGCGCGCCGCCGCGCCGGCTCGATAAACTGCTGGAGAAAGTGTCGGCTGGCGGGCAGGAAGCGCGGGGCCTGCGCTGGGCACTCGTCCCACTCCCGCCGCTCTGGAGGGTTTGTTTTGCAAACACTGGCCGCCCCGCAATCCCATCCCAGCACACGCGGGCCGCATTCGAGCGAATACTGCAATTGCCTGCTGCTGGTGGTAACGCCCCTTCTCAGCAACTCCCTCCACTTAATTCACAACTTGAACTTCCCACGACGACAGATGGCCCACGTCGAATCCCCCAGGCGCGCTCGCTACCGTCCATACGTCAAGACTCTCTTCCGTGGCGACACAACCCGAATCTCAGGGTATGATTAAACTTAGAGTAGATCTTTTCCTCTGAACGATTAGCGGAGCAGTTGAGATATACGGGTTCTGAAGCATTGTCATCTGCTGAATCAACTAAAATGGTTAGACGTCTTTCTGTGGATTACTGAGCGACATGGCAAAGTGGTAACACACTAGACTCGTATTCGGGAGGATAGTGGTTGAAACCCACCTCCGTCATCCAGATTTAGGTTTTCAAAAAAATGTTCAAATATTTGTATAGCTTAACTACGGGGTCATCAGTCCCTAAACTTACAAACTACTTATGAACTAACTAAGACTAAGGACGGCACAGTTATCCATGCCACAGGGAGGATTCGAACTCCCGACCGTAATGGCCGTGCAGACCGTGACTGGAGCGCCTTAGTCCCGTCGGCCACCGCGGCCGGCTTTAGGTTTTTCATGATTTACCTAAATCACTCCAGGAAAATACCGGGATGGTTCCCTTCAAAGGGCACGGCGAATTTTCTTCCGTAACCTTGCCCGAACTGTCTGAGCGAGCCGCGGTGGAGTAGCCAAACGATGTAAGGCGCCTTGCTGTGGAGCGCGTGGTTGCTCGCTGTTGGAGGTTCCAGTCCTTCCTGGGGCACGGGTGTGTGTTAAGTTATTTTACCTTACTTTAAGTATTCTGTAAGCTACGAACTGATGACCCCGCAGTCTGGTCCGATAGATTTACAAACATTTGATCATTTTAACTCCGAGCGGAAGCTCCGTCTCTAACGACCAAGCTGTCGACGGGACGTTAAACTCCAAGCTTCCTTTTCTTCTTCTGTGGATTCTGCGGAGTGGGGAAAACAACATTAATAGTAAGAGGTACTGGTAACAACAGAAACTTGCAGCAAAAGTATTTGGACTTCTGTTTACCAAACACATTACACAAGCATTTTGTTTCAGATAGTGTAGTGAGCAGGTATTGCATGTAACAATAACCTGACTTCCCGAAGCTATGGCATGAAGAGCCATAGGAAGGTTGCCCTGGTGGACAACATGCTTGAAGCTGGAGAAAGAGAACGAATGGAGCGGACAGCTTGTTCACTGGACTTAATCCCCAATTGAGCAAATCTGGGGTTCATTTGGAACACGCATTGCAGTCTGACCAGGACCTCCGACAACGGTTGCAGAGCTGCATAATGCGGTCTTGGAAAAATGGCCAAATATCTCTCAAGGGCTGATCGATAATTTCTCACTGTCCATGCAACGCAAGTGAGAAACTGCACTGGCCGTCCGAGGTGATCACACGCCATATTAGAGGGCAAAGAGAATGACGTTTTCCCTATTATGGTGGTCCCATGGTGCCTCAATCTAAGTAAACTCCATGTAAATCTTAGCTAAATAGTTCAGACAGCAAAATATCGAACTGTATAACACACGAGTTACAGTTGCAACCAATATGTGAATAAAATACATTGCCATATAATTTTGTGTATGATATCTCACCTGATCCCCTCACTGGTTTGAGCAGTGTACTGCATTACACTCGCATCGACCATTAACAACCATGTAAGTTTGGGTAGCCGCTTCAACTGCAGAAACTTAGAAGTACTTTAGTACTGCCGGAGTATAGTAAGGCACACATTGATCATTGATTCATGATTAATACTGGCACGTACCTGAGGGAGAGAATTCCCAGCCGCGGTGGAGTAGCTGAGTGGTCTAAAGCGTCTCGCTGCGGAGCGCGCGGTTGCTCGCCGTGGAGGTTCGAGTCCTCCCTGGGGCATGGGTGTGTGTGTTGTTCTTAGGTTAGTTTACATATTTACCTAGGTTTAAGTAGTTTGTAAGCTGCGGACTGATTACGACGCAGTTTGGTCCGATAGATTTACAAACATTTGAACATTTGAGTAATTGAGAATTCCCAGTTACTGCCCTCACATTGTGGCAAGCATTAGGAATCGCGCAGTTGGGATAGCGCCTCTGACTCCGCCTACTCTGGCGCCAGCTGTTCGATTGCTGTTTAGAGCTTAAAGGGTACTATCCCCCCCCCCTCTGCCCCAAGAACTAGGCAAATAAATTCAACTAGAAGGTCTAGACAAATTTCCTTCAACGGAGGCTGCGCTGAGCCCGAACAGATCGACGGTCAGCTTAGTCGTTTTCACCGGAACCTATTGGGTTACGAAGTACACTCGGGAAACACGGTTGCAAGTGAAACGCTGAAGGAGCAACGAGAACGAAACTGCAACCAAATAACAACACCAGAAGTACTCCATATGGAATAGTGAATCAGAGATCATCAGCTTTTGGCTATAAGTGCTCCTGACACCTGGTCACCGTATAAAGGTCCTTACATGCTGCCTGAAGACACCGTCCGGAAGTGTGCAACGCCTGTAGTACTGTGTAGTTTAAACAAGTGACTGGAGATGAAACAGCCAGCTCCCCCTGCAAGCTGTCGGTGTACAAATTCTCCTCCTCTCGTCCCGAGGAAATGCACGCTACTCGACGGCGTACGTACAACAACCTCCATGACCGCTCTGCCCTCTCTGCGCTGCCAGGAGGCGCCAACGTCCCCGCAAAAGCTCTCGCCCACTGGCCAAACATACGAATTCAGAGCAGAACGCGACTAGACTATCGATCGTGGCCATGCTAACGACCCACCTATATAGGAAGACTAAATCACCATAAGTAATTAAGAGAAATCACAACGAAAACGAAAAGAAAAATTCAAATGTTTGTAAATCTATCGGACCAAACAGCTTGGTCATCAGTCCGTAGCTTACAAACTACTTAAACTAAGGTAAAGTAACCTAAGGACAACACACACACATACACACACACACACCGATGCCCTAGGGAGGACTTGAACTTCCGACGGCGAGCAACCACGCGTTCCACAGCGAGGCGTCTTAGACCGCTCGGCTACTCCACCGCGGCGAAAACGGAAAGATTTAGGTGTTCCTTCTTCTCGCGCGATTTTAAAAAATGGGATGGTAGAGAAATATCATAAAAGCGGTACGATAAACTCTCTACCAGGCGCCGCTTAAATGTGATATCAGGCGTCAACGGATTGAAAACTAATAACATGTGAGTTCCCCAAGGTTCCATATTAGGGCCCTTGTTTTTTCTTATATATACTTTTCAACAGCAAACGTTATCGGATGACAAGTTAGTTTTATTTGCACTTGACACAAATATTGGAATAAATAATAAATCAATTATAGCCTCAGAAAGGCTTGCTAATGAAATTTTCATTTTGATTAATACTTGGTTCCTAGCCAATTCTCTGTTCCCAAACGTTGAAAAAACGCACAATATGCAGTTTAGAACTTGTTAGAGATTTACTGACAATATTCCTAAAATATGACGAGAAGGAGCTTATAATCCATTTAACTGGGAGGAGCATACCACAGAACTACTGAAGCGCCTAAACAAGTCCTTATTTGCTATTTGAATGTTCTCAGCCATAGGACATATAAAAAGTAAAAATAATCACCGTGTTAGCCGTACTTTTACTCTACAATCTTATACCGGATTGTTTTCTGGGGTATTATCAAGGAATATAAAGGATTAGTATTACGTCGAATCGTGGAATTTCACTTTTTCGCCGTCCCTGGATGGCAATACATATTCAAAACAAAACACACTCAATAGACTGCAGTGCAGTCAGGTGGTCCCATAATCCACACAGTGCATACATAAAGCTGGCACACTAAATACATAGCACAGTGTAAGAGGGGGCGGCTTATTTCAGAACGTACGAAGAACAAATAAGATAATCTGCCACAGTGTTGGCCTCAAACAAACGAGCAGACAGCGTTAGGTTTTTCAGAAAATGAAATTGGGTAACAGTGAAAATGGCTTTCGTGACTGGGTGTATTATTTTTAAATATACAGTAGTGCCCGTAAGTCAACTTCGAAATTCACAAAACAAAGCAATGCATTGCAATAACGTGTAGCTTAGCAGCGTTGAGACAAGTTATGACAAATTCTGTTACACCTATACTAAATAAAGCAAGAGTTACTAATTGGCTACTTAGTGTGCTGTGATTATATATACATAGTGTGTAGCTGTTTATATATGTAGCTGTAAAACAGCTGAAAAAAGCCGATCGCAAATGCCTAACTAAAGTTGGCCAAAATTCCGCTCGGCGCTATCTGTCGAGAAAGTTAACGGCTTTCTGGGATAGCGGTGGACCGCTACTACTGGATTTAAAACTGCAAGGTGCAACTACTAACGCCGACGGCTACTCTTACTGTCGCGCCTGAGGGTTAAGGACAAAGTGCCGAGGGTTTCTTGATGTGGCCAACGTGATTCTGCTGCACAATGAGGGAACGCATGTGGCACTCATAACTGGCGAAAAGTTGTGGCCATTTCACTGGGAGTATCTGGACCACCAGCATACTACCTTGATCTCGTCCTCACTGATTTCCACGTTTTCGGACCGCTGAAGCAGTTGCTGGCAGCACAGCTTGTCTGAAGTAACGATCAGAATACGTATCGTCAGTGAATCACCAGTTGCATGTCGGACCAATTATAATGATCAATCCATCATTCTGACCACAAAATGTTGAAATGTTTGTGAAGCTGACGTAACAGCGAGGTCATCAGTCCCTAAACTTACAAACTACTTATGTACTATCTTATACTAAAGACGACACAAACACCCATGCCAGAGGGGGGTTAGAACCACCGAGGGGGGAATGGCCTCCCGCACTGGATCATAGCGCCTTAATGTGCTCGGCCGCTCCGCCACGGATTCTGCGTGCACGTCTGACGATTCCTCTACCTGACATTTTTTCGTCTCTCTATGTAGACTGATTCCTTCTTAACAGTCGTTCGTCTGGAGTGCATCCATTCCTGGAGCCGTGGAATTCGGTGGCGCTCCTTTTGAAGTATAAACTGGTCTGCTCTTTACTCCAACCGACTTCTCGTTCATCCATCGACCGTAAAGTTCGCAATTTTGTATTTTTCAATTATTCCTGTTTGTCAATTTCTTTATGATTACAATACATTTTTACGCTAGTACTCTTGAGTGAAACATCAACATGTAACATTACTTTTGTGTTGTTGCTGTACACATTAATGTTAAACTCCGCTATTAAAAAATTAAGGATTTTTGTTAAAATGTCGTTCATAGAAAAGTCAGATAAAAATCTGAGCATATAGTTTAGTCAATGGTGGATGAAATTAATACACGAAATGACTAAACAGAACGAAAAACGGAATACAAATTGGGGTTGAGGCAACACACAAAAACAACGCTAAAGAGAAAACTTACGGAAAGTACCCATTGCAACTTCTTTCTGGAGATCTTGATCACAGCAGCTAAAAATGTTGAATGGTTTAGATAAATTTTTCGATATTTTCGGCAATAAATTAATATTTAGACTGTTCACCACAGAAGTCATTGTTGCCGGGCCGTGTTCTAAAGTTTGATAAAGAAAATAACAAACAGAAATATCTATTGGAATTCGTGAAGCTGTTAATACGAATGCAGGTTCTAAAAGGAAGGAAATACGCGAAGCGAAAGTGATGGCGTCTGAACATCATGTTACGACGGAACAATGAGGAGCTGAAAACCTCAAAGACAATGAATAATTAAGAAAGGTCGAGACACCATGAAATGAAAACAGGGTGGAGACTTTGCTCTTAACAAAAGAGAGTATGTTTTAAAATAAAATGTAACAGCACTCACACTTACATCATAGGGCAGTCTGCCGAGGCATCCACACTTAATAGCCTCAAACAAGAGAGTGTGAGATCGCGGTTCCGTCCTCTCGGCTCACCGGAAGAAAGGAAATACGAGCGAAATAAACTTTTCATAGATAAAATATTACGAGGAGCGGGGAACCACGATGACAAGCGTCTTTGATCGATAAAAAAATATTATGTATCATTACAGACATACCGTATAACTGAATAATTTTTAAGCCATATTGTTTTCTATTGAACACACTCCGTTATAAAGAGTTTAAACAGAATCGTCTAATTATGTTTTAACGGGATAAATATTTATCAGCTCTGTATATAAACCGAAATTAAATTTGTTCTGCGCTCAAAACCGAACTAAGACGCGGTGAAATGGCCGAGCGTTCTGTGGCGCCTTGCTACAGAGCGCGCGGTTGCTCCCCGTCGGAGGTTGGAGTCCTCACTCGGGCATGGGTTCAATATTCATCTACATCTTCATCTACATAGATACTCTGCAAATTACATTTAAGTGCCTGGCAGAGGGTTCATTAACCACTTTCATAACTTTTCTCTACCGTTCCATTCTCTAATACCGTGCGGGAAGAAAGAACACCTAAATCGTTCCGTTTTCGATCTGATTTCTCTTACTTTATTGGAATGGTCATATCTCCCTAAGTAGATGGGCGCTGGCAAAATATTTTCACATTCAGAAGTAAAAGACGGTGATTGAAACTTCGCAAACAGATCACGCCGCAATGAATAACGTCTTTCTTTTAATGATTTCTACCCCAATTCGTGCAACATTTCCGCGACGCTTTCCCCCCCGTAACGTGATAAAACGAGCTGCCCTTCTCTGTACAATCTCAATATCTTCCGTCAGTCCCACAATGGGCAACAGTACTCCAGGAGAGGACGCAGAAGTGTGATGTAGGCAGTCTCTTTGGTGGAGCTGGTGCATCTTCAATGCGTTCTGCCAATGAAACGTAATCTTTGGTTCGCCTTCCTCACAATATTTTCTATTCAACTGTTTGTAAAGCTTATGGGGTTATCAGTCCCTAAACATAAACTACTTATGAAGTAACTTATACTAAAAACAGCAAAAACAGCCAAACCCGGGGGGGATTCTAACACCCGACGGGGAACGGCCTCCCGCATCGGAGCATAACGCCTCAATGCACTCGGCCGCTCCACCGCAGCTCGGGCATGGGTGTTTGCCCATTGTCCTTGGGTTGGTTTAAGTTGGGCTCTAATAACTACGGTAGTTAAGTCCCATAAATTTACAAACAAATTTTAAACGAACTACAAATTTATGGGGCTGGTGACACAGTACGATCAGAGTGCGAATTTCCCTTGAAGATATTTCCCTAGGGTGTTCGTAGCTTTGATATATTTAAACTGAACAGTCGAATCATAAACATTTCAATACTCACCTTTATGCACCATTGGATCTCCATCCGTGTAACCTGTAATTGATTTTATAAGAAAATTCTTTCTAATTTGTATATAATTCGTAACTCAATTATTCTGCATTAGAGTTGTGTTAGTGAAAAATCCCCTTTATTGTAATAATGTCTAACAGTATCTAGCGTGATGAGATCTTCATGTGCAGAGTGCTTGCGTCTCAATCTCTTTTGAACATCTAAATGGCGATTACTCTGTAGCGGAAGGCATTTCTGCTGCACGGAACAGCATATCTTCGCTTCTGCTTTTAAAAAAAGTATTTTCAGCTGTGATCGCATCAATAATTGAGAGGAAAAAAATATAACTTATTCCATATTCTGTGTGATAGCAGACGTATTCATTTTCCCCTGTGCCTACGTTAATTAATTAATTTGGGATATATGGATAGCTGCGTATTTTTAATTACGTACTCAATTGATAATTTACAGGTCTCGTTCTCCGAAATTTTGCATCATTTCCTATTAACGCTTACCAATCTAGCCAACCACAACCTTGCTCGCAGTGCAATATGACGATAGTAGTGATTTCCAACGTATTAATTTGTGCATTCCCTTTACTTTGATTTCGCGCTGGTATGTCGAGCTCCCAACTATCTGACGATATGCAGCTATTTCCACTGCAGATTTTCGATATTAACTCGTTGAAATTATTTTACGTGTTTCTGAAATTATTTGCTAGCTGCTTCTCAAATCACCAACTTTTGCAATATTCAGATGCACAAGGCTTTGACTTTACTCGCTGTTTCTGACAGACAATACTGGAAATTTTTGTTGTCTTCTTATCCCATTGATTTAGTTCGTCGCATGCTTTAACTGCGTTTCATTTATTCCGGCCCACCCTTTCCCATACCTAATATGAATTACAAAAATTGTGACAGAATCGAGCAGAGATCACCACAGTAAAAACTGACAAAATTAGTCACGATGGACAGATCTGCTATACATATATAGAGAAACAAAATTTTTCCCGCGCCAGAATCACCGCAGGGTTTTAGACGTCATGTAACTGATTGCGCGGACGCTCCGGTCGGACGTTCGACTTTTCCCACGGGCATCAGTGTGTGTGTTGCCATTATAATAAATTACTTTAAGTAGTTTGTAAGTCTATCGACCGATCTCAGCAGTTTTATCCCTTATTCACAAACATTTGCTTTTCTAACACTTTTTGCAGTGTGTCGGTAGCTGTTTATTTTACCAAGATTACTGTTACCTCCACCTCCATGAACCACAGACATTGTCGAGATGGGGTGATTTGCGTGCCTCAACGGTACAAATAGCCATACTGTAGGTACTACCAGAATGGAGGGGTATCTGTGGAGAGGGCAGGAAAATGTGTGATTTCTGATGTAGGGCAGCAGCCTTTTCAGTAGTTACAGGGGCAACAGTCTGGATGATTGACTGAGCTGGCCTTGTATCATCAGCTAATGTGCCTTTGCCAAACAGTTACTGCGTACGGCTGAAAGCAAGGGGAAACTACAGCTGTTATTTTTCCCGAGGACATGCAGCTCTACTGTATGAATATATGATGATGGCATCCTCTCGAGTAAAATATTCCGAAGGTAAAATAGTCCTGTATTCGGATCTCTGGATGGTGGGAAGAGGTGTTCCGGCTTGAGCTCCTATTGGTGGATATCTGAGTCCCTCTGGGAGGGGAGTTGTATATCGATAGAGTATCAACCGAAACTTCTATATAATTCGTGATTTTTGCTGCCGTCCAGTAGAACGTGCGTAAATTATAATAATAAGTAATATCTAACCTACGGAGTAGAGGAAAAGCATGTCTGTGAGGGAGCAATTACGTTACGCCACCGTCGGCTAGTTGGTAGAGCGTTTGCTTGTCGTGCAGAAGGTCCTGCGTTCAAGCCCCACCTCGCCCTAATTTTTTTCATTGTTTAAACTACAGTACGTTGGAAATTGTTAAAAGGGGCAACGTTTTCCTCATATGTAAAAGGGCTGTTTCGATTTTGTAGCAATGTGTAATTGGCAGTTTACTCTTGCGTCATTTTATTTGAAAGTAGGAAACCTGTACAGTGTTATTTCTTAAATTACGCTTATTGTTTTTAACATTACTATTATTTTTGTTATTGTTATTACTATTATTACTATTAATACAGCTGTATGTGTGATGCAGTTGTTTTTTTATTCATATGTTCTGATTATGTTCGTTTATTCTGTGAAACTACGAATAAACCCTACAGATTTGCTACTTTCAAATAAAACGAAGCAAGAGTAAACTGCCAATAACACATTGCTACAAAATGGAAACAGTCCTTTTACATATGAGGAACACGTTGCTCCTTTTAACAATTTCCAACGTACTGTAGTTTAAACATTGAAAAAATTCACCCATGACCCTCTGCACGACAATCTAATGCTCTACCTACTTTTTTATTTATTTATTTATTTTTCTCTATGTGTAGTTCTGTTTGTTGCGGACGTTGATCAAGTTTGCTCGTGTTTGTTCGGTTTGTTCTTGGCTCAGCTTTTTTATTACAGAGGGCGTTCAGCCCTCTGACGGGGCGCGCTGAGCCACGGCGCCCGGCATTTTTTTAATTTTTGCCGGTGAGCGGCCTACTAAACCACGGAAGCGTGACGTGATTGTGCCTCACAGACACGCTTTTCCTCTATTCCGTAGGTTAGTTGTTACTTATTATTATAGTTTATGCACGTTCTACTGGACGGCAGCACAACTCACGAATTATATAGAAGTTTCGGTTGATACTCTATCGATATACAACGTTTGCTACGGATCTGAGAGTCTGACATCTGAAGGTTTGGGTGTGAGCCACGTGAAATTATTATTATAAACAAAAACACTCACTTTTCAGTTCGACATGATGACCACGGAACCCCCGGGGATTTTACAATTTGCTCTATGTTCCACATCTTGGGCCGTTTACTGTTTCTTCTACCTCTTTTTCACAGTTCCATACTCCTTCGTTCTACTTTCATGTTTGATCAGTGTTACGTTCTTTAGGAGCTAACCCCTGGGCCATTGTACCAGAGAGGGGACGATCGAGAACGAACGTTTTCAAAGGAATCGTTCACAAAAGAGACTTGAAGGACGGAGGAAATACATACGAAGAACGGCAGTTCACCGCCCACTTAGGTGCTGTTAATATGTCCCAGTCCAGAACGTCGGAACTGTTGCAACTACTTCCCCATTCTAACAAGTATCGCCAAATTATCGTATGGGCGCCTAGTTCTGCGCCCATAACATCCTATCCTATCCTATCCCCGTTCTAGGATTTGTCGGTCTCGGTCCGGAACGGTTGCGGTCTTCCATTTCCAGGAACTGCCGAGCTCTGAGCGGAACGCTTCCAGAAATAGTCACGTAGCCGTTGAAGTTCCAGTTCCAGGGAGGCAGCGCGCACAGTTCCGACACGGTTATTGTTTCATTTCCAGGTCACTGCTAGGTATGGGGCTGTCGTCCATTCTCACTATGTTTCAGACTCTCTTTGAACTGATACTTCGCGAATTTCACAGGTATTTATAATTTTGTAACTTAACGCAAATAAAAACTTCATTCTGTGTAATTACAAGCGTTTTACATACATCATAAAAGCAAAACTGCTTATTTAATCGTAATTTTTATCAGCGGCAGAAGACGTAATTCTCGGGAGCTTTTTCCTGTCTTAAAAATCGTACATTTTGAGATTTCATCTCCGTCATGTAATTTTTAGTTCTTCTCGTAACTTCTATTTATTTCGCTAAAATGCAGTATGCGAGTATATTCAAATACATAGATTTTCACTTTCCCCTCTAGCCGATATGTGACACTTAAGAGGCTACAATCTCTAAGTTACTTTGTGCTATCTACTGGTGAAATTTTATGTTAAAGAATGAAAATCAATAGTTATAGGTGATATCGACTGAGTAGGAAGAGGAATTTCGATAGTCGAAAAATGTAAGCAGGTATAATACCGCATTTACTTCTTATCTCATAAATTATTGTTCAGCTTTTCTAAACCAACTCCTCAGGTTTTGTTTATCTGTTATTGGATGGTAATTGGATGAAAAAGGAACAGTCAACGAGTAGAAAGGAACGGTTCCCAAAAAGGAAAGATTATCAGTGAACTAGTTGCCAGAAATGATCTAGTTTGCCCGTCTCTGCAACAAACCACTAATTCCTGTCCCGCCGCGTCGTGTGTGTTGCTTTTTTCTATTAAGCCCCTGAAAGGGAACTAATCATGCAAAAAGAGTAGTATTATAATTTAAACTCTCAGTTTCGTTTTATTCTGGTGTGAGATCATTTTATCTAAAGTTTCAAAGAATTTTTATTGCATAGGCAATTGCGGCGTATCCAACGTGTTTCCTTGTTCAGTGAACCCCCGGATAAAAGCTCGTCGTGAAAAAAGTTGATAAATAAATAAAATAAACGATCATTCTTCGTATTTTTCTTCTAACAGATCCCTTTTTATGCACATTAAAAGTATTTTTATCGCATGAGAAACGTTTTACGTCGCGGAGAACGCACGTATACGAGTCGTAGCGCGGCCGCTTAAAATAATTGGAAGTGGCCGCAGCGTTGCAATGTGCATGCGCGGCCGAAGTTCAAATTCTCTTCTGAATCGTCTGGAGGCAGCATATGGGCGCTCCCGTGGCAGGGAGGGGCGAGGGGAAACGCAGATTTTAACATGGCTTTGGAGCTGGTAGAGACAGGCTACTCGAGCTCTGGCGGCTACGCACGAAGAATCCCGAAGCAAGACAACGGAGCTACTGCGCACCTCACTTTGAGCATGCGCAAATCCTCTATGAAGGCAACATCCGACCTTCATATTTGTTTTCAAGCACTGAAGATTCATTAAAAATACAGATAATTTTGTTTGGGCATCCGCAGCTGAGAAAATACATTTTCATAAATAATTTATCAATTATTTTAAAAAGGTGGTAAATTTTTTTTAAAACATTGCTAAAACTACTATTTAAAAATAGCTTCAAGGATTGTAAGTTCTATAAAATAGATTAATTCTGGTGCCGGCTCAGCTGTTTTTATTAAGATCATTTCTTATAGATACACTACCGGTTTCACGTCATTACAGACGCATCTTCAGGTGTACTGCATTCAAACGAAACCTATAATTAAAAATACAGCAGCCGCGGTGGAGTAGCCGAGCGGTCTAAAGCGTCTCGCTGCGGAGCGCGCGGTTGCTCGCCGTGGAGGTTCGAGTCCTCCCTGGGGCATGGGTGTGTGTGTTTGTCCTTAGGTTAGTTTACCTAGGTTTAAGTAGTTTGTAAGCTACGGACTGATGACCACGCAGTTTGGTCCGATAGATTTACAGACATTTGAACATTTGAAAAATACAGCAATGATAAATTTCTTCAAGTCGACGTCTGCTATATGTTCGTAAATTATAAGATATGATTTATTTAATGTGGTTGGTTGGAATCCTTGAGTACATATTTTAACGCTTAGAGAGACCATATTAGTACCGAATGGAATGGATAACTGTGACAGATTTGAAATTAAATGTTCCCTGTTACGGATGTTGCATTGACTAGGATGTTTGTAATATTGTCTAGATATTGAGATAAAAGTTTTTCAGGTTCGTATGAGACTCCGGTTTTTTCGTTCACAATAGGACGCGCCGAGAAGCTATTTTTTGTGCACCTTTATGACTGCTCTTGGCTTTGGTGCTGAAGGATTCATGGGAATTAGTGTCTTTTCTTGCCACGTATTAGGGAAAATTTATGCTGCCTTTAGTTTTTTTGCCGATGGCTGTACTTTCATCCTCTGACGTTGTAACGGTCGCTGACAATAGCAGCTATGTTCAAAACTTTTTTTATAATATTAATAGTTTATATAGTGACATTTATTTATAGCTACGTATCTACTTCATCAAACTACTAGGTAACCGTCAAAACATGTTAGTATACAGTAATATAATTTTTGTGAAACTGAGGGACGAAAGGAAGCCGGCTCTACTGAAATAGTTGATTAACTGCTAGTGGAAGCAATTACCTTCGTACAGCAGTAGTAGTATGATATAGTGGTCAAGTATTTGCGAGCAGAAGTTTGGACGTGAATGAATTGTCAAAGGTTTACTTCTATGCCTAAAGGTATAACCAACCACAGTAAATGAACACTTGTTATTCGTAACATTATTCTCTTACTTCTAAGCATCTTTACAAATGAGAGATTTCCGATTTGTATTTTTGATTGTTGCTACAATTTATAGCACCACAAAAGATCGTAAGTATGACGGTATTTTGAACGTGCTGCTTCACTCCACATTCATTACCCAATCGTTTCGCAGTATGTTTTTACGACCCAGCCGCTTGGCACCGCTGCAGTCGTGAAGTTGCAGAAACTCGTGAGTTTCGCGACTGTTACGTTTGGTGACTGCAGTATGTGTTGTGTTTGGCAGGACGTGGGCGAGGCTGCAGCCGGGCAACCTGTCGTTCGCGGTGAACGCGGACGACCCCAGCCTGGACGTGCGCTACGAGGTGGTGCGGCCGCCGCAGTTCGGCCACGTGCAGCGGCTGCGCGGAGCTGGCGCAGACGGACCGTCGTCCGCGCCTGCGCAGTGGGTCAGCGTCGACCACTTCACCAGCCACCAGCTGGCGCGCGGGCTCGTCCGCTACGTGCACACCGAGGGCGCGCCCGCGCACGACGACTTCAAGGTAGCCAGGCCCAGCCATACTTCTCCCCCATACATCACAAACACTTTGACGTGAGAAACAGAGTCTTACGCATGACCTTCTGAAAGTAACTCCTAAAAGTAAGAAATACTAATAAAACTGATCCCATTTCATTCATACCATCAAACACATAATTCTGTTAATATCCACAATAATTGCAATTCCAACTTTAACCATCCTTTGATTTAAGGGGGGACGAAGGAAAAAATGGAGGTGATTACATGTTACACTTGGGGTAATTATGTTATGGGCTGCATTTAGAATTTTTTTCAATTTTTTTCTCAAAAATTTGATCATGGCATTCTTGGAAATTTTTGCAACACATGCCATCACACAAGGAACATTTCCTCAAAAATTACTGTACTTACGACTTTCACATTGTGGTTGATAATTCTTAGTAACATGTGGAAAAGTTTTTTAATATCACTTTTAGAGCTCTTGAAATTTATTTTTTAAAATTATGTGTATGAAACAAAGCAATTTAAAGTAACAAAAATGTAAATAATTTTGACAGAAATAAACAGAAAAATTTGTAACCACCGGAAGTTATACTATGAACAAAGTCTGCAGAAAATTTCACTTATCTGTCTCCAGTGGTTCACGAAAAAAACTTTCTTATACACCGAAAAATGAAAATTACCGGAAATGCACAGGTTTACACCTTACAATAGTACCTTAATGTTGACCATAACCATACATATGGTCATCTTGCTCTTTTTGGACATGTTTTCTTTGTAACTGATGTTTCCGGCGTGCTATTTTGCCTAAGTCCTTCACAGACATTTCAGATCTTGCAACATGAGTATTATCTATATTCTTCAATAAGCTTGTCGGTGAAGCAACCTGCAACAAATCCTAGTCCAGTAAGGATCCTTATTCCTCCAGTGTTACCATCATTAAACACCAGTCATGCATCATATATGGCACTATTAATAACAGTTGATGAGCTAAATGTTGCTATGGGGCATGTCTTCCAAATGAGACTGTTGAAGCTCTCATTAGAGTATTGTATTCCACCATGGGTACCTGGATGAGCTAGAAACTGAAATGTTGACTTTATGGCTAAGATAACACACTAAACGGGTCCACAGTCCTCTATACTCTTCCCATGCTTTTATGACAGCAGAAAGTAATAAACATCGCAAATATGGAGAGTGTCGTGTAGAAAATTGAGCATGGCACTGTGGAGTGACTGAAACAAGACAGCTTTTTTATCATTTATAGTTCGATTTCATCTGTGAAAATTTGAGACAGTATTTCTGACAAGCGACAGAATAAAATGGTGACAATTTGTTTTTAATCTCTTTTGACCAATTTTGCCTATGTTCCCCTTTAAAGTCATTCCATAGGTCAATTCTCATAGGTACTTCCCACATTTTTTTCTCTCATCACATCAGTAATATCAAGATATCAACGACCAACAGACAACATAAGCCGAGCGGTCTGGAGCGCCACGTTGCAGATCGAACGGCCTCCCGCGTCGGAGGTTCGAATCCTCCCTCGGGCATGGTTGTTTGTGATGTCTTTAGTATAATTTAGTTCGTAAGTAGTTTGTAAGTTTAGAGACATATGACCCCACAGTTAAGTACCATAAGCTTTACAAATATTTGAACATTTGAACACACAATATAAGCAGAAGAGATAGCGAAAATCAGCGTACTCCTTTCGAGAGAAGAATCTACTGTAAGAATGTCACTCGTGTAGTGCTCCAATACAGTTTATTACAACAACAAAATACAAAAATTAAAGTTCCACTGGTTTGCTGTTCCAATACGTTAACAATTTCAGTTCATAAATCCCGGACGTCAGGGAAGCGACCTACTGTGCGTACATCCCCACAGTCGGTGGCGGTGCTGCGGAACACGATGGCCTCCTTGGCGGCGGCGACGTCGGAGGGTGGAGGCGTGACAGGTTCCTTGGCTGGCGTCCGAATGTCGTGGCTAAGGGGTGTTCGTTTTGTTGTTGGTGTTGTGTTGTACACGTCCGTCGCCCTGCGATTTGCCTTGGATTATTGGTGTTAGGGTTTCTAGTTCGTTATTTATTTATAAAGATTTACCCTTACAGGTTTCAGCGTAATGGGACTCTAGATCCCTCATCTGTCCTATCTTGTTGCTATTACAATTTGTCATTGGTGGGTGTATCTCTACATAGTACATACTTTGCTAAAGTCTCCCATTCCTTTAGGGAGAAAACTGGATGTGCATTTAAAAGGCGGAGCTCGTCTCCAGTTATAAGTTGCTGGATTTGAGATTTTAACTCAGGAGAGAGTTTGTGTGGTTTGTAGGGATGAGTAGGTTTCTTGAATGGGAGTAGGAAGGGATAAGGTTCTGGGTAGATTCCGTGTGCGATGTTGGCAACCATCTCCTTCAAGCTTCTTTGGAGAGTCTTCATGAATTCCATGGACGATACGTCGTCCTCGTCGTGATCAGACGTGCGCTCGATCTCCATTGGTGTTTCCCGGTCCCTCTGGACGGGTGCTGCTGCTGCTTCCTTCGCGCCAGTGGTGGTGATCACCGCTGTGGTGCCTTCCCTTCCGGTGTCCCTCGCTTGTGGGGGAGTCTCGACCGCCGCCAGTTCCCTCTTCACTGCGCGCAGCTCGCGCTCCCGCTCGTCTAGCCGGCGGTGTCGTGCGTCGAGTTCAGCCCTGTGCCTCGCCCTCTCGTCCACCATCGCGGCTTGGAGAACCAGGAGTGCTGCGTCCGCTGAGGTGGAGGAGCGCACGTGCGCGCTGCTTCATTCAGCGTCCTTGGACGGGTTGGCCTGGGTCGCTACTTGAGTCGGTTTTAGCTTCGTGGAGTCAGCCGGGATGCGTCGTGTCTCCCGCTGCTTGCGCCAACTGCGGATATAGTTGCAGCCGGGGAAGTTCGCTGCGTGAGGACCACCGCAGTTTGCGCATCGTTTCGCGGCATCCCGCGCTAGTGCGCACTCGCGAGTGTCCTGTGTGCCGGCGCAACGTAGACGTGCGAATGCGGCAGCACATGACTGGGCAACGTGTCCCAGTTTCTGACACCGGAAGCATTGCGTGGGCCTCTTCGCCTTCCTCCTTCTCGCCTTCCGTCGGTGGTCAGTTAATTTCAACAGCTCCGTGGCCAGGTAGTGTAGGGTAGGCCCCAGCAGTCCGCCCTACGGAAGGTCCTGGCCAGGGTTACCCTTCCCGCGTCCGGGCATGGTCACGTCAGCGTTGAAGGGACGTTCCGACCCGCTCTCGCTAATCAGCCAGTTGGCACGACAATTTTGCTTCTCGCGCGTAGATGCGCGGTTTGGTAGCCTACACGCTAGCGAGCTAAGCGAGCGCCACCGCTGCCAGCACGAGACTGCGCGGGGTCTAGTTTTTTTTTCCTTTATTAAATTTTTAATGCCCTAAGGCAGGCTGGCAGCAGCCAATGATGCTGCTCTATAGCTGAGCGAACGGTAAACAATGGACAAACCAGAATATAAAATGAAAGGTGATAAAAAGGCGCTTTTATAATTTCAAGGTGAAAATTTGGGAGAAAGTTAAAAGACAATATGACAGCGGACAGAACATACATGGTTATTAAAACAAGACATCGCCACGGTGGCTAAAAAACACTCACTGCAGACGACGAGACATAACAAGACGGCGACATTGAGGTAAAAAACACTGAACACTGGTGTACGCAACGTTAAAAACCACTGGGCGACGAAACACTATACACACTTAAAAACACAGCACTGTACTGGCCCTGCAGGGGTATGGGGAAAGGATGGAGAAGGCACGGGGGAAGGGGAAGGAGGTGGGGGAAGGGAGAGTGGGAGAAACCGGAAGGAGCTCCCGGGGAGGTGGAGAAAGAGGGGGTGAGCCAAGCGGTGGACAAGAGTGGGAGGGGAGGGGGAGGGAGGAGGCGGCGGCAATCCACAGAGAGGGGTCAAAGTTGGAAGGAGGGATAGATGTCGGGACGGTTTTGGAGAACGTCGTCAGGGGGAGGTAGGTGGTGGAAGCCACCCTCGGAGAGGACATGGTGTGGAAGTGAAGGGAGGGAGGGATGTGGCGGTAAAGGCGTGGCAGGGGCCCGGGATCCAGGAGGAGAGGAGATACCAGTGGGTTATGGGACTATATTTCGGTGGATGTACTTGAGACGGATGTGTTGAAGGAATTTGACCAGGTGTGGGAATGGGATGAGGTCGTAGAGGATCCGCGTGGGGGAGGGGAGGCGGATGCGGTAGGTGAGGCGAAGAGCGTGGCGTTCGAGGATTTTGAGGGATTCATAATAGGAAGGGGGAGCGGATATCCAGGCGGGATGGAAGCAGCAAAGGACGGGACGCATGAGGGAACTGTAGGTATACAGGATGGTGGAAGGATTTAGTCCCCATGTCCCGCCAGAGAGGCGGGAGAGGGCTTTTTGTCGGACGGTTTTGAGGTGAGGGTTCCAGGAAATGTCTCTGTCTAGGGTTAATCCGAGGTAGCGGAGGGTCTTCGTTTGCGGGATGGGGGGACCATGGAGGGTGAGGTACAGGTCTCGGTGGCGAAAGGAAGGGGAGGTGCGACCTATGATGATTGCCTGGGATTTTGTAGGGTTTACAGTTTACACCAGGAGGAAAATTCGGAGAGATGGGACTTCGAGCTAGTCGGTGCTCGTCCTTAAATAAGCAAGCGGAAGGATTTCTGCCCGTCCTAACTCCGCGATCATGTGTACGGCGGACGGGAGGAGGTCCCATTTTAGAGCGCCCTCTGGGCGTGCTGCTAGCGCCGCCTGTGAACTCGTGTGGGCCCGTGGATTGTTCGCCTAGGTGCCCGGCAACCCACAACGCCTACATGTCGTACGTGTTGCCGCTGCAGCAGGCGGACAGGACAGAGGTGACCAAAATAGTCTCTCAACATGTCAGAATTTCTCTATGAAATTCAAAGTAAAAACACTGTACGTGTTGTAAATGATTCAGTGGTCAACTGGGAGCTGCGTAATATGTATCATGAGATCGGAAAGGATCATACATTGAAGAGCCAAAGAAACTGGCGTAGCACGTATATGCAAGCTCAAAGGACGGCGCTGCGGTCGGCAAAACCTATACAAGGCAAGACGTGTCTGAGGCAGCTGTTCGGTCAGTTGCTGCTGCTACAGTGAGAGGTGTTATAATCGACGCACGAGATATGGGATACAGCATGTCTGTGATAAGAAAGACGTGGGTTTTTCACTAATGACCATTTCACGAGTGCACCGTGAATATCGGGAATCCGGTAAAGCATTAACCTCCGATATCGCTGCGGCGGAAAAAACTGATCTGACAAGAATGGGACCAACGACAACTGAAGAGTCAATCAACGTCAATGAAGTGGAAACCGTCCGCAAATTGCTGTGCGTTTCAATGTTATGCCATCAACAAGTGTCAGTGTGTGAACCAGTAAACAAAAAAAAAAAATCCATGTGGCCTTTCGGTGCCTAATGTCCATTCGCGTACCGTTGCCGACAGCACAAGTAGAAGCTTCGAGCCTCACCCGGGCATTTCAACACGGATATGAGACTGTTGACGACTAGAAACGTGTTGCCTGGTCTAATGAGTCTCATTTACAAGTCTATCGAGGTATGGAGAAAACCTCTTTAATCAATTGACCCTGCAAGTTAGCAGAGAACTGGTGGAAACTCTCTAAAGCTGTGGGTCGTGTGCGTTTGGAATGATGTAGGACCCCTGATACGTCTGGATACAACCCTGATAGTAATCGCCTGAATCCATTTAGGTCCATTGTCAATTCCGACGGACTTGACGCCTCGACGGATTAGCCGCGCGTATTGGAGTGCCGTGTTGTGGTGCGCGCGGCCGTTCGCCGTCAGGGGTTTGAACCCCCTCCCCCCCCCCCCAAAGGGGATGGGCGTGTGTGTTGTCCTTGGGTTAGTTTACTTTAGTTTAAGTAGTTTGTAAGCTATGGATTCATAACCTAGAAGTTAAGTCCGATGGATTTACAAACATTTGAAGAAACAACGGACTTGACAAAAAACCATCACGACAATGCGACACACCACTCGAACAGAGGTGCTAAACAGCGGCTCTACGAACACTACCCTGAGTATAAACACCTTCGAATGCCAACAAACTTCGCATTATTGAGCATATTTGGGATGCCTCGCAACGTGCTGTTCACAACTCCACCCCCTCGTACTCTAACGAATTGATGGGCATCCCTGCTGGATGCATAGTGTCGGTTCCCTCCAGCACTACCTGAGACATTAGTCTAGTCCACGCCACGTCGTGTTGCGGCACTTCTACGTGCTTGCGAGGGCCGAACAGGCGTACCACTTTCTTTGACTCTTCAGTGTAATATTATTCCGTTATATGGCCTTGCAATATAGAAAATACCAATATATCGTCTGGGAAAATAACTATAAAAAGAACCGCGTTACTGATTCCGTTATATAGGTGTATCGCCTTCAGATATCCGAAGCAGCGAGCGAAGTCACGCATTGGTAACACAGTAGGCTCGCATCTTGGAGGACGGCGTTTCAAACCCATACCCAGCCAACTTGTTTTCTGTAATTTGCATTCACGCAAATGCCGGGATGGTTCCCGTGATAGAGTACGAGTGATTTCTTTCCCTGTCCTTAGAAAAACAATTCCCGGTTGTAACGACTACGCTGTCGGAGAAACGTAAAGCCTCCTCGCCCCTCTTTCCGATATGCCAGCTCTAAGGTACTTCAGGTTGGAACCGCCGCTGCCACCTGCACCGAGCACATGTCTACCCTCTATATTGTGGTCGCTATTTTCAGAATTTATATAAATACTTAGCTAAACAACGTTGGATTTTTTCTACAAGAAAGTGACCAGCTGCCGTCCCAGCATGTTCATCCACAATATGAAGTTAGTTGACTGTCTGCAGTGATGCGGCTCACCAATGATACTTATCCAATACAGTACACCCACTCTTTCCTTTCCCCACCTCCGTAGCGGACCTGTTGCCGTAGCGACAGCTCAGAGCGTTCGATCAGGGTGCTATCCATCCTCTGTAATAAAAAAAAAACTGACTTTGTATCATCGACTGACACGTACAAAACAAAACTATCTACCAGAAAAAAAGCTGTGTGTCAAAACCAGCGGTCAGAGCGGCTTACTGCCATACGTAGCTTTCCGGTACTGTCAAGGATTTTCCCTTAGTGGGAGGACTGAAGACTCGTCAGCACAACTAAGGAGCTACTTCACGGAGTAGTAGAGGTACCAAGCCAAGACACTCGCGAACGACCGGGACAAACTCCTTTCCCTCCTGCCATCCCTGCCAGTACCGCAGTCATCGACACCGCTGTCACAGGATTACATGGCGATCGGTCGGGTGTGATCGGCCAAAGGAATAGAACGCAGAACTTCAGTTTTATTTCCCTTAGGCCCCCGCACGCGCAAGGGAGTCAAATGAAATCCGCTGCGTACGTGAGCCGGTAGCCGAATCACTTTTTGGGAAGTTAAATAGGGCCCTGCAGACGGCGTGACTACGAAATGACTCGCCAAGAAATCACTTCCATTGCGTTGCCAACCAGTCGGCGCCATCTTGCAAAGTCATCTAGTTTGTGCCGTGTACTCGATTAATGTTCTTATTGAGTTAATTAAAATTGAACATTGGCTTTGTAAGGGAAATGAAAAATCATCCGTCTTTATACAAGAACAACAAATATGGTATTAGGAAAGACATTTGACATAGAAGTTGTGATGTTAAGTAGGGAAACATTTTCATATGACGTCTTTGAGGCGTTGTATGAAGCCGCGGTGGAGCGGCCGAGCGCTTTGAGGCGCTATGCTACGATGGGCGTGGCCGTTTCCCGTCGGGGGTTTGAATCCCCCCTCGGGCATGGATGTTTATGCCGTCTTTAGTATAAACTAGTCCATAAGTAGTTTGTAAGTTTAGCGACTGATGACCCCGTAGTTAAGTCCCATAAACTCTACAAACATTTGAACATTTTGTGTTGTTTGAAATAATATAATCCGTTTCCCAATAGGAACAAGCGCCAAAAAAAAAAAAAAAAAAAAAAAACATCTGAAGAAGCTGTGAAACATAGCTCTCAGAACCAAAATAATTTATATCATCATCAGAACATAATCTGAATTTCCACCAACAACAAAAATAAATGAAACGA
Source organism: Locusta migratoria (assembly GCA_026315105.1). NCBI lineage: Eukaryota > Metazoa > Arthropoda > Insecta > Orthoptera > Acrididae > Locusta > Locusta migratoria. The sequence continues at coordinate 434,025,332 of CM048747.1, forward strand.
TTATTAATAAATGAAAAACTTAGGTCATTATGCGGCAATAATATTACGAAAAACCGACAGCACGATTCAATATGAATATCGCCATATGAATATAACCATTGTGCAGAAAAAGGCCTATTGCTACTATGTAAACAACAGAAAAGTGTAGTATCTATTAATTGCTTTTGATTCGAGATATTATTACTGTCACTGCAAAGAAATATACCATTCTGAAGAGCAATAGAAACTAAAGTACGAAAAAAATTTAATACCGGGAGTATGCTGTCTTTACCATTCTGTAATATTACATTGTCAAGTGGAAACGAACAGTGAAAACGCCAGGAAAGTCAAAAAACTCTGATACCTGTAACTCAACGTTGTGTTGTAGTGGAAGAAATCAAATGTGTGAAATCACTATAGGACTATATAGCCGTTCAGTACAAACTGTGAATTTCGAATGTCTCCTTTCCAGATCGTTGCCTGCTACATAATGACGTATGAAATAATAATTGATTTAATGTATGGATAAATCCACATTCTGAGGACCATATGGGTAGATTGGGTAATAATGAGGAGATATTGAACAGAATAGAGGGGGGGGGAGAAATTACTGCCATATCTTGACTAAGATAAGGGTTAGATTGTTAGGACAAATTATGAGACATCCAAGAATCGTTAATTTAGCATTGAACGGAATTGTGGAAGGTAAAAACTGCTGAGGGAGACCGATAAACCAATACAGTATTCAGGTTCAAAAGATGTAGGTTGCCATTCTTATTCAGAAATGAAGAGGCTTGCATAAGATAAGATAGAGTGGAGAGCTGCAACAAACCAATGGACTGAAGACCACAACAAGTAGTCATCTCATCTTTCTGATCGACAGCAGGTTGTGGGTAGCTATTACAAGCGAAATCTTTACGATATAGTTGACTATAATGCCTTTGAGTTTCTGTGCAGTCTTGTGAAGGACACGAGAAGTAAGAAATTTCGAAGGAAACAGCAGTCGAGAGCATTACCCTCAAAAGCAAGTGTTAAGATTCGTCATCCTGATTGCGCAATGTCATCTGCTGGGTCCAGACACTATTGACGAGTGGTGTTCAAATCCCGATTAACAATTACTGTGGATGTCCACAGAAGTCATGTCACCTTTTCATTTCATCCGAGTCCTTGTTCCGCCCCCAATAGTAATGGAAAAAGACTTACGTTTAATCTTTTCGTCATTGAGTAAGTCATTACAGACGGAGAACAAAATTAGGTGGAACTGATGGAGACGGAATAGGGCTGATACCAAAGATTCATGACAGGTCCTCAAATTTTAATTGTTCTTAATTCAGTTCATCACATTTCTGAGCAGAATGGTCCGTCCTACAATGTATGATTGAATAGAGTACTCTGCAGGGGTGTTCCTATGTAATTAAATAGATGAACATCGGTCAATCTAACCTAAATTTTTGGAATCTTGTCATTTGAATGCGTATTTTTCATAAGATTAACAACGACGAATACTCATTAGTGGCGCACACGCTGTTTTTTGTTTGAATTTTTGTGTAGTGCAGAGATGAACATCTCCAATGAAGGAATACAGCGGGTGCAGCAGGCAGGATTTACCGTTAGATATTAATGCTAAAACTCCGCCAACTGTAATTAGTCAGAACACGACAACTTCTCATTAACGACCATTCATGCATTTTCAGTCATCATTTCAGCACGAAAGGTCAGTACTCATATAAAGTCTCATAAATTTGATTTAGAGCTATAGGTCACAATAAATTGTATAAATGCGATCTCTCTGTGCATATATGTTTGATATTTCGACTATTGACACACCAATGATTGGTGCTACCACGTTAAATGTCAAATGTAAATGTTAAAAGATCTAAGATTACCACCGTCATTAGTATTTGACACAATTAATATTCTTCCTGAAACTATAGGACACAAATAATTCACTAGGGTAGTACTTACTCAAATCAAAACTTTCTTTGATTATGCGACTTTGCCAAAATAATTGCACTCGTAAAATTTTATAAAATTTTGTAGTATTCACGCTTTCTATGTTTTTCGAACCATCGCTCACTTTGGAGAGTTTTCAATTACAGTTCAGAGTTCATATGTCCCTTTATTGCAGGAGCATCTTGAAGAAATGTTTGAACTTTAAATGAAACACCAAATTCTTATTGTTTTCTATACGATTCAAACCCAATAATAATAGCCCATATTAAGAAACGTTACTGCGCCTGATGGAGACTCGAACACAGTACCGATCGCCATTGCTATATCAGAAGTTAAGTACCTAATTTTTTGTTACTTTTATTAAGCAAGTCCGTACTGGAATTTACATAAAGAACGCTTTTTTATTGGATCAGAAAAAATGAATCCTGTTCGGAAACTGCTGTCCCTTTTCTAGCCACGAATAGACCGAAATATTCATCTAAGCTTACTTCCCCAGTACCGACATATATACATGCCTGAAGTAATAAATATCGCAAATAAAAGTTCTTCATTCACAAGAAATCGAGCCCTACAAGAACTGACGATGTCGACAATACAAAAAAGGAGGTCATCTATGTAATTATTTGTCACCGATAACTTTGAGTGGCTTATCTGAATCCCGTATAGAAACCAGAATCTATCCTTATCGTTGATACTACACGAAGACATGTTACAAATCCTTATTATTTTTGATCAATAATGTACAGTTGTTACTGCTTAAAGTAAGCTAACCCAAACGTACGCTGTTACGAAGGATCTGGACTCTTTGGAAAACACGAAATCGCCCCAAAGAGGTTAAATCAAGAGCTTATCGATAATTATTAGATCAAACGTGCAGGTATATCGCTACTGGCTGGCACGAATGATTACAGAATCTCATAATTTCAAATAGGCTTCTTGTGAGTAAATATCAACTTACTGAAATTTGTACGGGATACAGATAGCGTTATTAGCTGTCTGAAGTCATAATGAGTGATTTAAGACTTTTAAAGTGACAGTTATTACAACATATTTTTAATTTACAACCAATCAGAACGCTCTCATCTCCAAAAATTGCTTATTAATATTTGTAATGTCGGGCCTGGTGGTCACGTGGAAAAGCACTCGACTGGAAACCGAAAGGTCGTGGGTTTGAAACCCGGTCGAACCTTGAATTATTTATTCTGCTTTATTACCCAGCCTTCACCTCTCAACGATGTGAGAAGTCACCAGAAACAACACATGGTTCGGATTCAGTTAAGCTGTAGGTCCCCTTTCCCTGATTGGATAACTGGGGTAGGTTAGGAACACGCAATTCGCCGAAGTGGCGACCAATTTAAAAAACTTGCACCAGGCCACTGATCCACACGATATTATTATTATTATTATTATTATTATTATTATTATTATTATTATTATTATTATTATTATTTGTAATATCGTGACTTTATATCTGGATTGACTGTCACAGTTCTCAGAATTCAATTGTTTCGCGTAGCCAAACTAGTGAAACGAAGTGGTATTAGAGGATCTGCAAGAAAGTTGCGGTATGTCGGCTGCATTCAAATCAGGAGGTACGCATATCAGGTCGTTTGAATAATATCGAACGTGAACGTACTCCACATATATCTGTATTTCCATAGAACCACTGTGTGAGAAAGACGGGGACAGAATTTTGTACTGAAATGATTTTTCTATTCGCTGATCGTGGGTCCGAAAAAGAACTATACCCTTATCGCGAGCGAGGCGTTCAAGTGATTAACACACTGCGCTCGCATTCGTGAGGACGGTGGGTCAAACTCACGTCCGTCCATCTTGATTTAGTTTTTCCGTGAATTCTCCAAATCGCTCTGGGAAAATGCTGAGATAGCCAATTTATTTAGACATTGAACCTGTGCTCCGTCTCTAATGACCACGCTGTCGACTGGACATTAAATCCTGATGTTCATTCCTTCTTTTTTTCCTTTTATTTTACTACTTTATCTCATTCGTATTACCATTGCGCAAGAGTAACGATTGTGCGGGGCATATTTTTTCATGACCTTCTCCCCCAACCGAACGTCTTTAAATGTGCTCAGTAGGGTCTTACCAAAATATCATTGCGTCTGTAATAAAGATTTCCGTGTAGTCCTCCGACTTTGTTATGCTTTCCTAGTGGACTACATCACACTATTGAGACTCAGTATTTTAGTAACGACTGTGAACACTCATCACGCGACAGGTTCCTCTGTAATTTCATAGAATTGACATATTTTTTCATATTTTTTACATTAATTTTTTTGATATTATACGTTGTAAATAGTAGCTACATTCAATTGTAACATTTGATAACATATCTTAAGGTAGGCAGCTGTCCCTAAACCGGTCATGTTCTAGAAAATAAAAGCGACATGTTCTGAATTAATTCCGTGTCTGCTAACAGACAAAGTCGATACAGCGGAGTTACTTTTTTTTTTTTTTCACGTTTGCCATCTTTTTCGAGATTACAATTTATCAATGGTCGGCACGTTCCCGAAATCCTTCCAACATATCTTTCTTTCTGCTTTTCTACTACTGATTTTACATTTTAGTCCAATTTTACAGTTCGTAGTATTACCCTCGGCTTTTAAACGTGGTGTGATCTAGATTTGACGGTAATCTTATATTGGCATCCAGTCCAGTGCTTCGTATTCGTTATGTGAATATTTTAGTTTTATTCGCACTTAAAGATTGTTGTCGTTCATTATACATATTGGAATCTTGTACAAATTTTCTGCGTTTCATTGCCACAAGCAACAACGATACTTGTTAGTAAAAAACAATGATTTCTGTGAATAATACTACATTGCTATTGAAGCAATTTGATGGACCGTTTTATTTCATAAGAAGACAAGTGTACGCGACAAGTGTCTAAATCTGTATGATAGTTTATTACATGGGTCTTCATCTTCTCTTTGCCCTCTCCTCCTCTCAGTCCGTCTAATTCAACACCTACTACACACTCCTTCTTGCCCCCACCTCTTCTTCCGCGCCATGTCCATTTCCCCTTTCCCACTTCACTATCCATTTCTTCTTCTCTCCTGTCACTGTGCTCGAGACTCATGTCTTGTTACTGCAAACGAAAACTCGTTTGTGAATTGAACTGAATTGGTAAATCAGTGGGGATTATTTGAGTAAAGGGTACAAGAAAGACAACTCCATCTGCAGTATATGTGAGTAGCTGCAGCTTTTTGCAAGGACACAAAACAGCATATTGTTGGAAATGCGATTTTCCTTAAAAACACGTATGATTATGGAGAGAGAATTGCATAGTAATTGGAAAATGACATAATATTACTGTGTCATATTAAATGTTGATGATAAGTTTATGAGAATGGCGCCCAAGAACCAGGCGTGGAATAAATCAGTAGCGTGTGTCAGGAAATTACACTAAAACAGGAGTAAAATAGATTGACTTAAGTAAAAAGCAACGAACACGATACAAACCACGCCCTCACCTATGCTTTTCAAGACTGTAGCTTTGACAAAAGTGAATAAAGTAGAAGAAGAAGTTAAAAGATCCCATCAGAGGACCATAACTGAGTGATCACCAGCACCAACCTACATAGGGAAACATGACCATCCCAATAAAATAAGAGAATTCAGATCGAAAACGGAACGATTTCTGTGTTACTTCTACCCACGCGCTATTAGAGAATGGAAATGTAGAGAAATATTATGAAAGTGGTTACTGAACCTTCCGCCAGGCACTTAAATGTGATTTGCAGAGTATCTGTGTGGATGTAGATGTAGATGTAGAGTGGCGACGTATGAAATTCCCTAGCAGATTAAAACTGTGTGCCAGGCCGGGATTCGAACCCAGGAGCTTTTACTCTCGTGTGCAGTCGCTCTACCATCTGAGCTACCCACGCGCGCATCCTTTCTTAATGTTGTACAGTGTTGATACTGTGGTATCGCACAAGTCTAAAGTGCGCGCCACTTACTTTCGCCGCGCGCCGCCATGCACGCACGGCGCGGCGTTCTCACGTCAGCCACGAGCGCCCTCTGCTGCTAGCCCGCTCGTGGCCACCACTGAATGACATCGTTCACTTGGGACTGAGACAGGAACCAGTTAACACTTCGGAATCAGACAGGCACCAGTGAAGACTTGGCTATCGGACAGGCACTAGGCAGGCCTCTAGCTCAACTATGTATCAGCATTCTGCAGTACTGAGCTATGTAAAAGTTAAGTACTACTAAGTCTCTAAGAAATATATATCTCGTTCTAATTTACTCTAGTGTTTCTAGTTTCTGCTGTCTCACTGGCTGCTCACCTTCGTACCTGCACAAGCGTGCATCCTTTATTCCTGTGTCGGTACCTTTCTACTCGGCCACCGACACCTACGACGGATACGAGATACAAAAGCGGCAACGAGGCTGGGACACAAAAGATACATTTTCCTAAATGCTCGATATTTATACAGCATCAATACATTGGTGGCTGCCTACAATAAATCTCAATTATATCGATTTGGCTTATGTTTCCAGATACATTTTCTGCTTCATTTATTATTTAATATCATCTGTGTGACTTTACGCCTTTCTCGAATCGTTTAAAAGGTATTGTAATTCGCGTTTAGTCGTTTCATATACGGTGGAGTTATCATGGAATGCTAGAACAACTAACATTTATTTGCAGTTGTCCTACTACCTGATGCAGTAGCTACAGCCGGTTCGTGCAACCGCTCCTCCACGCTACGCGCGGCCGCCCGTCATGTATCTTTCAGTCGCCAACCGCGTGTGACGGCGTCGCCCGCCATCAGCCAACGCCCACCGACGTCACAATTTGCCGCGCGACGTATCGGTTTGCCGGCTGCCTTGCCCCGTGAACCGCGACTGCTCCTGCTGCCGGCTTGATCGGCTACGTGATACGAATCTGGCAGCCGGCGCTAGCACTGAATGCCGCCGTATCCCTTCCCGGAGTCGTTGTGAAAAATCACAGCGACGGTTGGCAGCGCGGACGTGAGCTGCGTGACACGGCGTGCACTGCAGCTTCCTGGCCGAAATGGAGCCACCGGGCCCCACATCACTGAAACTGTTAGGTCCCGCCGAGCACTGCCACGGGCGCGTGTTTGCAGCACGTTTCAGCTGGCATGCAAACGAAAATATAACCCAGGCACATTATAGGTACCTGTGGATAATAGTACGCAAAATCGTTTCGGTTTATGCATCCTTCAGTAGGGAAATATTTTACATTTTTTAATGGTTTACCTGTAACATAGAAGAACGGAAGAAAAACTTTCGTAACAGAATAGATGTGCGTAGTCGGGATGTACCTCTGTAACAGCGAACTACAGAAACTACCCCTGTTACATCCAGACTGTTAATATATCAGCTGCTGCTACAGGTTACTCTTCTCCAATTTACTTTGCATTCCCCCGATACTAACTACACCCACATTAGAAAATGCAAAATGTTGAAATGCTTGTAAACCTATTGTACCAAACTTCTATGGTCACTAGTCCCTAGATTTACGAACTACCGTAACTCACTTAAACCAAGCACAAAACACACACACACACACACACAGAGAGAGGTAGATAGATAGAGAGAGAGAGAGAGAGAGAAGTCCGAGGGAGAATTCAATTCTCGTTCAGAGTAGGCCGCCCAGTCCATAGTATGAAGCCTTAGAAACTGCAAACGGACGTGCATCACATTCAGAACAGTGTTTGCAACATTGTTTGTTTTTTCTGCCCTGTTCGCTAAACCTTCAGTGACCATCATCCCCGTCATGATGTAGATCTATTGGCCTGTTCCTCCTAAGTAAGCCAGCCGCGGTGGCCGAGCGCTCTGCGGCGCGCCTGTCGCGGTCTGCACGGCCACTACAGTCGGGGGTTCGAATCCCCCCCTCGGCCATGGGTATTTGTGCCGTCCTTAGTATTAGCAAATTCATAAGTAATATGTAAGTTTAGGGACTAATGACCTCGTTGTTAAGTCCATTAAGCTCTACAAACATTCCACCTAAGTAATTTTTACCCAATATTTTTAAAGTACGGCCAGAATTGTGTTTTCCTCTGACATTATACTGCAAGAGTTGAAAGTTAAATAGTTCTAACACTGCAATGGAGACACTATCTAATGCAATCTACTATTGTCTCTGACAGCGCGCGTTGTTGTCATACCTCTCTTACCTCCCAGCAAATGTACTCGCCCGTCCCTCGTTACCAGCGTGCACGTAATCGAGAGAAACAGTCACTTGTGAGCGAGCGGTCTAACGTAACAGTGTCACTATGTTTTAGGAACGACGGAGTTGGATCAAGATTGAATGTGCCAGAGGTCGTACAGCGGGACAGTATCATCAAGGTCTTCAAGAGGCGGAAAAGAGGCATTGTCGTACAGAACAGTGGCTCGTTGGGTAGAAGCATTACAGCAGACCGTCAGTGCACAGTATTACTGTTCGTGTTTGGAGCATCACCTGCGGCCAGCTTTGCGAAAGAAGCGGCAACACTTTCTGCATAGCCCACCCATCACTTTGCACGACAATGCGTTGGCGCATACAGCGCAAGCTGTGGCTGCTCTGTTAGGTCTGTGGGACTGATTTTGATTTGATATCGAAGATGAAGGAACCACTTGGTGGCATTCGCTTCAGTACTGTTCCCGAGATTCGACAGGCGGTAGATCTCTCCGTTTGCACCATGAACAGAACAGGCTCTGCTAACGGTATACCAAAGCTTCTCTCATCGCTGCCAACGGATTCAACACAACGCAGGTGACTAGTTTGCTAGTTTGAAAGACAGTAACAGATGCAAACATGTAACCCTTTTGTATCCGTTGTGAATTAATATTTGCCACTATTTAAATTCCAACCCTGTTAGAAAGCAAATGATGGTGATTTATTTGTCTTCCATTCGTTTTTGGAAAACCCTACTCCACACGATGCAATAATTATTTTCTTTCCTATCAAATTTGGATACTACCGACTTCAAAACAGAAAAGTTCACATTCAGCTCGTTTCCATCAAAACTAATTTCCAATTTCTTTCCCACTTTGGTGGAGTTATTCAATGAAAATATTGTTAATACAAATAATACCAAAATGCTGTTTTACTTCGTAGATGTTATGCAATGTTTATTAATACAGGAATAGGCCTGTTTCGGCACTGTGGCCATCATCGGGCTATTTCCATGTTTCATCGTGGAAGTATAATTTATATTGCAATTATATGCAGTAACTGTAATAAATTATACCTCCACGATGCAATATGGACATAACCTGATGATGGCCACAGTGCCGAAACAGGCCTATTGCTGTATTAATAAACATTATATAACGTCTTCCACGTAAAGCAGCAATTTGGTATTAACAATTTGTCCTTAAAAGACATACAAAATGCTGCAGGCCCAAATGAAATGAATGAAAATAATTGTGGTGGACATAAATCTAGCACTGCCACCATAAAACACGCATTGTCATTCTAAGATATATCATTTATCAAGACATTTAAAAACTTATTGTAAAAAAATTGTGTTGAAATGGTTGTAAATCCACGAGAATTAACTTATTTGGTAATTAGTCCCTAGGCTTACAAATTACGTAAATTCGATCCTCCAATGGTGAGCAACCGCGTGCTCCGTAGAAAGGCGCCTTAGAGCACTTGGCCACTCCACCGCGCCGAAACAATTGTTCACTCTGTTACTACAAAAATTTTTTACAGAAGAAGAAAATACATGTTTACTTCAAATTCTAAAAATTATCCTCTTTACGAGCCTCTATTTGTTCCTTCACTTCCGACATAATCTCGTGAACGTCTGTGGAAAGTAAAGTGTCTTTTTCTAAAAGTGTGAGTTCTTAAAATGAAAAAAAAGTAGAGTTGCTTTTAAAAATTCAGAAAGCACTCTCTTAGTGTTTCGTTTTTTTGTGCAGTAATAAACTTCCAAATTGGTGGGTGTGTTTTTTGTTCACCCCGTGCTACTTAATACATGTATTAAAACTGGCCACATCTTAACAAGATGGTCCTCAGCTGACTGCAGAGGCAACCATTGCACATCAGTGTGTCGTAGTATGTCGCTACAACCACGATGGACAAATTCGCAAAATTATTTTAGTTCTACGGAGTTTTTTGATTATGAAGATAAGTCTGCATTTATTTCATGAACTAGACTTCCTACATCATATTTTAGTAGCTTGATTCCAAACAGCACAGTTGTGTAAATTACGACAACGACTTTTAGCTTGGATTAAATTTGAACAGTCTTCTTTTAATCCAGTAAACACAGAATTGTGTTTTCCGAAAATAACTGATGCATTTTTGGCCGAATACAAAACTACATTATTTCGTGTCAAACCATTTCCCAATAAAATGGATTTTAGTTTGTTTAACATGGCTTCTTTAGATTCGTTTACATCTTTGCGCTTATCTTTGGATAAGTATGATACAGCTACTGGTGAAGTACCTAATAAAACGGAACATTTTGCTTTAATTCGCTTACTCGTTTCTGTTTAGCACAAGGCAGAAACACTTTCTTAATTAATGCCTCGCTTTTAGTTCGGCCACATCTTGATTTCCTTGCCATAGAGGAGTCCCTGAGAACATAGTCTTGCTTTACTTCATCTTATACTCTCTTTTGAAGACACTACCCGCCCTAAAAACTATTCTTCCAAATCGTGCAAGTTGTATGACAAATTTACAGGTCATCGGCAAATAAAAGTGTATTCCTTCTACATTAACTTTTTTAATCGAATATGCAAATCTTCCTTTCTTACCTTTACGGCTAATTCAATATACAGTTTGAATGACACCTGGGAGGGGCTAGAAATCGGTTGGGGCAGGATATATTCACCACTGTCTTACTCAATTCCCACCGAAGGGCTCTCTTTCATGTTGACCGACTAATTACACTCTGGTTTGTGTAAAAGTTTTAATAACATTTCGGTAATTGTATTTTATTCCTTGCTATCTTAAATTTTCAAGAGGCAGCAAACAGTTTAAAAACTTTTCTGTCTATCTACAAAAGGAACAATCTCCCCTTTTCGGTATTGTCTTCTGGCGCCAGTATTGTCTCGCTTGTTTCTGCATTTTACGAGGAGCCAAACAATATCTCTGAGGTCCGAATAACTTGCGCAAAGTTAGGACTGAAAATTCGTATTAACTGCTCTAAGCAAATGCTCAAAAGCTTGTACCGTGGAAAGGCATATTCGTTGTACATCAAGTACAGTGACCAACAAAAGTAGTTTATTCTCGAAGCATACTCGAGGAAGGGTTCATTTGTTTTTCGGCCTAGGCATGTCGCGACCATTGCTTTAGGGGATCAAAGACAGTTAATACTTCATGGTAGTGAGCAATTTCGTTGCTGAAAGTCACAGACGATAGCAAGATAAACGATCGGAGACGTCTTATTATTATTCTTATGAGAAACTCATTCTGGAGAACAGAGGTTCAAATTAGACTCCGACCATCACATTTAGGTGTTCCGTGATTTCCGTAAAGCACTCCAGGCTAATGCCGCATGGTGCCATTGATAGGGGATGGACGATTTCCTATCCATTCTTCAACAAAATAATCAGAATTTATTCGCTTACTCGACTGACCACGATTTTAACGTGATGTTAAACCCTAAAAGCCGGCCGCGGTGGCCAAGGGGACTGAGGCGCTCCAGTCACGGTCTGCACGGCCACTACGGTCGGGGGTTCGAATCCCCCCTCGGACATGGATATTTGTGCCGTCCTTAGTATTAGCTAATTTGTAAGTTTAGGGACTGATGACCCCGTAGTTAAGTCCCATAGACTTTACAAACATTTTGAATCCCTAAAATGCTTTCCGTCCTTTTTGAAAATCCCTATCACACAGCGCGTAAAATTATTATTTGACAAAGATCAAATTAATGTAACTATGACCAAATTCACCTGAACTATTGCTATACGACTTTGTTACATTATTTCAAACAAACAAATACCTTTTCTCAGTACTTTTCACCACATTAACATGTTCCTGAACTTATCCAATGCTATGTTTCTGAGCCGCCAACATCTGAGCGGGGAAATTGTATCTTGAATAGGATTTAATGCGTGCAAAATATGCTTAAATGTCACAGGCTAATCGTTAAATATAAAATAAAAAATGTACAAACAAGTTTTTATTATAATGATTCATAAAAATTCGAGACCGTTATAAAGATTTCACCTTCTTGTCTATGTATTACAGTCATTTAAAATGAGCAATCAGTCGTAGCTACGCACGAACATCAATAAGAGACTGACAACTTGTCTGGAAAGGGGGAATAAATTATATACACAAATCGGCCTGTTACTGTTAACCTTATTAAAATCTCTTCAGTAGTTACTGCTATTACCTTTGCACACAGACAGGAAAAGAAGGTGCAGAATGTTAATTTTTAATAGGTATAGATGGCTGGAGAACGAACTACCATACTAAGCTGGACTTTCCAGTCGCTTGAAAGTGTAATCGCTACAGCTGAACTGAAGCAATGACTGAATATATGATTAAGTTCTATTCATTTCCTCTTTGTATAGTGGAAAGCGCAGCGAAGCTTACTGTATATATATGTTGCCAGATTTGAATTGCCGCTGCTGAATTAATCCGGCTGTAACGTATAGCCTAAATACGGACTAGTCGCTGTTTTCCTGAGCACGCAGCCTAGTGTAATATTGAACAGAAAATCTGCTTATTCAACCTTTCTGCCCCCAGGCCTTTTGCAAAACGTACCGTGTCGATAATAACCGGGCAATTTCGTGAAACAAAACAAGGTATGTACAGCACGCTAGAACACGCGGTAAAATGTACTGGTGGTTATCGCTCCTTCGTTTTAGTTTAATGGAATGCTGTCGCTGGATACTGTTTGACAAAGAAACATTCAGTGCTCTCGCCGACGATGGAATCAGGAACGAAGGCGGTCGAGTTTAGGCTTGGTCTGCGTATCTACGTCACCCATTCCTGACAGCAAATGAGCGATCAGTATAGTTCTGAACACCCTGCTTTGACTGTCATAGCTATTTTAGCAAGCTTTTCTGTAGATTTTATTCTATTTGCTACTTATGGTTCTGGCATACAACGAATCGTACCTAAGAAAGCGAGATCAATTATTTACAGGCTATAACGTTTCTTCAAACGCAAACCACGTATATGCGTATTTCAACTGTCGCTTGGAAACGGCAAAGATGCTTTTCACACATTTGTCTAGACAACCGCGACACGCCATGTTTGATAGACCAATGTGTAGTTTTGCAGATAACAACAAGTGCCCGTTCGAAAAGTGAAGAAATTGATTTGCTAGTAAGACAATAATGTCCGATAAGGGAGAAGGTAGAAGATGCCACAGCGTTGATTTTTCCAGTGATCAGCAGCAGTATCCATCACCATTTGTTATTGAAAACACGGTGCATCTAGTAAGAAGAAAGTCTTACGCCTTTTCCATTGAAGAGGAAGTACTCTGACAGTGTTATGAGCTATTACTCGGCAAAGCGAAGTGGTGATTTCGCTGCGGTGTCAGTATGAACGTGTTTATGACCGAGAAAGAGGGAGGGGTAAAATTCTGATAACATGCAACCCTGTACTCCTCAATTTTATAATTTGAAAAAAAAAAAATGTTTGTAAATCTAAGGGACCTAATTGCAGAAGTTATCGGTGGTATACTTACAAACAACTTAAACTAACTTATACTAAGAAGTCACCCAACCTCAAGTAGCCTCTTCCTCCTTGAGCTCGCCAGCAACTGACGAACGATATCGGCCACTATTTGACCTAGCTGTCAACTGATGTCGTACGAGCCGTGGAGACAGGGTGGTTTCAAAAGTTCTCGGGACGGAATATAAAAATAGTACTTACATCACTGAAAGTTTTTTTATATTTATCAATTTAGTCTCTTTGTAGATTAATGCACTTGGTCCAGCGATGTTCCTATGCCTTGATCCTATCTCGGAAATGAGATTCCTTCAAGCCTGAAAAATAATTAACAACTTCGATTATAAGTGCTTCCTTTGAAGTGAAACTTCGTCCAGGAAGAAGATGGAAGTCTGACGCAGCCATATCTGCTAAATAATGCGGGTCCGGCTACAATTTATACCGTAGTTCGTGTAATTTTGCCACGATGACAACACATGTGTGTGGGTGCGCCTTGTTTTGATGGAAGATTTTCTTCCTCACTAAACCTTGCCTTTTTTCACATATCTTTTGTTGTTTTTAGTCCAGAAGGTTATCAAAGTATTTTGCAGTATTTGTCCAGAGGGGAGATAAGCTACAAACAGAATCCCCATTACATCCCAGTACACTGACGCCATGTCGTTTCCAGCTGAAAGAATTGTCTTCGATTTCTTTGGTGGCGGAGAATAGGCATATTCCTCTTGCTTTGACATTTTGTCTCTGGGGTATAGCAGTGCAGCCAAGTTTCAGCTGTGGTCACAAACCGGCGTGAAAACTTGTATTTCCCCTAAAAACAGGCCCAACATGGTTCCGATATGTCCATTCTAATTCGTTTTTGATCCAGCATCGGGAATCGCGGCACCCAACTGGCAGATAATTTTTTCATTGCTGATTATACAGATAAAAAAGGATATTCCCATTCAGGTGACATCTGGCAAGCGTGAGCGGCGATCCTCCAAGACCATTTTGTGCACTTTTGCAATGATTTCTGGAGTACTGACTCGTCTTGGTCGACCACTGCGTGGATCATCATCTAAGCTCACCCGACCGAATTTAAGGAGCAGAATCTCCCAGTGTATTCTGTAAATCAGCATGAATGTCCTTTGCGTTCATACCTTTCACTACGAAGTGCATAATCACTGCCCGAAACTCACTTTTTTCTATCTATCCAGCAAATGACTACGCGGGAACAACAGACTCACGTCACCTCCACAGCTCTCATCCAACTATACCAGAAAGATTCCTCCTAAATTAATTTTTCTTTAGACTTCTCTCTCTCTCTCTCTCTCTCTCTCTCTTCTCTCTCTCTCTCTCTCTCTCTCTCTCTCTCTCTCTGTGTGTGTGTGTCGTTCTCTGTCTCTCCCCGCTTCTTTCATATCTACCCCCTCCCCCAATGTAATATGTAATTTGAAAACTGTTGGGGAATTTAAGCAGGGACTGATGACCCCGTAGTTAAGTCCCATAAGCTATACAAACATTTGAATTTAAGCATACACATTCCACTCCTCTTTTCACACTTTTAATATTTATTCACATCTGAAGGATTGCATAGGAAATTTAGAACGATGCTGAAATTTTGATTTTACATGATATCGTTCAAAACGTAACCATGTAATGAGACAATCACAAGAGTGAAGATACGCTCAAGGACGGGTGATGTTATGTCGAAATAAGTGCAGACTGGTGGCAAATTATTTTAAGAGCTTACGTGGAATATGTGGGTAGTGTTACATCGCATGCAGACCTCTTGTTATGGTTGGCAGTAATCAAAAGACTTGGTGGCCGTACTGATTTGCAGAAAGGAAACAAGGCATAGTCATTATGGACCTGGCAATCATTATTAATGGTGACGGTTGAGCTTATACTAAAATTTGATATGAGCAGTTGTCGAAAGATACTGAAAATTCTAAACCAAAACAGAGGAAGAAACAATACTTATCATATGGGAAGTATGTTTTCAAAAGTAAATGAATATTTAAGTTACGTTTCGTTCATATTTTAGCTCTCTGACGTTTAATTGTGGTACTCCTGCAACCTTATCTTGCAGTAATTCTTTACACATTTTTGCCACCTAACAGTCATCACGAAGCTTCCTATTCCCGCTAAAAACACAGCCATTTGATGGTTAAAATAAGGCTTCAGTTGGATGCACGAGACCAAAGCAGATGTTCTAGTTTAGTACGTGGTTAGAACAAATGCCATTCGTCCATGTTTATATAGGCGCAAACTAAATTGTTGTGAAGCAGTGTCTATATATGCCAAATGTTAATAGCTATATTTTACGATGTTCTAGTCACATCGACAATTGTCAGCTGATTAATAAGAGGGAGAGAGAGAGAGAGAGAGAGAGAGAGAGAGAGAGAGAGAGAGAGAAAGAGAGAGAGAGAGAGAGAGAGAGAGAGACGTTTCAAGTGATGTTTGTCAAAGAAAATGTAATTTTATTTTCTTACGTTTGGATATCCATCACTGAAATTAGTAAACTCTTACTCTTTTCGCCATATATAACGCATTTTAAGTGTGTTTATGTCGATCTTATAACAGTTTGCTACACTGGGAAATAACCAGAAACGTTCTGTACATGCTTTTAGGAACACTGTACCACAGAAAATCGAAAAGTACTTTCTGTATTGAAATAGCAGAATAGGTAGCTGAATACCCACGAATCAATAGTCCCGCCCCCTCCCCCATCATGTTGCTTAACGTAACCATGTATAGGATTATGAATACCCAACACAACACATCCAAGAGGAGGTGCCAGTCTGACATGCCTTGCCGCGGCGGATTAGTCACGCGTGCTAGAGCGCCGTGTTGCGGAGCGTGCGGCAGTCCGCCGTCGGGGGTTCGAATCCCCCCTCGGGCATGGATGTATTTGTGTCGTCTTTAGTATAAGGTAGTTCATAAGTAGTTTGTAGGTTTGGGACTGATGACCCCGTAGTTAAGTCCCTTAAGCCTTACAAACATTTGAACATTTTGAAGACATGCGTAGCCACGATAAAACATATTGTGTTTCACGAAGTGTGAAATAACGAAAATCATGAACAAATATAAAGTTAAAATATATTGATCAAAAGAAAAAAAAAATGTCGGATACCGGATTCGAACTGCAGACCTTCAGATTACGTAATCTGTGTACACCCCCTACACCACAACAGAATTACACTTCCGAAAATTAATTTACTAAGTTATATCAGGATCTTGCGTTGGGGAGGGCGGGCTATAGAAGATATTTTCTTCATACAGAAAGAAATAATTCGTCTGTTTCCACAACTCATCTTTACAGTTCCAGGCTTCTCGATTAACTTCCACTGCCCACTGATTCCGTCTTCTGCATTCCTTGGGAATACAAGCGTCATACAGCCATCTTCATGTCGGTATTTAGACTCTACAGCGGAACAAAGGGGCATTTATCTTGGCCGTCCTTAATGTAATGCACATTATTAGTTACACTGAGTAAAGCACCTTAATCAACGTTTAATCTTAAAAATTGCCACGAAGTTCTACAAATCTCGAAGTCCAACAAACATCATGTTTTAGTGATTTAAGTTAATTTCCGTAGGACTGAAGCAACAGAAGGCATGCAACAGTGCAGGAGAATCTACTGTATTGAAACCTGTCCGAGCGGTCTGGAGCGCCACGTTGCGGATCGCAAGGCCTCCCTCCTAGTAGGTTCGCATCCTCCCGCAGGCATGGATGTGTGTGTTGGCCTTAGGTTAGTTTAACTTATTTTAAGTAGTTTGTAAGCTACGGACTAATAACCACGCAGTTCAGTCAATAGATTTACAATCATTTGAACATTTTTAAAACCTGTAAGATAAAACTGTACAGTGAAATCGCTGTTAGACGCATTTAAGAGCCTCTAGTACAGAAACGCACACAGTAGCTATTTACACAAGTTTGGTAAAAACATGGCGTCCTGGGCTCTCAATCAACAGCGATATCACGTCTACACTCTTGCTATACAGGCTCTCTAACTCGTCCAGTTAGCGCTGACCTCCGAGAGCTATTTGGACCACCCTCGTAGTTTTAGTCTGTCGATGCTGAGAGTGCTGAGTGCTGAGTGCTGAGTGCTGAGTGCTGAGTGTGGTGGCGGCGGTCAGTTCAAGGTGTCGGTGCTGGAGGTGGAGAGCCCCAAGACGTACGACTTCCGCGTGACGTTCACGGAGCTGCAGCTGGTGGCGGAGCGCGCGCAGGAGCTGCTGCTGAACGGCAGCCGCGACGCGCTGCTGACGGACGCGCAGCTCAGCTTCCGCACGGCGCCGCTGGCCACGGACGCGGCGCAGCTGCAGTACCGGCTGACGGCGGCGCCGCGCTACGGCGCGCTGCACCTGCAGGCCGCGCCGCCCCACCCCCACCAGCACCTGCAGCTCGCCGACACCTTCACGCAGCTCGACCTGCGCGCCGGCCGCCTGCACTACCGCCTCCACCGCAAGGCCTACTCGCACGTGCGCGACGAGATCAGGTAACGCACTGCCTACACCGGCTCTTGTACTCACCTATACATCCTTACTCAGTCAGTCGAAAGAGTATATTTACTTCATTTAACCAGTTACTCCTTTCCTTCAACCCCACCAAATCTCAGGTAATCTTCATACATCGTACTAACCTCTCATTCCGCCGCCGTGACCTTCAGCATACTCGCCATTATTGTTCTATCCCTGAAACTTCCACTCTCAAATACCTTGGCCTCACCCGCGACCGCTCCCTTTCTTTGAATCCCCACCTTCATGCTCTCCATCAGAAAGCCCTTTCCCACCTCAATCGAGCTCCAGCCGGACGTGAGGGCTGAACTCCTCCATCAATCCTCGACATGCCGTCCCTTAATACATCCTGTCTTGTTTAGTTTCTACCCAGCCTGGTTTCTGCCTCTCCTGCCTATTAGAAGCCCCTCCCTATACCTGACCGCCACGCCACCGTATCCGTATCCCCTCCCCCACGCAGATTCTTTCTGACCTCATTCCCTTAGCACAATTCCTCGAATTTCTGGAGCATATCCGTACCCTCTACGTCTCCCACAAAACAGAATGCCGTCACAATTAGTTTTTTCTCCTCCTCCTGAATCTCGGACCTCCGCCGCGCTATTACCAACATATACCTCATTCCCTCCACATCCATACTCTCCATATCCTTTCTGAGGGTAACTTCCGTCAGCTTCTCCTCCTGGATGACGCCCTCCGCCCCGACATCTCTCCCTCCTACCAGCCATAATCCATCCCTCTATTTGATGTGCCGCCCTCTCCCCCACCCTTTCTTCCTCGCTTGGCTCTTCCTTCCTTTCCTGGCCGAGGGGACTGAGGCGCTCCAGTCGCGGTCTGCTCGGTCACTACGGTCGGGTGTTCCAATCCCCCCTCGGGCATGGATATTTGTGCCGTTCTTAGTGTTACCTAGTTCATAAGTAGTTTGTAATCTTAGGGACTGATGACCCCGTAGTTAAGTCCCGTAAGTTCTACAAACATTTGAACATTTGATTTTTCCTTCCTTTCCCTCCTAGAGTTCTTACATCCCATTCTCCTCCCCTCCTCCCCACGTTTTCCCGTACCTCTATGCTTTCCCTCTATGCTTCCCGTCCGTCCCCTCTCCCCTCCGGCTTTTCGTGCAGTGTCTTAACTCGTCTGACAGTGTTTTCGTGTTCCAGTGTTTCTGATGCAGCGCCATATTTTAAGACTGCAGCAAACACAGTACAAGTGTTTGAAATGTCTTTATTCTGTGCTGTCCGTTTCGTCGCTTTTTTTTATGGTGTAACTTGATTTCAGTGTGTATTTTAGCCATTGTGTCAATGTTAATTCAGAATATGTGTTTTTCTATTTCCATTTAATGTCATTTATAACTTTTCATTATTCGCCTCTTGTATTTTAAATTCTTTTTCTCACGTATACAAAATTAGAATTACTAATGGTCAGATCGTTATATCAATCGGCTGAACAGCGGCGCTGAGTCCGCTGCCAGTCTGCCACATAAGGGGTTTTAAGATACAAGAAAGAAAAAAATTATACTTAACAAAACTAAAAGTCTGGCGTACGTGAAAAGAAGGAAGTACAAAATTTGCACAGCCAGTCCACACGAAACTAACTCTTTAAACATTTATTACCGAGTAGCCGAGCGGTCTAAGGCGCCTCGCTGCGGAGCGCGCGGTTGCTCGCCGTCGCAGGTTCGAGTCCTCCCTGGGGCTTGGTGTGTGTGTGTGTGTGTGTGTGTGTGTGTGTGTGTGTGTGTTGTCCTAGGGTTAGTTTACCTTAGTTTATGTAGTTTGTAAGCTATGAACTGATGACCACGCAGTTTGGCCCGATAGATTTGGAGACATTTGAACGAACATTTTTCAAAAATTTACACTGGCTTGTTTTACAGCCTGCTTTAGGTTTTCCTGTAGTTTTATGATTTTTGCAAATATCTTGAGTAAAAGTAATAAGAATATAAATAATAAACTAATAGTAATCGTGAAAATATAAAATTAAATGTTTTTAACGTAGTTTGTCTTGATGCAGCAACCGTAATAGCTATTTATTGTAAGTGCAAATTAACAGCCAACAAGTTGCTTGCTAAATTAAACACACTTTACCCGGTTTCGACACCAGCTAAGGGTGTCTTCATCAGAACCATTGAGATAATTATAACATGAGACGTCTAAAATTGTTGCATAATATGCTGAAGATGTATAAAAGTAACATCAGGTTTGTCAATAATAAAGAATTGCATGCTAGTCAAACAGTGACAGGTTTGTAAAGTTAATAACAAACGCGGTTAGCCACTTTGACCTGCCGTAGCGACTTCTGTTGGAGCGGCGTCAGACAGATCCGCTGTACGCATAGGAATACGGTACACAAATTTTCTAGATCAATAAAATAGATTTATTTCATGTTCCACTCAAAGCGCTGCTCCATTGATTACCGTAAGCTAAAGAACGGGTCGTAAGAGCCTATAAGAGTTTAATACCCACCTTCGCCTTTCAAAAATACCTGAGAAGATTCTGCTCATAACACTAATACTTAGGTACTCGCGTGACTAGGAGATACACAAGTAGTCGCGGGCCGATCAATTTGAGAAAAATAATTATTTTCGTTTATTCACGATATTTGAATACAGTGATTAAAAATAGTAAAAAAAGTAATATCCCTTAATGATACTGAAATTTTTTATCAGTACAAAAATAGGAAATGTAACATAATACTGATAGAATGCTATATATTAATGCTACACAGCTCTTTGGTTCATCAAATACTTCAGTGATGTAAGCAAATTGTACAGACGGCATTGGGATCCACTTGCGCTCATGTTCCATACTAGTGGCACAGACTGTTGAATGCTTGTTGTCGTTTGTACTAGAGCAAATGTGGCATCACATTTGTTTCTGCGATCTTTGTCCTGTGTCTTCGTGTGTTACATTTATTATTATTTTGAGTACTTCACATTAATAAGGTAGTTAACGGAAGGTAGTTCTGGCTTAGGTTTGCAGATAATGGTAAATTATTTCCCAGTTGTAAATGGAAAAAGATGTAATGCAAATGAAAAACGTAAGGCCAGTTGACATATAAATAGAGCGAAAATTCTATAAGGCATCGGAAGGAAAAAAAAATACTGTTATACTTATGCCGTTATCGTGTGTTGAGTATGGGACAACTACCATCAACCCAAGGAGTTCCTTGAGACAAGTAGGCCGGCCGCGGTGGCCGAGGAGACTGAGGCGCTCCAGTCACGGTCTGCACCGCCACTACGGTCGGGGGTTCGAATCCCCCCTCGGGCATGGATATTTGTGCCGTCCTTAGTCTTAGTTAGTTCATAAGTAGTTTGTAAGTTTAGGGACTGATGACCCCGTAGTTAAGTCCCATAGACTTTACAAACATTTGAACATTTTTTTGAGATAAGTAGAGTACATCACCACAGAGGCCGATTATCTATGGCTTGAACATAGTCTACTGTGTATAGCACTGCGTCAGTTAACACACTGACAGGGGGATTGTTACGTATATGTGGTTTTAGCAGTGGTATCCGTAAGATATCACTGGGCTTTCATATAGCGCTCTTCGACGTTTGTACCAACACTGTAATAGGTTAACCACTAATTTTGACCACTATATTTATTTGTTGTTACTACTATTAAACGACCTCTGAAAGCATAGTCAAAGAATATAAGTGCGGCTCTCAAAATATTTGTAACTTACTATACAATCGGAATTTGGCTCTATTGACGAGTTTTGGTGACTCATCTGAAGGAATGATCTCATTTAATGTGCAATGTGTAAATTTTGGTTTTATAGCACCTCACCGTTTTCCTGTGAATCTCTTAATCTTCACTAACGAATAAACTCGCCAACTTGGTAATGAAAGAAGTGTTATTGTAAGGTATGATACTAGTACACTTCCAATTGTACTATATACTTAGTTAATCTCGAATGTTCTCTGTAATATACGATATTATTGCTTGCTCCACTAGTATCTCTGTTTAACTGTGCTATAATTTTTAGAACTGCGCAGTCCGTCACAGACGTGTGATCAATCGGATACGCAGTTCAGCAACGACGGCCGCTGAACGTAGCGGTCGCTGCCGCAGTGACCAGCAGGCTACCAACAAAACTTCCGCATGGCGGACTCGCAAATTTGAATTTTTCGACTGGAACGATTTCGGTTAACCGATGTCTCGGTTCGTCGGTATTCAGATAATCGATACTCCACAGTGTTCTCGTGTGTGGGATGTTTAGACGAGATGAGTGCCATGACACGCCTGCAATCTCTCACTGGCGAGCAGTATTGGAATTTCCTGTCCGATTACATGGACACGATTTTTCGCCTCCAGCAGCACACGACCTGCACCTTCCGAACAGCGTCAACCCACACTGCGTCAGAGAAAATGGAATGTTTTTGGAAATGAAATATCCGTTTCTTTGATGCAGTCCTTTTATTTCCTCCACACCCTTTTCGTATTCTAATGTAGGAAATAATCAGGGGATTCCACACCTGGAAATTACATTTTTGGTTACTGATGTAGCTCAACATTCACTTTATTTTAATCGAAATTAATACAGGCAGCTCTTTTTATAGAATCGCGAGTTTCATGGTGTCTTTCCCACCTGGTCACTGATTCAGTTCACACAGAATCGCCACAATTTGTGTACTTCCTTCTTATCAATGTTTACTATACTGTTCCACAGACTGAAGGTCTATTTCGTTTAGGAATTCGTTTGTTTACACATGTTGCCAACTTTACTGAGTATGTCTGTGGGGAGTCTGAGTTGTAAATGTACGAAACATGGTGTATTTTGTGCGTGTGCGTCATCTCAGATAGTAGTAGAAATTGAGGTGTTTTAATGATTTGAACATCGGTTTCGATATTTGTGTGTGTGGGAGGGGGGGAGGATTATGGGAAAATTAACGCAACAAAACAAAAATAAATAAAATACAAAATACCATGACAACTACCAATAATAAGCAAAACAAATAGAAGGCTCAAGCTGGTACACAATGAAATACACAAACAAACACACACATAAAATAATAAGCATTTTCAAAAGATAGAACATAAATATAACATACACACCACACAATTCTATTAATAATACACCCCGAAACTAACAAAAGACACACATATATACGAAAATCCTGGAATATACAAATTACAGTGTAAAACATAGGGTGGGAGATATAGCAAGCAAACGAGCAGCACGCTTGAATCAGACATAAAGACCACATTAAAGCCTGGAAGTAATGATCAAATCACTGCACATTTGCTAAACACCACACAACCACAAACCAACATCCAGGAAAAAAGACATGAAAATAATTGGAATAAACAACAGAAAGCACCTTCTAACACTCCAGGAAGATTACCACACCCAAAAGACCAAAGCAGAAAAGATAATCCTACTGTAATACCTAGTGCATGTATCAAACAACTCACTGCTCACATTAACAGCTGAAATGGAAAAAAAGTCCACTCGGCTCACTTACCAATAACCCACCACCCTCCACAAATCATCAACTTCGATGTCCAAATCATCAAAAAACAATAATTTCTACAACTATCTGAGACTGCACACATACACACACACAAATAATACATCATCATTTTTGTGCTCACAAAACACTGAATCCCCATACATATGGTCAGTTAAGTTGACGACATGTGTAAACAAACTAATTCCTAAACGAGACACACCTTGAAGTCTGTGAAACAGTTAACCCTCCTGGTCACTGGTTGGATTCATACAGATTCGCCACAATTTGTCTACTTCCTTCTTCATTTTATCACTTTTTCAATGAAATACACTAGCCTGTATTTATTTAGATTAAAAGTAAAATAACTGTTTATAATCTGTTGACGCTCCGACAGTAAGCTAAAACAGATAAGGATGATTCCCTAAAATAGAGGGCGAATCGCGTATACAGGAAATAAAAGAATTGCAGCAAGGAAACAATAGTTTCATTTCCAGAAACAAAAAATTTAGTTCTCGCTGCGGATGATGGGCACACAAAACGTTTTCGCTTTTGACAGTTTTATTTCAAATCACAAAGTTAGCTACCTCAATATTTGAGTAACTTAGATACGAAAAATTTCCTACTGAAACATCTGCCAAGAAATTAACGTATGAAAACGATGCCCTTAAAAATATAGTGTGTGGAGGAGCACAACGCAGAAATGATGTTACTGTTGTATCTTTGATCCCTTTGCTAACTTTGAAACTGTGTGTCTCAAAATGCGTTAACAGAGAACCAGCGAGATTATAGTGTGACCTGCAACTTGCAATTCAAGGAACATGGAAGGGCTGGGCGGAAGGGCTCGCCTTGTATTTAGCTTTCAAAATTTTATTTAAATTTAAACCACTAGTAAACATGGCACTCCCAACCAAATACGATAAGAAGTTTACTGAATACTGAAAATTTAGACCATAAATAGTCTCACAACTCGAAAAAAAAATCAATTTTCTTTTTTCATCATATTTAGATAGATTAAGGTTCTATTTAAGTACTCTGAAAAGGATTTTGCTGAAAATGTTTGTCGAGTATTTAAAGAGCATTTTCCTACCACGTGTGTTTATGTGTCACGCCCACTTTTCTGAATGTATTTTAGATCTTTATATCCCCTACATTGCACGTTAGGGACTTCTTCTCCGGAGTGTTGGCTATTCTTGGAATGCAACGCTCGGTATTATTTTGTTTCTGCTGCTTGTAAAAAAAACAAGAACACGCGGTTAGTTTTGTTCAAGTGTGATTGCGAGTAGTTGTTATACTTACGTTTGCATTGCTTGTTTACGTGTAGCCTATGGGCAGGCAATTAGGAGAAATAAAGAATATATGGAGGCAATCAAGATAGATGTTCAGGCCATATTCTTCCATAAGTCCTCTACTGATGATAAGCCAAGTATTGCATTTTGTCCATCAGGAGAAAATTCGTGGAGCAAATACAATAGGGCTCAGGCAACTGGAAAATCTTATTCTCAGCAGAAATTTTTTCCTGTTGCTGTTTTTACAGCAATTAAGCCTATTTCCTTAGCTCATCCTGATCTTCTAAGGAAATGTCTACATGGGCAGACACAGAACCCAAATGAATGTTTCAACAGCATAATTTAGAACCGCCTTCCTAAAACTGTATTTGTAGGCACGTAATGAAACTATGAGTTCATGATTCTGTTATTACATTCAGTTCTGGTAATATTGGAAAGATTTGGGTACTGAAAAAGCTGGGAATTAATCCTAGTGAAACTATGATCACTGGGCTGCAAGATTGCAGTTAAATGAGGATAGAAAAATGCAGAAAGGTCTGAATCTAATATGGCCAAAAAAGCAAGACAAATATCCAGGAAGGTGAAAAATAAGATGGAAGACCTGCTAGAGGTCAAAGAAAGGCCATCATATGTAGCGGGACAGTTTCAATTAGCTGTAAGTAACAAATTTCAAAAGTATTTTCTTTGAAGTCAATTTCCCGCAAACTAAAATGTTCAGTACATATGCCCCATTACATCAAAAACTATCATAGATATATGAATGAAATTTTCAAAGACTCTGCATAACATAAAAAGCCAACTCCGGTACTGCATTCATTAATATTCCCCATTAGGCAGTTCACAAAAATATTTCTGCAGAAAAACTTAATACTTTTGTTAATAAATTTAAAAAAGTATTTCTTAAAAACTATAAAATGGATGAAGTAGATTTTAGTACAGCTGACTATATTTGCATCGTGTAACATACAGTAAAAATATTAAGGTCTTGCATCAAATTTTTTTTTTTTTTTTTTTTTTTTTTTCAGAAATGGGTCAAATACTTGCCTAAATTAACATGGGTTAGATACGTAGGGTGTGGCCCTCTTAAGTTTCAGAATCATAAAATTTTAAACACTTTCTATAGAATATTGACTTT
Source organism: Locusta migratoria (assembly GCA_026315105.1). Taxonomy (NCBI): domain Eukaryota; kingdom Metazoa; phylum Arthropoda; class Insecta; order Orthoptera; family Acrididae; genus Locusta; species Locusta migratoria. The sequence goes on from CM048747.1 coordinate 434,051,241, forward strand.
GAATTAAGAAGCTTAAAAAGAATTTAACAATCTGATGAACTTAACCAGAATGCAGATATAAAGTTTCTATTTTTACTTAAAATATTAGAATGGGAGGCTCAACCCAGGATGAAGCCATATCAGGCAAGGTTTACATAACAAGATTATTTCACATTATAATTTAACGTCTACAATATATTTTATAAAAAACATGCGGGACACAAGTTTAATAAACAAGTTTTACAAATTTTTCACAGACCCCAGAACTTCGCAGATGATAACACTCATTAGGAACAATCAGTTAACAACACAATGAAAGGACCGTAACAAGTAGAGGTACAGAAGTCAAAATACTTCACAAGGGTCCAATCGATTATACACTATATCACACGAGTTTTTGGCATCACAACAGCTCGGTGGGATATAACATATAATAACAGATTTACGGATGCCTACAACATGCTCTCACAACTGCTGTCCAACAAGCCACATGAACAGTTGCTGCAGTTCGATACTCAGATTTCTAACATGCCCCGAAGGTAGAATAGGGCAGCTAATTACATAGAATGTGCACAAACAGTAGCAATGCCACATCGCAAGTAAATCTAAATATACGGCTCTATAAAATGCGCTGTGACTCTCGGACCGGAAGATGGAACACATAGAGAGCTATCCATGCCGATAGGCAGCGCACAGAATCAGAATATGGCGCTCCGACGTGAGATCCTTAGTTGTACCCGAATACAATCTGTACAACAGGCAATAAATCGCAATGACGGACGATCACCAACCAGTAAAATTTTTCGTCCTTGTGTGAACGCACACAGAACACAAAACCGGAAAAATATGCTACTTTTACTTCCCCGCACTGAGTAGCCGTAGCCACGCGAAAGGGAACAAAGCAGCAAAAACGACTGTTGACCTCCCTGTAATAGCATAGTGGCAATAATCAAGGATTTGTCCCCTCCGAAACATTCAGACACTCAACGGTGAAAGACGTCGCACAAACGGGAGTAAACTGTAAGCTGCAGGTGAAAGACACGCCATCAAAAGATAACGAACGAGCGCAGCAAGTCCGCGCTCAAACAGAACGCCCACGCGGGTCACTACACCCAGCAGGAGTATGCGGCTGGAATGGTCGTTCGCGGACGTTGCCGGCGTCCCTGCTGGTGTGTTCTTTCATACGGCCCAGTCGTCACAGCAGAAACAGAAAGCTGGGCAGCACACGGCTCGGCCCCGCGACGCCGCCTGTCTCTTTGCAATGCAAGGCTCAACTCCCCGACAGACACTGTCCCACTGTCATTCCCGGGAGTAAACATCAAAGACCCAGCGCGTTCAGCAATCGCAGTACACGCGTCACCCGTGGCGAAAGCGGAAAGCACGATAGAGAGAGAGTCACCACGAAACTTACACGATGTAAACTACACACAGAAAAGAAGACACGAGCCGGTACAGATCAGTACCACTAAAATATGATCAGAAAAATATGAAATTTTTCAGTCTTCAAGTCGAAGAAAACGTTAATCTCTCGAAACAAGCCGGCACACCTCAATAACGCATATTACTTCTCTGTATCCATGTTCCACTGAACGTAATTGATGAGAGGAGAAAATATAAAAATTCAGCAAGTGAAACAGGAAAAAGGGAGTACAAACGTCTGAAAAATGAGATTGACAGGAAGTGCAAACTGACTAAACAGGAGTGGCTAGAGGACAAATGCAGAACCGTAGAAGAATGCATAACTAGGGGAAAGATAGATACCGCCTACAGGAAAATAAGAGAGATATTTGGAGAAAAGAAAAGCAGTATAAATATCAAGAACTGTGGCGGAAAACCAGTACTAAGCAAAGAGGAGAAGGCTGAACTGTGGAAGGAATATATAGAAGGCCTATACAAAGTAAGTAAACTTGAAAGCAGTATTCTAGAAATGGAAGACGAAGTAGAGGAAGATGATATAGGAGATGTGATACTGCGAGAAGAATTTGACACAGCGCTTGACTTGAATCGAAACAAGGCGCCTGGAGTAAACGATATCCCGTCTGAACTGCTGATGTCGTTAGGAGAGCCAGTCATGAAAAAATTGTATCACCTGGTAAGCAAGATGTATGAGACTGGGGAAATACCCTCGGTCTTCAAGAAGAATATCGTAATTCCAATTCCAAAGAAAGCAAGTGCAGACAAGTGTGAAAATTACAGAACTATCAGTTTAATAAGTCATGGGAGCAAAATACTAACACGAATTATTTAGAGACGAATGGAAAAACTTGTGGAATCCAACCTCAGGGAAGAGCAGTTTGGATTTAGGAGAAATGTAGGAACACGGGAGGCAATACTCACATTACGACTTAACTTAGAAGATAGGCTAAGGAAAGGGAAACCTACGTTTTTAGCATTTGTCGATTTGGAGAAAGCTTTTGACAATGTCGACTGGAATACACTCTTCCAAATTCTGAAGGTAGCAGGGGTAAAATACAGGAAGCGAAGAGTTATATTCAACCTATACAAAAACCAGTCAGCGGTTATTAGAGTCGAAGGGCAAGAAAGGGACGCAGAGGTTGGGAAGGGAGTAACACAGGGTTGTAGCCTTTCCCCAATGTTGTTCAATCTGTACATTGAGCGTGCAGTGAAGGAATGGAAGGAGAAATTTGGAGAGGGCGTTAAAGTGCAGGGACAATTTAAAAAAAATCATTGCGGTTTGCCGATGACATAGTAATTCTGTCAGAGACCACAAAAGATTTGGAAGAGCAATTGAATGGGATGGACAGTGTCTTGAAAGGAAGATATAAGATGAACATTAACAAGAGTAAAATGAAAGTAATGGAATGTAATGTCAGAAAATCAGGCGATGCTGAAGGAATTAGATTAGGTAATGAGACAATAACAGTAGTAGATGAATTTTGTTATTTGTGTAGCAAGATAACTTCTGATGGCCGAAGTAAAGAAGATATAAAATTAAGAATGGCTATGGAATGAAAAGCGTTTCTTAAGAAACGAAACTTGTTAAAATCCAATATTAATTTAAACGGTAGGAAGTCCTTCCTTAAAGCATTTGGAGTGTAGCATTGTATGGAAGTGAAACGTGGACGATAAGGAGTTTAGATAAAAAGATGATAGAAGCTTTTGAAATGTGGTGCTATAGACGAATGATGAAAATTAGATGGATAGATCACGTAACTAATGAGGAGGTGCTTAACCGAATCGGGGACAAAAGGAGTTTCTGGCATATACTAAGAGAAGGGATAGATTGGTTGGACACATTCTGAGACATCAAGGAATTGTCAACTTAGCATTAGAAGGAAGCGTGTGGGGCAAAAATCGTAGAGGGAGACCGAGGGACGAATATAGTAAGCAGATTCAAAAGGATGTAGATTGCCGAACGTATTCTCAGATGAAGAGACTTGCACAGGACAGAGTAGCGTGGAGAGCTGTATCAAACCAGTCTGCGGACTGAAGACCACAACAACGACACATCCATGTTCCATTGGAAAAAGGGCGCCTGTTCGTAGTTTGTAGAATTCATTTAATTCAAGGTTGTAGCTCTAGGTTAAACAAGTAAACTTTTTAATCTGCTTGGTAATTTAACTGTTGTTGTAAATCAATTGCCGGCCGCGGTGGCCGAGGAGACTGAGGCGCTCCAGTCACGGTCTGCACGGCCACTACGGTCGGGTGTTCGAATCCCCCCTCGGGCATGGATACTTGTGCCGTCCTTAGTCTTAGCTAGATCATAAATAGTTTGTAAGCTTAGGGACTGATGGCCCCGTAGTTAAGTCCCGTAAGTTCTACAAACATTTTTGATTTACCTTCAAATGGTGGTCCTCAGCATTTCAACAAAATGTATTGTGAGGCGGAGCAGTAAACTGTTCATGGCAGTAGAGTTGCGATCGTGAGAGCAGCAGCTTGGTGATTAAGCGAGTTTGCTGTAACCGAGTCGCATGAAAAGACACGCGGCGCGTTACTGCATTTCGGTCAGAAAAGGAACGGAAGACTGAATACTGCGAGTTGCGCGAAGTTGGGTCATAGAACTCTGTCATCAGAACCATATTATTTGCACATAACTGGGTTCCACAAATTAATGTAATTGTAGAGAATGTTGTTTACTTTCAATTTTATTCTCTCTCTTGTTAGTCAAAATCTAAACCATCGCAACAGTTAATTGTGCTGGAACGGTGACTTCTAGATCGTTATGAACTTTGCAGTAGGCGACTTAAAGTTAGTAGTACACCGTTACAGAGCTGTGTAAATGTCGCAGTGCAACTGCCGCTTCCTGCCAGGTCAACAAAGCTAAGCGCTGTCGCGCTTGCCTAGCACTTGGCTGGTTGTCCGCGTGTCAACACCTCCGTGCTCCGCGTTCCGGCCGGACGGCGCTGTGGTGTGTCTCTGTGTCTTGGCGGAGGCTGCTCCGCTGTTTCGTGGTATTCGTGTTTCTTTCTTCAAGAACTGTAGGTAGTGATGGAATCTGAAGATAGGAAGAACAATATTCAATGTGAATTTGACCGTACCGTAGCCAGACCGTCAGCTTCGGTAATTCATTACTGGATGATGAACGAACTGAAATTGACAGATAACGACGTAATGGGATTACAATTGGACACGTTTTTAAATTCTTTGTTTGTAAAAGTTAGTAACCCAGAACTTTGTGACACTATAGTGAACGTTAACGATGGTGTAAGGACAGTTATGCACGCTAACGGTAGAGTAACCAGTGTAAAAGTAACAAATGCTGGACTAGATGATTCGAACTTGCGTGTGTTTAATTTACCATTTGATGTAAAGAATGAGATCATATCGCGTTGTCTTAGTGCGTACGGTGATGTTGTGTCCATAATAAAGGAAAAATGGTCGTCAGCTTATTCGTTTCAATGCGAAAATGGTATAAGGAGTGTAACGGTTCGGAACATTTTCGTTCAAACGTCCGCGGCATAGGCGCCCTGCGCAGCTGCCGATAGGCGGACAGGATGACGTACAGGCGATGTGGGCCGCGGTCGCGTTAGGGTGCGGCCATGGTGAACGGCTCCCCGCTAGCTGCTCGGCCGCTTAACTCGCAGCGGTCGGACCGCGCGCGCTGCTACGGCACGATGGCAGCTGGTGGCGGCCACAGTGCGCAGCCAACCGTGCGCCGACTGATGCCAATACATGACCAAAATTACTTTTCGATTTTCTTGCTGAAAAAAATAATGCATGTGTATGAAACAAAGCTACATCGCACTCCGGTGTCAGTTTTTCGATAAAAATTCTCCTTCTCCTGTAGAAAAATAAAAACCACCTCTCCCGGTTTTATGCGTTTTCCTTTACGTAGGATACTTCTCACTCGAGTTTGAGGAAACTAACTGTGGTACCTCACTGAGTTTTGCACATCTTGCAGGCTAACATAACAGCTTCATAACGGAGTGTCTGTTTTTCCGGTATTCGCCATAGTTATTACGATACTTAATTTCCAGTTAACCTTTTGCATAGCCAGCCGCGGTGGCCGAGGAGACTGAGGCGCTCCAGTCACGGTCTGCATGGATATTTGTGCCGTCCTAGTTCGTAAGTAGTTCATAAGTAGTTTATTAGTTTAGGGACTGATGACCCCATAGACTATACAAACATTTGAACATTTACTAACATTTAACCTATCGCATAACATTTGAAGCTTTTGCAGTGAAAAATATAGTCGCTGACTACTTTTCGTTTGGTTAACTTTAGGTTATACATTACGTACGAAATGTACCCAACATTGTAAAATTGTTTTTAAACCTGAATAGAAAGCGATACATCGCTCCAGTATAGCGAACAGGGAGTTGAAATTTGAGGGCGCTAGCGCCGCGCGCTCTCCTCCGGCGCGCCATGTGACAACTACTGAGCCTCTAGCCTTCAGCTCAGTCAACCTTCGTAATAAAGCACATGCCCGAGCCAACAGAAAATGACTTTAAAAATAGCAAAGTTTATCTGAGACAGATGCCAGTTGTCTAACTCGTTGTAAAATATTGGTGACATACAAGTTCGGATAAAAAAAAAAGACAGTAAATCTAGTTCTATGTCTTAAAGTTACAAATATTGGATTGCTAGCTGTCACTGACGGAAAATTGCAAGTTCATAATGGTGACTGTAGGGTTCTACGGAAAATAGAATGCTAGTGTTTGTGTTAAATGCCCCTTCCGACATGCATTGGAAATGGGAAGACTAAAATAACCAGAAGAATTTGGACAGGATCCAATAGCAAGCGTCTAAATGTTATACAAGGTGCTGCAGCATTTTTCTTCTGAATCAATATTTAATTAGACTTTCTCCACGAAAAAAAAAACAAGAGCGGGGGGACATTAAAGATGTTTTCAACGGCACTTTTAAGTTGGAATAATAAGTTCGTATGTGCAGTTTAAGTGCATCTTCTTTCTAGTTGAGTTTAATGCAAGTAAATCAGTGGTGCTATAATGTAACTGCTGTTATAACTTGGCACCATCCATGGATGATAATGTTTGGTTGTTTGCTATATTAAAGTACTGGTATTCTTGCACTAATATGAACAACAAGATGCAATTAAAGACATTGCAAAACCGGTTGTGCGAGTCTACAAAAGTGCAATAAAATTCAGCTACAGTGGATTAACGGCCTTTCATTCAACACTTTTGAGGTAAACGCGTCTTTATTATCACCCATTAAACGCGACACGCGGCGCACAGCGTTTAAACCTCGGCACCCGCGAGCTTAGAGCAGCACAAGAAACATAAATTCTTTCTAGCACGCGCCTGTGAAAGCGACGTGAGCGAGCTGAGGTGGGCGCGCGGGTGCACTGTGGCCACCCCAATGGGATCACCCACTGGGTTTTCCAGCCGCCTCCCTGCCGGCGAGAAGCAGGAAGCGTGGAGCGGCCCACTATGGCCGTACCCTTAGGTGCCCCCCACCAGGCCGCTCGCCGCATAGAAGACAGTTCTAATGACATGGACGTTACTCCTACTGTGTCTCAGAATGAAGTTATACGTGATGTGCCGTTAAATTCTCAGTCAGTAGTAGTAGACAGTATTTTGCCTGAACAACCGACAGAGCCTATTGCGTCGGCTGACACGGGATCCGACCCCGCTCCGCCTGCTGAAACAGAAACGGTGTCGACAGCTGTCGTTGAGAAGGACATTGCTGCCACAGTTCCTTTGCCAGTAGTGGAAAGTGTACAATCGAACGTCTCCGAAACTTTAATTGATGACACTGTATTTGTGTCGCCACAGAAAGACACCGAAGTGTCGACAGTATCGGAATCCGTTCCAAGGACCACTACCTTAGTTCCTGAGACGAATGAGTCACCTTCCGTCTCTGTGGCTGCTCGTCCTCAAAGGGAAACTATCTCTCAAAAATCGAAGTCTCGGCGTGATATTGCTTCCGACAGGCGTGGGTTGGTAGACCGATATCGGAGTGGGAGCACTTCTGACATTAAGTCAGGAAGGTTCTCCTCTAGGAAAGAGCGCAGCTCGTCCACTGAATGGGAACCTTATTCGCGTAGGAAGCCTGCAAAACATCAGCAGAAGGTGTCGTACAAAGCCACGCGCCGTGCGACTCCCGGTCGGCAGCCACTCACGGCCGCCGACAACAGCGGCTCGCGGCTAGCAGCCAACCCGCGCGTGTGGACGACCGGCGAGAGGAGATGCTGCGTCATCTTAGGGATATTTTGAGTTGTGCGAGTGCGAGTAATACCATAGATGTGGAAATGGCTCAATGTGCGGAAAAAAGGAAAGCTGAAAACCCTCCAGAAGGACGTGCGCGCCCCTCTTCAAAAGACTCACTGTCAGGGCCTGCCACGCTGAAAGTAGTCACATCGGCTGCAATTTTGGGAGTGGTAACACAAATGAATGTTCCGGGTGCGTTCCCGAATGTTACCACTAAGCAGTCGAGTGAGTATGGGGATGAACTCCTTGAGGATGACGCTACGGTTTCCACCGTCTACTTTTTTTTCGATTATTATTTTTTTTCTCCTTGTGTTTTCTATCATTCTGTTGTGTGCTTGAATTTTCTTGTGTATGGTAGCACAATTACCATCTGTCGCTGCTACCATAAATATTAACAGAGTTACGTCTAATGTGAAATTGCTTAGTTTGGAGGATTTTTTGCACTTCGTTGTAGCAGATGTAGTGTTTTTGCAGGAAGTTTTAACCCATAATATTCAATCTGTGTCGGGATATCAGGTACTTTCAAACTTTGACATGGAATGTGTGGCACTGCTATCCTAATTAAGGCTGGAATTGAATATAGTGACGTGGCTGTTATTCCAAATGGACGTGGTGTGGTCTGCACAATAAACAATATCCGATATGTGAATGTGTACGCCCCACCCGGTACTGAGGGGAAGCCATTGCGTCATGTATTTTACAGTAGCGATATTTGTCATCTTTTTAGTGGTCACCACCTGCCTATTGTCCTGGGTGGTGATTTTAACTGTGTGATATGAACCAGGAGCCACAACCGAACAAATGTTTAGAGCTGCAGACACTCGTCACAGAAGTGAATTTGATTGATAACTGGCGTTAAATACGCCCCCACGATCCGGGGTTTACCTTTTCCTACGCAACAGGACTAAATCGACTCGATCGAATAAATATTTCTAGAGACAAAAAGGAGTGTGTTATAGAATCACGAGTACATCCCGTCATCTTTTCCGACCGTTGTGTTTATGTCTGCCGATTGCACTCTTTGATGGCACTAAAACTACACACGACCAAATTATGAGGGTTTAATGCGCGTCATCTAACACATCCGATTTTTGAAAGGATCATAGTTCGCGTGTGGCAGCAGGCCATGAAGTACCGTGCCTTTTATTCCACAGTTCTATCCTGGTGGGTGGAAAATGTGAAGCTGGCACTTCGTAAAGCCAATTGAAAAAAGCTCTTTCAGATTCTCGAGAATTTTCAAATTTTCCGGGTAACTTTCCTATATTTTTAGTTCTTCCGTTGAACGTCAAATGATCAAAATTTTATCGCAATTGGATGAACGGATCTCAACTTATAGTGTTAAATACATTTAGAAACACATTGAAAAAGGAACTTGGTTCGAATTTTTTTACTTTCCTTTTTAACTGTTCCTCTTTTCTTTACTCAAAACTTTTCCAAGACCATAATGGACAAATAAAAAAAAAGAATTACCCCGCTCCGTCGTGCGAATAGTCAGTTAAAGCGCTGAATTCAATCAAAAACATATTGAAAAAAGCACTTTCAGTTTTTCTCAATGTTTTCCAATTTTCCGGTAGATTTTCCAAAAAATTTAAGTGACGCTGTTACAGCCATGTAGCAATTGATTTTTATTCATAGAAAAAAGTAGCTTTCGGTTTTTCTTAAATTTTCCTACTTTCCGTACGACTTTTCCAACCCTCCTCTTGCTTTCAACATGAAATGTACAAAATTTTATCGCTATTGGACGAACGGTATTGCTAGCTCACTGCAAAAAGCTGTTTCTGTTTTTCCCGATTTTCTTTTTTTTTCGGGCAACTTTTCCATATGTTATCGCCGTTTAAACCTTTCCTGAACTTGCACGAATATTTCAAGACTAAAATTAGCCAAATCGGTTCAGCCGTTTTCGTGTTTTAGCGAGACTAACGAACAGCAATTCAGTTACGAGCCGTCAGTTTCTGTTAGCACTTGCCTTTCACGTCGTTTAAGCCGCGGCATTTAAATAAAAATTAAGGTGAAGCCCCTAGTCCTAAATGACAAAAGCCAATTCTAAACATTCATATAAATTCGTTTCTGCAGTCTGATGATAATCGGATGCGGATAATTACTTGTGTTTGTATAAAAAATTATTTTTCTAATATTTACAGGTCAGTCGTATGTTACAATCACGTTCTGAAATAGTATGCCAAGATCGCTTTCAAAATTTTATATTACAAATTCTTGTGGAAATTCATTTAACACCGGTTTCGGCATGTCACTGTTGAGACCTTCGGATATTTAAATGGCTTTATAATTATGTAGTGATATTGCGTCACTTCACAAATACAGTTTGGACTTGTGCATAAGTTCGTCAATCGTACAAGACAAAAGTAGTATTTGTGAAGTGACGTAATATTACATTGTAATACTAAAGCTATTTAAAGATCCTAAGATGACACCAGAAACTTGTCGTAATCATTAATGAAAACAATTCAGTAAGAAGTTTCAAATTAACTTTCATTAAGTCGATCTTGTTTCATCTAAGTAGATTTTCATTGCCGGTTTGCATGGTGTCAAGCGTATAATCCATGTTCTAATATGACACACACGTTATTTCTGTTTCTATGACGAAATACATTCGGTAAGAGCAAACCAATTTGTGTTTCAGATTTCACGATACTACTCTTCCAACTATAAAATAGTCAATAAATGTATAGCCTGTGAGCTGAGCCTTTCCCGACGTATGTGCTGGTTCCAAGGTTCTCGGGTGTCCAGTAGGAAGCGATCGAGAAAGTTCCATGACTTCGACGATCGCATCTGGCTGGACACCCGAGAACCTTGGAAGCAAATTTATAGTCGTTTGCATTCTACGTGAATTTATGAAAAGCCTTCTTTGTAAGGGAAATTTTGACAGTTTTCATTTCGTCTGATGTTTGGAAGTGTCGTTCTTACTGCGTCCATTCTTATTTATCATCTAGTTTGTAAATGTTGTTCCAGTATTGGCCAATTCTGGCTTCTTTGTTTCACTAACTACAGTTCCTAATATGTGAAGGGAGGAGACAAGTAAAACTTCTGATGATTTCGTCGATAAATACGATAATAGTGATAAGGGATGAAAAATCAAAAACAGAAGTACTTATAGCTCACGAACGATGTGACTGCATCTTCGTAGGAATTACAAACTTGTTGTTCTTTAGAGTAACTACATAGGCCGTTTTCAATCCCAATTGTAAGCATTATCAGCTGCAATATTGGGGCACTTAGTGAAATATATTTTTAATTAGGACATTTATTTTTAACATCAACAATGCAATCTGAATCTCAACAAATGAGTAGCCTTCATTGTTAGTAATCCCTGCCAATTTGAGCCATTTATTGTTCAGAGTGACTTGATTAAATGCACTGCTGACTTTGTAGTTGGTAACAAGACGTTTTGTTGTACCCGAACATGTTCTTTCCTTTGGATTCTAAATATGGTCCTTGCGAGCTTTTATGAAGATAGGGAAATGTCATCTACATCTACATAATTACCCTGCGAATCACATTTAAGTCATTGGAGATAGTTCATCGAACCGCTTTTATATTACTTTTCTAACGTTCCATTCTCTAATAACGCGCGGGGAAAAGGAACAGCCGAATCTTTCCGTTTTCTATATTTCTCTTTTGATGATTCTGTCTCCCTTTGCAGGTGGGTGCTAACAAAATATGTTCACGTTCCGAGGAGAAAGTTGATGAAAGGAATTTTGCAATTAGATCACGCAGCAACGAATAATCAAATGTTTGTATAGCTTATGGGATTTAACTACGGGGTCACCAGTCCCTAAACTTACAAACTACTTATGAACTAGCTAATCCTAAGGACGGCACAAATATCCATGCCTGAGGGGGGGATTCGAACCCCCGACCGTAGTGGCCGTGCAGACCGTGACTGGAGCGCCTCAGTCCCTTCGGCCACCGCTTCCGGCGCAACGAATAAGACCTTTGTTTTAATGATTTCCAACCCAACTCGTGAACCATATGCGTAATACTATCTCCCCTAAATCGAGATATTACAAAATGAGCTGCCCTTCTCTAAATCGCCAAACAATCCATTATTGGACGCACAAATGTAATGTAGGCAGTTTCTTTAGTAGAACTGTTGCATCTGTTAATAGTTCTGCCAATGAAACATAGTTTCTGCTTTACATTCTCAAAAATATTTATATGTGTTCTCCCCAATCAAAGTTTTAGAAATTGTAATCAATTAATAGGTATTTATCTGAATTTAAGGGCTGCAAACTTGAATGATTTATCGTGTAAATGATGTTTAACGGATTTCTTTTACTGCTCTTATAAATGACTTCACACTTTTGTTTATTTAGGGTCAACTGCCACTTTTCTCACCATGTTGCAATCTTGTCTAAATCTTTTCAGCTGCTTTTGATCTTCTGGTGACTTTACTAAACGATAACCTACAGCATCGTCCGCAAACGTTCTAAGAGAGCTCCTCATACTGTCTCCTAAATCATTTATAATAATAAGGAAGCATCAGTTTCGTCTTCTTTAGTGAAAGAATTTCGAAAAGATGTGTTTAGCAATTCTGTTTTGGCAGAATTGTCATTAGTAGAATCATCATTGCTATCGCGTAGTTAAAGTAGTTTACGTTTGACCAGAATTTCTTTGGTTTTTCTACCAAATTACATGACAAGGTTTCTTTGAGAAAATTTCGTCTTCCTTTTAGATATACAACTCATATTGAGGAAACACAGTAATTTGAACTTTACTATTACAAAATCGAACGAATCTACTCAATTTTCCAATAATGTGATTTTATTCTAGACATATCTTTACTACGTCGGCGTCGAAACAAGACTCAAATTAGGCTACTACAATAAATGAAATAACAGACGTGAGAATAACGTGAAATACACTACTTGATAGCCAGTTAAATGCGTACGTAGGTGGGGTGGCTTGCGTTCCTCAACGATGCAGATTGACGCACCGTAGGTGCAACCATAGCGGAGGGGTATCTGTGGAGAGGCCAGACAAACGTGTGGTTCCTGAAGAGGGGCAGCAGCCTTTTCAGTAGTTACAGGGGCAACAGTCTGGATGATTGACTGAGCTCGCCTTGTAACATCAGCTGCCATGGCTTTGTCATGCAGTTATCGCGAAAGGCTGCAAGCAAGGGGAAACTGCAGTTGTTACTTTTACACAGCTGTATAAATATATGATGATGGCGTCTTCTTGGGAAAAATATTCCGGAGGTAAAATCGCAACTCCGGGCAGGGACTACTCAGGATCATGTCGTCATCAAGAAAAACAAAATAGGCATTCTAAGGATCGGTGCGTGGAAAGTTTTATCCCTTATCGGGAAGGTAAGTAAGAAAATCTGAAATGTGTTAAAGTTAGATATGCTGGGTATTTATGAACTTCGGTGGCGGAATGAACGGTATTTCTGGTCAAGTGAGTACAATATTATAAATACAAAATTAGTTGGTGGTAACGCAGGAGTAGTCCTGATAATGAATAAGAAAATGGAAATGCGGGTAAGTTACTATGAACAGCATAGTGAACGCATTATCGTAGCAAAGATAGACACAAAGCCTACGCCGACCATGGTAGTACAACTAGCTTTGCCCATGATGAGGAGACCGAAGAAATGTATCTGGAGATAAAATAAATTATTCAGACAGTTCACGGAGAGGAAAACTTGATTGTGATTGGAGACTGGAATTCGGTAGTAGGAAAGGGAAGAGAAGGAAATGTAGTAGGTGAATATGGACTGGAGACAAGGATTGAGATCGCCAGGTGAAATTCTGTGATGAGCGCAATTTGGTCCTCATAGACACTTCGTTTAATCATCATGAAAGAAGGTCGTATACATGGAAGAGACAAGCAGACACTGGAACTTACCAGACTGTCTTTATAATGGTAAGGCATAGGTTTAGAAACTAGGTTTTAAACTGTAACACATATACAGGGGCAGATATAGATTCTGACCATTCGTTATTTGTTGCGAACTGTATATTGAAACTTGAGAGATTGAGAAAGATAGAAAGGAGATGGAACCTCGATAAATTAATGGAAGCAGAGAGCATTGAATCACAGAGAGCATTATGCAAGGAATTGCTGAAACAGGGAAAGTAATACGGTAGAAGAAGAATGGGTAGCTTTGAGAGATAGTGAAGGCAGAGGATCATGAAGGCAGAAGGACAAGACCCATTAGTAATCTCTATGTTACACAGGACATGTTGTTGTTGTTTTGGTCTTCAGTCCGCAGACTGGTTTGATGCAGCTCTCCACTCTATCCTGTCCTGTGCAACTCTCTTCATCTGAGAATAAGTTCGACAACCTACATCCTTTTGAATCTGCTTACTATATTAGGACAAACGCAAGACCGTAGAAAATTGTATAACTAGGGGAAAGGTTGATACCGCCTACAGAAAAATAATTTAAAAAAGAACAATTAGAAGACCAGGTAATCACTTGTATGAATATCAAGAACTCAGATGGAAAACCACTACTAAGTACAGAAGGGAAATCGGAAAGGTGAAAAGAATATATATAGGGTCTATACACAGGGGATACGTTTGAAGACAGTATTGTAGAAATGGAAGGCGAAGTAGGGGAAGATAAGGTAGGAGATACGATACTACTAGAAGAATTTCACAGAGCACAAAAATGTGAGTCGAAACAAGGCGCCGCGGTGGAGTAACCGAATGGTCTAAGGCGCCTTGCTGCTGAGCGCGCGGTTGCTCGCCGTCGGAGGTTCGAGTCCTCAGTGGGGCATGGGTATGTGTGTTGTCCTAAGGTTAGTTTACCTTAGTTTAAGTAGTTTGTAAGCTACGGACTGATGACCACGCAGTTTGGTTCGATAGATTTACAAACATTTGAACATTTTCGAAACAAGGCCCCTGGACTAGATGATATTCCGTCTGATCTACTGATATCGTTAGAAGAACTAATGAAGAAGTTGTTCCGACTCGTATGCAAGATGTATGAGACTTGCGACTTCAATTATATTAATTGCAATTCCAAAGAAACCGAGTGCGGACAAATGTGAAAACTACATAACTATCAGTTCAATAAGTCATGAATACCAAATACTAATGCGAATTATTTACAGACGAATGGAAAAACTGGAGGAATCCGATCTTTGGGGAGATCAGTTTGGCTTTAGGAGAAATGCAGGAATACGGGAGACGATACATTACGAATTGGCTTAGAAGATAGTTCAAGGCTAACCTAATTTTTTTAGGATTTGTAGAACTGAAAAAGCTTTTGAGAATGTGGACTGGAAAACACTCTTTGAAATTTAGAAGCTAGAAGTGGTAAAATATAGGGAGCGAAGAGTTATATTCAACTTGTACAAAAGCCAGACAGCAGTTATTAGAGTCGAAGGGCATTGAAGGACGCAGTGGTTGGAGAGGTAGTAAGACAGGGTTGTAGCCTTTCCCCAAATGTTGTTCAATTTGTACATTATGCAAAATGTGAAGGAATGTAAGGAGATGGAGAGGGAACGAAAGTTCAGGGAGAAGTAATAAAAACTTTGCGGTTTGCCGATGAAATTGTTTAATTCATAAATACGTGAAGATGATGAGAATTGAAGTCCACTGGAGGCAGACGTGCCATAAGACTGAACGCCCTCTTAAATAAAGAAGTATGAGCCAAGAACACATCGAACAACAACGAACAAACCTTATAAACCGTGACTGTGGCTATAATCTTAGCAAAGCTTGGGAACCAGCGATTGGGTTAATTAAGAGTAAATCTAGCAAACGTAACGATGTGACGACCACGGCGGACAGAGCCCTCACACCGACGTCATCTCAGACGCCGGCGCAATTGGTCCCACTGCGCTGCGGCGGCGCGGGGCGCGGACCGCGGAGGGGTCGTCCCGCGGACCGAGGGTATTTAAATCGCCCGCTACCGGACTAGAACCCAGTTCCCTTCGAGCAGCCGTAGCGTGCGGATCTCCGTGCCGGCGCGTTTCTAGAAACTCAGTCCGTCAGTTCACCTGATGATGGCGACATGTATGATCGCCGAAATATTGTGCCCGTTGGACAGTATAGACCGGCAGTAGACCCGTCGATATTTTGAAGATATGAGATGTTATGAAGTCCTTTCTCACAGCATTGCATGGAAGTGAAACATGGATGATAAGCAATACGGAGTTTAGACAAGAAGATGATAGAAGCTTTTGAAATGTGATGCTACAGACGAACTATGATAGGTACGTCACGTAACTAATGAGCAGGTGTTCAACACAGGGAGAATAGGAGAGTGTGGCATATCCTGACTAAGAGTAGGGATAGGTTGGTGGGACACATTATAAGACATCGAGGGATCGTCAACGTAGCATTAGAAGAAAGTTCGTGGGGTAAACATCGTAGAGAGAGACCGCGGGACGAAAACAGTAAGCAGATTCAAAATGATGTAAATTGCCGATATTATACTCAGATGAAGAGCCTTGCACAGGGCAGGGTGGCATGGAGAGCTGCATCAAACCAGTCTGCGGACTCAGGATCACAACAACAACAATGCAATAATGCTCGATATTTCACCTTCAACTAATTTCAAATTAGAGTTAGATCAATTTTGTAAATTTTTGTATGAATCTATAAATGCCTTTTTTAAGACTGCGTCTGGTAGCATTTCTTTGAGTATTTAGGTGCCCACTTTCGTTGTTTCTTGAACTAATATATAAACTAAAGAGGTAGTTAATTAGATGTATGTATACATCGTGAATCTTCAGAGATGTTAGGAACGACGAATGTTTAAGAGTCGTTAGTAATTAAGGACGATAAATTAGGGATAAAGGGCTAAAATAATGCCTAGCCGGAAGGGCAACATGTAAACACGACAGCGAAAATCATGTTAAGAAATTCCATTTTCGTCTTCCGGAATATGCGTCACACATAAACGTAGTGATCATGATACATAACTAACAGTCGTGTTACAATAAATATTTTGAAACTGGTTGACCATGACTACAGCTTTATACATTCATGTAATATAAGTGTTTCATAATTTCGGTAAGTAGGCGGAGAGAGGTAACAGTAACAACCGCCAATATCCTCTCGGTATTACTGTAATAGTTTTGTGTCATGCAACGAGGTGTATTACGGACAACAGACATGAAACTGTTGTTACTGCACTGACTAATGCGAGGTTATCAGGGACGCGAAATTCGATTGCGTGAGTCCCTGAATTGAATACTTTAATACTAATGGCGCCGTGGGCGAGGTGCGTTGTGCATGCTCGTTTGTACGTGCATCGCTTTGAAAAGGACGAGTACTGTAATCTCTAAACGATGATTGAATGTTGTCAGAGTAAGCAGTGGCGCGCCATTCTATATTATCAAAGCAGCCCACTTCTGTCTGTCTGTCTGTCTCTCTCTCTCTCTCTCTCTCTCTCTCTCCCTGTGTGTGTGTGTGTGTGTGTGTGTGTGTGTGTGTGTGTGTGTGGATGGGTGGGAGTGTTCTGTTCCCGTTGCAGGTAAACCCAGTCCTGTACGTTGGAATTACGCAGGTTCTTTTTGTGCTCTGCGTTTTCTGCAACAAACGGCAGTTTTCATGATTGCCGTGCCTAACCTGGATTACGTAAGCTGTTACTCTAAGAGCCTTTTTCTCTTAACGGACACATCAATTGGCTACAGTGGATTTTAGGATGCACTAGAAGCGTACTCCTAACCAAGCGAACTCTTTGCCTCATGATGAGAACAGAAATGCACTGTTTTATGCTATACAAGTGAAAATGATGTAGCAGTAGAATCGACCGTTCTTTTTCCAGTGCTTAGACACTGGAAGGTTGGGCTTTATAAGCTACGAGATATTGTTGCTTCACTGATGATTAGCTGAAGCTCATACTGCTTTCGTAGGAGATGAAGTCAATAAATATTTGATGCAAGAAGGAAAAAACTGAAATTTGAAAAGATACAAAGAAGTGCTGGTAATAACGGTATGTACGTGTGGGGCGTTACAGTAACACTATCCAGTCGTCACGCCGTTATGAAAACCGTTCCTCTGCCATAGCGACAGTATGGGTGATAACGAACTGGAAATATTTGCTTCATGACGGTAATCAATCTTGACGTACGAATATATTGCTAAGTAAGATGTTTTTACACTCGAGAAAAGTAATTATAGAAAGAGTGGGTAACGTTCGGTGAACCGCGGGCATGATTAAAAAACAAAGTAGGTCTAAAGTCGGCATCGGCACGTAACCTATCAGAAAGCGTACGTGAAATTAGAGTGGTAATGCTTCCGTGTAAGTGGTAGTCCTTCCTCGTCCCCTCAGACCAACATACTGTGTCTCAGAACTCGCGTTTTGTTAAGTCCATTCATTTTCATCCCATCTTCACATTTCATATTGAGTTGCCCATCATGAAAACTGTTACTTCACTTACCAAGTTTTACAATATCCGCCTTAAAATTTTCCCTTCAAAATTATGCAACGCTTTCAGTAAAGCAGCTATGATCACGACACGTATATAAACGTTAACATCTGAAAATGGCTCACCAGGAATCATAAAATTCCATAATGGAAAAATAAATGCTATAAAAACAACTGGTTGCACCTAAATCATTACACACATATTACCTTCAGCGCTTTTCCAGCTTGCAGCGTACTGATACGTCCACAACAGGCTAGAATTAATGTTAATATGAGAGTAACGACCACAATAGGCAAGACTTAATGTTAATAGGAGAAAGCATAGGAAAAATACGGCAGAGAGAGATAGGCAGTCACATTCAACAAGGAACTAGAATTAACTTTACGATTTTTGGAAACATGTAAGTTTTCCAGGGTTGTAAATTGAAACTATTCACAGACACTATCGATAAGTATTGTTTTAAGCACATATATACCCTCGACTGAAAAGGGAGGGTTCGCGTTTCGAAACCCGGTAGATTAACGGATTTTTTCAGTCTGCTTTAAAACCCAGCGTTCTCTTCTCAAAGTTTTGAGGAGTCACCAGAAACGACATGTGTTTAAATTGTAAGTCGTTTATCCAGGGGCGGATAACTGGCATAGGTTAAGGACATAATATGTCGCTGAACTAGCCAGATCACTGAGAAGCACGAAATTTATACTTAATAGTTCATGTATTCGACCCACTGATCAGAATAATGGCCTCGCGGGAGTAGCCCCAGATGTGAAGCACCGTGCTACGGAATGAACGGTGGCTCCAAATGGTTAAAATATTTGTAAATCTATGGGACTTAACAACTTTGGTTATTAGTCCCTACTCTTACAAATTCTTAAGCTAACCTAAGGACAACACACACACACATGCCCGAGCGAAGACTCGAACCTCCCACGGCGAGCAACCGCACGCTCCGCAGCAAGGCGCCCTAGAGCCTTAGAGCCGCGGAACGATGGCTCCCACCGGAGGTTCGAGTCCTCCAACGAGCATAGGTGTGAGTGTGTGTGTGTGTGTGTGTGTGTGTGTGTGTGTGTTATCCTTAGTATAAGTTGAAGCAGTTCGTAAGTTTATAGACCGATAACCAGAGTGGTTTGGTCCTTTCGAATTATAGACTTTTGAACATTTTAATTTTATTTACTAAAGCCAAACTATCTTTTCGAACAGATCCTCAAATTTCTTTTTAGTTAATAGCTCCAAGCATGAACTGTCAAGTTCCGATTTCGTATGGCTTAGATTTCTGATGAACTCTTTCAATTTGACGCTATTTCGGAAAATTTCCAGAGAAACTGGAATAAGCGAAGGGGAAAAAAAGGTAAATATAAGGCCAAGACGGAATTACTCTGATAACAAAGCGTGTAAAACATGAATGGAGTGTTATGGGCACTTCTGGTGTTCAAAAACAGGATAATTTTTTCACCATGTACAAACTCTAGGGTGTGATCGAGGAGATTATCCCCAACAGAAGAAAAGGTCTGATGGTCTTATTGCCGGAAATGCATGATTTCCATCTTAGGCACCACTCATTCAATCATGCTCTGTTAGAGAGACAGCGGCCTACTACCCGCTGTACCATGCAGCCACAGAGGACACATGGTTTTCTCCTAGAGGGTGGTGTTCGGCCTCATTCGGTGCCTTTGATGTTTGGCAGGATTGTTTGGATGCTACATGACGGTGCTCCAGCCCACATTAGCGTTAATGTCGGGGCGTATCTCAATCTTATCTTCTCTGGTCGATGAATCGGACGAGGATGTCCGGCCCAATTGTTGCGTGAGCTGCTCATTCAGCGGATCTCAACCCGTGCCGTGGGACATTTCGAATATATCATCTGTGCAGAGCCGAAACCAGATGTTGAGACACAGAAGCAGCGTATTCAAACGTTCATACATTTGTAAATCTGAGGGACTTAACTGCTACGGTTATCAGCCCATAGGCTTACAAACTAACTTATGCTAAGGACCACACACACACACACACACACACATACACACACACACACACACACGCCCGAGGGAGGACTCGAACCTCCAACGGCAAGCAATCGCTCACTCTGCAGCAAGGCGCCTTAGAGCGCTCTGCTACTCCAACGCGGAAGCAGCGTATTCATACATCGTGTCACAACTGCGATTTCATTGCTCGAGTCGCAAAGGCAGTATGAATTCGCACACATTGTGGAACTAGAAATTTTCAAATGTTCAAATGTTTGTTAAGCTTATGGGACTTAACTACGGGGTCATCAGTCCCTAAACTTACAAACTACTTATGAACTACTTACAAACTAGGACGGCACAAATATCCATGCCCGAGGGGGGATTCGAACCCCCGACCGTAGTGGCCGTGCCGACCGTGACTGGAGCGCCTCAGTCACCTCGGCCACCGCGGCCGGCTAGAAATTTTCAACACATACTGTGCCTGCATGGTACAGCGCATATTATATCGCAGTCTCTGTAACAAAGTGTCACTGGATAAATTGTCTCTGGCATGGAAACCATGCATTTCCAGACCTACGTTCATTAGATTAATGACTAGAGTTTGTACACGCTTGAAAAAATTACTCTGTATAAATGAAGAAGAAGTGACGGAAATGCGAAGTATGTCTACAAAGTAAGATCCGTTTGGTTATATAAAACAAATGGTTATAGCTACAGAAAAAATATTTATTGTACGAAAATCTCCAACTGTTAAACTACTTTTATGCATAGCTTCCGAAATTTTGTAGGAAATGATCATGGTGTGGCACACGTTTTGGTATGCCTTCTTCATATAAGGTTGCCGTCTGTGTATTCAACCATATGGTAACATGTTCTTTCAGCTTGTCATCATCGCTCAAGAGTTGACCACCGAGGACAGATTTTTAGGTATAAGAAGAGATGAAAATCAATTGGGGGCGAAGTCCGGGCAGTATGGAGGATGAGCAAACACGTCCCAGTGAAATTCCCGTAAGAGTTGTTTGGTCACATTTTGCGTGTGAGCAACTTTTGTTAGTAATCCTTGGCGCTTGTTCTGCATTACGCTCCGCAATTTCTTAATGGTGTTGCAGTAACCATGTACATTGATTCTTTGGCCTCGTGGTAATAAATTAATCATCAAAATGCCTTTTCTGTCCAAAAAAGGCTTAACCTTCGTTGGAAATGAAGTGTGCCGCCATTCCACTGATTGCCGATTTCTTACAGGGGTGTCGTACGATACCCAATTTTCATCCACCATGACTATCCGAGATAGAAAACCATCGCCTTATGCATTGTAGCGAGTTAAAAACTGAAGTGCACTGACAACCGCTATTTTTGGTGTATTTAGTAACGATTTTGGGTTCCCAGCGTGAGGAAAGTTTTCGAAATTTCTGTTTTTCAGTAACAATTTCATGAATTAGTGATCGTGAGATTTGCGGAACTTTCATAGCAATGTTGCTAAGTGTAAACTTACGATTGAACTTAATCTTCACTTTTCATAAGAAACCGCAGACGGGCGTCAACTTCGTTCTTCATGGTGCACTTGATCACGTCCTTCATTCAACAGTCTGACCCATCTTCTAACCATTGAATCACTCATTGCATTTTTTCGGTAAACCTCGTAGAATTGCCGATGAACTTCCTTTGGTTTAACTTACCTTGCGTTTAGAAAACAAATTACAGATCTGATTTCCCAGTGGCAGCATTTTGAATTACGGGTGGCAATATAAAGAATCACTAAAAGCACAAGTCTGCAGTACCGACCTGAAAATGGCGTACATGTCTTGAGGGTAAGTGCCGCGCAAGCTCGGAACTGCGACCTTAGCACTGCCGCGGATATAAACAGAAATCAAATGTTTGTAGAACTTATGGGATTTAACTACGGGGGTCATCAGTCCCTAAGCTTACAAACTACTTATGAACTAGCTAAGACTAAGGACGGCACAAATATCCATGACCCGAGGGGGATTCGAACCCCCGACCGTAGTGGCCGTGCAGACCGTGACTGAAGCGCCTCAGCCCCCTCGGCCACCGCGGCCGGCTATAAATAGAAACTGAACTTACTTTGCTGGACTAGCGTCCTAAAATGATACACGAGCGGGACAAAAATCGAACATTATATTTCGCAGATAGCAATATGAATCACATAGAAGCAAATAACAGGTATGCTACTATAGACCGTGATAAAAGGAGAGTGATCGTTCCTTAATTACAGATGATGTCTCCATTGACCGTGACATAGTTGTGTCTTCAAAGAGCAGGTGTAGTGTAGTTGAATTAACTGATAAAAACAAAATCGATTTAGTACCTTAATACAATTGCCGTCCAGAAAAAGTGAAAGTCGTGCACTGTTGCAGTTTGGTTTTCGTTAGAACGAGAAATATTATGGAGTACCATAATTAAAGCTGTAATCAGAAATGTCAGTGACAACCATTTGTGCCCCTACGGTGTATAATATACCTCAGTACGTGGCGAAAAGCGTTATTGTTTCTGAAAATTGGAACATTATTAAGGGAACATGGCCGCATTCAATGTACGGGGAAAATTGAAAGCAAGATGTGACTGTCGGGTACAGATTGTCGATAATGAACGGGCTACAGCGAAGTGTCGCACGTTGCATTACGTACATGTCTAGCGGTGAACAACAAATGAATGACCAATACGACTGGTCGAATCTAATGAATAGAAAGAGCTGGTTATGAGAGAACTATAGATGTTCAGCTACACTGACAGTTCTCGATTGTCCATTTGTTGTTTTACGTAGCCCAAAGAGAGCCTCATTCATTATAAATTGTCAATGAAAATGGTAATAAAAGCCTCGAGTAGCGGCGAGCAGAAGCGCCGGGTAGCAGATTTTTGTCTCGACTGTGTTCACATTATTGGTCTAAATTAAATGTGTGCCACATGGTGTACAGAAAACAAAGTATGTCTCATACAGTTGGTGCCTAGTCATTACGTTTCCTACTAGGTAGTTTACTGATATAATGTATTTATGTTACTCATAAATGATATAATGTTTGTAAACCTAAGGATCTAGAAAGTTGAGTTCACTGATCCCTTGACTTACAAAGTACTTAAAGAAACTTATGCCAAAAACATTCACATCCATTCCCGAGGGAAGACTTGAACCTCCGACGGGGAGCGGCCGCGCAGTCCGTGTCAAGGCGCTGTAAATCTGCGATTAAATCTAGTACCTATGTAACAAGTGAGATAGAAAGTACAACAGTGAAAGTTTCTCAAAAGGTCTTGTCCTGTGGCGACTGGGCTATATTTTCTAAGAAATTTACATCTCAATGTCCTTTTCTCCAGCTTTCATAGATGACGCATATTGACGCACCACGTCACTTTTATAAAATGTAACGATATCCCACAAACGCGAAACCCTTCGTTGCGAATAAAAAAATTGCAACCGAGATTGCCGTATGTTAGTAAACTTACATTCACTTTCTATTCCAGACGTTCGACATCAATTGAACCAAGTTTAGTGTCTCTTTAATTGCGTGTGATGAATGTGTGAATGTATTTTGTATTTCCATCAATCTAGGTACGTGGAACCCTAGAAACAGCCAGATTGACAACTGAAACCGTACAGTCACGTCACTGAAATATCGAAGGTAATTTCAAAAAATTTTCAAATGTTTGTATAGTCTATGGGCCTTAACTACGGGGTCATCAGTCCCTAAACTTACAAACTACTTATGAACTACTTACGAACTATGACGGCACAAATATCCATGCCCGAGGGGGGATTCGAACCCCCGACCGTAGTGGCCGTGCAGACCGTGACTCGAGCGCCTCAGTCCCCTCGGCCACCGCGACCGGCGAAGGTAATTTGATGCAAGTGTACGAAGATTAACCGTTTGACGCGTCGTCGGCAAGGTGACCATGAAGTTAGTGGCTGCAGTTTGCTGCGTCCTTACTAGAGGGACCGCCGTGATTGTATTTATAGAAATCTGAATCAGTTCTGCTATATGACAATGTCATCTACTCATTTACCGAGCGAGGTGGCGCAGTGGTAACACACTGGACTCGCATTCGGGAGTATGGTGGTTCAAATCCACCTCTGCCCATCCAGATTTATGTTTTCCGTGATTTTCCTAAATCACTCCAGGCAAATGCCGGGATGGTTTCTTTCAACTGGAACGGCCGCTTTCCTTCCCCATCCTTACCCAAAACTTCCGTGCGTTAGCTCAGTCTCTAACGACCAAGTTGTCGACGGGACGTTAAACCCTAAGCTTCTTCCTTCCTCCTTCATCTACTCATTTGCACCAATCTCCTTTAATCTCCAGTTTGCCACATTACTTTTATGCTGGGAGAGCAGTGAACAGCGTTTCAGAGCTGTGCTGTTTGGCATTTTCAGGTTCCGCGTGACGGCGCCGGGCTGCGAGCCGGTGATGGGCTCGCTGTCTGTGGTGCACGTGCCGTCCGTCAAGACACGCGCTGAGGTGCGGGCCACGCTAGAGCGACTCCAGGTCAGTACAGAGCCCTCCAGCTAGTGTCTGATCTCTCCACGAGTGTTCATACTACGAGGCGCGTCCAGAAATTAAGTTCCGTTTGGTAATAAAATGAAATTGTACACAGATACAGAAGAAATTTGTATTGCACAAAATTCTACAACTCTTAAACTACTTTTCCACATAACTGCAGAAATTTTGCAGGCATTTGTCATAGGGTGGCACCAGGTTTTGTATACCTTCTTCATGGAAATCTGCCGCCTGTGTCTTCAACCAGTTGGAAACAGTTTCTTTCAGCTCGTCGTCAATGGTGAAGTGATGACCGCCAAGGAAAGACTTGAGATGTAAGAACAGATGAAAGTCGCTAGGAGAGAGGTCAGGGCAGTACGGAGGATGGTCAAACACGTCCCAGCCAAATCCCTGTAGGAGGTTTTTCGTAACATTTGCAGTGTGTGGTCGTGCGTTGTCGTGAAGCAAAACAACACCTTTTGACGTCGTAAATTTGCCGATAAATTTCGCTTGGTTTCACTTTCCTCGCATTCAGAAACCAAATCACCGACCTGATTTCACAGGCGGCGGGATTTTCAATCAACGCCAACATTTAAAATAAGCGCAACAAAGCGTACGTAACTGGCAGCGATCTCCAAATGGCGCACGTTCTTCTCGTTGATACACATCGTCTACAGCGCATGTGCGGAACTGCAATCGCAGCTCTGCAGCGGAGATAAATTGAAACGGGACTTACTTTCTGGACTTGCCTCGTATGTAAGCCGTTTCGTATCCGTACAACTTCTGAAAACTATATCAATTTGGAGCTGCCTACGATACTCAGTCCTGAGTCTCTCCTATACATTTAACCCCCCCCCCCCCCTTGCCCACCTCGCACACACACACACACACACACACACACACACACACACACACAAACAAACACAAACACTTCTCTCTTCAAACAAATTGAGGATTTCTTCTTCTCTTAGGGCAATATATCCCTTCTGTTAGTCAAACTGTGTCCTAAAATTTTCTTCCCGATTCGATTCACTACTTCATTAATTAACCCATCTACACGTGGTACTGTCAGTAAGTTCTTAACCTCGCCTCTATGATAGGCAACCAAACTAATCAGTATATTGCACACGCTGTCGCATTATATGGCATTACACAGCAGAGTGTCCAACATAACGAGTCTTGTGGGTTCATATCCTCAGAAATTACATACTGTACAATTTAATATTCATCGGCTAGCCAGAGATGGCATTTCTGTCTGCGTGAGTTGTCACTGTATGTATGTGTTCTTTTTCTGATGAAGGCTAAGTGCTGTGATTGTGATTGTGTTTTCATCGTGCCTTTCTGTGGCTCAATGTGTCGTATTTACGGTGACTCGCATAGTTACATTTCAATTATATTCTTAATATTCAAAATTTTTCAGAACCCTCATATTTTAAAATCTTCTATTCTCTAACTTCTTTATTTCCACGTTTAAATTCCCATCAACGCATCGCACCAGATAACAATGAAATTTGTAATACACTAGTAAACCCTACAATGTTTGACAGTGGCTCTATATGTATAGGAATCATATATACTCACTAGTCTTCTTCTCCCTCCTCTCTACTTCCATCTCGTCCTTCCCCTATCTCTTCCTTCTAGAAGATACCGATTTTTCTACTGGTTTGAGTATGATGCTATCGTAGTCAAAAACTCTTGCTAGAAAGTATACGAAGCCGTATCGAAAGATGAAAAATTCTTTCTCGCACTCAATTTGAACAAAACCTTGTACATTTTAGTTTAAAGAAAAAGTATACCCTTTCAGTCCGACTTTTTATTTTAGAACATAGTGAAAAAAACTATAGTTAATTGCTGACGAATTTTCGAGACTGGATTAAGAAAAACTAGTGTAAATAGATGTTAACTAATTTCTGTTCGTTAGAAATGCTTTTTATTATTATTATATGGTGGTACCTATCTTGGGTAATGGGAAAGCAGCACACTGACCATTTCATAGCAGACTTAAAATACAAAATGGCGTTTAAGTTCGGAATTCCTACTCTCCTTGCGATTGCACTTGACTGTAATTAATAGTTGTGTTGCACCTACAGGGTGAGCCACTAAGCAATGCCACCAAGAATAACTCCGAAAGTATGACAGGAGCTGAAAAATTTGTGGTACAAACGTTAAGTGGGACAACAGAGGTGAGAATATGACGTTGCTAGGTGGGGTCGTTTTTAATGGCATGGTATAGTTTGGTAATTATTTTCTGACAGCGGCTACTGAGACGAATCCAACAATGTGTAACAGTATGGTCTTTGAATTTCAAAAAGAGGGGCATTAACGTCCATTTAAAGAAGTGCTGACCATTGGTAGCTGTGTAGTGATGCAATCTTCTTATCACGAATTGCGTGGTATTCCGTATCACTTCGACACTTATCGAAGCACATGCTCTGACAATTCTGCCTTGTATATCATGCATATAGTAATTATTCTCCAAATACGGCGTATCCATCTAAAGTGTCGGTGACTTGTAAACAACGTTCGACGGTTGCGAATTACAACACTAATAGGAACGGTAACGCTATTATCGTCGAAGCAAGCTATTGTGAATGATGTATTCCTTCCAAGAAAAAGCGATATGCATCTCTTTTACAAAAAATTCAAACTAAATTCTGTGAGAGCTAGAGATACATTGAAAGATATCCTCAACACACTTACCCTACACGTCTTAAATTTAAATATGTGCATGATAAATTTAGAACTGCTGGATCTTAAGGTATCGGAAACATATCCGACATAGGAAAGTTACTAACTAGGAAGCGAAAATTGATACTGTTGCCACTGTGGTTCAAGGATCCTTGTGTTAGTTTGGGACAAATCGCAAAGAAATCTACCATGAGCCAAAGTAGTGTTCTTCATGTTCAGCATCGCCATAAATATCAGTCTTACCTTATCAATCTCCACGAAGAATTAACGTATACGGATTGTATGTGTCTGAGAGATCCGAAGATGGATCGTGATAACAGAGAAATAACAATTAAAGAAAAGCCGTTTATTCACTCATTAAAATATCCAAAAATACAACCAATGAACATATATCAATATCGTGTAACTCATTTAAGTAACTAAACTCACTTAAAGACATTTAATTGAACAGAAGACACAAATAACAAATTTCAGGTATTAGTTTCACAGAAATGAAAGTCTTTACTATCCTGACTCACGGAATTCACAATCAAATAATCAGAACATTTTAATGTGCCAGGTGATGATAAAATAACAGGTAATGATTTAGGGTGGGCACCAGTATATTAATTTGAATGTCAAGGTTTATTACATCAGTAACGGAGCCGGCACTTAGGATTACCAGGTCACAATCTTAACATTTAGACAAAGCTCCTTACTGCATAAGGTAACACGTTATTAACAAATACAAACAACCAGTAGACATGTGACTTTAGCTGATCAACAACAAGTAATAGAACGGTCAAAATAACAACTTAGACCATCATATAACTATATTGCCAGCTTAACAACAGACTGACGTGAATCAAGAACAAATTACTGATTCCTTTGAATAACATGCAATCAATTAACTTAACTAGTGTCCTCAGTTAAACAGGCTAAACAAGAAGCAGCAATCGGGTTCGTGAGAAACGGGCACGTAATCACAACTAGCCCAAACAAAGTGCCAATCGAATTGATAGAATTAAATCTAGGTGCAAATTATCATTTATTAGAAAGGCACAGAACTGGCTAATGAAACGTATTCATAGTAGTACAAATCGTTAACAGGTTAAGATGCCTTCAACTAACGTAGGAACTACCAAGGACACAGGGTGTAAGTTGTCCATTCCCCACTCGGAAACTTCAGTCCGAGAGGTAGGGACTTTACAATGATTAAAATTTAGCTTGCCGAAAAATACATTCGTCAACGGGACATGCAATGACGAAAGGAAAGACTGTGAGAGAAAATAATCAGTAAGGATTCCCCCAGTAGCTCTTAGCAATTCGTGAACTCATTCACATTCAATAAATAGAATGGTAATTCACCCTACAATACGAGGGTAAGGGATTATGTAAATACCGGTGAGGTGACACCAAACATGAAATACACGGACAAACGAAAAACGTGGAAGGCAACCACTGGGGTTACAATTCCGAAAGACAAACAAACACACAGGGGTTGTAAATCAGAGGGTAGCACAACTAGGCATAGGATCACGTATCAGTTCTAAAGATAACATTAACTGACGGTACGCACCCGAAAGCAAAAGGGAGTACGCCAACAGTAACTAGATAGGTGGAAGAGGCAGATTCATAACTACACGTTTGGGCCGAGGAACTACCGGGCGGCACATCGCAAGTACTAGGTAACGGAGCACAATGGCGATCCGATGTTTAATAGAGTCACTCACACAGCTTTCCAAAAGAATCCAGTACATCCGAGAGAACGGTGACGGATGATGATGATGATGATGATAGAATTGCGAAGCAGTCACAATCCGCCCTTACAAGACCGCCATTTCCGCCAGGAAGGAAAGCTGGGCCGCAGTCCTCGTGCACCACAACAACGCAGAAGGTGGAGAGATTCGCCCGCTTCGGAGAGTGCCACACTACTGCCCCGCGACGGCCGCCTCGAGGTACCTTCGTGATCCACAATCCACCACCGGCTTCACCGCGGCGCGCATGTCCATTTAAAGACTGCACCAGGCAAGGATCGTAGTGAGGAACCGAAGAAATGCATCGCCACGAAATTACAATCGATATATTCGATCAAAGCAAAGATAAAGATAATCCAGATAGAAGGGCTCAGTGTCGCATAGAATTTTTCCGATGGGTTCAATGTCAGGTTCAGAGGGATCACACATTTATTAATTTGATTTGATTTACTGACGAGGCTACACGGAAATGTAAATTTACATAACATGCATAACTGGGCAACTGAAAATCCATTATGGCTGCGACAAGTTACACGCCAAAGACAGTGGTCGGTTAATGTATGTTGTGGGATTCTACAGTATTAAGGCCCCTATTACATCGAAGGAAATCTTAATGGTAGGATGTATAACACATACCTGCAAGAAATATGAGGATAGTTATTGGAAGAAATACATTTAGGAACAAGGAACAGAATTAGGTGTTAACACAATGGGTGTTGGGCACATTTTTCGCTGATGGTTAGAGATGAGTTGCAGAGACGATTTCCAAACCGTTGGATTGGGCGCGGAAGAGGTGTGTCGTGGCCGGCTCGTTCGCTAGAGTTGACGCTTCTTGATATTTTCTTGTGCGGATTCGTAAACAAAAGTGTGTATAAAGAAGTTCCAACTACACCCTAAGAAATGCGAGAGAGGATTGTCAGAGCATGTGGTTCGAAAAGTGTTGAAGTGATACCAAATACTATTGAATCCATGATAGGAAGATTGCAGCGCTGCATTGATATCAATGGTCATCATTTCGAACACCTTCTGTAAATGGACGTTCATATCACCTTTTCAACCTTCGTTGACATTCGAAGGCCTTACTGTTATACATCATTGGACTCGTTTCGATATCCATATCAAAAAATAAATACCAAACTATAGCATTCAGATTCAAAAAACAAAGTCGACCTTGTTATCTATGAAGCGACTCCGCCTAGTAACAAATAGCTAACGTCATAGTCTGGCCCATTTTGTTCCAATAAGCTTTTGTCCAACAAACCTTTCAGCTCCTATCATCCTTTCGGAGCTATTGTCGGTGGCAATAGTTAGTGACTCACCCTACATATCCGTCATGGTAAGTGTTGTATCAGTAAATGCCGCCCCCCCCCTCCTCCGTCACAAGGGAAGGTACTGTGGTAAATCAAACCTCTCCCTGAATAAACCCCACACTGCAGTAAAATAAAAATATGATGAGAAATCATGGAACTAGGTTGCCATGGAAATTGGATTCGAGGGATTGATTTGACAACATAACAGTTCACACAAATGATTACCACATGTATTTTCTTTTTATTTATTAAAAGATTTGAAAATCAATAAGTTCTCAGGGCCGATTTGACTGGGCATGGACACCACTCAGATATGGGAAAGTAATTTCCTGCCTGACGAACAATGTGGGCGTCAGCCGATGGATCGGCTCGGTGCGGTGTGTCGGCGCCTCGGAGTCGGCGGCGGTCGCGGCACACAGTAGCTCTCGCCTGCCTGACCTGCTCTACGGCTGTGTGGCGTGGCGCGACCCCCGACCGAATGCGTCAAAGTCCCGCGTCTGCCCAGGCGAGAGCTGCCTGCATGTCTCCTCGCGTCTCCAGCGACGGACCAACTGTCCTCTTCGGTGATTTCTCACCAGGTCCCCTTCCCTCGCCAGCAACAGCTTCTCCTCGAATTTTGCGTTCTCTTGGGCTCTGTCGTTGCTGGGTTGGTTTTACAGTGTCATCCAATAGCTGATCGCCGTTTTCACGACCACGCCTCTCAGTCCCCGGTGGGATGAGATGTGACTTACGAACTGGCGTCTTTCCCACGTTTCAAGCGTGTTGTCTGTATCTTGTTGGCTCAAAAAAACTGTTCTTTGTGGCAGCTGTCTGTGTTGGGCCTCTATGATATGCCATTTCTCAGGATTTTTCTCCGTGGCCAGAAACATTGTTTTGGTGGGCCCACTATGTCTCTCTCCGACTCACCCATGTGTACACTGCAGGGGTTTGATTGTCTTCTCCCCGTATGCAGAGTGTCTTCTTCCCGTATGGAGGGGTCCATGGTTTATCTGCAATTCCGTCGCTTTTTAGAAACTTCTGGTATTTGCAAATAAGGGCTTTCTCTGGAGAAACGCTTTAGTGTCCATTTAGTAGTAAGGGCCTCTCCTTCCTGCGTCTGTTGTCGCAATTTATCTGCAACGCTCCTAAAGTCAGGCTGGTTTCACCGTGTACATCCTTACAAGAAAGCCACAGTAATTCCCCAGGCTATCCCCTATAAGGAGAGAGAGAGAGAGAGAGAGAGAATGTGGGCGCCGGCCGCTGGCGAAGGTGAAAGTAAAAGTTGTTGGGGCGCTTCCTGCTGGTTCCCCCCATCCCCTGCCTGGCCGTCGGGACACTGGCGAGGCGTGCGCGAAAGCTTCCATCGGCAAAGTCACTAAACAGAAGCGTCCCAGACCGAAATATCACAGTACATAAAATTCCATGTCCCCAAGTTATCAGGATGAGAATTTAGAAGTTGTGTCCATACTAAGTAGAATACCGAGATAGTGATAGAATTTTATTAAAAAGAGAGACTGATGCACTAAACACACGGACACCCTAACTGAGTGATATTGTTTAGCAACAAGGAAATAAAAGAGAGAGAGAAAGAATCGTAAGGATTTGCAAATAGGAATAGTGTCTATTTTCTCTTTTCATCAGTAAAGCAGTCCTTATCCTACAGCGTATCTTGAATGTGACGGAACGCAAGCTCCATTGCATGGATACTGCACCTCGATAAAGACTACAATTGGTTGCCGCTCGATATGGTGTCAGCTTCATCCAAGGTGACTGCGAAACTAGCCGATTGTTGTCACATTAACGACGCGTCTGAAAGACGTATCTTCGGTACTAGTCGTTTCTACATGGAACCCCGG
Organism: Locusta migratoria; assembly: GCA_026315105.1. NCBI lineage: Eukaryota > Metazoa > Arthropoda > Insecta > Orthoptera > Acrididae > Locusta > Locusta migratoria. The sequence goes on from CM048747.1 coordinate 434,083,213, forward strand.
GGATGAAATAATACTGAGAAAACGGCATATAAACCTGTCCCAAGGATGACAGAGATTCTTTTGCATAAATGATGCAAACGCGTCTTCGTCTTTTTGTTTGAACCACTACCACATAAATTTTTCTATCAGCTATTTGTTGCTAAACATTTTTCCACGTATCCCCTCCACGATCCTCTGAGGCTACATCCTTGGCAGCGTCTATCTCGCCACCCCCTTCGGTACGGTCGTAGTCGTTACTCGTCACGTAGCAGAACGATAAGCTTCTAATTCATACCCCAGGAACAGATTCATTCTTATTTATTTCCTGTCCTCCTTTTCCTGGGTTGTTTATAGTAATGCGGATCTTTGTTATCTAAGATCCGTCTTTGGCATTGAAGTTTTTCCTCGCCACCATAAGCGTTTCGTTTTTCTTTATTTACAAGTCACCTTCAGTGGACTGCAAAATGCGTGTTTAATGTAGAACATATACGTGTACACATTTCAGGCCACTGAGGACACCTTTCAAATAAAAGAAAACGAATCACTTAGGGCAAGAAAACGTTTGTTTCAAATGTTCAAATGTTTGTTAAGCTTAAGGGACTTAACTACGGGGTCATCAGTTCCTAAACATACAAACTACTTATGAACTACCTCCAACTAAGGACGGCACAAATATCCATGCCCGAGCGGGGATTCGAACCCCCGACCGTTGCGGCCGTGCAGACCGTGACTGAAGCGCCTCAGTCCCCACGGCCACCGCGGCCGGCAAACGTTTGTTTCTTCATTTGTATAGACTGATGCTGATTTATAAAAATATCTCCACCGAGGAACAGAGTTCGTTAGGAAATAAAAGGACGTGGCGATACTACAGAAAAAAATCAAATACGGCAAAATTATTAAACTGTGTGGTTTTGAAATAGATGCAAGAAAATAACAACAAACACTATGTAAAGAAAAAATAGCAGATACTTTTTTTGCCTCTGTGAAGGTGGTAGCTGCTAACATTCCAATCATCTTGCCTTAAACGAATAGTATGCGGACCCACTAATTCGTTAGAATAGGCAAATAGCGGCTGCAACAATAAACTATTCAAAGCCGAGGGATACGTAAAAATCACCTTCGGAAGTTCGAGGAAGATGTATATTGATGAATTAGATTCCGCCGATAATAGTCAAACTATGCCTCTGTAATGAAATTAACTCGAAAAATTGCAGCAAGGAATTTCCGAAACAATGCTTGGCCCTAATTAATTTTGTACTCCGCCACTCTTTCTCTCTCTCTGTGTCTCTCTGTCTCTACCTTTCTCTCTCTCTCTCTCTCTCTCTCTCTCTCTCTCTCTCTCTCTCTCCTTTCTCTGTGTGTCCCTCTCTCTCTCTAAGGGGATCTGGTAACATTGTCACACGACAACTCAACCTCTCGATTGATATCCAGGGAACATCGGAGATAACGCGTCACCAAGAACAACATCACATACCCTCACTTTTGTAAGGGACTCTAAATGTAAATACATTGTTCCATATTCTGTTAAAGATTCCCACTGTCACTGCATTCCTTTTGCCAGGGAAATTCTTTAGAATGTTGTTGTTACGGTCTTCAGCCGGCAGAACGGTTTGATGCAGCTCTCCACGCTACCCTGTCCTGACTAGATAATTTACTGCATAATTAGCATTCGAATAGACTACACCGACGTAAAAAAAACTGCAGCAAGTAAGGGCGTAATTATTTTGAAAATAAGCCTCCTTTCAATTTTACACCAAGATATTTCTCAACTGCCACAATAACTGATGATCATTCACAGCACCTTGGCGTTAACTATTAATGTCGAACAATATACAGAAAACAGTCTTGATCGCAGAGATTGATAGTTTTAATTAACCAGTTTCAACCTGATGTAGGTTATCTTCAGAATTATAAACAGGCCATGTGTCCAGTGCTGTGCTCGGCAGGTCACTATAGTGACCTACTGGCAGCAGAACAGCCCAGGACAGCCCAGCCCTGCCGAGCACAGATGACCTACATCAGGTTGAAACTGGTTAATTAAAACTATCAATCTCTGTGATCAAGACTGTTTTCTGTATATTGTTCCTATCAAATAGATCACTGTTTTTCGTCTCCTATGACAATGTTGTCAAAATTAATAATTAATGTCGAAACTGAATCCTTCACCACAGGGGGTGTCGTTTGAAAAGGTGTTTGCCTACGCCGTTGTCTCTGTGCGCTCAGTGTAAACACGACGAGAAAAAAGAGAGGAAAAAAATGAAGCAGAAACAAAAAAAAAACAAAAAAAAAAAAAAAAAGAGAGAGAGAGCGGCGTTGTTGGTCGTGAGGCTTGGGCGTCGCGCGGACACCTGTAGGGAGTTCCGTCGCTTGTCCCCGCCATCCCAGCGCCGCTGGCAGCTAATTAGCGAGGCGTGCGGAGTGGCCGCCGCCTTACGCGGGCGCACTTAACCTAATGGACCGGGCGCGCACTCGCTCTGTGCTGCGCTGCTCGCTTTTCGGGTAATCGAGTTACGGCCGCTGGTGCGTAAGCGGCCCGCTAACGGCCCAACTATAAACACGGCACGCACGCCGCGTGTGCCGCGGCCGGTGGTCGCTTTCTACTTGACACCGGCCTGAATACATGAAGCACGCTAGACACTACCAACACTTCATAACATTTACTCCTGATTTCATACGATACGCTGGAATACATGTGAGGAGATGAGAAGCCAAGGGGTACAAGTGATATTGAAAAAAAAAAAAAAAAAGAGTTACATGCAGAATTGGGTTCCTAACATGTTGAGCTTCAGCGGCCTAACTATAAACACGGCACACACGCCGCGTGAGCAACGGCTGACGGTCGCCTCCTACTTGACACCGGCCTGAATACACGAAGCACGCTAGACACTACCAATACTTCATAACATTTACTCCTGATTTTATACGATACGCTGGAATACATGTGAGCAGGTGAGAAGCCAAGGGGTACAAGTGATATTGTCGAAAAAAATGAGTTAAGTGCAGAATTGGGTTCCTAACATGTTGAGCTTCAGATGACATGTTGTTGCTATGGTTTTCAGTCCGGATACTGGTTTGATGCAGCTCTCCACAATACTCTATCCTGAGCAAGCCTTTTCATCTCCTCATAAGAATGACAACCCACATCCACTTGAATCTGTTTACTGTACGCGTCTCTTGGTCTCCCTCTGCGATTTTTACCCCACACACTTCCCTTCAATGCTAAATTTACGATTCCTCGATGTCTAAGAATGTGTCCTACCAAGCGATCCCTTCTTTTAGTCAGGATATGCCAAAAATTATGACATATCACAGGTGAAAAGGAGCTAAACGGATATGCCAACAAATACTGGCACGTAAAATATTGACGTAGTAGAGACTGCGTCTTCATCTACGCTGTCGTCATTGCCTTCTGGTTCTGCTCACAGTGAGCAGCAACCTTCCACATCCGATCATGAAGGTACCCATCCAGCAAGTGATGGTGATATTGATGAACCCATTCATAGAACAATATGTGCTTCAGCTGCTCCACTATCTATTCTTAATACTGGCGGGAAGCATTGCAGAAAATATGACCCACCTATGAGCCTCCTAGTCCCTTTTTCTTTAACACATATTTGCTTTCTGACGAATATAAATGTGTCAAGAGGTTTGTCACAAAGAAGTAGGAGTGCTCAAATGCTCTTGCACTGATTTCGGGTAGATGGGCCGATGTATCAGGGAACAGTGTCATTAACTTCATCGTGAAAACACGTCATTAAAACGCTGGAAGAGTGCTCCAATCTAGCGAATAAAATATTAAAATTCTTTAAGGAGCATCATGCCCCTCATGACTTATTGACAACAAAGCAAAGAAAAAAAATGCGGTCACAATTCTGTGACACGAAAGCTTACATCACCAACCCGTTCGGTAGGTATAGTGATTTGTTTGGACAGCTTACTTAAGAACAAAGAGGCTTTGTTAGAAACAATTATTCATCGAAATGTGCAGTGCGACAAAGCACTTAAATCTTCTGTGATAGCAGAAGAAACATGGCAGCGGTTTGAGTAGGCATGGCGTATCTTGCGAGCAATGTTGGAAGCCATACGCAAGGTTGAAGCCGATAATGCTGTACTTTCGGATGTACATGATGCCTTTGATAGCTTGTCAAAGGAGGTAGATGCTGTACTTCTTACAATGTAATAGATGATCTCAAAATGAGAAAGCATCTATCAAAGAAGCTGTGAGCTCAAGGCACACATTTGCCCGTAAAGGTATACATGCTGCAGCAAATATGTTGTATCCACGTCTTCTGGGGGAAACCCTTAACCAGGGGGAGGAAATCGCAACATTAAGTGAAGTCTTGGTATATGACACTGCCATTGTCATGGCAAATTTGGCGTCATTTCGGGCAGCAGAAGAATTTTTCCAACAACGCCGCTTATGGTCTGCAGCAAAACATATTTCTATGTCTGTAAGGTGGAAAGGCTGATGTGCGAAACAACTTGCTTACAGAATTTTGAATGTACCGCCTTCCTCAGCGGAAAGTGAACGTAACTGATCAGCTCACGGACGAATTCAAGCTCCATTACGGAACAGACTGTCTCCAGATACAACCTAAAAACTGGTGTATATACAATGGAGGCTCATGTACCTGGGTGACTCACAAGACATCGGCATGTTGCTGTCATCGTGGGAGGAGGAATCTTATTAATGTTATTATAAGAGACTACCGGTATGTATATTTGAATTTGTTCCAGTGATAGGAAGTGCTTGTTTGTTCCACAGAGATTTTTTTTGCATTCTTATTAATAATATTATTATTATGTAAATGCAAAGTTTTTATTTATATTTTGCAGTCAAGTACAGTCGAATATATAAAGAAGACATTTTACTATGTTTTCGTAATATATAAAGTGTGTTTTACACAAAATTTAGAGTCACATACCGAATGAAAATGTACTATATTTCTTTATTGTGGTCTGTAAAATGTATGTAAGAAGTAAAATACTCATTGTAACATTTCGGATGTGTAATGTTTCGGTTTGCACATTGAATGTACCAATCTAACACATTATACCAATAACACCTGGTATTAAACAGTTTAAAACCAAGGTTGTCGTATTATACGTAATAGACCGACATGGTTTTAAACATTGTCGGAACTCTCGTCCTTTCACATTTTTCCACGCCTCTCCTGAAATATCTTACATCTTTGTCCCAAGAGTCTAAATAACATTAGCATCTGTTGTTATCTTTCTTCTTCTAAATCGGACCTGTTCCTTCAGAATCCATCTACCTAATTTCCCATACAGAGTTACGTTAAGCAGTCTCAGTAATACTTTAGTTGCATGAGAAATTGGACTAATATTAATGCAGTATGTGATGTGACAAATACATTCGATGAATGCTATTAAACGACACGAAAAACGAAAGATACCACCATACGTTTCTTATTGGCTTCAAAATAGGCACCACACGCTACAACATACTTCTGACAATGTTGGTACAGCTTCCGGAAACTACAAGCATTAGCCTCCTGTGGAATCGATCGCAGAATGGCTCTCGTACGATCTTAGGTGCCACTGACGTCCGCAAAACGTACACCTATCATGATCGCCTTCAAGCGGGGAAACAGAAAGAAGTCCACAGGAGCCAGATCAGGGTTTTACGGAGGGTGTTTAAGAACAATCTTATTCGCCAGGACCTGGCGCACACGGATCGCAAAGTGTGCAGGAGCATCCCGTCACCTACACCAAAATTCCACGTGTGTCCGCAGCAGGCTTCTCCAGTTTGTAGAACTTGATGTTTACACGTTACTCCATTGTGTTGCGACACTGCCTCTCACACTCACTGTATTCAACAAGTACCAATCTGTTGACACCTCAAGTGACATGCAGTGCAAGCTGTGTATTGATTCTAAATCTTCAAATGTTTGTAAAGCTTAGGGGACTTAACTCGTAACTACCCTGGCGAATATAGATAACTTTGATTTCCTGGTGGGGTATTTTTGACCGCAAATTATTGGGGTAAATGTAATTGTAAATAACTTATTGAGTGTAAAGCATTTATTTTCAAGTTAATATCAAATTGTCAAGGTAAACAAATTTATTTAAACACAGAAGTAACCACAAAGAAATTATTTTAAGAGATTTGAATTTATCTGACACATTTTAACTCACATAAAATTTGTTTTCATTAGAAAGACGTTATTTTCCGTGTTTTGCACTTCTAAAGGCATGGTTCTTGCCATATGAAAACACAAAAGGTGATTTGCGAACCATATTTGTTTACAGAATGAAACTTTCACTCTGCAGCGGAGTGTGCGCTGATATGAAACTTCCTGGCAGATTAAAATTGTGTTACGGAGCCGGGACTCGAACATGGGACCTTTGAATTTGCGGTAGTGCGCTTACCCGCGAAAGGCAAAGGTCCCAGGTTCGAGTCCCGGTTCCGGAACACAATTTTCATCTGCCAGGAAGTTTCATATCAGCGCACACTCCGCTGCAGACTGAAAGTTTCATTCTGGAAACATCCCTTAGGCTGTGGCTAAGCCATGTCTCCACCATATCCTTTCTTCCAGGAGTGCTAGTATTGCATGGTTTGCAGGAGAGCTTCTGTGAAGTTTAGGAAGTTGGAGGCGAGGTTCTGGCGGAAGTAAAGTTGTGAGGCGGCATCGTGAGTCGTGTAAGGATAGCACAACTGGTAGTGCGCTTGCCCGCGAAAGGTAAAGGTCCCAGGTTCGAGTCCCGGTTGCGGCACATAATTTTAATCTGCCAGGAAGTCTCATATTTGTTTAATTTCCTACGCTGAATATTGATTTATATGTTTTTTAATGTTTCATATATGTACAAAAAATATGTTGGTTACCTTCTTTAGACTTGGCAGCTTTCGTAAAAGCTCCCCACCATGTCACTTAGCGAATAAATATTAAAATAAAAACCGCCACGGCAGTTGAGGATTAACTGCGGGGTCATCAGTCCCTAAACTTACAAACTGCTTATGAACTAACTTATACTAAAGAGAACACAAACATTCATGCTCGAGGGAGGATTCGAACCTCCGACGCGGGAGGCAGCGCGATCTCCAACGTGGCGCTCCAGACCGCCTATCGATTCTCCTTAAGTCTCTGAAAACCCATGCGCATGCATCCACAGATACTCTAAAGTTGCCGTTCAGTTAAGACACCATTTACGGAACTCTTTAGACACACCATGTACGACATAGCGGTGTGACGTGGGCACTTGTTTCGCAGGTGGCGGAGGGCGGTCGGGAGCCGGTGCTGCGCACGCACCTGGACCTGGAGACGGCGGGCATCACGCAGCTGCTGTACAACGTGACGCACGGGCCGCGCCACGGCCGGCTCGACGTCATGGACGTGGGCATGGCGCAGGCGCTGCGCGAGGGCACCACCTGGTTCTCGTCGCGCGAGCTGCTCACCGAGCGCGTCTTCTACGTGCACGACGACTCCGAGACGCGCCGCGACTCCTTCCACTTCGTGGCGCTGTCCAGCGAGGAGGAGGACTTCCAGTACGTGGGCGTCTTCCACGTGGACGTGCTGCTGCGCAACGACAACACGCCGGTCAGGGCCGTGGACAAGGTGAGCGTGCTGCCAGGCTGCTGCTAGGCTGCTGTTGCCGGCGCCACTCCTCCTTTTCCCTTTGTCACTGCCTGCTTAATGAGGAAATGCCTGTTATCACCGTGTTGTGTTCACCTTTTCTCTCGGCCCCTACCTGTACAGGCGTACTTTCCCATCTGAAGGGACAGCGCTGTAGAGTCAATGACTGCCTGGAAGATATATAAACCAATATCTCGAGAAGGAAACGAGATATCGATGTGCTCTGAATTTTGAATTTAGTTTCGCTTTCTTACCTACATTTCATAGACTGTAATGTATGAGCTAACATCACCCACATGCTACGTTTATACCGTGCTTCTCACCTCTGAAATCCGGTTAAAATTTCGTGCAAAAGCTTACTTAATTTGGTGCAGCACAGCAACTATAACGAATAATGAAAATAAATTCAGTACTTCATAGAGAAAAATAATCACATTAATTCACTAAATCTTGTTGTGGAATTTGAACGATAATTATTTAATACAGCCACATTGTCAGGTACTGCACGATTACAATCTCGTGTATACCATAGAACTACGTTATTCGGCATACATTGGAAAGTGAACTGAAGCAGTCTCTGTCATACAGACACATAGTGTGCTTACCTTAGCGTTGGACGACCAGTGCAACAATATTTCATGGAATAGCACCCCATCATTTCCCACGATGCCACATCACTGCTGCTATTCTGGAATTATTGTCGCACTGGGAACTGGATGTTGTGATTCCTTCTCCGTATTTAACCAACTTGTTTTTCTGTAATTAATAGCTCTTAACCAAAATTAAGAACGAAGTATGTTTAGGGTATAACGTCTCGTCGACAGTGTGGTTATTAGAGACGGTGCTCACGCTCGGATTTTTGGTTAAGGACAGGGAAGGAAATCGGTCGTGCCCTTTCAAAGGAACCATCCCGGCATTTGCCTGGAATGATTTAGGGATATCACGGAAAACCTTATTCTGGATGGCCGGAGGTGGATTTGAACCACCGTCGTCCCGAATCCGAGCCAAAGTTAAAGAAATACTGAGAGATTTGGTAAAAAACCAAAGATGGAATTATTTATATATGTGGCAACTGTTCTTTAGGACACTTCTGTAGCCGGCCGCGGTGGCCGAGGAGACTAAGGCGCTCCAGTCACGGTCTGCACGGCCACTACGATCGGGGGTTCGAATCCCCCCTCGGGCATGGATATTTGTGCCGTCCTAGTTTGTAAGTAGTTTGTAAGTTTAGGGACTGATGACCCCGTAGTTAAGTCCCATAGACTAAACACAAAAAAAAAAAAAAAAAAAAAAAAAAAAAAAAAACACTTCTGTAAGGACAGACAACATTAAAATGCAAAAGTAGCACACGGATATTCCAAAAAGTATTGTTAAACAGGAGACACAAACGCTTTTGATACCTACATTAGTCCACAACTTTTAGTAAATACTTTACCTGTCTAGAAATAAATAAATATGTAACTGATGCGCTCAGAATAAGCGGCTGAATGTGAATGCATGTACCTAGGATGAAAGATCATGTGACACATTTGAAGTGATCACAGTACTGCATGAACGAGAAACGCCTGTTGGTATCTAGAGGTGAAATACTGGGGCCAGTTCTTGTGCGAGTCACACCCCTGTCTGACCGCAATGCAGTTCGCCAGAGCGTCAGACAGCCTTTGGATCCTTCCCTGCAGCACATTTGGAACATCGGGTGCAGCTGTTCCTCGACAGCCCAGATGATGGAGAGGTCTGGGATTTTTCTGGCTGTGGGAGGAACGCAGTTTGCTATAGTCAGTATACAGACACGAGTATTGGAGTGGGGGTGCATTACCTTGTTGGAAAAGCGTCCCAGGATACAGACGCAGAACGTGTGGACGCAGAATGTCTGTGAAGTGTAGATGTGCGCCAATGTCTGCCATAGCAGGTGACCTGAACGTATATCCTATGGCTCAGTTTCTGTAATGACATTGTAAGTTTGAAAACCTGACTTAAATACTTTGCCGTGCAACTTCTATTATTTATTTATTTTTATTTACAAGTTCCAACATTCATTTTTAAATGGATAATCTTATTTGGGAAACCCAAATTTGGAATCCTTAAAATACTACTGCACAATGAAGAGAGGAGACGGGAAGGGCTCTGCCTCCAATGATCACGCTGTCAACAGAACGTGAAACCCTTATCTTCTTTCTATTCGGCCCTGTTTCACGAGATATGTTTGCAGTGACTAAACACTACCAGCTTCAGTATCACTTTAATGTATTTCATAATTTATCAGATGAATACCTTTCGTTACATTACTGACACGTTTTTCTTAAAACAAAGGTACCCCTAAAATTCCATGACTGTGCGACTATCCATTTGCAAGGTAAAACCCTTTACTTTATCCATATTCATACATTTTATTATATTGACTCCAAGTGATCGATGAGCATAGTAGTTTGATCCCTTTACATCACTGACCAAACCAAATCAAGCAATTCGACAACAATAATTTGCATTTAATTTTTAACGCAAATTACTTCAGGGCGTGTAAGCTGCTTTTTAGTTGTGCCACATTTTTACATCTCTGTCGAATTTCTTATCTGAGCTGTTAAAATGAGATGTTCTCAGACAACAATACAAAAGATTGAGGGTGTGTAAAGGGGACTAAAGCACCTTGCTGCGGAGCGCGCGGTTGCTCGCCGTGGAGGTTCAAATGTTCAAATGTTTGTTAAGCTTATGGGACTTAACTACGGGGTCATCAGTCCCTAAACTTACAAACTACTTATGAACTACTTACGAACTAGGACGGCACAAATATCCATGCCCGAGGGGGGATTCGAACCCCCGACCGTAGTGGCCGTGCTGACCGTGACTGGAGCGCCTCAGTCCCCTCGGCCACCGCGGCCGGCGACTTGTGTTTACCAAACGAATTACACAATCAGATGGGTTAAGATTGCGTACTGAGCCGGTAGTACAATACAACAACGACACTTACCCGAAGCTGTGGCATGGAGAGCCATAGGAAGGTTGTAAAGGGGACAGACGCAGAGGGAGGTGACTGCAGCTACTGGAGTGTTTCAAAGTGTAATTTCCACTACCTGGACGCGATTTCCGACAACATCAACCTATCAAATAACGTAAGGACCAAGTCATCCACGGTTAACATCATCTTGAGAGAACGTGGAATTCGAAACAATCTTGCTTATGTGCAGGAAACATAGCCGTATGATGATGGTGGACCAATGGTATGGGCAGCAGTCAGTATTGGCGGACGTACGGACCTCTATGTCGTGCAGAATGGCGCTGTGACTGCTCAGAGGTATGGAGACGAGATCATTCGACCTTTTGTTGTGCCCTACGCTGTTATCATAGGAGACGAGTTCCTTCTGGTGGACTAGTCCCTCACAAAGTTGCACTGGAGGTCAACATGCTTGAAGCTGAGAGAATTGAACGAATGATATGGCCAGCTTCTTCGCCGGATTTAAACTTGATTGAGCAGATCTGGGTTGCGTTTGGCAGACGCATTGCAGCCAGAAAACTACCTCCCACAAACGATGCCGAGCTGGACTTAGCACACTTGGAAGAGTGGCCAAATATCCCTAGAGAACTACATGATAACCTCATATTGTCCACGTCACGCAGGTGTTTTAACTGTTCTGGTCGTCCAAAGTGATCACTTGATTCCTTAATTGTTTTGAGCAGTGTATACCTAAATGTGTGACACTTTAAATCCGCTATTTATTTATTTTGTCTTTGACAATGTCAGCATTTCTCCATATCTATTCAGAAAAGAGCAATGAAATTTCGTAAATAGAAATTTGAAGCATGTTAGCAATATTTGAAGATACTTCCTAAAATGAGGCTACGTTACAGACGATAATGATTTAGATATAATTTTTACGTCCGTCATAACATTTCATCCAGTACTAACTGTGAAGAACAGTAATATCATCAGTTTTATCTCGCAACAATATAAAATAAATTTTTCACCAAACAAAATTCGCTTACATTTAAAAAGAATTATTTGCATTCATTGCCATTTTATCCCCTTGTTTGCTTGTTTGAAATCCAATAATTTACCTTTAGTTGTTAGCACAGCTTCGAATAAACAAAAACATCGTTGTACATTTACCTCTCGCAATTTCCCACGTTTTAAAACTCGCTTTATCTTTTATGGCGTTCTCTTTTGTATAGTGCAAATATTGCTTTCATACAAATTAAATTTCAGTTTCACTTGCTTTACTCGCAGACGATAACCCAACGATGTTTTGTTTTCTTAACTCCGAACTCTACTAACAACGAAAGAAAAACCCGTGCACGTCAAATATTGTAGGAAGAGCAAGAGACACCAATGACCGCAGAAAATGTTTTATAATACATTGCCTGACAAAAAAGTAATGCTCCGATATGAGAGGTTGGAAGTGAATGTAGGACCTTGTGAGTTTCTTTTAATGTATTAGAATACGCCATGAAGGAGACAAGGCCGTTAGCAGTTACAGGTGGAACGTTGGCACCAGGTTAGTACGGTCACAGACAAATATATACAGACGGGAAACCTCCGTAAGGGCCCGGTCCTACGCTCAGGGGTGCGGGGAGGGATGGTTTTCAGCAGTTCCGTAAGATGTCCCATGATGGCGCTGAGGTCAGAAGCAGCCGCTAGAGCAGGCGGCAGGTAGCGGCTGCCCCCACCACCACCTCCCCTCACAGCCGTGGCCTCGTGGCAGGCGGCACAAGCTCTCCCCTCAGCCTCTCCTCCACGCTACCCTCTGACGTGCGAGAGGCACCCTAAGCCAGCGATCCGCCTGACACCTGCTAGCATCTTACTTAACTACGAGGGGAGCGTAGGACAGTGGTTTAGAGGGGGCTGCGTCTCTGTATATGTTACTCTGTGGTACGGTGTCGCAGCCCCTCTGTCCGCATGAACACCCTTAGGCGGTTCAGAAAGGTGGCAGACTGCATTTGGAGTCCCACCACCCCCGAACAAGCTTTTAAACAGTTGTTGCAGCTCTCCTAACACATTTCGTGGGTTGGTACTGGGACAAGGAACCCAGAGTATTGTCCTGGGTCGTCTGACAATGGGAATTCACCGTGACCTCTGACCAATGACATATTTCTGTTCAAATGTTTGTTAATCTTATGGGATTTAACTGCGGGGTCATCAATACCTAAACTTACAAACTACTTATGAACTACCCTATACTAGAGACAACAGGAACTTCCATGCCCGAGAGAGGATTCTAACCTCGAACTCGGGAGGCCGTGAGTCCGTAACATGGCGCTCCTGACCGATCGGCTATTCCCGTGTGGCATATTTCTGTCATGATGAATTGTTTACATATGAACCACATATATTGACATGATTATCTTATGAAACTATACGAGATATCCTAAACAAAAGTTCTCCAGCGAAACTAGCAGGACTAGCACTCCTGGCAGAAAGGATACGGAGGAGAACTTATGTGAAGTTTGTAAAGGAGGAGGCGAGGTACTGATAGAACTAATGTAATGTTTGTCAGCTTATGGGACTTAACTACGGGGTCATCAGTCCCTAAACTTACAAACTACTTATGAACTACTTACGAACTAAGACGGCACAAATATCCATGCCCGAGGGGGGATTCGAACCCCCGACCGTAGTGGCCGTGCAGACCGTGACTGGAGCGCCTCGATAGAACTAAGGTTGTGAGGACGGACAGTAAGTCGTGTCAGGATAGCTCAGTCGGTAGCTCGGTGGCCCGCGAAAGGCTAAGGTCGAAGGTTCAAGACCCGATTCACGCACACAATTTTAATCTGCTAGAAAGTTTCCTATCATCGCACACTCCGCGGCGGAGTGAAAAGTTTCATTTTGGAAGCATCCCTTAGGCTGTGGCTAAGCCATGTGTCCACCATATCCTTTCTTCCAGGAGCGCTATTTCTGCTAGTTTCGTTTGAGAACTTCTTTGTTGTGTGGTCAGTAGGAGGCGAGGTACTGGCGGAACCAAAGTTGTGAGGATGGATCGTGAGGCGTATCCGGATAGGTAATAGGTAGAGCGTTTGCCCGCGAAAGGCGAAAGTCCCAGGTTAGCGTCCCGATTCCAGCACACAATTTTAATCTGTCAGGAAGTTTGAATTTCTGTTCTCATTATAATTCATTGGTCATCTCTTCATCTGATAGTGAGCGTTTGGGGGGGGGGGGGGCTGAGGCGCTCCAGTCACGGTCTGCACGGCCACTACGGTCGGGGGTTCGAATCCCCCATCTGGCATGGATATTTGTGCCGTCCTTAGTGTTAGCTAGTTCGTAAGTAGATTGTAAGTTGAGGGACTGATGACCCCGTAGTTAAGTCCCATAAGCTATACAAACATTTGAACATTTTTTAGTGAATATTTGTAGTACATCAGTGAGTCGTCTTTGAATTTAACAAAAATGGGTACAATTGTCATTTGTCAAAGTGGGTGAAGTAAATAAATACGGGACAGATACGTGAAGTAGGGATTTCACGGCGGGGAAGGCCAACGTAACTACAAACAACAGAAGTAAATGTTCAAATGTTTGTATAGTCTATGGGACTTAACTACGGGGTCATCAGTCCCTAAACTTACAAACTACTTATGAACTACTTACGAACTAGGACGGCACAAATATCCATGCCCGAGGGGGGATTCGAACCCCCGACCATAGTGGCCGTGCAGATCGCGACTGGAGCGCCTTAGTCCCCTCGGCCACCGCGGCCGGCCAACAGAAGTATTAACGATTACAGATTCGTATCCTGGTAGGGTAACCATTCCTAAGACTCCACTTGTGTGAGTGTGATGTTTTAGTGTGGAATGTACGCAACGGAATTTATTTTCGCAATCTGTCTGCTATCCTGTCACAAACACCTTAGCACTGACCTAAGTCCTTCACTCCAAATTTCAAACTGAAAAGTAGTAGAAAAAACATTAACAAAATTACAGTAAAGAATACAAATGCCTCCATGTCCTTATTTTTACCGTTGGTAGTAATCGTATCCTAGTCATTTGAACTATATAACCGAGGATTGGAATACAAATAACACATACTCGTACAACTCCTTTTTTTTTTTTTTTTTTTTTTAACAGTACACCGTTTTTCATTTCACCTCAACCAAACTCAACTGCAGAATGGAATACAAATGTAAGAAGTGTGAATCATTATGTCGTTACTTAAAGTAGTAACCTATATTTCAGTTGACCCCCTATGTATTCCTTCTTGTTGTGTATATTTTTCAGAGATAATTTCTCCTACACATTTAAAGTGAGATATTCCGTTAACTTCTCCATATTTGGTTTGTGACTTGAAAATTTCTAGATTTGTAGTTGCAAACACTGTTTTCAAATGATATCTGCAGGCTGACTTCCTCTGCACGTTCTTTTAGAGTTTCTACCCGTTTTATAACCATCTCACTAGAATCTGCCATTATTTTGAGATCGTCTGCAAAGGCCATTATTATGAAACAGTGTAAGCAGCAGTACAGACACAGCATCAACACGGAATTGTAGTTTTCGGAGTGCTCTGTTTCACGTAAATCGTACGAAGCTCATTTCATGTCAGCTGATCTCTGTGATATAATACTTGTTTATGTGACGATAAATCGCAGCTTGTAAGAAAGGATCCAGTAGCGTGTGCTTAGTGCTGCGTATCAATACATATTTCGCTAGCACCTTTGCCGGTATATGTTATATAGATTAACCCTTTCAGACCTGATTTTTTTCTCTGCGAAGAAATTTTTTTTTATGTTGTAATACTCTTAAGTTAAATTTTCATTGATTTTAGAAGCAAGATTTATACAATTATATGCACCCATTTTCATTCTAAAACACTGCATATACTGAAAAACAAGGCTTTTTTTAAGGACTAAATTAATTAATTTTGTAGTACCAACTGTTGTACTAGATCAGCTGATCGTTCAATAACTACGTCGCAAAACAACAACCACTACTATCAGTTATACAGTGGAATACAAATAACCCACAATTTCCGGGTTCTCTGAAGTTCGCAAACTGCTGCGCAGTGCAACACCCGCTTTTTAATATTTTTATAGAGATCTTCCGCAAGTGGCAGTAACTGTGCATGATGAAGTGATTGAACACTCAGGTGTCGTATACATGTTCTTTCCATTGAGAAAAAACGCTTCTGAACCATTTTAGACACCGTAGAAGTTATGTACACATTTGTAGCCAGAGGGTCCGAAAGGGTTAAGTGATGCAGTGCGAAGTACAAAAGGTAGATCGATGAATCGGGAACAAAACAAATCAAGAAAGAGCCAGTCAAGGAAGTGGAAGTGAACTGACCAGTTGTTGTGGCAGTTTGGCAACTGCGAACAGTTCGAGCGTTACGTTGAGCGCTCTGATTGGAGGAAACCAGCTCCAGATCGTCAACTGTCAACTGTCATAATTTTGATCGGATTATACCACTACTGGTTCCCCCCCCCCCTGTCGTCCTCGCCTGCAGGTGTCCGGCTGCTCCCGTGCGCAGAGCGAACAGACGTGTTGTTGGGCTGCAGGTGTTTGTGAGTGATCAGGTGTGCTGACGGTGACGGTGACGGACCGCAGGTGTTCCGCGTGGTGACGGGCGGCGAGCGGCTGCTGACGGGCGACGACCTGCGCTACTCGGACGCCGACATCGACACGCAGCCGTCCGACATCCTGTACACGCGCCGCGGCATCCCCAACGGCGGCATCTTCCAGGCGGCCAACCCGACAGAGGCGCTGTTCGAGTTCACGCAGGAGGACCTGGACAAGCGCCGCGTGCTCTTCCGGCACGAGGGCGACGAGTACGGCAAGGTGGGCCTCTGGATCACCGACGGACAGTTCTACGCCAACGGCATCCTCGAGGTGCGCGCCTCGCCGCCCTTCGTCGAGATCGTCAACAACACCGGCGTCATCGTCAAGCAGGGCGGCGGCGTCGTCATCAGCTCGTGGAACCTCAGCGCCGAGACCAACCTCAACGTCTGGGGCGAGCAAATCTCCTATGAGGTACGCACAGATAATCCATACTTATAAAAATCTAGCGAACCCGGCAATGCTGCCCAATTGCTAATTTACGTGTGGAAATTGAAGGTACATTTAAAATTCCTTGCCCCCTCCTCTCTCTTTCTCTCTGACCATCTTCTGATTCCTTCTCTCTCTCTCTCTCTCTCTCTCTCTCTCTCTCTCTCTCTCTTTCTCTCTCTCTCTCTCTCTCTCTCTCTCTGCATATCTCCCTACCCTTCTCCTCTATCCTTAACCTCCTCCTGCCTCTCTCTGTGCATGACCTCCCTTCCCTTATATATGTCCATCTCCTCTCTCCTCCCTCTTTAAGTCCCATTCCATTTGAATGTTCTATAGAGTCTCTTCCAAAATTTGAAGTTAATCAGCCAAGAACTTGTGGTATCTCCATCAGAACTTTCATTACAGTGTCATCTAGGAGCGTCATGTTATTATGTACAATGATGCACATGGAAATAATTTAAAAACTGTTAATTTTTTCTATCAAATTGATATTTAACCAATAATCAGTTTCTTACCAAAATTGTGGTATAAAGATGTGCATAGAAATTTTCAAAACCTACTCCATAAAAACATACGTATATGATTCAGCTTTCATGTCAACCCCATGTTAATTTCGTCAAGATTTCAAAGAACCATAGAATTTGTTGAACTCCATTAGCCAGTTGACACTAAATGAGGTAATGTAGCAGTTTGTACACCGGACTCGCGGTTGGCAGAATGGTGGTACCAGTCCACGTCCGGCCATCCACATTTAGGCTTTCCTAGACCTTCCTAAATCACTCTAAGTAAATGAAGAGATGGTTCCTTCGTAAAAGCACGGCCGAGTTCCATATCCACTTGTGGAACAAATAGAATTTCTGCTCCATCACTAGTGAGCTGTACGTCAACGGCACGTTCGACCCGCATCTTCACTTCCATCTACACATTGTCATTAGACATAGCCGTTTACTTCCACAGGGCTTCTGTACTTTGGCCGAGGAATTTCATTGTCCACCTGCGAACGAATGAAAAATTATGTTGCTGCTTTTTCGAGTTTTTCTGTTCAAATATGTTTCACTGTCAATTCTCATCACACAACGTAGGAGAGAACAGGAAGTCAGCACTCGTTTAAAGATTAATGAAAGTCTCTCCAAGACGTTGTGAAAGTCATAATTCAGCATTGGTTACCTAACATCATGTGTCATAACTAATATCTGCTAGTAAAACTGTGCCCTGATGATTTTAACAGTATTCACAACGAAACACCCTCTCGAAATACAATATAAAATGCGAAGAAATTCCGGACGTACCGTAAGTACACTGGTCTGTCACAGACATTTTCTTCACTGCGTGATAGTGATGAAAATACTACCTATAATACTGTCACTAAGAAGGAGTCACTAAATGCATTTTCCGAAAACCTCCACGAGGGAAGACAAAGCAAACATTCCTGAATTCGGAGCAGGAAAAGATGTTTGCATGACTAACATAGTACTAAGAGTTGCAAAGCAATTCAAGTCAAAAAGATACGTCTTCCAGTCCATAACGTATAAGAACTAGGTTTTTATCAGAATACTGAGCTATCTTATAAAACCGATCGCTCAACGGAAGACTGTGAAGTTGCACAGTTCTTACGAATACTCAAGAAAGAAAATAGCAATAATGCACTGAATTACAAACCCATATAACAATCTTTAATTTGCAGTACAATTTTTGAAGAAAACGATCTGTTGATACATAACCAACACCCGTTAGGTAAAGATCTTTGAGCAAACGAAATGGCTCTTTATTTTTCTGAAGTGGCGAGTGCTATCAATAGGGGTATAAACTTTATTTCACGGCTGTATACTGTAACACACCGTTTCTTAAACGCGAATTTTAATCAAATTGTGTGCCTGTAGAATATAGTATCTGTTGTGCGACTCGATCAATAATTTCTTGTTACAATGATCACATTTTACAATAATAGAACGTCTTCAAGTTAAACAGCATTGATATATGGCGCTCCCCGATAAAGTGTCTTTAGCCATCTATTGTTCGTAATCTACATAAAAGATCTAGGACATAACTCGAGTAGCGCTCTTATGCTATCTGCAGATGCTAGCATATACTTTCTAGTAATGTCGTCAGAAGGTCAATTCCAATTGCAAAATTGCCGAGACAAGACAGCTGTATCATGCAAAGAGCGGCAACAGCAAACGCATATAAAGAAGTGTTCAAAAACGTTTGTAAATCTTATGGGACTTAACTACGGGGTCATCAGTCCCTAAACTTACAAACTACTTATGAACTACTTACGAACTAGGACGGCACAAATATCGATGCCCGAGGGGGGATTCGAACCCCCGACCGTAGTGGCCGTGCAGACCGTGACTGAAGCGCCTCAGTCCCTTCGGCCACCGTGGCCGGCTAAACAAGTGTGATGCAATCGAAGTTAGTACTGAAAGAAATCTCTTACATTTCGTTTACACAATAAATCGCATAAATCTCAAGGCTGTCAATTGAACATAATACTTAGCAGTTACAATTACGAACAACTTTAACAGAAAATACCACACTGATGTGGAAGATTAACTAAGGACTTCTGCGCTATTGGCAGAACACTTGTTAGTAGGTGTTAAAAATCCACTAAAGAAACAACTTACACGTCCTGTCCTCTGATGATATATTGAGGTTCTTTAACGGATGATATTTATAGGGTCCAAAGAAGGGCAGTTCGTTTTGTATTATCATGGAAAAGGTTCCATTTCGGGAATATCCATTTAGAAAATTTCAATCAAGACCTTTCTTCTTCGAATGCGAAAATATTTTGTAAAGCTCCCCACCTACATAGCGAGGAACGGTAGAGAAATATTTTGAAACTACCTCGATGAACCCTCTGGCAACGTCTTAAGAGTTAACTAAAGTATCAAAAATGTTCAAATGTTTGTAAATCTATCGGACCAAACTGCGTGGTCATCAGTCCGTAGCTTACAAACTACTTAAACCTAGTTAAACTAACCTAAGCACAACACACACACACATGCCCCAGGGAGAACTCGAATCTCCACGGCGAGCAACCGCGCGCTCCGCAGCGAGACGCTTTAGACCGTGTAAAGTATCCATATACGTAAGTGACTGTTGGAGGACAGTACGTATTTGTTTTGACAAAGGCATTTAAGGACTTGCCCAATACTTTACATTTCACATATTAATAATAATAATAATTAACCAAAACACTGGTATTTAATAATATTCATTTGAACACGAGCGTCCCGTTTCGACTTACATTGCTATTTTCAAGTGTCGTTTACGTCTAGATGGCCTGACATACATAAGACATGTAGGCGTCTTTATATAGCCTGTCAAATTTGGTTGGTACTTTTAATTCTGATTTGTATTTTGACAGTTACAGTCACGATGTTGTATGTTTATATCTAAACATAACCGCCACTTGAAAATGGCAATGTAACCGAAACGGGACCGTAGTGTTCAAATCAATATTATTAAATAGCAGCGTTTGGTTTATTAATGTTATTATGTCACTAGCTGATCGTTACCATGCTGAGGGCCATACGAAATATAAAACTTTACTTTTGGACAAGTTAAATCATTATGAAATATGAGTGTAAGGTGAAATTTTTTTTGGTGACACTTTTTTTCTGTTTGCAGTTTACACAGGTATCGTAGTGATATAACTGTAGTTTCATTAACTGCGAATATAGGATAGTGGACAACAATTGTTCCAATTTTACAAAGCAAAAAGCGACGCTTAACTCCAGTTGTGCACAGCGCTTCTGAGCAGCAACTGCTGTACACCCTTAAGTTTTCCTGCAACGCTAGATATGAAAAGCTCTCCTGGAAGGAACTAAATCCTCCCGTCTGTAAGAATAATCTGCACCATTTCTGTTGACAGTGAAACGCAAAAGATCGTTCAATTGGTATTCATTCACTCAATCATGTCCTATTACACATTCTGGGGAATCTCAACCTATCCAGAAGGAATAATTTTCGTTCGGGAGAGGAGAGTCGAAAGTATTTACGATGTCATTTTGTGACCTCCTTCCAGGTTGGTCAGATGTATAACTATTCTGTGTTATTCGTGTGTAACGTGTATATGTGATTAATAAATGGAGTCCTTGAAAATGGAAATACGATTTGTCTTCTATAAGCCAGAGACTCGGAAGGTCCGCACCATTCCACATATAATTTTTAGCACTCTTCCAGCAAAACTGATAATTTTGCGTAACGTACCTCAAATTTGCGAATCGAAACGATTCCTTGTGGTGTAACAATTCTTAATCAATACATCATTTACTCATAAAAGTTTTCCTCTTAAACTTTAAGATATAAATTACAAACAATTATTTCGTAAGATTTCTCAGTGTACTTGTTTAGTTTTTATACTTTCCTATCTATTTTGGTAAATTACGTAATGGTACGTTCTAAATCCACATAACTTTGGCTCCCACGGAATGAAATTGAAACGTCTGTCGTAAGTGGGCAATACGGTATGTGGTTGATAAAAAGTAAATACATTATTGATGGCAATAATGATAGACTGCGCGAAACTTCTGTACGAGGGAAAGGCTGTCGGCTTAAGCGACAAAGTATGGGTCCTGCTGTGGTGGTGGGTGCGATAAAAACTGTTATTTAGGGAACAGATGGCCACTTTCTGCTATTAATAATATCTATAGACAGTGGAAGAGTAGGTAGTTTATCGAATCAGACATCCATGACGCACAAATCTGCACTTTCATGGCTTCTGCCTGTTGTAAAGTGGCACTGGCGGAAATCTGTCAAGCAAAATACAATGGACACCCGTCCTGTGTGTCCCTATACACCAGACAGCACAGCTCGAAAGTTCTCAGCTCCCGAACCAACTACGTTGTTATTTATATTAGCAATGGTTTCCCTGTTCATAGTAGTGCCCCATAGCTGTATACGAAATACTACATCTGTAAATAACTCACAGTCTTGGAATATTTTGATGAAAAAATATACAATACCCTTCCTCACAGTAGTTATTAGGAACATTAAAAAAAGTCAAAGTTGGTACTATTTTTGCAGTGAATATACTCGCTGCATATATAGCATAACATACTGAATAAATAAATATCATCTTGGTAAACTTGCCTGTGGTCAGGTATACTTGATTTCCTGCTTCCCAGATTCGCCGAGGACCAACCTTTTTAAAGTGAGCTTTGCAGCCGAACCCGAGGTAATAGTTACGAATACCTTATGAAGCCCTTCGGCATCTGGTTCCGTCAGTCGCCGTCTACGCATCCGCATGGGGAAAATAAATACAGCCGCATCCGGCATTTGTAGAAACTGGAGCAGGTTCATCACCTAGGGGTCGGCCAAATTGTTGTTATTATGATGATTTATCATTATGCTATTGCTACTACTGCGAAGGCTATTTGCGACCGCTTGGTTTCATCCCTTGAAGAATTTAATTGAATAATACTTGGCTATAAAATCCAAAATCTGTTAATGAACAGAACTGGGATTTTTCTCTTTAGATTCTAGATTCGGTTGACTCTAGAACGAATAAGGACAAAAAATTTCACGAAAAACTTGGAAGATGCGTTGATTTTTAATTCTGGATTAAGTCGATATTTTAGATTCTGAGGGTGGGAAAATGTGTGTTGATTCAGTAACTAGAGATGGTTCTTTGTTCTCATCGAAAAAAAGTTTCGAGTAGACATTCAAATTCATTGCCTTTCTCAGGTATGGATTATCTTTCTTCTGGTAAAATATTCATGATATTACCGCCATTCATTTTTATGGCCTCGTTGTAATGTAAGATTATCGATCTATTGTGCAAAGTTATTCGGATGAGGTGTCGATCTTGTCTAGGGGTGGTCTGGTGGTGCGAGCTGACCCGTCTCGTGTTCTGCGGCCTTCCAAGAAATATTCTGCACACACGCGTTTGCACTGACGAAACAATTCGTCCCACACAAACAGCAGCGTCCCTGTCTGATACATCACATTCTCTCATGCCAATAATGCGCCCCTCTTCAACTGATTCGACAGTACGGCTCGCGCATACGTCTGAGACTAATCCGACACGCCTGCTCATGCCACACTGACCCATTACCTTCAGTTTATAGTCGGCGTCACGGAAGAAGACGGCCCAGTTTTCAGCCGTTCTGTGCACCCCTCCATTACCGCAACGGCAGCCAGTAATGTTCCTTCTCTAGGCGTGTGGCTGGCCGCGTGTTAAGAAATGCTTCTCTCCCCGCCGTAGCTACTCCCCCCCCCCCTCCATGCTTCCCTACCGCTCCGCCTCTATGCATCGAAGCGCCATCTTACATGACGCCGACTACATGTGGACAGTGAGATCAAAAATCAAATGTTTGTTAAGCTTATGGGACCTAACTACGGGGTCATCAGTCCCTAAACTTACAAACTACTTATGAACTACTTACGAACTAGGACGGCACAAATATCCATGCCCGAGGGGGGATTCGAACTCCCGACCGTAGTGGCCGTGCAGACCGTGACTGGAGCGTCTCAGTCCGAGCGGCCACCGCGGCCGGCGGACAGTGAGATCCACAGTCATATTTTATCGGTAGATGGTGTTACGCCGCGATATAGATGTTGACCTTGAACCTGTTGGTAAATGTGTCTCAAATGCTAATCATTTCTCCGTAAAACCTTTCAAATGTTTGTAATACTATTGGAACAAACTGCTATGGTCGTTAGTCCATAGACTTACAAATTAACTTACAGTAAGAAGATCGTTGTTAATAAGACTCTTCTGGGTATTAGACCGCATCGTCAATATATCAAATATTTCACAGACGTTTCGGTCGCTATTGCAAGCGGCCATCTTCTGGGTGTTATGTTTACAGTAAACATAACACCCAGAAGATGGCCGCTTGCAATAGCGGCCGAAACGTCGGTGAAATATCTTCTGGGTGTTATGTTTATAGTAAACATAACACCCAGAAGATGGCCGCTTGCAATAGCGGCCGAAACGTCGGTGAAATATTTGATATATTTACGATGAGGTGTAATACCCAAAAGAGTTTTATTAACAATGACAACGGCCGCGGAAGCCTTCGTTTATAAGTAAGAAGATCATCCACACCCATGTCAGAAGGAGGACTTGCACGTCCGACGGGAGCGGCCGCTCAGTTCGTAGCATGATGCCTTAGACCACGTGGATGCTCTGCTGAACTTACCAATGTACATGTCTGTAGTTTCTGCCTGAAGTATTTCAAGGTATTCGGTTTTTTTTCTGAATTAGCGTACATTAAAGGTACATTCGGCTCCCATCATAATCGTAAACGCAGTGCGGGAAAGGCCGCGTGGTCTAAGGCAGCATTTGATGGACTACGCGGACGCTTCTGCCGAAGTTTTGACTCCCTCCCTCCAACCCCCCCCCCCCCTCCCACACGCATATGTGTGTTTTTCGTCAGAGTAAGTTATGTACTTCGAACACTATGGTACGATAACGTTAGCAGTTTTGCTTCTTAGGTTTACGAACATTTGAACATTTTAAAATTAAACGAACAGATCTCTTTATCGGTTCGTATGTGGGTGCCTGAAGATAGTATCACTGACGCACCGAAACTGGTTGCAGTTCTGAACGATTTCTTAAAATCACGTGTTGGAGCAGACCTGCAATTTGCTGATCAGCCGTAGCCCAAGTCTTCATCCAGAAGACGGAGTTTATGAAGCATTACTATATAATATATATATATATATATTTGTATTAATAACAGCAACAATCGATTAAACTTAAACTAAGCCAACCTCCGTACATGCATAGTGGCACTGTTACAGTGAATAGGTTAACTCTGTGATCTAACCATCGCCTACGTATGTTGTTACTTTAAAATGCAAGAAAGTGTTAACGTACATGATTTATGGCAATTAATTTGTAATATGCAAAATTATGACAGCAGACGAGATTAGCTGACCTAGTTAGCACTTAGCACTGGCACTCAGAGCCAATAACACACGGAAACAATTGCGAAAGGTCGCTAGTTAAATACCTGTATGAACTTCTTACAAGTGAAGTACATAAGAAAACGTCTCAGTAGAAACCAAATGAAAGTGAATGAAAGTTACTGATCTTGTGTGTGTGTATGTTTTCCATAAAGTAATCAAAATGTACAGGAAAATAGCATATGTAAAAGACATTTATTAAAAGTATATTCTACGCTTCCAGATAGGGACAAACACCCAGAAGATATAGCGCGAGGTGAATGTAAATTCGCCACTATCAGCGGGTATGTAAAGTGCTACAGTTAGAATTTCCTGTCACATGTACAACGTTGAATAGAGTTCGTTACCGTGGTTCGTACTGTTGGCATGAAGAGTATATGAGAGGCGTGACCTGTGTCAGATTGTACCAGTGTGAACGAATGATAAATGGATGCCACGAGGTCGTGTGTGTCAGCGTTGTCAGCACATTAGAAACTTATGTTGGACTGTTTGGGAATGGAAAGGCAGGGTTGAGATCGATCACTTCTGACCAGCACAAAGGAGGACTGTCGGAAACACATCCCATACGTCCACATCACCGCCAGCCACCGGGAACGAATGAACTCTCTTCTCTGAAATGCTGTCCCATTGGTTGGAGCCTATCGAAAGCGGCCATGGTAGGTAGTGACGTAGGGAACTGTCACGAACGATAAGTGACGGATATTCAGAGCCCTTTGTTTTCATGTTTAATTCATAAAACGTTGGTTGAATTTATTTAATATGACACTAGTGGTCTATACCTAATTCGTATCTGTAGGACCTGCCGGCGTAATTTTTACATACCGTGATGATAATCGCAGTTTGCCCGATAGAACAAGTAAGACGCGAGTTGTGTGCCAGTGCCAGAGTACATAATAGCAAGAACGATTACACTAGTTGTGAAGCAGCATGTGTGCAGTTGTATCCATAAGACTCAGTGTGATATTAAAATGTAAAACGAACAGGCGCTACGCCATGGAAGCCCTTGCGTGCTTCCTACACCAGCCGAGTGGGTCCAGTTGTGGCCTTCCTAGTGGATGGACAGTCCTTTCGGTGAATTTCCACACATATTGGATGTGTTGAGTCAGTTTTGCGATGATTCTGGTGGTAATGGGCACGTCAACATTCACACACTTGTAGACGAGGTTTGCACGTCCACGCAGCACAGACGTCCACCAAGACCAAAATGTTCAAATGTTTGTAAATCTATGGGACTCAACTACTCTGGTCCTCAGACACCGGATTTGTCTCCAGTCGTGCACGTGTGTGATATGATGGAACGACAACTGACACGTGCGTCTAGTCAACACAGAACTCTTTGAAAACTATGTGGATAGTTCGAAAAGGCGTGTAGTAACGGATCTCAAGACATTATTCGGATTTCGATGATCGAATGCATGAGAGGATCAGCGCCTGAATTGCCGGCTGTGGAGATTACACGTATTAATGAGAGTTTTGCAGCATGGGTTAATTCCAGGTACTACAGTACTGTTTCAGCTACTGATCTGTAAATGAATCATTTCATGTACTCCATAGACAACAAATATTGAAATAATTGGAAAACACTAAAACAGTGTACATTTTCTCCAGTTGTTCACGTGGCAGACAAATCGGAGGGATCTTAAGACGCTAATAGTTTCTAAATTTCTTGGTAAATGTTGTTAAATGGAATTAGATTCTGTAACATGCGGAATAACATGATATTATCCTTACAACCCGCTCAGTTTATTGTCTTCTCCTTCTGGTTGTTTAATTTTTTTCAGACTGTATTTCTTTCTTTCTTTTTTTTTTTTTTAATTCGAAATATCCAGATTTTAGTGAATGCGGGTAAACTAGAGGCCTGCCGTATTATGTTAGAAGAGGTTTCAATTCGGTAAACAGCTGCGTAGTTAAATATCGAGGTGGATTGCTCCTTTAAATCACTGGTCCTATCAACCCACCAATGGGGCGACACCTGCAGGATGGCTTAACGATACATTCCAGTTCTCTCAACTGGATCTCACTTATCCAAATGCGGAAAGTGGACAACAAATCTTCGAGGTAAAGCCTAGATTAAAACTGAAAAATGCTTAATTCTACTGGTTTTGGTATCAGCGACTAGATATGAGAAGGCTGTTTCATTTTTGGGAAATATAGTTCACTGATGATCTTTGCTTTGTGGGAGCCAGTGGCTGGCAGCAATCTACACCTTTCGGAATCGAAATCGCTTTTCCTACTCGGCCTACATCACACATAACCTTTTATTTCAATTTTTAAGCAAAATAAGGAGAAAGTAGGTAGGACAGAGAAATTGCAGCTACCTTAGTGTCACGTATCCGCTAGGGTATAAAGGGAAACAAATATTTATTTCAAGAATTTTACACTATGTTTCAGGTAAATAAAAGTTACGCGAAAAAGTAAAAAGTGAATGAAGCAGATGAAATTAACAAATGTACGAATAATATTAAAATAACTTGCGAGAGCTATGTCCAGCCACTGATAAAAATTACGAAGGAATAAGCAGATTTGCCTTTATGATGCTTTTGAACCTAATGTATTACCCAAGGGCTGTTTGGTTTGGATAGGGAGACTAAAACTTCTTGGAAAACGGTTCCTCCGTTTTGGAACAGGATCATCAAATGAAACACTAGGAGGACCTAAGTGAACGACGAACACAGGTTCCTTGTATGTAGTTCCTCGGGCCTTCAGTTCAATTTTTCCAGCAACCCTTCGGTTTCTAATTGAGCGCTATAACCCGATACGACCAGGCGCGATGTGACAGGTATATATGTGTGTGTGGCAGGTGACGGAGGGCCCGAGCCACGGGCAGCTGGTGGTGGGCCGCGAGGGCTCGGCGGGCCGCTTCTCGCAGCTGGACGTGTCGCGCGGCGCGCTGCTCTACCAGCACGACGCCTCCGACTACCTGAGCGACCGCGTGGCCTTCCGCGTGACGGCGGGCGGCCGCGCCTCGGCCGACGGCCAGCTCCTGGTGCGCGTCTTCCCGGCCGCCTACTGGGAGCCGCTCGTCGTCGCCGCCAACCGCACGCTGCTCGTCGAGGAGTCCACCAGCGTCGTCATCTCACCAGACACGCTCAAGGTACCCGGCCGCTGTTCCCGCACAAACCCTGTTTCCATTTTTCAGACCCGTTATGATTTCGGTTTGCTGAAAATGTGATGTAGGTGGTGCGATTCAATGTAATTCATTAAATGTTCCCATTAGAACGTCTGTTTGCTATAACAGCGTATGACCAGGGGTCTATTCAAGACGTAGTTATGGTAGCCTGATGTAATCCAACACGGACTGATCATTTTACATTATAGTAACTAATAAAATATTAGGGGAATAAAAATTTTGTCTTTCTCTCCCGATGCTCTTTCTTTCAATCGAAAATCGGGCAAAAATCAAACAAAACACTTGTATAATAGGCTCATAACCCTAAATAACGTTTTAAAATGTTATCACTATAGCTTACTTGCTTCTACTGTCGGCTATGATGCGACTGGATGGGCCCACAGTTGGCTGCAGCAAACGGGCTAACGCAGCCTGTGTGTTCAGTGGTTGAAGACTAAAATAAGAGGGACGCTGAGCCGACCAGGAAGGGGTGGCCATAGGGACGTCAAATAGATACTAGGATTGGCGGTGGGGGAGAGTCAGATGCTATCATCAAGTTTGTGCCCCAGTTGGGACATGTCCTACATCCGGTACTGAGTCATCAACGCATAGGGTACATCATCCGGTTGCTCAATATATTCTGACAGACTCAGGTGAGATGAAAGCCATTATACAATACGTTGAGGTATCAAACTGTTAATTACACACTGAAGAGAAGAAAAGACATTGAATTGAAAATAGGGCTGCAGCCGGGATTCCTCGTAATTACTAGGAGGACAGTTTAATCACCATTTTCTCTTATTTTGTTCTTTGCCTTGAGCAGTCCTTCGTGAACCTAGGTTCGTTTTGCTTTGTGGCGATCATGGGGTGATTCACTCCAGTCTTTTAGAGAATGGGTAGGGTTATTTGGTGGGATAGGGGGACTTAACTGCTAAGGTTATCAGTCCACCAGTGGGGAGGGGAAACAATGAGGATAGGTAAGAAAGGGAGTGGGAAAATAAATGAGTCCAGGAAGTAAAGAAGGAAGGAACACTGAATTAGCTCGGGATCCTGTGCTCGCCATGCATGAACTCACAAAAGAACCATGAGCCTCCTGGGGTGGGAGTGGACAGTCCTCAAATTGAACGCACTGACCTACCAAATCGGAAATATTTGTATCCTTTTTTATGTTTTTTTTTTATTCTTTACTCTGTATCATTTACATAAACCCATCACTTATTAATAAATGGGTCCTAATTGCTACTACAAAACAGTGTTTCTTTCCTAACTACTCACTTCTATCACTAATGAATTATATATGCTTTTACTTGGCGTCTATTTATTTGAGTTTGTGCTGTGTGTGTTTTTGGCAGGATGTTTGTATTGTGTTGTGTGGAAGTCATTTCTACTACTAATCTACATTATCCTGCTGTGAGTGGATCCCCCTCCCTGCAGTGATTACAAGTTGTGCCAGTTTTTATAAACCTAAATTTGTCGCCGGTGCCCACCAAACTAAATCCAGCAGGCGTGCCACTGACACAGGGCTGGCCAGGGTTTGCACCGCAGTTTCTTTGTGAATGTTTCCTTCCTCTTAAGTTAAACTTAAGTCTAACTATCCTAACTTAAAACTAGCCACGTGATCCACGTGGTCCACGTGGACCAGGGCACAGTGGATTCATGCCATTCCTCGTGGTCAGTCCGCACCCCGGCAGCACGGCCTGCTGAACCAGTCAATCCTGCAAACAGTCTTGGTCATGATTGATAAACTCATCCCAAATACGGTTTGAGATTGTACTTGTCGATTCATTCAAGATATTGAAAGTGTCCTGATTGCTCATAAGTTAACTGACATTTATAGTGGGTAATGGAGATGTCTATTGTGACATGCGGTTGTTGTATGTACGACAGTTGAAGTCGACATGTTCTAAAATTCCCTCTAAGGCTCCACAACCACACTGAGGAGTCGCCTGTTCCCCGAACTGGAAGAAGTATGCCGGGTGCAGGCCATGGTCGGTTAGAAAGCGTATCATTCCTCTACTGGGCAGAAAGTATCCCATTCATATTCTTTTATACTTGGCTGGAAGTGGTGTGTTCTCCTTCCTGTTTTCTTCTGCCACAAATCTGTTTACCCTCCACCCTTACCCCTAGGATTTCCTGTACCTTATTCATGTCCCCCCTACTTAACCCAGTGTGCTGCAGTGTGCTCCTGAATCTTGATATCAAGGGGGCAAAGCCCCATTAACACCGAGACAGCACACGTTCGATATGCATTCTTCTCACCGACTTTTCAGGCGCCCCCCTACTGAGTCTGTGAACCCAACTGCTGGATCTATAATCCATAATCGATTTAAGGATTCTATTGTGGTAAAGTTTAATATGACTGCAATACGTGAAATGTCCAGTGTCCAATCTCAGCAAGTCTGTTCATCGCCATTAGTGCTCTTTAGTCAACTGCGTCCCATATGGGCAGCAAATTCCAGCGTTCGTCCAGAATTACACCAAGTTATCTGGCCTGCGCCCTGTTCATGTCGTGTATCAGTGGCTCTATATTGATATCCCAAAAGAGAGGCCCCCACGACAGGGACCTGTGGACACCCTTAGTTATTCCTTTACTGATTGATCTACTAGGGGACAACAGCCAGACCTCCACAACGACACGGTAATCCCTGAGACAACCACAAAGCGGCCCTGGGCACTCAATCTCTAGGATTCGAGAGAAGAGGTGGTCAAAGACACCGCTGATGTCTCCCATTATGTTCACTGTATATCTCTATGGAGCTGAACTGCAGACCTCGGCCGCCAAGGCAATTGCATCACACACAGATAGCCTTGACCGTAAACCAAATTGCCTGTCGATCATCCCACGTACAACATTGCCAACCAGCAGTCACTCAAGTAACTTGTAACACACGTCCAGAAGGCAAATGAGCCAATAGGACTTGGCAATTGCCAGGTCCTTATCAGTCCCCTTTTTCATTAGTGTGCGAAATTCCTTTGACTGAGACATTCTTTGAAGAGTTCAGTCACTTGAGGGACTAGCGAGGAGGCAATAAGCTGCACCACCTTGCAGGTAATCTGGTCAGGCCATGGTGATTTTTTTTTTTTTTTTTGTGTATGTGGTTGGTCACCTCATCCTTTGAGAAGGGGTAGACAGTGATGTTTTTGATGTATGGCATGACATCAATAGCTAAAATCTCCATTTGGAGTTCAGAGTCACTTGCCTCCTCATCATCAGGGAGTAGAGACTGAGGCAAGAACTCAGTCTCCTGCCACTGCGTACCGTTCTCTGTCCCTGATGGTTGAGAGGGCAATCAGTGCTCTGATCTCAAAAGCGATTCTCCCATTCCCCGGCATGGGTAGGTTGCATATTTCTTCTAGGTCAAATGCCTCCCACCCCTCTGTCAAAAACTTTCTTGCCAAGGCTTTCTGAGGTCGGTGGGTAGATCATCGAGGTGGATTCTGTTCACAGCCTCCATCACCAGAAAGGTGATATTTCTGCCATATCGATGTCCTATGCGCACCACATGCCGCAATGCTGTGGCCATGACCATTGGCTGTATTAGATTTGCCAATTGTAGCTCAAACTCCAAGTTTGGGTAGATCATACACTTGACCATCACAAGAAGGGTCTTATTGTTGTACTGGTGACTTAATTTGTTTGGTATATGTTTTGGGTGTTGCCACTGAATGCCCTTCATGCACTGTAGGTGTTGGTGGTTGCTCCTTCTGGTAAGAGGAGTCAGGTGCGATTTGTTGGATTTCTGGTTCAGTTTGGACGCCGGAATCTTTGAGAGATTTTTCGCCGTTTTGGGATTTTAACTATCATACAAGAATCTTGAATCTCTAGGCAGTCCTTCTCCTCTTGTTGTGGGACTTTCGTTTTTGTATATTTGTATCATTCTGGATACCCGCTCGGTTAGCCGTGTGGTCTAACATTCCGCTTTTTGAGTCGCGGAGCGTACCGGCCCTGGCTCGAATCCGCCCGGCGGATTAACGAAGGGGGGTTGGAGTGCCGGCCAGCATGGATGTGGATTTTAGGCGGTTTTCCACATCTGTCTAGGTGAATAGCTGGCTGGTCCCAACGTCCTGCCTAAGTTACACGATTCGCAAACATTTTATAACACTACACTTTTACAGATATAATAATAGACATAGACCTTTGGGGTACACATTTCCTCCCGGGGCGATGGGGGAGGCAGGGGGTGGCCATGGCTCACACCCAGCATACTTATGCCGGTTTGGGGAACAGGCGACTCCTCAGTGTGGCTGTGGAGCCTTAGAGAGAAGTTTAGAACATATCGACTTCGACTTTCCTACAATTGAGACGTCAGTTACCCACTATAAATGTCAGTGAACTTATCAGAAATCAGTAAACTTCAAATATCTTGAATAAACCGGCCACCCCGTCAATATGCCAAAACTGTATGTGCGGGAAAAGGCCTGAAGAGAAAGAAAGAAATCTCTATCTTACTGGATCGAACCCTCTACCTTCTGCTCGCTCCAAACATACACCTAACCACAAGACCACACTGAACACTAATGAGAGAGCTCCCGTTGCCTTACGCATAATGTGATCTCTTAGTCTTAAGATCACATCTCCCTCAAAAACACTGCCTGATGTTCCTCCTAATACGTATCAATGTTTTCAAGGCTCACTAATGACGGAATAGCATCCCAGTAATGAACATTAATGGGATCAGTCCTGCCTTGTACTTGAGCTACAGGTGATACGTTAATCACACGTTGGTGGTTCGGGTGTCCGGCAGGTGATGCACCCGCAGATCCCGGCGACGGACATCGTGTACACGGTGGTGGAGCCGCCGGCCTACGGCTACCTGGAGCTGGAGCCGGCGTCGCTGTCGTCGCAGGCGGGCTGGAACTACAGCGACGAGGCGGGCGCGCTGACGGAGTTCGACCAGGCGACGGTGGACGAGGGCCGGCTGCTGTACGTGCAGGCGGCGGCCAACCGCAGCCGCGACCGCGTCACGCTGGACGTGGGCAACGGCGTGCGCTGGCTGCGCGGCCTGCGCCTGCAGCTGCTGGTGGTGCCGGAGCGCCTGTACCTGGCCCCCGCGCAGGCGCAGGCGCAGGTGCAGGTGCGCGAGGGCGGCGCCGCCACGCTGCCCGCGGCCGCGCTGCTGCCCGCCGCCACCGAGTTCTACCGCGGCAAGGTCACCGAGTTCCGCGTCGCGCGCCCGCCCGCCGCCGGACGCCTCAGGCTCGCGCCCGCCACGCCCAAGGCGGGGCCCTCGGCGCCCACGCTGCTGCGCTTCTCCACCGCACAGCTGCAGGCGGGGCTCGTGCAGGTACCTGCCTACACTGCTTGACCACGTTTACTTATACATTACAAAAAATAAATAAAATAAATAAAAAATGCAATCAGTTCACCCTCTAAGGGTCGGAGACATGAAATTGGGCCACTGAAGAGTTAAAATGCTGGGGAAAAGTAAAGGCTGCCTTTAATTTAGCATAGGACTACAAATAAGTTTATTGTCTAAAGCAGGGGTTTCCGTATTATTAGATCGTGAGGGTCACATTTCAAATTTCTGTTCTCAGAGGAGAGCCGGCCGCGGTGGCCTAGGAGACTGAGGCGCTCCAGTCAAGGTCTACACGGTTACTACGGTCGGGGGTTCGAATCCCCCCTCGAGCATGAATATTTGAGCCGTCCTTTGTTGTAAGTAGTTGATAAGTAGTTTGAAAGTTTAGGGACTGATGACCCCGTAGTTAAGTCCCATAGACTCTACAAACATTTGAACATTGAACTCAGAGGAGAACGGATGACATCGTTCTGCATTACCAAAAGTTGCTTACTAGCGGTATAATTAGACCTGTAATACCCCTCAGGGGCTCAGCATTAATTTGTTGAGTACGGGCTTGGCGAACCTGAGGTCCTGAGCCGTGGGCTGTGTCGCGCCAACAGTCCGCTACACCGTAAGCTCTGTGCGTGCCTCAGCGACCATCGTTCGGCACGATGGTGGAAGAGCCCGGGGATCTTGGCTTAATCGCCCGGGTTGCGAGGACGGTACAAACCTCTATAAAAGAAACTCAATCTCAAGGTGTGCTACGTGCCGAGGAGACGCATGGCTGTTAAGGTTGAACAGTCGCTAGCGAGCAACCTCTGAAGAACCTGCCGCACCTCAGTTGTATAAGGCTTACCCAGGCAAGGGGGGCTCTGCCTGGGTGGACCTTTATTTCCCTAGCTGCTCGTGGGAACACCATGAAAAGAATCCAGAGTATCGCTGGTGGGCGTTTAACCACCGTCTCCAAAAAAGGTAAAGTAGATTCCAACGCTGAGAATTATGACCCCCAGTCGTTCCCTTCCTTGGCCACGTCATGGGAGGAGCGCAGGTCTCGAAGCCGAGAACAATAATATGCCCCAAAGTATTTAGTGTGCACTAGGACTGTTGGCGAATCTTTCATGAATACAAAGCCTCTCTTTTTTGTGGAGCACTTGGAAGATAAGTTCGGAGAAGTAGACGGCATGTCGAAGATGCGATCGGGATCGGTTTTAATAACGTCATCCCCAGCACAGTCACGGGCACAGCTCGCCTGTACAAGCTGGGTGATGTTCCCGTTACTATCACCCCACACAAAAGCCTGAACATGGTACAGGGTATAATTTGTCATAGGGACCTCCTTTTGCAGTCAGATGACGAACTTCGCAAGAACCTAGAACGGCGAGGAGTCCATTTCGTACGGCGAGTCCATTGGGGTCCGAAGGACAACAGGGTCGCCACCAGTGCATTCATCTTGGCCTTAAAGGGCGACTCATTACCTGAGAAGGTCAAGGTGATGATTGACGTGAAGCCCTACGTTCCTCCCCCTATGCGCTGTTTCAAATGCTGGAGGTTTGGGCACATGTCCTCCAGGTGTACCGCCAACTCCACCTGTCGGCCTGTGGTCGTGCATCGCACCCACACCTCCCTTGTACACCACCTCCCATTTGTGTCAACTGTGGACAGCAACACCCACCTGCCTTGCTCGCCTACCTGCACTGTACTGCCCAAAGAATGGAAGATTATGCAATACAAAACCATGGACCGGCTATCTTATTCAGAGGCAAAGAGAAAATATAAGAAACTCCAGCATTAAACAGTCTTATGCAGCAGCCACAGCACCATTTCAGCAGACTAGTTTGGCAACTATTCCATCAATCTTCTCTCCCTCTGTGGGACCTCCAGCCCAGCCGTCATCATCTGCCCCCTTGGTGGTAGGAGGCACATCACACACTGTTGCTTCCAAAGCCCCTGCCTTGGAAGCAAAAACCCCCAAACCAATGGGGACATCGGTCCCCACACATGAGCCAGAGCCACAACAGCCTGCTCTGGCTCCTCTCGTGGGGAAGGGATTTCTTGAATCCCTTCCTCCCTCGGTTTCTCCCACTGGTGCAGTGGACGCCAGTGAGTGGCACCAAGTGCCTTCTAAAGCTGGTTGTAGGGCCTCACGGACTATCTCAGTCCCTGAGACTGAGTCTGCCAAGCCCTTCCAGCTCGAGAAGCCGAAGGATCAGCGAGAAAAACAGAAGAAAACCAAAACAAAAGATTCTCAGGTGGCTACCATGCCACCACAAAACCCGTCTGCTACCGAGGATGTGGTGGATATCCTCGCGTCCCCTGAATACTTGGCAATTGCCAAGACTTTGGAAGCAATGGAAGTCGAGGCTCTGCCTCTTGAGTCAGTGACTACAGAGAATCCTGTGGGCCCTACTCTACCATCTACATAAATATGCCCAGTACGTCGGGAGATAGTGTGGTGCTGCAGTGGAACTGTGGCGGTTTCTTCCGCCACTTGGCCGAGTTACAGCAGTTGCTATATCACTACCCTTCCCTCTGTGTTGCACTACAGAAAACCTGATTTCCTGTCGAGCAGACTACTGCCCTTCGTGGGTATAGGGGTACTATAAAAACCGCACAACATACAACTGGGTATCCGGAGGCGTCTGTCTATACGTTCTTGCCACTATCCCCAGTTCACCAGTGCCACTTACTACAGTGCTCGAGGCAGTGACTGTGAGGATTCAGGCACGACAGAACATCACCATCTGCTCTCTCTACCTTCCTCCGGATGAGGCAGTGTCTCCTGCAGACCTTGCGAACTTGATCGCACAACTTTCCCCACCATTCCTCCTATTGGGGGATTTCAATGCCCACAACACCTCGTGGGGTGGCTCTCAGGTCTCAGGTCGTGGTAGGGACATTGAAGACCTAATAGCACAGCTGGACTGCTGCCACATTTCAGTGTGGCGCATGGCACATACTCGGCTATAGACCTCGCTCTCTGCAGCCCAAGTCTCCTACCACAGCTTCATTGGGGGATCCATGATGACCTATGTGGTAGCAACCACTTCCCCATCCATATCTCTCTTATCCAGTACCAACCTTCAGATCGCTTGCCCCGTTGGTCTCTGCATAGGGCTGACTGGCCTGCTTACACCTCAGCTACTAGGGCGATTCCTCAATCCCGGATGATGTTGATCAGGCTGCTCATCACATTACTAGAGCCATCATTTCCGCTGCTGAAGCCAGTGTTCCGACCACCGCTGGCGCAGTTCGGCACAAGTCGGTTCCGTGGTGCTCTGCAGAGATTGCTGAGGCCATCAGGGAACGTCGTAGGACACTCCAGCGCCACTGGCGCCACCCTTGTATAGAGCACCTGATCGCTTTCAAACGTCTCCGGGCACAAACTAGGAGGCTGATACGCCAGAGTAAGCAGGACTGTTGGGAGAGGTATGTCGCTAACATCGGCTCGCATGCCGCCCCATCTTGTGTGTGGTCACAGGTTCGGCGCCTTTTTGGGTACCGACCATAGGCAGGAATCCCCAGCTTGATCATTCCATATGCATGGATCCAGCTGCTATCTCCAAACACATGGCGGACCATTATGCCAGTACCTCTGCGACATCTGCGTATATTGCGGGCTTCCGCACTCGCAAAGAACAGTTCGAGCGGAGGCAGTTGTCTTCCCACACACGTCGGCGAGAACCATATAATGCTCCATTCACTGACTGGGAGATCTAGAGTTCTCTCACTGCCTGCCCTGATACCACCCCAGGGCCAGATCGAAACCACAATCAGTTCCTGCGCCACCTGTCACAGGAGTTTAAAGACCAACTTCTCGCCCTGTTCAATCGCCTTTGGGTTGAAGGTGTTTTCCCATCTCAATGGTGGGACAGCATCGTCATCCCAGTGATGAAACCTGGCGCTAATCCACAGGTGGCAGACAGTTACCGCCCGATTAGCCTCACCAACGTTCCTTGCAAGCTCCTGGAACGTATGGTGAGTCGGCGGCTTATGTGAGTTCTTGAAGACCATAGACTCCTCGCCCCACAACAAGGGGGATTCCGCCAAGGCCGTTCTGCATTAGACAATCTAGTTCCGCTAGAGTCGGCCATCCGCACTGCTTTCGCCAGGCGTGAGCACCTGATTTCAGTCTTTTCGATCTCCGAAAGGTTTATGACACTCCCGGGCGCTACCATATTCTAGCTACACTGCATGACAGGGACTTGAGAGGACCGCTTCCGCTGTTCATCCAGAACTTTCTCTCACATCGCATTTTTCAGCAATTCACGCACCCAGGAGAATGGAGTCCCACAGGGCTCCGTTCTTAGTGTTCCGCTGTTTTTGATTGCAATTAACGGACTTGCTACAGCAGTGGGGTCATCGGTGTCCTCCTCCCTGTATGACGATGACTTTTGTCTGTATTACAGCTCAGTTAGTATTGGTGTCGCTGAAAGGCGACTACAGGGAGCCGTTCAAAGGGCGCATTCCTGGAGGGGTTCCGATTCTCCGCCTGCAAAACTCGGGTTATGCACTTTTACCGCCGGCGGGCAGTGCACCCAGACCCAGAACTGTACTTGGGTGACGACCTCCTTCGTGTTGAAGATACGCATCTCTTCTTGGGCATGGTGTTAGATGTTCGGCTCACTTGGGTCCCCCACTTACAGCAGCTCAGACAAAAGTGCTGGCGGTACTTAAACATACTGCACTGCCTCAGCCACACTGCTTGTGGAGCCGCCTGCCCAACTCTCTTACGACTTTATAAGGCTCTCATCCAGTCCCGCTTGGATTATGGGAGCCAGGTGTACGACTCGGCAGCCCCTTCTGCGCTCCGGGTCTTAGACCCCATCCACAATGCTGGTGTTTGCTTGGCAACAGGAGCTTTTCGATCAAGCCCGGTGATGAGCCTCCTTGTTGAGGCTGGGGTTCTCCCACTGTGGTTCCGTCGGCAACAGTTGTTGGCGCACTTCCGACCATCATCCGAATCGCAGACTTCTCTTCCTAACTGCTGCACTCCACAGACGGTCTCGGTCGGGCCTCCCAATTGCAGTCCGTGTCCATTCCCTTCTCTCCTCCCTTGAATCCCTTCCCTTCCCTCCTACTTTCTACTACTCTTCCCATGCACCTCCTTGGTGTATTCCTCGTCTGCAGCTACGGTTGGACTTGTCACGGGACTCGAAAGCCTCTATTTCACCATCGATCCTTCTTTGCCAGTTCCTGGAACTCCTTGATTCTTTCCATGGTGCAGAAGTCATCTATACCGACGGTTCCCTCGTAAATGGCCATGCTGGGTACGCCTATCTCCATGGTGACCTTTTTGAACAGCGGTCTTTGCCAAGTGAGAGTAGTGTTTTTACTGCAGAGCTGGTCGCTATCTCTCGAGCTCTGGAACATATCTGAGCCTGCCCCGGGGAGTCGTTTGTCATCTGTAGCGACTCCCTGAGTGGCTTGCGAGCACTCGACCAGTGTTTCAGCAAGCTCCCTCTGGTGCAGTGTATCCAAGACTCTGCTGCCGCTCTCAATAGGTCTGGTCGCTCAGTGGGCTTTGTTTGGACCCCAAGGCACATCGGCTTTCTTGGCAATGAACGTGTGGATCAGTTGGCCAAGCAGGCCATCTCCTCACGCCCTCTTGAAATTGGCCTCGTGGAAACGGACCTTAGGTAGACGCTACACCAGAAGGTGCGGGACGCTTGGAGCTCGGAATGGTCTGCAGTGAGTGCACCAAACAAACTTCGCACAGTCAAATCATCCACAGCCACATGGAAAACTTCACTGAGGCCCAATCGTCGAGACTCTTGTGCTATGCCGCCTCCATATCGGGCACACTTGGTTGACTCACGGCTATTTACTTCGGCATGAGCCGCCGCCCATGTGTCACTGTGGTGGTGCCTTGACAGTCGTCCATCTCCTGATGAACTGTACTATTTTAGTCCACTTGCGGCAGTCTTTTAACCTACCACCTACGCTTTCCCTAGTGCTAGGGGACGATGCCTCCACGGCTCAGTCTGTGCTTCGTTTTATCCGTGCAGCCGGTTTTTACAATTCCGTTTGATGTACGGTGATTTCTCCTGACTTTTAACCGTATTTTAGTGTTTTAAAACTAGCAGACACTCGTGTGTGCTGTGTGACTGGCTCGTCCATTATTATCTCAGTGACCAGCCAGCCACAGATTCTCATTGCCAATTTTAGCATGATTGACTGCATTGTTTTATTTTCTATATCTGTGCTGTTGGTATCCCTATTTTTGCTTTTGGTGAAACTTCATCTTTGACATGTACCCCTTTTGAGGATTTATACAATGTCTCCAGGTCCATATGGCTATTGTTTCCTATTAAATGGACTTTCTTCATTAGGAACAGGGGACTGATGACTGATGACCAACAACAACAACAAGAAGAAGACCTGTAATACCATCACGTCGTCTGTCACCGCTAATCGCACGTAATATTACCACCACGATATCTCTTATTAAAGTGTCAAGGAAACAGAGGCTCAATATTCTGACGAAACGTCAATTTATAGTTATTATTCATCAATACGCTTTGAGTGAGGTATGGAATTTTTCTTTTCTATACACGGTTCACGTTTTAACGTGTTTACGTACATTGCCATTGAATTCATCAAATTGTGCAGAATGCTATTATGTTAATGACGACG
Organism: Locusta migratoria; assembly: GCA_026315105.1. NCBI lineage: Eukaryota > Metazoa > Arthropoda > Insecta > Orthoptera > Acrididae > Locusta > Locusta migratoria. The sequence goes on from CM048747.1 coordinate 434,122,680, forward strand.
AATGTTATATTCCTAGAGTACACAATAGCTTCATTACTCAGCCCACACGTTATTTTGTTGCCTTCTTCTACAACAAGGCATATCGTGCTCCACTTGTGGCTCAATACACGATTCTCACTATCGACTGCTCTCTTTTTAGGTTCAGTCGATATATTACATAAGTTCAGGGTGTCCAGAAAAGGGCTCCCTGATTTCAAAATTAAATATTTCGAAATCAAATACCGATAGAGGAATGCAGTAAACGGTATGTTTATTGTGAAAGCTGTAAGAAGTTTATACAGCAGTTTGAAATAATAGTTTCAAAAGACGGCGCTGTACGCTGTACAGCTCATATCAGCATACATAAGTGAAATAATCGTATGAAAACACTCTTTGCAAACAATCACTTTACAATGTTTTCAAAATGTTCACCATTGGCACTACAGAGGTGGCGCAAACGAAGAATGAAATTCGCCAACACATTTCGTAGTGTCTCAACCGAAATGGATTCACATGCCACAGAGATCGCCGATTCAAGCTCGTCCAGTGTGGCGGGATGCTTCGGGTTGATCGTGTATTTCACTGTCACAGCGAGTCAAATCCGACGAATATGGAGGGCAATCAATACCTGCACCAGTAAATTTGGGATATTACAAAGCAATTACTCAATTCCCGAAGTATTCCTCAAGAAAGCTAAATACTTGTTCGCTCCGATGTGGTCGGGCTCCATCTTGCATAAACCATTCAGTACCTGGTCGATCCTCTAACGCTTCCTGTGTGGCGACAAATTGTTCCAAAATTGCAACGTAACGTGCACCAGTGACAGTTTCTCGAATGAAAAAAGGGCCAACACTGCCTCTGCTGCATACTACAGGCCACACAGTAACTTTAGGAGAATACAGGGGTTTCGCTTCGCACCAATATGGCTTTTCGGAACCCCGAAATCGCCAGTTCTCCTTATTCACGTATCCATTCAGGTGGAAGTGCTTCATCTGTAAACCAGATGCAGCCAACATCAAATCCTTCACTATCAATCATTGTGAGCATATGGTTAGCAAAGGCAACCCTTTGTTGCACAGTTCGTACGGGTATGGCCTGGTGCGTTTGAATTTTGAATGGAAACATGTGTAGGCTCTTTCTCAGTATTTTCTGCGTGCTGGAACGCTTCAAACTAGTCTCAGATGCAATTCTACGGACGGATGACATTGGATTTCGTTGAATAATTCCAGAAACTGTGGTAATATTTTCAGGCGTAACTGCGGTTTGCTTGCGGCCAACGTGCCCCACTAGATCATCAGTTACACTACCTGTTCGTTGAAATTTTGCGAAGAGCGTACGAATAGTTTTGGCATCGAGTCCTTTTGGAACATTAAATCGTGCTTGAAAGCTTCACCTTGTTGCCGTAGGACTCTCTTTTAACCTGTGGTACTCTAGCACCAGATAACGCGGTGTTGAATAGAGTACAGGGTTTTCATCTCTTCCTTCGGTACGCTAACCTCCTTTCACGTTTCAATAGTGGAACTGATCGCTCTCGGCTTCTGATCACTATTTATACTAGGCATTACATATGACGATTACAGCCCCATCTGTTAGCACTTTTGTAACTATTATTTCAAACTGCTGTATAAACTTCTTACAGCTTTCACAATAAACATACCGTTTACTGCATTCCTCTATCGATCTTAGTTTTAGAGATATTTAATTTTGAAATCAGGGAGTCTTTTTCTGGACACCCTGTACTTTGAACAAGGAACGTATACTTATTTCAAACAATGAAATCATGAAATTACAAACTACCTACTAAAACAAAGCAACAAGATTATACAGCTAAAGACAATCTACAGCTACATACATACTCCGCAATCCACCGGAAGGTGCGTGGCGCATGGTACATTGTACCACTACGAGTAACTGAAACGAGATATCACAACCACCTGGAGAAAGAGCGCGCCTAGTGGTGTCAAAATGTTCAAATGTTTGTCAAGCTTATGGGACATACCTGCGGAATCATCAGTCCCTAAACTTACAAACTACTTATGAACTGCATTATACTATATACAACACAAACATCCATGCCCGAGGGACGATTCGAAACCCCCGAGGGGGATTGGCCTCGCGCATCGGAGCATAACGCCTCAATGCGCTCGGCCACTCTGCCGCGGCCCTAGTTGTGTCTATTTATGAACAAGTTGTGTAGATTTTGAACGAGCATTGAGTCCCACAATGCTTCTAGCAACCTCTCTCAGTTAATCGAGCGAACATCGCTTAAATTCAAATGCGGGCCAGATTAAATCCCTTTGCGGGCCGTATTTTGGAGACCCCTTGTCTAAGGGACAATGAATAGAAAAAGCAACTTCGTGCATAAGAAAGTGAGAATTAAGATTTAATTAATTAAAGGACACAAATTCTTTAGTTTTTTTAAACCCTCAAAGTATCACATGACTATGATGTTACCATAGACCAGTGTTTATCAAGCCGTGGGTCGCGACCCCAGGGGGATCGCAAAGTCTTGTCCGGAGAGTCGTCGCCGTCACACGAGGGAGCCCAGTAGTTGCACCAGACCAGTGCATGCCTGAATACTAGAGGTTCCGTAATGGAAAACAAATGCCCTGGGAAAGTGAAATTTTTTATATCAAAACTACCCGATTGCTTGTTGATAATCAATACTTGGTTGAATAGATTGTTTTATAATAAATAAAATGAATAAACTGTATTCAGATACCAGGCGATAGCTAAATATGTCAGATAAATAAGTATTTTTGGGAAACTTTATTGTTTAGAAAATTGACTGTACAATGGGACTGTGCTCATCGAGCATAATACACTTATGAGCGTTACCTGCATTGCGAAACCTTGTCACACAACGTATGATTTTCTACAGGAAATCGTGTAAAGTAGGATGTGTTGCATTCAGAAAAATAGACTAAAATTTCTCCTATAATGTACAGTACTATACTATTTTTATTGTGTTTCTACAAGAATATTTTATCAAGAGAATTAAATTCGTTGCCTTTGAAAGTGCACATGGGGAGATGGTGGGGGACGCCAAAATATTTTTAGTTGAAAGGGGATCGCGTGTTGAAAAAGGTTGGGAAACACTGCGCACAGGCAGTTGCTGTAATCAAAAACCTTCAACCTTCAAGCCTTCAAGTATATCATTGTTTTACTATAGATAAATCCTTTAACAATAACGTAAACAATACCATTATGTTCGCAGTCACCCATTTTAAACCTTCACGTATTACAGGCCTGCCTGGTTTCATAATAGAGGTTTAAGCAGGTTCTACTTTCATCTGAGTCAGGACGGTAGATGCTTGGCAACACCATTCCATTAAAATGACTATGAACACAATTATTGCGCCTTGATCCCACATATTAATCGATACACAGTATTTTGTATCGAACTTTTCATTTTGCAAAAATGGAAGGAAATAAACAGAAATAAGGGCGATCTTCAAACACGAAAAAAATTTACTCCTATACATCGTTTCGGGGCGATGTGAATACACAGTAGAAAGGTAAAGCGGATAAAGTTACAACAGCCTACAAGGTACAAGCTTGGAAAGTAGTTTCTGTTGATTTTAATTCGCACAATATCGGAACAGATCGGGACTGTATGAGTTTGAAACTGTGTTATGAAAATATTAAGGAAAGGAGCACGAAAGCACTTTCAGACCACAAGATATAATTTTTATGATGGTACATTTCGCTCATCAATAAACTATCCATATTTGGAACAGCCGCGGGCCGCGGTGGAGTAACCGAGCGATCGAAAGCGCCTCGCTGCGGGGCACGCGGTTGCTCGCCGTGGAGGTTCGAGTCTTCCCTGGGGCATGGGTGTGTGTGTGTGTGTATTGTCCTTAGGTTAGTTTACATACGTTTAAGTAGTTTGTAAGCTACGGACTGATGACCACGCAGTTTGGTCCGATAGATTTACAAACATTTGAACATTTTTGAACAGCCGCGGCGGAGCGGCTGAGCTCATTGAGGCGTAATGTTGCTATGCGCGAGGCCATTCCCCGTCGAGGGTTCGAATCCCCCCTGGGGCATAGATGTTTGTGCCGTCTTTAGTATAAGGTAGATCACAAACAGTTTGTAAGTTTAGGGACATATGACCCTGCAGTTAAGTCCCTTAAGGATAACAAACATTTGATTTGATGATTTGGAACAAAAATGTCGAATACGTCTGTTACCTAGCAGTAGCCTAGATTGATATGAAGACTGCCTGAGTAATGCAATGGTCTGTTATGGTACGGAAGTGATCTAATCATCTTTTACGACCGATGGAATAGATACAATTGTGTCAGAGGACAAAAACATATCAAGCATACAAGTGTAATCGAACCCGAACACTTTTATCTCATAGTATATGATGCAACCGCTTGGCCATCATCTCATCACTGTATTATATATCGTTAATAGTGTAACAATGAAAGATTAGTTGTATTTTATTCATCAACGTGCGTGTACTTTTCATCACAATAATTACTGCTACTCCATCTGAGAGCAAAAATTATATGTACGATCGTCACAGAATGCTTTCATAATTCATAAACTCATCAGTTCACTGCAAATATATCGAATTTCCTTTTTTAATTATGATTCTACAGTTAACTGTCTAGAAAGTGGCATTGAGAAAATCACATAAGTAACGGATCTTCTCCCTTTGCTATGAGATAACCATTCAGTTCGAAAGAAAGAGTTTATGGTGTATTAACGGTATGGAAATTACTTACATACCATATTTTTAGCGTATAACAATGTGTAAGTTTCATTTAAAACTTCCGGGCTCATAAGCCGTGGTCGATTTGTAAAACTTTCCACTAACGTTTCATCTTCGGTTGCGGAAGACATCTTCAGAGGTAGAGTGGGAAACTACGTCGCCACTCTACCTCTGAAGATGTCTTCCGCAACCGAAGATGAAACGTTAGAGGAAAGTTTTACAAATCGACCACGGCTTGTGAGCCCGGAAGTTTTAAATGAAGCTGACGCCGTCCATGAAAGCTCACATTGTGTGATCAGTGTGTAAGTTATATACATGGGGCGTCTGCACTTTCGGATGTCTCCGAAATGACAGACACTACATGCATATAACTGATATTAGCAGTCAACACAAGCAGTGCACGTCCCGGTGTTGTGATTGGAACCGATCAGCCGTGTTACCCACTGCGTCGCATTGGCACTGCTCTTACGCGGCGGTTTACATCTTTGTGCCGGTTGAATGACATTTATGGTCAATATAAGGAAATGTGTTCTTGATGCAATATACACATTCAACATCAGTGGTCAGGAGAGCTTAGAATCAAGGTGGTTCAACACTTTTTATGTGTGTAAAAAAAACAAAATCAGCAGAGCCGTGGTGAGGCAGCGCCGTGTGTGTGGTGTTGCAGTACGAGCACGACGGCAGCGAGACGCTGAGCGACGAGCTGACGGTGGTGGGCGTGGCGGGCGAGAAGCTGAGCGAGCCGGCGACGGTGCGCGTGCGCGTCGCGCCCGTCAACGACGAGCCGCCGCGCCTCGTCAACAACACGCCGCTCGTCGTCTGGGACGGCGCCTCCGCCGTCATCACGCCCGAACACCTCGGTGAGTGCCGCCGGTTCCACAGCCCTGCTGGATCTAACAACACTGGTGGCGTCGGATCCGCCTTTGTCGTCGGGTTCGACAGCTTTCAGTACAAACTCATCGACCACAGTTGACATTCTTGGTCTCTATCAGGCAGTCCTATATGTTCACCGCCACCACCATCCTTCTTATGTCATCTGCTCAGATTCACTCAGAGTCTTAGAGACCCGTATCCGGTCCATCCTGTCGTACACCGAATCAAACGCTCCCTTCAATTGGTAGCTGAAGACGGCTTTCACCACGTAGGTGTGCCGGGGAACGAGGCTGCTGACGCTGCGGCCAGGGCTGCAACTCTCCTACCTCAGATAGCTACCGTTTGTGTTCCGTCCAACGACATCAAAGGGGCTGTTTACCGGCGCATTATCGCATCATGTCGTAGGATCTGACGTAGGATCTGACGTCCACTTTGGAACACATTTTAGCTGATAACTCACGGGCAGCTGACAGTTTTTTGTGTTTTATACATATGACTAATTTGTCAAAGGACATTTAATTTTATCTATTGATATTTTTCATTCCTAATTTTAGCAATATTCTGAAGTTATCCTTGTCGGCACCTTTTATAATCTTCTTTTTTCTTAAGTCAATCTAGGGTCAGAATAGGTTGCTAATGACCAATGCAGTTGTGTGCCCTAAAACCACCTCATGTACGTCACTGGTTGGTGGTCATGAGACAGTGGGCCGTGCCCCAAGGACTAGCCACTTGGTCAGTCAGATACGCTATCGCAGCCTCCGCCCCCGAACCTTTGAACGGTTATAACTGCCAAACTTAACGTGATAAAAATGTCATTAAAATTCTTTGTACACAGCTGGTGTCAAAAAATCCAGTGCATGATGAAAACAACCATTGTTCCATTTTGTTTGTATAAAAATACATTTTATTTGTAATATTACAATCTGTTTGTTGGCTAAAATAAAAATACGAGCCCCTGACTACCAATCCATTCTGTGAAAACCGCACATTAATCGCTCCTTCCGTTTCCACAATATTTGCGGTGCAAGTGTTAGGTGATTCACCATATATATAGTGTGTGTGTGTGTGTGTGTGTGTGGATGTGTGTGTGAGTGCGTGTGCGTGTGTGTGTGTGTGTGTGTGTGTGTGTGTGTGTGTGTGTGTGTCGTTCTTAGTGCAAGTTACTTTAAGTTTTTTGTATGTCTAGTGACTGATGACCGATAGGTTTAGAAACATTTGACCATTTGACACCCCCGCCCTGTATTTCATAAGTATACTGGTCCTCGCAGAGTTCCGTCTAGACGTTTCGGATGAATTACAGCGTCAACATGACGCCTGAACTCTGCGTTCAGCATCAGTACAGTGTTTTACGTCTACTTGCCAGCCAGTCCCTAGTCCTAAAACGGTAAATCTCCGACGGCTTCGGCCGTTGATAATGTTTTCATGTAATTGTCAAAAGTAACTATCTGAATGTACTGCATGAGGTACACATTATCGTGTACCGTTTTACTTTGTAGTATTTCATTGATTTGTATTGTTTCTTTCCTCCCAGTAATTGTATACTCTGAAACTACTGCAGTCAGGTTCTTTCTGTTCTTTCGCGAACAATGTTTAAGAATGTTTTCCTTCAGTGAGTGGCATCTGCTTTTGCGGAAGATGCAGAAGGCAGCGTGGTTTGTCTGCTACACACATCTCCTCGTGCCTGGGCGCCAGGCTTTCCGGTACATCGACATAAAATCTGCTAAGCTAAAAGTTAGAACACTGCTCATGCTCTGGTACTGTTGCTGAGAACAGAACACACTCATAACAGGCAGACATCACATAGTTATAAATGTCTATAACTACATCTACATGTCCATTACATAAGTAGGTTCCAACTCACACTGGCGTGTTTTAGAGGATTCATTCACCTTTGCAATATCGAAAACCGTGAATAAAACGAAAGACTAAATATTTCCGTTCGATGTCGGATTTATTTTATTTTACTATCACGTTTGTCTCTGTCTGTGGGTGGTGTGAACAAAATGTCTTGCTAGAACGAAAAATGCAATAATTTTAGTGACTGCCACCCCCAGCTCGTGTTCAATTTCTTAACAGTGCGTCCCAAGAAAGGAAGAAAGAGAGCTTAGGAAGGAGGAAAGGAAGGAAGCTTGGGGCTTAACGTTCCGTCGACAGCATAGTCGTTAGAGACGAGGAAGCTTAGGGTTTAATTTGTCGTCGACTACGTGGTCATTAGAGACGGAGTTCACTGCTGGAGTTTTGGGTAAGGATGGGGAAGAATATCTGCCTTGCCCTGTAAGAGAAATCAACCCGTAATTCAGCTGGAGCAATGTAATCAACTCGCCAACATGAGTTCAGTGTGTTGGCCTCCGTGGCACATCGTTTGGTAGTGAAAACATGCTTGTAAATCTATGAAACTTAACTTCTTTAGTCGTCAGTCCTTAAGCTTACTGCGTCGCTAACAGGAGTTCAGTGTGTTGGCCTCCGTGGCACATCGTTCGGTAGTGAAAACATGCTTGTAAATCTATGAAACTTAACTTCTTTAGTCATCAGTTCTTAAGCTTACTGCGTCGCTAACAGGAGTTCAGTGTGTTGGCCTCCGTGGCACATCGTTCGGTAGTGAAAACATGCTTGTAAATCTATGAAACTTAACTTCTTTAGTCATCAGTCCTTAAGCTTACTGCGTCGCCAACAGGAGTTCAGTGTGTTGGCCTCCGTGGCACATCGTTCGGTAGTGAAAACATGCTTGTAAATCTATGAAACTTAACTTCTGTAGTCATCATTCCTTAAGCTTACTGCGTCGCCAACAGGAGTTCAGTGTTTTGGCCTCCATGGCACATCGTTCGGTAGTGAAAACATGCTTGTAAATCTATGAAACTTAACTTCTTTAGTCATCAGTCCTTAAGCTTACTGCGTCGCCAACAGGAGTTCAGTGTGTTGGCCTCCGTGGCACATCGTTCGGTAGTGAAAACATGCTTGTAAATCTATGAAACTTAACTTCTTTAGTCATCAGTCCTTAAGCTTACTGCGTCGCCAACAGGAGTTCAGTGTGTTGGCCTCCGTGGCACATCGTTCGGTAGTGAAAACATGCTTGTAAATCTATGAAACTTAACTTCTTTAGTCATCAGTCCTTAAGCTTACTGCGTCGCCAACAGGAGTTGAGTGTGTTGGCCTCCGTGGCACATCGTTCGGTAGTGAAAACATGCTTGTAAATCTATGAAACTTAACTTCTTTAGTCATCAGTCCTTAAGCTTACTGCGTCGCCAACAGGAGTTCAGTGTGTTGGCCTCTGTAGCACATCGTTTGGTAGTGAAAACATGCTTGTAAATCTATGAAACTTAACTTCTGTAGTCATCATTCCTTAAGCTTACTGCGTCGCCAACAGGAGTTCAGTGTGTTGGCCTCCGTGGCACATCGTTCGGTAGTGAAAACATGCTTGTAAATCTATGAAACTTAACTTCTTTAGTCATCAGTCCTTAAGCTTACTACGTCGCCAACAGGAGTTCAGTGTGTTGGCCTCCGTGGCACATCGTTCGGTGGTGAAAACCTGCTTGTAAATCTATGAAACTTAATTTCTTTAGTCATTAGTCCTTAAGCTTACTGCGTCGCCAACAGGAGTTCAGTGTGTTGGCCTCCGTGGCACATCGTTTGGTAGTGAAAACATGCTTGTAAATCTATGAAACTTAACTTCTGTAGTCATCATTCCTTAAGCTTACTGCGTCGCCAACAGGAGTTCAGTGTGTTGGCCTCCGTAGCACATCGTTCGGTAGTGAAAACATGCTTGTAAATCTATGAAACTTAACTTCTTTAGTCATCAGTCCTTAAGCTTACTGCGTCGCCAACAGGAGTTCAGTGTGTTGGCCTCCATGGCACATCGTTCGGTAGTGAAAACATGCTTGTAAATCTATGAAACTAAACTTCTTCAGTCATCAGTCCTTAAGCTTACTGCGTCGCCAACAGGAGTTCAGTGAGTTGGCCTCCGTGGCACATCGTTCGGTAGTGAAAACATGCTTGTAAATCTATGAAACTTAACTTCTGTAGTCATCATTCCTTAAGCTTACTGCGTCGCCAACAGGAGTTCAGTGTGTTGGCCTCCGTGGCACATCGTTCGGTAGTGAAAACATGCTTGTAAATCTATGAAACTTAACTTCTTTAGTCATCAGTCCTTAAGCTTACTGCGTCGCCAACAGGAGTTCAGTGTGTTGGCCTCCGTGGCACATCGTTCGATAGTGAAAACATGCTTGTAAATCTATGAAACTTAACTTCTTTAGTCATCAGTCCTTAAGCTTACTGCGTCGCCAACAGGAGTTCAGTGTGTTGGCCTCCGTGGCACATCGTTCGGTAGTGAAAACATGCTTGTAAATCTATGAAACTTAACTTCTTTAGTCATCAGTCCTTAAGCTTACTGCGTCGCCAACAGGAGTTCAGTGTTTTGGCCTCCATGGCACATCGTTCGGTAGTGAAAACATGCTTGTAAATCTATGAAACTTAACTTCTTTAGTCATCAGTCCTTAAGCTTACTGCGTCGCCAACAGGAGTTCAGTGTTTTGGCCTCCGTGGCACATCGTTCGGTAGTGAAAACATGCTTGTAAATCTATGAAACTTAACTTCTTTAGTCATCAGTCCTTAAGCTTACTGCGTCGCCAACAGGAGTTGAGTGTGTTGGCCTCCGTGGCACATCGTTCGGTAGTGAAAACATGCTTGTAAATCTATGAAACTTAACTTCTTTAGTCATCAGTCCTTAAGCTTACTGCGTCGCCAACAGGAGTTCAGTGTGTTGGCCTCTGTAGCACATCGTTTGGTAGTGAAAACATGCTTGTAAATCTATGAAACTTAACTTCTGTAGTCATCATTCCTTAAGCTTACTGCGTCGCCAACAGGAGTTCAGTGTGTTGGCCTCCGTGGCACATCGTTCGGTAGTGAAAACATGCTTGTAAATCTATGAAACTTAACTTCTTTAGTCATCAGTCCTTAAGCTTACTACGTCGCCAACAGGAGTTCAGTGTGTTGGCCTCCGTGGCACATCGTTCGGTGGTGAAAACCTGCTTGTAAATCTATGAAACTTAATTTCTTTAGTCATTAGTCCTTAAGCTTACTGCGTCGCCAACAGGAGTTCAGTGTGTTGGCCTCCGTGGCACATCGTTTGGTAGTGAAAACATGCTTGTAAATCTATGAAACTTAACTTCTGTAGTCATCATTCCTTAAGCTTACTGCGTCGCCAACAGGAGTTCAGTGTGTTGGCCTCCGTAGCACATCGTTCGGTAGTGAAAACATGCTTGTAAATCTATGAAACTTAACTTCTTTAGTCATCAGTCCTTAAGCTTACTGCGTCGCCAACAGGAGTTCAGTGTGTTGGCCTCCATGGCACATCGTTCGGTAGTGAAAACATGCTTGTAAATCTATGAAACTAAACTTCTTCAGTCATCAGTCCTTAAGCTTACTGCGTCGCCAACAGGAGTTCAGTGAGTTGGCCTCCGTGGCACATCGTTCGGTAGTGAAAACATGCTTGTAAATCTATGAAACTTAACTTCTGTAGTCATCATTCCTTAAGCTTACTGCGTCGCCAACAGGAGTTCAGTGTGTTGGCCTCCGTGGCACATCGTTCGGTAGTGAAAACATGCTTGTAAATCTATGAAACTTAACTTCTTTAGTCATCAGTCCTTAAGCTTACTGCGTCGCCAACAGGAGTTCAGTGTGTTGGCCTCCGTGGCACATCGTTCGATAGTGAAAACATGCTTGTAAATCTATGAAACTTAACTTCTTTAGTCATCAGTCCTTAAGCTTACTGCGTCGCCAACAGGAGTTCAGTGTGTTGGCCTCCGTGGCACATCGTTCGGTAGTGAAAACATGCTTGTAAATCTATGAAACTTAACTTCTTTAGTCATCAGTCCTTAAGCTTACTGCGTCGCCAACAGGAGTTCAGTGTTTTGGCCTCCATGGCACATCGTTCGGTAGTGAAAACATGCTTGTAAATCTATGAAACTTAACTTCTTTAGTCATCAGTCCTTAAGCTTACTGCATCGCCAACAGGAGTTCAGTGTGTTGGCCTCCGTGGCACATCGTTCGGTAGTGAAAACATGCTTGTAAATCTATGAAACTTAACTTCTTTAGTCATCAGTCCTTAAGCTTACTGCGTCGCCAACAGGAGTTCAGTGTGTTGGCCTCCGTGGCACATCGTTCGGTAGTGAAAACATGCTTGTAAATCTATGAAACTTAACTTCTTTAGTCATCAGTCCTTAAGCTTACTGCGTCGCCAACAGGAGTTGAGTGTGTTGGCCTCCGTGGCACATCGTTCGGTAGTGAAAACATGCTTGTAAATCTATGAAACTTAACTTCTTTAGTCATCAGTCCTTAAGCTTACTGCGTCGCCAACAGGAGTTCAGTGTGTTGGCCTCTGTGGCACATCGTTTGGTAGTGAAAACATGCTTGTAAATCTATGAAACTTAACTTCTGTAGTCATCATTCCTTAAGCTTACTGCGTCGCCAACAGGAGTTCAGTGTGTTGGCCTCCGTGGCACATCGTTCGGTAGTGAAAACATGCTTGTAAATCTATGAAACTTAACTTCTTTAGTCATCAGTCCTTAAGCTTACTACGTCGCCAACAGGAGTTCAGTGTGTTGGCCTCCGTGGCACATCGTTCGGTGGTGAAAACCTGCTTGTAAATCTATGAAACTTAATTTCTTTAGTCATTAGTCCTTAAGCTTACTGCGTCGCCAACAGGAGTTCAGTGTGTTGGCCTCCGTGGCACATCGTTTGGTAGTGAAAACATGCTTGTAAATCTATGAAACTTAACTTCTGTAGTCATCATTCCTTAAGCTTACTGCGTCGCCAACAGGAGTTCAGTGTGTTGGCCTCCGTGGCACATCGTTCGGTAGTGAAAACATGCTTGTAAATCTATGAAACTTAACTTCTTTAGTCATCAGTCCTTAAGCTTACTGCGTCGCCAACAGGAGTTCAGTGTGTTGGCCTCCGTGGCACATCGTTCGGTAGTGAAAACATGCTTGTAAATCTATGAAACGTAACTTCTTTAGTCATCAGTCCTTAAGCTTACTGTGTTGCCAACAGGAGTTCAGTGTGTTGGCCTCCGTGGCACATCGTTCGGTAGTGAAAACATGCTTGTAAATCTATGAAACTAAACTTCTTCAGTCATCAGTCCTTAAGCTTACTGCGTCGCCAACAGGAGTTCAGTGAGTTGGCCTCCGTGGCACATCGTTCGGTAGTGAAAACATGCTTGTAAATCTATGAAACTTAACTTCTTTAGTCATCAGTCCTTAAGCTTACTGCGTCGCCAACAGGAGTTCAGTGTGTTGGCCTCCGTGTCACATCGTTCGGTAGTGAAAACATGCTTGTAAATCTATGAAACTTAACTTCTGTAGTCATCATTCCTTAAGCTTACTGCGTCGCCAACAGGAGTTCAGTGTGTTGGCCTCCGTGGCACATCGTTCGGTAGTGAAAACATGCTTGTAAATCTATGAAACTTAACTTCTTTAGTCATCAGTCCTTAAGCTTACTGCTTCGCCAACAGGAGTTCAGTGTGTTGGCCTCCGTGGCACATCGTTCGGTAGTGAAAACATGCTTGTAAATCTATGAAACTTAACTTCTTTAGTCATCAGTCCTTAAGCTTACTGCGTCGACAACAGGAGTTCAGTGTGTTGGCCTCCGTGGCACATCGTTCGGCAGTGAAAACATGCTTGTAAATCTATGAAACTTAACTTCTGTAGTCATTATTCCTTAAGCTTACTGCGTCGCCAACAGGAGTTCAGTGTGTTGGCCTCCGTGGCACATCGTTCGGTAGTGAAAACATGCTTGTAAATCTATGAAACTTAACTTCTTTAGTCATCAGTCCTTAAGCTTACTGCGTCGCCAACAGGAGTTCAGTGTGTTGGCCTCCATGGCACATCGTTCGGTAGTGAAAACATGCTTGTAAATCTATGAAACTTAACTTCTTTAGTCATCAGTCCTTAAGCTTACTGTGTTGCCAACAGGAGTTCAGTGTGTTGGCCTCCGTGGCACATCGTTCGGTAGTGAAAAAATGCTTGTAAATCTATGAAACTAAACTTCTTCAGTCATCAGTCCTTAAGCTTACTGCGTCGCCAACAGGAGTTCAGTGAGTTGGCCTCCGTGGCACATCGTTCGGTAGTGAAAACATGCTTGTAAATCTATGAAACTTAACTTCTGTAGTCATCATTCCTTAAGCTTACTGCGTCGCCAACAGGAGTTCAGTGTGTTGGCCTCCGTGGCACATCGTTCGGTAGTGAAAACATGCTTGTAAATCTATGAAACTTAACTTCTTTAGTCATCAGTCCTTAAGCTTACTGCGTCGCCAACAGGAGTTCAGTGTGTTGGCCTCCGTGGCACATCGTTCGGTAGTGAAAACATGCTTGTAAATCTATGAAACTTAACTTCTTTAGTCATCAGTCCTTAAGCTTACTGCGTCGCCAACAGGAGTTCAGTGTGTTGGCCTCCGTGGCACATCGTTCGGTAGTGAAAACATGCTTGTTAATCTATGAAACTTAACTTCTGTAGTCATCATTCCTTAAGCTTACTGCATCGCCAACAGGAGTTCAGTGTGTTGGCCTCCGTGGCACATCGTTCGGTAGTGAAAACATGCTTGTAAATCTATGAAACTTAACTTCTTTAGTCATCAGTCCTTAAGCTTACTGCGTCGCCAACAGGAGTTCAGTGTGTTGGCCTCCGTGGCACATCGTTCGGTAGTGAAAACATGCTTGTAAATCTATGAAACTTAACTTCTTTAGTCATCAGTCCTTAAGCTTACTGCGTCGACAACAGGAGTTCAGTGTGTTGGCCTCCGTGGCACATCGTTCGGCAGTGAAAACATGCTTGTAAATCTATGAAACTTAACTTCTGTAGTCATCATTCCTTAAGCTTACTGCGTCGCCAACAGGAGTTCAGTGTGTTGGCCTCCGTGGCACATCGTTCGGTAGTGAAAACATGCTTGTAAATCTATGAAACTTAACTTCTTTAGTCATCAGTCCTTAAGCTTACTGCGTCGACAACAGGAGTTCAGTGTGTTGGCCTCCGTGGCACATCGTTCGGCAGTGAAAACATGCTTGTAAATCTATGAAACTTAACTTCTGTAGTCATCATTCCTTAAGCTTACTGCGTCGACAACAGGAGTTCAGTGTGTTGGCCTCCGTGGCACATCGTTCGGCAGTGAAAACATGCTTGTAAATCTATGAAACTTAACTTCTGTAGTCATCATTCCTTAAGCTTACTGCGTCGCCAACAGGAGTTCAGTGTGTTGGCCTCCGTGGCACATCGTTCGGTAGTGAAAACATGCTTGTAAATCTATGAAACTTAACTTCTTTAGTCATCAGTCCTTAAGCTTACTGCGTCGACAACAGGAGTTCAGTGTGTTGGCCTCCGTGGCACATCGTTCGGCAGTGAAAACATGCTTGTAAATCTATGAAACTTAACTTCTGTAGTCATCATTCCTTAAGCTTACTGCGTCGCCAACAGGAGTTCAGTGTGTTGGCCTCCGTGGCACATCGTTCGGTAGTGAAAACATGCTTGTAAATCTATGAAACTTAACTTCTTTAGTCATCAGTCCTTAAGCTTACTGCTTCGCCAACAGGAGTTCAGTGTGTTGGCCTCCGTGGCACATCGTTCGGTAGTGGAAACATGCTTGTAAATCTATGAAACTTAACTTCTTTAGTCATCAGTCCTTAAGCTTACTGTGTTGCCAACAGGAGTTCAGTGTGTTGGCCTCCGTGGCACATCGTTCGGTAGTGGAAACATGCTTGTAAATCTATGAAACTTAACTTCTTTAGTCATCAGTCCTTAAGCTTACTGTGTTGCCAACAGGAGTTCAGTGTGTTGGCCTCCGTGGCACATCGTTCGGTAGTGAAAACATGCTTGTAAATCTATGAAACTTAACTTCTTTAGTCATCAGTCCTTAAGCTTACTGCGTCGCCAACAGGAGTTCAGTGTGTTGGCCTCCGTGGCACATCGTTCGGTAGTGAAAACATGCTTGTAAATCTATGAAACTTAACTTCTTTAGTCATCAGTCCTTAAGCTTACTGCGTCGACAACAGGAGTTCAGTGTGTTGGCCTCCGTGGCACATCGTTCGGTAGTGAAAACATGCTTGTAAATCTATGAAACGTAACTTCTGTAGTCATCATTCCTTAAGCTTACTGCGTCGCCAATAGGAGTTCAGTGTGTTGGCCTCCGTGGCACATCGTTCGGTAGTGAAAACATGCTTGTAAATCTATGAAACTTAACTTCTTTAGTCATCAGTCCTTAAGCTTACTGCGTCGCCAACAGGAGTTCAGTGTGTTGGCCTCCGTGGCACATCGTTCGGTAGTGAAAAAATGCTTGTAAATCTATGAAACTTAACTTCTTTAGTCATCAGTCCTTAAGCTTACTGCTTCGCCAACAGGAGTTCAGTGTGTTGGCCTCCGTGGCACATCGTTCGGTAGTGGAAACATGCTTGTATATCTATGAAACTTAACTTCTTTAGTCATCAGTCCTTAAGCTTACTGTGTTGCCAACAGGAGTTCAGTGTGTTGGCCTCCGTGGCACATCGTTCGGTAGTGAAAACATGCTTGTAAATCTATGAAACTTAACTTCATAGTCATCATTCCTTAAGCTCACAAACTACTGAAACTGAGTTATGGTATGGACAACACATTCATACCCGTGTTCGAGGGAGAACTCGAACCTCAGACGGCGATCAACCGCGCGCTCCGCAGCAAGGCTGTTTAGAGCGCTCGGCCACTCCACCGCGGCAGACTCTAGTGACTCCTCTGCATTGAGACAGTACAAACACAGGTGACATTTGCACGTTACCAGACTTGACAATATCATCTGCAAACTGTCTAACAAGGAACCACATGGGTATCGGATTTTAGAATTTATTGATACTTATAGTACTTATGGTACACGCAAGTACCAACAGTTAAATGAATTTTAGCATCTGTCGGTGTAGCTAAGGTGGTGGCGATGTGGCGTTACAATAATCGAGTCCGTGTTTCGAATTGTACCATGATTTTTTTTTTAATTTCTTTTCTTTTTGTTCGAATACGTACACGATTTTAATATCTAATGGTAATTTATATTGAAAATGCACATGTTTTCGTATATTCTTAATTTGCTATATTTTACAGTGGATTTCCTAAATAGAATTTTCCGAAAAGAACGTTGTCTTTCCTCCAGCGATCCCCGATTGAGTTTCCGGAGCATTTCCGTGACACTCGCACATTGCTCGAACCCACCAGTAACAAACGTAGCTGCCTCTCAACTGCTTCTTTGTCTTCCATCAAACTGATCTGCTGCGGGTCCTAAACACTTGAGAAATACTCAAGACGTGGTCGTACAAGCGTACGCGGTCTCCTTTACAGATGAATTGCATCTTCCCAAAATTCTCCCAACAAACTGAAGTCGGCTGACCGCCTTGCAACCAGTGGCGGCTACTCCTTGAGGACTCTGGGGCGGTGCCCTCCCAAAAATATCCAACACGGAATACGTACCAATCGTTAATCACAAATCGACTCGAATAATTTTCGTGTAGCAGCAGCGTGTGTAAGTGAATGATCAATGTTTTTAGTCTAGGTAGTCTGCCAGCCGGCGTCAGCGAATGTTTTCAGAATGGACTGGCTGTCGGACTCTTCGCGATCCGTCCGCGCCGTATAAAGGCTGGCTACGGGCGCTTGGGGTGAGTGGGGGTAGTGTGCTCACTGTGCTGAGCCGGGTTGCTTTGGACGGCGTCCGTGCCAAAGGCGCGAAATATAAAGGAGCACCGCCACCGGTCAGGCCGTTTCTAACAGGTGCAGTGCATGTGATACGAGTGTCGTTGTTGCGAAGGTGCGTGTTATTGCCTAACTGTTTTTCTAATTTTTCTATTTAGTATGAATAATATAAATAGCGTAAACTAAATTTTAACATTTGGTAGTCAAAAATTGACTTTTGAGGAAAAGTTGGAATTAAAAAGGTTAGTACCACCGAGACCTGATTTGAACATTGTACAGACACAAAATGAGTGCAAAAGCAAAAGTAGTCTCACTGGGATATTTAATCATTCTTCATATAAACATGCAGACTGTCTTTGTGGATGTGAAATAATAAATGCTTTCTTCTGCTACACGTGTTGCGGAACATTCTTCGACCACAGATGGGGTAACAGACATTAAACATTAACATAGAGCCGGCCGCGGTGGCCGAGGTGACTGAGGCGCTCCAGTCACGGTCAGCACGGCCACTACGGTCGGGGGTTCGAATCCCCCCTCGGGCATGGATATTTGTGCCGTCTTTAGTTTTAGCTAGTTCATAAGTAGTTTGTAAGCTTAGGGACTGATGACCCCGTAGTTAAGTCCCATAAGTTGTACAAACATTGAACATTTAGTAACATAGAATTCGTTATGCTTGGCAAAGTCGGTATTAGATGTCAGCTGGATACAGCTTGTAGACTGAGGATTAAGAAGTTTAATGAAGATGTTTCTAAGAATCGTTACATCGCTATCAAGTTGATCGACTGTATCAAGTTCTGTGGGAAATTTGAACTTGTACTAAGGGTACATGACGAAATGGATGCTTCAGATAATCCTGGTATTTTTCGGGGTTTGATCAATCTCATGGCAGAACTGGATTCCACTTGAAGGGAAATATTGAAAAGACCAATAAGCGTGTTTTTTGGGGCTTTCCAAAACAATTCAAAACGAACAGCTGGAGTCTATATATATACTGTGTGCCATCAGTTAACTTCCAAAGAAATGTCAAACAGATTATGTCACTATTGAAGTTGATGAAACGACAGATTGTGCTACATTGTCTCAAGTAGTATTTATTATTCGATACGAATTAAACGGGAAAGTATATGAAAGGTTCATAAATTTCGTAACACCCAGAGATCACTCAGCTGATGCAATAAGTAGTGAAGTGTTCAACGAGTTTAAAAAACTAAAGATTGACGACTCTCCAGAAAAACTGATAGCTCAGAGTTATGACGGAGCTTCGGTTATGAGTGGCAGGCACACTGGGGTGCAGGCAAGAGTGAAATCAGTGTATGAGGGAGCAAATTTTGTACACTTATGCCCACCAACTCAATCTCATTGTAGAGCGCTGTGCAACACAGCACAGAGAAGTGAGAATATTTTTTTGCAATTTACAGGGATTTACTAATTTCTCCCCAAAGTCAGTGAAAAGAACTGCCGTACTGGATAATGTGAAGAAACTTCTTCCAAGAAATGCTGACACAAGATGGAATTTTAAAACGCGAATTGTGAACACCGTATTTAAGTACAAGAAAGAAATAGCTGAATGCCTTGGGATAATTGAGGATGATGCCAGCAATGATTATTCAACAACTAGGAAAGCAGTTGGACTTGGCAAACTTATCATCGACCAAGAGTTTCTCTTTTGGCTGGAGTTTTTCAGTAAGCTCATCCACACTGCGATATTTTATTTAATCAGCTGCAATGTAGAGATGCTGATAGTGCGAAAGCTCTTAAGAATGTTCCGATTTCAAATCAGCTATACAACTAACGAGAAATTCTTTTGATGTCGATCATCATTGGGAAACCGGGAATGGAAATGATTCCGTTTTTAGACTGTCGTAAAACTGTTGCAAAGGAAGTTTGTGACCATGTGAAGGCTAACATTGATGAGCGTTTCGCATTTATCAATCATTTGTCGGCAGTTGTATTACTGCAACCCAGTTTGTTTCCAGAACATAATCTGCTATTCCCTAAAAAAGAATTTCAGAGCACAGTTAAAATATTTCACTTAAACGGAAATAAACGACAGGAATTGAGAGTCATATACAGTAGAAATGATTTCCAAACAGCAAATGGAGCTTTAACACTTCTCAATTATATATACGAGAATTTAGAAACTGTGCTACCGGAATCAGTGAAACTCATGCGTATTATTTGTACAATACCAATGACAACAGCGGAAAGTGAGAGGTGTTTCTCTACACTCAAAAGAATCAAGACTTTCACCAGAAACACAATGAAAACGGAAAGACTTTGTGTGTTAGCTATTTGCTCTATAGAAAAAAAATTTAAATGTGTATAATTTTAATGAACTTTTAATTGACCATTTTGCTGAAGGGAAGGAGAGAAGACTGGACTTCGTCTACAAACATATTAATTAAGGTATGAACGCTATTTTGATTTTATTTCATACCAATGGTAGGCAATGAAAACCTCGTTACTACATTTGTTGGTGACAGTCTTCTAATTTTAGTAACATATTATGTTTGTCGCTGACGAAGGATTTGTGTTCTCTGAACACTTACGTATATAGTTAGACATACAACGAATTTACTTACCACTTTATATTATTCTAAGGTGCAGTTTTTTGGTCTCTTGTGAAATATAATAAAATGGAGTTACGAGGTTCTCATTGCATGCAGAAAATATTAAAAACTACATATTTGTGCGTAAATTTGTTCGTATTTTAGTATAGGAGGAAAAAGTCGTGTTAGATGAAGGGTTAAATTACGTAACTAGCTAATAAAATTAATGCTGTATTCTCTCCGTTCAAGAAATGTTCTGAAGGGACAAAATGTCGTGTGCAATTGAAGAGACATGCCGCCCCTCCTAATAAACAGCCCACCAGCCGCCACTGCTTGCAACTGTTCTTACATGTTCGTTCCATTTCATATCGCTCTGCAATGTTACGCCTAGATATTTGAACGACGTGACTGCATCAAGAAGCTCACTACTAATGCTGTATTTGACCATTATGGGATTGTTTTTCCTATTCATGCGCATCACCTCACATTTTTCGACATTGAGAGCTAGCTGCCATTCTTCGCATCAACCAGAAATTTTGTCTAAGTCAACCTGTATGCCATTACAGTCTATTAAAGACGATACCCTCCCATACACCAGAGCATCATCAGCAAACAGCCGCAAATTACAAGTTACTCTGTCCATCGGATCATTTATATATAGAGAGAATAATAGCGGTCCTAGCACACTCCCCTGGGGCACGCCTGCTGATAAACTCGTCTCGCCGTCGAGAACAACGAACTGCGCTCTGTGGGTATACTGAACAACGATCGCTTGTGCAATCATTAAGAACTGTGTTGTTGCTCGCAATAATATTATGAAAGGAAAGGAAGTACTTAAAATATTGATTTTGAGAGAAATATCATGTATGCTTTCTCTGCTCCAACGAATACTATCGAATGAACTGGAATGTAAGGATTTTAAGGTGCTTATTTTCGTAGTACCCACACAGTCTAAATACCCAGTCACGACGCACCGAACTGAAATTTCTCATTCTCGTATACACGACGACAGTATCACTCCAAACTTCCAACCAGTCACAAATCTGTAAACCTATTCCATAAGCTCGTATCTTCGTTAGTAGTCTGCAGTGTGGCTCCTCGCCAAACGCCTTTTTGAAGTCGAGGGAAAAAAATAAAAAATAAAATAAAAACCCACAAATCGGAAACTCGTTTTCATTGTCAAACATGTCGGATGTGAAAGAGGTAATAAATACAACTGTATATTTCATAATTAAATATTTTCTAACAACAGCGGAATTTATTAAGGACACTTCGTAGGAGATTATATATACAAGTGATTCAATAATGTTGTCCTCTTTCTGCGCAGCGCCTGTAAAACGTTTCAGATTGGTTGTGCTTTTCCTCTCGCCGTCGGCGACGGAATCCATTTAATGAAGCGAGTCTATTCGGGATATTTAAGGCGCGCCGTCTCCCGTTACGCCGCCCCCGGCCATTTATAGCGGATAATAAAGTTTGATGAAGAAGACTGCGACAGGGGGGAGAGCCGGGCAGCGGGCAGCGGGCGTCACCTCGGCAGGCGGGTCACGCGCAGCGCAGCGCCTTTTATTGGCCGCGGGGCTTAATTGTGGCGGGCTGAGTGCGTAGCGCAGGCAGCAGGCACTGTCTGCCGTCTCCCAGGCGGCCCAGACGGCGGGCAGACTTTCGGAATAAATCCAGAGCGCGGCTTTACGGCGGCCGCCTTTATTGTTTTGTTGTGGAGTGGGCATATTCGGCCGTTTATTGCTTCCCGGGAGAGATTTGGAAGCGGCAGCCGACATGTGGGTTGACCCGGTTTCCTGGGTGGGGGCTGCAGCGGCAGGTAGGGCGGCTGGCGGCTGGGCGAGATTGGCTCCGCGGCGATATTGGCGGGTATTTCTGGCGCGGCCGCGAGCCGCATCGCCAATGCCGCCGGGGTCCGGCGCATCCGCCACCGACTCCATCCTGCCCTCGTCCCACTACCCTGGCTTTATGCAGTGTAGTTCTGGCCGGCGTTGCCGACTCACCCGAATTGCCGACGATTCTGGCCTATCTGCATTCCTTAAAAGCGGAAAATACGAGGGTTGTAATGTAATGTAATGTAAGACACCGTACGGGGGATATTGTCTGGTTCACTGACGGATCAAAATCAGGCCAAGGTGTTGGGGCCGGGGTATACTGGGTGGAGCCAAGACTGGAGAGCGTCATCTCTCTAGGAAAACTGGCCTCAGTATTCCAGGCCGAAATCACTGCCATCAGGGCGCGTGTGGAGGAGAATTTGCTTAGGTGCTACAAAGATCATAGCGTCTATATCTATTCAGACAACCAGGCAGCCCTGAGATCACTGGCAGCTCCTGCAACAAGGTCTATAATTGTTGCAGAATGTCACAGGGTTCTTGTGGAGCTAGGGGAAAGCAATAGAGTACACCTATTGTGGGTCCCTGGCCACTCGGGGATCAGTGGCAACGAACATGCCGACAGATTAGCCAGGATGGGGGCAGAGACTGCATTTATTGGACCGGAACTTGTCCTGACAATCACCAAGGCAATGATCAAATTGGAGCTACGTAACTGGCTCAGAAGACAGCACGTAGAATATTGGACCAAAGTCCATCAACAAAAACATGGCAAGGTAATGATGCCAAAGCCACGTTCAGGAGAGAGATTAGACTCATGGTTGGACTGCTGACAGGCCATGGGAATTTCAAAAAACACCTACATACAATGGGAATAACAGAAGAGGACCCTAAATGTAGGATCTGTGATGACGATGACGAAACTGCATCACATCTAATCTTCGTATGCATTGCATTGGAGAATAAAAGGCACAGAATATTTGGGACAACCAGACCCGAAGAAATTGTGTCTAATAAACAACTGGTAAAGGGACTCCTTGCACTGTTCAAGGGCATTGGTTGGCTTTACTAGATATACAGGGAGCGATACCGCACAATAAACTTAGTTTCGGTGCGGGCAGTGGCGGGTTGGACCAAGACTGTTTTGGCTTCCCTGGAAAAATCAATCAATCAATGTATTCGTGCTTTCTCGTCGTCAGTCAGTTCCTATTATCGTTTTGGCGTGGATTGCTTACTTGCAATTTGAGGAAGGTGCAAGTGGGTGGCGCTGACGCTGGTTGAGACACGATGTACTCAAAACAGAACACTTTTATTTTAACAGAAATCTTCCATAGTGGAAACAAAAGAACATAAAAGTACTTATATATATTACATGTGGCGTCTGTTCCGAAAGAACAGACGTCACTTCTGATCCTGCAGTTGTTATTATTTAATATTCACAGAATATATGACATCAACTGCGATTGGGACTGCTATTGGGCAAAGCTGAAAATGTGTACCCAGCCGGGATTGGAACCCGGGTCTCCTGCTTTCTAGGCAGTTGCGCTGACCCCTACACCCCTACACCACTGGGGACACAGTGATCACCGCACCTGCAAGGACTACCTAAACACGCCTCCCGTCAGATACAAATTCCCAGCTTCGCCCTGCCCACATTACTCAAACTCTTACTTATGAAACTAATTTCCGTAAGAGTAAGGGCTTCAAAGTTGCCCACTCCTCCCCACTAACGATAGGATCATTGCCCGGGTTCGAATCCCGGCTTGGTACACATATTCAGCTTTGCCCAATCGCAGTTGATGTCATGTATTCTGTGAATAAAAGTACTTATCTTTTCACAGTCACTGCTGTATCATGAAAACAGTAACAAAAATCAAACTTGGTACAACGTCCTGTTCATGTCTAACTGAACATTCAATAGCAGACAAGATCTCCGTGACTCGAGTATATACAATAAAACTTAAAACAGTCTTCAGCGGGCCACATACTAATACAGACAACCTTTCCTGTAGTCCACTCTTCCAGGGCACGTCTACCACACAACTCACTTTTCACTTCACATAGCTTGCTTACCTAAGGTCGGTTGGCGGTGGCGCTGCGAACTTCAGGAGGGCGTGGCGGCCACCTTGCGATCTCATTGGGGGCCGCCGGCAGCGACCGTCTCTTACTTCATCTTCCGTTGTGTGGTGCCAACCTCGCCTTGGCGGTTAGGACACCACAGGTTGGAACAGTAGCAACACTGTGGAGACACCAGAGGCGTCCTTTCTGGGTATGCCTGGAAATCGTCGTTTACCCATACGACTTTTAAAAATGAACAAGGAATTTACATTTTACTATTAATCATTCCCCTGTTTTATAAAAACGCAGAAACTCCTCTCGCAATCCGCGTTTCGGCAGTGGCTAAGCTGCAACTCTTTCCGCTGAGCCGCGAGCTGCTGCTCGTATGATACACGCGCTGGAGCGCAAGCGTACGCGCATGCGCAATAGGCCAGCTATTCAGCGACGGGGACAGCTGTGAGCCGTCTGCTGCCAACACCACCTAGACAGAAGGCCGCGGTCGTGTGACGTCAGGCAGAGTAGGTTGCGCGTGCATAGCTGACTGGGTAGCTGCTGGGGCAGCGAGGCAGCGAGCCAGTCAGAAACGCGCGCGCAACCTACTCTGCCTGACATAGTGCGAGAGCGCCGCGGCCATCTCTCTAGGTGGTGGTGCTGCTGCTCAGCCTGTTATAGCTGTGAGTGCCAATGCTCCTTAGGCGTGATATCCAGCGACGCGGGATAGCATTGCACAATAGCTAATCCAATACTTTAGAATATAATTGCGGTACGCTCCTAAGGAAGCGCGAGACTCGGTTCAAAACGCCACAGCGAGGTAAGGATACTACCAGTATGCAATCATATTGGCTCTTCCTATTCTGTACTATTAATGTTTGTTCCAAGCTCTCCCAACAACAAGTCGCGGGAAAGCTAACAACCTTCCATTGTACAGTTAGTTACCTAACGCATAGTGGAAGACTTTTGTCAAGTGAAAGTAAAGTATAGATTGGAATTGCTTGCCTACGTTCTAAATTTACATTACAGTATCAGTACAACGCGAGTGTGGTATTTATTTACACCAAATTTTACACACACATTTGTGGTGACGATTGTGTATTTATTGTATTATTAGTTGAAACTGTTTTTTTTTTTTCACTCATTAAGAAAACCTTACAGTGCGGCACCTATCCCTCAGGCTGAGGGTGAGATGCCGCGCCCTGCGCAAGGGCTACTTTTCGTAAGCCACCGCGCGATGTGTGGCGGAGGATATGTTACTGTAGATTATACACCATTTTCCCGATCACCATGAAAGGTTTCACGAATATGGACGATGTTATGGTCTTCGGCGGAACGTATCTTACAATAGGCTTTGACATCTTTTGACTAATTACTATGAACGTTGCAATCTTCGCACCACGTTCTTGTTTCTTCACGTATTTTCTTCTCATCGGTAGTTCTTCTGGAGCAGCATACACGACATCTTCTACAAGTTTCCCTTTCTATTGGTTTCGAAGGTACGTGATCCATGAAGTACCGTTCAATCAACCTTGTTGCACTAGAAGGTTCGTGTACGTGTCGAGCAGTCTTACGTACGTATTTCTCAAAAAGCGCTTCAATTACTTCAATTCCAAACTTCAAAAATTATTTTTTGTATTGTTAGTTTTCTTCTGGAATATAATGAATTCGTTGAATAGAGACTGATCGATAAGATGTCGAAAAATTTTCTTGTAATATTTCTTCTGCTGTTTTCTCGTACTCTCTGAATAAGAAAGTTTTTGACCGGCTATATCAATGACGCCCATTGTGTCGTTACAGTGCATATAAATTGCGGGTTTACAATTTCGTCACCCCTTTTCGTTTTTATTATTCGCGTCGATGGACTGCGTCCAGTGCTCTATGCGCAAATTGTTTTCTTGTCTTGCCATTTTAGGACCATGACTTTTCCGAAAGCTCTGATTTCTCCTTACATAGGTTTTATTGTTGTAAATGCAGTCGGTAGACCTTTTCTATTTGCGCTAAGGGTTCCATAGATATCTGTTCTTCTTTGTATCAAGTAATCGGCAAGATGAGGCAAGGAGTAAAAATTCAGTTGCTGTACAATGACCTTCGTCTAACAGAGGATCTATTAGATGTAAAAGTCTTTTGTCGATACAGGGTATTTTTCATACATATCTGTGTATAGCGTAATTTTGCCAACATATAACAGAAAATTCCATATGTAACCTGACTGTGATTTGCACAAAACAAATACTTTTATTCCAAAGCCAGATCATTTCATGGTCTTCCTTTGAAAAGCAGTAAGCTTTCATCCAAACTAATATTTCCTTCAGGAACTAAAGCTGAGCTGAAATTATTTCGTACATACTCAAAGACTTCGTACACTTTTCGCAACTTTGGACATGGATCTATATTCATGTTGGAATCAGAATTATCTAAAAAGTGCCAGTACTTCATAATCAATCTGAATCTACCTCGTGGCATAATCTTTTTAAAAAATTGGAACAAGAATTGTTTCCCGTTTGGACCAGCACCACTCATGTCCAGGTAAACTGACAACACTTTGTACAAATAGAACACTTGCGAATACTTTCATTTCGTCTTCGCTAACATCTGTCAACTTATCTGATTTGCTGTTACTCCTTTTAGACAGCATGGAGATTTTCTGTTTGCATACTTATTAGTTCTAGTTACCAGAAGACGAATAAAAAAATCATCAAAAAATTAGTCAGGTGATGACGCATTTGGATCTAAGCTTGCCTTTTCTCCCGGAGCTGAAGTAAATAGGAAAGGCGATGAAGCAAGTGGGCAATCACGCACATCAATCTCATTCTACACGCAAGAGCTTACAAATTGACCACATTCGTCGGAATCTTCGTCGCTGGCACTGAAGCTTTCCTCAGAACTGCTGTTACCACGTCCCAAATCTACGGATTTTTCACTTGAATCACAATATTCAGTATCATCATTCCCATCTCCAGAGGATAAAGCACATGTCGACATATTGAGAAAGTATTGTCACTGTGTAAAAACTTCTCTGCACACTACAGCCACGAGACAGAGAGTAATTTGTAAGACAATAATATTCAAGAACTGAACCAAATGGCGGCAGATTATTTGTTGTGGTGTTTTGACCGACTTCAGCCGCGTGGGAGTACCGAGCGGTCTGGAGCGCCAAGTTGCGGATCGCGCGGTCTCCCGCGTTAGAGGTTCGAATCCTCCGTCGGGGATGGATGTTTGTGTTGTCTTTAGTATAAGTTAGTTGATAAGTATTTTGTAAGTTTATGGACTGATGACCCCACAGATAAGTCCCATAAGCTTTACAAGCATTTGAACATTTTTGTCCGACTTCACAACGTCGTACATTACGGTGAAGAGAGATTCTAAAGAAGAAATTGACGGGAAATACCGCAGAAATTGCGCAAGACGCGATAAGAGCGTGCCCTGCGGAGTGGTATGGGAAGAAATGAACGCACAGGAGAAAGATGGACAGTGGCAGTGGGCGGGCGGAAGAGGGTGAATAGAGGGTGAAGGAAAAGGACGGGCTGGAGGTAGAAAGAGGAGAGGGACAGAGAACAGGACAGAGGGATGTGCAGTTGAGAGAAGATGCAGTAAGAGGCGAGTGGAACAAATCAGTACCCGAATAAAGCCAGGTTTTCGGCTTCATATTTAAAAATATTTTGAGGAATTTCGCCTTCCGTACGGGGATTTCCGAAGGAGTTTCTGAAACATCGGACGTTCATAGCTTGGGATTCTTTTATCGATCACAGTTAAGGGCAGCAACGGCACATCGATGAAGTCACAAACTGTGGAGCAATCCAATATAGCTACTTAGCATTCCGCAGGCTTACATTGAGACCCATTCAAATGGCTAAATCTGTTGAGAAGGAGAACGTTGGCGTCGGTGGGCCATAATAAATTGTACCCTAGACTGCAAGTTGCAGACTATGCTCATTTATAAACTCCTGTCAGCCTGCAGAGTTTGCACAGACGAGTCACCTGAGCAGCACCTACTTGTCGCTGGTAAAAGAATCACCAATACTGCAGTCCCTCAGTTTGACACTGAAGACCTTGAGGACTTACTTTTTCTGGCAGTGTTTCACGATCGTTTCACTGCTGGACATTGAGTCAAACAGAGTTTGGATGCCGGCCGCGGTGGCCGAGGGAATTGAAGCGCTCCAATCACGGTCTGCACGGCCACTACGGTCGGGGGTTCGAATCCCCCCTCGGGCATGGATATTTGTGCCGTCCTTAGAATTAGTTAGTTCATAAGTAGTTTGTAAGTTTAGGGACTGATGAACCCGTAGTTAAGTCCCATAAGCTTTACAAACATTTGAACAGTTTTTTAGAGCTTGGATGGCGAAAAAAAATACAGATGCAGCTTCAACACGTTACCACAGTTCATCAACAGTAGTGAGTGGCGTATTGTGACGAGCCAGTTGCTCGGCGCCGCTGTGGAGTAGCCGAGCGGTCTAAAGCGTCTCGCTGCGGAGCGCGCAGTTGCTCGCCGTTGAGATTCGAGTCCTCCCTGGGGCATGGGTGTGTGTGTTGTCCTTAGGTTATTTTACCTAGGTTTAAGTAGTTTGTAAGCTACCGACTGATGACCACGCAGTTTGGTCCGATAGATTTACAAACATTTGATCATTTGAACGCAGCTCCTACCAGCACTCTGTGGTGAGGGGGTCGCGTATAGGAGGCGAGCGTCTGCGCCAGTGCGCATGCGTGCAGTTGGCGAGTATCTGGGGTTGCCAGATTGAACACGAGGCAGGCCCGGAGACCAGACGTGCCCCCCCCTTCCCCCTTGGCCGATGACTCACCCCCCCCCCCCCAACTGCGACCAACTCCCCCCACCCAAATCAGGATGGTCGTCTTCTGCAGAAAATTGTTTCGGCAAGAAATTAAGAAGCGACTGATTCTTCTTTTGTGTAGTAATATTCGCTTTGTGTATTTCTGATTGTAAATGTTTATTCACAGCTTTCACTCCGTCGTACATAACAGTAAATGAGATACTGCATATTCTGCACTTACACATACACTCATCAGTATCGATTCTTTGTAGCCACTCTTTATAATTTTCTTCTTGCAACCCAGTGGCGTAACTATGGGGGGGGGGGGCGATGAGGGGCATAGAACCCCCCCCACAAACCCCTCAAAAAAAAAAAAAAAAAAAAAAAAAAAAAAGTAGAGATTGAAAACTTGGGGTGTTTTACTTAATCTTTCATTGGATGGGAGTGAATTAGTTTCTTCAATGGGAGTGGTATATGGTAGTTTGTCTGGAAACTAACTAAAATTTTGCTCGTCAAGCAGATCTATCCCCCCCCCCCACCTCCCCAAAGTCAAGTCCTAGTTACGCTACTGCTGCAACCATTCTTCACGGAACGAACTTAGATATCGTCTCTTACTTTCACTGTTATTACTCACTTATCTGAGTTAATGTAAGCTTCTCCGTTTACACACGATCCAAGTATTCCAAAAATTGCCGGTAAACTGATAAACGATGAACGAACGAACACAAATAATAGACGTCGCCAGCTGACACGTTGCCGCAACAGTGTTTGCTTAATAATGCGCTAGCCGATTACTGCCGACGCAACAATGAAAATTTTTCAGAGTAAGAATAGAAAAATAGTGTTTTGTTGCAATATGAAATTGACATTTATATAAAGTTATTCATAATTAATAGAGAGGAGCCGACCGGGAATGGCCGAGCGCATTCAGGCGTCTTGCCACGGTGCGCGAGTCTGCTCCCGCCAGAGGTTCGAATCCCTCCCTAGGGCATGGATGTTGTGTTCGTCCTTAGTTTAAGTTACGTTAAGTTCGATGTAGATCGTCGCTACATAAGCATAGTACTTAAAAAACGCCGTAAAAAAAAAAAAAAAAAAAAAAAAAAAAAAAAAAAATATGATGAAGGTTACATTCAAGCCGGTAGATGAGAGTCATTGGCCCGTAGACCCGGAGAATTCATTCCAAACCCGGGCACCCCTACGAGTATCGCCGGCAGAGCCCGGCAGTTAGGCGCCCTAATATCAGCGTCCACCGCCGCCGCCGACGGTAATGGCCGCCGACTTTAGCCGCGCCGCAGGAAATGAACCCAGCCCAGCCCAGCCCAGCCCAGCCCGCCACTGCCGCTGCTGCCGGCTGCAGGCAGGCGTCTGCGGGGTCTGGAGGCTGCTACCGCTTCCAATATAAGCGACGCGTGCTGCGGCCGCCGCCATTACAGCAGGCCGCCGTGGACACCAGCTGCAGCCACTCGCGCACATTCTAACCGCTTTCTGATGCGCCGTGGCCGACTCTTAGGCCGCTATTACACTATCAAATTATTGGACAAAGAATTGGACGAAAAAATTGGATGAATTATTGGTCATATTTTTTGACAAAGAAATTGGATGAAACGTAAAAGGGGAGCAGTGGCGGCGGTACACGAAAATTGGGCGTCGGCGAACTCGTCTTTGCGAGGCCCCTTTAATTTTTTCAGCAAGGAAAAAAATGATAAATAAAATGAGCTGAATTATACATCAATAATCATCATACTAACATTTAATTAGTATAATATACAAGTATTGTTGCAATGACAAAAATTACAATAAACAAACGCAAATTAAAATAGAGAAACTATTCGGCTTTTCGTCTCACTGATTTTTTTTAAGATCACATCTTAATAAATACTAGCTACTATTTCGGTTGCAATTGATAGTACTGACAACGCAGATAGACCTTTTTGGCTCATTGTGCTCTCAAATTAGTCTTAATCAGGGGTAACTTTGTGAAGCTTCTATCGGCCGAAGCTGTACTGACTGGAACTGTGAGTGTGATTCTGATTGTTACATAAACCTTTGAATATACGTCTTCCAAATTGTTTTCTAAAATGTTATTAAGAAGTTGTTTTGCAAATATTTAACTAAAAATGCATCACTGCTGCACTCAGACGGAAAAAAATACGAACAACTAAAGAGCTGGCGGCCGGGAATGGCCTAGCGCACTAAGGCGTCATACCACGGCGAGCCTGATCGCTCTCGTCGAGGGTCGAATCCCACACTTGGGTACATATGTTCAGTTCGTCCTTTGGCAAAGCTAGTGTAAGTTAGATGTAGGTCGTCGCTACATAATCTAGCAGCTGAAAAGCGCCGTTAGACATCAAATATAAAAAAGAAAAAAAAATGTCAACACTGTTTTGCGAGGCCCCCACAGGCGCGAGGCCGTCGGCGGTGGCCGACGTCGCCGACGCCTAACGCCGCCACTGAAGGGCGGTATTACACTATCATCCAATATTTTGTCAAATTTGCTTCAAAATGGCGGTGTAATGCTCAGCTGTTGTTTATACTACAGTTGCGTTGTGTCTGCCTTTAGAAGGGAAAGAGACAGAGTGAGATGAATATAATTTGTTATGGGACCGGAAGGATTTCTTTTTTATGCCGTGGGCAGAACATCCAGGCCATTCACTGCTAATCATTTTGTCGCTCTTCATCATTCACAGTTTGCAATAGAGTAACAAATAGGCCTACTCAAACAATGTATAATAAGACTGTTAAGTTGATAAAGCAAGTTTCATTAAATAACGTTTAAATGGAAAATGAGAACACTGACAAAGAGGATAATCTAAATTGTTTATGACCTTATAAACAATGTAAAGGGGGGAAACATTGCTGATGAAGTAAATGGGCTCTATTTATTTCCTTACAAAAATTGGCTGACGTATTTATGTGTACATAGATTCGCTTGCAAACAGATGTCGATGTTTTGAAAGTTGTTTCACTTCCCAGCCCTTAGCTCACCAAGTTACCAAAATCATACATTCTAAAATCTGCTTTGGATGTAAATAAGATTTAGGAGTATTACTTCTTCAATTGCGATAGTATATTATGACTTTTTTACATCACGGATTGTAACTCAACCTCACTTTCGCCGCAGGGTATTGGGCTACGCGAATTGACGTGACGGACAGTATGAATGATCTTGTCACCTGTTATAGAATGCCCCATCTGATTTATACATTCATTTTAATTTTGTTGTTGCTGGAAAACACTACACAAACATTCCATTTCTAGCCATGTTTACGAATACGAACGTTATGTCCAAGTAATGTCAGATATTTAACCTCCAATAACACAGCTCTAGTGGCAAGGAAGCTGTATACTATTAGCGCTCCAAGCGGTCACATTTATCACTGCAGGAAACAGAAGACGAGAGATTTCTTTGATCAAATCTAGGCCGAGGCCTTACATTTGATGAAATATTGGACGACGTTCCCATTACACGACGTCCAATTTTTCTTTGTCCAATTCTTTGACAAATAATTTGATAGTGTAATACCGGCTTTAGCCAAGCACACCGCACGAAAATCAGTGATCTCTATCTAGCAGGTATCATGTTACTGCCTTTTAGACTGGAGACCGCAAATGTACACGTCTTCTGAAATTTCCACTATTTAACTCAAGGGCTTGCAGAAGGTATAGAAACATAATATTTTGGTGAACAACCACTTAGGCTATGACACCTTGTTCATATTTGACACGATTAAAGAAATATCTTCTACTACCAAAGTATTTAGATTGTTAGGTCTTTCTTGATTCCGTGGGTGGTGTTGCATGGCCGTTCATAGTTGTTGGAGCGATTTGTCTGGTTAATTCCGATAACAAACTAGAGTCTAGCCTGCTAACTATTCGCGTGACATCCTTCGCGCTGTCAGCGATTACTTTTCTTCTTAGAAGGACAGGCGGCTTCTGGCCGCACGAGATTGAGCAGTAGCAGGTCTGTAATGCCCTTAGATGTTCTGGGCCGCACGCACGCTGCACTGAAGGAATCGGCGTCTCTTACTAGGCCAAGAGCTCGGGGTAACCTGCTGAACTTCCTTCATACTGGACATTTGGGCTTGCAATTGTTCCCAATGAACGAGGAAGTCCCAGTAAGCGTGAGTCATAAGCCCATTGTACACACCGCCCGTCTATCTAGGTACACAACTTCAGGCACCACTAAAGAGTTGACAATTATTTTACATAATTTTGCCATATTTTTATTAGAGGTGGCAGGTCGCATTGGTGAGCCAAGTAAGGCGCAAGAGAATATAAAGGAGAAACTTGTGTGCATGTGACATCAAAAGCAACCCACAAATTATCTGAGTGAAACATCACATTGAAGCTCAAAATACGAATTCTGCAACGACTCTCCTTTTGGGAGGGGGGGGGCATTCTTGGTAAATTTCAAAACTATATATAATACAAGAATCCATAAATATGTGTACTGAAAAAGGAACATTCACAATTGGTGACTTTGTAACAGTGGAGCTACAAGGAATCACGAGAAATCATTGATGACCAATGAACTGTATGTATAATCCAGCTATTCCTGGTGATAGGAACATACCTACCCAAGTAGTATCTGTTAATGTTTTGTATAATGCATACATTAAGAGCTTGACCAGTAAAAGAGATACCTTCACCGTCGCCTGTGTATCTTGTAATGATTCTGAAGTAATGTTTTGTGAAACTCATTTCATATTTACTGCTTCAACAGATTTTACTTTTTCACCTACCGGTTGCGGTAGAGGACCATTATATGGTGGCTTATCAGACGTACAAAAGCAAACCGTAACAAAACAAAATTTTATGTACTTACTTCCATCTGCAAGTCCGCAACAGAACGTACGGCAAGCAGACATCTACCACAATCGTATTCCAATGTAAGACGTCTACAACTGTTTTCAGCAAAACATCGCTTTTGGAGATGAAACGTAATGCTACCAATAAAAAATGTAAAACCTTTAAGTGAAGGGTCACTGATATGATAATATAATCGACACACAACACACTGTGACGCACGACGTGGCCAACATCCAAACGGACTTTTCTGGAAGTTTCACATGGTTGTATGAATGTTCTCTGCATTACACGGAAATGACGAAAGACTATGAAGAAACTTATGATTTTTCTAATTGTTATTAATCTGTCTAGAAACTTATTGGATTGTCGAACTATATTTGTAGTACAAGTGCGAAGCTAGTGAGGAAGACAGGCATGGCTAACAAATATGGCGTTGACAAGAAACTGAAGGGGGTCACATGTGTTAATTCCGTAAAGAACATTATGCAATGATTCAAAGTAAAAATAGTTTAGACGTAAGTTCAGTGCCAGTAATATTACACTGAAGTCGGTGGAATCGAGAATTCCGCGCCCGTAACATGACGTGCACTGCGTCTTACGGAGAGCTGCCGCGCCCGTATAACTATGAGCGACCCCTCTCCTTCGGTTGCCACCTCCTGCGCGTAATATAACGGTCCAGGTAGTCCTCAGAATGGAAACAATTGTTTGTGTAACACATCTGCGCTACTTGGACAGGACAAAGCTTTAGGCTTTGCCATGTGATGTGTTGCAACTCTGTATCCACTTGTACCATTCAAAAATGAAGTATTTTAAATCGGAAAATCATTTGAGGAAATTTAGTATTCATTATCTCTTTATATTATTAAATTAACTCTGTCATTCATATAAATAAATGCTTTATAACATAGAAAAAATTTCGTTCCCGAAATCAGCTTCTTTTGTTTCGATTCATTCCAAAACAGGGCATCATAAATGACATGTATTTGAAGAGGAAATAATCTTCATTCGTATCTAAGACAAATATATTTGTGATAGTCGTTGAATCTATACTAAAGGGGCAAATTAAAAACGGCCAACATTGAGCAAAGCAGACTGCGAAAATGGGCAAGCTTTCGGGTAACTAGATATGCATATATGTACTCAAAGTATTAAATAATGTAATGAATCAGGAGGAAGAATGTCTGGATACATGTAAAAGAATGAGTCGTTGCCAATAGCTGTAGTACAACAGGTACTGCAACGAAATAACTGCAAGTCTAGGCCTTGAAGTGACTATGTACTTATTCATGTAGTAGTTGCAGCTGTGCTGAAAAGCTGAAGACAAGAATTCACGATGTCAAACTGTCCTTATTGTCCATGGCGACAACAGAAGCATGTGAAGAGTTGCATTATATTTACTACGTTTAGTCGATGATTGAGCGTGGGGCTCGGAAGAACATCCAGTCTTGAACAGTATAACGGTAATTTAACCTGACAGTGTAATTTAAACTTGCCATTGGCTGCTGAAGGCTAGTTCCGACGTCTCGTGAAGTACCGGTACCATTGCGGTTTGGACCAAAGCTGCCGATGGTCTGTACAGAGTAAATTCGATGAGATGCCTGGTCTCGTGAAGTACCGGCATCATTGTGGTTTCGTCCACGGCTACTGATGCTCTGCGTGTGGTAAATTTGCTGAGATGCCAGGTCTCGTGAAGTAACGGCACCATTGTGGTTTCGACCACAGATGCCGATGGTCTGTACAGGGTAAATTTGCTGAGGTGCCGGGTCTCGTGAAGTACCGGCATCATTGTGGTTTCGTCCACGGCTGCTGATGCTCTGTACGGGGTAAAGTTGCTGAGATGTACGTTTCGCCTGTTGCAGCGGCGGTTGACGCGGACACGTCGGCTGCCAACCTGACGTTCACCGTGTCGTCTCCGCAATCCGGCCACGTGGCGCTGTTCGCCGCGCCGTCGCTGCACGTGCGCAAGTTCACGCAGGCGCAGCTGGACACGCACCAGATCATCTTTGTCCACAGCGGTAAGTAAGACGGCAAATGGCTCGTCAGACAGAGTGCAATGTATTCCTACTGCGCGACGTTATCGTAGACGCTTGCTGTATTTTTATCAGGCTTGATTCCACTGTGGCTCTTATGCTCAACTACTGTTATTTTATTTGAATAAAATTGTCAGTAATCAGTTGCAAATATTTTGTTTATTCAGATCTAAATTTCCATCACTGTGTGATCATTATCAATGCTTAAAAAACTGTTAAAACATATAAAACTTTTCGATCTCCATGTTGATGGTTACGTTCATACTGATGTAGCTGTTTCTGTATTATACAGCTGTTACTGTGTTATACATTGACAAGTATTGTGAGTTGAGAGTGAAACATAGAATTAAAATTAATACCCAAGTAGGAATTCGGACACGGGTCTCGTACTTAATAGGCAGTTGCGTTATTAAACCACCCTGGCACTCTGGGCACTAAAACTGCATGGACGGCATTTTTTGTCACCCTCCCCAAAATAAACTCTAAATTATTCGTCTATCCAGATGTTCCCATTTTAACTTAAATTTGTCGAGACTCTGCAACCTTGGAATAGCACTGTAAGAAGCAGAGACATCTTACCTGTAGTTGATATTTACTTGTATCTGAGACTAATCTTGTCTCAATATTATGAATGACAATCGTGATGGACTGAGAAGGAATTAATTTGTACAGGAAGGGAGACGAATGAAGTCTGCTGTGCAAAAGTGCTCGGGTGGTATATGGGATAACGCTACTGCTAGGAAGCAGGAAACCCAGTCATCTTCCTGTCCCTATTCTTGTCAGTGCTTTTCATAGGCTCATTTATTTGACTATTTTATGGAGAACATCCTTCTTCGTTAACAGTCCATCTAGTTTCTCACTGACCATGTATCACTTCCAAAAAACTGTGTTTCAAACTTTAAAATTTTAAAATTAGCACTTTAAGGCCAATGTTTTATACCAACATGCTCATCTTGTCAGTGAAATTCTCCTTGCCTGTGTCAGCATACTGTTTATATCGATATTCCTTCGACTGACGTGTTATTTTCCTTTCAAGTTAACAAAATTCCTTAACGTTATGTGCATCGTGATCAGCAATATTAATATTCAGTTTGACGGAAATGTTAATTTTCCTCTTATTAATTTGTCCTTTGTGTGGTTTACTTTCAGTCCATACACTGTACTCATTAGAGTATTCTTTTCATTCAACAAATCCTGTAATTGTTACTCTCTTTCACACAACAATGTCGTCAGTCAATCTTATCATTTTTTTTCAATTTTTATGGGATTCTTGAACGTTTCTTTTATGTACCTCATTGCTTTTTCCAATATATACTGAAAAATTGGAGTGAAATACTGCATACGTGTCGTGCATTAGGCATAGATGCTAAAAGCCAATAAATGACGGCCGATATGTTGAGTATTTCTTAATAATGAATTTACACTGTGAAGAACTCTTGGGCGTCCTGCACACTGAATGACAAAACCCATTGGGTACGTCCAAATATCGCGTCAGAGTTCCTTTTGTCCTGCCAAATCTCCGTGGCAAAGACTCAGCAAGTTGTAAGTTTGTTATACTACATCTATTGCCGACCATAATTGAGAAAATCTTGAAAATTCAGGGTTTTGTTCCCAAACTGAACTCTCGATTATGAATATGGACTGCGACTCTAGCCGGTCGATCTGGGTTTTCAGATCGTTCAGAGGAGTTGTTAAGAATGCTTTTCAAACCTATCGCGAACATTTGTGGTCAATTGAGATGTGACACTGTAATCCACAAAAATTCCGTCGTTATTTTGGAATATGAAGTAAATGGGTGGCTGTAAATACACTGCAAGTATCCGAACATTCCCACTTAGTTTACAGGTCTGTCGGTCTATAGTACCCAGTCCATCCTCTTTAAAAGCAGCCCATGTCATTCTGGAGCCACCAGCAGCTTCCAGGGTGTGTTGTTGTCTTCAGTCCGTGACTTCACTGAGTCTATGCCGTACTCACGCTCTACCATCATGTGTTACTCATCTACTCATCTTATATTGTCACCTCCCTGCGAGAAGCAGTGCAGGCAATTTCGTGCTCTTACAAAGACTCTCGATTCATTGAATATAAGGAGAGACGTAGAATTAAAATTTATTCGGCTGCCGTGACTCGAACATGTGACCTCCTGTTTATCAGACAGATGCTTTAAACGCCCAGCTAACGTAGCCTTGTGGATAATGCGGCTGCGCACACTGTCTTAGAGCTCGTCTCCTTCCATAACAAAGACATTAATCCTGCCTAGGTGTTCCCCTATCAAATACGTATCAATGTTAGCGAGGCTATGTAATACTGGAATAGCATCCCAGCAAAAAAAAAAAAAAAAAAAAAAAAAAAAAAAAAAAAAAAAAAAAAAAAAAAAAAAACGTGAGTAGGAACAATCCTCAGGCATATCTGATATAAATATAAACTATAACCCAATTTCCGGAGACATACATTGTCTCATTAATTATATCAAATATATTGAATATAAGGACAGGCGTTGAATTAAAATTGCCTGGTAAGTATGACGTCCCAGGTTTGAATCCCAGCCATGGCACAATTCAACGTCTTTCCTCACATTCAATATCATTTATATAATCAGGCAATACACAGGGTGTCCCACTCAACTGTTTCACCCCAGATATGTCTGAAACTACAAGAGATTGAGTGTTGTTAAATCTGTTTTAGGAAGGGCGGAAGGAAGAACAGGATTTAACGTTGTGGTGGCAACGTGGTAATTAGAGACGGAGGCAAGCTCGGAATTGTTTTCGGTTAAGGGTGGGGAAGGAACATGGCCGTCTCCTTTGAGAGGAACGATCCCGAGATTTGTGTATGGCCGCAGGTGCATTTAAACCGCCGTAGCCCCGAGTGCTATTCGGGTGAATTACCACTGCGCCACTTGGCTCAGTGCTGCTTTGGGGCCTTAAGTTCTGGCTGTCGACCAGTGCAGTATTCGTGCTAAAAAGTAATTACTGAAATTCGGTATTCTCGGTATTCTGTTGAAACTGAAGGTGTTGGAATATTCAATTTCCTAGCGATTTACGAACCGGAATACTCCATGCGTCTAGCTCCAAATACCGTTTCCCGTTCTAAGTCTGTTAATTCAAGTCGTAAC
The DNA here is from genome assembly GCA_026315105.1 of Locusta migratoria. Classification (NCBI taxonomy): domain Eukaryota; kingdom Metazoa; phylum Arthropoda; class Insecta; order Orthoptera; family Acrididae; genus Locusta; species Locusta migratoria. Next base: position 434,161,090 of record CM048747.1, read on the forward strand.
GCAGTGACCTGGTGAAGCACTGAAAAGCAGGTGGAGAGGCCGCACCCAGTCTCCACACAGTTCTAAGATAAAGAAATAGAAAATTACGAAAATAGTCCTTTATTTCTAATCGCAGATTGAGGCACTGACATCGCGACGACAGAGTGCATCATTTACTGTTATGTAGTGGCCTTGTTTCGACGCCTGGTTCTATTATCGCGCGTGTAACCCATGGCTAGTTTGTTGTATTTCAGGTATGAGTCTTCTTTACTCTTAAATAATGTGGGAATTTCGAATTTTTCTACAAGTACATTTCTCACCTAACAGCTACATTGAGTGAGTAATAGTGTACGAAAACCCATCAGTAAACACATCCGGGCTGAGTTGCCGTGGTCGATCTATAAAACTTCCTCTCCCTGACGTTTCGTTCTCGACTACGGAGAACATCTTCCGAGGTTGAGTCTACTCGTCGAGTCAACCTCGGAAGATGTTCTCCGTAGTCGAGAACGAAACGTCAGGGAGAGGAAGTTTTATAGATCAACCACGACAACTCGGCCCGGAAGTGTTTACTGATGAATACGCCGGCCGTGAAAGCCTTCATGGGATGAAAAGTGTACGAAAACTTGCGACAAAGCTTCCCTTCATATATGTCCTTTATTCAAAATATATTCCTCGGCCGGCTATCCCGACTTCCATTGTAAATAATTCTTTATTAGGTGACGAAATGCGTGCTGTAAGAAACGACGCCTGATAGCCTGGAACGGGAGACCTTGTACATTAGTAATCTGCTAGGGAACAACGTTAGTGGGTGTTTCTTTAAAGGTTAATTCTTGTATCTTCTATTGCTTGTGACTCTCTAGAGGGGAGACCGCAGCTGCAGTTACTTTCATCAACGTGCCAAGGCTACAATTCCGCCTCAAACCATTTCACATGAGTAACCGGAGTTGGAATGACAGCTCTGCCAGCGCGCCGCTCTTTTCTACGACGAGTACCAGACAACTGCCGCCACCTGTGTCTCTACATACGGCTGTCCCATGACTTTTGACCATCACAGATTTACTAAAAATCACCGCTCACTGGCACCAGTGTCCCATCCCCACATTGACAGCCGCCATTTACAGGGAAACTGTGGGTTTTGCACCAGTAAATGATGTCAAATATCTTATAGGAAATTGCACACCCTTTGACTTAACAGAAGCAAAATATTGTTGAGACACACTGTACCCCTGTCTTGAAGAAAAGAGAGTGAAAATGCAGTCATTCAAATGTTTATAAATCTATGGGACTCATATGCTTGATTATTAGTCCCTAGCTTACAAACTATTTAAACTAAGGTAAACTTGCTCAAGGACAACACATACACCCATGCCCGAGGGAGGACTCGAACCCTCGACGGCGAACGATGCAGTCATTAGTAAGCTATATTGGAGTTTACATTTAATTACGTCCAAGCTAGATGAAGAATAGACGATAAAATCACGTAATGGAAAGGAAAGCAGATAAAATTATCACAAAATAGACTGGAAAATAGTCGCAAAGGGCACTCCTAATTTCTCCTAGGAAATATCAAACTGTAACCAAAGCGAAAAACTAAGTGACAAAATAACTTTCATATCTGCTACTTCGTATATTTCGTACAAATATCTTCAATCGATGAGAGGAATTATTTGAGAACCTAACACATTTTGGCTTCTACCTGTGAGAAAAAAACTTAATTTCTGAATGGGTATTTATAACGTTCCGTTTGGGGACAAAGAAGTAATGCAGAATTATAGGAACCTACATTAAGACAGAATTAATTATGAATTTAGCAGTAAAAATCATTGTATTTTGTTCTTCGATTTCATTTTTTTTTTCTCATACCCTTTAAATAGTATACTAATATTCATACTGTCAGTGCGAACTAGGTTGTTTTTCTTTGTGTCATGTCAACCCCGTTCGCCCCGTAACGCCGACAAGGTGAACAGTGTCAACTCCCCCCCCCTCCCCAATTATTATTGATATTCCATTCCCTCCGCTCCATATGGGCGGGGGGATGTGTCAACGGTACAGTTTGCTACTCTTCAGCAAAGAGTATATGTAATAAAGGCATAGAAGTTTACGTAGTGACAAAAGGACAAAGTGAGATAAATACAAGGGGCGAACAGATATGACAGTCGTGAACTTTAAAAGGTAAATTGTTCATTACTAAAAAGTTACACAGAAAGAATGGGAATGATGATTGGTGAAGCACGAGATAAAAATTAACTTGAACAGTGACATAAATTAAGAATAAAATGTGGATTTTCATATATGTCAAAATATTCACACTGGTTAGACACTGGAAGACGTTAATAAGTAAATGTGAGATGAAACTTATGTGTTGGTGCAGCAGAATGGAGACATCAACAAATGAAGCAAAGCGTTGAAGTAGATTGCCAAGGGTGGGGAGATAGGTCATGAAAATAGGAGCTGGTTGTGGAATATCCTGGGGGTCAACCTAAATTATATTATTTAAAATGTAAATTTCATTTCTCCCCCTTTCGGGTGAGAAAGCAGCTGTACTACCAATCTTTAGCTAATTGATTTTTAAATAATGACGAAATATATTAAAACAGAAAATGATGATAAGCACATGTAACTGTGGTCATAAGTCAGAGTGAATAGGTCATTAAAATATTTTTTTTAATATTTAAAACATGTGGGTGGTGATATATCTGGTAACTGTATGGCTGGTTGAGTGAACATGTTGGTGGTGGGAAAAGCGGATGTAGGACGACAAGTAGTGTTCGTGGCAGATTGGTCGCATGTGTTGGGAGAGGAGTGGAGATCGGAGCTAGGATAATGGTGGGTAAGGTGGCGCCTTCATCGAGGAAGGAAGTAGAGAGTGAAGGTTAGGACTGGAAAGGGGTATATTTCTGAGATTATTTCACGATCAGATAGGGGAAGGTGACTGAAAGACCCTCGAGAAGATATACAGAGGAGGGAAAAAGTGGCTCAAGCGCAGCAAGGCTCGGGGTTCTCCAAGATTGGAGAGACGAGAGGGTGTTGGAAAACAAGTTTACCGGAAGCGTAGGAGAGAAGGTGTGCTTATGGGAAGTTGATTAATAATTCGCTATGGAGGATCAGAAGAACGTAACTCCATTTCAGCTACTTCACACGAGAGGCAAAAGAGGTATTTTAAGATGAAAATTTCTTGTTTCATTGATGTAATATAAATTTAATTGGAAAATAAGTTTATATTACGCCATAGAAACAAGAAATTTACACCTTAAAATACCCTTTATCGTCTCTTCTGTGAAGTAGCTGAAATGAAGTTACGTTCTTCTGATCCTCACACAGCGAATTGCTAATGTAGGCCGTTGGTGGAGGTGGCTGGCGAAGGGAAGATGGATTCGTGGTGCTCTAGGATTTTTAGGGAATGCTGAAGGAGTGGGAGAGCAGAAGTGGCATTGCCACAAGTGGTCGAGGTGGGGGGGTTAGGTTGTTTGGTTGGGATAGGGGGACTAAACTACTGAGGTTATCAGTCAACCGCTGAGGAGGGGAAGGAGCGAGGATAGGAAAGGAGGGGATGGGCAGAGGAAATGCTGTCCGGGAAGAAGGAAGGTAGACTTCATTAGCTCGGGGCCTCGTGCTCGCCACGCATGTACTCACGAAAGAACCGTGAGCCCCCTGAGTGGATTGCCATAGGTGAGGATGAGACGGTGAGGGTCTTTTTATATAGAACATATGGCAGAAGTTGACTTCCCATTTTCTGCATGTTACTAGGTTTAGCCAATTGTTTGGCTGGTTAGGAGTTTGGGTTTCCATGTTAGTTTTCGATCGAGGGTTTGTCCGAAGTATATATATTTGTTAGACTGGGTGGCGGGACGGTTGAAGATATCAACTGAGATGGGGCGAACAGTTATCGTCTCTGCAAATGGTGGTCTTCAGTTCGGAAGAGGTTGCCTCAATCATCCGCTAGAGGTAGGTACGCGAGGGCTTGGTGTGTATGCACAGTGGGGTTGGATCAGCGTCACCAGCAGAGCGCCAGGCAGCGCAGCCGCGGACGTCCGCAGTGGTAGCTGCGGCACGCAGTACAGTGGAGTGAGACGCGGCGTCACGTGTTCCAACAGGTGGCGGCAGTGGCAGCGGTGACGGCGGCGCGGCGGGCTTCGAGGTGTCGGTGAGCGACGGCGCGCGCTCGGCGGGCCCGTTCAACGTGACGGCGCGCGTGCGCCGCGTGTCCCTGAGCGCGGCCGCTGCCTCGGCGCTGCACGTGTTCCCGCAGCGGCGCGCGCCGCTCACGCCGCAGCAGCTGCTCGCCACCGCCTCCGACTGGCAGGCGCCGCGCCCACGGCACGTCGTCTACTCCGTCGCCAGGCAGCCGCAGCTGGGACGGCTGCTCTTCGTTAGGTGCGAGACACTGCAGCTTCACTAAATTAACCTGATAAGTCACTGGTGACAGTAGAACAAGGTTTTTCTCCCCTCCTACAGTCTGTACAGTGGAACAAGAGGGCCGACCGCGGTGGTCGAGGAGACTGAGGCGCTTCAGTCACGGTCTGCACGGCCACTACGGTCGGGGTTCGAATCCCCCCTCGGGCATGGATATTTGTGCCGTCCTTAGTCTTAGCTAGTTCATAAGTAGTTTGTAAGCTTAGGGACTGATGACCCCGTAGTTAAGTCCCATAAGTTCTACAACCATTTGGAACAAGAGGCCTCAGTGTATCTTGCTCTGTTCTGTGTTAGTTCGACGATCGCCAGAAGAGAACGCCAATGTGGGATTTTTCTCCCCACACCATGATGCCAGATGTCGGCTCCTTGTGCCTCAGTCGTATACACTCCAGATTTTCGCACTCGTCTTCCCCATGCTACACACGAATACTATCGTCATTGGCAGAGAAGCAGAAGGGACTCTCATCACTCTAGACGTTAAGACTCCAATCGTCCATCCATAAGCTCCTATCGCGAGACGAACGATGAACGATGTTGGGGCCCGAAAGGAAGACGCCCTGACGACACGTGTGTGGGTAGCCATATCTACATCCAATCTCCGCAGACCATCCGACGGTGTGTGGCGGAGGGTACCTTGAATACCACTACCGGTTCTCCCTCCTATTTCAGTCACGTATTGTTCGCGGAAAGAAAGATTGTAGGTATGCCTCTGTGTGGGCTCTAATCTCTCTGATTTTATCCTCATGATCTCTTCGCGAGATGTGCGTAGGAGGGAGTAATATACTGCTAGACCCTCGGTAAATGCATGTACAGAGCGACAGGGCGTCTCTCCTGCAGAGTCTTCAGAGTCTGCAGAGTCTTCAGAGTTTATCGATCATCTCCGTAACGCTTTCTCGATTACGAAATGATCCTGTAACAAACCGCGCTGCTCTCCGATGGATCTTCTCTGCTTCCTCTATCACCCCACCAGGTACGGATCCCACACCGGTGAGCAGTATTCAAACTGTGGGCGAACAAGTGTACCGTAACCTACTTCCTTTGTTTTCGGAATGCATTTCCTCAGGATTCTTCGAATGAATCTAAGTCTAGCATCTGCTTTACCGACGATTGATTTTATATGGTCGTTCCATTTTAAATCACTCCTAATACCTACTCCCAGATAATTACGTAACATAAGAGAAGTGATCCAAAAGCTGGTCTCTAATTTTATTACCCCTCTTATGGTAAGAACCCTCCTACGAGATCCTGTAGATTTTTGCTGTGTACCTGCCCTCCCTTGCCTGGAAGGCTGAATTAAAGATGCGAATACCGTGCGGGAGGTTCCCTGAGGTGTAAGTCATCATGCTACGGTAGAGGCGGTCGCTCCCGCCGGAGGTTCGAATCCTTCCCCGGGCATTTCCAAATATTTGAACATTTGGGGCAATGTCAGTAATTTTCGTCTCATTCTTACCTGATGCTAATTCTGCAGCTCACACGTAGTTTACAGAACTAGGCTAGGCGCAATGATATTTTAAATGATTAACAGGACCATTTGAGTATCTGAATGATGGAATCAGTAATACATTGTTGTGTGTGTGTGTGTGTGTGTGTTGCAAGTGCAGAAATAGCTAAGTAAGTAAGGAAGGGGGAGGGCAAACATCAGACGAGTTCTGCATTTGAGGACATTTGAAAAAACAAATTGTGGTACTGTGAACTATGAACGACTAGATGGCTGATTATACTGTCAAATAAATCCACTGCATCAAAAACGTAAAGGAGCCATTGTAGAGCCACACACAAGCAAAACACAATACATCTGGGACACAATTTACCAGTAGTGTGGTTGTGTATCCTGAGTGGATGATAAAACTTCATTGCAAAAACGAGTTGTTTAGAAAAAAGTTCTGTAGTTGTGAAAATATTAATAACATTTTTTGTTTGATTTGTTGTATGCTTCAGGTTCCCTGTCCCGATATGAGAACGTCACTTAAATTCAGCGAATTAAATTAACTGACTTTTTTATCATACATGTTACTGAGTTCTAACGATCACAAATATGCGAATTCTTCATATGTTATAAATATTTCCCCGTCAGAGGTCGCCTTCCACAGTATGTGTGCAAATGTAGGTATAGACCTAACCTCCGTTTTGTTTCGAACTGTCTGACTCTTGACCAAATGCTTTACATGAAATACCATTCACTTAAATATACTAAAGATATTTTCATGTTCTGCACAAATTTTATTTAGGTTCTAAATTCCTTTTGTAACAATTTCTCTTGAAAATAAAGACAAAAGTTAGTCATTTTAAATGTGTTTATTTTCGTCAACAGTTGAAATATAATTGCTTAATTCCATGTTTCGATCACTTGGATCATCTTCAGATCTTATAAGTTGCGTCCGCAACTCGTCTGGTTGAGTACTAATTGGTACTCAGCCAGACTAATTGCGGACGCAACTATAAGATCTGAAGGTGATCCAAGTGATCGAAACATGTAATTAAGCAATTATATTACAACTGTTGACGGAAATAAATTTAAAATAACACAGTGCAGTTGCAGACACTCTCCAGTCGATCATGTCGACTATAATAGAAGTTAGTCAGTTTTGCTTTATCTAACTGTTAGGTTTATCACAACATGTATCATTGATATCCATCTGCGGCGTACACCGTCAGTTTGAATACTCAAAGGCTCTTTATTTATTTGCACCTATTCTGTTTGTAAGATTACTGCTGACTGACACTGATTTATTAAGACTTTTAATAGATAGTATAAGCTGTAAAATGTAACTTCTCTCTAACTTTCCTCAAACCACATTATCGAAAGCTTCCTCATAAACTATAAACGGAGCATGTTTAGCTTTATAAAAAAAAATTGTACTTTTCAATAAGCTTGCAAAGAGTAATATCTACATCAGTCTAACTGCATTTCGAGATTCCGACTTCTTCTTCTCGGCTGGTAAACATTCTGCTACTGTTTCCAGTGCTGTCTTTAAAATTTTTACTAGAGTAATATACTGCGTCTAGTAAGCTTTCTCCGCTGTTGTTTCCACACACATTATTTTATCCTTTTCGTATATACATCAATATTACTTTTTATTTGCGGCAATTTCGAAAAACATCTATGTTTGGCTCCAGCATTAAACAAATGTATGTCGTTACAGTACTCAATATGCTTTGCATTAACTACAAGCAATCTTGTCCGTTTTCGATTATTTGTAGGTTTTAAAACGACTGTGATTTCTCTTATTATTATGTCTTTAGGTCTTGCACTTTTAGTTGGGGATCTTTGTATAACTTCTGATCAATGTCAGGATTATGGCATAGGTTTTTGCAGTGCTTCAACTACTCTTTCTTCGTAATATTATTGAAACTAACTGCACCCTTTTTGTTTTCATAAAAAAGAATAAATTCTCAGAGTCCACAGCTCCAATTTTATTGTATGTTGATTAGTTTCAAATCGTAAAACAGTTCAAAATTCATGATTGTCTTCATATTTCTATTTTATTAAATATTTTCAGTGTTGAATGTTTTCTGCCGTCACAGGAGTTATGAATTTTTTTAATACCGTCGAAAAAGCACTACAGAACTATCCGTGAAAAGCACGACAGTATTACTGATCCTTTTTACGATAACGCTCTCTCTCGACGGTTGTCTCTCCTTACAAAGACCTTTACCGCTAATGGTGCTGAAAAATCCGAAGGGCTTACACACGGTAACACATGTGCTTACCTTTTACTGCAGATACACCCTTACCTTTGGTGCTAGTGAACATGTTGAGCTAGCGAGTGCAGGTGCGCGGTGAGCAGGTGTTTGAGCTGTGCGCTTGTGCTTGTTCAGCGGGGCGCAGGGCGCGCAGCGGCAGCTGCAGCTGGCCGACAACTTCACGCAGCGCGACGTCAACGAGAGCCGCGTCTGGTACGAGAACACGCACAAGTTCTTCGGCCTCTCCACCAACGACTCCTTCGTCGTCGACATACGCGCCGACTTCACCGAGCCAATCCTGGGTCACGTGAGTACCACGACAATCCTTCAATATTACCTGTTCATGATAGATCATTATGCACCTGCAATTGTCAGTGTGACCAGTAGCGCTGACGTGAAAGGGGGGGGGGGGGGTGGAGGATGAGGCCAACCCTTCCCTGTGAATCCGTCTTTGAATCTTTGTTTCCGTTTATGGATCCTGTGTTTATGACGCCACATTCTTCTGAAGAACATATTCTGCTTCAGAAGAGATGAAAGACCCCCATAAATTTTCTCCACTACACAAGAGCATATTATAATCAAGTTTTGTCTTTGTGTTGTCAGAATTCTGACTGGTTTGATGCGGCCTGCCACAGATTCTCCCCCAGTGCCAATCTCTTCATTTTAGTATAGCGTTTTTACACTACAACGTTAAATATTTGCTCAATGTCTTCCCTATTCTGTCTTCCCCTAGGTTTTCCACCCGCAGCTCACTGTGATACCAACATATGTTTTACCATCTTGTCACTTAATATCTGTTCTGTTCTGTTGTTTTCAATGTTCATTATTCACTACCGTACAATGCTGTGCTCCAGATGCACCTTTTCGAAAATTTCTTCATCATATTAAGCCTAATATTTGATGCCGGTAGACTTCTCACGCTCATGAATGCCCACTTTGCCTGTGCTACTCTACTTTGAATATCTTCCTTGGTTTATTTTGGTTCCATGTTTGTAGAAATCCTTCGTCTACTTCTAACCATCAATTTTGATATTCAGTTTTCGTTACTTGCATTTCTGATTCTTATTATTTGTGTTCTTGTTGTTTTCTCTTATTCCATATTCTCCGCTCATTACACTATTCATTTCATTCAACAAATCCTGCAATTTCATTTTTATTCGATCCATTATTAATCTAGAGCGTGCACTTCGACAGGCTAACATACGTTTAATTAAATGGAACAAATAGCAGAATTTATATAAATGTTTCATTTAGCATCCAGTTTCGGCCTTACTGAATTTATCTCTATGCGCCTAAACAAAATGGAGCTTCCATTTCCTTTCAGACTATTTTAAGAGCTAGAAAAGTGAAAAGGTAATGGTTAACAGCAGCCGGCCGCGGTGGCCGAGGTGACTGAGGCGCTCCAGTCACGCTCTGCACGGCCACAACGGTCGGGGGTTCGAATCCCCCCTCGGTCATGGATATTTGTGCCGTCCTTAGTATAAGGTAGTTCGTAAGTAGTTTGTAAGTTTAGGGACTGATGACCCCTAGTTAAGTCCCATAAGCTATACAAACATTTGAACATTTTTGGTTAACAGCATTTAAATATTTGTAGAATGTCATGTTGACCACAGCCGATTAATTAATTAGCCCAAAGATACCGATTTCGGTTAATACGCCATTATCAAGCGCCATCAGAGCTTAACCAGTTGATTATCTGGCATTTTACAATGTTGAAAAAAAATGAAAATAATTATTTTGCAGACTTGTCTTGCTTCCACTGACTGCTCATTACAAACCTATTCAACTCAAACCACCACAAACTACGACTGAGGTTAAGCAACACTAAATTGTTGCCAAAAATGTTACTTTGGCCTAGATTGATTTAGGGAAATTACGGAGAACCTAAATCTGGATGACTCTCGAGTGAGAGTTCAGTGTGTTACCACTGCGCCAGCTCGCTCGGGCAAGAGGAACTGTGCAGCATGGTTCCTTATGTGAGTATACAATACAATACAGTGCAGCGAGCAGGGGACCTAAGGACCACATGTTGCTTCCACAAACTGCCTCCATTCCCTCCTGTTTTGTGTCCGGTTCCTCCAGGTGTCTTGAATTCCTAGGGCTGTCAGGTCTTTAAACAGGTCGTCCATCCAGCAATGTCTTCAAATGTTCAAATGTTTGTTAAGCTTATAGGACTTAACTACGGGGTCATCAGTCCCTAAACTTAAAAATTACTTATGAACTAGTTAATACTACGGACGGCACAAATATCCATGCCCGAGGGAGGATTCGAACCCCCGACCGTAGTGGCCGTGCAGACCGTGACTGGAGAGCCTCAGTCCCCTCGACCACCGCGGCCGGCCAGCGCTGTCTTGGTCGTTCAATGAGGCGTTTGCCTCTTAGCCTGTCTTCCATCTGGCAAACAGGCTACATGACCCAGTCACTGTATTCACTTGCACTTTATCTTCTGTAATATATTTGTCTGTCGCATCAGTAGTAGATTACCTCATTCGTCCTCCTCCTTCATTCTCTGTTATCTAAAATTGGCCCCCATATATTCCTCTTTACTTTTCATTCAAATATTTATTCTTATGTGAGCATGCTCAGTTATTTTCATGAACATAAAGATTGATAATATGGCACGAAAGTCCAACTTAAATCGTTCTGAGTAACGAAAGAAAACCCACAACTAAATGTTCCATTTATTTTGACGATTATTTCCGTACATGCAGTACCGCTGGATTGTGTAGCCTAGTCCTTCCAGTGCTAGCAGACATGGTGATTGTGCAGACGGTGGAGGTGGACATCTCGGTGGCGTCCGGCGGGCTGGAGCAGTTCCTGCCGCTGCCGGCGCTGCAGGTGGAGGAGGGCGGCTCTGCGCAGGTGCGCATCAACACGACCGGCGTGGCGGCCTTCCTGGACAGCCGCGCGCAGGTCGAGGTGGCCTGCCTGCTGCTCGACCTGGCCGCGCCGCTGCAGCACGGCCAGCTGCTCGTCGCCGGCAGCGACAACGACACCGTCTTCACCCAGTCCGAGATGGACGCCGGAGAGGTACGGCCAGCAGGCATCAGTCGTGGCACTGTGCGTTAGTGTACATCTTGTCCGGCTGCAAGCTCGACACAAAATATGAGGGTTGAAACGTGCGACAGCACTCCCTAGCACCTCCTAGCGGCGTGAGTTGTGAACTACAGCTGGGAGTGAACAGTCTATGTATATTGACAGATATACTTCATAGAACTAGAGAACGATTGGGAGAGGGAATATATATGTTACTAGCTGAAAACCCGGCGTTGCCCGGGTATTTATTTATTTATTGTTATATTTCCTTATTCGTATGCTTATCCTTAAAGTGCTGAAGACATTGTAGCACGAATAGACCGAATATATGGTCTGTGACATCATGTTTCGTTGTATGTAATCTCCTTGCTATAGAGTCGCAAACATCATCGCTGGTCTTCAGTTCGATTTTTTTATAATTTGACGACTTTCAACCACCATATCTTCCACCCCCTTATAGCTATCGGCATAGAACTGCTATGGTGTACAACGGGAGATTTTGGACAACAACTGAAAACATACCATTCGTTTGCGTTCTGTAGTTTTCGCTGCAGAGCGGAATATTAACACACACACATAGAATATTATATACACCGATAACTTTCCATCCCAATATACTCCACCCTTTTATCATTGTCAACCCCCAAGCATCAATGTAACCAATAAAACCATTTTCAAAGAGTAAATATAATTTTCAAAGAGTAATTATTGTTCCGCATTCGCGTTATATTCTTAAAATTATTAAATATCTATCAGATCGCTATAAAACCGTGCCTAAAACCTTCCTCGGGTATAAATTAGTAACTGTACAAATATTTACGTCTCTGCGTCTTGTCTTTCGGACGTGATAAGCGTACACCGAACAGACATTCACATTTATATATATATATATATATATACGGCTAGAATAACTGCAAACATCAAATGATTTATAATATCACGATACTTATTTGCTGTGAAAGGAACTAAGAAATTTGGTTTTAGCGTCCTTCAACAGAAAGTTGACTCAGGACTGCATTGAAAATATCTTTCAATTTTAAACATTGCTATTAACGACAGGAACCGTTCGTCAATATATAAAATAATTACTTGAAAACGAACTCTTCAGTTGCGGAAGATTTGGTAAAATTTTTACTTTACCATGGTTTCGGCTTCACTAGGGGAGCCTTCATTAGAAGTAAAACAATTTTTTACTTATGAATGTATAGTCAGCAGATGGTGTTGAGCGATAGGGCTCACGCTAAAAATTAAAAAACTTTTCAAATTGCAAAATTTTTAAAAACAAGTAAGACAACGCGACCCTTAGAGGTGCGTTGTCCTACTTGTTAAAAAAAATGCAATTTGCAAACGTGGCGTCAAAGAGGGAGGGATAACCTCAACGAGTGGATATATTTTAACTTGTCAGAGACGGTCCACTGGTATGCAAAGGTGTAAAATCACAGATATGCAAATTAATTTTAAATATAATCCTCATTAATGTTATTTTCAAGGGTCGCCACCATATTTTTTTTATTAAAAACATGGAAAAATATCCAAGACCCTAAATCTACAAGCATGGTGGCGAGATAATTGATCAGAGTGCACTAAATACTAAACACAGTCCTCTACCTATCTATCTAATTACCATCCAAAATAGTGAGTTAGGAATTTGTAAAGGAAAGTAAATTTATGACTTAAATTAATACATTTATAAATTAAAGCACACATAAATTTGGGCGATAGTTAACAATTAGTATAAAGGATTTTGTAAATAAAATCACGTTTAAAAGTGTAGTCAAGCAATGGGTTACAAATGAAAAGAAATTTTTAAAAAAGACATCCAATGCAGTAAATCCGTTAAACACTGCGGAATACATGTGTGACCAGCAAATTGTCTTTAACAAATAAGTTTACAAATCAGTATACGAAGTCTAATAGGAATGAAACAAATGGAGCCGTAACACAGTGAAAAATCTGGCTATACATGTGGCTTTGTCTTATCGTCAAAAATAGAAAGGTGGACAGAGGCACTAAGAAATTAGTTATAGGAAAGAGAAGTCAACAACGATCACACGCACGCACATACACACTGATGGGTGATTACTGCAACTAAATAAAACAACACTAGCAAAAAGCAAGCATCACTTTACCAATAACCTTGAGTCGGCTTGATCTGTCGATGATGAATCTCACTGGCGACTGGACAATGTTGAAGAAGTGGTGCCAAAAGAGAATAAATTCTCCCACCTGGGAATCTCACTACGATCTGTGAAGCAGTATCAGCTCCACTATCATGGCAGATAGCAGTTGTCAGTAAATGCTTCCAGTGTTGGCTAGGACATACAATCACAAACACAAGTACAAAATGCAAGTATTGTGCACAAGTTTCCCCAGAATGGAATTACATAAACCACTAGCACGTCGGTACGGCCAGTACGATGGTGGCTGTCCAATCTCAATTCTCGACCAAACAAGAACATAAAACACAGCTGTTTCGCAAAGTGAACAACTGCAACTGAGTTCCTGTCTGGGTCAACATGGTTAGTTTTCAAAGTCCGCGATCCGCTGATTAAAGGTGGCCCAAGTCAGCCCCCGGGTGTATTTCTGCAGACAAGGAAGGCTAACAGATACGTAGAAGACAACCTCCCCAGAGGCGTACACTAAGAGGCTGCGTGATGATAGGAACCCCACGGAATGTGGCTATCTAAAAGGGATATGATAAATTATCAAGTGTTTTTGTAGAGTGCAGCAACCTCAGGTAGTGAGCCTACAGACAGATAGGTCCAGCCTCGCAAACTGCCCCCATAAACGTGTTGCCAGCGACCAGCCTCCCTCGACAATGCCAGCCCAGCTCTGTCTTCCACAGGCAGGGGCAGCGTCTAACAGCTAATGAATACAGTTCCCAAGAACAACAAGAAAATTGTCATCCAAGACACATACTGCAAATTCAGCAAACAATACATTCTGAGGCACACCGTTCTGATGGCTGAGGGGACTGAGGCGCTTCAGTCACGGTCTGCACGGCCACTACGATCGGGGGTTCGAATCCCCCCTCGGGCATGGATATTTGTGCCGTCCTAGTTCATAAGTAGTTTGTAAGTTTAGGGACTGATGACCCCATAGTTAAGTCCCATAGACTTTACAAACATTTTTGAACACCCTTCTGACATACAAGAATAAATAAAATATAAAAGGACTAGCAAATTACTCCCATTACACACAACACACATAAAGGCACTAGAAAGAGAGAAAATAAATGAACAAATAATTGACCACCCGACAAATTTACCGCCTCATTGTCAAGCGCTATCATTTTAGCAAGTAAGAGTTGGTATTTTTTTAGCCCCAGGATCATTACAATCCCATGATTTACTTAATTCAGCACATTGTTCAAGGCTCAATTGCTTATCTGAAAGCCATGTTTTATTTACATCTTCTTGCCTTTCTGGAAACGTAGGCTGAAACTTTCTATGTTCGATGCAGTGTCTGTTTTTCAAATGACTTATCATTCATGCTTAGTAGCCTTATTTCCAATACCGTAAAGAGAAATTTTTATTTTTAACAATTTGCACGCAACACTTTTTGGATTATTTTCATCGACCTCGAAGTAGGCCTATGTTCAAATGGGCGATTTCTTTTTAGAAGCCATAATGGATTATTTCACCAGAGGCCTTTCAGTTCTACACAATTTCACATAAGCAAATGAGAACGCAGAGAGCGACAAACAGCGCTTACGATGATACTAAACACTACACTTGTCAACAAGACACGCAACACTGTAACAACCCTGCGGCATCGTGGGTAGAGGTAGCTGTATTGTAGTCAAAAAGCTATAACTGTCGTAGTGCTGAACACAGACATTGTCAGAATAATGTAGGTGTTGATCTCATGTCAGACGAGCTGCCCATTTACTGGCGATTTCTAATTATATGCGTATTTCTCCCAATGAGTTATGAAACGCAGTGCCGATACATGCCAGCAAATACAGTGAAAGCTATTGCAAGTAATAAAATTCATTACGAAGTGTATTCTGTATATAACTGCTTTATTAGTATCAGTCAGTCATTTTTAATATCTCGCTAACAGTAAACAGAAAATTTAACCATCGCGTTAACGAACCATTGATATTGAAAAAAAAGGACATGTAAACTGCAACTAGGCAGAATATTGCACGGTTTTCGCCGAAAATAATTTAGTCACCCTGAGGTACTTATATTTGAACACACGAGCGAGAAACACACACGGCGATACAAGTTTCACCGCGGCGGAGTGGCCGAGCGCATTGAGGCGCTATGCTGCGATGCACGAGGCCGTTTCCCGTCGGCGGTTCGAATTCCCCCACGGACATGGTTGTTTGTGCCGTCTTTAATATAAGGGTAGTTTACAAGTTTACAATAACTGTAGGAACAGCTCAACAAGTTGTACATTTTAGATACTAGATCTAGATTTCGGCAACCTTAGTTGGAGCCGATATTAAATCTTCTGATGAAGGCACCCTTAGTTGGTGCCGAAATCTAGATCAAATATCTAAAAAGTGCAACTTGTTGGGCTGTTTCTACAATTATTGTAAATTTATTACGGTTGCTGCAATTTTTGACAAGATACGTTTATAAGTAGTTTGTGGTTTATGGACTGATGACCCTGCAGTTAAGTCCCATAAGCTTTCCAAACATTTGAACCATTTTTTATTTTTATATCTATTTTATAAAAATTTTCCCGCCACACGGCAGCCGAATAATTTTTCATAATATTCAGCTAATTGGTTAGAAAGCCCATAGAATGTTCGGGATTCGGCGTGTGGCCGAATATACTATTCTTTGCATGTCTACAAATATCAAAATGTTCAAATCAGTCCCTAAACTTACAAACTACTTACGAACTAGAACGGCACAAATATCCATGCCCGAGGGAGGATTCGAACCCCCGACCGTAGTGGCCGTGGATACCGTGACTGGAGCGCCTCAGTCCCCTCGGCCACCGCGGCCGGCTACAGATATCACATGACTGAAAATATACCCGCATGTTACGTGACGAAAACGATGAAACAGTATTGAGAGTTGCTGGCTATAATGCTGCTACACGCCTTGGCAGTAAATGAGACAGGTTCTGGATGTGTCGTTTTTCTATAATACTCCATGCTGATTCCACCAATTGCACCTGGACGGTTGAAACCTTGAATAAGGACATTGTCAACTGCAACTCCGTTCCCAATCATGTTGAACGTTACCTGAGTTATTTCAGTGCGATAAAGGTTTTTGATCTTGTTTTCAGGTTCACTAGGGACCATTAAAAACCATTTGATAAAATTTTAACGTCATCCAAAGCACCAAGGGCTGTTTGTGCTTTTTCAACCGTAGTATTTCACATGATCACAGCGAGGTGCAGCATTATTAGTTGCATAAAAACAATGACCCATCTGCTCGGTAACGCTTAGTCAGAGATCTTTCAAAATGTTCAAATGTTTGTAGAACTTATGGGACTTAACTACGGGTTCATCAGTCCCTAAGCTTACAAACTACTTATGAACTACCTAAGACTAAGGACGGCACAAATATCCATGCCCGAGGGGAGATTCGAACCACCGACCTAGTGGCCGTGCAGACCGTGACTGGAGCGCCTCAGTCCCCTCGGCCACCGCGGCCGGCGCAGAGATCTTTCTGAACCTTTGACGAACGCTTTAAAGTGTGCCTGTGCAGACACTAACACCCGTTCAGCTGCTTAGCAGTCAACTCCTGCTATAGCGCCAGCCTGAGGCTTGCCTCCCTCATACACTAAAGCAGCAGCAGCTAACATTTGTTTGTGAACCTAAGGGAACGAACTGTTACAGTCACCGCTAGCTAGTCTGACAAACTATTTAAATAGCTTAATGCTTAGGGCAAAGCACACATCCACGCCCGAGAGAGGACTCGAACCTCCGAAAGGAGCGCTCGCGCGCAATCCGTCACATGGCGTCTTAGACCGCACGGCCGGATAGCAGCTAGCCGTGCAGCTTGTTGCGTTTTGAAGTTCTGTACAGGTTCAGTTTTAAAATTCTTAAAAAAGGACTGTGGCTGGCAGTGAGGATGCTGCGAAATAGAAGGGTTTGGAGTGTTATTAATGCTTGTGGGTATGTTGCGTCCGTATATAACTACAACGCAGAAGGGCGCGCAACTCTTCGGGGGTGGGGTTTTTGTGCAGCCCACCTGCTTAGGACACGGTGTGTCTGAAAAGTTCGGTGCCGCGGCGTATTGAGGGCTAAGCTCGGGTGCGTGAGGCCGTTCGCCGTAGGAGGCCGTGTAAATGAAAGGTTGCAAAATAATATTTCAGAGATAGCTCAGAGATGTGAGAGTTATGATGCGAACATGAGAATGTCCAAAACGAAAATAACGTCTGTAGAAAATATACTTAAATAGACTGATTACCAGGTAGGAAAATCAAATAACAGATGGACACTTTCAAACCGCGCGGGGTAGATTGCCTTGTTATAAATGGTGCGGTTGCTTCCGTCGAAGGTCAGAGTGCTGCCTTGGGCTGGGATGTGTGTGTGTGTGTGTGTGTGTGTGTGTGTGTGTGGTGTGGGTTGTCCTTGGCACGAGTTAGTTACAGTAGTTTGTGAGTGTAGGTACCACTGACATCAGCAGTTTGGCCCCTTAGGTATACAAACACTTCAAAAATTGAACGTTTTTGATAGTTTCATTTACTTAGAAAGCGTTTTCTTGCAGGATGGCAGCACAGTAAAATTATCGAAATGA
Organism: Locusta migratoria; assembly: GCA_026315105.1. Classification (NCBI taxonomy): domain Eukaryota; kingdom Metazoa; phylum Arthropoda; class Insecta; order Orthoptera; family Acrididae; genus Locusta; species Locusta migratoria. The sequence continues at coordinate 434,178,912 of CM048747.1, forward strand.
AGGTCAGCAAAGCTAATGCAATGAGCGCTCAGTTACGATCTACTATTTTCTGGAAGAAATGATCAAATATTTGCAAATTGAAAATATATTTAAAGGTTCGTATACCTAAGGCACGAAACTACTTAGGTCATCGGTGAAGAGAGTTGCAAACTACTAAATAATAATAATAGTAATAAGTTATAGTAAAGACAAGACATACAAGCGTGCCAGAGGGAGAACTCGAATCTCCGGCGGTAATGGTCGCACAATCAGTAACATGACGGCAAAGACCGCGCGGCAATTCCCGCCGGAAAGAATTCAAATGTTTGTACAGCTTATGGGACTTAACTACGGGGTCATCAATCCCTAAACTTACAAACTACTTATGAACTAGCTAACACTAAGAACGGCACAAATATCCATGCCCGAGGGGGATTCGAACCCAAGACCGTAGTGATTGACCGTGTGATTGACGCGCCACAGAACGCTCGGGAACCGCGGCCGTCAAAGAATTCAGAACTAAGACTGTCAGTTCACTGGTCCATCATTAGACCAATTTCATGGTACTGGGGTGAAAACTGGATGGATGCAAATTGAGTTTTTAATAAGGTTTAGGCTACAGATATGAAAGTAGGAAGGATGCGGGTGCTAATAGGAACAATGGTCTCCCGCCCGTAATGAGGAAATGAAAGAGAAATTGAGAATGAACATGATGGAGGAAGCAGTTAGAGAGCATGTTGAGATGGTTGGGTCATGCTACACTCATGGGAAAAGCAGGTTTACCTCAGAAACATGAGTGTTTGGCAACAGAGAGTAGGAGTCGAGGTAGTACTTGGATTCGGTCAATATCAGACAAGGTATCAATGTCACAGTTGAACAAGGGATCGTGGAGGAGCTTCATAAGGGGTAATGTGCTGTAGATAGATCGATCAGGTACAGTATGGTGTGACTGTAACGTTGGTGATCAAAGCAGCACGTCGCGTGCCGGCAGGTGGTGTACCAGCACGACGGGTCGGACACGCTGAGCGACGAGCTGCGCTTCTCGCTGCGGCTGGAGCCGGGCAGCGTGCTGCTGGTGAACGCGACGCTGCCGGTGTCGGTGGCGCCGGTGAACGACGAGCCGTTCCGGCTGGTGACGCCCGCGCCGCACGCCACCGTGGTGCAGGGCCAGGCGCGAGCGCTCTCGCGCGACGTGCTGCTCACCGAGGACGACGACACGCCGCCCGCGCAGCTCGTCTACGAGGTCATCAGCGGGCCCAGCGCCGGCCGGCTCGTGCTCGCCGCCAACGCCTCGCTCGCCGCCGCCAACGAGACCGTACGTCACTACTGCCTGGTGGAAAGCCACGCTGTTCTTGTTTTACTCCGTGATCGCATTTCTTTATAATTTCGTTTATTAAAATAACTGGTGTCGACGATATGAATCGTCATCTTCAGATTACACTATTCTTCTGTCCATGTTTTATGACAACAGATTCATTGTTCCTACAAGGTCTCTAAAAATCATACACAAAATCTGAAGATTGTGATTTATATCGTCGAAACCGATTATTATTATTATTTTTCGCGAATTGACCGTCTGACAAGGGAACCGCCCCATCTCAACCCCCTCAGATTTAGTTATAAGTTGGCATATTGGATAGGCCTTGGAAAGCTGAACATGGATCAATCCAGAAAACAGGAAGAAGTTGTGTGGAACTATGAAAAAAAAGCAGAATATAAAAACTGAGTTGTCCAAGCGAAAATATGCAACGTCGAGTAGATTGTAAGCACAGGAGTGCTGTTGTCCTGTGGCTAGCATGAGGAGCTGTGGAGCGAGAGGTCCTCGGTTCGAGCCTTCCCACAGACAAAAATTTCTATTTTTTTCAGAAAATTATTACCTGTTCGGCCGTCCGTCCGCCCGATGCGACGTAACTGCGCCGTAGTATCGGGACACTACGCGTAAACAAACATCTAAACAGTGGCGGACTAGGGCTGTTGGAGGCCCAGGGGCCGACGAAACAAAATGAGCCCCCCCCCCCTACCGTCCACTAGAAAATATATTACTAGAAAACAGTAACTTTTCAGATTTGGAGGCCCCACAGGTCGAGAGGCACGGGACAGTCTAAAAAGAATTACTTTCGACATTTGGAGGCCCCAGCACAAATAGATGCCAAGCGCGCTCGAAAAAAAAAAAAGAAAAAAAAGAAAAAGCCTTCGTGGCATTTGGAGGCCCCTCAAGACCGGAGGCCCGAGGCGGTCCGCCCCCTCCACCCCTCCCCCCCGCCTCATAGTCTGCCACTGTATCTAGACACCCGAAAACATATGTTTTGACAAAGCATAGGGAAAACTGTGTGACTGTGAAACCGTTGCATTCATTTGTTGCAGTTTATGTGACAAACTCTACAGTTTTCATCACCGTTTTGGGAGTGATTATCACATCCACAAGAAAACCTAAATGGGGCATGGTAGAATCTCTTTACCCATTCACCAAGTGTACAATTTAGGTGGGACGACAAGAGATTTCAGTCATATGACGCAGATACCATCACCAGTGTCGTATAGAATACATGAGACGTGCTTTTCTGTGGAGGAATCGGTTGACCGATCTCTTTGCGATCAAATGTTTTAGGTTCCCATCGGAGAGGCTCTTCCTGTCGTGAGGTAATCGCACGGTTTTCCAGTGTGGTCGCAAAACACAGGCACTAAACAGATTACAGGGAACAGAGACGTCATTGAACGGACGGACAGATCTTAATTTTGCGAAAATTAAAATTCTCGTTCAAGGGAATGCTTGAACCACGCACCTTTCGTTCTGCAGCTCCTCACGCTAAGCATAGGACCACGGAAAACCTATCCCCACGACGTGCTAGACGTTGCGTATCTGTCGCATAGACCGTTCAGTTTTCATATTTTGCTTATTTTGTTCATAGTTCCACACTTATTTTTCCAGTTTCTCGATTGATCTGTGCTCAGGTTTTCACGGCCTAACCACTGCATCAACGTATAAGTAAATCTGAAGGGGATGCGTTGGTAAGATTGCCTTATAAGAACCACGCAAATATCACTGTTTCTCAACCTCACCACACTTCACCTTTCTTCCTCCTCCAAAAGGCATCACCTCCTCCGTCTGATTGCTGTTCCCAAGTTTCACATTTTCAACTAGTATTTTCATATTGTTGAGTGGTTCTCTGTATCCATTTCTGTCTCTGTCTTGGCAGATCTCATAAGTGATTCCTATTCTTCTTAGTTCTTCCTTCATCTGCTTGGCTTAACGACTCTCGCTTTGCGGGTTATATATTTTGTTCAAGATCTGCTTATTTGTTCTTTAACGATTAATATTTCCTTCTTCGATATCAGTCTGTAGTTTCAGGGACCGTACATTCGTAATATTGTCCTTTCGATTTTACTATTCCACAAAGTTTCGCTGGCTTCACCACAGCATTATTAGTGCTTTATTTTTTCATTGATGAGCGAGTTCTTTTGTTGTAGATGTTATCATTGATTAAACTATTATTTTAATAAACCAAATTTAAAAAAAGTATCATCTTGCCCTAAAAATAAGGTATAAACAATAAAGAGACTGAAATTGGGGGCGAGGGCGCTGAGCCCATAGAAATTTTGTCACCATAGCTCCCTGAATTCGCCATTGTGTTTACACATGACACCAGTACTGAGTGTATTTTTAAACTGCCGTTCGTCCGATAGTTGAATATTGCACTATCACTTTAATGATCTCGTGTTAGCAGCTGAGTGATGGCGTCGTTTTCTCGCAACGTTTCGATGCAGTTACTACTCTTATCTTCAGGCAAAGCTTAGTGTTTCTATCTAGATCATACCTTTATAGCCGCTACACTTCCGACTAATCTGTGTCAAAGTGTGTCTGATAAATATTGGCCTATCTGTTGGGCCCACGCCAAAAAACTTTATGGTCCAGCGGTTAAAAGGAATCCAACACATTGCGTGAGGATTACGAGCAGAAAACTTTCCGAAACGCAGAGACACCACAACGCCGCAAATTGGCTTATAACCAGAGAAGAATGCAAGCATTTCCTTATATGGTTTTATTTTTTTCCTAACATCATCAGTATATCAAACGGTTTGATGCTAATGTTACTTTCCTAACTTACGCTAATATTCTCATCCAGCGTATTCTAACATCTGTTTAACATATTCTAGTCTACGTATTCCCCCACTATTCTTCCCTTCCACGTTTCCTTTCGGTTCAAAATTAAGCATTCCAGTAGCCTGTACCAAGTACCATACTAACCAATTACTTTCTTTCGCAAGATTCTTTCCCAGATTTCTCTAATCCAGTATGCCTTTTATTGCTTCTTCATTTCGTACTTAAGCTTTCCACTTAATTTGTAACATTAAAAGCATCACATTTCCGTTGTCCATGTTTCAAAACCATACAGTTGTTTCCGTAATTTATTAATACACAAAACAGTGATGTTTTATCGATGAAAGCTTGGTTATCTATTCCTGTCTACTTTCGACAGAATTCTTCCTTAGGCCATCTCGTGTAATGTTTCTTTCATAATGTGTAGTTATCAGTTGTATTGATAATTAACTTGTTGTTCTTCTTTATACCATTTTTCGTCACATTTATCTTTACTGTTCGTAAGCCTTTTGTAAGATTTGGACATACGTCTCCCACAATGGCTTAACGCAGTATTTGTGGGAATTTTCTACGAAGTATTGTTGTGAGTCAGTATTCTATAGGCAAAGAGAAGCCTCCTAATTCTGTGTGATTTCTTACAATTAAATCGGCTTGTAAGTGTAATTTACAGTCAACTGTCAGTTAGGAACACTCCGTATTTTGAAAGTAGTTCGTGCCGCACATACGCAACCTGGTGACCAATTTACAAAGCGGGATTCTATCGCGTCTTTCCTTACAGTTCAACTCATAAAATTTCATTCACTTTCTGAAGTTTTCCGCGTCATAATCAGTGCCCATATTAAACACCTGTTATAAGAGTTAAAAACTTGACGAGGAGACGTGTCTCTGCATGCTTTATCGCTTGTAACTGTGCGCGCTCATCTTCTGAAACTTTTGTTGTATCTGGGCCACGGTTGCTTATGTCAAAGATAACTTTCTCCTTTATCCATGAAAGTTCATAACAAATCAGGAATCACGCTACATAAAATGTGACCTGGAAAACTGTGATGTTCACACTTATCAATGCATGTAAATATAAAATATGTCACAAATGTAAAAAGTAAAAGAAAAAAAAAGAAAATATATTCACTAATGCTCTTTCATATATTTACAGATATATTTTCTGTTCTTTCGGAGATAGCAGTAAATTTACGAATTTTAAATATACATTTCGTCTTTTACAGGACATGAAATAAATTCAGTGGTGAAGGTAAAAATTTGTGTTGGCCTGGGAGTCGAACCAGCTTCGGTCCGCTGTAGCTGTAACAAATTAAAATTTTTTAAAGACTACCTAGACAATCTTTCCGTCCTGCCGAAATTCTCAACATACCACACACTACTATTGTAATGACCTAAGTCCATTACCTCGTGTTTCTCGCAGCTGTAACTTTATTCCCGCATAGGATCGGGCGTATTTGAACATCCGTACGGAAAGTGTCATTTGACTACTGGAAGCAAAAATACCATTATATATAATGTCACGTCTTTCGAACAAATTTTCAACTTCGCCACCGAATTTATTTCAATGTACTGTAACGATAGGAATGTGGATTTCGTAATTGTATATTTAATATATCTATACTGCGATAACAATGTGAAAGTGTATTGTATGTAATCATTCATTATATTTGAAAAGAATAAATATCTCGAAATATGTTACTTACTTCTGCACCCCTTTAACAGAGGAAAGCATAATGCATAAAACATGCAAACAACTTTACCAACAACACTGGTGCTCTGTTGTGTGTCTGTAACGTAAGTATGTCCAGTCTAACGGAAAGTCATACAAATAGTAAATACAAGAAATACATTCACAATTGCGAATATGAATCAGTATCACTGTATGCTGTAATGGTGACATTTGAAAATTTGTGTCAAGCCGGAACTCAAACCCAGGTTTCCCGCTTTTCGCAGGAGCTCGCGTTAACTATTATTCTACCCGGGAATGCCTACTGGACAGACCCACAGACCCACACTGCCTACTGCTCACGAGTGCTGGTACATTCTATGATGTAATTCCCGTACAGGGAGAGAAGTTTACTATATTACTCACAAGCCTTACTGTGGCTTATTTAAATACGATGTGACGTGCCCGCGTTTACCGATATCACCAAGGAAATGTAGTTCTGCCACGCATGCATGTGTGAAGGACACTGGATTAGTTCTGTCGATAAACCCGCACTCTGAACATCGTTTTGGATACAAATAATTATAAGGGAGCAACCAGTTGCACATAAATTTGGTTTATTGGCCGATTTTGGGCATTTAGTGCCTTTCCTTGCACATATAATTGCACCCTTATTGTTCAATGTGGTTAATCCTTCCTTTGGCACACACAGAAATCACGCGAAGAAAAAATATTCATATGGCGATGATGATAATCGTGTGGCAATTATGACCAAGAGACCCCTACTGGGGTCGTATCACCCTGCTTGGTGCAAGTCTTTTAGCTGACGCCGCTTGAACGACTTGCGTGACAATGATGGTGGATTGATGATTAGGACGACATGACACCCAGACTAAGAGAAAATGGCAACATCGCAACCCACCACGTTTCTCACTAGACTGTAGAGGCTTAAATTAGGCTTGTAAACTATTTTGACGTTTATTTCTTATTTTTCTATTTTAATACAGTTTGCAATTTGCGATTGCCCCCAAAAACGCACATGGGTGTTGTTCCTGTTGCTGTAGAAATTATCGTATTTTAGATTATTTCATGTGAAATCTATGAAAAAAACGCGTTTTTGCTACAAAGTCGAGAACAATGCCACAATTTCCATATTGTATGTCAAGTACCTGTAAAGACAAAAGCTACATATTTCTTTTGGTTCCTTACTCTGGCAAGTGACGAAACCGTCATATGATACATCATTCAGTGGCACAGGATACGTTGTTTTCTTCTTCTGGACGTCGTCCATTCAATACTGGTCTGATAGGCCTCCTCTTCGCAATATAAATGTCCATTTGCAGTGTCCCAGATAAGAATCCGCCAATAGTTTTGCATGATAAATCACCTTGAAAGCTTCCTCTTTCCATTTACAAGCAAATTTCCAAGTGTCACAAAAATATATCTTCACAAAATCAATAGAAACAAGTACACGAGTAAGAATTCAGATGATTGCCACACATTTGCCAAAGGACAACGAAACGTTTCTGTGTTTGGGTCGTTACAAGTCGGGTTCAGTATCAATGCCCATCCAGGGACGAAATGTGACATATTTTTCAAGAAAACCGTGCGCAGAGGTTGCTGGAGCGTTAGAGAGTCAACTGATGGGTTGAAGGGTGGCAATATACGTCTGAAGGAGGCAGTAAGTGAGATAAACTAATGAATAAAACCAATTTAAATGTACGTTGCTTGTAGTGGCGATTTTAGCAGCAGCTAAATACTATGTATTTTTGGAGCAGTATTTTTTAAAGAAAACGCCTTCTGTTACAGCAAATGAAGGATTTATTATTTTTACATTTCACCCATTCTCGTTTCATAAATGTTTATATGTTTGTAGAGCTTATGGGACTTAACTACGGGGTCATCAGTCCCTAAATCTAAAAACTACTTATGAAATAGCTTATACTAAAGACGGCACAAACCCATGCCCGAGGGGGGGATCCAAACACCCGACGGGGAACGGCCTCGCGCATCGTAGCATAGCGCCTCAATGCGCTCGGCCGCTCCGTCGCGGCCCGCATTTCGCCTTTTTCACAAGGCATCATCGGTGAGTGTCATATATGATACTCCATATCTCCTTCTTTGTGGCATCCAGGTCGAAGTATTGCACTATTTTGCGAAAAACTTCGCATTTTCATAGTTGAACTGCCGTCTACTGACATACTGCCATACACTGGACACAGAATGGCAGTAGGCGGCAGTCCAACTATAAAATGCAAAGTTTTTTGCAAAATAGTGCAACATTTTGACCTGGTTGCCAGACAGACGGAGATAGAGTATGAAATGCTGACACCCCCTGATGATGCCTTGTGAAAAAGGTGAAACGCGTATGAGTCTAATGTAAAAATAAAAAAAAATACTACTGTGAAAATACGATTTAAGCGTAACTCGTTGCTGTAGTTTTAAACACCATGTTGAGGAGTTAATGAGTGCATGTTTGCTCGGCAGGTGGTGCGGTTCACGCAGGCGGACATCGACGCGGGCAACCTGATCTACGAGCACTCGGGCCCGCTGCAGCCGGCCACGTTCTACTTCCGCGTGTGGGACGGCCGCTTCAACCCCAACTACACGGTGTTCACGTTCCACGTGCTGCCGCTCACGCTCAACGTGACGCTGGGCCGGCCGGTGGCGCTGCAGCAGGGCTCGAGCGTGGCGCTGCTCACGGCCGACCACCTGGTCGTCTCGACCAACGGCCGGCCCGAGGACGTGCGCTACAACGTGACGCGGCCGCCGCGCCACGGCGCCGTCTACGTGCACGACGCGCCCGCCCGGGAGTTCTCGCAGGCCGACGTGGCCGCCAAGCGCGTCATGTTCATGCAGTCGGACATGACGGCCGAGAGCGACGCGCTGCAGCTGCGCGCCTGGCTGCCCGACGGCGCGGCCGGCGCCCCCGCCGTCGTCATCGACGGCATCGACGTCGAGGTGACCGTCGAGCCACTCGTCAGGCTGGGCAACTTCACGCCGACGGCGGGCGCCAAGAACCGGCTGGGCCTGCACGCGCTGGACGCCACGCCGCTGGCCAAGCTGACCAACAGCAACCCCACGTTCCTGGTGGAGCGCCGGCCCAAGCTGGGCCGCATCAAGAAGATCATCCGCAGCTCGGGCGAGAAGCGCAAGGAGCGCGAGCGTGAGGTGAAGCAGTTCTCGCACGAGGAGGTCAAGAGCGGCGTCATCTACTACGTGGCGAAGGCGCTGCCGCGGTTGGATCCCGGAGGTGCGGAGGACGCCTTCCAGTTCGTACTGAGGGCCTCCATCTTCCAGCCCGCCCGCGGGGAGCTGAGGTTCTTCGTGAGACCGGAGGTGGTGGCGGGGGTGGTCAGCGACGCGGCGAGCGACGTGGGCGCCGCGGTGCAGTCGACCAGGGGTCCTCCGCAGCCGCTGCCGGGGCCCAAGAGCCCCGTCAGCCGCGAGAGCGAGCAGTCTTCCGGCACCGTCATGAACAGCGACTACGTGCTGATCGTGAGCATGGTCCTCGGAGTGGTCGTGGTGTCGGTCCTCGTCGCGGTCGTGATCAAGTGCCGCTCGACGAGGGCGAGAGCCGCCGCCAGCGGCCGCGGCGTCCAGTCCAAGGTGGACCTGTCGGCGCCGCCCCCGCTGCCGCGCCCGCCCCCGGATGACCTGCTGCCCCCGGCGCCGCCTTCCCCGAGCGGCCTCCAACGCGGCGGCATCGGCCCCAAACGCTTCGCGGCCAACGGCTCCCCTACTCCGCTCGGTTCGGGACTGCCGCCGCCATCCGTTCTCCAGTGCAAAGTGATCCCTCTGGAACCCGTCGAGTCCGTGGCCGGTTCCGACGGTGAACTCAATGCCCGGTACCCCTACGGCATTGCCGACGAACCGACGGAGGAGTGGAGCAGTTACGATGCCTCCGAAATCGCGTACCCTCCACGGACAAACAACCCCATGTTGCGACGAAACCAATACTGGGTATGAGAGTTCATGGCGACGTAGCACATGAAAATTGCAGTACAAACAGCGCACATCTCAGGGCCAGAGAAACTGTCATTTACGGCAGCAGGGACGTTCGTAAGACTTAAAGAATTTCGGCGTGCATTCCGACATAAATGAAACAAAAACTATCAGGTACTCATAACGTTGATAACAAATTTACTGTCCTGTAACAGTAACGTGCGAGAAACAGGACAGTAAAAAAAATGTAGCCTTCTTTCTGATACCAGGTACACTAAGCAAGCATTCAGCTTCTCACTCGCAACGGTAATTTACAACACAAGATGATAACCACAATGAACATAAAGAGCGTGTACTAAAGACGACTTTTCAGTCAAGACTTTATAAATTTGTACTAATAGAATTTTGACGTCTTTACAAGTTCTTAACTGCTGTCTATTGTAATAGATGCAGTGGAAAAGATTGGGACGTTCTTAAATAAATGTGCCTATCTCACTGAAATCGTAAAGTAATTCGCGAAGAAACGAATGTCAACGAAATCGTCAATTACAGCCCATGAGACAGAGGAACTAACACAACACAGCACAGTTTCAAAAAAGACAAAAGATAGGACTATACGCAACATCGTAAATATTGATGGCAAATATGAATTAACAACTAACACTTACCTTGATATTAACACGAATAACGGGGAAAAGTTTATCATGAAAGTGTCGAAAATTTCAAAGAAATTTATTTCTCGTTGAAGGTAAGGAGAATAAATGATGATACACGAGTTATCAATAATAATTCTAACTTTACAATGGACTTATACGCAGAAAGTCTGAAAAAGTTTGAAACAGACAAATTGTGACCTACACTGTCTCTACAGTTGTTCGGACAAGTGATTATTTTGTTGTGTATCGTAAGAGTAATTATTTTTTAGAATTTTGTTATGCATATGCCTGGTATTCTGACAATGCAGTCATTTAATACTGTGATTACGTAAGATACTGTTCTCCAAAGACATTCAGGTCGTTCGCTCGACTGCTACAGTATTCATAAACTTTTTGTCCTTTGCGGTAAGTGTGGCACTATATAATAAAAACTCTTCCGACTCGTTACACAAATACTGCTTTAAAATATACTGAATTTATTACTGACAACGCAACTGTCATTCGATACTGGTTTCACTTACATGAAACTGTGACTATCGGCTCAATTACAAGATAATACTGTAAAAATATATGATTGTATGTATGAAAAATGTGGTAATGACTTGAAACTGGAATGTATTTTTTTAGGAATGACAATTAGAAATAAATAAGACTTTCTGAAACACTGTTATTTAATAATGATGGCGTTTTTATTAAAAACCTGACTACCACATGCATATAAAATAGCGTAATCCTTTGAGGACTTTGTAGCATTAAATAATGATCGCTTAGTGGGAGAGTTGCTCCAATTGACTGAAACAATGAATGTTTGATCTTAAACAATATCCCAGATTTTATGGCCGTCATCATATTTACCTTTTATAGTTTTCAGGTCAATGCTACGACTTCCATTGTTTTAATCTTTGCTTTCACACACCTCTGATGGTCTGGACGTCAACTGAACATTTCACATTCCTTCCTGTCTTCTTTCAAGAAACCACATCGTCAAAGTATTTGAAAAGAATGTCATTTACTTCAGTGAATTCTATGTTTCTATTAAGACGAATGCATCATTACGAAGTAATATGAAAATATATTGTTAAAATGTAATTCTGTTACGGTAGATGCTGTCTATTTGTATTTCGTTCTTTACATTCTCCACGCAATGGCTTTGCTATTAATTTCGGAAAAAAACTGTCTATCAGTTCAAAACCCTTTTTGGAGGTATCTGTAGAGCAGATACTTATCTTTAACCTAGTGAAATACGTACCGAATAAATTTGTGCTGACTTGTACAGCTTCCTGACAAAGAGAGAGTGATAACCAGAAATTAAATTTCCGATGACTGATTCAAATTCTTCATAAAATTATGACTCAGTTAGCAGAGGTCATTATCTGGCTATTTCAAAAGTCTGTAGCAATGTTGACTAAATCGAAGCAATTTTAACCTTACTTGGGGAACACTGTAGAGTTTCTAGATCAGATAACTGCTGTCTCTTGAGGGAGGAACAATTTCCACACCTCTATTAATTATTACAGATATTTCCCAAGAAGCGAAGATTTCAAATACCCGGTGCTAATGATTTTGCTGTTACGTCTCAATATTTCTAGATTCGTCTACTGATTGACAAGCTAATATCATTCGTGCTAACTATTCCCTTCTTTTCAACAGTCATTAGATTGCTAATACCTTTATCTCTGTATCACGGTTGACGGATATAATTTTTCAACAGCCTTCTCACTTTTCAAACTTTACCCGTAACTTCATGAGAACAATTATTCTTCCGTTATAGTCCACACAGTCTATCATTTCATCTTTTCTTCCCTCTCACTGAACAATCCTTAACAATAATATTAGTTGTTGGAATTCCTTTTCCAGCTTCATCTAAGGCCAGTCCTTTAATGTAGGTGTGATTCCCCTTCCGGCTGTCATCCACTTTCAGAGGAGTGAAGTTTTTAATTGAATGGGGCAATTCAGTATCTACCCTGTCAAATTTCTCTAACATTTATACCAGTTTGAAATGCTAATTTTAACAATAAGTTCTACAGGGTGGCCCCCATTCTTGGATTACTCTTGCCTTTAAATTTATTTGCAGATGGTACCTACAAATCAATGTGTAGTTTACGTATTGCCATGCTACAAATTTTTAGAACATCTTCCCAGTAATTTAAGAGCCGTTATCAGTCAACATATTGTTGGTACATTTTCAAAATAATGACCCGACACTTTTACTACTGCAGTAGCCCCATTTTAAATGGGTTTCACCGGTAAATATAAGAATTCGACAACTACAAAAATTTGTGCTGTTCGACAATGGCCACAAAGTTCTGGACGAAAAGTGTGCACAGTCACAATATTCGTAAGACCTTGTGGTATTATTATATAAAAAAGTATATGTGCAGTAAATGGTTTAACGTTCTGACACGTAGTTGAAACATTTAAAAAACCAGCAATACTTTAGAAAGTAAAGTAAACCAGATCGTGCTATAGATGAACCTATTAGAAACGTTAATCAAAAGGAAAATTAACTTGCTAATTTCGGTGGGATAATTGTGTCTTCTGGCGGTTTTGCTGACGATGTAACGGTATTCCAGTCGAGACTCATTTCCAAAAGTGTAAGACCCAAAAAGCATGAAATACACACGCGCGGCTGCATACACCAACAATACCTATGGCAACCATTGAGAACAAGATAGCCAGCACCATACGCTACAATCTTGTTATGAAGGCTTTGCATGGACGTTTTCCACATATCGCGCTGTCAGAGACCACTCCTGAAACTTAAGTAGATAATTCAATCTGTTCAGTTAAATATGCTACAGCTCGTCGAACTGACTTTAAATTTGAGGTTTTTGTCTATGAAAATTCTGTATTTTGATACATACATTTTTGTTTCTTAATTATAACAACTAAAGACAATAATGTACATTGAAGGGGAATAAGGTCACAGAAGGTTTAAAATGCTTCAACATGCTGCCAACATGTTTGTAGGCTGGATGCATTCTCGGAAGGATGTGCTGTGCCTTTGGAGTGAATCCTTTATTTTACCCATAAATCGTGATAACTTGGTAATCATTTTAAAATTGTTGAAAAAACTTATCACCGACATTTTTCATGTCATCAAAAGTTTAAAAACACTATAACATATTTCATGCAGATGTTGTCTGAAAGAGCCCATTGTCCCTTTTCTTCTTCTTTTCTCCAGGAGTACATAAAAGCCATGCTCACCAGTAACTTATTACATTGGAATTTTTTTAACTGAACTCGGGATGCATATGACCGAGCCACAGTTATCCGGTTAGTATCCAACAGGTATGCTGCAGCTGATGTCGTGCGATTAATTAATAGAGATAAAATTTTTAAAATAGCTGCTATTGTCAGCGACCATTACAACGTCAAAGGATATAAACGGAGCCCTCGGTCGCAAAATTAAAATCATTTAACCTGATTTCGGCAATAACTTCATCAGAAATTATAGATAAAAATAAATCACATACTAAAAGTTACAGCTCAGCTGTAAAGCTTACGTCACAAAATTTAAAACAATTTTTCAGAAAAAGCTAGCAACTATGGGCTGCACGCCTGCACGGAGGCATCAGACTGGTTAAAGTGTTGCTTTTTTCTTCGCTCAGACTACTCAGTCCACACGTTATTGCTTTCCCTCATTAAGTGCAGGGCTTTGACCACTACTTTATTCAATGTTCAAATGTTTCTATAGCTTATGGGTCTTAACTACGGGGTCATCAGTCCCTAAACTTACAAACTACTTATGAACTACTGCATACTAAAGACGGCACAAACATCCATGCCCGAGGGGGGATTCGAACCCCCGACCGTAGTGACCGTGTAGACCGTGACTGGAGCGCCTCAGTCCCCTCGGCCACCGCGGCCGGCCGACTTTATTGCGGCGAGAGCTAATGCCTGAAATTTTGAATCATCGACATACTCTAGACAGCGTGGATCTTGGACTATTGAATTCCCTGACGATTTTTCCGAAATGTTCAATGCGCCCAGCATCCCATGATCAGATTCTATTAATTACCTTTGTGCGGCCATAATCATGTCGGGAACCTTTTTCACTTGTTTGGCCGGTGACAAATAACAGATTTTCCAATGCACTTCGCGTTTGTAGTATATCCGATACTGACGCTATCCCATCATTTCTCTGACCTCAGTGTATACCTGTGAAATACCCTTTCGATTGCAACCTGATGTACATCAGTAACCATCTGAACTCGGCTGAGCTGTATTCTAAACTAGGCTACCTACAGATTCTGTCATTACACGAATGTTTAGCGCCAAATCGACAGCTAAAACTTGAAATTAGTTATCAACTAAACCATCTCCTATGACAACACACCTGAGTTCCATGTCTGTGTTAACGAAAGCACATAATTGAAACATTACATTCAACTACTATAGACGATAAGGAGTTATTTCATACTGAAATACACAAACAATAATCATTATTTAACATTCCATAGCTGACAAAATCATTAGAAACTGACGTCATGCTCTGGTTAAATAAGTTTCATTTTTCTCAGATGAACCAACACGACGCCTACGTAATACGATTTGGGGACACCATAGATAATGTTAACCTGGATATTCCAACTGTTTAGGGAATTATGTCCGGATTAATCTTCCAAAGTTCCGATACTTCTTTAACAGCCCCGACATTTACAAGGGCCTAACTGCGCGCCATGTCACTTCGCTTTCTTGGAGAAGTCACACTGTTTACCCTATATGACTCATACAAACCGGACGAAAAGGAAAAAAATCACATCGTATTACAAAAAATTTCTACATGTGTAAATTACCGTAAACGTAATGAACAGTGAATCATTTAGCTCTTAAATGGTTACTATTTTGACCTAAAATTCTGTAAAAATGCTGTGTTTTGTTTATCTATGTGTGTGTTGTCCTTAGTGTAAATTAGTTTAAGTAGTTTGTAAGTCTAGGGACTGATGACCATCGCAGTTCTGTCCGTTTACAAACATTTCATTTTCAGCTGAAGTACCTTACAGCGGATATCAGTGAACTACGATTAGATTAGAACCTGACTGTCTATTGCTGATGAAGGTACATTCTACTTCAATAACAATAATTAATACAATTTTTAAACAGTTTATTCATGCACTAAGCATGAACCCAATTTTAATATAATAGCCAGAAAGAGCCAAAAAATTATATAGATAAAAATATTAAAGGCCTGCACCATGATTACTCAGAAAATCGCACCTAAGTGCCTGCCACAATTTGCAACAAGCCAGTTTTACTCTACCACCCCATTTGCGTACAGCGAGCGGGAAGAACGAAAACCTGGGTCTCTCCTTAGAAGCTATGATTTCTGTCATTTTATTATGATTATCGTTTTTCTCTAATCTCACTAAAATAGTTTCGTATTCTGTGGAGAATTCTGGTGATTCAAATTTCGTAAATAGATATCGCTGCAAATAAAGACTAGTTTGTTTTAATCATTGCAACCCAAGACGCATATCATATCGGTGACATGCTCTCCCGTATTCCGTGAAAATACATAACAAGATGTCCTTCTTTGTACTTTTCAATGTCCTCTTTCACTTCCATCTGGTAAGAAACCCATTCTGCTCCGAATTGTAGGCGACTGCTCAGGTTACCTACTATATCTTTTACACATATTCGAAACAACAGAGAATATATGACTCTGCTGAGGACCTACGACACTTCCTTGGAAAATACAAAAAATCAGTGCTTTTTTACTCCATGATTTTCCGTCTATCACAACGAACTTTGATCTTTCAGACAGGAAGATACGAATCCGGCTGCACTCGCTTGTGAGTCACATTGTCATAAGCCTTCTCGACAATTATTTATACGGAATACGTTTGATATCCTGCATCGATAGCACTCAATACTTCACGAGAATGAAGAATTAGTAGTGTTACACAAGGACAACATTTTCAGAAATCGTGTTCCCTATGTAACAGAAATTCGTTTTCTTCAAAATAATTCATTATATTTCCTACAGTATATGTTCCAAAATTCTGCAGCAAATGAACATCATTTACGTATGTCTGCAATTCAATGGTTTACTGCTGTTTCCTTTCTGAGTATTCCTGTGATCTGTACAACTCTCGAGCACTTAGCGAGGGTTCAGTCGTGGACAGAGCCCTTGAACAGTATATGACTACTAACTACACGATATTATTTGGGACAGAAAAATTTCGCGAAAAAAAAATAACGCAAAAAGACGCGACTATTGCAGTTTTTCAGATTTTTTTTTTTTTTTTTTAATATCGTGAAACCTGATATGCTCACGAATAAAAATGTTAGGCTATAAATATAAAAACTGAATTTATCCAATATTTATAACTGATGCGTAGTGAATCTTGAATTTACACTTTGATTTCTTTTATCCTCAGGGGTGAGGTAAAATGACATTTCTTCACTAATTGTTTTCCTCTCTCTCTCCTTTTTTCCCTATGGTCACGAAAATTTAACTACAAATAAATAAATAAAGGGGCCTACTTGCTACCGACACTTTTGCCCTAAGAACAAAAACAAAACAAAAGTAACTGTACCTCTTCAGGCGTTGTCTCCTGTATATACCTATCCCAGATCAAACTAACATAGATATACCAAGGGGGAGGAGGAACATGGAGGGGATGCGAAGGTTTATTTGAATTTTTTCAATTTTATGCTTTTTTTCATTGATCTTGTTTATTTATTTATTAAGTTTTCTATGTCTTGTTCAGCCTATCCAGTTCTACACACGCCTTTTGTGGTGGAACATACAAACTTGTGTTCTCGATAATTTTTCCGTTTTCATTTCGTTCAAGACTCTTATCAACAGGAACTGTTTGCTACTGTGTGTGGAAAATTCTTTACTAGTGAGGCAAGTTTTGTCGACTACGACATTACTCAGTATGCAAATTCCCCACATGATAACATATTCTGAATTAATTCTTTAATTGCAGATATCAATATATATATATATATATATATATATATATATATATATATATATATATATATATATATTAGTTATGGGCTGCCACCACGTTTATAAAACATGAAAAAATATTTGTTTATTGACCTCACTTGTTCGGTGGCATATGTTATGGTCAAACATATTTATTTCATAAATTTCTATCCAATATCACAATGAGAGGTACCGTCAATCAAGACTTAAGTTACTCGGTACATCCTCACGTTAAATAACATCTGGTTGCTCTAAAAAAGTAACAATGACTGGGTAGTTTTCAATTGAAAGAAAATACATACTTCAGGTGCGATTTATTTACCATAAACAATACATCATGCCACATGACAAAGCTAACGAAACATTACTCATTTTTGAAATAAAGAGATCCTGTACGCAACAATTAAATTTTTTTAAAATTAACAACATGACGTTACATTGGCTATTATCAGCAAATGACTGGCTGAGTCAAGGAAGAATGAAACCTATTCAGGAAGAATAATTATTCAAACTATTACCGGAGATACACAAACTCAAAGGGCAGATGAAGTTTCAAAATTTGAAATAATAGCTCCAGTTATAAAAATAAAGAGAAAATCCTTCAAAAACAACAATATACTGGCCCTAGCAATGATGCAACACATTACCAAATATTTGGAGCAGAAGATGGGCACGCACAGGAGTCAGCAACAGCAGGTGATGACTGCAGACCAGAGCTGAAATAAAACACGACCGTTTTCTCACTTCGCTCTGTGAAGCAGAAACTACGTTTAACTAACAGCCTCTCTAGCGTCGGCGCTGCTAGACAGACAATGGCTTCAGAATTTTATATCGCGATCAGACAAGTCGCTCGTAGTGTACTTGTGTAACAGTGATCACAAGTGCAAATCACCAGTCAAACTTGCGATACAAAATCTTGATACATGCGCGATCCGCAAAGTGCGAATGCTCAAAGTGAGACTTCCAAAATATCTAAGACAGTTGAGGCCGCCGGAAGCTAACTCACAGGGCAAAATTAAAAGTTCAGACAACAGCAAAAGTAAACCGCGAAATCATGAGGTCCGACTATATCGGCGTCCTCAAAGCGAGACCTAAGTCGATCCGCACACTGCGGAGACCTACAAGCGAATCCCTAAATCTCTCTCCGTGCCAGAGTTCCTGGTCGCGACCTGCTACCACACCTAAGCAGCCAGAGCGCTCCAATTATCAAATACCGAAAATAGCCTGCCCAATGATATCGCGAGAAGCTGCTGACAGATTGCAAAACTGTCAAAATCCTAATCTTTGGCGAATCACAGAGCATTCTGCTGATGCCCCTAAAAGATCCTCCCACACGAGCGAAGTTCTCAGAGAGTCGTTACGTACACAAGTCCACAACCTCCCCGGGATTTTCGGACGCTCTCTTTCGTTCCCAAGCCTCAAACTACATATATTTTATGACCATAGGCACCAACACTCCGCTGTCCCAGACGACGTACTATGTGCCCAACAAACTGCTTAACATTTGTCACGCAAAATAACGTTTCCACAGACATACACCTGGGAAAATTCTGAAAAACCTTTCAGACACGCCACTATGGCGAGGGTACTATTCAGATTTCTGCGAACTTCGTCCTGATGTGGGACGTCCAATTGTGTTGCAGTGGCGACAGTTTGGCGGCCAACCTGCAGTGTGTCTGCAGAGCACTGTCCTTCTCTACCAGTAATCGGCCCTCACCAATCGCTCTATCCATCCAATATCGAGTGAACGGGACCTCACAGGTAACAGGCCATGATAGGACGCTCTCCCTTCCACAGCCATGTCGCCAGCCTCGCAACAGAGAAATTCTACGAAGGCAAATGCCCAGAAACGCTAATTTATGGACCCCAACTTGCCAACTGTCGAAGCTATATGAGAGAAAGCACTCCAGCCGTCCCCTTGCCGTAGCCAGCTTGTCCACTGGACAGCAGATATCCGAAAGAATCGTAGAAAACTTCATTAAGAAACTGCTATAAATGAAGCACTTTTCCTTAGATGGAATACCCCAATAGAAACAGATTCAAATCCAAATAAAGATAGTGTATCAAAACGACACCGAACTTCCCCATATGCCCAGAGACGAAAAGTAAAAGGATAAAAAAAATGACTACGCATTGCTGCCACCTCACAACCATCACATAAATTTCTCATAGTTTGAACGTTCCAGCTAGCAGGCGGATCGTGAAAGACGCTTCATAAATTTTTTAAAAATAACTATTGGAATTTGGGATTATGAACGATTGCGAAGTGACGATCATTGAGATACGTCCAGTAATCAGTTCCGATTTCTCGTCGCAGTCGAAAACGCAATGAACGGTGTGGCTGCGTATCCAGTTCACAGTGTTAGTTTTCGTTGCCGTGAATAGTAGCGTCTGAAATGAGAGCTGAGCAGGAGTACGTCAGGTGACGATAGAATACGTTATGCGAGTCCCCAGCCGTCGGACGACGGACCACATTGGAACCGGTTGTTGTCGGTGTCATCCAACACACAGTGAATGCACAGTGTTGTATCAGCGAGACGGATACGGTGCAGGCGAAAACGGTTGATTTGTTTGCGATTGACGGTGATTACTAGGCAGACTGGACGCTAAAATCGAGAAAAACTGCATGTAGCACTTCCTATGCATGACGGCATATTACTTGGGGAAAGTTTTGTTCAATAAGAATGAGGAGCTGATGTACTTGGAGGACCTCATTGACAGTCCTTGCCCGTAGTATTCCTGAAAGTGTTACGGATTGATAAATGTAGCTCAATCCAGAAAGAAATGTCGGATGTAGTAAAAAGGGGCTGGAATGTTATCTAACTTGACTGGGGATGTTTTAGAGACCGGCGCATATTCGCGTAAAAGCAGTCCGGGGGCAAGATCGCCATATTTTCAGTTGGAAATCTAATACTAATAAGAGCAGACTAGACCGTGCAGTCCTAAGAGGCGCAGTGAAGCGTCCATTATAGAGTACTCTGAAAGTTGCGCCACTCAAAAGACGAATTACCACTGTTATTATTTGTGCAGGAAAGCCCATATGTAGGAAAACCAGAAAATTCGATCTACGCGATCGGGTGCCTGATTTAAGTCAGTCGAAGGCAATGCACCAGGCAGGTGTTGGAGCTAGGCGAGCGCATTCATGTCCCTGTAACGGCAAAGGGCCGATCGAATATTGTTGGCTCCGCCCAGGAAAGTTTGGTGGTGGGACGTGACGAACGGTGTTGCCTTCTTGAGTCGAGTTGCTAACAGACAGGTGAATATCTTCAACTCACTACTGAGAAGGGTGGTGAGCTGGTAGTCGCTGATCCGTGATCGCCCGTGAGGCTTAGGCACGGGAACTATAACACCGTCGAGGAAGGCGGGAGGGATCGTCGTTGCTAGGGAAATCAGTTCACGGTAGATAGCTGTCCAAGTGGGTGCCAACAGACAGCGAAAACTCTTTCAAAATACGATGGGGAGGACGTCAGGTCCAGGGAATTTATTTGCGGCTTCCTCCTTGATAGCGTCCAGGACTTCGTCAGTGGTCGCTTCTTGGAGTTCAGACGTCACTTCTTCCGGAATAGTGCTGGTGATGAGTGCTGCAACCTCCTCGATTAAAGTTGAGTTATGTGGAGCGGCCGTGTACAACCGGGCGAAGTGAGAATGGAAAGCATGACCAATAGCATTTCGAGAAGTTTGTTGTTGTCCTTTGTCATCGAAAAGGTCTTGTGTAAGTGCTCGTCGTCGATGAATGCGTTCTGCGAATAAGTGGTACACCGACGGTGGTTCCTGAGGTATGCGATCATTAGTACGGGACCTCACAATGTATCCCTCTAAACGTCGACGCGTCAGAAGAGCAATGTGTGCTTTAGCACGATGCAAGAGCGTCTGTCGAGCCGGAGAGAATGGCATCGAAGTGCACTCTCTTAGGATCGCGTAGTGAAAGTCTACAGTGCCTGCTTGTCAGGCCTTGACATCTTTACCGTACCCCATCAATGTTCTGCGTAGTGCTGGTTTCGCGCAGTATAACCACCAGGATAAAGTCAACTTGTAGGCGGGGCGACGGCTGCGGCAGAGGGCCCATGTGTCTTCATCGACAGTCAGGGGCAGTCAGGTGGACAACGTTCAGTTTCCATGGGCTATGACTGTGCCACACTCGTTGTCCCAAGGCACATCGGGAAAGATAACACATAACATGCAATTTTGTGGCGCTAATGTGTACTGTATGAGTTGTCTCTATTATTATTAGTTCTGCAGTTTTATGTTTCAGACTCTCTTTCACAGCGCATTACTATCAAATTTGTACCTTGAATCTAAGAAGGTGTGCTCCTGTTGAAATTTCGGCAGCTGTCGTAGACGTAATCCGACTGAACTTCTGTAAGTTATTTAACAAATTTTTGATTGGAAATCGCTTTCCATTTCATCCGTTCCCAGAGCCATGCGATCCATTATGTCTTGTGTTACAATAGTCACGCATTTTGTGTAGAAATGTTAAAAAATCCCTTTTCACAAAAGTATCAGATTTTGAATGAAATGGTAGCACCACAGAAACGAGATGAAGTTGAATTGAGTACTTCTCATGGAAGTGATCTAAACCAATAACTCCAAAAATATGCAGATCGTCGAACTGAAACAGGAGCCATTGCCTCAGTTAAAATGTTGACACTCCTGGCCATTAAAATTGCTACACTACGAAGATAACGTGCTACAGACGCGAAATTTAACCGACAGGCAGAAGATGCTGAGATATGCAAATGATTAGCTTTTCAGAGCATTCACACAAGGTTGGCGCCGGTGGCAACACCTACAACGATTTCTCGTACACAAACAGCAGTTGACCGTCGTTGCCTGGTGAAACTTTGTTGTGATGCTTCGCGTAAGGAGGAGAAATGCGTACCATCACGTTTCCGACTTTGATAATGGTCGGATTGTACCTTATCTCGATTGCGGTTTATCGTATCGTGACACTGCTGCCCGCGTTGGTCGCGATCCAATGACTGTTAGCAGAATATGGAATCGGTGGGTTCAGGAGAGCAATGCTGGATCCTAAGCAGTCGAGATGACAAGCATCTTATCCATATGGCTGTAACGGATCGTGCAGCCACGTATCGATCCCTGAGTCAATAGTTGGGGATGTTTACAAGACAACAACCATCTGCACGAACAGTTCGACGACGTTTGCATCAGCATGGACTATCAGCTCGGAAACCAAGGCTACAGTTACCCTTGACGCTGCATCACAGACAGGAACGCCTGCGATGGTGTACGCAACGACGAACCTGGGTGCACGATTGGCAAAACGCCATTTTTTCGGATGAATCCCGGTTCTGTTTACAGCATAATAATGGTCGCATCCGTGTTTAGCGACATCGCGGTGACCGCACATTGGAGGCGTGTATTCGTCATTGCCATACTGGCGTATCACCCGGAGTGATGATGTGGGGTGCCATTGCTTACACGTCTCGGTCACCTATTGTTCGCATCGACGGCACTTTGAACAGTGGCCGTTACAGTTCAGATGTGTTACGACCCGTGGCTCTACCCTTCATTCTATCCCTGCGAAACCCTACATTTCAGCGGAATAATGCACGACCGCATGTTGCAGGTCCTGTAGAGGCCTTTGAGGATACGGGAAATGTTCGACTGCTTCCCTGGCCAGCACATTCTCGAGATCTCTCACCAACTGAAAACGTCTGGACAATGGTGGCCGAGCAACTGGCTCATTACAATACGCCAGTCGCTACTCATGATGAACTGAGTTATCCTGTTGAAGCTGCATGCGCATCTCTACCTGTACACGCCATCCAAGCTCTGTTTGACTCAAAGTACAGGCAGTTATTACGGCCAGAGGTGGTTGTTCTGGGTACTGATTTCTCAGGATCTATGTACCCAAATTGCGTGAAAATGTAATAACATGTCAGTTATAGTATAATATATTTGTCCAATCAATACCTGTTTATCATCTGCATTTCTTCTTGGTGTAGCTATTTTAATGGCCAGTTGTGTATATTTCTAAAGAGGCAGTATATGTTACACACTGGGGTGTAAAGTTGTGTTATTCATCGTTTGTCAATCTGTGCTGCTTAATTGCAATCGTTGCAATCGTTATCATTCCGTCGGTTTACAAACTATTTAAACTAACATGAGGACAACACACACACCCATACCCATGGGATGAATCGAACATCAGACGGGGAGCAACTGCATACACCCGCAGCATGGCGCGTTAGAGCGCTCGGGTATTCCATCGCGGCAAAATTGAGTCCTTACCCATTGTCATCTCTTTGTAAGAGAGTGATCAATGTGGTTTAATGTCGAGGTTTATAACTGCCACTGTTCATAATGATAATTACGACTGAGAGTTTTCGGCTGGCCTTCTCAGTTGAGATACAGAACCGTACTTAGAATGAAATTCTCACTCTGCAGCGGAGTGTGCTCTGTTATGAAACTTCCTGTCAGATTAAAATTGTGTTCAGGAACCGGGACTCGAACCTGGAACCTTTGTCTTTATTGGACAAGTGCTCTACCGAGTGAGATAGCTCGATTCGTTTCACATTCCGTACTTTCAACTTTACTTCTGCCACTGCCTCGCCGTCTAGCTTCCAAACTTCACAGAAGTTCTCAGGTTCGAGTCCCGGTTCCGGCACACAAGTAGGAGGCGAGGTACTGTGAGAAGGAAAGTTGTGAGGAGTGACCGTGGAGCGTGTTTGGTTTGGATAGCTCAGTCGGTGCCGTTCGGCATAGAGTCGGTAGAGCGCGAAAGGCAAAGGTCCCGGGTTCGAGTCCCGGTTCCAGCACACAGTTTTAATCTGCCATATACTTTCATATCAGCGCAAACTCCGCTGCAGAGTGAAAGTTTCATTCTGGAAAATCCCTTAGGCCGTGGCTAATCCAGGAAACCAGAAAGTTTCAGAACCCTACTTGTTAACTAAGGAGCGGGAAGAATAGGATTTTAAGCCGGACGAGTCCTGTCTAACTAAGATGCACGTATTGAACATTTGTAACAAATAAGAGATTTGTTTACCGTCAATCTGATGCATTATTTGTTGTAAATGGAATAGGTTAAGCTGTTTAATACACCACTAAAGCTTGGACATTACTTCATGGACACCTCACACATCAAAGAACCTAATACAGACGCAAATTCTATACATGTACTTCGAGCCCGTTGTTGCTTCGTCAGACACCACTAGCCTTTCACAAACAGATCTACATGTAGTACGACGTACAGTGATCTGGATGTGTCTCTGGTGCATATATCTTCGAAACAATGAACGCTAACTGCATAGTAAAGCTGATGAGTGCATGTTCTCGCTTGTGTATCATATATCTGTACCCTTTTCGAAACTGAACGGAAAATGACTCTGCATCGGGAACCACTGCTCTTGATAAAGCTGTCCCTACAAAAGTCACTTCCTTTACACGCGTTCTATTAGAAACCAATATCGGCGAATCGTTTTCCGTTACAAATTAGCATTTATATTGTGTTTTTCAGTGACGAAAGGGATATCGGAAAGCGATAAAAATGCTGAAGCCCATTGAGCTAAGGGAAAATATCCGATTGACGACTGTTTCTGAATACTTGCCGTCACTGAACCATCAAATTATTAATTTATTGGCCGTCCATTTAAGATAAACTCTTAGAAATACAGTACCTGTTATTCAACAGGACATTACTACTGCATGGATAATCCGGCGCCACGTGTACAACTGAAAATGCGTTGACGTAGTAACTGAAGCGTCCAATTAAAAATATTAACCACTCTTCATAATCCGATTTGTGGTTCTTTACATAAAGTACTAAAAGCCTTTTAATAACTTCACTTCTATTTTTCTCGAAAAGTCGAGACACGCTCGCTTAGCCGCGCGCCACTTTCCGGGACGGGATAAACGGCTGCTCGAGTTCAAATCAGCGACTAGCGGCCGTGTGCAGGCCAGCCCGGATGTGGTTTTTAGGCGGTTTCCCACATATTTCACTTAGTGAATACCGGGCTGCAATTTAGAAAAAAGATCACGCACATTTGCGCATGTAATACACGTCCAGTTTACAATACCCGTTTTAGCTGTGGGCGACGCGAATGACGCACGAGCGGTATAGCTGCGATCAATTAAAATGTCACATAGGTATTTAAATGAACTTCGTATACGTGCAGCAGATGAAACAAATGTACGAGTACGTTTATTAAATCGAACGCACACGGAAAAACAATCGAAATTAAAAATAAGAATATGAAACTGTTGTTCCACGGTCAAAAAAATGCAGCAGCGAGTTAACAAAGCAACGGTACATTCGCTTTTAGTACAGTCTACCGTGGGCGTGTAACTGATAATAATAAATTTTCTGTTAATGCATTATTCTACAGTAAAAAGAGAGAAATTAAAATACGATAGAAATTGTTGTTTACGATCTGATAACTAAGGAGTAGACCCCACATGTAGGATCGACGTTATGAAATAATATTCTACGGTCGTGTATGTTGGCCCTTCATCTTAGGCCGCGGCGGAGTGGCCGAGCGCATTGAAGCTCTACGCTCCATT
The DNA here is from genome assembly GCA_026315105.1 of Locusta migratoria. Classification (NCBI taxonomy): domain Eukaryota; kingdom Metazoa; phylum Arthropoda; class Insecta; order Orthoptera; family Acrididae; genus Locusta; species Locusta migratoria. The sequence continues at coordinate 434,204,720 of CM048747.1, forward strand.
GCGCGAGGTCGTTCCCCGTGGGGGTTTCGAATCCTCCCTGGGTCATGGATGTTTGTACTGTGTTTAGTATAAGCCAGTTTATATGTTTACGGACTGATTACCCGATAAGCTTAAAAAAATTTGAACATTCATCTTGGTGAGCCCTCATTTATCAGTAATAGACGAAAAATCGTTCGAAATTTTTGACTAACCTCTAAAAGCTTAAAAGCAGAGGAGACATTCAGACAGCTCGTAAAGTCCTTGTTGGCAAGTAATCGCCCAAAAACCATATCGGAATTTCATTGATACTCTAGGTATTTTAATTAGAACTGCTGCAAGTCAGCAGCTATGGTGTAGTGAACAGCGCGAATCTTCTATGTCATGGTGGGAAAGTTTGAATCTCCTCACACGATATAATATTTTTAATTTCCAAAACTGTATCGAAATTACTTTGTTTTTATTCTGATAATTGGTATAAAGGACTTTTGTATTTATAATGAAAATAATAAAACAGAAGAAATTAAAGCGAAGATAACATAAGAAAGTAATTAAAATCACACATACAAGGATTCCGAATAAAGAAAGAATGACGGGAACAAAAACTGCGATCCAATGTCGAAAGGTTTATGCAGTTTTTACGCTAGTGTGAAAAAGGACTATGACATAGAAATAACATTTATACCAATTAACCTTCTTAACATCTTCCACAACATTACGCAATTCCTTACACTCTTTCTTAATGCTGCTGCCGCTGCTCCCTTCGTTGCTGTTATAACGGCACTGGGAATCCCTTCTGTTTTTCTTCTCGACAGAACTGAACAACATTATTCTTCATGGACTTCTCTTTCTGATCTTCGATTACGTATAACTGCGTGATGCCTATCCAGTAGACGCTAAGACTATACAAACGATTAATGATAATAACGTGATTGAAATTCCGATCCACGTGCGTCGATTCTGCACTTTCGGTTATTGTCGGACGCATTCGGTTCCATCTGGCTGTAAACAAAGTTTAGTTCAGCGTTCTATAGTCGACAGTTTTAAAGTGAACTGGTCATAAAATTGTTCGCAAACAGTTGTGTGGTACACATATTTCCTCCTTGGGAGGAGAGTGTGAATAACAGGAAGAGCACGATTGGAGTTGGATTCACAGATCACGCTACAGTCTGAGGCAGGACGGCGGACGCTGCGCGGGAGTAGTCGAGCGGTCTGGAGCGCCACGTTGCGGATCGCGCGGCCTCCCGCGTCGGAGGTTCGAATCCTCCCTCGGACATAGATGTGTGTGTTGTGCTTAAGTCGGTTTAACTTAGTTTAAGCAGTTTGTAAGACTAGGGACTGATGAGCAACGTAGTTTGGACCCATAGATATACTGTAAGAGTACACCTGTTGGTGTATCTTACAGTTTGATTTAAAGTAATGTATATATTGTCTTAAATTTGTTTAGTTCATGTATTTTTCATTTCTTGTATGCTAGAGATATTTCTTATGTAACGTCACTTTCAATATTGAATCATTTAGTGTAAACATGTACTGTATGTGTAAACCCGCATGAATGCACGGACATTCTTTGCAAGTTAGCAATGCGCCAGAGACAAAGTTGAACCTGTGGTAAAGACTGTCTTTGCCACAGAAGTAGTAGCTGTGAGTGTCGCGCTGCTGAAGCAGTCGCGGTGCGGACTCGCCAAAGTAAAGACATAACTGCAGTCGCGGTGCGGACTCGCCAAAGTAAAGACATAACCGCAGTCGCGGAGCGGACTCGCTATAGTAAACACATAAATGTTTTGTTGATAGTACAGAGGCACGGTAGGCGCAGTGTGGCGCGAGTTTAATGCAATTGCAATATGCCTGAGAGGCGTACTGTTTAATGTATTGAAGAAAGTGCGAAATAAGTTTATTTACACTCGATCAGTGTAATCCTTTTTCATGTGTGCAAGAAAAGTAATTGTTTGGTATCAAGTCTATTGTCACCGAGTGTGATCGTTGTTGTAGTAAGAGTACCTATTGTAATCATATCTGTCTTGTATGGACTTCACGACGAAGACGACGAAAGCAGATGAGTACTTTTGTAACATTTTATTTTGTATGCATGTAAATGTAGTGTCAACCCAATCAGAACTTTGGTTCAATTATACATGACTTATTTTGAAACCAGTCTTAATTTTGTAAGTAGTTGTAGTCACCCCATTATCACCATTATTAGATTATGTTGAACATGCAAGCCTGGACATTGACTAACAAGTTCAATCATTTTCAAAGTAATTACGATCAGTTTTAAAGAAAATTGCTAGACGAGTTAAAGAATTGCTAAACGTGTTGCAACCACAGAGACTAGTAATTAAAGTGCAACAGAGTTTGCAAGTAAAGTAAAGTTGGTTTCATTTATTTAGAAAGTAACCAGGCTAACAGTAGTCAATTTTTTTATGAAATACGTTAAATGCCAAACTCTGCTCAGCCAGTTACACGCGTACGCTACCCAGGCCCTGGAACCAATTACAAAAAAAAATATAGTTTACGTAAAGTTTTATAAGGAACTTGAATGGTTTAAACAATAATATCAAAATTATTGAGAACTTTGACTGTAGTATTTGTGAAGCTCATTGTACCACGGAGTTTCACTGTATTGAGCTATTATCATTGCAGTCAGAGTTTATCTGCTATTACAATTTTGATTATAACACGAACACGCCATCACCACTACATGAATTCTGACACATTTGTTAGTGAAGTTGTGCTGTTCGTGAATCGTAAGAGGTGCTAGTTGGAGGCTGTAGTCAATGCTAAGTCAGATAGGGCCAAGCTTAATTAATTACTACAGTGACTGTTTTAAGTTAATTAATATCAATTTTTTTTTATTTATTCAAAATTCTAACTTACAATGCGAAAGTGTTGTTGCGACCCATTAGTTGTGATTTGCTACAACATTCAATAACAAAATTATTATTAGTAGAGCATATCATTACGCATTCTGAATTTTGAGATTTTTTGAGGACCTCCAACAGGCAATATTCTTACAATTGGCGACACTACTGCCAGGATAGTTTGGGCGCCTACGTTTGATAATTAAGTTATCATTAAATTTTGATTTTTTTTTTTTTTTTTTTTTTTTTATTGATTGACTGTTTATTGGATTTGAAATTTGTATATCGGTTGTTGATTTTGAAACATTGTTGAAAAGTTTAAACATGCCACCAGTAGGGCAGCGTCATCATGACGCAACAATAGAGAAAAGAAGGGTCCTTACTAGGAACGCGATAATGCGTAGAAGCCAGGCATCAACAATGGATTCAAGATTAGAAAAAGTAACCGAAATGGAAAATGTACCAGAAATGGAAAATGCAAATTTGAACGTAGATCGACAAGTAATTACACGTGATCAAAATGAGGTTCGAAGAAGTAGTACAGATTTGAGACACTCAAACGATCGCAGGTTAGCGATAAACGTTGGTCACGTAATTAATGGAGAGAAAATTAACATGGATGAGATCGCGGACAATGTTAGTGATCAGCAAAAGGTAATTGACGAACATCAGAACGAATCGGAGGCTAAATGTTCATCAGATGATCTGTCATCAAGTAGTGAGGAGGAACGGAAAATCGACAGAAATAAAAAGGATAGGCGAAGGACAAAAATGAGGGATGCTGTGCCTCAAGGAAATGTTCAAATGTTCAAATGTTTGTAAGGCTTATGGGACTTAACTACGGGGTCATCAGTCCCTAAACTTACAAACTACTTATGAACTACTTACGAACTAGGACGGCACAAATATCCATGCCCGAGGGGGGATTCGAACCCCCGACCGTAGTGGCCGTGCTGACCGTGACTGGAGCGCCTCAGTCACCTCGGCCACCGCGGCCGGCTTAAGGAAATGCAGACGTAAGTGCGTTAATGCAATTCATGCTAAATATGAGCCAGAATTTTGAAAAGTCACAATTAGAAATGAGCCGGAATCTTGAAAAATCACAGTTAGAAATGAGCCGGAATCTTGAAAAGTCACAGTTAGAAATGAGCAGGAATCTTGGTCAAAAAAATCGAAAAATCACAGTTAGAAATAAAGAAAATAGATCAAAAAATCGAAAATCACAGTTAGAACTAAGACGGGAACTTGGACAGGACATAAAGAAAATAGATAATAAAATAGATAAGGAAAATGAACACGTTAGGAAGCAAATAAGTAAACAGGAAAAAAGGATAGATGATTTAGCCACGCAAACGGAACAACAGATTACGCAGGCGCAAAAAATTTGTGAGGAGCGTCACACCGAGTGCAGTAACGAAGTCACTTTGGTTAAAAAATCGTTAAACAGAACCAAAGACAAAGTCGCGGGACTCGAACAGGGATTAAAACACACTGAGGAAAGAATTGTTCAGATGCAAAGAGAAATCCAGCGTGTTGTGGAACATGAAAACAGTACGTGGACCCCGCCTAGAACAGAAGCGCAAGTTGGCAGTCACAATGATGACGCAACAGATAATTGTTATCATCTCGTGAGGCAGCCTGCTGCAGGAAACGTCAGCTTTGAAACGACAAAATCTGTCACCGAAACCAGTAACGGGAATTCGCATTACGAAATAAATTTTAACGGAACTGTACCGGAACAAAGAAATGTTGCGCCATTGCCTTGTGTTGACAACAATGAGGAGGCAAGGCGCACCGAAAATCATAGACGAATGGAAAAGTATTTGCGTAGTATCAGACCGCCACTATTCAAAGCAGATGGCGACATCCATATAATGAAATTTTTGAATCATATCGAACAAACTTTACCGCGAGATTGGTCGGATCGCATGTGTATAAATTATGTTCTGTCCAACGTGCATGAAAGTATTCATAATGACGTTATGGACATGAATAGCGAGAGCAGAAGCTACCGCGAATTTAAGGATCAACTAATACGCAAATATTGGTCATCAGCAAAGCAGGATGAAGTTTATGAAGATATTCACACAGCACCGATCATTAACGCAAATAAATTCAGTACGATGGAGAAATATGTGAAACATTACTGGAATAAGAATAGGTATCTTAGCTATCCAATACCGGAGCGAGCTTTCATTTCAGTAATGTTAGCAAAATTGCCCAGACGTGTGCGAGATCTTTTCATTGTACAACCAGTTTTATCTATAGAAAAAATTTATGGAAGTCTTGGAAAGATGTGATCGAAGCTGGGAAAATGGAGACCGTCCCAACCGACAGGACAGAGGGAATAGGAATGGAACAGATGATCGACATTATCGGAGGGACGAAGGTACTCGCCGTGAAGATAACGGATACGGGCACCGACAAGCGGATACACGGGAAGACAGGTCACGAGGAGGTGATACCAATAACGGCCGACAAGATGATCGACGGCAACGTCATCAGAGAGAAGAAGAACCGAGACAAGACCGACAGGAAAATCGTAATCGAGAGAGGAATAATCGAAATGATTGGAAAAACACCGGAGCTAGGCCCAAAGAATACAATCAGTCATGTAATGTAGACAGAAGTAGAGGAGACGGAAGAACAGTCTACGAGAAACCGGGACCTCGCGACAAACAGGTTTATGCCGTAGAAGCACGCACAGTAGATAATGGAGACACCAACCACGAAATACGTAATCAAAGTACGAACAATCATGAAGAAAACACACGTTGTTTAAACTAATTGAGCGGCCTGCTTTGCCTCGCGGCGAGGCCGCAAAGCCTTTGAAGGGGACTGACGGACCGACGAGCTCAGACGAAAATGCAAAGAAAGAAGACTCCGATAATGAATGGATAACGACAGATGATGAAGACGAAACTGACGTTATATACAAGACTACGAATGTAATTGAACATGGCAAGAATGAACGAACAACAACTGTAGAAGCAATAAGCTTGAGGGCTCGCAAATAAACAAAGTTATTGACGCATCAGCGCAAATAAATAAAGTAACAGTCGGGCCAGAAACGGAACAAGAGTACCATGAAAGAATGTTCGTTGAAGCAATAGATGCGCTACTGGACAACAATGATCAAGATAAGAAAACTTGTTGTGTTCAACTGGAAGAAGATACTGACGTGGAAGAGACGGAACACAGTGACGAATCGGATACGACAGAAGATGAGCAGGGAGAACCAGACAACAAAGCAGCAGATACCGTAACCACCTGTACGGAAGAAGTAGTAGAAAATTATGATTCATTGCAGAATGAGTTTCTTGACCTCATCGAGCATATCGAAATTTGGAGCCACCACGACGTTGCAACAACAGCACCGCAGATGAGACAATGCAATGACATCCGAAAGTCAGATGAACAACAAAAGTTGTCAACGGAAGAAAATGTGCTTAGAACTGAAATACGAGTATTGAGAGACGCCAGACAAAGCGAAAGCAATACATGTCCGAAACTAAAACTGGTAATCGGAAGCAAAGATTATGAAGCATTAATTGATACTGGGTCGATGATTTCGATTTTGACACGATCGATTTATGAGGATGTTAAGAAAAGCTTGCATAGAATAGAGGAACTTCCAACAACTAGATTGAAAATATGTGGAGCTTTCAATTCTAAATTTGTGGAATCAAAGATGAAGATTTTCTTGCCGTTTAAAATCAATCAGCTTAACCAACTATTTTACCATGAGTTTGTAGTAGTGGAAGAAATAAATATTCCGTTGATAATTGGAGCTGATTGGCTACAGAAAGTTAGAGCGGTCGTGGACCTGAAAATAAATATTTTGACTGTTGAAGACCAAGGAAACCAGTACACCACCGAATTATTACCGCAAGTGGAACATCCAGTAAAAACATTTAATATCAGATGCAGCCAGGAAGACATAAAAACAGGTAATGACAAACAAAGGCAAAGAGAAAGGTTAAAAGAGAAGAACGAACGATTTGAAGATCTCTACGGTATAAGCAACGTGCCGACAACAATGAGGCGTGACGCGCCGCGAGCCGGCACAGAGTACTGGAGAAGACGACGCGTGAAAATGAAACACTCAACTGTAAATGAACCGTCTGACTGTAGTTATGTGAATCAAGAGCATTGCAGCGGACGAAGAAATGGGGTACAGCAAAATGAAACCTTATTTGGATTGACACACAAAGAAAGGACACATTTTTTACTCGAAGAAGACGACACCCAAGAGGACACCGAAATGAACTTGATAATTACCGGATTTGTAGGAGAACGGATTGTTACTGTGACACCGGACACCGGAAGCCAGTACAATGCAATCGAAGAGGATTTGTACTTAATTAGCCGCAAGCAGAAGCTAATTATCAAAGAAGGCTCTTGCAATATAAACACGTCATCCATTATACCAAAGCAAAGCGTGCAAGTACGGAAACGAGTAATGCTAGAGATTATTGTATGTGAACAGGCGATAGTGGCAGAATTTTTAGTTGTCAGAGGATTAAAGACCGACGTCGTGATTGGTGCGGACACGATGCGGAAGTTAGAAATGAAGATTAATTATTATAAAAAATATATAGAATGGAATGTGGGTGGAATCAAAACGAAATGGAACTTGTTCGAAGAGAAAGAGAAAACACACGCAGAGATGCAACATTACGTTGACTCTACCTTAACGAAGAACAGGAGACTAATTATTATGACGTAAATCATTCTACTGTTGATGAGGAAGAAATAAGACAAAGGATTCGTCAGAAAGTGGTTAATATTGAAAACATTCCTGAGGAGAGGCTAGTCGAGCTAGAGCAGCTTCTGTATCAATATCACGTAGTCTTTAAAGAAAAGGTTGGATGTATTAAAGATTACAAGTACAGTTTCAAGGTGAACAGTCAACAGAAGTTCTACAAGAAACCATATACTATTCCCTTCGCGATGAAAGAGAAAGTAGACAAGGAAATCCAAAGAATGCTTAAGAATAACATTATTGAAAGGAGTACCTCTAACTTTAACAATCCTATCATACCAGTGGTGAAGAGGAACGGCGAGATACGTCTAGTACTGGACGCCAGGAAATTAAACGAAATTATTGAAGCAGAAAATGACCGACCCCTGAGCATAGACGAATTATTATCAAGATTTCATGATAAGAAAATTTTAGCAGGATTAGATCTGATCAGTGCCTTTTGGCAAATAGAATTGAGTAAAGAATGTCGGCAATATACAGCCTTTCTGGTAAATGGCAAATCATACCAATTCTGTCGCTTACCTTTTGGACTAAAAATTAGTAAGGCCGCATTTATTCGAGCAATGGACCACGTTTTGGGAGAGGAGCTGCTGAAAAAAATAATTGTCTACGTGGATGATGTGGTGATTGGAGCGCAAAATTGGGATGATTATTTTGGATTGTTGGGTGAAGTACTGAGCAAATTTAGAGAGTTCGGAATTACTATAAACGTGGAGAAATCACAGTTTTGCAAGTTCGAGTTAAAATTCTTGGGCCACATAATTACGCAGGAAGGAATAAAGCCAGACTTGGAAAAGATCGCGGCTATCAGAGACTGTCCAGCGCCAGTAACGAGGAAGCAATTAAAATCATTTATGGGAGCCGTGGGCTATTATCGTCGATTCGCAACAATTGAGGCACTTGCAGCGCCGAATATGCATGAGCTACTCAAAAAATATAAACCCTGGAAGTGGACCCCCGAATGCCAACAGGAATTCATCAAAATTAAAGAAGGTCTCGTTAACGCACCAATACTATGTCATCCTGAAATGTCATTAGATTTTTGTTTAGCAATTGACTCTAGTGGCGTTGGAATAGGAACAGAACTCTACCAAATTAATGAACAGGGAAAACATTGCACAATAGCTTTCGCCAGTAGGGTACTTAGCCCAGCAGAAAAGAGATACACTGTCACAGAACAAGAGTGCTTGGCGGCAGTGTGGGCGTTTAAGAAATTTCATCTCTTTCTGGCAGGAAGAAAGACCACAGTGTATACTGATCATCGAGCTCTGCAATTTATGAAACAAAGCAAGCTAATGCCAGGAAGATTAACACGCTGGACGCTATTCTTACAACAATATGATTTCGATATAAAGCACATAGCCGGAAAAGAAAATGTTGTAGCTGACTGTTTGTCAAGATTGCCGATACAAGAAAGTAATAAGGACAAAGCGGACAGAATAACAGATGAAGTAACAGTGATGCTTATACAAAATGTGCCGTTTAAAAATTATCTTAGAGAAAACTTTAGGTCAATAGTGGATTTGCAGAAAAAAGACGAGCGAATCAGAACAATAGTGCAAAAGATCTCCAATGCAGAGAATGTGCATTTACGCCAATACCACAAAAATTTTAGAGGAGCATTATACTTCAGGAAAGGCAACGATGATCAAGGCTGGAAGATATACGTACCAGAAGAAATTATAAACAAGCTTATTTGGTTCGTACATCTGAAATTCGGACACTGCGGACCTGTTAGATGCAAAGAAAAATTGGAGGAAGTTACTTATTTTCCAGATATGTTGCGAAGGGTCAGAAAAGTTCTAAGAATTTGTAAAATTTGCCAAACCATGAAGCCCAGTACAACCACAATGCAAACCAAGTGGAATGCCATTTTGCCAGCACAGGTGAATGAAATTATAGCAACCGATTTGTACGGACCAGTTATCAAATCTAGAGGTGGTTATCGATATGTTGTAGTGGCGATAGATGTACTATCGAAATACGTGATCATACGGCCGTTAAAGAGAGCGACAGCGAAGATCGTCAGCAAAGAATTTGAGAAATATATACTGCCGAAGTACCGTAATGTTAAGAAAGTGTTAAGCGATAATGGACCTCAGTATGTGTCCGAGACTTGGAAGCAGATGCTGAGGAGAAACAAAATCAAGCCGATTTACATTTCACGGTACAGACCTCAGAGTAACATTGGCGAGAGGGTGATGCGAGAATTGGGCCGATTTTTACGCACGTATGCCTACAAGAATCAAAAATCCTGGGACTTATACCTGAACGAATTTGAAGATGTTACCAACAACCTTGTACACACCTCAACTGGGTACGAACCAATCAAGATACAACAGGGTATACCAGCAAAGAACCCCATCCGAAGTATGATTGAGCTGCCAGTGAATAACGTCCGTATAAACAAAAGAAGAATACGACCTTTAGCTGTGCAGAATTTAAAGAAAAGTGCTGAGGCCAGGAACAGAACATAATAATAGATATCCAGAAAGAAAATTTGAAGAAGGAGACCTTGTCTTACTACGAAACAAAAAGCTAGGTAAACCATATGATAACAGATGCAAGAAGTTTTACCGATGGTATTTGGGACCCTACCGTGTAAACAAAGTCAAACATACTAATGCTATGGAACTGGTGTCCATAAAGAACAATAAAAATGTAGGACTCAGACACGTTTGTGACATTAAAAAATTTTATCACTAGTATGTAAGTTGTAATCATAATATTGTAAGGGGAACTACACTACAACTGAAAGACTGATGTGATAAACATGACTTGTAAATATTAATGTATTGTATAACTTGTCATTTATTTTAATTACTGTGTATGTGAATGCGAGATAAAGACTGAAGCTAATCCCCGTTTGCAGGTTAGCACACAACAAACAAAACAAGTGGATGAGAGCTTGGTATGCGGGCCTGAGGAGCGGCGACAATGCGCTCTCGGACATTAGACGTGCCGCCAGCGGCAGCCGCTACCAGAGGCAACAATTGCGTCGCGCGGTCAGCCGCAGGCGCGAACGACTTGACAGGAGCCGACAGCCATGGGCGGTAGCGACTTCAAAGGACACACACCGCTTCATCCAACGGGACTACGAAATGCAGCGTGTGAAGTGATGTACAATAAAGTGGAGCTATCAAGCTCGGCCATGAAGGTCAATTGGGTGCAGTGCTATTTTTTGCAGGTTTATACGCCGATTATGTCACACACCGACGCATCCCAACATATCAAATTTTGTAAATAATGTAATGCAACTTTCTACTTTTGTATCTTATGTAATGCCATGTAACCAATATTACGTATCTTTATTTTATGTCATGAAATTTTTCGTATATGAAATATGTATTTTAAGGTTAACAAAAAAAAATAAAAAAAATTAAAAAAAATTAAAGTGCAACAGAGTTTGCAAGTAAAGTAAAGTTGGTTTCATTTATTTAGAAAGTAACCAGGCTAACAGTAGTCAATTTTTTTATGAAATACGTTAAATGCCAAACTCTGCTCAGCCAGTTACACGCGTACGCTATCCAGGCCCTGGAACCAATTACAAAAAAAAATATAGTTTACGTAAAGTTTTATAAGGAACTTGAATGGTTTAAACAATAATATCAAAATTATTGAGAACTTTGACTGTAGTATTTGTGAAGCTCATTGTACCACGGAGTTTCACTGTATTGAGCTATTATCATTGCAATCAGAGTTTATCTGCTATTACAATTTTGATTATAACACGAACACGCCATCACCACTACATGAATTCTGACACATTTGTTAGTGAAGTTGTGCTGTTCGTGAATCGTAAGAGGTGCTAGTTGGAGGCTGTAGTCAATGCTAAGTCAGATAGGGCCAAGCTTAATTAATTACTACAGTGACTGTTTTAAGTTAATTAATATCAATTTTTTTTATTTATTCAAAATTCTAACTTACAATGCGAAAGTGTTGTTGCGACCCATTAGTTGTGATTTGCTACAACATTCAATAACAAAATTATTATTAGTAGAGCATATCATTACGCATTCTGAATTTTGAGATTTTTTGAGGACCTCCAACAGGCAATATTCTTACAATACAAACATTTAATAATAATAAGAAGAAGAAGAAGGCGGACGGTTTGGACTTGGAGATTGCCAGAAAATATTAACGACGAGAGTAATCCCAACAGTAACGTCTGTTTTTGTAAATATAAGAGCACTTCATTTGCAGGAAATTTTAGACATTCTTGAAACTTCAAAATTTTCTCAAAAATATTCAAATGTTTGTTAATATTATGGGACTTAACTGAGGGGTCATCAGTCCCTAAACTTACAAAGTACTTATGAACTAACTTATACTAAAGACACCATAAACACCCATGCCCGAAGGGGTATTCGAACCTCCGACGAGGAATGTTGTTGTTGTTGTTGTTGTTGTTTAGAGGGGACTAGACTAAACAACAACAACAACATTCCTCGTCGGAGGTTCGAATACCCCTTCGGGCATGGGTGTTTATGGTGTCTTTAGTATAAGTTAGTTCATAAGAATGGCCTCGCGCATCGGAACATAGCGCCTCAATGCGCTCCGCCATTACGCCGCCATTTTCCGTTTTCTACAGTATCTAAAGATATATTTCTCAATAGCTAATTTCTCTTAGCATCACTCTATAAGGTATAGATGTTCTACCAAATGGTGACATATGAAAATTTATGCCGAGCCGGGACTCGAACCTGGGTTTCCCGCTTTTCGCGGGTGGTGTCCTTAACCACTAGGCTACCGGAACACGACTCCAGGACCGTTCCAAACTTGCAAATGCCACACTGACTGCACTTGTGAGTCAACTACATTCATCCCTTAGCACTCGCAGCTTAATCTGTATTCCCGCACCAGGGAGAATGAAAACAACGAGGCATTAACCTACGCTGTTATCGTCATTGCCTCGCTTAGGCATCCGTTAAATTACTGTACGGCGGTTATTGTATTCCACTCGCGAAAAGTGGGAAACCCGGGTTCGAGTCCCGGCCCGGCACAAATTTTCATATGTCACCATTTGGTAGAACATCTATACCTTATACAGTGACGCTAAGAGAAATTCGCTATTGCGAAATATATTGATAAATATATCAACACTGTAAATAGTAGCCATACAGTAATTCTACAATATCGCCGTTCTGATTTGTGGAGGAGGAGGAGGAAGCTTGGAGTTTAACATCCCGTCGACAGCGCGGTCATTAGAGACGGAGCTTACGCTCGGAACGTTTGGAAGGATGTGGAAGGTAATGGGCCGTGCCCTTTCAAAGTTACCATCCCGGTATTTGCCTGGAGTGATTTAGGGAAACAACGGGAAACCTAATTCTGGATGGCCGGAGATGGAATTGAACCACCATCCTTCCGAATGCGAGTCGAGAGTGTTACCACTGCGCCACCTAGCTCGGTTCTGATTTATAGATTATTATAAACATTATGGCAGTTTACGTTTCCTCGTGTCATACCGTCCTGCTGGTGTGCTACTGAAGAATCGTTGGACCTTCTCTTCATCAAAGAAAAGCCTTTGTAAGGGAGACTTTTTAGTAATTCTTTCTTATCATCTTTAACGAATTTTGGTACGGGATCGTAACAATAAAATTCCGTGGCTTACAGCACCCAGGCAGTGCACAATAGCGGTGGCGAAGCCAGGGGTTTTGACGCTGGAGAAGGGCACAAGAAGCACCATACCGTGTCAACTGAGTCACTGACTCTATGGGTACAGAGCCGAAAAGTGAGGAAAAATGTTCAAATGTTTGTTAAGCTTATGGGACTTAACAACGGGGTCATAAGTCCCTAAACTTACAAACGACTTATCTTATACTAAGGACGGCACAAATATCCATACCCGAGGGGGGATTCGAACCCCCGACCGTAGTGGCCGTGCAGACCGTGACTTGGGCGCCTCAGTCCCCTCGGCCACCGCGGCCGGCGAGAAGTGAGGAACGCCGTTGACACAGCCGGCGCTACGACCGGGAAGCACTGTTTATATGTCGCTAAGGAAGCAAATGTCTTTGATTATTATCAACTAACAAAAACTGTATTTTGATTTGCAGACTGTAGGAAAAGTGTGATTATCACCACTCTGAAACAACACTTTTACCTTACACGTGTATTTCGCTTAAATACAGTATAATAAAAAGTAAATAAACATTAATGAGGAGATACGATGCCTATGGAAATGTAGGAAGTATTTACGAGGTCTCGGCTGCGTGCCCATCTAGTCAGTCTGCTGTACGACTTAATCTGAGTCTTCCATGCAGTGACCATGCTGCCGTATTGTTGATAAAAGATGACACGGAAAAAGTGTAAATGTTTTTTCTGTATTGTCATTAATAGTAAACGCATCATAATAGGTATAACGGACTTCCTGTCAGCAGAATACCTAACCCTCACTACTTATATATTTTAACTATCCTCAAATACAAATTCGTTTGAAATCCATTACGCTACGATAACTGCGATGAACAGCGATCAAAGGTAGGACGAATTCCTACGCGCTGGCTCGCATGTTCAGTACAAGGACGGGTTGGCTTAATATTCGCAACTCCCAAATGCAAAGGAAAGTGTGGGCCACTAAATCTACACGCCTCCTACGACAGGATGTACGAATTTCTTACACTCAGTTAATACAGGGAGGGTATCCTTCACCTTTCACACAACTTGGGAAACGAGTGATAGTCACTGGGAGCTAAGTCTGTACTGTACTATTGGATGGATGGATGCTGATGTCGTATCCAAACTGCGGAAGATCTTACATTCGTGTGTAGAGTCCCTAGTAAGGTAGGGAAGACGTAGTGCAACGGTATCGTTTTTTTATCGTAATTAGTGGTGGTTGCCTCACTGAGTTTAAGAATTTTAGTCAACAAGAAAGGATACGAACTTATTTTACTGCCGAGTGTAGTGTGTATAACGGCTGAAATGTTCGAGGAAAACAATTGAATTGAATGTGAGAAGCACCTTGTCATCGAGAATTAGCTTTGAGCCAATGTTTTGTGGATAAAAATAATTCTAAAATGGAGTGGGCTGCCCAGAGATCCGATATGAACGCAATGGGACACTTTCTGTGTAAGTTGAAAATTTACTTCTCTCCAGACCCCAGCCCACTACATGACTACCGTTTATTTTTCTTTCACTTAAATGCCGGGGGAGGACGCGAACCTTCGACGAGAGTAGCCGCGCAATCCGCGACGTCGCGCCTCAGAGCACACGGCCATGCCCGCGCGGATGGTGACTTGATCAGGTTTCGCTTGTTGAGGAAAACGGACTGCCAAATCCTCCACAGAAATTCAGACACCTCATCGTAAGGGTCATCAGCAAAGGTGAAGTCATCATATAAACGATAGGTGTACACACGCCATAGAAATGTCCACTAGTGTGTGACCTGGTGCTTTTTATTTGGACTGTGTGTTTTACAGCGTGATTCATCATTCCATACTACATGTTGCATGCAACATCACAGTATTCATAAGCGTAACACCTTTGTTGTTATTTTGTGTATGCCATGTGTATAAAATTATGTTTATGCCTAGAAATGGAAAGGCTCATAACAGCTGTTAAAGAATAATTTCACTCCGATTAGTTATTGAATTACCTGTCATTGTCTTTTAAAACCTCTGGGTCCAGCTTTAAACATAACATGATTTTCCTCTCACTCTCTCTCTCTCTCTCTCTCTCTCTCTCTCTCTCTCTCTCTCTCTCTTTCTCTCTCTCTCTCTCTTAACTAAGTCCCCAACGTGTACATAAACACACACACACACACAGACACACACACACACACACACACACACACACACACACACACACACACAAACCACGCCCCCGCACTCACGTACGAGTTAAATGTAACTGTTCGTTTATAATTCGCTGCCGTGTCACCGGCTACCTTTAATTTACGGTCTCTGAAAATATCATTTTCCAACACAAAAGCAACATGCAGCCACTAACAAGTGTTTATATTGCCGTTCACATGCACGGCAGGCGCAACCAGTTCAGTAATAAAATTCTGATTCAGATACATTAGTGATTCTGTCGCTTCGGTAATATTAAAATTTCGTGCATTATTTTACATTAACTTTGGAGTAATTAGCCTGATAACGCGGTTGTAATGAACGAGTCGTCGGATTGTAAACACTTTTATTACAAATTGGTTTGTTACGTACCAAGTCATGTACACAGTTTCCGCGTCAAGCGTGACCAGGTTCAAAACTTAAAAAAAAACTGGACTCTGCGTTGTATTTAGCCGCACACTTTGCCTTCCAAGCTGGAGTAGCTATCTTAAATTAAAATAGAGCCTGTTGCGTAGTTTCAATCTTTCGTTATAATTATTCACCACCAGTTTTTTTTATATCGGCCTTACTCATGCTTAAATTAAAAGAATAATCGGTGAACTGTATTGAAATTTGGTAAACAAACACTAAGTGGTTAAACTTTTGAATTCCTCAGTATTTTCGCTAAGATATCCTTACATAAAAATAAACGAATAGGTCCTAATCAAACGAAATAAATAATCAGCGGTTCTTCTTTGATACAGAATGGAAAGATATTTAACACTTGGACTCTTTAATAATCTGTAGTTAAGTTTTAAAATTTCGAATTCGAACTCACGTATGCAAGAATTGCAATGGAAGAAGGTGGCAGAAGTAGTTACAACAACATAGCAGATCACCTTAGTCAACCGATCATAGGAGAAACTGGATGACCCAGCCACTCTGTCACTCTGCATCCCCCTAAAATCGAAAGCCTAAAGGTTTTGGATAGGGTGCAGAGAAATCGCAAAACTGTAAAACTTCTATTTCGTTCTCCTCTTCACCAGGTAGCATAGAGGTCAGATTCCTACCAAAATTCGCTTTTTCTTTCTGGAAATGAGGTAAAGTACATTCTGTTAGAATATGGCGTACCGTTATTTTCACGTCACAATTGTCACAGAATCAGGAATCCTCTCGCCGTAGTAATAAGGCGGCATTGGTTGATTCGGAAGCGTGTAAGGGTCACTTCATTCCGTCTTTGAGGCTGGCCGGAGGAACACCTACCGCATCTTTTTGTTCATCATTTCCAACCATTCCTCCTCCAAGAACTGCATGGAGTGCTGCCGCAACAGAGAAATAACATCATGCAAGGGAATGGTGATCTGTATCACATCATGTTCTCTGCAGGCCTCCTTGGAAGCCCGATCACTTTCTTCACACACCCAGAAAAATGACTCCTGATTCCTCTGTAATTGGAGGAGATCAATATATCATTTGGCTACAGGTATTGAACCGAATGTAGTGCACTAAAGGAGTCAAAGCCGATGAAAAACAGTTTCACAGGAACACGCCGCATTTGACCTCGCAAGATCGCGTTAAATTGCTGAGAAAACTGTATATTTGTTGGGAAATTCATCACGTCTAAAATAACTCCGGGCGTCTGTAACAGGTGGAAATCTGGTCCAGCATTACAACCAGCCGCAGCCATATCTAAAATACAATCTTCCTGTGACTCCCAAAAAGCCTCGGCGCTCGTTGGAAGTTACAAATACGTCTTCCAGCGGTATGATGTGGAGGCATGATTTTATATGGCAACCAAACTAGGATTCACGGTCGCCTTATGTGAAGTGGCGGCTCAGCATCTTCAACGCAGAGATTATGTGAGACTTATTCTGAAAGCCCCAATAGCCAGGCGAATGCTTTCGTGATGCATCATACCCAACATCCATAAATAAGAGAATTTTGTAGAACTTTACAACATACACCCATAATCATGCCGAGATGACATGAGGCTGTATGAAACCTAAGGAAACAAGTCCTGTCTGCTCCCCATGAATTGTGACATATATTTTAAAATACCCAGTGCATTGAGGCACCATATTTTCGGTTATTAAGGTCTGGCAACCTTGTAAGCTTCCAATCAAATGAGAAGAGCAGTAACCTCACCGTGTCTTTAACGTTATGAATAGTGTTCCACATCCTCAGTTCAGTAAAGTTTAAAACAGACTGGGAGCACTAGAAAGAACGCAATCAGCCCTTTCGATTGAAAACTTACAACCAGTCTTCTCTGTCCATACACCCAACAGTAGAATAGTTACAAGTGACATGTTATCGTGACAAGCCTTGTTGGAGAATGAAACACAGAAAAGTAATCAACGAACAAAGAACACTGGTCTGGAAATTTATCTACATAATAGGCCTAGTGTTAATTGTTATGGCAAAGTCAGTCACACCTAGAACACTACCTTGAGGGACAGCCTTCTTCTACTCAAAGCAATCAGAGAGGACGTCATCTACTAGATTCCGAAAGTAACATGGCAAGAGGAAAAGATATACATTCACGTAAATCGAAGTCATGGAGCTGCCTGTTGATGAGATAATACCACGTTGTATTACAGGGCGCCTCGAAAATGAAAAGAATAGTATATGTACTGAGAAAATGATGCCGACAGACGAAAGCCTGTTGTTTACCCTCCCCACTGGATGACAACATTATGAATGGTTACGTGATATCTCCTGAACTCACACGGAATGGAGTAAGAAGCCGCCTAGATTCTAAGATCCAGACAAGGAAACCGCTTCAATATCTCCCCCACAAAGCTACTGAATGCAACACTACAATTACTCAGAAAAATACTTTTTTCAGGTTTTAAAAGAGGAAGTATAATTGACTCTAGTAATAATACAGGAAAATGACCTGACCCCAGGTGAGATTAAAAAGGGCGAGAATTTCCTTGTTTCATTGTGTGCAGTTTCATAGAATACTGCAACAGATCCTATCATGACCAGGATATGTCACATGACCCATAGATCATGCAAAATCCAGCTCCCAGATAAAAAAGGTCATTGTACCCTTCATCAATAGTGGATATGAAGATCAAATTGCCCTTCTTCATAGCCACTCTGTGGAACTGGAAAGGAGTGCCTGTGACAAAATAGGCCACCATAGCTTAGAAAATATCTCGTGGGCTGGTTTGGAGTGGAGATGGGCAATCCGCTCCTGAGCTCATTCAAAGAACCAAATTCCTCTAAGGAGTGAGTGACGAATTAATCCAAAAACAGGAGTTATAGCTCGAAAATGTTCAAATGTTTGTAGAACTTATGGGACTTAACTATGGGGTCATCAGTCCCTAAGCTTACAAACTACTTATGAACTAGCTAAGACTAAGGACGGCACAACTATCCATGCCCGAGGGGGGATTCGAACCCCCGACCGTAGTGACCGTGCAGACCGTGACTGGAGTGCCTCAGTCCCCTCGGCCACCGCAGCCGGCTGTTGTAGCTTATCTGAACTGAAAGTCTCTCTGGTGACAGCAATGAGCTGCATCGACACACTACGCCTCATGCTTAAGAAGTTTCCCAAGCTACAAATTAATGTGATATAGACCAACTGCAAAAAATGAGCAGCTAAACAAATGCAGTGCCATCACACTGCGAGACGAGAATCGGTGATTCGAGAGTTGGCGAGCCGCATAAGCAGCAGGATTCAGTGAGCGCGAGGCTCCCGAATCCCACTGGCTCACTGCTGTCCACGATTCCGACGATTGGGCTGATAGGACCGCCAGCTGAGTCGACGGTTCACCGGTTCGTCTCTCCCCACCACACTCCCAGCTCGGCTAGCCTCCTGAGCCGCCTGTGTGGCTCGCTGCTCACTGTTCCCCCCACTCCTCAGGCAGGCCACATGAGATGGAACAAAGCGACTCCATGCATCAATCTGTTCTCTCAACTCCTGGCGTTCTGATAAAGCTTGCAGCTCGCTTTCTGCAGCACCTCTTTGTCTAAATTAGACTTTAGCAGATTTTGTTTGTCATGATAATAACAGTGTACAGTCGGTGACAGAATTCGCGAGACCCCTCGCCTAATCGCTATACACAACCGCAAAGTTCTGCTGCTTGGTGGGATGTATATACAGCTAGGCAACACGATCGTACATACTGTCGATTACCCATCTGACACGAAATCTGAGAGGGAAAAATATTCCAGTATCGCAGCCAGTTGTAACAACACGCGTGCTTTCTATGCGACGTGAAGGCGACTTCGAAAACTGATTTTAGAAACTGCTTTGCGTATTAGCAGTAGCGTTTTAAGCTGTTCGCGACCGACAAATTCCTTTCCTCATTTCTTTTCTTATAGTTTCAATGAACAAAGACAGCAATTAGAATTGAGATGCTGCAATCCGTGAATATTTTCGGACGTTACCGACACTTTCAAATGGAAAAATTGCATGCATATCATAGAATTAATTCAATTACATGAATGGACTTTGTTATGAAGATAAGTGTTACATCATGGTGCATCATGTTCCGAGTATCGCTGACGGTTTCCGCCCACCGCCTCGGTTGCGCTATAAAGACAACCGTTTGGCGCCGCAGATCACTGATGGTATTTCCGAGAGTGAAGGTATCGTGTCATTTCCACTGGTTCTCTTTCGGTTGATGTTGCAACTAAGATATCAGCACAAATTAAACAAACATAAGCCAGCTGTGTCACCACAAATTACAGTTTTCCTCAGATGTTTGGTACTTTTCCATACTTCTTGTCTTATTGAAATGCCTAATATTAAGCATTCGACAACATATTGGGCTATTATAATACCAGATACGATTATATCAAATGAATGTGCAGAGAAGCAAACAAATGATAAAGATAAGCTTATTTATCTCGCCAAATGGCCAACTACTGATCAACGAGCGACAGTTCGATTACTGACTCTTTCGCATTTTTCTTCTATTTTGAAATATGGCTCATTATGTTTCTCACGTAACAATAACAAACACACATGACAATTGCCGCGGTGGAGTAGCCGAGCGGTCTAAAGCGCCTCGCTGCGGAGCGCGCGGTTGCTCACCGTGGAGGTTCGAGTCCTCCCTGGGGTATATGTGTGTGTGTGTTTGTCCTTAGGTTAATTTACCTAGGTTTAAGCAGTTTGTAAGCTACGGACTGATGACCACGCAGTTTGGTCCGATAGATTTACAGACATTTGAACACATGATAATTGAGTAACAATCTGTATCGCAATTATTGTGAGGAAATTATTATTCCGTAACCATGAAAATATATTGATAATACTATATGAAACATGTGCAACAGAGAGTTGTGTTGCATCAAATGAATTTCTTTAAACTATCGTATCCAACACATAATTGTATTTTTATTCCGTTTCTTTCAATAACGACACAAAAGCTACGTTTTTCGTGCAAGCAATATTAGGAATATTAAATCGCTGTGACATTCAAATCCGTAGTCGTTTAATATAATCCTGTTTGGATCCAGACAGTAGTACGACAACAAGAATTCCGAATACTGGCGAGCTCGTTCGCCACTTGGCTTACCCAGAGGTTAAAGTTATCTTTTGGTGTGAGTTGGTCACTGGCGAGTATCGAAGACGATATGTTTCGCATACTAATGAAAAATATAAACCCGCCAAACCACCCGCACCTAGTAATACATCATGCAGGAAGTAGACGTCTGAACAATCACCTTAGAATGAAGTCGGTCATCTATTCAAAGAAGCAGGCATTAATTTGATAATGCAAACAGCAAAAACAAGTAGATTGAATAATTTGTAAAATCTCAAAAGTTTTGTCCCCTATAAACAACAACAATAACAAAATCTCAAACCTAAGAGTCGACTTTTGGTGATTCTCCATCGTAGCAATTAGAGGAGTGAAAGATTCTAAAGCTAATTCCTTGGTTTTAGAAGCCGCAGCCGTTTATTCTGTAGTAGGACAGCATTACACACCGGTGGGTTTCAGTTACTGTGCAGAATACAAAACCACGGTTTTTCGTCAAAAGCGTGCGTAGTTTCTTGCCACTTATGAATAGGTAGTAGACCTATGTTCCTGCACAGATTCGATAAACGGCTATGCTATATTATGTGTGGGTGGCGCCGGCATAAATGCGCAGATGAGTAACTTCTTAAGTACGTTTCAGTAATTGGAATGGAATATTTTTCGGTGCTCAAGGTAACAAACATGATGTAATATTGCGTTTAAAATCTGACATGCAAATACAAAATCAGCATTCATCTTACTTCCTTCAAAAATAAAATGGCGGTGAAATTTTGAGAATGCAACAACGAAATTGACTGATTATTTCATGTAGTAAGGCACAATTAAAAACTCTGCATTTCATAGAAATAACTTGTACAATAGAGTAGTCCAAATTGTTTTAAAAATCCGTTTTTATCAAGTTTAATCAGAGTGGAGTAAGTTACTTATCAAAATGTGTGGAACACGATGCTCTAAGAGCTGGAACAAATAAAAGTAGTACAAACAACGAAGGTGATCGGGAAAACGTAACGGAGAGAGAATATGTAAAAATTGCCAGACTCTAAAATTCAAACCAGGAGTATGAGAAAATATTTATGAACTGTAAATAAAGATTAAAAATCTCTGCACTTAAAAGACGCATTTGTTGTCTGTCTGTCTGTTCTCTTATAACTCAAGATCCAGACAACCAAATAACAAGAAATTTGATACACGTAAACAAAATTACATGGGGAAGGTTCTTAAACAGGTTTCGTTCCATTTTTTGGGAAACCAACCGGAAAATTTGAAAAAAAGTGTAAGTGCGTTTCCAATGTGTCCATGTAAATCTATATCTTCGCACTGATCACGATGAAATTTTGCACAATTGACCTTCAAAAAAAGAGGAAGGCACCCGTCTACATAAAATTTTGTTAAGTCTATGGTGGAGGGCACTTATGGATTTCGCCAAAATCCACAGTTTTGCTCTGATCTTAATGAATTTTTGTACAGTTGACCTTGATCGCTCTAACATGAATGTACCCCTTTTAATACAAATAAATAAACGATTTTGAACGCTTCTACAAAAAACCTTATTTTAAATCCCGGCAAAGGCGGGTACTTGCAGCTAGTTAAGAATAAAATGTCACTCAGATTTGTTACTTTAAAATGAGTAGGCTACTCTGCTCGCCTAAATTTCTTTCCTTTCAGAATAACTGGCACAATGAGTCACGTGATCTTAGTCGTCCTTCTCATGCTCGAAATGTCCCACATTGTGTTTTGAAAAAAGTTGGACGCCTTACTTTCAACAAGTGCGATTGTGAAGATCAAACAACAGATGTAATGATCTTGCAGTATTACCAATTAAACTGCCAAAATGAAGTTATTTATCTCCTATTCGTAGTCGTGAATGCGTCATCGTTTTATGCTGATACAGAGCAGTTATAAAGTACTAAGTCGTAGTAAAGCACGCTTGTCATCAACAAGTTTACAAGTCGCCAAGCTCAGAGCGGCGATTAAGTTGCGCCCAGGTTGCGCCTCGTACCTTGTCCAAGGAAATAGTCGCGTCCGCTACCTTTGGCAACAACATAAAGAGTCAAATTAAACTCGGCCGCTTTGCAAGTTCTTCCACATCATCCGCATATAGTAAGCGCGCAAAAAAAAAAAAAAAAAAAAAAAAAAAAAAATAAAAATAAAAAAAAAAAAATGGACAAGAGTCAGTCACGTCGCCTTTTACGTATGGCACAATACCGCGTCCTACGTGAGCTGAATTTAATCTAAATCTAGCCAATGAACACCCCTGATACTTAGAGACTTTTCGGAACAAACGGATCGCAGCGTGACGGGGCAGTGAACTCACAGAATCACGGCTGGTGCCTGGTATCAGCGAGTCGCGAAGCCCGCAAACCATGTGCCGCCATCTCATGTCACATCTGTTCCGTCTGTGGAGGACTCGGAGACCCCGGCAGTGCAAAATTAATTCCACCCAGCGCCCCCGGGCCCGCACACTGAACCACAGGCAGGCCTCGGCGGCTCCTCTTTCCCGTAAGGCTAACACACATTGATCCACTGTGGATAGCAGCTCCCATGCCTCGGCTGACCAGGTGCTCTGCTAGCTCGAGCTCACAATATTATTTCTGCATGATCTCCTTGCTAATTGCTAACTACATCTCGGTACCTTCATATCATATGTACACTGCAAATCGTGCCGTCAAGCTAATACTAATGGTTTCATAGTAAAAAAGACGAAATTATACTCATGGATCAAGTTCCTGTCACAGATTTACATGTTCCCCTCTCCAGTGAACTATTTCTCAATTACAACTTGTCAATAAAGTGGAAATGTAGCGAGAGAATGAAGGCTGCCCTCTTGTTAGACTGGGTGTTGTTACTGCCCAGTGATACACTCGTCCACTGGTCGCTGGTAGAGGCAATTTAGAAGTATCTATCTCGCTCCCACGAACAACTAGGAAAGTGACCCCTCGTCTTGTGTGAACGGTGACACGCAAATGCGGCGCGGCGTGAGAGCGTGCGAATCAGCGGCTGGTGCAATGCGAAGGCGCTCTAGTCACTGTCTGCACGGCCACTACGGTCGGGGTTCGAATCCCCCCTCGGGCATGGATATTTGTGCCGTCCTTAGTCTTAGCTAGTTCATAAGTAGTTTGTAAGCTTAGGGACTGATGAACCCGTAGTTAAATTCCATAAGCTATACAAACATTTGAACATTTTTTGCAGCACTATCCTACGTGCGCAACCAAGTCGCATGGCGGCTGATCCCAATACATGACGGAAATCACTTTTTCGAGTTTCTTGCTGTCTAATATACTGTATGTGTACGAAACAAAGCTACATCGCACTCTGGAATCAGTTTTTCGATAAAAATTCTGCTTCTCCTGGAAAAAAAATGTAAACCGCCTCTTTCTGTTTTGTGCGTTTTCCTTGACATATTGTCCCGTTGACAATTGCAGGTGGTCCGGAATTCGAAGTCTGGTCGTTAACATACCACAACACTTTACATTTAGAACATATGTATTTCTAACACAAGCGTACACTCAGTACAGATTGTCTCCTGCTTGGAGTGCTCCACTATTTATACATACAAAAAATTATCTGGAACTTACAAGTACATCAAACATAAGAAACATGTAGAACATTCCAGAAATAGTAAATACAAACAAATAAATTTTTCTGCTCGTTGCGGGATTTGAATTGGGGACTGCAAGCATAACGTTGTGCGATGCTAACCACTGCAAGATGCGTTTCGTTCGAAGACTCGCGGCAATATGGTACTTGTCACTCTATTCCGAGGAAACTAATTGTCACATATCACTGAGTTTTGCAAATCTTACAGGCTAACACAACAGCAACGGTGTCTGATTTTTCGATATTCTTCATAGTTATTAAGGGGCATAATTTCCAATTAACCTGTTACATAACATTTGAAGCGTTTGCAGAGAAAAGTATAGTCGCTGACTACTTTTCGTTTGGTTGACTTTAGGTTATACATTACTGCGTACGAAATGTAGTCAACATTGTGAAATTGTTTTTAAAGCTGACATTCGCTCCAACATAGGAAACAGTATGTTGTAATTTGAGGGCACTAGCTCCGCGCTCTGTTTCGGCGTGTCATGTTCATAACTACTGAGCCTCTAAATTGCAGCTTATTCAGTCAAAATTAGTAATAAAGGACATGCCCGAGCTAACAGAAAACGAATTTAAAAAATAGCATAATTTATCTGCGACATATAACAAGTCTCTAACTCATTTTAAAATACTGACGGCAAACAAATTCAGATTAAAAAAAAAGGACAGTAAATCTGGTTCTATGTATTACAGTTACAAATATGGGATTGCAACCTGTCACTTACAAGTTCATAATAGTGACTGTAGGGTTCTACGAAAAGAGAAAGATACCAGTGTTTTTGTTGAATGCTCCTTCGGACTTACAATAGAAAAGGGAAGACTACAATTACCAGAAGAAGTTTCGACAGGATCCAATATCAAGTGTCCATATGTTTTCCTAGGCTATGCAGCATTTTTCCTCTGAAGAAATATTTAATTAGATTTTTTCCAGAAAGAACAAAGTAGAGGACGTTACAGATGTTTACATTTGTTGATTATATTGTGCAAAATCAAATGTTCAAATGTTTGTTAAGTTTATGGGACTTAACTACGGGGTCATCAGTCCCTAAACTTACAAACTACTTATGAACTACTTACGAACTAGGACGGCACAAATATCCATGCCCGAGGGGGGATTCGAACCCCCGACCGTAGTGGCCGTGCTGACCGTGACTGTAGCGCCTCAGTCACCTCGGCCACCGCGGCCGGCATATTTTGCAAGAATGGCAATAGAATGTTCATTTGGTTCTATAATATCTAAATTTAGATTTTGTATAAACTTATGCAAACCAATGGATAATATGCAGTATACATTGTGAAAGCTATATCATTATTGCACATCATCATCCGTGACCTTCAATCAATTAATGACGATGAGGCTGCATTTTTCCAAGATGCAAAACGAAATACACCAAACGTAGAACAAGACTGTTTTCAAAAGAGATAAAATGCTTCTTTCGGAGCAGCCATAGAAGTGCGAGAAAATTTTAATTTTATTTTTAACAAAATCCCGTACGAAGAATGTAAACTTTACTGTTTAATAAATTTGCTATATTTTCTGAATTGTAGTCGTAGTTATTTTGAAAAGTGATGAAAATTGTATACGAGTAATGTAAATACTGCTTAGTAATGAATGTGTAAAAAGGTCATACTTGTAGTACCCGTTTTTAACGAGAGAGAAAAAAGTTAATTTGGCTTTTGAATAAAATCTTTTACAAAACACGTGAACAATACACTTTAATATATGAGTGTTATATGAACTTACTGGTAGTACCAATTAATTTGACAACTTCGGAGCATTCACGGTACGACAATAAACGGTTTCATAATTCTATATTGCCACACAACACAGAACGTTCTTAAACGGCATCGATCAAATTTTCAGATATTGTGACTTCAAATGCCAGGCACAAACGGCGCCCGCTTCGTGAGAAACTATCAAACCGGTTGATCGCGTCCGCTTCGCAGAATCGCGTATTACACCAACACCACCTAGAAGACAAGCCTCACAACAGCCCGTGCCACGTCACACTGACCAGCCAGCTTACTGGCTGCCTGCCACGAGGCAGTGGGCGTGCCCTAGTGGCCAGCCATTCAGCTGGCGGCCGCGGCCTGGTCAGTGTGGCGTGGCACGGGCTGTTGTGAGGCCTGTCTTCTAGGTGGTGTTGGTGTAATACGCGTCCCCCCCCCTCGCAACCGCGGCAAGTAGGACAACTTAACTGTAGGCCATTTGTTTGAAATTTTCGCGCAGTCGCAACAGTTCGCTGAAGTAGGACGCTGCCTAAGAGTCCACCCAGACTTAACCCTGCTTGTATCAGTACAAATTATACAAGTGATTTGCGCCAGTAAAAGAAAATGTTCAAATGTTTGTATAGCTTATGGGACTTAACTACGGGGTCATTAGTCCCTAAACTTGCAAACTACCTATGTACTAGCTTATAATAAAGACGGCACAAACATCCATGCCCGAGGGGGGATTCGAACTCCCGACGGGGAACGGTCTCGCGCTTTGCAGCATAGCTCTTGCATGGGCTCGGCCGCTCCGCCGCGGCGCAGAGTATCCATGTAGATGTACAGCCGTGTGGAATGGCCGTTTGGCTAAAGCATCATTTTTACAGATGGCAGCATATAAAACGGTCTACATATTATTAAAAGGAACCCTAATCAGAGACCCCCATAATAAAACACAACAACATCAAAATACGCAGACAACACAATACACGTTATCTTGGTGTCCAATTGGACGATCGCTTGACCTTTAATGTACATATACGACTGACGACCGACAGGGCCACCAAGATGACACAAAAAATTGCCAGGCTAAACACCACAATGTACAGACTACCTACACAAACACTACGTACATACCACATAGCCCTCTTCGAGTCAGTAATCTGCTTCGCGGACAGTTGATGGGCACAGCGTCTGGCACTACAGACCAATATTGCCAGTGTTAGAGGCCAAAGAAGTGTCCTATTAAGGCTAACTGGAGCCTTCAACACTACCTCGGACGAAGCACTCTGCGTGGTACTGGGGATACCACCAATAGACCTTACCATACGACTAAGAGCTGCTATGTACTGCCAGGTCCACGAACTTGTTGGACAAAAGATAACAGAACGGAACCAACTAATTAAGTAAAGAATGGACACATGGCAAAGCGAATGGGATAACTGCGAGAAAGGACGACGTGTCTATGACTTTTTCCCGAAGAACGTCTTCGAATGGGTCATATCTTTCCAGCCGGGGTATGATCCACTTCTTAACGGGACACGGCCCCTACCCCACACACCTCATACGTGTGGGTCTCAGTGACAATCCGTGCTGTACGTGTGGAGAAATTGGGACCCCAGAACACACTGTCATACACTGTCAGCTCTACAAAACACACGCTTATACCATGTTTGACACGACTAAAGACCTAAACGAGATAAGAACGGATGGGACATAATGAACAGGCTGACGGGCGAAGTCCCAATACGAAAAAAAGACGAGTACAGACAGAACGTAAAACGTAATGCAACACGAAATGCCCACAACAGAAGGCAAAACACTTATGATGAATTTGACACTGAAAACGCAAACAATGTAGATTACACACCACAGATGACAGCCCCGACACAGATGACGATATAAACACATGCGAAATGTAAATTGCAGATATAGTTCATCATAGGAGTCTCCCAATGAGAAAACTCCAGGATGGCAGGGCTCGAAGTAAATTCCGAGGCCTCCCACCCTGGACTTTCCACTCTTATTCTTCAGACTATACTTAAACCAATCTTTCCTATCTTCTATTATTCTCTTCTTAAATTAGTTGATGTTTTTAAGTTGCCTTTTCATTTTGCTTATGATAAGTTTTTACGTTTTTCTTTGTATTTTTTATCTAATTGCTGTAAATGTATAAAGAAAATAATGTATCACAGTCGCATAAATTTATCACATACAGGGTGTCCAGAAAAGGGCTCCCTGATTTCAAAATCAAATATCTGAAAAATAAAGATCGATAGAGGAATGCAGTAAACGGTATTTTTATTGTGAAAGCTGTAAGAAGTTTATACAGCAGGTGGAAATAATAGTTACAAAAGCTGCTAACAGATAGCGCTGTACTCTCTACAGCTCATATAAGCATACATAAGTGAAATAATCGTATGAAAACACTCTTTGCAAACAATCACAGCACAATGTTTTCAAAATGTTCACTATTGACAATACAGAGGTGGCGCAAACGAATAATGAAATTCGCCATCACATTTCGTAGTGTCTCAACCGAAATGGATTCACATGCCACAGAGATCGCCGATTCAAGCTCGTCCAGCGTGGCGGGATGCTTCGGGTAGGCCATGTCTTTCACTGTGCCCCACAAAAAAAAAAAAAAAAAAAAAAAAAAAAAAAAAAAAAAAAAAAGTCACAGGGAGTCAAATCCGGCCAATATGGAGGCCAATCCATGCCTGCAATGGGATATTCCAAAGCAATGCCTCGATTCCCGAAGTATTCCTCAAGAAAGCGAAACACTTGTTCGGTCCGATGTGGTCGGGCTCCATCTTGCATAAACCATTCACACTTGCTGTGTGGCGACAAATTGTTCCAGAATTGCAACGTGACGTGCACCAGTGACCGTTTCTCGAATAAAAAAAAGGGCCAAAAATGTCTCTGCTGCATATTGCAGCCAACACAGTAACTTAAGGAGAATACAGGGGTTTCGCTTCACACCAATATGGCTTTTTGGAACCCCAATATTGCCAGTTCTGCTTATTCACGTATCCATTCAGATAAAAGTGTGCTTCATCTGTAAACCAGACGCAGCCAACATCAAATTATTCACTATCAATCATTGTGAGCATCTGATTAGCAAACGTAACCCTTTGTTGCATAGCTCGTATGGGTATGGACTGGTGCGTTTGAATTTTGAATGGAAATACGTGTAGGCTCTTTCTCAGTATTTTCTGAGTGCTGAAACGCTTCAAACCAGTCTCAGATGCAATTCTACGGACGGATGACATTGGATTTCGCTGAATAATTCCATAAACTGTGGCGATATTTTTAGGCGTAACTCCGGTTTGCTTGCGGCCGACATGCCCCACTAGATCATCAGTTACGCTGCCTGTTCGTTGAAATTTTGCGAAGAACGTACGAATGGTTTTTGCATCGGGTCCTTTTGGAACATTAAATCGTGCTTGAAAACTTGGCCTTGTTGCCGTAGGCTCTCTATTCTATCCTGTGGTACTCTAGCACCAGAAAAAGGCATTATTCAATGGAGTACATGGTTTTAATCTCTTCCTTCGGTACGCTAA
Organism: Locusta migratoria; assembly: GCA_026315105.1. NCBI lineage: Eukaryota > Metazoa > Arthropoda > Insecta > Orthoptera > Acrididae > Locusta > Locusta migratoria. The sequence continues at coordinate 434,234,450 of CM048747.1, forward strand.
CCTCCTTTCACTTTTCAATAGTGGAACTGATGGCTCTGGGCTTCGGTTCACTACTTATACTAGGCATTACGTATGGCGATTACAGCGCCATCTGTTAGCAGCTTTTGTAACTATTATTTGAAACTGCTGTATAAACTTCTTACAACTTTCACAATAAACATACCGTTTACTGTATTCCTCTATAGATCTTTGTTTTCGAGATATTTAATTTTGAAATCAGTGAGTCCTTTTCTGGACACCCTGTAGTTTTTGTAATCACGACCAGCTATATACCCAAAAGCAGCTGGTCCGCAACAAGGGTAAATAAATAATAATAATAATAATAATTTTTGTGCTTAGGCCATGGGTATTTATGCTGTCCTTGTTGTAAGTTAGTTGCAGTCGTTCGTAATTCTAGGGACTGATGTCCATAGCAGTTTGGACCAACAGGTTTTTAAAAACTTCTGAACATTTTAACGATGTATATCATCATATTGCTTTCAATAGGACTATTTGCTCTTTTACGTATATGTCATTACATTTTACAATACAAAATAAACCATTTATGTCACTGCCGGCCGCGGTGCCCGAGGGGACTGAGGCGCTCCAGTCGCGGTATGCACGGTCACTACGGTCGGGGGTTCGAATCCCCCATAGGGCATGGATATTTGTGCCGTCCTTAAGATTAGCTAGTTCGTAAGTAGTTTGTAAGTTTAGGGACTGATGACCCCGTAGTTAAGTCCCATAAGCTATACAATCATTTGATTTTTATGTCACTCGTTCACCTACAGGAGCAGAGCATGATATTAATAGCCAACTATTAGAATAGTAATTCTTATAGGTGTGTTTACTTGCATCAGAATGATTCTCCAGAAGTGAACGTACGAAGTGTCCGCTATCTCATCTGCATTTCAACGTGCGAGTTACATCGACATTTTATGGGTCTTTTTACTGTTTAAAAATCAAATATTTGTAAATCTCTCGGATTCATGTGCTGGGTTATTAGTTCGTAGCTTACAAACTACTGAAACTAAGGTAAACTAACCTAAGGACAACACAAACACCGATGCTGAGGGGGGACTCGAACCCCCGACTGCGAACGACCGCGCGCCCCGCACCACGGTGCCCTAATGCGCACGGCTAATCCGCCGCGGCTCTTTTTACTGTTTGGAACACGCAAAACAATTTTTCTGACGTGTTCATAGTTGTTCCGCAATATGTCAAAAAATGTTCAAATGTTTGTAAATCTATGGGAAGAAACAACTCTTGATTTTGTCCATTTTATGTATAGATGTTGGGGCTTCAGCCGTATATATAGCAATGAAAACAAAGAATAACACCACCAAATTCAAATGTTTGTTAAGCTTGTGGGAATTAACTGTGCGCGCGGCGGATTAGCCGCGCGTACTGAAGCGTTGTGTTGTGGTGCACGCGGCCGTCCGCCGTCGGGGGTTCGAATCTCCCATCGGGCATAGATGCCCGCCGCCGCGGCAATAACACGACCGTCAGCAGTATTTTCATATTGTCGATTACTGGCAACCAGTTTCGATAGACCACGCCATCATCAGGCCCTTAAAATAGGCCAAACTGCATTTGTCAGCATTAAAAAACATAATCAGCTGGTGTCGCACAATCATGGAACCTAACAGTAAGAAGGATCCTCGATGATTGTACGACACCAGTTGTTTTTGTTGTTTTTTAATGCAGCAAAATGCATTTTGCCCTATTTTAAGGGCCTGATGATGATGGCGAGGTCTATCGAAACTGGTTGCCAGTAATCGACAATATGAAAATACTGCTGACGGTCGTGTTATTCATTGTTTTTGCCGCGGCGGATTAGCTGTACGTAGTGGGGCCCCTGCTGCTGTGCACGCGGCTGTTCGCCGTCTGGGATTAGAGTCCCCCCTGGGCCATGGGTGTTTGTGTTGTCCTTAGGTTAGTTTACCTTACTTTAAGTAGTTTGTAAGCTACGGACTAATAACCAAGAAGTTGAGTCCGATACATTTACAAACATTTGATAATTTTCAACATTCATTGTTTTCATTACTCTTGTCATAGGTTGCTAAGCTTACTAACTACTTACACTAACTTATACTAAGAACAACACACACACATGCCAGAGGAAGGACTCGAAGCTCCGAATCGAGCAACCACACACTGCTTATTTGTAGGCCATTTTTAAGAAACGCGTATATCCAAACACTGTATCAATGTCAGTGAATTTCAGGGCAGCAGATGCAACGTATTATCAGCTGACGTCACAGGCATCCATGACTCAAATAGAGTTTTTACGGACTTTCAAATTACGTTAATTTCATTTTTCTACTGAAATTGCTATGAGCATAAGATGACTTAATTAACCATTTAAGATGATTAACAGAGAACAGACAAATATCCTGTTCCCATAAAATTCCAATTTGATGATGCGGAAGTTCAACAGTTGCAGAAGCGTTACGAGAGGTCTCTCGCTTGACTAATATAAAATTATGAGACTCAGAATACTATTTCAGAATTTTACCAATAGCCATCTGCAGGGTGCGTATCAAAACAGATTTGTGTAATACGACAACAATCGGAAAGACTGTTATTTAGCAACAATGGAAATTCGACTATCTACAGTACCATGGTTGCCGCCACAGTGACATAGTTGCAGAGCGGTTTGGTGAAATTTGAGCAAACCTCACTATAGTGTGTTTAAAATGGCTTCCTAGTTCTTACTTAAGTTACTTCACGTGTTAGAACCGCCTTTCTGAAATCAGAAATCTCATCTACACGCCCTGACTGTTCACTGTTGCGAACTGCCACTTCAGATGGTCACTCAGTCCAGTGCCATTTTCCGGCTGTAAGAAGCGTGCGGATTTCGTGATTGCCGCTATGCTTGTGTTGCTTTTGGTATCGTCATATTTGGTAAAGTGCGAAAGAAAACGAGCAAATACCGAATATAGATAGTAACGAAACGTTGATTTCTTTCTGCCTGCTGTATTGATTCTATTCTTTCATTGTCATTGTGTCATTGTTGTTCTGTATATACGATGTACAAACTTTATTCTTGTGTACTTTAAAAAATGTAGGTCTTCAAAAGGATTTCGTACAGAATTATTAGTGGTTTCAGGTGACTCTTGAATATCATGTGTCAATGTAAAGGATAAACTAAGTAGTTTGAGAATACTGGAGAATAATTAAGGTAGCGTAATATGACCATTACGTTTGAAATGATGAAATGTGTTCAGGATTTTAAACAATCTATTGTCACTTTAAATTTCCCGGATTGCACTTGTGAACCAGGAAAGGTGTTCTTGAGTGCTATGGTCAACGTCATTTCAAGTTTCATTTTTAGTTAAAGTACAAAATCTGTTTTAATAACTTAAATTAGAACAGAAACATCATTCAGAAGTTCAACTGCGATCTGACTTATACAGTGAGTTAGATAAAACTATAGATATTGCTTTTATTTAGAATGTGCTATACATAATCAAAGATAAAACCATAAAAATCAGTATTATACAGGGTGTTACAAAAAAGGTACTGACAAACTTTCAGGAAACATTCTTCACACACAAAGAAAGAAAATATGTTATGTGGAAATGTGTCCGGAAACGCTTAATTTCCATGTTAGAGCTCATTTTAGTATTTCTCTTCAAATCACATTAATCATAGAATGGAAACACACAGCAACAGAACGTACCAGCGTGACATCAAACACTTTGTTACAGGAAATGTTCAAAATGTCCTCCGTTTGCGAGGATACATGCATCCACCCTCCATCGCATGGAATTCCTGATGCGCTGATGCAGCCCTGGAGAATGGTGTATCGTATCACAGCCGTTCACAATACGAGCACGAAGAGTCTATATTTGGTACCGGGGTTGCGTAGACAAGAGCTTTCAAATGTCCCCATAACTGAAAGTCAAGAGGGTTGAGGTCAGGAGAGCGTGGATGCCATGGAATTGGTCCGCCTCTACTAATTCATCGGTCACCGAATCTGTTGTTGAGAAGCGTGCGAACACGTCGACTGAAATGTGCAGGAGCTCCATCGTGCATGAACCACATGTTGTGTCGTACTTGTAAAGGCACATGTTCTAGCAGCACAGGTAGAATATCCCGTATGAAGTCATGATAAAGTGCTCCAGTGAGCATAGATGGAAGAAAATGAGGCCCAATCAAGACACCACGAACAATTCCTGCCTAAACGTTCACAGAAAATCTGTGTTGATGTCTTGATTGCACAACTGCGTGCGGATTCTCGTCGGCCCATACATGTTGATTGTGAAAATTTACATTTTGATCACGTTGGAATGAAGCCTCATCCGTAAATAGAAAATTTGCACTAAAATGAGGAGTGACACATTGTTGGATGAACCATTCGCAGAAGTGTACCCGTGGAGGCCAATCAGCTGCTGATAGTGCCTGCACACGCTGTAGATGGTACGGAAACAACTGGTTCTTCAGTAGCACTCTCCATACTAAAATGAGCTCAAACATTGAAATTAAGCGTTTCCGGACACATGTCCACATATTTTCTTTCTTTGTGTGTGAGGAACGTTTCCTGAAAGTTTGGCCGAACTTTTTTGTAACACTCTGTATAAATGCGTAGTTTGAAACGAATCATTAAAACATTCATTTTAGTGGTTGTTACTGGAGTGAAATGAAATGTTGAAATGTTTGTAAAGCTTAAGGGACTTAACTGCGGGGTTATCAGTCCCTAAACTTACAAACTACTTATGAGTTTACTTATACTAAATACAGCACAAACATCCATGTCCGAGGGGGGGGGGGGGGGGGAATCGAACCGCCGGCAACGGCCTCGCCCATCGTAGCATCGTAGAATGGCGCCTCAATGCGCTCGGCCGCACCGGCGCGGCTGCGTGGAGTGACTATCATATGCAATGTTTTAAGACATTTTACAGTGTAACAAGTGAACTGAATAAACTGGTAAATTAATCATCGCTAGAAGAGTGAAAGTCAAAATCTGATAAAAGTTCTCAACTATTTTTTCTGCCGATTACAGCGTCACCTATTGCAAAAAAATATGTTTCATACGAAAGTACAATTTTTCACGGAGAATCCAAATGGACAATAAACAATGGAGGTTAAAATATCGAAGTCCCCCGTCCTGCTCCCGGGGATGGTGCATGGAGTCATCTTTTGAGTTATTGATTGTGCCTTTTGGAGGTGAACAACTGTTATTACAACTTAAAGAAAAAGATGTTTCTTTCATCAGACAAGTTACGCAATTCCTTGTTTACCTGAAGTAACACCAGAATGCATGCTCAGGAGGAAACACACTGAGAGGGCAGAGAGCAACCAATACACGCTCAGAGAGCAAAAGTTGAGATAGAGGACGTAGCCGCGGGCGTGTCTGGAGACAGGGCTGCAGTTGGGGCGCCTAAAGCGGCATTCATTGACGTATCCCGCCTGTCCCGCGGGACTGTTGGGAGCTGCTGGAGGCAACAGGATGGCAGTACACAGCTGCGCGTCGCCGGTCGACCTGGCGAAGTTGGCGGCAGCGGGTAAGTCGTCAAGGGGAGGCCGGGCGGCGGCGGCGGCGGCGGCGGCGGGGTAAACTTGGACCCTTCTCGGCCGACGGCGGACGGGCAATATCACGCCCAAGTTCCGGACAACTCGGCCCATCGAAATTGCCGCCGGCTGCGCCGCAGTCGCTGATGCCGTCGCTCACTTCCCGCCACCGCCGCCGCGGTACAGACACTCCATAACACCCGGCCGACCAGATTTACAGGACGTGCAGAGATGGGAAAACTAGTCAAGTTTTCTCATCTGGTTCACTGGTAATAGTGCTTTTTACATCTACATCTACATGGGATATTCTACAAATCACATTCAAGTGCCTGGCAGAGGGTTCATCGAACCACCGTTATACTATTTATCTCCCATTCCATTCTGAAATAGCGCGGATATGAAAGAACACCTGAATCTCTGCGTTCGAGCTCTGATTTCTCGTATTTTATTCTGATGATCATTTCTACCTGTGTAAGTGGGAGTCAACAATATATTTCCGCATTCGGAGGAGAATGTTGGAGATTGGAGTTTCGTAAGTAGCTCACGCCGCAGCGATAAGCGCCGTTGTCGTAATGATTCCCATCCCAGATCCTGTATCATTTCCGTAACGCTGTCTCCCTTGTATCGTGACAATACGAAACGAGCTACCCTTCTTTAGATTCTTTCGATCTCCTCCGTCAAACCCAACTGATAAGGATCCCACATTGGGCAGCAATACTCCAAATGAGGACGGACAAGCGTAGTGTATGCAGTCTCTTTAGTAGTTCTGTTGCATCTTTTAAGGGTTCTGAAAATAAAACGCAGTCTCTGGTTCGGCTTTCCCACGACATTATCTACGTGTTCTTTCCAGTTCAAGTCTGAAGTAATAGTAATTCCTAGGTATATTGTGGAGTTTACGGGCTTCACTTTTGATTGATTTATCTTGTAAACTTTAACGGATTTCTTTTCGTACTCAGGAGGACAACTTCATACTTCTCATTATTTAGAGTCAATTGCCAACTTTTACACCATAGTCATATCTTATTCAGTTCGTTCTGCAGTTTGTTTTGATCTTCAGATGATTTTACTAGACGGTAAAAGACGGCGTCATCTGCAAAGAAACCTAAGAGAGCTACTTAGATTTTCCCCTAAATCGTTTATGTAAATAACGAACAGCAGAGGACCAATAACACGACCCTCTACCCTGAGGAACCCCTTTTTTGGGAAGCTCTCCTTTCTACTCGTTCACCGTTCCTTTTTCATACAATCATTATCCACTATTATCCGATAAAAAATTATCAAAATAGTCAGAAACTATAGATATGCTTTTATAAGTTGAACAATAATTTCTGACATAAAAAGTGAATACGATATCCTATCAGTAACATAAAATGTACAAAATTGCAAGTCTCGCGGCTAATTTTTTCCACCGAAAACGATTGAGAGATCTCATGGGAAATCAACTCGGTTACTGTGTTCATGGAAGCTCCTATACAACACCTTGTCATAATTTCTTATCTAATTATTTATCTGATAATATTAGCGACTGTATCATATTATACAGTACATCTTTATTTTCATAATAAATATAATGACAATCGCGCTATAATATAATGGCCTAAGAATAAATAAAATGATCTGGCAATTGCACATCGACATTAGGACATGACAATAATTTGCTGATGATGCTGCGATGTACAAGAGGTTGTCGTCATCGAATGATTGTAGTAGGATGCAGGATGACTTGGACCAAACTTCTAGGTGATATGACGAATGTCAACTAGCGGTAAATGTAGAAAAATGTAAGGAGATGCAGATGAGTAGGAAAAACAATCCCGTAATGTTCGAATACAGCATTAGTAGTGTGCTGCTTGACAGAGTCGCGTCCATTAAATACCGAGGCGTAACGCTGCACAGTGATATGAAATGGACAGTTGTGGGGAAGACAAATTGTCGACTTCGCTTTATTGGGAGATTTTTGGGAAGGTGTAATTCATCCGTAAAGGAGACCACATATAAAACGATTGGACAACCCAGTCAGTGCCTCGGTTGCACAGTGGTAAAGTGCCAGACTACAAATCCAAGGGTCTCGGGTTCGATCCCCGCCAGGTTCTAGAATTTTTATCTGTCACTTTCCACTCTTTTCACCTCTGGCAGTATTTCTCATGTGAAAAATACCGAGTAGCACCGTGGTTCGGAACCCACGCTAAACTGTAGGTCCCCCTATAACTGGCTGGGTAAGTCAGTTCGAAGGTCGGAGGAAGGCAACGGCATACCACCTCCAAACAGGACCATGCCTAGTAAAACTGTGGCGTTCAAACCAATCTGCGGATTGTTGACTGTTTTTTTTTTTTTTTTTTTTTTTTTTTTTTACGACCCAGTTTTGAATATTGCTCAAGTGTTCGTGATCCCTACCAGATCGGTTTAAAGGAGACATAGAGACAGTTCAGAGGCGGGCAGCGAGATTTGTAACTAGTAGATTCTATCAATGCGTGAGTGTTACCCAAATGCTTCGGAAACTAGACTGATAGACTTTCTTTTCGCGAAACACTGTTGAAGAATTTAGAGGGCCGGAATTTGAGGCGGACTGCAGAACGATTGTACTGCCGCCATACTACATTTCGCATAAAGACCACAAGGATAAAATTAGGGCTCGTTTGAATGCACACAAGTATTCGTTTTTCCTTCGTTCTATATGGGAATGGAACAGGAAAGCAAGTAACTAGTAGTGTTACTGAGTATACTCCGCCACGCACCTATGGTAGATTGCGGAGTGTATATGTAGATGTAGATTTATGCAACCAAACGTAATGACATAAGAATGAAGTACACTCACAGAAGAATAAAGAATTTGAAATATTACTTTCTGTTCCCATGCGATTGCCATGTAATTGTATTTATCATATAAATAAAGATGTATAATGTTAACATAGGCGCCAGTGTTGGTAGGTAACTAATCAGATACGAAATTGTGACAAGGTGTTGAATAGGTCCATTTGTATTACTATATTACTATAAAAAGTAAGTTTTGAGATTTGTAGCCCCCTCCCCCCCCCCCCCCCAGAACTAGAGGCGCTGACTAGGTTTCCCATGAGAACTCACAACTTTTTTCGGTAAAAGAAATTCTTCGCGAGACTTGCATTTTTGTACATTTTATGTTTCTGAGGCAATCTCATTTCTTTTTGTAGGTAGTTCTTTCTTTAATTTTGGGTAACATTTTTTTGTACATCAGCCACAGTTTTTCTTAAAATCCATTCACTGTCTCTTTTGGTTTATCTCAGGGGCCATGATGTAACAATATTTGGGAAGTCTGGAAAGTCGATTATACTGTTGATGTTCAGTCAAATGTTCAAATGGTGGTATAGCTTATGGGACTTAACTACGGGGTCATCAGTCCCTAAACTTACAAACTACTTATGAACTACTTACGAACTAGGACGGCACAAATATCCATGCCCGAGGGGGGATTCGAAGCCCCGACCATAGTGGCCGTGCAGACCGTGACTGGAGCGCCTTAGTCCCCTCGGCCACCGCGGCCGGCGATGTTCAGTCCTTTAATCATGTACTGCAACCTGTGGTGGATCACTAGAAAAATATCAACAAGTAAGTCTTTTATTACGCATCAGTTTGTAAACTTCAGAAAACATGGGAGTTCCAGATAAGGAGCATTCTGTATAACTGAAAGTACTGGTCGTTATTGCTCATGCTATTTGTTGAATGATCAGTTTATTTCATACAATAGTTAATAATACAAAATTAATTATTTTAGCCCATAAATAGACTCAATAACTCAGGAGGATTTACAGGCCTAATACTGCGTCTTACCCTCAGTATCGAATTCGTAATTGTTTCTTCTGTAAAAACTGTAACCATGCGTTATTATTTCGAATTGCAAATAAATTACGATAACTATAATCCCAAACGTGCAATACCAACACGACAAGCCTTTTATTGTGTACATCTAAACTTAATTTCAGCTATGAATAAGAAAAAACTACAGCTGCGGGCTTCACATAGTTCGTGACGAAAACGGCTTACTGCCCCACGTCAAATGACAAATGTTACGAACAATTACCTCGTGCGCACTCACTTACCTTTGGCGTATTGCTCAAATGTTTGTAGATCTTATGGGACGTAACTACGCGGTCGTCAGTCCCTAAACCTACAAACTACTTATGAACTAGCGTATACTAAAGACGGCACAAACATCCATGCCCGAGAGGGGATTCGGACCCCCGACCGCAGCGGCCGTGCAGACCGTGACTGGCACGCCGCAAACCGCTCGGCCACTGCGGCCGGCTGGTGTATTGTCTGTGGCTCTGAGCCTTCCACCCGAAGCTTCGGCCATAAAACAGATATATCTCTGGAGTAATCACTGACTTCTGAAGGATTAATTCTACTGATAAGAATCTGTATTGTTTGCTTAAACAAGCCTTGCCTCCTTTTCCCAGAGCAGCTTTAAACGAATAAACACCAAAGGATTCACGTGTTGGAAAAGAAACACGAAATGTGATGGAGAGTCGCAAGAAGGGCTAAGAACAGCTTATCCACTCATTTTTGTAAATGGTATTAACGGTCTGTACACACAACACCGCATACAATTCAACAATGTATTCACAACAATTACTTATTGCATTGTTTATACGTAACTACAGTTACTAACGAGCGTGAATATTCCGAAAGTGTTCAATAGTTTGTAATCCTATGGGACAAAACTCCTGCTGTCATCGGTCACTAACCTTACAAACTACTTAAGCTAACTGAAACCTCCGTCATGAGCGGCCCCCGCAGTTTTGGACATGGTGCTTAGAACCGCGCAGCCATTCTCGAGCGATGTGAACAAGCCACAGAAAGTTAACCCGCATACACACATCACAGAACGACAAAAACAAAGTGTGCTGTCAATATATTTTTTCCGAGAATAGGTGGCAATTTCAGCTTAATGTTGAGAACATAAAATCTTTTCTGCTCATCTGAATGCTGAGTCCAGAAATATTTCTACGCTAAGGGTCTGTGGGCGATCTTACGTTATCAACTTTTTTACATAATCTTTGTCCAATAGCCATTCTCTCAACTATGTTTAGGTGGAAGTGTCTTAAGCGTAAAGAAGCAATGTGAACAACCGGCTACAGTGATGGGTGCATGGTAACACCGTTAAAAGAACAATCTAAGAAAGTACTTGTCACAAGATAGACTGTAGTTATCATTCCTAATGGTTTCAATCGCAGCAATTTAAGCTGTATTCCTTCTTGAATCATGGTTTCCCACACCCTTTATAGTCAAGACATATTCGTAAGAAATAGTGAAGGAGCCTACTTTAGGTTACAGATGTTATTGCTGCCGGTTGGGGTAATTTATGCTGTACACTAAGGTTCCTAACCACAATCCTATATTCCTGCCTAACCTCGAGGGTAATGGAATGTAATGTCAGAAAATCAGGTGATGTTGAAGGAATTAGATTGGGTAATGAGACAATACACGAAGTAGATGAATTTTGCTATATGGGTAGCAAGATAACTTCTGATGGTCTGATGCACTTGGGTATGGAAAGAAAAGCCTTTCTGAAGTAGCGAAATTTGTTGACATCCAGTATTAGTTCAAATGTTAAGAAGTCCTTTTTTAAATCATTTGTCTGGAGTTTAGCATTATATAGGAGTGAAACGTGGACTGTAAGGAGTTCAGACAAAAAGATGATATGATCTTTCGAAATGTGGTGATACAGACGAATGATGAAGATTAGGTGGGTAGATCACGTAACTAATGAGGAAGTTCTCAACAGAATTGGAGAGAAAAAGAGTTTCTGACATATCCTGACGAAGAGAAGGGATAGGTTGGTGGGACAGATTTTGGGACATCAAGGAATCGGAAACTTAGCATCAGTAGGAAGTGCGTGGGGTAAAAATTGTGGAGCGAGACCAAGGGACGAATATAGTAAGAAGATTCAGAAGGATGTAGGTTCGCATTCTCAGATGAAGAGGCTGGCACAGGACAGGATAGGCGGAGAGCTGCATCGAACTAGTCTGCGGGCTGAAGACCACAACAACAACAACGACATCCTTTAAAATAATGACAAATTTGTAAAAAAAAATAACGAAGTACTTGTGACAAGTTAGAATGTAGATGTCAATGGTACTTGTTCCATTTGCAGCAATTTAAGCTATACCTTACCAATGAAAACGTCTGTAATCACTTGTGAGATAAATGAAGTGTTCACCTCTGTCAGTTTACTATGTTCAGAGACTTTACCCATCTGAGAAACGAACTACAATGATTTGCTTGTTGGTCAATACTGTATTATTAACTGCTGCATATCATGTAAAGTAACCACACACTTGGAAACGTGTTCGAAAATGTACAGCCAAATGTTTACTCTCTCCTTCGTTCTCTAAACAGGTGCCGCATGTCGTTTCTGACGACTCCTCACAGAGGGGTGTAGGCTAGGATAAAATGGAAGTTTTAAAGGGAAAATACTTTGCCCCACCAGGTATGGAAAGTAGGACTCCTCATTGTGAGTCTAGCGCTTTAGCAAATGTTCAAATGTTTGTAGAGCTTATGGGACTTAACTACGGGTTCATCAGTCCCTAAACTTACAAACTACTTATTAACTAGCTTATACTAAAGACGGCAGAAACATCCACGTCCGAGGAGGATTAGAACCCCAGACGGTAAACGGCCTCGCGCATCATAGCACAGCGCCTCAAAGCGCTTTACCGCAAGAACATCACCATCACATGTAATTTCAATAAAATTAGCGAATAGGTCTACTGAACGTTCGAAGACGGGATAGACATTTAGATATGTCTCAAGTTTTTCTTCAATTACAAACTAAACACAAACTGAATAAAACAATTTTAAGTTTCTGTGTATGATAGAAGTACCTTAGATTTTGATGATCGGTGAGTGAATGACAGATTAACGATTTTCGACTTCAGTATTTTGTAAACTAAGAGTGTAATATATGAGTATATTAGGAAATTTAGGTAGTTGTAGTACATACTTTTGTTCACTGAAAGTTCGGGTTTGTCGTGCAGCCACAAAAACGATATAGGGGGATATATAATCCTGTGAATGGTTTCGAGAAATGGAAGTTACGGGTGTGTGCGCGACGAAGTTCATATTAAACACCTATATTCTTTTCAGCGTCGTTTATTCATTTCTTCCACATAAGTGCTAGTTTTCAATATTTCGAAGTGGTCCCTGTCAGCTCAAAGTATCGAACTTTTACTGTACATTTCGTTATGTGATTATACCTTCTTTTATGTTTAGTTAAATTACAGATTTCATATATTCATTATTAAACGTAATATGTCTTAGATTTTATGTAAACAAAGCAGTTTTCAGAGGCTTTGATGCAACCAATTTTGACAAGTCTGGACTGCAAATGCATTTAGGATTCTAAGTGGGTTATATTCAGCGACTGCAGAATATCGAGATTTGATACTAATAAAGTCGACATTCGTTAGATGTAATCCGCCCAACTTTTCACTTTAGAAAGTACTATGCAGATTTGACCGCATGTGAACACCGAAGGATCCATCAGAGAACTGTTTGCACCCACAGTTTAATGTGGAATTCGAACTACATGTCATTTCCGACTATTCATATCGTAAAACAGTGACAGCTAAGTTAAAATAAAAAGGTAAAAAAAAAGGATACTTACTCCAACGGGATTCGAATTTGCGATCTCTACGATACTAACCGACAGCTTTACCACGAGACCATTACAAACAAGAAGCACTGTTGCTAGGATAGAAGATACTGTTTTTTTCAAGCGAAAATACATTCGAAGAAACGGGATTAATATTTTGGGATATTTCAATCTTTTATTCCATTACAGGCTAAATAGAGTCTATATACGAAATCTGACGTTTTGTATGTCTGCTAGAAGAACATTGGAACTTTGGTGATCGGTGAGTGAGTGAGTGACAGAAATGACGATTTTCGACAGACAATTTTTCGTGAACTATAAGGTGTATAATTGTATAACTTGAAAATAGAGCTAGTTATAGTATGGTAACCGTACCGGCATTCGGACGGGGAACGTAAAATGGGAGACAGATTAGGAGCACCGAAGTGAACGGAGTGCCTGCCGATCCTCGAACGTAGTTCCTCGGTCCTTTAGTCGACTTCTGAACCGTTCCTATGCAACCATTCGTTCGCGAACGACCTGTCTCTGGTCAGAAGCGAGCGCTTGTATCGGTATTGGCGTGCCGTCTAACGACTTGCGAATAATTTTTTGCTTTTCTTGAAAGCTGTGACACGTAAAATCTGAATTTAATTAGACCAGTTCACAAAGAGAACTTTAGCAGTATTAGTAAGATAAGAATGACAGCTATTTCATATGAGAGAGAAAGGGGGAGAGAGAGGCTGGAAGTATAATCTGAAATAATACTTAATTATCCTGCGTTAATCCTTTATATTGTCTTTCATTTGCTCCTTCTTAAAAAATCAGCATTCAACAATCAACATTCTCTTATGTCACTACCTGTCTACCAATTGTAAAAAATTCAATCTTTGCGTTATCATTATTATTACCTTCACTATCAATCTAATAATAATTACTATTAGCATTATATTTCCTTAAAGTGTTCACAAACTCTTCATATTTACGTTAAAAATATAGAACAGTAGACGATGTAACATGTAAAATGGTAACTTGTACGATCTGTTATACACTGAAGAGCGAAAGAAACTGGTGTAGGCAAGCGTATGCAAACACAGTGGTATGTAAACAAGAAGAGTACGGCGCTGCGGTCGACAACGCCTATATATGACAACAGCAGACTGACGCGTTTGATCGGTTACATCTGCTACAATGACAGTTTTTCACGATTTAAGTGAGTTTGAAAGTGGTGTTTGAATCGGCGCACGAGAGATGGGACACGGCATCTCCGAGGCAGCGATTAGATGAGGATATTTCTAATCAAATGTTCAAATGTCTGTAAATCTATCGGACCAAACTGCGTGGTCATCAGTCCGTACCTTACAAACTACTTAATCCTAGGTAAACTAACCTAAAGACAACTTACACACACCCATGCCCCAGGGAGGACTCGAACCTCCACGGCGAGCAACCGCGCGCTCCGCAGCGAGGTGCTTTAGACCGCTCGGCTACTCCACCGCGGCGGGGATTTTTCAATAGAGCCATTTCACGAGAGCACCATATGTACCGGGAATCACGTAAAACATCAAATCTCCCGACATCACGCGTCCAGAAAAAGATCCTGCAACAACGGGACCAACGCCGACTAAAGGATAATCCTTCCGTAAATTTCGGAGGATTTCAACGCTGGGCCATCAACGAGCGAGAGCGTGAAAACCATTCAAAGAACCATCGGCGATGTGACCATCAACACTGCCATTGGACTGTTGATGACAGGAACCATGTTGCCTGCTCTGACGAGTTCCAGTTATATCCAGCGAATGAACGTGTACGGCTATGGAGACAATCTCATGAATCCATGGACCCTTCATGTCAGCAGGAGACCGTTCAAGTCGTTGGAGGCTCTGTAATGGCGTCGGTGGGTGTACAGTTGGAATGATTTGGGATCCCATACAAGTATATAAACGATTTTTGACAATTGACACCTACGTACGCATTCTGGTTGATCACCTGCATCCATTCATGTCAACTGTGCCTTTCGACAGACTTGGACAATTCCAGCAGGACACTGCGACACTCCTCAGGTTCTCGCTATAGAGTGGCACCAGTAATACTGCTGAATTTATACATCTCCGCCGGCCATCAAACTCCACAGACAGGAACATTACTGACAATACCTGGGATGCCTTGCAACGTGCTGTTCAGGAGAGATCACCACCCCTCGTACTCTTACGGGTTTATGGTCAGCCTTGCCGATACCTGGTGTCGGTTCCCTCCAGCACTGCTTCAGACAATAGTTGACTCCGTTCCACTTGGACTTGCGGTGCTCCTGCGTGCTCACGGAGGCCCTACACGATATTAAGCAGCTTATAACACCCTCAGCTTCTATTGTTTATCTGCAGTTAGCTAAAGTACTAATACAATAACTATTCGTTTCGATAAACAATAAAGTCGGAGTGTTACCCTCTGAGAGGATTTTGACCGTGTGTGAATCCTAACGAATAAGTGTATCGTTTTTAAACTACGAATCGTCAGATTTAGTCACAGGACAGAGTAAATGAAAGCAGAATAGTGTTAAAACTACAATAATGCAGTCGAAAACTAACCTGTAATCAGTGCGTAAAATCGGTCGCCAGCCTACAAAGGCAAAACTCTGTAATAATTCAGTATCTGTTTTAGGCATCTGGTCTGGAAGTTACTCAATGTTCAAATGTTTGTAATTCTATCGGACTAAACTGCGTGGTCATCAGTCCGTAGCTTACAAACTGCTTAAACCTAGGTAAACTAACCTAAGGACAACACACACACCCGTGCCCCATAGAGGACTCGAACCTCCACGGCAGAGCAACCGCGCGCTCCGCAGCGAGACGCTTTAGACCGCTCGGCTACTCCACCGCGGTAAAATGTTCATGTGTTTGTTAAGCTTATGGGACTTAACTACGGGGTCATCAGTCCCTAAACTTACAAATTATTTATGAACTAGCTAATACTAAGGATGGCACAAATATCCATGCCCGAGGGGGATTCGAACCGCCGACCGTAGTAGCCGTGCAGAGCGCCTCAGTCCCCTCGGCCACCGCGACCGGCTGGAAGTTACTGCAACTAAACATGCACTATATTTTGAACTGTGGTATGGAATTAGCTTAATATTTATGGAATTCCTACATTGACTAACAAACACAGGGATAAATGCAGGAAATGTATGATTTCCTCAACTACCGATAAGCCTACAATCTGTCAGGATGTAACACAACTGCATAAATGCACTAGCTTTTGTCTAATTCTGTAAAAGTAAATATCATACACTGTTCTGTTCTAATATGATCTAATAAAATAATACTCTTTTCTTATTATATTGTTAGGCCTACTTACTGAAATGGCAATATAGATCTTCTTTTGCATAAAGACAAAGTACGTTAAAAAATAGAATACTCAAACTGTAAGTTGCACTGCAAATGACTGTTCTATTGCACTATAATTTTACATTACCTTTAATTAGTTTAAATATATCCTGTCTGAAAATAGTTACACCAGAATTTGACTACTGCATATAATGTCATTGCTTTAGGAGCACAGTTAGCCTTTGTTATGAAAAGTTTTTGGGTTGCAGCTTAGTGCTTTCCGATTTGAAAAATACTTTAACTTCACATATGTTAAATTCTACACATAGGCAGCTATCAGTAGCACTTATACAAAATGCAATAAAAGTATTGAAGAATAAACAGTACTGATTTTAATATAAAATGTATTCTTTGATGTTCAAGTTCATCAGATTTAACTTTGATTGCCTTTATTCTAGACTTTTACTACCAGCAAGCCTAACTGTAAGCTAAACTGCTCCTATTTTGCAAAATAGAAAAAAATTCATAAAGAAACCTGTTCACTGTTTTGAATAAACAGATAACTTAGCAATCTTTCTTTAGTTACATTACAAAACATATAAGCTCTTTGTATTGTCATAATGTACACACTCATAAATTTCAAAATGATAAATTCAATTTAAATTTAACACTGGTTGTACTTTTTTCACTTTATAAATAACAGGATACTCGGAATGAGTATAATGACTTAGGATGAAGCAGTGTGTCAAACACAGATTTTTTCAGTATATGATAATACTTCACAGTTTAAATTACACACTGCTGGTTCAAGCAATTATACAAAAGTAAAAACGGTTGCTTGCAAGCCCGGTGGCGGTGGCAGCGGAGATTTCCACATTAACAGTTGACGATATTATTGGCTTGGTGCTTTAACACCATGAGCTCTAGAAAGTTTTTCTTGGCGTCGGAATTTTTAACAGTTAGAGCTCCATAACCGGTTGCCATTACAACCAACAAAATTGATGCTCCATCCAATGCAACTTTACTGATGCACCAATTATTAGGACAACCAAGCACATTATTTCATAATTGTGAACACTCTTCCACACTATAGATAACACCGTAGCTAACAATATACCACTCTCCTGCAATTACGTTGACATCATGACGTACCGTAACGAGCTCTCTTCTCTCTCGTACTTGCCACCGTTTCTAGACTGTTCTCCCGCCAAAACACCACCTTTTACCTGCCACCCACGGACTTCCGTTTTTCTTACACCTTTTACACCCTATGCTGAACCAGCTTTTTACAGAAAAGTATTTTCAAAAACAAGTTTCAAATTTGCTACAAATTTAACAATAAATATTCTCATAAACACATTTTATAAATTTTACAAAATTATTCCATACGAAAAAATCATTACATTGAATACACATCAAATATCATAGTACAGACATTCCACTTTCTATAATTGGTAATCCTAGAATCTATACATAATATATCAAAGCTGAAAATTGCAAGTGCAACGAAATAAATAGGGAAGATGATTTATAGTGTTACAAGCTGAAAAACGTTTTGGCTCTCTTTGTATAATAATAGGCAACAGGTCTTCAAAAATGCAAAAAATAACTAATAACTAAAATACTTTTCCCCTTTCTTTAACTTATAAATCTTACGAGATGTGTTCAAAAATGCCGGGACATTTGCAATTTAGCGACAGTGGAGTATGGAGCGAAATGGGGTTGGGCCGCGGCGGAGCGGGCGAGCGCATTGAGGCGCTATGCTACGATGCGCGAGGCCGTTCCCCGTCGGGAATTCGAATCCTCCCTGGGGCATCGTTGTTTGTGCCGTCTTTAATATAAGATAGTTCATAAGTAGTTTGTATGTTTAGGAACTGATGACCCTGTAGTTAAGTCCCGTAATCTCTACAAGCATTTGAACATTTGAAATGGGGTTGGAATCGCTGCACACGACTGTGTTGAAAGTGCAAATGCTGGAAGTTTCTTTATTGTATGTCTGTTAATTATTGTTCAGTGCAGTATTGAGTAGAACATTGTGTTGCACATATTACGAAATTCGCCGTAGCAAAGTTAAGAGGAGCATTGCATACGTATTGAATCTTGCGTGAAACAGAAGGAAATGATGCCGCTAGACTATCATTATGAATACATTTACCGTACGCGGCGTCACCAATGGTTCACGCAGCTTAAAAATGGTCTCATTGAGTAGGCCTATGCTCTTCGAAGTCTACGCCAGGTGCTCAAGTCAGGAATGACATAAAAACGGCGTGTTTCCATCAAAGACGGAGTGTCCGCGAGACTGGAACAGTGTCTGAGAAAAATTTTCTGAAAAATTTCAATAATTTTTTACAGTTATCACATACACAGACATATCTCGAAAATAACGTAACGTCGAAAGAAAACGTGTTTCAACTGGCCACATCCAAACTTCCCTTCTTTGTAGGCGGGCTCAACTTTGTATTTTCAAATGGGATCGTCTCCAACCCCCACACCCGTCTTTATTACATAGTCGGATTCTGTGGCAGAAATATATTCAAACCCCTGCTTTCTATTCGAGTTTCATGGCTTTTTGAAATTGAGAACAAACGCATTTCATTTTCATTTCATTTATTTTCTAACATTCTCCTCACTCTGAAGGAAGAGACGGTGAAACAGTTGAGCGCTGCTAAAATCGTAAGGTACACGATGCTCGAGGAAAAATAAACAGCAGGTTTTCTTTTCTTTTTCCATCTTTGCGGACAATGCATTTGACAACCTAAATGCCCTGTTGTGTAACAAAAATACGCTATAACGTGGCTGAGGGATGCACAAGGAAACGATAGGTTATTTTCCTACGTTAAAAATATGGTATTAATTGTTGTTATTCTGAATGAAGTTCAAATAGCACGTTCAGTCATTATTCTTACATAAAGCCAGGTTTTTAAATTAAACCTTTAAAATAATTAAATAGAGTACGTGGATCAACAGGCTCTGTTATTGGCTGACGGAAGCCGATGATATGTGTGTAAGTTACAGCAGTGTTAATGGAAGTTGTTAGATGTTTCCTTACATTTTGAGATCGAACACTCTTGAATACTTTTATGCGAAACTAAAAAAGAATTTTGTGAAAATTGATAGTGGAAATTTTCCGAAAGTTGATGCGTTTATGGTATCGCAGGTTTTTCAAATTAATCTATAATTTTACGTCTAGGAACTAAAAAAGATGAAAACTGATTTAAAAGCGAAATATACCTACATTTAAACCTAACCACTGCTTGCTTGTATCAACAGACAGACTCTACTCTAAAGGTACCTTGATATATTTCTAAGTTTAAAGCAAGTCTCATTTTTGGTAGACTTACAGTCTCTCGATTTAAGTAAGCCTGTGGTAACTGTCGGTGTGCGTGTGAATTTCATTAATAGCAGTAACAGTGGAATTATCCTTAAATCATTGTAATTATTATTATTATTGTTATTATTATTATTATTATCATTATTATTATTATTATATGTATTTAGCATCGATGTTCTGTGTGAGTCCATCCCAGAGGGACAACTCAATCAGTGGAAGTCAAATTATATTTAAAGCATTCCACTAAATATCAAAATTCATGGGTTTTGTTTTCCCTATCTCTGAATAGTACGTTATCGCATTAGGTTCGGAATATTTACATGGTCGTCTATTGCTAAAAACGTTATTAATTATATACCCTTAATTTCCGGCTTTCTCCAAGTGTGTATCAATTATTACTTTCTTATGCTACTTTAACTCCTTTTCCCTCTCTGTCCATCACCTTCTGCCCTATTCCACAGCCACTTCAGTTTAGTTTTAAAGCAACTCAATCCTTAGCGCGTAATATCTACTGAACTACATGATCTACTATTAAGCAATAATAAAATTTTCCAGGTTCGAAAAGTGGAATATTGATAAACTATCTGCTAAATGTTTTGTCAATTGAATTGGTAGTAAAGACATAATAAATTACAACCTCATACGTGGTGGGTCACATTTTCATGTATTTCATTGCTTTTCACCTAGTAGCTTCTGAACTATGTAGCATACTCAGAGCTGGGCGCAAGTCCGTTAATCCGTTACGCATTAATTAACGAAGTTAATTTTTTCAGTAACGAATTAACTTTTAAATAATTTTAAAAAGGTTAATGGACTCTTTAACTTCCGTTAATTTGCCATAAGTGCGTTAATCCGTTACTTTTGTACGCACCTTTTATTACAAAAGTGATGCCGCGTAAATGATGCTCATTTTAGCGCAGGCTAGATGTCTTGTGTATTGCACAGCTTTAGCAAATGTTTTATTAAGTGGCATGGAAATAAGCTTTGGATCTCTTCTGGACGATGTCCAATGCCAACTTGTTGTGGCGTTTCATCCAACGTTCCGCTGATATGGCTGAAGATGTACGACAGCTCTCGTGTGGAAGCAGTACGATAACGCATGCAGGAAGACATAAATGTTGCACGAACGCAGGAATGCATCGAAACTTCGAAAGACAATGACAATTTAAGTGGCGGTGACGGAAACAACAACAATGAGGACGAAGAGCACTTTTTTTAATTATTTCTGTCACTCAATATAAGCAGAAGCCACCAGGCCACAGATGTTTAAGAGCCGAAAGTCTAGTAAAGATGTGGCTGGAAATGAAATAAAAAAAACTCTTTTAACGATGTGGCATTTCTTGGGGAACATGTTTTAGCACATCATTTTATTAAATGGAATACGGCTATACGATAAAGTGCTGCAGTCGAACTTCTTTATTCCGCTGGAAAAGATATTGTGACAACCAAACTTGCCTCAGTTTCAGACGAGAATTTTAATATCATAATGTTTATTAAAGGAAATATGCACCTTATGCTCAGTGACATTCAGTGAAATTATATATTTTGGGTCTGCTATAAACTATATTTTATTGCTAAATAATTATTACTAAAAATAAGATTTACACTCCTGGCCATTAAAATTTCTACACCACGAAGATGACGTGCCACAGCCTCGAAATTTAACGGACAGGAAGAAGGTGCTGTGATACGCAATTGATTAGCTATTCAGAGCATTCACACAAGGTTGACGCCGGTGGCGACACTTACAACGTGCTGACATGAGAAAAATTTCCAACCTATTTCTCATACAAAAAGAACAGTTGACCGGCGTTGCATGTTCAAACGTTGTTGCGATGCCTCTTGTAAGGAGGAGAAATGCGCACCATCACGTTTCCTACTTTGATAAAGGTCGAATTGTAGTCTATCGTCATTGCGGTTTATCGTATCGCGACATTGCTGCTCGCGTTGGTCGCGATCCAATGACTGTTAGCAGATTAAGGAATTGGTTGGTTCAGGAGGGCAATACGGTACGCCGTGCTGGATCCCAAAGTCCTCGTATCACTGTCAGTCGAGATGAAAGGCATTTTATCCGTAACGGATCGTGCAGCCACGTCTCAATCCCTGAGTCAACAGATGGGGACGTTTGCAAGACAACAAAAATCTGAGCGAACAGTTCGACGACGTTTGCAGCAGCTTGGTCTATCAGCTCGGAGACCATGACTGCGGTTACCCTTGACGCTGCATCACAAACAGGAGCTCCTGCGATTGTGTAAGCAGTGACGAACATGGGTGCACGAATGAAAAAGCGTAATTTTTTCGGATGAATCCAGGTTCTGTTTACAGCATCATGATGGTCGCATACGTGTTTGGAGACATCGCGGTGAACCACATAGGAAGCGTGTATTCGTCATCGCCATACTGGCGTATCACCCGGCGTGATAGTATGGCGTGCCATTGGTTACACGTCTCGGTCACCTCATGTTCGCATCGGCGGCACTTTGAACAGCGGCCGTTAAATTTCAGATGTGTTACGACCCGTGGCTCTACCCTTCATTCAATCCCTGCGAAACCCTAAATTCCACCAGCATATGCACGACCGAATTATGCAGGTCCTGTACGGGCCTTTCTGAATACGGAAAACTTCGACTGGTGCCCTGGCCAGCACATTCTCCAGATCTCTCACCAATTGAAAACATCTGTTCAATGGTGGCCTACCAACTTGCTCGTCAAAATACACCAATCACTACTCTTGATGAATTGTGGTATCGTATTGAAGCTACATGGTCATCTATCTGTACCGGTACACTCCATCCAAGCTCTGTTTGACTCAATGCCCAGACGTTTCAAGGCCGTTCAAATGTTCAAATGTTTGTAAATCTATCGGACCAAACTGCGTGGTCATCAGTCCGTAGCTTACAAACTACTTAAACCTAGGTAAACTAACCTAAGGACAACACACACACACACCCATGCCCCAAGGAGGACTCGAACCTCCACGGCGAGCAACCGCGCGCTCCGCAGCGAGACGCTTTAGACCGCTCGGCTACTCCACCGCGGCTCAAGGCCGTTATTACGGCCAGAGGTAGTTGTGAAAATGTAAATACATTTCAGTTCTAGTATAATATATTTGTCCAATGAACACCCGTTTATCATTTGCATTTCTTCTTGGTGTAGCAATTTTAATGGTCAGTAATGTATATAGCGGGTGATCAAAAAGTCAGTATAAATTTGAAAACTTAATAAATCACGGAATAATGTAGATAGAGAGGTAGAAATTGACAAACATGCTTGGAATGGCATGCGGTTTATTGCAAAAATAAATAAATAAATGAAATAAAATAAAATAAAATCCAAAAAGTGTCCGCCAGATGGCGTTTCATCTGATAAGAAAAGCAATAATTAGCATAACAAATTGAGACAAAGCAAAGATGATGTTCTTTACAGGAAATGCTCTATATGTTCACCATCGTTCCTCAACAATAGCTGTAGTCGAGGAATAATCTTGTGAACGGCATTGTAAAGCATGTCCGGACTTATGGTGAGGCTTTGGCATCTGATGTTGTCTTTCAGCATCCCTAGAGATGTCGGTCGATCACGATACACTTGCGACTTAGAGTAAACCCAAAGCCTATAATCGCACGAGATTAGGGCTGGGGACCTGGAAGGCCAAGCATGACGGAAGTGGCGGCTCAGCACACGATCATCACCAAACTACGCGCGCAAGAGATCTTCCACGCGTCTATCAATATGGGGTGGAGTGTCATCCTGCATAAAAATCGTACGTTCCAGCAGGTGTTTATCAGCTAGGCTGGTGATGATGCGATTCTGTAACATATCGTCGAACCTCTCACCTGTCACGGTAGTAGTTACAAAACCAGAATCACGCACTTCCTCGAAGAAAAAAGGCCTGATAACGGTAGATGTGGTAAATCCAACCAATACCCTGACTTTTTCGTCGTGCAATGGAGTTTCCACGACAGTTCTAGGTTTTAAGTGCCCCAAATTCTGCAGTTGTGGGTGTTGACAGACCCTCGGAGCGTGAAATGAGCTTCGTCGATCCACAACACGTTACTCAACCAATCGTCGTCTTCCGCCATCTTTTGAAACGCCCACACTGCAAATGCCCTCCTCTTCACTGCGATGGATTCTGTAAGGATAGCATCGGAGTGTACGCCTAAGTGCCAACAAAACAGTAGTATATGGAATGCCGGTGCGACGTGCGGCTGCACGAGCGCTGACTTCCTCGTGCATAGACGAACCCGCTACAGTCTCCATTTCTTCCTGAACTGTCTCAGCTGCATTACGCCTTGTGATCGGTCGGCCACTAGGGGGTCTATCGTCTAAACAACCCGTGGCTTCGAACTTCGATATCATTCTCGGCACAGCTGCATTTGTCACCGGACCTTTACCCGTTCGAATCCCCTTCCTATGGGATAAGATCGTAACGCTGAACTAGCACATTCCCCATTCTGATGATACAGCTTCACTAAAAGCGCCTTTTCAGGTAACATCAACATGCTGCGACTGCTGGTGTATCTTATTCTCTCTCTCTCTCTCTCTCTCTCTCTCTCTCTCTCTCTCTCTCTCTCTCTCTCTCTCTCTCTCTCTCTCTCATGACGGCTCCATTTATGCACGACTAGCTGAACCCCCGCTGCTTCGCATGCATAGGCTGGTTGGTCTGCACCAGTTGTTTCTTTTTAATCCTGATGAAGAATCCATATCTTAAGTTTCGTAGTTATAGCTTGAAGTTTGAGTTAACAGCACCATATTATTGAAAATCAATTTTTTCATCTCGTATTTCACCCCCTTATTGGTCGAAATTTCCAAAATACGAAAACATGTCTTTTAAATTTGAACCCCGAATCCAAATCCGAAAATTTGTAATTTTAAGTTCAAAATTGCCTAAATAGCAACAGATTTTCCAAAAACAACCCCTCTCCAATGTACCCCCCTAGATGGTTGAATTTCGAAAAATAACGAAACATGTATTTTTTAAATCATAACGAACAATACAAATACCAATTTTCGCAGCTATAGCTTCAAAATTGTCTTGACAACAAAGTGTTTTCGAAAAGAAATACCGAAACTCGTGTCTTTTTAATCCTGATCAAGAGTCCATATCCTAAGTTTCGTAGTTATAGCTTGAAATTTGAGTTAACAGCAACATATTTTTGAAAATCAATTTTTTGCGTCCTCTATTGACCCCCTTATTGGTTGAATTTCAAAAAATACCGAAACACGTGTCTTTTAAATTTGAACCCCGAATCCAAATCCGAAAATTTGTAATTCTAACTTCAAAATTGTCTAAATAGCAGCTTATTTTCGAAAACACACCCTCTGCAATTTAACCCCGTTGACGGTTGAATTTCCAAAAATACCGAAACACGTATTTTTTAATGTCTAACCAACTATACAAATATCAATTTTTGCAGCTCTAGCTTCGAAATTGTACGTATCAATAGCAACGTGTTTCCAAAAAGAATTTTTGATCCTCTATTTGACACTCTTACTTGTTGAATTTCCCAAAATACTAAAAATCGTGGATTTTTAATCCTGACCAAGATTCCATATCCGAAGTTTCGTAGTTGTAGCTTAAAATTTGAGTTAACAGCAACATATTTTTGAAAATCAATTTTTGGTGTCACCTATTTTACCCCCTTATTTGTCGAATTTCAAAAACTGCCGAAACACGTGTCTTTTAAATCCGAACCCTGAATTGAAATCCGAAATTTTGTAGTTCTATCTTCAAAATTCCCTAAATAGCTACGTATTTTCAAAAAACGTTTCATCCCCTATTTCACCCCCTTACGGACGGAATATCGAAAAATCGCTTCTTAAATGACGCCTACAGAGTACGATCAACGCCCTCCACTAATGTCAAGTTTCTATCTTCAGTGATTTGGGCTGGGCGATGATGAGTCAGTCAGTCAGTCAATCAGTCAGTCAGTCAATCGGCACACTTCCTTTTATATATAGATAGAAGGTAGAGATTTTCATGCGCATTCACAGACGTTTTGCTGCTGTCCAGCGCCATCTGTAGGACATTTTTAAACTGTTTTTTGTTCTAATAAAAGCCCATGTCATTCCAAATTTCTGTGTCAAGTTTTACCTCTACATCTACATTATTCCGTGATCTATTAAGTTTTCAAATTTATACCGACTTTTTGATCATCCGGTATTACTGGGACACTATATCGTGTCAGCCGGCAGCGAGCGTTCACAAATGACAAACATTCTTCTTTATATACAAGAAGACAAAACATTTCAAAGAACAAAAGACTTTTCCCCCAAAGTAAATGACTCTTGCGTCGGCTATTTTACACTAGTATGTGATTAGACATCATTTGTTTACGCTCACGGCCGACTGCCACGATAGAGAAACCGAGTAATACTAGTTTTTATTTATACTCCAAGCCCTAGTTCTACATCCGTATCCAAAACATTTTTCTTAAATATCAAGTAGGGTGATAAGTATTTTTTTTTTTTTTAATTTCTGATTTAAATAATAAAACAACATAAATATATTTTTGTGGTTGCACAATACTGTTACGAGTTAACGATTAACGTTTAACTTCCGTTAAACTGTCCACAGAGTAACTCTTTAACATTTAACGAAGTTAACTTTTTTAGTAACGGATTAACGGTTGACGAAGTTAGCTCTGAGCATAGTCTGATATAATTTCAAAGACACATTACATTCAATGGTACATGTGCATACTGTCTGCAAAATATGTCACATATGCAGTTCGTAGTAAAGACGCAATAAATCAACTCAACACATTATACCTGATGGGGCAGGTTTTTATGGACCTAATTCCTTAGGACCTCCTATTTCATGACCTATATTTCGTAAAAGAAAGGTAAAGCATTCAACAGTCCGAAGATTGAGTTTGAACACCACAGTGCTTTACTAGGCATGGTCCTGTATTGAGGTGGTATGCCGTTGCCTTCCTCCGACCTTTGAACTGACTTAACCTAGCCAGTTATAAGGAAACCTACAGTTTAACGTGGGTTCCGAACCACGGTGCTACTCGGTATTTTTTACATGAGCAATACCGCCAGAGGGGAAAGAAGTGGAAAGCGACAGATAAAAATCCTGGGACCTGGCGGGGATCGTAACCGCGACCTTCGGATTCGTAGCCTGGCACTCTACCACTGTGCAACCGAGGCGCACCTATGATTCGTCCTGAGTCACAATTTTGAGGAAACATTTAGTGGTGTCTCTGTACAATGAGTGTAAAATGTCTCACGAATGCTCTTTGCAGTGTAGAAGGAATAAAGTGTAAATTACGCTGAATGACGTAGTTTTACTGCACTAATAGAGGAAAAGTAAGCGATAATTTTCTTTGATTTCACCATTTCGTTGTGGTTATAGACAAGAAAAAGTTTCGAAGAGGTTTGTAATTTTGTGTACAGCTTGTTGAAAGTGAATAAGTGCTCTATTTGTAAAACAGTCGATGTTTAATGTCTTGTTACTCACGCGATGCCTGTTTGGACAGATTATCTGACTTCCACTGCGTATGATGTCGTATCTTACTTCCACGGCGACTGCATCGTGTCTGTAAAGATTAATTATAACAAATTTGGATGAAATAGTTTCATTAGTTAAGGTAGAGCTATGTAACATTGTCATATGATGCCACATTTTTAGCGAATTTCATTGTGTATAAAGCTATATCTCCTGAAGAAAATGTCGTTGCTGATTCTTACCGCGTAAGTGATTGTTGTCTGGAAGAAAGGAATATTGTTCCAAGTTTCGGTGATATCGGTCCAAGGTTAAAGAGATGTGGCACATACGAAATGTTTGAATACCACTAGGTACTGGATACATGTTCATGGAACAAGCACAATAGCACTGTCTGAACGCTACGCCTGGCACAAGGAGAATCTAAGATTTTGGTCTGGGCGGGAAGGAGGGGCCGAACTCATAGTAAGTTTGTCCTTCTCTGTCTCTCTCTCTCTCTCTCTCTCTCTCTCTCTCTCTCTCTCTCTCTCTCTCTCTCTGATATTAAGAAGAAACATTTGCAGCAGTTGAAACCACGACGTCTTCTATCGTCATAAAGACTACGGATTTGTCGCGATGCACGTCAAACAGAGAAACTAACATGCGATGTTTACTTTTGCGGAAAGGGGAGCGGACACCTAACATTTTTGGAATAATTCACTGCTTATTCTGTAATTACCCTTTCAAAAGAATTTATGCGCGACCGTTCAGTGCTTCAAATAAGCGGGGAAAATAGATTTGGCGGGCTACAGCGGAAGATTTCCTTAATTAAATCGATGCCCTACTGGAAAATATTGCGAATATAGCGGAAATATACTTCACTAGATTTAACAAACAAATGCAATGATCAGACAATAAGAGCTTAATATGCGAACGCATATAATACTATTAATCATATTAAAACAGGTCATAAAGGCCAAAGTTTTGGATTTATTTTCTGTAATATAAATGCTACGCATTAACTACTTCCTCGTTTTGTTCCATTTACGGTGTGCTCATTGGTGCCGATAAAACTGTTCTTATTTAAGATTTATGATGGAGTACGAACCACCAGAAAAGAAAGACAAGACCGGACGTGGGCTACCTAACAAATGACTGAACGCTCACACCGGAAACCATTCCAAAAAAAAAAAAAAAAAAAAAAAAAAAAAGAAGGACAATGCGCTACAGTCTAAACCGTCCTTAATCATATTTAGAATACTTTATTCAGGCCGCTGTTACCTCCAGAAGAAATATAAAATTCTACTGATTCTGACTGCTCGAAATGGATAATGAGAAGCGGCGGTGGAGTAGCCGAGCGGCAGTCGCGGCCGAGCGGCCGTAGCGAGCGGAAGCGTGGTGTTTACGCCTCGCGGCTGGTGTCCGGGCGCTGTTGGTGAGTTTAACGCCGTAGCGCGTTGCACTCTTGTCTCACATAGAACACATAGTAGACGTAACCACAATGGAACCTAAAAGGAAAGACACTTTGAAGATCTCATTTGATAATACCCTTCCGCGACCGAAATCATTTGATGTAGAAGACTTTTTGATGGAAAAATTGCAGTTAACTAGTGACGACGTTATAGGAATACATCTCTCGATTTGTGGCAGTACTTTGTATTTGAAGTTGCGTAATCCTACCAAATGTGATCAAATTGTCGAATTATATGCGAACAAATTGAAGTTTAAACATCCTGACGGAAGTATCGGTGACGTTCAAGTTACGCATGCAGGACTTGGAACGAGAACTATTCGCATATTTGAACTGCCGTTCGAAATCACAGACGAGGAAATTAACGCTGTTTTGAGACCGTACGGCACTGTACTTAGCAATGTAGCTGAAAAATGGTCATCTGCTCATAAATTTCAAGTTTTAAACGGCGTAAGACAGGTCAGAATTGAGATGATTAAACACGTTCCGTCATATATAACCGTCTGTGGATACAGGGCTATAGTGATCTACGAGGGCCAGCCGCGAACGTGTTCTGGATGTGGTGCCACCGGCCACGTGCGCGCTCAATGTTTACAACGGCGAGTGACGCAGCTGCCGCGAGGCGAGACAGTAGCACAACCCGCTATGACGCAGTTTCCCCTGACCTATGCAGCGGCAGCTCGCGGAATTACGGAACCGACGACAGATGCGCCTCTCCAAGACACTATTAGTAACACCGAGAAAGACGCACGCATGGAAACCGTTCCAGTAGACGAACCAGTCGGAGATGCACTTCCTGAACATTCTGCTGAGGGGGAAAGAGCAGTAGTACAGAGCCAGCACGGGACCGTCCACGGAATGAGGGCTTGCCCCTCGCACACACCACTGACTCGCAGCCGGCCGACAACAATTTGTCATCGCCGTCAGTTCAAGAGATGGCTGAAAACTATTCAAAAGATACCAAAAAGAGGCGTATCGCCCATCAAGGAGTGGACAAAACGGCGCCCGCCCTACGGGAAAAGGCCAAACAAGTCAAACAAAAATTACAGGGCGTGCCAACCGCAGGGCAAGAAGACAATCTGCAAACAGTCAAAAAATCACGGACGACGAAATTGACGGACGAAGTGACGGAACAAGTTGGGCGGAAAGCAACGGCCGCTGATATTTTGCAGGTTACAGTCGATACAGGTAACGAACCTGCTGAAGCATCGACGGGAAAAGAGTGCACACGTAAAACCACCCAAATGCCAGCTTGGGGGGATGATGAAGACAGCGGCGCTTCGGATCAAGAAATGCCTGAAGCTCCGAACGAAAAGGGACTAAGGATGAAAGAAAATAAAATCAAGCCAACACAACGCCATGCATATCTGGATGCACATACAGCGACTACCGCGTCTGACGACAGGGATAATAATAAGGAATCACCGATGGATGTAGTGCACCATGATAGTCATGATGCAGTTACTCCTGCCAACGGCGTCACCACATGTGCATCCTCATTTAACAGCATGCATTGTCACGTGGACAGGAACGCCAGTCGTTCGTCGGCGATACAAAGTGCCGTCGCGGGGGCTGACAGGACTGATTCCGACATGGAAGACAACTTTTATTAATAGGAGCACTTCATCTTATTGCAATGACAGCTAATATTCCTCTACAATCATACAGTATAGCCACCGTTAACATCAACCGAATCGTAAGCCAAACGAAAGTAGAATGCCTACGCGATTTTATCTACGCTTTTGACATAGACGTTGTCCTGCTTCAAGAAGTGTGTACAGACAGGGTTGAACAGATCGCGGGATACAGTGCAATTCTCAACCGGGGCACTGAAAGTGGTACTGCCACATTATTGAAAAACGGCATTATACCGCGGAACGTGAGAAAGCTAGTGACTGGACGGGGAATATCAGTGGAAACAGACACAGCACAGATCATTAACATCTATGCACCGTCGGGTTCCAATGCCAGACAGGCTAGGATACATTTCTTCCAAGAAAGTATAATTGAGTTAATAAATCCTGCGACCGCAAACACCATACTAGCCAGTGATTTTAACTGTGTCATTTCCGCAAACGATCAGATACCGAATCCTAATATATGTATTCAACTGGGAGATTTGGTGGAAGGATTGCACCTTACCGACATCTGGCACAACCATCCACGTGCGAACGCAGGGTTCACGTTTATCACCAGCCACTCGAAGAGTCGGATTGATAGAATATATATTTCTCCTAGTCTGACCCGGAGTGTACTCAGTGTCGAAACCTGTCCAGTCAGTTTTTCTAACCATCTGGCAGTTTTAGCAAATATTAACATGGCCAGACAGAAGACATATCAAGGTAGAGGTGTGTGGAAATTTAACACTGCACATTTAATGGACAGTGCATTAGAAACGGAATTACAGCGAGTCTGGGAACTGTGTCTGAGGAACTCACTTCGATATAGATCTAAGCTCGAATGGTGGGTCAAACATGTGAAACCCAAACTTCGATCATTCCTCAAGAGGTACTCATTTGCAAAGAAGCAATGGGATAGACACACTATGGAATTTTACTTTCGGTGCTTACGCGACTTACATGCCGATGAAGTCAATGTGTCTCGCCATACCGTCGAAATCAATAGACTCAAGGCCAAAATAACGGACTTGAAACGAAAACAGTTGGAAGGCATGAAAATACGATCGAGGGATTACTGTGGAATTGAGGACGAAACACCAGCACTCTTCCATCTCCTGTCGGAAGTCAAGAGGGGACGGCGTCAGCATATCAGTGCTCTCACCGCGGACGACGGCAGACAGATCACTTCTCAACGTGAGATCTTAATGTTTGCCCAGGACTATTATGCTAAACTGTATGCTTCGAGCGACACTTCTGACATCACCAGATGTGAAGCGTTTTTGAATGTTATTCCACCAACGGTGACGGACAAAGAAAATGTTGATCTGGAAGCACAATTCACAGAAGAGGAAATCTTCGACGCTTTGAAAGCAAGCCCTTGGAACAAGTCCCCTGGACCCGACGGTTTGCCTGTTGAATTTTATGTAAAGTATTGGTCCTTATTTGGCGGTAAACTGACGGAAATTTTTAACGAACTACGTACTATTGATATGGTTCCCAGTGAGTTTTTAGAGGGCATCATAGTATTGGTCCCTAAAAAGTGTGGAACAAAAGAATTGCAAAATATGCGCCCTATTTCACTGCTAAACGCGGATCTCAAGATAGTTGCTCGGGTTTTTCTTCAAAGACTGAAAGCTGTTGCTGCTCGTATCATCGGTCCCTATCAGTCGTGCGCAGTCCCTAGAAGATCTATACAGCAAGCGCTCGAGGAATACCGCGATATCACGGCCGTCAGCGCGGCATCCAACTGTAGAGCGGCCATCTTGTCATTAGATATGGACAAAGCATTTTACAGGGTTCAACATGAGTACCTGTTTCAGGTGATGTCCAAGATGGGTATGCGGCCGTATTTCATAAATATTATCCGGCGACTGTATACTGGTGCGGCTTCCCGAATTCTTGTGAATGGACATTGTACAGCAAAAGTACCAATTCTAGCTTCGGTGAGACAAGGTTGCCCCTTTCAATGATGCTTTTCGCCATTTCAATTGAGCCATTCCTACGAACCCTGTACGTACAGCTGCCGGGTCTGGAAATTGGAGGCCATAAATACGTCTGTCGAGGTTATGCAGACGACCTGGCTGTGTAAATGAGTAACCCCTCTGACCTCACTACAATCCGAGAGGTAATCGGAACGTATAGCTCTTGTTCGGGAGCGCAAATCAATCTACGCAAATCTCATATTCTGCAGTTGGGGAAAGGGATAGAATTCGTCGGAAATGGCCCCTTCGAACTGAGCGACGTTATCAAATTACTTGGGATCAGTTACAATAACTGCCCTGTCAAGACGGCAGCTTGGAACTGGAAAATGAGGCTCAACAGCTTACGAGCGATTTTAAGGGAGAATTCCACCCGCTCTTTAAATATATTTCAGAAAATCATGTTGATTAATCTTGTGATATTGCCAAAAGTGTACTACCTCGCGAGCATATTTCCCTTACCTGCAACAATCGGGGCACGTATTGAATCCACGCTTGCGTGGTTTATATGGCGAGGTAGTCTCCTCAGGGTAGCCTACTCCACGGCGACCCTCCCTGAAGCAAAAGGCGGCCTGGGACTCACCGACGTCAAGAAGAAATGTAAAGCGCTGCTTATATCTAGAACAGGTAAGGCCCTAGCTACTGGAGACGGCAATCTTACAGCGTACATAGTAAACGCAGTGACTCCGCCTGACAGAAGGGCGCCTGTTATGGTCGGACACATCAATTACAAGCTACGACATGTGCAACAATACATTCTTGACAACAGTTATATTCAAGAAAGATTAAGAAACTATACTACCAAGGAAATATACAAAGTGCTGACAGAAGATAGTGGCGTCAGTAAAGTACAGAGGAACAATCCCACAATCGCCTGGAATAGAGTGTGGAAAAATATACATTTGAAAACCTCGTCATCACATGTACGGGCTACGTGGTACTGCGTAATTCACAACATCATAAGCACAAATGAGCGCCTCTGCAGGATAGGCATGTCAAACACTGAAAAATGCCTGGACTGCCAGCAGACCGACACCACACTACATCGGTTCACTTGCGGTGCTGCTAACGACGTATGGCAATGGGTACGGCACAAGATAGCTGTTATGAACCGTACATCAGAAAGTAATGTAACTGTAGAGGAACTGTTAGCGCCTACCAGGTGGCCGTATCCAGACCAAAAAAGGATGTCCACCTACTGGTTGATGGGCAGGTTCATCAATTACTGCCTGGGCAATGAGAGGAAGTCCCTACCGGAATTTCAACATGATATCTTGCAAGAGTACTCAAAATACTCTAAACTCCGGAAATGGAAAGAGATGATGGGAGGCTATTTACCTGCAGTTCTTGAAATAAGGTGACCAACGGATAAGTGAAGATTACATTTTCGACTACACATGAGCATGATAAACTATTATTCTCTTACGTATCCCACTGGAAGAAAGGTTTTGTTGGACATACATTCGAAGGAAAATGTTATGCATCGAATCGTTTTTGTTCGTCACTTTTGTTTATTTTAAAGTAGCAGGAGTATTGCTCTTTATTTGTAGGAAGATACTTTCTCATTTAGTTACAAAGTTATTTTCGATGCATAAAACCACTCCGGTTTCCTCAAAAATGATGAGGTAAAGGAATCCTATATACTTTTGTTTGGAAGATTTCTTCCTCGTCGGTTGGTTCAACGTGAACGGGGGTGTGGAGCAGTAAGCAGTACAGCGCTTTGAGTAGCGAGAAGACAAACACGTGAAGTCAAATTCAGTGACTGATAATAGGAGATTAACGCGATCCAGCATATACCGGAAGACAAATTTTCTTCGAGAAGACACTCTCAAAGCAAACACGTAAATGCGACTGTTCCTTTCCGACGTCCAGCGACGACATGACAGAAAACGGCATGGAAGCCAGGCCGAGAAGGCAATTCTTGGAGAGCGAAAGGATGGGCTAAAAGGGGAGTTGGGAGGCTAAAAAAAAAAAAAAAAAAAAGCGGTCTAAAGCGTCTCGCTTCGGAGCGCGCGATGGCTCGCCGTGGAGGTTCGAGTCCTCCCTGGGGCATGGGTGTGTCTGTTCGTCCTTAGGTTAGTTTACCTAGGTTTAAGTAGTTTGTAAGCTACGAACTGATGACCATGCATTTTTTTTTTTTTTTTTTTTTTTTTTTTTTTTTTTTTTTTTTTTTTTTTATAATGGGAAGTAAGATTATACAAGTGAATGTAAATTTTGTCAAACCAATATTTCAATGAAGTTTATAAGAAGTCATTGTTTAGGAAAAGACAAGAATAAATAAATAAAAAATAATATAATATAAAAAAATTGCCACAGTTTTCTGCTACAGAAATAGCAATGACGAAAATGATCTAAAAATATGAACTGATGCGTGAATTTAAAATATTACTTGCTTCTACTCTCTATTACGACAGAATAATTACCGTTAATTTTTTTCTTGTGGACGCTTACAAACTTCGGCAATTGCATGGAATGTGGAGGTGAGTATGCACTACAACAAGACATTATTGTTCGTTAGGATGTGGTGCTTCTAATGCTGGGAACGTTACAACTTATCAGTAGACTTGCACTATTTTAATGAAAATTTTTGGGTTTCTATGATTAGCTGTTTGATTAGCCCTAGGATTCAATTGGAAAAAAAATCTGAATATTGATCAGAAAGTACTTAAAATTTATCCAGTTAACTGCTTACTGCACAGATAACATGTCTAAAATAATTCAGTAATCAAAAATTACAATTGTGAAGTGTCCGTGTTTATCGACATAACTAATCAAATTTTCTTCAGATATCAGACACTGAGGCGACTACAGCAGTTAATGTAGATACAAGAAATGTATTCACAATTGAGAGTATGAATCAGCAAAAGCTATATGATTTAATAGTGACTTATCAAAATTTTTTGTAGCACCGAGACTCGGCAAGGATTTCCCGCTTTTCGCGAGGGGTTTAATTAGCGTAACAGTTGCTTTTATGATGCCATCTCGCTGCTCGCTGCTTGCAGGCAGGAACGGCGATGATGAACAAGTCTATGGAGCCTTACTGGTGCATTTAACGTGCGCCGCGTTTCTATGATAGCTGATCGATATGATCTATAGCCACGTAGTTCTCTGACAGTCCAGAAGATGTCAGTATAGTCGTTTAGCACGCAACATACCACCACCACCACCTAGAGAGAAGGCCGCGGCGATCTCGTGTAGCGTCAGGCAGAGTAGGTTGCTCGCGATTAGCTGACTGGGTAGCCGCTGGGGCACGGCCCACTATGCCGAAGCAGCGAGCCAGTCAGCTACGCGCGCGCAACCTACTCTTCCTGACGTCACACGAGAGCGCCGCGGCCTTCTCTCTAGGTGGTGGTGAACATACTCCTTATTCTGTGACCCAACAATCAACTGCATTGGGGTTTCATCGTACTCGTTCGACCATGCCGTGCTCGAACGCCCAAATTTGCTCCTCCGATTTTTATACTTTAAAATCACTCCATCCTGTTTAACACTACATCATTTTTGAATGTATATTTTGTTACAAAGTGTTTTACTTTTCTACAAAAATAAGAAAATCATCATTTTTCATTTTGCATAAGTTTTTATTTATTATTATTATTATTTTTATTTCACCAATGTTCTGTATTCGATTATGTAGATTGTAAGAAGTTTAAAAAATCTGATTATTTTTACACTTTTACTGTGAAGTATTTGTTTTTCAAGAGACGCGGGGGAGTGGCTGAACGCTCTAAGGCACCTTACAGCGGAGCGCACGGCTCCTCGCCGTTGGATGTTCAAGTCTTTACTGTAGCATAGGTGCGTGTGTTGTCTTAGCATAAGTTAGTTTAAGTAGTTTGTAAGACTAAGGACTCAAAAAATGTTTGTAAATCTATCGGACCAAACTGCGTGGTCATCAGTCCGCAGCTGACCTAGATAAACTAACCTAAGGACAAACACACACAACCATGCCCCAAGGAGGACTCGAACCTCCACGGAGAGCAACCGCGCGCTCCGCAGCGAGACGCTTTAGACCGCTCAGCTACTCCACCGCGGCAAGACTAAGGACTGATAACCTCAGCAGTTCGGTCCCTTAGATTTACAAACAATTGTCATTTTAATTATACATTTACCTTTTCATAATTCGTAGTCTTTGTGAATGACTCTATTTTTTCTGGCACGTTCTCGTATAGTGAAATGTTGTGTAGCTTATTGGTCGCCACGATTTGTGTTACATATACATTTTTATAGTCATCAACAGAATTGAAAGGGATAATAAAATTACCGGCCGCGGTGGCCGAGGGGACTGAGGCGCTCCAGTCACGGTCTGTACGGCCACTACGGTCGGGGGTTCGAATACCCCCTCGGGCATGGATATTTGTGCCGTCCTTAGTCTTAGCTAGTTCATAAGTAGTTTGTAAGCTTAGGGACTGATGACCCCGTGGTTAAGTCCTATAAGTTTTACAAACATTTGAACATTTGTTACATATTGCTGCAAGTGAAATGTAACTAAAGGTACGAAAGAGTTTTCTGAATAGTACTGACACTGATATCTGTAGTTCTTTGTAAGTAAAGAGGTGTTATACAGTTGTGTCAATGTCGCGCTCGCAAGTCAACGGACTTGCAGTGACTTTAGCTTATAATGTCCAACATCGAAGGAAACTAAAACGAATTATTATTAGTGCAGAATATGGTCTCTGAAGCTCGTCTGATTTTAGCCGTCCAATTTTTCATCTACGACACATTAATGTGGAGAATCATATGCTTACGGTAGCTCTACCTTATTTTATAGAAAAATTAATTCTTAATCATTTTAACACGTTGCAAAAAGTGATGCACTTGACCGCTTTACAATTTTATGTGATTCATTTTTATTTTTAATGCCTGTAACAGGTTAAATATTTTAGTGTGGTTCAGTGACAGTATAATTTTATTTCTGAGTGGTCGAATCGCCTTTTACATATTTATCATGTTTATTTCGTTTCACTTCTTACTTTCATCCTCCAGGCTATACTGCATGAATGCATGTGAATTCACGCCTGCAGAAGTTTGCAAGTGTTTGAAATGGAGTTCATTTTGCATTAAATTGCATGCAACAGTGAACTGGCGTGGAGATTTTGACAACTAACGTGACTACTGAAACTTTAAACTGATTCCATTATTTTATTTTTATTTGTGTAACATGCATGAATATTCGTGTGTGGCACAACCAAACTGCTCTGCGTACAGTTTAGTCAGCTGGTGGGAACAGATTGTATCAGAATCAGCTCCAGGCTTCAGACACACACGCTGTGCGGCCACAAAAGCCAGGCTGGGCGGTGTCTGTCCTCCCAGCCTCGACCGAGCACAGCCGCGCTACAAGCATCCATACTGAAACCGTTACAGCCACAGTTATGGCCAAGATCGAGCGCGGCGCACTCAGTCGAGTACGAACGAGCATCATCGCCAATACGAAGACCTCTATGTAGGATATCAAGCTGGGCTGTGTTTGCGCAGCGACCATCGCTGTGTATCCGGGACTTGAGCTGTGATTCGCTTCTTCAGGGTAACTCTAGTCATGCTGTGTGCCGTTACTGCTCGCTGCGTGGTATTTCTATGGGCTATAAGTCACAGTATTGTTTGTTACGAGCTGTAAGACAGTTAAACAACCTCAGCTATGAGAGATGATCTTAAACCGACACTTTTTCCATCCGTTTTTGAACGAGACGCCATTAGGGATCATAAGTATACGGAACATCACATTCGATTCGAACTGGACAAACTGCGGAAAGAAGTTGCAGCAAAATGTAAAACACGTCAGTTGGTCTTTAATACTGTTTATTTCATCAGGAAATATTTTCTTCATTACAGTAACATTGTAACAAATTCCTTACTTTATAAGCTCCAGTAACAGTTGCACTATTCTTTATTCATGTGTAAGATTGTAATACGTAATGTTCAGTACATTTGTCTACTAGCTGCTAAAGCCGCGGTGGCGTAGCCGAGCGGTCTTCAGGCGCCTTGTTGCGGAGCGTGCGGTTGCTCGCCATCGGGGGTTCGAGGCCTCCCTGGATCATGGGTTAGTTTACCTTAGTTTAATTAGTTTGTAAACTACCGACTAATGACCACGCAGTTTGGTCAGATAGAATTACAAACATTTGACCATTTTTTTTAAATGTGTAGTAAATACGTAATTTACTCGCTGCTAAACTTGGTATTGTCCAGGTATATATGAATTTTTCCAGTCTTAGATTAGAAACGAAAAAACAAATTTTGAAAAATTTCGTAAAACACGCGTGGCTTGATGGGAAAGTTTATGACTCATTGTTTATGACGTCATATCTCCTGAACTATATGTTTTAAATAGGTTTTAACCCAACATAGATTGTTGTCTGATAATAACCAATACGTGCACTATCTTTAGTTGAAATCGATCCATTATTTCAGGGGATTGTTGAAAAACAGAGCAAAAAATATTCAAATGTTTGTACAGCTTATTGGACTTAACTACGGGGTCATCAGTCCCTAAACTTACAAACTACCTATGAACTAACTAAGACTAAGGACGGCACAAATATCCATGCCCGAGGAGGGATTCGAAC
Source organism: Locusta migratoria (assembly GCA_026315105.1). NCBI lineage: Eukaryota > Metazoa > Arthropoda > Insecta > Orthoptera > Acrididae > Locusta > Locusta migratoria. Next base: position 434,273,252 of record CM048747.1, read on the forward strand.
CCCCGACCGTAGTGGCCGTGCAGACCGTGACTGGAGCGCCTCAGTCCCCTCGGCCACCGCGCCGGCAAAAACAGCGCATGACGTAGCAGTTATTGGGAAATTTCATTCTTTATCATGTCTTATCGCCTGAAATATGTGTCACACTATGATGTAAGTCTGAATGTTCATTCAGTGTTACATGCTCCTAATGTCTGCAAAATGTGTCGTGCCGCGGTGGAGTAGCCGAGCGGTCTAAGGCACCTCGCTGCGGAGCGCGCGGTTGCTCGCCGTGGAGGTACGAGTCCTCCCTGGGGCATGGGTGTGTGTGTGTTTGTCCGTAGGTTAGTTTACATATTTTTAAGTAGTATATAAGCTACGGACTGATGGCCATGCATTTTGGTCCGATAGATTTACAGACATTTGAACATTTTTTTAAATGTGTAGTAAATACGTAATAAATCGAAACCTCCTTCGCAATAATACGGCTTTTCATGTACAAAATTATGAGTTCGTGTCTCATGCACTATATGTCGAACTGGGATATAATAGCGAAGGAACATTCAATGTTATGTACATGACTGTGTGGCCGGCCGCGGTGGTCGAGGGGACTTCGGCGCGGCAGTCACGGTCGGCACGGCCACTACGGTCGGTGGTTCGAATCCCCCCTCGGGCATGGATATTTGTGCCGTCGTTAGTGTTAGCTAGTTCATAAGTAGTTTGTAAGTTTAGGGACTGATGACCCCGTAGTTAGGTCCCATAAGCTATACAAACATTTGAACATTTTCTACTATGTGTGAAATGTCTCGCGAATTTAATTTACATCGTAGAAGTAATAACTTGTAACGTCATGCCATATGTAAATCATGAATATCGGAAAAGTATTAAATGCTAAACGTTTTTCCTTTCATCATTTACTTGGGGTTGTCAGCGATAAAAAGATTTGTAAAAATTTGATGTTATGTTTAACGTTTATTGTAAGGTCGCTAACTGCTCTCATTCTCAAATAGTTGACGGAAAATGTCACGCTATCCTGCGTAGAAAGATGGGACAGTTTTGATTGCTTATAACGTGATATCGTATGAACTATATCTTTGGCGATTATTCAGATGTTTGTAAATCTAATAGGACTTAACGTCCGTGGTTATCAGTCCCCAATCTTACAAACTACTTACACTACGAACCGCCGACGGCGAGCAACTGAGCGCTCCGCAGCATTGCGCTGTAGACCGCTCGGCCACTCCACCGCGGATGGCGGTTATTTCCACAATAGAAAATGATTCCTGACCTTGAGGAACGTTTGTACCAAATTTGGTTGAAATCAGTCCATTGTTTAGGAGCAGATGTAGAATATTATCTCATTATGTATCCGTTTCTCACGAATGTCATTGATTATGATGTCATATCTCCTGACGTAGGTGGTTCTTACCGGGACAGAGATTGTTGCCTTAGAAAAAGGAACATGTGTACCAAGTCTGGTTGAAATAGGTCCAGTAGTTTAGGAGGAGATGAAGAACATAAATACAGCTAATTTTATAAGATGTATAGATAATGACATTGCGTAAATTGCAAAGAGCTTTTGCAATCATTTCCGCTTTTTCGACTTTAGTTTCAATTTTTTTTTCACTATACGCCCCCTTGATACTGCAGTTGCAAAACCAAATTCATCTGTTATTAGGACTCATGAAAGGGCTTTGTTGAACTTTTGTTTCGAGTGTCCAGACTTTTCCTGGCGTAAGATGCCACCAAGTGGCAAAGTAGAAGCTACACTTGAGCTCATATAGAGATAATGCGATGCGCGAGGCCGTTCGAATCCCCCCTCGGGCATGGATGTATGTGACGTCTTTAGTATAGTTTGTAATTTTAGGGACTGATGACCCCGCAGTTAAGTCCCTTAAGCTTAACAGACATTACGTATAGAGATACGGTATGCTCTAATAGCACTAACTGAAAGGAGGTCGTCCGCAGGAAAATGAAGGATAACCTTCACTATTTTAGTGTACTGAACAGACGTCCTGAAAAAGCTATAATCACTTTGTTTCAAATATTCTCCAACGACAATGAATGTAAATTTACAGTTTACATCACACACAGGATGTAGGACTATAGAAAATGGTTTTTATAATTAATGAACGTGTATCCAGACATTTACACCGATGTTCTTATAAAAAATTAAAAAGTTTGTTGCTTTCTTCTGTTTGTCCCGGCCAACTGCGATGTGCCAACAGCGCATAGCAAGGTGCTAAGGGCGAGGATAGCGAATTGCAAGGATGCAGTCTAAAAGTACCCTAAACTCTAGCCGCGCACGTCTGTCGGAACCATCAACTTCCGTATACCACACAGTGCCTACTCCCGAAGAGTACTCGTACATTCTATGATGTAACTTCCGCACAGAGAGAGACATTTTCCTATACGTGTCGCAAGCCTTGCTGTGGCTGATTTAACTGTAGCTTTAACATCCGTAAAAATGACGGCTGCGTTCTAATTATCAATGATCTGTAAAGTTTTGAGGAACATTTGATGAACAAGAGTACAAGGGTAGAGTGTTGGTTTGGAATCACACTCACCGAATTGACGGGTTTTACTAACAAAAATTCAAAAACCCCTGAAAGACGGGTGTTAGTAGCGAGCGTTAAAACCAGATGTTAGTAACGCAGGTTAAATACGATATGCAGTGTCCGCGTTTTCGACACGACACGGTGACAACAGCTGTCATTGTACATATTAGAAATGTATTCGCAACTGCGAATATGAATCAGCATCGGCTGTTTGATTTATTGGTGACGCATGAAAATTTTGTGCCGGACCGGGATTCGAACGCTTTTCGAGAGCGGTTGCGTTATCAGGCATACCATAAGTTTTGATAACACTAAAGGAGACGACAAATATAAACCGGAAGGAATTTCCGATATACCCGTACTTAGTACAAGCTGTAATTTGTTCCAAGCAGCAAAATCACCATTGTCAAGAGATACATACACATCGCAGGAACATACGCTTTTATGAGAAAACCTATTTGTTACCTTAAGAACAAGTCGCATGACACCTTCTTCGGAAGAAGAATAGAACCATGCTAACATAACCGACATCTTCAAGAACGCAATTATTTTTTTGTAAAATTTATTACAGGAAAGAGTACTGTCTTGTCTCTAAACACTGTATACTTGTTTACATAGGAAGAGCTCTCGAAATTGTCCTACATGCTTACTATTTTAAATTACACTCGTCAGCCAGAATATCATTACACTCGATATAAACCTGTCCAGGCGACAACAGCGTCAGGTTGCCAAGAATGACTGCTAGACAGACGCACAAAGTCTGTTTGTACAATAGGGAAGACGCGCATTTTATCTGACTTTGAATGCGAGAAGGTGTTGACGGCCTGGAGTATCGGCAAATACTAGTGGTACCGGAAAAAATTAATATAAATTAAGTATTGTTGGAATTTTGAGGGGACTAAACTACTAAGTCATTAGCTCCCTGTAAATTAACTATCTACAAGCAGTATTTGTACTGCTTGTAAGCAGTTAATTTTTTTAAAAATAAGGTAGCACACTGTGGTAGCCACATATATATTACTAGAGTAGCAATTCCATATACAGTAACGTTGGTGTAACTAAAGTGTAGTCGCCATGATTCTATAAACGTGTCACATGTCGTGTGTGAAATTACAGATAGCTTTCGTAAATATACGGATAAACTAATCCAACTACGCTGTCTTTACACTTTTGACATAATGGTCAATTCATGTGTTGTATATGCCTGTAATAATTTGTATAGAAAATGAAAGATACTTACAGTAATGAATGGCATTGATTTCCTACTTTTATTCATCTGTTACAAATTTCACTAAACTTTGGCATTTCTTTCAGTATTATGGTCAATATAAAGAGCTATTTGTCGTAGATACGACGTATCTTTATTATTTTGAGTTTTCTTACGAAATATATATCCTGCTTTGACAAATACTGTAATGAGTCGCATTAATTTGCTGTTTTTATTAATCTTTTACTAGATTCGTTCAACTTCGGCTTTACTTCCAGAAGTATGACCGTTAGAAATGTACTATAAAGCTTACAAAGTCAGTTTCGTTACAGTTTATAGCAGTGCCACACGAAAACTTTTTGACGTGAGGTAAAGCAAGATGGCGGCGTCAGGTTTCAATCACAGAAGCAAGACTGCTGGTCTCTTCGACCATAGATACTGGTAGACTGGGCATTGCATCACCATCATGGCACCAAAGTCTATAGAGATACCATGTGACTGTTGGCACAACAATGGTAGTATCGAGAGGTACTTGTGATTTTACGAAGTATTTTGGGGAGGGGACTAACGTTAAATTTCACGTATAAGTTTTTCTAGTGTCAAATATTCGGATCTTGAAAATCGCCAAACTGTTACCTATATTCGGTTAATTCTTTGACAGCTGTCTCGTAGTTCTATTATGCTGTCACGCCATGTGGATAACCACTCTGTTGTTTGCCCTGTCTACTAGTATCTATGGTCGATAGCCAGTCTAGTAATATGTCTGTGGTGGTAGCCATAGAGTAGAAATATCTCGGGGGTGAGCACAGCATTCTGCGCATGTTTTCAAAATTAAGCTGTCATTCTCACGTGATTTGGGGACTACGCCATTCGTTATCTCACACTAAATGTCACGTCACGTCGTTTTCGGGTTTCTCGGTATCAAAGTTTTAACAGCATTGTCAACTGGTAACATCGAAAGTTAATCTATTTTCGTCGCACTCTGTACTGTGGTTTGTTGTTGATTTTGTGGTTTTGTTGTTTCTTAATTTTCAGTTTCTGCGTGTGTGATTTGTTTCCGTGTTACGCTCCAAATGTACCGTTACGAAATGATTTTTTTTTTTTCATTGAGCGTTATTCCAGAAGCGTCAGAATATCTCAAAACTTATTGAGCTTATTGTTTTTGTTTGTGTGCAAGGTTCATAAAATGAGAGAAAGGATGTGTTTATAACTTTTAATTATCACTCAAAACATTGCAGACAAGAAACAAGAACAGAAAACGAATTAAAAACATTTGAAGCAATAAAAATTGAATGAAGTTCAGAGATATAATTTACATAGCTTAACACTCGGGTCCGCCACACACTCCCTCCGCAGTGACAGCGTCCATGTATTTTCGAGGGAAGCTGACCTTTCGACCTGATCTGGTGACCCGTGGTGAAGGTGCACTGGGTTGATTGCTGTCTGCTTTCTTCTGAAGGTTGATAGTCTTTGGTATGGAATGTGACGGAATGTCCGGAATGGTTTCTCTTGATGTGTCTTCCATGTTTTTCGATGAATAGTCTGTCAGAAGAAAGGCAGGTTTCAATCTGTCAATGCTAATAGTTTGTTTTCCTGTTGGCATCTCCACCTCAAAGTGCTTGTCACTGCGAGACAAGACTGGATATGGCCCGTCATATGTTGGCTGAAGCGGTGTTCGGATAGCATCATGTCGCACAAAAACAAACTTGCTTGCATTAGTTGAGGGTGAATAAAGATCTTTTTGTGGGCGTGATGTTTTGCTGGAACTGGTCTTAGGCTTCTCATCTGTTCCTTCAATTCGAAGACAAAAGCTGGGATGTCAGTTACTAATTTCTGTCCATTGAGAAATGCTCCTGGTAACCTAATTGCTGAACCATAAGTCATTTCCAATGGTGAGGTATTGACTTGCGGAATTATGTAGGAGCGAAGTCCTAATAAGACCAGAGGAAGCTTCGAAACCCAATCATCAGACATTTGTGCTTTTAAAGCAGATTTCAACTGACGGTGCCAGCGTTCAATTTTTTCCATTTGCTGCAGGATGATATGCTGTAGTTTTAATGTGGACAATGCCCAGTGTGCTTGTGAGACATTTGAAAAGTTGACACTCAAACTGCCTTCCGCGATCAGTAGTTATGATTTGAGGCACACCAAAACGAGATATCCATGTTGAGATGATGGCAAATGAAACTGTTTCTGCTGTGATGTCAGCTAATGGAACTGTTTCTGGCCATCGAGAGAAACGATCAATGATTGTTAGTAAATAGCGATATCCCTGTGATGGATGTAGGGGTAAACAATATCTATGTTAATGTGACTGAATATTGCTGTCGTTGGTGGATAATGTCCCACTGCACTATTGTTGTGTCGCCAGACTTTACTTGCCGGCCGCGGTGGCCGAGGAGGCTGAGGCGCTCCAGTCACGGTCTGCACGGCCACTACGGTCGGGGGTTCGAATCCCCCCTCGGGCATGGATATTTGTGCCATCTGTAGTCTTAGCTAGTTCATAAGTAGTTTGTAAGTTTAGGGACTGATGGCCCCGTAGTCGAGTCCCATAAGCTCTACAAACATTTGAACATTTTAGACTTTACTTCTTTGGCAAGGAAAACATGTAGAAGTCCAGGTCTTCACGTCGTCTTTTAGTGATGGCCAAATGAAGTGTTTTCTCACTAAATTAATGCTTGCTTGGACACCAGGATGAACTAGATTGTGTAGTGAGTTGAAAATTGCCTGTCGTAGTTGTTGGGGTACGTATGGACGAATCATATCTTCAGACATGTCACAAACAAGTTCTCTACCATTTGGCAACATTATTGTTTGAAGTGCAAGGGATGTCGTATTCTTAATGTGTGGAAGCTCTTCGTCTCATTGTTGGCTTTCTGCAATTTGTTCCAAGGTAACAGCTGGAGGTATAGTGATTGAAGCAATTCGTGAACAGGCGTCAGCTGCAATGCTCTCCTTCCCCGTAGTGTAACGTATGTCTGTGGTGAACTGTCCAATGAAACTAATGTGTCGGATCTGACGTGGAGAAGCTTTGTCTGGACGTTGCTTGAATATGAAGGTGAGTGGCTTGTGGTCGGTGTAAATCGGAAAATCTCGTCCTTCAAGCATGTACTGAAAGTGCTTCACGGCTGAGTAGGCAGCGAGTTCTCTGCCATAGGTTGAGTAATTCCTTTCTGCGTTTGATAGTTTCTTGGAGAAGAATGCTAATGGTTGCAGATTATTGTCACTAATTTGTTGTAAAGATGCACCAATAGCATAATCTGAGGCGTCAACCATTAAAATTAAAGGTAAACTTGAAGATGGATGAGGCAGAAGTGCTGAATCAACCAAGCTATTTTTTAGGTCATTAAAGGCTTGTCGAAGATTTTCTGTCCAATTAATTTTCCTCTTATCATTTTTCGTCATCCCATGTTGTAGGTTCAAAAGATCTGCTTGTTTACCGGCTGAATTTGGTAGTGCTCTTCGGTAAAAATTAATGAGGCCAAGAAATCGGCCTAGTTGTTTTATTGTTGTAGGTAGCGGATAGTCAATAATTGTTTGTACTCGCTCTGGTAGTGGTCTGATTCCTTCTGCAGCTACGATATATCCCAGAAAAGGTACTTCTGTTGAACTGAAAATGCATTTATTCTGGTTGATTTTGATGTTGAACTTACTGAGGCGTTCGAAAAGCTGTTGAAGATGCTTCTTGTGCTCTTCTTCATCTTGTGATGCTACTAGAATGTCATCTATATAACAGTACACAAAATCAAGGTCTCTCAGTATATTGTCGATATATCTTTAAAAAGTTTGAGCCGCGTTTCTGAGTCCAAATGGAAGTCGTAAAAATTCAAACAAACCAAATGGAGTTATCACTGCTGTCTTAGGTACATCGTCTGGATGTACAGGGATGTGATGGTAAGCTCTGACCAGATCTATCTTTGAAAATATTTGTTTTCCATGCAATTGACTGTTAAAATCTTGAAGTTTAGGAATAGGATATCTGTCAGGTTTGGTGATGTTGTTGAGAGCGCGGTAATCTCCGCAAGGTCTCCAGGATCCGTCTTTCTTGGGAACTAAATGGAGGGGACTTGACCAGGCGCTCTTTGACGGCTGGCAGATTTTCATATTAATCATTTGTTGGAACTCTGCTTTAGCTGCCTTGAGTTTATGTGGTGGTAGTCGTCGTGCCTTTGCTGCTACAGGATGTCCTTCTGTGACAATCGTATGACAAACAGTGGTATCTGGAATGTCAAAATGGATGTTTTCATTTAGCAAGCTGGGAAATTTCTTGAGAATGTCACCATGTTTTTGATCTGGAGGCATTACATGAACTGTTTCTATGCCCGAGACTTAAATCAGTGTGCCAGTTGTTGCTGCTGAGGTTAATGGGTCGATTAGACGCCTGTTCTTGAGATCTACTAAAAGATTGTAATGATGAATGAAGTCGGCTCCGATAATCGGCGATTGCACATCTCCAATTACGAAATTCCACGTGAAATTGCGCCGTAAACCCAAATTGAGTACTAATAGACGCTCTCCGTAAATATTAATACAAGTGCCGTTTGCCGCATAAAGTTTACGATCTGTTTTTCTTTGGCGGTCGTTATCCGAAGGCGGAATCACAGAAATGTCTGCTCCGGTGTCGACTAGGTAACGTCTTCCGCTACTTCTGTCTGTGAGAAATAGGCGGCGTGAAAAATTGCTCCGATCACTTGCCGCCGCTAATGTGAAGCGTTTGAGTTTAACTGCTTGTTGGAATTTTGAGCGGGAGGTGGTTGATACGAGCATGGGTTCTGACATTTCTTTGCCCTGTGGCGATATTTAAAGTGATACCAACATAGTGCGCCATTAGGATTAAAACGCTGGAATGAGCGTGACCTGTCTCGTGATCTACTTCGTGAGGAATGAGATGAACGTGAGCTGTTTCTTGAACGTGACTGTGTTTTCAATTCATTGACAGTCAGTGTTAATTCGGCGATTTGTTTCTCTAGTCTTGAGATACTGTCGTTATTTGCATCATTTATTTTACAGGTTGAAATACTGGATGATGCCTGCAATGTTTGAGTACAAATATTTGATCCTGGGTGTGAAAATTCAACAATCTTGTCAGCCATTGTGGCTATGGTATCAAGATCATCTCTACTTGTAGCTAGTATAGAACGTGCGGTAACAGGAAGCCGCTGCATAAATATGGTTTTCAAAAAATCGTCCTTGACTTGTATACCAGCTAAAGTTCGCATCTCACGTAACAGCTGAGTTGGCTTCTTATCACCTAATTCCAGTTCTGTTAATAATTTTGTTACTTTTCTATTTTCTGACTCTTCAAATTCCTGATTTAATCTTGTTTTAAGCTCTGTGATTGGAGTGGTAGATAATGGTCGAGCTAAGAAGTCGGAAATTAATTCCACAACATCCGCTTCTAATGATGCCACAACATGACTAAATTTCGTGGTTTCGTTAGTGATACCCAACGTGGTAAACAGCTTCAATTTGAAGAAACCATACCTTTATGTTCTTATTCCAGATGGGCGGAATCTTCACAGAAACACGTGCAATACCCGCTTCGTCCCACGCTTATGTAGGCCGTGAATTTGCGTCGTTGCCGTTGTCGGTCATTTTTGCACTTCACAAATTAAAAATGCGTTCCGCTCCGTATTAATCACGTCGGCGTCACCAATCTGGTTTTTGTTTGTGTACAAGGCTCATAAAATGAGAGAAAGGATGTGTTTATAACTTTCAATTATCACTCAAAACAATGCAGACAAGAAACAAGAACAGAAAACGAATTAAAAACATTTGAAGTAATAAAAATTGAATGAAGTTCAGAGATATAATTTACATAGCTTAACACTCGGGTCCGCCACAAGGTAAACAAAGCTGACTTTTACTCCGTCTAATAATATTAATTAAAGAAACATTGTTCATTAAATATTTAAAGAGAAAAATCATTTTGAATGAAAGAGAAAAATACGGTTGTTGATGAAATTTGTTACAGAAGGAAAAATCACAATGGAAAAGATGAACAATTCCTATTTATTCCCTTACAAATATTGATTTATGAGTTTGCATATTGGTATATGTTTTCGCTAGAAAATTCAAGTGGGCAAAATGAAATGATGTTTTTCTTCTCAGCACTTTCACACATACAATTGATCAAGAACATGACTCATGACCTTTACTTTGGTCGTTAATTAATTTCATCGTTGTTATTTCCCACAAATCTGACACTATACTGCAAAGTTTGTATCACGGATGGTAGTTCATAGCGCCACTTCCATTGCTCGGCACTGGGCTAAGCAAGGTAACGTGATGTAACGTACGACTTAACGTGATGGTGCCCTGATGCCGCGTAACAGCCATTGTAAACTAGTCTTCTGCTTTCTGCAAAGTTCAAAGGTTATGTTGTGTTTGGATCCATTTGCTTATTCATAATAGTAGTGTTGAATTACATTTGTTTTTATATGCGCTAGCATAAATATTTTTGTAGCACTTTTATCCAGTTGTTTCATTTTCTTTTAATATTTCTTCTTTTAATTACTGAGGACCTGTCGATACAATGCACAAAGTATAAACCTAAGAGTGGTACTGGTAAGCAAATTTGCGTGCTAGCTTCCCAACAAGACGAAAATGCACAAAAAATCCAAAAAAGTAATGAAGAAGCCATGTCTCCACCATATCCTTTCTTCCAGGAGTGCTAGTCTTGCATGGTTCACAGGAGAGCTTCTGTGAAGTTTGGAAAGTAGGAGGCGAGGTACTGGTGGAAGTAAAGTTGTGGGGCGGCATCGTGAGTCGTGTCGGGATAGCACAGTCGGTAGTGCTCTTGCCCGCGAAAGGCAAAGGTCCCAGGTTCGAGTTCTGGTTCTGGCCGCCGAGGCTGTAAGTAAAATTTGATCCAGGTTTACCAGTTATTACATATATTTGCCAGTGACTGCCAGTTGCAATACATATGGGTGTGTCACCTTGGAGTAACATCTCCAGTGATTCATGGTACAATTCGTAAAAATTGGAGAAATCTTAATTGGTAAATTTCGGAAATCATAAGTTGTTAAATCGTAAACGGTTGTTTTTAAACTATAACAAACGAAAACTAAATGTCGCAGCTACTGAAAAAGAGCATTAACAGAAGTCACTGTTATTGGGCAGTCACTTTTCAGGTCGTCCTTACTACAGACAAAACAACGTCGTCCGAGATCTTGTGATCATAACGGAAGTATATGTTGACAACATAGACCATAGATAAAAAAGACTGCGCGGTACGTCATTACACTGAAACCAACATCTAAGTCACGTGAGTCGGGGCAGTATACTGGTTTCATCATTACGAGTAATGCGAAATATAGCTGAGAGTTGCAGTTCTTATTCTTTGTAGTGGTAATTAAGCGTATATTTGAACAATGCAACGTATTAGCATATTCTTATTACATATTTAAATGTAAAATTGGCGTTAGTTGTCCGCAATTGCAAGAGTTAATGCGATACTACAGTTTTTTTAAATGCGCGTATATGAAACGTATCGGCATTCTTTTTACAAGCAACAGAAATACGTTGTTGCCGTTGTTGAGTCTTTTAGTCTGCATTTTACACAGGAGTAGAAGATCAAATATCGATCTGAAAGGAGCATTAGCTTCCTTACGATTCCTCAACAATATATGTAAAATATATCGTTGTGATTTTATAAGAAATGAAATCTGTTTGCATCCATTATGTCCGATTTTAACAAAATGCAACTGTTTATATTTTAAGACTTTTGACACAGAACGTGATGCCAAAACGTAAAATAACCAAAGTATTGGCTATTTACATTAAATAATAGTGAGGAAACATTATCGATGGACTATCCAGGAAGTGACTTCATGTGGAAAATAAACAGTCTGTATGAATGTTTAGTTTTATATAACGTTATTGAAAGCAGATTTTCAGCAGAAATGACTTACTTGCTGACCTATAAACTTGCTCAAGAGCAGCTTAAAGTATTTTCCCGTCGACAATCACATTCATAAGTTACAAAAAGTAAAAGATTCATAGCGTAACACAAACACCGAGGATATGTAATTCTGTTGCTTCTAAAAATAACTGACAATATGGTACTTTTCAGCTGGGCACATGTAAACACGACAATCACTGCATTAATATTAACAATATGATGAAATTACGATACCATTACTACTAGATGTGTAATAGGAATACGATAATTCGTTTTATTGTTAAAATCAACGCTGGATATCACCTGTAAATGAGAAAAACTGTTGCTCATAATCAGCGGAACTCGGTCATGTGACTCGGGGCAATTTTAGATGTTGGTTTCAAATCACAACACAGCAGAGATAGGGACATGCGCAGTCTATGTTATCTTTGGTCTATGGTTCACAATACAAAAGCTATTCTGCGCATCTGAATACTCACTCCAGAGATATTTCTACTCTATGGTGGTAGCCAAGGATATTAAAATAAGAGGAGACAGCGCTACCAGAGTCTATCATGAGGAGTCACGAAACTCGCAGTGACGTTTTGCAACTTCGCGACTGCAGCGCTGCCAAGGGGCTGGGTCGCAAAAAAATACCGCGAAACGATGACTAATGAATGTTTATCTGGAATGAAGCATCAAGTTAAAAATAACCTTAGTGTTTAGGAACTTTTGTGACGCTATAAATTGTAGCAACAACCAAAAATGTAATTCGGAAATCTCTCGTTTGCGAAGGATGCTCAGAAGTAAGACAATAATGTTATGAATAAAGAGTGTTCATTTGCGGTGGTTAGTTATACTTTTAGGTATAGAAGTAAATCTTTAACAGTTCATTCATGTCCAAACTTCTGCTCTTAATCGGAATAACAAATACTAGACCACTATTTGATAACAATACTGCTGTATAAAAGCAATGTCTGAATGCTTCCAGTAGCAATTAATCAACTATTTCAGTAGCGCCTCCTTAGGTTCGCGCCGCAGTTTCACAAAAATTATAAACTTGTATACTAACATATTTTCCCGTTTACCTACTAGTTTGATAAAAGTGAATGCGTAGCTGCAAATCAATAATATGTCCATATATAAAACTGTAAATATTAACACGTCACATTCTTGAAGATATTGAGTTTGATACCTACCAAGGACCTAAAAAAATTATGATAGGTACACAAAGACACAGAAGCAAGGACAAGGTGAAAAGAGAGTTTATACGTCTATGTAGAATCTAGTCTCCTACAAGTAAAAATCGTTTATAGTTTTGAAAATTTTACAATGTCCGAAATCTGCTAAAACATTACTCATGTAACACGTCAGTACCCACCGAGCACGCGAACATAATCTTAATCAATTGAGCACATCAGATTACGATTTGTTTCTGCTTTCAAAAAGTTTTTGAATGATATGTTTACGACGCAGGTATTGTGAACTGTATGAATTACACTGCACTGACAATTTGTTATTATAGACTGCTATTAACAGAAGCAGTGCCAAGTTTTTTTTTTTTTTTTTTTTTTTTTTTTGTATTATTAGGTTCACAGCAACTTTCAGTGACTAGGAAATATGAAACTAACAGCGTAAAAAATGGCAACTACTCATTTTGAATTATTCCATTCTTCTGTTACTCCCTACTGGCCGCTTGGAGTGCTACTATCGCTTCAGTTGCAATTTTTTCCTAGAGAGTTTCGCGACTGTCTGTGATAGACTGTGGCGCTACTATGAAAAGCTTATCTATCGATTGAAGGCAGTCCGCCATCTCGTGGAGTCAAGGAAATATGTTTTCAGATTAAAGCTCTGTGTTGTTCTTGCTCTGTTAACTTTCATAAATTTAAATGACTGCCGAGTACATATTTTATATGATATACTTTTGTAGATAAATACAGACGAGACAGTTGAATAAACAAAAGTCACCAAAGAATTCATTGTGATAGCGATCTGCTCAAACCACTTGCAATAAACTTAACGTCATTTTTACGTCACACGCTACATCGAAAACCGCGCAATCAGCTATCGACTATTGCCTGTTACTCGATACTTTAATGTGACAGACGTCATCTTGATTTGCCATATTTCTAAGAGTTTTAGTATTATAATAAGCAGTAAGCCGTTTCATGGAAACACCACATCACAGATGAATAACAAAACCCATTCTCGGTTCCATTTCTTATCAGTACATGTAAATAATAATACACCAACAGTCAAAAAATTCCTGTAACTATAGTAGATAAGTATACTCAAACATCCTGTTTCTGCAAGTCGTTGTAGCGTAGTGGTAAGCATTAGAGGTTCACATTACAAAGGTTTTTAGTTCGAAACTCCTACTATGGAAACATTTTTTAAAATCTCACAGTTCGTAACATAATGTAGATGTTGTTTAATCGTAGCATATTATGTGCCTTTTGTAATTCATATAACGTTAGTATCGTATGCAATAAATGATGTTTCCTGTAATAGAGCGCTGTCTCTGGAATTAGTGACATCGATTTGGTATCTTTGGTCTGATTAGAAAACGGTGAATGGAATTCCCGGAAGTGATACGGCCAGCAATGACATTTCTGTTGAGAATGGACTTCGTGGAAATGATACGGCCAGCAGTCATATTTCTGTTTTTCCTTCCTACTAATATTTGAACTTTGTTCCAAATATGTAACGATTTCCGGGGATATGGTTAGAGACAAGGGAAACTAATAGGCTACATTGTAATAGTAAAAAACACTTAATGTACGGTATACAATATCTCTCCAAACAGCAATCAAAGGATGATTAGTAAAATGTGACAATGCCATTTATATTGTTCGCTTTATATGCCGAATGTCTCTTGATTAGTGAGCGTGTGGTTAGGCCGATATTCCTAGCTTATCTCAATATTTGGCTGTTTATTTTCGAAAGAGTCGCGATTTCCGAGAGTGTGGTTAGAACGATATTCCTTGCTTGTCAACAATATTTGGTACGGTAGTTTATTTCTGAATATTTTACGATTGCGGAGTTTTTGGTTAGCCAAGATCCAATGAGGAATTTTTCCCTAGAGAGTAATTGTTATGACGAACAATCATGATCATGGATTTGCATCTGTTGTTAATGTGTTGTAACAACTGCTTTCATAGAGTCTAAGACACATTTATCTGGTGCTTATTAAACGTATTAAGCCAACATACTCGTAAAATTGCTGTTAAAGGGTTTGGTTGTGAAGTTTTGTTGATGAAAATTGAGTACAAAGACGAAAGTAACAACAGAATATTGCAATCAAAAATGCGCCTAGGTCAGCTACCACAAAAGCATTCTACACGGAAATAACATGTAGTTAATAACTTACGTTGTTGCCACGCTGATATACGTAAATATTTACTACAAATAAAACAGACATTTAACAAGTGAAGAATTCCGGCTGTTAATATTACTTCCGCGCTTTGCATGCTTGATCAATTATTGTCAACAACAAATGAAAATATTTTTATAGAAGATGCAGACACTCAAAATTGTTTATTTTATTTTATTATTCAACAGATGAGACACTCTTCCATCAACCGCAGCAGCAACAGAAGAAGAAACACAAACGCTAGGCAGAAAACTGAGCCTTTTTTATGGAGTCTACTTCAAAGGAATTGCAAGATAGGTCATCTGAAGCTTCACCTTTGGGGAAGCTATGTGTCATTAGCCAGTAGTTTTGTTTGTGTATAGGCAGACATAGGCTAAAAGAGGCAAAACAACTGGTGTTCTTGCTCGAAATATTTGTCGTTTTATAACAATTCGATTTGTGTATTTAAATACTGAACACACTTTAGACATATTGCAGAAGCAAAGATTATACAGAAAATGAATAACAAATACAATATACACTAAATACACTTGACTCGTGTCAAGTGTACTGACCACTGCCAATATGGCGGCCGAGTTTACACAGGTTGCCGCAAAGAGTGTGTTAGCCAGTCTATGAAATTCTAGCTCGTTTGACATGTGTCACAAGAGTTATATCTGAGTTATCTGTTAACGGGATCAAGTTTTATACATATTATCTTTCACCGTTTATATAAGTTCTTTCATCGATTTCCTCTTCTTTGTGGCGTCCAGAAGTGAACTAACAAGTTTAAACCAATTTAAATTCGTAAATGCCTATTGATTTACATAGTCATCATAGAAGGCTACACCTCTGTGGTTTGTAACCGATATTCTGCCTCGAGTCAGGTGACTGCGCTTTTGATATTTCGAGCAACTCTTTTCTCATTTAAAGCTGAAATCAAGCATTGAGTTTAATAATAAAACTACTTTTCGTATTCCTATTACACATTAAATGTAATTTCTCCAAAATTAGTAATATTATGCTAATATGACGAGACGAGTTTAGCTTTAACATGTGACCTGGTGAAAAGTATGTACAATTCTTTTACCAGAAACATTATTTCAAATCATTTTTGTTGCAATATCAATCTTTTAATTTAATTTAATTTAATTTAATTTATTTATTTTTTTTCATTTTTGCTACTCATGAATGTGATTATCGACGGACGACTATCCCAGCTAGTCCTAAACGAGTTTATTCTGCAAGTCAGTTCTAGTTCAAATCTGCCTATAATAGCGGTATATCACAGTCGCGACACTCACTGCTGTAAAAGTTATTACCAACTGACATTTGCAACGACACTAGCGCTCTCAATAGTTGCCAAGGCGCTGTAGGAATAATGTTTGTTTATAATTACTTTTATATGTAATTAACCAAATAATTTCTGTAATTTTTGCGTTATAAGCATTAGTTAAGTATTGAAAGACGTAAGTAATCGAGAAATAACTGTAAAAACAGCCAAATTTCCTTGATTCAATTATATAAACAACAACTCATTGATGAGAAAATACTTACGAATATGTGCATATTTCGCAGCACACTCCACTGAAAATTAAGAGAATATAAGCAGAAGAGAAACATGAATTCCTGTTGTGGTCTCTTCTTATATGGAAAGCACTTTCCTTGACGTGGAAAAATTCGTGTGGAATCTAATGATTCGACCATGTTTCCACTGTACTCATCTTTCTTATAAACGTATATTCTTTTGAGTGTAATTGCTTTTGCTTATAATAAGAATCTCTTGAAGATTCTTGTTCTTGCCGTTTTTGGTCCAGATGTAGCAACAATTGTGGAATTGGCTTCTGCTTTGTTGTCGAACTGTTTTTGCTTTCGAAGGATTTTCCTTCTGTTACAGCAGTCTGGTACAGTAAAAACTGTTCGCATTCCATTCCATATAGGTTTCTTACGTTCGACACATACGGATTTAACTGAAATTCTAGTGAACCTTGGCATTTCTGAGTAGAAAATTGATATGTTTCTGCAGAATTTTGGGTTTTCTGTAGTTTATTAGCCATGTTTGTTCTATGTAGAAAATGAAATTTTTGGTTAACGAGTCGTAGATATCAGGACAATCTTAAATAAACTGTCATGCAAAGTACCGTTTCATACCTTGCACTGGTTCTTAGGGAAGCAAATAAATATAAATTGTGACGCATAACAAAAGTCTGTTGGTGTGTCGTGACTGTATATGTTAGACCGTGGTTGTACACAGCTAAAGATGAATATAGAGTATAGGTTTTAACTATGAAAGCATTTATAATTGTTGCGTCCTCCCATCACATTATTTTGATGTAAACACCCAGTTTTCTTCTTTACTTAATGGAGTCACTTAAAAATCTAAAATTATGGATACAAAGCAACTTCTGTTTTTAAACAATCATAGCAAAACATTTCTCACGTATTGTTGTAGAAGCGTAAGAAAGCTAACGCTGCTTGTCACATTGATTTTCCGTCTTCTACTTCTGTGGAAGCAAACAACTAAATGAATCGCAGTGCACCAGAACAATTACTTAATTCTGTTCCTTGTAAAACTAACTGTGAAACGTTTCACTCAGATACATGTAAAAACTGTAATTATATCGTTAATGTTATGAATCTCGTATAAATAATGTGAATATCTTTATTGTTGAAATCCGTGCTTGATTTGAGTTGTAAATGAGAAAAACTACGACTATTAATTCCACATCGCATTGCTCGTAATGACGGCTTCGTCTTCCTGCCCCGAGTCATGTAACTTAGATGTTGGTATCCGTACAATTACGTCATATGCAGTCTATGTTATCCATGGTAACTAACGCTGCTAGCGAACCTGGCAACGCTTCGCAATTGCTAAATACTCATACGAATTAGATATGCATCCTAAATTCATTGCCTTAATTTCGCTCCCCGTCACTTCCCCCGTCTCTATAACTATTAAAATATCTCCTTCTTAGTCCTCTTAGCCTTATTCTGCATAAGACAGCTGAAAAACAAGCACTGCTTGGCTATTTGTAAATTCCAATATTCAGATAGTCCACGTACTCTTCACTCGTCTCTCCGTCCATCGTCTCCTCCGTCTTCTATATCTCTACCTTCACGCCACTTCCGCATCCACCTCATCCGTCACCCCCTCCTCCTCGTCCTCAGCCTCTTCCTCCTCCAAAAAATGTTCAAAAATTTCTAAATCGATAGCACGATACTACTGTGGTCTCCAGCACCTAGGCTTACTTTGGTCTTCAGGATCTTGGCTGAAAAATATTAAAGCTAACCGAAGACAGCACTCACACACATGCCCGAGGGAAGACTCCATCCCCCGGCGGAAGAAACCTCGCAGTATCTTATCTTCTTCCTCTTCCCCACCTCCCTCGCATCCATCGCCCTTCATGTCATTACCCTCCCCACTCTTTGCCAATCTTCTCCTGTCTCCTCTCTGTTTATCTGTTCCCACCTCTGTACATGAAAAATTATGTTGGATATATCTGTCAAATTTCAATGTGGTCGCTCAAACGGCGTCGAAGTCTGGAGTAAGGCACTATCCGCTACGCACCATACGAAATCTTATGGAGACAGTGCCGTTCCTCTTGTTTAGAAGCTCAAGTGTGCAATACTTAATTGCGATCGGATGAACGATATGGCAGCGCATAAAACACGAATCTAATCTGTAGTAACGACGCCCATAAAAATATCAATTTCGCCATTTTTCTACATATTTTCCCTGAAGATGCTTTAACAGTGAGAGTAAATCATAGACCGAATCTGACCCTGTAAATGCAGCACCAACAGTTGCAACATTTGTGACTGTAGAATCTTCGTAATTGTAGAGGGATACCTGGGTTTCAACATCACGATTAGTTCGCAGATGGACAAAACAGAGTACAGCCAAGATAATGGGAGCACAAAGGAAGGTAATTGCAGCACACTGACCTCGAGATGTCGGTACTGCAACAGACTGGTCTTGAAGTATTCTCTCCACGTTTTTTAAGCACTCGCTCCTAAAATTCCAGTGCACCGCGGTATACGAAAGGCCCTTGAAGCCAACGTAACAGATGAGGTAGGAGAGCGTGGATGTTGTTCTGACTGCCTGCAATGGCAGTGCTCTGGGCCCCAAGTTGTATGAGCTGATATGGCGCGAATTCGCAGAGAACTAAAATACTTGTCTTCCTCAGCCAGCGAGTGGTTCCAACGAGGATTTGAAATAACGGCCAGAAAAAAGCAAGACTTCGTCCCCTTGAGCGATTTACATACAGTGTGTCGGCAAAGTGGCTATCTCCCCACATGTATCGCGTTGCGGGGCGTGTAAGGTTGGCAGCACAGAGACAAAGCGCACCTGCACGTTTCCGCAGACCTTCAGTGGTAGTAGGGTTGGGGTAGTGTAGCGTATGCGCTACACCTGTTAGTTGTTATTGTCTTGTATACGGTGAATAAAGTGAAAATGCTTACTGCTGTAGAGAGAATATTTTTAGTGGAAGTGCTCTTCAGGACAGCAGTATACTTCACGGAGCATGTGAGACAATTGATATTGCGTTTTTCTGCGTCGAGCTGTCCGCATCACGACACTGTACGTGATTTAATTCGCAAATTCCGAACAAAAGGTTCAGGTCACGATGCACCACGAATTGGTAGGCCGACAGTTTCAACTGAATGGAAGCTTGACGACATTTAAGACAAAATCAGTAAGGAAATTATCACAAGTCTCTCGTACGACAGAACATAACGTCGAGACCAAGGAACTGGTGCTGTATCCGTATAAAATTACTGCAATGTAACAATTACATTATAAGGACCATACGAAATGAATAACATACTGTGAATGGTTTCAGCGATGTATTAAAAGTCATAGAGTTGGTATTTTAGTTCAAACATTTTTCATTGATGAGACTTGGTTTCAACTATCTGGCTACATTAATTCTAAAGATTCACGTATTTGATCTTCCGAAAATCTACGTGCCAAAGAGAAACGCCATTGCACGCAGAGGAAATCTGGGTGTGGGTTGCCATAACACGAGCGCGAATTATAGGACCGACATTTTTCGAAACTACCGTTACATCCGAAATCTATTGTTCCCAGAAAATTTTTTCATTTATTGCTGATTGGAAATGCGATCAATCATTCATTTTTCCAGCACAGTACACCAATCCCTACGACTTCAAGGTAAAATCTTTGGAGCCAGAATAATTACAAAAAGGCCCCATCGCTCACCCGATTTGTCTTTTCCCGACTGTTTCCTTTGGGGTTCGTCTAAAAAATTTATCAAAATAACCCAGTCAGCGATCACTGAATATAGGAATGAGATTACAAGGGAAACATTGGTATAAAGGTTTTCGAAAATAAATGTAAACATGTTGAGCTATGCCTTTAAGAGAGAGGAAGTCATTGGCAGCACCTACTGTCATAATGGTGAATACATTGTATTTTCTTGTAATTAATATAGGCCTAAATAATTAATTTCATTATTTTAATTGAAATATGACGAATCCAATCTCGCAACATAACTGCAGCCAGTAGCAGTGAAACCCGGCCGCTAGCTTATACGACGACATGAACGTGCTGCCAAAATGTTCAAATGTTTGTATAGTCTATGAGACTTAACAACGGGGTCATCAGTCCCTAAACTTACAAACTACTTATGAACTACTTACGAACTAGGACGGCACAAATATCCATGCCCGACGGGGGATTCGAACCCCCGACCGTAGTGGCCGTGTAGACCGTGACTGGAGCGCCGTAGTCCCCCTTTTTTTTTTTTTTTTTTTTTTTTTCGGGTCTCCTTCCTCCCCTTCAACCCGTCCTTCCGCTCGCCAAAATCGCCTTCATCGGCGTCGGCTTCTCTCGGCCTTTTGTGAAAATTAAACTATCTTCTTCTGTTACTTGTTGATGTCTTGAATAGCAGTTTGCCTTTCGATTTCCGCTTGTAGAAAGAAAATAAAAAGTATTGTATTCGACGTTTTCTGTGTTCAAAATAAAAACTTTCTAAGAATGATGAATAAATAAAGCATCTTCCTGTTAGTTCCATTTCACTTCGGTTCAGCGGTTGCCCTGACGGAGATCGTCTTCTCAAAAGTGTATTGGTAAGCTTCCGTTTCTCTATCACCTTGAGCCATTCTGTTCTTTAGTTTTTGTTTGCCACTAGTCGTACAATCAAGTCATCTTCTCTTATATCCGCAGAACTTCCCACGAGCCATAAGCTTCATGGCTAAAATAATTTAAAAAAAATAAAAAAAAATTAAATAAAGAAATAAAAATAAAGAAAAAAGAATAGTAGTCTTTCATGAGTTTTCCTTCATGAGCAATGAGTTATATATATGTATCTATATATACTGGTAGTCCTCTCGAGACGAAATCAATTCGTAAAATGTCTAAAACATCCATATTCCAATCAGAATCATTTATTATACCTTAGTACATTAATCGTTCGTTGACAGTGTTGTTTAAAAATTTTGCGTAGTTCTTGGTATAATTTGGGGTTGCTCGTAGTTTGTTGTGTTGTATCTGTAGATACATGGCGAAGTCTTCTTTACGTGGATTTTCACAGTTAAAGATATAATAAACTGTGTGTGCTTTTATCCAGTTTACAGAATTTCTTTTAGTCTGTGGGTAGGGCACAGTGTCGGGTGTAAGGAAATCTGCTGGTGTTATCGCCGTGGCAGATGTTCTCGTTATACTTGCCAACAGCTGCCTAACTATGTTCCAAACTTCTCTCACTTTTAAGCATACAAATCTGTGTTCTTCACTGTCTTCCACCGTGCAAGTGTTACAAAGAGAGGAGTCGACTAAATTAATTGAGTATAACTTCGAATTGGTCGCTATTTTCCTATTCACAGCGGTGTACCAAGTAGATCGCACGGCAGACGGCAAATTTCGTGAGTTGACATTTTCCCAAATCACGCGCAAATTGTTGTTCTTGTACTTTTTTTCTACGTTATTTTGAGGTTTTGTGGCAATTAACGAATTGTAGATTTGTCTTGCCACCATTATCTCTTTTTCTGGTATCCTTTTCCGGACGTAACTGAAATCCAATAAAAAGTTCTGTATATGGTGTAGTGCAGGTGGTATATGATGAACGTCAATCGGTGGATTTAAATCTGGCGGTGCTATTTCATTGAGTAGGTGGGAAATTAAACTGTGCGTTGACGTTTTCCACAGCTTATAAGTACTACTGGTATACAGTGCTTGTGCCTTTGTGTGCACGTTCGTGAGATTCAGCCCACCGTTTTTTATTGGAAGGGTTAAAGTTTCATATTTGACTTTGAAAATGCTGCCTCTGCTCACGAAATAACCAATTGCAGACAACATACTTTGTGCGATGCCGCAGGGAATGGGTAGCACTTTTGCGACATAATTTATTTTAGATAGGATGTAGGTGTTCACCAGTGCAACTTTTTGTACAATATTCAGTTGCCTCAGGCTGTGATGGTGGATACATGCTCGAAGTTTATTGAGTAAGTCCCTGTAATTGACTGCAATAGTGTTCTGTATCTTTTTTCTAAATTGTATCCCTAAACATTTCATGTTGGTCACTTCCTTCAAACGCACGTGGTGTAGCATGTGTATTCCGGAACCAATATGCATGACACCGGATTTTTGCCAATTAAGTTTGGCTCCAGATGCAGCCTCATATTTCTGGATAATGTAGAGCGAGGACTCTACTTCTTGGTCGTTCACTACGAGGAATCCTACGTCATCGGCATATGCATGACACACGATCTTCTGCCCGTTCATAACCAATCCTTGCAGCTGGTGCGTGAGCTTGACGAGCAGTGGTTCCATTGCGATGGCAAATAAAGCTGCTGACATCGGACATCCCTGTCTTACTGAGCTCGAAACTTTAATAGCTTCAGTGAGTTGACCATTAATTAATATTCTAGAAGAGCTACTGTGGAACAAATTTTGTATTATACTCACGAATCGGCGCGGAAAGCCCATTTCCTGCATTATATGGAAGAGGAAGTGTTGGCTCACTCTATCAAAGGCATTTTCAAAGTCCAGCGTTAAGATGGCACATTTTAATCTACAAGTCTCGGCTATTGCTATGATATCTCGATAGTCTGAGATAGTTTGGTAAATTGATCTGTCTCTCCCGACACTTGTTTGGTAGGGACCCGTTATCGTGTGCATGATCGATCTTAGCCGACGGCTGAGGACTCTGGCGAAAATTTTGTAGTCCCCATTAAGTAAAGTAATAGGTCTTAAGGCCGCAAGCGTATTGCTGCACGGTTTCTTTGGCAATAGTACAACAATTCCTTGGCAAAAGTCAGGTGGAACGACGGTATTGGGGTCCATTAATTCGTTGTACATCGTAAGTAGTTTCGTTTTCAATTGGGGCCAAAAAGTTTTGTACACTTCTGCCGGTAGTCCGTCGCTTCCAGGCGATTTGTTGCTCGGGCTCTGCATAACAATGTCTTCTAACTCCTCTTCCGTCACCTCCGTTGTCATTTCAGTTGCGTCCGCTGCACTGAGGCGTCGTGGTAAATTTGTTGCAAAGTCTGCAAAACTGGTCGCATCAACTGGTTTGTCTGACAGTAACTCGGTGTAATGTTGTTGTATCACAGCCCGTATGCCACTTTGCGTAGTTACGGTTACACCGGTGTTGGTTTGAATCTGTGTCAAAATTTTCCCGTTGCCTCGTTTCGCTTCACGTATCATATGATACATTGCGGCCTCTTCATCTTTCAGGGAAACCGGGACTTTTGCCCGGACTTTTACACCTTCCATCTGTCTTCTCTTCAGTGATAGCAGTTTTGCCTGAATTTTTTTAATCTTCGCAAAATTATCTACAAGTGTGGCGTCAAGTTTATACAGATCCCGGAGACACTGGAAATAAAATTCCGACGTCCCTCTGTACCATGCGTTCTTCTCACGGGAATAGGACATTAAGGCTTTCCTCAATGCTGGTTTGGCACATCTGAGCCACCAATCGAGGGTCGAGTTGAATTTATTATGTTTTAGCTCACACGCTCGCCATGATTCCAGAAATACCTGCCGACATTCATCATCTCGCAGATGGCCTGTGTTAAATTTCCATAGACCACGACTGCGGTATGTACCCTGTTTTTCCATGTTAATTGTACATATATAGGCTGCATGGTCGGAAAAACAAGTGGGCCATATCTCAGAATGCAATAGCTGGCCTGTTAAATTTCTGGACACATAGATCCTATCAAGTCGGCTGGCGGAATGGCTTGTAACGTGGGTAAAGCCGGTCGTTTCGCCGTGCAAGCAGGTCCAAGTGTCAGTTAACCCGAGATCCTGAACAATATGTAAGAGTTCCGCGCAAAAATTAAAATGTGGTGTTTGATCTATATGCTTGAGCACACAGTTAAAATCACCGGCGAAAATGATATCATTGCAATTTGATGTGAAGAGAGGCAATACTTCGTGTCTGAAAAATTCAGCACGGCGTTGTCTGTTACTAGATCCGGATGGAGCGTACACATCTATTAGCCTGGTATTATTAAAACTGACAGCGATCCCTCTGCTGGACACAAGTCTTTCGACATCTTGGACAATGATTCCCTCTTTAAGGAGTATCGCAGTCCCTAATTCATCTCCCCTGCCTGGGTTGGTAAAAACATTGTATCCGGCTATTTGCTCTAAATTAATGTCGGACACTTCCTGGAGCATCGCGACATCTATGTCCGCGGCGTACAGAAAATCTTGTAAATTTTTTAACTTCAAGGAACTGCGGATCTTATTAAGATTTAAAGTGACTAATTTGTACGCCTGCGGGGTGTTCATGTGTCACTCGCCATTGCGGGAGAGAAGGTTAGTGTTTCTTTTCTACTGGTACGATGGAACATTGTCAGTTTCCATTTTGTGAGTACCTGTGGCCAGGTGCGAGGAGTATTTGTCGCCTTCAGTCGCGGAATGCGTGGAAACAAGTGGCCCTTCTGAGGTGTCCCTCATATCCACATCTGTGTCATCGGTATCGACATCTTCCGACCACTCTGTTGAAACCGTGCTTCCTACATTCTCAGGACACCGGAGGCCGGCATCTCTTAGCGCATTGGATTTCGTCCCACTGTGGCTAGACGTGTTGTCGACATCAGTGGGAGGGTCCGACAGTGTTGCCTTATTTGCGGCTTTATTGCGTCGGTTTTGAGCGGGAGCTGTATCCTCTTTAACCACTTCTTTTAATTCCCGACCTATTGCCTGTGCTTTTCCTCGCAAATTCGGCGCTGAATGTTCCGCCCCTTGATGTGCTAACCTCCGTTTTTTGTTTTTTTTTGGAGATGTATTTGCATCTGTGGGGACGTTAACGGTTAACAGTGACTCATCGGTGTGGTCGGAATCAGTTGCAACAACCATTTGCGTGTCGACTGTCCCTACGGTATGTGCGCGCTGAGCGGGCACAACGTCACTGGTGTTACTTGTGACGGATTTTTCGGGAGCCGTCGGTGCCGAGACGTCCTGTGTTTCCGATTGTGGTTTCGCTACTGCTTGGTCAGATCGCGAAATTACATCTGCATTGGCATTAATAGTGTGCTCAACTGTTTCTTGTATCGGTTCCGTAGGTACGTCACGGCTGGGATGGAGTGGCTTCTCGCCGCGTGCTACCGCCGCAAATGACGTCGGCAGTGACGTCATCGCGAGAGGCGCTACGCGTTCACCTGCAGGTAGCTGCGCTACTCGTCTCTGACAATAGCACGATATCCGCAAATAGTTATGTACGAAGGAATGTGCCGTTGTAAATCTACTTTCAATTGCCGAACGCCGTTTAACACGGGAAACTTGTGAGCCGATGACCACCGTTCAGCGAAGTTATTTAGGACTCTACCGTATGGCGCGATTGCGACATTTATGTCCTCAGCTGATACTTCGAAAGGTAATTCAAAGATCCTTATGGTCCGAATTCCAAAACCGGCATGTGAAACAGTTACTTGACCGACATTGCCGTCACTGTGCTTAAATTTTAGACTTCCTCCCACAGATTCAAATACTTTTTCACAAAATTCGGCGTCTCTCAACTTTACATATGCAACACTTGCAACGATCGACAAATGTATACCCACGATGTCGTTAATTCCAACCTTCATTTCCCGTTCTATGAAATCTTCTAATTCAAATGACGTAGGTCGTGCAAAAGCACTATCGAATGTCAATTTCAAGGTATCTTTTCGTCTGGTTTGCGTCATTAGGAGTTCTCAGAAACCATCGTGAATACAACTACTAACAGGTAAACACCGCTGTGCGCGAGCGACTTACCCAGCACGTAAACAAGCCTCCCTGCAGCGCAGCGCAACACGTCCTCACTGCACGGCCGCTGCAGGCCAACTGTGTCCCCTCGGCCACCGCGGCCGGCAACGTGCTGCCACCCTAATATTCGAAATACGTCTGCATAGACACACGAAATTTTTTTCAAAAGTATTCTTAAATGAATGAAGTTTCCTAATTTCCGAAATAAGTCTGCATAGAGACACGAAATTTAAGAATGTAAGGCTCTTTTCTGACAAGGTGGAGCGATTTTGCAACGAGATATTTGCATAGATAATGCGATAGATCGTGCGATTATTATTTAATCCACGTAATTTTCTATCAGGTCCTGTTTACCTTTTGCCGCCTTCTCTGTACGTTATGCACGTTTATTTTTGTATAGCACAATTTTATCTACATTCCTTTCCATATTACATAGAATTTTACTTTCAGCTTGCTCGAATTTGGGTATGAATAATTGTAATGACCCATAATACTTTAAATCGGCATTTCAATCGCACATTACTTTTTAACAGAGGCGGTACCTTTCAAAGTGGTCGAATATGCAACATTCGTTCAAATATTTGACCATTTACGAAGTACAATCACCACCTGTTAAAGTGTCTAAAAGCAGTTATTCGGCCTACCTCTGCATCATACTTATATATAGCTATGACAAGATCTAACCTCTTATATGCCTAGTTCTTCATTCAGCTCAACTTTCTACACAATGGTGTTAGTATTTTTAGTAATTATATGCAAATTAAATATTAGTACTTGACATGTAACAAAAGCACTTCTCAGTTTTAGAGGATCCTTTGCAAGGGGAAACCTAAACAAAAACAAATGCTCATGATTTATTATTTCTCTATGAAAATAATATACGGTATACAAGTAATGACTTATCTACGATATAAAAAATGGTTTCAGTCTTCTTCTTTGCTTCCCTTCTTAGTGTTATAATTAAAAGCAGCACACGAACGCCCATTTTTACGCAGTTTCCCTGCAAATGGCGACTTCTGTCACGTTCAATGTGGGTACACGATACTAGCGCAAGCGAGCGGTCTAGTTTTTATTTAGGAAGTCTATGGTTCCAACAGAATAATGCTCGCCAACACACTACGTGTGAAAAAATTGAGGTGCTTTGTAAGACGTGCAATAACTTTCCCTGGCTGCCTCGATTTATCTCCAATGGAGTACGTTTGGAATATGATGCGACAACTGACACGTGCGACTCAACCCTCAACTCTTGCGGAAGTACGTGAACAAGTCAGCAGACCTGGAATAGTTTAACAAGCGCGAATGGATGCCATAATGAGCACCTGCTTTGCCGTATGTGGTAGCTACACAGCGAATATTGGTTTTTATCATGGATCGATACTTGCTGCCTTGCTTGAGCTATTGATCTCTAAATGCGTTAATTCTACGAACTCCATACAAACTGTTTAAAATATTGAGTGAATTGCAAAAACAGAGGGTGTACTAATTTTTATTTTCGGCAGTTATAAGCACCGACAAGTAGGCAAGGGATTAATGTACCATTCGTATAAATGCGGAAGCGAACTCTTGACGTTGTGTGCCCAAACACGACCATCGTGCTATTTTCTTGATTTCCCTAGGATAAACACTGGCATTCATCGGATAATGAAAGAGTATGGAGTATACGTTTGCCAGTTTAGCAAATATCTGTAAAAAGTCGAGTTTTTTAGTTTTAGAGTCATTAATCGACTACCTGCATAACAGTCTCTTGGCATATATTTAACGTCACGTGCATTTGATACTGAATTTTACCTAGTCCTATTTGTCCTACTTGTCTTTCTGGTGAAGGCTATGACCGAAAATTTAAGTTTTATTAATTTTATTTTTTATTTATTTTTTTATTTATTTATTTATTTATTTTTTTTTTTCGTTCCCGTTGCGGCTCAGAAATTTTTTTTCCCAATATTGACTAGTAATACAAATTACTTTTTAAAAATTAAGAATTTTAATCGTATTTCTTGACATATGCCTAAATTGTCATTTGACATGACCGTGTATTGGGTGATGTTCAGATATATATGACAGCAGTAATCGGTGTAATATAATTTCAAATGTTAAGCAGGTCTGATCATTTGGAGACACTTCAAAGTACCCCGTCCAAAGGCCCCTCATTATTTGAAAATTATACAGATTGAAATTAAAAGCACCACACAAATTTATTTGTTCAGAAGTTTAAAAGAAATCAGTAGTCTCGTTACTGCATGAAACGTCATTATACTCCACTCGAATCCCGACCATTTCTCAACCTAATGGAGCAGTATATAATATTGAAGTACTGTTGCTTTGTCATAGCTCAGGTTTCAAAATCGGAAACGTCCTAACGGAAAAGTTAACACCAGCTGAAGTGCGAGACAAATATCCACCCTATAGTCCTGATTTACTTTACATGAGGCTTAGCACTTCAGCTCAACGATTCCTATCAGACAAGGAAGTGCATTAGGCAGCTAAGTATTTATTCACACAGATTGGTGATCATGGAATAATTTCCTGTTTGTGATAGCGATTATGCAGTGTTCTGCCTCTGAACAGAAAATTCATCACCCTTTTTGTATCAGGATACAGTAACATTTGATCCTTTTACTCTTTGAAATTCAGGATTTTCAGAGTCCAGGATTACACAGGTACGAGTGATAGCTCGGTTACTGCTTTGAATGATTTAGTATTCTGTGAGAATTTATTCTTAATTCAGAGATTTCTGTAAAATTGAAGTCTTGTGGTAAGAAAAAGCTAGCTTTTTTAAGCTCATGCAGCTTGTCCAGGTTTGAGATACTGATTTCCTTTTTTCGCCCAACTTATCGCCACTGAGAGTACACGTGTAATGTCGGTACATTTGCGTAGGCATACATAACTATGTAGAATTGTACCTATCAACAATGTGAGGAGTCGCCAGACAACTCGGATTCCGCGTTAAGCTGTAGGTGCACTTTCCCTGGTTGGTTATCTGGAGTAGGCTCCGGACACGCTAGTCGCCAAAGTGGCGTCCAATTGAAAGACTTGCACCCGGCCAGTGAGCCACACGAAATTATTATTATACTGGATAATACAAGAATATTAAGCTTACCTATGGCCACGTGTAACTTTTAACGAAAATTGAAATCAAGTCTCATATTTGTAATTTTGACTTCAAAAATTTATACGTTGAGGAATCTTCGTTGGGAAAATCACTAGAACCTCATCTACATCGTGAGCTTGAGTGACTTCACTTCCTGAGCTCATTCAGGTTTTATGTGTAGCAGAATTAACTTGCGACATGTGTAGCAACGAATTTGAATACTTCATTAACAGGATCAGCAGAACTCTATCAATAGGATCAGCAGACATTCAGGTGTAGATATTTTTACGTATGATGTAACACTGCTTTTCATGTGAAAATAATGTTAAAACCGAATTCAGTAGTAATAAACAGTCCAAAATGTTACTACTGCAAATCTCAGTTAGTGATGTACATTTGACGTATAGCATTTAGTGTTTCAGGTTGGGTTGCAGTTACATATCGATGGTGCTGAACAGCAACCTCGTATGTTACAGGAAGAGTGAAATTAGCATCATTATTTTACAGCTATTTCTATAGCAAATAAATAAACAATTATAACACTATAAATTATTTCATTAATAAAATATTCCATGAAAACATATTGGAAAATAATTTTCAAGAAAATTGTCAACGATGTTCTTAAATGAACAACACAATCGATACGTATATTACTCAACATGAGGGTGTACTGGCACTGATTTAGTTAAATGGTTTTCTTCGTATTATTATAGTTAACCAAGAGCTAGTATGAGTATTTTGCAAATTGTTAGCAATACATAAAAATCTTGAAATATGAAATATTTCTAGTAACAAGTTGTGCCTATTATGTGCATAACGTTCCAAATTCAATGTCAAATCTGAAGCGCTGTCCTCTTGCTATACATGAAAATTAAATTATAGATTAAAATTATATCTGTAATTGGACGTCTTGCTCTATTATCACAATTTCGTGTAAGTGGATCTGAGGCAATACTTTCGCCAGCAATTCAAAATTAGTTGACATTTCGTGTATATCTGGAGTGTTATGCTGAGGTATAGTTTCAATATTTGTACATTACTGACCCTAAAATTTTGCCACAGATAAAATGTTTTTTTCATATTGAAAATGACTTCACTGTTGTAGTTGTAAGCCAGTACAGGTTTTGAATTGTGTATCTTTTGCAGTAAATTGAAAAGTGATTTTTTTTAAATATATATCCCACATTTCTAAATCAAACCAAGTCTATGCGACCAAACTACGTTGGTCATGAGTTCGTAGTCTTACAAACTAAAACTAAGTTGAACTAACCTAAGGACATCAACACACATCCATGCCCAAGGGAGGATTCGAACCTCCGACTCGGAGCCGCACGATCCGCAACGCGGCGCTCCAGACCGCTCGGCTACGCCCGCGCGCCCCCACATTTCTACGTATGTACTGTATGTTCCTAATTTTCCATATAATATGTGCGTAGTTTGATTTCATATCTTTGAACGTTTCTGATATGGATAAAAAAATTCAATATCAAATACAGATTAGTTTACGTGCAGTTTAAAAGTAATGGAAACTGAATGTGTTTTCTTACGTGAATGTGTTAAAACATGCATTTAAATATGTTTTCTTGCGTTCATGGCAGCCATAAATGTTTTTAAACATGAATTCCAAGTGTTGTAAAATAGTGAAGTTCTCAGTATTCTTCCAGTATAGAAATACTGTGCAACAGTGCACTTACGTGAAATAGAACTATTTGCTAAAGGTGCAAATAAAACTAAGCGTGTATATTTTTATCGGGAGTTTTAATTTTGATTTTTAAAAAATGAGTTACATGACAACAAAAATTTTGTTTGAGCAGCAACTGTCGTTTACACAGACTGTCGGAAATGTATAGCCTGGGCGAGCCATCCCCAGATGTATGGATCTTCCAGATGTTCACCCGCACACTAAGATCTCGGAGGAAACAGCACCAGAATAGTACAGTGGTTGGGAATTCCATAAGCCGGCCGTTACATACTCCAAGGCAGACGGTAGCGCCAAGCTGAGCCCCTGCAACAATACCGTAAATGTTATCACAGATGCTAAACAATGACTTATTAACAAGACCTTATAAACTAGCCTTTAACGTTCTTCTCCAGACAATCACGTAAAGCAACGCGCCACTTATAACTGGTTTTATGAAGTCTGCTAAGAGATGATATTACTGTATTCTATATCCTTTCATTTAACACATTTTCCATACTCTAAACTGCGATTCATGGTCATATACAAGGGGGGAGTGGATGAAGGAATCAATCCTTCCACAAAAAATATGTTGTTTTGCTTTAAAGTTATTCTGTAATAATTTACAGTTATTGTCTGCACCCCTCGTCCCCTAAACAAAATTCTGACTATGGGCCTGATTTTAAAAGGCAAACATTGTACTTAACATTGTTAGAACTGAAACTACAGTGCAACCTATACTGAACTATTGGTGAATGAATTAAACAAACATTTGACATCGAACAGAAATATTCTAATCTTCAATGAAATTTTTTAATCTGTAGCGCCATTTTAAATTACATACCAACAGCTTTAAACCCTTTAAATAGATCCCCTTGAATAATTGACAAGTTTTCGGAAAGAAGATCAAAAAGAACTTGAGAAAAACCGTAACATGCATTAAATATGAGAAACATGACACCAGATACAGAAAACTTTCAGTCACACAAGGCAGAATCTGTTTCGACAGATCGAGATAAAATAACAGTTTAACAATTTACTTAAGAAACATTTGTTTCGGCGCTTGATTAAAGGTAATGGCGTATGGAAGTAGGCTTGCCAGATCAGAAATCTAAAATATCTGATAAAATTTCAAAATGTCGGAATTTTGAAGTTGTCGAGAGAAATAAATATTATAAATCCATTTTTTTATTGTTACATCAACAGCACATATTGAACTTACATGTAATTTTCATTTTGTCACATTGTTCTGGTGTATTTTACTGTGTCAACCACTTTCGAACCTTTGGTAGTATTGAGAAATGTTTTAGAATTCCAAGTTATCATAGTTCAAAATTTTTGATCACAGCTGCTATTGTCAGCGACCGTTACAACGTCAAAGGATAAATGCAGCCCTGGGTCGCAAAATTAAAATTATTTCACCTTGTTTCGACAATAACTATGATTGCCTTCATCAGAAATTATAAATAAAAACCAATCGTATAATAAGATTTATAACTAAGCTGTAAAGTTTACGTCACAAAATTTAAACTTTTTTTTAATGTAGCCACTATAGGCTAGCTTTTTCTAAAAAATTGTTTAAATTATGTGGCGTAAGCTTTACAAATGAGTCGTAAATTTTATTATGTGATTTGTGCTTATTTATAATTTCTGATGAAGGCAATCATAGTTGTTACCGAAATCAGGTTAAATAATTTTAATTTTGCGACCGAGGGCTGCATTTTTATCCTTTTTTTCATAGTTGTTTAATTATGGATAGTTTGCACATCCTATTTACTAAATTAACATTTCTGTTTTTCTTATACGAATTGTTTAGTAGGCTAAGCACCTTTTCACATTAAGCATTGCTCTTATTAAGTAGAGTTTTTAAGTTGGTTTTGTTCGCATTTTTTATAGTAAATACGCCGAAATATTGTCATTTCACATGTCGAAGATGTTCAAATACTTCAAGAAAACAGTAATCGCTGTCAATATTATTTGAACTATTAAGCACTTCAGGCAATGTAGAGTGCTCTTCCCACATAAACAAATGTGTTCCTTTTAGAAAAAAAAAGCGATTTGCCTAGTACTAAATTGCTAGGTTTAACCCACGAGCACTCGAGCGTGAGCATTTTGCTCAGTGATTTTGAAACAATCGGCATTTTACCAATTTTAAATAGTCAAATTATTGTATTTTCTTATCAGCGCAACTAGAAATACTTATTTCGACATATTAAGTACATTACAAACTGTTCTTTGACTGTCAGAAAAATGCTTTACACGAGATCGATCGCGTAACGTTTAAAGGCGCGAGTTCTCGCGGGTTAAAAACTGGTCAGGTTCGACGCAAAAAAGGGTTTCCTCACTCTTGGAAACATTTCTTAAGGTTCTATTTTTGCTTCCGAATAATTTATCATGCACCCTGTTCTTAGGATGATTTATCAGATTTCACACTACACTGTATTTACATGATTTCCTACTGCTGATTGAAACTACATTGTGTGCAAGGTACAAATAAGCTAAAATTTCTCCCTCTCTACGTTCGACGACCCATTATAAAACAGAGCTAGGGTTATGAACACACATTCCCATTTTTCCTTTCAATAAAGATTCACAGCAGGCCAACAATGCAATAAATGATGTAAAGCGGTTAAAGGAAGGCCATCTTGTAAGATTACGAAAGTTGGAAATGCATTGTTTCGCGGCGAGTTATGTTGGTAAAATTTTCTCGGGCTTCCAGCCGCGTCATGTGGTACTGTCCACGACGTTTCAGTTGAGATCTCCTCTGCCATTTTCAAGTGGTTGACTGTCGAGTGATTACTGCTGTCGTTCTTATATAGCTGCACAGCGGGCTGTAACGTCACGTGCCTGCCGCGCTCGCTTCAACCCTCGCCGCGTTCCAAGCCGCCGTCTCTGTTTAGAGTATTGTCAGCTATTTTAATCTCAATCGCTTTTTTTATTACACTATCCTAGAAACTGTTCGTTCTTGTAATTATGGATGTCTTCTCGAACACAAGACGATTTCTTTTCAAGTGCATGCTCCACAATTACTGACATGCACTTGAAAACAAGACATCGTATTGCGTTTGAGGAGACACCCATAATTACCAGAACGAACGGTATCTGGGATACATTGAAAGAGGCGATTGAGATCAAAATAGCTGACAATACTCTTAACAGAGGCGGTCGCTTGTAGCTGAACACGGCTTGGAACCCGGCGATCGGAAGGTTGTAGCGAGCGCGACAGGCTCGCGACCAAAACATGACTTTTATGGTCATGTCGCGGAGCAACAATGACGTCACAGTCCGCAGTGCAACTATATAAGGACGACA
Source organism: Locusta migratoria (assembly GCA_026315105.1). NCBI lineage: Eukaryota > Metazoa > Arthropoda > Insecta > Orthoptera > Acrididae > Locusta > Locusta migratoria. Next base: position 434,307,520 of record CM048747.1, read on the forward strand.
GCAGCAATCACTCGACAGTCAACCACTTGACAATGGCCGAGGACATCTCGGCGGAAACGACGTGGACAGTAAACCACATGACGCGGCTGGACGATCGAGAAAATGTTATCAATTACGAAAGTTGTTTCTGTACTCTTACAAATAAAATTCATGAAATGAACTATTCTTTCAATATCTACTGACAAATCTTTTAGAAATTATTTGACGCAGTTTTGATTGCAGGTAAAGCGCTCGACTGGAACGTTTGCGGGTTCGAAATCCGGTTGGTCCTCTGATTCTTTTAAGTCTGCGCTTTAACGCATCCTTCAACTCTCAACGATGTGAGAGTCGCCAGAAACACGTGGTTCGAATTCCACGTTAGTTTTCCTTTTCCCTGGTTGGCTAACTGGGTTAGGCTAGGGACACGCAAGTCGCCGAAGAGGCGTGCAATTGAAAGACTTGCGCCAGGCCAATGAACCACACGAAATTATTATTATTATATAACTTACAGAAACGTTACAAGCAATTAAGTGAGACATTTTTAAAACTTTTCTTGTCACTGTTTTATTTTGCCGAATATATTCTTAAAACGATTCAAATGGATCTAAAAAAAAGCCAAGTTATGCATTTTAAAGGCCACGTATACTTGACTATTTTGGACCATACTACCTCCCAAGAATGAAACCAGCTTGCAGTAGAAGAGATTTGCTACTGTCAAGGAAGTGGTCGTAGCGTCACTGGGTGACATTTCCGGACATGAGTCCTTTATCAAACCATTTTGTTCTCATTCCTTCCACAAGTCGCTCAAAGTCTGTATCAAGCTGTTGTACAAGTGCAACAACTAGTTATGGGCCAAATGTGTGTGGAGAATAGTTGTGTGTCCTATCTTGTACTCTTAAGCTTTGTGAACGAAAGATTGCCTACAAGAAAGCATCGACGGAAAATCAAACGGGTACGAGCAGTTCTGGTAGTCTAACGGCTTGACCGCTCGACCAAAGATCTCGCTCTTCTAAACATTTGTATTTACAATTACCATAACTACATGGAAAATCAATATTTTAGATGAAATTTAGATGTGAGAGATTGGTTCAAATGTCATTTTTCCTCTGATCACTGGGATGACATTTGTATTAGACAAGTAAACGCGCGCAGACCCACACAAACGTTTCACGCCCTGCCTCTTCCACCTCAAGTTGGTCACCCATTGCCACGAGTGGGCAGGCAAGTAGCTTAAATAGGCGAGTTCTCAAATTCTTGTAATCGTTTCTGTTTCCACATACTGTGCGCACGCGACGTCAGGTTACATATGTGCTAACGTCACCAACCTCGAGGCACACAAGCCCAGGGCCGGCTTAAGGCATGTGCAAAACGTGCGGCCGCACGGGGCGGAACATCAGCGGGACGGCGAGGCAACACCAGGTCTGTCGCCTCTGTTGGACAAGGTGGAGAGAAGTCGAGGGGAATTTTGTGACAACTCTTGTTTTGAGAACAGCCATTGTGGTGTTTGACGTCGCTGAATATGAGAACTATATTTTGTAATTGTTGCCTTTATTTTTAGGAACCCAATTATAGCCAGACCGATCAGACGAAATTTTATTGCTTTTCCTATCTTGGGAAAAGAGACGCGCCGCAATTGGTTGTAATTTGCGATTATAGGCTATAATTTACACTGATGTAATAGGAAAGTGTTATTCACGTCCAGTACAATAAGAATTCCCAGACTGGAAGAGTCAAATGTGTAAAATAAAATTAAATATGTCGGGATTTTGGAATTTTTCTCTGTAGAAATAAATGTTATGAATAAAACTATTACTTTCTAGACCGAGTTCCTACACAAAGTCGTAACATTACTGGCAGTTAACTACGTTCCTACTCGTACTTGGTGTTGGATTTTACAGACCCAGCCAGTTTCGATACTATAATAGTATTCGGAAAAAAATAAAATTCAAACAATTTGCATCAAGTTTCAGCCTAATTATGAACTCTACAATTATTGAAGCAAAGCACTAAGGAATTTTCGACTTTAGCTGCCAGTGAGCTTTGAATTAAATAAATAGCAGTAATTGAAAATTTGAGCTAGGCTGCGTTTAGAACCGGTTTCCTGATTACTGACAGCCTCGGTGACTAATTTTACCGACCAACCCTAGCCTGTCTCCTGCCAGATCGAAATCTTGAACTTACCCACAGTCTTCTGTCATAGTGCCCCTAACTATTATTTCTCAGTGCTCATTCCATTTGACTGATTTCCTTTATAGATCCAGCTTGGTGTGCAGCCGCACTGAAGGATCACCAGAGCCGCGCGGGAATAGCCGTGCCGGGCGCCTTCTGTACTAAAAAAGCTGAGCCAACCATTCAACGAACAACCACAAACAAACTGAACGAACAACCACGAACCACAGATCTACCAGATAAAAAAGCGGTCTGGAGCGCCAAGTTACGGGTCGCGCAGCCTCTCGCGTCGGGGGTTCGAATCCTCCCTCGGGCCTGGATGTGTGTGTTGTCCATAGGTTAGTTTGTAAGCTAGGGACTCATAACCGTGCAGTTAAGTCCCATAGATTTACACACATTTGAACATTTTTAAGGATTATCGGCACAAGTTTTCTGGCGTCCTGAAAGTTAGATAAGAAAGCTATTATCAGATTCAAATACGAATTAGTAATACTATTTCCTCAGTGTCATGTTTAATACGACGTTTAATATTAGTGTTCCATGCTTTTAAATTTTAACACAACTTTGCATTGATATGATGTTCACCTTCCAAACACTACATGCTGACAAAATTGTATTTTGCACTAAACAATTTTTCCTCACTAGATGCATTTCATACAATGAAGCTATTTTTAATTATAACTAATGTCGTTCTAATTGATCCAACCGTTATAGTGAATTTTGCACGCCCTCTGGCCGGAAAACACGTGAACGTTGATCAAGGAAATTAAATTGAATGTGCGCGGCGAATTCAAATTATCATACCACCTTTTTTAGCCCATTTAAGCTCTCATAGTCATCAATACTGTATCTTTTGCCTCTCCCATTGCCACCCTCCTCTGTGTCAAGCTTTTAATGTCTCTCTTACCGCTGTTTCTGCCACTCTGTCTCTGCCTCAATGACAACCTATTCATATAAAATGATTACCAGTCCATGGTGACAGCAATCAGTGAGAATAAATATTCCTTCAGAAAAAAACCTTCTTGATTGCAGGTTACTTCGTTAGCTGCAGATGTAAAAATATGCAATCAGATGTTCAGATGTTTGTTAAGCTTATGGGACTTAACTACGGGGTCATCAGTCCCTAAACTTACAAACTACTTATGAACTACTTACGAACTAGGACGGCACAAATATCCATGCCCGAGGGGGGATTCGAACCCCCGACCGTAGTGGCCGTGCTGACCGTGACTGGAGCGCCTCAGTCACCTCGGCCACCGTGGCCGGCAATATGCAATCAAGACGGTTTTTTACTAAAGAAATATTTATCCTATTCATTTCTGTCCTGTTTCCAGTGTTCCTTTCTCTGCCGGCTTTCATTCTCTTCAATCACTATTGTATCCTTCGCAGATATGCCCATGGGGATGGTTTGCTTGGGGGTTTGACGCGTATACTGGGAAAGTATCTTTTGCCTCTCCCATTGCCACCCTCCTCTGTGTCAAGCTTTTAATGTCTCTCTTACCGCTGTTTCTGCCACTCTGTCTCTGCCTCAATGACAACCTATTCATATAAAATGATTACCAGTCCATGGTGACAGCAATCAGTGAGAATAAATATTCCTTCAGAAAAAAAACCTTCTTGATTGCAGGTTACTTCGTTAGCTGCAGATGTAAAAATATGCAATCAAGACGGTTTTTTACTAAAGAAATATTTATCCTATTCATTTCTGTCCTGTTTCCAGTGTTCCTTTCTCTGCCGGCTTTCATTCTCTTCAATCACTATTGTATCCTTCGCAGATATGCCCATGGGAATGGTTTGCTTGGGGGTTTGACGCGTATACTGGGAAAGTATCTTTTGCCTCTCCCATTGCCACCCTCCTCTGTGTCAAGCTTTTAATGTCTCTCTTACCGCTGTTTCTGCCACTCTGTCTCTGCCTCAATGACAACCTATTCATATAAAATGATTACCAGTCCATGGTGACAGCAATCAGTGAGAATAAATATTCCTTCACAAAAAAAAAACCTTCTTGATTGCAGGTTACTTCGTTAGCTGCAGATGTAAAAATATGCAATCAAGACGGTTTTTTACTAAAGAAATATTTATCCTATTCATTTATGTCCTGTTTCCAGTGTTCCTTTCTCTGCCGGCTTTCATTCTCTTCAATCACTATTGTATCCTTCGCAGATATGCCCATGGGAATGGTTTGCTTGGGGGTTTGACGCGTATACTGGGAAAGTATCTTTTGCCTCTCCCATTGCCACCCTCCTCTGTGTCAAGCTTTTAATGTCTCTCTTACCGCTGTTTCTGCCACTCTGTCTCTGCCTCAATGACAACCTATTCATATAAAATGATTACCAGTCCATGGTGACAGCAATCAGTGAGAATAAAAACTCCTTCACAAAAAAAACCTTCTTGATTGCAGGTTACTTCGTTAGCTGCAGATGTAAAAATATGCAATCAAGACGGTTTTTTACTAAAGAAATATTTATCCTATTCATTTCTGTCCTGTTTCCAGTGTTCCTTTCTCTGCCGGCTTTCATTCTCTTCAATCACTATTGTATCCTTCGCAGATATGCCCATGGGAATGGTTTGCTTGGGGGTTTGACGCGGATACTGGGAAAGTATCTTTTGCCTCTCCCATTGCCACCCTCCTCTGTGTCAAGCTTTTAATGTCTCTCTTACCGCTGTTTCTGCCACTCTGTCTCTGCCTCAATGACAACCTATTCATATAAAATGATTACCAGTCCATGGTGACAGCAATCAGTGAGAATAAATATTCCTTCACAAAAAAAAACCTTCTTGATTGCAGGTTACTTCGTTAGCTGCAGATGTAAAAATATGCAATCAAGACGGTTTTTTACTAAAGAAATATTTATCCTATTCATTTCTGTCCTGTTTCCAGTGTTCCTTTCTCTGCCGGCTTTCATTCTCTTCAATCACTATTGTATCCTTCGCAGATATGCCCATGGGGATGGTTTACTTGGGGGTTTGACGCGTATACTGGGAAAGTATCTTTTGCCTCTCCCATTGCCACCCTCCTCTGTGTCAAGCTTTTAATGTCTCTCTTACCGCTGTTTCTGCCACTCTGTCTCTGCCTCAATGACAACCTATTCATATAAAATGATTACCAGTCCATGGTGACAGCAATCAGTGAGAATAAAAATTCCTTCACAAAAAAAACCTTCTTGATTGCAGGTTACTTCGTTAGCTGCAGATGTAAAAATATGCAATCAAGACGGTTTTTTACTAAAGAAATATTTATCCTATTCATTTCTGTCCTGTTTCCAGTGTTCCTTTCTCTGCCGGCTTTCATTCTCTTCAATCACTATTGTATCCTTCGCAGATATGCCCATGGGAATGGTTTGCTTGGGGGTTTGACGCGGATACTGGGAAAGTATCTTTTGCCTCTCCCATTGCCACCCTCCTCTGTGTCAAGCTTTTAATGTCTCTCTTACCGCTGTTTCTGCCACTCTGTCTCTGCCTCAATGACAACCTATTCATATAAAATGATTACCAGTCCATGGTGACAGCAATCAGCGAGAATAAATATTCCTTCACAAAAAAAAAACCTTCTTGATTGCAGGTTACTTCGTTAGCTGCAGATGTAAAAATATGCAATCAAGACGGTTTTTTACTAAAGAAATATTTATCCTATTCATTTCTGTCCTGTTTCCAGTGTTCCTTTCTCTGCCGGCTTTCATTCTCTTCAATCACTATTGTATCCTTCGCAGATATGCCCATGGGGATGGTTTGCTTGGGGGTTTGACGCGTATACTGGGAAAGTATCTTTTGCCTCTCCCATTGCCACCCTCCTCTGTGTCAAGCTTTTAATGTCTCTCTTACCGCTGTTTCTGCCACTCTGTCTCTGCCTCAATGACAACCTATTCATATAAAATGATTACCAGTCCATGGTGACAGCAATCAGTGAGAATAAATATTCCTTCAGAAAAAAACCTTCTTGATTGCAGGTTACTTCGTTAGCTGTAGATGTAAAAATATGCAATCAAGACGGTTTTTTACTAAAGAAATATTTATCCTATTCATTTCTGTCCTGTTTCTAGTGTTCCTTTCTCTGCCGGCTTTCATTCTCTTCAATCACTATTGTATCCTTCGCAGATATGCCCATGGGGATGGTTTGCTTGGGGGTTTGACGCGTATACTGGGAAAGTAACATGCGGGTGCTAGGGATTGGAGAAAATGGACAAAACAGTTTCTTCGTAAAATTCGATTGCTATGGGAGAAAACGCTCTTATCGTTCATGTAGTCTACATTCGTCTCATTTCCCCAATTGTTTCCTCTTGTACTCCAGTTGCTACTGTCTGCATCTGTTTCTAACTGCCACTGTTTTTGACTTCCTACATCTCGTTTTGCTTCCACTGCTATTATCTTTATGTACATGCCTTTCTCCTAAAATGCCACTTTCTCTGATCCATCAAATCTGGTTTTTGCACTCTCCTACTCACTTTCAGCCATGAAAAACGAATATGTTCGCATGCCATAATTTTTGGCGAAGACGTCGGAATGAGGATTGAGGCGAATGTTTCCCACTTTTCTGCCAGAACATAAAATGAACATGGTGAGTAAAATATGAATAGCACCTTTTATTGCTTGATACCTTTGTGCTAAAGTCAATAACGTTTTTTTAATACTTAGTTAAGCAGGCTTAGCATTCATCTGAATGTGAAGCACCTTTTAGAAAGTAAACTACTACATAGCATTACCGCTATCAAAATCGTTCCGTAAAAATCATGTTAATGTGAGTCCAGCTCAGACTTTAGTTTCATTAGATGAAGTTATTTCATAACAATGTCGTTCTCATTAATCAAACCGTTATGGTGAATTTTCCATGTCCACTGGCCGGAAACAGGTAGATGGATGTTTATTAAGGGATTCTTGACAATTCATCACATATTGATAAGTAGCATTTTATAATAACTACGAAATATAGTGACGTCAGGTCTCCTCTGGTAAATTTATGGGCTTATTAGATTCAGCCTATTCTCCACTGTCCATACTTGCCGCTATTACTCGTAGTTTGAATCGTTTAATATAAAATCTTGGTTAAATTAAAATTTAAACCCAAAATTTTTCGCTTTTCCATTCTTATTCTTATTAGTGATGGAATTCTGTTCGAAAATGTCAAGTGTTATCAGCAAATATGTTGACATCCAATTTGGTAGGTTTCCTTCCTCATGTATCTGTTCATTCTGCAGCTTACACATTCAGTTTACTGCTGCTTTGGCTTCAGGTTTGATTGTTTTCCATTGTTTGGGTGTAATACCATTAGAATGTTATCATGGATCATACTTGTAGTTAGCGGTGTATTTTTGACGCAGGAGAAAAAAGATTATTGCTATGGATTCGTCTATCTTATTCAGCCAGCTCATCGAAGATTCTAATGCACCTAGCTGCGCTTCTTTGTCGTACTTGGACGTGGTAAGGTTGCTAACGTATTTACGTACATTGGCAGAAACTTCGTTTTCTAGCACGCCCAAACTGTGCAATTGTATGAGCTCTTGGCATTTTTTGTAGGCAACACTTTATAGTTTATCATTGCTCTCATTCACGCAACTAAAGCAAGCATTGCATCACCGTATTTGCGTAGCACGATATACCGGGATTATTGAGGTACACAATGTTCTATCGGTCGGTTGTGTGTAGCTACGTTTCTGCTTGCTATTTTCTTTATTGGTCTTTTCTTGCATAGACTTCTTACGTCAGTGGTGATACTGATTTTCTGCAACCTTTGCACATGATCATTGTCTTCTGCTGGTAATAAGTTATGGGTGTACCTACCATGAAAACAATATAATGTTTCAATCCAGCCTCCTCGACCAACGTCAATATGTATAGAGTATAACGTCTTATTTAAACATTTAGAGTCATTTGTTCTTCTCCAAGGTACGTTACCTCAGATATCGTATTTTTGCATGTGGCGTTCTATAGTTAATACGTACGGACCAAATACGGTATTCTGCTCCCAACTTGAAATAAAATTTCGAATGTTATCTAAAATTTGATACGCAGTAAAGTTTAACTTGAAATTAACAATCCGAGAAGTCAATAAAAGCTGTTTACACCTTTGCAAATGCTTTACAATACTCGTATGTTGCAATATTTCACGAAACTGGATGCTACATTTACCTATGATGAGTAACGACAGTAAAAATCACCCTTTCAACGACAGATGATTTCACAGTAAATCAAATTTTTCGCCGAGTACATTTTTTCAAATCGCATGGGTTTCATAGCGGCCTGAACGCCGTCTTTCAGCACAATAGGCATTTTTGCTAACAAAACATCGTGGATTTTCGGCTGTATCTTGATATTGGAATAAGATTTTCGACATTTCTAGATAAATGTCTGCAGGATGTATTGTAAATATTTGAACAATTTTACATGACTATTTAGATATTTGAATATTACTGTGCAAAGACAGCTAAAACTCGTGTTTTGTGACCTTGTGCAAAACTACTATAGGTTTCAAAAAAAATGTTCAAATGTTTGTTAAGCTTATGGGACTTAACTACGGGGTCATCAGTCCCTAAACTTACAAACTACTTATGAACTACTTACGAACTAGGACGGCACCAATATCCATGCCCGAAGGGGGATTCGAACCCCCGACCGTAGTGGCCGTGTAGACCGTGACTGGAGCGCCTCAGTCACCTCGGCCACCGCGGCCGGCCCAAAGGTTTCATCACCGATCTCGGTAACGAATAACGATATCGAAAAAAAATTAAGAGTGTATTGAGGAAAAAATTATGGTAAAAATATCGAAGATCTGCAACAAATAGGAAAGTATCGAAGCAACAATAATTCGTATTAATGGTATCAAAAAAACATGGATTTCGTTTTCTCAGAAACCGCTATGAATGTATTTGCGTTCGTATGCCGTTTTAAAACCTCACATGTACCAATGATCACCCGACCAAGAGCTATCCAGAACACTTTACCACTTACCTCTGAAATGAAGATAACCAGAGATATGGCCCCCTAAAGAATCAATTTCGTACGCGTCGTTTACGAACGTAATACTGTTCACTGCCGTGCGCGGTTTGATTGTAAAGAAGAGACAAGATTTATGACGGGAGGTTTAGTATTTTGTCGGCAGTCCGGAGATCGTATGAAAGTCTGGAGATTGTATGAAAAGTCAGAAGAATCCAGACGAATCCCAACCATCTGGCAACCCGAAATTGATGGGGAACCCTTCAATAATACCGCAAATGTTTTACAAGAATACGTGAGATAGCGGGCCAATTCTTCACCAGACATGGACAGCAATTTCAGTCACGAAGTGCTCGTAACGGTAGAATCTGTGAATTTTTTACAGTTGTACGTGTCCCGTTAAAAATCACATTTGTTTCGTAACTAGGTATAAGGTTTGCTAGGATATTTTGCATAGCTGCTTGGTGTGAAGTGTAAGTTTTCTTTCCACGTTGTGCAAAATCAGCAGTTTCAGTAATGAGGAAATTCAAAATGCCAAATATAGAAAATATGACCAAAATATAAAAGATACGACCATTCACCTCTCCATAAACCAATATCTTGCGCAAGCCTCTTCCATCAGTGAAGAACAGTATCCCACATCCTTTGAAACCTGCTCACTGTATACATCTCCCTCGGATTTGTACCTCCCATCCAATCTTTAGCGTTCTCCCGCAGCACTAAATTCAAAAGCCTTTATCATTTTTATTCAAGTTTGTTCAATCCCGTATTAAGTCTTCAAATGTCAAACAACTTACTTCGGCCATCAGTTTTTTGCTATCCAAGTGAAACAGCTACTATCTTCATAGTCTCATTAAGTATTAAGTAATGTAATTGTTTCAGTATTTCCTGATTTTCTGTTACTGCATTTCATTAACATTGTTTTGCTCTTGTTAATATTTATCTTATACCTTCTCTTTATACGCTCCATTTCGTCTCTTCCAGGTCCTTTGCTGTATGGCAATTACAATGCCATCAGCTCACCGCAAAGCTTTTACTCCTCCCAATTTCTCCTTGTGTTCTTACAGCTTGCTCAATGTTCAGATGAACATTAACGGTTACAAACCCGTCTCAATCCCCAACCAATACATCAGTTTCATGCCCTGTCATAGCTGCTGTCTGGTTTTTGTACAATTGTATGTAACTGTTCGTTCCCTATATTTTATCCTCGCTACCTTCAGAATATGAACGAGTGTTTGGGAAAAATACAAAATACGATGGGTAGGGTATATAGCTTACCATATTACAAGGAATGAAAAAGAAACGGACTTAAACATTCTACCAGAGATGTATGCCAGAATGTATACAAATGTGAATGCCCAAATGTGAAATGTAAACTGGACAGATACAAGTACTGGAGAGACGCAGTGTTAAGAAAATTATTACACAACACGCTAAAGATGGTTGGAGTATGTAAAACGAATGTAGGGAATTCTGTATTTCTGGATGACTGCAGCTGAATGAACAAATGAATGAGGAATAATTATCGCACAATAAACATGATCCTACGACGGTCTTCACGGCCACCAACTTGCAATAATTGCAAATTTAGTACGGTCTTCCATCCCGTACATCTGCCATCACGGTTAAGTCTGGTCTACCACAATAAATATGAAAACGATTTTAATACCTCAAGAACTAGAAACATCAGATAATTGGAGAGAAAGGAAGCTTTTGCAGATCAACTTACAAGGCATAAGTGCGAAGACTAAGAAATGAAGGAATTCTCGAAAAGTAAGAAATGGGTGGTTACTTGATTCTAGTTATCAAAACGAAAATAAAAATGACAGATGATTGGCATTTTTCCACTGTGTAGTTTGGTGACAAAGAACGGTATATGGCATGAGAAGACGTGAATATTTTGACTAACGCACGGGAGACGGATACGAGGCTTTATGAAGCAGACGTTTCATACCTGTTAATTACGTATGAAGTGTGAAATCATCTTAAACGGAGCGACGGAAGGTTTTATATTGTTTGTACATTAAAGAATCTTTATATTATGTACATGTATTACTCGCTAAAGGAAAGCATTTAAATAAAACAACTATTTTAACTTCTATTAACTAAGGCTCCTGCTGTACAGCTTTAAAAGTGCTCTATTCGATTGATATTACCTGTACATTCTCCGTGCCCACAATTACAAAGAACATTGCTGCTTTCTATGTCGAAGAATACCGTCGTTGATAATTTAAAGGTTTATTTCCTTGCTTCGAGTTGCACGGGAGCTCTTAATCTGACCGGAGTACTAAACTACTGTGAACCCTGGACAAGCAGGTAATTTATACATCAGTTAACTGAAAATGAAGTTATTTACAAAAAGATCATTCAAAATGTTTATGTATCTACATTGCGGGTATTTTGTTTCATTTAGGTTCACTTCTTTAACAACAGGTAATCACAGGCAAGATATTGAGAACAGCATTTAAACTGCTTTTCACATCGTAATAAAGTGACATGTAGATAAAATTAATGTACTATCGACCACGCTATTTTCAATATTGATGTACTATATTGGTAAACAATTGACACATATGGGAGACTGAGTCGTCACCAGGTATCTTAGTAACTACTGTAGCAAATATTGGGATAATTGGCAACGTCTGTCTTAGCGCATAAAACTTTGAATTATCTTTCATTGGTTTATTACAAACATTAAATGAAGCAGTATTGCATTGGCCGATAAATCTTTTTCATTGTCGCAAATCGATTTCAGTGACTGAGTAACGTAACCATCTTCAGTGCTGATAGTCAAAACTATTTCAAAGGGAGTAGGATTTCTGACTACACGAACGCCATAAGAGGTATCTACATAGCAGCAATTCAGACGATGTTACATTAATTAGGACAATACACATAGAACTGACTTATTCCATATTAAAATGTCAAGATAGTGTGGGGTAATCATTTTACGTGTCCGGTGCACGTCAAACTGAACCAGCTGCTTACAAGATCTCTGCAGCTGTAATAACTGTAATAGGCGGCACTAACGCCCTCTTTATTGGGTCAAAAAGCTAAACCAATTAAAGTTAAATGGGAAAATACAAAATTGTCACATATTTAACGAAAAAGAAAATTACATAAAAAAATCCTTTTATTTACATACAGTAGATACGCCAAAATTGTCATTTGTTACGCCAAAAATATCATATTTCTTTATTTGTTTAGTATGAGAATTTTGTATTCTCATGTTTAACTATAATTGGTCTAAGCTTTTCGACGCAATAAAGAGGACGCCAGTGCTGCCTATTACTGAGCCCAGCTGGAGAGACCTGTAAGCAGCTGTTCCAGTTTAACGTACACCTGCCACCTTTGATGTTTATGCTGCACTATCTTTACATTGTAATTTGGAATACGTCACATCTACGTGTAATGTTATTAATTCATGTAACATTCTCTGTGAATTTCTGGTATGTAGAAACCTGTTATGACGTTCGTGCTCGTTAGAAGTTCTACTCACTTTGAAATAGCTTTGACTTTGTATATTTGATTTAACATCAGCACTGAAGATGTTTACTCAGTAACTGAAACCGATTTGCGACGATAAAATTTTATGGCGAATGCTACTTAAATTAATGTTTATAATTATTCTGTGGTCTTTGAGCACATCCTTCCATATAATGGAATCGAACCTTTGGTTTATTCACAACCAGAATTAACAGCGAGTAAATATCGTTGTGAAAAGGACACTCCTTAGTAACATTCATTAATAGTGCATTTATTCAGGTCTTTTGTGTCAGCAGAGCAGAATTTTATCGAAAGTTTGCAGTTCCTTAATCGCTATTTTTCAGGCATTTTAGTCATAAAAGGCCCATTTCATAAACCAATTCTCACTCTGGGCACATTCCCCCAATAACACACCCCTACGGGGGCCCCTTCTCAACACGGAAGACTCGTCATTATTTATAGAAAATATATTCTTGGTTCAGAAAGAGTAAGACATTTGTCAGACAACAGGCACTAACACCGTGCTGTGACACGGGTGGCAAATACGGCACTGTAGACACGATTCCAAGGTTTGAAATGAACCAGTGCTTGTAGAATTGCCATGTAAATAAATCTCAGTCGTTTGCAAGAATAAAAAAGCGTGTGACGTGAAATTGAGCGAGGAGGCCAACTCATTTTGTAAGGGCAAGGACAAATTAATCCTTTTACACGAGGTCATCGAACAGTATGGCACTGGCACTTGTCGAAAGAAGCATTGTGCGAGTTTCAGTGATTACCACGCCGCCTACGGCATTGCACGGCCGGCACGTCACGAAAAGCAAGCCAGTCTATTTACTAAGCTTTAAGACAGTGCTTTCAGGTGCGTGCCGATGTTTCAGAGTCAGTACCGGTTCGCCAGTACCGGTTCGCAAGTGAGTAGAACTATAGAAAACCGTATGTATTCGGTACAGAGTGAATACTTCAAATAAAGAATTGTTTACTCGACATATTTACTCGCTTCTAGTATGTTGTTACGAACTTACTCATGATTTCGTTTAAATAGTTTAGTTACTGGTATCAGTAACGAATGTACAAATGTTTAACCTTATGGGACACTTAACTGCGGGGTCATCATACCTTAAACTTACAAACTACATATTAAATCGATTAATGATGAAAATTCTCCTCAGAGATAATAAATATTGTTCAAACGAGATAGAATGGCTGACCAGTATTTACCTTTGTGCTGTACCGCCGATAGTAACACAAATGAGGAAACAGAAAAAAGGGGGCAAAAAGGATAAGCTTTCGGAACACAGTTCCTTCATCAGGTGGGAGAGAAGGGAAGAATGAAGGATGGGAATGTAAGGGAAAGGTAATTCACGACCTAGGTCATGACCTATAAACAGAAAAAAAGGGACAAAAAGGACAAGCTTTCGGAACACAGTTCCTTCATCAGGTGGGAGAGAAGGGAAGAAGAAAGGATGGGAACGGAAGGGAAAGGTAATTCACGACCTAGGTCATGAACTTAGAAACAGAAAAAAAGGGGACAAAAAGGACAAGCTTTCGGAACACAGTTCCTTCATCAGGTGGGAGAGAAGGGAAGAAGAAAGGATGGGAACGGAAGGGAAAGGTAATTCACGACCTAGGTCTGGTTTTATGGTCATGACCTTTCTTCTGTCCTCTCCCACCTGATGAAGGAACTGTGTTCCGAAAGCTTGTCCTTTTCGTCCCCTTTTTTTCTATTTCTAGGTCATGACCTAGGTCGTGAATTACCTTTCCCTTACGTTCCCATCCTTCCTTCTTCCCTTCTCTCCCACCTGATGAAGGAACTGTGTTCCGAAAGCTTATCCTTTTTGCCCCCTTTTTTTCTGTTTCCTCATTTGTGTTACTATCGGCGGTACAGCACAAAGGTAAATACTGGGCAGCCATTCTATCTTGTTTGAACAATATTTAAACTACAAATTAACCACCTTATACTAAAGACAGCACAAACATCCATGCCCGAGGGAGGATTAGAATCCCCGACGGGAACGGCCTCGCGAATCGGAGCATAGCGCCTCAGTGCACTCGGCCACTCCGCCGCAGCTCAGTAACGAAAACCAGTACGTTTGGTGACTAATTTATATAGACATCCGTGACGAATTTTATGCGCATATTGCGTAGCTCAACGATTTTAGGCGATTGTTTCTGTTATTAGATATTTTTGATTATACTTCTTGGCCTGTATTTGGTGGTTAATCATCGATGATCTCACCGCTTTTATAGCAAACATTTCATTTTTAGTTTTTTACCTGTAAGTAATGATCAATGATCAATTAGTATAAAAATTGTTTGTAAAAAGTATTGAGAAGTTATTATGTGTATTATCTTAACTGTTAATGTCCCAAAATATAGAACAAAGGTCCCGCTATAACAATGATCGGTTACATTTGAGATTTGTCACTTTAATATTCTGCAATCGGAATCTTCGAGAGTGCCTCTATGAATAAGTCGAGTTCGGTAACCGTACTTAAAAGTAAAAGTATAGGTCTCGCCTATTTGAATGAAACTGTATGTCAATTAGGAGAAGCCTTTCAAATTATTAAAATATTTTGACTGCACCTTAGGAATAGGAAATGATATGAGTGAGAATTTGTTCAGTGTTAGCTTTGGGTCGTGGATGAGCGAACAGGTGCATTGACTAATCTAAGTGCGTGCGTCTTTCGTGCCTGCATGTAAATCGGCACCCAACCTCATCGCGAGTGATGATCTATAGATTGTGCCGAGAGTGGAGATCGTCTGCTAACATCGGAAGTTAGCGTATTCTGGTCGATCTCATTCATGTTACGGTAATGCTCTCGTATCTTCTTTTGAGATTGGCGACACGCAGTACGGAAATCACACATCAGGGGCGCGGCAGCCCCTTGAGTGATCTGGCCCTGATATTGCAGCAACATCCGTCACTGCCAGAAGATTTTCGATGCTGGTCAAAATTTAACGGACGAAACAAACTCAAGGAATAAAGTGAAAAGTATTCAAGATGTTTTGTATGAAATTGTTAAAAAAAAGTTATTTTTTTTGAGATTATATGAAGCCTAAAGGTTTTTATGAGTTCAATGAATAAGTAGGCGTCGGTGGCACTGACAGTGCTGCGGCACCCGTGCTTTGGCGCGGCGACTCATTTGGCACTGACAGTGTGTAAATGTTAAAATATTTGTAGAGCTTATGGAACTTAAGTACGGAGTCATTAGACCCTAATCTTACAAACTACTTATGAACTAGCTAATACTAAGGACGGCACAAATATCCATGCCCGAGGGGGGATTCGAACACCCGACCGTAGTGGCCGTGCAGACCGTTGACTGCAGCGCCGCAGACCGCTTGGCCACCGCGGCCGGCGAGCTTCCTATTGTTTATGACGTCATGTAGCCTGGACCATGTGTATATGTGGTACACCAGTCCCGAGGCATTGGATTCTCCAGTAGATTGGGGAGTTGGGAGGGGGAGAGGAGGAAAAAAGCCCCGCCCCCACAGTAGCTGCGGAGGGTTTAAAAGCCATGCATCACCCCACATCGCTTTAAATGTTCGTATACGTGGGATCAGGCCTACCAGAAGGCGTTACAGGCGACTCCGACATGTACCACTTACTGCCTCGCACTCAGGAACAACAATGCCAAACAATAGAATCGCTGCCTCACAGAGGGCCGTAAACTATAGTCCGATTAAAACTTATCTGGGAGCACGGCAGTTCCACCGCCAAGTCGTGTGCACGACCGTACCATCCTTTTCTCGAAACAGTAGACGGCACTTTCGACCTCCCCCCCCCCCCCATAGTTTACGAAACATTAGCAGTCGAAAATCGCCTTTCCGTCACTCACTGACTCACCGATCATCAAAATTCTAAGGTACGTCTCTATCAGACACACAAACGTCAAATTTTGTATTTAGATAGTGTTTAGCCTGTAATGGAAGGAAAATTCCAAAAATCTGTAAAATTTAATTGTGTTGCAGAAACATTTTTGCTTGATAGAAGAGTATCTGCAAACTTGCCATTTCGAACATCGTGTTGCTGATGGTCTTGTTGTAGCGCGTTACATTCACGAGCAGGAGATCGCGTGTTCGATTCCTGGAGATGTAACTTTTTTCTTTTTTACTTTTCATTTTAATGTAGCCGTCACCTTTCTACTAAGTTAAAGAGTCGTCAGAAATGACCTGATTAGAGAATGAGGAGTAACTGATAAGATATAGATTAAATTGATGCAAATGGAAACAATACCAATGACACCTACATTCTAGCTTTATTTCAGTTATGTCGAAAATTCCGTCACATTAGGCGGGAGGAAAAACTTCAGACCTGGAGCAAAAACGTTAGATTATGGATTGAAACCATAACACGATAGAGATAGGGAGATGCCATTGATCTGGGAGACGCGCAGTCTTAGCTACGGTCTGCCCCAAAGAGTGCAAACTCTCTGGAGTGAGTATTGCCTTCTGTCTTCTCTAGGAGATGCTGGTTCTACCCATGTTGTCAACGTTAAGCTAGGATTGTCACATGGTATCATTATATAAATACGCGAACTTGAAAACTGAAGTGCCGATTTTTAACGATAATTTTATCAGGAGACCAATGAGCATCGAAAGAAAAACGTCCGCGAATATCAGTGTTTTGGGTGCCGAAACAAAACACTCCTCAGCAGAACCACATTACTAGACTGGCACTACCTAGGAGACACGGTAGTCCGTTGGGTTTATCTCGGCGGTCAGTTTTTAACGAGCTGAGCTATTCTCCCATACTCCTTTGCAGCCGTGGTTCACCCCTCTCTGCTATGGTCCAAAGGGTACCAGATAGCTCAGCGACGGTTTTGGATAGCGTCATGTGGCCATGCTTTCCCTCTTTGCCCGAATGCTGACATTATGTAATGATTCTGTAGCAAGACAGGGGAACAATGAGGCGTCACAACGAATCACTATTCAGCCAAAGAACTCAGAAGCGCCGTTTCAATAATTTTCACTGCTAGCGCTACAACCTGTTTGAGTGGTTATCGCGCATTAACGTTAACATGGACGGTAGTTATACTGAAATGCTATAAAAGTACCTACGCAGATCATCAACGGACGTGGATTAGATATAACGAACAGCCGTGCTCAAAGCTACAGCGCCATCTCTCCAGCTGAGCAGCGCGCTTCTACACCGGCAGGAAGGCATCAGAATGCTGCAAATGTGGAGGGAATATCTGGCCTAAAAGCTCGAATAAAATACACCAACCGCTTGCCTTACTTCACTCATTTCAAGATATCTACAATTTCTTGTAAATTATTATTATTATTTTGAAGAATAGTCTGCTCGAGAAGACTCCGAAAATTTAGTCTTAAAATTAAATAAAAAAGCTACAGGGATATTGCTAAAGGTTAACTATAACTATTGCATTTATGGCTATAAAGTGAGGGAGTATTGTTAACAATTTTCCATAATACGACTAAATACCTAAGTGAGATACAAAGCACAGAAGTGAATTTTTGAAATAAAGATAATAGCACCCGTGCATAATGACCTAAAAGTTACTAAATGTAGAGTACTAGGCTCTGGAGTGCTGGCTCTACTAATGTTCTGCCCATCGCATGCCACAGTCGAATTGTTAAACTGCTTGAATGTGCGAAAACATCTGTCCATTACAATTCTTTCCCGGTATCTACTACCGCCTACATTGTTCTTTGTCCGTTCCTTTTTCTTTCAAAGCTTTGAACGTCTTGATGTAATCACTTTTCATTTCTCGATATTGGAAGCAATAATCCTTGTTTCGCCGCAAAATCGCATTTCACAAATCCTCTCCAATGTCGTCTTACGCGTGTGGTGTAAATGGATGAATGACACTGTTGAAAACTTGCAACGAGTGGGCCGCGCTTGACATTTTCTCACGGTCGACCAAATCCATGGGTGGATAATGGATGAATATTTTTAATTTGGGCGTACTATAACTAGGACTTTTGCGGTTGGAAGTGTAATAAAATATAAAAAAACCTGTCTAAAAACAACTTAAAATCTGTGGTTTGATCCTGGTTAATAAACCACGGCTGTTCTTGAGGAGCGAAGGTATAAATCGGCTTCCACTTTGATGTAAAAAAAACTCAAATTCAGCCAAATGTAAAAGGCAGTACTTTATGCGAATCCCATTAAGTACATCACTCGATTTCGAAGCTTTTACATTAGAGGCTGAGCAACGTCACGGTATGTCAGGTATCTAGGGTGCGGACATTGTCTTTAGCTGACTGAGGTTTGAATTAAATTCAATGAGGCAACTAAAACCTTATGCCCAGATCGGGAACTGAACTAGAAACTTCAGCTTACTAGGCAGATTTCTTCCTGGATAGTTCCTTGGAGACTGAACTGTGTTCGTTCTTTATCTGAAATAAAATACAGAGAGGACGGCTAGCCCTTTGACAAAACACGGAGCTAGCCCGCTGACATCCACTACTGCAGCTACGTCTCAGTGGTTGTCGATGCTACGCGAAATATCCTGGAACACTCGGATTCTCGATTGCCTATACTGCTAACGATTTGTGCCTTTCCCATTAGTCTGGTTTACTCACTGACATGGTTAGCCGATACCTGTGAAGGGGTCCAGCCACGTGTGCAACTGCACTGAAATTTAAGGATTTTTTTGCCTTTCGTCGCATTACTTATTCATATGTATGTATTGTCAGTTCTTACCAGACATCTATGTACAAAGTGGATGTGTTAACACTGGTGTCTTGCCATACAACTACAGTGTGCCTGCAAATTGAGAATTTTGTATACTTTTTCGCATTATCCGCCTTGTTTCAATTTGGCATACGAATTTCCATCACTTAGTACGTGTCAAAGAATTGCTTGTTTACCTATTTATTCGAAATTTATATCAATATGCGAAGTAATAGCCTAATATGGAAGTGTAATCGAAAGGTATTTTCTTTTTGTTTTCTTGCAATAATTCATAGCAGCCATATTTGAATTTGTCAAGAAACGAAATATGTTCATCTATGGCTGGCACACTCAGAGACACCGGAAGTTCAACATCCAGGTTGTATAGAGATTACTGGTTCTTACGGACTTAATTTCAGAGCATATGCACATAGGGATCGTATTTTTACAGGAATCGGCAACCATAGCGCAAGTATCTGGGCTATGAGCGTGACGTGGATAGTGGATCACAGCATCAGTAAGCTGAAGACAATGTCCAATACCGGGTATGGGTACAAATTTTTAACTGTCCCACTGAATTTAATACTTTCAATAAGCAATTGACAAGTCTGTTGCGAAGGGTCATGGTGTGTTTTCTATCAAGACGACATCACATTAGTGCTTTGCACGTTTTGCGCACCGTGAGAATCGTTCGCGTGATATGAAGCGGCTGCTCAGCAGCTTCATCGCTGTAACTCGGTATGAAGCTTGTTCTGAATGCCACAGTGACCAGCCGGATAACTACGTAGTACACCATAGCTCATTCTTAAAGACGAGTTTTGCAGAACTTTACACAGTGCAACGGATAATAGATCGCACGAAGGCTTCGTAAAATCGGAGCAAACTAGTCCTGTCTGCTACCTATGAATTGTTACAAGAGATAGTGGGATGGGTCTCACTAATTTTGTTCCTGTTGTGTGAGACCTAAATGAACCTTGTAAGTTCTCAAATTATCTCACTTGGCTAACCACTCACGGCGAAAGACTTGGGTTCGATTTCTGATTTTTTTTTTTATTATTCCTTAGAAAATGAACTTCATTGTGAAGTTAATTCACTTAGCATTCAGTTGAAATACGTAAAACTGCTTCGATTTAGCTGTAATTACTTTAAGGCAAAAGAAACAGAAATGAAATTCGAAGAATTTTTGAATGAAAAGATTTGATAATTCCAGCAATTATCTGCAGAAGTTAAACTGGAAAAAAGTTGTCACTTTTTGGAAATTTCTTCGAAGCATGCTTCTGTCTTATCAATTTTGAAGCACACGAAGCATTCCGAATAACCCCAGAATTGCTTCTCAAGTTGAATGTGTTTGATAATTTTTAAGATAACTCTGTTGCTTTTGTTGCAATTCTTGACCACTGCAAGGACTATAAAATTAGAGTAAGATTTCGAATCCGGGCAGCACAGATTAGCACTTTACTTGCTGAACCGTATACTACGCCATTAACTGAAGCTGGCTTATCCTCGCATAGACTGCAATCGGTAATCTTGAGCATTCTCTTTTCGTATGATTGATAGATTTAATATGAAAGGCTGATCTGCGAGCTTTTCACATAATTTTGAACCAAATCGCTGAGACACATCCAGTGACCTCTTCCTTTTTAAAATACTCAGTGATTTGAGGCACCGTATATTTACGTTCAAGTGTGGCAGCCATGTAAATTTTGGGTCAAAGGGGCGGGAATACAATTATGGATGATCGCTTTTAGCACACAGACAAGTATTCTGAAATTTCAAAGTAACTATAAAACTCCGTAAGGCTAGAATGTCGATGGCACTGAGACATTTTTGTTCCTCAGTCAGTTAATGGAAAAATAACTGGAAAAAGAAAAGGATCATACTGTTTCTCGATTTCGAACAATGAGTACCAAGGACAGCATGGTGATTAAGAGACTACCATAAGCTCTGATTTATGGTTGAGGGAAAAAGAATATCGGCCATGATCTTACAAAGGAAACATTTCGACAATATTCTAAATCATGGAAAATCAATTTGAATGGTCGGAGGTACATTTTAACCACTGTAACCTCTTTCGGTGGGTACAGTATGGTAATGCCTGAAGAAAAGTCTTGAAATCGGAAAGTTCAAATTCGGAACAGTATTTACGTAGGGTGTAACATCAAAATGATTTAAAGAGGATCAGGAAAATAGTTTCCTTTCCCTATTATCGTTCATAAAGCGGTCTCTAGGTTATCAATAAATTGGAAAATATTTTGCAATACATCAATGTTTGCTTCAGACAGCGATATCGCAAAATATTAGTGAAAAATTTCGGATACTGATGTCAGTTTGTTCTTGGCTATCAGGTAAGAACTAGGAAGCGTGGGTGGACGTAGTGATGGAGAAACATTGACGGAAAAATTTACTAAGTAACACGTGAGTCTAAGAATCTGAACGTTCGAAGAATGGACCCGTGCTCTCATGTACATCAATATTCCCTACGAAAACTTCATATGGGGTAGAGCAGACCACTGGAATATCGCTTTCGGAAATTAGCATTCTGAATATAGATTGTGTGCGGTTGTTTTTTATCTTTTATTTATTTATTTATTTATTTAAATTTCGAAATAAAATGGCTGAAACTAAGATGAACAAGCTAGATAAAGCTTTTAAATTTCCAATGTATCTGGCAGGTTTGACGATAGGAAAATACGCCTGCGTAAGACTACCGATTACAGTATAAGCATGGTATTAAGTTTTAACTGATAGGCAGCGCAGTGCATAGGTCAACAGATTTGTTACATCTGATTTGCTACAATAGTTAGAGTTATCGTCAAGTGAAGCAGATTTAATCGTGTAGCATCAATGCAGTGCTGTTTTCAAACCAATGGTTCGGTATACTTGGCTGGAATCAAAATTGACAAAAGGTAAAACCATTATTAAGTATGTTAAGCAGTGATGCTTATATTCGGAAAAATGTTCGTGCTCTGAAACTCCCATAAAATTTGGATAGGTTTTTGTGGCGATTATTAAGTAAATATTTTAACTGCCGCAAGTAACTGTTAAAATTTTCGGAAATATTTCCATTCAAACTTTCAGCGAATTATGAAAATTGTTAAAGAGGCAACATTAAAGCAATTTTAATTAAATCGTGTTATAAATTGAAACGTTTGAATAAATTTGAATTTCAAATTTAAAAGTTTTACACTGTTAGGAATGATATAAAATAAACGGGCCGCATAATTGGCAGTCACCCACTAAGCTACGCACCGTTTTGTTCGTCTGCCGAAGTGGCGTCGAATATCAACCAGTTACTTGGCGAAGAAAATCTCAGACCTGGCTGGTAAACGAGGTCGAGCACTTACCGCTACAAGCGCGAGCTGTGTGTGAGCTTTCTGTATCATTATTGTCCGTAGATAAAGGCTTGTAAAGGTCTACCTAACATTTTCAGCGTAACGTACAGATCTGTTAGACACGTTTGAGGAAAATAATTTTGTTAATGAAAAGGCGACATTACTTTCAAAGCTGGACACGTTTTTCTTGTTAACTTCACTGAATATTTCAACGATATTGAGAATGCCCACATTCTCTGTACCTGCATACGCCAGGTAATTTAGCATTCATAGTGACGCGACCAGACCTGTCATACAAAACTTGTACCACTGTAAATGCTTATATATTTGCTTAATATTTATTTAGATACACCGAATTTTAATAATATCAAGTGCACACATTTTACTTAAATTGTGCTAAAAATTTCTTGCCGGTATCAGGGAAGAAAGTGTTACATTCAGTAGTTCGTCAACTCCAGCCACTATACCATCCAAGAATCCGATGGTATAAAATATAGCATAAAATATATTGACAGTCTGAAAATGAGGAACTTAATAACTTTGATTTTACTGATGATGTCACCTTTGGGGAGAAAAACGGTCAGGAAGCCTGGATTATCTTATAAGAGCCTTAAGTGTGTGTCCGTTTGTCGCCGATGGAACTGCGCATGCGCAGAGCTGTTGAGTTCCATCAAGGTCCGTAAACAGCTATGCGCATGCGCAATTTTGGAGTTTCGTGTGTCGGTATTTTCAACAGTGAAATGGGATTTCCCACTAAAAAGCTTATTAAAAACCACAAGAAACCACTAGATTTTAACAAAACCGCTATATTGTTGTTATTTGAAGTACTTAGTATGCAGAGTAACCACAAATATGAGAATTCAATTTATCTACATCTTCATAGATACTCTGCAAATCACATTTAAGTGCCTAGCAGAGGGTTCATTAACCACTTTCATAACCTTACTCTACCGCCTTTCTATTCTCTAATAGCGCGCGGGGAGAAAACACCTAAATCGTTCCGTTTTCGATCTGATTTATTTTATTGGGAAGGTCGGTGATTGAAATTTCGCGAATTTATCTTGCCGCAACGAATAACGTCTATCTTTTAATGATTTCTACCTGAAATGTTGCAACATTTCCGTGACGCTTCCCCCCTCCCCCCTTACAACGTGATAAAACAAAACGAGTTGCCCCTCTCTGAACCTTCTCATTGTCCTCCATCAGTCCCATCTGGTGAGGATCCCACATTGGACAACAGTACTCGAGAAGAGGACGCACAAGTGTAATGTTGATAGTCTGTTTGGTGGAGCTGTTGCATCGTCGCAGCGTTATGCCAATGAAACGTAACCTTTGATTCGCTTTCCCCACAATATTTTCTATGTGCCCTCTCCATTCTAAGTTGTTCGTAATTGTAACTCCAAGGTATTTGGTAGAATTACGACATAAGGTTTGACCGATTTATCGTATAACTGAAGTTCAGCGGATTTCTTTTAGTGGCCATGTGTATTACTTCACATTTTTCATTATTTCGTGTTAATTGCCAATTTTCGCACCATGCAGAAATTTTGTCTAAATCGCTTTGCAGTTGCTTTTGATCTTCTGTTGACTTCACTAACCGATAAACGACAGCATTATCCGCGATCAGTCTACGGGAGCTATTCAGATTGTCTCGTAAATCGTTTATTATCAAGAAAGAGTGGCTGATGCTTTCACCATGAGTGATGGAAATGTTACAAATCCATAATATCAAGAGAAGCAGTCAATTCTGTTGATTGCCGGGAATTTTACTAGTGATTAGATAACTGAAAGAATTGACAGTGAGAGCAAGTCAGTGGGAAGTGGCAATGAAATGAGTGGAACATCCACTCTTCGTAATATATTGGAAGGGTAAATTTTCTGGGTTGTGTAGTATCAAATGATTTTAGAATAACCAAAGGGTCCGGCTCTTTCCGCCAACAAAACTTGGGATAAGGGAGAATATCCAAAGGATCCGGTTTCTTCCGCCAACAAACCTTGGGATAAAGCAGGCCCATCACATTATCTTAGACCTATGCCTTGAGAAAGTGAAAGTGAAATAAAATAAAATAAACAAAAAACAAAAAAAAACAATGAAAGAAGAGCGCTGCGAGAATGTAGTGATTAGATGATGACGTGAGGCGAAATGTCCAGTATTTAATACTGTACGTAGACCTATTCACTTGACAATTGCCGACGGCAGAACGTGGAACTAAACTGCGCTCAGGAGGGGCTGAAGGCGTCAGACAACACTCGACAGACAATCGACGAACGTGGCTCGACATTGTACAGTCACGTCATTGTTGTAGGGCGGCTGCGTGTTCTTAGCGTCTGCTGAAATAGGCATCACGCAAATATACAATATCGAAGAGAACGTTTAATTGAAAAATTTCTAGTTGTTCAATACTGTCGGGTTCGAATCCCGGCTGGGTACACATTTTCAGCTTTGTCCATTCGCAGTTATATTCTGTGAATATTAAAGAATAACTGCAGGATCAGAAGTGAAATCTGTTCTTTCGGAACAGACGCCACATGTATATATAACACGATGGTCGCAGTACAGAATGACAATGGGAAAAAAGCGTTTCTAAATTAGAGAAATTTGTTTACATCGAATATAAATTTAAGCGTAAGAAGTCCTATCTGAAGGCATTTGTTTAGAGCGTTGCCTTGTATGGGAGTGAAACACGGACGATACAAAGTGCAGACAGGAAGAGGACAGAGGCTTTTGAAATGTCGTGTTACAGAATAATGCTAAAGATTAGGTGGGTGGATCGCGTAACTAATGACGAACTGAACAGAATTGGGCTGAAAGTCATCCAACCCAGTTGACAATCTGCCTCTCTGAACATGTGACCAGTGGTATAGATTCGCTAAGTATTCCAGGATTAAAGTAAGCGTCTCACTTTTATAGTGGCATCTGAGTTTCCTCATTCATTAGTAATTCTTATAAATTTAGTAACATATAAATTTTGTCTTGAGTAGCAGAAGTCGAATTCCACAATAAATCATTTATAATAGTAATTATGTACAAAGTACCAAATGTAAATGTTAATAAATCAAGCACTTTTGGCTTATTTGATAAAAGAAATGGTGATTTTAATGTAGACTTCATTGAAAACTCTCAGTAATAAGTAGTAGAAATTGCAACTTCAATAATACTGTAACTATCCGAATAGGGTAGCTAAGGGCTCAGAGACTTTGTGGTTATGGAGGCTGGTAAGAAAACTAGTTATTTCCATCATTAGTACTGTTTAGATGTTTTTTACCCGACGATTATGGTACCAGAGGCAGAAAAAGGCTCTTAATACATTTCAGTAAATTACAATCGGCAAAAAATTCACAACTAGTTGTGGTAAACAACTTGAGCGGTGTCACTAAGCCAAATGACAATTACAGGCTTTCCGAAAACCATAGATTATGGAAAATAAAAATTAAATGTAATACTGTATTATTGAATTCGACATTTCAGTACAATCCGTGATAAAATGATTAACAGGACGAAAGAAAACTTAGATCCAATCATACCAATGACGAATAGATAACCATTTCTCCTTGGTTGACATGCCACAACGCACACACTCGAACGTTTTCCCTTGGATGCATTACCTAAATTTCATGAAGTGTCAAGCTGCTTATTAAAGCCTGATGCTTCCTGCTATTTATACTACACACATTAGGACTAGCACGCACGGGCGATTTGTGTCACTGAGACACAGTTGAGAGCTCTCATGGCATATGAATAGCACTTAACGTGTTTGGGAATCCAAGCGTCGTTTGTCGATATGGATTTGGAAGAAACTTATTTGTGAACGTATGAGACAAAATAAAATGTAGTAAAAGTGAATACATCATGTAACTTTCCACATTGCACGTCACTACTATGTTTCATATTCTTCGATAACATATAACCTTTTTGTTTCAATCTTTTTCGGATGAGTGTTATAGAGTTATTTTCACCAGTCGAATATGTTTAGTGATTTAATGGTATTGACAAGTCACTTGGGCCTAATGAACTAGAAACAGGGATATATTATTTCAGTATTGTTCATTTCACTGTTGCAGTGGGTGGCCTTCCGATTTTTTTCCTTTGCTAATTTAAAAACAGCTTGATAATAAAAATTGAAATATGCATCCAATGATTCGAGATTAGCCACTTTTTTCCATCTAGTGTTAACATTTTTATGAGTTTTTTCTATCGTCGGTAAAATTTTATTTTAAGTACAGGCGGCCTCGCGTGTTATGTTGGCAACGTCTCGTTGTCGTTTAAGGAGCTGCCAGATAGCTACTTTCAAGCGCAAGAAATTTGGCATTACTGCGCATCGCGCCAACTACGATGGCGTAGAAGCTATAAAAGAAACCGACTGACATAGCGAATAGTTTTTAAACAAGACTATAGTCTGGAATATTGCTTCAAATACTGCCTCCGGTAAAAAAGCGTCTATTGTAGTTGATTAAGTAAAATTGATTTAGAAATCAAACAAACCAACTTCAATGTTATAAGTCGAATAGTGCTTGATCTGCTAATAATGGAAATAAAGTCAGGAAACAAATATTTGTATGTTTAAAAACCTACTGGAGCAAACTGCTTTGATCATCACTCCATAATTACAAACTTTGTAATTTAAATCTAAACAAAGGATACACCCATTTCCTAGGGGGCTTAACCGCGCACTCCGCAGCAAGGCGCTTTACAGCGTTAGGCCATTATCGCGGCAACCAAATATTGTTATAGCTTCCGCGATTATGTGAAAAAATTGACTTAACAGTTCCCAATCACAAAAAAAACAGTTTTTTTTAATCAGACATTTGTAGACGAAGACAAAGTAGTATCACGAAATAATGATCACGCGAAGACTACCCCAGCACCCTCCCACTACAAGGGATGAACGAATCTGACAGCTTGAGAGCTCCATAAATATTTTTCCGGATAGTCTGGTAGCTTGCGGTTACTGCTTGAACCACAAACCGCCACACTGGAAGCAGCCAGAAGCGAGAGAAAGAGTTGCCTAAACTTAATTTCAGCTCTGCGCATGCACGGGTAGCCCGCTAACAATGTTGAAGTGAACCTTTTAACACGATAGAAAACATTTTCCATGAAGTAATAATGCGGTAAAAGTAATTGCCCTCGTGAAACGTAGGTTTCATGACAAAACATTTGGATTATCGTGCTATTGGTTAATTCAAACATCTAATGACTGGCTGCATTTAGCATCCTTTGCCAACATTATCACGCGAAGTCGCCGGGATGGGAAGTGAAATTTAACTCATTCCTGTACGGACCTCCACATCTTTTCACATGGCCTTAGTATTATTTGATGAATCAATAATATACTTGTCATTTGCTATTATTTTTAATCATTCCAATTGTTTCTAATTAACTTTTAGTATTTCCTTTAGTTAAGGCTGAAATTCTGGAATGCTGTGTTAGCGAACATCAAAAGTTTCCGCTTCTTTTTCCATGACGTCGTTATGTTATGTTGGAAAACAAAATTTCAATTACTTCATTCGCCCTTGTCCATGACTGTACGAGTAAATACTGGAAGTGTTGAATATCGTTCTATCTGCTTATAGATAAACGTATTTCAGATTGTTGAAATGGGACTAGTAATCGTGAAAGTGCTTACCACAGCCAGTATACAGTCGATACATTGTCATTTATGCCATGTTTACTTGTATTGATGATCGGTAAGAAAAAGAGTGGAGGAGGCATGGAGTGAACTTTTCATCCGTGCGCTTGCAGCTATCAAAACTTAGTGACGCATTGGTAGTTCGCGGGTTAAAGTGTCGCCGGTTTGTTACGCGCGCATTTCCGCGTGTATCCGAAGCTAATCATGATATTAATAAAGGCCTCTGCATGCCTGCTTCCCAAGAGTGCCGATTGATTTAGTTCCACCATATGTCGTGTTAAATCTCTGTAGTTTCACACTGAGCTTATACGACTTGTGTATATTTCTAATTTTATGACTGAAATTTTTATAGTTATTTACTTTTGCTGTTCAACAGGTGTTAAGGAAAAGACGAGATTAGGAAGCAACTTCTGATGTAACTGATTCTAGAATTCTCAGTATGTTTTTAATATCGATTACTATTACTGTGCCGCGGCGGAGTGGCCGAGCACACTGAGGCGCTTTGCTCTGATGCGCGAGGCCGTTCCCCGTCGGGGTTCGAATCCCCCCTCGGGCATGGATGTTTGTGTTGTTTTTACTGTAAGAAACTAAGTAGTTTGTAGGTTTAGGGACATGACTCCGTTAATTAAGTCCCATAAGCTTAAACATCTGATCATTTGATTTACTATTTACTGTGTTCGCAAAACGAGAGTACTAAATGCAAAAAAGCGAGCTACTTACGATCTGACACTGTTTCACTGTTTCGAAATCGCTATGTTTTACGGTTTCGAAAACGTCGGGTTTCATTTTGATCGTTTCGGATCACTTTCGCGTTCGATACTGAAACTGTTTCGTCCTGTCAGTTTCACTGTTTCAAAACCGCAATGTTTCAGACCAATAATGTATGAAGGCGAAACCAACAAATTGTATCGAAACCATGGCGATTCATTTTGCTGTAGCTCTGCACAGAAACACATTTCACTTACCAGTATATGAACAGCTTAAAGCGTTTCAAAAACTAATGGACAAACGTGTGTGTAACTTAAGATTACTGAATCAAAAATCGTTTCTAAAGTGACTGAAGTATTTCTAAATATCAATGCCTACTTTACAAACGTAAATAACAATAAAACATTGCTTCTATCTTCAATGAAATAGTCAAATTTTACGTTTAACTATCCATGTAAGGTAATGAGGAAAAATATAAAACACCTATAACTTACATTAAAAAAATTAGGAACAATATTAAGTTTAAAATGACAGATTTTATACTAACAAGGGGAGATCGCAAATTTAATCTCGTTTTAAAGAGTTAGAACTTTTCCCCATACCGTCACGTTTCTTGCGAGCAATGTTGGCCGGACACTCATGAAGAACAAAAGATACTTTTAAAAGATATCAATACTTGAAAATCTAACATAATGTGTCGTATTTGACGAATTTCGTATTTATACTTTCATATTACGAAAGTTTGGACGGTAAATGAAACCGCGCATTAAAAATATCTCCAGAACTAATTTTAAGATGCCTTTTCATTATCACATGTATGTTAGCGAACACAACTATCAATGTAAAAACTAATATATTAGACATAAAAAAGTCAGTCCTTAGCAAATGGGAAAGCAGGAACGCCAGTTATTGCGAAAGCAGTACATTTGGTACAGGGTTTAAATTTTACTAATCGTCCTAGCGGCTTCGCGTGATAATGTTGGCAATCAGGTGACGTTCGCATTAGCGAATCGCGTTACAATGCAAATGTTCTGTCATGAAATCGTTGTACGAGTGTTTCGAAACCTCACATTGTACGGTTTCATTTGTTCCGTAACCGGCAGATGTTTTATTTTTCCCATCTCTAGTCGTAGGTGTATATAGTTTCACAAGTCTTACTTTTCTGTGTTGTAGGACAATATTAATAGATAGAATTAAACTAATGATCAGAAAAAAGCAATAATGGTGTATTTGCTGCGTCCTATTTTGTAAAAATGAGGATTTAAATGTGGTCAACGTCTCATTTTATAAATTTCCTGCAAATAACGACTTCCATGATAAATGACAAAAGGCTATATCACGACAGGGACTAAAAAAGAAAAGTATATGGCTGCCTTTCAAAAACTCGGTAGTAGGCAGTCAGCATTTTGAATCTACCTGCTTCTGCTTTTCTGCCAAACCAGTTTGAAGATAGCTGCATTAGAATTTATACCAAAGTCGGAGACTTCTTCCCAATTCTGTCCCAAAAACGTTCTGCAGGTATACATCGTAAAACAGGTAACTTGAAATCCACAAAGGAAACGATAGTATTTTAAACCTTTCTTCGTTACAGCTGCTGAAGTCCGGGAACTCAACTGCACATACCCTGTTTTCGCTCTTGTAATAACGCGGAAGTAACTTATGAGTCATTACAAGGGAAAACAATATGATAGCTAGGTTGCATGCGAAAAATGAGCACTAAAGATGAAACTAAGCCAAAAATAGAAAAATCAGAAATGTATTCCCTTTGTATTCTAGCGAAGCAACGAATATGAAAGCTACATTTTATTGGAACAACTAAAAGTTCTTGCGAAAAAGAAAGTCATGTTGCAAAGATTTCTGTTCTCTAGCAAAAAAGGGCTCCAATGAATATAAATTTGCGAAATGGGTACCTTGCCTGCCACATAAAAGCAGGCAGAAGACGTAAAATTGCGAAATGGGTATCTTGCCTGTCACATAAAAGCAGGCAGAAGACGTAGCTAAATCTTGATGTAAACTACGGAGTGGGTAATACATTTTTTCTTCACTGTTTCTATTTGTTTTATTGCGTGCACCGTTTAACGTATGTATTTCTTTCTAATTACTAAATTGACACGCAGCAATAAAGATTGCGTCTCGAATTAAAACAATACTCTTTCTGTCTTTGTATTTCACATTAATCTGCGAGAGATAGTAACGTCCTAAAAAACCTCTCCTCGAGGCATCAAGTGTCATTCTATTTGATGCATTACAAAAGAATTGTATTCTGTTCCTACTTGTGTACCTCCAAGAGGATAGGGGTTCCTCCCCCAACTCCATCATGGCACATTTAATTAAAAGTAAAGTTCTGTAAAAATTAAAACTTCTCCTGTACAAAAAAAATTGCTTTCGATATTTTTGGAGCCCCCCCCCCCCCCAATACCGGGGCAGTCCGCTCCCCCCATTCCCCCCCCCCCCCCCTCTAGTTCGCCACTGCACTTATGCATACTTTTATATTCATGTTTATCCCAATGAAGTTACATTTGTAGTGACCTTTAGATACGTTACGATATTTCTGACTTGATTCTCTACTTACTATGCAGAATAAAATGCATTCTACTATGCATAATAAAATGCATTTGTCAAGGAATGAACAAACGTAAACTAAAGGCTTAATTTTACGATCCGTCTCGCGACAATGTTGACTGTTTAGATGTTGGCTACGGTTACTGCTGTGACCAGCCAATCAGATGATAATGTACGGCAGCCAATGAAATAAGCTGATTTATATTCGCGAAAATATTTGAATGTTTGTTATGAATTGTCCTAGTGAGGATTACAGTCAATTTACTGACCGAACAAGAGTACTTCGAGAACCTGTCAACAGCAGGAATAGCATCAATTATTTACTTCATTGTCAGCGCTAATATCTGATTGGCTGTCACTGTCAGTGCTGTGATTGCTCGGCTGTGGCCGCTGCCAACATCTGAACACTCGACACTATGCTGTGACGAATTGTAAATTTCTAAACTAAATAATGTCTCCAATTTCTCAATGAAACCCAAAGATCAGTGAGTAAAGCTGAACACTCGACACTCTGTCGTGACATGAATTGTAAATTTCTAAACTAAACATGTCTCCAAATTCTCAATGGAACCCAATAATCAGTGAGTGAAGAACGCCTATAAGAACAAATGGATAGTGATACAGACAGAGCGGACTTACTTGTTTAGCAGCAAGGCTTGCAACAAGGAGCACAGCAGCACGGAGCACAGCACGGCACACAGCACGGGATACAGCAGGGCACACAGCACGGCGCACATGGCACGCAGCAAGGTGCGCAGCAAGGGCCGCAGCAGGGGCCGCAGCATGGGCCACAGCATGGACCGCAACTGTAAACAGAGACACTGTAGAGGTCTGCGGGGGGCACAGCGAGCGTCAAGGTGGACTGCAACTTCAAACAAAGCGACACTGTAGCGGTCTGAAGGGGCTCAGCGACGGTCAGATGGGGTTACAGCATGGACAGCAACTGTAAACAAAGACACTGTAGTGGTCTGCAGGGGCACAATGAGGGTCAGCTGGGGCCTCAGCATGGACCGCAACTGCAAACAAAGCGACACTGTAGCGGTCTGCGGGGGGCACAGCGAGCGTCAAGGTGGACTGCAACTGCAAGCAAAGCGACACTGTAGCGGTCTGAAGGGGCTCAGCGACGGTCAGATGGGGTTACAGCATGGACAGCAACTGTAAACAAAGACACTGTAGTGGTCTGCAGGGGCACAATGAGGGTCAGCTGGGGCCTCAGCATGGACCGCAACTGCAAACAAAGCGACACTGTAGCGGTCTGCGGGGGGCACAGCGAGTGTCAAGGTGGACTGCAACTGCAAACAAAGCGACACTGTAGCGGTCTGAAGGGGCTCAGCGACGGTCAGATGGGGTTACAGCATGGACAGCAACTGTAAACAAAGACACTGTAGTGGTCTGCAGGGGCACAGCGAATGTCAGCTGGGGCCCAGCATGGACCGCAACTTCAAACAAAGCGACACTGTAGCGGTCTGAAGGGGCTCAGCGAGGGTCAGCTGGGTTTACAGCATGGACACCAACTGCAAACGAAGCAACACTGCAGCAGTCTTCAGAGCATAGCAGTGCAATCAGCTGGGGCCACTGTGGAATGCAACTGCAAACAAAGTAACACTGCAGCAGTCTTCACAGGGCGGATACAGTTAGCTGGGGGCACAGAATGGGCGATAACTGCAAATAAAGCTACAATGCAACAGTGATGAGCACGGCAAGGTGGTCGGCTGGGGTCACATCATGGACTACAAGTGCAAAGGAAGCAACACTGCAGCAGTCTCCACAGGGCACATGTAGTTAGGTGGGATCACAGCAACACTTCAGCAATCTGCACATGGCACAGCAATGAAGTCAGCTGGGGCCACAGCATGGACTGAAACTGCAAACAACGCAGAGCCCTGTAGCAGTCTGTGTGAACTAACAAGGCATTCAGCATGAACCCAGATCGCAACTGGAAACTTTTCTGCTGCAGTCTACACAGGGCAGAACAATGCAGTTGGGGTCACAGCATGCATCAAAATTGTAAACGGTCTTAATAGCAGAATTTTAAGCAGGGTGCACACCTTGGTCTACAACTGAAATCCACCTGAATGCATGGTATACGTTATGCCCTTGCTGTGCTGACATTTGACAATCTTTACCGGTCGATTAACATTATCAGCAGTTTCTCAGGACAACATTGCTAAAGCAGGACAAGGGTGGACTACAAATGCTTGACACATTAGTGTGTAGTCAGTAAAGGATACACCAAGACACAGAATATTCGTCAAAATGGGCCCAGCAGTCAGCTGTTAATACTGAACAGCAAGGTACAGCACATGCCACATAAGGGCATACTCATGGACCTGAATTGCAGGCTATGAGTACATTGTAAGTTGTGTGAAGTCAGCACAAATCATATTTACGAATACAGCACGGACTCGACAGCACAGAATACGACAACATTATGAATTGTATAGGACAGCATTCGTAAATTCTGTCAGCTGTCGGCACAGGACAGACAGCACAGGCAATAAGAGCTCAGAATGGACTACAACTGGAAAGGAATGGGAGTACATTTTTATCAGTCAGCTGAAAACAAGTCACTCTGCCTGGGCTTCAGAAGTGATCAGAGCATTTACAAATAATGTGCGTGCGTTGTTAGCTGTCAGTAATGGACCCATCATGGCTCGTTGTGGTAGAAAGCGTGATCTTTGAGTTTTATTTAGATAGTTCCTAGCCACAGTTTGTAACTTTTTTATGATTGCAAACAATGGTTTGGTAATTTAATTTAAATGAGTACTATTACAGATCGTTGCAAAAAGTTTAGTCAGCAAGGGTTAAGTGCGCAATGCCTGTTGCATGGGCTATATTTTTAACTGCAAAAACAGTCAATAGGGCATACAGCTGTGCACTTAAGAGCCATAGAACAATCAGCAGGTGCTAAGGCGGTAGCCAGTAAAGGATATAAAAGGTCATACACCAGTCACCACCAGTGGACATAAAGGAGCTTGTAGCAGAAAGCCTGCTATGATTCAATACGGGCTCCATATATCGCATTTGGAAACAATAATCAGCACGTGGAAACCATAAGAGACAGGCTGAACTAACTGCTGTGAGACCACACTGGTAACAATACATTTCACAAGAATGAAGCATAAGAGAATGAATTGGCCATATCTGCAGTTCTCAGTAACAACCGTAATCGTGTTGCTCTTTCGTTATTTTGAATTCTTCGTAAAGTACATTACAGTTTTTCATTCACAGCAACAAAAGCTCTGATATTTGTGCCCATCGTAACCACAAGATCGGGAATCACGATATATTACAGAAAATAAGTGTTGCTCATTTAAGTCGTATATTACTACGTCCCAACCTGAAGACAAACAAAAATTGAACAAATTTTATTGGCAAGTGTATCGTATCAATTGGTTAGCTACGACCAACGATAAACAGCAACACTAAACGAAGAGCCCCGGGCACCGGTAAGTGCGGTTTAACGGTTGACAATATTATGTACGAAAATCAGCATCGTATGTCGTCTAGACAGCACAGCATAGACTGCAAAAATAAAATATATAATACATTGTCAAGAGCAGTACAAGGCCCAGAAAAGGCTGTATCAATGGCCACAACATTCCTCTAAATTAATATCCCACCATTAACATGCACCATAGTATGCAGCAGGTACAACGTAACTTGCATGGGTACGAGTCATATCACTTCAAATATATATAAGGTCAAAATGTTCAAATGTCTGTAAATCTATCGGACCAAACTGCGTGGTCATCAGTCCGTAGCTCACAAACTACTTAAACCTAGGTAAACTAACCTACGGACAAACACACACACCCATGCCCCAGGGAGGACTCGAACCTCCACGACGAGCAACCGTGCGCTCCGCAGCGAGGTGCTTTAGACCGCTCGGCTACTCCACCGCGGCTTTATAAGGTCAGATAGATAAAAAAAAGAGTCTCAGAATATAATTGGTTTACAAAGCATACACAAAACTTCGAAATTTAGATAAATTGTCACACACTACGTATCAAATACAGGTATTAAAAAACCACATGAACGATATTTTACGGCTTGCATGACTCGGCAAGAAATGCTGAAATATCACAAGCGTAAACCGTTAAATTTTACGGTA
Organism: Locusta migratoria; assembly: GCA_026315105.1. Lineage (NCBI taxonomy): Eukaryota > Metazoa > Arthropoda > Insecta > Orthoptera > Acrididae > Locusta > Locusta migratoria. The sequence continues at coordinate 434,343,064 of CM048747.1, forward strand.
ATTGTCTAGGAGCTGTGTACATCGAATAAAACAGGAGTATCATCGATTTATATCTTACAGCGGATCACATCTAAACGACAGACATAGAAATAGCCAATGTTATTATTTTTACGAATATGTCATGAATTTTAAGGATGTGGTTTGGCAGGTACCTAAGAGTACAGCTTAAAATTGTTGCGAGTGAACAAGGTAATGTTATGGTGGTTACGAATAGGTCATGGCATTAAATGATGTGGTTAGGCAGGAACATAAAAGAGTACAGTTTAAATTGTTGCGAGTGAACAAGCTGTACTCTTTAGGTTCCTGCCTAACCACATCCTTTAAAATCGTGACATTCGTTAAAATCATAACATTCGCTTGTTCGGTACATATCGTTCGGATACTTATAGTTTGAAAATAGTTTGGTTGAAAAATGTTTCCATATACAAGTATATAAGTTGTTTTAGTGAAAGCGGTGAATTTACATTACCTAAAACAAACTTACACCCATTACTGACTTTCTCGATGTAGTTTTCCGCTTCACGATCTAGCAGAAATTTGTATTGGCCAGAAAATTTCATAGAATGTAAAACTTGACGGCGCTTCTCGCCGGTCTCAGGTGCTTATGCTGGCAACAGATGAACAATGAAGTGTAGAATTGCGTTAATATTTTATACGAGCTATGAGTAAATGTTATTGCTGCTCGTTTCACTCGCAGCAAATTAATACTGTACTTGCACTATGGTTGACAGGTTCTTGTATGTACCCTTGTCCGTTCAGAAAAAATAATGTTCGTTTTAAGTGAAATTGTCAAAAAGAAACATTTATTGATCATCTGAGCTGCCGCCATTACCATTGGTGCCAACATAACCACTGGAGCCCGTCGAGAAGCGTTGTAGTATTATCACGTTAATAATCAACATCGGTATTAGCTACATCGATCAGCTGTTCCGGTATCGTAAGTTTCCCGTCACCGCTAGCGGAGCGACAGTCGAACGCCCGATACAATTATATCGAACGCACTGCCGTTCCATTCAAAATACACAGCTCCTAGGAAATTAGCAATTTTACTTACTGCGTAGGCTACGTAGTGTGCTCAGGTTGGCAACAAAATTCGCTAGATGATGGTCAAGGCTACTACTAGAACCTATCAACCTTGAGCGGGCGCAACCATTTCACGGTCAATACAAAAAATTATTCCATCCCATTCTATTTGATCAATTTTAAATTTGAAATAGCATTCAAAGGCCGTTTCCAACATTAACACACTACAACGTAAAAAATTCCAACACTAATATATTTTCTCCGATCAATCATAATCATAGATGAATTATGGGTAAAGGTTTCATATGTGTAGGCATAATTTCTCCGTACTTAATTACGACATACCTTACCTCAAAATACGTGTTTTGCAAATGTCTTTCTAGCGCCGTTACATTCAAGCTGCCAACTTTCGTAATATTGAAGTATAAATACAAAATCCACCAAATACGGCACATTTGCTTCCGATCGCCTGAATTGGAGGCTGCGCTACGCATGTTCATTTGTTGCAGACCACGTGATTATGTGGCTAGCGAATCACGACACAAAGAAGAGTATCGTCGTCAGCCAATGGTAACCAAACGTCACCTCCGCGCAACATGCAAATAAGATTTTTTGACGTTGGAAAGTAAATATGCCGTAATGTTTTTATACACGAAACCGCGCAATGTTTTGAGATGTGAAAATTAGCGTGATAACATGAAGTTTCAATTATTTTATTTTCGAAATCACTTGATTACAATTTCAGACAGACGATAAAATAAATAAAACATGCTATACCTGCTCTATGGTTGACAGGTTCTTGTATGTACCCTTGTCCGGTCAGTTAACAGTTACTGGCCTTGTAAAATGAAGATTTAGAATTAGTTGATCACTATTTCGTACATATAATAGGTTAAATAAAACATGCTATACCTGCTCTGTGGTTGACAGGTTCTTGTATGTACCCTTGTCTGATCAGTGAAAGTAATTGGTCTCCTAAAATGAAGATTTAGAATCACTTTATCCTCTCAACTATACAGTACTATAGCACGTTTTACTTATTTTATATGTACGAAACAGTCGACTATTTCCAAATCTTCATTTTACGAGGCCGTTAAATGTTACTCTTCGGACAAGGATACATACAAGAACCTGTCAACTATAGAGCAGGTATAGCATGTTTTATTTGCCCTATGATCTGTACGAAACAGTCGCCAACTAATTCTAAAACTTTATTTACGAGGCCAATAACTGTTACTAACCGGACAATGGTACATACAAGAACCTGTCAACCATAGAGCATGTATAGCATGTTTTATTTATTTTATCGTCTGTCTGAAATTGTAATCAAGTGATTTTGAAAATAAAATAATTGAAACTTCAAAATGTTCAAATGTTTGTTAAGCTTATGGGACTTAACTACGGCGTCATCAGTCCCTAAACTTACAAACTACTTATGAACTACTTACGAACTAGGACGGCACAAATATCCATGCCCGAGGGGGGATTCGAACCCCCGACCCTAGTGGCCGTGCTGACCGTGACTGGAGCGCCTCATCACCTCGGCCACCGCGGCCGGCTTGAAACTTCGTGTTGTTAATTTTCACATCTCGTAAACATTGCGCGGTTTCGTGTATAAAAACATTACCGCATATTTAATTTCCAACGTCAAAAATTCTTATTTGAATGTTGTGCGGCGGTGACGTTTGGTTACCATTGGCTGACGACTATACTCTTCTTTGTGCCGTGATTCGCTAGCCACATAATCACGTGGTCTGCAACAAATGAACATCGCGTAGCGCAGCCTCCAATTCAGGCGATCGGAAGCAAATGTACCGTATTTGGTGGATTTTGTATTTATACTTCAATATTACGAAAGCTGGCAATTTAAATGTAACGCCGCTTGAAAGACATTTGAAAAACACGTATTTTAAGATAAGGTATGTCGTAATTAAGTACGGAGAAGTTATGCCTACATTTATGAAACCTTTACCGAATTATGTAGAGAAGTTAGCAACTGCTAGTGGATTAAAATGATATATACTGTCGTACACTATTCATAGATTAATGGGGTAATAATACTACATACAACACCATGCTTATCCAGAAAGGAAGTAAATATCAAACATACTATATCTAAGTTTTGAGTGCTCAGTTACATGTATAAGGAGACTGGAAAGAAATTTAATTACGGCAGTGGAGGTATAGCGTGGTGAAATTGGCAACTACCGTTCAATGCACTTTCAAAAGACAATGACATGCAATCAGAGAAATCATTTGTGTTGACCATGAAATATATAATGTTCCTGTTTTGTGATTGTTTATGTCCTGTATGTAAATTACTTCGTAAAGCGAAAATGTCGTTGCCTAGAAAACTACGCTGTCGCAGCCATAATTAAAATTACATTGCTTCAGAAGTAGTAAAAAAACCTGCTTTCTTCCTTTAGTCTTATATAACACGGTAATTTGTTAGAATCCGTGCACATCGAAGGAAAAGGCATTGTGATCGATATATATTCAACGTTCGATTCTTGCTCCACATTAGATGTGACAAACGCGAAGCGGTTGATTTAAATTGTATTTTTGATTGCGTTGAATCCGTGATTTTTTTAATTTTTTTAATTTCCTTTTTTTTCGCCCGCCATTTGAAATGCTGAAAGAAGTAACAATTTTCAAGATTGGTATATATCGAACGTGCAACTACAAACTATATGCCGGCCGCGGTGGCCGAGGTGACTGAGGCGCTCCAGTCACGGTCAGCACGGCCACTACGGTCGGGGGTTCGAATCCCCCCTCGGGCATGGATATTTGTGCCGTCCTAGTTAGTAAGTAGTTCATAAGTAGTTTGTAAGTTTAGGGACTGATGACCCCGTAGTTAAGTCCCATAAAAAAAAAAAAAAAAAGCTATATAGTGTTTATGAACCGGAGATTCGGGCGCTACGCGCCCTCACACACTAAAAAAAAAAAAAAAAAAAAAAAAAAAAAAAGAATTCTTGTTTGAATAATACCTAACCTTCTACGCTGCATATCACTTTTTTTTTAAGTGAAAGTTAGGTTAGGTATACGTTAAACAAGAATTTTTTTCTTAGTACGTGAGGGCGCGTAGTGCCCGATTCTTCGGTTAAGAAATACTGAGTCGATTTACAGTTGTACATTAGATATACATCATTTCAGGCCGAGATTCTTCGATTCCAAGCATTCTTGGAAATTTCCGAAATATAGGCATAACTGAAGATAGGGATACCATCCATCAGCTTTAACCCACGATGTAATCACAAACTCGAAAACCACTTATACGGTACAATATATTAATACTTAAGTATTGTAGATAATAAATAATCTGTGGTTATCCGCGTAAATTACAAATGAGAACAGTATGCGCCATACATAACATACCATCGTCTACAACTCGACCACAACATAATTACTCACGCCACCTACAAATACGCCAACACGACAACACGCCAGTGCCACGAGACACATATAACGGGTGACATCCAAGTCTTCAGATAAACCAAAATTTCATAAAATAATCACGTCAGAAAACAACATCGTAATTAGCTATATAAATCAGCTGTTCCGCCATGTCAGTTTTCCGTCATTGGTATGCAAAGCGAGAGTCGAACGTTCGATATATATCGATCGCAATGCCGTTTCCTTCGATGTACACGGTTTCTACCAAATTACCTAGAACACTACCTCATTACTCAGAATGACGACATACACAACAATTACACACAAGAATCAACTTCCTCGTTTTCCTTCCGATCACATACGAAGATAGAGTAAGTTTGCATCATAATGTTTACATTAAACATAACTTGACTCAAATTGTACATACGAGACGTAAAGGCCGCAGTGTTTCCGCTTTGACAAGAAACTGAAGCAGTGAAAATGAATATTAATCTTGTGGAAATGCTTAATCTATGTTACGGATACATTAGTAACATCTTAGAACAACTCATTTTAGGTAATTGTGAAGGACGCTTGCACGGGCTGCAGTTTCTATAAATATCGAACGCGCGATCACACTTCATTGTATGTTGGATGCACCAGTGACGAATAATGTAAGTACTCTTACTACTGCCATATTGCAACCAGTTTAAAATCGAACTATCAGTCGCAGATTTGGACAACTAATATCATTCCTGAAGTGTTTCGTTCAATGTATGAATTGACAATCACTACGGGTACCGACAGTTACGTATTCTTAAATCATGACCCAGTTACGATGAGTCATCTACGCCGGCAAATATTTGCGGTAATACAGACTACGATTCAACCTGTGCTTTGACCAGTGAGTCAACCGAACCAAAAATTATAACCTTCTAAAGTGGAACCAATATTTGTTAACTTAGTCATGCGGAATGTAATAACTTGAGTATACAACCGCCATAATACCTTTTAATATATATACACTAGCGGATGAAGCGCGGGAAAGGGGATATTATTGCTGAGGATGTACCGTCAGAAACAGACTGTCATTCAGAAAATGCTGAAAACGAAAAGCGCAAAATATTTGATACTGCCAATATGAATTTTATTCTCATTTCACTCCGCAATGTAAGCAGTAGTCTTTGGTTTCTTCGGAGGCATATCTTTGAAATCGCGATTCGTAATAAATGGTGTACGTCATCTAATATAGACGCAACGTTTAATGAGACCACTTACATCAACACGTCACCCGAAATAGTGGTTCAAGAGCCCAAATGTAAATCACTAGAATTTTTACATTCTTGATATTCCAATTGAATATTGCATAGGAAAATCCCATGAATTCGTGATCTTATTCTAGAATTTGCAAAGGCATCTTAAATTATTGCATAGTTAAAGTCTAGTGTGTACAAAACTGCAGTGCGATCGATATATATTGGACGGCGTTTCATACAGAAACGATAGGTATCGAACAAGCGAATGTTATGATTTTTATGAATATGTCAATTTAAGCAGGAACCAGAGTACAGCTTAAATTGTTGCGAGTGAAAAAGCGAATGATATGATTTTTTTGATACGTCATAATATTAAACGATGTGGTTAAGCAAGAACCTATTACAGCTTGTGAGTGAACAAGCTATACTCTTTAGGTCCCTGCCTATAAACATCTTTAAAATAATGAAATACTCGTAAAATCATAACATTCGCTTGTTCGATATCTATGATCTGTTCTAATTACATAGCTTTGGCTGAAAAGTCAATTAGTTGACAACGAACATAAGTTGTTTACTAAGTGAATGCGGTCAATTTACATTGCTAAAAACAAAATGTTACACCCCTTTAATGACTTCATCTGATGTACTTTTCCGTGAATCTGGTTGCAGTTTTTATTGGCCAAGTAATTTCATAGAATTGTCAGGAATCAACATCGGTATTAGCTATACAAATCACCTGATCTGCCAGTTTCCCGTCACTGCTAGCGCAGCGAGAGTCAACGTCCGATATACATCGACTGCACTGCCGTTTCATTCGATGTACACAGCTCCTAGGAAATTACCGTCTGCTAGTAGTGCCACGACAAGTTTTACGAAAGTTCAATTGCATAAATGAAAAATTCAGGAACTGATCGCTGCGCAAATACAGCACGAGAGCGATATTCAGAAATGAAGGGGAATTTTATTTAACGCAAAATTTGTAATCCGATTAGCCTTAACGGAAATGGAACTTTCCATGACGCCGGGATGTAATCTCGAAATTATAGAAGCGCGGAAATTCTTTGTAATACATAAAACTACCGAAACAATGCCATACATCCAGAACACTTTCCAGAAGAGACATGAAATCATACGTAAAGGCTGTTAGCGTTAATTTGCGTGTGGCAACCAGCAAATACGGCAAAAGTATAAACGGACTGTAAATGACGAAAATTACATATCGTAAGCTCTCGGTACAGATGAAGAAACGTCGTTCTTGTTAAATCGTGTGTTCTGAACTCGGAAAAATATTAAAAGTTCGAAAAATGTTAAGGGTTAGGGGAACAAAAGCCTGAAGTAAGCGATGTGAAATGCAATAACAAATCCCGTATTCAGTGAAATTATAAATGAGTCCACGTTTAACGTCTAATTTATACGTAATTTTCTTTTTCTCAAAATCATTTGCGTCAATCATTATATAAAAAATATAACATAGCATTCTTAACCAAATGTCTTTCAACAGTGGCCGGATGAACATATCTAATGAAAAGCATTGAAATCATAATCGGCAGGCCAAATCATATTAGCATAACTAAACGTGAAGTACGGCCCAGGATTAATTATAAGCGCGCTGCGCCAAAAAAAGAAAAAAAAAATATTAACGTTTTGTATTCTAGAATTATTTGGCTTGACCCTTGACCCATATCATACAGGCCTGTAAAACATTACGTTTACTTAAATATGGATTACAATACCACAAAGCTACATATAATAAAAATCAAAAATATATTAAAATATATATATTTTAACTTACCCAGGCATTTTGTGATGTGGTTATTGACTAACCAAAGTAACACAGAATTTTGAAATTGCCAAAAGATTTGGCAAAGACGGGAGTTGCTGCTCAAACTGATCCTTACAGATCAAGTTCCGAACTTATAATGACCGATTCTCTAAGAAGACAAACGTGTAGCGATTGTATGACGTATTGACCATTGTTGGCAGAAAAATGACTTTCGGTTCCGCCATAAAGTTGGCCCGATAAAAGTTTATATTCTTTGCTCACTCGGAAACGTTCGGTTCGTTCCAGCAGCTGCCAGATTGCTTGACGCGCATGCACAACGCTGAATTTGTGTTCCAGCAGCGCCTTCTCCCGCTTTTGGCTACTTTGAGTGTGACTGATTAGTGTTCCAGCAGTTGCCGCAAGCAGCCAGACGCTACCCGGAAAAATATTTCTGGCGCGGTCAAGCTGCCAATTTGCGCTTGCGCAGAAAGGTCTGAGTTAGAGTGGGGGTAGTCATCACGTGATACGTGTGTGTTTTTCGACTATTTCGAAGTCACTGCAATCCCACTTGAGATCAGATATTTCTCGTTTACACTTCTTCGTTATTAGGAAGGAAAGTATTTTAACTATTCCTTTAAACTCACCTTCGCCTACATCCAGAAACAGTGCTAAAAACGTTCCAGTAGTGCAAGTATCAAACAAGGGTTTTTACGTCATAATAGCTGCGCATGAGCAGTAACACTTGTTTTTTAGCTCTTGAAAGTAGCCGTCTGGCAGCTGCTGGAACGAACCTATTAGCTTCGTTCGAAGAGTTGATTTCTGGCTACTGCGCATGTGCAGTACGAAAGTTCGCGTTTGAAGAGCGCCTGGCCCCAAATCTGGCTACTTGAAGTGGGGCGCCAGCTGTTCGAACAGCTGCTAGCAAGCAGAGCCAAGTAGCCAGATGCTGCCAGAAGAAATTTTTCTGGCAGTCAGATTCGCGAATGGCCTAGCTCTCTTATTTGTTGTGGGGAATGGGGATACATGACGCGCCTTTGTTCATAATTTAAGTTAGCTCAGAAGTGGACACATTACTCTACTGAGTGTTTCTTCTGTAATTGTAAGGTCTTATTTATTCTCATAAAATCACCTGTAGAAGGTATCAGAATTCAAAATTCCATTTGTTTCAAATGTCGAGCGATACAGATTTCGTCTCCAGTAACGTCGATTTTTGCGATTGTTGTTGCACCGAAATAAAAGGCAGAAATCAGATTTTTTAAATATTTTGTGCCACATTTCTCAGATATGGAATTTGTCCAACATCTCTGGGTGCGGCGGCTTCTGGCAGAACAGTTACAAGTACCAGAATGCGGGACTGGGGAAAATACTCCTATTACAAAACAATCTGTTTCTTTTTGTGGTTTTCTGGCTATGAAGCTGCAGGTTTTCGTAACGCAGCAGACAGGTTCAAATTTGTCAGTTCGTTGTGTTTGGAAATTAAAAGAGCTGCAAAATTTATTAGTAGCTTGAACATGGAAAGTGGTCACCTTTACAGGAAAGAGATAACATCGAGTCCCATTTGTGCAATAAACGAATGGCAGGTGCAATAGATGGAACCCATGTCAGAAAAGACAGGCCCAAAGAAGATCCAGAATTTTTTCTCGTTCACTTGCTGGTGGTTTCTGCAAGAGATGCATTAGAGATCTATTCTGGATCTCCCTACGGAAGTATTGGGCGTTTATCACAGCGAGACAGTAAATTCAACGTTGTTCTCTCAAAAAAGGACTTATTATTATTAGCGACAATATTTTTGTATGCCCATATCAGTTATCTCCATTCGTTCTCGCAATAAACTGCTGTCAATGCTTTTCCATAATTTTATTTCAAACAAGCCGCCCTACCGCCCCACAATTGATGTTTCCGTTTAAATACGAAGCTGTGGATCTTGCAGAACTCTGTAATACCTAATGTACAGCTTTATACATGTCCATAATACATGAACTAGGAATCACCTGCACCTGACAAGAAAACACAAAGTGAGAGCTCAGAACAGTATTATACAATAAGTTAACTCACCACATTAAACAAATAACTAGTGTGCACAGCTTTAAAAAAGCTGTCAGAATGTTTCTCCTTACAAAAAGTTGTTGTATGGCAAAAGAGTATTTAAATAAAATACAATCTGAAAACAGTACCAACAACTTTCCTTAGTGAAATACGAAAGTATATAAGTTTTTGAGAAGTAAGTTAGGCCTATACTGTGCTATGTTGTACAATGTTTCTATATATTATGTGTATCTTTCATTTAAGTATGCGTCTAAACATATTTATGTTATGTGACGAAACCCATGTCATGTAATTTTGTAAATGGTAACTGGTGAAAAAAAAAATTGTGATGTAAATAACACTCGCACCGTTGCTGTTCATTCTGCTGTCTTTTCACTCTACACTATCGAAGGTGGCAAACAGGCTAACTAAAACGAGATGGGTGTTCTAAGAGCCCAAACACCTAGCAAGGACACATGACGTCACCATTGCCGCGCATGCGCAGTAGCGCCTGTTTTCTGGCTCTCCGTGTAGCTTTCTGGCAACTCTTCGAACTGACCTATTATCGAAACATCATTCTGCTACCGGAAGGAAACAGTTATGCAAAATGATCAGTGCAAAGCCTGATGGAAGTCTAATATCTGAATATGGGTTCGTTCAATGAGCTGCAGGGCTGCTACCGCGCATGCGCAGTACGGAAATTCGTGTTCAAAGAGCACTCCTGCAGCATGCTACAGCCTACCGGATGTTCAAGGAAGCTCCCAGCTGCAGCCTCCTGCAGCTTTCTGGCTGCATGAGCTACAAGGAAAATTTCCTCCTGCAGCCTGATGACGATATCGGTACCGCGCATGCGCGGTAGTGCCTGATTTGCTGCTACAGGAAGCTGCAGCCCTGCAGCTCTTTGAACGAAACTTATGTCGTTAATATCACGACAAAACTGAATTCCGACAACGAACATGGTAGCAAGCGTAACTCGTAAGCACTGATTTTGGCGGCCGAACATTAGGTTTTATAGATACGTAGGTCTACCCTCTTATGTTTTCGGTGTAGTAGCCGAGCGGTCTAAAGCGCCCCCTGTGGCATGGGTGTGTGTGTCTTGTCCTTAGGTTAGTTTACCTAGGTTTAAGTAGTTTGTAAGCTATGGACTGATGACCACGCAGTTTGGTCCGATAGATTTACAAACATTCGCATATTTAATTTTCGTAGTTTTGTGCTAACTCACACGGGAGAACTTTGACACTGCGGCAAAAGTTTTCGTCATTGACACGCCATATAATTTGAGTGCGCTCACGACGGATGTCATTGAGCGTGTTTGCGATAAGAAGCACAATATCTCGATATGGATTTTGGAAGAAACGGTACTTATTTGTGAACTCAAGAGCCTTAAAATATCGAAAAAAGAGTACTCTGTACATCTTCTTATAGTAAAACTTTTCACTTCTTTGCCTGTCGCTTCAATGTATCATAGTCTTCGAGAAAATATAACCTTCCCTTTGGCTGATATTTCACGGTCAAATTTTTGATCAAATCTTTGACATAAAAATATCATCAAAAGTTCATAATATTCTTATGATCTAAATCTTTTAGGTGAAAAGGGGTATTACACTGTCCTCATATTTTTGATGATATTTCGAGATGGCGGACAATAAACAAATGTTATCATGCGCTGTCCTTGCTACTAAGAAAACTGCATTTTGAAGAATGAAGAGGGACTCACTTGCGCTAAACTGTGGAAATGATTTAGTGTTGTGGGAGATACAAGAGGAAAACACGAAGTAATATGTAAATTACTGGAGAATGGTTGATACAACGTATAGGTATCTCTCGGTTCAGTGGCTCCACACATTAAAAATTAGTATAGTCATGTAAAAAGACTATATCGGTAGAAGACAGGTTTACGGTGAAACTGCAATTTCTTGCCACTGGGGTTAAATTTTATTAACGGCGCGGTGGCGTAACGTGCTCATGTTGGCAACGAAATGTTCGCTATAATTACGTGTAGGATTAACTTACAGGCCGGACAAGGGCGCATACAAGGACCTGTCAACAACAAAGCAGGAACAGCGTCAATTATTATTAGATTGAGAAGAGTGGAGAGCTTATAAAAAATCTGCTTCATATATTTCCTTTAATTTTGTGATAGATGCAACACACAAAGGATTAATAAACTTTGCAGCTTTGTTTATACAAAGATCTTTCACGTGGCGCTTTAAAGGGATATTCCAATATCATCATATTTCTCGTCACATTAAAGACGGAAGGCGGTAAAAACTTGTTGTTATGTGCTGCTGTTGCAATTTCTATATCCTCGGCTGTACACCCAGGCCGAATATCTGTTGATAACCTCCGCCATTCTGTTGTAACTTTCGAGTCTTCTTAATCTGTTCTCATATTCAGAGTGTCTGGGATCATTCAGCGCTTCGTCTGCTTCATGAAGTTCGATTGATTTTTGTCGTAGACGGTACACACTAACCAAACTTCGACGTCATGTTTTCAAACAAGGAGGTCTGTTTTGAAATAAACGCCGCCCGAGAGCTACTGCGACGCTAGCGCTACAAGCGGTTACATTTCACATTGCAATGAACAGTAGACAAACGACTTCGATGGTCAAATCTATTGCGAGGTACTAGCTATGATCATATTTTTTTAACGAAAGTTATTGATACTAGCTGTATATTTTCACTACATTAATGGTATTAAAGTGCTCAGAGATGCCTATTATACTACTAGAAATGCGGATAGATTGTTTATATCAGTACAGTTTCATTCGCTGTTACATTTAGTAGTTTCCCGATATATTCATTCACTAATAAGAACAGCAGCTGCATAATAAAATTTCAAACTGTTTGCAACTTCCAGATATTATTTACTTTTATCTTTCCTGTGATATCCAAAATTTTTATGACTTGTCTTCTTTCCTCTACGATCCTTCACGGATTTCCACGCGGACTTCTTTTACTGGATGAATCACTAATATATTCGTCATTTGAATTTATTTCAGTTCTTTTTACGGAATGTCTGAAAAGTACCTTGTATTAAAAAAAATAATGAAATTCAGGAATGCTGTTTGTTTAAGCAAACACAAAAATTTTCCTCTTCCTTTAGCAGAAGACTTTAATGGCTGTGCAGCTTATTCAAGTTAGTGACTCAGTCTGTCCTGGAACTTACATTCTTTTTTGTAAAAGCTGTATTACTGTTATGCCAAAAACATTCAAATAACAGTGGCCGAGTGGTCTGCGGTGCGCCACTCATAGTCTGCACGGCCGCTACGGTCGGGGGTTCGAATACCCCCTCCGGCATGGATGTTTGTGTCGTCTTTAGTAGTTTGTAAGTTTGGGGCTGATGACCCCTCAGTTTAGTCCCTTAAGATTACCAAACGTTTGAACATTCAAATAATTTCCATCGTTTGATACACTTTTGCCAAAGATGGATTAGCTACTGGATGTGTTTGATACTGTTCTGACTGAATCCTTCCACAGGTAAATGTCTTGCACATTGTAGAAATAATATTCACAAGAATGTTTAGTAATTGTGAAAATGGGTTGCCGTAGTTAATTTTAATGTATTTTTCAACTTCATAAATAAGAATACCACTATCAATGTCACCTTCGTATTCAGTTATGTTATGCTAAGACGTTGATGCCATGTTTGCATGTGTATGTGTTGACAATCGGCAAGAAGATGCACGGAGAGTGACAATTTTGTCACCCTTGCGCGCGCAGCTATCAAAACATAGCGGCATACAAAAAAATGTTTGTAGAGTCTATGGGACTTAACTACGGGGTCATCAGTCCCTAAACTTACAAACTACTTATGAACTACTTACAACTAAGGACGGCACAAATATCCATGCCCGAGGGGGGATTCGAACCCCCAACCGTAGTGGCCGTGCGGACCGTGACTGGAGCGCCTCAGTCACCTCGGCCACCGCGGCCGGCATAGCGGCATAGTGACAGTTGTTTGTAAATCTATCGGACCAAACTGCGTGGTCATCAATTCGGAGCTTACAAACTACTTAAACTAAGGTAAACTAACCTAAGGATAACACACACCCATGCCCCAGGGAGGACTCGAATCTCCGACGGCGAGACGCCTTAGACCGCTCGGCTACTCCACCGAGGCACAGTGACATTGTTGTCACGGGCTTGTTTGCAGATCGACGGACAAAAATGTCACGGGGTATCACGTCGCAATCTGCGCGCATCTCCGTGTGTATCCATAGTCTTCACATGAGTGACAAACAGTAACAAAAGTCACCCGTGCGCGCTAGCCCTTACTTCATAACTCAGTAACGCTTAACATTCATAACTGTTTTGTCACTCTTGTCAATTCTGTGGATACATGAGGAGCTGTGCGCACGATACGACGTGACCCTCGAACAAGCCTATGACAAAACTGTCACTGTGTCGCTAGGTTTTAATAGCTGCGTGCTCACGGGTGATAAAATTCTCCGTTTATTCTCCACTCTTGCCGCGGTGGAGTAGCCGAGCGGTTTGCCGGGCGCCTTGGCTCAGCGCGCCCGATCAGAGGGCTGAACGCCCTCTGTAATAAAAAAGCTGGGCCAAATATCCAACGAACAACCATGAACAAACTGAAGAGAACGACCGGAACCCGTAGATGTACTTGGGAAAAAAAAAAAAAAAAAAAAAAAAAAAAAAAAAAAAAAAAAAAAAGAAAAGGCGTCCTAAGGCGCGTCTCTGCGGTGCGCGGTTGCTCGCCGTCGGAGGTTCGAGTCCTCACTGCGGCATATGTGTGTGTGTGTGTGTGTGTGTGTGTGTGTGTGTGTTGTCCTTAGGTTGGTTTACCTAGGTTTAAGTAGTTTGTAAGCTATGGAGTGATGACCACGCAGTTTGGTCCAATAGATTTACAAACATTTGAACATATTTGATTTTATTCTCCATGCCATATTTTCTTGCGAGTATGAGCACAGTCTGTTACTTTCAAACGCTAAGAAACAGGTGTTACTGCGCATGCTCAGCTACTATCAGGTAAAAACTCGTGTTTGATACTTGCACTGTTTCTGACTGGTTTCCCGTGCAAAGTTGTAGAGGAGGAAGAGCTGATATGCATAGCAGCAATAATTTCGTACAGTGTGGGGAAGAGATGTCGGAACGTAAGATATTTTAGTGAAATAATTAAAATAACAGTTCGTGTGGTTTTTTGTTAATATTATTGATTGTAGATAATATCAAAATTATCAAGTTGGCCGACGAGTAAATCCCGAATCCGTCGGTTGTCATCACACTATTTGTATCTGCATAGAGAAATAGTTTTTTCTGTTCAAATACGACTGGGGATCAACTGTACGTCTGTCTATACTATTGTGAGTACCATCGATTTCCACAGTCGTACCTGAAGTTGGCCTTCGTCAGATGGCCACTTCATAACACTTTTTCCTAAATTGCTAACAAAGTAAGCCACTCTATGACACGGTGCAAGTAACTAATAGTGATATTGAACCAGTCTGTCACGCCTTTAAAACGTGCCGCTTCGTGACCAGCAAACTACAAAAATAACAGAATTTGCTGCATTGGAAGTAATTTCCCATTTCCTCCTCCTGACAACTCTAACAGAATTCCTCAATTTTTCGGACCGCTCCTCTGATACATCACGCCGTACACGAAAACGTTCCAAGAATTCTGTGTCGCTATATTGCGGCACAACATGCTCGAAATGTATCACTTCAAACTCCTCATAACTAGACAATACATCAAACTCTGATTCGCTGTACATATGGAATAAACGGAAACTATAACTTGCTTCAATTACATTTCTTTTGCGCATCTGCATGAGAAGGTAAGTTTACAAGAACAATTAAAATACTTACATTCCTAAGAACGACGAAATGTAAACGAGAAATATCTGATCGCAAGTGGGATCTGGAGTGCCTTCGACATAATCGAAAAACCCGACACAAACACACACAAGTCACGTGATGGCTCTTCCCACTCTAACTCAGATCTTTCTGCGCATTTTTCCGAGTAGCATCTGACTGCTAGCTGCAACTGCTGGAACACTAAACAGCCATACTCGAAGTAGCCAGAAACGTTCACTACGTTTACATGCGACATATCTTCCGGAAGACGAAAACCGATTTTCATAAGCCGTTTTTGACTGTCATGTTTACATACTATAGCCTGAATCGGATTTCCTAGCACGAGCCTCCTTGTTGAGGCTGGGGTTCCCCCACTACGGTTCCGTCGGCAACAGTTGTTGGCCTCGTATGTTGCTCGTGTGCGCACTTCCGACCATCATCCGAATCGCAGGCTTCTCTTCCCAACTGCTGCACTCCCATCCCCTCACAGATGGCCTCGGTCGGGTCTCCCGATTGCAGTCCGTGTCCATTCCCTTCTCTCCTCCCTTGAATCCCTTCCCTTCCCTCCTATTTTCCACTATTCTTCCCAAACACCTCCTTGGTGTATTCCTCGTCCACAGTTACGGTTGGACTTGTCCTGGGACTCGAAAGCCTCCGTTTCACCATCGGTTCTTCGTCGCCAGTTCGAGGAACTCCTTGACTCATTCCACAGTGCGGAGGTCATCTATACCGATGGTTCCCTGGTAGATGGCCATTCTGGGGCCTATCTCCATTTTGACCTTTTTGAACAGCGGTCTTTGCCAAGTGGGAGTAGTGTTTTTACTGCAGAGCTGGTCGCTATCTCTCGAGCTCTGGAACATCTCCGAGCCTGCCCTGGGGAGTTGTTTGTTATCTGTAGCGACTCCCTGAGTGGCTTATGAGCACTCGACCAGTGTTTCAGCAAGCTCCCTCTGGTACGATGTATCCAAGACTCTGTTGCCGCTCTCAACAGGTGTGGTCGCTCGGTGGTCTTTGTTTGGACCCGAGGGCACATCGGCATTCCTGGCAATGAACATGTGGATCAGTTGGCCAAACAGGCAACCTCCTCACGCCCACTTGAAATTGGCCTCGTGGAAACGGACCTCAGGTGGACGCTAAACCGGAAGGTGCGGGACGCTTGGAGCTCTGAACGGTCTGCACTGAGTACACCAAACAAGCTTCGCACGATCAAACCATCCACAGCCACATGGAAAACTTCACTGAGGCCCAATCGTCGGGACTCCGTTGTGCTATGCCGCCTCCGTATCGGGCACACTTGGTTGACTCACGGCTATTTACTTCGCCGTGAGCCACCGCCCATGTGTCGCTGTGGTGGTGCCTTGACAGTGGTCCATCTCCTGATGGACTGTACTGTTTTAGCCCCATTGCGGCAGTCTTTTAATCTTCCAACTACCCTACCCTTAGTAGTAGGGGACGATGCCTCCATGGCCGAGTCTGTGCTACGTTTTATCCGTGCAGCCGGTTTTTACAATTCCATCTAATGTAGGGTGCTTTCTCCTGACTTTTAACCGTATTTTAATGTTATACGTCTTCTGACTAACAGACATTCGTGTCTGCTGTGACAATCGTGACTGGCCCGTCCATTATTATCTCAGTGACCAGCCAGCCACGGAGTCTCATTTCACATTTTTGCATTATTGACTCTATTGTTTTATTTTTTATATCTGTGCTGTTGGTTTCTCTATTTGTGTTGTTTGTGAAATTTTATCCGTGACATGTACTCCTCTTGAGTATTCATATGGTTGTTTCCAATTAAATGGACATTCTTTGTTAGGAACAGGGGACCGATGACCCAGTAGTTTGGTCCCCTTTAAATAACAAAACAACAACTAGCACACTTAATATGGCGGCTGAAAAACAGCTGATTCAGTTCCTGATTTAGTCAGCACAATCGCTATTTTTTCTTAATTAAGTGCACATATTCATGCTCATTCTAATATTTATACTTTTATTTCATCGTAGAGAACGTCACTCTGTCCATATGTGCCGAAAATTATTAACAATAAAACACAATGTGACAAGCCAAAAACGCTTAAAAATCGGTTGCGTTTACATGGGCACGAAAATCGATTGTGGAACTGGAAAACCGCTTTACAGAAGTGGATTTCCAGAATCGATTTTGAAGTGCCTACATGACCAACCAAAAGCGGAATATGGACATCGGTTTACGAAATCCGGTTTTGGGAGCCCATGTGAACAGGGTGATGGAAGGCGCTGTTGGAACAGAATTTGACCGTCACGCATGCGCGTCAAACAGCCTGGAAGCTGCTGGAACGAACATAATGACGCATGCAAACATGGCATCAACGTCTTAACATAACTATATAAGAAAATCAAATGTTTCTATAGCTTATGGGACTTAACTGCGGGGTTATCAGTGCCTAAACTTTGAAACTACTTATGAACTAACTAATTATAAGGACGGCACAAATATCCATGCCCGAGGGGGGATGCGAACCCCCGACCGTAGTGGCCGTGTGGACCATGACTGCAGCGCCTCAGTCCCCTCGGTCACCGCGGCCGGCTAACTATATAAGAATGCGACATTGATAACAGTATCGTTAAAAATTTAAATGTCTGTAAATGTAATGGACTTAACCACTGAGATTACCAGTCCCTAGGTCTACACACTACTTGAACTAACTTAAGCCAATGACAACACACACAGTCATGCCCAAGGGAGGAACCTCCGACGGCGAGCAATCGCGAGATGCTAAGCAAGGTGCCTTCGAGTGCTCGGTCACTCCACCACGGCAGGTGAATTGATGAAGTTGCACCGTATTTTAATGCTGTCTACGGTAACCAATTTACACAATTAACCATTCTTGTAAACAGGGCCGTCTTAAGCCAGGCCGGCCGCGGTGGCCGAGGAGACTGAGGCGCTTCAGTCACGGTGTGCACGGCCACTACGGTCGGGGGTTCGAATCCCCCCTCGGGCATGGATATTTGTGCCGTCCTAGTTCGTAAGTAGTTCATAAGTAGTTTGTAAGTTTAGGGACTGATGACCCTGTAGTTAAGTCCCATAAGCTTAACAAACATTTGAACATTTTTTTGCCGTCCTAGTTCGTAAGTAGTTCATAAGTAGTTTGTAAGTTTAGGGACTGATGACCCCGTAGTTGAGTCCCATAAGCTTTACAAAGATTCGATTTCTTAAGCCATGCAGGGGCCCTTGGGCACTCAGTATTTTGGGGCCCTTAAAAAAATAAAAAAATAAAAAAACAACGAATCTCTGAGAATGGTGTACATTTACTTAGTGACTTAACTGGTTAAAAGATTACAAACCAAATACTAATGATTAGTTCCACAAATTAGTCTTTAATTCCGATTAATTATTTCTTTAAAGATTTCAAGAACACAAAATATACAGTTTTTGCAGTGTGGCACTTTCTACACAGATGACTGGCACACAAATTAGGGGACCCTACAACAAAACAGTAAATTCCTTCTAATAAACCCATCAGAATGATGTATATTTTTTTAGTGAATTTATTGGTTATTATGGTTAGAAATACACAAATAAAATACTAGTGATTAATCTTTTGCAAATTGCACTTACGTCGCTGTTAAAGGTTTATTTCGGGATTTCTGAAATGAAAAATCTTCTATTATGTCTTCAAAGTACAACTGTTGAAGGATGCCACTTTATATGCACATGATTGATCTTTAGCATAGTAGTTCGTAATTCATTTTTGGTTCTCTTTAACTCGG
Organism: Locusta migratoria; assembly: GCA_026315105.1. NCBI lineage: Eukaryota > Metazoa > Arthropoda > Insecta > Orthoptera > Acrididae > Locusta > Locusta migratoria. Next base: position 434,362,064 of record CM048747.1, read on the forward strand.
AAAATGAACGCTCTCAACTGCTATTGGTTACCATTAGACAAAGAAAAATCCGGGTAGCAACTTCTACTTTTGGAAAAGTTTCTTCTATTTTATCAACTTTTATTAAAGAAAGTAAGGATGATGTACTTAGATCTGAAGATTCATTTGGGATGTCTTTCAAATATTGTTTTAAATGAAAACATTCTGATATGAACTCATCACCATTAACGTCTACATGATAAAATTCTGCGAATTCTTTGCACCTGTTTCTCAACTGTTCAGAATCGATTGGTTTTAGCTGAGAAAGGAAACTAAAATGTTTGCTAACTTTCTCGTATACTTTTGAACATCGATTCACATTATAATCCAGATTATAGGCAGAAAAACGCACTCAGCTAGGCAGTCTCTGACGAATCTTCGGAAGAAGTGATATGTGTGGTGTCGCACAAGTCCAAAGTGCGCGCCACTTACTTTCGCCGCGCGCCGCCATGCACGCACGGCGCGGCGTTCTTACGACGTCAGCCACGAGCGCCCTCTGTTACAACTCCGCTCGTGGCCACGACTGAACGACATCGTTCACTTGGAACTGAGATAGGAACCAGTTAACACTTCGGAATCAGATAGGCACCAGTGAAGACTTGGCTATCGGGCAGGCACTAGGCAGGACTCTAACTCAACTATGTATCAGCACTCTGCAGTACTGAGTTCTGTAAAAGTTAAGTATTGTGTAAAATTCTGTGCAATATATATCTCGTTCTAATTTACTCTAGTGTTTCTAGTTTCTGGCTGCTCCCCTCCGTACCTGCACCAGCGTGCAACCTTTATTCCTGTGTCGGCCTTCCTACTCGGCCACTGACACATACGACGGAAACGAGACACAAAAGCGGCGACGAGGCGGGGACACAAAAGTGGCGACGAGGAGTGATGGAAGAACCGTGGACCAGCCCGCTTGTAGCAGCCAGACAGCAGTAGTCGGAGCACGCAAAAATTGCTCCCGCCCACCCACCCTTATTATAAGATTTTTGGGGGAACATTTTCTGTTACGTGTTTAGTGGACTTTTTTTGTTGCAGAGCGTCCTATTTCATCTTGCATTTGTGTTTTGTTATAAGTTACTTGTATACGCGGCGCCTAATCGGTCAGCATGGCCACTACCCCGAACCCAAACTTAATGGAAATTATTCAGTTACAGACGGCGCATATCACACAACTCCTTCAAGCAGTGGCCCATCTCATGGCGCAAGCCGCTAACCAACAACAAAACCAGCCGTCGCTTCAGCAGCCCCCACCTGCTGCTGCAACGCTTCCTACGTTTCGCCAGTACAACGAACGAGAGGAAGAATGGAGTGACTACTTCGCTCAATTTCAAGAACTCGTCGCGGCTCATCAAATAACAGGTCAGACAGTTCAACATTTCTTTCTCGCCGTAGTTGGCACCAAGACTTTCGTGTTACTGCAGAAACTTTTCCCGCAAGTATCTCCTCGTAGACTTTGAACAAATAGTAGAAGCACTGAATGCTCAATATGAGAGAAAAGTTCTCGTAGCTGCAGCGCGGTACCGATTTTTCAGACTGAAAAAATTACCTGAGCAGTCACACCAAGAGTGGATTACGGAACTGAAGGGCTTAACCCGCAAATGTAAATTTACTTGCTCTTGTGGACTTTCTTATAGTGACATTATGTTAAGAGATGCGATTACGCAGAACATTCAGGACCCCAGAATTAGGGCAGCAAATCTAAAACAGTCTGACCCCTCATTAGACAGTGTACTGCAGCTTATAGAAGCGCATAATACATTTGACTTAGCAGATATAGAAATGCAAAGCCACAGTGTTAATTCAGTGCGCCGCAACGGACGCTTTCCTAGCCGTAGTTCTCAGTCTAGCCCTAGTGAATCTTATTTTTCTACCGGCCGTGCTGAACAAACAGTGAACAATAGACAGTGTAAAGGTGCGACACAAAGGTCGCCCCCGTCGTGTTAGAAACAGTAACTTGAATAACGGGCGCCAACGCTCATTTCAGAAAAATGTTCGTAAGTCTTGCCTCCCAGTGCGTATCTCGCCACAAGCGTGCGCAATGCCCTAGGTGGAATGCAACTTGTTATCAGTGTGGCAAATCGGGACATGTACAGACAGTGTGTACGCAAAACAAACATTCCAGGAACGGTGCCGTTTGGAATAGTGCTTCGCAAAGTGCGAGAACAGTTCATACAGTAAATGTTATACACACTGCGGACTTGGACAGTTTTTCTCTTGATTATAGAATGCAAGACAATTTTTCTGCGCGCACTGCATAAATTTGTAGTGAGCCACGTCGCAAGCGCCGACGAGCGCGTAATTCTGTGCAACGGAAAAGGGTTCGGGACAAGCAAAATGACTATGTACAGTGCAATCCTGTAGTGAAACTAGTGCCTTCTGCAACTTCTCATTGTAATAGTGCCCAGTACTGTATAGATAGTGACAGTAGAATTGATGTAGCTACTCAAAAGTTTAGTGCAGTAGTTGGTGCATCTGTAGTAACCTCGCAATGCGCGGACGCCGATCTGGCGGTAGTGCCATCTAGTGACAGTGTTGTTAATCCGCTGAGTGCCGAGTCTGCGCCGTTTCCTACCGCACGTAGCCCGCACATGCGCAAGTGCAGCCAACAAACCGTAGCAGACGTTGCCCACATTCGCGCACCTGTCGTGCGCCAGAAGCACAAACGTTTTGTGAATCTCTCTATAGCAAATAAGACTGTGCAATTTCAGCTCGATTCTGGTTCCGCTGTCACATTAATTAATAAAGATACTTATGAACTTCTGGGTTCACCAAAATTGTCGCCGTCACAACAAGTGCTAACGGCATATACAGGTCAAAATATTCCCGTGCTAGGAACGTGTGGTCTGCCTGCCTCTTTTCAAGGTGTAACAAAAACAGTTGCTTTTGTAGTTCTTCAGGCCAAATCTACACAGAACATTTTTGGACTAGATGATTTTGACTTGTTTGGTTTATCAATTCAAAGAGATGTGCTTTACATTTCGTCAGTAGTGCCTCAGGACAAAATTAATGCATTGTGTGACAAATATAGTGATTTGTTTTCGCCGGAACTAGGTTGTGCAAAAGACTTCGTGGCACATGTAACTTTAAAAGAATCTGCTGTACCAAAATTTCGTAAAGCTAGACCAGTGCCTATCGCAATTCGTGATAATGTTGCTGCAGAACTTAAACGTTGGCAAGATAGTGGTGTGATTTCTCCTGTTTCTGCGAGTCAGTGGGCCTCGCCTTTAGTAATTATACCCAAGCCGTCAGGAAAACTTCGTCTCTGTGCGGACTTCAAATCAACAGTGAACGGTCAAACAATTGTTGACACTTACCCCCTGCCCAGACCTGAGGTACTTATGGACAAATTAGGACAGTCTCGCTTCTTTTCCAAGATTGATTTAGCAGAGGCATACTTACAGATTCCGCTTGATGACGAGTCAAAGAAGTTTTTCGTCATTAATATTCACATGGGCCTTTTTCAATTTCAACGCCTACCCTTTGGCAGTTCTTCCGCCCCCGCTATTTTTCAGCGCTTTTTGGAACAGCTGACAGTTTCTGTACCGTGTTGCTCGAACTATTTAGATGATATTGTGGTATCCGGACGTACAGTTGAAGAACATTTAGCAACCTGGAGTGCCTTTTCAAAGTGTTGACTGCAGCAGGTCTACGTTGTAATAAAGCAAAGTGTTCGTTATTCCAAACTGAAATAGAGTACCTAGGCCACGTGATTAACGCCCAAGGAATCCATCCCTTACAGTCACATCTTCGAGCAATCAAAGATTTGCCTCCTCCGAAGAATGTGCATGAATTGCAAGCAGTAATGGGAAAGCTTAACTATTATTTCAGATTTATTCCCAATGCTTCTCAGATTGCAGCTCCACTGCATCACTTACGTAGGAAGAATGTTCCTTTTGTATGGTCTAAAGGTTGTCAGGTTTCTACGCCGGTGCTGTACAGGGTGTTTGCTGGCAACAGGAAGACATGGTTGCCAGGCATCATTCAGCGCGTGCTCGGTCGCAATATGTATGTTGTACGTTCTTCCACAGGGTCGGAGCTGCGGCGCCACGCAAACCAATTGCCCTGCACAGGCCGCGCGATCCTGTCTCGGGTTTCTTGATTCCAGACCCAGTTCACCGCCAGAGAGCACAGCCACATCTTTCGCCGCCGGACTACGAGATAGTACCCATGGAGGTGGACGCGTCTCCTACGCAGTCCGCCTCTCCGCCTCCGTCGCCGCCGCAGATGACAGCGTCACCAAGAAGGACTGCGGGACCGTGCGTGCCCCCGCCGCCTGGGCCACGCACCTCAGAAGAAGATGACCTGCTCCATCTGGGCGGAGGGGTGCGCCCTTCCCCTAGTTTTGGCGGGTTTTCCGGGGGATCGCAAGGCGGATGCCGGGGCGCGGACGGGGTCTCGATCCCAGCCTCAGCTACGACGCCCGTCCCACCAGTAACGACCCCGCCAAGGCCCTCCTCCCAGTGCCGTCGCCGTGGCCCTCAGCCCTACGCCACGACGACGCGGCGGTTTGGGGGGGGGGGAGGGGTGTGGTGTCGCACAAGTCCAAAGTGCGCGCCACCTACTTTCGCCGCGCGCCGCCATGCACGCACGGCGCGGCGTTCTTACGACGTCAGCCACGAGCGCCCTCTGTTACAACTCCGCTCGTGGCCACGACTGAACGACATCGTTCACTTGGAACTGAGATAGGAACCAGTTAACACTTCGGAATCAGATAGGCACCAGTGAAGACTTGGCTATCGGACAGGCACTAGGCAGGACTCTAACTCAACTACGTATCAGCACTCTGCAGTACTGAGTTCTGTAAAAGTATTGTATAAAATTCTGTGCAATATATATCTCGTTCTAATTTACTCTAGTGTTTCTAGTTTCTGGCTGCTCCCCTCCGTACCTGCACCAGCGTGCTACCTTTATTCCTGTGTCGGCCTTCCTACTCGGCCACTGACACATACGACGGAAACGAGACACAAAAGCGGCGACGAGGCGGGGACACAAAAATATGCTTGCTCAAATTCTCGTTCTTTGGGAATTACCCTTATAGTCAAAACCTGGATTTTTCTCTTTTACTGAAGATTCATACTGATAGAATCTACTGTGTGCAGAACTGATGAAATCAGAAATCGATGCAAAAAGTTTTGTTGCAACGTCTATTGTGACGGTACTACTTTGAAAAGTTACATTTATGTTGTTTATAGTTCTCAAAAGGTCATCTCATATCTCCGTTAGGAGAATGGTCTCGATTTTTCCATTTTCTTGCAAAGTCTTTGTGCTTCATTTATTGTTTCCACTGGGTGATCAGTATTATGCAAAGCGTTAAGAGCGTCAGCACGAGCAGAGACCATCTGGTTTCAGAGAGGGACTTCCGAAGTTTATTTACACCTAAATATTCTTTCAAAACTTTCCATTGATTGTTCGAAGCAGAAAAAAAGGTGAACAATTTTTGGACAAACTGTAAGTATGCTACTGTTTCAGAAACACATGCAACCGCCTGAACACCTACTAAATCTAGTGAATGTGTGGCACAAGGTACAAAAATAGCAAATTCACATTTTTCTTTTATTCTTACCAAAATACCTGAATACTTTCCAGCCATATTTGCAACCTTTTATTGAAATGTCAAAGCTATCCAAAAACTTTGTTAGTATCTTCTATAATTTGAGCCCTTTGTTCCTCCATAGGCAAAAATTACAAAAATCTCTCAACTGGCTGGCCATCATTTACGTACCGAACGATGAAAGTTAACATGGGAGAGATCTGGCGAGGAATCGACGCTTATTGCATAGTACTTGGCTGCTTTTAATTCTTTGACAATCGTCATTAACACGTTCTGTCCCATTACATTAATAAATTCATTACTAATATTTAAAGAAGAATATGATTTATTTCCTTTGCCATTACTGCTATACTTTCGTATATCAGCAAAAAAAAAAAAAAAAAAAAAAAAAAAAAAAAAAAAAAAAAAAAAAAAGAAGATCAAATTCGCTTATTAATTCCAAGCATTTCAAATAATTTCCATTGCGTTCAGACCCCAAAATATGATTTATTTTCTCCACGAAACCCTAGTCCCCTTGATGCCAAAAATTCCACAACTGCAACAATTCTTTTCAATATGCTCCTCCAATAGTTGACCTCAGAATTAAACTCGGAAAGCAATCCAGTAAAATCTCGTCCAACAATTTTGTTTATTGCAACATAATTCATCATTGATTCCCTGTGCTGTAAACTGTTCTCATGCTCCTTTACTTTGTTCTAAGGGGAGGCCGCACCAGTCTGCTTCAGACCCTTCTAGTTATCGAAGTTCATGTGCTGCTGCTTCCATATGTTATAGATTAGTACCTGATTAAATGGGCTCTGCCTGAAACCATATAAAAAATTTAGAAAATAGTAACTGTCATACATAGCGTGGCATTGCAGTCTCCACCAGTTGGCGCAGGAAGGGTTCTGCATAACCAAACACGAGATATTGTGTATAACGTAATTAACTTTATGTCTTAAGACGTAAAAGACAGGATAAAATCGCATAAAAGAGTTCCCTTGATAAAGTTCAAGCTACTACTGGGATTTCATTGGGACTATAAGAAGAATAAAGCAAGTGGGGAAAAAAGTAGGTGCCGGTAGCTGATTTTTTCCTTACTCCAGGAAAAAAGCGGAATAAAAAAAGTTCTCACATTTGTGGAGAGACTGACATGACAAACAGCGTCCCACAATAACGTCACTTCTCCCGGAATAAGAGAAAATACGTCTTTTAAGTGAAATACATCCCCCACAAGTTGTACTTTATGTGTGACAGATCATTTTTTTAATGCCCATCTATTGTTTACACGTTGAAATCTTAGTATAAGTAACACTTCAGTTATTTACCAGCTGTGCTCAAAGGAACAAAAAACGGTACTGTACTTGTGAAACGTTTACATGTATGTAGTAAAATAAAAATATACTGTGAACAGGATAGGTATATCGTATATGCCAATGACACATATTTGGGCAGTTCACATACTACACCCTGTAAGTGTAGTACAACGCCTAATTAGAGCACGCACAAGTAACAAAACCTAATTTACTTCCAATGGCCACAAACATTTTATAAATGCGTTAATAAAAATTGATGGAAATGTTCCTGTACCAAACTATCGCATTTCATTAAATGCAGTAGTTCTTGTGCTAAATACATTTTGAATTTTCAAATTCGGAGCTAAAATGCTGCAATATATTTTTTTATGAATTGTTCATTTTCGCGTGTTTGAATATTGGAAACTATTGTACTCTAAAATATGGAGTTCACCCGTTACAGAAAGAGTCCTAGTTCCATCAAATGCCACTGCTCTATTCACTTTATAGAGATGTGTCGTTCGCGAACGAACGGGTCCAAAGGAACGGTCCAGGAGAGTGAACGGAAGGGCGGAGGAACTGGTTACAAGGAACGTTCACTTCTGCGGTCCCGGTCGCGTGACTCGTTCCCTTTCCGGTCGAACGTTACAGTTGCAATTCAGTATCGGGCTGTCGATATATATTTTTTTCCTTTCTTTTGGCCACAGTGAAGCAGCGTGCTCATTGTGGTGGAAGGAACAGCGATTAATGCCGATCGATTGTAGGGAAATAACCTTTGTAAAATGTGTAAAACGCAGTTGGTGAGTACAGAGCCAATGCTGCTTGGTTGCAATTCCGACAGTTATGAAAACCATAGACATTGCCAACAGGATGAAAAAGGAACGGCGAGCGAGTGGAAAGAGACGGTTCCAAAAAAGAAACGCTCATCAGTGAACTAGGTTAAAAAAAAGGAACGGGTTTGCTTGTCTCTAATGTACAGCACTGTATGATAGCTCTTCGTGTGAAGGTCGCTATTGGATACATTGTTCCGCTGAGTTATATCTGAAACAGACTACCACAAGGTCTACTATAACAGTGCCGCCGTGTGTTCTGTATCTAAGGTCCGCAATAATAACTACGATTTTGCATGCAGACAGCAAACCAAGTCACTTGCCACACCATATATGACACGTTTTTGAGATAATTTCTGGGTCTTTATAATGAATAAGCGCGACAAAAATTCATTTTAAAAAAGTCATTGCCTAGGAGAAAGAAACAAGCATCTCGGGGCCCCCATCAGGCTGGGGGCCCTGGGCTGGTGCCCTTTATGCCCCTATGGTAGAGACGGTAGTGCAGTTGTAAACATCATTTTTAGAATGTGTAAGACAGGAATGTATTTGAAAGAAGTTGTTCAGGGTCTTCTGCAAAAGAAAGCGGATATTTTTTGTGTTTGCAAAAACAAACCTCATTCCAGAATATTAAACTTATTTAACAAAATGCTAATTAGTTTTGAGACATTTCGTAAAAAGAGCAAAAATAAAGGCAAATGACAAATATGTTATTGAGTTATCCAATAAAACTAAGACCACGAGGGCAGCTGTGTGGGATCGTAAATGAAGGAATATTACTGATAAAGATGTGATATCACAGGATAGATAAAACTAACGAAACTCGTGGAATTGCATATAATTTAAATTTTTATTGTATATCTACATCTACATAGACACTCTGCAAATCACATTTAAGTGCTTGGCAGAGGGTTCATTAACAACTTTCATAGCTTTTCTCTACCGTTCCATTCTCTACTAGCGCGCGGAAAGAAAGAACACGTAAATCGTTCCGTTTTCGATCTGATTTCTCTTATTTTATTGGGATGGTCATGTCTCCCTAAGTAGGTGGGTGCTAGCAAAATATTTTCACATTCAGAAGTAAAAGTTGGTGATTGAAACTTCGCAAACAGATCACGCCGCAATGAATAATGTCTTTCTTTTATTGATTTCCACCCCAATTCATGCAACATTTCGTGACGCTTTTCCTCCCGTAACGTGATAAAACACAACGAGCTGCCCTTCTCTGAACCTTCTGAATCTCTTCCGTCTGTCCTACCTGGTGAGGGTCCCACAATGTGCAACAGTACTCCAGCAGAGGACGCACAAGTATGATGTAGGCAGTCTGGTGGAGAAGGTGCATCATCCAAGCATTCTGCCAATGAAACGTAATCTTTGGTTCGCCTTCCCCACAATATTTTCTGTGTGTTCTCTCCAGTCTAAGTTGTTCGTAATTGTAACTTCTAGGTATTTAGTAGAATTTACCACCTTAAGGTTTGACTGATTTATCGCGTAATTGAAGTTCAGCGGATTTCTTTTAGTGGTCATGTGTATTACTTCACACTTTTATTTATTTAGTATTAATTGCCAATTTACGCACCATGTAAAAATGTCGTCTAAAATGCTTTGCAGTTGCTTTTGATCCTCTGTTGACGTCACTAACCGATAAACGACAGCATCATCCGTGAACAGTCTACGGGAGCTATTCAGATAGTCTCCTAAATCGTTTATAAACACAAGGACGAGTAGGGGACCTATAACGCTTTCCTGGGGAACGCCAGATATCACTTCTGTTTTACTCGATGACTTACCGTAAATTACAACGAATTGTGTTCTTTCTGATAGGAAATCGTGAATCCAACCGCACAATTGGGGAGATATCTGGGAAAAACTAAAACAGCTTTTTCCAGTGAGCTATCAATACCGTTCATCTAATTGTGATAAAATTTTATGCATTTCATGTTCAAAGCAAGAAAGGTTCCCATCAAATAAAAAATTGCAAAAGACGCTCGGAAAGTAGGAAAATTTAGGAGAAACAGAAATCGATTTTTTTCTAGGAATAAAAATCAATTGCCACGTGGTTGTAAGAGCATCACTTGAGTGCGGCTTGACAGGACAAGGTTTGTATGAAATAAATTTTTTGGAAAATCTACTGGAAAATTGGAAAATGTGAGAAAAACGGAAAGTGCGTTTTTCAATTTGTTTTTGATTGAATTCAACACTATAACTATTTGCACGACGGAGAGGGGTAATTCTTTGTTTGTTTTGTTCATTATGGTCTTAGTAAAGTTTTCAGTTAAAAAAGACAGTTAAAAAGGAAAGTCACAAAATTCGAACCAAGATCCTTTTCCAATGTACTCAACACCGTACTCAACGTGCTCAATGTACTCAACACTATAAGTTGAGAACCGTTTATCCGATTGTGATACAATTTTGATCATTTGACGTTCAATGAAAGACGAACGTTATTGTTGAAAATTTTGGGAAAGTTACCCGGAATATCTGAAAAATAGCAAGAAACTGAAACATCTTTTTTCAATGGGATGTCAATATTATTCGTCTGATTGCGATCAAATTTTGCATATTTGTCATTCAAATCAAGAGTAACGTTAAAGCTACTGGGTCTAACATACATATGATTTAAATTAATATGGTTTATATTAAGAGGCAAGTGATACAAAGTTCACCGGGTCATCTAGTATCACATAATTATAAGGCTGTAACAGAGCATCTTATGGAACAGCGGTTAGGTGGCACAGGTGTTACTAGAGAATAGGCAAACAAATCTGAATGACGAAAACCTAACTAGATAACTAAAAGGTTTCCCATTCTTTTTTTTCGGTGTGGTATAGCAACCGTGTGAAGTCGAAAATTGTCGAATAAAAGACGGTCTTGGTTGCAGCCAAAAGTTTTGTAAAAATAACTGGACTAAAGGTCCCACACAAGAGCGATGGACCGCAGCAATCCGTCGCATTTGTGACCGATCGCTTCGTAGATCGCACGTGTGTGGACAAATCTCAGCGATCGATCACCGATCTCTGATCGCATGGAAATCCCAGGCAATCTGGTGGATCGCATGTGATTCGTGGATGCAGTTATGGCTGCATGGATGCTTAGCAGCGATGTGTGCCATTACGCCTGTGACTCGTTTCTCTTGTTATTAACCGTGTTTGTGCAGTTTTGTTTCGTTTAGGTTTTCCCATGTTCAGTAATATCTTTACGTTGTAATGAATAATTATTCAGGGATCACTACTACTCTGAGAAATGGAGGCCAGTGTACTGACTTATATTAAGAAGAATTTATGCAGTGATCAGCGTTTTGAAGCTTTTGCTCTTAGCACTGGAAATGGCAGGGCTTTTATAGTAATAGTCAAGAAACACTGACACCCAAACTATCAGAGGTCAGACGCTCAGATCGGTACCAAACGTTGTTTATCGATAGAGTATCAACCGAAACTTCTTTATAATTCGTGCTAAGTGCTGCCGTCCAGGAGAATGTACGTAAACGGGAAATAATGTTATCTAACACCTGTCCTACGGAGCACAGGAAATGCATATCTGTGAGGATCTGCCGTGCTGAACTCCCGTGTGTTAGTTGGTAGAGCGAATGTTTGTTATTACGAACGTCCTGGGGTCAAATTGCGGGGGCGCGATTTTTGTTCTTTTTCTTTTATGATCTTGGAAATTGTTCTACGTCGACAAACGCACACTGAGGGTTACATTGGACAACATGTTCCTGAAATGTAAAAGGACTGTTCGGATTTTATAGCACTGTGTTATCAGCAGTTTTCTTCTGCTTCGTTTTATTTGAAAGTAGCAAACCTGTAGTGTGTATTCGTAGAAGAAAGAAACAATTGCACCACACGTGACACTATGCGTCTATGGTGGTGTTTGTGTTCTTGCCTGAACTTTATGTACTTATTATATTCATTATTACTATTGTGGTTACTTTAATTACGCTTATTGTTTTAACATTACTATTATTTTTCTTATTGTCATTACTATTACTACTATTAATACTACTGTATGTGCGATACAGTTATTTCTTTATTCGTGTGTGGTGATTATGTTTATTCCTTCTGTGAAACTACGAGCAAACCTTACAGATTTGCTACTTTCAAATAAACGAAGCAAGAGCAAACTGCCAATAACACATTGCTATAAAATCCAAACAGTCCTTTTACATGTGAGCAACACGTAGCCCCTTTTCCTTTTAACAATTTCCAACCTACTGCAATTAAAAAAAAAAAAAAAAAAAAAAAAACCAAGCTCTAGGCGGTGCTTGAACCCAGAACCCTCTGCTTAATGAATTAACGCCTTTTTTTGTTCATCTGGTAGATCTTTGGTTCGCGGTCGTTCCCTCAGTTTTCTCGAGGTTGTTCGTTGAATGGTTGGCTCAGCTTTTCTGATTACCGGGCGCGCTGAGCCACGGTGCCCGACAAACGCTATACCAAATAGACCACGGCAGGGCAACGTGACATGGTCTCACAGCAATGCTTTTCCTGTACTCCATAGGTTACGTGCTACGTATTATTTTGGTTTGTGCACGTTATCCTGGTCGGCAGCACATAGCACGCACGATTTATATAGAAGTTTCGGTTGATACTCTATCTATATACAACGTTTGTTACCGATGTGTCTGACATCTGAAGATTTGCGTGTCAGTGCCATCTGATCATTTTGATTTATTTATAAATAATTGCACGTTTTATTAGAAAAATTAATAAAAATGTTTAACTTCGTAACAGAATGATAATTGGTCAGATGAGATCAATAGGAGTGTTGTGAAGTCCTTAGTCGTTTCATACAAATTAACTTTCCAATTCACAATTTATAGTCATGGTAATCATCAGTGCGGCTATTTACAACATTTCTACAGACACACCAAGACTGTTCAAATTTTCTAATGTTTATATAGCTTATGGGACTTAACTACGGGGTCATCAGTCCCTAAACTTGCAAACTACTTTTGAACTAGCTAAGACTAAGAATGGCACAAATATCCATGCCCGAGGGGGGATTCGAACCCCCGACCGTAGTGGCCGTGCAGACCGTGACTGGAGCGCCTCAGTACCCTCGACCACCGCGGCCGGCACACCAAGACGGAAAACGAATTATGGGCTGTAGTTACTTGAAGTTAAACTATAAGGCGAACCAATAAAATGAAACTGAGTACTAATAAATGAAAAACAAAACGTATTACTACAGCGAGAAAGATGTATACAACTCACTTCGAAGCACTAAAAGTATAACATAACCAAACCTACTCAGTAATACCGACCAAAACAAGTTTAATAAATTACAAATCCCATTTTTAAAATGTTTGTTGTAAAAATATTACTCTTCAGGATGCACAGATCAACTGTGACTGCTGCTAAAAATAAAAGCCTTTTCTTCTCCAAAATTTACAGATCACATATGGGTTCGTAATTCCCGTAGAAATAGCTTAACAAATCGCTCGTGTGTGGCGAGGTGGAGGGGAGCGATGGATTGCAGCGATATCGCAGTGCTTAACGGCACAGATCGGTTTAAGAAAGGAATAAAACGAATCAATGTCTTCCCATTTATATTTCTCAGCAATACAAGTAGCCCTACTACTTGTGTTCAGAGATATTTACTATTGCTTAGCAAGGGTACGATATTAGTTGCCTCACTGCAATTCAAATTTTTGTTTAAGAAATTAATATTAGCAACTTGTAATACACAATTGAAAGGTCATCTGCGTTACATGTAGGTATAACAATAGAAGTGGCAGCAGGCACTCAAGCAAAGACGTAAACTGTTGTGAAACTCTTTCGAAATTAATGTTTGTACAAAAGGTTCATCGTCGTAGAATATGCTGAGAAAGCGCCAGAAAATGGTGTCTTATGAGAAATTCCGTTCATTTTCTGCACTTAGAACACTATAAAACTATATATTATAATTCGTTTTAATTAGGAAGAAGAAATGTTGTTGGCCGATTTCTACACCGTATGTGAAATAATTTCCACACAACCGGTAGTTAATGTCTATTCAAAGAGTTTGAAACTGTGTTGTAATTATATATTTAATTTTCGCGACGTAACTCTAATGATTGCACACACTAATCAAGAGAGTCTTATGCACATTCAAAATTCGCGAGTGAGTTTGCCACCACAATGGCTGCAGAGGCATTCTTGAATTTGCCCGCTGTTCACTCCCGACCGCTTACGGGATTGTGGAGCTTAGTAGCAACCAAGACTGTCTTATATTCGAGAAAGTAGTGGACGGGTAGCAAGAAGACAACTGCAGCCTCTAAAACTGACATCGAAATGAAAGTGACAGTGAAAATGTGAAAATCGTTACGGTTTTCAACTATTTTCACGATAATTTTCGCATGACAAGAACCGTCGTCGGATGTTTATGCAACTGCTCGCGCCTAATTCAATGTTCAAATGTTTGTAAACTAGTTGGATCCAACAGCTATTGTCATCAGCCCATAAAATTAGAAACTATTTGAACTTACATTAAGAACAACACACACACACACACACACGCCCAACTGGGAACTCCTACCTCAGACGGGAGAAACCGGCCAGTCCGTAGCATGATGCCTTAGAACACGCGGCCACTCCCTGTGACCACAGGTCATTCTGCATTCTGCCAACGGCTGACACTTGGCCAAACACGATCGAACTTCTATCTAGCGCGCCAATATGTGAGCAATCACAATGAAGCCGACTGCAAGTTCTAACGTACAGAATATGAACGACAACTGGTAAAATTAAATCCTTTTATCTTATCGGTCGACGTTTTCACACGCGACCCATGGACTGCTAAAACTTATTTTAGTAGAATGTTTTTGGTTTGTGGTAGGTGGGTACTACGTGTCTACATTATTGAAGTTTTAATGTCTGTTGTGTGCTAGGATGGAGATTTTCCTTTATGAAGCGGTCTGACAACATTGTGTACCTAATGTAATTCCGAAAAATAAAAATAAATAGTTAATAAAAAATGTTTCTAAAGTTATGGGACCTAACTGAAGTGCCCATCGGTCCCTAAACTTGCAAGCTGCTTGAACTAACTTATCCTAAGGACATCACATGCACCCATGCCCGAGGGAACCCTCGACGGGGAACGGCCGCGCGCAATTTAGGAAGGTGCCTCGGTGCACACAGCTATTCCGCCGCGACATGTAATTCCGCTTTTCAGTACAATTGAGGGACAGGTTATCAGAATAAACTCTATGTGTTCCTTTCACACATGTGCAGAGTGACTATCACAGAAGGTTGATTACCTTACAGCAGCTAAAATTTAAATATAAACAAAAGTTTTAGATAGTGTGATGACTGTAAACTAGCTCTAAATGCAGAAAACTGCAACTTAATGCTGAGGAATAGGAAAATCAATATATTAATCCTTTGACTGCTTCTTTGTGGGCTTGAATGGCGCTCAACATCGGGGTTATCAGCGCCCACCCTTAACTGGTAACTTCGTTTGTATAGAGGAACAGTCGATAGTGCCATGAGCGCGAATGTCGGATTATATACGTTTCGACGTTGTGTTATAGCCGGCCGCGGTGACCGATGGGACTGAGGCGCCCCAGTCACGGTCTGCACGGCCAATACGGTCGGGGGTTCGAATCCCTCCTTGTGCCGTTCTTAGTCTTAGCTAGTTCATAAATAGTTTGTAAGCTTAGGGACTGATGACCCCGTAGTTAAGTCCCATAAGTTCTACAAACATTTGTGTTACAACGTACATGCACAGGCCGAACTGCAGCGCCTCGTGTGTTTCCTAGTTGTTCTAATAGCTTCACAATACAACTAACGGATTGCAGGAGACGCTGCTTTTGTTCACCTTTTGCGAGTTTTGACGCTATCACAGTGTCAGTGTGTGCACAAGCCAGTTAGAAAATGTGCAAGCGCGTGTTGTCAAACGTCGAAGTAGAAAAGTTACTTATGAATAGTGACAGTGAGGATGTATTTAATTTGATTTCAGCTTTTGGCGAGGATTCGAACCCCCGACGGGGAGCGGCCTCGCGCATCCTGCCACTCCGCCGCGGCTATCTAGGCTAACTTTGCAAACTGACACGACATAGAATGAGCCGCCTAACCATTGCTGTAAGGAACGCGAACGGTCGACTTCGATTTAATGGCAATTTTTTTAAGAAAATGTGATTCAACTTCAATGCTACAATGCTCAAAGTTCGGAAGATATAAAGAAAATGCAGAAGATACGTTGTCTTCGGAATGACAAATGGAACAATCTCTGCCGGCCGCGGTGGCCGAGGGGACTAAGGCGCTCCAGTCACGGTCTACACGGCCACTACGGTCGGGGGTTCGAATCCCCCCTCGGGCATGGATATTTGTGCCGTCCTAGTTCGTACGTAGTTCATAAGTAGTTTGTAAGTTTAGGGACTGATGACCCCGTAGTTAAGTCCCATAGACTATACAAACATTTGAACATTTTGAACAATCTCTGGGCTAGGTGACTTCCATTTTAGAGGAACACTGTTGAGAAAGTATCGGCGACAGATATTTAATGATCATTTCAGAACGATTCCTTTGACGCCAACTAACATTTCGCGTCGGGATGACAAAGATAAGGAAAAAAAAAGCCTCAAACCGAGCCATAAAGACAGACGTTTTTCTTGCCCCGTTTGGGAGTGGAACAGGAAAGAGATATCCTGTCACCCGTTCACAATATCTGTTATCGCAACATGTAAATCGAACCATGGCCACAACAAAATCTATTTAATTGTGTCCTAAATAAATAAATACATAAAAACTTCATTCTACACCCGACTCAGAGTGTCCCAAACAGTAGCTCCACTGACTTCCGAAATACATACGTAGACGAAATTTCACGTACTCAGACTAATAAAAGTTATTACTTTCCGTAGACTGTATTCAACACAGTTCAAAAATTCCAAAACTAAACAAATTGCCGACTGGTTAAATCGAGCTGTATAAAGCAGTGCGATGAAGAAAATAATAAATTCCAACAGACTATCATTCAGAAAAATAAAGAAAAAGAAAAATGAAATGAAAATTCTGTACTACCAATATGAATTTTATTCTCATTGCACCCCGCAATTTAAACTCTAGTCTGAGGTTCCTTCGGAGGCAGATCTTTGAAATCGTGTTTACTAGCAGTGGTAATATGTCCTTCCCCTACGCACTATGCAGTGACTTACGAAATACATACGTAGACGAAATTTCACGTACTCAGACTATTAAAAGTTATTACTTTCCGTAGACTGTATTCAACACAGTTCAAAAATTCCAAAACTAAACAAATTGCCGACTGGTTAAATCGAGCTGTATAAAGCAGTGCGATGAAGAAAATAATAAATTCCAACAGACTATCATTCAGAAAAATAAAGAAAAAGAAAAATGAAATGAAAATTCTGTACTACCAATATGAATTTTATTCTCATTTCACCCCGCAATTTAAACTCTAGTCTGAGGTTCCTTCGGAGGCAGATCTTTGAAATCGTGTTTACTAGCGGTGGTAATATGTCCTTCCCCTACGCACTATGCAGTGACTTACGAAATACATACGTAGACGAAATTTCACGTACTCAGACTATTAAAAGTTATTACTTTCCGTAGACTGTATTCAACACAGTTCAAAAATTCCAAAACTAAACAAATTGCCGACTGGTTAAATCGAGCTGTATAAAGCAGTGCGATGAAGAAAATAATAAATTCCAACAGACTATCATTCAGAAAAATAAAGAAAAAGAAAAATGAAATGAAAA
Organism: Locusta migratoria; assembly: GCA_026315105.1. Taxonomy (NCBI): domain Eukaryota; kingdom Metazoa; phylum Arthropoda; class Insecta; order Orthoptera; family Acrididae; genus Locusta; species Locusta migratoria. The sequence goes on from CM048747.1 coordinate 434,379,431, forward strand.
TTCTGTACTACCAATATGAATTTTATTCTCATTTCACCCCGCAATTTAAACTCTAGTCTGAGGTTCCTTCGGAGGCAGATCTTTGAAATCGTGTTTACTAGCGGTGGTAATATGTCCTTCCCCTACGCACTATGCAGTGACTTACGAAATACATACGTAGACGAAATTTCACGTACGCAGATTCTTATAAGTTTCTACTTTCCGTAATAACACAAATTTCAAAAATTCCATCTTACTCGCTGTAGGGTGGACGAGTGTCTTCTTCAAAAGTTGTTGGCATTATGTGCCGCCACGTGATACACGGAATAAAAGAAAGAATGCAGATGGCAAGCGATATTGGAAACAAGAACGAAATACACCGCTGGAATATTGGCAATTTATTCGACTGGATGAGAGAAGGTGACTGAGAAAAAACTTGAAATTGCCTGTGTTGTGAAACGTGAAGACGCAGAGGGCTGAATACATATGGTGACAAGAAATGCAGGAGGTTACAGAATGCAGGAGTCAAGATAACGCCGCGCAGGAGTCACCGGGTGGTCTAAGGCATCATTCTACGCACTGGGCGATCTCGGACATCTGTGTGTGTGTTTTGTGTGTGTGTGTGTGTGTGTGTGTGTGTGTGTGTGTGTGTGTGTTGTCCTTAGTGGACGTTAGTTTAAGTAGTTTGTGTAACTAGGGTGTGATGGCCATAGAGGTTTGGTCGAATAGGTTCCAAGAACGACTTAAACCCGTGCGTGAGTATGCGACCATTTTTCGTTAAGACAACATGATAAAACAATGCTGATAGGTCGGTGAGGTTTTTAATTAATGAAATTTTTTATGACTAATTTCGGACGTGACCCATCATCAGTTAACCATTTATCATCGTTTACAACATACGTCGCTATAGGTTTACAAACATTTGATTCACAAAGTAGCGTTGTACGTGTAACTGAGACTACAGGCGTATTGTATACAGAACAAGCGACTGCTGTAAAAACAATCTAGTTCGTTTTACCGGACAAGCCATACATTCTGCGATAGTGTCAAGTAGCAACAGCTTCCACTCGATCAGGGAATCAAAATTAACCATTACTAAAACGATGATACAAAGTTTCAAATCATGCCCTTTCGGAAATACTATTATTCACTACCAGGACCATCGACGAAATGTACAATTTCGACAAGGACCACAAATGGTATTGAGGTGAAAGTGTTATCGGACTACCAACTATTCTCACAACACATAAACGAGATAAGTATTTTTTGTATTTTAGCTAATATTCTTTTACTGATGCCATCAAAATACTGCGATTATCGCAGATTAACCATCTATAACGAGAAAGTAAAATAGTCCCCCATTCGGATCTCCGGGCGGGGACTACTCAGGAGGATGTGATCATCAGGAAAGACAATACTGGCATTCTACGGGTCGGAGCGTGGAATGTTAGATCCCTTAATCGAGTAGGAAAATTAGAAAATTTAAAAAGGGAAATGGATAGGTTGAAGTTAGATATAGTGGGGATTAGTGAAGTTCGGTGGCAGGATGAACAGGATTTCTGGTCAGGTGAGTACAGGATTATAAATACAAAATCAGTTGGGGGTATCACAGGAGTAGGATTGATAATGAATAAGAAAATAGGAATGCGGGTAAACTACTATGAGCAGCACAACGATCGCATTATCATTGTCAAGATAGATACGAAGCCAACACCGACAACAGTAGTACAGGTTTATATGCCAACTAGCTCTGCCGATGATGAGGAGATCGAAGAAATATATGAGGAGCTAAAGGAAATTATTCAGACAATTAAGGGAGAGGAAAACTTAATGGTTATGGGAGACTGGAATTCGGTAGTAGGACAAGGAAGGGAAGGGAAGATAGTGGGTGAATATGGTCTGGGCAAAAGGAATGAAAGAGGAAGCCGCCTGGTAGAATTTTGCACGGAACATAATTTAGTTATAACAAACACCTGGTTTAAGAATCACAAAAGAAGGTTGTATACGTGGAAGAGACCAGGAGACACCGGGAGATACCAGATAGATTTTATAATGGTAAGACATAGATTTCGGAACCAGGTTTTGAAGTGTAGAACATACCCAGGGGCAGACATAGACTCTGACCATAACTTGTTGGTTATGAACTGTAGGCTGAAACTGAAGAAACTACAGAAAGGTAGGAAAGTAAGGAGATGGGACCTAGATAAATTGAAGGACCCCGAAGTTCTTAAGAATTTCAGAGGGAGCTTCAGGCAACAATTGACAGAAACGGGGGAAAATAAAACAGTTGAGGAGGAATGGGTAAAATTGAGAGATGAAATAGTGAAGGCAGCAGAGGACAAAATAGGTAGGAAGGCAAGACCTACAAAGAATCCTTGGATATCACAGGAGATACTAAATTTAATCGATGAAAGAAGAAAGTATAAAAATTCAGTAAATGAAACAGGCAAAATGGAGTACAGACGACTAAGAAATGAGATTGACAGGAAGTGCAAAATGGCTAAGCAGGAATGGCTAGAAGGCAAATGCAAGGATGTAGAAGAATGTATAAATAGGGGAAAAATAGATACAGCCTACCGGAAAATAAAAGAAACATTTGGCGATAAGAGAAACATCTCTATGAATATCAAGGACACTGATGGAAATCCAGTTCTCAGCAAAGAAGGGAAAGCTGAAAGGTGGAAAGAGTACATAGAGCAGCTCTACAAAGGAAATGAACTTCGAGACACTATTGTAGGAAGGGAAGAGGATGTAGATGATGATGAAATAGGAGATACTATACTGAGAGATGAATTTGACAGAGCACTGAAAGATCTAAGTCGAAACAAGGCCCCTGGAGTAGATGATATCTCGTCAGAGCTACTGAAGTCTCTGGGAGAACCAGCCATGACAAAATTGTTTCATATTGTGTGTAAGATGTATGAGACAGGTGAAGTACCCTCAGACTTTAAGAAAAATGTTATAATCCCCATTCCGAAGAAAGCAGGTGCAGACAGGTGTGAAAACTACAGAACCATCAGTTTAATAAGTCATGGTTGCAAAATATTAACACGAATTATATACAGAAGGTGGGAAAAGCTGGTAGAAGCCGATCTCGGGGAAGATCAGTTTGGGTTCAGGAGAAATGTAGGAACACGGGAGGCAATACTCACTTTACGGCTTATCCTAGAAGATAGATTAAGAAAAGGCAAACCAACATTTCTAGCTTTTGTAGATTTGGAGAAGGCTTTTGACAATGTTGATTGGAATAAACTCTTTAAAGTTCTGAAGCAAGCAGGAGTAAAATATAGGGAGCGTAAGGTTATTTACAACTTGTACAAAAATCAGACAGCGGTTGTTAGAGTTGAAGGGCATGAAAGGGATGCAGTGGTTGGAAAGGGAGTAAGACAGGGTTGTAGCCTTTCCCCAATGTTGTTCAATTTGTACATTGAGCAAGCTATAAAGGAAAGCAAGGAGAAATTTGGAGAAGGAATTAAAGTTCAGGGTGAAGAATTAAAAACATTGTGTTTTGCCGACGACATAGTAATTCTGTCAGATACAGCAAAGGACCTGCAAGAGCAATTGAACGGAATGGACAGTGTGCTGAAAGGTGCATATAAGATGAATATTAACAAGAGCAAAACTAGGGTAATGGAGTGCAGTCTAAGAAAATCAGGTGATGCTGAAGGAATTAGATTAGGTAACGAAACAATAAAGGAGGTAGATGAGTTTTGTTACTTGGGCAGTAAAATAACAAATGACGGTCGCAGTACAGATGATATAAAATGCAGAATGGCAATGGGTAGAAAGGCGTTTTTGAAAAAGAGAAATTTGTTAACATCGAATATTGATTTAAGCCTAAGGAAGTCCTTTCTGAAGGCATTTGTATGGAGTGTTGCCTTGTATGGGAGTGAAACATGGACGATAAGCAGTGTGGATAGAAAGAGGATAGAGGCTTTTGAAATGTGGTGCTACAGAAGAATGCTGAAGATTAGGTGGGTGGATCACGTAACTAATGAGGAGGTACTGAACCGAATTGGGGAGAAAAGAAATTTCTGGCATACTTTGACTAAAAGAAGGGATAGATTGGTAGGACACATTCTTAGACATCAAGGAATTGTGAATTTAGCGTTGGAGGGAAGTGTGTGGGGTAAAAATCGCAGAGGGAGACCAAGAGACGCGTATATTAAGCAGATTCAAATGGATGTGGGTTGTCGTTCTTATGAGGAGATGAAAAGGCTTGCTCAGGATAGAGTAGGGTGGAGAGCTGCATCAAACCAGTCTCTGGACTGAAGACCACAACAACAACAACGAGAAAGATTACAAATGACAGAAATGTTAGCAATAATGCTTAATAGAGTGTAATTAGTATAAAAGATAAGAAAGTCGATAGTAAAAATACGGCGATTTGATGCGCAGTTATATACTTTAGGATTGCTGATACCTTGGTAGTAGCTTGTAGGATTATGTTTCCATGTCTTTCACGGAACGATTGATTAAACTTACGGTTCTTTCGGTTCGAGTTCGTCTCGTACTCTACTCAATTCACAAAAAATGAACGTCGTAATATGGTACGTTCTTGATGAGCTATGCTATGTTGTTCATTTAGATTAGGTTGCAGTAACCATGCAAACGCTAGTCAACCCACAGCCATCAACGACAATGACATGCATCAATATTAACAGTTCCCTTGGAGCATTCTTCAATGCGTCTCGAATTGCAGTAAAGTTCCGTTTCGTTCTGCATTACCATCAACACAGTATTAAACAGGAAAGAAAATGAAGCTATAATAGAATTACTTTAGAGGTAGCATGCTGATCTAAAATGAGCCATACGTACGGCACCATGCTGTGTTATTGACAAACCTGCCGTTCATTTTATACCCTTCTGCATACGCAATTGTGGTTTTCATCTGGAATTTATATGACACATTTCTGCCGTGAATTTCATTTTATTTTTGCGTCTGGTTGTTACAAATGATACTAACAGTTTTCAGTAGTCAGGTAATGTGCATAACATTATATGGAGGATTACGATACACCCCGCGGGAGTAGTCGAGCGGTCTACATTGCGAATCGCGCGGCCTCCCTGTCGGAGGTTCGCATCCTCCCTCGGGCATGGATGATTGTGTTGTCTTTGTTGGATCACAGCGCCAACAGTGAATTTGAGATTTTAACAGTTAGGCTAAGGCGGCCAACTTCTTCAAAACTCAATGCGGGACATTTCGAGGATGTGAAGAAGGAAATAAATTTAGGCGAGCAGAGTAGACCTATTAATTTTCTTTTATAGTAACGTATCTAACATGAGTGAGATTTTATTCCTAATTTTCAACCTTTTTCATTTTCAGTTCATAAATATTTTTAAGCTCCCATTTTGAATTTTAGAGTAACAATTTTTACATATTATTTCTCCGTTGCGGTTTTCTGATGACTTTCGTTGTCTGTACTACTGTTATCTCTCCCAGCACTTCGTGCATCGTGTTCTACGCATTTTGATAAGTACTTACTCCGTCAAAAGAACTGTTTTGCAATAAACTCAAATTTAATAAAACTACCTTTTAAAACCCATTTGAACTACTCTGTTACAGACGTTCTTTCGATGAAGCGCAGAGTTTAATTGTTCCTTACTACATATAATGCTCACACCCTTTCGTTGTTGCATTTTCAGAATTTCGCCACCTTTTTATTCCTGAAGGAAGTAAAATGAATGCTGATACCGCATTGGCATGTCGGATTTTAAATACGTTTATACATACGTGATAATATTACTTAATGTATGTCACCTTGAGCACCGAAAAATATTCCGTTATACTAATTGAAACGTAACTTCAGAAAGCAAAGAAATTACGACAAAAATTAGAATTGTTTAATAAGTCATCATATCACCAAATGCAGTACCAGCTTAAAGCAAGTACAACTTCAACTCCTAGCGAATTTATCATTTTGAAACACATTATGTGTATTGTGTTTTATCTTTCATATTTAATGTAAGAAGGCTGTTCATGTGTAGTTAGATGATGCATTGTGAAGTTAACTTGCAAGCAGTATGACATAGCATGCCGTACACAAATAGTTTCGGCTTGTGCTCTTAGACCAACAGTTTTAAATTTACTGGAATGCGAGAATACGGGACGCTTTTGTCGTTTTGCGGGACATTTTCAGTAATTATCCCAATGCGGGACAACGAGTCCAAATGCGGGACTGTCTCGCAGAATCTGGGACGGTTGGCCGCCGTAAGTTAGGCCATTTCACTGTTCATGGTAAATCACGTTGTACAGCAGAAATTGAAAATTCAAATTCCTTACATGCTTTGTAGGAGAATCTTATAAACAGTAGTTCCTGTATGAACGTAAGCGCGAGATTGCAAAGAACAGTACATATTATTCATGGGTTCATAAAAACAATGAGAAGTGAGGAAACGTGTGCGTCGCTTTTGCAGGCATCTGTACTATCCAACCTGAAAAATTCCACCCACATCACACAACATATGGACACAAATTCTAAAATACATTTCAGATATCTTAGTGTTCGCACGGAAAAATATAACTTTCTAATTGCCTCTTCAATAGATTCTATAGTTGAAGACGCGAAAATAAAATGGATATTTTGTAGGCACTTGTTAGTACATGGTTGCGGAGATGACATTATTATTACTATCAGTACCTCTCCAAGCGTTCTGTGTCTTATACATCCAATGGAAAAGATAGCTGAGCTGTCTGGAGCGCCTCGTTGCGAATCGCGCAAGCTCCCGCGGTCGCAGGTTTGAATCCTCCCGCGGGCATGGGTGTTTGTTTTGTATTTAATTTAAAGTAGGTCATAAATAGTTTGTGAGTTTAGGGACTGGTGACCCCGCAGTTGGATTCCATAAGCTTTATAAACATATTTGAATGAAAAAGAAAGAAAAGAGAATGCACACATTTCTAATACTTGTAGTTTCATGCGGTTTTATGACTGGGAGTAGGATACAGATACATAACTTTTCGTTTCCTATATTTTATCCCTATTACTACCTTCCGAATTTTCTAATTTGTGCCTTTCTAAGTAACACGTTTTGTGATTACGTAGCATTTATGTCACTCACTTTATATTTCAGCTTTTTCTAGCCTCTTGGCTTACTTTACTTTTGAAATTTCCCCATTTTTTAAGATTCACTGAAACCCCCTCAAAGAGAAAGGTTGATTACTTTTTCAGTCCCTCGGCCGTCTTTTCGGTGTTTACACAGGTCCTTGCCTAACAGCTTCTTATACCGCTGAAGTGCCGTAGAGCCTTTTTTCACTTCATTGACCGATATCGAAATCTAAAAGCTTCTCAATCCATGTCGATCTAGCCGTTAAACATATTCAGTATCTGTAGCTATTTCGTAACCAGCAATTCGCTTGCTCTAATATTATCTTTATCAGATTTACGTTTTTGTATTTAATTACCATCGCTAATGCCACCCTTATTGTCGTCTCTGAACTGACCGACATAGTCCCATCACTGCACCGTCGATGTTACAGAATGCTTCTGAATGTTATTCTCGCATATCAAAATATACATTTTTTAATGGCACTACGTTTTTCAAGAGATATTTCTTTATGAAGTACCTACACGACGACAATCTTATCCAGTTACAAGTGGGTCTCTCTAAAGAATTACCTTGTCTATGAGAATCCTGATCCCATTCACACCCTTACTTAATTAAGAAACCATCAATGTCATGTCCATGTCCCAACCCAGCATTGCTGGAATAGCGAGTGACACAAGAGAAAAAATATCCGCCCGTCCGTTGTTATTAGTATCGTCTTCTTTTAGCCTCTCGCTTTTGTGTTTGATGATCTAATGAAGCTCTGTGATACTTTGATGCACTAATGTTGTTCGCTTTCATTACAACAAAATTCAAACTGTGTACAGAACGATACAAAAACTTCACCTACTGCAAAACCACAAGGTAATTGAGGGCGTACAGCAGGAAATTTTGATCAACTGAGCAATCCAATACAAAATAGTAGCAATAATATAGCAATAGACGCTTTTTAATGCTACACAGTAGCTCAACCAGCCGGGAGCCTTCTCAAGCAGACGAAAGTGAAAGCGTAAACCGTTTTAAAACGACCGAAACGTAAACATTGTTGTCTACAATGTCATTCTCAATTTGAAAATACGAGCGCCTGTCGTGAGACGCGGTCGAGTAATGAAGTGTCGTTCATAGATCGCACTTTCAAACAACAGTACCACATTCATTGCGGGAAATACCAGCACTTTTTCTGAAAAATTGGTGTGGCGTACGGCAGGTCAAACGGTACTCGTGTTGGAACACGCTGGGGATTTTCCGATACAGCGGAGAGCTCGATACAGTATCGTACTGTTCGAACACTCAGATAACAAATGACTTGCGCTGCGTATCTGCAAACAGTATGCTGGAAATTTTGAAGTTGCTGGGCTATTGCTTTGCTCAGAACTAATTTCTAAAACAGTGCCTAAGTGACCTGTCTGATATCACTACAAGCTATGATCCATTGGTAAACAAAATATCTGTTATTATGACGTAATTACTACATCAAATTACTGCAAAGCTAACAGTCAAAGGGAAAGATATTGTTTCTGGAAGTATGTTACATTGCGTTTAATGTGATAAGAGATACTGTAGGTTGCAAATGACAATTCCATTCCTGTTCATACGGTAAAGTAACACACAAAAATCTTACCACCTTTTAATCCCCTGGGAAACAAGATTAAAAGAGAAGAAATAGGAAAAACATTATAAATTTAATACCCTATAAAGAAAATAATTCATACAAAAATGATCTGTAATTGTGACCACGGAATGAACAGTGCACGAGCTGCTGTTTAGGTAGTACCAAGAGTCGTCGCTAGATCGCAGCACTAGAATTTTAAATCGCGATTGCTATCGTTTACATACACCCTAAATTCGTTACTGTTTTTACTTATGACCTACTACAGTCATACTTATTATTACCCATAATAGATTAATGACACTATCTTTGTTATAAATAGTTTACTGACCAGCGCCGGAAAGATTTATGAATACCATCGCTGTAAATCGTAGTTAGAGTACCACCTGACATTGCTAGATAGCGTTGTGATCGAATGTTCGAACACATCCCGAGATTTCCCGAACTATGACGTGAATTGTTCGAACAGTTCGAGTCATGTTCAAACTCAGCTCTAGTTTGGCGGTTCGTGAGAGTTTTATGTTGCCTAGCGATATATTCCAAAGAGTTTACTATCTTTTTCAGTTGACCTTTTTCAGTTGACCGTAATCGAAATTCATCTCATAAAACCCGTATAACACAAACAAACAATTCAATTAAATTGTTCCCAATGTTAGAGGATGTTGTACGGACCATTTACTTCCACCATAAAATCTAATAATTGTCTTTACGTTCATCCACTTTCTGCAATAATCTGCTTATAAACGTTGTAAAATTTCCGTTGGCTATTTCATAGATCGTCGAGGATATAATCGATAATTCTTTTCTCTTGTGAACAAATAAAATCCAGTAAATACTTGAATGGATGTTTGATCCTCATATGAAAATCAGTTTCCCGAGGAAATTTCAATTTGCAGAAATTAATAATATTTGATCTCCTATACACAAACATATAATAAGTCATGGCAAATAGATATATGTTCATTTATTCTTGTCACTAGATTACATTCTTATTGTTTCCAGACAAGATATTAACAGAATGACTCATTAAAGCTTTTAGAAATAATGCAAATTAACTTTTCTTTTATCTCTGGAACGATGAAGCTTGCAATCATCATGGTGCAGCATTCCTTGTCGCCTCTTAGCCTTCGGCATAGAATAAATATCGGCCAGGAATTCATCTTAGGCTTCAGTTGCGAAGACGCCGCTCCCCTCAAATTGCAGCATCCCGATCCTATATGAAAAAAAAAAAAAAAAATCCATTATATCATAATACAATATTTACACACGAAATACTAGTAAATGTACAAATTATTGTTAAAGGAAGGGAAGGAAGAAGGATAGGAAAGAAAGGATTGACAGTGGCCGCATTTGGGCATTGATATTAAGCAATGTCGACAAGTGAAAATCTGAGCCGACCCGGGTATCCAAACCGGGTCTCCTGGTTCGGGCCAGCGGTCGCCTTAACCACCTGGCCACCCGTGCTCGCCTCCAGTCCGTCTCAAACTCTCACAAGTCGCACGCTATGTTTGTAGCGCCCTATTGTCCATGCCCTCTTAAACTCGTCATTACGGATTCCCGTGAGAGGTCGGACGTATGAGCGCATCTGCGGTGAAATAACTGAAGCTGTGGCCGTCGTCGAGTTTAAATACTTACTGTATTGGCTACAAACATAGTGTGCGACTTGTGAGAGTTTGAGACGGACGGGAGGCGATCACGGTTGGCCAAGTGGTTGAGGCGACCGCTGGCCCGAAGCGGGAGACCCGGGTTCGATTCTTGGTCCGGCTCACATTATCACTTGTCGCCATTGATTAATATCAATACCCAAATGCGGTCACTGTCAATCCTTTCTTTCCTATCCTTCTTCCTTCCCTTCCTTTAACAATCATTTCGGATATCCGAAAGAACAGACACCACACCAATACAATAGTAAATATACGTTAAATGTATCATACAAAACAGAGCTGATGTAGGGCCGTAGGGGCTCTTTATTCCTTCGTCCCACTACACGCCGCAGCCAAGTCAGTATGTAAAAACAGAACTTGACGAAGGACCATCAAGTTGAAAATTCATACAAGCATATTAACATAGGTTACGAAGCATTCGATATGCTTAGAAGTAAACTTATTTGATAATTAAAACAATAATCGTACTTAGACTATTTTTTCCTTATGATGCCATTAAAATCTAGTATAAATTGATGCAAATTAAAACACGTTCGTAATTATTACAACACTTGCACGAATGTAGTAATAGTGTTTGCTCTATAGTGGTCACTCCTTACATGCAAAACCGCAGTACAGTATTTTGTATCAGTTTAGTCACGATTTTTATATATGGTTCTTTAATATTTCTAAAAATTGTTACTAGTGGTAAATTATTTATATCTAGTCACAAGGAAAGCAAATGTGTTTCAAAATGCACCAATTTTTCAGCCTTCAGTTGATTATAAAACTGTAAATCACATTTCTAAAAGCGATGGAAGAGAACAGGACACCCTTTACTGAGATTAGGTAGATATTAACTGATAAGAGTGGGAAAATTATATTCTGGATACTGAATGCAATGCAGGGGTAGTAGAGTATAATATAGATTTCATGTATAAGATTATACCTTTCAGTTGGACTGATCCAGCCCAGGACACCTTAATGGAGGACATTGCAAATATTGCTGCATTCCTCCTCTATTCTCTTGATTACGTCATGTGAGTGACACAAGAAATATTAAACAATTTTTATTTCATATGGACTTAAACAACTATTCACAGTCTGTTCATGATGACTGCGGAAAGAAAGTGTAAGTCAAAATCTTATTAGAGATGAGAAATATTTTATATCACTTTAACTTTGTCAGTAATCAGATTATTTAATTGTAGCCTAAAATTTACGTTTCCGAAGTTCATTTATGGTTTATTAAAGAGGGACGACTGTCAGCGTATAATGTGAGTGTTAGTAGAACAACCTTTATCGTTGCATATAATGCAGCATATTACTGAGACAAATTAGCTTTCCCAAGTTACTATGTTTTCTGTTGTAATCATATCTCCAAATACAAAATTGAATACAAGTTTAGAATAGCAGGCAGGGCAAAATCGATATTTTAATTTGAACTGTCAACTCGAACTAGCGGCTAACTGACATCACAAGCTATATAGCGTTGTCAACTTGACGACTCAGCCTTGTGGTTTCGTAAGTACCTTGGGCCTAGTAGATTTAGGCCCCTCCTACAACCTCTCCCCCTATCTCTATAAAGACTGCTCTGCTGACGTATCTGCACTATAATCGCTTCTGCAGATGAATGGTACAGTCGTCTATGCGTTTACAGGAGGTCTTTATACATTTGAACTACAAGAAGTCTTCAAACGGTTAATGACACGGACTCATCAGGAAATTCATTTCCTTTATTAGTATAATTCACTTCAGGTGAAGCTATCGAAATTAGAGTGGTAAATATGATTCTAAAAGTAGATAAATACTTTCCTATGTCGGCGAAGAAGACAAGATATAAAATCCCGAGGGGTACAGTAAGGAAATAAATATACAATTAAGTATCAGGTAGCCTGTTCTGAAGTTATTTAACTAATGTGTAGCTTTATAGTGAAATTATTTATGTCGAATACCCGCTGTTCGGACGATAAGAGAGTAGCACCATTTCAAACTTGGTGCTATAATGCTGAAGGTTAGATTTGACGGCTATCTCCTGTGCCCTTAAGCTTAGCAACCTCATTATCGAACTAACTGCTACATATTTCACGGCACTTAGACAGGGTGACTAACGAACATGCATATGTTCTTATAATATCTTATAATATCTTATTTTACAAGTTAAACTAAGGAGGAATGTAAATAAACATGGATCCGCAAACTTTTATTTACGGAGTTACGGTTAATAAACGATTCAGTCTGAAATTTAGCAACCTCGATAATATGAATGCATCGCAAAACTATACGAGGTTACAGTAAAGGACGATTTCCATTTACTTTGTTGTTATTGATCTGGTGAATCTAATAAAACATGTCTCAGGCGTGAATAGAATGAAACTTTCACTCTGCAGCGGAGTGTGAGCTGATATGAAACTTCCTGGCAGGCTAAAATTGTGTACCGGAACCGCAACTCGAACGTGGGACCTTTACCTGTCGTGGGCAAGGGCTGTACCACTGAGCTATCCCGAGACGACTCACGATCCCGCCCCACAACTTCACTTTCGCCAGTACTTCGCCTCCTACTTTCCAAACTTCACAGAATTTCTCCAGCGAACTTTGCAAGTCTAGCACTCCTGAAAGAAAGAATATAGTGGAGATATGGATTAGCCAAAGACTAAGGAGTGTTTCCAGAATGAAACTTTCACTCTGCAGCGGAGTGTGCGCTGATATGAAACTTCCTGGCAGATTAAATTTGTGTGCCAGAACCGGGACTCGAACTCGGGACCTTTGCCTTTCGTGTCTCAGACGTGTATCTGCAAGTAGTTTTCCAGAAATTCCAGAGATTATGCAAGTAGATTCCAGAGATTATACAAGTAAATTTGTTTACTTTCCGTTACGAATGTTGGCAAACCATTAGTGAGGGGTTGCAATCGTTTTCTAACCTTGAAACTGAGTTACTGTTCTGTATTGTTCAGTGAAAGAACATAACAACTAACAAAAGTCTATTAAGTTCAAATGTTAAAATGTTTGTATAGCTTATGGGACTTAACTACGGGGTCATCAGTCCCTAAACGTACAAACTACTTATGAACTAGCTAATCCTGAGGACGACACAAATATCCATGCCCGAGGGGGGATTCGAACCCCTGACCGTAATGGCCGTGCAGACCGTGACGGGAGCGCCTCAGTCCCCTTGGCCACCGCGGCCGGCGTGTATTAAGTGAAACTACATGTAAAATAGGAATGCCTTTCATATCGAAATCAGAGGAATACGCCAATATGGTGTTTATTTATGGCAAATGAAATAATACAGATGCAGTTAAGGCATATCGCGAATGTTATCCAACTCAAAGAATTCCGAATTTACGAACTATTAGCGGAGTATTTTGCATGTTACGGAGACATGTTCTGTACCTATCGTTCATAATCAGTACGAACGCTCGATACATGAAGACGATGAGGATATTGTGGATGGTGTTCAAGTTCAAGATAGCCTGGGTACCAGTACACGAAGCATCTCTCAACTATTATGAATTTCACGATCTAAACATGTCCTCACACGGGATGCGTTTTATTTGGCGCACGCAGGAAGTGCATTCTGTCTAAAGCCGTTTCTACACGGGAAGTGAGACCTCACGAGATTATCAAAAACGTTCAAATGTTTGTAAATCTATCGGACCAAACTGCGTGGTCATCAGTCCGTAGCTTACAAACTACTTAAACTAAGGTAAACTAACCTAAGGACAACACATACACCCTTGCCCCAGGGAGGACTCGAGCCTCCGACGGCGAGCAACCGCGCGCTCCGCAGCGAGGCGCTTTATACCGCTCGGCTACTCCACCGCGGCGCAAGATTACACATGATGCACTGGTTACGCCGTCCGAGTATCGTGTAGACGCGTAAGGGCGGATTTAGGGGGGAGGCACAAGGGTATGTGCCCCCTCCCCCCCCAGACAGACTGACTAAAAAAAAAAAAATAGAAGAAAACGAGAGGGAGAGAAAGAAGGGGAAAGAGAGAGAGAGAGAGAGAGAGAGAGAGAGAGAGAGAGAGAGAGAAGGAGGGGGAGAGAATCTCAGCATAAGAATAATTAACTTCGAGACAGGATGTAATATTGCGTTTAAAAAGGCAAAATCCCTGTAATTAACATAACGTAAATTGAGTTTTTGTGTTATGCTTCCGTTTACTTGTTTCTTGCTCCTTTTTTGTCAGTCATTTACGATAAAACTAAATAAAAGTCGTTTATTGTTTTGTGATTGCTTGGAAGATAAATGAGATATTGTGAACTTTTTAGTCACATGTAAATAAAGTCAAAGGATTTAACTATGTGAAAAAAATCGTGAATTTCTAAAGCTGCTTTCAGGCTAGCGAATGTTTTCGGTAATCACTTAATCACCCTAGATTCTTTTCCTAGCCACTAAGAAATAATACTAACACGCATTATAAACAGTTTTGTTTGAAGCAACACGTTTCTATTTTCCAGTTAATGGAGCAAATTAGAAATTTAAATGGCATTTTTCTGCACATCAGATACAAAAGATTTCATGCTAGTTGAAATTCTTCTAGAAACACAATCAAGTGTAATTTTATTTGATCAGGAAAGCTTTCTTGAAAACTCATCCAGTTTTGCGTAGTAACTGTTTTGTCCTCCCCGGCCTATCTTTCAGTAAAGGATCTGCTCATGACGCGTGGCATGCGTGGGCTGCTAAAACAGCTATACAGATTAGTAATACAAGTTTTATTTACTAATATATACAAATACTCAACTTCTACAGAGTATGTCTGTTCTCGCGGCGGCGTCTTCTTGCACGATGCTAGCTGCACTCTCTCATAGTAACTGCCTATTTTGAAGCCGTGTTCAGAGGTGCCCTTCCAGACGCATGTCGGCCTACATAGAGCTGCTTGTAGAGGGCGCGCTTCTCCATTGCTCCCTCCAGGTGGCGCTGTGCCGGCGTGTGATTGGTTGCCCGTCGTCCTCTGCCTTCTTCACGATCGTTTTCGTGCGTCTGGCGTGTGCCACTGACTTTACGCCACAACAGTAACTTTACGATGCACAAAAAAGAAATGCGACAAAGGAAATCTGATTTTAGGTTTTGAAGGAATACCAAACTTAATGCAACATATTTACTGGCGGTTTGATTGTTGATCAGTACATTGTCTGACAATGAAACAGCTACGCCGGATACAGTATTGTTGCGATTCGTGCGCTGACTGTTGGCAGCGGCAGGAGGCCTGCACCATGGCTGCGGGAGGCGAGGAGCAGTGAGCGGAAGGCAGCGTCGCACTCTTGGAAACTTTACTCGTAGCAATGTTTGCAGTAATATGTCGTGCCTAGGGACAGCGTAACATTGACAGCGCTCCAAAATAATGAATGTCCTGCCAACTAGTGCAGATGTTTTCTGCTCCTGGCACCACCACGTAAAATCGTCATCACTTGTCGAATTAATATCAAAATGTTCAAATGTTTGTAAAGCTTATGGGACTTAACTACGGGGTCATCGGTCCCTAAACTTACAAACTACTTATGAACTACTTACGAACTAGGACGGCACAAATATCCATGCCCGAGGGGGGATTCGAACCCCCGACCGTAGTGGCCGTGCTGACCGTGACTGGAGCGCCTCAGTCACCTCGGCCACTGCGGCCAGCTCGACTAAATATGCTTCCATCTAACTACCAATGCACTACTAGTTTCAGCGTACTATGGCATCATTCGAAATAAGAGTATTGGGAGTATGGAAATGTACATTTATCAAAATGACAATCAAACCATGTGCGCCGCGCTGGAATGGCCGTGTGATCTGGGGCAAACGTCACGGAGTACGCTGTTGCTCCCACTAGGGATTCGAGTCCTCCCTCTGGAATGGGTGTGCGTGTTGTCCTTATAATGAGTTAGTTTAAGTAGTTTGTAAGACTAGGGACCGAGACCTTTGCAGTAACTTTCCTTAGAAATACAAATATGCCCTTGTTTTCTTGTCAGTCACCATTAATTCATTTTGCACATTTAATATCATAATCCTCTGGGGATCATTGTACAGAACTTATTTTTCTACCCAATTGTGCAATTGTTGGAGTTTTCGAGTGATCAGTCTTATTCAATCTTTCAGTCCATGTCGAATGTTGTAAATATGCGGAGAAACAATTGCCAATTTCGCATGATTTCCTCTGTATAGGATTTCGCATTTACCCAGCTAGCCAGGCTGAGAAACACTACAAATCGAATTAAATTCAGAGCATAAGTGTTTCATCCTTATAGTGATATTAAAAAGTTTTTTCTAAGAAGCAACTGCGGTTTTGGAGAATATTTTGGGTGTTTCCTATATCAGTTATATGTCATAATGACTGTAATATATATGTTGTTGTTGTGGTCTTCAGTCCGGAGACTGTTTTGATGCAGCTCTCCATAATACCCTATCCTGAGCAAGCCTCTTCATCTCCACATAAGAACGGCAACCTACATCTGTCTGAATCTGCTTACTGTATCCATCTCTTGGTCTTCCCCTGCGATTTTTTCCCCATACACTTCCCTCCAACGCTAAATTCACAATTCCTTGATGTCTAAGAATGTGTCCTACCAATCTATCCCTTCTTTTAGTCAAGGTATGACAGAAATTTCTTTTCTCCCCAATTCTGTTCAGTACCTCCTCATTAGTTACGCGATCCACTCACCTAATCTTCAGCATTCTTCTGGAGCACCATATTTCAAAAGCCTCAATCCTCTTCCTGTCCGCACTGTTTATCGTCCATGTCTCACTCCCATACAAGGCAACACTCCATACAAATGCCTTCAGAAAAGACTTCCTTAGGCTTAAATCAATATTCGATGTTAACAAATTTCTCTTTTTCAAGAACGCTTTTCTACCAATTGCCATTCTGCATTTTATATCCTCTGTACTGCGACCATCATTTGTTATTTTACTGCCCAAATAACAAAACTCACCTACCTCCTTTATTGCTTCGTTTCCCAATCTAATTCCTTCAGCATCACCTGATTTCCTTACACTGCACTCCATTACCCTAGTTTTGCTCTTGTTAATGTTCATCTTATATGCACCTTTCAGCACACTGTCCATTCCGTTCAACAGCTCTTCCAGGTCCTTTGCTGTCTCTGAGATTATTACAATGTCGTCGGCAAAACGCAATGTTTTTATCATAACGTGTAGGCTTTCACGGCCGGCGTCTTCAGTAGCTCTGAGGGAATATCATCTACTCCAGGGGCCTTATTTCGACTTAGGTCTTTCAGGGCTCTGTCAAATTCTTCTCTCAATACAGTATCTCCTATTTCATCTTCATCTACATCCTCCTCCCTTCCTACAATATTGTCTCTGAGTTCATTTCCTTTGTAGAGCCCCTCTATATACTCTTTCAGCCTTTCAGCTTTCCCTTCTTTGCTGAGAACTGGTTTTCCATCAGTGTCCTTGATATTCATAGAACTGTTTTTCTCATCTCCAAATGTTTCTTTTATTTTCCTGTAGGCTGTATCTATTTTTCCCCTATTTATACATTCTTCTGCATCCTTGCATTTGCCTTCTAGCCACTCCTGCTTAGCCATTTTGCACTTCCTGTCAATCTCATTTCTTAGTCGTCTGTGCTCCATTTTGCCTGTTTCATTTACTGCATTTTTATATTTTCTCCTTTCATCGATTAAATTTAGTATATCCTGTGATATCCAAGGATTTTTTGTAGATCTTGCCTTCCTACCTATTTTGTCCTCTGCTACCTTCACTATTTCATCTCTCAATTTTACCCATTCCTCTTCTACTGTATCATTTTCCCCTGTTTCTGTCAATTGTTGCCTAAAGCTCCCTCTGAAATTCTTAAGAACCTCACGTTCCTTCATTTTATCCAGGTCCGATCTCATTATTTTCCTACCTTTTTGAAGTTTCTTTAGTTTCAGCCTACAGTTCATAACCAACAAGTTATGGTCAGAGTCTATCTCTGCCCCTGGGTATGTTTTACAGTTTAAAACCTGGTGCCGGATTCTATGTCTTACCATTATAAAATCTATCTGATACCTTCCGGTGTCTCCTGGTCTCTTCCATGTATACAACCTTCTTTTGTGATTCTTGAACCAGGTGTTTGTTATAACTAAATTATGTTCTGTGCAAAATTCTACCAGGCGGCTTCCTCTTTCATTCCTTTTGCCCAGTCCATATTCACCTAGTATCTTCCCTTCCCTTCCTGGTCCTACTACCGAATTCCAGTCTCCCATGACAATTAAGTTTTCCTCTCCCATAGTTGTCTGAATAATTTCCTTTAGCTCCTCGTATATTTCTTCGATTTCCTCATCATCAGCAGAGCTAGTTGGCATATAAACCTGTACTACTGTTATCGGTGTTGGTTTCGTATCTATCTTGACAATGATAATGCGATCACTGTGCTGGTCATAGTAGTTTACCCGCATTCCTATTTTCTTATTCATTATCAATCCTACTCCTGTGATACCCCCAATTGATTTTGTATTTATAATCCTGTACTCACCTGACCAGAAATCCTGTTCATCTTGCCACCGAACTTCTAATCCCCACTATATCTAACTTCAACCTATGCATTTCCCTTTTTAAATTTTCTAATTTTCCTACTCAATTAAGGGATCTAACATTCCACGCTCCGACTCGTAGAATGCCAGTATTGTCTTTCCTGATGATCACATCCTCCTGAGTAGTCCCCGCCCGGAGATCCGAATGGGGGACTATTTTACCTCCGGAATATTTTACCCGAGAGGATGCCATCATCATATGTTCATACAGTAGAGCTGCATGTCCTCGGGAAAGGTAACGGCTGTAGTTTCCCCTTGCTTTCAGCCATTCGCAGTAGCTGTGTGGCAAAGCCACATTAGCTGATGTTACAAGGCCAGCTCAGTCAATCATCCAGACTGTTGCCCCTGTAACTACTGAAAAGGCTGCTGCCCCTCTTCAGGAACCACACGTTTGTCTGGCCTCTCCACAGATACCCCTCCGCTGTGGTTGCACCTACGGTACGGCTATCTGTATCGTTGAGGCACGCAAGCCACCCCACCTCGGCAATGTCTGTGGTTCATGGGAGTGGGTAATATATATATATATATATATATATATATATATATATATATATATACATATATATTCGTTAGGGCCAACTAGGTCCACGTGGACTAGGTGCACTTAGCACTAAGACTGGTTTTCTCTGAGCGCAGATCTCCCTCATTCGTTGTGAATAGGACTGTTTGCGTTCTTCTGTCAGAGGAACACCATGTCTTCTTTTCTGGTCTCGGGTTATTACGTATGTCACTGTCTTCTTTCGGAAAAGAACTCTGTCAAAGGCATCGTTTGGTTTGATATTTAGGATCCGGAGGTCTTCTTTGGTGATTTTAAAACATGACATCGTAGTTTTTAGTTTTGACTAAAAAAAAAAAAAAAAAAAAAAAATATATATATATATATATATATATATATATATATATATATATATATATATATATATATATTCTTGATTAACCTATTTCCGTCTTTTCGTTTGAGGTAAAAATAAAATCGTGCCCGTCTTTTAAAGATAATGTCTGTAATTTTATGTATTCTGCCATAGACTTCCTTGTTGGATCTGTTTCGATGGATGCCATTTTGTACTTGGATCCTAGGATTCCTCTAATGATTTGGGCTCTTTTTTCTGTAGTTCTTCGAAGAGTCCTTTATCAGCATTTAAGGGTAAGGTTCAGCTGCATACAGAACCACTTGCTTCAAAACTGTGTCATAGTGACGTATCTTTTTGTTTTGGGATAGACTTTCCTTCTTGTAGATCGTGCGGAATGTTTGGTAGGCTGTTTCCCGTTTGCGTATCCGTTCCCTTAAGCGCTTCGTTGTCCAGTCCATTTTTCATTATAATCTCACCTAAGTACTCGAATTTGTCCACCCGGCGATACCCCATATTTATTCGAAGTTTTGGTGAGGTGTCTTTAATGTTATCATGACTTCTTTTTTTTCAAATGATATTTACAGACCAGTTTGTTCAGCGATTTCTTTTAGCAGTTCTATTTGAACTCTAGCGGTGTCTTGTTGTCTGACAAAATGGCAATGTCATCGGCAAAGGCGAAGCAGTCTACCTCAATCCCCTTCGATTTGGTTCCAATTCGTAACGGACTATAGTTGGTTTCCATTAATCTTTCGCGCCAGGTTCTGATGGTCTTCTTAAGGACGCGGTTGAAAAGCATTGGAGACATATAATCACCTTGCCTGATCTCTATTTTTGTCCTAAAAGGTGTGTGTGTGTGTGTGAGTATTTTAAAATTAGTCTCACTACGCCTTAACACATGTTCACCCTCCTCGGCCTTGTGCCCCCACCTCCCAGAAAAAAAATTCTGCATCCGCCTCTGTATATATGCTGTCTTAAGAGCAGATGATACTATAGACCAGTGGTCGGCAACTGACGGACCGCGGTCCACGTCCGGACCGCGAAAGGCCCAATACTAGACCGCCTAAAGTATTTTTATTAAAAAAATAAATAAAAACAAAAAAAGTAGACAATTTTTTCTGTAGATTACGACACCGAGATACAAGAAAATGGGAAATTAAAATGTGATTTCGTTCAAAGTGTATCATCTTTCCGTCGCAAGCTGGTTCTTTGAAAGAGACGTTTTAAGTCAAGAATTTCGCTACAATTTTTTAATATAAAAATAATCCTGAAATAAACTTTTCCATATTATTAAATTTCTTGGCAGATCTTAAGAAGGAATTTGCAGTAAGATTCAAAGACTTTTCAGAAATAGAAGCTATGCTTTTTAAAATCACCCTTTGAGGTTTCTCCTGCAGCAGCATGGACGGATGTGGCTACGAAGTTGTTCCATATTTCAAAGCATTTACTCCAAATGAAGATAATAAACTTCCAGGAACAAATTTCCTTGCAAAAATATAAAACTGTATCGACAGAAGAATTTTGGAGTCCACATGTCCCTGAAAAATATGAAAATTACAAAAAATTTGCGATCTTCCTGGCTGCTATGTTTGGCTCCAAATGTATTCGTAAAATTTCAATTTCAAAAATGAAATTCTTGGAGAATAATTTTCACTCGAGACCGCCCACTTTGAAGACACTATTCGCATAAGCAGCTCCGCACGTGGACATAACTTTAAGAACCTTTTCTTAGAGAAAATTATGACCTGTTTCTGGACTTTCCAATAAATAAATTGATAACGAACATGAAGTTTTACATCTGGACCTCGAATAAAAATTTTCAAAAGTATTCACACTCCCATCTAAGATTACTTGGCGACCTGTGCTATAGACGAACTGCAATAAAAAAATCCGTATAACATGCGTGCAATTTTTATTGAGTACAGAGAGATAGCTGTTAATATATTCATATACAAACTTACAGCAAATGTAAATTAAAATGTTTTCACTGAGTTTGTCAGTTCCTGGTGTTCAAAGTACAAATTCGTGTGTTCTACAAGTTTTCTACCAGTTTTCGGATTAAAAGGACATCTTCAGCCTTTAAAGTAGGTCGTAAACCGGTTATTAAAATAAAAGTCAATATGATGATCTACCAAGAAGCGACGAAAGAATCAGTCAAAATATCGAAATTTGCATTTGCTTTCAGTTTCTTTGGTGTACATACTACGAGCTATATGTCTGTACCCAATTAAAATTATATACATGTTATGTGTTATTGTTGGAAACACGTTATATGTCTTTTGTATTGCAACTCGTCTTTATTACAATCTTCTAAGGTATTTACTGTTTCTCCTGAAACATGCTGCAGGTGAAAGGCTTAGTGAGAATTATTTGAAGCTTTATAACAGTGAAACGTCTTTGTATTGAGACTTTCATAGACACCTAAGCTGGTTCATCATATGCATAGTCGTCTGAAACCTCGAGGTCTGGAAGTATTTAATCGCCTTTTATAAATGAGAACGTTTACACACGTGAGCAACGTAGTTTCGCATGAACTGCACGAAAACAATTAAATACAGTTTCACAGTGGCAGTATAAAACACAAATAAATGTTTTAATAATTGCAATAAACGCATTATATCCGAGAGTCTCGAAAACTGATCTTACCTCGGCGATTCATCTGTTTTGACAACAAACGAGGCAGAGACATTTAGCAGACGAATCGACAAACGCGTACTGTGTAAACGCTTCTTTATAGTTGGATAGTCTATCGCAAGGAGCGCTGCAGCTGACAACGACTTTCTTGTGCGTTGCACACATTCCGTATAGAAAGGGCTTTAATACTGCACGATCTGAAAGGACCTGCTACATGCCACGGAACGTGCTGCTCATCGTGATCTGCGCCCGCAGCGCTCTGCAGCGCCCGGCAGGCTGTATTTGACGCGCAGATCAATGTGCTTACGAAGATGGATGTGCATAAAATTGCGCGGTATTTCTGTTAGCAATAGACGAAAAAGAAACCTGAATACTGTAGCTTACTGATGTCACAGGCAGAAGTGTATGTTTTCTTGCGCGTTGCATACAATACTCTTCCTGAAATTATAATTTTCTTTTTGTCAAGAAACAGAAAGACAGTTCATATACCTGATAGCAGTTGACATGATAAAAAAAATCTTATTACTAATCACTTTTCGGAAAAATCATAAACAGATCATCGGTGAAAATATATTTTTTGCACCAGCTCTACTTCTCTTGCTCGCCCATATATTCCTATTTCCCAGGTTTTACGTATTCTGCACATTCAAAACTTTTGTTTGGCTCCCCTTCAGACGTAAAAGGTTCTGTCTGATAATAACCTGCTCATACACACTGGGATATGCCTCAGCTGGATAATGTTTGTTGCGAAAATTTTTGCTTTTAGTACAGTGCTTTACTGCATCTGCTTCCGTGACCACACGCCAGCCATGGTCTCTTTGCACTATAAAACTGATCTATTCTAACACTGTACTGACATGCTACAAATTTTAAACGCCGTTGGGAAAAACCGAGTGACCTAGGGTACTGTGTTGAAATATTTTGGTTCCTGTTACCTAACACGAAGAGCTCAACAAATTATGTCGCTATCAGATTTCATAATTGTTTGTAATAAATAACGTTGAACTTTGCATATTACAGAAATTGTATTAAATTAATAAAAAGATCCATAAACCGCAATGAAACTAAATCGTTACAAATACCTGGGAGAGTTTTAGACTATGGTGTAGGCGCAAACCTGTTATTTACATCTCTCTTCCTCCATGACTCGTGATGCTAACCACCGCGCTAATCCGCCCTCTTAAAAAGGAATAACAATGAGTACCAGATACTGTATGAAATTAAAAAGAAAGAACCAGAAACGTTAAGGAAACAGAATTTGGAAGTAGGTGGATGTAAACCCGAGACATTAGTGTTAGCTCCATAGGTTACCATGCTACCAGCTACGCTATGCATCCACTTTGTTTGACTTGTTTAACACCTTATACATAATGCAGTAATTTGTTATTTAGCTATGAAATAGGAAGACAATGATGCTCTTTTGAAGGAATGGCGTTGCACTGTACCATGGACACAATATCCTTTCCTGGTACAAAATTTATAACACTAATACACCTAAATGCAATAACCTTTAAAGCTATCAATACTCATTGTCCTCCTGGTACAAAATTTATAACACTAATACACCTAAATGCAATAACCTTTAAAGCTATCAATAGTCATTGTCCTGTAAATTAATTAACTAATCATATCTGAAATAACGTGTTTTCAAAAGTTCTTCAATTTTCTGGCGCTTTAAAAAGCAGTTATTAATACATAGTATACTAAAAAAATCATTTCCTACAGAGGACAGTACGCAATATGTCAGCCTAGAAGTTTTGTTTGTTTCATGAAATCCAAGTCGTATCTCATTGACGACATTCCACTCCACAAAGCAGAACTTTCTCATGCCAGATGCTTCGTTTCACGCTTCACAGGATAGTGGAACGTGGGATTTGTAATAAAACACCTGTTTGATATATTCCCCATCCCCAGTAGAGGCTCTGATTAATTTGTATATTGTTAGCTACATAGTAATTATGGTAGATACAGTAGTAAAGTCTGATTATAAGGTTGTTGGTGTAAAAACTGGCACTTCCACAAGATTCTGCATATCTGAATTAAGTACTGTACATGGTACGAACATTTTTTATCAATGATGAATATTAAAATTCTAAGTTTTGTGTATATTATTATTTCTGGATTAATCCAGCTACTAATATGTACTCAAATCAGTATAAGACAAATTACTGTTCATATTACAAACCATATTACACTGACTGAGCTAAGCAATTAGTCATAATTAATGAAAACAGGATGTAAACATCGTCAGTTATGGTACAAATTAACTGCAGACTAAAATCAGCAAGATTCAAAGTTTGTTATGTATTTACTGTATTCATGGTAGGAACTTTATATATTCCGTACTTGATGCACAATTAATGCAAAAGCTACATCATTGTTATTACTCACAAAATTGTTAATTAACAGTAAATAACTGAAACAATCATGTGCAGTATGTGGTGATATGTAATTTTAATTGTCTACTCATTTCCTACTTAAGCTCAGTTTTTCAGTCTAATTACTTCGTTAATGATATTATTATTATGTTTGCGAAGATATTTTTAAAATATTTAGAACAATATCTTCATGAAATATGTTTGATTTTATCTGTTGCATGTTCAACATCGACTACGCAGCGGCACACCATGCATGTCTCTCTGCCGACGACCGAGATATGTATGTGGTCCCCTCCTGCTGTTTGCTGAAGGCCATCAAGGTGGAGATGATCCCGCTTTATGCTGTTGCTCATTGATGTCAACAAATTTTTTATTGTTGATAAGGTTTAAAAGATAGAAAAGAAAAGAGTTCAGTTCTTAATCTGTATTCAAGAAGTATTACTGATCTTGTGTGAACATTTTGACTATTTCCTATGTAATCAGGAATTTAAAAATATTATTTTCTCGAAAGTTTATTTCAAGATTAATTTGAATTTATAATGTGTTATTAAGTGATTGACATTTTTGACGCAACTTTTTACTATTGAAGAATAATACAATTTTGTTTGGACTTTAATGAAGAAGTTGGACTCTGAGTAAAAATATTTTGTACAAGTGGCTTGTGCAAGCACTGTAACTTCTTTGACATCAATCTTCATGACGAATTTTGACAGATAGTAAAATGAGATGATTGTTTTGATGGAGTCAGGAAAGAATTTTAATAAGAATTGGTATTCCTGAAAGAACCTGCAAAAACTTTAGTAAGAATTCATATTATCAAGAATAGTCATGTATTTTCTTATCTTTTTGTGACGGTTTCAGACCATGGGAAAGAAGTCCTAAGTTAATTAACAAATAGAGGGATGGTTCCACTGCATGTGACTATGTGAGAGGACATGCCATCAATGGGTTAAATTCAACAGGAATAGAAGAATTTGTATATAAAGAAAAAATCTTCACAAGTCACCATGACTCTCCGTCAACCTTTAACTAGAACAACATGGAGTGTCTGAGGGAATGCAGCCTAAGTGGACGGACTTGCAGTTTCAACGAGACAACAGCTATTGGATGGTAGCAGCTTGCTGTTGTCTGAGTATTTTTGGTTCTTTAATAAGTAGGCCCTGTGCATCGCTGGGGTAGCGGCTTTGAGAGCGAGTTTACAGAGTTGCTGCCTGGCGAGAAAGCTCCCAGCGGCAGAGGCGACTCTGAGTCTACATCTTCACGTCACGAGGCCAATAGACATGGCGCCACCACATTGAGGCCGACCTCACCATAGCTGATCGTCAGCGGAAGCAGTAGCAGGCGATCATGGCACCAAACAATGAGACTATTCACTATTTAAGAGCTATAAACTCGGTAAGTTCATTTCAAACTGGTACGAAGTGATAGTTATGAGATCTACAGTGTGTGTTACAACTGTGTGTAATTAAACTGATAATTAATTAGTTTAAACAATGTCTTCAGTCGAGGTATTAGATGAAGATGTTCTTTGCAGACTAGATTACTACAGGACATATTACTATAGTTTAATTCGTTTAAATCAGATATTTGTCAAAGTAATAATAAGTTAAATTCTAACGTGTCAGAACTAAAGGGTAAAGTTACTGAAATTAATCATAATTTAGAATCATTTCAAAAAGAAACCCAAAGTGAGTTGCTTAGTCTAAGCCATAGAATAGAGGAGCACATTCAGGAATCTAGAGAAGAAAAACTAGAAATGGAAAAGGATATTACGAGCACACTAAAAGATTAGACAATTTTAATGTAATAATTAATCATGAAATACAGGACAATAACGTTAAAATAATAGAAGAAATGAGCAGTCCAAACTGAATTACTACGTAAGGAAATCTTAGGACATGTACTGGAAATATCTGTTAAGTCAGTTAGTATTTCTCATGTTAACAATGAAACATTAGAATTCATTAATAAAAGATTAGATGAAGATCAAGTAGAAGTAGAAAGTATGGAGAGATTCACCTGATAATTTTTATGAAATCTGTTGAAAGTGCAATGCCTTTCAAGTGGGATAGTGGTAAACGTATTCAGTTTGTGATAGGTCACCTTGAAGGCGAGGCTACAGAGAGGGCAATTTTAAACAGAAACGATTTTAAAAACTGGGGAGACTTTATACAGCATTTTAAGGATATATTTTGGTCAAAAGAAGAACAACAACGAATGGATTTAGAAATATGGGATCCTCGTCCATATTCTAAGTGTTGTGGAGGTTATAGTAAATACTTTCAGTGGTATCTTAATAGAATAAAGCTAATAGATCCACCTATGAATGTAAATTATTTAATTAGACTGCTTATCAGTAGACTAACATATTATATTAAAGAGGTTCTAAATAAGACAAAGAATGCAAACACTTCTCATTAATATCTGAAGGTCCTCATGTGGTCCACAAGATTTCCCATCCCAAGGTTTTTATACATGAAGAACCTTCTTCAGGAATTACAATGTTGATCAAGTTAAGCTCTTTATGCTGCAGATCAAATAAGTACGTCTATTGTACTAATATATTAGGGAAATTGACAGACAATAGAAAGACTTTGACATATGATAGACGACACCCGACCTAGAGTTGTACTCTTATTCTTAGGGCTTCGATAGGGGCTCATTGAGGTTACTTTTTAGGGGTCCTGGAGATAACGCTACACCGTCCGTTTTCTAGTGGGTTCAAGACCATCTAGTGTGACATTATGTGCCCTCCAATGGTGTAATTCGTATATCGAAGGGATGTGGGTCATGGGGTGGGGAGTGGTAAGTGTGTCTGTCTTTGGGATCTGTCTTCTAGTTCTCTTTGACCTCAACAAATTCTGGTCAGAAAGTAAACATGCCAGAATAAAATCAAATATCGTGCAGTTGACTTGAGTATTTGCGAATTTTGTGAGAAACAACTTAGAACATTTATACATTTAGCAAACCAGTCGATAAGCTATTCCAAATGGATGCACTGAAGCGATGTCTACCTAATCGGTGTCAGGGGAGTTTATTTTATGGGCCGGATGACTCGATCGACGAGTTTTTTAAATACATTGACAAACTCTATTGTGCATGGCAAAATGATGATTGACGTAATAGTAACAATAATGATAGATAAAACCAAAACCACGGAAATTGAGAGAACCAATACCAGAAGGGGGTCCTTTCAGAATCATAATAATTACAAAGATAATAGATATCAAGGTAACAACAACAGTATCAGAGGTAATTATCGTAACAACAGAAACAGTGATAAACACAATAATAGCGATCAGAGGAATTGAAACTAAAGCACAAAGAACTCAAACCAAAATGTAGGTAACAATCAGGAAAACAGGTACCCACCTCATTGCCAGCCTGTCAGTCTGAGGTGAAAAAGCAAAATCGAAATCAGGCTAGAAGTAGACAAGGAAGGAGGAGGTCAAATTACCATCATTGGGACTACCAGAATAATACTGCTGAATGTAATAACAAATTTTGGGATCACATATCACATGAAATGAGTCAGGATTATGTAAAGGAAGTAAACCACTATGATTTAGGTGAGAATGACATAAACAACCTGTTTGATCAGTATGTATCTAGTAATAATTCTGTTATTGATGATCTTGTTGTTGCCAGTTTGTTTGTAGAAAATGTGTTCAGTTCCTGAAGTAGTAGATAGCCAGGTTTGAAATTTTATTGCTGAACAAAATGGTAGTGTAGTAGTTGATTTCGATGATGATGACGTATCTGTAAATAGGTGTAATGTAGAAGTTGATGTTCATGCAGTCATGTGACCTACAGGATTAATTTGATGTTATTGTTGATGATGATATTGTTGATGATAGTAATGAGGTTTTGTTTCAGGGTGAGTTAGATGACATGATTTATTTTGAAGTTGTTGAGAAAGATGTTTCAGATAGTCGGAAAGTTAGAGTTAAAGATATTGTTGATGATAGTAATGAGGTTTTGTTTCAGGGTGAGTTAGATGATATTATTTTTCTTGTAATTGTTGAGAAAGATGTTTCAGATAATCAGAAAGTTAGAGTTAGAGATGACTTATATGATTTTGATGACATACAGAAAAGCCAACTGGTGCCAGTAACATAAAAGAAATTTTAACCTATTACATTGACAAGGGAGGTGAGATGCAAAATTTTGGAGTCATTGACTGATCATATTGATGTTAGTAATAATGATGTTACTGTTGCTAACTCTGATGTTAAAGATAGTTCTGATCAGGTATACACACAGTCTAAAGAAGAATTGTCCATAACCAACACTTACCTTTAACTAATTGCATTAGGTTCTGATAATAACCAAGCTAAAAGTAACATGCTTATATGGGATTTAGAAACTGTACCATTAGACTCATCCAAAAGAGGTCCTAGTCTAAATCCCCATACAACAGAAGCTGACCTTTCAGCTGAGGAAATGAATTACAGTCATGAAATTTTAGGAACTCTCTATATTAAGCTGAACATTGGTGTTTGGAAAGGAGTATGTCTGATAGGCAAAGGTAGCCCCACTTGTGACATTTCAAGCAATATATGGATTGAAAAATTTACCAGAATATATATAATTCCATATAACAGATGTAAAATGCAAGGTGCTAATACTAATCAGAGCAAGTTAATAAAGAAACAATCTTTGATTTCATTTAAGATTGGAAATTTTGAATTTGAACAGGGTTATTTAGTAGTTTTTGACTTAAAAGAGCTTATACTTCTTGGGATGGAGTATGTCTTAGAACATCCCTGCTCATTGTATTTGCCTTGAACACTGTAGGTTACCTCAGGGGAGTACACACTCTCTGTGTACTGTGTATGTGGATTACACAAGGTTCCCTAGCTAATGTGACATTTTCTTCACATTTACACACAGGTTTCACATTCACAACAGAGTATTTACTCAGACACTTGGTTTTCTCTCACCATTGGTTTCTCTATATAAACTAGGATTAGTTTGTTAACATAAGTTATATTCTTTGTTTAGATTATTTCTGATGAATGTACACTTGCAAGAATTACTGTAGGGTAGGTCAGGGGTAGAAACAAATTATATTTTCAGGTACAAAGGTGGTGCAATGCAATCATTTTATTCTTTTGTGTGCACTATGCTTATTCATGTCAACTTGTACCTGTTAGCTCACTGATAGCAATTCAAAACTTTTATTCTTAGGTTATGAATATCACATCATTAGTTTAAGGATAATTTTTTAACAATGACACAGGACACTCTAGTAGCAATACATGCTATTTAATGCTTTTGATTTTAGTACTATGAATGATGTTTCACGTGATTTTGCTTTTGAATTTTAGATTACTGCTTACTATATTAGAAAGGGTATGCTTTTACTTTTGATAAAACTAGGAACAGTTTATCACAATTACACATCCTTTATGGACAACGCTTAAACTGGGGAAATGAGTACTTGCTATGAAGTAGAATGTTGCTTCAATATGCAGAGATGCTGATGAAAGAAGAGATTGCTGATGCTGTGTTCCTCTTTTATTTGCTTTTGTTGAAATCTATGATTATCCGTTTTATGCTTATGATGCTAACATTACGTTGGGTTTATATATGCTGATATGTACACATTTGAAGAGAATGACAGAAAACAAAAGAAATGTAAGAGTTGGAATTTTATCTGTGATGTGCTTACTCCTCAGCTTATTTTGACATGAACAGCTTTACATGATTAAACTGTCATTTTATGATTAGAAAGCATGCGAAGCGGATTGTTACGTACATGATTAGTGATTGAACTAGGGAGATGATACTGCGATGTGTATGCTTATTGGGAGGGATGTGGGTGAAGAGACCACTCCCAACATTTTCTGATGACATGATTATGAGGTTATGATTTGATGGTTATATATAGGGGTTTTTGGATGTAGAGGCCAGTCCTCACTGATTGTGAGGCTATTATGAGATTTAATTTTAAGAGGTGTTTTACTTCCATATTATAAGTGGTTACTGAATATAGTGATTGACCTGACATGATGTACATTTCTTAGGCATTTTTGATGTTTCGTTGGTTACATATGATGGAAGTTCCATGAATTTTAGTGAATCTTACTGATGAAGAGGTGTTTTTTGATACTAAGCACATCCACAGTTGTATTGATTTATTACAAAGGTATAATACATACAGATTACACAGACTTTGTCATCTTACTACTGTTTTACACGTTCTTGCTACTTTTCATGCTGCTTTGATGCTGAGTTTGACATGAGTTGTTAAGTGAGCATATTTGTCTATTTTATGAAGGAACCACAGACATATTGAAATATACAATACCACTGTGTTCAAATTGATTTCAACTGATTATGACATTGGATTGATTTGAATGTTGACTTTTACGTTCTCATGCCAAGATTTAATCTACTTATCTGGCTGTACTCAAGGCTGTTTTCAAATTTTCTCTGTTTTATATGCATTTCATGGTTTTGCGTTTACCTAATATGACTTCTCTTAGTGTAGGGCATACTGGCTGTAATGCTGTCCAAGCACTGACAAAAATGATATTACCAGTTACAGTGGTTTTTAAAAAGAGCTCTATATAATTTAAGTTTTGGTGTGTTTCATAAATATTTTGCTTCATTTGTAATATATTTCTGTTTATAAAAAGAACTAACACTATGTTTCATTAAGGGACTCACATACAGTGCATAACTTTTGCACAAGAGCACAAACATGTTGCAAATATTTGTAAATAATTTAGTATGATTTTCTTGTATAATTTTTTCACTGCTGAATACTGTGGAAATTTTTCGTCTGTGTGTAAATATCCATTCCTGGTGACTGATTCAAGCTGTGGTTTTCAGGTGACTTCAGTGAACTATGATGAAATCAGTCATGGATGGTCATGCAGTATAAACTATCAGTACCAGAACTTTAGGAATAATGAGGGATTGTTAAGAGGCATTATGCTTTTAACCACTAGTAATCTATACCATATTTACCTGTTTCTACACTATCTTCTGTATTACAGTGACCCACAATTTGTAGTAATTAAGGAATTCAGTTCAGTATGTATATAGATGAAATGTCATTCTATAATGTTTTCTATTTTGTCTCATTCTGTATTTTGTAACCTAGTATGTTAATTAAGAAGAGCTTTGTCTCTTCCTGTTATCAAACCTCTTCTGGGGGCTATTGAAATAAAACAGCTGCTTGACATATTCCCCACCCCCAGAAGAGGCTATAATTAATTCCTATATTGTTAACTATATGGTAATCACAGTAATACACTAATAAAGTCTGATTAGAAGTTTGTTTTTGTAAAAACTGCCACTTCCATAGGATTCTGAATATTTTAATTAATTACTATACATGGTAGGAATTTTTTATCAATGATAAATACTAAATTTCTAAATTTCGTAATTGTAGTAAGTATATTATTATTTCCAAATTAATACAGGTACTTATATGTACACAAATAAGTATAAGATAAATTACTGCTTATATTACAAACCATATTATACTGACTGAGCTAAGAAAAAAGTCATAATTAATGAAAACAGGATGTAAACATCGTCATAAATTATTTGACAGTAGACTAAAAACTGCAAGATTCAGACTTTGTTATGTATTTACTGTATACATGGTAGGAACTTTCGATATTCCATAATAGATGCACAATTGATGCAAACACTACATTTATTGTTTTACTCACAAAATTGTTAATTATCACTAATTTACTGAATCAATCATGTGCAGTGCCATATTAAATTATGAAGCTTATTTAACTCTATCGTGTTATGATGGTAACTTATATGAATGTAATTATTATTGTTATTATACACATATTAGACGTTTGTGTATCTTCTGACTCTGTTACAGTTCTGCCTGCGATTTTCCCAAGACCTTTATTTTCTCATTCATGGCTTTCTTGCTTTCTTCCACTTTGTGCCAGTTTTTTTGTCTCTTGTCTCTGGCTGGACTTCCCAACTTGTCTACTTTGCTTCTGTAAAATCTTACAGTCTGCAAGGTCCTGAATGGTTAGTTGAGCATATTTATCCTGGCAATCTGAAGACTATATTTCGGCTTTTCTTTAATTGAGGTTTTGTTACTGAAAATGCAGTTCCGTCAGTGTCAAAGTGTACTTGAAAAATGACCAAAGATTTGAAAAGAAAATTACTCTATAGAAGAGAGCATTTTATGAGAATTACAAAAACTTATATTGTAGTTCATGAGCATTCTCATTTTTAAATGACCGCAATGCCGCTCACATGTGACGTACGCTCATCTGAGAGTTTTAAGTGCGTTCAGAATACAAGATGTATCCATCAGTAGTTGTAGATATGGATCCGGCAAACAGAAATCTAGTGAGGAGTTGTCTGCCCTGTATCTTTCAGAATCCAAATGAAAGCCTAAACAGCTGTGTTTGACAGGAAAACCCAAAACTGTATATGGCGGGGATGACAGTGCTGAATGCATGTGCTACAGACGGAGTAATGACATCCAGTGATGATGAAATTTGT
Organism: Locusta migratoria; assembly: GCA_026315105.1. NCBI lineage: Eukaryota > Metazoa > Arthropoda > Insecta > Orthoptera > Acrididae > Locusta > Locusta migratoria. The sequence goes on from CM048747.1 coordinate 434,412,582, forward strand.
AGGACTAACGTAATGAACAAAATGAATAGCCAGACTGAAAAGCCAGGTGGTATTCACACGTTTTTACATCTACATCTATATGGGAGACTCTGCGAATCACTTTTAAGTGCCTGCCAGAGGATTCATCGAACCACCTCTATACTATTTATCTCCTATTCCATCCTCGAATAGTGCGTAGGAAGAATTTGTCTGTGGCAACTGTAAATGTCCATAACTATGATTGCAGTACAATATTTTCTTTGTTACACTGCCATCATGGTTATGATTATCATCTACCGTGCCAAACAATTTGTTTGATTAAGTAGTGAATTCAACATAGGGCAGGGAAATAGCATTTTGTTGCTTTAAGTTTGGATAGCTGTATGGTTACCGAGTAATATTTTTCTAAATTTTAATAGCTTAACATGTGCGAGTGACACTTGAAGAAGCCAGTCGTTTGTTCACTGTAAACTTCTTAAAATTGCAAAAGAATGGCTGCATACCGAAGCATTAATTTACCAGCAGATTTACTCAGTTTGGCCATTGCCGCTATATTGATGACCACAAAATGCAATACTGAACAAAACTTGACCTACAGTCAGATCGTGTAAATGAAACGTAAAATAGAAATGATAGCCGTCCGCGGTGGCCGAGGGGACTGAGGCGCTCCAGTCACGGTCTGCACGGCCACTACGGTCGGGGGTTCGAATTCCCCCTCGGGCATGGATTTAAATGTTTAAATGTTTGTTAAGCTTATGGGACTTAACTACGGGGTCATCAGTCCCTAAACTTACAAACTACTTATGAACTACTTACAACTAAGGACGGCACAAATATCCATGCCCGAGGGGGGATTCGAACCCCCGACCGTAGTGGGCGTGCGGACCGTGACTGGAGCGCCTCAATACCCTCGGCCACCGCGGCCGGCGGGGCATGGATATTTGTGCCGTCCTTAGCATTAGTTAGTTCATAGGTAGTTTGTAAGTTTAGGGACTGATGACCCCGTAGTTAAGTCCCATAAGCTATACAAACACAACACAACAGACAGTCGTTGCTCATCCAAAATTCATACAATCCTTAAATATTTGTAATGACATTAAAAAGTACGTGTATCCAATTAAAATACGACGTAGTATATCAGTTGGCTGCTCGTTTCGAAAGTTTCTGGGCAGATTTCGAAATATTTGAAGACCTCAGCTCCCTCCGAATTTGTTTAATACCAGTGAAAAACCGGCATTGATGTAATGAAAAATCTGCTTAGTAATGAAACTATCACATGATCTTTGCAGCATTTAACGTTCGTATTTCAACACTAATGTGGTCTAAACCATTTAGACAGTAATAAGAAATGTCCCATCAACTGTCGTGTATCTGACGGGCTGGTCGCTGAGGCACATCCCACCGCCCTACATCGGGCATCCAGTGAGCTACGCGATCGTGACCTACTCTACGTGACGCGTCACGGCAGCGTGTAGGCCTTCTCTGCAGATGTTGACTCAACCTGCGGCCTGCGGGCCACTTGTGGCCCACCAAGCTATTTTGAGTGGTCCAGCAAGCAAGTCGTTCAGTATTCAGAATTTCGCATAAAAATCTCTGATGACTGTGTGATAAAAATGGGCGAGATGCGTATTGCAAAATCGACGAAGCCAGTGCCCTCAACATAAGCAGCACGTTCTCCACAACACATGTCGTCTGTTGTGGAGCAGGCCCCTCTGACTGGAGCACTCAAGTGTTTGCGCGCCCCGTGCTGCCCCGGTGGTTAATCCCTCCCTGTACACCCCAGGTGGCGGCGGTGGCAGCCAGGACAGCGCTCGCAATCGCGTCCTTTTCAGTGCGCTGAAGTATCCGTTCTGAATTGTATCAAGTGTGATGTTAATCTGTCTTGCGAGCGTTCAGCACGAGCCAAAAAGGTTGGCATATAAGTGTGCCATATTTTATCCTTACTGGGAAGATTCGTATTTGATAATATTGTTCTTAGGTTCGCAGCCAGATACCATCGTCAACTAGACACAATTTTTCGCCAGTTTCTTTAGTTGGCTGTTGACTAGAGTCTGTGGCAGATACAGCTGACGCTTCGTCAGGTGTCGTGCCACTGGTGGACTGCGCATTATCACGTATAGAGTCGCCATCCCGGACACTCGACTGTTTGAGGCTGTCGTCTGATGAGGTACGGGCTGTCTCTTCAGTTTCTTCGGTGATCGTTGCTTCCGTACATGCTGCTCCACATAGGATGGTGTACGATTATCGTTTGACATCTGGCTAAACAATATCAATTGGTCGTACAATTCCAGCTACAACTTCGATGGTGTCAAGTTAAATGTCTTCAGGTGCTGGTGTGTGCTCTTGGGCATCGCCTGTTGGTAGCCTACTGCCTCCAGTGTTGCTGTATGAGAGACAGTTGCAACGTCCATCTCGTGTTGGAGTTGACGCCGGTGGGGACTGGTTCAGAGTGGGCGTAACAGGTCGCCCAGCCGCGTACGCGAAGTCAGAGGAAGCGCAGAGGGCGCCGCTGGGTGAGAGTCGTTTTCGATCGGCGACTGTGTCAGGCTGCGTCGGAGCAAGTGCACGGCTGGCCATCGTACATTACGACAGCCCTGCAGCCTGCCATAACGAGGTTCGAAGGCACTTATTTCTAGGTTCAATTTTTATCTGTCGGACGCCATTGAGGACACGTTACGTTTCAAATGTATTCCATGGCTATACAACGTGACTAACTACGTTGCCGTAGGGTTCAAAGGCGGTCACCACTTCGTCCGACTGCACCTCAAACGGAAGTTCGAAAACCCGGATCCGCGCCTGCGTATCCAAGCGGTCTGGAGCGCCACGTTACAGATCGCGCGCTCTTGCGCGTTGGAGGTTCGAATTCTCCCTCGGGCATGGATGTGTGTCTTGTTCTTAGGTTACTTTAAGTTAGTTTAAGTAGTTTGTAAGACTAGGGACTGATAACCAACGTAGTTTGGTCCCATAGCATTACAATCGTTTGAACATTTTATTTTGAAAACCCGGAACGTTCTGAGGCCAAACAAGTATGATCAACCCAGTAGGGCCGTCAGAATATCAGAAATTGAGTTCGTTAGTATAGCGCCGTACTACTTCGGTGCACATCTCCTCGTTCACCCCACTTGACATACACAGTTCTGCGACACAAAAATACTTCCGTAATCTGATGCTATATAAACTGTATCTCATTTAGAATTTATTTGTTTGTTTAGTTCTCGCTTGCCATTAGACATCTTCATACTCATACAATTGCTTCTCTTTGATGAAAGTTCCCTCTAATTTTCCTACAGCATTACAAATGTCATTTAAAAATTTCTGCCAGCGACTTTGCATTTATCGTCAAGATCATTACTGTGAAATCTACCTATCAGAAGCATTTTTATATTTTTCCTGTCGTTAATTATATTCAAAATATCCTGTGGCATCTAAAATTTCACCTAGGTTTTGTAAGTTCCGCTTATTTAATACTCTCAGTGTTTCATTTCTTAGAGCTATACATTTGTCTTCTTGTGCTTCAGTTAACTGTTGCCTAACTATACCTCTTAAAATCTCAACAACTCTTAATTCTTTAAATTTACACAGTACTGCCTTCTTAATTTCCCATATTTTTCGAGTTTCTTCAATTTTCATTTGTTGTTCGTAAAAAATACGTCTCTGTTAGGGAGAACATGTCCTAATTTTAAAATACACATAGATACATACCGCCGACCGCGGTGGCCGAGGGGACTGAGGCGCTTCAGTCACGGTCTGCACGGCCACTACGGTCGGGGGTTCGAATCCCCCCTCGGGCATGGATATTTGTGCCGTCCTTAGTTGTAGCTAGTTCATAAGTAGTTTGTAAGTTTAGGGACTGATGACCCCGTAGTCAAGTCCCATAAGCTCTACAAACATTTGAACATTTTTAGACACCCACCCACACAGACACACACATACCTTTGAGGTCAAAACAGGGGTCAGGCAAGGTGATTGTCTCCAATACTTTTCAACCGCGTCCTTAAGAAGACCATCAGAACCAGGCGCGAAAGATTAATGGAAACCAACTATAGCCCGTTACGAATTAGAACCAAATCGAAGGATATCGAGGTAGACTGTTTGGCCTTTGCCGATGACATTGCCATTCTGTCAGACAACAAGTTACCGCTAGAGTTCAAATCTAACTGTTAAAAGAAATCGCTGAAAAACTGGTCTGTAAATATCATTTGAGAAAGCAGAGGTCATGACTAACATTAAAGACACCCCACCAAAACTTCATACTAAGTATGGGGTCATCGCCCAGGTGGACATATTCAAGTACTTAGGTGAGATCATAATGCAAATTGGACTGGACAACGAAGCGCTTAGGGAATGGATACACGAACCAGAAACAGCCTACCAAACATCTGGCACGATCTACAATAAGAAATGCCTTTCCCAAAACACTAAGATACATCACTACGAAACAGTTTTGGGGCCAGTAGTTCTGTATACACTTGAAACCTTGTCCTTAAATGCTAATAAAGGACTCCTCGAAGAACTCGAGAAAAAAGAGCGCAAAATCATTAGAGGAATCGTAGGATCCATGTACAAAAATGACATTCACCAAACAGACCCCGGTCCCGTTCACCTCGAACTAACGAGACTACTGTATAGCTACCACAAATTCCAGAGTCCTGCATACCCTCTTGTAGGGAGATAGTCTTTAGTCTTTAGAAATTTGCAAAATAAATACTATGAAATGTTAGAGGCTCAACATGACTACCAAAATACAAAATATGCAGAAAGTAATCATTTGTTATCTTTTATAAGTGGTCTTTACGATTTTTTTCTTGAAAGCGCTATCTTTATGTTGCCATCTTCATTTCCGTTTTTTGCAGTCGACAAACTACACTACATATCTCCATTTTGGCACTGCTGAAAACGGCAGCTTCAAGCAATGGTGCCGAAAGTATTTGGAAACATAAAGTCACAGTAACTTCTAACAGTAAGATTGTTGTCGGTATAAATTTCAACAAACTGGACAGGAAAAAGTGTGTACCACATGATGAATGTTTCGTAAACTAATATAAATTATTGAAAAAAGCTCCTCGCTCTCAAGGAAACACATTAATAATTTTGTGTCTCGTTGCCGCTGGTTGTCCTACGTGTCGGTGGCCGAGTAGAGAGAGACCGACAAAGGAAATAGGATGCACGCGCGTGCGGTTACAGAGTCTGAGGTGACCAGCAAGTGGGACAGCAGAAACTAGAAACACTAAGCTAGATTAGAACAAGATATATATTTCGTAGAGATAGTACAATACTCATTTATGTTAACTGAAGACTAGTGGGAATGCAGATACATAGTTTAACTAGGTAGAGGCCTACCTACTGATGAGTGTTCTAGTGCCTGTCTTAATGCCAAGTGACCGATCCAGTACAGTGGTGGCCAGGAGCGGAGTTGCAGCTCGTGGCTGACGTCGTAAGAATGCCGCGCCGTGCTTGCATGGCGGCGAGCGGCGATAGTACGTGGTGCGCACTTCAGACTTGTGCGACACCACAAATAATACTTTACAGAATAACAATTGATAACCTGTTCCATTACGTAACAGTACTTAGTAAGTTAAATTGTGACTAACATAGTTTAAGAATATCGGTATTACAGAATATTGCGTAATATTGTGTTTAACTACAAAATACCCACAATTTTTACGTAGGAGCAGTTAAATGGCGCACCATCAACTGAGGTAAAGCTGGAATCCATCCAGAACCGGACTTCCATGAGTAAATTCAAGAAAGCTAATTTCGGAAAAGTCGAAGATTCGGCTGATTTCTGGCCGAAGCCGAAACTGCGGCCGAAACCAATATTTTGACCGAAACTGGCGGAAACCGAATCCAAATATTCGGTCGGTCCTTAGTTCTCAGCAATTAAAGGCTGTGGCGACGTCGAGATCGACTCTACCTGGAGTGGAATATCTTTGAGCTAAGGTTGAGGTAGCCCACGCAGGCCATTCAGATTGTTTGGACTCGACTATTGTGTACATCGAATGTATCAAGTGATCTATAATAAATGTGCATTATTCAGTTAATGTGGCGTGTATCGGGTATTTATTTATCATACCGTATCCAGTACACCACAAGGCTAAAGTGACACCACGATATATACCCGACCGTTATGGTAGCATAGGGAATACTGCTATTTGTATCGTTGAGGTTCTTTATAAATATGGTATCAAAAAACAAAACACATCAGTTTTCATCCTGCAGCTACTATCGTTGAAGATACCAGCGTGACAGATAAATCACCAGACATTAAGTGTGAACCGTTTCCTGGCAGGTTCCTGGGAAGAATGTGGAGTAGTTATACCTTTAACTTCTGTGTACTGCAACAGCAAATAGTTCAGTAACACAGGTACAGTTCTACAAAAATTCATAGAATGGAGCAGGCTGAGTGGCACGCTTTTCGTCACAGTACATCAGGTAAATGCCTACGATTATGTTCAGGTTGTAGCCGAAATACCTTAAAGAGAAGCGCCATCTGGGAAGCAATGGCGGATAAACAATTCCCCTGTGCAACAAAGCCTAGTTCCCTCCTCAGAGTGCTCAAACGAAACAACGTTGAAGATAACTTAAAATTCCGAGAGTGCATTGCGATGTAGCTCGGAATGCAGAATTAGGTGCTGCATAATGCAACCCGGCGCCCGGCTTTCTGCGCCAGCACAACAGGGGCGGATCCCGAGGCAGCGAAAATGGCTCAAACCAAACAGGGGCCGGCCGGCCAGTTTGTGCGCGCGGCCATTGTTTTCAAGCAACTGGCAAAACAATTCGGACAGGGCAATATTGACGCGGCGCGGCGCGGGGCCGGGAGACTGTCGCTTGCGCCTAAGTCAATCAGTGATTAAACACGCTGTTTTCGCTGCCGACAATGGTTTGGAGTGCGCCGGTGCAAACAGGAGCCGGACAAAGAGCATCGCGCGCGCACGAGCGCCACAATGGCCGGTCGCCGGGGCCCATTATGCTGATTTGCCGTCGGATTGATTCCGAACGACTGAATGAAGGCTTTCCCTAGACACCAGCCCCAACAAGGTCGCGTGAAATATAAATAAACATTGAGAAATGACACATTCTGCAACAATCAGCTGAGGTGGCCAAAGGCGCGGGGTAGTGATGTGCACAGATACAGAAGGCGATAGTGCTGCTTACACAATGTATTAAATGGGTGGCGCATTGGGCAGTGGCGTCTGCTACCTTAAACCTTTCGGACCCTCTGGCTACTAATGTGTACATCTACAACTACATACGTACTCCGCAATTCACCGTAAGGTGCGTGGCGGAGGGTACACTGTACCACTACTAGACATTTCCTTTCCTATTCCACTCCCAAATGGAACGAGGAAAAAAAAAAAAAAAAAAAAAAAAAAAAAAAAAAAAAAAAAAAAAAAGGAATGCCTACATGCCTCCGTACGAGCCATAATTTCTCTTATCTTGTCTTTGTGATCTTTACGCGAAATGTACTATTTGTCCACGATAACTTGACGATTTTGTTGGTGCTGCCATAAACGGAGAAAATCCACACCAGTTGTAAGTTATTCTTTTATTTACATGCGCTGCCAATCTTACCATGCACCTTGACGCGAAGAATTAATGTACACATTGTTAGGATAACGGTTCCAGCACTGCAACAAGCAGCCGAGTCTGTTCGTGCAAGACAAGCTCCCAGCAGCCACCGCGCGAATCATCAAGTTATGGTGGCCAAATAGTAAGTACGCGGCAGCAAGATCGTACTACACTCAGCTTCAAATTCCGGTCCTCTAAATTTACTTAACAGAAATTCACGAAACGAACGTCGTCTTTCTTCCAGCGATTCCCAATTGAGTTGCCGGAGCATTTCCGTGACACTCGTGCATTGGTCGAACCTACCAGTAACAAATCTAGCTGCTCGTCTCAGAACCGCCTCTACGTCTTCCTTTAAACTGATCTGCTGCGGGTCCCAAACTCGCGAGCAACACTAAAGACGTTTTTACACGCGGTCTCCTTTACAGGTGAAGTACATCTTCCCAAAATTCTCCCAATAAACCGAAGTCGGTTGGCCGCCTTACTAACAACTGTCCTTACATGTTCGTTCCATTTCATATCGCTTTGCAATGTTACGCCTAGATATTTGAACTACGCGACAGCATCAAGAAGCTCACTACTAATACTGTATTAGAACATTATAGGATTGTTTTTCCTACTAATGCGCATAACCTTACATTTTTCTACATTGAGAGCTAGCTGCCATTCTTCGCACCAACTAGAAATTTTGTCTAAGTCATCCTGTATGCTACTACAGTCAGTTACTAGACGACACCCCCCATACACCACAGCATCATCAGCAAACAGCCGCAAATTACAACTTACTCTGTCCATCAGATCATTTATATAGATATAAAATAATAGCGGTCCTATCACACTCCCCTGGGGCACGCCTGACGATACACTCGTCTCTGATGAACACTCGTCATCAAGAACAACGTACTGCGTTCTATTACTTAGGAAGTCTTCCAGCCAGTCACAAATCTGTGAACCTATTCCATAAGCTCGTATCTTCGTTAGCAGTCTGCAGTGTGGCACCGCGTCGAACGCATTTTTGAAGTCGAGAAAAACACAATCCGCCTGTTGCCCTTCATCCATGGCTCGCAAGATGTCATGTGAGAAAAGGGCAAGCTGTTTCACATGAACGATGTTTCCTAAACCCGTGCTGATTCATGAAAACTTCTACGGTGTCTAAGATGGTTCATAAGCATTTTTTCTCACTGGAAAGAACATTTATACGACACCTGAGTGTTCAATCATTTCATCATGGACAATTACTGCCACCTGCGGAAGATCACTATAAGAATATTAAGAAGCGAGTGTTGTACTGCGGAACAGTGCGAACTTCAAAGAACACGGAAATTGTGGGTTACTTGTATTACACTGTTTAACTGAAAGTACTAGTTGTTAATTTTTCGATGTAGTTATTGAACAATCAGTTTATTTAGTACATCAGTTGGTACTACAAAATTAATTAATTCAGTCCTTTAAAAAAGCCTTGTTTTTCAGTACACGCAGTGTTGTAGTATGAAAATGGGTGCATATAATTGCATAAATCTTGCTTCTAAAATCATTGAAAATTTAACTTAAGAGTATTACAGCATTAAAAACAATTTCGTTGATAGAGAAAAAAATCACGTCTGAAAGGGTTAAATGACTGCGGGCTTACTTTTCTTCCAAGCTTTAAGCTGCGAAATTTGTTTCTAAAAGCTACAGAACCTTGTTCATTTTTCTTTGAAAATAAAAATACCAAAACATCGTAGGGGTTGAATATACTGTTAAGCAAAATGATAAAATGTTTGTAAAGTTATGGGACCTAACTGCAGTAGTTATCGGTCCCTAAACTTACGAACTACTTAATCTAACTAATCCTAAGAGCAACAAACACACTAAGACACACACACACACACACACACACACACACACACACACACACACACACATACACACACATGCCCGAGGGAGTACTCGAACCTCCGTCGGCGAACAGCACGCGCGCCGCAGCAAGGCGCCTAATTGCGCATGGCTAGCAATAGTATATGACATAGCTCCGGTCAGTAATTCGAAACAGTCCTCCAGAGTTGTGCGCTAGATTAATGACTTAACAACTAGAAATTTCAAAGAAAATCAACAGCAGGTAGACTGGGATGAGGTTTATAAGGAACAAAACGCAAATATAAAATATAACTTATTTCATGATACATTTGTAAGGGTATTTGAAAACTGCTTCCCTAAGGGATTAGATAAAAGTAATTGTAAGAAACCGTGCAAAAAATCATGGCTTACTGAAGGAATAAAAATATCTTGTAACCGAAAAATGGAAAGAAAGAGTAATAACCCAGAAACAATCAAATATTATAAAACCTGTTGTGCTACATTAATAAAAGTTATTAAATACTCAAGAAGCAAGTGCATCGTTTCTAAGATGAGTTCCTCTCATAACAAAATTAAAACAATTTGAAATATAATTTTTTGTCAAATCGGTTTCTTTCAGGACAGCTGATAACGTAAAAACCAAAATGGTAAAAAAGATTTTTGAGATAGAATGAAACTTCACTCTGCAACGGAGTGTGCGCTGATATGAAACTTCCTGGCAGATTAAAATTGTGTGCCGGAACCGGGACTCGAACCTGGGACCTTTGCCTTTCGCGGGCAAGCGCACTACCGACTGTGAGTCTCACTGATTATAGGGAGCTCATAAGCTACTGTGCTCTTACACGTCCAGAAGCAGCACTCTTATCCTTAGACCTTAACAAGGCTTTTGACAGGATCAGGCATCAGTACCTCTTCGCAATAATGACCCGTCTGGGGTTTGGGGAAGAATTCGTCTGCATGCTCAAAAATCTCTTGAACAATTCCAAGTCGAGGGTAAAGATAAACGGACATCTCACGAAACCAATCCCCATAGAGAAATCCGTACGATAAGGCTGTCCTTTGTCAATGACTCTCTTCGTCATTGCTATCGACCCACTACTTAGGAGACTCAGCCAACGGCTCCAAGGAATGACCATCTACGGCAGCACTCTCAAATGCATCGCGTACGCGGATGACGTGGGAGTTGTTCTTAACAACACTCAGGAACTGCGTGACGTGCACACGGTGGTTGGCGAGTTTGAACACACTTCAGGATCCAGACTGAACATACGGAAAACGAAATTACTGCCATTAGGAAGAGGGTTCCCAGAAAATGAGGGAGAAGACTACGTGCGTACCGACTTCCTGAAACTCTTCGGCCGGCCGCGGTGGCCGAGGTGACTGAGGCGCTCCAGTCACGGTCAGCACGGCCACTACGGTCGGGGGTTCGAATCCCCCCTCGGGCATGGATATTTGTGCCGTCCTAGTTCGTAAGTAGTTCATAAGTAGTTTGTAAGTTTAGGGACTGATGACCCCGTAGTTAAGTCCCATAAGCTTAACAAACATTTGAACATTTGAAACTCCTCGGAATAAACATGTATAATTGTCCTCTGCGAACAACGGCTGCAACTTGGAGAGACATTTTAAATATGACGAGAGCATGTCTCCGACAGAACTACGGTCGTATGCAAAATTTACTTGAAAGAGTTCACTTTGTTAACACCAAAATCCTATCGAAAATTTGGTACGTAGGCCAAATACTTCCGGTCAATGCAACAATAGTTGGCAGAGTGATGGCGGCGGTAGGGTGGTATCTATGGCGAGGCAGTATATTTAAAGTCGGAATAGATGTAACGACACTTCCGCCCAGGGAAGGAGGACTTGGTGTAGTGGATGTTGGTACAAATGCAGAGCACTACTGATAAGACGAACTCTCCAAATTTATGACGAACAACCACAAAGCGTTCTCCGAGCAGTCATCAACGCATACAGACCACTTAGTTTAGAGGCTCCGGTTAACCTTAGTGCCGTACCACACGAACTAGTTCATATTCGCCAGTTCTTCCTAGACGCAAGCTACCTGCGAAGGCAGAGCAACACCATCAGAAATAAAACAACGCCGGAGATATACAAGTTTATGAATGACAACGGGAGACAGAACAGGATGGAAACCAAATACGCGCACATACGGTGGCCCACAGTGTGGAAAAACATCAACAACAAGATCCTCGACACAAACATCAGATCAACATGGTACAGAGTCGTAAACGAAACAATAGCCACGAAGGAAAAACTTCACAGAATAAAGCTGGCCAAGACACCAACGTGTAAGGGTTGCGACCTCATCGACACACTACAACACAGGTGTGTATGCGGAGAGAACACGAAGATATGGGAATGGTGTCGAAGGAAACTTGCTCTGATAGGCAGAACGACCACAATTGGTACCATGTTGCAACCTGATTTTGACTATTTCCCAATGACGAAACAAAACATGTGGACCTGGCTAGTCGGCCACACATTACATTATATAATTAATAAACCGGCGGAAGGCACTTACCACGATTTTCGACTCTATAGTATAAATCAGGCTATGAAACACCTAAACAATCCACGACACAAAACATTATTTGCAAACTACCCAGTGGCGTTAGAATTAACGCAGATATGAAAAACAAAGGGCAATGAACGATATTAGTTTATGATGAACCCTAACGACACTAGTGAAACATTAGAAAGAGGATGTCAAAGAAGCATGACGCAAAGTCATATCGGCGCGTGGCGCTACCGGAGTTAAGAGAGGACAAAGTAAAACAGTTTCAAAATGAAGGAGATTAGTGATTTTTTTTTTTTTTTTTTTTTTTTTTTTTTTTTTTTTTTTTTTTTTTTTTTTTTTTTTTTTACGAAAAGAAGATCCCAAACGGAAATCAACCCAACCCAATTCACGAGAAGACGAACTCTGGTAGTAGACAGTGTGTTGAAAATGACATGTGTGTGAAGACAGAAGTGTCAGTTTCTTTATCATATTCCTTTAGTTATTCTTATTTGTTTTATTATTTATCATTATTATTATGTTCCTGTGACAGAAGTTGTCGATATATTTTGTTTCCTTCTGGATGAAGTTCCACACTTACCTGCGGAGGACTTCAAGACGGAAAGAGATCCTCTACCTTAACGTGCAGAAGAAGAGCACATTACTTTAGGAAAAAAAAAAAAAAAAAAAAAAAAAAAAAAAAAAAAAAAAATTGATATTTATATCACCATAACAGGATTGTTCCACCATGTCCATTGCTGAGGTGCTATTCCGCTGCATGGAGAGCCTTGGCAGTGGTGGCAATTGTCTTTGGAACAAAGAAGCTGAAAACAAAACAAGAAAAAAAAACTGTGCTATCCCGACACGATTCACGATGCCGCCTAACCACTTCCGCCAGTACCTCGACTCCTACTTTCCAAACTTCACAGAAGCTCTCCTGCAAATACGCAAGACTAGATCTCCTGGAAGAAAGGATATGGTGGAGACATGGCTTAGCCACAGCCTAAGGAATGTTTCCAGAATGAAACTTCACTCTGCAGCGGAGTGTGCGCTGATATGATCCTTCCTGGCAGATTAAAATTGTGTGCCGGAACCGGGACTCGAACCTGGGACCTTTGCCTTTCGCGGACAAGCGCACTACCGACTGTGCTATCCTTTTTTTTTTTTTTTTTTTTTTTTTTTTGCCTTAGACCGCTTTTCTTTTTTTTTTCTTTTTTTTTTTCTTTTTTTTTTTTTTTTTTGTCTTCAATAATTTTAAATGAACTTATACGGCGTCTTCCACCATAATTAAATGAGTAAGTGCCTCTTTGGGGTATATTTTAACTTTTGTGTAGGAAATAGTAATCTGGTGTCTCGCGACAGTTGAGATATGCAGCAGTGCAAATGATATGTCTTTTAGTTAAAATATAAGAAGAAACACATATAACTTAAAAACGAATCTACTACGTGATGTAAACTTGCAGTAAAAATAAAACACACATCTTCTTCACAGCAAATAAAAGTATGCCTTCATTGGCCGTATAAATATTGGTTCTTGAATTCGGCGGTTTATGAAACTAAACAACAATTCCGTAGGGAAGAATGGTAAAATAAAATAATTCGTAGTGAACGAAAAGCAAGTATGGGATTTCGCACAAAACATAGCTAAATAAATAAGTCTTCTAGTTCTTAATCTACTGCAATGTTCTAGTCAAAAAATTCGCATAGTTGTTTTTATAATTTTTCTGGCGTTTCAGTTTCTGATGTTCCGTTTGTAAATACATCCAGTAATCTTCTTTCTTCTTTTCTCTGTTTGTCAATAGGTAATGGACCGTGTGTCCTTTTAACCAGTTGACTGCTCTCCTTTTGGTGGGAGGGTAAGGCACTTCGTCTGGGTTGAGTAGGCGAGCCGGTGTGATCGTGTTGGGAGACGTTCGCAGCATACTTGCAAGTTTTGTTCTGCAGAGGAGCCATATCTCGTGTACAAGGTGACATGTAAATCTATGTTCATCCGTGTCTATCAGGCTGCAACTTATGCAGTTTGCCGATTCTGCCAGGTGAATGTCGTACAACTTGGAATTGGTCGGAAGTTTTCTATTAACTGCTAAGTACCATGTGGACCTCACGCTTGTTGGTAATTGCGCATCCTGTACGTTTTCCCAAATTTTGTTCCAGTTATATTCTTTATATATGTTCTCTATTCTATTTCTCTGTTTGTTTTCCATCATCATGTTATATACTGCTTTAACTTTGTACACATCTTTCTCGGCAATACGGCGTTTAATGTAGCTATACTCCAGAAGAAAATGTTTCAGATTATTGAATGCAGTCGGAATGTGGCGTACATCCATAGGTGCCTCCATGCTGTCCGGAGCTATTTCTTGTAGTAAGTGACTCACAAGTGCGTTGGGTGATCTCTGCCACAGTTTATATGTTTTGCTAAGATACAAAGCTTGGGCCTTGACATAGATATCTGTCAAATTAAGGCCTCCCTCTCCCGTTGCTAATGTAAGAGTGTCGTATTTTACTTTAAATAACTGCCCTCTGCTTACAAAGTGGCCGAGCGCTGCTAGCATTTGTTGCGCTATTGTGCGAGGTAGCGGTAGCAGCTGAGCAACAAAGTTGATCTTCGAGGTGATGTATGTGTTCGCTAAATGTACTTTTTGCATTGCATTTATGTTCCGCAAAACATATTGCTGTGTGCTAGCTCTAATTTTTTCCAGCAGTCTTCTGTAGTTGAGGGCGGCACTGTTGTTGATATTGCGCGTGAATTCGATTCCGAGGGTTTTGCGTTTGTCCACAAGTTTTATGTGTTCGGTTCGAAATTCTATCCCTCGCCCGATGTTCAAAATTCTTGACTTTTTCTGGTTGAGTTTGGCCCCTGACGCGGCTTCATATCGAGATACAATGCGAAGTGCGGTCGCTAGCTCGCTTTCGTCTGTCACTATACAACTGACGTCATCAGCGTACGCGTGGCAGACTATTTTCTGACCATGTAGCCGCAATCCTCGGAGTTCTTGGGTGAGCGTGAACAGGAGAGGTTCAAGCGCTAATGCAAAAAGTGCCATAGACATGGGGCATCCCTGACGGACCGAGCTCTTTATAGCGATCGGCCTGCTGAGTTGTCCGTTGATACTGATTTTGGACGTACCGCTAGTCAGTAGGTTCTTAATCGTGGTTACAACTTCTTGTGGCAAATGGGCTTCTGTTAATATTCTAAAAAGATATGAATGGTTGACCGCATCGAAAGCTTTGGCAAAGTCGAAGGATACGATAGCACATCTGATATCACAAGCATCTGCGGTTGCGATAATATCGCGGTAGTCGCTTAATGTGTGATACATAGTTCTGTTTTTCCCCACACCTGTTTGATAGGCTCCCGTTATGGTCGTGATGACTGAATTTAATCTTTGCATTATTATTCTTGCAAAAATTTTATAGTCACTATTTAATAGTGTTATGGGTCTAAAGTTTTCGATAGTCTTCCCTCCTGAAGTTTTAGGGACTAAGACCACGGTGCCTTCACAAAATTCTGTCGGAATTGCGTTCATATTCGTTAGTTCATTACATACTAATGTCATCTTACTGGCTAACTGCTGTCGGAACGTTTGATATAGTTCCGCAGGTAGGCCATCAGGGCCTGGGGACTTATTTTTCGGGCTTCTTTGAATAGCGTCTATGACCTCTTCTTCTGTTATCTCTGCTGCGAGTTCTTCCGCGTCCTCAGGGCTCAGTCTTCCTGACAAATTCGACGTGATGGTTTCCTGCGCTATTTCGTCTGTTGGTTTATCTGCTAATAGTGCTGTAAAATGTTTGTGCACTTCTTCTCTTATTTCCACTTGTTCTGTCAATAGTCTTCCGTCAGTAGTTTTCAATTCCGCTAAAATTTTTAGTTTGTCCGCTTGACTTCCTGTATGACATGAAACATAGACGTCGTTTCCTCTTGTGTCGTATTTTGCAGTCGCGTTCGAACTTTGCATCCTTCAAGTTGTTGTCGCTTCAGCGTTAATAATTTGGCTTGTATTCGTTTTATCTGTCTGTAATTTTCGATTATAGTTGCATCTTGGCTATATAATTCTCGCAAACATTGGAAATAAAATTCAACAGTCTTCTTCTGCCATGCACTTTTTTCGCGAGAGTAAGTTTTTAAAGTTTTTATTATCGCCGGCTTGGCACATTTTATCCACCAAATAACAGCGGAGTTGTATCTTGAGAACTTCCTCTCAAAGTCTGCCCACGTATTACAGAAGGCTGCGCGGCATTCTGCATCGGAAAGATGAGAAACGTTTAGTTTCCACGATCCTTTCCCTCTGTAGGTCCCCTGTTTTGCAAGATTTATAGTGCATATGTACGCTACGTGGTCAGAGAATATGGTAGGCCATCTCTCAGATTGTAAAATGTGGCCTCGCAGATTGGATGTTACATAAATTCTATCAATACGGCTGGCAGAGTGACCAGTCACATGGGTGAAACCGGGTCTATCACCGTGTTTTTCCTCCCACGTATCAATGAACTTTAAGTCTCGTACGATCGTCTCTAACTCAACTGACTTATTAAAATTGGGCGTCTGGTCCTTCGGACTAAGGACGCAGTTAAAATCACCTGCAAAAATTGTTTGTGCGGATCGTGGTAAAAGGAGAGGAACTATGTTTTCCTTGAAAAACTGTGCTCTTAGGCATTTATTTCCTGTTCCAGAGGGAGCATAAACGTTAATAAATCGAGTACTGTTCACAGTAAAAGCTATACCTCGGCTGTTCGGCAGTTTCTCGACATTTTCAGTTCGTATCCCTTCTTTAGTAATTATTGTCGTACCAAGGCCATTGCCCAGTCCGGGGTTCATTATGACGTTGTAGCCAGTGATGCGATGTAAAGGAATCTCCTTTACCTCTTGCAAACATACTATGTCAATATCGGCTGCGTACAAAAAGTCTTGGAGATTTCGCAATTTTAGCGCGCTACTGATTTTGTTAATATTGAGAGTCGCAATTCTATACGCCTGAAGAGATGTCATGTTTGATAGGTCTTCCTCACTGTTTGTGTTGTCATGTTACGATGTTGGGCATTTCGCTTTAATAGAATTCCGGGTCGTCCTGGGGCAGGATTGCATTCGGGACGTCATTTTGCGGATGCTGGGACTCCACCAATCCGGATGCGGACGACGCCCCTCCGGTATCTTCTCTATGTTCCGCCATCTCTGTATCATAAGTGCAGGCGTCAACCTCGGCTGCCCACTCTTTCGAGGTTTGATGTTTGTTCACGTCTTCTTGTGTATTTCCTGACAAGGTTTTCTCTCTAACTTCGTCATAATCCATCATCTCGGTACATTTTATTGCGGTCACAATCTCACGGTCTTGTTCGGTGATGGCTGTTTTAGATTTCTTCGTAATTTGTCGTTTTGCGGAAGTGATTTCTTGCGAATTTGCAGTCAGTGTTTGGGCAATCATTTTTGCTTTTTCACGCAGAATTTGTGCGTTTTTTGCGGCTCCCTGATGAGCTCTCCTGCGTTTTTTGTGCGTCTTTGGGGACGAGTCTGTATTCTGAATGTCATCGGTCTCAGATGTCTCTACGAGGCTGTCCTTGGGATTGACACATTCGGCTCGACATTTGTCGAGTCTTTCTTCCGTGTGGTCGGTCTCATGATGTTCTGTATGTTGACTACCGTCTTGGTCGGTTGGGGTGGCCATGGGGGTAGGTTCTGCAATAACGGCTTTCATAGATTCCGTTACGTCGTTGAGGTCACCTTCTTCTTGTATGTAGGATCTCCCTTCTTTAACAGCGGAGTCATTCTGTGAGGTGTGTTGGCCACTATCTCCATCCTTGTTAGCAGAGATTAGATGTGGCCTCGATGATCATAGATTCTATAGGTGTGGTGGTTTCCTTTGAGTCAATGTCGTCTATTAGTGTCGGATCTACGTTTGGTTCCGGTTGGACGTTTGCGCGGACTGCCGCGATGTACGTCACAGGTAACTTGGATGTCGCGCTTGGCCCGTCCCTCTCTCCTGTTGGTAACTGCGCCACACGCCGCTGAACGCACTGGGCACGAACGTGTTCTGTCGACCCGCAGGCTGCGCACGTTCTCGGTTGTCCGTCGTACATCACTATAGCTCTATACCCACAAACAGTGATGTACGCGGGGATGTGCTTCAGCAAATCTATTTTTACTTGCCGTACACCGTTCAAAACCGGGAATTTATGAAAACTAGACCACTTTTCGGCGACGTTACTAATAACAGTTCCGTATTCCCGTAGTTTGACATTGATTTGTTCCGCTGATATTTCGAACGGTAACTCAAAAATCCTTAGAGTTCGTATACCCAGTCCTGCATGCGTGACTCGAACTGTTCCTACATTACCATCGGAATGTTTGAATTTCAAAGTGCCGCCACAGGATGCAACTACTTGTTCACATTTTTCTGAGCTCGTCAACTTCAAGTACACAGTACTACTAACTATCGACAGGTGTATTCCAATCAGGTCATCCGCGGAAAGTTTCAATTCCTCTTCTACAAAATTCTCAACTTCAAATGATCGAGGTCGTACAAAGTTCGGGTCGAAACTTATTTTCAATGTATCCTTTCGTAGTTGTTGATCCATTACGCCATTCTGTTTCTATATTAACGTGGAGAATATAGGACGCTTAAAGCGTACACTTACCACACAGCGCTCGGCCACCAGCAGCGAGGATGTAAACAACAGCGTCCGCACAGCACGGCCGCCTCGCGCGGAATGTGCTATCCCGACACTATTCACGGTGCCGCCTCACAACTTCACTTCCGCCAGTACCTCGACTCCTACTTTCCAAACTTCACAGAAGCTCTCCTGCAAACACGCAAGACTAGCACTCGTGGAAGAAAGGATATAGTGGAGACATGGCATAGCCACAGCCTAAGGGATGTTTCCAGAATAAAACTTCACTCTTCAGCGGAGTGTGCGCTGATATGAAACTTCCTGGCAGATTAAAATTGTGTGCCGGAACCGGGACTCGAACCTGGGACCTTCGCCTTTTTGCGGGCAAGCGCACTACCGACTGTGCTATCTCGACACGATTCACGATGCCGCCTCACAACTTCACTTCCGCCAGTACCTCGCCTCCTACTTTCCAAACTTCACAGAAGCTCTCCTGCAAACACGCAAGACTAGCACTCCTGGAAGAAAGAATATGGTGGAGACATGGCTTAGCCACAGCGTAAGGGATGTTTCCAGAATGAAACTTCACTCTGCAGCGGAGTGTGCGCTGATATGAAACTTCCTGGCAGATTAAAATTGTGTGCCGGAACCGGGTCTTGAACCTGGGACCTTTGCCTTTCGCGGGCAAGCGCACTACCGACTGTGCTATCCCGACACGATTCACGATGCCGCCTCACAACTTCACTTCCGCCAGTACCTCGCCTCCTACATTCCAAACTTCACAGAATCTCTCCTGCAAACACGCAAGACTAGCACTCCTGGAAGAAAGGATATGGTGAAGACATGTCTTAGCCACAGCCTAAGGGATGTTTCAAGAATGAAACTTCACTCTGCAGCGGAGTGTGCGCTGATATGAAACTTCCTGGCAGATTAAAATTGTGTGCCGGAACCGGGACTCGTACCTGGGAACTTTGCCTTTCGCGGGCAGGCCCACAACCGACTGTGTTATCCCGACACGATTCACGATGCCGCCTCACAACTTCACTTCCGCAAGTACCTCGCCTCCTACATTCCAAACTTCACAGAATCTCTCCTGCAAACACGCAAGACTAGCACTCGTGGAAGAAAGGATATGGTGGAGACATGGCTTAGCCACAGCCTAAGGGATGTTTCCAGAATGAAACTTCACTCTGCAGCGGAGTGTGCGCTGATATGAAACTTCCTGGCAGATTAAAATTGTGTGCTGGAACCGGGACTCGAACCTAGGACCTTTGTCTTTCGCAGGCAAGCGCTCTACCGACTATGCTATCCCGACACGATTCACGATGCCGCCTCACAACTTCACTTCCACCAGTACCTCGCCTCCTACTATCCAAACTTCACAGAAAATCTCCTGCAAACACACAAGACTAGCACTCCTCGAAGAAAGGATATGGTGGAGACATGGCTTAGCGACAGCCTAAGGGATGTTCCAGAATGAAACTTCACTCTGCAGCGGAGTGTGCGCTGATATGAAACTTCCTGGCAGATTAAAATTGTGTGCCGGAACCGGGACTCGAACCTGGGACCTTTGCCTTTCGCGGGCAAGCGCACTACCGACTGTGCTATCCCGACGCGATTCACGATGCCGCCTCACAACTTCACTTCGGCCAGTACCTCGCCTCCTACATTCCAAACTTCACAGAATCTCTCCTGCAAACACGCAAGACTAGCACTCCTGGAAGAAAGGATATGGTGAAGACATATCTTAGGCACAGCCTAAGGGATGTTTCAAGAATGAAACTTCACCCTGCAGCGGAGTGTGCGCTGATATGAAACTTCCTGGCAGATTAAAATTGTGTGCCGGAACCGGGACTCGAACCTGGGACCTTTGCCTTTCGCGGGCAGGCCCACTACCGACTGTGTTATCCCGACACGATTCACGATGCTGCCTCACAACTTCACTTCCGCCAGTACCTCGCCTCCTACTTTCCAAACTTCACAGAAGCTCTCCTGCAAAAACGCAAGACTAGCACTTTTTTTTTTTTTTTTTTTTTTTTTCTTTTTTTTTTTTTTTTTTTTTTTTTTTTTTTTTTTTTGTTTTTTTAAATATCAATTAAATACAATGAAAGAATCTCTTTTTTTTTTTTTTTTTTTTTTTTTTTTTTTTTTTTTTTTTTTTTTTTTTTTTTTTTAAATCACTGTCTATGTTCCACGTGCCTGAGTTCTTTGATGCTTGTCAGTATCAGGCCGTCAGACGCTATCAGACAAGTTAACTTTTCCTTTTCATCCAATACCTTTCTTGCCAAAGGCTATATGTAGCATATTACCAAACTGTTTCTGGTGATTCCTGTACTTTCGTATTTTTTGATATTCATTTTCCAGATACATTTTAAATTCAATGAAATGATCTTCTCCAAGGTTGTTAAAAACATAGCTAATAAATTTACCTAGTAACCAGATAACAGCATTATTTTTGGTTTCGGGGTAGAATTTTATATCCGGTTTGTCCAGTATTGTTGTACACATATTCTTGGCCGCATACCTAGTAATTAAGATGATTTTCTCCTTCGTCCAATTCCAATACTGTAGTCGGTTCCCGCAAGTATAGCGATGTTGTAGTGTGTCATTTAACTGACAAGTGTTGCAGAGGGCAGTAGGACACAGTCCTATTGCATGGAGTCTGGCGTTGGTGCTGATTAAATTATTCACAACTTTGTACCAAGCTGATTTGACGTCCGTCGATAATACCCTACTGTTTATGTTTTTCCATATTACATCCCATTGCACCCCGCTATACTGTCTTTCAATTTTATTTATCCCTTCGTGTTTCTTGTGTTCTTCCAGAATCGCCTTTGTAGTAATGTTCTTGTTATTAATGAGCTCACTACCAAGGTAGCTTTTGACCAGGTAGTATTCCCTGACGTGTTTCAGTTGAAAATTTATTTTCCCGACATTTACCGGTGGTTCAATGCTTGCTGGTCTGACAGCGTCAAAAAGTGTCGCCGTAATACCTTCCGGGAAATCCACTATTATTGCAGTAGTTCTTTTGATGTAAAGAGCTGTAGCTTTGGTCGAAATAGCAGTTAAGGCCATACCTCCGTGTGTAATGTCCAGTGTTACTGTTCTAACGTCCACTCTGAAAATTTCCCCTTTCCAGAGAAAGTTGGTAAGTCTGGACATGATAGATTTGGCTATCATTTTTGGAATGGGGAAAATTTGTGCCATGAAGAATGCTTTCGATAGGATACATGTATTTATGTACTTCACTCTTTGGAATTGATCCATGTTACGAAGGGAATTGTCAATTAGCGCACCTTGAATTTTCACGGAAATATCTCTCCAGTTGTTAGCTATCATCTTTAAGATGGAAGCAGACAGCTTAACTCCAATCGTCTTATGTTCCACAGATTTTTCCGCCCAACCGATGTGAACATGCTCAAGGCCTTGAATATTCAAAAATTTACTCTTAGCGGTATTTATTTTCGCTCCCGAAACTGAGCAGTACCGTTCCAGCTCCACCTCCAGACTGGTTACATCATCTGCGTTCCGAACAACCACCCCTACGTCATCTGCGTAAGCACCAATCACAGTTTTGTGGCCTGCAAGCGTTAATCCAGTAAGAGTAGTCTGTACTCGATGTAGAAAAGGTTCGAGTGATATGACAAACAGTAGCATCGAGAGGGGGCTGCCTTGGGGGATGCCTCTCCTGATCTGTATTGGTTTTGTTAACTGACAATTAACAGAAACATGAGCTGTTAAACCCATTACTACATTTTTAATTACATCAACAACTTTGGGAGTGAAGCCCATCCTAGTCATAGTCTCTGACAAATACCTGTGGTTAACGACGTCAAATGCCTTATTAAAATCAATAAATAGCAGGCCACACCTTAATTTAGTTGCACAAGCCAGAGCTATCACATCTCGATACTGAGCTGCCGTTTGAAAAATTGTCCTCCCGTAAGAACAGGTTTGATAGCTGCCAATTAAATTACCAGTGAGTGGGATCAATCTTTTATGGATAGCTCGTGCGACTATCTTGTAGTCGGAGTTGAGTAAAGAGATGGGTCGAAGGTTGTTGATCTGTTTACATCCTCTGTTCTTCGGAATTAGCACGATTTTACATTCTTTAAATTCTAACGGAACGGACTTGCCGTGTAATACTTCATTTACTATTTCTGTTATTTTGTCTCCTATCAAGCTCCAGTATCGATCATAAAATTCAATGGGCAGCCCGTCGGGACCTGCAGATTTTTTTGTTGGAGAGTGTCTTACGATGTCTAACACATCTTCTGTACTAAAATGTCGAACCACAGCGTCATTATCTTCGAGAGTTATTGCTGTAGGAAAAGCATCAAAAAACTCACCGTAGTCATCTTCATTTGTATCACCAGCACCGTAAGTGTCTTCATAGTACTGGTGTAAGGCATTTACGATGTCATTCTGAGTATTAAGAATCCTGCCATCTTCACACTTGAGTTCCTCCATGAAAGTTTTCCTTCTGTGCTTAGCATGCTTAATAAGATGATATAATGCAGTAGATTCTTCTTCACCAATGGAGTTAACTTTAGATTTTATTTTGAGGCCCTCCAGCTCCTGTCTCTTAAGACCGATTAATTTAGCCTTTATTTTTTTGATATCTTGTAGTCTATTGTTCACAGCATCCACTTGATTATACAAATCTCGTAACACTCCATAGTAAAATTCCATTGTGTCTTTTATCTGTTTTCTCCTCTCGATACTAAAACACATTAAAACTTTCCGCAACTTTGGTTTCGTTCGTCGTGTCCACCACTCTATCACACTCGAGTAATTTTGTAGCGAACGTAAACACAGTTGCCATGCCTCCGTTATAGCTTCCTCTAGTTCACTGTCTGTTAGCAAGGATGTATTTAAGTGCCACTGATTCCTAAATCGGCGACTTGGTTGAGGTTTCAGATTTATACATGCAAGAACAGCACTGTGGTCGGAAAAGATAGCAGGGATTGTTTCAACTGTTAACAAACTAGGAACGAGGCTACTGGAGACATATATTCTGTCTATCCTGCTACAAGAAACCTGAGTGATGTAGGTAAACTTGACTAGAGTTGGAAACTTAACTTCCCAAGCATCTTCCATCTTCAGATCATTTACAAGTTTTTTAAGTTCATTACAAAAATTAAAATTTGGCATTTGGTCCTTACGGTTAAGTACGCAGTTAAAATCACCTCCTAGTATTAGATGTTGCGGGTCTTTTCTAAGCAAATAAATAATATCGTCCTTATAAAATGCAGATCTTTGTGAACGATACGAACTTCCGGAGGGAGCATATATATTTACTACTGAGACACCTTGAATATCCACACCAATGCCTCTTCCTGATTCGAGTTGTTCAACGTTTGTCACCGGAATCCCTTCTCGCACTAAAATTGCTGTGCCTGAGTGCAATTCAGGTGCGTAATTTACTACAGCAACGTAACCTGCTATCTCAATTTGAGGCAAAGCCACCTCTTGTAGAAGAGCAATGTCTGTGCTGGAATCATATAAAAATTGCTTCAGTGCAGCTAGTTTAGTATCCGATTGAATCTTATTTACATTGATAGTAGTAACGTTAAAAGCCTGTAACATTTCAAGTGCCGATGTAAGATGACAAGGAGTATATGAAGACAATACTATTTGTAAAACCAAACATTGAAAAACGGCTTGTACAGAACTGGAAAACAAGTGAATATAAATTATAGCAGATTAAGAGTAACACAATTATAGACTTCCTACTAACACGCCCAGTTGGACGAAATTTTCCCATTAGTCGTTACTTTTGTGTGTGGGGGGGGGGGAGGATCGTCCAGTTTGTTATAATTCTCGGGTGCAAGTCCCTCTCTCACAATTTCATAACGAATATTTTTAGGTTTGGTATCTGTTTTTTCTTGACTCGTATTCTTAGACTGCAAGTCGGTCTTCCCTACCTTTGACTTCCCTGGCGGTCGTGCAACGGAAAGATTCGGCTGTGGTTTAAGTCTGCGTCTTGTAAATTCATGAGTAGCAGGAGGCGTGTCAGAAGCCACCGCGCTCGCTGTTGTGGCTGCTGGCGGTCGGCCGTCAGTGGTGTGCGCGGTATCTCCCGCTTCATCGTGTTGCCGGACTTTGTTTTGGCAGTGCTGTTTGTCAACTTCTTCGGGCACGGCGGGCGGAAGCAACGGTTGTGCCTCGGCCGCGGCGCGCGGCGTTGTTATTGTTTCCGGGGTCACGGCCATCATATCAGCATCCACCGGTACTTCATTTGAAACGGCCTGCATTTCCGATTCCACCTGCATACTGTCATGTTGAACTACTGCCACTACATTTGATGGCCTAGGTTTCCTGGCCGCATGAGAATTTTTTGACAATTCCTCGTCTGAATAATCATCGACGTGTTCAAGAGGGCGTTTCTTTTTCTGTACTTCGGTTGCATTTACAGGAACTATAGGACTCGATGTCACAACTAACGGAGGGAAGTCTTTTTTAACAGAATCTTGGACTTCAGAAGGATTCGCATTAACTGCATCTGCTCCTGAACCCACAGTTGTATTGGAACCGAGAACCTCACTTAAGGTTAATTTGCGCCGCTGCATTAAGGTCGGTTTTAAGACAAAAACACGACGGGTGCAATCTTGCCGTAAGTGTCCGGGTTCGTTGCACACGTGACAGGTCGGTGTTTGGCCATTGTATATCACATGGGCTTTATATCCTTCGACTGTAATGTAAGACGGAATATTCGTCTTCACTTCCATTTCAACTTGTCGAACTCCACTAAAAGCCTGCAGTCGGTACTTGGTTCCCCATCTTTCGTTCACGACTTCTTTAACATCCCCAAACTTTGAAAGGGCCTCTTTAATCCGCTCATTATCAAGTTCAATGGGCAAATTTAAGACACGAACGGTTTTGAAATCAGCATCTGCACGCCTAATTGACACTTTGCTTTTAGTGCCGTCTCTGTGCGTAAATTCTACTTGATTACCAAAGGCAGCCCGTATTCTATCAACTTCTGATGGGCTATGAATTTTAAAAACAGGCAGTAGTTATCCGAGTCAAGCTGGATAGTATGTATATCATCATTACTGATGCCGATTACCTCAACAAGCCAGTCGTCAATCTCTAGCCGGGTAGGTTGCACTCGCCGGGTTTCCTTGTTGAAACTAAACACCAGATTATTCTTCCTGAGGTTTTTAGCCATGATGATCAGTTGCCGATGGATTTCGGGCAAAACCGGAAATCCGCAGAACGACGAATACTCGCCGTATTAACAGACGAAACACACACGAAACAAAAGTAGAATGACGCAACAGTAAATCACTATCACAATAACAACAAGCAGAACACAACAAGCACTGGCGTAAACACTATCTACGCGGAGCGGAAAGCAGAGACGTCCGAACGCGGCGAAAGCTCAAGCCAGACTTCGAAACTTGCAAGACTAGCACTCGTGGAAGAAAGGATATGGTGGAGACATGGCTTAGCCACAGTCTAAGGGATGTTTCCAGAATGAAACTTCACTCTGCAGCGGAGTGTGCGCTGATATGAAACTTCCTGGCAGATTAAAATTGTGTGCCGGAACCGGGAATCGAACCAGGGACCTTTGCCTTTCGCGGGCAAGCGCACTACCGACTGTGCTATCCCGACACTATTCACGATGCCGCCTCACAACTTCACTTCCGCCAGTACCTCGCCTCCTACTTTCCAAACTTCACAGAAGCTCTCCTGCAAACACGCAAGACTAGCACTCCTGGAAGAAAGGCTGTGGCTAAGCCATGTCTCCACCATATCCTTTCTTCCAGGAGTGCTAGTCTTGCGTGTTTGCAGGAGAGCTTCTGTGAAGTTTGGAAAGTAGGAGGCGAGGTACTGGCGGAAGTGAAGTTGTGAGGCGACATCGTGAATCGTGTCGGGATAGCACAGTCGGTAGTGCGCTTGCCCGCGAAAGGCAAAGGTCCCAGGTTCGAGTTCCGGTTCCGGCACACAATTATAATCTGCCAGGAAGTTTCATTTTTGAGATAGCTTTAAAAACATTTAAAATCGCGTTTTTATATACAAAGAATATTTTTGTAAAATTGAGTTTTTACAAAAACTACGACTATGTAGATCAACTCGAAAAGCCTAAACCTCTCTAAACACAAAATATAATCCAAACCGTTGTAGCCATTTCCGGGATACGCGAAATATAAATGTGTAAAGATTGCTCGTTTAAATACATAATATGTAAACTGTTTAAAAGACGTATATTCGTATGTATTGGCAGATGTGTATTTCGCTGCGTTTTGTTTCTGTCATCTGTAATTCGTGAATAGGGTAATAATTAATGGCTCACCATCTTCGTTCTGTGCTTTCTTTGTTCACACGCTTATTCGGCACGATTCGCTACTTGCTTTCGAATCATGAATGATTGGATGTTGAAATCGTCACGAGACAGGCGATTCTTTCGAATGACAATTCGTACCCCCTCTTGACATCTCTCCTTCATTCGGCACGATTCGGCAGTCGCCCTCGAATCATGAATCGTTGAAACTTACAATCGTCACGAAAAGGACGATTGATTCTTTTGAACGACGATTCGTCCGAATCACGATTCGATTCTTACGATTCTTTATTTGTATTCGTTCAGATGAACGACTCATTCACGAATCGCCACAACTCTAGTATCTGCCGCTCCGTGACAGAGAACAGACGTTCGTATGCGGTCCGCGGAGTACCCAAACAATATATCTGACAAAGTGTTATTACAAAGTGAGTGTAAAAGGTGTTAAAAGTGCTACAAATGAAAAGTATAAATGAAACCAGTGTTTAAGTGTATCTAAGTTAAGTATAAACAGATATTGAGCATCTATTCGTTCGTTCTGCTGAGGCAGAAATTCGTTACGTGTTCGGTGTCCGTCCAGACGTCGCTATTCGCGAGGTATATCTGCATACTGCCGGCCGCGGTGGCCGAGGGGACTGAGGCGCTTCAGTCACGGGTTGCACGGCCACTACGGTCGGGGGTTCGAATCCCCGATACTTGTGCCGTCCTTAGTCTTAGTTAGTTCATAAGTAGTTTGTAAGCTTAGGGACTGATGACCCCGTAGTTAAGTACCATAGACTATACAAACATTTGAACATTTTTTCTGCATATTGCTAACAAGCTGCCAAAAGGAGGAGCCAGAAAAAATAATTCCTGTATTAATGAAAACCTGGTAATTAGCACATTGTAAAGGATCTATTGCCGAGCTACAGTGATGCACATTGCTGGACTTAACGATTAAGGTAAGTTGCATGTTATTTTGTTGTAATTAATGTAGATGCATGTCTGACTCTTATCAAAATATATGAAATTTGATGATACGTGTTCCATATTATTTGTAACAAGTAGTTACCTAATCTTCCCAAAATAACAAAGCTTATGAATGTTTAATGAACAAAGTGTTCAAAATTCAAAGTCAAGTATTTAAAAGTAACTAAAGAAGAGAGAGAAAAGTTAACGTAATAGCGAAAGTCAGTGATAAACTATTTCATTGTGACAAATTTTGATTTACGTAACAGTGATAGAATTTTTACTTAATCAATATTTGAAAACGATCATTTTGAAAGTGAGAGAGTTCACGTAAAGATAGAAGCAGTGTTAATAATTTGATTGATACTATTTTGTTAAACTCGGCAATGCATGATCTTAGACAGTTGTATGCCAGAGTTACGATACTAAGTTAATCAACACTTCAATATAATAGAAATCAAACATTAATATAGAAATAATTACTTAAGATTTTATTAATTTGCATATTTCATGAATAACAGATTTCTCAAACTGAGTTCAACAATAGTTACCACCGCCACATCTATTCTATAAAGAACCATACTGTTACAATTATCGTATGCATTTATCTATCAAGCCTGAATTACGTAAATTTTACAGTTTTCCTAAAAGAATTAATTTTTATTAAATATTGACTTCAGTGGTTGGACTGCACCCACTTGTCAACCACTTTGTACTGAAATTATTACTGTTACAATTTTCAAAATTATTACTACCACTGTCGTACTAATTAAGTCGTACGCATTGCACATACGCGGTAGTTCATTTTTAGTTATCACTGTGTGCACAGTCTCTGTTGGAGATTTTGTAAGTAAGGGGAAGGTGAGTGATCTTTTGAAAAGTTTCTAAGGTAGGGTCATAGTCTTTGTTAACCACACAAAATTGCTTTGCAAATTATTTCAAAATTTAATTATACCATTTGCATTAATTACGAGTTTAACGTAGATTACCACGAAATTAAGATCAGGTTTGTTACGCCACGCAAACAATATTACGACAGCAACACATTTATTAACACGCAATCAACATTTATTATCTCTTTCCACCAACACCTCGATCAAAATAAAAAAATAAAAAAATAAAAGCATACCTTACACAGTAAACGTAATCCTTTTGAAGTCAATAATCAATGCATTTGGATATAGCTCACGCATTAGTATTCAGTAACAGTCGTGCTGACTAGATTTCTCGCAGAGAAAACCATTACGTAATTAGAGATGAAACATTAACTAATCATGGACGATAAGAGCGGCAACAAATTTGTCGCGAACCTCAAACTCAGGTTTTACTTCCGGAAACCAAAATGTTTATGGCCAGACTAGTATTTGAGCCTCTCTTTCGAAAAAATACGATTTCCATATTTCACTGTGTTTTCGTGAGAAATGCCTGACTAAAATGGACCTGTTTCTCTCGTGTCCTGAGAAGAAGTAGGAAAGCATTCTTTCTTCATCGACAAGACGTTTCCTCGATAGCTGCAATCTAAGGGCGAATTTTACATTCTGCACGGAAACTCAGACTAGTGAAACCCCGAATAACAAAGTTAAATGGAAAAATTCTCCTGGCATTAATAAATAGATTCTTCTTAGTTCCAAACATGCGATCATGAAGTGTGACTCATGCAGATGTGCTAGTGAGATGCTGTCAAGCAGTCTAACGTCTCCGAGTCCAAACCTAAGGAACGACCGACAGAGTGTTAGCAGTCCAGGAGGGACTACCGAACTGCTGTTTGCTGAAAGGGCGGGTACCGTTTTTGTAAGAACTCGCCACGCTTCTAGAAGTTTCCTTCTGATGTACACAGCACGCAGTTGTGAGAGTTCATCACGAGGCGTTTATTCCCTGTGCTGGGCCTGGTCTCGCGCCAGCTCGGACGCGCTCCTTCCCTTGTGTGTTTAGAATGTGTGCCGAGCGCGGGCGAGCAGTCGCCGCTAGAGTACACCGTTGTGTAATGGCTCCCGTTGCTTACACAAGCCAGCTCCCAAAGCCAACACAATTTTAATGCCCCATTACTTCCCTTAATATTTGGTACCACGGCAACTTGACGAACGCAACGTGTGTTTCATGCTTCTCCACATGCTGTTTTATGCTAAGCAGTCATTCAAAATCTGATGCGATACGTTTGATTAACGATATCTGTTATTTAGAAGAGGTTACTATAACGATATGGCATAATTATGGACTTTTATGCTGTGATGAAGTTTATTAATCGTTACCTGTTGGGATAGTGAATTTGCCGGCCGCGGTGGCCGAGGAGACTGAGACGCTCCAGTCACGGTCTGCACGGCCACTACGGTCGGGGGTTCGAATCCCCCCTCGAGCATGGATATTTGTGCCGTCCTTAGTTGTAAGTAGTTCCTAAGTAGTTTGTAAGTTTAGGGACTGATGACCCCGTAGTTAAGTCCCATAGACTCTACAAACATTTGAACATTTGATAGTGAATTTAGCTGCGTGTCATGCATTTCATAATTAACGTCGACAATCGACTTAGAAATATTATATGGGGAGTGTCTTTTGGTGCGGCAGTGAAAAAAGAATAATGACAAACAAAGAAGAAGGCTTCTAAAATGTGTACGGGGAGATACATAGAAGCAATAGGGTGGAAGGCTAACTTAAAAATAAATAAATAAAAAAGAAAAAGAAAAAAGAAAAAAAAGGAGATACTGAGGAAAGTGGGAGAGTGGCAACAGTAAATGCGTATAATAAAAATGAAGACTTGCGAGATTCAGGCAACAAAAGTGTTAGAAGCGAATAAGACAAAAAGAAATGTCCATATGTTCAAATGTTTGTAAAGCTTATGGGACTTAACTACGAGGTCATCAGTTCCTAAACTGACAAACTACTTATGAACTACTTACGAACTAGGACGGCACAAATGTCCATGCCCGAGGGGGGGATTCGAACCCCCGACCGTAGTGGCCGTGTAGACCGTGACTGAAGCGCCTCAGTCCCTCGGCCACCGCAGCCGGCCAAAAACAAATGACAATATCACTATATGTCACTGAAAAATATAGAAAGAGCCCCAACGTGCTCCCAAAAAATTATAACATCTCGTAACTTTTCCCCCAGAGGCCAACAGTGTCATTTATGTTGTAAGATACAGTCTGATTAAAATACTAGTGAAGTGTTACATAATTTATTGGATAGGTCACAACTATAATTTTACCGCGAGTCAGTGTCGTTCTTTCCGCCACAAAAGATACCTTGCTGTTTATTTTATTCCCTCTCTGCGAAAGAATGACCTTGTCTGTTTTGCTCGTTCCGTTATATTGGAAGGACGAGTGTACTCCCGCTCCTGTATTTTCCACATTTTTAATGTATGCCTGTTTCCGAGATTAATGTAAATAAATTGAGTTAAAATTACCTTTCGAAATGTTTATTAATTGTTTTTTCAATCACATCCTTTCCCAATTGTCGCATTCATGTCAGAGTGCTTAGTCTTATCGTGACTCGCACGTCATTATGAGATGTTCATGTACAATACGTTATAATATTTCGTGAATAATGCAGCAATTGCCTATTTCTCATTTACAATATCGGTATAACCTGCAAACGTTGCTTTCTGCTGCAAATTAATTTCCTTTTCGAAGTCCGAAAGGTATTTATGAAAAAAAAATTTCTAAGTTCAATTGCTACGATTTGATCTCGAACATTTTATTCGTTCTATTGTGCATGATACAACAATATTAACTGATATGGGTCACTCTAGGAAGAAGTTAAGAATGTTAAGATATCAACTCTACAGCTTAATCGACGACAAATGTTGCAGAAGCAGTATCTTCTGGAGCAATGAGGTAACTTTATTCCTAATTTTTGTAGTACTACTAGCCGGCTTATCTACGAACTTCATGTTCAAATGATGTACCAATTGTAATCAGTTATCAGTTTTAGGCCTGATTTATAATTCAACAATTGATTTTCAAAATTTTATTCGTGATGTTTCGCTTAGTCTTGGACTTAAAAAACATCCGTAAACAAACGCATTCGAACAGGCAGGGCATTAAACTTGCTAGCTGACGTTTGTCCTGTGTCGCTACAGTGTTGCCACATCTACGTCGACAATCATTCGCTTGTTGGCGACACACTGACATATAGGTTATACTTCCCATATGTTGTTGTCTAACGCGAATCAACATTCCAAGCGACCGCTGCCAGCTGTGTTGGAAATGCGATACCTGATTTTACCTGACCTCCAGCTGACCAACGTCATCTCAGTTATGTCAGCTACGTTTCCAACTAATATAGTAACTTTATTCTGGCATTGCATATCCATGACTTATTTTCAATAGAACAGTGAATTTTACGAGACCAGCTGGTGCTAATCTATTTACGGAATGTGTTAACAAGAAGTGCTGCAGTCGGCCAACGAAAGCTTCTCGAAGTACCAGCACGTGGACGATACTTTTGTGATATTGAATTACTTTGAAGATGTGGCCTGCCAAGCTTATTCTCCTCGCTTTCAGTTTTTAAGCTATGTACGGCTGCCTCATCAGTTCATACAATTCTTGGTTTTGTTCTACGTCTCCGTGCGTTCCATTCCTGGACAGACGCAATGATATAGACACAGAGAAGCACCGCAATAATTTGAATATGAAAGAAAAATGTTTAAAATTAAATAAGACATGGGGGTCTTCTTCGCACCATCGATTACCTGTAATCGGGAGAGGTGACGCTGCTCAGAGATAACTGTATAGATGGCAGTGTGAGGCAAGTGGTGGCGCCCTATATGTGTTCTATATAAGCGGGACCTACAGGGATGCGAAATTTTGGGTTTTTCCCCAGATTTAGGACGATTTTTTTTCAGGGGGGAGGGGCAAAAAAGGAGGGAAGAAGAAACGTCAGGGAGATTTAAAGGGCTAATGAGAAATTGTAGTGGGCTTTTTTGGGAAGGGGGGGGTGGGCAGAACTTGTACAGAATTATTGCAAGAGGAGGTAGCAGGAGTACTACAGTAATGCACAGTAACGTCAGAGCACTGAAGTAGGAAACAAAGCTAACTGAAATATTTATTTACTTCCGGAAAAACTATTCCCCTATGAGAAGTATTGTTTATTCCTTTGTTTGGAATTTCAAGTAAAGTTTCGAAAACTGCCCATATAAAATTTTTCTATAATCGCAACCAAAGCCTCTATCACCATACAGACCCACAGTACTGTCCCATAATGACTTTGCCTTGTTTCCTTTCTGCAAATCAGTACGGCACCAAGTCTTCCGATCGCTTTCATTCAGAACAAGGGGTCTGCACGCAATGTAAAGCTATACACACATTTGATTCAAACTCTTACAAAAGAACTGGTCACCAGTCTGCACTAGTTTCGACACGGTATTACATGCGTTTCAGCGTATATTCTCTCCTCTGCTTATCTCATTGTATGATGGTTATCTTACGTTCTGAATCACAAAATGTAAAATCAAAATTTCAATTATTTTATTAATTTATAGTGCAGTCCTACAGAAAGAAATTACTATTAAAAGTGTTGATTGAGGAGCTGAATGGTTATGCTACTAATTTCCCAACAGTTTTCACTTATGTAATATTGTATAGACGTGGGGGTGCGTTCCTCTGGGTATA
Source organism: Locusta migratoria (assembly GCA_026315105.1). NCBI lineage: Eukaryota > Metazoa > Arthropoda > Insecta > Orthoptera > Acrididae > Locusta > Locusta migratoria. The sequence goes on from CM048747.1 coordinate 434,445,922, forward strand.
TATTTTAGTCCTGTTGCACGCCAGCTCTGTAGTAGGAGTATGGCGGTGAAATTCTCTAAGTCTTGGGTTGATTGCTGTGGAAACGTTACGGGTGGGTCAACAGAACGGGGAAGGGAAACAGTAGTTACCTTGCGTCATAGTTACTGGGTCAAGATGACAGGAATGGACGCGCAAGCGCCGGACTAAATAGCGGAATTTAAATGAAACATTACGCCCCTCGGTATCACGTCACTTCGTTACGTGAGGAAACAATGCCAAAGTCTAACGCAACAACGCGTATCCAGAGCCTTCTGGAACCACCAGATAACCTGTTAAGCGAACTCGGCAAGATATAAAACGCCGACACATTCGTATGACAGGGCCAATATGGTCATGACTGCATAGGAGAAATATCAGTTGCTTTACACACGCTATATATACTTCAGCACTAGAGTTCAAAATCAGTCAATCTGACTAATGGATGGCTTACCCTTTCCTGACATGTACTAACACCGGTACAAAGTCTGATCTAGAACTACAACATTCTTCCACATCAGCTGACAACCGGCGGGATAGAGACTTCTGAGTAATTTCAACTTCTGTACTACAACCGACTACGGATACTGAGGAAGAATGTGAGAGGACTTCCATGACCTGCACATCGAAACCTCAGCGTTCCTAGGAGAGACGCCTACCTGCCTGTAGGCCAGGAGTCAGCGCACATCACGACCACACAACCGTCAAAGCGGTCCTGTAAGCGGATGACGCAAGAGAGGACTTAGGGTGGGGAACGAGAACCACCAGACGAGACATGTGAATCTCTCATTCCGCTGTCAGCGCACAGTACGTCGGAAGCCCGGCGACGTCATCGGTCGCCTGGAGTAAGCAACAATGTGTGCCACTTCAGAATAAATGTTTTAGTGAATAATATTCTTTCATTACGCCAAAGGCGACACCAGGACCGCCGCTACGTCTTCTTGCAGGGCATACCGTGGCTGTTAGGAGTCTGGCCTCCTGACAAATTACCAGCTCTCCAACATCAAATGAGTGGCCGCCCACAAAGAGGCGCGCCAGCAACCGCTCGAGCCCCTGTAGTTTTTAATATATGTATAAGTAAAATAGGGAGGAACAGAGAGAGAGAGAGGGAGAGAGAGAGAGTCAGAGGTATGAAAAACCTTTTTGAAAATTGGTCATAGCCCCCTCCCCTCCCCGGTGGCCTTATTAGGGGTTTTTCTTTTGATATAGGGGAATTTTGTGGTACATTTATGGGGAATCTTAGTGGTAGAGTTGGCAACTCTGACAGTGCCTAGCAGCTACTTCGGCGACATCCTATACCACGCGGTGCTGCGTCCTGTCCTCGTGTACGCCGCAGTCCTCTGGCCGAAACGAATCTGTAGTCCTTACAAACTGTTCAAAATGGCGCCCTAAGGCTTGTCCTCCACCGTCCCCCCGGTTTTCCCTTCGGTTCTCTCCATGACCTGGCAGAGGCCCCACGCCTCCAGGACTACATTAAGCGAACCGGTCGCGACCTCTACGACTCTACGGCAAGGCAAGTCGGTCCACCAGTCACCTGTTCCGAGTGCTGAGGCACAGGATCCAGCGCAAGGCGCAACCCGGTGGCCTCATCTACTGCTGCAGTAGGACGTTCCCTGAGTACCTAATACCCGAACACCATGAAGACAATCTGCAGTCAAGCCACACTCTACCAGATTTGGGAAGGGGGGGGGGGGGAAGTACGAATGTGCTGTGACCACCATCGTCCGTCGAGGATTGCAGAATCCGTCGTTCTGTTTTATGTGCGCCTAGCAGACAGTGTCGACTCACCTCGAAAGATGTTACCCACAGTACGCTGCGGAATGTCGGGAAATATGAAAGCTTAAATTTCCCGGCATAATGAATGCTCAAACAACGGAGGGATATACACATCTTTTGATTTAGAATGACAGAGGGTATTCCTGTTGAAATATCGGCGATGGTCGACGAGGTCACTGGCAACACACCCATAAGTTATTTGGACGAAACGTCAGGTATTTTATCCCTGAAGTTTTTATAAATGAAGACGCCAGCAGTGAAAGCATACATTTTAGTGGGACTCAAAAAATAAAGAATCACCACTGCTCTATATCAGCTCCGTTTATGCAGAATATATAAAGCAGTCAACAATAGGATGATTGGTTTGAACACCACAGTGCTTTACTAGGCATGGTCCTGTTTGGAGGTGGTATGCCGTTGCCTTCCTCCGACCTACGAACTGACTTACCCAGCCAGTTATAGGGGGACCTACAGTTTAACGTGGGTTCCGAACCACGGTGCTACTCAGTATTTTTCACATGAGCAATACTGCCAGAGGTGAAAGAAGTGGAAAGTGACAGATAAAAATCCTAGGACCTGGCGGGGATCGAACCCGCGACCTTTGGATTAGTAGTCTGGCACTCTACCACTATAAAGTTTATGTGTGAAAATGTTTACTGTTTTGTACTTTAAATGTGTTTGTTGTTTGTTTATCTGTTCCATGTACTATCGAGGTGATGCAATTCGCGGGAGCAGCGTCTTCGCAGCCGCAGCCGGAGCTGAATTGTTGGCCGCTATTTGTTCCGCGCCGAAGGCATCGAGGCGACGAGGATTGCTGCGCCTTGTTGATTTCAAAGCTTCATCGTCCCAGATAAAAAAAGAAACGTTGTGTACATTATTGCATTGTAAAAAGTTTTCAGTTTGTCGTTTGATGTCAGTGATGTCACAGCCTATGTCAAGTCATGATATGTAACGGATGTTACAATAAATCGATAAAGTGTTTAATTATGTGTGACGGCTTCTTGTACGTATGAAAGAGTATACGTGGAACTGTATTATTATTAAATGAAAGACAGATTTTTGAGTTTGGAAGCCTAAAGAAGAGTAATTTTCGTTTATAAAGATACATTCTTAGTTGAAGATATAGTATTCCAAACGGAGTAATTTAACAGGAAAGTTAACGGAAGATTTGACTTATCGTTTCCAATGTAATATTTATCGATCCTGTTACTAACGATCGATAGGATTCTGAACTGAATTTAACTAGGTTTGGATACAAAAGACTACAACCTGCCGCGGTGGAGTAGCCGAGCGGTCTAAAGCGCCTCGCTGCGGAGCGCGCGGTTGCTCGCCCTGGAGGTTCGAGTCCTCCCTGGGGCATGGGTGTGTGTGTTTTTCCTTAGGTTAGTTTACCTAGTTTGCCGGCCGCGGTGGCCGAGGGGACTGAGGCGCTCCAGTCACGGTCTGCACGGCCACTACGGTCGGGGGTTCGAATCCCCCCTCGGGCATGGATATTTGTGCCGTCCGAGTTCGTAAGTAGTTCATAAGTAGTTTGTAAGTTTAGGGACTGATGACCCCGTAGTTAAGTCCCATAAGCTATACAAACATTTGAACATTTTTACTACAACCAATAAGTAAGTCAGATGATTAATTCTGTGCTCTGTACAAGGACCTGAACTTAGACTTGAAGTGTGGTCGTGTATGAAACGGGTTTAGTGGAATTTTTGTCTGATTACGGTCAATTCAAAAAGTTACAAAAAATGTTCAAATGTTTGTTAAGCTTATGGGACCTAACTACGGGGTCATCATTCCTTAAACTTACAAACTACTTATCAACTACCTTGTACTAAGGGCGGCACAAATATCCATGCCTGAGGGGGGATTCGAACTCCCGACCGTAGTGGCCGTGCAGACTATGACTGGAGCGCCTCAGTCCCCTCGGCCACCGCGGCCGGCTCAAAAAGTTACGGACTGCACCTAAGAATATCTTTGACCAGTATCACTAAGCAACAGAAACAAGCTTTTAGGAACTGTCAAACTTATACCAATTTAGAAAGTGGTTACTTTTGAGAATTTGTTATCAAATATGACATCTAATAATGAACTTTTGTCTATAGCCCGTGTCCCACGACAACATGTTATGAGAAGGAGGAATTTCTTTTCAGGTTTTGCATATTGCGAGTTCTGATATTGCAGTTTCTATAGAATATCCGTAAATGGAGGCGCCAAGGACGTGTCGTAATAGCAGAAAACTGATGATAATGATCGCTTGTGTTTGAAATTCGATGTACCCGTCCTGAAGGAATGGAAGAATTGTTCTCGATAGCTCTGCCGATACTATAGTAATTTGGAGGCTAGCGGGAGAAAAATTCGTGCGCTGGCCTTTCTTGGTGTGTGTGGTGGAGACAGGCCTGCAAATCAATCAACGCGACGAATGCGCCCTCGGTGCCGTAATGGACGCGGCGCGCAGTCGCGTGTAATGAGAGCAGCATTGTTGCCGTAATTACCATTACCTGCGCCCACATTCCGTTGTCACACTCTGTCACGCCGCGTTGTCACGCCGCGGATCGCGTTTCGGCAAGCACAGACTAATTGCGGCGGACTGCGCGGCGGACCGCGGAGAGGCGGCGTGTCCCAGCCGTCGATAAGCGAGCGGCTTTGCGGCGATTCCGGCGGCTATCTCTGGCGAATGAAATTACGGCGCTTGTTATCCGGTGTCAGTACACCAGAGGCTCGTGAAAGCGCGCCAGCCCGCCGTCCGCGCCGACACCCACCGGGGACTGCGCTGGAGTGATTTCGGGCCGACAAAGAGAAAAATGATTTTCAGTGCTCTTCCATTCTGACGCGGACAAAGGCCGTTTCCCGTGACCGCGAGGGATGATTGAGCAGCAAAGCGCGCGACAGCCGATCACAGGCACCTGGCTCTGTGTCAATTACTCCCTATTGCTACACTTATACTCGGTCACATTCATCCCCTCGATCACAAATTACAGCTTCTCATTACGTTAGCTTTGTACTTTCTGCAATCGCGTGTACCAGCTGCTCCCACAGTTAGAAAGAAAATACCTTTGTAGGTTTTAGATGCAACAGTTCATTTAAAAGCTACGAAAGTGGCCATTAGTTCTTCGTACTATTGACAAAGAGTTTCACTTTCCGTCTGTCATTGTATAGACGCCGCTATACTTCGAAAAATTTAACTAAATTTACGTTTATAAATCTTTCATTTTCAATCAGAGTCGTGCCAAAGTGATCGTGCATCACTGATAAAATTATAAAGCACCTTCCCCCATACCCTGCCGTGAAACCGTATTTTTTCCAATTTACCTACGCTTTAACACATTTACTGTGCTTTCGAATTTATTAATCGCGTACGCTTCACTTCGGAATTTTAGCCATATTTCATGAGTTTTTCCACTTAATATTGTTTTTCTCATCTCTGTATTTTCCGAGCTCACAGCTTGGATGATACACGACCTGTTAGATACGAAAATATTAAAAGTATAAAGCCAAATACAGCATCTCTAACTTAAAAACATTTTAACAAGCTTAAAATACAACATATAATAATGAAAACGATATTACATGCAACAAGATAGCTAAAATCCACAAATAACCTCAATGGGATAGAGAAAATCAGCCAAGAACACATAATTCATATTCAGTATTGTTACTGTCTTGTAATTAAAGAAAATATAATTCACGAATGGTCCTAAAGAACGAAAAAACTCCTACACAGATTTAGTATGTCATAACTATTAAAAATTTAGATTTTATTCTAAATATAGATATATATGATAAAGACTTTCGCTATAGTAAACAAACTACAAACAAGTATGAACTTTCTAAAAATCTGAAGATGAATAAAAATCTACAATGTACGATCCATCTTTCTGGCTTATATTGTTAACAATTGTTTCTGAATACTATGAACACAAATTACAAATGCATCAGACGAACTACTCAGATTTAAGAAAATCCAGAGCTCGAGGTTCAATAACAAAGTTATTCCGAATTATCACTGTCATATAAATGCTGTATCTTTCATTAACAAAAATTAGTTTTTTTATAAACTGAACTTTTCATAATTAATACACCAAGATGGAACGGAACTAGAATTGCTAATAGTCAAAATATTATCAACATTGGTTTATTTTAACGTTAATATACAGTTCGGATCATTTAAATCGTCACTACGCAACGAGTACGGTTCGTAGGGAAGTGAGAAGAAATATTTCGAAATATCGTTTCAACGCCCTAACATTTAGCAAGCGAGAATAAATAGCATCAACAAGTAATACAAATTGGTTACCTGTGTGTATTATATGTCATCTTCATGAGCTAAGCACTTCTGTTACAAGCTTGCATTATTCGGATTTGCAACAATGTTATTAAAATTAAATGATTTCACGAAATTCTACTACAATTGTTCATAAATGCCGAGAAACTTATATTAATTTAGTAATAAAGAATCTAGCCACGTCCTTTTACTCATTACAAAAACTCTTCTTCCATTAATGGATTTTCTGCAGTAATTTCGAAGGGTACAAAATTTAGATTTTTATATTTCAGTGAAGCTTTGTTTCAGTCAATTTGTTAACACATATAATGTTTAAAATACCTCTGCATTACGTCCTGAGTAGGTAAGATATGTGTAAAATGAAAATGTCTACAGTTTGTCATATCTTGAGGATAGATAATGCCAACTATTTTTATTTTCATTGCCGTTTTATGCAAAGCAAGAGTACAGCCGGAAAGCACCAAGTAGTTACAAATATGCATTCTGTGTGTCATAAGAAGATGGTGACTGAATGTCGCTGCAACTGACGTTCATAGTATCATATACACATTCATTTATACTAATAATAATTATTATTTCATTAGTACAGTTAATACAAGTGGTATGTCTGTAATATATTACACAAACTGTAATTGTTGAATCTGAGTAAGCTTGGTTAGATGTAACAGAGAGCCGGAATGCCTTAATCTCGCCTGGTAAAATAATCTACAAATAAAAAAAATCAGTTATACTTCACAGGTATCTGTTCAATAATAAATCTTCTTCAAAGAAGAAGACCACAATGTTCAAATAAAAAACAGTTGTTGCTTTCATGCAATTCTCCGATTTACGACATCTGATATTCATAACTTCACTGTTTAATACAAAAGAAACAGCTGATTTTTTCTCCATTACAATGTTGCTCTCATAATAAAAGTTGGATTTGCTATTGAATAATGCGGTCTTTTACTGTAACTGTCGCAGTATCTTATTTTATTAATAGCATCATTACATATTTACTACTAGAAAATTTTAATGACTACAAAATAATTGTGTCTTTCATTTCGAAATCCCGCTACAAGAATAATTTGGAAATTTGGACGATTGGAATATTTGTGGTCATCGTTCGTGAATTTAATTTCTTTCAGATATTTATAACTGTGCATATGTTATAAGTAATTTTGTTGTTAAAAATACCCTCACTACCATAAATAAATAAATTAATGTAATATTTAGTCTTTCATACAAAGTTCGTAATTTAGAATAAAAGCACAATATGAAGATTAAAGAATATATTGTACCTGAGGAAGGATGTGTACAAACACCCATGCTATAACTTTCACCACTGTGACTTTTTGGCTCTTGTATATGTGAAGAGAGGAACCACATGCTCTAATTCATAATTTTGACATAGAGAAATCAGAGGAAGATGGTACAGGCTACATCCTAAATTTGTGTCAGTAAAATTAATTATTGTACACCTATTTTAAAACGTAATTTTATTATGTAAGTTGTTTAAATTTTGTATTATTCATTACTAGCTTATATGCCCGTGGTTCGCAACGGTTGTTGAAGGAGAGCATGTGTGTATCATGGTTTTGAGGGTTCCGGACCTCAGTCAGTAAAATCTGAATCCTTGTTGGGTCGCTCTGTCAATAAACTCAGTTGTCCTAGCCAAGATGTCAAATGTAACTAAAAGTCATTGTCCGAAACGATGTATCTTTATAAAAGTTTTAGATACAAACAGTGAAACATGCCAAAAGAAGCAAAGAAATGTCGCTAAGTATTTAATACACAAAGAGAAATCAGTAACACTATGTTCAATGTTTGTTGGTATTCTTAGACACAAGATTGCTTAATTCTGTCACGAACGTTCACTTCCTTGATGTACTACCCGATACTTATTATGCAGCAGCGGTGTTTATTAGTTCTTTCGTGCACTACAGCGCCTCTATTGCATGTTTGGTGTACTACGCAATCCATACTTCAAGCATAACCTACATCTAAAATAATTTCCCTTATGAAGTTGCTTCATGCAAATCCGTGAAGTACTTTAGGAGATTAGGTATTTCTAATAGTTACTGAAAACACTTAAGATTGCGATGTATCTTTTTTCAGTTACCTGATTTTGATGAAATTATGCCTCTATGTTGCCCCGATCTTAGCTCAAATTTCCCCTGAAAACCGCTTGGAAATGTGTCAGTAGTTTCTTTTTTTTAAATATGTTTGCGAAACGTGTTAGAAATAGGTATATCTTCATAAATATGATGTAGCTCACATCATACATCATTTATATTATATATACACGTCTGCCATCAAGATTGAACTGCCGTCGACTGATCCTGGGCCGCTCGCGGCACCCACTTATATACGATCTGCGGGCTCTTTCCAGGAATACATCCCCTTAACGAGGTTCAGGGGCTCTCCCAGTGGTGTACAAAACTTATTAAATAATGATTGCAATGTTGATATGACGGCACCATTAGATGCGCGCTAAGATTCAATTGAAAACAGATTCTCTACTTTAATTTCTAACATTAAGAATGTTGAATCATCCTCGTTGACATTTGTTGAATCATCGTCGCCATTTGTTGAATTCCGGTCTAGTTTTCAGGAAAAGTACGGTGCAGGATGTGAAGACATCTGTAACAACAATTCAGATTAGTGATACAAGTTTTATTGACTGAAGTTTTTACGATACTCAGCTTCTATCTGTTCTTCTCTCTTGTCGCAGCTTCGTCTTCTGTACGATGCTAGCTGCGCTGAGACCTAGTTACTGCCTAGTTCTTAGCCGAGTTCTGACAGGGCAGTCCAGATGCATGTCGGCCTAGATATAGCAGCTTGTAGAGGGCGCGCATCTCCGTTACTTCCTCCATGTTTCTCGGCGCCGGCGTTCGATTGGCTGCCAGACGTCATCCGCTGCCTTCTCCGCCATCGTTCTCTTGTGTCTGCCGTGTGGCGCTGACTTTACGCCAGAACATCTCTCTCCCCCAAAGTGACGTGCAGCTCGACAATGGGGGAGGAGGCAGGCTCGTGGACGCACTGATGGACTTGAGCCTGTAGCTGCAGAGGACGTCAGACTACCGGGCGGGCCCCGCCATCCAGCCTGAGCTCGCGAGGGAACGTCCTCCGTGAAAAGCTCCGAAGGGCCCACGACCATGACCTGTGGCCTAGGTGCTGACGTAGACAGTGACGTCGGTGGTGACGTCGGCGTCGGATGCTGCGTGTTGTCTTCGTCCAATTCCATGAGGATGTCCAGGGGTGGTGGAGGCGGCAAGGGCTCCATCTCCATGGCGTCGGGCCGCGGTGCTACTACGGGGCCGGCCGCCGAGGTCGCGCGGGCGGTTGCGGCCTTACGGTCTGCGTGGTATGTGAATCTGCAGAGAGAAACGCAGAAGGATCACAGGGCACACAACAAGGGCGAATTTGTTCAAAAATGTTCAAATGTTTGTAAATCTATCGGACCAAACTGCATGGTCATCAATCCGTAGCTTACAAACTACTTAAACCTAGGTAAACTAACCTATGTACAACACACACACACACCCACGACCCATGAAGGACTCGAACCTCCGACGGCGAGCAACCTCGCGCTCCGCAGCGAGGCGCCTTAGACCGCTCGGCTATTTCACCGCGGCGGGCGAATTTGATTGCGTTGCCGGCGTACGATGCCATCAAGTCCTGAAATTTCAAACATGGAAGCACCGTACATGTGACGATTTCGCCCCGCTCCCACCACCTGCGACCGCTGAAAACTCTGTAAAAGACTGGGTTATGTGGAGCGAAGCGACACTTGCGTGCAAGGCCTGCCCGAACAAATTCGGCGCCCTAGGCAAATTATTTTAATGGTGCCCCATTTAATAAAACATCAATGTAAATTACACATTACATCTTTTTTATTCAAATACATGAACACAGCATATAAATTACATAAACATATTTCCTCGTTAAAAGGGGACACATCATACAATATACCCCATACAATAATGTTACTGTTTTATTGATTTTACATTGTCTTTTAAAAACGTAAAAAAAAACGTTTTTAAAAGACAATGTAAAATCAATAAAACAGTAACATTATTGTATGGGGTATATTAAAAACGTCCACTCCCATGAACCACAGACATTGCCGAGGTGGGGTGGCTTGCGTGCCTCAACGATACAGATAGCCGTACCGTAGGTGCAACCACAGCGGAGGGGTCTTGTAACATCAGCTAATGTGGCTTTGCCACACAGCTACTGCGAACGGCTGAAAGCAAGGGGAAACTACAGCCGTTACCTTTCCCGAGGACATGCAGCTCTACTGTATGAACATATGATGATGGCATCCTCTCGGGTAAAATATTCCGGAGGTAAAATAGTCCCCCATTCGGATCTCCGGGCGGGGACTACTCAGGAGGATGTGATCATCAGGAAAGACAATACTGGCATTCTACGGGTCGGAGCGTGGAATGTTAGATCCCTTAATCGAGTAGGAAAATTAGAAAATTTAAAAAGGGAAATGGATAGGTTGAAGTTAGATATAGTGGGGATTAGTGAAGTTCGGTGGCAGGAAGAACAGGATTTCTGGTCAGGTGAGTACAGGATTATAAATACAAAATCAGTTGGGGGTATCACAGGAGTAGGATTGATAATGAATAAGAAAATAGGAATGCGGGTAAACTACTATGACCAGCATAGTGATCGCATTATCATTGTCAAGATAGATACGAAGCCAACACCGACAACAGTAGTACAGGTTTATATGCCAACTAGCTCTGCCGATGATGAGGAAATCGAAGAAATATATGAGGAGCTAAAGGAAATTATTCAGACAATTAAGGGAGAGGAAAATTTAATTGTTATGGGAGACTGGAATTCGGTAGTAGGACAAGGAAGTGAAGGGAAGATAGTAGGCGAATATGGTCTGGGCAAAAGGAATGAAAGAGGAAGCCGCCTGGTAGAATTTTGCACAGAACATAATTTAGCTATAACAAACACCTGGTTCAAGAATCACAAAAGAAGATTGTATACATGGAAGAGACCAGGAGACACCGGAAGATATCAGATAGATTTTATAATGGTAAGACATAGATTTCGGAATCAGGTTCTACAGTGTAAGACATACCCAGGGGCAGATATAGACTCTGACCATAACTTGTTGGCTATGAACTGTAGGCTGAAACTAAAGAAACTACAAAAAGGTAGGAAAATAAGGAGATGGGACCTTGATAAATTGAAGGAACCTGAGGTTCTTAAAAATTTCAGAGGGAGCTTTAGGCAACAATTGACAGAAACAGGGGAAAATAAAACAGTAGAGGAGGAATGGGTAAAATTGAGAGATGAAATAGTGAAGGTAGCAGAGGACAAAATAGGTAGGAAGGAAAGACCTACAAAAAATCCTTGGATATCACAGGAGATACTAAATTTAATCGATGAAAGGAGAAAATATAAAAATGCAGTAAATGAAACAGGCAAAATGGAGTACAGACGACTAAGAAATGAGATTGTCAGGAAGTGCAAAATGGCTAAGCAGGAGTGGCTAGAAGGCAAATGCAAGAATGTAGAAGAATGTATAAATAGGGGAAAAATAGATACAGCCTACAGGAAAGTAAAAGAAACATTTGGAGATAAGAAAAACAGCTCTATGAATATCAAGGACACTGATGGAAAACCAATTCTCAGCAAAGAAGGGAAAGCTGAAAGGTGGAAAGAATATATAGAGGGGCTCTACAAAGGAAATGAACTTCGAGACAATATTGTAGGAAGGGAAGAGGATGTAGATGAAGATGAAATAGGAGATACTGTACTGAGAGAAGAATTTGACAGAGCCCTGAAAGACCTAAGTCGAAACAAGGCCCCTGGAATAGATGTTATTCCCTCAGAGCTACTGAAGTCTCTGGGAGAACCAGCCATGACAAAATTGTTTCACCTGGTGTGTAAGATGTATGAGACAGGTGAAGTACCCTCAGACTTTAAGAAAAATGTTATAATCCCCATTCCTAAGAAAGCAGGTGCAGACAGGTGTGAAAACTACAGAACCATCAGTTTAATAAGTCATGGCTGCAAAATATTAACGCGAATTATATACAAAAGGATGGAAAAGCTGGTAGAAGCCGACCTCGGGGAAGATCAGTTTGGGTTCAGGAGAAATGTAGGAACACGGGAGGCAATACTCACTTTACGGCTTATCCTAGAAGATAGATTAAGAAAAGGCAAATCTACATTTCTAGCTTTTGTAGATTTGGAGAAGGCTTTTGACAATGTTGATTGGAATAAACTCTTTAAAGTTCTGAAAAAAGCAGGAGTAAATTATAGGGAGCGTAAGGTTATTTACAACTTGTACAAAAACCAGACAGCGGTTGTCAGAGTTGAAGGGCATGAAAGGGATGCAGTGGTTGGGAAGGGAGTGAGACAGGGTTGTAGCCTTTCTCCAATGTTATTCAATTTGTACATTGAACAAGCTATAAAGGAAAGCAAGGAGAAATTTGGTGAAGGAATAAAAGTTCAGGGGGAAGAATTAAAAACATTGCGTTTTGCCGATGACATAGTAATTCTGTCAGATACAGCAAAGGACCTGGAAGAGCAATTGAATGGAATGGACAGTGTGCTGAAAGGTGCATATAAGATGAACATTAACAAGAGCAAAACTAGGGTAATGGAGTGCAGTGTAAGAACATCAGGTGATGCTGAAGGAATTAGATTGGGAAACGAAGCAATAAAGGAGGTAGATGAGTTTTGTTACTTGGGCAGTAAAATAACAAATGATGGGCGCAGTACAGAGGATATAAAATGCAGAATGGCAATGGGTAGAAAAGCGTTTTTGAAAAAGAGAAATTTGTTAACATCGAATATTGATTTAGGCCTAAGGAAGTCCTTTCTGAGGGCATTTGTATGGAGTGTTGCCTTGTATGGGAGTGAGACATGGACGATAAACAGTGCGGACAGGAAGAGGATTGAGGCTTTTGAAATGTGGTGCTACAGAAGAATGCTGAAGATTAGGTGGGTGGATCGCGTAACTAATGAGGAGGTACTGAACAGAATTGGGGAGAAAAGGAATTTCTGGCATACCTTGACTAAAAGAAGGGATAGATTGGTAGGACACATTCTTAGACATCAAGGAATTGTTAATTTAGCGTTGGAGGGAAGTGTGTGGGGAAAAAATCGCAGGGGAAGACCAAGAGATGGATACAGTAAGCAGATTCAGACAGATGTAGGTTGTCGTTCTTATGTGGAGATGAAGAGGCTTGCTCAGGATAGGGTATTGTGGAGAGCTGCATCAAACCAGTCTCCGGACTGAAGACCACAACAACATTTAAAAACGTTTTGGTTGATAGTTTACAATAATTGATACAATTATAAACTTCGTTACACAAAGAGTCACAAAATTTCAATTTTTCTTGCCTTTGGCTTTTGCAACATCTGAGACGATCTCCTTTAAATCAATTGTGACTGATGTTTATCGTCCAAATGACAAAGTTGCCAACCGCACAAGTCTTTCTTGTGTCATAGTGCATCGCAGATATGTTTTTATGAATCTTAATTTCGAAACGCTGTGCTCAACACTGGCTACAGACACAGGAAGAGTAAGCAAAACTCTTAGTTATGTAACTAAATTAGGTACATGTAACACTATAGCGTACTCCTTTCCCCGATAATCCATTGTTTATTATTGTTTTATGCAGTTGCTACTAAATTATTTATTTTAATGATTTGATATGTATCGATTGTTAATTGTATTGTAATGACTGATGTCTGTATTCGTAATCCTTGGCTTAGTAGAAGTAAGTGTTCTGCTAGAAACTGTAAAACTTAATTATTTTTCTGTAACAAAGTTTATTTTCTATTTAAACATTCTGTGGTTTTTATTATATAAATTGTTCTGTATAAAATATGAAATATTGTGTGCTGGCTCATGTTAGAGCAAATTTAGTCATTGTTGTTAAAAGTTTGAGTGCAGTACCTAGGAACGGAAAGGTGGCCAGTGCAAGGTAAAGGCTGGTTGGCGGGAGACGCTTCTGGAAAGGTGGTAACAGGCAGTTTTGGCGGAGTAGGAGTTGTAGTTCAGTGGCAGCCGCAAGCAATCCAGTATGAAGTACTGAAGCAGCCAACTACCAAATTAAGCGGCAATGCTAGAGACTAAGAAGAAGTTGTGGAATTGGAGGCTAAATTAATTTGCTGCAAGTTTACTATAGCCTCGGATGCAAGTAAGTAGTCTCAGAAGTATTATGGTTTTGTCAAGTTGGCGTGTTGTGCAATAATAACGTCGCCACGAAGAGGAAATGAGCTCACACAGCCACACCGACTACTGAACTGTTTCTGGAAGCATAATTTGGTCACTAAATCAACTAATCAGCCACCTACAGTATTGCAAGTAATGTACTTTCAGTTTTGTATTCATTTGTGAACCAGCAGTAAACCAAGTAGGTTCCTCTCCTGGTGATGCAAAGTCCGAGAATCCTGAAAATAAATATTATTATTTGCAAGTACTTTTAATGGAGTGTGTGTGTGTTAAGCAGAACAGTACTAGTATTAAATATCAGTAGAGTAACCAAGTACCAATTATTTGAATAGTGTTCAGATAGACAAAACTAACTGATAGTTTAATATTAACTATTTTGTTGAAAGTTACATTTTCTAAAGTTTTAGTCAGCATACAAATCTATTTGCATTATCAAAAGTGTTGTTAGCATCAGGTCTTTCACGACATTTCAAGAATCAATAGTTTCATTTATTGTCTACAAAATCCAGAATAAAAATAGTTGTCAAATATCTTTTAGAAACACAAAACCGTGGAAAAGTACTGTTCTCTGTTTAACAAAGACACTGCAAGGTAGGGTAAAGAAATGAAAGTGTAGTTACTTTCGATATTATTCTGGTACCCATTGATTAAAACAATCATAAGGTTACTAAATATTTAAAGTATCAGATTTTCTATTGGTGCTTGTTTGTCAGTTTGTTTTTGTGTTCGATGAACATACCGTGGTCAGAAGTGTTGAACAGTGCAGCAGATTAGCTTGTTTGTTTTATTAACCAATAACATTCATATAGGCCTAACTTTGTAATTCCAAATTTTAACAGATTACTGGGTGCACCACAGTGTTGTATAGATTACTAACTGTTCAAGTTTTACTGTTATAAATGTTTCCTTTCTTTTTGCCGTGAAGTTTTTGGAAAGCTGTGATAACTAATGCAGGCCTAAATTCACTTGCTCTGAAATTCCATGTTTGGTAACAATTTATTTATTTCCCTAAACCAGAGTGGCGACCGTTTTTGTTAAACATTACAGTTCACTTAATTTGCAGTTTATACTGAACCTAACAGCATTATTTAAAGGGCATTACCTCTCTAAACGAAAAAATCTTTAGAGATGAAGTTGAAAAACGATTCCTTGTCCGTTAGACACGCAACACGGTTAAAACTAAAATAATTTCAAAGATGTATTAACATAACAGTGGTGTTTCGCAGTGCATAACGCGCGCATAACTTCGTGTTGTGTAAGTGTGAGTGTACTGTAGGGATACCACTGGGGTGTTACAACAATATCTAGAAGTTACAAATATAACTCAGAGTAATTAAGCACAAAAATGTTATTTACTCACTCTTATACTCGGATTGTTTATCTTTATACATTAACTTTACAAATCGAATGATCATGATCATTTGTTCAACATGGCGTATGTCAGGTGCGCAACCTAGGACCATCGAGTAATATTTAGCAGAGCGAAAGAATGTAGTATTTCTTTTTTGATTGCATAAGCAAAAAAATTGATCAGTTCGATTTGGTTATTTTTTCCCAGAACATGAATCTCCTTGTTAGAAATTTTCTTAGGTGTTCTTTCATGCGAGGTGCATTCAAGTTCTAGGGCCTCCGATTTTTTTTCTAATTAACTACTCACCCGAAATCGATGAAACTGGCGTTACTTCTCGACGTAATCGCCCTGCAGACGTACACATTTTTCACAATGCTGACGCCATAATTCCATGGCAGCGGTGAAGTCTTCATTAGGAGTCTGTTTTGACCACTGGAAAATCGCAGGGGCAATAGCAGCACGGCTGGTGAGCGTGCGGCCACGGAGTGTGTCTTTCATTGATGGAAAAAACCAAAAGTCACAAGGAGTCAGGTCAGATGAATAAGGAGTATGAGGAATCACTTCAAAGTTGTTATCACGAAGAAACTGTTGCGTAACGTTAGCTCGATGTGCGGGTGCGTTGTCTTGGTGAAACAGCACACGCACAGCCCTTCCCGGACGTTTTTGTTGCAGTGCAGGAATAAATTTGTTCTTCAAAACATTTTAGTAGAATGGACCTGTTACCCTAGTGCCCTTTGGAGCGCAAGGGGGAAGGATTAAGCCATCGCTGTACCGGAAAATGGACACCATCATTTTTTCAGCACTGGCAGTTACCCGAAATTTTTTTGGTGGCGGTGAATCTGTGTGCTTCCATTGAGCTGACTGGCGCTTTGTTTCTGGATTCAAAAATGGCATCCACGTCTCATCCATTGTCACAACCGACTTAAAGAAAGTCCCATTCAGGCTGTCGTTGCGCGTCAACATTGCTTGGCAACGTGTCACACGGGCAGCCTTGTGGTCGTTCGTCAGCATTCGTGGCACCCACCTGGATGACAATTTTCGCATTTTCAGGTCGTCATGCAGAATTGTGTGCACAGAACCCACAGAAATGCCAACTCTGGAGGCGATCTGTTCAACAGTCATTCGGCGATCCCCCAAAACAATTCTCTCCACTTTCTCGATCATGTCGTCAGACCGGCTTGTGCGAGCCCGAGGTTGTTTCGGTTTGTTGTCACACGATGTTCTGCCTTCATTAAGCTGTCGCACCCTCGAACGCACTTTCGACACATCCATAATTCCATCACCACATGTCTCCTTCAATTGTCGATGAATTTCAATTGGTGTCACACCATGCAAATTCAGAAAACGAATGATTGCACGCTGTTCAAGTAAGGAAAACGTCGCCATTTAAGGTATCTAAAGCAGTTCCATCTTCCGTACGGTGCTGCCATCTCTGGGACGTATTGACAATGAACGCGACCTCATTTTAAAACAATGCGCATGTTTCTATCTCTTT
This sequence comes from Locusta migratoria, assembly GCA_026315105.1. NCBI lineage: Eukaryota > Metazoa > Arthropoda > Insecta > Orthoptera > Acrididae > Locusta > Locusta migratoria. Next base: position 434,463,035 of record CM048747.1, read on the forward strand.
CCAGTCCGAAGAAAAAAATCGGAGGCCTTAGAACTTGAAAGCACCTCGTAACAGAGTCAAATAAAGCCAGGTATTCAACTATTTTTTTAAAAAAGATTCCATTGTCATAGGTATATATTTTGTTATGTGTTCCATGAACAGGTACGTTCTGACTTCCTAGAACTCGGACCAATGCCATTAACCTCCCCAGACCCTTTTGCCAGTATTTTTCCTCTTCCCTTATTGAACGCACATTTTCTTCATCAATGGTTTTGTCTTCAGTCTAAGTTGAAGCTCTTTCCATTCCTGATAAGCTCCCAAGTAACTACTGCTTTTCGTATGTGCTGATATACTATGCCTTTCCAACAGTTCACCCCTTAGTTACACAGAGAGGCTTTCTCTTTCTCCATTAACCAGTTTTCTGTCTAGTGTACTATAGAAATCTTTCGTCTGCTGCTGTCTAATGGGAAGTTGACAAATTTTACATGGTCTGGACCATGTTCAACAAGAAGTGATCGTACATGATCCGAAGAAGTATCGCAGGTTGCAGGGTCGCTGAAATGTAAAATGAGACCAGATACATCTTTACTCATACTCGTTTCACTATTTTTGCCGCCCCCCACATTCGAGCGCCCTAGGTAGTTGCCTAATTTGCCTATATGGACGGGCCGGGCCGGCCCTGTTTGCATGTCAGCGGCTGCTGCTCCGGGCGGCCGTGCAGAAGTTCGACCGGCGATGACCCATCACGTGGATGTGAGCGGTAGGAGGCGAGGAACTCTTGAAAAGCTGCCTCCCATGAGTGCTCCGAAAGAAGTTTGGACATCTGTTGCTTAAATGTCCGGACGAAGCGCTCCGCAGCGCAATTTGACTGCGGGTGAAACGGTGCTCTAGTGAGATGCTGAATCCCATTGCGTGCACAAATGGAGCGAAATTTTTGCGATGTGAACTGAGGCCTGTAGTCAGGGACTATCAGTTCAGGGAGACCTTTCAGACAAAAAATAGAAGATAACGCCCTAATCGTGCTACTAGAAGTCGTCGAAGACATTGGCACTGCAAATGGGTAACCACTAAAAGCATCAACCATTATAAGCCACTTAGAGTTCCAGAACGGACTAGCATAGTCAATATGCACTCGTTGCCACGGTGAATCTGCTTTGGGCCACGCAAAAAATTTCTGAGGTGGGGCAGACTGTTTGGTAGCGCACACTGAACACTGTGACGTCATCAGTTCTATATGGGCGTCCATACCCTGCCAAGTACAATGTCGCCTTGTCAATTCCTTAGTGGAACCATTCCCCAATGTTCATGGCGAAGTAAATTCAATACATCTATCTGCAAACGTCGCGGGATCAACACACGCGTTTGTACATTTGAAACTAGAATGACACTTCTATGGACTGAAGGTTCATCTCTTCCAGCAAAATAGCGACGCGACAGTGAATTCTGAAAGTCACATGTGCGAATGTAGCGCAGCAAAATTCGTAAATCGGGACCTGTAAATCGGAGTAAGTTTCCTATAGTCCAATGGGAAGGATTGCAACAAACTATCTTCCTGTGCATCCATCTGACAACAAGACGTCTCATAAGTATCAAGACCTTTGTCAGGACCAATCGGAAGACGGTAAATTGCCTCGGTATTTTCATGGCAAGTTGTGGGTCTATACACAATATCGTTCTGATACTGTGATAAAAGCAGTGCCCTACGTTGCAATTTGTGGGCCGTGCGAGTAGGAATCGGCTTGGCTGGATGAAACAATGACTGCAAAGGCTTGTGGTCAGTGATTAAATAAAATTTTCTTCCATACAAGTGGTGATGGAATTTTGTGACACCATACACTATTGCTAAGGCTTCTTTCTCAATTTGAGAATAACGGCACTGTGTGTCTGTCAAAAGTTTGGAAACAAACGCTATCGTACTGTCCATATCCCTATGTCTATGTGACGGCACTGCACCTACAACAAACGATGACAAGTCAACTTGCAAAAGAAGAGCACCTAACATCGATCACTGAGCAATGCGTATTTAAACTGCTGGAATGTGTTTTGGCATTCTTCTGTCCAGACACAAAAGGGCTGCGATTTGTGCTGCGGTGGGGATAAATATAATATAGTACGTTAACTTTCCCAAGACGGCATGTAATTCTTTCACATCTTTTGGTGCTGGCAGGTCGCGAATGGCAAGCAAATGTGTTACACTGGATACGCACCTTGACTGTTTATCACGCGTCCTAGATACTGCAGTTCCGGTTTGAAAAGGTCACACTTATTTAAGCGACAATTGAGACCTGCATCTAACAAAACTTGAAATACTTTTCTCAAATTTGCAATATGTTCTTCTGAGGTACGACCTGACAAAACTATGTCGTGCAACTAGTTTGAACAACAAGGCACCCAAGCTGTAAGATGTTTCAAATATCTTTGGAAATTGCGGGCGTGGATGCACTGCCAAACGGTAGAAGCAAATATTTAAACAATCCCAGATGAGTATTGATAACACAAATTTTCTGTGATTTTTCGTCGAGTGGCAGCTAAAGGTAGGCATTGCGAAAATTATTCTTGAGAAATATTTTCCTGCACCTAATCTGTCCATTAAATCTTCTGGTCTCGGCAAAGGATAACTGTCTACAACTGTTTGTGGATTCACTGTGGCCTTGAAATCAATGCGGATGTTACCTGATGACTTCGGCAAAATTACAGGTGGACTCGCCCACTGCGTAGCTTGCATTGGTTCAATTGCACCATGTTCTTGCAATGTGCGAAGTTCTTTTGCTACTTTGTCACGTAAAGCGAGCGCTACATCACGAGCTTTGCCAAATTTTGTTTTGGTATTTTCCTTTAGCCTTCCTATTGTGTTCGAAACAGAGACACATATATTGTGAATGGGTCAGTTAGGCCCGCAATTTAAAAAAATATATATTCTTCGATGTTACTTCAAAATATTTGTTATATATAGTTTTTTCATGTGGAAAAACAGATATTGAAGCTTTCCATCATTTATTGAACGTAATTAGTGTAAAAAATTATTACATTTTAGAGTGTGAAACAATGTTCCTACAAGTTTTTATAAGTGAATTACTGCATAAAAGTGCAAGCTAAAGCTTAAATTTTGTCACTTATTGCAAACACCAATTAACCTAAAATTACAATGAAATATGATAATTAATTCTGAAGAACAGTATTTAGCTTCAATATATGCGTGTTTTATTAGCTTACACAATTATTGCAGTAAATATTTGCATGATCTTGGCATAGGAATGATTGACAAATGTTACATCCCTTATTAGTCTTTCGATCTTTGTTCGGTCCACACTCTTTGTACTGGCCTCTTTTCTGTTCCTTTGCTTCAGAACTCGTTCCTGCAATATTTTCCAAATTTACTTTTATCTGTTTAGGAATAGTTTAGGAGATTCTGTTTTCTTGCATTGTTCTAGTTAGCTCTCTTAGAAAAAGGCGTCTTTTGTACAATTTGTTTCAATAGTAGCCTGCGTTAGTGTGTACATGCAACACATGTCAACTCCTCCTTTCGTTTAGTTGTAATGAGGTATTACCTCCGGCGTCTTATGCTCTTCTGCAGACACGGTACAGTCATTGTGCATGGTAGAGAGTAATACGACAGCTTTATTTTTTTTGGCACGTACGAATCCAGTGGTACATACTTCTGAAATCCAAAGATGGTTGAAATACTTGTCTACTGTTGTTCGTCAGCGTTTCTTTCGGAATCTCAGCTTTGTTCTTTATGAGGATTCAACTAATGTTAGAATTTTGTTGTTTGGCCAGAGTATGGTCCGTAAAGAAATTATCTGGTGGTAATTTTTCGCCCTGTTTTCTCAATTCTTTCTACAAGCCTCAATACAACATTTCTACCTTCATTTACTTCTCGTGGTCCATTTTCCGGCTTTCCTGTATAGACTTCTGCTGCACAAACATATGCTATTTTCACATCAGATAACAACCATAATATTATGCAATATTTTCCTCTTGGTTTAGAAGTCATGTACTGACGGAAGGGACACCTTCCTCTGATTGGAACCTGTAACTCGTCCACTGTGACATTTTCATAAAGAATGAACATTTTAGGAAGCTGTTCCACAAACATGTCAAAGACAGTCTGTTGATCAAGGCGTCGACTAGCTGGTCGATCTTCTTTGTTGTCAAATCTGAGAATTCTGATTGTATAGAAATGCTGAAGTGACACTGTTACGCGAAAAACTGGCCGACCATTCGTGTTGTCCCATAGCTATTGGAGAGATTCTCCAGCAGATATCCATACACCAGGTAATATAAGAAGTCCCAAATAAGTCTTCATTTCCTGATTTGTGATAGAAATTTATTATGCTCACCTTGGTTTTGACACAGCTGCAGGATTTGTAGACCACTATGTACCATTGCGCGACGTATATACATTTCCAGTTACGCTTGTTCCGTTAGACAACAAAACCACGCTTTCGTCTCCTTCGATCACATCACTCTCCTCACTTCTAATCGATACATTAGCAGCATCACTTGAACAGTCAACAGAATCTTGATCATTGACAGTATAATCTTCTGTTTCATCTTATGACTCATTTACAAGCCTTTCTAACTGTTCATCATTTAGAAACCGACAAACAAAATCAGACTGTATGCCTATATGCAGTCGTTATAAGGAGTCCCACAACAATGTTAAATGTCTCTGAAACATTTTAGACCAATCAGAAATATGTCTAACAATTTATTCGTAGAAACTAAATAATAATTTCCGCCTGGGTCTAAAAGACCCATTCACAATAAGTGTGTCAAAGCTACGTATCTCCGAAAGTATTTTAGTTTTTGAAACGAAAATTGAGGAGAACATAAATAATGACGTATTTGAGGAATACATAATGCCATGTTGAAAAATAAATAACATTTAGGGATTTACGTTAATTTTAGTAAAGGAACTGGGTCAGTTAGACCCATTCACAATAGGAAGGTTAGAGTAATGTGTGCAGCAAAATCTTTAGCTTTCCCTAGTCCTGCTGAAAATAAATCCGAAAAGTCTTTCAGCAACTTGTCGACACTGTCTTTAGCATCAAAACTGTTCACAACTTACACATTGTCTTGCACAGTAAAACCAAAAAGATCAAACGAATCTAAACCAAAACTATTATCTCCTTCGTAAGGCTGAAGCACTTGAAATGCAACTGTGCGCATTTGCGAACGGTATACTGCAGGAAGTGAACACTGTCCTAGTACAGGAATGTCATTGCCATTGTATGCTGTCAACCTTGTTTTAGCGCGAGAAAGGCGCTGCGATCCTAACTGTTCATAAGTTTTGAGATTGAACAATGTAACTGATGCACCAGACTCTAGTTGAAATTTTACAGAAGTGTTATTCACACGCAAATTGACATACATCACTCTGGCCTGACATACAACTTGTGCTACTTCTGTGTCCTTGATGTTACGAGGGACAGCCACAGGTGTTGAAAATACTGCATTTATTGAATAAGTACTGTCTTGTCACTGTTTGGACCGAAAAGGCAAATTCCATTTCTTTTGCTGCAAGCACACTGTTTATATATGATCCTTCTTGCCGCATGGATAACATTTCGCTGACCGGGATGACAGTTAAGCTTTTTGTGCTGCGAGAGAGATTTTGGGCAAAACTTCACTTCTTTTTTTCTTTTTAGGCGAGGCTATGTGCCTATCAACATGGTTACGCTTTGTGCGAGCAGGAGATAGTGCAAGGTGTCTGACTTCGCGATCGCGGGCGTGTGATGTCGAAAAAAAAATGTTCAAATGTTTGTATAACTTATGGGACTTAACTACGGGGTCATCAGTCCCTAAACTTACAAACTACTTATGAACTTACTAATTCTAAGGACGGCAGAAATATCCATGCCCGAGGGGGGGATTCGAGCCCCCGACCGTAGTGGCCGTGCAGACCGTAACTGGAGCGCCTCAGTCCCCTCGGCCACGTGTGATGTCGTTACACTGCACAGTGGAATGGAATCAAAGTTTCCACTACCGCGGCACCTGAATCGTACTGTTCCAAAATCTGTTCTAGTTGATGGTAAGACAGATCTGACATGTTTAGAATCTGCTCCCTAAGGCGGACTTCTGTTACATTATAGACAATAGCGTATCGTAACATCATATCTGAATACCTAGCTCCACACGAACATTTAAATTTACACTTCCTTGTAAGACCTTGAAGATTTGTTATGCACTGCCTGTATGTTTCATTTTTTTCCATACACTGGGAAAGCTGATACCTAGTGGCCACTATATTGATTTGCTGTTCATAATATGCCGTGAGGGCTCCTATTACTGAATCGTAAGAATGTTCAGAAGGCTCTGTGGTGGGAAACAGCTTTGTCACAAGACGGAACGCTGGGGGGCCTAGAGTTGAGAGAAAGAAATGTAGTTTGTCAGTACCTTGTATCTTGTGAACTGTGGCGTAAGCTTCATACTGTTGAAACCATTCATTCCATTCCTCATTTGGTTCTTCATACTGGCGGAATGGTGGAATTACTGGAGGTGGTGGCTGCTGCAGTGGTACTTGCATATTGTGCTACACAACTGCGACCAGAAGTAGTTGTACAGTTGATAGTAAGGAAGCCATTTGTCGACTCTAAAACTGAAACATCTGCATTAGTTGCTGTGCATCGAGCGCAGGAAGCTGCTGTGCAGTGGCAGTGGCAGTGGTAGTGGTAGTGGGCGTAGTCATGGTGCAAAAATAAAAAGCAGAAACAATGCAAAAATATAGAAATTGATAAAAATAAAATTGATAAAATTCACAAAAAATTATATAATGGTATCGCCGAGACCTGTAAAGAAGCAAAATAATAGTGCAGCGTAAGCAATTTAACAACTCGTTCCAGTGTGGGTCATTGTTCTATAATTTAACACCTCGTCACCTGTTGAATCGTCCTTATTGTCATTTGTTGAATCATTGTCGCCATTCGTTGAGTTCTCGACCTGGTCTAGTTTTCAGGAAAAGTACGGTGCAGGATGTGAAGACACCTGTAACAACTATTCAGATTAGTGATACAAGTTTTATTGACAGTACTCAACTTCTGTTCTTCTCTCTTCTCATGGCGTCGTCTTCTGTACGATACGAGGTGCCGTGATACATAGTTACTGCCTAGTTCGTATCCGAGTTCTGACTGGCGTCCAGACGCATGTCGGCCTAGATACAATAGCTTGTAGAGGGCGCGCATCTCCGTTACTCCCTCCAGATTCGCGACGCCGGCGTGCGATAGGCTGCCGAACGTTATCCGATGCCTTCTCCACGGTCGTTCCCTTTCGTCTGGCATGTGGAGCTGACAATACGCCACAACTAATAAGACCCCCAAAATGTTAAGTTTAAACAAATGTGTATCTTGAGCATGACAAATAAGTCTTTCGGTCGTCGCACAATGAATATTTAAGTAATCAATTAGGTAAAGTGTTTTATAGGTAGATTATCCCGTTCTCTTTCCACTGCACTGTTCCGAATTACTGTGCTCATAAATTTAAACAAATTCCGGTCGATAAAAAAATAATTTAGTTTACACAAAAACAACATATTAAAATAATATTATCTAAACAGTCATAATGTCTGTTTACGTCACCTACAACTTATACTGCCTCACTGATTGTGTATGTGTCTTGTGTTAATTGTTATTAAGAAATCACTATTGTTCCTCCTTAAAAGTGCATTATAATGCGCAATATAAATGTTGACGTTATACCAAACTTTGAGTTTCGATGAGACGTTTCATTTGAGCCCTTGCTCGTTAATGTAGTTCAATTAGTCTAGCATTTGGATTTTTCCAAGTGAACAAATATCAGTTTTCTGAATAACTTGTAATATAAAATTAATATAAATGATGTAAACACATCATCTGAATAATGTTGTTCTCCTCTTTCATTTGCTACTACGTGCTAATCTGTAACTCTAACAGTATCAGCATGGTATATAAAATTAGAGACAATGACATTTTTCGTCGTGAAAAATGGCAGTTGTACATGAAGTCACGTCCGCCAGTGTGCTTTCCATGTGCACACGGCCCGCCAGCGTGATGTTGAGGTCCTCCCAGTCCGCCGAAGGGAAACCGGGCGAGGCTTGCCTCATCGCAGCTGCCGATTACTTGTTCACTCGTCGCAATCCTCGACGCTCTCCGCTGTCATACCAGCGTGCTTTGCACTCCAGATGGGTGTTGTACTTTGTTGTAACTTCAGAAAATGAATAGTTGTGAATCCTTGTATTGCGCTACGTCAGAACGTTTTGTTATGGATGTACGAGACTATATGCAGCGAAAAAAGTACCTACGATAGTACTCATCTGAGACTTCTAACCGCCGGCCGCGGTGGCCGAGGGGACTGAGACGCTTCAGTCACGGTCTGCACGGCCACTACGGTCGGGGGTTCGAATCCCCCCTCGGGCATGGATATTTGTGCCTTCATTAGTCTTAGTTGGTTCATAAGTAGTTTGTAAGTTTATACAAACATTTGAACATTTTTTTAGACTTCTAACCGACATCTTCGTGTTGCTTTCAACTCCACAGGTAACACTTAAGGATAGTTTGAAGTTTACTGCATTTTACTGTCGTTCAGCCTATTGCCCTTGTACCGTTTAGTCACATCAATTTCTTTTTTTCTATTTTAACACAATCACTTCTTTGCAATCATTCAAATTAAGCTGTCAGTGGTCATCCTGAGGTGCTATGGGCCGCATGTGCTGAACGAATATTTATACATTGACAAATGAACGTTTCTTCACCAAACGCTGTCGGACGATCTGTTGTCATTGACAGCAAGCGTTAGTGTAAAACCAAGCACATATTGGGTTTTATAATTCTTAAGGGCTCTGCGTGTTTTTTTTTCTCTTCTAGACAGTTTATTTCTTAAAACCCTTTCTTTTTCCTTGTCTGAGAGGTAAAGTATTAATTTTTGTAAATTTTGTTATTACTTTGGTTTGGCACTGACGGTGAGTAAGAAGTAATCAAATCTCAATCTGCCATCAGTCGCCATTAGTAAATCACCAACTACCAGTCAAAATGTTTAGCTTCTCTGTTTTCACCGTTAATACCTTTCAGTTCGTAGTGGGAGGTTATATACATCTACATCAACATGGGATACTCTAAAAATCACATTTAAGTGCCTGGCAGAGGGTTCATCGAACCACAATTATACTATTTATCTCCCATTCTCGAATAGCGCGTGGGAAGAATGAACACCTGAATCTCTCTGTTCGATCTCTGATTTCTCGTATTTTATTCTGATGATCATTACTACCTATGTAAGTGGGAGTCAACAATATATTTTCGCATTCGGAGGAGAATGTTGGCGATTGGAGTTTCGCAAGTAGCCCACGCCGCACCGATAATCGCCGTTGTTGTAATGATTCCCATCCCAGATCCTGTATCATTTTCGTAACGCTGTCTCCCCTGTATCGTGACAATACGAAACGAGCTGCCCTTATTTGGACTATGTTCTCCGTCAAACCCACCTGATAAGGATCCCACACTGGGCTGCAATACTCCAAAAATGGACGGACAAGCGTAGTGTATGCAGTTTCTTTTGTAGTTCTGTTGCATGTTTTAAGGGTTCTGCCAATAAAACGCAGTCTCTGGTTCGCCTTTCCCACGGTATTATCTACGTGTTCTTTCCAATTTAAGTCTGAAGTAATAGTAATTCCGAGGTATTTTGTGGAGTTCCCTGTGAGTGGACACGTGGCCACTTCCTCAGCAGGGTCCGAGCAGGCGCACTAAGAGAGGTTTTTTTTTAATTTTTTTTTTTTTTTTTTTTTTTAGGGATCATCATCATCAGTTATCTGCCCTAAGGCAGTCTTCACATACAGCTCACCGTGCCGTCCTGTCGTTTGATACCTTCTTTGTATTATCATACCTGTTCCCTATCATTATACTGTCAACCTCTGCTATAGTCTGTCTCCTCTTCTTCTTTTCCTTCTATTCGACTGTTCCCTCCATAGCATCCATTAGCAGACAATCTCTTATCATCCAGTGACCATGACAATTACGTTACCTCTTTACGATTATTTCTAAAATGCCTCTCTCTTCACCGACTCTTTTAAACACCTCCTCATTTTTCACTTTATCTACTTACTTAATCTGTTCTATCTTCTTCCAAGTCCACATTTCAAATGCTTCTAATCTTCTTTAGTCTTTTTTTTCCTCAGTCTCTTAGCGCCATATAGACCCTACACTTCTCATATTCTATGAAAATTGTTGACCTTCTGTGTTCCTCTTACTAAAATTTTAAAAGGAAGGAATTGCGTAACTGGTATACCGCAAATCTTAAATTTTAATGGTTAACGTAGGAAAATTTTGATGTTTTAATATATGTTTTAATAGAGACTTGTCTCAGGGCGCTGAAAACTCTTAATTTCACTTACATTTCGGGAAATACTGCTGAATCTATGTGAGTTTTATTTTTTAAAGTCCACTTTTCCTTGTGTTGTCGTATAAGCCTTCATTCATTTTTATCTTTTAAAAAAATGTACAATGTATTGAACTTTTCAAATAAATAGGGCGCAAGTCATGAACTGCTTGCAGGTTAAGCTGTGTTGGTGTATGCAAGCAGCCACCTCATTTTTAACTTGTGATATCTACCAGAAAGACCTAATTATTTTATGGATATCAGCAATCATTGTTTTATGCAGAGTACATGTGTCATCATGACTTACAATTTTGGTATGTAATTTGTTATACAATTGTAACGTTCTTGGCGTAAATATTTTATGTTGTTTTAATGTCTGACTAAAACTTTAATATATCTTTCATAAGAACGAAATCAATATGTGAATTTTTGTAAAATAAATATTTCTCTTGGCCACCAAGCTGAAACTTCCCATATTATTTGTCAGTGTCTTCCTCAGATTCCTATCCATACATAGAAGCCTCCTTTTTTATGCGGGTTTCAACTTCCTCATGGCCTCTCATATCACCGTAAATATGCCTCCCAGGTATTACGTAGCACTAACGTGCCCTATTAGGTATTAGGAGCTCCAAAGATAGGCGCTCGATATAGAGTTCTTTAAGTAAATAGCGTACAGAATGTAACGTTACAGATGATGACTTTATCTTTAGGATTATTGCAGACATGCACTATGTGAGTCTGCAGGATTACAGCAGACATGCACTACGTGAATATATAAACCCTTGTAAATTTAAATGTTTTCTTTCAGAAAATTTTACTTCTTGAATTTTTTAATTGCTTGTTTTTGTATGTACTCTCATTCGTTTGATATGTTTTATTTTTATTTTTTTATTTTTTTTTTTGCATTGTTTATTTCATATGTATATGTGTCAAAAGACTGAGCAACGGCCGGCCGCGGTGGCCGAGGGGACTGAGGCGCTCCAGTCACGGTCCGCACGGCCACTACGGTCGGGGGTTCGAATCCCCCCTCGGGCATGGATATTTGTGCCGTCCTAGTTCGTAAGGAGTTCATAAGTAGTTCGTAAGTTTAGGGACTGATGACCCCGTTGTTAAGTCCCATAAGCTTAACAAACATTTGAACATTTTTGAACTGAGCAACGATGTATATGTAAAAACAGCAGAATGACAGTAGCACGCTCTACTGAGAGGCAGTCGGAGTCTGCGAGTTGGTTTCGTGGTGTGCGGACGACGTCCGTGGGTGTCTTTCGGCGCGTACGGTACGACACGTGCAATCGCCGGCACGAAAAAAACTGTGCGGAACATTTATTAGTAAGTTGAAAATAGAAGAAGTATGGATTGTGAAAGTTTATTTTGAAAGTGTGGGAGTGTCGTTTATCGTAACAGTGTCTGCCAGTGTCAAAATCGGTTATCGCGTCGTTCGTCTGTAATCGCGTCGCACTTTTTTTTTTTTTTTTTTAAATCTCTGATTGTTGGTGAAATCACAATTGTACTGGAAGATATCGTGGAGAATTCTCACCTAAAGATGAGTACTAAACTGTTTTGTATTGTGAACTTATATAGCAATTGTGTTAAATATTAAGAGTTAACCAAGAGTAATAAACGTTTTTTCAAACGAAAATCCTTGATCAACCTAACTAACCTTTTGATAATAAATTGCAACAATGATTTAAAAGTGAACTGATAAGAAAATAACTTGAGAAGTGAACTTCAAGTGGCTAGGATATTTGATGTTCTATAATTCAGTGCCGATTAAATTTGAACAGAGAGAATTTAAATTAAGTTTTATGTGTTCTACGGAAATTTCATTAATGACAGTATAGTCATTCTCATATTAAAATATTTAACCAGAGACATTTTCAAAGTAGTAATCATTCAGTTAGCAAATCATAAGATATTGTGAGAGCAAATGAACAAAATAAATCATTACTAAACTTAATAAAAGTAGTTAGCGCCAATAATTACTATAATTACTGCAATTGCCATGGTATAACAAAACCCACAGCAAAGATTAAAAGTCAGTTACTTTAAAAACGATAGGAGAAGGTGTACATTTTCAGTCACGATAAAGCACGCAGAATTTTTTCTTTTGTGTTATTACAATTACAGTTAAATCTAGTTTGCATCACAATATATCAACTGGATATATTATGAAGTGAAGAGGTAAGTAGACTCTTCAGTGAAGTAATCACATGCACGAAAAATCAAAATTATTAATCAAGTTGTAGAAGTAATTAATGAACTAATTAAACTCTTCGATAGTAAGAGGGCATCTATTTAGAAGTGAACTGTATTTCGAATGTGCAAAGTTGATAGACCGTTACGATCTTTCATCATTATGTTTTCGAGTTTAAATAATACAAACAATGGTCATTTATCTTTATTTACAATCAAATGCAATATTTAAACCCTTACCCCACCTCGTAAGAGTCAGAAAGAATCTCTATGTGCACTTGTTAGACTGGTGGTCTGAAATGGGATGTGGAGGAGGCCTCGCATGCCGCTATCCTCGTTTCGGGATACAACCAAGTTGCTGCTCTGGTCGCCAGAAGCGACGCCTATCGCTTGGGTTCTGAGCCCACCATCAGTGTATGCTGGAAGCTGATGGAATTAGCGAACACTGCCGACAACTCTCGCGGTACGCAAGAGGCGTCGTAATTTGCAGCATTCAGCGCAGATTGGGGTCGTTTGATTTGGAGCCGAGAACAGGGTCACAGCCAGATGCTTCATTGACTCTGTGGCCGTCTTGGCTGCCTATTTCTGGACCTGACTTACGTGGTGGAGAACTGTAGTACTGTCTTTGGAGAGGACTACGCGAAGTAGGCATCCACGCGGGTGGCAGAGTAAATGTGGAATGCACTTTATTTTAGGTTAGGCAACTTTCCGGACGATACGCAGATAGCAAAATCATGCCGCCTCCGAAGAAAAACACTTCGCCGCGCGGGGGCAGCCGAGTGGTCTGGAGCTCCACGTTGCGGATTGCGAGGCCTCCCGCGTCGAGGGTTCGAATCCCCCCTCGGTTATGGGTGTTTGTGCCGACATTAGTATAAGGTAGTTTATAAGTAGTTTCTAAGTTTAGGGGCTGATGACCCCGCGGCTAATTCCCATAAACTTTACAGACATTTGAACATTTTTATTTTTGAAAAACACTTCACCTATCATAAGATGATCAGTAATATTTCTTAACTATTACAAGAAATCCGTGATTTATTGCATTGCAGGAAATTTGTTACTCTCAATCCTCGGAATCGAGAGCTGCCTGAATGCTGAAGTAAGAACCTTTCAAGTATTTAGCGTACCGTAGTATGTTAATCGGAAAGACAGATATGCACAATACAAGGGTATGTATTCACTATAGTCGGCAAAACAATTGTCTCTACTAAGGCCGAGATTGACTGCAATCGTAAAGTTACTCTAGAAGAAATCAAGTTATCGTATCAGTGCTATTAATAGACACCTGACTACACCGTGACATAGATACATTCAAAGAAACTATAGGCTCATTAGCTCCAATATACCTTAATCATGCCTGGATCGAATATGAATTCAAACCATTCTCCCAACCTCCATAAAATGATTTACAGCAAAACGGCATGATTCTAGAGACATATGAACAATTGTACGTGTGTATCAACTTTCAGAGTCAAGACATTGAAAAAAAAAATTAAACAAAAGTTACTCGATATTAAATTATGAACAACTTCAATTTTTTTCAGATCAGACGCAAAATAACCTTTTTGCCCCTTTTCACACATGAAATATAGCGAGCCATGGATGAAGGGCTTCAGGCTAACTACATACACAAATTCACTAGCGAGAAGCAAGAAAAGTAAATGTTTAACTGCTACTGTAATATTTTGTCAACTTTGTATGAAATAATACTGGAAACAGGATATTCAAAATTAATTAACTATCAGTGTCACTGAAACCGGTGACATGCATCATACAACATTCACTACACTGTCGTATTTGCATTTGTTGTTGTTTTTCCTGCACAGACTAAAAACGTACAAATTGTGATTGTTGGTCGATATTTACACATAGTTAATGGCGAAATCTTTTGAAGGTCTTCTAAGCACAGTTTCCTTATGGTCCATTTGTGTGGAATCTCGCACACATTAAACATCACAGCTAACGTTCTGTGCTCAGTATACGTCAATGTTGATAAACGTACATAAATAAATAAAGATAGTCTTAGATGGAGTTAACAATGATAAAGTACTGCAGTTCTCGAATTGTATGCTACATTTTTCAAACAAGAGGTTTTTTCCTAATGATTTTGGCTTAATTTTCTTATGGCTGTTTACAGTGACCTTTATTTCTATTTGTTAGCATTTTTCATTAAGTGTATTATCGAAACATTTATTTTCTCATTTCCTGAGATGTGAATGTACTTCTTGTTCCTGAAACAAAATCGTTGTAGGCGCTATCTTTGGTCGGTGGAGTACTTTGATGTTTTGCTCGACTTTTCTAAATTAGTGGCTTGTATTGTAGATGTCTGTTGTTACTTCTGGTATGTGTCTGTTTTGAGTCAAGGATTTGATGTCTTCTGTGTACCTGTTGTTGATATCTCGGCCTGTTTGTTCACATGTTTGTAAATCTAAGTAACTTTACTACTGGGGTTATCAGTCCATAGACTTAAAAATTACTAAAACTAATATTTTGGGATGGACGACACACAACCACCCACCCACCCACACACACACACTCACACACACACACCCATGCTCGAGAGAGGACTCGAACCTCCGACGGCGAGCAACTGCGCGCTCGGCGGCAAGGCGACTTAGAGCGCTCGGTGGCCTTTTTTTCCTGGGCAGAATATGTAGCTCTCTTTACATAATATTTTGTATATTGCAGAATCTGAGTGTGGATCATGATTACCTTTAATATTTTGTATTACTTTCTCTTCCAGTCTGTAGTAGAAAAGCGTATTTTTACTTTGTGGTTTTTGAAAGTATTTATAATCTTTTGTTATATTGCCAAGGTATAGGATTCTAGAATTAGCAGCTTTCGATCAGTCAATAATAGACAGAAATTGAATATACTTCGGGATCACTATTCGGGATCACTAATCTTTGACACCTCTGCAGAAAGGCATGCAGTATTCTGCCGCATCCGTTGTGAATAAACTGTCCGAAGAATTCAAAAGAATTAGCATTTATATAATCGACGCACTTTCAAGTCTAAACTGAAGAGTTTCCTCATGGCTAATTATTTATATTCTTTTGAGGAATTCCTTCAATAATTAAAAATTGAGCCAATTTCCGTGTAGCCGGCCGCGGTGGCCGAGGAGACTGAGGCGCTTCAGTCACGGTCTACACGGCCACTACGGTCGGGGGTTCGAATCCCCCCTCGGGCATGGATATTTGTGCCGTCCTTAGTATTAGTTAGTTCATAGATAGTTTGTAAGTTTAGGGACTGATGACCCCGTAGTTAAGTCCCATAGACTTTACAAACATTTGAACATTTTTTTTAATTTCCGTGTAACCTTTTTGATTGTTTTTACGTTTGCGTAGGTCCATTGTTTCATTTTATCAAATACTAGTCTTCTGTTACAATTTCATGTCCGACACATTTCATCACCATGGAGACTTGCTTCTCAATTGGGATAAAAATATACAAAATCAAAACTCTGTCACTGGTAAAAGCATTGTACGTTGGCGTACCTAATATAGCTCGTGAGCCCCCTAACAAAATTTACTTTGCCGAAAATATTTTGAATTAGCCTACCAGACAACAGTTCATTCCATAAAACCGTTCCATTACGTTACATTCAGACAGCTCTGAATGTGAGTGTGGTGAAACCCAAACAATGGACTATTTACTCGTGTGTGAAGTGTACGGCTATGATGGTGACTTGAGACATACACGGACTGAATGACTCGGCCCTAAAGAGGCTTGAGAGAATATGTAATGTAGTTTAGTAGTGTAAGAGCCTTGTATTGTTAGAATAGTTGTATAAGAATATTGTAATTAACTAAAGAATATTTGCCTTTGTATATGCCGAACGAGTAAATAATTAAAAAAAAGTTCCATTAGCCTGTGCCTGACCGCGAGTACTTTGTCTTTAGATTCTCTCGAATCACAGTTTATTTGACAAAAACCATGTTCAAGAACAGATATTTGCACAATTGAGCGGAAATAAATGAATGTTTATGAAAACTCAGGTAACACTTCCTGACGTGCTGCACTTTTATAACCGGTTTCCAAAAAGTTCGTATAACTCTTCTGATCCTCGTAAATTTATTTTCTAAGATCGACTGCAGTTTCTGCACTCTGAAAACTTTTAAGGCTTCACTCTTCTGAAGGTCGCGGCATAGAACGGCATAGCTTCGCGACGGCGAAGCTAGCCAAACATACCGCCGCACCTGGGCGTAACGCCCAGCCTTTATACCTGTCCTCTGGAGAAACCCGTACGTCACGAAATTCCCCGTCGCCACCTCTCGCCAACGTACAACGTTTTGCCATTCATACATATAAGTCTTTAAACACACTAAACACAAATAAATACGAAACTGATCATAGCAATTAACATTTCATTCATTTCTCCTATGGAGCGAATGAGATATCAATGTCGACTCTCCCGCTATTTGCAGTATTTACTTATGTGATACACCCTGTAGCAAAATTCTGTATGAAACACGTTTTTACATATTGTGGGCTTGCTCTTTACAATTGAACAAGCCGTTTGGCTTATCATTTCAAATTAAACAATCATGGAAGATTACATACAAACTAATTATTTAAACAAATGGTTTAGAAATTATGAAGTTTTAACTAAATAATAAATTGCCATATTTTCATTCCATTACAACTTTTTATATATACTTCATAGGAGGGATGTTTGTGCGTTACTAGACGTGTCACATGAAACCCTTTCAGAAACTGTGTCGCACTTCTCTGTCTTAATTCTGTTTTATTCTTTAAATTTAACTTAATCGTATACAATACACTACTGCATCTCTAGCTGCGCAATGAATTCCCTGTGACGTCACGGCCTTTCCAAGCGAGAGATAAGTCCTAAGTCCCCCCCCCCCCCGGCCGGCCGTTTTCACCGAACAACCCACTCACTATGAGCCCTAGCCACACGACCGTTAAACATGATTTTTTCTAAATTACAGATAATACATTCCATAGATAAAATGCTACCAAAATTAATTAAAGGAAATGCAACAATTTTGTACATTCGCAAGGTCAGTGTTTGCAGTGCATTTAATTTATCTTGACAAATTTGTCGAAACATAATGACTGAGTGCAACTCGTTGGGCGGTGCCGTCGCAATCCTGAAAACTCGCTGCAGAAATACAATTTTGATATACTTTTATTACAGTCATTTTGTAATTCGATTCTCAATAACACAGAAATTTTCAAAACAAGCGATACGGTTCAGTGATGTTGTTTTCAAAATGAATAGGGGTTAACTACTGTCTCTTATGACTGGAATCAATGTATTATTGAGGCTAAGCACGCATAGACTTAGGTGTAGTTGGTTATTTATTATGTCATTACTCCCATTCCCCACTCCCATGAACCACAGACATTGCCGAGGTGGGGTGGCTTGCGTGCCTCAGCGATACAGATAGCTGTACCGTAGGTGCAACCACAGCGGAGGGGTATCTGTGGAGAGGCCAGACAAACGTGTGGTTCCTGAAGAGGGGCAGCAGCCTATTCAGTAGTTACAGGGGCAACAGTCTGGATGATTGACTGAGCTGACCTTGTAATATCAGCGAATGTGGCTTTGCCACACAGCTACTGCGAACGGCTGAAAGCAAGGGGAAACTACAGCCGTTACTTTTCCCGAGGACATGCAGTTCTACTGTATTAACATATGATGATGGCATCCTCTCGGGTAAAATATTCCGGAGGTAAAATAGTCCCCCATTCGGATCTCCGGGCGGGGACTACTCAGGAGGATGTGATCATCAGGAAAGACAATACTGGCAACTCCCAGATCGGAGCGTGGAATGTTAGATCCCTTTATAGGGTAGGGAAGCTAGAAAATTTAAAAAGAGAAATAGATAGGTTGATGTTAGATATAGTGGGGATTAGTGAAGTTCGGTGGAAAGAGGAACAGGATTTCTGGGCAGGTGAGTACAGGATTATAAATACAAAATCAATTGGGGGTATTACAGGAGTAGGTCTGATAATGAATAAGAAAATAGGAATGCGGGTAAACTACTATGAGAAACACAGTGAACGCATTATCGTAATCAAGATATATATGAAGCCAACACCGACCACAGTAGTACAGGTTTATATGCCAACTAGCTCTACCGATGATGAGGAGATCGAAGAAATATATGAGGAGCTAAAGGAAATTATTCAGACAATTAAGGGAGAGGAAAACTAAAACTTAATTGTTATGGGAGACTGGAATTCGGTGGTAGGACAAGGAAGGGAAGGGAAGATAGTACGTGAATATGGTCTTTGCAAAAGGACTAAAAGAGGAAGCCGCTTGGTAGAATTTTGCACGGAACATAATTTAGTTATAACAAACACCTGGTTTAAGAATCACAAAAGAAGGTTGTATTCGTGGAAGAGACCAGGAGACACCGGGAGATACCAGATAGATTTTATAATGGTAAGACATAGATTTCGGAACCAGGTTTTAAACTGTAAGACATACCCAGGGGCAGATATAGACTCTGACCATAACTTGTTGGTTATGAACTGTAGGCTGAAACTGAAGAAACTACAAAAAGGAAGGAAAATAAGGAGATGGTACCTGGATAAATTGAAGGAACCTGAAGTTCTTGAGAATTTCAGAGGGAGCTTTAGGCAACAATTGACAGAAATGGGGGGAAATAAAACAGTAGAGGAGGAATGGGTAGCATTGAGCGATGAAATAGTGAAGGCAGCCGTGGACAAAATAGGTAGGAAGGCAAGACCTACAAAAAATACTTGGATATCACAGGAGATACTAAATTTAATCGATGAAAGGAGAAAATATAAAAATACAGTAAATGAAACAGGCAAAATGGAGTACAGACGACAAAGAAATGCCGGCCGCGGTGGCTGCGGGGACTGAGGCGCTTCAGTCACGGTCTGCACGGCCACTACGGTCGGGGGTTCGAATCCCCCCTCGGGCATGGATATTTGTGCCGTCCTAGTTCGTAAGTAGTTCATAAGTAGTTTGTAAGTTTAGGGACTGATAACCCCGTAGTTAAGTCCCATAGACTATACAAACATTTGAACATTTTTTTACTAAGAAATGAGATTGACAGGAAGTGCAAAATGGCTAAGCAGGAGTGGCTAGAAGGCAAATGCTAGGATGTAGAAGAATGTATAAATAGGGGAAAAATAGATACAGCCTACAGGAAAATAAAAGAATCATCTGGAGATAAGAAAAACAGCTCTATGAATATCAAGGACACTGATGGAAAACCAGATCTCAGCAAAGAAGCTGAAAGGTGGAAAGAGTATACAGAGGGGCTCTACAAAGGAAATGAACTTCAAGACAATATTGTAGGAAGGGAAGAGGATGTAGATGAAGATGAAATAGGAGATACTATACTGAGAGATGAATTTGACAGAGCACTGAAAGACTTAAGTCGAAACAAGACTCCTGGAGTAGATGATATTCCCTCACAGCTACTGAAGTCTCTGGGAGAACCAGCCATGACGAAATTGTTTCACCTGGTGTGTAAGATGTGTGAGACATGTGAAGTACCCTCAGACTTTAAGAAAAATATTATAATCCCCATTCCAAAGAAAGCAGGCGCAGTCAGGTGTGAAAACTACAGAACCATCAGTTTAATGAGTCATGGTTGCAAAATATTAACACGAATTACTTATAAAAGGATGGAAAAGATGGTAGAAGCCGACCTCGGGGAAGATCAGTTTGCGTTCAGGAGAATTGTAGGAACTCTGGAGGCAATACTCACTTTACGGCTTATACTAGAAGATAGATTAAGAAAAGGCAAACCTACATTTCTAGCTTTTGTAGATTTGGAGAAGGCTTTTGACAATGTTGATTGGAATAAACTATTTCAAGTTCTGAAGCAAGTAGGAGTAAAATATAGGGAGCGTAAGGTTATTTACAACTTGTACAAAAACCAGACAGCGGTTGTCAAAGTTGAAAGGCATGAAAGGGATGCAGTGGTCGGAAAGGGAGTAAGACAGGGTTGTAGCCTTTCTCCAATGTTATTCTATTTGTACATTGAGCAAGCTATAAAGGAAAGCAAAGAGAAATTTGGTGAAAGAATTAAAGTTCAGGGGGGAGAATTAAAAACATTGCGTTTTGCCGACGACATAGTAATTCTGTCAGATACAGCAAAGGACCTGGTAGAGCAATTGAATGGAGTGGTCAGTGTGCTGAAAGGTGCATATAAGATGAACATTAACAAGAGAAAAACTAGGGTAATGGAGTGCAGTCTAAGAAAATCAGGCGATGCTGAAGGAATTAGATTAGGTAACGAAGCAATAAAGGAGGTAGATGAGTTTTGTTACTTGGGCAGTAAAATAACAAATGATGGTCGCAGTACAGAGGATATAAAATGCAGAATGGCAATGGGTAGAAAAGCGTTTTTGAAAAAGAGAAATTTGTTAACATCGAATATTGATTTAGGCCTAAGGAAGACCTTTCTGAGGGCATTTGTATGGAGTGTTGCCTTGTATGGGAGTGAGACATGGACGATAAACAGTGCGGACAGGAAGAGGATTGAGGCTTTTGAAATATGGTGCTACAGAAGAATACTGAAGATTAGGTGTGTGGATCGCGTACCTAACGAGAAGGTACTGAACAGAATTGGAGAGAAAAGAAATTTCTGGCATACCTTGACTAAAAGAAGGGATAGATTGGTGGGACACATTCTTAGACATCAAGGAATGATGAATTTAGCATTAGAGGGAAGTGTGTGGGGTAAAAATCGCAGAGGAAGACCAAGAGATGGATACAGCAAGCAGATTCAGACAGATGTAGGTTGCCGTTCTTATGTGGATATGAAGAGGCTTGCTCAGGATAGGGTATTGTGGAGAGCTGCATCAAACCAGCCTCCGGACTGAAGACCACAACAACAACAACTCTCATTCCTCTCCACAAACACACGTATTGGTGCTCTGGAGTTACACAGAAACTAAATTTTCATGTTATTCTGTTGTGAAGCGAACTATTCCTCGCCATTTTGTGTGTGTGTGTGTGTTTTTTTACGAAAAATAAACAAACAAACAAAATATACCTATTCACCATTTTGTATATTTTTCACAAAAAACGCAAATACATAATTGGACGAGAAGTTGGTAGTTGGTGAGCAGTTGTTTTCACAGTAGAATAACGTCAAACCTTAGGGCAGTGTACCCTGCTTCGAGCAGAGGCAGTGGCGCGGCGTGGAGGCGGTGCTTCCTTGCCCTGGAGTCGAACCGACGGCCTTTGGGCTGCAAGTCTTCGAGTGCAGACCCTTTGACGAAGATCACGGGTGACTTTCAGACCACATCCTATCGTTCTGGTCAGTACAGCGTATTCATAGCGTTTCACGCATTTGATATGTTTTATACCGCGAAGTCATCTAAGCTTATCATCTGTACTGTTTATAGGGTGTTTGTATGACTTTCAAGATGATAAGCTAAAACATATCAAATGCGTGAAACGCTATGAATATGCTGTGGGATGCGCTGCAGCGGTAAACACTCGTGGCAGGGGTCGCGTCATCGCATTACGAATGTACGGCGCTACACTGCGACCTCTGCCAGATTAAACCTGCATGCTGTATTACGCAGCTGCCGCAACGCTGGACAGGTATACGAACCGCAGCCCAGCACCGGAGCGCTACGATTCACTCCGACCAACGCACTCCTAGTCGAAACAGCGAAAGCGCCTTTACCCAGAACTGGGAAGTACCTCGGTGGGATATTCTGGAACACGTGCAACGTTTTGAACGTGATGCACGGTGACCATCTCTTTGGATACCTAGTCATTTCATGTTTTCATTAGCTGACATTGCTAATCAGTGGTATATCAATGTTCAGTCTGAACAAAGCTCAATTCCTGCGTAGCACTTGAATGTTAAAATGTTTCGCTAAAGGAAAGGAATTGTTTGGAAGAGCACTGCAGTCACAGTATTAATCTCAAACGATCACTATAACGCGTCATGCGATAGATCAAAGATATCAGCCACATAGAGTACAGTGGTACAGCTACCCAAGAAACAGCAGTGACTGAAACTTTTTATACTTTTGCGACGAGAGAGTGTATGGAGATGGGAATGTGGCTCATGGTTATTTCGAATCTAGATTATTAATCTCAGAAGTAGAAATATTTTACTCACATCACTCTCGACAGTGTTATCGCTAATGTTTATGAACATTGTACTTTGTATTACAATTGATACTAGCAATTAGTGGAAAAGAAAAATTCCTTCATTCTGTGTGATGGCTGTCCTGAAAATCTCAACTGGTATACAAACAGGACCATAAAATAAAGCGAAGTAAGATTACTTTAATCTAAGAATGCGGTTGACTGTGACTATTTAGAAAGTTTATCTTGTCTGTGGAGGCCACTACAATTAAACACTGGACTAAAATGACACTTTGTCGCATAACAGTCACCACTGCATAGTTATGGGTTGAGACTTGGTCTCAGACTACATCAGAAATTTAGTTTTAATTTGCAGAAGAGATTTCACTGCTTTTTAAATTTGAAGACATGTTTCAGAACAAATGACAAAAATTTTCTAATAAAGTTCTTAATTTGGCTCCATACTTCGTCCGTGAAATTCTTTCACGTGTGCCCAAGTTACCGTAAAAATGTAATTAGAAACTTGCACTTGTAGTAATTCCAAAAACCAATGGCGCATACGAAGAAGAAACGGTTTCCAAGGTAACTCCACTAACTAACTGCTAAATGTACACAAAATTTACGAATGTATATGTGCAAAATAAAACCAGTGGCTGATGACTACAATTCCATCAAAAAATAATTCAGACCTGCTTCAGGCACAGATTATACTAACAGGCTTCTATACAACTTTATATAGTAACTAGCTAAACCCGACCACGCTTCGCTGTGGCTCACTCTCATATGAAATAAATAGAAATGGAAATACTGTAACTATTGTGAACATAGAACATAACCGAGAGAATGCTTCAATCGTATCAAAATCGTTGGTTTGTTAGACTCCAGTGGCTATGTAAAACGAAAATATAGTATGTAAAACGAAAGGTTAGCTTCACAGATACACATTATTTAAATCTTTAAGATACATTACTTTTATTGTCGTTCGTTTTCTCCACAAGTATACAGATCAGTTTACCGATTCTGGACCATCTTAGTAAAAAGCTATTGTTTTATACATTCTTTCTATCTATTTCCCATCAGCTATGTCTATTTCCTGCTTCCCCACTATCTACCTCTTCATCCTCCCTCTATCTGTTCCCCGGCCTCTGTTCATCAATCCCTTTCCTTCCATCCATCTTCAATCCCCTCCTCCAGCTATCTTTATGCAATTCTTGTCTTTCGCTTGTCGTACCTATATAAAATGAAGAAACTGAAAATTAGGGAATTGGTTAAAATTATGTGTTATCTGCTGGAAACTCTAACAAAGTTACTGTCACATAAAATAAAATGAAATAACAACGCACATAAACAACTTCTATTCAGAATTAGTTTCTATGGTGTTTTGATTTCCACTGCTAATATTGTGATCTATCTTACTGAACATTATTCATTAAACATGACCGTATATAAAATGCGTTTCCACAAAAATGTATTACTTTAGTGCTTCATTTTTACCACAACACCTGACAAGTACGCAAGGCAAGGATTTTCGACGCTCACTTATTTGGCAGCTGGAGAATTTAAAGCGTGATCAGAGATATTGATATGAAACATCTGATTCCTTTTTAATCTCTTAATGGCTACGTATATATATGGATTTTCGTCTTGCACGCATCTTTGGCAAAGCGTGTTTTGAATTGTGTAAGTTGTATTGGCCTCCTTGTAAAATAATAATCGACAATCGATACGTCATTTTTCATGTTGATGTATTTTCATAATTACGGTAAAATTTCGCTTACGGCAGCGGCTAATGTTGCCAAAATCTCTTGACTGCTCTTTGGAAACTCAAATACAATGAGGCTAATAATGTTCCACGTTTACCATGAATTATTACATTAGCACGGAATGCCGCAGCTGCTGTAAGTAAAATAATCCCTTCATTTCCAATTAATTCTACGATGGTAAATGTCCATTTTTGTCGGCAGAGATTTAGAAGCGCACATTCGATATATATCCTTAGAGGCACGGCTACTTCAATTGCAAACATTATTATAAAGCTTCGGTTCCCGAGTGTTACTCGGTAATGTTGTTTTCTATAATGTAGTGGTAATTCAAAGGAGATCCTTATCAGAATAAATATTTTGAATGAATCTTTTTTTACCATAAAATAATCATTTAATGCAGTTCTGCTCTGTCGTTAATATGTTCCTGTACGAACCACTGTCAATAAATCAATTATACTTGTAAACTTGCCAACATTACTACTCTCCGCTGCTGACACCGTAAGTAAAATTTAGCCATAAGCCGAGCAACTAACAACAGAGACTTAGAGGCTCATGCATTTGTGGTTACAAATTAACAGGTAATTGAGTCTGTGCTTGCGCTCTGGTTAAAAGGTTGTCCTGAGAGAAAATTAATTATCCACACGGAACGAACATTCCGTTGCCAACATTGGCTGACTGCGCCCCCACCTTAGGATAATGCCTCAAGTCTGTAATGATGACGACATTATATGTGTGTCTCTATTCCTGACGTTTATGTTATCCAGCATCATCAGTGATTTTCTTTTCATTCTCCACTCCGAGGAGTGGAGCGGGCTGTTTGAGATCCGGCCCATAAAGAGTCGCGGTTCTATTCAGCCAATTATCAGACGAGCTGATAGTGGGGCAAAGGGGTGGATCCCAATTGGGGATAAGTGGGAGGGGTTTACCAGTTCCGGCATACGCCTTACAACCAAGGAAAACCTCCCGAAAACCTTGGTCGGAACCGGGGGAGTGGGACCAATTTAATTTATCTCCGGGACTTGCCCCGGACTAAAAATGGATTATCGAGAGAACACGAATGAACTCACGACAATCAAAGATCGGACGCCCGAGTTACTTTCGTAATCTCGTAGAGATCAGCTCGACCAACAGTTGGACAAGCATCCCTTACAGGAACCACACCCGTGGGCATGGTGTCCTGTGCGTCCGCTGCATAACACTCAGTATTTAAGAGGGAATACTGCACAGATCACCTTCGAGAGAGATCACAACAGCTGGCAACGCTTAATATCTATAAATAAAAGGCAATGTTCCGAGTGACTGACAGATTAAATGAATGGACTCATTATCACCCACGCAAAACCACTGATGATAAAAACTTTATATTTACAGAGAGTGTTCATCATACACTGTTGGTGACGTTTAAGAAGCAATTTTTTGATATTCCGTCCCTAAGGGGGTGAAATAGGGGATGAAAGGTTTTTTGAAAATACGCTGTTATTGTTATCCAGTCAGTTTAGATGCTTGATATACATAGATTGGTATACGGATTCCTGGTTAGAATGTAAAACAAAGGTGTCTTTCAGCTTTCTCTGATAATCAGCCTGTAAGGGGATGAAAAGATTTTTGAAAAATGCTGCTGTTAAGCTAGTTTTGCAGCCTGAACTACAAAAATTGGAATTTTGAGTCTTGGTTACAATTAAAAAAGTACGTGTATATCTCCTCTCCTCTGTCCTTCATTGCCTAGCATTCCTGTATCTCGTCTTAGTAATCTAACTTAGAACGATGTTTAGTCTTATATTAAAAAACTTGTACCTCCGCAAGTTGTTGAACGAATACTTTGAAATATTGATACAACGTACTACTGGATTACGCGGATGTTTTTACGTATCTATTATTTAAATATATATCACATACGGATTTATATAAATTTAACAATGTGGAAACGTTGAGGCCAAAAATCGCAATATATATATATATATATATATATATATATATATATATATATATAGAGAGAGAGAGAGAGAGAGAGAGAGAGAGAGAGAGATTATGAGTAATATACTAAAGAAATAGGCGTCTAAGAACCTTCCTGTGTTACAGTGCAACTTTGTGACTAATTTGGAGCTTAATCGGTGAAGAACTTTTTGAGATTTTCAAACACACACACACAAAACATTTTCATATATAGAGATAGACGCAGAAACTGCGTTATTTCTATTTTTATGATTAACTCCATTTTCACATATAACACTTCGAACACTACTAAATCCACGTATACGTCAAAGACGCGGAATGGTCTGAAAATGGAACAAAGTTAACTTATATTAATAACAGGTCCCCACACCTAGGGCCATCCCCTGAGCACTGTCTATAATTACTGCAGGATTTATCCCCAACGTCATTAATATAGACTGCCTGCAAGGGTTATCCAGTAACGCGCTGCGGTAAACTTACGAGCCTAGAGCGAGCAGTACAGCTATGAAACCAACTTGAATGCGAGACACGTTTTTAAAGTATATGCTGGATGTACTGGGTGCGTGAATATGCAGCAACCCTTAGTTTTGTCACCCTTGAATTTTATGTCTAACGTGCCTGTTACAAAATTTCATGTACATTACGGTTAAAGCGCCATTAAAGCACAATCTGACCAATAAATGTGCAACTGCGACGGTGAAAACACATAACATATTGCAAGTAAACTGGTCAAAACAATTAGAGCTTCAGTTGAGATATCTAAGTTCTGAAGTATTGCCATTGACAGAATGAACTAAAGTGGTTCGACATCCTTCTGTCGGTGCTACGGAGTGGAGACAATAACATTACGGTGGTCTAGATAGTGGTGATAACAGAACGTTGCTGCGGAGGAAGTTGTGTTGACTTGTGTTTACTTTACCAAACGAATTACACAAGCAGTTGGTTTCAGATAGTGTAGTCAGCAGGTAGTGCAATGCAACGATAACGTGGCTTACGCAAGCTATGGCATGGAGAGCCGTAGGAAGCTTGGAAGCGGAACAGACACAGAGGGAGGTGGCTGCAGCTTTTGGAATCTCCCAAAGTGTAATTTCCAGGACCTGGACGCGATTTCACACAACAAGAACCGTTAAACGAAGGCAAGACCCGTTATTCGCAACTGCCTTAGCGTACTGTCGCTTTTTACGGATCCATACCTGAATCTACAAAAAATGAAACTATATAGCATTACTTAATAAAGAAAATTCGTGCGCTTTAAGAAATAAATCAATCATAATTAAACCTCTCGAAACAATCAAATCAATTTCCTTAAGTTTTTAATAGATAATTTCAAATAAGTAAATGGGAAACCGGGTCACGTAAATTTGAAACCACTTTTTATTTGTAACTATAAGATTGCGATGACGCTTCTTTCGCTAAAGTATACTCCAGAACATACTTGCATCATTGAGCTACAAAAATAAACAAACAGTGCCAACTATTCGTCCTGTGTGTACCACTTCCTACTAGAAAGTGCATAGATAGCTAAAGCTTTAAATTAATTTAAGTTCTTTGTCATTTGATTTTTATGAAAGAAATCTTATAATTGCCCCAATTTACCTTCTGATAACTCTTATCAGTTTTTTTGAACATTAACGTATTGACACAGACAGAGACGATGGCTACGATTAAACCGTTAAATTAAAATATCTTTTTTTCCTCAATCCAGTTTTGATTAAATAGTGCCTAGATGTTGTCTCAAGCTACAATCAATTTATGTGTGAAAATTGCACGGATAAAGTTTAAAACATTTGTAATCTTTTGACGTATTGTCATTTAGAACCAGAGGGAGACTGAATGCTTCAGGGCGACCAAATGGGGAAATTCCACGAAAATATAACACCGATACTAAAAGTATTGCCGTGAGTCATCGTGCGACATCGGCAGAGGACAACGGAGGCCCTGAGAGAGGGCCGCATGGAGGACCTCCACACTTCGGTATTATCCTTAATGCCACATAATTTATTCTCCACAGTTAGGGTCAGCGATTATGCATTCCATAACCCGAGAACTCGATTTCTTAATACCGATCAGAGATGATTTGCCGGAATCGTGGCGCCTAGAGCCAGTTTACGGGTTGCATCTATGGCTTGTATGTCGGTGAGTTCATTTCTGGCTATTTCGACGCGTTGTGGGGTGAATGATAATACTACAGACTGTCCACATCATTCGAAGGAGTAAAATGTCTCGTGGATGACCAGTACCAAGAGATGACGAGGGTAGCATTGGTGGAAAATGTTAAAATGTTTGTAAACATATGTTTGTAAATATATATTTGTAAACCTATTGGATCAAACTGCTACGGCCATCAGCTCCTAGACTTAAAAACTATTTAAACTAACGTACAATAAGGACAACACATCACACAACACTAAGGACACTCTGATGCAGGGACGTATATGAACAAATGCATGAAAGATGTCTACCAGCTCTGCAGTGAAGACACTGCAGCCGTCAACCAAGGAGCGCAACTCGGTACGTGCTGAATTTTTCATGAGGGAAGCGAACACGACTTCAAGCCATCTGTGATGACCATTTCTCATCGCCTTGACACCTCAAATATGGACAGAAACCAGCAGCGGCGTCTAAGTGTGAACCCCGTTTCCTGTGCCTTGTAATAACTCCAGTATAAGTTCTGGCCAACATATACACCATGGCGGTGAACGGGATGGTAACCGGAAGGGAGGGGGTAAAGTAAAAGACTCCAGTCCACTTAGAAGGGACCGAGCACGGACTCAATTTGTGATACCCAATATTATTGCAGCTACCGCTTCGGAATAGGAAATCCCACGTTGGAAAAGAACGAGATGGTGGTTTGGATGGTTAGGTAAACCATGAACATGAGCTATGTAGTTAGCCAGCATTTGTTTGTATCTAGTTTGTAGTGGTGAAACAGCAGCCTCCACTAGCTTTACTTCAGTGATGGATTGCCTTCCGCATCCGTAATGTTGCAGTGTACTGGGGTCAGTACCTCAAGTTATCTTGTGGATGATGTTAAGGTGCTTTCAGCACTTCTGCTTAAGGTGACGAAAGTGGAGATGCCATGTTAACTGGGTGTCAAAGACCACTCCTAAAAGTGATGTCTTCCTATTATATTCAGTACGTTGCCGTCAATATAGTGTTCTGGGAGTGGGTCGATGGTTCGACGCAAACAGAAGTCCATAACACTGGTCTTTGCAGCAAAAAACTAAAACCTACATACGAGAGACCACGACTGTCCTCTCTGTATAGTTCCCTGAAATCGGTGTTCAGCAACACATATCCTTAAGGAACTGAACCAGATACAGAATTCAGAGAGATACTGATGCGTGTACAGCTGCTACTAAATCATTAGACGTAGTAAAAACACCAGAGTGCTGAATGAAGAGCTCTGAGTGGCAATGGGTGACCCCAGTTCTCTTGGACACACCCAGATAACTCTGGGAGGCATCAATTTGAATACTGAAGGTCGTTTTTGTTGTTGTTGTTGTGGTCTTCAGTCCATAGACTGGTTTGATGCAGCTCTCCACGCAACCCTGTCCTGTTCAAATGCTTGTAAATCTATCGGACTAAACTGCGTGGTTATCAGTCCGTAGCTTACAAACTACTTAAACCTAGGTAAACTAACCTAAGGACAACATACACACCCATGCCCCAGGGAGGACTCGAACCTCCACAGCGAGCAACCGCGCGCTCCGCAACGAGACGCCTTAGACCGCTCGGCTACTCCACCGCGGCCCTGCCCTGTGCAAGTCTCTTTATCTGAGAATACGTTCGGCAACCTACATCCTTTTGAATCTGCTTACTATATTCGTCTCTCGGTCTGCTGTTGTGCTTACATGCTCAAAAATATCTTAAGAATCGCATTGAGTATGTGCACAAAATACCGTTCGCTGCGTCGACTGCCAACGGGAGCTGCGTCTCTGAAACCTATAAAAACTAACTGGTTTCATTGACGGTTGAAATGGATCAGCCAACATTACCTAAAGCTCTTAGTGAAGCCAAGGCTCGCTACCTTTCTTTCCTAGTCGCTACTACAATTGGTAGGGTATGCTAATTCTGCAAAT
Organism: Locusta migratoria; assembly: GCA_026315105.1. NCBI lineage: Eukaryota > Metazoa > Arthropoda > Insecta > Orthoptera > Acrididae > Locusta > Locusta migratoria. The sequence continues at coordinate 434,493,412 of CM048747.1, forward strand.
TATACTACCAGACGACGCTACTCAAAATCGTCCTCAGACCTGTAACTAACAAACTGTGAACTGGAAAAGTGTCCACCGCTCTGTGGTAGTGCCTTAATCACATGTTATGCATGTGATCCAACACCCACCACTGCCAAATCCACTGTTAACGCACTTTGACGAAGCCGCAGGGAATCGCTAAGAATCTCACAGAGTGATCCCTCGTGTCGCCTTAGCAGCGCAGCGAGAAGAAGCAGAGAGATAAAGGAAGTGATTTTTCGTGGCCCCATAGGTGTATATTTGTTTCCACATTTCCCCTGCAATCGCAGCCAAGTCGCACCTGTCCTCAGTAACCAATAAGAAGCGCCGTGACGACTCATTGCGGGTCTTCCCCCGTTCCCCCCAGTGGGACCTCGCCTACCAGCTCGTGTGTTAAAACCCGCTGTCGTATTTATTAGAAAACGGGCAAACGGCGGGTGACCCACAGCGTCTCAATCTTCACGTTATAAAAAAGAAGAGGGCATAAAATCTTGCTATTGTCTCGCAGAATTGTTTCGGTTGAGACCCCCTGGGGTGAGGGTTCCCGCCTGGTCTTCCGTCGTGCGAGTATGCTTTGGCTGTTTTTCCTGACGACGCGGAAAACGACCCATGCTTTGGCCCGCATTTAAAATGTAGGTGTGGTGCATGAATCAGCCTCTCGATATGTGCCTTAAACACAGTTAATTCTTACCGTTCAATTATCGCTCTGATTACCAGCGCAGATGTGATATGAGAGGTATCAAATGAACCGGAAAAATGAGTAGAATACGATTATGTGTATGAAAAATTTAAGTCAGAAATTCTTAACTCCTGGAAGCTTATTATTACTATAATCATCTTTAAGTGAGTTCAACAGTCGTGTCGCCTGGTTTGATCCTTTCACGTGACTGCGGCTACTCAGTAGCCACAGAGAGTGATTACGAGTGATTACTGATTGTCTTTGTCTTTCGATTATTTGGTACGTAAAGTTGGTTATCGTTTTTGTATATTCCTGTTGATTCTGTGCGTGTTTGGATGTTTCAGGTATCAGTTGCCGTAGCAGAAATAGACACAAGGAACTCAATAGGCTGTGCGGATATAATTAGAAGAGAGCTCAAGTGCAGTATGATCTGGCCATCAGAGGCAGTCGACTAAGGGCAGTGTTCCAGAGCTCGTGGCACTCCTGTTCTGGGGTCCTGGGGAGAGGTGGCAGCAAATGTGAATTTGTCGACAAAAGCATTGGATATCAAGTTTTTGGAATGCGATTTAATGAGTAGCAACATGTAGTGCGTGCCTTGTGGGTCTCAGCTCTCCTTCTGACTGTGTGTGTTGGAAGGGGGAGAGGGAGTGGGGTAGTAATAACGAAGGTTTAAGTATAGTTGCAAATATCTGTGTATGTGGGAGGTAGTGGAACTATCAGTGTGTGGGTGGTTCCAACTATCGGCGTGTGTTTGATTACTTTAGGCTATCGCAGTTATAGAGGTTCTGGCTGTCGCTGTGTGTTGTCAATGGCGGGTAGTTGTGGTCTGAGGGCAGGAGGTTGAGCCACGCCGGCTCGTTTCGAGAGGTGAACGTAATCTTCAACTTGAAGACTGATAACTCTTATATGTTTTTAACCGCATTATCAGTGGCATTGAGCCGTGTTGACACGTTTCTTGGTTGTTGTATTTCATACAGATTCCACCATGCCAGTTTTTTGGTGACACACTTTGAGATCTTCCTTTCCAATTTCGCCACTAGTGGCACTAGTATTTCGATTGATGATCGCGCAGGATCTCTGATGTTTACACCGAGTGGAGTGCGTGTTGGAGGTGGACAGACAGAGAGGTGAGACCCTGAGAGCCAGGAGGTAAGGGCGGCAACACTGGTGCTAACACGTGCAGTCTATCGGCGTATCGCCACTACGCGATCGGACCGATTAGCTTTCAAGACTGGGGCGGGTGAAAGCCACGTTGGTTAGACGGCAAGTGCAACAGCGAGCCGCGAGAGGAAGTACATAGAAGGAGGAACGCCGGGAATGTCAGGTGACGGCGTTACAAACTGGCCAATTATTTAATTTTGCGTCACAAGGAGACCACATCGCTTTCGGATTATAGAATTTCTTTATATTTATGGTGTGTGAAGTTCAGAACTTAAATCAGCCAAAGCCGTTCGACGTAACTATAAAATTTTTCGAGAAAGTCGACTTCAAAATTTCGCAAAGTACACGTAAGCAGTAAGTACCAATAATTAATTAATAGTTGCCGCATCTGCTCGTGTAGCTCAGGTGGCAGCGTTCTGGTATTGCAAGCCTGGGGTCGGTGGTTCGAATCTGTCATGGTAGATTTCTTTTTCCGTTGTTTTCGAATACTTACAGAATTTTGATATATAATAGTAATTTTTACGAAAAGAGCACGTGTTTTTCTTTATTCGTAATTTTATACATTTCATGGACAGTTGTTAAGAACGATAGTCATTTAAAAAAAACGCAAGTTACATTTTTTACAGTATTGGCTTCATTATTAGTTGACGACGGTAGTCTTTGACTGTTCAGTTTGTGATGAGCTACGGCACTGTGTTTGGAAAGCCACCTCCCTAGCTACTAATGGGTACCCTACTCAACCACCCATTTACGTGACGACAAGGTTTTCAACTCGTCTACATTCACGTAAACAATAATTGAAACAACACGTCGAATTAGAAACCCAAAATGTTTTATATAACCAAATTTGAAAACGAAAGAAATTCTACGTTCCAGCGAAATTCGAACCTCCGACTCTATGGTTGTGACGTCAGTACACTACCACCTGAGCTAATCCGACAGATGGAAGAGCCGTTCTGATTACTAGTACTTACGTACACTTTGAAAAATTTCAAAGTCGATTTTCTCAAGAATTTTTGAGAGTTGCGTCGAATGGCCTTGGCTGATTGTTATTTAAGATCAGACCATCGCGTACCATAAATATAAAGAAATTCTAAAATCTGATACCCATGTGGTCTCCTTGTCAGACATATGCGATAGAACAGCAACATGTATATACGCCAATGATTGGCAATGATCTCTTTTTGGTGCGGGGCCAGTGAAGTGTGTAAATAAATTAGTGAAATAAAATACAGAAATAAATGAAAAGTGAGCAATACGTGAAGTTAAAATGAAAACCAGTTCGGAGACACTGGCGAGTAAAAACCTACGACTGCAATCCGACAGTGCGTCGACCAGCTAACGCTGCAGATTCAGCTATTCACATGTGGTGGAACGCAACAACGAGTCCATCGCTCTCTTCACAAGTGGAAGCCGTTGATTCAGCGAACAGGCCATCGGCCTGAGACATGAGACCACAGACTGTGAAACGTGAGCTGCTCTTACTTCTCAAAGTAACGTGAAGTGGCCGATAACCTAGTGTATTGACCTCGAGAGCAACGTGATGATCGATATTTCGAAAATCTGTACAACGTAACATAAGGGGCAATGAACCTAAAGGCATTCACCTCCAGACAGGTCCAAAAAATACAAACCATGGCCAAGAAGACACCAACAGAGAGAGTTAGTAATGGCGTCAGCAACAGTAGCAGCAGTAGCAGAAGTTGGAGTTCATGATCAGCCACCGCCACTGACAGTTGGACTTGAAGATAGAAGATGGAAGAATCTGTAACAGTGTTCGGTAAGGAGATCAAAAACAGCAGAAGTACTCACCCAGGATGACTGACCAGAACTATAGGATGTGGTCTGGTCGTGAAAGTCACCCGTGATCTTCGTCAAAGGTTATGCACTCGAAGACTTGCAGTCCAAAAGCCGTCGATTAGACTCCAGGGCAAGGACGCACCGCCTCCATGCCGCGCCACTGCCTCTGGTCGAAGCACACCACAACGCTTAGGATAGAGAAGATGGGAAAATCATACAGCACCGACTGGAGGTAATTTCCGCAGCATTCATGGCCTGTTAACGCACAGTACTAGCGAGCAAGAAGCAGATATGCCGCCGCGTAATCGGAGATCAACGGCCTGCGCTGTGAATCGCATCATCGCCGCCAACACTCGCGGAGCCATCTAGTTCATAGAATAATGAATGACTTAATTCCAGAATGAAACTTTTCATTGTGATATGAAACTTACTGGCAGATTAAAATTGTGTGCCGGAACCGGGACTCGAACCTGGGACCTTTGCCTTTCGCGGGAAAGCGCTCTACCGACTGAGCTATCCTGACACGACTCACGACGCTGCCTCACAACTTTACTTCCGCTAGTACCTCGCCTCCTACTTTCCAAACTTCACAGAAGCTCTCCTGCAAAACATGCAAGACCAGCACTCCTGGAAGGAAAGATATGGTGGAGACATGGATTAGTATCCGCTAATTTCGGGGGGCGGAGGCTGCGACAGCGTAGATGACTGGCTGTTGGTCAGCTACGATGTCGTAGCCTCCGCCCCCGAAACTTTAAACGGTTGTAGCTGCCAAACAAAACGTGATAAAAATGTCATTCAAAATTCTTTGTACACAGATGGTGTCAACAATTCCAGTGCATGATGGAAACAACCATGGTTCCATTTAAAAAAACTGTATTTTTGCATAAAAATACACTTTCTAAGTAATATTACAATCTGCTTCTTGGCTAAAAATACGGGCCCCTGACAACCAATCCATACTCTGAAACCGCACATCAGTCGCACTTTCCGTTTCCGCAATATTTATTGTGCAAGTGTTGGGTGATTTACCCTGTATATATACTACTGTAATCACTAGTATTTAAACATGACAATACCATATTCCTGTGCGCATCTTGCAGTAGCAAGGTTGCCCCCGGTTCAAGATGTACGTTTACAGGACTGTATATTTATCGATCAGTAATAATTTGTTACATTTGGTTTTGACTAAAACATCAATTCTTTAAAGTCATCTTTGCGAAACACTGATCAGAATTTAAGGGATAAGAATGTGTACCAGGCAGAATTTTTGTCGAAAACCACGTCGTAGTGTTGGCCACGACACGATGCTAGACGCGGGTCGATGCCGGCGGCGAACCCCATCCATTAGGGACAAGTGGGAGGGACTGAAGCGGCCGCCCTCGCTCTCTCTACAGGCGTTCACCACGCCTTCACTCCCCCAAAGAAAGCCTTCAAGGGAGGACGATTCCTGTCGGGTGAGGACGTGTAAAACAGTTAAGGACTTCTACTAGAACACGGTCTTTTATCGAAGCGGTATATTATCAAACTGAGATGTCGGTGGGCGCTGTTTATAGTTAATTAGTATCCTGATTGTGGAGCTTCAGTGGTAAAGAGGATTTTGCCTCTTCGACATAATGATTTCGGACTGTAATGTCTTCTAGCGGAAACGATTGTTGTGCCTTAAGTTTACAGAATAATGAAAAAATTAATAGAAGAAATGTAGGAATCCGCGAAGGAATATTTACCGAAAGACTTCTCTGAGGTAAGATACGTTATCTAAAGTATTTGTAGATTAGCGAAAGCCTTTGACAGTGTTATCTGAAATGTTATTGTGGTCTTCAGTTCGTAGACTGGTTTGATGTTTGTATAGTCTATGGGACTCAACTACGGGGTCATCAGTCCCTAAACTTACAAACTACTTATGAACTAACTAAGACTAAGGACGGCGCAAATATCCATGCGCGAGGGGGGATTCGAACCCCCGACCATAGTGGCCGCGCAGACCGTGACTGAAGCGCCTCAGTCCCCTCGGTCACCGCAGCCGTCAGACTGTTTTGATGCAGCTCTCCACGCTACCCTGCCCCGTGCAAGTCTCTTCATCTGAAAATACGTTCGGCAACCTACATCCTTTTGAATCTTACTATATTCGTCCCTCGGTCTCCCTCTACGATTTTTACCCCACACGCTTCCTTCTAATGCTAAGTTGACAATTCCTTCATGTCTCAGAATGTGTCCAATCAATCTATCCCTTCTCTTAGTCAGGATATGCCAGAAACTCCTTTTCTCCCCGATTCGGTTAAGCACCTCCTCATTAGTTACGTGATCTACTCATATAATTTTCATCATTTGTCTGTAGCACAACATTTCAAAAGCTTCTATCATCTTTTTATCTTAACTCCTTATCGTCCACGTTTCACTGCAATACAATGCTACACTCCAGACAGATGCTTTCAGAAAGGACTTTCTAACATCTAAATTAATATTGTATGTTAACAAGTTTCGTTTCTTGAGAAACACTTTTCTTCCCATAGCCATTCTGCATTTTATATCTTCTTTATTCGGCCATCAGAAGTTATCGTGGTACCCAAATAACACAATTCATCTACTACTTTTATTGTCTCATTACCTAATCTAATTCCTTCAGCATCGCCTGATTTTCTGACATTGCATTCCATTATCTTCGTTTTACTCTTGTTAATGTTCATCTTATATCTTCCTTTCAAGACACTGTCCATTCCATTCAATTGTTCTTCTAGATCTTTTGCGGTCTCTGACAGAATTACTATGTCATCAGCGAACCGCAATGTGTTTATTTCTTCTCCGTGCACTTTAATGCCCTCTCCAAATTTCTCCTTCCATTCCTCATCTGAAATATAGCCTCTAAAATTTTTGTAGGTATCAGAAAAATAAACGAATCGCTAAATTATTCCCAATATGGGCAGAAAACTAGACAGCAGGTAGCATTAGTTAAGGATAAAGAGTGGACTGTAACCCATACACAAGATTATCCTCAACGTATATTGAGCAAGTGCTAAAGAAAAAGATAAGATACTTGGAAGATCAATTTATGATAGAGAAGAAGAAATAAAAAGTATGTAAAGTTTGCCGTTGGCATTACACGTATGTCAGAGACGACAAAGGACAAAGGACGGCGGAGCGGCCGAGCGCATTGAGGCGCTATGCATCGATGCGCGAGGCCATTCCCCGTCGGGGGTTCCAATCCCTCCTCGGGCATGGATGTTTGTGTCGTCTTTGGTATAAGGTAGTTCATAAGCAGTTTGTAAATTTAGGAACTGATGGCACCACATTTAAGTCCCTTAAGTTTAACAAACCTATGAACATTTGACAAAGGACTTGGAAGATTAGTTTACCTGATGGATAAAATATCGAAAACGAGCTAGATAAATATCAACAAAAGAATAACAAGAGTAATGCAATTAATTATATTTCAGCCAGGCGATGCTAAGGAATTAGGCAATTAAAGTAGCAAATGAGTTTTGCTACTTTGTCTGCACAATACCTGCGTGCGTCGGCTCATTATGTCATCTTAGTTTTAAGCAAATTTGGGGACAAGAGTTTTTCTTAGTTATCTAGCTGGTAGCCACTGTCACGAGTCATCTCATTATGTTAAGTGCTACCTTGCACGGTGAATATTGCCTGGTCTATATAAGCTATACCACAGTCACAGGGTATTTTAAGTTGTCCATCAATAAACTCCACGAATCGGAAATCTGATATCGCGGACAAAAAAACCACTGAAACCTACGTACAATTCTATTTTGAATGAAATGTAGTCAACAAAAGAAAGAAAAGCAAGATAATTTAATGGCGTACTCTCTTCCTTATCCTTTTCAGATTGTTGGTTTTAGCTAAAAATGCCTTGTTTGTCTGCTGGGTGGATTGTGCATGTTCCAAAGACACTTGCTCTTAGTAGGTAATCTACTTACGTAGGCCATCAGCTGAGGAGACTGTACCATCTTTGTGCACAAGTGTTTTCAGAGCTTTGATAGGTTGGGACGTATAAGAACTTGAAGACTGGAAATACAAGTCAATATGAATATGCTTATTATGCATTGAATACCTTAGAGAGCCATTCATTCTTTCTTTTGAAGTAACGTATATTTAAGCCATCGGCTACATAGATTCAGCTTTAGATAAGGGAAAGCTGGACATTTGTTGGTTTGAGAAGAATTTAGAAGATTACAATCGGAAATAAGATCTAGTTACATCACTGTGATAATAGTAACATTCAACGAATACTTTAGAAGTTGGTCATTACTATTTTTAAATGTTTTCTTGAACCAACAGTTGTGCAGTTGTCCTTCCTGTGCAGATGATTGCGTGAATAAAGTTAGAAACGAAGTTGGATCTATACAGCTGATGGTATTAAACAAAATTTCATATAACTGGCATCTGAAAATGTTTGCCGCAAGAAAGAGATAACATCATTCTTTCGTCCATTCAAAATATCCAGAAAATGCAGATAACTCTCTTTCTGTATTTCCATCGTAAACCGGATTTTCTAATGGATGCAGTTAAGGTGACGTAAGGAGTTCATTAATTTATTCTCTTCATGAGACCACACTATGAAAGTATGGTCCACACCTCCCCAAAATACAATGGGTTTAAAGGTTGCTTATTCAAGCAGTCCTTAAAAGTCTTCCACAAAACACGGAGAGAAGACTGGCTACTCTTCGCAAGGTTGTCAATCTGCTAGAAATATGCACTTTTAAACATAAAATAGCTTGAGAAAAGAGATTTCTGTCTGAAAATGTTGACCCATTACTATCAAAAAAACTGTGACGGGAACCTTCGTCATAAGAGATACGACGTCAGAGTAAAGCTAAACGCCAGAACAATGATGACTGGCAGATATTAATTTCAACTACTGTGCTATGTATTTAACGATGACGTGCTGCAAGCTCAAAATTTGTTTGAAAACACAATTCTCAGTGAGAATTGAAAAATTCACATTAACCATGCTGTTCCAACTGGCGACTGTGCGACGTTCACGTTGCCTGGGATTTCGCCTCCCGGCGGGTGCATACATATTCATTGCCCTCGCCTTCTGGGAGCAGTATTAGGCACCTCACGACGGAGGCGGGTGTAACGAATTACATGACACGAACGACGTCACCCTTAGTACAAACACGTGAAGAGGGAAAACCAACATGGCAAGCCAAGAGGCCATCCAGCTCCCGCAGAACCTTCCTGGCCAGGATAAATAAGTAGACTTTTCGTCAATTAGATATCTGGCTTCGTACACGTAACCATTCCTCTTTACAGACAGTTGATCAGGACAAAATTTTCACCGGTTTGATGTATCGACAGTCTAGGAAGTGTCGAATGTCACTACATCAAACGACGAATGTTCGTTCAACTGGTCTTTTCCAGAGCAGACAAAATTGTTTCCTACAAAGAACTACTAATTTCCGAATTAGGCACGAAAGAGTTATGGGATGCTCACAGGCACTATGTTGCACAAGAGAAAATACTGTTAGGTTTTACTCACCTACAAAACACAATAAATTTACTAATATTTCAGGCACAAAATAAGGTCTTCGATAAGACTACTAAGTACAAAATGTGCAAAGTACATCAATTTGTACGTTTATAACATTCAGTAAAACGTAATGTTCTAATTTTTGTGAATCTGATGGACTTAACTGCTGCTGTTATCAGTCCTTAGGTTTACAAACTGCTTAAACTAGCTTATGCTAAGGACAATACACACTCCCATGTCCGAGGGTGAACTCAAACCTCCGACGGCGTGCAACCACGCGCTCCGCAGATAGGCGCCTTAGAGCGCTCGGCCATTCCACCGCGGCACATACAGTAAGTATCCTATCAAAGTATACAACTTCATTGTATTATACAAGGCTACTATAAACGATTCATTAATATTCAGAGTTATATATTTTGCAATCGCTATATGTATGACTAATTCACGTCTAGAACAGTAAACAATCTGCACTGTGTCTGTAATCGGACACTGTATTGTGGCAGTTAGCAGCGATTGTAAACAAATGAGGAAAACTATCAAACCGACTCCCATTTCTTATGTAAGAAGAGAAATAATATCACAGAACGTAAGACTTTCGTCCCTAATGCAAACGACTCTGGCGGAGTCGGTTTTCCCACGTGTAAAGGGGTGGGTGAATAGTCCTAATTTGTTTATGCTCGCGGCTTACTGCCATGTTATAGTGTCCACGTAATACCATTTGGCGTTACAAGAACACTGTCTTCACAAAATTGCGACACAGCAGGTAAAGAGTTTTTGTACTACATCTAATAAAAATACAGTCTTGGTTGTAATGATTTATTTCGTTTAACGAGTTTCGCTTTCTTGGGGCATCATTAGAATCTGGAAGAATAAGTTAGGGCAATCTTTACAGACCTAGTCTTATCACGAACAGTGATAAAATTGCTTACTACTGACCTTATAATAATGTGAAAGGATTTCACGCCAAAGCGTCAGTGTCAACATTTAAAGGAACCACTGGGTCTAGGGCGCCCGTCAAAACGAACCTAAACTGTAAAAAAAGTGAATTTACAATGCGGTCCTATCCTGTACGACCGAGACACTAAGAACTTAACAGAAAGTTTAAAGAACTACATGTTTTTAACTTTCACGTACAGCGTTTTATAATTAGCTCATTGCCAAAACTAGGTACACGTCATGATAATCTAATAAAAAATGAACCAGAACATGAGGCTGTGAAACTTAACGTATAAAATGGATAAATTTACTTGAAATAAGGTTGCAACAAAAGCCAAGATATTACGGGAACAGGTGCACTTTAATGAATTAAACATATCTGGAAATGTAGGAATATATTGTCGCCGCCGAAGCATGTCTGCATTTCAAACCGACTGCTGGTAACTGATACGATAGACCTCTTACGTGCCGCGGTGGAGTAGCCGAGCGGTCTAAATCGTCTCGCTGCGGAGCGCGCGGTTGCTCGCCGTGTGTGTGTGTGTGTGTGTGTTGTCCTTATGTTAGTTTACCTAGGTTTAAGTAGTTTGTAAGCTACGGACTGATTACCACGCAGTTTGGTCCGATAGAATTATAAACATTTGAACATTTTTGATTTGGACCTCTTACGTACGTAATACGGAAAGAGCCCGTTAGTGGCGCTTGAGGTCAGGAAGCAGAGTTTACCGACAGGTGACAAACGTTACAATTAAAGTTCTTAGGCAACCATTGAAAGAGAGCTCTCCTCGCGTGCTTTGCGTAATATATTAGAAAATGCGGGCTCTTGCCGTAATACGTATCACTTACCAACGGCCGGTCTGAATTGCAGACATGCAACGGCAGGACAATGTATTCCTACATTTTTTGATATGTTCAGTTTATTACTCTTACACTATAGGACCGCACTTTAAATTGTATTTTTTCTTTTACGTAGGTTTTGAAGGGTGCCCTAAAACCAGTGATACCTTTAAATGTTGACAATGAGAGTCTTTGACGCGAAATCCTTTCACATCTGACAGATGTAAAACATTATTATTAGGTCTGTAGTAATTTATTTTTTTATTGTAACTGTTCATGATAAGACAAGGCCTGTAAATATTCCCCTAACTTATTTTTCCAGATTCTGATTATGCCCCAAAATGGCGAAACGCGTTAAATAAAATAAATCATTTAAGCCAAGACTGTGTTTTATCAGAAGTACCAGCTTAAACTCGCGGCTCTGCTCGCGTGTTGGTTGATTATGATAGATAAGTTATCTTTCAGTAGTGTGCTATTTATTTATTTATTCTTATATTCCCTTATTCGTATGCTTATCCTTACAGAGAAAGAGCTGAACACATTGTAGCACGCATAGACCAAAGATTTTGGTTTGTGGTATCACGTTTCGCTGTATATAAACTCCTTGCTATAGTCACAAACGTCATCGCTGGCCTTCAGTCCGAATTTTTTTATAATTTGACGACTTTCAGCCACCATATCTTCCACCCCCTTATAGCTTTGGGCATGGAACTGCTATGGTGTACAACGGGAGACTTCGGACAACAATTACACACAGACCATTCGTTTGCGTTCTGTAGTTTTCGCTGCAGGACGAAATATTAACTCACAAACACACGTAGAATTTTATATAGGCCCCTACACCGATAACTTTCCATCCCAATATACTCCACCCTTTTATCATTATCAACCCTCAAGCAACAATGCAATAAAAAAAACCATTTTCAAAGAGTAAATATAATTTTAAAAGAGTAATTATTGTTCTGCTTTTCGCGTTATATTCTTCAAATAACTAAATATCTATCAGATCGCTATAAAACCTTGCCTAAAACCTTCCTCAGGTATAAATTAGTAACTGTACAAATATTTACGTCTCTGCGTCTTGTCGTTCGAACGTGATAAGCGTACACCGAACAGACATTCACATTAATATATATAGAAAATAGCTACCCGATCGCCATAAAACCGTGCCTTAAGCCTTCCCCGGGTAACAAATTTTTAGCTCTTTATGTCTTGTGGTTCAGACGTGATAAACGTACACGGGAACAGACATTCACATTTATAGATATAGATTTAATTGGTTGCTGTACAGACGACCTGATGGAGTGGTAGACATTACACGAGTTTTTGTATAGTGGAATATGCGAATTTTTATACTGACTTACAATTGTGCAATGTGTATTGTGAAGGAATTATGAATAAGAAACGGCATGTAAACAGAGGGTTGTTGTTTCGTATTTGTCTCGTAAACCAGAACGTGCTGGTCGACTACGGGCGGCAGACACAGCTGCGCTAAGAGTTAAGGGAAGTTTCTCAGGCAAGTCAAATAACTCAACGGTCCGCGAACAATTGTGCGGAAAGTTTGGGGCAAGTTGCTGCATTTCAAACTGAAACGTCTACAGCTTATGCAACCATTAAAAACGGAATATTAAGACTGTTGCGTTAAGTTTTCCATCACAATGCAGAAAGCACTGATATTCAACAACGAAACAACCTATAATTTACCTGGACGGTTATTTACCGGAAATGATTATACGTAACGTGGACTCATAATCTACTCTCACCGAAGCTTCATATTTTCTGAGCGGTGTCCTAGCCGAAGCTGCGTGGGTCGTTACCTCAATATATATAGCAGCAGGGGTTGGGGGGGGGGGGGAGTGCAAACTACATGCGCAGATCGGTAAACATGTCGCCATTCTGCGCACGACGGCAACTTCATTTATGTATCGAGACGTGTAGCAGAGCTGTTGTTGTTGTTCGTTTGTTTTTGTGGTATTATTTGTGGTTTTCGACATAATTTTTCTGTTAAAATGCCCGGATGGGATGTTCAAATGTTCAAAAGTGTTCAAATGTTTGTAAATCTATCGGACCAAACTGCGTGGTCATCAGTCCGTAGCTTACAAACTACTTAAAAAAGGTTCAAATGTTTGTATAGTCTATGGGACTTAACTACGGGGTCATCAGTCCTGAAACTTACGAACTACTTATGAACTACTTACGAACTAGGACGGCACAAATATCCATGTCCGAGGGGGGATTCGAACCCCCAACCGTAGTGGCCGTGCAGACCGTGACTGGAGCGCCTTAGTCCCCTCGGCCACCGCGGCCGTCACAAACTACTTAAACCTAGGTAAACTAACCTACTGACATACACACACACACACACACATGCCCCAGGCAGGACTCGAACCTCCACGGCGAGCAACCGCGCGCTCAGCAGCGAGATGCTTTAGACCGCTCGGCTACTCCACCGCGGCTTCAAATGTTCAAATGTCTGTAAATCTATCGGACCAAACTGCGTGGTCATCAGTCCGTAGCTTACAAACTACTTAAACCAAGGTAAACTAACCTACGGACAAACACACACACCCATGCCCCAGGGAGGACTCGAACCTCCAAGGCGAGCAACCGCGCGCTCCGCAGCGAGGTGCTTTAGACCGCTCGGCTACTCCACCGCGGTAATGGGATGTAACAGGGTGGCTATCTTACAGCAGGAAGACAAAAGGAGTAGATGCAAGCTGTTTCCGAAAGACACTCAGTTTCAGAAAGTCTGGATTACGGTCACGGGAAAGACCGCTTCAATGATTCGATGTTCCACATTTGCGATGTTACACATCTATTTAAATTGATGAGGAACCACTTTCTGGACGATGTAATCAGACTTCCGAGTGGAAAATCTGTCGATAAATCCATTATTGAAAGACTGCTTACATTAGGTAGCACTGAGATGGAATTATGTCGTAAATTGTTACAAATAAACCTTAGTGTCAAGGACAGAGAACGTGAATGACTTTATTTAGCTATGCAGTTTTTTTTTCAAATACAATAGCTAAAACCATTACGTACTTAATGCTCGAGGAAGCGGATGCAGCAAACTTCTTTCAACTTGTAAACGATGAGTCTGACATCCTGACCCCCAGAAGAATCGACAAGAACGCATTGTCGTGTGGTTATGGGATACACAAGGATCTATACGAAAGAATTTTAAGAGATCTGTACTCGTGTGTGGAAAAAATACGTGTAGACAGTAAAAATAGTTTACTTCCGTTTCAGAAAGGAATAATGACCACAATTCGTTTCTTATTCCGAGTGTTTACAGACTTACATATCAAGTATATTTTAACAGCACGACTAAACGAGGACGCATTCGAGAATTTTACCTCACAGACAAGAGACATCGGTCATTTTCATTTGAATCCCTCGCAAACGGAGGTAAAACATCAATTGCGGCGACTACTCTTGGGTCACAATGCAAACAGTATTCCTCTGCCAAATGAAACTTCGGTGAAAGCAGATGACAGTGACGGCTTTTTGACATCATACCTGTTCAAAGGAATTTTGGCCGACATGAATGAGGCACTACAAGTGATCGATGGTGAAAGAGACTTGCAAAGTATTAACTTTCCTGTTCAAACTGTACCACAATAATGTGCTTTCAAAGAGATATCTGACTGCTCTGCAGAAGGATTTCGGTATCTGACTGGCTACATCGCATATCGTGCAAACAATACATACAACGCTCTGGGAACACCTTGCAATGATATTTTATGTCCTCCAACAGATCCTGGACATCTTAGTTGGATTGACGTTCTGCCTCGCGGTGGGCTTACAGTACCGACAGCTGAGTTGCTTCACAAAATGTGTTAGTTTGAAGTGATTTTTCATGAATTTAACGGTTTGGACACTATTTATAATGAAAAAAATTATGTAAAAACAATCCGTGCCTCTATCAAAGCTAAATATCCAGACTTTTCCATGGACATTGTAAAACTTTGTCAGAAGTAGACTGTTAAATAATTTTACGATAACGTATAGCAGTCTTGAGTAGTTATTTGTGTTTGCAAGTCGCTTTCCGGTACCGCAGCCCCTGCCTCGCTTTCTTTCGGCGGTGACATCACAGCGCCAGCCAATCGCAGCACTCCTCGCTTCGAGTCCAACCTCCCTTTTAATAACCTTGTATACAAGTTTGCTTGTTTCCACATTTCACTGGTGGTTCCATCTTGAAACATGACGAGGCTCCTTTAACGTGACACACACATTCCACTGTTAATATAACATTGTGGAACATTGAGGACCGTATCCACGAAGAGCCAATGAAACTGGAACAGGCAGAGGTATTTAAACACCCAGAGGGCGGTACTGCACTCTCTAAAGTCTATATAAGACTACAGGTGTTTTGCGCAGACGTTAGATAGGTTACTTACTACCGCTACAATGGCAGGTTATCAAAATTTAAGTGAGTTGGAACGTGGTGATATAGTTGATGCGCAAGAGATGGGACACGTCAGCTCCGAGGTAGCGATAAGCTGAGCGTTCTCCCTACGTTAATTTCAGGAATTCACCGTGAATATCTATTTTAACAGAGATAAACAAAGTAATATCTATACCATAGGAAGGAAATTATACGTAATTTAATGGGTTCAGTGTATCATTACACACTCAATAAGCAGCGCGAAAAAACTCTGTGTTTATAGTACTTAAGGGCGCAAAACACACATATACAGCTGTACCACGTACCTGTAAGTGCTTATGGTACTCCTCAAAGTACAGATGCTGAATTTCAATGAAGTAATTCCAATTGGGGTGGAACAATGTTCAAACCTCACTAAAGCCACGTTATCACATTCGAAATCACTTTCGCATTCACGCTATCCAATATCAAAAGCCACAGTAATTACATTTTCAGATGATGATGTTGGTATATCAGTGTCATATACTGGGTTTCGCCAAGCATATTGCAACATAGGCTTATACGTAGGTGCAGCAAATTAATTGTAAATCACAGAGTGAAATTTCGTGATGAAATAACTATCATGTACCTTCACTTGTGGTTTGGTGTCTTGTAGTCTTACAAAATGAGTAATCCTTTTGATGTAGAGTTAGTACTGCCAAGATAGTAAATATAAACATCAACAACATTTTTTTTTGTTTTTAGTGGCAACATCTTCAGCGTAATATCTTTGATGGAAAACTTGCATCTAAACGTATAGGATTTGAATGACGCGCCCAGGAATCACACAACAATAGGCCACCATCTAGTGACGCTAGCGGACAAGTGAGTTGTTTTGCGTAGAAATGACGCACACCACTGTTTTATTTGATTGTTTGTTATCCTAAGCATGGTTTCGTGCGTATCAAAGGTGTCCCTAGGCAGAATCGTGACAACTAACAAGAAGCTGCATCCTCCACTAAGTTTGAACGGCTTAGCCGTTGCCCGTTACGATGCGCTGTACTGCGAGGTATTGGGTATGTGTGTCAACGGCTCCACCAGATCTGCTCATGTAAATTTGTAAATATGGTTCAGGAATTTGTTACATAGTCCTAGATAATCATAATATTAATACTAAACACGAAACTAGAAGCATCAATTTTATATTAATTATAAAAGGACTCCTTAGGAATTCATACTATTTAAGAGGTACTTTGTCACAGATGTGGAAAAAATATGAAACGCATGTGTACGACGCCCCTCTGTGGTGTAGAAAGCGTCGATGGCACTATATCAATATCGCTGGCATCACGTTCTCTGTCAAGCATTAAATTCTGTAGGAGTAATATGTTTACATCGAAAATTAAAGCGTTACCTGCGTACTGATCGAGTACGGTAGAAGCTGCACAGGAAAGCAATAAAACTTACCAGAAATCGTATTGTAAACACGTTCATGTGAAAATACTTTATTTGCAGTAATGCACAGGTACCGGACAGCCACAGTTTTCCAACTTCTTGGTCGACGCAGCACTGCAAATCAAAATAGCACTGTAAAGAATTTGGGGACTAACGTTGTTCATATGATTCGTTATTTAGTTTAGTTTAGTTATTTATTTTGTGGACATTCACTGCATCACCAAAAAATTGGCAAGAACTTCCTAATTGTTAATTTCTCCATTTTAAAGAGCTGCGATGCGGGAAAGAAAAGTTGAGCAGAGAGCGGGAGGTCGAGGAGATGGTTAGGGAGAAATGGGAGGAGGGAATAGAAGGCAGAAAGAAGGTAAAGAGAATATGGACAGAGATCTTTGTTTTTTATTTATAAAAGGGATACAGATTTTTATGTTAAATTTTCTCATTACAAATTTATAAACAGCTATTATTTTATAAGAGGGTTATACAAACATTAATTATGATTGTAGGTTGGTAATTCCTTTGTAATACTGTGTTTGTGTTACCAGGAAAAATAAACTTTTGAAATTAATGAGAAACTCTGGCTGCTAAATTCTATTTCTTCATTTGACATGTTTTCAATATATTTTGTTTTGTGTTACAACATTTCTAAATGTTCAAGCAAATCAAGTTTATTTGTTTATGGAGTACTGTTAGGTGACTGTGGATGTCAGTTTTTTTATGTTTGTATAGCTCATGGGACTTAACTACGGGGTCTTCAGTCCCTAAACTTACAAACCACTTATGAACTACTTACGAACTAGGACGGCACAAATAACCATGCCCGAGGGGTGATTCGAACCCCCGACCATAGTGGCCGTGCAGACCGTGACTGGATCGCCTCAGTCCCCTCGGCCACCGCGGCCGGCGTGGATGTCAGTTATCTTGTGTTTATTAAGGTATAGATGATGAGCTATTGTGGATTTGTCAAAATGATTAAAGGCTTAGCGGTTGCCTTGGTTGGTGAGGTTGTTGACCGGATTTTAGATGGGAGGTTGTCGGGATGCGTGTGGCATGAGCTAAATGGATACATCTACCGAGGACAGGGAGAGACTGAGTCGTCGTCAGATTATATCCTGTGGTTGCCTTGAGGGTTCAGTTTTCTGAGAGTGGTTTCATAAATAGTTCAAGGAATTCACCCGAAAGATCGCTCTTGGATTCTATTCATGAATAGGCCATCCACCTATAAGGAACTGCCACGTAAAAAGAGCTTATATATACTCTTAGGAGTCTTATGAAATGTAAAATGCAATTCGTCCTAGTAGCACGTATAATACGCCGGAAGTGGGCTATTCAGACCGAAAGTCGGTTTCTTAACTGGAATGGTACACTTTTTCTTCTTGATTTCTATTCTATGCCGAAAATGGAGAAAGTTTAGTTAAATTAGTTTTCTAAATTGCCATTATTCACTTATCCCTTTCGAAATGTGTGTCCTGAGAAGTCACACGAAGAGATGAAGCACAGTATTAATAGTGACGTGAACGAGGTTGTTCCTGTCTATAAATGTCCTTCGACTTGATCCGATTCAGTCCAACGTGCGAGCGCGAGTATGTGTTGATATGACCGCAGACTATTTAGAATCCGGTCGGCCCCGTATCACTGCACGGTCGATTGCCTTGTGTTTTAAGTTACTATTCGAGACAGAGTATGTACCTTAATAACATGTTCTATTATTAGATGTGTGTAACTTCTTTGGCTATAGTATCTTACCAAATCAGGTAATATATGCAAGCCACTTTCCCGGTGATCCATCACACTACATAAGGCAGTTTCGAGTGGAGAATGACGGCTTAGAATAAATAAAAAATAAATAAATAAATAAATAAATAAATAAATAAAAGAAAAATCGATCTTTTCTCTATTTTCTAGATAGAATCGAAGTCAGTAAGAAAAAGTATGCTATTCCATTTAAAACATTGATTTCCGTTGATAATCGGAAGTTGCAAATGGCACCAATCGATCCGGCGTCGTATATTTACTAGCAGTAAGTAATGCCTTTTACAGTACATACCTCTCCCTCGCTTTCATAAAGGGTGGCCGGGTATCTGGGGACACACTGCATGTACAAAGTTTCAATAAAATAGGCATTTTATCTAAAGTGTGATAAAATGACTAGCCCATTTTGAACCAACTGAATGCAGTACTGAATTTACGAAGTGTCCTCCTCAATTTCGGGGTTAAAAAAAGAATTGGAAAAAAGGCGAGTAGGATATCCGAGTAAATACGGTATTGGAAACCAATGCAAATACAAGGTAACAATAAACAACGCTGATTTTTGAACTGTTTGCTTTCTAAACAAACAATCTCGGTCACATAGCACTTCGTCAGCTACCTAATGTTTATTTTAGTATCTGTGGATGGCCAGTGTGGGTGAAACCGGTAAAGACTATTTGATTTAAAAGAGTGATTCTCGTCATACATTATCATTTATTGAGGCACTTTTTGTTTTTCCTAATAACTGACCAATAATTCAAGAAAAATATTACATGACATATTTTACGTAATTATTTTCTCAAAGGAAACTTTCACCTTTTATCTTCCGTCTTTTCCCCCAAGGTTGTGAAATATTCTTGTATAGAATTCATACCGTACTCATGTACACAAGGACATAAATCCACAAATCCAGTTAGACAATATGATCCTTAATTACGAAAATTTGAAATATTTATTGATAAATTCGTTCGGGCACTGATCGTTTCAGCGTTTGCATGAATTTTAACATCCCTTCGTTTATGGTAGTTGCCACTGTATTCTCCAAATTCTCTCCCTTGCTCGTTCTTTTCTCTCACAGCCACATGGGATAATTACTGGTATAGATTTCATACCGAAAAAATCGTCAGTGGCGATAAATGTTGGCGTTTATCTTTGGACAGTGTTCGGATCACCCATGGTAGTAGGAGATTCAGGTCTGAATCTCTTTGGCACAAGTTAACTGCATCAGTCGCTTTTAGGGAGCAGAGTCTCGTCCTCAGGGCCTTGTGTTCCGAAATACTGTGACTTGGTAACTGTGCCCAACAGTAACGTACGTGCTATGGGCAATAAAGGGCATATTTAAGCACAATAAATCTCCAGAATGATCCGTAGTGACTTCAGCTTTCGCCTTCTTGCCCAGCCACCAGCCACCAGAATTCAATATCGAGAGGAATGTGGCCCTGCTCAGTATGCCAGGATATCGGGATGACATGGAATGTCTGCGGAACCCTCAGCTGTGAATAACGATGGCCGTGCTTTAGAAGGTTTCCTCAACAGAGTGAAAGCCCTTCATTTCATATTTGCAATATCTTCTGAATCTAATGTACATTTTGATACTGCTGAAGAACATAAAATTGCATTTACAGGTTCATTATCACCTCCAAATTTCTCTACACGTATCAGATCTTGTTCGTTGCTATCAAAGATTTTTGCATTTTGTTTATTTTGTTTATTTATTTGTATCGGTATCAGGGGATGGTATCTCTCTTATTTGACTTATACCAGTATTCTGTCCTGCAAATACTAATTTTTCTCTGTTTGTGCAGAGTGGAGTTATTAATATAAATGCATGTAAGTATGGTGTCTATCCTTCTGGCATACTTAGCCTCGGAGAGACAGTCATAAGCCACAAATTTCTCGAAATTGAGTTTTTCGTGTTAAGGCCGTCTTAACAATGCGTTCTTCATGTTCTGTTAAAAAAGTTCACTCTTACTGCAACAGGTGGCAGGCTATGACGGAGTGCCGTTCTATGCTGTGCCATCTGGTGGTAGTTTCAGAAGATACATTGTCACAAGCCAGAGCAAAATGGCAGATTGCTAAAGCGGCTTCTGATCTTCAAGGGATATTTGTGACAGACAGTAGTAGAACGGAAGAGCTTTACCCTTTCGATATGGACAGCGATGAATCTTGGCATCCATCGACCAGCAGTTCCAGCTCAGATGATGTTTCAACAAGTGTATGAAACTATTTCTGGTCACTAGTGTCCTTTGGCTTGTAACTTTGTTTCTCTCAACCTCGCCAACACATCTGATAGCCATCCTGTGTGTTAATGATGGATCATTATGGGCACTTTTCAATGGCTGCCTGAAGCTGCAATAATGTAATTTTAAAGACAACAGACGTTTAAAAATATTTTTCTGATGTCATTTTGGCTATATTTAATGTTTTGTATGGCTTATGCCTTACCTCACGCAAATTTTTAGATTGATTTGCTCTTCCTATTACAGCTTGAAATAAGTATAGTAAATGAAGTATCACCTGAAAAACCAAAGCCTTCAAGGAAAAGAAAACTAAATATTGATCAGTGGAAAAAAGTTAAGGCAAAACGTCTACGAAATGCTGGTCAGCAGTATAAGCCTTCAAAAACTGACAAGACTGCTCAGGCAGCCGCTATTGTAAGTCCCTGTATGTCGACATGATCAAATAAGTGCTACACAAAAGTATTTGGGGAAGCAGAAAACATTTTCCATCGTTTTTGGGACATAGGAAACTTTAATGCCCAGAATACTTTCCTGATGAGCTGCGTAAAAATGAAACCGAAAAAGGGGAGGTTTCTTCAGTATTTAAATATGAGTGGTCTAATATGTTGTAAATTAATATAATTTTGTTATATCTATCATTTTTTTTTTAAAGCTATCCAAAAAAGACTTGCAAGAAAACATCATGCAGGGCTATTATCTTTTCGTATGTAGGCTCTATATGGTACGGAAGTCATGATATGTAATGGATTTGAATGAAGCTTTCCTAAGGCTTACAGAGATATCCGCGAAGAGTGAGGCCGCGGTGGAGTAACCGAGCGGTCTAAAGCGTTTGGGTACGGCCATAGTAGGCCGCTCCACGCTTCCTGCTTCTCGCCGGCAGGGAGGCGGTTGGAAAACCCAGTGGGTGATCCCATTGGGGTGGCCATAGTGCACCCGCGCGGCCGCCTCAGCTCGCTCACGTCGCTTTCACAGGCGCGTGCAAGAAAGAATTTATATTTCTTGTTCCGCTCTCAGCTCGCGGGTGCCGAGGTTTCAACGCTGTGCGCTGCGCGTCGTGTTTAATGGGAGCTGATAAAGACGCGTTTATCTCAAAAGTGTTGAATAAAAGGCCGTTAATTCACTGTAGCTGAATTTTAATGAACTTTTGTAGACTCGCACAACCGGTTTTGCAATGTTTTTAATTGCATCTTGTTGTTCATATTGGTGCAAGAATATCAGCACTTTAATATAGCAAACAGTTAGATTCAAGATAATTTACGTGTACATAGGTTATTTAGCTCATAATATGAAATGCACTTCTTTGCTAAAGGTTTCACGTGAAATTGGCTTTTTTGTGAGCCACTAACACGAGGCTACTTCATTCTTAATTACTTTGCTGCCATTCCATGTCAATTTACGTCACCAAAAATTTTTTTGTTCGTGAACAGTATAAAATGTCGGTATGTGATTAGGAACCTTGACAGTGAAATAATTGTAACTGTTGTCCTACTATAATCTCAAAATACATACACTGTGACAGTCGGTACACTGTCAGTTACAGGGTAATTTCAAGTAAAAACAGTCTTGGTTCCAAACTGGTGTTATTAATTACCAAGGACGCGTTCTGCCCTCACAGCAGGCCATCGTATTACCTGCATGACAAATGTTACACAAGAATTACTACAACATTTAAAGTAGTGAAACAGGGGCTGTTGTAGCAATTTGCGTAACGTTTGTCATGCAGATAATGTGATGATACCCTGCTGTGAGGGCGAAACGCGTCATTAGTAATTAATAAAACCACTTTGCAACCAAGACTGTTTTTACTTGAAATTAAAATTTGACTGGTTGCTGTATCAGTCACACCATTGACTATAGAAAGCCTTATATAGTTATTCACAATTTGCAACTTTTTCCCTGTCGTGATTTAACAGTTACTACCCCATGCCAGAAACTAGTGAGTCCAGTTTTGGCATTTTATGCAATTTGCGATCAGACCATTGTTTTTCGTCATCATCATCCGTGGATGGCGCCAAGTTATAACTGCAGTTACATTATAGCACCACTGGTTTACTTGCATTAAACTCAACTAGAAAGAAGATGTACTTAAGCTGCACATACGAACTTATTATTCCAACTTAACAGTGCCCTTGAAAACATCTTTAATGTCCTCCAGCTCTTTTTTTGTGGAGAAAGTCTAATTAAATATTAATTCAGAGGAAAAATGCTGCAGCGCCTTGGATAACATTTAGACGCTTGCTATTGGATCCTGTCAAAAATTCTTCTGGTAATTTTAGTCTTCCCATTTCTATTGCATGTCAGAAGGGGCATTCAACACAAACACTTGCATTCTCTTTTCCTTAAAACCCTACAGTCACCATTATGAACTTGCAATTTTCCGTCAATGACAGCTAGCAATCCAATATTTGTAACTTTAAGACACAGAACTAGATTTACTGTCTCTCTCTCTTTTTTTTCCGAACTTGTATACTACCAATATTTTCAAACGAGTTAGAGAACAGGCATCTGTCCCAGATAAACTTTGCTATTTTTTAAAGTCATTTTCTGTTGGCTTGAGCATGTGCTTTATTACGAAGGTTGACTGACTGAGCTGCAGGCTAGAGGCTCAGTAGTTGTGCACATGGCGCGCCGAAGGAGAGCGCGCGGCGCTAGGGCCCTCAAATTTCAACACTCAGTTCGGTATACAGGTGCGATGTATCGCTTTCTATTCAGGTTTAAAAACAATTTCACAATGTTGGCTACATTTCGAACGCAGTAATGTATAACCTAAAGTTAACCAAACGAAAAGTAGTCAGCGACTATATTTTTCACTGCAAAAGCTTCAAATGTTATGCGATAGGTTAACTGGAAATTAAGTATCGTAATGACTATGGCGAATACCGGAAAAACAGACACTCCGTTATGAAGCTGCTATGTTAGCCGGCGAGATGTGCAAAACTCAGTGAGGTACGACAATTAGTTTCCTCAGAATCGAGTGAGAAGTATCCTACGTCAAGGAAAACGCAAAAAACCGTGAGAGGTGGTTTTTATTTATTTTTTTTTACAGCAGAGGGAGAATTTTTATCGAAAAACTGACACCAGAGTGCGATGTAGCTTTGCTTCATACACATGCAGTATTTTTCTCAGCAAGAAAATCGAAAAGTAATTTTGGTCATGTATTGGCATCAGCCGGCGCGCGGTTGGCTGCGCACTGTGGCCGCCACCAGCTGCCATCGCGCCGTTGCAGCGCGCGCGGTCCGACCGTTGCGAGTTAAGCGGCCGAGCAGCTAGCGGGGAGCCGTTCACTATGGCCGTGCCCT
Source organism: Locusta migratoria (assembly GCA_026315105.1). Classification (NCBI taxonomy): domain Eukaryota; kingdom Metazoa; phylum Arthropoda; class Insecta; order Orthoptera; family Acrididae; genus Locusta; species Locusta migratoria. Next base: position 434,517,431 of record CM048747.1, read on the forward strand.
TTCGCTGCGGAGCGCGCGGTTGCTCGCCGTGGAGGTTCGAGTCCTCCCTGGGGCATGGATGTGTGTGTTGTGCTTAGGTCAGTTTACCTAGGTTTAAGTAGTTTGTAAGCTAAGGACTGATGACCACGCAGTTTGGACCAATAGATTTACAAACATTTTATTTGAAACAGGGATTTGCAGTGCCGAAAGACGATGGAAGAAGTTTGTATGTTACTCTTTAGCCTACTAGAAGTTCGTCATTTACGCAGACAGAGTGTAGTAGAAACATTCATATTAGGAAGATAATATAAACTCAAATCTTTTATTTATTTCAGTAAAGCATGGAAACTACCCACATAAATTCCAAGACGAAGCTGTACAAGGCGTTAGTCTTTCTCAATGCCATACCAAAATACAACAGTTATTACAGTAGGCAACAGAACCCCGCCAAAGTGTATTTGGATTGAGGTCTCACAATTGCATCCCTATATTGAAATAAATACTCCGAATACTGCAAATAAAATGTGGCTCCTACAGTCTGAAAGTAAATTCAGTGAAATTTTCGTATCTGAATTGAACTACCAAATTTAAACTACCAAAAAGTGACACATGTTCGAAATGTGATCTATTTGTAATTGCAATCAATAACCGTAATTTAAATGCAGAAGAAGTTACAGAAAAGAAACCACATTATGAACTGCATCTCATAAAGGTTGACAGAGGACAAAATATGATTGCGTCTTTAACTGCTCTGTCTAAAGAAAATCCAAAAGAGCATCATGTGATAGCTATGGATGTGCAACGAACTTTCCCCACAGCTTAATTAACAGTTGGTCCAGCATTTTAGAAGAGGGAAATGTGGACATGCAACTATGTTATCCAAGACTGCAGATCAAATAACGGTTATGTGTTCCTGTGGAGCGAGAGAGATGGAGGAAGGGGTTCAGATGAGGCTGGAAACTGCTTGTTAAAGTACATAGAGATAACTCACCCTCAAATGAAAGATCTCCACATAATCACAGACAAATGCAAGGGACAGGTAAAAAACTGGAGATTATTGCTTTGGAAAGGTCTCTTGTTGCTACCAAAAGATTTGCTTCTGTCCAGCATTACTTCCCTGTGGTGCGTCACACCAGACAGTGATTTCGGCCGCATTGTACTGTATGCAAGAAACAGGCGTCCAATAGTATACGTGCCAGATGAATGGGCAGAAGGTATAAAATCTGCGAACCCAAAAAACTTTATTGTGACTAAGGTAGAAAGAGAAGATTTCAAAAGTTCGGAAAACTTGAAGACATTGATCTCGAAACGTACGTTATTCGCGTCTGGAGATCCCCTTCAATTCAGTGAAGCAACGCAATTTACGTTTGAGTTTGAAGATCCCTTCAAGCTAAGTGTAAAGCACTGTTATTCGCACATAGGAGCTTTCATGTCAGTGGGTATTTGTATCAAGAGGAAAGGAAGGCTTGTTGAAACGGATCGATATGAGCTGCCAATAAAGTACAGAAAGTCACTACCGATTAAACAGAAAAAAATTGATGATGTAATGTTCTTTGTACCATACATAGTTGCAGCACGTCAACATTTCCTTCGATCATGCACCGGAAATAACGTAAACAATGATGAGGTAGAGGAACTTCCTTGATGTACCTATATCAATAAAAAGTAATTTATATCTTTTAGTTGTCTGTAATTTATTTATTAATGTCTAAGAATTATGAATACTACTCGTTCTGTAAGAGTATTTATAAATAAATCCTCCAAATGCATATTTTATGCTTTACATTATTTGCTGGGAGACGTAGTCATTAGCCACTGTTATCTACATCTTAATTAGAATCACTCTAAAATTAATACTATGTAGCATAAAAACAGTTGACTATTCTACAATATGCTTAGCAAGTATTAATCAAGTGTTTGTAGTAAAGAAGGTTTCTATTTCGTGTTAAACATTTTCAGATTTCCATGGAACTTTACACTTGCTGTATATCAAAACTTGTTCGATGTGACTTATGACTATATCTCTACGACCCATTCAATTGTATAAACCATACTTATAAATGTATAAACATTCCTTGATGCTCTAATAGTACTTAAGAGATTTTTTTAAAGTTTCTGTCTTTTAACAATTAACGTTTCCAGCGCCAGAGACATTTCTAAAGAAGAAGTGCCGAGAAGAGACGATTAATTATTTGACCAGTATTCTGTAATTAACAGTGGAAATTATACATTTTCATTTTTGTTTTTAGTACCGGTTTTGGATATTTTAGTCCACTTTTCAAGTGAAAAACGCTATGAAGTCCTACAGTACCACCGTTGGTCCTTTGTTCTTTTTGCGGATTCACAGGCCTCTGCGTTTTAAAGCGTACAACTACATAGTAGTTGTTTCCTCGATCACCCAGAATGTTAAAAATAAGATTAATTAATTAATATCGCAAAATGTACTATTAAAAATTACTTTAATCAATTGTCTCGAGGTTTGTACATCTAGTACGAATGTTCTGAATCTGACATGAATACTTGTTTTTATGATAGAAATAGATATGCAGATGGCATAATCTCACAGCCAACAGACGTAATTAACTTTCCGACCGTCGCCTAGTAGTTAACAGAATTTTAAGGTTTCTGATGCGGAGCCATAGAACTGCCTCCAGTGTTTTAATAAGAGGCCGACAGCAGCATCGAAATACTAAAAAAGAAGACATAAAAAATGAATGGAGTTTAACAAATAATTGCGAAAATGGACCGTAACTTTAATATAGTTGCTAATCGTGCATATAAATTCGCTCACAGCGTTTGTAATTACGGTAGCTGATAGGTCTGCCACCCAATTTCTCCATAATTCCACTTTACATTCCGCAAAAACAAAGAAACAAAATTATAAAACATTTATCTGAATCATTCATTTCAACGGCTGATAAAGGACAGTCTTCAATGCGGATGAATACCACCGTTGCAATCCTGGCGGGAACACAGGTTACGGCAAAGGGAGTACGAATTGCGGTAAGCATCCCTAGGGTATTTGCAGCGGCTGGAAGTCTTGTTAGGTTGCCTGAGGTCGTGTGGAAGTGAGAACCCTTTTATAGCCATGTACCGGCATAAAATTTCAAGTACAATAATTTTTACGGCGTCCAAATCATCTATGTTGAACGAGTTTATCTTTAGTCATGAAGTTAACTTAATGGAAGAGTGTGATTCACTACTGCGCGAACACATGAACTAACCAGACACACGATTCGTAATATGCATAATCTCATTCTAGTTGCTATCTCGGTTAGTAAAGGTAGGCCCTGATTTTGAATAAAAATATGAAACAGCCATAACTTACAGGAAAAGTTACTTGAAGGGCTCATCTAAGTATGATTCCTCCTATTCATCTTGGGATTAACAATGTAAATTGAAGAAATAAGACTGCAATTAGCGAAATTCGGCCTTGCCACAAATATGGCTGTTGACACTTAGCTGTATAAATTTATACCAATTATTTACCTTTTTAGAAAGTAACTGAACCCGCGACCTGTAGTACATATCGGTTGTAATTGCTGGCACATCTTACCAACTTTTATAGTGCGATAATGCTAGTGCATGAACCGCAGACGTAAAGTGTTGGAATGTGCATCCAGAACTGGTGAATGACTTATTCATCACAGACATACACAGCCCCAACGATACTTTTTGGTTGGTCAAGGGCGACCTTCGGAGAAATAAGAACTCTCAGAATCGTAAGAAGACATGGACGCACAAATGACTGAATCTTAACGGGCGAGAGCAACGCAACACAAAATTCAGAGAACATCCGGGCTGCAGCTGTAAATACGACGAGGAATATCAGGAAAACAGAAAAGAACGAGGTGACAGAATGTTTCCCTACTAATGACTTCTGTTAAAAATAAACGACTTGCAGTCTTATAGTATCGCCACAGTAAACATGAACAAGATACGCAGTGGTACAAAATTAAAATTCGTTCAAGATTTCTTATACGCCGCAGACATAAGCATCTCGATGCTACAAGAGAGGACTGACATCGATTTGGAGATAAAATGAATAACTCGTCAACGTCAGCTTAGAGACAGAGAATTATCTCAGAGTTCCCTGTCCTGATACTGTCTTGGACCTCCTGCATGAACAACACTTAAAAAGGGTACACGCTATAGGACCAGCAGATTTTCCACAACACGTCGCCTTCGCACATGGTTCCTGCACCGCTGCACCCTGTTTCCACGTCGAGTTCTCTTCGCAGATGAATGTAGGTTCACAAGGGAGTGCGATCAAAATGCTGGAAATAGCCATGGCTGGGCGGACGAAAACCCTCATGCCACGCATGTTCTGGGATATCAATACCGATTTGGAATTAACGTGTTGGCAGGTGTTGTGTGCGGTATTGAGATTGGACCATACCTTCGCCAATCCAAGCTTACAGGTGCCGCATACTTAGTCTACCTTCGACACGTATTGGATCCATTCTTGGAAAATGTGTCGTTGAATGTTTGTCAGTAAATGTGGTTTCAGCATATGGTGCACCACATAACTTTTCACTGAACTGAAACTGTCGTAGGACGGAAACGATACGTTTCTGGATATGGGTTCCTACCTTCCACAAGTTCTAGAAGTTTGTAACGGGAATTTCCACCACCCTGTATATGCGCCGTGTGGCACAAGAAACAGGTGTCAAAGAGCTGAATTTTTTAAAACGAAGATTGTTCCTCTTCTTAACGCACGGTTTGATGACATCATTTTGGTTGGAGATTTTATTTGTGTCAGTGGCGGACTAAGGCTGTCGGAGGCCCGGGGCGGCGGCAATACAAAATGAGGCCCCCAGTCCACTTGGAAATTCATGTATTACTATAAAAAATAGCTTTTGATATTTGGAGCATACGCATGGCGCACTGCCTAATTTTACACGCCTCACAACCATTTAGCAAGCAGGATTGACATGATTTACGTTTCAAACAACCTCAAAAGGCACGTTCTGCAGAGCGAAATATTGCCGACGAGCTTCTCTGATCACGGGGCATACGTTTGCACCCTCAATATGAAGAAACAGGAAACCTAAAGAGGCAGAGATCAGTGGAAATTTGACGTTTCACATTTCGAAGATCCGAAATGTTGAGAAGCTTTTCATTAAGACGTGGAAATGCGTGACCAGTGGCGTAGCTATGTCACCAAGGGCCCCGGGGCAAAAATGACATTGGGGCCCTCTTTAAACTAAAACTATGCAAAACTACTTCATCATAAGTTCCTTACCGCCTACTGGAAGACATAATAAGGCAAACCTAAATACTATTAAGTAAATTATTATGTGTCAAGCAGCACATAATATTTAATTGTACTCTCAAATATAATTATAACTGTGAAAGTAGGTTTGTTTGTTATGCTTTCACGCAAAAGTTACTGGGCGGATTTGAATGAAATTTTGCAGAGGGATAGATTTGGACCTGGGTAGGACATAAAGATAAACGACCTCTTGGTATAGTTTCAGACGTTGCTCCATACTAGGTGAATGAAGTCGCAGGCATAAGCTAGTATAAAATTAACAATGAAGAAGTATTACTTAACCATGAAAACATGGCCCCCTGCCGCGAAGCAAACCGGGAACAGTCAAGTCCGCGGTGACAGCAGGCGGACTGTTCTCAGTATCGACATCTCACTGTCGATAAACTCCTCGCTGTTAGCTCACTGCTCCGTACCGATCAGCCTAATTTCGTTGACAGCCCAATCAAAGAAGGAAAATAGGGGAAATATTCGTGTAGGATGGTTTCAGAAAAGAAAGTTGACGGATTTTGTTTAATGGAATACTTTGGTTTGAGCCGTGCGCCTACCAGGCTTCATGAAGTATATACTAATGTCTGGCCAGGAGAAAGTAATAAGTAAAATAACTAAGTTGACATCTCGCTTATTATAGTGGCAGTGGGGTACAATGTCTTGAATGCACAATTTACTATTGTGACAAAGTAACCATATTTTCTCTTCTTCTTACACGAAATTCAGTATGCAGTTGGTTACAGCACTTCATTGGGATCTATGATTATGGAGCACACCCTTGGGGAATTCACTACACAAACAGTTGAGTTACCATAATAATACCGTTCTGTAATAATACATTGTAGAGACTTCACATTCAAATGTGGTCACACTGTCTACTGTCGAACACTGTGCTAGTAATTCAGCACCATTCACTGTTATTTCGCAAAGATTGGCAAGCACGGCAATTCCGACTTCAACCGACAATACGCTGACGATGGCAGGGTCCACGTCTTAGCGGACAAGCAAAGGACCTTGTTATGTCTATATTCTGGGGTGCGAATAATTTTTGGATTTCAATTCGTGCGTTTGATGTTTGTTGGTCAGGGTTCAAAAAGTTCAGTCGGAAAACCTTCATTCAACTAAATTATTATATAGAAGTAGAACTTGGATTATCCGAAGTAATAGGCGGACATGAAAGTGTTCAAGAATCTACGGTAACTTTTTTCGAACGTCGCTCACGTAGGCCGAGGGGCCCCTTGAGCTCGGGGGCCCCGGGGCACTGCCCCGCCTAGCCCTATGATAGCTACGCCACTGTGCGTGACTAAATATAACGCCTATACCTCTGTTTTAACTTGGTGGCTCAGTTGCGCCAAACCAAAATTTCGCAAATGTTTAATGAACATTTCGTGTGATAAATACTGGCAGCAAAAATGACAATAGAAATTTACTTCCAATGTCTGAAGGTACTATATAAACTTGGCGAGTACGTCATTATCAATTACACTAAAATTAAGAAAATACAAGCCAAAATCCGTCTGCTAAGTTCGAAGCAGCTGGAAGACATTAAACTCAGATCAAGAACCACGAACACAGCACACAACGAAGCAAAGTCTATATTTCACCTTGTACGTGAAAGGAAAATAAGTTCTACGAAAATAATGACTGAATTAAAGTTGCAGGATGGAAGAACACTCACAAATAAGAAAGATACCAGAAAAAGAATTCCTGTAGAAGTGTACCAAACTATCTAGGATGTGATGAAGGATAAACTTATATCCATCTACATTGAATTACTGGACCCAGACGTTTCCATTTCCCAAGAATTCTGAGAAAGAATAGTTCTCTTCATTCCGGAAAGTCCTGGAAGTACTGCAACTGAAAAGTTGCTCCCCATCACATTGCTTAATAGCGATTGCAAATTTGCAGCTCGTATCCTAACACAAAGGATGAAAAGTGTGATGCATCCATCTTGGGCAAAGATAGAAGCACCCTTCAGACTTTAGCAGGACACAGAGACATTTTGACGATCGCTGACGTATGCAAACTGGGTGCTCCATAACAATAATTGATCTTGATAAGGCGTTCTGCAGAGTCAACCATCATTTCCTACTTCATACAGTGCAAGAAATGGGTTTCCCACGCCCGTTTACTGACATAATAAAAAATCTTGCTAAAGGTGAAACGTGTCCATAAAAAAATATTTTTGTAAAAAAATGTCTAATATTGTGCCTTCTGTTTTGTATCGAGTAACTTGCTTGCAAGAAAATGTATAATATCGCTTCTACTGTATGTATCGATATGTGTACTTAACTCTGTGAAGTTTCATCTTTGGCAAAGATCATGTATTGCATAGCATTGTAGCTCGCGCTGAGAGAGAGTAGCACTTGTGGTGCAGGTCGCTTAGAGAGCGGTTGAGTTGAGTGTGTGGCTCCGATGTAGAGCAGGGGCTGCTTTGCCAGCAAGTCAGAAGTTGTATTATGTAGGTAATGTAATGCTGATTATTAATAATAAGTAACAAAGTTGACCTTTCTTTCCTGTTTCATTTACGTAGTTAGAAAATTAACCTACTTCCTTCATTTGATAATTAGTTATGAGTGGATTTAAAGTGCAGTATTGATTCTAATAATACTGTTGAACAGATTTCGTTATTGGTGCCATAGTAAATGATAGTTAATTGACTATGATACTAAATTTCAATAATCAGAAACTGATCTGCATAAAAATTCTCACAGTCAAGCATTAAGAAAGTGGTTTGTGGTTTTTTAATATCTTTCTCGCAGTCAGAATTTTTGAGTATAGTCAGTGTCTGTTTCAAATGGTGACTTGTCACAGTTGTTTTGTGTTTAAAATATCCGTTGCGCACATAATCAGTTTAATGCACTGTTTCTTATTTAACAGAATATGCATCAATATCAGGGCCATAATTAAACCAAATTGCTGTGTTAATGAACAATTTGTTGTCTGATTTAACGATAGGTTCAACATCCACAACACACACACAGCTTTTAAAGGGTAGCACTTCACGAAGTTCGATAAACGGCTAGCTAGGCAACGTGATCCATATAAACAGTTCAGTTCAAACAGGGATGCCTCATGTCGAGTAGCTTATTTGTCATCGCAATAGATCGACTATACCCAACACTGACGCGCCAGCTGCAAGATCTGCAAATAAATTGACAGCATATTGTATGCCATGCATACACTCTTGACGTAGGACTTATCATAAAAAGCGCAGTTGACGTCGAGTCGGCGTTGCGGACCCTTAAGAAATTTGAAGCGCCGTCAGAAGCGAAATGAAACTAGAACGAATCCGGACTCATGAATATCGGATAAACTGAAAGAGGTGCAAAGTATAAAATGTCTGGGCATTGAGTTCAAAAATAAATTCAACACACCAATGCTGCAAATTATAAACAAATCCTCACCCAGATACGAACCTGCGACAATCCTAAAATATAAGAGCTTAGATGAACTGCAAAAAGCTCAACTGGTGAACACAAACATTTTGTCAAAGTTTAACTACACGGTACATATTTTACCCATGCCTGACACTATCGTAAAATGAATCCTACAGGCTGTTGGACACTTCGGAAGTCGTGGCCGGATTCTTCAAGTCAAATATGATACCTACCAAACTCGATCCGGTGGTCTGAAATTAACAGAGGTGTTCGGTAAGGCAAATTCTCTCTACGTTCTGTACACTTACAAGCAATGAGGAACAGTTCACACCTGCTAAATGAGATGTCTCTGACTATATTGTAACAACAATCAATCTCGGCCATATCACCAATGGTATCTATCACTTGAAATGTTCAAATGTTAAAATGTTTGTATAGCTTATGGGACTTAACTACGGGGTCATCAGTCCCTAAACTTACAAACTACTTATGAGCTAGCCAATCCTAAGGACGGCACAGATATCCATGCCCGAGGGGGGATTCGAACCCCCGACCGTGGTGGCCGTGCAGACCGTGACTGGAGCACTTCAGTCCCCTCGGCCACCGCGGCCGGCTCACTTGAAATGCTTCCTGTAAAAATACAGCTACATCTAAAAGCGAATACCTGACAAACAAACCATGCAGGTCAAAGACATCTATGAAAGTTATTGGATGTCAAAGCGAGAAACGTGATAGAGCAAAAATACAAAAAAAAAAAGTGGTCAGTCATATGGGAAAATGTACACATTCCACATGTACCATCACATTGGAAGGCTCAGTGGTACTTCGCTGTGAATAGGCGGCACATCCCACGTGCTCCACGTGAGGCTTAATCGACAGTGATGAACATCGATTGGTACGTGCAAATGGCAAGGAGATGTGGGATTACCTGGCATATAAAGTGGCGATTATGAATCGAAGTTCACCCCAGTATATAGCAGCGGCAAACGTCCTGACTCCGGGTGACGAACCATATCCTGCAACAAAATGGAACGCGACAAACTGGTTACAAGGACCGCGACGTATTACCTTTAACGTCATCTGACAAATGTAAACAAGACTTTAGTATATTTGACAGAACAACTACAAAAACTCAGACGCAAGAAAAAAATATAAAGAATGTTTCGCAAATTTCTTAGATAAGACGATATTACTTTAAACCAGCGTTTTTCAACTTTTTCGTATATGTGACCCCCCTTCCAAGTAAAAATATTCTGGCAACCCCCTTTTTGCTTATTCATCATTAACACATTGTATTGCAAAACAATCTATGATCTGTTCAATTCATAATGAACGTTTCACAAAGAACTTCGTAATTTTAACATTAAATAAAGTTCACTTAGTCGCACGTTTTTTGTATTACTGAACCCTAGTTACTTCACGGTGCAAGTACTTCCTCCTGTGACTGCGATCAACCTAACAAGTCTTCGCGACCCCCCCCCCCCCCCCCCGCCCCTGGGGGTCGCGACCCTCACGTTGAAAAACACTGCTTTAAACAGCCCAGGAACGACTCACTGAAAGATCAGAAATTCTGCAAATAGGGAAGAAAGAAGACTTCTTTGTCTAGAAACTTACCAATTAATTACTTTCGCACACTCTTAGAAGATGCACTCTTCAACATTTGATTTTTTGTTATTCTTGCGCCAAACATATTTTATTTGGAAGATGATTTGTTCATTTATATTCAGTACAGTTTATATAAAAATAAGTTTACAGGAAGTGCTAGGACTTGTTTCAAATGCAAAAGTGTTCCGATAACTTCAATAGGCAGAAGAAGATGCCAACTCGTTTCAGTCATATTCACATCTATGAAAAAAGGCCATGACGTCAATTAAAACAATTTAGTCTATTCATTCAGAAGATATCATTTAATATTTGTAGACAGTTACGGAAGCTCGAGAAGAGTAGTAAAAGCATATAGAAAGAAGACGATAACAAATCCTTTTAATCAGTGGACTGCCAGTTCAATCGTACCTCTTTTTATTTTTTTTTTCTTCAACGCTCGTCATATTATACAGGTCTGCGACATAAAAATTGTTTTAATTTAATAAATTATCTGTATAGTGTTTTCAATGTTGATTTCGGGAAAAATAGTGAAAAATTCCATCCATCCGTACAGGTATTTCACAAACTACCTGCCTAGTTTTATCTTTTTTCGATGTTTTTATACATACTTCTGCATTTTAGTGAGTTTGAATTTTGGTTTTTAGGATCTAGATATACGTCAAATAAAGAGTTTGTATCTTTCTTCTCTCAAGAACGTGACCTGGTGTTCTGCAGTGATGTTCCTGAACTTATGGCACGTTTCAAAATGGAATATGCTCCTGATGAGTGGAGACTTTTTATTGAATCGTCAAAAACAAGCCTTAAAACAGTACTTCTACAGAATGGCATTAAGTATGCGTCCATACCACTTGGACACGCGGTTCACTTAAAAGAATGTTACGGAAAGCGTGAACTGGTTTTAAGCAGACTCAGCTATTCAGACCACAAATGGACACTATGTGGTTATTTAAAGTGGTTTCAATTATGCTGGGTCGACTAAGAGGCTTTAGAAAATTCCCTTGCTTTCTCTGTGAATGAGACGGAAAGCAACTCTACGCAAAAAATGCTTGGCCCTTAAGAAAAACATTACAGTTAGGGGTTAAAAATGTTGAGAGGAAAAGCCTTGTGGATCCCAAAAAGGTGTTACTTCCACCACTTCACATTAAGTTGGGGATGATGAAACAATTTGTTAAGGCATTGCCAAAAGAAGGGGAATGTTTCAGATATCTTTATGGACAGTTTCCTTGTTTAACCGAGGCAAAGCTTAAGGAATGAATCTTTGTCAGACCAGATGTTAGAAAACTAATGACTGGTCACAACTTTGTAGACAAATGGAAACAAAAGAAAAAGCTGCATGGACATCTTTTAAATTAATTGTTATCAGTTTCCTAGGAAACAAAAGAGATCCAAACTACAAGACTATCGTCGCAGACATGCTAGAGAACTTCAAGAAGCTGGGCTGTAACATGAGCATTAAAGTTCATTTTCTCCACTCACATCTTGACTACTTCGCTTAAAACCTTGGTGATGTAAGTGGAAATCAAGGCGAAAGATTCCATCAAGATATCAAAGAAATGGAAAGAAGATATCAAGGAAGATTGAACGTCAACGTGAGAGCGGACTACTGATGGTGATAAAAAGAGATGATCGTCAACCAGTCCACAGCCGGAAAAGCTTCGACAGAAGGGAAAAGCATTATTATAAGGACTTATGAGCTTAAAGAGAGATGTAAGTGTACGGGAAAGGTCATTCAGAACATACTTTATCAATGAAATAAAATTTTATAACGTTGGAACAAAATTTGAAAATTGCTTCCCTACGTTATTATACCCAAACATAATCCACTTTTTGTGAAAAAACCTGACGTGATAGAAAAAAATGGATTGCATTTTTTGAATCAGCGCTAAAAAGTAAATAAAGTCAGTTATAAAATTTCAACAAATATATTTTTGCTGACCTGTGTTATTGAAAGACATCCCGTTACAAAAATAATAAACAATGCGTGCATGTGCAAGACTACAACAGTACACAAACGCATATTTTAACCGATGTTTCAAAACCGGATTAGGCACATGGCAGTCACCATCATCAGTAGTCGGAGAAGCGGGAGTCACCTCCATATTTGCAGGAAAATGCAAATCTTGGGATTGTGAAAACGTCGTACCAACACTTTTCGTTCTTGCCGCACTAGCAACGTGTAACTGCTACGTAGGTTCACTGCCGAATGGGGCCTGCTCTCTCCCCTTGTTATTGACAAGTGCAACCTGTGTCTGCAGTCCCGAATGCACATGCACGGGATTGCAGAAATCAGAACAAGTATACATTTTTCGTAAAAACGTACGCGTTTACTTTTCGAAAATTATGAATGTGAAATATGTTCTAAAAATAAATGTTTGTTTAAGAGACGAATAACAGTGAACATTCCATAAATGTCTATGCAATTACACGTATTTTTCGTTATATCACCTTTGAAATGTAATATATATATGAACTAATATGACCACTACTGAAGAATAAAAATAATAACAAACTACAGTATGATTGAACTGATAATCCACCGCTTCAAAAACCAGAACGCTAACGTTTCTCATTTCTTTTTGTTCATCGGGTTATTCGATCCGTTGCGGACGTTTGTTCGTTTGTTCGTCACATATTCGACTTGTGAAACTACTACTGCGATTTTGTAAAATCGTTTAAGTATTACGCTTTAGTCCTTGCATATTATGTTGTCCTTACAGTACAAAGTTTGAAGAAGATCCGTGATCGGAATGTCGGTTCTCCCGTTGAAAGAGTTCCGCCCATGCCATGATTAATCTCAATTTGGTGGTCTCTTTGCTGATATTTGAGAGGAGTGATTTACGAGTAGTCACACACACTTTTAATTCTAGAATGAAACTTTCACTCTGCAGCGGAGTGTGCGCTGATATGAAACTTCCCGGCAGATTAAAATTGTGTGTCGGAACCGGAACTCGAACCTGGGACGTTTGCCTTTCGCGGGCAAGCGCACTACCGACTGTGCTATCCCGACACGACTCACGATGCCGCCTCACAACTTTACTTCCGCTAGTACCCTCCCTTAGGCTGTGGCTAAGCCATGTCTCCACCATATCCTTTCTTCCAGGAGTGCTAGTCTTGCAAGTTTCGCAGGAGAACTTCTGTGAAGTTTGGAAAGTAGGAGGCGAGGTACTGGCGGAAGTAAAGTTGTGAGGTGGCATCGTGAGTCGTATCGGGATATCACAGTCGGTAGTGCGCTTGTCCGCGAAAGGCAAACGTTCCAGGTTCAAGTCTCGGTTCCGGCACACAATTTTAATCTACCAGGAAGTTTCACTTTTAATTCTGTTTGTCCCGGAGAAATGTTTGTCAAAAATGGTGTGATGGTACAAATAAATCATTATTGCATATTTTTGTTTTCATCCAACCAGGAAATCGAATTAGCGTTCAATGAAATGTTGGAGCTACCCTTCCATTTATCTGGAAACACTACCCCACTGCTTTATTTTCGATTCTTTTGGTGGATTCAAGGTTCTAGCATTGTGACAGATCGGTAAACAATTCAGTCGGCTAGTTACGTTAAAGATCAGACATGGCTAGTATCTTTTTCTTTCACCTATTAATTTGGCCTGTTTTCTCGTATTTGTTTCCTCATATAGACAACTTTTTCCCATTTGCTTCTGAGAGCAAAGTCAATACAATACTCTGTACCAGATTTGCAGATTTGTTCGGACTATAATGTGGATCAACTTTATGAGAAGTCCGTCACGCTGAGTAAAACATCTTTTAACTGTTGGAATAATGAAGAGATTCGTAATTCATAATAAAAACTCATGAATTGTAGATTAAATTTTACTTACGACAAACCGCACAAAACGTTTTTGAAATGGGACAGTAATTCATTAAAACCATTTGCGGAAAAACCAGTTCGACTAGTCTGAATAGTGGGGTAAAGAGAATTAATAAGCAGTTTGTTACATGATACTTGTGCTCCGCGTTACTACACAAACCAAGTCTGAACTGTATTGATCGAAATGAACAGAACAAAATCAATGGATTTCCTTAGCTTGCTTCAATCACGACCGAAAACTTTGTCGATGTATATTAATGGCATTGTATTTTTAGCATAACTGTACGTATTTTGCTGACATCTGTTCGTGTCCCTGATTTCGTCTTGATTGATGGCAATCATTTAATTAAAAGAATACGATTTATTTAGAATAGTCAGGCACAGACAAAACCTAAAACGCTTTCCCCATGGTGAAATTGCTGCATCCCCCTTAGGAGAACTGGTTGTGGTGTTCCGCAGTGATTGCACCAGTAAAAGTTTAGTGCCGTATGTGGGTGTTATCCCACGGCCTAATATTTGAAATAGTCGACGATACAAGCTGAAGCCCGCTCTGAACAAGATTTAATTGCAATAGTTTAAAATTCTCTAATCATCTCTGTGCTCGGTAGATGTTCAAAAGTTTGTAAATATATTGTACTAAACTGCTTTGGTGATCAGTCTCTAAACTTACAAACTATTTAAACTACTATGAAACCTGTTCCAAAGAAACAGACGTTTTTGATGGTACCACACTTATGTATATGATATTAATCAATTATTATTTAATATCTGCGTCTTTCCAGTGAATGGGTTTGGGTGGCCGAGTGGTTAAGGCGACCGCTCGCGAAAATTTAAACACCCGGGTTCGAGTCCCGGACAGGCACAAATTTTCATTTGTCCCAAATACCATAACATTTCTAGCAGCTATTGTCGGCAGAATTCGCGAGTGCCGAATAAATAATTCATTATTTAATATTTAAACTAATTTACGAACGATGACACGCAAACACTTATGCCCTGGTGGGAAAGGCTGCCTTAGACCATGCGGCCATCCAGAGTGGATGCGCCGTAGTGTACATTTATTCTTCTCTCTTAGCTGCACTAGATTGCATCGATACGTCTGCAATGGAGAAAAGATCACAATCCTTCAAAGGTTTTGTAAATGGCATATTTTGTGTTAATATGATTCCAGAATGATCATTTACTTGACTGTCCGTCAAACTTGACCCAACGCAGTCAAGACAGCTTATGGACGCAAGTACGAGACGTCAGGATTAAAAAAACAAAATTCTTATAGATTTGAATACAGCATGAGGTTATGCTGAGAAAGATGAAAAACACGTGTAATGTATATGACGTGTTAGATAAAATAGACTTCAGAATGTGTGTAATAACAACTGACACTTCAGCATCTGAAAGACCTGGAAGGACATTGGTGAAGTGATGACCGCCAAGGAAAGACTTGAGGTGTCCTGAATCTTGTCATCAATCGCGTGAACCAGTTCTTCTGTAACCAAAGGTGGACGCCCACTTCGTTTTTTATCGGGCACATCACTACTCCCGCCATTGAACTGTCGGACCCATCATCTCACCATCGAATCACTCATCGCATTTGGTCCGTAAACATCGCAAATTTGCCGATAAATTTCTCTTGGTTTCACTTTCCTCGCATTCAGAAACCGAATCACCGACCTGATTTCACAGGCATTTCAAACAAGCACAACAAAGGGTACGTAATTGACAGCGATCTCCAAATGGCGCACGTTTTTCTCCTTGATACACATCGTCTACAACGCATGTGCGGAACTGCAGTCTCAGCGCTGTAGCGGAGATAAATTTAAACGGTACTTTCTGGACGCGCCTCGTATATCAACTACGCCCCACTAACGCCTCAAGTAGAGCCTCATACCCAAGTGAACGATGTCGTTCAGTGGTGGCAACGAGCGGAGTTGCAGCAGAGGGCGCTCGTGGCTGACGTCGTAAGAATGCCGCGCCGTGCGTGCATGGCGGCGCGCGGCGAAAGTAGGTGGCCCGAATTTTGGACTTGTGCGACACCACAGTAAGTGTGGAGGAAGAATGTTGGACAGAACAGGATGGGTCTCGACTGGATGGTCCCCGATATATAGGGGGTTATGAATGTGAGAGTGTGGTCAAAGGTTACAAAAAATGTTCAAATGTTTGTAAATCTATCGGACCAAACCCTGTGGTCATCAGTTCGTAGCTTACAAACTACTTAAACTAAGGTAAACTAACCTCAGGACAACACACTCACCCATGCTCCAGGGAGGACTCGAATCTCCGACGGCGAGCAACCACGCGCTCCGCAGCGAGCCGCCTTAGACCGCTCGGCTACTCCACCGAGGCTCAAAGGTTACACCCACGTATTGTGGTTGCGGCTGTTGGACTCAACAGGATTTCCTAGATTTATAGAAATATATCCTAATAAATATCAA
Organism: Locusta migratoria; assembly: GCA_026315105.1. NCBI lineage: Eukaryota > Metazoa > Arthropoda > Insecta > Orthoptera > Acrididae > Locusta > Locusta migratoria. Next base: position 434,533,910 of record CM048747.1, read on the forward strand.
AGTCAGTCCTTATCAGGACCAACAGACGGCAGATATTGGGGATGTCTTGAAAATATTGCAAAATTGAAGATCTGAACATGATTCTCTGGGATCGAAACGTGTAACTGGACAAAAATATTAAAAAACGTTGGCAACAATAAATGAGAATTGTTTTACATGAGAATTTGCGATCTATTTCCCTTAATAATACACTCTGAGATTCACAATGACACTGTTACAGTGCGATTAAATTAGCCTCCACAGAGCAAAAGATAGTGTCGAAAGCTTCATCTTGCAGAAGAGGTGAAATATAATGACTTCCCTCTGACGCACGTCTCTTGCGTTAACACGGCAGTGTATTTTGGGTGCCCCGCCGGTCTTTTACCGTGGTTGTAAACGGGGCTTAAGAGTCTATTAGGAGGCTGCAAACCCCGCAAATACCAGGTCGGTCGAGTGCAGCCACCGTTAGTAGCTCCGGCCATTTCCAGCGCCAGGGGTCTTAAAACTCCATTCCTGTTACGCCAGGCCTCGCGAGAGGAGAGGGCTTACGGTTTATGTCTCCAGGTAAATGGTATCATTTTTGGTTTTATTCTTACACGAGTTTTAGTTTTAACCATGAAGAGAACGTGACGTCCGTGATGTGCAAACAGTAGCCATTGTGTACGACGATTCCTTAAGGTAATAACTAGGTGGTCCATTAGCTGTTGCAACACGTGACTTGAGAGCGAATGCTTCGGGCGTTCATCTACTGTTATATAATTGATTTTCAGTACTGCACACTGACAATGATGTGTGCATTAATTACTTGCATTTATCACTACAGGCTGATGTATAACACTGATACGAAGCAGCTAGTATTTAAAGACCTAATCGTCCGAATTTGGAGGATGGGTCACAAGCAGAATATAAATTCAGCGAATTTGGAGGATGGGTCACAAACAGAATATAAATTCAGAATACAAGATCCATGAAGGAACATATCATTTCTAATTTTTCACTTGCGAATTGTGTGTATGAGTGAGGCACGTATGATAACGGTACACATTGTTGTTTAAATGGTTCGTCATTATCCTTACGAAATGGCGTTATGGTCCCAGTATGTGCTACGAGTTGTAAGAGCTCATTAATATGATTACGTACTAAGGGAAGTGGAGAAATCCAACTACGAGGAATGGAAATATCCGAACTGCTGTATATTTCCTGTGTTTTACCACGTTTGGAGAAACACTTAGTTTAATGTGGTGAAAACCGCATTGTGAGAACAACGGATTAAGATGTTTAGTTTCGCTGCTTCGACAAATAGGCATTTCATGGAATGTATTTCTGCACAGTTAACTATACAGATTTTTGAAAATTAGTGGAAACTGCAACTGCAACGAATAAAATTGGGTAAAAGCATCACCAGAAAAAATACATTAATAATACGCAACGACATCGATGAATCAAATGGTAGGTCATGTCTTGAGGACTTTTAAGCCACCAACTTTTTTCTAGCAATGGAATTGGTTCAAATGTTTGTGAAGCTAAAAGGACTTATTGCGGGGTCATCAGCCCCTAAACGTACAAACTACTTATGAAATAGCTTATACTAAAGACGGCACAAGCGTCCATGCCCGAGGGTGGGATTAGAAACCCCGACGGGAAACGGCCTCGCGCACCGGAGCAAAGCGCCTCAATGCTCTTGGCCGCTCCGCCGCGGCAATGGAATTGGTGTCATTGTTATGTTTCTATTTAAATTCTTTATTATATACCTGCGAAAGAATTTTAAAGAAGATATTGTCTTACTTAAGTTGCCGGATTTTGAGTGACACAAGGTCTCTCCATTGTTACTTTCTTTGTACGCTATCTATATCTGCCCGCTTGCTATGAATGGCCTTTTCACGTATGTTGACTTTTGTATTCCTTATCGTAGCATTCACATCCTTAGCAAAATTTAGACGTGTCACATAGTTCGTCTGGCTTTATTAATTAACCTTTTTATCCAAGGGGGAGCTAACCATGAAAAATATCTTTTATTAATAGTTATCTGTTTTATCTAAGCCATATATCGTGTAACTCCGATGGTGGCTGTAAACCAGAACTAGCCAGGTAAAATAAACTACGACTAACAAGAAACTTATGTCAAACAATTAGTGACAGTACTTTCATTAAAAAAAGAGGAAACGGGCTGCAGACGCAAATACAAGATTCTGAAGATGATGCAGAAGGATTGGGGAAAAATCGCAATTTTTGGTCAGATAATAATGTTTTCAAATATTAGTGCAGTTGCTGACCCCCGCAAATCCATTATGTCGACAATAGTAGTTAATTTATTAGTAAATTGTAACATATTTACAGTATCGCTGTTTTTACTTAAAAACAATTCGACTGTATTTTACAAGATGGCAGCAGCTTATGTCAGTATTGTGTCTCTCGTTGGACCATTAAGTAGTGCGGCTGTCACTGGAAATCCTCACTATTGCCATCAGTAGAGAGTTGTTGTCCGTTGTCCGTGGCTTGTCTCTGAACGGCAGTGACAGCCGATCGAACAGTGGGGCAGAGAACGGGCTCTCGTAGCTGTGGACGCCGGTTCCTCTGAACCGAACCGAATGGTTTGCTGGCCGTCGCCGCTGTATTGAGAGGGCAATGTTATCCCGCCAGAGCACTGTTCGCAGTGACTGGACGAGTCCTGAGGCTGACAAATCCCGCTGGACCAGAGATACTGCGCAAGCGGTCCGCCCAGCGGCAGCGACAATAGTCGTGCTGTCAGAGCGAGCCAGTTTATGCTGAGTGGATGTCGCTGCCCGCCTGTGCTGAGGAGGATTTCACCAAATCTCCTCCCCCTGCTTTCAAAATGGAAATTGTACGCTTTTCAGTCGAGTACAATCTGTGTTAACTAGTATAGCGAGTCTAACCAGAGACAGTATTGAAATGAAGGGCGCCCCTACACCAACTTTCATATCCCACCCTCTTCCTCGTTGTCACAACCTACCCATTGTCTAGATCTCTAGGATGCGAAATAAAAGAACGTTCTTGGTTCGAGCCAATGCCACTATGAGTGTTTTCATATGCACCACGTACAGGAAGAAATCAGGGACATTGCATTTACTGTAAGGTTTGTCTGAGTTTCGATGGAAGCCGCAAGAAACTCAGGAGATGATATGGCACGCAAGTACTAAGTAAATAGCATATTTTGTAGACGAACAACATAAGGCTAAGGAAATCGAAATAACATTATGGACAGATAAGCAATAATATGATCATTAGATAGAGCTTACAATATTTCGAAATGAACTAAAAACCGGAAATCGTAAACCGAAACATGACGTTTTTCTTCGGAATTATTTAGATTCTTGGAAAAAGCAGACATTTAAAATCGGTGTCTAGTATAAAAGATACAGCAGAAATATCCTTAAACTTCAAGAAAAGTGTAATAATTCCAATAAAATATTTACAAGTACTAAAACGGAATAATTATCCAATAAAACGGACGAAGTTATTGGATTAGAGTGTGACGGAAGAATGAAGTCTTTCACCTCTAATCTGAAATTTCCACATTGTAGAAGCAATGATTGAAATTAGAGAAAAAGAGAAAAGAGTGGTTCTAGAGACCCTGTCTTGGCGAGCGAGCGGCTAGGTTTGTAGCTGGTAGATTCAATCATTGAGCGAGAGTTACTGAAATGCTTCGGGAACACAAATGAGAGGCGCTGGAGAGAAGGCGACGTTCTGTTGACGAAATTTAGAGGGATGGATTTTGAAGTGGACTGCAGACCACCAACTTTCAATTCGCGTAAAGACCACAAAGTTCAGACAGATTAGGGCTCATACTAATGAATAGAAGCATTCGTTTTTCTCTCGTCCTATTAGGAGTGGAATAGCAAAACAAGTAACTAGCCTCTATTAGAAATACATCATAAAAAACGCACCGAAATTTATACAAATCTTTTGAAACGAAAATATGGTAAAGACCAATTTTCACTCTAGTCGAATTTATTGCCATTGTATTTCATAATGACCAGTTTACATAATCTAATTTGCTAGCAACTATTCTATATGTGATAAATGACAATGTGGCTCCACAATAATATCGCTTTTGGTATTAGTAACATCTAATATATCTCTGTATGTGGCATCTCTGTACTTCTGTGTGTGCAATATCTCTGTACATCTAAAGCTAAGTTCTTTGACCATAACATATGCCTGAATGTAAACATTGCGATGTTTGGAATGACAGTTATAAAGTGTACTGTGGCGATGTTTGGAGTGACTGTTATAAAGCGTACTGTGTACTGTGCAAAACCTGAAACATGGGAGTGCAAATTAGCATCATGTTGCTGTTATTAGAATGTTCTCAACTAATATCCATGAGAAATGTACGAACACGAACTGGATACTGTACTTATATGTGAATACACTTATAGACTTATCACAAATTACTCCACCACATACCATACTTGTTTTATGTATATGCATATCTACATGATACCTGTGTATTTATAATTTTATGATAAGCACAAAGTAATTTACGTTTTCTTGAAACAGTCAACAACACTGAATGTAAACACCTGAAGATGGGCACAAGCCCGAAACCGGTAGTGTTTTAATAAACCGCCGATAATTGTGACTGCTAACGGATTTCATTTCCACAAACCATAAGGAACAGTCACGGAGTTCAACATCCATAATGGATAAAATTCACTTAACTAGTAGGGGTACCGAGTACCCTCCACCACGAGCCTTTGGGTGGATTGAGGAGTCTGTATATAGATGTAGAGATAAAAATTCTGAGTGACATGATTGATGATTGCGGACGACATTGCAATCCTGAATGACATGCAGAAAACTGATACAAAAGTCCATATTTGAGGCAAGCGTCCTTTCAGTACTGGCACTTAGTAAATTTGTAGAAACGTCTTGGTCGCAAAACACTTTATTATGCATGACGCTTTTCGGAATTCCATTGCCAAATGCCAACTGTGGGAACAAACAATTTTTTAAACAACATGTAGGTACACTAAGGTTCACAACGGGAGAAAGATACAATAAACATAATGTAATGGAAACTTAAATCACATTGAGAAATCAAGCGCAAGAGTGTGAGCGAGAATTAAAAAGATACAAAATGCAAGCGTGTCGGAAGGTGTGATCGTATAGAAGTCACAAGCCAAACTGATTCTGGCGAGTACAGCTGATTGAAGGTAAACATAACCAACAGTTGGCGCCAGCGTACTTACAGATATACGTGTCATGGAATTTTTTACAAACTTTTACAGATTTATTACATGTAGAAAAATTACTGTAGGGAATGAACACTTAAATTAGGGTATAATGTTTTATTGAGAGTAAGTCGTACTAAGTCAATAGTGACGAGAAATAGCAATGAAAATAGAGAAAATCTAAACAGCTACATTTGTTATCACGAAGTAGAAGAAGGTAAGTTTTTCTGCTGCCTTGAAAGCGAAACAACCGACGACGCAAAAAGCAAATAGGACATACGAAGCGTACCATTGTTACATAATCTCAACGTGTAAGGCAAAAATTAACTAAAATCTTTTGAAAATATTTTAAAATAAGGGAAAGTATTTTCATGTCACATTACCTGTATGGAGATAGTTTATTAGGTGTCAGAACCATGTTGGCACCGTTATAGATACATCTTCAGGTAGATTCATTCACTTCATAGGCCCAGAGAAAATAAATTGCGTACTCACGACATTCAATATGTAAGACTTTGCAAACGGTTATGCATCAAATAGTTCAGTTTATTATCAAAGCTTGGGAGCGTCAAAAACGAGTATAAAATCCTACGTGCTTAAAACTAAAATTATGCTTTAACAAATCTCAGTTCTAAGAAGTTGATTCCTTTTAGTTCAAGCCGTGAAACAAATTCCAGGTTAAAAGAGGGCAGTTCCTGTGCACAACAGTTCCATCGGGTAGATATAAGAATATAAATAATACCAATAAAACCCCTTGGTAGAGGAACTGTAATCGCATATTCAGTAAAGTCACTTAAGAGCGATTTTTTGAGTCCTTAAAAAACGCCGTTCTGCCGTCTGTGGATAAAGGAAAGAGGAACCGATTAAACTAACCGATGCAGTCTAATTTGTAATAAAATACAGTCTTGGTTGTAATAATTTATTTTTGTGAAAATGTGAAACATATTCATGTATCTCCTCTCTATCGTGTGTAAATGCTACAACCTTATTGTAGGTAACGTTTTATAGGTCTAGGTTCAAATTCGCAGCTTCATACTTTTGTTCTTTTTGACTGGACTATCATGACGATCATGTGGTTTCAAATGTATGTAAATCTATCGGACAAAACTACGTGGTCATCAGTCCGTAGCTTACAAACTACTTAAACTAAAGTAAACTAACCTAAGGACAAACACACACCCATGCCCCAGGGAGAACTCGAACCTCCGACGGCGAGCAACCGCGCTTTAGACCACTTGCGGCTAATTATAAAACGTTGTACCGGGAGAGTTAAAGTGTGTAATTCTTAAAAATTTCTCTATAGTTCTAACTGTTGCGATCATGCAGGATAAGATCGCACACTACGTTCTTTTGTAATTTTGTGTTTACATAATGTTTTGACAAGTTCGCTGCACGCAGTGCTACATTTAATACTGACGCTGCCAGGCCTTGACGCGAATTCCTTTAAACTTTTTTATCGTTTCTTTTTGTACAACCCTGGAAAAATCTGCCCATTTCAAAAGCTCTTTCACCAAATCCTACGAAAACTGTAGTCGAAGATGAGGAGTTTCCTGTCAGGCACTGAACTAAGAGTAAGGTCTTGGCGACGTTAGTGAATCGCTTGGATCTACTGTGAATGGCTACAGCGCTACACTAATTAAATAGCTGGCGCATACGAATTGAAAGCAGTGTACATTGTGTTAACAAAGTCTAAATCGAGTCATGACAGTGTACTACGATTCCGAAGACAGCATAGTGTCGTCAGAGAGTGTTATACTTCGAAATACACAGCCCTTATCTCGCTGCAGTTCTTCGCAGTGTGTCAAGGACTCGTTTTCGCAACCGAGAGAGGTGGCACAGTGGCCCTGCACTCATATTCGGTAGGACAGTGTTTCATATCCACCTCCAGCCATTCATACTTAGGTTTTCCGTCTTTTCCCTAAATCACAAGAAGTGCATGCAGAGAAAGTTCCTTTGAAATAACACGGTCGTTCTCCATCGTTACTCAAAAATCAGAGCGTTTAGCTTTGTGTGTTATGATCATGTTGTCGTCGGGACGTTAAACCCTCATTTCTCTTCCTTCCTGGTTTACGTATGGAGACAGGAATTACCGCATACTGTCAAGAGAACTTTGAAGTATTAACTCACATGTCTGTAATTTATCAGTACACAACGATTGTACTTCTCAAAAGCCCAAAGTTGACTATATTTTTGTTTTTAATAAATTTCATGTTAGCGAATTTATGGGATCTTCCCATCAAGGTGTACTTACGTCGCCTTGCCAGAGAAACCACTGCAAAAAAGATAAACGGAATCAGAAATCAAACGAAAGGCAACACATTATTGCTCTGTAACGAATCTACAGAGCCAACAGCTCTTTTTTTTATTAAATACTCTGCATAAATCCTTCAATAATTATCGTTCACCCAGCAAAAATGTCTGATCGGATGCATTAGCTAATGACATTGACACGCTTGCAAAATTAAAACCGGAGTTTTTTAGGTTGTTGTTGCACTTGTGGTGAACACCATCATCTGGTGGTTGTGTGCGGTAATGAACTGGCAGAGGGAGAGGCCGCGCTTTTGGCTGGCGCGGACCCCGCCTGCGGCAGATTCGGGCGCGGCCGAGCCTGCAATCTGCCGCATCTGCCATCTCGCTCCAGACTCTCGAGCACTCCACCCCCTCCCCCCCACCCTTCCCACACTCCACGGCCTCCCCTCTTTCGTTCGCTGCGAAAACGAGATCAGCAAACTTTGCACTTTTTTAAACGAGTTAGGAAGGAAAACATCCTTTTGAAAGGACCTACTTGAGAGGCTGCACTCGAATATAAACTACCCAACTCTTCGCGTCGACAAGTTGTTCCATCGGCGGATGAACGGCTGAAGGCAGACGTTTCGTCACAACACCGGAAACGTGGCTACGAGGTCCGTCGGTTGTTCATTAAGCCTATAGGGACCCACTGTTTATACTACTCCGACTCGCTATGTTTAAGTCAACCTTTATGCAGAGGTATAGTAACACTCATTGTGACATGGTCGCAAGGAGAACAGTGGTCCGTAATGTAAAACAATTTTATTCATTTGCACAAGTGATCACGAATTTTAGTCATTGGCAATCGGTAGTAGTCAATTATGACTCTATAGATCCTCTGTTTCCATAGCCTTCATTAACGTAGTAAGACAGGTTATGTAAATAACAGATCAGATCAGATTATCTTCCGTGACGAAAATAAGTGCGTCCCACGAACGCATAAATATACAAATTTACTGGTGGATAGCAATAAGTCGTCGCTGAAATACTGATCTTTATATAACCAGATTTATATTTAAGCCAGTAACTAGTCTTTATCGATGCACCATGTTGAGTATTATGTTGAACGCCATGGACATGTCGATATATACTTATCACATCTCAGATACTGTGGACTGTGACAAGTACAGGTATAATTAGACATGTTTGTGGTGTGCAGTGTAAAACTTATAATCTCATTTTGAAAATCTGTGTCTGTAATGGCTAGTTACTGGCCGAAATCTAGATCTGTTAAAATAAAAATAACTGACTTCTGCAGACCAACAAAAGTTTGACATCCGAAGGTTGTCGCATGACTAAACTATGTAATTGTCCATGTAAATAAAGAACATGGAGATAAGATTAGCGGTCTGGTATAGAGAAGCCCATCTAGAAATGTAACTGAAGACTCTGTCTGGTGGCATCCCAATTCCATTTAACTGAGAGTAGTCTACAGCAGTGGTTTGTAAACAGTGGGTCAAGGGATCTCTTCAGTGGGTCGCCAGATAAAATCAAAATATTTAACTGAAATATCGTATCGATAGAAGAATATGTATTTTGTGAGTCTTATTATTTTCATTATATTGAAATTCAAATGTTTGTAAACCTACGAGACCAAAGTGCTGAAATCATCGGTCCCTATAGTTACAAACTAGCTTATGATAAGGACAACATACACATCCATGCACGTCTGAGAAATCTAACCTCTGATGGAGAAAATGGCGCATTAAACAATGTGGCGAATCTTGCACATCTTTCATTATAGTACTTTTCACTCTGTAAACAAAAGTAAAAAATTCTACTATGTCCTTATTTAAAATTATAATGGTTACATGCAAAAGATTCAAACTTCTTCAACGTATTTTTACGTTCAGCCCTCTAAAATGTTTCGTTTACTCAAGACTTTTTATAACAGTTACTTTCCAAGAATTTCTGGAGCTCCTTACTGTTATAGACTGCCTTACAAAGCTAAAACTTTCAGCATCTGAGGAACGTTACCTTCATTCAAAAGATTCTTTAAGGATCTAAACTTTATCCCGTTTTGAACCATAATAAAGGGACGGTATTGAGTACTTGCAACTGCCGCTTTGATGCCATTAATCTAATTAACAATTAATATTCATGGAAAACGATTTTTGCCTGTACCTAACAAGACACGATAAAACTAAACAATACCTTAATCTCATTGTATTTACCATTTAACTCGTCTAAAATAAATTTCTTATTGAAGAAGATATCGGTTCTTTTCTCTGATAATGTTCTTTTCACCATTTTAAGAATCTTATGCCAACAAAGTATTCGACGTTTATTTTTAGGTTACAGATAACTACTATTAATTGTTGTAATGGTAGCTGTAGTGGTTCGCTAAAGATTCTTTGGAAAGATTGTCAGTCCCATCATTAAAATATTGCTAACAATTGTTGACGACTGTTTTACAGCATTTCTTACACAATTTACATTTATCACGAATCCCTTTGTAAAGCATATACCCCATAGAATTCAGCTCGTTTAGATAAGTGCAGACCACGATACCATTCATAACTGAAGCTTTACTTATTTATAACCACAAATCTATTCCTAAATTATTAAAATATAACACAAAACTCTTTAATTATAATAATAACAACAATGTTCTTTAAATAATTTCGTTAAATTGTCCGTACATAGAAAATTTGATAGCTGTGTTGTCCAATAATAGGTTTTTGTTAATAGATTCAATTGCTAGTATTTACTGATGTCTTTTGTTACATATTTAAGTGTTGGTCATCATCTACTCACCCCAAAGTAATGTTCTTTTTATAAATTATTAAACACACTGTCCTAGTCTCTGCTTATTCAACTATTTCTGTTCTGGTTTGTTAAGAAAATACTTATGGATTAATTGTAATAATTTTATATGTTTCTTGTTTATGATTTATTTATTTATGTTTAACAAATAATGAAACCTATAAACTACATTGTTTCACATTTGTTCGAGATCATTTTGGAAAATACCATGATGTAAAAATACGCGAAAATTGGCGTGCACAGTCAGTATATTCTTTGTCACAGTCTATAGTCTGCAATATATCTTAGTACTTGGTCTATTATAAGTCTGTATCTGAGCCTATATCTTGTTAGTCAGTTTTTGTCAGTGAAAGCTTGTGTCTTATTAAGTTCTAATAAATTAGTTTATCAAATGTGATCTATATCATTTGTAGATTGCCATTGAACTTCAAGAACCTGTAAAATAATAAATGTGTGAATTTCTTCAACTGTAAGATATAGACATTTGTGCAACAAACTTCAGCAGATGAGCTATCAACATGAATGACAAATAAAATGTGATGTATAGACTATTCTGAAGATATTACACATGGGGCAACTTGGCCAGGAAACTGTTGTCGATCTTTAGAACCTACAAATGTGACATCTTTCAGAGAAGCAAAAGGATAAAGAAGCCAAATATAGATATACGTTTTCTAAATGAGATTATATACATTTGACTGAACTGGAATTCAAGATGAAGTGATGTTTTTAAGACAGGGCACTGAAGAGAGACAAAAATTTTCGAAATTGGAAAGGACTGGACACTGTATACTTCAAGTGGCACCAAATTTTGATTTTCAAATATTTGAGTGCATTATATTTTAAATTTGAGAGGGAAAGTGATAAAATATTAGAGCATCATATGTAAAAGGGGATTTTTCAATGGAACGAAAACAGACATTAGATATTCTTTAGAATATAATCAGCAGAATGGGGAACTCTTCAATTATCAAGATAACTGAACAAGAAATTGTAATTAAAAATATGAATAAACAAACTTAAAGAAGGGCAAAGTAATACACTTAAAGCTGCATGTGAAGTTAATGATTCTAAAATACATAATCTTAATGAAAGTGTAGTCAAGAATACTGATTTAATATATGAATTGGATAGTAAATATCAAGAAGATTCTGCAGTTAAGACAGTAGAAAAATGTGTAAGATCAAAAGGAGAAGAATTTAACAAAGACAGGGAGAAGGTCAAAAAAAATTTCGAAATGGTTGATTAAGAAATAAGTTCAACGGTAAAAAAGATTGAAAATGTAGAAAACAGTGTATCACATAACAGTATACATACCTCAAGCAACTTTGTAGATAATACAGTGATAGCAAATGTAACATTTAGCGATTTTGAACAGAATTTTTTAAATAACTACTGGTCAGAAATTGAACAAGCTAGGGTCAAGACTGAATTTCTGAATGGTTCTGCCTATAGAGGAAGACCCAGAGGACTTTATCAATTTAGCCAACAACAGTTAAAAACTTTAATACATTTAGATAAACCATTTGATCCTATGACACAAAAAGATGCTTTAAAAAGGAGACTGTCGAAAAATTTTAAGTAGGATTTAATTTATGCACCTGACAAGAATGTAGGACAATTTTTAAATTCTGTTGTTAAACTTGACAGATTTGCTGAAAGACAATATTCTAACTACAGTAATGACTGAGGGTTTAGGTGGCAAAGACATAGATTAATAATAATCATGGTAATCCATGTGATAATGGAAATAATAAATACAGAGGTAGTCCTATACATGCTAGTTTGAATAACAGAAAACATTGTGTTAAAGATCACAAATGTAATTGATTAGTGCTTGATTCAAAATATAAAAAATGTAATGTACCAATTAGATGTATCTTGGAAATAATAAATACAGACGTAATCTTATACACTTCAGTTGGAATAACAGAAAAATTGGATTAAAGATCACAAATGTAATTGATTAGTGGTTGATTCAAAATATAAAAAATGTAATTTACCAATTATTAGATGTAATGATGTATCTTCAGCTCAAACTGTATAAATTGAATTTCATGATGGGGAGTGTAGTACACAAAACACTAATGTATGATGATGACGATTTGCAAACTGTATGTAAGTGCTGTCCATCTGATTAAGGATGTCGACTTGTGTACATCAGAACCTGCGTAATTTTGTACAAGGTAAGAATGTAGTCAATGTTATTGTATCTTTTGAGTCTAGTGAAAAGTTGGTAGTTAAGGGTACATTTTTAAAGTATGACACCTGTACAGAAGAGAGTTTGGATAAAGTGGTACATGAAAATACGTGTGTTAAACCTCTTGAAATGGCCGAGGAAGATTATTTTGACTAGGATGAAACATATATAATTACCTTTTGTACACTGAAAATGAATGCGGGCATACATTTAAATATTTCAATACTTATGTACCTGAAATTGACAATTGTAATTTGGATAAAGTATGTGTTGCTAAATGGAATAATAGTATACCGAAATGTGATGACACTTTTAAACATGAAATGAGATGTTCTGTTGATAAGAAAAATTAGGATAAGGATATAGAGAATTTTGATTACAATATAAAGATAGAGGCATGATTTGTGAATAATAATGAAGTAAGTGATATTGTTGATGTTGAGGATAAGGCTTATGTTGATGTATCCAGTAAGTTATGTATAGTGCTATCAACTGAATACAAAAATGTTGCAAGTAGGAAATACATTGTTGCTAATGATGATAAATTTGACTCTTTATGTAAAGATAATGATACTGAATATGACAATGTGAAAAGTAGGGAATGTGTGAGAAACAGTAATGAAACATTAAGTAGATTGTATACTGATCAGCGTATTGGAGATGACAATTATGGAAGTAGGGTAAATGATGTTAATAGTGAAGGGTCAAAAACATTTGCATAGGAAATGAACATGCTGAAAATAGGAAACATGTTGTTCAGTCTTTGGTGAGCCTGAAAAGTAATATTGAAAATGTAAATCTGCATTCCAGTGTACCTCGCTGGACTAACAAAAATTAACGATTAAAAAAAATCCGGCCAAAGATGTAAAAATAATGATAGGTATTATAATGTTTTGGAAAGAACTAAACATAAGCTGTGAATTATCATATCATGATTAGTGGAATGACTTAAATGAAAAAGATGCATGATAAGGTTTCAGGAATGGAAATTCTTATTATTGAAACTGAATCGCAAGCAGCTTCTGGCATTGTATTTCTTTTATTTCATTTAAACAGGTATGTGCAATAGTTTTGAATTTAGTTCATAAATTTTAAGTATACTCTTTGATATTTATAATTGTCCTTTTGAGGTTTTGGTACATTTATCTCCGTATGTCACAAATGTAAGTCTAAAATATACACTAAGAGTATATGCACTGTGAAACAGTATTCTACTTCATTGGTATGAATACTGTTCAAAATTACATACCATTAGAAAATAAGTTCAGATAGTAAAATATATATTTATATTTAACTGGCAGTAGCACCATTCTGTAAGCTAAATTCTACTTTACTACAGAATGTCTGCCTAGGTGTGTTTGCGTCTGTGGAAATGTGTGGGTGTGCTTGTATTTGTTTACCTTCCTTTTCTTCCCCCAAGGTAAGTCTTTCTCTCCCGGCGTTGGAATGGCTCCTTAGCCCCTCCCTTAAAAACCTCATCATTTCCTTTTCCTCTCCTTCCGTTCTGCTTGAAAGCTTTCGTTTGTGTGCGTAATCTTTATCTATATATCTATATATATATATATATATATATATATATATATATATATATATATATATATATTTCCTGCTATTATTTTCGTCTATAATAAAATATGAATATTTATATGTTCTTAAAAATTTAATAATTTTATAATTGCATTGATATAGTGAACTGAACAGCCATTTTTATAGTGGCATTATGCCCATCTGCTCACCTGCAGCTACACAGGATGTGGATGTAAAATTGATAGCTGCATGTTTTTAAAAAATTTTTTTAGGTGCTTTTGAGCAATTTGCCGAAATGCCAAACTTTGTAGTAATCATTTTTATACTTTATTTCTAAAATTTTATGATTTCGCATTTACTGAAATTTATCCATTGTTTATACAATTCTGCTGTATGTACTCAATGTTACTGTGTAAACTCATTTTTTATCCATTATGACTTACAGGTCTACCCATCCTGTCAATGACGTTTCTGAAAAGATAATTTATCCTGTCTGTTCAGTCAAATTAATTGTGTAAGGTAAATAACTTATGGTATCTCATTGTCTAATTTCATGGTATTTATTTCAATCAATTGTGCTTTTCGGAAATCATATCTTGCCCTTAGAAGAAAAAGTACCCTGTATTGTATAAAATTGTTTTATGCTTGACATTCTATAACTAGTTGATAAACTATGATTGAAATTGGCATTATATTGAATTCTTGCACAAATAAGTTTTATTTTTGCTGACAAATTAATGAATTATATGAAACAACTTTGTAACCAAAGCAAGAAGAGTACTGTTGAGTAAAACATCAGAGAAGCAAACACAAAAAAGTACCCCTGTAAATCGGTTCTTGTCATGTGAAATAACTTTTATTGGACACATTGCAGACTCACCCATATTTAATTTTTTTATATTTGGAGTAAAAAGTTTGAGATCATGACATAAAAATTATTCTCACGCATGTTAATTTGATAAAAAAAATTTAATTATCTCTAGTGAAAGATTTTGTTTTGAATCTTGAATTACCAGACATATAAAAATTGTACTGCATGATTACATAAAATTTTATGCTCTTTTCATTATGAAAGACATTTTAATTAGCATATTGACTTACTTGGTTTTGAAAATTGAACTGTCTTTTTGATTGTAAACACTCTCGAATCTTGTTATCACACTCTGTCATACATATGTGATGTCTGTTATTATATGAGAGGGGAGGTATTGTAATGCATGCTCCCCAGAGAATTCAGATCATTTACATAAGTGCAGATTTCCATACCCTTCATAACTGAAGCTTTACTTATTTATAACCAGAAAATATAACAGAAAACTATTTAATTACAACAACAACAATGTTCTTTAAATCATTGTTTCTGATCAAAGGAAATCTGATAGCTGTGTTGTGCAAAAATACGTTTTTGTCAATAGATTCAATTACTAACATTTACCAACGTCTTTTGTTACCCATTTAACCGTTTGTCATGATCTACTGACCCCAAAATTATCTTCTTTTCGTAAATTATTAAACATATTTTTGTAAACAAAAACCTGCACTCCTCTAGTCGTAATTTACTTACACACTCAAATTCTGTATTGGTTTGTTACAAAATACTTACAAATTAATTGATATAAATTTATATGTTACATGTTGATGATTGATTTATTTATGTTTAACAAACAATGAAACCTATAAACTATATTGTATCACATTTGTTCAATGTGCTGTATAATTCTTTTGATGTTTGTTAAATGTCATGAAAATAGTTTTTGGGTGGGTAATGGTGATATCGTTTATCTGGAATTTCTCGGCTAATATCTTTTTAAACACTTAGTATTGCACAGATCTTAAAAAAAAAGCACACAGCACATACTTTTAAAAGAAGGAAGTGTTACAACAATTCAAGCACAAGACATCGGTGTAAAGAAATACAGTGTCTCTGCAACATATATTTCTGATTAATATTGAATAGGTTAATAATTGTTTTATTTGTACATACCTGATTGTAGCAGTAATGATTTTATGTCCTTTGGTCTCATTTTCTTAGCATTAGACTCAATTTTGAACTGCTTCTATGTGACTGATACATGTGTGTTATTTTAGCGAAATCCAGAGATTATGATTATGAACAGTTTCTTCTAACAGACTACTTTTTATTTCATCAGATATTTTTATCTGAGTGTTTTAACTCAGTGGTTTATTTTTATGTCTATATTTGGACCATAAATTATAATTTTGTAATAAATATTTGGAAAATGCTCATTTTGCACCATCGAATATTAGTATTGTTGCTTCTCTGGAGAGTGCTCTTCCATTTCAGTATGTATTGTAATAAGTATAGGCTTCTAAATACTGAGTGAAGCACTACATAAGAATTTAAGTTCTCTCTAAGTTTATTTTGAATCACAAGACTGTTAAAAGCTAGCCTTTTGCACATCCTCATCACAAAACAATACAAGACCAGTATTAAACATAACTAGAGATAAATTGTTCTTAGCATTTATGCATTTAACGAATTATTATATTTTAATTAAAATTTTTAATATATCTTCTGTTCTTTTTAACCGAATCACAGCAATTTTTCTTATTTCAGTACATTTCTTCAACACCTTCATGATTTTGGGAATCAGTGCATGATTTGACATTATATCGAGATCATTCTGGAAAAAACTGCAATGTTTAAAAACACGCAAATTGGGGCACACAGTCAGTCTATACTTAGTCACAGTCTAAATCTGCAACATGTTTTAGTCAGTACTTTGTCTATAATGAGTCTGTTTTTGAGCCTATATCTTGTTAGTCATTTTTTGTTAATGAAAACTTGTGTGTTACTAAGTTATAATGAATTAGTTTATCAAATGAGATCTATATCATTTGTAGATTGTCATTGACCTTCACGAACCTGCCAAATCATAAATATGTGAGTTTCTTCAAATGTAAGATATGGACATTCGTGCTGCAAACTTCGGCAGGCGATCTCTCAACATGGACGAGAAATAAAAGGTGATGTATATACCACGCTGAACAAATTACACCTTACCCAGCACAGTGAGCTAAGATATTAGAAACAAGCCATGCTAATTCCTGTATACAAGATATATAAAAGGATGAACACACAAAATAACATAGTAATATCCTCAACGTCAGTCTGCTGCAGAAGTTCGAATATAAGAACTTTCCTTTAGTCGGGAAAACTGCCCATGATTGTTTTTTTCTCCTTCTTTTTTCAGAAAGCATTGCTTTTTTTCAAATTCATCTCACCCATTGGTTTCATATCTAGAAAGCCCTGTGTGATGGGCTACATGCATTTTCCTTAATTTCCAAAAATTGTTTGACACTGTTCACCACTGCAGATTGTCAATGAAATTGAGGTTATACAGGACAGGTTCTCAGAGTGGATCAGGACTAAAAATGTAAAAGAAATTAGAATTTGCACGGAGTGAAACAGACGTTTTTCCGTTGCTATGTTTGGAAAAAGAAATAGTTTAATGGGACAAAGTACCGTCGTCATGCAGCATAAGATGGCTTGCATTGTATGTATGTGTGTAGATGTTGGCCGATAGTCGTTTCCGGAGGGCTGCTTAAAACAAGCCTCGCTTCAAGGAAGCAAACAGATGGGGACAGGATTATGCCATGTAGGGCATGACCACCTTATGTGCCAGGAATCGAATGCGTCACAAAGGCTGTGAAGTTTGTTAACTTTCTTGGGACTAACTGCAAACCTGCACACATCTTATGAGACGAAAGTGACACCTTGCGGCAAGACGATAATAATTCTGCAGTGATTCGAAGTGAATGGTAGTCAACATACATTCATCTCTTGGCTACCATGTTCATTCGATCTAGGGAATAGTCTCAGAAAATAGGGGAAATAACAGATACAAACAAAACACCTTTACTTGCCTTCAAAGTAATCGCTATTGGCTAGAATATGGTTCTGACATTGGTTGTACGGGTGTGAAAACGCATCTTGTGGAATCGCTTGAAGCTCTGAGGTCACACGTAGTTGGATTAACGCGTATGTCTTTCAGGGCTAATTTAAAGTGGGGAAACAGAACCAAGTCTGTCGGCTCTAGAGGAGGGCATGGAAGCACAGGGACTTTGCGTTTAGCGAGGAAGCTAAGCGCGCGTATCGAAGTGTGGAAACGGGCACTGCCGTGCAGGAAATTCAACTGTCCACTATAGTGCTGGTGTGGTAGAACCCGCCGGATGTATTGCAGCTACCTTTTCAAAACTTCCTCGTGAATTTCCACGTTGACAGTATCACCCTCTGGTAAGCATTCTCGATGGATCACGCCCTTTCTATCGAAAAAGTTGATCACCATCGTCTTTATCATGTATTTTTTCAGCCAGATTTGTTACAACGCTTGTCTCCTGTAATGATGGTTTCCAAAAATTGCGGATTCCGGTCAGTCATGTCGATGAAATCTGCAGATGCTTCCATCCGAGTTTGCTTCTGCTGGTCTGTCATAATGTTTGGTACAAACCGGCTATAAATCTTCCCCTTTATTAAATTTTCATGAACAAGTGCTTACACATTCTGTGCTGATCTTCAGTTCGTCTGCTATAAATGGATATTTAACTGTAGAAAGGTGCTAAATGCCAAATTCATGAAAAATGTGATAAGTGGTTTGAAAGGTGGGAGATGCCGAAGAGGATCACATATGAAGAGTGCTGTGTCTACCGATTATTCCAAGTGGTTACACTTTCACCAGTAGATGGCAATGATGCTAAGTTGCCTCCCGATTTCATACGAATGGTGCAATGTGCCATTCGTTCTGTGTTTGCTTCACTTTGATGCCGTGTAAGTGTATGCAAAGACTTCAATTCTCTCCTTTATGTGAATCATTGCTTTTCAACTTGTAAAGTATGTGTATAATAACTGCATAATATTACGATCATATACAATCACATAAGATTGTTATATATAAAGCATGTATTATATACCTATGTATTATCTTTAAATCATTTCGTACATATGTGATGTCCATACGTTAAGGAATGGCGGATGAAGGCCACATAAGTAGGAAATGGAGGAAGAATGGTAGTAGATAATTCAGAGATAAACACAAGAAATTAAAGACGAAATGTTTGTTGTATGAAAAAAAAAAAAGCTGTTAGACCAGCTAAGAACCGCAGGTACGATTTTAAGCCCTTCGCTAACTGTCAAATCAAAGTAATTATTGCTGTTGAATGTGTACATATTTCCATTGTGCTCAAAAGAAAAAAATCCATAATGTTTTATTGTTCATTCCATTAAGTACTATTTAAATGTAGATTAAGGTGCAGGCAGCAAACGATAGCATTGACAGTAGATTTGTTTTCTAAATTCTTTAACCAAGATTACTCAACACAAGGAACCTTCTTGATGGGTCTTCCAAGTGTCACACCATGACGGCGTCGTCGGCATGGAACCTATCACAATCCCGCTGAAAGTCGCCGGTAGGAAACAGTTCGGTATTCTATTCCAAGGGGTTCAGGGAATCTTGTTGCAGTTTGAAAAACCACTTTCACGAATATTTTTGCTGTTGGAAAGAAAAGGCTGAAAATACTTATTAAGAAGAAATAACTTGCATAGAGAACATTCAGCGACCGCAGAACAAGACACGCTCAATCAAAGTATAGCAATGAAGACACAAAGTGTATAAAAAACAGCATATGAATGGTTTCCCCCGGAAAGTTACGCATTACAGCCGAGCAAGATCAAGCAAGGAATATCTCAGTCCTGACCTGAATATTTCAAGAATGTACTCCCACTTTAAAAAGGTGTTTCCTGGAAGCACCGTAATTCACGTTTTTATAGCAGAGTCTTTCTGAAAGAATTTCCCAACCTTTCCTTCCACGGACCTAGGAAAGATACCTGTAAGACGTGTGACCTTCTTAACGCTGAAACAACAGCAGGTTCACCGCAGTCACAGGTGCGTTTAGAGATTCACCATAGAAAGGCTGAGATGGCACAGAGCCTTCTGAAGAGTGACATGAGTTTATCTCAGTTTCCTGACAGTGGCATTTGCTGCATATCGAATGTCATGCAGCAGGCTATGTTTGTGCCCACAATAACGCACTCCGAGATGTTTTATCGCCGGCAGTTATCTTGTCACAACTTAGGAGTATCTGTAGGTGCCACCCTTCAGTCCTACATGTGCATGTGGGATGAGAGCATCGCTGGTAGGGGTGGAAAGGAAATCGCTTCATGCTTTCTGAAACTGTTAAACAGCGGGGTAACAACGAAGAAAACCTCATTGTTTGGAGTGACAACTGTGCTGCACAAAGCAAGAATCGAACGAAGGTATTTCACTTTCTTTTTTTTGGATTGTTCACACGAATAGAACAAAGATTTCTTGTTAGTGAGCACAGCTTCCTTCCTTGTGACTCTGAGTTTCCCGTGATGGAGAGAAGGAAATCGGTGACGAAGGCATTTGTACCCAGCGACCTTTGCAAAATGGCCGAGGAAACAAAGGTTGTTAGACCTTCCAAAGTAATTTCTATGAATACTTCTGATTTTTTTTAAAAACATTCAAGCAGTGGCAGACGATATACTCTCTAAAGAAGCTGAACATTTTAAAAGCTGTCAGCATCACATATGATTCAACGAATGTAGCACATGTTGAAATAAAAGACTGTTACACCAACATGGAAAAGATCTGTAAGGAGCATGTACTCAAAAAAGGGAAACATACAAGAAACATTCAATCTGCTACCTTTGAATCTATTTCCTGAATCAATTCTTGCCGCGGTGAAGTAGCCGAGCGGTCTAAAGCACTTCGCTGCGAAACGTGCGGTTGCTCGCCGTTGAGGTTCGAGTCCTCCCTGGGGCATGGGTGTGTGTGTGTGTGTCCGTAGGTTAGTTTACCTAGGTTTAAGTAGTTTGTAAGCTACGGACAGATGACCACGCAGTTTGGTCCGATAGATTTAAAGACATTTGAACATTTGAATCAATTAACTTACAAATGAAAATAAGAAAAAATGTAAAGGCTATGATAACTTATCTGGAAGAGAATGACCATAAAAAATATTATATGCAGGTCTATGGAGAGTGACAAAGAACTTACCACGTACAATAATTTGAAGGGACTTAGCAGCTGGCATAAATGTTTATGTTTGAATTGCCTTCAGCACCAAACAATTCCAACTGTGTCATGGAACAACAACTTATATATGATAAGATATTCTTATTTGTAACATGTAAAAGTTTGAGGAATAAATAATTAAAACTGTGCACTACAGACAGTATTTTTTGCAATAACTTGAGGTCATACATTTGGCACTTTGCACCATTCTACAGTTAAGTATCCAATTCTCAAAAACAGCCGCCAATCATCCGCATGCATCCGTCGTTCTTGTTCGAAGTTTTCTGGGACTGCGATTATGGACAGCCTACCGAATGTGGTTCATCCATGACACCTTCTTTTCTGTATCTAAAGCATTTAAAACACTATAACACACACTTTAAACTCACTGCTTCAACACCATACACTTTCAGTAACGTTGCATGGGTTCTCCGTCGCCGTTTTGCCTAATTCGAAACAAAACATTATGTTAACACGTTTCTCCATTTTGCGCTCCATGTTACCTGAAGCGCAGCGTGTACCATCATATCACTGCAATCCTTAGGGGGCGCTTGTTCACATTTCCCTCTATGTGTAAGCACGGGCACCTCATCCTACAAATGCGATTTGTAAAATATGCGATGATTCACCGAACCTCTTAGACCACCTTGTGTTTCGCAAGCAGTAGTTTTACACTGATCTGACAAGAGTCATGGAATTACAATGTAAACATATGCATATTACAACATTGTCACCTAAAGTATAAAAGGGCGGTGCATCGGCAGATCCGTCGGTGACTGATGTTGGAAGGTTTCCGACGTGATTATGGTCGTACGATGAGGTTTAACAGTCTATGAACGCGAAATGGTAGTTGAAGCTCGCCGCATGGGACATACCATTGCAAGGTATTCCGTACAAATTACGTTTAATGAGGTTGACCAATACTGTGTACTACGTATGTGCAAAACTGAACTTTTAAAAACCGAACAAAGTGGTGACTTCAACCACAGAGGTAAGTCTTAGACAGCATTAATATGCCCAACGTACACGCCCAGGAAATAGGGAAAACACAAACCCAAACTTTATGTCCTATCTAAAGTACTCCCAAAGGTTACAACGAAGCTGATTAACTTGAATAATGAATGGGGAAGACAATCTGAGTGTGACATAGATAAAAAAAAACTTGACTTATTATTACAAAACTGAAAACAGCAAGCAGGTTGCAGCATGCAGGTTCACAACTTAATTGATTTCAGTATAAAAATCGGCAGAAATGATAGGTGGATAGTAATTAAATTAAACAATAATCATAAATGAATAAAATAAAAAGAAGGGCAAACTCACTACAAAAATGAAAAAGGAGAAAGCGAATTTAAGATCATAAATTACATTCTTAAGAAAATATGAAGTAGAAATATATTACAGAAAATTAAATTAACATCATGCATTACAATAATGGCGTGCTGCAACACATACTTCACGACTGCCTTCTCCAACAGCTTCCTTACTGCTACAGACTTCCTCGCATTACCTCATGCAACTAGCAACTAACTAACTCTCTCACAGTCAGAGTGCTTACTATACCATCGAACTTCCAAAGATTACTGCGCCACTTACAATATATATCTGTGGCCAGTTCACAAAATTCACTACATAAATAACTTACTTATGATACAGAATGACGAACAGTATTAACAATAATTAATAATATAATTTTATAAGTTTTGTGTGAAAACTATTGTGGCGTAAATATCATAGAAAATTAATTATGTCGGGACCATAGAGACCTTACATCATTTCGGAAATCGTTACATATCACCACATCAATCCACTTAAAGATGGAGAGCATTGGCATTTTCTTAGGTATAGTGTTGTTATTTGGGTTTCTACAGAAGTGCAATATCACCCAGTCAAGAACAAGGAGTGTCAGAAAGTTACAACAAATTAGAAGTAGAAAGAAGTAACAGAAACAAAATGTAACAAAGATGAGGCTAACCATACGTACAACTTCACTAAAACACTAAAATGAAGTTATCTTAACATTCAAACTGTGAGTAAAACGAAGCAACTGAAAGTAAAAGTAAGATTACTGTGTCCGACTGATCTCAGGAATAAAACTGACTTAGACACCTACTTTACAATACTCAAAACCTCTAGCCTAAAAGCTTAGGCCAGAGTCTGGAGGCACACAAACCCTGTCAAATTCGCCTCGTCATCAGCTAAAACAGTGGCCATTTCCCCAGCCAGATTCGCCTCTGCCATCTGTAAACGACTTAATTGTCATACACAGCTACTTGCATGCCACAGGCATCACAGAATGGAGAAAATGTCGGAGCATAGAGCTATGTTTTCTCACATGGGAATCCCCTTTTATCACTTATCCGCAATTTTATCATCAAGTCTGAACTTATCCATTATCATGCTCTTGGCCTTGAACCATAGTTTGAAGGCACAGTAGGGTACCTAGCAAACCCACTCCATTAAGGCAACGAGATTGCCTGGTCATTAATCTGAGGCTTACAAACCATGTTCAAAATTCTCATCATCAACATCCTGCCAGAATTCACACATGGGGATTCCCATGTGAGAAAACATGCTTGAGAATGGAATGACCTTGAACGTCTTGTTCAAAAACATGGTCAAAACATGGTCATTCCCATTTGAAAAATGAATTTCACATTGATACGACTTTTAAGATAAGGGTCAAGACCGAATCAAAGACGCCACTAAATACCCTTAGACAAGACCATAACTTTTGTATCTAACATTTTATTCTAGTAAAATTTAGAAGCCCACAGTTTCTGTAGTTAATTATTAAAAACTCATTACCAAGGTTTCAGAATCGACTAAGGATGTCTTCATCAGCAGTTATTATAAAAAAAGATTACCTTGGAGAATGATGAGCTCTTGCCACTAAGATTATCATCAGATGGTCATAAAATACAATACATTAGCCACTTGTCATTGCAAGTTGGGTATAAAACTTTTTAATATAAGAATGAAAAACTGCTAACAGCTGCTACAAGTGGATCCAGCTCGTGCAACTGTAGACTAACACAAGCAATGAGGCAATTCATAGCTAAGAGGAGTTGTATAAAATATTAAAGCTATGAAATTATTTCGAAGAACGGATTTTCGATTTGTATGGGAGTGAAACATGGGCCGTGGGAGTATAGCAACAGAAGAGCTAATGCTGAATAATGCTAAAAAATACGTAGACTGATAAAGCAACAAATATGATTAGGTTCTCCTTACATTGGGAAAGGAAGGACTGTACAGAAAACATTGACAACCGGAAGGAATACTGTAAGAATCTACGATGAAACACGTCCACATAACGTGTTCCATTTAATTCACTCCCCATGAGCAAATGTTGACGAGCTTCAGACTTTTTTTTTTTTGGAGTATAGCAAGACACACTACTCGCAATACCAGGCATTATATATTGATGTAGTTTTATCTGTATGTAAAATTCTGTCTATGTTGTACATGAGACCCCAAATATGTATTAGTGTGTACTGTGATGTGTTCCCACCGGCCCTGGGTTCCACAGAATGAATGAAACTTTGTATGTAAGAAAGTTTAGCAAGTGCTAGGCGCAACTCGTCTGTTTTGTGTCGTCGTTTCTTTCAAACACTGGGCATTGAATGTCTCTGGGTGAGAAGTAGGTTTACTGAGCAGAACCCAGTCTTAGTAAAGATTCCTAATAAAGCTTGCTCTTAACCTCATTGGCTGGGGGTTGGTCAGGTTACTTGCCTGACGAACGGTGACGCTCTCTGGGCTCCCCTCCACTACCCCTCCTTGGTATGGTTAGCCGGTGGTCAAGACGGCGACTCAATCGCTTCTTGGTTCCTGGTAGGGTAAGTACCTCTGGGTTTGGTTCTGCTGTGGCCTCGTGGATCGACTTAGTTCAGGCTCCATAGTCGTACTTATTGCCTTTTTGTGAGTTTAATTCTGGGAGTAGCAGCTACACCATGTGTAGTAGTGAGATTTTGCTTAATTTCGTACAGGATTGGTAATTTTATGTCGATTTTTGCTGGAATCTGATTCTGAGGTTTGATAGTGTTTCGTTAGCATAGTTCTTGCACTTTATAACTTTTAAATCATTTCTTCGTCCGATATATATGTTCAGTGTCTTTCACATTCTTCTCGTGCACATGAGTGGTTAATAATTGTATACCTAATTTGCTAATGTGTTTCCTAGTGAGTGTAGCATGATAATTTTTCCCGAAAATTGTCCATCCTAACTTGTAATTATCGGCCCACGTGTGAGCCGATTAGCGTGTTCCCTTTCGTGGTTATTACCATTAAATAGATCTTTTTCCTCTCTGTAGCAAGAACCGTTGCACGGCGTATATCGTGTTTTTAATTTTCATGAAACAGAATTATTTCACTTATCTGAGTTTTTTGACCGAACACTGTATTGTGCTGTAGCAATTTGTAACCAAGCTTATCTAATAGATATCATTCCTCTGATTAGAAAGAATGGTTACACGATTTATTGCATGATCTTATTCTCTTCGAAATTGGTTTTGTTAACTTTATGCATATTTTGTGTTCCGACTTAGTAGAGTGCTGTATTGATCTAACAACTTTAACCTTCTGTAGTTATCTTCTCCCTGTGCTAAACGAACACCAGAGCGACCGTTTTTAGATATTATTTAATGAAATCTTGATTTATATGTCTTTCACATTCTTCTCGTGCACATGAGTGGTTAATAATTGTGTACCTAATTTGCTAATGTGTTTCCTAGTGAGTGTAGCATGATAATTTTTCCCGAAAATTGTCCATCCTAACTTGTTATCTGTGTAATTATCGGCCCACGTGTGAGCCGATTAGCGTGTTCCCTGTCGTGGTTATTACCATTAAATATATCTTTTTCCTCTCTGTAGCAAGAACCGTTGCACGACGTATATCGTGTTTTTAATTTTCATGAAACAGAATTATTTCACTTATCTGAGTTTTTTGACCGAACACTGTATTGTGCTGTAGCAATTTGTAACCAAGCGTATCTAATAGATATCATTCCTCTGATTAGAAAGAATGGTTACACGATTTATTGCATGATCTTATTCTCTTCGAAATTGGTTTTGTTAACTTTATGCATTTTTTGTGTTCCGACTTAGTAGAGTGCTGTATTGATCTAACAACTTTAACCTTCTGTAGTTATCTTCTCCCTGTGCTAAACGAACACCAGAGCGACCGCTTTTAGATATTATTTAATGAAATCTTGATTTAATGTATAGTTAGAAGTTCTAGGGAAACTTTAACTTCCGTCTGTACACCGCACTTTATGGTCTTATACAAAGTGTGTTTGTTTCTGATAGTTTATCATGAGCGTAAGCCACTAGCTTGACACGTTATGGAAGCGAGGTACTATTTCATTGAGCGCGAGTGAACCTTCGATCTGCATTCTCCACATTGCTTGGCTGTCGTCTTGGTGTATTGGTGTCGGGTGCTTAGTAAGTACCTGAATGGGTTGGTGTATGAATCTGTGTGTGAATGTGCTGCAATTTCTCCGTTCCCCCCTATGAAACGTGATCGCAATTAACCTGTACTCAACTTTGCAGGTGGGCAATTTTAGGGCCATGTAATTGTGGATATTTTGAACATTTTGTAAGGTGTGTTTTTTATTGTAATTTAAAAAGGATGGTCTTCCCCCCTTGTTGTTCTTGTTTTGAACATTAAATTAATTTGTTAAACCATTATCCTATTGTGCTAATTTAAATTCTGCTCTCATCATTTATTTTGGATTAATGTGGGGTAATTTGTTCATGTATCTTGTGTCTTTGCTCCCTTCTGGAGGAGAGAATACTTGCGTTTCCGTTGGCAACATTTCTGATTTAGATCCATGACTGCGGATTATTATTTAATTGTGTGAAGTTTCCTCTAAAGATTACAGTAAAGGTAGAACTGTTTGATTAACATATAGAGTCAGAGTTTTGCTTAAGGGAACAGTATACTTCCGCCGCTCTGTGAATATCGCCGTAATTAGATTTTGTGAGCAAGCAGTCAATTGTTAACGTCACAAACACGGCTAGTTAACAGTCAAAAGAACAGCGGACGAGTTTGAATGTGTTAAGGCACCAGGTGGAGTGCACGCAGGAGAAATTGGCTGGTAGATACGCGGACAGTTGGGAAGCGTGGAGAGAGCGGTAGTGGTGCGAGTAGCATCTGGAGCAGTGAGGGAAAGTGAGCACCGCTGGAGGGGAAGGGAAGCGCCGCTCTAAACTGAAGCCTCTACTCCATTACCTGCCTCAGTTTTATGATTTCTCTCTTCTGTACGTAACAATACCAACAAAAATACCTTTTTCTAAATATTTAATGCTATTGATATTTTGATTATTTTATTAACATTACTTATCTTACTTCGAAATAAAAGTTAAAGCGTTACTTATGTAACATTTACGATACAGGATATGGACTGATTTGTTAGTATTACTGGTGTGCATGCGGGAAGTATGGTGTTTCTGTTTAACTTGAAAAAAATTTTTTTTTCATTTTCTTCAATGTAACATAATCAGTCAGAAACAATACTAAATCAAACACCCACTATTGAAACGCATTAATAAAACCGATGGTCTTTCTATCGCTGCATTATAGAACGTGTTTAAATTGAAAAGGATTGCTCACTTTCTCCTGGTCGCGCGAGAGTATCCCAAGCGGTCTGGACCCTCACTTCTCGGATCGCGCGGCCTCCCGCGTCGGAGCTTCTAATTCTCCCTCGGGCATGGATGTTTGTGCTGTTTTTAGTATAAGTTAGTTCATTAGTAGTTTGTATGTTTAGTGACTGATGACCCCGCAGTTAAGTCACATAAGCTTTACAAACATTTGAATATACTGAACTTTCTCCTGTTCGAAAGTGTAGTAGGCCAGAAAATGTAGATGTTTCCTTGACCCTTTAGGCACATTAATACCTTATAGTCCACAGAACTACTTGTCCTTATAGTCTACAGAACTACTTGTCCTTATAGTCTACAGAACTACTTGTCCTTTTCAGTTATCTGCGTGCACTATAATGAGACGTTGTCCTTTTGAAAGTGGCGCCTTTACTCCATTAGTTCATCTATCTGTCCACTCATTGGACATAGCATGCGAACTGCGAATGTATGTATCATCGACGTATATGAGAGATCAAACGTCTTCATGGTACTATTTTATTTTATTTAAATAATCGATACGTTTACTGCGTATTTCTAAACATTCCAAAGCACCTTCCTGTAGCCTGCTTTTGTGCCACCTGGTAAATATTAAGCGTATTAATTGCACGAAAAATAAAGTATGCAAATAATACATAAAAAAACAATAATGCACCTGAAGCCTAAATTTTAAAGCAGGTATCGCCGTAAAGAAATACGTCCCTTGAAATACGTATTTTCCCTTATTACGGGAAAAAGTTAATTTATTGTGAGGCGCTGTTTGTCACATGGAAATTTAAAAAAATAAAAATAAAATAAAAGTAATATATAATAATAATAAAAAATGTTAAGCTTATGGGACTTAACTGCCGGATCATCAGTCCATAAACTTTCAAACTACCTATGGACTAACTTATACTAAAGACAGGAAAAACATCTATGACCGAGGGATGATTCGAACCTCCGACGGAAGCTGCCTCGCGCATCTAAGCATAGCGCCTCAATGCGCTTGGCCATTATGCCGCGGCACGTGGAAATTGTTTATCAATCTCCACACAACTTGTTCATGAGAATCATCTAAATCTAAGATCTTTTTATTTCGCTTCTTCCTGGGGTAGAGAAACCAATCGCGAACAATAATTATGGTATTAGGCTGTGGCGCAGTTTCTCCATAAGAATTCCATTTTTGTCCATGAATGACCGCAAATAGTAACAAAGTAGCCGAACACAACCGTTTTCAATCGGTGTTCACTTCAGTTGGACCACAGGGTCCAGTCCACGGTATGTAAAAGCAGCCAGTATCATTATGGAGCCACCAGAAGGTTGCTGAGTGCCTTGTTAACAACTCGAGTTCAGGTCTTCGAGGTTTGCACTACACACAAACACTGTCATCAGGTCTTACCAACTGAAATCTTGAGCCACGATCATCTTTGGTCCAAAAATACTGTCTCATGTCCAAAAATGCTCTTCGTGCGATATAGTGCTGCAAGCAAAGGTTCGGGAAGTTATTGGTTCAAATCCACATCCTCCCATGCAGATTTAGGTTGGACTATCTCAATAAACAGCTTTTGATCTCTCACTATGACGATTCACAATTACCCAACATCTGTAAAATCCGACGTTATCACTTGTTTTAATACAATAGAGAGGCCGGTTTGCGCACAGAAAGCTGCTACGACAACACGTTCGCAGCTGCCGACGCCTCTGCCGGAGACTTCGGACGACTTGTCGAGTGGATGCCACTCCATCTGCTGCGTTTCACCGGCGAAAACGAGATCACACAATATTTAAGGCGCCTGATATTATTTTTGTGACGAAATAAATATTTACAGTGTAGGAAAAGAGTAATATAACTTCGGATACGTTATCTGAATGTTTAATGGTAAAATCAACATCCAGATACCATTTGTGCTATGTCGCCTGCAATCTACCATAAATATTTCAGTAATGAATTACTAGTAGAGAGTTCCAACAACGCTTTCATTTGCACATACATATTTTGTTAAGTTAGTTGATATTCAAACAAGAAAACGAGGGAAAAACCTAGTTTGAAAATCTCACTTACTGCTATGACCACTAATTTTGTTTGCTGGCAGCGCAATTAGGACATTCGCAACCCAGATTTTCCATTGTAAGCAACGAAGCTGAGAAAGAGTCCCGCTGCTATGGCTTTCCAAGAACAGGTAGAAAGGCGGCGTTTCTTCCGCCGCTTCCTCTATTTGTGTGTGTGAGTGCACAGGCACTCATCGTAATTACGGTTACTTTTGTAATTACTTTCGGAAATTACATTCGCATTTGTTTGCCGAGTCTTTACATTTAAGAAGGACGTGGTTGCTTTATTAAGCTTATAGTAATAGAGAACATTTCAAAGTTCTTCTTAAGAAAATTACAGGATGACGCAAAGGTAGGTAGCGTTTTATGTTCAGTACAGTTACTAGGAGGGAATTCTATTTTCGACTTTGTATTTTTGTACCGTGACAGTTGATTCCAAAATCCGATTGAGTGAACAAATCTGCTAAGGCCTTGTTCTCTTATATCGATTAGTAGAAAATGACTGATTTCAGGAAATCACTGCAGCTCATGAGTTAAACTGAAATGAAATATGTGACAAACATCCATTATTCGACATGGAACATAAATTCATATTATCAAAACTATTTTGATTTCTTATATATATAGACTGGTTTTATTTAAGACACTTTCTGTGATTTCATGTCGATAAGTTTCTCACGAGTACAGCTCAACTCACTTTGTTACTAGTCATTACCTTCTCTATAACACTGTTACATGATACTATGTGTGACCGAATGAGTTTCAAAAATGTTCAAATATTTGTATTGGTTATGGAACCAATCTGTAGTGGTCATTAGTCCCTAGACTTACAGACTAAACTAGCTTATGCTTAGGACAACAAACACTCCCAAATGTGAGGGAGGACTCGAAACTCCGTCGGGCAGCAGCCTCACACTCCGCAGCGAGGCCAGACAAACCAGTAGTTCCTGAAGAAGGGCAGCAGCCTTTTCAGTAGTTATAGGGGCAACAGTATTGATGACTGAGTTGGCCTTGTAACATCAGTTAATTCGGCTTTACCATGCAGCTACTGCCAAAGGCTGAAAGCAAGGGGGAAATACAGTGGTTATTTTTCCTCAAGACGTGAATGTATGATGGCATCTTCTTGGGTAAAGTAGTCCCCCCTTCGGATCTCCGGGAGGGAACTTCCCAGGAGAATTTCGACATCAGGAAAGACTATACTGGCATTCTACTGTTTGAATTCTTAATCGGGTATGTATGTTAGAAAATTTGAAAAGAAAAATGGATTGATTGATTTGGTGATGATTAGTGAAATTCGTTAGCAGGATTAACAGGAGGATACACAATTATCAATACAAATTCATTTGGTGATAACGCAGGTGTAGGTGTAATAATCCATGAGAAAATAGGTATGTGCGTAAGTTACTATAAACAGCAAAGTGCCGGCCGAGGTGGCCGAGGTGACTGAGGCGCTCCAGTCACGGTCAGCACGGCCACTACGGTCGGGGGTTCGAATCCCCCCTCGGGCATGGATATTTGTGCCGTCTTAGTTCGTAAGTAGTTCATAAGTAGTTTGTAAGTTTAGGGACTGATGACCCCGTAGTTAAGTCCCATAAGCTTAACAAACATTTGAACATTTTGAAACAGCAAAGTGAACGCGTTATAGTAGCAATGGTAAAGACGAAGCCAACACCGACCAAGAGTAGTTTATATGCCAAGTAGCTTTGCCGATGAAAGAAGTTGAAGAAATGTATGATGAGATAAAAGAACTTGTTCAAATAGTTAATGGAGAGGAAAACTCGATTGTCATGGGGGACTGAAACTCGGTTATTGGAAAAGTAAGAGATGGACAAATAGCTGATATGAATTGGAGAGAGGAATGAAAAAGGTCACCTGGTACAGTTTTGCACAGAGCACAATTTAATCATCACAAACGGTGTAAGAATCATTGAAGAATGTTGTATGCATGGGAGAGACCAGGAGACACTGGAAGGTACCTAATTGACTTTATATTGGTAAGACATAGATTATAAATCAGATACTCAACTGTAAAATATATCTATGGACAGGTATAGACTCTGACCATTTATTGGTTATGAACTGTAGTTTAAACCTTAAGAAACAGCAAAAAGGTAGTAAAGTAAGGATATGGAACCTGGAGAAACTGAAGGAACCTGAGGTTGTTGGGAGTTTCAAAGGGAGCATCAGGCAAGAATAGACGGACGCATGAATAGCTTTTAAAAGATAAAATAGTGAAGGCTGCAGAGGATAATATATAGGTAGGAGGACAAGGCTTAATAGAAATCCTTGGATAACACAAGACATACTGGATTTAATTGATGAAAGGAGACAATAAAAAATGCAGCAAGTGAATAAGGCAAAAAGAAGTGCAGCATGACTAAACTGGAGTGGGTAAAGGCAAGTCTTTAGAAGCATGGAAGTGAAAAGAAAAGTTAGGAGGTGAAAAAAGCAGTTAGAGCGTCTGGAGTAAGTAGAGAAGATCCAAGGGAGAGCAGCGCGCTTCGTTACAGGATCATTTAGTAATCATGAAAGCGTTACGCAGATGATCCATCAACGCTAGTGGAAGACTCTGCAGGAAAGACGCACTGTCGCTCGGTACGGGCTTTTGTCGAAGTTTCGAGAACATACCTTTACCGAGGAGTCTAGGAGTATATTGCTTCCTCCTGCATATATCTCGCCAAGAGATCATGAGGATAAAATCAGAGAGATTAGATCCCACACAGAGGCATACCGACTGTTTCTTTCCGCGAACAATACGTGAGTGGAATAGGAGGGAGAACAAATAGTGGTAGTCAATGTACCCTTTGCAACGCACCGTCGGGTGGCTTGCGGAGTAAAGGTTGGAAAGCTGGATGACAACATTGACGTCAGTTGGGAGTATACTCGAAACGATCAGTGAGTGAAATTAAAAACTTTGAACAAACTTCTTACCTCTTTAATGACTGTTTATGACCATACTAAAGACTATGGGAATCTTTATTTTGTACTAAATATATAACGCGGTCAATATAGTTTTCGATACACCAAGATCATTAGATCACTTCTTTCACTACACTGATTAGATTCTTTTTCCGAAAAGTTTAATACATAAAAATGAACTATTTCATGAAGTGTATTTCAACGTGAGTGAAATAGAAGAGGCGATTGTTCGAACCTCCAGTCTGAAAGTTAACGCCAGAGATCGGAGACTTTAAAATATTATCATCACTTGTAACTGGAACCGGGAACGGAGGTGGCCGAGTTTAAGCTAGGTCTGCGCATCTACGTCACGCATTCTTCGACAGCCAATGAGCGTTGAGTAATGAACTGAACGCTTTGCTGCGACTGTCGTAGGCATTGCCAATATTAAACTTGATTGTATCAAGCTGTTCAGTGTATTTTATTTTATTTGTTGAAAGTAGTAATCGCTGATCGTGCTGGCTTGTAACCAATTCTTTCTAAGCGGGCGAGAGTCATTATTTGCGGGCTATAAGTTTCTTCAAGCGCAAAGCACTTATATATGGAGACCTCAACTGTCGCTTGGAACCGTCAAAGAAGCTGTTGTGTAGACATGCGCGATCCACCATCGTTCGTGGGTCCGACTATTAAATACAGAGCAGGTTAGCATCAAAATTAGCTTCAGACGTCTCAGCACGACACACACACACACACACAGTTAAACTGTAGCGCACAGTGGGGGATTCTCCATACGCGACGTTTAAATGTCTGGAGACGGGTCAGGGCCACTTCATACCGCCTCATTGATCAGCAGGAGGACCACCACGTTTGCCCTGTTGGTTTCACCAACCGCAGCTTATTTTACGTCACTGACGACCATTGAACTTTACACAACTGGACAGACCTCTGCCGAACACACGGACACACATCAATTTTTACAAGGATTTCTTTCACCCTCTTAGTAGTGTTGTGGATACTTTTAAAAAGAGTCTTACTTTCCTCCATTCTACACCATTTTCATTGACAACCAGTAACAGATATTACCCCCTGAAATAACTCGCTAGTTGACAGTTATCGCGCTGGCGTAGCTTTCGTCCAGTCACAGCGCTCAACGTTACGCCGAGCCGTTCGCCGTTGACAAACTACTACAACTGGTCAGTTCATTTCCATTTCCTTGTCTGGCTGTCTTTCTCGTTTTGTTTCGTACGCGTGTCATAGGTCTACCCTTTTTATTACGCATTTCATCAATGATAACGATGGAAAAAGAAGATATTGACAACGGTTCTGAAGAAATACGCATTGTATTCATACACAGCACTAACCACATGATACTGGATCCTTTCGGGTAAGCCATAATTTAACGTCGCATATGCAAGTATTATATCACAGATATCACCTGACTTTAGATGAGCTGTGTATGATTTACGTGGAAGCTAACTGTCCGAATACTTAAACCTCAGTATTGTACTGTCACTTGGACACAATAAAAAATATGGTTGCATAGTGGAGCATTGAAGTGTTTTGGTTTCCGATCGGGAAACAGTGGATTCGAATATGCCGGTGCGGTGCTTCAGACCGTTCAGTGAGAGGGTTGAATGCTCCCTGTAGTAAAAAAACTTATCCAAGAACTGAACGATGAAAAACGAACCAAAACCAACAGAGTGGAGCGGCTACCCCTAGAACGGAAAATGAACCCCCATTTGCTAAAACTTTAACTTCCAATTTAAAATCATTTCCCAGAAAACATATATATATATATATATATATATATATATATATATATATATATATGTGTGTGTGTGTGTGTGTGTTGGGGTGTTTGTGCCTATATTTCACTCTACAGCCAACCAAAACTAAACATTGCAAGCGAACAGTGTTTGTATGTGGCAGTAGGTGGTAGTGGGTTGATAAGGATAAGGGAGTGGAAGATATGGAAGTTGAAAGTTACCCAAAAAATGTTTGTACAGCTTATGGGACTTAACTACAGGGCATCAGTCCCTAAACTTACAAACTACTTATGAACTACTTACCAACTAGGACGGCACAAATATCCATGCCCGAGGGGGGATTCGAACCCCCGACCATAGTGGCCGTGCAGACCGTGACTGGAGCGCCTCAGTCCCCTCGGCCACCGCGGCCGGCGAAAGTTACCCACTGTTATTAAATTCTACGTGTGTATGTGTGTGTGTGTGTGTGTGTGTCAATATTTAGCTCTTCAGGAACAAACTACACAATGGAGACGAACGATCTCTCTGTGTTGTCGTAGTACTAAGTTTCCCGTTGTACACCATAGCAGTTCCGTGTCGTTACCTATAAGAGGGTGGAAAGTTAAAAGTCATCAGCTTATATAAAATTCGCACTGAACACCAGCGATGACTCTTAACACTATAATAGCAAAGAGGTCATATAAAGCGAAAGGTGATGCACTTTCTTCAGTTGTTTTTCGGCAACAAGCGTACGAGTAAAGAAAAATAAGTGCATACTGCAGTTTGATTAATAAAACTACCAAGAAAAATGCTAAAATGTAAGAAACAAAAGTGAATCTACAGACGATAGAAACTTGAAATTAGTAGACGTTGTTTATCTTACCCTGTAGGCATCAGCGATTTTTCAATATTTGCATTCCTAAGGGGGTGATATAGGGGATGAACGGTTTTTTAAAAATACGTTGCTATTCAGGCATTTTTGAACAAAGAAATGAAAATTTCGGAATCAAATTTTTGCTTGCAATTTTAAAATCACCTGTTTATGTTTGGGAATTCAACCATTAATCGGGTGAAATAAGGAAAAATCTTTTAAGGGTGTTACTAAGATTATTTTTATGCTTGAGATGCGAAAATTTGGATTTGAGACCATGGTTAAAATTAAAAAAATTCGGGACCTTTAGAATTCTGCCATCAATGATGCAATAGGGGGTGGCATGTTGTATCAAAATATGTTGATTAGGAAAGCATTTTAAAGCTAAATCTATGAAAATTTAAATTTAGAAGTAGAAGAAACCAATGCAGACCATCCAGTCTACGAGTGCGAAGCACCAGGAATTAAGCTTGTAAAATATGCGAGGGGTCACTCCAAAAGAAATGCACACTTAGAAAAAATACATTTTTCATTCTGCCTGTTTGAAAGTTTTACAGTTGTAGATTCATCCTTCCCGCTTGTTTTCAAATTTAGTTCAACCTTTTCCCGTGAGTGGCGCCGTCACAGCTTGTGTTCGAGAGGGCTGCTACACTTGACGTTCGTCGGAAGCAACATGCAGTCATTGAATTCCTGTGCTATGAAAACGAGAGAGTGGGAAACATCCACGAGAGACTGAGAAAGGTGTATGGAGATGCTGCTGTCGATCGCAGTAGAGTTAGTCGGTGGGCAAGCGGGTTACGTGATGAAAGTGTCCACGGCAATATTGAAGGAGGAGGAAGCTTGGAGTTTTACGTCCCATCGACGGCGTGGTCATTAGAGACGGAGCTTACGCTCGGATGTTTGGATAAGGATGTGGTGTGGGAGGAAACCGGTCGTGCCCTTTCAAAGGAACCACCCCAACATTTGCCTGGAGTGATTTAGGGAAATCACGGAAATCCTAAGTATGGATGGCCGGAGGTGGATTTGAACCACCATCCTCCCGAATGGCAATATTGAGGATTGTCCTCGCAGCTGCAGACCTCGTACTGGTTCTAAGATGGCGTAAGGCAGTTGAGAGGGATGGGGATTATGTGAAGAAATGAAAGTATTGTTCCTAAAGGATGTATCTACACACTGTAAAACTTTCAAACCTATAGAATAAAACCTGTATTTAATATATATATATATATATATATATATATATATATATATTGTGTATTTCTTTTGGAGTGACCCTCGTATTAAAGTGATGTGACATTCCGTGTTGGTGTTTCGCAGTTGAGGCAACACAGCACCAAGTGACAGACGTCAAGTAATTTCTAGTTTCCAAATGATAAGCCAAGATCGCAAACTACCAATTTATTAAGTGACGACCGGTTTCGGTGCACTATGTCACCATCATCTGGACATATATATAATAATCTTATATATGACCAGATGATGGTGACATAGTGCACCGGAACCGGTCGTCACTTAATAAATTGGTAGTTTGCGATCTTGGCTTATCATTTGGAAACTATAAAACGAATTGATCGCCTCCACACCAGACGATGTCAGGTAATCTTACTTTTGTGTCCCAGCCTCGTCGCCGCTTTTGTGTCTCGTTTCCGTCGTAGGTGTCGGTGGCCGAGTGGAATGAGACCGACACAGGAATAAAGATAGCACGCTGGTGCAGGTACGGAGAGGAGCAGCCAGAAACTAGAAACACTAGAGTAAATTAGAACGAGATATATATTGCACAGAATTTATACAATACTTAACTTTTACATAGTACTGCAGAATGTTGATACATAGTTGAGCTAGAGTCCTGCCTAGTGCCTAACTGATAGCCAAGTCTTCACTGGTGCCTATCGGATTCCGAAGTCTTTACTGGTTCCTAACTCAGTCCCAAGTGAACGATGTCGTTCAGTGGTGGCCACGAGCGGAGTTGTACCAGAGGGCGCTCGTGGCTGTCGTGGTAAGAACGCCGCGCCGTGCGTGCATGGCGGCGCGCGGCGAAAGTAGGTGGCGCGCACTTTGTACTTGTGCGACACCACACTTACCAAGTAATTTCAGTCGGACTATAGGTTTACTCGCCAGTGCTTGTAGTGTGGAGACATTTCGCGAAATAACTGTGACGACCACTGGCACTGCGGCGGCATTGCTGGCTGCCGCGGCCACGTAGACTACCCCGGCTGGCTGGCGCGGCCCCTGGTCGTCCGCGGCCGTCCATCAGCGATGTGAGGCGCGTCCATTTCCCGCGGCGCGTCCGCCATTAGCCGGGTAATTGTAGGCGCCGCGATACGCCGCGCATTGTCCTTTCGCTGCAGGTTAATCAGGCCGCCGCCGGTCGCCGGTCGCCCGCACAGTATTACATCGACCGCCCTAAGTCCGTATCAGCGCCGCACGGCGCGGCGCGGCAGTCGATTTGCGCTAATATCCTGCGCACGTCCGCCGCACCTGTCAGCCGCGTCACCGGCGTCTGCTTTAGGGGACGCAGAATCTGTCAGCCCACTCGACTGCAGATCTGGCTTTTACCGGCAGTGGCGACACCGCGGTATCAGTATTATGGACCACTAATTCAGAGAAGACCAACCACTGACACATTACTAGCAAAGTTTGAGGTACAGTTACCTTAAAGTACAGCTCCCTTGTTATCCGTACCAAGTAAAGACTGCCGTGTACGGGGGCTGATGGCTAGAATTTAATTTCTGCGATGGATTAATAACATCGGGTGATCAAAAAGTCAGTATAACTTAGAAAACTTAATAAAACACGGAATAATGTGGATAGAGAGGTAAAAATTGACACACATTCTTGGAATGACATGGGGTTTTAATAGAACAAAAAAAGTATTGCTAGACGCATGAAAGTACTCTTGCGCGCGTCGTTTGATGATGATCGTGTGCTCAGCTGCCACTTTCGTCAAGCTTGGCCTCCCAGGTCCCCAGACCTCAGTCCGTTGGATTATTGGCTTTGGGATTACCTGAAGTCGCAAGTGTATCGTGATCGACCGACATCTCTAGGATAGCATAAAGAGAACATCCGACGCCAATGCCTCACCATAACTCCGGACATGCTTCATAGTGCTGTTCACAGCAATATTCCTCGACTACAGCTATTGTTCACGAATGATGATGAACATTTTGTGCATTTCCTGCAAAGAACATCATCATTGCTTTGTCTTTATTTGATATGCTAATTATTGCTTTTCTGAACAGTTGAAGCGCCATGTGGCGGATATTTTTCATATTTTTTTAATCATAATGAAATCCTATGTCATTCCTAGTATGTATGTCAATTTTTACGTCTCTATTTACATTATTCCGTGATTTATTAAATTTTCAAATTTATACTGACTTTTTGATCACCCGTTATATGGACAGTGGCTCTTCAGAATAGATAGTTATGTTTTTTTTTTCTCTTTGACTAGTGAAATCAACAGTGAAGATATATAAAGATTATCTCTGAATCATTGTAGATTATATTTTTGCCACTCTCCAACGTCTGACTCACTGGGCAAGACACAGCACTGCCAGAAGCACCTCTGAGGATATTCATCTCAGCACTGGACGAAACGTTAGGAACAGAAATTTTTCATGGACATCTGGTCGTGGAAGCCTTTATTGTAGAATCTTGAAGTCCCTCATAACTGTTAAATATGTGTGGGAATTCGATATACACCCTCCATTCTTTTCCTTAATCTCTGTGTCTCTCATTTCTCGCATATCTGTATCTTTTCTGATTCTTAACATTTTGTCCTTTTACGCTAATCACTGCATTATCTACCTGTAATCTTGTCGCTGCACTGGTATTTACTTATTCCACTGTTCAGTTTATGAACTCTACCTTCCTCTCTCTGTCTACCTACTTTTGCCTCATACTCCTCCTCCTCCTACTCCCTTCTATCCAACTATTCAACCCACTATCTCTGTCAGTACCTTCACCTCACTCTGCCTGTTCCAGTCGGCCGCGGGGACTGCGGCGCGTCATTCACGGTCTGCACGGTCACTACGGTCGCGGGTTCGAATCCTCCCTCGGGCATGGACATTTCTGCTGTCCTAAGTGTTAGACAGTTGATAAGTAGTTTGTAAGTGTAGCGTAGTTAAGTCCCATATGCTTAACAAACATTTTTTTCTGCCTGTTCCCTCTCAGTTCATCCCCTCCCACTCGTGTATATGAAAAATTCCAACACCTGCTATGCTTCGTAAGTAATCTTTCGTAGATGATGTTCGTTTTGTTTTGAATGAAATATTTGCAAATTACATCAAGATATGAATCAAACTGTAATTTCGTGTCGAAACCTGATGTAAAATAACCTACATGCATAATAGGAATTATTATGTATTAATATTCAAAGAATTTAAGACATTAACTGCAAATATGTATAACCAGCCAGGATTCGAACCCGGGTTCGAACCCGAATCTACCGCTTGCTAGGCAGTTGCCCGAGCACCACTGTGGATACAGCAATTATCACTACTGTACCGATTACTCAACCACGTCTCCCGTCATATGAAAATTCTCAAATTTTCCCTGCTCACTATTAAACAATATAGCGGTTTTTTCAAACTGGTTCCCGTATTAAAGCGAACAGACTAAAACGACGTATTTTTAAAATCGGTGAAGACACTTTTACATTTTTCGCGCATTTCGTTTCATATAAAATACACAAAATGAGCCGCGGTGGAGTGGCAAGCGCTTTAAGGCGCGCTCGTGCGTAGCGCGCAGAGGTTCGAGACCTCCCTAGGGCATGTGTGTGTGTGTGTGTGTGTGTGTGTGTGTGTGTGTGTGTGTTGTCCTTAGGTTAGTTTCAGTAATTTGTAGGCCTACGGACCGATAACATCAGCTGCTAAGTCCCAAAGATTTACAAACATTAGGAATTTTGTTTATATAAAACGAGATACATGGAAAATTTTAAAAACACAGTTATGCCTGTTCTAAATTTGCAAATGTGTGTGATGCGAAATAAATTTTACCATCAAGGACAAGTCCTAAATCGAATATAATTATAATAATTTCGTTTTCTCAGTGATCTGGTGCAAGGTTCTTGGCTGGACGTCACTTCGGCGCTTAACATGTCCCTAAAGTACCCCAATTATTCATGCGGAAGAAGGGAATCTACAGCTTAACGTGGAATCCGATTCGCGCGTCGTTTCCGGCAACTCCTCACGTTTTTGAGAGGTGAATGATATGTCAAAACTCAAAGAAAAAAATATCCATGATCCCAGCGAGTCTCGAACTCGTGACCTTTCTGTCTCAGGGTGAAACATTTATTTTATTCAGTTAGATCGATACTGTGCGGTCGTTTGTTCATGTTCGTCCTGGGCTGTTCATTAAGTATTTCACTCACTTTTTATTTATTACAGAGGGCGTAGAGTCCTCTAGCCGAGCTTGCTGAGCCACCGCACCCGGCTGAACACTTCATTAACAGTCCCAATTATTGGGTACTTACCCAAGCTAGATAATGCATTTAATTTGCAATTAAATATTATTAAGGTTATTAATGGAGATAAAAACTGCCTTGTCTTTTAAGTTGGACCACATGCCTGTCGAAAATCTCATTAAGATCATTTTGAGTTGATTCGGCATTGATGTCGGACAAATATCAGGACACCGTATTTTTTTATAAATAAAGATTTAATCAATGGGCTGTCATCATCCTCAGAAGAATCTTGTAATCAAATAGCGTGTCCGTTGAGCATAATCTCAAATATTGTGTGGCTTGTTCTTGCTTTCAGAGCGGTCACCACCAGAAGGCACCAGTGCAACAAGGGTTCCTGAAAGCGTTACTACAACTTCTAATCTCATGGAATTTCAAAACACGCTGTCATTTGTCAAGTAAAGACATAACAATATTACAACGAATTACCAGACATCCTCAATACTTTCTATGGTTTCACACTTAGTATTTTACTAGCTTTGACACGTTGCTGAAACTTGTTACATATTATAACGGAAAGAAAGAGAAGGGGAAACACAGGTATCTAAGATGTGATTTCTAATACGGCTTATCTTGAACCAGCAACCGTAACTTAGTACATTTTATTTTATATTCGGTGCTTTAGCCAGACTAGTAGGAACACCTATAAAAATAATTGATTATCAGAGGTAATCCGTTTTATGCTGACTTCAATTGAGCAATGTCTTTGACACCTGACGCATTTTGCTTTTTATTTTAAAAGCATCTTCTGTGGTCAGTAAATGATACACAGGTTTGTACAGTTTGTTTTCGATACATAGACTAAAAACAGTTTTTAAAAAACTTTGTGCACGTTAGGCCTATATGTTTTTAAATTGATATTCAGTCTGCTCACGGTGTTGTTGCTTCCTGTTAACATCCCACTGCTGTTTCTCCTCCTTGTTCGCAGGAATTGGTTTGTTCATGGCGTGTGTTTTTCGATTGTGTATGGCACTTTTCGTTTGTTTTTGTGTCGTTTCTTTGCTTTCATCACAGCACATGACATCACTTCACTTATTTAGACTGCATACAGATTGCATATCACCTGCCGGCCGCGGTGGCCGAGGGGACTGAGGCGCTCCAGTCACGATCTTCACGTCCACTACGGTCGGGGGTTCGAATCCGCCCTCGGGCATGGATATTTGTGCCGTCCTAGTTCGTAAGTAGTTTGTAAGTTTAGGGACTGATGACCCCGTAGTTAAGTCCCATAAGCTTAACGAACATTTTGAGCATATCACCTGTTATA
The DNA here is from genome assembly GCA_026315105.1 of Locusta migratoria. Classification (NCBI taxonomy): domain Eukaryota; kingdom Metazoa; phylum Arthropoda; class Insecta; order Orthoptera; family Acrididae; genus Locusta; species Locusta migratoria. The sequence goes on from CM048747.1 coordinate 434,575,830, forward strand.
AGTGAAATGCCTTTCGATTTGTTTATCACTTCCCTACGGTGTGACAATGTTGTTTTGGTCTGCTCATATGTTTTTCATGTGGTCTGTGAGTGTTGCCAACGTCATATATTTGATTTTATATACATAAATACAATTTAGTTCAGCATGTGTGTGTGTGTGTGAGAGAGAGAGATAGAGAGAGAGAGAGAGAGAGAGAGAGAGAGAGAGAGAGAGAGAGAGAGAGAGAGAGACTGTATGTGTGTGTGTGTGTGTGTGTGTGTGTGTGTGAGAGAGAGAGAGAGACTGTATGTGTGTGTGTGTGTGTGTGTGAGAGAGAGAGAGAGATTTAATTTCAGCGAACAGGCTGTTCAGACGTTTTTTCAGATGAGTATATGCAGTTTTAATTGGGTTGTGGTGGGAGGCCGAGGGTATCGCGATTTGCGTTTTTGTGAAAGGTGATTTTGACTCTCTGAGTGTTTATTTTTATGTTAGGTGGTCAATAAGCCTAAAACGTTTTTTTGCTAGATTGGTTTGGTTTTTTATGTTTCTTTTTTTTTTTTTTTTTTTTTTTTTTTTTTTTTTTTTTTTTTGATATGGTAGTTTTCTTGAAGGAAGGGTAAGCAGGTGTTTTTTGTTGTTGTTTATTCTTAAGATTTCCATGTCTTCGTCTCTGTTGGAGATTTTAAGTTGGTTTTGGTGTAAGCGACTTGTTTTATACTTCCAGGCTCGTACTCGGTTTTTTTTATCGTATTGACCACCTAACATAAAAATAAACACTCTGAGAGTCAAAATCACATTTCACAAAAACGCAAATCGCGATACCCTCGCCTCCCCCTTCCCCTACCACCACAACCCAATTAAACGTGCATTTACTCATCTGAAAAAACATCTGAACATCCTGTACACACACTCACGCACACTCACACAGTCAGAACACTGACACACACACACAAGCGCGCGCGCGCGCGCGCGCACGCACGCGCACGCGTGTTGAATTTAATTGTTTTTGTGTATATAAATACAAATATATAATGTTGGCAACACTCACAGACGACACGGAAACAAATGAACAGACAAAAACAACATAGCCACACTGTAGTTCAAATCAAATGTTTGTAAATATATCGGACCAAACTGCGTGGTCATCAGTACGTAGCTTACAAACTACTTAAACCTAGGTAAACTAACCTAAGGGCAAACACACACACCCGTACCCCAGGGAGGACTCGAACCTCCACGGCGAGTAACCGCGCGCTCTGCAGCGAGACGCTTTAGACCGCTCGGCTACTCCACTGCGGCCACACTGTAGTAAAGTGATAAACATACCGAAAGGCATTTTAGTTGAAACAGGTGATATGCAGCCTGTATGTATTCTAAATAAGTAAAGTGATGTGACGTGATGAAAGGGAAGAAGCGATACAAAAACTAACGAACATTTCAGTACACATCCGAAAAGCACACGCCATCCTTCTATCTACATAGTGCTGATAGTTATATGACAAAGATAATTACATGTATGAATGCATACAATTTATGTAGATTTGATATTTTTTAATCTGCGTTCCGAATCGAGTACTATTTTAAACTCTGTTGAAATTAGCAGTCACAGTAACATCTCAATGGTTTTGTTGGCGTGTTGTTATTTAAAAAGCGTTTGATTGTATATTGTTTTGATTATACCCAGAGATGAAGAGCTTGGCAATGGTGAGGAAATCGTGGTAGACGGCTGTCTACCATAATCGTCCTCATTGAAACTTTAATATGTAAACAATGTAAATGTAAAAGAAATTATTTATTTTCAACCCAACAGAAAAATGTTTTGTACATGTACTCTTCACTGTTTCTACTCAAATCTACACCCATGGACTCCACTTACGACAATAATCAAACACATTAATATCGTAGTCGAAGCTTGATGTAATATTTTGGCTACAAACTCCTTTTTCGTTCTGTTTTTGAAGCGGTGATACATATATAAATCCGACATTTATGGGGACACATAAGATGTGTCTTTAGTATGAGCGAAAATGTTACACATTATCTGGTTGACCCTACGTTTTCATGGTTAACCATTCGTGGAGTCTCATTATAAAAGGGTCTTGGGATTACTCCATACGACATTTTGCGAATTTCGAATATTTGTTTATGGAACAGTGTTTTACTCCATTACCGATATGAAAGTGACAGTTCCAGAAAAATTCAACCGCCCAAATTTCTGGCTGGATCTTGTTAGGAGACAGAGCACTCGATTAAAGCACTACCTTTGTGTGGAGGAGAGCATTAAAAACTGAAAGTTACAGAGGAATTAATTTGATGCTGAGGTAAGGCTAGGTGATCAAAGAAAAATTAGACACAAGTGGAGCTGGAAACTCTCTTTGGGGCTGAATTTTTCTTCCGCTGACGAAAGAAGTAAGAATGCGCCCTCTCTGTGGGGAAAGAACTGCTAAACTCTGAGAGCCGCGAACACGGCGAACAGAGACTCAAATGGCCGAGGACAGATGTTCTGCAGAGTCACCGTTTAACTTTCCTGTTATGTGCCGCTATATTGTAGGACCTCAAATGGTAGTATTTGTTGTGAATTGAACTCTCGTGCCTTATAAGTAATAAATTACACTCGGACCTTCAAATAATTATTACACAGTGGAAAGCAACGAGTCTAATGAAATAAAAATTCACGTAACTGGTCACATAGATGGACAATGAAAGGAAACAAAGTCACCACATTCACTCACAAAAGAGGTGGTGTAATCTCTACGTAAAATCTTTACAATTTCACAATTCCTTAGAACGTTAGCAAAGTATTGTTTTTTAGTCTATGCTTGTAAATATTTTCAGTTACATAAAGTAAAAGAGGCCTCAAAAATTACTGTAAAAAGTTATTAACCTTTTTTATTTTCATGTACCTGGCATGAGTGGTCGGAGATGCTTGGACAAGGAGGTGTGGAGGTATTAGTGTCGTCCTTGCGATAGTTTAATTTTCATGAATTTAAAAGTTCAAATGTTGGTAAATCTATGGGGCTTAACTGCTTGATTATTAATCCCTAGGCGTACAAACTACTTAAACTAAGGTAAACTAATTTAACCATAGAAGGGTCGGGCTGGGTCTGTGAGACCCACTAGTTTCTATTTCAATGAATTTATATGCTTATAGTCGCTGATCTGACTCGAGCCCTCTGCTAGCTTCCTGAAACATGCAAGAGAAAGCGTTAACATCATGAATAAGGTTTTAAACTGTTTAGACATCATTCGGCAGTTCTTCAAAAAGCGGGCGGGTCTGTCACACCCAGCCCGACCGCTAACGTTATTAATTTCTACCAGTGCGAGCCGATTTTTATTTTGTGTTTCATCCAGTTTCAAATAACTTTGTAGACTATTTCTGATTTCCTAGCACCACATTAACATTGTCAATAATTTAAAATATAAAATTTCAAGAGAAAGTGTTTCATGCTGTGAAAATTGCAACATTTTATACGTTGAGATGAATGAAATTGACGATTCTCTCACAGACACAGACTTCTAAATAAACAGTGATCATGACAGCAATAGTGAAATAGGTGGGGATGAAGGGGAAGTTGCTATAAGTGTAAGGACAGCAAAACTAATTACTTCTGCAAAATTTGCAAAATATGAGTTATTCTTGGTGAACGCAGAAATAGTTTGTGTCGGCTGTTACGAAAAATGACGTTTTTAGAGGACGATGTCACACAAACTATTCATTATATTCACAACATCGATTTATATAACAAATATTCAAATAGTCTGTTCTCTGTTCTACAAATCATTTTCATTTATATTTGTATTTCAATCTAATTAACTTGTACTTCTGGTGTGCTTACATTTATTACTACAAATAAGTATGTTTTATACTTTTTTTACAGTAATTGCGAAATTCAGAACATTGATACAATGTTCCTACCGCATTTAGTAAGACCGAAACAATATAAAAAATCGCCATTTGATGTTTGGCACATGTTATAAGCATTTTAGTTATTGGGTCCCACGGACCCAGCCCGACCGTTCCTGAAACTATTTTTCGGCCGACCGTTCTAGGGTTAAAGACAACACACACACTCATGCCGCAGCGAGGCGCCTTAGTTCGCTCGGTTACTTCACCACGGCAATATTCATGTATCTATAATTATCGCTACAGAAAAAGTGGTACAGTCGCAAATGATGGCAGCGCCTACTGGAGTCTTATGAAAAGATTACTGAAATAAATAAATGTTCTACACTTTTCGACAACTGCTGCGTCAATTATGGGAATGAGCATAGTTCTAATGCTCTTGGCGTCGGAACAAGCACAAAAGGGACCCTTTCCCATGACGTAATATGACTTTGCAAAGAAACCTAAAATGAAATCAATTCACCCTTAAAGAAACCTACCAAGACTGGATTACAACTAAGCCTATTTCTTTTGGTAGTATCAAAGCGTGTCAGCTACATGTTCTAAAAAATGTGAAGTATTATGATCAATCTGGGGTGGTGACAGAAGAAAACAAAATGAAGGCCGAAGTTTTAAAATTAAAATTTAAGAAATCACTCACGCAGGAGGATCATGCAAACTTACCTTTATTTGACAATCGCACTGACTCCAAAATGGAGGACGTAGTAATAGGTACAGCTAGTGTAGAGAATCAGCCGAGAGAGTGGAAGACAATCACATGACAACCTACATATGGGGTACCAGTCCGGTTTTACAGAGAGTACTCTGCGGCACTGGCGCCTTACTTAGCTTGCATTTATCGCGAATCTTTGATCGAGCGCAAAGTTCCAAGAGGCTGGAAAAAGGCGCACGTTACTCCTGTGTATAACAAGGACAAAACAACGGACCCATATAATTAAGTTTAATATCAATAACATAAATTTGCTATAGAATTCTTTGACATATTGTTGTAATACAGTAAAATTTCCTCGAGACGAAAAGCTTCTGTCCATGCATCAGAGCGGCTTTAGGAAGCATCGATAATGCGAAACCCAGTTTGCTCATCTTTCTCATGGCATCTTGTGTGGGTTATGGATGAAGGGAAACAGTCAGACTGCATATTTCTCGATTTTGGAGAGTCTTTCGACACGGTGCCGCACCGCAGACTGCTAACAAGAGCATATTAAATAGGTACCCATGGAAAGAGTTTATAGGGGGGCTCTACAAATGACATGAACTTCGAGACAATATTGTAGGAAGGAAACAGGAAGTAGATTGAGATGAAATTGGTGACACTATACTGAGAGATGAGTTTGACAGTGCACTGAAAGTCCTAGCTCGAAACAAGGCCCCTGGAGTAGATCACATTCCGAGCTACTGAAGTCTCTGGGAGAACCAGCCATGACAAAAACTATTTCACCTAGTGAGTATGAGACATGGAAAATACCCTCACACTTTAAGAAAAATGTAATAATCTCCATCCGAAAGATAGCAGGCGCAGACAGGTGTAAACATTGCAGAAACATCTGTTTAAGTAGTCATGGTTGCAAAATTTTAACACGAATTATTTACAGAAGGATGGAAAAGTTGGTAGAAGCTGACCTCGGAGAAGGTGGGAGTAAAAAAAAAAAAAAAAGATGTAGGAACACGGGAAACAATACTCACTTTACTACTTATCTTAGAAGATAAGGAAAACATTCTTTGAAATTGTGAAGTCAGCAGGGATAAAATATAGGGAACGCAAGGTTATTTAGAGCTTCTACATTAACCAAACAGCTGTTATTAGAGTTGAAGAGCATGAAAGGGACGCAGTGGTTGGGAAGGGTGTAAGACAGGGTTGAAGCCTTTCTCCAATGTTGTTCAATTTGTACACTGAGGAATCTGTGAAGGAAAGCCATTGCGTTTTGTTGAAGAGATTGTAATTCTGTCAGAGACAGCAGAGGACCTGGAAGATAAATTGAACGGAATAAACAGTGTGTTGAAAGGAGCGTGTAAGATTAACATTAACAAGAACAAAACAAGCGTAATGGAACGCAGTCTTTGAAAATCAGGCGATTCTGAAGGAATTAGATTAGGTAACGAAACAATAAAGGCAGTAGATGAGTTTTGTTGCTTGGGCAGTAAAATCTTATTTGGTATATTACAAGAATCTACGAAAACTAAAGTCAGTCGGTCAGACCAAACTACCCGCCTTCATTTTTGTTCGAAACTGAAGGTATTCATCCACAGATTTGTTATCAAGTATCAGAATTTACATAACTCTCGCCTTCGTTTTCCTGTACTCAAACGCGATTTCTTTCTATTTCTTATGGGGATTTCCTTGCTGTAAAATCAATCGGTCAGGCCCGTTCCATCGACCCGATTTCCTTCATTTTTGCTTTAAACGAAAGGTATTCATTCGCAGATTTGTCATCATGTATCAGAACTAACAGAAGTCTCTCCATCCTTTAATTTTATTAAAACGCGGTATCCTGTTCAAGCATTGAGGATTTTATTTTATTTATTTATTTACTTATTTTTTTAGGCACGTAGTTCTTTTTGACCTAACAGCATTCAGCGAGTCAAGCTGTTTAATTTACGCATTTAAACACTTGTTTGTCATTTCACTAACGATGCGAAATATTCGCACGGGTTCTCTAGTAACATATGATTGTCACAGTACAGAGGATATAAAATGCAGAATGGCAATGGGAAGAAAAGCGTTTTTGAAAAAGGGAAATGTGCTAATACAAAATATTAATGTAAGTGTAAGATATTTGTATTTGTATGGAGTGTTGCCTTGTACGAGAGTGAACTTGGACGATAAATACACAGGAAGAGGACAGAGGCTTTTGAAATGAAGAATGCTGAAGATTAGGTGGGTAGTTCGCGTAACTAATGGAGAGGTTCTGAACAGAACTGGGGAGTCAAGGAATTTTTGGCAGCCTTTGGCTAAAAGTAGGGATTGATTGAAAGAACATATTCTTAGACATCAAGGACTAGCAAATTTAGCATTGGAGAGAAGTGAGGGGGGAAAACCGCAGAAGGGACCACGGGAGAGTATAGTAAGCAAATGGAAGGATGTGGGTTGTCGTTCGTATGAGAAGGTAAAGACTCTTGCTCAGGGTAGAGATGTATCAAACCAGTTTCCTGACAGAGGACCACTACAACAACTTTATTCTTGATGGAGCGTGTTTTTCAGAGGCTTGGGTATTGTAAGTAATGCCCCAGGGAAGTGTGATAGGACGGTTATTATTTTATACCCATATTCATGATCTGTTGTTGATGATGGTGTGGTGTACAGAAAGCTGTCGTGAATGAATGACTGTAGGAGGACGCAGGATGACTTGAACCAAATTTGTAGGAGGTATTTGGAATAACAGCTCGCTCTAAATGTGGAAAAATGTAAAGTGATGCAAATGAGTAGGAGAACCAATCCCGTAATGTTGGAATACAACAAGGGGAAACAATCAGGCTGTTCGACAGATTAGCGCCAGTTAAACATCTAGGCGTAACGCTGAACAATGATTTGAAATGGAACGAGCATGCCAGGACAGTCGTGGAAAAGGTGAATGGTCGACTTCGGTTTATTGGGATAATTTTGGGAAGATGTGATTCGTTTTAAAGGGAACAACGTATAAAACGCTTGTGCAACCCCAACTTGATTACTGCACAAGTGTTTAGGATCCCCACCACATCGGTTTAAAGGAAGCTATAGAATCAATGCTGGCCGGCCGCGGTGGCCGAGGAGACTGACTCGCTCCAGTCACGGTCTGCACGGCCACTACGGTCGGGGGTTAGAATCCCCCCTCGGGCATGGATATTTGTGCCGTCCTTAGTCTTAGTTAGTTCATAAGTAGTTTGTAAGTTTAGGGACTGATGAACCCGTAGTTAAGTCCCATAGACTTTACAAACATTTGAACATTTAGAATCAATGCTGAGGCGGGCGGCTAGGGTTGTTTCTGGTAGCTTCGAACAATGCGCAAGTGTTACTGAGATGCTTCGGGAAGTCAAATGAACGTCACTAGAGGGAAGACGACATTCTTTCCGAGAAACACTGCTGAAAAAAATGTATATGGCCGGAATTTGAAGCGCACTGCAGAAATATTCTAGTACCGACAACCTACTTTTCGCGTAAGGACGACAAAGATAAGATTATAGAGATTAGGTTTCGAACAGATGCATACAAGTATTCGTTTTTTATAGTTCTATATTGGAGTGGAACAGGAAAGTAAGTAATTATTTGTGGTACTAGGTAACCTCCGCCAAGCGCCTTTGGGTGGATTTCGGAGTATGTATGTAGACGTAGATGTATCCGCACGCTTAATTCTACACAGGAAACGTTCAGTACTCGGTTAGTTTTGTTTTTACGTAAGGCATATTTCATTTATAATGTAGATCGTTGTCGCGAGGGAGAGATCAAAAATTACATTTAAATGTGAAGTAAACTGGCTAACATGAAACTGTTACATGAATAACGAATCAAACTTTATGCAATTCACTGCTCGGTTTAATGTTTGTTCCAAATAACAATACATATCTGTTTATTCGATATGATTCTGATCGTACCCTCATTTGGCGATAGGTGGAACACAAAATACTTCCATGAAGATCATCTAATATTATCGGTTTGGTGGTTTAAGTGTTATTTTGTGGAGAGGTATGAAGTTGCGTGGGCTGCTGACAACAGAACCGTTGCTCACGGTACAGTCGCCTTTCCATTTATTGCCACGCTGTACACTTCACAAGAGGTATCCGGCCCTGGCTTAATTTTTATGGATGGCAGTACACGACCACATGGAAGAGCACTAGTGGAGGAGATTTCCCCACGCGGGGTTGTTAGCTACTGAACTGACTCACCTGTTCCCCCGATTTAAGTCCGATAGAGTACGCGTGGAATGCGTATAGGCTGTGAGGAGAGGTACTGTAGCACTCCCCTGAGTACCAATAACCTTATAGACGTTCTGGTAGGGAAATGAAGCACATCACCATAATATCGCCTTATCATCGTTGCAGATATCAGGGGAGAACGCTCTAGAGCATAAAAGTGGAGTAAATACCCTATTAAGAACCATGTCCCAACATTTATCTTTTCCACGGACCCATTATAAATAAAACTCAGTGATTCAGAGACTTATTTCTATTCGTCTCATTGCGCAGTTCTTTCAGTTACTTTCTATACTTTAGCATATCTTCCTGCATGCACACTCTATTAGTTTCATTGCACTATGATAATTGGCACGATAATGCTCGTAAAATTAATGTCTCTCCTTAGTTTTGTACACCAGGTAAAATTTTATCTCCTTCATAACGACTGAACAGTTTCCAGATGATGCTAAGCGGGTTGTGTAAGCGAAGATAGAAATTACACAAAGAAAAAACGTCTAAAACACCACAGAATAAGCACTAGTTTCAGAATAAATATTTACTCTCATTTACAAGCAGGGCACGAATATTTTCCCACAAATCTTTAATATTCTGGTTCAGTCGATTTCAGATAGTCTCATTTCAGATTGTACCTCCTGTACATCAGTAACAATGTAGTGAGTTTCGCATCATGTGCATGTGTACCCTGTAAATTTATCAAGCATTCACAATACCTCCTGCTAGGTAGTGAGACTCGACAACATCAATAGTTATTTATCATGTTCTGCAATGCCAAACATTTTAGCATAGTATAATGGGGTTCCACAGAGTTAAAAACAGAATTAAATCACAATGGACTACAGTTACCCCTATTACATTTATTTAGAGTTACCGTATTAGTAAACGTTACAAGTGTTTTAATTCCTGCTCCGCAGTGATGTGGTTTGGAATAATTATTTTGGCGCATCGATCTAGCTTCATTATTATGCCTGCTGTTGTTTTAACGAAGGGGGAAAACTGAACATACAATAATGTCTTTATGATTCAGTGGCAGCTAGATTAATTGGATTGAATGCCTCGTCTCATTAAAGAGACAACAGCTTTCGTAATAGGAATCCATTCAATATGAAATGAATTCAGTATCAATCAGTTGAACAAGTATGAACGGTGACAGAAAGAAGAGGAAGTGTTCCATAACTTCAGATAAAAAGAATAATACAGTACAGTAGCATTCATTAGCTATATATAACTCCTAAATGAAACATATGGATTACAGATCTTTTCTTCTAAATTTCAGCTCAACATCCCGCATGTGTTGTCTGTAAGAGACCGTCGAAATTTGACAGAACCTTTTACTTTGCAGGAGGTTAAAGACATTTTAAAGATGTTTGCTAAGAACAAGTCTTGCAAACAATGATGAATATGATCTTCTCTTCTAAATTTCAGCTCAACATCCCGCATGTGTTGTCTGTAAGAGACCGTCGAAATTTGACAGAACCTTTTACTTTGCAGGAGGTTAAAGACATTTTAAAGATGTTTGCTAAGAACAAGTCTTGCAAACAATGATGAATATGAAAATTGTACGCTAGTAACAAAAACATACATTGCAATAAAAAAAAATACAAATTACATTATAATTAAAACTAACTAAAACTGAAAAGAAACAGCACATCTCTCTTGCGCCCTGAACCTCAAAATATGAAAGTGGTATGTATACCATCTGTCCAGTTCAAGATTCTTCTTTCAGTAAATCTGTCTTCACATTGGTATCAACTGGAAGTCTTCCATATCTCTGTGTCTTGGGCTTCCTCCTTCGTTTCCTTATAACTTTTTCCTTTCTTCCATCTATTAACATTACAAACCTCTTTCCTATGCCTACTTTTCCTTCTACTGTTACCTCCACTATCCTTTGCAGTAGCCAGTTCCTGCGTAATATGCTTCGCACCCAAGTTATTTTCGTCTTCTGTATCATTCTCACAAAAATCCTTTCCTCTCTTACTCTGTTCAACATATCATTTCTCATTCTCTCGGTTCATTTTTCTGTCTCCATAGCTACTTTTCAAAATTTTCTGAATAGTTTTGTACTTTCTGTCTGCCTGAACAGGTTTAAGTACCGTAAGACACCACGCTCCACACAATACGCTTGTCGAAACTCTTCCTTAGATTAATTGGGATGTCCCCAACTATCAGAAAATCTTTCACCCTCCCATACACTTTCCTTCTTGGTTACCCAGCTTCATGTGACAGCTTATGCATCTGTGACTGTGACGTGACGCGTCCTGCCAAGGTTATGATGGAGAGGGATGGCCATTGGAGAAAGGGGGAGGGGGGCGCTACAGCCCCTCCTGCTCGTGGTGGGCTCAAAATATCTACTGCATCATATGTACAAATTCTTGCCTACTGCATCATATTAAGCAGATGTACAAATTCTTGCCTGTCGAAGGGCCATGTTCCGTACGTATGCAGCAGACACAGGTTGTTGACTCGTCTTAACATAACAGTACATGGCAAGGCCAAGGTTATCCCCTATCACCCCCTTGCGTTCGAAGCACGCACACAAAATCATTTGGAACCTTCTCCTACCCAAGGTGTGTACTTATAGATTTTGTGTCATAGCCTGCGCGCGCGCGGGTTTATGTGGTGGCGGGGGGGGGGGGGGGGGGGAGGCGCATGGCGGGCAGTAGTAAACACGTGACCCTCCAAAATAAATGTCAAAGTAATTGAAAAATAGTACACCATATCTTCAGTACTTATATACACAGAGGAGCAGAGTACCACTACATTTCATTAAAAACAGTCGTTATAGAATACTGAAACGAGTATATAACAAATTCTGTACTAAAAATTATATCCCAAAAAACCTAATAGAGGAACCGACCTACTCGATATCTTAAGGGAAGGACCGAATAAAAATCGTGAGACATCCACGAAATCCCCATTCGTGCATCTGCTTGAGGCTAAGATACCTGCACTTAACAAGGGAATAGTCAGACTTGTCATGTCGAAACCTGTGTGGCTATTTTTACCACTGTGAGTTAAGACTGAAGAAATTCTGCATGAAGACAATTAGCTGCTGACTTGACCTGGAAGTCTGTAAAAACGTTTATGAAGTATGACATTATTGTCGCATGGTTTCCGCGCATATAACTGCCTGTTGTACAACCCTGACCTCTCTCGTTACGTTATACCAACGCCATCTAGGGGCAAGGCGGCATTAGCTACGCGCCGCTCTCCTGGCACAGCAGTGAGAGAGCTGATTCGCCCAGTGAAAGCGATCGTACGATAGTTAATAAATACGGTAATAATAAATTCGTTGACAAATGTAGCTGATATGTTATCTACAACATTCTTTCCAAATAGCTATGAAACAGACACAAATACATATACGGTTTAGAACCGGTCAAACATTTATTTATTGTAAATACCGCAAATATGCGAAATATTGATAAAATGTTGAAAACATAGGTTTTTTTTTGTGCACCAAGATCATACAAGGAAAGACGACATATGACAGCCCTGCGAATCACAGACGTTGTTAGACGTCCGTAGACAAAACTCGGCCGGTGTTAGGAAGGAATCATGCCTAATAGCAGTATATTTCGAGGCGTGCCACGCATATTTAATCACATTTTGAAACCGTGGAGAGGAAAACTGATAATGTACGACTGATTGCAACTTGAGAATATTGTCACGGGTGATAGGAAACTGCAGTGAATCACATAATCATTTTCTCTGTTAGTTTTCTGTAAAATGCCTTCCACTGACGGAAAAATTCTCTGTCTGACAGTTGAATTACGTAGTCGTGCCGGGTGGAATCTGAAGTATCTCTACTTCTTTGTCAGGGTGAGCTCGAAATACAGCTTTTAATGAATCAGAACTTTCATGACCTGACCACAAATCTATAAGCAGAAGAGATTTGTTCCCGCAGAACGGAAGAAAAGCATGACGCATGAAAAGTGTAACGTTATCATTTCCCATTTCCCATTCCGGAGTTCGACACGTCTACCACAAAATTGTCTGCGTAGAAGATTGTTTGACACGTGGGTCAAAACGTCCAGTTGGTTGTCGAAGACACACTATAGTTTAGGCAGCAATGAACCACCCAGACCAATATGGGTATTATAGTGTATGAATGGGTGAGTGCAGTTGTGCACTACGCAGTTGCCTCAATATGTTATTCCTCTTTGACTGACAGTGTTCTTTTCGCACGCATTTCCTTTTGAAAACTTGACTGATCTGCATTGTAAATGTAAGATTCACTAAATCTGGCGATCTTATTTTTACAGTTGTAAGAAATGCTTCTATCATTTCTATTTGAGTCACTTAATTTTCCGACCTGTTTCTCGATACAATTTTTTTTATTTTTCGTGTCACAATTTTATGTGATCTTTCGAAGCGACTAATCCAACTATGAGAAGCTGTAAATTCTTTAGCGCCTAATGCGTTCGCAATCTCTGACGCCCAATCACGCAAAGTTGCGTCGCTGACACCCAATGACTATCGTCTGGCATCGGTAAACTGCTCAAAAAGTCGCTCATTTACCTCATTCGCAATTTACAGTCGACTCTTACGTCGTCCAGCGACTTCCTTTATCCATATGTACAATTCACTTTCAGAACGGACAAAGCGATACCTATTTTGAACAGTACTGACACGTAGGCGTTTCTTATCACTTTCGTTCAACCAATACATCACCGCTTTTTCTTTGTCTGATAATGTAATTGTAGTTGTTGGTGTTGCTTTCGGAGATAATTGATGATGGTCGTGGCACTATCACTCATGTCATGTGAGTCTTCATCTGTGCAACTTTCTTCCGTTTCTTCGCCGTCTATAGATTCACAGTCTGCAATATCGAGTGTTTCAGTCGTTTCTAGCCACATGTCTGCGCTATTTATATGCCCGTCTAGAAGTTTAACTACCATGTCGTACATCATTTAGCCTTCACGCGTGTTTTCTGTTGATTGCTTCATTTGGCGTCTGTGGTGTCTCCATGGCAAGCAGCAAAAATTTACAGGGTTTGCCATCACCTGTGTGGGGAGACTGAATGTTCACCGTAAAGTGGCTTGCGGAGTATAGACGTAGATATACAGAATATCTTTCACATCTCTAACCAGTTTCAGGACGGTATGTTTCGAAATACGTACCAGAAATGAAAAGGAAGTACATGCCACAGAAACGAATAATCGTTTCCCCTTTCCACCAAAACCGTGCAACGATATTCCTCTTTAGTGAACGCCGCGATAAGACGGCCACACCTTTTTTAGGTGAGTTCCAGGTCATGTCATCAGCTAAAATTCTGCATACAGATTCCCTTCAGTGTTAGCTAACAGTGCTAAAAAAAAAATCAATACATGTTTTCACATGACAAGTCTGACCATTCCCTTGTTAGTATCGTAGAGCGTCTTGATATCAAAAAATACACCAGCAAGATGATGCAGGCGAGGAAATCATGTTATATAGCCGCCTTCACGCTGACCAGAAAAAGAAACGTAGAACGATATAACCTGCTCACTACATCTACATAAATACTCTGCAAATCATTTTGAAGGGCATGGCAGAGGGTTCATAGAACCGCTTTTATAATATTTCTCTAAAGTTCCACTCTCTAATACCTCGCGGAAAAAAGGAACACCTAAACCTGCCAATGAAACGTAGTTTTTGGTTTGTCTTCGCTACAATATTTTCTATGTCTTCTTTCCAATTCAAGTTTTTCGTAATTGTTATTCATAGGTGTCGAGTGAAATTGAAGGCCTTTAGTTTTCACTGATTTATCGTATAAATGAGGTGTAACGGATTTCTTTTAGTGGTCATATGGATGACTTCACACTTATTATTAAGGGATAACTGCCAATATTGCACCATGCAGATATATCTAAATCATTTTGCAGTAAGCGTAAGCGTTAAAGAGCTTCCTGGTTTCTAAGATCCACACAAGGCGGTGGTTGACGATCCGCTCCAAGGTCAGTCCCATGCATCTGATAAGGGCAATAGCGATGTTTCTCGTGTTTTAAAAGTGGAAATAAAACTGCCTCTCGATGTCAGTCTGTAGTGAGGCCTGACGTCCAGATTACATTAGAAGATTTGAATAGGGTTTCCTTGTTTCGCTTAGTCTGTCGCCGTAGCATACTTGCACTGTGAAAATAGAGCGCATCCAGAAATGTAAAAGACGTTCAAGTTCTGGCCTTTTCAATTTACTATTCCTTAATCTGGGCATTCATTTTATTAAAAACATTTAACAGTTTTGATATATTTGATCCTTCCCTTTTGCTAAATCCAGCAAAACTGTAATGAAACATTAAAGAATAACTGAGAAGAATATGAAAATTAATGAATTCCATGGATCGGAACTTTAACCAATAAAGGACAATTGACCAGAATTTATCTAATACTAATATCAACCACACAAAATGGATACTACATCCGTAGCCGGGGTCTACCACTGAAGTTCAACTAGAGATGGTGATAAAATTTTGTTTTCTTTTTTTAAACAACAATTCAAGCTTCATGAAAGGTGAAGGTAAATTTAGCAAATCACAAGGTGTTTTAGAAAGGTACTTACAAAAGGACCAGTAATCAGATCTTCTGCCCCAAACAATATTTATTTACAAGACTCATACAGAAATTAATAAGATTGTTCAGAAGTTTAAAGAGCCAAAACTTACAGGAGCCCAACAGGCAATTAAGTAAGAGTACGGCATGAACTCAACACCAGTCACAAGTAAGGACCTTTAGTCACGGACGTTAATTCTCCGCTCTTACTTAAAACTTCAACAATTTAAATAATTACAACAGGTAACGAAAGAAAGATAATGTAAAATTTACATCATAAACACAAAAATTAAAGATTAAACTGGTAATCTTGTTGAACAGATTTCGTTATTGGCACCGTAGTAAATGATTGTTATGCATCACTGCAGTTAATTGAGTATGATACTGAATTTTCATAATCAGGTACTGATCTGCATAAAATTCTCGCAGTCAAACATTTAAAAAGTTTCTTAAAAATATCTTTCTCGCAGTCAATTATGTATGGTATAGTCTGTGTGTCTCATGTAGGTTACTTGTCAGTTGTTTTATTAAAAGATCCGTTGCGCAAATAAACAGTTTAATGCACTGTTTCCTATTTAACAGTATTTACATCAATATCAGGGCCATAATTAAACCAAATTACTGTGTTAATGAACAATGTACGTGTTCAGTTAAATTTTGATGAAGATATCTGATGACTTAGTGTTCGTGACTGTTAAATATGAATATATGACAACCATTTGGCCTACAACTAATACCAGATCAGGTTTTGCATAAGTAACTTTAAAATAAACTACCTTTGTTGTCTGATTAAACGATAGATTCAACTTCAAACAACACATACACAGTTTTTAAGATGTCTCCGTCATTTACCGTTCAGTAAAATCATCTGAAGATCAAAGTCAACTGCAGAACGATCTGAATAAGATATCACTATGGTGTAAAAATTGGCAATTGACTCCAAATAATGAGAAGTGTGAAGTCGTTCACATGAGTCCGAAAAGAAATCCGTTAAACTTTGTTTACAAGATAAATCAATCAAACTGAAGGCCGTAAACTCCACAAAATACCTAGCAATTACCATTACTTCAGACTTAAACTGGAAAGAACACGCAAATAATGTGTTGGGAAAGGCGAACCAGAGACTACGTTTTATTGGCAGAACCCTTAAAAGATGCAACAGAACTACAAAAGAAACTGCATACATTACGCTTGTCCTTCCATTTTTGGAGTATTGCTGCCCAGTGTGGGATCCTTATCAGGTGGGTTTGACGAAAAAATGTTCAAATGTTTGTAAGGCTTATGGGACTTAACTACGGGGTCATCAGTCCCTAAACTTACAAACTACTTATGAACTACTTACGAACTAGGACGGCACAAATATGCATGCCCGAGGGGGGATTCGAACCCCCGACCGTAGTGGCCGTGCAGACCGTGACTGAAGCGCCTGAGTCCCCTCGGCTACCGCGGCCGGCTGGGTTTAACGGGGGCCATCGAAAGAGTCCAGAGAAGGGCAGCTCATTTCGTATTGTCACGATACAGGGGACACAGAGTTACGGAAATGATACAGGATCTGGGATGGGAATCAGTACAAGAAGGCGCTTATCGCTGCGGCGTGGGCTACTTACGATACTCCAATCGCCAACATTCTCCTCCGAATGCATAAATACATTATTGACTCCCACTTACATAGATAGAAATGACCATCAGAATAAAATACGAGAAATCAGAGCTCGAACGGATTCAGGTGTTCTTTCTTCGCGCGCGCTATTCGAGAACGGAATGGGAGATAAAAAGTATAATGTTGGTTCAATAAACCCTCTTCCAGGCACTTAAATTTGATTTGCAGAGTATCCCGTGTAAATGTAGATGTAAAAGTGTGTGCCGAGACCTTCGCGCTCTACCGACTGAGCTACACCGGCACGCTTCGCATTCCATCCTCACAGCTTGTCCAGTTCCGGCGCACAATTTTATTTCACCAGGAAGTTTCATATCAGCGCACATTCCGCTGCAGAGTGAATGTTTCTTTCTGGAAACCCAACTTAACTTACCGACCGCCCGGAGCAGCCATCCCAGGCCCGACATGAAACTCGCCCTCTTCCGCAGTCACGCTCCCCCCCCCCCCCCCCCCCCTTGCCCTTGTCCCAAACAAACCTAAGATTGTCCACAGAGGAAACAGAGGCTATGAAGATACATCACCAAGCAGTTCGGGTTTCGCCAAGCCTGCGGTAATCCTCTCGAATTTGAAATTATGCCATTGCATGAGACACACAGCCTTCACGTCCAGCCGCGGTGGAGGAGCCGAGCGGTGTATGGCGCCTCGCTGCGGAGCGCGTGGTTGCTCGCCGTCATAGGTTCGAGACCTCACTGGGGCATGGGTGTGTGTGTTGTCCTTAGGTTAGTTTATCCTTGTTTAAGTACTTTGTAAGCTACGGACTGATGACCACGCAGTTTGTTCCGATAGATTTACAAACAATTTGAACTTCACGTCCAGGCGTCTCGTTGTCTGAGGACTTTTGGGGCGTTTGGAGGCCTCAGCGCAAGGTTCTCGCTACCCATTGCACGCTAAGCTCACAATAATAGAATGCTGAACCCATTGTGGGGAAATTCTAACAAAAAGCCTTCTTCCTACAGTTTTATGATTTCTTTAACATTCTGCAAATAGTAGCGAGAACAAACCTCAGGCACATCAAGTCTCTAGTGAATTATACAGGTTTGACGTGTACTGTCATTTATTTATTTATTTTGCGTTCGATATGGCAGATGCCTTACAGTAATATACACATTCAAAACGGAAAACTAAATTAACATACAAATGTAACAAAACATTATTCAGTATAGATTTAGTTACGCATATTAGATTGCTTATAACATATAAGTTAGGTGGGTAGATCGCATAACTAATGAAGAGGTACTTAACAGAATTGGCGAGAAAAGGAATTTTTGGCACACCCTAACTAAAAGAAGGGATCGCTTGGTAGGACACATTCTTAGACATCGAGGAATCGTAAATTTAGCATTGGAGGGAAGTGTGTGGGGTAAAAATCGCAGAGGGAGACCAAGAGACGCGTACAGTAAACAGATTCAAGTGGACGTGGATTGTCGTTCTTATGAGGAGATGAAAAGGCTTGCTCAGGATAGAGTAGGGTGGAGAGCTGCATCAAACCAGTCTCCGGACTGAAGACCATAACACATAACATATAGTGCATATATGTAGTAATCTGTCCAAATAATTAACAATTAACAGAAATACTTATATTGCAAAGCCAAGAAATGGAATTGTCTGTGAGTCTATGCAGATCTTCTAGTGAAATGAAAGGCATGAGTATCACAATCGATTATGTGCTGCATCGTCTGTATTTCGCTGCAGTCACAGTGAGGATCGTCCACATAGCACCACTTGGCCATCGGCTCGTTGCACCGTCCAACACCGGTTCTCATTCTGTTTAATGCCACCCAGGTTCTTCGAGGGAGGTTGAAGAAAGCATCTAACAACGGAACCGCTATGAGTTACCTACTGATTTTGCACTTGTCGTTAAACATATATTCTTTTTTGGACGGCTATCGAACGAGCAAACAAATCTTATAGCGTTCCATTTATTAATAATGTTGTTAGATATAATATATTTAACGAGTATCTATCATTTTTTCGATATTTGTTTTCGTGAAACTTTAATACAGTTAATGAGGTATTATGGCTCTCCTATTACGTCAATCAGCCAATATACTTCAGAAGGGCAGCGCTTCCTAAAATTGAAAACTTTTGAAAATGAAAGCAATATTAAATTGTCTTGTAGATATTAGAAGATGAAGTGAAAGATTCTCTGACTGGGCTGGGTTTTGAAGCAATAGAAGGAGACAGGATTTATTATGAAAAGAGGACGTTATCTGGTGTCATCTTTTCTCTTTCAGAGCCGCGTGACAGCCGGCAGAAAGGCAGCCATTGAGAGGTGGGCAGGCCCCTCGCCTCGCCATTGAATCGACTTTCGATTAAACATCCAGCGCTCCTTTGTGGCGCGGGGCCCGGCGAGGCAGCAGCGTCGCTGGGAGCGGCAGACATCACAGGCAGTCGGTAGCCACTGTACTCCAATCGCAGCTGGTGTGTGGGCGCCATTTGTATACCACACAAATCAAACGTCATAGAAATATTGCCTGTGCCATCACATCGACAAAGGTTAGCAAAATATTACGTATGATAACCATTTTTTGTCGGTTACTGATGATGCTGAACTTCACAAATGCGATATTTATGGCACATGATAACTAAAGTCCGATTAAAATTACTTGCTAGTTGAGAGATCACGATCTGGATCTGCCTTCATTCAGAGCACTCAATGTCTGGATCGAACTGTTCCCTACTACTGGTTACTTCAGTTACTTTGTCTGGCCTTCTTTCTTGATTAGATTTTTTTTCCCAATTCAAAGGTCAGTGTCTCGTATTTCATGACGCAAAGATAACCATACAAAAAACAAGGCGCGGACGCCTGTGCAAACGAAAAAGTACCCACACACAACACTAAGCACACGTTACTGGATCCTGTCGCACAAGCCTTCATATGACGTCAGATATAAAAGTTCAAATGTTTGTAAAGCTTATGGGACTTAACTGTGGGGTCATCAGTCCCTAAACTTACAAACTGCTTATGAACTAGCTTGTACGAAAGACGGCACGGATGGAAAGCCGAACATACAACTTTAATATAATTTTGTATTTTGTTTTAGTTTGCTTGCTAAACTGTCAATTTGATTTCAGAGTTCCTTGTATATATCTATATACATGTAAGTATGCATGTAAATATTTAAACCATTTGTACTTGGAAACCACATACGCTAAATAAATAAATAACGACACAAACATCCATGCCCGAGAGGGGCGGCTGGTTTCGAACCCCCGACGGGGAACAGCCTCGCGCATCGTGGCATAGCGCCTCAATGCATTCGGCCGTTCCGCCGCGGCTTTAAAAGTATTATATCAGTTATATCACACATATTATCTGCTTAAATTACAAAAACGTCTTATGATTTACGTCAAAGCGAGCTCCCCAAATGTTACAAATGCATATAGCTTCTGGGTGTGTAACATCACTTAAACATTTATTGCGAAATTAGTGTGTAGCATAGCAGTAAATTATAAGCGTCTCATATGACAGATCTTATGAACCAAAGACATTGCCGAGGTGGGGTGGCTTGCGTTCCTCAACGATACAGATAGCCGTACCGTAGGTGCAAGCTCAGCGGAGGGGTATCTCTGGAGAGGCCAGACAGACGTGTGGTTCCTGAAGAGGGGCAGCAGCCTTTTCAGTAGTTGCAGCGGCAACAGTCTAGATTGACTGAGCTAGCCTTGTAACATCAGCTAATGTGGCTTTGCCACACAGTTACTGCGAACCACTGAAAGCAAGGGAAAACTACAGCCATTACTTTTCCCGAAGACATGCAACTCTATTCTATAAATATATGATGATGGCATCCTATCGGCTAAAAAATTCCAGAGGTAAAATGGTCCCACATTCGTATCTTCGGGCGGGGACTACTCAGGAGGATGTGAATATCAGGAAAGACAACACAGGCATCCTACGGATCGGAGCGTGGAATGTTCTAACCCTTAATCGCAAAGGTAAGAAAATAGGAATGGGGGGTTACTATAAACAGCATAATGCACGTATTATCGTAGGAAAGATAGACGCAAAACCAACACCGGCGACAGTAGTACAAGTTTATATGCCAATGAGGTCATCGAAAAGATGTATAAGGAGACAAAAGAAATTATTCAGAAAATTAAGGGAGACGAAAATTTGATTGCGATGGGGGTCTGGAACTCGGTAGTAGAAAAAGGAAGAGAAGGAAATGTAGCTGAATATGGACAGGGGAAAAGAAATGAAAGAGGAGATCGGTTGGTAGAATTTTGTACAGAGCACAATTAAATGATCACCAACACTTGGAAAGGAGACACTGGACGGTACCAGACTAACTTTGTAATGGTCAAGAATAGATTTAGGAACCAGGTTTTAAACTGCAAGATACACCCAGGGGCAGATATAGACTCTGACCATAACTTATTGGTAATGAACTGTAGATTAAAACTTAATAGACTTCAGAAAGGTAGAAAAGTTAGGAGATGGAAATTAGACAAATTGAATGGACCAGAGGTGGTTGACGGTTTTAGAGGGAGCATTAGGCAAGGATTCGCCGAAACGGGGGAAAGTAATACAGTAGAAGACGAATGGCTGGCTCTGAGAGATAGAGAAGTGAAGGCAGCAGAGGACCATGTCGGCACAAGGACAAGGCCTAATAGAAATCCCTGGCCAACAAAGGATATGCTGAACTTAATTGGTGAGAGGAGAAAATATAAAAATTCAGCAAGTGAAGGAGTACTAGCGTCTGAAAAATGAGATTGACAGGAAGTGCAGACTGGCAAGCGCGAAACCATAGAAGAATTTATAAGCAGGGGAAAGATAGATATCGTCTATAGGAAAATAAGAGATATTTGGAGACAAGAAAAGCAGAGGTATTTATATCAAGAACTCAGACGGAAAACCAGTACTAAGCAGAGAGGGGATAGCTGAAATGCGGAAGGAATATATAGAGGGCATGTACAAAGGGAATCAACTTAAAGTTAGTATTCTAGAAGTGAAAGACGAAGTGCAGGAAGAGGAGATAGGAGATACGATACTGCGAGAAGAATTTGACAGAGCGCTGAAAGATTTGAGTCAAAAAAAGGCCCTTGGAATAAATGATATTCCGTTTGACATGCTGATATAGTTAGGAGAGTCATTCATGGAGAAATTGTTCCACCTGGTATGCAAGATGTCTGAGACAGGGAAAATACGCTCCGACTTCAAGAAGAATATACTAATTCTAAATCCAAAGAAAGCAAGTACAGGCAAATGTGAAAATTACAGAACTATAAGTTTAATACGTCATAGTTGCAAAATACCAACACAAATTATTTACAGACGAATGGTAAAACTTGTGGAATCCAACCATGGGGAAAATCAGTTTGGAGTTTATGTGGGAACATGGGAGGCAACACTCAAATTATGACGTGTCTTAGGCTAAGGAAAGGCAAACCTACGTTTTTACCGTTTGTAGATTTGGAGAAAGCGAGTAAAATACACGGAGGAAAGAGTTAAATTCAACTTATACAAAAACCAGACAGTGGTTATTAGTGTCAAAGGACATGAAAGGGACGCAAAGGCTGGAAAGGGAGTAATAGAGAGTTGCATCCTTTCCCCAATGCTGTTCAATCTGTACATTGAGCAAGCAGTGAAGGAATGCAAGGTGAAATTTGAAAGGAAATTAAAGTTCACGGAGAAGAAATAAAAACTTGCGGTTTGTTGATGAGACAGTAATTTCGTCAGAGACCACAAAGTATCTGGAAGAGCAATTGAATGGAATGAACAGTGTCTTGAAAAGAGAGCATAAGATGAACATCAAAGTAAAACAAAGGTAATGGAATGTAGTGTCAGAAAAGCTCTCGATGCTGAAGGACTTAGATTAGATAATGAGACTATAAAAGTTGTAGATGAGTTTTGTTATTTGGGTAGCAAGATAACTTCTGATGGCCGAATTAAAGAAGATATAAAATGCAGAATGGTTATGGGAAGCAAAGCGTTTCTGAAGAAGCGAAATTTGTTGACATCCAATATTAATTAATATTAGGGAGTCCTTTCTGAAATCATTTGTCTGGAGTGTAGCATTGTATGTGACTGAAACGTGGACGATAATGAGTTCAGACCAAAAGGATGTGGTGCTTCGGACGAATGATGAAAATTAGATGGGGAGAAAATCAGTTTTGTGGCATATCCTGACTAAGAGAAGGGAGATATTGGTGGGACACATTCTGAGACATCAGGGAAACGTCAACTCAGCGTTTGAAGGAAGTGTGTAGGGTATAAGCAGATTCAAAAGGATGTACGCTGCCGAACTTATTCTCAGATGAAGAGACTTGCACAGGAGAGGGCAGCGTGGAGAGCTCATCAAACCAGTCTGCGGACTGAAGACCACAACAACATGACAGATCTGAAGAGTCCCGTCTCGTGTTTTTTAATTATTAAATAAAAACCACTTCTTAATGTTATTTTTATTTAATTTATTAATTAATTTTTAAGTGTCTAATACCAAGTGAAGTGTTTTTCATAACAACATAGACTTTTTATATACTTTTATTTTTCATCCCATTATTCTTTTATTCTGCTAATGTCGTTGATAATCTCTGGTTAACTGCCAAGGAGGAGTGCTGATTGGTTTGTAACACGGCAGCTCTTGTAACCACCAGTCATTGTGAGGGTGCAAGTAAGCTATGATAGCGAGAGACTACGGTTTGCTTTTAGCGCTGTATCTGAAAGTTTTCTGTCTTACAATGAGTTTACTCATAGAGGTAGACCACACGGTTAGCCGTGTGGTCTAACGCACCGCTTTTCGAGATGGGGAGGCGTACCGGCCCCGGTTCGAATCCGCCCGGCGGATTAACGAATGGCGTCGGAGTCCTGGCCAGTCTGGATGTGGTTTTTAGGCGGTTTTCCACATCCCCCCTAGGAGAATACCGGGCTGGTCCCCAAGTCCCACCTCATTTACGCGATTCGCAATCAGTTCGTAACACTTTACACTTTCACACATATATCACACTATACGCAGACATTTGGGGTACACACTTCCTCCTGGGGGGCATGGGGTCGCGGCAGGAAGGGCATCCCGCCACCCTGTATATACTAACATGCCAAATCCGTGTTTAACACAGTGCCCACCATGCATTGTGGGAGAAGAGCCAGAGAGACAGAGATCAGACGAAGTCATAAAGTTTTACCCACCATGAACGAATAAAACACAATTTTAGTTTTGCTGGAGATAGCTAATAATAATAGTTTAGTGGTCCTCATTGGCCTGGTGCAAGTCTTTCAATTTGACGCCACTTTGGCAACTTGCATGTTCCTAGCCTACCCCAGTTATCCAACCGAGGAATCGGCACCAACAGCGTAAAGTGGAATCGGAGCCACGTGTCGTTTCTGGCGACTCCTCATGTCTTTTACAGATGAAAGATGGATTAAAACACAGACCGAAAAAATTCGAGGTCCGACCGGGTTTCGAACACGCGACCGTTTAGTTTCCAGTGCAGCGCTTTACCCCAAGGCCACCAGGTCCGACGATGGAGATAGCGTATCGCCATAAAGTTTTTTTATCAGAGGTTGTAGAGAATGTAATTTTGGAAAATGGTGGTAATAAAGTTGACTGAAACTGTATGAAGGCGTCAATTAATTTATTTTTAATAATACAATATCACGCTTTAATTCATGTTAAACAGGAAAAAAACAAAGCTCCATGTTAAGGAAGTTGTACGGTTGCCAAGATTCTTAATGGAAACTGAACAAATTTACTTGTATAATTTCTGGAATTTCTGAAAAACTACTGCAGATACACGTTTGGGACATGTTTTAATAGATTCAACATATCTGTTGTTGTTGTTGTGGTCTTCAGTCCGGAGACTGGTTTGATGCAGCTCTCCACAATACACTATCCTGAGCAAGCCTCTTCATCTCCACATAAGAACGGCAACCTACATCTGTCTGAATCTGTTTCTGTATCCATCTCTTGGTCTTCCTCTACGATTTTTACCCCACACACTTCCCTCTAATGCTAAATTCACAATTTCTTGATGTCTAAGAATGTGTCTTCAGCATTCTTGTGTAGCACCACATTTCCAAATCCCATATTCTCTTCCTGTCCGCACTGTTTATCGTCCATGTCTCACTCCCATACAAGGAAACACTCCATACAAACACTCAGAAAGGACTTCCGTAGGCTTAAATCAATATTCGATGTTATCAAATTCCTCTTTTTCAAAAACGCTTTTCTACCCATTGCCATTCTGCATTTTATATCCTCTGTACTGCGACCATCATTTGTTATTTTACTGCCCAAGTAACAAAACTCATCTACCTCCTTTATTGCTTCGTTTCCCAATCTAATTCCTTCAGCATCACCTGATTTTCTTACACTGCACTCCATTACCCTAGTTTTGCTCTTGTTGATGTTCATCTTATATGCATCTTTCAGCACACTGTCCATTCCGTTCAATTGTTCTTCCAGGTCCTTTGCTGTATCTGACCGAATTACTGTGTCGTCGGCAAAACGCAATGTTTTTAATTCTTCCCCCTGAACTTTAATTCCTTGACCAAATTTCTCCTTGCTTTCCTTTATAGCTTGTTCAATGTACAAATTGAATAACATTGGAGAAAGGCTACAACCCTGTCTCACTCCCTTCCCAACCACTGCATCCCTTTCATGCCCTTCAACTCTGACAACCGCTGTCTGGTTTTTGTACAAGTTGTAAATAACCTTACGCTCCCTATATTTTACTCCTGCTTGCTTCAGAACTTGAAAGAGTTTATTCCAATCAACATTGTCAAAAGCCTTCTTCAAATCTACAAAAGCTAGAAATGTAGGTTTGCCTTTTCTTAATCTGTCTTCTAGGATAAGCCGTAAAGTGAGTATTGCCTCCCGAGTTCCTACATTTCTTCTGAACCCAAACTGATCTTCCCCGAGGTCGGCTTCTACCAGCTTTTCCATCCTTCTGTAGATAATTCGAGTTAATATTTTGCAACCATGACTTATTAAACTGATGGTTCTGTAGTTTTCACACCTGTCTGCACCTGCTTTCTTTGGAATGAGGATTATAACATTTTTCTTAAAGTCTGAGGGTACTTCGCCTGTCTCATACATCTTACACACCAGGTGAAACAGGTTTGTCATGGCTGGTTCTCCCAGAGACTTCAGTAGCTCTGAGGGAATATCATCTACTCCAGGGGCCTTGTTTCGACTTAGGTCTTTCTGGGCTCTGTCAAATTCTTCTCTCAGTACAGTATCTCCTATTTCATCTTCATCTACATCCTCTTCTCGTCCTACAATATTGTCTCGAAGTTCATTTCCTTTGTAGATCCCCTCTACATACTCTTTCCACCTTTCAGCTTTCCCTTCTTTGCTGAGAACTGGTTTTCCATCCGTGTCCTTGATATTCATAGAGCTGTTTTTCTTATCTCCAAATGTTTCTTTTATTTTCCTGTAGGCTGTATCTATTTTTCCCCTATTTATACATTCTTCTACATCCTTGCATATGCCTTCTAGCCACTCCTGCTTAGCCGTTTTGCACTTCCTGTCAATCTCATTTCTTAGTCGTCTGTACTCCATTTTGCCTGTTTCATTTACCGCATTTTTATATTTTCTCCTTTCATCGATTAAATTTAGTATCTCCTGTGATATCCAAGGATTTTTTGTAGGTCTTGCCTTCCTACCTATTTTGTCCTCTGCTACTTTCACTATTTCATCTCTCAATTTTACCCATTCCTCCTCTACTGTTTTATTTTCACCTGTTTCTGTCAATTGTTGCCTAAAGCTCCCTCTGAAATTCTTAAGAACCTCAGGTTCCGTCAATTTATCCAGGTCCCATTTTCTTATTTTCCTACCTTTTTGTAGTTTCTTCAGTTTCAGCCTACAGTTCATAACCAACAAGTTATGGTCAGAGTCTATATCTGCCCCTGGGTATGTCTTACACTTTAAAACCTGGTTTCGAAATCTATGTCTTACCATTATAAAATCTATCTGGTATCTCCCGGTGTCTCCTGGTCTCTTCCACGTATACAACCTTCTTTTGTGATTCTTGAACCAGGTGTTTGTTATAACTAAATTATGTTACGTGCAAAATTCTACCAGACGGCTTCCTCTTTCATTCCTTTTGCCCAGACCATATTCACCTACTATCTTCCCTTCCCTTCCTTGTCCTACTACCGAATTCCAGTCTCCCATAACAATTAAGTTTTCCTCTCCCTTAACTGTCTGAATAATTTCCTTTAGCTCCTCATATATTTCTTCGATTTCCTCATCATCGGCAGAGCTAGTTGGCATATAAACCTGTACTACTGTTGTCGGTGTTTGCTTCGTATCTATCTTGACAATGATAATGCGATCACTGTGCTGGTCATAGTAGTTTACCCGCATTCCTATTTTCTTATTCATTATCAGTCCTACTCCTGTGATACCCCCAACTGATTTTGTATTTATAATCCTGTACTCACCTGACCAGAAATCCTGTTCATCCTGCCACCGAACTTCACTAATCCCCACTATATCTAACTTCAACCTATCCATTTCCCTTTTTAAATTTTCTAATTTTCCTACTCTATTAAGGGATCTAACATTCCACGCTCCGACCCGTAGAATGCCAGTATTGTCTTTCCTGATGATCATATCCTCCTGAGTAGTCCCCGCCCGGAGATCCGAATGGGGGACTATTTTACCTCCGGAATATTTTACCCGAGAGGATGCCATCATCATATGTTCATACAGTAGAGCTGCATGTCCTCGGGAAAGGTAACGGCTGTAGTTTCCCCTTGCTTTCAGCCGTTCGCAGTAGCTGTGTGTCAAAGCCACATTAGCTGATGTTACAAGGCCAACTCAGTCAATCATCCAGACTGTTGCCCCTGTAACTACTGAAAAGGCTGCTGCCCCTCTTCAGGAACCACACGTTTGTCTGGCCTCTCCACAGATACCCCTCCGCTGTGGTTGCACCTACGGTACGGCAATCTTTATCGTTGAGGCACGCAAGCCACCCCACCTCAGCAATGTCTGTTGTTCATGGGAGTGGTCAACATATCTATAACAGCGAAATAAGTGGAAATTGAGTTTTATTTAACCTTGTACTGTTTTGAGATGGCTTCATGCGAGCAAGATGAATAAATTTCAAGCAAAATTTTTTATTAGTCGTAGCTCATTTGTGTAACTTTTTTCTCTGAACACACCGGATGTATTTCGCAGCATTGGCCGTTAATGTCTTATTTAAAAAAACACAGATTGATTTCAATCACCTAGTGATCATCTTTAGTGTCCTTCAAACAAGCATAACATTCAGGGCATTCATATGTTTGTTTGAAGGACACTGAAGATGATCAGTAGGTGATTGAAATCGATCTGTGTGTGTGTGTGTGTTTTTTTTTTCTTCTTTTTTTTTTTTTTTTTTTAAAGGAAAACATTAACGGCGAATGGTGCGAAATTCGTCTGGTGTGTTCATCATTGTGTGGTCGTGGAGCACTCCAGGAAATGGAATCAAACTTCTCTAGTTTTATAGGTTGAATAACATTTTAAAATATTTGCATATCTTCGTAAATCACCATGACTAAGAACTTATTACAGCTCTCATTGATAATCATTTTGATTTTAAACCTTCAGGTGGAATTGAATCCTCTTATTCGAATTTCGCCTCGGGCACCATCTGGACACACGCTGTCCATTTCTATCTTGGGGAAAGACATTCACACACAGTTACATTACGATTAAAGTAATGCGGACAGCAGACAATATATTCATTTACCAATCAATGACCTGTGATCAACGTAGTTCTCTCCTAGATTCAAAGAATTTGCTTCCTGTCCACGTTCTTCTTTGCTAACAATGGCTACAAGACGGAGACCGTAGTTCAGCTTTTCTACCCAAGGAGCAGAGTATACTTCTACATCAAATTTTACTAACATGAGCGCAATAGTGTAATTTATTAAAAACTGTTGGAAGATTGTCATAACTTTCCAAAGTACAAAGGCACGGATTCATAAAAGTTACGGCTACTTTTAGAAGTAACTGAAACAGTCTCTATTGTTCCTTTTTACATTCACAGTACAGTTCTATTCATGAAACTGAAATCACTTTTTTTTAAACATTGTCGGAATATTTGGTTACGGGGAAGAAAAAGAGGGGTTGATGTAGTGCCTAAAAATTTCAATTCCCAGACAATAGGAGTGTGGGAATGGTATTAGCAATTGAAAGGTCAAGATTTCGATACCTGAATTCTATATTTTCAGACAGTGAGTGAACTAGCGCCTTTGTATCGGTACAAGGAGAAGGGCAATGCGTTGCACAAAGTCGACACAAACGGAGTATTAGGATGGATGAGCCAGAAGGGGCGTCCACCGTGACAGCTGCAGCGGGGGCGCATCGGCTGCAGATAGAGCCACCACCGTCTGAAGAGAAGGCCTGCGCACTGCCGTGCCACGTCACGCAGAGTAGGTCGCGATCGCGTAGCTCACTGGCTGGTCGCTGGGGCACAGCCCACCGCCTCACATCGACCAGCCAGTGCGCCACGCGATCGCGACCTACTCTGCGTGACGTGGCACGGCAGTGCGCAGGCCTTCTCTTCAGACGGTGGTGATAGAGCTCCCTATGAGCAAACGGCGGCAACGGTCCAATCTGGGATGCTTTCGTCGTGGCAGTGTGTGTGTATCAACACAATGGCGACTGCGAGGCACAGGACTGTAAAACGTGGAATCTCGTGGGCAAGCCGACATATATAAATCGAGTAAATATTTATTATAATAAGGTTTAATTACGCTTACTGCTGTGAATTCGATGTTTTTCCTGTTAGCATAAGAATATTCATTGTACTTGTATAGATAAATTAGTTTGCTTTGTAAGTCTGTGACACAAATTATGTCGAACTTCTGCGCACATCTCAATGACAAAAACTGACATACGACTTCCTGTTAATATCCAACAGTTTTTAGAATGTAGGAGGCGAGGTACTAGCAGAAGTAAAGCTGCGACGACGGGCCGTAAAGTATCATGGAATATCTCAGCCGTTAGAGCCGATGCTCGTGAAAGACAAAGGTCCCTGGTTCGAATCCCGGTTCTGGCACTTCGGTACTTCGGCCGCTCCACTTAAAGAAGAGAGATAGGTCGCTCCGCAGTACTTCAGCCGTCAGGAGCACTTGCAGTCTCGGTACCTCTGTGCTTACCTCGTGCGCTGGCCAATAGGAAGAAGGGGGCTCGCCTACAGCCGGCGCTCTACAGCACCACACGGAGATAGTACGAGGCCCAGAATTACCAGCAGTTCGTCAGTTTCGATCAAGGAGTTCAACAGAGGAGATCCAGCTGTCTACTTAGCGCAATCCGGAACCTATGATTCATTGCAGAACCGTGTATTCGATATGAAGAACTTTTTTACCATCACAAGCACATTGAAGTATTCCATTCATGCTATCAAATAAATATTATGAGGAATAAACAATTATTTTAGTTACAGGCCTACGTCCAGATCGTTTCTAGTCACGGCCCACCTCCTGCTCACGGTACATCAGGGAGACTCTACAGTTTCTGTCAGGTACTTCAACTAATCGATAGTTGAAAATCACAAATTCCATGCAATAGGAGCGAGGTCGAAGGTTCGAATCGTAGCCTCTGTATTCCAAGGTGAATAGGAAACCGTGTGGCAGAGAGGAATCGGCGGATTTAAATGTTAATATGGCCCACAGGTAGAAATGGAACGGGAGGGGACGAATTGGCGGCTGTGGGAAACCCCCTTATGTGGCTCTGGGAGGGGGAGGAAGTGGTCTAGTTGATCATGTGTGTCAGAAATGGGATTGGGAGAGGGAGGGGGGAGGGGTTCCTTAGTACACTTATTCAGTGTCGTAAACATACTTTTTGTTGTAGGTACAGGGATTAACGAGATGCCCCACTGGAGCCGCGGGATGGGTGCCGAGGGTGGGTTGTTGTTTGTTACGCTTAAGGGACTTAACTGCGGGGTCATCAGTCCCTAAACTTACAATCTACTTATTAACTACCTTATATTAAAGACGACATAAACTTACATGCCCGAGGGGGGGATTCGAACCCTCGACCGTAACAGCCGTGCACACTGTGAATGGCGCGCCGCAGACCGATCGGCCACCGCGGCCGGCGAGGAGGATGGGCATGGGTGGAGTTAGCATCAGATGTCAGTCATGAAGAGCGCTCAGAGCGCTACAGTTCCACTACTGGCCTCCCGTCAATTTTCTTCGCATTTGACTTGTGCTATCGTCTGTCACGATTACTCAACGCCTGTTTTTGTGGCCAGTGCGTAATGTTTTTCCGTTTTCGATGGGTCTTCCAAGTTGTAATTCCTGTATCACCAAAAACTTAGAACATGTTGGTTACAGAAACACTACTCTCACCATATGACTATCAACTAGTTGCCCACAATCAATCTAGCGTACATCCAGCATAATTTACTCCCAATTACACAGAGCACTATTGTAATCACGACTGTCCCTTGTAACGTACTGGTAACATTCCATGTACAATAATACATCACTGCAACATGTAGACTTGCACAGTATCTTCATTTACATTTCTCATGATGTTTTCACACTTTTATCCAGTCCTGTAGGACGATGGCTGTTTAAAAAAAAAAAAAAAAAAAAAAAAAAAAAAATGTTTGTACAGTCTATGGGACTTAACTACAGGGTCATCAGTCCCTAAACTTACAAAGTACTTATGAACTAACTAAGAATAAGGACGGCACAAATATCCATGCCCTAGGGGGGATTCGAACCCCCGACCGTAGTGGCCGTGCAGACCGTGACTGAAGCGCCTCAGTCTCCTCGGCCACCGCGGCCGGCGATGGCTGTTTCAGAATGCTTCACTATCTCTGATCACTTCAGACTACACTGTCATAGCCGATCATGTATTATAATGTTTATGTCCTCAGGAAACTTGAATAATGTTCCTAAAAATGGAGAATATTGCAAATCAAAAATTCTATCTTCAATGATTAGAATATTTTCCTTATTGCTGTTTCCCTTAGTATTCACACAAGAAGCAGACATGTACAATTCACGTCACTTGGTTTTGTTTCTGAAAAAATTATAAAGTAAGAATGTGCCTGAATCTTTGAAGACAGTTTCCAATTCACTTCTCTATGTCACACACAGCAAAACCGTATTTGAAGTCTGCTACACGCATAAAAGCAAAGAAATTGTGCCGTGCCAGGACACTCTTGCCGGCATAGTTACGATGTGTACTTGCTGGACTTGTATATCTCTGGTCTAATCGAGTGTGAAATCGACCATATCACCAGAGGGCATCAAGAGCGGCATCGTGTTTGGACGGGGCTGAGAGAGGTCGTTGGCGAGAGAGTGGGTGTGTGTGGCTGCGCCGAGATTTCTGGAGGGCTCGCCTAACGATGCGTTGAGAGTTATCTGCAGAGAAGTATATGCCGTTGGAACGTGTGTGCCGGGGGCATACGTGGCAGGAGAAGGGAGCATCTGCCATCTGTTACTCAATTTATAGCCGATCGTCACGGAAGTTTCAACGAGTTCGTCTATGGTAGTGCCTATTGTACTGTCCACGCACAGCGGGTACAAAAATAATTTGTTCAATTCACACAGTGACGTTAACCTGCTGTGTGACGTTTTATTACGATTGTTTTTATCTGGTGTTTCCATTGTAATCTACGTACAAGTGTGGTTAATATTATGTATGTCAGTTGTTTGTGGTAACGGACTCTGTGTTTCAGGTGTTCTGTCCAAGCGTTGTTTGCTGTGCACAAGACGACGACAATATATATGTTGTTGTGGTCTTCAGTCCGCCGACTGGTTTGATGCAGCTCTCCACGCTACATTGTCCTGTGCAAGCCTCTTCACCTGAGAATACGTTCGGCAACCTACATCCTTTTTGAATATGCATACTATATTCGTCCCTCGGTCTCCCTCTACGATTTTTACCCCACACACTTCCTTCTAAAAGAGCTATTGGTTCACTGTTGAAAGAGGAATAAGTCATGAGACTGTTCAATTGTGTCTCCATTGTTGGTGGTTTACTGGGCGCCAGGCTCTTGAGTAAATTGCTTGTCATTTGTAATAATATATTTACTTGGTTCTGCAAGAAAAAATAACCTTCACTAACTTATTTACTTTACAGTCTTGTATGAAGTGCTGTTTACTTTAACCAAATGTTACAGTCTCTGTATATCCGTGTCAGATGGATGACGGAACGACGGCGATGTATTAATTTGGCAAATGAAAACCTTCCGACGTTATTTTTTAAAATTATTGGATCAATTACATGTTTCGAGATTCCAATAATTTCATCTTCAGATCCTTATAAGATCCATGCAGTAATACGAGAACTAGCCATCCATTTATAATCCTGCATATACCCTCTCACCCCAAGATATGTTACAGTTGTTATTTAGTTGAGTAATTCTGCTCATTTCTACGGGCGAAGGAATATTTGTTATTAATGAAACACTATTACCTATAAGTTTACTATTTTAACTGAGGGTTTGGACTGTTTGGTTACTGACAAGTTTTGTGACAGTTTGTTGTTACGAAATTTATACTTCTATATATGTTGAGGTGTAATTAAGGCTCAGTACCTTACCACCTCCTCAAAAGCCCTACCATCCCAGAAATCTGGAAACGAGAGACTGGTGACACTCTGGAGCCGACGTTCTAGCAATGCACTGAGATAGCGAAGGGAAACAGTGTGAACTGTGGCATCGGTCCTACGTTTGGCAGCAGTAACCCATTAAGCCCAAGTTGTAGATCTCCCCGGGCACAGTGTAAGCGGGCTGATTACGTCGAAGAGCGGTATCAGACTACAGGGATGGCGGTGGGGGGGGGGGCGGGGGGTGAGGTTACGAGGCAGTGCAGGGTGTGTGTAGCGATCACCGACAGCCGAGCCACTGTGCGTGCTCCTGGAGGGAGTGCGCACTCGCCGATCTCTCTGCGTCTGTATCGCGGGGCGCGGCGCGCTCGTCAATACCGGCGCTGTGTCCTCAGCCCCTCTAGATGGCCCCCTCCCCTCCTCCTACGCCTTCACCTCCTCCTCCTCCACCGCTAACGGCGACGACGCCCTGCATGTTTACGCACTTGGCAGAGGGGCGACGAACGGCACCTGAGAGCTCGCACACACTGCACAGGAGGAAGAGCCCCGCTCAGCTACTACTGTGCTACGTAGCCGGCTCCTGACAATAGAATGCAAAGAAGTTTTTTTCTCACTTTGTCGCTGATAAGATGTACTTGATTTCCTTTTTCTGATACATAGTCGATGGAGTGTCTCCCTTATTGGTTTCACCAATTATACCACCTTGATAATGACTAGATCATATAATACCTCAGCAGGATCCTTAAAAATGTGAAATATTACAAAGTGTGTATGAAAAATTCGGTGAATGGTCTCAAGAGATATAGGAAACAAGAATTACGAACATAATACTTGCAGTGCCGTTCAAATTAATCGCTGGTGGCTACTTCTGACATTTGTTGTAGAGATGCTGGAAACTTCCATGCGCACTGGGGCGCCCTGCTGCGATGCGCGTCGCCGTTCGTCGTCGGGGGTTCGAGTCCCGCATCGGGCATGGGTGTGTGTGTTGTCCTTAGATTAGGTTAGTTTAGTTCGTTTCTTAGCTGCGGACTGATGACCGCACAGTTGAGTCTGATAGATTCAAAAACATTTTTTTTTTTTTTTTTTTTTTTTTTTTTTTTTTTTGCGGAAACTCTCAGCACACGCTTCTTATAGAATCGCTCGAAGCGCCGAGCTCACCCTTTGTTCGTGAACAATAGTGCAGACTTGTCTGTGCTGAGCTTCACCTCGTCTGCTATCATTCTCAAAGACAGCCGCTGATCATCCGTCGCTCTAGTCGATGTCTTGGACTGCGAATGTCGGCGCTCGATCCAAACCTGGCTCATGCTCGCAACCTTCCTTTCCGTCTCTACAGCGTTTAAACCACTCAAATACATACGTTTTACTCACTACTTCAACACGATACACATTTCAGTAACATCCCATGAGTTTCATTCTCCGTTGTGCCTAGTTTGAAACAAAACTTGATGTTAAAGCATTGTTCCATTTTATGCATCACGTTGCAATGACACGAGTTCTCACACTGGCCCTTTCAGCTGGGTCGCAGCGTGTACCACCGCTTCACTGCAATGCTTTGCAGGATAGGGGGCTCTTGTTGACATATCCCTGAATGTGTATGCGCGGCCACCTTATCCTCGCCAGCGCAATTTATAAAATGTGGGACCATTCACCGAACTTTACAGACAAACCTTCCAAAAACACTTACCTATGCAAACATATAAGTACGATAAAAATAGCAATGATGCAACAGTAATTTAGATCGTAATGAAACTGTAAAACCATAGCGTCTGTAATTCATCTGTTTGAGCACTCTTTATCTGCAAAGCTACTCAACGGGTTTTCACAGGTTACTGAACCGGAAGAGGTGATTTTGTTAAGTGATATAAGTTGCATTAATACTACAGGTAAATCTACTTCTAAATTACGCATGCTGGCAGCCATTCTTGATTCGAATTCCGCAGTATTTCCTTCATCAACATTAAAGTAGGAACAGCGTCCATTAACTGATCGATAATAGCAAAACCGGGCCTCATAAAGCAAACTGTCCACGTAATAAAAGAAAGTTCTATGAACATCAGTGAACAGTCGAGGAAAGGCGATGCATTCATCCATTCTTCTTGATAACAGTGAATGTCGTCGAGTCTGTGCTTGGGGTTGGCGAGGGCTGTGCATCTTAGTAAACGAAGACACTTCACTGCAAGGCGAGCACGGTTAGCAAAATTTACTCCTAACTCGGCTACTACTACAACAAAAGGTCACGGAATGTTGTTCAGTTTGTCTCCAATGGTTTATAAATTCTTCTTGTTATAGGTGTACAGGTAATTTCAACCTGTTAAAAAAGTAACTCACGATATCGTAGTATCCGAACATTTATAAAATAACCGGTTGTTTCCAATACAGTAATGTGGAATACAACACCGATTGACAGTAGAATCTACACCTCAGCATACCAAGATCTCGGTTGTGGGTGTTTTGAAGCTTAACCCGGTGTACATATGTATACTACCTTTTTGGCCATCTGTAATAACCATGTTGTCGAAGGATCGTTAAACCCTATGATTCTTTCCTTCCCACACTCTTTTAACTATTTCACAGGATTACTACCATGTTAACGTATTTGGCTTTATACTATAGATTACAGACGAGGTAGAGTTCCGTGAGAAACACGATCGTGTTAAAAATTTAGAGCACTGTATTTATTCACTGTATTCCCACAAATATTACTACTGTATATGTAAGAGAACCATGTATTTTTCGAGATAATCGCCTTCCAAAATTCTTTTCCTGTCACTATTGGACAGCAGAGGCAGAAAGGCACGCTCTCTTCTCGGGGCACTAAACTTGTGCAGGAGAAGTCGAAATTTTGAGCCCACATAGAGGCAGCTGTATTTCAAGGTGCAGTGATTTGAACTTATAAAATTGTGTCCATTATTCTGTTTGATAATTATAAGTGCATTCTATATGTGTCCTGAAACCTAAGCTTCAGAACATTCTTTATGTACAAAGTGATCTAAAATTGATCTGTTCGTGCAAAACATTTATGCTATGACTCAAGTATTTGTGTTGCTTTTTATAGGTGGCAGTAGTCATTTTATCAGAATATCTATACGCATACAGCTTGTCTATTATAGTCACATCCACCACTTCTCTTTGTGATAATGTGAGACGTCATGCGAAAGGGCCGTGTGAAGAGTTAAAATTTTTACGTAGTACATTTGCTTAAAAATGTTCAAATGTTTGTAAAGTCTATGGGACTTACCTACGGGGTCATCAGTCCCTAAACTTACAAACTACTTATGAACTCTTATGAACTAGGACGGCACAAATATCCATGCCCGAGGGGGTATTCGAGCCCCCGACCGTAGTGGCAGTGCAGACCGTGACTGAAGCGCCTCAGTCCCCTCGGCCACCGTGGCCGGCCATTTGCTTAAAAAAGTGGTTGTTGGTAGAGAACATACGTGCACGGATTACAGCGTTTCTTCACGTGGAAATGAGTGCATACTGAAGATATGAGCTGTATCCTAGGACTTAGTTTTACTCATCTGCTTGTTTCCGCTGTGCCACCAATACAAAAATATGAACTTATAATGAATTACGAAAAACGACGATAACATTTCAATATTACTTTCTCGAGATTAGTCCAATACGGCACTTAATGTGTCTTCCTGTTTCAAGTCCATCAACGGGACTCGGGGTTGAGCGGGCTGCAAGAAGACCAAATACCAAAGCCGATTTTCGAATATCTGCAGGAAAATATTACTTATTGAAAAGTCGCAGACCGGATCTGGAAATCACGCCCCCTGCCCCGCTGACTACAAATCTTCGTTTTGAGTTCTACCGGAATGTAACGGCGTCCTGCTACATCAGCGTTAGAGGTAGCGTGTGTAAAGTCCCATCTGAACTGTTAAAATAACATTTACGTCTGACGCCACTACAGTTGTGTGCAAACGGAGGTTTACACGTTGCCATTAAGTTGTTTCACGAATGTCAAATCACATAATTATTCTTCTACCATACTGGATATTAGATATACATGATGGACATACAGCAGTATAGACTGTAATCCATACGTAACTACTGATTTGCTTTCTTTGTAATAAGTCGTTGAACTGTTAACACGCAATATATGTGGAACAGATAAAAAAGTTTGTTATTCAGTAGCCATTAAGTTCGGGTCTGTAACGAAGATTTATTTTGTATTATTATTTGAAAATACAGTGACATAAAAAATATTATGCATTTAATTCATGTATTTAGAATTAATCCAAGATTTTGACCTTTTTCAGTATATTTGGTGCCGCTGTTTAAAATCCATTTTGGCTGGAGGCTGCCGTCATTATTATTCGAACCAACGGCGGACAAAACTAAACTGTTCTGACTATAATTACACTAAAGAGCAGAAATGAAAAACAAAAACTGATATGAAAATTATTTTCTATAGCAATTTCAAATTATTAATGCATTGATCAGTTGCGTAAGTATTGGTGTGTTGATAAGATCTCCAGTGAGTAGAAAAATTGTCTTTATGACAGAAAGTGTCAAAATTTCAAAAGAAATCGCTTCTCACATTTATGACAGACCTATTCTTGAAACGTTCTGTGGTGTTCGAACTAGTTGTGTGTGGGTCGAAGACTATGCAATTACTAAAGAGTCTCAGAGCCCAGATAATTTTATTTCAGAGCTAGCCATTGAAAGGAAACAATCCAGATATTTATTACGTCAATTTAGTCTCCATATTCAATGAACAGTGTTTAAATTGGATTTTGGTGGTCAATTTGTAGTTACATGTCACAGTTAACTATGAGTGATCATTCGATGAACTGCTTTTAAGTCAAAATAGTTTAATAAAATACTGTAGACCTTTATAAATTTATGTTTGAGCAGGTACACGTCAAGTACAGTAATATTTCATAACTAGTATAACAGTTTTATTCTTATGCACTAACACAAGCAACAGATAAATTCAAGAGAGCAGCGTTCGTATCTTTTAACCATCAAAGTTATCTTCATTTGCTTCCTCATTTTTATACAGTACGAATTCTCCTATGAAGAAGAAACAGTAAAAGTCCATTCTGGGCTCGAGATTTTACATATTATAATTTAATGGCCATTCTTGGTTTCACTGTTTGCAATATCATATTATTAAATAGCTTTTGGAAAAGATGTCCGACTTACGGGTATCATGATTCATCAGAAGTCTACGTCCTACGTTATGTATTCGTGGGTACGTGTGGTTTGGCAGTTTCAACAGTAGCTAAACATCTGGGGTTCGTCACTCACAACTGACAAAAATTTTAACCAAGACTAAAAAATCTCCTTAACCGCTGGAGACCCCACGTGATGAACGCCGATCCCACCGTTCTTCGGAATTCCTGTCCCCCACTGGACTGACATCAGATTAGATCAGATCACGGCGGATTTGGATGTCATCGGAAATTTATTAACCTTATTTTTTATTGCAGACGAAATGTAGCTTTTGTGTCTTTATTAAACGATACGGAATAAAAACGTCATTGCATGTTTGGGTAGGATGACTTCAGAAAATTCGTTTAGTGCAATACAATGCTCTGTTGCATGTTTCTTTTCATAAGATTTAAAAATCTTATTTTTTATTAAATGGTTATGTAACTGACAAGAATAACTTCCTCGTAATGTTTACGATACGAATTATTACTCAAATTTAATGTGTAGAGTGCACAACTTAATGAGAAATATGTAGAAATTCAAGACAAATGTAAAAACGGCTGTACTGGAGCCGTTGATAGCTGCGCATTCATTTCAAATATTCTTTCTGTTTGATATCCGAGTAGGATGTCGTGTGTGGCTTGATGTCAGGGTTCCAGTTTGTCGAGTGCAGTGGATCAGCGCGTCCGGTCAGAGGACTGAATTCCAAACTACTCATAGACGAAAAAAAGTGCCTAACACTTTCTGTAATAAAAACTGAGCACTCAACGAAGAACCGAGAAAGAACACGAGGAAACGGCCAAGAAGAATCGATCTACCTGAAAAAAAAAGTCTATAACTACCCTGGTAAGTCAGTTTAGAAGTTGGAGGAAAGCAACAGCTTGGCACCACCAGCAATATTCGTTTCTCTATTACATGCTAAAACATTTACATGCTATTTAGTAATTACAGTTCATTCTACCACTTTCAACATAATACTCATCTTTTCAACATTACGACGTATGGGGGTTCTGCTCGCTGCAAAATTATTCTCCTGGGGCGTCGTGGTAGAAATAAATACTCGTAGGTACAAGTTTTCACTTCTTCTTTAATTAGCAATAAAGCAACTTCTCCACCAAAACATTACAAATTCACAATATATACAAAGCATCAGAACGGTAGTACTTCCATTTCAAGACGCAGACTAACATAGATTCCACTGCACTTTGTAAAAGCCAAAACTCGAACTCCCCCACGCAAGGCGGTGAGGCAAATATATAACATCGGCAATAATGACCTTACATTATGCATTGTTCATAACAATTGAATATACTGATTTACAATTACTAAACATACAAATAAAACATTTCATGTACACAAGAATAATCATAATATAAAATGAAAACTATGCATACAATAATTTTATATGGCGCATATATTTTTAACACGAAATTTCCGATCTTTCTGTTGACAACAAAGTGCGATGTTAAATGTCAATTAAATTGTTAATGAGTATATCATACATGTTCCTAACATATACTGAACTATCAAATATTCTGGCCATTCACAAAATATACTCAATATCTTACGTCAGTCAATATATACAAAGAATAACAATATTCAAATCTCGACTATTAATTAATTAACACAATTAGCTGGTCAACGCAACTTATTTATGAGCCTGACATATATACAATGCTATTTATTTTAATGTCTTTATATAGATACAAAAGATTTTACCATTCGTCTGTCTGTCTATTGAAATAACATACAATGACAAAACTATTGTTTATAGAACTGTCTGGAAAGCATCTAAACAAATCTCTTAATTAATGAAATCTATCACTTGGTTTAATCACAGTATCACCGAGACACTGTCCTACACTGATTTCTAGGCTGGCTATTTCGTTTGCAACTTCACACGCAACATGTATCACTATTGAACCACACGATTCCGGGCCCGACGCAGACGGTATCGTACGATAACATTGAGGTGAGAGGGCAGCAGTATCAACACAATGCTCACTGAGGAAATGCTATTCATAAAATTAATAATTACTATACCCTGCACGTCTGTATTTTTTCTTTGGGTATTGGTATAATTCGTGTTTCAAAATCAAAAGACGCCGCCCAGTACGTTATTATAGTTATACCATTTCTGCAGGAAGAACTGTTATTAGCAGTAACACTGCTAGTTTATATTTGCTAAATTTATACCAGTATTTTTGTTGTAACCGAAAGTGTTAAAAATATTTGAGATGATAATTAGACTGTAATCTTCATATGACAACAGGATTTTACATATGTGTAGGCCTACATAATAAACAACTTTTTTCAAAATCATCTGCATAGCTGTGGCTGTGGTCACAAACCAGATACAAATCTGATGATATGTCAGAAACGCGCGGTCATACTGTAGTAGAAATGTGACCTAGCCAGTTTATCGGCAGTACTACTAATCAAAGTATTTCAGTATCTGAATAACACGTTTTCTCAACGGGGATTGGCCATGGCAGAACCATTAACTGTCCTGACAGATGGCGCCACCTACGTCCACGGGGCTGGTTAAACCTGTGTGCGCTACATATACTGAATATACATGAAGGACTTGCGAAAGTATCACCGACGATGGTCCCCGCATTAAAGCCCGCCGATATGTGCTACGTGCTATACAACCGACCATACAACAAATGACAACTGCATTAAAACGGATGGGAGATTCTACAAACATCTCTTTCAGGGTGGATGAGACATCCGTCCCACCATTGTTCTGTCCAATCCAGCGCTTCCGTAAATAATATTAAAATTTTTCATAATAACTCTTCGCAGTGTGTAGTCTTCCAACCAACTCCCAATCATTATCGAGTGAAAATCGGATACATGTTCATAGGACGGTTTCGGTTTATTTTCATTTGTAGAATCGTGCTATAAATTACCTGTAATTTCTCATATTTCACGCTGTAACTGCACGCCGGTGAACTTTACCTCAAATTCGTGCATTTCACCCAGGGCGGTAAAAAGAAAATGTACATCCCACGCTCAAGTACACGTTATCTGAGCTCAAATGAGACTGAGCCTTTAATGCTTCTCTACCAACTTTTATTCTTGGTGCAGTATACGGCAGACATGTGGGGATTCCTGAATGAATCATTTGAACAAATATGTATGCAGTATCATACGAATCGGATCATGTTACGGGCGAATCTTAGGCCAAAAGAATCGTGAGAACCATTGCGTATTTGTGTTTCGTGATTCAAGGATTCATCAGAACGCTATGAATCGAAGGTAACTGCCGAATATTGACGAATAGGGCCGAATAATTAAAAAAAAAAAAAAAAAACAGAGATCAGTTCAAGAATTAAATACCATTGTTTAATTCTATAATACGTATTGTACGTATTTTTGTGCTGGTACTTCTATTAACCCACTGCGTAAAATATAAATAATTTATTGATTCTCAAATAAAATGATAACATTTTCAAAGAAATTCCTGGCTTTTTTATGAAGTACTGCCTGCTTTTCATAATTTTTAATTTGTAGCTGTAGTTATCAAGTAACATGATTCTTGGATGGAGAACTTCTTTTCAGTCCGTGTTATAAGCAGATGGATAAGTTACTGTTTCCAAGGATGTTAGATTCTAATGTTCTTGGACTTCGCAGTCATATACTTCGTTTCATGCTATTTAAAAATTTATTAATTGATTAGAAGCAGTTGGCCCTTAGTACGTCTTTCAGTATCCTCTTAAACTGATATTTGTAACATTTTTTAAAGGTTGTAGGCAAATTAATGAATATGTGTGTTCCGTGTAGTAGACTCCCTTTTGAACTAATGTAAGTGATTTTAAGTCCCGGTATTGTATGTATGAACTGAGTTGTTTTTTAGAAAAAGGGATATATTATTTACGACAAATTTCATTAAGGATTCCATATACTGAGAGGCAGTAGTTGGCAGTTCTTTTAAAAGTCTTCTACAGATTTTTCGTGAATTTAAAGATAATACATAGTACATGCTTTTGGTCTCTAAAAACTTGAGTTACCCCAAAACATTAAACAAAGTATTCTAGCATTTTTCATTTTATTGTGTCCTACGTCTGCTATTACTCGAATTGCAAATACAGATTTGTTAAGGCGTTTCTCCAATTTTGTGGTCTGCTCCTCCCAACTGAATTATTATGCAGTATCTGCTTTTGTTCATGTTTTATGCATATGCTGGAAATGTCTTACATGTTCTGAACTGCACGTAGTGAGTCTTTTTTAAAGTTTGTCAATGAATTAGCTCTAAAACATTTATTAATGTCCATGAATACATAAGTATCAGATTTTTAAAGAATATGATGGACTTGGTATTCAGTGCAACACTTTATCATCTACAAACAAACCGAACTCTGCTTCTACAGCAACACCTACATGGATACTATACAAGTCACATTGAAGTGCATGGGAGAGGGCTCATCGATCCACTTTTGTGATATTTCTCTATAGTTCCATTCTCTAACAGCTCTTCTTTCTGTTTTCGATCTGATTTTTCCTATTTTATTATAATGGTCACGTCTCCATATGTAGGTGGTTGCTAACAATATATGTTCACATTCTGAAGAGAAAGTTGGAGAAAGAAATTTTGCAAATAGCTCTCACCGTAACAGATAACGCCTTTCTATTGGTTTCCCGCCCAACTCTGCATGATTTCCGTGGCACTCTCTCCCCTATATCGCGATAATATAAAACTGCCCTTCTCTGAATTTTCTCTGAATCGTTCGTCAGACCCATCTGGTGTGGAGCCCACAATGCGCAGCATTACTCCAAAATAGGACGCACAAGCGTAGTGTAGGCAGTTTCTTTAGTGTAACTGTTCCGTCTTCCAAGTGTTCCGCCAATGAAACATAGTCTTGTTTCGCCTTCCCTACATTATTTTCCGTGTTCTTTCCAGTTCAAGTTGTTCGTAATTGCTAGTCCTAGGTATTTAGTACAATTGACGGCCTGTATGTTTGACTGATTTATCGTGTAACTGAAGTTTAAAGGATTTCTTTTAGTGGTCATGTAGATGACCTCACAATTATCA
Organism: Locusta migratoria; assembly: GCA_026315105.1. Classification (NCBI taxonomy): domain Eukaryota; kingdom Metazoa; phylum Arthropoda; class Insecta; order Orthoptera; family Acrididae; genus Locusta; species Locusta migratoria. The sequence continues at coordinate 434,619,485 of CM048747.1, forward strand.
TTAGTAAGGGTCAATTGCCATATATCTTATCTAAGTCATTTTGCAGTTGCTTATGATATTCTTATGACTTTACTAACCGGTAAATGACAACACCATCAGCGAACATTCGAAAAGAGCTACTCTGATTGTCTCCTATCTCGTTTACACACAGAGTAAGTGATGTGAAATCATTTATTTACATAGAAAAGCAGTGGCCCTAAGCTGGATCCTTGTGGGACACCACGTGTAATTTGTTTCCACACTGATGATGACTCATAGACTTCGTTCGGTAGTCCCTTCCACTAAATTTTGACTGAATCGATTAGAAATGTGGGATGAAATTGTAGGAATCGATCCTTGGAAAAGTGTCGCCTAACTCTACAGCAGTGCAATGGGTGGGAGATCTGCCGGGGCAGGGACGAGAGCCCGCCCGTTGCGCTCGGCTGGCGATCTGCGCGCCATCTGCCACCATCTGCCGCTGCCGCCGCTGTTGTTGCTTCACAGCCGGGCGCGTCCCCTGGCGCCGTCTGCTGCTGCTGCTACTGCTGCTGCCACTGACTTCCGATGCAGGCCGCTACAGTCGCCAAACGCTGACAGCTGCTTGACCGCACAGATCCGTCCAAATTCGCTACTGTTGTGGTTTATTGCAACACAATTTCTTAAGAATTCGGCCCTCTTTGTCGTCGATGCACGTCGTAGCGTTACGAGCTGTTAGAGAGATTAATTCCAAGAGGCCTGTAGGAGGGTTGGTCCCGGTTCCGCCTGGCCCCCACAAGGTATCGGCCGAACCCCTGGCCGCCCCCTCCATAAATCAGGGCCCAATGGCGCGGCCGCTCGCAGCCTCCCTGTCGCAGCTGCAGCCACACTGCCTCCAACGCCCGCAAATCATAAATCCTACCCCTGTCTGCCTACTCCCCAGTGCTGCCTACAGACAACATTACGCCTGTGTTATCCCAGCCTCACCATCTACAATGGAAGCCCAGTATCGTGCTTAGCGGAAACTGTCCGTAACAGCCATATTACTTTAATCACTGGTTTACGAGGGGTGTAATATTTCTGGCTTACAGCTATCATATTCAGATTTGAGAATCGTTTCCGTACAGCAAGCTACAACCAGTAGGCTTCAGATGGCACAGGTAAAGCATAACAGGTGCTTCCAGTACATAGTTTGGGAAGAAATCATTTACCGGTGGGAAGTCTGCAGGATAACCAACAGAAGCCACATCGAACACTTTTAGTTTAAGGTAAAAACTTGATGTGTTTTCCTTTGAAACAACACTAAAACCAGCTATGTCCCTCTTTTTAATAAATTAATATGAATTATCAAAGGTGTAAAGTCCCTTTTGTAACACCCTGTATAACTACGCCATAGCAGGACAAACTCTGGAAGAAGTTACTTCCACAAAATAACTGGTAGTAGACATTCGGGGCGATTTGAAATGGAATGACGTAAAATCATTCGTGGGTCAGCCAGATGCCAGATTTCAAAAATCCTCAAGACGTGTAGTCCGTCAACAAGGGAAGTAGGTAACAAAATTCTCGTTCGGTCGGTGCTTGAGTATTGGTCATTAGTTTGGGATCCGTACCTGGCGGGGTTGAAAGAGGACGTACCTAACGGAGAGCAGCACGCAACACGGTTGGTTACGGGCTCACTTAGTGAGCGGCACACGCTGCAAAAGTGACGCTCTGCATCTCGGTACGGGCTTGTGTCAAAATACGAGGACGTACGTTTCGTGAAGGTTCTACGAATATATTCGTCCTACGTTTATCTCGCAAATCGACCACAAACATAAGATCACAGATATTAGGGTCCATACGGCAGTCGTTTTTTTCACGAACCATACGTGCCTGGAGGAGGTGAGAGAGACAATGGTGCGCAAGGTACCCTTCACCAGCCTTGAGGAGTACGGCTGTAGATGTAGACTACTGGTGAAAATTGATTTAAAATTACGGACAGATATTGTTCGCTGGATCGAGATCAGCTGAAGCCTAGTAGGGTTCATCTGCCTTAAAACATGAATGAACTAGTCTACCGAACACTACACTATTTAGTGATTGAAGAATTGAAAATAGCTGAGTCCTATCACGTTATAGGTACGAAGTATTTTGTACGGGGTTTGGGTGGAAGGCTGAACTGCCAGTGACAAATTTATTTACTTCACAGATCATTTGTCATGGGTCACCTAGTAAACTAGCACTTAGCGGGCCTCTTGAGTCAGACGAAGGGTTAGAACGCTGACGTGCTCAAACCATCGAAAACGAAGTACCCTCTGTCAGAAACCGTGAGGAACAAACATGTAGCTGTAAAAAACGTTGGAGAAATATGTCAGCATGACGCGGCAAGTAGTTCAGAAGAATTTAAACAATAATGACCGCGAAAACCTACGTTCTTACTTGTAGCTGTAAGTTAGGATTTTGTACGCTAACGCCGTACTAATTGTTCAACACACAAAGATTTAAATCCTCTATCGTAACGAAACCTAGAATAAGTGTACAGGATAAGTAGTTGAGTAAATTTTTGTATTACGCCTAGGAAAGACTGTTGCAAGAAGTGTTAATGAACACACAAATTATTAATTTTCATCGCTGCAGAGTGTTTCTCGTCTAAATTAAATGTAGAGTTCAGATTTGTAATAACCACTAATTCTCGTTGGATGGAATTTCTGGTGGTTACTACTCAACTCGTGATCATTGCCTCGATTACGAGATAAAACGATAAAATTCCACCAGACGATAAGGTCACGGAGGAATTAAAACCGATACCGCCAGTTGCTACACTCTGTCTCCAATATTTTCGGTATTATCGGTAATCGAATACTGACCTACATGTAAAGCTGTTGCATATGTTTAGCGACGCTGGAAGGATAATCATATTCTTTATAATTCGCTTTTCCCAAATAAAGAATGCAGGGCCTAAAACACGTACTAAAATAATATTGTAGTAGTATAGTAATGTCAAATATTGGTAATCTCTACTTTTAATACTTTATTAATTCACTTATCCTGTTTTAAAACTGATATAACATTTTTGATTGGTGAAAATAAGGCAGTGTTTCGTGCTTTAGCGCATAATTATCTCGTTACGGTATTCAACAAATGACACTTCCCGAACTGGAACGTTTTCTTAATGTCTGCAGTACCTGGATACCAATCTTTGATAGTCATTAACGATAATTTACATTGCGAATAATGAAAATAATTTAACTACATCAGTAATACATAAAAAGTTAGAAAGCTAAATATACTCACAGGCTCAATTACAAGATAAACGTACTTAACGATAATTTTGCTGTCATATGATTTTATTGCAATCAAAAGCCCATTTACAATGAGATAATGGAGAACTCGTATCATAGGTGTGGAAGAAGATATGTACAATTTCTCTCACACACAAAAAGCTCCAGGCTACTACATTACGCCTCTGCTGTGGCGATTGACTCTGAGAGACCTGGTTCGATTCCTGATGTTGAAATAAATACCACCAGCATTTGGTGCAGAAAAAAGCAGTGGCGGTACAAAGAACTTGATCACAAGTCACTGCACTACTGGCCTGTATTAAATCGCTAACCAACTCCCCGGCCGTGTCCGTAATGCTGTTATCATTATAATACACAAACGTGGCGCAATTCTATATACCTATTTACTATTGACCCTATAGATTCACTTAAGACAACTCTCATTCTCATTGTGGAAAAGGGGGAACGACACCTACTGAAAACGGCCATCAGGTGTCCCAGCGAATACGACTCTTATTTATCCTTACTTGAAGGTACTCAAGTGAATGATCTGAGACACTCTTAGGTATTACTACGGTTTCAATAAATAATGTCCCAGAATTTCAGTCTGAGAACATATTTAGTCTATCAAAGTTTAGTGAAAATCCCAGTCATATTTTCTTTTTGTGTGCGTGTGCAATAACGCCGCATTTCTGTACAGTTTATTTACTAATAAAACATAAAATTGAGAATACTTCAGTGAAATTAGATACTTATGCCTGAAGAACTAGCATTTTCAATGGATAGCTTCGGATTTGTAACATCCGGTAGTTCTAAGCTTACAAAATCGGACTAAGATCGTCATTAATATTGAAGATCAGAGCAGTATTACTGGTCCAGAATTTAATTACAGATTTGAGCTCGCACGTCACTCATTATCATGTAGATAATACAAGCTCCTGACACTATTCTTTTTGCTCATACCTAACATTCCGTTTCGTTAAACTTGAAGAATTTCATAAAGCGGGCGTTGTTGAAGTTTTTTCATTAAATACAGCTAAATTCTTTTGTAGCGGTATTATTTTCTTGTTGGAAGCCCAGATGCTATGCAAGATAATTTATCTGGAAAGACGCAGGAAGTCAGAATGTCACATGAATACACGAATTTCTAAACTCCTACTTTCTCCAATACGTGATAAGTTAAGTATTTTGTATTTCAAAAATAGTTTTCCACGCTATGCGGACAGGTTCCTTCAATCAAATCGAGGAACAGGTCATCTAAACATCTGTCCGAAAGTCCTTCGTTTTCTCCATTATTAACAAAAATTACATTTTTAATGACTGGAGCTCATAATTACATAAACTTACAATAAATGGTCGAAATGCCTTCCTCTTTTCTTAAAATTTAATCATTTCATTCAAACGTAGAGTTTGTTTACCTTTCAAAAACTCCTTGATTTTTATTTTTTTATTTTATTTATTTATTTATTTTTTATTATTATTTTTTTTTTGAAGTCCATGAAGAGTTTCTATATTTGAGTGGTCTGCTGGATAGACTAATTTCTCAGTGTGGTTTCAGAGGTAACGAAGCAATGATCTAAGATCGATGAAACGTCACATGCAATTACAGTCCACGTACTAAAATCTCATACTAATCAAATGTTTGTAAATCTATAGGAGTTAACTGCTTGGTTGTTAGTCCCTAGCTTACAAACTACTTAAACTAAGATAAACTAACCTAAAGACAACATATACACTAATGCTGGAGGGAGAACTATAACCCCAAGTGCGATCGGCCGCGTGCACCGCAACACGGGGCCTCAGTGCGCACGACTATTCCGCCGCGGCTCATGCTGATCGCTAGAATGTACTGGGTAGCAATCGGGCTGTATGTTTTGTTTGAGGCAATTTTTTTATTTTATTTTATCGCTTGTAAACATTTTCTTGTTTGTAAACAATACTCATGCAACGAGCGAACGAGAGTTTAGTTGCCTTCCTTTGTTGATGGATTACAACTCCGGATTTTTCAAATGAATCGCAGTCTGGTAAGCAACGGATTGTCATTTCGTGCACAAGTTTTCCGTTGTGGCGCATCAGCAGATGTAAGGCCCCACGGATGCAGGAGTTGCTCATTAGTCATCTCTATGCTCAAATTATGCGAATACCAAGGACAATTGTCTTGCGCTGATACTTGGCTCTTCTCCAACAGTCCGTAGGACACGCTCTTCGTGGTCAAGCATATGGGAGACATATCTTTTTCCTCAATAAGTAATCTGTAGTGCCTGTGGATTCTGTCTCGAGTACATATCCCGTTTCTCGTTGTTCGTTCGAGATGAAGTCCAAAACTACTCAACGGATCTTAGAAATTCTACACACTGTGTGTGACTTGGACCAACTTAAAGTATGGGATACTTTTTATCTCGATGAATGATATCAACGACCTCCTAGCAACAAATTATCGGGAGCTAATAAAAGCACCAAAAAGGATTATTGAACAAGGAGTTGACGTAGGGAGAATGAATATCGAAATTCCCAAATCCAACAAAATTAAACGAAAAGTATATTTACTGAAAAAATCAGATAACTATTCGGAGTGAGAATCTTCAGTCTTTCGATTCTAACAGTGTCAGTGTAGATCAGACGTGGCTTACATTCAAGGAAGTAATATTCACAGCTGTTGAGATATTAATACCGAATAAATCAACGAAAGAAGGGGTTGACCAACCATAGTGGTACACAAAGGCAAAGAAAAAAGTGCCAAATTTAAACTGACACAGTGTTCAGAATGAAACTTTCACTCTGCAGCGGAGTGTGCGCTGATATGAAACTTCCTGGCAGATTAAAATTGTGTGCCGGAACCTGAACCTGGGACCTTTGCCTTTCGCGGGCAAGCGCACTACCGACTGTGCTATCCCGACACGACTCACTATGCCGCCTCACAACTTTACTTCCGCCAGTACCTCGCCTCCTACTTTCCAAACTTCACAGCTCTCCTGCAAACACGCAAGACTAGCACTCCTGGAAGAAAGGATATGGTGGAGACATGGCTTAGCCACAGCCTAAGGAAAGTAGGAGGCGAGGTACTGGCGGAAGTAAAGTTGTGAGCCGGCATCGTGAGTCGTGTCGGGATAGCACAGTCGGTAGTGCGCTTGCCCGCGAAAGGCAAAGGTCCCAGGTTCGAGTCCCGGTTCCGGCACACAATTTTAATCTGCCAGGAAGTTTCTGACACAGTGTTGTCAAGACGTGCAATACTATACTGAAACTCGAAATTTAGGTCGAACTTCAATGCGAGAAGTTTGTAATAAGTTCCACAACGAAACCGTGTCACGTAATTTGGTCGAATAAGATTTCGTTTTTTCTTATGTGTTCTAGCGACAAAACACAACCAATACCTTCTCTAGGCGATAGCAATGGTGACTCTAGGGATGACAGTTATGCTAAAGCAAAATTCCTAAACACAGCTTTCCGAAATGAATTCACCAAAGAAGACGAAGCAAACACTCCAGAATTCGAGTGAAGAACAAACTCCAGTATGTTAAATTTAAAAGTGGATATCCCTGGATTCCTTAAGGCAACTTAAATCAGTTAACGAATGCAAATCTGCCGGTCCAGATTATATATCAATTAGGATTCTTTCAGAGTATGCTGCAGCAATAGCTCCATACATAACAATCATGATACAAACGTAAAAATTCCGCACCCCAAAATTTAAGAAAGGGAATAGGAGTGATCAGCTGAAGCAGAGACGTATATCATTGATGTCAGTTTGAAGCAGGAATTTAGAACATATACTTTCCTCAAACATTATGAATTATCTGGAAGAGATTTCACTTCAAAATAAGAGGAAGACAACTGTGTGTGTAATATTTCGCACGTTGTAGGGTGAAGGGTGCCGTACAACTGACATCAACACCGTTTGACCGATCATTGTGAAAGTTAGTAACTGCATTTAAGTATTCGTGGAGGTGCTTGCTGGAGAGTAACTTAAAACCAACTTCGACACCGTCTCACCGATAACCATGAATATTGTTTCTTCACATAGGGAGGAGGGGATGGAGAGAGAAGCTAAGAAGGAGAATGTCAGAAGAAATGGGCCAAGAGAGAGAGAGAGAGAGAGTGAGAGCCGGCCGCGGTGACCGAGGGAACTGTCAGTCACGGTCTACACGGCCACTGCGGTCGGGGGTTCGAATTCCCCCTCGGGCATGGATATCTGTGCCGTGCTCAGTGTTAGCTAGTACGTAAGTACTTTTTAAGTTTAGGGACTGATGACCCCGTAGTTAAGTCCCATAAGCTTTACAAACATTTGAACTGGTTTTTTTATTTTTTTTTATTTTATTTTTTTTTTTATTTAGAGAGAGAGAGCGAGAAGACGGGGAAGAGATGGGTAGAAAGAGAGGGAGGAGATGAGCCGAGAGAGGGTAGGAGTCAGCAAAAACGACGTGCAGGTGAGAGGAGCAGGTAAACATACATATGACAGTGTAGTGTAATAAAGAGAGGAGAGGGGAGGAGATTGCGCTATGGAAAAGTGTAATAAATACATAACGCAGGAAATGTTATTGTGAATTACATATGCCATCGCGTATAATAGGAGGAGGATTGAAGGAAGGGGAAGGAGAAGGAGAGGGTGGTAGATGAGGAGTGCAATGAGGTGGAGGTAGATAGAGGAGCAGGAGGATATGGAAAAAGAGAGGGGGTAAAGGAGGAGATGAAAGAGAGAGGGTGAAGTGTACAGAAACAGGAAGAGGAGATGAAAAGAGAGAAAGGGGGGAAGGATCGAGAGTGGGGGAGGGAGAGGAGGAGAGAAGTGGAAGGGGGAGATCAGTCCATGTTCCCGTACAAATCTGTATTGCAAATGCACATTCTCAGAATTTGTCCCTCATAATACGATCCGCGTTATTGATACCAGCAAGCTCTTTTTGGCCAAGAATGTCGTCTTACCCTCTGTTAGTCTGATTTTTATGTCCTCGTTTCGTCTTCAACTACCAAGGTGGTTGTAATCTTTAACTTCATCTACGTCATCAATTTTTATGTTAATTTTCTCGCTAATTTTAATTCCTACTACTTTTCACTACTTTTGTCTTTTTACGGTTTAATCTCAGCGCATTTTATTCAAAACATTGATGTAGTTTCACCATGAGTTTTGATATCAGTCTTGAATCTTTGTTTTCTTTTTTTCCCATTGCTTCTTCAGTGTATATATTGAAGAGTAAGGGCAAAAGACAGCATTCCTGCCTTAGACCCTTTTTTTAAATCCGAGCACTTCGTTCTTGGTCTTACAGTCTTCTAATTCCTTCTTTGTTCTTGTACATTTTCCAGAGTATTTCTAACATCTTTCGAATACATTTCCCTGTTCGTCAAATTCGTAAACTTGATTTTTCTTTAGTCTTGGTTCATTTAACAAGCCCCCCTCTGGTGCCTTCATCTTTCCCAAACCAAAACTGATCATCATAATTCCATTCTTATGTGTATTAATTGCGTCAGTAGTTCGGATACATGAGCTGCTAAGCATTTTGCGCAGTAGTTCTCCCACTTATCTGCTCTTGCCACCTTCCGAATTCTGCGGATGCTTTTCTTCCGAATGTATTATGGTACGTCGCTATATGTTCTGCTCACCTAATTCTACATCTACATGGGATACTGCACATCACACTTAAGTTCCTGGCAGATGGTTCATCGAACCACCTTTGTACTATTTATCTCCCATTCCATTCTCGAATAGCGCTCGGGAAGAAAGAACACCCGAATCTCTCCGTTCGAGCTCTGATTTCTCGTATTTTATTCTGATGATCTTTTCTACCTATGTAAGTGGGAGTCAACAATATATTTTCGCATTCGGAGGAGAATGTTGGCGATTGGAGTTTCATAAGTAGTCCACACCGCAGGAATAAGCGCCGTCGTTGTAATGATTCCCATATCAGATCCTGCATCATTTCCGTAACGCTGTCTCCCATGTATCGTGACAATACAAAACGAGCTGCCCTCCTTTGGACTCTTTCGATGTCTTCCGTCAAACCCACCTGATATTGATCCCACACTGGGTAGCAATAGTCCGAAAAAAGACGGACAAGCGTAGTGTATGTAGTCTCCTATTGCAATTTTTAATGGTTCTGTCAATAAAACGCCGTCTCTGGTTCGCCTTTCACACGACATTATCCACATGTTCTTTCCAATTTGTCTAAAGTAATAGTAATTCCTAGGTATTTAGTGGAATTTACGGTCTTCACTTCTGATTGATTTATCTTGTAAACAAAGTTAACGGATTTGTTTTCGTACCCATGTGGACGACTTCACACTTCTCATTATTTAGAGTCAATTGATCGTTCTACAGTTGGTCTTCATCTTCAGATGATTTTACTAGACGGTAAATGACGACTTCCTCTGCAAACAGCCTAAGAGAGCTACTTAGATTTTCTCCCAAATCGTTTATGTAAATAAGGAACTGCAGAGGACCAATAACACTACCCTGTGGAACACCCGATATCATCTCTGTTTTAGTCGATGCCTTACCATCGATTAATACAAACTGTGTCCTCTCTGGCAGGAAATTCCCTATCTAGTCGCAAATTTGGGGCGATATACCATAAAAAAGCAATTTGATTAAAAGCCGTTTGTGCGGTACGGTGTCAAAAGCTTTCTGGAAATCAATAAATACGGAATCAATTTGCTAACCCTTGTTGACAGCACTCATCACTTCGTTTGAGTAAAGAGCTAGTTGTGTTTTGCATGAAATATATTTTTTAAATCCATGTTGACCTTGGGTCAATAGATCATTCTATTCGAGATGATTCGTAATATTTGAATACATGATATGTTCCAAAACCGTGCTGAAAATTGACGTCAGTGAAATAGGCCCGTAGTTTAATGGATAAGGAAGTCTTTTCTGAAGGCATTTGTGTGGAGTGTTGCCTTGTACGGGTGTGGAACATGAACGATAAACAGTATGGACAGGAAGAGAATAGAGACTTTTGAAATGTGGTGCTACAGAAGAATGCTAGATCGCATAACTAATGAAGAGATATTGAACAGAATTGATAAGAAAAGGAATTTTTGGCATATCTTGATTAAAAGAAGGGATCGCTTGGTAGGGCACGTTCTTAGACATCGAGGAATCGTAAACGTAGAATTGGAGGGAAGTGTGTGGGGTAAAAACCGTAGAGGGAGACCAAGAGAAGCATATAGTAAGCAGATTCAAATGGATGTGGTCTGACGTTCTTTTGAGGAGATGAAAAGGCTTGCTCAGGATAGAGTAGGGTGGAGAGCTGCATAAAACCAGTCTCCGGACTGAAGACCATAACAACAATACAGTTCGGATCAGAAGACTTTTTCTTGTTAAGTGATTTAAGTTGCTTCACTACTCCGCGGATATCTACTTCAACGTTACTCATTCTGACCTCTGTTTGTAATTCGAAATCTGGAATATTTCGTCTTATATGGTGAATGAGTTTCTAAAAGCTATATTTAGTAACTATGCTTTAGCACCGCTATCATCGGCAGGATCGCCATTACTATCACCTAGTGAGGGTATTGTTTGTGTTTTGCGCCTAGTATATTTTATCACCAAAATCTCTTAGGGTTTTCAGTCAAATTTCGAGAAAGGGTTTCGTTGTGAAAAGTATTGCAGGCATGGCGCATTGAAGTCCTCGCTAAATTTCGAGCTTGTGTGTAGAATCGCCAGTCCTGCATTTTCCATTGCTCCATTGCTTTTGCAACAGTGTCATGTTCAAAAAATGTTCAAATGTTTGTATAGTCTATGGGACTTAACTACGGGGTCATCAGTCCGTAAACTTACAAACTACTTATGAACTACTTACAATTAAGGACGGCACAATTATCCATGCCCAAGGGGGGATTCGAACCCCCGACCGTAGTGGCCGTGCAGACCGTGACTGAAGCGCCTCAGTCCCTTTCTTCTCTAGAGAAGTGGTGCCCTCATAGAGACCTTTCATTTACTGTTGCCATCTTATATTTCATCTGCATTATACAGCAGAATTTCCAATACATACTTATATTACAATCCTTGCTTTTAATTTCAATGAAATTCGTTTGTATTTGTCTTAATGTTGAGTCACGTTTAGATTTCTCAATATTATGTGCACCAGCTGTTTTGCCTTGGCTTCCCTGCAATTACCATTTACTTCATTAATAACAAACTTGTATTTATGCAATTGCGAGTTTCTCTGAACATTTATTACCTATTATGGTATTTCCATTATTTGTAACTGCTCTTTCCAGAGTCTGTGAAACCAACCACCCTGGACGTCGCATTGTAGCCGGTTATGTTACCCCAACCAAGAGAATCTCTGATCTCGTAGACCAACACTTTGAACCTATTAGTCACAACCAATCCTCGTATATAAAAGATACCAACCATTTCGCTGCACCTTAGAGCCGAGCGGTCTAGAGCGCCAAGTTGCGGATCGTGAGGCCTCCCGCGAGGCTTGTCACAGTTGACGTCACCTTCCACTACACAAACCATCCCCCAATGCTCATGGCCTTGCCACTGTTGAAAACTACCTCTCACAATGCCCAATCCACTGCAAGCCCGCAACCTTCTTCCTTGTTACCTTGACCTACTACATCACCTATAAACAAATTCGCGCCACAACCATGGACGCCTGTATGGCACCTTCCTATGCCAACTTGTTCATGGGTCACCTAGAGGAACCATACCTGACTACACAGAATCCCAAACCCATGTGGTTCAGATTCATTGATGATATATTCATTATCTGGACTGAAGGTGAGGTCACACTATCCAACCTCAACAGCTTCTCCTTTATTTCCTTCACCTGGTTCTACAAAACCCAACGAACCACCTTCCTCGACGTTGACCCACTCGTCAAAGATGGCCTTATCAGTACCTCCGTCCCCATCAAACGTACCAACCATCAACAATACCTCCATTCTGACATCTGCCACCCATTAAACACCAAAAAGTCCCTTCAATACAGCCTAGCCATCTTTAGTCATCGCATCGGCAGTGACAAGCAGTCCCTCTCCACATATGCCAAACGCCTCACTGAGGCCTTCACTGACCGCAATTACACTCCATACCTTGTCCACAAACAGATCCCAAGGGCCCTTCTGTCCAGTCCGCGACAGCTACCTCGCACCCACCGTCCAGCCACAAAGGATCACCTCTCTTATTACTCAATACCACTCAGTAGTGGAGTAGTTAAACCACATCCTCTGCCAGGGTTTCGACTACCTTTCATCCTGTCCTGAAATGAGATATACCCTACCCAGTATCTGCCCTACCCCCCCTTCCCGGTAGTGGTATTCCGCCACCCACCAAACCAACGTAATGTCCCTTACCCCATGGCTCATATCCCTGAAAAATCTATTCTATCCACCATCCCACCACCACCTACTCCAGTGCTGTCACAGGCATTTCCTATCCCATAAAGGGTAGGGACACCTGTGAAAGCAGTCATGTTGTGTACAAACTGAGCTGCCACCATTGTGCAGCTTTCTACGTGGGCACGACTAGCACGAAGCTGTGTATCCGGAAGAATGGTCATCGCCAAACTGTGGCTAGGACACAGCTAGACCATCCTGTCGCAGAGCATGCAGCGCTGCATAATCGGGGTTCGCTTCAATGACTCCTACACAGTCCGTGCTATATGGATCTTCCCACAAATACCATCTTTTCTGAATTGCGCAGGTGGGAACACTTCCTACAATATATCCTACGCTTCCGCAATCTCCCAGGCCTAAGCCTTCGCCAGTTCCTGCCTCCACCGCCCTTCCCTTCCCTTCCATTCCCTGCCCACATTCTATCCTTACCTATGTCTCCCATCTCGCCACACATTTCAGTCCATTCCCATCCTCCGGACCTGTCCGTGAGACAGTACTGGCGTATTCTGCTTCCCACTCCGTACCACTTCCTCACTCCCACTACTGGTTGTTCTCGCCTCGGCTGTACCGAGTCTCGCACACTGCCCATTATAGATGGGATAAATGAAACATCTGACGCTTTCGGAAGAAATGAAATCGTACAGTATTAGATTTCGAAACACTGTTTTGTAATAGTGCGGGCCTGTTTATTGTAACATCGTCAGTGTGTAGTGTATAAATATTGCTATAATACCACTTAGAGGTCAGTAACTGTAGGAGAAAAAAATTAACTTTTATTCAGATGCCTTGGCCGTTATTTCCTATACCCACAAAATTTTCCGCTTTTTCGCTCAGTGAAATAATTGTTCTCAAACAACGAAGATTTCATGAAAAAACATTTGCACTGTAAGGCGATTCGCTAATGCCAACGCCACATGATTGCCAACATTATCACGCGAGGACGATATGTACAATTTAAACATTGTACCAAATATGCTTTCGCAATAAATTTCGTTCCTGCTTTCCTATTAGCTGAGTATCAACTTTGGTAATTTGGTAGAAGGCTTTCAAACGATATATACCGAAGGTGCAGCTTGACGATATATGATACAATCGAGCGTTTACATTATACCTGCAATAATTGCGGGCGTAATTAATTTACTGACCGGACAAGAGGAAATCGAGACCCTGTCAACCATAGAGCGGGAACAGCATTAATTATTTATTTCATGGTTAACGTAAAAGATTACTCCCCTCATTCTTTGTGAACGCGTTTTCAAATAGCATGAGTCTATTGTGTTGACCATTTAATAAATGGTTAATTCTGTTTCTGCTCAATGGTTGACAGGGTCTCGATGTACTCTTGTCCGGTCAGTAAATTAATTATGTTCGTAAAGTGAACATTTCATATATGGAGAACCGCTCTTCTCAACGTCGTAAATATCCTCATATATTTGACTTCGAAGCTAGATTGCTTGATACATCGCTGCGTCACAGCCGCACCTTCAATATATATCGTTTACAAGTGTTCTGGCAAATTACCGACGTTTTTATGTCTAACATATTGGTTTTTATCAAGAAAGACATAATTAATACATTTTACCGTCCTCTATTCTAGTGCCTAAAATTGATAGGTGTTGTGCTAATCTACATATGATATTGAAACGGCATATTATCACATAACATTTATTGAGTTAACATTTTGGTAAGGAATAAGTGTTTATACATCGTTATCGCACTGCTGGGTACTTTAGTAAAATAAAAGCTACCTAAAAATACGAGTTTTTGAGATATCTTTAATGCTCTGTTTCATTTACCATTCAAACTTTGGTAATATAGAAGTTTAAATACCAGATTCGTCAAATACGGCCCATTATGTTAGATTTTCATGTCTTGATATCTTTTAAGAAATATCTTTTGTTTCACATGAGTGTCTGGCGAACACTGCTCGCGAGAAACTGATGGTATGGGGAAAAAGCTCTAACTCATAAAACGAGATTAAATTTGCGATCTCCCTTTCTTTGTAGAAAGACTGTCATTTTATATTTTATGTTGTTCCTTTTTTCTTTGTTAATGGAAGTTGTAGGTGTAGTCATGTGTTTTAATATTATTACCGTCTATGAATAGGTTCACCTAGAATTTTACTTGCTATTTCAATGCAAATACTAAGCAATGTTTTATTGTGCATTTACGTTTATAAAACATACATTATGTCATTTCGAAATACTGCAGTCACTTTAGAAATGAAACTTGATTCAGTAATCTTAAGCTACATACTCACGTCTGTCAATTAGTTTTTGGCACTCTATAAACTGTTCAAATGTGTATCGGTGCAGAGCTACAGTAAAATGAAACACCACGGTTTCGATACAATTCGATGCAATTCCTGCATTGTTGGTATGAAACACCGCTGTTTACAAATAGTGAAAACGACAGGACGAATCAGTTTCAGTATCGACCACGAATGTGTTCCGAACGCTAACAGAATGAAACCCAGCGGTTTCGAAACCGTGAAACAGCATTATTGAAACAATGTAACAGTTCCTCGTATCGAAACATGGCCAACTCTACTGGCGATAGCGGTCGGAGACGGCGGCATATCTGTGTGAGTGTGTGTATGTGTGTGTGTTCTCTCTGACCGACGAAGACCTTTACAGCCGAAAGCTATCAAGTTTATTTATGCCTGTTATTTGTGTCTTTCCACGACTCAAAATATATATATATATATATATATATATATATATATATATATATATATATATATATATATATATATAAACCTGGTAATGCTTTTCAATTGGATGAGAATTGGAAGTACTTCCTACACATCATCACTAATCTCTCTGCCCAGTACTTCCACTAAGCCTATGTCTTACATTCCTCTTTGTTCTCTTAGGTCTCTCTCAGTATTATGTAACTGAAAACATGGACAGTTACTTATTCCAATATTTTGTTAGTTCATGTGTCCGTTCCTCCTCCCTCTGTCCATCCCCTCCTGCTCTCTGCTTGTTCCTACTTTCGGCCCTCCTTCGCCACCTCCTCCTCCTCCACCTGCCACATTCTCCTTTTCCTACCCTCATCCCCCTCTATCCATCCATGCACCCCTTATCACAGTACATCTGCCAAATTTCATGATGCTCGGTCAAACAGTGTAGACGTTTGGAATAAGGTACATTATTCCATGAACGGTATTAAATTTTACGTAGTGATGTTTCTTTTGTTTTGACAGTGAAGTATGTAAAAATTCATCAAGATCGAAATAAAATTGTCTCGAAGTCTGAAGTACCCTTGCTATGAATTACACAATCCGGACCATTAAAATTGCTACACCACGAAGATGACGTGCTACAGACGCGAAATTTAACTGACAGGTAGAACATGCTGTGATATGCAAATGATTAGCTTTTCAGAGCATTCACACAAGGTTAGCGCCGGTGGCAACACCTACGACGTGCTGACATGAGGAAAGTTTCCAACCGATTTCTCATACATAAACTGCAGTTGATCGGCGTTGCCAGGTGAAACGTTGTTGTCATACCTCGTGTAAGGAGGAGAAATGCGTACCATCACGTTTTCGACTTGATAAAGGTCGGATTGTAGCCTATCACGATTGCGGTTTATCGTATCGCGACATTCCTGATCGCGTTGGTCCCGATCCAATGACTGTTAGCAGAATATGGAATCGGTGGATTCAGGAGGGCAATATGGAACGCCGTGCAGGATCCCAACTACTAATCATCTCTTCTACCTAAAGGTAAAAACTTGAACGTAAATATCAACTATCTGTAGAATGGTATAGACTTAGTGACGTATTTTTATAAAGCAGGAATAGTTTGAGAAACCGGAGGAAAAGACCGTTCTATCATTGGGAGACCATTCCTATGCGAAATAGAGTGAAACTCCTTTGAAAAGTACGTATCTGCGATGTGGATAACAGGGAAAAAGTTCGAAGGAAAAATCAGGAGTTGTATATGAAAGTATTACAAAATTAATTTCAAGTTAAGCCTGAAGACGTTGTATCACATGAAGTTAAACGCAATTCAAACGATAAAATAGTACACTAAAATGGTTTTCAGAATGGACTGACAGAATTTTATAAAAATATTTCAATCCCGACCAGTATCTCAAAGTATCCGATTAGTATTTGAACAGGTGCCTTTATTCAGGAGCACATATGCACAACCAGCTGTTTGCAGGCTTTTTTTCTCACAAAGCAAAATTGTAAAATGTATAAAGCACATCTTCGTCAAAAAGCGTCAGAATTTAAACATAGATTATATCTACAAATATCAATAAACTGAGCAAGAAATCCCTCCCAACACAAAAAAATAAAATAAATAATCTACCGCCACATTGATAAAAGTTCATAACGTGGTGCACTTGGAAATTTATTTGGACACACCAGAGCCACAGAATGTTACAATGGATGTATCTGATTAATGAGAAAAAAAAAAAAACATTTCATGTCTAGTGTTCGAGTAGTTTATTTAACGCATCGCAGCATTATTCGTGTAGCAAACAGAGATGAACTGGTAAAAGCGATGTGTTCTGTATTTGTTTGGCTGGTAGAGCACTTTGGATCGATGTCCAGCACAGAGCGGTGAAAGCAGATTGGAGTGCGGCATATTTGCGGCGCTAGCAGGTTGGTAATGGCCTGCAGCTTTTGAGGCCGCGGTGGCTTCTGCGGCGCTAATCCTAGGCCGTGCCTCTGACACCAGCTAATGGAAGAGGCCGCGGAGGCCAGTGCAGGCGTAGGCGTAGGCCCAGCCCTCTGAGCTGCTGCTGCCGGCTGTTTGCTGCTTTACCCGCTGTAATTGCGAACATTTTACAAATGCTAACACATACGTTTGGTCGAATTACAAACATCGCAATAATTTCCTTTTAT
This sequence comes from Locusta migratoria, assembly GCA_026315105.1. Classification (NCBI taxonomy): domain Eukaryota; kingdom Metazoa; phylum Arthropoda; class Insecta; order Orthoptera; family Acrididae; genus Locusta; species Locusta migratoria. The sequence continues at coordinate 434,636,900 of CM048747.1, forward strand.
GCTCGTAATTATCGTGTTTCAATTAGAAGCAACAAGGAATATGTTCAAATGTTTGTAAACATCTTGGACCAAACTGCTATGGTCGTTAGTCCCAAGACTTATACAAACTAGTGAAACTAACCTAAGTGCAAAACACATGCCCATGTTCCATGCCCCAGGGAGGACTCGAATCTCCGACGGGCGAGCGACCACACGCTCCGCAGTAAGGCGCCTTTGAACGCTCGGCTACTCCACCGCGTCAAGGAATATGTTTCACGTTAAGTAAATATACAGGGCGATTCTTGAAGATTTGCCAGTACTGTAATAGTTCATACGAACAGAGGTCCGCAAATGTTTAGTTACGGACTTAGGGCTAATAAAAGATTTTTCCTGAAATTTATTCATCTCGCTAGTATGATGCTATCGCAAAACTGTACGAGGTTAAAGTTAAGCACGAATTCAATTTATTTTGTTCTTATTCATCTGGTGAATCTAATAAAAAATGTCTCAGACGTATATCTACAGTAGATTGTCAGAAATTGTGTAACAGTTGTAACAGTTGTAAATTGTCGTAGCTGTGTTGGGAAAATTCCAGAGCTCCAAGCGCTGATAGAAAGTACTGAGGCACAAATCGTTATAGGTTCTGAAAGCTGGCTGACGCCTGAGATAAATTCGGCCAAATGGTCTTCAGAAAGGATAGAATAAATAAAACAGAGGGTGGCGTGTTTATTGCTGTTACAAACGGTTTACCCTGCAGCGAAATTGAGGCAGATACTTCCTGTGAATTGGTCTGGGTAGAGGTTATACCTAACCACCGAAATAAATTAATAACTGGATCTTTTTATCGGCCCCCCGACTCAGACGATGCGGTTGCAGAAATGTTCAAAGAAAGCTTGAATCATATTTCAAACAGGTATCCGAAGCATACTGTTATAATCGGTGGCGACTTTAATTTACCCTCGATATGTTGGCATAATTACGTATTCAAAACCGGGGGCAAATATAAAACATCGTCCGAACTAGTTCTGAATGTTTTTTCTGAAAACTACTTCGAACAGTTAGTTCATGAACCCACTAGAATAGTACGTGGTTGCGAAAATACTCTTATCTCCTAGCAACAAATAATCCCGAGATAGTAAAGAGCATCAAAACAGATACAGGGATTAGCGAACATCGAGTTGTAGTGACTGAATATCGAAATTCCCAAATGCACCAAAAATAAACGAAAAATATATCTATTCAATAAAGCAGATAAAAATTCGCTTCAGGCTTTCCTGAGTGATAGTCTCCAGTCCTTCAAAACTAAAAATGCGAGTGTAGATCAGTTGTGGCTTACTTTCAAAGACATAATATCAGTTGCTATCGAGAGATTTATACCAAATAAATTAATAAAAGAGGGGGCTGACCCCCCGTGGTACACAAAACAGGTTAGATCACTGTTTCAGAAACAAAGAAAAACGCATGCAAAATTTAAAAAGACACAGAATCCGCAAGACTGGCAATCGTTTACTTGAAACTCGCAACCTAGTGCGGACTTCAATGCGAGAATCTTATAGTTGTTTCCACAACGAAATCCTGTCTCGTAATCTTGCAGAAAATCCAAAGAAATTCTGGTCATATGTGAAGTACACTAGCGGCAAAACACAAACAATACCTTCACTACGCGATAGAAATGGTAATACTACCGACGACAGTACTGCTAAGGCAGAATTACTAAACACAGCTTTCCGAAATTCTTTCACCAAAGAAGACGAAGTGAACACTCCAGTATTCAATCCAAGAACAGCTGCCAGCATGCGAAACTTAGAAGTAGATGTTCCTGGAGTAGTAAAACAACTTAAGTCACTGAACAAAAATAAATCTTCCGGGCCAGATTGTATACCAACTAGATTCCTCTCAGAGTATGCTGATGCAATAGCTCCGTACTTAGCTATCATTTACAACCGATCACTCAGCGAAAGATCCGTACCCAAAGACTGGAAAGTAGCCCAAGTTACTCCAATATTCAAGAAAGGCAATAGGAGTGATCCCCAAAATTACAGGCCTATCTCATTGACGTCGATTTGCAGTAGGATTTTGGAACATATACTTTGTTCGAATATTATGTACTACCTCGAAGAGAACGACCTATTAACCAATAGTCAGCACGGATTCAGAAAGTATCGCTCTTGCGAAACACAGCTTGCCCTTTCTTCACATGAAGTGTTAAGTGCCATCGACAAGGGATCTCAAATCGATTCCATATTTCTGGATTACCGGAAGGCTTTTGATACTGTACCCCACAAGCGGCTTCTAATGAAATTGCGTGCTTATGGAATATCTCCCCAATTGTGCGATTGGATTCACGATTTCCTATCAGAAAGGACACAGTTCGTTGTAATTGACGGTAAGTCATCGAGTAAAACAGAAGTGATATCTGGCGTTCCACAGGGACGATTTAGGAGATAATCTGAATAGCTCCCTTAGACTGTTCGCGGATGATGCTGTCGTTTATCGGTTAGTGAAGTCAACAGAGGATCAAAAGCAACTGCGAAGCAATTTAGACAAAATTTCTACTTGGTGCGAGAATTGGCAATTGACACTAACAATGAAAAGTGTGAAATAATACACATGACGACTAAAAGAAATCCGCTAAACTTCAATTACACGATAAGTCAGTCAAACCTTACGGTCCTAAATCCTACCAGATACGTAGGAGTTACAATTACGAACAACTTTGACTGGAGAGAACACATAGAAAATATTGTGGGGAAAGTGAACCAAAGGTTACGTTTCATTGGCAGAACGCTTAGAAGATGCACCAGCTCCACCAAAGAGACTGCCTACATCACACTTGTGCATCCTCTCTTGGAGTACTGTTGCCCCTTGTGGGACCCTCACCAGGTGGGACTGACGGCAGATATTGAGAAGGTTCAGAGAAGGGCAGCTCGTTTTGTTTTATCACGTTACGGGGGGGAAAGCGTCACGGAAATGTTGCACGAATTGGGGTGGAAATCATTAAAAGAAAGACGTTATTCATTGCGGCTAGATCTGTTTGCGAAGTATCAATCACCGACTTTTACTTCTGAATGTGAAAATATTTTGCTAGCACCCACTTACTTAGGGAGACATGACCATCCCAATAAAATAAGAGAAATCAGATCGAAAACGGAACGATTTAGGTGTTCTTTCTTCCCGCGCGCTATTAGAGAATGGAACGGTAGAGAAAAGTTATGAAAGTGGTTAATGAACCCTCTGCCAGGCACTTAAATGTGATTTGCAGAGTATCTATGTAGATGTAGATGTAGATGAATTCCAGATATTATACGAGTAAATTCCAGAGATTATACAAGTTTTCCTTTTTTTTTTTTTTTTTTTTTTTTTTTTTTTTTTTTTTTTTTTTTTTTTTACCTTCTATTAAGTATGTTGGCAACCGTTAGTGAAGGGTTTCAGTCTTTCCTAACCTTGAAACGAGATACTATTCTGAATTTTCCACTGAAAGAACACAATAAGAACCGTTTATAAAGTCAAACCATATAGTAACCGTCGTAGTGTGCAAGAATCCCCTCCCCCCAGTGATGAAACCTTTCTTGACAGTGCAGGCGTAGTTAGGAGTCCGTAGACGATGGTGTAGGGGGCGTACGGGTTTGCCGGCCAATACTGTCCATCCGGGATCTGGAAGTAAGCTGATCCTTCTTTAAGCCAGACTTGTGTGCCGACGTGTAGGTATTCCTCTTACCTGTGTTGTAGTAACCGCTCCCAATGATGTAGTCCCTGCGCAGCTAGACAGCACACTGAAGTACTGGTGGAAGTTCCATTAAAAGAGCTGAAACTAACAACTATGAGTTTACTGATAATTCTGAGAGAATGTTCCTAGGAGACAGTTGCAGACGAGATCCTAACACTGAATGACTACAGAGATGCGCAACCGTGACCTCCTATAAACTTGGCACATCTTCGGAAATATTCGTAAGTGTTCGGTACAGGCATTGTAAGTCATTTATCTATTTAAACATTATTAAAGAAAACGAAATGATCGGCTCTTCTTCTGTTGACTCCTGGTCTGCTACTAAGGCCTGTTTGCCACCTCAGCATTGTCAGATAAAATAATTAATGAAGATATTAGATTCACGCGGCGACTCTAAAGGACAATGCCACGGAGGCAGCGATATGGAGCTTCCGCTACCCCAACTCTTCTGCTGGCACGCCTCGGCCGTGGGAACTACAACGGCTCCTACTGTCGCAGAGTTGTCTAGCCGCTCCTAACTGGAGGTCCGAGGCGAGGCAAAACAAGACTAGGTCCCCCAGTCCACTTGAAAATTCACGTATTAATATAAAAAGTAACTTTTGAGATTTGAAGGATACCCAGACAAGAGGCACTGGACAGTCTAAAAACATAGCTTTAGAGATTTGGAGGCCCGAGAACGAGAGGCCAAGGGCGCTCCAAAAGTAATAAAAAAATTAAAATAAAATAAGCCCTTTCAAGGTGTTTGGCGCCCCCTCCCCCCCCCCCCCCCCAAGACGAGAGGCAAGGGGCTATCGCCCCCCCCCCTTTCTCCTAATAAACTTATCTGCTTATAAAATTCTGAAATAAAGTAAGACAAACATTTTTCCTTCACATAGGAACCCTTACAGATGTTATTGTATTAATAAAAACATATTATATATATACATGTGGCGTCTGTTCCGAAAGAACAGACATCACTTCTGATCCTGCAGTTGTTATTATTTAATATTCATAGAATATATGACATCAACTGCAATTGGGCAAAGCTGAAATTGTGTACCCAGCCGGGGTTCGAACCCGGTCTCCTGCTTTCTAGGCAGTTGCGCTGACGCCTACACCACTGGGGACACGGTGATCACCGCACCTCCAAGGACTACCTAAGCACGCCTCCCGTCACATACAAATTCCCAGCTTCGCCCTGCCCACGGTATTCATATTCTATGAATATAAAAACATATTATCTGAGACATTCATACAGTTTGAGTTAAATACATTACCATCATTTACAAAATTAAATTCTCTTTAACTTTTCTTAAAACCTTTATGTAGCTGGCTGGAATTAAAAAATAAATAAATAAACAAATAAATAAAATAAAATGAAGAGGCAAGTATTTAATTAATTACAAATTGTCCGCAATGATTTCTTTGCTCCTCTGGATTTTCTGGTAACTACTGCAGATACATATCTATAACATATTTTATTAGATTCACCGGGTCAATAACAACAAAATAAATAGAAATCTTGCTTTACTGTAACCTCGTACAATTTTAGGATGGCTTCATATTAGCAGTGCTACTATATTTCAGGCCAAACTTTTTTCAGCCGTAACTCTGTAACTACACATTTGCTAAACTATTAAAATAACTTTTTTCTTTCGTTTTACTTTTAGATTAACATATTAAAATATCTGCAGCTCTTCGTAAACCACGGTGTACATTATTAATATGGAATGACACATGTGTATAATGCTTAAGACATCGCGCTGCCTCGCGTGTATCTGTGTGTGTATGAGTGTGTGTGTGTGTGTTTTTCATCGTCTATACAGGACAGATTGCAAACAAACTTGGCACACATCGTACTCTAACGTAGTAGGGTAAAAGACACCTACGACGCGTACTTCAGGAGAAATACGTCATAAACTAGGCTACGCGCGAGAAATTGTCCCTATATACGACACGTGAGCAACGAGTCTTTTATGATGTAGTAGTTGCCAACGAGAGCAGTTAACGACTTCCATCAATCTTCACAAAAGATTTCAATCATTCACGCTTACAACACCAATAAAATGCTGAAAATGTTTGCCAGTTACTACTTTTCAGCTGTTGATGCGGCAAAATTATGGTTCGTCATGACGTTACAGTTCATTATTTCTACACTACTAACTGTAAACGTGAGATATATTACAGAATTTACGCCCATATACGACTGAATGTACCTTGGAAATTGCATATAGTAGAATACATTGCGAAACACGTCGCTCAGTGGGACGGAATCCTGAAAACGCGGCCAAAACCCTAAGTACGTTTAATTTCCACAAAACGCATCACACGGGTGTTTCTGAGGTCGCTGATGTCGAATTTAGTGATAGAAATTGACTAAACAAATGGCGCAGGTAATATAGCAACGTGACCCTTAAAATCCATTACAATTTATTAATAATAGTGTATATATAGTATTTAGACATTAATAATTAATACACTGCCAAGGCGATTTGTTTATTACAACAAAATGACAGAATATTTGTCTCAAATATATCAGAAAAATAATTCTTTGATACCACACATATTGTAATTCAATAAACAATCTTCAAATTTGGTGATAGTATAATCAACGATAGAAGTAATACGTGTAGCTAATAAAGACAGTTGTTCTTAACATTCAAAAATTAATATGATTGGAGATGTTATTCTGACGTATACAAAATAATAGGGTGGATTTAATATCTAGTAATCAGAGTCATTGTCGCTCTCGAAGTTCTCAGAATCAGAATCCAAATCGGAATTCTCAATGGGCGATCGTGGTGCAATTGGAATGGCATGGGACAGTAACAGGTTTATTGCCTCCATTGACAACGTTTTCACATGTGTTTGTGACTGTTTTCTAATACTGTATATAAGGATCCGAAGTTACCAGAAGCCTCTATAAAACGTCTTCTAATGTTTTTACATGTGAACATTTTCTGTAAAATTCATTCCGACATCTTATATTGTCTTCGTTCCGCACTTCCTGCTCTTCTTCGGATAAGTGACCGAGGGCACTTGTAAATATTCATTATACAAGAGAAATGGCAGGTTTTGGCAGCTGATTCTTGTCAATTCGATAAGTTAATTAACACGTTGGCTGCGGTGTGGCCGGCGGCGGCCACAGAAGGCGGCTCTGGCGCGCCTCTGACGTCTTCGAGGCAGTGATCGTGTTACTCAGTCTATAGCCTGGAAGCTGAAATTCCGCGGTATATTGCGGTATATGCTACTTTTGCTCTAGTTGAAAATTCCGCAAGGCATGGTCGTTTTGCATAGGCATCGGAAGAAATATAAATAGGATAATCATGAAATCTATGCCGATTTAGTGTACGAACATTTTGTACATACCTGTAGAAACCATTTACATCTGGTAGAACTGAAATTCTTCAATGCCAAAATATTCACTCAGAAACCGAGAGTAAATTTGCATTGCTTTCACAATGACGCGTGTGCTCTCGACGAAGTTCACTTTTGAACTGACGTAACTCGGCAGGTATCGGCGATGGCGACCTCTCCTCCTGGCATTAGATGCATCAATCCTTCTCCTACACAACCCACACTTCAAAATTCCGAGAATCGAAAATTCATTTTTCTGGGTTTTTGGCCACGTTTTGCGGATTCCGTCGTGAACAATAAGCTTTGGATAGGCGATTATTAACCTTTGTTAAATGTTTCATAAAATGCGTTTTAACTATAGGCTATTTCATTACAACCTTTATTTCCTAGCAATTTCGATCACAGTATAGAAGTTTCCAAGCAACAAATGCTTAATATGTATTTTACAAGATAAAGAATAAGGCTTTGGAAAAAAATGACCCAGTCGTAAAGGTTTTAATTTGTTAGGTCTTTACTAGGAACTCATTTCGAAATACTTTTTTAAGATTTTTTTCTAATATTTCATGTACTTACCGAGACGATTACATTATTGTAAAGCGCAATGTTGAGAGGTTATGACTAAAAGAAAACGTTACATGAAAATGAAAGGCAGACTGAAATTCGCTATAGGTACACATGAAGAGAAAAGAGAATGGGGCAGAAGGCGATAACAGCGGTGAGCACTCTACAGGTGATCTGTTTCGAAATGCAGGCAGTCATTACATAGAGAAGACTGAGCACATTGGCCATATTTCTTTTTTATTTTGTTTTAATGTACTTATATATTTAAATGTATGAAATTGTTGTTAAATTACTGATATGTATGGCAATTATTAAGTGTGAAAATATGAGTAAAATATTATAAAAAATTACTGGACATTAGTGAAGTGGGCCAATCTGCCCCTACTTTGGGGTAAGTTGGTCCAGAGGCTGGGACAAATTGACCCATGTAATCTTTAGATAAGTTAAACCAGTGTAATTTAGGAAATCAAAATAAAACTGGTATTTATCAAGAAACATATTGTAATGAACATAACATTAAGTTTAAAATTGAGTTAAATGCTTACATTTTACTGTGACAACGGGAAAGCTTACATGTGTTAGGATTTATAGCGCTTTATTAGAAACCTGTCAACTTTAATCGCTGTTCACATTCAATCTTAATACTCATAAAACAGAGCACGGATTTGATTTTTAACGCTACTATGATGAGCCCAACACTTGCAGTTTATGCACTTAATCCACGGTGGTCCAGGTGTACTACTTGAAAAAGGCTTGAGGCAACTTAGTTTTTTCATCGTCATCTTATCTTGATTTCGTCTTGCGTTTTAGGCACCCTGCAGTTGATTTAGATAATTTAATTCTACCATTGCAAACTTTTCGAAAAGTGCTATTCTAGCCTGAGATATTCGATCCAATGTTTTCCCCTTCTTTTTGGTCCAATGGCAAACGTCGAGGTCAGTTTCAGCTTACAGACTTTCAGATGACTGTGTAGAATGACATGACTTTGTACTTAGCACAGCTCCTCCCCAAATTTTTCTTGGAAACTCAAACTGTTCGTTAACAGCACTCAGACTTTTCCTTTTACTTCTAAAATTGCTGTTAGCATCGCATTTTCAGAAATCATTCCTCCTTTACTTTTCTTTGGTAACTTCGGAAGTCACAGAAGTGCCGTGGCGCGACGTGGCATGGACCCGGCGAATGTCTGAAGTAATGCTGGAGGGAGCTGTCCCATGCGTCGTGTAGAGCTGTTCATAAATACGTGCGAGAGAGTTGATATCTCTTCTGAACAGCACTTAGCAAGGCAACTCCATTAACGAGGCATCTCTGAAGCCGTTCAGTGCTGTTGTCTGTGCCCCAGTCCACCTCTCTAGATTTCACTAGGAGCCTCCCCTGGAAAATCTAAGATAAGGCGCTTCCGGTGTGATAAGCGCTCGCTATATAAGTCGTGCTTTCGGTAAGACAGCGTTAGTCTTCGTGTGGCTGCCGCATAGGCAACAGCATTGAACGATTTCCTAAACAACCCATACACAACAACCTTCTTGTTCATTAATTTTGCGATGATTCTTGGTCCACAATGAAAAAGGCATATTGCACGTAAAATAAGATGTCCCAATGTCACGATTGTACACCTCAGCTACTTGAAATGTACGAAAAGCAATAACATCTCTGCAAATAAAGCTCTCCAAGCCAGAAACTCCTTTAACAGTACTACCATTGTACCGTACTATAGCGCGGTACGGTACGGTACAGTACAGTATAATTTTCATCTCTTGTTTTTGGTGGTCAGTGCAGGTGTATAAGTACATGTATTCCTGAGGGCATTACGTAGAATTCTAGACGTATGGGGTGTTGCTTTCTCCTGCTGAAATTGCCCAAGTTTGTCGGAATGCACGTTGTGTGTTAATGGATGCAAGTGATCCCCTTAGATACGTACATAAGTGTCACCTGTGAGTCATGCCTAGACCTATCAGGGGTCCCACATCACTCCAAGTAGAAAGGCTCCACATCATATTGAACAGCCTGCTGCCAACACGCAGGGTCCATGCATTCTTAGGTTGTCTCCAACCTATACACGTCTGTCCGCTCGATATAATTGGAAACGAGACTCGTCAGACCAGGCAACATCAAAAGTGCATTTTAGGTGTCGACGGGTCCAGGCGAGGCGTAAATCAAGTGTACATGTGTGGCTCTTCGGCTCATAAAGCTCATCTCTATTACGTTTCGTTGAATGGATCGTACGCTGACACTTATTGATAGTCCGGCATTGAAATCCGCAGTAATTTGCGGAAAGTTTGCACTTGTGACACGATGGACGATTCTCTTCAGCCGTCGTTCTTGCAGGATCATTTTCCGACCGCAGCACTGCCGGTGACTGAATGTTTTACCGGTCTCTTGCAATGGTCCTACAGGAAATTCCCCTCTTCATTGTTAATTCGGAGATGTTCTCCACCGACTGTACGGCCTAATTCAAATTCACTTAAATCGTGATAACTCGCTATTCTAGCTGACGCAACTCTTGCATCAGACATCTGTGGTCTTATAGTGGCATCGCCATCCCTTCCAGTGTCGACATATCTCTGCATACGTGTGTCTTTAACGGCTTCTTTCACTCTACAATATTTTAAGCACTCTTACTGTCTTACTATTTTAATAAGTCACAGCTAGTAGACGAAAGGATTTTTTTTTATTTTATTTTTTTTATTTTTTTTTTTTTTTTTACAAATCCAAGAGGCATGAGGCATCTACTGTGGCAGGTTGTGGAAGAAAGGGGTTTCTCAAGGTATCTAATTTACTGTTAAGCCCATGCATTTGGCTTTATTAGTGTGGGGCATTAATGAACTTTACTCTCAACGCTCGAAATGATGAGTCCAACCCAGAGGTCTGGGACGCTCTTGACGTCTTAATTCAGATGTAAGCGAGGCAACAGATACTTCATATAATACCTTAGACAAATGATTGTCTCCTGTGTCAAAAGGTATATTGTTTCAACAACTGTCAAAATTTTGTGTGCAGTATAAAATTTATGTAAATCGTATTTGCAATATTATGTGAGTCGTGGCAGGGACGTGCATGATCTGCTAGCAATTGAGATATTAAACCAGCAGCATTACCAACACACTCCTAAGTGAAAACTGTGCGCTCACCCGTCCTGAACCACGTCTTCCACTCAGACTGCGGCCAGCACAAAACAGTTGCTTCGGCTTTCCCGCGGAGAGCTTCGTCTGTGTTACGCCTTAATGGTGACGATTAGTATGGGTTTACGTTAGAGAAAGGTACCAGAGAGGCAGTCGTAGCATTGCGCTTGATAACGAAAGCAAGTCTGGAGAAAAATTAAGACACGTTCATTGGATTAGTCGACCTTGAGAAAGCATTAGACAATGAAGAATGGAGAAAGATGTTCGAAGTTCTGAAGAAATAGGGGCGTTTTATAGTACTTACAACCACGAGGGAAGAATGGGACTGCAACAACAACTAAAAAGCTTTAATTTTAAATGTATACATATTATAACAGTCATTCCGCCGCGTCTGTCAGTCTGTCTGTCCTCGATAAATTAAAAACTACTTAACAGATTTTCATACGGTTTTCACTAATGGACGCTATGATTCATGAGGAAGACTTAAGTTTATAATTCATTAAGGGAGTGGATAAGAGTGGCGAGCAAAACTACGCTAAATACAACAAAAAATACTCTTATCAAAATATATGTGTTTTGTAACTTACGAACAGTACAGTTCGTGTGAAAATTCGTTTATTCTCTCATAATATGATGCTTACGTGATCTCGTCATTCAGACTTTAATAACGTTCGGGACATGACGTCGTGCAATATTCAAAACAAATACAAATACGTCGTGTCAATTTGACATCAAATACAAAGATACAAAGCTCATAATTACTCCTAAGATCGCAAAAGTAAAGGTAATAAAACATCAATTAATCATCACTCGGCCACAGACTGGTAGAACAATACGTCAGAAAAAATGGAGACATATGTACTCTTTTACCGGTGCGAAGTAGTATAAGTGTCGGACGTCGTCTTTCATCGGAAGTGTTCAATATACAGGGTGATAAAAGCAGTTTACAAACTTCGACGACGTGTATACGGCATCCACAATATACTGAACAGGAACGTAGGTCGGGAAATCTTTTTATCTTGTTTTGGTTCATACTATCTCTTTCCAATATATGGAAAGCAATATAAGAGATTTGTTTAATAATAAATGAAGAAGTACTCGTAGTATCGGCACATGACATTCTCGTATATGGTTTTCTAGTCAATATGTTTTGTAATCATTCTACTATACAGATCTCGGATAAATCTGTAAGTTTCTTTCATTACTCTGTTTACAATAAATGACTGAAATAAAAGAAAGGTTCCAGAGAAGAAAGGAAATTCCATGCGAAAGATGTCGACAGTAAGTTTCGCTGATGACATTGCTTTCCTCCATGGAAGTGAGGAAGAATTTCAGTTTCTGTCGAATGCTTTGATAGTCTAATAGATATAAAATATGGACTGATGGTGAACTGCAAAAGCGGAAAGGTAATGAGCTGCATCAAAAATGAAAATAGGGAAAACATCAATATTTGTGATCAAGAAATAGGCGAAGTGAAGGAATTCTGCTATCTTAATAACCTATGGCAAACCTAGCCAGAAGTGTTGCACAGACATAGACGGTATTAATGCCTAAAATGAGTCCATTAGTATCTGTCATTAATGTAAGGAGAAATTTCTGAAAATGTACATTTGCAGTGGAAGTGAATGGAAGAGAATCGAAACATTTCATATGTGGTTCTAAAAATAAGCGACAAAAATTATGTGGACTGATAACCATTGAAAATGTAATCGGTAAAAAAAGGGATACTTTAAAACCTTTGTTATAATTATGTCAAACGTTGACTTTCTTTAAACGGCGACTAGTTCGAATCCTCATGAACCACAGACATTGCCGTGGTAGGGTGGTTTATATGACAACTAGCTCTGTCAATGAAGAGGAGATCGAAGAAATGTATGAGGAGATAGAAGAAATTATTCAGGCCATTAAAGGAGACGAAAACTTAATTATAATGGGGGATTGGAACTCGATAGTAAGAAAGGGAAGAGAAGGAAATTTAGTAGGTGAATATGGACTGGTGAAAGGAATGAAAGACGAGGTCGCACTGGAAGAATTTTGTGCAGAGCACAATATAATCATCACAAACACGTAATTTAATCATCATGAAAGAAGGGTTACATTCGTGGAAAAGACCAGGAGACATTAGGAGGTACGAGATTAACTTTATAATGATAAGGCAAACGTTTAGAAACCAGGTTTTAAACTGTAAGATATATTCAGGCGCAGATATAGCCTCTGACCATAACTTATTTGTAATGAACTGTCGATTAAAACTTAAGACACTGCTAAAACGTTGAAAACTAAGGAGTTGGATTCTGGACAAATTGAAGGATTCAGAGGTGGTTGCGAGTTTTAAAGGGAGCAATAGGAAAGAATTGTCTGAAACGGGGGAAAGTAATACAGTATAAGAAGAATGGGTAGCTTTGAGACATAGTGAAAGCAGCAGAGGATCATATAGGCAGAAGGACAGGGCCTAATATAAATCCTTGAATAACACAGTAGACACTAAACTTAATTCATGAAAGGAGAAAATATAACAATGTATCATGTGAAGCAGGCAAAGAGAGTACAGAGTCTGAAAAATGAGGCTGACAGGAAGTACAGATTGGCTAAGCAGGACTGGTTTGAGGAGAAATGCAAGACAGTAGAAGAATTTATAACTAGGGGAATGATAGATACCGCTTACAGGAAAATAAAAGAGACATTTGGTGACAAGAAAATCAGCGGTGTGTATATCAAGAACGCAGGTGCAAAACCAGTACTAAGCAAAGAAGAGAAAGCTGACAAGTGGAAGGAATATATAGAAGGCTTGTACAAAGGAAATAAACTTGAAGGCGGTATTCTAGAAGTAGAGAAAGATGAGATAGGAGATACTATACTGCGAGAAAAATATGACAGAGCACTAAAAGATTTGAGTAGAAACAAGGCCGCTGGAGTAGATGATGTCCCGTCTGAACTGCTGATATCGTTAGGACTGCCAGTCACGAACAAATTGTTTCAACTGGTATGGAAGATGTATGAGACAGACTTCAAGAAGAACATAATATTTCCCATTCCGAAGAAAGCAAGTGCAGACAAATGTGAAAACTACAGATTGGTTTAATAAGTCATGGTTGCAAAATTGTAACACAAATTGTTTACAGACGAATGTAAAAACTGGTGGAATATGACCTTGAAGATCAATTTGGATTTAGGAGAAATGTAGTAACACGCTAGACAATACTCACATTACGACGTATGTTTGAAGATAGATTAAGGAAAGGAGAATCTACGTTTTTAGCATTACTGGATTTGGAAAAAGCTTTTGACAATGTTGAATGAAATACTCTTTTTCAGATTCTGAAGGTAGCAGGGGTAAAATATAGAGAGCGAAGAGTTATATTCAACTTGTACAAAAACCAGACAGCAGTTATTAGAGTCGAAGAACATGAAAGGTTTGCAGAGGTTGGGAAGGGAGTACGAAGATTAGATGGGTGGATCACGTAACTAATGAGGAGGCGCTCAACAGAATTGGGGAGAAAATGAGTTTCTGGCATACACTGACTAAGATAAGGTATAGGTTTGTGGGTCACATTCTGAGACATCAAGGAATCGTCAACTTGGCACTAGAAGGAAGTGAGTGGGGTAAAAAACGTAGAGGGAGATGGAGGGACGAATACAGTAAGCATATTCAAAATAATGTAGATTGCCGTACGTATTCTCAGATGAAGAGGCTTGCACAGAACAGGGTAGCATGGAGAGCTGCAGCAAACCAGTCTGCGGAATGAAGACAAGAATAACACAACAGTTTCAAACCATCAGGTTCAGCTTCACTCCAGCCTATTTCAACTGCACTATATATGCTTTTTGGCGACGGTAAATATGCATATCGGTTAACGCAGGAAATAATCCTCTCAGACTACCAAACCAAATTCATATATAACGCAGTTACAGCAGAAATGTGTTACAGAGAATTGTTACAGATATTGATTTGATGTCACCAAATGCAGTTCTTCCAAGGGGACTCACGGATCTTTCGTGAGTACGTGCGTGGTGAGCATGGGGCCCATGGGCTAATGTAGTCTTTCTTCCATCTTTCTTCCCTGACTGATAACCTCCGTAGTTTACTCCTCATATGCGAACCAAACAACCCAACAAACAACAACCTTTTCCTCCCTGGACTGCATTTCCCTTCTCTTTCCCTCCTTTCCTATCCTCACTGCTTCCACTCTTCACCGAGGGACTGATGATCTTAGCATTCTCCCCCCCAGTCCAAAACAAACAACGAACAACAAATACAGTTTACAAAGAGTGGCTTGAAGATGAACTTGATAGTTCGAAAGTAGTAGCCATATACAGAAAGTACAACTCTGGCAGCATTATGATAAATATTTTAACAAATTGAATGTTGCCGATTCTGTCTTAAATCCTATTGGAGATATTAAAAAAATGTAAACTCTGACAGGAATAAGGTAGACTGTATTGGAACACATGTTAATAGATCCCGTAATACGCGCTATGGTACTAGAGCAAAAAGAAGAGTAGTGCAAGACAAAGATTGGAATAGATTTCCAGAATAACTGAGAACGAAAGGTGAAAATAGAAATAAGAGGTTGCTGCCGAAGAGCAATTTGTGCCGAGTATGATCAAACTAGGCATGAGCCTGATTACAGAATGTGTTTCTAAATAATGTAATGAAAAGAATTTAAAGTTAGCATATGCTGATTAAATACTGAGGGTAAACACTATATGTGTGAATTAGATAGGATTATGGCTGTAAATACAACCTACTAGATTCTGATCAAAAATTATTTATCATGATTTAGAAGTGAGGCAATGGAGTGAGTTCTGTGATTGCATAATCAATGGCGCCAGTACGTTGTTGACGGAAGTACGTGAACTGGAGATGACGCGGTAAATGAAGAATAACAGTTTTACATTGACAACGTGTTAGCAACGTTTGGCTGCAACCTGAATGTTTATTTATTTACAAAATAATCACTTTAACGTTGACAAAACTTATGTACGTGAAGTAGATGACGACCAAAAATAGCGAATATAAACCAGTGGATAAATCGTGTTTTATCCTTGCACTAGATAATCGAACTTAAAGATAACAGCTAGCGGTGCTCTTTACACCCTTGTCGTGTCGTATTCACGAGGAATATAAGTACCACTCTCGGAACCCTTTGTATGATGTCGAATTTTCCAGATATTTTATTTTATTTTATTTTTGTCGTGAAAGTTTACAGAAAAAATAATTAAGATCGTCCACGTCTTGCTGTGGCTCACGTATGGAATTCATTGAAAATAAAATAAAATAAAACTTTTGAACATAGGTTCACCGATAAAATAAGTCAGTCAAATCAATGGTTTGCTTTGTGTTCCTGTGGTTATGTGGTTTGAAACGGATCTTTTATCTCAGAAAGTCGTTATTGAAAAGCCTGTGGATTGAATGGATTTGTGTTTCTACTACTGTACAAGTAAGTCAAGCTGACTGGGGGAGCAAGTGACATTTAAGTGGCCTTGAGTAAAGCAACATTTTTTTGTAACATCTTGTCTATTTATTTCGCAACCTTAATTTGCCTCCTTCTCCCATCCATCTATCTCCTCCTGTTATTCTCCCCCTTCCTCCATACTTTTTTGTGCGTCACCTCATTCCCTTCCTTCTTTCTTCTCTGTCTTTTTCATTTCATCTTTGTTTCTTTTCATACCCTCTTCCTCCACATCTGTACTTTTTCGCTTTCTCTCATCGCACCTCTCTGAAATTACACATGGAGATCATTCTTAAAAAAATTCGGTATCGGGAAGAAACGATCACAAAGTTATTCTTACGCAATAGTACGAGATAGAGAGTTAAAATACTATTGAATTGAGAAACGTATTGTTTCAAACCGTTTAAAACCATTAAAGTTTGGCTCTTTTCATGCTGATTATCAGGCAACCCGCAATACCACACAGCTGTTCATAGATTTCATAGTCATCAGTATCACCAATAGGAATGAACGGAATGAATCCCGAAACATCTAGAAGAGAACTTTGGTCAAAAGCAATAAGTCTGTAAAGGCTACACAGCGATAACACTCCTCAGTTACTGTTTTAGGCGAGAAATTATAAGGAGGATGAAATACAAACACGAACATTGAGTGACGACTTGAGATATGGTAGTCGGTCTGATATGTCAAATTTGATATAATTTAGATTGGAAGAAAGCTTTTTTCAACAGAATGGCTTACGATTCCTTAACTTCTCCTCGCGAATAACAACTTCGATAAACTTACGGGTATGCAGCCAGGTATGATATTCTACGTCGGCCGATATTTCGGTAGAAGACCACCCTGCCATTTTCAAGGCGAAACTGCAGTGAGGAAGCAGTGTGTGACAATGTTTAAAACTTCGGTAATAATCATCAGTTCTCATAGGTTGAGGTCGAATTAGTTTTGTCCCTCTGTTTGTTGACAAGTGAGAGATGAGGATTCAATGGTGAATTTAAGCAAAATTCTCCATCCCTATTCATAAGGTTGTCAGCTAGTCTTATTTCAATGGCTTCCTTGATAACACAGTCCCATTAATTGGAAGAGCATGCCAAAATTTCCGTTTTGTTGTATTCCATAGGGTGTCACGTTGATGCTCAACACAACGATCCTCAATAGTTCTAATAGTTTGAGCAACATATGACATGCCACAGCTGCATGGGATACGGTAGACACCCGCCTTGCGCAAACCGAGATCATCCTTAACGGATCCCAACAGTGCCATAATTTTAAATGGTGGACGAAACACACATTTCACATTGTTTTTACGCAAAATGCGGCCAATCTTGTTGGAAGTGCTGCCAACATATGGCAGAGAGGCCATTGACGTGGGTGCCAACTCTGTGCTGACATCACTAGCCCAATGCACATGCAATCGACAACGCAACGCTCTTTTAATCAGCCCTTCACTATAGCCGTTTTGGCTAAAAGTGACCTCTAGATGGGACAGCTCAGTGGGTAAACTTTCCGGGGCAGAAGTGACGTGAGCCCTATGCACTAAGGTTCGAAGAATTCCTTCACGTTGAGCTGGGTGGTAGCAAATGTCAGTTTGCAGATACAAATCACTATGAGCGGGGTTCCTATACACAGCATGTCCCAACTTACCATCTGCCTTCCTTCTGACGAACACATCAAGGAAGGGAAGGCAACCATTCTTTTCCCCGTCCATTGTGAAACGGATGTTGGGGTGGATTGAATTTAGGTAGTCCAAAAAATAATTCAAGTTCTCATTATCATGAGGCCAAACAACAAAAGCGTCGTCGACATATCTGAAAAATAAAAACAAAAAAACAAAAAACAAAAACAAAAAAAAAAACCACGCAGGTTTCAACGCCGCTGACTCCACTGCACGAACATCCAGAATAGTGAATGTACAAACCATCCTTAACAATCACCGAGCGTAACCGGTCAGCTCAGGGACGAATTATGAAACAGAATAAGTCCAAATACAACCGAAAAACTGGTATTTACAGTGGAGACTCAGAGGGGGAGAGGGAGTTTGTTTGTTTATATTTTGCTGTAATGTATAATGGCTTGTATGAAGTAGAGGTTTGACAGTGTTTTCTTATAATGTATTTTCTCTTCGTAGTATTTCAAGTGTGTTTTACACATACTATGGACTTATATATCGAATAATGGCATGCGGTATTGCTGTATTGTGGTCAAAGAAATATATCTAAGAAATAGTGTACCACTTTGAACATATCTGAGGAATAATTATTCTTTATTTATATTTTGTTTTTTGGAATTGCAATATAATCAGTTCACCAATACTACCTGAAATTAAAAGATTGAAAATCAAAATTGTATTATGCAAAATTAGCTTATTGGTATTAAACATCTTCGGAAAACTGTAAAAGAAATTACGCCTCCGATAAAAAAACGAACGTCACTAAAATGCAATTTCACGAAACGTTGCTTTCGTGTGACAATTTTTACGTATCACTTGAACAGTACGCAAGGCAGAAGTTGGTAGCATAATTTTCGTTCTTTACTTGTTATTTCTTTACTTGAGATTTCAGTACGCTATAGCATACGGAGCATCAGGGTTCTGAAATATCCTGCTAGCTTTCACCTCTCCACGGCGACACACTTCATTGCCTTCCTTGTATAATTAATACTAAAAATTGGCAATTCAATTTTCGTGTTAACATGTTTATATAATGATACGAGGTACAAAGAAATACTTTCATTGACTCTTGGTGCAGCTTACATTCTCAGTGTTTGAACAATAAACATATCAAAATCTAATGATACGCAGCGTCAGGCTGAAATTAAACATTGAGTTGGGAAAAGAAGTCACAACGAAAGAGTGAGGGGATATATATATATATATATATATATATATATATATATATATATATATATATATATATATATATATATATAAAGAATAACCAATAAGACTTTAATATCACACACAACATTATGTTTGCATAAAGAACTTCAGATCACGTTAATGAATGTATTGATTTATTTTGATGCGTGCTCTTATTTAGTCGCAGAGGTATTGGGTACGGAGGGAGGCTAAATATTTTTCTAGTGATATTTTAATTAATTTATGGTTACAGTCGTATCTCCAAAAGAAATTTCTGAGTTATTTTACAAGACTTTACAGAAGATCGAGATGAGCCGGCGGCAACTGTTGTGTTTGTGTGCTCGGACTGGGTAGGTGGAAGCTCTGGTAACGGAGGCGTGAAAAAACATTGAGCGTGTTAACCGTCATATCTGAAAAAATTGTGAGTGATTCGTTAAATAATGTATCAATATGATTCCACTCTCACCACTGATCACGCCCTGATAACTTTTTTCATACGCTCAATCGAGAGGTAACGAGTAAATACTCGGGTTCACTCGTTAACAACTTTCTTCAGAAATCATCGGTAGCGATAAAAAAAACCAATGATACACTCGTAACCGTAGATGGCTATGACACGATAATGTGTAACTATGCATAACTATTAGACAGAGCTGAAATGATAGTTACGATATATAAATATTGGTCAACTAGTAGCAGACAAGATAAGGTTATACTACAGCGGTACTATGTTGCAGGTGTGCTGAGAACCATCACGTCAGGGATCTGGGGCAGTCGCTCTTTCACCCCGATGTGGGCGTTACCAGGAGTGCCAGAGAAAACATAGGGGGCCGTAACTGGATTCGCTTAGCAGTGACTATAGCACGGCGCCACAACTGTCGCCCCTCCAAGTTTTTGGTACAGTTACTCATGAGCAGCATCCAAAACTAATTTTAAAATTAAGGAAGATCTTTGGTGACTGTAATAGTGCTTCACGTCACATTCAACTGGTTTACTATACAGTATAGTGAAGTCACAGACAAACATTTCTGAACCTTTGTCGTTATAATTATTGTGCTTGAAAATTCTTTCCACAAGTCTGCACAAGTACTCATCCTTCCGCGCGCATATGTGTGATTTGCTATGTACTAAAACTCTAGACTCCGTCTCACACAGACCTCGACAGGCCCGTCGGGAACCGCCCGCCCGCCAAGTCCGCCTCCGCCCGAAGGCTTAACCGGATGAGGTATGGAGGGGGGCGCGGTCAGCACCCTGCATTTGCGACCGTTTTGTTGGGTTTCTTGACTGGAGCCGCTACTTTTCAGTCAAGGAGCTCCTCAGTTGGCCTCACGAGGGTCGAGTGCAGCCCGCTTGCCAACAGAGCTCTGCAGACCCAGACGGTTACCTATCGAAATGCTAGCAAAGGTCACCAATGCAAAACTTCGGTGATCTAACTGGAACCGGTGTATAACTGCGGCACGTCAGATGTCTGATTTGCAATGTGCTACTGTACGATAATATCGAGTAATATTCATAAAGATGGAATGTAATGTTTAAAGGTTGTGTATATTACATTCTAACGGATAAATATGTTTTTAGCCTATATGGTGTTTGGTGGGAGGCGTTAGCTGAAATATTATGTACTAACTGGGAAAAATGGAAAAGGCGCATTATGATAAAAAGGGAATAAAAATTAAATTAAAACAATAAGAATTAGAACGACTGTAAGGGTGAAGATGGGCGGCTTCTACATTATAAAAAGAAGACGATGTTACCTTCAGTAACTACCATCTCGATATGCACTGATGGTAGGTCAGGGATCTGTAATCAAATATTTTATAATGAAAGGTACACACCGTCGTGATCGGGAAGTGGGCGTATTAAAAATCTGTTAGTGTGCAATGGGCCGTTGGCTAAATTTTAGTTGCGGGCTTCGTGTATGCGGTTGGCAAGAATATAACACAAAATGGAAAAAATATTCGAACTTCATTTTAATAAATAGCTATACAAATTCGACTGCAGGTCCTGTAATCATCCCTATCTTTGATGGTGGAAATATTGGAATAGAAAAAAGCAATGAAACCGATTTAACAATAACTGCACTGATCATTATTAGCCGTAATGGCGTCCAATTCCTTCACACTTCAAGTTCACGCCACTCGCGTGGAAAAGGGCAGTTAAAAGAAAGATGACTGGCATTTAAAATTTGATATTAATGTATTTCATGACCAGGGGAGAGGTGTATCGAATATATCTTATCTCCATCAAGGCGATACAAAAAAAAAAAAAAAAAAAAAAAAAAAAAAAAAAAAAAAAAAAAAAAAAAAAAAAAAAAAAAAAATCGCTGTTCTTTCTCTCCCACAGTAAAACAAGGGAAGGTGGATCACAGATACTTTAATGGGAGAGAAAGAAGAACGATCTTAGCCTGCTCGAAATTTCTCTGATTCATGAAATTAATTTTTTTTATTTATCTACGATTTATATTGTGTCGTTTCAAGCGTCTTATTTAATTAAAAAGGTTCTATTTTACAGTGTTTACTATAACTGTTCCAAATTAACATAAAATCGCCATCAATAAGTAAAATTTGTTTACAAGTTTTCGAAAAATAAACACAGAACGACGCGCATTTAACGATCAAACTATCTCCTCTTATGACATTTCTTACCCTGGGGGTGTACTTCGGCCGTAGTTGTCAAGGGCAGAGATACTGCGGCGAAATCTGCAGCTATCGCATATCTGCAAAGTACATTGAAATGAATTTACTTTGGGTAGCACTTTAGTCCAGGCACAGCGGAACTGTAGGAATATGACTAAGATGCTTCTTTTGATTAGTCAACCAGCAATTATCTGAGGCGCTGCTCTTCAACGTACATCCGTACATCGGAGGGCTGCTATTGTATGAGTTTCATCCAAGTTGTGAAAACTACGATTTTCTTTTCTCACAAACGCAGTGAAACTTCTGTCACGTCTCAATACAGTCGTAAACATTTCTCAGAATGATGACGCCATTTTTCCACGGTTGCTGTGAGAGCGTCTTTTGGAGTCTGCTTTGACGACGAAATTCGCTGATGCAATTGCAGCTAACTGGCGCTGCGTTTCTGTGTTGAGAAACGGCTACCATGTATTGTCCATTGTGACAATAGATAAAAAGGAGGTCCCATTATGACGTCATCACGCGTTTCCATTACCTGACAACAGGCCTTAGTGTCACGCTTCAGAATTCATGGCACCCATCTGGAAGACACATGCTGTATTTTCAAGTCCTGGTGCAGGAATGTGTGCACCGATCCCATGACTTGCCAACACAGGAAGGCGATGTGTTCCACAGTCCGACATTCCTCCAAAACAATTTTTCCTCACTTGATCATATCGTCATACCTGCTGGTTGTGTTGTTGTGTTGCTATACTACGTTACGTTTTTCCTGAACTTCACATCCATTGATGCACATTGGAAATCCACGAGACCAATATTACATGTCTGACTCTAGAGGTACCCACGCCCTCCTTGGCCAATGACTCACCCCTCCCCCCCCCCAAACACAAAACTGTGACCAACCCCCGACCCCCACATTTGAGATAATAGATTCTGGATCCCTAGTTTATTATGTAATAAAATGGTTTTGCCCTTTAATATTAAAGTTCAGTATCTTTCATTTCATGTTTTGTAAATTGTTTCATAACCCCTCCCCCAAGCTGACCAAAAGGACTCACTTTTCATCCCTCCCCCCCCCCCCCCCAGAAATTTCAATGACGCAGTTTTATCATGACCCCTCCTGTTTCCTGTGGACACCTCTGCCTCAAAAGTGTTGAAATGTTTGTAGAGCTTATGGGACTTAATTACGGGGTCATCAGTCCCTAAACTTACAAACTACTTATGAACTACCTTATACTAAGGACGTCACAAATATCCATGCCCGGAGGGGGGTTCCGAATCCCCGACCGTAGTGGCCGTGCAGACCGTGACTGGAGCGCCTCAGTCCCTTCGGTCAACAAGTCCGGCTCTGCCTCAAACTGACAATGAATGTCAGTAATTGGCACACCAAGCAAGTGGAGGAAACGAATAATTAAACGATGTCCGTGTACCGAGAATGCAGCCAAGTATCAATAATAATCCTAACTCTATCCGCTGCCGTTTGATGCTGCCGTCTCCATCACGCAATCACGATGGGTGTGAGCGTAATTTAGAGAATCCACATGTTACTATCTGAGGCCAGTCCAGAAAAAAATCGGTGGTATTGTAACTTGAATGGACGTCGAATAATCTCACTTCGTTACTCGACTTTTCATTTCGATTCATCGTAACACTTTGAGATGTGTGTCTCTATTTGTGTGGGTGTCTTTACTAAGTGTGCGTGTTCCGTTGACTGCGACGGTACTCAACTTGTAAATTCCCACTTGTTAAAATAGTTATAATTAATTATGTAACTTTTAGATATCAAAGTGAATCATCATATTTTTGACAATTAAATTAGGGCCGCCACCATGTGTATAAAAAACATGGAAAATTACTATTGTTATTATTATTTTTTTATGACCTCACTTGCTCGGTGGCGTATGAAATGGTCAAACACATTTACTTTATAAATTCCTAACCAATATCACAATGAGGGGAACCAGCAATTTAACGTAATTTACTCGACACACTCCCACGTTAACTAATATCTGTTTGCCCCTCCAAAATTATAAATCATAGGGTAGTTTACAATTGAAAGAGTATACATATTTCAGGGGCAATTTATTTACCATAACAATTCATCCTGGCACACGACAAAGAAATCGAAACATTACACATACTTTGAAAATAAGAGATCCTATTCGCAAAAGTTAAAGAAAATTGACAATTAACAACATGAAATAATCGTCGCAACAAATGATTGGCTGAGTCAAGGGAGAAGCAAACCTTTTTCAGGAATAAAAATTATCCAAATTATCGCCACAAATGTACAAACTCAAAGGGCAGATGAAGTTTCCTAATTTGAACAAGTATTCCCATTTACGAAAATACAGAGAAATTCCTTCAAAAACAGCAGTATACTGGCCCTAGCAATGATTCAGGCGACACATTACCAAATATTTGGAGCAGAAAGGATTCGGCAGCGGCAGGTGATGACTGCAGACCAGAGCTGAAATAAAAAACGACTGTTTTCTCACTTCGTTCTGTGAAGCAGAAACGATATTTAAACTAACAGCCACTCTAGCGTCGGCGCTGCTAGACAGACAATAGGTTCGTTCGAGTGGCCCAAAAGCTGATAGTTCCTGACAGTTGCTGACGATTTGGAAGGCCTCTACTGCGCATGCGCGCTTTTTGACAGTTGCCAACTCCGAAGCCAACTCGAACGCTTATTTCACCTGTTTCGCATATTGGCCACCCATAGCGCTATTTGGCATCTTTTCTCTCTACCAAATACCAATGTTGAAAGTGAAGTTATGACTGGCGATATGTTATGCATTTCTCAATTGAGAAAACTATTTAAGTCGTCATGAAACATTTGCAATTTACTGTTAAACCAAAGTATAATAATAAAGATTAACAAGACACATTTGCCTGCAAACCGTGTATCTGTCGAGTATAAAATTCGTGTGACGAAACTGGGTTAACTTGCGAGTCGCGATGTTACCAGACGACCATTCCATCAAAACATTCTTCTTGAGAAAGCTCACGTTGACGTGAGGTGGCGGACCGGCGACGGACAGTGTGCATTCCGCCATTAGAAATACATTGTGGATTAAATTCTGATCATAAACTTCGACAAAACGCAAAATATACGTAAACATGTCTCTCCATTTATAAATAATGTAGCCAGTTTAACCTGACAAAACCTCATACAAAAATGAAGTAAATTAGGATAGTTGTGTGTGAAAGGAATATTTGGTAACATACAACTTCATATGCATTTTGTCACATTATTATGAGTTACAATAAAATTTAAAAAATGAAACATACAAAAATTTGCAGGTGTTTTGCAAGAATTATCATCGTACATGATTTTCCCAGAAGTTACACATTTAGTGTAGAAACGCCCACGTTGGCATTAATAGATTTCTATAATATATAACCACAAGGAGAAACACGGAACAGTAATTGTGAGACGCTATAGTGGCACATATGTCGGTTATAAAAATCTATCACTGCTAATGCCTGTTGTGAACTATATTATTCTTATGTGTCAATCACTTCATTTACAGATGGCACAGAAAATCTCAGTAGGACTATTTTTACTTCATTTTCAGGCGAATATATCACAATCCAAACTGTAAAAACATACGCATTCATCTTTAAATTCGTGTTATGAAAATTTCCACACCTTTCATTTATAGTATGTATGGGTGTAATAAAAAGGGGACGTACTGTATTAGAAGGCCACATAAGTTGAAAGAATGCCTGTCTAATATACAAACTCAGCCTCAATCAAGAGAAAATGGAAGACTTGGAACACAAACCTCTTCGTAAATGTGCAGGCTTGTCTTTTGGCCGAGGCTTGTTAAACGCTTTGGAGTTAGTCAGAAAACAGTTTGACGAAATTCCTCTGACTTAAACTTTCGGTCGCCAACTATCAGCTCCGCCACTCGAACACCAGATTGGCCAGTCAGATATCGTCAGCAAGAGTCAGAAGTGCCACTCGAACGCCTCAAACTGTTCCTGACCGTCAGCAGCGCCACTCGAACGAAGCTAATGGCTGCAAAATTTTATACAGCGAGCAGACAAGTCGATCGTAGTGTACTTGTGGAACAGTGTTGACAAGTGCAAATCACGAAGTCAAACTTGCCGCACAAAATCTCAATATATGCGCGATCCGCAAAGTGCGAATGCTCAAAGTGAGACTTCCAAAATATGTAAGTCAACTGTGGCCGCCGGAAGCGATCCTACAGGACAAAAATCAATCAGACAACACACAAATAAACCGCGAGAGCTAAGTCGGTCCGCACACCGCGGAGACCTGCCAGTGAATCCCCGAAAAAATCTTTCTCTCTCCCAGCGTTCCTGGTCGAACACGCGACCGCGCCTACGCGGCCAGAGCGCTCCAATTACCACACACCGCTAATAGCCTGCCAAATGTTATTGCAAGAAGCTGCTGACAAATTACAAAACTGTTACAGTCCTAAGCTTTGGCGAATCACACAGCACTCTGCAGACGCCCCTACAAGCTCCTCCCATACGAACAAAGTTCCCACAGAGACGATACCGTACCCAAGTCTACGACCTCTCCGGAATTTTCGAACGTCCTCTTTCGTTCTTAGGTCTCAAAATACATTAATTTTATGACCATAGGCGCCAAGCCTCGCTGGCCCAGACGACCGACTATGCGCCCAACAAACCACTTAACATTCGCCACGCAGAAGAACATTTCTACAACCACCCACCTCGCCAGACTCAAAGAAACCGCCTAGGCATTCATAGCCATGAAAAGACACGCAACTTTCGCGAGGGTGCTATTCAGATTTCTGCAAACTTCGCCCTGAAGGGACGTCCGATTGTGTTCTAGTGGCGACAGTTAGGTGGCCGACCTGAAGTGCGTCTCCAGAGCATTATCCTGTTCTACCTGTGATTTCAAACAAAAACTCGCAGGTAGCCGTGGGCAGCCCTCGTCAACCGGTTTCTCCGTCCACTGCCCTCCGACCTGAGCTCACAGGTACCAGGCCATGAGGCCATGACAGGAGGCCCTTCCATCTACAGCCGAGTCGGCAGTCTCGCAACAGAGAAGTTGTACGAAGGCAAATGCTCAAACACGTAAACTTATGGACACCAATTTACCAACTGTCGAGGCTACGCGAGAGAAAGCACAACAACCGTCACCTTGCCGTCGCCAGCTTGTGCAATGGACAACAGATATCGGAAAGAATCGTAGAAAACTTCATTAAGAAACTGCTACAATTAAGGACATTTCCTTAGATGAAATGCCCAAATAGAAACAGAAGTGGTATCAAATCTAAATGAAGATTGTGTATCAAAACGACACTGAACTTCCCCTTCTGCCCAAAGACAAAAAATAATGGAATAAAATATTGACTACATGTTACTGCCACCTCACAAATTTCTTACGAGTACGCTTAATGAGTTGCTGCAGTAAATAAATAACACGACTCCGAGTAGAAGGCCTCTTGCAACAATGGTCGAAATAACGGTGTAATTTGACATATTGACTTTGCGGTACAATACTCAGACAATAACAGCTGTCATGACAGCCTTCGTTTACACGATTATTGTTGAGTTTCTCTAGTAAACTTATTTACTTGCAATATAGCTCCGCACTAGAGAGCTCGCAAGTAGCAGATTTTGTTACCTCAAGAGTGTCACACTATGAAGATGTGGCTGGAAGAGTTTCCAGCCAGTGTGTGGACACAGGACGGCCGCTAGGGGCGCAGTGATCGCGGCGCGGCGGCTGGGTAACTTCTCCCCGGACACTGGCGCCCACGCCCCGAACTTTCTTCCCTGAGTCAATTACATTCCCTGCCTCCTCTGACCCCCTCCCCCACTCCATTCCCACACTGCTGAGGAAGTGGCTCGGCCTCCATTAGGGG
This sequence comes from Locusta migratoria, assembly GCA_026315105.1. NCBI lineage: Eukaryota > Metazoa > Arthropoda > Insecta > Orthoptera > Acrididae > Locusta > Locusta migratoria. Next base: position 434,664,429 of record CM048747.1, read on the forward strand.
CCTGACACGTGTCATCTGTTTGGCTTCGCCCCGGCCGGCAGATTCCTGCTTCTCGCCCGACGGGTTGAAAAGCAGAGAAGCACTGTACGGTAGCCAGAACTTGGTTTCATCTGCACAGCCATTCGTAGTAAGTTAGAGGTCTTCTTGAATGATGGATCCACTACGGCATTCTTCCACTCGTTATTTTATTTTCCTCTGCAGCACTTCACAGAACATATGTCACGCCAAAAGTAACTATACTACACTCTGTATTAAAATCAACGACCTTTCAGTGTATGTGACTGCAACAATTTCCTGATACGTACTGTAGTCTGACATGTATTTAGAAACGACATTTCACACTCCACCGTACTGAGGAAAGATGCTTGTAGGACGATGAAGAAGCAACTGAGGTAGTGGTTAAGTAAATAAATGTTCAAATGTTTGTATAGTCTATGGGACTTAACTACAGGGTCATCAGTCCCTAAACTTACAAACTACTTATGAACTACTTACGAATTAGGACGGCATGAATATCCATGCCCGAGGGGGGGATTCGAACCCCCGACCGTAGTGGCCGTGCAGACCGTGAATGGAGCGCCTTAGTCCCCTCGGCCACCGCGGCCGGCAGTGGTTAAGTAAAGCAAATCAAATATTGTGAGAGGTTTAGTTTGTTATATTTGCAGTCAGCTAAAGAGATCGGCAAGACGCGACGGAGGGAAATCTACTTACCTGCAGTGGCCAAGACCCTGTAATGTTATTCAGGAAGAAGCCGACTAGAATGCAATGAAGTGCGTTTAATTTTGATTCAGATTCCGATTTCAGACATCAACAATAAACACTGTACATCGTTCTGTATTTTCACAATACTGCAGTCATTGAGATTTGTATCCTGCTTCGTTCAAATTACGAGAGCAACAGAGGAAGTGACCAGCTAAGTTCTGTAATGGAAATAACGGCCTGTCTACTAAGACGCACCTGTACAAGCTGAAGAAGTCTCAGCCAAGAAGACCCTACACGGTTTAGAGGAAGTGAGTAGCTGGTTCCAATCATTTCAATATCAAGGAGGCAACATCACGATAAGCTTATTTGGAATCAACCCTTTGGTTGGAATATCAGCTATGTACAGTATAAATCTCTATCATCTCATTGCAAAACTGCTTTATCTCTTCAACGTGTCACTGGTAAAAGGTAATTTTAGGTGGCCACGAACCGGCGATGCTAATGTAGTGGTAAGGAAGTTCTGTTAATAGACAGAGAACTGTTAAGAGTCAAAGAATTAAAACAACTAAGATTTAATATTAACGGAGGGACGTTCACGAGAAACACACACTATTTATAAAATGCACCAAATCTCAAGTTTTGAAGATATCGCAACGAAATTTTGTATTACGTTTTACATGAGATTAACACCTTTACCTAAATATTTCTTTTATTACATATATTAAACTTCCTTTTTAATGAACTTTAAATAATTATTTTCAAAAAAATTATATGTTCTTCCATCGCAGATATTATTCAACAAAATGTTGTTCAAATGTTTGTTAAGCTTGAGAGACTAAACTGCGCGGTCATAGGTCCCTAAACTTACCAACTACTTATGAACTACCTTATACTAAAGACGACACAAACATCCATGCCCGAGGGAATGGCTCCGCGCATCGTAGCATAGCTCCTCACTGCGCTCGGCCGCTCCGCCGCGGCTATTATTCAACAGATTTCTATAAAATATTCTCTATTTCATCTCTTTGTATGTATTCAGCATAACTCAACAAATTTATTTGAATAGATAACGCAGGAGATTTTTCGTAACTATTTCCTTCTAACTCTGCAAGTACGATTTTAAAGCCGAGCTGGAGTAGCCGAGCGGTCTGGACCGCAACGTTACGGATCGCAAAGCCTTGCGCGTCGGGGGTCGAATTCTCCGTCGGGCACGGATGTGTGTGTTGCCCTTAGGTTAGTTTAACTCAGATTAAGTACTTTGTAAGTCTAGGGACTTATGACCAAAGTAGTTTGGTCCCACAGGATTACAAACATTTGAACATTTTTGAATAATTTTAAGTTCATGCATAGTACAAGCAAAAATGGCAAAATTTGCTCTTCAGACAACGTTTATTGGGTTTGTAGAAATAAAAGTACATAGTTTCATAACTTTGGTCTTTTAGAATCTAAGGAAAAGATATATAAACACTTTAAAAACGATTTAAAGAATTGCAGTATAAAATTCAACATGACGGTTTTTCTTATGTCAGAAGGCTCCACATCTGAACTTTGGATCCTCTTTTCCTTCAAGGCTTCTCTTCCGGTTTCTTCTTTTCTTTATCAGGTCTTCAACTGACTTTTCACCTGCTGACGAGCGGTGTAAATTTATTTTTCTCAAGGCGTCTTGAGTTAAGTTTTTGTATTTTGAAGCCCATTCTTTCTAATACCTTCATCCTCCCGACGTTCCCATGCTTAAGTACAACTGGTAGACCAGGCGGCAGGTCGTAAAAAAAGAGGATGATCTGCAAAGTATTCGAACTTCATGAAATTTTAGTATGTTGTATGTATGTTCTCTGTGGAGTAGAATCTGAATTTTCGAACTTGAGGGCCCTGTTGCAGGGGCCGAAAAAGTTTGAAATTTTTGGCCTTTTTTTACTATTTGACATAACTTCTAAACCATGCATTTTTCGCGAAAAATACCTATGAACAAAGTTAAAGAGCATAAAATTAGCTATGTATTTCACTGGTCAAAAGTGTTTTTGATCCACTAATGACTGAGATACAGATGTTCAAAAGTACAGTAATTTTCTAAAATTACCAAAAATAGCTCAAAAACTAAATATTTTGCTCTATACTCCAGTAAGGCTAAACCTAAAAAATTAAAAAAATCGGAAATATTTGATATAAATGGTTTTATTGTTTTAATACTCCAATAATTACCTAGGTTTTTCTCCCTCGGCACAGTTGTGCATAAATGGCGGGGGGCAAAAATTTACCCAAATAAGGGGTATTTTATCGTTTTGTGATTATATCTCGAAAATGACTCACAATATTGAAAACATAGTGTAATTATAAGTTGTAGGGCATGAAATTCTGCATTAAATGAGACCATCCGAATATTTTTGGGACCATCCATTTCCATACTAGTGCTCTTCAAAATTAGATCCCCTCTTCCATCAGGAGGAGCAGATTTTGCTTCACTAGAATATTGTGCACAATGCGAGTGAGCAATTATCACAATTTCACAAGCCAACGATTTCAATAAGAAAACCCTCATTACATTACTGATGTCTTTAAATGGAAGCCAAGGGAATTCAGGTCAAACAGGCAATGGAAGATGCCGATCTCCTGTTAGTGGAAAGGGCTATATCAGAACCTAAACAACTTCGACAGTGTCGTCATAACGGGAGAAAACTTTGATTTTTTGGTTTTGCTGACAGCATTAGCTTCTTCTAAAAATAGCATTTATTTCCAGAAGAGTGTATTCGGCCAATTCCTGTAAATTCAGCACTCAAGATATTCTCTTCCTCCGCGAGGTGAGTGGGTGTGACACCACTTCAGCGCCCTTCGGGATTGGGAAGAAGAAGATAATGCATGTTTATGAGAAAAACCCCTTGCTTTTAGACGAAGCTGTTGTCTTCAAAGACCCTGATGGAACAACACACCAAATTTCTGAGGCAGGAGAGAAGTTTCTGATGATACTGTACAGTGGAATCATCGGCGCACATGAAGTGGAAGATCTGCAGTAATAAGTTTTCTCATCCAATGTTTCTGTAAAAGCGAATCTTCAACTGTCTAGACTGCCATCTACAAGTAACACCGCCAAGTACCACTCCTTCAGGACATACCTGCAAGTACAAAGATGGTTAGGGAGCCCACAAAAATTACCGTCTGCTTGGGGATGAAAACTGACCAAGCATGGTTAGTACTGTTCATGGCATTTGCCATTTTTTAAATTTATACCATACCTGTGTGCTGTTTGTCGACTGCTCTACTTTCCAATATTGTTTTACACTATGTTAAATTTTTTGATTATACTGGTGTGATACCCATACCACAACCAAGGATGCTACTCCAGAGCACATCCTCAACATCATTCGGTGCAAATGCACTACATGTTGTAGCACGGGGGCCTGCAGCTCAGAGTAGCTGGACTCGTGTGCTCTGCCATCTGCAAGAATTGTGTTGGTACTGCAGACTTCGATGAAGAAGACACTGCAGCTAAATGCGAATAACAGGAAAACTACTTCGACGAAATTGCGGCGCAGGAGGAAGAAAACAATGACGATACCGGCGACGGCGTTGCCATCAATGCCCGAGAGGTCACGGCACACAGATAACTGAAGATCATTTTTGAGTGATTGAGTTTCAGTGTATTAAAACATATTTTATTCTTCTGATGTTTTATTGTTAGGTTAATCATGCTTCATGTAATCAGATTAATGTATTAATCATAGTTACTTTCTATATTTCTATGAACCCATTTGTTGTATGTTTTTGTACATAAATATTATTCATTACTATTTTTAACCACTGCACAGAATTTACCATTGAAATCGGAAGGACATTCTCATCAGGAATCTGGTCAGATTGGACTATCAAGCAGAGTCTCATGTGAGTCATGTAAAGTTATGGCGGACTCATTCCTGATCGTCGTATCAGTGGTAGTGTATTACCTGGATGGATTTTTTCTACGTGTCCACATTTACGGGCACCAAACAAAAATTACACAGAAACGTAGACAAATAGAAGTTATAGGGAAACATTGATTTTTGGAGCTAAAAATGTTCAAATGTTTGTTAAGCTTAAGGGACTTAACTGCGGGGTCATCAGTTCCTAACAAACTACTTATGAACTACCTGATACTAAAGACGGCACAAACATCTATGCCCGAGGAGGGATTCGAACCCCCGTTCATAGAGGCCGTGCAGACTGTGACTAGCGCGCCGCAGACCTCTCGGGCACTGCGGCCGACTTTTAGAGCTATTTTTGGTAATTTTAGAAAATTACTGTGTTTTTGAACATCTGTATCTCAGTCATTACTGGGCCAAAAAACACTTTTGACTATTGAAATATGTAGGAAATTCTTTTGCTCTTCAACTTTTCTCGGGGGTATGTTTCGCGAAAACGCATTGCTTAGAAGTTATAAGCGAAATAATGAAAAAAGGCCAAAAATATCGAGGTTTTTCGACCCCTGCGAAGTTAGCACAAGGTCCGCGAGGTCAAAAACTCAGATTCTACTTCACAGAGTAACTACACACAACATACTAAAATTTCATTAAGTTCTGATTACTTTCCAGGTAAAAGTACCTGAATGCTGGACTATGATACATAACTTGCAATTCTGACAACTGAAGCAGATGACAATGTGGTTTTAGGTCTTCGTTTCCATATGAGTGAATTTAGAGACAGTGCAGGGTCGGTCACGAAACTTAAATCATGCTCGACAAAATCCAGTCTACAATTTGGGAGCGTCTCTACTTCTAGTTACTTTAAGAAGTTTGTAAGCCTAGGGACTGGTGAAGAACGTAGCTAAGTCCCTTAGATTTACAAGCATTTCAACAGATGTTCTTATTTTGGGCCTACCCTCAATGCAGATTTTGTTGTTGTTTCTCACGTCTTCTATACAGTATTTTCGGCAAATGCAACTCATCAGGTTAAAACATACTGTTTGTCCGTGGCTTTCTTGAATGAAGAAAAATTTCATTAACACAAGGCAAAATAATTATTGCTTTTTTATTCTGTAATTGTTTTTCGTGATAGAGAGTCTAAGGTAATCTATAGATCCAAATAGTATATGTCACAGCCTTCTAGATGCATCCCGCGCAGATTTGCTTGAGAGTAATTTATGGAATCATTGTTCACTGAGCAAGTCGATGATTGCAAGTGGCTCTGCAGAGACCGACTCTTTTCTAGAGGTCGTTGTCCTGTTTCCCGTTGACCAGAGGGCGCGCTGATCTTCCGTGGGCGTGACCTTTCAGCAGCGCCGTACGACCGCGACCTCTGGTGCTGCGCCCGACGCCCACCGCTTCAACTGCTGTTGCCGACTGTAGCAAGTGAACGTGCAATCCCGATATTTACGATACACCGAATGTCGTTTCATTAGTATCCGAAGTTCATATAAAGTGATAAAATGTATTACGCTGGTGCAGGCCTTGTCTATGCCATATCCTCGTTATTTACAAAACAATGAAGACCTTCAGATTCTACAATTGTTGCAATTCATACGGCGTGACTGTGTAGAGATCATATTCCTGCTGTAATAGTACAAAGTTTTAACGTGCTTCGCTAGGTCTTTAGACGTATCTCACAATTTATCTGCCTATAGCTGTCCTCCTCTAAAATTACACTTTTTTCCTCCTTCTTTCCTACATTCAGCATTAGTCATGAGTTCACAATAGAATATTTTGAAGCAGCTGCTTTAAGATCCTAAATCAAGAAGAGAGTTGTCCAAAGAAGTTGATAATAGCCGGTCGCCGTGGCCGAGTGGTCTGCGGCGCGTCAGTCAAGGTCTGCACGGCCGCTGTGGCCGGGGGTTCTAATCCTCCCTCGGGCATGGGTGTTTGTGTTATCCTTTGGTAAGTTAGTTTCAATTAGTTAAGTAATTAGTGTGTAAGTCTAGCGACTGATAACCACGATTTTTGGTCGCATAAGACCTCACACACATTTGAACATTTTGTTAATAATTGGGAATAACTGGGATTTAAGCGTTTCTCATTCGCTTGATAACCAGAGAGAACTTACCAGAGAACAGTGCTCTGCATTGCTACATACAAAGGATAGTAATGTGTAGCGCTTCCATATTCCGGCAGTGGATAAATACTCCCCAAATATGAAACCAGGTGCAAATGTACGTTGTCAAACATTTTAACACAATCATTTCTCTTTTGTAGAAACGAAAAGAATTTCCTGTACGAGTCCCAGGAATTTGTCTCCAATAAGAATAAAAATACAATTTCAGCGATCTAGGCTGATTTTTATTCTTATTGAACACTCACTTATCGTTTCGTAAGTGTGAAATTGTGTAGAACGTATTTCATTCTTCATCAATCACTTTTGTGTTTTCGGTTTAAAGCTGTTAAGTTTTTCTTGATTTCTGTTTTATTGCTAGAATTCTGTTGAGGCCTCTACATGCATTAGTGCGAAAGAAGTATTGGAATACCTCCTAATACCAGGTCGGACCTACTTATTCCTGGTAAACTGCAGCAGCTGAGCGAGTATAAACTCTACAAATCGTTCTACGACCCCTGCAAGAAAATCGAGGCATGCTGCCTGTATTACCGGCCACAGTTCTCAAGGTGTCTCCGCTGCAGGACTATTTGCACAAACAAGGTTTCTCCATTATGAATCGTAAATCAGTACTGATAAGTAGGCAGGATATAATGCATATTCTGACTTATCAGGAGACTAAACATAAAGTAAAAAATTTTCTATATGAAACTTATCAGTTCAATACATTTTTAAGCAGCACATTGCCATAATATACAACTTTGTGAATAAATACATACATTTATTCACCAAGAGGTGATGGAAGAATCCATTTATAAAATATAAGCGTTATTTATCCCTCAATATTGATACATAAAAAAACAAAATAACACTTATTCCTTAATTCGCCTTCCGTTTGAAGTTTTCATAAGTTCTACTTCAATTAAATAAAAACAATTTTTTGAGCACAAGAAATTGGTCACTTTAGGGGTACTTACCTCCCTAATTGTCAGTCCCTCTGCAAATACCTAGGCCGATGTTCGTCTTTTATCAAAAGATATCTTCATACCAAGCATCATTAAAATCGCTTCACTAATCTCTAAGTTATCGCGATTTTTCCATTTTAGCCCCAATTTTGGTGGTACCGTTTCACTCCGACGCTAAAAAATTAAATGTCACATAGTTTGTCATGTATTATAACACATTCAAATTTCATAAAAATCGGAGAGTGACACTTGGATAGGTTTCGTTGTTAGTGTAGAGAAGCAGTAAAAGCCGTTTTTGAATGTTCCAAGCCCATGATAGCTGCCCGACCGCGGTGGCCGAGGGGACTGAGGCGCTCCAGTCACGGTCTGCACGGCCACTACGGTCGGGGGTTCGAATCCCCCCTCGGGCATGGATATTTGTGCCGTCCTTAGTATTAGCTAGTTCATAAGTAGTTTGTAAGTTTAGGGACTGATGACCCAGTAGTTAAGTCCCATAGACTCTACAAACATTTGAACATGATAGCTGATACATTGTATGCCAGTTCCACAACAGAAAAGCATGGCTTGTAAACATTTTGATGGAATTGTTATTGTATTTCCAAGTCAAATTTATCAAGATGTGTGAAGAGTATGACAAGGAAGTAAGTGTAAAATGTAGGTCACGTCCAGAACCTCTAGTTTCTCTGTAGAAACTGTCATAGTGGAAACACTTAACGGGATTACGCTTACATTTGTAGGGAAAAATTCGGATGATTTTAGAGGAAGCAGTTAAGGAGTAGTAAACAAGTATGACTCTTGAAACAACGTTGAAATTAGCGAGAAATGTGGGAACTACCCACTGTGAATAAATATAAACTGCTGGGCTGAGCCGTCTATAAGTGGTTTTCTACGCGAAATACGCGAAAGATCAGACTGTCATATATACCGGTACCTCTACAGCAGTGGCAGCTGGTGATAATGTGCTAATGTGCTGCAGCACACTGTAAATATATTACCAAAATTATGCCATTTCTCTTCGAATGCAAGCGAGAAATCGATGTTAAATTACATCCTTTCTCTTGGAATACGAGCCAGACATCACAATAAAATTATGCTAATTCCCTTCCAATACGTATTACAATGCCAGTAATAAGGATGAAAACGCATTTTGGAACGCTCTCGCCGTGATAGCTGGAAGCCAGCTCGGTGTGCTGAAGAGGGATTCAGCTGCGCTGGCACATGCGCAGAGAGGCGGCGTAGTCGTCTGTTCTCTACTGCGCATGCGCAAACGTGACGTCAGGCCTGGCGGATGATGTGTGCTGAGACCGACTGCAGCACGGGATCAATATTTCTCTTCGCGTTGCGTGTAACGGTTGCGGAAGAATAGTGTATGACGAATATTGCGGCATACAGAGACAAATAGCGCAGTCGTCTTGCGCGTTGTCTCTCAAATCTACCTGTGTGAGGCTAGTATTCAAATACCTCTGAGTCTAAATTTTTAATTTCTCTAAATAAAATTAATATTTTTTAAACGTTATATTTACTACCTGCAGTGAATACATGCAGTCGGCAGCGCTGTTATAGATTCCCCTTAAGGTCTTACTCTCAATACAGTATTAATTGATATTTAATTAAAGGCAATCATACAAAGGTTGACTTTTTATTTTGTTTCCTGTTTATTTTTGTAATATTGTAGCACACTGGTCAAATTTTGTACGAGCCGCCACTGCTCTACAGGTTGTAGTGCGTCAGTCTCTGCGTGTGCCACAGTGAAACTGCCAGTTGTTGTCATGTCTGGCTGGGCGCTGCCCCTCAGTAAGAGAGGGCTGCCGGCAGTCGAGAGCCCACCAATCAGGCGCGCCTTGTTTACAGGCGCGCGCCTCTGGCGGCGGCGGCGTGAATCACGTACAGTAGCGGTAGGTGAGCCAACACGGAGTGTTGCTGTTATCTGGCCGAACGGCTGAGTTATGGCCGCGCGGGCACGTTATTGATGGGCGCGTGACGGCCCTAGCCGTGCCGTGCTGTGCTGTGCTGTGCTGCAGGCGCCGATTTTTTGCGACGTTTCGCGTCTAATGGGGCGTGAGGACTGCTGCCTGTCATTCAGGCTGGCCGTGTCCCGTCGCCAAACTATGAATGGTGTATCGCAGCCACAGGTTCCGCTTAATCTGGAATCCTTTTATATTCTCTCTCCTCTTTCTGGGACACCTAGTGTACTACAACTGTGAAGTATTTGGTCAATTTTCCTAGTCATGTAATTAGTGCTTATGTGACTGGTGCTGCAGATAGTGGTATTCTTTGGTTATTTATTAATGATGAAAATATCACTTAGAATTACACGTGAATTCATAAAAAATGCTTATGAAACCGTTACATTAATGTCAACTTACTCAACACGTGGGGTAAGTTGGGATACACACTGGGGTTAGTTGACATGATTAATAGGTTCAGAGGAATAAACGTAATTTAGTAACTACAAGACTTTTATTTCAATAGACTGCCAATAACAAATAATGGTGTGCATACTAATCAATAATATAATATTATTTAGTAAAAAATGAATAAAGATAATTTACATGAAAAACGTCAAACGACAACTCTAGGTCGAGCAAGGAAGTAAATACATTGCGTACTTAAAATCGCGGCATTATTGTTTTGACGATTTTGTTTCTTTTATACCAAATTGTGTCAGGAATGTGTGGCCAAAACTTTAACCACTTGGAAAGAAACATTTCATTACTATCAACTTTATTTATCTTTCCAGGATATAGACGGTCACTATACTTCTCCATCACATGATATTGCTCTAAATTTTCTTCTTGAACTACATTCATTCTGTCCTCTCTAGGCGTTGGTGGCACTCTCATGATCGTAATGGGTTGGGCCTGCATTCCTCTCAGTGTCTGTTCTTACGGGGAAACAGAGGCTGTCCTTTCAATCTGCATATCTTGTTGTGTCTGACTTTTCATCGCCAGTTTCCGTCATTCCTGAATCATTTACCCGAGAACATCTATCTCTTTTTAGTTGCAGCTTTGGTATATAGCTTCCTTGGAGTTTTATATCTACTCAAACATCAACGACTTCGCCGGCTGCAGTGGGCGACCGGTATGCGGCATGTCAGTCACGGTCTGCACGGCCGCTGCGGTCGGGGATTCGAATCCCCCTCGGGGATGGATGTTTGTGCCGTCTTTAGTATAAGCTAGTTCATAAGTAGTTTGTAAGTTTAGGTACTGTTGATCCCGTAGTTAAGTCCCTTAAGCTCTACAAACATTTGAACATCAAGGATTTCATCAGTAAAAGCGTCACGTTCTCACGGATTTTGGTGAGACCTACGTAAGCTCCATACGGCGATGTTGGATTCTGATGCAGTGACGTCTAAGCTTCTTTTATTGATAATGTCAGCAAGTACGCCATTCTTTGTGCACTCAGCAGAATGCTTTGCACTTTCTGTCTTTCTTTCGTAAATCCTCATGTTTAACCTTGAAAGAAATGTCAAAGAAATGTCAGCAAATTCCTATCTGCATAAAACGCGAGTGAGAGGTAAGATGGCAAACGACACGTGCTCTTTGCAAGCATACCCGACAGCTAACATGGCATCTTGCCCGAACCACACATTTTGAAAAACTTGGCTGTTTCACTGTTACAGATGAAAAAAGTTTTTACGAAGTAGTTCAGCACTTTAATAAATTCTTGTTCATTACAACTTTTTAAAATGCCCAGGCAAACGCTAGAGGTACATGGAAAGTCAAGGACTTTGAGTAAAAAACGCTAGAGGTACATGGAAAATCAAGGACTTTGAGTAAAAAAAAAGTGTTCTTAGCAGAACAAGAAACATGAAATCTTCCTCTGTGACTCTCTAGGAGTTCTCAGAAGACCAAAACAACAATGGAAGGTACGTCGTTAGTGTGTTTGACTGTTGCAATACTAATGGTCAGTCCTTAGAACAGCAGGAAGCAAAAGCTGTGTGCCAACATACTCCTGATGTCAACTAGCACCGGTCTGCCTTAAAATCGTTCTGCAGTCAGTTTCAGTTCTCTCTAAGGTTCCTCAAATCTGACAACAGTCATACAATAACTTGAAATATCGTGTCGGAGCTCGTCTTCTCCATCTAAATATAGCAGCTCGATATGGAACAGACTCATCAAGTTGTTGGGAGCCTCTAGCAGGAATAGCCATGCTGCCTCTGAATACGTCTGTAATTGCGGGGTCTTGTGGATGAACTGAGCTTGTCTTTTCGATGGGAGTCCTTTCTGGCGACTTGATAGCAATACCATTTTCTGGAAATAAACACCTGTACATAATTATTTACTGTCGGCCCTAAGGACCTAGTGAATTCCATGCAAAACAGCCCTCACCTTTTTAGAGCCACCACCAGCTTTCACAGTACTTTTTTGATAACAAGCGCGTGTTCTGCGTCACACTCGAATCGTACCATCAGGAGATACCTGATGAAATTCCAACTAATCTAACCAAGTAGCGGTTTTCCATTCGGCGTGGTCCAAAAGATATTGTCACATGCCCAAGAGACTTGGTGCAGGTGATGACGTTTGGTTAGAAAGGGCACTAGGTCGCCTGCTGCCATTCCCCGTTAACATCCAAGAGCGCCATTCCTCACTTATGTATAAGTGCGTCGTATGTCTCAAGTCGATATCTGCAGTTGTTTCACGCAATGTTGCTTGCATGTTAGCCACTTTCGCTCATCAACTTCGATGTCCATAGAAAGAAGTACTGCCTGATATTTGGCACTCCCGCACATTATAGATATTACAAAACATCGGAATATTTAATTCCCTTAAGATTTACAAAATTGAATGTGCCTACTACTATCACGTTTGATTGTTCCCGTCATGCCACCATAACCACGTTATTTTCACATAAATCACCGCAGAATAAATGAAAGTCTATCAATGCACCGCCTACTTATACCTTACGTCTTCCTCTACAAAATTACTCTGGAAATGATATTAAAGTATTTGGCAGAGTCGCCTGTTAAAAGTACGTCCCGTTAATCCACGATTTTTGTCAACTTGGAATAGTGTTCCTGGAGAGATGCCGCTTTACCTCCAGGGAATCCTATTTCAGTTCTCGAAACATCTCTATAGTTTCGTGTATTGCTCGAAGCTACTCGTAACAAATCTAACAGCCGACCTCATAGTGATCCCAAAAACTTAGGCACTACTCAAGAGAATTATTCTATTTGCTGTTTGCTTTAGATTCAGCGTCTTTTCGTAAGAGCATGCAATATATTAACAGGACGTAGAGAATGCTCCACAGAACAATTTGGGGTAGAGAACCTGCTGACGGAGAACCCTACTTAAGGAGATATTACTGTCAAATGAATGTGACTGAAAAATCTTTCTTTTTTATTATTTCACACCTCCACGTGTAGTGGTGAAGCCACAGCTACCAATACATGAAAATTTTAATCTACATGACACTTTTAGTGAACTATGGCACCGTTCTCAAGTGTCATTTGCGACTTTGATTCTGGCTATAGATTTGAGAATTGTGGCAAATTGTACTAAAACTGAAACTTTTCATTTATTGGTGACTGTGGCTTGTCCACTATATGTGGCGGGAAATAATTAAAAAAATGAAGAAATCTTGTCTAACGCTTTGTCTTACATTACCGTATCGTTGTTTATTTACAACTGACATAATGTGCTGTTTACGTACATGCACAGTCTTTGTTTCTTGCAAGGAAACAAGGACGACGAAACCAGATTATTAGAAAGCCATGCTGTAGGGCTAAATGGCAACCTGTACTTGAGGTTCCTGCAACGAGTTGTACCGGAGTTATGGGAAAACATGCCCTTGGCTTTTTGTGCGAGATGTGAATGCAAAATGACAGTCCATCGGCTACTTCGGTGTGGATGTCCACGACTGTCTCAATGCTGTACTTCATGGTCGATATATTGGAAATGGGCGTCCTATTTCATGGCATGTGAGGTCACTTGATCCCCTTGATTATTTCCTCTCGTGATGTTTAGTCACCTTAATATAAGACCCCAGTGAGTACGGAGATGCCGGCCGCGGTGGCCGAGGTGACTGAGGCGCTCCAGTCACGGCCAGCACGGCCGCTACGGTCGGGGGTTCGAATCCCCCCTCGGGCATGGATATTTGTGCCGTCCTAGTTCGTAAGTAGTTCATAAGTAGTTTGTAAGTTTAGGGACTGATGACCCCGTAGTTAAGTCCCATAAGCTTAACAAACATTTGAACATTTTTTTAGTACGGAGATGGAATTTATTGCCAGAATTGTAGGTGCTTGTGATTTGAAACATAGTATGCATGTTTGTACGGGTGGATAAGAATGTCTTTCGTTGATGTCATGCTTGCGTTGAGGTTGATGCTGTCAGTTTGTAAGATTTCGTAAGATACAGTGCAAGTGTCACGGCCACTGTGTCAACGATGGTATTTGCATTTAATTGAGATGGATAAAAAAAAAGTACTCAGTCGTGTCATTGTAATTTCTATTAAGCTGCCTTCTTCGACCCAAAGTTCCTACCCCAAATTGCCCAGTGGAACATCAATGTTTTGCTCGCACTTTCGGAAACACCGAGTATTAACCAAAGTTTCCTAAAATTTTCCGATGAACCTGAAGTCGCCTTTCCTACTTAATCCACACATTTCGTTCCATTTCATATCGTTTTGTCACAAAAACAAAATTTTTTTACACGCAGCATTCTCTGCAAACAAATACAGATTAATGCTTCCTCTGTCTGTCAAATGATTTAGCTATTTAGAGAAAACTTTACTATCATGTGTACTAGGAGCACTCCTGAGGATACCATTGATTCTTATTGAGCACTCGCCATCGGGAACAGCGTTGTGGGTTCTATTACATTAAAGGTCTTCGACCTACATATCTAAGACCCGACACGTTATTCGTCTCACTGATAGTAATGTGCAGAGTTGCTTTGTCGCAGCACTGCCAGGAAGAGACTGTACGGTTTCCAGTGCGGGTACCACTTAACCCGGATAAAAGTTCTCGGCAGTCTTTTGACAGCAGGCTGAGTGGTCTTGCGACGTCCTAGAAAGACTGGAGCAAAGAAAAGTCCACACCCTGAACCTACATCTACAGACACCGACTCTAGTGCTCTACTCACTAGACTAGTATCTCTAAACCTTTTTTCCTTTGTGGAACACCAAAGTACATTTAGAACTTTCGTCACACCACTCCATGGGGTTCCCATAACATGCATTAAGTCTGTCACTGTTCGTTTATTTATTTTATACACTGGAAGTTCAAAGTTCTGATTGGGCAACTTTAAGAACGATCTGGCGATATTTTTTTTATATATTTCTGATATTTTTTCTTTGACAGATTGGATAACATTAATACATTCGTGGCACAAACGACTTACATTCACGACGTATGACTGCGTTGTGTCATAGCTGTTGACCACCACGGCACCTCATAGTCACGCCGTGATCGATAATCATGCTGTGCTTTTAAGTTAACAAAACACTCAGGCGTAGAAACATGGACAGCGCAATTAATAGGAGTCCTTCGAATATAAACAGTCCTAATAGCCTTTCAACAACAAACCACGGATTTACTGATCACTGGGCAGAGAGATGAGCGGTATGAGTCTGTTAAAGTCC
This sequence comes from Locusta migratoria, assembly GCA_026315105.1. Taxonomy (NCBI): domain Eukaryota; kingdom Metazoa; phylum Arthropoda; class Insecta; order Orthoptera; family Acrididae; genus Locusta; species Locusta migratoria. Next base: position 434,679,665 of record CM048747.1, read on the forward strand.
ATTTATTGTAATTACTTATTCGAGTTACATAATTTTTCAATTAATTAATGTGTTCCTTATGCGAGTGTCTCTCTCAGTTATGTCCAATCTTCGCGTCTTTTTGTGGTAACGGGATTGAAGTTAATAGAATGTTATCATGCTGCGGGGCAAAAATATTGTAATAAGCACTCCTAAATTAAATGACTGTAAGGCAGCCATGGGAAGTATCGAAGGGAAGATAAAGAATCAAATCGTCCATTGTTTGTCTCATACACAAGTAAACTTAGTTTACGGGCGAGTGACTTCATAAAGTAGCTGATAGTGTCGCGTAACGATCATAAGACTGAAATACAGTTGTGTGTGGTAAGTGTCAAAAGCCTTCTCATTTTGCAGTGACAGAGCTTAGTTGTAAACAGGATGCATATTCATGTAAGATTTAACAGTGCAGGAACATTGCACTGGTGTGACATATGGAACTGAGAATTAATTTTTTCATAAAAGTTGGTCATATTTGTGGAGAGGGTAAATCTGTTCAATTATTTGATTATGACAAACAGCCAAGCTCGCTTATAATCTTCAGTCAGATGACTGGTTTCGGCGGCAGATTAAACTGCCATCATCGGATCTTTCATTTCCTTTGTGAGTTGGTAAATGTAATGAAGGATCCAATGATGGCAGTTTAATCTGCCGCCGAATACGGTCATGTGACTAAAGATTGTAAGCGAATTTGGCTGTTTTACATAAAATTTATGTCATCTTTTGAGATTTGTAATTATTAACTTGTAATGAGGTAGCACGCAAAATAATCAGCCCAAGTATTAAAGGTTTATGACAAGTTTGATGGCTACCCTACTAATTCAACACTGTACAGGATGGGTCCGAGAGGTGGAGGCGGGGTATAATTTCCGTGCGGGGTTTGGGAAGTAATTGGAAAAATCATGAGTACACGCACCAGGTTTCGTTTCCAGAAGAAGGTATATTTCCAATTAAGGGATACATGAGCTGGTTCTTAAGACCTGAGGAGTGGCACCAGTGGTAGATAGGAGTTTGGCATTGGGCTAAGAGACTGAGGGTGCTAGCCCGGCAGGCTGCAGAGCGGTGAAATCGTGCTGCTCGGTCGAGAGTTGAACGCGGAATCCATCATGGACTCACTCCCCATCTTGCAGCTAGCGGACACCGAATCAAGGACGTTACACTCTCTAGTCCCTGATTGGCGGGAATCTTTTGGTAGCTCCACGTTCTGGGCTCTTTGGTGGGGGCTTGGTACTAGCTTGTTGTTCAGCACTTTTGGGGCTGGTAGTTGCTGCAAGTGCTGGTACAGAGGATTGCCAAACCAGGGTCGATGGCACCGCGCGGCCGGAATTGGGGACAGGGCAGCGACCTCACGTTGGCGCACGGAAGGTGCTTGTTGCCTTGGTGAACGTTATCTTAGTACGGAAATTTGACTTATACTTCAAAAGGAAATTAAATGCCAGTGAAAGTACCAAGAATATTTTTAAAACTCGCGACTCCTACGTGCCACTGGTGTACAACACTATGTTTCTTCACTTTGCAACTATGGATGTTACTGCCGGAAAGGGATCGGGAAGGGGGAAAGGGAGAAAGATAAGACAAATTAGGGCTATTAGTGGGGCAAATGATCATTACAATTTTGCCTTTTTTGCCTTCCTGTGACCTACTCCACATGGCTAACGTGATGTTCACTTATACAGGGTGTCTCTAAATGATACCGACGAACTTCGTGGAGTGGTAGAGGATGGCTTGAGGAACAAAATGATGTAGGAAACTCATGTCCGGAAACGTCACCCAAAGGCATCATCGAACGTCCAAATTATAGGTGCTAGCGCCTCACGACAAGAGAGCATTGCATTCATAGGAAACAGGGCCTGCCCATACAGACGCTAGCTCCATCTTCTTCGCCGGTGATCGTTGCTATCACTCTCAAACCCCGAATATCGAGAACCACATATTACAGACCCGCCAGCGGTCTGTGTGTGCATAGAACGACGCGTTCGCTGCACGATGGGTGGCCTAGCGGCAGGCGCCAGCACCTGTAATTTTGACGCTCGGTAGCGCCGATGGGTGACGTTTCCGGACACGGGCTCACTACCACATTTTGTTCCTCAAGCTATAGTTTACTACCCCACGAAGTTTGACGGTATCATTTACAAACACTCTGTATGTAGAAGTCAAAATCTGCCTGATAAGCATCAGGGGATTTTCTGATGTTGGAAGAACATGCACAATAAGAAAACATAAAAATTTGTGATTTTTTTGCATTTGACACGTCTTACTGCAGACATATTTATATCCTAATTCAGATATTCAAAATTGATATTTCACAAGGAACACGCAAAGGAGATCGCTTACATAAACGGAAGCAAGTTGACGAACTGTTTGTTACGGTACATAAAAAGTAACAATTAAAAGGAGTGGTTTAATATTGGACTGTCGAAAAATAAAAACAGAATATCTCACTGAAATGATTGTGCAGTAGCCGGTAATATGTAGGCTGTAAGATTAAGAAAGAATGTGGACCATGCAGGTCAGCATGTGCCTCTTCATCCACAATCCACAAAAGTTTTTCTAGAAAAATGACTTGGGTTGCATTTTGAAAAGAATTGTATAAAAAGCAGTATTTATGAACACTGGCTCATTATGCCGCGTATCGGAATCTACCGCCAATCGTTTATCATCCCGCACTGCCGTGCTAGCTGTTGCAGCTCACTAGTGGAACATGAAGCACATATACAGCATACGGCCAGGATTCCATTTATTTTTTTAGAAGTCTGTTTACTAGAAAATGCTGCCAGATATTCACTTTGATACACTGAAATCCATGTGACTGTTATAACAAGATTTCTAATTGAAACTTTGAGGGGTAATCGTATTCCGATCTCCCAGTGCGGCATATTTTCTACAAGCTGTCAACCGAATTGCGAATTAAGATTCAGACCATAATTTTTGGTTGTTGTCTCACTTGTTTGTCAGTTTTAGATCTTATGTGAAGATTAATAACGATATTTAAATGACGGATTAGCCACCAAGTATGCAAGACGTGATTTAGGTAATGCAACTTCATGTTGATACTCATCACTTCGTATTTCCCCAGCCAAACATTACAATATAAATTTCACCATAGGTCAAAAGTTATCATACTCATATTTTACTATATTATCGGATATTTACGTTTTGATATTGTACTAATATTTCCTGACATTATTTTATGCTCAGTACAAAACGCCCCCGGTGTAAATATTGCATGTATAGCTGTTCATTGTATTTCTGTTTTCTCAGAAGAAAGCGAATGCCGGATTATAGTTAGTAGCTGTAAGTACGGACACGCATCTGAAACGTTTACGCGTGGACATCGTTCCTACACTGATATATTACACTACCTTCTTTTTCCTTTTAAAAGTGTTCTAGTCTGTCGTGAAATGGTTATAGCGTTTTATGTCCGAGGGAGCAGTAACCTGGCATTCTGCCACTTCTGACTTTACAGCCAGCTATAAACCGACCAATTCTTCCCTTTTTTGATACTGTGGAGACTCTTCCAAAGGATCGTAACTGAAAAGGCGAGATTAGAGAGTCAAGGTAAATTTGGAAGGGCGAAGCACCGTACATAATGAACATAGCAGTTTTAAAAACTGCGGTGTGGTAATACTGTCCTATAGTTTGTATACAGGGTGGAAAAAAAACAGGAAAATTTTAATGAACTTGGTGCAGTATATACGGCAGTTAGCAGTTATCAAGATTGTAACTGAAATAATAGTGTATTACATAGTGCGCGCCGTCTAGCAAGAATACAGCTTTTTGATTCATTTATTCCTTGAACAAGTTTCATCATAGTTGCGGTATTGAAAGGGAGCTTTTCTATTTATTGTTAGGGTAAAGTGGTAAAATTTCGATATAGGTACAATTCTGATCAACATAAATTTTCGCGCCATTTGTCAGTCTCGTAGTGTCTCGTTGTGTGGCATTATAGCGTAGCAGGTTTCTACAGCTCCTCCTGTCTTTTTCAAGAATACACCACTTTGTGCTAAAGAGAAATAAATTTTTTCCCGTTAGGAGGTACGTGAAGCTACTTAGTCTAACGAGCTCTTATAAATTTTCTATTTAAGGGTGACTAGATTCTCCATCCAAAATGCAATGTTTGGTACCATGAAGTATGAGTCGGTGCCTGACGGAAAAAGTGTTTCTTATGTGGAAGGTGCCCTTAGTCAAAATTCTACTAGCAAGTGATCACAATTGTACCTAGTGTGGTACATTTTCGATCGATTTTTCTCAATTCTGTAACATTTTTGTGTGTCTATACCGAAATTTGTAGTTGTCTAATATTTGTGTCACATATTAGTTAAACATCCAAGAACAAGTGCTATAATTAAAATTACATCTTTTCTCAATGTATTTCCAGTTACAATAACATTTGTCCGAAATGATCGAAATTGGACCACCTTACCCTACTGAAATATGTACCTATAAATGTTAATTACATTTTAACAGGTTTCTGGAAATCTCACGTACTTTAGGATGATGTTGACATAAGACTTTTTTTGTTGTTTAGCTTAAGTGTGTACGTTACATTGTTATATACATATTTTGTGCACTTTGGCTGCTATTTTCACGCAATTTCAACAAAGAGGTTTCAAGTCAATGCCAGAATGTAATTTTTGTGTGAATACAATCTCCTCATCATGCCTACATATAAACCCACATAATAGTGGCATATTCAAGCTTTTAAGAATTACCCTTGCTGTACTGCAGTGCTTTTCAGCCTTTTCGAATGTGCGACCCCCTTCCGAATAAACATATTCTGGCGACCTTCTTCGAAATGAAAATATTCTGGCGATACCATGCTCCCCCCTCACCGTAACGAAACTACGTTATCTGAAAGTAGAGAAATGTAATCTTCTTTCTTTTGTTTTAGTTGTCTTTCAACTTGTTGGACTATGTTTTTTGCGCATATTTCCGAATGGAACTGAAAATATATTATGCTTAACGAGTGTTTCGCATTTCACGCTAGACTGAGAAGCGAGTCTTGCTCATTAAGAAAGGTCCCACTGTATAGACAATTTGTGAAGTAGATATTTCTTTCCAATTTATTAGAATTACTTATCGTACGAGGTTCTATTACCCATCGAGTGGTTCTTGAAAACAGTTTTCAGACTTTGCGCTTTATCAGCATTAACACGCTACAGTATAGAACAGTTGCTGATAAATTCATAATGAATGTTACGTACGTCTGTTGCTATGCCCTTCAGGCAAGAAATTATCTATCTTTCTGATTTCCATTAGTACCTCGCGATCTCCTCTCCGTCTATTTTTAAATTGTAAATTTTAAATTTGTAAATTCCTCATGCTGTTACGATCATGTTCCACTACGGACTGTTCACTCCAACGTCCAACACTGTACTCTCCGAAGACTGAACACCGAAACTCGCACGGTTGTCCGTGCTATCAACGATTATTTCTCACACTCTCCAAAAGTACGTTCTTATCAAAGCAGTTCTTAGCAGTGGTAACATTTCATCCTGTAGAGGCCAGGATAATATTCGACTTACAATATTGTGTGGAGTTCAAGATTATATTGCTCTGACACCGTAAGTACATATATGTGATTCTATTGTTAAGTGGTCAACGGCTTACAGTGTCATGTGTGTGTGTGTGTGTGTGTGTGTGTGAGAGAGAGAGAGAGAGAGAGAGAGAGAGAGAGAGAGAGCATTTTAGAAATGACTCTGCAGGACGGTAGAGTGATATGGTAGGTAGCATGTTAACATCCGTGTGAGCGTTTTATTCGTGGCCAGAAACCTAGAGGATCTGTTGCAGGACAGTGGCGAGCATGCCACATGGATCTATGAAAACTAGCATTAGCGGTTTAGGCTCCTGGAAGCCGTGAACACACAGTAACCATTGTACATAATAAGATGAAGGCATGTTTAAACAGGATTGTAGCTGGCTGCGGAGAGATGGCGTCTGGAAGCCTGCACACAGGAAGGAAGGAAGGATCCTTAGAGTTTATCGACAGCGTAGTCATTAGAGATGGTGCTTACGCTCGCGTATTTCGGCAAGGATGTGGCAGGAAATCGGTCGTGCCCTTTCACTGGAACGATCCCGGGATTTACCTGGAGTGATTTAAGGAAATCAGAGAAATTCTAATTCAGGATGGTGTAAGTGGATTTGAACCAGCGTCCTTCCGAATGTGAGTCCAGTGTTTTACCACTGCTCAACCGCGCTTGGTGTTCGCACTCAGCTGTTCACGCATGTCCGATCCTGGTGCCCTGATTGACTGGTGACAAGTGAAATGCATTAATCCCTTAGCTTTTCAGAATTTACCTTATGGGAATCTTGATTGGTAGAGAAATCGCATGATTTCCGCTGTCACCCCAGTTACAATACGATTCATTAATCACAGCAGAAAAATGATACGTAATTCCGTGAATAACAATATTTGCCTATCTATTGGCCAACCAGTGGCCATCTGCTCCGACGGGTATATTCGGTCTTTCGGCACTGGAATTGGGCATTCCCCAGGCCGGCACAGGGAGAGAGTGCTTGTAGTCCCAGCGCTCCGCGGCGCTCCCCGGACGAGAAATGCGTCGCATTCTTGCCGGCGGCGTTTCGCTCTCGCTCCGCTCCAGAAATGTCTCTAATTTTACGGTGAAACAGTTTCCGATCGGCGGCGACCCGGTCGGCCGGTCTCGCGGCGCTGCGTTCCTTTTCTCTTTTCACGCTAGATTTCCCCGAGACAGCGGGCCGGAACGCCGCACGTGGAAACCTGCGCGGCGCAGGCGGGGGGGGGGGGGTGTGGTGTGGGCAGTAGACACATCAGCGCCGCCCCGTGTGTCCCGGGGGAGGCGGCGGGCGGCCGGCGGCAGGCGGCCGGCGAAATCCGATACGGCGTCGTCGTCGGTGGCGGCGTCGGCCGGATTATAGCCGCAAGAAGGGCCGATATTGGGCGCGCGTGATGTACGGCCGCGACATGTCCTAATATCGCGCGGCCGCCGCACGCGGGTCGCGTCCGCCAGGACATCCGGCCTGGCCAGTGGCGGCAGCGGCGCTGGGCGGCGTCACAATCAGCGCGACCGATTTGTCGTCAGGCGGGCCGCGGGGGCCGCCGCTATTGCTGTCAGCGCTCCAGGCGATACGTGACTGTCCAGCCAAACGTAGCCAACTGGTAAACACCTTGTAGCCTGCTGGGGAGAGCGGAGTGATAGGTTACTGAGCAGCCACCTTACGGGAGTGTAAACACACTAATAATGTAACCATATCGACAAAACATTTTTGTAATTTATTTGCGATATGTGAAGTTAAGAACTTACAAAGCACTCAGCCAGAACAAATCTCAATCTTTTTGTCGATAAAATCGATTAATTTTTTTTGAGGACATCTATCTACAAGTACAAAATTCGATGCGTGTATCTATCTATATATGTATGTTACCTATGGACTCCAACAGGTCTGGAGCAAGTGGATGAAATCTTCATGTTCACCCAGCGGCAGATCTCGTGACGTTGGTAGCGATCATACCTAGATATTTATTGATTTCAAGAATATAAAGCGAACAATTATAGCAATGAAATCAAGTTAACTCAAGAAATCATGTGTGAGGTGGACAGCCATCTCTCAATCTTATCTCACTAACAATCCTGAGACCCAACTTCCTGTCAGATGTTGAGTGAGATATGAATTTAGATGCTCACACTTAGAAACTTCCCTAGGTTTTTAACTTTGTAAATTATCTAAGTTCACTAGAGGGCCTTTTTTGCTAAACGAGAACCCTTTTCAATCACAGGCATGAGGAGTAGCATTTCATTTCATGTTATTAAATGTTTCTTCTGTAGTACTGCGTTAATATTGCTGGGATTTTATTATGGAAATAATTTATTATTGTGTGTTTATTATTGTTTCTCCGTGACGCCACTGTCCGTGTAAGAATGTGTACTTGCTTTATTCTGTATGTGCATGTATAAGTACCTTCTAGCATGGCAGTATGTGCGTATGTATTAGAATTTTCGTCGTCAGCTGCTGGCAGTGCACTTTCATCTCTGGCTTCAAGACGATAGGTAGTCGTTACCAACCTCTGATTTTGATGCTACCAAAGAGGTTCCTCCACCCTTTGGTTACAAGTTGGTTTGGCAATGCCCACTAGCGAGCCTCGACAGCACACGCGAGTTTAAGCTCTTCCTCCCACCTTGTTTATCGTGGGTTTTGCCGATTTCTGGCCGTTGGCGAGATGCTCACTGGTTGGCCGACTTGGACATTCTGTGGCTGCGCTTCGACTGGTAAGATGTTCTGATTTTCTTTCCTCCCTTGAGATGGTAGCGATTCGTTATCTAGTTTGTTAGATGTCAGATCTTAGGTTCATTTTTCGGAATAAGGTTCTCCGATCATATACGGAAATGCATTCAATTTCATTTCAGTGATTTTACATAGGTAAATGTGGTGAATATGCAACTAATTCAGTTTGATAACGCTGGGATTGAGGAACCTGTGTGAGACTAGCTGGCGGTATATGAACACTGTTTAATTTCTTTCTAGCTTTGTGGAACACCACTAATATGCAGGAATATTTTTATTCTGTGTAGTGCATGTGAAATATTTCTTTCCATCTCCTCCTCCATGAGTGATATGTACTCCACGTGGCGTGTTCTTCGACAAAAGCCTTCAGCTATCCCTGGGTCTATTTCTAGGCCTTTGAGGCAAGAAATCATGTATGTATCTTTCTGATTTTCCTTCTTTCATCGCGATCTCCTCCCTGTCTGTGATGCAAGTAGTGGCTCCGTCAACCCAATAAAGTCCCAGCCACTCATTATAGGTCGTACCTCTCTGTCCATCCACCCCCTCCCTGACTAACACTTCATGACCTCACTCCCATACCTCGGCGTTACCCTCGATCGCTCCTAATTCTGGTCTATTCACGTAAAAACCGTCTGCCAGAAAGCCACCTCCCACATGAAACTTCTGAAACTCCTCTGCGGCCAGACATGGGGCCTCCAACCGTCCACCATACTTTATACCTAACGCTCCTTCGTTCGTCCTATCCACTGCAGTTTCCACCCCACCAGAATTTTTGCCACCCTGCTTCTTCTAACAAATCAGTTAGATTTTTCTAGGACACGCCCTCCGTCTTGCATAAAACATCCACCTCCTCTTCCTCACGTGAATCCTTTACGACCTCACCTCCTTACCACACCTGCTGCAGTTACTGGAGCACATGGATATTTTCTACGTCTTCTGTAAAATACTTCCATAACTCATTGGTATATGCCATCCTCACATCCCCTGGGCCTACACCACTGAATCCCTCCCTCCCTTTACCTCAACACACTCCACATCCCCACCCCAAGAAAACTTCCACCGTCTCCACTTCCTGGAAGGTTCTCTCCACCACATCTATACCTCCTACCATCTACAATTATCTCCCCTCCCCCTCCCACTATGTGCAGTGCCTCCCATCCCCCCTCTCTCCTTCTGTCCTGACACTAGCTTCTCCCATCCTCCTCTTTCTCCCACTTCTGTCTCTCCCTCTCTCTACATCATCCAAGCCACGCCTCTCCCACCTTCTCTATCTGCGGGGCCAGTTTGTACGTTTTATCTCACTGCTCCGTGTGTGTCTCTATTTTAGTGCGTCGATGGACTTCGTCTTTTAAGTCAGTGCAACTGCCGATAGCAGCAGAACATAATGTTGGCCATGTCATTTTAATAGTGCCTCCGTCAGTTTATTCGTGTCGAGTGTTTGTGTTACACTGCATTTTTATAGCCACCGTGAAAATTTTTAAAGCACTGCATCACTTTTGTTAAATCTACATTTAAATGTGATTTCATATCTAATGTCCCAATGGCAATATTTTAAATTATTGCCTTTTAAATCCCATGCCATTTATGATAAAATTCGACATATTAAATATACAGCCTGTCGGCCGAAGAGCGGCGATTGATGCTGCTGCCCTTCTGCCGTATTGGGACGTGAAAATAACAGTAAAGGGGAACAAATAAAATTCAAAAAGAGATACGCCGTGGGCAGGTGCAGGTCCAGCACGACAGCCATCTAGCGGTATAATGTGGGACACTACAAGATCGGTTGTGTTGTCAGAAGTGGAAACGCGGTAAATGAATCACGTTATCTCAAAAAATGTTCAAATGTTTGTATAGTTTGTGGGACTTAACTACGGGGTCATCAGTCCCTAAACTTACAAACTACTTATGAACTACTTACGAACTAAGACGGCACAAATATCCATGCCCGAGGGGGGATTCGAACCCCCGACCGTAGTGGTCGTGCAGACCGTGACTGGAGCGCCTCAGTCCCCTCGGCCACCGCGGCCGGCCACGTTATCTCTTTGCGTCGTCATTTCGCATCTTAAACTTATAGTTTAACTTTGTGGTCATATGCTGCTGCTACCATATAATTCAAGTAAGTATATTTTGAGCACCTATAACTTCCTACTTCCCTTGTTGTAAGGAAATGCTAGGTTCATGTAGGAATTATTCCAATCCCCCTGCAGACTGCTAGCCGTCTGCCACCCCTCACCGCCGCTGTCGTCGCCGCCGCCGCCACTGCTGCAGTTGGTGTCCCGGTGGGCAGCTCCTCACCACGGCCATCACTTCCCGGTTGCTTGGTCACTGCGTCGCGTGCCAACGCCATCACCACTCGAGGGTCGGAGCACTCGCACATGCTGCTGTATCGTCGTCGTCGTCGTCGTCGTCCCCATCTCGCCTCGTCGCAACTCTTAGTATCATCGCTGTCGTTATCTCTGACTTCTTTACTGTCGGTCGCTGTCCACGTCCTCCAGATTGTCGTCTGTGTTGTGTGTTGTCCTTACCTACCTCGCCATGTCTGATATCTCTGTTACCATCACCTCAATCCGATACACCCTATCCCCAGCGTTCACCACAATAAAGTGGTGCGCCGCCTCCAACCCCCAATCTACAATCCTGTCAGCCACCACAACTACCGTTTTCTCTGACCCAGTCCCCTACCTCCTGCCCCCATCCATTGCTCACACTGAGATACTCCCACAATCCCTTCTCGCCACCATAATCACCACCCATCACATCCCCTATTCTCACCTGCCGAAGCGACTCATTGCCCCACCACGGTGACAGACTCAGCTGCCTCCTCCAGCCTTGCATCACATCATTTGCAGCTGGGCCCTGCCCCATCCAACGCATCCTCCAACCCATTTCAGCTGCTTCTTCCTCTCATAACGTCATAGCAAAAACCAAACGCTGCAGTGCCTCAAATATGTCCCCACCACCACAGTATCTGCCACAAACCTGCCATCAGCCGAATCAATGGATACCACCCCTGTTCCCTCCGCAACCTCCCCCACTCCAAAAATATACACCTATGCCCTTTCTCCAAAATACCTCGACAATTAAAATAAGAAAACACATCAGTCCCCCTCTCCCAACTAATTAAATGTAAGAATTCCATCCTTATAAATTCTATCTCCCCCACGTTCCATAAGGACCTCCTTCAACACCACACACATCCCCAACCCTTCCTCTTCCCTTCCATGCCAACCTCAACCTCCCCACAGCCCACCACCCTCATTGCCGTAATCGTCAAATTAAGCCTAGTGATCCAGTCCCACCTCCCTAATCTTTTGAATCCGCCTCATCCATTGACTGCCTGCCCACCAAGGGAGCATTAATATATGATTGCCGCTGCAAGTTGGATCCATCTTGCTCCCCTCCACAGTTATACCGCAGTGGTCATTGTATCACCCAAAATAGTAAAAACCCTCCCACTTGTCCTCACTGAAAATCCCGTCTTTTCCTCAAACAGTGCCGCAACCTCTCCTCACGCAACCATGCAACACCAATGGCGGTCCCCACCCCTCCTATTCCTATAAATGCTAAGCTCGTCCTGCTCACCCCTATTGATCCCCCCATACTCCAACAGATCGCCCTGGATGCAAGCTCCATCTTCCAAATAGAAACCATCACCACCTTCTCCTGCAACACTCCCATTTCACTTTCTCCTTTCAAGTTATCTTTTTTTCATCTAGCCCTATCTCCTCCTCCTCCCCCCTCCTCCAATCCCATCATTCCACAGCAACACTCCCTACACCTTACACTGTGCAGATGGCCACCCACCCGTTGCTTGAGGCGGTGTGGCGATCGGCAACGTCCATCAGCCTCTTTCACCCCTCCCTTACCTTCACCCTGGCCACTATTTGCCGCGGTGGAGTAGCCGAGCGGTCTAAAGCGTCTCGCTGCGGAGCGTGCGGTTGCTCGCCTTGGAGGTTCGAGTCCTCCCTGGGGCATGGGTGTGTGTGTTTGTCCTTAGGTTGAATTACCTAGGTTTAAGTAGTTTGTAAGCTACGGACTGATGACCACGCAGTTTGGTCCGATAGAATTACAAACATTTGAACATTTGAGCCACTATTTGCATACGCTGTCACGTTCCTCTCCCCTATGATTTCATCCCTTGGTGCCCGTTTTACGATCTATGTGACTGTCACTGATCTTAACCTTGCCTCCCATCCCATTGGTAAACTACAGCAGTGGCGTCAGTTTGTCGTCTCACTTTGGGGTGATACCATTCTCTTCCCTCGCCGTACGGGCCCTGAAAGCAACACAACCCCCGGTGTCATCCTTGCCTCTCCCAACCTCCTTGGTCACCTACAGGCGGAAGTCTAATTCAAATTTTTGTTAAGCTTATGGGACTTAACTACGGGGTCATCAGTCCCTAAACTTACAAACTACTTATCTACTACCTTATACTAAGGACGGCACAAATATCCATGCCCGAGGGGGGATTCGAACCACCGACCGTAGGTGCCATGCAGACCGTGACTGGAGTGCCTCAGTCCCCTCGGCCACCGCGGTCGGCAGGCGGAAGTCCCTGACCTCATTGGCAGTGACCACACCCCGTACTCCTTACGATTGACCCCGCGGCCATCCTGACCACGCTCTCCGACCTAATCCCCCTCCTAAACTTGTCCATGATTATTCCCACACCGACTACTTATTCAATAGCCACCCTCTACCTCTGTACACCCCCACAGTTATAGACCACGCCTCATCCTTTCTTCACCAGACCATTGCTTACGCCGTCCACGCCAATATACCTAGTAAATCCATTTGCCCCAACCGCCCACCCTTCCTCCACAGGCTTTTCTCCTCATCTATGAATCCTGACACCTCTACCACTCCTTTCTGTGGACCTGTGACCAGGATTCACTTCAACGCCACCGGCAAATCCAGCCACATATTAGAAACTTCTTGGCCGCAAACAACACTGGTCCGGGCGACAGACATGCAAACAAATTAATCCCTCCAAGTACAGGCAAGCTTTCCACAGCTTTACTGGTAGTCGCTCTGCACCTACCTACCCTCTCCTCCATAATGACCATCCATTTCCCAACAATGCCAGTAAGGTTGAACATTTCGCCACCAGCCTTTCTCAACTATTTTCTGTTCCTGACAACCCAGATATCACTTCTTCCTGTTCCCTGATGTCCATGAGTGCTCCGATACCTCCTCCCCCCAACTGACTCGCCCTGGCTTCAAGTATTTGGACTACATCCCTCCTTCAGAACTTAACACACTTGCAATTAATGCTACACACAAAACACAACACCACCTACAGCCATGACTGCTGAACATATAGGAAATTACTTGAAGCCAGGGGCGCAATGGGAATTTAGCTGGATGTAAAGGAGCTGGCTGAGCTGGAGGAGTTGGTATTGACAGAGAAGGAGGGTCGGAAACTGTACTGGAAGACAGGGAGGAGTGGTGCCTGCCTCCACTCTTTCCATGCTGCCCTTTCATTCCTATCCACTGTCATCCTCTACACCGGCGTCTTCTCTGACATGTGGAAAAATTGCATATTCTTATGTTCCCCAAACCTGGTAAGCATCCTTCAGATGCCTCTTCCTATTGCCCTATCAGCCTCACCTCGGTGTTCATCAAGATTTTAGAAACCATCCTCTCTAGCCCATTCAGCAGCATCTTCAACAACACCAACTCCTCCCCGTCTTCCAGTGCCGTTTCCGACCCTCCTTCTCTGTCAATACCAAGTCCTCCGCCTCAGCCACCTCCTTTCCATCCAGCTAAATTCCCGTTGCGCCGCCATCTTTGTCTCCCTCGACTTCTAAAAAAGCCTTCCTGTTAATTATGTCCACTTAATCGCTTCCTTTCTCTCCCTCCATCCTCCCTATGTCACTGCCAACAATTCCCGTTTCTTCTACCCCTCTGCTGGGGTGCCCCAGGGGCCGCTAGGGTCGGGGGTTCGAATCCTGCCTTGGGCATGGATGTTTGTCTCCTCTTTAGTATAAGGTAGTTCATAAGTAGTTTGTAAGTTTAGGGACTGATGACCCCTCAGTTAAGTGCCTTAAGCTTCACAAACATTTGAACATTTTTGGTGCCCCAGGGGTCTGTCCTCTCTCCTCTCCTCTACCTCATTTACTCGACGTGCCACAATCCCAGCCTCCCATCCATCTCCTTTAGTATACTGACGACACTGCCTTCCTGGCCCTCACGTCCTCCCTTGCTTGTTCCAAGCACCTTCTGCAGTCTCACCTCCCCAAATTCTCTATTTGGTGTAACCAGTGCCTCATCTCTGTCAACCCCAACAAATCGCAGGCAATCCTTATTGGCCCTACCACCAAACCTTTCATCACTGCGACCTGTACCTCATAGTCAACGACTGTCCCATCCCACAAACCTCCACCCTCAAATACTTTGGCCTCACCCTGGATCTATTTCTTCCCTGGAACTCTCATCTTCAAATAGCCCGTCAAAAAGCTCTCTCCCGCCTCAAACTCCACAAGTTCTTTTCTGGCTGGACATGGGGACCTAACCTCTCCACAGTCCTATACAGCCGGCCGCGGTGGTCGAGGGGACTGAGGCGCTCCAGTCACGGTCTGCACGGCCACTACGGTTGGGGATTCGAAACCCCCTCGGGCATGGATATTTGTGCCTTCCTTAGTTGTAAGTAGTTCATAAGTAGTTTGTAAGTTTAGGGACTGATGACCCCGTAGTTAAGTCCCATAGACTCTACAAACATTTGAACATTTTTAGTCCTATACACCTACCGTTGCTTGATGTGCTCCGTCCTTTGCACTTTCCACCCCACTTGGATATGTACTTCTTCCACCTACTAAAAATCCCTCCAAATCCCAGAACGCCACGCCATGCGACTCGCTTACCGCATCGACCTCCTTTCCCCCATGCGGATCCTCTACAATCTCATTCCTTTTGCCCACTTTCTAAAGTTGCATGTACGTATCTGTATCCTATATACTACCCGCAAAATGAAATCCCAACGCCCTCTGGTCTCTCCTGCTGACCCCAGGGACTCTGCCACATTGATACCAGTATATTCCTCCCTCCATAAACCTTCACACTCCCCACATCCTCTCCCAGGGTGACCTCCCTGTCCTGGATGATGCCCTCCGACCCGATATTTACAGAGTATTACAGAGGTGTTGCTTCTTAGCTCACACTGTTCTACTGCATCATAAGCCAATGTATGCACACAATCAGTGCGACATTCCGATTGTTTTTCTCAAATGGGATGTTGCATAGTTTGTATACACAATCTGGGGTTGAGGTGACACTGAGACATTAGCTGCCTCTGAAATAAGATTGTTCTAAATTTTCTCCGAAAAATATCTGATTAAATGAGCAATCCCATTGGTATAGAAGTCTTATTGGTTTGCACTATTACGTATTTTAGAAGTACAAGGAAAGAAGAGAAAAAATTAACAAATAAAATTTAGGATTTAGTAGAGTTCGAAATCACGCACAGCGATTCATCTGATCCAGAAGTAAAAACGGTCGACCACACCCACAGCATTCCTACATAATTTGACCCCGGCTTTAGAGATTTGTAGCATCAGACGATATAATTTCACAATTATTTGTTTATTATGCAAAATACAGAATGCTGATATTATATTAAACATTAGGTGAACGTGAGTTATCAAGAGGTTACATACGCCACAGAAATACGAACGACATTCTATCGCTCAGTGCGCCACACTAATTAAAATACGATCCTGACATGTGTTTTCTTTCATATATACCAAAAAATTCTACATTAAGTTATTTACTTCATAGAAGACGGACTTTTATGATATATAGTAGAGCAGTAAATCTTCAAAATGTTCAAATGTTTGTTAAGCTTATGGGACTTAACTACGGGGTCATCAGTCTCTAAACTTACAAACTACTTACGAAATACCTTATACTAAGGACGGCACATATATCCATGCCCGAGGGGGGATTCGAACCCCCGACCATAGTGGCCGTGCAGACCGTGACTGGAGCGCCTCAGTCCCCGCGGCCACCGCGGCCGGCAATAAATCTTCAAATCAGTACATTTCTGCAATATACGTAGTGGCTAGGTTGTCCCAGGAATGTCTGCCGAGTACCATTTAACGTGCAACTGACCAATGGTAAGACGCCATTTTCGGCATTCACTACTTTTTGTATGCAAGGCTGTTTTAGCATATGATAACTGCATTAGATCTTTCTTACGCTCGAAATGGCCGACCGCAACTCTGGGAAATGGTATAAATCAACTTTTCCTATTATTATGTCTTAAAACGCTCGATATCATATATTCCCTAAAAAGTCTTCTTCTTGTAAAAAACGTAAACATTTCATTTAGCATCTGTTTCTTAGTTCGTCATAGATCCGCCATCGATCTTTCAGAAAGTAAACAATAAAAATAAGTAAATTAAATAGATTTTTTCCATATGCGTTTCTGCGAAATCATAGATTCTTAATACGTTCGTAATAGCCTGTGAAATTAAACAACTTGTATAGCAAATGAGCTTCATTTTGAAATCTTGCATGGAAAAAGTTTGACAGCTTGCAGATTACTGCTCGCTCCATACATTACTGCGTCTTAAATAAAGACAACTGGCAGGTAGACAATTGTTTTTGAAGTGGTAGTGACACTGATATCTGTCGTTACTGTCAAGTAAGGACGTGTTATTAAATGGTATAAATGCCTCTTTCGAAAGGTAGCGGAGTTTGTTCGAGTTTAGCTTATACTGTAAATCATCGTAGAAGACAGAAGCGAATTACTAGCGATTAGTACAATACTGGTTATCGGAACGTCGTGTGATTTTAACCGTCCATGATCAGAAAACTCTAAAGACACATGAATTATTCCGTCGGGGACGGCCGATTGCAGCGATGAATAATCTGCTTACAGAAGCCCAGTGATTATTTGATAGAAACAATTAATTCTTGACTATTTCTTATGACGTTGCGAAAACAAATGCATATTGACTTATTTATGAACAAATATCAGTCTTTTTAAATGTCTGAAACGTCAGTCGTGGCACGGTCAATGTTTTAGCATACTTCAGGGACTGTACAGTTTTATTTATGACATTTCGAATTGCCCTTATTATTTGTTTTGTTCCCTGCACGTTATATTTTAATTTTGTTCTATGCAGTTTAAATCGAAATACGTCATATTGACTGAAATAGACCGAAATTTAGCTACTGCTCAAAATAAGTCTGTATCAAACAACCCGAATTTAGATCATTACTACTACATAAATTTTAAGTTAATTAGAAAATTACAAGCATAATTTTTAGAACTAAGGCTTTTCTAAAACAAAGAGATTTGGGAGACGACCATGCCAAATACAAAATCTGTACAAAAAAAAGTAATTAATGCAAGTCTGACGATGTTTCAAGTGGTTGAAACTGTTTGGATCTTGGCTAAATTCGTAAGCGACAGTGAACTGATGAGGCGGTTTTACAGGACTCCTGATGAGTTCTCAGAGACATTCAACAGCTTCCAATTTTTTGTTGAATACAGCATTAGATAACCATTCAGGAACTTTGGTGTATAGCGTATGTACTGATGTGAGTTTAGTTCCAACTGCTGATGAAAATATACAGACTGACAGTTATTCAAGTGTACTAAATATAATCGTCGTAACTATGTTATGGATATTCACACAGTAAAATAGCAATATTATTAGCGAAATACGTGTACTTACTGATAAGGTATTTTTAGCTAGCGCTCTCTGTTACTGCTGGCTGCGTTTCATGATCTGGTTCTTCGCGGAATACTGGCTCTCTCTGCTCTTGAGAGCTGGTCCTGAGGGTGGCTATATAGAGAAGCACCCGTCTGTTGGGAGTGGGGGATTCCTAGAATGGAATGTGTGGAGCTGGGCTGAGGACAAATTCATGTGGGTTGTTTAGAGGTACAATACACTCGTATGTACATTTAGACGTCACGTAATTGTGTCATATAATACCTATGACGTAATTTCTTACAAAATTTGGTGGTCCTTCCGCTCCCCTCCTGTACGTGGCCTTGTAAGCTCAGAGATCTGGGCATTACGTGAGTTGTAATATGGTACCTGGTGACCTTTAAGTGTTCCAGATAGTTGGTAACATATCTACTCCCGTAGACGAGGTTCTGCACGTCCATGCAGCACTTACGATCTTTGTATAGTAAGGGTAGCACCGGCAGATCTTCCAGTTATCAGAGCACAGATAACAGGGTTTGTTATCCTGGAAATGTCAACATGGAGTAGCAAGCGAAATACGGTTAGGCACAGAATCGACGGGCACGACTCGGCTGGTGCCGTGACACGATCACTTGCATTGCCGGACTGTTTTTATTATTTATTTATTTAATTATTATAAAAGGTTTTTGTAAATCTATCGGACCAAACTGCGTGGTCATGACACCGTAGCTTACAAACTACTTAAACTAAGTTTGTAATCTTCTCGGGTCTGCAGCCGGATACTAAAGTAAACTTGACACAATATTTCAGCGGCGCAACTGCCTGCCATCCTCAGGTGAGCTTGCTGAAAGACAGTCTCGCCGGAACTGAGTTACCAGTGCAATCGGCGGCTCCTTTATACATCGAGGAAGGCCCATAGCGCGTGCGCAAGAAGTGACAGTGACTGCCCTCTGGCGCACAAGACGTACAACGCTCCGGTGGTAGAGTCCGGCGAAATCGATAATCGATGATAAAATTATTATTCAGATTTATGAAGTACCAACCGTTGTTTTTTAACATCTGATAACACCGGGTTTCAGGATTTACTAAGAAGGTAGCCTTTGTCTCTGTTAATCAGATTGTCAGATAATCGAATTTCTATGGATTCCTTTAAGACACAGTCCCAGTAACGAGATTCTGAAGCAACCATGTGAGTTTCGTCATATAACATTCTATGTCCCTCATCGAGACAGTGCTCAGCTACCGCCGACTTCTCGGGCTGGAGCAAACGTGTGTGCCGTTGATGTTCAATACATCTGTCCTGAATGGTGCGGACAGTCTGACCAATTTACGTTTTCCCACATTGACAGGGAATCTTATATACCCCGGGCTTCCTCAGACCCAAATCATCCTTCACAGATCCAAGAAGTGCTCTAGTCTTTACTGGCGGACGAAAAACACTCTTAATGTCATACTTTTTTAAAATTCTTCCTATCTTTGAAGAAATATTCCCGGCAAAAGGTAGGAAAGCAACTGATTTATGGGTCTCATTTAACGGTTCAGGTGAAGGACCAAACTGTAAAGCACAGCGGATCTGCTTATCTGCGTAGCCATTCTGTTGAAACACAACTTTTAGATGATCTAGTTCTTGCGTCAAACTTTCTGCATCCGAAATGGCATAAGCTCTTCTCGCTAAGGTCCGAAGAACGCCATTACGTTTTGCCGGAGGATGACAACTCGAGGCATGCAGATAGCGGTCCGTGTGCGTAGGTTTTTGATAAACGCTATGTCCCAGTTTCCCATCATCTCTTCTGTAAACCAGAACATCAAGAAACGGAAGCTTCCCCTCCTTCTCGACTTCCATTGTGAATCTGATGTTGGGATGCATGCAATTAAAATGGTCCAAATGGCGGTTGAGAGATTCTTCCCCATGAGGCCAGACCATAAAAGTATCATCGACGTACCTCCAAAAACAAGTTGGCTTAAGAGCCGCCGTCTTCAAAGCCATATCTTCGAAATCCTCCATAAAAAGATTGGCTACTATGGGGGATAATGGACTCCCCATAGCAACACCGTCAGTTTGTTCATAAAATTTGTCATTAAATAAAAAGTACGTCGATGTGAGTGCATGGCGACAAAGCTCAGTTGTTTCTTTGTCCACCTTTTCACATAAATCTGAATAATAATTTTATCATCGATTATCGATTTCGCCGGACTCTACCACCGGAGCGCTGTACGTCTTGTGCGCCAGAGGGCAATCACTGTCACTTCTTGCGCACGCGCTATGGGCCTTCCTCGATGTATAAAGGAGCCGCCGATTGCACTGGTAACTCAGTTCCGGCGAGATTGTCTTTCAGCAAGCTCACCTGACGATGGCGGGCAGTTGCGCCGCTGAAATATTGTGTCAAGTTGACTTTAGTATCCGGCTGCAGACCCGAGAAGATTACAAACAGTTATTACGCCGGGAAAACCTTTGTGGTTACTTAAACTAAGGTAAACTAACCTAAGGACAACACACAAATCCTTGCCCCAGGGAGGACTCGAACCTCCGACGGCGACCAACCGCGCGCTCCGCAGCGAGGCGCATTAGACCACTCGGGTACTCCACTGCGGCGGGGCCGTTGTCTTCAATGATGAAAGCAGATTCTGTCTGCATAAAAGTAATGACTGATTGCACGGACGATGTATACTTGGCGAGCGCAGCCTGTAGAATGTCCCACACCTGATATTTTGGTCTGTGGTGCAATAATCTACGACTTCCGTTGACCTTTGTGGAGGGAACGGTGGTCACTAATACATTTGCGTCAAACACAAGGTGTTCTGTAAGATGTGCAGCAACTTCCCTCGCCGTCTTGATCTCCAGACTTGTCATAAACGGAACAACTATGGTACATGGAACATGATGTAATGACAACTGAGACAACCCTTGCATAACTAAGTGAATATGTCGAGAAGGCGTGGAATAATGTATCCTTAGATAATTTTCGCCATCTGTATGACCGAATCAGCAACCGCGTTGTCAATTTTGGAGGGACTGATGACCCTGCAGTCTAGTCCCCTCTAAACAACACCAACAATTTTGGAGGCTGTACAACATATCCAAGGTCAACACGGATTTAGATAATATTGTTCATGCAAAACACAACTAGTTCTTTATTCACACGAAGGGATGGGTGCTATCGACAAGGGTTCGCAAATCGATTCCGTATTTCTTGATTTCCAGAAGGCTTTTGACACCGTACCTCACAAACGGCTTTTAATAAAATTGCGTGGTTATGATATATCGTCCCAAATTTGCGAGTGGATAGGGGATTTCTTCTCAGAGAGGACACAGCTCCTAGTAATTGATGGTAAGGAATCGACTAAAACAGAGGTGATATCGAGCGTTACACAGGGTAGTGTTATTGGACCTCAGCTATTCCTTATTTACATAAACGATTTAGGGGAAAATCTAAGTAGTTTTCTTGTTTGCAGACGAGCCGTCATTTACCGTCTGCTAAATTCATCTGAATATCAAAACCAACTGCAGAACGATCTGAAAAAGATATCAGTATGGTGTAAAATTGCCAATTGACTCTAAATAGTGATAAGTGTGAAGTCGTTCACATGAGTACGAAAAGAAATCCGTTAAACGTTGTTTACAAGATCAATCAATCAAAAGTGAAGGCCGTAAACTCCACAAAATACCTAGGAATTACTATTACTTCAGACTTAAATTGGAAAGAACACGTAGATAATATCGTGGGAAAGGCGAAACAGAGCCTGCGTTTTATTGGCAGAACCCTTAAAACATGCAACAGATCTACAAAAGAAACTGAATACACTACGCTTGTCCGTCCATTTTTAGACTATTGCTGCCCAGTGTGGGATCGTTATCAAGTGGGTTTGACGGAGGACATCGAAAGAGTCCAAAGAAGGGCAGCTCGTTTTGTATTGTCACCATATGGGGAGACAGCGTTAGGGAAATGATAGAGGATCTGGGATGGGAATCATTACAACAACGGCGCTTATCGCTGCGACGTGGGCCAATTACGAAACTCCAATCGCCAACATTCTCGTCCGAATGCGAAAATATATTGTTGACTCCCACTTACATAGGTAGAAATGATCACCAGAATAAAACACGAGAAATCAGAGCTCGAACGAAGAGATTCAGGTGTTCTTTCTTCCCGCGCGTTATTCGAGAATGGAATAGGAGATAAATAGTGTAATGGTGGTTCGATGAATCCTCTGCCAGGCACTTAAATGTGATTTTTCAGAGTATTCTATGTAGATGTAGCTGTAGATGTAGAAATATCGGTGACTCAGCATGGATCGACAGCTGAAAGCTCAGTAGGGCTTGTGTTATTGATATATAAATGCAATCAATTAATGTACTCTACATGCACTGTTTCGACTACAAATCTTTAATAAATGGAACACTCTAAGGATTTTGATATATAGCAGTGTATTTTCCGCAGTTGTTTTACACATCTAGAAAGTGAGAACAATCTGTGACGGTCTCGACTACTTCTAGCCGGTGAGTCATCAAAGTCACCAGTTGAGCAGCCGGCATTGGCTGGGCTGTCGTGAGTGGCACGCCGAAGCGCTGGTGAGGCGGCAGCCTGTGGTTCGTCGGCGCCTGCCCTGCCTCTGGTGAGCGACGCCCGCGGCGCCGCTGCTGCAGCCGTAGCAGGCTGTGTGCGGCGCGGCGTGCGGCGTCGGTGGCCGTGACAGTCGAGGGCGGCTGTCAGCCGCAGCTGGCCGAGGCAGCGGCAGGGCGCACGGCTGCCGAGTGTGGCAGGGGGAACACTCCGAGACCAGTGCTGATGCTGAAGCTTGCTGCACCCTCAAATTTACGTCAGCTGAAGGCACCAGGGACGCTCGCGTGGCAAGCAGTCAAGACATCACGAGCGACGTCGATTTGCAGTAGGTTATTGGAACATACGAGGTGTGTGAGAAAAGTAATGAGACTCATTTCATACTAACCAAAGTTTGTTTAAATCATCTGTCACAATTTGATGTACGGTGAAAGTGTTTAAATTCAGCTGTTCACTAATCATCCTTATTCTTAAACGACGGTCTGATCTCACAAGAGCCCTCACACGATCAATGTTTTCATCAGTTTTTGAAGTCGAAGGTCTCCCTGAGCGAGATTCATCTTCAACGGGCTCTCGGCCTTCCTAAAATGATTTGTGTCAGCGGAAAACTTGTGCTCTCGATAAGCACTGTTCCTCATAGGCCTGTTTCAACTTTTCAAAAGTCACACTCGTGGATTCACCAAGTTTAACTCAAAACTTTATTGCACAACGTTGCTTTAAATTCCGATGCTCCATTTCTGCGACGCACAATGAAAACACAACTTTACTAATGGCGTTATGAAAACTAATGTGTTTACGGAGTTGTAACTCGGACTGAGGAAGTGGAAGGGATCAACAATCAGATTTAGCATAGGACGGTAGACACAACGTTGCCAGATCTCCCGCAGTGTTGCCAATTTCATTACTTTTCTAACACACCTCGTACACTTTGTTAGAAACTCTAAGAGAACAACCTATTAACAAATAGTCAACACTGATTCAGAGAGTACAGCTCTTGCGAAACACAGTTTGCCCTTTATTCACATGAAGTAATAAGTGCCATTGCCAAGGGATTTCAAATCGATTCCATATTTCTGGATTTTCGGAAGTATTTTGCCACTGTACCTTACAAGGGCTTCTAAAGAAACTGCGTGCTTATGGAATATGGCCACAACTGTGCGATTGGATTCGCGATTTCCTGTCTGAATGGACACAGTCTGTAGTAATTGACGGTAAGTCATCGAGTAAAACAGAAGTGATATCTGACGTTCCCCAGGAAAGCGTTATAGGTCCCCTACTCTTCCACGTGTTTATAAACGATTTAGGAGACAATCTGAATAGCTCCGTTAGTCTGTTCGCAGATGATGCTGTCGTTTATCGGTTAGTGAAATCAACAGAGGGTCAAAGGCAACTGCAGAGCGATTTAGACAAAATTTCTAGATGGTGCGAAAATTGGCAATTTACACTAAAAGAAATCCGCTGAACTTCAGTTACGCAATAAATCAGTCAAACATTAACGTCGTAAATTCTACCAAATACCTAGGAGTTACAATTACGAACAACTTAGACTGGAGAGAACACATAGAAAATATTGTGGGGAAGGCGACCCATAGATTACGTTTCATTGGCAGAAAGCTTTGAAGATGCACCATCTCCACCAAAGAGACTGCCTGCATCACACTTGTGCGTCCTCTGCTGGAGTACTGTTGCCCATTGTGGGACCCTCACCAGGTGGGACTGACGGAAGATATTGAGGAGGTTCAGAGAAGGGCATCTCGTTTTGTTTTTAGCACGTTACGGGGGGAAAGCTTGACGGATATTTTGCACGAATTGGGGTAGAAATCATTAAAAGAAAGACTTTATTCATTGCGGCTTGATCTGTTTGCGAAATTTTAATCACCGACTTTTACTTCTGAATGTGGAAATATTTTGCTAGCTCCCACCTACATAGGGAGACATGACCACCCCAATAAAATAAGATAAATCAGATCGAAAATGGAACGATTTAGGTGTTCATTCTTCCCGAGCGCTATTAGAGAATGGAACGGTAGAGAAAAGTTATGAAAGTGGTTAATGAACCCTCTGCCAGACACTTAAATGTGATTTGCAGAGTATCTATGTAGATGTAGACAGTAGATACTAATAATTTTGTAGTTCAAGTTCTTTTTGGTTTTGCTTGCTTCATAATACATGGTAAGGATGGACGTAACTTTTGTTTCATGTAACACTGCCCTGTCAAGCAAAGTGGACGTTATACAACGATATTTAGGATTCAAACTGAGGGTGTAGTTAAAGAAACGAGAAAGGAACACTGTAAGTAATCAATTGACATATTGAGCAAACACAATTTATGATTTTTATTTCTCCAAACATGTTTCAGAGAAGTTTCTCCATCATCGGTGGGACTTCTTTTTATCATTTCATCTATTGATGTATAAAGAGTTTTAACACAATGTAATCTGACTGTTTTTAGGTTAATCTACTTACATTAATCATACTTATATTAACAGACTTCAAAAATTGACGTGGTTTTCAATTCAAATATATATATTTTTTAATGTTTCTTACCTCGGAATCTTCGATTTTGTGAACCGATTTTGATGATTATTTTTTATTTGAAAGCTGGTGCTTCCCCTGTGGTCCCATTTCAATTACATGCAGTTCTGACAATGGCAGCCATAATAAAACCAAATTAGTCTTAAATTTGAATTAAATCTGTATGCGACAAATGGACTAATAACTAAATATCACGCCAACTTGTCTGTCTCCAATTGCCTTCATAATTGCAAAAAATTTCCTGGTTGAATCCTACTTCGCATTGTGATATTTCCTGCTTGATTTCAGCTTCGCGTTGTAATATTTCCTGCCTGAACTCTGTTTCGCGTTGCTTAATTTCTCTATCACGTTCTAATATTTCCTGCTTGAATTCTCTATCAAGTCCTATAAATTTTGCGACCATTTTTTCTAAATTCGACCATCTGACAGACCAGCTTGTGGTACCGATTCAGTCCTCTCCGTTGACGATCTATTGATTGATTGTGCCGCTGATTCTGTTGAAGAGTCTTCAACGGAAGACTGACACAAATGTTCTCAACACTAGATATAACTGCACCAGAATGACAATGAGATATGTCTCTAACATTATCGGGAAACTACTGCATGGAGCGCTCATATTCATTTTGGACCTCTTAAAATTTTTACCACTAGACATAACAAATAACACAAATAAATATTCACACTATAACATGTTTAGATGAACTAAATTAAGTAATTGAGTTTGGCACACCTGTCAGTCACGAAACAAGCCGTATTCTTTCACTTACAATCCATGAATTTAATTATGTAAACTCAGTGAGTTTAGTTTACTGGTATAAAATCACTTTAAAATACGACAGGTTTCGGTAAGTGTCAATTGATTACTTACAGTGTTCCTTTCTCGTTCCTTTAACTACATCGTCAGTAGGAATCCTCAATATGGTTGGATAACGTCTACTTTGCTTCACAGGGCAGTGTCACATGAAACAAAAGTTACGTTCAGCCAATTGTTTACACAAGAACACACGTAAAATTTCTACTCAAAGTACTTAGTTTTACCTTGTCCTTGTTAGGTTAAAAGCTGTACGTGTGTTGTGGAATGTTGAACCTAACGTTAAATCAGACAATAAATTGTTCATTAACACAGCTATTTGGTTTAATTATGGCCCTGATATTGATGTATAAGAAACAGTGCATTAAACTGATTATGTGCGCAACGGATATTTTAACAAAACAACTGTGACATGTAACCTTTTGAAACAGACACTGACTATACTCAAAAATTTTGACTGCGAGAAAGATATAAGAAAAACCACAAATCACTTTCTTAATGCTTGACTGTGAGAATTTATGTAGATCAGTTTCTAATTATTGAAATTTAAATTAACTATCATTTTACTATGGCACCAATAATGAAATATGTTCAATAATATTATTCAAATCAACACTCCACTAAATCAACTAATTATCAAATGAAGGAAGTAGGTTAATTTTCTAACTACGTAAATGAAATATGAAACAGGGTTAAGTTACTTATTATTGATAATCAGCATTACATTACCTACATAATACAACTTCTGACTTGCTGGCAAAGCAGCCTCTGCTCTACATCGGAGCCATACACACAACCCAACCGCTCTCTAAGCGAGCTGAACCACTAGTGCTACTCTCTCAGTGCGAGCTACAATGCTATGCAATACATGATCTTTGCCAGAGATGAAACTTTACACATATCGATACATACAGTAGAAGCGATATTATACATTTTCTTGCAAGCAAGTTACTCGATACAAAACAGGAGGCACAATATTAGACATTTTCTTATAAAATAATTTTTTATGGACACGTTTCAAGGTGACTTTGATTACCTCTCTCTTACGAAAGACTTCACCCGGTATTCGTATATGTTAATCCAGTACAATCTTGTGAAGTGTTTTCTTCTTTCCCAAGATTTAATTCCGTTAATTATTCGTGATCTCAGGTCGTGGAGATGTTCGGATTCGGTCGCCGCGTTTTGGACGCCACTTAAATTGGGCTCCACTTATGACCCTCATTCCTTCCTTTCCACTGCACTTATTCCCAGCTTTGTAGTTATAGTTTCAAGGATTTGGATCGAAACAGACAATGGACATGGCACGATGATTCTTCACTGAATTAAAGTGATTTTGTGATTCAAGAAAATTCAAGAAAATTTTAGTCCGTATTTGGTTTGTATTATTTAGTCAAAGATTTTGTTTATCGTTGCCTGGCGATATAGTGATTGTAGTACATTTATTAACACATTTCCCGCTCCGGGCCAGTTTATATTTTATCATTTGACGAAATGCACTGTTCTTTACTGTCCTGCATACTCAGAATTAATGGTACTGGACAATAACACATTCACGAAACAAGATTTCCGTATTTTAAATGTTCGTATAATGTTCGCACCAAAGACACACTCACGAAACAATTTTTGTACCCGTAAGTAAACACTTCCGTATATTTTAACAGTTGTCTCTTTATATGGAATAACTGATGATGAAATGATGCCTAATCATCCTTGGAAATCTAAATTAAAATTCTCAACGCTATAGAATTCACTCAATTTCATAAATTATCTGATTTAAATCTGTCCGTTCGTTTTATAATTTTCACAACATTGCTCACGCTATTCCGTATCGATCTTAGATGCGATCTGGTTTCGACCATTCTATCACTCACCAGCCGCGAACTAACTGATATAAAACTTTGATCTAACCTTCTCAGATACGCATTTCCGACCCGAACCGAAAATCATAGCAGATTTTTTTTATTTTTATTATTATTATTATTATTTTTACATACCCCAACATGGAGAACATATCAGAGACTACTGCATCCTCCATGCTGTTACTTTGCATTTAAATATTCTTTATTCCCGAAAAAACTAATTTCCCACTATGATAACTGCATATCTACACTAATCACTTCCCAAATTTAAATCCCAGAGCTGATAAATACATTAATATTCCTATAAAAAATCCAATATTGCGTATACAAAAATCCTAAAAAAGTATAACGAACGTCATGAAAGTAACGTGACTCTTCAATTCTTAGAAGAGAATTAACGATACACGGTCGAATCTTTTATAGGCTATCCGAAATCAATCCCAGTCGGTGGGTACGTTGCTCCTCTGTCTCATTAGATAGACGATCGTAGATTAATCAGAGTTGGGGGTATGTTGCTCCTCCGTAATATTAGATAGACAATGTTTGTTTGTATAGTCTATGGGACTTAACTACGGGGTCATCAGTCCCTAAACTTACAAACTACTTATGAACTACTTACGAACTAGGACGGCACAAATATCCATGCCCGAGGGGGGATTCGAACCCCCGACCGTAGTGGCCGTGCAGACCGTGACTGGAGCGCCTCAGTCTTCTCGGCCACCGCGGCCGGAATTAGATAGACGATCGTGGATTAATCCGAGTCGGTGGGCACGTTGCTTCTCCCTCTCATTATTAGATAGGCGATCATGGATTAGGCTAAGATGGTGGGCACGTTAGCCCTCCATCTCTTGGGATAAGCTATCGTCGATCAATCTGACATGGTTTGCACGTTGCCACCCTCTTTGGATAGACGATCGTGTATCACGCTTAGTCGGTGAGTACGTTGGTCCTCCGTCTCATTCGATAGACAATCGTTAATCAAGCCGAGACGGTGACTACGTTTTTCTATATTTTCCAAGTTCAAAACTTTTTCATGTAAAGCCGAATTTTTGAGTCTATTTTTGCACTCTTTGCTAGTCTCTTTTGAAATTGTCCTCGAAGTAGATTTCCTCTGTTGGGATAGGACTTTCTCCCTGACTTCGTTTGTTTCATTTAAATGGCGCTCTCTAATATGAGCGGCACGTTTAGTAGGTATACCCATATTGAGGAAAATTAGTTAGTGTACTTCACATTCACGAAAATTTAAAAAATTAAAAATACAAGAAAATTGTAAGAAACAAAGAAGGCTTAAAAACTATCCCAAAACAAATTAATATGTATTAAAATGTAAAAAAATGCATTTTCTTCTACAACTTAATAATCAACTTACTTTTTCTACTCATCATTATGTACGTACGATCTATGTGTTTACCATGCAAGAAGATAGGTAGGTACCTACCCACTTTAAATCTAACTCAACACATACCTATGAATTACAAACAATGATCAAAATATATTTAAAGTTCTTGTAAGTAAAATGAAACGAACAATATTAGACTACTTAAAAGGCAATCAGTTTATTACGATAATATAATGTAGTTACAATTATTTTTTTAATTTTTATTTATTTATTTATTCATTTTTTGGAGTCGGTGTCACCCAGGGAAAGAATACGATATACCCAGCCAAAATAATACGAGAATATTGAGCCTGAAGTCAGATCAGATCGGGATCACAGGAGACCGGCGGAGTATCGTCGCAACAGACACCACGAAGCGAGACAACGGCGTAGACAGAGAACCACGACACAAGAGGGAATTAGAAGTCCAAAAGGGAGAACCGAATCGTAACCCTATACGTAGCCGATCAACATGCAAGAGAAACAACGAAACGCGTGCGACACAGGCACATCTCACATTTAACTATGTGCGTACTTGCAAACCTAATTGGCTGACACCGACTCCAAAAATAACAATAATTGTAAATACATTATATTATCGTAATAACCTGATTGACTTTTAAATAGCCAAATATTTTTCATTTCATTTTATTTAGGAGAACACAAAAAAAAATTATCATTGCTTGTTATTCGAAGGTATGTGTTGTGTGGTAAACACTTAGATCGTACCTACATATTAAGGAGTAGAAAACGTAAGTTGATTATTAAGTTGTATAAGAATAAATAATTATTTTTTAACTTTTTAGTGCATATTAATTTGTTTTGGAATAGTTTTTTAAGTTTCTTTTAAATTTTTGTTTATAATTTTAAATGTCATACACTATGTAATCTGCAGTTAATAACATATTTTCAAGGCTTTGTTACATGCTAATAATCTAACAGCATTGAGATCTAACTTGAACATATAGGTTTTTCAAGTCGTTTTTAATGGTAATCTCAGATGTAATTGTTGTAGGTAGGTTTTTATGAATGGCTGCGGGAGTGGAAGTTGTAACATCATTGACTGATATCGATGGTGTAGCTGGTGCTGGAGTGTATTGTGAAATATTTTGCTTTTACTGGTATGAAGGACAGTATGATCCTCATTTTGATGGAGAGGTGGATGCAATTAACCTGACGCTGACGTGAGTTTTATGCAGCTCTAAACATCACAAAAAGGTTGTTATATTTTGTGATTAAATTTCTGCTATACAGGTGATAGCATGTTTCCAAATACCTATAAATTCTTGCATAAATGAAATAAAATCATCCACTTTCTCAGTTACCGTATGTGGAACTGAAATGGCTTTTTAAGGTATACAGGGATCCAAATGAATAAAATGGCAGAATATTTACCCAAATAAGTGCAAAGGTCTCTCTAAAAAATTGCCAAAAACTATCGTACAGCTCAGTTAAAAGAAACATTAACAATAAATCATGAAGAAGTTTTATGACTACTTGTGGACACCAGAGAAAGGAAAAAGGTGACTTACACTCTTACAAAATAAGAGGGCACTTCCTAAACATCCGCACGAGGAAACGGTGGCAGCATTTCGGAAAATTACTGGACATGACAGCGTTGCGTAACACCTGCACAGAACTGAAATCTTCCCCTCACCGGAGTGGATTACAAGCCAAGGAAAACACCATTATGAACTGGAAGCAACTAAGAACCAGAGGAAGACTTCAATATTGTGACGAGGTGTCTGATGGTTAGTTGAATAGGGAAATGAGAAGACATGGCTTTGTATCAAATGTCTGAGCACTGAGTAAATAAATATGTCATCTCTATCTCCCCTATCTCACTGTCTGAGCATAGGAAAGAACTCACTACTGAGCCCACGACCAAATAGGGTGTTTCACTGTGTTTGCCTCTGTAACTTATAAAATAATAGGTGACGGGAAACTTTAATGCGGTAGGTCAACACAAGAAATGTTACACTATCTGCGGAGTTATTAACATAATTTATTGTATCATCTTCCAAAGGGTTAAAGCACAAAGATATAATTTTTTAAATGGAACAGTAGTTTTTTTCTATCGTGCGTTGGAATCGTTGAAACCAACTCCGTCCAAATCCATTTAAACTACATTCCTATCACAGTTTGGGAGCTACAACCCTTTAAAGTTTCAGGGGCAGATACCACACGCTGTACATAATACATGGCTGTGTGGTGGGTGATGGATGTTATGACGGTGGGAAGTTGATTTACATGAGATGTTCAAATGTGTGTCCATGTTCCTCAATGCATAATGCAATAAGCCGTCGAAAGGATCTGCGGACGAGATGTAACATCGCCGGTGTGACGGAGCGACATGCATCCTCGATGCGCCGTTTTAGAACATCTGGGGATGTGGGCTCAGTGACATAAATACGATCGCAAAAATAAATAAATAAATCTACTGGTGTTAAATCGGGCGACCTTACGGGCCATGAATGAGGACCATGGCGCTCCAACCATCTTCCTGCAAACCTGTTGTTTAGTTCTTCCACAACAGTGCGCCCAGAATGGGATGGGTGACCATCGTGCTGCATCCACATACGGACTCTCGTGTGTAGACACACATCTGCAAGGAGACCACCCAATCTGTCGGCTATAGAAGCGCGATATAACTCACCTGTCAGTAGTGTCACCTGGGAAGTAGTGTGGACCGATGATTTCATCCCCAAGTATTCCACACCACACGTTAATAGACCACCTACGTTGACGGTCGACAGGTCGTACTCACCGAGCATTTCTGCGGCCCAGTAGTGCATGTTATGACGATTCAGTGCACCATAATTTGTGAACGTGGAATCATTAGAGAACATAACACTTTGTAAAGACTCCAGGGGTGACATTACGCATGGCCCAATCACAGAATGTCACTCTTGCACGGAAATCGTTCCCATGCAGCTCCTGGGTCAGTGACAGGCGGTACGGGTGAAACCAGTGGCCTTGTACTATACCCCACACAGACGTGAGACTGACACCAGCGACTGCAGCAACGGCTCGTAAGCTGACATGAGGATCGTGGTGTAGTGCAGCTAAAACAAACACCTCCGTCTCCTCACTTCTTGCAGGTCTTCGTCTGTTACTGCGGCGCATTGCCAAGGTGCCTGTTTCCCGAAGTCGTTGTTCGGCACGTAAGAACGTAATGGCTGCCGGGGCTATTCGTCTAGGATATCTCACGTCATACGCCGTGGCTGCATCAGTGGCATCGTGTCGGCACTCGCAGAGCATCAGCAACATGTCAACGTACTCGTTGTTCGTGTATGCCATTGTCATCCGATGTCAGTCACTGTGGTATATTGAGCCCCGGTTGTTTGTGTATGTCCAACTATCGGGTATACTACGGCCGTGTGCGGCGACAGTCGGCAGTCTAACAGCGCATCGAGGAAGCTTCTCGCTCCGTGACACCGGCGACGTTACAACTCGGCCGCACCATATTTAGAAGGCGCATTGCATTATGCGCAGCGTTTGTGGTATCTGCCCCTGAAACTTTGAAGGGTTATAACTCCCAAACTAACAGTGATACGAATGTAGTTTAAACTGATTTGGACACAGCTGGTTTCAACGAATCCAATGCACGATAGAAAAAAAACTATTGTCCCATTTTAAAAATTATATCTTTGTGCTTTAACTCTTTGGAAAATGATATAATAAACTATGTTCATAGCTCCGCAGAAAGTGTAACATTTATTGTGTTGACCTACCGCATTAAAATTTCCCGTCACCTATTATTTTATAAGTTACAGAGGCAAACACACTTAGTGAAACACCCTATATACGCTACAGCAGCTGCATTTGCAAAGTACCTAAAGTGGCTATTACCTATTCGGCCCAAAGTAACTGCTATATGATATTGGCGGGTCGACGTATTTCGCGTATGAAAATCCTGACGAAAGCTGGCACGACGACAAGGGTTCTATTGGCGGGGCCGCGGTATACCGTGAATGCAAAGGTGCTTCGGAACTCGGGCACGCGAGTCGTTCCACTCGCCGTCGATATGGGCGGGGCATCATACGTCGGATAAGGGAGCTTTAACGCTCAGGTGGCGCCTGCGGCGGCACACGTTAGCGCTGCGGCGGGCTGGGGTGGGGGCGGGATCCGGCCGCTTGGCCGTGACGCGGAAGGCAATTTGTATTTTGAGAGAACAATAAATCACTGTCAGTTGCCAGCCGAGAAATCCGCCAGCCGCGCGCGGCGCTCAGCTGCCGCAGCGGCGAATCACTCGCCCATCACAAGGGTACCACTCTGGCCCACATTCACTGTTTTGTAGTGCTCAAACTACTTGATGTTCATTACTAAGAAATTCTGTTTACTTTTACAACACCTCTCACGTGAGAAACACAAGTGTCACGCATCATCAGCATTGTTGTTGTTGGGATCTTGAATCAGGATACCGGTTTGATGCAACTCTCCATCCTCTCCTGTGGAAGACTGTTCATCCCTGAATAAGAACGGAGACATACGTCCATTTGAATCTGATTGCTGTTTTAGTCTCTTGCTCTGCGATTTTTACCCAACACACTTCCCTCCAATGCTAAATTGACGATTCAACTATGTCTCAGAATTTGTCCCACCAATCGATCCCTTCTCTTACAAGGAAAGTACTCGAGCTCGAACAAACATAAATATACCAAAATCGTCTGATAGATAATGTAGAGGTCTCTTATTCCACTAGCGATTCTCTCGCATCTGCAAAACTTTGCAGTCGCCCATTAGGGGCCTCTGCGTGAGCCACGCCGCATTGCACTTTGACCTGCCGGTACACTAGTCGGGAGCACTAGGGACAGTGTGGTGTGCCTCTGAAGCTGCATCAGATGGGTCGGCGATTGGTAATCAATCCTGACATTGTATTGCGATTGGTTGAGAGCCCTTCTTCGTGAATACGGTCTTGGTGTAGAAGATGAATCATTGACATGTTTTCTGGTATCTATTATAGCGCAGAATGATGAGCATAGATTAGAAACACTATAGTATATACCAGGTAACATGCGAATGATTCATCTTCACGAAGAAGATTTCTTCGTAACTTCATCTCAACCATGCTATATTAGAAGGATTTTTTACCAATCGCCGACCTATCCGACGCTTCACTTCGCAAATAACGTCACAAAACGCAACTTCAGAGGCACACTGCACCGTCACTACTGGTGTACCGGCAGGTCAAGGTGCAGTGCGGCGTGGCACACGCAGAGACTTCTAATGGGCGACTGCAGAGCTTTGCAGATGAGGGGATATCACTAGTGTAATGAGGAACCTTCACATTATCTCTTTCACGATGTTCGTGTATTTATATTTGTTCGAGCCCAAGTACTTTCCTTGTTAGTTACGAAATGCCAGAAACTTCTTTTCTCGCCGATTATATTCAGCACCTTCTCGTTAGTTATGCGATCTACCCTACTAGATTCGCCTGTAGCACCACATTTCAGAAGCTTCTATCGCATTGTTCTCTGAACTCCTTATCGACAATGTCTTACTTCAGTACAATGCTACAAACAACACGAACGCCTTGAGAATGGACTTCATAACATACAAATTTGTTTTGGACTTCAACAATTTTCGCTTCTTCAGAAATGTTTTTCTTCACATAGCCATTCTGAATTTCACACTTCCTTTATATCGACAATCAGAAGTCTTTTACTACCCAGAAAACAAAACTCACCTACTACTTTTTCTGCCTGATTTTCTTACACTGCATTCTATTACACTTGGTTTTCTCTTGTTAGTGTTCATCGAATAACCTCGTTTCAAGACACTGTCCAATCCATTCAATTGCTCTCTATATCCTTCGCTGTTCTCCATAGAATCACAATGTCATAGGCAAACCGTAAATATTTTATTTCTTCTTCCTGAACGTTAATTAGGTCTCCAAAGTCTCCTTGAATTTGTTCACAGCCTGCTCAATGTACAGATTGAATAACGTAGTCGAAAGGCTATGCCATTTGACTCTTATAGTACCCTCAGGTTTTTGTACAAGGTGTGCATAACTTTCCGTTCTTAAAGAAAATTTCCAAGATAGCAATTGTAAATTTATCTATTTTTGATTAGTAGTTTCAGTAAACACATTTACCATCTTCAAATCTGGCAGGAAGAACTTCATATGAAGAAAATATCGTCATGGAAGTTTTCAAATGTTCAAATGTTTGTAGAGCTTATGGAACTACGGGGTTACAGTCCCTAAACGTATACACTACTTATGAACTAGCTTATTCTAAAGACTGCACAAATATCAATGCCCGAGGGGGGATTGGAACGCCCGACAGCAGCGCCCGTGCAGACCGTGACTGGCACACAGCAGACCGCTCGGCCACTGTGGCCGGCTATCTAATAATATTATTTGTTCATTTAAAACTTCCAGGCTCATAAGCCGTGGTCGATTTATAAAACTTTCCCCTAACGTTTCATCTTCAGCTGCGGAAGACATCTTCAGAGGTTCCACTGCAGGAATTCGGCAATATCTTGTAATGTCACCTCCACGCCTGGAAGCATAAAACGATCCACTTGAGCGTAACTCCTGATGAAAAGGCTCTAATGTTCAACGATCCGGCTGATGCCTATCCGGAAATCACCCCATGTATATCCTCTGAGCAATCGATCTATTTCCTTGTGCAGCCCAACACGTGAAATGCTCCGCGTGCAGCTCCGCACTGCTGAAACAATGCATGCTGCTCGAGATCGCGCAGAAAACAATAAATCTAAGCTAGCGAAGCGCTTGTAAGCAGCGCACTCTTCAGCTCTCACTACCGTTTCAAGGCGTCATTACCGACCACGCGTTTCTATACGAAATCTGCTTATTTCGGTTCTCTCTACCAGCAGATTCACATGTATATATTAGGACCATGTTTTACTCGCACACTGAGTTTGGAAATGCTCCAAGTGGGAAACAAAGTGTCTCACTGCAATTTTTTGAGATCTCTGAGGTTTCTACTTGTCACTTATCTGTGTAATATTTCTGGTGAGAAATTTCTCGGCACACAATGGTACAACAGCTCTACCGTTTCCATATACATTGCCACATGCAAAAAAGAGCATGAGTTACTTAGATATCTTATTTAACGGTAGATATTATTGTTTTGACACTGACATAAATAAAATACGACAACTAACGTTCTCAAATAGTACAGTGAAGTGGTTTTAAAGATACTTAAAAAATCGGCAGCAAAGTGTTGTCTGTGGGAACATAAAGTGGAGAAATAGTTTTCCTCACGAGCCAATAGGGTCCACTTTTGTTCTCTTTGCATGTCAATGATATTTCGTAGCTTTTGATCTTCTGTATCACTTCTATGTAGACGACCTCCAGCTGTACCAAAATACCAGATTTTGATATATAAACACTGCGATTGCACAGGCGAATGAGGGTATGTCTTCAGTAGTAACATGGGCGAGAAAAAAAATTCGCAAGTAATCTTAGTCGCCCATCAGAAAATAACGTGTTCCGAAGTATGCGACCAGTTACCTCAACACTTTTCGGATATAATCCATCACCAGAAGAAGCTTCTCGCTTTTTAAATGGAATGCAGAATTTTACATACTGGTAGAATACTACTTCAATTTTTGTCGTGGTAGACAAGCTCTGGATGTAATATTATGTATGTAACTTTCATCATTTCGTCTCAGTGGCGAAATGCCGATGATATTATAATGATAGATTGTACATGAAACGCTTCAGATAAAGGTATTGGTTTATTAAATGGTGCTTTCTTATTCAGTAAGCAATAAAGCAATTCGTAGCACTCCCATTCATTTGCAAAATGGTAGCATTCCTTTTGCGTAACTTCGTGTCACATTTACAACACTCTTAAGCCGAAGACCATACATTATGGAAAGATTCAAGTATGTATGGAGGACTATTATGCGTGTTCGTAAATTCATCTTTTTGCGTCTGTACATATTCATTTATTTTATATATATTTTTTACTAAAGGGCAACGTGGCTATGTGGTTCTACAGACACCCGTATATAAAGCAACGAAAAATTATTGCATTTAATCCAAGTTATCCTATATTAGTAACAAGCAAACTCAGACCGCCGTCTTCCTTCTATTGAGATTATTATCTGCTGTCGGAATAGCCATAACCCTAACGACAGGTATAATGTCGTGTAGCTATCTTCGAGGAGATTTCGATATGAGTGACCTTATCTAATCTGAAAACAATTTTGTAATCCAAGAGCGTTGATTTCTGCAATCACCTGCAAGCTCTTCTATTAGACTCTATAACATCATATTTTAAGAAACTACACTGAGTCCCTGGGCTACAGCTCGCAATATGAATACTTCATTTAATTTCAGGAGAGGTGCTAATATGAAATGAAGTAAAACAGATTATTAGTTAAACGTGTGATGATTATAGGAATTAGAGAAGTTTAAAAGTACGCTATAAACCCACACGCTTTTACGGGTATGTGTATGGAGCACATAGGTCCCTAATATGTCCAGACTCTTTTGGGGTACGTTTACCTACCTGCGTCTCCTCCTTCCCATCGTAGCTCCTCCGCCTCCTGTCCGTTCCCTCTGCAAGTTCTGGTTTAGAACTGACCCGCAATTTCGTCTGTCGTGAGACGACTTAAAGGAGTCTCATATACAATAACGCTCTGGATGTTGATCGTTTGACTGCTTTGAGATGCCATTAATTTTGGCGTATTTCATGATATCGATTGACGTCTCTAGTTATGGATTCTTAGGCCGAATAACTCAGCAACTTACTGCTTTGCTTTAACCCCTTCGAATCTACCAACAAACTTCAAATTAATAAGTGTTCTCAGACACTGCTGATTTCAGCACCAGCATATACGAACAGTTTTTCAGTACATACTTAAAATTACAAAACATGCAACACCTATTTGGTGAATGGAGTGTTGATTTACTATAAGAGCACAATGCTCAATTCCGAGCTCCGACTCACATTGATCATAGTCGGAGGTAAAGTTCTGCTAAAAATTCGAGTATAAAATCTAACTAATAACAGCACTGCAGAATAAAGCAGCAAGGCGTAAGGAAGACGTGCGCTTTACCTTGTGTTGCTGGGTTGACAGAGAGAAGAGGTGCACGCTTGTGTCAGTACGAGCTCAGTACCGCACTAAAGCACAACTCTCTCTCGCTTTCTCTCTCTCTCTCTCTCTCTCTCTTCGAAAGCAGGCATCTTCTTTGGGTACGAGATATGTTCAGTAATAACTCGGTAAAAAAAGATGCGAAACTTTAATATTTCTATAAAGTCAACGGGTGAGAACGAGATATCTCATGTTTATTCATTCTTTCGTCTTTTGAAAGCACTTCTAACTACGTTGTCTCGCTTGTTAAAGGGTATCTTTCGTGCATCGCATTATATTTCTTTGTGTAATCAAGTCTTACAGCTAGATTATTAATAAGTGAGCCATAATCCCAAGACAATGTTGACACAGTGCTGAGACCTGACGAAGATTTAATTACGAAGCATAAAATTAAAACGAAATAACTCACACAAATCCCGAAGAAAATGAAATTTACATCAACGCTTAAGGGTGTCTGAGAAATGAGGACACAGTATATCTGACTATCAAATTCTTTAGAAGAGAGCGACAAGGTTTTAGAAATAAAAATAGTTTCAACAAATACTGTGTTTATGGAACACGAAGTTTAATAATTTACACTTCAGTTAGCCCTAAGTGTTGAGGTGCAGTGAGACTACTTATGCACAAACATCTACAGAATATATCTGAAAACTTTTGTGAAGTACATTGCAGACGGTACACTTCATGTTCATACGCTTTAAGCCTTCTTTTATATTCCATTCACGTGCGGAATGCGGGGATGAAGCACACATGCCTCTCAAAGGATTGAAATTATTCCAGTCTTGTTCTCATATCCTGATCGGAACGGCTGCCAGGACCTTCTATCACAATTGTTGAGACGACATTAATGAGGAATTTTCGAGAATATTTTCAAATTGGAGGTCTCAGCGGTCTCACTACATTTGAATAAAACCAGCTACCGAGCACAAAATAGTTTATGTTGTAAGGTAGACGGTTGAAGTCTATATTCATAGCATCTGAACACCTTAGCCATCAAGACTGACGGCGGTTGTAGCTGACGCAGCAACTGTCGTAGATCACTATCGAAAAACTGCCTTGGCCTTCCTGTTCTCCCATCTCGCTTAGCTAAAACGCCTGGTCGCCGATTGCGTTTCTGTAGCTATATTTACGGTTGGGTTGAAACAGACGGACTTTGTTGGTTGCCCCGTTGCCTTCTCTAATCGGGTCTGTCACAAGGGTATAATTTGATGCGGAACTTCATGCCATTCTGTGGGTAGTGTAGCGGATGAGACGTTCTGTAGCTTTGAAATTCCTCGTTTGCCCTTCAGTCTCTTCAAAACCTGTACAAAGCACCTAAAGTAGTCTAGAACATCCATAACGCCTACTACCACCTACAAAGTTTGACGGAAGAGGTGCCTTTCTGCTGGGTACCGAGGTTTTTGGGCATTGGGGGGAACGAATGGGCAGATGTAGCTGTAAAAAGGACATGATCTTCACAGATTTGTAAGGTATACCCTCGCTGTTAAATTCACCACAAGGTCGTGATGCGCCTCCTTACAATCGCATACGCGAGATGAAGTCCTCTTCACTCGTCTTCGTATAGGTCACTGCCCATGACACACGACTTTTTGCTCCGACAGGAGGATCCTCCTCGGTGTGGTGCTTGTGATATTCAGTTACACGTTTTAGTTGAATGTTTTACTTTCAATTGGATGGCAGCAGCTATTTTGCCAAGTGATCTGCTATTTTAACTTATGATCAAACGACAGTGGTACGTCTTTTAAAATATCGTGAATCCTCACAATTAAAAATTTTAGGACAATATTTTTAATCATCAGGTTGACTGCTTCTTCCGCGCTTTTTATTAATGGTCAACCATTCACTTCCTCCTGTGACCGTCTTTCAGTATTCTTGGTCTTACAGGTAAAGTTTAGATTGGGTGAACTTGTCCATGACCCTGTGCGACTGACGCAAGTTTTATATATGTGTTAGTAAGTGTCTATGCGACGGGGAAGGGGTGCGATTTTTATTCAGCTCCCGCTTTACCTCATGTCTAGTCTCTCAGGTGTTTTCCTTACAAAAAAATGTTCAAATGTTTGTAGAGCTTATGGGGCTTAACTACGGGGTCATCAGTCCCTAAACTTACAAACTATTTATGAACTAGCTTATACTAAAGACGGCACAAAAAACCATGCCCGAGAGGATTTGGAGCTCCCGACCGCAACGGCCGCGCATACCATGACTGGCACGCCGCAGACCGCTCGGCCACTGCGGCCGGTGTTTTCCTTTTACATTCGATCACATTATTTCTGTATGGGCACTGATAACATGGCTGTTTTAGCGCCCCCTAACTACACAAACGACAATAACAACAACAACATTCTCAAACAACAGTTGACGAAGCTACGTCAAGAATATTCCAGAGAAGATGCTCAACTTTTGATCCTAAGTTCTTATTGTTCAATGCTTTTTAAATATAAGTCTGTAACAGAACTCATGGAACAATTATATCCTTGTTGCATCTGGAAGAATACCATTTCCAACGCAGTTACGCACCAAGTTTCCTACCTCCAATCATTCGTAATTCCGCGTATACAGCCAAAGTCACGCCTGGAAACTGTCCCTTTTGTCGCAACGCATGGAAGAGCTGTATAAGATGACCGAACTCATGCTGGTCACGTCACAAGCCGCCATCAGAATCAGCTTCCATGTCGCACGCCTAAATACGGCGATTCTGCTGCGAGAGTCGCTGGCCGCCCCCACACCGGACAGAACTCTCGGTTGGGCATCCGTGCCGCATGGCCTTTCTCCTTTGTTGAGACGTCTCTTCCGATCTGTTCGCAGCCACTGCCGACGTCACTCCAGCAACCGCCAACGACCCGGACTCCATGGGTCCGCACGCCCTCGCTTCATTTCTATCGCCCTAGTTTCCTCAGTGGACCCCTTGCCTGCTGGCGGCCATGACGACCCGCCCAGGATGTGTACCCTGTTCGCTGCTTCCGGGCGGATGTTCCGCGCGCACTCAAGGGTCAGGCTTGGTCGTCGGCATAATATGTTCAAATGTTTATAGAGTCTATGGGACTTAAGTACGGGGTCATCAGTCCCTAAACTTACAAACTAGCTTATACTAAAGACGGCACAAACATCCATCCCAGAGGGAGGTTTCGAACCCCCGACCGCAGCGGCCGTGCAGACCGTGACTGGTACGCCGAAGACCGCTCGGCCACCGCGGCCGGCTCGTCGGCATACGCTACCGTTCTATCGACACTATCATCTTCTACTCGTGGGGCAGCGCTCCTACTCGAAGTGGTTTTGTCCTGGTTCGAGTCCAGTGCCTAAATTGTGGAATGAAGGGTGCAGTGTTGCGTTTCGCCGGGCAACCAAAGAATACTACATCAAATTGATATGGCGACGAACATTGACAGTTGAATGAATGTTGCATAAATGTGAAGTCAGAGACGAGAATATGGTACCTTTTGGTGCCGAAACCAGCAGTCAGTATAAAAACGCTCTTGAGTTTTCGCAAAATACTAGTCTATGTCATTTTAAACTTACTAATTTGATCACAGTGCGTAATCTATGATATACCCCTCGCACGTTATAATGTTCTTGCAGTTAATTTTTAATCAATTCTTTAAACATTAATAATATAATTGGTCACATTCTGCTCTATATGTAGAATTCATTACAACAACGGTCAAATCTTTTTTATAACCGAATGATAAATATTTTAACTTATGTCTTCTAGTAATGAACAGTGAGTGCAACGTGGCAGTTTACTCTGGAACAGCCCTGTCATGTATTTTTAAAGAATTTTACTTCAGGTTTATAGTCATTTGAATCACACTAAGTTTAGTCTTTTTATTATTTCAATTACAATGAGGATGTTAGTCTGTAAGTCGGTTGTAAGGCAGGATATCGTAATTACTTTGATTTTTCCATACCCCTGCCAACTCGATCTCCGGTGTTGTCTCAAATTGAGCACCTGTGTGACAACTGAAAAGTGACACATGCGACTCGTCATCCCACAACTTTGAAGGAGTGCGAGATCAGCACGAGGAGGCGTGGAGCAATGTATCCTAACACAGTACTCACCAGCTGTAGGATAGAATTAACGCTAAATCAACGCAGACATTTCTGCCTGTGGAAGTTATACCACGTACCAATATGGGTGTTTCATCATGGAAGACACCTGGTACCTC
The DNA here is from genome assembly GCA_026315105.1 of Locusta migratoria. Taxonomy (NCBI): domain Eukaryota; kingdom Metazoa; phylum Arthropoda; class Insecta; order Orthoptera; family Acrididae; genus Locusta; species Locusta migratoria. The sequence continues at coordinate 434,721,981 of CM048747.1, forward strand.
AGTACCAAATGAGCCGTAAATCGGAAAATGTAATATTTTCATGTGCTCCATGTGCAGTGTTTCAGCAATAAAGCTTGAGTGAATTAGAAACCTCTAAGAGAGTGTACTAAATTTTATTTCTACATTGTAGGTACACCACATGATAAACGAAGTAAAATCCACTAGGTACGACATAATCGATTATCTCTGTGTATTGCGAGGGTGAAAGATCGGGGTGAGAGTTTAAATAGGGAAAGTTTAATTTTTAAAAGTCACAACCGCCAACTGCGAACCAAATTCCTTAACATGCAAAAACACTGGAACTGTGATTGCTACTGTTTGACTCGTTTTCTAGGGGATGATATCACACGTTCACAGCTTTCCTTTCCTGCATATGATTAACAAAAAAATTCATAATAAGTTCATGTGAGAAAATGTGTACTAACTACTATTTTTGAAAACACGTGAAAGTTCACTTTATGTTGTTTATTACACCATATTAAAACCCTGTGGCTGATACGTCTGTACGTCGACACATTTATCAAATAAAGTTATAGCTCGTGAGCCCCCAGACAAAATGAATATTTGTCGCAAATTTTTTTCACACCATGTGCCTGTCTCAAACACCGTTTATGTTCATGCCTATGCGACGACACGAGTTACATTAACAAAACACAATCACCTTAATTTAGTGCGATGCACACCTTGTTCCTCCGGCTAAATATTCACAACACACAGTAGCACTCGATACAACTTGGTGCAGTCTACGACGAGCAACCACACTTGGCAATTGCCACACCAAAAATCTATAGTCTCCACCTGGAGATCCACATGCTAACTGTTGAACTGCGACGCCGCGCCCGGCCAGCTACACCACTCGCTCCCGACTCCTGACTACTTGGGCCGCGCGCGCGCCAAAAGCCCAAATTCCGGGGTTTTTTCCCTACGTCATCAACTTCCCCATGTTCTAACCGACTTGCCAACGTACAGCGCTCAGCCAATGCATTTCTAAAACTTCACTTAAAATCAAAATAATTACACTACACATTAAGCAAATGTCTTCTTAGGTTTTTATATTGGTATAAACATCCTTTGTACAATTTATTATAATCATGCAATTTCTTATATCACAGATAAGTGATTTAACTGAATATTTCAAGATAAAAATACGCAAGATTAATAGAAAATAAAATGAGAAATAGTTAATATATTATTTTTATAAACAAACATTGCCATACTAGTTGTGTAACTGTCTTGTATTCATTGGTAATTTATTACTTTTCATTGTCAATTAAACATATTACGCCAGATGTGACTATATCAGCTAATGTATTGTTTATTTGTCAACAGGCTATTTTGTAATGAGGGCCTTAAAGGTTCCTAACTGCATCGTATTACTTCAAATGAAAGTAGTATTAGACTATTTTATTTCACGCTGTGCACTGCACAGCGCCTGGCACTCGCCATTGTCCCTCTCTCCCCTCACCGGAAACGAACCTGGAAAATCCTAAGCTGGAACAAGCCACCAACGTCGGCCTGCTCGCTGGCCTCCCGTCAGCTACAAGCACACAGCAAATCTCAACGTGGAGAATTTCTACCTATGGCCTAACTATAAATGTTGTCACCCAACTGCGTACATACATTGCTACCATAATTGCTAAGATTAAAATTGTGTAACATTTAGTGCATTGGCATGGTCAATGTTTGCAGTGAACTTCATACTGTTTAATTATCAAATGCTATTAATTACCAACATTTCTATTGGGCGGTAATCTCACATTATCCATCTTGGTTGGTTGGATGGTGGGGCGACGGCGATGTATTAATTTGACAAATGAAAACCCTTCAGCCGTTATTTTTGGACAATTATTAGTTTCGAGAATACACTATTCACTTCTTCAGGCCCTTATAAGTATCCTTGCACTAATAAACAACTAGCCATCCATTATAATACCGCATAACACCCTCTCACATCAAAACGTAACTGACAACTCTAGTTTTGCATTACTGCACGGATACTTCTAAGAGTCTGAAGAAGAGAATGATGTATTCTCGAATCTAATAATTATAATTCCAAAAATAACAGTTGAAGGTTTTTCATCTGTCAAATTAAAACAATCGAATATGGTGTGTGTCAACTGTGCGTGTGATGTGATCCACCTCACGTCCACGCGTACTTTCATGTCCCGTGTCAGGACGCCTTCAGCCCTCCAAGGGCAGCAGTAGCGAGGCACGTGTTTCTCTCCATCCAGGGGCGCGTGCCATTCCTCTCGCCCCACCCCGCCCCTCCCTGCCCATGCTACGCCCACCCTCCCTCCATCCCTTGTCGCAGGAAGCTGCGCCTCACGACCGGTGTGCCGGCTACAGCCGCAGTAACAGCGAGACACAGCTGAGTCCAAGGGCGACCGCAAAGTGCCCCCACAGGATAGAACGCCGGCATTCGCTCCTCTCAGCACGTCCATCGTTTTCTCTATTTTTTTTTTTTCATTTCCTGTACCTGTCGGTATCCTCAGCGATTGATAAGCCGTTGAGGTATATTCAAGGAATCCTCTGAACACTGTACGGGACTGAATGGAAGGTTTATCACGTACAGGGTGTAACATTATTTCCAAGTGTAATAAAAATCTTGGTCGTTTAATGGAAAACTATGGGTAAAAATGCATTTCTTGCTTTTATAATCATAATCATTGTTAATATGAATAACAGAGAGATCTGAGATTTAATTACGTAGGCTTCCGCGGCCAGAGTGAGATGACATAAAAGTTTTCTGGGTATGGTACCGCGTCATGATGTAAGGCTATTACTTAAATAACCAACGTTTCGGCCAACGTTACAGTGGCCTTCATCTGGGTAACTGGGTAACTGTTACCCAGATGAAGGCCACTGTAACGTTGGCCGAAACGTTGGTTATTTAAGTAATAGCCTTACATCATGACGCGTTACCATACCCAGAAAACGTTTATGTCATGAGATCTGAGATTGTTCTAAGTCCACGCTAAACTGTTAATTCGCCATAGTTTGCTGTGAAAGGTTGCAACACCACATTTAGTTGTTATCGCTGACTGGTCAGAGATGCTAGTTTCCACGGACTGTGAGACAGCGGTGGCCGGCGGCTGTTGTAGCAATTAGCAGTTAACAGTTAACAGTTGTTGTAGTTGGTTGCTACCAGTTGGAGCAGTTAGGAGTGAGTCTCTGTAGCGAGTTGTGGTACTGAGCTGTTAGATCGGGTACTGTTTGTTGAAGAAAGATATGGTACATATTTTACACTGAGATGGAAATTTTGGAATTGTCGTTATGATCTTTTTTTTTCTCTGATAACTTGGAAGCTATTATAAACTAACTTCAGTCTTTTATTTTTCATTGAAATAGCGGTTGTAATTGGATCAGCTTAAATAGTAATAATAAGCAAAGTAAATTTACAATTTATGTTTTCCCAATTGTATCAGCCAAACTCATTTATTTTTTAATCACTATTTCAAACGACAGCTTCTTTCCCTTTTTTAAAAAATTGAAATCCAGCGGTTTTTATGTTTCACTCAGATAGACCGCAGGAGTTTTACATACTCAGCATTATCGTAGACTTTATAGAATTCCTTATTAAGTTCATGAACTGCATAATTAATTTTTCCAATATTATTAGCGAGCAACCTTATGCTGTGACCTATTAAGAGTAGCGATAGGGTAAAGTTTTGACTTCACTAAGTACAATTCATGATTACATACGATACCTGAGGAGTGAGCCGGCCGCGGTGGCCGAGGGGACTGCGGCGCTTCAGTCATGGTCTGCACGGCCACTACGGTCGGGGGTTCGAATCCCCCTCGGGCATGGATATTTGTGCCGTCCTTAGTGGTACCTAGTTCTTAAGTAGTTTGTAAGTTTAGGGACTGATGACCCCGTAGTTAAGTCCCATAAGCTCTACAAACATTTGAACATTTTTGAGGAGTGAAATTAAGTATTATTTATTATTGGTATTCCGAGTAGAGAGGCAGATTGTTCTGTGTCTGTTAATTATTTTGTACGCGCTTAGTATCCCAGTTTGTTAAGCTCTTAGATTCTGTTACAGAAATTGTAATCAACTACTTTGTCAGGTAGCTACCAACATTTCTTGTCAATCGTGGAAAATGCTTTATACACCAAATTAATTACACTATTTCCTTATTGTTCCCGTCTGTTATGCTCTCACATTTCGTAATAGGAACTGTAATCTACTATTTTGTCAAGTAACTACCAGTATTGAAACCAATAGTGGAAAGTGCTTCATCTACTTACATTAATTACACCACTTGATGACAACACAATTATTTGTTTGTTAATAAAGTTTAGTCTCGTTCTCAGCACCTGTCGTCACACGCAACAATCACTGCTAAGGACACAACAGAATACATACTCAGTCCGTTTCGCATTTGTATTCTAAACTTCGTTGTTTAAATAATTAACAAATTTCATAACTGTCTACCCTGGCTATATCTGTACATGTTATTCTGGTGCTGTCAATCTCTGTTAGAAATTGTCTGTCATTTCACCCACGATCCCATTTATCCCCGGTATTACATTCGTGTTATACATTGGTTTTCACTAGACTTAATTAATGAACTATTTGTTTAGTTAACGAATCCTACTTTGAGCTACAACTGTCCGCGGTGGAGTAGCCGAGCGGTCTAAAGCGTCTCGCTGCGGAGCGCGCAGTTGCCCCCCGTGGAGGTTCGTCCTCCCTGGGGCATGGGTGTGTGTGTGTGTTGTCCTTAGGTTAGTTTACCTAGGTTTAAGTAGTTTGTAAGCTACGGACTGATGACCACGCAGTTTGGCCAGATAGATTTACAAAAATTTGAACATTTGAGCTACAACTGGACTTGTCATTTAATTGTGAGTGCTATTTAGCCAGACTTATGTTCTGGATAGTTCAGCGCACTAAGAGGGCCATACATGTTGCAATCAGTCGATGCCAGGCTGATTAATCATAATATTTATTCTTACTTTAATTATAGTCCGATCAATTTTATATTCAGTGCCATACCATTCTAGGCACTTTTGCATCTATACACAAACAGGAGACCATTCACATACATACATCCTATAGTTTTCGAAATTAGTTTATTTAATACTTTACGAGGGGTGGCCGCACTGGAAAATGCCGTCCTCAAATCTTTCGACTAACTTACCCAGCTGAGCTGGGTGGGTAAGTTAGTTGAAAGAGCTGAGGACCTTAGTTTCCAGTGCGACCACCCCTAGTAAAGTACTGTACAGACGTATTCAGTCCAAACTAAGGGTAATTTAGGTATGGTACGACAGCAGCCAAAGCGATTGATTTGTTAATTGCAACATGAAAACCTATAGGGGGGTGTCAAATGAAAAGGTATAAAACGTCTTAATTATAATTTTAATATGCCGCTTTGGGATAACGAAACAGGCGTCGTCACCTCCCATAAAATATTCAGGGCAAGGTGATGCTCACTGTCTTTTGTCACGCCCGAGATGCTATATTCATCGAATTCCATTAACAGTGACGTGTAGCGCGAGATACTAGTCTACCAAGTGCAAACGGCCTGGGCTGCTTAAGGGGGGAGTGATTCCGAATCCCCTCCCCCAACGGGCATGGATATTTGGACCGTCCTTAGTATTAGCTTGTTCATAAGCCCCATGGTTAAGTCCCATAAGCTCTACACACATATGAACATTTGGTGATTACGTACCATGATAACGTGCGTCCACATGTCCCGGGTCACACGAAGTATAATGGCCAGATGCAAGTAGGAATTGCTTGAGCATCCGCCCTACAGCCCAGACATGTTGCCATGTGACAGAGAAAAAGAATGAGAAAAAGCGGGGTGGGAAACGCTTCAACTCGGACGACGAGCTGAAGAACACATTTCACTTCAATAATACCACAGAGTCGTTTCGTAACTTTTTATTTTAACACCCCTTGCAGATACATATATCGTAGCACATTTAACATCTCGTTAGAGAATCACCACACAGCAGTCTCAAAATTTGTTATGTCTAGAAGAGGACGTTGAGCTTGCCTAGTTTCTTTCCCCAACTTACAATTTGTAAATTCAGGGTGTCCAGACAAGGACTCCCAGATTTCAAAATTAAATATCTCGAAAACAAAGATCGATAGAGAAATGCAGTAAACGGTATGTTTATTGTGAAATCTGTAAGAAGTTTATACAGCAGCTTGAAATAATAGTTATAAATGCTGCTAACAGATGGCGCTGTAATCGCCATACGTAATGCCTAGTATAAATAGTGATCCGAAGCCCAGAACGATCAGTTCCACTATTGAAACGCGAAAGGAGGTTAGCGTACCGAACGAGGATATTAAAACCATGTATTCCATTGAACAACGCGTTTTTCTGGTGCTAGAGTACCACAGGTTAGAAGAGAATCCTACGGCAACAAGGCAATTTTTCAAGCAAGATTTAATGTTCCAAAAGGATACGATGCGAAAACCATTCGTACGCTCTTCGCAAAATTTCAACGAACAGGCAGCGTAACTGATGATCTAATGGGGCATGTTGGCCGGAATCAAACCGCAGTTACGCCTGAAAATAATCGCCACAGTTTCTGGAACTATTCAGCGAAATACATTGTCATCCGTCCGTAGAATTGCATCTGAGACTGGTTTGAAGCGTTCCAGCATGCAGAAAATACTGAGAAAGAGCCTACACATGTTTCCATTCAAAATTCAAACGCACCAGGACATACGCTTACGAGCTGTGCAATAAAGGATTGTCTTTGCTAATCAGATGCTCACAATGATTGATAGTAAAGGATTTGATGTTGGCTGTATCTGGTTTACAGATGAAGCACACCTCCATCTGAATGGATACGCGAAAAGCCATATTGGTGTGAAGCGAAACCCTTGCATTCTCCTACAGTTACTGTGTGGGCTGCAGTATGCACAAGAGGCATTATTGGCCTTTTTTTATTCGAGAAACGGTCACTGGTGCACGTTATGTTGCAATTTTTGAATAATTTGTTTCCACGCAGCAAACGTTAGAGGAGCGACCAGGTACTGAATGGTTTATGCAAGATGGAGCCCGACCACATCGGACCAAACAAGAGTTTCGCTTTCTTGAGGAATACTTCGGGAATCGAGTCATTGCTTTGGAATATTCCAAATTTACTGGTGCGGGCATGTATTGGCCTCCATATTCGCCGGATTTGGCTCCCCGTGGCTTTATTTTGTGGGGCACAGTGAAAGACATGGTCTACCCGAAGCATCCCGCCACGCTGGACGAGCTTGAAGCGGCGATCTCTGTGGCATGTGAATCAATTTCGGTTGAGACACTACGAAATGTGATGGAGAATGTCATTCTTTTCTGCGCCACCTCTGTAGTGTCAATGGTGAACATTTTGAAACATTGTGATGAGATTGTTTGCAAAGAGTGTTTTCATACGATTATTTCACTTATGTATGCTGATATTAGCTGTACAGCGTTACAAAAATGTTAATGTGAAACGTACACCATCACATCCTTAAAAATTTTCAAATTTAATGATAAAAAAAACAACGAAAAAAACTGGAATAAAATACTTTGAAAACGGTAAATTGTGTTTCCGTTCACAGAAAATTTTCTCTGAGCTAGCATGAAGAACTTAAGAAAAAGAGTAAAATCAAACTTTATTACAATTCAGGTTTATCCTGTTTCTTCGAAAAGCTGATCTTGATGACGGAAGCAAACTGCAGTAGTCTCTGGCGTGGTTGCAAACGCTGCAGCATGACCTGGTCACAAAACTTAAAATTGTGGGGAATATCTCAGTCATAATTTTTCAAGCTCGATATTGAGCCAAGTGAACAGTATTACATTTCTCTGCCAACAAGTAGTACTAAAATCCTTACAGCGTAATTTGTTTCTAGGTACTTTACTTATTGTGTTGGAGTAAATACCATAGAGCAAGTTAGGAAGACAACCACCAGTAATCGCGAAACACGACGGAGGAGCAAATCGGCTGTGTCCTGATTACAGAAAAAATTGACTAGTCCTCCAGAACAACGTTGTACTTGTTTACAGTTTTGAGTTATGTACGTAGTAATATTGCAATTCATCCCTTGAATCGATTGCTGTTATTATGACACGAATAGGATATAACTGGATTGTTTTCACGAACGTTGAAAAGTAAACCTCTCCGAAATAATGTCATAAATCGTAACAATATGGCCGACATTAAATGTGTTAGCGCGTCTCCTAGTGCCTTAAGAGCAACGAAGATAGGAACGCAAAATAAACTATCGGAACCCACGTTAAACTGTAGGTCCCCCTATAACTGGCTGGGTAAGTCAGTTCTTACTTCGGAGGAAGGTAACGACATTCCACCTCCAAAAAGGACCATACCTAGTAAAGCACTGCGGTGTTCAAACAAATCTTCGGATTGTTGACTGCTTTACCTTTTTTAAGTAGTTAAAAATGTGAGAGAGAAGCTGCGGAATACTGGAAAACAATATGCAAAAGGCAGTAAAATAGATGGAATATTACCATCAGATAAGGCATGTGAAAAACGTATATCACTTATAGACTACAGAGTAAGTAATTCCTAAAGACAACTGATGAAATTATTCATATCTGTTGATCGCGTTGATATTTTTGCTAAAGTATTACTTCCGTGACTTAGTGTTTTCATTACTGTATTGCTGATTGCTGAAATTTACGTTTATGTAAATACTGAAAAATGATATGCAATATTTTGTAACTTTGTATACAACATTGTTCCACGGAAAGCAAGCTTTTTTTTCCTTAAAGTCTCTTAAACAAACATCCTCCTATTTTACAATAGCTGATTCAATATTCCGGTTTTCTTACTTATACTTGTAATCAATTGTATCAGAAAACAGACCTAGAATACGTTTTTCGTCATACTGAGAAGTCGAGAAAAGCGACATACAACGTTTTTCTGACGGTGCATTTAATTATGGTACTCATCTAAGAGACTTACGATAATCCTTTAAAACCAAAATTCAATGAACCGCTAAAATGGAATAGCAAATTCATTGTCTTAAGCACTGCGTCACAGAGATAAAAATTGAGAGCAAATACCCAGCAGCGGCAGGTCTATAGACATAAATTACCATGGGAGATAACCGTAACCGAATAAATAAAACACCGAACGCATAAATTACACAGAAACTTTACTTTCGTAATAGATCTTGTTATTAGTATCAGTCTGTAAGTTGACTGCGTAATTTTCATAAAACATTTCATTTTTTCTAAACAGCAATTCACTTTCAGGTGATCATCGCCTTCGTCTTTCACAGATTAGGGTCCCAGGCTCAGTTTTGAACATAAACCGGAAGTTCTGTTTTCCCACCATATTTCTGTGTTCACTCTGATCCTCTCCTCAGCTCTCTTTCCTTTTTTTAACAGTTGTGAGTAACGTGGACTGCCGATTCGTTTTATTGGGAGAATTTTGGGAAGATGTACTTCATCTGTAAAGGAGACTGTGTATAAAACGCTTCTACGACCAAGTCTTGAGTATTGCTCAAGTGTTTGGGAGTCGCAGCAGACCAGTTTAAAGGAAGACGTAGGAGCAGTTCAGAGGCGAGCAGCTAGGTTCGCGAGTATCACAGAAATGCTCCGGGAACTCAAATAGAGATAGCTGGAGGAAAGACGACGTTATTTTCGAGAAATTCTGTTGAAGAAATTTAGAAGGCCATAATTTGAAGCTGAGTGTAGTACGATCTTGCTGCCACTACTTGCATATCGCGTAGTGATCACAAAGACAAGAGAAAGTAGGGCTCGTTTGTTGACATATAGGCATTCTTTTTTTCTTGTTCTATTTGGGAGTAAAATAGGAAAGGAAATGCCTAGTTTTAGTTTTGTTACACTGTACCCTCCGCCACGCACCTTACGGTTGATTGCAGAGTATGTATGTAGATGTAGATCTGCACTCTCCTCTGCGTTTATCAGTCAAATCCCCATTGCAGTATTCTAAGTTCTCGGAAAGTTATTTTGGTCATTCTGTATGCTCAGTCGTTCTTTCCGAAACCATTTTTCCGATCGCTTCAGTGTTATGGTTTAACTAGCTGAAAACCAGGTGTTGCGTTGGTGAAGCCTCCCTGAGCAAATGACAAAGTTGTCGGTGTAAGAAACATGGGCAAGTCAAATCCATTCCACAGTAATGAATCGATTGCCATGTGGTTTATTAATTGTAATAGAAAATGCAAGTCTCCTTGGAAAGTGTTTTCTCTTGACGTTAAAAGCCAGACCTGTCGTAAATAACGGGTTCTGGCTGGCTGTACTCTGTTTCATTCTCTTCCTTTCCTTATAACTCTATAGAAGTCTATTGCTATCGCCTGTATATGTGTGCACTTCAGAGCGCAAAGTTGTTAACACTACTGTCCCGAGGTGCCCCCCCCCCCCCCCGCCACAAACTGCGGCGAAGCCCACACCCGAAATATTAGGCCCTGTTATTGAATTATATGTTGTACAATTATATAATTTTGCAGTTCTATATTCAATTGTGTAAGTTCTGTATGTCAGTAATATTCGTTACGAGCAGAATTAATTGTAGTATATTAAAACCTTATGTGTGACGAGGCGGTTTTCCATTACTGTTACTGTTTATGTCCTCATATCTCATGAACTACATGCCATACTGTGATGCAATGTCGAAGGTACATTCAACTATATGTGTGTACACTGTCTGTAAAATTTCTTGAGGCTTCAATTTGTAGTGCATAAGTTATAAACTGCAACGTCATATTCAATGCCGTAGTTTTGCTCCATGAACAGCGGAAAAGTAGTAAGCGAGAAACTTTTTTTCTTTCAGTATTTTGATATTGTTGTAATAGAGAAAAAGTTTAGTAAAGGTTTGAAATTATTTTTAAAGTTTGTGGGAAGTCGCTAAGTACTGTCATTCTGATATAGTGTATTTCTAAAGTTTCGTCGCATTATGTGGCACTTTTTTGGAACTATATTGTTTATGACGTTATATCTTCTGAACCATGTGCCTTATGTAGTTCTTACGCCTACAACCAATCCTATCTCACGTAAGGAATATGCGTACGAAATTTGGTAGAAATTGGTCCAGTGGTTTAGGAAAAAATGAACAGAATTGTTGCTTAATGCAGCAGCTTTTCGCGCATCTCGTTGTTTATGACGTCATATCTCGTCAGAGATGTATTGAACTTGATTCTTACACTTACGGTGAGCGTCCTCATGGATTGAAGCTTACGTGTACAAAAGTTCATAATGATTGAAACAAAACTATAGATTTGTATGCAACACGTATACACAAACACGCAAAACATACGGTCCCTATGCTTTATATATTACGCTAGCGAAAACCCGGCGTTGCCCAGTTATTTGTTTATTTATTCCAGCCTTGAGTTAGTACTTCTCCTATCCCTTCTCACTCTGTCAATCTCCTTTTTTCTAAAAACATGTTATATTTATCGGAGAATATATAAGAAATAACGCTGTCTTGGATAATTTACAAAATTATAGTGCAGTATCCAAAGATAGTAATCAGAATACAAATGACATATAAAACTGATACGATCTCATATTTATTGAGTTATATGTTGAGAAATTGTATAATGTTTCGGGTATATATTCATTTGTATAAATGCTGTGACTGTAAAATCTGTTTGCTAATACAAGTAGTAGTAAAGAAGTAATGAACTTTACTGTTTATGTATATGTCTATTTATATCTCATGAACTACGTATCGTACTGTGTGTATATGTATACTGTCTGTAATATTGCCTGGGTCTAAAATTTGTACTGGCCGGCCGCAGTGGCCGAGCGGTCTGCGGCGCCCCAATCATAGTCTGCACGGCCGCTACGGGAGGAGGTTTGAATCCCCTCTCGGGCATGGATGTTTGTGTCGTCTTTAGTATAAGGTAGTTCATAAGTAGTTTGTAAGTTTAGGGACTGATGACCCCGCAGTTATGTCCCTTAAGCTTATTAAACATTTGAACATTTTGAACAAAATTTGTACTTTAGAAATTATAAAGTGTGATGCCATACCGAATGCCGTAGTTATAGTCCATGAGCAGCAGAACGTTACTGTTTATGTGCTCATATGTCATGAATTACGTGTCGTACTGAGGTACAATTTAGAAGGTACATTCAACTATATGTGTGTCAACTGTCTGTAAAATTTCCTGCCACTAAAATTTGTATTGTAGAAATTATAAAGTGTAACGTCATACTGAATGCCGTAGTTTTACTCGATAACAGCGGAAAAGCAGTAAGCGAGAAACTTTTCTTCCTTTCATCATTTTGCTATGGTTGTCACCGAGAAAAAGTTTCATAAATGTTTAAAAATATGTTTAAGGTTTGTTGCAAGTCGTAAGTACTCTCATTCTCATATAGCGTATTTATTAAGTCTCGCCGAATTATGTGGCAGTTTTATTTTGCAATTTCTATTGTTTATGACGCCATATCTTCTGAACCATGTGTCACATGCGATTCTTAACCCTGCTGCAATTGGTACCTCACGGTAAGGAAAGTGTGTACCAAATTTTGTTGAAATCTGTCCAGTGGTTTAGGAGAAAATGAGCAGCATCGTCGCTTAATGCAGCAGTTTTTCGCGCATCTCATTGTTTATGACATCATATCTCGTGACTGTGTGTTGTACGTGATTCTTATACTTACGGCGACCATCCTCATACATTAAAGCTATAGTGTACAAAATTTGAAAAAGATTGGAACAAAAATGTAGATTTGTGTGCAACACGTACGCACAAACATACGGACACCCTGCTTTATATATTAGAAGACTAGCTGTAAACCCGACGTTGCCCGGGTATTTATTTATTTATTCCTGCTATTTTTCAGGTATTTATTCATTTGCATACGGGTTATATGTTGTAAAATCTCTTGGGAATACAGTTAGTAACAAAGAAGTAATAAATTGAAACTTGGTGCGTGATGGGGCGGTTTTCAATAACGTTACTGTTTATGTGCTCATATTTCACGAACTACGTGTCGTACTCTAATACAATTTATAAGGTACATTTAACAATATGTCTGTATACTGTGAAATTTCCTGCCACTACAATTTGTTGTGTACAAATTATAAATTGTAACGTCATACCAAATGCCGCAGTTTTACTCGATAAACAGCGGAAACGTAGTACGGTAAGCGAGAAACTTTTTTCCTTTCAACCTTTTGTTATGGTCGTCAGCAGGATATGTTTAATAAAGGTTTGAAATTATGTTTAAAGTTTTTTGCAAGTCGCTAAGTACTCTCATCCTCATATAGCGAATTTATAAAGTCTGGCTGCATCTTGTGGCAGTTTTTTGCAATTCCTATTGTTTATAAACCATGTGTCGCATGAGATTCATAAGGCCGCAGCAGTTGTTACTTCACGGTAAGGAATGTGTGTAACAAATTTGATTGAAGTCAGTCCAGTGGTTTAGGAAAAAATAAGCAGCATCGTCGCTAAATGCAACAGTTTTTTGTTCTCGTGAACTGTCGTTCTTATGTGGAGATGAAGAGGCTTGTACAGGATAGGGTATTGTGGAGAGCTGCATCAAACCAGTCTCCGGACTGAAGAGCACAACAACAACAACATCTCGTGAACTATGTATCCACGTGATTTTTACACTTACGGCGACCGTTCTCATGAATTGTAGCTTACATGTACAAAATTTCAGAAAGATTGGAACAAAACTGTAGATTTGTATGCTACAAGTACAAACAAACTCAGAAACCCACAAACACACAAACGTACGGACACTCTGCTTTATACATTAGATTATTTCGTCTCAGCTCCGTGCACTTCCTAATCTTTTCTTTCATAACCAGTATCTATTTCTGTATTCCAATATTTCCGTGGCGATTTTTGTACTTGCTCCTTGTTGATAAGCTGAGTATTTCTTGTGTTGTCACAAGTGATTTGCAATTATTTTTTATGGGTAGCTATTTTTGTAATTCTGAAACTTGTGATTGCTCATTTCAGAGATATCCACGCCTCTTTAATTTAATTGGTTTCTCAGCTATTCCTTAGCGCAACACGCACATTGTAAGCCAACTTCAAACGCGTTTCATTATTCCTGTGTACTTGACTTCAATGTGGCTTCAGCGTCCCTAACATTTACACCAGGTTTTCACAACTATGAAAGAAAAACTCGCTGCTCGTAACAGGTGATATATCATACATACAGAGCTGGGCACAAGTACGTTAATCGTTAATTAACGAAGTCAACTTTTCGAGTAACGGATTAACTTTCCAGTTAATTAAAAAAAACCATTAACGGACTCTCTAACTTCCGTTAACTCGTCCTATGTCCGTTAATCCGTTATATTTGTACCCACTTCTTGTTTCCATCAGCGATAAGAATGGCGAACGAGAACGTTTCAACGAAAATAAATGTTTGTTTTATGTGCCTGTTGATTAATATTACGTTCAGCGACGACGTATAAACAAATACGTATTTTTAATGTTCTAAGTTGTGGAGTATCTGCTCGCCGTAGGTGCTAGAGGTGAATGGGGACAGGAAGGCAGGAAACGCTGATTTTCATTACATTTTTGTCATTGAACTTTGTTGTAGCTGACAGGAACAAATTTAAATCGTATACAGCGAAACAATCGATAAAGGGGGCTGCGAGAATCTAGATATGGCTCACACACCTAAACAGGAAATTAAAATTTAATTCTTATTTTAATTTTTGTTTCCCTGACTGCTATTAAATAAATATTTTGCGCCAGATACGTCTCGTTTTTCATTTGTTTTTTATTTGCGACGTACCTTCTTGCATCTTTTTTTTGTCATTTAATCTAAATACGTTTAATAAGTAAAGCACAGAGTCCACTGATAATGTGGCTGGACAGGAAATCAAAATATTCATTTCACGAAGTGGTATTTCTTGGGGGAAATATTTTATGTTTTTATAGAACGTATTACCGCTGCAGTGGAACGTCTTTTTGCTACCGGAAAAATATATTTTGACTTCCAAATATGCCTTACAGTCAGACGAGAATTTTAATCCGTTAATGTTTCTTAAAGGCAATATTTACTTTACGTCAAATGATATTCAGTGAAGTTACATATTTTGAGTCTCCCCTAAATTTTATTTCATTGCGCAATTACTATTATTACAAACTAAGCTCTATGGTTTACTAGGAAACTATGTCCTAGCGGCCGGCCGCAGGCATAAACAAACGACAGAATCTTCACGACGTACTAGAAGACTAATAATCTCACAGAACAAAACTCTTTTCCGCCAAAGCGAACGACTCTAGCGAAGGCGGATTTGTAAATTTACAACGTGGTATTTGATTAGTCCTCGTTTTTTTACGCTCGTAGCCGACTGCCAGGATAGAGTGTCCGGGTAACACTATTTTTTTATTTATACTCCAAATCGTACTAAATTTGCCCAGCCAAAAAAACGCAAATATATAAATTTAGAAACTGATGGCGATTTTTTGCGTAGGCAAGGTACTTTAACGAGTTAACGATTAACTAGTAACGTTAAGTTTCCTTACATTTTCCTTAAAGTAACGGCCGCGCCGGAGTGACCGAGCGCATTGAGGCGCTATGCTACGATGCGCGAGGCCGCTCCCCGACGGGGTTCGAATCCCCCCTCGGGCATTGATGTTTGTGTCGTCTTTAGTATGAGGTAGTTTATACGTAGTTTGTAAATTTAGTCCCTTAAGCTTAAGAAACATTTGAACTAAAAGTAACGCATTAACGTTTAACGAAGTTAATTTTTCTGGTAACGGATTAATGATTAACGAAGCTAAATTTCAGATTAACGGTGCCCAGCTCTGCGTACCTAATATACGTATGATAACATAATTTATTCAGATATCGGTTACAATTTTAGTTTGTGTGTGATACAGTAAGATATATGTCTCTCTTAATACTTTACTTCAGGTTTATTTTATTTCAGATATCTCAATAATGATATTTTGCTTTTGAAACGTAACTAAATACCAGAGTACCAACTAGTAGCAGAATTTAAAGTTTAATGTACAAAGGTAATAATAAATACTTGCGGATACAATAAAAAAAGGTCTAATGTCACGGAATTCGTAACGTATCTCTATTTTAAACGCATTTTACAATGTTCTCGCCCATTTTCCTCTAGTACGTTAATATAATATAATAAAATGCATAATTGATGATAAAATTCTCTCGGGCTTCCAGCCGCGGCAAGTGCTTTTATATCAAACCACTTCACGCGGCTGGATGCCCGAGAGAATTTTATCAGCATCACTCGCCCCGAAACTATGCATTCCTACATGCATAACTGATGATTTATTAGTGATACGAATGTTTTTTTCATTAGTCCATATCTCCTGGAATACCTTCCATATTGAAAGTATTGGCTTCACTTGCACAAAACAAACATCACTGACTTCAACAACAAGATTGATTTTGTAACCTGGCTAGCTGCTCGCACGCTGACAATGAACTGCCGCATTTAAATGGACATATAACAGAACAAATGAATATCTGGTCTTCCGCACAGCCGGCAACCAGTGGTTCCAGCACTGCTGCAGCTAACCTGGTAGTCCAAAATTGCCAACTAGAAGCTATTTTTTTCTTCTTGGCTACAATTTCAAGATTCTGGCCCACTGTGCGCCATTGTCAAAGGCAGGTCCGTACGTCCGCCATTACTGACTCTGGCCCACACAATAGTCCACCACTACGATATGATCTCGTCTCGTCCACGTAAGCAGGGTTGTTGTGCGTTAGATGAGGGAGCGACGATTATCAGGCTGAAAACAAAATCCTGACTAAACTGTGAACAGGATGCTGCGCCATTCGTTACGACTCCGATCCTGGTGTTCCTCAGTCCAGTTGATGCGTGCTAAACGGCGTCGTGTTTTTACCACAAGCCTCCGTGCGTAGAGGCCATGTTCCCGAAGGCGATTTGGGACTTTTTGTCTTCATATTGTGCGTCCTGTTGCTGCGTGGAGAATGCATTGCAGTTGAGTTGCATTCAGCCTCCTGTCTCTATGGGATTTTAACCGGAGATAACGGTCATCTCTTTCTAAACAGTTGCTACTGTATGAAATCGCGTCTAGGTCCTGGAAACTATACTTTTGTACATACCAATAGCTGCAGCAATCTTCCTCTTGTCTGACCCGCTTCCAACATTCCTAAGGCTGTACGCCGTAGCTTTCGGGGAGTCACTTTGTTGTTGCGTTACACCACTTGCTCAACTGCACTATACAAACTCAACTGTTTGTGTAATTCGTCAACACACAGTCCTCTGCAGCAACTCCATGTTATTACCACTATCTCGGTTGCCTAATGTTGTTGTCTCCACTCCGTAGAACTGACAGAAAAGTGTCAACCATTTTAGTTCATTCAGCCGACGACAATACTTTAGAACCAAGATATCTCAACCGATCCCCTAATTCATTATACCAATGCATTTTAAACGACTTTGTCGAGAATATCGGAGAGTGTGGTTTACGGGTTGATAATCACATTACTATATAAGATTACTAGGTATATTATGTGATTACGCAAACTAAATCTGCGAAACCGCATCTGTCTCTGGAATAAACACATAACAGACAATGCGTTACTCGTAACTGAACATTAATCACTTTGAGAGTGAATTCCCGAAACACAAGTATTATTACTCCCTTCACTCTTTTTCTCATACTCTTTCCTTCTTGAGACCTTAATTTCGAAGTCTGTTGCCAATGGAAAAATATCATCGCACGTTTTTACAGTCATGCAGAGACGCATATGTGTGTAATTCAATGGTTTACGTTGCCTTATATATCCTCATTGATCATTGTTCATTGTTCCTGCTTTTTCAGGCAGTTTCCTACAACAAATTCACGAGACCTTTGGCTGACTTTCACTGCGGAAATCTTAGGTAGCGTTTACTGTTCATATTTATTCAGAATTTATGCAGTGGCTGGATTGGAACCGCGGACCTAGGACGTTTCGTTATCAAACGAAATTGCTTCTCGAAGACCTCGAGTGCAGGGTGTAGTTTTTTTACATGTTAAATGCTACGTCCAGATACAGTTTTTAACTAACAAAACTAATGGTATAGCAATGATGTCTTCTGAAAATAAGAGTGAAAATTTGGTTTCTTTTATGTAAATATTTGTCACAACTTCTCTTCAAATTTTCAGCAATAAATTCATTACGAATTTGGGGTAATAACAAATGTTTTTCAGTATAAGTACCTTTATGATTTAGACATCACGTTTATGTTGCTGATTGTGTCTGTAAGTTATATTAGCTCATTTGCAGCCGTCGAGAAGTCAAGCAAGTCGGTTGTAGTTCTCTCAGTGCTCAGAAGTTGGCCGCGACTGCTGCCGAGGCGATGACCTGCTTAAGCAGCCGTCGTGAGCGTGGGAGGCAAGTCTCTAAAGGTCACGACCGAAAGGCAGCCGCCAGCGCCATCCACATAGGCGGCGGAACACAGAAGCCCTCTCAGGGCCCATTTCGTGAAGTCGCAAGCGACGGCCTCTCCCCGCCACCGCTACTGGGAACTGTGATCGCCCACACGTCAATGCAGTTCGCGAGAACGAAGTCACTCCTCCCGTTCACCATTCGACGTTGTCTTGCGTGCCTGACATCGCAGCTAGCTGCCAGTGGCTGCAGTGTGAGTTAAGGAATGTATTTCACTAGCTGCCACTTCAACATTTTTCACAAAAGTGGCATAACATGGGTCAACCGAAATATAAAAGACGTGATTTAAAACTTGTTAATGACTGTTACCATAGACCGAGAATTATTGACAGGGATGATGAGCAGACAATATGGCATGCTCATACTTATCCACATTCATCTGTGAGATAAGACGTTAGACCAAAGATTGCATATACGGACCCATGTGAATTAAGGGACATGATGAATTCCACATCGCGTGTTGCCCTATTGCTGGCTACAACCGCCGCTATACGCCTCGGCAGTGATGCTCTGACTGTGTTGCTGGGATAAAGCATTCCGAGCTGGTTCCACCAGTTCCCAAAGTGATCTGGTGCAGCAGCGAGTGGAGTGCCCGGGCTATCCGTTCCTCAGTCGATGAATAGAAGTTGTGTAAAGGCGCGAGATCGGGAGAACAGAGGGAGGCAATGATATCTGAGGGGCCACTTGTCACTTGTCGCGCATAGTCCTCTTGCAGTGTGACCACCGGAAAGCTCTGAAGGTATGGGAAGACAACAGGCTCCAAATTTTTAGAGATATAACACTGGCTGACTAGTGCACTGGCAATTAGTAGTGCTAGAATTAAATCCAATACCGGTGCAAACCTCTGCACATTGTAATCCGACGATCATGATAGAGCTGTCAGAATCGGAATTCAGCGGTGACAACAATGTCATTCCAAGACTATAATGACAATACTCATATCATCGTTTTTATCATTATATATGTGGCTGTATTTTCGTTTATACGTGTCATGTCCTAATTTTCTTTCTAATGTAACCGATCCTTATTGGTATTGCATACATTGGCGAAAATAAAATTACACCTCGAAAGTTGAAGTCGATTTTGATCTCATGACGGTAGATGCGACCTGATCGGTAGTGAATTTAATGGTATGATTTCAACGTCGTCCGCACGTGTCGGATATGGTGGGCCGACAACAGATAGGGCCGACTTGTCAACCAACAACTATTATAGAACTACGTTAATATCTACATTTACATAGATAGTCTGCGAGTCACATTGAAGTGCATGACAGATGGTTCGTCGAACCGCCTTTATGACATTTCTCTACAGTTACTTTCTCTAATAGCTCGTGGGAAAAACGTAAACCTGCATCATTCTGTTTTCGATCTTTCTTATTTTATTATGATTATCATGCCTCCCTATGTAGGTGGGTGCGAATGAAATACGTCCGCATTCGGAATAGAAAAAAATTTCGTCCTCCATTCCCACCAGATTTGGATCCCACCATGTGCAGGAGTAATCCAAAATAGGGCACACAAATAGTGTACACAGTTTCTTTAGTAGAACTGTTGCATCTTATAAGTGTAATGCCAATGAAACGTTTTGTTTCGCCTTCCCTACAATATTTTACGTGTGTTCTTAGGTTCTTAGTCGAACTGACGACCTATATATTTGATTTACCTTGTAACGTAAGTGTAACGGATTTCCTTAAGAGGTCATTTGGATGACCTCACACTTATCATTATTAAGGGTAAATTGCAAATTATTATTTTATTATTTTTTTTTTTTTAAATCACGTTGCCGCTAGTGTTACGCTGCCAGCACGACTTTATCTCTGGTGACAATCCAGAGTAACAATTTAGACGCTATCAATCATTTCTTCGATACATCTACACCTACATCGATACTCTGTGAGTCACATTGAAGTGCATGGCATAGGGTTGAGCGAACCACTTTCATGATATTTTTATATAGATCGATTCTTTAATAGTTCGCGGGAAAAAGGAACACCTAAATCTTTGTCTTCGATCTAAATTCTCTTATTTTGTTATTGTGGTCTAGTCTCCCTATGTACCTAGATGCTAACAATATGTTCGCAATCTCAAGTTAAAGATGGTAAAATAAATTTTGCAAATAGATTTCACCGCAACAAATGACGCCTTTCTTTTAATGATTTCCACCCCAACTTGTGTATCATTTACGCGACATTCTGTCCGCTATACCTCGATAATACAAAACGAATTGCCCTTCTCTGAATTTTCTCTAATACGTCCGTCAGTCCCATCTAGTGTGGATCCCACAATGCGCAGCAATATTACAAAATAGGACGCAGAAGTGTAGTGCTGCAATAGAGCTGCTGCGTCTCCTAAGTGTTCTGCCAGTGAAACGTAATCTTTGATTCGCCTTCCCTACAATATTTTCTACGTCTCCTTTTCAATTTAAGTTGTTCATAATTGTTACTCCTAGGTATTTAGCAGATTCGACGGCCTGTAGGTTTGACTGATTTATCGTGTAACAGAAATTACGGATTTCACACTTATCATTATTGCCAATTTTTGCAACATGCTTATATCATATCTAAATCATTTTGTAGTTGTATTTGATCTGGGGACTTTACTAGCCGATAAATGAAAGCATCATCCACGAACAGCCTAAGAGAGCAACTCAGATTGTCTCCTAAATCGTTTATTAAAATAAGTAACAGTAGGGACCCTACAACACTTCCATGTGGTACGCCAAATATCACTTCTGTTCTGGTCGATGACGTACCGTCAGTTACAATGTACAATGTACAATTTCCTTTCTAACAGGAAATCAGAAATCCAATCGCTTAATTGTGGTGATATTCCATAAGCATGCAATTTGATTAAAATACGCCTGTGAGGTACAGTGTCAAAAGCCTTCCAGAAATGTAGAAATACGGAATCTATTTGACATCGCTTGTCGATAGCACTCATCACATCATGCGAGTAAATAGCCAGCTGTATTTCACAAGAACTATACTCTCTCAATCCGTGTTGACTACAGCTCAATATGTCGTTCTCTTTGAGGTAATTCTTAATATTTGAGGAAAGTATGTGTTCTAAAAATCCTGATGCAAACTGTCGTTAATGATATAGATGATATGGGAACGGAAAGATCGCTGAGCCAACTGTTGTATATGGTAGTTAGATATGGGATAGTTGCACCAGCATACTCCGAAAGGTACCTAATTGGTATATAATCTGAACCGGCAGACTTAATTCTGTGAAATGATTTTGGTAGTTTTAATACTCCAGGGGTATCTATTTCTAAATTACGCATGCTGACAGCTGCTCTTGATACGAATTTGCTTCGTCTTATTTAGTGAAAGAATTTCGAAAAGCTGTGTTCAGCAATTTTGCTTTAGCAGATCTGTCATCAGAAGCAACAACATTTCTATCGTCTAATAAAGCTATTGATTGTGTTTTGCTGCTAGTATACTTTACATACGACCAGAATTTATTAGGAATCTCTACCAAATTACGTGACAGGACGTCGTTGTGGTAACTATTGTAAGCTTCTCGCATTGAAGTTTGAGCTGAATTTCTAGTTTCTGTAAAAGATTCCCAGCCTTGGTTTTTTTGTGCGATTAATATATTTCCATCTATTTTAATTTCGTACAACCTGTTCTCTACAGTCCCTAATCTAATACCTCAGATGTGGAAGTTAGTCACAGATACCTTAACATCTTCATCATCCGTTATCAATGTTTTCCATGAATTTCCTTCACTGTAGATATACGTAGACTACAGGGCCACAACATAAAACATTTTATTCTTTTATAGTTTATCTACTTCCACGCAGAGCTGTGCTACCGGCGATTATTACATTCTCAGAAAACCTATAATGAAGACTAGACACAGTTTTCTTTGGGCTTCTAAAGTCCTCTTTGACCTTGATAGTTAGCATTTCACGTTCACCTTACTCCTTCCATTAGACACTCCTTCCAAACTGGCAGAAGTCATTCACTTCGTTTAATTCGTGATCTACAAATTTTCGTTTTAATTTCTAACCAACAATCCAATCAAGCCCAACAAATAGTCGCATGCTCCTGAATGTCTTAAAGCTACTCGACAGGTGCACCAAGTGGAAAAAGAACCTTAGAGAAAAATAAAATGAAACTTCCAGAATCTATGCTTCCATAGCTCGCCGACGGCAGCAGTGGCTGAGCAGTCTGCGGCGCGTCAGTCACAGTCTGCACGGCCACTTCGGTCGGGGGTTCGAATCCCCCCTCGGACATGGATGATTGTGTCGTCTTTAGTATAAGTTAGTTCATAAGTAGTTTGTAAGTTTAGGGACTGATGACCCCGCAATTAAGTCCCTTAAGGTTAACAAACATTTAACATTTGAACATTTTTCAGAGCTCGTAGACAGCAGCTCGGGAATCCATATCACTACGCCTGCCCCAGATTGGCCGGTACCCTCTATATAACCTCGGCCATATCTCACTTCAGGCAGTTCATTTCGAGCCACTGCCAGGGTCTGAAGAATCGCCAAAGTCGGGGGAGACCCCGCTAGTTTCATTTCAGGCGGTACAGACAAGCAGTATTGCGAGCTACTTTTGGATACATTTTCCGAAAACTATCTTGAGCACTTAAACCGGCAACCCATAAGCAATGGAAATATTTTAGACCTTAGAGTTACGAACGGGCCTGACCTTATTAACGATGTATTTGTAGAGACAGAAATTAGTGATCATGATATCGTCATAGCGTCAATAGTGAACAAAGTTAATAAGCCAATCAAGAAGGTGAGGAGTGTATTTTTCTTAGCAATTTTTATTATCGGACTTAAAAAATGAATGGACATCGTTTATTTCCGGTATAATGGACGTAGATCCACCGTTGTATAATAATAATGTTAGGAAGCTACAGAGAAAGCAAAGATTGTTGTACTCTCGGTTTAAAAAAAGGACACGCAAATGATGACAGGCATAAGTTAGTAGAGTTTCGTGCTTCTATAAAACGATATATGCGCGTGCTGACCGTCACAATCGTTAGACGCTCTCGCAGCAGTATCAGGGATCAGCATATGGTACTTCCTACAAAATTCTAACTGATGACCACACATGTCTCGTGTTACCCAGCACAGTGTGCCAAGAATTCTGTCGCAAAACCAACGTGATGATTTTTGGGCGATAATCCGTTGTTTCTCAACCGGATAATAACTGGAGACAAAATATGGTGTTTCGTTTATGAGGCAACTGAAACAACAATCAGCCACCTGGAATGGGGCAGCATGTGCAACTTACAGAATTGTGTGGGTGGCTATCCTCCAGGCGTCAAGTCTCAGAACTTACTGACTGTACGAAATATGTAGGAATGACATGCCAACAAAAATAGTTCAGCCATTTACATGTTCGGAGAATTACTACTCAACAGTGTAATTCTAGTTGTTGCCGACATCTGTACATAGTGTTTTCTTTCGATCTTGGACAGTGAACAGAAGTTACCGCAAACTTGTAAGATAGCTCAATGCATACAGATCATTATATAGGATTTTGATAGTTTAGATAGTTCGGATGAGAACTGGCATGGATATTGACCGCGCAAGGTATTCTAATGGTTTTGAAAATAATCACAACCGCAGCTCCTTACGTGCAGAACCATCGCCCCCTGCTAATGGTAAACATTTTGCCTCCTTGTCCTTCCTTCGAATCGTGTGTAGTTGTATGACATTTATCACGCCTGTTTCTTTTGTAAATGATGGTGTATACGTTCGAGCATAGGCTTTCACAGGATTTATATTATCTTAATGGTTCGGTTTAAAGTCAACACCGAAGCTATATTAAGCTTAGTATGTTATTTTTCTGTTATCTAAATAGTCAATATGTTAATAAATTTGTATAAAGACTTCTATTACTTGCGTGCAGACAGAATATGCTTTTATCGACTGAAAACCATGATACGCCATCCCACCTTTCGAGTTGTTCAATAACGGCACCCGTCGAACCATGCACGTCAATTTTGTGGCGTGATAAGAACACTGTTACCAACCGATTGAAAACGGTTCACGTAGAAACGTCGGGTCTCTCAGGTGCTGTGGCACCTGTACGATCACACACAGATGCCCTTAAAACACGACGATCCTATCGGATGTCTGTGCTGCGTGGACGCCTAGAACATTATCTATGGCTTGGTGGTGGGTGTTCACGTAACCATAGGAACACGCATCGTTACAAAACAGATCCAGCACTCAATTTTTGTGTGGTAGTTATTCGAAATGACGATCCCGCCACTCCAATTTGTAGGGTAGTTCTTCCAAATGACCATCCCACCACATATGACATCAACTGCGAATGGGTATAGCTGAAAATGTGTACCCAGCCGGGATTCGAACCCGGGTATCCTGCTTTCTAGGCAGTTGCGCTCACCACTACACAACTTTGGACACAGTGATCACCGACCCTGCAAGCGGTACCTAAGCACGCCTCCCGTAGGTAGTCCTTGCAGGGGCGGTGATCACTGTGTTGCCAGTGGTGTAGTGTTCAGCGCAACTGTCTGGAAAGCAGGAGAACCGGGTTCGAATCCCAACAGAGTACACATTTTCAGCAAGGAGAGGGAATAAACACTTTGCGTTTTGCTGACGACTTAGTAATTCTATCAGAGGACATGGAAGAACAATTAATGGACAGTGTTTTGAAAGCAAGATATAAGATGAACTTTAACAAGAGTAAAACGAAGGTGGTGGAATGTAGTATCAGAAAATCAGGCGATGCTGAAGGAATTAGATTGGGTGATGAGACGATAAGGGGGTTGAATGATTTTTGTTATTTGGGTAGCAAGGTAACTTTTGATGGCCCAAGTAAAGAAGATATAAAATGCAGAATGGCTACGTGAAGAACAGCGTTTCTGAATAAGCGAAATTTGTTGACATCCAATAACAGTTTAAATATTAGGAAGTCCTTTCTGAATGCATTTCTCTGGAGTGTAGCATTGTATGGAAGTGAAATGTGGACTATTGGCAGTTCAGACAGAAGGTTGATAGCTTTCGAAATGTGATTCTATAGACGAATAATGAAGATTACATGGGTAGATCACGTCAGTAATGAGGAGCTGCTCAACAGAATTGGGGAGAAAAGGAGATTTTGCATATCCTAAGAGAATGGATAGGTTGGTGGGGCACATTCTGAGACATCAAGGAATCGTAAACGTAGCATTAAAAGGAAGTGTTTGGGGTAAAAATCGTAGAGGGCGACCGAGGGACGAAAACAGTAAGCAGATTCAAAAGGAATTAGGTTGCCGTTCGTATTCTGAAAAGGTTAGAACATGAAAATGTAGCATGCAGATCTGCATCAAACAAGTCTGCTAACTGAAGACCCCAACAATAACAACAGTTTTTCATATGTACGTAATGTAAATCTTGAACGCGGCTATCTCTCCAGGTGAGGAAGGTGTTCTAATAACCATTTTACTAAGGTTTTTATATACAATATTCACAAATGAGATTACTGTATTCATTCTGACTTGAGTTTTAATGTTTTACAGTAAAGCGATCATCGTTAATAAGTGGTGCAATAATAATAAAAGTAATAATAATAAAATCCTAGGATTTGTCATATGCACCTAGTATACTCAAAATTTAAATGCAACAACAAGTTTTATGTCTTTCAAAATGTAGATATTCTTAATATATATATTGTTGACCGATTTCACATCCACAAGAGCAATTACATTTGGGATCTGTATAAGGTACATTAGCACACCTGATCTCATTTTGTATGTATTTCTGATGTATCTTGTGTTCTGACATGTTCTTCATCCAGTTTGGGACAACGGGAACGAAAAGTACATTTACAGTGGTAACTTTGGGACTGGTGGCATAAATTTGAGACAGTGCGCAATTTTCAGTTGCCAAAGCTCTCAAAACAGTGCTGTTAATTTTGAACTGGTCATCGTCACATTTACGTGCCATCTCAAAACGGATAGCATGGTTGAGAGCTTTGAAAGTTGAATACTTTCACTGTCCCAGATTGACACCAAATGTCCAGAAGTTACGTCATTTTGCTGTAATATCATTTTATCTAAACAGCTGATTGGCTGTGTTTTCCTTTTTTCACAAATATTGATATAGTAGTTGCTAATGAAAAAGTATTGAATTTGGAAGGATTTCTAGATAGAAGAAAAAGTGTCAGAAGACAAGAAGTATAAACAGAGTGAACTGATGAAACAATACTAGAAGGGCAAGAAAGAACAAAGAATAAGAATTAATGGATATTAGCACGTGGATCTGAAAGTTGTCCCTTGCTATTAGAAGAGAAACGATTTAACTCTCCGAAAGGCGGGTGTGCAATACAGTTCGATACGGATGTAGTATTTAGCAGAATACGAGGCGAAGTAATTTATAAACTCATCTACATCTACATAGGATACTCAGCAAATCACATTTAAGTGCCTATTTATCTCCCATTCCATTCTCGAATAGCGCGCGGGAAGAAAGAACACCTGAATATCTCTGTTCGAGGTCTGATTTCTCGTATTTAATTCTGCTGATCATTTCTACCTATGTAAGTGGGAGTCAACAACATATTTTCGCATTCGAAGGAGAAGTTGGCGATTGGAGTTTAGCAAGTAGCCCACGCCGCAGCGATAAGCGCCGTTGTTATAATGATTCCCATACCAGATCCTGTATCATTTCCGTAACGCTGTCTCCCCTGTATCGTGACAATATGAAACGAGCTGCCCTTCTTTGGACTCTTTCAATGTCCTCCGTCAAACCCACCTGATAAGGATCCCACACTGGGCAGCAATACTCCAAAAATGGACGGACAAGCGTAGTGCATTCAGTTTCTTTTGTAGTTCTGTTGCATGTTTTAAGGGTTCTGCCAATAAAACTCAGTCGCTTTCCCACGATATTATCTACGTGTTCTTTCTAATTTAAGTCTGAAGTAATAGTAATTCCTAGGTATTTTGTGGAGTTTACGGCCTTCACTTTTGATTGATTGATCTTGTAAACAAAGTTTAACGGATTTCTTTTCGTACTCATGTGGACGACTTCACACTTCTCATTATTTAGAGTCAATTGCCACTTTTTACACCATACTGATATCTTATTCAGATCGCTCTGCAGGTGGTTTTGATATTCAGATGATTTTACTAGACGGTAAATGACGGTGTCACCTGCAAACAACCTAAAAGAGCTACTGAGATTTTCCCCTAAATCTGTATTGTAAATAAGGAACAGCAGAGGACCAATACCACTACCCTATGGAACGCCGGATATCACCTCTGTTTTAGTCGATGCCTTACCATCGATTACTACGATATGTGTCCTCTCTGACAGGAAATCCCCTATCCAATCGCAAATTTGTGGCGATATACCATAACCACGCAATTTGATTAAAATCCGTTTGTGAGGTACGGTGTCAAAAGCTATCTGGAAATCAAGAAATACGGAATCGATTTGCTAACCCTTGTCGATAGCACCCATTACTTCGTGTGAATAAAGAGCTAGTTGTGTTTCGCATGAACGATATTTTCTAAATCCGTGTTGACCTTGGGTACTCAGTGATGCAGCCGAGTAAAACATCCAAGCATATTGGCTGCTATCTTCGAATGCGAAGTTGAACATCTCACAACATTAAATACGACAGCAATATTGTGCTAAAGACGCCGAGTTTCAGAGGCATCGTAATCTATACTCTAGAGAAAGGAAGATGATCGAAAACCCAATGAACTGTGACAGGGATTTCAATATTAATCACATCTACGGTCTGACAGTTTGTTAAGAATTTGACAGTCGCGTCGTGTCTGCCACCAGACACTTCGTAAAGAACAATAAAAGGCGGATCAGAGACGGGGTGTCGACCTTGGGTATTAACAGCAGACATCAACTGTAGTTCACCTGCCTCGTTGCAGTCTAAGCTACGAGTAACATTAAATAACTGGTAACTCCTAACGAAGACTAGTCGTTGGCCGAGATTTGTGCGCAAAGTGGAAGAAGGAATTTAGCCGAACACCCAATGGCAAACAACAACTTTTACGGCCTGATAAAGTTGCGTTTTGTAAAAGAAGCAAACATATTTCCAACATGGATGTGACGGGACCAACCTGGTCTAGAAAAATACTGTGCAACGCGTAATTAAACGTTGGCTGTGTTACCGAAATCTTCTCTACCTACACGCCACATATCAAATCTCCGAACTGACAGTCAGTACAACGTGCCGGCGATTAAATGGGCCGCATTCATCGCAACATCACATATTTTGGCCACGTCGGGACGTAACGCGGCAGTAATGGCTCTCTGACCTATGCGATGCACATAAAAACAATTTCATATCTGTTCGATCAGATAACCGAACTCAGAGAACTCGTTGCAGAGCAAATCGTTTCCAGAAAACCAATTATTTAAACAGCTCAGTTTGAATAGTCAATGGAGTCCTGTCATGTTACGAAAATGTGCATTAGTAGCGGAGAGATATTTCATGTTATGTCTATTGCTGCACAGCTTATACAGGAAGTGACTGTGAACTGAAGGCGTCAGACGTTATATATATATATATATATATATATATATATATATATATATATATATATATATATATATATATATATCACGTAAAGAGATCTAAGACACAATGAAATTAATAACACTAAATGCAACTGGGCATTGAATTATATCACTAGGGAACGCTCAGAATTTGTACCGGACTGGCCTTCCTTTGTACCAGACAATAACAGAACTGCACGTCTACGCTCAAGAATTTTTTTTAACTATCCACACACTGCTGACGTATTTTTACTACCAATTATCGTCATTACACAAAGCGCTTCTCCGATTCCTGCAAGATTTCCATCACAGTATGCTGCTACACTGAAGGAACTGTGGACCTTCGTCGTCCTTAGGTTAGTTTACCTAGATTTAAGTAGTTTGTAAGCTAGGGACTAATGATCACGCAGTTTGGTCCGATAGATTTACAGACATTTGAGCATTTTTTTTAAATTCCTTAATGACAGGAATAAGCTCTTTGCTAGCAAAGTTATTCGCGAACCGCTGAACTTCGTCACAGTGTGAAAATCTGCAGTTCAAGCGAGTTATTTCCTCGATTTCTTGGATATTGTAGTTTGTTGACAATGTCTGTAGTCAGCATAGCAGCCATCTTTATGGTCTAATCAAGTTGTTTGCAGCATTCCATTACTGCTAGAAGCGATAATGCGTATTGTCCATTTACTGTCATACGAATATCAATGAAATTTATACGCTCTACCCACAAAAATCGGCCAGTCCCGTATACTTCAGTTTTGGAGTGCGGTTACAGGTGCCCGCCGACGCGGAAGCTCAGTGGTTTGCAACAGGACTCGCGTTCGAATGGAAACTAGCTCAAACACATCTCCTACCACCCAGATTTTCGTCTTCTACGATTTCCCTAAATCGGTTCCGGAATTGTTTCTTTCAAAGAACACGTCTGATTTCCTTCCCCATCCTTAACGTTTCCAGTAACCAGGATGTCGACGGGACATTAAAAATAATGTTTTCTTCCTTCCATTTGTCGCAGAATTTCATTCACATGCCATAATATACGCCTATCCACACCAAAATACAACTGTGTTTTGCATTCAGTTTCAGTATAACAGTAATGCCATCTTAAGTTATTATGCATAACAAAACGGAAGTGTCTATCCATTAACGCAACATATACTGCTAAAATGTATAATATTGGAAGCATAGACTTTTGCTTACAGCACTGCCAGTTAAACAATGAACTTGTCAGTCAGCTATAGTCAGTAACTCGAAGATTTACCATTATATGTCGTTTTCGAACTGATTTTTTAATGGGTGGGTTTCAAGCTTTGGAGCGGAGACGGAAGAGAAGTCAGGAGTAAGAAATGATGTGTCTCTTCAACACGAAGAAGTACATCAGCCTGCTATAGCGCTGAATCGAGTTGAAGCGCCCGATGGCGACAGAAATGCACCACTGTGGTCTTAGAGCCCGAGTATTTGAAACCATGGGCAAAAGCCCTTGACAGCCTTTGGAAAGACTCCTAGACATTCTGCGACACCAATGCTAACGGAACTGAAATAGATGCAGAAGTCATCGGCAAATAAGGAGAAAGGAACCGATGACCCCACTAGCGCAGCAAGACCGATTACAATCAGAAATAGGGGAACACTAAGAACTGACCCCCTGAAGGACACGGTCATGAGGGGGAAAGAGCGGAGTGATAGAAAATTCTGGATAAAGATCAAGAGTGGACAAAGTAAGCCCCATTCATACAGTTTAGGTAGGATATGATGGCGCCAGGTCGTATCATATGCCTAACGCAGATTTTTAAAAAAATGCTACAAGAAGTTAATGGTGAGTAAAAGCTGTTCGGGTAGTGGATTCCACTGACGCAAGATAGTCAATAGCGGAGCGGCACTCACGGAAGCCCAGCTGTTGTGGGGCTGAGTCCCTAATCTTCAAGGATCCACGTGAGCTGCCGACTCACCATACGTTCGAGGAACTCTCGCAGAACGTTTATGAGGCTAACCGGGCGGTAAATATCAGCCACATGCAGGTCGGCGCCAGGTTTCATCACTGGGATGACGATGCTATCCCGCCACTGGAACGGGAGAACACCTGCCAAGAGACGAGGAGGGCGAGGAGTTGGTGTTGAAAGTCGATTGAAAGGTAACGGACGAACTGGCTGAGGATGCGGTCTGGGCCTGGAGAGGTACCAGGGCATGCAGCAAGGGCACATTGGCACTCACATTCACTAAATTGGGCGTTGTATCTCTCCAGGCGACGCGTGTGAAATGAAAACTGCTTACATTCATTCTGTTCTCTAAGGCTGCTGAATTCAGGACTTTAGGCATTTTGGACTGCTATATGCTTGGCATACGTGCTGGGGCCAGTACAAAGCGAACCCTGAATACGGGCGACAGGGGATTCCTACTGTTGGGCGATATCCAAAGAGGACCGAACTTGCGACCACACCCGAGTAGGGAAGGCGAGAGAACCGATGGTGGTAACGTACCTTTCCCAAGAGTCGCTGGGCTAGGTCCCAGAGACGTCTGAGGCAATTATTAGATGCTCAATGGAAGGTTGACGCCAATGGCGCTGTAGTGCTCGCCGTCGTTCCCAAATGGCCTCACTGATCTCTGGTGTCCACCAAAGCAATGACTTGCTCTGAAGTGAGCCATAGGTGGCAGGAACAGATGCCGCAGCAGCGAAAACATTGGCCTCAGGCATCTGTTGAACGGCCATATCAATCCGAGTATTAATCACAGCAGCTTAGGTGTAATCCTGCCAATGATCCCAACACACCATCGGAGCAGGCGGTCCGCAGGTCGAAATAACAGGAGAGACACTAGAATGAGTAAATTGTTACTTCCACAATGGTTTCCCTGGACCCTCCAACTAAGATCTGAGAGTAGGCTTGGGCTACAAAGTGACAGGTCTACACCTCGGGATTTTCTTACCGCCGAACCAACATGGGGAAGGATTCAAATGTTCAAATGTTTGTTAAGCTTATGGGACTCAACTACAGGGTCATCAGTCCCTAAACTTACAAACTACTTATCAACTACTTTATACTAAGGACGGGACAAATATCCATGCCCGAGGGGGGATTCGAACCCCCGACCGTAGTGGCCGTGAAGACCGTGACTGGAGCGCCTCAGTCCCCTCGGCTACCGCGGCCGGCTGTTTCAAACCGACAGTGTCTTCTTCTGTATCTTAAACGTTTCACATATTTAAAATTTTTGGCAACCAATACAACTCTTTTGAAAGTAGAATGGTGACACTTTTTACCTACCCTCTTTTCCTTAAATAATAATTCTTGATAGCAGTCACAAGATTTTCCTCCAGAGCTTTCTGAACTCCTGAAACTACAGGTATGCGGTCAGCATTGGTGACTCTCAGCACTGATTTGTAAAAGATCATTACCTCACTCAATAGGTATGCATCCCTTTTTAACCCTCCCAGGACAACATTAATAACGAGGGATTCTCTGTGCTTTTACTAATTTCATTTTGTACACCAGATACTTATCTAAGCTACAACTAGGTGTTCATCTACATCGACATCAATATCTACATGATGACGGTTTTTGTCCAGCTTCCTCACAGACAGGGAGTGAGTAAATAAAACATACATCACTTTTCCGTTATCAGATTCGAACATTGCAAAACCTTTCAAAAATAAACGGACAGGGTCATCTGATTATAACATCGGATGTCGGTGAAATTAATTGTTAAATTAATAATATAAATATTTCTACCGAAATAAGGACCACAGTAGGCTAATATATTTAGAGAACTAGCGTCTCGTGGAGTCAGAGTAATTTTTCCGAATAATTTATTCATAGAATGAAGGCTTTGACGGCAGGTATTGTCATTAAACTTCCGGGCTGAGATGCCGTGGTACATACATAAAACTTTTCCCTGACGTTTCGCCTTCGTATGCGGAAGGCATCCTCCGAGGTAGAGCGGCGTACTGTATGTCAGGGAAAAGTTTTATGTATGGACCACGGCATCTCACAAGGGGAGGCCGCCAACTGTGAATTCGATTCATACTGCGCATAATGAAAGCTCATGGCCAGAGGTGTAATTTGGCAAAGCACCAAGATGCACTTCTCAGCCGTTATCGAGAAAATCGACAATTAAAAAAAGCCGTTGCGGTGAAATACTCTCTATGATGAGTAATATTGTACAGAGACGTGGCGTAGCGGTAAGCGCTCGGATTGGTAATCCGAAGGTCGCCGGATCGAATCTCGCGGCTTGCAACTTCTTTTATTATTTGTTTTTCGTAATTCTAATGTACACACACACACACACACACACACACACACACACACACACACACACACACATATATATATATATATATATATATATATATATATATATATATATATATATATATATATATATATATGTTCGAAGTCGTCAGATTTTCCACGACTAATGACTTTCAAACAACTTATTATATGCAACTGGCGTCTTCGAACATCATTATGTTTTCCGCAAACAAATGTTATTAATTGTTTTCATAATGTTTACCACGTATAGTTATCGGAAGAAGTATAAACGATATTCCGAAACGAATACATATAGTGTAAGTCAAACCTGACGAACGATAGAACAATTTTTCAGAATGTCAATGAGGTGTGTTTCCCAACAGATAATTAAAAAAAAAACAATTGTTCTTATAAAAACGCATCGTTTATCAGATGTGCTCGATCACGTGCTGTTTTCTGCTTTCCATATTTCTATGATAACTATCACTCTGGTTGGTGCTATATATATATATATATATATATATATATATATATATATATATATATATATATAGAGAGAGAGAGAGAGAGAGAGAGAGATTTGAATTACAAAAAAACAACAAATAAAAAAAAAAACGTTGCATGCCGCGAGATTCGATCCGGCACCTTCGGATTACCAACCAGAGCGCTTATCGCTACGAATCGCCTCTGTGCAATATTGCTAATCGTAGAGAGTATTTCACCGCAATGGCTTTTTTTAATTGTCGATTTTCTCGACAACGGCTGAGAAATGCATCTTGGTGCTTTGCCAAATTACACCTCTGGCCATGAGCTTTCATTATGCGCAGTATGAATCGAATCTGAATTTCACAATTGGCGGCCTCCCCTTGTCTGCCCGGAACATTTAAGTAGAGACTATTTATTATTCCTGAAACTTTACAACATGAATGATATCAACAAAGTCTGTCCGAACTGTTAATTTAAAAATCAATCCCCGGATACTTTGTAGAGACAGTCCCGTACTTTTTATACATGTGCTGCGACCACAGGAATACCCCCCCCCCCCCTCCCACACAGACACCTATATGTTGCAGGTGCAGGCAGGAACTATTCGTAATTACCGACATGGCTAGGTTGACCATGTGGCTCTTTCGCCTTACAGTCAAAATTGGATATTGCTGCCATTTTCAGATGTTCTTTGCTCTCGGTAGCAACCACGAAACGCGCAACTCTTGCTAGTGTAACAGTGATATGACTATTAGCATCTTGATAAATAAATCAAACCAACTAGGGTATAAAGACAGGCTTCATGTACTGTACAAATACGCAACTTATGGCACACTACGATTAGTGGTTGTAGTGCCCATCACTTCCTCTTTCTTGCAGCTTTTAACTGTATTCCCAAAGGGATCGGGAGTATTTGTTCTCCCGCACACACATTGTCATATTGCCTGTTGGAGGCATTAAAAATTCTTTCTCTAATCAACATGGGCTGTAAAATGAACTCTTTAAGAGTAATATGAACTTGTTCATTTTAGATACTGTGAAACACAAGCGATGTAGCTCATAAGACATGGTGTCTGTTCCTTCCGACATCTGTGTCCAATAGGCAAACCTTAATTTCTGTACGGATGCAAAACTACAGCCGATCTCTAGCGGGAATACATTTAAGAGCTGCGAGCAAGAGGAGGCAATGGACAGAGAGCACTAAATCGTACTGTGCGACGAGTTCAGAATTTGGGCACGTTGGGAGAGCATAAAAGGCAGCCGCTGGTCCGAAGCTGGAAGTCTGGGATCTAATCCAGGTCCAGCACAGATTCTCAACTTAGTCTTTGAATTTATTGCTATGTCCTGTAGCAGTCGTGTGAATATTCATAATTTCGAAAATTTACGGCTGTTAGTATCAGCCAGAAAGAACACAAACAATGACTATATTTTTATTTTTTTGTTGCCGGTACCGTATTTTCTGGTGTAACTGGCTGACTCGCATTCCGATATGCTAAGGAACAATAAATTTGTTCACTTGCACTTCTCCCTCTCTCTGCTCGGTCTCTCCCCATTTTTGCGCCCTTTATTAGTTCGGAGGTAGGCCACCGTGACACTGTAATCATTATTTTCTGCGCAATGAGCGTAGAACTTCTTGTAATTGTCACACATCTTTAGTATGACACGCAGTGAAGGTTGCAAATGACAGCAGGAGTTTCAAATATACATTACGACTTCTTGAGACATCTTCATTATTTGTTAAGATACTCTAACACATTCATTAGTCAACTACCTGAAATTTTTGTTTAAATAATCGGTGACTTGAAACGTTACTAACATAGGGCCACACTTATATTACTTCACAAATTGTAATTTACAGTCTATCAAATAATATTTGTGCCCTCTAGAGTTTTATCAGTTTTGTTTTGGAGCCCTTAATCCCTTTATACCAGACTCTCTGTGGAGCCGATGTTCTATATCAAGCGTATCAACTATTTGAGAGAACCATTTTCAGGTATGTAAAGAGGAAGATCACACCTCATCACATAGATGATGCATTAACCAGTTGATGAGCACAGATAAAGAGTGAATACTTTCATAAAACTCTGACTATCCACTTCTTCCGACGTAAATGGTATAGAAAACACACACCACACACACACACATACACACAAAAACACAACGTGGATACATTATAGTGATCGGTGAGTACAATGAGAGTGTGGAGATGTTTGTCGCAAGCGTCTTTGTGTGTGTGTGTGTGTGTGTGTGTGTGTGTGTGTGTGTGTGTGTCTTCGGAACTCTATATCCCTGCAAGGGAGGATGTCGTCTGAAAGCTTAGTAACGTATTCTCTGTTGCTACGACGCCTATCGGCTACTCAAATCGTCAACTCTGGAGTGAATTTTTTCTACATATTTCATTATTTGTATTCCAGCCAGGACTTATTACTCCCATTTTCGTTTTATACAGAAACGCCACAAAACGAAGCTAACTTTAATCGTTTTTCATATGAGTGTTTTGTTAATTGTGTAATTACCTTAAACTATAGCGTGTCTCATAAAACACACCGACAAACATTAGGGACAACTTCCTTATACCAAATATTTTAAAGTAGCATTGGCTCCAAAATGCCTTTAACACCTAAGGGTACTGCTTCATTTAGGATACTACGTAACACATCTCTTCTAGGGCAAGATGTTAGCTTTCCATATTTTGGGAGGAGGTAGTATGGACGAATACAGGAAAATAAAATTCCAGTAAACGTGAGCTCTAAATGAAAACTACTAAGTTCACATTAATTTTAAGATATTCATTTGAGGACGGATGTTTTCTAGGGTATTTTTCTTCTTTGGCTTAAGGGCAGATATAGGGCAAAAGGGTGAAAAACCCGAATTTTATTTTAATGCCTAATTTATTAGACTGATGTTTTAAGAATGACGTCTCAAAGATTCGTTATCGAAATATGCTTAGAAATATTTTTAAGAACGATATTTATTCTACCGTCAGCGCTTCACACGGCCACTTTATCTGTGCTGTGCTCCACTCACTGTTTACACTAGATATACTTTTGTGTTACTTTTTCGGTCATGCAATCGAAACGAATAGCAGACGTATTTAGAAGGCTGTGACAAAGGCTGAATAAAGAAATGAAGGGCAAAAAATCAGATGGAAAGCCACTGAGATGTGTTAACAGATTGACAGACAAAGAAATTCACACACTACAAATACATTACGCGAAAGCTATTTGGAACAATGTACAGAGTGTGAAAGCAAAACAGTCATCAGTGTGGGCTGCTGCTTCCACAAACTATCCACAGGTGATCACAGTTCAAATGTTTGTAGAACTTATGGGACTTAACTACGGGGTCATCAGTCCATAAGCTTACAAACTACTTATGAACTAGCTAAGACTTTGACGGCACAAATATCCATGCCCGAGGGGGGATTCAAACCCCCGACCGTAGTGACCGGGCAGACCGTGACTGGAGCGCCTCAGTCCCCTCGGCCACCGCGGCCGGCTCCACAGGTGAGACTCCTCTATACACCCTCTGTGTCATTTCAGGGTGCAAATATCTTCACGCAAAAGGTAGTGGAAGGCCATACACCCATAAGCATGGAATGCCAGTTGCTTCTATAGTTTCAAATGTTTAAAGCCAACTTTCAAATATATATGAAACCCCAAAAATTCAGAAAAAATGTGTGCATGGGAAAATACAAATGACTAACTACAATAGCCTTAAATGGATGCGTTGTCCCAAAACAGTGTTTGTTTCCTCAAATGTGGTGAAAATAGCTACATGTGTTGCCTGTCTAGTGCTTAACAGTGGAAATGAACGAAGCATTAAGTGCTTTCAGAGATGAGGCTTCCGACCAGGTGCATTCACACTGAAGATATATCGGAGTATCGATGAAATGCAGCTTGATTGAGCACACGCAACAGAGGAAAAAAAGATGGGTCGACAAAGGAGATAGGGAAAGAGAATACTTCAAGAAGACAAGGAATATAATAAAGATTATGGATATGGGCAGCATTAGTGAGTAAAGATATGGCAATATTGTTAAAAATTAAAATAAAAACCTCAAATGAGATTTCCCGTAAAGTCAACCCTGCGTAGCACTTTATCTTGTGCCTGTGAATAGTTCTTCTTTCCTGCATGGGAAAAGTTGAGCAGCCTAAGTTAACATACATCTGAAAATTAATTTGAAAGTATCCATGACCCTTAACAAAAAAATGTTGCACACGTTTTAATAGACTGTAGGGTTTCAGATTTAATGCTTGAATAGTTTATGAGCTGTGGAACAATGCAAGCAGAAATTTCGAGGGGGGTATTAAAGTCCAGGGAGATTGAATAAAAACCTTGCGGTTTGTCGACGACAGTTATTCTGTCAAAGACAGCAAAGGACCTGGAAGAGCACGTAAGCGGAATGGACAGTGTATTGAAAGGAAGGTATCAAATGTTCAAATGTTTGTATAGCTTATGGGACTTAACTACGGGGTCATCAGTCCCTAAACTTACGAACTACGTATGAACTAGCTAACACTAAGGACGGCACAAATATCCATGCCCCAGGGGGGATTCGAACCCCCGATCGTAGTGGCCGTGCAGACCGTGACTGGAGCGCCTCAGTGCCCTCGGCCACCGCGGCCGGCGAAAGGAAGGTATAAGATGAATATTAACAAGAGCCAAACGAGAGTAATGGAATATAGTGTCAGAAAATCAGGCGATTTTGAAGAAACTAGAGTAGGTCATGAGACAATGAAATTAGTAAATGAGTTTTTTTTATTTGGGTAGCAAGATAACATCTGATGGCCGAAGTAAAGATATAAAATGCAGAATGGCTATGGGCATAAAAGCGCTTCTGAACAAGAGGAATGCCGCGTGGCAGTAGCCGAGAGGTCTGGAGCGACACTTTGCAGAACGCGAGTCCTCCCACGTCGGAGGTTCGAATGCTCCCTCGGGCATGGGTGTGTTTGTGTGTTGTCATTAGGTTAGTTTATGTAGTGTGTAATCTAGGGACTAATAACAAAGCAGTTAAGTCCCGTAGAATTACAAACCCTTTGAACAATTGAATTTTAAGAAGACGAATTTGCTGACATTTAATATTAGTTTAAATGTTAGGAAGTTCTTTCTGAAAGCATTTGTCTGGAGTGTAGCACTGCATGGGAGTGAAACGTGGACGGTAAGGAGGTTAGACAAAATGATGATAGAAGCATTCGAAATGTGGTGGTACAGACGAATGATGGATGGTTCACGTAACTACTGAGGAGGTGCTAAACAGTATTGGGGAGAAAAGGAGTTTCTGTGATATCCTGACTAAGAGAAGGGATAGTTTTCTGGGACACATTCTGTGACATCAAGGAATTGTCAGCATTAGGAGGAAGTGTGGGGGAAAAATCGTAGGGGGAGAAAATTCAAATGTTTGTATGGGACTTAACTACGGGGTCATCAGTCCCTAAACTTACAAACTACTTATAAACTACCTTATACTAAAGACGGCACAAATATCCATGCCAGAGGGGGGATTGGAACCCCCGACCGTAGTGGTCGTGCAGACCGTGACTGGAGCGCCTCAGTCCCCTCGGCCACTGCGGCCGGCTCGTAGAGGGAGACCGAGGGACGAATACAGTAAGCAGATTAGAAAGGATGTAGGCTGCCGTAGGTATTTTCGGATGAAGAGGCTTGCATAGGACAGGGTAGCATGGAGAGCTGCGGACTGAAGACCACAACAACATTTTATGAAGAATGGTGTATTATATGTATACCAGTAATTAAAAATTCGAATTCTTATTAAGTTAAATTCCATGAACTCGACGAAACAAAAATTGTACCGAATATTCTGCATTATATACTACAGATTAGTGCCAAGTTTTAAATTTGTAACTACAACCCTGTAGGAGATATCAAATCTTAAATGCTAGTATGCATTTTTGCCTATTCTGCCCTAAAGGAATCTGGTCCAAATATTGTCAATATTTTTGGAAAACCCTCTACATTAGGGTGATCTTCGTATGTGGAGTTTGGGAATGTAAACAGTAAATAAATGAAAGAGATCGGAAAACCTGAGCCAGGTGTGTTACAAGAAAGTAAGGAACAACGTCGTCTCCCTATACACTAAAGTTTTTCTTTCGTAGAAAGAACGAAGCGATACGGACAAACATTGAATATTCATTGCTCCCATAGTAGGACAGGCAGCATAGAAAGATTAATAATTCATCGTCGCGTAACTCGGCGGCGCGCGCCTGCAGGTAGGAGTGCCGGTTCATTTGAGGCGGCTCGGCGGTCATTGTTGGCGGCTGGGGTGTTGTTAGGCCGGCCAGCGCATGCTAAGCGCCGCCCTGTAGCGCAGCCGCATAATGCGGCGGTCGCCGCCGCAACGGCCCACCCAGGACGGCCGCCCACCGCGCCATGCATATCCATGGGGGAGGCCGCAGAGCCGAGCCGGCTCAAAACCCTCCCCACCGCCAGGACTTTTCTTGGAATTGTGCTCCATTCTGTTTTCAGCTACCGGTTTCCCAATTGCGTTGAGGCTACCCACCTCGTATTCCTCTCCTTCGCCAACCTCATGGTGTGAGATTACCGCCCAATATTAATATTGGTAATTAATAGCATTTGATAATTAAACAGTATGACGTTCACTGCAAACATTGATCATGCCAATGCACTAAATGTTACACAATTTTAATCTTATTAATTATGGTAGCAATGTATGTACACAGTTGGGTGACAAGATTTATAGCTAGCCCATAGGTAGAAACTCTCCACGTTGAGATTTGCTGTGTGCTTGTAGCTGACGGGAGGCCAGCGAGCAGGCCGACGTTGGTGGCTTGTTCCAGCTTAGGATTTTCCAGGTTCGTTTCCGGTGAGGGGAGAGAGGGACAATGGCGAATGCCAGGTGCAGTGCAGTGGACAGCGTGAAATAAAATATTCTAATACTACTTTCATTTGAAGTAATACGATGCAGTTAGGAACCTTTAAGGCCCTCATTACAAAATAGCCTGTTGATAAATGAACAATACATTAGCTGATATAGTCACATCTGCCGTAATATGTTTAATTGACAATAAAAAGTAATAAATTACCAATGAATACAAGACAGTTACACAACTAGCATGGCAATGTTTGTTTATAAAAATAATGTATTAACTATTTCTCATTTTATTTTCAATTAATCTTGTGTATTTTATCTTGAAATATTCAGTTAAATCACTTATCTTTGATTGCACGATTATGATAAAGAGTACAAAGGATGTTTATACTAATATGAAAACCTAATAAGAAGACACTTATTTAATGTGTAGTGTAATTACTTTGATTTTATGTAAAGTTTTAGAAATGTATTGGCTGAGCGCTGTACGTTTGCAAGTCGGTTAGAACAGCTCACATGGGGAAGTTGATGACGTAGGGAAAAAACCCGGCAGTTGGGCTTTTGGCGGCCCCAGGAAGTGAGGAGTCGGGAGCGAGGGGTGTAGCTGGCCGGACGGCGTCGCTCTACACAGTCGGCATGTGGATCTCCAGGTGGAGACTTTAGATTTTTGTGTGGTAATTGCCAAGTGTGGTTGCTCGTCGTAGACTGCACCAAGTTGAATCGAGTGCTACTGTGTGTTGTGATTATTTACCCGGTGGAACAAGGTGTGCATCGCCCTGAGTTAAAGTGACTGTGTTTTGTTAGTGTAACACGTGTCGTCGCATAGGCATGAACATAAACGGTGTTTGAGACAGGCACATGGTGTGAAAACAATTTGCGACAAATATTCATTTTGTCTGGGGGCTCACGAGCTATAACTTTATTTGATAAATGTGTCGACGTACAGACGTATCAGCCACAGGGTTTTAATATGGCGTAATAAACAACATAAAGTGAACTTTCACGTGTTTTCAAAAATAGTAGTTAGTACACCCTTTTCTCACATGAACTTACTTTATTATGATTTTTTTGTTAATCATATGCAGGTAAGGAAAGCTGTGAACGTGTGATATCATCTCCTAGAAAACGAGTCAAACAGTAGCGATCACCCAGTGTTTTTGCATGTTTAGGAATTTGGTTCGCAGTGAGTTTTAAAAACTAACTTTCCCTATTTTAAACTCTCACCGCGACCTTCACCCTCGCAAGGGTACTTTTCCGGCTCCATATTATGTAAAAATCAACACCTATTTCTTTCAGGCAATGTTTATAAGGTGCATGGTTTACAGAATTTTTTTTATATCAGGTAATGTAGCACACTTTTTAAACAAATTAGAAATATTCTGAATATTTTTTTTTACTTGCTTAGGGTTATTAAAAATTTACAAAGAAATTGATGCGTTTTTTTCCAAAATGCTTCTTCAAATTGAGGTACCATTTAATCCTATGTTATAGATTTGAAGGAAAAAAACTTTTTACCAGATATGTAATGATATGTATGACATGATGGTTCATCTACTATCTCTTTAATTCCACCTGTTATGTATATTACAAGGGTAAAATTGGAATTAATTGTTTATTGTGTATAACATCATTCTTAACAGCAACTTTTAATATGATCTGTATACATATATAGAGGGTGCATGAGAAAATTAAAATTGTTACAGTATATCTGACATACGTTTCCAGGATATTTCGTAAGCGCTACTTTAATAACCAATTCTAAATAATTTATAACCACAGATATGATTCGATTGTTTACCATTGTTAAAGCCGGTTTTACAAAAAAGTGTGATATGTATAAAAGTATTGTAGTAATAATAAAGAATAAGGCAGTCAGTAAATACATATCAAGAATCACACACTTTCTTCCACCGGAGAAGCTCTGCAAGCATTACATATGGCACATTGTGGCAATGTTTCTTGCAAACGAATATTTTGCAGCTATTGCAAGTGACAGTAGTTTTATTTTTTTTTTTTACCACCACAAAGATGGCACCTCCCACACCTTCTTAAAGTCTCATCGTGATTGGCGGGAATTAATCGATGAGGTGACAGATATTCTTGAATATCTCTTGGTAAAGAGCTGAGCACTTTCTTTCAAATGGCAATCCACCAGAGCCAATGCCGGGTTTGTTAGATAGGTTCTTCTTCTGCATCTTTTCTCTGAATGTTTTGCAAAGAACAAGACCTGGGAATTTATCCCAGCAAATCTTACATCTGAATTTTTATATTTTTCCTTCTAATAAAAATATTATTTTTTCTATAATTTAACTGATTCTGCAATGAAGCTTGTGAATAGTACATACGTAAGGACAATCACAAGTCACAGAAAAAAAATTAGAACAATTCTTGATACAGTTTAGGAAATATATGTAACTGAATGCCTAAAAATACAACTTGCAGGAAATTATGACTGAAGATATGAGTCCAATTAATGTGTGCGTCAGAACGTTCCTGCAGGATTTCATCACCTTCAAGCTTCCGCTTCGCAATCCATTTAGCATTTCTTGCTTCTTTGGTAACTTGAAGAGCCAATCTTTCAGCTTCATGCACCTGTTGTCTGTCACACGCAAGCAGTTAATCTTCCATATTGGAGCCACATTTTATGCCTGAATTTCTCAGGACTTTCATCTTTCACATCACTCTATCATTGAAACTTTTCACTGCATCTAGTACACCAAAATTAAATGTATTTAGTCCTACAAAATCATTCTTGGGTAATCTTTCCCTTATGCAATTGTTGAAACTATTACTTGTATTCTGAGTGCCCCCCATGAAGACATTTACTAAGCAAAACAGCATCACTCAGCTCTCAGAAATTTGGTTTTATTTCATTCATAACAGGCTCATGATTATATGGTATATTTCACCACTTTCATTTGCTTTTTGGTATCCACACCAATGACATATATATATATATATATATATATATATATATATATATATATATATATATATATATATAATCAAGAAAGACTACAGAATTTAATGAAGTCATAAAAATTCAATTTTTTCACCTTTTATAAGTACCCTGTATCTTTACAGAGGGACGTTGATGGAATTGACCAAAAATGTCAATTTTCAAGTTATTTTTTATTTCTTAGTACAATTCAAGGACAAGAATGTCCCTAAGTATCAATTTGAAATCGCATCCGAAGTCCCTGAAATTTTATTAAAAGCGTGACGCAGCCTCCCTACCATGCCGACGTTTTGAAGCAGCACTTCAATACCAGCTCAGTGAACGACGATTCTGTGCATTCCTCACAACCAAACAAGTATGGGATACAACTAGAAAGCCGTAATACATACTCTCTGGATTTGTAGATAATCTTTGTCTCTGTTCCCTATCTTGCAAAAATAATAAACTAGCTGCATCGTTTATGACAAAGGAATTCTTTTTTCGCCTTGTGATACTGACGGAGATTTATACAAGTGTTCGATTCTTTCTTCATTCGGTTATGCCACAAAGAGTGTATAAAAACTGGATAAACTGCGTTTGAATAAGTTAGTTAACTGAAGACGCGAGAAACGACGACTAACCAGTGAAGAGGCTACGTCCGACGTAAGAGCATCTGCTGAAAATGTGATCTCCAAGCAACTCCAAGCGAAAAATTAGTTAGGAGGATGATGCATACCACACTGAAGAATCTCTATTTCTGACCGATCCTGCATTTCTCAAAATGTGTTTTCATGGCAAAACCCAGAATCCAAATACGTCACTAAAAT
This sequence comes from Locusta migratoria, assembly GCA_026315105.1. Classification (NCBI taxonomy): domain Eukaryota; kingdom Metazoa; phylum Arthropoda; class Insecta; order Orthoptera; family Acrididae; genus Locusta; species Locusta migratoria. Next base: position 434,766,126 of record CM048747.1, read on the forward strand.
CACTCATGTGGTAACGATGCCCTAAAAACACCTGCTACTGTTGTCAGAATTGCAACTTATGATGCATTTATTGTATTTAATGATGGGAAGGTCGCAAGGATGAAAGTATTAGAAAGAATGGCCTTCAAGATAGGCAATTTTACTCAAGACTTCCAGAAAAAAAAATTATAGCGCGTCTCTGCAGCTGAAAAATCAGTTGAAGACAAGGTAACGGAAATAAGACAGACAACAAGAAACCAAAAGAGAGGCCTGAAGGAAAAGACGACCCGAAGTACAAATGTCGTTCCTTCTGAAGAAGTGACACAAGGGAAAAAGTTAGGTTGAACTTTAAATGCGTTTCCTGAAAAGTTTCTTTTTTAAAGTTTATGTTTCTTTTCCTTGGATTCTATGAATGCACATATTTTGTACACATATTTCTGTAAATCTACTAAACGTTGCCGGCCGCGGTGGCCAAGGGGACTGAGGCGCTCCAGTCACAGTCTGCACGGCCACTACGGTCTGGGGTTCGAATACCCTCTCGGGCATGGATATTTGTGCCGTCATTAGTATTAGCTAGTCTGTAAGTAGTTTGTAACTTTAGGGACTGATGACCCCGTAGTTAAGTCCCATAAGCTATACAAACATTTGAACAATTTACTAAACATTGTCTGAAGGCAAAATTTTGAAAGTCTGATTGCAAGGTGAGATAGGGGGCAAAGTGCTTGGAATTTTCTAGTGAATTTAAAATTGTCCTTGTGGAATTATAACTTTAAAATTATGAAAATTCTCCTAATTGACCAATTCTGGAAACGTCATGAGAGTATCTTACAACATACAAAGAGATGAAACAAATGAATTTTTTAGAAATCTCTTGAATACTTCTTTTTTTAATTTTTTAAAATTTCATTTTAAAAAGTTGAATATATATAATCAAAGGATTTTATATGTAAATGTGTTCCTTTCAGGTAAACCGTGGCACAAAATTTTATTGGCATATCACCAAAAATTTGTATTTGGTGAAGTTTTGAAATAGTGTGTGTTTTTCATCAACATCCCCCCTTTATCTATCAAGGGTAAGGTTTCAGACACGGACAACTAATTCCGCATAAATTTAGCAGGTCGTTCTATGAAACCTCAAAGCAACCACTCTAAGAAATTTTGGTTAAACACCCCTCCGTTTCTTAAAAGAACACTCGTAACGGTAATGACGAGCTATCGACTCAAAATTGTCGGTATCGATACTTGTAAATACAGCTTTTTGTGGGCTAAGGCAATATGCTATGGACTGTGCGTCCGTTCTCGCCGGAGGTTCGAGTCCTCCTTACAAGGTCACAACTAATTTTTTAAATAGTCGTTTTGACAACCTTTTATATATAGAAAAGTACGTACATAATAATTAGCATTAGGTATTAAAATGGTGTAAGTATTCGAAAACAATAAAAAAAACATATCGGTCACAGCGGGTTTCGAACCAGTGTGCTTCTGGAAATCCAATGCGAATTGAAACATCTTAAGGATGCAATAAGTATTCACAGGGTTAGCACTCCCATCCTACGTTCTCAATTATTTGCAGGATTGTAATTTCTGTTTCTTGTCAGTAGCTGGGATGGATAAGCAGCATAGTTCTCAAACTTATCTGCGACCTCCTAAACAGACTTTGCGACCCCCTCAGGTTGAAAAATATTGTGATCTAGACTTTTCGTTTCTGTTTTGTTCCTACATTTAAACATAACAAAAACAATGAAATACATTATAGTTTAGAATAAATACTCTAATTATGAAGTTGGAATTTATTTACCCTGTAGTTTATTAAATGCAAATAAATGAACCTAGAGAGTGTGGCGTTCAAGAATAGATGGTAACAACCAAACAGAATACGGCTCGTACGTATTGGCGCCATTTCCCACAGAACATTCATATGTTGTCCTAGCTGTTGTTTTGTTTACCCATTCCACCTCTTACATCACCTCCTAGCTGCTCTTTAGAAAATGAAGTTGGAATCTTATCTGCATGATGGCTAAAAGCCAGTAATACTACAACAGGTGCAAGTGTCTCCTTTTTATCGTTACGATAGCTGTTTGTGTTCACGGTGGCTGACAGTACAACGTTTAACTCTCTTCAAAATCGATAACTAATAGTATCCACTTTGTAGAGATCAGCGAAAAGCAAATGTGTAAAATCGTTTTTTCGTTAAATGCGTTTAATATTTATGCAAATATTAGTCGCGATACCGTATAATCAAAAACGTGTATTGACATGAGTGCAGCGAACACGGGCGTGGCGCGGCTTATCTTGGCTGCAGTGTCAATATTTTACGCCGTTTAGGCCTTTTATTGGGACCGGGCGGCCGCGTTTTTACGGTGACAAGGACAAGCTGCTAACGGCAGAGCGGCGCGGCGCGCCGACCGGGGGCCCTAAAGCAAATATTTAATGGCCAGGTGTTTTGTTAACGAATCGTAAATACGTGTTCAATAAACAATCTGTATCGCCCGCGTCAAAAATTTGTTTCCTTCCTTTTTTTTCCTACATACAAAATAAATTAATGCGGTTTACGGAAAAGTGCAGTGTCATGGCTCCTCGTAATTTCGTTTGTAGTTATAAAGTACTATAAATACGTGTATCTATAGTGTTCAAATATTGATACTCTAATTTTAAATAGAAATAGGAGGGTATTTTATTCTAGAGACATCATTACGGTACATGAAAACGCGGCCTGACGGCTGACATGATTTTAGCCGTTAACGTTGTAAAAAATTTATTTTAATAGTTTCCGTAAGTTATTGTTACCATCTTCAGACCCTGTACAATGCAATAATAATAACATACGTATGGTGAATTGATATTAATGGATATAATTCACAGATATATTAAAAATGGGAACTGATGTGATGATGACTAAAATCAACTACATATCAAATATCATCTCCTCTGAGACAATACAGCCACACAAAGACGGCTTTCACCTGTTTTTCCTTCTGATGTGAGTGTCGTATATGTTTTGACTGAATTTTTTATTGAGTAACTACGTTAAAACCATATTTTATCGTAATGAAGAAATATCATCAATGCCCTTTGATAACAAGTGCTCAATACCGAAGTCGGCGGGATTCAGAATATTATTAGCCTTTCCAGGCTTATGGAATCATTCTAAAACAAATTCATGCTTCACTTAATTCAGTAAGTAAATCGTTTTTCAGCATTTGTTATATCATATGTTTCATTATAGAAAGGTATTCGACGGAAGTAGTATGTTATTTAGTGCATTGATGATGTCTGCTGCAGTTCTGATTGTGAACACCTGATTTTGCACCTAGTAAAAAGTCTGTTGTGATACCATATTTCTTAAGGAGACAGACAACATAATATGAAATGTTACCAAGGAAGGGAATAACTATATAATCTGGTTGCTCTGTATTACATAGTGAGGAAGAGGGTTTTGATGGTCTTGTTCACTACTTGTATAATGTCTGTACTACATTATGGTCATATCCATTGTAAATTCTCACATATTATAAGGTCTGCTATTCTCTTTGAACTGCTTATCAGAGAGAGGAAATTTGACAATTCTTTCAATCATGGAGGTGAAATAACAATGTTTATGGCTCTCTGGATGGCAAAGGGAACTATGAATAATACTGTTAGTGGAGATAGGTTTCCAAAATATCAAAGTAAGGTTTGTTGTTTTTAATCTTAATAGACAAATACTACGCTGTGCTAATGGTTCATGTCACTAGGTAATTTGACCACTGTCATAATCATTTTCTGTTATAAAAAATATTTCATATAATACTTTCTAATATACTGTTTGCAATTCATTTCTGGGTCATAATTTTGTTCTTCCAATGAAGACATACATAAATGGTGTGGAAATCTAAGTAAAGTGTAATTATGTTAAATCGAATTGTGGGTCTGCATATATCCTTATACAATAAATTAAACTGTTGCTGTTATTTACAAGTATTGTTCAAAGTGATACATATTTAATAAGTTATTAAATGAATTCAATGCATTGGGTACAGGATAAATTTTGAAAATAATGATTCCATTTTTATTACCGCTTATGAAAATCATTATTGTAAGGATTGCTGGCTGTACTCATCTGCCCGTCCTCCAGGTGTCAGAATATTACATGTAATTCACTATTAATTTCCACTTAGATTAATCGTTCACAGTCCAGGCCTATGTCACCTCTTAGTGAAGTTTTATAGTCAAATAGAAATTTGAGATATTGCCTAGAAGATCGCAAAATTCGGGGAAAACTGAAAGTCTTTATTTTCTAAACAATTTGTGAGAGCTATAGATCATAACTCACGATTAGAACGCCGAACATACCGAATTCTTATTGCTCTTACATTTGTTTTGTTCATGTTAATGTCGTCAAAAGCCGGCCGCGGTGGCCGAGGGGACTGAGGCGCTCCAGTCACTGTCTGCACGGCCACTACCGTCGGGGGTTCGAATCCCCCCTCGGGCATGGATATTTGTGCCGTCCTTAGTATTAGCTAGTTCATAATTAGTTTGTAAGTTTAGGGACTGATGACCCCGCAGTTAAGTCCCATAAGCTATACAAACATTGGAACATTTGTCGTCGAAAATATTCCAGGAAATAATAATGGGATAGTTTGAATGTAAAATGGTAAAATACAGACAGACTACAAAAAATGCAATATTTGTGTGCGCTCTCGAACATAACTGACTGTAGGAACCACATACTTAGCTTGACCATTTACCATGAAGTTTGGGATACACATGTATTTTTATGGAATTAATTTCAACACTTCGCAAGCGATAGAACGGTGAATAGTGGAGGGCCTTTTATTGTACTTTGAGACCGTTTGGCCATGAAAGTTGACATGTATTTGTAATATTTCATAGATGATAGTGGGTTGGATGAGAAGTACGGGGAGGGAGAAATGGACTCTGAGAAGGAAATCAACTGTTAGGGGGAGTTTGAGTGGGATTAGAGAAGGCCCAGAGAGTTACAACATTCAATACGTAGAGAAAGACATAAGATCGACAGTGTGTTGTGGTGGGGGGGGGGGGAGAGGATGAGGAGAATGACTACGAAGAGGTGCAGCATAAGAAGTGAAGGCAAATGGCGAGGATGAGATGGGCTGATGGGGTGGTGGGGAATGACGAAACGTAACCGAGAGGGGGAGGGGGACAAGGAGTGGGAGAGAGGGAAAAGTAGAAAATAGAAAACCAGAAGAAATAAATGTTCGGACAAGGGAGGGGTTTGAAATTGGCACTGAACATAATACACGCTAAAATAAGAATAAAATCATTGTAAGGTTTTAAAATTAAACGCCTTTTGCTACTGCGAATGGTTTTATTTTTATATTTTTAAATCACCCATACGCGTTTCGCCTTTCTCTCAAGGCATCATCAGTGGGTGCCCTGAAATATTTACATCTTTTTGTTTATACATATAGGTCAGGTCTCTTACATATCTAAAACGTTTCATTTCTGATTTAAAACAGTTCGTTTTTTGGAATAAAATGGTGTACTTACAGCACTTGCTACTCCACTTCAGTCTTATTCTGGCAACCAGGTCGAAATGTTACACTGTTTTTCGAAACACATTGCAGTTCTCTGCTTCTGCTGTCACCTGCTGCCATACTGTGTCTACTGCTGTTTGTTTTGTAGTGTTGCCAACCTTAGCTTATTTGAAATTCAACTGTTTCATTGAAAATGTTTGAAGGTATCTTTGTGTGTGTGGGTGGGTGTGTGGGTGTGTGTCTGTATGTGGTTTTTTTTTTTCTTTTTTTTCCCCTCTGTTTGAATATGTGTGTGTGTGTGTGTGGTGTGTGTGTGGTGGTGGGGGTTGTGTTTATGTGTTGGGATTTGTGTCTATCATATGGTCAATCAGTGAGAACATTGATTGATTGGTCAGGTTTATTTGGTCATTTAGTAGCATCTTTTTCTCAGCTTTTGTTTTATATATGTGATAATTTTCTTGTAATGTTAAGAGATGTTTTTCATTATTTATTGTAATTACCTTCATGTCTTTTTCTATTGTGGTGGGTTTGTGGTTATATGCTACTAGATGTTCTGCAAAAGTGGAGTGGTTTGTTCCGTATTTCCATCCCCTGATGTGTTCCTTGTATCGAGTATCGAATGTTCTGCTGGTTTGTCCTACATACCTTCCATCACATGAGTTGCATTGTAGTTGGTATATTCCAGCTCTTTGGTAGATATCTGTGTCTGTTTTGATTTTTGGGATATATTTTTGGATTGGGTTATCTGTTTTGAGAGCTATTTTTATGCCTTGTCTTTTGAAAATATTTATTATTTTATGTGTTAGTTTGTGTTTGTATGTCATTGTGTACCATCTTGAATTTTCTTTTTTGCTTTCATGTGTTCTTTGTGCTGCAGTTTGTGTTGTGTCTGTTTGTGTGCTGCTTTGCTGTGTTGTTGTCTGGGGGTCTGTACGTTTGGTGTTTTTTGTCCGTATCTGTTTTTTAATTTTTTTGTTTAATTTTTCTAAATTTTTCTAAATTTTAAAACCTTACAGTGAAATACAATTCAGCTGCTGCTCAAAATGGCCACTGCAAGCAACGTAAGAATAAAATCATCTACTTTGAATACCTGTGGTGACTGCGATGCACATGCGACGTACTGAGCCCTGGACAAGTGGTCTGAAATTTTCGAAAAGTTGGTCAAAAGTCTAAAAAAATGATATTTAATTGAAAATTTGATGAAGCCTTTTTGGGGTCGCTCAAATTTAAATTGGGGCACAAGTTAAAAATTACAAATAATGAATCGAAAGTGGCCGAGTTATTTAGGAAAAACGTTTCACATTATATTGTTAATTCGTAAAATAGCGATTTTTTGGGATCACAGATTACAAATATCGGATTATTCCAATTCAAAACAGGGTTCACGATAACAATAAACAGCATTTATTTTTAAACATTGCAAAAGTTGAATCTATCGAGTAACAAATACGTATAGTTAAAAAATTTATCTGAAACGCTGTCTGAGGCAGATGTATAAATGTCGGCAATCAATTTTCAGATTGATCGTGAGGCAGTACAGGTTGTAATATCTGAGATGATAAACGTTTTCCTCCCTTTGGCTGCCAATTGCTCAATTTCGTAATGAATGAATCTAATTACACCAATAGTCGATGGGAAACATCTTCCATCCTATTTTCCCTGGAATATTTCCAGGAACTTACTGAAATTTTTTAATGTCGTTGTTCCGGTATTCCTGTTCTTCTTTGGATAGTGGATCGATTGGCAGCGAGGCCCACTCGATAATTCGAGATCCGTTAATAAACATTATACGTACAACCGTGGGCATGTAGTACCATAGATAGAACTGTACAAATTCTAATGAAGAATATAAATAGCAGTTTTAGTACTTCTAGGTTCAAAGCTGCCTGAATAGCGACATACTTTGAAAAGGCCTTTCATCCCCTAAGAAACGTAACCTCATCTAGATCTACAAAGATACTCGGCAAATCACATTCAAGTGCACAGCAGAGGGTTCATAGAACCGCTTTTATGATACTTCCGTACTGTTCCATTCTCTATTAGTGCGCTGGGAAAAGGAATACCTAAATCTTTCTGGTTTCGATTTGATATCCGTTATTTTATTATGACTATAATATTTACCGATGTAGATGGGTGCAAGAAAAATAATTTCGCATCCGGAAGAGAAAGTTGGTGAAAGAAATTTCAGAAATAAATCTCGGTGTAAGGAAAACGCCTAATTTTTTAGTATTTCCACCCCAGTCCTGACACTTTCTCCCCTATATCGCGACGATGCAAAACGAGATGCTCTTTACTGAAGTTTCACTATATCCTCCGTCAGTCCCTCACTGTACAAAAATACTCCAAAATAGGAGGAAAAAGTTTAGTGTAGAACTGTTAGGTCCTTTGTGTATTTTCCCAGTGAAACGTAGCCTTTGGTTCGCCTTTTCTAGAATATTTTTATGTGCTGTTTCCAATTTAATTTGTTGGTAATTGTAATTCCTATGAAATTCGATGGCTAATTTATCGTGTAAATGAAAATTAATGAATTTCTTTTAGTGATAAAACGGATGGCTAGACAATTATCATTAAATAGCGTCAATAGCAAATTTTGGACCACGCAGATAATTTTTCTAAATTATTTTGCAGTTGCTTTTGATATTCTATTTTCCATCAACCATTTCAGTCCCTTAGTGGTTGAATTTCCAAAAATACTGATAAAAGTATTTTTTTAAATTCTAACTAAGAATCTAAACACAAATTCCAGTTCTAGTTCCAAAATTGCCTTATTAGATGATATGGTTCTTGATTCATCTGTGAGCAGAACCCGGTGCCATTCAATACGACTGCTATCTTGATTTTTCTCCGCCGAGTTTCTGCAGGTTAAACGGTGTTTTGGTTTTAATGGGACACATAGCATTGGCCCTTCGTGCGTAGAGGCAACATTCCCGGAGGCGATTGAGGACTGGCCGCGGTGGAGTAGCCGAGCGGTCTAAAGCGTCTCGCTACGGAGCGCGCGGTTGCTCGCCGTGGAGGTTCGAGTGCTCCCTGAGGCATGGGTGTGTGTGTGTTGTCCTTAGGTTAGTTTACTTAGGATAAAGTAGTTTTTAGGCTACGGACTGATGACCATGCAGTTTGGTCCGATAGATTTTATTTATTTATTTATTGCGGACTGTTTTTGTTGATTTCACGCGTTCAGTTTCTACTTGGACGGTTCGATGAACCTGAGTTGTTGCACTCACCCTCCTGTCTCGACGGGCTGTTAACGTAAGATAACGGTTATCTCTTCCTGAAACTACTTGTGGATGATCTTGGCCTTGTCCTCTTTTAACGATTTTTGTTGTCTGACATCGCGTGCACGTCCTGCAAATTACACTTTGGGACACTCCAAAACCTGCAGTCACCTACGTCCGTGTCTCTCCGGATTCCAACCTTCCTTCTTCCTTTGGCGGTCCTTGGCATAGGTTGCGGTAAGTGATGTTTCAGTACCTGCTCACCACGCTATCTGTACTCGACTGGTGTTGTAATTCGTTTGGTACAGTAACATCAACACCAATCCCCTCTGCTCCAGTTTATGATTTTACCACTGTTTCCGTAATGTTGTTGTTGCCACTACATAGAATAGAAAGACGTCAACCAGTTTACTTCACAGTAGTGGTGACAATACTTCAGAACCTAGATATCTCAACTGATCCGCTAATGCTTTTGTGTAGACATAGGTTACCTTCCGTAACACCCTCCATCAAACTCAATCGCAATGAACACTTGCCTAAAAGTCAGAAACACTTTAAACACAACATGTATTGAATAGCCGATCTGCTCAATACGCACTACTTGGAGAACAGGAGTTTGAAATACCTTTCCCGGTAACAGAGGTAGCTTTTCCTCCATGTGTCGTAATATGCAGTGCTGTCCTGTTATGAATTTCATTTTTCGACGTTGGCCAGCTTGCCGGCCGGCCGGCAGGTGACTTGACCTCCCGCCTCGCCCATCAGCGCAACGGCCGGCCCCGTCGCTGACGGCAGGTGTGGCCTTGCCTGGGCTGGGCTGGGCGGTGGCTCGGCTCGGCCCGGCGCCCTATTTCGCGGCTGATCCCGGCATCAGCGCGCCTTATCTAGCCGCGCCGGCCCGCTAACTCGCGGCCCTAAATCTGCCGTAAGCTGGCCGCCGCCGCCGCCGCCGACGGGACGCGACGAACCCAAAGTCCGCGGCCCGAGGTGGCGCGCCTGATGGAGGTGGCGGCGACGGCGGCCGAATCTGCAACTCCGGCCAGCGGCCCAGCTGTCGCTCCTCAGGAGGTGCTGGAGTCCGGCAAAGCCTGCGCTGTCGTCCGTACGCTTTGAACAACAGGCTGCAAGATTTACATCTTTAAATGTTGTCAGCAGTAGATCCACCATCTCCTACATACCTCATCCTAATAGTCCGAGCTACAACAAATGAAATTAAAACGCCAGTGGAAGGTTCTGGTAGTTCTTACGACCGAAGAGACTGACCAGCGTGGAATTTGTCGAATACGTTGTGTTGTAAAATCTGAGACTAGATGATGTCAGAACTACATCCAGGGTCTCGAATCGTCCATGTGCGACATGGCTTCAGTGTCGACCTCTAGTATGGACAGTACACAGTCGCTAAGAAGTCACAATGGTCAACAACTTGCTATAGCACTCTCGTTTATCCACAACAACACCAAGAACTCTACAAAACAGGCTAAAGATGAGCACCATTGAGAGGATTTAGAAATGACCACGATAAATCCTAACAAATAATATTACCGGACTCTGATTTCCTCACCCAAAGATTTGATAACAATAGGCGAAAGATGCAAATCGACGTAGACAGATCCTACAGTCGCAAAGTAAAATACTGTAATTTGCCAACAAGTTAATTAAGCATACTTCAATCGAAATCTATACTGATCACTGCTAAGGATTGAAAGTAGGCCACTGTACGGAATAAAAGCTCACTTCTGGGAGGAGGTATCCAGATAAAAGTTTACTGTTACAAAAAAAAGTTTAATTTTAGCAGTAAAATTAGGAAATGTTTCGTGTCAACTACCGGCTACTCCCTGCTGCAAATACCTTGTTCTCTGGCCCAAATTGAGAACCGACTTGGTTTAAATTGCTCTAATAACAGGAAGTTAGCGATACAGTGGCCAATATACGTAGCAGCTCAAACGAAATTACACACAGGCTTTAATAAACAAGCCACCACAATTAAAGATATTTCTCAAAGGTGGCTAAAGAAAAAACATTTATGGCGCAACGGAAAACGGAACTTGAATATAAAAAATTGCATCTGTGCTTGTTCTCACCACTGGTGGGAAAACAATATTAAATAAAAGGGGGAAGGTGCTCGAAAACAAAAATTTATAGCAAGTCAAAATTATACTGAACTTAACTTATTTATTCAGGTCGAACGCAAGCCAAATGGGGAACCAAATTTGTTAATACAATAAAGATGCATCCCATTTACATTATCTAATACTGACGATTCCCAGCATTGAATTTAACATAAATTACACAGAACTTCATGGTTTTGGGGGGGGGGGGGATTAACAAACAACACTCACTCGTTTACACACACGCAATGCAACAGCGAAAGTCACCAAAATCAGCGTGCTGAAACGAGGCAGAAGCAGGCGCCGCTATCGTAGGCGAAATTCTGCAAACCCAGAGTTACCACACGACACAATAGACAATGAAACTGCAAAGATGGCTCTGGTCTGTCGTGCCTGATTTGAGATGGTGCGTGACTATAGCAAAGTTAAGTTGCATTTAGATTAGATCGCGAGCAATCACGCTAGCGGCGACACACGGCTACGTTACATGATCGAACTCCACTGAAGGTAAAGTGGTTAAAAATCGGATTCATTACACAAAATCACGGTGAACTCTCAAGTTGCAACTTGAGAGTAAACTATCTAGGCACTGGTTTTATGAGAAGTGGCGTGAATTTAGGTGATTAGCTGCAAACCCCCGAAGTTGGAGTTCGGACTCACGTGGTTCCGAAAACCGATAAAAATTTATTAATTCAATTTCCGAAAAATAAAGAAAATTAACCAATGCATGCAACCCCTAGAATGCGTAGAATTTCATAAGTAAACTAATGAAATGCAGCAACATGTGATTGGGAGTGTTCACAGCGATGGAAAAAGTCCAGTCTCAAAATCCGGAAAAGTGAAATTATTACAAAGTCAGAAAAATAAAAAATAAAAAAACTACGGCATGCAACCCATAGAAATATTTAGAATTTCATAAGCAAGCTATTCTGAAAAAAGAATCTAAGTTCAAGAGTCTAAGTTAAACATGCTAGACAACGAGTCGCTACCATCTCCGCTGGCACAAGAGCAGAACCAACTTTATCTCACTGCAGTCTTAGCACAATGTGACCACCGAGTGGCCAGCAGGCGCGTAAACTACCGGAAACTGCACAAACCCATGATTACAGCGTAGTGTGGAGAGAAGATCGTGAGACTCGCCCTGGAGAAGGTTCGTCAACTAGGTTGTAACCAAATGGTGTAGAAACCGGTTTCGTACCATCAGCAGCAGGGTTGGTAACGACTAACTATCGACTCTGAGCCAGAGAGAACCAAGCAAACTGAGCTATCACTACCCGCATTCAGACAGCCATTAGATTCTCGCACATCCACTAAAAAGTAAAGCAAGTGCACATTCTCACAGGGACAATAATAAATGATTAAAAAAACAAAATTCTAGCAATATTAGGTAACTTTTAAGAAACTAATATTTTAAAACATGAAATAAAAAAATTCTATTACTCATGCCTTGAATAGCATGGGGTTCTGGTTTTAACTAATTGCTAATCTAGCGACATCAAATAAAATACAATTTAAAAAAAAATGTATGGAAGACGACAGACGGTTGTCTTTCAGGCTTAACTAATTCATCATTCTCTTTGGTAGAATTGATTCGATACGTAACATATACTCATTAAAAATAAACAGATTGACTACATAAATAATCTACCATACAAATTACACATAAACAAACCTGCATTGTTGATGACAGACACAGCTCACAATAATGGTACAGAGCCCAATGTTTTTGTAGGAAGCATAGTGTTGTGAATATTGGGAATAAACTTGGTAACTGTATGTTTTGCAATTAGATTATAAAATAATGTAAATGCTGTTTGTTTCTGAATAAAACAAGATTACTAACCAAACATATTAAACGCATTTAGTCCACTCTCAACTGCTTGATTTTCGATTTACATTTATCCCTCTTACTTTACTAAATGTTATTATTCAGTTCTGCTCAAAATCAAAATACCTGTCTAGCACTTTAGCGCTGAAAAAGTTTTTTCACGGAATGAGAGATTTGCTCTCTTTACTTTATATTTCTGTTGTAACTAGTAACTAAAACCAACTCTTTGATAAAACTTTGCTCAAGTTACTATGGGTGACCCTAAAACTAAACTACCATCCTCTGACAAAAATTTAAGTAAAGTATTAATTTATCTGCATGATTCAAAATAGTATTTTAATTAGTAAATTAATAAGTAAATCAATTTTTTATAATTGCTATACACCAGCCACCACACAAAAAAAATCTCAAAGATACACAGTCATAAAACTTTCTAATCCAGATTTTTGTTCCAGATCAGTGGTTTCATCACTTTTAATGAAATAAACTACGTTGAATAAACAAAATCTGTGCACTGCATTCATAAGTATAATTCACAAATATCATTTTATGGACACGCGGATATGTGTACGTTAACAGGACAGGAGATAATCACGGTTGGTAGGTCTATGCCTGCATACAATTCTAAAGAAAACTACTTTGCCTGCGGTGCAGCGTCGGGCGATTATTGTGGCCGGCAGTAGCATTACACTGCAACAGATCAGAACAGTAATTGATGGCTAATAAACGTCTCCTTGCGTCGAAAAAAATAAAACAACAGCCACCAATTTGTCAGTGCACTTAAGACGTCATTTGATGGAAATCATTGTTGCTCTCAAAGTAATTGCCTCACCGGTATGCATGCCCTATAAAATCCCACAACCACTGCTGCTCACTGTACGTCCGACGAGGTAAGATACAAGCACACAACTACATTCAGTCTTGAAGGTTCTGTGGCGCGCAAGCGTATTTTGGCACGTTTAGTTCTGTGCAGAATGACACAGACTTTTTCAAATATTTGACATTATAAAACTCTAAGTGTGAACCTCAGTAAGCATTGCAATATTGACAAAACCACATAATATGAACAAGATGGCAAAATAAAAATAAAATAAATAAAAAAAAAATAAATAAAAAAAAATAAAAAAACGCTAGTTACACAAAATCATTAAAGGAAAATTACATTGTATATATTTATACATATTGTAGCATGTCAAAGATAGTCAATAAGGACATATTACTTCCCTCATCAGCTTACAACATAGTAACAAAAAATTCAATTATGAATTTCAAAGAAAATTGACTGTGGTATTACAAATGTTACATCATGCTAATAGTCTGAACTACAACTAATGACTTAATCGTCAGTAGAAGGTTCTGGTTCTGAAGATACAAGAGGCTGACCAGTGTGGAATGCATCGAATACAGTTTGCTGTAAAACTGGAAAAAGATTATTTGCTGCTGTACAGAGTGAAGCGAAATTAGCGCACTTGGGCTTCACACCGCGTTTCCTTGTATGGAAATGAAAAGTTCAGGTATGTTCATTGGAGGTTTTCCTGATCGTGAAAGTGATTTTTCTCAGCTGGCACAATGTAGCAGCTAGTGCTGGAACTAACGTGAGCAGTGATATCCGAAGTGCGACCGACATCGGTGGTGCAATAAACACGCACAGCGATAATAAGTCTCAGCCGAGGCCAACGAGAAAGATAGGCACCAGCGCAAACGTCATGCTACGTAAGCAAGCTACTTCTGAGCCGGCGCGATCGCTAGCTCAGTGGCTGGCCCAAGGCCCACGAGAAAGACAGGCCGCGGCGCACACGTCATGTCACGTGATAAATTGAGGCCGCAGCCCGCACGATCGCTGGAGTGGAGAGCAGGTACGAAGGCGGGTCAAGGTTAGATGCGCAGTAGGAAGCTGAAGTGCACCACGTGACCTTCAGTCAACCATGCACCAGTGGCATTCCAGTCTTCATACTTCGCGGGTTGTGCTGTGTTCGTAAAGTTTGGTGTTTATTAGTGTCTGTGTTAAATGATTATTTTGCCATAATAGTCTACATTATGAATGATGTTAAGCAATCAAGCCAAGTTCTGCACAAACAGGCAAGAGGAATGGTGTACCGTGTATATAAGTACTCCAAAGGTCTGTCTTCTGCTGAAGCCACGCCGGCACAAGGTGCGTCGCGCTGCTGCCAGATGCCAGGAGCAGACGGCAGAGGCATATACGGCATTGGCTTGAGGACTGTTTAGAGGATCTCCAGTGAAACTAACACGTCTCTGCTGGCATGTGGCTCAGCAGGCAAACATCAGGATCGCAAATAAATAAATAAATAAATAAAATAAAAAAAAGTGAGCTACACGATTTCGCGAAAAACGTTTGCGCCGCATAGTATTCAGCATGTACGCTATAGGCGAATATCCGACAGCGGAAAAATTGGTTTCACATATGAAAGAAGCCGAAAATTTTAATGGAAGTAAATGGACCATGTTGAGGATACTGAAGAACATGGGGTTCAGGTATCAGAAAACAAATGACAGGAGGAAATTACTGTTGGAACGTAGCGACATTGTAGCTGCAAGAACTATGTTTTTAAGAACAATGCAGCAGATTAGAAAAGCCGGCACCTCTCGAATTTATTATTTAAATGAGTCTTTCGAGAACCAGAATCATGCAAGGGCTATGTGATGTAAAAAGAGTTATGGATACGGTGGACTGAAAGTTCCAGTGGGTAAGGCAGAATTATAGTACTTCATCTCGGATCTGCAGAACCTGGCTTCATTCCCCAGCGTAAGCCTAATGTAGTTATACAAAGAAATCAATTAGAAGAACGTTATTCTTGTCATCTCGTAAAATCGGGTGTACTGCCGGAGGTCTGCGTCTTCCCAACACGATATTTCGACGTCGTAACTCGGCGTCTTCATCAGGTGTTCCCTGAGACTGGTTGGCGAGCTGACCTCGTCCCATATTTATGCCTGGGCGGTGTGTGGTGCTCCCTATGCCGTCCGCGCCCGCTGCGTCCGCTTCTGTCGGTGGTATCAGTCTCTAGGCGCTAGCACTATCATGGCTCTGTTGAACCTCCTTATGCTGTTCATTACTGGAGGATGGAACTTTCTTCCGTTGTTTCTGTAGTAGTTCCAAAGCAGGATTCCACGCAGTACTAAGCTGATATCCTGCTTCTCGGTTGATCAACTTCTCTGTCATCTTGATTTCAATCGATTCATTGATGACACTAGCCCAGAATCGGGGGGTCTGAGCCAGGATCCTAGTTTTGTCATAATCCATGGTGTGCTCAAGGTTAAGGCAATGTTCTGCTATTGCAGATTTAGTTACCTGTCGTAGCTTGGTATGCCTCTGGTGTTCTTTGCATCTTATTTCAACTGTTCTGGTAGTTTGACCGATGTAAGCCATCCCACATTCACATGGTATATGGTAGACACCAGGTTTCCTTAACCCCAGATCATCCTTGACAGTTCCAAGGAGCGTCCTGATCTTGTTAGGTGGGCAGAACACACTCTTTATATTGTGTTTCTTCAAGATTCTGCTGATCTTGGCGGATATAGGCCCCGCATATGGTAGAAAGGCTACTTTCCTGGTCTCTTCTTCCTGCTCCTCCTCTGTTGCCTCAGGTCGTCTGGTGGGATGGAGCGCTTTGTGGATGTCCCTGGTGGAGTATCCATTCTCTGTGAAAACTCTTTGTAGATGTTCTAATTCCGCTGTCAGGCTGTCTGAGTCAGAGAGTGTTTTGGCTCGGTGCTTGAGTGTTCTGTAAAGATAAAGGTTTTTACTATACTTTTCTTTGGTAATTACTGAATTTAAGTAGTTTTACTTGCCAAGCAAAGAAAGTAGTTTTACTTGCCTGTACCTTCAACCTCCATAAAGAGTCATACCGTATGTGCGAACAAAGCGACACGAAAACGTGTGGTTTCTGAAGAGGGGCAGCAGCCTATTCATTGCAGGGGTAACAGTCTGGATGACTGAGTGCACTAGCGTCATAACGTCAGCTAATGTGGCTTTACCATACAGTTATTGCGAACATTTGAAAGAGAGAGGAAACTACAATCGTTACTTTTCCTGAAGACATGCAGCTCTACTGTATGAATATTGGTATTCTCTCGGGTAAAATATTCCGGGCGTAGAATAGACCTCCATTCGGATCTCGAGATAGGGACTACGAAGGTGGGTGTCGTCATATTGAAATTTAAAGAGAAAAATGAAGAGTTGAAGTGAAATGTAGTGGGGATTAGTGAAGTTCTTTGGAAAGATAAACAGTTTTTCTGGTCAGAGTTATAAATACAAAATCAGTTCGGGGTATTACAAGATCAGGTGTAATATAAATATAAAGAAAACAGGAATGTGGGAGAACTCCAATGAACAGCAAAGAGATCGCATTATCGTTGTCAAGATAGATACGAATCCAACATCAACCACATTAAAACAATTTTATATGTCAAAAAGATCCTCCGTTGATGAAGAAATGAATGAAGAGGCAAAGGAAATTATTCAGTAAGTTATGAAAGAGAGAAACTTGATTGTGGTAGGGGACTGGTACAGTCAATAAGTTCTGAGACTTGATGCCTGGAGGATAGGCAAACTCACGAATCTGTATCTTTCACAGGTTGCAACATTACACGGCATTACTCATCAGCGTGTGGGTGTCAAGTTTGAGAACCTATTAGTTTGTTGGTTGGTAGTTTGGGCTAAGGGGACCAAACTGATAAGGTTGTCGGTCCTGCTGTGGGGAGGGGAAGGAGTGAGCTTAGAACTGGAGGGGAAGGGAAAGGAACTGCAGTAAAGGGAGGAACATCAGAGTGGTAGGGGATAGGAAAGAAGGAAACTCGAGGCCCTGTGCTCGCAACGCACGTACTCACGAAGGAACCGTGAGCTCCCTGAAGGGAGAACTTATTGACATTACCATGTATATCACGGAATAATGTAGATAGTGAGGTAAAATTGACACACATGCTTGGAACGACATGGAATTTTAGCAGAAACCCCCAGGAAGATCTCTTGCGCGCGTCGCTTGGTGATGATCGTGTGCTCAGCCATCACTTTCGTCATGCTTGGCCTCCCAGTATCCCAGACCTCAGACCGTGCGGTTGTTGGCTTTAGGATTACCTGAAGTCGCAAGTGTATCGTGATTGACCGAGATCTCTAGGGATGCTGAAAGACAACATCCGACGCCAATTCCTCATCATAACTCCGGACATGCTTTACAGTGCTGTTCACAACAATATTTCTCGACTTAAGCTATTGTTGAGTAATGATGGTGAAAATATTGAACATTTCCTGTACAGACCATCAACTTTGCTTTGTCTTAATTTGTTGTGCCAATTATTTATTTCCTGATAAGATGAAGCGCCATCTGTCGGACATTTTTTCCTTTCCTATTTTTTTCTAATAAAACCCGATGTCATTACAAGCATGTGTGTCAATTTTTACCTCTCTATTACATTATTCCGTGATTTATTAAGTTTTCAAATTTATACTGACTTTTTGATTACCCGGTTTGTAGACGGTATTTCATCGTTTGGCCTCTTGATGGAGAGAATCTGAACTGCTCTTAACAATATTAATTCGATTCATTCGAATTTTGGTTGTTGCATAATGGATGAAGAAAAGATTAATTTCTTTTTGTTCCTTGTCATGCAGGTAAGGTAGAATACTGATGGTACATTTGGGCACTGAGTTTTATCTCTATGGGCTGATAGTTGTCACAATACTTCGTATCTTTGGCTATGAAATTTCATGCTTGACACTAGCTCATCTCGAGATCACTTTTCGTCAAATTGCTTACAGTAAAATGTCAGTCGTGCGTTGCGGTATCGAAGAAATGTGCACCAGGGAGTGATGATAATATACTAAACGGGGGGCCGTTATTCAAATTATGCAGACAGTATTTCCAGTAACAGTCGTTGCATTGTGCAACAATGTAGTACGTGTTTTTTTAACCACCAAATAAGACTGGGGTCCTTTTATGGTCTGTAAGTGGTGATTTTGTTTTGTGAAAGATGGGTGTATATCGTAGTCCTTCAAGTTGTGGGCACTCAGATATTAGTCAGACCATCACGACCGTGGGGGACCGATGTACTGAACAAATGTGTCACCATTGCACCGGTCATTCTGTGAAATATTAACTCATAATACACAACAGGCACTTACAGCTATTAGGTGTTATTAATTACACACTGAAATAAAATTGGCAACTGACCATATAAACAAACAATGACGTTTTTGCACAAATACTACTTGGAACCTTGCTCCCTCTTTATTTGTGTCTGTCTGTCTGTCTCCCTCTCTGTCTCTCTCTCTCTCACTCTCTCTCAAAAAAAAAAAAAAAAAAAAAAAAAAACCAGAGAGACAGTTGGTTAATAATTTTCACTATTAATCATTTCTGACATCGATCACCCCTCTTGTGTTAGTGTATTTTGTGGTGGTTTGTGTTTATGTTTTTGTTTCCTTCCGGATCTTCTGTGCCAAACGATCTTTTAAATTCCTTTGCACAGCTCTTTATTACCACAACTGTGCTTACAAAATGACAGTATATACTTGTCGAAAATAGGCTACTGTCGTACACGTCGTTTACGGATTGTGTCTGTAATTTTTTCTATTTTTCTGTAGATTCCTTGTTGGATCTGTTTTGATTAATACCATTTTTGTACTTGGATCCCAGGATTCCTCTAATGATTTTGCGCTCTTTTTTCTCCAGTTCTTTGAGGAGTCCTTTATCAGCATCTAAGGATAAGATTTCAGCTGCATACAGAACTATTTCCTTCAAAACTGTTTCGTAGTGATGTATCTTACTGTTTCGGGAAAGGGATTTCTTCTTGTAGATCGTGCGGTATGTGTGGTAGGCTGTTTCTATTATGTGTATCCGTTCTCTAAGCGCTTCCTTGTCCAGTCCATTTTTCGTTATGATATCACCTAGGTCCTTGAATTTGTCCACCCGATAACCCCTTATTTAGTACGAAGTTTTGGTGGAGCGTCTGTGTCTGTGCTGTGTGAGAGAATGGCAATGTCGTCGGCAAAGGCTAAGAAGTTTACCTCGATCTCCTTCGATTTGGTTCCAATTCGTAACGGGCCATAATTGGTTTCCATTAATCTTTCGCGCCAGGTTCTGATGATCTTTTCAAGGACGCAGTTGAAAAGCATTGGAAACAGTCCATCACTTTGCCTTGCCCCTATTTTGACCTCAAAGGAATCCGAAAGGAATTTTACTTTGGAATTTGTATCCGTTAGGAGAGCTCTAATTAATACTTGCAGCTTAAGGCGAACTGCGAACTCATTTAGCATGTTCAGCAGCACCTCCCGGTCTATGGAGTCGTATGCCTACTTGAAGTCCACAAAGACTGACACGTAGTGTTTGGATTTTAGACCATAAAATTTGATTATGGTTTTTAGGTCTTTTTATGAAGCCTCCTTGTTATTCACTATTTCATTTGCGACTTGCTTGTAGTCGGCATCAGGAAAAATCACCGTGGATCTCAATGCGGTTTTAATAATGTCAAATCGTGTTTAAAATCTAATACAAATAAAATCCGATGATAGTGAAGTTATTATAGCATTATCGTATACTTATGATTATGGTACTTTCAGGTCGACACTAGTAGAATCTCAACAGTATTTTGGTAAGACGTTGAGATGCATTGATATTTGTGTACTCGACCGTGCCAGGAATTTATTAGTCACAGAGTGATTTTTACCAATTAAAGTTGGAGTGACGTTCATACACCTCGGATTACGCTTGACTTCCGACTGCTGTAATACTCCATTAAAGGTCTGCTGTAGCCACTACTGAGTCAACGTGTTCAGAAGCGTGAAACGTGTGTGTGGACTACAGCAGTTTTGAAATATACGAACGTTCTTTTGTAGCTAGTGTTGATTGCTAATTAAAACGTCGTAATCTGTGTAATGTGTCGAACTGCAGATGACTTCAGGAATCAGTGGAGTGCGTAAGCGACCGCATATCAGCGCAAGTAAATGTGTTTTTAACGACGTTTGTTTGATATGCGCCTTGAGTCACGTGGGAAAACGCGGTACAGTGCCAAATGCGGTTCACCATCGTACCAACAAGACGAGGATATGGCTAACCAAGCAGCTGGGGAGTGATTTTGTGCGCACACATTCTACGATATCTCCTGTTAACTTGGTTCTTTACGAACGTTATCCCCAACAGAAGCTGGGCTCGTCGCCCAGTAAGCCCGTTATTTTTATGTCCATCGTACCGGCTGTTTGCTTATCGTAGAGGTGCAGTACGCTGAAAATACGCAGTGTATTTTCCAGTGGTTTCCAATCTCATGTGGAGTGTCATAGCTTCGTACCGTTCTGAGAAATTCATCCAAACACGAGTCAGTCAACTTCATTTTTCAATAGTGGCGAATAACTCTGTATGTCTATATGAAAGTACACTCTGCGCAAGCCACCGTGTGATTCGCGATGGAAAGTACCTTTCCTAGACACTTGCTATCCTGTTCAACAGTTGGATAGAGCGATGGAAATGCGACTGCCTATATGCCTACAGATGGGCTCTAAATTATTTTGTGGTAATTCCTCGAAATGTAAGTTGTGACAGTAGAAATACATACGCGGATTCACCAGGACACCGAAAGTTAGTAGCAGATGGTATCATCTACAAATATGAAAGCAAGGGACGACTACGCACGTCGAATAGAAATGCTGAGCGTGTTGTTACAGTGGGCGTTGTGGGGTTGACTGACATCGTGTCTCCGGACAGGGTGCCGCAGGCAGATTAGCTTGGAACATCACATTTTAAATCTAAATACCACGATACATATTTGTCTCATATTGAAGAAGAGTGTCTTGAAAATAGCCTTGTTGTCAATATACTGACTTTAAATCATCGACGGGAAGACCTAAAAATAAATCCTTTACACATTTCATAAAGCCTTTTAATCGTTTGTCATGTTCAGTGTACCTTTTTCCTACTTGTTTGAAGAGACAAGCGAGTGGAATCACTTTTATTTCCAAAAACAGCATGCACTGCTCCTCTTTCACCTTTCAAAAATAATATGCATTTGGATGTTTCTGATTTATTGAGGAGCTCAGTTTGCATGCAAAATTTTCGTCAGCGTTCACCGTTCTGTGCCTTTGGTTAAAAACATTGCACATTTCAGTAGGTATTCTGGGACTTTCAATCTTCTGATACCATATAGTCTGCAAATTCTCTGACCTCTCCAATGGACATTTGTTCCATTACTAAAATACACGCTCTATCGACAGTGCTGTGTTGAATATATGTCAGCGTAACACACATACGATAAAACAATCGGACTTTTTCCCTAATCCCAGTTCTTGTATCTTCTTCCTTAGATACAGGTTGGAGTGGAAGTTGAAGAAACCGATGTTTCGTGGTACACTATTCGTTTCATTAATTGTAACCATTTCAAAATCGACAAACGCAGTTTTTAGTAACAGCTGAGGCATCTTACGTTTCAATCGAGAAAACAGCCGTTCGTCTGAATTTTGACTTTCGTCTACCAGCAAAGCTATTCCAGCAGAAAATATCTTCGTTGCCTATTTTGTACTTCTGAGTCGACATGAATTGTGTATAATGTCACATGTCCTACCCATAAGCACATTTCCATTTTCGCAAAGGATTTTCTCTGCTTCTTCATAAGAAAACACTAGAATTCTCTTGTATGGAACAGATCCATCACCTACCGCTAATTTCCATAAGGCTTCACTGATTTGAATATCCGAAATACAGTCAGGGTTGTTCTAATAGCTCTTCTTCTTGCCTTACACATTTTCGTCGTGCGGCTGTCATAATTTTCAACATCTGGAACCAATTCTAAGCCACTTTGAGATCTTGAAATATCTATTAAGAAATTTGGGAAACTGCCACTGTCGTTCCTTAACGAACTCTTTTTCTACGATTATGCAATCTTTTCTTTATCTTAAAAACTGTACGCGTGTTTTGTAATGTTGAACCTTTCGTTAAATCAGACAATAAATTGTTCATTAACTCAGCTATTTGGTTTAATTATGGCCCTGATCTTAATGTACAAGAAACAGTGCATTAAATTGATTTTGTGCGCAACGGATCTTTTAAGTAAACAACTGTGACATGTAACCTTTTGAAACAGACACTGACTATACTCAAAAATTTTGACTGCGAGAAAGATATAAGAAAAACCACAAATCACTTTCTCAATGCTTGACTGTGAGAATTAATGTCGATCAGTTATTATTGAAATCCAAATCAACTATTATCTTACTATCGCACCAATAATGAAATATGTTCAATAATGTTATTCAAATCAACACTCCACTAAATCAAGTAATTATCAAATGAAGGAAGTGGGTTAATTTTCTAACTACGTAAATGAAATATGAAACAGGGTTAAGTTACTTATTATTGATAAACAGCATTACATTACCTACATAATACAACTTCTGACTTGCTGGCAAAGCAGCCTCTGCTCTACATCGGAGCCATACACACAACCCAACCGCTCTCTAAGCGAGCTGAACCACTAGTGCTACTCTCTCTCTCAGTGCGAGCTACAATGCTATGCAATACATGATCTTTGCCAGAGATGAAACTTTACACATATCGATACATACAGTAGAAGCGATATTATACATTTTCTTGCAAGCAAGTTACTCGATACAAAACAGGAGGCACAATATTAGACATTTTCTTATAAAAATAATTTTTTATGGACACGTTTCAATCTCCACATCATTTTTGTCAGATGGACAAGAATGTTGCTGTTGGTCAACGATATCACCATTTACAATCTTTAATCGTCCTTTCCACATACTACGTCCGTAGTTGATGCACATCCAGTTTGTATACTGTTTCATTTTTTCAATGGATACAATGGCGATGGCCATCCTTGACATGACATGGCTTTCCAATCGTTATTGTCATCACTTCCATGATGTACAATGCAGAGACGTAGCGTACGAAAATGCACGGAACAAATGTTTTCGGCGGTGACACTGGTGGTGACGGAATGAGATAGACAAACAGTTGGGGAGGATATGTTCGAAAGTTCCACGTCATGGGAGCGGTTATTCCAAACAGCTAAACTACCTGTGACACTCTGCCCGGAAACTTCACATTCGGAAACCCTACGTAGCGGTACAGTATACGCAAGAAGCCCAAATAAATCTACGGTACCAGTACGGTATTTAACTAGCTATGGCGAGTTCTGCAACACTATCTGCACCTGAAGCCGTACAAACTGCAGTTATTGCAAGCATGGTAGTCTGACGACTACGTATAAAAGTACGAATTTTGAAGTAGTGTGCTATATCATATGGAAGAAGGAAATTTTCTGAACGACTAATTTTCTCCAATGAATCAACTTTTCATTTTTTTCGGTAAAGCGTATCGCATAACGTTAGACTTTCGGTAAGTGAAAACCCTGTGAGTCACAGAACATGAAAGACAAAGAAATTAATATCTTGTGTAGCATATCTATAACCCTGCGGCAGGCGCGCTTAAGATTGTTACGTCAGAGGGTACGTGCGGCACTCAGTGCCGCCTACATTTAAATACATAGAAAAACTATTTTTTTTTAATTTCTGGGTGGAATTGATTATTTATGTGTATAACATCATTCTTAACAGCAACTTTTAATATGATCTGTATACATTTATAGAGGGTGCATGGGAAAATTAAAATTATTACACTATATCTGACATAAGTTTCCAAGAGATTTCGTAAGCGCTACGTTAATAACAAATTCTAAATAAATTATAACCCCAGATATGATTCGATTGTTTACCATTGTTAAAGCAAGTTTTACGAAAAAGTGTAATATGTATAAAATCTTTGTAGTAATAATAAAGTATAAGGCAGTCAGTAAATACACATCAAGAATCACACACTTTCTTCCTCCGGAGAAGCTCTGCAATCATTGCATGTGACACAAAATGTTGCTTGAAAACGAATCTTTTGCAGCTATTGCAAGTGACAGTTTTTTTTTACGACCACAAAGACGGCACCTCCCACACCTTCTTACAGTCTCATCGTGATTGGCGGGAATTGATCGATGAGGTGACAGAAATTCTTGAATATCTCTTGGTAGAGTAGAGAGCTGAGCCCTTTCTTTCAATTGGCAGTCCATCAGAGCCAAGGCCAGGTTTGTTAGATAGGTTATTCTTCTGAATCTTTTCTCTGGATTGTTTGCAAAGAACAAGGCCTGGGAATTTATCCCAGCAATATCCAGATAACGAAAAAACAATGCTAAGGGCCAACTTATTGTGGTCCTTTGTGTAGAATAGGATGTACACATATAATCCACAGTATCGATTCCACCTTTTGTTGTATTGTAGTCCAAATTTACAACAGACTTGCCTGTAGCGGTGTCTATTTCAGCAGTTTCATGTATTGATGACAGGAAAAGCACAGCCTTGTTCCTTTTTGTTTGGCACGAAACAAGACAGAAGTCATCTTGAAATCCGAAAAGACAATTTCCAATTTCTCGCGATCTGTTCGGCAAAAATGCCGGAGGAATTTCCTTCTTGTTCTTTTTCAATGTTCCCATGAACGTTAGCCCATTTTCTAAACGATGCTGGGCTACAGGGTAACTCCTGTAGTAGTTGTCCGTAGTTACATTCCTATGAGTTCCCTTGATTGGCTCAACCAATCTCTTCACAATATTCATTGGCTGGTTAGATGCAACATATGGTCCAGGATTCTGTCTGCCGCAGTATACTTCAAAATTAAAAGTATAAGATGTTTTGCTATCGCACAATGCATAGAACTTCAGTCAATAATTAGCGGGCTTATTGCGCATATACTGAACAAAACCACAACGTCCGCGAAATAGGACAAGCATTTCGTCTATGGTTGTGAACTCCCCTGGACTGTAGTTATTTCTGCAGTTGTTTAGAAATGCTGAGTGGAGATTGTGGATGGCAGCAAGTTTATCAGTTGCTAGTTGTTCTTTTCTTGTAGAAGTATCATCAAACCTTACTGACCGGAGCAAGAACAGAAAGCGCTTGTAGCTAAATGCTGCCCTTAGAATAATCATTCCTGTTCCATTTGATGCCCACAGTTCTAATACATTTGTGTGTCCTCCTTTTTGTACAGCAATAAGAAACAGTGCTCCTAAAAGAGCCGTTATTTAAAAAGCAGAAGTAGTTTTGCAATCTCTAGCCCTTGAGTAATTCACAGATGATATCTTGTTATTCACTTGTTTGTGTTTTCGACAACATAATCAATTATCTCAGGATCAAAGAAATTGAGAAAAATTTCAATTTCAGTTTTAGCTTCTCTACCATTCAGTTTCGGGCCACGTAGGACTTCGATTATATTCTTACGTTTTGTTTTTCCTGGTAGTGCTAACGGATGATTTATCCACAATGTTTCTTGTTTCTTACCAATATAAAAATGGCAGTCATCGTGTGACATTCCTATCTCTTCATTCTCGTCAACGCATGACTGCTCAGATTCGCTAGAATGATCTGCACTTTCAACTATTTCTGCTTCTTCATCGCTGTCAGAGAAATCAGCGTAATCTTCTTCGTCAGATGATTGCAGAAGAAGACGCTCAATTTCTTTTGGTGTTAGTCCTTTCTTTTGTGCGGACCTGGGAGACAATAAAATAATTCTAATACCAAAGCAATGTTAATAACTAAATCATCATACACCCACAGAGTTGTAAAACAATCATCAAAACATCCGACAGTGTTACATCACCGGGCGCGAGCGGTACGCAGTGCCGTCTCGGTGCAGTCGTCCACTCCACAGGTCAGTCTCAGCTGTTATGGTGAGTATGATGGTGGCGCAGTAATGTAGTTTGGCGCGAGACTAAACAATCGAAGCATATCGAGCACCATTGTTACGGCATCTGACGTAATTATTGAATGAAAATTGGCGGCACTGTATGCCGCCACGCGCCCGCCGCACGGATGAAATAAATTCTCGGATCTTTCCTCATCATGCACAAAAAAATATATGACAGAACCAGCTTATTCAGAAATGTTTGAAAACAGGTTATTTCCTCTACATGAAAAAGGTTCACATCATCTGTATGTCCGATGATGCTCCGTCCCATCTCTCCACGCTCGTTCGGTGTCACTTAAAGACACCTTTCCAGGTCGTTGGATTGAACGAGGAGGAGCAAAACCTAAAATTCATAGCCGGTAGCCTTCAAGCTCTTCGTATCTCAAACATCATAACGTTTACTGTGAGATTACATAAATGCGTTTTCATTTCCCCTTTCCCCAACCCATTCCTGACACCCCAAGTAAGTCTGCAACATCCTTTTATTGAAGCTGCGAATTCGATAACAAAAGCCCAGCTGTTTCAAGAAATTACTTGCTGTTTTGATAATCGTTTTGTAACGTATGGGGCTCTTATTGGATACATGAAATCATATTTTTCTCTTTACAGGGACTGTGGAATTATCAATCTGTTGTAGTGCGGAAGCAATAAATGTTTAATATCTTTTTCTTTATTTTGAGTAGCCCTGTGAAAACTTTTAGGAGCGGAATAAAAATTTAGGTTGAGAGTATATAAATAGTTTCTCTGATGTTATTGCTAGACTCAGTGAAAGTAAAGAAGAGTTACGAGTATTATGAATATAAAGAAGAGATTAATTGGTAAGATATATGAATGAGAGTAAATCGCAAGAAGTGAAAAATGGAAGAACTGGAAACTGCGAGAAACGGAAAGTTCAAAATTTGTGATAATGAATTCTGCTACAACGACAGACGAATTAATGATAATTAACAAGTTGATTATCGCAGAGAAAGAGGACATTCAAAGCCAAGAGGTGTTCTCCGGTATCAAAGTTTATCCTTTGTATAGGAAGGAAATTTCTCAGACTGTTTGGAACAGATAATTGTATGAGAGTGTAGCGAAGAATTTGATATGCGGTGCTACAGATAATTGTTGAAAATTAGGTGAACCGTTTAAATTAAAAATAAAAAGGTTTTCCGCAGAATTATTGAAGAGAGGAACATTCAGAAAACAGTGACTATAATAAGGGGAAGGTTTTTAGTGTATGTGATAAGACATCAAGGAGTAATCTCCAAAGAACTGTAGAGGTTAGACATTAGTGCATGGCAAAGATTGGAATACATCTCGCAAATAATGAATGACGAAGTGCGTAGGACGTAGGTAGTAGTCACTCAAAGATTGGCACAGGACAGGAATCGCGGCCGAACCATCATCACACTGTTGACAAATAATAATATTAATAATAATAATGAAAGGCCTAGCACTGACTTAGTCTCAAAATTATTTCTGTAGAGCTGATGAGAAATTCAGGGGGTGTACTTACAGTTATTATAATCGACCAAAGGTAGAAATCAAATGTTCAAATGTTTGTATAGCTTATAGGACTTATCTACGGGGTCATCAGTCCCTAAACTTACAAACTACTTATGAACTAGCTAATCCTAAGGACGGCACAATATCCATGCCCGAGGGGGGATTCGAACCCCCGACCGTAGTGGCCGTGCGGACCGCGACTGGAGCGCCTCAGTCCCCTCGGCCACCGCGGCCGGCAGGAAGAAATTAACGTAATTTCTGCTTTTAGCGCTCTTTAAGGGAGACCAATATGTTATGAATTTATCTTAGTAGATTCCTTAAGAAAACGGAGGGTGAAGCTAAATTTACGAATTTTGTTCCTTCGCCTTGCCACACGGTGCGTAACCAGAGCTTACGTGACGACGATTGGAGACAGTGACCAGTCCTCAGCTCAGGAGCTCAGGTTCGCCAAGCGTGTACTCAGAAAAAGAGCATGCTGAGGCATATTAGCTACTGTCGCTATATTTTTATTTACTTATGACGACCTATTTTTGTCATCAAGTTTATCATGTTCTCATCTCACTTAATTTATTTGTTTGTTTGGAACTCGAAGACGTTAAAGCTTGATTACCAAAAAGTATTGAAAATCTCGGCCAAGAAGCGGTTATTCTTATTTGGAATTAAGGATCGCCCTTTTATCCCAATATGAGGAAATTGGGTTTACTTGTATTACCTGCGTAAAAATATTACGAATGCTCCCATACAAACTTGGAAGTCTGTGGCCTTAGCCTCCCTGCAATAAGTTTTGGACTTTTTGGAAATGTTTACTTTGCACTTCCTCTACCCTGTTTTAACATTATTTATATATATGTGTGTGTGTATGTGTTGTTGTGGTCTTCAGGCCGGAGACTGGTTTGATGCAGCTCTCCACCCTAGTCTATATATATGGAAAAAATCAATTAAAAAAATCTTTGTACAGCTTATGTGCTAGACGCGTTTGATGCCAAAAAAACAATGCTCCGTTATTTTACTTTTGTATCCAGCGGAAGACGTTTTTTGCCGGGAAGCTAAGGGTTTGGTAGATAACATCTTGAAATTAAAAAGTTCAAGCGTTTGTTAAGCTTAAGGAACTTAACTACGGGGTCATCAGTCCCTAAACTTACAAACTACTTATGAACTAGCTAATACTAAGGACGGCACAAATATCCATGCCCGAGGGGGGATTCTAACCCCCGACCGTAGTGGCCGTGCAGACCGTGACTGACGCGCCGCAGCCCGCTGAGCCACTGCGGCCGGCCCTAGTCTATCCTGAGCATGCCTCTTCATCTCCTCATAAGAACGGCAACCTGAATCTGCTTACTATATTCATCTCTTGGTCATCTTCTGCGATTTTTATCCCACATACTTCCATCCAACGCTAAATTCACAATTCCTTGATGTCTAAAAATATCTGGTGACTTGTGTTCTATGCTTTCCATTTCGTGAAGGCGCACAACATTATAATGGTACGTCAATCATAAATGTTTTAACATTTACAAATGGTATGTCACGTATAAAAAAAGTTAAAATATTTAAAATACATTCTCCATTATGTGTCATGTTGACACATAATTGAGTACGTGTTTCAAATATTTTATATGTTTTTATATGTAACGTACGATTTGTAGAAGTTAAAAGATTTATGATTGACGTACCATTATGATGCCGTGCGCCTTCACGAAATGGAATGCATAGAACATATGTGACCAGATGATGGTGCCCTATGTGTACCCAAACCGGTCGTCAAAAATTAATTGTAATCTTGGCATTTTTATACTTTGTTATTGTGATTTTTTCAATCTCTTTGTGAAATTTTCATACGTTGAATTTTTTTTTTTTTTTTTTTTTTTTTTTTTTTTTTTTTTTTTTTTTTTTTTTTTTTTTTTTGAATAACTCATTTCCCATATTCCACAGAAGTTGTTCCATTATTGGATAAACAAAAATTATGTATGACATCTCAAAGAATGCTCTGCAGTCTAATGTGTATAAATAAGGATATCCGGGTAGTAGCAAAACATGATAGATGCATTACCGGAAGCTGATGGTTTAAAATGGTGGATAGAGGTCACACTGACCTTCGTATCTAGTATCTATACGTATTTGCACGCATTATAAACCAGGCAGTATATTCGCCTTCAACAAGGCGGTGGTTTAAATTCCAATAGGACCATTCCGTTTTGTAGCTGAGCGGTTACTTAGTGTAAGGCTAACACAGGAGCAAGTTCCTTTGAAAAGGCCGATCACGAGGTCTCGTTCCCATCCTAAGAAACCGTCGTCAAAGACAGGCCATTAAACCCTGATCTTCCTTTCGGCCTTCCTCCAGACGTTGCCTCGCTCTGGGCAGCTCGCTAGCCTTCTTCTGCGGAATGAGCGCAGTTCTATTTGCAGGTAAATTTGCTCGCGACACTATTGCGTCGGCCTGTCCGCCACAGCGGCCAGTCTCGGAGCCCCTGGGGACGTTAGACGGGATGGGGCGCTCTGGGGAATCAGCAGCGGACGTGACCTGGGAGCCGCGCCGCGCCGCGCGGATAAGAAGCGACGGCCGCGCCGCGCCGTCCAATTGGGGCGCCGACCGGCCGTTACTGTCTGCAGCAGGGGAAAGCGTGGGCGGCGTGGGCGGCGGTTTCATTAGGGGCGGCGCCAGGGCTGTCACCTGCACCCAACTGCGGCGCTGTCCGGCGCGCCTTTTTGCGGGCTCGCCGGACTTTAAAACACGCGGGAATATCGCGGCACTCCCGGGGAAAGGCCAGCCAGGCTGCGGGGGAGGGGTGTTAACAGCTGTGGCAGCAGACCGTTTGTCTCCCTGCTGAGTTCGCCCTCCATGATCGGTTATTGCAAAAAAGGAAGGAGCGCAGGACTTGCTCACCACAGTGAAGGCACGGGGGACGGAATCAGGCGCGATTAATAAAATGCTGGAAATGAAAATTACTACACCCTCTCAAAGTTTACAAGATTTACTTGAGGACCCGTGCTAATACTTCGCACCGTTAGTGGAATGACAAAAAAGTTCGGAAAAATGCAAGTAAAGTTGAATGTTCACGCATAGCTTTCTTCAGAATCAATCAATGCAAGTGTTTAAAAGTGCAAATCAAAGAGCATGATCCGCTGAGTGTTCTTCGGTCAAAAAGAATTACGTATCTTAATTAGAACTGAAGATATCGTAAAGGAAACAGATTAAAATATTGAATGGAAGGACAGAATACCGCGTTTGAATTAAAATAAAGGATGGAGAGAGTTAAGTTACTTGACGAAAAATCTGCGAGGGAATACCTTTCGATTAAAGCAAAAATGAACTGACCTGAGTTTATAGCAAGAACATCCCCATAATAAATATACTACAGAACGAAATGGCGTTTAAGTATAAAAAAGGAAGGCGAGAGTTACGCAAATTCTGATACTTGGTGACAAATCTGTGGATAAATAACTTTCGTAAAAAAAAAAAAAAAAAAAAAAAAAAAAAAAAAACACGTGTTGTTTGGTCAGGCACACTGATTTCAGTGTATAAGATTGTTGAAATAGTGCATTTTGGGGCGCAATGAAATGATTACATTTATAGATTAACACCTCAAGCGATAGTGAGGTACCAGGCGTCGATCAGTGGTGAAACACCCACGTTAGTTCGCGCTGCGGCCTCCATAAGCGGCAATATGGACGCAATTTTGGCGTCTGTTCCATCGCAGAAGTATGGAATAGTGATTATTTCTCGCCTGATCGACCGGTCCAAGTAGTTCTGCAACAGTTGTGGGGTGGAAAGACGCATGTGTCCGTTCTCGTCCCATCGTATCAAGTACATGCTCGATGGGAGCGAAAATTATGCTGTTGGAATAACAAATCACCTTCATTTTGCAAGAATAACACAACAAAGGATCCTACAACATTCTGCATGTACTAGTCATACACCCCAGAAATAGCAGGAGACGGGGGGGGGGGGGCAGTGCGGCTTTGACTACTGCATTCTACGAGATATCACTCGTCAGGTCTACTTCGTACGCGAAAACGATCATCACTTGCGTACAGGCTGAATCTGCTTTCTTTGCTGAAGAACACCGCCGGCCTTTCAAAGCCCGAGCCCTGCCCAACCATGGTGTGCCCTGCGTCGAAGACGGACTGTTACCGTGTGTTTGCTTCAGTATTTCGACAGTACAACATCCTTCGGCATGATTGGTCCTTTGGTATAAATATACATACGTTAAGATGTTCCTTCCACAAGGTCCGGCTAGTCCGTGCCTTGTGTTAAAGGAAATAATATTTTAAGATCAGACTTGTCTCCGCAGTTGTCTTCATAAGTTATTAGAAGTTCTGAAAATATACTTCGTAGTTTTACTAATGAAATTTTCTATGAGATTATAAGGGCCGGCCGCGGTGGCCGATGGGACTGAGGCGCTTCAGTCACGGTCTGCACGGCCACTACGGTCGGGGGTTCGAATCCCCCCTCGGGCATGGATATTTGTGTCGTCCTTAGTTGTAGGTAGTTCATAAGTAGTTTGTAAGTTTAGGGACTGATGACCTCGTAGTTACATCCCTTAAGCTTAACAAACATTTGAACATTTTTTTGAGATTATAAGGAACTTTATTACATTCAGAACTGAGCTACTACATTAGCTTGACATTATTAGTTTAGATGTATTTCGATGGAATCTCCATTAATAATTACAATAACTACTACATATAAGACAAATGATAATTAATCACAGAGGTTATAGAGCTTTTTTCTTCTTTGGCACTTTGCAATTCTTTTACTCCATACAAGTGAGTCCATATTCACACGCCAAAACCTGCGGAAATAGATTCAGTATTTGCTCATACAGTGCCAAACCCCTTATAAAATAAAGTATTTGAATATCTTTGGTCGAAATAGAAACCAATAGTGTACAACCTTACACTATAGATCCCCCCACCCAGACACAAGATATCAAATATCATTTTAGGCCCCTGACATAGAATAGCAGCCGCTTTCTTGGGTCTGCTTATCCTACTAATAACCCACAACAATATCCTCTTCACCTATTCATTCACTGAGGACAACTTCTTTTGATCTACCTCACTTTCCTATTTCCGTCTCTTCTGTCTCTTACCCAAGCATATTACTCTATTTACCATTTTACTTTACGAAAGTGCACTCGTATTTCTCCTTATCGCTTCTTCTTCACACCCAAAACGGGCGTACAGTGAATAAAGAAATCCAATACTACAGTCTCACCAGTTCTCATCCATACAAGAATATTGGTATTGTTATTTCCTGATATTAAATGTTTCCTCCGCACTATATCCCTATAACTAATACCTAAACCTAAAACTCAATCATGTGTGTTTAATTTTATGTGCTGTTGTATTATAAGTGTTATTATGGAATCTTTGTGTATAAAATGTCCGTGTGAATGGATGTGTGTAATTTTGTAAACGTTTCAGCCTGTTATTCTTCAGATGTACCCTCAGGGTGATCCCTGGAGTTGTAGTCAGACTAAATGGAGGAAAGAATTGAGTGGCCCAGAAACCGGAAAGTATCTCCACCGAGATCAACGTGCGTTGTGTGAAGAAGTAGAAAAAATCATCGTAAAGAGAGAAATGAACAAATAGGAAATCAGGAAGTAGGAGAGAAGAAGATAAAGAAAGATAGACCCCAAAGACTGAAAAGAACTCCCCTTCCACCCCCATCCCCCTATCCTAGGAAACCCTGGTCCCGTCTGTACTTCACTATGGCACCGAAGGGCAAAAGATGGCAGGCAGATGTGAGCCGTTTCGCTACAGAACGGATTGCCATAGCTTCACTGCCAGGATCCACGAAGAATAGCTCCAACTCCCACTATTACAATGCTATGGAGAGTGAATAACGCCTCTCGTTTGTTTGTGCAGTGTGCGTATGTGTAGCTGTATATATGTATCTGTGTGTACCTGCCCTCAGTCGAGCACACCGGGCTGTAACTGAATACCTCCCCAAATACCAAACACATACAGACCCACCCCGGTTTACATTCTTTACCGTATTATAAAAGGTATAAAACCTCAGTAAAATTTTAATGTCTAGGTGGATGACTTACTATTCAGTTTCTTCCTTGTAGAGATAGTAATGGTATTGTGTACCATAAACAGAACTCTGTGTGTAAACAGTTAACACTTATAGAAACATGATTATGTAAATTATCAGATAATTATATTATATGAGATAATATAATAAAACATCTAATGATTAAGGTATAAAGAAATATTACTTTAAATAATGTATGACATGTATAACACGCATATAAGGTCACACTCATAATATTACCTTCATATTTGAAAGGTAGTCCAACTCGTGTTTATATTTTTCATGAAAGCAGCAAATACTACTCCAACTTACTGTCATAAATCTGTATAGCGGCATATTCAGGTTGAAAGGTAGTATAAAAATTAATTACGGAATAAAGGGTAGTTAAAGAGTGCTATGTCTCGGAAGAAACTAAAAAAAGGAAATATCCGGAAATAAGAAAGTTCAAATGTTTGTAAAGCTTAAGGGACTTAACTGCGGGGTCATCAGTCCCTAAACTTACTACTTATGAACTAGCTTATACTAAAGACGGCAGAAACATCCATGCCCGAGGATAGATTCGAACCCCCAACGTAGCACAGCGCCTCAATGCGCTCAGCCGCTCCATCGCGACTGAGGCCCGACGATTGTCGCTCCATCAAATCGACAAAGGCGTCGATTCCTCTAAGGGATTTTATCGATTGAACAGATATCTTAAGTCATATCAATTTCGAATCCGAATTACTTTCATTTGCTTCAAAAGATAAACAAAACGTGAGATTCTTGACTTTTGTCGTTTTCGTGAAATCAGTATCTATAATGTTCGTTTTAATGTTACAATCATTGTTTAGTCGGCACTGTGTGCATGAAATTAACTATCATATTTGCTGTGGATGCTTGTTTATTGGGATGCATTACGCGTAGACACCAATTTTGTATTTACCGGGGGTCTATGCAACGTTTGATTCTGGTCCTTGGTCCCAGACCAGAACTACGAATTTTGAAAGTATGTCAACTAAAATATAATTCTACTTCAATTTACATACCACATCAGTACAATTTTTAAAATTGTGTATATTAAGTTTTCCTCGTAATCTGTACTTTGGTATCATCCTAGAGAGAACTCTTATGGAATGGTTAAGATGAACTTCTCCATTTGGTATATATTTCTGTAATTGTATCGGTAACTTTATGAAATGTTCAAATCTTTATTATGCTTATGGGACTTAACTGCGAGGTCAGCAGTCTCTAAACTTAGAAACTACTTATGAACCAACATATACTAAAGACAACGAAAGGATTCGAACCTACGACGCGGGAGGCCGCGCGATCCGCAACGTGGCGCTCCAGACCGCTCGGCTACTCCCGCGCGGCCGATAACTTTATTCCTGAAGTAAAATTTAAACAGTACCTATTAGAATTCTACGGTGAATTGTTCTCATTGTTGCTATGGTTGGTAAATTTTTTAGAATTTAATTCTGCTTTTGTACCTCCAATTCAGCCCAAAGTTGATCGAATTAATGGCTTGCTAGTTCCAAATCGGAATTTTTGTCTTCTACCGCTTGTAAACCGTTACTATTGATCTTATGAAATTTTTGTTAATAAGAACTTCCGCCTCGTGTTCCCAATCAACTGTATCACCCAAGGATGAATTTGAATCTGTAATTATGACACTTCTCTAATGTATCACATTTTTCCTCTGTTATCGTAAACCATTCATTATTTTGCGACATTTCAGAGAGGTATTTGCCATCTAAAACCTCGATTCTATTAAATTTTGACTGTATACTTTGGTCTAACAAGGAAATTTTTGAATTAATTTCCTCTTTAAATGATTCTACAAACGCTTGTGTTCCCTTGAAATGTGATACTGGCTCTTTCAGAATTTCTCTTCTTTTTCAAAATTATTTTGTACAATTTGATTGGACGATTCTATTATTTCCTCTCTAGCAAAAATTAATGCTCTCAAGGTACTAACATCCTGTATAATGGTGGTATAATTTTCCTGACAGTCATTAATATGTCTGTGTAACTTAAAGTTTAAAGCTTCTAATCCTTTCAGACCCAAGGTTGTAGGTGATGTGAGATCAATATAAAGAGGAACGTTTAAGATACAAAATACGTACAGTAATTCATTATAAATCAGAAAATAGATTTATTTTCAGATTTTTTTTTTACTCTCATGGTAGTCTGTTTTGGGCCTTTATTACAAACTTTTGTGATCTGCACCATCTCACAGTAACATGCCTTTGAAAAAATGACATAATAACACCACAGGATCATATAAAATCAACTGGATAGATATGATAGCTTCACAAGTCAAAACAAGGCTATCACCACTTTGTCAACAAGTCTTTCTTGCCGCCATTGGAAGTTTACTTCGAAGTTTGCCGACTGCTGGTGTCACCCAGTGTAGAAACATAAAACAAAAACACGTTGCCCACGTTAACACAGTCCAACCACGATTGTGTGATGCAGACCCGAAGTTCCTAGCGCGAATTACAAAGAAATAAAACGAGCAAAATCAGAAACGCACAATTAAGCGTGCAGGGCGTGAAAGGGCTAACTTGTCTTTCTGATCATTAATATTTTGGTGTAATTCATTAGATTAAATATAGTTTTACTAAGTTTGTCTGACATTTCTTGGAAAAGTCCTAATAAAACAGGGGAGATTTCCTCCGTTTTTGAAATGCTGGTCTATTTAACTTCTGACTCGTGGCATGTTATCAAATACACAATTATAAATCACTCCCTCAACAATTAAGGTTCAACACAATATAGTAAAAAAAAAAACACTGTGCGCTCACCACAGGATCACAGCTCGCACCGCAGCGGAAGATTTGGGTCGGCTACTACGGCGATCGTCCTGAGGCAGCGACGTGGAAACTTATTTAGTCCCGCGTTCCGTCTGCTGGTTGAAGCTTCAACCAGAAACAGCGGCGTTCGTCTTTTCCCGTTATGGCGGCGTGTTTTACTCGTCTTCCCAGTAATTGTAATCGTCGCCTTAGTCCTTGAAGTCGACGATTGGATCGTTGTTGATTTCGGTAACCATAAGCAACTAGTTCATTTACGTCGATTTCAGTACCGAAATTCCGTATTAATTCTTCAATACTCTGGTTGAAGTACTTTTTAAATTTCATTTTCACAGTCGCCTCCAATATCCTGGTTGTCCCATATGTGGTGTCGCACAAGTACAAAGTGCGCGCCACCTACTTTCGCCGCGCGCCGCCATGCACACACGGCGCGGCGTTCTCACGACAGCCACGAGCGCCCTCTGCTGCAACCCCGCTCGTGGCCACCACGGAAAGACATCGTGCACTTGGGACTGAGATAGCAACCAGTTAGGACCTTCGTAATCAGATAGGCACCAGTGAAGACTTTGCTATCGTACAGGCACTAGGCAGGCCTCTAACAACTATGTATCAACATTCTGCAGTACTATGTAAAAGTTAAGTATTGTTACATTCTGTGCAATATATATCTCTTTCTAATTTACTCTAGTGTTTATAGTTTCTGGCTGCTCCCCTCCGTACCTGCACCAGCGTGCTATCTTTGTTCCTGTGTCGGTCTCATCCACTCGGCCACCGACACCTACGACGAGGCTGGGACACAAAAGCGGCGACGAAGTTGGGACACAAAACCATACTTCTTAGGTTGTTCAAAATGTTCAAATGTTTATAAAGGTTATGGGACTTAACTACGGGGTCATCAGTCCCTAAACTTACAAACTACTTATGAACTACTTACGAACTAGCACGGCACAAATATCCATGCCCGAGGGGGGGATTCGAACCCCCGACCGTAGTGGCCGTGCTGACCGTGACTCTAGCGCCTCAGTCCCCTCGGCCACCGCAGCCGGTTCTTAGGTTGTGTTATGTCACATATGCCGTCAACTTGTATGCTATCACGACCGTAAAATTTTCTACATTATTTCGACAGTACAATATCCTCAGCATGATAAGTCGTTTGGTACGAATATGTAGAAATGCATATGTTCGTTTCACAATGTCCGGCTAGTCCTTGCCTTGTGTTAAAGGAAATAATATTTGAAGTTCAAGCTCTGTCTTCATGAAGTTATTAGAACATCTGCATATTTACTTCGTAATTTTACTGATGAAAGGCGAACTCTTCTTTGAGATTATACAGATCTTTATTACATTCAGAACTGAACTACTACATTAGCTTGATATTATTAGTTATGATGTATTCCCATGGAATCTCCATTAATAATTACTATAACTATTACATATAAAACAAATGATAATTAGTCACTGAGGATATAGACCTTCTCTCTTCTTTGGCACTTTGCAATTCTAGTACTCCATACAAGTGAATTAATATTCACATGCCAAAACCAGCGGAAATAAATTCCGTCTGGCAGTATTTGCTCACACTTTGCCAAACCCTTTATAAAATAAAGTGCTTGACTATCTTGGCTCGAGTTAGAAACCTGTAGTGTACCTTGTTACACTACAAGTTGTGTGTACCATTAATTGCACTCCTACAAACCAGTTAACAATCATGTTGACACTTCTGAGCCCTCAGAATCTCTTACTTGTGTGACGGTAGCTGTACGATCTGTCACTGCTACCCTTACAATACGACGATCTTGTCGTGCACCATCTTGCCGCGTGCACACCTAGAATTACGTCTGCAGGTGTTACATTGTAACCAGCAAGTTTGTACAAGCGACGAAAAACTTCATATTACGTGGAAGAGACCAGGAGACACCGGGAGGTACCAGATAGATTTTATAATGGTAAGACATAGATTTCGGAACCAGGTTGTACAGTGTAAGACATGCCCAGGGGCAGATATAGACTCTGACCATAACTTGTTGGTTATGAACTGTAGGCTGAAACTGAAGAAACTACGAAAAGGTAGGAAAATAAGGAGATGGGACCTGGATAAATTGAAGGAACCTGAGGTTCTTAAGAATTTCAGAGGGAGCTTTAGGCAACGATTGACAGAAACAAGGGGAAAATAAAACAATAGAGCAGGAATGGGTAAAATTGAGAGATGAATAGTGAAGGTAGCAGAGGACAAAATAGGTAGGAAGGCAAGACCTACAAAAAATCCTTGGATATCACAGGAGATACTAAATTTAATCGATGAAAGGAGAAAATATAAAAATGCAGTAAATGAAACAGGCAAAATGGAGTACAGACGACTAAGTAATGAGATTGACAGAAAGTGCAAAGTGGCTAAGCAGGAGTGGCTAAAAGGCAAATGCAAGGATGTAGAAGAATGTATAAATAGGGGAAAAATAGATACAGCCTACAGGAAAATAAAAGAAACATTTGGAGATAAGAAAAACAGCTCTATGAATATCAAGGACACTGATGGAAAACCAGTTTTCAGCAAAGAAGGGAAAGCTGAAAGGTGGAAAGAGTATTTAGAGGGGCTCTACAAAGGAAATGAACTTCGAGACAATATTGTAGGAAGGGAAGAGGATGTAGATGAAGATGAAATAGGAGATACTGTACTGAGAGAAGAATTTGACAGAGCACTAAAAGACCTATGTCGAAACAAGGCCCCTGGAGTAGATGATATTCCCCCAGAGCTACTGACGTCTCTGGGAGAACCAGCCATGACAAACCTGCTTTACCTGGTGTGTAAGATGTATGAGACAGGCGAAGTACCCTCAGACTTTATGAAAAATGTTATAATCCCCATTCCAAAGAAAGCAGGTGCAGATAGGTGTGAAAACTACAGAACCATCAGTTTGATAAGTCATGGTTGCAAAATATTAACACGAATTATATACAGAAGGATGGAAAAACTGGTAGAAGCCGACCTCGGGGAAGATCAGTTTGGGTTCAGGAGAAATGTAGGAACTCGGGAGGCAATACTCACTTTACGGCTTATCCTAGAAGATAGATTAAGAAAAGGCAAACCTACATTTCTAGCTTTTGTAGATTTGGAGAAGGCTTTTGACAATGTTGATTGGAATAAACTCTTTCAAGTTCTGAAGCAAACATGAGTAAAATATAGGGAGCGTAAGGTTATTTACAACTTGTACAAAAACCAGACAGCGGTTGTCAGAATTGAAGGGCGTGAAAGGGATGCAGCGATTGGGAAGGGAGTGAGACAGGGTTGTAGCCTTTCTCCAATGTTATTCAATTTGTACATTGAACAAGCTATAAAGGAAAGCAAGGAGAAATTTGGTGAAGGAATAAAAGTTCAGGGGGAAGAATTAAAAACATTGCGTTTTGCCGACGACATAGTAATTCTGTCAGATACAGCAAAGGACCTGGAAGAGCAATTGAACGGAATGGACAGTGTGCTGAAAGGTGCATATAAGATGAACATTAACAAGAGCAAAACTAGGGTAATGGAGTGCAGTGTAAGAAAATCAGGTGATTCTGAAGGAATTAGATTGGAAAACGAGGCAATAAAGGAGGAAGATGAGTTTTGTTACTTGGGCAGTAAAATAACAAATGATGGTCGCAGTACAGAGGATATAAAATGCAGAATGGCAATGGGTAGAAAAGCGTTTTTGAATAAGAGAAATTTGTTAACATCGAATATTGATTTAAGCCTAAGGAAGACCTTTCTGAGGGCATTTGTATGGAGTGTTGCCTTGTATGGGAGTGAGACATGGACGATAAACAGTGCGGACAGGAAGAGGATTGAGGCTTTTGAAATATGGTGCTACAGAAGAATACTGAAGATTAGGTGTGTGGATCGCGTACCTAACGAGAAGGTACTGAACAGAATTGGAGAGAAAAGAAATTTCTGGCATACCTTGACTAAAAGAAGGGATAGATTGGTGGGACACATTCTTAGACATCAAGGAATGATGAATTTAGCATTAGAGGGAAGTGTGTGGGGTAAAAATCGCAGAGGAAGACCAAGAGATGGATACAGCAAGCAGATTCAGACAGATGTAGGTTGCCGTTCTTATGTGGATATGAAGAGGCTTGCTCAGGATAGGGTATTGTGGAGAGCTGCATCAAACCAGTCTCCGGACTGAAGACCACAACAACAACAACTATCAACAGGACAGGCATAGGCCACCGTTCCGTCACGTACTAAATAGATAGACGCCTAGAAAACATAAGCCGTTTGTCATTAATCTGCAAAACAACTGGCCACCATTTACAACCGAGGTGCGCGGATGGCCTCTAAGCACCAGTGGAACCGCAGTTAAACCACACCGCTTTTGCGGCGAGCCCAAACCTGCGTCATCCGGAAGGACACAGAAATTAAGAGAACCGCCAGGAAAAAGGGAGAAAAAATAAAAAAATGTAAATCAAGAGAAGAAACAGGGGCAAACCAGGGTTCTATTTTTCTGTTTCATTTTGTTGACGAAACAAGATTTAATTGGAGTAAAAGATTCTTTATAGCAACACGAAAATGTTTCGAGCTTACAGCAGAAACGAAAGTAAATTAAATTATGGCAAATATAGTCATCTTGAACCGCGTCAAAATCTGGGACTAAACGTAAAGGCCTGCTTGGTTGGTAGCATTGCTTTGCTGACCTCCATGATAGCCATGTTTGCCCTTTGCAGCTATCGACGGAAGATTCCTGGAACACAGCTGTCAGTTTCATCACCCGTAATCATTATGAAAAAAATTACAATTTTCTGCGAACACACAGCATTTTCTTCATTGTTGTTTTTACTGCGACACAAGTATTACATTAATAATCCATTCACTCGTTGATCATTCCGGGGCAGTAATAGAAGAAAGCAAACGGCAGCTGAAATTCTAAATTTAACCTTTAAGACATCTTTCATGCAGGAGGACGGCACTAATATACCATCATTTGATCAACGTACTAATTCCGAAACGGAGGAGATAGTAATAGGTATTCCGGTGTAGAGTAGCAGCTCAGAGAGCTAAATGCGAAAAAGTCTGCTGGTCCGGGTAGAATACCAGTTCGGTTTTACAAAGATTAATCTGCGGCAATGGCCCCTTACTTAGCTTGCATTTATCACGAATAATTAATTCAGCGCAAAGTTCCTAGTGATTGGAAAACAGCGCAGGTGACTGCCGTATATAAGAAAGGAACTGACCCACAAAATTACAGGCCAATATCGTGGACATCAGTTTCCTGTAGAATTTTGGAGCATATTCTCAGTTCGAATATAGTAAATTTCCTTGAGACGGAAAAGCTTTCTACGAACCAGCACGGGTTCAGGAAACATCGTTCATGTGAAAATCAGCTTGCACTTTTCTTACATGACATCTTCATGGATGAAGGGCAACAGGCGGATTGTGTTTCTCTCGACTTCAGAAAGGCGCTTGACGCGGTGCCACACTGCAGACTGCTAACGAAGATACGAGCATATGGAAAAGGTTCACAGATTTGTGACTGGCTGGAAGACTTCCTAAGTAATAGAACGCAGCATGTTGTTCTCAACGGCGAGTGTTCATCAGACACGAGTGTATCGTCAGGCGTGCCCCAGGTAAGTGTGATAGGACCGCTATTATTTTATATCTA
Organism: Locusta migratoria; assembly: GCA_026315105.1. NCBI lineage: Eukaryota > Metazoa > Arthropoda > Insecta > Orthoptera > Acrididae > Locusta > Locusta migratoria. Next base: position 434,808,446 of record CM048747.1, read on the forward strand.
TATAAATGATCTGATGGACAGAGTAAGTTGTAATTTGCTGCTGTTTGCTGATGATGCTGTGGTGTATGAGAGGGTGTCGTCCTTGACTGACAGTAATAGTATAGAGGATAACTTAGACAAAATTTCTAGTTGGTGTGAAGAATGGCAGCTAGCCCTCAATATAGAAAATGTAAAGTGATGCGCATGAGTAGGAAAAACAATCCCATAATATTCGAATACAGCAATAGTAGTGAGCTTATTGATGCAGTCGCGTCGTTCAAATATATAGGCGTAACACTGCAGAGCGATATGAAATGGAACAAACATGTAAGGGCAGTTGTAAGGCGGACAGCCGACTTCAGTTTATTGGGAAAATTTTGGGAAGATGTACTTCATCTGTAAAAGAGACCGCGTATAAAACGCTTGTAGGACCACGTCTTGAGTATTACTCAAATATTTGGGACCCGCAGCAGGTCAGTTCAAAGGAAGCTATTCAGAGGCGAGCAGGTAGGTTTGACCAATGCGCGAGTGTCACGGAAATGCTCCGGCAACTGGAAGAAAGACGACATTCTTTTCGTGAATTTAAGTTGAGGAAATTTAGAGGGCCGGAAATTGAAGCTGGTTTTAGTATTACCTTGCTGCCACCTACTTACATTTCGCATAGTGATCACAATGACAAGATAAAAGATATTAGGGCTCGTACGGAGGCATATAGGCATTCTTTTTTTCCTCGTTCTATTTGGGAATGGAATAGGAAAGGAAATGCCTAGTAGTGGTACAGTGTACCCTCCGCCACCCACCTTATGTTGCACTGCAGAGTATGAATGTAGATGTAGAATTGTAAAATTGTAGGAAAGGAACATCTTGCTATTCAAATTCCACAGTTTGACAAATTTAAATCTCTGTCATTGAGCTATGGGAAGCACGGGCCCGTGTCCGTGGCATGTCACTTACGTGCTCCACGCGTTGATGTCACATTGAGCCTCATAGCTGTAAACATTCTCCGTTAAAAGATACAGACAGAAGGCGCTCTGACAGCTATCTCACTAACCTATTTCTTGTCGGACACAGTTAAATAATTTTTTTTTTTTTTTTTTTTTCATCGATGTGTATGAAGTTTCTGCAGCTGACGCACAATAAAAATATACATACACTACCTTAAATCTCTATAACCGTCAAGTTTGTCATTAATCTGTTTCAACATCCTCTACTTCAAAACTACTACGTGAGCTTTTACGGGTTTTTCAAAATTGACGTGAGAGTAGTATCGGTCACGTATAGGGATTATTTCGTCGAAATCGTAGTTTTAAGTCTAATCTGTAACCATCGCGCTGTATATTTGTCTGTTCTAATACAATAATATGCGAAACAACTATACGAATTTGCTTCGGTTCTTCACAGATCGCGGTGGCCGAGCGGTCTGCGGCGCGCCAGTCACGTTCTGCACGGCCACTACAGTCGGGGATTCGAATACCCCCTCGGGTATGGATATTTGTGCCGTCTTTAGTATAACTAGCTAGTTCATAAATAGTTTGCAAGTTTAGGGACTGATGACCCCGTAGTTAAGTCCCATAAGCTATACAAACATTTCAAATTTGAATTTTGATTTCTTGACAAATAACATGAGCGTAGTTTGGATTAAACTGCAGGCATTATTTCATCATAACAAATCGTATGAAATATATAGTAATGTATATTTTATGTTTAACTATTGTGTTTATGTTCATTTCAAGGTGCGAATGTTGGAAATCAGTAATTATCATGGGGGTAAACAGACATTTTGCAGCGCGGTATCGTCCGCGAAGTCTAAGGCGTCATGCTACGAACTGGGTGTCCGTTTCGCCAAGAAGTTCGAGTTCTCCCTAGGGCATCGGCATGCTTGTGTGTGTTGTCCTTTGAGAAAGTTAGTTTAAATAGCTTGTGAGTCTATGCGCTGACGGCCATAGCAGTTTGGAGGAATAGTCATGAAACATTTTGCATATTCAGAGATTTTTGAATGTACCTTGTTGTTACATACATGCTTTATTTCATAAAAAAAAATTAAAAAAAAAAAATGTTCAAATGTCTGTAAATATATCGGACCAAACTGCGTGGTCATCAGTCCGTAGCTTACAAACTACTCAATCCTAGGTAAACTAACGTAAGGACAAACACACACACACACCCATGCCCCACGGATGACTCGAACTCCCACGGCGAGCAACGGCGCGCTCCGCAGCGAGGTGCTTTAGACTGCTCGGCTCCTCCACCGCGGCTTTCATTTCATCGAAATCGGATAACTAGTATAGTAGATACCGTAATGTACAGTTTTATCTATAACCATTGTTACACAATGAAGAAACTAACTCAGCTCTGAAGCCTTGCTTTTGTATTATTATTATTACTATTATTATTATTTTTTAATTTCCGATTCGGAACTTGTTTATATTTTAAATCTCTTTTGGTGTCAGCTTCAGGCGTTTCGGTTCTTTCTGGTGCGTAACGTAGTATTCAATACAATAATCGAGTATCTTTGTATTCCCTACTATAGGTTTGAGGCGAGGAGGTTGAGTCGTGGTGGCTGCTGGTTCTGATCCAGCGCGTCGTTTCTGTTCGAAGTGCCTATTGCTGGCATTGGGTAGTCTGCCTTGTTTGTTTATTGATTAAACATTCCTTTAAAAATATCTCTACCTCGTTATTTTACGTCACGTTATTACTACATCTACTTTGTAATACCTATTTGAGTCGCAATTCTTCATCGCGTCGGTATGTTCTTACGATTATCTGTTTTACAGCGCGTTCTATGGTTGCACATGTTAAGTTTCATGGCTTGTCAGATTCTATTGCAGTTTCGTCTCCTTCCACCGTGGGTGTTGTTGTTATCGATGCTCGGCTGTTCACGGATGCGCGCCGATAAGGTCGCGCGTCGTTGGGTGCACTGAGTCAGTCGTAGGGAATGGAGAAACGCGTCAGTAGTGTCTGTGGGCATCCTCGCCCTGTCGGCTGGTTTGCCGATGTGTTTCTGGTAGCGCTGAGGCTCACCGGTAGTGGCAGTTGACAGATGTATCATGAGTGACAAGCGATTCCGGTGTGGGGAGACGAGCAAGATAATGTGGCCGGTGGGCCGGGCATATCCGTGTGCGTGTTGAGCCGGTTTTGAACTGTGTGTGTTGCCTGATGTCTTCTGGCACTAAGACTTCGATGTGAATTGTGCTCCGCACCCTATCAACGTACGTTGCTGGTTCTTGTCCTTGGAGTTTTCGGTCGTCCCTTTCGGGAACATGATGGCGCTCCGGCCCTTGCTATGTTGATGGTATGACCTTCCATATAACTAACGGTCACCGATACTTCTGCCGCTGTGCAACTGAAAGTAAAGTTGCTACGTACATCTTGTGGCTTCCTGTCATATGGTTACCATATTTGTCTGAGTTCCATCTCGTCTTTGTGTTTATCTGGTGTGTCGTAAAATCTGAGAGAGCATTGTTGTTTCTCTTTAGTGTTTTACTTAAGTGGTATTTGCTTTGTAGCCTTCGCGAGTCAGTTATCTGTTCTGGCCGCCAACGTATTTTGTAGCAGAGTTCTTTCTGTCCGTCTGGCGATTGTTGAGTTGGGAGTGGGTACATTTTTTGGCAGTTTATTTTTTGAATTTCGTGATAACCTCCACCTTACAATCTTGCAAGGACTCCCTCCTGTTTCCTTGTCTGTTTGTCCTCTACCCCACAAATATCTGGCTACCATCTCGTATGTTTGCCCTACTGGATTTGATGGAGGCTGGTGTTGAACGATTGTTGGTTCTGGTTTTGTTCTCGGAGCACCATCAGACTTTCAATGACTGTTCGAATGCAGCTTACGCAACGCAGGTTGCGTCATATCGCAATTTACATGTACTGGTGGTGGTTAACCAATTTTATTTCCTGTATATATATATATATATATATATATATATATATATATATATATATATATATATATATATATGTTCAAAATGTTCAAATGTTTTTAAGCTTATGGGACTTAAGTACGGGGTCATTAGTCCCTATATATATATATATTTGTGTGTTTCCTTTCATAAGGAAAGCTAGACACCTCTCCTTTTGGTGTCCATTTTTTTTAAATAGTGTTAAAATGGGGTATTTAAGCTTGGCCTCCTTTCTTCTCTTCGCAACTCTTTTAATCCTGTGTACAGCTGATTAATGTTTTTAAACATGGGCTTACCAGGTTGAAAGATTTCTTGTATTAAATTGTGCAAATTTGGTAGTATGGGCTTAACCGATTAGAAAATTTCTTGTATGAAATGTTGTAAACTTTCTAGTATTCACCTAATCCAATGAAAGATTTGCCGTGGTGGAGTAGCCGGGAGGTCTAAAGCGTCTCGTTGTGGAGTGCGCGGTTGCTCGCCGTGGAGGTTCGAGTCCTCGCTGGGGCATGTGTGTGTGTGTGTGTGTGTGTTTGTCCTTAGGTTAGTTTACCTTAGTTTAAGTAGTTTGTAAGCTACGGACTGATGACCACGCAGTTTGGTCCGACAGAATTACAAATATTTCAAAGAAAGATTTTTATCTCAAATTGTGCAATCCTTGTTGAATGAGTTTTATTGGTTGAAAAATTTCTTGTATTAAATTTTGTAAACTTCCTAGAATGGACCATACCCGATGTAAGATATCTTGTGTCAGATTGTGTAAACCTTCCAGTATACTCTTAACCCACTTAACAATTTCTTCTATTAAATTTTTTTAACTTGTAGTAGCATGGGCCTCACTTGATGAAAAATTTCTTGAATCTGATGTAATGATTCTAGTATGGGCTTCACCTATTGTTTGTCATTGAGTGTATAACAAAAAATTTTGGATTTGTGAAGGGACTTAAACGGCCTGTACTTAAAGACTTACTTCATCTTTCTTTCTCGGTCGGCTTTGTTAATTCGGATTCCGCGTGTTAATATTTAGACCAGAAACTCAGATTTTTAGTTTAAGTAAAAAAAAGTTGTTAAGGTAGCAATTGAGTTGATTGGTTCCTTACGTAGTCGTTCTTCTGGTCTTATATTGTTTGAATGCAATTTTTGAGGTCTCACTAATCTTCCAGACAACTAGATTTTTCTGAGATTTTCATAGGTAACTTGACATTGGATAAACATATAGGTTTAAACTCACAGTCAATAACATTACATATTCCGGAATTGTAGTTCAGGGAATATCTTGCCCGAATATCTTGGGCACGGCAGGGCCTCCGCCAAGTCGAATCCCACTCACGACATTTGAGAGACACAAACCCCCGCTTTTGTAACTCTATTGCGAGTACAGATAGAGGCCAGAAATTTCAATTGTCTAGAGGACATAACATAACTAGCTATATTATCAAGTTACCTACCACTTACAACTAGGAGTTTTCGAAACATAGCGGATTCAATTTCGAAAATGTTGACAATCCGTCACTTCCTAAGGAATCTTTAAAATTTCAAGATAACGTTAACAGATACACAAAAGTAAAACCATTGAAACACACCAAAATTTCATCCCTTTTTTCTAAAGTTAAAGATATTTTCATTAATTTACTTATTCATTTTTCTTCGGATACGCAACTGACAGGATACCTGTATGACATGTGTCGAATAATAACATCAATAGCTTTGTAATCTGGGGCAAGGCAGCAAATAAACTCATACACTTTTATTAAAACTAAGAATAATAGCCTATCTATTTTCTTTGCTCTGTTATTTACTCTATTGTAAATATGTTATCTACATCCAGAAAGCATGTGGTTCTGAATTATAAAAGCCTACCTGTTCCCACCGCCGTTTCACTTCTGCTATCAAGTCGCCGCGCGACGTGTAAGAGGAGACGTCAAAACGGGAGCGCTCTTTCTGTGCGTAAAGGCGTGTGCGCGGGAGAGAGTGGATACGCGGCCATGAATGTATCAGCGCGGCGCCGGCGACGTCAGCTGCTGCAGCAGAGAGAGACGTCTCTGACAGCGGCTGTCAGCGGCAGGAGGCGTCGCGACGTCCGCGACAAAAATGCCTGCGCAGCCAGCAGCCAGCAGCAGTCGCGCCGCTCCCACTGCAAACACCAGGCGGCCAATTTACTCGCAAACTGGCGGCAAACATGGTTACGGCGCGCAAACATTACGCAGAATTTCACTTGTGTCACTTAATATAGGAGTCGCCGCGCACATCGCCATGAGTATCTGATGGAAAAAAACACTTGTTTTTGCACCTATAGAGAGAAATTTACCAGCGGGACGCTTCATAAATGCAGTTTAGTACGGAACAAAATAGAGAAACTGCTTGTCTGACTAGTTCTACTGATTGGTATTCCTGACAGTCTTTCATATTCAAATGTTTGTAAATATATTGGACCAAACTGCGTGGTCACCAGTCCGTAGCTTATAAACTACTTAAACTAAAGCAAGGTACCTTGAAAGCTGGATGCTGTTCCAATTATTATGTAATCATTTTCTTATGTCATCCACCTGAAGATGCATCTTTACTGATGAGAAACCGGTATGTCGCAATAAACACATCTTGACAGTTGTTGCGATTTCATTCTTTACACACCCCCCACCTAAGACATCATCAATTTTAATTTTCAATCTTTTATTTTTTATGGTATTTGTGTAGAGAATTCCATAAATATGTATTTAAGCTGTCGTTGCCCTTTTAAGAAAATTGTTTGTAAAGCAAATTAACCTAAGGACAACACACACACACACACACACACACACACACACACACACACCCAAGCCGCAGGAGGACTCGAACCTCCGACGGTGAGGACCACGCGCTTCGCAGCGACGCGCTTTAGACCGCTCAGCTACTCCTCCGCGGCAGTCTTTCATGGCTTTTTCTTTGTTTTTGTTTGTTTGTTTGTTAAGCTTATGGGACTTAACTACGGGGTCATCAGTCCCTAAACTTACAAACTACTTATGAACTAAGGACGGCACAAATATCCATGCCCGAGGGGGGGATTCGAACCCCCGACCATAGAGGCCGTGCTGCCGTGACTGGAGCGTCTCAGTCACCTCGGCCACCGCGGCCGGCTGTCTTTCATGGACACGTTGGGTGCGAAATTATATTTCCGTTGTGCTCTGTGAATGGCGAGTGATAAGTTTTCTATATTTTGCAACATCCCATATAGTGAAACTATAAAGATCGATAAAAAATCTTTCTATTAGAAGGCCATGCAATCCTTATTACTAGAAGTGGATAGTAGTTATTAGAGCACAATAGAGTAGAATTTAGTTCAAGTCTTTTGTATTGAGAAAACAAAAATTATCTTGTATGTGATTATGACGGTGGTTTGTTAGCTAGTAGAAACCGCCCACGTCCTCGCCGTCAGGGACAGGTACTAGCCTTAGCTGGCCTTCTAAGTGGCGGAACGTTTATTTGTGTTGCTTTGTTTTAACCAACAAACCATTATAATAAGTTTTTGAATTGTATAACTTCCAGTTAGAAGTACAGTAGGGTCTGTATTAGCTTCTAGGTTACAGACCAATTTTGTATTTGTATATGAAAAAAAGTCCCTAATCGGTATGAGACAGGTTGAATCGCCTTCCACATTGACGCAAAACTCCCACCGACGCACCATATTCAAGAAAGGATAAATGCTAACTTCGTCCTATAGGCTGCAAGACCATCGTGTCATCCTCCGCCTAAACGCATATCGGATGCAGTGTAGAAGGAACGGCCTCGCACCCAGCCATTGTGTCGGTTTTCATGGCCAGAGCCGCTACTTCTCTGTCACGTACCTCCTCAGTTGGCCTCACAAGGGCTGAGTGCTCCCGTCTTGTCAACAGCGCTCAGCAGAACTGGACGGTGACCCATCCAAGTACTAGCCAAGCACGAAAGTGCTTAACTTCAGGTATTATCGGGAACCAGCGTGTCTACACACATACACACACACACACACACACACACACACACACACATACACACACACATACACACACACACACACCAAAGCCCGAGGGAGGACTCGCGGGATCGGGGGTCCAGTACGTACATGGTTCCTTAGACAATGCAGCCATTTCGCGCGGCGAACCGGCGCATCCACTGAGGCAGAGCCGTTGGCATATTCAAGAAATACGCCTGACAAAATGCTGTGTGTCGAACTGCCATCCAGCACAACTTCATGTGACGGTACTCTCAAATGGTCTAGGCAGGCAAGATAATTTGTGTACGCATCTCATTGGCTAAACCTCTACATATCTGAAAATTATCCAGGAGTTCGAAACATGAACTTTAATGAATAAGGTGCGCAAGTCAGACTACAAATGAGAGTCGTTTAAACTGTGGCCCCCACAAATAGTTTTTTCTAGCGACTGAAAGCGTGATAATCGATTGGTGACAGGACTATAGGGCGCATAATCCTATGTCTACCACTGGAGCTCACTGAATTTCATTGTTACGACACTTGCGATATTGGGAAGTGTGACAGATTTTTATTTTCAGTGAGCTTTTGTAACACGACCGTGTAAACTGCCAACAGTCAGCTCGTCAGCAGTGTTTGAGAGTACGACAAGCTGCCAGACAGTAGCGAAAGCTCTCAGACATTCACGCTCTTCGAGATTTGACCTCTCGCTTGTCCCTTTAATGCTCAAAATACCCTTTCTGGTTCTTAGTTAGCGAATGCTGGATAATATATTAGAAAACATCCACTATGTTACAAAATGTTCATATGTTTGTTAAGCTTATGGAACGGGGTTATCAGACCCTAAACTTACAAACTATATTAATTAACTTATACTAAAGACAACACAAACATACATGTCCGAGGGAGGATTCGAACTCCTGACAGGGAACGGCCTCGCGCATTGGAGCATAGCACCTCAATGCGCTTGGCCACTCCGCTGATGCGCATCCACTAAGGTCGGATATCTCTGCAGGTCTCGATTATATCTAAAGTTTATTGTCCAGAATATGTAGCCGAATGTTCTGTGGACGAATATGTACGTTTGGTTGGCAAGTGAGTTACAATAAATGGTTAGTGTATATTCTTCAATGTACCATTGTTTAAAAATCTACTGGCATTTGGCCTATTTTCAGGTGGTACTATGCAGACAAACAGAACGTTTTATTCTAAAACTATATTGTGCAAAGACAATGAAGGGAATGAATACAACAGAAATCCAGATCAATGATATTCTATGAAACAGCTAAATGAGGTTGAGAGATAACAGTCCATCCCTCACCTTTATTCTATAATTTAACGTAAGATTAATTCATGCAATTAGTTCATTACGCGTAATTTGCTACAGCTGTTGATGGAATATTGGAGCAGGGCAATGTTATGTATGAAGAGTGAGTTATTTGGCGGTTTTGGTATAGGAAGAAGGCACAATTACCTGCTGGGTCCGATGGTTGCGTATGCGCCGAGACGCAGCAGAGGCATGGGGTCAAGGGCTTGTAGAAGTCAGCCGAGCTTTGCAGGCTGAAGACGAGTATTGTGTGAGCTCTTAAAGAGCCGATCTCACTGATTTTGAGAAAAGATAGCAACACGACGGGACGTCCCCTCTGCTCTCTCCAGGAACGAGCGTCACAAATCGTGCTTAGTAAAAAAGAAGGGCTCTAGAGGTAGGCCTCAGAGCGAGGTCATGATGGCTTTTGCTAACGGAAAAATTCCTCCGCAGCCCTAGTCCAGTGGACCGTTATGGAAATCGTGAGAAACGCTCCAAGAAAAGGGCGCTGGGTAGAGTTTCAGATTTTCGAAATCGGTCAGGCGTAAGTGAAATTTCACTAGACATTGCTAGGAAACTTGAATCTGATTGACTTTCTTGAAAAACGGCGTTTTTCAGCCGGACGTACACGGCAGCCGGTGTTTTTATGGGGGTTCATGTCGTGCTCTCTTGGAATACAGAGGAACTTCACGTTGTGTTCTCTCGGAGTACAGAGGGACTTCGTGTCGTGCTCTCTTGGAGACAGTTTTCGTTTGGTGCTATCAATGGGTACGGACGTAGAGATTTGCTTCTTTAGCCGATTCTTGGACTTGGGAACTTGTACAAATTTCTGAGTGCGCTCTGAGTTTTGAACTGGTAGTGATCTTTTTCGGTGAGAGCAAGGTCAGACAGCTATAATTAGTTGCACCGAGGCACTAATTACAACAAACTCAACATTCTGAAGTCTTTTAGGCCTTCGGTACCTGTGCCTACTTCTCTATACTAATTGAAGTGGCCCAGACTTGGCAGAACTATTTGAGGTGGTAGGCACTGTGTACTATCAAGAGCACAGTGGCTGATATTAGGCAGTACAGCTTCCGAATATCGGAGCTTGGTTTATTTCTTGGTCGCGCACTTTTCAGTTTATAACCGCCAGCGAAGTCCCCCGGCTTGCGCACGCCAGCAGCAAGTTGTAGTTGTACCAGGTTCGCCAGTCTAACGGAAAAGTGCTCAGAATATTTCTTTACGACTACGAACTTGTACTTATATTTACGTTCTGTTACGAAGTTTAAAGTTTCCAATAGGGGATATTTTGACTTTTCATTCAGTATTAAATTCATATTGACGCTGTTCAGATTAATGTAAAGCATTGACGAAGGTTTATTTCTCCATTTATAAAGAATTTGTATAAATATTGATATCCATTTTAACCGACATATTATTGATATGAAATAATATGAACATAGTGGTAGTAATAAACATATAGTTTAGAAAGTCTGTTTTTCTTAAAGAATTCAGTTATTGTTGTTACCCGTTTTTAATTCATATTTTTTGGAGAGGAAACTCAATATTAATTGGAAAAGTCGTGAATTTGTCTGTGTGACTGGCGATGGTAGTAGGTTGCTATACAGGGCCAAACATGTTATTGATAATTCAACAATAACTTTATTAATTTAATGACATTAATTTTTCCTATAAGTTATTGGGGGTCTGCCGCTCCAGTCTATAATTCTTTTTACTAACTACCCACCAGTGTCACCTCTCCTATAAATGTTCTAAGAGAACTCACACTTTACAAGGGTGTGAAATATAAATACAAATAACAACGAAAACAATATAAAAGACACTATGTGCTCACTAAAGACAGCTGTTGACTTTGCAAAACTTAACAATACTGAACAAACAGTGCTAAAACATCGATCCAATAAAATTATACAAAAAACACTTATCCACTGAAGCAACAGAAAAAAATCTGTCAGTAATAAATAATCCATCAATAACAAACTAATGAAACACATCATAACATGTAAGCTTTCACGACCGGCGTTTCCACGAATAAAAACTTCTGGGCTAAATTGCCGTGGTCGAGCGGTGAAACTTTTCCCCCCTGACGTTTCGCTGTCAACTGCGGACGACGTCTTCTGAGGTGAGCTCCATAAGACTCACCTCAGGAGATGTCGTCCGCAGTTTACAGCGAAACTTCAGAAACTTCAGAGAGAAGAAGTTTCATCGCTCGACCACGGCATTTCAGCCCGGAAATTTTTATTGATAAAAAAACACAATTTCCTCGCAGGGAAATCTGACAAGGGCTCTACTATATACACCATGTTTGTAGATGATTATATTAAGAAAACACCGGAATACTTTGGAAGTAATCAAATACATGTAATCCAGACTAACCTCACACTAAAGGTCCATGATAAAATAGGAAAATTCCTCGACAATAGTAAATTCCTCTTTACCAAGATTGTTCAAATGTTTGTAAATCTATAGGACCAAACTGCGTGGTCATCAGTCCGTAGCTTACAAACTACTTAAACCTAGGTAAACTAACCTAAGGACAAACACGTACACCCATACCCCAGGGAGGACTCGAACCTCCACGGCGAGCAACCGCGCGCTCCGCAACGAGACGCTTTAGACCGCTCGGCTACTCCACCGCGGCTACCAAGATTGACGTACGGGGCTTTCTTGTAATGAATCCAACAGTCACTAGACTCATATCACAGCCAAATCTCCACAAGTCTCTTGTGGACTCAGTTAATTGTAGTCCCACAAATTACTGTTAAGTGACTTACTAGCTGAAACACATACATCTGGAGGAAAAAAAAAACTTTATGAATGCTTCAACAATTGCAATGAAATGATGGTGTTACTATAAGCCAAGTTTTTATCCTTAGATATTGTAGAACTGTAGACTAGAATACATGTAGATGAAACAATTCACAGTTAAGAATAAAAATTCACGAAAAAAATGGAGCTTATAGGTATACTCAATCTAGTACTCTTTCATAATTACTTCTCTTTCAATAACAAAATTTAAAGACCGGACCTTGCACTACCAATGAGAAGCCCTCATAGTGGCCTATTATCAGAAATATTCATCAACCATATAAAGAATGAAATACTGACACTACAAGACAACATTATAAACAAAATTAAATGATGAAAGAGGCATATGGAGGACACCCTCTTTCTTTTTGATGGTACAGATGATGAACTGACAAACCTTTTATAAATTCAATAACCTAAAAATATCAAACTGAACATGAAGAGATTCCGTCACATACAAATATCCTAACAGTATTTAATTGCTTATCTCCACACATCTGAACTTCCACAAAAAAGCAGCAAATATATTAATGATATATAGAGCCCACAAATTTCCAATACAACACACAGAATTCCAACAAGTGACAGAAACCACTAACCATATTGCAAGAAGTGATGCATTTTTAAGCTTCACTCATGTGTGCAACAGATAAAAACAAACAAACAACACGATACAACACTTACAACAGGTAGTACTCGAGCAGATAAATATGTAAAAATGCCAATTCATGGAATAATGTGAGATAACTAGCACGGATATTCATAAACACACAAAAATTAGTTTCAGAAAACCTAAGTAGAAGGCTTTTTCAGAATATGAATTCGATGTATCTGGAATTTACTATATAACCTGCAGTCAATGTGGCAAACATTACATGAACGAAACAGACGGAAATAACAGAAAGATCCTTAAAGAACACATAGACTACAGACTGAATATATGTAACAAATTAACAACAGCAACACACGTCAAAGATAGAAGGCATCGTACGACAACTGAATAAAGCCTAAAAATTTTACACAGTCTGAGGGGAGTAAAACATTGAAATTGTGGTGAAAGTGCATAATACGTAATAATGTCTGGCAGGCGATTCCACATAAAGTGTCATCTGGTACGAGTTCTACGCTCACACTCATCATGTCTAGCTCATAACTCATAGACCAGAGGTTTTGTCTTATAAGGTTTTATTCGATGTAGCTGATGCTTTTCCCAACTAGACTGAAGTCTGACGCAAATAATTTGCCGGATTAATGCATGGGGACGATATAACTTCGGCACTGCACGAGGATCTTGACAGTAACATTATGTTATGGTTAGAAATTTTTTATTGTGGAATGTAGAAGAATCTGTTCATGTAGTCTTCAGAAATGGATTTGTATTTTGCTAAAAGATATTAATGAAACAAATTTTGAAAATAGAAAATTGAAGTAATACCCACAACTCATTTTAAGAAGAGAAAATCGAATAGATCTGAATGAAAACTTTAAAGTTAATATAACGTACAACTATGTGATCAAAATATCCACGGGTGTACTGCCGGTCTATAGTGTCCAACGGGCCCGTGGATATTTTGATTATCAAATACGCCGGGAGAAACTGAAGAAGCATAGAATTATGTGGATTAAGTTAAAGTAACTGACCGAATAGTAACCACAATGCTGAACGTAAGTAGATGTAGTAAATAATAATATCTACACCTGTGCAGACTAAAGGTCTGGTTCGACCTGCATCAGTCTGTGAGGAGTGAAAGGACATAGAGAGATATTGTTTTGAAGAAATAATGACGTTCGAAATGCTCAACGTTTGTACATTCAACGGTGTTCGAATCACCGAGAATTAAATCCATGCACATTTACAGTCATTCAGAAGTCTCTAAGAGAAGGACAACTTCACTTCAAGTTAATTATCTACTGTCAAGTTATAATAATGACATATGTGCAAAACTCACTACATCCAAGTCGGATGACTCGATTTTTTTACAGGTACGAAGGACTAACAGATGCCATCGTCAATATACAATGCTGATAGCACTGCTGGAAAATTTCAACATCATCCTGCTGTGTTGCATGAGAAACTGGAGTAATCTGTTCAACAATTTGACATGTTTTGCAGCAGTATTGCTATCAGAAAATTCGACTAGAGGATTTTCCACGTCGAATTGAATTCTGCCATTAGTTTTTGCGAAAGTATGCCATTATACCACAGATTCCAAACTTTATACTTTTTACAAGGTAAGATCTGTTGAACAGCCACTGTAAACGCGTGTAGCCAGGGAAAATCCTCACGTTGTCTTTATTCGTAATCGATGTCAACATCTCGGCTGGATTAGTAGGATATAATCTGACTGGACCATACAGGTACTTAACGTCTCTTACGTGAAACTCTACCACAGTTATTGGAACATGCCGCACTCATTGTGCAATAGAAAATGGGATACGAATAAGCATCTTCGTATGTCACTCATGCAGTGCAAAGATTTGTATGAAGACTGTAATAAGAACCGGATAGTACGTATGAACTGGTGGCATAACTTTGACATTGTTCTGACTTTACGTCTACCCTTTATTCTTCCAGGCGCACATGATATCGTGAACATCTACAGATTCGGATGAAAAGCACGAATTATGGCAGCCTCTGCTGCAGTTCCAACATACCAGGGAATTTTCAGCGTTTGCGGCAATCCTTCAGGCCTTTTGGCATCATGCATTCAAGCAAGAGGCCAACATTTCGTATACCTTTGTAGTGGGACGTGAAGTTTGAGTGCTACTACTGCCTTCCAAAACACAGTTTGCAGGTAAATAAAGCATTTGTTTAATATATTATTTAATGACAACGCTGTAATGAAGTTTTATTATTAATATACCAAAAGTTTGCGTTCGTTTTTTTTTTTTTTCTGTTCCATGTGCGCTGACAGAGGCGCAATTTGCGAGGAAAGCATCTTTTCTGCTGGCACCAGAGATAAAATGGCCATTACACGTCGCGGGTCGAAAGCCACATGGCTGCAGAAGATAGTGTAGTTGGGTGTTGCGATATCCATGACAATAAAATAAATAAGGAAAAAATAAGAAAAATAATTAGTGTAAAAAATTACGAATGTATGTAAGACGATAATGTCCAGCTCTTGTTTCGAAACGTTGTTATGAAGTTCCTGGATGCATTATGTTCCTGAATTTGTATTGTGTGATATGAAATAAATCAAGAGTAGTTGACCCGTGCGAATAATTCGTGCTCTATTCTGATCAGTGACAGATAGTTAAGATAGTAATGGAGAAAAGGCAGATGCAAGGACATGTGTATAAAAAAACTTTGAATAGTGGTAAATAATATTAGTCTCATTGTAAAAAAATTATAAATTAAACATAATATGATTAATTGTGAAACGTATAAAAATAAGATATTGACTTTTGCACTCTAATTTAATTTTTTGAAAACTTGTTTCTTTTACAAAACTTCTTTGTAAAGAATGTTTTTTGTGACCCAGCCTCGTCGCCGCTTTTGTGTCTCGTTTCCGTCGTAGGTGTCGGTGGCCGAGTAGGAAGACCGACACAGGAATAAAGGTAGCACGCTTGTGCAGGTACGGAGGGGAGCAGCCAGTGGGACAGCAGAAACTAGAAACACTAGAGTAAATTAGAACGAGATATATATTGCACAGAATTTATACAATACTTAACTTTTACATAGATCAGTACTGCAGAATGCTGATACATAGTTGAGGTAGAGGCCTGCCTAGTGCCTGTCTGATAGCAAAGTCTTCACTGGTGCCTATCTGATTCCGAAGTGTTAACTGGTTCCTATCTCAGTCCCAAGTGAACAATGTCGTTCAGTGGTGGCCACGAGCGGAGTTGCAGCAGAGGGCGCTCGTGGCTGACGTCGTAAGAACGCCGCGCCGTGCGTGCATGGCGGCGCGCGGCGAAAGTAGGTGGCGCGCACTTTGGACTTGTGCGACACCACAATGTTAACACAGTCCAACGCTTGCTTGAACAAAGTGCCCAACAGAAATCACGTGATAAGTTCGCTTGCATAAAGAATCTAAACAACTGCAAGAGCCGTCATCAATAAATGGCACCTTCTACATTGCTTTTATATCGGCAGCGCAAACTAAGTTAATACTCGTCGCGGTAGCTAATGGTAGCAACCGTAAGTACATGTCCCATTTACGATCGTTCGCCATGTATAAACTTAGATTGTAAGAACAGTACAATTTTTTTAAATAAAGTTTTTTTGTGAAAACAATAACTTCAAACTATCTGTATATTTTTCGTCATTAGTGGAGAACGAAACATTGAAAATGATACCTTAATTATTAATTTTGGATTAGTAATACGGAAGATATGGGTACCCACAAGAAACACCGATTAGAAATAATATATATGATATATTGCGAAAAACATTTAACTACCATGAAGAATTTACCTTTGAGAAACAGACGTTTTGCGAAGAGAATGATTAATATTGCCGCGAGAGACCACGAACACCGCCTGCTGGCGTGGCGCAGGGGAAAGCGTCACGGACTGCGGTGCAGAAGGTCGCCGGTTCAATCCCGCCCACCGGCAAAAATTTATTTCTTTGTAGTTAACAATTCCAGAAGGTACCACGTCTTTCTTATGTTCACTTGTAAATTCTACTTGTTTCTTATGTTAACTGTTCTTCTAATTTCTGGTAAATTCTGTCTTTGTATAAATAGCAGAGCACTCTGCCTGAGAGGCAGTCAGTGCTGCGTGTATGTTGAGTTCGTAATAAACGTGCTTTCAGTATAAGTGCTGCGTCTAGCTGCCTTCGAAGTCAAGCCTGCTTCCATTGCAACGCGACATTGTTTGGTGGAGGCGCCGGGTATCCTGTGCAACAGCTGCTTCACCGTGACTCCGATTAGGCAACGTAAAAGCCGTCGCTTACACGGACTGGAACCGGAATACAAGGGATACACCGATTACTCCTTCCAAGAGTCCGTATCATCAGACGAACTACGGAAACGAAACCAGCAGTAAGCCAGATTCACATCAGACACCCGTCGGTGTTCTCTGGAGACGCTGGACAGGACCCAAACAAATGGCTAAAAGGGTTCGACCGAGTTGCCAAGTACAACGGGTGGGATCATACGATGTGCTTGGCCAACGTTTACTTCTATCTGGACGGAACAGCCCAGCAATGGTTCGAGAACAACGAAGACGAATGACTGGGAGACGTTCCAGGAGGAACTGAAGAAGACGTTTGGAGACCGCCAGCGACAAATCCGCTCGGCGGAAGAACAACTGAAGAACCGGGCCCAACGACATGGTGAGCCGACACAATCGTACATACAGAATGTTTTGGCCCTGTGTAACATAGTCAATCCGAACATGACTGAGGTGGATAAAATCACACACCTGATGAAGGGAATTGCAGAAGATATGTACCAAGCTCTTCTGACGCAAGAAGTATGACAGACTCACAAATGTAGTCCCCGTGGCCGTTGTGGAAGACCAGCATGACTTCGCTTCTCTTATACGACAAATCGTGAGAGAAGAATTACAACAGTGCATGGCAGCCGGGACTATTAGACCAAGCGAGCATCAAATTATGGATATGGATGTGAGCCCTGTAAGTCACGAGGGAGCCGACGCCGCTGAGGACGAGGTATTTCAAACATTAGCTCCTGTCTGCCCCGTCAATCGCACCCGACGTGAAGAATGGCGTCGCCCTGCTATGAATTACGCTGCAGCCGCCAAACGGCAGCCCATGAACCGGCCGACGCGACCACAGCCAACTCCCCCGGTAACTATGACGCCCCCCACGTCTGGAGGACAGAAGACAACACACCGCTGTGTTTCCACTGTCGACGCCCTGGACATGTCGTACGCTACTGCAGAGAGAGGAGGCGAGTATTCGATGATTATTTTGCCGCAAGACGTCAGCCGTTCTATCCCAGGCAGTCACCTGCTGATGAATTCAGTCGACTTATGGGAAGAAGCCCATCGCCGTACCCTAAAAGAGGTCGCTCCCCGACGCACCGCAGCCGTTCACCGTCGCCGTACAGAGGTACTAGCCGCTCCCCTAGCCGCCGCGCCCAGGTAAACTAAGTGAGGCGACCATCTACGGAGGTGAGGCCGCCGCAGATGAAAATCCTCCATGGACGACAGTCGCTAAGATGTCGGGAAATCTCATCGACGTCCTAATCGACGACCAACCTGTCCGGACACTTGATGGTTCTGGAGCGTCTTTCTCTGTATTGTCGGATAATTACCGCCGCATACTAAAGAAGACAATGTTCTGTAATACGGGGGCGACTGTGCTGAAGGTCGCGAATGGAAAGTACGTCCATCCAGCAGTAACTTGTGTCGCAAGAATAACCATCAACAACAGGACGCAGCCGTTTGAATTTGTCGTGTTAACAGAATGTAGTCACAATGTCAACCTCGGATGGGACTTCCTTCAGGCATCTCAAGCTAGATTGACTGTGGAAGATCTGAGCTGCAAATTGAAGAAGTTGTTCCGCCGGATACACGTAATACAGAATTTTATGGGAAGCTATTCGTCGTTGACAATGTGACGATACCGCCGTTGACAATGAGAAGAGTTGCAGTCATAAACACAGATGACTGGTTAAACTGTGAAGATCTTCTTGATAGTAAAAAGTTTATGAGGCTCAGAAAAGAAATTTACATACCAGCGGCTATCATAATCATTACCGGTGGTCAAGGAAAGATTTGGATCACAAATTGTCACGAGCAGTCACAACTTATCCCCAAGGGAATGTGTATCGGGACAGCTGAACCAATCCAGGACGGTGAGCTCAACGTCATCAATGAAGACCCATGCCCTGCTGTTAGTACAGACAACACGTTGGAGGAAACAAACGTGAAATTGCCAATAGGGCCTGGACTGACCAAGGAACAACGCCAGCGGGTGTTAGGTATACTACGACAATTTTCGGGTGCATTCACACCTCAGCAGGGGAAAAGTAAGACGAAACGACCCACGATAAAGCACCGTATCTATACTGGGGATCATCCGCCAAATAGCCAGCGTTCGTATAGAGTGTCGCCATCTGAAAGACGGATAATTCGGGAGGAAGTGGAGAAGATGTTGCGAGACGACATTATTCAACCTTCGGAGAGTCCTTGGTCGTCTACGGTGGTCCTCGTAAAGAAGAAGGATGGTACGTGGCGATTCTGTGTCGACTATCGGCGGCTGAACAGAATCACTAAGAAAGATGTCTACCCACTGCCGCGTATTGACGACACCTTAGACTGCTTGAAAGGAGCAACATACTTCTCAACTATGGACATGCAGACAGGTTACTGGCAAATCGAGGTTGACGAAGCTGACAGGGAGAAAAGGGCTTTTATTACACCTGACGGCCTCTATGAATTTAAAGTAATGCCATTTGGATTATGTAATGCTCCAGCCACATTCGAACGCATGATGGACAACTTTCTTCGACACCTTAAGTGGACGACGTGTCTCTGCTATTTAGATGACATTGTCGTTTTCTCGAAAACATTTGAAGAACATCTGAGTCGCCTGTCAACTGTGTTGAAGTGTGTTCAGACTGCAGGTCTGCGCCTCAATCCAAAGAAGTGCCTCTTCGTCGCCAAAGAGATAAAAATCCTGGGGCACCTAGTCAACGGAGATGGTGTCCGTCCTGATCCAGATGAAGTTGGCAGTCACAGAATTTCCAACTCCCCAGCACATTCGTGATGTGAGAAGGTTTCTCGGACTGTGCTCATACTACCGACATTTCATAAAAGGATTTTGTAACAAGGCACGTCCATTACAAGAACTTCAGCAAGGAGACGCTAAATTTTACTGGGATGAGACAAAAGAAAGAGCTTTCTGGGCACTTAAGGAGGCTCCAGTGATAGCCTTGTACGACGAGAATGCAGAAACGGAACTTCACATAGACGCCAGTGGTTATGGGATTGGTGCAGTGCTTGTACAAGTTCAGGAAGGTGCTGAAAAATGATAGCCTATGCGTCAAGAGTACTCTCAAAGTCCGAGATAAACTACTCTACAACTGAAAAAGAATACCTCGTGGTTATCTGGGCTATCAACAAGTTCCGGTCGTATTTATTTGGCAAACCATTCACCGTCGTGACAGACCACCATTCTTTGTGTTGGCTGACTGGCTTGAAGGATCCATCAGGTCGACTAGCAAGATGGGCACTAAGACTCCAAGAGTACGATGTCACAGTGGTATTCAAGAACGGTCGCAAACACAAGGATGCCGACTGCCTTTCGAGGAATTCATTAGTGGAACACAACAGCATTAATGAAATTTCAGCTCTCACTGAATTAGATGACGTTACAACTGAACAGAGGGAAGATCCAGCACTATTAAAAACGATAGATGTCTTGGAGAAAGGAGAACCGACCAATGGAGAGTTCCAACTTATAAACGGAACATTGTATAAGAGCCCCAAACGGCTACTTGTTGTTCCAGCTCATCTCCAGCCAGCTATTCTCAAATATTTCCACGATGCTCCAATATCCGGTCATCTGGGATTCGTGAAGACCCTAGACAGAATCAGACGCAGGTATTACTGGAAAGATCTCTACCGATCTGTCAAACACTATGTGAGTCACTGTAAAGAGTGCCATCGACGGAAGCATGTGCCGCAATTACCTCCAGGACATCTCGTACAGATTCCGCCGGCAGCAGCTCCATTCCACCGAGTTGGGATCGATCTTTTAGAAAGGTTCCCGAAGTCGACAACCGGTAACCGTTGGATAATAGTCTGCACTGACTACCTCACACGCTACGCTGTCACCAAACCTGTGCCGACCGCAGAAGCTCCAGAGATGGCAAAATTCCTTGTAGAAGACATTATTTTGAAGCATGGAGTACCACGTGTCATGATATCTGATCGTGGAAAAGTATTCCAGTCAAAACAAGCATCAGAAGTAATGTCATGGTGCAACATTGTCCACAGAATGACAACTGCATACCATCCTCAGACAAATGGTCTTACAGAACGTTTCAACAAGACGTTAGCCGACATGCTGTCGATGTACGTCGATGTTGAGCAGAAGGATTGGGATACAATTCTGCCAGTCGTGACATTTGCTTACAATACCGCAAGACAAGACACAACAGGCTTCACTCCGTTTTTCCTGCTCCATGGCCGTGAAGCTGAGACAAAAATGGATACGCTGTTCCCGTTCCAACCGGACGACACTCAGGATGACTATGTTAAACAGCTCATCACCAGGGTCGGAGAAGCAAGACAGCTGGCTCGCATACGGACACTGGACGCCCAGGAGAAGGACCGTCAGCGGTATAACGACAAGCACCGACCTGTTGTGTACAGCCCAGGAGATCTGGTATGGATTTTTACCCCTGTACGGAAGGTTGGACTGTCAGAAAAGTTATTGAAGCGATACTTTGGTCCGTATCGTGTAATACGCCGCCTGTCAGACGTCACATACGAAGTTGAGGATTATGAGCCGTCGTCGAAACGTCAAAAACGAAGAGACATTGTTCACGTCCTGCGCATGAAGCATTACTACGATCCTGAAGAGCAGGTAGACGACAATGGCTTCTTGTTCAAGGACTTTAAGGATGGTAACGTTCCTGATGAAGCCACTACAGGAACGTCTGTCGTCGATAATCGCGGAGAAGGGACGGATTCTCTTGAACTGTCATACAGAGGACCCATGACACGGTCAAGATCCAGGACATTGCAGCTGGCTCCACAGGGATCATAACAGCGGGTCGCTGTTTCTCCAGGAGAGGGAGCAATGCCGCGAGATACGCCGAACATCGACTGCTGGCGTCGCGCAGGGGTTAGCGACACGGACTGCGGTGCAGAAGGTCGTCGGTTCAATCCCGCCCACCGTCAAAAATTTATTTCTTTGTAGTTAACAATTCCAGAAGGTTCCACGTCTTTCTTATGTTCACTTGTAAATTCTACTTGTTTCTTATGTTAACTGTTCTAATTTCTGGTAAATTCTGTCTGTGTATATATAGCAGAGCACTCTGCCTGAGAGGCAGTCAGTGCTGCGTATATGTTGAGTTCGTAATAAACGTGCTTTCAGTATAAGTGCTGTGTCTAGTCAAGCCTGCTTCTATTGCAACGTGACAATATTTTAATGATACTGGAAGTCTCGACTTTGAAGATTGAATGGATCCGATTTTTTCTTAATTAATAAATACCGCAGTGCAGTGGCTGTTAATATCTAGGAAGTTTAAGAAACAACTACAAAATAAATAAATAAAATAAAATAAACTTATAGACGTTTGCACAAAAATCTACAGGACTGAGGAACACCAATTGATTTCTATTGATAGAGTATTTGAAACTACCTTCCTATTTCGTACAGAAGGGCCGGTCAAACGCAGCACTCGGTGCAGAGGTGCCGAAGAGCTGCACAGGTACCCACATGTGAGGCAGCGAGCAACAGCGACGTCCGTTATCAGACACGAGTACATAACGAACGGCGAAGGCTCCACTTCATGGTTTATGCGATACAAGCAAGAGCGCAACACACCGTCACGTTTACCCATGGCGACAATGTGGGTAGAAACATGCACTACACGATCAGAGATAGCTACAGCGTGCACACTACGATCCGAAAGTTGCACATGTCCTATCCTGTCGTACAGGAACCCGATTTTCTTCACAGTTATTAAAAATATTTCAATATTATTTGTATTTCGTTTTTATATGGGCGTCAGGAGCTCGATTGCCGTTATTGGTTGCGAAACGCCGCTGCATGCACAGTGGGTAGTAATCCACTCGAAGGCTAGGGACACCGCTGCGTCGCAGAACGCTGTAGTAGCATTATTGAAGCCCCAACTGCATAATTACGCAGATGGCTGTCTGGTATACCTCCTAGGTAACTGCTGTGATCTGCCATTGCCACAACATACACGTCAATTGGCAATGACGTGAAGATTCACCAGGGAGCACGCTGGCTGAACTTCAGGTGCCCATTTCCAGAAAGGATTATGTGCTACCTTAGTTATATGCTTGTCACCAAAGTGGTATCCAACTGAAAGATCAGACGGAATTATTGGTAACTAGTGGTGATTTCCTGACCCTGTCAGATATGGAAGGTGATTTCAGTATGTGTTTATGTGCGTTCTTCTTTAAGGAGAATTATCTTTCCCTAGATCGCTGTGAAATGCATTCTGATGACTAGTTTCAGCGCATTTCAATCACCATCAGTAGATAAAATACAGAAAACAATTTTTCAATTGTTTAGTGCTTGACCAACCCTACACTCTGTAACGTTTCTGCTATGTTGCACCACTCCATACAAAAATCAGTTGCTAACATATAAACACGAAATATCTGACACCTAAAATAAAACTTCACTACCGGACATGTAAAATATCACATTTTCGCCTTCAGTTTGAAATTCTATTAACAATATTAGTAAAACACCTTTAAGAAATAGTACGTTGATTTAAACATAACTTTGTCTGTCCTTTTACGTAATTTTCCATTTTTAATACTTTAGTAAATAACAGCTGCAAACACTAAAAATGCATTACACTTAGTTCAGAAATTGCTGAACCTATATATATACTAATTTGTATAAAAACAACAATACTACATGTTATAACTATTGCACAACATGATTTCATATATACCTTTTGTTTAAATAAATTAGGGCAAACCATGTTTTATATATCACTGGATCGTAAATTAAATACTGATAATTTATCATGCACTAAAATTAATAATCCGTTTGGTACTAAGAAACTATCTTTGAAATTAACAAAACTATGACAACCATATACAAATCCGTATTAATAAAAAAATTTGACCACAAACTGAAATACATTAAAATTCCATGTCACAATAATAGTACGCCTACACAATATTGGCAACACAAATAATTTGAGCACTGTAAACACTAGTCAAAGGATGACTTTAAATTTGTGTACCACATTAAATACAAATTTCATGAAACATGTACCTACATTGAGATAAATAGTCAAAGCTTAAATGTAATGTTTTAATTTCTGTATTTTGGCATATTTAATGTAAAAGAATATTGTTTAATTGTGAATTACAAAACTTTGTCCTCAATCTTATTACGCTGTTACGTAGAAAGATGTTTGAGAGAAACCATGTTTAGTTAGTCTTCCAGCAGTCACAAACCTGTAAGCATCTCTGTTGGCTTGCCGCTGCACTTTTTGATTGTGCAACAATGTGATTGATTTAAACTTTATTTAAATGGAAATAAAATCGTTTCCATATCAACTGACATGTTTATGATTTACGAAAAGATCCTGTAACGTCAAATCTTTTAGTGAATGCCGAAGACAGCTCACAACGCAATGGACTACAGCCAGCGTATAAGTTCAACTTCACCTACAGTGGAATGACTTTGTTATAGAGACTGTGAACTAATAAAACTTTCCGTGATTTTGGAAAACATTAGGGCTCAGTTTGAGTCATTCCGAAAAGGGGTGACGGGCGTTAGAACTTGTTTCCATAAAGTTCTTCTGCAATTAAAAATAGTTGTGAATAGTCCCAAGACAAAAAATTATAAAACTATATAAATACTCGTATTTTATTTACACATACTGAATGGACGCACTATATTAGTGAAATGTCTCTTGCAATAAAATGAAAGTAAAAATTTGTACGCAGTGTACAAACTATGCCACTAAAACTAAACAACAATCAAAAAGCTTAATCCGTACAAGCTAACGTCAGTAAGCAGAATGGAAGATAACCATCTCTTTAATGCGATGTTCTTTGAGATACCACCAGAATGCAGCACAGTTTCTTAAGTGTGTCAGAATCATAACAGAAATTAATTTTTAAATACATGGTATCACGTCAAAATTGTGGTTATTTAAATTTTAATGAATGATGGTCAAAATAGTAGTTATTGACAATTGCAAAAAAAAGACTGACATATGATGTTATATTTTCATCTCTTCCTGCTGTTTTTATTACTACTACATTCATCAGGTTTATCTGTTCATGGTATAAAGGGTACAACAGAATTTCCTCAACATGTATCAATGCTACTGGTTATTTGCGATCTTTTCCATCTAAGACCAAATTATCAAAGCGAAATTTTGAACCAGTTGTCAGCATGGTTCTGTTATGCGAATTGAGGGTGAATGATATCCGTCATAATGGTTAAATTTCGGTTCGCGAATGGTGTTTCGAATTTACAAATGTTTGCGATTGCAGTCTCTCATTTGAAATTACCTCTTATTAATACATTAAAAACACCTAACTTTTACGGAAAAACTATTCTTCAGCTAACTCTAGCCAATCCATTAAAAATTCAGTTAAGGTGACATACAGAAGGAATGAATGGGTTGAATCACATATGACATCAGTTTTCTGTCCTCTCTATATATAACTTAAGCTAGATTCTTTGTGGTTCCATTTTAATTTTATTTTATTTTTCGTATATTTGTGGCGTAGCCATTTTTTAAAAATCTGATTGTATAGGTTTGCTTTCGATTTTGTGATAATGAGCTTTCTCTCAACTTAAGCCATGAAGTGGCGACATTATGTAACGCCATCTTATATAAATGAGTCACCGGGCGTGATTGAAAATTAGTTTCACCATCATACAGTTAACGTTCACTGCAACGCATCAGAAGAATCTAGAACTGCATATTACTCTATCTTGTGGAACTCTATTGCGTAGGACGGTGAACAGTGCTGTAATGTTTGTCATCACCTTAGATGTCTAGTAAAGCAATTAAAATATAAGGTATCAGCACATATAAAGTCTGAATAAAACTATAATTTGAACTTTGATAGAAACTGCTCAATAACACGCTCAAGAGTACGAAGCACAGCGCTTTGACACAGATAAATGTTTGATAAAATCGAATTAGAATTAATTCAAGTGAAAACTGGGCATAATTTTAGTGAAACACTGAAGACATCACTAGAAAATATTTTACCGTGTTCTTCCAGACTATTCTTTAGCCATAAAAATCTTTCATTCCTCGACTCAGATAAATCGGTACTGCTCAAAGATCTCAAAAGAATCTCACCCTAATGTCTTTCTTTATTGTAGTTATGATCTGCCACATGCAATGCAAATACACGCTATTTAGAAGTAACAACTATACGAACATTTTGACTGTACTTACAGAAGAGTTTGATCTGAAAAATTTATTATTGATATTAATGTTAAACTAATTTATAGAATTACATTAACAATGAACAATTTTGAACTGTGGAATGAAATTCATGTCACATTAATAATATTTACTCATTTCTGATTCTTTCCGAATAATAATAGATATTTCAGTTCAGTTCTGTTAAGTCTTCTTCTTTATCCGTTTTCCCATATATTTCAGGATCGGCTTGTTAATGTGTATTTGGCATGTTAGTATTTACGGGGTGGCCGGATGCCCTTCCTGCCGCCACCCCATGTCCCCCGGGAGGAAATGTGTACCCCAAATGTCTGCGTATAGTATTATACGTGTGAAAGTGCAACGTGTTACGAAATGTTTGCGAATCGTGTAACTTTGGCGGGACTTGCGAACCAGCCCGGTATTCATCTAGGGGGATGCGGAAAACCGCCTAAAACCACATCCAAGCTGGCCGGCACTCTGACCACCTTCGTTAATCCGCCGGGCGGATTCGAACAGGGGCTGGTACGCCTCCCCGTCTCGGAAAGCGGTACGTTAGACCACACGGCTAACCGAGCGGGTCTTCAATTCTGCTAAGTAATGCAGTATAATGAAATGGTAGAGGAGTGTTTATAGTGTGAGTTCTACTGGCCTCTACTAAAGAAGACAACATATTATCGTCACTCGGCAAAAGACGTTTGCATAAAATCCGCTCTTCATACTAGTTGTTGTGGGTAATAACTTGGTGATTTAATGTGAATTGGTTTTGATTATTTCATATCCAATAGAAGAAAATATCCGAATGTATTAAAGACACGTTTCATCGATAAAAAACAATTTTGTTATTCTGTGCCAAACTTTCGACAAAAGTACGACAATGTCATAAATGTTAGTGTATGTAACTTCACGATTGATGAAAATGCTAGTAAGGTTCGGTTAACAACAATGCACGCGACTAACTTTACCACATATGGCTATTTATCCGTTTTTGTTTATGTTACTAAAAAGTTTGTAATTTTAAAGTTTAAGAGTAAGCCTACGATTTAATAAGTTTATCGTCCTGGTCCCCATATATTACCTTGCTGTACTCGTTACTCCGCAGGTTCAAGCAGTCGAAATTTGTATAAATCAGATAACCGAATTTCATACGTTATTTAAAAGAATTAGTTTTCTTATATTCGCTTAGCTCACATTTACTCCGTTTAGTGGTAGTAAAACAAATATTTTCTGTTGATGTTTAATAGATACACGAAACGCTAATGTTCTGCTAATGTGCACAACGTAAGTGCCAAAGTCATACCTTTATTTTATCGTCTGCCGTTGGGTACTGTGGTAATTATGATGTTGAATACGAGACACAGATATACAAATGGCCCCACAGCAAATCCAAACAAAGCATTGTTAAACAGATTATACAAATGATTTTTTTTTAAATACTGCTTTTATTAATAATGTCACTAACACTTTCTTTCATTGTAGATTCCATACAATATTTCTGTATAACTACTGTCAGTTCTAGTTTGTTACGTTTGTGCGCGTGCTTGCGAGTGTGTGTGTGTCTGTGCGTGCGTGTGTGTGTGTGTGTGTGTGTGTGTTTGTTTGTTTGTTTCAGAGCTTCTCTTTCTGTCTTTATCTTTAGTTAATTTACAATGATGTAAGGCTGACCAACCATAAATATTTCATTTACTCGCGTTTTTAATTTATAATCTTAGGTCACTTTACAATTGCAGATATCTGTAATTTACTCTGAGAAAAGATACATTAATTCCTCTTCCAGATGTTTTCGTTATTCTCTTAGTTTTATTGCCATGTTTCATTGCATCATTACAATATGTAATGTTGTACTGATTCATAGAGTAGCGGACCCTTCACCAGATCTTACATATCAATATCCCTTTGCTCTAGAACTGGGGATCTTCAGTTTCTATAGCAGGTAATTCTAAATATATAGGCAAATTAGACAGTCGTAATACTGACTTTATAGAAGAAGGACCGTGTGGTTATTTATGTATGAATCTCTACGTTTTCTGAAAAATAGGTCAAGTGGTAGTGACGGTGTAGTGTGATAATGTTGGTAACGGTCGTTAGATACTCTTTGAAAACGTACTCAGATACAACGAAGGGAATCATCTTTCATGTTCACCATCAAATGACTGATTAATCATCTTCCTGCTCTATTGTTGACAGGTTCTTATATATACCCTTGTATGTACAGTAAATTAATTATAATCTTAAAGCGAACATTTCGTTGGGAACAGAAGCACACAAAGCCGCCGCCAACAAATGAGTAAAATACAAATTTATCTGTTAACAAATATACAAACTTTGCTGTGAAACCGTCGTTATATATTCCTTTTTCTTTAATCATATGCCGTACCCACCTACAAAGGGAAACATTAATTTGGTATAAGTGGCCCATTATTTAGTACTCTATCCAAAAAACTACTTTTGAAGCCACGTAGTCTGCTGTTGTGTCGCTTTGAAAAGAAGAAAAAAGACGTATAGGACCAGATTAAGATAGTCTGGAGTATGATCTGAGTTAAAAGGGTACGAATGCGACATACTCTATTTCAAAATGTTGCAATGTGTACTTGGTACAGAGTAATGAAGAAACAATTAATTTACAATTTTAATATTTCCTGTATATATAATTTCAACATGTAGGCTTGAATTTTGGATCAGTTTATTAAAAAAAAAAAAAAAAAAAAAAAAAAAAAAAAATTCTCATTGAAAATATTTGCACTTGACGTTCCATTTTTTTAAAATTCGTTTATCTGTCAAAATGTGCCACATTTTTTTAATAGCTTTGAAACAAATGCAATGAAGATGTGCAACAAAGTTTTAGCTTTTTATTAACTTTAATCCCTCTCTGTGAGAAGTGTTTCAGTGTCACTGAAAGTTTCCCCCTTTGATTTTCATTTTTAGTTTTTACTAATTATATGAATTTTCTCTAACTTTACGTCAGTGTCAATTTGGTTTTAACTATGCGTTTAACAATAAAGGCTTCTCTCTAAATGATCTCTGATATACAGGTCACTTAAAATTATCTTTATGATGCCCATTTGCAGCTTATGGCAGACCAACGTATGAAGTGCCTTAAAATTATTATGATTTTTTCACGAACTGACTTATTTTTATGATGCATTTGCATCAGTAAATATACAGTAGTAATTACAGTTTAAAATCTAGAATGTGTGGTGATGTTCTTGAGCGCGGTACAAATACTAGTATCACGAATTAAATAACATTGCCAACACACAGTTTGTACTTTATAATTAGAACACAGTTCAGGGCGTGTAAGATGCTCTCTAGTTGCTGCAAATGTTTATATCTTAATTGAATTTTTAGTGCGATTAGTCAAGATGAGATGCCTCTGAAAGGTCAGTATTCCTTTTTTCAGAACCATTTCGTGAATCCTAGCAGTAACATGGTTTGAGGAAAATGTTGCAATTTCGTCAGTTATATTACATTTCCTAGTTAAAAAGTTATTTACAGAATTTAATGAGGTGTTCTACCAGATTCAATAAATGTTAACACAAAAATATAGGTCCTGTTAGTGCATGTGACCTCCACGGTTAGCGTAATTTTCAATATGTTTTTAGGTTTAAAAATATATTACACTGCCGTTGTTTCTGTTCTTTTGACGATCTGAAATGCACTGCCTTTTCCCTGTTGTTAGCAAGTAATGGAGTTGAAAAAAGTTGGTTGCACATTTACTTTACGCGATTGCTTATCTTTTAGGGAGTCACGTTTATTTTAGTGGCGTTGGCGACTTTTTGTTTCTCTACCGTATTTCACTAAAATCGTTTTCATAAAAATCGAACTGTTCTTCTACTTGATCCACACTCAGATCATCTGCAATGCCATTTTTTCCTATTCCAAACTTAATTAAAAACGAAGGAAAAACTGTGGACTTTAAAAAATATTTCAAGAGGTAGCGACACCAACAGCTGTACAACTATATGCGAAACCCTTTTAGTGAATTACTTATTCCAAATAACAGAAAAAGGAGAAACATTTAATTTTTAAACTGTCATTAATTTCTTCACAAATTTGAAACTTCGGTTCCCTTAGTCGAACGGACTACTCTGCGATGACGTCACAGATCGGTAAGCATGCAATTTTCTTTAGAGGGTGCTGCTCCAACCCGTGTGACTGTGACCTTTACGACAATGAAACCAGGTGAATATCGTAACGACAACGCATATTTCATTGTGACAAAGCACATTATGCGCTAACAGGTAACAACAATATCGACGCCTTAAGAATCGGAAATAGCATACCCAGTACCTTTCTAAGCCAAACTAAGATATTAGTTTTACATTTGTATGAAAATACAAACACAATTGTAGTCACGTATCATATGAACATTGTATTTATGCGCTACACAGGAATAACGTAACTGTATCGATGCGCCACATCTTTTAAGACATACTAATAAATAATGGAATTTCATTGAAATTAACAAATTTTCGCAATTAAGGACATCTTACAATGCATGAATATGTATAAAATGTTTTTGGAGGGCACTACTTTGTACATGAAAAATACGCAAGTTGTACGGGACCAAGGACACGGCGTGCTCGCGGTCTTTTCGATTGGAAAGTGTACGTTTTATACGCAATATCGTAGTGGCATTGTCGGTTAATGTTAGAAATAGAAGTGTTAGAAATAGAAGTATTTATCGATTTCTCGTTGCTACAACGGAATACCGGCAGCTGAACAAGCAGCGGAAACCACGTGGGTAACGGCCTGTTTACGGCCTGTTTAAATACAGCGTAAGACCATGGCAGTTTCAGAGCGGCAGCACCTTTCCGTCGCCGTAAATTAAATAAATCAGCAACTGCGTACTGCATAAAGGTGTATTGTATGTTGCAAAGTGCGTGATATCGACCTTCATTTGATATATTAGACGAAACAACAAATGATGTTACAAGTGATGTGTAGTCAACATGCGAAAGTGTTATTTTCCCAACACACAGTTTTGATGTAGATGTGTTAAAAACGGTTTTAAACTTCTTCAATCAATTGCAAAAAAAGTTTAAATTAGGTTCAAAATAATAAGTGCAAGATCTACGATTAAAAATTCAAGGGAACCAAATTCACGATAAGTTAGAAGCAGTTAAGAGTAACATGGATGAAAGAAAATAAGTATACAGTCTGTAGAGAAGAAATTAAATAAGGGGTAATCAGAAATGTAATGGAAGCTATGATTAGATGTAGATAAAAATAAGCATGTGAGTAATTCATTGAATACCGAGATAAAGGATGAAATTGTTAAGCAAAATGAAATAAATACAACTCTTAATTTCAATTAGTGATGAAGGCTGAAAGGTTGACTGAAAACGATAATGATGAATGTAATCATAAGGTAACTATAACAACAGTTTTGATACTTTGATGACAAAGAAAATTGGAAATACAAAGGTCACTATTACGGTCGTTAATACGCAGCACATAAATGTAAAGAATTTAAACTGATGGAAGTAAAAAGTGATTTAAAGTGATTTATTAGTGTTGGAAAATACTGCTCTGTTAAATTTCTCTCTAGTTCCAGAAGCCACGACGAATGGCCGCGTGGTGTAAGGCGTCAAGTTACGGACTGGGCCGCTGTTTCCATCGGAGGATCGAGCACTTCCTCGTGCATGAGCGTGTGTTTTGTCCTTAATATAAGTTACTTTATGTAGTTTTCATGTCTAGGAACTGATGAGCATAGCAGTTTGGTTCAATAGGTTTACATATATTTGAACATTTTTCAGGGACCGATTTGTGTATGGAATGAGTGCGTTGCAAAGGATTGAAATTAAAGTGCAGTTGAAGGAGAAGTCTTGGCATGGGCGAAACAAAATCAGTATAATTTAATACCTTTGAAGAGTTTGCTTGAAAGATGTAAACAAATAGTGGATAGAGACGCAGGAATTAATAATACAAAATTATTTTTAAATGGGTATCTATAAAAATTAGGACGGGGAAATAAGAGATATTTTTATATACAGGAAATAGAAAAGTTTGCAAACTTTCATAAGCCAATGGGACCATTATTTATCATTTCGATATTAAAGAATATTGTCAGAAAATGTGCAATGGGATCTCATTAGCGCTTCTGTAGAGTACGTCGAATGATTTATAAACGTGTACAAAATAATACTTTACTAATTAGAAACAAAAAAGATTCAAAATAACACAGAATGTATGATATTTTTTATTTCTATTTATTTATTTATTTGTGTGTGTGGGGGGGGGGATACGAGAAATGGCAGAAAAGACAAGAGAAACGTTCACAGAGGTGTGAGGCATGATGCTAGGAGAAACTGCAAAAAACATTTTGGAGGGAATTACAAAAGGCCACAGCAGCAGAATTATGTTGGAGAGTTATGAGTCTTATTTGAATATTTTATCTTGTTTAAGGGTGTAAGTTTGTGTATAAGGATGAATGAATGGACCAAAGACTTTATTTGACGCTGTACTCATTTTGTTAAACAATCAACAGTAAACCTTGCTCATATAGGCCGTATGGGAAAATGGAAGAGCCAGTGAAATGCACACTGGACGAAGCAATATAGACGAAATCTCAAGAGCTTGTGCTGAGAAATTTGAAATCAAAAGCAGTTATGCAGATAGGTATAAAATATACTACACTGATGTGTGTGTTTTACATTGGCACATAAAACATTCATAGGAAAATAAGACAAGCATACCATACATTGTTTTAAGAATACTTTATAGACATTACAGTAAATGCACTCTGAAGTGAACTTCATTCACTTTAGCGAAAATCTTGGAATTTTAAAGAACAAGTAGACAAAATATATAGGTGGTTGTGTTAAATCTCGTAAAAAGAAATTTCAACCTCTTAATGCAGATTGTCGCAAATTCACATCATACCGTTGTGGTCCTTATACTTAGAAGAATAAGTATTTTCTAGCGACAATGCTAATTGAAGCAAATTGTGTAGGAACGTGCCCATTGCTTGTGAAATGTGCTGTCGCTTACTGAGCGTTGACTGTACTTGTTTCTGGTGTACGTGTTCCGCACAAGTTCCTGATGTTGTGGTCATTCTTTCGCGAAATGCAGCTAAATACATAGGTAACTTTCATTTTGAAAATTATATTTCGTATTTCTGATGTCTGTTGGGTGCTGAAATACATATTTAGATACGAAAATACTGTTTGTGAAAAATTTGCAGCATCAGGAACTTAAGCACGTTTATGGGCACTGGCAAGAATTGAAGTAAAATGGAGAAAGAACAGCATTTTCCATTCATCTTTGGCGCTAATAGGGCCTATGCTTCATTGGTAGATTGTGTTTGTGACTGATATTTTTGCAGTTTTACTTGAAAATGATCAATGCATTCATGAAGTCAGTATGTTTCATTACGATTTTGTTTGGTTCCACATCACAAGTGGGGCGCTTCGAATTTTCTAATGAACTGTTGTCACTCTACAACTTTTTAGCGATATGATGTGTAATAAATGCAAGATTGCCTAAACAAAAACTCAAATTATTTCAAGAAATTTCATGTGTAAGGTCATCTTAATTACATGTATTGTAGTGTAACAAGTGGCACTACAACCCAATGAACCGATATAAGAATGTCAAATAGTTTATTTAAATACCATTTATGGGAAAATATTTCTTTTATTTTTTTTTATCTTCTACCATTTCAGGTAAGTTAACATTTTTTTTTTTTGATGAAGTATTATGTAAAGTATATTTCAATGTAATGAGTTTTAAGGTCAAGGAATAAGTATGTAATTTGCATGTTAAATGAACCTTGTCTCTTTTGTTTGATGATTTGCTGTGATTTTGTTGGAGGAGTATTGTTGGAGACTGTTGTAAGACGAGTTGGTTTGTTGGAGTCCATAATGTATTCTTTAGAAGAATAAAGAAGTGTATTCTTCTATATATTTCCTGTAAAGATACTGGGCAGTAAATGCTCCTCATAATTATTCTCTCTGATTTGTCCAAATCTATTCAACGGAATTATTACGAGTCCCAGTATATTTATACAAAGAAGAAAACGCACGAGGAACAGAGTAGCTGGCCCTCTCATTGCGTCATCTTAATTTAGGGAAGAATCAAGCCAGAAGTCTAAATTTTTCTTAAACTACAACAAAATAAAGAGTTCTTGTAGTGACGGTACTATACCAATTTACCATACACGGTCCTGTAGAATTTCAAGTTCTGCAGAGGTAACACTACAGTATTAGGTTTAGACATAAAGAAAAATGTAATTCAAATCTTGTCGAAAATTTGACACGTACCCAATAATATCAACAACATTAAACGTTTGTGACCTTTGACATTATAAATGGTCCAACATACTAATAGTGAGCAAAAAATATGTGTTATTTTACTTTTTTCCTTGCAGTAGAAATCAATTGAGGCACTTAGGGATTTTATTTTTTCCTTACAGTAGAAATCAACCATTTAACGAAAGCAAGTCTTCCGCTTCAGATTGTATACCAATTAGGTTCCTTTCCGAGTGTGTTAATGCAATAGTTCCATGCCTATGTATCATATTCAACCGCTCGCTCAGCCAAGGATCTGTACACAAAGACTGGAAATATGCAGAACTCACTCCAATTATTCGCTCTTGCCACTGATGTCAGATTGTAGTAGGATTTTGGAATATATACTTCTTTCGAACATTATGAACTACCTCCATGAGAACGACGAATTGCCATCGCGGATTCAGAAAGTAACGTTCTTGTACAGACAGCTAACAAGTAAACTGATGAGAGCTATCGACAAGGGTTCTCAAATCGTTTCCAAATTTCTGGAAGGCTTTTGACAGTTTATCACAAGTGGCTTCTAATAAAATTACATGCTTATGGAGTATGCTAAAATTATGCGATTGGATTCGCGTTTTCCTGACAGAAAGGATTCAGTAAGTGACGTAAAGTCATCGATGAAAAATGAAGTGATATCTGCCCCTTCTGTTCCTTGTCTTGGTAAACGATTTAGGAGATATTATGAGTAGCCGTCTTAGACTGTTCGCGAATGATGCTTTTTTTCGGTTTGTTAATTCACCAGAAGAAGCAAGTGTAAAACGATTGAGATAAGATATGTGCATGGCGTGAAATTTGGCATTTGACCCTAAATAATATAAACTGTGAAGACACTCGTTTTAACACTAAAGGAAATTGGTGAAACTGCATTTACCCGATAAACAAATCAAATTTAAAGGTCGTAAGTTCAGCTAAATACCTAGAAT
Source organism: Locusta migratoria (assembly GCA_026315105.1). Lineage (NCBI taxonomy): Eukaryota > Metazoa > Arthropoda > Insecta > Orthoptera > Acrididae > Locusta > Locusta migratoria. Next base: position 434,843,645 of record CM048747.1, read on the forward strand.
TTACATTTAAGAACAACTTCAATTTCGGAAAACACATAAAAATATCGTGGGGAAGACGAATCAAAGACTACGCTCTATTGTTTGAAAAATCTAAAGGTGCAACAGTTCTACTAAAGAAACTGCCTGTACTACAACTGTGCGTCCTATTTTACAGTACTGCTGTGCATTGTGGATTTCCAACAAATGGGACTGACAGAGGATATAGAAAATTACAGAAAAGGGCATCTCGTTGTATTATTGCAATTCAGGTACAAGAAATGGAAATGATCATACCGCTATTTTGGTCGTGAGAACCCATAAGGCACGTGTTCGGACACCGTAGCGCAAGTCATTCTAGTTGGCACCTCTTGTGCGACTTGCGTGCCGGTGATGATGAGATGATGAGGACAACACATAACACCCAGTCGCCTGCCGGTAATCGAACCCGGGCCTGCTGCGTGGTAGTCAGTGACACTGACGTCTGAGCTACGGTGGCGGACTGAATACAGGGCAGAGAGTGTCGCGGAATGATGCACGAGTTGCGGTGGAAATCTATAAAAGAAACGCGTTATTCGTTGAGACCTGATCTATTTGCGAAATTTTGTGATGAATTTTCTCGTCCGAATGCGATTTTGTCAGCGCCCTCCTACAGAGGGAGACATGATCATTGTACCAAAATAAGAGACATCATAAACAGCAAGGTTTGTGTGTTCCTTTTTCCCGCGCGCTGTTAGAGAATGTAACGGTAGATGAATATTATAAAAAGTGTTCGGTAAACTCTCAACTAGGCACTTGAATGTAATTCGCAGTGTTAATCTAAAGATGTGGAAGTAGTCATACGGGAACTGGAATCGGAAGGGGTTCGAGCTTGAGTAATCCGTGCAGGTATGTGATGTCTGTGTAGTGCAACAATCAGCACAGCCTCTTACCAAGCAGAAGACCAGCGTTCGAGTCCCGGATGCTTGAAAAATTTGGAAATGTCCATGTTGCTTCATCACAACACTTTCCAGCAGCTCAGACAAAGATACCCGAAGTAAATCTATAATCAATATAATGTTCGTGCCATTCCAAGAGCAAAAGGGTACGCTATGTCCCAGTGTCATATAACGTATGCCGACGTGTGCTTAAATTATGCTCACCATCTTGCTGTAATGTAAGAGCGTACATGTGTACGAAGGTGACGGGATCAGCAGGTGTATAGTCGAGCAGTGACCAGCGCAGTGTGGGAGGCGTGGGAGGCGTGGGGCAGAGGCGGAGCTCTGCCGCCAGACACGTGTCTGCCGTGGATCCCCGTAAGCCGCGCCACCTGCCGGCTCCCACGCGCTGCCACTGCCGGCCGACGCCCCTGCTGGACCAGCGCTGCAGGCGGCCGCGGCCACCAGCCCCATCTGCAGCACCTCTGCTGGGACCCTGCCTCAAACGTCCGTCACAGCCGACACTTCAGCAGGCGACCGTAAAAAGGACGTCCATACAAAGGTAGCAGTTTGGGAACGACAGTTCGTAAAAAGGAGGCCCATACAAACGTAACAAGTTGGGAACAAGTCGTTAAAATTAAATATTAGGTGTGTTCATATATTTATGAAAAAAAGTATTTATTTACTCGTCAATGTTCATGTTGTCCCATTCAAGTTAATCCCCCTCAGACAGAATACACTTGTAACAACGGTTCTTCCAATCCACGAAGCATTTTTCATAAGCCTATAACACAGGATGCTGACACAAAATTTCTAATTGGTGTGAAGAATGACAGCTAGCTCTAAATGAACAAACATGTGAGGTTATGCACATAAGTAGGAAAAACAATCCCACAGTGTTCGAATACAGCATTAGTGGTGAGCTTCTTGATGCAGTTGCGTCGTTCAAATATCTAGGCGTAACATTGAATAGATATATGAAATGGAACGAACATATAAGGACAGATGCGAGTTAGTTAGGCGGACAGCCGACTTCGGTTTATTGGAAGAATTTTGGGAAGCCGTACTTCGTCTGTAGAGCAGATCGTGTATAAAACGCTTGTGCGCCCCCGTCTTGAATATTGCTCAAGTGTTTGGGGCCCGCAGCAGATCATTTTAAAGGAAGACATAGAAGCACTTCAGAGGCGAGCAGCTAGGTTCCTTACTGGTAGGTTCCACCAATGCGCGAGTGTCACGGAAATGCTCCGGCAGCTCCGCCAGCTCCGCCACGATGGAGTAGCCGAGCGGTCTAAGGCGCCTCACTGCGGAGCGCGGGGTTGCTCGCCATCGGAGGTTCGACTCCTCCCTCGGTTAGGTTAGTGTACCTTAGTTTAAATAGTTTGTAAGCTACGGACTGATGACCAAGCAGTTTGGTCCGATAGATTTACAAACATTTGAACATTTGGAACTCAAATGGGGATCGATGGAGTAAAGACGACGTTCTTTTCGAGAAATTCTGTTGAGGAAATTGAGAGGGCCGGAATTTGAAGCTGAATGTGGAACAATTTTTCACCCGCCTACTCACAAGATCACAAAGACAACAGAAATTAGGCCTCGTACAGATGCATATAGTCATTCACATTTCACTCTTTCTATTTGGGAGTGAAATAGGAAAAGAAAAGCCTAGTAGTGGTACAGTCTGCCCTCACCCTCGCCCTTACGGTGGACTACGGAGTATATATGTAGATGTACAGCACCTTTTGATATAACCTTGAGTACTTCCAGGGATACAGTTTTCATTTTCTCATTAGTTACCAGTCTCCTTTCATAGGCCTATGCAGATTTGAGAACAAGAAAAGCGCTAAAGTGCAACTCCGGTAATATGGTTCCTGAGGCATGATTGTCGTGTTGATTTCTGCGAAAAAATCAGGATTTATGAGCAGGTGGATTGTCGTGATGTAAGAGGCACTTATTGGTTATTACAAAATTTCCCATATTTTTTGCGCATTGCTTCTCACAAACAGTGCATAACGTCATGGTCATACTCCTTATTAACCTTATGACCATGAGGCAAAAATTAATGATACACGACGCCACGGTAATTGAAAAAGAAAAGAAAAAACAGTTACCAAATATATCACGTTTGGTCGAAATTGGCGTTCTTCGGCCTTCGTTTTCCGAGATGCTGCCAATGACAGGATCGTGCTTTCGTTTCGACCTCATAACAATAAACCCATTTTTTGTCACCAGTTATCATCGTTGACGTCATCGTTGACGTCATTCAAGAGCTTCTGAGTGATGTTCATCCAACGGTTCTTGTGGTGAAAATTCATAACATTTGTAACAGACTACGTTGACATAAGTCTCATTTAAAAAAAAAAAAAAAGGAAAAAAATTACATGTCACAAGCCGACCGAAATGTCAACATCCTCAGCAACTTCTCTTATGGTAATTCGAAGATTTTCAAAATCAATTTTCTTTACAACTTCGACATATTTATCTGTTGTTGATGCACAGGAACGTCCACAGGGAGGTAAGCCACTGTCGTCTCCTTGACCATCTTGGAAGAGCTTGTAAGATTTCTAAACATTTTTTCTTAGAGCAAACTCAGAGTATGTCACTGTCAACATTGCAAGTGTTTTAGAGCACTAGATGCCCTTTTTCACACTCTTTGCTCCATTTCTTAAAATAATAGAAGATCGCCTAGTACACTATAAGACGTTCAACCTCTCTAACAAACGAAGTATGCTGTACATTTAAAACTGTGAACATGTGTACCAACATACCAAAAAAGTTTCGATATTCGTATGTACGTTACGCGCGCAATTAGAAGAGCCATCCTACTTTTTGAACAGCCCTCGTGTGAAAATAAAATGAATAAATATTATAAGATACTCATTCATACATTTCGTGCTAAAGTTTCTACATATTCAGGACGTGAAACCACGGTACTGCGTTCCCAGCTGTGTGGCTCGCAAACAACTACCCACAACAAAACTACAGGCTATGAACGTACCGGAAGAATTTATTCAGTTCCTACTGGAGGCATGGCCCTTCAATACAGAGAAGATGACCGGGCATGAATTGGAAAGCGCTGCTCTGCTTATAAGATGCAGCCACAAACAAATAGTTTTTTTCATTAAGGCAAGTACATGAAAAATTATATTATATAAAGAAATTTTACTTTGGGTGCTATTAGTACTCATCGAAATAAATACAATAAACACGGGTACGATATAACTTCCTGACATAAACGGGTGATTATAGATGAATATTATTTGGCGTCCATTCATGCCAGTGGAACACTTAACCCTTTTTCGTAAGGAATGATGCACCCTTTGAAGTATAGCCGCCTGTTTTTCTAGCATTTACAGGTGCGATTTGAAGACGAGAGCATGTAGGGTCAACACTTTGTTCATTGGAGGTACGTACACAGTATCCTTCAAATGTCCGGGCAACGAGCAGGGCAAGGTGTGGGGCCTACAAGAGCAGTCCTACGGTGCTGAAATGTCTGCTATGTATACCTACGCTTACATTCATTGATAATCACAATTGTTGCCATATTTTGTAAACTTCTGTAGGATTTCTATCTGCTCCTATATGCTGGTTATGGAAATTCACAACACTATCTTAATACCTTGACTCGTTGGTAATTAAAAGCTTGGAATCAAGAAGTGGAACTTCTCATGATTCTGCAACAGCCATTGTGGTACAGCAATTGTACATGAAGGAGACCCCAGATAATAGAGTGAGATACGCCTTTTGCTACTTCTAACTGGTTTCAGTTTTTTTTCTCACCTATACATCTACATACATACTCCGCAGTCCACAGAAAGGTGCGTGGCGGAGGATACTCAGTAAAACTACTAGTTACTTCCTTTTCTGTTTCACTTCCATACAGAAGAAGGGAAAAACCATTACTGGTATGCATCTGTACGAGTCCTAATCTGATCATATATTTGTGGTCATTGCGCGAAATGTAGGTCGGCGGCAGTACAATCGTTCTGCAGTCTGATTCAAATTCCGGCCCTCTAAATGTCTTCAACAGTGTTTACCGAAAAGAAAGTCACCTTTAATCCAGCGACTCTAGTAATACTCGCGCATCGAACCCTAGCAACGAGAATCGGAATTGCCTTTATGTCTTCTTTTAAAGCAATCTGGTGTGGATCCCAAACACTTGAGCTATACTTAAGACGGGGTCGTACAAGCATCTCTAGGCGGTCTCCTTTTCAGACAAATCACACCTTCTGAGAACTCTCCCAATAACGCGAAGTCGAGCATTTACCTTCCCCATATAAATGTTCGTTCCATTTCGTATTGATGTGCAGCGTTACTCCTAGGTATTTAATTGGCGACACTAACAGCATACTACTAATGCTGTATTCGAACATTACGGGACTGTGTCTCCTACGCATCTTACTATAGTCATTGAATGACGAGACCTTACTGTAAACTACAACATCATCAGCAAACAGTCGCAGACTGCAGCTCACTTTGTCCGTCAGATTATTTATATAGATAGAAAATAATAGCAATTCTATCACACTTTCCTGGGACATTCCTGACGTCAACCTCGACATCGAGGACAGCGTACTGGGTACTATTACAAGGGTAGTAGTAGATCCACTCACATATTTGGGTACCTTTTCCGTATGCTCGTACCTCCGATAGCAGTATGCTGTGCGGTACCGTTTCGAACGCCTTCCAAGAGTGGAGAAATATGCAGTCTGCCTCTTGCCCTTCATGCATAGCTCGCAAGGTATCATGAGAGAAAAGGGCAAGTTGCGTTTCGCACGATACATGCATTCTAAAGCTGTGCTAATACATGGACAGAAGAGTTTCCGTCCAGAAGACACTAGACAATTATCCCGAACAGAGGACATACTGTAATGTCGACATTTTTCAGCGTGCACGGGATGGCAGCTACATTCAGATGCTAAACCATAGAAGAATATTATATCCTTCACTTCCTTCAATTCCTAAAACGTTGTGGAAGATTGAAGATGTCAATGTACTACAGCATTTGTACGTATAAAGAGCACAATGACAGTAAATGTGTAAGTAATAAAACAATAAAGTATAGAAACACGAAGAAAATTGCTGTAGCCTACAACAAGACTCGACTGCAAAACACACTACTGTCTACCTGATGGTAAGAGGAGCACTTTGTGTAAGACGTCTTAATATCCTGACCAGACATTTGACGGAGCAGCGATTGTGCTAATATTCGCAACCAAGCGTCGCGCAGTGCGTCCTAGAAACTCGTGTTTATCTCAGAAAGGACACATTTCCGGATCCATGTTTGTAGAACTTACTTTTATTATTTCGTTGATACTACCACGACTCAAACTCTTAGAAATTATTTAAACACCCAGTATATAGAAAACCAGTAATAAGCGCGTGCTTCGCCAAATAAGTTACAAAACTACTTAAACTATCTGAAACATATCCTAAGGACTACACACACACACACACACACACACACACATACATGTCCGGCGGGAGCGGCCGCGCAGATTACTGAGTCAGTAATTTTCTTTTCCGTAGCAAATGTTCAAATGTTTGTAACGCTTATGGGACTTAACTACGGGGTCATCAGTCCCTAAACTTACAAACAACTTATGAACTTTTGTGTCCCAGCCTCGTCGCCGCTTTTGTGTCTCGTTCCGTCGTAGGTGTCGGTGGCCGAGTGGAATGAGACCGACACAGGAATAAAGATAGCACGCTGGTGCAGGTACGGAGGGGAACAGCCAGAAACTAGAAACACTAGAGTAAATTAGAACGAGATATATATTGCACAGAATTTATACAATACTTAACTTTTACATAGTACTGCAGAAGGCTGATACATAGTTGAGCTAGAGGCCTGCCTAGTGCCTGTACGATAGCCAAGTCTTCACTGGTGCCTATCTGATTACGAAGGTCCTAACTGGTTGCTATCTCAGTCCCAAGTGACCGATGTCGTTCAGTGGTGACCACGAGCGGAGTTGTCGCAGAGGGCGCTCGTGGCTGTCGTCGTAAGAACGCCGCGCCGTGCGTGTATGGCGGCGCGCGGCGAAAGTAGGTGGCGCGCACTTTGTACTTGTGCGACACCACACCCCTCCCCCTCCCCCCCAAACCGCCGCGCCGTCGTGGCGTAGGGGTGACGCTGTCATCTGCGGCGGCGACAGCGGCGGCGACGACTGCGTCGGAATTGCGTCGACGTCCATAGGGATCTCGTAGTCCGGGGACGAACGATGTGGCTGTGCTCCCTGGCGGTGAACTGGGTCTGGAATCAAGAAACCCGAGACAGGATCGCGCGGCCTGTGCAGGCGCAATTGGTTTGCGTGGTGCCGCGGCTCCGACCCTGTGGAAGAACGTACAACATACATATTGCGACCGAGCACGCGCTGAATGGTGCCCGGCATCCATAGTTTCTTCTTGTTTCCAGCAAACACCCTGTACAGCACCGGCGTGGAAACCTGAAAACGCGTAGCGCCATACGAACCGATTCGGTGCGTGGGAGGCTGCAGCAGGTGAAGGAGAGTGCGGTGACGGCGGCCGTGTAGCAGCTCGGCAGGAGACGGGCCGTCACGTGGCATGCACCGATACGTAGACAGGAAAACTTCAAGAGCTTGTTGCCTGGAGTGCTGATCTTTCATCTTTTCCATGTGAGACTTGAATGTTCTAACGAAAGGTTCTGCTTCACCATTGGACTGAGGGTGAAAAGGTGCGGTGGTGATATGCTGAATGCCATTCACAAGACAAAACTGTTGAAATTCCGCACTAACAAACTGAGGTTCATTGTCACTGACGATAGTTTCAGGAATACCTTCGATGCAAAACACTGATGTTAAGGCACTGATTATACTAGACGCCGTCGTTGAGTTCATGGCAATCACAAAAGGAAACTTGCTGAAAGCGTCTACAACAATTAACCAGCGCGTATTCCAGAAAGGTCCGGCAAAATCAATATGTAAACGTTGCCATGGTACCTTGGGGCGTGGCCAGTCTGAGAAACGTTGCGGAGGAGCCGCCTGATGCTCCGCACAAACAGTACACTGTGACGTCATGCTCTCTATCTGAGCGTCCATACCAACCCAAGTACAATGACGTCTGCCCAATTGCTTTGTCCTAACAATACTCCAATGTCCTTGATGCAGGATGCGTAACACTTCACGTTGCAGGGAACGAGGAACAATCACTCTTGTTTGGTCGTTGTCGGTATGCAACAACAGTACACCCTGACTTAAAGATAATGCATGACGTTGTGCAAAACAACGTCGAACCAGAGGCCGCTCAATGTCTTTGGCTCTGGCAGGCCAACCAAAGCGAACAAAACGTGCTACCACACTTAGGTCTGCATCCGCAGCTGTTTCCTGTGCAACCTGACGAGAGTTCAAAGGGAAATCTGCGACAGCGGAAGCATCTCTGGAGACAACATGCCATTTCACAAGAATCAAACGATACATCCTGGCCAACTGGAAGTCGGGAAAGTGTGTCCGCGTTGGCGTGTTTAGTGGTAAGTCGGTACAAAGTTTCATACTGTAATTAGACAGTATTAAGGACCATATCTGAAGCTTTTGTGCCGTTCGTGGCGGAATTGGCCTTGTGGGTGAGAACAACGACGTGAGAGGCTTGTGGTCTGTCAACAAATAGAATTTTCTGCCATAGAGACAATGATGAAACTTTGTGACGCCGTAAATGATTGCTAAGGCCTCCTTTTCTATCTGACTGTAATTCTGTTGCGCTGGCGTCAGTAACTTCGATGTAAATGCAATAGGTCGATCGTGAGATCCAATACGATGCGACAAAACTGCACCCAGACCGTACGACGAGGCATCAACTGCTAACACTACAGGCTTCTGTGGGTCAAAGGGAATCAAACATGCATCACTGAGTAGTGCAGACTTTAATTTTTCAAAGGCAACTTGGCAATCTTTAGACCATACAAAAGGAACATTCTTCCTACGTAAGTGATGCAGTGGAGCTGCAATCTGAGAGGCATTGGGAATAAATCTGAAATAATAGTTAAATTTTCCCATTACTGCTTGCAATTCGTACACATTCTTAGGAGGAGGCAAGTCTTTGATTGCTCGAAGATGTGACTGTAAGGGATGGATTCCTTGGGCATTAATCACGTGGCCTAGGTACTCTAGTTCAGTTTGGAAAATCGAACACTTTGCTGTATTACAACGTAGACCTGCTGCAGTCAACACTTTGAAAAGGCACTCCAGGTTTGCTAAATGTTCTTCAACTGTACGTCCGGATACCACAATATCATCTAAGTAGTTCGAGGAACACGGTACAGAAACTGTCAGCTGTTCCAAAAAGCGCTGGAAAATAGCGGGGGCGGAAGAACTGCCAAAGGGTAGGCGTTGAAATTGAAAAAGGCCCATGTGAGTATTAATGACGAAAAACCTTTTTGACTCGTCATCAAGCGGAATCTGTAAGTATGCCTCTGCTAAATCAATCTTAGAAAAGAAGCGAGACTGTCCTAATTTGTCCATCAGTTCCTCAGGTCTGGGCAGGGGATAAGTGTCCACAATTGTTTGACTGTTCACTGTTGATTTAAAGTCCGCACAGGGACGAAGTTTTCCTGACGGCTTGGGTATAATTACTGTAGGCGAGGCCCACTGACTCGCAGAAACAGGAGAAATCACACCACTATCTTGCCAACGTTTAAGTTCATCGGCAACTGTATCACGCATTGCGATAGGCACTGGTCTAGCTTTTCGAAATTTTGGAACTGCAGATTCTTTCAAAGTTACATGTGCCACGAAGTCTTTTGCGCAACCTAGTTCCGGCGAAAACAAGTCACTATATTTTTCACACAAAGCATTGATTTTGTCCTGAGGCACTACTGACGAAATTTGAAGCACATCTCTTTGAATTGATAAGCCAAACAAATCAAATGTATCTAGTCCAAAAATGTTCTGTGTACATTTGGCCTGAAGAACTACAAAAACCACTGTTTTTGTAATACCTTGAAAAGAGGCGGGCAGGCTACACGTTCCTAGCACGGGAATATTTTGTCCTGTGTACGCTGTTAACACTTGCTGTGACGGCGACAATGTTGGCGAACCCAGAAGTTCATAAGTGTCTTTATTAATTAATGTAACAGCGGAACCAGTATCAAGCTGAAATTGCACAGTCTTATTTTCTATGAAGAGAGTCACAAACAGTTTGGCTTCTGGCGCACGACAGGTGCGCGAATGTGGGCAACGTCTGATTGACCTTTTTTACTACGCTTGCGCATGCGCGGGCTACGTAGTGAAGTAAGCGGCGCAGACTCGGCACACAGACTAATATCACTGTAACTAGATGGCACTACTGCCGGATCAGCGTCCGCGCAATGCGAGGCTACTACAGATTCACGAACTACAGCACTAAACTGTTGAGTAGCTACTCCAAGTCTACTGTTACTATCTACACAGTACTGGGCACGTTTACAAGGAGAAGTTGTAGAAGGCACTAGGTTCACTACAGGATTGCACTGTACATTGTCACTTTGCTTGTCCCGAACCCTTTTCCGTTGCACAGATGTACGCGCTCGTCGGCGCTTGCGGCGTGGCTCAATACATAGTTTTGCAATAGGTTCAGAAGAGTTTCCTTGCAATTGAGAACCAAGTAAAGCACTGTTCAAGTTTACAGCGTTTATGACATTTACAGAATTAACTGTTCTCGCACTCCGCGAAGCACTGTTCCTAACGGCGCCGTTCTTTGAGTTTACATTCTGCATACACACAGTCTGTACATGTCCTGTTTTGCTACATTGATAACAAATGGCGTTGCGGCTTGGGCATTGCGCACGTTTGTGGCGAGATACACGTTGGGGGCAAGATTTACGTACATTTTTCTGAAATGAGCGTTGGCGCCCGTTATTCAAATTACTGTTTCTAACACGACGGGGCGACCTTTGTGTCGCACTTTTACACTGGCTACTGTTCACTGTCTGTTCAGCACGGCCTGTACTATTTAAAGAATCACTATTGCTATACTGAAAACTACGGCTAGGAAAGCGTCCGTTGAGGCGCACTGAATTAACATTGTTGCTTTGCATTTCTACATCTGCTAAGTCAAAAGTATCATTCGCTTCTATAAGCTGCAGTACACTGTCTAATGAAGGGTCAGATTGTTTTAGAATTGCTGCCCTAATTCTGGGGTCCTGAATGTTGTGCGTAATCGCATCTCTTAACATAACGTCACTATAAGAAAGTCCACAAGAGCAAGTAAATTTACATTAGCGGGTTAAGCCCTTCAATTCCGTAATCCACTCTTGGTGTGACTGCTGCGGTAATTTTTTAAGTCTGAAAAATCGGTATCGTGCCGCAGTTACGAGAACTTTTCTCTCATAATGAGCATTCAGTGCATCTACTATTTGTTCATAGTCTACATCACGAGGAGATGCGTGGGGGAATAGTTTCTTCAGTAATACGAAGGTCTGGGGGCCCACAATCGATAAGAAAAGGTTCTTCACTCTCTGACCTGTAATTTGATGAGCCGCGACGAGTTCTTGAAACTGTGCGAAATAGTCGCTCCATTCTTCCTCACGTTCGTTGTACTGGCGAAATGTAGGAAGCAGAGCGGCGGCAGGTGTGGGCTGCTGAAGCGGCGGCTGTTGTTGGTTAGCTGCTTGCGCTGTCAGCTGGGCCACAGCTTGGAGGAGCTGGGTGATTTGCGCCGTCTGTAACTGAATAATTTCCATTAAGTTTGGGTTCGGGGTAGTGGCCATGCTGACCGATTAGGCGCCGCGCATACAAGTAAATTATAACAAATCACAAATGCAATATGAAAGAGGACGCTCTGCAACAAAAAAGTCCACAAAACACGTAACTGAATATGTTCCCCCAAAAATCTTATAATAAGGGTGGGTGGGCGGGAGCAATTTCTGCGTGCTCCGACTGTCGCTGTCTGGCTGCTACAAGCGGTCTGGTCCACGGTTCGTCTATCACTCCTCGTCGCCACTTTTGTGTCCCAGCCTCGTCGCCGCTTTCGTGTCTCGTTCCGTCGTAGGTGTCGATGGCCGAGTGGAATGAGACCGACACTGGAATAAAGATAGCACGCTGGTGCAGGTACGGAGGGGAGCAGCCAGAAACTAGAAACACTAGAGTAAATTAGAACGAGATATATATTGCACAGAATTTATACAATACTTAACTTTTACATAGTACTGCAGAAGGCTGATACATAGTTGAGCTAGAGGCCTGCCTAGTGCCTGTACGATAGCCAAGTCTTCACTGGTGCCTATCTGATTACGAAGGTCCTAACTGGTTGATATCTCAGTCCCAAGTGACCGATGTCGTTCAGTGGTGGCCACGAGCGGAGTTGTCGCAGAGGGCGCTCGTGGCTGTCGTCGTAAGAACGCCGCGCCGTGCGTGCATGGCGGCGCGCGGCGAAAGTAGGTGGCGCGCACTTTGTACTTGTGCGACACCACATGAACTACTTACTAACTAGAACGGCACAAATATCCATGCCCGAGGGGGGGATTCGAACCCCCGACCGTAGTGGCCGTGCAGACCGTGACTGGAGCGCCTCAGTCCCCTCGGCCACCGCGGCCGGCTTTTCCGTAGCAAAGAAATCAAATTGTCGCGTTGAAATGAAAGCAGGCTTGTCAACTGAACACATCACTTATACTGAAAGCAGGTTTATTGCAAACTTAACATACATGCAGCACTAACTTCCTCTCCGGCAGAGCGCTCTGCTATTTATACACAAACAGAATGTACCAGAAATTAGAAGAACAGTTAACATAAGAAACGTGTAGATATTTCAAGTGAACATAAGAAACATGTAGAATATACTGGAAATGATAATTACAAAGAAATAAATTTTTGCTGGTGGGCGGGATTGAACTGACGACCTTTAGCACCGCAACAGGTGATGCTATCCATTGGGCCACGCCAGCAGTCGATTAATGTGGGGTCTCGCGGCTTTGCTCACTCTCCTGAAAAAAAACAGAGACCCGCTGTTAGGTTCCTTTGGAGCCTGCTGCAATGTCCTGGCTCTTGATTTTGTCGTAGGTCCACTATATGGTAGTTCTGAAGAATCCTTCACTTCTGCACGATTACCGACGACAGACAGACTTCCTGTAATGGCTTCATCAGTATTATTACCGTCCTTAGAGTCCTTGAACAAGAAGCCATTTTCGCCTATCTGCTCTTCAGGATCGCAGTAAGGATCATGCGGAGGACGTGAACAATGTCTCTTCGTTGTTGTCGTTTCGACGACGGCTCATAATCCTCGACATCGTGTGTGACGTCTGACAGGCGGCGTATGACACGATACGGACAAGGTATCGCCTCATTAACTTTTCTAATAGTCCCACTTTCCGTACAGGAGTAAAAATCCATACTAGATCTTCTGGTTTGTACACAACAGGTCGATGCTTGTCGTTATACCGCTGACGGTCCTTCTCCGCCGGCCGCGGTGGCCGAGGGGACTGAGGCGCTCCAGGCCCGGTCTGTACGGCCACTACGGTCGGGGGTACGAATCCCCCCTCGGGCATGGATATTTGTGCCGTCCTTAGTATAAGGTAGTTGATAAGTAGTTTGTAAGTTTAGGGACTGATGACCCCGTAGTTAAGTCCCATAAGCTTAACAAACATTTGAACATTTGAATTTGGTCCTTCTCCTGGGCGTCCAGTGTCCGTATGCAAGCCAGCTGTCTTGCTTCTTCGACCCTGGAGATGAGCTGTTTAACATAGTCATCCTGAGTGTCGTCCGGCTGGAACGGGAACAGCGTATCCATTGTCTTCTCAGCTTCACACCCATGGAGCAGGAAAAACGACTTGAAGTATGCGGCGTCTTGTCTTGCGGTATTATAAGCAAATGTCACGACTGGCAGTATTGTATCCCAATCCTTCTGCTCAAAAACGACGTACATCTATAACATATCTGCTAATGTTTTGTTAAAACGTTCTGTAAGACCATTTGTCTCAGGACAATGTCGCAACGTGATATAACCTCTGATACTAGTCTCGACTGGAATACGTTTCCACGATCAGATATCATCACACGTGATGCTCCATGCTTCAAAATAATGTCTTCTACAAGGAATTTTGCGATCTCTGGAGTTTCTGCAGTCGGCACAGGTTTGGTGACAGCGTAGCGTGTGAGATAGTCGGTACATATTATTATCCATTGGTTGCCGGTTGTCGACTTCGGTAATCTCCCTAAAAGATCGATCCCAACTCGGTGGAATGGAGCTGCTACCGGCGGAATCGGTACGAGTTGCCCTTGAGGTAATTGCGGCACATGCTTCCGTCGCTGGCACTCTTTACAGTGACTCACATAGAGCCTGACAGATCGGTAGAGACCTTTCCAGTAATACCTGCGTCTGATTCTGTCTATTGTCTTCACGAATCCCAGATTACCGAATACTGGAGCATCGTGGAAATACTTGAGAACAGCTGGCTGGAGGTGCGCTGGAACGACCAGTAGCCATTTGGGGCCCACTGGATCGTATTACTCTTGTACAATGTCCCGTTCTCAAATTGGAACTCTCGATTGGGCGGTTCTCCTTTCTCCAAGGCCTTTATGGTTTTTAATAATGCTGGAGCTTCCCAGTGTTCAGCTCTAACATCATGTAATTCAGTGAGGTCTGAAATTTCATTCGTGTTCCTGTGTTCCACTAATGGATTCCTCGAAAGGCAGTCTGCATCTATGTGTTTGCGCCCTTTCTTGAATACAACTGTAACGTCGTACTCTTGGAGTCTTAGTTCCCATCTTGCTAGCCGACCTGATATATCCTTCAACCTAGTCAGCCAACATAGTCTGTCACGACAGTGAGTGATTTGCCAAATAAATACGGCCGGAACCTGATAGCCCAGATAACTGCGAGACATTCTTTCTCAGTTGTAGAGTAGTTTATCTCGGACTTTGAGAGTACGCTTGATGCGTAGGCTATCACCTTTTCAGCACCTTCCGGAACTTGTACAAGCACTGCATCAGTCCCATTATCACTTGCGTCTGTGTGAAGTTCAGTTTCCGCATTCTCGTCGTACAAGGCTAGAACTGGAGCGGAAGTTAGAGCCTCCTTAAGTGACCCGAAATCGCTTTCCCTTGTCTCGTCCCAGTAAAACTTGGCGTCTCCGCGCAGAAGTTCTTGCAATGGACGTGCCTTGTTAGAAAATCCTTTTATGAAAAGTCTGTAGTATGAGCAGAGCCCGAGAAAACTTCTCACATCACGAATGTGCTGAGGAGTTGGAAATTTTGTGACTGCCCTAACTTTATCTGGATCAGGATGGACACCATCTCAGTTGACTAGGTGCCCCAGGATTATTATCTCTTTGACGACGAAGAGGCACTTCTTTAGATTGAGGCGGAGTCCTGAAGTCTGAACACACTTCAACACATTTGACACGCGACTCAGGTGTTCTTCAAATGTTTTCGAGAAAACGACAATGTCATCTACATAGCAAAGACAAAGACGATATCTCGTAAACGACTTGCACTAGAATCCTGCAATAAACACTACTGATATTCTAGTGCACCCTACTTTTAGTTTCTTAATTGCTACAGGCATCGTTCCATGTAATAAACTGTATGTTTGCATTAAAAATACATTTTCTATGTAATATTAAAATCTGTTTGTTGGCTAAAATACGAGCCCTTACTACCAATCCATTCTGTGAAAACCGCTCATCAATAGCACTTGCCGTTTCCGCAATATTTGCTGTGCAAGTGTTAGGTGATTCACCCTTATAGTTAATTCTAAGCGAGGACACATTACATTCCTTCCTTGGCCACAGATGCGATAATCCAGACAGTGAAGTCATGGGATGGGCGATAAGGACAATACGTCCATAGCGTGTAACGTGTGTGTCTATGGGGCAGTTGCAGAGCAACTTTAGGTAGCCCGATTAAGGGTTAGGACATTCCAAGCCCCGATCTGTAGAATGCCTGTTTTATTTTTCTTGATGGCGACATCCTCCTGAGTATTCTCCGGCCGCAGATCCAAATGGGGGACTATTTTACCTCCGAAATATTTCACCCGAGAGGATTCCATCATCATATATTCATACAGTAGAGCAGCATGTCCTCGGGAAAATTAACGACTGCAGTTTCTCCTTGCTTTCAGCTGTTCACGGGAACTGCATGACAGAGCCATGTTAGCTGATTTTGCAAGGCCAGTTCAGTCAGTCATCCAGACTATTGTCCCTGTTACTACTGAAAAGGTTGCTGTCCCTCTTCAGGAACCACACGTTTGTCTGGCCTCTCCAAACCTACGGTGCGGCTATCTGCATCGTTGACGCACGCAGGCCACCCCGACTCGGCAATGTCTGTGGTTCATGAGAGTGGCGGAGAAAAATAAAATCCACTATGGTGGGGCTTACAGTGATCCAAAGTGAATGTATTTTATATTTGTCCTTGTTTTTCTTCGCGTGAAAAGTTTTCATTAATTTCCGAACCTTACTCGTAAACGTATAAACCGGTGTCTAGTATGCCACAGCAGGAAGGGCGAGAAGGCAGATCATATTTCGCATTTACCTGTTTTTCATTTTAAATGCAGACATTGATTTATCTGGAGAACTACACGTGTGATAAAAAGAAGTCGTAATTCAGAGTTGTTTGTCTAAGAGGACATCCCTTGAATCCACACACGACTTTTCATCACACCCCCCGGCGTGGAAGGCTTTGAAATCTTAAGTGGGAACCACCGTTATTTATTGCAGATTCTACGGCAAAATAAGTTTGCTCGGAACAAAAGGCATGGGTACACAATCGTAATTTACAACACGCTTCTGAATCTCCCTTGACTATCCAATACCACGTTGGAACCCATCTACATGCTGCGATGATACGAGAGGGCAGTATATCACGTCTAATTGGAAACCCTATTCGCCACGTTGTATTCCTCCGACATATCGAACAGCGGATTACTCAATGTGGCACCGTGGCTGGATAGCAAACTACAACGTCCCTTAACAGGCTGTATACTGTGACCGGTGTTCACGTATCATGCAGACGTAGAACAGAAAGCATCTCGAGATCTTACAAAGCTTTCGCACTTTGTATTGATCGCCTACATCCCCGTCATTTACAGAATGAAAAAATGAGAAGATAAAAATTTGAAATGAACCTTGTTTAAGGTGAACATAGGATTAATATTAAGGATGCTGTTGCGTTGAATGCCTAATGTTTCCAACGAATTTTCGCTGTAGTTTGTTCTTTTATATTATCGTGAACGCCTTTATTTCTGCTGGCAGCATAGATACCGGTAACAGAAATATAGCAAACTTATCACAATAGAAGATAATGAAATAAATGAACTTGCAAGTGTGCCCCACAAAACGCGGATAATCATCCGAAAATTACCATTACGATGTCTAAGCAGGTAGATTTATTAGAATATTAATTGTGATCAGGGACTCGAACTCGGCAGTGGGAACGGAAGAGAAGGAAATGTAGTTGGCGGATAAGAACTGGAGAAAAGGAATGAAAGAGGAGATCGTTTTGTAGAAATTTGTGCAGAGCTCAATTTAATCGTTACCAACAGTTGGTTTAATCATCATGAAAGAAGGTTATATATTTGTAAGAGACCGAAAGACCCTGGGAGGTACCAGATTGACTTTATAAGGGAAAGGTTTTAAACTGCAAGACATATCCATGGGCAGATACAGACTCTGACCATAACTTATTGGTTATTAACTGTAAATTAAAACTGAAGATATTGCAAAAAGGTAGAAAATTAAGGAGATGGAATCTGGACAAATTTAAGGAACCAGAGGTGGTTGACAGCTTTAGAAGGAATATTAGGCAAGGATTGTCTGAAACGGGGTAAGTAATACAGTAGAAGAAGAATGGGTAGTTCTGAGAGATAGAATAATGAAGGCCGCAGAGGATCATATAGGCCTAACAGAATCCTTGGATAACACAGGAGATACTGAACTTATTTAATGAAAGTAGAAAATATAAAAATGCAGCAAATGAAGCAGGCAAAATGGAGTACAGACTGCCTAAGGAGGCGTGGCTTGAGGGGAAATGCAAGACTGTAGAAGAATATATAACTAGGGGAAAGATAGATACCGCCTACATGAAATTAAAAGAGACATATGGCGACAAGAAAAGTAGCGGTGTGAATATTAAGAACTCAGGTGGAAAACCTGTACTAAGGGAAGAAGGAAAAGCTGAAAGATGGACTAAATGTTCAAATTTCAAATGTTTGTTAAGCTTAAAGGGCTTAACTAAGGGGCCATTAGCCCCTAAACTTACAAACTACTTGAAACTTCCTGGCAGATTAAAATTGTGTGCCGGAACCGGGACTCGAACCTGGGACCTTTGCCTTTCGCGGGCAAGCGCTCTACCACTGAGCTACCCCGACACGAATCACGATGCCGCCTCACAACTTTACTTCCGCCAGTACCTCGCCTCCTACTTTCCAAACTTCACAGAAGTTCTCCTGCGAAACTTGCAAGTGAAAGTTTCATTCTGGAAACATCCCCTAGGCTGTGGCTAAGCCATGTCTCCACCATATCCTTTCTTCCAGGAGTGCTAGTCTTGCAAGTTTCGCAGGAGAACTTCTGTGAAGTTTGGAAAGTAGGAGGCGAGGTACTGGCGGAAGTAAAGTTGTGAGGCGGCATCGTGAGTCGTGTCGGGGTAGCTCAGTGGTAGAGCGCTTGCCCGCGAAAGGCAAAGGTCCCAGGTTCGAGTCCCGGTTCCGGCACACAATTTTAATCTGCCAGGAAGTTTCATATCAGCGCACACTCCGCTGCAGAGTGAAAGTTTCATTCTACAAACTACTTATGAACTAACTTATACCAAAGAAAACAGAAAGAGTCATGGCTGTGAGAGGCTTCGAACCTCCGACGGGGAACAGCCTCGCGCCGCGGCAAAGATGGAGTATATACAGGGCCTGTGCAAAGGAAATAAACTTGAAGGTAGTATTCTAGAGATGGAAGACGGAGGAAGATGAGATAGGAGATACTATACTATGAGAAGAATTTTATAGAGCACTAAGAGATTTGAGTCGAAGCAAGGCCCCTGAGGTAGTTGATATTCAACCTGAACTGCTGATGTCATTAGGAGAGGCAGTTATGAAGAAATTGTTCCACCTGGTATGCAAGATGTATGAGACAGGGGAAATACCCTCAGACTTCAAATGATTCCAATTCCTAAGAAAGCAAGTGCAGACAAATGTGAAAATTACAGAACTATCAGTTTAATAATTCACGATTGCAAAATACTAACACGAATTATTTACAGGCGAATGGAAAAACTGGTGGAATCCGACCTTGGTGAAGATCTGTTTAGATGTAGAAAAAAATTTAGGAACGCGGGAGGCAATACTCACATCACATCTTAGATTAAGGAAAGGGAAACCTACGTTTTTAGCATTTTTGGATCTGGAGAAAGCTTTTGACAATGTTGACTGGAAAACACTCTTTCAAATTCTGTAGGTATCAGGCGAAGAGTTATATTCAACTTTTACAAAAACAAGACAGTTGAAGAGCCTGAAAGGGTAGCAGTGGTTGATAAGGGAGTAAGACAGGTTTATTGCCTTTCCCCAATGTTATTCAATCTGTACATTGAGCAAGCTGTGAAGGAAAGCATGGAGAAATTTGGAGAGGGAATTAAAGTACAGTGAGAGGGAATAAAAACATTGCGGTTTGCTGACGATATACTAATTCTTCCAAAGAGAGCAAAGGACCTGGCAGAGGAATTAAACAGATGTACGATTAATATTAACACGAGTAAAACGAAGGTAATGAAATGTAGTGTCAGAGAATCAGGCGAAGCTGAAGGAATACGATTAGTTAATGAAACAATAAAAGTTTAGATGAGTTTTATTATTTAGGTAGCAAGATAACTTCTGATGGCCGAAGTAAAGAAGATATAAAATGCAAAATGGCTATAGAAAGAAAAGCGTTTCTAAAGAAGCGAAATTTGTTGACATCTAATATTAATTTAAATGTTAGGAAGTCCTTCCTGAAAGGAAGTGGAGCATTGTATGGGAGTAAAATGTGGACGATAAGGAGTTCAGACATAAAGAGGATAGAAGCTGTCGAAAAGTGGTGCTACAGACGAATGAGGAAGATTAGATGGGTAGGTCACGTAGCTTATGAGGAGTTGCTCAACAGAATTGGGGAGAAAAGGAGTTTCTGGAATATCCTAAGTGATAGGTCGGTGAGACACATTCTGTGACATCAAGGAATCGTCAGCTTAGCATTAGAGGCAAATGTGTTGGGTAAAAAACGGGTAGGGAGACCGAGGGACAAATACAGTAAGCAGATTCAAAGAGATGTAGGTTGCCGTACGTATTCTCCGATGAAGAGGCTTGCATAGGACAGGGTAGCGTGGAGAGCCTGCATCAAACCAGTCTGCGAACTGCTGACCACAACAACAACAACTTTTTTCAGAGTTAAAGGGCTTATTTATTTATTCATTAATATATTGATATCATCGATTTTCTGGAGAATAAGCCCCTTGTTTACTAGTACTGGCTATTTCTAATTCGCTTATGAGGGCAAACATATATATATATATATATATATATATATATATATATATATATATATATATATATATATATATATTCTCCTCAGAGATGATAAATTATTTTTCAAGAGAGATAAAGAGATAGATTGGCTGGCCAATACTTACCTTTATATATATATATATATATATATATATATATATATATATATATATATATATACTGGCCAGCCAATCTATCTCTTCATCTATCATCTCTGAGGAGAATATATATATATATATATATATATATATATATATATATATATATATATATATATATATATATGTGTGTGTGTGTGTGTGTGTGTGTGTGTGTGTGTGTGTGTGTGTGTGTGTTTATTTCTCAGAATTTTTAGCTTACTGGCATGTAACAAAATCTTAAAAAACCATTATTAATTAGTTTGGGGTTTAAACTAATGTAATGATATCAGATATCCACTAAAAACACAAACTGTCGCTTTAAGGTGTGTGTCATAATTTCTATAATCTGTATAAATACATCATTAATGTAAATAGCGCAGCCTCAAAAATTGTCAGATATCATAATGTTAAAAATCTTTATATGTCATTAACAGATGTAATAATTAAAAAACATGGCACTTCTCCAATACATATTTCGGTAAATAAAAAGCAAATTATGTTTGCTCAAGGGAGAAACAACCTTCCTACACAATGATCGCCTTATTTCTTACTATATACTATGATCGATTTACGTGTATTTTTCTAATCAAATTTACACGACCCATCATGGGAACGATCGTCCTTTTTACTAACAGTTACAAAGCAGAACGACCATCCATGTGCTGTTTTGGGTTCATGCCGAGGTCACGTTGGATTTGAATTATCATTTATTTTTAATTTTGTCTTATGGGTGAACATAATTTCTGAACAAGGAATATATAAGACTTTCTCAAATGATCAAGAAAGTTCATCCATTCCAATGTTGTTGGGGAGCCGTGAATTACGTCATTCCAGTCTCCGTTGATACATCTATTGGGGCATTTCCCTAAGGTGAGCTCGATTATCTGTTCGGAAGCTTCACAGTCACACAAAGAGACGTCTCAAATCCCGATCTATACTTGAAGGACTTCGATTTTCCGTGTGTCCACATGAAATTCTGTTTAGTAGACACCAGGTGCTTCTAGGTGTGCCACTACTGTCGGGGGTTCGAATTCCCCCTCGGGCATAGATGTTTGAGTCGTCTTTAGTATAAGTAGTTTGTAAGTTTAAGGACTGATAACTCCGCAGTTAAGTCCCTTAAGTTTAACAGACATTTTCTTCTAGGTGTTTGGAGGTCTGATATGCCTGTAGTCCCCGCCGTCGTATGCTGGTGTCGTTTTACCATGCCTCCTTGCACACATCTTCGATCTTGAATGGCTCCAACCTTCTGTCCAGAGTTGTTTTCTTGATTAGAGACCTATGCGAGGTGGACTGAGCAAAGGTAGCCTATGGTAAAACTCTTTCCACATCACAAATCGCTGCGGTATTCCTGAGAGCGGGGAAACAGATTAGTGGAGTCCCTGTTACGATTCTCATAATTTATTTCAGCGGGATATCCACCTTGATGACATACACGCTCCTGTACCACACTGATGAGCAATATTCAAGCATGGAAAATACGAGAGACAGGACTGCCGTACGGAGAGTGTCAGCTTGCGCCCCCCAAGAATTGCCAACAAGTTTGCGGATGATCTTGTTTCTGGTCTCCAGCTTTCCTGAAAATGATGCGAGGTGTGTTCTGATTGTTGGTGAATGGTCTAGTGTGATGGTTATTTTTAACTGAATTTTACAGAAGATGACTTTTAGTGACTGATTTGCTAAGCAGTTGTTATTTCTAGGTCTGGTGCACAATGTGCAATTTTTTGGTAGTCACCGAATACTCTCAGATTGTTTGGCAGCACATAATCTCCATTTTCTAGGTCTTTGCTCTGAAATGCAATGGTAGTATCTGCGTAACAAAACTTCCTACATGAAACTTGTGGCACGTTACTTACATGCAGGGTGAACAACAGTGATACCAGGACAGATCCTTGTGGTAGACCATTTTTCAATATATAAGACTTGCTCGTTTTGTCGTAAAGGCATACACATGAATTTAAAGATGGTCCATTAGTAAGCGAAAACCATTCATCGTATATATTCCAAAATACCGCGATCATTGATTACCAATTATCAGATGATAAGTAATAAAGATCCCTGACTCCCTGACAATTTTCAAAACTATTTCAGAATTTTGTTACCAAAACTATAGGCTTTGGTTCATAGTAATCTGTTATTAGTCAGGATTGTCGTATATTCTTGCGCTTGTCTTTTTTAATGTCCTTTTCGATTCCTTCACAGTAGCTCAATGTTTTGCATACTGAAAGCTGAAAAGCAATCTAGCGATCTCATCCGGAACACGTATGAGCTGAATATTTTGTTAGCCCGGCGCATCACAAACATGGGGGAAGTAAAATCTGACGCGGATTGCAACTCCCTGAATATGAATTCTTCGTTTCCCTAGCCGCTCAACACAAAATGGGACCGATAAATTCATTACTATACGTACATCTGCACACTCGCCGCTGATGGAAAACCGTGTCAAGCGCGAACAAGGCGCTGAATCTCGATCATACGGCATCGCGCGGCACAAGATAGGTTTCTGAACGTAATACTGCCACGCGTAGTGTTTCCCCGATGGAAACCGGCGCCCCGCTCGGTACGAGGCAAAATTCGCGGGGATCGATAGTTTTAATTACTCTTATAGCGAACGACGCGACTGCGTGCGTCTACGCTGTCATCAGAACACAGTCCTTTGAAAAGCGGCAGGCGGCGCAGTGTGTATGTTTCGGCAGCGATTCGCATTTACACACGCGTGTTACTGATTCGTGTCTCACACGAGGGCGTATAAATGTCACTGGAGCTGGGAGATAGTAATCCGCGAAGTACAGTGTTTCAGTAATCACGGCTTACAGACTGAGAAAGGGATGCAATGTAAATATTTGCAGATTCAAGTAAACTCCATTACCCAATTGCGCAAAGTGAGTGCTTTAGTTGTAAATGAATCACACACAGGAAAATGTCACCTGAACTGCAACAACATTTCTTTTTATTTGTCAGTCTGACTAACTAGGAGAGGCTCTGACATGTAGGTCACTGACATTGATCGAATTTTGCATGGACGTTCTGTATTGAAAATAGACACTTGTTTCGGATTTTTGCTAGACAGTAGTTATTGAAACAATCAAGGCCAAAGTTTACGATAGAAAATCACGTTTTCAATGCTACACATGTGTAAATATGAGCGTTATTACAAGTATATATGGGGTCAAAAGCTAATGACATTCGCTTAATCAACGTTTTCGTGTTTTCATGCTGTAGCTTAAGTAGTCGTAATCATGAAGGAAGAGAAGTCTATACATATTGCAACAAATTACCTTGTTTACTTCCTTTTCTAAGCATTTATTCACTATATTTGGAATATATTGAATGTCATTAACTAGAATCATTGCATCTACTAAAATGTTTGTCTTTGACGTGGATGCTATTGACGCTTTTAACGTAGATGGTATTACCTTTCGTGCAGTTCAGATATGACTTCATTCATGTTACTTTGTTCTGCGCTAAAATAAAGAGCAAATATTCTACTTCAAGCCGTGGTTACCTTTTTTTCCCCTTTTTTTGCAGCTGCAATCATAAACGAAATAAATGTGGTAATAATGAATGCCACATAAATTTAGTACTTAATAAATATGCGAAGTTAGCACTATCATTGCCGCGGCGGATTAGCAGTACGTACTGGGGCGCCGTGCTGTGGTGCGCTCGGCCGTTCGCCGTCGGGGGTTCGAGTCCACCCTTAGGCATGGGAATTTGTATTGTACTTAGGTTAGTTTACCTTAGTTTAAGTAGTTTGTAAGCTACGGACTGATGACCATTCAGTTAACTGCAATAGACTTACATTTGAACATTTAGTACTATCATTACGTCATTTACAACAGTCATTGTAACAAAAAAAAAAATGTTCAAATGTTTGTAGAACTTATGGGACTTAACTACGGGGTCATCAGTCCCTAAGCTTACAAACTACTTATGAACTACCTAAGACTAAGGACGGCACAAATATCCATGCCCGAGGGGGGATTAGAACCCCCGACTGTAGTGGCCGTGCAGACCGTAACTGGAGCGCCTCAGTCTCCTCGGCCACCGCGGCCGGCAGTCATTGTAACAGTATCCCTCCAGTTTATGAACATGTGATAAAGAAGTCTATGTTTGCAATTCGTTGGTGTGTATTTCATGCAATGTACTCTAAACAGAACAAATGCACTTTTCAGAGAAAGCGCTGTTTCCTTTGAACAACTCTTATTTTCAGTTAACAAGAGTGTGCGATAACCTTTTAAGAAGCAAGAGGAACAAAAAATTGTCAATTGTGGCTACATCTTTTAAAATATATTTTTTTGTCTTCAAGGAGATATATGTTTATGCTTTGCAGTCGTTTTTTCATGTTCGTTCTGGGTTGATCGTCGAGAATTTTGCTCAGTGTTTTGTTGCAGTTGGCATGGAACCATCATCTTTCTTTCTCTCTTTTTCATTGGTTCTTCGGTTTGATCGGCACTTTGTAACGTTGGTTTGATTTGTTCTACGTTGATCGTTTCGTCGTTCACTCAGGTTTTCGATACAGTGGGCGTCCAGCTACCATGCCGGCAACCCTCTGACCGAGCGCGCTGAGCCACCGCGATCTAGCAAGTTTCGAATCATCGCCCAACATGTTCGTACATCACAAACTAATTCGTCGCCCATTACGATACGGAACAGTTGCGAGAGTAATCTGTAATTCTCGTAACATCGATGGCAGGTGTTAACCGCTAATAATTTTAGACATTAGACATTTTCCTAAGAACGACGTGTTTTTGATTATTTTCAGTGCGTCATTGATTTGAAATAACAGCGCTTGAATTATAATATGAAAATCGTCAAATACAGAAAGCAACTGGTGTGTGTACGCCGTGTTCCATCCAGGCTGTAGTCACTCGTCCGAACGGCAAATGTACGCTACGTTCCTTCCAGGCTACAGTCATTAGTAACCAGTACAGACAAGGAAAATAAACTTTGAACAATCTTCCACGACAAGACAGACGACAATATTTTAATGGAAAAATATAATGAAAATGTAGGAGAGATATAAAACAATAGTTTAAAAAGGTAAAAGTTCATAAAAAGAGTATGTCTGTCAAAGCTAAGCTCAAATACCAAATAGTTTTTAATGTTAGTTAAAATACGGCCAGAAAGAATATTACGTGTTTGGTGCACAGATATTATCACAATAGTGATAATTTTATGTTATTTACATTTTTATTATTTTTTCGAAATGTTTACAAAATATCATAAAACTACAAACAAATCTAAAGTGGGACATAAAACACGTCATTGCGATTTTTTTTCGTGCAATTATCACTCTAAATATTCACCAGGTGGTGCAAAAATAGGTTACAGGAAGCTGCTTTGGAACGTTTAGAAATACACAGTAAACCTGTCGATTATTTAAATTAAATTAAATACTACCCTGAAGAGGGTTGACCTCGCATATACGTCGATGAAACATACATTCGCGGTTCTCATACTACGCCCAATGAGTGGGAAGATGGATCAAGTAATGGAGTAAAGCCGCCATTTTCAAAAGGACACGCAGATAAACGATAATAACAAGTAGTTCTGTAGAATATAAGGTATTAATGTGTCTGAAGGATAAAGGAAACATTTACGATTTCTGGTCTACAATACTTTACAACAGCAGAAAGTGAGCATTTCTTTTAAATTTAAACAAGTTCTGTATTGCAGCGACAGAAATAACATCGGTTTTATTAACGCGTTTCGTATTGTGAGTGATTTAGTATTGTTTCTGACTGATTGTTTAAGCTCTATCCAGATGAGTGCAGTAGACTGAAAACTAATGAAAAATTTTTCTATTTGCAAGGGAAACAGAAACACGATACTTCCTACTTGCACACCAGTAATACTGACAAATCAGTCCTTATCCTGTATCGCAAATGTTACCAACCAACGCTTTAAGTAACATGTATTTCGAAGCAATATGAGCAATGTTAATAAAATAATTAAAATAATGAAATATGAATAACATTATGTATTTACAAAAAGGTAGTTTTGATGGAATGGCTACGTACAGAAAAGAGAATTTATAAACTTAGGCTTGTAGTAGAGCGTAGGCATCAGTTCATAGCGGCACTTGCTCACCAGCGCTGCTCACTTCTCCTCACTGCTCCGGCCGCTATCCCCAACACTGCGGCTATCCCCAGGTTTGCCCAACAGTCTGCACATCCAACGGCCAATTTATCCTGCGTGCAGTCTACGTAAAGTGTACTAGCGGTAAAACACAAAAAACACCTTCACTACGCGATAGTAATATTGATGCTACAGATGACAGTTCTGCTAAAGCATAATTGCTTAACAGAGCCTTCCGGAATTCTTTCACGAAACAAGACGAAGCAAATACTTCACAATTCGTATCAAGAACAGCTGCCAACATCCTTAATTCAGAAGTTGATACCCCTGGTGTATTAAATCA
Organism: Locusta migratoria; assembly: GCA_026315105.1. Classification (NCBI taxonomy): domain Eukaryota; kingdom Metazoa; phylum Arthropoda; class Insecta; order Orthoptera; family Acrididae; genus Locusta; species Locusta migratoria. Next base: position 434,870,533 of record CM048747.1, read on the forward strand.
ACTTGAATCACTTAACAAAAGCAAGTCTCCCGTTCCACATTGTATGCCAGTTACTCTCCTTTCATAGTATGCTGATGCAGTAGCCCCATACCTAGTTACCACATACAACTGCTCGCTCAGCGAACGTTCCGTACCCAAAGCCTGGAATGTTGCACTGGTTACGCCAATATTCAGGAAAGGCAACATGAGTGATCCACAAAACTACACGCCTCTATTATTGACGTCGGTTTGCAGCAGAATTTTAGAACAAACACTTTACTCAAATATTATGAACTACCTGAAAGAGAACGACCTAATTTTGACCCATAGTCAACACGAATTCAGAAAGTATGAATCTTGTGAAAGCTAGCTCTTTACTCACATGATGCGACGAGTGCAATCGGTAAGGGATATCAAATAATTCCTGTATTTCTAGATGGAAGGCTGTCGACACTGTACCTCACAAGCAACTTCCAATCAATCTGCGTGCTTATAAAATATCGACAGAATTGTATGATTGGATTCGTGATTTCCTGACAAAAAAACACATTACGTTGTAACTTACGGAAAGTTATGGAGTAGAACAGAAGTGATATCTGGCAGTCCTCATGGAATTGTTATAGGGCATCTACTGTTCCTTCTTTTTATAACCGATTAAGGAGACAATCTGGGTAGCTCTCAGGTTGTTCGCGATTGATGCTGTCAGTTGTCGGTTAGTAAAGTCACCAGAAGATCAAAAGCAACTTCAAAATAACCTAGATAAGATACATATATAAGGTGTAAAAATGGAAATTTACCATTAATAATGATAAGTGTGAGGTCATCCATATGACCACTAAAAAGAGCCCATTAAACATAATTTACACGATAAATTACTAAATACCTAGGTGTAAAAACTACAAAAAAACTTAAATTGGAAAGAACACATAGAAAATATTGTAAGGACCGCGAACAAAAGACTACGTTTCGTTGGCAGAACACTTTGAAGATTCAACAGTGCTACTAAAGAAACAGCCTACACCACACTTGTGCTTCCTATTTTGGAATATTGTTGCGTATTGTCGGATCCCCAAGTGGGACTGTCAGAAGATTTAGAGAACGTTCAGAGAAGGGCAGCTCGTTTTGTACTATCGAGATATAGGGGAAAGAGTGTCACTGGGATGATGCACGAGTTGGGATGGAATTCATTAAATCAAAAGGCGTTACTCGTTGCGAGGAGATGTATTTGTGAAATTTCTTTCACCAACTTTTCCTTCAGAATGCGAACATATTTTTATATATAAAGAACAGTCTAGAGTGCAAAAATTTTATTTTTTCCGAGTAGTTTCGGTCTTCTTTTAGACCATCTTCAGGAAATGTATGTACTTTGATGTTGTGGAGCTAAATTTCCTGAAGATGGTCTAAAAGAAGACCGAATCTAGTCGGAAAAAATAAAATTTTAGCACTCTAGACAGTTCTTTATATATAAATTTAAATAAGAGTGCTGTTGCCCAAAAAGGGAAACAAAAATGTTTCCAAAAATATGTGAACATATTTTGTTAGTACCCACCTACATAGGAAGACAAGATCATCAAAGTAAAATAAATCAGATCGAAAACGGAAAGATTTAGGAGTTCGTTTTTTCGCGAGCTATGAGAGAATGGAACTGTAGAGAAACGACACAAAAGCGGTTCGATGAACTCTCTGCTATGCACTTTACTGTGACTTGGAGAGTATTTATGTAGATGCAGATGTAGGTAAGCATTCCTTTTTCCTTCGTTCTATATGGGAGTGGATCAGCAAACCAAGTAGCTAGTAATGGCACCATCCGCCACGCACCTTTGGGAGGATTGCAGAGTATGTATGTTGATGTCCTATCTCCCTCCCTCCCTCCCTCTCTCTCTCTCTCTCTCTCTCTCTCTCTCTCTCTCTCTCTCTCTCTCCCTGTCCCCTTTCTCTCATTCTTTTCGTCGTGCTGTCTAGGGGGCACGTGCACCTTCCCTATTTCCTTACACCCCCTCCTCACCCGCCACCATTTCTCAGAATCCGCCCTAGTAGACCCGCACAAATGTGATCTCAAATAGTGAATGGTGTTGTCGTTTATCTAAGTAGAGAACACTACGAACCATTTGCAGTAGGATATAATTCTAAGCTTGCTTAGTTAATGTAGAAAAATAATAATACTGAGTTAAAATTAAAGCAGCGGAGAGAAAGAGAAAACTGAGCGTGGTACAGAAACTTCTGTTTATCTCCTCGTTACTTCCCCGTGCTTATAGACCACTGTAAGTTCTCTACTAATGTTTTAATATTCTGTCAATAAAAAGAAGTACCTTTAATGCAAAAGATACTTGGAATGTTAATTCCCCAGCTCAAATGATTCAATGACACTCAACATCTAGTCTTGTCTTCAGAATTCAGATTCTTTTAGCTGTGTTATTATTTTATTCTTCCACGTTTCACTGTAGACATAGGATGTCTCTTACCATGATATATTGGAATTTTAAAATACATACTTTATGTGGTCATTCATCCAAATTTTCGAATGTAATAGGTTTCCTTTCATTTTGCGAATGTTTCGCGTAATGTGGATTTCTTTTCACCCGAGTTCAGTTAACCGAGGTCTTACTGTAGATCCAAAGAAGAGCAGCCGCTCCGTTGCAGGCCCATTAAGTAAGTTCGAAAGCGTCTCTGTCATTATTAGCATACTCCATTGACGGACTCTGTAAGAGTTCCATTCTGAATCACAGTAAGGCCTACAGTCAAAGTTCCGGAAGAATGCGCTTCCTACGTCGTATAAATGAGGAGGTTATTTCGCGATACTCAAGACACTACAGTTTTATTTTACCGATACATGTTTCGGCACATTTGTGCTATAATCGGTGAGAATTTGTGGTTCTGAACATTATAGTAGTAATGTACAACTGCCATTTTGAGAAACATCTCAATTCTTTAACGGTGCAGTTCGCTTAAACTGGCAGACAAAATTATTTGTTTTAGTTTTGTTGTAATTAAACCCAGATAAACGAGTTTCACATTTTTCACATACCTTAAATTGGGATACGGTAAGAAGTCGGTAAAATCACTAGGTGTAGTACGTATTATCGTATTGGTCTAACAGTTTTGTACATCTTGTTATCTGTAAGACAAAAGTAACAGTTTATATTTATTGTTATTTAATTTTGGGTCGAAAATGCGTCATTTCTGTTGTTACTTACGATTCTTTTCCGTTTCTTAGCTCATGGTTTTTCCTGTGTACGGCATATAGCTATTTGTTTGTTTTGTGGATGTGTTGTTTTGTTGCGTTGCGCACGTATTTCAACTATTTACTGACAGTGTCGTGGTACGTTTCTCTGTTGACAGAGAATGTAGGAGTAAAAATGTATTGTGCTCGGGTGTTTGGTATTTACACATGTGTGTGTGTGTGTGTGTATGTATGTGTGTTTGAACGAGAAAAAATGTCAGCTATTTTCTTATGTTTAGGTTGCCTTACTGTTTCTGTGGTGACAGCGATGTATATTGACTAAGGATATGTGTATACACTGTCTGTGTGTGTATGTATGTGTGTGTGCGCGCGAGCGCGCGTGTGTTACAGAGAAAAAGGGAGAGAGAGAGAGAGAGAGAGAGAGAGATAGATAGACAGAGAGAGAGAGAGAGAGGGAGACAGAAAGAAACAGCGGGAGGGAGGGAGGGAGGGAGGGAGGGAGAGTTAGATAGATAGTGTGTGTGTGTGTGTGTGTGTGTGTGTGAGAGAGAGAGAGAGAGAGAGAGAGAAAGAGAGGGGGGGAGGGAGAGAGGGAGATAGTGTGAGGGAGGGTGCGGGAGGGAGGGTTATGGAAAGGAGTGAGTTCGAAATATTTAAACATTACGACCGTTTCAGGACATTGAAATAAATCCAATGCAAAGATGATAACGTGTGCTGGACCGGGATTCGAATCCGGATTTCCCGCTTTGGAACAGCGGTCGCCTTGAGCAGTTAGGCTATCAAGGCACGCTTTCCTTTGGACATGTCCGAAAAGATCAGACACCATATAAATAAATGTATATCTGCCCCAAAAGGCAACTGACAATTTCAATAATGACGCATTAATACGTTCCTTGCGAGAATCCAGTATAGGCTGCCAGCAAGTAGAATCAAATGGGCAAGCGTACTACAATTGTAGGGTGCTACAAGTTGAGAATTTGGGTTGGAAGGGAAGCGTGCCCGGATAGCCTAATTGGTGAAGGTGACCACTGGGCCAAAGCGGGAAATCCGGGTTCGAATCCCGGTCCGGCACAAATTTTATCTTTGCCCTGAAACGTTCAAAATGTTTAAATATTTTGAATTTGTAAAATTATGGCCGTTAATGTCAACAGATGATTTATCTTCTTTCGGACATGTCCGAAAAGAACAGACACGATATGAATAAAGGAGTGAGTGATAGGGGGAGAACGATGGACCTTATTTCTACATATTCTTCAATGTAGCAGTTTTCCCTTGTTCTGTTGCGTTTTGTATGTAATAATTCTCCTCTATTGTTAATTTATGGTGTAGGCAATTACTGGTCTTGAGAAATTTTACGTCATTCTCTATGTTTGTAAGGTTGTATATCTCGGGAAAAAACCAGGAAGATATAATTGGGGAGGCTTACCAGCAATTGTTTTGCCCGGGAACCATACTTCACTGTAATAGGAAACATAGGAAATGACAATTATAAAGTACCATCATCCGCCACACCGCGACTTGTGCAGTATACATGTAGATTTAAAAAGGGAACGCAACCCAAAAAAAAAAAAAAAAATAAATAAATAAAAAAAAAAAATTAAAAAAAAATAAAAAAAATAAAAAGATATTGCTGCGAGACACCATTTAGACCGACTGCCGGCGTGGCACAGGGGATAGCGTCACACACTGCGTTGCTAAAAGTAGCCGGTTCAATCCCGACCACCGGCAAACATTTATTTCTTTGTAATTAAAAATTCCAGAATGTTCTATATCTTTCTTATGTTCACTTGTAAATTCTACTTGTTTCTTATGTTAACTATTCTTCTAATTTCTGGTACATTCTGTCTGTGAATAAATAGCAGAGCACTCTGCCCGAGAGGCAGTCAGTGCTGCGTGTATGTTAAGTTCGTAATAAACGTGCTTTGAGTATATTTGCAGTGTTCAGTTGTCTTCGAAGTCAAGCCTGCTTCCATTTCAACGCGACATTGTTTGGTGGAGGCGCTGGGTACACTGTGCAACAGCTGCATCACCTTGACTCCGATTAGGCAACGTAAAAGTCGTCGCTTACACGGACTGGAACCGGAATACAAGGGATACTTTGGCCGCGGTGGAGTAGCCGAGCGGTCTAAAGCGTCTCGCTGCAGAGCGTGCGGTTGCTTGCTGTGGAGGTTCGAGTCCTCCCTGGGGCATGGGTGTGTGTGTGTTGTCCTTAGGTTAGTTTACCTACGTTTAAGTAGTTCGTAAGCTGCGGACAGATGACCACGCAGTTTGGTCCGATAGATTTACAAAAAAACAAAAACAAAAAAAGAACCCTTGTCACAACACAGAGGAGACATAGTCTGAAGATGGTCCAAAAAGTTTGGGACATGTTAATTAACAAAGGAGAAGAAAACTTGGCAGATGTTGAGTGACAATACACTGTTATCGTTTTTCCGGTAAGGCAGTCGGTCTCGTATCATTACTGAATGTATTCGGGGCCAGCCTGCCTCCCTGCTCCCTCCAACCCCTCCCAACCCTCCATCACTCAGCTGCCCTGTTACCCCTGGGTGGCCAAATTGCCCGTTGACCTGGCCACGATTTCACTGTGCGCGCTCCGCAAACCCATTTTTCATGCTTAATAATGTGTCACACAACGCCTTACGTGCGCTGCTTAGGGATTACGCCGCATGATTAATGGACAGAGGCCGGGGCGCCCAGTAATGTGTCTCTAATATAATATTTCCTCGAATCCTGAAATTAAATTGCCCTCGCTTGTGAAATGGAAAACCGTATTGATTGAACATAGTAAGTGACGATGAAATTAATTGCTTCTGAAATTTGTTTTTCTGTCACATTAAGTGAGGCTCGCGGTTTCACAGGAATTGCTTTATATGGATATGATGAACGACGTTATCGAACAACATAAAGTAATTCCTCTTGTGCTTCTGTGTGCAGTAAATGCGGCCATGTGTGAAATTCTTGTAGCGATTCTCGACGTCTGTAGACCGAAAAAATGTGACGCCGATTGTTTGTCCTCACACAATACCTTACAAGAACTTATGTAAATGTATATTGTACTGAACATCAAAAATATACATAAATCAAAAGTTAAATTAACTGAGACTTTGGAAACGTTACACAAGCATAGATACATGTTTGAGAGGCGATATCACATTTAAGGTAGGGAAATAAATGCTGCAAACAGATCTGGATACAATCGATTATTTTCTAAAAGATATTTCCAAAATAGCAACCTATGGTATGAAATTAAAATTAATTTATAAAACAGTTTAGATCGCACTTACGTATTTAGTACGTCTTGACCTTTTACAAGGTCATGTTTAAACCATGCTGCAGGAGGAAATTCTGAAATTGCGATGATATAACAGATGTATAGCAGTCACCAGGAAACAAATAATTGTGATATAAATTAACTTCAATTATTAACCATCTCTGTAACAAGCACAGTGATTAAAGCCTATAAGATAAGTATAAACGTGGGATAATACGAATTCTGTATCTATAGTGCACTGATCACAAGAAGTGCAGTAAAGATTTTGATTCGGTTTTCAAATAATAGGCTGAGGATTTGTGTAAATATTTTATAATTATAGCCTTAGTGGGTTTTAATACCTCGTATAATGTTGTGTTCTTTTTATTTAGTTTTTGAAATGATAGAAACTAGGAACTGGTCCGCTGCCTAGATTGTTATGACCTAACAGTCTATATAACACCAGAGAACAGGTATACCCTAATCGGAATGTAAACACACACACACACACACACACACACACACACACACACACACACACACGTGTGTGTGTTGAGAGGCTAGTTGAATGTATCGTTCACACGAGCGTCAGTACCATTTCCAGGAGTTACATAGGAATTGCATTACATTTTCAATGAGGAGCAGTGGGCTCGAACTTGTCAGAAGCACGCCGTCATCAGTATTACAAAAAAGACCTAGATTTCTCGTGATCGGAGTAATATGTGTTTCTTGGCTTCCGGAAGGCGTAGCATTGTTCTAGAGAGTTGTCTAATGAACAAGAAATATACGTTCTGAATATCAGACCAAAAGTGTGACTAGACTGAAAATTTCTTACAATCAGTATACATCATGTCCTCCAGAGACTAGTGTTCCGACGAGACAATAATTTATTTTATCTTTAACAAAATTATTAATGACCTAGTAGATAGTGTAAATTCTACGATGACTTTCTTGAAAAGCTCTGTAGTATACACAGAAGTCAAAACACTGTACAGTTACGGCGAAACTGAGAAGAATATGCTGCGTATAGATGCTTAGTAGAAATTGTCCCTTAACAGGAATGTAACATACTACCCACTCTGTTAGCCGTGTGGTCTACCGCAAGCCGGGCGCCGTGGCTCAGCGCGCCCGGTCAGAGGGCTCAACGCCCTCTGCAATAAAAAAGCTGAGCCAACAACACACCGAACATGAACGAACAGAAACGATCAGCGTCCGCAACAAAGAGAACAACCCATAGAGGGGGAAAAAAACCGCACCGCTTTCCGAGACGGAGATGCCTATCAGCTCCGGTTCGAATCCACTCGGCGGATTAACGAAGGGGGTCGGAGTGTCGGCCAGCCTGGATGTAGTTTTTAGGCGGTTTTCCACATCGCCCTAGGTGAACACCGGCCTTGTACCCAAGTCCCGCCTCAGTTACACGGTTCGTAAACATTTCGTAACACTTTACACTTTAACACGTCTAACACTATACGCAGACATTTGGGGTACACATTTCCACCCAGGGACATGGGGTGGCGGCAGGAAGGGCTTCCGGCCACCCCGTAATTACTAACATGCCAAATCCACATTAACAGGCCGACCCTGCAGTGTGTGGGGAAAACGGCTTCAGAGAAAGAAAGAAAGGACTGTAACATACTGTAAACAGAAAGGAAGATTTTATACCGTTTGGTTAGACAATGGCTGAACAGTCACTGGAAGCGAACACTTCCATAAGATACCTGGAACCATGCAGGGAACGCTAAAGTCATCGAATGTTAAACCAGAATGTTTGGTGATCTCACAAAGGCCATTGCGTAACTCATAGAATTCTTTAGATAAGCTCAAGTATTGTGGTATGAGTGGGATCGTGTTCAAATGTTTGTTAAGCTTATGGGACTTAACTACGGGGTCATCAGTCCCTAAACTTACAAACTACTTATGAACTACTTATGAACTAGGACGGCACCAATATCCATGCCCAAGGGGGGATTCGAACCCCCGACCGTAGTGGTCGTGCTGACCGTGACTGGAGCGCCTCAGTCACCTCGGCCACCGTGGTCGGCGTGGGATCGTGAATCAATTGTTTAGTTCTTACTTAATTGGAAGAGTGACGTGGTTCACATAATGAGCGAAAAGCAGCTATTTTCTCAAATGGGCGATCAAAGACTGGTCTTGGGTACTTTGCTATTCTCAATGTATATTAATGAACTGCCGTTCATTATTCCCGATGATGCAAGGCTAGTGCTTCTTGCTGGTGATACAAGTATTGTAGTCACACCTGACAAACAAGAATTCGCTGGATAAAATGTAAATTATATCTTTCATAATACCATGAAGTGGTTAACTGCAACTCGACTATTATTAAAGTTTGATAAAACACAGAATATACAGTCCTGTAAGGTAAATGGCATGCCACCATTGATGAACATAGATTTGAGACAAAAGTCTATGGAATATTCGAAATTTTAAGTTGTCAACTGTTGAAACGTTTCATTTTACCTTTTGATATTAGGTTTTTCCAAATTTTGGTGACAGAAATATTTATTAGGGTACTATATTTTCATTCAATTCTCTATTACGGAACCATTAAGTAAAAAGTATTCATCTTACAAATGCCTGTAACCGGAATAATTGCCGGTGACAAGCCAAGGTCGCCCTGCAGTCTTTTATTAAAGGAAACGTTTGTAAATTTATGGGACTCAACTGCTTGGTTATTAGTCTACTTGCACCGCAAATATTGCAGAAACGGAAAGTGCGATTGATGTGCGATTTTCACGTAATGCTTTGGTTGTCAGGGGCTCGTGTTTTTAGCCAACAAACAGATTGTAATATAAAAAAGTGTATTTTTATGCAAACATACAGTTTTTTAAAATAGAACAATGCCTGTAGACATTAAGAAACTAACCCCAGGGGGCTCAAGATTTTTTCGTGAGTACGTGCGTGGCGAGCTAATGCAGTCTTCCTTCCTTCTTTACTTCCCGGACTGGATTTCCTTTCTCCCTCTCCTCATTTCCTATCCTCACTCCTTTCCCTTCCCACCGGGGGATTGATAACCTCAGTAGTTTAGACCCTCTAACCCAACCCAACCAATCAAGAAACTGAAAGTAGGGTGCGCCACGATATCAGGAATGTTTGTTACAGGATTCTAGTGCAAGTCGTTTACGAGATATCGTCTTCTGAAACTTTCCCACACAGACATAACGCGTGTGCCAGTCAACCCACATAGTCGCTAGGTACGATAATGTTATGTTTTCTTACAGCGTTCTTGTGTGTTCCTAGTCAGCGTGTAACAGTCCAAGAGGTAGGTCATGAGTGTACGATGGGTTTTACCAACGCAGAAAAAGCCTACATGCTCATGGTGTATGGAGAGTGTAGGAAGAATACCTTTCGTTCTCGTACGGTGTATGCGGCAAGATATCCCAATAGATGTCACCCATCTCGGCAGTTATTCATCAATCTCTTCAGCCAGTTACGTGAAAGTGGCAGTGTAACACAGAGACAACGTAGACAACGTAACAGAAGGAAACAAGTTACGACAGACGAGGGGAAACATGATGTTCTTGCTTTTTTTGCAGTTGATCCGCATGTCAGCTCCCGCGTAATCCCACGAGGAAGTGGCATGAGTCAGACAAGTGTCCTATGCATTCTCCATCGACAAAGGTGCCATCCCATTCACATCTCTCTCCATCAAGAGCAGCATGGAAACGATTTTGATAATCGTGTTAGGTTCTGTAGATGAGTTTTACGATAGGATACTCCAGATGTATCTTGTTTAGTGATGAAGCCACATTTAGCAATCATGGCCAGGTAAACCGTAGAAACATGCACTATTTGTCTGCTGATAATCCCTCTTGGCTTCGACAGGTAGACCGTCAGCGTCCATAGAGTGTAAACGTGTGGTATGGGATAGTGAACCAGCAGCTCATATGTCCTATTTCATAGACGGAACACTGACCGTGCGCAAGTATTGCAGCCTTCTACCACACCATCTTCCATGGATGCTAAAAGACGTTCCTTTTCAGACTAGGAGTAACCTTAAGGTACCAACATGATGGCTGTCCAGCCCATAGAGCACTAATTACTCCGAAATCGATAAATTGGACGCAGAGGACCTGTACCTTGGCCCGCTCGCTCCGCCCGCTCCCCGGATTTGACGCTTGTAGACTTTTTTCTGCGGGGAAAGCAGAAAGATGCTGTCTACAAGAACATACCAACCACACCCGACGATATGCAACAACGTATTACTGCAGCCTGCTCGGACATGTTAGCACGTGTGCAGCGGTCGTTCCATACCAGACTAAAAGTGTGTATTTCTGCTGCCGGTGGTCATTTTGAACACAACATGCGGCATTGTATATGTCTTTTAAGGACATATTGTTAATCTAAGTAATACCAAAATGCTGATTTACTTTGTAGCTGTTAAAAATTGTGTATTGATATAGGAATAAGTCTGCTGATGGCCACAGTGCCGAAATAGGCCCATTGCTATATTAATAAACAATATTTCACAGCTACAAAGTAATGCAGCATTTTGGTATTACTTAGATTAACAACCTGTGATGGTCATTTGTCGCGTTACTGGTTGGAATCCACATAACTAGGGTATGCATTTCTGTTATTCTTCAGTGGGTGTTACCACAGGTATTGTACAAGCGTCGTTGTGGGAACGTTTCAAAAGACGATACCTCGTAAACGACTTGCACTAGAATCCTGCAACAAATACTACAGATATTCTAGTCCACCCTACTTTTAGTTTCTTAATGTCTACAGGCATTCTTCCATTAAAAAACTGTATGTTTGCATAAAAATAAACTTTCTAAGTGATATTACTCTTGTGATTCTTGAGTTTCTCCCGGCGTATTTGATAATCAAAATGTCCACGAGTGTACTGCCGGTGTATAGTGTCCAGCGGGCATTTTGATATTACTCTTGTTTATTGGCTAAAAATACGAGCCCCTGACTACCAATACATTCTGTGAAAACCGCATATCAATTGCACTTTCCGCTTCCGCAATATTTGTGGTGCGAGTGTTAGGTGATTCACCCTATATATATATATATATATTCACTTACGAAATTTGGTATTAATATCCAAAGCCAATTCAAAAGAAATAGCCGCGGCTGACCGGCGGAGCGCATTTAGGTGCACGATTTTAAATTATTAGTTAGAAAATAAATAAATAAAGAATGAATGTCTTTAAATATCATGTAAAGTTGCCTTTAATTAAAGTGACTCGTTTAACATCATTACGAAATGCCGTATTCAGGTGTCTGTTTTACTGCGGAGGGGGGGGGGGAGTGAGTAGAACACATGACAATACTTAGCCCAGGAAAAACTTATAATTTGGTTATTTTCATGAGTTGTTATATTACATAGCCACAACTCGTGAGTCGTTTTAACTAACGCCATTTTAAACGAAATCGACAGAAAATACCGATGTATGGGGTTTACTATTATCTTTATACCTGTAACATATTTGTGTCAGGGTGAAAGACAAATTTTAACTGTCTGACTAGCAATATTATTATTGTGGACAACAGAGACAAAACTCTTTAGACTTTATTAGTATCGTTCAACGACTTCCTCGTGCAACGATGGTTCAAAATAATAGTTAAAGTCACTCTTAACTAATAACACATTGACTTCCGGGGTAGTTTCCATATTTGTCGAATAATACATTCGAAAGTGAATGGCAGGAATTTATTTTATCGTAGAAACATTTCCTCTCCTTCTCGCAGCTAAAACTACATGTGAATATCATTCTCCCTACATATCAAGTATAGTCACAATTGGTATAAATCTACATCTACATGGAATACTCTGCAAATCACATTTAAGTGCCTGGCAGAGGGTTCATCGAACCACCATTATACTATTTATCTCCCATTACATTCTCGAATAGCGCGCGGGAAGAAAGAACACCTGAATCTCTCTGTTCGAGCTCTGATTTCTGATGATTATTTCTACGTATGTAAGTGGGAGTCAACAATATATTTTCGCATTCGGAGGAGAATGTTGGCGATTAGAGTTTCGTAAGTAGCCCACGCCGCAGCGATAAGCGCCGTTGTTGTAATGATTCCCGTCCCCGATCCTGTATCATTTCCGTAACGCTGTCTCCCCTGCATCGTGACAATACGAAACGAGCTACCCTTCTTTGGAATCTTTCGATGTCCTCCGTCAAACCCACCTGATAAGGATCCCACACTGGGCTGCAATACTCCAAAAATGGACGGACAAGCGTAGTGTATGCAGTATCTATTGCAGTTCTGTTGCATGTTTTAAGGATTCTGCCAATAAAACGCAGTATTTAGTTCGCCTGTCCCGCGACATTATCTACGAGTACTTTCCAATTTAAGTCTGAAGTAATAGTAATTCCTAGGTATTTTGTGGAGTTTACGGCCTTCACTTTTGATTGATTTATCTTGTAAACAAAGTTTAACGGATTTCTTTTCGTACTCATGTGGACGACTTAACACTTCTCATTATTTAGAGTCAATTGCCAATTTTTAAACCATACTGATATCTTATTAAGATCGTTCTGCAGTTGGTTTTGATCTTCAGATGATTTTACTAGACGGTAAATGACGGCGTCATCTACAAACAACCTAAGAGGGCTACTTAGATTTCCCCCTAAAGCGCTTATGTAAATAACGAATAGCAGAAGACCAATAACACTACCCTGTGGAACGCCCCTATATCACCTCTGTTTTAGTCGATGCCTTACCATCGATTACTACGAACTGTGTCCTCTCTGACAGAAAATCAATCCCCTATCCAATCGCAAATTTTGGGCGAAATACCATAACCACGCAGTTTGATTAGAAGCCGTTTGTGAGGTATGGTGTCAGAAGCTTTCTGGATTCAAGAAATAAGGAATCGATTTGCAAACCCTTGTCGATGGCACCCCATCACTTCGTGTGAATAAAGAGCTAGTTGTGCTTCGCATGAACGATATTTTCTAAATCAATGCTGACCTTGGGTCAATAGAACGTTCTGTTCGAGATAATTCATAATATTTTAATACAGGATATGTTCCAAAACCCTGCTGCAAATTGACGTCAATGAAATAGGCCTGTAGTTTAGTGGGTTACTCCTACTGCCTTTCTTGAATATAGGTGTGACCTATGCCACTTTCAAATCTTTTGGTACAGATCCTTCTATGAGGGTGCACTTGTATATGGCTTAAGTAAGGGGCTATCGCTTCAGCATAATCAGATAGACATCTAATGGGTATGTAATCCGGATCAGAAGACTTGTTCTTGTTAAGTGATTTTAGTTGCTGCACTACTCCGATGATATCTACTTCTACGTCACTCATTACGGCCTCTGTTCGCCGGCCGCGGTGGCCGAGGGGACTGAGGCGCTCCAGTCACGGTCTGCACGGCCACTACGGTGGGGGATTCGAATCCTCCCTCGGGTATGGATATTTGTGCCGTCCTTAATATTAGCTAGTTCGTAAGTAGTTTGTAAGTTTAGGGACTGATGAACCCATAGTTAAGTCCCATAAGATATACAAACATTTGAACATTTGAACGGCCTCTGTTCGTAATTCGAAATCTGGAATACTGGTTTCGTGTTCTGGGGTGATTGAGTTTCTAAAAGCTATGTTTAGTAACTCTGCTTTAGTAGCGCTGTCATCGTCAGGATCGCCATTACTGTCACGTTGTGTTTTGCCCCTAGTATATTTAACATATGACCAGGGTTTTCAGTCAAATTTCGAGAAAGAGTGTCGTTGTGATAATTACTGTAGGCATCTCGCATTGAAATCCTTTCTAAATTTCGAGCTTCTGTGTACGATCGCCAATCCTGGGGATTTGGCGTTCGTTTAAATTTAGTATGCCTTTTCCTTTGCTTTTGCAACAGTGTCCTGACCTGCTTTGTGTACCAAGGGGGATTACCTTCTTTCATTAATATATTTGGTATAAAACTGTCAATTGCTGTCGATACCACTTATTTGAATTTGAGCCACATCTGGTCTACACCTACGTTTAGTGTCAGAAACGAGTAGAAGCTGTCTTTTTAAGAAGCAATGTATTTTATTTCTATCTGCTTTCCTGAACAAATATACTTTACTTTTATTTTTGGAAGCTTTGGTACTTTCGATATTCAATCTCGCTACGACAGCTCTGTGTTCACTAATACCTGTATCTGTTTTGATGCTCGTCATGAGCTCAGGATTATTTGTTGCTAAGAGATCAAGTGTGTTTTCAAATCCAATTACAATTCTTGTTGGCTCATGAACTAATTGTTCGAAGTAATTCTCAGAGAATGCGTTGAGTACAATTTCCCACGAAGTTTTATGCATACCTCCTGATTTGAAAATATAATTTCGCTAGCAGAACGAGGGTAAATTAAAATCACCGCCCACTATTATCGTGTTAGTCTGGTATGTTTTTATAATTAGACTCAGGTTTTCTTTGAATCTTTCTGCTACTGTATCGTCAGAGTCGGTTTTACGGCGTGAGCCAACTTTTACTGCCTACAATGATGTGTGTTTCGGTGCTTTCTATTAACGCTTGGAGTTCTGGTACTTTCCCGACACAACTACGACAATTTACAACAGTTATACCGATAGATCCCAGATCTACATTTCTCCTGTGATCCACCTGCACCCTTTGAGATTGCCCATTTTGTTTTTCCCCGAAGCCCTTTATCCTAAAAAGCCGCCCAGTCCACGCCACACAGCCCCCGCTAACGTGTAGCCGCTTCCTGCGTATGGTGGACTCCTGACCTATTCAGCGAAACCCGGAAACCCACCACCCGATGGCGCAAGTCAAGGAATGTGCAGCCTACGCGGTCGCAGATGCGTCTGAGCCTCTGATTCAGACCCTCCACTCGGTTCTGTACCAGAGGTTCACAGTCTGTCCTGTCAACTATGCTGAAGATGGTAAGATCTGCTTTCATCTTGCAAGCAAGCCTGGCAGTCTTTACCACTTCAGATAGTCGCTCAAAACCTGAGAGGATTTCAGATCCGAAGCGACACACATCATTGGTATCGACGTGAGCCACCAGCACCTTGTGTGAACCCCGCACCCTTCATGGCATCCGGAAGGACCCGTGGCTGGCTGCATGTGGTACGCACACGGAGTGCACGTTGGCCTTCTTCCCCTCCTTGGCAGCCATCTCTCTAAGGGGCTCCATCATCCGCCTAACGTTGGAGCTCCCAACTACAAGCAAACCCACCATCTATGAAAGCCCGGATCTTGCAGTGTGGGTGGTGACCTCAGGATGAGAGACACCATCCGACTCATGATCGTTGTCCTGAACAGATAGCGCCTCAAACCTGTTCGCAAGACCAACCGGGGAGGCCTCTCGATCGGTCCCCCGGAATGTCTTGCGTCTCCTGCCACGCACTGGAGCAACCTCCCACGCAATCACGGGTGGGGTGTCTGCCTCACTGCTAGCAGAATCAGGGCATGTCGCTGCCGCAGGCCGATCGGTGGAGACGACTGTAGTCCGTTCGGTCCCCACTACCAAATGTTTCAAATGTTTGTATAGTCTATGGGACTTCACTACGGGGTCATCAGTCCCTAAACTTACAAACTACTTATGGACTACTTACGAACTAGGACGACACAAATATCCATGCCCGAGGGGGGATTCGAACCCCCGACCGTAGTGGCCGTGCAGACCGTGATAGGAGCGCCTTAGTCCCCTCGGCCACCGCGGCCGGCTCCCCACTACCGGCCAATAACAACGACACGCCTCGATCGCAGCTTCCAACTGTGCAACCGAGGTTAAGTCACTGAGGAGACACAAAACTACAGCGGTGGAACGGCCGAGCAATCCAAGGCGCCTACCTGCGGAGCAAGCCGCTGCTCACCGTCGGAGACTCAAGTCCTCGCTCGGGCATGAGTGTATTTGTTGTCCTTTGCATAAGATAGTTTAAGTAGTTTGTAAGCTTAGAAACTGATGACCTGAGTAGTTAAGTGCCATAGACTTACAAACTTTTATACATGACGGCACAACATTAAATTTGGAGCTCTGTATTTTCACACACTTACTAAACAGATAATAAATATCTAACAGTTAATCCAACTTGATATCGTAGTCGATTCAGAAGAGAAAATTTGAAGACAAGTACTATTATACAACAAAACCGGACAATGAATTAGCAATTCTCTCTTACCTCCTTTATCTCTTAGTATTTATCTTAATCTTTTTATTTCAATTTTAGCAAATGTTGTCGCGATATTAAGCTAAAATGGTATCAACTAATAAAAGCAAACAGTAAGTAATCTTTTATTAATTTTTCAGCATTTAATGGTGGTTACTCAGGTCCCAACTGCAGCAAGGGTGTGCTGTGCATCAATATTTAAAAGCAGCGCCGCCGTAACTCGTGAAGTCAAATAATAACAATGTGTCCATCTAGCTAGGTAAACGTTTGCAATGCGAACTAAAGCCGTGTAAAACTTAATAGGAAAGACTAAATTTCAAATTAATGTTTACTAACTCGGACGAAGCTTACAACGAGGCTAGTGGCGGCTTGGAACCATACATTCGTAATTACCTCGCAAACGGCTAGTTTGCGGACCCATGTTTACTGTTTACTGAGACACTTTTGCTTCTATTATTCTGTGCTTTCGACAGTATACGTTGGCGCCATCCTTTCTTTGTAAAAACGTTTCCCCCTCATGAAATTTATATAAAGTCTTATGTGACCTACATTTAAAAAAATGGTACGTGAAAAACATTGCGTACTCCAGTAGGACGGCATGTCAACATTTCATAACATTCGGTCAAGAACTTTCTAAAATTTAATATTAGGAACATGTACATTTACAAATGTAAATGATAGTTTGTTCAACATTTGAAATCTTTGAAAATTCTTCACAGATTGCGTTGAAATTTTTACATAATGTTCTCTTCGATTTCGCACATGTTTCATTAGTATTATATATTTCGTAGAACACAGTAAATAATAAAACTATTTTCCGATATATCGCATAAAGTTGAGAGTTCAAAGAGTAAATAATACTTACATAGAGTAATTATTGTTCCCTATTTCCCATTATATTAGCTCAAAGTTTGGGACATCATACAAAAACGGTTTTTCTGCACTTTCTGCGCCAGTAACATACCGAGGACCAAGAGAAAATATTTCATTCATTCAACTGGCCATGTTCATTATAAGTGACGATCAAAATTATATAGTTGAAAGATCTCCATCAATACCATTTATCAGGTTGCGATAAAAATTTGCATATTGCACCTTAAAAAAAAAAAAAAAAAAAAAAAAAAAAAAAAAAAATGGCAGAGGGTTCTTCGGCACAGTTTGGTAGATCACTATAAAATTTGGCAGACACATATAACTTTTCTTATGCAGGGGATGGAGGAGACCGGCAGAGATCGGGAAAAGGTTGTGACAGAAGTAGGGGTTGGTTGTATTGATGTAAAACGGGAGGAGGCGGAGGAGGAGGGAAAGTAGTAAGGGAGGAGGAACAGAGAGTGGAGGAGCAACAAATAAATGGATATAATGAACGGGAAGGAGGATAGAGTGTGTGGTAAGTATTGTAAAGGGAGTAGCTTGAAGGCAATGGACAAAGATACAGAGATACGGGGTAGAAAGAGGTGATCGAGAAAGGGAGGGGGGAGGAGAAGTACAAAGGATGGGAGGTGAAAATAGGGGTAAAGAGTGGAAAGGAGAAGGAGACTGGGTATATCCAATTCCCATACATAATTCCAATTGGAAGGCTTTGTGGGGTTCTTTATAATTATTATAATAATAATAATTATAATAATGATAATAATAATAATAACAATATTAATTTGCTGATGGTGCGTGGAGTACTGATAGGCCAATTTAAATTATTTCAGTGACGTTTAGCAAGAGTAGTTGCATCAGCGCCATCAGATGGCGACGTTTATTACGCTACAACTGTATACCTTATAGAAAGCACTGTCTCTTTGATTCCCACCAATGTGTTTAATAAGAGAATAAGAACGTATTTATAACAGAGATACATAATTGTAATTACGCGAAGGAAGGGAGTAAGGAAAGAAGATTAGGGTTTAACGTTCTGCCGGTAGCGTAGTTATTGGACACGGAGTACAAGCTCAAATTGTTTTGATAAGAATGGGAAAGAAACTCGGCGTGCCTTTCAAATGATCCAACGCGGCACTCGCACGAAGTGATTTAGGAATATAATGGAAAACCAAAATCTGAGACAGTGGATTCGAAACGTGGTCCTCCCGAATGCAAGTCCAGTAATTGCACGAAGACACTCATCAACAATAGCCCAGGAAACCCACTGCGATTGGCTGGCAGCACCATGACATTAGTACCGACGCAGGACGGAGGTCGGAAGAGAAAATTGAGTGTGGGAGGAACGAGTCAAGTAGGCACCAACAACGTGGAGATGAGGGACAGAGCGTACCCCGTGTTTGTGTCGGCAGTTCTTGGGCCTTCTATCAATGCACTTCTACTGGTAAGTACTATCACCGATTCCCTCATAACTGAAGGACTCGTGAAGTTTAATGAAGACTGATTTTCTGTCTAGAAAAAAAAAACCTACGAAAAGTTATAACTTCAATAGATACATTACGTGCTGTATATGCGTAGCCTAATATCAAACCTGGACATCTGACCTAATGGTCGAAATTTAGTTACCAGTCGATCCTAAACGTTTTCCGATCTTTTCATTGGTGAAGTCTGTTTTTCCAAAAATTGACGTATATGTGATAAATCACATGTTAAATTTGACTTCACATCAAAAGGGGGCACCTACATGAGAGCTTGATATCAAATTCGGACACTTGTTCATTGAAGCAGTGTGCACCAATGGGAACACAGCATATGTTCACATGACCTCGAAAATCAGACATTGCGACAGTATGTGCCAGTTACTGAAACGTATAGCCCGTACTTAAGATTTTCAGTAATTTTTTATAGTATTATTACTAATAACCATCTTAAAGCGAGTGAAATGGAACATAATATATCACCAGCATCCGAAGGGATAGCTTGGAAGCGGTTAAGACAACCTGAAAAGTGGAAAATAAACACTGAAAAGAAACAAAGGTAAGACTAGCTTATACACTACACTGTTCTATTGTAAGGTGTGTTGTACGAAATTATCACTTGTTGGAAAGCAGTTCGATGTCAGAAATAAAGTAAGGATGTTTACGGAAAAATCTGGTAACAGTTTCAACAGACCTTATGCTAATAATTTTAGAGATTCAGTGGCGTAACATTTCTTTTTGTATATAAAATTAAAAAGATTATTATGAGTATTATAGTTCTTCATTTCTCCAATATGTAATAGAATTCAGAATTTATTCTTTTCCACTTTATGTCTATATTCCTATAATCTGCCTGATTATTATACACCTGTAAAAGATTATCGTCAGCAGTAAACGAATCTCTGTGTATCTGAAAGCTTGTTCACATCAGAAGCGGACACATACACGTTTTGGTTTCAAAGACGGATATCTATATTTTCAACCACAATTTGAAGGTGCTTGAGTAATGAAATTGATATTAGCCACTTCGAGGTATAAATCCTTGAGTATTAAAGTTGATAATGTTCAAATTAGCTCATAAATATATTAGCTCTACGTTTCGCAATACAAAATGCCATTTATCTCAGTTTCTGGCAAGCGACACATGTCCATATATGATAATAGGCTACTGATATATATAATCACTGTGGTGATGCGTCGGTCTACAACGTAATATATCTATTGATCTGTGGGGGTGACACATTACCGCACTTTCAAAACCATCATATTTCGTCCTTTCGTTATTAATTTGTGCACTGAAGAAAATATTACAGACGATAGAAACAAGCGCAGTACGATTAAACCAGTAATGTTTAACGCAAACTGTACACTAATAAGTGAATCAACTTTAAAAAAATGTTCAAATGTTTGTAAAGCTTATGCGACTTAACTGCGGGGTCATCAGTCCCTGAACTTACAAATTACTTATAAACTAACTTATATTAAAGACAACACAAACATCCAATGCTCGAGGGAGGCTTCGAACCTCCGACGAGGGAGGTCACCCAATCCGCAACGAGGCACTCCAGACCGCTCAGCTACTCCGCTTTTAAGTGTACCAAAAAATACTGCCCTATGTGCAGGCGAAACGTAAAGAATAAACTTGTTACATCCGTACAAATAACTCTGTTACTTGCGTCTGAGAAGTTTGTCGACGTCTGCAGGAGGGATGACAACTCGGGGCATGTTAGACACATAGCGAGAAGGTTTTCCTCTCTGCTCATTTTTGTTTCCGTTAATGCTGACAAAACAAAGTTCCGCGAAGGGCGGAAGAAATCTCGACGTAGGAAAAACTCCAGCTGATATAATAAAGAAGTTTTCTCGGGTATCGCACAACAAAGGCGGCGCGTCCCAAAGCGTGGCGAGGCGCAGGGGCCGCCAGCCAGCAGACGGACGACAAGTCTGCTTGCCGAGACGCCACACAGCATACAAGTATGCAGTGCATGTCTAAAAACCCGGCGCAGCTTGGGTACTTATCCATTCCAGCAATCAATTAGGCCCTGTAATCCTACCTTCTCCTCCCTCAACCTGTGCCTCCTCCTCCTCCATCACCGCCTTCTCCTTCTCCTCTTCCCAATCTTTTGCTCTTCCTTCGTCTCCTTCCTTCTTATTCACCCATCCACACCCTACCTCTGTCATCACCTCCTCCTCCCCCTGACTTTGACCTTCTACTCCTGCCCCCTCTCTTCATATTCTTCCTCACCCATTTATGAAGAATTAGGTATGTCTGCAAAATTTCATGGCGATCGGTGACACTGTGTCGAAATCTGTAGTGAGGCACCCTCCGCCATGACACGTACGCATGCAGGCGTGTTATTCTTGTTTCGAAGGTTTTGAAGGCTGTTGGAAAGTAGTTTGCCCTCCTCAATGCACCATATGAAGTCTTACGGAAATGTGACCATCTCCTTTTTTTATTTTTTCTTGAAGTGCGCAAATTTCATGAAGATCGAAGATAGGAAGAAAACTACACATTTGTGTCGGATCTGTTGTAAAGTATCTTCTACCAGGCATCTTTCGTATTATTATGTAGTCGTGCGTTTTCCTTGCTTTTGCAAATACATTCATTAGAAAAACTGTTTGAAAAATCTTGCAAATATATTTCGTACGAAAGAAGTAATGAATTAATATGTTATTCATAATGTTTTTCACGCATCTCAGTGTTCATGACATCATATCTTATGAACTATGTGTCGTAAAGTTATATAATTATGGCTATATCTTTCGCGTAAGTGCAGAAAACACGGTGATAAATTTTGACTTCAATCGGATGGACAGTGCACAAAATACGAATAATCAAGTAAACAAACATTCACTTGCAAAATATCGATGAAGGAGGGAAAGGAAGAATGATTAAGGATTTACAGAGGCTGCGTGTGGGCATTAAAATTAAACAATGGGGACAAGTAAAAATATGAGCCGGGCCCGGAATCGAATCCGGGTCTTCCGCATAGGGCCAGCGGTAGCCTTAACCACTTTTTTCTTTTTTCCCGCTTGGCTATACGTGCTCGCCTCCTGTCTAGGGACAAAGTGGCATCATCTACGCGCCGCTCTTCTGCCACGGCAGTGAGAGAGCTGAATCGCCTAGTGATAGCGATCGTAAGCTGATTAATAAATACGATAATAATAAATTCGTTGACAAATGTAGCTGATATGTTATCTACAACATTCTTTCCAAATAGCTATGAAATAGACACAAATACATATACTGTTTAGAACACGTCTAACTTTTATTTCTTGTAATTACCGCAAAATGCGAAATATTGATACAATGTTCAAAACATAGGTTCTTTGTGCACCAAGAACATACAAGCAAAGACGACATATGACAGCCCTGTGAATCAAAGACGTTGTTAGACGTCCATAGACAAACCTCGGCCGGTGTTAGGAAGGAATCAGGCCTAATATCAGTATATTTCGAGTCGTGCCACTCATATTTAATCACATTTTGAAACCGTGGGGAGGAAAACTGATAATGTACGACTGATTGCAATTTGAGAATATTGTTACGGTGATATGAAACTGCCGTGATTTGCACACAATAATTTTCTCTGTTAGTTTTCTGTAAAATGCCTTCCACTGTCGGAAAAATTCTCTGTCTGATGGTTGAATTACGTTCGTCGTGCCGGGTGGAATCTGAAGTATCTCTACCTCTTTGTCAGGGTGAGCTCGAAATATAGCTTTTAATTAATCAGTACTTTTATGAACTGACCACGAATCTAGAAGGAGAAGAGATTTGTTGCCACAGAACGGAAGAAATGCATGACGCATAAAAAATGTAATGTTATCATTTCCCAATTTTCCAGACTTCGATGCGTCTACCACAAGATTGCGTAGAACATTGTTTGTTTGACACGTGGTCCAAAATGTTCTGTTGGTTCCTGAAGACACACATATCGTTTAGACAGCAATGAACGATCCAGACTAATTATGGGCATTATAGTGTATGAATGGGTGAGTGCAGTCATGGACTGCGCAATTGCCTCAATATGTTTTTCCCATTTGAAAAACAGTGTTTTTTCGCACGCATTACTTTTTGAAAACCTGACTGATCTGCATTGTCAACATAAGATTCACAAAAACTGGCGATTTTTTTATTTATTTTATTTTATTATTTTACTTTATTTTTTTTTATTTGATTTTTATTTATTTATTTATTTTTTTGGCATTCGTAGCCGGCCACGGTGGTCGAGGGGACTGCGGCGCGTCAGTCACGGTCTGCACGGCCACTACGGTCGGGGGTTCGAATGCCCCGTCGGGCTTGGATATTTGTGCCGTCCTTAGTGTTAGCTAGTTCATAAGTAGTTTGTATGTTTAGGACTGAGCTATACTAACTTTTATTATTATTATTATTATTATTTTTATTTTCTTGAAACAAATATCGTTAATTTTCGTGCCACAACTTTATGTGATATTTTTGAAGCGACTAATCCAACTTTGAGAAGCTGTAAATTCTTTAGCGCTTATTGCGTTGGTAATCTCTAACGCCCAAACACGAAAAGTTGTGTCGCTGACAGTGAATGACTGTCGTCTGGGATGGGAAAATTGCTCAAAAGTTGCGCATTTATCTCCGTCGAAATTTCCAGTGGACTCTTACGTCGTCCAGCAACTTCCTTTTTCCATATATACAATTCACGTTCAGAACGAACAAAGCGATTCCTATTTTGAGCAATACTGACACGTAGGCGTTTCTTACTACTTTCGTTCAATCAATACTTCACCGCTTTTTCTTTGATAATGTAATTGTAGTTGCTGGTGTTGCTTTCGGAGATAATTGATGATGGTACCTGGCACTATTACTCGTAGAGTCTTCATGTGTGCAATTTCTTCCGTTTCTTCGCCGTCTGTAGCTTCACAGACTGCAATATCTACATCTACATACATACTCCGCAATTCACCGTAAGGTGCGTGGCGGAGGGTACACTGTACCACTACTAGGCATTTCCTTTCCTATTCCACTCCCAAATTGAACGAGGAAAAAAAAGAATGCCTATATGCCTCCGTACGAGCCCTAATTTCTCTTATCTTGTCTTTGTGATCTTTACGCGAAATGTAAGTAGGCGGCAGCAAGATCGTACTACACTCAGCTTCAAATTCCGGCCCTCTAAATTTACTTAACAGAAATTCACGAAAGAAACGTCGTCTTTCTTCCAGCATCCTCAATTGAGTTGCCGGAGCATTTCCGTGACACTCGCGGATTGGTCGAACCTACCGGTAAGAAATCTAGCTGCTCGCCTCTGAACCGCCTCTATGTCTTCCTTCAAACCGATCTGCTGCGGGTCCCAAATACTTGAGCAATACTCAAGACGTGGTCGTACAAGCGTTTTATACGCGGTCTCCTTTACAGGTGAAGTACATCTTCCCAAAATTCTCTCAATAAACCGAAGTCGGCTGTCTGCCTTACTCACAACTGTCCTTACATATCGAGTGTTTCAGTCGTTTCTAGCCACATGTCTACGCTATTTACTAGCTCGTCTAGAAGTGTAACTTCCATGTCGCACATCACATTCATGCGTGTTCTTTGTTGATTGCTTCATTTGGCGTCTGTGGTGTATCTCCATGGCAAGCAGCAAAACATTTACAGGGTTTGTCATCACCTTGAGGGGAGATTGAATGTTCACCGTAAAGTGGCTTGCGGAGTATAGATGTAGATGTACAGAATACTTTCACATCTCTAACCAGTTCCAGGACGGTATATTTCGAAATACGTACCAGAAACGAAAAGGAAGTGCATGCCACAGAAACGAATATTCTCTCCCCTTTCCACCAAAACCGTGCAACGATATTCCTCTTTAGTGAACGCCGCGATAAGATTGTCGCACCTTCCGAACGTGCGCACAACGCTCACCATAACAACAGATCGCGACTCGCCATTTCTAGGGGGGCCAGCCGTCACCGAAAGCGGCAAGCAGGAAAAACAGCCATTTTCGTGATATTTTTTCAGGTGACTACCAGGTCATGTCAGCAGCTAATATTCTGCATACAGACTTCCTTCAATGTAAACTAACAACACTAAAAAAATCAATACATGTTTCGGCATGACAAGTGGGACCATTCCCTTGTAAGACATGTCTTAGAAATAACAGATCTGAAGCTGGTCATGACTAACTGAAACCGGTTGTCTATCGACTAGAAATTGTGATCGTCGACGTAAGTGAAGGAAATAAAATGAAGGCGGAACAACAAGCTACGACAAAAAAACTCGACCTCGCACGAACCAGTCTGATGTTGTTCGAGAGAATAGGGAAAATTGTTTTCAAGGTTCGCTGAAAAACGCAACGTTACCAAATTTGGTATATGCGTGGGATCTGTGCTCACTATCCTTCGTAAGGACCTGAAAATACACCTGCGGTGTGTGCTACGATTGCTGACGGATGACCGCAAATCTACACAATTAGATTGCTGCCTCTTTCACTCGCAGCAATATAAGCTGATCTCTTAGGTTCATGACTAACTACATACTCGCAAATAGTAATATCTTCACACAAAACAGCAAAGTATTTTACGAAACGGAATGTGTGATACACTAGAGCATCTGAGCAATCTCGCATAAATGGAAATACAGGCGAACTACATATACGAAACACCAGAAACGTTATTCTAATTGCCTCACTACATTCACTTCATGAGTGGCCGTTCTTACTTCTCATCAGTCATTGAACCAACATCTACAAGTCACAATAAAATGAAATCGGCATCACCGTATATGTATTTTAACCTTGGGTACTTGAACTCCGGTGTATAAGGAACTATATATTTTACAGCTCGAAGTGGACTTAACATATTTTACCCAGTGAAACGAGTATTTTGCTTAATGTATAGTGTATTCCAACCCTGTGAACGCGAATTTTCATTCGGAAAAAGTTATATTTTCAGCCGGGAAAAATTTATTTCATCCGGAAAGATGTGTATTTGTAATCTTGATATCCGGAAGTTATCCAGGTAATACTTTTGTACTTTTTTGTCTGTCCGCATGTACACCACGTGAACGCCGGCAAACAGCTAATAATTGATAGAAAAATAATGCATTCGGATGGAATGGTCGGAAATGAATGAAACTGCCTAGAAAGAAATCGTGGCTTTATTAAACTGTCATCTGTCATTCTTTGGACCCTGTCCTGAGGCAATTATGTCCACAGTTATTACAGTTGTCCCTGCTGACCCCAAGGTTTGGTATTAGGACGAAGGCCTCTTCCATGTCGTCCTACATTTTGTCAATGATAGACAGGTTTGGGGATCGTGCTCGGGAGGGTGTTACACATGTACATGCTGTAGGCACTCCATAGACACAGTGCTGTGTCAGGGTGTGCATTATCTTGTTGGAACACTGTCCTATGGTGTTTTACCATCAGGTCCTGCAGACGCCGAATGTCTTTCACGTTTCCGTATGCCGTGTGTTTTCACTTGTGTATTTTTTTATATAGTGACTAAGTGTAATGTTACACTTATTTTTAACAAAGTAGGATTAGTGCCTCTTAATCCCAAATGTATCTTATTTTTTGTTTTTACGTTATTTCTTGCATGTTTTTTATATTTTTGACAGTTGGCCAGATGATGGTGACATAGTTCACTGAAACCGGTCGTCATTGAAAAAATTATTAGTGTGCAATCTTGGCATTTCACTTTGAAAACTATCAGATCGCCTCCAAAATCGACTTTGTCAGGTAGTCTAATAATCTAAATGCGTATCTTATGATTCCTCACACAGTAAACTCCTGTGTATCCATCTACAATATTTGTAGGATGCGCCAACTGCTACTGACGCCGTCAAACCAAAACGCAATGGTCATTGGGGAGTTATAGAGGTGCTCGACTCATCATAGCACTTGAAGCGATGCCATTCGTCCAGACTCCGGCCTTCGTCTTCGGATGTCAGGGGCAACCGATGCGTGGGTCGGTATGTCTGCCGATCTTGCTCGTTGAAACACTGTGCGGCATTTCACAGGACACTGAAGGGTCTCCAGTACGTGTTCACAGATTGCGGGTGCCGAGGGTATGGGTGTCCGCACTGCTGGGCGCATCATGTGACGGTCCTCATGTAGTCATCGAATGCAATGTCCAACATGCCTGGTAATCACACGATAATTCCAGGACGATTCTCGCAGATCAGCGATGCGCCCTCTGCCAAATGACTTCAAGTCTAACACGTCTGGTAGGCATCGTAGGTGCTACGCACTTCACGGAAATGTCTAGATTCACTATGTGGTTAAATGTAGTTGTCGATTACCAAATTCGAAACAGTAGGGAGGTCACATCATGAATGTACACGCTGGTGGGAGTTCTACACATAGGTAAACCTATTTATTCCCTCAGACATAAATGGTATGCGCATATAAAGAGAAGGGATGGTATTTGACCACTCCAACTGGTTGCATCATTTTTTTCTGTCAGACTGTATTCCTTCTCTATGTATGCATTAACGTGTGAAGACAAACGACAATTTTTACAGTCGTTCACACATTCAGACTCAATAATTCCAGTTTATGGCGTGAGCTACACTATTTCCGTCTTTGATTGCGACGTATACACATCTTAATAGCGGAAGGGACAACGAATTGCTTGATGTGTCTGTCATTATCTTTTACATGATGAAACGAAAATTGCTTTGATTTGATGAACATGAGTAAGAAATTACTAGCTGCCTGCTCACTGAGGTTAAGATCTAGTGTGGCCTGAAATTATCACATGGCACCGAATCTTGGTGATATGCTGATGTGTTAATGGGGAGCCACTGTCCTTTGGAAAAATACTCTTGTGGGCAACGGGTGAAAATACGATTGAAAGAAAGATGTATAGAAATTTTTTCCCGACCTCGGGGAATATCAGTTTGGATTTAGGAGAAATGTAGGAACACGGTAGGCACTACTCACATTACGACATATCTTAGACGATAGGCTAAGGAAAGGGAAACCGACGTTTTTAGCATTTGTCGATTTGGAGAAAGCTTTTGACAATGTCTGTCAGAGACTGCAAAAGATGTGGAAGAGCAATTGAATGAAATTGACAGCGTCTTGAAAGGAAGTTATAAGATGAACATTTACAAGAGTAAAACGAAGGTAATGGAATACAGTGTCAGAAAATCAGGCGATGCTGAAGGAATTAGATTAGTTAATGAGACAATAAAAGTAGTAGATGAATTTTTGGGCAGCAAGATTACTTCTGATGGCCGAAGTAAAGAATGGGTATGGGGAGAAAAACGTTTCTAAAATAGCGAAACTTGTTAACTTCCAATATTAATTTAAATGTTAGCAAGTACTTTCTGAAAGCATTAGTCTGGAGTGTAGCATTGTATGGGAGTGAAACGTGGACGATAAGGAGTTCGGATAAAAATATGAAAGAAGTTTTCGAAATGTGGTGCTACAGACTAATTATGAAATTTATGTGGGTAGATCACGTAACTAATGAGGAGGTGCTTAACGGAATCGGAGAGAAAAGGAGTTTCTTGCATATCCTGACTAAGAGATGGGATAGACTGGTTGGACACATTCTGAGACATCAATGAATTGTCAACTTAGCATTAGAAGGAAGCGTGTGGGGTAAAAAATCGTAGAGGGAGACCGAGGAACGAATATAATAAGCAGATTCAAGAGGATGTAGATTGCCGAACGTACTCTCAGATGAAGACACTTGCACAGGACAGGGTAGCGTGGAGAGCTGCATCAAACCAGTCTGCGGACTGAAGACCACAACAACAAAAATAAGGAACGTGTTGTGTGTAGATAAAGTCAAACAATTGAGAAAGGCATAAGGTTGAATTCATTATTAACTTCACCATTTGATCAATATAAGCATCGGAGAAATCGATTAGAACAGTGCACAGTGCCAGATTGCAGCTTGGTGGCAAAATCTGGAACCTTCACAGCATAAGCAGCGCAGCACTAAGGTAGTATCATATTTACCAAGTTTTGCTGTCAACATTTGTCCTCTGTAACTGCTTATTTATATTATAGCCACCTGATCCACCCCCATGAACCACAGACATTGCCGAGGTGGGGTGGCTTCCGTGCCTCAACGATACAGATAGCCGTACCGTAGGTGCAACCACAGCGGAGGGGTATCTTTGGAGAGGCCAGACAAACGTGTGGTTCCTGAAGAGGGGCAGCAGCCTTTTCAATAGTTACAGGGACAACAGTCTGGATGATTGACTGAGCTGGCCTTGTAACATCAGCTAATGTGGCCTTGCCACACAGCTACTGCGAACGACTGAAAGCAAGGGGAAACTACAGCCGTTACCGTTCCCGAGGACGTGCAGCTCTACTGTATGAACATATGATGATGGCATCCTCTCGGGTAAAATATTCCGGAGGTAAAATAGTCCCCCATTCGGATCTCCGGGCGGGGACTACTCAGGAGGATGTGATCATCAGGAAAGACAATACTGGCATTCTACGGGTCGGAGCGTGGAATGTTAGTTCCCTTAATCGAGTAGGAAAATTAGAAAATTTAAAAAGGGAAATGGATAGGTTGAAGTTAGATATAGTGGGGATTAGTGAAGTTAGGTGGCAGGATGAACAGGATTTCTGGTCAGGTGAGTATAGGATTATAAATACAAAATCAATTGGGGGTATCACAGGAGTAGGATTGATAATGAATAAGAAAATAGGAATGCGGGTAAACTACTATGACCAGCACAGTGATCGCATTATCATTATCAAGATAGATACGAAGCCAACGCCGACAACAGTAGTACAGGTTTATATGCCAACTAGCTCTGCCGATGATGAGGAAATCGAAGAAATATATGAGGAGCTAAAGGAAATTATTCAGACAATTAAGGGAGAGGAAAACTTAATTGTTATGGGAGACTGGAATTCGGTAGTAGGACAAGGAAGGGAAGGAAAGATAGTAGGTAAATATGGTCTGGACAAAAGGAATGAAAGAGGAAGCCGCCTGGTAGAATTTTGCACAGAACATAATTTAGTTATAACAAACACCTGGTTCAAGAATCACAAAAGAAGGTTGTATACGTGGAAGAGACCAGGAGACACCGGAAGATACCAGATTTTATAATGGTAAGACATAGATTTAGAGATCAGGTTCTACAGTGTAAGACGGACCCAGGGGCAGATATAGACTCTGCCCATAACTTGTTGGTTATAAACTGTAGGCTGAAACTAAAGAAATTACAAAAAGGTAGGAAAATAAGGAGATGGGACCTGGATAAATTGAAGGAACCTGAGGTTCTTAAGAATTTCAGAGGGAGCTTTAGGCAACAATTGACAGAAACAGGGGAAAATAAAACAGTAGAGGAGGAATGGGTAAAATGGAGAGATGAAATAGTGAAGGCAGCAGAGGACAAAATAGGTAAGAAGGAAAGACCTACAAAAAATCCTTGGATATCACAGGAGATACTAAATATAATCGATGAAAGGAGAAAATATAAAAATGCAGTAAATGAAACAGGCAAAATAGAGTACAGACGACTAAGAAATGAGATTGACAGGAAGTGCAAAAAGGCTAAGCTGGAGTGGCTAGAAGGCAAATGCAAGGATGTAGAAGAATTTATAAATAGCGGAAAAATAGACACAGCCTACAGGAAAATAAAAGAAACATTTGGAGATAAGAAAAACAGCTTTATGAATATTAAGGACACTGATGGAAAACCAGTTCTCAGCAAAGAAGGGAAAGCTGAAAGGTGGAAAGAGTATATAGAGCGACTCTACAAAGGAAATGAACTTCGAGACAATATTGTAGGAAGGGAAGAGGATGTAGATGAAGATGAAATAGGAGATACTGTACTGAGAGAAGAAACTGACAGAGCCGGGGAAGATCAGTTTGGGTTCAGGAGAAAGGTAGGAACACGGGAGGCAATACTCACTTTACGGCTTATCCTAGAAGATAGATTAAAAAAAGGCAAACCTACATTTCTACCTTTTGTAGATTTGGAGAAGGCTTTTGACAATGTTGATTGGAATAAACTATTTCAAGTTCTGAAGCAGGCAGGAGTAAAATATAGGGAACGTAAGGTTATTTACACCTTGTACAAAAACCAGACAGTGGTTGTCAGAGTTGAAGGGCATGAAAGGGATGCAGTGGTTGGAAAGGGAGTAAGACAGGGTTCTAGTCTTTCTCCATTGTTGTTCAATTTGTACATTGAGCTAGCTATAAAGGAAAGCAAGGAGAAATTTGGGGAAGGAATTAAAGTTCAGGGTGAAGAATTAAAAACATTGCGTTTTGCCGACGACATAGTAATTCTGTCAGATACAGCAAAGGACCTGGAAGAGCAATTGAACGGAATGGACAGTGTGCTGAAAGGTGCATATAAGATGAACATTAACAAGAGCAAAACTAAGGTAACGGAGTGCAGTGTAAGAAAATCAGGTGGTGCTGAAGGAATTAGATCGGGAAACGAAGCAATAAAGGAGGTATATGAGCTTTGTTACTTGGGCAATAAAATAACAAACGATGGTCGCAGTACAGAGGATATAAAATGCAGAATGGCAATGGGTAGAAAAGCGTTCTTGAAAAAGAGAAATTTGTTAACATCGAATATTGATTTAAACCTAAGGAAGTCCTTTCTGAAGGCATTTGTATGGAGTGTTGCCTTGTATGGGAGTGAGACATGGACGATAAACAGTGCGGACAGGAAGAGGATTGAGGCTTTTGAAATTTGGTGCTACAGAAGAATGCTGAGGATTAGATGCGTGAATCGCGTAACTACTGAGGAGGTACTGAACAGAATTGGGGAGAAAAGGAATTTCTGACATACCTTGACTAAAAGAAGGGATAGATTAGTAGGACACATTCTTAGACATGAAGTAATTGTGAATTTAGCGTTGGAGGGAAGTGTGTGGGGAAAAATCGCAGAAAAATCGCAGTAAGCAGATTCAGACAGATGTAGGTTGTCGTTCTTATGTAGAGATGAAGAGGCTTGCTCTGGATAGGGTATTGTGGAGAGCTGCATCAAACCAGTCTCCGGACTGAAGACCACAACAACAACAACAACAACAGCCACGTGATATTCAAATTCTGAATTACTCTTGCGATATAAGTGAATGTTACGCCGTCTTTCTGCCGCTGAGGAAATCAAACCAGCGACTCGTGAAAATCCAGGCTCCCTGCGAGTTTGTTCCGGTGCTGGATAAAGCGAATATCGCTCCTATATGGGCGCTGCGGCGTAGCAGATTAATTTTCAATCTCGCGAATAT
The DNA here is from genome assembly GCA_026315105.1 of Locusta migratoria. Lineage (NCBI taxonomy): Eukaryota > Metazoa > Arthropoda > Insecta > Orthoptera > Acrididae > Locusta > Locusta migratoria. The sequence continues at coordinate 434,902,569 of CM048747.1, forward strand.
TAACTTCTTCCGCAGTGTGATCATAAAATCCCGGGCGCGGACTCATAACGTCGGCTCTTAAGTAGCGGCCTGTCGCAGGGGGCGAGGAACTTTGCTTTGGCAAAGTTAGCGGCGGCTGGCAGTCGCTCTGGCCGCTGCAAATTGTTCTCTTTGAAGCGGGCTGCGTCCGCCACGTCTCATTACTGAGACCGGCGGCGGTACAGCCGTGCTCAACACTGTGCTCAACCTGAGCAAGCCCTGGCGAGTCCTGTCACTGCCCTGAGAAGACCCAGGAGTACAGGGATAATCGTAAGTATATCGGGGTTTCCACAAGGCGATTCAGTTAAAATCACACAAACGTACAGTAATTACGTATGACATGGTACTCTGCATCTCCGAAAACGTGCTTCATACATCTGCACTCCAGCAGTACCTTATTTCCTATATATCCTACACTACGAACGTTGTACTCCATGGCTCGCTGCTCATCCATGTATACATCTACAACTACATCTGCAAATACTCTCTGCAAATTATATTAAAGTGCATGGCGTGGCATGGCATCGAACAGCTTTTATGATATTTCAGTACCCTTCCTTTCTCCGATAGCGCTAGTGCAAAAGGAGCACATAAATCTTCCTGAATTAAATATCATTTCTCTTATTTTATTAAAATGATCATGTCTCCCTATGTAAGATGATACTAATGAAATATGCTGGTGAAAGAAGTTTCGCAAACAAGTCTCACTGCAACGAATTACGACTATCTCTTTAAGATTTCCGTGCCAAACGTGCATCATTTTCGTGATACTCTCTTCCATAAATCACGATAATACAAAACGAACTGCCCTTCTCTGAACTTTCTGTATCTGTATGTCCTCCGTCAAACCCCTTGATGGAGATTCCATAATGCGCAGAAATACTCGAAAATAGGACACATAAGTGACACAGTTTCAGCTTCTAACTGTTCTGCCAATGAAACGTAGACTTTGGTTCGCCTTCTCTACTAAATTTTCTATGTGTTCTTTCCCATTTAAGTTGTTAAGGATTGCAATTCCTAGATATTTAGTTGAAGTATTGTAGATTTGGCAGATTTATACTGTAAATAAAGTTTTACTGATTTCTCTTATGGTTCACTTGATTCATCACCGGAACACTTATTATTATTTAGGATCAGTTTCCCAATTTTGAACCAAGCTATAAATCGTATCTAAATCTTTTGCAGTTTCTTTTGATTTTCTGGTGACTTTAATAACCGATAAATGACATCATACGCGGACAGTCTAAGAAAGCTGCTCAATCTGTCTCCTAAATAGTTTATAAAGATAAGGAACAGCAACGACCCTATAATTATTCCCTGGGAGCCACGAGCTATTACTTCTGATTTACACGATGACTTTCCATCACTTAAAGCGTTATGACGCGAAAACATGAATCCAAATACAGAACGGTGGTAATGAACACACGAAATTTAATTAGTGGCTGATTTTACAGTGTAAAAAGCCTTCCGCAAATCTAGAAATATGGAATCGTTTAGACATCGTAATAGCACTCATCATTAAAGATAGCGAAGACCTAGCTGTGCGTCTCAAAAATGTTCAAATGTTTCTAAAGTTCATGGGACTTAACTGCGGGATCATCAGTCCCTAAACTTACAAACTACTTTTGAACTAACTTATACTAAAGACAACACAACCATCCATGCCAGAGGGAGGATTCGAACCTCCTACGCGCGATTTGTATTGTCACTTCGATTTACACTGGTCAAAGCAATTAGGGGATCAGTTGCGATATCTACGTTCTGAAGTATTGTCATCGGCAGAATTAACTAGAATGGTTCAACGTGGAAGTCATTATAGCAACTGAGGTAGTAGTAATAACAGAAGGTTGCTGCAAATGGGTTAGTGTTGACTTGTGATTACTCTCCCAAACGATTTACCCAAGCAGTTGGGTTCACATAGTGCAGTGAGCATGTAGTGCAATGCAACAAAAATGTAAATTACCCGAAGGTGTTGCATGGAGAACCATGAGAACTTTGGAAGCGTGACATACACAGAGGAATGTGGCTAGCTATTGCAGTGTCCTGAAGAGTAATTTCCAGTACTTAAAACTGATTTAAGACAACAGGAACCTTTAAAAGAAGGCAAGTCCAAGGTTGTCCATGGGTAACATCAACAATAGATCGCTGTTATCTCCAATTAGCAGACTTTAGATACAGGAGGCTGAATTCAACGCACCTTCCAGGTAGCAACAGGACGCACAGTATTAAAAGAAACACTCCAGCATCGCCTTTGGAAATTTTGCCTCTAAATACGGAGGCCCATGGCGTTTCACCCCTTATCACCACTACACCGTTTATCCCGCGGAAACTTGGCGGAGGAACATCAGTGTTGGAGTCGTAACGAATGATGAGAAATTCTGTTCACAGATGAACCAAGATTTTGTATTCAGCCAGAAAAATCGTCGTTACCATATCTGGAGATGACGTTGAACTATGAGCAATCCTGCTCATGTGTAGAAAATATCGCCATATCAAGGTGGTGGACGAATGTTGTGGGCAAGAGTCAATATTGGCGGACGTATGGACCTCTATGTCATTCAAAATGGCGCTTCGACTGCCCAGAGTCAGGGAAATGAGTTCCTCCTGGTGGACGATAACTCTCGTCCCCACAGAGCTGAACTGGTGGACAACATGCTGGAAGCTGAGAGATTTGAATGAAGGGAGTGGTCAGCTCATTCACCGGACTTAAACCTGATTGCGCTTATCTGGCACGCACTTTGCAAACACATTGCAACCAGGCCAGCACCTCCCACAACGGCTGCAGCTGTGAAAAATGGGACTCACTCGTGGAAGAATGGCCAAATATCCGTCAAGAGGTGGCTGATGCATTTACGTGGAGCGAACCACTAAGGGGCTATCATAATACTGAAAAAGTCATTCCCCTTGCCCTCTAATTTGGTGTGTGATCACCTCGGACGGCCAGTACAGTTGCACACTTGCGTATCGTTGATAGTTGACACTGTTGAAAAGCTGTGGATTGATTATTTCTTTGTAAGCGTATTTGTGTTTGTTGTGATGATTTATGGTATTTTGTTTAATTATGCAATTTTTAGCTTATTTTTCTTGTAATTACATTTATTTATAAACTTGTACTTTGAAGGCATTACCTTCAAAAATTTGCTGTAGCAGACAAAACTGAGCCAGGTATAGAGTGCTCTTATCCGCTAAGCTTTGCCAATGATCTTATTTCTAATGCCACACCTCTTGATTCTCATGAACAAGTTTATAATTGTTTTAATATTTTTATTCTATGTGACTACGTGATGTATAATTCATTGACATATTTTATACTTCTTTGGTAAAAAATATCTTGGTTGCACAAATCGATATTTATTTATAAATGACGCGTTTCGCCTCTTCTGGGCAAAATCAGATGTTGAAAGGGGAAATTTACACACTTGTTTAAAATCAGGAGTTAACTAAAAATATGTAAAATCTTTACTAAGAAAATGAAACATTGCTTTTGTGCAACCATGACTGTTTTCTTAGCAAAATATCTATTATGGTTGCTGTGCCAGCGTCACAAAAATATGGAGTGGAATAATTTTATTTTATACTACTTAATGACTTTCAAACACCATAACTTGAAATTCTATATGTAATCATGAAGCGACTAGTGAATATGTGAACAAGTAATCCGTGTGTAGGTGTTGTATACAAATCTGCAGTGTTGTTCCAATATTGATGATATTTTGCACACAAGACTGTCAAACCAAAAGGAAGGTCACAACTGGTGTACAACGCATAGTTCCGGAGAAATGATCTCACAAACAATGAAATGCGCAAGAAACGGCTAAATCAAGCGACAATGCTGCACATATGCTCATAAACCACTGCAAAGATTTCAACCAAATTTGGTGTACGTATTCCTTACCATGATGTAACAATATTGCTGTAAGGGTAATACCACCAACGACATATAGTTCAGAAGATAGGGCTCGTAGTCGCGTATTTTTCGAGGCCAACGGTATATTATCTGTACGTTTTTTTTTTTCTTTTTTTCGATTTTTGATGAAATTTTATAAACGTAAGCTTCAAAACAAGAACGTCATAGTCCCTATAAACATTCGTGTGATTAATGCCGGAGGATACTTTACATATGCACTCTGACAAAATCCGCAGTTTTGCTTTGCTCTTGATGAAACTTTGCACAATTGCCTTTCGAAACAAAATGAAGGTCTCCGTATTCATAAAATTTCGTATGTCTCATGGAGGAACCTCCTTTACTTATGGACTTCGACAAAATCCACTGCTTTACTCCGACATTGATGAAATTTTTCACAACTGACCTTCAAAACAAGAGGAAGTCCACTGCTATATTTTGTATAGGGCGTGGCAGAGGGTACTTTCCTTACAGAATTCGCCAAAATCGACATTTTTGTTTTCATCTTGCTAACATTGACCACAGGGAGGTACCACATGGTTCATACCAGACAGTACATTGCAATAAATTTTAAACTGTTTCACTTTTCACTACGAAAGTTGATAGACAAATATGATATTCATACATAGGCGAAGGAACAGATAAGACAGCAAGAACATCTGGCCACCCCTTAAAATTAACCGTGCTAATCATATAGTTTACTACGGCGATTGTGTCCAAGCGAGAAAAGGCGCAATACAAGGAAGAGAAGAAGGTGGACGGGGATGGAGAGGAATGAACTGAGGAGGCGGAGTTCAATAGAGAAAGGACGAGGATATGGACAGAGAGCGGGGTGAAGAGATGGGCCGAGAGTAGGAGGATGAGAGGAACACTGCGAGGGGAGAGGAAGAAATGGCACAGTAGAGAAAAAGAAATAGAAGGCTGTGGAGTAAGTCAATACCCGGGAAACGCCGGGTTCTCATGTAGTAGTGTTGTAAGAAATTCTGACATTAGATTAATACGTGTTTCATAGACCATACATACGACATTTCGTAATGATGAGGAACGTGTCAGTTTAGTAAATGTTGTCTGTATATAACAATCAATATTTTAAGGATTTCTTATTTTCATTTTTTATTGTTTTTTTATTTTTTTAAATTTCTATTTACTTATTTATTTTAATTTTTTAATTTTAAGTTTTATCTAAAAATCTATCCTGCTTATGTGCCCGAAAAATCACTGTATCATGGTGATGGAGGTATGGTACGGGCTGAAGTCAGTAATGGCAGAATAACGGGTCTCTACCGTCGGAGCATTTTCGGGCAAATAATGTTTTTCTGTAATTCACGTCATATATAACTAACGATATAGACGAGCTCTTAACGGAATCTATAGCTGCAAGTGAGTGAAGTGGTTGTGTAATATGCGAGTTTTATTTGTTACATTTGGATTTAATGCTACAATTGCGATTTCTTCCATCCAAAACTTTGGCGTATAACTTAAAATTTCCTGAACAAGAGCTCTGATAGAATACAGAAAAAGGACAAGGCATAAGCCTACATTTCTCAATAACTTACTCGTTTAAGTTCTAAACCGGAGATGTGCAGAAGTTTTAAACCGGAAAATTTGGCGAAAATGCAGATCAGTTAAATGGATGCCGTTGATACTATTACGTACTACAAATTCCTGGTACCGACTTGTCTACTAACTGTAATACCCAAGTGCAGACAACTCATTTCTAAGAAAGATTGTGAAGTAGTTTGGGAAAGTTCATAACGAAAGCTGTGTGGACCTTCTCCTCAATCGCTCTTAGACATCCTTTGTAAAATTATATTGATTATGGATTTTGACCGTCTATTGCAACTGAAATAAACTAATACTTCTGTTTTCATGGGCATTTCGTCTTTATTTCATATAAGACACCTTCATTGTCCTGAAATGTACTTAATTTCTTCATAATCTACTTTCTTTGTATTTTACATGTTTTCTATGGATTTTAGGAACAGTTCCAGAACATTTCAGTTTACTATGCACTTTCAAAATGAAAGGAGGTCACTCACCTGATATTCAGCTACAGGGAAACATTTCTATTAAGAACTTTTCTTGTATCATTTGATATAATATCCATAGTTCAGTTGTTAATTCTTTGGTTACGCAAAAGTAAACAAGTTAATATCGTATACCAAAGATTTTGTCATAGGCCAGAGAGTACGTCTAATCTGTGAAGTTCAGTAAGTGTTGCACTGCCAGCAGCAGCAGTCAGTCTTTCGGAGTGTGTGGTAGGAGTCTGTGTGAAACTTGGTTGTGTGCCATTCACTGTGTGTGCCTGCACGTCGAGGAAATGAAATTTTGATAAAGGAAGCTTTCCCACTGGTGGAGGGTGTACTACAATCGGGAGTATATTTTGAATGGAACGTATTTATTCATTGAATTCTAAAGCGAGGGTAATTTTTATATATTTATGATTTTGAAATTGTAGCGATATATATATATATATATATATATATATATATATATATATATATATATATATCTTTGTTATAGTTTAGCATATTTCTGAATGAAGGTTCAGTTACAGTTTACTTGCAACTTATTGTTCTCCCAAAAGTCATTTACTAGTTCCTTATTGATTTCATCATTTTGGAGTCATGTGCAAGTGGAAACTGTGAAAATTATGTGTTAGAAACAAATAGGATTGGAAGTATAGTTTTGACTCTACTTGTTTGCATACTTGTTAGTAAATATACGTGGAAGAGGTAGCCAAATTATTAATTAGAGAAATTTATTACGTTACTGAAAGCTGGCATAGTTGAGTAAAACGATAAAAGATAGTAGTGTAGACAAAGATATTGATCTCACTAATCTGTATTTTGCTGAGCCCATTTTTGAAAATAAATCAGATTCATGAAATTCATTTCACTTCATTCAAGTCGTTAGTACATACCTGTTGTGTAGTGATTGTTGTGCAATGAGCAATTAAAGATACAGTACTTATTGATAACTAACAGGTTTCTGTGTATTTATAGTAAAACATTATTTTTACGTAAATTGACACAGGACTCTGTAAGGGAGACCATATTTCAATTTTATAGTTGACGCATTTCAATTACTTGAAAACTGTCTGTTCAGCATTGCGTTGTTCACACTGTGATTTTCGAAATAAATTTAATTGACGTTACGTACGAAAATACGAGATTAGTATCAAACCAAATTACAAGTTTAATTACGGTTTTGTCATTACCAACGTAGTTTAAATTACACACACGAACGGGATTAAAATCAGATCCGTCGCACTATTTATAAAGGGGCACGCTAGCTATCATGGTTTAGAAATTTATTTCGCGATCACAGAAAAGATTTCGATCTGTAAAAGTTACACCACCTGTTTTATAGCCACTAAGTTTTAGCATCAAGCCCATACACAAGAGTTTCACACCAAACACATCAGTTATTTTGTTGTAAATTTTAGTCTCCATATGTGTTATTGGTACTATATTTCCTTCGTTCTTGCTGTTGTTCATTTCTCCCATTCGAAATTCCGATGCTCCAGGAGTATAAAATGACTGAATTGTTTATATTGATGACATTCTTCTGTTTTTTATTTTTTATTTTTCGAACATCTGGACGTTTTATCAACTTCTCACCCTTCTCCCTGTGTGTGTGTGTGTGTGTGTGTGTGTTCGCGTGTTCACTGAACTCTATTTTTGAACGGTAATGCAACTGTTCTTCGCCTTGTCAACATCTGAAAGTGTTACCAACTGTTTAGTGTGTAATATCAGTCCCCCCCCCCCCTCTTCCTTCTCTCGCTTTCACCCTGTGTGTGTGTATGTGTGTGTGTGTGTGTGTGTGTGTGTGTGTGTGTGTGTCTGTGTGTGTATGTGCGCGCGTGTTCATTTAACTCTATTTAATGCAACTGTTCTTCGCCTTTCATTTATGTATATGTTCCCTCTCTGTGTGTGATTTTTTCCTTTCGCTTTTACACATCGTTTGTTGATTTTGAACATGGTTATTCTCGTCTATTGCTCTCTGGACGTGACACTGTCCCTTTAATGATGACAGAAGTTCTACATCTACATCCATACTCCGAATGTCACATCAGGATGTGTGGCGGAGCACATTTTGCGTACCATTGCCATGCCCCCCTATTCCATTCGCGTATGGATCGCAGGAAAAAGATTACCTGCATGCCTCCGTGTGGGCCCTAATCTCTTAGATCTTCTCCTTGTGCTCGCTTCCTGAGATATATTGGTTGACTCAACGTCCCTGCAACAAGCGTTAATAAGCTGCAAACCTTCCTGCTTTCCGCTACCCTTTTCCAATGTTCCTACTCTTCGATAACGTCAGCAACATCAGCTAAAACCTCATTGAACTTTTCAAAAAATTGTTCTCAATAACAATGTGTAACAATGTCTTGGGCACACCTCAAATCTAACGTCTGAATACTTCTCTTTGTTGTGAATGACGTGTTTGCTATTGTTAGCTAGGAACGCCTCAATGCAATCACACAGTGTCTAATATTCCATAATGAAAGTAGCCTGTTATTAATATAAGCAAATTCCCGGGCAGTTGAGATCCGCAAATGAAAGTTAAAACGCTCTCTGCTACTCTTAATTACTTTATGTGTGGCCACAGTACATGCGCATTGGAAATTTATGTAACTGCTCACTCCTAAAGGGAGCAGCCTAAGTTTTAACAAACACAACATCAACATTAAAAAATAAATGAATAGATAATTAAACATGGAACAGGGAGCATGAAATCATAAAGCAGAGGTTTGATACTTTAAAATCATAATTTATTCAGTAAAATAACAAGCAACTAATTGTGGGGAGACCAAATTAAGCACACATCTTGTACAAAATTGGATTAAATCATATAATTACTGTCCATATTAAAATTGTCTCTGCACTTTATGAATATGGAGGAACATGGGAAGAAATTTTCAAACACACAATGTGTAGCTGAAAGCACATTTATTCACTCACAGACTCGTGCATAAAGCTAGGCAGTACGTTACAAGCTGGAACACATGAAAGCAGCGGCAAAATGAAGCGTCGGCAGAGTCTTGACGAGATGGCGGATGTCTTGATCACAAATTTTAAATTATACTGTACACTAAACTAACTTGTGTTGGGGGAGGCAGCGGCTCATGATTTTTAAGTACCACGTGGTGTGCGACCACTGTGACTTACATAGAATTTACAAAAAAAAAAAAAAAAAAAAAAAAAAAAAAAATAGAAAAAGGAAGTAAAGCACACGTGAGATTTTGTAGAGAAGAAAGCATGTGGTGCAATCTGTTATACAAGACAGGTAAGATGGAATCAAATCAGAAAAATCTGAGAAATATTTAGCAAACTTGCGGATACAGCAATGACATGAAAAGTCAGTTAAAAACAGCAAAGAAATTCAAATGTACTAAGCTTACAATAAGGCTGAAGACCACACATGTGCATTTTCTAACTTGAGCAAAACTGGACACACAATCATCACTGGAATGAAAATGCAAATAATAAATTGACACTGAATTTACACGAGTTCTGTAATTAAAAAACCTTCATCTCACATAACGAAAGTAATTACTCAAGAGGACTGTCACTGAAAAACCAAGGCTGCCTGATCACAAAGAAATCAAAGTCTTAACACCATGCCTTTCCATCAGCAGAAGTCGGTGGAGTATTTACTTCCACAGTCGTCAAAGGCAGAATGAAGAGTGAAGACGGAAGCTCTAAGGCCTCGGAAAAATCTTGCCCCGCCATACATTGGATGTAGAGCGCACTAAAAGCGACGCGGAGTACGTTCAGAGACTAGTATTTAGCAACCATTGCTACCTGTCCAAGACAATTCCCTCTTCAACCGCTCTCGGATAGGTCTCTTGTCACCTCTTTCGTCCAAGATTAGGTTGATACGACACTAAGAACACGGCCACTTCGCCACCTTGCTGAGTAAGCTTGTCTTTGGCCAGCCAGCAGACGCCAGTGCAGACGACAAACGAAACTATGCGTTCTTAACTACAGCAAAACGAGGCCTAAAGCGGGAGGCGTCGACTGTAAGCCATTACGCAGCAGTCAGTCAACATTAAAAGCACACATATCACATTCACATAAACACACAAGTTGAATTACATGGATGGAAACATATATAATTGCGGGGCAAACATGTATAAACATGGGGCATTGATGATTAAAATAAAGAATAAAATAATTAACACACAGATATCATTAATATTGCAGAAACACTTTAAGAACCAATCAGAATGGAACACGACCACACATTCAGTGAACGTGTTTCAATATGCTCGCTCTTTTTTTGTTCATCAGGCGACGGTGCGGAATGGTATCGAATGCCTTAACCCGGCTAACTTCGTAATTTGAAACAGTGTATTCCAGTCAACATTGTCAAAAGCTTTCTCCAAATCTACAATAGCTAGAGATTTACGTTTGCCTTTCGTTAATCTATCTTCTAAGACAAGTCGAAGGGTGAGTATTGCCTCTCGTGTTCCTACATTTTTCTGAATCCGAACTGATCTTCCCCGAGGTCAGCATATATCAGCATTTCCAACCTCCTGTAAATAATTGTTGTTAAAATTTTGAGTCACATCTTATTAAACAGATGGTTCTGCAAATTTTATACCTGTCTGCGCCAGCTTTCTTTAGAATGGGGATTTTTACACTTTAAAGTCTGACGGTATTTCGCCTGTCTCATAAATCAGTAGAAATAGTTTTGTTGTGGCTGGTTCTCGTCGCAATTGATAAAATTAAAAGTGTACAATGATAATAATAAAAATAATTACTATTAACCTAGTCATACTCTGGATGGACTAATATTAAGATTTTGTGAATACCGTCTCGCATGCGTATCTGTTGTGAGAGCTGGAATATAAGGCAATAGAAACACAGTAAAATCCGTTAATAGTAATCACAGCTGAGGCTTCTTGGAGGATAGTTTAGTTACACGAGATGATTAAGTAATTCACTCGAAATTATGCAGTCGTTTGACTCTCGGGAATAAATTGCAAATAAGCGCTCAATTCAAAGCACATAATTAACGCTGTTGTTGAATAATTCACGAGGGTTTCACAAGAAGGGAAAAGGAAATGCTTACTTTTTAAGAAATCCGCCATGAGGGAGACAATGAGACGAAAGACAGATGTATCATAGATTTCAAAAGAATAGTTACATCGCATATCTTTGTATATCGTCTTCAGTATAAGTGGTAAAGACTGATAGTCTTGCTTACAAAATGAAAGCAGAGCTTACCATCTGCGGCATAGATGACAGGACCGACTGATGACCTCTGGTACAGAGGAGACAAACCGGAGACAAGCAGTTAGTCCACGAACCCACTAGAGTAGTAAATGGTTGTGAAAATATACTTGACCTCTTAGCAACAAATAATCCGGAGCTAATATGAGACAACTGGATTAGTGAACACAGAGTTATTGTAGCGAGAATGAATATCGGATTTCCCAAATCTACCAAACAGAAACGAAAAATATATCTACTCCGAAAAGCAGATAAAAATTTGATTAATGCTTTCCTGAGTGAGAATCTCCAGTCTTTCGAAACTAAAAATGGTAGTGTTGATCAGATGTGGTTTACGTTCAAAGAAATAATACCGACAGCTATTGACAGATTTATACCAAACACATTAACAAAATAGGGGTCTGACCCGCCGTGCTACACAAAACAGGTTAGACACTCTTGAAAAAGCAAAGACAAATGCGTACCAAATTTGAACGGACGCAAGACTCCGTCAAGACTTGCAGTCTTTTACAGAAACCCGAAATTTAACTCGAACTTCAAAGCCAGAAGCTTATAACAAATTCCACAACGAAATCCTGTCACGTAATTTGCTAGAGAATACTAAGAAATTCTGGTCGTGTGTAAAGTATACTAGCGGAAAAACACAGTCAAAACCTTCACTTGCGCAGTGGCGTATCGTGGAATTCTGCCACCCGGTGCCGGACCCCATTTTGCAGTATCCGCTTCCCCCCCCCCCTCCACCATATTTCCGGAACTGAACAACATTGAAACTTTGGCCGTAAGTACCAATATTGTTTCAGTATTTATCAAAATAAAATAGGGACGCTGCAATTTATTTTCCCTAAATAACTTTTCATGTCTTCTATTTTTACGTGATGCTCAACAAATGCCAATTGAAGATTATTTATACAACTTATTTGTATGAGGTGTCTGTAACAACAAACAAAACATTCATAAGTTTAAGATAGTTTCAACTAAAAAAACTGCACTAAGAAGTAAACACTATGTAACATAAAATTTATAATGACAAAAATCAGTATTGGTTGTACAAAACTGATTTTTATTTATTTATACATGACGTGTTTCGCCTGGGCATCATCAGATGTTGAAAGGGAAAAAATATTACAAACTGGTTTAAAAATAGAACTAAGGATATGTTAAATCTTTCCTAAGCAAGAAATATTAGAGATAGAGAAGGTGCAGACTGATAAAACTGCAGGCCACATGACCACATTCACGGTATGCTGTGGGAGGGGGGGGGGGAGGGATGAAGACTTAACTAATAAATACCACTTAAGAGCGTAGTGTAACAAATAAAATTACTGTCAAAGTTATTGTTGGTTCCTACTGGGAGCTAGAAATCCACGCAGCCAGTTTCGATCCCTACGTAATGGATAAGACACTCCGATGTAGGGACCTGAAGATAGCATACCTACGTAATGGATAAGACACTCCGATGTAGGGACCTGAAGATAGCATAATGGAAAGCCGAAACTGGTAGTGAAAGAATAAATGTTTCTGTTATACATACAGCTGTTGGTATACTACTTCCTACATACTCTTGACCAACAGCAGCCCCGGTTCTACCAGTAACGATGGATTCAATATTACATTAAATTGTACCGTTTCGAAGACGAATATGGAGATCTGCACGAATTAAGTCACTGGACTAAAGGTCACAAGAAATAAATGTGGTTTGATACTTGTCGCTGTAGAAGATATAGCAACATAACAAGAGCACTACGAAAATGAATTCACAAATAATGTGTGTCTTTGTGTAAAACACGTTTGATCTTAAAAACACGGATCACTGCAGTGAAAGAACATGTGGAGGATATCAGAGTAACACCCAATATACAGGAATAGTTCAAGCAAATTAATTTTGACTGGACAATTGGACGGGTTAAAAAATCCAAGGAAAAGCAGAATTGTTTGACGAGGTGAAAAGAGCCGATTGTGGGAGCATGAAAGTGATTCAGACAGAAAGAAATTCTAAATTTTATGTTGAGCAATGCCTTAGGTGAGCAAAGGACGTACTTCTATGGAAAACATCGCAGATATTATATTTAGCTCGTATGTTATTTTCACGCTAATAACTCCTCTAGGCTTTCTTGATATTCGTATGACAATGATTGGAGTGTCATTAGTTGAACTGAATGTTAAATAGACTGCCGATCATCTAAAACGCAACACCAAGAAGCGGCAGGGATATCACAGCCAAATGTATTTCTGAAATAATACGCCGTACAAATGTCTTATGATTGTCAGTACAGCTCCAAGTGAAGTGAGGAAAATGATATTAATATTCAGTGTTGCGACAAGTGCTTTATATGGTCAGTGCTGCACGCCGCGGCGTCGAATCACAGAGCCTCTGGATATATCACTGGGGTTCAGCAGTCCATGCTGCTTCCACATACCGATAAAGTTGATTCGTCGTAGCTGGGGGTGGAGTATCCCAGACAAGCCGTTACGTAATCGGCGAGACGTTTCCGGTAGGTGAGAAATCGGGAAAACAGACTAACGCATCCTTGCTACCTCATTGGCGACGAAAAAGTCTTGAACATTGCGTGCCATGAGAGGCCGCTTATTACCCTATTGCATAGTGTATAGGCAAAGAATACAAGAGACATGCGAGAATGAAATTCAGTACCACCAAGAACCATAAATCCGGGTGTGCGATGAGTATGGCGATGAGTAAGCTAAAAATTTGTCTACCCGCGGTGGTGCAGTAAAAATCGGAATTCTTTGGTATAAGCATTTGGTTGTCGAAATCCGACATTCATCACACCACTGCCGGCAAAAACAAGTTCCGTTGACTCAGTGGTAAACGCACCAGTGGACACTTTGTGTACAGCAAACGACGTGGAATGGCATGAACAGACTCTGCCTGCCCTTTAACACCACGAGTTTGTTATTCAAAGTGTTCAAATGTTCGTAAAGTTATGGGACCTGACTGCAGTGGTCATCGGTCCCTCAACTTACAAACTACTTAAACTAACTTAGCCTAAGAACAACACAAGCCGGCCGCGGTGGCCGAGGGGACTGAGGCGCTCCAGTCACGGCCTGCACGGCCACTACGGTCGGGGTTCGAATCCCCCCTGGGGCATGGATATTTGTGCCGTCCTAGTTCGTAAGTAGTTTGTAAGTTTAGGGACTGATGACCCCGTAGTTAAGCCCCATAAACTATACAAACATTTGAACATTTTGAACAACACAAACAACGCTTTCAGAGGGAGGACTCGAAGCTCCGACGTGGACCGGCCGCGCGCACCTCAGCGGGGCGCCTCAACGCGCACGGCTAATCCGCCGCGGCGAATTTGTACTGATAGGATTACTGATGTGGCAGATCCATCCCTTACAGTTTCGCGCACAATTCGCCTGTCATCACGTGTAGTGGTTCAACGACGTGAGTTAAGCCAGTCCCGTTGGTCCGTAGTTCCCTTCTAAACCCAGCGATTACACATCGGCATCAGTCCCTTGTTTACGTCCACCATGACGACCGATTTCTCTGAAGGATCAAAAGGAATCAAAAACTACGTTTCGGTGGTAGAACACTTAGAAAATGCAAAATTTCTATTAACGAAACTGATACATCATACTTGCGCGTCCTATTTTGTAGATTTGTTGCGCACTGTCCGATAGCCACAAAGTGGAACTCATTTAGAGGAAATACAGAGTAGGGGAGCCCATTTTGTATTATCGCGATCTAGTGTCACGGAAATGATGCACGAGGTGGGGTGGAAATCATTAAAATAAAAGCATGATTCTTATGATTTTGTATATGTCTGGAGTCTCAGTCATATATTTTATTTTAAAAGATTTAACCGCAATTTGACTGATAATTTAATATTTATTTTCACAACTAGGTTTCAGCCTTAGGCCATTCTCAAGTGATAACAGTTGTTAGACAGATTTTATAATGCCGTGGTCATGATAATAAAAGCAATAAGAACATTTGCATTTGAGTCCAAGTCAGAAGCATAACATGGATAACACCTGACAACTTTTATCACCTGAGAATGGCCTAGGGTTCTAACCTGGTTGTTAAAATAAATATAAAATTATCAGTCAAATGGCGCTCAATTCTTTAAATAAATAAATAAAAACATTATTCGATACGACGAGATCTATTTCGGAAATGTTGTTGTTGTGGTCTTCAGTCCGGAGACTGGTTTGATGCAGCTCTCCACAATACCCTATCCTGAGCTAGCCTCTTCCTCTCCACATAAGAACGGCAATCTACATCTGCCTGAATCTGCTTACTGTATCCATCTCTTGGTCTTCCTCTGCGATTTTTACCCCACACACTTCCCTCCAACGCTAAATTCACCATTCCTTGATGTCTAAGAATGTGTGCTACCAAGCGATCCCTTCTTTTAGTCAAGGTATGCCAGAAATTTCTTTTCTCCCCAATTCTGTTCAGTATCTCCTCATTAGTTACGCGAGCCACTCACTTAATCTTCAGTATTCTTCTGTAGCACCATATTTCAAAAGCCTCAATCCTCTTCCTGTCTGCACTGTTTATCGTCCATGTCTCACTCCCATACAACGCAACACTCCATACAAATGCTTTCAGAAATGACTTCCTTAGGCTCAAATCAATATTCGATGTTAACAAATTTCTCTTTTCCCAGAACGCTTTTCTACCCAGTGCAATTGTGCATTTTATATCCTCTGTACTGCGACCATCATTTGTTATTTTACTTCCCAAGTAACAAAACTCATCTACCTCCTTTATTGCTTCGTTTCCAAATCACCTGATTTTCTTACACTGCACTCCATTATCCTAGTTTTGCTCTTGTTAATGTTCATCTTATATGCACCTTTCAGCACACTGTCCATTCCGTTCAATTGCTCTTCCAGGTCCTTTGCTGTATCTGACAGAATTACTATGTCGTCGGCAAAACGCAAATGTTTTTATTTCTTCGCCCTGAACTTTAATTCCTTCTCCAAATTTCTCCTTGCTTTCCTTTATAGTTTGCTCAGTGTACAAATTGAATAACAATGGAGAAAGACTACAGCCCTGTCTTACTCCCTTTCCCACCACTGCATCCCTTTCATGCCCGTCAACTCTGACAACCGCTGTCTGGCTTTTGTACAAGTTGTAAATAACCTTACGTTCCCTATATTTTACTCCTGCTTGCTTCAGAACTTGAAATAGTTTGTTCCAATCAACATTGTCAAAAGCCTTCTCCAAATCTACAAAAGCTAGAAATGTTGGTTTGCCTTTTCTTAATCTATCTTCTAGGATAATCCGTAAAGTGAGTATTGCCTCCCGTGTTCCTACATTTCTCCTGAACCCAAACTGATCTTCCCCGATGTCGGCTTCTACCAGCTTTTCCATCCTTCTGTAAATAATTCTTGTTAATATTTTGCAACCATGACTTATTAAACTGATGGTTCTGTAGTTTTCACACCTGTCTGCACCTGCTTTCTTTGGAATGGGGATTATAACATTTTTCTTAAAGTCTGAGGGTACTTCGCCTGTCTCATACTAATTACACACCAGGTGAAACAGGTTTGTCATGGCTGGTTCTCCCAGAGACTTCATTAGCTCTGAGGGAATATCATCTACGCCAGGGGCCTTGTTTCGATTTAGGTCCTTCAGGGCTCTGTCAAATTATTCTCTGAGTACAGCATCTCCTATCTCATCTTCATCTACATCGTCTTCCCTTCCTACAATATTGTCTCGAAGTTCATTTCCTTTGTAGAGCCCCTCTATATACTCTTTCCACCTTTCAGCTTTCCCTTCTTCGCTGAGAACTGGTTTTCCATCAGTGTCCTTAATATTCATAAAGCTGTTTTTCTTATCTCCAAATGTTTCTTTTATTTTCCTGTAGGCTGTGTCTATTTTTCCCCTATTTATAAATTCTTCTACATCCTTGCATTTGCCTTCTAGCGACTCCTGCTTAGCAATTTTGCACTTCCTGTCAATCTCATTTCTTAGTCGTCTGTACTCCATTGTGCCTGTTTCATTTACTGCATTTTTTTTATTTTCTACTTTCATCGATTAAATTTAGTATATCCTGTGATATCCAAGGATTTTTTGTAGGTCTTGCCTTCCTACCTATTTTGTCCTCTGCTACCTTCAATATTTCATCTCTCAATTTTACCCATTCCTCCTCTACTGTTTTATTTTCCCCTGTTTCTGTCAATTGTTGCCTAAAGCTTCCTCTGAAATTCTTAAGAATTTCAGGTTCCTTCAATTTATCCAGGTCCCATCTCCTTATTTTCCTACCTTTTCGGAAATATCTTTCACAAATTTCTCTTCCGAATGCGAACATACTTTGTTAGCACCCATCTACGATCATCAAAATAAAGTAAAGGAAATCAGATCGAAAACGTAAAGATTTAGGTTCCTATTTTCTGCGGGTTAT
Organism: Locusta migratoria; assembly: GCA_026315105.1. Lineage (NCBI taxonomy): Eukaryota > Metazoa > Arthropoda > Insecta > Orthoptera > Acrididae > Locusta > Locusta migratoria. The sequence continues at coordinate 434,920,109 of CM048747.1, forward strand.
TAGAGAATGAAACTGTACAAGACATCATAAAAGCGGTTCGATGAATCCTCTGCGATGCGTTTGAATATGACTTGCAGAGTATTTATGTAGATGTAGATGGATAATCCGCTAACCGTACAGGCAAATCTTCAGTCGATGTCCGAAATGTGATCGAAATACTCTCCATTCAACAACTGCACTAAAGGAGAAATCCACTTCGTCCACTCGGCAGCCTATTCCCCACTTATATAGCACTTGAAGGTGGCGCAAGTACCCCTAGTGAAATGCTAATTTCGTGCATCTCCCGTCTTCAGAAATATACGGTGTTAATTTCACGACGTTTGGAGACCAGATCCATGGGGGTGTATAATGGATGGACAGAAGTTTATTACGTCACTTGACGCAAAATTTAACCCAGAGGAAGACGGTAATTGAAATTTTGTTGTGGGGGGTTTCGGAAAGACTTAATAACGTCTTTTTTTGGATCCTGCACGCGTCAAGTTGGCCTGCGGTTAGTTGCGATTCCCGGGCGGTGCCGGGATTTTCGCGGAGTGTCCCCCGGCGTGTGGGGCAGGCGACGTTACAGATCGCCGTGACGGCCGGGGGCGGGAATTTAATTTGGCGGCAGTGCAAACAGCGGCGGGACGTGCCGGCACTGCAGGTAGCCGCCAGCAGACCGCAGAGGACGAGGCGGCGGCCAGTGGCCAGCGCCGAGGCAGTGCCGCCGCAGCCCTCCACGTCGTTAGGCTGCCGGCTGGCGGCGCTCCACAGTCGAGGGCCTCTCACCGCAAAGTTGGCCGGCGGCGGAGAGTCTGCCGTGGCCGGATTTCTCACCAGCTGCGCGAATACATGCGTCTGAACACAGCACGAACGTTTGTGTTCCCATCTTCATTTTGATGAGATGCGGAATGTAGAAGAAATGTTCTATCTACATCTACATGGATACTCTCCATTGAAATGCAGGGCAGAGGGTTCATCGAAATACTTTCATCATGAAACTCCCAGGCAGATAAAAAATGTGTGCCGGAACCAGGGCCTTCCGCAGGCAAGCGCACTACCACTAAGCAATCCGGACACTTCCCTTCCCCCTCCACTCAAAATTTAACTTCTGCCAGTACCTCGCCTCCTACTTCGCAAAGTTCACACAAGTTCTCCTGTGAACCTTGCAAAACCAGCACTCCAGGAAGAAAGGGTATGGTGGAGACATGGCCTAGCCACAGCCTAAGGGATGTTTCCACAATAAAAACTTTCACTCTACTGCGGAGTGTGTGCTGATATGTAACTTCCTGGCAGATCAAAATTGTGTACTGGGACCGAGACTCGAACCTGAGACCTTTGCCATTTTGGGAACATCCCTTAGGCTGTGGCTAAGCCATGTCTCCACTATATCCTTTCTTCCACGAGTGCTAAACTTGCAAGGTTCACAGGAGAACTTGTGTGAAGTTTGCTAAGTACTGGCAGAATTTAAGTTCTGAGGACGGGCCGTGAGTCGTGTCGTGATAACTCAGTGGTAGAGCGCTAGCCCGCGAAGGCAAAGATTCCAGGTTCGAGTTCCAGTTCCGGCACAGAATTTTGATCTGCTAGGAAGTTTCATATCACCGCTCACTCCGCTACAGAGTGAAAGTTTCATTCTGCACTTTTATCATATTTTTCTATAGTTCCATTCTCTAAAAAAATGTTCAGAAATGTTTGTACAGCTTATGGGACTTAACTACGGGGTCATCAGTCCCTAAACTTACAAACTACTTATGAACTACTTACGAACTAGGACGGCACAAATATCCATGCCCGAGGGGGGATTCGAATCCCCGACCCTAGTGGGCGTGCAGACCGTGACTGAAGCGCCTCAGTCCCCTCGGCCACCGCGGCCGGCCCCATTCTCTAATAGCTCGTGGGAAAAAGGAACACCCAAATCTTTTAGTTTTCGATCTGATTTCTCTTATTATGATGATCGTGTCTCCCTTTGTAAGTGGGTGCTGACAATATATGTTTGCCTTCTCAAGAGAAAGTTAGTGAAAGAAATTCTCGCAAAAATAAATCTTGCTGCAACAAATAACGCCTTTGTATTAATGATTTCCACCCCGACTCGTCATCATTTTCTTGGCACTCTTTCCCCTATATTACGATAATACAAAAAGGGGAGCCCTTATCAGAATTTTCTCTAAATCGTCCGTCAGTTCTACCTGTTGTGCATCCCAGAATGTGCAGCAATACTCCAAAATAGGAAGCACAAGTGTAGTGTAAGTAATTTCCTTAGTAGAACTGTTGTATTTTCTAAATGTTTTGCCAATGAAACGTAATCTTCGGTTACCTTCCCTTCAATATTTTCAGTGTGTTCTTTCCAATTTAAGTTGTTAGTAATTGTTACTCTTACGTATTTAATAGAATTGACGGCCTGTAGTTCAGACTGGTTTATCATGTAAATGGAGTTTAGTGGATGACCTCACATTTCTCATTGTTGTCAACTCGCAATTTTTGCACCATGCAGATATCTTAGCTTAACCATTTTGCAGTTGCTTTGATCTTCTGGGGATACGCAATCTTGGATACGCGGACGACTTGATAGCTTCTTTTGAAATGTTGCAGGCTAATATTTTCAAGTTAATTCAGAGGAGTAAGATGTATGGTATGAATATCAGCATCTTCAAAACAAAGTAATGTCTGTGGGAAAGATATTTAAACACGGTTCCAAATAGGAGGAACAAAGATTAAACAGATGGACAGTTTCAAGTACTTAGGATGTAATTCCTCACAGGATGGCAACAAAGTGACAGAACTTGAATCAAGGTGTTGCCAAACATTTTACTGTTGCGGGATCACAGACTGTAAAAACTCGTCATTTCTGAATAAGGACAGCACGGAAATCCTGCCAATATTATCATGTAGGTGTTGTAAACAAAAGTATCCCTAATAAATTCGACATAATTCTCAAATTAAACAATTTATCCTGTAACCTGTAATGTATAATTAAATGGTAAAACTAACAGAATGCGGCATAATAAGTGCCTAAACATGTATAGGTGATAAAAATAAAACAAGGTGTCTTGCATGAGACGGATTTCCAAACCACTCTATTACAGCACTCTCGAAAGAATCAAGAGCTGCACCGTCTCAAGATGATCAGGTAAACACCTTGCTGTTTAAAGTTCAGAAAACTGGCGAATACGCTTACCAAAGAAACTGCAACCGTTTCACTTCAGACAAATTAAGCATCAACTATGGAATACATTTCTTTAGTAATACAATATCACAAGTTTAAACCACTTTTAATGTATTAAAATCGCTGCTGCATTTTTTAAAACAGCACGCTTGCTGGAGGGTCAAAGAACAAATGAAGTGATTTACTGCAAAAACTGATCAAGCTGCCATAGTTTTACTTTCAATTTAACGGGTAACCTACGCATTACCTGCAAATCCTCTGCTCCTATGACAGTAGTGGAACAATGTTCGTCCTGGTGCACTTCTGATAACAAAACGATGGACTTTTACTTAAAACAATTGTTTTAATCAATATTCCCGTGTTTCCCCTTTTTTCCGACTTCTTCACTGGACTTAAACCCGATTAATCATGTGTAGGATGCACTTGGAAGACGCATTACAAACTGACCAGTATCTCCAGCAGAGCTGGATGTTACATTCATGGAAGAGTCACCAAATATCCCTCAAAAGCTGATTGATAACCTCATACTGTCCATGTCACACTGGTGTGAAACTGCACTGTCCGACCGATGTGATCACACCATATTATAGGGCAACGACAAAAACTGCTTCACTGTTATAGTAGGCCCATGGTGCCTTGCTGTAACACTATGCTAACCGCAAGTAATGAGTTGATCCAGCAAAATATCGTAGTTTTTCACATATTACAATTGTAACCAATATCTGGATAAAATACTTTACCAAAGGTATTATGGTTTGTATCTGAGCAGTCCAAGCACTACTGGATAAGAAATACTATTTGTTCCCCCTATGCGCAAAAGTGAAATCAACACTACACAGAAGTACAACTGACAACATAAATCCTATGAAACCTTACTTGAAAATTTACGTAACTCTTAAGTAGGCAAAATGCAGAAAGGAAATGGGTACCAAAATGATCCTGGCGATGTAAGTATGATTTATTCATTTCGATGATATTTTCCTAGGAGTAAAGAGCTGCATTTTTTAGAACAGCACGCTTGCTGGAGGATCAAGGAACAAATGAGGTGATTTACTGCAAAAACTAATAAAGCTGCCATAGTTTTACTCTCAATTTAACGGGTAACCTACGTATTACCTGCAAATCCTTGATGATATTTAATTTGTAAAAAGTCTGCATCGCAGACATTTACCTTCTGCTATCCACACTGTTTTTACAAAACAAAGATGTAAGTATGGATGACACAATCTGACCATCATAATCACGCAAAGAATAAAATTTTGTCTATGGCACACTCTATCACCTGTCCTCGCGAAATCTTAGCCAACTGTACTGCTCGTGTCTATGCACGGGCTTTCTGCTACATTGATAAAAGCTTGCAAAACGAAAGGTTCTCCCAACAGCCACAGTGTGACTGTCGCAGAACTATGCCTCCTAACTCCGTCAAGCAGTCAACTCCTACATCTAAAGTGTGTGGACAGTCTCCCTCCGTCAGAGAGAGGCACAATTATAAACTGCTGAAGGCAAGTCGCGGACATATGCCCAAAACTCCCAGCAAAGGAACTATGCACATAATCCGCCAATTACATGACTGCCCTTCCCCAAAATATGTCAGCTGTTAACCTGTTGTTGGAAGAGGGCTTCTGTCCAATCGTCTCTCAGGTTCGCTCATGTTTCTGGAACTTTCCGGGGCCCAAAATCAGCAGTGCACACACATAAAGGTGGTTGCGAGGCATGCAACTCTTGAGTTACCCCAGGGCAGCATGGGCATCGCTCGTGTTATGGCGTGAAGTCAGCGCCACACGCCAGACGCAAAACGATCGTGGATAAGGCAGTGGTCGAGCGACAGCCTGGGACGCGCCGGTATACGAGTGCCCTGTGCAGGCTGCTATATCGAGGCCGACATGCGTCTGGACGACCCGGCAGAACTCGGTCAGAACTCGGCTACGAAGTAGGCAGTAACTATGTCACAACGCAGCTAGAATCGTACGGAAGACGCCGCGAGAAGAGATAATAAACAGACATATGTTCTAAAGTTGAGTCAATGAAACAGGCTGACGATGGACGAGTACTCAACAAATGGCATCAAGGATGACAAGACAAACTGCGACGAGTATTCAATAGCTCGAGGCTCCCCAGGGCTAAGGCAAGTCACCAAAGCCACCTCTCAAGTTCGCTGCAAGAGCCCCATGCGGTCTTCCAAAGTCGACACAGCTTCGGCGGCCGTGGTATCTGCATCCGGTGTAGGTGCGGTTTACAACGAAGTCTGTTACCTGCACACACATTACTGCCCCCTCCAACACCGTTCACAGCAGCTGCTTGTCTCTTTCTACACAGACGAAAAACTAAATGTTACGTTTACTGCCAAAATCTCCGAAAGTTAGGGTGTCGCCGCGGCAGAGTGGCCGAGGGTATTGAGGCGCTAGGCTCCGTTGCTCGAATACGTTCGCCGCCGGGGGTTCTAATCCTCCCTCGGTCTTTAGTATAAGTTAGTTTATAAGTAGTTTGTAAGTTTAGGGACTGATGACCCCGCAGTAGTCTCATAAGCTTAACAAACATTTGAACATTTAGTAAGGGTTTCAGATTACGACTAAACACCCCGTCGAAATCGTGGTCATTAGAGCCTGAAAATACGCTCAATTTGTTTTTTTAAAGGATGGGGAAGGAAATTGGAACTATCCAGCCATTTTCCTAGAGTGAGTTAGGCAAATCACGGAAAATGTTAATCATGAACCTCCATCCTCCAAAATCTAAATCCACTGCAAATTTTTGTTTCAGACCCTTGTTTGAAATTATTGTCCATAATATGGCGTTGTAATTCCCAAGCGTTAAGAACTAGTATCCTGACTTCCTTATATTTAATTAAAGATTAATTACAAGTGGAAAACGGGTTTGAAATGAAGATGCAGGTACATTTTAATGTTCCAAGAACGGCGGTTCTACACCCTGTATTTCAGCGACTTTCTGTTGGGTGGCGTACATTTTTTAACATTGAAAATGGGAAGCAGTAAACTGAGTACTATTAGCCGTCACTCACCGACTCAGGGCTTTGATTGGCAACATGGGTTGTGCGAGAAGAATCAAGTGCCCTTCGAAGTCGTGACCGACGTGTGTACTGGGAAGAGAAAAAGTAATAGCGACTTCCTATGTGATACTCGCTTTTGAGGTGGATTATCTCTCTGCAGTTTATGGCAATGGGATCTTAAAGTTCGTGGAGGATTCTTCCTTGGAGCCTGTCGTAATCCTTAAGTGTACCGACAGTTGAGAATTTGATTTTTATCTCGGTGGAACTTGAATCGATAGCAGTTGTCTGCCAGCATTCTGGCATCAGTCAGTCCTTACTATCATTGTACATAATGCAAATTGGTCTTTTCGACAAGACGCAGCCGAGACGCTGGTAGTGGTTCTGATAGAGAAGTAATTTGAATACTGAGTAAGGATCGCTGTTCGATGCCACTTGCATTTATACGTCGGGAGTTCCAGTAAGAAGCACCGCCGCATTGCAGCTGCCACTGCCACCTAGCACGCTGACTTCATCGACTCACCTAACAGAGGAGTACAGTATCGCAGAGAGAGCGGACTGCTTTGCATTGTCGATCTTTCCCTTTTATTTGCATCAGATTTTTTATTGCATTCATGTCTCTCCTTCCAAACTCAGGGAATAGCGTTTTTCTCCTTTATTTGTGACCGTTGAGTAACCCCAGATTTGCCATTTCATAAATAATTTGTCGTAGTGACAAGCGTTTGACCAAAATTGATTACTGGCTTTGCGTGTATTGAGTCAAGGGTTCTACTTAAGCAATAATAAAATAAAAGAAAGTGCGTTTATCCATCAAGAAATTACCTTCCCCAATCACATTATGACGATAAATACAAACAATGAATGAAGCCTTTTTTTTTTTATTTTTTTTTTTATTTTTTATTTTTTTTTTTTTTTTATCGGAGGAAGCTAACGAGTAATAGGTTTGAGCAGAAATGAACTGCTGTGGGGAACGCTACATTTTGTATAGAGAATAATTTGCTTTGAATATTAAATTTGTATTGCAGATTTAGCTGCACATTCAGGTAGTGGGTGCAATTTACTAGATACACGTTTTCAATTTGCACACTCAAGTATTGTTGCAATCAACATTGCACAGGGCCAACTTATATGAAATCCAGTAGTTCTGAGAGAGAATCTAGAACATCCCTCAACGCCTTCTCATTTTATTACACTGATTAATCCATCATTGGGCAGTATTAGGCATTTGTAAATTTAGGCGCTGATGACCCAGCAGTTAAATCCCATAAGATTAACAAACATTTGAATATTTGACAAAGGCTAGTAGCAGTCCTTGGATAACACACGAGATAATGAACTTAATTGATGGGAGAATAAAAGACACATTTGGAGACTAGAAAAGCAGCTGCATGAATATCAGTAACTCACATGGAAAATTAGTACTAAGGAATAATGGGAAAGCAGACAGGTGGAAAAGAAATTTGATGGCATTGTTGTAGAAAGTGAAGAGAAAGTATGTGACGGTGAGGTAGGAGAATCAGTCCATCGAGAAGAATTTGATGGAGAACTGAATCATTTGAGACGAAGCAACGCCCCTGGAATAGATTATAATCTCTCTGAACTGCTGATATCTTTGGTAAAGCGAGTCATGAAAACACTGTTCCACCATTTGAGCAAGATATGAGACAGGGGATTACCCATAGACTTCAAGAAAAATATAATGATTCAAATTCCAATGAAAGCAAGTACAGACAATTGTAAACATTACGAAACTCTCAGTATAATAAGTCATAAGATACTAATAGGAATTATTTACAGACGAATGTAAAATCTCGTAAATTACACCTCGGGGAAAATAAATTTGGATTTGGGGAAAATAAATTTGGATTTAGGGAAAATGTCCGGACACTAGGCAGCACTTAATAGTTGTACTGGATATTGATATCTAAATACGTATTCTGCTGTAGAAAAAATTGAAATTCGTAAATGTTTTCAATGAAGAGAACGTAGATGGTGTCAGTTTAAAGCATGCAGCTTAGCTGCGTTGGTATTGGGAGGAGATAGCCAAATTTGAATTATACTTGCCAACTAAAATGACCTACATTGTGAACACCTATGTTTACAACGTTGTACTTCTGTGTATGATAACATGTGCCCGATGGTTTTGCTCTTGGTATGTATTATAGCTCGTAAAATTCTGTTTGCTAGATTGCAAATTAACAATATTTGTACAGTGATTCTTTTTTTCCTTGAATTCTTGTTTTCCGTTCATTTTAGGGCTGAAGGTTGAAAGCAATATAAATCAATAATAACAATAAGGTTCCAAAATATATACGATCAATTATAAAGAATTCCTTTTTAATAAAACGTAATGGATGGTCGTCAAAATAAATCTATAAGTAAGGAGGGACCGTGTTATCGGCTTCTGACAAAGTTTGAATGATATCTGTTAGTTGGTCGTCGTTCAGCTGGGGGGGGGGGGGAGGGGAATAAATCATGCAACACATAGAGACTAATGTAGATGTGCCAGTGACTGGATGTGAAATTGCTTCTCATTATGAGAGCAGGCAAACTCGCCATTAAGCTTCGGGTCGGCTACGTCTGATTGCTGCAAGGAAGGATCACGAAACTGCGTAGCAAGCTCACTATACCCAACAAATCTGGGCCTGCCACCATAGACCTCCCTCTGTCCTTCTTTGTGCTGCCATAGAAAACGTAGGTGACTGTTATGAGTAGATTTTTTTGAAATCATATATGACTGATCATGACGAATAATTGAAATTAATCAATACCAGTCTAGATCGCATTTCTTTCTTTCTTGACTACCAGTTTTGACCTTTTGTAATATTATCTTCAGACCGTAATGGTGGAGGCTGAGTTGTAAATGCGATGATCACGTCTTAACATGATCATCGCATTAAAGCGTCGCCTGATCCAGCATGGCCGAAGATGATCTTGTAAATGATTGAAACCGGAAAACAAGAAAGAAATAAACACGATGTCGACTGGTTTTTAATTGATTTTGTTAAGTCTAGGTTTAGCGATTTACCGCCACATGTTTACGTTGACAGTATCACATGAACACAAACGGCAGTATGGGCTGCTGGTAAATAGGGTTGCGCAGTTTTCATAATCGTGCTTCTGCACTACATAAGGTGACCATTGTTGCCGAACGCTGTGGCGGGCGGAGAAGATTTCCACAGCTTCGAATGTTTTATTGCAGAGCAAAAGATCCACACTTGACGTCACAGAGTGAAAGTGATTGAAGGGAACACTGACGGCACAATGGAACGACACGGGTATCCAGTACCCTAATGGCCTAATTCTCAAGCGACAGTAACATGGTTCCATTGTGAAGCAGAACAGTATGCGTCCACAAATGGTAAAAGTATGTATTATATTGTGGAGAGAAACATCGGGACAATTTCAGGCTGGCGATTCTCAGCAAAACCACCGACCTGGAAGCTCTCAGCAGATCTGCATAGCGTGGACTACTCGCTGCAAGCTATTGAAGATATATTATCACGAAACTGTATCGCCGGCGTAGGATCTTGTGCACGAACTGACCTTTGGATAATGTCCGATACAGTTTCGATGGGATTCATGTCGGGTAATCTTGGAGGCCAAGTCAATCGCTGAAACTGTCCAGATAATTTCCCAAAGCAATCGTGAAGAAATGTGGGCCAGTGATTTGGGGCTTTGTCATCCATAAAAAGTCTAGCGTTGTTTGGGAACAGAAAGTCCGTGAATGGTTACAAAAGGTCTCCAGATAGCCAAACATAAATTCCAGTCAATGATTGTTCAGCTGGAGAAGAATATCCAGTATATTACGCGTAGAAACTGCCCAGACAATTATGTAGCCACCGCCAGCCTGTAACGTTTCTTGTTGACAACTACAGTCAATGGCTTCGTTGGGTCTTTGCCATACTCAAAACTTACCATCAGCTCTTAGCAAGTCAATTGAATACTCCCATAACCAAGCCACGGTTTTGCAGTGTCTAAGGCCTGATCCATATGGTCAGGAGAGGCGCTGCCTGCAATGTCGTGCTATTAATCAAGGCACTCTACTATGTCGTCCTGTTCCAAACTGACCTCTGATCTACGTCCCATATTTATTTCACCGATATTGTTTCAGGTTGTCCGACGGAACTCGTCATGCTGTGGTTAGCGTCGCAGTTCCTGTGCTGGCTGTACCCGGTTGAAATCCCGCCACTCGGAAAGAAAATATTATTTACTATTTCTAGAATGTACTGCATGTCTCTAATGATTGATTAATCGATTATTTATCTATATAAATAGCGGAGAACTCCAATCAGGAGGCGTCTATTGTGGGTGTACGCTAATGTTATCAATAAACCGGTGTAAAGTGTTGTCATATAAGCGACCGAGTCTTAGAATTGCAGTTTTCAACTTGACAGTATTTGGTGGAGGCGCCGGGTATACTCAAAAACATCTGCAATTTTGTGGCTCCGATTAGGCTGCGTAAGAACCATTTTTTAGACGGACAAGAACTGCAATACAAAGGGTTTACTCACTACCTATTTCAGTGTCATCAAACAGATGCACATCACACACCCACCGGTGTTCTCGAGTGATGATGGACAGGACCCAAATAATTGGCTGAAAGTATTCGTCCGAGTCGCCAAGTATAATAGGTGATATCACACGATGTGACTGGCGAACATATATTTCTACATGGATGGGACAGCCCAGCAGTGTCTTGAAAACACCGAGGATAAGTTGGATAACTGTGAAAAATTCCAAACCGTATGTTAATGATGACGACAGAAGGGACTTTCGCCAGCCTTCGTCACTGTAAGGGAGGGGTGTAGAGAGAATGGAAAAATTCTCCGGACCGCCCTAAAGAAGAAGAATGACAAGATCAGGATCCAGGACACTGCAGCCGGCTCCAAAGGGAACCTAACAGCGGGTAGCTGTTTTGTCAGGATGGGGAGTAAATCAAGCTAGTCTTCCGATGGAACGCGTGGTGCAATCGTTATTATCGCTTACTGGCGGTTCCCGGTTGAGAAACCGCCACTGGCACAGAATAATTTATTTGTTTGTATGTACTATTTCTAGAATGTTCTATGTGTCTCTTATGATTGATATAAGTTCCAGAAAATTCTTGCTGTGTATAAACAGCGGAGTCATCCAAGCAGCAGGCCGTCTGTTCAGAGTGTGTGCCGTGCGTGTCACAGGGGATCAGTTTCGATTTCCAGAGACAGCGTTTGTCTCGCTCGTCAAATCGAAACGCTATCGGTTCGTTGGATCCCGCTCTCCAATGGCCGAGCTGGTAGGGTAACGTGGGAGGCGAGATAGCAGGGGATTGTGTTGTTGCCAACTAGAGACGGCGAACGTGGGTTTGTTCCGCGCAAGCGCGGGGTGCCCTGACTCTTGCTGTCCCGATTTCGTACAGATTTGAGTGGTGTCTTGCGGAGCTTCTGCAACTCTCTCGAGGCGCTATGTGCACACGACACCGGAGTTCGACTTGTAGTGTATGTGTTACATCCTGAAGGTGTAATGTACCTTCTTGTTGGTATGCTGTTGCTGGCCGCTCACGGCGCATCCTTCCATCCTGATGATGGCAAGTCATTGTGGAACGCCATTCCAGATTGTTAAATTACTCGTTGGTTGTTATAAGATCATTAGCAAGTCTTGAGTAAAGTTACTGTATATAAGACTCTATAGCTACATCACGCTTGCTTTTTGAAGTATGAAATACTGTTGAATTATGTGTTGTGCTGCCTGGTGCTAATCACAGTGTGATTCAGGTTCCGTATAAGGGCCTATAGTCAGAAACTCTGTGTAGAATGTGTTCATGTTCAAGTTGTTTGTGTTACTCGGATGAAAGTTGCTGAGCTCGTGAGGCCTATGTAGTGGAGCTCCGAAGCCGTTCCAAGGAAATTAATTGAAACCTAGCTTCGTACTAATTGTAAGAAGTGAGCGGAGCCTGAAGTTCAGGACTTATAAGTTGCACTGAAGACCTTTCATGCAACGTGTCTTTCAGTCAAGTAAAATTTCCATTTGTTGTGTAACTAGGCTGCGAACTTTGTAACGGTCTTGTACCGAATTGATTCAATCAAATATGTGATTGTATGTATCCTCGCCATCCTGGAGTTTTGCTTTATTCAAAATTTGTTTTGGAAATATAAGAAAAATTAAGTATGGGGTATGCAGGTATTTGCATTTGTTCCTGAGAAGCTTTCATTACTGTTCTACTTCTGTTTTGGGTTAACTTATTCTGTACTGCTAGAGTGTCACCCTTTAGTTGGTTCGCCTGCTATTTTTTAACAATTATTATGTGTGTATTGTGGTTGGTACGAAGCTATTGCAAAGTTGGTTCCTTGTGTTAAAATTAATTGTCCTTGGGAGATTTTACTTACATTTGTTGCCATTACAGGCAACAAGTGTTCATTCTTAATTTATGAGTAGCTGGCATCATTTTGCTATCACTTAAAAAGGTGTCAGTAAGGAGTGTAAGTGAAACTTCCTGGCAGATTAAAATTGTGTGTCGGAACCGGGACTCGAACCTGGGACCTTTGAATTTCGCAGGCAAGCGCTCTACCGCCTGAGCTATCCCGACACGACTGACAATCCCGCCTCACAACCTCACCTCCTACTTTCCAAACTTCACAGAAGCTCTTTGGGAAGTAGGAGGCGAGCTACTGGCGGAAGTAAAGTTGTGAGGTGGGATCGCGAGTTGTGTCGGGATAGCACAGTCGGTAGAGCGCTTGCCCGAGAAAGGCAAAGGTCCCAGTTTCGGATCCCGGTTCCGGCACACATTTTAATCTATCAGGAAGTTTCATATCGGCACACACTCCGCTGCAGAGTGAAAGTTTCATTCAGGAATGGAATTGCCTATTCGCAGCGCGTACATTGTATATGTTCAGTCTTAAAAATTTTAGCACTATTGGAAACTATGTTCTTTTAGTAAAAGTGTGAATAAAATTTTGGTTAAGTACTGTGATTTTGGGGTTAGCACCTACCACAAACATTACAAACCCTACGAGTATTCGTGCTGGATTCGTGCTGTGCCCATAACCCAGAGGTCCGTGGATTGAAACCCAGCTCTGCTACATGAACCATCGGAGGACAAGTGACAGCTGCGTTGATACTTGTACTCTTTTTGCACCACCAACACGATACTACCGCTATCTGCGTCTCTGAATATCGCCTGCCCACGAGTTTTGTGGGCTCACTCCGCCAGTTCTATTCTGAGCTACTTCCACAGCCAGTGAGGCCTTCAGTTCTGTAGACGATGGAAAACATGAGGGTTTATTTCCGTTAACTCCATCACGCTGGCACTGGTAGTATTTATGATATTAACGGCCAAATAAAACAGTTGTGGTCCGCCTTGCCTCAGGAGTAGTTATAAAGGATTTATGACGTACTTCCGGACAAGGGCAGGTATCAATGGTAAAGCGGGTTGGGGGGGGGGGGAAGGGGGGGCAGAGTCGGGAGGACGTCATACTCTTTGGTGCATCCATAAATTTGTCTCTAATTTGTAAACTTATTCACTCGCTATTCGTATTCATTACAGTTTCTCCTCGCCTTTTGGCAGACAGCGTATATGCCTGACTTGCTACAGTACATGTTGCAAAGGACAAACAGACAATGTGTAGGGGGAAGGCCTCTTCTGTCAAACATTGGACGATACTTGTCACAAGAATCACATCAAAGGACGTGAACAAATCCGTTAACCTCATGTGAAAGCGAAAGCGGCAGTTGCTGATACAAAGTTGAGAATATGCGGTGATATTCCTCTTTGATTGTCACTCGATACGCAAAAATACGCCTTTAGAAAAAAACATCATCGCGTTTTTTAAAATCATAAAATCCTCGGAACTGACAGCAACAGTTGCAATATTAGATTTACGTAAGAGACTTATGTCACGGATGATAACGCTTCTGTGTGTATCTAGAACGGGAAAACAATTTGAAGTGTCGATGTGGGTGAAATATTTCCAGTTGGTTCTGTTCTCGTGTGATTTCCGAACTGTGCATTACCTGGTACTTTCCTCGCTTCGTGATAATTCCTCCTTATAAGCACAACAGAAATCAATCTCTTTCTTTTTTTTGGGTAATTATTCCCAGTTCTTTGTTACTCTCTTGTTCTTATAATTAGCTACAGAATTTCGTCTGCAACAATTTTTGTCCACCTCACTTTAATAACTTTCTGAAAACCACTGTCATGGTTTGAAATGATATTAGGCTTTTATTATTTTACGCTTTTGGAGGTCTACAGATTTTACAATATATGTAACATATCTGCCTTTGGAGAGGAACTACCCAGTTTTTTAAAAGCTCTCACTATTAGTCTTAGATTGAAATAGAAGCTTTCTGAAAACATCCGCGTGACAAGACTAAAAATTATATCAAAATAACATATAAAACTTTTTACTGCTGTCTCTCTTTATCGTTTTATTCAAAAACACAATGGCAACTCCTATTAACAATATACAAGATATCTCTTGATGGGAGATCTTCAAAAACAGGACAAAAAATAAAGATATTTTCAAGTGACTTTGGGCAACTTATGCTGTTTTGCAACTTAAGAACATAAATCTAGCGACTTACACCCTCCTGTAACATTAACGTAGAAGAAATATGTACTACAGATACAGGGATTAGCGAACATCGAGTTGTAGTAGCGAGACTGAATATCGAAATTCCCAAATGCACCAAAAATAAACGAAAAATATATCTATTCAATAAAGCAGATAAAAATTCGCTTCACGCTTTCCTGAGTGATAGTCTCCAGTCCTTCAAAACTAAAAATGCGAGTGTAGATCAGTTGTGGCTTACATTCAAAGACATAATATCAGTAGCAATCGAGAGATTTATACCAAATAAATTAATAAAAGAGGGGGCTGACCCCCCGTGGTACACAAAACAGGTCAGATCACTGTTGCAGAAACAAAGAAAAACGCATGCAAAATTTAAAAAGACACAGAATCCGCAAGACCGGCAATCTTTTACTGAAACTCGCAACCTAGCGCGGACTTCAATGCGAGAATCTTATAGTTGTTTCCACAACGAAATCCTGTCTCGTAATCTTGCAGAAAATCCAAAGAAATTCTGGTCATATGTGAAGTACACTAGCGGCAAAACACAAACAATACCTTCACTACGCGATACCAATGGTAATACTACCGACGACAGTACTGCTAAGGCAGAATTACTAAACACAGCTTTCCGAAATTCTTTCACCAAAGAAGACGAAGTGAACACTCCAGTATTCAATCCAAGAACAGCTGCCAGCATGCGAAACTTAGAAGTAGATGTTCCTGGAGTAGTAAAACAACTTAAGTCACTAAACAAAAATAAATCTTCCGGGCCAGATTGTATACCAACTAGATTCCTCTCAGAGTATGCTGATGAAATAGCTCCGTACTTAGCTATAATTTACAACCGATCACTCAGCGAAAGATCCGTACCCAAAGACTGGAAAGTTGCCCAAATTACTCCAATATTCAAGAAAGGCAATAGGAGTGATCCCCAAAATTACAGGCCTATCTCATTGACGTCGATTTGCAGTAGGATTTTGGAACATATACTTTGTTCGAATATTATGTACTACCTCGAAGAGAACGACCTATTAACCGATAGTCAGCACGGATTCAGAAAGTATCACTCTTGCGAAACACAGCTTGCCCTTTATTCACATGAAGTGTTAAGTGCCATCCACAGGGAAGCGTTATTGGTCCCCTACTCTTCCTCGTGTTTATAAACGATTTAGGAGATAATCTGAATAGCTCCCTTAGACTGTTCGCGGATGATGCTGTCGTTTATCGGTTAGTGAAGTCAACAGAGGATCAAAAGCAACTGCAAAGCGATTTAGACCAAATTTCTACTTGGTGCGAAAATTGGCAATTGACACTAAATAAAGAAAAGTGTGAAGTAATACACATGACCACTAAAAGAAATCCGCTGAACTTCAATTACGCGATAAATCAGTCAAACCTTAAGGTCGTAAATTCTACCAAATACCTAGGAGTTACAATTACGAACAACTTTGACTGGAGAGAACACATAGAAAATATTGTGGGGAAGGCGAACCAAAGGTTACGTTTCATTGGCAGAACGCTTAGACGATGCACCAGCTCCACCAAAGAGACTGCCTACATCACACTTGTGCGTCCTCTCTTGGAGTACTGTTGCCCCTTGTGGGACCCTCACCAGGTGGGACTGACGGAAGATATTGAGAAGGTTCAGAGAAGGGCAGCTCGTTTTGTTTTATCGCGTTACGGGGGGAAAGCGTCACGGAAATGTTGCACGAATTGGGGTGGAAATCATTAAAAGAAAGACGTTATTCATTGCGGCGTGATCTGTTTGCGAAGTTTCAATCACCGACTTTTAGTTCTGAATGTGAAAATATTTTGCTAGCACCCACCTACTTAGGGAGACATGACCATCCCAATAAAATAAGAGAAATCAGATCGAAAACGGAACGATTTAGGTGTTCTTTCTTCCCGCGCGCTATTAGAGAATGGAACGGCAGAGAAAAGTTATGAAGGTGGTTAATGAACCCTCTGCCAGGCACTTAAATGTGATTTGCAGAGTATCGATGTAGATGTAGATACAGTTACCTTACTGTCATTCGAAACAGTCACTTTCCGTTACTATGCAGCGCTGTGCTCTGCTATACATGTCCTGGAAACTTGGAAATGGGTTCAAAAGCCTAGTCACATTTTGTTTCATGTTAGGAATATCGTCAAATCTCTTTCCTTTCAAAGCGAGTTGCAGTCTGTGAAATAGGAAGAAGTGTGGAGGACTGAGATCCGGCAAGTGTGGTGGATGGTGCAGTTGCACCACAAACTTTTTCGCCAGGAATTGTTTGACACTATTCGCTGTGCATAGGCGAGGACAACTTGAAGATGCATCATACTAGCCGGATCTCAATCCATCAGACATCTTCCTCTTTCCTCTATTCAAACTCGCTTTGAAAGGAAAGAGAGTTTCGGCCTGTTTTGGAATATTGCTGCTCGTTGAGGCGTCCACACTAGGTGGGACTGACGGACGACTTAAATTCAGAGAAGGGCAGCTCGTTTTGTATTATCCCGACGGACATGATACACAGGTTCGGGTGGAAGTCATTAAAAGAAACGCATTATTTGTTGCAGCGAGATCTATTTGCGAAATTTCTTTTATTAACTTTCTATTCAGAATGCGAATATATATCGTTAGCACCCACCTACATGGGGAAAATGATCACAATAATAAAATAACAGAAATGAGATCGAAAACAGGAAGATTTAGGTGTTCTTTTTCCCGCGAGCTATTAGAGAATGGAACTACAGAGAAATATAATGAAACTGGTGACTTGCAGAGTATACACGTAGACGTATATGTGCAGATGTAGACGATATTCATGACATCCGACGAAACTTGACGAGACTTTTGAATACCATTGCAAAGCAAGACTTCCTGTGGATATGTATCGCAGATCTCAGCGGTACATACTTGTGGGAGGTGGCTATTTCGAAGGCCAGGAAAGTAACTGTACTTCATCTGCTTTTATGTCACAAGACAATTCAGCGAATTTTACTGTGAGAGGTTGTACATTTCTCCGGAGACGGTGTTGCATCTCCACACCTTGCATGATCGCATCAGCCACCGCCTTAAGGGTTTCACGTTTTTTGCATTCGTTATTTCGCAACTACAGATCAATAACGAATGGAGAGTTACCTCTTATTGATTTGTTTAGAAATAATACTAATATTTTCTTATTCGATATTATTATTGTTGCATATTTCTTAAAGAGGTAGAATGAGAAGAAAAGTTCCTATAGCTAAATATCTGGAAACTATAATTGTGGAGATATAGACGATGTGTCTTCTCATGCCCATCCGTCCACTACGGTGCAGTAGACACTTTAAGAAGTGCTGCATGTATCATGATACATCGTTCAGCTCCACTTTCAAATTCATTCAGCTGTACATAGATTGAACCATATGCTCCTGACTTCAGCGTACACCACTGTTTTGAAATACCCGCTTCCATATTCAGTCGCGGTGAACGGGATAGGCATGTTGCCTTACCTCCTTATCCAGGCCACTGCCCACGAAATGTTGCGGTGAGGTATTGTTCAAATGTTCAGATGTTTGTACAGCTTATGGGACTTAACTACGGGGTCATCAGTCCCTAAACTTACAAACTACTTATGAACTAATACTAAGAACGGCACAAATATGCATGCCCGAGGGGGAATTCGAACCCCCTATCCTAGTGGCCGTGCAGACCGTGAATGGAGCGCCTCAGTTCCCTCGGCCACCGCAGCCAGCGGTGAGGTATTGTCCCACGATCGGCAGGAAACCATAGCTATTTGTCAGCAACTGGAGTGTTTCCAGTTGTGGGGGTAATTCATCACGCAGGAATGATGTAAACCTGTAATCTTAGACTGACAGTTACGGCACACACAGTAACTGAAGTGAATCTGATTTCTCACTTTCACAATCGAGTATTTGCCTTTGCACAAAAGTGCATAGTGCAGTAGTTTACCGTGCCAACTATTGTAAAACTTGCAAGACTAAATAAAATGCAGTCTGTGATTGCTGTGGAGTTATATCACGGAAGGAATAGCTTTCAAGGATTTTTCTAGCAGTACATATTTGTACCAGTACATATTTGTACACTGTGTACGTAGTTGAGTTGGAATAAGAGTGAGTGTGAGAGTCCTCGCTAGGCGGCTGGTCAAGCGGACGTCCACGTGCCACACAGCGTAACACCACCCCACCGCACCGTACGCTGGTCGCTGAACCATGCCCTGGACTTACGGTAACAAGAGGCGGGCAGGCCCCACTAATCCCCAGCTCAGGACGCCGTGGTTCAACAGACGCGTAGCCAGCCGACCAAGACCGAGCTCCCAGAGGTGCCTCCCGTTCCCTAGAGAAACGTCTGGCTTAACGAACTTTACCGTAGTGGGCCTTATTGTTAATTTTTACACAGCGTTACGGAATACACGAACGAAATAGTGGCACAGGCTGTAAATGTTATCGCTATTTGAGCCTTCGATAACCTTTGTAACAGTCATTTCCAATGTTCAAGTGCCGCGCGGGAGTAGACGAGCGGTCTGGAGCGCCACGTTACGGATCGCGCGGCCTCTGTAGTGGGACGGATTATTGTCTCTACTACTATCTTATGTAAGCTCAGTTTCGCAGAAGATTATGTTTATATTTTATGTTTTTAAATGATTCGTATGTAAATGTTTAATGTTATGGGATTCTTAAAAGATTTTTGTATTTTTCTTGTGTTTCATGTGCTGTGACGGCGATTAAACATATGAGAGCAACATCTCCGACGCCGAGCTCAAGGAATAAACATCTGGCCACTTCAAGTCGCGGGTCGACGGCCACGAGATACAAAAATGCTTGTCTCTGTGGTTATCGTCCCGGATATTAACATTATTATAGAAACTTTCGTGGAAAATCAAAAAGACCATAAAATCAGTCTCTATGTAACTGTCGTTGAGTCATGATCTGTAATGTGAGAGCAATAAATGTCATTGTGTCTCGAATGTTAACCAAGTGTCAACGATAATTATTTTGATATTTATAAAAATTTTACAAGAAATATATTCATTTGTAGGAACTAAATAATTATTTACTGTCAAACTATTTTACGATTAGAAAGAAGACATTTATGGAAAGTTATTTTGTTGGAGAGATAAAGCCAGAAGACTTTTATCAATTTGTAGCAATCGATCACCAGTGAACAGTACTTGTAATATCTGTGTCTATAGCAACCAGAACAACTACGAAATTCTGTTTGACAGTTCGATCTATAAAGGAACTATAAAACATATATTTCAAAGTGACAGTTTAAAGAAGTGCAAACATAATCATATGCTTCTTCTATCTGCGCAACGATCTGTCTTTGAAATTTCACAATACAGGAAGATTATATTAATTGGAATTATTTTTTCTTGTTGACGAGCGGACGACTTTCGGATCCTGAACTCTGACACGGCACAAAAAATTTGGTATTTAGTCCCATGCAAGAAGAGGTCGTACCGCCGCACCTCCCGCGTCGAAGGTTCGAGTCCTCCCTCGGGCATGGATGTACGTGTTGTCCTTGGGTTAGTTTAACTTAGTTTAAGTAGTTTTTAAAACTAGGGACTGATGACCAACATAGTTTTGTCCCATAGAATTCCAAACATTAGAACATTTCTTCAAATGTTTGTTACGCTTAAGGGACTTAACTGCTTAAGGGACTAAACTTACATACTACTTATGAACTACCTTATACTAAAGACGACACAAAATTCCATGTCCGAGAAGGGGGATTCAAACCCCCAACGGGGAAGGGTCTCGCGCATCGTAGCATAGTGCCTCAATGCGCTCGGCCGCTCCGCCGTGGCAACAGGTATTTGACGTGCAGTGTATTAAGAGAATTACGATACACGCAAAAGGATGGAGTAACTCTTTAGGGGTCCATGGAAGTGAATATGCAGTTACCCTTGTGTAATACTAACCTCTGTCCCATCGCTGTTTATATAAACTTTGGCAGAAATTAAATGTCAGAAACGATTTCCTTTCTTTGATCACATCATTGTGTTTTAAAATGCTATTGAACAAAAAAGAATGTGATTATTGATATTTAATTTGTATTGATCACGAATTTTCTGCGTAATATATCAAGGTAACTGATAATCTAATTCGTAGGTAGTAGTATAATGTAATGTCTCTAAATACTTCTGTAATTTCTATTAAAAGTTTTATATATTTTTTTTTCTTTTACAGTAATTCAGTTTGGTAGGTATTTGAGAGACTGAAACCATTAATGAATCTAGGGAGAAAGGGCACAATACACTGTTCGTTTCACGACGGGATTATTAAAATTCAGACTAAAGACAAAATACCGGTTAGAGACCTTTTCGCTTGGTCCACTTTTGCTTTTTCCATAACGTAATGAATGCTAAATGTCCTAATTGTGGAAATTCTAAATTTGAACATAGGACTGCGGCAGCATGTTGAACGCTTGGCGGAAAGCTGCACCTTTTGTATTCAACTACTAACGCATTATTAAATTCTTAATTTCCAAAAATCGCTTTATATTAAAAAAGTGAGCAGGACATTAATCATGTTAAGTATTGGTGATAAAACGTACCACAAAAACGTATGATTGTAAGGCTTCTGCTTCCAGTTAGTAGAACAGTGACTACTGTTTAATATGCAACTGAAAGGTCAATAAGGGTATAACTCATTAAGTCAGACATTAGTCTAGAGCTAGAAACTGTGTATACGACTTAAACCAGTTAAACCCTTCAAAAACAAATAACTTAAACTATAATCTTGCAGGATTAAAGACTGAGGGAACTAAGCAACTTACAACATACTCTACACGTAATTGAAAAACTTTTCCAAACGTGTTCACGCCGACACTCCCCAGAAGATAATGAAAAGAAAAAAAAATGTCACTTACTCTATCTCCACTAGTTATGCAATGAAACTCATAAGCAGAAACCACTTTTTAATTTATCGTTTACCATTAACTACATCAGGAACACGCTATGTAGACTGTATCCACGATTACCATGCATGTATCTAAAAAAAATTGTATAGCTATTTACACAGATATTTGCTATAAGTAAAAATCTGGCTTTCTTTAACGTGGAAAGCAAATCCCCCGAGCTTTTCTTACCCATTGTTTCAAGCTGCTTTCTTAACGGGCTGCAGTAGTGAGTTTCTGGTGGTGGTGGCGGCGTCTATTGGTTACCGGTAAAAATGCATTCCTGCAGGACGGTCGGTCACTTACGTATTATTCAGAGCCTGGTAGATTTTACATTTCTTTCTCTTTTCCTTATTTATTAATCAAGAAACGTTTCGTATCAATCTTGTAATTGTATCTAATTATTTGCATTGCCATGCACGGATCCACATTAAAGTGGATCTTTTGCTCAGTGTCCATGCATAGATTCTGTTGTTCTACATTTCGATGATTGGAGATCAAAACTGCAGTTTGTGACGAATATTCAAACATTCATGGCGTATCTGGCTTAAACTACTGGCTCATTGCAATGTTATTCACAAACTACTGTGTTGATCTAAGATACACGCCATGTTGAGTCTTCAAGGCTTTAATATTTGTAATTACGGATATGGTGTCTGTTCTGTTTCGGAAAATATATCAATAATTGTATATATGGTGCCAACAGGCAAATGACAATTTAATTACAATGTATTTCACTGTACTGTTTAAAAAAATGTTCAAATGTTTGTAGAACTTATGGGACTTAACTACGGGGTCATCAGTCGCTAAGCTTAAAAACTACTTACGAACTAGCTAAGGACGGCACAAATATCCATGCCCGAGGGGGGGATTCGAACCCCCGACCGTAGTGACCGTGCAGACCGTGACTGGAGCGCCTCAGTCTCCTCGGCCACCGCGGCCGGCCTGTTTTTAAAGAAAACGCCTTTTGCTACTGCAAATGAAGGGTTTTTATTTTTATAATTCACCCATACGCGTGTCGCCTTTGTCACAAGGCATCATCAGCGGGTGTCCTCAAATATTTACATGTTTCTGTTTACACATAAAGGTGAGGTTTTTTATATATGTACAAAACATTTCGTTTCTGATTCAAAACAGTTCGTTGTTTGCTATAAAATGGTGTACATACAGCACTTGCTACTCAATATCAGTCTCTTTCTGGCAACCAGGTCGAAAGGTTTCACTGTTTTCTGAAGAACGTCGCATTTTTCTGTTTCCACTGTCATCTGCTGCCATGCTGTGTCCACTGTAGTTTGTTTTGTAATATTGCCAACATTTTCAGCTTATTTGAAATTCAAATATTTCATTGCAAGTGTATCTTTGTGTGTGTGTGTGTTTGTATTCTATTTTTTTATCTGTGTGTGTGTGTGTGGGGCCGGGGGGGGGGGGGCGGGATGGGCGAGAATTGTGGGATTGTGATTATGTGTTGGGAAGTTTGGCTATCATATGGTCAATCAGTGAGAACAGTGATTGATTAGTCAGGTTTATTTCGTAATTTAGTTGCAACTTCTTCTCAGCTTTTGTTTTATATATGTTATAATTTTTTTTGTAATGCTAGATTTTTTCATTATTTATTCTAATTATTTTCATGTCTTTTTCTATTGTGATTGTGTTCTGGTTATATTCTTTCAGATGTTCTGCAAAAGTGGAGTGGTTTGTCTCGTATTTCCATGCCCTGATATGTTCTTCGTATCAGGTATCAAATGTTCTGCTGGTTTGTCCTACATACCTTCCATCACATGAGTTGCATTGTAGTTGGTATATTCCAGCTCTTTCGTAGATATCTGAGCCTTTTTATTCTTTTTATTTTTGAGATGTATTTTTGGATTGGGTTGTCTGAGAGCTATTTTTATGCCTTGTCTTTTGAAAACATTTGTTATTTTATGTTTGTATGTCATTGTGTACGATCTTGAATTTTCTTTTTTGTTCTTTGTAATGCAGTTTGTATTGTGTGTGTTTGTGTGCTGTTTTGCTGTGTTGTTTTTTGTGGATCTGCATGTTTGGTGTTTTTTGCCCGAATCTTTTTCTTTTTTTAATTTTCTGGATTTAATTTTTCTACTATATTGCTATTGTAGCCATTGTTTGTTGCTATTTGTGTGATGATGTCTAGTTCCTTTTGGTAAATTTCTTTGCTGAGTGGCACTATGTTGAGTCTGTGGAGCATTTATCTGATTGCTGATTGTTTTTGTGAAGGTGTGGGATTTGAGGTCTGGTGTATAATCATATCAGTTTGTTGTCGGTTTACGGTTTACGGTAAATGTTTGATCGTTATATCCAAGAAGTTTATTTGGTTGTTATGTTCTTTTTCTATTGTGAATATTATTTTTTGTGTATGGCGTTTATATCTGCATGGAGCTGGTCTATTCTTTCCGGAGGTTGACCAATTAGGCAGAGGATATCATCCATGTGCCTTATCCAGAAGAGTATTTTATAGTTTCTTGTGGTAACTTTTTAAAAATCATGCTTTCTACATCGTTCATAAAAATAATGGCGGGGTTCCTAACACTGGTGATCCCATCGGTAACCCTTCGTCTAGGGAATATTCATTATTAAATTGAAAATAGTTTTGTTTGGTTATCAATTTTAGCAATGAGTGTCGTCTCTGTTCATCTGGTAGTTGGCTGTTTTCTTTTAGATTTTGTTCTACGATATTGTTTCATCTACTGGTATATTAGTGTACATATTTTCTATGTCAGAGGAAAGAAGGGTAGCTGAGTCAGGGATTCTTGTTTCATTTATGAGTTTTATTTAGTGTGAGATGTTGTTGATGGTCTTTCATTTGGTAGTTTTTCTGGTAGTACTTTCAGCATGTGTCTTGCAAGTTTAAAGTGGGAGCATTTTTGAAATTCACAATGGGCCGTGACGGGATATTTGGTTTATGTACCTTTGGTTGGCGTCGGAGGTTTGGTGCAGTGGGATTATTCCGAATTAATTTTCTTTTTTCTGTGTCACCCAGTTTGTAGTCTATAGCTTTTAAGGTGTTTTTTACTTTTGTCTAAAATCTGTTTGTTGGGTCTGATTTTAATTTTTCAATATTACTTTGAGAAATTAAATCATTTGTTTTCTCAATTACTGTTGTTTATCCATCAAAACGACTGTGCCTCCCTTGTCTGCCTTGGAAATGATGACTTCTCTTGGAGTTTTTCTTTAGTTTTTTGATTGTAATGGAATCATGACTTTTTTGTTTTTGTTGTTCTGTTGTTTCATGTCTGTTATGATTTTTATGTATTTTTCATTTCTTTCTTCACGTTTTAAAACAGCTTCTGATTGTATTATAAAGGTCTTCTATGTATTCGTCATTCATATTTGTGTTGGTACTGTACTTCAATCCTTTCTCTAACAGCTCTTTTTCATTGTCAATTAGTTGTGTGTTTGTGAGGTTCATTAGTCTTGGGTAAAATTGGTGTGTGTATCTTGGTTATTTACAGTTATCATTTTTGTACAGTGTTTCTTCTCTTATGAGCTTTGTTATCTTTTTCGTGTTTTTCCGCAATTTCTTTTACAGCAGTGTCTGTGTAACGTTCGACCTTGTTGACCAGATCTGAGAAAACAGCCCCATTGTTAATGTTCTTTGCTAGCTGTGCATGTGTGTTGAATAATTTTCAAGATACAGTTTGTTTCTTTGAGCACAAGAATTTAACCATACTTTTTGTGCTGTTTGCTTGGCTTTATGAGCACGACGAACTGTTTTCAATCTTTACATTGATGTAGTTAGGTACAAGGTTATTGGACTGATAAAAATTGTTAAATTTTATATGCTGTATAGTTTTATGGATGTTGAGATGTAATCTTCTGAATCTGTGGTAGAGGCCAACTGGAAATGCCTGGGATGGCTTGTTTAATATATTGCTTATAGTTGCCATTTGAGCAGCACCTGAGTAAAATGTATTCCACTGTACTGTTATTAAAGAAAACGCCATTTGTTACTGCAAATGAAGGGTTTTTAATTTTATGATTCACCCATGCGTGTTTCGCCTTTGTCACAAGGCATCCTCAGTGGGTGTCTTGAAATATTTACATGTTTCTGTTTACACATAGTTAGGTTTTTTTCATAGGCACAAAACATTTCGTTTCTGATTAAAAACAGTTGTTTGCTATAAAATGGTGTACTTACAGCACTTGCTACTCCATATCAGTTTCTTTCCGGCAACCAGGTCAAGGGATCCACTATCTTCTGAAATACTTACGCATTAATACGCTCAATTTCTTGTGGAAATCCAGTATTGGTTGCGAGCAAGTGGAACTAACAGCAGGGGCACTACCAACGTTGTATGCTATAAGTTAATAATTTGCGTTGGAAGTGTGCCTGGAACACCTAATTATCTAGTCTGCTCCGGGCAGTGTAGCGGTGCGGAAGGTACTGTTTACCTCCACGCTACAGCACGTGTTACGCGGTTGTTTACCCTCGCAGCGCTTCTTGCTTGTATTACACTTACCGCAAAAGCACACTAAAGTTCACAATGTCAGGAGCCCGGTTGACGGTGCCCAACACGTGCAGGCCCATTTATCAAGCGCCTCTGAAATACAGTAATGATCTGAATATTCGGATGCTAATATCTCCCGAGGCGCGAGAATGGATACCGTGATGTGAGCAGCTACACACGTATCATCTGTTACTGGATCTGGTCTCTTTCCGTGAGGAGACGACATACGAACTGCATCTTCACCAGATGAAGAAATGCCACAAGCTGGCATGATTAAGAGGCAGGAAAGACGCAGTGCCCGACGACTTCCTAGGGATATGAAACCCCGGGGGAACGTACAGGCTTACAGAACTGTCACCATCAATTTAAATACCATTGGCTTCTACCCAAAGATTCAAATGTGAGACACGAAACAATCCGAGCTGCAGCCATGAACTTTCTGCGCCTCCTTCAGACCACCAGGACGGGAATTCGAAGTCAGTTGTAGCAGTCTATGGACATGTTACAAAAGTTGAAATTCGTCAATATCTATATGTCATTCCGCATAATACATCTTGCACAATTTTCACCTGTCTCTAGAGTGATGGTACGTCAGTTATTTTGTCAGTACCAGTCACATATCGAAGGTCAAGAGGGAGTGTAGCCCCTACATCATGCCAGACACCGATTTCCCTGGTCCACATAGCACCGGCTTTATCACATATCGATTTCTTTTTTCTCGAATATATTTACATCAATCATGACTTCCCTCGTACCACAGCTCCCACTACGCGCGATGTTCACCACCTGTTACTGCCTACGCCGTCGAAGGGCGTCAACCAGTGGTTACGTGGTCGATGGTGCGGTACTCAGTGCATCAACCAAACTTCACCACAGAAACGAGCGCCACTTGACATTTCGTCGCCAACGGTAAGTATCCAACGCATGAAAACAATCTCCACGCCGTCTCCCAGGCGGACACCCAGCTCTGCTGAAGTGTAATGTGGACGACAACGACGAATACAGCATCTTATCTGTGGCGAGGCGGCGATATTAATAATAACTCTTTATCTACGGCTGCCAACATACTTCATTACCACCAAGATGATACTCCATCCGGAGTGACGTATTTTCAACCGCCTAAAGCCTAAAATGCACGCAGATCGATTTCTGGACTTTTTTCTAACATGACATCACATTGTGGGACTGCATGCCAAATAGCGGTTCATATTTGCTAACTATTTAGGAATCATTTTTACCAATCCGTTCCTCACTTGCGACCTTCCCGGTGATCACAGCTGAAAGGTGCAGAGTTGCGGCATCCTTTTAATTACCTTGGAGGGCAGCGGCGGAGCGGCGGAGTGCATTGAGGCGGTATGCTAAGACGCGCGAGGCCGTTCACCATCGGGGGTTCGAATCCCCCCTCGGGAATGGCTGTTTGTGTCGTTTCTAGTATAAGGTACTTCACATGTAGTTCGTAAGTTTAGGGACTGATGACCCCCGCAGTTAAGTCCCTTGAGCTTTACAAACATTTGAAATTATCTTGGAGGCATCTAACCTGTTTTCTATGCTAACCAAGAAATTGTTATATTACTTCTGTCACGACTTATACAAATCACATTCAAATCTATGAAACGAGCGGTAGAACGACACGACCAATTGGGGATCCTTCCAGGTGATCACCCATTACTAAATACTTAAGCAACACATCAAGGATATCCCGCAGCTCGGTCGACCGTGTAAGAGACGCCAATTAACATGCATGCGAATTCCAACCCATCTAGAACCGGGAGGAATAATTCTTTACGGAAACGTGTAGCAGGGTGCCCATTGCAAACAGTGGGAATCGAAGGACTCTGTTATCTGAAACCCCGAGTAGAAACCACTCTTCTGTCGTCCTTCTAGAAGTGTATATTCAGTTCGGTTTATTTAAATAAAACAAACGCTGCAAAGACGCATTCCGTTTTCGGATTGTGCTGTAAATTTATTCTATGCACACTGTGTTCTCCAAAATGTTTAAATGTTTGTAAATCTATCGGACCAAACTGCGTGGTCATCAGTCCGTAGCTTACAAACCACTTAAACCTAGGTAAACTAACCTAAGGACAACACACACACACACACACACACACACACCCATGCCCCAGGGAGGACTCGAACCTCCACGGCGAGCAACCACGCGCTCCGCGGCGACACGCTTTAGACCGCTCGGCTCCTCCGCCGCGGCTGTGTTCTCCCAGTGAATCCAATGACCTGAAGGGGAAAAATTATAATAAATAAATAAATAAATGAAAATTCAACATTTCTACACCTGAAACGAAGGAAAAAATTTGTTTAAGAACAAAAGAAAATATTAATAGAACAAAAATCAATAAAAATATTTAAAAAATCGGTTAAGGGGAAATTTGGTTAAGGTAACAAAAACAATAATAATAAAATTAAAAAGAATATAAAGGAAAGAATAAAAGTAAGGCGACCGCTGGCAAAAAGTGGGAAATCCAGGTTCGAATCCTGATCCAGCACAAATTTTCAATTTTGATTTATTTCCATGCCCTGAAATGGTTTTCTGCTGAGACAAATACACATCGGACTTTTGTACTCACAATACAGAATGTACTTCTATTACGTCATAGAGAAAGTTTAAGAATGTATTACAAACACTATAACAAAAAAAAAAAAAAAAAAAAAAAAAAAAAGAAAAGAATATTATTGTACAGGATAGAAAGTTTACGGTCGTAGAGGTACACGGTGCCAACGTTGGCAGCAAACGTTGAATGTTATTTAAAAACCTAATCGTATAGAAGGAGGGGGAATAATCCTTTATGTTGACCATGAAATAAATAATTCTGTTCCTTCTCTAACGTTGACAGGTTTTTGTATGAAACAGTACCTTTGTCTTGTCAGTAATTTAATAATCCATTTAAGCAAACGTTTCGTTGCCAACATTAGCACACTACGCCGCCGCAGCCGTAAGTAAAATTTACCTAGTATTCTATGTAAGTTATGTTATAGTCTCTTACAGATAAGCGTCAATATTGGCGTTTAGTAATAACAAATTCAACTGAGAATGTATTTTGTGATAAAATATCATGTACCTTTCTTTAAAATTGAGTACTATAAGTTATGACTTCGAATTATCCCAAATAACATTCATCGGTAGTTGCCTGTATCAGTACAGTACGCTTCCACAACCGTAACTAAACTTTATATTTTCCGTTTTACTGTTTGTAATACTTTCTCGCAGTACCATAATAGAAGTATCTACAACAATTTGTGTAATGTCAGTAAAACTTTTGATGTGGTGCATTTCTCAATATACTATATACGACAAACATATTGCACTCTAAAAACTGTATGTTCTGTGATGTTTTCTGTTTTATGATATTTTGCGGCTGCTACTTCCCTACAGACTTCTCTGTAGTACATTCAAAAGAGCTAAACAAAATCTTACGTTCGCATATCACAGACGATTTTTACTATTAAATATTGCTTCAAGTCATAATAATAAATAATATTTACTTACAATACACAACAATGCGCTCTTCGGGGTTCCCAGTTTTTGCGCCGACATTTAATGATCCAGTTTTTTCATCTCTCAGAATCTTCGGGGAATTATTCTGTAGCCACCTCTGGAATTATATGCGCAGTTAATGACAGCACAACCACCCATTTTAGCTTACGAGCTACGGGAATGAAAATGGCGGATACATCAGCTCGTACTAATAGGAGACTTAAGATAGACACTCCGTAGACCACGCAAGTCCATACAGAGTAACTGGCCTGGGCTGCTCACGGAGGGACTAATTCTGATCCATTATAACGCACGTTGATACGTCTCTAGGGTCACACAAAGTGTACTAGCGATGTTGAAGTGGAAGCTACTAGAGCATTGCCTACAGGCCTGACATGTCACTCTGTGACTTCGTTCTGTTTGGTGCGCTAAAGAAACATCTCGAAGGGAAGTTCTTCAGTTCGAACGACGAACTGAATGACATAGTATAAGACTGGCTCTTGTCACAGCCACAAGAATTCAGGGAACGGGAAATCGTTCGGCTCGTTAAACAGTGGGATAGTTGTTCCCAGGCCTTTGGGGATTATTTTTAATAAAGACTTCAATTATACACACAGCGTCATTTCACACCTTTTCATCTGAACACCCCTCATGCTTCTCATTTTATTTACGGGAAGATATTCTGTGTTAATCTACAGAACAAACGGTACAATTTTCAAACTGCGAAAGTATCCATCTTCGAAAATATGATCACAGACAGTTCGATGATTGCATGATATTCCGAACTGCGTTTTATTTCGCAGACATAGTGAAATGGCGAGATGGGACGTGATTTGTGTTTCTAAAGTGTACCAAAAATGAAAAGTGTGTGCGAGGCCTGGCAAAGTCCCACCCCTTCCATTTATATGTAGGTTCAGATTTACCAGGGATTGGCTGACTCATTGCAGTGCAGTAAAAAAAAAAAAAAATAATAATAAATAAATAAATAAATAAAAATTCCTGTAACGTTAAGTATGTTACTTTGTTCATTTCCCTACTCTGAAAAAGAATTAAAAATGTTTTTCCTTAAAGATTATTCGCGCAGATCAACTATTCTACGTAAAATATTGTATCAAAGTTCTCTGTAGACTGCTTGCATTCATTCATGAATGAAAGGCATTGTCAATGTTTCCACCAATATGTATGGACACTAAATATCATATTCATCTATGTCAATGCTTTCTTTTAATTTTCTGTCCATCTTTTCGTCAAACTGTTTAAATGTTACAACGTCTCTTTCGACTAGTTTAAGGTCTCTTTCGTTAAATAGAATGTCGAAATTTTTTATTAATTTCCA
The DNA here is from genome assembly GCA_026315105.1 of Locusta migratoria. NCBI lineage: Eukaryota > Metazoa > Arthropoda > Insecta > Orthoptera > Acrididae > Locusta > Locusta migratoria. Next base: position 434,950,967 of record CM048747.1, read on the forward strand.
CAAGTATATTGGCAAACTGTTATAAGTTGGATCGTGTTTGTCTAAAATTTACAACACATGGAATTCTATTACATTATCGACCCAAAACATACAATATTAGTATTGTAAAGATTCGTCACTGTCTAAGCAGCAAATCTGCTGCCATTGAGAATCTCGTGGTTTGTATCGTCTGTGCCTTCCATTTCCTAAACTTTTCCTTGTGTATCGTTTTGACCATATTTGCATGTTAACAAAATTAAAAATGGTATCTGCTCCCATCATATTCAAAATTAATGGAATAATATTTCATGCAGCACATCCGATTCGCAAGACAAAGTTGAGATGTATAAGACAGTCGCTCAAGGACAAATATTTTTAAAGCTACTAAGTGTCCATCTTGTCGTAGTGAGCGTGAAAGCGGCCATGTATGACAACTTCCAATAATAAATAATTGACACAATAATTACAATTTTTTAATTAAAATAATGTTTAGTAACAGGAGTTCAAAAATTTTCGTGAAACTTGTCAATCATGTGTTCCGAAAGACGCCACTGGTGTTCTTCACTTTTTTTTTTCGTCAGTGGCGGGGTCTGCTGTTTCTCAGCTATGAAATCCTCTCTGAAATAATGGATCTTGTAGAATGTGAAGCCTAGGCTGGGGTAAATGCATGGCATTAGTTTCTCATTATGGTGCATTTCAGTTGAGAACCCAGCGGCAAATTAAAATAATAATAATATTTTTATCTCGTACTCTATACTAAAAAATAAAAAGACTTGAATTTGCACTTGTACGGTTGACTCCTCGAACATGAAACCAACATACTCTATTCAAAATACTAATATAATTAGTATTATATTATTAATATTAATAAAATTATGAAAGGACCGAATTACTTCGCAAATGAAAGGCTCTTGTACACAACGTAATAAGATACATTTCAATTACGTGGTGTCGTGCAGTGGCATAGTTAATGGATAATTGCAAAACAAGCGAATTAACACAAAAATTTACTTTTGAATAATAAAATCACTCTCGTGCTTTCATAGCGTCGGCTGAGGAAATCAACAGTTAAAGTGCCTGTGACCGATTTATGACCGAATTGACCACGGCTAGCTCAAAAGCAATGAAATTGTGATAAATCTGCTAAGGATCTCAGGCAAGTGATAAGCGGAACACAAACTGTTCACTTTAGAAATCATAAAATGAAGTTACCTGAAATTTCTGCTCCAGTGATTAGTCTCGGCTTACTCTATTATGGCGGATATAGTACATCACGTTTGTATTCTGAAATATAAACATTAATTAGTTAAATGGATATTGGTGGAAAAAGAACCATAGTTACCTTTCGTACACGTTTGGAGTGAATTATTTACGTTATTATGATGTTTCAACTACATATTACTCGTTTTATAAATTCGACCCATCTTATCCACACCGTGACCTAACAATTCGAAGGCTAACGAGAGAGAGAGAGAGAGAGAGAGAGAGAGAGAGAGAGAGAGAGAGAGAGAGAGAGAGAGAGAGATCCTGGCAGTTATATGAATTGAAGGCTCCGAATTGCAAACAAATGAAGAGCGCAATGACCTCTATACTATCCAGATAATGAATTTCATCTGTCTGCACGTGGCAGCCATATATGTTCATATTTAGTTTATTGTGAATTTCAAATAATGCTGCTATGAAATGTTAATAGAATACATAAAGAAAATATTTCTAGATTCGGCTCCCATAGCAGCATATTATAGAGCATATTGACAATATGTTCGAAACAAGAAGTAATAAAGCAGTTCATATCACGTACAGACTGATGGAAATTCTTTTGCCAAATTTAAAGAATACTGGAAATTCAATATGACATGCAGAACATATAACTCAGCATTTACATTGCGGTTTTGTACTCAGAGACTGGAGTTAAACATCCAGGTTGTATAGATATCACTGGATGAGTGATAATTCTTCTTTTATTTGCCAAATACTGATATATTTTAATTAAATAGTCTTTGCATTCATGTATGTTTTATATGTTGGTAATTATCTCTAAAATAGTTTGTTGCTGATTTGGTATAGTCTGCGTGCTACACGTAACTTCAGAACTGTTATACTATCACTCCACACTTTTTTGTACCATATCTGGAAAATTAATATCCTTCTTTTCTTTTTATCTGCTATTCCGGGTGTAGTGGACCTGTACAGTTGGTAAACCGGAACAGAAGAGAATCCCCGCGGTGGAATAGCCGAGCGTTCTTAGGGGCTTTGCTGCAGAGCGCGTGGTTGTTCGCCGTCGGAGGTTCGAGTCCTCCCTTCGGTACGCGCGCGCGCGCGCGCGTGTGTGTGTGTGTGTGTGTGTGTGCCTGTATGTGTGTTGTCTTTAGTTTAGTATAAATTATTTTCAGTAGTTTGTAAGCTTAGGGTCTAATAACCAAAGAAGTCCCAAATATTTACGAGCATTTGATTTCTTAAAAGTGAATTGAAACATTTGAGGTTTTATATTACAGACAAGAGTGGAAAATTAAGGATAACGTAGGAGGAGTTTCTCCGTATAGTCAAGGAACATGATGATTTGACATGTGTTAGCGTACATGGGAATAACCTTCATGGCTCAAGATCTGTTGTATGAGAAGACAAAGGTTGCTGTACGTCCTGGGAATTATTGAGAACATAGGCTGCAAATGCTAGACTGAGGATTTCGTGTCGTTCTGCGTTACACCAGTTATAAGACTTATGGCAAGAAAAATTTCAAAAAACGTTCTTAGAAGAAGAGTAATGAACGCATAGATCGATGTTTCTTTCCCTCAGGCATGACTGGTACGCAGCTATTGAAATTGCTCCCTGTCGCCCTGTGTACTGGAACTGCGACGCCTAAAGAGGATCTTTGGTTCTAAAGCAGTACGTCATCTTACCCAGACGGTTCATAAAAACAATTCTCGTGTGGGGAGGAACGTTAACATGTTGGATAAAGATTCTACGATCTTATGTAAAAGGAACTGTATCACCAGGAGATTCAGTGACTTTCTCAGTCACTACGGGGCCGACCAGAAGTCATTTTTGATGGCTCCTCACACCAGAATGTCTCATCAAACACGGCATCTCTCTTGCCAGATAACCGTTTGACGATTATCATTGGGGGAGTTCAGAATCAGACGCCATCACTGGAAAAATCATCAGCAATTAACGCTTCCCAGTCACAGAACCTCTCAGAAGGGAATCGTTTGCATATAAATTAGCCTACTCAAAGGACTGTAACTAAGTAGCCCAGCTATTGCTGGTCTCAGAACAGTGGTGAGGAAAGACATGAAACTTTGCAGGTTTCCACTACCTGTTATGAATGGCAGACATAGAAGGGAAAGGGCTTACTGTGTATATGGTACTCAATATGGCGATTGTCTCTTGTAATGCGACGACGAATGAGTTGACGAACCGGAACCTTGACGATGAGTGTGCCTGCCATCACATTTACTTTGATTAGGGACACATTTGATTTTTAATGCCCCGAATCGCACAAAGCAATATTTTGAATAACTCGAGACCATAAAAAACCAGTGGTTCCATGCGATAAGTTGTATTTTATCACAAATGACATTTTAACAGAGAGAAACGCCATAACAAATCGCTGCCTGAGGAAAATTATACGTAATTAAATGACGTCACTGCATCATTCCATTTATAGCCAATAATACAAAAACGCTCTTCTAAAATTACAATACGTAAAACACACAAATCCTACATACCCACTGCTATTTATATTACACCTTAATGTTCAGATGCAAGATATCGATGAAGAGGTATCAACAAAGTGTAACTGAACAATGTTACGTGTTTTACAAGTAGATATAACTTTCGCATTCAAACGCAACACTTGTTACAATTTCAAATAATAATGTAGGTACGTCACTGTCATAACCTGCTTTTCGCAAAGCATTTTGTAACGTAGTCCATACTTTGTCGTGGAACATTTATTATAAATTGGATTGGTAATGAAACACTCTTTCACTATCGAAATTCCGCAAATTCATGTCAACGAATAATTGACGCACGGCCAGATATGTGTAAGACATGTGTGGTTTGAGCTATTATAACATAATTAGTTTCGTGAGGAGGCTTTTGGTACGGTTGATTGAAAATGTAATGACGCACTGACTTCATTAAATTACCTATAATTTTCATACTATAGTACTGATATTTTTTAACTTATTTATATCTATTAACATGTCACTTGTGGTAGACTGGAACGTTATGCATGTAAATGAAACATCATTGTTTTATGTTAGAATGTTGTTATAAGCATGATTTTGTGCTATCTGGGCCGGCTGAAGTGAAATAAGTGCATTTTCAGAAAAAAAAAAAAAAAACCATGAGCCCACTATCACAACCAAATGCCCCGCACAATTAGATTATCCAGGCAAACGAATACCTATAATGGTGCCGATTACACACATTCATATGACAAAAAAATAAAGAGTGAATCAGACAATCACCTGAGTTCCGACATTGTTCCTGCCTGTAATTTACCATATGAGGCCGGGTAACGGCACTGAACTCGAGCAATAAGACACCCTGTTCCCATTCCAACAGCTGCTAAGATCCACAACTCTAATAAATCATTATATCAGCCATCCTGCGCCGGTTATTTGTTTGATGCTAGATCCAAATGTCTGAATTCGTCAAAATGACAATTATTGCTTTTCACGTTGTCTGTAATCTCCCAACATGTCAAACCAATTGAAATTTTACGGAGAAGCTTTACTGTTTTCGTTGATTTAATTTTTTTAACAGAGCAATTTTACTATTTTAAATTGAAATCCCAGTGTATAGCTGTTATAAACGATACCACGTGAATACCGGTTATACAGGTCTCAAATATCAGTTCCCATAAAGCTGTCGGTTTTTCCAATCCCTTCAAATGTTCAAATGTTTGTAGAACGTATGGGACTTAACTACGGGGTCATCAGTCCCTAAGCTTACAAACTACTTATGAACTAACTAAGACTAAGGACGGCACAAATATCCATGCCCGAGGGGGGATTCGAACCCCCGTCCGTAGTGGCCGTGCAGACCGTGACTGGAGCGCCTCAGTTTCCTCGGCCACCGCGGCCGGCACCAATACCTTCTCCGACATAATTTACATAAATGGTATGATAAAGAGAATGGTAAATGAAATATCTGCCCTCCATAAAACGCAGACATTGCCATGCTTGGTTGGCTTGTATAGTTGCAGAGCCAACAGTCTGGATGATGAAGTGCCCTTGTAACATCACTAACGTGGCTTTGTTAAACAGTTACTCCCAACGGCTGAAAACAAGGGGAAACTACAGCCGTTACTTATTCCGGGGACATTCAGCACTAATGTGTGAATGTATGATGATGTTTTGCTCTCGGATAAAATATTACGGATCTTCGGGCGAGGACTATTCAGGATGATGTCGTCATGAGGAGAATCCGGAATTATACGACTCGGAGCGTGTAATGTTAGATCCCTTAATCGGGTATGGAGGTTAGAAATAAAAAAAAAAAGGGAAATATATAGGTCGAAATTAGTTACAATGGAGACTAGTCACGTTCGGTATAAAGATGAACATGATTTCTGGCCATAAATTCAAAATCAGTCAGGGGTACACATGAGTATGTCTAATTATGAATAAGAAAATAGGAATGCGGGTAAGTTAGTAAGTACAGCACAATTATCAAGAGTAGTACGAAGCCAACACCCATCACAGAAATATATGTTTATATGCCGATGATGAGGAATTCGAAGATATGTATGAGGAAGTATAGGAAATTATTCAGGCAATTAAGGGAGAATATATTTTGATTGCGATTGGAGAATGAAATCCGGTAGTAGGAAGAGAAAATGGAAGGTGACTGTGGAAAAGAAATGAAAGAGGAATTTGGACAGAGTGGAAGAGATCAGGAGGTACCGAAAATTACCAGATTGATTTCATAATGGGGAAATATTGATTTAGGATTCAGATTATAAACTGGGGAAGATAGGCAGATAGAACCACGAGTTCGAGAGTTTCTGAGGGTGGTTTAGGCAACAATTGATGGAAACGGGAGAAAATAACATAGTAGAAGACGATTTGGTATCTTTGTTAGGTGAAATAGTAAACGCAGCAGGAGACAAAAAGGGTAGAAAGCTAAGAATTGGAAAAAAGTGGGTTATCACATGAGATAGTATTTGTTGAAAGAATAAATAATAAAAATACAGTAAAGTTGAGAAGAGACGTCTAAATATTGAGTTAGACAAGCAGTGCAAAACTGCTAAGAGGAGTGACTAGAGGGAAAATGTAAGCCTGTAGAAGAAAGTATATCCTGATAAAATGTAGATACTACCTACACGAAAATAAAACAGACGTGCGGAGACCAGAAAAACAGTTTATGAGTATCAAGAATTCAGATGGAGAAGAAGTTCTGAGCAACGAAGGAAAGGCTTAAGGGTGGAAAGAATATGTGGGAGGGGGGGGGGGGTGGTTCTATGAGGTAAACAAACTTCGAGACAATATTGTAAGAAGGAAAGAGGAAGTAGAGGAAGATGAGTTAGGAACTACTACACTGAGAAAAGAATTTCACAGAGCACAGAAAGTCGAAAGAAGGGCCCTATATTAAACAAAAATCACTCAGAAGTACTAAAGTCTCATCTAGTCCCATCAATGAGGAAACTATTCCATCTGATGTGCAAGATATACGAGACAAGCGAAAACCCCTCAGACTTTAAAAAAAAGAAAGGAGGCGCTGTTCGGTTTCAAAATTGCAAGCAAATCAGTTTAATAAGTTATTGTTACAGAATTCTAACATGATTGTTTACGGAAGAATGGAAATACTGGTAGAAGCCGACCTCAGTAAGGTCAGGAAGATCAGCTTGGATATAGGAGAAATGTAGGAAGATATGTGGCAATACATTATGACTTAGAAGATAAGGAGAGGTAAACCTACATTTCTAGCTTTTGTAGATTGAAAAAAAAAAAAAAAAAAAAAAAAAAAATTGAGAGTGTTAACTCAAATACAGTCTTGAATTCTGAATTCAGTAGGGGTAAAATACAGGGAACGGAATGTTAAAGTTGTACAGAAACCAAACAGCAGTTATAAAGAGTGGAAGGGTATGAAAGGGAAGGGAGTGATAAAGGGTTATAGCCTTTCGCCGATGCTGTTCAGTCTGTACATTGATCAAACTGCGAAGGGAATCATGAAGAAATTTGGAGAAGGAGTGAAAGTTCAGGATGAAGAAATCAAAAAATTACGGTTTGCTGATGACATTGTAAGAACAAAACAAGCGTAATGAAATGTATGTAAAAATTCAGGCTATTCTGAAGGAATCAGATTTGGTAACGAGAAAGTAAAAATAGTAGACAAGGTTTAATATTTTTGCAGGAAAATTACTTATGATAGACGCAGTACAGAGGATATAAAATGCAGAATGGCAATGAGAAGAAAAGAGTTTCAGTAAAATAGAAAGTTGTTAACGTGGAATATTAATTCACGGGTGTTTCCCGAAGGCGTTGTGTGGAGTGTTGCTTGTACGGGAGTGAAACATGGAGAATTAATAGTCCAGACAAGAAGTGGTGAAATAAAGTGCTTCAGGTGAACAGTGAAGATAATTTTGGTAGATAATGAGAAGGTACTTAGCAGAATTAGGGATGAAGTGAATTTTTAGAAAACATAAACTAAAAAAAGGTCCTATTTGTAAGACACTCTCTTCGACATCAAGGAATTGTGAATTGAGCAATGGAGGAAGTGTGTAGGGTAAGTATCACAGAGAGACTAAGAGACGAAAATAGCAAGCAGGTTCCAATTGACGTGGGTTACCGTTGTTATGCGGAGATGAGGAGGCTTTGCACAGGATAGAATAAGATGCAATGGTGTATCACACCAGTTTCTCGATTGAACAACAATAACAACAACAAATGGAAAAATACAGGCATTAAATGATTTTTGTGCAATTGTGAGAAACGTAATTTGGAGTTGGCGGTATCGTAGCGCTGCAGAATGCATACCTGTAAAAACGTATCAATGTGTCCCACTGGACGTCCACAATTGACAAGGAAAGTACTTGCGCTCGAACAAACACATATACATGAAAATCGTACGAGATATAATGTAAAGATCCCTTATTGCACTAGTGACACTTCCGAATCTGCAAAACTCTGCAGTCGTCCGTTAGAGGCCTCTGCGTGTGCCTTGCCACATTGCACTTTGACCTGTCGGTTCGACAGTAGGGACGGTGCAGTGTGCCTCCGAAGTTGCGTTTTGTGACATTTGTGTGGTGAACGTCTTATGGAGCGGCGATTGTTAATCGTCCTGCTAAAGTATTGGGATTGGTTGAGATGAAGTTACGAATAACCATTCTTCGTGAAGATGGTATTAGTGTAGAAGATGAATCACTCGCATGCTTTTTAGTATCTGTTATGGTACAGAAATATGAGCGTAAGTTAGATACTGTTATAACACGAAAACGTAATGATGATAATAGAGATGATCATGACGAAGAACTCATTGCTAGCGGTAGTGCTACGGTAAGTGCGGGAAGAGGCGATGGAAGCAGTGACAGTGCATACCAACAGTCTTCCGAGAAGAAGGTTAAAGTTGCAACTATCATCACGGCTTTTGATGACAATACGCTAGAGAACATGTACGACGATTATTAAATAAGTTCCGATATCTGCATTACGTATGGCGTCTACAATTACATCTACAGTGCTATCTAGCCGGCCACGGTAGCCGAGGGGACTGAGGCGCGTCAGCCACGGTCTGCACGGCCACTACGGTCGGGGGTTCGAATCCCCCCTCTGGCATGGATATTTGTACCGTCCTTAGTGATAGCTAGTTCATAAGTAGTTTGTATGTTTAGGGACTGATGACCCCGTAGTTAAGTCCCATAAGCTATACAAACATTTTAACAGTGCTATCTAGAGGATGATTGCAAAGTTTTGCATAAAAACGACACCCACAAGCACATTGAGGTGTACGTAGAGACACTGTAACCAAACGGTCATACAGATATGTTTGTTCGAGCCCAAGTACTTTCCTTGTGAGATGCTGACAGACATTCAGCGCCACAGAGAGTGGCCCTCTAAGCGATGATTCTACAGAGCTGTCTCCTCCGCCGCGCCAGGGCTGGAAGCGGGTTGGAGTTGAGTGCCTTACGCAGCTCGTTGCCCCCGGCGTAATCGCGGGTCAGATGTAGTGCAGCCGTTTGCGGGCTCATACCTCAGCCTCATTAACCTGCTTCCCTCCTGCGGCGCCGCGCGCGACATTTCTCTGTGGTGGCTGTTTTAAAGAGGCGGCCGGTGAAGAAAGGCCCCGAAAGGGTCGCCGACTTTTTGTGCGGCCGCCATTGTCTCCGACAGCGCAGGAGCAGGAATCTTTCATCCCGCGCCGCGCTGCCTCCCCGGTCCACTAATAAGAGCGCGCCCCACTCGCGGCTTTGTCTGCGACGCGGATACCAAGTTCCCCGCAGGCCGCCGTTTTCATTCTTATTAGACTACAATCAGGCGCTACGTGGGGCATCTTCTCCCCGTCTCCAGTATAATGAACGCGACATTGTAGCTCGTGACTTGGCGTTGGTATTGCACGTCTCGCTGCGGAGCACACGGTTGCTCGCCGTGGAGGTTCGAGTCCTCCCTGGGGCATGGGTGTGTGTGTTTGTCCTTAGGTTAGTTTACCTAGGTTTAAGTAGTTTGTAAGCTGCGGACTGAAGACCACGCAGTTTGGTCCGATAGATTTAAAAACATTTTTTATTGCACGTCTGTTTACATCTGCCGAAGAAATCACTCTATTTATATCACTCTTATTTATAATTTGGGACAGAAAAACTTTCGAGAATACGATGACACGAAAAATTATGCGAAATGTGCTATTTTTCGAAATATCGTGACATCTGGTATTTTCCTCTGCAATTTATTTTCGTCAATTTGAAGTAAGTAATATCCAAAACTCCAAAGGGATACATATAAATACTCAAATTGGGATATGACGTTCCTTCTTCTGCAAATCTGAGGTTCATTTACAAAGCTATAGTGGAATTTCGCTTATCATGTATCGAACTACTTCAAAAGAAGTGAATGAAAATATTTATTAGTGTGGAAGATTGAGTCATATAGGTACAATGACTTATTTAAAAAGTAATTTCATATAATTGAAGCCACAGTCACTTTTATTTATGGTAATCCACATTAGTATTTACAGCAGGATGTGCTGTCATTTTCAGTTCTGAAATTTATCTTACAGAGAAAATGCTATTAAGCATCGTATTTTCATGTCTTTAAGGTGTGGCAACCATGTAAGTTTTTCAGTCTAGTTTCATGCTGAGAAACCTCTCATAAACGTGACACAATGTCTCTCATCAGTAGTGAAGCTGCAAAGAAAACGTGAACGATTAAAAGGTACATTTGGTCTTCTCGGTTGAAAATTTAAGGTTACACTTCTCCGTTCAAACATCCAAACGATGAAGAGTTAATGGTAACTGACGTGTTGTCTTACCAAGGCCCGGAGCAAGGAATCAGAGTTTAAAAAGTGTTCAGATGTTTGTAATTTTATGGGACCGAACTACGTTGATCATCAGTCCCTAAAATTACAAACTACTAAATTTAACTAAACTAAGGACAACACACACATCCATGTCCGAGGGAGGATTCAAACCCCCGACTCGGGAGGCCGCGAAATCCGTAACGTGGCGCTCCAGACCACTCGATTACTCCCGCGCAGCAGAAATCAGAGAAGTCACCAATAAACACAGAACACTGGACAGGACATTTAAGGAGTGATCTAATGCCGATAATAGTTGTGGCAAAAACATATAAACGTACCCTCAGAGAAACTGTATCCTTGCTTCACCAACCCGTTATCCAAAATAGCATGAAAAAAAAAGCAATAAACAAAATTCGGACAAATTACATTACACACCCACTCATGGAGATGCCTGACTCTAATATGCCTCCAAGTATATTTGTAACATTCTCGCTATGAAAAAAGTACACCCAGAAGGTGACTCTGGAGCAGGGAAGCCTTTTGTATTGAGGCTTCCAAGAAGGTCAGGTTATGAAATGTCGAGTGAAATCTCCTGAACCTACACTGAAAGCTACAAAGGAACTGCCTGCATTCCACGTAAGGCATTCCACTTTGAATATCGGTTGCAAAGTCTTTCCCACGCAGCTGATAATGGCAACACTACTGCAACCGCAAGATCGCGTTGGTACATAAGTGATAGCAAGACGGGTGGAATAATAGTTTCAACGTAACGTCCACTGTTGAACGTTCTCTAGACTATCACTAGAGAAGAACGGCCAGTGTAGAATATCGTTCCCCACACAATGGTGCACGATGATGCGTGTCGTTACGATGGCCTCCGTTCACACCCCAATATCGTTCAGTCCTTCTCCAGTGGTCTCACGTTAGGCGCTGCTGCCTAGGTGCTAATGAAGGTCGTACACATAATTGGTGTCGTGCAGGAAGAAAGAAGCAATCGGGCCGACACCTGGGATCATGTTGTGAGAAACCATATCTTTCACTTGCCGTTCCTCTCTGGTGATCGTCGAGGGAAAATTGAAACCATTGTTCTTCCCATCTTTTACAACAGGACAATGCACGTTCACGCGTATCCAGTACAACCCAACATGCTCTTATAGGTGTACGTCAACTATCCTGGCCCATCATCATTCCCGGATACGCCCCCCCCCCCCGTTGAGCATGATTCGTCATTTTGCGAGGTCTGCGGCAGGAAATCTGGCCCAAATGAGGCACCAGGTGGAATCTGCATGGCAGCCATTCCACAAAATTACATTCGACATACCTACGGTCGTGTCAAGAGATAGTTAGACCTTGAATTATAGCAAAAGCAGGATATACACGGCACTAGCATCGTCAGCGCTTACAGTCTGGTGGCTGTATTCACGTGCGCATAACTCTGTCTGTCTGTTGTATCTATCCTCGAGAAGGTTGTCTATAAAATTTCCCACTGCTGGTTCGGCGAACTCATGGTGTTCATTTCTCATTTTCCTGGGGTGTATATGAGTGCAGGGTGTGAATTATCACCTACAGCAAACGGCTCTTAACCCTTTCAGACCCAAAATATGAATTTAGCTTTGAAAAAAAAATTCTGTGCTATTGTATTAATACACTGCAGAAAACATCAAAATATTGTTTTAAATTTTTTTATCAATATATTGTTTTCTTATGTGATGTATTTCATGCACAACACAATCGTTTGTATCGAAGTACTTTATTACTTGGGGCGTTATTTTGTTGATAATTAACACAGATCAATAATGCTAGCATATTCTTCGCCACAGCACCAGAGACAAGACAATTCACTGCTGGAATGAAAAGAAAGGAAACTCACTCACGTTCACTCTCTCAGCCACGTACAGACGGCAACCAACACAACCTCCAAGATGGACAGATTAATGCCTCAGAAGTGCCTACACATCGTACCAAGCAGCAAAATGTACTAGAAGCATGTTGTTAATCAACAAAAATGAAACTTAAAGGATTTATGCACAAAATACGGTATAAACCAGCTTCTAATACGTTATTGTTGAGGAACAAGACAAAATATTCGTCCAAGGATAATGAGCTTTGTATGGCTATATTTTTCGCTGGTAACATATCGACAATGATCCCGGTTATCACAAGATTTAAAATCAGACGCCCTGAGCCTTCCAGAACTGTCAACTACGATGAATCATGATTATGGCCGCAAATCAACAATTAATAAAATTTTAACGCAGAATGATAGTTGTAATTTGACTCATGGAATATTCCCTTTCGGAATTCGTTAGGGAATTCTGTATTCCAAGAACCACAGTGTGAAACATTTGCCGAGAAGCCAAATTTCAGGTGTCAGATTTTGCCATGAATAACGTAGTAATGGACAGCCAACACTTGTTTATCGAGTGCAGCGGCGTTTGCATGGAGTTGTCAGTGCTAACCGACAAGGAACGCCACGTGCAGTAACTGCTGATATTGATGTGGAAGTGCCTTCTGCACAGTGCTGACCGTTATGGCGTCAATGGGATACCAAGGAAACGAACGGCTCGAGAGCCACTCTTATCATCGCATCGCCTGCACCGCCTCACCTGGGCTCGTGGCAATACCGGTCGGACGCTACAAGACTGCAGATGAGTATCGATTTAATTTGATAAGAGCTGATGATAGGATTAGGGTGCGGCACATATTCCAGGAAGCAATAAACCCTTTACCAATAAGACTGTGTCCAAGATATTATGAATAATGTGGGTCCATGAGGGTGTGGGCTGTTTTCTCGTGGAATTAACTTGATCCTTAAATGAAATGAAACGCCTGAAAATGTTCGGCTACTCGGAAACATTGTTTCCAAACAATGATGGAATTTTTATAAATGAATTTTTGGGACATTACCGGGCCATAATAATTCGCGATTAGCTTGAGGAACATCCCGAACAATTCTAGAGAATTATTTGGTCACTATGATTGCTTATTACGTCAGTACGTGCACTTACGTCGTCAACAATTTCGCAATTTTGGAGGTAACGTATAAATCTAAAGGCTTGTTGAGTTCATGATCCGTCCAGTTACTGTAGTTGTCGAGGTAAAAGAAGTCCGACACTATTTCAATAGTTATCACATGATATTTGTTACCTCACCTGGCTACGTTTGACACTGGAAGAAAATCATATATGCTAGCGTATGCAAATACAGAGGTGTGTAAGCACTCTGACAACGGCGCAGAGTCTGCATCCAAAACTACATTTGTCTGGCACAGGCATTAAGTAAGTATTGCTGCTACAATGGAAAGCAATCACGATTTAAGAGAATTTGGTCGTGGTGTTACAGTCGGCGAAAGAGTGAGAGAGAGAGAGGTAGCGATGACATGAGGATTTTCACATACGAACATTTCACGAGTTCGCCGTGAATATCGTGAATCTGGTAAAACAAAATCTTCGAAAGCGTTGGGACAGGAAAGAAGATCCTTCAGTAACGGGCCTAACGGCGACTGAAGAGAATCGCTCAGAGTTACAGAAGTACAACCCTTCCGCAAATTCCTGAGGATTTCATGGGGCCATCAGCAAGCGCCAGCGTGCGAACCATTCAACGAAAAACATCGATATGGACTTTCGGAGCGAAAGGCCTACAGGTGTACGCCTCGTCTGTGCCCGTCAACACCGACATTGTAAGGTTGACGACTGTAAACGTGTTTCCTTTGCAACTGTATCAATCGGATCACCGTGTACGGGTATGCAGACAACCTCTTGAATTCATTGGCCCGGCATTTCAGCAGGGAACTGTTGAGACTGGTTCAGATTGTGTAATTAATTGGGGCGTGTGCAGATGGGACCCATGATACGTCTTGATACGACTCTGATATCTGAAACGTACGTATTCATCCTGGCTGATCACCTGCATACATTCATGTCGATTGGGCATCCCGACGGACTTGAGCAATACCCACAGGACAATGCGACACCCCACACGTCTTGAAGTGCCGCAGAATGGCCCCAGGAACACTCTTCTGAGTTTGAACACCTCGGCTGGTCTACAAACTCCCTTGACATGACCATCATTTACCATATCTGGGATGCTTTGCAGCGTGCTTTTCGGAAGATATCTCCACCCCTTCCTCGTATTCTCGCGGATTTATGGACTGCTCTGCAGCATGCATGGTGTCAATTCGCTACAGCACTACTCCATGTGACGTGGCATTTCTGAGTGCTCGCGTGGGCCCGACACTATATTAGGTAAGTGTACCAGTTTCTATGGCTCTTCAGGGTACCATCCAATATCTCATTTCATCTCATGTCACGTACCGAAACACCCATTCTATATAGCCCTACACCTTCTCTGTCTCTTCATAATGTGCTCCAGACTATTGTACATATACCTAAACTATCGTTTTCGATATTACTGAACTGTTTACACTAGCTCCCTCTCTACTATGCTTCCCTATTCATATAGAATAACAGTTTATGCTGCTATTGATATAATCCGACATTCCTCTGATGAGTTAACCGTATTTTCCTTCTATTTCACTAGTGGTAACCATACCACCTATATCTAGAAAGCGCTTTTGCATCTCCATTTTTGCATTTTGAGGTTTTCCTACTACGTTAAATCACTGAAATTGTCGCTTCGTTGGTTAATCAAACTTTTTCTCGTGGGTACATCCCATTCCTTCTTGGCAGCCCCCTCCCGTAGATTTGAATGTCGACTATTCCGAAATCTACTGACAATGGAGATATCGTCATGCGACTTATTAATTTACACGCCACATGGGTGACTCATACTATGTCTGTAAAGTATTCGCTTATATTCCTTTCTGAACAGTCATGCGGTTGCTATTGATATAATCCTATATTCTTCTGATGACTTACCCGTATTTCCTTTCCATTTCACTACTGGTAACCATACGTGTAGAAAGCGCCTTTGCATCTCCCTTTTCACATTTTGTGGTTTGTCTACTAAGCTAACCACTGAAATTGCGATTGCAACTTGTAGAATGTTATCACTTCGTTGGTTAATCATACTTTTTCTCATGGGCACATTCCATTTCTCCTTGGCACCCCCCCTCCCGAACATTTGAATGTGGGCTATTCCGGAATCTGGAGATATCGTCATGCGACTTATTCATTTACACGCCACATGGGTGTATAAAGTATTCACTTTTATTCCTTTCTGAACAGTCATGCCGTTCATCATTAGTGACTCTTCCGCCTATTTACGCCAGTTTTACACCCCAACAGCAAGAGTGTACCCTCTTCCTCTTTGGCTATACTGTTGTATGAAATAGGTTGACATCTTATTCCCGAAGACTTCGGTCGCTATTACTGATGAATTTTATTCAAAGCTTAAACACTGATTTGCTTCGAAATCGAGATAGACGGTATTTTATTTTGGATCAAAGACGGTACCATTAGACTACGGGGGCGCAGTATATACAAAGCATACACATAAAAGGAATAGACAAAATAGGTAAGACCGGGAATATCAAATGGAAAAATGAATACAAAGGAGTGAATAAATAATTCAGAAACTATGTGTCTAATCTGGTGGATTCTTAGCACTTAATAGTTGAAAAACGAAACATTTTTGCTTGGCTTCTTACTCCATAGAAATAAATTGTAAACACGTAGGCGACCACCAATGTGGAATAAGATTTGAATTATTAACAGCTAAAAAAGTAAAAATTATGTGTCATTTCTTACAAATCTGCACATGTACATAACTACAAAATGCCTGAAATTTACTTTAATTTGACGAGGGGACCTGAAACAGCAGTGACATATCTCTCCGGCACGGGTAGGACACATCCAGCAACTCTCTGTTGCTCTTGTTTGGTGTGAATAACATAAAATTATGCCATGTTGTAAGATAGACGCACGTGCAGTTTGGACGAAATCTTATTTGTAGACTGATTTAAGTTTTCCATTACTTTTTCCTCATAGTGTTCTCCACAATTTGCCTACGATTTATAATATAAGAATCCCTTAATTTAGTATAGTCTACCAACAACTCATACCAACTATGAGTCAGAGACAGTATAGAAATAGTTTACATCTTGTTTGCATTTATTGCGTTATTGTACATTTCTGCAGATTTGAAGCTAACAGTCTTAGATCATTTTGAAACCTTTTCGAATTTGGGTGCGACTTTTCAGAGACTACTTCGCTGTAGAGAAATAACCTTGGTTAATATTGGCCATAATATAATTTCAGTACAGCATAAACAGTAGGGATCATAAAACACTTCCCTAGGGCCTACCCTACATTCCTTGCATACTTGTCGTTCACTTGAAATTCAAGTCAAAATCCTCCGACATACCTACCAGAAACTCTTCGCCATGTGCCGAGATATGTTGCTGCATATTCGAAGACTTTTCACGAAATTATGTTCTTCACCCTTTTTGATGAATTATCTCTGTATCTATATATCTGTTGTTACCAAATAGCTAACATCATTTACAGTGACAAGTGAACTTCACTACAACAGAAATACGTGACCGAATCAAACAAAATATGTCAATATCAGAGATAATGGCGTCTCTTCCTTCCATTTGCTTGTGTTTCCTAGTCGGTGACTGCCCATTGATGACGTGGATTTGACCAGTAGGGTCAGCCCAGTGCAGTTAACAACCTTACTGCTTTGGCTACAGCCTGAATCCCGAGGATTATGAGCGAGCCTAATCTACTGGAGGTACACAAAGCTTCAGTAAGCCGCGGGAACACTCCCCTTTGTAGCAGCGCTAAGATAACACAGCACCGATAATAAGGACTCTAGACAGCTACAGGATGCCGCGCTGCAGGTTATTAACTATATGACTCATTATAGTGTTTCTAAGGGTGCCTTATCAATGACAGTACTTCAGCATGCAATCTTACACATAATATTGCAAGTGTGTGTGTTTGTGTATCTGGGTGTGTGTGTTTTACTCTTAACATTTTCTTAAAACTACTTAGTATAACTATATATACTAGGTATTAACGAAGTTAAATCGATTGATGATTAGAATTTACATTCAAACGAATGCTATAGCAGAAAATCAGAAAACTTGAGCAGCATTCTTTATGAATATGAAGGTAGGGGCCAGTTACTGTGAGGGTTTTAGCGATGGAATTACTTGCTTCAGGATAAGCAGGAAACCAACGGCAAACATTTAAAGTTATACGTGGCGCAAACCGAAGGCGATGATATAGAGGAGGAATGAATCGGTAATTCAAAGCGGAAGAGGGTCGACAAATTAATATTCATAGGCCTCAGTTATGGGGCAAGGAAGTCAGATTTAAGAGATAGAAAATAATAGCGATAGAAGGATACAAAAATCAGAAAATTAACTGAATTCGGCATTTGATTTTAGGTAGGAATAGGGCTATTCAAAAGCTCGGTGCTGTTATCCAACTTCCACCGCTCGCAGCTCACGAAAGGCTCCACTATAAATTCAAACCGGTGGAGTTACCCCATTCGTGCGAAACAGCTGCCAACACCAGCACAGTGCCACCGTTGGCGAAGGCGACAACTCAATATCGAAACTGCGAGAGACTGCCTGCGCACCAAAAGAATTACTAAGAAGGAAAGATACCAGGGTGTCCTCAGGACTGAACCTCCCGCCTCAAGTCAAAACAACCTGTGGCTTTTACTGTTATTTAATAAAATCGAGCCGATACGTCTCAATTCCACCAAAGTGGGAGTTTCGAAATAATAAATTCTTTATTCTTCCGTTGAATAATAAGTTCACGTCTCGAAACGAGCCACCAAGGCTCAATATCGTTACATTAAATATTATTAGGCATATTTAAAATCTTTCAAGCAAAGGGAACACACAAATAGAAAAATTTACAGTAATTACAAATTAAAAAGTGTCAAACGTAACGGACAGGGTACCAAGAAAAATTTTGATTATAGTTTGTAGCCGGCCGCGGTGGCCGATGGGACTGAGGCGCTTCAGTCACGGTCTGCACGGCCACTACGGTCGGAGGTTCGAATCCCCCCTGGGGCATGGATATTTGTGCCGTCCTAGTTAGTAAGTAGTTCATAAGTAGTTTGTAAGTTTAGGGACTGATGACCCCGTAAGCTTTACAAACATTTGAACATTTTATAGTTTGTAAATATCAACAGTGCCCTTACACCCACGTGGTCGAAAGAGGCACACGCAATGTCCGCATAGGCCCATGCCAAGGTCAGAACTGACTGCTCTAACACCCCAGAATTCTTTTTAAGTTAATTGAAAATGGAAAGGGATTCGTCGAGGAAAATGTTAAAAGGTGGTTCCAGTATCAAAACATGCTTCATAAGAAAGTTACAACGGGTACACTAGCCCGAACATTATAAAAAGCTCCATAAAGAGGAGAACAAGGTAAAAGAGGAGCGCTTGGCAAACTAAAAAGGGGAAATATATCCATGAGGGTGGGCGAACGTGGCTTTAAGTCGCTGTCTGCACTAATCATACGGACACGTGTTAAACTGTTGGATAATTTTAACTGTGCGGAACACCCCACCGCCTGCCTCTGAGGAAAACCACGAACGCAGGAGGATAATCTCGGTGGTCACGTCTAGAAGCAGCGAGACTCCGGATAAGCCAGCAGACACTACGAGATTTTGAAGGCAGTGTTTGACATGGGTCTCACGTCTTGTGGTCCTTGGGCATCCGGTAAAGACACCCAGGCCCATCTTGGGGTGTAGTAACTGTCTTCCTACTCGACCAGCATAACACAGTCCTAGTAGCCGAAGCGGGCCTCCGGTCAACTGTCTTGTTGACAACCGTACAAAAACCCCTCTCTAGCGTGCTGTTCCTTCCTCCTCACTTCAAAACATTCCAAACGGTGCCTCGTGAACTGGGCACGCGATATTGATTTTGTAGTACAGCTTGTCGTAGAGTAGAACCATCTAAGAACTTTTATGAACAAGATTTTCAGCAGTGACACATAGTGGCGTATTAAATATCAAATGTCACTCATTTCTGTTTCAATTTTAATTGTAAAACAAGAATATAGTTATTGATACGGTATTTGCTCTTTCTTTGCCCAACAGTCAAATGACACTTTCTATGCAGCTGCACAAACGCTCGCTCTCTTACGGAGATATAGTTGGATTGCGAGCAAGGGGAAGTAATGATCATGGAGACACTGCCATTGTAATTTGTAATAGGTTGAGAAATTGGGCAGAAAGAATTTGGACAGGACGGAAAGCATGCCTGGCTTTTCTTACCCGGACTTCCGCCGCCTCTTATTCCTCTTTCTTTCCACAACCGAAGACTTATTTTGTGATGTAGTTGGTTGCACATTTTGTTCACTTAATGGTGTGAAGGTAGAAGATTTTCTGACATTTTAGAAATGAATGCACACTGCTTTCTTGAATGTATTAGCAACATTATAAAGACAGTTTTTGAAACATGCTGAAGATCAATCGATGTGGACTAACCTGAGGACGAAACGAGTCGACTATTGTATTCTTTTTTGCACAATACAATTTCACTATTTTGCCCCTATTCAGAAAAATAAAACATAAAAAATAAGTAAACAATTAAAAAGAAACGAAAAGTAATAAAAAATAACCTGAACCTTGTGAAGGAAGGAAGGACAGCGTGGACATTAAAGGCGGAGCTTGCGCTCGGATTGTTTGGGTAAGGATGGGAAAGGAAATTAGCCATGCCCTTTCAAAGGAAACATCCCGGAATTTGCCGGAGTGATTTAGGAAAAGCACGGAAAACCTAAATGTGAATGGCCGGATGTGGATTTGAACCACCTTCCTCCAGAATGTGAGTCCAGAATGTTACAACTGCGCCACCTCGCGCGGTCTGTACCTTGTCAGGGAGCGGTTCGTTTGCGGGAGGTAGGAAGCATTCGTACCAGACACCATGATTCGACTGCTGCCCACTTTGTCTTCACCAGTCTGAAGCTGGCTGCTTCCAATATTAAGTTCCTGCCTCTTTAGTCCCAGATTAATTAATCAGAATTTAAAACGACAGCAGGCCCGAAACGGAAAATACGGGTTCAAATTCCGGTCTAGCACAAATTTTCAATTTTCCCTTTGAATTTATTTAAGTGCCCATTATCTAGTTGTTCGTATGGTATTCGTTCAACGAAGAACTACTTAGCTTTTACTATAAGCCAGGGTTTTTCAACCTTTTCGAACCCGCGACCTCCTTTGCGAGTAAAAATGTTCGGCGACCCACCAGGCCCGTACCAAAGCTATTTCAGTATCCCAAATTCAAAGTACTCGTATTTAATTTTATTCAGATGTCAGATGAAAATTGCAGTATCGGGAACGAATCAAAATTGAAAGACAAAGCTTTATGACTACAAGCATTAGCTGTATGGTTCTACTGTCATGAATAATAAATTCAGTGTTTAATTTATGGCGATGTGTCGTCCTTTGCGAGTATGAAACGATCAAAGCTGGAGCATCACCCCTTAATATTTTTACGATGCACATACACTTTGGATTTCTTCGAAAGCACACTGAAAACCCTTACGCTGCAGCTAATTACTATGATCCAGTAATAAAATGGTATTGTTTTTAGTTTAGTAAAAATAATACTAGATTGAAAACTTCTTACCAGCTGCAAACTACTATGATCCAATAGTAAAAAGGTATTGTTATGTACTGAATAAAATTAATATTAAGTTAATGATTGTTTTTCTGGCATAACAATATTTGTAGGGACTGATGACCCCGTAGTTAATTCCCATAGACTCTACAAACATTTGAACATAACAATATTTGAACATGTGACATACAGACGAGAAGATTGCCACCATTGTAAATAAATCTAGCAGTACGAAACAGACTGTGTTAACCCTTTCATTCGGAGTGTTGTTCCTCGACAACAACGTATTAAAAGTTTATTTATACGGTACTTTGGGCATCAGTCCTTGAAGTTGCATTTTTGTTGATGAACAACATGCTTCTAGTACGACATTTTGCCGCTTGGTACGATGTGTAGCCACTTCTGAGGCAGTAATCTATCCATCTTGGAAGTTGTGTTGCGTTGCCGTCTGTACGTGGCTGAGAGAGTGAACGTGAGCTTGGTTACTTTCATTTTATTCCAGCAGTGAATTGTCTTGTCTTTGGTACTGTGGTGAAGATTATGCTAGCATTATTGATCTGGCCGTGTTAACTATCAACAAAATAACATCCGAGTAATAAAATGTCTCGATACAAACGTCTGTGTTGTGCATGAAATATATGATATAAAAATCAATAGTTCGACCAAATTTTTAAAACACGTATTTTGATGTTTACCGCACAGTCCTAATACAGTAAACACTAAATTTCAATTTGTTAATAGCTGATTTCATAATGTGAGACTGAAAGAGTTAAGTCACTTAATTAATAAGTCATCATGAAGAGGAAGTTGGCTACATTGTTTCGCCTTTCGGTCGGCCCAAAAGTACCAAAGGTACACCTTATACATGTCATACTTTTGTTGTATCACAACAAAGCTAATTTTCTACCAATGTGTGACTTCCTAATTAACCGACTTTCACGAAATCCTATCACCTCTGTGTGACACTTCTGCCATTGTGGCTGAACTCAGGGAGCGTAGATTTTCCATTGAATATGAAGCCATTGTATCCTCCTAAGACCGTCTGAGCAAGACTTTGACACCCCCCCCCCCACCCCCTATCCCTCAGAGGGTCTCGACGCACAGGTTGAATATCACTGCTTTAGGATATTCGTTAAATATAACTGAAAACAGAACCATCAAAAGAAGAAGAAACCAAAGACACATAGGACTAATCTATATCTATAAATGTGAATGTCTGTTCGGTGTACGCTCATCACGTCTGGACCACAAGACATAAAGAGCTAAACATTTGTACAGTTACTAATGTTTACCAGTGAAATGCTTTAGGCACGGCTTTATGGTGATCGGATAGCTATTTATCTATATATATTAATGTGAATGTATGTTCGGTGTACGCTTATCACGTCCGAACGACAAGACGCAGAGACTTGAATACCTTTACAGTTACTAATTTATACCTGAGGAAGGTTTTAGGCGCGGTTTTATAGTGATCTGATAGATATTTAGTAATTTGAAGAATATAACGCGAAATGCGAAACAATAATTATTCTTTGAAAATTATATTTACTCTTTGAAAATGGTCTTATTGGTTGGATTGTTGCTTGAGGGTTGATAATGATAAAAGGGTGGAGTATATTGGGATGAAAAGTTATCGGTGTATATAAAATTCTACGTGTGTGTGTTAATATTTCCTCTGCAGTGAAAACTACAGAACGCAAACGAATGGTCTGTGTGTAATTGTTGTCCGAAGTCTTCCGTTGTACACCATAGAAATTCCATACCGATAGCATTAAGGGGGTGGAAGATATGGTGGTTAAAAGTCGTCAGATTATAAAAAATTCGGACTGAAGGCGAGCGATGACGTTTGCGACTCTATAGCAAGGAGGTTACATACAGCGAAACGTGATGCCACGCACCATATCTTTGGTCCATGCGTGCTACAATGTCTTCAGCTCTTTCTCTGTAAGGAAATATAAGAATAAATAAATAAAGCAGTAAAAAGAAATTTTTTTAATACATCTCCTTAAAAAAATCGATTTGACATTTCGCGCATTACATCAAGTGATCGATCTGTGGTATTATTACAATTATTATTGAACTTCTTTTAATCTCTTCAGATATACCATTTCAGTTCAAAAGACTAGCTTTTGCCCTGACAATTAACAAAGCTTAAGGGCAATTATTAAACGTCGCAGGAATACATTTACAGCCCTCATGTTTTTCACATGTTCGCTTGTTCAAGGGTGGGCAACCCAAAAAATCTCTACATTTACGCTCCAAACAATATTACAAATAACGTAGTTTACTAGAATGCCCTAAAATGAAATTAAAATGAATTTGGACATTACTCTCACGACACGTGTTGAGAAATTGCAACACAGGCTATACGGAATAATGTATGTTATTTATTGTAAATCATGAATCACTTTACATAATTCTTTTTATTCGAATGTTGATTTTTTTTTTTTTTTCTAAAGAAGGCGTTGTATTTCATTTGATCCTTCAAATGTTTGTAGATCTATAGGACTGAACTGCGTGGTCATCAGTCCGTAGCTTACAAACTACTTAAACCTAGGTAAACTAACCTACCAAGAAACACACACACCCATGCCCCAGGGAGGACTCGAACCTCCACGGCTAGCAACCGCGCGCTCCGCAGCGAGACGCTTTAGACCGCTCGGCTACTCCACCGCGGCTGATCCTTCAAAACCAGTCTCATAGCAACTACTGAAAGATAGCTTATCTATCATAATCAACCAACACGCGAGCGGAGCCGCGACTTTAAGCTAGTAATCACGTAAGTCTAAGAGTTTTACTGATGTTATTCCGATAGTATATTGTGAGGGGGCTGATATGGAGCCATTTATTTCACAAATATTAGGTGTTAAAGAAGTTTTCTTGGTTGGAGAACTGTGTTACGCAATAGTAGAAAGGGTGTGAGAGAGAGACAGTAGATGAGCTTGTATCCCGTGGGAAAGCTCCGCCCCTATTGCAAGTTGGAATCTGATTGGCTCCCGCCTATACTAGTTGTCCGCCAAGATTCTTTTATTAATATTTAACTTTCCTATGTTTATTAAAAATTATCTGTATACTTTCTGTAAGGATTTTGTGCTAAGCTATATTCCGGTTATTGGAAACATTTAATTATTTGTATATTTTGTAATAAGTTGAACAATGTGTGGCGCGCAGCGAGAGGCGGCGGCAGTCAGTCGAGCGCCGACCGCGATACGTTGCACATTCATATTAGTTCAGTGCGGGCCAGGGACAGTTTCTACGTTATGCAACGTTTATATTTGTAACATTACTCAGTCTGTATATTTGTGCTTGGATATACACTCGCATTTCTTCAATAAAAATAAGCACTGGCATTCTACAAAAGCAAAAGTTATTCGTAGTCCAGTACTCCCTAACCACATCTCAACACCTATTTTCACTTCAAGTACAACGGACGTGCGACCTGTGTGCTTCACCTGCGCAATGGGACATCAACTACTACAGAAGACACAAGGTTTGTAAAGAGTGAATTCAGACATGCACTGAAGTTGCATGTCGACACGGCACCTCACGTGCAGTGCTGCCCCGTTTACAAACCAGGGCACTGGCACGAAGTGGGAAGGGGAGGTGTTTTAGGAACTTTGTTAACTAGACACTGGTCTTCCCTCCCTGTCTTTAATAAAAAAGAAGCCCCGCCGTAGTATGTTCGAATAAGGTCCGAATAATGCATTTCCAACCAGATAGGCCTACCTTCGTGAAAACATCAGACCAGTGCGAACTACTGAGGGTTAATTTGCAGGTCATCGATAGTCTTTATTCCTACAATTTTTCGCAAAAATACAATGGGAGAGAGAAAATTTAAATGGTAATACGACCCACCGCTACACTATAATATGGCTTGATGTATATAGGCACCAATGTGTATAGAGGGAACGCGCGCGGAATGCGAACTGAGTGAAGTAATTGCTGGCTCTCTTTCAGTGGTATCAGGGAAATGCGAAACCCCCTGGAGCAGACGAGCGCTGGTCGTGTAGGGCTGCTGGTGGCATACGCGGACTGCCGTACACCGCAGCCGGGCTGCTTATGAGCCGGGCAAGTTTGCGCGGCCGCCGGCAGCCGGGAGCTTTAATATGCGCCCGACTGCTGTACGTGCAGACCGCCGTGCACCGCCCGGACACAGTCCACTCTCAAATTACCCGTACGTGCGCTCGGGGCTCCGGTTGAAAATAGCCTGCGTCTCCCACGCAATGAAATGCGATAATATCCGATTTTCGAACATATAATAGTTCCTGGCTGACATATCCTGCTCTACAACCGAGCGAGTGGTAACACACTGGACTCGCATTCGGAAGGATGGTGGTTCAAATCCACCTCCGGCCATCCAGATTTAGGTTTCCCGTGATTTCACTCCAGGCAATTGCCGGGATGGTTCCTTTGAAAGGGCACGGCCGATTTCCTTCCACATTCTTACCCAAACACTCCGAGCGTAAGCTCCGTCTCTAATGACCACGCTGTCGACGGGACGTTAAACTCCAAGCGTCCTTCCGTCGTGCTCTACATCTACATCCACAACTGTACATAGGTAGCAGTCTCCCGGTGTGTGCTGCGTGATCCACTGTAACTTCCTCCTCTTCCATTCGCGTACAATTCGTCGGACAGATGACTACAAGTAAGCCTACACGTTGTGTAATGCATATGAGTTTATGAAGAGATACACGTTCAAGAAACGTATGATTTAGGAAATTTGACAAAATACAATACGGTGATACAGAACGTATCCTTTGCAGGTTCTGCAACTGGAGTATGCCAATCATTTTTGTGACGCTATTGTGCGTACCTAAAGATGCTGTGGCGAAGCGTGGTGTTGAAACAAGATGTTTCTACAGTTTGCTTGTGTGTTCTACCTCTCTGATTTTTCATACCTTTGCTTACGCCTGTTATTATTTCTTATCAAAAATTAATTATGAATTACGTATGTACATGTAATTGTGACATTACTTGCATTGAATTTACTTGAGGTTCGTCACCATGTTTCTTTAAAAGATGAAAAAATAAACATTGATCTTAACTGGGTTCAGTGGTATACAGTTGTGACCTGATCAGGCAACAGTATAGTTTCTACTTTGTTAGCTACATCGTGGCACTATTAACTTAACTTAACTCCATTTACTGTACATAAAACCCCTCCGGTGGTAGGAATTGCTAATAAACGTAGTCGAGACGAAACTCTGGTATAAACAATTTTGTTAGGAGTTAACACAGATATACACTCTAACCAATGTAACTAGTAAACATACGAAAGCATACAGCATATTAATCTATCCAAAACGTTTGCAAATTAGTAATATTAGTATAAAAATGTGGCTATTCCTAAACAGGGATCCAACACAATAATGAAATCGACCCAAAAACAGTGTCCCACACTAAATCAGTGTCTACTGAGGCAATCTATGTACTTATTCGTGAACATGATTCCCAATGTCCCTATAAATTCTGCAATAACTAGTCTTAAATGGCCCTAGCGATATGGTGGCATCACTTTACCCTCACTGCTACAGCTGGTAATCTCGTGGAGCAGTCCGACGGTGTCTTCAGACAGAAGCTCAAATGACCCGACCATAAAAAATAATCACTTCGTTCTTTAGACAGAAATGACATTCATCTATACATCAGCATCTGTTATCTTGGTAGAAAACAGTGCCAGGTCTGCTAGGACTCAATACAAAGTTACACGAGTGTAAATAATACACGAGAAGGATGCTCACCTATCCCCAGACAGGAAGAAAATTTGCCACTGTAGTGCATCGATCCGACTAGACTGACAACGGCTGACCTATCGGCAAAAAGCCTGCTAATAATCTCGCAGTAAAACGTTGTCGTCCTGGCCGACACATCAACGGACGCTGGTGACTTGTGACAACTGTCTCCACCGACGCCAGACTGTCGGCCCCCTGTAGGCGTCTGTGACCGCCCGCCCAAGTGTTCTCCGAAATCTCACGGTTAAAAGGCGCAGGTAGCCGGCAGAATACACCCTGTCCAGCTTGACAATTTTATTTTATTTATTTGTTTATTTTACGATCCCTCACTCAGTGTGCCTCGCGAAACCAGTGCTGCGGCCCCTCTCTTTGTGAACGTTTTTTTCTCCGAAAGCGGCCAGCATTCCACACTCCTCTCGCTTGAGGAGCCTCTTGCTCCAGCCCAACGCTTCCCTCATTAACTTCTTCTGCCCAGGCCCAATTAATCAATAAATAAATAAAATAGAAGAAATAAACAAGGGAAATGAAAGATCACTAATTTCCACTACGTTTCATTGTTTTCTTCGCATCCTCAACCTTGCCTCAACCCATTTAGATGAATACTATTAAGTAGACTTCGACCGAGTGTTATATAAACTACATCCTTTATTGCTGCACTATACTACCTGAGGATACTTCTATTCAATATCAGTCCTGCATCGGTCTTTGTCACGATTAAGTTTATGTGGTCGTTCCACTTCTAATAATTCGTTATTCATATCCTAGATATTTTGTTGAAGTAAAGATATCTTATGGAAGTACCCATTCTGACGAATATTCATCAATTGTTTAATATGCCACAGATTGTGCTTCATTTTTCTACAATTTTCCAGCTTTGAGTCCTCGATTTAGTACAGCATCCGCGATACGTTCCAGTGAACTATCGGTGATAATTACTACGTCATTTACATACATTGTAATAAGTTAGTGGTCCTGCAATATTTATTTTGACCATGAAATAAATCACTTTCACATCGGATGGCTTCTCTCCACTGATAATGTCTACCTGTGTTCTGTTTGTAAGAATCTCCTAATTCCGATCACACTGTTGGCCTAGGTATTAGTACGCAATTCTTTTTCTTCATTATGCGACAGTTCGGAGACGTAAACAACACCTTCCGAAAATCACGAACCAAAGTATTAACCTGGTAACTTGTATGGGTCTCGTAGACGAACAACGTTGCTTTCTCAGTCTATGTACATTTCTGAAGAGCAGATTCTCTCGGTCTCCATGAATCTCATAATACTCAAGTACATAACATGTTCCAGAACTGTATAACCAACCATCGCTGGCCGTGGCGTGTGCAGTCACTGCTTCCATGTGGCGTCCAAAGTATGATTATCTCAAGAGACATAATGTTCAGTCCTCTGTAACACAATGTTATTTGAACTTTTCCTGTATTGCTCAACTCCTATCTTCGAGAGAGAATAAGTTCATGAACCGAATACTTAAATAGTGGAAACACTGCCGTGAAGACACTATGCAATGCAATCTACTTTCGTCGCTGATAATACACGTTGTTGACATACCTACCTTACCTCCGAACAAATGGACTCGCCCGTCCCACTTCACCGGCATGCGCACAATCGAGGGAACTACAGTTACTTCTGAACGAGAGGCCTAACGGAACGGCGTTACGTTCCTCCACGGCAGACTGTCAGTGCACAGTATTACTGTTCGTTTTTGGAGCATCAACTACGACCAGCTTTGCGAAAGAAGCGGCAACACTTACTGCGCAACCCCACCCAGCATTTTGCACGAGAATGCGTGAGCGCTTAAGGCGCAAGCTGCTCTCTTCGGTCTATGGGAATAGGAAGTACTGTACCATCCACCATACTCCCCGGACTTAATTCCATGAGACTTTGATTTGATTCACTTCGTGGCATTCACTACAGAACTGTTACAGAGATTCTACCGGCAGTAGACCGCTCCATCCGCGCCGCCAACAGACCAGGATTTCCTGGCTGTATACTACCTTCCACACCGCTGGCAACGCGTTCTACGCAACGTTCGTGAGTACTTTGCAGGACAGTAACAGGTATAAACATGTAACGCTTTTGTACAGGTTGCGAATAAATAGTTGCCACTATTTAAGCTCCACCCCTCGTACATTCTCATTGTGTTCAGAAGATGTTCAGTACAGCATTTAACAATGAAAACATGGATGCAATCAATAATTCTCAGATAAAAAATTCACAGGACACTTGGCATAATTTTAGCCTCTGCAAAAGCCATAAGCGCTAACCGAAAGTGAAGGGAGCAGAATGTGAACATTTTCGACATTGACAGGTATTTACTTTATTAATATGTGTGATTCCTTAATGGGCTTTACAAAACTGCAACTGGATTGTTTAGAGTCAATGTAGTTGTATAATACCTTTAAACGTTCCATCTGTTATCGACCTTAGCGTATGGTGCCTCAAATCCTTATTTCTAGTACTATATCCCACGAAAATCTGAGAAAGTTTGTGAACTTCCGTAATTAGTAGGGCTTGGAATATATAGTCCATGAGCAGATAACTAGCTATTTCACACCACACGACCTACTAGACGAATAGCAATCTGGTTTCCACCAAAATCACAACACGACGACTGCTCCTATAAATGTGACAGACGATCTAAAGCATGCTATGGAACAGGCGACAATTATGTGGTTTTTAGATTTTATCAAAGCTTTCGACAATGTCGATTTTGACATTTTACTTGCTAAACTCTCTAAATTTCTTTACAGGTGCTATTCAGTGGTACCACTCATACCTCACCACCCGTAAACAGTGTGTAATAACAGCAAAAAATAGGTCAAAATGGAGGGATGTTGTGTCAGGGGTTCCACAAGGATCTGTACTGGGGCCTTTACTATTCTCACTATATGTTAATGATTTTTGCACTGTTCTGTCCCACTGCAAATATCATCTATACGCTGATGACCTACAATTATATCTCAGTGAAAGTCCTAAAAATGTAAATGCGGACTTACTTTCACTATCAAGATGGGCTCATAGCATGGGCTTGAACTAATCAAAATCGCAGGCAATCTTAGTGGCCCACAAAAGACTCATCACTCCACAGCTAAGAGAAACTCTTCTACCTTTAATAATTAACGACACACAAATACGCTTTTCTCTTTCAGTAAAGAACTTAGGAATAATATTTGATCAGCACTTGGACTGGACAGAGCACACAACGTCTGTAAGAAGGTATATGCGTCACTTCATTCACTGCATAAAAAAACCATTTCCTTTACAGCTGAAAAACAAGCTCGTTGAGAGACTAGTGCCGGCCGCGGTGGCCGAGGGGACTGAGGCGCTTTAGTCAGGGTCTGCACGGCCACTACGGTCGGAAGTTCGAATCCCCCCTCGGGCATGGATATTTGTGCCGTCCTAGTTCGTAAGTAGTTCATAAGTAGTTTGTAAATTTAGGGACTGATGACCCCGTAGTTAAGTCCCATAAGATTTACAAACATTTGAACATTTTGAGACACTAGTACTTCCCAGTCTAGATTATGGTGATGCTTTTCTGCACGGACTGTCACATGAAAATTCATATAGGCTGGAGCTGGCGATGAATATTTGTATCCGCCATCAGTCCTGCATACCAGCAGTTATCTTGGCTACGTGCAAATGAGCGTCATTATGTTTGCTGCATCGTTTTCTCAATCATTGCAAACCTTTTTACTTATCCTCAACAATTATATTACTATCTGAACAGCACAGAAGAAACGCTCTCACCAAAATAAAACTCTATCTGCACCATCTGTGGTCTTCAATCCAGAGACCGGTTTGATGCAGCTCTCCACTTTAATCTAACTTGGGGAAGCCTCTTCATCTTCTCATAAGAACGGCACCCTACATCCATTTGAATCTGCTTGATTTATTCATCTCTAGGTCTCCCTCCGCGATTTTTACCTCAGAAACTTCTCTCCAATACTAAATTCACGATTCCTTGATGTCTAAGATTGTGTCGCCCTATCAATCTATTCCTACTTTTAGTCAGTGTATGCCAGAAATTCCTTTTCTCCCCAATTATGTTCAGTAGCTCCTCATTACT
Organism: Locusta migratoria; assembly: GCA_026315105.1. Lineage (NCBI taxonomy): Eukaryota > Metazoa > Arthropoda > Insecta > Orthoptera > Acrididae > Locusta > Locusta migratoria. The sequence continues at coordinate 434,981,772 of CM048747.1, forward strand.
TGCGCGATCCAGCATTCCTTTGTAACACCACATTTCCAACGTCTCTATCCTCTTCCTGTCTGAACTGTTTATCGTCCATGTTTCACTTCTATACAAGGCAATACTCCACACAAATGCCTTCAGAAAAGACTTTCTTACGTTTAACTTATTATTTGATGTTAACATATTTCCCTTTTTCAAAAACGCTTTTCTTCCCATTGCCATTCTGCATTTTATATTCTCTGTACTGCGACCATCGTGTGTTTTTTTACTGCGCAAGTAACAAAACTCATCTACCTCCTTTATTGTTTCTTTACCTAATCTAATTCTTTCAGCATTCAAATATTCAAATGTTTGTTAAGCTTAAGGACTTAACTGCGGGGTCATGTCCCCAAACTTACAAACTACTTATTAAAGACGACACAAACATCCATGCCCAAGAAGGATTCGAACCTCCGACGCGGAACGGCCACGCGCATCGGAGCATAGCACCTCAATGCGCTCGGCCTCTTCGCCGCGGCCCTTCAGCATTGTCCGATTTTCTGAGATTGCACTTCATCCCCCTAGTTTTGCTCTTGTTAATGTTCATCTTATATCCACCTTTCAAAACACTGTCCATTCCGTTCAACTGCTCTTCCAGGTCCATAGCTGTCTCTGACAGAATTACAATGTCATCAGCAAAACGCAATATTCTTATTTCACCACCCTGAACATTAATCGGTATTCCAAATTTCTTCTTGCTTTCCTTCACAGCTTGCTCGATGTACAAACTGAATAACATTGGAGAAAGGCTACAACCCTGTCTTACTCCCTCGACAATCTCTGCATCCCTTCCATGCCCTTCAACTCTCATAAATGCTGACTGTTTTTTTTTTTGTACAAGTAGTAAATAACACTCTGTTCCATATATAATACCGCAAACGCACGTGTTACTGCTTATATTAGTCATGAAAATGCAGATGCAGATGAAATGGTTGAGTTGTTGACTTATTTGATCGCGCCGGGAGAGTAGCCGATCGGTCTGCAGCTCCACGTTACGGATCGCGCGGCCTCCCGCGTTGGTGATTAGATTCTCCCCTCGGACATGGATGTGTGAGTTGTCCGTAGGTTATTTTAAGTTAGTTTAAGTAGTTTGTAAGACTAAGGACTGATGATCAACGTAGTTTAGTCCCGTAGTTGTTGTTGTAGTCATCAGTCCGCAGACTGATTTGATGCAGCTCTCCACGCTACCCTGTCCTGTGCAACCTACATCCTTTTGAATCTGCTTAGTATATTTGTCCCTCGGTCTCCCTCTACGATTTTTACCCCAAACGCTTCCTTCTAATAGTAAATTGGCAATTCCATGATGTCTCAGAAATGCGTCCAACCAATCTATCCTTTCCCTTAGTCAGAATATGCCAGAAACTCCTTTTTCTCCCCGATTTGGTTAATCACCTAATGAGGATTAGTTACGTGATCTACCCATCTAATTTTCATCATTCGTCTGTAGCACCACATTTCAAAACCATCTGTCATCTTTTTATCTGAACTCCTTATCATTCACGTTTCACTCCCATACAATGCTACACTCCAGACAAATGCTTTCAGAAAGGACTTCCTAAGATTTAAATTAATATTGGATTTTAACAAGTTTCGCTTCTTTAGAAATGCTTTACTTGCATAGCCATTCTGCATTTTATATCTTCTTTACTTTGGCCATCTGAAGTTATCTTGCTACCCAAATAATAAAATTCATCTACTACTTTTATTGTCTCATTACCTAATCTAATTCCTTCAGCATCGCCTGATTTTCTGACATTACATTTCATTACCTTCGTTTTACTCTTCTTAATGTTCATCTTTTATCTTCCTTTCAAGACACTGTCTATCTCATACAATTGCTCTTCCAGATCTTTTGCGGTCTCTGACAGAATTACTATGTCATTGGCAAACCGCAATGTTTTTATTTCTTCTCCCTGTACTTTAATGCCCTCTCCAAATTTCTCCTTCCAATAATTAACAACCTGCTGAATGTACAGATTGAAAAATTATGGGGAAAGGCTACAACCCTGTCTTACTCCCTTCCCAACCTCTGCGTCCCTTTCTTGCCCTCTAATAACCGCTGGTCGGTTTTTCTACAGGTTGAATATAACTCTTCGCTCCCTATATTTTACCCCTGATACTTTCTGAATTTGGAAGAGTGTATTCCAGTCGACATTGTCCAAAGCTTTCTCCAAATCGACAAAAGCTAAAAACGTAGATTTCCCTTTCCTTAGCCTATCTTCTAAGATAAGTCGTAATGTGAGTATTGCCTCTCGTGTTCCTACATTTCTCCTAAATCCAAACTGATCTTCCCCGAGGTTGGTTTCCACAAGTTTTTCCATTCGTCTGTAAATACTTCGTGTTAGTATTTTGCAACCATGACTTATTAAACTGATAGTTCTGTAATTTTCACACTTGTCTGCACTTGCTTTCTTTGGAATTGGAATTACAACATTCTTCTTGAAGTCGGAGGGTATTCCCTCTGTCTCATGCATCTTGCATACCAGGCGATACAATTTTTTCATGACTGGCTCTCCTAACGACATCAGCAGTTCAGACGGAATATCATCTACTCCAGGGGCCTTGTTTCGACTCAAGTCCTTCAGCGCTCCCCTCTGTATATTCCTTCCACAGTTCAGCCTTCCCCTCTTTGCTAAATACTGGTTTTCCGTCTGAGTTCTTGATATTCATACAGCTGCTTTTCTCCTTTCCAAATATCTATTTTATTTTCCTGTGGGCGGCATTTATCTTTCCTCTAGTTATGCATTCTTCTGCGGTTCTGCATTTGTCCTCTAGCCACTCCTGCTTAGACAGTCTGCACTTCCTGTCAATCTCATTTTTCAGACGTATTTACTCCCTTTACCATGTTTCACTTGCTGAATTTTTATATTTTCTCCTATCATCAATTAAGATCAGGATATACTGTGTTATCCAGGGATTTCTATTAGGCCTTGTCCTTCTGACTATATGGTCCTCTGCAGCCTTCACTACCCTCTCTCTCAGAGCTACCCATTCTTCTTCTACTGTATTACTTTCCCCCGTTTCAGCCAATCCTTGCCTAATGCTCCCTCTGAAGCTCTCAACCACCTCTGATTCGTTCAATTTTTCCAGGTTCCATCTCCTAACCTTTTTACCTTTCTACAATCTCTTATGTTTTAATCTGCAGTTCATAACCAATAAGTTATGGTCAGAGTTTATATCTGCCCCTGGATAAGTCTTACAGTTTAGAACCTGGTTTCTAAATCTATTCATTGCCATTATAAAGTTAATCTGGTATCTTCCAGTGCCTCCTGGTCTCTTCCACGTATACAACCTTCTTTCATGGTGATTAAACCAAGTGTTGGTGACCATTAAATTGTGCTCTGCGCAAAATTCTACCAAGTGATCTCCTCTTTCATTCCCTTTTCCCAGTCCATATGCACCTACTACATTTCATTCTTTACTACTACCACCGAGTTCCAGTCCCCCATTGCAATCAAGTTTTCGTCTCCATTAACTTTCTGAATGATTTATTTTATCTCCTCATACTTTTTTTCGATTTGCTCATCATCGACCGTGCTAGTTGGTATTTAAACTTGCACTGCTGTGGTCGATGTTGGCTACGTGTCTATCTTTACTACGATAATGCGTTCACTATGCTGTTCATAGTAACTTACCCGCATTCCTGTTTTCTTATTCATTATCAGACCTACTCCTGCGTTACCACCAACTGATTTTGTATTGATAATCCTGTACTCACCTGACCAGAAATCGGTTCATCCTCCCACCGAACTTCACTATTCCCTACAATATCTAACTTTAACCTATCCATTTCACTTTTCAAATTTTCTAGCTTACCTATGCGATTAAGGGTTAGAATATTCCACGCTCCGACCCGCAGAATGCCTGTTTTGTTTTTCTTGATGACGACATCCTCCTGAGTAATCCCCGCCCGGAGATCGGAATGGAGGACTATTTTACCTCCGGAATATTTTACCCAAGAGGACGCCATCCTCGTATAGTAATGCAGTAGAGCTGCATGTCCTAGGGAGAAGTAAAGGCAGTAGTTCCCACTTGATTTCAGCCGTTCGTAGTAACTGCATGACAAAGCCATGTTAGCTGATGTTACAAGGCCAGCTCAGTCAATCATCCAGACGGTTGCCCTTGTAACTACTGAAAAGGCTGCTGCCCCTCTTCAGGGTTTTATCTGGCCTCTCCATAGATACGTCTCCACTGTGGTTGCATGTATGGTACGGCTATCTGCATCGTTGCGGCACGCAAGCTACCCCACCTCGGCAATGTCTGTGGTTCATGGTCCCACAGAATTAAAAACATTTGAATTTGATCGGTATTTCGTTATCATACTTCACGCTGTGAAAAACACAATTTTGTGGACCAGAAAATAAATCTTTGTTGCGATGAATACGGCGAAAGGTAGATTATTACATATACATTGTAACGCCCCGTCTAGTCTAACGTAGTTGAAGATATTATTATTTACTATCTCTTTCGTTGCATATCACTTTAGAAAAGATCGTAAGTGTTACAATATACGATATTAACAAAATATATTTAACGCATCTGACTATGAATAACCACAGACAAATTCCTATCATGTTCTAGAATAAGTTAAATACCGTTCAGGATGATTACACACCTTTGGCTTGAGCACCAGTATATCGTTAATTAAATACGTTGCCACTACAACGCATACGCGGGCGAGACCGTAAGTAAAATTTAGTCACAGACGTAAGCGTGGTCTGTAACCAACGATTACAAAACAACTATCTGTAATTATATTTTGCCGGCCGCGGTGGCCAAGGGGACTGAGACGCTTCAGTCAAGGTCTGCACGGCCACTACGGTCGGGGGTTCGAATCCCCCCTCGGGCATGGATATTTGTGCCGTCTTTAGTATAAGGTAGTTCATAAGTAGTTTGTAAGTTTAGGGACTGATGACCCTGTAGTTAAGTCCCATTAGCTATACAAAAATTTGAATTATATTTTACTATTATACGTAGAAATCATAGTACTTAACTACACCATGCAAAAATAAAATTAAGATTACCCTTCTAATTCATTTAAAATGTGTAGATACCGATTAATGGAACGATGTTACCTTTTACCACTATTAGTATAAATTACCTTTAATCCAAGATATCTTCTCTATCTAAACATTTCATTGAAAGAGACTTCTCATTAAGCTTCCTTTAAAAAGATCCAACCTAAAGTAATATCAACTGAATATTATCAGAGATATACCGAAATTAAAAAAAAAAAATCTTCATTCATCAGTGATATTATTCGTATCAGTCTTAAGACATTCCTTTAGTAAAATTCAATATTATCTTTACGCCAGCCTAACATATTTTCATTTTTTAACAATTCTTATAGACATGTTTGACTTTGCATTATTTTATCCCCATAGAACAAATTTAAATTTATCTCCTTTTTTTATTGTTCTAGTGACCAAAGATAGTTATTTTGACTTTAACACTTTTCCCTTCTTGTTAAAAAAAACTATGTCATAAGCAAGATGATAAATAAGTCAACTTAATTCAATTTATTTTTTATCACGCCTCTAGGCTTAGTTATGTTTTATTTTCGTCTTTATATATGTCACACACAGAATTTTAGCTTTAGAGTGACTGCTAACTAAATGTCCCCTGTCACTAACTTTTTAGGTAGGTTAAAAAATTTAATAAAAATAAACCCTATGGCGCCACCATCACTTACAGCTCCGTATTATATAATTTGATACGAATCTTGGAGCCGACTTCAGGTGTTGGTGTCGAACAACTCTAAAGTCACTCTAAGCTGGTAAATTGTTACTTGCGAGATCTCCAAATTGTTTCATTTGTTCCAAACCCTAAACTGTCAACATTCCATCCATCACAGTCAAACTTCTCCTTTATATTTCGGAAGATAAGTTGGTTTATTTCATTTCATGTAACTCACAGAACCCACTAGCACACAGTTTGCAACCAGAGTCAGTCAAATCATAACAATAAAGCTCACAACCAACGCCTGACTCAATGAACTCCAGCAGGATTAATGGAATAACACAATAAGACTGCTCGGTTCAAATTACGTCGTCAACTACACTCGGGACTGACATTCAACCACAACAAGAACCAATCTTCAATAGATACGTTCCATAGGTAAGTTACTTAATGCTGTCATACAGAATTAATGTCTGTTACGGTTTTATAACCAACTAACACTTCCCACGAACTGTCATTACGCTGATACGTTTGAGAAAGGTCAGGTTACACTATTATCAGTAGTGCTACTGTCGCTACTATCCATAGGAACCTATTCACTCTGGTAAATCTCTTTCCTGTTTCGTGGCGGCCTTACATTTACGTAACCATAAACATGTTATTCTGCTGCTTTCCTAGCAATCATTTCGGTAACTCGCAAGCAACTCTCTCGCAAGCAACTAACTCACAAGAAACTAACTATAAACCATCTCAGGAACCAATAAATCATTGAGAGATCTTCATCTTTCACCGTACAATAATCATTAATATTCCCTTTTCCATTTTATCTTCACCGTACAATAATCATTAATATTCCCTTTTCCATTTTATCTTCTTTGACATACTGGAATTATCTTGAGCGGCTCATATGTAGTTAAAATATATCTATGAGCTCTCACCTGGAGATATCTTTGGCGTTTCCTTGATGTAAAATCTAGAACACACATCAAACAAATACATTGTAACTTTATTTCGTAATAAATTGAAGCGAAACCGTTCGAGAACTCCGTAACGAATTACAAAATATTTGTCCCGTTTCAACATACCCATATCCTTTTGATATTCGATTGTTTGAATCTTGTTAAGGGGACATGCTCGTGAAAATGACCAAAAATTTGAAAAAAAAAAAAAAAATCTGACCTATGTAAAAGAGCATTTCATCTGATTTAAAAAATGTTATGGACATTATAATTTTCCGTTCGTTCTGAAATTTAGGTTGAACGTAATGTTGCACAGCGGCTACGCCCGTCTGTCAGTTTGAAGTGCGGCAGAATATGTGATGCATTATTTTGTTTCTCAATTATTGTCGTCGATAGTAACAGGTGTATTCTCGAAAGCTGTCACTCCCGGAACCAAAGTACAGGCATGTCTAGAAGACTATGGTTCGACTCTAAACCAAGATCTTAGAATAAAGCACTGCAAGGGTTGTTCAAGTAAATTTATTGGAACCCAAGTTTGTGTAACGAACTTTGATGGTATAAGTGGGAAACATGGAAAAGAAAGGAGTTATAAACAATTTTAGAAACTCGGAGGTCAACCGTGGTGTGAGGTATTTAGGTTACCTCGGAGATGGAGAATGTAAAGGACACACTACTGTTGTTAATGACAGACCATATAGGGACACTCTGATAGAAAAGCTTGAATGTGGTGGGCATGTACAAAAGAGAATGGGAACTCGGCTGAAAAAAAAAAAAAAAAAAAAAAAAAAAAAAAAAAAAAAAAAAAAAAAAAAAAAAAAACTGTCCAACGGAAACAGATAAGTGTTTCAGGCCGTCTTACAAAAATTGATTTTTTGACTCAGTATTATGGACTAGCAATAAGGAGAAATGTAGGAGATTTGTAGAACATGAGACGAGCTATTTGGTCAACAAGGTATCACAGATTGTCAGCAGATGAAACCCCATAGCACGCTTTGTGTCCAAAAGGGAAAGATTCGTGATAGAAGTACTGGCTGAGCAACGCTACAGGCATACAATATACCCTCAAGCATTCCTTACCAATTGCTATATATAGAGATCTGTTAGATAAAAATCTACTTAGGAAATGTATGCATGGCCTCTCTCAGAATGCAAATGAAAGCTTCAACAGCTATGTATGGGAGAGAATGTCCAAAACTCTATTTGTTGGACTGAGAGTGCTGAAGATTGGTGTAATGGATGCAATAACAACATTCAGTGATGTACAATTTCAAGGATCGATGATATGAACAAATTGAACATCCAGACAGGAAGGAATATTGCTTCAGCTCTAACTGCCATTGATGAGCGACGTGTCAGCGAAGCAGAGACAGCTGCAGAAGCTGCAACCAAGGAGTCAAGGATAAAGAAAACAATGAACAGGAAGAGTGTAGAGAATCAGGAAATAGGAGTGCAACTGAAGTATGCAGCTGGAATGTTCTACGCCAGCACAGTGGTAAGTTAATAAATCCGTAAATGTTCTTTTGAGATTTACAGAAAACTTGAATTTTCATCTTACAGGTACATTTATCTCCTAAACGACTGAAGTTAAACTCACAAAAATTGGTACAAAGATTTAGAATGACATCCTCTACCTCCCGTGTCTACTATTTTCTATAACATGAAGTTGGTGATGTTTGAGCTACATTTTTAAAGATCTTTGTCGTAGTAAAATAAATTATTTTTCTTTTTCAAAGATCAGCATTTGGGAAGGGAATTGGAGGCATAAAACACTTATGTGAATGTTTTCTCTACTCTGAATCTTTTTCCTATCTGTGCAGTCAGTGGTTCCACAGAAAATGGTACCGCAGTGAAATAGTGTTCCGTTTTTATACTATTATAAATACTGTTGCCAGTATCAAAATATAATAAATATCCCGATGATATTTTGGGAAATGCTTTCACTAATGACCGTATTTATGTGTAAGAATTTTGAGCTATCTTTCATTTATAGATCAGTAGCAACGTGAGGGAGACGATAATGCTAAAGAAGCATCCCCTTCAGGGACGTGTCCCCTTAAGGGACGTGTCGACGTATCTCCACTTTATACAAAACCCAGCATCCATAGAGAAACCTCATCCTCTAATATAAGAAACCTCTGGTGAGTAGGATATGTGTGCTTTCCGCAATAATAAAACTTCCAGATGAGATTGTTTGGTGCTTCTTTCTGAATTTTTAATGATGCACGGAAATACCTGAATCACGTATGATTTTCATCCTATGGTTCACATAGTTTGCTACTTTGTTTCCCTCTATTAAAATGTCTCTTGTGATAGTCTGTTAAGTTTTGAGTGAAAGTAGCTCACTGTGTTTTGCATGATTCTGTGAGCTCGAGATAAAAAGTGCCCTTTGAAAGTCGTTATGTGGTTAGCAACCCATAATTCATGTAGACATACGTAGAAAATTGTTATTGTAGTACATGGACAGAATTGCGGAACCGACGTAACTCAGGCCTCGAGACACACAATTTTTCGATATCGTTTCTAAATAAATGTGCGTCCTTGTGTTCACCTTGTGACCATTGACCAATACCTTCGTGGCTCTACGTTTAGTGAGAATAATTTTCTTCATTCCTCAAGTACACCAACGACCTTTTTAGGCACTCTGTTGTAAAAGCTCTTGCGGGGTAGGGATATGGTTTGTGATGGGAGGGGTAATATGCTAAACTACGGTAAGAACAAATATTCTAAAAAAAGTGCACAAGATAATAAAAACGCGACTTAGATATTGCCTGGGGTGATGCAAGGAAACAGAAGAAACATACGGGACAGTTGTTGTGTGCATATTGAATTCGACAGCCACGCGTCACCCCTGAAAGTGAAAGTATTCGGCATTTAGTTTCAACCGAGAACTACTGTTTCCGTCTGTTTTATTCAACTCGCTGTCACACCTTCATTAAACATTAAAAGCGTTCCAGAGATTCGTTGTCTTTATTATCAAACCTTTTCTTAAATGCTAAAAGGGTAAAATTGATTCTCTAACCTACGAGAGGGTTCGTTAACTATCGAACAAATCAAATATCTGCAGTAGACATGCTCGGTTTCGGGCCACCTGTGCCTTTTCAGATCTGTCAAATAAGAATTAAATAGCAAGTAATAGTAAGCAACTGTTTTCAACGTTTCAAATAACAGGAATATTAAAAAATGTAAAAGATACCAATTTTTATTATCAGAGATACCGTGTAGCTGCAGAAGTAGTTGTTCAGTTTCGTCACTGAAAGTACAGTAACATGATTACCAACATATCATTTTTTTCCATGAATCTCATTGGTGAAACAGTTGAGTACTAAGGAATGCCCTCTATTAAAGAATGTTTTGCATGTGCACAAAATATTCCTGAATCGGACGTATAAAATGATACATATAGTTTTAATCAATTGACTACTTTTAAAAGCGGTTCGATGAACGCTTTGCATGAACTTCAGTGCGACTCATGTAGATGTAGAGGTAGATGTAGAAGAGAATTACAAAACTTGAAAACCCATTTCTAAAACATATTTAAATTTATTTATTGTAATGTCTTGCCTCCAGAAATTGAGTCTTCTCTTCTGATCGTGGGGGGAGGTTTACTGTGACGGGCTGCAACCAGCCAATGCTGAAGTTTCCTCCGCCGTGTCCCATTCTCCTAGTACGTGAGGGCCGTTGCAGAGTACATTTGGCAAAGCGCCATATTCCATTACTGAGGTTACAGACTCTCTCTAAATATTACATAAAATGTCTTATACATAAAATTAGTTTGCACATTAGGTAGTTCTCAACGTTTTACGTTTGGTACTGTCACACAAATTACTCTGCGCACACTAATTACTCGATAAATCGGACATAACAAATGTAGTGCTGCCCAATCAAAGGTTAGCTGTGTGATATATTTAGACATATGGTAACAGACGGCATAGTGTAGCTACAGAAAACAAATTTTGAGACGATGAATAAGCACTAATCAAAAGCGATATTTAATTATATGATAATTACCTAATAAACTAAAGATTTCTATCCTAGTTAGGTAATGAGCACTGTGTCTTCTATTCATACAAGCAAACACTCTGTCACATGTATTTGGCACTGTGATTTTGTAAATTTTGCTCTTTGTATTCATAAGTGTTGCAAATTATTTGTCAGTATAGAATATTAAGGCTGTTGTTATCACAAAAATTGAATACGTTCAGTAGATGTGATGGACTGATGACGTAGTTGTTTAGTTCCCTAAAAACCAACAACAACAACAGTAGATGTGAAGTTATGTACTGTCTCTCATTAATCTGTACTACAACTTCTGATTGCTTCCTTTATAATCGGCTAATTGTTCATTAATTTAATAATGATATATGTTAGACTCAGGTTCCATATTTTTTTCCTTATTGTTATTTTAATGTCCTGTTGGGCAGGCTGGCAGCAGTCTAATATGCTGCTTTTCAGCCTTAAGAACATTCGAATTTGGCTAATAGTAAAACGTATGAAAACAGGGAAAAATAAACGCAGATTTTAAAATACAAACAGGTGAAAAAACGGTGAATAAAATACAATGAAAATGATGGCTTTAAAAGCAAACATAATCAGAGTTAAAACTGCCACGAAGGCTGAAAACACTGGTGGACGAAATAAAAACGGCTACCTTAACGGCAGCACATTGTTCTGCCACTTCGACTGCTGCTAAAGTTTTAAAAACACAACGACCGACGCTTTACAGAACACTTTATTCGGCGCACGGATAAAATCACTTGTGATGGTCGAAGTAAAGCAGCTATAAAATGAAGTATGGCTGTGGGGAAAAAAGCATTTCCCAAGAAGCCAAATTTGTTGACATCTTAAATTAATTTAAATGTTAGGGATTTCTTTCGGAAAGCAAATGTCTTGAGTGTAACTTTGTACGGAAGTAAAACGTTGACGATACGGGGATTACACAGAAAGATGATACAAGGTTTTGGAATGGAGTGCTACAGACGAAATCTAAGGATTAGGTAGGTAGATCCAGTAACGAATGAGGAGGTTCTGAGCGTAATTGGGGAGAAAAGACATTTTTGGTATATTTTGACTAAGAGAATGGGTTGATTGGTGGGATACATTCCAAGGCATCAAACAATCTTCAGTTTATCATTGGAGCAAGTGAGATCGAGTGACGAATACAGCAAGCAGTTTCAAATTGACTTGCGTTACCGTTTTTATTTAGGAATGAAGACGATTGCAGAGGGTAGCGCAGAGACCTGCATCTGACCAGTCTTAGGACAGAAAACCACAACAACAACAACGACAACAACAACTTCCTATCCTGCAAGCTCTGTGCCTAAGTCCGTTGCAGCTCCATTTGATGGCCGCCCGATATTTCTTTTCCCATCAGGCTCCCTTGGGTCATGCGTTGTACATGTTCCATTATTCTTGTTGGCAGTCATCTATAGTCCTTAACAGGCCAGTAAGACGTATTTTACCTCTTATTTCATCGTTTCTGATATGATACAGACGGGTTACTCTCGCTACATTACACAGAAATAGCGTTTCGGTTGCCTATAGTTGGCTTCTTTCCTTTAAGGTCGAAGTTTCGATCGCACATAGTCCTGTTGGTATCACCATAACGACTTATGGTTTCACCTGTGTATGTCTCCGAGGTCACAGCCTGATCTGTAAACTAGCAGCTCTTTTGTTCACTTTGATTGAGCCAGACTAAGATCACATGCGTTACTATTATAATATGTAGCGCCTATTAATTAAATTATCAGTTGTGAATGTAAGAATTTCTATGATGCTACTAGCTTAATTCCCGCTGCATTGGTTGTTTTTACTTCTAAATATCAATTTTCCTGGATTTAGCTTTAAAAATGCTTTCCTAATTAAGTATTTTGATACAACTTGGCTCCCCCTACTGCACCATTGATGGCAGAATTCAAAACACCCTGAAACACATTTCTTTTTTAATTCTAACTATGGTTCGAAATATCCAAATTTTCGCATTTCTAGCGTCAAAATATTATCGTAGCAACCTAAAAAGTTTTCCCTTATTTCACCCTCTTAGTGGTTGAATTTCGAAAATCATCAAATACGTTTTTTAAAATTCTACTCAAAAATCTAAATCCGAAGTTTTATATTTATTGCTTAAAAATTGCCTGAATGCAACGTGTTCTAAAAAAACAACCATTCATCCCCTATTTCACCCTGTTAGGGATGGGAATATCGAAATATCGCTGATGCCTGCAGTTTAAGATAAACGACGTCTACAAATTTCAAGTTTCTATCGTCTGTATATTCACATTTCAGCGCCGTTTTCTCTTTTAGAAACGAATCGAAAACGCGAAATTTCTCTCTTACATTTTGGCATCTATCTTAGTAGTTTGCACTTATTTTTCTTTATTCGTACGCTTGTTGCAGAAAAACAACTGAAGAATGAGCATCACGTTTCGCTGTGTATAACCTTTTCGCTATTATAGTGTCAAAAGTCACCGCTGGTCTTCAGTCCGCATTTTATGTAAACTGACGACTTTCAACCACTATATCTTCCACCCTCTTATAGCCATCTACACGGAACTTCTATGGTGTACAACGGGAGACTTTGTACTTGAATACTACAGAGAGAGGGTTTGTCTTCATTGTGTAGTCTTTGCTGAAGAGCAAAATATTAAGAATTTTATATAAGCCGGTAACTTGCAAATCCCATATCTTCCACCCCTTATCGTTATCAACCCTCTACCACCATAGTACACAATGGGAGACTGATAGCTACAACCACATACAAACAGTATTCGTTTGTGATGTGTAGTTTTGGTTGCAGAGTGAAATATAGGCAAGATTGCAGAAAGAAGTGTCAGAAAGGATTTTGATCGTGAGATAGTTTATCCTGGGTCGTGAATATTCAAACCATATTGCAGCTCACGGTTTTTATAAGTTTTTATTACTGCAGCATAAAACATAACAGGATAATCAGAAAGTTAATAGTGGGAAACAATGAGATATATGCGGACCTATGAAAATCATAATTAAAAATGAACATTGCCTTAGTCTAAATTTTATTCTGTCACTAGATAGCCAAATCAAAATAAGTAATCTATATTAATTTAGTCCATTATTGTCAGTTTTTCTTGCGTGACTGTAAAACGAACTCGCCTCCAGTCACAAAAATTATATTTCATTTTTACACGATGCATTTCAAGCCCTGAGGGCTCATCATCAGGTGCCTCTATGATACTTTATACATATTTAAAGACCTGTGTCTGTCAAAATCAAACATGGGTGGTAACAACATGGAAAATTTTTAAAATAGGTTCATATAATTACAGAGATTAACAATATGACTTACTTATCAAACAGTTATGCCAGGTCTTTTGCAGCACATCAGCAGCTATAAATAATTATCATCAAATCACTTCTCATCTTGAAGCACAATGTGGAATAACAACTTAGTCTTAATTATGGTTGTAGGTTGGCAATTAGTTTGTAGGCTACATATTTGTTTTACCAAGAAAAAAACTGAAATTATTGAAAAAACTGTGGCTGCTAAACACAAATACTTAGCATTTGAAACCAATTGCCAATCTACAACCATATTTAATGTTTCTACTGACCTCTTATGAAGTAAAACAAATTTATAATATAGAAATTTAACATAAAAAATCTATATTTTTTGTGCTTCACTGTTTAAAAATTAATTCAACTGTTAAATCTCTTTAATTATATGAAACTGTTTTTTAAAATGTTCGGTATTGTTACCATTGATGTTTGATCTTGACATGCCCAGGTCTTCAAGGATGGAGATGATTGTGTACAAATAAAACACAATTTTTGTGGCTGAAGGCAAGTTTCTTTTATTTTACAAATAATTTATTATGTCGTTTTGTAAAAATAGTACCTATTGGTTCTCGTAAAGCACACTGACTGTTATTTTGATGTTTCACAGTAAATGTGTACAAATAAATTAAAAGACAATAGTGGGGGGGGGGGAATTATGGAATGTTCTTAGAATGGTCCTGTCATATTATTCGATTTACAGATTTTGTGATCTATATTACATTCACAGGATGTGAATTTGTGTTCGTATTTTGAGGTGGGTTTGTGAGTGGGGGAGTTTTGTCTTTGTCTGCAATGTGTTTTATTAGTTTAAATAGTGTTTGTTTGCTGATATTTACTTGGTCATTTAATATGTGATTCTCTTCTATTATGCTTTTTGAATTCTGAAACTCTCTTGGAGGGTTAGGGGATATTTCGTATTGCAAAATCAGACTGTTTTCATGTCCGTTTCTATGGTGGTTGGATAGTGGTTTTCTTGCCTAATGTCTCCTACAAATGTTGAATGGCTGTTGCTATATTGCCCTTAACGTTTGTGTTCTTTACACCGTGTTTCAAATGTCCGTTTCTATGGTGGTTGGATAGTGGTTTTCTTGCCTAACGTCTCCTGCAAATGTTGAATGGCTGTTGCTATATTGCCCTTAACGTTTGCGTTCTTTGCACCGTGTTTCAAATGTCCTCCTGGTCTGTCCTAAGTAGAGAGCTTCACAAATGTTACCTTTGAACTGGTAAATACCTGACTTTTGGTAGATGTCAGTGCTCTCTGCTTTTTTACGTATTTTTTTTAACGAGTTACGACTTTGATTTAGAATTTTTATTCCTTGTTTTGTTTTTTGAGGATGTTTACAATTCTGTGAGTCAGTTTATTTTCATAAGTATGTGTAAACAGCATAAGAAAGCAAGAGAGAGAGAGAGAAAGAGCTTCGCTAGTGGAGCTAAATTCAAATTGGTGAACAAACACACAAATTGCTAGCAGACGCGTATTTTGACAGAAAAAAGAACACGTTTTACAGTGCGAAACAAAGGAATTGTAAGCAAATAAAACACATACAAATGATAAACAAAACATAAGACAAACGCAGCCCACCAGGCTTCAGAAATGTCGAGTTTTCGTCAACTTTGTAAAAAAGTGGAATTGTAAATAGTGAGAACAAGTGGCAATGTGCAACAAGAAACACATAAAGAGGGTAAAATAAACCACAAAAGTAATCTTAATAGTTCATTTTATACAGAATAAAATTAACCTATAGCATGAGAACTGTTGGTGATCGAAATTGGTAAAAACCACACGAAAGAGTCTTTAAAATATAGCGATACGCATCTGTTCTCCGGAAGACTACTTTAAAGTTGCATAAGTCTGTAACGTAGCGTATACGAACTGTACAAAATACTTTTCCACGCTAGTCCGCATCCGGACTGTCTTCCGCACATCATAATAAATGTTCGAACGTTTAATAAGCTTATGGGACTTAACTGCGGGATCATCAGCCCCTAAATTTAGAAACTACTTATGAACTATTAGTAAAGACAACACAAACATTCGTGCCCGATGGAGGATTCGAACCTCCGAAGTGGGAGGCAGCGCGATCCATAACGTGGCGCTCCAGAGTGCTCGGCTACTCCAGCGCGGCACGTCATAATAATCTGATTGTTAGTAGAGGAATGCCTTCCTGATAGGAGTGCCTGGGCTTCGACAGTAAAGCCATGTGGAACGTTTATGAGTGGTTAAGCTTTTTTGTTTACTTCGCTGTTAAACATAGTTTACTTCATTTATTAGTGACAATCGATAATAGTACCAGTAAACTGTGATCTGTCTTGGCTTGAACCTCATAAGTTGCTCGATTATATTTTTGTCGCTAGCAAACACGCAGAAAAAAGACAGTGTTGACTCGATGCACAAGGTATAAGGCGAAAATACTGAAGCGAAAACAGCGATTTGGTTCTCATTGTGAAGTCGGAACGTAGCCTCACGGTCAAGTATTATTCATGTGCATGTTGAGATTTCCCCAGCAGCTTACACCATTATTCCCGCACAGTTCGAATATCTCGCTACACGCTGCCACCACTGCGAAACGAATTGCGCCAGATTTTCGCGCAGGGTGGTTAAATATTTGAAGTGTGGAAAAAAGTGACCGGAATACTGGGACAACCAAAATATTAACACGGGCCCATCCCTGGCGCCGTGGCGCCGTCGCATTCCTCACATCAGAGAGAATTTAATTTCATACTCTGCAAATACGGTGGCGCCAGCCAGCGCCGGGTGACCGACTGACGCCAGCGCCTGAATGCCGCAGAGAGGCAGCCGGGGCCCCACTGGCGGGCCGGAGGAATGCTGGCGCGCCACCGAAATTCACGTGTCGCTGGCGATAGCGCGCCGGCGTCCGCAACTGCCGGCGTCGTTCATTAGCGTAATTACATGACCAGAAAACTGCTGCGACATTTTGGCGGGTTGGGTAAGGTGTACACAATCTCTGGGCATATAGAGACGGCTTATAAATGCAAGACTCTGTTTTGTTCACTGATGACGCTGTTTTTTCATGTCAGTGGCGAGGTGAACGGACAAAATATTCAGCACACGTGAAAGAAAGGTGTCGAACCGCTTTGGTTCCAAGATCTGTTGACAACTGATGTTGCATATGTATATTCCAAATGTCCTTCAGACATGCATGCATGTCTGAAGGACATTTGCTAGGTATGTCAATAAACACGGACACTGCACATCGTATTTAAAATCAGTCACAGCAAGCCTTGTGACAAATGTACCAAAAAGTCTCGCCCTTTGCGGGAATTACATCATAGAATGTACGAGCTGTCATGGGCAGTAGACAATGTGTGGCATATGAAAATTTAGGTCGTTCCAGGAAAGCGTGCGCGGGTAGCGTAATGGTAACGCGACCGCTCGCGATAAGCGGGAAATCCGGGTTCGAGTCCAGGCCCGGCACAAATTTTCATATATCATCATTACACCGTACAGCTGATGCTGATTAATATTCGCAATTGAGAATACATTTCTTGTAGAAATACATATCTTTCTTGTAAAACAAAAACATTTGCAGTAAGATATTTAACATAGTTAGATACCTTTATTGATTTCCTTAAAGAGAAAGAATAATTTTCGACACCTCAAGCTTAAGAAAACAGAAAGATTGCGTAACGTAAATTATATCTCTACGAAAATAAAAATTAAATTTTAGAATTATATGATTATTTTGTATATAGCTAACAAGAAAGAAATGCAAATTCTTTTTAAACACACCTACCCACACACATCCACTGGAGCGAGCTAGATTATTGCACTGCAAATTAAAAACGCAGATCTTTTACGAACGGCCAATTTCTAAAAGATTGTTCGGAGGTAAATATGAGGCGTTTGTCTAAACATACAATGTCTGTCTCATCAAGTGTCAGACATTGTTACGGAATTAAAGGAGCGCAATAAATATCAAAACTTCGAAATTCGTAGAGTAGTCATTTGCCTTCGATGAGAGCAGTGATACAGCATAGTTGAAAATACAATATTCGTAAGGGCACAAAAAAAAAAAATCACTGTTAATTCCGACGATGAAGAAACTTCGTTGCATTCGCTTCAAAACTATTCCAGACATTCCACAGGCTGTAGACCGCTCCATTCGCAACATGGACAAAGCAGGCTCTGCTAATGGCATACTACGCGTTCCACATCGCTAGCAAAGGTTTCTTCACGACACTAAGGACTATTTTGATGGACAATAACAGTTGCAAACAGATAATGCTTTGGTGTCTGTGGTGTCGCACAAGTCTAAAGTGCGCACCACCTACTTTCACCGCGCGCCGCCATGCACGCACGGCGCGGCGTTCTTATGACGTCAGCTACGATCGCCCTCTGCTACAACTCCGCTCGTTCACTTCGGACTGAGATAGGAACCAGTTAACACTTCGGAATCAGATAGGCACCAGTGAAGACTTGGCTATCGGATAGGCACTAGGCAGGCCTTTAGTTCAACTATGTATCAGCATTCTGCAGTACTGAGCTATGTAAAAGTTAAGTATTGTATAAATTCTGTGCAATATATATCTCGTTCTAATTTACTCTAGTGTTTCTAGTTTCTGTTGTCCCACTGGCTGCTCACCTCCGTACCTGCACAAGCGTGCATCCTTTATTCCTGTGTCGGTCTTATTCTACTCGGCCACCGACACCTACGACGGAAACGAGACACAAAAGCGGCGACGAGGCTGGGACACAAAAGTGTCGGTTATGAATAAATAGTTGCCACTATTTAAGTTCCAACCCTCGTATGCTGCTTACATTTCGTTTCCTGATACTTCATGGAGACAAGGAAAGAGGAGACTACAGAAAACGTAGAAGTCATTTGAGAAGGTTGTTTCAAAGGAAACAGTTGTGTTCCATTTGAGACAGAGTGTGGAATCTGTTGTACGTATCAGCCAAGGAGTGTTGCGAAATCACCAATCATTCTGGTAATTTTATAAGATAAACTAACTGTGAATTTTTAAATCACTCCCTTATTCGCTTGTATGGTATGAAAATGTGATTAGTAATTTTGTTTTTACTAATAGCTATATCAATAAACTGCCTTTTGAAGTTTGTCTATGATCGTGGGAAACATGCGTTGGGTAGGCAGTTTCCCAGGACAGTGATGAAGAAACAATTGGAAATCACTGCGTTAGAGCACATAATGTACAACTATTAAATGAAAACGTGTTATGACGATATCAACATTATGAAAAATTTTCGAATTAGTAATTCATTCGTATCTACACCAGATAACTACACAAATGAAAAGAAAAACAAGGTAAAGATTGTATAACGACTGATAGGATATCTTACTAAGAGTTGTAATGTGGAGTATCAGAAATGTTTACGTTGTAGACAAGGTAGGAAACCTGAAAAGAGAAATGCAAAACTGGAATCTGCTTATTGGGGGGAGACGGGGGACGAATCTGTGAAGTCAAATGGTTTGAAGGGAAAGGGTCGTGGTTACAAAAAGATATGAAATATCATCAGCAGCAGAAAATTATATAGGGAGAGTAGTCTTCGTTGTAAATAGTAAGGTAGAAAATGTTTCAAATGTTTGTATAGTTTATGGGACTTAACTACGGGGTAATCAGTCCCTAAACTTACAAACTACTTATGAACTACTTACGAACTAGGACGGCACAAATATCCATGCCCGAGGGGGGATTCGAACCCCCGACCGTAGTGGAAGTGCAGACCGTGACTGGAGCGCCTCAGTCCCCTCGGCCACCGCGGTCGGCAAGGTAGAGAAGTGATTGAGTTTGTACATGTCACAATCATAAGATGAATTCATAAAGAATTTGTAGATATTGGTCGGATTGTAAAGTATGTATAATATACTAATCAGAGTGTATTGGAATATAATAGGTGTAGAAGGTGGAGTTTTCGGGGATAGTGTAGACATTGTAAAAGGAGTGAAAGAGGAGATGATCAAATTGATTCTGCAGTGAATATCAGCTAGTAACAGAATATAATATGGCTACAATTTATGTACGTTGGAGTCCCTGCAGAGCGAGAAAAATGCAGCTGATTTACATAAACGGAGACTCTGAAATCACTGGATTATGGGGGCGTACCAAGGCGCAGATATGGACTGATATCGCAGTTTAATTACAATGAAACGTTGCGTGAAGTCTTAAATACTTGCCTAAAGAGTCAGTCTGATGATAAGTCGTAACTTGATGAAGTATAGTGAGATACATATGTAGTTCATTGAGGTATTATAAGGAACAGATATATCTGAAAAAAAGCAATAAAACAAGTGCGTATAAAAATATAGGGCCAGGGAAGGTAAAACCCAATGGTAAGAAATAAATAGGCTCATGTTCATTAAAAAAGAAAAATGGGAAAAATCGAAACACATTGAAAGAATAGACACAGAAACTTGTATTCACAGAACTTGTTCAACAGTGTGTTTTGAAGATGAGATTAGATTTCACTCGCCTCGTGTCAGAATGGTCCTGTGGCGCAGAAGCACGACGGGCCCTGATGGCATCGAGGTGTTTGAGGACCTGGTTCCAACCTATAGTGGTTGCTACGGGGTCACAGCAATGCGCCAGTCTTTTCACCGTATCGTTCACACTTCGAGTGACGACACATTTGGCGATTTTGCGGGTCTGAACATCTTGTGAGGCCAAAATGTCACGTGTTAGCGCATGAACATGAGACCGTGTATTGTCTCTCTGAAAAACGGCGTCTGGAGTTTCGTGCAGATAATAATAATAATTTTGTTTGGCTCATTGGGCTCGTGATTACTTTCAATTGGACGCCATTTCAACGACTTGCGTGTCCTTAGCCTAACCCAGTTTTCAAACCGGGGACAGGGAACCAACAGCTTAAAGTAGAATCCGAACCACGTGTCGTTTCTGGCGACTCCTCACGGCGTAACCACTCACAAGGCTCAAGACACGCACCAGCGTGCTTTTGGTTACACACAATGCAGTATGTATCGTACGAATGCCCCCCCCCCTCCCCTGAAGTGACCCAAAATGCTTCCCTCTATTTCAAGCAAACAGAAGATTAGCCGGAAAACACCGTATGATGCCTTCACTGCCACCTGGTATTTTCTGTACTTTAGTCGAAGGAGCCGAGGGAAAAGGAGATGTGTACCAGGGCGGCCAGATTACTGTCACTTAAAGTCGCCATTTTGAGGCGCTTCTGTAGCCAAATGTTGCCATTTCATGGAATTGTATAATATTACCGCCTTCTGCTAGTGCTAATAGCACATTATTATTATAGGTACCTAAAAACTTATGTCTAAGAATGATTTCCAACAACGGAAAATCCAGACTGGAATGACAACAACGATTTCTGTCACGTAACCTTAAATTGCTCTCGTGCTAAATTTTATTAATCGTTATATAACAATATAATGCATATCAACCCAAAATCTAAAATTAATGAGACAGTATTATACATTTACGTTACAGGGGATGTGCCGTGGGGGGTTGTACGATCATCCCGCCCTCCCTCCCTCAGCATGGAGGATCATGTTACACTGGATAATATCGATTGATATGTCAACGGATTAAATAATTTTTATAACTTCGTAACTATATTGTTACAATTTAATGCAAATGTGCTTTAGCAAGGAGTAAGGGTGTCTTTTCTTACATTGAATCGCACAGTATTTGCCAAAAATTACTTGTTTTACGTTTGTCGACAGAGGACCGCAACTGCCCTTTTGTTAGGGAATGACTTCCAGGACCATCCCTGCAAGGTTCATTTTTGTTGTTACGTAATTGGAGATTTACAGAGAACAATAGAACGCATATTTTCATAATCTTGATTTTGTATGGTTGTTTGCAAGGTGTCTAGTGTAAGGGCTACAGTTATAGTATTTTATTGCCAAATTTTACGTATTGCTACGATTCTGCAAATGCGAATATTCAGTAGTTTTACACAGTACACACAGTCACTGCAAGGGACGAGTAAGTTCTCACGAAGGTGCTGTCTGTCGCGAAGATGAATCACGAGGGGTGCCGTGGCAAGGCGTGAGGGAGAGCCCTGCTGTGGCGAGTGACACGAAAGGTGTCCACAGTCGTTCCGGCGCCAATTATTGAATGATACAACCACTATTTAATACAATACATTCACCTGAAACTTCCAGACAGATTTCATTCAATACATCCACGTGTTTAAAAAACGAGAATAAGTTTACACAAGTAACGTTTGTTGTGACTGAACACGCAGCTATGTGTGTTATATTGTTATTTAAAATGATTATATACAATAATAAAATATTCGTGTCGCCCAGAATTCGAGGGTTTTCGGGTAAAATATCTCCCGGATGCCGGCCGCGGTGGCCGAGGGGACTGAGGCGCTTGAGTCACGGCCACTACGGTCGGGGGTTCGAATCACCTCTCGGGCATGGATATTTGTGCCGTCCTAGTTCGTAAGTAGTTCATAAGTAGTTTGTAAGTTTAGGGACTGATGACCCCGTAGTTAAGTCCCATAAACTTTACAAACATTCGAACATTTTTTGATGTCCCGGATGCCGATATTCGCATCAGCTTCTTAATTATGTATTTAATACAATACATTCACGTGAAACTTCCTGAGAGATTTCAGTCAATACATCCATTTGTTTAATAAACGAGAATAAGTTTACACAAGTAACGTTTGTTGTGACTGAACGCGCAGCTATGTGAGTTATATTGTTATTTAAAATGATTATATGCAAAACAACAGAAATAATAGAATATTCGTGTCGCCCAGAAGTTGAGGGATTTCGGGTAAAAGATCTCCCGGATGCCGATATTCGCATTAGCTTCTTAAATATGTATTTAATACAATACATTCACGTGAAACTTCCTGAGAGATTTCAGTCAATACATCCATTTGTTTAATAAACGAGAATAAGTTTACACAAGTAACGTTTGTTGTGACTGAACACGCAGCTATGTGTGTTATATTGTTATTTAAAATGATTATATACAATAATAAAATATTCGTGTCGCCCAGAATTCGAGGGTTTTCGGGTAAAATATCTCCCGGACGCCGGCCGCGGTGGCCGAGGGGACTGAGGCGCTTGAGTCACGGCCACTACGGTCGGGGGTTCGAATCCCCTCTCGGGCATGGATATTTGTGCCGTCCTAGTTCGTAAGTAGTTCATAAGTAGTTTGTAAGTTTAGGGACTGATGACCCCGTAGTTAAGTCCCATAAACTTTACAAACATTCGAACATTTTTTGATGTCCCGGATGCCGATATTCGCATCAGCTTCTTAATTATGTATTTAATACAATACATTCACGTGAAACTTCCTGAGAGATTTCAGTCAATACATCCATTTGTTTAATAAACGAGAATAAGTTTACACAAGTAACGTTTGTTGTGACTGAACGCGCAGCTATGTGAGTTTTATTGTTATTTAAAATGATTATATGCAAAACAACAGAAATAATAGAATATTCGTGTCGCCCAGAAGTTGAGGGATTTCGGGTAAAATATCTCCCGGATGCCGATATTCGCATTAGCTTCTTAAATATGTATTTAATACCATACATTCACGTGAAACGTCCTGAGAGATTTCAGTCAATACATCCATTTGTTTAATAAACGAGAATAAGTTTACACAAGTAACGTTTGTTGTGACTGAACACGCAGCTATGTGTGTTATATTGTTATTTAAAATGATTATATACAATAATAAAATATTCGTGTCCCCCGGAATTCGAGGGTTTTCGGGTAAAATATCTCCCGGATGCCGGCCGCGTTGGCCGAGGGGACTGAGGCGCTTGAGTCACGGCCACTACGGTCGGGGGTTCGAATCCCCTCTCGGGCATGGATATTTGTGCCGTCCTAGTTCGTAAGTAGTTCATAAGTAGTTTGTAAGTTTAGGGACTGATGACCCCGTAGTTAAGTCCCATAAACTTTACAAACATTCGAACATTTTTTGATGTCCCGGATGCCGATATTCGCATCAGCTTCTTAATTATGTATTTAATACAATACATTCACGTGAAACTTCCTGAGAGATTTCAGTCAATACATCCATTTGTTTAATAAACGAGAATAAGTTTACACAAGTAACGTTTGTTGTGACTGAACGCGCAGCTATGTGAGTTATATTGTTATTTAAAATGATTATATGCAAAACAACAGAAATAATAGAATATTCGTGTCGCCCAGAAGTTGAGGGATTTCGGGTAAAATATCTCCCGGATGCCGATATTCGCATTAGCTTCTTAAATATGTATTTAATACAATACATTCACGTGAAACTTCCTGAGAGATTTCAGTCAATACATCCATTTGTTTAATAAACGAGAATAAGTTTACACAAGTAACGTTTGTTGTGACTGAACACGCAGCTATGTGAGTTATGTTGTTATTTAAAATGATTATATACAATAATAAAATATTCGTGTCGCCCAGAATTCGAGGGTTTTCGGGTAAAATATCTCCCGGATGCCGGCCGCGGTGGCCGAGGGGACTGAGGCGCTTGAGTCACGGCCACTACGGTCGGGGGTTCGAATCCCCTCTCGGGCATGGATATTTGTGCCGTCCTAGTTCGTAAGTAGTTCATAAGTAGTTTGTAAGTTTAGGGACTGATGACCCCGTAGTTAAGTCCCATAAACTTTACAAACATTCGAACATTTTTTGATGTCCCGGATGCCGATATTCGCATCAGCTTCTTAATTATGTATTTAATACAATACATTCACGTGAAACTTCCTGAGAGATTTCAGTCAATACATCCATTTGTTTAATAAACGAGAATAAGTTTACACAAGTAACGTTTGTTGTGACTGAACGCGCAGCTATGTGAGTTTTATTGTTATTTAAAATGATTATATGCAAAACAACAGAAATAATAGAATATTCGTGTCGCCCAGAAGTTGAGGGATTTCGGGTAAAATATCTCCCGGATGCCGATATTCGCATTAGCTTCTTAAATATGTATTTAATACAATACATTCACGTGAAACGTCCTGAGAGATTTCAGTCAATACATCCATTTGTTTAATAAACGAGAATAAGTTTACACAAGTAACGTTTGTTGTGACTGAACACGCAGCTATGTGTGTTATGTTGTTATTTAAAATGATTATATACAATAATAAAATATTCGTGTCGCCCAGAATTCGAGGGTTTTCGGGTAAAATATCTCCCGGATGCCGGCCGCGGTGGCCGAGGGGACTGAGGCGCTTGAGTCACGGCCACTACGGTCGGGGGTTCGAATCCCCTCTCGGGCATGGATATTTGTGCCGTCCTAGTTCGTAAGTAGTTCATAAGTAGTTTGTAAGTTTAGGGACTGATGACCCCGTAGTTAAGACCCATAAACTTTACAAACATTCGAACATTTTTTGATGTCCCGGATGCCGATATTCGCATCAGCTTCTTAATTATGTATTTAATACAATACATTCACGTGAAACTTCCTGAGAGATTTCAGTCAATACATCCATTTGTTTAATAAACGAGAATAAGTTTACACAAGTAACGTTTGTTGTGACTGAACGCGCAGCTATGTGAGTTATATTGTTATTTAAAATGATTATATGCAAAACAACAGAAATAATAGAATATTCGTGTCGCCCAGAAGTTGAGGGATTTCGGGTAAAATATCTCCCGGATGCCGATATTCGCATTAGCTTCTTAAATATGTATTTAATACAATACATTCACGTGAAACTTCCAGAGAGATTTCAGTCAATACATCCATTTGTTTAATAAACGAGAATAAGTTTACACAAGTAACGTTTGTTGTGACTGAACGCGCAGCTATGTGAGTTATATTGTTATTTAAAATGATTATATGCAAAACAACAGAAATAATAGAATATTCGTGTCGCCCAGAAGTTGAGGGATTTCGGGTAAAATATCTCCCGGATGCCGATATTCGCATTAGCTTCTTAAATATGTATTTAATACAATACATTCACGTGAAACTTCCAGAGAGATTTCAGTCAATACATCCATTTGTTTAATAAACGAGAATAAGTTTACACAAGTAACGTTTGTTGTGACTGAACGCGCAGCTATGTGAGTTATATTGTTATTTAAAATGATTATATGCAAAACAACAGAAATAATAGAATATTCGTGTCGCCCAGAAGTTGAGGGATTTCGGGTAAAATATCTCCCGGATGCCGATATTCGCATTAGCTTCTTAAATATGTATTTAATACAATACATTCACGTGAAACTTCCTGAGAGATTTCAGTCAATACATCCATTTGTTTAATAAACGAGAATAAGTTTACACAAGTAACGTTTGTTGTGACTGAACACGCAGCTATGTGTGTTATATTGTTATTTAAAATGATTATATACAATAATAAAATATTCGTGTCGCCCAGAATTCGAGGGTTTTCGGGTAAAATATCTCCCGGATGCCGGCCGCGGTGGCCGAGGGGACTGAGGCGCTTGAGTCACGGCCACTACGGTCGGGGGTTCGAATCACCTCTCGGGCATGGATATTTGTGCCGTCCTAGTTCGTAAGTAGTTCATAAGTAGTTTGTAAGTTTAGGGACTGATGACCCCGTAGTTAAGTCCCATAAACTTTACAAACATTCGAACATTTTTTGATGTCCCGGATGCCGATATTCGCATCAGCTTCTTAATTATGTATTTAATACAATACATTCACGTGAAACTTCCTGAGAGATTTCAGTCAATACATCCATTTGTTTAATAAACGAGAATAAGTTTACACAAGTAACGTTTGTTGTGACTGAACGCGCAGCTATGTGAGTTATATTGTTATTTAAAATGATTATATGCAAAACAACAGAAATAATAGAATATTCGTGTTGCCCAGAAGTTGAGGGATTTCGGGTAAAATATCTCCCGGATGCCGATATTCGCATTAGCTTCTTAAATATGTATTTAATACAATACATTCACGTGAAACTTCCTGAGAGATTTCAGTCAATACATCCATTTGTTTAATAAACGAGAATAAGTTTACACAAGTAACGTTTGTTGTGACTGAACACGCAGCTATGTGTGTTATATTGTTATTTAAAATGATTATATACAATAATAAAATATTCGTGTCGCCCAGAATTCGAGGGTTTTCGGGTAAAATATCTCCCGGATGCCGGCCGCGGTGGCCGAGGGGACTGAGGCGCTTGAGTCACGGCCACTACGGTCGGGGGTTCGAATCCCCTCTCGGGCATGGATATTTGTGCCGTCCTAGTTCGTAAGTAGTTCATAAGTAGTTTGTAAGGTTAGGGACTGATGACCCCGTAGTTAAGTCCCATAAACTTTACAAACATTCGAACATTTTTTGATGTCCCGGATGCCGATATTCGCATCAGCTTCTTAATTATGTATTTAATACAATACCTTCACGTGAAACTTCCTGAGAGATTTCAGTCAATACATCCATTTGTTTAATAAACGAGAATAAGTTTACACAAGTAACGTTTGTTGTGACTGAACGCCCAGTTATGTGAGTTATATTGTTATTTAAAATGATTATATGCAAAACAACAGAAATAATAGAATATTCGTGTCGCCCAGAAGTTGAGGGATTTCGGGTAAAATATCTCCCGGATGCCGATATTCGCATTAGCTTCTTAAATATGTATTTAATACAATACATTCACGTGAAACTTCCTGAGAGATTTCAGTCAATACATCCATTTGTTTAATAAACGAGAATAAGTTTACACAAGTAACGTTTGTTGTGACTGATCGCGCAGCTATGTGAGTTATATTGTTATTTAAAATGATTATATGAAAAACAACAGAAACAATAGAATATTCGTGTCGCCCAGAAGTTGAGGGATTTCGGGTAAAATATCTCCCGGATGCCGATATTCGCATTAGCTTCTTAAATATGTATTTAATACAATACATTCACGTGAAACTTCCAGAGAGATTTCAATCAATACATCCATTTGTTTAATAAACGAGAATAAGTTTACACAAGTAACGTTTGTTGTGACTGAACGCGCAGCTATGTGAGTTATATTGTTATTTAAAATGATTATATGCAAAACAACAGAAATAATAGAATATTCGTGTCGCCCAGAAGTTGAGGGATTTCGGGTAAAAGATCTCCCGGATGCCGATATTCGCATTAGCTTCTTAAATATGTATTTAATACAATACATTCATGTGAAACTTCCTGAGAGATTTCAGTCAATACATCCATTTGTTTAATAAACGAGAATAAGTTTACACAAGTAACGTTTGTTGTGACTGAACACGCAGCTATGTGTGTTATATTGTTATTTAAAATGATTATATACAATAATAAAATATTCGTGTCCCCCAGAATTCGAGGGTTTTCGGGTAAAATATCTCCCGGATGCCGGCCACGGTGGCCGAGGGGACTGAGGCGCTTGAGTCACGGCCACTACGGTCGGGGGTTCGAATCCCCTCTCGGGCATGGATATTTGTGCCGTCCTAGTTCGTAAGTAGTTCATAAGTAGTTTGTAAGTTTAGGGACTGATGACCCCGTAGTTAAGTCCCATAAACTTTACAAACATTCGAACATTTTTTGATGTCCCGGATGCCGATATTCGCATCAGCTTCTTAATTATGTATTTAATACAATACATTCACGTGAAACTTCCTGAGATATTTCAGTCAATACATTCATTTGTTTAATAAACGAGAATAAGTTTACACAAGTAACGTTTGTTGTGACTGAACGCGCAGCTATGTGAGTTATATTGTTATTTAAAATGATTATATGCAAAACAACAGAAATAATAGAATATTCGTGTCGCCCAGAAGTTGAGGGATTTCGGGTAAAATATCTCCCGGATGCCGATATACGCATTAGCTTCTTAAATATGTATTTAATACAATACATTCACGTGAAACTTCCAGAGAGATTTCAGTCAATACATCCATTTGTTTAATAAACGAGAATAAGTTTACACAAGTAACGTTTGTTGTGACTGAACACGCAGCTATGTGTGTTATATTGGTATTTAAAATGATTATATACAATAATAAAATATTCGTGTCGCCCAGAATTCGAGGGTTTTCGGGTAAAATATCTCCCGGATGCCGGCCGCAGTGGCCGAGGGGACTGAGGCGCTTGAGTCACGGTCACTACGGTCGGGGGTTCGAATCCCCTCTCGGGCATGGATATTTGTGCCGTCCTAGTTCGTAAGTAGTTCATAAGTAGTTTGTAAGTTTAGGGACTGATAACCCCGTAGTTAAGTCCCATAAACTTTACAAACATTCGAACATTTTTTGATGTCCCGGATGCCGATTTCGCATCAGCTTCTTAATTATGTATTTAATACAATACATTCACGTGAAACTTCCTGAGAGATTTCAGTCAATACATCCATTTGTTTAATAAACGAGAATAAGTTTACACAAGTAACGTTTGTTGTGACTGAACGCCCAGTTATGTGAGTTATATTGTTATTTAAAATGATTATATGCAAAACAACAGAAATAATAGAATATTCGTGTCGCCCAGAAGTTGAGGGATTTCGGGTAAAATATCTCCTGGATGCCGATATTCGCATTAGCTTCTTAAATATGTATTTAATACAATACATTCACGTGAAACTTCCTGAGAGATTTCAGTCAATACATCCATTTGTTTAATAAACGAGAATAAGTTTACACAAGTAACGTTTGTTGTGACTGATCGCGCAGCTATGTGAGTTATATTGTTATTTAAAATGATTATATGAAAAACAACAGAAACAATAGAATATTCGTGTCGCCCAGAAGTTGAGGGATTTCGGGTAAAATATCTCCCGGATGCCGATATTCGCATTAGCTTCTTAAATATGTATTTAATACAATACATTCACGTGAAACTTCCAGAGAGATTTCAATCAATACATCCATTTGTTTAATAAACGAGAATAAGTTTACACAAGTAACGTTTGTTGTGACTGAACGCGCAGCTATGTGAGTTATATTGTTATTTAAAATGATTATATGCAAAACAACAGAAATAATAGAAATTCGTGTCGCCCAGAAGTTGAGGGATTTCGGGTAAAAGATCTCCCGGATGCCGATATTCGCATTAGCTTCTTAAATATGTATTTAATACAATACATTCACGTGAAACTTCCTGAGAGATTTCAGTCAATACATCCATTTGTTTAATAAACGAGAATAAGTTTACACAAGTAACGTTTGTTGTGACTGAACACGCAGCTATGTGTGTTATATTGTTATTTAAAATGATTATATACAATAATAAAATATTCGTGTCCCCCAGAATTGGAGGGTTTTCGGGTAAAATATCTCCCGGATGCCGGCCGCGGTGGCCGAGGGGACTGAGGCGCTTGAGTCACGGCCACTACGGTCGGGGGTTCGAATCCCCTCTCGGGCATGGATATTTGTGCCTTCCTAGTTCGTAAGTAGTTCATAAGTAGTTTGTAAGTTTAGGGACTGATGACCCCGTAGTTAAGTCCCATAAACTTTACAAACATTCGAACATTTTTTGATGTCCCGGATGCCGATATTCGCATCAGCTTCTTAATTATGTATTTAATACAATACATTCACGTGAAACTTCCTGAGAGATTTCAGTCAATACATTCATTTGTTTAATAAACGAGAATAAGTTTACACAAGTAACGTTTGTTG
The DNA here is from genome assembly GCA_026315105.1 of Locusta migratoria. NCBI lineage: Eukaryota > Metazoa > Arthropoda > Insecta > Orthoptera > Acrididae > Locusta > Locusta migratoria. The sequence continues at coordinate 435,012,277 of CM048747.1, forward strand.
TGACTGAACGCGCAGCTATGTGAGTTATATTGTTATTTAAAATGATTATATGCAAAACAACAGAAATAATAGAATATTCGTGTCGCCCAGAAGTTGAGGGATTTCGGGTAAAATATCTCCCGGATGCCGATATACGCATTAGCTTCTTAAATATGTATTTAATACAATACATTCACGTGAAACTTCCAGAGAGATTTCAGTCAATACATCCATTTGTTTAATAAACGAGAATAAGTTTACACAAGTAACGTTTGTTGTGACTGAACACGCAGCTATGTGTGTATATTGGTATTTAAAATGATTATATACAATAATAAAATATTCGTGTCGCCCAGAATTCGAGGGTTTTCGGGTAAAATATCTCCCGGATGCCGGCCGCAGTGGCCGAGGGGACTGAGGCGCTTGAGTCACTACGGTCGGGGGTTCGAATCCCCTCTCGGGCATGGATATTTGTGCCGTCCTAGTTCGTAAGTAGTTCATAAGTAGTTTGTAAGTTTAGGGACTGATGACCCCGTAGTTAAGTCCAATAAACTTTACAAACATTCGAACATTTTTTGATGTCCCGGATGCCGATATTCGCATCAGCTTCTTAATTATGTATTTAATACAATACATTCACGTGAAACTTCCTGAGAGATTTCAGTCAATACATCCATTTGTTTAATAAACGAGAATAAGTTTACACAAGTAACGTTTGTTGTGACTGAACACGCAGCTATGTGTGTTATGTTGTTATTTAAAATGATTATATACAATAATAAAATATTCGTGTCGCCCAGAATTCGAGGGTTTTCGGGTAAAATATCTCCCGGATGCCGGCCGCGGTGGCCGAGGGGACTGAGGCGCTTGAGTCACGGCCACTACGGTCGGGGGTTCGAATCCCCTCTCGGGCATGGATATTTGTGCCGTCCTAGTTCGTAAGTAGTTCATAAGTAGTTTGTAAGTTTAGGGACTGATGACCCCGTAGTTAAGACCCATAAACTTTACAAACATTCGAACATTTTTTGATGTCCCGGATGCCGATATTCGCATCAGCTTCTTAATTATGTATTTAATACAATACATTCACGTGAAACTTCCTGAGAGATTTCAGTCAATACATCCATTTGTTTAATAAACGAGAATAAGTTTACACAAGTAACGTTTGTTGTGACTGAACGCGCAGCTATGTGAGTTATATTGTTATTTAAAATGATTATATGCAAAACAACAGAAATAATAGAATATTCGTGTCGCCCAGAAGTTGAGGGATTTCGGGTAAAATATCTCCCGGATGCCGATATTCGCATTAGCTTCTTAAATATGTATTTAATACAATACATTCACGTGAAACTTCCAGAGAGATTTCAGTCAATACATCCATTTGTTTAATAAACGAGAATAAGTTTACACAAGTAACGTCTGTTGTGACTGAACGCGCAGCTATGTGAGTTATATTGTTATTTAAAATGATTATATGCAAAACAACAGAAATAATAGAATATTCGTGTCGCCCAGAAGTTGAGGGATTTCGGGTAAAATATCTCCCGGATGCCGATATTCGCATTAGCTTCTTAAATATGTATTTAATACAATACATTCACGTGAAACTTCCAGAGAGATTTCAGTCAATACATCCATTTGTTTAATAAACGAGAATAAGTTTACACAAGTAACGTTTGTTGTGACTGAACGCGCAGCTATGTGAGTTATATTGTTATTTAAAATGATTATATGCAAAACAACAGAAATAATAGAATATTCGTGTCGCCCAGAAGTTGAGGGATTTCGGGTAAAATATCTCCCGGATGCCGATATTCGCATTAGCTTCTTAAATATGTATTTAATACAATACATTCACGTGAAACTTCCTGAGAGATTTCAGTCAATACATCCATTTGTTTAATAAACGAGAATAAGTTTACACAAGTAACGTTTGTTGTGACTGAACACGCAGCTATGTGTGTTATATTGTTATTTAAAATGATTATATACAATAATAAAATATTCGTGTCGCCCAGAATTCGAGGGTTTTCGGGTAAAATATCTCCCGGATGCCGGCCGCGGTGGCCGAGGGGACTGAGGCGCTTGAGTCACGGCCACTACGGTCGGGGGTTCGAATCACCTCTCGGGCATGGATATTTGTGCCGTCCTAGTTCGTAAGTAGTTCATAAGTAGTTTGTAAGTTTAGGGACTGATGACCCCGTAGTTAAGTCCCATAAACTTTACAAACATTCGAACATTTTTTGATGTCCCGGATGCCGATATTCGCATCAGCTTCTTAATTATGTATTTAATACAATACATTCACGTGAAACTTCCTGAGAGATTTCAGTCAATACATCCATTTGTTTAATAAACGAGAATAAGTTTACACAAGTAACGTTTGTTGTGACTGAACGCGCAGCTATGTGAGTTATATTGTTATTTAAAATGATTATATGCAAAACAACAGAAATAATAGAATATTCGTGTTGCCCAGAAGTTGAGGGATTTCGGGTAAAATATCTCCCGGATGCCGATATTCGCATTAGCTTCTTAAATATGTATTTAATACAATACATTCACGTGAAACTTCCTGAGAGATTTCAGTCAATACATCCATTTGTTTAATAAACGAGAATAAGTTTACACAAGTAACGTTTGTTGTGACTGAACACGCAGCTATGTGTGTTATATTGTTATTTAAAATGATTATATACAATAATAAAATATTCGTGTCGCCCAGAATTCGAGGGTTTTCGGGTAAAATATCTCCCGGATGCCGGCCGCGGTGGCCGAGGGGACTGAGGCGCTTGAGTCACGGCCACTACGGTCGGGGGTTCGAATCCCCTCTCGGGCATGGATATTTGTGCCGTCCTAGTTCGTAAGTAGTTCATAAGTAGTTTGTAAGGTTAGGGACTGATGACCCCGTAGTTAAGTCCCATAAACTTTACAAACATTCGAACATTTTTTGATGTCCCGGATGCCGATATTCGCATCAGCTTCTTAATTATGTATTTAATACAATACCTTCACGTGAAACTTCCTGAGAGATTTCAGTCAATACATCCATTTGTTTAATAAACGAGAATAAGTTTACACAAGTAACGTTTGTTGTGACTGAACGCCCAGTTATGTGAGTTATATTGTTATTTAAAATGATTATATGCAAAACAACAGAAATAATAGAATATTCGTGTCGCCCAGAAGTTGAGGGATTTCGGGTAAAATATCTCCCGGATGCCGATATTCGCATTAGCTTCTTAAATATGTATTTAATACAATACATTCACGTGAAACTTCCTGAGAGATTTCAGTCAATACATCCATTTGTTTAATAAACGAGAATAAGTTTACACAAGTAACGTTTGTTGTGACTGATCGCGCAGCTATGTGAGTTATATTGTTATTTAAAATGATTATATGAAAAACAACAGAAACAATAGAATATTCGTGTCGCCCAGAAGTTGAGGGATTTCGGGTAAAATATCTCCCGGATGCCGATATTCGCATTAGCTTCTTAAATATGTATTTAATACAATACATTCACGTGAAACTTCCAGAGAGATTTCAATCAATACATCCATTTGTTTAATAAACGAGAATAAGTTTACACAAGTAACGTTTGTTGTGACTGAACGCGCAGCTATGTGAGTTATATTGTTATTTAAAATGATTATATGCAAAACAACAGAAATAATAGAATATTCGTGTCGCCCAGAAGTTGAGGGATTTCGGGTAAAAGATCTCCCGGATGCCGATATTCGCATTAGCTTCTTAAATATGTATTTAATACAATACATTCACGTGAAACTTCCTGAGAGATTTCAGTCAATACATCCATTTGTTTAATAAACGAGAATAAGTTTACACAAGTAACGTTTGTTGTGACTGAACACGCAGCTATGTGTGTTATATTGTTATTTAAAATGATTATATACAATAATAAAATATTCGTGTCCCCCAGAATTCGAGGGTTTTCGGGTAAAATATCTCCCGGATGCCGGCCACGGTGGCCGAGGGGACTGAGGCGCTTGAGTCACGGCCACTACGGTCGGGGGTTCGAATCCCCTCTCGGGCATGGATATTTGTGCCGTCCTAGTTCGTAAGTAGTTCATAAGTAGTTTGTAAGTTTAGGGACTGATGACCCCGTAGTTAAGTCCCATAAACTTTACAAACATTCGAACATTTTTTGATGTCCCGGATGCCGATATTCGCATCAGCTTCTTAATTATGTATTTAATACAATACATTCACGTGAAACTTCCTGAGATATTTCAGTCAATACATTCATTTGTTTAATAAACGAGAATAAGTTTACACAAGTAACGTTTGTTGTGACTGAACGCGCAGCTATGTGAGTTATATTGTTATTTAAAATGATTATATGCAAAACAACAGAAATAATAGAATATTCGTGTCGCCCAGAAGTTGAGGGATTTCGGGTAAAATATCTCCCGGATGCCGATATACGCATTAGCTTCTTAAATATGTATTTAATACAATACATTCACGTGAAACTTCCAGAGAGATTTCAGTCAATACATCCATTTGTTTAATAAACGAGAATAAGTTTACACAAGTAACGTTTGTTGTGACTGAACACGCAGCTATGTGTGTTATATTGGTATTTAAAATGATTATATACAATAATAAAATATTCGTGTCGCCCAGAATTCGAGGGTTTTCGGGTAAAATATCTCCCGGATGCCGGCCGCAGTGGCCGAGGGGACTGAGGCGCTTGAGTCACGGTCACTACGGTCGGGGGTTCGAATCCCCTCTCGGGCATGGATATTTGTGCCGTCCTAGTTCGTAAGTAGTTCATAAGTAGTTTGTAAGTTTAGGGACTGATGACCCCGTAGTTAAGTCCCATAAACTTTACAAACATTCGAACATTTTTTGATGTCCCGGATGCCGATTTCGCATCAGCTTCTTAATTATGTATTTAATACAATACATTCACGTGAAACTTCCTGAGAGATTTCAGTCAATACATCCATTTGTTTAATAAACGAGAATAAGTTTACACAAGTAACGTTTGTTGTGACTGAACGCCCAGTTATGTGAGTTATATTGTTATTTAAAATGATTATATGCAAAACAACAGAAATAATAGAATATTCGTGTCGCCCAGAAGTTGAGGGATTTCGGGTAAAATATCTCCTGGATGCCGATATTCGCATTAGCTTCTTAAATATGTATTTAATACAATACATTCACGTGAAACTTCCTGAGAGATTTCAGTCAATACATCCATTTGTTTAATAAACGAGAATAAGTTTACACAAGTAACGTTTGTTGTGACTGATCGCGCAGCTATGTGAGTTATATTGTTATTTAAAATGATTATATGAAAAACAACAGAAACAATAGAATATTCGTGTCGCCCAGAAGTTGAGGGATTTCGGGTAAAATATCTCCCGGATGCCGATATTCGCATTAGCTTCTTAAATATGTATTTAATACAATACATTCACGTGAAACTTCCAGAGAGATTTCAATCAATACATCCATTTGTTTAATAAACGAGAATAAGTTTACACAAGTAACGTTTGTTGTGACTGAACGCGCAGCTATGTGAGTTATATTGTTATTTAAAATGATTATATGCAAAACAACAGAAATAATAGAATATTCGTGTCGCCCAGAAGTTGAGGGATTTCGGGTAAAAGATCTCCCGGATGCCGATATTCGCATTAGCTTCTTAAATATGTATTTAATACAATACATTCACGTGAAACTTCCTGAGAGATTTCAGTCAATACATCCATTTGTTTAATAAACGAGAATAAGTTTACACAAGTAACGTTTGTTGTGACTGAACACGCAGCTATGTGTGTTATATTGTTATTTAAAATGATTATATACAATAATAAAATATTCGTGTCCCCCAGAATTGGAGGGTTTTCGGGTAAAATATCTCCCGGATGCCGGCCGCGGTGGCCGAGGGGACTGAGGCGCTTGAGTCACGGCCACTACGGTCGGGGGTTCGAATCCCCTCTCGGGCATGGATATTTGTGCCTTCCTAGTTCGTAAGTAGTTCATAAGTAGTTTGTAAGTTTAGGGACTGATGACCCCGTAGTTAAGTCCCATAAACTTTACAAACATTCGAACATTTTTTGATGTCCCGGATGCCGATATTCGCATCAGCTTCTTAATTATGTATTTAATACAATACATTCACGTGAAACTTCCTGAGAGATTTCAGTCAATACATTCATTTGTTTAATAAACGAGAATAAGTTTACACAAGTAACGTTTGTTGTGACTGAACGCGCAGCTATGTGAGTTATATTGTTATTTAAAATGATTATATGCAAAACAACAGAAATAATAGAATATTCGTGTCGCCCAGAAGTTGAGGGATTTCGGGTAAAATATCTCCCGGATGCCGATATACGCATTAGCTTCTTAAATATGTATTTAATACAATACATTCACGTGAAACTTCCAGAGAGATTTCAGTCAATACATCCATTTGTTTAATAAACGAGAATAAGTTTACACAAGTAACGTTTGTTGTGACTGAACACGCAGCTATGTGTGTATATTGGTATTTAAAATGATTATATACAATAATAAAATATTCGTGTCGCCCAGAATTCGAGGGTTTTCGGGTAAAATATCTCCCGGATGCCGGCCGCAGTGGCCGAGGGGACTGAGGCGCTTGAGTCACTACGGTCGGGGGTTCGAATCCCCTCTCGGGCATGGATATTTGTGCCGTCCTAGTTCGTAAGTAGTTCATAAGTAGTTTGTAAGTTTAGGGACTGATGACCCCGTAGTTAAGTCCAATAAACTTTACAAACATTCGAACATTTTTTGATGTCCCGGATGCCGATATTCGCATCAGCTTCTTAATTATGTATTTAATACAATACATTCACGTGAAACTTCCTGAGAGATTTCAGTCAATACATCCACTTGTTTAATAAACGAGAATAAGTTTACACAAGTAACGTTTGTTGTGACTGAACGCGCAGCTATGTGAGTTATAATGTTATTTAAAATGATTATATGCAAAACAAGAGAAATAATAAAATATTCACGTCGCCCAAAAGTTGAGGGTTTTCGTGTGAAATATCTCCCGGATGTCGATATTCGCATTATCTTCTTAAAATGTGACAAATTTCTAATTTAAGTAGCCCAAGAGGCTACATCACGCCCAATCCGTCCATCCTTATCTGATAAACATCGATGTTTAGTGGGACAACATGTTTTAATATCGATATTAAGCTTCGAGACATCGATAACAGTCTTAGCCAAGATGTCCGAAGCATATAGAATGAATCGGTACAGACTATGAAGTGAGTAAATAATGCTATTCCTACTCAATGGTTGACAGGTTCTTATATGTATCCCTGTCCACTCAGTAAAATTTATTTCTCTCGTAAAGAGAAGATTTCATATTTAAAAACATTGTGTTATCATGCCATAGGCCTATGAGGACGTCACGCGATTCCCGGAATTCAGCATCTGTTGCCAACATTATCACGCGAAGCCGTCGGGATGGTTAGTAAAATTTATCGAGGACAGGCAGGTTTGTTGTTTTTGAGAGTGTGTTATACTTTTGCGACGTTACAGCGGGCTATTGAGTTAATTGGGTGGATGTGAATGAAGTCAACAATCAATTTTTGTTTTGTTACAAATTTTTCATTACTGCTTACTATACAAACTGGCCCACTTACGTACACAAAACCACCTGCCGTGCTATACTTTTAAATTTAAAGAAAGTAATCCTTTTAAACACTGATCATTTGCAATTTTTGTTAAGAATGTCGCTGTCGTGTGGTCTGAACTTTTACCTTGCGCAGAATCATTTATTTCCACACCCAGGAATGCTTCTTGTTAACAAACCCGTTCTGTTCATTAGAAGAACTTTTAGAAATGCCCGATATCAACCTAAATATGTAAAATAAAATGTATAAAACTGTTTGGTTAAGTGAACTGACAAAGTATATAGCATGTAATAATGAGGAAATAAAATGGTAGTGTGACTGTTATATATATATATATATATATATATATATATATATATATATATATATATATATATATATATACAGGGTGTTTCACTAAATGTGTTTGCCTCTGTAACTTATTAAATAATAGGTGACGGGAAATTTTAATGCGGTAGGTCAACACAAGAAATGTTACACTTTCTGCGGAGCTATGAACATAGTTTATTGTATCATTTTCCGAAGAGTTACAGCACAAAGATATAATTTTTTAAATGGAATAATAGTTTTTTCTATCGTGCATTGGATTCGTTGAAACCAGCTGCGTCCAAATCAATTTAAACTACATTCCAATCACTGTTAGTTTGGGAACTACAAATCTTCAAAGTTTCAGGGGCAGATACCACACGCTGTACATAATACATGGCTGTGTGGTGGGTTATGGATGTTATGGCGGTGGGAAGATTTACATGAGATGTTCAAATGTGTGTCCATGTTCCTCAATGTATAATGCAATGCGCCGTCGAAAGGATCTGCGGACGAGATGTAACATCGCCGGTGTGACGGAGTGACATGCGTCCTCGATGCGCCGTTTTAGATCATCTGGGGATGTGGGCTCAGTGACATAAACACGATCCTTTAGATATCCCCACAAAAAGAAATCTACTGGTGTTAAATCGGGTGACCTTGCGAGCCATGAATGAGGACCATGGCGCCCAAACCATCTTCCTACAAACCTTTTGTTTATTTCTTCCACAACAGCACGCGCAGAATGGGCTGGGTGACCATCGTTCTGCATCGACATATGCAGTCTCGTGCGTAGACACACATGTTCAAGGAGACCACCCAAACTGTCGGCTATAGAAGCGTGATATAACTCACCTGTCAGTGTACCTGGGAAGTAGTGTCGACTGATGATTTCATCCCCAAGGATTCCACACCACACGTTAATAGACCACTTACGTTGACGGTTGACAGGTCGTACCCACCGAGGATTGTCTGCAGGTGAAACCTGTGGCCGTGTACTATACGCCACACAGATGTCAGACTGACACCAGCGACTGCAGCAACGGCTCGTAAGCTGACATGAGGATCGTGGTGTAGTGCAGCTAAAACATACACCTCCGTCTCCTCACTTCTTGCAGGTCTTCGTATGTTACTGCGGCGCATTACCAATTTGCCTGTTTCCAGAAGTCGTTGTTCGGCACGTAAGAACGTAATGGCTGCCGGGGCTCTTCGCCTAGGATATCTCACGGCATACGCAGTGGCTGCTTCAGTGGCATCGTGTCGGCACTCGCCGAGCATCAGCAACATGTCAACGAACTCGTTGTTCGTGTATGCCGTAGTCATCCGATGTCAGTAACTGTGGTATATTGAGCCCCGGTTGTTTGTGTGGCTCCAACTGTCGGGTATGCGGCCGTGTGCGGCGACAGTCGGCAATCTAACAGAGCATCGAGGAAGCTTCTCGCTCCGTGACACCGGCGACGTTACAACTCGGCCGCACCACATTTAGAAGGCGCATTGCGTTATGCACAGCGTTTGTGGAATCTACCCCTGAAACTTTGAATGGTTGTAGCTCCAAAACTAACAGTGATAGGAATGTAGTTTAAATTGATTTGGACGCAGCTGGTTTCAACGAATCCAATGCACGATAGACAAAACTATTGTTCCATTTAAAAAATTATATCTTTGTACTGTAACTCTTTGGAAAATGATACAATAAACCATGTTCATAGCTCCGCAGAAAGTGTATATTTTCTTGTGTTGACCTACCGCATTAAAATTTCCCGTCACCTACTATTTTATAAGTTACAAATGCAAACACACTTAGCGAAGCACCCTGTATAAAATAATGATGAATGACAAACAGAAAATGTTAACGAAAATATCGATGTTTTGGGTATCGAAGTAAACGACTCTTCTTACGGAAAATTTTATCATACTTAAACATCGATGTTTTCGTTTCGATGTTTTTCGTACATCGATTTCGTTGAACCGATGTGAACATCGATGTTTTTCCATTCATCATCCCTCTGACTGAACGGGCAACTTAATTTGTGTTAAGATGATATTTAAAGTGATTTTACACAAAGCACAGAAACAATTAAATATCAGGTATAATATCATCACAATGTCGATATTCGCATTACTTTCCTAAAATGTCACAAATTTCTAACTTGTCTCAGTACCATTCGGCTAAGGTATCTATCACCTCAGAATGTATCTTCCTGCGTTATCACAGTCTAATAAATACAGTCGCGACACTCACTGCTGTGAAAGCTGTTACCGCCGGACACTTGGAGCGACACTAGCGCTCCAAGCGGTCGTAAAGCCGCTGTCCCTTAACTCCGTATACGACACATTGATAATGCCCGCTTGTAATTACATTGTATACATTCTTGCATTTCAAGCTTTATTTAAGTATCTTGACACATGACTGAGTGTAAAACAAACGTAAACCGAGCAAAAACTCGTTGTGATCGGACACAGACTGCAATTGTGCAACATGTTACGAAATAATTCTTTAGAAACTGCTTGCAGCTTACTTTGCTGGTAGTGATAGACAAACATAGTATTTTGTGCAGACATCCTTTAATAGAACTTCTAAGGGACAGTTAAATATCAACAAATGTAAATTTAGTAAAAACTCGTGAATAAACTGACGCTAACTGCAACATATTTTTGACGAAATTCTTCAGACATTGCACCTTACTTTGCTGGTAAACATAGTATTTCGCACATGAGAAGCTTGTAATTGGTCTTCCCGGAGTTAAAAGGTGTGAATTTTTTTCCCCTGCTTTTTAGTTATGAGAACACCCACTGGCTATGAAACTTTCATCTAATATAATTTTGCTATGAGATTATTTCAATTATATGATATTTTAAGATAATATTACGTAGATTACACGGTAGTCTAAATGTCATATTATATAAATGATCCTCAGTGATTATCACAGTCTGTCACTGTATGGTTAATAGAAGAGGGAGAAGTGGGAGGGGGAGAGGCGACAATCGTCTGTAAAATAAGACGGCTCTGTGGTTTCAGATAAATAGGTTTATATGTTAGACTGTGCTTTCCATTAGATAAAACGGAAAACATTTAACCTTTCAAACATTAATAGCGGTTACAATGAACACTTCTTTTCCATACATTTCTTATACATTTGCCTCTATAGGGAATTACTTTCGAACGCCCGGACAAAAATGTTTCTAGCTGTGATGTAGCAGCAACCACAGTCTTAATAGTTGTTTCAGGACACCGTTTAATTTCTTCCGCCTTTACATTATCACGTCTTTGCGGTAGTTTCCTTTTCATTCCCAGTTTCGGTGGTTTGTTTGGAACATAGAACAATGTAGGCACAGCATTCCACACCAGCTTCTTCCGTTCATCATTCATGAACTGGTTTGCATCGAAGTGTAGCGAGCAGAACTTCACATTATCACGTAAATACGGGCAACTTTATTTAAAAGATCTTGTCGCCTGCTATTTATAAGCCATTTCTTGATCCTAAAAAAGAAATAATCTTCAATATGTGTGTGTTGCTCACAACATAATTGTAATTAAGCATTACCGAAACTTTATGTCACATACCTCTCAGGCTCTGTAGAAAACCTAAAGAATGATAAATATGACGTATTCTAGTTTTTGTTGCTGCAATTTATTGCACTATACACGCTTCCCTTCGTAAAGACCATTTCGTACACCAAAACACACAACAAACACACGTCTCGTATACGATATAGAGCAACGTGGCTTTACGTCCGCAAGGAGCGCTGCAGTCGCCTAGTATAACAAAAATCAGCGGTAGTGTCGCGACTGTATATATTAGACTGTGGCGTTATTCCGCTCCATTCAATCTGAACAGGCCGCGTACGCAGCTAAATCGACCTTCTTCCAATGCCGTTTCCTGTATGGATGAACTACACTGAATAGTCCCAGCAGTTAGCCTTTTCTTAAAAGTTAATTTAACTTTAAGTTTGACACATTCGCCTGCGAGACATCCTGTACGTCTTCTCGAGTGAGCTGATCCATTACTTTCCGTTTCCGTTTACAGCGAGCACGATAGTCGCAGCCACATAATACTAATATCTAGTGTTGGGTCGCGACGTCGACGTTGACCTTGAACCCTCGGGTTCACATGGTTCGAATGCTGAACGCCTGCAGAACTTAGAAATATACATTACTGGCCATTAAAATGACTACACCGAGAAGAAATGCAGATGATAAACGGGTTTTCATCGGAAAAATATATTATACTAAAACTGACATCTGATAACATTTTCACGCAAATTGAGGGCATAAATCCTGAGAAATCAGTACCCAGAACAACCACCTCTGGCCGTAATAACGGCCTTGATACGCCTGGGCATACAGATGTTTAACCAGTGGCACCCCATAATCACGCCGGGTGATACGCCAGTATGGCGCTTGACGAATTCACGCTTCCAATGTGCGTTCACCGCGATGTCGTCAAACATGCATGCGACCATCATGATGCTGTAATCAGAACCTGGATTCATCCGAAAAAAAAGACGTTTTTCCATTTCTGCACACAGGTTCGTCGCTGCGTGCACCAACGCAGGCGCTCCCGTCTGTGATGCAGCATCAAGGGTAACTGCAGCCATGGTCTCCGAGCTGATTGACCCTGCTGCTGTAGACGTCGTCGAACTGTATGTGTAAATGGTTGTTGCCAACGTCCCCATCTGTTGACTCAGGGATCGCGACGTGGGTGGACGATCCGTTAGAGCCATGTGGATAAGATGCCTGTCATCTCGACTGCTAGTGGTACGCGGCCGTTGGGATCCAGCACGGCGTTCCGTATTGCCCTCCTGAACCCACCGATTCCATATTCTGCTAACAGTCATTGGATCGCGACGAACGCGAGCAGCAATGTCGCGATACGATAAGCTGCAATTGTGATAGGCTACAATCCGACCTTTATCAAAGTCGGAAACGTGATGGTATGCATTTCTCCTCCTTACACGAGGCATCACAACAACGTTTCACCAGGCAACGCCGGTCAACTGCTGTTTGTGTATGAGAAATCGCTTGGAAAGTTTCCTCATGTCAGTTCGTTGTAGGGGTCGCCACCGGTGAATGCTCTGAAATCTAATAATTTGCATATGACAGGATCTTCTTCGTATCTATGAAATTTCGCGTCTGTAGCACCTCATCTTCGTGGTGTAGCAATTTTAATGGTCAGGAGTGTATCTCAGTGTTGTTCCTTACAAGAGTGCATAAAAAAGTTGAGACAGGAATGTTAAGTCACTGATATGAATTAGTAGGAAGTGTATGGAAGCCAATGTGATATGCTACTGGGAAAATGCGAATAAGTTTAAAGAGAAATTGCCCACGGCCTCAGTACACAGAGAAGTCGAAACAGTCTTCCGTGATATTAAAAAGAAAATGAGAGTACTAATTATGTAATGATAAATCCAATACTGAGAGACGACGAAACTGCTGATAATAAGGATGGCCTCTACGCCGGCCGCGGTGGCCAAGCTGTCTGCTGCGTGCCAGTCACATACTGCACGGCCACTGCGGTCGGGGGTTCGAATCCCCCCTCCCCCATCGGGCATGGATATTTGTGCCGTCCTTAGTATTAGCTAGCTTGTAAGTTTAGGGACTGATGACCCCGTAGTTAAGTCCCATAAGATCTACAAACATTTTAATACTTTTTGAAGGCCTCTACAGGCGAAAGACTAGCCTGATTACTTGATTACGGAAAAAATGGTAGTTATTAGGGAAGAACGGTTTCAGTATTAGACATTGAATTAAATGTAGCTATGGAAGAGTCACGTCTAGTGTTGTATGTGTAGAAAATAATATGTCATTCAGAATTCACAGCGAATAATTCCAATCAATCAAATTTTTGAGATAGTGTGTGGAATAGATGTGGTAAGGAGGAAAGTCATTGTCCGGTGAATCATGTTCAAAAATGTTCAAATGTTTCTATAGCGTATGCGACTTAACTACGGGGTCATCAGTCCATAAACTTTTACTTATAAACTAGCTAATCCTAAAGACGGCACAAATATCCATTCTCGAGGGGGGATTCGAAACCCCGACCATAGTGGCCGTGCAGACTGTGACTGGAGCGCCTCAGTCCCCTCGGCCAACGCGGCCGGCCGGTGAATCATCTTTCTTAGAATACAGAAGACATCAACGACAGAATAATAAGTTAGTTTACCTGTTATAAAGCCGTAGATTATTATTTGTGTTCTCCTATCCATTATCTTTGTTGGAAACTTGGCCTTTGAGATGTTAAGCTGAATGCGTGACAGCTACCACAAGATGACTCTAGCATAGGAGGTCCTCAAAATGACAACATATAAAACAAATGGAAATTACAATTTATGCGTTCTTAGGTGATTATGAGAGAAACAGCTTTGACATGTCCATAATACTTCACCTGAAACATAAGGAAAACATGCATGACATGTTAAGAGGATTTGATTTCTAGAAACAAGGTTTTGACAGTGTAAAAATGTTCTTGTATTACTCGAATTTCAAGAATAAATATGTAAGTTTTATTGAATGACATATTATTCTAACAAAATGATCAAATGTTTGTAAATCTATCGGACCAAACTGCGTGGTCAGCAGTCCGTAGCTTAAAAAGACTTAAACTAAGGTATACTAACTTAGGGACATCACACACACCCATGCCACAGGGAGGACTCGGACCTCCGACGGCGAGCAATCTCGCGCTCCACAGCGAGGCGCCTTAGACCGTTCAGCTTATTCTCACACAACATGTACACAAACTTAGAGAGGCAAGTAAAAATTTAAATCCCAGGATGCAGTACTCGTATGTGAAGCAACCAAAATATGTGCTCAACGTGTACATTGAAGCAGCAATAACGGATGTAAAATTATAATGTGTTTCTTTGTAGGAGAGATTACCAACGTAATACGAAATGGGTGACGAAGAAGTAGACAAAGTGATTGTACCGCCCTACCTTGGAAGCAAAGTAATTCATGATGGACGAAACACAGAAACAAACACACCGTTTACATGGGCTCCCAAAACCGGATTTCGTAAACCGATTTCCCAATTCCACTAATGGTTGGTCATGTAAACACTCAAAAATTGATTCTGGAAATCCGCTTCTCTAAAGCGGTTTTCCAGTTCCATAAACGATTTTCGTGCCCATGGAAACGCAACCGTTTCTGAAGCGTTCTTGGCTTGTCAGATTGTTTTCTTTTAAAGAATTTTCGACACACATGGAAAGAGTTATGTTTTATAATGTGAAATAAAAGTATAAATATTAGAGTGAATATAAATCTGTGTATTTAAATAAAGAAAAATAGCAATTGTGCGGACTAAATCAGGAACTGAATCAGCTGTTTTTCAGCCGCCATATTAAGTGGGCTAGGAAATGCGATTCAGGTTATGCCATGTAAACACGACAGCGAAAAACGGTTTACGAAAATCGGTTTTTGTCTTCCGGAAGATGTGTTGTATGTAAACGTAGTGACCAGACCAGAACGGGAAAAGACTACATTACAACCAGATTGAAAATCTAGCAGTCATTTCAGAAATAAGTATAGTTTGGGAGTACTACATTCTTTTAAAGCGATTAGTCTAATGACTGGCTTGATGTGGCTCGCCATAAATTGTTCCCCTGCGCTAACCGCTTCATGTCAGTGAATAACAGTAGCACCGTAGGTACTCTGTTATAATTACTTAAAGTCTTTCAGCTTTTATCCTCTACATATTGTTCTAGACACATGGAGGTTATTTGCTGGTGACATAACACACATTCTATCCCTCTTTTCCTTCTTACTTCCACTATTTCTCATGTTTTTCATCCATCACAGATTCCTAAAAGAACCTCGTCGTTATAAGTACACCTAATTTTCCTCTTTCTTCTGTAGCCTTAATTTAAAATACTTCGTTCCTCATATGTTCCATTTTTATGGTTTAATGGTAGCGAAATGTGACTTCTGGGAAAATAAAACACGATAAACTTCATGGTGTTTAAGGTTTGCCGCGGTGGAGTAGCCGAGCGGTCTAAAGCGTCGCGCTGCGAAGCGCGCGGTTGCTCGCCGTGGAGGTTCGAGTCCTCCCTGGGGCATGTGTGTGTGTGTGTGTTGTCCTTAGGTTAGTTTACCTAGGTTTAAGTAGTTTGTATGCTACGGACTGATGACCACGCAGTTTGGTCCGATAGATTTACAAAAATTTGAACATTCTGTAGGTTTGGTTGAATAGAAGTGCTTTGACAATTACGTGGACAAATAACGAATGAAAAGTTTGACCGCATAATAGTAGCAGAAACGAAAATATATAAAACATTGGCAGAATAAGGGACGATATGTTTGAACATGAGAGGCTCAATGGTGCTAGGGGGGAATGTAGGGTGTAAAAGCTGTAGGGGAAGACAGTGAGTCAGTCATATTCCACGAGTAATTGAGGATGAAGGTGGAGGGGCCAGATGGAAATTTTGGTACATCAAAGAAATACATGACAAAACGCATCAATGACATGCGCGTAAGTGAAATAGAAACGAAAAACAGGTGAATGAGTTGCGCAAAAACATACTGGTTAAACTCAGCAAAGCTTCGTTGTGAGTCAGCCTGATACGAAATGAATTTAACAGTGAAGAAAATAACTACTGTGAATATAGACTCACCCATCGAAAAACATTTATCAGATTAGTTTATAGTTGAAACTTCCTGGCAGATTAAAATTGTGTGCCGGAACCGGCGGGACTCGAACCTGGGACCTTTGCATTTCGCGGGCAAGCGCACTACCGACTGTGCTATCCCGAAACGACTTACGATGGCGCCTCACAACTTTACTTCCGCCATTACCTCGCCTCCTTTATAGTTTATACTTTGCGTTGGCTATTGCAGTGCTGTTCGATTAACTTAAATTTTTGTTTGTCTCTTTTCTTCATAAACATACCGATAAGACAGTTTATCGACTGTGCGGCATGCGACCTATAATAAACCTTTAGAAAAATAATGGGTTTTAGTCACTTTGTCTGCTCTCCAACATTCGTCACTGCTACTCTCCTATCAAGTTCCTCCTCAATTTCCGTCTCTTCTCTCTTCTATTAATCCACAACCTGTGGCATCTGACCCATCTTTTCCTTCCTCATCTATTTCCTCCTCCTCCTCCCCCTGCCCATTCCCTCTTCCTCTTGTCATAGGTATACAAAATCAATTATTAAGATGTCGAATAATCGCAACAAAGTTACTCTTTCAGAAAAATAAACAATGGCGCACCCCATGAGAACAGCATCTTCTCTGCCGGGACCAGAGATCATATAGTTGGCCTTCAAACGTTGCGGGTCGACAGCCACGAGCCAAAAGAAGATCCTGTTAAGGAACGCCGTTGCCAACCGACTTAATCAAATAAATGAAAAAAATGAATATTATTTATTGTAAAGGAAGTTTTGCTAATTACATATGTTACAGTTTCAGTTACTATGACGAGTTCGTATGAGAATGTTCTAATGATAATATGCATGTGTCAAGGGAAATAAAATTCGAAATTTTACTTCACGTGTCGTAGTGTTGAAGAGATTTTTTTGAGCCATTAAGAGATACCAATATTGAATTGCTGTGCTGAAGTTGATATCTGTAGTTTGCTATAGAACCTACTCAAGACTGTATGCGATTTCTTTACGAACTTGTGAATAATTTTTTTTATTTAAAAAAAAAGAGTCTTTTCACGTTTTATGAAACGATATTTTGACAATTGTTTCCTGGAATATATCTGTCGTTTATGATAAAAAATTTGAAGATTTTCAACAACAGAATTTTTAGGAAAATTTTACGGAACTGCTTGTGAAGTTTTGAACTGTTACTTTTTTTGAACATTTTAGCTCCCACAAGGATGTACTACTCTAGACTAAAGAGCTTTTTATGGAACTCATGGTTCGTTGGGGGCGATCTAAATCAGTCTGTACAGGTTTCCAGCTAAAATCGCGTCATCCTAAAAATAAAAAATGAACGCGACTTTGGCTGAAAACTTGTACAAGTTCTTTTTATTAACTTTTTTTATTGATATTTCCTTTACTCTTCGATTGTATAGGAACGGTCAGTATCGAAAATTGATCCGGTAAACCTGAGAATTTTGACTTACAAGTGTTAAAACTGTGATGAAGAGAAACCTGAATTGTCCCACCCAGTACAGCAGCCAGCATACCTACGGACACGCTTCGTTCTCTGCTGTGGAGAATGCAATCCTGTGCTTTCCGAGTCTCGTGGACAATGTTCGGTGTCAAGTAAGCTCATAAGCTCCTTCGGTATGAACAACGGTAGAAGCATAAAAAAAAATGTTCAAATGTTTGTTAAGCTTATGGGACTTAACTACGGGGTCATCAGTCCCTAAACTTACAAACTACTTATGAACTACTTACGAACTAGGACGGCACAAATATCCATGCCCGAGGGGGGATTCGAACCCCCGACCGTAGCGACCGTGCTGACCGTGACTGCAGCGCCTCAGGCACCTGGGCCACCGCGGCCGGCAGGTAGCAGCACATTAAAAGTATTTCGACTGAATTGATTCTGTATTCTTTCTCTCCTCGACGTTATTGACATTAATGCTACCTTGTTTGGTCCACGTTCGGTAATCAGTTTCCATGACGTAGCGTGTTAAATTGGAAATGTTACATTATAATGACCAGGTATTAAAAATCGAAATTCTGGTTCTCGCGTTCGTCTGTTAACATAATGATATGCGATACGCAGACGTAAGCAAAGAACAAAACAGGCCGCGCGGGAATAGCCGAGCCGTAAAAGTTGACTTTTTGGGGACTGCGACCGAGCCTCCGCCGGAGGTTCGAGTCCTCCTTCGGGCATGAGTGTGTGCCTTGTCCTTAGGTTAGTGTAAGTTAGTTTGTAAGGAAAGGGACAGATGAGCACAGTAGTTTGGTGCCATAGATTTACAAACGTTTTAACCCTTCCTTTAGTAAAAAACCGTCTTTATTGCAGATTGTTTTTATCTTTGATTAATGACGCGTTTCGCCCTCTGATCTCTGATGACACAAGATACATAAGATAAGCCCGTGTTTACAATTGCGCTCACGGACGTAGAGTGGGCGTGGTGTGCTGCTCCGCCGAGTTTTACAGACCAACTCTTGGGTCATCAGGGACCGACGCTTCTGTTAAGGGCTACAAGGAAATCCACAATTCCAAAAATATAGAAACACCGCAAAACAACTTACGGTGCCACATCACGGAGAGCGCATTATAATCTGAATAAGCCCTGCTAAAGGACGAAACCCGTCATTAAGTAAAGAATAAAACAATCCTTAATCAAGACGGTTTTTTACTGAAGGAATATTTATTCTCACTGATTACTGTACACCATGGTCTGGATATCATTTTAACATTTTAACCCTTTCATTCTGAAACACGTCCACACAATGCTGTGAACCTGTTTCATGTTATTCATTGAGTTAAATCTCCTTATTGTGATGCTATACAACTCTGTACCTTACTTATGCAACCATTAGATGACGCCCCAGTATCGCGTCTTATTTTTTTAATACTTTTATGATATATTACATGCTGAATTACGTTCTCCCTAACTAACATCGTCCTCGAATGACTGTGTGTGCGTGGAATGTGTCTCTAGCCTTGCGCACCGCAGTATTGGTGTAGAGTGCTGCCCCGCGCTCTGCAGACGCGCTAGTTACTTCTCTGCATGTCTGTATTTGTATCGTCTGCTACAGCCCATGCTTTTGCGGCGATGCTATCTTTGGCGCAAAGTAGGTATTGAGTAACAACCTGCAAAGATGCTTTTATGTACCAGAGCTAACACCATCCTTCTGGTCGTTTGGGAAAGGCGCATGGACAGATCCCCTCCCCCCTCCCCTTCCACTATAGATTCGCGCGGTACCGGTAGCTCGGAGCACGCCATGTCTTAGGGTACGGCCATAGTGGGCCGCTCCACGCTTCCTGCTTCTCGCCGGCAGGGAGGCGGTTGGAAAACCCAGTGGGTGATCCCATTGGGGTGGCCATAGTGCATCCGCGCGGCCGCCTCAGCTCGCTCACGTCGCTTTCACAGACGCGTGCAAGAAAGAATTTATATTTCTTGTTGCGCTCTCAGCTCGCGGGTGCCGAGGTTTCAACGCTTTGCGCTGCGCGTCGTGTTTAATGGGAGATAATAAAGACGCTTTTATCTCAAAAGTGTTGAATGAAAAGCCGTTAATTCACTGTAGCTGACTTTTATTGAACTTTTGTAGACTCGCACAACCGGTTTTGTAATGTCTTTTTAATTGCATCTTGTTGTTCATATTAGTGCAAGAATACCAGTACTTTAATATAGCAAACAACTAGACATTCAAGATAGCTTACGTTTAGATAGGTTATTTAGCTCATAATATGAAATTGACTTCTCTGCTAAAGGTTTCACGAAAAATTGGCTTTTCAGTGAGCCACTAACACGAGGCTACTTCATTATTAATTGCTTTGCTGCCATTTCATGTCAATTTACCTTACCAAAACTTTTTTGGTTCGTGAACAGTATAAAATGTCGGTATGTGATTAGGAACCTTGACAGTGAAATAATTGTAACTGTTGTCCTACTATAATCTCAAAATACACACACTGTGACAGACGGTACACTGTCAGTTACAGGGTAATTTCAAGTAAAAACAGTCTTGGTTGCAAAGTGGTTTTATTAATTACCATTGACGCGTTCTGCCCTCACAGCAGGCCATCATCTTACCTGCATGACAAATGTTACACGAGAATTACTACAACATTTAAAGTAGTGAAACAGGGGCTTTTGTATCAATTTGCGTAACGTTTGTCATGCAGATAATGTCATGATAGCCTGCTGTGAGGGCGAAACGTGTCATTGGTAATTAATAAAACCACTTTGCAACCAAGACTGTTTTTACTTCAAATTAAAATTTGACTGGTTGCTGTATCAGCCAGACTACGGACTATAGAAAGCCTTATATAGTTACTTTGTATGTATATTGAGGTTATAGGAAGCATTTGCAACTTTTTCCCTGGCGTGATCTAACAGTTACTACCCCATGCCAGCAACTAGTGAGCCCAGTTTTGGCGTTTTATGCAATTTGCGATCAGAACATTTTTTTTCGTCATCATGATCCATGGATGGTGCCAAGTTATAACAGCAGTTACGTTATAGCACCACTGATTTACTTGCATTAAACTCAACTAGAAAGAAGATGCACTTACGCTGCACATACGAACTGCATATTACAACTTAACAGTGCCGTTGAAAACATCTTTAATGTCCCCCGCTTTTGTTTTTTTGCGGAGAAAGTCTAATTAAATATTGATTCAGAGGAAAAATGCTGCAGCGCCTTGGATAACATTTAGACGCTTGCTATTGGATCCTGTCAAAAATTCTTCTGGTAATTTTAGTCTTTCTATTTCTATTGCATGTCGGAAGGGGCATTCAACACAAACACTAGCATTCTCTTATCCTTAGAACCCTACAGTTACCATTGTGAACTTGCAATTTTCCGTCAGTGACAGCTAGCAATCCAATATTTGTAATTTTAAGACATAGGACTAGATTTACTGTCTTTTTTTTATCCGAACTTGTATGTCGCCAATATTTTAATACGAGTTAGAGAACTGGCATCTGTCCCAGATAAACTTTGCTATTTTTAAAGTCATTTTCTGTTGGCTCGGGCATGTGCTTTATTACGAAGGTTGACTGACTGAGCTGCAGGCTAGAGGCTCAGTAGTTGTGCACATGGCGCGCCGAAGGAGAGCGCGCGGCGCTAGCGCCCTCAAATTTCAACACTCAGTTCGCTTTACTTGAGCGATGTATCGCTTTATATTCAAGTTTAAAAACAATTTCGCAATGTTGGCTACATTTCGTACGCAGTAATGTACAACCTAAAGTTAACCAAACGAAAAGTAGTCAGCGACTATATTTTTCACTGCAAAAGCGTCAAATGTTATGCGATAGGTTAACTGGAAATTAAATATCGTAATAACTATGGCGAATACCTGAAAACAGACACTCCGTTATGAAGCTGTTATGTTAGCCTGCAAGATGTGCAAAAGTCAGTGAGGTACGACAATTAGTTTCCTCAGAAACGAGTGAGAAGTATCCTACGTCAAGGAAAACGCACAAAACCGGGAGAGGTGGTTTTTATTTTTTTACAGGCGAAGGAGAAATTTTATCAAAAAACTGACACCGGAGTGCGATGTAGCTTTGTTTCATACACATGCAGTATTTTTTTCAGCGAGAAAATCGAAAAGTAATTTTGGTCATGTATTGGCATCAGCCGGCGCGCGGTTGGCTGTGCACTGTGGCCGCCACCAGCTGCCATCGCGCCGTTGCAGCGCTCGCGTGGCGACCGCTGCGAGATAAGCGGCCGAGCAGCTAGCGGGGAGCCGTTCACTATGGCCGTACCCTTAGGCATTCTGCCTGGAGGGATGCTTGAGTTAAGGTGATAAGCTGTACTGGTGGTCTGTGGACGGATTTTCTTACTGTCGTGTTAGATTCTGAGTTGAAATGCTCGCAGCAAACTGTTCCAGTATTTCGTGCGGGATACGCGATGAACATTTCAGTTAGAACTACCGTCTGTAGTGGAAAATTTGATAATCTAACGTGTGGTAAAGATAATCGAACCACATGTGCCTTTCTTCTTTATCTCCTGTTAGAATTTCATTCTTTACTACGGCTGGTTCGTAACTATGATTAAGCATTCGCGGTGATTTTCGTTGTGATTTGTTGAAACTGTAACGAACTTTCTTTGTCTGTTAGTTATGCCACGCGGACTGGCCAGAGTTGCTGCAGACGCTGGCCGCTGTTTGAGTAAGTGACGCGTGAGCTTTGGCGAGTGCGTTGGAATGAATGTGTCTGCTCATCCGAATCTAGGCGTATTTTCTTATTAAGTAAATTTTATGAAAGGTGGGCAATCAAATGGGCCGTTTACGAATTGTATTGTTAGTTTCCCCCTTTTAAATGAGTGAGGTGTGTGCTTTTATTGTTTTAAACTGGTTTTCCCATTTCTTACACGTTTTCAGAATATATAAATTGTTATTTGAATTTTCTGTTCTTTTAACACCCCTCCTCAATTTTGATTAAATCTTAGTCAGATTCGGCTGCCCCCATCTGGGACTGGCATGCGTTCCGTTGCAAATTTTGTCTCACGTCTCTGGAGATAGGCTGCTTCTGGTGTGGGTTATGTGAATTTGTGCATTTAATTTCGTTGTTCCAATTCGGGAGCTGTCCCCCTGCGGGTTCGGGGGTAAGAATAGGCCCGCGGTTCCTGCCTGTCGTAAGAGGCGACTAAAAGGAGTCTTCATACTTTTCGGTTTTCCATCTGTGGTCCCCTATGTGGGTTTGACCCTCCATTTTTCAAAATTTTTCAGAAGAGCGACCCATTTGGGGAAGGACGCCTTACATGGTGCAACATGTAATTCTCGTGCCATGCCATCTTATGCACCCATCATGGAATGGACTTGCGACGGCGGATTCTATTCTGCCACTGGGCACGTCATTTCTTTTTCCGTGCAAGTCGCATCCATTGTGCACTGCCATCTCAGCACTCTCCTTTCTGATGGTTCACATAGCGCCAGTCCGTTGTGGTGGGGCCGTCATGTACCCTCTTGGATGTAGCCCCCTGACAACAAAGGGATCGTTCTACCGGTGCCAGAGCTGCATACTCGTCATGCAAGCCAAGGAGTCGATGCTTGTCTCTGTGGGGCATCAGAACTCCTAGCAACGGTCATCCCTCCAGGTGACGTTGCTGTGGCTGGGTGGCGCCCATGAGGAGAGCCCCTGATCGGAGTGGGTGGCATCGGGGCGGATCACCCGCAATGAAGAGACAATAATCGGGTGACGTTGGCGGACGTACAATCGCCATCTCTAAGAGAGGAAAGTTCAATGCTTCTATGTACGACCCCCAAACGTTCCCCTCCCTGACCGCATCTTGGGAGGGACGTCGGGCCGCAAAACTGAATGACGATTATGCTCCTCGATATCTGGTTTGTAGCAGGACTGATGGGGACACATTTACAGCGACCAAGCCTCAGTTCTTTGTGGAACATCTAGAGGACAGGTTTGGGGAAGTGGACTCCATTTCTAAAATGCGCAACGGGTCTGTTCCACACAGCATCCCCGGCCCAGTCACGGGCGCTACTCGCTTGTGACAAGCTGGGTGACGTTGCGGCGACCATCACTCCCCACAAGTCCCTGAATATGGTTCAGCGAGTAATTTTTGCATCGGGATTTATTGCTCCAGACACACGACGAGCTACGGGCAAACCTCGAACGACGAGGCGTTCATTTTATCCGGCGCGTCCATAGGGGCCCAAAGGATAATAGGGTCGCAACTGGTGCCTACATCTTGGTCTTCGAGGATGATACATTACCCGAAAAGGTCAAGGTGATGGTTTACCGTGTTAACGTGCGGCCTTATATTCCTCCCCCTGTGAGGTGCTTCCAATGCTGGAAGTTCGGCCACATGTCTTGCCGTTGCATGTCCAGCACTATGTGTAGGGACTGTGGGCGTCCAGCACATCCGGGTGCCCCATGTGCTCCCATCTGTGTCAACTGTGGTCAGAACGATCCTCCCTGCTCGTCGCAATGTCCCGCATTACAACGGGAGTGGAAAATTACTGAATATAAAACCCTGGACCGTATATCGTATAATGAGGCAAAGAAGAAATTTGACCGTCTGCACCCTGTTACTATGAGCAACTCGTTCGCAGCAGTAACGTCGTCGCCACTCTCCTTGGCGGCGACAGTATTTTCTACTTCCTCTGTTCCCGTGGGCCCCCAGGGCCGCCAACCTAAGCCTGCCCCCACGGAGGTTGGGGGCCATCCTTTCAAAGCTCCCAAGGCGAAAGCCTTGGGATCAGCTACCACCTCTCCACCGGAGAAAGAACAACCTTCTCCGGCTTCCCTCACACGGAAGGGGTCCCTTGGGACGCTCCCTTCCGCCAGTGTCGATAGCGACACTAACCAGCAGCAGGCGCGCTCGCAGACTGCTGGTCGTAGGGCTTCACGCTCCGCCTCAGTCCCTGTGGCTGAGTCCGAGGAGCACCTCCCACCGGCGAAGCCCCCGAGGGTACGGAGGGGTAAACAAAGGCAAAAGAAAGGCACGTCACAAGAATCCACGGTGGCTTCAGTACCATCACTCCCCTCTGCCTCCGCCTCTAATTCTGAGGATGACGTGGAGATTCTTGCGCCACCCGAGGACCTCGCTCTCGGTCACTGAAACTGATAAACCTTCATCGGTGGATGCAAGTGATGCTGAGGTATGACCCGCTCATTTGTCTCATTGGTGTCTTCCCAGCACTCGAACAATGTCATTCTTCAGTGGAACTGCGGCGGTTTCTTTCCCCACCTGGCTGAGCTACAGCAGCTTCTGAGCACGACACCTGCTTTCTGCATTGATCTTCAGGAAACTTGGTTTCCAGCAATGCGGACCCCTGCCCTTCGTGGCTACAGGGCATTTTACTGCAACCGTAGCATATATAACAGGGTCTCAGGTGGAGTGTGTGTGTATGTCCTCACCTCTGTGTATAGTGAACCCATGCCCCTTCAAACACCATTAGAAGCAGTGGCTGTCAGGGTGAGGACCACACAGGAGTTGACCGTCTGCAGTATCAACTTGCCGCCAGATGGTGACGTATCTGTGAACGTCTTGGCTGCACTCGTTGCTCAACTACCCCCACCTTTCTTACTGTTGGGAGACTTCAATGCCCACAGTCCCTTGTGGGGTGGTCATGGCAGGGTTGTCGAGGATTTCCTAACTCAACTCGACCTCTGCCTCTTGAATACGGGTGCCCCCACACATTTTATTGTGGCACATGGCACATTTTTGGCCATTGATCTTCGATCTGCAGCCACAGCCTTCCACCATCTGTTCACTGGAGAGCCCATGACGACTTGTGTGGCAGTGACCATTTCCCTGTATTTTTGTCACTCCCACAACGCGAGTCCCCAGCACGCCCACCCAGGGGGGTTCTGCACAGGGCTAACTGGGAAGACTACGCTTCTGCTGCCATCGTTGGCCCTCCCCCACTCGACAACATCGATGTGGTGGTCGAGAGCGCCACGCATTCTATTACTTCTGCTGCGAACGCTACCATTCCGCGTACATCAGGGTGCCCACGGCGTATGACAGTGCCATGGTGGTCGCCGGAGGTCGCTGAGGCCATTAAAGACCGCAGGCGGGCCTTACAGCGATACAAACGGCACCCCTCTCAAGAGCATCTGATTCATTTTAAAAGGCTTCGCGCTCGTGCTCGCCATTTAATAAGAAGACGGAAACGGGAGTGCTGGGAGAGATACGTTTC
Source organism: Locusta migratoria (assembly GCA_026315105.1). NCBI lineage: Eukaryota > Metazoa > Arthropoda > Insecta > Orthoptera > Acrididae > Locusta > Locusta migratoria. Next base: position 435,038,461 of record CM048747.1, read on the forward strand.
CACCATTGGGACAGGTACCTCAGCCTCGCAGGTCTGGAGTAAGATCAGGCGGCTACAGGGATTACAGACACCAGCGGGAATCCCTGGGATCTCCTCAAATGGAGTCCTATGTACGGACCCGGCCACTCTTGCAGAGATGTTTGCCGAGCATTATGCTCGTGCCTTTGCCTCTGCAAACTATCCACCGGCAGTAAAGGAGAGGGTAGAACGCCAGTCTCTCTCCTTTCGTACCCGCCGCACTGAATCTTACAACACTCCCTTTACTGAGTGGGAGCTCCTCAGTGCTCTTCAACAATGTCCTGACACGGCGCCAGGGCCTGATAGCATCCATAGTCAAATGCTGAAACATCTCTCAGCAGATATTCGGCGTAACCTACTTGCGGTCTATCACCGCATTTGGTGTGATAGTGTTTTCCCGTCACAGTGGTGGGAGAGTATCATCATCCCAGTGCTTAAGCCCGACAAACATCCTCTTTCCTTGGATAGCTATCGGCCCATTAACCTAACTAACGTGCGATGCAAACTGTTGGAGCGGATGGTCAGTCGGCGGTTGTGTTGGATTCTTGAGACTCGGGGATTATTGGCTCCATGCCAGGGCGGTTTTCGCCAGAGTCGATCTACCTACGATAATCTGGTGTACCTCGAGTCTGCAATCCGCACAGCCTCTTCCAGGCGCCATCATCTTGTAGCCGTCTTCTTTGATATGCGAAAAGCATATGATACCACATGGCGACGCCACACCCTCAACACTTTATATGACTGGGGCCTCCGGGGCTCCCTACCGATTTTTATCCAGAATTTTTTAGCTATCCGTACCTTTCGTGTTCAAATTGGTGCCTCCCTGAGCGCCTCTCACATCCAGGAGAATGGCGTACCTCAGGGCTCGGTTTTAAGCGTTCCATTATTTTTTATCAATGGTCTAGCGACAGCAGTTGGATCGTCGGTCTCCCCTTCTCTTTATGCTGACGACTTTTGTATCTTTTTTAGTTCCTGCAGCACCCAGGTTGCTGAACGTAGGTTGCAAGGTGCTATTCGGAAGGCACAGGCCTGAGCCCTAAGTCATGGCTTTCAGTTTTCTGCCACTAAGACCAGAGTGATGCACTTCTGTCGGCGTCGGACCGTTCACCCTCACCCTGAACTTCACGACGAACTCCTGACAGTAGTAGACACGCATCGGTTTTTAGGTCTGGTCTTTGACGTTCGGCTGACGTGGCTCCCCCACATTCGTCAGCTGAAACAGATGTGCTGGCGCCGTCTCTACCTTCTCCGCCACCTGGGTCATAAGACCTGGGGTGCTGATCGCTCGACACTGTTGCAGCTTTACACGGCGCTGGTGCAGTCCCATCTCGATTTTGGGTGCATTGCCTATGGGTCTGCGGCACCTTCGGCACTGCATCTCCTGGACCCCATTCACAACTGTGGGATCCGCATCGTGGCGGCCACTTTTCGCACCAGCCCGGTGAACAGTTTACTTGTGGAGGCTGGGATCCCACCTTTGGGGATCCGCCGCCAACACCTGCTCGCGGCTTATGCAGCCAACGTATATTGCTCCCCAGGCTACCCAAACCGTCGTCTTCTCTTTTCGAATGTGGTCGTCCCTCACCTTCAGCGACGTCCCAGGTCAGGTCATACGATAGCATATAGAGTCCAGTCCCTTGAGTCTCTGCCCTTTCCATCTCCATATCGGGTCCAGGTGCGTACACCTCTATGGTGTTTTCCAAGGCCGTCTACTCGGCTGGACTTGGCCCATGGGCCCAAGGACTCAGTTCCACTGGAGGCGCTCCGCCATCAGTTATCGGCTGTCATAGCGGAGTTCCATGGTTACGACCTGATCTACACCGATGGTTCAATGGTGGATGGCTGTGTGGGATTTGCCTATACTCACGGTGACCATGTGAAACAGCACTCTCTGCCGAATGGCTGCAGTGTTTACACTGCAGAGCTGGTGGCCATTCACAGAGCTCTCATGCATATCAGGTCTTGCTCAGGCGAGTCTTTTGTTGTTTGCAGCGACTCCCTGAGCAGCCTCCGAGCTCTGGAGCAGTGTTACCCGCGGTCTACCCTGGTGTTGGCCATTCAGGAGACTCTTTATGCCGTTATACAGTCCGGGCGATCGGTGTCGTTCATCTGGTCTCCGGGTCATGTTGGTATCCCAGCCAATGAACGTGTTGACAGGCTTGCCAAGCAGGCTGTAGGTATGTCCTGTCTAGAGATCGGCCTCCCGGCTTCTGATCTCCGTTCATTGTTGCGCCAGTGAGTACGTCAGCTTTGGGATACTGAGTGGCGTAGCCTGGGCACGCCCAACAAGCTCCGGGTGGTAAAGGAAACTACGGCTACGTGGCGTTCCTCCATGCGTGGATCACTACGGGACTCAGTGGTCTTGTGTCGCCTCCGCATTGGGCATACGTGGCTCACCCATGGCCATCTCCTTCGGGGTGAGGACCCAGCCCAATGTCGGTGTGGCTCCCGTGTGACAATCGTCCACATATTGATGGACTGCCCCCTTTTAGCCGCCTTGCGGAGACAGTTTAACCTCCCTGCTGTTTTATCGGAAGTTTTAGGTGACGATGCCACAATGGCAGATACCGTTTTACGTTTTAATCGAGCAGGGGGATTTTATTGTTCTCTCTAACTGGAGATTTCTTTGTGAAACCGAGTGGTTGACTTTTCCTTTTTTATTCTTTTGGTCGGTCAACCACAGACATCGGCTTCTTTGTTGTCAGATGTCCTTGTCTGATCATGTCTTTACGTTTTGTGTCTTGTCCATTTTTATGATGTTTTATGGACTCAGTGGGACTCCTCTCTCACTTCCACATTTTAACCTCTAGCTGCATGGACGTTACAGAGATACGCCCACTTTTGACGCATAGGGATGGAATGGGGAACTGATGACCATTGTAGTTTAGTCCCCCTTAAACAACTCAACAACAACAACAACAACAACAACAATTCGGGAGCTGCAGAGCAGCTCAGATTGAGCTCTTTAGTAACTTATACAATCTAAGAGCAGTAAACTTTCAATTCCTTCGTTATGAATTCAGCTTTGGAAAAATACAAATTCTTTGTTTTCTGTATTAATACAGTGCACTTAACATCGAAAAATGTGTTTTAAATTTTTTGATCAACTATTTTTTTTATGTTGTGTATTTCATACACCACACAGACATTTGTATCGAGGTATTTTATTACTTGGGACGTTATTTTGTTAATAGATATCACTGTCAGATCGATAATTCCACAGCAACAAAGACAAATCACTGCTGAAATAAAATAATATGAACCACACTCATGATCACACTCATAGCCAAGTACACAACGTAAGACAACATCCAAGAACGGTGGATTTATGCCTCAGAGGTGAGTACACACAGTACCAACGGGCAAAATGTCGCAGTAGGAGCACTTTGTTCATCAACAACAATGCAACTTTTAATACGGTGTTGTCGAGAAACAACGCTGGGAATGAAAGGGTTAAGACATGAGAAACATAAATGCGCAATAGGCAAGGCTACTCTGGAGTTATAGGTATGAAAAAATCTACATCATGTCATCACTGTTAACCGCTTCCTACATAGATGATCTTTTTTGTGTGTGTTTATGAAAACAGACCTTTCGAATTATGTGAGTTTCGTTGGCTTCGTTATACAATTATGAAATACTGAATGGTTATAATAAAACTTTCCCTATGTAACATGCTAGAAAATTAATTACCGTACGAGTACCGAACTTGGTGGCATCATTTTCAACTATGGCCACCAGGTGCAGTGGTCAGTCATCTTGATTATTAGTCTCACACGCTTGGTGAGTATAAAACAGAAAAAAAGGTTCAAGTGTTTGATAAAACAACTGTGATCATCAGTCCCTAGACTTACAAACTACTTAAACTAAATTATCCTAAGGACGATACACACACCCCTGGTCGAGGGATGAGCTACCGCGAGCAAACATGCTCCAGAAAGCACGGCCATTCCCGCGCGGCATTAACATGTGGACATGAGCTTGGAGAAATGGAGCACGGCGTTATTGGGGAAACTGAGTATTGTTACCAGGAGATGATTCACACACGAGCTGATCTGGAGCGTAGAATATCGAGATAGGGTGTGCTTCGTTTTCTTGTGGAGAATGCAATCCTGCACTTTCCGAGTATCGTGGACAATGATGGGAGCCATGGAAACCCCTTCCTTTAGCAATCATTCAAATGTTTCTGCCAAAATCTAGATCAAATATCTAAGACAATGTGCAACTTGTTGGGCTGCTTCATTCTGCAATTATTTTGTCATCTGTAGGTCCCACAGTGTTAGTGACGTCGTACATCGACATTTTAATAATAAGGATTATATAATTCCAACACTGTATATTCATAATTCTTATTAGTTACACTATAAGCTTATTTCGACTTAAAAGTCATCTTCAGGTGTTACGCCTGCAATACATAAGTTTTCATAACATTTAGTACTATGCTGCATACTTGTTTTATACAGAGGGAAAATAAATGATACATACCACATTCTGTTATGCTGTACATTTCGATATTATTGTGACGTAATTTCTTTTTTTCTTATATATAATATTAATATCACATAACTTATAATATAGTGTTGTAAATTAAACAGAAATAAATAATATTCATGGCCTTATCAATAAGCTACACCCAAAAATTAAATTTACTATGGAATTACAAACCAACAAAATGATTAACCATCTGGTCCTCACTATACAAAACGTACAAAATAAACACAGATTTGAAATATATAGGAAACCAACAACGACGACCAACATTATCCACGCTCATTCTTGCCAAGCCTTCTTCCATTCAATGATAAATAGACTTATAAACTTACCATTAGATGATGAAGCCAAGCAAAACGAATTGACCATACTGCAATACATTGAACAACAAAATGAATACGACCCCAACATAATTCTAAAACTCCGTAACAACAAAAGAGTCCTAAACCACCAACAGCACGTACAGAAATTACATTACAGAGGGCAACTTCAAAGCTAAATAAACCAATATACATCAGTACACCATACCTAGGTAAAATATCCAATAAAGTGAAGCTAAATTTTAGAAAGACTAACACCACTTTTGCGTTTCAGAACAGACTCGCCCTTAAATACAAATTCGTCACACATACCACAAAACCTTCAAAATTTCTTAACTCCGGAATTTATAAAAGATTTTGTAATTCATGTAACAATTATTATATAGGACAAACTGGGCGAAATTTTACTATACGATACAAAGAACACGAGAAAGTGAAAAGAACCCTTCCGCATTTTATCAACATTTGTAGTCCGAAAATCACACAGTAGACACCGTAGACAACGCACTATAAATTTTGCATACTGTACAGAAGGGGTACAAGATGAATATTCTTGAAGAAATGGAAGTATGCATAAATGCAATTAAGAACACAACTACTTTGATAAACGATCAAACGGATTTCCGGCATAAACATTATTTCGATAATTTTATTCATATTCTAGTGCATGACAACGGATAAACAATCCCACCGCCAATCATAGATAATGCTGCAATAACAAAATTACCATTAATGATAAAAGGTTTCCCTCAAATGCACAGAATCGACACCACACTCACAAAATGATCAAATAATCTATCTCTTAAACACTCATAGATATATATTCTCTGTGCGAACAATTTAAACGTACTTCTCTGGAGAGCTGTCAGATAAAGGTCAAAATCCGTAACTTCATAAACATCTCGCATGACAACACAATATTTTAAGTTTTCTGTTGTCATGCGAGATATATATATATATATATATATATATATATATATATATATAGAGAGAGAGAGAGAGAGAGAGAGAGAGAGAGAGAGAGAGAGAGAGAGAGAGAGAGAGAGAGAGAGAAAGAAATGACGCCACGATAATATCGAAATGTACAGCATGTGGTATGTATCATTTCTTTTCCCTCTGTATAAAACAAATATGCTGTATAGTACCAAATATTATGAAAACTTATGTATTCCAGGCATAACACCCGAAGATGACTTTTAAGTCGAAATGAGCTTATAGTGTAAGTAATACGAATTACGAATATACAGTGTTGAAATTATATAATTCTTATTATCTACAATTATTGTTTGTTAAGCTTATGGCAGTGCGTCTCGGTTGCACAGTGGTAGAGTGCCAGACTATAAATCCAAAGGTCCCGGGTTCGATCCCTGCCAGGTCCCAGGATTTTTATCTGTCACTTTCCACTTCTTTCACCTCTGGCAGTATTGCTCATGTGAAAAATACCGAGTAGCAGCGTGGTTCGGAATCCACGTTAAACTGTAGGTCCCCCTATAACTGGCTGGGAAAGTCAGTTCGAAGGTCGGAGGAAGGCAACGGCATACCACCTCCAAACAGGACCATGCCTAGTAAAGCACTGTGGTGTTCAAACCAATCTTCGGATTGTTGACTGCTTTACCTTTTAAGCTTATGGCAGAACTGCGGGGTCATCAGTGCCTAAACTTGCACTTATAAACTAACTTGTACAAGCATCCATGCCTGAGGGAGGATTCCAACCCCCAACGGTGAACGGCCTCACGCATCGGAGCGTAGCGCCTCAATGCGCACGGCCACTCCGCCGCGTCTATTAGTTATTACACATATGTAACATCAACATCTACATCTACATGGGATAGTCTGCAAAACACATTTAAGTGCGTGTCAGAGGGTTCATCGAACCACCATTATACTATTTATCTCCCATTCCATTCTCGAACAGCGCGCGGGATGAAATAACATCTGAATCTCTCCGTTCGAGCTCTGATTTCTTGTATTTTATTCTGATAATCATTTCTGCCTATGTAATGGGAGTCAACAATATATTTTCGTATTCGGAGGAGAATGTTGACGATTGAGTTTCGTAAGTAGCCCAGCCGAAGCGATAAGCGCCGTTATTGTAATGATTCCCATCCCAGATCCTGTATCATTTCCGTAACGCTGTCTCCCCTGAATCGTGACAATACGAAACGTGCTGCCCTGCTTTAGACTCTTTCGACGTCCTCCGTCAAACCCACCTGATAAGGATCCCACACTGGGCAGCAATACTCCAAAAATGGACGGATAAGCGTAGTGTATGCAGTCTCTTTAGTAGGTTTTTTTTTTGCATCTTTTAAGGCTTTTCCCAATAAAACGCAGTCTCTGGTTCGCTTTTCCCACGACATTATCTACGTGTTGTTTCCAATTTAAGTCTGAAGTAATAGTAATTCCTAGGTATTTTGTGGAATTTACGACATTCACTTCTGAATGATTCATCTTGTAAACGAAGTTTAACGGATTTTTTTCGTACTCATGTGGACGACTTCACACTTCTCATTATTTAAAGTAAACTAGCTGAAATCCCGGCGTTGCCTGGGTATTTATTTATTCATTGTTATATTTCCTTATTCGTATGCTTTTTATGCGTGAAACGTCAAATCGATTTTTTTAAAGAGATGTATTAAAAGAAATTTCTTTTTTACTGCTTTATTTATTTACTCTTATGTTCCCTTATTCGTATGCTCATCCTTATAGAGAAAGAGCTGAAGACATGGTAGCACGCATTTACCAAAGATATGGCCTGTAGCATCACGTTTCGCTGTATGTAACGTCCTTGCTACAGAGTCGCAAACGTCATCGCTGGCCTTCAGTCCGAATTTTCTTATAATTTGACGACTTTCAACCACCATATCTTCCACCCCCTTATAGCTGTCGGTGTACAACGGGAGACTTCGGACAACAATTTCACACAGACCATTCGTTTGCGTTCTGTAGTTTTCGCTGCAGAGCGAAATATTCACACACACACGTAGAATTTTATATATGCCGATAACTTTCCCTCCCAATATACTCCACCGTTTTATCATTATCAATCATTAAGCAACAATGCAACTAATAAAACCATTTTCAAAGAGTAAATATAATTTTCAAACAGCAATTTTTGTTCGGCATTTCGCGTTATATTCTTCAAATTACTAAATATTTATCAGATCGCTATAAATCCGTGCCTAAAACATTCCTCAGGTATAAATTAGTAACTACAAATCTTTAAGTCTCTGCGTCTTGTCGTTCGGACGTGATAAGCGTACACTCAACAGACATTCACATTAATATATACAGAACAGACATTCACATTTATAGATATAGATTGCCAATTTTTACTCCATACTGATATCTTATTCAGATAGTTCTACAGTTGGTTTTGATCTTTAGAATGATGATTTTACTAAACTGTAAATGACGGCTTCATCTGCAAACAACCTAAGAGAGCTACTTAGTTTTTCCCCTAAATCGTTTATGTAAATAAGGAACAGCAGAGGACCAATAACACATCCCTGTGGAACGCCCGAACGTTATGAAGTACCATAGAAGCACATTAAAAGTGCTTCGACTGAATTGTTTCTGCATTATTTCTCTTCCTCATGTCACTGACATCATGCTTACAAATTTGGGTACACGTTCGGTAATTAGTTTCCATAATATAGCGTGATAAATAAGGAAAGTTTGACTTAATCATGTGGCATTAAAAATATGTACTTTAACTCACGTGTTCGCCTATTAACATTATACGATACACAGATGTAAACAAAAATTAAACGGATGGAACACGCCGGTTACAGACGTGCTGTATTTAGTGGTGTACATATTGCCATAATAATGCGACTTGATCCGCGGTGTGGAGCCTGTATATGTATATATGGCGCTGGCGGATATATCTCGTGAGGGCGAGATTGCGGCGCACAACAGCAGGCCTAGTGCACCCTGGGGAGGCGTAATTACACCTGTGGTAGCAGCCGGCAGCAGCCGCCGTTTCGAGCCCGCAGCGCGCGGCCTCAGAAGAAGTCGCAAGTTTAATTGCCCTGCCGGGTTCTCGCTGTAACCTAGCAGCGGACAGGCGGCCCGCTGTGGATCCTCTTCCAATTGTAACCGGCGGGCGGCGAGGCACGACTCCACCCTCGCCGCGTCGCCCGCTTTAAAATAATTGCGTGCTTCCTGAGGCCGGCGCTGCACGAGTTGCTCTCCAGTCTGCGCCCCCTTTACGGAAATAAAATGTCGTATCAGATTCTGTTGCGGCGCCGTTTTAACTCGTTCTCCCAGAATACTTGCACCGTTTTTGTTCACCTTCTGATGTTTTCTCGCGAGAGAGAGAGAGAGAGAAAGAGAGAGATGAAAGTTCTTGCTACGTTGAGCATTTCGTATAAATAAGCGATGCGAATCTCATCTCAGGGAAGGCCGCTCCCGGACGAAAAAGCAACTTTTCGTGTTTGTTCGGTTGATTTTAATACGCTATCTGAATCGTAATTCTTCGTCGTAGGTATCCACCAACCGAAAGTGAGAGCGTTTAAAGAATACAAAGCGGGATTAAAGAAGAATTTGTCAATAGCGCCTGTCTTGCCGCTTTTACGCGGTGCTCGACAGCGTCATTTATAGCAGGTTTATTTCGTCAATTACTGAAATAACAAAATGTGGTTTTCAGAAATCATTTGTCAACTGTTCTGTGCCGATAATACATACAAACAGATTACGTTCGTACTGAAATAATGAAAATGGAAATTCGTCCACTCTTTCGCATATCAAACTTTAAAACGAGGAGCTCGCGTGTCTGATGCGGGCATCAGAAGGGAACTGAAAATCCAGGACGTATTTCGAGAATTTTCCTTTTCATGCGACGTTATTGGCAATGATTACCACGTGAAAGGAAAGTTAAACTCTGATTGCACATGCCGTTCATAATCACAAATGCCTGTGTTGTTCTGAAATTGACATCAATCGTTCGGATTAAGGCGGATAAATAACCGATTTTTAACGGGTTTTAGATTTAAAATGTCATCTTAATACTATTTCTGTTTTCGTCAAAGAGGTTACTCTATTTGTTACAGTAAAACAGAAAGTCTAAGAATGGTCTAGTAATCGGAAAAACAGTTAAAAATTAATAAACAAGTAAACTTATGGAACTGACGCAAATTTTTGTTTTTAATTCAACTGAGTATGTTATAGCAAGAACAGACGGAGGAAACGGTCAAAATAAAAGCAGAAAATTAATAGAAAAGTATATGCTAATATGGCAGCTGACGAATTATGAGTTATTGCCTATGGTATACGTCTTTTTTTTTTTTTAATTTCAGCTCGAAGTTGTATATAAGAAATTGTGGTGTGTTGTTGTTGTTAAATAAAAATCACATTCAGTGTGTTGTTGCATCAGACTGCGCGTGTGAACGAACACTGATTGACTGACATACTGATGTAATAAAAAAAATAATAAATTAAAAAAAAATAAAAAAATCCTGGTACATCTCAAAATATTAAAATGTTTCTAAATCTAAGGAACTTAACTACGTTGGTCATCAGTCCTTAAGCTTACAAACATCTTAAATTAACTTAAAGTGACTTATGCTAAGGACAGTACTAACACTAATGCCTCAGGGAGGACTGGAATCTCCGATGGCGTGCATCCGCGCGCTCCGCAGCATACTCCACCTGGTGTATCTACACAATGAAATAGTCGTACAAAATACGCCGGCTAAGTTAGTTTCAGGTGTTGTAAGTGTGTCTTTTGTGTATCTGTAACTTCATCTAGCTGAGTGCTTAAAAAGAACTTCTAAGCATTTGAAAGTTAAACAAATAAAATTCAAATTAATTTCCTTGAACTGAGTTAATGATTGTTAGAAACCTGATACAATATTATTTGTAAATTAATTATTCATCACGATTTAATTTCATTTGATTATTGGAATAAAAACTGATGACGTGCTGGGGCTGAGAAATAGCTGAGATAATCTTAAGCCTACAGGTAACATTTTTTCTGAAAAACAATGCAAGCTGCCAACATGGATTTTCTCCGACATAAAATTACTTGAGGAGGTAGAAGTAGCGAGACTGACTCGACAACGTTGCTTTCACTGTTTTAATGAACATTGATTAACTGGCATGATCTTATAACTTTTACACTTCACCATATTCTGTTTTTAAGGCATTGGTTGTCATTAGTGGAAGAACTTGAATGAAAGAGTAAACTTTTTTTATTATGTCACAACCTCTTAATATAAGGAAGGTAAATTGCACCAACGCAAAAGATTAGGAGAAGTGAACCGTGTTTTGTAAAATACCCTAACAATTAATTTAGTTAATCAGAACCAGTCTTTCAAGCAGAAAGTGCAGTAGTAACCAAAGGCAAGCGTCATCTAGTCATACCGAGATGAAACTACTAACACGTATTGAGCTAAAGACCAAAGACCATACTGATGTAGTGTGACAAAGAGTTTACATATTTTTTTCTGACGGACTGTCTAGTTTTTACAGCCATGTCATGTATGCACTTGGTAACAGTCAATATAGTTGATTTTATAAACATAATTTTTTCTTATCAAAGCTGTTTATCTTTTCTGTTGAAGATACTAGCTGAGGTTCCTGTTACATAAAATGCGTGAGACTTTCGCATAATTTGTTGCATGGATTTTCTAAAAAAACTGTGTTAGCATAGCAGTTCACATTAGTAATGGTTACTGTTACTTTGAGAGCTCAAAAGAAAGCGAGGTGCATCATCTTGGTTTCTTGTATTACGTTCCAGGGCATGAATGTACAAACGCAAATCCTTCAGTCGACGAGTCAATAATGACGACTCTAATTTACTTGTTTATGAAAAAAATATTTCGCAAATTTTGTGGGGTAGTCTCATTTGAGAATTCAACGAAGTACTGACCGCAGAACTTCTGAAAAAATGTCACCATACTATAGAATTCATATAGCAGTTTACACGCTGAACTGACGCTCAATTTACTGTAAAATGCTAGCGGTGCAAATGTCCACTAGCGGCACCACTTTGCTCTGCGGCGAAAAGTGATATAGTGCGCTACGGTACATTGGTCTTACGGCAACGTTCTTCATTTCGGTGGTTATCTTAATTCTTCCAGAGGACGACTCTGTTAGAAACTAATTGTGTGGTTCCACTATTAAACGCTGTCCTCATGGGAGAAAATAAATGTGCGGTTTTAGAAAAGGGGTCTTTTTTTTTCGTTTAAACGACAATCTATTTTTCTGGACGTGATATAGTAATGTGAAGAAAAGCGTAAATTACATGTTGTGAATGATTATGCTACCTAACTCAAGGAAAAAAGTGACGTCAGAATATTTTTCTTTGCGTTGTATAAATTGACTGGGTTACCAAGATGTCTTTCTCTGGGTATTTACGGTTTTTGGACAGTATCGAGCCTTCTGACTTCTCTAGGAAATTGATGCCCATTACTTAAGTCATAATTATTGTATTTATTAAACTACATTCAGCGTGTCTCAAGTAGAAAAAAAGTCCGTAAACATATTCTCTAAAATACTTAATAGTTACGAACACTTGGTCATCTTCGCTATTTTCAGCACATCTCTTCAATGAACAAGGACTTATAACTCATAACGTATGCATTTTAGTCCCCATGTTTACCGGAGAACTTTTTCTTGATTTACTCTATACTGCCTTCTTCCCAAGTATGAAAAGCGAAAGATTCGGCTGTAGATGAGACATGTTTTCCAGTATGGAGCATGAAGAACTGCTTAGGATTCTTTCTCAACTCTTCGTGTCGGCTTCAAATGTAGTTCCTCTCATTTAGCCGTTGTGGAGTGGCCGAGCGTTCTAAGGCACCTCGCTGCGGAGCACACGGTTTCTCGCCATCAGAGGTTCGAGCCCTCCCTCAGACATAGGTGTATAAGTAGTTTGTAAGCCTGGGGACTGGTGACCAACGTAGTCAAGTCCCTTAGATTTACATACATTAGAATATTTGAACCTCTCATTTACCTGTTGTTTATCAAAGTTCAAATGTTCAAATGTTTGCAGAACTTATGGGACTTAACTACGGGATCATCAGTCCCTAAGCTTACAAACCACTTATGAACTAGCTAAGACTAAGGACGGCACAAAATCCATGCCCGAGAGGGGGATTCGAACCTCCGACCGTAGTGGCCGTGCAGACCGTGACTGGAGCGCCTCAGTCCCCTCGGCCACCGCGGCCGGCCTGTTGTTCATACATCCATTATTTACAACGACGCTGTATTTTCTGTTGGCATCGTTCCTCTACAGGTGGAGGCCATACAGTTATTTCACAGCCGTAGATGTAAAATCTCATCTATCTTATGTAACACCCGCCCAGATACTCTCGTGACTTAATGCTACCGCTTACTGATAACCATGGCATGTCTCAAATAAAAGTTAGTAACACATTTTGAACACTTTTTCACATTTGCACATAGGCAAACTGGGTACACAAAAAGAAATAAGAAAGGAACATTACGGATTAACATGCTGTCGACATCGTGGTCATAGAGACTGAACAAAAGCTCGGATAGTTTTTATTGAAGACAGGGAAGGAAATCGGCCGTTACCGTTGAAAGTAACAACTTTTTGTATTAAAATCAATGATTATAATAAAATATTTAATGTAATGTAATTAAATATTTCACATCATTATGATAATTGTTATTATTTGATCCTGTTTGGGGAAGGAAAAATAGGTGTATTATATTCAAAGAAAACAAATTATAATCAATAACGAGGGTGTTTTTTTAGGTATCTCTTTTGCCTGGAGTGATTCAGGAAAATCACGGAAAACCCAAATCCGGATGCTGTGATGCGGATTTCAACGGCCGTCCTACCAAGTGCGAGCCCAGTGTTTGGGCACGCAGCTTCTATCATGGGAGGATAGGCGTGGGGAGGGGAGACGGGCTGGTTACCTTGGTCTACCTCGTCCCTTTTCACACCCAATCAGTAGCAGCGAACCCGTGATCTCCCTAAATCACCTCGTTCGACAAAGCCGTATTTGGAATCTGACTGAATTCTAGTCACAACGGAAATCTATTTCTATAAATGGGAATGTCTGTTCGGTGTACGTTTATCACGTCTGAACCACAAGACATAAAGAGCTAAAAATTTGTACAGTTACTAATGTCTACCCGGGGAAGGCTTTAGGCACGGTTTTGTGGCGATCGGATAGCTTTTTTCTGTATATATTAATGTGAATGACTGTTCGGTGTACGCTTATCACGTCCGAACGACAAGACGCAGAGACTTAAATATTTGTACAGTTACTAATTTATACCTGAGGAAGGTTTTAGGTACGATTTTATAGCGATCTGATAGATATTTAGTAATTTGAAGAATATAACGCGAAATGTTGAACAATAATTACTCTTTGAAAATTATATTTACTCTTTGAAAATGGTTTTATTGGTTTCATTGTTGTTTGAGGGTTGATAATGATAAAAGGGTGGAGTACATTGGGATGGAGTTATCGGTGTATGTGAAATTCTACGTTTGTGTGTGTGTGTGTTAATATTTCGCCCTGCAGCGAAAACTACAGAACGCAAACGAATGGTCTGTGTGTAATTGTTGTCCGAAGTCTCCCGTTGTACAACACAGCAGTTCCATGCCGATAGCTATAAGGGGGTGGAAGATATGGTGGTTGAAAGTCGTCAAATTATAAAAAAATTCGGACTGAAGGCCAGCGATGACGTTTGCGACTCTATAACAAGTAGGTTAGATACAGCGAAACTTCATGCCAAAGACCATATCTTTGGTCTATGCGTGCTACAATGTCTTCAGCTCTTTCTCTATAAGGATGAGCATACGAATAAGGGAATATAAGAGTAAATAAATAAAGCAGTAAAAAAGAAATTTCTTTTAATACTTCTCTCTAAAAAATCGATTTGACGTTCCACGCATTACATCAACTGATCGATCTGTGATATTATTACAATCATTATTGTTGAATTTTGTGATTGGCTTCTCCGAAACGAGAGCATTTTTACGTGTGATTTGATCTACACTACTTATTTCGTGATAATGTTGATTAAAACTGTTTCTACAGAAGGTATTGTACTTCATTTCATCCTTCAAAACCAAAACGTCATAGCACACTACTGAAAGATAGCTTATTTATGATAATTAACCAACTCGCGAGCGGAGCCGCATGTTCAAGCTAGTACCAGATAATTTTGGTCTGCTTACCCTTATCATAAGCTTACGCTGATGAACGGAAATATTAAATAAGTTTCACGTGTCTATGGAAACAATTTTTTTACAATCCAATACCGCAAATTTTTTTAACTATGACTAGTTTCGATAAACGTCTGCTGTGAAGAGATAAATCAGAAAGCGATTACTTATATCCAGCATTTAAGCAACAGTTGCGATTCTTCATTGATGTCATTTAACTCAGTCTCGTAAAACACTGTTGCTAGAATGTCAAAGATTTGATGTAAAGTTGTCATCTTGAAATTCATTAAGGAAGTTCGCAGTTTTACAGCCTTGCATACGAAGGCGTTACGTTAAGTGAGTTCCTGTCTCTTACGTCAAGAGCGTAGATTATTCTTACGGGGCGGGAGAGGGGGGGGGGGTTTAGGTGAGGCCTTCATTTGCCTTCTAGAGGTGGTCGTTTCTCAATTACAAGAAATTAACTCTGCCCAAAATCGCAAATATCTGCAGTTGAAGTGAGAATTTGTTTCAACACTTGAAACGGGAACACAGGTTGAAATGTGAGCGTAGAGAAAGCGCTCTGGGAGGGGGGTTAAGGGGTTTAGATCCCCACAATCGACGGACTGGAAAGCGCGAATGTGGCGAGTTAGCATCGCCAGCTCTTCACCGTTGTTAACTTGCTTAGTACGCCCCTGGCAATAAACCACCGAAGACTTGTATTTGCTGAGCGATACAAGGGTTTAAAGTATTACAGCAATTCGGGATCCCGCCAAGTGAAAGCTACATGGAATAATACGATTACACTAGCAAGAATTCAATGATTGATCAGTGAATTGAACGGGACCGTCATGAACGGCAGTGTTTTCTGTGGTGTCGCACAAGTACAAAGTGCGCGCCACCTACTTTCGCCGCGCGCCGCCATGCACGCACGGCGCGGCGTTCTTACGACGACAGCCACGAGCGCCCTCTGCTACAACGCAGCTCGTGGCCACCGCTGAACGACATCGGGCACTTGGGACTAAGATAAGAACCAGTTAAGACCTTCGGATTCAGTTAGGCACCAGTGAAGACTTGGCTATCGTACAGGCACTAGGCAGGCCTCTAATAACTATGTATCAGCATTCTGCAGTACTGATCTCTGTAAAAGTTAAGTATTGTATAAATTCTGCTCAATATATATCTCGTTCTAATTTACTCTAGTGTTTCTAGTTTCTGGCTGCTCCTCTCCGTATCTGCACCAGCGTGCTATCTTTATTCCTGTGTCGGTCTCATTCGACTCGGCCACCGACACCTACGACGGAAACGAGACACAAAAGCGGCGACGAGGTTGGGACACAAAACTTTCGATTGTGGTATCGTACACTTCTTGATCATATCTGTCCATATCTACATTTTTATCCATAATCCGCAAACACCTTTCCATGTATAGGTGAGAATACTTGGTGAACCACCTCTTTCCTATCCAGTTGTGTATCGTTCTAGGATAAAAAAGATTGCCCATATACCACAATATAGACTCTATATTTTTCTCCCTTTTGTATTTTCGTAATGTGTGCGTGTCAGGAAAGAATATATTAACTCATCAAGAAATGTAAGAACTCTGAACTTTGACAGATCTTGATATAGACGGCCTCCTTGCATCGCTTGCCATTGTAATTTGCACAACATCTATGAGACGCTATCACATTTCCTAATGAAACCAGTAACAAAACGAGCTGCTCTCCTTTGGGTCTTCTGTATCTCCTCTATCAATCGTATCTCATACGGATCCGACACTGATGAGCAGTGTTCAAGTGTATTTTATTGGAGGGCTAAACATCCTGAGGATTCTTCCGATGAACTTGTGTGCCATCAGCCTTACCCACAATTGCTTCTGTGAGTTGGATTTCAAATCACTTCGTATGTTCTCTTTCTCATTTTAATGGAAGTAACTTTTTACAGCGACTATTATACAACTGTGTAATCATACAGCCCCTGACAATAAAGTGCGATGAATAATCGTGTAACATTAACGTAGATGTACAATGAACCTTCACAATGAGTCAGTGTTCCAAAGGAGCAAGCGTCTTCCAGCGTAGAAGTGTGGAGAAACGCGTATATTGAAAACAATGAGCATTACGTAGTGAGCATTCATTACAACAGGCAACAGTGGGCAGCCATGGAGTATCACTGCTCTTTAGAGGAAGAGCAGTGCGGAATGGTATCGAGCGCCTCTCGAAAGTAAAGAAACGTCGCAATCTACCTGGGAGCATGGAGCTACCGATATTTGCTTCCCCTGGATAAATAGCTCTAGCCGAGTGGAAAACTTTACCGCCAGGGGCATAGTGAACCAATTTGCACAGTGGAAGAAAATTGACTCATGAGATACAGGATACCAGACCTTAAGATCCGCCGTTAATTTATACTCCTGGCCATTAAAATTGCTACACCACAACGATGATGTGCTACAGACGCAAAATTTAACCGACACGCAGAAGATTCTGTGATATGCAAATTGATTAGCGTTTCAGAGCATTCACACATGGCTAACGCCGGTGGCGACATCTACAACGTGCTCACATGGAAGTTTTCAACCGATTTCTCATACATTGACCGGCGTTACCTGGTGAAACGTTGTTGTGATGTCTCGTGTAAGGAGGAGATATGCGTGCCATCACATTTCCGACTTTGATAAAGGTCCTATTGTACGTTATCGCCATTGCGGTTTATCGTCTCGCGACATTGCTGCTCGGGTTGGTCGCCATCCAATGACTGTTAGCAGAATATTGAATCGGTGCGTTCACGAGGGCAATATGCAACGCCGTGCTGGAACCCAACGGCCTAGTATCACTAGCAGTCGAGATGACAGGCTTCTTATCCGCATGGCTGTAACGGATCGTGTATCCACGTCTTGATCCATGAGTCACAGATGGGGACGTTTGCAAGAAAACAACCATCAGCACGAACAGTTCGATGACGTTTGCCGCAGCATGGACTGTCAGCTCGGAGACTATTCTTGCGGTTACCCCTGACGCTGCACCACAGACAGGGGCGCCTGCGATGGTATACGCAACGACGAACATGTGTGCGCGAATGGCAAAAAGTAATTTTTTCGGATGAATCCAGGTTCTGTTTAGAGAATAAAAATGTCGCATCCGTGGTTGTTGACGCCGAGGTGAGCGCACAATGGAAGCGTCAATTCGTCATCGCCATACTGGTAGATCAGCCGGTGTGAGGGTATGGGTTTCAATAGGTTACACGTCTCCGTCACCTCCTTTTCGCATCGACGACACTTTGGACAGTGGTTGTTACATTTCAGATGTTTTACGTCCATGGCTCTATCCTTCATCCGGTCCCTGCGAAACCATTCATTTCAGCAGGATAATGCACGACCGCATGTTGCAGGTCCTGTACGGGCCTTCCTGGTTACGGAAAATGTTCAAAAAATGTTCAAATGTTCAAATGTTTGTAGAGTCTATGGGACTTAACTTCGGGGTCATCAGTCCCTAAACTTACAAACTACTTATGAACTACTTACGAACTAGGACGGCAAAAATATCCATGCCCGATGGGGGATTCGAACCCCCGACCGTAGTGGCCGTGCAGACCGTGACTGGAGCGCCTCAGTCCCCTCGGCCACCGCGGCCGGCGGAAAATGTTCGACTGCTGCCCTGGCCAGTACATTCTCCTGATCTCTCACCATTTGAAAACGTCTAGTCAATGGTGGCCGAGCAACTGGCTCGTCACAATACGCCAGTCACTACTCTTGATGAACTGTGGTATCGTGTTGAAGCTGCGTGGGCATCCGTACCTGTACACGTCATCTAAGCTCTGTTTGACTCAATGCACACAGGCCACAGGTGGTTGTTCTGGGTACTGATTTCTCAGGATCTATGCACCCACACTGCATGAAACTATAATCACATGTCAGCTCTAGTATAATATATTTGTCCAATTATTACCCGTTTATCATCTGCATTTCTTCTTGGTGTAGCAATTTTAATGGCCAGTAGTGTACATAATGCCCACTAAACTTTCTCTCACTCTATTTTTGTAAATAGTATCAGAATTTCTACAGTACTTTCCGAGATAGATGTCATATACGAACAGTATAAACTTGCCAGTGGCCCATAATATGTAGTAATGAAGGTCTATTGCGACGAATTTGGAATGTGCCTTATCTGGTGACGTGAAAGGCGACATCCTGCGCGGCTGAAGGCGAGCGGGCAGAGCGGCGGCCGCCAAGTTGCGCTCCCGCGGCAGATTACGAGGCCCTGAAGATGGCGGCCGCGGTTTCCGGTTAACTGAGAGCGACTGCCCGGCTTAACCGCTAATGGGAATCTGAGCCGTGGGGCGCAGCGCGGCGCAGTATGAGCGCCGCCGCCGGCGAGGCCGTTCTGCGGGCACGTGACGCGAGGCAGCAGCCGCGGACGACGCGCCGCAACGTGAGGCTGCAGCACGGTACTGCCGCGAGGGGGCTCTGAAGCTGACCCCTGTTAGTGACCGACGTAAGGAGGAGTCGACGATACCAAGAAGGTAGCAGTCTTACCCCAAGTTACCAAATGTTTGTGGAGCTTATGGGACTTGACTACAGGGTCATCAGTACCTAAACTTACAAACTACTTATGAACTAGCTAACACTAAGGACGGCACAAATATCCATGCCCGAGGGGGGGGATTAGAACCCCCGACCGTAGTGGCCGTGCGCCGCAGTCACCTCGGCCACCGCGGCCGGCAGTATTGCCACCTCACTAACTTTCCTCTTTTGTTGAGTGCAGTAATGTATGTAAATAAATAGGTGAAATCAAATGGAGTAAAAAATGAAAATGAAGTAAAAAAGAAAACTTCGTTTATTTCAGTCAGGCACGGCCGAGTATTCCCGCCGAGTATTAACGAGTGGCGGAACGAGACCAGTAGGCCATCGCTCTCTTCACAAGAGGAAGACGTTGATTCATCGATGAGGCCATCGACCGACCACATCAGGTGAATGACAGACTGTCACACGCAAGCATTTCGTACTTCTCAAAGCAACGTGACCAGAAGCCAATCACGTAGTGTATTGAAATCCAGAGCACGTGACGATAGACCTGACAGAAGACAACGACCTCGATCTTTCACCTCCACCACGGTCCATCAAATAAATACCTTGGCTAAGAAGACAGGAGAGAGGAATCGAGTAATAGAGTGATCAAAATGTTCCAATGTTTGTAAAGCTGATACGACTTAACTGCGGAGTCATCAGTCCCTAAACTGTACTTATGAACTAACTTATACTAAAGACAGCACAAACATCCATGCTCGATGGGGTTTTAGGAACCTCCGACGGGGAATGGCCTCGCGCGTCGTAGGATAGCGCCTCAATGTGTTCGGCCACGCCGCCGCGGCGTGATATAGTATCGTCAGATTGGCAGTAGCGGTGTTACTCACAGCAGCATCAGGAACTGAAGTTGGAGTGACCGTTGAATATGGAAGATCAAGAAGTACAGAAGTATTCACCCAGGATGACTGGCCAGAATGATAGGATGCGGTCTGGCCGTGAAAATCACCTGTGATCTCGGTGAAAGGTCCTGCCCTACGAAGACGTGCAGCCTGAAGACCGCCGATTCGACTCCAGGGGATGGGTCCAAGCCTCCAACGTGCGCCGCTACCTTACGGGGTCACCAGTCCCTACACTTACAAACTACTTATGAACTAACTAAGACTAAGGACGGCACAAATATCCATGCCCGAGGGGGGATTCGAACCCCCGACCGTAGTGGCCGTGCAGACCGTGACTGAAGCGCCTCAGTCCCCTCGGCCACCACGGCCGGCGCCGCTACCTCTGACCGTAGCATAACACAACGCGTTTTAGAACATGAAAAAAGCACACCGCACCGCCACGAGGTAATTCAGCAAAATTTACGTCCTTTAAACGCACAGTACTCGCTTCTACGGAGGCGCTGTTTAACTGACGAGCCCAGAAGCAGATAAGCCGCTGGCGCAACCAGAGATCCAGGACCGAAGCTGCGAAAAGCCGCCGCGTACCTAATCGCTGCGCACATTCGCCGAGCCAACTAGTTCACAGTAGGAATTCTGCAAGGTTAAATTGCTTAATAAATAAGTTTTGTGTAAATGCTGTTTCATTTACGCCTCATAACGGAGCTAAGGTAAAGAGCCCACATTCCGCATATTTATAAGATTACTTGTAGAATGCTATCCTGATAATAAAATATTAATTTGTAATTAGAGCTTGCCATCCTGACAGCAGAGCAATCCATTTACAGTTGTTGTTAAGTGTTCAGTATTTAGCAAGGTGGTATGGTTACTTCATTAGATGACCACACTCCACTTCATTTGATAATCGAACGCCTTCTACATTTGATGTCAGAAGCGTCTTCCTTTACTTAGCCCTCTTCACTTTATTGAGTAACTTGTTAGTGTTTCGTAGCTGCAGCTCTCCACCCTACCCCTGTCCTTGGGCCAGAATCATCTCATAAAAACGACAAACCAGATCTACTTGAATTTGCTTTCTGTATTCGCCTCTTGGCCTCCCTCCGCCATTTTTACGTCTTACACTTCAATGCTAAATTAATTCCTTTATGTCGAATATATGATGATGGCATTCTCTCGGCTAAACTATTCCGGAGGTAAAATAGTCCCCCAATCGGATATCCGGACGGGGACTACTCAGGATGATGTGATCTTCAGGAGAGATAACACTGGCATTCTACGGATCGAGGCGTGGAATGTTAGATCCCTTAATCGGGTAGGAAAATTAGAAAATTTAAAAAGGGAATGGATTGGTTGAAGTTAGATATAGTGGGGGTTAGTGAAGTTCGGTGGCAGGATGAATGGTCATGTGAGTGCAGGATTATAAATACAGAATCACCTGGGGTGTCACAGGAGTAGGGCTGATAATGAATAAGAAAATTGGGATGCGGGTAAACTACTATGACAACACAGTGATCGCATTATCATTGTCAAGATAGATACGAAGCCAACATCGACAACAGTAGTACATGTTTATATGCCAACTATCTCTGCCGATGATGAGGAGATTAAAGAAATCAAATATTCATACCACACCTCAACCCCCCCTCACTCCGCCACCACAATCCCAGCAAACACTGATACATGTCTGCGAAATACTTCAGATATTACAATTCGGTTTGCAAATGTAGGTTAATAACTATTTTTACAATTTTCACACACACACACACACACACACACACACACACACACACCCTCTCTCTCACACACACGTTCACACAGACACACATTGATTTCAATTAAATAATTAATTAATTAATAAAAATCTTGCCAAAATCACAAACTACGCAGAAAACAGTTGAATCGACAAAACCAACATAGTGACAGTGTGGTGAAGTGAAAAACAATTGGAAAGGCGTTCCACTAAAAAAAAAAAAAAAAAAAAAAAAAAAAAAAATCGGTGTTGTGCAAATTATAGACAAAAGTAAATTGGTAACAAATGAGACGAAATAAATCGCGATAAAAATACGGGAAAATTGTGATGACAAACTGAGCAACACCAGCCAAGAAGACGGCTGTAAGACGGGTTGCAAGGAAGAGGTAATAACACCGTAAGGAAATTATACATCAAATTAAAAAGATGTAACGTGCAAAAAGAAATAAGAAAATAAATAAAATAAAAACTTTTTTGGCCTATACATGCAAACCGAATTGCGGAACCGCGAAGATGCTATATAAACGAAGAGCGAAACTCGAGTAGTTTGAAATACTTGTCCTAATTGTAGTCAGCATAACCTTACAGTTGATGAATAAAACAAAGTATTCATGACAATATTGTTCTGATATTTAAAACGCAAAAAGTCTGTACTGATCCATGACGTACCTGACTCCGGTTTCTTTATTTGAATGTGTAATGAAAGACGCGCAGTAGGCTTGTCGTGAGAACAGGAAAAGCTTGAAGCATAAAGACATGAGGCAGCCATGAATGTGCCATGGTGTGCATTGTGTGTCTTGGGAAGAATCCAGAAGGAGAGATGCGAACGACGCGCGCCAGCGAGAGTTGGCCTAAATTATTAATAGAGGCCGGCGGTGGGGCCGCATCGACGCCGGGAAGATGTGCGCCCTCCCAGAGGCTGCCAGCTGACAAGTTCCCACTGCTGATGGACCGCGCGACGCGATGCCACGCCACCGGTACTTACCGCCTGCTCTCAACTGAGTCTCTTCCGCCGAGGTGGGACTCTTGAGGCTTAAGATTCCAGAAAGGCACTCAGCAAGACATGAGAGTGGAACAAAATGTTTATTTTTTTACAAGTTTTTTCGGGACTGTTTCCAGAGTTACATGTTGCGGTAATTTCCAGAACAAATCCTTTTCAGTGTATGGATTCTTTTGTGTCCCAGCTTCGTCGCCACTTTTGTGTCCCAATTCCGCCGGTTGCCGTAGGTGTCGGTGGTCGAGTAGAAAGAGACCGACACAGGAATAAAGGATGCACGCTTGTGCAGGTACGGAGGTGACCAGCCAGTGGGACAGCAGAAACTAGAACACTAGGCTAAATTAGAACAAGATATATATTTCGGGAGTCTTCGTAATACTTCACTTTTACATAGTTCTTGACTGCAGAATGCTGATACATAGTTTAGATAGAGGCCTGCCTACTGATGATTCCTAGTGCCTATCCGATAGCCAATTCTTAACTGGTGCCTATCTGATTCCCAAGTGGCCGATGCAGCAGTCGTGGCCATGAGCTGAGTTGCAGCAGAGGGCGCTCGTGGCTGACGTCGTAAGAACGCCGCGCCGTGCGTGCATGGCGGCACGCGGCGAAAGTACGTGGCGCGCACTTCATACTTGTGCGACACCACAGATTCATTATACTGTGCTTTTCGAATTAGTTCTTTTACGATAGGTATCATTCTTCAAAATGCATTATTTTTTAATTGACCTCCAGTCGGAGGTTCGAGTTCGTCCCCCGGCCATGGGTTTTTGTGTTGTCCTTAGCATACGTACTTTCAAGTAGTCTGTAAGTCTACGTACCGATGGACCTGGCTGTTTGGTCCCTTAGTATTACATATACTTTATTTCCATTTTTGTAAGAGTACACATAACAGCAAATGCAATTTAAACTTTGAGTAGTGTCCAGAATGAAACTTTCATTCTGCAGCGGAGTGTGCGCTGATAAAAAAATTTCTTGGCTGATTAATATTGTGTGCCGGAACCGGGACTCGAACCTGGGACCTTTACCTTTCGTGGGCAAGCGCTCTACCGACTGAGCTATCCCGGCACGACTCACGATGCTGCCTCACAACATTTCTTCCGCCAGTACCTCGCCTTCTACTTTCCAAACTTCACAGAAGCTCTCCTGCGATAGAGCGCTTGCCCGCGAAAGGCAATAGTCCCTGATTCGAGTCCCGGTTCCGGCACACAATTTTAATCTTCCAGGAAGTTTCTAATGAGTAGTGTATTAAGCTGTAGTAACCGATCGGCTTAGATCGCAGACCAAGCAGATACAAAAGATTAGGTACCGACATTATAATTATCACGTTGGTGTGAAGGAGTGAAGAAGTCGTTGTATCGACAAAAGTATAGTTCGGCCCATGAACCATGGCGGGACGTACCAGTCTAGACAAAAATAAGGAAAATCATCTTTGCCGGTTTCACGTGACGGTTGAAGTACGCGGATATACGTACCTTGCGATTAAATTAGCCTTATAGCTTGCAAATAATGGCTCTCGCTTTTTTACGTAGAATTTGTTGCATTCTAGCACCATCAACGGTAACAACTTGTAACAAATCGAATATAATCCAATTGGAAATTAATTTTGACAATGCCTAGGACAGTGGCAGCAGAGCGTTGGTAACGGTACTGGATGCTCGTTGGCAGTCGTAGGATGCGTGACGTAGATATGCAGACCAAGCTTAAACTCGACCGCCATCGTTCCTGGGGAAGGGCGGACAAAATAACCAGAACACCTACATGCACAGGCAAGATACTTATTAATGATTTATGCCACCACTGGCTTATGCAGTTATTCGAAGAACAGATTTGTGAAGTGTCTTCATAGTAAATCAATGTCGAGAGACGTATTTTGTCTCGATATATATCAAATATGTAAATCTGATGGAGAGACATTGCTTCGGCCGGGATTCGAACCCGGGACTCCTTTTTGTTTGTGTTGTGGTGGGAGACGTGCCTTAAGACAATCCGTGCAGTTGCTGGATCCATAAAGTCACGGTGCTAGTAACTAGGAGGTCCCATGTTATAATACCAGCTGTGGCACAAATTTTAATTCAATGCCTGTCCTTCTTACTTATGCCTTTAGTGTTTCCATCAGAATTTATACATTATTGTACCTACAAATCCACAATTACTTCAAACATGTAAATTTTGAAACTGCCCATAACTGTTCCGTTTTGTTCATACCTGGTAATTTTGGCGTCCAGGAAAGGTTTGATAATTTTCTGGTGCTATACAAAGCACGCTTGAAAATTTTTGCCTGTTTGTGAGTGCATTAGAATTTCGGAATACGGCAATTTTGTTAGTAATCTGTTAATCAGAGCAAGCAGTTTGTTCTCTGAGAGATATTCATTCGAAGAATGTAATTACAGAAGTAGTTGAATACCGATACAGATGGTCAAATCATGGCGGAACCTCTTCTATGCTTGACTCTAGGAAGCAGGCATAACGTGTTGTAATAATCTTTTACGTTTTTCGAAGTATAACCCCTGGTCCTTTCAGTAATGTAATTAAATGAATAACCGTAGGATCATAGCACGTACTTTCTGTCGTCCGGTGTACTGGTTTCATGATGGTGGTACCACTTCCTTCGCAACTTTACATTAGCTTTCGTTACTAACGGTTTCGCTAACGCTGCTCTTCCATGAATGTCTAAGCTCCAGCCGTACTGGTTTTATCAATACATAATTATTCGTACGAGTGTTGAGATCTTCGCTCGTTCTCAACTTTGGGTTTCGCCCTCTAATTCTCTTCGCCAATGGTGTTTCATCTTGTTTTGTGAACGCTATCTTTACTACGGATACTGTCGCCAGTCAAACATTAAACAGTGCATACGAGTAGAGCAGTGAGCCGCACCTCAGTTGTGTAAGGCTTATCCTACTCGTGGGACCACCATCAGGCGACTAAAATTCATTGCTGTTGGTCGAACGGCAATTCAATTGTAATTCAAAGGGATGTCACCCAAAATCGTTCCCTTCCCTTGCATCGCCACGGGAGAAACGGTGGGCAAGAAATCTAGGTGAGACATATGCTCATCAATATGATTTACGACAGATGGGGAATCTGTTATCTCGACAGCTCTTTCTTGTTGAAAAACTAGAGGCCTGGTTTGGAGAGGTGTAGGGAATGTCTTAATATTGATATCCCCTGCCGATTCACGAGTTTTTCTTGTCTGTGAGCAGCAGCTGGGTGCTGTTCTCGTTTCCATCACATCCCATAAGAGCTAAAACATGGTCCACGGGATAACATTCCGTAGAGGTCTCTTGTTACAGTCAGAGGACGAATTACGCCCCCGTTTCATTCGACGTCTTTATAAGGGTCCAAAGGACACCGCGGTTGCTGCAGTGCATTTTTCGTGACCTTTGAAGGCTCTTCTTTGCATGAGAAGTAACGTCGAGTT
Organism: Locusta migratoria; assembly: GCA_026315105.1. Classification (NCBI taxonomy): domain Eukaryota; kingdom Metazoa; phylum Arthropoda; class Insecta; order Orthoptera; family Acrididae; genus Locusta; species Locusta migratoria. Next base: position 435,064,993 of record CM048747.1, read on the forward strand.
GACGATTCACCGGTGTGATTTTAAACACTTCTTCCCTCCCCTGCGCGGTGCTTTAAGAGTTATTCAGGCACATGTTCTCTTAATGTGATGACAACCTTACCTGTCGACAATACGGAGGGGTGTCACAAACGAACGTCTCTTGTATCGCTCCTCCTGCCTATATTAACTGTGGGCAGCACCACATTCCTTAGCCGCCAGACTGTATAGTCAATCATACAGAAAGAAAAATGGAGGCAAAAGAAAAAAATATTACAAATGCCACCCTGTGAGTATGAACGTATTTTACGCCACAGTTGCGTCGACATCGCTATCTTTGGCGGCAAGAAGCTCACTTATTGAGCGATAGTGGGCCCTCAGACCCGAACGTTTACGTCTGCCACCTTGATGATTTGGGTACCTGTTCCTCCTTTGGTCCCAAAGTTCTTCCCTTGGCAGCAACATCTCCCCACGTCTCCCCCTACTTTTGGGATATAGGTCCCCAAAGATGAGCCAGAGACGCAAAAGCGTCCTCTGGATCATATCGCAAGGAAGGGATCCCCTGCAATTCTTCCTACCAATGCTTTCCTACTGGAACAGTGAACTCCAGTCAGTGGCTGAAATCGCCACCGACTTCTGTTCGCAGGACTTCCAGGTCATCCACAGTCCTCTTCCGAGCAAGAGAAGGATCTATGAGGGAAGAAGATTATCAAGAAGCTTATAACCTAGTGCACCCTACATCACCAGCGGTACAAACACTGTATCTGAGGGCGAGATGGAGATTCTACCGTCCCCCAAGGATCTAGATTTCTACTGTTTCAGAAACTATGGATATAGATAAAACAATTATCAACGGTTGGCATCAAGTGATCCTGAATCATAAGCTGCTTCCTCAATACATTAATGTCTGCCCTGACCGTTGACAGCGACATCCTCCTTTGGAATGGCGGCAGTTTTTCCACCAGATGGCTGAGCCACAACCACTTTTAAGCAGAACACCCAGTATGCATTGCTCTCCAGAGGATCTGATTTCCGGTAATGATGACTCCTGCCCTTCTGCTACGGCACAGTCAGCAGACAGCGCACGTCACACTATGTCGAAGTTCTCCGGAAAAAAAAAAAAAAAAAAAAAAAAAAAAAAAACAGTTAGGACGACATTCATTCTGTTCGTTTGACACTGCATCTGGAGCTCTGTTTTTCTGTGAATTGGTCTCGACGTCCTATAAAACGTTAGAAGCATGTGCCTTTGGCGCTTTCTGTAAAGTTTTCATGTTACCAGTTATTTGCTCTAAATTCTGTTTATCTTTTCTGAAGTGCGTTGTTAACACTCTACTGCTTCCGTCATAGCAGTGTTTCCTCAACCTTGTCTTAAATTCTCCACATGTGCGTTTTATTTAAGAAATTTCACAGATGTTGCATTTTATTTGTGCTCCCCTGAGACACAATACTCTTCTTTTTTGTTTTCTATCCTGTGACGTAACGTATTTTTCAAGCTTCCGCTGGCTTGAAAGCCGTTTTACAAGTGATTATTTTATCTGTGTATCGACTTGCTTGAACTATTTGTATAATAATTTTAAGTTCTTTTTCTACTTCATCTAAAGGTGAATATATATTTTTTTTAAACCATTAACCATAAGAAGCCGGGTATAACATGATTTCGCATTGATTATCACGTCCTTGTTGGTTGGTTTCCTATATATGCGGTTTTTGTGTTATCCATCATTGTTGGTGTCTGAAAGGTTTAGGAAAGTGCAGTTTTTCTCTTTCTATAGATCGACAATGAAGAAAATTTTAGGGTGCATGGCGCTTCCTAGCGACTTAGTATATTTCGTCGGCATCACCATTGTACAATAAAATAATGTCATTGACATACCGCTTATATGATTTTCTATTCTATGTCTTGGTTCCCTTGAAAGAATTTCATTTCTACGTTCTATATAAAACCTCTGCTAATGTCCTGGAGATTTCCTGCCCACTGATAATCCGTCAATTTGTTGATACATACTGCTATTAAAAGTAAAGTATTTAAAAAAGCATAATTCCTTAAGTTCTTTTAATTCTACACAATACCCTCTACTGACCTTTTGGTATTTCAATATGTTAGCCAATTCGAACAGATTCATTAACATGTTCGTGTAGAGGTATACGATATCAAATGATACTAGCAATGCCTCTTCCCTGCACAAATGGAGCGAGGCCGTAACTATTTTAATACTGAATGAATTTTGGTAGGTGTGATCCGCCTCATGTTATTGCACTCTCTGATTTCACTGAAGTCCGGCAATGAGCTGCTCGGTAGCCATTCATATGTAACAATTTGTGAATGTAGTTGTGCTAAATATGGATTCGTCAATTTCAATCCATTTTGAATCCTTTCATTCGAAAATCAGAAGTTGCATGCATCGCTCATTTTTTCTAGTTTCAGTCTGAAACAAGTCTACTTGGTTCCTATTTATTTCTATAATCTGGTTCTCCTTGTAGAACTGTAGAGTCTTGTGGATGCAATCGTAATTGTACAGATGTACGAATGCCTCTCCTTTGTCCGCCTTAATAATAATTTCTTTGTCTCTTTAGAGCTTCTTTTCATGTTTTTGATAGTCCTTATTCACTTGCATTTATTCTCAGCTAAGCATTGTTGCTTCGTGCAAACCTATTGAGGTTCGCACGTATTTCTATTTTTTTACTTTTATTAAGCTTAGCGGGATCACTCACGCTTTTTATTTCAAAAATTGTGGAGATATTAATTAATTCTGCGCTTATTCTGCCGGCGACATTAGATATTAAACCATTATGTAACAATTCCGATTCTGTACTTGTTAGATTTATGTTAGTATGATTCTGTTTTCCCTTCCACCGACACTCTGTGCTAGTCTCTATAAAAAAGTAACACACACACACACACACACACACACACACACACACACACACACATATATATATATATATATATATATATATATATATATATATATATATATAAGCACATCCGCATTCTAAAATTTTTGGGGAGGAAGGCGGAATAATAACTTGGTCAGCTGGTTCTGTTGTGTTATAATCATTTAAGCGTGAAAAATTTCTATTTTCTTTGCTCCGATAGGAAAATGTTTCAAGTGGTTCGTTTATTTTTCTTACTACACCATCGAGTGCTTCTTACACAGGGCGAGGCAAATAAAGTTGGCTATGAGAACAGTCCGAGGGTACGAAGGAACACAGCACAATAATGGGTGTTCATTACTAGCTTGACTACAGGAGATGTTGGAAGTGTGCACCATTCGCCTCTTGGCTCTTTTCGAGCCCTGGTCTGCCAGTTACTGAAGTCACTAGAATTGCTGGCATGTCATCAGGGTTCTGCTGCAGTTCTTGATCACTGTGAAGGTTGTTGCGATAGATCTGACGACTCCATGCACGAAGTAATGGCACTCTGAAGGTCAGGTGACCTGGCGGACAGCTAGGGCCGCGATCTGACTGACCTCTGATGACAACAAATGTCAGGTGCGAGGAGCCAGTTGGAAGTATCTGTACGTCTTCTCATCCATCTTTATATGCATGCGTTTACGACCAATTGTATTCATTTGACACACCCTTGCACGGACCCCGTTCTAAACCTCTTTTGAAAGTGCAGGCGTAGTTAGCAGTCCGTAGAAGATGGTATAGGGGGCTTGCGGATTTACCGGCCCACCCTGTCCATCCGGGATCTGCAAGTTAAGCTGACCCAACTTAGAGTCAGCCTTGCGAGCCGACGTCGGGCGTTCCTCCTAACCACGTTGCAAGAAGTGCTCTTGATGATGTAGCTCCTTTGCAGCTAGACAGCACACTGGACTATTGATGAAAGTGCTGTTAAAAGAGCTAAGATATTGACTCGTTACGGGTAGGTATTTCTTCTGAATAAAATGAGGGATGCCAATTGTGGGGCTCTATTACTAACCACATCATAACACAAGACTGTTTAGTGACTTTGAAATAACAATTGTAATTTTACGACTAATACTGAAAGTATGGTTCCTATGAAACAAGTAAGATTAAGTCCTAACGCCGACTCACTGCCGCGGTGCGCAACTGAGATCAATAATCTTCGTGCGTCTTCGAAAGTATTCGTTAATGTTCGTAAAGGGATTGCAATTCATTTATTTATTCCAACATTATTAAATGAAATGACCAGCACCTACTTTTGATGACCCCTGGTCTGCTACTAACGTATGTGTGCCACCAAATCATTGTTAAATTTAAAAAAAAGTCAATAAATTAAATCTGTTGGATGAGAACCATTTTCTTCTTACTTCCCCGGTGTAGAATCACAGCAGCCGCAACGGACAATCCCGTGGATACACCGTTCTGGAGCTTTCTCTTCCCCCACCTCCCCTGACGCGCCATATGACGCGTCTCGGCCGTCGGAACTAAAACGGCTCTTCGTCGGAAGCTGGAAGCGGAACAATTTGCCATCCTCAATGCTCTTGAGTTCATAAATAATCTCTCGAATACTGATACAACTGCAGTAATTCACACCGACAGCAGGATTACTTCGGACTCTTTGCGAAATCCGATGAACCACAACTCGTTGATCGAAGAAATAACATGTAAAATCAGAAGGTTGCAGACACACAACTGGCTGTGCATTTCGAATGGGTTAAGGCACATCTGCCGGCCGCGGTGGCCGAGGGGACTGAGGCGCTTCAGTCACGGTCTGCACGGCCACTACGGTGGGGGGTTCGAATCCCCCCTCGGGCATGGATATTTGTGCCGTCCTAGTTCGTAAGTAGTTCATAAGTGGTTTGTAAGTTTAGGGACTGATGACCCCGTAGTTAAGTCCCATAAGATTTACAAACATTTGAACATTTTTAAGGCACATCTAGGGATATGGGGAAATCAATTAGCTAACAACTTTGCTAAAAGACCAGCTCGATCACGACAATCAATACGCTACAACAAAATACCTACAAGTGCCGTAAAGAAGAAACATCGAGAAGAGTTTAGAAACAAATGGAACATTAAGTGGCACAGAACAAAAAATGGGGCAAGCACTAAACCGTATTTTCCTACGATCCGACAACGTTTAATGTTTAAACTTCCAATATCTCCGAATTTTACAGCTATGTTAACAGATCATGGAAAACTGGAAGCCTACTATCAGCGCTTCAAAATAATTGAAAACGGAACGTACACATGTAACAGTGCTGTCCAAACTATTGACCACGTGCTTTTTGACTGCTGCAATTTATTGAAAGAGAGGTACCATCTCAGGGAAAAAATAGCTCCAAGGGAGAAGGATGGCCCGTCAGTAAATATGACTGAGTACATAAATTCCCTACAGACTTTTACAATTTTTGTAATTCAATAAGATTTCCTGATGTTTAAAATTGTTTGTTCCTTTGTAAACCCTATCAACTTATGTAGTCTACTTGTGTTTGCAAAAAATATCTGATGTAACCGCCTGAATCTAACCATCAAACATGTAATATTACTATGTAATGGGGCTTGTTAAATAATAAATAAATAAAATAAAAATAGACGTTCCTCGCTAAAAAAAAAAAAAAAAAAAAAAAAAAAAAAAAAAAAAAAAAAAAAAAAAAAAAAAAAAAAAAAAAAAAAGTATGTGCCGCCGGTCCGCGGCTGCTAATAAATTTACGAAATAAAATAAAATATATTACCTACCTACATGATCGCACACACACACATGATCGCATAGGACAAATTCTGTTTATCGATGATTTGTGAAAATTTCTTTATATAATCCCACACGTTTACATGCCGGATAGACGTATATTCCCGAGAGAAGATTGTACAAAGTCTAAATTATATTTCATTACAGTACAGTTTCTTTTCAAATTGAATGATAAGTATAATCTAACAGTCTCCCCATCAGCTTGTTCTGAGACCGGCACACCGAGCGGATTTTTCCACTTGACACGAAGCCAATATCCAGAAAATGCAATGTGATATTGTTGAGCGCTCAAATCTAAATAAAGTTTCGGCATCCCCTCGGAAATTCATAAGCTGTTGTAACTAAGTCAACAATACACAGAGTGAACGCAATGAGTTTTTATCCCTGCGAAACACTTAAAATGTATTGCAGGAAGTTTCCTTAATTCCAAAATTTCGAGTAAAGAGACAGTTTACGAAACTAAAATTAATCATTCATCGAGGTAAGATATCCATCTGTAGCTTGAGGTATATATTTATTTGTATTTTTAATTTAATTTGGTTTTTATTTTGCCTAAAGGTTTTTTTAAAATTTGGTGGTGAGTTTTAGAGGCGCCGTAACACCTATTGTCTGCACACTTCTCACTTACGGAACTAAAACTCCACTTTTTTCAAGTTGATCTGGACGACGACGTTTGGAAAAAATTGCGTTTCCTCATAAATGTCTAAAGAACGTGTTGTTAAAAAAAGGCCACTTTTATGAAAAAAAATGAAATGTTTGTATAGTCTATGGGACTTAAATACGGGGTCATCAGTCCCTAAACTTACAAACTACTTATGAACTACTTACGAACTAGGACGGCACAAATATCCATGCCCGAGGGGGGATTCGAACCCCCGACCGTAATGGCCGTGGAGACCGTGACTGGAGCGCCTCAGTCCCCTCGGCCACCGCGGCCGGCCCACTTTTATGGTTAGTTATTCCGATATTTCTGGGCCCACTGTGAGGTAATGGCCTACACAGCTCCCTTTTTTTTTTTTTTTTTCTTTTTTTTTTTTTTTTTTGCGTCAGAACAGTAACTTATTGATGTCAGTTATAGATGTAGAGGCCTTCAATGAACTCTCCAATTATCTGCTCTCTGTGTTCAGTACTGGAATTCTTACTGTATTTTTAATGTTACTTACATTGCTCTTAATTTCAGTGAAAGTTATGTAGACTTTTCCGTATGCAAATGATGAGTTTCTTATATTCATTTTCTCACCGACCCTCTCCCGATCTACATTAAACCTTTGTAATTTTTTATCTTCCGTATTAAAAGTTCCATCATAGCATTCTTTTAATCTCAGACTGATGTGCCCGTTGGTTGTTGTATCTCGTTATACATGACAGCGATGTGGCGCAATTGTAACACACAGGATAAGTATTCGGGAGAACCTATATCCTGATACAGGTATAACGTGATATCGCTAAATCACTCCAGGCAAAGCTTGGATACATCCTTTCAGAGAAAACGATTTTCTCTCACAGGTGGTCAACTCCGACCTTAGCAGTTCCCTTCCAGACATTCGAATGATGGACTAATCCGGAATTTTTGACTAATGGACAGATCATCATAACTCATTGTTCAAATACAGGCCATGTCTCATGTGGACACACATTGTGTATTAATAACGGAGTGATCTCCATTGCATTCTGCTTTCTCTTACCGTCGATCATCGTCAAGTCCCCCCTCCTTTTTGGTGCTGTTTACCAACCCACTAGCAGGAAAGTGCCTCGAAACTAAATCAAATGTTCAAATCTTTGTAAATTTATGGGACTTAACTACTTGGCTATTATTCCCTAGGCTTACAAACTACATAAACTAAGGTAAACTAACCCAAGGACAACATACATACACCCATGCCCGTGGAAATATTCGAATCACCGACGGCGAACGGCTGCTCAGTGCGCACAGTTATTCCACCGCGGCGCCCTGAAACTCATCTGGCCACTCCTCTCCTCTGCACTCTTCGACGCGTTAGTTTGCCAAATGATGTTGCCTTCATCGTCCCGAACGCTTCTGTAACCTTCCGTTTTTTTTCTTCTTTTTTTTAATTTTTTTTTTTTTTCTCGGAGTTTAAGCTGAGGCTCAGCTGAATGAGAAACAGAGAGCGTTGTTCGGTAATGTATGAAACCGCCATATCAGGAAAGAATATTGACATAATAATCACAGGAAGTCAAGTTCTCATTAGTGAATAAACTCCTTTTGTCTTACTAAATAGAACCATAGTCTATACGAAAAATGTCGGGTGCTGCTGCAGGGGCACTCAGAGAACGGGCCCCTTCCGGCTCTGTCTGTAATTGATTGCTCAGTCCTCCTCAAAACGTGTGCAAGTCGCTAGGACAATCATAGGGCCGTGGTGGATTGGCCTAGGCTGCAAGGCGCCTTACTGTGGCGCACACTGTTGCTCTCCGCCGGAGGTTCGATTCCTCCCTACGACAGGGGATATGTTTTGTCCTTAGGTTTCTTCAATATAATTGAAGTAGTTTGTAAGCCCAGAGACTGATTACTATGGTAGTTAAGTATCACAGTTTACAAACATATGGGGTACGCTGCAATACACATTTAAGTGCCTGGCAGAGGGTTCCCTACTATTAGCCTCCCATTTATCTCCCATTCTATTCTCGAATAGCGCGCGAAAAGCAAAAAACAAAAACACCTGAATCTCTCCAAGCTATGATTTCTTGTATTTGGTTCTGATGATCATTTCTATCTATGTAAGTGGGAATCAACAATATAATTTCGCATTCGGAGGAGAATGTAGGCGATTTGAGTTTCGTAAGTAGCAGCGATAAACGCCATTGTTGTAATGCTTCCCATCTTAGATCCTATATGTTTTCCGTGACGTTGTCTCCCCTGTATCGTGAAAATACAAAACGAGCTGCCCTTCTTAGGACTCTTTTGATATTCTCCGCCAAACCCACCTGATAAGGATCCCACACTGGGCAGCAGTACTCAAAAAAGGATGGAAAAGCGCAGTGTATGCATTTTCTTTAGTACTTCTGTTGCATCTTTTAAGGGTTCTGCCAATAAAATGCATCCCATGACGATATCTACGTGTTCCTTAAGTTTAATTCTGAAGTTATAGTAATTCCTAGGACCTTCACGAAATCAAGAAATAAGTTATCAGTCTGAGAACCCTTGTCGATAGCACCCATCACTTCGTGTGAGTAAAGAGCTAGTTGTGTTTTGCATGAACGATATTTTCTAAATCCGTGTTCACCTAGGGTCAGTAGATCATTCTGTTCGAAATAATTCATAGTATTTAAATAAAAGATATGTGCCTGCTACAAATTGCCGTCAATGAAATAAGCATGTTGTTTAGTGGGTTACTCCTACTGCCTTTCTTGAATAAAGGTGGGACCTTTTGGTACAGATCCTTCTTTGAGCCAGCGGTTGTATATGACTGTTAAGCAACTAACTATCACTTCAGCATAATGAAATTGAAATCTAAAAGGAACAGAAGACTTGTTCTTGTTAAATGATTTAACTTGTTTCACCACTGCGAAGATATCTACTTCAACATTACTCATTCTAATCTCTGTTTGTAATTCGAAATCTGGAATATTGGTTTCGTATTCTTTGGTGAATGAGTTTTGAAAAGCGGTGTTTAGTAACTCTGCTATAGTAGCGCTATCACCGGTAGGATCGCCAGTGCTATCAAGTAGTGAGAGTATTGTTTGTGGTTTGCCCCTAGTATATAAAATCAGTTTGGCTTTTCCGTCACATTTCGAGAAACACTTCAGTTGTGATAAGTATCGTAGGCATCTCGCATTGAAGTCCTCGCTAAATTTCGAGCTTCTTTATAGGATCGGCAATCCTGGGGATTTTGTGTTCGTTTACATTTAGAATGCCTTTTCCTGTTCAGCAATTGAAGATTTGAGAATTGGGGGATGTGTGGACGAATGCCACGAGGTGTGCAGCAGCAGGTATGCCAGAAGAGCAGTCTCGGGAGCCTGGCAGGTCCTGGCTCAGCAACAGCAGCGGCAGGCGGTTTGTAGAGTGACTGATACCGCCTCCACGCATCCTGCACCTCGCTTTCCTAGGCATCACTACCCTGCTACTTCAGAGTGATTACTATCAAAACTTCAGGTCCTGCGACACCCAACATTTTCACTAAAGGATATTTCTTTGTGAATAGTGAAGTTCGCATCATGTACCACTATTCTTCGAATGTATATTGCCAATTATTAATTTACTGGCAGCAGAACAGCCCAGGACCGCTCAGCCCAGCCGAGTCCAGCAATGGCCACATGGGCTACTTGTTATTCCGAAGATGACCTACATCAGGTCGAAACCGGTAAGTAGAAACTGTTAATTTTTACGATCAAGACTGTTTTTTTTGTAATATTAAGTATATTTCGAAGCATGAGACTTTCCGCTGATATCTCACAAACATTTTGGAGAGGCGTCACACTTTTTTTTTTCATCGGAACTAGACATATGCCATCTTATAAAGTAAATTTTATATGCAAATCTGTAAGATCAGTCATAAGTTCGCTTTTACGTAGCATAATACCTGTTTCGGGCCAGCTTCTTATTTTCAGATCTATATCTATATCTACATATTTACTTTGCACATCACATTCAAGTGCCTGGCAGAGGGTTTAGAGAAGCGCTCGGGAAAGGAGACACATAAATCATTCCGTTTCGATTTGAGTTCTATTATTTCATTATAATGATCATGTCTCCGGATATAGGTAGGTACTGGCGAAATGTGTTCACATTAGGCTGAGTAAGTTAGTGAAAGAAATTTCGCAAGTAAATCTCTCCGCAACGAATAACGCCGGTCTTTTAATTATTTCCACTCCAAATCTTGCATCATTTCCGTGACAAGCTGACAATAATAGAAAACGACCTCCTATTCTTTGAATTCTTTATATCGTCCGGCAGTTGATGGGGATTCCACAATGTGCAACAATACTCCAAAATCGGATCGACAAGTGTAGTGTACGTACTCTCTTTGCGTTATCTTCCAATTTAATGTAGCCTTTGGTTTGCCTTCCCTACAATATGTACCGTGTGTCTTTTCCAATTAAAGTTGTACGTAATTCCAATTCGTAGGTATTTCGGTGAATTTACGGCTAATTGATTTGACTGATTTATTATGTAAATGAAGTTTAACGCATTTCTTTAATTGCTAATATAGGAGACGTCACGTTTATCGTTATTAGGAGTATGCTGGAATTTATGCACCATTCAAAAATCCTATCTAAATAGTTTTGCGCTTGCTTCATATCTTCTGGTGACTTAACTAACCGATAAAGGACAGTATCATCGACGAGCAGTTGCGACGCAACACAGTGACCAACGCCACTGATGGCGTATGTAAACGCAGTTACGATGTATAATATGAAATATGTGTGTAACCTGTTTATTATATGTGTATTGAATATAAATTGAATGATTATCCTATGTGAAGGATTTCTGTGAAGCACAAATGTTAAAATGATTATGTACTGTATAAAATAGATTATTGTAATGTGTTGTAGTAGACACGTTGGCTTAGCGAGGGCAAAGTTAGTATCATCTTTGTGTAGGGCATTATTATCGCTGAGCGCAATGTGTGGCGCGAGGCGCGAGAGAGTAGAGTCGGTGTTAAGCTTTCGAAGTGAGTGGTTTCACAGCTGAATAACAGCAGCAGGCCGTAGTAGCGTGGCATTCTATTACGTGTTGGTACTGCAGCAGTCTGAGCAAGTTGCAATTATTTAGCATCAACAAAGTTATTAACCTGAGGCATTACAAAACGGGTTCCTTTCCCGCTACCTTTAATTTTCTGAGGCTCAACAGGAACCATAAGAACTGATTAAAATAAAAGAAACTTTAAAGTATTTAAATCAATAAAAAGTAATTTGCACCAACACAAACTTTGTAAAGTTACATTATTAATGCCATTTATTCATTTATTAATAACGAGTGCATTGAGTAACAGCTGAATGATAAAAAAATGGTAATTATTCACGGGAATTCAATTCTTCAGTCTGAGAGTGCTAAAACGTTACCTTGCAAAATTCAGTTTATGGTTTATAACGGCAGTTTAAATGAGTAATTATTAGATGCTGCTTGATAAGCAAGTTTATTGTTAACATAATGAACACTGGTTCACGTTAGGAAACTATATATCAGAAACGGTATTTAAATCAAGTTGTTGCAGGAAGAGTAAACTGCTTAATTTTGTAATCAGTAATTTTGTGTAACCATTGAAACAGTCATTATGGACAAAGTACAGTAACGACAGTCTGCATTATTATTGATGATCAAAGTACAGTTAAATATCATTGCAAGCATTACGGTGGTGGTTTGATTTATTATGTAGAAGTTGTGCATGCAAAAATTTTATTACCATAACTTTCCAGTTCATTAGAATAATTTTCATTGATTGTTTGCTATTGTGTAAGTGGGTTGAATTTAGTCGTTCTACATTGCTCTTTTTCCTGGTATCGTGGCTGTGCTAGCTTAATCTGCAGTCTGTTTTGTTTCCTAATTATCCAATCAGTAATTATTCTACTGCATAAAGAATTTCCATCAATTTCAACTTGTTGCTCGTACAACGAGCTGGCGACCGCATTAGTTTTCACCTAGTCAAAATTGTTCATTCAGTTACATTTTTGTCCCGGGTGTTACATTTTAATACCTTATATAAAATTCCCACACCAAACGATCGTCATTGGGAAATGACGTGTTAAGTATCGTTTGTGTCTGTAACCTCCACTACGATATCTGTTTCACCTCCGACAGTTTAATCCCGGTAATTGTTTCGTTAGGCACACGGATCATTCTGAAGTTGTCGGTAGCGTAGGCCGGTGAGGCTATATAGTCTAAGAGTGCCGCTCAGAGTGTTTATAAAGACAAGGAACTCTTCCCTGGGGAACCTGACATAAAATTTGTTTCACTCGATGACGTCCTTTGTGACAGGAAATCACGAATCCACTGTGTCGAAAATCCATTAGGCCGCAATTTAATTAGAAGACGCTAGTCAGGCAAATTGTCAATAGGCTCCCGGAAATCACGAAATGTGTAATATGTAATATGTGATAAGACTCATCACAGGAATTAAATGTCAGTCGATCGTACGTTACTCTTAAGAATGTTAGAAACTTTGTCCGCTTACTGTTTCTACAGATAGAAGACAGAAAACACGAGGTTAACACTATGACAGAGCAACTAGTGATGGTACATAGGAATACATTTACACTACGGTCGGGGGTTCGAATCCCCCCTCGGGCATGGATATTTGTGCCGTCCTAGTTCGTAAGTAGTTCATAAGTAGTTTGTAAGTTTAGGGACTGATGATCCCGTAGTTAAGTCCCATAAGCTTAACAAACATTTGAACATTTCAACATTTTGAATACATTTAAACGTTTTTTGTAGATCTTGAAATATACGTTTGAGATCGCAGGCATACCACACCCTAATGCTATTTAGTGTACCCACAATCGAGAAAAGAGTTTGGTGTACTTAATGTAGTAGACTTGCACGAATACATAAGTAGGGATGAATAGTTAGAGAATTGTGTGATTATAGAGAGATGCGGTGGCATTTAAACAAGATGATGTAGCCTATATTCTTATAAAACTTAAATGTATAATGTCATTATATGCAAATATACTTAGACCATGTATTTGAGTTGCGGGTATAATGACCACTATAAAAAAAAAAAGAGTTAAAAATGATGTTCATTAATGTGAAGGACCAATTAGAGAGGTTAATGCAAACAAATGCCTTTAGACATGCAAGGCACACAGATTCAAGAAGATATTACTGAGGTAGCAGACTTGTTGATGTGCTTGCCGCGAAATTGCACTGATAATCTTTGGTCGTGCACAAAATGTTGGTATAAAGTTTTAATTGGACACGGTTGAGGTATTCCTGTGTGAGTTAGTTTTAATTGGACACAGTTGAGGTACTCCTCTGTGAGTTAGTTTGGTTGAATACAGTGATACACTTGTCAACTAAATATTTAATGATGTTAATAAATATGAAGATTATTAATTGGGTAAAAGTATTTAAATGGTTACGATGTAAAAGTTCAAAGCCAGTAATTGTCATGAGTAATAAAAAATTGATTTTCGTACGTTTGGTTGATCACTGGTTGTTGCGTTTCGACGTTTCCCTGGATCTGTGCTAAATGGCATATGTAAAGCAACAACACAATGATCAACGCCACCGATGGTGTATGTAAACGCAGTTACGCTGTATAATATGAAAAACGTGTATAACCATTTTATTATAAGTGTATTGTATATAAATTGAATGATTAATCGAAGTGAAGGATTTCTGTGAAGCACAAATGTTAAAATTATTATTTACTGTATTAAAGAGAATATTGTAATGTGTTGTAGTAGACACGTTGCCTTAGCGAGAGCAAAGTTAGTATCATCTTTGTGTAAGGCATTATTATCGCTGAGCGCAGTGTGTGGCGCCAAAGGCGAGAGAATAAGAGTCGGTGTTGAGCTTTCGAAATGAGTGGTAGCAAAGTTGGACAAAAGCAGCAGGCCGTAGTAGCGTGGCATTCTATTGGTGCATGCAGAAGTCTGAGCAGGTGGTCATCGACAAAATAATTGGCATGGGCACAGCGCCACAGAATCAAGAGGAATATTCTCAAGAGGAATACTGTGTGCCTAATGCAAATAATATTTCGTCCCCAAGAAGATACCATTCCTGCCAAAATTATTAAATACCAGCAACAATTGCCAGCTACGACGCACCGTCGCTGCAAAGTAAGAGCTCAGCAGTTTACCGCCTTTAGAAATGTACGGCTAAGCCAGCGTTTAGTTTTGCTGAAAGTCAATAGTGAACAAGGTTGCAATTATTTAGGGTCAACAAAGTTATTCATTCGAGGCACTCCCAAGCAGGTTCCATTCCCGCTACCTTTGATTTTCCGAAGCTCAACATGAACCATAACTGATTAAAATAAAATAAAACCAAAAGTATTTAAATCAGTAAAAAGTAATTTGCACCAGCTCAAAGTTTGCAAAGTTAATTTGTTAACAATTGCCATTTATTAATAACGAGTGCATAGAGTAACAGGTGAATGATAAAAAATTATTAACGGTAATTTAATTATTCAGTCTATGAGTGCTAAAAAATTATCTTGCAAAGTTCATTTTGTGATTTATAACGTGCAGATTAATCGAGTAAGTTTGTTGTTAACATAATGAACAATAGTTAATGTTAGGAAACTATATATCAGAAACAAAATTTAAATCTAGTTGTTGCAGAAAGAGTAAACTACTTAATTTTGTAATCAGTGATTTTGTGTGACCATTCAAACAGTTATTATGGACAAAATACAATGACGACAGTCTGCATTATTATTGATGATCAAAGTACAGTTAAATATCATTGCAAGCATTACGGTGATGGTTTGATATATTATGTAGAAGTTATGCATGCAACAATTTTATTACAATAACTTTCCTAAATAGCCAATCAGTAATTATTGCTACTGCATACAAAATTTCCATCAATTTCAACTTGTTGCTCGTACAACGAACTGGCGACCGTATTAATTTTCACCTAGTCAAAATTGTTCATTCAGTTACATTTTTGTCCCGGGTGTTACATTTTAAGACCTTATATAAAATTCCCACACCAAACGATCGTCATTGGGAAATGACGTGTGAAGCATCGTTTGTGTGTGTGTGTGTAACCTTCACTACGTTATCGGTTTCACCTCCGATAGTTTAATCCGGGTAATTGTTTCGTTAGGCACACGGGTCATTATAAAGTCTTCGGTAGCGTAGGCCGGTCAGATTATATAGTCTAAGAGTGCCGCTCAGAGTGTTTATAAAGACAAGGAACTCTTTTCTGGGGAACCCGACATAAAATTTGTTTCACTCGGTGACTTTCTGTCAGTTACTACGCACTTTGTCCTTTGTGACAGGAAATTACGAATCCACTGTGTCGAAATTCCATTAGGCCGCAATTTAATTAGAAGACGCTAGTGAGTTAAAGTGTCAATAGGCTCCCGGAAATCAAGAAATATGTAATCGATTTGAGGTCCCTTGTCGGTAAGAATCATCACAGGAATTACGTGTCAGTCGATCGTACGTTACTCTCAAGAAAGTTAGAAGCTTTGTCCGCTTACTGTTTCTACACATAGAAGACAGAAAACACGAGGTTAACACTATGACAGAGCAACTAGAGGTGGTACATATGCAAATTTTCATTTAAACGTTCTTGTAGATCTTGAAATATACGTAAACCTGGAATAAAAACTGAATGAATAAACTGATTTTATCCACAAGAACTTTTATGAAATATTCGACGCCCTATTGTAGCCAAGCGCGATCTCGCGCTTCCGAACACCAGCTGCGGCGGCCCTCAGGCTTGAGTGGAGCCCTGCGCAGGAAACTTTGTGATTATGTCCATTGCGGTCTGACACAGGGAAGCACCATCCATTATCGGAAAAGAAAACATAATATAAAAATAATTTGTTAACGTATTTTGGAGACTTTGTTAAGTAACCTCATAAATATTAAACAGTTAAGTAGGCATTTAAATAAATTCTTGAAGACGTATTTTTTCTCTTTGAAACTTGGATGGAAACGCAATTAATGTCTTTTGAAAGTTCTGTTAAGGTTTTCTTGAAAGTTAACTGATTCCATTTACAAACATCAGCTTTATACATTGACTTTATAAAATGTTTTTTTCTTCCTAAGAATAATCAAAGCATCACATATCAACGAAGCAGCCGAGCGCATTGAAGCGCTATGCTACGATGCGCGAGGCCGTTACCCATCGGGGGTTCGAATCCCCCTCTCCCCTTTCCCTCGAACATGGGTGTTTATGCCGTCTTCAGTATAAGGTAGTTCATAAGTAGTTTGTAAGTTTAGGGACTGATAATCCCGCAGTTAAGTCCCATAAGCTTTACAAACATTTGAACAGTTGATTTTATAAGTTTCATTTCTCGGTTTTCCACATATAGGTCGTGTGTTTGGGGCATTTGGTAGGTACCATTTCATCATAATGTGACCTCGGAAAGAAAATGTCTGGCAATGTTAATTTTATTTATAACGGTAATATCTACCGAAACACACAATGTCCAAACGTCCTTGGGGTTTTCACATGTAGACTGACAGTAGGACACATTTCAATGAAAAAAAAAACTGTAGTTTTAAATTTTTCTACCTACTCATAAAGCGAAATGCAGTAAATAAAATACAGGTGCGGCTGTTTGTCTGTGTAATTCAGAGACAGAATGATTACGTTATCGACATAAGCTCAGCAAAATTATCTTTCCGAAAGCCTACACTGAATTTACTTGACTGTGACATAGAGTTTTGCGTTTTCGCTTTGTATATTTAAAATTAGGAAATTGTTCCTTATTCTAAGATTTTATTTATCTTCCACGTCTTCGAAAGAGAACATTAATTTACTGATTAATTATACCTAAAGAAGTCAAGATTTTATCAATAGTGATACAAAACCCGAAAAGTGATAGTATGCAAAGGTTCTTCTTTAACTTTGATTGGGAAGCACGGACATGTAACCAGTTAATATTTCCTACGAGAGATTTTTATAGGAGACAAAATTACAAATCCACTAATCGCAATCGCTAATCCTTCGCGGAAATATTTAACAATTCTGATAACTTACTGTTAAATTTATTTTACAACTTTACCTGTTGAGGCATTATGTCTCTTTAGGACAGGCGTTGATGGTGAACTAATGAGGGAAATTTAAAGTTCCGTGTTGGAACCAAACACGGGCTACGCTGAACAGACTTCCATGTCATTCTTCAAAATTAATCTTGAAATATTTTAGTCCGCATAGATACTTACTGAACAGGTCACCGGTTGCGATTACTTACAGGGTCACCTCACACAACCGCTTACTGGCAACGATCATAGTTCTAAGGACGACTTAGAAAAGGATAAAAACTGGTCAGCTGTATGAACTTAATGATCTAGGGTTTTTACGATGAATTATCAATTTTAATTACTTTTAAAGATTGTTATAATTCTGTGATTAAAAAAAAAAAAAAGTCAACCTTTGTCTGTGACCTCAGTGAATGTGGTATGAGGTGTCTTGTGGGGAGCAAATTTGAACGTGGTCGGATTTCTTACCTTGGAGCACCTCAAAGCAGTCCTTCCACGAAGGAGAAACGCTTAACAGTACTGGGAATCTAGCAAGTACCCTCCACTTGATATTTACTCAGCTGATAACTCAGCTGCTAAGGCGGATATTCTATCAACAGAGAATCAAATTATTACGAAACTCAGATATAGTCTCATAAAGCGTCTAAATTTATACAGCATGAAGAGGTCGTCAACTGTGTGATAAGTATAGACTGAGGATTCTGGGTAGAAGTAGTTCCTGGCTGGTAATTAATGTTTTTAAGAGCCTGTATAAGAGTTATATAATCAATAAAACTGTGTAAGCTTACCACCCTCAGTTCGCACCCTGTTCCGGGTATAAAAAGATGTTAAAGCAGATCTTAGTGCTCTGATTAAATAAATGACGCGCAACGGAATTCGCCTTACCACAGAAACTATGGCAACTAATTGGATAGCGCTGGCAGTAGCTTACGTCAAGGGATGTGCCTAACGTGATTTTCTATCTGAATATTATGCATACAAACAAGGACGGGGAATTAGTATAAAGAAAGCAGTTTCTCTTTAAAAAAATTACATTTATTCACAGATCTTGTCGTTACTCAATGAAGCAAGAATTGTTATGGGAGACATTCCATACATTTAGAATACAATTTATATTTCGTGGCGGGATTAAGGAAGGGACCAAAAACTTTCACACTCATTGTCTACTGGGTGGATTTCACAATCGTAGTACCATGATGTACTACCCTCGTGGCGACACAAACGTAAATTCAAAGTGCCGCAAAGAATATCCCCACAAAAATAATTGATCACACAGAAATCTAATGTCACGGATACCTACTACTCACTAGCTAACTGTTGCAGATACTTCTTTTTGTGACTCTTGCCCCAGCATGTTGCATGGTCACCATCACGTGAATCTACGTGGACGACAAAATCGTAAACGAATCTATTCGAGATTTCATTAATAAATTTCCTCAGCGCACACAGTAGAATCTCAAAGCGAAGCGAAAGTCGTTCCACTTCCCACCCTAACTATATTGAAATAAGCCAACTTGGTACACAAGAGATCCCCACTGAGCCTAATCCGCAAAGAACAGAATTTGTCCTAATTTCGCGAAAAAATTTAGAAAATGGACTTGTCCTAACATTATGCATTTACTGAACAATTTCCCTGCTAAACTGTTCCAAAATTGTCACAAATCACACACACTTCCAAAAACATTACCCTCGGAGACCAACGTACGTCCGTCCTCAGCCAGCCCAGGAAACATTCTGCCTAAATATGGCTGCCCTCTATCGTACCCACCCTTCCCGTTCACCTTGGCCGGAGTTCGCCTGCAATTGGCTCGTCACCTAACGGGGCCCTCCTGCCAACTTGCGAATCGTGGAGGAATCGCAAATCACAGACACCTGTAGACTTCCCCCTCCCTTCTAACTATGAGCATCCCTGCCTTCCCACCTGCAGCCTCACAAGCACAAAGACACACACACACACACACACACACACACACACACACACACACACACACACACACACACTCGGTAGAATGGTGAGATAGGTGCTGTGGAGCAAAGTCCCTTATGTGAGGGGGGGGGGCCTCACTTATTATGCCTGTAATTACAATAGCAATAACAATTATCATGCATTTTGTCTCCACTGCTCCTAGCACTAGTCCAGAAATGAATGATTAAGGTGGCACGGAAGGTCAAACACAAAAATAAAATTAGAAAATAATGTGCACACAACACTGTGGCTTGCAATAAACACGTATAAATTCAAGTTAGTAAAATGGAATGATACTACAGTATCGTTTCAACTGTGTATAGGCATGTAATGGTAAAAACAAATGAAACACGTCTACATAGCGTGTTCCATTTATTTTCCCCCCAGGAAATAAATATTGTTGGGCTTAAGACAATTTTTTAGTGTAGGGAGGCGCTCCATTCGCACTATGCGGGATACCAGATGTACAAGATATATATATATATATTTTTTTTTTTTTTACTAAAATATGGAATAATTTTGTTGTGTTTCATAATTTTAGATCTCTATTTTTTGCATATGAGGCCCCATATGTGAGGTCGTCTGCTATCATTATGTTCTCACTGGCCCCACGTGCGCAGGATGAATGGGACTTGTGTACAAAACAGTTTAAACAAGCGTTAGCCTCGCCTCGTTGCTCTTGTCGTCTGCTGGTTCAAACAGCATGGCAGCAGTTGCCTCTACTGCTGGTCAAGTTCTGCCGACTCCCGACCAGAGGCAAATCTTTAGCAAAGATGCTTAGCGAATGTTTCCATACACTCCCCTTGAGTCGGCTAAACCCTTTGGAGAGCTTCCCCTCGACTTTAGAGAGCTGGAGAGTAGCGACCACGGGGCTGCCAGGAGTCGCTGGCTGGCCTTTGACGGGATATGTTTCCTTTTGGTGTTGGCTCTGATCAGAGCACGTGGCTAAACTTAGTTCGGATTCAATTGTACGTTGAAAATGCTTATTCGCGTCTCAAGTTCTCGCAATTAGATGACCGCAATGCTTAGTGGTGAGATTTTATTGTGGATTGCTAATTTCATGATGATGTTTGCAGAAGTTTGATTTCGCGGCCTCACTGGTGTTAGTTAACAGAATCCTGACACTCCCTGACTGCAGAGTCCTTCCTTCCTATATTTAAACATGTTTAATTGTTTTTCATGTTGATTTGGTCGGTAAATTTGATGTTTTTCGGGAACTTTTCGATACTTCCGGTGTCTGCCCTTTGTCCATAGAGCACGTGGACAGTATGAGATAAAGCTCTCAGCTTACTCCATCACCCTTTGCGCACGAGTTGTTAACTGTAACCGTGCTTAGATGTTGCGATTTCTAGTACGTGTAACGTGGCAATTTTCCCAGAATTTTGGTACTTATAAGCTTGTAACTTCCCTACTCGCTTTCCCACGTGTATGGCAAATAGCGTGTTCTACAGGGTGTTACAAAAAGGTACGGCCAAACTTTCAGGAAACATTCCTCACACACAAAGAAAGAAAATATGTTATGTGGACATGTGTCCTGAAACGATTAATTTCCATTTTAGAGCTCATTTTATTACTTCTCTTCAAATCACATTAATCATGGAATGGGAACACACAGCAACAGAACGTACCAGCGTGACTGCAAACACTTTGTTACAGGAAATGTTCAAAATGTCCTCCGTTAGCGAGGATACATGCATCCACCCTCCGTCGCATGGAATCCCTGATGCGCTGATGCAGCCCTGGAGAATGGCGTATTGTATCACAGCCGTCCACCACAATACGAACACGAGAGTCTCTACATTTGGTACCGGGGTTGCGTAGATAAGAGCTTTCAAATGCCCCCATAAATAAAAGTCAAGAGGGTTGAGGTCAGGAGAACGTGGAGGCCATGGTATTGGTCCGCCTCTACCAATCCATCGGTCACCGCATCTGTTGCCGAGAAGCATACGAACTCGTCGACTGAAATGTGCAGGAGCTCCATCATGCGTGATCCACATGTTGTGCAGTACTTGTAAAGGCACATTTTCTAGCAGAACAGGTAGAGTATCCCGTATGAAATCATGATAACGTGCTCCAGTGAGCGTAGGTGGAAGAACGTGAGGCCCAATCAAGACATCACCAATTCCTGCCCAAACGTTCACAGAAAATGTTGATGACGTGAATCGAGGAAGTACAGTATATATTAACGAAACAATTGGGTATTTTGACAATTGTCTGCACGAATTATTTCAATTTACATTTAAAGAGAAATACTAAAATGAGCTCTAGCATGGAAATTAAGCGTTTCTGGACACATGTCCACATAATATATTTTCTTTCTTTGTGTGTGAGGAATGTTTCCTGAAAGTTTGGCCGTACCTTTTTTAACACCCTGTGTACCGTAGTCATCCCTATTAGATAGCTCTTCTTCCCCTAAGTAGAATAAATCGTTACACGAGACATCTCGCATTTTAATTTTTTTTCGAAATGGTAACTTTTCCCTTTTCCAACTTTTTGTTATCTAACCCCACGAAGTACTTTAGGATTCTATAACCTTGCTTATTAGCTAGATATCATTCCCCTGAGTAGAAGGAATGGTTATAAAACATATCTCGCCGTCTTATTTCTTACGAAATTGAATATTTTTTCAAATTGTTCAAATTTCAGCATCTTACCCGTAGCATGTCGTATCACTCTGTAACCTTACCTATTCTCTACATATCATTTCCCTGAGTAGGTCGAATGGTTACACGACCTATTTCTTACGAAATAATTTTTTTCCAACCTGTTCAAATTTCGCGATCTGACCCCTATCATGTCCTACCTTTCTGTAACCTTAATTATTATCTAGAACGAATGGGTGCACGACGTATCTCGCGGTCTTACTTATGCTGAAAGGTGTTTTTTTTTTTTTTTTTCTCTTTTTTACTTTTTGAATTTTAAGTTCCGAATCTATAGAGCGTTGTTTTGACCTGAAACCCTTACCATTCAGTAGTTCTCTTCCCCCTGGACAAAACGAACAACAAAACGCCAGTTTTTAATTATTATTTAGCGAATTTTCCTATTTAATCGATATCGTGATTTTCTCTAGAAACTTATACTTCGCAACTGTATCGCATCCACGAGGTCTTCTACCACGTGCGTTTGATTCCCGCTGATAGCTTCCCTGATGTTAAGCCACAAGACCATACAATACAGGACAAAGTATTTCTCTTATTGCTGCTGATCCGTACGGCGTCCTGCCGCTGGCGTTGCTCTTTTCTTGTATTCGGCGCTGGTGAGTACCTGCATGGCTTGGCGAATGTATCTGTGTGAGAATGCGTATCAATTCCTCCCTTCTCCCCTCTGAAAAATAATTGTTATTAATTAAGGAAGTATTACTTTTGCAGGTGGGGAGTATTAGGACCATATAACCTTATGTAACTGTGGATTGTTTTGTAAGGTGTGTGTGTTTATTATACTTGATAGTCTTCAAAATAATAAATGCAACATTTTATATCCACTTTTAACTAGATGACCAGCTTGTAAAATATATACGTGACCAGATAATGGTGACTCAGTTCACCGAAACCGGTCGTCATTGAATAAATTATTAATGTCCGATCTTGGTATTTCATTTTGAAAACTATCACATCGCCTCCAAAACCGACATGTCAGGTAATCTTATTATATTTAAATCGGTCTCTCCCCTTTTGTTGTTTATGTCTTGGACAATAAATCACTTGTTAAACGTGAACCCTTTGTGCTAGTTTAAATTCTCCCACACTATATATTTTATAAATGTTGAGTAATTAAATTAAATATCTTGTCTATTGCTCCCTCCTGGAGGAGAGAAAACTAACCCGCGTTCCTTTGCCACCATTTATTATTGTATTTAAGATCCATAATTGGGAATCGACAATTAACTGCAGTTCCATTAAGAAAAATAATAAAGCCACGCTTTTTTCACTTGGTTAACTGAGCCAAAATTTTGCTTAAAGAACTGCACGCTTCTTTCACCAATGTAGAAATGAGTAAATAAATGTAAACAGGAACCTTCGTTAGGACTGCAGTTTGTTAATTTCAATGTTTAATGCTTTTATTAACGGTATCATTAAGAAAACATGCTTCATCAGAATGGTATTATACTACAACGTGAGCGATTTATTTGCTGACAGTCAAATAATCTTAGGGGTTTGTTGGTTTGTGGATTTAAAGGAGCAAGCTACTAAAGTCATCGGTCCATTGTTTCAAAGATAAAAAATAAATACATAAATAAAAAACAAGCATAGAAAACCATATATCAAAACAGAATTATGTCTGTGGGTACAAAAAAAGCACAGGGCCTCCAGGATAGCAACGAAGGCTATAAAGGACATCAAAAGAAAAAAGAAATACAGATGGACGAAAAAAATGGGAGGAGTTAAGAAAGATAGTAGATGCCCGTGGTCGGCGGCTGATCGCAAAGATAAAAAATAGAAATAAACAATGAAAATATATAAAAGGATGAGCCAGCCAATCGGCAATAACCAAAACCTTCAGCCTAAAGGCATCTACCGAAGTCCAAACGCAATACGATACTAAGTAGTGCGGATATTACAAGAACTGTAGAATGGAAGGAGAAGCAAAGTGGGAAAAATGAAGGGTCTTAGAAATCAGAATATGGTACTCGCCCTTATAATACAAAAATCGCATTTCTGTATGAAGCACAAAACTGAGTTACTTGTTGAAGTATTGCCAACTAGCACCACAGGCATCACGGCAGGTGACGCAGATTCTTGCAAATTGGCATCGTACCATTATGGCCTTATATTTAAAAGAATAAGGGTTATAGAGCGCTAGTGCTGTCTGAGGCAGAGTCTACATGGACGGGTCCAGTGCGGGTGACCTGTACTGCCGTCTACCGATCGTTGGCTGTGCTTATACAACGACCTCCATTTATCGTTTGCGTTTTGTGAACCAGTACCCGAGGTTACGGTCATCCTTTCGTTAAATACAGCTAAATAAAGACGTAAGTTTTCTATTGAAGCTTATATTTGGTTGTGCTAATATCTGTTAGGCGTCGAAATACATATTTAGATATGACAAAGTAGATAGAACTATCAGCGAACGCGAAAATACTGTTTCTGTAAAATATGCATTATCAGGCGCTAAGGCCTTTTTTTGGGTGATCAAAAAGTCAGTATAAATTTGAAAACTTAATAATGTAGATATGTAAAAATTAACACACATGCTTGGAATGACAAGGTTTTTATTATAACAAAAAAAAAAAAAAAGTATTGCTAGACCCGTGAAAGATCTCATGCGCGCGTCGTTTGGTGATGATAGTGTGCTCAGCCGCCACTTTCGTCATGCTTGGCCTCCTACGTCCCCAGTCCACACTCTGTGCGATTATAGGCTTTGAGAGTACCTGAAGTCGCAAGTGTATCGTGATCGACCGGCATCTCTAGGGATGCTGAAACATCCGACGCCAATGACTCACCGTGCATCCGGACATGCTTCACAGTGCTGTTCGCAACATTATTCCTCGACTAAAGCTACTGTTAAGGAATGATGGTGAACATATTGAACATTTCCTGTAAAGGACATCATCTTTGCTTTGTCTTAATTTTTTATGCTATAATTGCTTTTCTGATCAGATGAAGCGCCATCTGTCGGAGATTTTATGAACTTTTTTTGTTCTAATAAAACCCCATGTCATTCTAAGCATGTGTGTCAATTTTTACGTCTCTATCTACATTATCCCGTGATTTATTATGTTTTCTAATTTATACTGACTTTTTGATTACCCGGTCAAATAAATGTAGTAAAATGGAGGAAGTGCGATCATTTCCATTTAATTTTGGCTTTAACATGTTTCATTGTCCGATTGTGTTTGAGACTGATGTTTTGGCAGTTTATTTATAACAATGATCATGGATTCATGTGGTCAGTATGTCTCAATACGATTTTGTTTTAACCGATTTTATGAGTAAGATAATCTTAATCACATGCATTAGTTTTAGACAAACAAATATTTTATACATAAGAAACTTCAATAAAATTTCCTCGATATATTGTTGAAAGCTTTTTATTTCTCAAAATGCCTATTGTCGCAAATCTGCCACGTACCAGCTTATACCAAATACACAGATACGTTTTCTTACATTTGACATTATAAATGGTCTAACTTACCAAAAGGGAGCACAAATTATGTTGTTTTATTTTTTTATTGCAGTAGACATTAATTCAGGCTGTAAGGGCTTATGCAGGGTAATCCACGAAGATGTGAACCACTGTTAAATGCCGATCACAGCGGCACTGAGGAGAGTCCTCACTAAGGACGAGACAAGCGCGGGTTCGCTGGGCATGGCCGATCAAGAGTCGACCAAAGAACCGCATAGACCCTGCGACAGGCCCCCATAGAGGACCTCCTCACATTAGTGATCTCCTGATCTCCTTTATTACGATTGATTTTATTTATTTTTATTTATTTATTTATTTATTTATGTATTTATTTATTTATTTATTTATTTATTTATTCTTTTTTTTTCTTTTTTTTTTTTTTGTCACAGACAGTATGTGCCATTCAGAATTCCATATCCCTGAAACTTTGGTTGGTAATGCCGATTGCAAATCAGTTACTGGCAGGACGATCCTTAGAACTGGTTTATTCGTAACCTGTTTGGCGGGCCAATCAACGACTTTGTTTTCCGCTATTTATGAAAATTGAACTTCAAATTCTGACATTCAGACTTTGCCAAATTATCATCAAATATGATTTGTAGATAAAGCAAGAGCACACAAATGACACTGAGTAGTGAACAACCTATATGTTCTGAAACACTCATAAAAGCTTTCAGTAAATTCTTTATTTGTAGGTGACGTTCAGTGTCACTCTCTTCGTCCGAAATCAACTCCGAAACTACTCAACTAATTTTTGATACGGTGTCTGTCCTCTTCGGTCCTGTCCGAAAGAACATTTGTTAATTTTACGAATTCAAAATATTTCCACCGTTTCTAGGCACTGATATATATTAAATGTCAAAGCTGAGAATTTGTACTGGACCGGGATTCAAATCTGGATTTTCGCTTCGGGCCAGCAGTACCTTAACCTATGCCCGAGGTAGGACTCGAACCTCCGACGGCGAACGGCCGCTCGCATCGCAGCAAGACCCTTTAGTGCGCAGGGCTATTCCGCCGCGGCTGTGATTCGGTCCAAGATAAAGATCGTTTGGATTCCAGGCTAAACAATTGGCCCCCTTCTCACGGATGGATACCTTGGTTCTTAGAGACATGATATGCACCGGAATTTAATCGAAAGAATTGGACCACTTCACTGCACCACAGGAAACTTTTATTATGTTAGATTTAACACGTTTCCTCGACGTTATAATTTTTCACACACACACACACACACACACACACACACACACACACACACACACACACACACACACACTGCTCAAACATATAAGCTGAAAATGCCTTACAAGTTCGTGGTGCCCTCTATCGGTAATCCTGGAATTCAATTCGGTATTGGCCCACACATAGCCTTGATGACGGATTCTACTGTCGCAAACAGGTGCTTGGGGGAGGGCAGAGCATTCTTCACGTAGTGCTGCACTGAGGAGAGGTATCGATGTAGATCGGAAAGGCAGGGTCTGAAGTTGGCGTTCCAATACACAGGTGTTCCTTAGGATTGAAGTCAGGACTCTGTGCAGGCGAGTCCATTAAAGGGATGTTACTGTCGTGTGACCACTCCTCCACAAGCATGCATTATCAACAGATTCTCGATCCTGTTGAAATATGCAATCGCCATCCACGAATTGCTCTTCAACAGTAGGAATCAAGAAAGTGTTTGAAACATATTTAGATCGAGCCACGCAAAGCAACAAGGGGGAGCAAGACCCATCCATGAGAAACACTACCACACCATAACACCGCGGCCTACGAATTTTACGGTTGGCACTACTCACGCTGGGCTGTTGCTGCCATCGGATCGTCACATTAATTACCGTGATTGGTCACTTCACACAACGTTTTTCAACTGTTCAATCGTCCAATGTTTACGCTTCTTATAGAAATCGAGGCATCGTTTGGCAGACATCTGTCATTGTTGTCTTATAGGCAGCCGCTAGTCCATGCAATCTAAGTTTTATCACCTCCCGCCTAATGGTCATAGTACTTGGAGTGGAGCCTGATGCAGTTTATATATATATAGTCAGCGCATCTGCCTTGTAAGTGGGAGAATCCGGATTGAAATCCCGCTTTGCCAAACTTTACAATTTCGCAGTTGACTTATTTCAGTTCCCACTGGCAGCTAGCACCGCGCTTTGTGTGCTGATTGATACAACATTCAGCACCAAATGTATATTTTAGTGGCGAACCAGGCAATGTGATATAAATCCCATATTCCTTTACTTAATCTCTTTGCCTATCGCTTCATCCATTTTTATGCCCGTTTCTTTCCTCTTTGTCCTCTTAGTCTTCTGTCTGTATTAGCTACATGAAAACTCTATTTTTAACGAGTGTTTATTTATTCCAGTATTCAATAAATTTCATCCTTTCTCGTCCTTCCCACCCCCCACTCCCTCTCCACCTCCTCATCCCATATCAACCTTTCTCCCTACCTCCGTCATTACCTCCCTCCTCTTTGCCAATCTTCTCCTATCCCCATTCTCTGTTCATCCTTTGCTTCGTTGTATATGAAAAATTACAATGTCTGCCGTATTCATTGATATTTCGTTTCTCCACCAGCATTTCCTATGGGTTTTATCTTTTTCTCCTAAAGCACCCATGTGTTGAAGCGAACAAAGCAAAAGAAAAAAATTTATTATTCAAATCGATGAAGCCGTTTCGAAGATTTAAAGACTTTAACGTATAGCGCCATTTTTTCATTTTTCGTTTATTTCAATTCATTCCATTTTATATATACAGGGTGCAGGGTGAGTTACCTAACATTACCGCTGGATATATTTCGTAAACCACATCAATATATATATATATATATATATATATATATATATATATATATATATATATATATATATATACTGGGTGAGTCACCTAACATTGCCGCTGGATATATTTCGTAAACCACATCAAATACTGACGAACCGATTCCACAGACCGAACGTGAGGCGAAGGGCTAGTGTAATTCGTTAACACAAATGATAAAAAAAATACACGAAAGTATGTTTTTAACACAAACCTACGTTTATTTTAAATGGAACCCTGTTAGTTTTGTTAGCACATCTGAACATGTAAACAATTACGTAACCAGTGTCGTTTGTTGCATTGTAAAATGTTAATTACATCCGGATATATTGTTACCTAAATTTGACGCTTGATTACGACTCCTCCACTGTTCGATCGTGTATTACGGACAGCACCGAATTAAGTAGGGATCCAAAGGGAACGTTGCTGTACCTCAGGTACAGAAGAGACTAGAACAGCACATTACGTCCACATGCTAACACCTTTGTTGGTCTTTTTCACTGACGCACATGTAAATTACCATGAGGGGTGAGGTACACGTATACACGTGGTTTCCGTTTTCAATTACGGAGTGCAATAGTGTGTCCCGAAATGTCAGGCCAATAGATGTTCAAAGTGGTGGACATCATTTGCTGCACACAATTGCAATCTATGGCGTAATGAATGTCGTACACGCCGCAGTACATCTGGTGTAATGTCGCCGCAGGCTGCCACAATACGTTGTTTCATATCCTCTGGGGTTGTAGGCACATTATGGTACACACTCTCCTTTAACGTATTTCACAGAAAGAAGTCCAGAGGTGTAATAGCAGTGTAACGGGCTGGTCAATTTATGCGTCCTCCACGTCCTATGAAACGCCCGTCGAACATCCTATCAAGGGTCAGCCTAATGTTAATTGCGGAATGTGCAGGTGCACCATCATGCTGTTACCGCATACGTCGACGCGATTCCAATGGGACATTTTCGAGCAACGTCGGCAGATCATTCTGTAGAAACGCTATGTATGTTGCAGCTGTTTGGGCCACTGCAATGAAGTGAGGACCAATGAGGTGGTCGCAATTGATTCCGCACCATACGTTTACAGACCACGTTCGCTGTCGCTCAACCTGTCGGAGCCAGCGAGGATTGTACACAGACCAGTAATGCATGTTCCGTAGATTCACTGCCCCGTGGTTTGTGAAACCCACTTAATCGGTAAACAGGTAGAACTGCAACGCATTCTATGTCAATGCCCATTGACAGAATTGCACTCGATGATTAAAGTCATCACCATGTAATTGCTGATGTGGCGACACATGAAACGGGTGAAAGCGATGACAATGCAGTGTGCGCATGACACTACTTTGACTCAGTCCACCGGCTCTCGCAGTGTCCCGTGTACTCCTGTATGGGTTCACGGCAACAGCAGATAACACACCAACTGCACCCGCTTCTCTTGTGTTGGGCCTGTTACGGACCCGTTTGAATGCTATGACCATACCTCTTGCATACAGTTGGCGGTAGATGTTTTGAAATGTGCGGCACGTTGGATGCTATCTGTCCGGGTACCGGTCTGCATTCACCCTGCAGGCTTCAGCTGCATTTTGTCGACAGTCGCCATAGATGAGTATCATCTCCGCCTTTTCAGAGTTCGAATACACGATGTTCACAGTTCCTACAACACTATATTATCACAGACGTCTGGTAACACAGTGTACAACAGTCTGCGTGCAAAGACGAATGCAGAATAACAATAGCAGCAAGCGCTACATGCGTACACTGCGACAGCTAGATTAAACAACAGCCTCACTCGTAAACACGGTCATCATCATAAACATGTCCCTGCAAATGCTGCTCGCCGACCGTGGCCCGTGTTTGTTACAACACGCAACTGAACGTCGGAGGTTACAATATCTCCGGATGTAATTAACATTTTACAATGAAACAAACGGCTGGGATTACGTATTTGTTTATATGTTCAGATGTGCTAACAAACTTAACGGGGTTCAACTAAAAAACCGCGGGTTTTTGTTAAAAAAACATACTTCCGTGCATTTTTTATGGTTTGTATTAATCAGTTACACTAGCCCCTCTCCTCACGTTCGGTCTGTGGAATCGGTTCGTCAGTATTTGATGTGGTTTACGAAATATATCCAGAGGTAATGTTAGGTAACTCACCCTGTATATATACAATGAAATGAAATGAAATAAACGAAAAATGAAAAATGACGCTATACGTTAGTGTCTTTAAAACTTCTAAACGGCTTCATCGATTTGAATGATACATTTTTTTCTTTTGCTTTGTTCGCTTCAATACATGCGTGCCTTAGGAGAAAAAGATAAAACCCATAGGAAATGCTGCTGGAGAAACGAAATATCAATGAATACGGCAGACATTGTAATTTTTCATATACAACGAAGCAAAGGATGAACAGAGAATGGGGATAGGAGTAGATTGGCAAAGAGGAGGGAGGTAATGACGGAGGTAGGGAGAAAGGTTGATATGGGATGAGGAGGCGGAGAGGGAGGGGGGGGGGACGAGAAAGGATGAAATTTACTGAATACTGGAATAAATAAACACTCGTGAAAAATAGAGTTCCCATGTAGCTGATACAGAGAGAAGACTAAGAGGACAAAGAGGAAAGAAACGGGCATAAACATGGGTGAAGAGATAGGCATAGAGATTAAGTAAAGGAATATGGGATTTATATCACATTGCCAGGTTCGCCACTAAAATATACTTGTGGTGCTGAATGCTGTATCAATCAGCACACAAAGCGCGATGCTAGCTTCCAGTGGGAGACGAAATAAGTCAACTGGGAAATTGTATAGTTTGGCAAAGCGGGATTTCAATCCGGATTCTCCCGCTTACAAGGCAGATGCGCTGACTACTGCGGCACTGGGAACACATCATCACGAACGCAAGGAACATTCTGGCGGTCATACCATTGAAATAAAATTGGCATCTAGATAGTACTAAAGTAGTGCCTGTGCTCATTATTACTCTCGGCCCAGTATGCATTCGCTATGAAGAAGAGTTTTATGGCCGTGTCTGGAACATTTGTGGAAGGTCATGTCCGACTTGTAATACTGCAGTATGTAGATACAATGAGAATTTTCATACGAAGGGAGGCGTACGCTAGTAGCCCGCCCGGCTGTGGTGATCATTGTGATCACAGGCCGACAGGGGCGTGTTGGTCTGCGGGATTGTCTATTAACCATGAAGGACCCGAGTTCGAATCGCAGCTGGGCAGAAATTTTATTCTTTCCTCATTGACTTATTGCTTTGAGTATACTGTTTATAACATTTTGGCTATCATTCGATAGTCTGTACTGCCCATTTTACTCTGAAAATCCAGATTACGCGTTTCCAACACACAGATGATCAGCGCAGCGTGATTTCAGCGGTTTCGTCCGGGATAGACGTCCATACAGGATACATGGCCAACGCCCGTCATTCATCCACAACTCACTGTACAGCGCTACCAGTCAGCTAGTAGTGAGTACGTAACGTCACAGATCGTAGCACGTTCACCTGAGTCCTTATATTAATTAAAATCACGTAATTTTCATGATTTTAATTTTCAATTAACTTGAAATTATGTAGTATGTCATAACCTTTTGAATGAAACATAGATTGTATGCATAGAAGGAACCTTAAATAAAGGAGTTGTTTAAGTATAACTGCACAGTGGTACGTCGGTATCGAATGAGTTTCCGTACACCATGTTTGATTAGGTGCTATGGCCATCTCTCCCGGCCGATCGGAAAGACGGCCATACCACCATCGGGATAGAAGGCCACTCTGAAAGAGCTCTGTAACCCCTACAAGACCGATCGACTCCACTTCAGCACAAACGTGACTAAAAATTGACTGAAAAACGATCAAGTTCACTACCAGAACCTTCTACAAGAGCAGAGCATATTTGGACTGTGTTTTCAAATGAAACAAATCAAAATTCTGAACAACATTACAACTTTGCCAGTTAGACCGAAACTCAAACGAAAGAACGTAGAAAAATAAAGTAAAAGCTACAACCTCAACGTGAAAAAATATTAAAAAGTTGAACTTAGAATGTTATGAGAAACGAAAAATGAACGTTGCCTATTGGGAAAAAGAAGAGGGAAACGTTCGGGTCTGGAAGGTTAAAGAAACTTCCGACAGTTCAGAGTCCTCTAATGAAGTCCAGTATAAAGACTAGTCAAGTGACGGTCTGGTGGTTAAGAGGCAGAGTGCGTTGGATGCGGGGAAATTACTCGAAAACGAATTAAACGTGTGATTGGATTGAGTCAATCAAGTGAAAGTGTTGGTTACACGAATCCCGCATACCGTATGTGGACGTGTGCCATCGATGTGCAAATGCCATTTTAGAACCAAAATCTCAGCCTGTACAGTAAAACTTCATCTTTGTAAATTAACCGCAGTTCTAAAATAAACTAAATGAATAACTGAGGTGATTTATTGTTTTATTCTATGTAAAATTAGTATGTTCTAACGATTTAGGATAATGTAAAAACAATCACGAATTGTACAGTGCATTTTACAAGTGTCTCTCAGTTTAAGCTATAAATTAACTACATAAGTGTGTTCATAAAAAAATTGCGAAATTCATTCAAACATCTTTAATGTTTACAAGTTGTTTTTAATATTTTTCAAAAAATGTTCAAATGTTTGTATATTTGTGGGATTTCACTGCTTGGTTATTAGTCCCTAGGCTTACAAACTACTTAAACTAACCTAAGGACAACACACACACGCGCGCGCACACACACACACACACACCAATGCCCGAGGGAGGACTCCAAGGCAAACGGTCACGCGCATTGCAGCACGGCGCTTCAATGCGCACGGCTATTCCGCCTGGGGTTCGAAGCCCCCTCTCGGGCATGGATATTTGTGCCGTCCTTTGTAGCAGCTAAGTAATCAAAACATCCACGGGTGTACTGCCGGTCTATAGTGTCCAACGGGCACAATATTTCGGCGATTATACATGTCGCCATCATCAGATGAACTGACGGACTGTGCTCCTGGAAACGCGCCGGCAAGAAGATCCGCACGCTACGCCTGCTCGAAGGGAACTGGGTTCTAGCCCGGTAGGGGGCGATTTAAATACATCTGCCCGCGGAGCGAACCCTCCGCGCCGCGGTCGCACAGTGGAACCGATTGCGACGGCGTCGGAGATGACGTCGGTGTGAGGGCTCTTTTCAATGGCGAGTACTACGAAAAAACGTAGTCGCCATGGGTAGCCCACTCTCCCCTGTTGTCGCAAATTTGTACATGGAGAATTTCGAGGAGGAAGCCCTAGCATCATCTGAATGGAAACCTACTTGCTATTTCCGTTACGTGGACGACACATTCGTCAACTGGCCACATGGTATGGATAAATTCCTTGACTTCCTTACACATCTGAACTCCATACACCCCAACATCAAATTCACTATGGAGACTGAAACGGAGTGTAAATTGACGTTCCTTGACGTCTTGGTCAAGAGAAGAGCTGATGGCATCCTGAATTATTGTGTATATCGGAAGACAACGCACACTGATCTGTATTTACACGCAGACAGCTGTCACCACCCTTCACAGAGGAATGGGGTACTTAAAACTCTAGTACATAGGGCGCGCACTATCTCCGACGCAGAGGGTCTACCCCAGGAATTGGAACACCTGAGAACTGTATTTCGAAAAAATGGGTACTCAGAGTGGCAGATTCAGCGGGCTCTCCGCCCAACCACTACAACACAACCTGTGGAAACGGATGACAACACAAGGGAGGATGTAGGCACTGCGTTCGTTCCATATAACGGCGCACTCTCAGGGAAGATCGCCCGCATTATGAAAAAACACCAGGTTGCAACTGTTTTTTGTCCGCCGAATAAAATTCGTGCACTGGTGGGGAGCGCTAAAGATGATCTCGGTTTGAGGAAGGCGGGCGTGTATCAGATTCCGTGTCAGTGTGGAAAGTCATATATTGGACAGACGATGCGTATCGTCGAGGATCGATGCGTTGAACACCAGAGGCAGATGTATCCGAGCAAGTCGGCGGTCGCTGAACATTGTTTGTCGGAGAATCATGCGATGGAGTATGAACGCACTATGATTCTGGTACAGATGTAGAGATACTGGGAAGCTTGGGAACCAGCGATTTGGTTAATTAAGAGTAAATCTTGCAAACGTAACGAAGTGACGACCCGGCGGACAGATCCCTCACACCGACGTCATCTCAGACGCCGGCGGAAACTGTTCCACTGCGCGACCGCGACCGAGGGGCGCGGACCGCGGAGGGGTCGCTCCGCGGACCGAGGGTATTTAAATGGCCCGCTACCGGGCTAGAACCCACTTCCCTTCGAGCAGCCGCAGCGTGCGGATCTCCGTGCCGGCGCGTTTCCAGGAGCTCAGTCCGTCAATTCACCTGAAGATGGCGACATGTATGATCGCCGAAATATTGTGCCCGTTGGAAATAATAGACCGGCAGTACACCCGTGGATATTTTGATTATCAAATACGCCGGGAGAAACTGAAGAATCTCAGTTCATAAGTAGTTTATAAGTTTAGCGACTGATGACCCTGTAGTTAAGCGCCTCTGAGCTCTACAAACATTTGAACTTTTCCCTTTGATTTTAACGTCTTTAGTCCAGTGGCCATCTATCCCTTACATGGCTGGCCGTCTAACACTGATGTTCGGGTGAGATGCCCACGTGAGATATTAAAAAAATGGTTTCAGGTCCTGTAAAATGTAGTAGACGGTGTTCTGTCTCAAATATGTCCATGACATTGAACATGAAGGTGTATCAATGCATTAAAATTTGTGATGCGGCCGGGAATCGAACCCAGACGTCCAGGCTTACAAGGCACCTCATCACTAACGATTAAGGCGCCTCCGAATAGTCTAAGTACGACGTCTCTTCTCGTCAGAAACTTTAATTCAGATTCCTTGTCCCATAGATAATTGCCCTT
Organism: Locusta migratoria; assembly: GCA_026315105.1. Lineage (NCBI taxonomy): Eukaryota > Metazoa > Arthropoda > Insecta > Orthoptera > Acrididae > Locusta > Locusta migratoria. The sequence goes on from CM048747.1 coordinate 435,100,091, forward strand.
ACTGCCAAGGCTCTCAATGAAGCGGAATAGCACCTCGGCAATGGACATAGTGGAACATTCCTGCTAAGATGATGTAAATAACAATTTAAATATAAATTAAGAAACCCTGAGACGGTTTTTCGTCTCAAATATGTCCATGAAATTGAAGAAATGTTCAAATGTTTGTTAAGCTTATGGGACTTAACTACTGGGTCATCAGTCCCTAAACTTACAAACTACTTACGAACTACCTTATACTAAGGACGGCACAAATATCCATGTCCGAGGGGGGATTCGAACCCCCGACTGTATTGGTCGAGCAGACCGTGACTGGAGCGCCTCAGTCCCCGCGGCCGGCTGAAATTGAAGATGAAGGTGATGCGGGAATGTTCCACTATGTCCATTGCAGGGGTGCTATTCCGTTGCATGGAGAGCCTTGGCAGTAGTGGCAATTATCTGTGGAACAAAGAAGCTGAATTACATTTTGTGACGTGAAGGGAAGTCGAACTTAAACTATTCTGAGGCGCCTTAATCCTTAGTGATGTGGTGGTCTAACGGTGCTGGACTCAGCGCGCCCGGTCAGCGGTCTAAACGACCTCTGTATTAAAAACGCTGAGCCAAATATTGACCGAACAACAACGAACAAACTGAACCAACGACCGCCAAGCATAGATCTACCTAAAAGACGGTAAAACGTCTGCCTAGTAAGCATAGAGGTCTGGGTTTGATTCCCCGCAGCATCACATTTGTTAATTCATTTCTTCACCTTCATCTTCTAATTTATGGAATTTTTAGGTTTTTATTATGTTTTAGGTCTATGACACAAGCTTTTCTTTAAAAATATCGGCGTTATCTATCCCTGATTTACCCTACAGTTAATGCGGAAAGTGGTGGTGTACGCAACTGAGGGCAGTACAGTGGTTGCCACAGAAACGCGGCTCCGGACGGCAGCCGACGTTTCGAAGCGAGCTCCGTTAAATAAGGCTGCCCCGGCGCCCTCGGAGAAAGAAAGCCTGGAATTGGTGGGGATAACTTGAGAGAGGGCCCTTATCACTCGAGTTTTATGTCAGTTTTTACGACGCCCTTCAGTCGGGGGCAGACAGGCCGCGCCCGCCCTCGCCCGCTCCCTCAGAGGTCTGGGGGCGGCAGCACTCGGGTCTCTAAAAGGCGGGATCAGCGCAGGCGGCAGTCGGACGTCCCGTGTTCATGGCCGCCGCGGCCCGCCAGGGCTAATGGCACTAACCCAGGATTACTGTGCGCGTGCCGCCGCGGGATTGTTATTAGCGAGTTGAGCGACTTTTCTGAGGGACCCTTCCCCCATATGGGCTTCCGAGCTCACTGATGCAGTGGTCAGAATCTTAGTTAACTCTATAGATACTCTGTGATAATTCCGTGCAAAACTGACTCATTCTGCATCAGTGGTTTAATGGGACCAACTATCATCCTGCTAACATTTTTGCGGAACAGTATAACCACTACAACGCATACACATCAATGAAACATAATATACAGGATATCGTGAATATCTCACGAAAACAAGCATCAAACTAAATAATTAAAAAGAACAAAACTTTTCTAGCTTGAAGGGAGAAAATCGATGGCGCTGTTGTTGGCCCGCTAGATGGCGCTACCATAGGTCAAAAGAATATCAACTGCAGTTTTTAATATAGGTACCCATTTTTATTAGATATTCGTCTAGTACGTAAATAAATATGGATGTTTTATTTGGAACACTTTTTTCGCTCTGTGACAGATGGCACCGTAATCGTCATAAACGTGTAAGTACGTGGTATCGCCTTAAATTTCGCTACTGCGGATGGTAAAGCACACGGTAGCTGAGCGGGAAGTCACGGGTTCGACATACCATTGGATCACGGGTTTTGTCACTGTGCATTTTAATGTAGCCTTCACCTCCTAACGGTGTGAAGAATTGCCAGAACGTCGTTAAGATTCCACGTTAAACTGCAGGTCCCTTTTTGCCGGTTAGATAATTGGGGTACATTAGGTACATGAAAGTCCCCGAAATGGCGTCCAATGCAAGGAATAGCACCAGGCTACTGGACTACACGAAAATTATTATTACAGTCTAGTTGCTACAATTTATTTCACATTACATTTGTTTCCCATTTTTACGTAAGATATAACCTGATTTTCATTTTTTCGGGAATGTCATTCATTCCATTTGTGGTGTGTATTATTTTCAGTGAAATTGCGGGAAGAAATATAAGAAAAATGTGCTGCGGTGGAGTGTCCGAGCGTTCTAAGGCGCTTTTCTGTGGAGAGCACGGCTGCCCGTCGTTTGATGTTCCAGTCCTCTCTCATGTATGTATGTATGTATGTGTGTGTGTGTGTGTGTGTGTGTGTGTGTGTGTGTGTGTGTGTGTGTGTGTGTGTGTATTCCCATCTTGCACACTTTACCTTCACGACAAGACAAAGACGATTGTGTAAATATTCGTACAGTGAATGGTGATGATGATGATGATGATAATGATGATTTCGTGTGACTTTTTGCCCGTTAGACCCCAGCTGGGATCGGATTCGGCCTGCCTGGTGCAAGTCTTTTAGCTGGCGCCATTGAGGCGACTTGTGCGTCGATGATGATGATGAAATGATAATGATGTCATCACCAAGTCCACGAGTGGAGAAAATCTGGAACCCGACCGGGAATCGAATCAGGACAGCCTGCGGGGAAATCTACCACGTTGTCCACTAGACTACTGAGTTGGAATGAATGGTAAAGTTGACCTTACAACAGACATCCACACCGTTACACAGCTCACCATGAAAGTTATCACTTGCATGTATGTAAGCGTGGGGAAGTTTTTACATTCTGCAAGACACCGTTACTTGACTGTGTGTACCTTACTTCAACTTCATGACCATTTCCCAACCAGTATGAATGTTGTGAGATACGGGTGTTCATCGACAGGCAGAAGGACAGAGAGCCTGAGGAGGAGATGGACAAAAATGAGAAGAAGGCGGGCCTAAAGAGAGCGACGAGACGGTTCGAGAGAAGGCAAGTTGACGGTCGGAGGAAGGGGAAGGAAGAGGTTGACGGAAAGTGGAGGAGGAAATGATGGAATGGTGACAGGACGAGGTGGATAGAGAGGGAGTAGAACTAGGTGACAAGATAGAGGGGAGTGGAGGACATGGGGCAATGGAAGAATTTAATAAATAACGTAGGTAACGGTATTGTGAATTTCATATACCATCTCTGATAATGGAAGGTGGGCAGGAAGAGTTTCACAAACGCATTGGGATACGTGGAATGGGAGGAGGAGGAGTAGTGGTGGGAGAGGAGGAGCAGAAGTAGGAGAAGGGGAGAAGGATATGAGAAAAGAAAGGAGGAGATGGACCGAGAAACGATGAAATAGAGGAAGAGGAGGAAGGATGGGAGGATGGAAGGATGGGGGAGTGAGGAGATAGAGACGAGGTAAAGTGGAGTGAGAGAATACAGGAATAAATAAATTCCTGCGCAACGCAATATACTAAGAATAATTCCTTCAAAATATACGTGCAAGTACACGATACTCTATTGAGATAAGAAAGCAGGATACAGAGTTAGTCTTGAAATAAAGTTTTGAAGAAAAGTGTCACATTGTAATTCTATTAACGAGTCTTCCTCAGATGCTATAATAGAAGCTTTTGAAGATGATGGTGATGATGATGATTGTTGTTTCAGGACGCTCAACATCGAGGTCATCAGCGCCGAAAGCTTTTGAACAGTGCTCTCTAGAAACGTATTTCTTATCGACAACAGTTAAAAAAGGATCAGTTTCGAGAAATAGTCCTCGATGAATAACTTTCATTCCGTTTAATGTAATGATATCAGTTTGTAAAAACATTACTTTTTAACCATTTTCTTTTTACGTAAAGTAGCCTTAAAACTTATAAAATCCTTTATTGAGATGGAAATGAAATAATGAAAATAAGGAGATTGTGACATAGACAATTTCGGATTCGATAAGACATTTTACTTCGATATTTTAAAAGCCATACTGGGACGCACCTGAAGAGATCACGCCACCAACTGGTAGGTCGCGGCCCACAGTTTGGGAGATCTCTATTTCTCTCCATATTCACAATATCCGCTGCATTCTGTGTACTCTGGATTCCTCAGGTTTGTGTTTCAATCAAGATTATTGAAATAATACTGGTTTTTACTGACGGCTGGTTTAGGCACTCAAACGTATCCTATTCTTTCCTATTGGGAAAGTGCCGTCCTTAGTATTAGCTAGTTCTTAAGTAGTTTGTAAGTTTAGGGACTGATGATCCTGTGGTTAAGTCCCATAAGCTATACAAACATTTGAATATTAGCAGGATTGATTACCAATCGGCGACCCATCTGACGCTTCACTACACAAATAACGTCACAAAGCGCAACTTCAGAGGCGCACTGCACCGTCACTACTGGCCTACCGGCAGGTCAAAGTGCAATGCGGCATGGCACACACAAAGGCCTCTAATGGGCGACTGCAGAGTTTTGCAGATGCTGGAGTATTACTAGTGCAATAAGGGACCTTTACATTATCTGTCATACGATTTTGGTGTATTTCTGTTTGTTCGAGCCTAAGTACTTTCCTTGTAAGTAAAAGACACACATTTGTTATCGTTAATGAATTACGAGGTGTGTTTTATAAGTTCCTTTTGAACATAAGCACACAACAAAAGGTTATTTCAAAAAAGTAAATTTATATTCACAAAGTACATGCTCTATTTTTCGACCTAGTTGCCAAGTTTGTTCAAACACTTATTATACCACCCAACCAATATTAAAATACCGTCTTCATAAAATCTTGCCGCCTGCTCCAAAAACGAAGAGTTACCTGCAGTTTTCACGTGGTTGTCATAATAATTGTAACGGTTGCCACTGAGGTTTTGTTTGAGGTGGAGGTGGAACGCCTGTTCTCACTAATTCTCGCTTCAACTAAAGTCACCAAATCGTTTGTATTCGAATAACGGTAACCCGAGCGGTCCTGATCATGGACGTTGTCACGGCCATGTCGTACCCACTTACGCACCTTTCTTGCACTGATAACAGTATCAACGTCCACTTCGCAAATCTGTCGATGAATTTCTTCAGCCGATTGATAATAATAATAAACGTATCACAGAGGGATCCACACAAGCGGCGGGCGAGTTGATAGTCTGAAACATTTTGAAAGCACAGACCAGACCCGTACTGACTAGCTACAGAGCTGACACGGAACACAAATGTTACCGAGGCAAGCCGTTACACGATGCACGCGCTCGTTGCGGTATGCGAGCGAACTACTAGTGTCTACAACTAAACGGTACTTAAATAACACGCCTCGTATTTTGAAGTAACGTATAGGTGGATGTAAAAAGCAGGTAAAGCAGTCAACAATCCGAAGATTGGTTTGAACACCACAGTGCTTTACTAGGCATGGTCCTGTTTGGAGGTGGTATGCCGTTGCCTTCCTCCGACCTTCGAACTGACTTACCCAGCCAGTTATAGGGGGACCTACAGTTTAACGTGGGTTCCGAACCACGGTGCTACTCGGTATCTTTCACATGAGCAATACTGCCAGAGGTGAAAGAAGTGGGAAGTGACAGATAAAAATCCTAGGACCCGGCGGGGATCGAACCCGCGACCTCTGGATTTGTAGTCTGGCACTCTACCACTGTGCAACCGAGGCGCACTTCCAGGTCATTATATACACATACCCGGCCGCGGTGGCCGAGGAGACTGAGGCGCTCCAGTCACGGTATGCACGGCCACTACGGTCGGGGGTTCGAATCTCCCCTCGGGCATGGACATTTGTGCCGTCCTTAGGATTAGCTAGTCCATAAGTAGTTTATAAGTTTAGGGACTGATAACCCCGTAGTTAAGTCCCATAAGTGGTTGACCTGAAGTTCACACTGATGTTGAGGTATCATTTTGCTTGTAAGATTTGTAACTGCTCTCTGTTTGACATGCGGTGTACTGTAGGGTGCCGTCCTTGCCGAAGCGCGTGTAGCACTTCTCGAACGGTTAGGCGTTGGGCAGCGGGCGCACGCGGCGGTCCGCCAAGGCGTCTTCGGCCGCATCGCGTAATTGGGCGCGCGGTACCTGCGCTGGTCGTGGCCCTCGAAGCCCGCCGGCAACGGCAGCATCACCGGCAGGGAAAAATGCCTAATCTTCCGGTATGATTGTTCTTAAAATTTTTACACCAAATTAAGTCATATAATACTAAAATTTTAATTCCAAGTTGATGGAAGGGTGGGAAATGACTGTAACAGGGAAGAATCAACAACTACATCATACGTACTGATATCACCGGAACAAAACAAGGAGTATATCATCTAAGGTTAAGCACGCGTCTTTCTCTGTCTGGACACGACGCTGCCGCTGCGATTAACTTCTGGGTCTGGCGCGGAAAGCGCGCGCCTCGACAGCCGTAAACGATTGTAGCGGTTACTAAAGACTATTTCTGGAAAGTCTCATTTTTTACCGATATCAATTAAGGATATGTACTTCAACTAGCCGCAGCTACCGGCATTGCGTGGATATTAACTTATGTGAACCTCCTATCAGTCCAACTCACCTCCTCCATTCACCTCCTCAGCTCTGCTTTCTCGTTCACCTCCTACTCCCCCACTCTCGACAACCCGTCCTCCCCTCCACCCTCTCTCACGATCTCCTCTACCTCCTATCCATTTCATTCTTTCTCACTCGATTCCGACTACCTGACTTTTCCCATAGCTTCCTCCCCCTCTTATCTAACCCTGCGAAATTCTCCCCCCCCCCTTCTCATCCTCCTGCTACCACTCCACAATTGCTCTGCATCTGTACATCTGCTGATGCCTTTCTGTTCTATGAGATACTATGCGTATTTAAGAATACCATTTTCTACAATATGAAGTTATTACGATCTTTCATTGGTCCGCCTCCTACTTGCTGTAGTCTAACTTTGCTCCACCCTCAATCTGTTCGCTTACTTGTCACCTGTACATCATTTCGTCCCCGCACTTTTTTTCAGTCTCCTCCTCTCACATCCCTATATTACAGTTCTCTCTTCCCATAGCCTCCTCCGTATGCCAATGAACAACTATATATATATTTGCCAATATTCATGGTGATAGGTCAAACTGTCTGAATGATTGCAAGGTATCTACCGCCAAGCGCGGTACTCTGTCTGGCGTTTTATAAGAAACTTCTTCACGGAAATTTACAGGCATGTAATATCTTTCATGGCTTTCGGTCAAACTGTGTCAGTGTCTGTTTTAACATCACCTTACACGGTCGTTTTTCTCTTGTTTTGAAGGTAAAGTTGCAAGATGAATATTAAAATGTAGACTGCAGTCAAATTCTGCAAGTAAATTACTATACTCCCTGCGCCATGTGAAATCGTTGCAAGTGATGCCTTGGATCAAAACCGACGTGTAAAAAATCCAGCTAGTTTCGAACCCGAGACCTTCCGCTGTTCAATCGAACACCTTGCCACTAGTCCACAGTTCCACCTGAAGTTAATGAATACTTATCCAGACTCGATAAAAGGTTATCATTTGCAAGAAAATTGAAGTTATTAATTAGATAAAACTTTAAGCTGGGGCAATCACATATTCTGCGCAAATTTCCTTAAGATCTGTTAAACAGTTTCAGAGTACATCGCGGACAAGCATCGTGACACCGAATTTTTGTATACTTTTAAAAAGGTAACAGGACTTACCATTGCAGTAGTTAAGAGGTAGGTTGAAAATAAGTTGTAGCTGCTTCGATGTTAAAATGGTGAAAAATTACTTCGGTAAATTTGGGGACGTTCTGAAATAGGTAAATAGCTTAGAAGGGAGTGATTTATAATTGAACTTGTTTCGTAACAAAAGAAAAAGTTGGTACAAACTTGCATACTTCAGGAGCCAATGTAGTTAGCTTCGCATCAGTTGTGGCACCGGTACATAGTTACAACAAGACTCTTCAACAGTAAACATGAATTTTGCAAAGGCGAATTACAAACACGATGTTTTTAAATATTTTGCTTGTTACTTACCATTTGTACCTACATTCATCAGACATAACGTTGATCGGCTCAGTAGCTACATATACGTAACATCCTATTGTGTATGTGTCTTGTATATAAAATACGTTGATTACTGTAATATTCTAAGCATCGGTAGGGCCGTTAATGTTTTTTTATAACTACATAAATTATGTGATGGACACCGGGAGTATCCATCAGCGTCTTTTTGCTTATGATGCTGTGGCCTATATGAAGGGGTCATAATTGAATAACTATAGTGGAATGTGAGATGAGTGAAACAAAATTTGTAGTTGGCGTGAAGAATAGCGGAAAAAATTAGGCGATGCAAAGGAGTACAGAAAAGCAACCACATAATGTTCGAAAACAGCATCAATAGTGCGCTGCTTGACGCGGTGGAGTTGATGAAATATTTGGACACAACCTTACAGAGTATTATAACATGGCACAAATACACCAGTACAGTTTTTGTGAAGGCTTATAGTAGAACTTTTGGAAGGTGCAATCAATCTGCAAAGGAGATCACATAGAACACTTTTACGGACCCGTCATGGGTAGGATGCGCTGGAGACAAACCGACGCTCTTTTCGGACTTTGAAGAAATTTAGAGGGACAGAATTGAAATAAGTTATGATCTACCACCATTGAACATTTGACGTTAATACTACATATATGTGCGCCTCGGTTGCACAGTGGTAGAGTGCCAGACTACAAATCCAAAGGTCGCGGGTTCGATCCCCGACAGGTCCTAGGATTTTTATCTGTCACTTTCCGCTTCTTTCACCTCTGGCAGTATTGCTCATGTGAAAAATACCGAGTAGCACCGTGGTTCGGAACCCACGTTAAACTGTAGGTCCCCCTATAACTGGCTGGGTAAGTCAGTTCGAAGGTCGGAGGAAGGCAACGGCATACCACCTCGAAATAGGACCATGCCTAGTAAAGCACTGTGGTGTTCAAACCAATCTTCGGATTGTTGACTGCTTTATTATTATTACTACAAATATAAAAGAAATTATAGCCTCTACAGAGGGATACAGGCATTCGTTTCCACTTCCATTTATCGGGAGTCGAGCAGAAATGGAAAGGCCCAGTAGTGGAACGAGGTAGCCTCCACCACGCAGATTTAAGTGAATTACGGAGTATGTATATAGAAGTAGATGTGACAGACAGCGAACGACTCCCCTGTTACCGATTGAGAGGTCTCCCTGGTTTGTCTCATAAACATGTTCGTATTCTCAGACTCTGGCTAACAAAGAAAGGCAGGGGGTGGGAGGGGGGAGGGGAGGGGGAGGAATCCAATCTGTGCTCTGTGTGCATGGCAAGGACAGTCACTCCATATGCTGAAAGGGTTCTTCCGGAATCAATGAATCAGGGTGTAACCAGCTGCAAATGGTGGCTAACGAGTATGTGTGTCGGTTTCTGAAGTGGTGAAGGCTGTTAGCCTTGCTTGCCAGATGAAAGTAAACATCGGCAAGAACAGTGGACAAGACCGATTGAAACTTCTGCTACTAAGACGAGTGGTGGGTCTGAATCAGAGATTTCAAAGTTCTATGACACTGTAGGCCACAGATTCCTCGACTACCGCCATAGGATTGTGAGTTTCTGGAGATACAAGAAGTAGGTCACCTGTCCTCTATACAAAGGGGACGACTGCATTGGTATTGGGGGCTGTGTGCTGGGGACTGAGTGGCTTTTTAGGGTAGAGGTTTTCAGGACAACACTAAATGCGCTGCCTCAGGGGGTGCAGGTCAAAACTTGATCTAGGAACTACCGGTATAGCTGCTGTGAATTCTTGTAGCTATCATGGGAAGGGACCAGAACTCCGAGCGCAAATAGAAGGCATTGAAGCACAAAACTATAGAGGTAGTCAAATCTGGTTTAAGCTGCAGATTAGTCAATCCAAAGTTTTTGGATGTAATCTAACCTGGTTTTAAAGGATAGATTAAATAAAAAGGCGTTGCCGTGTTTGTCGTCGTCAGAAATAGTCTTAGTCAAATGGATCCTTTGGGATAGCATGGCTAGAACTCATACCTGAGAATCTTATTAAATTAATAATTGGTTCGTTTTATCTAGCCCACTAGCAAAAAGGTGTAGAAAACTACTCATACCTGAGAATCTTATTAAATTAATAATTGGTTCGTTTTATCTAGCCCACTAGCAAAAAGGTGTAGAAAACTTCATATTTGATACTGTTATAGTCGGGTTGATTTCAATTTACGCTAGATCTGCTGGTGAAAGTAAATGTTTTAATTCTGAGGTAGTCATAAAATATCGTCCGAAACAGTACTAAACGTATTCCCTAAACATTATTTGAAGCAGTTAGTTTATGAGTGTAATCGAGTAGTAAACGGCTGTGAAAACACACTAGTGCAACCAGAATTCCTGGACTCATAATAATCTTCTAAACGGATCCAGAGCTTAGTGAACACACGGATTGCGTTGCAAGAATGAATATCGAAAAGCCCAAATCAGCATAAAGAAACGATAAATTCACGGATTAAATGCAAGTATAGATAAAAATGTGGCCTTAATTCAAAGAAATAATACCGACAACAGTTGAAATTTATAGCCAATAAATAACTCTCTCACAGCTGATACTACTTCATGTACAAACCAGGTCAGAAAAAAGTGCAAACACAACGAAAAAGCGTGCCAAAGTAACACAAAATCCGAAATAGTGGCGATCTTACACAAAAGCCATAAATTTAGTGAGGACTTCAATGCGACATGCTTGCTGTAGTTTCCGCAACTAAACACGGGTTTGAAATTTGGCAGAAAAACCAAAAGAAAAATTTAGTTCACTTGTGGTTTAAAGGTCTCTTCTTTCAGTGACTCACTTATCTTCACACACCATACACCAGATGAGCCTATTGGATGATCGGAACGATGAAGGGCGATGGTCTGAAAAACTGCAATCTGTGCCTATCCCGTTAGGGAATGCTATTCAGAATTCTAAATCCCAAAAACTTTGCGTCGTAATAACAATCAAAGATCAGTTGCAGTATGGCGGTCTACAGAATCGATTTCCTGGTAGCTTGTTTTACAAACCTGACAACGAGTTCATTTCGCGGGATTCCAAACTGTCTGGAGTCCTTCCGAAGACCACCGAACGTCCGGTTCGTTCGGGGATAGTCATAATCAATGGATGGTAGAGAGTGAAACACGTCCACATAATGTGAACCTGTCCCATATTATTTAATGAAACGATTATATTTGTTGTGTTGCTAGGCGACTCTGTAAATTCGCTTTGCAACTATTTTATGACGCCCCAACATTGCGCCTTATTCCTTTAATTATCTCGTAATATTTTACGTGTTATGTTGTATATTGCCCTGACTAATATCTCCACTGAATGATTGTGTGTGTGTGTGTGTGTGTGTGTGTGTGTGTGTGTGTGTGGAATGTGTCGCTATCTTGCGTGTTGCAATATCAATGTGGAGTGCTGCCTCCGCGCTCTGCAGACGACCTGGTTACATCTCTGTAACCATGTAATCGTCTACTACAGTCCCCTCTGAAGCAACGCTTACTTTGACACCAAAGTATCTCCTGTCCGGTGAGCTGCAGAGATGCTAAGATACCGAGAATAATTCTCTGGTTCCGGCCGTTGCTGAAGGGCTCGCTAGCTGGTCACAACCGCAACCCCTCCCGCTAAAGACTCGCAAACGGTGAATCGCTCAGGACACGCGGCGGCCAAGGCACTCTTCCGTCGGACGCGCTCGAGGTAAGTGGCTTTACCTGGACTGGTGTTCTGAGGAGCATTGCTGAAAATGTCCATGGTGTTAGGTTCTGAGTAGAAATGCTCGCAGCAGTCTGAAACTGCTTCAAGATTTCGTTCGTAATACGCGGTGGATATTTCGGTTAGAACTAACGAGTTCAGTGTTATAACTTTTGTTATCTAACGTGTGGCTATGATAACCGAACCGCGTTTGCCTTTGTTCCTTTATTCATGTTAGGATTTCAGCCCTTGAAAGTGTTCAGTTTGGTTCGCGATTATAATTAAACATTGCTATTCTATTATTTCGTTTCCTCGCTAATTTTCCTGTGATTTATTCAAATTTTAACGAAGTTGCTTTGTCTGTTAGTCATGCCACGTGTGTTAGCTATTTTGAATCCGATACCGATCACAAATTGCTTTAGGGCCCTCAGGCGATACAAGTTAATAATTTGCTTCTATTTATTCAATTATTCCGCGTGTCCTGTTTTAGTTCCATGTATTTCAAGTTTTCGAGTTGAGTTGTGAACTAGTCCAGTAGCCTGTGAACAAACACGTGTCCCGATTACGGAATAACAGTCGAGTTTTACATTGATATGTGCGCGTGCTTCAAGCTTGCTCTTCCCCTCATTTTCTGCTGCAGACGTTGGTCGCTGTTGAGTAAGTGACGCGAGAGGTTTGATGAGTGTGTGTGAATGAATGTCTGTCTACTAACCCACAATTGTAGCCCATTTTCGGAATTATTAGCTTTATTGATAGGTGGGCAATCAAATGGGCCGTTTATCATGTTCAATGTTGAATCTTATGTGAGGTGTGTGTTTTTAATGTTTTAAATTGGTCTCCCCATTTCATAAGCGTTTTTCAGAATACATACTCGTTAAACGTATTTTCTGTTCCTTAGCACCCCCTCTCAAAATTAATTTAAATATTAGTCAGCCTCCCCGTCTGGGAGTGGCGAAGTTTTCCGTTGTGCTTTAACCTTTAAGTCTCTGCAGATAGGCTGTTCCTAAACTGTGTTGCGAGAAGGGTTAATTGATTTCGTTGTTCCATTTCGGAACCTGCAGAGCAAATCATTTCATCCACTAACCAGTAATACAAGACTAGGACAGTAAAGTTTCAAGAGGCACATGTTGATAGCCTGATAGCTAATAAAGGAATCAATACAAATTAGTCAATACGCTCACGAGCATAGGAGATCACTACCAGCTCTGCAGTGAAAACACTGTGGCAATCCATAAAGGAAGGCCGTCTTATATAACCTGCGTGAGAATTATTGAAGCAAAGAAAATTTGATTTTATTATATATGTGTGTATTAATACCGTGTATTTAATTTCCAAAAGCAGTTTGATTTTATTAATTTTGGAGTTAAGGATTCAAATAAGCAAAGAATTTTTCTAAAGATATTTTACCATGGCTCTAAATCACTAATGTATGATCGACAAATCGATATCATCTAGCATATTTCCGTTTTGCTTTTTCCAGAGCAGACTTTTCCGTATAAAAATTTGCTATCCCAAGATCTAGTGGGTTAGCAAATGTGATGCCCACGTAACATGTATCGTCCTGTTGGAATTGCTGCAAGGAAGGCATTTAACGATTCCAGTTAACGAAGTGATGATGTATATTACGGATACTTTCCCAAGGGATCTGACAGCTCTTTCTATACACTGTCTTACTTCTAGCTCCAACCCGCCAGTCGGCAAGACTCACTAGAGTGGGCAATGAGCGAGCCGCGCTCTCTGAGCCGCCTGCCAGAGTGGTAGCAGAGCCGCGAGCAGCTAGCGTCCATCACGTAGTTCCTGCTGAAAAGACTAGATGGTGTTATGCGCAGCCAACGCGCAAACGTAGCCGTAGAAATGCACCTAGCTGAGTGCGTTATAAAATAACTTATAAAGACAATAGTGCAAACTCTTTAGTATCCAACTCGAATGAACAGATTCCACTGCTAGGGGTATCTCTTGAAAAATGCTATTATGTTTATAAGTAAGTAACTTATAAACATAATATTGAAAACTCTTCTCTAAGGCGTCCAGCGTGTGCAGTCGAGACGGCAAATATCTTATAAAAATAAGAGCGATTTTTTTTCATTATTTTGAAACTTGGTTCATGTAAACACACTCGGTCCTGAAATACTTTTCTACAAACATTACAAGGCAACAGTGACCGGCATTGTTATAATACATGTGGCTACAATTCGAGTGGTTCCAATGTTGCCAGTAAACATTGTGGGCCAGTATTTTCGGCAATAACAATTTTTATGTCCCATGCAAATGTAGCTTTACGTGCTGTAATGATGAAAGAAGTATGGAGATGATCAAACAAGAATTTCTGTTTGACAACTTTTACTTATGATTGGATATTCGGAAGCTACAATGGAAAACATGGAAACCAAATTACTAGCACAGAATATTAAAATCACGTCTGTTTGACAAAGAACATTTAAATTAACGTAAAATAAAATCTGTTGCACACCCATCTACCAGCGAATGTTGGACCTACATGTAATGTACATTAACCAGGTGTATGCACGTATAGGTGAAATAATCTGGGTATTGCTTCCCATCTCACTAATAGCGCTAAATGTGCATGGCCCCTACATATGACTTCGAAACACGAAAACCCTTTCTATTTTGTTATTATAATCGTGCATAACGTTATTAGTATTGCCAAAGTAAAATATATAGAATCAGCAATATGAACTCGCGTATTAAGACATACGTTAAAACGAGAGTGTGTGAACCATAAAATAATTTACATAATAAGAGTGCGTGTTTACGGCTACAATGAATGACATGATTTTCCATACCATGACAGAGAATGCAACGTAAAACAAGGGAAAACAGGAAAAAAATAAAGAGCCAGTACAATACGCGTTTAAAAGAAGGAATATCGTTGAACATTATGTCAACATTCAACGTTGTTATTCCGGCAGCAGGACATTTTGTTTCCGTTGGTGGTCATTTGAAGAGCGGTGTTAACGCGGCTCTGACAGGACGGCATAACATCATAAATCTTAAAGTAGGCATTTGGAGAAAATTAATTTTGCTCATTTCTTTTTGCAATCTTTATCTGCAACGTGGAGTCGCTTTTGTGCACCATTTCCATTTGATCTTCAGTATTATCGATGCTAAATTTCTCCTTGTCGAAATTCAAAGCTAATGCAATTTTCTTGCTACCATAAGTATTTTCTTCAAATCGCCCCGTATGAAGGACCTTCGTGTCTGGCCAGTGGAGGGCTTTTCAGCGACAGGACATTCATAAACCCCGTAATTTGCATATTTGGCTTCTTTTGTGGTATATTATCAAGCAATCGCACTTTAAGATTATGTGTCGTTCTGAACGCAGTTTTAACTCTTTGCTTCCAAAAATGTATTTTTTAGTTTTTCTGACGGCTTGCCAGTTATTCTGTTTTGAAATCACGTACAGGGGATATGCGCATGTAGTGGTAGGAGCGGGAAAGAAGCCATATGGAGCTTATGTTACTTACGCACTATATGTGAGTTATATCCAATGATCTTTAATTATGTGCATAATCCTACCCTTTTTTCGTACGCCCAACATATATTATGTTCTTTACATTACATATACCATCCAGAGATATGAGGAGTATATTATTTTATATTTATTTTAATATAAAGTTTTGTAAAAAAGAATAGATACGATTTTTAAATTACATTTTTGCAATTAAGTTTTAAGTTTTCCATTGTTTTTGGAGGTAGTTGACATTGGCTGAAATTGCTCATAAGTAAAACCTTGTTGAAGATTTAGATGTAAATGATTGCGTCAGAGAGACAAAAAGTCATAGTGCTCCATATAAGAAATTCGCTTATTCCAGGAAGTGATCATGTTATATATACGAAATTTTCGTAATAAACATATTCCCATCACACTTTATCCTGACTTTGGACTGGCTATATGACAAGAATACATTGTCATTCAGGTATGTTTAAAATCAGTTTTTTATTTTTTTAAATTTTTTTATTAACTTGTAAATTATTACTTGTTTGTACATTTTTTCACATACGTTGTCTCAAACTAGGCCAATGAATTTATTCAAATTTTTGAAGGTAAGAGATCGCTTTCAAACAGGCCCTGATGTCACCATCCTCTTAGTATTTTTGTACTATTTTTGCCATCCTGTCATCGAGTTTCACATATGTTTTTTTCTTTCGTTTCCCCTCCATACCTAACTGATCTCATTAAAGCACGTGCCGAGTTCTCTGCCTCCGTCTTCATGCCACTTGATTATGTCTTTAATTTTAGGATTCGGTTTCCCAGGCAA
This sequence comes from Locusta migratoria, assembly GCA_026315105.1. NCBI lineage: Eukaryota > Metazoa > Arthropoda > Insecta > Orthoptera > Acrididae > Locusta > Locusta migratoria. The sequence continues at coordinate 435,116,044 of CM048747.1, forward strand.
ATTATTAATCTTGTTGTGCCAACCTTCTACAGCGTTGGTGGTACGATGGCGCAGTCTGTAGTAGCTCCAAACACTGATCGGAACTTCATCGTTTTCTAACCTTCTGTCTACGAAATAGTCGAAAAACTGAGACATCTTGGGGATATCTGGTGCTTGTGAATGGATTTCGAGCCAGCCATCTTTAAGATTATGTGTCGTTCTGAACGCAGTTTTAACTCTTTGCTTCCAAAAATGTATTTTTTAGTTTTTCTGACGGCTTGCCAGTTATTCTGTTTTGAAATCACGTACAGGGGATATGCGCATGTAGTGGTAGGAGCGGGAAAGAAGCCATATGGAGCTTATGTTACTTACGCACTATATGTGAGTTATATCCAATGATCTTTAATTATGTGCATAATCCTACCCTTTTTTCGTACGCCCAACATATATTATGTTCTTTACATTACATATACCATCCAGAGATATGAGGAGTATATTATTTTATATTTATTTTAATATAAAGTTTTGTAAAGAAGAATAGATACGATTTTTAAATTACATTTTTGCAATTAAGTTTTAAGTTTTCCATTGTTTTTGGAGGTAGTTGACATTGGCTGAAATTGCTCATAAGTAAAACCTTGTTGAAGATTTAGATGTAAATGATTGCGTCAGAGAGACAAAAAGTCATAGTGCTCCATATAAGAAATTCGCTTATTCCAGGAAGTGATCATGTTATATATACGAAATTTTCGTAATAAACATATTCCCATCACACTTTATCCTGACTTTGGACTGGCTATATGACAAGAATACATTGTCATTCAGGTATGTTTAAAATCAGTTTTTTATTTTTTTAAATTTTTTTATTAACTTGTAAATTATTACTTGTTTGTACATTTTTTCACATACGTTGTCTCAAACTAAGCCTAATGAATTTATTCAAATTTTTGAAGGTAAGAGATCGCTTTCAAACAGGCCCTGATGTCACCATCCTCTTAGTATTTTTGTACTATTTTTGCCATCCTGTCATCGAGTTTCACACATGTTTTTTTCATTCGTTTCCCCTCCATACCTACCTGATCTCATTAAAGCACGTGCCGAGTTCTCTGCCTCCGTCTTCATGCCACTTGATTATGTCTTTAATTTTAGGATTCGGTTTCCCAGGCAAATTATTAATCTTGTTGTGCCAACCTTCTACAGCGTTGGTGGTACGATGGCGCAGTCTGTAGTAGCTCCAAACACTGATCGGAACTTCATCGTTTTCTAACCTTCTGTCTACGAAATAGTCGAAAAACTGAGACATCTTGGGGATATCTGGTGCTTGTGAATGGATTTCGAGCCAGCCATCGCAGACATCTTCCGGTCGAAGGAATGCCAGAGAAGCACACATCTGAATTTGCAACCTTACTTCTTCATTTTCTCTGTATTCGGAAGCAAGTCCCAAGTCTTACATTTTCCTCCAGAGAGATTTCTTTATATGGAAATGGCAGCCATGAACTTGAACCGACGGGAGCACAACTTTTAATGCAGAAATAGCAGCTATTTCAAAATCAACGGTGACATTCTTTTATATTATTTTTAAGAGTGCTGAAAAGACGAATATATGTAACAGTGGGTAACAGTGCAAAGGCCACCGGATAGATATTTGTTTCATACTTTGAAGTTCCAAAGTCTGTATGTATCGTATATATCTGAGCAAATTGCTTGCTACAACATTTGAAGGACCCATCCATAAAAAAAAAGTCTCGTTTAGTCTTTAAAGCCTTCTTCCTGCTTTTCCACTAAGGACTATCACCCTATCGCCAATGTTGTCATCGCTCAAGAGAAAACTGCTCAGGCAAAAGATCGACTTCTTGTCTCGTCTCTCGCTCTTTCTAATCTCCGCGTGCTTTCGACCGATGCTTGTATAATATCCGCTTCGTTGATAGCTTCTGGCATTTCAGACACAAAATGTTACTCTCGATTGTGGAGGTCACCTAATTCTTCAGTATATATTTTAGAAATCGAAGTCTCTTCGTCTCTTGATCTCTTGTTAGCCCGATTTAATGCCTTCTCTATTTCTATGCGAGCGTCATCCACTGCTCCACATTGATGCTCGTTTGAACTAAGCACCTCAGTCTTTAGTCTCAAGCATTCCTCAGCAATACTTCGTTCTTTGCTTTGAACAGCGCCAAATCACAGTCCCATCTGCTTTGGTTCTCCTTATGGTAGCCGTCATAGTGCGCATATGACTTACCATGGATGGTCGTTGATACTTTCATTTCGAACTTAAAGCACACTGGCAGACAAGATGCACGAACTGAATACTACGCAAGTTAGAGTCGTACTAGCAGCGATTGTCTAAGCGGTCAGCCACTGCGTTGAACCGGGACTCCCAGAGGGGCAGGGAGGCTCTGCCACAGATTTGTCTATGGCTCTGCCCTCGCGCAGGTAGTTTCGAGGAAACTGGGCCCAGAATTCGCACATTTCTGGTTGGGCCCAGAATTCACTGGCCCCAGAATTCAGTGAACCGTTGAATGGCCAATCAAAACGGCGCGGTAAAGCGGCGTTCTATTTTCCAGTTCAACTCTAGTTGGGAGTGTGATTACTTGTTCACTGAAAGCGAAGGAGGAGCAAAATGTTTGGTATGTGGTAAAATACTAGGCATAAAAATGTACAATTCAGAACGCCACTATAGAACACATCACTTCAACCAGTATGGAAGTGTAGAAGGTGAAATGCGACTTAATCTTCTTAATAATCTACGCGAGGAAGGAAGTAAAGTAGAGGTATGTATTATAGTGCTGTACCTACTTTCGAGATAACTTAATCACAGTGTTTTGTTTAATACCGGACTCTCACGGAACTTCGTGCGCCAGCAAGGATGCAGACGTCTAGCGGCAACTAGGATAACTACCGGCCGAGCGCGAACGCTGCTCTTTTTCCGGCCTGAGCCGGAGCTCTGCTCATTGAGCCGATTTGTGCCCACCTCAGCACTAGACGGACAACATCCGGAGAAGTCCGTGGAGCATCGGACGAAACGGAAGGAACCACTAAGTTTCTTAGAGCACGATCTTACAACCCAGAAGATTAACCAATACTTTCCTTCCTGTTTGTCAGTTTCGAGTGTGAAAAGCACAGATCCGGATTTTCTGTGGATTTGGCTTCAAGTGATCTTGTATTAATCCGAAAAGATACCTACAGATTTTGTAAACCCCTGTTTTGCTTCTTCAAAATCATCTGTCTGTGCTGTCAAGGTCAACAGCATCTATGGAAAGTTTGCATAATGGGTCTTGTCTGATCGTTTGTTTAGATGTTGAAGAGCATCGGTGACAGTATGCTCCGTTAGGGTAGATCATTTCTTTGGTTTCTCCAACAGTTGTCTTCCTTGGAATTCAACACAGAATTTTCGATTGTTTTGTAAGATGCTAGTTGTTCTGGTGAAGTAACAGTTCTTAGTCTATTCATAAGTATTGTGCACAGTTATACACCGTTGGGCTGTGTCGTGAGCTGATGAAAGGTCGATAAATGCCATTGCTGTGACCTCCCCCTTTTCAAATCCTTCCCCTTTGTGTTGCGTTAAGTGAGTTACTTGCGCTGTACAAATCTTTGGCACCTAAAACCACTCTGTTGTATGAGTAGGCTATCAATCTTTGGTGACAGCCAATTCCAAAGCAACCAGGAGTGTCGTACGTCCCAATTCTTTATCTGATCAAACCTCATGCCGTCTGTGGCCGCTGCCTTGTCATTCTTACACTTTTTTTATAGCTTCCTGTAGCTCTTTTTCACAACTCGAGCTCCTGATTTTCTAGATGTTCTTGCCTCTGAATCCTAGGGCCTTTCCCTCTTTGTTTTACCACTTAACTGTTGGTCAATTTGGTTTGGGGAAATGTTGAGTTTCTTTTGTGTTCGATTCTCAGGCAACGTAATAGGCTTCACGCCATTAGACTGCTATTGTATAGACCTCCAAGTATCTCTATCCAGCGAGTTTCATTAAAGAATATCTTGAAAAAATTGAAATAAAAATGAATGTTGATCCTCCAAATGATTTTTTCTTCTGTCACAGACTAAGTTTCAAAACAGCATCTGGTGTTCTGTCATTAAAGGTCTCTTCTTCAAAGAGTTTTGCGTGGGTGTTTTATTTATTAAAACCAAGGATGCAGTCAGTGCGGCATCCTCGTGGGAAGAATTTGCGAGATGACTCCGGAACGGCTGCTACAAAATCGTCGTATGCTTCAGGCAAAGGATTTATTTTCAACACAAGTCTGTCCAGTGTCTCAGAAAATATATTGCACTTTGCTTTATTGAAATTGTATCTTATTCTAAATGGAACTGTCTGTAGCCTTGTAGCTGCGATATTCTGATATTTAATAGGTCTATGTTGTGTTGGAAGAGTTATGCTCTGGAGACTTTGTGAAATTATATCTTCATAGCTGAAAATCAAATCAGGGGTGTATCCTAGTTTCCAGCGTGCATTTTTGAAAGTGGGTTCATGTTTACCGTGATGAATTGAATGTAAGTTGTTGTATTCGGGCCAATGTATCCCAGCTTCACTTTTTTGATCGTCTTGATCATGTCTCCAAACACAAATGTGACTGTTAAATATCTCAAGATGAACTGAATTTCCTGATTTTGTTGAAAATGAGTTTGTCACTAAATCACTAAATGATAACCCATGTTTAATCAACACTGCACTACCATTTTGGCGATGGGACCTTTCAGCTACAAGATTCTTGCCTTTTACCTTAGGTCTCATTTGACTTGTGTCCCTCTGCAACTCCTGAAGACATAAGATATCACATTAGTATCATTGACGTAGGTTTTGAAGGGATTCATCTTTAGCTCCGAATATTCCTTCTATAATTATTGATGTGGCGTCTATTCCGAAAGATCAGACGTCACTTCTGATCCTGCGTTTGTTATTCTTACATATTCACAGAATATATGACTTCAATTGCGAATGGTCAAAGCTGACTACGATTTTGAGTACTGCGGGCAGGGTAAAGCTGAAAATTTGTCTGACGAGAGGCGTGCTTAGGTAGTCCCTACAGATGTGATGATCACTGTGTCCCCTCTGGTGTATGAGTCAGCGCAACTGCTGGGTACACATTTTCAGCTTTGCCCATTCGGAATTGAAGTCATATATTTTGTGAATATGAAATTATTGATGTGATGTACAAATCTGGCATTGAAGAAGAACTTTTGGATGAATGAATATTGGCAATTACTATATCTGCTTCTAGATTTAGCGGCTGACAATGTACTGATACGCGGTCATTGTCTGTCACATTGGTATTTTCTGAACTCATGAGGCAATGACACGACAGATGTGCTTCTCCAAGAGGTCTTCAGAGGGAGAATAGGCGAGCTAACCTCCTGACCCTGATTCACGGTTCCACAGAGTCTAGACGAGTAGTGATGTAGCTTAGCGCAGTGGATTTACGTTCGGTATATCTACGATTATTGCCCCTATATTACGGTTAAAAACAAAACCTATAAAGAAATGCATAAGGTTTCGGGAATTACTGTGTTGGGTCTACATGGGCTGTTGTACTTGTACAGAGAAGTGGCACTAATTTTTGAGTAAGGTCTTTCTGGTAGTTCACAGTATGAAGTAAAATGAGAGGTGTCATTTTAGACGCTAAGGCGTCGCGTCTGTCATCTAACGCTTTCAAGCAGTAAGTTAATCATCTACGTCAGTTAGTTTCACGCACTCCGCAAATAATTACAAAGAAGGTATAATTTATCTCACTGTCAGAATGATAGAATGTTAAAATATGTCCAGTATTAATTGCGGTTCCCCAGCGAGATTAAAGCTGGAATAAATTAACTTTGTGATTGACGTACCAGTGACAGGTAGCGCAGCCAGCAACGTTCGACAAAGCCCTGCATGTAGGCTACCTGCGAAACAAGCGCAAAATACAGAGCGGAACTAGCTGGCGGCTAGACTCTGCTGCTCAGTTTGTCCATCAAAATTGTACACGTTCATATCAGGACTGACAGTGAAACTACTAGTCAAACGATTTGACGTCGGCTGCCATCGTGTGCTGATGATGGGCGTCGACGCACGAAACTTTGTGCCAGGGCCTGGGTTACAACAGGGAGCCTCTGATTATAGGGCAGTTGCGCCACACATGTGCAGTGGTTTCGCGCGGCACAATCCACGCAGCCAAATGTCGCGCGTCACAGCAAGAATGCATCGGTTTTCCATCTCCCAACAGCTCAAGACTGCGTTGAATGGCGCAGGGAGTTGTATCTATAAGTGCATCTGCAGTGACAGAGGACTCGTTTAACATTGTTATCTACTGTGTCTGATCTGTCGTATATGCCCGACATGTCATTGATCAAAACAATTACACTCTTATACTGAAATTTTTTTCATCTCAACTGGTAATAAGTAAATATCAAGTATGACATTATGGATGGAATATAGAGAGAGATAGGCTGTAAAAGACAAACTAATAAAATGCCTTAAAACAGAGGAATTCGTGACACAGAGTTCTTGTATGGAGACCGAATAGCGAAATTTCTTAACAGAGCAACATGAAACGAAAGATATATTTATTCAAAACAGCAGATAAAAATTTGCTGAACTTGTTCATTAATTAGAGTCTGTCGTCTTTCGAAACTAACAATGTTATTGTATATCGGATACGGCTTACATTCAGATAAATAGTATCGAGAACTATTAGAGAGACAAGCATGCGAAAACACATGAAATCCCCAAGACTGACGAACTTTCACGTAAGCTCCTAACTTAGCGCCGACTTGAATGCGATGTGCTTTTAATATATGGGACTTAACTACGGGGTCATCAGTCCCTAAACTTACAAACCACTTATGAACTAAGTAAGGACAACACAAATATCCATGCCCGAGGGGGGATTCGAATCCCCGACCGTAGTGGCCGTGCAGACTGTGACTGGAGCGCCCCAGTCCCCTCGGCCACCGCGGCCGGCTTTTAATAGTTTACACAACGGAAGACTGTTACCTAATTTAGTAGAAAATGTAAAGAAATTCTAGTCGTATGTAATGTACACCAGCGGCAAAACACAATCATTACTTTACCTACAACATAGCAATAATGGCGCAACTGATGACAGTGCTAGTAAGGAAGAATTGCTATACACAGCTTTCCCAAATTCTTTCTCTAAAGAAAACGAACAAAATACCACTAATTTCGAAACAAGGACTCTATTCATTACGCAAATTTAGAAGTGGATATCCTTGAATAACTAAAGAAACATAACAAAAAAAAAGTCCTCATGTCGAGATTGTCCACCAGTTAGGTTCCTATCAGAGTGCGCTGATGCATTAGTCCCGAACCTAGTTATCACACATAAGCGCTCCCTTAGCGATAGATCCGTATCTAAAGGCTGGAAAGTCGCTCATGTCACTCCAATATTCAAGAAAGGCAATAGGAGTGATTCACATAATTGACGTCGGTTTACAGCAGGATTTTGAAACACACACTTTTTCCGAATTTTGTATACTACCTAGAAGAAAAGGTCAATTGACTCGTTTTAAATATGCATTTATAAATTCATAGTAATTGACAGAAAATCATCTTGTATAACAGATTAATGTATAACGTTCCTTAACTTTATAAATGATTTAGGAGACACTCTGGGCAAGTCTCTCAGACTATTCGCGGGTGATGCTGTCGTTTATCGGTTACTAAAATGAGCAGAAGATTAAAATCAGCCGCACAATGATGTAGATGAGATAGCTGCTTGGTATGAAAAAAGTTCGCCATGAAAATGTAAAACGTGAAGTCATGCATATTGATTCTAAATTACACTCCTGGAAAATGAAAAAAAGAACACCATGAATTCGTCGACCTGGAGCCTCAGTTGGGCCAGATTTTTGCCGGTCTGGCAGACCGCGCGAGATAACGTTACATCCGGTCTCAAACATGCTCAATAGGGGACAAAGCTGGAGATCGTGCTGGCTAGGGTAGTTGACGTACAATTTAAAGACATGTTGGGTGATATGGAAAACTTGTGGAGATGCATTATCCTGTTGGAAAAGGATATTGCCTTGTTAGTGCATGAACGGTAGTAAAACTGGTTGAATGATGGTTTGATTGTACCGCGCACTGTTCAATGTTCTTTCGGCGATCCCCAGTAGAGAACGGCCAGTGTACAATACGTTTCCTACACCATGGGACACGCGTGATGTTAGTGTGTTTTCCTCTCAAACCCCAACATCGTTCAGCCCAAATCCAGTGGAGTCGCACAACAGTCTTCCCCATCTGAGGCACAAGGTTGAAGTTGCATGGCACGCCATTCCGTAAGACCACATTCGGCATCTTTACAATCGTCTCCATTGGAGAAGTGCAGCTTGCATTACTGCAAAATGAGGGTATAACTGTTCTAGCTTCGACACTACAGACGCTCAGGTGACTGTACTCAAGTGAGTATGTGTCAATAAAATTTAACTTCCTCTCGGTGTTCCTTTTCCATTTTCCAGGAGTTTATATTCGTTAAACAGCACTTATACGATAAATCAGTGAAATATTAAGTCCGCAAAATTCAACTAAATGTTTAGGAATTACAATTACTAACAACTTTAACTGGAGAGAACACATGGAAATTATCGTCGGAAAGGCGAATCAAAGGCTGCGTTGCATTGGAAGAACACCTAGAAGATGCAACAGTCCTACTAAAGAAACTGCCTACACTACCCCTGTGCTTCTCGTTCTGGATTATTGCTGCGCATTATGCGATCCTCACTAACTAGGGCTGACGGAGGACACACAAAATGTACAGAGAAGGTCAAATCGTTTCGTATTATCGTAATACGCGGGAGATAATGTCACAGAAATAATTAATGAGTAGGGTGGAAATGTGCGAAAAGAAGGTGTTATTCGTCTCTGCGTGATCCATTCGCGAAATTTTTCTCACCAACGTTTTCCTCCGAATGCAGACGTATTTTGTTACCACCCACCTAGCTAGGGAGACAGAGTAATAAAGTAAGAGGAACGCGGTCTAAAAGGAAAAGGTTTAGGTGTTCCTTCTTCCTCATCCTATTAGAGACTGGAACGGTAGATAAATATTATGAAAGCGGTTGGATAAACTGCTACGCACTTGACATGGCGGAGTGGTAGAGCGCTCTAAGGCGGACCTGCGGAGCGCGCGGTTGGTCGCCGTCGGAGGTTAGAGTCTTCAATGGGGAATGGATGTACGTGATGCCTATAGGTTAGTTTAATTTAGTTTAAGTAGTGTGTATGTCTTGACACTGACTATCATAACAATTTTGTCAAATAGGTTTACAAACATTTGAACATTTTTTGCTAGGGACTTAAATGTGAATTGTAGAGTATGTATGTAGAACTAATACGGAAACCAATATGAAGTTTAAGAATGGGTGGTGGAAACTGAGAATGGAAAGTAAATTCTTGTAGCCTGACCATCATTTCATTAACTCTGTCGATCACTTAGGCTGATATCTCCCCACAGCATTGATTCGCGACTAATAATTCTCTTGCTTCTGACAGCTGTAGTGGTGTTAGCATCATCCTTCGAGACTATCTGCCGGCTGAAGATTTTCTGCACCTTCCCAATGTGAACGTTTCTGCATGACGTTCCAATCCTCGTCACGAACGCAATACTTTTTTGGGAAAAGAAGTTACACACTTCTTCTTGGGGCGCGTGATGGTATGGTATTGGGTGACGATTTTAACTCCCGAGCAGCAACCTCAGAACCAATTACACATTACTCGCGGTGCGCGGCTCTTGCACCTATCACCAATCGCTTTCAACTAGGAGATACGTGGCGCTATGCCCACGGAGATTGTTTGGGTTTTACGCCTCGTATTCCTCTAACCTAACTAGTCGGTTAGTAGAGTTAGTAGAGGTCTTCGCGGATAAGCACCACATCCGTAAGGCCTATATCCGCACCCGCATCCGCGGCACGTTATCCGCAGATATTAAAGTTTTGAATGGGTAATAGTAATAGATAGCAGTATTTAAAACTATGATAAGTCTTCATATTTGGCAGAACTTCAGGAACGTTTGCATCTGTGTTGGTATTCAAATAAATAATTACTCTACTTTGTCTTGTCTCACACAAATGTTTCAGCAAATTTGAAGTTCCACTTTTGTGTCCAGTGTAAGAATATACTTTTTTAAACTTAAACAAGCCACTATATCGCTGATCTTTTCCTAACCATCAAATACGTATCCAAATGTTTTCCAAATTGACGATTTCAAATTGTTTTCCTTCACTAACGTCAAATCACCTCTTTTCACTTTACACGATATAGTATCCGTTGATGTCGTGTTCATTTTAGGAAAGAACTGTCAAAGTGCTAACTGAAGAAATCGGAAATTTGGCATGGCACCTCTGGTTGGCAGTGGGCCGGTTTACCACCCAGAAAGCAGTTGACACACCGCAGATAAGTCACGGTCACGTAAACGGCCTAGGCGCAGGTCCCTCGGGTACAGCCACGTCCGCTGTGCGCAGGGGATGAGGACAACGGACTTCCGCTCTACCTGGGCGCTGCAAGGGTTCCAAGAATGTCCACAGGCTTGAAGTTTTCAGCTAGCATTTGAACAGACGCAATGCGCAGTAACTCGCTCTTTATCCGCATATACCACGCCATTATCCGCGTCGATCACAATTTTATCCGCAAATAGGAAATACTGCGTTTATCCGTGGATATGTCCGTGGCCATCCGCATCCTCGCAGACCTCTACCTAACACGGTGCACTCTTTAGGCAAAAATATAGCATTGAGGATTATTTTTGTAATTCTCACTCGGTAGGCTGTGTGCCACGGACGTAGATTATAGGAAATGAAGGTTGCATTTTTCGCATCGACGGACGGTCGCCATATAGTAGAATACACGTGGGTTATATGTCAGCTTCGTCTACAGACGTAACCGTCAACCATATCCTGACGGATCCAGAGTACAATATCCGTTCTCCGTAAAACTATAATATGTTATGAAGAATATGTGTCAAATTGAAGGAGGAGCACGGTGGATTTTTACTATAGAACCTTACAGGACCTACGATGCCTGTTATCCCTGAACGCTAGATAATGATCGAACGTGCCAAGTTCCAGATCTCTGTTCTCATGAAACGACACTTGGACCGAGCAGTAGTGAGGTTTTGTACTGCATATCTTATGCCTCGACAACGCTCATCGATGTATCATGTGCCCAAATAGTGACGATCACAGTCTACCATCGTACATGCGCTTTATACCGATCATCAGAAGCTATATGCAGGAATTCCGCATTCGCCAGAGTTTATTGACGAAGTCTCGCGCCCCACCTATGGTGCTATCCCAGGACACGAGACAATAGAATTCATTACGGCAGTAACTAGAAGTCCTCGAAGCGATTCGGGCAGAATCCGTCAGTCGCTCCCCAGGATGTGATGGTCTTCCCTTTGAATTTTATCGTGCGTTTGGCTATATTGTGATACCCACACTCCCATCTCTCAGGAGCTCATGCCTTCGAAGGTGTGCATACCCGACACTTTTATGGAAGGAATCGCTATTCCTTGCGATAAGCCCGACTGTGGTACTACTATCAGTGACAATCGCCCATCACACTCCTTAATAGTGATCTTCACTGACCTTTTGGCCACTCGCCTCAAACACCCCACTCGATCTGTGATGTTATCAGACCAAGCATCGATAGTATCCGTACAGCTTTATGTCTGAATAGTAAAATGATTGCCATGAAATGGAAAAATGACTCTCTCGATAATTCTTTCAGTGGATTTCAGTTCGGCTGTCCTACGTTATTGAGACCTCAAATTTAACAATTAGAGGAAAAGAAAAGGGAATTTTTAAGGCCTGGGGGAGTGAACCAATGAAATCAATTGCTACTTTATTAAATTAAACGGCTTTAAGCTAATTTCAATGTAGCCAGATAATAACAATTTAATATTTCATGAAACTGCAAATAATATAACAGAATCTTAAAATACCTGGTAAGTAAGCCACAGTTTTAAATGAGGAAAATATTTTAAGTTTTCTGAAAGGCTTGAACTTTGATTACTTTCGAAAAACAAATCATGAATGCATTCTTCAGGCAAAAGGCCTTTAGGTCAAAGCATATACGGTGTGGTAGCCAGTTCCTATAATTATACGACCGGAGATGAATGTCTGACTGCACTCAGCTAAACCCACACACGAAATAAATAAATAGATAAAATAAAATAATTATTTTTCGGACAAGAGGAGGAAATTTACTCTGATAAAACTTACTCCGGGGCACAGGGAAACTGCCTGGCATGCGAGTGGTTACTAAGCAGTAACAACGCGAAATGGAAACAATAGGGATGAAACAGATAGGGCCGCAAATATTACGGCATGGGGCAGCAACAACAACAATGACCTGAACAATGCTGTTACGGAACCTGCTATCGTCAGAAGAAATTGTGGAGGAAAACGTGCCCTGAAAGATGTGAAAACAGGGCCACTTATTATACTTTCTGCCGCAGTTAACATGCAGCTACTCCTGAACTGGATATTTTAGACGGTGGACTCGACAATGATTCACGCCCCAGTGCATCGGCGTGTCACAGCAAAGAGTACGATCTGTCACTCTCCTCTCTTCGCGTCCATAATATGATCACTAGTTGCGGTCATAGGTGGGATCCGAGGGACGACAGGTATCAAACTGGCAGACGCCCGACGCTGTCACAAACACCATCAGCTCACAACCCGCAAAGGACCGACTGCCGGCCCAGAGCGAGCGCACAAACGTGAACAGCCGAGGATCAGCAACAACAAGAATGCCCTTGGTTGTAGCAGGCGAGACCGCAGGCGATGCTAAGAAGTCATCTAAGTTTACATGGGTTAGCAATTACCATAGAAGGCGCTTAAAATAGATAGTCGTAAGAAGAACATAGCAATGAGCTCGTCAAGGAATGCGACTTAAATAGAAGTCACTAGGTAGAGCCGCGGTGGAGTAGCCGAGCGGTCTAAAGGGTCTCGCAGTGGAGCGCGCGGTTGCTCGCCGTTGAGGTTCGAGTCCTCCCTGGGACATGGGTGTGTGTGTTGTCCTTACGTTAATTTACCTTAGTTAAAGTAGTTTGTAAGCTACGGACTGATGACCACGCAGTTTGGTCCGTTAGATTTACAAACATTTGAACACTACGTAGATGTAGTAACAAGAGTAAAATAAGGAGGCGCAACAAAATAAACAAGGCAAGCTAGCAAAAGGAGAATGGTGAACCAGGACCCCCACAATCAGAACCAGGGGCCACCACAGCTCAGTCATATAGGTTCTCCAGATGTGACAATTGAGGTGTTGGTGCACCTTGTAAGGAGTGCTTCATCTAGAGTGCTTTACAAAGCAGATCAACCCCACTGATTGTAATTGGTCGCCCTTTCGGTAATCATGTATGCCTACGTCTTGAATATTTGCTCTGTAACTTTCAATACCTTTAGGTAGTTTTTCGATTGATGGCTATCGGTTCTGCTCCACAGGTTATACTGACGATATTGTAGGTAGTTTGTCGAATTGATGGCTACTGGTTCTGTTCCACAGGTTATACTGACTCTATTGTAATCTGTGTATGTATTGTTGTTGAAGTCCTGGCAGCTGTGAAATGGGCCACAACTAAAGGGGAGACAATGTTTTCACGTAGTCTGAAAGTCACGTGCCATTGTCGTGGGCCTCCCTGGACATGCGTTGTATCTGCTGTTTATGCATAGACTTGTCGATTGATTTTTGGCATCGCCTATGTCAGCAGATGAGGGCCGGTCGTGCAGAACATCGCCTACAATGCATCTTAAGGGATAAGGCGTCTAAGTAATGTACAAGTAATAAAAAGGAATGGCTGAGTGCTCTAAGTCTTGTTGTGGATTGTGCGGTTGCCACCCCCCTCCCATCGGAGGTTAGAGTCCTACCTTAGGTATGTGTGTATGTGTGTATGAGTGTGTGTGTGTGTGTGTGTGTGTGTGTGTGTGTGTGTTTGTTACCCTTCAGATAGTTACATGTACTTTAAGTAGTTTGTACTCTCAGGGGCTGATAACCACAGTTCTTAAGTCCCATAGCTTTTCTTACATTTCAACATTTTGAGAACACATATGACCTGCTGCAACTAATCTGAAAGTAATGATACAATTCCCGCAAAGGTATTACTAAAAGAGGAAAATAAAGGTAATTTATTACAAACTTACTTTCTACAGCACTCCAATTAATGATGCAGCTACAATTAATGTCTTAAATTATCGGAGAGTTCCACACATGTTCGTATTTGCCTGCTAGTGAGCATTCCACAGATAAGCCATGTACGACACACCGCTACCAAGCAGCACGTCGACAATTGCAAACGCAGAGTGCCCTGGTAGCCACATAGTGGAGCTGGGCCTGGCACGTTGGGACAGCTTCATCTCCTGCGTAGTGAACCAGTCACCTCATGGGAGTGGTCCTCTTAGTACGGACATCCATACCTCGGCAGAGCTCCGACACAGTCGATACACAGTGACACTGGAATCAATGCTAAAGGGTGACAAGAACATGGCATAGTGGACAGTTTGCTGATTCAATAAATCGTATGTCAGCGAGCCTCTGAAAGATCTTGATGAGCTTCTTGACCAAGCGATACTGTAATTTACGATCCTCCGTCGGCAGGAGATTATTAGAGATTCTCCCACATACGGCACCAATTGACCATCGAATGCCGAAACTCCAGTTTGTGAACCGGTTGGCGTCTGTAAAGTTTGTCATATAGCATTTTCGCATTGTGGTGTCGATCGTTCACTGACCGGGTGACGTAGCTTCTTCTGAGATAGTAGTCCAGGAGAAACGACATGTAGAAGGGCGTACCAAAGATCGACAATGCGGTTATTTCAGGCTGTGGCCGGTGAATTCTAGTACAGTTGCCTTCGAGCGTTGTGGGTGAGTGGTCTGCAAGGTTGCCGTTCGGTGGATGACCATACTTGGAGGGCACGTCCACGAGAATCAGACCTCGTAAAAAGAGTCCAGATAACACGTCTCAGCATTATATTTAAAGTACCCATGGCACCACAACAGCTACAAGACCATCCGAGAGCTAGCATTTTTGACATAGAGAACAATTGCGCCATGTTCCAGGCTTGGGAGAGAATGTAAGTATTGACCAGCAAAACACGCTGATCGGGCCAAAGCGTCGACTAGCATGATTCATTCAGTGCATAGACCAAACATCTCCTATCTTGGAAAGGGCCTTGGGAGAAGAAAGAGCTAAATTTAAATGTATGAATTAAGAAATAGGTGAAAAACAGTGGCG
The DNA here is from genome assembly GCA_026315105.1 of Locusta migratoria. Taxonomy (NCBI): domain Eukaryota; kingdom Metazoa; phylum Arthropoda; class Insecta; order Orthoptera; family Acrididae; genus Locusta; species Locusta migratoria. The sequence continues at coordinate 435,131,241 of CM048747.1, forward strand.
CAGTGGTGAATCACGACTGCCTAGTGAGCAGGGGGAACGGGGATTAAATCACAACTTAACATAAAATTTTATATTTTCCCATTGATTTATTTCATTGTCCATTGGTAAATGGCGTCGTAAATTCCTTGTTTGTAAACGTACTTGGTCGAATCTAGTCCACAAACAATACTAGTGCGATTAATTGTAGCATTTCACGAGAATTTAGTGTTTTACGAATATTTTAATCATTAATATGCAATTGATCGTAGCACTTTGTGTCAGGCAGTATCACGCTCCACTGCCAGCCTCCCCTTGTCGGTTGGGACGTCTGAGTTGCGGCGCAGTGGGCTGGAGACAAGCAGGCAGCAGGGTGGCGACGTGCCTCCTCCCCTGCACTCTATTACGGCGGCTGCTGCCGCCCCGGTCCCGACTCCCGGGTCCTCGTGCGGTGGGCCGGCCGGCCGTGGCTGTAATATACAGGTCGCCATGAATCATTTGGGCGCAGAGGGGCGGCGTGGCGTGTTCCTTTTTATGAAGGCGCGGGACGTGCCGCCCCCGCCGCCCTCGCCGCCCACAAGTCACGTGCGCAGCAGCCCGCGGCGTGCGCCCAGATTCCTGCCCCACTGCGCGTCACGTTTACCCAGGAGGGGAAAACAGCTGCAAACTTCTTATGGCCTTTTGAGGACGTCCTGAAGTTCCTCTTCTGAGCGCATAACCGAGAAACAGGCGTAACTACCGGTCTTTCCTATACGTTTTACAAAGCTTACACGAACTTTTCAGACCGTCTGGGTTAAAGTTATCTAATAAAATTGTTTAAGCTGCTTTATGCTCAATTTTGTGGGCATTTGAGAGACTGAATGTGCGTTGAAGTGAATGAATTGAAAGTTATTAAATAATGCTTTTCTGTTAATACAATGAAATTTCTTCCACCGGTTGCCGCTAGAACACCGAAGAACTGTTAGGATTGGGTAGCACTTCGATGGGTCTGCCGAGAGCTTTTGGCAAGCGGAGTGACGCCAATGTTGAAGAGCTCATTGATTAAGAAGTATCGGGTCCGGTTACGAAAACCTACACAACTGCCGGGAGTGTGGAGCGCTGACCACGTCCCCTTCATAACGCATCCGGAGACGCCTTCGTGTGGAGGATGACACGGCGGTCAGTTAGTACCCGATAGATCTTTCGGGGCCTATGGAATGGAGCTACGTTTTTAGTTAATGCTGACAATGTACGTGTAAATTAGAAGTTTCTGTCTCGTATTTACACTTGAGCAGAAGAGACGAACTAATTTCAAATATGTCTAATTAATACCTGTTACACATTTCACCGAACCTTTTTTGTATTACTGAAAACATTAATTTAAATCCCAGTAGTACCGCCCTGACAACGAGTGACTGTTATAGAGAACGTAAATTAACTTTCCACAACAATAGTCTTGATCATTTCTTAATCTTATTACTATTGACCAAACTTGAATAATTCGCCGAACCGCTGTGCAGAAATGCAAACTCAAGCATATGGAGTGCAAGCCAACTCTGCCCAGTCGTTCCTCCACTCCCTGTCTACCTGTCTACCACTGACTATCCCAAGTTGCCTCTTCACCGTCTCCACATCCTCTACTAGCACTCACTTCCCACCAGATAAGCCACAATCGAGGCACAGTGGCAGCCTCCATTCACCAGCCTCAGCCTCATGGATCTCCTCCGTCGCCTTCCCATGCAAGCAATCTCACAGCCTACTTCTGTACCACCCGTTTCCAGAAAACGTACCAAACGTAGCAATGCCGACCCTGCCACTATCTCCTCGAAGAAAACAGGTGTCCCCTCCCCGCCCTAAGGCTCCCACCTAATCTCGGGACCACATTTATGCCACACCATCCTTCATCGCCCGCCCCAAAGACTTACGTAGTTATGTCTTCTTCCATTCTGACCTCAAATTCATCGATAACAGAACCCTCTCCTTTAAGATACGAATGCACTTTCTGTCTGCTTCTATTTGCCAACTCATGCCCCATCGAGACTCTGTCCTGATCAAATCATCCAGTCCTTTTTTCACACCGATCTCCTTCAAAACATCTCCGGGTCCTCTTTAATGCTCATGCCACCTTAATCCTACCGATAACCCAACCTCCTTGCCACCCGCGACTATCACTTCGGTGATCACCAAACAGCCAGAGGACCTCGTAGGGTGAGGTATTGGAGCAACTGATTGCCCACCCATCCAAGAAACTCTATCCGCCATGAGAAACCACAATTCTACTGGCCTTACGTACCTCATGTGTTTGTTCATCGAATCCGCCCTTTTCATTGACCTCCTGTTGGAGGGGACAATGATCTACATCCGCAAGTATAAGATCAATCCGTCCTGTTCTCCCCCCCCCCCAATCTTACCGCTGACGATGATGCTCTCAATTGTAAAAAGACTACACCTGCCAGCTCTCCAAAAACTTTCATTCCTGATAGCTAGCCCTAACATTGCTGCTCACCCGACCTGCAATACCTGCAGAGAACCCAACCCCACCTACTAGCATAACTGTAAAGTTTTGGTGAGTGCTGACAGCCGTTATTTAATTAATAAAATGCATCTTTAACCATCAGCTGTTTCTTAAATCCTTGAAATCGACTGCTTTCAGTCTAAGACTTTCTTCATAGATAAACCACACGGAAATACTAAATAAAACAATTAATGTACAAAATAAAAAAGAAAGTAAGAAGTAAAATAACACACATAGAATGGAAAAGTGGAAGTATCAGACTACTTTGTGTTATAAATAATTACTAGGTATTGACACAGGTTACTCAACAGCATTAAATAAAATAGATCTGCCTGAAAACAAAGTCCACTCTCGTATTTTATTTTTGACTGCTATGATAATCTAGTATGACATTTGTAATTTTATTGAAAGTGACTCCTGCTGTTTTTAGCCAGATCTATTTTATTTAACGCCGTTGACTCACCTATTTTAATACCTTTCAAGCATTTATAACACAACATAGTCTGATACTACCACTTTTCTATCCTATGTGTGCTATTTTGCTTCTTACTTTCTTTTTTATAGTGCACATTAATTACTTTATTTTGTATTTTTGTGTAGATTATCTATGATGATGGTCCTGGACCGAAACTAGTCGATTTTAAGGATTTAATAAAACAATTAATGGTTAAAGATGCATTTTATTATTACTGTAAAGCTTGTCCCCCACTAGATAATCCTGATCATTCACGTCCATGCCATCGTTTCTCCTATGCAACTAAATAACTCCCTCTATCCTCCCGAACCACCGTTTCATGACCACCGTTCTACTAAATATTCATCCCTTCAAACGCCCTCACACTCTCCACCAGATCGCCGTCACCGTCCACTCCGTTTCCCAATTAGAGACTTTCGCCACTTCTTACCGCAACCATTCCCACATTCCCACTTCACCTAGTTGAAAGAGTGCTTTCCATCCCCTTTCCAAACACCCGACTTTTTAAGGTTGGCATATACATTCTACACCCGCCTTTACCACCACATCCGCTGCCTCTTCCTCAATGAAACCATCGTTAAACCATACTTACCTGTTAATTATAGTTATTAATTGACTCATGAACCTAATATTTCTGGTTTTGTGGGAAAGTAATCTCTCAGAAGAAATATCACTTGCAAATGTGGTGGTAATTCTAACCAAACCACGGCTTTTCTGTTACAATGGTGGATAAATTTCGTTGGAAAGATATTTAGAAAGTTAGGTTAAAATTAACATAGCGTCAAAGTAGTCGAAAATCTAATTAATTTTTAACTAAGCTAATTATATCCTAGACTGCTCACCATGATAGCAAGCAGTTAGATTCGTAAACTTTTAATCCCAAATCTTAATTACCGAAAATGATTAGGTGCTAGTGAGGCCAAATTACATAATGCAAAAGCACGTCTACAAGAACATTTATGCTAAACAACGCTGCAGTGTTTGCTCTGCAAACGTGGTAGTTATTTTTTGCGGCTCTTGATCATATCCGTTCCTCATTTTTAGTGTCTCCCTAAACAGCTTACCAGTGTTACCATCGTCTTCCTTTGGTAATCGTTATCCAAGAGTCAGTGTACGTCCTTGATTGTGCGAACTTTTGCGATCTTCGACTCTACTTCAGGACATGGCACAATACCAGTGAATGAACTTGTTGGCAGGCTGGCAAAGCAGGGTACCAGTAAAATGGTGCTGGAGATCGGCATACTGATAACACTCCTCCAATCGATGTTATGCCACAAAGTATTTGGCATCTGGTGTCCTAAATGCGACTCGCCCGTGCGAAATAAATACGTGCAGTCAAGTAGTGGGCCTGTCTTTCTTCGCCGGCTCCAATCGGCCTCACCTTTCGGACTCACAATCATCTCCTACGTTGTGAGGATCCCATTAAGTGTCGCTATGGTTTGCGGTTGACAGAGGTCCACATCTTATTGGACTGTCCTGATCTAAACACCCTGAGCCGGAATTTTAACGTTAATGACATGCTGCATCTGGAGCTAGGTGTGATGCCCGAAGAGCTGCTCAAGTTTTATGTTTTATCCAGGATGTTTTGTCATTAATCTGGGTGCTATAGCCAGATTTCTATGGCCCTCTTCTATCTTGCAGATTTATTCTCTCCTCCTTTTTGATGGGTTGTTTGCATTAATCTGTTTTGTGCCGTGATTGAACTGTAGGTTTTAGAATATTGGTGAGAGGATGTCTCATCCTTTCTTTTTATCATTGTAATTAGCCGACCACAGCCATCTGCTCAATTGTTTTAACTCCTTCTCCCATTTCCTTCTGTTCCTCTGTGTTTCTCTGTCCTGCTGTGTTCTCCAAGTCCCTCGTTACGTTTATGTAGATATTTCTTCTATACGGTTTTGTGAAGGTCAGTGTGAAATGGAAACCTGCCGTTAATGAATTTACTCATCTACATCCAGATGTTAATTTCCCATTCACATAAAATTTATTGTTATAACGGTGGGTATGTTGTACATGAAACTATTAAGAAGAAAGAAAGCTAAGGGTTTAACGTCCCGTCGACAGCGTGGTCATTAGAGAGGCAGCCTAGTTTTGAGTAAGGATGAGAAAGGAAATCGGCCGTGCTTTTTGAAAGGAACCGTCGCGGCATTTGCCTGGAATGATTCAGGGAAATTACGGAAAACTTACAGCTGGATTACCGGTGGTGGATTTGAACCACCATCGTACCGAATACGAGTCCAGTATGTTACCACTGCGCCAAGGCGTTCTGTAAACTATTACGTTTAAAGACTAAGTGATCAAGCAGCACTGAGGTACCAGTTGTCGATCTATGCTGAAATATCCATATTAGTACGTGGTGTTGTCTCAGCGGGCGACAATGTGCTGATTCTATCATCCATTCCATCCTACAGATAGCAAAGACTGCCTTGGGATTCATTATTCCGCGATTGAATTACCTGTTAACGTAGTTTCTGAACAGTTGTAGGTTGATGTGTGGCATGTACAATTTCTGTCTTGTCATAAACCAAATGAGCCAAATCGGAGACAAGTACAGATATCATAATGGGCAGGAAGTTGCTGCACGTCTTACAGTGCACGTTGGGTAAACACATCACCTTTCTGTTGGAATACAACATTACATTAAATATTTTTACTAAAATTATATTTGCGACGTTTGTCGCTGGCGTATCCGTTTTCACTTCAATAGATATCTTTGTTTTGCGATTGTCCATTTTTTAATCCGGCCTGGAGAGGGAAAGAAAGCGCTCTTCATCTTTCTGTTCTGAACTCTTTTATTGATCGTACGCTTTTTCAAACTCTCCGCTATTATGTGTGAGATTCCCATATTCATTATTACTGTAATAAAACTCCAGTTTAATTGCAAACATTTTTTAATTAAAAATGACCAACTCCTGTTCCCAATAATTTTTATTACTTGTTTCAGCATTGTTCAGCCTATTGTAAAGAGATGCTTCGTCATTATTACGATTCGTTTCGCGATTGCATAAGTATAGTTAACCTTCATTAAATTTATACTTATTTGATTTTCAGAACCTGCAGTTAATGTTTTTATCCTGCGAAGTCATATCATGTGTAATCTTATCGCCCTATTGTGTCGTGAATGTCACCAAGTGTCGACTTACGGCGGATAGCTTATTTTCATTCATACTCCCGCAGAAAATGTCTACAGGTAGAATGAAACTTTCACTCGCTGTTTGCGCTGATATGAAACTAGTTTATATTGTGTGTGAGTCTAGAGCAGGATGACCGTAGTAGTTTGGTCCAGTAGGTCTGCGAACATTTGAACATTTGATACTCTAACAACACCAGTCGCACGGTGAATGTCGATGTTGTGGAGTGAGTAGAAGGCGGGCGAGAGGTTAGCGTAGCAGTTGTTTCAGTGGTGGTAACAGATGGCCAGTAGTTAGTGTAGACATTTCTAAGCTCACAAGCCGTACTACGGTAGCTGCACGGTTTGCCAATGGCGTCTTTCTTATAGGACGATGTTGACGGACGTCTGTGCTTGACGGACGTCCAGAATGTGGTCTACAGATTTGCGATGTTCACGTGGTCATTACCATTCTGCACACATATAGTTAAATGTAGTTTCTAAATTGTGTCACAATACGACATATAGTTCATGAGATGTGAGCAGATAAACAGTAGCGTTCCGCTGTTCATGGACTAAAACTACAGCATTCGATATGACGTTACAATTTATAATTTCTACGCTACAAATTTTAGCTGCAGGAAATTTTACAAACAGTATACACGAATATAGTTGAGTGTACCTTCTAAATTGTATCACTGTACGACACGTAGTTCATGAGATATAAGCACATAAGCAGTATCGTCATGTAAAACCGCCCCATCACGCACCAATTTTTAATCTGTTACTTCTTTACTACTGATTAGATTCACAAGAGATTTTACAGACATATAGCCTTTATACAAATGAATATATACCTGAAAATGGCAGGAATAAATAGATAAATACCCGGGCAACACGGGGTTTTCAGCTAGTTCGTAATAAAAAATTTTCTACGATGATTGCTTTAATAGAAAATGCCGACATGAGTGGTTAGTGAATTCCCTCATTATTTATTTCTTTATTTATTACAAACGTAGTCTACACAAATATCGTGTAGCGTCCAAACGTATTCAAAACTAAGGCATTTGAAACCTTCACCCCATCGTGCTTCTGCAAGCATATCGCTCCTCCCACATTGAGTTTTACTTCTCAAGAACAACAGAGATTTCGAAAATTGAGAAAGCATAATCCAAAGAGTCCCCTTCAGGAAAAATATAATAACTGTGGAAAATATCACTGATGGCTCATGTTTTAGTCATATTCTTCGGTGCCGTATAAACCAATTGCAGAACAGCAAAACAAAGTAGCGTATTTTTCTGCCTTCGACGAAGTAATTGAAATTTACGAGGAATGTTCAAATGAAAAGTTCGAAACATGTTAACAATGCCGCGGTGGAGTAGCCGAGCAGTCTAAAGCGTCTCGCTGCGGAGCGTGTGGTTGCTCGCCGTGGAGGTTCGAGTCCTACCTTGGGCATGGATGTGTGTGTTTGTCCTTAGGTTAGTTTACGTAGGTTTAAGTAGTTTGTAAGCTTCGGACTGATGACCACGCAGTTTGGTCCGATAGATTTACATACATTTGAACATTTTTTTTGTTAACAATGATACTAGTTGATATTTGAATGATATTTGAATATGCCGCTTTGGAATAACGTTGTGCTACATCTAGGGAGCCGGCCGCGGTGTCCGAGGGGACTGCACGGCCACTACGGTCGGAGGTTCGAATCCCCCCCTCGGGCATGGATATTTGTGCCGTCCTTAGTGTTAGCTAGTTCATAAGTAGTTTGTAAGTTTAGGGACTGATGACCCCGTAGTTAAGTCCCATAAGCTATACAAACATTTGCAAACATCTAGGGACGCGTCATTTCCCCTTAAAAAATTCAAGGCTGCGCACTCAGCCGAAAAGGTGATGATCACTGTCCTTTTACACGTCCGAGCCCGATACTCACTGAAATCCTCGAGAACGGAAAATTTTTAACACTGACGTGTACTGTGAGACACTCTGTAGCCTACGCAAGTCCATCAAGAACAAACGGCCTAAGCTGCTGCTTACGCTCGGATGTCTCTGCTCCATGGTAACGCGCGTCCACACGTCTCTAGGGTCACACAAAGTGTATTGGGCACGTTCAAGTGAATGCAGTTTGAGCATCTGCCCTACAGTCGAGACATGTCGACTTATGATATGCCTACCCATTGTCATGCATTCAGACTGCTTGGAAGGAGCTAGATACTTCTCATTCATGGACATGCAGACGGGTTACTGGCAAATCCAGGATGATGAACCTCACAGAGAGAAGACTGCTTTTATTACACCTGATGGACTCTATGAATTCAATGTCATGCCAATTGGACTACGTAATGCCCTGGCCGCATTCGAACGCATGATGGACAACTTGCTTTGACACCTTAAATGGATGACATGTCTTTGTTATCTAGGTGAGATTGTCATTTCCTCAAGGACATTTGCAGAACTTCTAAGCTCTCTGTCAACTGTGTTGAAATGTGTTCAGAGAGCAGGACTCTGCCTTTACCCAAAGAAGAGCCTCTTTGTTACCAAGAGATAAAAAATCTGGGGCACCCAGTGAACAGAAATGGTGTCCATCCTGACCCAGATAAAATAAGGGCAGTGACAGAATTTTCTACTTCTCAGCACATCCACGATGTGAGAAGTTTCCTCAGGCTATGCTCATACTACTGTCGTTTCATAGAAGATTTTTGTAACAATGCACATCCATTGCATGAATGTCTACAGGGAGATGCCGAGGTTTACTGGAATAATGTAAAAGAAAGAGCTTTCCAGGCACTTACGAAGGCCCTAACTTCCGCTCCATTTCTATCCTTAAAAGATGAGACTGCGGAAACCGAACTTCACACAGATGCTAGTGGTGATGGGATTGCTGCAATGCTTGTACAAATCCAGGAAGGTGCTGAAAATGTGATAGCCTATGCATCAAGAGTTCTCTCAAAGTCCAAGATAAAACTACTCTACAACCGAGAAGGAGTGTCTCGCCGTTATCTGGGATATTAACAGATTCCGTTCGTATTGATTCAGTAAACCATTCACTGATGTGACACACCACCATTCTTTATGTTGGCTGACCAATTTGAAGGTTCCATCAGGTCAACTAGCATGATGGGCACTAAGACTCCAAGCGTATGATGTCACAGAGGTATTAAAAACGAGCGTAAACACAAGGACACTGACTGCCTTTGGAGGAATCCATTAGCCGAACACAATAGCATTTGGTCACCTAGAAAACATCTCGATGAGAAGCGCTTGAAGTAGGATGACGAACAGAAGGATATAGTAGTGGACTGTCTCTTGTCACAGGAATTGTCATAGGAATTCTGGGAACAGGAAAGCCTATCGTTTGGAATAGTTGTGCACAGGCGTCTCGTGATTACTTTCGAAATAAATCAAATGTTCAAATGTTTGTAATTCTATGGGAAATGTTCAAATGTTAACTACGGGGTCATCAGTCCCTAAACTTACAAACTACTTATGAACTACTTACGAACTAGGACGGCACAAATATCCATTCCCGAGGGGGGATTCGAACCCCCGACCGTAATGGCCGTGCAGACCGTGACTGGAGCGCCTCAGTCTCCTCGGCCACCGCGGCCGGCCTTTCGAAAGACTTCAAATATATGGACAGTGTCGCAGTATGGTTTCATACATTTTCATTTGAACCCCTCTCGTACGATTATCGTTCACCTGTCTGCTGCGGGTGTCTTAGCTCACTTTTCAAACGCGAGCACTTTTCACAAGAGCGGCCTCGCTGTTGCAGATTCGCCGCCCTCCTCGGAATACGCTCTAGACCAGAAGAGCGCCAGCGGCGGCGGCGGCCTCCCGCGGTACTGGGCACGGCTGCCAGCTTCTGCTGCTGCTGCCAGTGCCAGCGCCCGGCCACAAAGACATGTAAATGCGAGCGTAATTGCAGCCGGCAGCGAGCGGTCGCCGAGACTGTGGCCGGGGTCAAAGAAGTGGCCGCGGCTGCACAGAGCAGCGGTCTGGAGCCGCGGAATACACTGGGCGCAGACTGCCCGCGCGCTGGGCGGCCGCGGTCGCTACTCACTCCACCAGCACCGCGCTCGCAGGCTTGCCAACCGTCTGCAACACGGCGCTGGCGTTGTTCACTACTTTTTCGATCAAATGAACAGAACATGGCGTAGACGATATTCCCTCAGAGTCTCTTAAGTTTCTGAGAGACTCATCCACGGCGAAACTATTTCACCTGTAAGATAAAATCGCAGTTTCGTACTTTACGACCGACTTAGGGTTTTCCTGTACATCTACATCTACATGGGATACTCTGCAAATCACTATTAAGTGCCTGGCAGAGGGTTCATCGAACCAAAATTATACTATATTTATCTCCCATTCCATTCTCGAATAGCGCGCGGGAAGAAAGAACACCTGAATCTGTGGTGTCGCACAAGTCCAAAGTGCGCGCCACCTACTTTCGCCGCGCGCCGCCATGCACTCACGGCGCGGCGTTCTTATGACGACAGCCACGAGCGCCCTCTGTTACAACTCCGCTCGTGGCCACCACTGAACGACATCGTTCACTTGGGACTGAGATAGGAACCAGTTAACAGTTCGGAATCAGATAGGCACCAGTGAAGACTTGGCTATCGGATAGGCACTAGGTAGGCCTCTAGCGCAACTATGTATCAGCATTCTGCAGTACTGAGCTATGTAAAAGTTAAGTATTACTCCATAAGAAATATAGATCTCGTTCTAATTTACTCTAGTGTTTCTAGTTTCTGCTGTCCCACTGGCTGGTCACCTCCTACCAGCACAGGCGTGCATCCTTTATTCCTGTGTCGGTCGGTCTACTCGGCTACCGACACCTACGACGGAAACGAGACACAAAAGCGGCGACGAGGCTGTTCGAGCTCTGATTTCTCGTATTTTATTGTGATTATCATTTCTACCTATGTACGTGGGAGTCAACAATATATTTTCGCATTCGGAGGAGAGTGTTGCAGCGATAAGCACCGTTGTTGTAATGATTCCAAACCCAGATCCTGTATCATTTCCGTAACGCTGTCTCCCCTGCATCGTGACAGTACGGAATGAGCTGCCCTTCTTTGGACTCTTTCGATGTCCTCCGTCAAACCCACCTGATAAGGATCCCACACTAGGCTGCAATACTCCAAAAATGGATGGACAAGCGTAGTGTATGCAGTTTCTTTTGTAGTTCTGTTTTAAGGGTTCTGCCAATAAAACGCAGTTTCTGGTTCGCCTTTCCCACGATATTATCTACGTGTTCTTTCCAATTTAAGTCTGAAGTAATAGTAATTCCTAGATATTTTGTGGAGTTACGGCCTTCACATTTGATTGATTTATCTTGTAAACAAAGTTTTATGATTCACTCAAACACTTGGGACAAAAATAAAAATAATATAAAATGATGAAAAATAGGAATACGACTCTACTGTTACGATAATATCTATGCATTCAACACGTAATATTGTCTCTAAACGTATTGTAACCGTCAAATTTATTTGATACTACCTTAAACCCGCGGCTTCGCTCGCTACCTTTCAGTAGTGTGTTATGAAATTGGTTTTGAAGGATTAAATACAATACCTTCTTTCGAAATAAACACTTTTAATCAACATAAAAATAATAATGATTTACAGTACCATTCGTTTCGAAGAATTCAATCACGGAATTCAACAAAAAAAAATAGTGTTTGTAATATCACAGATCGATCACTTGATGTACTGCACGAAACGTCAAATCGATTTTTTTAAAGAGATGTATAAGAAATTTCTTTTTTACTGCTTCATTTATTTATTCTTATATTTCTTTATTCGTATGCTTATCCTTACAGAGAAAGACCTGAAGACATTGTAGCATGCATAGACCAAAGATATTGTCTGTGGCATCACGTTTTGCTGTATGTAACCTTCCTTCGATAGAGTCCCAAACGTCATCGCTGGCCTTCAGTCCGAATTTCTTTAATAATTTGACGACTTTCAACCACCAAATCTTCCACCCCCTTATAGCTAAACGGCATGGAACTGCTATGGTGTACAACGGGTGAATAAGGACAACAATTACACACAGATCATTCGTATGCGTTCTGTAGTTTTCGCTGCAGAGCGTGGAATTTTATGTACACCGATAACTTTCCATCCCAATATACTCCAACTTTTTATCATAATCAACCTTCAAGCAACAATTCAACCAATGAAACTATTTTCAAAGAGTAAATATAATGTTCAAAGAGTAATTATTGTTCCGCATTTCACGTTATATTCTTCAAATTACTAAATATCAATTAGATCGCTATAAAACCTTGCCTAAAACCTACCTCAAGTATAAATTAGTAACTGTACAAATATTTAAGTCTCTGCGTCTTGTCGTTCGGACGTGATAACCGTACACCGAACAGATATTCACATTAATATATATATATATATATATATATATATATATATATATATATATATATATATATATATATATATATAGCTATCCGATTGCCATAAAACCGTGCCTAAAGCCTTCCCCGGGTAGACATTAGTAACTGTAAAAATTTTTAGCTCTTCATGTCTTGTGGTTCAGACGTGATAAACGTACACCGAACAGACTTCACATTTATAGATATAGGTTTGAGTTTATCTTTGACATTCTTTTTTTTTAACTTTTACCTCTTTAAACTATTATTTTAAAATCTCTCTCATACTTTCATTATCTTATTCCGTTAAAATATTATCACCTTTCTTGCGTTGGTAGTATGTCCTCTTTCTGTCAAATTTATTACCTTTGCCTTATGTATATTCAAGTGGCAGCGTCAAATCGCCCTTATTTTTACAAATAACTGATAAACAATGCGAACTATGGAAACAACATAATGGAGCAAAGTTGTAGAGAACGTTTTCCTTTACAAAATCGTTTATTCAGTTACCGTCTGAGGTGAATGTTAATTCGTTATTTACAATTAAATTTCCTCCTGTCAAAAGGTCCTCAGAAACGGTCTATTTTTAGTGCTACTACTATATTTTTTGTCCGAAAAAATTATAAATGGAGGTTCTGGTCATCTGTAAAATTACATCTGTAAAATTTAGGGTCGACCCGATGAAAAGTGCGACCTATAAAATGGGAACACATTACGGACGCAGTGTCAAATCGTTATTATTTTTTTAACTATCTCTGAATCTACGCGAGATACGAGAAAAACATAACACAGAAAAATTGTAGAGAATTTTCCCCGCAATTTTTAATTTCCATGTTATATAATAGTTTCAGCCGCTGTTTTCATTTAAAATTCGACCTGCCAAAAGGCGATCGAAAAGGTCCACATTTAGGGTTACAACAGGGAAGTTAAAGTGCACCGAAGTGTATTAAAACCCATTCAAAGGAAATTAGGTTCACGCATGTGTGAAAATTACAGATCCATGAGCTTGATAAGTAATGGTTGCAAAATTTTGCCATCGGTTATTTACGAAAGAATGGGAAATTAGAAGCTGACCTCGGCGAGGATCAGTTTGGATTTACGAAAAATGCAGGAACACGGGAGGCGATACGCACCTTACGACTCATTGTAGAGGATACTTTAGAGAAAGGCAAGCCTAAATTTCTGTCTTTTGTAGATGTGGCGAAAGCCTCTGACAATGTTGACTGGAATGTACTCCTTCAAATATTGAAGTTATGAGGTGTATAATAGAGGCAACACAAATTTATTTATAACTTGTACAACAGACAGCAATTATTAGAATCGAAGGACATGAAAGCGAAGTATCATTGAGAAGGGAGTGAGACAGTATTGTAGCCTTTCTTCATTGTTACTCAGTTCTTACACTGAGTAAGCTGTGAAGGAAAGCAAGGAGAAATTTGAAGAAGGGTTTAAAGTTCATGTAAAAAAATCAAAATTTTGAGGTGTGCCAATGACATTATAATTCTGTCAATGACAGAAAAGTACCTGGAGAAGCAACTAAATTGAATGGACAATGTGGTTCAAGGAGCGTATTGGTTGAACATTAACAAGAGCGAAACAAGGGTAAAGGAATGCAGACTAAGAAACCAGACCGTGCTGAAGGAATTAGATTAGGGAATGAAACATCAAAGGTAGTAGACGACATTTCTTTGACAGTAAATTAACAATTGATGGTCGCAGTACAGAGGATATAAAACGCAGAATGTCAGTGTGAAGTAAAGTTTTTCAAAAAAGAGGTATTTTTTAACATAGAATACTAGCTTAAACCCGCGGCTCCGCTCGCGTGTTGGTTGATTATGATAGATAATAGTGTGCTATGAGACTGGTTTTGAAGGATGGAATGAAATACAATACCTTCTTTAGAAACAAACATTTTTAATCAACATTATCAGGAAATTAAATAGTGTAGATCAAATCACACGTAAAAATGCACTCGTTTTGAAGAATCCAATCACGAAGTACAACAATAATGATTGAAATAATAGCATAGATCGATCACTTGATATAATGCTCGAAACGTCAAATCGATTGTTTTTAAAGAGATGTATTAAAAGAAATTTTTTACTGCTTTATTTATTTATTCTTATATTTCCTTATTCGTATGCTTATCCTTACGGAGAAAGAGCTGAAGACATTGTAGCACGCATAGACCAAAGATATGGTCTGTGGCATCACGTTTCGCTGTATGTAACCTCCTTGCTATTGAGTCGTAAACGTCATCGCTGGCCTTCAGTCCGATTTTTTTTAATAATTTGACGACTCTCATCCAACTATCTTCCACCCCCTTATAGCTATCGGCATGGAACTGCTATGGCCTACAACAGGACACTTCGGCCAACAATTACACACAAACCATACGTTTGCGTTCTGTAGTTTTCGCTGCAGAGCGAAATATTAACAAACACACATACGTAGAATTTTATATACACCGATAACTTTCCATCCCAATATACTCCACCCTTTTATCTTTACCAACCATCAAACAACAATGCAACCAACAAAACAATTTTCAAAGAGTAAATGTAATTTTCAAAGATTAATTATTGTTCCGCATTTCGCGTTATATTCTTCAGATTACTAAATATCAATCAGATCGCTATAAAACTGTGCCTAAAACCTTCCTCAGGTATAAATTAGTAACTGTACGAATATTTAAGTCTCTGCGTCTTGTCGTTCAGACGTGATAACCGTACACCGAACAGACATTCACATTAATATATAGAAATAAATACCTATCCGATCGCTATAAAACCACGCCTAAAGCCTTCCCCGGGCAGACATTAGTAACTGCACAAATTTTTAGCTCTGTATGTCTTGTGGTTCTGACGTGATAAATGTACAATGAAGAGACATTCACATTTATAGATATAGATTAAATGAATAGTAATAGTAACAAGGCTCTTGGGTGACGCCCTGATGCAGCTTACAAGTTGAGAGTGTTGCCCAGTAATCCTTTGCTAATCATTACTGAGGAGTCATTCTATGTCCTCCATTGTCCGGAACTTTTAGTGATCTGGCACTGAACTTCAGGACATGTCGCAATGCCAGGGAATGAACTTGAAACACGCTGGCCAGGCAGGCTACCAGTAAAACAGTTCTGGAGATCGTCTTACTGGTAACAGCTCTCCAATCGATATTACGCCACAAAGTATTTGGGCTCTTTTGTTCTGATTTGAACGACCTGACTGTGCGAAACACATTACATGCAATCACTGAAAATGTATGGATATGTCTACGCGGGCCATTCGCAGGGACTTCGTCTTTCTTTATCAACTCCACATTGACCATATCTGACATACTCACAGTCATTCGCTGCGTTGTGACGTCTCCCTTCATTGTCGCTATTGTTTGCGGTTGACAGTGGTCCACATCCTGTCCGACTGCCATGAGTTACCCTCTCAGGCGGAATTTTAAATTTAGTAATATGCTATTTGAGGTGCTAGGTGTTAATGCCCTACTATCTGATCCATTTTTATGTTTTGTCTACAAAGCGAGTTTTTATTAGTCAATCAAAGGGTAGATGCCATAACCTGATTTCCTTGATCCTCAGCAGTACTGCAATTTTATCGTCTCCTCCCGGATGTTTGATGTGTTGTTTCTGTCAATCGATTTTATGTTGTGTGTGGACTTTAGTCCCAGTTTTTAAGCTGGAGGTTTTAGAGTGTTGCTGATGGTGTGCCTCATATTTCTTTATCCGATCAAAAACACCATCTATTCCACTGTTTCAACTATTTTCCCCAACATCCTTTTCATCATCTGTGTTTGACACGTCCCAAACATGGTAAAGCCAAGATCGCTGGCATATAATTTTATTTGGACCACCGGTTTCAGTGGTCTCTGCCATCGTCATCTGGTACAAAAATTGCTTTACATAGCCGTCATCTTGTAATGTCAACAGTAGTTATGTAAAATAATTTAAAGTGCATGGGTGTACTATGTCACTGTAATAAATGTTTACATATCACAATACAGATGAACTGTTACTACGGAAATAAGAATTGCAGTCTAATGGACTAAAATGTACTTTTTAGTCTTTAATCTACCTTAACTTTAGGTTACCGGAGTGTATTTGAGTTTTAGGCTTTATCGATCATTCCAGAATTCGTCAGTTGTGTCAGAGTATAAAAGGCAGAATAACATATTTCTTGAGTCATATATACTTCACCTGTCAGAGGACTATACGTTAAACAGATAAGTTATAGTTTAAAATTACTGAGGAAAGATATCTGCTTCTTTGTCCAGATTGAACTTCAGATTATGAACGCCTTAAGCTATTAGCCGCTTAAAAGCAAACTTGGAATCATATTTAACTTGTTTCCAATTACACCAGTCGGCCTTTGAAGAAGATTTATAACCGTAATTAGAAAGTTTTCCCTCGGTTAGAGAGAGTTTATAGCCCTTTCATGCACTGAAAACGGAGCTGGTTTGTCGGTACAACAGAAAAGGTTTCACGCCAGTATTCTTCCGGTTGTTGCGGCTCACAGAGCTGAATGCAAGCTGCGAGAAAAGTTTTAAATGAATGTCGGCTGCGCGCAGCACACGTGATGACGAACGAACCTTAATTTAAGAGGAGAACCCGTCAGATGCAAATAAAAATATTACAGACCATGAGCAACTTCGTATTATGTGATCGGTCAAGGACGTAGAGTGTGAGGGTTGAGATTTGTTAAAGTGAATTTTAAACAGGCCACGTGTTTCATTTACTCTGGCCGGGTAGGCAAGTAAGTACCGAAGGTACCGTACGTTTGGACAGAAGATGTTGTCACAAGCATTAATAACAAACGTCAGTTTTGTAGGAAATAATTCTGTTGGTAACGCCATTTCTCACAACATAATGTGTACTCTGCTTCAAGTTCTGTTCGAGGTGCCCAGATGGAGCGGAATTATTTTTGGTTAAATTTTTTTCAGAAGCTATTGAGCACCTTCATTAGACCGGATATGATCATTATAAGTGAATTTTTTTCACAATAACGGCATTAGTTTTGCCATAGTGCCCTTATTTCCGAAAGGACGTCAAAATAAATGTTTTAGAATTTTAATCTGGTGAATCATTATTATTAAAATATCACTTGAAGTGAAATATGTACATCAAAAGTCTCAAACATTGAAGAATGTTCAAGAAATACAAAACCAACTACGACAAAGTCTTCTATATCTTTTGTATGAACCTCAACTTTGAAGCCGAATCCAACCACTTTGCTACCTATAATACAAACTGATCTGCAATGGGAGCAGGCTACTCAAGAAATAAAATATAACACTGTGCACGAATTCTGTTCTCGTCCTTCAGGAAGGACGTCAGCCCTATCTGGGTTTTATAGTCTAAATTAAGCTTTCAGTTGGGATGGTTTATGTAAATTCCCGTAATGGCATTTAATGGTGGTATTATTTAGATTTCTGGTAAGAAATCCTCGTTTTGGTTAAATCCCCAGGTTTACAATGAGTCCATAATATTGCTGACAAACCTACTCCTCTTCCATTAAACACTTCACTAGATTCGTGTGGATGGCTGTGTCTCTCTGCTTGCTTCTTTACTTGTCTAGTTTCACGGTTAATAGATCCAACCACTACAGTGAAAACATCGTAATTTCGTTTACGTATCAGTTTACCTCATAGCATTCGATACTACCTTACGTCTGTCATTAGATACCATTCATTACAATTTCTAGACTATATTATATGAGCCATTTTTGAAGTTAAATTCCGGTTATTCTTAGAAAACGCTATAAAACATGTAGCTGTTGACATGTGTTGGAGAAATAACGTGCCCCGAATACTTCTCAAGCCTATTTTTTTCCTACATTAACGTCTCATGATATGGTCTTAATAAAAATATTAATGGGATTAATAATAGTCCTAAGAATGTTCTGATTCAGTTAAATGATGTATTGAATATATTAGTTGATGAGTCAAATGTTAAAAATCAATTTGTTATTTTATTCAATTGATATATATAATTTTATTTGGTTTGTACGAGAAATAGTAAATGATTAAATAGTCGTTTATGGCGGGTTGTGATGTGTACATTAGACCTCGTCGTTTGTTTTAAATCGTATCTCGCAGTGTTTGCAACGTTTTAATGAAAACTTGAAATGTTAACTTCCAGTTACTCTCAGAAAACCCTATCTGATGTATAACTGTTGACATGCGTTAGAGAACATGCTCTGAATACTTCTCAAATCTATTTTTTTCTATATTAAGGAATCTTATATTAGTCGGTAGAACGGGTTTCATTTCGATTGTGGTGAGTTCTGCCGTGTACATTACACCCCGTCGTTTTATTTTAAACCGTATCTCGTAGTATTTGCGACATTTTTACCGAAGACTTGAAACGTTCATGCCTCTTTCTGGAAAATCTACCAGGATAATTTTTTTCTGTTTCTTCGGAAACAAATAATTGTAGAGATAGTATTCATGTGAAATGTGTCACGACTCTTGGAATTTACAAATGAGCACCGTATGTTTGTAGCTATTGATTTTTCGCCAATAAAAAACGAGTAATTGTACACACTTCACTTCATATTAAGTGGCAATGGACGTTCCAATCGTTTGTCGTGCAAGTCACTGCGAAACAGCATTTTTTCGGCTAGCGGATGTGTACCGATGAAGCTGCATATTGGTGTACTTTAGATGTCAACACACATCCTCTTTCCCGTCCATTGTGTAAACGGATGTTATTTTCCGAATTGCTGTGTTTCAATATTTGCGCTGGCGTCGTCTTTCGCTGTACGCAGTCATGCAGTTATTGTATATTAAGCTGCAATCCATGATTGTAATGTTCCAGTAGACAATATAACGGACAGAATGACTAACCATTAACATTTTTTACAACTTGAACGAACTTCAGAAATTGATTTTAATAGTTCGCAAATTCTCTACATCCACATGTTCGTAATATTCGTAAATTCACTTAGCATTGCTCTTTCGGATATTCAATTCACGTGACATTGACGGCTGCATGATTTTCAGACTACTCGTCGGCTTGTTGCAATACTCTTCCTCTCATCTTCCTTTGGCACTTCAGGCAGGTCGATACTACTTTCTCGACAGCAACGTCGTCATTATTTGCTTCCACCGTCTCATATCTGCCATATATTTGTTGGTATGCCAAAACTGAGTGATGCGAAGCAAGTAAACGTAGTTGCTTCAACTGTAAGTTATTTTATAACAACAACAATCCAGCGATCACAGGCCCAGCAGACCACGCGCTGCTTCCCCTAGCTTCCTCCATTCCCTCCTTTTTGCTCCCGGTTCCTCCAGGTGTCTTCAATCCCCAGGGCTGCCAGGTCCTTCCCCAGGTCGTCCACCCAGTGCTGCTTTGGTCGTCCAACAATTGGGCGTTTCGTGTTTGGTTTACCTTCTAGTGCCATTTTCACCTGTCCTCTTTCTGATATAAAGGCTACATCGCTGTCGCATCCAAGTCAGATTTCCTCATTCGTCATACTCCTCCCGTTATCTAAAATTGGTCCCCACATCATCCTCATTATTTTTCTTTCAAATATTACTAGTTTCTCCTTGCCCCGTTTAGTCAGGCTCCAAGTTTCTGAACCTACATTACCGCTGGGCATATCACCGTGTTATAGATTTTCATCTAAGTGTTCACAGAAGCTCATTGAGAGCCGAGTGTCTCTTTCAGGGAATTCATGCATTTCATTCCCCTGCTGTTGTTTCCTCGATGTCTATTCCTATCCCAAATATTTAAATTGGTGTACTCTCTTGCATCTCAGGGAAATTGTCTCCAGAAATTTTTCTTGCTCTTATCTTCTTTCTAAACGCATAAACTCTGTTTTATCCTCATTTGCTTTGAGCCCAACCTTCTCTGCATAGCTGTCCATTTGTTCGTACATTCCTTTCAACTCGTGCTTTGATTCACTTAGCAGGACTTTGTCTTCTGAATATGCGAGACAATTCTAGTTACTACCCACCTGTACTCCAGCCCATTCCTGTTGTTTTATTGGTAATTTTCTTTTCATGTTGTATTGTCATCTTAGTTTTCTCTAGCTTTGTTTTCTTACCCCTCAAAGCTGGCTCATGATCCAGCCAGAGCAGCGCAGCGGCCGTGTCTGTATCAGAGATATCGGAAATGAAGCTATAGGTTACACTTTACAGTTCTAAGTAACATACTGTCATACATTACACATTGCAAGGTACAGTGTTTAAAATTTCCTGACACTACTGTTCTAGAATGTACTCAATGATAGTAGTTCAGATCCACCTCCGGCCGTCAAGATTTTGGTTCTCCGTGATTTCCCTAAATCACTTCAGGCAAATGCAGTGATGGTTCCTTTCAAAGGGCACTACCGATTTCCTTCCACATCCTTACCCAAAATCTCGAGCATGAGCTCCGTCTCTAATGACCAGACTGTCGACGGGACGTTAAACCCTAAGCTTCCTTCCTTCCTTGTAGCTGACTGTGTCATCTTCGTATGTCTTTTGGCTTGCGCGGTGGTGGCGCCATCAGGCGGGGGAGAGCTTGGCCGACGACGGCTGGGCAGTCGGGCGTTCGCGGAGTGTCTTGGTGAGCTGTCATTCCTTTTTGATGCCTGGTGCCTGTTCGGATTATACGGCATGGTGAGATACTTCTACGTATAGAGAGTATGAGAAATTAAAAGCCTATGTGCTGGATGGAGATCGGCAACTGCGGTCTAAGCAAATTGTTGAAGTTGAATGACATTATACCCTGACGTAGAGGGATGCAGTCAGTTATACGGTACGTTAAAACGTCTGTGCTTTAAAAGGAAAAGCTGTGTGAAAAGTGTTCGCTGCCCTGTGAACGTAATTGATGTTACGTACAACCTATGAGTTGCGCTGAAAAGGAATTTAGAATTGTTAGTTATATAGCACGTTTTTGCGGCCCCGGTTGAGTGCAGTTTGTGTACTGAACAATAAGTAGTTTAAATGGTATTCCCGGTCTGACTGTTATTCATGGCAACACGATATAAGGTATGTCTACAACGAAGTTTCATAATCATCTCTCTGGCGTTTTCGTGCTTCTGAAAAGACCCTGTAACGAAGCGTGCTCCTCTCCCTTGGAGTTTATCTAACTCTTCTAACAACGCTTAGTAGTACGGATCCCACAGTGATGAGTAATACTCAAGCGTTGACGGAACGAGTGTTTCCTTTTTTATGGACTACTGTTCGAGAGTATTTTTCGACTGAATCTTTATGACATCTGTTTCACCAGATTGTTTTTTAAAAGGTCGTTCCATTTCAAATTGGTCCGTATGTCTATTCCCAGATGTTAGGTGGAGGAAACTTGTTTTCGTATTCGTCCTACAACAAAAACAGCAATGCGCAAAGTATACAATAACTACCACCACCATATCTTCAAAATTGCTCTTACAGAGAACCCGAAAAAATTCTGATCCTATGTAAAATCGGTAAGAGTATCTAGTCACTCGTTGATAATTCTGAAGTGGTGATAGAAGACAGCAAAATAAAGGCCGAAGTTTAAAATTTATCATTTAAGAAATCATTCACGTAGGAGGACCATACAGACATGGCTTCATTCGATGGTCCCACTAACTCTCACATGAAGGACATAGTAATAGGCATAGCTGATGCAGAGAAACAGCTGTCGCCACGTTCATGTGGGGTACCAATCCGGTTTTACAAAGAGCACTCGACGGCATTGGCTCCTTACTTAGCTCAAATTAATAGCGAATCTCTGATCCACCTTGTAGTACCAAGAGACGTAAAAAAGGCACAGATAACTTCCGTGTATAAGAAAGGCAAAAGAACGAGCCCACGAAATTACACACCTCTATCATTAAAATCAGTTTGTTATCAGTTTGTTGTAGAAATCTTATTCTCAGTTCTAATATAGTAAATTTTCTTGAGACACCAAATCTTCTTTCCATGCATCAGTACGGCGTTAGGAAGCATCGGTTGTGTGAAACCCACCTTTCTCTTTTCTCTCGTGACATCCTGTGCGCTATGGATGAAGGGCATTAAGCAGGCTGCATATTTCTCGACTTTTCGAAGGCGTTTGACGCGATACTGCACTACAAACTGCTAACCAATGTACGAGCGTATGCAATAGGTACCCAGATATGTGAGTAGCTCGAAGATTACGTAAGTAATAGAACCCAGTACGTTGTCCTCGGTAGCGAGTGTTCATCAGAGACTAGAGTATCGTCAGGAGTGCCCCAGGGACGTGTGATAGTACCAATATTTTTTCTGTCTATATGAACCTTCTGACGGACATAGTGAAGCTGTTTGCTGATGACAAGAGGGTGTCGTCACTGAAAGACTGTACAAAATTTCTAGGTGGTGTGAGGAATGGGAACTTAGAAAAATGTAAAGGTGATGCATATGAGTATGAGAAATAATTCCGCAATTTTCGACTACAGCTTTAGTAGTGTGCTGTTCGACAAAGTCGCGTCAATTAAGAACCTAGCCGTCAGGCTGCATAGCGATATCAAATGTAACGAGCATATGAGGATAATCATGGGGAAGACAAATGGTCGACTTCGCTATATTGGTAGAATTTTGGGAAGGTGAAACCTCATGTAAAACCATTGTACGACCCCGTCTTGAGTCTTGCTTAAGTGTTTGGGATAACCACCAGGTCGGTTTAAAAGAGGAGGTGGAGGCGGTTCAGAGGCGAGCGGCGAGGTTTGTATTTGGTAGATTCAATCAATGCGCTAGTGTTACTGAAATTCTTCGGGAGCTCTCAACTGGGTGTCACTGAAAGGGAGACGACGTTCTTATCGAGAAGCACTGTTGTAGAAATTTAGATTGCCGGAATGTGAGGCGGAGTGCAGAACGATTCTACCGCCGTCAACCTAAATTTCGCTGAAAGATCACAATATTAGAGATACTAGGGCTCATACGGATGCATACAAGTATTCGTTTTTCTCTCGTTCTATATGGACGTGGAACAGGAAACAAGTAGCTAGCAGTGCTACTCTCTAAGCCACGCGTCTTTGGGTGGATTGCGGAGTATGTATGTATGTATGTATGTATGGATGTAGATCGACTGATTACCTAATTAAGGATTTTTACTTCAACGTAAACTTACATTTGTTTATATTAATGGTGAATTGTCTTTGACGACACCATACGTCGATACATATCAGATGCTCCTAAATTTCGCTAACCTTTTCCAGTGTTGTGGCTTTTCGAGTACTACAGCATCATCCGCTAAAATCCGCATTGAAATTCTGATATTATCTTAGAGTTCATTAATGTATTATGTGAAAAGCAACGGTCCTTTAACACTCCTATGAGACACGCCAGAAATCGCTTACACATCTGGCATGCCGCTGTTAGCTAGAACCTCTTCAGTCCAGACACACAGTTTGTCTGATATTCCATATGCTCCCACATTGTTCATCAGGCGACGGTGCGGAATGCCTATAACGAAGTCAAGAAACACGGCATGTACTGAAAGCTTGTAGCTACTGCCCTTTGTGTCGCTTGGGAGAATACCACGAGCTGTGTTTCTCATGAAAGGAGCTTTCGGAAACCATGTTGATGAGATTTCCGTTCTTCAAAAATGTGTGTACGTGATATGGTGCCACATAAGAAGCCCTATGAAAGTCTAATCACATCATGTCCTCTTGTGTTTCGTACCACATCACGTACATACTTTCCACTGCTTTTTGTAATTGATCACCTGTATATTCTCGACACATTACGCCTCCGTTGTGCCATACAGAACGTCATCCCCTTGTCACTTATGTCGTGACAACTGCATTGTCAAGCTGTGGCACGTGCCTTGTCTTGCCATGACAATTTCAGTTGTAACGCGACAAATGACACGTTGACACGTTGTGATGCGGCATAAGACAACATGGTGATGTGACACTTATCGTATTATATTGTGGTCTATGATATATCAATCTAAGTGTATCACGGGATATGACAACGTGTTTAATGGATTGATACACGTATTTGTATCACAAAGCACCTCATATTGTGTAAAAGCATGATATGCAGTATTGCGTGCAATATTATGTAACGTTTCAAGTGAAGTAATGTAATGCGTATCACATCCTATAAGATTGCACATAGTGCATCTCTCATGTCATGTAATATGACACTGCATGACATTAAATTACTGCATGCATTAATCCCTACTCAGTGCTTCGTACCCTCAATTTTCTCCCTGTCTCAAAAATAAAGGACCTAAGACCGAACCCTGTGGCACCCCATCCTTAAGAGTCCCCCAATTTGAGAAATCGGGTGAAGTTTTGTCATTACCATGAAGCACTTATTTCAACTTTCTGAATTCTTCCAGTTAAGTATGAATTAAACCATTTGTGTACAACCCCAGTCAAACTATAATGATTAAGCTTATCTAGAAGAATTCCATGATTTACAGAATCAAAGTCCTTTGAAAGATCACAAAAAATACTAATTGGTGATGTCCGGTTATTCAGAGCATTTAATATTTGATCGGTGAAGACATATAAAGCATTTTATGATGAAAAGCCTTTCTGAAAACCAAACTGTCATTAGCTTAGTACTTTGATTTTACAAGTATGGGAGGCTACTTTTGAATACATCACTTTCTCAAAAATAGTAGATAAATCTACCAGAAGAGAGTTTGGGCGGTAGTCGATAACATCTGATGTTTCCCCTTTTTTGCAATGGTTTGACAATTGCATATTTCAGTCTATCAGGAAAAACACCTAGCTTCAAGGAGCTATTACATAAGAAACTGAGAATCCTACCTATCTCTGGGGAACAAGCTTTAAGTACCCTGCTGGAAATGCCATCAATGCCTGAAATTTACTTTTCAGTGAGTTTATTATTTTACTGATTTCAAGGGGAGAGGCTGATGGAAATACAATTGTATCAAACTATGTAGGTATGTCATAGTGGTATTTTCATAGTATCTCCTAAAGATTCGGACTCTTGGGAAAAGACCCTAGGAACATCACCGTATATCAGAGTTAAAATGAGGGTTTCAAGCAGCGTTGCCCATCCAAGGACGAAACTTTAAGCACGTTGCAGTAACCCAAGAATAATTTTGATGTTAGCGCACTTGAGAGCATCATTGCCAAATAAAGGGTTAAAATAATGTTTTCGTTCTTTGGCAGCTTCTGCTTTCGGAGAAGCATGCGCCGTGACACGAGGAAACCAAAGGCAGGCGTGGCTGGTTCCCGCCGGTGCTCTCCCCTCCCCTCCCCCTATGGCGAGAGTTTGAGGTCGGCGGGGGGCGAGGAAGCGAGCCGCGGCCGCCTCTGAACTCTGCGTCTAAAAGTCAACGCGCAGCACGCCTTCAGTTTCCGAGCCAGCGTGGGCCCAACTTTCTCGCGCAGGGAAATGACGCCGAAAGCCACGTGACGTGGCACTCCTAGTGAACTGCAGTTTTATGTATCAGTTCCCGGTTATTAGATTGGTAACTGCAACCCTCGCTACAGGATTGGCATTTACGTAAGGAAAACCACAGGAAGGGTGGCCCATCAACAGACGCCATTAGTTGCTTAGTTTAAAAAAGTAAGGTTTCTATTAACAAACACAAAATTTATAAATGGTTAACGTTCTTTCAACTCTGCACCACAGATTCACGGGTTATCCCAGTACAATATTACGCAACATAAGGCTTAAATATCAGATTAGATATAAACATTATTTTTACTCTAAGGGCCAGATTAACTATGTTAGTCGCAGAGTTGCTCAGGGGAATTTTTATTTTATTTGCAAGGTACACGCGATTAAAATGAACTCCACACCCAAACCAACAAAGTTTAATGCAGGCTAACTGGAGAGGTACCTTTGACTTCACGGCGTTATATCGCGCAGAACTACTTCAAAGAATACTGAACTATGAACTCGAGAACGAGCACGCCATTAGTGCCCTGTTGAGGGCAACATACGCCCCGAGCGCTATCAAGAGTGCCGTCGGAATTGCCGGCCAACGTATGTAAATCAAATCCACGGACCCACGCACTCAAATGTTCAAACGTTTGTAAAGCTTATGGGACTGAACTACGGGGTCATCAGTCCCTAAACTTACAAACTACTTACCAACTACTTACAAACTACGACGCCACAAATATCCATGCCCGAGGGGGGATTCGAACCCCCGACCGTAGTGGCCGTGCAGACCGTGACTGAAGCGCCTCAGTCTCCTCGGCCACTGCGGCCGGCACCTACGCACTCCTCTCATCAGAATTTACCTGTGAACATAAAAACACGGAACCAGAATCGGATTCCCCAACACAGAACAAGGCATTCAATACTCTGAACCAAAATTTAAAATCACGATTAGAAAAGAACAAGGTATGATGAATGAAAAATAATTATATATTTAGACGCCATTACAAACTGTTTCATAATTATTATTGTACTTCGCGCACCAGTTGTCAATAATAAAATATACCTGTCAACACGACATGTTTTGGGACGACATTATCCCATTATCAAGTTCTGTAAAACAAGGAAACATAGAATAATAATGGCAGCATTTACAAACGACTGTACCACAAATATTCCAATGAAACTAACCTCCTACCTACCATAATACTTATCTGCTGCTAGGAAGCATAGTTAAACACAATAGCTGTGTATGTTTATTGTAAAAAATAAAACTTTGCGCAGTACCACATGTTTCTCTGATGGCAGCTAGTTGTGTAGTAACGGACAGCTGATCTAACTTCAAAGATTGTTCCTATGTTTTACCGCTGTCATTGGTGGCCAAAGATATTCTAATCAAGATACCTAACATTATTCATAAAATCAATAATTAAATTAAAGGATATTTTAAACGGAAATACACTCCAAATTCTTAGTGAAGTTAAAAGCAGGAAGTCAATACTTAATACATGCACACACATCAGTGTTTCTCAAGGAGGAGGATGCTAAAATGTGCCCAGTAAAGTTTTTAGATAGATCTGTCTTTTCGTTGAGCATGCTGCTGGAATCCTCTCTCAAGGCACAAAGTTCTCAATTTCTTCTAGATTTGATAATAACCAACCTTTGTCCTTTGACTTTCAAGCTATCATTTATGGAGGCCAACGAACGTCGTTCAATTTTCAGGTGTTTTGCCACTGTAGATGAGCCATTCTGTCCATTATTGTGTTATTTAAACCGCACTTTAAATTCCTTCCCGTTTTTTCTATACACTTCATTTGACAATCATTATACTTTATTTGGTATACCCTCGCTTTCCCCATCCAGCTCTCACCTTCACCAATCTTATGCTTCAGCCTATGTTCTAAATTTATGTCTGTTCTAAAAGCAATTTTAATGTCTCTCTTTTTAAACAGTTTCGTCATTACTGGGAACATTTTAGCATCCTCCTCCTTGAGAAACAATGATGTGTGTGCCGAGCGGTCTAAAGCACCTCGCTGCGGAGCGCGCGGTTGCTCGCCGTGGGGGTTCGAGTCCTCCCTAGGGCATGGGTGTGTGTGTTTGTCCGTAGGTTAGTTTACCTAGGTTTAAGTAGTTTGTAAGCTACGGACTGATGACCACGCAGTTTGGTCCGATAGATTTACAGACATTTGAACATTTGAACATTTGATGTGTGTGCATGTATTAAGTATTGACTTCCTGCTTTTAACTTCACTAAGAATTTGGAGCGTATTTCCGTTTAAAAAATCCTTTAATTTAAGGACTGATTTTATGAATAATATTAGGTATCTTGATTAGAATATCTTTGGCCACCAATGACAGCGGTAAAACGTACGGACAATCTTTGAAGTTAGATAAGCTGTCCGTTACTGCACAACTTGCTGCCATCAGAGAAACATGTGGTAATGCGCAAAGTTGTATTTTTGACAATGTATATACACAGCTATTGTACTTAACGATGCTTCCTAGCAGCAGATAAGTATTGTGGTAGGTAGGTTAGTTTCATTGGAATATTTGTTGGTACAGTCGTTTGTAAATGGTGCCCTTATTATTCTATGTTTCCTTGTTTTACAGAACTTGTTAACGGGATAATGTCGTCCCGAAACATGTCGTGTTGACATATATATTTTATTACTGACAACTGGTGCGTGAAGTACAGGAAAAATAATTAATTACAGAAACTTCTGCGCAAAGTTAAATTTAAGCACCGTGTAAGTTAACCTGCAAACTAAACAACAGAAACAACCGGAATCCCAGCTTCCGTACCATTTAGTTAGAGTGCCGTTTTGTGACTCATCTAACGCAGGAGGTTTAACACTCTCATCAACCTACATAAGATAGTAGAACCACATAACTACAGGATAAAACGGTTCCTCGAGTACCACAACGGAGCTGTTGGCACCTTTAAACAACCAGCTGCTAGCATAATGAATTTCCTTCAAACGTATGACAGTCACTGCAAATCTATGAGGATTGTCTATAACTAGATACACGCACGACTGACATACCAACAGATTGATAAACAGAAGCGCCATCAGTGCACATGTTGCCACTCCCGAACATTTCCGTCTTCCTGCTCGTGTTCCTTTAAAACATACGCACACTCCCATAATGTGCGTTGACATGAGGCAATGCGTGCACTTAATAAGAGATAAACCGTAGCAACCAAATCAGCAGGCACCTACTTAGCCCCTGGCAACCGGAGAAAAAAATCACTATCGTCTAGTTCCGGCCGGCCGCGGTGGCCGAGGGGACTGAGGCGCTCCAGTCACGGTCTGCACGGCCACTACGGTCGGGGGTTCGAATCCCCCCTCGGGCATAGATATTTGTGCCGTCCTTAGTCTCAGCTAGTTCATAAGTAGTTTGTAAGCTTAGGGACCCCGTAGTTAAGTCCCATAGACTCTACAAACATTTGAACATTTACATTTGTCAAACTCCGACATTTACACTTCAAGCTGCTGAACAACAAAACCTCAAGACGTCAGCATGATCCGGCTGCAAGCCCGAAATGTGATGGCTCAATCAATACGCCGGGAAAACTTCAAGATACACAAAACCTACACAGATTAATATACAGGCATTTAGTAACCCGAACAAGGAGAGACACTCAATTTCCAGATCTGTCGGCAGGCGAACGAAGAAAACCATCACGATCCAGGGCTCCTGGTTTTTCCAACCCTGGTGCTCACTGAAGACTATTCCATCGTCATAACGGGCGCTCGACCGAAAACTAGAATCATACAACCAGGACAGCGCCAACGACACCCAAACTGTCAACTGCCCGTCACTGCACACAGCTCGTCCTCTCCAGCACGTGTCTGCTAAAGCCGTCGGCACTCGGAGCGTGTGTCTGAACGTGTGCGGTCAACATGCGGAGTCCAATGTGTGGCTGAGCGCTCGGAGACGTCGCGACTGTGCATACGAGACGTGTGTCTCAACGAGCTACATGCGATCGCAGCGCGCAAAACGACAGTTGCCGGCATCATCAGGTCCTGGAATTACACTGTTTACGAAATCAGAAGAGTATAATTTCTCCTTTACCTGCATAAATCGCTTATTTACGCGCTTGTACGTTATGTTCTGTAATGTAGGCCTACATAAGTAACACCAAAATATCTATGAACATAAGACTCTTATGAAAGTTGCGGGGGACTGATGACCATAGCAGATTTGTCCCCGTTAAACATTCAACCAATAACAACAACAACAATGAAAGTTGCATGTTATGGAAGTAAGTGCAGCGAATAATAAAAGTTTCATGACACTGTGCGATATGAAATTAGAAAAGGCCTTCACATGAGGCAAACACTACTGCAACAGTCTCGCTTTTCAGTAAAACTTAAAGGTCATGTTACTATTCAGTAGAAGAATGTTAAGAACGTGTAAAATGCAATACATGAAACAATAAAGTGCTTACTTTAAGTAAGGTGCAAACTGTCCTGTTCATAAAGCCAATCCAACAAACCCACTCCTCAGACGATTTGCACTTATCATCGAATATTATGCAGTATACTTCTACGAAATTTGTAGGAAAGTCTTTGGGTTTATCAAAAGACCAGAATAAAAGAATAAAAAAAAGTTATTCCAAAGGAGATTTAAACCAGCGCCATGAGACTTCTCCCACTCCACAGCCCACAACTGTGCTGGCTATGCTACAGTGACGAACTTATGCGTGACTCTTCAACAATAATATTACCCGTTTTGTAACTACTACTGGTAGATATGTTGGTTGTTAACATGTCGCTACAATATATGATGTAAAGAACGTGTTGACCGATCTACAGTAGCGGTTGTCTTGAAACGGCAGATTACTGCAATACGGAAATTTTTTAACCACATATAAAATGTTTTAAGTCATTTATCCTACAAATAGTACATCTAATGACCTGTTTTCGAGAGATTCTAAATTTTACTGTTACTTTTACTTGCTTTGAAATGTCATACATTCATAAGACCTAAGTTATATACATAAAACCCATGAAATACGACGGCCAATATGGCGTCTTCATCTCTCTGCGGAAAAGTGCAGTCCCCCTCTCCGGATAGCCACGTGGTTTGACGTCAGTGGCATTCTCCCACCTTATTGGTGATCGTTCAGACACACGTTGAGATTATCTGGCATGCTTGATACTGCCCTATAGAGTTGGGCAACACGATTCTTGTGATTAAATCCCACACTGTGAATCGATTCCTTCGCGATTCTTTAGTCTACTTTGGCACGATTCTTACTTCTACATCCTGTTCATAGATAGCAATACATGTCTGTGTCATGGATGTTGGACTCCAACTTTGTCAAATCTGTTGCTATGATTCGTTCACGATTCTTTCTGGTCTGCGACGCCACGAATGTTACAGAATGCCAAAAAGGTGACAATATGGGTATCGGATTTTTTAAATATTTATGCTGCATAAAGTTCAGACTTAAAATAATAATGAGGCGAAACCATTCGAATCAGCCCTAAAAAATTCTCGAGAAAATAGTCTTTGAAGTTTTGCAAGCGGATATAAATACATATTACACTACCAACTATTTCTGCTGTCATCACAGCTCATTTAGAAGCGTAGTAGGTTTAGTGAACGTAGGTCACTTATTTTGAATCCTGCTGTAACCTTATAAATTTTGTTTTAGTTCTGTTTGAATACTTCGGCCATTTAAACATAAATTGCAATAAATCTGTGGTAATTAACACATATCTAATCTTTATGAAATACTTATTATGCAAAATCAATTAGTTTAAGGAAACACGTCTATATAAATAAACTGTAAAAATAAAAATCCGTCTCTACATATTACATTTCTTTCGAGATACAAGAAATTCGCGTTTATTAAAATGTTTCTTTTTTGTAAAATCGGTTTCCTTCAGGAAAACTGAACATAAAAACCAAAATGGTAAAAACAGATTTTTGAGATGGTAAAATTAAGTTTTTACAAAAACTATAACTATGTAGATGAACTCAAAAAGCTTAAACCTCTCTAAACACAAAATATAATACAACTCGTTACAGCCATTTCCGGTATACGAGAAATATAAATGTGTATGATGTATAGTCGTATGTATTGCAGCTGTGTATTTCGCTGCGTTTTGTTTCTGTCATCTGTAATTCGTGAATAGTCTAATAGTTAACGGATCACGATCTTCGTTCTGTGCTTCCTTTGTTCACACGCTTTCTGGCTTTCGTAATCATTCGGCACGATTTGCCACTTGCTTTCGAATCCTGAATCTTTGGATCTTGCAATCGTCACCAGACACGATTCTTTTGAACGAAGATTCGTCCCCCTCTTGACTTCTCTCCGGCATTCGTAATCATTCGACACGATTTGGCATGATTCGGAAGTCGCCTTCGAATCATGAATCGTTGGAACTTGGAATCGTCGCGAGACAGACGATTGTGTTGAACGACGATTCGTCCGGATCACGATTCGATTCTTACGATTATTTATTTGTAATCGTTCAAAAGAACGACTCATTCATGAATCGAAACAACTCTACCGCCAGACACGTTGGGAAAGCCTCGCCAACTTGTGGTTGGCACGTTGTGACGTCAGAAGCTCGCTACGTTGGCTCCACTCGTTCGAATACACGCTTCGTGTGTCGAAGGCTTAACCAACTCCCTTCGACGTCCACGCGGCCCGAGTATACACACACACACACACAAACACACACACACACACACACAAAGATAACACGGAAATCAATGTCGATAGCCAAAACAAAACTGACACCAGTGGTCCCGAACATGCCAACCAGAACCTCACGGTTCAGTAACCGGCAACCTTCCGTCGTTGAGAGTTTTGAATTTATAAACGTCCATTCTCTTTCGGAGGAATTTCCAAGAACGGGGTCAAAATTACTCGTATAAGTGTCACGTGCACGAGATGTACAGTTGCTTGAAGAGTTTGGAACAAAGTAGGTATGGAGATTAGACGCGTGTGAGGGTGGAGGGAGAGCACTTGTCGGGCCGGGTTAACAGCGGCGCCCAGGCGGTGGGCGCGCTGTTAGGCGGCAGTCGCGCTTTGTGAATAGCCGAGTGCGCCGGAATGGGGGCACGTACGGGCCAGGCGAGTTTTACGAGCTGCTGGAGGCGGGGGCGGGGGAGGGGGCGGGGCGGGGGCCATTCAGCGCGCGAGTTTTCAAGGCGCGCACACGAGCCTGTTCTGAGAACCATATTTCTTGCACTCCACTGCGCCGTATGCGGCACTTCACGTGCTCACTGCGCCCAGAAACTCCTAACCTGTGCGAGAACTTACCCGCAAATGAAGCAACTGAAAATCCACGACAGCATTCAGTAAGTACTATAAAAATATCTATTTTTTTTCTTTTTTTAAATTTAAAGCATTTTGGTATCACTCATGATGGGAAAACAGCGTATTAGCACCGAATCCTCACCACACAAAATTTATAAATGGTAAACGTTCTTTCAACTCTGCACTATAGATTCACGGGTTATCCCATTTCAGTATTACGCCTTATAAGGCTTTTAATGTCACATTGGAGATTAACACTTTTCTTCCTCTAAGGTGCAAGTTAACTATGTCAATCGCAGAGTTGCCCAGGGGAATTTTTATTTATTTATATATTTATTTTTCACTTGTAAGACACACACGATTAAAATAAACTTTACACTAAACCAACAAAGTTTAATGCAGGCAAAGGGGAGAGGGACATTTGACTTCACGGCGTTCTGCCGCACAGTACTACTTCAATTTTTGTTCAGTGATGCGGACTTGTTTTGTTATAGGCTTCAGTCCGCAGGCTGTTTGATGCAGCTCTCCACACCTATTTATCCTGTGCGATCCTGTTTACCTCCTAATACAATCTTGCCCTTTATAGGGTTGCACAGGATAGAGTAGTGTGAACTGTATTCGTATCCCGAATTCCTTCTTCGATTTTTACTCTCCATCAATCTTTCAGCAGGTTGGGGCTCAACCTCATTTTCATCGTAAAGTTGGTGTGTACTTGAACACTGAGCTGCCGCATCATCCGTACTACAGAAGGGGAAAGCTGTTTCATGAAATGGCCTCTCCGATCACCAGATTTTACTCCGTGAAAGTTTTTCCTGCGTTGACTAAGGATCTGGTGTAAATGCCTCCTCCACCACGTGATTTAGCAGAGCTCCGGGAGAGAATACGGGAAGCGACTGCCACAGCCGACGATGCCATGCTGGGACGGGTGTAGCAAGAATTCGATTACCGTATTGACGTCTGCCGGGTCACTCGTGGTTCCCACATCAAATGTTAATAAAAAATAAAAAAAATACCTTCCGAATTACTCTTCAAAATGCAATATGTATGACATCTGGTCAATGTTTAATTCTTGTGCAATAAATAATTGATAGTGTTCCGTACTTTATGTACACTCACTATTGGTAAAGCTGTTGTTTCGTTTCATCCGTGGATAACATCAAACAAAAGTGTCTAAATGTGGCAACATCAGCTGGACAGGGTCGGCCTGCAGACTGGAGATCAGACAGGTTTTCTCACTCTTGTGGTAACAAGCTTGTAGTTGAGCACAGCTCGGGACCCAGCCATCGGGATGTTGGAGCAGGCAGGCACCGAAGAAAACATTAGCGTGAAAGGCGTTGTCGCGAGCACCAGTGACGTCACCGGAAGCAGCGCAGCTATTTAAGGACTGTACCAGCAATGATTCGACGGTCACCACTTGACAATGGCCGAACAGATCTTGAAGGTAACCTAGGAATTCACAACACTGTGAAAAGCGAGATAATTTTATCAGTAAGACCCGCCGAGAAACTGTTCGTTCATAATTTGCTTCATTTATTGAACACTTCCCTGCTACAAGTAGTTTCAGGTTTTCAGCAGAGTCACTACATTAAGAACACATAGAAATTCGATGAATACCGTACTTATCATCGGAAACAAACCATAATCCTCATTCTCATAATTTATATTGTATACTTCTTCTTCTTGTTGTGGTAATACGCCTTGTTCCATTAGAGTTACAAGCAACCCATGGAGAAGGGTTTGACCATTCTCTACAGCTGTTTATCGATAAACACCTTTTCTTGAACTTTTTGATATTCCCTGAGCGTTCACGATGCACAATTGTCCATTGATTATGTACGTAGTCGATGCACTATCTTTCACGATGTTTAAGTAATAAAAAGAATACAAGGACTGATCGTTCATTGAGGGATTACAACCCAATCACCTAATTTCAGTTAAATTTTCAGTACTGGAGCAGTAACTCAAAATTTTAGGTGTCCACAGTGACACACAATTGCGGTTTCGGGGAAGTGCACTATTCGTATAGGGATCAATTTGTCAAGAATATTAGTTACATATCGCACATTTTTAGCATTTTGAAGATAGTCTGAACATCCTATAAGACTCGATAGTGGTTTCAGTTCCCACACTTAGTCCGAATCTAGAGTGGTTAATATAGAGCTTGGCAGTGTGCAATTGCTGCCGGCTCCTCATTGCCCACCCGAGTGTAAATACGTGCATCCCAACTGTTTGAGTGTACGCCTATACATGTGATGATCTGCGAAAGTTTTTCTAAATGTTTGCAAATTGTCAGACTGCTCCTTGAGTACTCGGGTACCAGTCTGGTGTTCACGTAAAGTAATTTGAAAAACCGGTATTCCACATTGCGGCTGGCAGGGTGCTTGAGATGGTTTTTCTCACTGTTGTTGAAAATGTAATGATACACAGACGTCAATGGGTTACGTACAGTCAGTCGTATGATAGTGATATCTTGTTACTTTGTTTCTGTCTATTAAAATGTCATTTTTGGTAGAAAGCATAGTTTTGAATTAAAGTGACTCAAAAAACTGCGTTGAAACAGAGGATGACACATAAAAGGTCGAAATATTAAATATGCTTTTCGAAAGCACATAAGACTATTGCACTGTAGTTAATCCGCTAACCACAAATTGGTAGATATTAAAAACAAAGTCAGATGGATTGCAAATCAATTGTAATTGCTCATCAGAGGACAGGTCGCTGGACCTGATTGGATTACCAATTCGATTTTACGTAGAGTATAGGAAGGAACTTTTCTTCCTTCTAGAGGTCTCTAGAGAAGCGAAGCGTTCATACGTATTAGAAAGTCCTTTTCGTTTTCAAGAAGGGTCGTCGATCCGATGCAAAAAAGCGTAGGCCCATATCTCTGAAACCAGTGAGTATCAAAATTTTGGAACATCAATTATGTTTGAATATTGCGGCATTTCTGGAGACTGGAGCTCTCCTTTGTGGGATCAACGTGGTTTTCAAAGGCAACATTAATGTGAAACCCAGTTTACGCGATTCATGCACGAGATCCTGAGGGAAGTACATAATCGCCGGTAGATGCCGTGTTCTTGATTTTTGAAAAGCGATAGACGCCGTTCCCTACCGTCGCCTGATGATCAAAGTGCGAGGATATGGAATATCAAACCAGCTATGTGAGTACTGAGGAGTCTCTAGCTAACAGAACACAGCGTGTCATCTCAACGGAAAGAAGTCTTCGGACGTAGAAGTGATTTCAGGCGTGCCCCAGGGGACTGTTTTAACACCGTTGCTTCTAACAGTTTATTAATGACTTCGTCTAAATTTCTATGATGATTTTGTAATTTATCTATGTGTCGCAACAGTGGTAAAGGGCAGGGAAATGGAGGATGTTATGCACCATACCGACGCATCGTGCAGGGAATGGCAATTGATCCTCAACATAAACAAGTGTAAAAGTGTAAAGTGCTGCGTTAATATAGAAAGGAAGAACCTTTGTAACTATTCAACAGCAGGGAAAACACTTGAAGCAGTTACTTCCACAATATATGTGGAAGTGGACAAAAAGAGGGATTTGAAATGCAACGACCCCAATAAATTAATGGCTAGGCAGATGCCAGACAGATATTCATAGGAGAATCTTTAGAAAGTGTTGTTGGTCAACTCAGAAAGTAGGTTAAAGAAATACTTGTTCTGCTAGCGCATGATTATTGCTGGGGATCCAAACTTCCGAGAGCATACGTTTCTCGAAGAGTCCAACATACATCACGCAAAATGCCCACAGGGGAAAGATTAAAGGTATTAGGGTCCACACGGACACATGGAGGCTTACCGCCAATCGCTTTTCTGCGCAACTTCAGTACCGGCTTACGAAGTAGTGACATATTTTTTGTCATTATTGTTATTTTCATGCCCTTCTGAGCAGGTTGGCGGCATCATCTTACGCCGCTCTTCAGCCTAGGGAAAATTTGTGTTTGACAATTAGCATAGCCGGCCGCGGTGGCCGAGGGGACTGAGGCGCTTCAGTCACGGTCTGCATTGCCACTACGGTCGGGGGTTCGAATCCCCCCTCGGGAATGCATATTTTTGCCGTCCTAGTTCGTAAGTAGTTTGTAAGTTTAGGGACTGATGACCTCGTAGTTAAGTCCCATAAGCTTTACAAACATTTGAACATTTGAATCAATTAGCATATTCGGTTTAAAACAGGATAAGTGTAACACGAATTTTAAAATGTGAACAGGTAATAAAATTGGCGAATTAAAAGGCAAATTGTAGTTTTTATTTATGACAGTTAGCTGACATAACTTTTTGATTAATATGGTTGTATCTATTTTAAATGATTCTGACAAAGTTCAAATGTATGTTCTTTTGTTTACTGTTCACTATTGTTTACTAAATGATTTATCCAATAGAATTAACTTATTTAATCACAGTTGTAAGTTTTTTTATATTCACACCAAACAAAAAGATCTGCTATCAATATTATCACTAGTCATTTACATCGGATAATAGCACAAACACTACTATGTTGCTCATAGTTTCACATCTTTTATTGTTTGACGATTAGCTCAATATGATATGTAGTCACAATTTTCTTTACCTTATTATTTGATCCCACGATTTTGCTTTCATAATCGACTGATGTACACTGGATGTTTTATTTATTTCTGTAATGTATAGGTGCAAATTGCAAGGTATTTTATAACAACACAGCTGCATTGTTTTACAAGTGTACATGTCATGCTTGCTTTTATTATGTTGACAAACATAACCATCACATTGTTTACATCATCCATGTGTACCAGTGAAGACCAAAGACTGTCGTAGACATATCACAGCTGTACAAAGAGATCCAATGTAAGCATGTTTGTTATCTTTAGTTTAAAAATTTTATTACCTCATGTAATAAAAGTGTGCTTCAGTTTGTAACGATTAGTCACTGGCAAACATATAGAAAGTGAAGCACGATGACAAATATTTATATCAAAGTTTCTCGTATTGTAACATGTCATAATAATCAACGGGTAAGCTCTGTAAGTATCTCTATATGTAATTTGCCATTATACCCCATCAATGATGTATGTAATTGATAATTAATGCACTTGATAACTTTTGCCTATATCAGGCTAGTGCTTGATAATGGTTTATTAACCCATACCGGTAGATTTGAGCTAATAAATTACGCAGTAGTGATCAATATGACATTCTGCCAAAAGGTAAGGAAATGGAGGCTTTAAAAACATACATAGAATTAAAACTGCCACGTTGACTAAAACACAGACGTTACACATAAAACAGCGACGAGAACGAAGATACTGATAAAAAAAGATATTGTTCTGCCTGTTCGGCGGTCTCTGCAGTCTTAAAACCATATACGCCACTTGACACTGACACAACACCGAACACGGTGCCATTATGGACGTAGATATCGGAAAAAAAACCAATGATGTTCAAATATAGAATTAGTAGTGAGCGTCTTGATGCAGTTGCGTCGTTCTCATATCAAGAAGTAACATTTCAACGCGATATGAAAAGGAACGAACGTGTAAGGACAGTTGTGAGTAAGGCGGACAGCCGACATCGGTTTATTGCGAGAATTTTGGAAAGATTTACTTCATCTGTAAAAGGAGACCGCATATAAAACGCTTGTACGATCACGTCTTGAGTTTTCCTTAAGTGTTTGGGACCCGCAGCAGATCAGTTCAAAGAAAGACATACTAGAAGCAGTACAGAGGCGAGCAGCTAGGTTCATTACTTGTTGGTTCGACCAATGTGCGAGTGTCACGGAAATGCTCCGGGAACTCAATTGGGGATAACTGGAGGACAGATGACGTTCTTTTGGTGAATATCTGTTGAGGAAATTTGGAGGGCCGAAATTTGAAGCTGAGTGCAGAACGATCTTCCTGCCACCTACTTACATTTCAAGTAATGATCACAAAGACAAAAGAAATTAAGGCTCATGCAGAGGCATATATACATTCTTTTCCCCTCGTTATACAAAGTGGTCGGAATTTCCCGTTACAAACTTCTAGGACTTGTAGAGGGTAGTCAGTACATAACATTTTGAATAGGAACCCATGTCCGGAAACATATCGCTTCCGTTCTACGACAGTTTCAATTCAGATGTGTAACTCGTCAATGTCTGCTTAGTGACAGAGAAACGTCTCAGAGTTCCCTGTCCTAGTATTCAACAGGGTAGACTTAGTCTACTACGACACGTATTGGACCCGTTCTTGGAAAATGTGCCAGTGAATGCACATCCGTCAGGAAATTTGGTTCCAGCATGATGGTGCACCAACCAGCTCACATTTCACTGGCTGTCCGGAGACAACTCAACAGACGATTTGGTGAAAGGTTGATAGGCGGTGGTAGTCCAACCGCGTGGCTGCGCCGCCACTTCTTGTCATATGAAGAGCCTAATTTATGAGACACCTCTAGAGACAGAGGAAGATCTGCTGGCACGAGTTCTTTCCGTTGCATAAGACACTGATGAACACCAGATGGGATGGAGACAGTGTACCAGAACATGCTTCGGAGGTACAGTGTGTGTAACAACGTTGGTGGTCGCCACATCGAGCTGCCTGTTGTAATGCATCAGTATGTTGCAGTTGGTGCCGTAGACGCTGGGTTCTTGTTGTTGTCAACTAATGAAAACCATAAACGTCGACCACTGTACTTAACAAGAGCCTTGTTTTATCACTAAAACTAGCAAATGAGGTGGTGGGGATGGAGAGCGAGTAGACTCACTCTGAGGGAAGGTTCACTAACTAGCTTACAACCAAAGGGTGTGGAAACCTCTTTGGTAGGATCACCACCTATCAGTACTGAGACAGAGAGAACGATGCAATGTGAGCTATCACTCCCCACATTCAGACAGCCATAAATTCTCGCACATCCGCTTAAAAGAAAAAGAACTGCACATTCTGACAGGGACAGTGGCGTAGCGGAGAAGCCGTACTTAAGCGACATTAATTAATATAATAATAAATTATTAACATAACAGAATAAGAAAAACCTTTCAATAGTGACTAATATCTTAACACGTGAAATAAAATGTTATTTCTCAATCCTTGAAAAGAGTGGGGTTCAAGTTTTAACAAAATGGTAATCTAGCGACAATAAATAAATTATAACTTTATAGAAATATACAAAAAATATATGGAAGACGCCAGACGGTCGTCTTTCAACCATAAGGTGTAAATTGTAACTAAATGCGTAAATAATAACGGAACGATTCATTATTATTTTCAAATTGATTGCAACATTGTAAGGTATCAC
This sequence comes from Locusta migratoria, assembly GCA_026315105.1. NCBI lineage: Eukaryota > Metazoa > Arthropoda > Insecta > Orthoptera > Acrididae > Locusta > Locusta migratoria. Next base: position 435,171,533 of record CM048747.1, read on the forward strand.
GCCTAATTACATTCATCAAGTAGGAGTGGATGATATAATCATCTGAATTGAAACCGTCGTGGAACGGAAACGATACCCTCTACAAGTCCCAAGAGTTTGTAACGGGAATTTCGGACCACCTTGTATTTTGGAATGAAATAGAAAAGGAAATGTCTAGTTGCGGTACGGTGTACCCTCCGCCACGCATTTCACGGTGCATTGCGGAGTATATATGTAGATGTTTCGCGCGGTTGAGAGAGTTCCTGTACATAGTTGTCCCGTGTTAGAGTAATATTATTTTTCGAGGGTAAGCCTTTGTTGGGTTACCCTTGTTACCCTTATTTCCATTCGAAACTGTATCAAGCTCGTGGGCGCCGCTGGAGTAGACTCTTTCCGCGCTGGCAGGATATCGGCGAGCAGCGCAGCCTGCTGGGCATTACGCAGTGTTGGGCACGGTTCGCCTCCCACTGGACGCGGCGAACTTGTCTCGCCGAGTGCTTGTCCCTCCACCCCCCCTCCCACCCCACGCTTCCACAGCTTAGCGCTGGCCGCGTAATTGTTCTGCCCTCCCCCCTCCCCCTGCCACAGCTTTGGAGAACACGGAACTTAATTTTCTTTACGACCTCACGGCCAATCCAGAGACCCAATTTAGAAAATCCCTCGAGTTTTCCCGAATTAATTTCCAACTATTCTCACAGAGTGAGTTCTGAAAGAGGAAGGCAGTGCGTGTCTTTTACGATTTTCAGGAAGTGCAAATTACTCCTGCAGAATGCTTTGGACGGGTCGCCGCTCCGGAGTACTCGCCAGGTGATGTTTTACGAGTTTCTGGGCCATATTCAACGCCAGAGTGCTACATGAAATACCGGGCCGTCACAAAGAGCCGAGTGTTCCGCAGTGGTGCCCACCTCTTGCAGAAATCAAGTTATCTTGTATCACTGCTTTAATGTTTCTCATAACAGAAGGAACTTGAGACAGACGACCGTTATATTATCCTGTTTCATCAAGTAACTTAGTTTTAATTTTATTGCAATACAGACATAATTTCAGTACTCTTCAATACTTTCACCCCGTTTTAATTATTACACGCTCTTTCCGTCCCAATTTTATGACTTTCTGGATCTGTAATGCTTTGAGATATATATATTTCGTCTTCTTCAACTGTTTACTGCCGCGGAGGAGTAGCCGAGCGGTCTAAAGCGTCTCGCTGCGGAGCGCGCGGTTACTCGCCGTCGGAGGTTCGAGTCCTCCCTGGGGCACGCGTATGTGTATTGTCCTTAGGTTAGTTTACCTTAGTTTAAGTAGTTTGTAAGCTACGGACTGATGACCACCCAGTTTGGTGCGATAGATTTACAAACATTTGAACATTTTTGAACTGTTTACTGCAGGAGAGATTCCATAACGCTGCAGCATACCTGAAAATTTAAAATCGGGATAGTGACATACTTAATCACTAGTGGTACCTGTTTATCCTTACATCGCAAAATATAAAATAATGAGATATATAACGGTAATCCACGATTAGTGACAGAAAATAAATGTTTTACGGATCTGTTAATATCTTCTCGGCAATAGGGGGCCTAAGGATGTATATTTCATTGTTCTTTAGGTGAAGAACTTACAAAAATAGTTATTAGCCCATGTATTAGTCGATGTTATGCCCCACTATTTACAACTACTTGGCTAGTCAAGCGATGTGGCAGTAGTATATAACTGCATCAATTCCAAGGAACTCGGGTCAGCAGAAGTGGTTACGAAGTGCTGTATTTCGCGTAATGTAAATATAGTGCCAGTAGCGAGACGCAGAGGTATACAGAATTGTATAACATTCGGCAAGAAAGTGTTCTGCCCTGTACTTTTCTCTGGCTAAAGCAACCGTGTTTGTCTGTGGTGGTCAAGATATGGACATAGAATAGTTCAAATTCGACGTCCAATGTAAAATTTCCCGCGGTGAGAGGGGATTTTGTACACACTAGCCTTGCTCAAACCTAAATCGTTACTGCGGCTAGTGGAGAAAAACCAAACTGATGTCACATCTTTTCAAAAATCTTCCTGTGTGTGAAGATGCGTTAACAAATAAGGTAGGAAATCCAGCGATATGCAAGTTCGCAGGACGCCAGTGTGCTCATATGACAGTAGGTAGCAGTCTTGTGCGTGGGTTTATTGTAACAAGCTGTGTCTCAATGTCCTATCATCATTTCTGTAAACCAAGAATCGACAAATAGAAGTTTTCCTTTCACCCTGAATCATGTATTTATTGCTGGGGTGGATTAAATTCGAGTAATTAAAAAAACAAAAATCCTGCACGGTGTAATGTCCTCAAAGTAAAGCGTAAATAAATTGACGACTATGGAGGATAATGGGTTCCCCATAGCCAATCTATTGGATGGATCTAAATATTTCTGACGCACGTTTTATTTAACAAGAATGCAACGCTATTATCAGCACATCGTTCTTCTTAGTCACGACACTACACAGGTGTGTCGTTTTAAAATAGATTTTCCCAAAATGTTTCTACAAATATGGGACTTAACTACTCTGGTCATCAGCCATGTAGGAATATGGAGCCAACTGGCTCTAGAGGCGACCACAATTGTATAAATTATTTTGGTGCAGAATTTTGTCCCTTAAATGTTCGATGGGATGTATGTGCGCGGGGCACATCATTCGGTGGGTTTGTTTAAAATGTCTTTCACACCAGTCTTGACACATACCTTACTCTGCAATCTTGTAATGACACCATACTAGAATGAGGGTTTTTTTTTCTTTGCGCAGATTTGGCTTAAATTGTTATTTGATGCTATTTGGAGACCTTTCGCGGTATTTACCGTCATTCTACGCACGGTTTATGTTTAAACCAGAAAACTGCAAACTTTTTTATATTCTGATAATTCTGGTCATATCTTATTGTAGGTACTTTCGATGGTCTCTGAGACATATGCTAGGACATCAACGCGAGTGAAGCCGCAAGTAAAAGGTTGTTGAAATAATGTTCGGTTGTAACTGTAGTAGACAAAATGATCATGGCAAGGAGTATACCTTTCAAAGAATCATTGATAACATGTGTTTGAAGAAAGTATTTGAAGTGTGAATCGTATTTGAGAACAGTATCATGCTGTTAAAAGATGTTCTGTTTCTGAGACTGATAAAGGCCTCAGTTATGTGTGTATGTGGGGCGTGGGAGGGCCGGAATAACATGAAAAGTACTGTTTGGTCAGAGCAAATATCAGCAATATTTGCTTCTAGTTAGCGCCGAGCAAGTACATCGCACTAGACACGTCGAGAAGTGTATGTTCGAACACTTTCAAAGGCATTCCACAGTTATTAGTGATTTGGTTCGCATTAATTTTTTGTGACGCTTACTGTCTTCAACAAGAGTCTCTCAGTTTTACTTTGAAGAACAAGAACTAAATATATAGGTTAAGAAATGACATAAAGAAAAAAGATAGGTTGAACTTTAAATTGCGTTTCCTGAAAAGTTTGTTTTTTAATGTTAATGTACCTTTCCTCTTCATTCTTTGAATGCTATAATTATGAAATTTTGTACACATATTTCTGTAAACCTAATAACCGTTGTCTCAAGAGCAAGTATGAAAACCTGATTGCAGGCTGACATATGGGGCAAATAACTTGGAATTTTGCATGAATTTAAAATTATACTTATGAAATTATCATTAAAAATTATGAAAATTCTCCGTTTTGACTATTCCAAAAACCTCAGGAGACAAGTTTACAATACATAAAGAGATGAAACAGAGGAAATTGGTGCTTTTTTATTTTAGTTCTGACGAAATGACAACAATATTTTAATTTATAATCTCACAATGGTAAAATAGTATTTCCAATTTTTACTTTTAAATTATAAAACAACCTATCAAATTGCTCTCTATGTTTCTATATGCTACATAAGTGACCACATTTAATGTACTTTTAAATCTTTAAATTTTTAGACCTGATTATATAATCAATTTCGTTTGTTGCGTATTGAAATCCATTGTTGTATAACTTCCGTTAGGACTTATACCCGATTGGCCAACATTTGAATTAGAGGGTGGAGCATCCAGGAACGACTGGACCTACTCCAGCTTCAGCTGAAAACAACCGGTAGCCAACATTATGGGTGTATTTTATTGTTATTTTAAATACTACTTTGCGAATAATTTTCCGTCTAATATTATATGGCATTAGAGTTGTGGTCTGAAGATGGTCATGCAAGTGACCGAAACAGGTACCAGGGCAATAAATAAAGGAATGGGGATCTAGATTGCCTTGTTATAGGAACTAATTATGAAGTTTTGCTAAGTTGCGCCTGCATCCCAAGATGACTGGATTATGATATAGGTATCTAATTCTGAATTTGGAAGTGGGTTCAATTTTTTTTTAAAATTGGTGTCATGTGATGGTGTCAGGGAATGGTGCAGCGTTTAACTGCGTAAATCGATTTAAGAAAGGAATAAAAAGAGTTATATTTGTCAGGAATACAAGGAGCCCAACTAGTTGTGTTCAGAGATAGTTACTTTTGCTTAACAGGCTGTTATTCAAGACAATATAGGATTGAATGAAATAAATAACAGGCTTTTACAGTACTGGTAGCTCTTAAAAACGAGATACTTTAGGCAGTACTGGTGGACAGGAAGTTCAAAAAGTTTCATTTTATGATTGTGTAAAATAACTGTTGGAGGCACGAGATCAGTTGCCTCACTGCAGTTAGAATTTTTGTTTATTAAATTAATATTAGCAATTTGTAACACAGAATTTAAAGGTCATCTGCTTTACAAATAGGTATAACACCTGAAAGGGGTTTGCAGAATTGTGTATAGTTCCACATATGAGTGACACATAGGCACACGGGATGCACATTGTGAATATGAATCCAGTGTCGATAGATGCTGACTTTTGAGAAGTTGACGCTACTGTAAGGTATTTCGCTTACAGCATTAAGAATACTAATATTCGACCTTGATACCCTAATGATAATGTTAGATGCACTTAGTTAAGATAGAGTAATGGCATATTTCGTGTTGTTAAAGGAATTTGATAGTGACTGGTTGCTGTATTCACAAGGTAAGACGATGGTTTACTGCTGTGTATCTGATGAGATATTTCATTTTCATAGTGAATTTTTAACATTAGCTGTTTCATACAGTCATGTTTCATTTTTTGAGGCTATAAAATATCTAAATATTGGTGAATACAGCAGGCACTCAAGCATAGACTTAAAGTGTTGTGAAACTCTCCAAAATTATTTGTAAAAAAATTTCACCATCGTAGAATATGCTGAGGAAGTGCCAAAAATCGTGTCTGACCATAAATTCCGCTCATATGCTCCACTTAGAACGCTAAAAAACTAAATTCGGTTTAGTTAAGATTAAGAAACTCTGTTAACGTTTTTCTACACCGTATGTGTATTAAATTTACACACAACCAATAGTTGAATATTCACAGAGTATGAAGTAGTTTGTTAGTTATATATTTAAATGAGATATAGTTTTCGCGACTTTACTCGAATGAATACACCATCTAATCAAAATGGTGTTTCACACATTTAAAGAACGCAAAGAGGCTCTCTTAAATTTGTCCGCTGTTCGCGGCTGTCCGCTTACGTGATTATAGGGGCTTGGTCCAGGTGAGCGGTTGGAACAGACCGTCAAAGATTCTGAGGTATTCACTCTCTTTACATGGCGTAACGCATTTCATTTATTTTTATATATAAACGTCAGGTAGCACATGTTAAGTCTCTACTTTTTTTTTTATATATCTCAAAAGGAAACAACGGATGGATGTAAGTGATCGACAAAAAAATTTCGTAACTTTGAACTAAAAGTAACATGAATTGCCTCGTATAATATACTTCCTTATTCAAGTTATCATTCAAGTGATGCACGAATTATTAACAAATGTGGGAAAAATTCTGAAATGCGGCTTACACACTAAATAAGAATATTTTTGAAATGAAGAATCCATTAGGAGCAGTTTGCACTACGCCCATAAAATGTTAAAAATTTCCAGAAAATTGAGCATTGGTCGTTAATTTGTTTACTTATTATTACAGATCGATTTAGGCTATTGAATAGCCATCTTCAGTGTAACTTGCACAATCGGCATAAAATATTACTGATTTTTACAGATCCAGCCACAGGACTACAAACAGATACAATGATGTTATCTAGAATGCAAAATCCACATCATTTGTATCTGCTTTTAGCTATGCCTTGTGGCTGGATCAGTAACATCACTAATGTTTCTAGTCGATTGTAAGTTGCACTGAAGATGGCTATTCACTATCCGAAATCTATCTGTAATAATAAGTAAACAAATTTACGACCAATGCTGAATTTTCTTTGGATAAGAATATTTGTTTTTATCAAATACCAAGAAGTGTTGACATTACTTTTTTTGCAAAAATGAAAAAAGTATTCATGTGGATTGGAGTGATCACTGTGTAACTTCAGAGTCCTTTCTTGAGATTTGCCTTTTGTATGGAACTTCCGGATCATTTTGGACATAGAGGCTCCTTGCATTTATTGCAGATATACCTTGTCTCTTTTCTGTGAAGCTGAGGAAGTTCAAGAACTCTCGGTGCACATCACGCTCGCCATCTTGACCCGCTAGTGCCTTCGGGTGAAAAATTGACTCCTGTCAGTTCAGCTTGCGACATGGCCAGTACAGCATCTGTCGGTAAGGTCGCCTGTAGTGGACTCCATGCACTTTCAACTTGACAAATGATCTAGGGTACCCAGAAATGCTCCCAATAATAGCCGTCCATACAGTAGATGCAGTGCGCCGCAGAGATGTATCGACTATAGATAATCTGATAAATTTCGAGGAAATAAGTAAAGAAAAAATCAATGTTTTTTCTACAGCTAAAAGTACTTGTGTTTAATAATAAGTTACGAACTACAACAATAAGGTTCAACTTTCGAAATTTTTATTTAAAAAACTGTCAAAGCATTTGAATCTAGCAGATCTAGTAAACGTTACATCTTATTATTTTATAGCACTTTGCCGCAGTGGAGTAGCAAAGCGGTCTAAGGCGCATCGCTACGGAGCGCGCGGTTGCTCGCCGTCGGAGGTTCGAGTCCTCCCTGGGGCATGGATGTGTATGTGTTTGTCCTTCGGTTAGTTTACCTTAGTTTAAGTAGTTTGTAAGCTACGGACTGATGACCACGCAGTTTGGTCCGATAGATTTACAACAAACAATTACAGCACTTTATTTATGTAGTGTTGGGTAATTTGCCTTGTCTTTTAATCTTTAACGGAGGATTCCTTTTTCCTTGAATTCATTAACATTTAAATCAAATAAAAATAGGAACTAGAATTCAGTATCTATAAGAAATCTATTTCAGTAACTTTATAATGAGCTTTAGGTGGACATTTATTATCTTTCCGATTTGTATATCACCATTTTCAGGTATTCTGAATCTTTGTTCCCTTCAATATCAATAAGTACTTCATTGCAATGAATAATGTCCTCACACACGTTTGCTACCTTAGTAAGCTGAATTAAATTCGTAAATCAATTTCCCGGTTTGAGACTGGCAATGGAATTATTTTATTTGGAATTGGAATTTAACTTAGATATAAAAATTTACTTCTTAGTTATTCAAGAACCATCTTTCTATAGACTTTTGCAGTTTCACTTTCTTAAGGCACCGCATTCAGTTGCCACAGTAGTGATTAAACGTACAATACTCTACTCTGCCTTATATCTCTAGCCTTTAGCCAAATTAGGTACGCGTAATGCAGGTGAACCATAACATATACCGGACGAAGTCGGAAGGTTGCAACTGTGGTTTATTATTCTTTGACATAAAATGTTTTAATGTTTGTATAGCTTATGGGACTTAACTTCGGGGTCATCAGTCCCTAAACTTACAAACTACTTACAAACTAGGTAATACTAAGGACGGCACAAATAACCATGCCCGAGGGGGTATTCGAACCCCCGACCGTAGTGGCCGTACAGACCGTGTATGGAGCGCCTCAGTCCCCTCGGCCACCGCGGCCGGCATTCTTTGACTAATTGTTCGCGTTAGTTGGAATCCCGTAACCGTCATGCGAATACGGAATCGATATTTTCATGACGGCCACACTGAACAGGATGTGCCGTCATTGTCCTAGAGAAATGCCTTGCAGTTCAGTGGGTCGTGCAGTAATAAACAGCACCGGTCTTGGATTGCAAGTGGTTTGAACGCTTATCCCTTATTATGGCTCGACTGATTCCAATTCAGGTTAAACCATTGTATTTCCAAGAGATAGTTCCGCATTGTATTTAGTTTCATCAGTCTCTGGATTCTATTGCACTGTGCCATTTCAGTTTGTGTTTTATCAGAGTGCAACTACACCATCCTGAAGGACGGCGGTCAGGCCGATCTCAAATAGTTATCATTCGATTTTAAGAAACGTATCTGGTGAAAATACATGAATTTCGCATAATTACAGATACTGTGCCCAACAAAGTTCTGATTTTTTTGTTATTTTATTATTTTGTTATTCATCTTAAAAAGGATATGCGTTAATTTATCGTGTCCGGACTATTTAAAGGATATTGGCCCAGTACTGGGCTACGCCTATTCCATCAGTATACGCGAGCCACAAATCTTCGAGGGTACACCACTGTGGACATTTTTCACATGTAAAAAGGTGTTCCATATTTTGACTTTCTCCACAGTCGCAGTTTACATCAGTTTGGTCGATTATACCCCCTTAAGCATATTTACTTTCACTGGGGCGACCCACGTTCTGAGCCTATTCAAGGTTCTCCAGGTTTTAAAATTTAGGTTTTGGCCGGTCCACTGAACCTGGGGGAGAGGGAAATTTTCAGGCAGTTCGTCCTGGACGGTTACAAGGAAACCTCCTAGACTTCAGTCGTATCTCTGGTGATCGAGCTCTGTATAGGACATGCCGCTCATCTGCGAGTTGTTTTATTTTCTCTACATGTTCTAAAGCGTTTCTGCGAGCTGTGGGATCTGCAAAACCAGCTGCATTGTACAAGAGTCTGACCGGTGTTGGTTTCATGCACCCTGTCACTATCCTGCAGGTCTCATTGAGGGCCACATCTACTTGTTTCGTGTGAACGCATCTATTCCATACAGGGCACGCGTTCTCAGCCGTTGAGAAACAGAGCGCCTGTGCCGTTGTTCGTAGCACACCAAGACATGCACCCGATTTCCTACCCATTAGCATTCTAAGTATATTATTTCTCGTCGTTATTTTCTGGCTGGGTTTGATGCAGTGCTGATGCAGACCGATCCAGAATCACGCCAAGATATTTAGGGTGGTCTGTGTGTTCTAAGGTGTTCCCGTTCCACGTAATTTGGAGTAGGATATGCTGCAAGAATTAATAAAAACTTCACGATAGGTTCGAGAGTCTCCAGGGGTAAAACTGCATTGCATCGGCTTTGTGAATGCCGTACGCATCTAAAGGTCCATCATGTACCTTTTGACCGCCGTGACACCATACGCCCAAAGGCGTCATAGGATGCGGTTTGGAGAGGACTTGGTCAGCTGCCTACACTCCCGGCCGTTCTGTCGGTGTTCGTGACTGCAGACGCAACTTGTCAGTGACGTAGCTCCTTAAATGACCTCACTAGGGTGAGTGCAAACAGCGCTCGGCAGACCCGGACAACCGGCCGCGGTGGCCGAGGGGACTGAGGCGCTCCAGTCACGCTCCGCACGGCCACTACGGTCCGGGGTTCGAATCCCCCCTCGGGCATGGATATTTGTGCCGTCCTTAGTCTTAGTTAGTTCATAAGTAGTTTGTAAGTTTAGGGACTGATAACCCCGTAGTTAAGTCCCATAAGCTATACAAATATTTGAACATTTGCAGACCCGGACGGCGAGCCACCCAAGGGCTAGTGAAGCCCGACAGTCCTTAACTTATGTGATCTAGCGGGAACCGGAGCATCCACTGCGGCACCGCTGTTGGCTTCCTACGTTTATGAAATTTTATTTGAAACTGAGAGCAAAGTAATTTGTCAATTCGTTCTCGAGATATTTCCTTCTATCGCCAGTGTGATATGCTTTCAATACCGTTCTTGTGCTTCGGGAATCATTCGCTCACAAGTACGGTATTTTAAGCTCCAGTCACTCTGTAGTGGAGATCGCCGTTACATTCTTAACAAATGAAATAGTTGTTTCATTCGAGAAATTTTTCGTTATTTAACGTAATATTAGCTGTTTGAACTAGACACGGTTTACTTTCCTAAGTCGACACATTACTTTTCCATGTTTAACCTTTTATTTGACAATATTGCTCTCAACAAACATCAGAAGAGTGCACGGTTTTCTGCAAAGTTTTCTAAACTTCGCCCTCGATTGGCGATGGGGTGTGCAACCACCATGTTACCTCTCATATATAGCGATGATCTCTTTTCTTTTGCGAAACGTTTCGCGGTAGTCTCTATCTTTAACGGGTACTGCAAATATATGTTACCGGTGTAACATTTTATTTGGATTTCATGACGTTATTTTGTTATACAATGAAAACTCCTTATAAACTGCAAGAGGGGCCTTGAAGACGATTTATTAAGCAAAAGTATCGGAGAATTCTTATCTGCAAATGGATCCATTTTTACTGGTAAGAAGAGAAGACCTGCCGAACCACTATGGAATCGCCGCTATGACTGGAATCATTACGTTTCCGCCTTTGAATTTGCTGCCGACGATTGTTGCCTCGATTTAATTTGGTCTCAGTTTTTTACAGTCAATTTGGCTCCATTGCCCAACTTTGGTGGGGTTAAGTTGCGAACGAGCACCACGGCTGATTCACCCATCAGTGTTAATACGCGTGGTGGCATTCCGTTCAAAACTTCAGTTTTCAACTACAGGCTGATATTAATAGGAGGTGGAATATTACTTTAATTAAATTTTCCTATTCGTATTAGAAAATTTACTACTGTATGTAGTAGCTGGGAAATAAAGAGATGATAGCATTAAAATCTCATGTTTTCTATCGTGTCATTCTCCTATTACTGCCCTGGTGCCACTTGGATCGCTATCGTCGCTTCCGTGACTGTTGATAATGCCGCTACTGTTGGGTCCGCAAGGGGCGCTACAGTGGTTCCAATTTACAGACATAAATTTTTACGTACACGTTACATCGTGATTTTAGTACGTAAGTATTGAACACTCTGCCGATTGTATTAGTATTCATATTACGTAGAGCACAACAATCCATAAAAGCATATTCTGAAATATGGCAAAGATGAAAAGTCATAGAGTAAATGGGTTTTCCAAAGAGTAACTATTGTCCCATATTTCACATTATGGTCTTAAAATTAATACGTTTCTTGACCCAATCGCTACCAAACTTCACAGGATCACCCGCTTGACTAATCTGAAGATTTCCTCAAGATTTCATCTAAACTGCCTCAGTCGCCTTTGATTCTATAGGACAGACGTACATACATGCACACATCAATTTTTATAGATTAAAAGAACCGAACATGATTTTAAGGTTTCTTTTGCTTGTGGTTTTCGTAATGAATAGTCAAATCCACAGGCCGTAAATTAAACTAAACATCTAGGATTAAAAAAATTGAATAGGAAAGAACACATAGACAATATTATAGTGAAGGCGAATTAAAGGCTACGTTTTGTTGGCAGAACAGACGATGCAACAGTTCCACTAATGAACTGCCCACGCTACACCTCTACGAACTATTTTGGAGTTTTAATGCGCATTGTCGAAGCTCCACCAACTAAGACTAACTGACAATACAGAGAAAGTAGAATAGAAGGAAAGATCGTTTTGTATTATTGCGATACAGGGGGAAGAGTGTCACGGAAATAATGCACGAGGTAGAATGCCAATCATGAAAAGAAAGGCATTATTCTTATTCTTTGCTGGGAGAATTATTTGGTAAATTTAATACACATAACTTTCTCTTCCCGATGGATATATATTTTGTTAGCGCCCATTAATATAGGGCGACATTATCATCATAATAATATCATATAGTTCTTACTGATAAATGGCAATAGTGTACATCATATTTAAATGTAAAGTTCAGTGTTTAAATTTATAAAACCGACGTTCTTGTTCTCATTTAACTTTTAAATTTCTAACATTATAGTCTGGTGACATTTGAATGATGAGTAATTTTGAGACTCCATTTGAATTTTATATATATATATATATATATATATATATATATATATATATATATATATATATATAATATTACCAGCCTTCTATTACCACTTAGCAGAATATTCAATGATCCTAATTTAACACATTCACTACTGGTTCTGTTCGGCTTGTTAGTAACAATTTTAGAATTAATCACCTAGCACCATCCATCATTATATTACTAGTGCTAACAAATCAGTAGCTGTGAATACAAGTCAACAAGCAATGGACGTATTCTTTCTTAAGAAAATACGAGGTATTTATATACATAATGATGCTAGTAACACTAGCATGTAATATTTGAGACGTAGCTACAGACTATATTTAAAATACAGACAGCAGCGTGTTGCCAAGTAACTTGCAACGTCAGGGATACAGAGAAACTCTTGTAGAATGGAGAGTTGTAGAACTTGAGGTTCAAGGCAATTTTTGTTTTACTATTTTGCGTATTATTTTGCGTTTTGTTTTGTGTATCAGAGTCATGACAATACTATTACGTCTATTAATGAGAAAGCTATGTACTTATAATTACGATGTAGGCATTTTAACATGTTTTACGTAATTTGTCATTTCATGTAGCTTTTTAGCACGTTTTAAGTAAGTAGCCACATCATAGGCTGCTAGTGATAGGTAAAAATGTTACGGGAGAGGAGGTCGTGCTATTTAAGTGTAGCAGTCCTTGCTCCCTTCAGCAGTGACAGCTCCTGAGAAACTCGTAGCTTCTGCTTCCATACACACCATCTCGGTTAAAACAACATTTTATTCTCTTTTATTTCAGTTTAATATAATGACAAGTGTAGTTCATTCCTTAAAAGCCATCAAAATTTACAAATTATACAGAGCAATACCCCGAAGATGATCCAAAATTGAGTCGAAACTAGTCGCAAACGTTTGCGTTCCAGACTCTTTTATACATAAAACAAGATGACTGTAATAATATCATAGATCTATCCGCCCAGCGGACGTCGTGCAGAGCACACCTCTCCAGTGGTTTAGCAGTAAATTATCAGTTGTAAGTGTAACCGACTTCTCTCTAGAAGCTACATATTTTTACTTTTCAGTGCGTTTTCCCTTCAGTTCATTAAATTTATTGTGTGCTCGCGTTTTTATTTGATTCACATTCACGTTAAATATCTGGTTAGTGTATTATTCCGCCGTGTGAACCGCGTCGCGACAGTCGTCTGCCTTTATTTTCTGATTAGAAGCGACATATAGTATTTTGATTTTCGTCTACACTTTCTCGTCTCAATTTGTAAAGTTATACTGAGCTGTATACTTGGATTCACGTCCGCGTTTTAACGAACAGTGTAGTTTTCCTTTGAACGCATCGCGACTGTAGTTTTTGTTTTTGTTGGCACTGTAATCATGAATAGGGACTGTGACTGCTGTGTGCGGATGCAGTCTGAGCTGGTGACACTTCGCTCCCAGCTTCAAGCTGTGTTAACCTCGGTTGCACAGTTGGAAGCTGCGATCGATGGGCGTCGTTGTTGTTGGCCGGATGTGGGGACCGAACGGACTCCCGTCGTCTCCACCGATCGGCCTGCGGCAGCGACATGCCCTGAAACTGCTAGCAGTGAGGCAGACATCCCACCCGTGGTTGCGTGGGTGGTTGCTCCAGTGCGTGGCAGGAGGCGCAAGACATTCCGGGGGACCGATCGTGAGGCCTCCCCGGTTCGTCTTGCGAACAGGTTTGAGGCGCTGTCTGCTCAGGACGACGTTCCTGAGTTGGATGGTGTCTCTCATCCTGTCACCACCCAGCCTGCAAGATCCGGGCTTTCACAGAGGGTGGGTTTGCTTGTAGTTGGGAGCTCCAACGTTAGGCGGGTGATGGAGCCCTTAGAGAGATGGCTGCCAAGAAGGGGAAGAAGGCCAACGTGCACTCCGTGTGCATACCGGGTGGAGTCATTCCAGATGTGGAACGGGTCCTCCCGGATGCCATGAAGGGTGCAGCCAACTGCAGGTGGTGGCTCACGTCGGTACCAATGATGTGTGTCGTTTCGGATCTGAAGAGATCCTCTCAGGTTTCGAGCGGCTAACTGAAGTGGTAAAGACTGCCAGTCTTGCTTGCAAGATGAAAGCAGAGCTCACCATCTGCAGCATAGTTGACAGGACCGACTGTGGACCTCTGGTACAGAGCCGAGTGGAGGGTCTGAATCAGAGGCTCAGACGGTTCTGCGACCGTGTAGGCTGCAGATTCTTGGACTTGACGGGTGGTGGGTTTCCGGGTTCCACTATACGCAGGAAGCGGCTACACGGGTAGCGGGGGCTGTGTGGCGTGGACTGGGCGGTTTTTTAGGATAAAGAGCTTCGGGGAAATAGAAAACGGGCAATCTCAAAGGGTTCAGGTGGATCGCAGGAGAAATGTAGATCCGGAAACTATCGGTATAACTTGTAAATTGTCGTAGCTGTGTCGGGAAAGTTCCAGAACTGCAAGCGTTAATAGAAAGCACCGAAACACACATCATTATAGGCAGCGAAAGTTGGCTCAAGCCGGAAATAAGTTCAGAAGAAGTATTTTCAAAAGATCTATCGGTGTTCAGAAAGGATAGATTCAACAAAATAGGTTGGGGCGTGTTTGTCGCTGTCAAAAGTAGTATTTCATGTAGCGAACTTGAAGTTGATAGTTCGTGCGAGCTATTATGGGTAGAGGTTGTACCCGAAAATCGTAAGAAGTTAATAATCGGTTCCTTTTACCGGCCTTCCGACTCTGACGATACAATAGCAGAAAGGTTCAAAGAAAACCTGAGTTTAATTAAAAAAACCTACCCGACTAACACGATAATAGTAGGTGGTGATTTTAATTTACCCTCGATCTGTTGGCGAAATTATATTTTCAAATCAGCAGGTAGGCATAAAACATCGTCCGAAATTGTACTCAACGCATTCTCTGAGAATTACTTCGAACAATTAGTTCATGAGCCAACTAGAATTGTAAATGGATGTGAAAACACACTTGATCTCTTAGCAACAAATAATCCTGAGCTCATAACGATCATCAAAACGGATACAGGTATTAGTGAACACAGAGCTGTCGTAGCGAAATTGAATATCGAAAGTCCCAAAGTTACCAAAAATAAACGCAAAGTATATTTGTTCAGGAAAGGAGATAGAAACAAAATACATTGCTTCTTGAAAGACAGCTTCCACTCGTTTCTAAAACTAAACGTAGGTGTTGACCAGATGTGGCTCAAATTCAAAGTAGTGGTATCGACAGCAATTGAAAGTTTTATACCTAATAAATTAATAAAAGAAGGAGGCGATCCCCCTTGGTACACAAAACAGGTCAGGACAATGTTGCAAAAGCAAAGGAAAAGGCATACTAAATTTAAACGAACACGAAATCCCCAGGATTTGCGTTCGTACTCAGAAGATCGAAATTTAGCGAGATGCCTACAATATTTATCACAACGAAACTCTTTCTCGTAATTTGACTGAAAACCCAAAGACATTTTGGTCATATGTTAAATATACTCGGGGCAAGTCACAAACAAAACCTTCACTACGTGATAGTAATGGCGATCCTGCCGACGACAGCGCTACTAAAGCAGAGTTACTAAACATAACTTTTAGAAACTCATTCACCAAAGAAGACGAAACCAATATTCCAGATTTCGAATTACGAACAAATGCCGTAATGAGTAACATAGAAGTAGATATCATCGGAGTAGTGCAGCAACTAAAATCACTTAACAAGAACAAGTCTTCTGGTCCGGATTGTATACCCATTAGATTTCTATCTGATTATGCTGAAGCGATAGCTCCTTACTTAACAGTCATATACAACCGCTCTCTCATAGAAGGATCTGTACCAAAAGATTGGAAAGTTGCACAGGTCACACCTATATTCAAGAAAGGCAGTAGGAGTAACCCACTAAACTACAGGCCTATTTCACTGACGTCAATTTGCAGCAGGGTTTTGGACCATATCCTGTATTCAAATATTATGAATTATCTCGAACAGAACGATCTATTGACCCAAGGTCAACACGGATTTAGAAGATATCGTTCATGCGAAGCACAACTAGCTCTTTATTCACACGAAGTGATGGGTGCTATCGACAAAGGTTCGCAAATCGATTCCGTATTTCTTGATTTCCAGAAAGCTTTTGACACCGTACCTCACAAACGGCTTTTAATCAAATTGCGTTGTTATGGTATATCGCCCCAAATTTGCAATTGGATAGGGGATTTCTTGTCAGAGAGGACACAGTTCGTCGTAATCGATGGTAAGGCATCGACTAAAACAGAGGTGATATCGGGCGTTCCACAGGGTAGTGTTTGGTCCTCTGCTATTCCTTATTTACATAAACGATTTAGGGGAAAATCTAAGTAGGTCTCTTAGGTTGTTTGCAGATGACGCCGTCATTTACCGTCTAGTAAAATCATCTGAAGATCAAAACCAACTGCAGAACGATCTGAATAAGATATCAGTATGGTGTAAAAATTGGCAATTGACACTAAATAATGAGAAGTGTGAAGTCGTCCACATGAGTACGAAAAGAAATCCGTTAAACTTTGTTTACAACATAAATCAATCAAATGTGAAGGCCGTAAACTCCACAAAATACCTAGGAATTACTATTACTTCAGACTTAAACTGGAAAGAACACGTAGATAATATCGTGGGAAAGAACCAGAGACTGCGTTTATTTGGCAGGACTCTTAAAAGATGCAACAGAACTACTAAAGAAGCTGCATACACTGCGCTTGTCCGTCCATTTTTGGAGTATTGCGCCCAGTGTGGGATCATTATCAGGTGGGTTTGACGGAGGACACCGAAAGAATCCAAAGAAGGGCAGCTCGTTTCGTATTGTCAAGATACAGGGGAGACAGCGTTACGGAAATGATACAGGATCTGGGATGGGAATCATTACAACAACGGCGCTTATCGCTGCGGCGTGGGCTACTTGCGAAACTCCAATCGCCAACATTCTCCTCCGAATGCGAAAATATATTGTTGACTGCCACTTACATAGGTTGAAATGATCATGAGAATAAAATACGAGAAATCAGAGCTCGAACAGAGAGATTCAGGTGTTCTTTCTTCCCGCGCGCTATTCGAGAATGGAATGGGAGTTAAATAGTATAATAGTGGTTCGATGAACCCTCTGCCAGGCACTTAAATGTGATTTGCAGATTATCCCATGTGGATGTAGATGTAGCTGTAGATGTAATGCGCGAAACGTCAAATCGATTTTTTTTAAAGAGATGCATTAAAAGAAATTTCTTTTTTACTGCTTTATTTATTTATTCTTATATTTCCTTAATCGTATGCTTATCCTTACAGAGAAAGAGCTGAAGACATTCTGGCACGCATAGACCAAAGATATGGTCTGTGGCATCATGTTTTGCTGTACATAACCTCCTTGCTATAGAGTCGCAAACGTCATCGCTGGCCTTCAGTCCGAATTTTTTTTATAATTTGACGACTTCCAACCAGCATATCTTCCACCCCCTTATAGCTGTCGGCATGGAACTGCTGTGGTGTACAACGGGAGACTTTGGACAAGAATTACACACAGACCATTCGTTTACGTTCTGTAGTTTTCGCTGCAGAGCGAAATATTAAGACACACACGTAGAATTTTATATACGCCGATAACTTTCCATCCCAATATACTCCACCCTTTTATCATTATCAAACCCTCGAGCAACAATGAAACAAATAAAATCATTTTCAAGAGTAAATATAACTTTCAAAGAGTACTTATTGTTCCGCATTTCGTGTTATATTCTTCAAATTACTAAATATCTATCAGATCAGTTTGAAACCTTGCCTAAAACCTTCCTCAGATACAAATTAGTAACTGTACAAATATTTAAGTATCTGCGTCTTGTCATTCGGACTTGACCGAACAGACATTCACCTTAATATGTATAGATAAATATCTATCCGATCGCCCTAAAACAGTGCCTAAAGCCTTCGCCGGGTAGACATTAGTAACAAATTTTTAGCTGTTCATGTCTTGTGGTTCAGACGTGATAAACGTACATGGAACGGATATTCACATTTATAGATATAGATTATCATTAGGGCGGTGGTATGCCTAAAGAAATAAAAATGTTTCCAAAAATATGAAAACGGAAAGATTTAGATTTTCCTTTTTCTCGCGCGCTGTTATAGAATGGAACAGTACGAGAAATGTCACAAAAGCTGTTCGCCGTGCCCTATGCCATGCGCATCAGTGTGACTTGCAGAGTATTTATGTAGGTACAGAATGGAATTATTTTGTGTGTGTGTGTGTGTGTGTGTGTGTGTGCGCAGAAGTAATGCTTATCGTGTACGTGACGAGAAGCAAGTTGTCGAGAAGGCACCGGAGGGACTGGGGAGGATGAAGCCGCAAGCTGAGCGTGTGGTGTCCGGTGGCGACACGTGCCCAGCGGCGAGACAGATGTGGGCCGTGACGACAGAGATATGAAGACGCGGGACAGAGGGCGGCGTGGCGCCGGTCCAGCGGCGGATGTTTATGAGGGGCGGCCGCCCTGCAGATCGATACAAGCTGAGGTGGCGGGTCTGAGCGAGGCCGCGCCGCGCTCCACCAGCGCCGAGATACTCCGCTGCAGGCAGCCAACTTTGCAATTTACAGCCGGACAGACGGCGCAGCCTGCGTGACAGCCGACGCGGCGACCCGCCCCACCCCAGCACTTCCAGCACTCAGTCACTCAGCAGCGCGCTGCAAGAGGACTGCTAGCAGGCGCCGACACGCAGTACACTCCCGACCAAACTCTCCATCACACCCGTGTCAGATTTGTGGTAAGATGACGCGACTGGTAGCTCGTCAACACCTGTACCCGAGTCAAGCACGAGATCAGTAAGAAGTGTACAGAACAAAATACACCATTAGGTTGATAAACCAAGATCGCCAATAAAAACTTTTTATTTCTATTAAACGGTTTGAATGATTTATATCATTATTTGCAAGAACTCCTTCTAGTACTAAACCTTTACTGGAGCTGTAGGCGTACATAAGAGTCCGTAGATGGTACAGGGGGTGTGCGGATTTCCCAGTCCGCCGGCCGCGGTGGCAGAGGGGACTGAGGCGCTCCAGTCACGGTCTGCACGGTCACTACGGTCGGGGGTTCGAATCCCCCCTCGGGCATGGATATTTGTGCCGTCCTTAGTATAAGGTAGTTGATATGTAGTTTGTAAGTTTAGGGACTGATGACCCCGTAGTTAAGTCCTATAAGCTTAACAAACATTTGAACATTTTTTGCCAGTCCACACTTACCATCCAGGATCTGCAAATGAAGCTGACCCACCTTCGAGTGAGACTTATGAGCCGAAGTGTAAGAGTTACGGGTAGGTATTTCTTCTGAAAAAATTTCGGGTTGCCAGTTATGGGGCTTTATTGCTAGCCTCTCCATAATACAATGCTCAACAATTTTAATTTTACTGCGGATACTGAGAGCATAATCCGGTACTGATTAGCTCCTAGCGCCGACTGACTGTAGTGGCGCGCAGCCAAGACCTCCTACCAAATTTCGTGTGTCGTCGTACATGTTCGGAAGTGTTCGTTAAAGATCTAGTCATTCATTTATTTAGTTATCTGAACAATATTAAACAAAGTAACATTACCAGCACCGACTTTTGATGACCCCTACGCTGGTACTACAGCCTGTATGCCACCAAATATTGCTAAATAATAAATCATAATAAATTTAAAAAATGATAACTTCGCGCCATAGTTTTGTGACTTCCCCGGCTTATAGGCGCGGCGGCCGCTACGGACTATCTCACAGTAGCAGCGATCTGGAGCTTTCGTTACCACATCTCCTCGGCTGACGCCATATGGTGCGTCTCGGCCGTGGGAAATTATAACGGCTTTTGCTGTCGGCAAGCTGCCCAGCCGTGCCTGAAGAAGTAGTTGTCGCCGGCTCGCGCACAAAATCTGTCTATTAATTAATTCAATAAAATGAAATAAAAAAAATATAACTCCATATAGAACCCTCACAATCTTCAGAAGTCTGTCTTATACTTACCGTATTTGCTGGCATAAAAGACGCACTTTTTTCCATACAAAAATTGACCCAAAAACCGGACGCGTCTCATACGCCGGTTGCCAGTTGCCTACAAGTTCCATCTCTTTCAAGACTTCAAAAAATAGTGTAAAATGCGGGAAATAATGTTTTAAGCGGAAAAATTTTCTTTAAGGTTCCTTCTTGTTTTTCGTACTTTATATTTGATACTAGCTTTAAGCCCGGCGTTGCCCGGGTGTTTATAAATCCTACACTCTCGTAGTCCACATCCTCTTCCCCCCCCTCTACCTCTCTCTGCATCCATCTCTTTCCCTCCCACCTCTCTGTTCGATTCCACCTTTCACTCTCTAGGGAAAGTTTTATGTCATGTACCATACAAACATTTATGTACCCAGTGATCTTCCTCTTGGTTTAAAGGTCATGTGTGCAATAGTTCACAAATATTGGCGCAAAACTAAGCATTTTGTAAAATTCCGTAAGTTAAGTACCTTCCACCATGCACCGAACGAAATTTTATATATATATATATATAAAGATCTGTGAAATCGGTCGAGCCGTTCTCATGTTATGTCGTGAAAGAAAGTATTTAGGGAAAAAAAATTTTATGTGGCAAAATAACCTCCCTCATGCACCGTAGGAAACATAAGGTAGACGGTGACCTCCCTCTTGTTTTGAAGGTCAAGCGTGCGAAATTTCGTGAAGATCGGAATGTAACTGTACATTACTTGAGTCTGTAGGAGAAGTATGCTGCACCATGCGCGTATCACAAAATACTTTCTTAGCCGACGATTTCTACCTATCATTTACATTCCTGCCAAATTTCAGCTTCATAGTTGAAGTAGTTTTCGAGATTTCGTGTTTAGTCAGTGAGTGCGTGAGCGTCCTTTCGCTTTTATAGAGATTATGAAAACATATTGCTTAATTTTAGGCGCAAGAGCATTTAGAGAAACTTGCAGACAAAAATAAATAGCAACATGCAAATCTGTAATGCTAACTTTATTTGATACTGCTGCGACAGTTTTACGGCATCTACAGCGAAACTGTAATGAGCGGTAGACTTCGTTTCATCATAAACGTCCGAAATTACACGCAAACTTTGTTGCTGGTCCATAACGCAGAAATCCGGGTATTCTCACGCGGTGGCCTCTCATTATTTATGACGTCATAGCCCCTGAGTTGTGTGTCCTGCTCTTCTGATTTTGGGTCAACAATATATATATATATATATATATATATATATATATATATATATATATTGTTGTTATGGTCTTCAGTCCGGAGACTGGTTTGATGCAGCTCTCCACCCAACTCTGTCCTGAGCAAGCATTTTCGTCTCTTCATAAGAATGGCAACGCACATCCATGTGTACACCAAAATGCTCGTCAGGAGCTTTATTATGTAATAAAGGTTATCTGAATTCAGTAACTATTTTTAGTGCCAAGCGTAACTGAAACTGGGAAGTTCATAGGAAGTTGAAACCTTTGACGTAATTTCATTAATCGTAATCGATTTTTCGGCAATCCTGTAAAGGAGTCATTCATTATTTGATACCGGTAATGAAACACCCCTCACGTATTTGTCCATGTCTTACCTGAGGATATTTGAAATTTATTCACATTCTCAACTGCAGATATGTACATAAGTATTTTTTGTGACGTTTACGCAGCATCTGCGTCTCACAGTAGGACTTTTCAGGTTATAACATACTGTGCTGCATACAGTGCACCGACCAATACACAGACGCAAACCATCGATCATTCTCACACTTTATAGTACATCACAAAAATACTTACATAAATATTTGCGCTTCACAATAATTTCTCAGAACGCGTCATTTTAAACATGCAAACCCCCTACGGCCTACTCGTCGCTCGAGCTGGTACTCGGCGCGGTAGCTGATTTGAGCAACTGTTAGGCAGTGACACCTAGGCGGCCATTTCGTAAGCCTCTACGACACGCTTATCAACCATCGTGCCATAGTCGGCGCCCACTGTAATCAGCGATATGCGAAACATCCGTTTGAATAAGCGCAAACTGTCAAGAAACTTGACTGCGTTAAATTTATGAACACTACTTGTAGGTACTGCCTTAGATTTTTATATACATGAAAAATGTATTATATTGCGATAGATTTATTACGTGTGATTCATTTTTTTTCCCAAAGAAAGTGTCTTAAAAGTGCGGTGCGTCTTACACGCCGGTGCGTCTAGTATGCCGACAATTACGGTATGTACCAAACAGTCATGTTTCATCTTTTATTCTGATATGACGATCCATTTTAACACATTCACCATTCATTTTTACTCATTTTTCATTTCGATAAGAAACCGTTTATTTCACGTGTTGTCCTAAGTGAATGTATCGAAAACCTCCTGAAAATGATGATACAAATAATCGAAACCGGTTAATCCTACTACTCCCAGTGTTGATCCGGAAATACAACGTATTATAAGTTGATTTATAACATATTTTGTGCTTCAATCCTTAAAGTTGCATTTTTGTTGATGAACAACATGCTTCTAGTACGATATTTTGCCGCTTGGTACGATGTGTAGCCACTTCTGAGGCATTAATCTGTCCGTCTTGGAGGTTGTCTTGCATTGCCGTCTGTACGTGTCTGAGAGTATGAGCGCGAGCAGCGTTCCTTGTATTTTATTCCAGCAGTGAACTGTCTTGTCTTTGCTGCTGTGGCTAAGATTATCCTAGCAATATTGATCTGGCAGTGTTAACTATCAACAAAATAACGTTCAAGTAATGAAATACCTCGATACAAACGTCTATGTTGTGCATGAAATACATGACATAAAAAATCGATAGTTAGACCAAAAATTTTAAAACATATATTTTGATGTTTACTGCACTGTATTAATACAGAAAACACTGGGTTTTAATGTTTAAAAAGCTGAGATCATAATGCGGGACTGAAAGGGTTAAAAGAAATAAATACCCCGTCGGGGGTTCGAATCCACGCTCGGGCATGGCTGTTTGTCTCATCTATAGAATAAGGTAGATCATTAGTTTTTAAATTTAGGAACTGATGACCACGCAATTAAGTCCCTTAAGCTTGACAAACATTTGAAATGAAAATAAATATTTTTTCTGGTGATCTTGGCTTAACAAGCGAAAGACGATTTATTTTTAATAATATTATAAATGGATCGCTCTCCACAGGCGTAACATGCCAGGTAACTCCAATTGCCAAAAGATTGGAAAGTTGCATAGGTCCCACCGATATTTAAGAAAGGCAGTAGGAGTAACCCAGTAAACTGCAGGCCTATTTGTGGTGTCGCACAAGTACAAAGTGCGCGCCACCTACTTTCGCCGCGCGCCGCCATGCACGCACGGCGCGGCGTTCTCACGACGACAGCCACGAGCGCCCTCTGCGACAACTCCGCTCGTGGCCACCACTGAAGGACATCGGCACTTCGGACTGAGATAGCAACCAGTTGGGACCTTCGTAATCAGATGGGCGCCAGTGAAGACTTTGCTATCGTACAGGCACTAGGCAGGCCTCTAACAACTATGTATCAACATTCTGCAGTACTATGTAAAAGTTAAGTATTGTTACATTCTGTGCAATATATATCTCTTTCTAATTTACTCGAGTGTTTATAGTTTCTGGCTGCTCCCCTCCGTACCTGCACCAGCGTGCTATTTTTGTTCCTGTGTCGGTCTCATTCCACTCGGCCACCGACACCTACGACGAGGCTGGGACACAAAAGCGGCGACGAAGTTGGGACACAAAAGTGGCGACGAGGAGTGATAGAACCTTGGACCAGCAGCCAGACAGCAGCAGTCGGAGCACGCAGAAATTGCTCCCGCCCACCCACCCTTATTATAAGAATTTTGGGGGAACATTTTCAGTTACGTGTTTTGTGGACTTTTTTGTTGCAGAGCGAGCCCTCCTTTCATGTTGCATTTGTGTTTTGTTATAATTTACTTGTATGCGCGGCGCCTAATCGGTCAGCATGGCCACTACCCCGAACCCAAACTTAATGGAAATTATTCAGTTACAGACGGCGCAAATCACTCAACTACTGCAGGCCGTGTCGCAGTTGACGGCACAGGCTGCTCACCAACAACAACAGCCGTCACATCAGCAGACCACACCTGCCGCTGCACCGCTTCCGACATTTCGCCAGTACAACGAACGTGAGGAAGAATGGAGCGACTATTTCGCACAGTTTCAAGAACTCGTCGCGGCTCATCAAATTACAGGTCAGAGAGTGAAGAACCTTTTCTTGTCGATTGTGGGCCCCCAGACCTTCGTACTATTGCAAAAACTTTTCCCTCTCGCATCTCCTCGTGATGTAGACTTTGAACAAATTGTAGATGCACTGAATGCTCATTATGAGAGAAAAGTTCTTGTAGCCGCTGCACGATACCGATTTTTCAGACTTAAAAAATTACCGCAGCAGTCACACCAAGAGTGGATTACGGAATTGAAGGGCTTAACCCGCCAATGTAAATTTACTTGCTCTTGTGGACTTTCTTATAGTGACGTTATGTTAAGAGATGCGATTACGCAGAACATTCAGGATCCCAGAATTAGGGCAGCAATTCTAAAACAGTCTGACCCCTCATTAGACAGTGTACTGCAGCTTATAGAAGCGCATGATACTTTTGACTTAGCTGAAGTAGAAATGCAAAGCCATAGTGTAAATTCAGTGCGCCACAACGGACGCTTTCCTAGCCGTAGTTCTCAGTATAGCACTAGTGATTCTTATTTTTCTACCGGCCGTGCTGAACAGACAGTGAACAGTAGCCAGAGTAAAAGTGCGACGCAAAGGTCGCCCCGTAGTGTTAGACACAGTAATTTGCATAACGGGCGCCAACGCTCATTTCAGAAAAATGTACGTAAATCTTGCCCCCAGTGTGTGTCTCGCCACAAGCGTGCTCATTGCCCTAGTCGCAAAGCAACCTGTTATCAATGTGGCAAATCAGGACATGTACAGTCTGTGTGTATGCAAATTAAAAACTCAAAGAACGGTACCGTTAGAAACAGTGCTTCGCAGAGTGCGAGAACAGTTCATTCTGTAAATGTTATACGGGCTGTGGAATTGAACAGTGCTTTCCTTGGGTCTCAATTGCAAGAAAGTAGTTCTGCGCCTATGGCAAAACTATATAGTGCACCACGTAGCAAGCGCCGACGAGCGCGTAAAACAGTGCAACGGAAAAGGGTTCGGGACAAGCAAAATGACTGTGTACAGTGCAATCCTGTAGTGAACCGAGTGCCTTCTACAACTTCTCCTTGTGATAGTGCCCAGTACTGTGTAGATAGAGGCAGTAGACTTGTTGAAGCTACTCAAAAGTTTAGTGCAGTAGTTAGTAAATCTGCAGTAGCTTCGCAAGCTTGCGAGGACGCCGATCCGGCGGTAGTGCCATCTAGTGGCAGTGTTGTTAATCCGCCGCGTGCCGAGTCTGCGCCGCTTCCTTCACTACGCGGCCCGCGCAAGTGCAGCAAACAAACCGTAGCAGACGTTGCCCACATTCGCGCACCTGTCGTGCGCCAGAAGCACAAACTTTTTGTAAATCTCTCCATAGAAAATAAGACTGTGCAATTTCAGCTTGATACTGGTTCCGCTGTTACATTAATAAATAAAGATACTTATGAACTTCTGGGTTCGCCAAAATTGTCGCCGTCACAGCAAGTGTTAACAGCTTATACAGGTCAAAATATTCCCGTGCTAGGAACGTGTAGCCTGCCCGCCTCTTTTCAAGGTGTAACAAAGACAGTTGCTTTTGTAGTTCTTCAGGCCAAATCGACACAGAACATTTTTGGACTAGATGCATTCGACTTGTTTGGCTTATCGATTCAAAGAGATGTGCTTCAAATTTCGTCAGTAGTGCCTCAGGACAAAATAAATGCATTGTGTGAAAAATACAATGACTTGTTTTCGCCGGAACTAGGTTGTGCAAAAGACTTCGTGGCACATGTAACTTTAAAAGAATCTGCAGTTCCAAAATTTCGTAAAGCTAGACCAGTGCCTATCGTAATGCGAGATACAGTTGCCGAAGAAGTTAAACGTTGGCAAGACAGTGGGGTGATTTCTCCTGTTTCTGCGAGTCAGTGGGCCTCGCCTATAGTAATTATACCCAAGCCGTCAGGAAAACTTCGTCTCTGTGCGGACTTCAAATCAACAGTGAACAGTCAAACAATTGTAGACACTTATCCCCTGCCCAGACCTGACGAACTTATGGACAAATTAGGACAGTCTCGCTTCTTTTCTAAGATTGATTTAACAGAGGCATACTTGCAGATTCCACTTGATGACGAGTCAAAAAAGTTTTTCGTCATTAATACTCACATGGGCCTTTTTCAATTTCAACGCCTACCCTTTGGCAGTTCTTCCGCCCCTGCTATTTTTCAGCGTTTTTTGGAACAGCTGACAGTTTTGGTACCTTGTTGCTCGAACTATTTAGATGACATTGTGGTATCCGGACGTACAGTTGACGAACATTTAGCAAACCTGGAGTGCCTTTTCAAAGTTTTGACTGCAGCAGGTCTACGTTGCAATAAAGCAACGTGTTCGTTTTTTCAAACTGAAATAGAGTACCTAGGCCATGTGATTAATGCCCAAGGAATTCATCCCTTACAGTCACATCTTCGAGCAATCAAAGACTTGCCTCCTCCTAAGAATGTGCATGAATTGCAAGCAGTGATGGGAAAGCTTAACTATTATTTCAGGTTTATTCCCAATGCCTCTCAGATTGCAGCTCCACTGCATCACTTACGTAGGAAGAATGTTCCTTTTGTATGGTCTAAAGATTGTCAGGTTGCCTTTGACAAACTAAAGTCTGCACTACTCAGTGATGCATGTTTGATTCACTTTGACCCACAGAAGCCTGTAGTGTTAGCAGTTGACGCCTCGTCGTACGGTCTGGGTGCCGTTCTGTCGCATCGTATTGGATGTCACGATCGTCCTATTGCCTTTGCATCCAAGCTACTGACGCCGACGCAACAGAATTACAGTCAGATAGAAAAGGAGGCCTTAGCAATCATTTACGGCGTCACAAAGTTTCATCATTATCTCTATGGCAGAAAATTCTATTTGTTGACAGACCACAAGCCTCTCACGTCGTTGTTCTCACCCACAAAGCCGATTCCGCCACGTACAGCACAAAAGCTTCAGAGATGGTCCTTGATATTGTCTAATTATCAGTATGAGATTTTGTACCGACCTACCACTAAACATGCTAACGCGGACACACTTTCCCGACTTCCGGTTGGCCAGGATGTATCATTTGATTCTTCAGAAATGGCATGTTGTCAGATAGACTCCAGAGATGCTTCCGCTGTCGCAGACTTTCCTTTGAACTCTCGTCGGGTTGCACAGGAAACAGCTGCGGATGCAGACCTAAGTGTGGTAGCACGTTTTGTTCGCTCAGAGTGGCCTGCCAGAGCCAAAGACATTGATCGGCCTCTGGTTCGACGTTATTTTGCACAACGTAATGCATTATCTTTAAGTCAGGGTGTACTGTTGTTGCATACCGACAACGACCAAGCAAGAGTGATTGTTCCTCGTTCCCTGCAATGAGAAGTGTTACGCCTCCTGCATCAAGGACATTGGGGTATTGTTAGGACAAAGCAATTGGCCAGACCTCATTGTACCTGGGTTGGTATGGACGCTCAGATAGAGAACATGACGTCACAGTGTACTGTTTGTGCGGAGCATCAGGCGGCTCCTCCGCAACGTTTCTCAGATTGGCCACGCCCCAAGGGACCATGGCAACGTTTACACATTGACTTTGCCGGACCTTTCTGGAATACGCGCTGGTTAATTGTTGTAAACGCTTTCAGCAAGTTTCCTTTTGTGATTGCCATGAACTCAACGACAGCTTCTAGTACAATCAGTGCCTTAACATCAGTGTTTTGCATCGAAGGCTTGCCTGAAACTATCGTCAGTGACAATGGACCACAGTTTGTTAGTGCGGAATTTCAACAGTTTTGTCGTGTGAATGGCATTCAGCATATAACCACTGCACCTTTTCACCCTCAGTCCAATGGTGAAGCAGAACGTTTCGTTCGAACATTCAAGTCTCACATGGAGAAGATGAAAGGTCAGCACTCCAGGCAGCAAGCTCTTCTAATTATCCTGTCTACGTATCGATGCATGCCACGCGACGGCCCGTCTCCTGCCGAGCTGCTACACGGCCGCCGTCATCGCACTCTCCTTCACCTGCTGCAGCCTCCCACGCACCGAGTCGGTTCGTATGGCGCTACGCGTTTTCAGGTTTCCACGCCGGTGCTGTACAGGGTGTTTGCTGGAAACACGAAGAAGACATGGTTGCCAGGCACCATTCAGCGTGTGCTCGGTCGCAATATGTATGTTGTACGTTCTTCCACAGGGTCGGAGCTGCGGCGCCACGCAAACCAATTGCGCTTGCACAGGCCGCGCGATCCTGTCTCCGGTTTCTTGATTCCAGACCCAGTTCACCGCCAGGGAGCACAACCACATCGTTCGTCGACGGGTCCAGCGTCCCCGGACTACGAGATCGTCCCGATGGAGATCGACGCGACGCCGCCGCTGTCGCCGCCGCAGATGACAGCATCACCGAGAGGGACTCCGGGACCGTGCGTGCCGCCGCCGCCTGGGCCACGCACCTCAGAAGAAGATGACCTGCTCCCTCTGGGCGGGGGGGTGCGCCCTTCCCCAGGTTTCGGTGGGTTCCCTGGAGGATCGCAAGGCGGATGCCGGGGCGCGGACGGCGTCTCGATCTCAGCCTCAGCTACGACGCCCGTCCCACCAGTAACGCCCCCGCCCAGGCCCTCCTCCCAGTGCCGTCGCCGTGGCCCTCAGCCCTACGCCACGACGGCGCGGCGGTTTGGGGGGGAGGGGTGTGGTGTCGCACAAGTACAAAGTGCGCGCCACCTACTTTCGCCGCGCGCCGCCATGCACGCACGGCGCGGCGTTCTCACGACGACAGCCACGAGCGCCCTCTGCGACAACTCCGCTCGTGGCCACCACTGAAGGACATCGGCACTTCGGACTGAGATAGCAACCAGTTGGGACCTTCGTAATCAGATGGGCGCCAGTGAAGACTTTGCTATCGTACAGGCACTAGGCAGGCCTCTAACAACTATGTATCAACATTCTGCAGTACTATGTAAAAGTTAAGTATTGTTATATTCTGTGCAATATATATCTCTTTCTAATTTACTCGAGTGTTTATAGTTTCTGGCTGCCCCCCTCCGTACCTGCACCAGCGTGCTATTTTTGTTCCTGTGTCGGTCTCATTCCACTCGGCCACCGACACCTACGACGAGGCTGGGACACAAAAGCGGCGACGAAGTTGGGACACAAAACTATTTCATTGAAGTCAATTTCCAGCAGGGTTTAGGAACATATCCTGTATTCAAATATTATGAATTATCTCGAACAGAATGATCTGTTGACCCAAGGTCAACACGGATTTAAAAAATATCGTTCATGCGAAACACAACTAGCTCTTTACTCACACGATGATTGCTAACGACAAGAGTTCACAAATCGATTCCGTATTTATGGTAAATCGCCCCAAATTTGCGACTGTCAGAGAGGACACAGGTCATAGTAATCGAAGGTAAAGCATCGACTAAAACAGAGGTGATGTCGGGTGTTCTACAGGGTAGTGTAATTGGTCCTCTGCTGTTCCTTATTTACATAAAAGATTTGGGAAAAAATCTAAGTTGCTCTCTTAGGTTGTTTGCAGATTTGCAGATGACTCCGTCATTTACCGTCTAGTAAAATCCTCTGAAGATCAAAACCAACTGCAGAACTATCTGAATAAGATATCACTATGGTGTAAAAATTGGCAATTGACTCTAAATAATGAGAAGTGTGAAGTCGTCCTTATGAGTATGAGATGAAATCCGTTAAAGTTTGTTTACAAGATAAATCAATCAAAAGTGAATAATAATAATAACAGTAAAATAAAAACGTAGAAAATCAAATTAGGAGAAGTGCTGGATATTTAATATAAACCACAAAACTATATCTGGGATCTAATAAATAATAAAATATTTTATACACTGCTGTTTGTTGTTTATTATATTCACACAATGAATTCATTTCGGTCCTTTACCATCCTCAAGTGATTTTGTAATTTCATTGAATACACTGCTGCCAGTCTGTGCTGTTTATTTGGGAAGATGTTCTGTTTGTTCCATTATTATTAGCTGTATGTACGCTCCTTTCATGATTTGTTTTTGTTTTGTTATTTTTGATAGCTTACAGCAGCACTTCAGAGAAAGCACAATTATTGCTGTAAGCTATCGAAAATTACAAAAAATTATAAAAGGATCATACATACAGCTAATAATAAAGAAACAAGCGGAACATCTTCCAAAGTAAACTGCATAGCCTGGCAGCATTATATTCAACGATATTACAAAATCACTTGAGGATGGCCAATGAACGAAATGAATTCATTGCGAGAACGTAATAAATGTCATATAGATGCATAAGAAATGTTTTATTGTATCATTTATTAGATATGTTTTAAGGCGTATTTTACGCTGCAGGCCCGGCAGAAAGAAAATCGTACGTGGGATGTTCTAATTATGTGGTGAGAAACTGGCAAGCGGGAGGTCCGTCTTCAAATCTCCATCAGTCTATATATTTTTAATTTTTCAAAAAATTATTCCATTCGAGCAGTGACGTCTCTTTCTGGTAGCACTGTCATTTACTGTTATTTTTCCTATGAAAAATATGGTTCCTCTTATTGTTATTCTGAGCGATTATAACGTTCAAATAGCATTTGCGGTCAATCGTCTTACAAAACGTAACATTTTTTTCTGAAATTAAAGTTTAAATATAAATAAATTGCAAGATTAAGTCACGTGATCGAAAACGCTCTGTCATTGGCTAAAGCTTTGTTGCCGTCGCATAACACGAGGAAGCCGAAGCTAAATGTATGTTAAAAGCAGTTTAGCGACATTTATTATATATTACCGTACTTTTCTTCGTATTGTAAAGGTATTTTTTGCTATGGAAAACGCATTTTAAGTTTTTA
The DNA here is from genome assembly GCA_026315105.1 of Locusta migratoria. Lineage (NCBI taxonomy): Eukaryota > Metazoa > Arthropoda > Insecta > Orthoptera > Acrididae > Locusta > Locusta migratoria. The sequence continues at coordinate 435,202,614 of CM048747.1, forward strand.
CGTAAAAATAGAAAATAATTTTGTGACTTCTGATTGTGAAATCCTTCCGAAACCTGGCGTATTTATGGTATCCGAGTAGCTACGGGAAAAAAAGGAGGTGAAAACTACATTTACAGTAAAATATATTTACTTGTTTATATCAGTAAAGTGACTCTGGTCTAAAGGTGAAAGGTGAAAACTCTTATAACCTCTAAGCGTAAGCAGTGAATATTGGATTTAGTCTTCGTTCTGCTGCCAAATACAAATCACATTTAGATTAACAGTTATAAGCGACCGCTGTTTACATACGGATCTACGTAGTTACAGCTGAGATTCATATTAATTCTTGTGTATACAAAAATTAATCTTACGCATTAGTCGCTTTCCATATCATTATGCGATTTTGTCGCACTGATTGGTTACAGAGAAACTTGTCAGATTAAGTCAGAAGTTGGAAAGCCAAAGAAGGGTCAAAATAAGAATACAAATGATTTTGCGTTCCTGCCAACCTTAAGTATTTTCGAAGAAATAATAGCGGTCGAAGTTTTGCATTGACTATATTCGTCAAGTTAGGTCATCTATTCTAACTACATCTGTTGTAGCTCCGTAGTAGTTTTACAGTTAGTGTCGTGGGTCACAAAATTTGTGTTCAGTGATAAAATCCAACACACTCCTACTGGTTTTTTCCCTTCTAGTTGTGAAAGAATGTTATACTGTGAAATAGAAACGAATTATCGACGAAATTAGTAGTCACTTAAAATTTCATGAAAAATATTTGCTTTCACCAGATGCAGACAAAAGGCGTTTCAGAAATTCAAATCGTTGATTTATCGATCGTAGATTGAAGTACTGCGTCACTGACAACCAACTTGAAATTCTGCAGTATTACGAACTACACTGAAAAACGACTATCTATACAAATCGTTGTCGTATCATATTCTGAACAGTCGTTTCGCAAATATAAACATCAGGTGAATAATCTATACATAGTAATACTTTACCCCTTTGTTGCTGCAGAGCATGATACTTAATAGTGAACCAAAAGAATTATAAATATCGTACGGTGTGTTCACTTACATCAAGATCATCCTCGTAAAAATAATCGAACGCAGTGTCCTAAATCTCACTTCGATCTGTGAGAGCGAGCTGCAACCACATATTACTAATTTTTCATTGCTCGGAACATGAAAACACATATTGTGGGGAGTTATTCAAAAATGTTTGTAGAACTTATGGGACTTAACTACGGGGTCATCAGTCCCTAACTTACAAACTACTTATGGACTAGCTAAGACTAAGGAAGGCACAAATATCCATGCCCGAGGGGGGATTCGAACCTCCGACCGTAGTGGCCGTGCAGACCGTGACTGGAGCGCCTCAGTCCCCTCGGCGACCGCGGCCGGCGGCGAGTTATTAATATGTATTTATACAGTTCGCTACTTGGCAATATTTCTAGTCCATTTTCAGATACGTTAGTATCCTGACTGTATCACTGTTAGAGAATTTTAGGGCAGTAGGAGTAGCATCGTGTCAGTTGACCTCATTATGATTCAAGTGGAGCCTTTCATCGGATTTCAAAAGTATTCAAATAACATTTCTCTTTTTTAATAAAATACTGCATTTCACGATGGAAAAGGCATGTTATGGGCATAAGATGACAATTCACCATTTATGACGATTTCCAGAAACACCATAAGTACCCTACAATCAAACTGACAGTAATTATAGAATATGTCATGTAGTAAGAATATATTACAGACTCAAGAAAGTGCGATGAATAGTTAGTGCAGGCGAGATTTCATAGAGACATGAAATGAGTTAAAGCAACAAATAAACGCTACGAGCTAGGTTAATGCAAGTTATCACACACTTTCAAGTTTACTCTCCGAACTTGCAGGACTACATATGCTCGGACATAATAAGGATGTGATACTGTACATATGAAAAACATCGGACACATTTACATGTTTTGGCAGAGCTCAGGGAAAACTGTGTGTTTGTGAAACTGTTGCGTTCATCTGTTGCACTTAACTGACAAACTTTTATGTTTCAACCATTTCGCTAGGAATAATAACATTCCTGAAAACCACCTAATTCAGGCAAGGATGCATATTCTCGCTCACTCACTAGACGTAGAAATTAGTTGGGCCGAAAAGCACATACTGTCATAAACGACGTGTTTTCTAGTCGATGATTTGGTTGACTTGAAATCTTGTCAAACATTTGCGGTTCTGTAAATAAGAGATATCAGATAGAAAACTGTAAAACTTAGGTATTCCTTTTTTCCGCGAGCTATTAGAGAATGGAACTGTAGGGAAACATCATAAAAGCAACTCTCTGCCATGCACTTCAACGTGACTTGGAGAGTACTTATGTAGATGTAGTAAACGTAACGGGACGTCCGTAAGTGTAATGGCGGCAGTATGTTTAGAGGGCGTCGCTCTGGGTGCTTTGCCGTGTGGGAAGTGGAGATGGATGGTGGACAGCATTTCTGCGGTAGTCGGCGTCGGACAGCAGCCGACGTAGGCTACTGGGCGGCAGGCGGCATTGTGACGTCAGGCTCGCGAGTAGGGCACCTGGATAAAGACGGGCATGCGCATCAATTTCTGCTGTAGCAGCAGCTTCCGCCGCCATTTGTGTTCCAAGCGGTGATAGCGTGAGCATGTGAGAAGCCGGGTTTTTCCACTGTTATTGCTTTAAAATATCGCTTGCTTCACTGCTAATACACATACCAAAAAGAAAATATATATATATATATATATATATATATATATATATATATATATATTGATTAAAAATTTATCTCTTCGTAATAAATTATTGTAATATGGTTTGACAAATCGTTAAATATGTTTTCTGGTATTTTCCAACCTGGGTGTGTATTGTGAGCAACTTCTACGCATTCGGCAGCTCAGTTTTACGGGATACCAGCTGCACTACCAAATCTGCGCTTTAGTTTAGTTTAACCCTAGTATGCATACCTTGGTTCCAATGGACCCGGGAACAATTTTAATTTTTAATTTGTGTATTAAAGACTTGAAATTTACTCTCAACCGTTCAGGTATGCTCTCTGGCAATATTCATAATACATTACAGATACTACTAGAATTGTGTGTCATTAGTTTAAGTGCCACTTTAATTTTCATCTTTATACTACACATTTACATAACCTCGATCCGATGGAACCTTTGGTTTACGTTAAAGTGTCGTTAGATTAGACTGGGTTGTAATCAATTACATTTTGTTGGAGTACCGAGGATACTTTACTGCCACACATATGCATTGTTGTGATCGTAGAAATCGTATTGTTATAACTTGGCAAATTCAACTGTCAGACAGCATGCTTCTGTGTTGTGTAAGAAGCACCATATCGCAGTGGATGGTTATTAGTGCGTGGCTCTGTACAGAAAGACTGTAGGAGTTTGCTACACAGCAGTATTGTTTCACATTCGATACTCATTCGAAAAAAAAAGGTAAGGGTTATTGGTAACACTAAAAAATAACACGAAGAGCCGCTATATTTCTACACTCCATAGGAGAAAAGAGTACTGATGTTATTTATTCATGTTATTATTTTTCATACTGTGTCTGCATCTAAAAAAGGAACAGGAAAGAGGATAGCAAGCCCAAATTTTGAATCAGTTGTTACTCAATGGGTAGCTGAACATGACGATTTCCTTTCAGATGTAAGTTCTGCTTCGGATGAAAACCCAGAAGCTGTTTCTCAGGCAGTGTCATACGACCCTTTGGATGAAGAACCACGTAGTGGTGGTGGTGAAAATGATGATCTAGATAATAATATCTCAAAAGAAATAAGCAGTGAAAATGCTAACGTTTGTATTGCTCCTAATGGTATGCTATGGAGTGAAAGCTCCGCAGTGCTAAATAAAACGCCTGCTCAGAATGTGGTGAAATTTATACCAGGACCAGCAAACTGATGTGATGTTTCTTGTGAAATGATTTATGGTTTGTCAATGGCAAAATCACCTATTTGAACACTTTGAAAAATATTATTGGTGGTGTCTGTATCAGTGTTCATAATATAATCTATTATAACAATTATTCAGGGTTAAAATTATACTAATTACACATTTTAAAAGCCAGTAAAATCATTAAAATAGCCACAAATTTCTTATACTAATGAGCCTTCAAATAAAAATATTCGTGCATGATAATATTCACAAAACACTTATTTTCAATTAAATTCTCATATTAGACGTAACGGGTCCAAAGGACCCAGGGTATATAAATGTGCAAAAAATATAGGTCATGCGTAGAAGGGTTAATACATTCTTTGCGCAAAAATCATGTAAATGTATCGATTGTCATCCGAGACGAAGGTAAAGCATTTTCACAACTTATAGTTTCAAAATACTTTTTAGCTAATGGAATTTTAACAGCTATCAGGGCTTTATTAAAATTCTGTCTATGATAAAATTGGTCAATTTTATTTACTACGGCGGCGTAGAGTGCAGATGTTGGCAATGACCTCTGCATGTTCTTTAAAAACTCGAACAAGTAGAATGAGAGAAAATAGTTTTTCATGTTTACCAACGTCTTGTATGTACTCTTGCCCGGTCAGTAAATTAATTATCCTCGTAAAGCGAACAATGTGTTGCAAACTACGCCGCCGATGCTGTAACTAAAATTAACATCGCAGTAACTTCATACATAGTTACGAGCCATATGAGCCATTATAACTAGTAAAAAACAGTGCGCATCATATAAAAGTAATTAGTATTGTTATTGTCTAAATGTTGATACCGTTTGTTATCGCCAATGTATATATAAATAAAAGTCTGTTCACAGTAGTTCGTAGCTTCGAAATCTGTCCTTTACAAAGTGTAGCAATTGTCCATAACTACAAATGAATTACCCCACTTAGCATAGTTTTTAAGACCTTGTACCTTTATTAACCATATTAAACGCCTTTCAGGGTCCATTGCAAACGAAAAAACACGAAAACCATTTTATGAACGATTAGCAGAATTCGGAGCTGCACAGCCCACCGTGGTGAAAGCGTACTGACTGCCCTATTCTACAATGGCGCTTCCAACCGAAGGAACAAAAATGGCGGATGCACATGTCCGTCTATATCCAGGTGCCCTACTCGCAAAGACGTGGAGCTGTGGCGCCGCGCCGGCTGCCGGCCTGCGGCGTTCAGGTCAGGAGTTCGGTGCCCGCCAACGGACAGGATTCCCTGCCCACTGGCGACATCGTGAAGACGGGGCGGACGGCGGCGGGTGCCGGTGGTGACCGACACAGGCCACTGAATCTCTGACGAACAGGGCTGGGCCGACGATGTGAATAAATACTCGCTCTTCCTGAGACCCGCGGTTTTCGCCTTTTTGTAGGTCGTCCAAAACCTTCCAGCTGTTGAAATCAGGGCGGCTCGGTGTCGCTAGCGTTATCAACACAGAGAGCGATGACCGGCCATGTTAAAGCGTTGAGCAGCGAGTTGGACCAGATGCCCAAGCAGTGGTGTAATAATACTGTTAAAAATTGAAAAAAAAGTGTACAGGTTTGTAAGAATATATTCTAAAATATTGTCTTTGTATTTTATATTATTTATTTAGTTTTGCAGCTAGCTCAGTAAATGGATGAAACATGAACCTTCTCAGGGACGTGAATAGTCAGGTTAAATTTTAGTTGAATGTCTTCAGCTGCTGAGAGTAGTTTTACAAAGTAGTCCCACATTAAATGCTATAAAAATAATGTTCAAAAGCAAATGTTATTAATATGTCCTATTGAAGTCCATGTGGAACCTATCGTTTACATTAAAATTCTGAATATTATTCTCAGTTACGTATATCATTGAAACTTTATTTGAATGTCCAACTTGAAGTAAAATAGCAAAGTCTGAAATCGCTGAAGCTAAATGAAAACTGTCTTTTTACGTGATAAGATATGGCTATCAGGAAATTATTTAATAAAATATTATTCTCTTCTCACTCACAATAATAATAATAGTCACTTTGAATAATTAAGCACTTCGTAATTTATAAATCTTTGTAAGATACCACATTTTACCATACATTACCACAGAAGTTAGCAGTTTGGTTTTGCACTGCTGAAATATAAAATTATTATTTTTTAATTATTAAGCCTTATTTTCCACCCGTCCTTGCTTTACCAGTTAGGAATTCTATATTTTCCACGTAATGACGGCGGGGGATGCAATTTATGTCGTCAGCTTCTTGCTGACACAGATGGCGTCTGAGATGCTAATGGCGTCCTTTAGTATTTCATATAACTGATCAGGGTTTTTCTAACTAAAATTCGTACAACTTATTTCATTTAATACATAGCTATATTTTAAGACTTTAAAATGTTCAAACACATTAACAGACCTCATTACAATGTTTCCTTAATTTTCATCAAAAACAATCTCGTCACAATACTAGAGCAGACAAGAGAGAAGACGCAACCAGATATTACAAAATACAACAAGATTACATTTTAAAATTACATACATTTATATATTTTAACTCTTTCAGTCACACTTTTACAATAGGAACATAATTACCAATGTCTGTTCACACTTGTGCAATAGGAACATAATTATCAATGTCTGTTCATTGAAGCAACTGTTACAACTGAAATATCACAGACAATAAAGGAAACATAATATAAGGTATTCAGTGATTGTGAACGTTATTTATTAAACGAATCATCATTATAAACGTACAAAACTAACAAAAACAAATTATTTTTTTATGAAACTCTGCAAAACATGTTTTACCTTTACGTAAGCAAAGAGGCACTTTACATGTACTATACTGCCGTGCAGTAGGCACGGGAGATATTTTAGTGCTACAATTGCAGCATCTTTTTGATGTGCTTCTTTCAGGTTGATGCTGACTGGATTCTAGACGAATTTCCTGCGGGACTGTAGGTTTGTAGCGTTTTATAAATGCAGGTCCTGGAGATGGGGCCGCGGAATTACGGCTGCTGTTCACTGAATCCGGCCTGTGTTTGTCTCTGACATATGCTGGTGCCAATAGGCGCCGATATACTTCTCTCCGGAAGTCTTTAAGAATCAGCTTGTCGAGGTCTGGGCGTGAAGAGGACGGCGTTGTACCCGCTGTATTGATGTTTTTATCAGACACTCGAGACAAGGTACGTTAGCGCTATATTCAATGCAACTGGTATGCACTGACATTCATGCAATGTACCCGGAATCTGTCATTTGTTTTGAAGCACAGTCCAAACGGACATACTAATTCAACCGTTTATCGCTAGATAGCGTGGAATAGAAGTACCGTGATCGAAAAGAGGTGGTTAGTAACACTAACCACCAAGACTGAAAGAGTTAAATGTACAAAGATAATAACACACACTAAAATAATTATTCTTTGTTACGAGTGTATACAGAGACATCTTTTGTTACATGATGCCCTACATTAGTGGTACGACTAAACTTTCCAATCGTCGATTTCGGTAAAAATTGGAAGGGCATTACAGTCGCCAGCGCTTTGACTTGCAACACTACCCTGGCGGCTCTTGCGACATCAGAGTTGAACAGTTCAATTACGTTCCCAATACATCATTCTTAACTTGAATAGAAATTATCTGATACCGCATTTCACCTCAAAACTCTTCCCCTCCACGAAAAGAAAGGAATTCGTCTCCGAATTCTCTTATCTCCCTAGGCTATATAAAATCAAAAACCAAACGAAAAAAGTGTCTATATAAATCACTGTGACTCACAGTCTAGTCTACACTGCTAAATATCTCAATCAAGTGTTCTGAATACTTCTAGTCTTCATTTCTCTGATCAGTGTGAAGCTTCCTTGTAGGAATATTAAATGTGATGTTTGGGACGGATGGGACTTCTCTTGACCGGATAGAAAGTGCGACCAATGGCTATACAAAAACATACTTGCGGCTGTAGTCGAACAGCTAACAATTATTGTTCGTCTTGCTTGTTGACGGTGGTAATTCTGCCCAGGCTGTATGGGTATGCGGCCATGTTGTGACACGATCTTCTGGTCCAGCGAAGTGCGTATCGTAGAGTCCATCGAGGTAACATACAGTGTAGACTTTCAAGGCCGGCGTATTCATTAGGAAAACTTCCGGGCTCAGGGGCCGTGTCCATGCATAAAACTTCTGCCTGACGTCAGGAAGATGTTTTATGCATGGACCATGGCCTCTCAGCCCTGAAGTTTTATCTGAAGAGTCTGTCGAGTTGTTCAAAAGGTTGAGGTGTTCAGTGGGAAGAATCTCCAACGGTTGGAGCAATTGTCCCTCTTTTCGTGGCAGAGAATCGAAAAATGGGCCCTGATATGTGATATATTGTTCCGTTAATCCTTGCCCCTGTAGCTCTATCCATTGCATGTCACTCTGCAGCCTCTGTTAGTAACGAACATTGACGATAATCGTCAGTTTGGCCACAGAAAATATCCATTGCTAACTTAGTACAAGTTTCTCATCCTGGTATTTGGTTAGCTTCCGAATCATTTTTCACTTCAATTGCTTATCCTGCGATGGAACGGCCGAGCGCATTGAGACGCTATGCTCCATGCGCGAGCCCCTTAACACCAAGGTGCATTACAGGTTTATCACCATGTGAGGTGGTCTTTGTCCCTAACATGACGTCACCTTTTCAATTTTGTACAACACTCCCGAAAGGTGACATTCAACCATTAAAGGGTTTGCGAAACGGATGAACACGAACACTCTTGACCGCTAAGAGAGGCTCCATAATAGTAAATCAGTATTACCAAAATATCACTTCGGACAATGATGACTAATCACAATGTGGCAAAAGGTACAAATAAAGTTCGTTTTCGTTGCCAAGGTCCGCTTCAGGTGATTGAAATGATGTCACCTGTTAACATTAAACTACTGCTCTCTACTCGTACCACGGTAGTTCTCATTAGCAGAACATGGGCATTTAAGGGAAATATTGAGGTTGTGTGATCCGTTGCAATAACGGAGGGAGAAAGTTTAAAGAAGAGAGGGAAAAAGATGCTGCAAATGAAAGAAGAAATGTTAAAATTTTTGTGAAGCTCAAGAGACTTATCTGAGGGGTCATTAGTCCCGAAACTTATAAACTACTTATGAACTACCTTATACTAAAGACGACACAAACATCCATGTCCGAGAGGGTGCATACGACGGCGCTCAGAAACGTGTTCCAGTTGTTATGCTGATAATTAATATGGCAGCTTAGCATTTTTCCTATCGTTCTGTGAGCCATTTCTGTTCTGCCGTTAGCATGCGGGTGGAACGCAATTTTTTAATGTGCAACAAGTGACATAATTGATTACGAAATTCGACGCCTCGCCCGAAATTATTTAGTCTGTAACCTCAAATCCCATTCGTTTACTAATGCTTAGGGAACCGTTGTGTCCTGCTGGTCCGGTAAAGCGACCATGAACGCAAAGCGCGAAGAATGATGTATTATCGTTAGCAAACACCGATATCCAGCTGGTGTTTGTACGAGAAGGTTATAGACACAGATTCCTAACACTGACATTGGTTTGTTCACCTCAGACAGTCTTTCTAACTCTATTCGCTTATGACTGAGTTGCGCTCTATATGCATATGGGATGCAATGTTTCACTTATAAGTCTACATCCAGTTTGCGTGTTTTCAGCCAATAATTTTGAGCTACCGACGTTCAACTGCTCTTCGTCCAACGTGTCCTGCAAAAATTGAGTCATGGGCCTATCTCAACACATCGTTACACTAAGCGAGGGCCGATTCTTGTCGAACTGTACAATATACCGTCCTCCATGTAGAACTGTAGCTGCGTAGGAAGTTGCCGACCTTCCCGGTGTGCTTGTTGCTATTCTTACCTGTCAATGATTGCGCATTCCCAGCTACGAATCTTTCTGATAAGTCCGTCAGCGTTTGCGTGCGAAACGCCGGGCCTGTGCGTGGCTCCGAAAACATTCTCGCGCAGGCGGGGTGCCCGTCTTCCTAGACGACTGATTGGGTCTTTTAGATTCAATAACCAGCGAAGTGCTGCGAGATCTATTATTACCTTGAATCCTTAAAGATAGCAACTTCTTTCCGTAGATGAATAATTTCTTTCCGCCCTAATTAACTATCTTAATGTGTAAGCCATGGGGTGCTCTCAACCATTAACTTTCTGACTCAGAACCACGCCCAATACGAAATAACTCGCGTCACACTAGAGTATGAACTGTTTACTGAAATCAGGGAAAACTTATACAGGACTTGATGCCTATAAGTTGTTTAAATTTGCTAATGTTGGTTTACATTACGTTGTCCGTTGAAACTTGACACTTTTTTTTAACAAATGAGTAAGAGGTCCTGCAACTACCAAAATTTTTGGAATTTATTTCCTAAAAAAAATTCACGAGTCCTCATTTGGCTGTATTTGTTTTACCGTCGCCGGTGCTGAAAATGTTTTACGGCATCTCAGTGTTAGTCTGGCAGCACGCAGGCGTTCGGAAACTCCGCTCAAACGTAACAAATGCTCCTGTAGGTCTTTAGCAAGCACAATTATGTCACTCAGATTTACCATATATTGCTTCGGTTTCAACCATCACCTAGAGGCAAGGCCTTACAACAGCCCGTGCTACGTCACACTGAGCTGGCCGCAGCCGCCAGATGAATGGCTGGCCGCCGGGTCACGCCCTCTGCCTAGTAGCGGACTGCCAGTAACTGACGGCCGCGGCCTGCTCAGTGTGACGTAGCACGGGCTGTTGTAAGGCCTTGCCTCTAGGTGTTGTTGTTTCAACCCGCGTAGCACACCATCCAAAAGTCGCTGAAAGTTTTCTGGGGCGCTTTTGAGTCAAAATGGCATACACCGATATTGATGATATCCTGTTGGATTTCCTGTGGTACTCTTTGCTACCTGCAACTGTTGATACCCTCCTCGTAAATCCAGTTTCCAGTGACCTAGGTTATCTAACGTTTCAGAGATGCTAAGCATTGGGTAGGCCTCCGTTACTGTCTTCTGAATCAGTAAACGGTAATCACAGCAAAATATAAATGACTTACCCCGTCTGGTGCACTTTTGGAAACTAGGGCTACGAGAGCTGACGATGGACGGTTTCTTTCTTCTATAATCCCACCTTGAAGTTGTTGATTAATAAATTCCTTCATAACCGGTTGTAAACATTAAAGAACACGGTATGGTTTTTCTATAAACGGGTTCTTCACGCCCGATAGTAATTTAATGCTGTTCCCAAGGTGCAGTAGGTAACGGGACTAAGGGTTAAAAAAAAAGTCCTATGTATTCCTTTAACACGTGCTCCATGTCTTTCCTATTCTGTTCCTCTAGGTGGGGTACCTTACTCTTTAGTGCGATCCAGTGAACGGACTTTTCCGGCGTTGCATCTTTCTGTGAGATTTTATCGTATTCCTCCAACACCTCTACAGTTGCTACCAGGGAACCCTGCTTTACCTGTAATTCATCGAGACAAAATTATCTATAGTAACAGGTACTACCTTTGTACCTTCAGTGTCACGTACGTAGGAAACACTAAGTCAGACAAAACACTGAACTGAATCCAGTTTCTTATTCTCAGCCATTTGTTCCATGATACATAACTCATTTACAGGCAGATCAGTTCAACGTCAATCCACGTACTTTTTCCCTGTACCTTTCGCAGTGTTATCCCACGAGTCCATTTTAAGGAACCTTGAAAAGTTTAGGCGATCTACTCGACGTCTCGGATGTACTTAGCGGCAGTAAGGGTATTCTGACATTCTTCCATCTAGCTCCACGGTGCGCCGTTCCAAGTCACTTTTAGCTTGAAGCGCAACCAGGGAATCCAATCCGAGAATGATATCGTAACTGATGCTCACTATGGTAAGAACTTCCACATCTACCTGAAAACTTACATTCCCCACGTGAACTCCAGAGTTTCAGACCCGAATGAACTAACACGATGTAAACTATATCGTTAATGAAACTTCCTGGCAGATTAAAATTGTGTGCCGGAACCGGGACTCGAACCTGGGACCTTTGCCTTACTGCCGGAAGTAAAGTTGTGAGGCTGCATCGTAAGTCGTGTCGGGATAGCACAGTTGGTAGTGCGCTTGCACAAGGCAAAGGTCCCAGGTTCGAGACCCGGTTCCGGCAAACAATTTTAATCTTCCAGGAAGTTTCATATCAGTGCACACTCCGCTGCAGAGTGAAAGTTTCATTCTGGAAATATCCCTTAGGCTGTGGCTAAGCCATGTCTCCACCATATCCTTTCTTCCAGGAGTGCTAGTCTTGCAAGTTTAGCAGGAGAACTTCTGTGAAGTTTGGAAAGTAGGAGGCAAGGTACTGGCGGAAGTAAAGTTCTGAGACGGCATCGTGAGTCGTGTCGGGATAGCACAGTCGGTAGTGCGCTTGCCCGCGAAAGGCAAAGGTCCCAGGTTCGAGTCCCGGTTCCGGCACACAATTTTAATCTGGCAGGAAGTTTCATTTCAGCGCACACTCCGCTGCAGAGTGAAAGTTTCATTCTGGAAACACCCCTTAGGCTGTGGCTAAGCCATGTCTCCAGCATATCCTTTCTTCCAGGAGTGCTAGTCTTGCAAGTTTCGCAGGAAAACTTCTGTGAAGTTTGGAAAGTAGGAAGCGAGGTACTGGCGGAAGTAAAGTTCTGAGACGGCATCGTGAGTCGTGCGGGGTAGCACAGTCGGTAGTGCGCTTGCCCGCGAAAGGCAAAGGTCCCAGGTTCGAGTCCTGGTTCCGGCACACAGTTTTAATCTGCCAGGAAGTTTCATATCAGCGCACACTCCGATGCAGAGTGAAAGTTTAATTCTATATCGTCAATCCTATGGCAGGAGTCACCAGGTGTGAACTATGTCCTTAGTTCTATGGCAGGAATCGCAAAGTCTGAACTATGTCGTTAGTTATGAATTATTTTGGACAGTAATTAATTATCTTGGGTCGCCACCATATTTCTCCAAACTACGGAAAATTAAAATGTTACTGATCAGCTATGATGTGATCATATTTTAAAAAAAAAAAAAAAAGGTAAATATTCCTACTCTATTGCAGTGTATCAGGTGTACCAAACAAACAAAAATTACTTGAAAAATAATTGGTGAACTTTGGAATTTAACTATTCTGTTTACCCTCCAAAATAGTGAAAAAAGGAATGTTCTTAAATGAAAGACGATCTGCTCAGAATAAATTTATTACTATTAAACATGAAAAATCCTATCTTGACACAAAATTAGATGACATTTCCTATCATGAAAAATAGATAATGGTATTGAAACAATATTTCACAACTGTTAAAATATTGAGACACAAAAATGACTGGCTGAGTCAGAGGTCGGAGGTTTTGCAAAACAGAATGCTATTAGATAGGCTACACAGAGGGTTGAAATTATCTTTAGCCCTAAACTCCCCAGGGTAAATAGGCAGATCTCAAAAGAAAAAAATAAGGGACAGAATCCAACAAGTCTGATTCATATAACCCTCCAGCAAGTGCGTCACCTTACCCACACAGATGATCATTGACGGCAGCGTCTCAGGCTCGCAGGCAGCAGGCGGTGGGAGCGGATGAGCTGAAATTTTTATCCGACCGTAATTTCTGCGACCTGTTAAGCAGGGTAGACATGTAACTTAGTGTCACAAGCGTTGGCGTTGCTAGGCAGTTGCTGTGCGATTCTATCGCGCTAGTAGACTAATCAATATTTTGCATAGGTGACACAAAGGCCACTTGGCACAAATCGATCAGTCACTTGCGTAATAAGATCTAAAAAAAAAAGTGCCCGATTCGTAAAGGCGCGAATGCTCAAATAGAGACTTCAAGCAAAACGAAAACTAAACTCTGCCCGCTCACAGCGTAACCACAGGACGATGTAACGTCCGTGAAGTAAACACAAATTCTACAAGGTCCGAATCTTCGGAATCAAACACAAGTCTAACCAGAGGACCGTTTAAAAACTATGTCCTCCCCGCAAATCTAAACGGAATATTGCGTGTCTCCCGAGGTCCGCACACTTCGGATGCTCAAACCGGAGTCTCCCGAGGTCCGTACACTTCGAACGCTCAGACAGGAGTTCTCGTGCCCCCTCGCGCTCTGCCGCAGCTCACGGCAAGTGACGGGCGGCCACACCTACGCGCGGAAAGACGCACCAATCTCTGCTAACGGCTAATAGTCAAACCAATCGGATGGCGTAGCGCCGTTGACAAATTGTTTGGCTGTCATACTAAAATACTCTGCCAAATCAGGACGCGTTCTCTGCGGCTCCCAAGAGGCTCCGCCCACACCACCAAAGCTTCCCACGGATTTCACCTAGCTATTGTCACACAACCTAAAAATGTTAACCAAACCCCTGGGGTGCCAGACGGGCAGATAGCTTTCCTTTCAACCTAACCATTTGTCACACTATGTTCGAACTCTGCTGCTTTCAAGAAAGTGTTTTAGATAACGTCTCCATAAACAGCCCGGGGCCCAGAGCACTCTGCTATTGTTAGTATCCGGCAAATTCCTCTCTTGCGAAACGGCCGAATGACTAAAACGGCAGTCCCCGCTATCGCCCACCGTAAACCGCGGTCCAGCATTGTGTAAAGCGTCCCACATACTCTAAAATTTCTGCCAGGTATACTCCGCCCCCGTAGCGTCGGCGCCTGCCGAGTAGGTCAAGCCAGCCCCTCTTGTCCTTCTACGAAGGCGAGCGAAAGTTGGCGGGTGGAGACCTCCAAGAGCTTCTCTGCTCTGCCCGGCCTGACTGTACCAAACACGGAAAACCACTTTTTAGCAGCCAAGCTGCGCCAATATACATTAAAATCCCGAAATTTTCATATAAACATAGAATGTACTACAATCCCAGGAGCCCATCACCCCTGATGTGTTCCCAAAGGCACAGAAATCAAAATAAATAAAGATCTACAAAGCAAAATGTTACATATTTCAATAATTAGCGTAAAGAGAAAGATACAGTAACACAAGGTTAGTATGAAAAGTTACAGCCCCCGTCTCACAACGCCCCAACCTATGTCAATTAATGTCCAGCGTAGTGCTTTCGGCGTGTTTATCCAAAACATACACTTTCTCGTTTCCGATACCTGGGAACCGGTACCCAACAAAAGTTTACACATCTTTTTTACCACATAAACGGTCAGAAAAATTTCTGCCTCTGATTTTACACTTGTACTATTTCTTACTGGGAGCGTTGCACAGTGGACGCCCCGCTGCCTGTCCCGTTTACCGGCTGAGAGCGGAATCTACCCTGATAATTAACGCTACGAAAATCTCCCTCTAAATGCCTAAACCTACCACACCGACTACATTGTTGTTCTTTACAATGGCGTCGCAAGTGCCCCTTACAACCACATCTACATTGTGCTTCCATATTAAACTGACATTTTCGCACGTGATTTACTGATCACATCCTCCTCTTCCAATAAAACGCTATACCAACCGTTTCATTCAAAGTTTTCGGGAATTCCATCCGTATATTCTTCGACATTTCCGGCATCTATGGCCTCACGTAAATAGCTGCATTCACTCCATCTACATCTACGTCTACATGGGATACTCTGCAAATCACATTTAAATGCCTGGCAGAGGGTTCATCGAACCACCTTCATAACATTTATCTTCCATTACATTCTCGAATAACGCGCGGAAAGAATGAACACCTGAATCTCTCGGTTTCGAGATCTGATTCCTCGTATTTTCTTCTGATGATCTTTTCTATCTTTGTAAGTGGGAGTCAACAATATCATCAGTTGTCAGTTAATAGGTCCTGATATTAAGCTTACGTCTCCGGTCTACAGAAACCCCTTGTTTCTGAACAATGACGTTGTTTCTCGCGACAATACCTCCTTTGCACTACCTACCTGCAACCTAGGTTGTACGGTCTTCCAAAAGTGCACTAGGAAGGAGTGCCGATACGCCCTATAGTTTCTTATTTGGGTGCACCCACATACAATCTGGCGTAGCATTTGGCGTCTACTCTCGGCCATTACGTTGGCAAGTTTGCACACCACATCTTCTACTCGATGTAATTCGTTAGACGTTTTAAGTCCTTGAAGCTTGGTCCTTCGGATTCACTAGTAAGGTCTGACATATCACTCTTCAGTCGTCGAGTCTATTTAGTGAAAAACTTCAGCTTTACTACCAACGTGTTTTTGAAGATCGTTGACGACACCTTTTTCAACTGGCCTCATAGACTTTATTAGCTCATTCGATTTTTGGACCATTTTAACTGCCTTCATCCAAACATCAGATATTAATATGGAGGTATAATGTAGCGGGAATCTTCCACATTTTGACGTAATGGTTTATAAAAAATTTTATGGCGCCCTTGGGCATGGTTTTCACCAAAAGCCGGCACATACTGACCGGTATTAGCATACCAGTCGTTCCATTCACAATACCAACGCAACGGCGTCCTTAGAACTCTAGTACGCAGAGCATACGTCATTTCAGATGCGGAGAGTTTACCATCGGAACAGGAACATCTGAGGACTTTCGTAAGCAAAAACGGGTACTCTGAGAAATAGATTCGCCTTGTTATTGAGTTTGGACCTTCTCCGTAAGTTCATGAAGAGGAGTACAGTGCTCTAGCCTTAGATCCTTACGCTGGGGGCGTTTCTTTTAATTTGGAAGATTTTTAAATGTTTTAATATCATGTTTGTTTTCCGTCCGCATACAAAGATTAGAACACTGCTTGGCTCCGTCAGGAAACCCGGTGTTTACAAAATACCGTGTCAGTGTAGGAAGGCATGCATCGGCGGTACGTGCAAGGTAGATGCTTGGAACATTGGCGCTACACGACAAAATGCAGTCGGAACAATCGGCGGTAGCAGAACACTGTTTAACGGAGGGACACAAGATGATGTATGATGAGAAAAGCATAATAGCCAATACCTCGCGTTATTGGAACAGTCTATACAGAAAAGCTCTTCAAAATCAGGTTGATTGACAATTTAATAAATAGAGACATGTGGTTTCCTCTTAGGACATCAGTATTAAATAATGTCAAATTGCAATGTTCGAGTATGATTTCAACACCGCAGACTGATTAACGTAAGGTGCGATATATCGTTGTGCCATGTTCCACTAAGGGTGGCGCCACTAGCCCTGTCTTGGAGGCAGCAACTGTGACGGGCGGCGCATGCGCCGTGCACGCGACCGACGCCTATAGGACGTAGAACTTCGGTTTATCATCAGTATTCAGTGGGATGCAGCAGCAGCGACGGTTCTTTAAGATGACGGAAATATTGAATCAGTTAGATTTTAGTATCCGGCAGAAAACCCGAAGACACTTCGAAGATTTATTACGCCCTAAAAGCGTACGAAGGTACATAACAAAGAGATTTTTTTACTTATTTCTAAATAACTCTCAATTTTCCAGGTACTTAGACGAGAACCTTTGAGCTTCTGTTGTGCCCTACGCTGGTGCCATAGCAGATATGTTTCTTCTGGTGGTCGATAATGCTCGGTTCCACATAGCTGCACAAGTGGACAACATTCCTGAAGCTGAGTGAAATGATGAAGTGGCCAGCTTCTTCACTGGACACAAACAAAGATTCATATATTTTCTATTTTTGTAAACTTCTAGGTAGTATTTATTTACTAGTCGTTGGTAAAATCAGAGTTTGCGGTTGAACAGTACGTAAATCCCTGTAAGGCCATGAAAGGCCGAATCCGGATACATATTCACTGAAGACGACGTTCCACATGTAATTATATGAACATGTTGCAAAGCGGAATCAATGATTATTCGAGTACGGCACAATCAAGCATTTAAATGTGGGTACCATAATTCTCACAAAATGTTACTGTAAACATCTGATTTATGTCATAAGCACTCTTGTACATTATATTCCAATAAACTCACAAACTTAGAATAACGAACACCAAAAATCTTGGCAAAGATGAACTTGGAATGGAAGTAAATGTCAAACGAAACACGAATCGTGTCACCATAAACTAACAGTGGCACTAAAGTGAACTAGAAAATGACAGAGATGATCAAGTACATTAAAATCACACCCCATACCAGTTGACTAGGCTCCGTGCATATTGAGTAGACTGCTAACTCTATCATGACTGGACTGTAGACTACATGAATGAAAATATTTCCCATTCGAATCATAAAAGCGATGACCAGAGTTACGTGTGCTTAGCATCCAAAATGAAGTCAGAGAACACTGCAGCGATAGCTGAGGAGTTCAAGCTCGGCAGCGTATCTGTGATCGCCTCAGGAGCAGTCCCAACCCAGTCGTTATCTAGCAGCCTTGTATAAGAAGATGAGCTCTCTTTGATGGTCTACAATGAAACGCCTGTCTACCAACATGCAGATTTTATTGGCATTGAAATTATTTCAGCCAGTGGCTAGGTACAGACCAAACGGCGTGCAGCAATAGTAGTTCATGCTTTCCCTACAAAGAAGAAATTTACTTAGGTTAACTGGTTATATTCTTGTCATTTATTATGTAGAGGAGCACTAAAACTTCATGAAACTTCCTTACAGATTAACATTGTGTGCCGGAGCTGGGACTCGAACCTGGGACCTTTGCCTTTCGCGGGCAAGCGCTCTACCACTGAGCTATCCCGACATGACTCACGGTCCGTCCTCACAACTGCCAGTACCTCGCCTCATACTTCCCAAACTTCACAGAAGTTCTCCTGTGACCTTGCAAGTTGTGACGACGGACCGTGAATCGTGTGGGGATAGCTCAGTGGTAGAGCGCTTGCCCCTCGCTAGGCAAAGGTCTCAGGTTAGAGTCCTGGCTCCGGCACACAATTTTAATCTGCCAGGAAGATTCATATCTGCACACACTCCGCTGCAGAGTGAAAGTTTTATTCTAAAACTTCTTTCTCTTAATGATGTGAACGCTGAGCCGGCAGCAATTTGTTGTCGACCTGCTCACATAACAGTTTTCTACGGAACGTCAACTTTGCTTTAATGTTCTCTGGTGAGGTACCGCAGCCCCAACATCTACGAAGAGCAAGCCCACCTTATTTTCTCCTTTCCTCATCAGGACACCAGGTTTTAGCAGAAATCAGGATTATGCCTTTCTCACTGCGCGCTTTGCATTCCCTGTGAGTCGCTGTTAGGACACTGCAGGATAAAACCGAAACAAGAATTCCTACAAATACTCTGTGTAATATCTGTCAGTTACCTTAATTGTTTGCATATTAGCATGCATTGAATGGATGTAATTCTAACTTCATAAACATAGAATTAATTGGTTTAAGAACAGTATTAATTGGTGGTTTTTGAAAAAACGGCCACGTAACAACAACCGATGTGAATATAAATTTTGTGTCCCAGCCTCGTCGCCACTTTTGTGTCCCAGCCTCGTCGCCGCTTTTGTGTCTCGTTCCGTTGTAGGTGTCGGTGGCCGAGTGGAATGAGACCGACACAGAAATAAAGATAGCACGCTGGTGCAGGTACGGAAGGGAGCAGCCAGAACTTGAAACACTAGAGTAAATTAGAATGAGATATATATTGCACAGAATTTATACAATACTTAACTTTTACATAGTACTGCAGAATGTTGATACATAGTTGAGCTAGAGTCCTGCCTAGTGCCTAACTGATAGCCAAGTCTTCACTGGTGCCTATCGGATTCCGAAGGTCCTAACTGGTTGCTATCTCAGTCCCAAGTGAACGATGTCGTTCACTGGTGGCCACGAGCGGAGTTGCCGCAGAGGGCGCTCGTGGCTGTCGTCGTAAGAACGCCGCGCCGTGCGTGCATGGTAGGGGGGCGGCGAAAGTAGGTGGCGCGCACTTTGGACTTGTGCGACACCACAATAAATATCAGGTAGATTTAGAATTTCAAGTCATATGTAAGAAATTTTATGATTTTCTCATATGAGAGTGCTACTGTCTGAAAGAGAAGGTAAGAAAACAGCGGTTGTTAGCAGGTTCGAAATTTTGCAATCAGAGGTTGCTTTGAATGGATGTATCCCCAGTTTTCGAACGCCGACGAAGAAATTAACTGCTACATTACACCACAACTTATCACAATCTTGACGATGATGTTTCTTTATATAGCTCACAACGTAATCGGTTCTTAGGATGGAAGTATGCCACTAACATTTGTTTCAGCTCTGCTAGTAGCTCTATAAATATTTTTTCGCAGAGTGTTGAACGAGATATCTCATTTCATTAGAGATTGATATTTATTTGGTTACTTCTGCAGAAGCGCGATCAAAGACAACAAGACTAACAGACGTTATGATAATTGCGCCAAATATTTGCTTCAGCGGTTTCAAAGGTGCGTCTCGATTCGGTGTCTGTTTGCTTGTACATAAATAAGTTTTCCTAAGTAAGTGATCTTCTCAGCTGATTAGCATGAAGCAGTAAAATGTGTCATGGCAAATGGCATTAATACCTAGAAATTCATATTACAAACGCATTCGTCATTTAAACAGTACGTCCCTAATAGGAACAGTATACTGAATATGTTGTAAGTACCGACGCAGTAGCTTTTTAATTTCTAATATTGGTTTTAGGAGATGGTAATAATGTTTAATTAATCAAATAGTTTACTGGCTATGGAAGTGGAATGGGTGGTCTATCATTCAAAATATAATTAGGAGAGGGCTACACAACTGCTCAATACCCATGTAACCGTCATTCATCGGTGTTTGTGTTCTTGGTATGACAAGGCAGCAGCGAGATGCGACCTGCGGCAGTGCAAACAGAGCCCGTGTTTGCGTGCATTAGTGAGTTCGGTTGTGCATCTACTCCAACGGCTGCATTGCAGCAGCCACTCCAGTATCGTAAATAATTCCTGTATAGTTTGACAGGGGTAATGTATGGTATCAGATACAGCTGCGAGGTGCCACGGTGTTTGTGACCTGACTCTACCGTTGCAGACCAACTAGGCTATCATCTGTTCATATTTGAGTGATTTTTCACACAAATTTTTTGACACAAATAACTGAGCCCATGTTGGCATATTGATGAGATTACAAACATTGCCCTGCGTCAAGACCATATGCATCTACAACTTTCTATATATCAATTTCAAATAGCAGACCATGGAATATATAGCTGCTTGACAGACCCGTGCACTGCTTGTAGATCCCACTTTGCGGCGAGTATTTTCAGATGCGCTAAGAACACTTTGGACAAACGTTACTTTCGCAGTAGTCCGTCGGTATACCTCAGGCCAGACTTCTAAAACACGTTCTTAAACAAACGGCGAAGATGAAGACAGAAGTTTCTGGGGGACTCATGGCCTTCGGGCGGGAACTTCGCCCAAAATAGTGGAATAATCGACAATAAAAAACACAGAAGGCAATGCAAACCACTGCAATAAATACACATAACGCATATCCTCAAAACATCTATCCAAAAAAGGAAAAAAAAAATGATTCAGGAATAGTCCTCCAGTCGGTATTATGACAGTGAACGGCTATATTGGGGAGGTAACGATGAGAAAAAGACCGAATAATCAAGAAAGTGCTATTAATATAAATATATAATACGTAGTAGGGAACAATTTGTAAAGGAAAATGCGGTGGCTCTATCTAGAGATAATTGGCATAAGCTAAATGGAAAGGAATACGATTTCATGTAAATAGTAAGTCACATTAGAAAATGAGCAACTGTTGTCAGACACATGGTTCCCATCAGATTATAGGGCTTCCACAGCCACATGGATCATACTGACATAACTAACAAGATGAGGAGGCAAAGAAAGTATATGCGGACAAAGAAAAATTAATACAGTGTGTAGCTGTTAATGTGGAATGAATGGTTGGCTAGAAGCGAAGCAACGTAAGGATGTGTTTTAGTAGAATACTGGATAAGCAGTAAAAATGCGATTTTGTATCAAATTTCAAAAGGTAACAGCGAATACTATGTTCAAGCATCAAAAAAGGAAAATTTGTACTTGGCAAAGGCCTGGAGGGAAGGGAAACTGACAGGTGGATCATATAATGCTCAGATTTCGAATTCAGATATTGGCTTGTAAAGCGTGTGGCTCACAATTTATTAAAGGAGAGCAGTAGTCAAAACACACTTCATCTCTTTGCAACAAATAATCCTGACCTCTAAAACGAGCTTCAAAGCGGGTACAGGTATTAGTTAACACAGAGCTGTCGTAGCGAGATTGAATTTCGAAAATCCCAAAGTTACCAAAAAAGAACGAAAAGTATATTTGTTCAGGAAAGCAGATAGACATAAAATACATTGCTTCTTGAAATACAGATTCCACTCATTTCTAACACTAAACGTAGATGAAGACCAGATGTGGCTCAAATTCAAAGAAGTGGTATCGACAGCAATTGACAGTTTTATACCACATTAACTAATAAAAGAAAGAGGTGATCTCCCTTGGTACAAAAAACAGGTCAGGACACTGACGCAAAACAACGGAGAAGGCATGCTAAATTTAAACGAGCACAAAAAACAGGATTGGCGATCCTAAACAGAAGCTCGAAATTTAGTGAGGACTTCAATGCGAGATGCCTACAATACTTATCACAACGAAACTCTTTCTCGAAATTTGACAGAAAACCCAGAGAGATTTTGGTCATATGTTAAATATACTAGGGGCAAAACACAAACAATACCCTCACTACGTGATAGTAATGGCGATCCTGCCGATGACAGCGCTACTGAAGCAGAGTTACTAAACACAGATTTAAGAATCTCATTCACCAAAGAAGACGAAATCAGTATTCCAAATTTCGAATTAAAAACAGAGGCCGTAATAAGTAACGTAGAAGTAGATATCATCGGAGTAGTGAAGCAAATAAAGTCGCTTAACAAGAACAAGTCTTCTGCTCGGGACTGTATACCCATTCTATCTGATTATACTGAAGCAATAGCTCCTTAACAGTCATATACAACCGCTCGCTCAAAGAAGGAGCTGTTCCAAAAGATTGGAAAGTTGTACAGGTCACACCTATATTCAAGAAAGACTACAGGCCTATTTCATTGACGTCAATTTGCAGCAGGGTTTTGGAACGTAACCTGTATTCAAATATTATGAATTGTCTCAAAGAGAATGATCTTTTAACCCATGGTCAACACGAATTTAGAAAATATCGTTCATGGGAAACACAACTAGCTCTTTACTCACACGAAGTGCTAAGTGCTATCGACAAGGGTTCGCAAATAGATTCCGTATTTCTTGATTTCCAGAAGGCTTTTAAGCAAATTGCGTGGTTATGGTATATCGCACCAAATTTGCGACTGGATAGGGGATTTCCTGTCAGAGAGGACACAGGTCGTAGTAATCGATGGTAAAACATCGACTAAAACAGGGGTGATATCGGGCGTTCCACGGGGTAGTGTTATTGGTCCTATTCTGTTCCTTCTTTACTTAAACGATTTAGGGGAAAATCTAAGTAGCTCTCTTAGGTTATTTGCAGATGTCGGTGTCATTTACCGTCTAGTAAAATCATCTGAATATCAAAAGCAACTGCAGAACGATCTAAATAAGATATCACTATGGTGTAAAAATTGGCAATTGAGTGTACATAATGAGACGTGTGATGTCGCCCACACGAGTACGAAAAGAAATAAACTTCGTTTACAAGATAAATCAATCAAAAATGAAGACTGTAAACTCCACTGAATACCTAGGAATTACTATTACTTCATACTTAAACTGAAACACGTAGATAATGTCGTGGGAAAGGCGAACTAAAGACTGCGTTTTATTGACAGAACCCTTAAAAGATACTACAGAACTACTAAAGAGGCTACATACACTACGCTTGTCCGTGTCTGGAGTATTGCTGCTCAGTGTGGGATCCTTATTAGGTGGGTTTGACAGAGGACATCGAACGAGTCCATAGAAGAGCAGCTCGTTTCGTATTGTCACGATACAGGGGAGACAGCGTCACGGAAATGAAACAGGATCCGGGATGGGAATCATTACAACAACGGCGCTTATCGCTGCCGCGTGGGCTACTTACGAAACTACAATCGCCAACATTTTCCACCGAATGCGAAAAGATATTGTTGACTCCCACTTACATAGCTAGAAATTATCATCAGAATAAAATACGAGAAATCTGAGCTCGAACAGAGAGATTCAGGTGTTCTTTCCTCCCGCACGCTATTCGAGAATGTAATGGGAGATAAAAAGTATAACGGTGGTTCGATTAACCCTCGGCCAGGCACTTAAATGTGATTTACAGAGTATCCCATGTAGATGTAGATGTAGAGAGTTGTATGCAAAGCCAATGTGTAATGAGGGTTACCAAATTGTTGAATATTAGAGATAGGCGTTTGAAGTTTGATAAAGATATGGACACTTCAATAAGGCATACCAAACTGGCCAGAAACGTTAGAATCTCTGAAAAGAGCATCAGAAATGTTGGAAACTTAGATATGAGAAACGTTGCATATCAGAAGAAATACTTCGCCGGATGGAAGAAAAATTGAATTACTAGTAAATAAATAAGATTTAGTTAAATTCGGGAATGCAGAAACATAATTAACTTCGGAAATAAATATGTAGATAGTCCATGGAAGGCATCGCGAAATGGCTGCAGGAAATTTGTGAAGAAATCATGAACTGAATGATCGTGAAAAGCAAGCAGAAACGAAAAACAACCTTTATTTTTGAGAAAATAAAATGAGAATAGCTCACCTATTCCAGAATGAACTGCAGACGTTCTTGTAAAAAGGTCTACGCCAGTTCCCAAAAAAATAAAAGCGATAAAGACTGGTTTTAAATTAATTTTAAAACAACCTTTGGTTAAATGAAAAGCAATGGTGGTAACATTAAGAGTACAATGGGTAATCCACTACTAAACGCAGAGGGCAGAAATGCACATAGAGATGGGAGGAGTAGGCTAATGTGAGAAGGCTAGGAAATGGGGTTGAAATATAAGAAATAGTACAGGTTTATACAACATCAATATATTAGTTCTAAGGCTTAGATTTAATTCTATCGTAATTTCTAAAATCGTTTTGGGAAGTGGCAACCAAACGGCTATCCAAGTTGGTGTTTAATCTAATGTATTATAAATAAAATAAAATAAAGTGAAACGGTTGTATCAAAATATATATTATTTTTCCGAATGTATCAATGTTTCGTAACTTATCAGCCTGAATGAATGATAACCTACATAAATACACTGGAAGTCACATTGAAGGGCATGACAGAGAGTTCATCTTTAGTTCTTCTATAATTATGTGTATCCTCTGCCCACTTATCCTCCGATCTCCTATTTCATACTTGCCTGTTTAAGGTCCTTCGTTATATGCGCATTCCTTGCTGTGTCCATTCTTGTTCTTCCCTTAACGGTTCTGAGAAATTTCATTTGCCCTGCTTGCAAACTGCTTCAATCCCTTCCTGTCGCAGTCCAAGATTCTTCTCCATAGGTGACAATAGGAAAGTAATAACTCTGGTACACTCTTTGACAAAAAAACCTGGCCGCCGACCGGCCGCCGCTGAGCCTAAGTCCGAGCCGATCGCGACATGGGACAATAAACGTGGCCGCGCTGATTCGCTCTAAGTCCGGCTATCTGCACAATCTGGCAACACTGTAGACTGCGGGAGTTCATACACTACTTCTTGTGTGCAGTTATGAAGCGTGTTGGTCAGCTATATCCGTGGTCTTGCGGTAAAGTGCGCGACTTGCATGTGAAAGTATTAGCGATCGAAATAGAGTGTTGAAAAAAATTATAATTTCACGTCGCTCGTGCATGCTGATTCACAAGTGTAAGGGGAGCATATGCGTAACGTATTTCTTTTTTTGGTACACTGGTAATCATATTCCGGCCCAATAACATTGCTGCCTCTGGCTGCAGCACTTGGCAGAGCTCTCCGCGGCCCATATACCTCGCCGGCAGCAGCGGTGGCGGCGCTACACAGCGCTGCCTCGCCCTCTGCCCACAGCGCCTGCTGACGCTCATCGCCCTGGATATGTAAAGTGCTGTAGTGTTGCTGAGTGGTGATCCACAAAAAAGGTTGCCATGTGTATTTCAGACACGATATCACCGGAGCAAACCACCCATTTCGAATGATGGCCATATTATTAGACTAATACATAATAGGCTACATTAGAGAGACAAAAAATTGTCATAGTCATTGATCCACTCAAATGGCAATCTGCGATGGTTAACACTTATTTGTGGCTTAAATCGTGATCTTTTTCCTTTCAGAAAAGCCCTTCATGTAATTTGTCATTGTCATCAGTTCATATGTTTTCATCAAGACACAGTGCGTAATTGCACTATAATGTTTAGTGTCGTTGTTTGATTCCTCGTGGTAAATGTATGAGCTATATTATGTGAATACGTTACAGCGCACGTTCTAAAGCAACACACGCTCACTGCAATATTCGTGTCTTCATGTCTCATTTCTACAGCAGATAGTTTGCATGAAGGAACTATGTTAATCATTATGTTCACTTCCTCCGTAAGTATCCCCTAGCATGTGGGTCCTAAGGAAATAATAAAAATTCGTATCGATGGAGGTCAATTCGAATTCCTTTAAAGGCATTTGTATGGTGAAGCAAAGAAGACATCTAATATCACTTCTATAATTTGGAGTCTACGTATCTGAATTACTTATTATATAAAGCTTCTATTCCGATTCCATTAAAAAGTTTCTTCTTGCAATCTCCAGCGTATAAAGTAAAATAAAACAATGTAAAATGAAATACAGTCCCAAAACGCACTGTCTCCAAGCAGGATTAGAAATGCCGACTCACAGCAGAGTTGCATCACAAGCCACAAGCAGAACCACACAGCCAACCACACGCTGCCACCTCGTGACCTCAGTCTCTCACATATTCAATTCTGAGCCTCTAACGCACCGCGAAAGATAACCTGAAAGTCATCTATATGAATAACAGCATTCCTCGAGTGCAAAATTTAAATTTCTGTCTCTCGTATCACATGGGCATTATACAGCATGAGTGATAAAAGAAGAAGAGGAATGTCTAGTGAACTTAGTGAGACAGTTCAGTACCATTGCGGAAGTAACTGCGCTGACACAGTGTTGCCAAATATTAGCAACGATGTTGCCAGTTCTTAGCTGTACTAGGAAGACCTGTGTAGCGGTAACCGACACGAATCCGTTTCGTCTCACACGGGCGTCTAGAGGGGAGTCGCGCATTTTTGTTAATACGCGGCGCTATTCCTGATAGTTTCCATCGTCACACTTAGGATGCAGATATTGAATTAGTCCACTGAGCCACTGAGGACTGAAACAAGCGTTCATATTTTTGAAGCTTAATAGGTTAATACGCGGCGCTACTCCTGATAGTTTCCATCATCACACTTAGGATGCAGATATTTAATTAGTCCAATGAGCCACAGAGGACTGAAACAAGCGTTCATATTTTTGAAGCTTAACAGCGTCATGATATAATTTCAGCAAATGACTAGAGAAGTTAAAAATACTGATATTGTGCTTGCAACATACGGCAGGTCAAAGACTGAGATATGTGACTTTCATCACGATTTCTGTTTCATCCCACCCCCCACCCCCAATAAATAAATAAATAAATAAGTAAATAAATAAAAATTCAATTTCTTTGTTACATTTTGACAAAAGCTTATTTTACAAATATAATTTAATTTTTTTTTTCATTCAATGTTACTGGAAATCAACATTGCCCCAACTGTCACCAAACAGTAAGGTGTCAAACACCTCTCATCTCGAAAGCGACAACCCACAATATCCTCAATCCTACAAACAGCTTGCCTCAACTGCCTTTTCGCGATGCCGCGCAACCAAATACCATCATAAGGAAAGGCTTCAGTCCGAAAGCAGACAACAGCATTGTGAAATGCTGATGAATTTATGACTTTCCCTCACCAAATTTCATTGAGAGCTTTTAGTAACAAAGCGAAAAGTAGTGCGAACTATCATTATCTTCAATGATAATGAGCAGCTATTATGTAAATATACCCAAAGCATCGATGCAGTGGAGTATTATAAACGAATCATGTTTACACAAGCATGTTTTTAATTTAGTCCTCTTGAAGCTGAAACAAAACAGAAGGTAAGTTTTTACCTTGCGTTAATACTTGATGAAAGGATGAACAAAATACAAATCCGTCATCTATCGGTTTTTTCGATGCTTTGGACGGTCTTCTTTGGTTTTTACACCTTCACTTCGTCGGCAATCTACTGGTTTCATGGACAATACAGTAATCAAAATTACGCATCTATTTGTCCCACATGGTAACTTCCTTGGTTTTTAATCCGAATGACAGTAATAATTTCTGTTGGACTGGTTCCATATATCCGAGCCTATTTATTGAAATTTTATTTCCATGACAGATGAAAGCAATTAGAATGTTGGAAAAAAAGGAAACAGCTGACTCGGCTTCAGAATTTATTATTTACTTTATGGGATGACAACGTTTGAAGTAATTTACAAATAAGTTGTTTACCATAACTTTAGAACAACTGATAAATTCACTTAAGAAAATGTTCTTTCGTTTTGTTTGTGATGCCACTTGATATTCTTGAAGTAGGTGGCTATGGCATCTACTATGAGATTGCCAGGAGACAGTTGGCACGAATAGTTTTGTTTGACGGTAAGCGGATAATTTAATGACGTAACGCCGCGGCGGAGCGGCCGAGCGCATTGAAGCGCTATGCTACGATGCGCGAGGCCGATCCCCCTCGGGGTTCGAATCCCCTCTCTGGCATGGCTGTTTGTGTCGTCTTTAGAATAAGGTGGTTCGCAAGTAGTTTGTAAGTTTAGGGACTGATGATCTCGCATTTAAGTCGCTTAAGCTTGTCGAACATTTGAATATTTGAAATAAAAGTTTTTCGCTTGGTAGGCGATGTGAGATGTTTCTTTTATTAGACTTCAAAACATATCGATTTCGTCCCTATGTTGGGACATCATCAGTGCAGAATTGCAAGTCATGATGACCTATGTGCTCTGCTTAAAACATATTTATCAGTCATGTAATAAAAACATTTAAAAGGTCTTGCCGGTAAAAGTCATAAGAATAAAATCAGGTAACTGCTTACGTACCCCTACGCCGCTTAGCTTGAAACTGATTTTATTCTTGTGGCTATTTCATTATAATTCTGTGGTGGGCTGGCACAAAATGGAATCTAGTTACAATTTGAATATTTGGAAGGCATAACGAGACGAATTGATAAGATGCAGCTTTTGCAACAAAACTGACCCGATTTCGAAATGAGCTAGGTGTTTAGATAGTGACTATTATACAGTTAGTCATTACTGCTGTAAACCTTACCTCATTGATTTAGTGACAGCTGAGGGATGTTGCTCGCAACGTGAAAGAGAGTAGGAGTAGTTAATAAATGAAACGACCTTCTTGAACACAATTCAGTTAACTACTACAATGTGCATAATCTGATATTAATTTTTCAAAATATTTAATGGAGGTGAAAAGAAAAAGTCAACTTTCTGCAGAATTACAAATCAGACTCACATCTACATGATGCCAGAATTCCGTAACAATGGACCCTAGCTACACCTTGCAATGTACGTTGGAAAATCTTGATTACATTGTTGGCCTGATAAAAGAGATTTGGTAGCTGGCGTCATGCATGTTAGGATCCGTAATTCCACTCATGATCGACACACTGTGCTCTCCAAATTACATATATGCCATTTGAGCAACTATTTTAAAACAGTAAAGAATAAATTTCAATGAATACCTCATTGAGAGTTTTTCTAGTTTTGTTTCTCGGTTTATGGCTGTATCCTAGGTGGACCTTATCGTTATGTTTACTTTACTCCATTAAATAACAAAAGGACTTACAATTTGTCGTGGAAAAGTCTTCCTAAATACTCAAATTTTGGCCAGTTTCCCTCGAGTTTGTTTACTGATAAAATGTTTGCAGGTCAACATGGAAATTACAAGCGACCTGTCACTGATAGCATGTCTTGCTACGTTAAGTAGAGTTCCATTTCAATCAAACACTAATTTCGAGCACGTTCCTTGATGAGATGCTGAATAGATTCCGAACCTGTCTTATTGTTGCCTGCCTCGTTGATTTCATACAATGTTACATTGTCTGATGGCCGGATGCGTTGCAGACATAGTTGTATTTGCAATTTGCTCCCTACAGCGCGGTGATAGGTTTCAGAGTACAAACGTTATGCCGACGTTCAGGTGACATATATATCACGTCGATAGATTATCATTCGATCGGTATCGTCGGCAGATAGCGGATGACATTAATTTACTAACCATTGCATTGTTCAATACAATTCGTGAATTTCATTTATTTCTTATATTAAAATCAAAACACGAAACTGCGGGGCGGTTTACCGAACATCTGATAGACTCCGTTTGATGGCTTCGTCTATTCAGAATGACAATTATCCTTTCCCTCCAGTAGGCGCGCTCCGCCTTCTCCGGTTCCAAATGCGCGCGCCTTCGCTCGCTCGTTGTGCTACATTTACCAAAACGACCGTGGCTGCCGCCGCCGCATCACTCTTATGAAGTAAATTACCCTTCAAGTCGGTGGCGACTAAACGCTCCTGCTAGCATTTGCGAGTGGACAAAGGTTACTTTATACGTCTTAGTCTATTTTAAAACCACGTTGCCAGCCGCGGTGGCCGAGGAGACTGAGGCGCTTCAGTCACGGTCTGCACGGCCACTTCGGTCGGGGGTTCGAATCCCCCCTCGGGCATGGATATTTGTGCCGTCCTAGTTCGTAAGTAGTTCATAAGTAGTTTGTAAGTTTAGGGACTGATGACCCCGTAGTTAAGTCCCTTAGACTATACAAACATTTGAACTTAAAAAAAAAAAATAAATAAATAAATAAAAAAAATAAAAAAAAACGTTTATAATCATTTTTCATTTAAATATTATTTTAAACTTTTAAATTTTGTATGTGTGTAATTTTTCGTTCAATTTAAAACGTTTTCATGAGAATACAACAGAGACATTCCATAAATTTGCTTTATTTCTATTTCACCTGAGCCCTCTTACGTATTAGTCACGGAAAGATCGCGAAGGTAAAAGTTGAGCGATTTGAACTCACACTAAGTCTTACCAGAAGTAGTTTTATCGGCGAACCATTCACGACTGGAAGAGAAAAAGGAGTAAACAGCAGTTGTATAAAAACCCTCCACCACACACCAATTAAGAAATGGTGTTAATGTAGCAGTGTCATCCAGTTCTAAGTTGAAAGTTTAAGGTCTCTTGTTTAGTGAGAAGTTGGTTTGAAATGAACTGCAAAATTTTTACCAACACACTGAAACATAAACAAAGTAAGTTCTATTGCACACGAGACACGAAAGAAAGAAGGAAGGTTACGATCGAAGCAGAAGCTAGGATTCTTATGATAAGGATGTGGAAGGAAATCGGCCGTGCTTTGCCCCAGGGACCGTTCCGACATTTGCCTAGTCTTATTTAGCAAAGTAATGGGAAACTCAAATCCAAATGGCCGAAGGCAAGTTCGAAGCGCCGTGAAGCCGAATATGAGTCCAGTGTGTTACCACTGCACCAACTCGCTCCGTAGCAAAAAAGAATGCGAGTTAATATTGAATTGTCACACGTTCTGAGTTACGTTAATTACGTTTCTGGCCTATCGATAGTATAAAATGGATTGTAAAATTTGTAGGAAACACACAAAAGACAATGAAGCAACCTAATAAATACGTGTTACAACTATTAAAATTAAAATTGATCGATGAATTATGTCACGGTTTAAATCAGTATTATGGAAAGCAATTGCACTGTTGCTTGTTAAAAGATAGGAAATAAACATATTGACGTATCTCTTATTCATTGAATTAGAACAGATGCAGTAGAATGCGCAAGGTTGTAATTTTACCGCTATTACAAAAATTAAATGGACTGAGTACAAAATTTGTAAATAAATCTGATCCAAATTATCATTATCAATGAAGTCAATAAATGGGTAGCCGTCAATCTCCTCAGCCTACATATCGGTTTCAAATGAAAGGTGTTAAATTAAGTGTTCCATATTTTGAGAGGAAGTTTTACGGATGAAACAAGACAAAATTGACCTTTATACATTAGCTCTAACACGCTTATGTTAATGAGTATGAAAACTTGTTGATCATCAATACTGTGAAACATACTGAACAAATGTAACGGTAATAACAAATACAAATTCAATGCTCAACTTGAAATAAAAACTAATGGTACTAACATAAATAAAGCACAGCAATTCATCCACTTCAAGAGGAGACGAACAGCAAGAGCAAACTATTTACGGTTGCGAACAATAATCGTACAAGTAAATATACCAATGGTAAATTTACGACCGCCTCCTGCGAAATGAATGATATGGAGGACATTTTTCTTTCGACGTGAGATCTGGGACCGGCAGAGACAAAGTATGATCCATCTAGAGATAACGGAAAATGTAATGCTACTTCCAGAGAAAAAGTTATCACATTATTCTGAGTGAAGTAAAGGCGAATATAAGCCTGAAAAAATATAAGTACAGGAGAAAAATAACATCGATAGGCAGTTTTCTTAGACATGACTTCTTTCTTCAACATAAAAAATGTTCAAATGTTTGTATAGCTTATGGGACTTATCTACGGGGTCGTCAATCCCTAAACTTACAAACTGCTTATGAACTAACTAATACTAAGGATGGCCCTAGGAGGGATTCGAACCCCCGACCGTAGTGGCCGTGCAGACCGTGACTGGAGCGCCTAGAGATTAAAATTTTCTTTTCGCATTTCGTCGTATAACATAGTTTGTCGTATTATTTCAAGTCGATAACAGTACAATGATAAATCGTTAAAACAAATCTTTGTATCTAGATCGACTTAGTAACTTGTGATGTTCCGTTAATAACAATTGTAAAAAGACAGGTAAGGATTTCTTTTTATAGTTGCTGGTGTAGTACACATAATATCCAGTGAGCCAGGCGTAACTCAAAATGTCTGTAAATTTATCGGACCAAACTGCGTGGTCAGTGGACTAATTAAATATCTGCATCCTAAGTGTGACGATGAAAACTATCAGGAGTAGCGCCACGTATTAACCAAAATCCGCGACTCCCCTCTACAAGCCCGTATGAGACGAGCCGTATTTGGGTCGGTTATCGCTACACAGGTCTTCCTAGTACAGCTAAGAACTGGCAACATCGTTGCTAATATTTGGCAACACTGTGACAGTGCAGTTACTTCCGCAATGGTACTGAACTGTCTCACTAAGTTCACTTGACATTCCTCTTCTACTTTCATCACTTATAATGCCCATGTGATACGAGAGACAGAAATTTAAATTTTGCACTCGAGGAATGCTGTTATTCATATAGATGACTTTCAAGTTATCTTTCGCGGTGCGTTAGAGGCTCAGAATTGAATATGTGAGAGACTGAGGTCACGAGGTGGCAGCGTGTGGTTGGCTGTGTGGTTGTGCTTGTGGCTTGTGATGCAACTCTGCTGTGAGTCGGCAGTTCTAATCCTGCTTGGAGACAGTGCGTTTTGGGACTGTATTTCATTTTACATTGTTTTATTTTACTTTATACGCTGGAGATTGCAAGAGGAAACTTTTTTATGGAATCAGAAGAAAAGCTTTATATAATAAGTATTTCAGATAGGTAGACTCCAAATTATAGAAATGGTATTAGATGTCTTCTTTGCTTCACCATACAAATGCCTTTAAAGGAATTCGAATTGACCTCCATCGATACGAATTTTTATTATTTCCTTAGGACCCACATGCTAGGAGATACTTACGGAGGAAGTGAACATAATGATTAATATAGTTCCTTCATGCAAACTATCTGCTGTAGAAATGAGACATGAAGACACGAATATTGCAGTGAGAATGTGTTGCTTTAGAACGTGCGCTGAAACGTATTTACATAAATTAGCTCATGCATTTACTACGAGGAATCAAACAACGACACTAAACATTATAGTGCAATTACGCACTGTGTCTTGATGAAAACATATGAACTGATGACAATGACAAATTACATGAAAGGCTTTTCTGAAAGGAAAAAGATCGCGATTTAAACGACAAATAAGTGTTAACCATCGTAGAGTGCCATTTGAGTGGATCAATGACTATGACAATTTTTTGCCTCTCTAATGTAGTCTATTACGTATTAGTCTAATAATATGGCCATCATTCGAAAGTGGATCACCACTCAGCAACACTACAGCACTTTACATATCCAGGGCGATGAGCGGCAGAAGGCGCTGTGGGTAGAGGGCGAGGCAGAGATGTGTAGCGCCGCCACCGCTGCTGCCGGCGAGGTATATGGGCCGCGGAGAGCTCAGCCAAATGCTGCGGCCAGAGGCAGCAATGTTATTGGGCCGGAATATGATTACCAGTGTACCAAAAAATGAAATACGTTACGCATATGCTCTTCTTACACATGTGGCATCAGCATGCACGAGCGACGTGAAATTAGAATTTTTGTCAACAGTCGGTTTCGATCGCTAATACTTTCACATGCAAGTCGTGCACTTTTCCGCGAGACCACGGATATAGCTGACCAACACGTTTCATAACTGCACACAAGAAGTAGTGTATGACCTCCCGCAGTCTACAGTGTTGCCAGATTGTGCAGAGCGCCGGACTTATAGCGAATCAGCGCGGCCACATTTATTGTCCCATGTCGCGATCGGCTCGGACTTAGGCTCAGCGGCGGCCCGCCGGCGGCCAGGTTTTTTGTCAAAGAGTGTACATTATGAGTTTTTGTTCTTTTAGGAACTTCCTTATTCGAAATAATTGTTTTATTTTATTTTTGTATAAATTGCCAGCCTTCTGTAATTTCCTATTAATTCATGCTGCTTCCTTCCATCACTAGCTATTTCACTTCCTAAATTAGTGTAACTGTTTACCACTTTGAGGGGGTCAAAGTAATATTCTTTTGATCCATTTGTCTCTTACGAACACCATTACTTCACTCATATTTGTCTTTAATCGATACCTTTTCATGATTTACTTCCATGCATCCAGCTGTAACTGCCTATCTACCTCTTTATAACCCCTTAATAACATATCATCTGCAAAAATCATCCTTCTTTTTCTTTACCATACCTTTAGCTGCGCTATTGATTTCCTCCACCACAACATTAAAACGTGCAGGAGATAGTATTTGTTTAATACCTTGTGTTGTTTCTAAGTATTTACAGTTATCCAGTGGTGTTCTAATTCTACAACCGTGTCCTCTGTACATTACATTCATTACATAATATATCCACACTCTATACCTATCGTCTTTATTTCGTCCCAGAGTCTTCCCTTTTGACTGAGTCATATACCTATTGTATGTATACGAGATCCGTTACCACCCTTCTCTTGCACTTCCATCTTTTTTTCCATGTGATGACGGATAGAAAATAACAGGTTAATAGTGCTTCTTCGTTCCTGACTCAGCTGCTATTCTATCTTTCCATTTATGTTATTTAATACAGTTCTTTCGAAACTCTGGGCTTTATGACTCGTAAGCGTTATTCCTGTGTAGTTTTTACATAGTCTTCTACTTCTTTTTAAAGATGGGATCAATGTTTCCTCTTCTCCAATTATCAGTATATTATTATTTTTTTCACACAATTCACTTCATTGCATGTAATTTTCCTTCTTCCTGTTCCCCAACTTCTCCGATATGTACATTGTTGTTTCAACCTGCTCCTCAGTGTTTAACAGGTTCCTGAAACTTTCCAGAGTGCTTTTACACTCCCCGTGTCTTCAATAACATTACCATTCTCTGTTTACATCTTTTCTGGTATTTCAGAATCCTTCCTTTTATATTTCACCATTTTATAAAACATTTATTATTGCTGTTCATGTATTCTGCTAGTTTTACTGTGCACTCTTCCCATAACTGCTGGTTTCAATGTTTCTTTGCACTTCTTCTTTTCCTCCATATATATCTATTATTGCCCTCATCCTTTCTAGCTTTACACCACTTTCTCCATACTCCATTTTATTTCTAACTGCTTGTATTGTGATATCATCAATTTTTTCTTTCCAGATGTTCTGCCACATACACTCTGTACTGCTTCTACCAACGTTAGTTTGAATAAACTCTATTCATTCTCTACATCATTGAGAACGTTTTTTTGCTAGATTTTCTATGATCAATTCTCTACGCTTATCAGCACTTTCACTGTCCATCAGTTTCCAAACCAATATCCTCATTAGTTTCTTGTTTTTTTCTATTCTTCACATATTGATTTATATTTCACTCCCATAAGCAATTTATTGTCTCCATTTTCATTCGCACTTGGAATTACCATCAAATTTATTAGTTTCTCTCTCCATTCCATATATACTAGTAAATAATAAATTACACTCTTGGTTCTTCTGGCTGTATCTGATGACATTATTTTCTCTGCTCAGAATCTCTTTGCTGTTTTCATTCAGTTCTTCTGGCACAAATCCAGGAGTCTTTCCCCTTCTTCATTTCTGAATTCATATCCAAAACATCCCAAGACTTTCTTATATTCCTTTCTGCCCTAGCCTACCAGTGCGTTGAACTCTCATACCACTATATTAGCATATTCTACATCGTTCTCTGTCTAATTGTCCAAGCGTATCTTCTCTTCTCTGTCACGTCTTACATTAGGATCATAAATTTTAGCGTTCCATTTTAGAATGTAACATTTACATGTGTAAATCAAACTGCTATGGTTATCAGTCCCTAGATTTTCACATTACTTAAACTAACTTAAACTGACCAAAGTACAACACACACACTCATACTCAGGAATGACTCGAATATCCGAAGGCGAGTAACCACGCGCTACGCACCATGGCGCCTAACAGCGCTTTGCCTTTCCATCGCGACTTCATGATTATGATCCTCTCTGATCTCACATTTTCAGTACAGCTTTGTACATTCTTATTCACCATCACTGCCACACCCTTTCTTCCAGTCCTGTCATTTCTACTCCAGTGCCATTTTCCTGCTCACCTCAAATTTTCACCTTTCCCCTTCCACTTCGTTTCAGTTACTCACAAAATATCGTACATTCTCTTTGTTGTTACTTCTGTCATTTCTTCCACTTTTCCACTCAAGATTAATATATTGATGGTGCCAATATTTAGCTTATTTTAGCCAATTTAGTTTCATCTTCTTGTACTGATGAATGTCATCAGGTCTCCCACCATTTCCACCAGTACTTGCAAGAAAATGAGATTACATCCGGTATGGTTCGTTCCAAGGCTCGTCTGTGTTTAGAAAGCAGTATACAAATGCTTACTTAATGGCTTGCTAGTCCTAAAGCAAGAAAGGATTTTCCGTCGGGGATCCCTCCCTAGCCACTGTAGTTTTCGTTCCCCACAAGGCAGTGGTTCCCTTCTCAATTAATCCCCAGAAAGGAGCGTTGTCTCATCTGCCAGCTTCGCCGTTACGGAGTACTTCTTCTCCGCTTTTCCTGTCATTAAGATATTGACCAGTAAACCTTGGCATGAGTTGAAAATTGTTCAGATATTTCTGAATCAAACGTACCAAACTGCTGGGGCAATCAGATCACGGAATTGCAAACTGCCTTAACTTACGCTAAGGTTAACACACACAGACACACACACACACATGCGCGCGCGCATACCTGATGGTGAACTCGGATGTCCAGCGGGAGCGACCGCGCAATCCGTGGCATGGCGGCTTATAATGCGCGGCGATTCCTACGCGGTTATCTAGTTCGAGTGTGAAAGTAGAATTTATTAGTATATGTACTTGTGGAGTTGACAGATACTTTTTGTGTGTTGGGACACCAGATATCAGATTACACCAAATACAATTACTGATATCAAAATCGAATGAGTTGGCATACTCCACAAAAGTGAAGAGATGATACGAGACTTGCAGACTCTTAAAGTATTCCCACATTCAAATGTATGAATGGGTCGTCTCTTTGCCATCACTTGGTGCGTTATTTTACAGATACTGCCCGTGGTTCGTAGTAAGTCATGTTTAAGGGCATCCAAAAAGAATAATACAAACCTACTGAAAAAAAAAGAACATGGAAGGGAGTTCTTTCGACCCATAACCAGAATCAGTACGGCAAACAAGCTATTCAAATGTTCAAATGTTTGTTAAGCTTATGCGACTTAACTACGGGGTCATCAGTCCCTAAACTTACAAACTACTTATGAACTACTTACGAACTAGGGCGGCACAAATATCCATGCCGACCGTAGTGGCCGTGCTGACCGTGACTGACCGTGAAGCTAGCGGTAGAAATAAATGTGAGAGGCTTAAGCAAATTGTTGATATTAGAAATTTTTTTTGTCGTCAAAACGTCTGCCATACGACGGACTTTTGTTTCTTAGGAAGACTCTCATGTTGGCCAACTTTGTAATAGTGAAGTTTCGAATGATGGCAACTTCTGATCATTTCTTCGATAGCGGGGATTGTGGCGACACGAAGCTAGAAAATTACCGAAGACACCTTTTTCAAGAGCTACTTATATCAGTAAGACTATCAAAAATGAATTTATTTCCATTTGTCGACAGGAAATAAAACCGGAGATTTTGAAGTGGATGGCATTTACTCTTGCAACCACAGATGCTGCTGCTGAGATTTCACAAGTCAGTCTTACGTCTACCGCTAACAAGTGCGTTAATTCTTTGCGAAAATAGTCAGTTCATTTGACAGAATAGCGGAAACTAAGAAAGACGACGAAAACAGTTTTTACCTTTCAGATGAAGAAGCGTATGAACCTCTTAGAAAGAAGTTTCCAAACAGAGATCTGCAACAGCTCATAATGGGTGAAAATCTAACTAACCTGATTATGAGCTGAGTCTTACCGGAAAGGCTGCTGGTCGAATCTACAAAGGAAAGTTACGAAGGTCGGACTGGGAATAGATAAACGCGTTCGTATCGGCATTGTCTAATGCGCCGTTATGGTTCCGAAGTACTGGAGGCAGTTAAGAAAATTCATTTAGAGGCTAAGAATGCATTGCGGACTTCGTGTTTCAATCATAAGTTGCACAATTGTTAGACTTCTTCGAACCCCAGGTGAGAAAAGCTGTGTCATTTGAAAGGGGACGGCCGATGTCCTTCCCCATCCTTGACTGATCCATTGGAGCTCGTGCTGCGTCTTATGTCCATGTTCATGTCTTATGATATTAGTATTTTCAACCTTTGATTTAACATTTTGGATGGGAAATAAAACTGTCGTTTATTTCCATTACTGGTGCGAGTGCAGCGGCAGCACAGTACGAGGTTGCTACAAGGTGTCTTTCAATACCGAGGCGTAGTGCAGTAGAAATCTGTATGGTTTCTCTTAGAGCATGCATACATCACTTTCTGGGAAATGTATTATCTATTCAGATTTTTTGAAGGGGACTGAGCCCCGCCGGCCGCGGTGGCCGAGGTGACTGAGGCGCTCCAGTCACGGTCAGCACGGCCACTACGGTCGGGGGTTCGATTCCCCCCTCGTGCATGGATATTTGTGCCGTCTTTAGTCTTAGCTAGTTTGTAAGCTAGTTTAGTCTTAGTAGTTTGTAAGCTTAGGGACTGATGACCCCGTAGTTAAGTCCCATAAGTTGTACAAACATTTGAACATTTGATTGTGCCCCAGGTTCCAGTGTTTGTCAGTGGAGGACTGTGGCCATTACCTGACTATGTTGAGCTAATTTTAAATCACCACAGTCGCAGCAGGTTTGGAGGCTACAGGTAAGTTTCCGTTTCGTCTGCGGCAGCACAGACAAGGGATGCTTTATCCAGATGATTCTACCAATACTGGCGAGTGTCGCCTCTTGTAACTGGAAACAAGTCTTAGGATCTCGCTCCAAACACCACGTGACTAATATGGTTTGGGCATTAAATAACTTATTTCATAATAAATATCGAAATGACTTGCAGTAAGAAGAAAAAGATTTTTACAACTTCGTAAATTTTATAAATAATTTTGAGCAAAGACCAAATGAACTGTCATCACAGATAAACGTATTTAAGATTCAAAGCCATATTACTATTTAATTTTTTTTCTTTGTATAACGAAGAACCGCCACATGAGAAGGAGCTCTAGATTTACGTCAATGATGATCCTGATTTGCTAAAAAGGGTCATAATTGGTGATGAAACAAGGATTTGTGGAT
The DNA here is from genome assembly GCA_026315105.1 of Locusta migratoria. Lineage (NCBI taxonomy): Eukaryota > Metazoa > Arthropoda > Insecta > Orthoptera > Acrididae > Locusta > Locusta migratoria. The sequence continues at coordinate 435,242,466 of CM048747.1, forward strand.
ATGACTTGGAATCCAAAGCCCAGTCGTTCCAATGGAAGCATTTCGGAGATCCAAGGCCAAAAATGCACGCCAAGTTCGATCAAATCCTTTTGTTTTGTTCACTGTTTCTTTCCTTCAGTTACTGTGGTGTGTAATCCATTATGAACGTTTGCTCAAGGCCGTTAAGTCAACGAGGAGTATTATTTTGACGATATGCGCTTGTAAGAGGCAATATGCAAAAAACGCCCTTGACTGAAAAAGAAATTCATAGCTTTTACATGACGACGATTGACCTGCTCTTTCATCTTTGGTTGTGAGATGCTTTTTGGTCAAAAACTAGACGACGTCTTGCTTCACTCTCCATATTAACCGGATTAGGGCCACTGCGACTTTTTTCATTTCCAGATAGTGCAGAGACCTATGAAAGGAAGAAGATTTGTAACGATTGTGGAAATAAAAGCTGCATCGTTGGAAGTACTCAAGGCTGTACCAAAAAAGTACTTATGACAAATGCTTCGGGGATTGGAAGAAACGTTGGTACAAATGTATTTTATATTAGGGGGATTACTATGAAGAGGAGAACATGAATATTGATGAACAAATAAATATTTTATCTTAGAAATATAAAATCACCTTACTTCTTGAACACAGCTCGTATTTCTGTATGACCTTTAAAACAGGGTTCAGGGTCATTTCGAGATAACCATTTCATGACCCGCTTCAAATGTTTACTAGAGATATATTATGGTGAAATGTGCCACTCCAGAGGGGTATCAGCCGGTATAAATTAAAATGGGATACCCTGTGTAATATAATGTTCTAAGCACTGAAGCAAAGTACTTGATAAACATCCCCGTGAAGTAATTTCTAGGCAACAAATGGAGTTGCAAAGACACTTTATTCGCTAACCCTGTATATCTTAGTGAAACGTACACTGATCAACGGTGGCTTTTGAAGCTGGGAAATACATTCTTACAGTAGAGGCAAAATCGTACATTTAATACGCCTGGTCAGCATAATGCAGTTATACAGCTTTACCACTTACATGTTATTCCTGGTCATCCAAGTGTGCTCATTTCCGCTTCTACAAAATTGCTGCTCAGCTGACTCTGAAATGTGCTTGCTTCGCACTGTATTTTACGGTTCTTTCCTACAACCTTGGTTGCATCTCGATTTCATCACTTACTTCTGTACTAAATTACGCTCGACTCGTTCTGTTTAATTCTCTTTACCTACAGAATGTCAGACCAACTCTGTCTGCTACAGATTCACATTTCAATCAGCTTTCACCTGTAAAAACAATTACCACTGGTGCCAACCCCCCACAACCAGGCTCTAAACTCCTAAGAAGATTTAAAAATACAATAGAAGATTATAAACCAAACACACACACACACACACAATACAAATAATATTGATATTGACCATAAACGTAAGCAGTCATTAACACAATTGAACAAGGTAGTCGTAGCTCCGAGTCGATAGCAAGTTATTCGGCCACTGCAGCTGGTTCTGTAGTTTTCACACCTGTCTGCACCTGCTTTCTTTGGAATGGGGATTAAAACATTTTTCTTAAAGTCTGAGGGTACTTGGCCTGTCTCATACATCTTACACACCAGGTGAAACAGGTTTGTCATGGCTGGTTCTCCCAGAGACTTCAGTAGCTCTGAGGGAATATCATCTACTCCTGGGGTCTTGTTCCGACCTAGGTCTTTCAGGGCACTGTCAAATTCTTCTCTCAGTACAGTATCTCCTATTTCATCTTGATCTATATCCTCTTCCCTTCCTACAATATTGTCTTGAAGTTCATTTCCTTTATAGAGCCCCTCTATATACTCTTTCCACCTTTCAGCTTTTCCTTCTTTGCTGGGAACTGGTTTTCCATCAGTGTCCTTGATATTCATAAAACTGTTTTTCTTATCTCCAAATGTTTCTTTTATTTTCCTGTAGGCTGTATCTATTTTTCCCCTATTTATACATTCTTCTACATCATTGCATTTGCTTTCTAGCCACTCCTGCTTAGCAATTTTGCACTTCCTGTCAATCTCATTTCTTAGTCATCTGTACTCCATTTTGCCTGTTTCATTTACTGCATTTTTATATTTTCTCCTTTCATCGATTAAATTTAGTATCTCCTGTGACATCTCTTTTATTCCTTTTGCCCAGACCATATTCACCTACTATCTTCCCTTCCCTTCCTTGTCCTACTACCGAATTCCAGTCTAGTCTCCCATAACAATTAAGTTTTCCTCTCCCTTAATTGTCTGAATAATTTCCTTTAGCTCTTCATATATTTCTTCGATCTCCTCATCATCGGCAGAGCTTGTTGGCATATAAACCTGTACTACTGTTGTCGGTGTTGGCTTCGTATCTATCTTGACAATGATAATGCGATCACTGTGCTGGTCATAGTAGTTTACCCGCATTCCTATTTTCTTATTCATTATTAATCCTACTCCTGTGATACCCCCAATTGATTTTGTATTTATAATCCTGTACTCGCCTGACCAGAAATCCTGTTCATCCTGCCATCGAACTTCACTAATCCCCACTATATCTAACTTCAACCTATCCATTTCCCTTTTTAAATTTTCTAATTTTCCTACTCGATTAAGAGATCTAACATTCCACGCTCCGACCCGTAGAATGCCATTATTGTCTTTCCTGATGATCACATCCTCCTGAGTAGTCCCCGCCCGGAGATCCGAATGGGGGACTATTTTACCTCCGGAATATTTTTCCCGAGACGATGCCATCATCATATGTTCATACAGTAGAGCTGCATGTCCTCGGGAAAAATAACGGCTGTAGTTTCCCCTTGCTTTCAGCCGTTCGCAGTAACTGTGTGGCAAAGCCACATTAGCTGATGTTACAAGGCCAGCTCAGTCAATGATCCAGACTGTTGCCCCTGTAACTACTGAAAAGGCTGCTGCCCCTCTTCAGAAACCACACGTTTATCTGGCCTCTCCACGGATACCCCTCCGCTGTGGTTGCACCTACGGTACGGCTATCTGTATCATTGAGGCACGCAAACCACCCCACCTCGGCAATGTCTGTGGTTCATGGGAGTGGTTCAGACGATACAGATCTCATTTCTTGCTCCTCTGTCGTTTATGTGAGAGAGACATATTTTACTGGGGATTCGTTTAAAGTTATTACATCTGTAGTAGTTTCTGAGCTTTGAGACGTCTCCTCTCAGACCACTTATCATTTCATTAAAAGATTTTGCTTTGTATACATTTGGCCTATTATCTGCGCAAATAGAAGGTTTGGTCCTTCCAGTCATCGGTTGGTCATTGGTGTATATCTTTAACACCCGTGGTGCACCACCCTATATGGTGGCAAACTGTTTTTCTGACGTCTTCATTTACTTCTCTTTTGTTGGACATCTACGAAGCATCTTCCATTAAACTGAAGTGCACTAAGAATTTCTACCAAGCTATGATTATTTGTCGTCCGATGTACTAGAAAGATATGAATTCGTAGCATTACAGTGTGGTGCACTCATTTAACAAGACAACAAACGCACATTAAAGAAAGTTCTGTCTGGTGTACCCGCTAAGCTTGGTAACACGTGGACACCATACTGGTTACTTACAAGTCTCTAACACACATGTTCCCGAAAAGGAGAATGGAGATCTACGGTTTAACGTGGAATCTGAACTGCGTATCGCTCTTTCTCACTCAAAACATTGTTGGGATTGGAATGCTACGTTAGAAATCACACTGAAAAATTGGTGGTCTGAACATGATTGGTGCCAACGAACTCTTACTTCTGAGAGACATGCATTGCCGCTTTTTTATGTTCTTCGGGCGTCAATGGGCAGTGTATCTTCTCTGCCAACGATGTTGGTAGTAGGTGATAAGTGTTCCGTTAATAAATTTTCCCTCGATGATAAACACAGAGAAAAACGGTAGCCGACATACGAGCAAAAGTTTAGGCCAATGGTTAAGATGCAAATCAGTGTAAAGTGTACGATCTCCTTGCAGTTCACGCTTCCAGACAAACTGAGACACTTAAATTCTTTCATCGATCGAAATGACACATTGGACTCGCATTCTGGGGGATGGCGCTTCGTACCCTTTTCCGGCCATCCGGGTTTTTATTTCCCGTCATTTCCCTCAATCGGTCCTGGCAAATGCCGGGATGGCCCCTTATAAGGACACGGCCGATTTCATTCCACGTCATAGACACCGACTTCGTGCTCCGTCTCTAATGACCACGACGACGACGAGGCGTGATCCATATGTTCTTTCCGTCTTTCATTTTTTTTTAAATTCCTTCCCTGAGCTATTTTGCACACTGTGTCAAGAACATCGCCCTTGTCATACAATACAATCCTCACTGTATAACATAGTTATTTATCGCTGCCCTAACAAGTATGTATTGTATCCTGTATACTTTTATTAGAGGCAGAAACTGACAACACACCGTTCATAGGCCACGTTCGTTACCTCGTATTCTCTTCCGTTGTCTCTAGTAAGAATGCTTCTAGCCAGTTACAAGTAAGCAGTAGTGATCGCTTCCATTCATTCCACTTTAGACAACTTTTTAGATGAGGCTGTGACTCCAGATCATTCCATTACGGAGCGCGCACGAGAGTTTTGTGCTCCTCATTCGTCGAATATTTGTTGTAATTTCGCAGTGGAGCACTATGTCAAACGCTTTCCGCAAACCTATGAATGTGGAGTCTGCCTATTTCCCTTCATCCATAGCTCGATATCATGCAAGAGAAGGAAAAACTGAATTTCAATCGAATGATATTTCTAAAATCGTACTTATACATGGTCATAAACTTGACATCATCAAGAATGTTTATTATTTTCGAACTGATAATTTCTTCAAGTATTTTAATAGAACTGAATATATTTTGAAACATTTTGCCACTAACTTATTCTAAGGATACAAATTTTTAGATGAACTATCAACTTGTTGAAATAGGGGACACTAGCATCCACATTTAAAAAAATATTGAATACTCGACCATCTTAGGCGCTATATTCCTGTCATCTTCAGGCAACTAAACGAAACTAAGTGAAGTTGTCCAAAAACTACAGCATTGGGATGGGTGAAATGTATATTCCACCAGTATCACGTGTTTCCAGACAGAACTATGTACAAGATATGCTTATTCGATTTATCTATCAACTTTTCACATAATGATGTAATAGCCAACGTTGGAAGTTCCGTGATACTTTTCACCCTTGATCTTGTAATATAGCAAAAAGTTGCAAATCTGGAAATTTATAGGGAAACGCGGCGTCGATACGCTTTCAAGTCCCAATGTGAGCAAATGTTTACGATTACATAAAAAAACATCGTTTAATAAATGGATAACTGAGTTAACAGCTATGCTACTTCTATGAAATAGTTTGAATAAATAATTTTTGTGCCAACAGCAGCTGTAGATTATTTTATTATTTATTCTATAGCGGTTTTGGCACAGTCTGCTATCAAAATAACATAGTGTCGGAACTGGTACAGAATAAATAAAACATAGAAATAAAAAAAAAAAAAAATAAAAAAAAACATACTTCATATCTGTTGGCTTTAAAAATTTTTTTTTTCAAAATACGACTCAAAGAGAACGTTTTACGTAGTATCTCTGGGAGTATGCATACAATGCGATATGAAGTATCGAACAGTAATAGACAGCGTATTCTCTTAGAAATAAAATGTTAGAAGCCTGCAAAATGTCGCTACTCTTTTGAATCTCAAAGGATTTCTTGAAATTGGATTATTCATGAAATGCATCTTTCCCTGTGTTCTGTACAAAAACCTGTATAGTTTGCACATAGAGTAACAAATATTCACAATTTTCGCCCTCGTCATACAATACAATCCTCACTGTATAACAAAGTTATTCATCGATGCCCTAACAAGTATGTATTGTATCCTGTATGACTTTTATTAGAGGCAGAAACTGACAACACACCGTTCATAGGCCACGTTCGTTACCTCGTATTCTCTTCCGTTGTCTCTAGTAAGAATGCTTCTAGCCAGTTACAAGTAAGCAGTAGTGATCGCTTCCATTCATTCCACTTTAGACAACTTCAGTCCTTCAAGACTGGCCTCTGATGACTTGAAATTTTAGTATTATTTGTTGCACTCCTACAGCACAGTAGCATCCAATGTTAATGTGTGTTTGTCACATTCATGTGCCTCGCAGATTTCTGGTAATAATCTGATATCAAAATTTCCTTTCCTTCAAGTTTCCTGTAAGACGCAGATGTTCAAAATTTATGCTGGAGTGAAATACGGGGTGTTTCAAAACGACTTCACAACTTTTAAAAAATCATCTGAATTAATGAAACAAGATATAGAGCTGAGTTTAATATTTTCGTGTAAGAACATAATGTGTTTTACCTTAAATGGAAGATGTTGAATGTGGCATCAGTTGGTTATTCTGCAGACCGCTTATCGGAAGTCAATGTCCTCCCAAACTCGCTGTAGCATTGCATGTATAACTTGTTAAATGGCAGAGTGAATTCTTGTTCCAAGTTCAGGTAGAGGAACCGGCATAAGTATTCCCATGAAAATCGAGTGGTGTCCGAACTGGGGAACGGGGGCGATGCATTTGGCGCACGCGGACCTAGAAAGCGGCCATTGACAAAATCCCGGACCTCAGCCAGATTGTAACGGGGTATACTCGTACCATCTAGCATGCAGTAAACATTTCGTTCTTGATAATCCTCATCAATGTATGGTATAAAAATTGTTGGAACATTGGAACACATCTACGTACAGTATCTCATGATGGTTCTCTCTCACGAAAAAGTGGCCGTACGATTTGTTCTTCTTCAATGTACAAGAAGCTTTCAGTTTAGAGCTATCACGGACATGTTGCAATGTTTGATGGGGATTTTTACTGTCCAAAATCTTTAAGTTCTGTGTGATAAACTTGTGACTTATTTGTGAAGTTGACTAAAGATTAGTTGATCCAAGTAATGTTCATACACATGCAACCGTTGAAAGTCGGCAGCTCAAAAATGTTCAAATGTTTGTAAAGTCTATGGGACACAACTACGGGGTTATCAGTCCCTAAGCTTACAAACTACTTATGAACTAACTAACACTAAGGACGGCACAAATGTCCATGCCCGAGGGGGGATTTGAACCCCCGACCGCAGTGGCCGTGCAGACCTAACTGAAGCGCCTCAGTCCCCTCGGCCACCGCGGCCGGCAAGTCGGCAGCCATAGGCTGAAGTTCATTATTTGTGGATTTTTAGCTTTCTTTTTTGTGAATCTGAACGTGTATCCGCCTTATAGCTGTATTTTGTATGTGAAAGTCATCAATGATCGATAATCAATTGGTCAGCAATGATTGTATTGAGTTTGATTTATTTCACTCTATATTTAGGAATACAAACGTATTATATTGGACTGTGGATTCTGTATCAAGAGGAAGAGAATATTTGTATGGAACGGAATTGTATAAAACCATTGTATTATAGCGAAGACATAAGGTATGTTTCTTTAATTCAATAAATAATTTAATGATTACTAATTTTTCTTATTTCAGCTCAACCTCGTCCCTCATTTTCCTGATTGTGGCAGTTTTGATTTTGTTGTATGATACGTGTTGAGTTTTTTTTGAGAAAAAGATTTCCTTTTAAATGTAAATGTTCACGTACCAGTCAAGTAATCAGTCCTTACATGCCACTGAATCTGACTGTCAGAAATAATGTTCACAGAAGTATAGATTGTTTTACTTACTGGGCCTAATTTTGTTTGTTAAATCCGTTGCGCACATAAGATTAGAGAAACTCCTTGATTTAAATAGAAAGACTTAATAAGAATAGGAAACTTTCACTTAACAAACTTTCATCAAGCTTTCACTTTCACTTAATACACTTACAACAAGAAGCTTTCACCGTTTGAACATAGGCACACAGAATATTTTGCGAGCAATTGTATCTGTGACGTGTATTGCTTGTTCGATCGTTAATCTGTATGAGGGACTTTCAGTTCGCGAGATGCACGCCAGGTCGATGTCATGGGTCTGTTGATAAAAGGTGGTTTCACTCGCTCAACTAGTTCGATTGATATGCTTGGACGACTTTATGATTTCCGATGTCTTACTGAGCACAGTGTTAAAAAATAAATAAAAAAATAAAAAATAAAAAAATAAAAAAATAAAAATTACGCCACTCATAAATTGTCGGCCTGCTAGGACGATGTTTAGCGTACTTTGTATGGAAATTACGCAGTACTCTTGGTTCCAAATGCCATTCTTCAAATCAAAACACAACGTTAGATCGCTCGAGTCCAGTGAAGGCAGCCATATTTAGCCCAACTTCCGCTAGTGCATCTTACTGTGTGGTTCTGCACTACGAAACCACACGAGTCAAATCTTAATGTACCTCCCTACAAGTTGACAATACAGTCACCTATGTAGGTGCCATAAATAATTTATATGAATTTTCAAACTTCCAAAGCCTTTTTGAAACACCCTGTACTTAATGTTTATCACGTTTCTGAGCATAACGTAAGACTGTTTCATCGAACTGGTACAAACATAAGTCTTGGTTCAAATATGCACGGAAAGCCTGGCAAAACGCAGCTCTGCCTTAGGTTACATATGGCAGCGGATGTGGCGGTCGTGCTCCGCTCTCCCGGCGGCGTTCACATAATGTTTAATACGGCAAACAGTTCCGCCAGCGCAGGGTCGTCTTCCCGCCACTGGCAGTGGACCAATGCTCTGAAATCATTTTCCGGCTATCTGGCACGCTCAGGCTATGCGTATGCGTGCGGTCGCTGTGTGTATAAATTAGTGCCAAGACAAGGAATAAAAACGTGTCACTGTGCGGATAAACAGGAAACAGAGGCGCGTTGGCTGCCGGCCACGGCCGAACGCCGCACGCTGCCAGAGGCGAAGAGCCCCTTCAGTTGTGTGTGTAGGCCGCACTGCGGTGCACGGCGCCTGAGGTACGCAACCCCGTGTTACAGTACACTTGACGTGTTAGCTCAGGTTCATCAATCGGGTTCCTGCTATTTTCGTTAAGGAACTGTATTTGTTTCTTTTTATTATTATTATTTAGTTGCACCTTACCCACAGCTGCAGTGTGCAATTTAGGCTATACAGAAATTTAAAGAACGTGGAAAAACTGGAATTTAAATTTACCATTCATACTTTTGGAGGCACAATTCATTTGAAACACTTATAAATTTACACATCTTTTAACCGTTCCTTTTTAAAAACCACAAGAAACAGTAATTAATATCAAAGAATAATTCAGCAAAATCTGAGAAATAATGAACTCATTGACTCAGAACTTTAACTGACCAATAAGGAATAGTGGATTCGCAAATAGACCAATTAGCAATATCAGCAGTTCAAATCGACATTATATAATTAGCCAAGGTATAGGTTAGAGCGCAAGAACTGCTGCTGATACAATTTCTTTGAAACCACAACTAAACCTATAAGAACTATGTAGGCAATTGTAGCAAATCACAAGTCGAAAGATAACCTTGAAGGAGGTGGTAACATCAGGCCATTAATCAAATATTCACCCTACAGTTTTTATTTACAAGTGTAAAACTGCAGTAAAAAATCATACAAGACTACAGCGTAATTACAGGTGCCCAATGACAGTTATAAAGAATTAATTCCCTCACTCACATGGAACTTTTCAGTATTAATATACAGAATACACAATAACTGAAAGGAAATTAAAATTTTAAACCTACAACATTAAATAATAAAGAAGATGAAGCATCACTTCCGAAAATTAACACGATACCACCCTCTACAGCTTGTTCTTCCAGTCGGACTGTCTTATGCGTGCAGCCCCACACACGCAATGGGGAATGGCTCTCAGGCAACGTAGCACGACAACACGCCCGTCTCATACCACCTACAAACTGAAGGGAAATGTCGTTCACAACGTAAGATGCAAACGGGTATGCAAGTACTGCGGCCGAACAAGACAAACAGAAAATAACTTTAGAAAGGAATAACATATAAAAACATTCAGGTACTTCCTTGCGCTAAATGGTAGGAACATCACGAGAAAGTACACACAGAAAAATCATTAAAACTGAATAGCCTAAAATCCACAGAATCTTAAACATTGTAATTAATCCCTCACGCTGAATAACAGCGTGATGTAATACGAACGCAAATTCAACAGCATTAAAATCCACGTAAATCAAAAAATTAAAATTATCTCCTCACGCTAAATAGCAGAAACATCACGAGAGAGTACACACAGAAAGACCTTTGAAATTAAACTGCATAAATTAACAGCAACTTGTCACACACTGAATAGCAGCACAGTAAGAGATGATAACAAAGAGACGAACAACTTTAGTGGCAGACACACTAAAACAGAACTTGGTGGTTGGAAGTGAACACTCTATTATCAAACAGTAACAACCTCACCAAACAAACCATATAGTGCTGGGAATATCGGCCACAAACCGTTAAAGATCTTCATGCCAACGAAATACGCGAATTTTCGAGAAATCACAACTGCGTTTATCATCCACGTAAGGACCGGCACAGCGCCCCTCCAGCGACATAACAAATCCCGCCCTGCCACAGAGTTCGTCGTCTTCCAGACCACCAGATTGTGCTCTCCCTCTGCTGACATAGAGTTCGCACCATAAACAAACACGCCCTGAAGAAATACGACAAGGCAATGTCTCGCAGCAAAGATATCAAACGATATTTAAATGGTTAAATTATAGAAGGCAACGTAAACAGTTGAGCCAGGATTCCTTCCCATAAGTCTACTTGGTTTAATTGTATACATTACCTTCTAGAATTTAACAATGTATTTCATCTGTGATATGGAACTTAATGCGTTGATAGCGTCAAACATGACGGAAGCAAACGATTTCGACTAACAAAACGAGGCGCAATGCAAGTAGTTCGTGTTAGAAACAAAATTAATACTGGGAAGAAAGGGAGCCTAAATATAGTAACAAACCGACTCTGGTCAAAGGTCTAAGATATACGGTCTAGACACTCCTACTGATTTTTGTTATAGTCTACATTGCGACAGCAGCCCTTCAAGCGGCCGGCAACCTATAGCTCTCAATATGACATTGAATGAGTGCGAATAGCACCGTTCATATAGACTTTAACGTAGTTTTAATACCTACAAAAAGTATCTCTACATTTTCCTTTGTATGGTTTTGTAAGAATCATACAAATTTATGGAACAATACGTTACAGTTCAGTTGAATGAAGAGTCTCCTCTAACCTACATATGTTTTTCTGTAACATAGCCTACAGGTTTTTACTGACAAATTCAATTTTATATTAAGAGCAGAAAAATGTCTCACCAGACCAGAGGATCTAACATTTACAAATTGGCGTCCCTTTTCCTTTCAGGAACGTTGCGGTTTCTTCAACATAGTTACATTACAGTCACTGAGTGTGAACGTCGGAAACTTAAATGGAATGCGATATGTATATTATTTAATGTACCAAATCGGCCACTTCAGCGATAGCTGATTTAATAACCACACAGACGTGACAATAAAATGTAAGCAACAATAAAAGTATTTCCCTACAAAAACATATAAAAATGATTTCTTGCTACATCTGAACAGAGATGGCAACAAATTGAATCGCGTTTTAAGCAAAAATTAATGACAATCAAAATTATATGCATGTTTAAAAAACGAGTGAAGTTTTAAAAAAGTACGAATCATTATATTCAATGCAGAATTATTCAACATTGAAGAAAGTGCCTGTAATAGTAAGAACAAACAATAAAAGAAATTTGTTTCTCTTGTGCTTATATTCTCTTACTTTCAGCAGAGTAAGCAGGAAATATACACATATTCGTATTTATTCCTGACTAATCTGAATCAGTAAAATTTGACTGTTTTCACATTTATTTCACCTTTGTTGAAATTTTACTTATGCCTGGAATGCCAAAATTATAGTGAATATTTCTTTCACATCTGTGAGTGTCGCAAGTATATGTAAGACTGTGCCCTAAACTCTATGCTGCTACAGAAATACTACCAGCGATGAGCGCGGTTTTGATGTCGCACACTCTTCCCTATGCTGCGAGACGGCATGAAATACTTTATTTCTATTTAACGAGAACTATGGTAGTGGCGTTGTCTGCTTCTGTTATTCCGAAGGGAGTATGATCTATTTCACGTAAGGATATAGTGGATAATTCTTTTCACAAGTCGACACGTCATGAGCAGCTGAGATCACTGAAAATCTACGACGTTATTAAATGATTTTCGGATCAGGTTCAAACAAAACGTGGTACTGGAAATTATGTTTACTTTGTTAAATGTGAGAACGCCTTGCAACTCTAAAAATTGCTACTTGGTTGTCAGGTTCTATTCTGGCAAAGAGAAAATCCGGTTAGTACAGTATCCGTGGAAACTGCCGTTGAATACATTAATGTTGGAGTGAACAACTTACTTCCTGAGGTAGATAATGATTACTTGAATGAAGTTTTGGTTAAGTGTGGTGAGAAAAACTGGAGGTGAAACAAAACATATTATTTGCGAATATGTATATATACTGTATACACGTTATCTTCACTGGACCGGAGGAAACGTGTTTTCTTGCATAAAGACAGCAGTCGTGTCCTTACAGACAGTTCACAAGACAGGTTTCGACCTTTGTGTTTTGCGAAAATCTTTCGGGTAGAGGCGTAAATTACACCATATGTTTCTTCTGACTCCCTGTAGCGGTCGAAACACTTGAAGTACACTTCCTTTTAACCTAATATTTAATTAATTCCTTTATGAGACAGAGTTTCTCTTAAAATGTCCATGTACCTGGCTATCTTTCCTAAAAGGAGCTCTTTGGCTAGCACAGTAAACATAATCAGTACTGACTGCAACTTAATATCAGTTATTGATGAACTATAGAAGTGTTATGTTGGTTCCAAATATCTTTATTAGGCATGTCTACCTAAGAAAATGAATAACTTCGCATTCAAAATTGATTTTGCATTACGTAAGCTCATTATTTTATGGTAGTCCTTTTATAAAAATTCAGCATTCTTTTCCTCCTATTCTCTATATCATCGCTACGTGGATAGCTTACGTAACGTATATGCATCCGTTGTTTCCCATTTTTACCGTTTGATGGTTCAGTGATTTTAAATTGTTTTGCTCATGTAACCCTTTCACACTACCTCTACAGTACTTGTTTTTATTATAAAATATATTTATGGTCACCGCCCTGCACCTGTCTTCTAGGAATGAGATTGATTGACTTTCTAATTTTGCCTATACAGTATACTGTTTTGGGGATATCGTAGGCTTTGTGCTAGGCATTCTTCTTTTACTTTTAAATGTGTGTGAAACCCTGAGTGCAGTGTTATGTCCAGCTGCAAAATCGTTTTTGCATGAGTTTTGCTTGTGTCATATAATGTTTTGTATTATTCGTTTTGCTAAAAACTTTAAAACCATTTTCTACCATGCTTTTTTATTCGCACCTCAAAGCCAACCTAAGTCATGTTTCAAACTGCTTTTACATGTTTAATTGACATTCATATTTGGTAATTACTGTCTTATTTCATAAATTAATTCTCATTATTTTGCGCTATACTTTACAAAAATCTGTGTTTTGGTTTTGTGTTTTGATTAAAGCTTAATGTTTGGCACTCCGTGTGGTGTGCCTTATGTTACTTCGCTCTTAAAATTTTCATTTTCCCACATAATAATTGCATATATCTAATTAATTTGACTGATTAGTTGGTTTGTATTTTGTATGCTACATGACAGTATTTTCTGATATAAAGTATGTACTTCATTTTTAACTTTACTTTTTTACTCCATTATGCAGGTCATTCTTGTATTCATAGTCATGGGCCACTACCACAACGTCTAATGAAGAAATCAGGAATTAATATACAGCAACATTCTAGAGAACATCAATCATCTGTCACTATCTATCTGTCAATAAACATTGATTTCGATTACAGTGCTGCTCATCCTGCACAATTGTCGTTCTGTATCTATAAACAAATGGACTGCCTGAAAATCAGTCAAAAAATCTTAACTGCAATGCAGAACTTAAGACATTTCCTATGGTATTCTAAGATATAGAAAGTGAGAGATATGGTCTAAAAATGAGGTTAAAGTTCCATGGTGACCAATGGACGTGTGTGCTTAGAGCTTGCTGGAAAAAAATATAGAGTTGCTCTTTCGGACTATCTCAAAATACATTTTATAGCTTATATTTGTGGGACTACATAAGAAATGCTACGATTAGGGTAATGACCCAAAGTGAAGACAGAATAACAGTTGAAGAACTGCAAGTTGCCTTGGTATGGAAGTAAAATGCGAATGACACATGAGATATACGCAAAGAAATCGAATTAGTATCGACAAGACAGAGAAGACGGTAACCAAACATATTCTACTGAGATGGAAAAAATTACGTCGTGAGAAATGCAGAGTTAAGATCAAGAAGGATATGAAAATATAATGCGATGTCAGAAAGGAATATATTCCATAATTTATCCAATTAGTTGCCAAACTTTTGAGGCAGTTTGTTTGTTCAGCTTAACGACCTTCCTCGTTTTCTTCGACTGTGTGTTAACAAACGACAGTTGCACAAGTTTGTAGACACTGGACATTATCTGTGTCGAAAATGTTGTTACGCAAAATTGCAGTAAAGGGAGCCGTGGATCAAAATATATTAACGAGACTCTTAGGCAACCTGGTAACACGATAAACGGAATAATACGAGGCGCGTCCATAAAGTTATTTCCGTTTGGTAATAAAATGAAATTGTACACAGATACAGAAGAAATTCTTATTGCACAAAATTCTACAACTCTTAAACTACTTTTCCACATAACTGCCGAAATTTTGGAGGCATTTATCATAGCGTGGCACCAGGTTTTGTATACCTTCTTGATAGAAATGTGCCACCAGTGTATTCAACCAGTTGGAAACAGTTTCTTTCAGCTCGTCGTCATTGGTGAAGTGATGACCGCCAACGAAAGACTTGAGATGTAAAAACAGATGAAAGTCGCTAGTAGCGAGGTCAGGGCTGTAAGGAGGATGGTCAAACACGTCCCAGCCAAATCCCTGTAGAAGGTTTTTCGTCACATGAACTGTCTGACCCATTTTATCACCATCGAATCACTCATCGCATTTGGTCTGTAACATCGCAAATTTGCCGATAAATTTCACTTGGTTTCACTTTCCTGTCATTCAGATACCGAATCACCGACCTGATTTCACAGGCGGCGGGATTTTCAATCAACGCCGGCATTTCAAACAAGCACAACAAAGCGTACGTAACTGACAGCGATCTCCAAATGGCGCACGTTCTTCTCCTTCATACACATCGTCTACAGCGCATGTGCGGAACTGCAATCGCAGCGCTGCAGCGGAAATAAATTGAAACGGAACTTACTTTCTGGACGCGCCTCGTACATTGAAAAACACACAGTATTATGTTTTCTATCATTTCCACTGCTTAAACGATACTGTGCATACAATCCTGAACAATGTAAGTGATTTCATTTCAGGAGTGGTATAATCATAGCTTCGCATGGATCGATGTCAATTCTGAGAATGGGGTAGCAACTGTCCGTCACTGAAACATTCTCTTTGTATTTACAGACTGTTCCGTCGGTTCTTGGCAGAATATTTGATTATTTTGAGTGAAACACATGAGATAATTGTGCAATATTCTGCAAACTTTATGTGTTACTAACCGGTTTTCGGCAGTTACTATTAACGGTGGCGTAACTGCCGAAAACCGGGTTGTAACAAATAAAATTTGCAGAATATTGCACAATTATCTCGTGTGTTTCACTCAAAATTTTCTTTGTAATTTTAATTGTATAGTAACACCTCTAACATTTACTTATCTTCCATGAATGAGATGTTCTCGACTATTGTTAATGGTTAGATAAATAAATTAAATTTCAAATCATGTTTACTGTTCATACTGTAAACTTGTAGATTCTATTAGGGTTTGTTCCTTTTTTCCTTTATTCCAGGATTTTACCATTCCTTCATTTCCCGGTGAATCGTTTATCGAAAAATTTCAGCTGCCTCTGGCTGCAGTAAAGCCGTTTCCTCTCTTTGTACCAGTTGCTGACAGGAGTCACCTCTTGCGGCGGGCGGAATATCTGCACAGACTTGTTAACCGAAGCGCGAAACTTCTTCCATTATGCCAGCCAGCCGCTGCTATCAGCCGCGCCTGAAGCGGAAGCGGGGCCGACGTTCCGATAAGGACTTTTAATTCGGAGGTGAACAGCTTTTGGCCCGCAGAACAATCCGCGAGGCGTCACGCGGTATCGCCAGAGTCAGCCGTGGTGCACCACACAGGCCGCGCCGTTTGGCTCTCTGGTACAATGGCGCGCAGAACAAAGTGGCGCGCTGACAATCGCAGGCCAGCACACCAGTGCACAGCGCAAAGGCTGCGCCCGCGGCGTGGACTCCGCTGCACGACAACCTGCTGGTCCCCAGCCGCCATACATACTCTCTGATTTCGACACCGTTACACAGATGTTTCGTCGCATAATGCCGAAATTTGTATCAAACAACAACGGGGCACAATTAAATATAGAGTGCCCCAGGGGTCTGTTTTGGGACCATTGCTGTTTCTTATTTATATAAATGGTATGCCTTCGAGTATAACAGGTGACTGTAAAATATTTTTGTTTGCTGATGATACCAGCTGGTAAACGTTTTAATATACTTTTAAGTAATTACAGTTCCATTCTACCGATACTCATCTTTTCAATATCACGATGTATGGAGGTTCTGCTCGCTGCAACATTATTCACCTGGGACGTCGTGGTAGAAATAAATACTCCATATGTACAATTTTTCACTTCTTCTTTAATGTAAATCAAACTTCTCCTCCACCAAAACATTACAACTTCATAACAAAGCATCAGAACTTTGCTGACAGAACTTCCATTATAAAACAGCAGACTGACATAGCTTCCAGTGCACTTTAGAAAAGCCAAAACTCGAACTCCCACACGCAAGGCGGTGAGGCAAATATATAACATCGACAATAATGATGTTACATTATCCATTGTTCATAACAATTGAATATAGTAATTTACAATTAACGAACACAACAGTAAAACATTTCATGTACACAAAAATAATCACAATATAAAATGAAAACTATGCATACAATAATTTTAGATGGCGCATGTATTTTTAAGACGAAATTTACGATCTTTCTGTTGACAACAAAGTGCGATGTTAAATGTCCATTAATTTGTTAATGAGTACATCATACATGTTCCTAACATATATTGAACTATCAATTATCTTGTCAATTCTCAAAATAAGTTCAAAATCTCACTTCAGTCAATATATACAGAGAATTATAATATTCAAATCTCGACTATTAAATTACTTAATATAATTAGCCGGTCTACACAACTTGCTTATGAGCCTAACATATATACAATGCTATTTATTTTAATGTCTTTATGTAGATACAAAAGTTTTTACCATTAGTCTGTCTATTTATTGAAATAACATACAATGACAAAAGTATTGTTTATAGAACTGTCTGAAAATGTCTTATACAAATTTCTTAATTAATGAAATCTATCACTTGTTTTAATCACAGTATCACCGAGACACTGTCCTAAACTGATTCCTAGACTGGCTATATCGTTTTTAACTTCACACGCAACCTGTATCACTATAGAACCACACGATTCTGGATCCGACGCAGACGGTATCGTAGGTGACATTGAGATGAGAGGACCAGGCAGACGGTATCGTACGGTAAAATTGAGACGAGGGGGCCGGCAGTATCGTCACACTTGGTAGTGAAGGATGTTGCTCGTAATATTGACACAGTATCAAATATTGTAGTTCAAGAGATAAGTTCATGCCTTGTAGAAAACAAGTTGATATTAAATCACAGTAAAACTCAGTTTTTACAATTTCTAACGCATAATTTGACGAAACCTGACATTCTGATTACACATAATGGGCATGTGATAAGTGAGACTGAACAGTTCAAATTTCTAGGTGTTCATATAGACAGTAATCTGTCATGGAAATCCCATGTTCAGGATCTTGTTCCAAAACTAAATTCTGCTATATTTACCATTAGAACAATATCTGAGATAAGTGATTTTTCAATACGAAAAGTAGTCTATGACGCTTAATTTCACTCACTTATGACGTAGGGCATTGTTTTTTTTTTTTTCGTTAAATCGCCTGATGCAAAAAGGATATTTCTGGCTCAAAAACGGGCGGTTCGATCAATATCTGGTGTAAGTTCGCGAACGTCATGTCGACCCCTTTTCAGTAGTCTGGGAATTTTGACTCTGGCGTCACAATACGTTTTTTTTCTTTAATGTCGTTTTTTGTTAATAATATCAGCTTATTCCCACGAGTTTGTAGCTTTCACTCGGTGAATACTAGACAGAAGTCGAATCTACATTTGCATCACACCACCTTAACACTTGTGCAGAGAGGGGTACAGTATTCTGCGGCATCCATTTTCAATAAGCTGCCACAAGAACTAAAGAATCTTACCACTAATCCACAGGCTTTCAAATCTAAATTGAAGAGTTACCTCATGGCTCACTCCTTTTATTCCGTCGATGAACTCCTAGAAAAGTTAAACAATTAAGTTAATTCCTTTTTTTCTTTATTGATTCTTTTCACTTTGTCTTAAGATTGTCGTGTGCAAAGGACCACTTAAAAATTTTCTATTGCCATTCTTGTGTAACAATGAATGTATTAAATTTTCCATGACCATGGAGTCTCACTCCTCAATTGGGTCGTATTGAACAGAAAAAAAAAACAATAAATAATAAATAAATAAATCAACGATGGGCTCTCCAATGCCGGCGTCGACGAGAGGTCTGTGGCAGGACCTTTGCTTTTCACAATATAGTGGGTGTCCATAAAGTGCCTCTACAACTCAAAATTTTATTACCACGCAGTTGTTGAAGTATTTTAACAATTTTTTGTCACTGTTTATTAAAAATTGTATATGTATTAAAATCTTATGACAAATATACCCTGTTGATGGAAGGAACTGAACCTCTATAAAATGGCAACTCCTCAAGAGAAGGCACATTGTGTGTTCTGGTTTATTGAGACAAAATCGGATGTTCAGGCTCAAGGAAAGTTCATAACGGAGTATGGAAGAGATCCACCATCGCGCCCTTCAATCCGTGCGTGGCACAGAAAATGTATAGAGACAGGCATAGTCTTGGATAAAGGAAGGAGCGGGCGACCAACAACATCGGAGGAAAATATTTATCGCGTTTGCACGTGTTCACTAGTTCACCTACGAAGTTCATCCGTACTGCTGACAGACGGTTGCAACTACCACGTTCAACTGTGTATAAGGTTCTTCACAAGTACCTACGGTTGTACGCTTACAATGTATACAAGCTTCCTTAGGGTTTATTTTGCGGGTGGAGAAGTTAGTTTCCTCACTGCTTCTTCCCACTAATCCGCTAAACCTCCACAACCTTAGGGATGATGATGCGTAGCAGTGTGCGTTTGTACCGCACAGTACGCACGAGGTGCCATAGTTGCTGTCCAAAATTTTATGGAAAGCATAGAGTTCTGACTACCCTGTTGTCTTCTATAGTTGTGTCCCCAGCGCAGAAGACGGCATACATGTCGTTGGTTCTTCTTCAGCATGCGAGTGAGGCTAGAATAAGTTCGGTAAGACGGAAGTACAAGAAGCGACTTGCGAGATATTCAATTGTCAGGGATGCCATTTATTTCGCCTAGTTGCAAAATGATAGTAATTCATTTTGCGTCTCGTTGCCGCCGATTGCCCTAGGTGTCGGTGGCCGAGCAGAGAGAGACCGACACAGGAAAATAGGACGCACATGTGTGCGGGTACAGACTCTGCGGAGACCAGCCAGTGGGACAGCAGAAACTAGAAACACTAAGTTAGATTAGAACAAGATATATATTTCGTAGAGAGAGTACAATACTTTGTTAACTGAAAACTAGTGGAATGCAGATACATAGTTTAACTAGGTAGCTGCCTTCCTACGGATGAGAGACCTAGTGCCTGTCCTATTCCCAAGTGGCCGATGCCTTTCAGTGGTGGCCACGAGCGGAGTTGCAGCAGAGGGCGCTCGTGGCTGACGTCGTAAGAACACTGCGCCGTCCTTGCATGGCGGCGCGCGGCGAAAGTACGTGGCGCGCACTTCAGACTTGTGCGACACCACAATTAATAAACTCCTTAACATGAGGATCACTTCCTGTGTAAGAAACTATTATCAATACTACTCTGAGACCTCGAGTGTTAACATAACTGCTAAACTTTACTCATGACCGGCGCGGACCGGCGCGTATAGTGGTCAGCTCAAGATTGAATCTGGGGCGCAATGCGAGAGGGCACCTGACGCTATATTTAGCGCCGAAACATGGCCGTCGACCGCATTCTGTAATATCGTTCTTCTCTTGTTACAATAAGAGAAGATACCTTAAACTTCTTAAACTGTCAAAATCTAGCCTGTCCTTGAGAGATATTTATAACAAATAATCAGCTCTGAATAATTAATAGTTAGTAAATAGTAAATGGAAGTAATATCAAAAGAAACCACGTGACATGAAATGCAGTAGCCAATGCGAGGAGAGTACCAGTAACATAGTCGGGTTTTCACAGGGGAACCAGCACCTACTGTGCCATATACTACTGCTCCACACCCCACATTTCAACATATGCTGCATTTCTGTCTTTCTTCCGCGTTTAAGACACATACAAAGCAAAGAAACGGCCAGCGTCCAGAAATATGAAGTGGCCATAGGCCAGGAATATCACAAGTTCACCTGTTACAGACACTTGAGCTAAATGAAAAGCCGGAGCAGTCAGAGTTTGCTCTCAACATGCAGGAACGCAATTCGGAGGAAGAAGAATTCTTCAAGCGGGTTTGTTTCAATGACGAGGCAAAGATTCACGTTTCTGCGACATTAAACAGACACAATGTGAGAATCTGGGGATCTGAACATCTCCATGTGACTAGGGAGCTTAACCGGTGTAGTCCAAAAGTGAATGTGTGGTGCGGAGTGATGTGCAACCGAATAATTGGTCTATTTTTCTTCAACGAGTCAACAATTACTGCAGATGTTCACCTACACCTTCTGAGTGAATTTGTGGCACTACAGTTGTTCGATTAACAAGTAGATATCTTTTTCCAGCACATTGAGGACTGAATGTTTGTAGGTTCCTCATTGAAACATTTTAAGGCAGGTGGATTGGGAGGGATGGGTCATTTCGTTGCCCACCGCGTTAGCCGGATGTCACTCCCTTGGACTTTTATAGGGGTATGTAAGAAATATCGTGTATCAAACACAGCTACGGGACACTGCTGACTTCGAGCAAAGGATTCGTAGTGTCATTTCAACCAATGATGATGATATTCTACACCGAATATGACAACCAATCGAGTACCGTCTCGATGTACTTCGTGCAACTAAATCCGCACATATGGAGGTCTATTAAACATACTCAAAAAGTTTTTTTTATAAATACTGATTACAATAAAAGAAATTTTGTTAAAATATTTCAACAATTGCCGTTGTTATAAAATTTTGAATTTGTTCAAATGTTCAAATGTTTGTGAAGTTAAGGGACGTAACTGCTGGGTCAGCTGTCCCTAAACTTACAAACTACCTTATACTAAAGACGGCACAAACATCCATGCCCGAAGGGTGATTCGAACCCAAGTCGGGTTCGGCTTGGCATATCGGAGCATAGCGCCTGAATGCGCTTGTCCACTCCGAGGCGGATTGAAGTTGTAAAGGGACATTATGTTTATCCGGGATAACATCCGAAGTTCGGTGAGGCATTTTGCAGATGATGGATTAATTTATCGAGAATTCGGAACACTGATAAAGACTACTGAAATACAGGATGACCTGCAATGTATCGATACTTGGTGCAGGGAATAGTAACTGAACCTCAACATAAACAACTGTAAAGTGCTTCGTCGAAATAGACGGAAAGATCCTTTATTATAAACAACGCAATAGCAAGACAAACACTGGAAAGAGTAAATTCAAATGTTCAAATATTTGTAAACCTTTTTGACCAACCTGCTGCGGTCATCAGTCCCTAGAGTCACAAAACTAAATAGACTAAGTTACACTAAGGACAACACACACACACACACACACACATACCCTCGGCCATTTCCATGTGTCTTCTGGATGTGGCAAACACCTTAACATAGTGTTAGTACAGAAAACAGTTATAAGTTCATTTGATTAAAATTCGTTTTTCATATCCAAGATGATAAATGTGAAATTAGTCGAAGAATTAAAGAACTTTCGTAAAGTTTTTAATACATAAAGCGAAATCAGTAATTCCGTTCATCCTAGCTAAGTGAATGCAATGCCTCTTTGTTTTCGTAAAGATAAAGTTGGAACAGTTAATTCTGCCATTCTGTAAGCTTCCAAAAGTAACACTGTCACTAATAGCTTAGGAAAGAAAAATAAGAACAAAAAAAAATCGCACTGACATGTTTTATGGCCCACTTTAGATTTGCTTGTAGTTTTATGATTTTTTGCAAACATTTCGGACAAAAATAATAAAAATGTAAATAATAAAAACTTATGGGCCATACGATCACGACTCTACTATTGTGATAATATCTATGCACCCAACACGTAATATTCTTTCTGACCGTATTTTAACAAACAACAAATATTATTTGATCTCTGAGTTTAGCTTCGACTAACGTACTCTAAGTTTGACCTTTTACCTCTTTGAACTATTATTTTAATATACCTCCTACATTTTATTACATTTTATCGTTAAAACATTATCACCTTTCTTGTATTGGTAGTTTGTTCCAAGTTTATTTTCTGTACTGGTTACGAAGGGCTATAGCCTGGAAGGAACGTAGCGTACATTTGACTTTCGGACGAGAGACTATAGCCTCGACGGAGCACAGCGTACAAACGCCATCTTGCTTTATGTATTTAATGGTTTTCTTATTATAACTCAAGCGTTGTTATTTCAAAGTAGTGGCGCACTGAAAACTATCAAAAACACTTCGTTCGTAGGACAATGAATTATAATCTAAGGTCTAAAATTACCATGTTAGCAGTTAACACTTGCCATTTATGGTACGAGAATTACGGATTACTCTCGCAGCTATTCGCCGTAGCGTAATAGGCGACGAATTAGTTTGTGATGTACGAACATGTTAGACGGTGGTTCGAAACTTGCGAGGGCGATGTGGATCAGTGCACACGGTCAGAGGGTTGCCGGTATGGTAGCTCGATGCCCTCTGTAACGAGAAAACTGAGTGAACGACGAAACGATCAAAATAGAACAAAACAAACAAACGTTCACAAAGTGCAAATCAAAGCGAAGAACCAATCAAAGGGAAAAAAGAAAGATGGTTCAACGCCATCTGCAATAAAAAAAATGATCTAAATTCTCGACGAACAACCCAGAAAGAATATGAACAAACGACCGCAAAGCATTGATCTCCCTGAAGACAAAAGAATATATAAAAAAATGTAACCAAAACTACTGACAATTTTTTCCTCTTGCTTCCTAAAAGTTTTTCGCAGAACCTTGTTAACTGAACCCAACTGTATTCTGCAAGATTCCGTGTTGTTCAAAGGTAACAGCGCTTTCTTTGAAAACTGCATTTTTCCGTTTCGAAAACATGCCATGAAATACATACCAACGAATTGAAAACATATACTTCTCTATTACATGTACATAAACTGGAGAGATTCTGTTACAATGACTGTTGTTAATGACGTAATGACAGTACTATATGTTCAAATGTTTGTAAATCTATCGGACGTAACTGCTAGGTCATCAATCCGTAGCTTATAAACTAGTTAAACTAAGGTAAACTAACGTAAGGACAACACAAACACCCATGACCGAGGGGGGGTGGGACTCGAACCTCCGATGGCGAACGGCCGCGCGCGCCGCAGCACGGTGCCCCAGTGCGCACTGTAATCCGCCGCGGTAATGATACTGCTAACTTTGCATTAAGTACTAGATTTATGTGGAATTCAGTATTACCACACTTATTCCGTTTGTGATTTTAGCTGTAAAAGGAAACGTAATCACTGTTTGAGGTAGAATATTTGCTCTTTATTTTAGCGCTGAACAGAGTAACATGAATGAGGTCATATCTGAACCACAGGAAAGGTACCCTACGTCAAAAGCGTCCATAGCAACCATGGCAAAGACAAACATTTTAGTAAATGCAATGATTCTAGTTAATGACTTTCAATTTATTCCATAATAGTGAATAATTCGTAGAAAAGAAAATAAACAAGGTAATTTGTTGCAATGTACACCTTCCCTTCCGTTTCATTAAGGAACTACACTTTTCACAGATATCTAGGACTTCCTTTACATATACGAAAGTACCTGAATCAGCACGTTGTTCACAATGTTCATTATTACAGTATCCTCCCAGTTTACGTGCATTGTTCAATACGTTGTTACGTATTTCACGGCATCTTCACGAAATAGAAGAAACACGCATTTTAGAGGGAGCATTTTTACATATGCACAAATCTAACCATTGAAGAACATAGCTCTATTTAATTAATAAGAATGCCCGAAACCCTTTTAGGAAAAAAGGAGAAAAAAATATTTTTGGTAGTGGCGTGTTCCGAACTACACTGATCATCAGCATTACAGTCTATCGCGCTGTCCACTACACTATTTCTTTCGTCGTCTTAACCAGTTGTTTTTCTATCCTGTTTTAATTTTTTTTTAATTTTTCCCCTTCTTCTTCTTCTTTTTATTTCTTTCTTTTTCTTCGTTTTGGCACGCCGTAGACCGCCTTTTTTTCCTCCTCCCTATCTCTGCCACTTCAGGCGTTGGCTCGTAACACCCATCATTCCCTTAATTACGATGTAAAACACCTAAAAACAAAATTAGCTAGTGCAACCGCCACTTAAGCCTAACTTAAGTAAACAAAAGTACGCAAACATTTCAGGTGTGGTCGTATATATATTCTTTTCCGCATCGGTCCGTAAAAGATATATGTAAATTTACAATAGGCAAAACGGAGAAATGAACACTTGCTTCATGCATGCTCTTTATTAATATATATAGTTCCGCATTTTTATATAGAAAATAATGCCGTTCCATTCCAGCGCAAAATAATAAATAAATAAATAAAAATGAAGATGTGTCGCATTACGACATGATGCGTTCTAAGGAAGGTCGAGCTGCGGATTATCAATGAACGTCTTCTCGATTTATTTGGTTACCGGTTATAGTTCTGTCATTCAGTACTTCTGTCGTCATTGGGTCAACTTCTCCTTTCATCAATATTCCAACTGCGAGGCGGAAAATTGGAAAAAAAAAATTGGCGGTACTTGGGGGTTCCTAACTAGTGCACAGTGGCTCTCGTTTATATAGTTACAAAAATCAAGCACGGTCTTCTCTCCATCGCCTATCAACTAGTGTACAGTGTGGCCACATATCCAATTAACAGAATTCGTTTTCGCTATCGGGTAATTAATGTTTCATGGAAAGAGAAGCGATTTGGTAGTTATCATTTCCGGGGTTGTGCGTGTGAAGAAAGCCAGCACCTGGCGTACCAAATGCCAAACATCCTTCGTCGATCTACATTCAAGGCGATGCTCATCTGTATCCATCACTCCGCAGGTGGTACACAAAGGAGAGTCCGCAAGATGAATTCGGTGGAGTCGATACTGGCACACCTGCTTCCCGTTGACTGTGATGTACCACGCAGACTGTACGTCCGTGTCAAGAGAGGGCGCGCTCACCGCCCGCCAAACTACACACCAGTTAATATGGGGGTATTTTGTTTCTATCACGTTCGTGGCTCTGCTCAGTCCCATGGTATTGTGTATTGTCCTCGCCGATTCAAGTGTGTGGGCGGTAGCGCGGTACGGATGTAGCTGAGGTCGAGGAAGAATTGCCCGATTAAAAGAAACGGGCTGGAATGTCGGATAGTGGTATTGGGGGGAGGGGGGGGGTAAGGGAGATCGGCCTTAAGGCCTCTAGCAGCAGGCATGTAAGACTCGCCGGACACTGTCGCCACATCTTCATGTGAGAACTTACAAAAAAGGCACGTGCTCGTCCGGAACGTGAAAAAGTCCTAAACCACCGTTCCTCGGTAGTGTGAGGGAGGCGTAACGACCGGTACTTACAAAAGACCCCATAGCCACCAGCATTCTGCGGGCCAGAGATGGCGGAATCGGCAGTGTCTGCGCAACATGGGGGATGCGCGACGCCAAATAGACGTTAGCATATCGCCCCCGTTGCAGAATATCTAGTGTTCTAACACGGTGGTTACCTGTCCGTGCCCTAATCTGTTGCAGTACGTGCCTAATGTTGAAGGCAATCGGCCGCCGCAGGTCAGTTGCAAAATCAAAGCTCGAATAGCGTATTGTGTCAGTTATTGTCAGTGGGGCCACACACCTATCGGGCATCTCGTCACCCATAGATAGACTACGTCTAAACACTACAACATGCAACCTTCGATCTCCTACTATTGATGGCAGTTGTTAACTGATGCTAATATGTCATTTTAGACACTAGCTTATCGTACGAAGAACGACGTGTTATTGTTAATTCTTCAGCGCGCCATTGTTTTCATGTGACAACGTGTAAGTTACAATAAGAAAATAATCAAATACGCAACACAATATGGCGTATGGCAAGAGAGAGTTCTGCGCGAGGAATGTCACGTGACATCTCCGAACGGCTGGTTTTCGTTAATTCAATAGTGGGTGTAAATTCTACGTTATTTTTACAAATATCTCTCAAGCGATACGAGGTATGAAAAAAAATTACCATGAGAGAGCAAAGTTGTTAAGAATTTTCTCCTCTACAAATTCGATTATTGAATATTCGAGTCAGATGAACGGTTTATTTGCAATTAAAATTACATTACAAACGGCTTTTTTTGTTGTTACTAACGTATTTTTTGTCAGAAATATTTGAATAAGCGAGGTTCTGGTCTCCGGTGGCCAACAATACTGGCTGGAAAATTTGGTGCAGATCGGGTGAACGGTTCTACCTAAAATGTGGGAACACGTTACAAACAAGCAGACATCGTCAAATCGCCGTTATTTTTGCAAATATCTCTGCAACGATGCAAGATATGAAAAAAAAACATAAGAGATCGAAGTTGTTGAGAATTTCTCCTCGACAAATTCGGTTATTCAATTTTCGTGTTAGATAAACGGTTCGTTTGCAATTACAATTACATTACAAATGGCATTTTTTTAGTGTTACTGATGTATTTTTTGTCCGAAAAATTTGGAAAAGGGAGGTTCTGTTTTATGGCGGCCTACAATTATGTCTGTGAAATTTGGTGCTGATCGGTTGAACGGTTTGACTTAAAACGTGGGAACACGTTACGGACAGACAGACAGACATCGTAAAATCGCCGTTATTTTTCCAAATATCTGTGAAACGATGCGGGATATGAAAAAGATATAAGAGAGCAAAGTTGTAGAGAAAATTCTCCTCTACAATGTCATGTATCGAGTTTCTGTGTCAGAAGAACGGTTAAGGTGTAATTTTTATTTAAATTTCGAGCAAAGGCCCACTTTTAGTGTTACTACCGTAACTTAAAGTGGGCCAAAACCAACAGTATCATCTACTCTTTCCTAGTAGCATTGCAAAATTAGCGGCATCATCTATTGATTACCTGTTGCACTGAGCTCTAGTACATGAGTAGAGAAAAATACTTATTGTTTACATTAAATTATCTTTTTGCTCGTCAGGTGAATGAGATGCTTCGAGAAACAAAAAGTACGTAGCAAGTTGCTGAGTTGGGAGATCATATTGTACACATGTTGTAAGTTGTCACCACATACAAATATATGTAACTTATACAATATGCCGATGACAGGCAATGCGGAGGCATTCCTAGTCCCGTATTCTTACGGCGATCAGTCTACAAAACTGCAAGTTTGATTACTAGCAATCAGGGTAATGTTTCAGAATTTATATCTAACGACAGATGTAGTTGAGTAATCCGTGCAGGTGTGGTAATCACTGTGTCCACTATCCATTCGCAGTTAATGTCATACAATCCGTGAATATGACAAAATATATGCGCCAGAACCACCGTTACCATTTTCCGATATCCCGCCCCCGCCCCTCTTTCTACACCCACACCACACTCTGATAGATCCCTGTATTGGGAGAGTAGAGCCAACCTTTTATGTGTGGCTTGCCGACAACCGCCGGCTGCTATTGGTCAGTTGAGCGCGGTGGGGCACGTTCGCCATTTTAGGCCTAAGCAATCCATCAGCTTAAATGGCATATTTCACTTAACTAGCTGTTATTTTACCATTTAGAGGTGTTGGAAATGTGTAGAGTCAGTATGTATTAAATTAAGAGCTTAACATAGCATATTCCACTTTTATCTGGTGAAAAATGTCGCATTGTTGGCAGTGAATTGTTATACTAAGACAGTCCGAGGTAGCAAGTTTTACGCATTCCACGGGCGAAAGAGATGGGAAAAGACGCGAATTGTGGGTACACCGCATTGGAAGAAAAAATTCATTTCCATACGAGAATGCAAAATTTTGCGAAGTAAGTGAATTTGTGTTGAAATATCGAGTAAACTTCTAGGTTTATCTGTTCATACAAGTTTCTTGCGGACAACACATGTAAGAGAAAAGATATTTTTAAAAGATACAAATACAAGAAAATCTAACATAATGTGCCGCATTTGACGAATTTCGTATTTATACTTAGCCTGCTTATTACGAAAGTTTGGGCGGTAAATGAAACCGCCCATTAAATAGATCTCCAAAACTCGAATTTTAAGATAAAGTTTATTTTACTGAAGTACCCAGCAGTGCGATAACAATGTGTAAAAACACTAAATGTTAGCTCAGTTAATGTTATGTGATAATATCACATGTAGATTGGCACACAACACCTATCAACATTAGGCACTAGATTAATGGAAAGCAATATGTATTAATTACATCTACTTTGATAAAAATCAATATATTAGATACAAAAACGTCTATCCTTAGCTAATTTAAAAGCAGGAACGTCACTTATTGCGAAAGCAGTGCATTTAGTACAGGGTTTAAATTTTAGCACGAAACAATTTTTCAACTAGTTTGCTCAAAAACAAAGGTCTTGATCTCAGATTACCAATTATTCGTTAATGTTCGCCGTAGATGTGATGAAACGATTAAAAACTTTTAAGTTCATTGTTTACTTAACGTACTGTCATACCACGTCGATGTACAGACCGGTTCCCTTCATCATAAATGTTAATTTAACAGCGCCGTGCATATCGCTGCTATTGCCAGATAGGCCTACAATGGCGGCGCTCGCCCGGTTGGCGGTACTCTCCCAATACAGGGCTCTACACTCCGAGTGCATAAAGCGCCACATTTTCGCCTGGTCGCAAAAAGTGGAACTATTTTTTTTTAATCATACACCGCTAGAGCACCGATTGCTGACCGTACCCTCCATGTTGCAGTGTCCTACCTTGCAGACAACCCCTACTGCAACACCTGGAACGCCGTTTTATGAAAACCATCCTATATTTCGTAAACCTTAAGAAAAGCAATGAAACATGCAACACATGCTGTTGACAACAGTACTGTCCACTTTACTATGTACCCAGGTACGTGCATTCTAAGTACTGGAATCTGCGGCGAGGTTGTTTTTGTCAGTAGTGTTGGTTCTGTGATAACAGCAATACAGAGCAAAATCGATAGGCGTGACAGTTTATCAGTTAACTTATTTTGTTTAATATAATTTGCTCACGTCATATAAGTACCAAAATCTGCGAAGGAATCTTTGTTAATAGAATAAGTGACTTCAAATGATCGACTGTAGAAGGAAGTACAATAATGTTCAGAGAGTGTTACTAAGCCAGCTGTATCAGTTCCAAACGAATGGAATAAATAACAAGTGCAGGGAAGCGATATCTACATTTTTGTAGACTACACATGTGTAGAAATCGGAAAGGAAATGACCGTCTGAAGGTCTGAGCTGGTATAGAGAAAAGGTAAAACAACGTACAATGAAATATATCGCTAGACTGGTAACATTGCGAACGCAATAGTAGTTACACTTCTTGACGCAAAGTGGTTACGTGTAATGTAGTACAAAACAGAACAGTATGAAGAGGAAGACTTGTCTAAAGACGCGATAGAAGAGTTTGATACAGAAAACGATTCTAGTGTGGGAGCCACATTTTGAAAGACCAATGTTATGTTTGAAGTCATATAAGCCGGAGACCATCAGAAATTTTTAAAATCTTTGGGGAAGTGACAACCAAATGGCTGTCGAAGTTTGTGCTTAGACTCTGTGAGACTTGCGGCGAAAATATATCATCGCGACAATGCAGAAGGTAGCAAGGTCAGATAAATGTGAGAATAATGGAAAAGAAAACTAATAATATGTTACATGATGATCAGTTAGGCTTTATCAGAATTAATGGCATTACAAAGGCAGTCCGGACGAAAGAAAGTACGAATTATAAAAAATCAAGACACGTTCGTAATATCGGTCGACAATGTAAATTGATGCAAGACATTCGAAATTCTGAGAAGAAAACGGAGTAAGCTACAGGGAAACATTCGTAATATACATGATGCTGATGAACGAAGTCGGCATAATACAACTGCAGTATCACCACTGAAGTGTTTCGATTACGAGGCGTCAGAAACAAGGATGGAGTCTGTTGTCCCAATGTTAATTACATACATCTAAAAAGCAATGACGGGAGTAATGGAGAGTTTGAAGAGTTGGATGAAAATTCTGGGCTAAATGTAATCCACGATGAGATATGCTGCTAACCTTACCGAAAGTGAAGGGAAAGTAGAATATTCGTTCAGTGGAATGAATATTCTAATAAGTGCGTAATATGAATTAGGGAAAAAGTAATGGGACGTAGCATAAATGAAAATATCTGGTAACTTAACACTCATACTGAGTGTCATAACAAGGGTGCCATTTCGCGTGGTAAGCTATGAAAGTGTTCTGGGAACACGCAGACACAGAGTGGGAGAGGGAGGGGATTCTAATTACCTACAGCAGACATCAACCCCAGGATGCAAGTTACATTTCACACGGTGTTAATTATAACACACACAGAGCTGGAAGCTTCCGAGGCTTTTCTGTGCATGTGCAGGGTTGCCGCGTAGCTCTGTGGACAGCTCCATCGTTGTGGGATGTTGCTGGCATAATTAGCGTTATACTTGCCTGCAATGCAAACATTCTAAAACTGATGAAGTGCAAATAGACAATGTAGCATTATTTTTTTACCTCCGCTATATCACAACGAGCACCACCATTTCTGAAGATTTTATTTTTGGTTTCTAGCAGACTAAATGTATTTTCATGATAAAGCAGCAGCGCTCCTTTGTTGAGGCCATTGCATTAGAGTTTCTCCGTAACCAAGCAGATTTGCTGACTACAAACAAATACTACTGACATCGTACAGTCAACAGGTTTATTGAGTCTACATCTCTAGATTTATGTGGCCAAAATTAGTTACTGCAATTGCTGATTTGTATACCCCACTCGTGTATTTCTAAATATAACATTTTTATATTACACTAGATAAGGGAGATTATCTGCGAAGTTATGTAATAGGCTCTCCTGTCCATTCTTATAGTTGTGATAATACCTATCAAAAAGCTATCACATTAATGAGCAACATACATCTAAATATATTGAGTTGACAACTTTGAACATGGAGCCAATCGGTTGTGTATTTTTAGGTGTTTAACCTAGGGACAGCTTCATCAGAAGATTACAATCAGTTACATGAAACACATGACACCAAAAATATTACTAGCAGTACTGTTCGACTTGAGGTGTCTTGCTCGTAATATTTTTGACGTCATGTGTTTCATGTGACTGTTTTTATTCTTCTGATGAAGTTGTCCCTAGAAACATAAGTCAAGCACCTAAAAATTACGCAACCGGTTAGTGGATATAAAAAATTGTTAAAAAATATTGAGTTGATATGATAAGGCTGGGAAATTAATATTCATGTTCAAAGAAATGACACTGTTGTTTAGTAGAACTTGTATGTAATAAGATGTTTAATAATTTATCGCCCAGTAGAGAAGGAACTAATTCGAAAAGGAGCAAAAGTTCGAATAGACGCTTGCGAAAACACTTTAATTTGTTTTTTAAGAAAACGATACATGCATTTATCTCAAACTGTAGCTATTTGCTGATAGACAGAAAATCTTACGTATCACAGCGTATCTGCATTTATTTTAAACTGTAGTATTTGCTGGGATACAGAAAATCTTAGGTACCACACCAATCCCATTTCAGGAACCTAGTTTATTAACAACCGTGGTTCTACCCATATGTGGCATTTTGTACATTCTGCTCTCCCCTTTGGACTCTTCTGTTATGATATATTTACTAATTTATTGCAGTCCAAATTTATTTAAATGATTATTGTAAAATTCCTAGAAATGTGTATAGTTTACTTAAAGTCATCTATGGTGATATATTAGTGACCTCCTTTTACATCATTATTCTTCATGATAAGTTACTTAATAACATAAAAGACAGTCATCAAAAACTTTACCAGTCGTTGCAGAAATTTGTAACGTAACCTTATTTAACCGCTGATTTATAGCTGTTTGCTTGTCGCCAGCTTGTAAATTATGTTTGTGTAACGTAAATTCTGCATTTTACGAGTGGTCACATATTTTATAATATTTATTGAAATGAAATTTGTTGGGATAGACTCTTGCTACCCTGTGGGTGTGATATCACTCTCCAGAAAGCATGCGTTCTTCATTAAAATCATGAACTCATTTAGAATATCACTTCACAGCTTTCAGTATGATGTAACTATTAAAATACAATGGTAAAGTTTTTGTCGCTACGTTAGACAGCAACCTTTCAGGATCCGCACTCTACAATGTCTAGCCCAAACTAGGCTGACTGCATGGTGTGGTGTCGCACAAGTATAAAGTGCGCGCCACCTATTTTCGCCGCGCACCGCCAAGCATGCACGGCGCGGCGTTCGTACGACGTCAGCCACGAGCGCCCTCTGCTGCTATCCCGCTCGTGGCCACCACTGAACGACATCGTTCACTTGGGACTGAGATAGGAACCAGTGAACACTTCGGAATCAGATAGGCACCAGTGAAGACTTGGCTATCGGATAGGCACTAGGCAGGCCTCTAGCTCAACTATGTATCAGCATTCTTCAGTACTGAGCTATGTAAAAGTAAAGTATTAATAAGTCTCTGTGAAATATATATCTCGTTCTAATTTACTCTAGTGTTTCTAGTTTCTGCTGTCTCACTGGCTGCCCACCTTCGTACCTGCACAAGCGTGCATCCTTTATTCCTGTGTCGGTCTCATTCTACTCGGCCATCGACACCTACGACGGAAACGAGACACACAAGCGGCGACGAGGCTGGGACACAAAACATGGTGTGAACGAGGTACGAGGCCAACAAGAAAGACAGGCCACAGTGTGCACATCATGTTATCAAGATCGGCTTCAGCCACCGCGATCGCTAGCTGACTGGCTGGCTACTCTGAGGCAGTGGAGTGAGCAGTAATGGCCAGCGAGTCGTCTAGCGATCGCGGTGGCTGAGCCCTATGTTGATCATGTGTCGTACGTGCCGCGGCTCGTCTTTCTCGTTGGCCACGGACAAGGAACAGGTGACGTCACAGCTTGGAATCCCACGTTCAACTACCCTGCGTAGCATGAGAAATTATATGGTATATTAGATTCGTGCTTCGTGGAATGGAGTGGCCAATGACAAGTGACTTGATTTTCACGTGACATGCAGAATTTATTGACCCACAATATTGCAAACTGCGTATGTCTTTCTTTCATTGTGAGTTATAAGATGTTTAAAGCATCAGAAAATTGAGGAGCTTTTTAAAATTCTGCAATTTAGTAGGTGCCGCGGTCCGTCTTTCTCGTTGGCCACTCGTGGAATGCAGTGGCCAACGACAAGTGACTTGACATTCACGTAACATGCAGAATTTTTGAGCCACAATATTGCAAACTGCGTATTTCGTACCTTCTTTCATTGTGAGTTATAAGATGTTTAAAGCGTCAGAAAATTGAGGAACTTTTTAAAACGCTGCAATTTAGTTACGATATTTTGCAATAAAATTACAGGAAACTACATATTGATACCTTTGAACGTTATCGTATTTAACGGCGGTTAGTGCTATACTTGATGTGCTGTTAAAGAATATCATTCCTATATTACAACGCCATTCTATCAATGAAGCGACTGTATAATTCTATGCCACAGCTAAATAACAGATGAAAATATGTTTTAGTGCACAAATTGTACACTTTATACAGAGCACCAGGATGTTTGGAGAAATAGAGAAGCTCCTAGCGTCACAAGCTACGAGCTACGGGTTCCCATCGGCCTACTTCCTTTTTTTCTAGTTTTTTTTTTCATACAAATTTCTGGTTACTTTTGTTGCATAAATATACGTATTTCATTTTAAGAAGACAGAGTAGCGCGGTTTTTAGCGTCATGAGCTGTGGAGGAAAAGAGAAATAAGTAATAGATTTTCGTTTACACTCTTTTACATATTATTAACGATTTGGTTTAAATACGGTCTATGGACTTTTCATTAATTTAATACCATTAAGATATCCACTATTCGACGTTAGTTATTACAAACAACAGCGAACTCTGTCTACCAGTGAATTTCTTGGGTTTTTCGTGCTGAGCAACAGGAACCAATAAATTCAAGACTATACCCTATTACACACGGCTGCGTTTACAATCTGTCGCAGCTCAGTACAGTATTGTAATAATTTTCACAGTCTGAAGAACATACCTGGCATTTAACATACTATTCGAAACGCCGTTTAATAGACCATTGAAATCATTCTTCAAAACAAGAATGTAGTAAAAATCTCATAAACTTGTGGCTATTGGCTCCACCAAACCGTTAGCTTTCCATGGAAGTACTCAGACTGAGGTGGCAAACGTCGTGGAATAGCGATATACACAGAGGTAGTATCGCGTACACAGGCTTTGCATTGGCAGGCTGGTGGTTAACGTAAACAAAATTTCACATGATTATGGTAACACGACGGGAGTTATGGGGACAAATAAAAAGTCTTTGCCCTAATTTCTATTAGCCAAAATAATGTTTACATAGGTCAATTTTTCCCATCGCAACAAAAAATATGAGATGCCCCTGTAGTAGAATTTGTCCGGCTAACTATGAAATCACCATCCGATTACAGTCTTTGCTTCATCGTTACTTGGGAATCACTGTACAGTCAGATCCTTACTCTTACTTACTTATTGACTCTCATGACTTCATAAATCGCTGAGGTTTTTTTGGCCTTATCAAGGAGCCTCTCCCACAGTAGAACATCTTGTTCGTTGTTCAACTCCCTGTACTTTTATCTTCGCCATTCTCCTTCATCATATTTTGGAACAAAAGTATCTTCCGCAGGATTTCATTTTCAAAATTTTTTATCTTTGTATGTATCTGTTCTCCATGTTTCTGCCCCTTATATTAATACCTGTCTGATTATTGCTTTATAAGATATTTTGCTTCCTCTTGCAGATATTTTGGATGACAGTAGTTTGTTGAGTAAGTATGACGCTCTGCATACTACTTTCCCCTCCTCGCCTCTATTTCTTTTTTCTCAAAATGTTTGTTATGTATTACTACCTCCAAATATTTACCTTACATGCCTCTTCAAACATGTTATCGATCTGTAGAGTTTCTTGTCTTTTGTTCTGTAATTTCTTTCCGATCTTACGAATTACGTTTCCTGGTGATTTACTTCAAATCAAACGTCCTTTGCTCCTTGAAACAGCCTTTACGTCAGTCTTTTAAGATAATCAAGATTTATGAAACTTTCTAGGGTTTCAAACAGGGTAGCTGAGTTGAAATTCCGCGACGTTTCGATTTCGCGGAATTTCAACGCTGCTACTAGGATGGAAATCCGAGAAGATTTCATCAGTACCATACGCCGGAGGAACCTGTTTTCACATCATCAAGATTTTCAGTTATTAGTGCTACGTCAGCAGCAAACACTTTCACTTCGAGGTTATCGTCTATTGTTAAAACATCAAATTTGTTTTGCAATTTAATGACAAAATCCTGTGCTATTCCACTGTCCTTCTTTCTGTGTATGTCAATATTATTATGCTCTTTCCACCCCTTGGCATTCCCGTAGCTTTTCTTTGGCGTACCTCTGCTACAACCAGAAAATGATCCGTTCCTATCTCGGCTCCCATAATGGTTTCCAAAGCCATTATACTGTTTTTATGTCTTTTATCTACCAGAAAATGTTCTATTCGTTTTTTTTTTCTTTTTCTTCCCTCTGGTGGTGCCTAAATGAGCCCTTCCGAGGAAAGTATATGCTCATAACGCTTAGGTTGACTGCATTTGCACAACTTAGAAGACTCTCTCCACTGTCATTTCTTTTAAGATGTAAGGTTTCAGTGATGATTTCCCTTCCAATTTTAGTACTGGCGTCTGTAACAACGAACTTAATATCGTATCCTGGTTTCTTTCAAATGATCTATTCCGAAATTTCATAGAAGCTGTCTTTTTTCATCTTCCGCTTCTCCGTTGGAGCGCATGGCTTATAAATTTGTGAGTCTACCTTTTATTCTCTGCTATTCTGTAATCAACCTGTTGAAAATCTATTACTGGCACTGCTAATCAGCTGCCCGAAAACACGGAAATAACGTGCCACGCTGATATGCTTTCATGCGTGCTTCCATGTTGAAGTGTCGTCAGTCACGTACGCGCCCTACCTGCACGCAATACTTCTCGAATTTTCACGAACTCACAACACAACCACCTAACAACGATACAGTTTTTCCCATACGTGGGCTGCACATGCCTGCAGATCTCGATAGACGTTCGCCCATTGCTCCATAGAAAAGGAATCATACTTCGTGAACGTGTGATGTACAACCGACAGCTTTAAACGACTGACAGCATCGCTGTGCCTCTGAGTAATCGGTAGATAGGCCAGTCCGAACAAAGAATGTTCCTCGAATCTGAATGCGGATTGGTGGAGCCAGATCATCGAACATACAATTTCGGAACTTGTTAGAAAATTCAGTAATCTGAGACATACAGTATCAAGATTGTGCCGAGAATTGTGCGTAGGGTTACCGGTGCCTGCGAACAAGCACCAATGCGTGAAATAACCGCAGAAATCAATGTGGCACGTACGGCGAACGTAAACGCTACGACATTGCACCGTAATTGGATGTGCATGACCTTCGGGGAAAAACAGAGACGCTTTATGAACGGCAAGACATCGCCTGCAAAGACTCTCCTGGATTCGTTGGCCATATCTACTGGGTGTGACTCAAGTTTCTCCTTGTGGCACGTCATCAGACAAGTCCTCCTCTTTTATAGGACCACAGTGTGCCATTTTCATTATCGGTTATCTCTCCTCTGCAGTATATCGCGAAGTTTCGAGTGCACCTTTGCTTGTAACCTCAGTGAAGGCTGTTCTGACTTCTCAGTGTGGGGAATCAGGATTTTCTCCTAACATAAATATTCATTTCTTTTCCAATTAGCATCACCACATATTCCAGAAGCCTAGACTTAATTTGCCTTGCTTTGAAATCAGAGTAGAATTCCTTAAGCCAACATGGCTTTGAGTTTCCAAGAATCTTCTACGTCACAGTGCTACCGATGTACAGTTTAGCAGTCCCTCAAAACTTGACACGGAATTAGTATTTTTAATGAATCAATTTATGAGAAAAATGTTTCTGGTGTTCATAACTTAATGTGCAATTGTATAAATAACAATCTTCACCATTTTGGTTGGTACCATTAAAAGCACAGCTTGGGGAAAAGTTTGTATAGAAACAACATTCGGATAAGTATTTGATGCATTCAGTTTTGTTCTCTGATATTGATATGTGAAAAATAAAGATATTTCATTTTACTACAATAATTACTTTTAAAATTTAGCTGAAGCGTCATAGAAAATACCATTTTTTTCTTTTTTTATAATTTGTAGGCAACGGAGGTGGGAACGTTATGGAAATTATATGTGTCAATTTTTATGCGCTTAAATTTAGTGATTCAGGGCAAAGTGTAAATGAATAACAAAAATTTAAATTTCTGGTACTATT
This sequence comes from Locusta migratoria, assembly GCA_026315105.1. NCBI lineage: Eukaryota > Metazoa > Arthropoda > Insecta > Orthoptera > Acrididae > Locusta > Locusta migratoria. The sequence goes on from CM048747.1 coordinate 435,280,471, forward strand.
CTAGAAAAAAAGTTTACAAAGTATTAAGTTGCCTCTAAGCAGATTTAGAACACTGGTTTTGAGGATTCCAGTTGGTCACCTGTCTCTTTTATTCTTCCAATTCATTCTTCCCGGTGACACTTCTCCAACTGCGTCTGTTTCAGCTACTCGCCTTTCATCAACAGGAAATAGAGATTGAATCATATTGCTTCCAATTTGGACACCTATTTTTTGCGTGACGTTAATCTTGGATATTTTACCATCATTTTAAGTTAGTCAGCGCAACAAATGGCGCTTTTAGATGATTTAATTGAGGATACGAAGGGAAAAGGGCGAGGAAAGTAATAACTTTAGCTGCACTAGGACATTGAACTTACTCAAAGGCGACAAGTGAAAATGTGAGCCGGGTCGGGCCAGCGGGCCAACTGTCCATGCCTTCTTACACTCATTCTTACGGATTCCAGTGCGTGGTCGAACGCTTCTATTATTTGTTAAATAAAACTAACGATATAAAACTGAACTGAACTCCATGGAATAGAAAATATGCACGTTTCCCGGTCAATAATTACCCAGTTATCGAATGTGACAACCTTACGTCTGTTCAATGGAGTACGATACAGCATCGAAGAAAGCTAAAGGAGGAAAGAAGTAATGTTTCATTTCACCTTTAACTAAGTTTGCTTTCCAAAACATTCGTACTTTATAAAGCAGATCTATTAATAGTTTATGAAGTTTGCAGCACATCATGTCCTAAATAACGATAGATAAAATGTTTTCAAAACAAAACAGCTTGGGATCACAAGTATGTTATCAAGATCGGGTGACCTGTTTCGATCATGGTACGATCATCACCTCACCGTTAGAACAGTTAAGGGTAATACAAATTTTACAGGACAAGTCATAGCAGTAAACAGAAATGATGTAATTAATTACTAGTACGGTGCCAGATCTAACTGGATGATAGCTGGAGAGAGTGTTTGTGGGCAGATCGCTGTGAAGCGACATGCACATTACTGAGCATTGCACGGTCACTTTGGAATAAGTGCTGGACGCTGTCCATTGTCTGCATCATAACGTTGTTTTTACCCAATGGTCACAGAGTATCGCATTATGTCGTATAAGGGTGCAAATAAAGGGTACTTATTACAAATGTAATAGCAAAATAGAAACGTGCCATGATATATAAACTACAACGAAAAGAAATTTTCTTAACAATAAGAAACTGAACGCGTGTAACGATTTGTAACATTACTTCAGACAAGGTTAAAATAGCTACCCCTAGTTAAAAGATGATTAACACGATTCCAAGTGATTACCTGTAACCTGAATTGATACATTCTGTCATCGATCAGCGGCGTTAGGATCATTGATGTCCTGACGCAGTGTTCGAAGAGATATAACTAGCGTGAACCTTCTGCTACTTTAATTCCGATAGTACTATTTTCCTTTCTTTAAATATCGCCGGTGTTAATATTTTCGCTTAAAACAATCAGTGACTTAATTTCTGCTGAACGCTATCATTTCAGTATACATATATTCTTATTGACTTTTTCATTACTGATATTTTCTTTGTGTCTTGCTTCCGAGACATAAGAAAGATTAAGAATTATGGTAAGCCACGTCATATTTCGTCTATTCCATCCATATTTCCACCGCTGTACGTCCATCGTCTTTATGAACTGTTCGCGGTAGAAGTGAAGACTGCCAAAGATGAGTATAGCGTTCATTATGGAAAGATAGTGCTATCGTGCTCACAATTGAAGAAATTCCTGTGGATACCACTGGATATATTGATAAAATTCTTCGTCACTGAACAGAGGCGATACGGAGAAAGCTGGAGGAGGAGAAGTGTTGTCTTTGGCAGCCGTTGTTTATACAACAACTCGCGCAGGGCGGTCGCGTATCCACTTCCGGTATGGCGGTAAGCCAAGGAGTGGAAGCGCGTAGCCGTCCTCTGTGTTTAGGTTTGTTGTTAGAGATCTCAGTCGCTTTTAGAACTTCCCTTTGTCATCTTACATGCGCTGTTGAAATCAATGCAATAACTATTTTGTACTGCAGGAGAAACAGCGATGTTCTGGTAAGTATACCAGTTGCGGGAAACTATCAAATGACGAATGGCCAAAACACAGTGAGAAAGAAGCGGTGTGAGAACAACGTGGAAAATGTGTTCATTATTTAATTATAATTCTGTGCTGAGCTGGCACAAAATGGAATCTAGTTACTTCTGAAGATAGCTTTCATTTTATATTTCCAGTTTTGGCTCGGGTGTTTCTTGTTGTACTATATTAGGACGCATACATTCGGCAGCGGTGTGACAGCAGACGGGACACGTTGTTTCAGTGGGTGGACACATTTCGGCTGCCGGGTTGTCGTCCCCGCACGCCACAGCTGCCCCGCGCTTAAGCGTGGAATTATAACGCACGGAAAGGCAGCGACAGCGGTTTTTAGCTCACGCGTAACCGTGAAATGCTGCGCAGCTGCTGTTACCTACAACAGCAGGCAGCCGCACCAGCCGAGCCTCTTTTATGTGCGTCCTGTGTTAAAACTGCCGGCAAAAACGGCGCTACCGTCAGATAATGTTATCATATTTGCTACTGTTTGCAAAGAACTGGACGCTAGTTTTCATTCCGTTGACCTACATTGTTAACCAGTGAATTCTGGATATCAATAAAGTAGTATGAAATCGCTGAATACTATTTCATAAATGGGTAAGGAAATTGGGACGTAATTATTATTTTCATTCTTTAAGGAATTCAAATGAAAACTATGAAATTCTTTGAGGTATTTTCACCTTGTATTTGCGAATTTTAGACACTATTGATTCCTGGGTGTATCTACTGCGTAATCTTCGTGAGCTTCACTTCGCTGGGTGGCAATGGCGCGTGATCTGGGGCGCCATATCGCCGATATCGGTTCGGCTCCCGTCGGTGATTCGAGACCTCCCTCGGGAATGTCTGTCTGTCTGTCTGCCCTTTGCTTAAGTTAGTTTGTACATTTGTCGACTGATGAGATCCACAGTTTTTTCCCTTGAGTTTACAAACATAGGGAGATTTGAATTCACCTCTTTGGCACGTAATATTGAGATATTTTTTTACGTGCCTGCAAACATCACCATAATAACAATTACCTGCACAAAGCGGTGATTATTTGCCAGATAGCAAGTATTGGACCAGCACCACCACCAGCACCAGCACCACCACAACAATTATCTTCATAAACCTGAAACTAATTTTCAATTATCTGTTATTTGATAGTAAAGATCAAGAACGATGAATAATTTTATAAAACAATCTGAAGGTGGTGTACATAGAATAAATATGTTTAACACAAAACGTCTCATAGTGGGAGGAGATAGGATCGACTATTAAAACTCCAAAGCACTTTAAACATACTGCAGGAAGAAAACTGTGGTGTCGCACAAGTACAAAGTGCGCGCCACCTACTTTCGCCGCGCGCCGCCATGCACGCACGGCGCGGCGTGCTTACGACGACAGCCACGAGCGCCCTCTGCTGCAACTCCGCTCGTGGCCACCAGTGAACGACATCGTTCACTTGGGACTGAGATAGCAACCAGTTAGGACCTTCGGAATCAGATAGGCACCAGCGAAGACTTTGCTATCGTACAGGCACTAGGCAGGCCTCTAACAACTATGTATCAGCATTCTGCAGTACTATGTAAAAGCTACGTATTGTATAAATTCTGTGCAATATATATCTCATTCTAATTTAGTGTTTCTAGTTTCTGGCTGCTCCTCTCCGTACCTGCACCAGCGTGCTATCTTTATTCCTGTGTCGGTCTCATTCCACTCGGCCACCGACACCTACGACGGAAACGAGACACAAAAGCGGCGACGAGGCTGGGACACAAAAAAAACCAAATTCTCAAACACTTTTAGACTTTTACAAATAACTCAAGATTTATATTTGAAACAGACTATACGCAATAAGTCAAAGATCACATTTTCAGATCAACAGCCCACCTGGTACTCAGGTAACAGGTGTCGATCCATGCTGAGACACCCATATTTCCACGTGGTGTAGTCTCCACGGGCGGAAATGCTGACTCTGTGGCACCATTAGGTACAACTGACTAACACTGTCTTGGGATGCCTTATCCCACGCCGGCTCGAAGTGTCGGCATAGATCTACAAGAGATGGAGACTGATGTTGTACACGTGACACCGCCACAAACGTGGAGTTGTAGCTCATCCCCTACCCCACCCCCGCCCTAACCATTAAGCTTGTGTTGGGGACAGATTGTTTTTGACGAATGCATTAAAGTGCACACCAACGAACATCACCTCCGCACAGGCAGAACCTGCTTTCATCATTGAGTGCCAGGCTCGCGTTTCCAAGTGAGCATTTGCCGCACCAGTCGATACATGCACGTTGATACCGTGGCGTGAGTGAAAGACTGGCTCTGGTGTGCGTTCCTGTAGTCCCGTGACTAGCAACAGGTTCGAAACAGTCCGTATTTACACTTCCTGGCTATTGTCTCGAATATTGGAATCCCTAACTACACGAATTTTGCACACTTGACATTCAAACAAGGGGAAGTCTACACAAAATTCCGAATGACTTCGACCAAATATAGAGTTTTATTCCGATTTTGATAAAACTTTTACACATTTCAAATTAAAAACAAGGAAGTCACATCTGCCGTACATGGTGCCTTGCGGAGGATAGTTTACAACAGACATCGACAGAAATCTATCATCTACCATCTTTGACCTTCAGTATAAGTGGGTCACGAACATCACATTTCGTACGGTGCAACTTCTACACCTTGACAGAATTTACAACATTGACTTGTCAGAACAAGGAAAACATCGCTATGTAGATCGATATCTTATGGTGCATGGCGGATTGTACAGTACAACAGACTTAAAGGACGTTTCTCAATGAAAGAAGGCAAATATTTAAACATTGTAGTATATGGAGGAGGAGTTGGACTGAGAGAGGAGATGGAGTCAGAGAAAGTGAAGGGAAATGAGAATAACAGGGAGGACACTGACATAGAGTGCATGGAGAAAATAATGGAGAAGTGAGAAGAACAGAAAGAGGGACGGAGAAAGTGAAGAGAGTGAGGGAGAAGGAAGTGGTGGAGTAATGGGAGTGGAGACAGAAATGGACAAAGATCGGCGGAAGGTTAGAAGGGATTAGGAGGAGGAGGAATGAAGGAAGTGATAGAGGAGATGGACAGAACCGGGATGAAGAGCGGATGGACAGAGAGAAGAGGGAGGTAACAAAAGATTGTATTTAATAAATGCCCAGACAACGCCTGGTTTTCTCTTGTGTATTTCGCCGTGTCGTCGCCGTATTGCAGAGCGCAATCCTTTTCGATCCTATTTTTTATTTCTCCCGACGGCGGCGCGCCAGTTGCGCTTCGCGCTTGTCAACCTGCTGCTATCTTCGCTGCTCGCGAGGTGGCGTTAAGAGCGAAGAAGTGCGAGGAGAAGGATAGTCGGTCTGCAGACGCAAAGTGGTATGTCTTCGGCGGCAGTATTCTGAACGGGCATATACCGGGCGTGCTGTCAATGATTAAAATAGACACACTTCCTTTATCCAGGCGCCACGGCACGTCGTGTACAACTATTATTGGACTTTGGAGTTAGGTAGTTGCTTCGCTTGGCCATGTCTAATTATTTGCTGACCCGCCATGTAATTGCCTGTCCTTGTGTCCACGTCTTAGTTTAGGCTGGTTAGCTGAAACTCAACGGTTTTCCTCGCCTATGTCCTTGTGAACACATGAACTTTGATGACCGATAGTGGTTGTCGTTGATGGCAAATAGGTCGTCTGTTCGAGCGGCTATTCACCCGTGATATTTTATCTTGATGTTACTTCTCCTATGCTGTAATTTCAGTTGTAAACTTTATTTCGAGCTCTTCAGACAAGTTGAAGCCTTATCGTAAATGTTACGTCTTTTGGCAAGCTTGTGTATCAGGAATTCACCATTTAAAAGGAGTTGATGGTGTTTAACATTTTATCTAACTGTTATTGGCAAAAGCCTATCAGGACCTTGGTCTTATGAAACTGCTTACTTACTATTGCAAACCAATGTTATTGCTACATGTAAACGGAGTCTTCTGCGGCCGTTGTCACTGTCAATTAAATTCTTCGGGTTTTTTGGGCGCATTGTCAATATATAAACTTCCGACGTTTCGGCCACTATTGCAAGTGGCTTTTGTCAAAGCGTATGACTGATAGCTGAATGCAAGGAATTCCTGGTACTTACATAATAGTGGGAGATCCTGTTATTGAAGTATTAGGCGTTTTATTAGTGTTTATATTATAGCCTGTGATTGGTAGGAATGGAGGTACTTCGTCGGTGTTTGCATTGTTTATACCTATTTTGTGGAAATTGGCGAATGAGAGGTGGGCGATGTTTATGAAGTGACACTGTTTACTTTCTTCCTGGCGTTGGCTGGGGCGCGCTAGTACTCTGTGTACATACGGCCGCAGTGGTCTCCCGCGCACATGAGTTGGTTCGCGCGCTGTCGTCCTAAAGAGTTGTCACTGCTGGCAACCATGACCCCGGTAGCCAGTACCCACCCTTTCTGTTCAGATTGGTGGGCCGTTTTGCAATTGCAATTTGCCAGTGACCTCTCTCATCTTTCTCCTTCTTTGAAATGGCTGCTCGCTAGTAATTCTATTTGTTTTTCGTACTCCTCCTGGCGTTCTGCCATCGCTGACTTTGTGTTGTCCCAGACGAATGTATCTTTCGTGTTCTGATATTTTCGTCTTGATAGGTCGTCCCGTTTCGCCTATATATACTTGCCCACACTCACATCTGACTTCGTAAACTCCGGCAGTATTCAGCTTGTCGAAGGCGTCTTTTGTTGAGCGAAGAACATCTTTCACTTTGTTGTTGATTTTGAAAATAGGCTCGATGTCCGCTCTGCGAGAAGCATGCGTACTAGCGAAACAGCCATTTCAAACGAGGAGGCCATAGAAATTGGAAAACGACTCACCAACCTGAACAGAGAGGACGGGTACAGGCTACCGGCGTCCTGGCTGCCAGTAGTGACAACTCTTCGGGACGACGGCGCGCGGACCAACTCGAGCGCGAGAGACCACTGCGGCCGTGTGTACACAGAGCACTAACGCGCCCCAGCCAACGCCAGGAAGGGAATAAACAGCGTCACAACCTCCGACCGCCTCTGATTTGCCAATTTTCACCAATAGGAATAAACAATAAAAACACCAATGAAGTACCTCTATTCACTCCAATCACAAGCTACAATATAAACACCAATAAAGAACGCCGAATACTTCGATAACAGCTTCTCACACTATTACAAAAGTATCATCAATCCCTTGTATTCAGAAATCAGCCAAACACCTTGACAAAGACCACTTGCAATAGTGGCCGAAACGTCGGAATTTTATAGATGTACAATGCGCCAAAAAACCCCGAAGAATTTTATTGACAGTTGTTATTGCCACTTCAGGCAAGTTGCCACTTTAATTGTCGTGCTTCAGGCAAGTTGGGGCTTTTCTTAAATTTTAAATGACCCGGTCTATTTATAAATGGTGTAAAAGTTACGCCTTTTGGCAACCTTGTTTTTATCTATCAGATATTGGCTATTGAAAAGGGTTCTGGGTGCTTAACATTTTATCACTGTTATTGGCAAACACCTGCCAGCCCCTTGCTCTTAAGCGCCTGTAAATTTACTATACTATAATTTGTTATTGATGTTCTAATTTGTGCCCTTCAGGCGAGTTGAAACTATTTCTTAAATTTTTTATAATCCTGGGTATCTTTAAATGGTTTAGAGGTTAGGCCTTTTGGCAAGTTTGTGTTTATCTATCAGATATTTGCCATTTGAAAAGCAAAGTACTGTCCTTTGTTTTTTCTGTTGGCTTTTAATAAATATTGGGTGTTTAAAATACTGAATGTAAGGTAACCCAACACAGAACTTCCTAATTTCACGTTGGTCTATCCTTATGCATGTACTGCTTATATTAATTCAACAGGAAAATCAGGAAAACCCTTATATTGACCCTATCACATACAATGAAGGATGAAACATCCTAAGGATAGCGAAAGTAAAGACGAAGAAGCCGAAAATGTCTCGGGAAGTAATTGAGCTTATATATGAAACAAATGAGTATTTTAATGTTGCAATTGAGTGAGGAACACGGCACTACAGGGTGCAAGGTGAAAATAAGGTGAATCGTAACTGTAAAAGGAAAGCGCGAAGATAATGAATGTTGTATAGGAAGATTAGACGTAGCTTCGAAGAATCAAATACGAGGAGTGTTCAAATGAAAAGAAACGAAACGTCTTAACAACCAAATCGGTTAAAATTTTAATATTCCGCTTGGGATAACGCAGTGAGATATCGAGGGTAGCGAGCATACGTCGTCAGACCTCGCTGATAAATTCAAGGCTGTGCCGGATAATAAATTCCCCGAGTACGGTAAAGACATTAACATTGACGTGTACTGCGAGACACTCTGTAGTCTACGCAAGTCCATCGACAGCAAATAGCCTGGACTGTTCTCAGAGGTAGTGATTCTGCTCCATGAATATGCGCGCCCACACCTCTCTGTGGCCACACAAAGTGTACAGGTCAAGTTGAAGTGGAAGAAGCTTGAGCATCCGCACTAGAGTCCTGACACGTCGCCCTGTGACTTGCATCTCTTTGGTCTGCAAAAGAATAAAACTTAAAAAAAAATCCCAAATTGAAGCGCTCTTCAACTCATACGACGAACTGAAGGACACAGAAGGTTACTGGCCTTGTCATAGACACAGGAATTTTGGGAACAGAGAATACTTCCGCTCGTTAAACAGTGGGACTGTTGTGTTGAGGCCTTTGGTGATTACGTCCCAGCTCATCTTTTTTCAATTCACCTTGTCTATTATTAAATTACTGGCGCCAGTACCATCGATCTTTCTGTGCTTTCACCGATCGCGGCGTTGTTAGATATATCGCGCGTCACTTGTCTTCTTACTCGTGTGATCCTTGCCGCAATTTGATCTTGGCGCCGAGGCTGTTCCGGGGAGGTCGATCGTTGGGTCAGTCAATGAGACTCGCTGCGGAGAACATCTGAGTTTCAGTATCGTGCAGTGTTTATATGATACACTGCATGGCGTCACTAGGGTCGGGTTATTTACATTGATGCCGGTTGTGGCTGGCCCCGGCGGGTGCGCTCAAGTAGTGCCGCAGTGGCATCTTGTGAGTCTGTTGGAGCGATGTATGCGACGATATGAGTAGCTGAAGAGGTCTGGACACGGAGAGGCAATTGTGTCAAGTTCCAGCATCAGCTCGGCGGGGGCTGTTTACTTCAACTCCCCGGCTATGCGGTCGTGTTCCTAGCCGCCATGCGGTCTCACGTTGGTTCCTCGCCAAGCACCGGAGCAGTCAACTACTTGTACTCCGCAGTCAGTCCCTGGCTGCGCCTCGCGTCGTTCCAGCTGCTTTCCACCTGGGGTCCACGAAATGCTATCAGGGCGTTTGTTGATATCATTCTCCTACACCATCGCGAGGGTGGCTGCAGTCATCTTGGAGTGAGGAAATTAGGTGACCTGTACATTCCTGCTCCAGAAATTTGTTTGTGTTTGTGTATGTATGTGCGTGTGCGTGTGTGTGTGTGTGTTTATCAGGATCGGTAGTCGTTCCCCAAGGACCGTCGTTTTCCATAACTACGTCTATTGATGTTTACTTATGTGTTGTGCTGCACTACTAATTCGGCTCAACTGAATTATTCTCTCTTTTGCACCTTGTCGCAATTATTCAATTTTCACTAACTTGCTTAACGTCACTGGGGAATTTATCTGGTTTGTGCCTTTCTGCTTGCTCGCATCTGCACGGGCGGTAGTTGCATAGCTTCACTTTTCTATTTTGTATCTTCTGCTGTTCCGTGAGGCATAAATCCCGTGGCGTCAGAGCTGTAGTTCGCATGGACGGTTGGGAATTTTACCTCCTCTCCTTCCTGTCCGGAATCAGATGTATGTTGTAGTGTGTATTAAGTTAACAAGTAGCTAGTCCTATCGTTAAAGTAATTTTATATTACACTGGAAGTGTTATTGATTGTCGTGGGGCATTATTTCATTGCTGTTTAAACATGTATATCTTATTATGTTAAAAGTGTGGCCCGAGTGCTAGTGTTTGTGCCTTGGTTTCAAGAACCTGTCTTCTGCTCTCTTATTATCCCGGAAAGTCCGGTCTGTGATACATAATTTGTTTACTCGGCCTTCTGCCTTGTAATATCATTGAGCTGGATTTGTTTTTCCCGCTTTCGGCATATTGCTTACTGAGTATAAGATAAATAATTGCTTCGGGCCTTCAGCCCTTTATTAAATTGCGACAATTTTTTGTTGTTTTTTAATCGACTGATGCAGCTTGTTTCATTGAAATGTTGGAGCTTACCTTTACTTACTCATTGTAAAGATTCTTCCGGGCCCTAATCCCATTATTAGCCCATGTTAATTATTATTATTATTATTATATATATATATATATATATATATATATATATATATATATATATTTTTTTTTTTTTTTTTTTTTTTTTTGCCTGTCCTTCTGCCTGATAATTTGAAGGAGCTGCTCTTACTTAAATTTTAGAGCTTCCTTTTATTATGTAACATTCATTATATTTATAAAAGGTTGGTTCGAGACCTCAGCCTTCAGCCTGATAAGTTTACTTAATTTTGCAGTTCCTCTTGATTTTCTTGTTTACCATACTTTACTTCCTTTTGTGGAGGGATGCTTCGACCTTCTCCATTGCATCACCCTAGCTGAACTGTTAACTGCGTTTCTTAAAATAAATAAATAAAAGAACTTGTCTTGTTTGGGCATTCAGGCTTCAGTTTAAAAGCGATTTCCTTTTTAATATTTTAGTTAAAGTAAAATGTGTCAAAGGAACCTGAACTGAGTACACTTGCCTAACTTTCTGCCGCTCCTCCAGCTATCCCTATCAATTCACAGTGTGATTTCGTACTTTCCATTTGAACACTGCTTGGAGGAAAGAGGATAATATATGAGGCTGAAATGGTAGAGTCAGGTGCAGACAAACAACAACAGCAACTGGTGCAAAGAGAGGAATTCTTGGTAATAATGTCACTGTGGTAGAAGAGGAGATACAATTTTATGTGAAATAGATAGGGTGTTCAGTAAGTTTTGTTACAACACTTTTATGTCACTTTTAAAAGTTGTGGCCAGTTTAAGCATGCATCGCAATATTCTGTTCGTTGTGGCTGTGTTATCGTTAAACTACACTAGACTTACAACCAGTGGAGAACTGCATAGGAGGCTGAAACCGCTCCCAGTAAAAGAAAAATCACTGACAAGTTTAATGAAGTGTTGTGTATAGAGGTAATAATATAAGAGACACTTTTAATACATCTCTGAATTACATCCTACTTTTTCTTAAGGGCAACAGCCAAGATTGTATCCGAAGATGATAGTATAATCTTCAGAGTCCAATAAATTAAATGAAAATAAAAAGCAATCTTGGCTATTGTCCTCAATAAATTAATTGAAAGGGTCGCTTCTAAATACGGCAAACTTTTAGTAAATGCTATTTAATCAGTAGCAAAATTTTAGGAATTATTCAGAAATCATGAAATACGTATTTAAAGATCGATTGGTATGGTATTAGTATTAAGAGATAAAAATAAGGAAATTACCGTTTAGTTAGATATTTATTCTGTATCAATTTCACAATTCATACAACTGTGTAACATTTCAAACTCAAAATATGTAGGCTTTGAACGGACGAACTATGATAGTTCAACCATTAATTCTAGCTAAATGGTTCATTTCCCTGGTTATCTTTAAATCTCGATATCATGTGATATCCCCATTTGTCCATTTTCCACTCTATTTAATCAGGGCAAAACACAGTTATTTAATTTCCTGGCTAGTGATGCGGGTGCATTTAATTGCCTGCCAATCACTTTTACAGCTCCAGAGTGCGTCGCAACGTTCCAGGTCATCGGTGTGTTTACTTACTGAAAACTATATCTTCGAAATATATCCTGTATTGCGTACTGCAATTCATATAACGCATGGCAGTACTGTACTGCAGTTTATATACCTTATAGTTCTTGAGAACCTGAAAAATTGCAGGAGCTGGTGAAATTATTGAGAATTGAACGGTCTTCAGTAAAAGTTTTGCTTTTCTTGTTTGTTTTTTCTACTTAATACTCAATTTGGTAATCTCCGGGTTGAATGATAATTTATAATTTATAATTTTGTAATAACATAAATTTATAGACACAAGTAAAAATTAGGAAATGCACTATTCAAATATGCACATAAATGCCAACTCACAATGGAACCTCAATTCACACTAATATTAGATGTCAGCTCCGTTTAAAGTGCTTTCCCTTGCGAATTATTATTAGCTTTGAATGATTCCTTTTCTATTAACGGGATCGGAGAAGACATAAAGTCACATTGAACAGAACGATATGTACTAAGATTTACCTCCTTACAAACGTCAGTTCCCGGTGCAGGTTCATTATATACTTACTCCTCCTACCCTTTATAGCGTGCCATTCTAACCTACTACCTATCCGGTTAAGTTTCGTTTTCGTTTCGTGTAGTTCAATTGCTATAAAGTCATATTATCTGAACAATGTCTCTTAGAATAAATTTGATACTGACTGTGTAATGTCTCTCGTATACAATCAATAGTGTAAAAGTAATAAATTCTAATGTTATGCTGAGTGCCGTAGTTTTGCTGCTACGAATGTCAACGAGAATAAATTTAGTAAAATATTTGACATAATTTGGATCAGTCTCAAATAGTGAATAAAGAATTTAATTCAATTTTTGTGACTCTCATTATTGATAACGTCATATCTCCTGAAATATGTGTCGCCTAGCCATTGTTTTCTTACGTTAAAGAATATTTGAACCAAAATATTATAAAGCGATCCATTAATCTAGGACAAGATTTGGAATCTTATGCATGATGTAGCAGATTTTCACGAATTTCGTATCTTAGGAACTTTCTGTCGTAAATGGCTCTTAGCCTCACAAAGATTGTTGTCCGATAGTGAGGAATATGTGTACTAAGCTTGGATGAAATGGCCCAGTAACTTAGGAGGTGATGTGGAACACACACACATACATACATTTTTATAATATGTACAAATTCCAATAACTAACAATATTGTTTTCAGATACAAAAGGTACAATGTTATCGTTCCTTTGTGTAAGTTCAAATGTGACTTACAAATGATATCGTCACAGGTTGCAATATCTTCAATAAAATAAAAATATGTTGAAAATTGTAAGCCGTGCCTGACCATAATCCTTGTCCCTATTTATTCTAAAAAACCGCAGAGAATGTTGTAGAAGGGTGGTTAGGTAGTGATTATTCATCGTATATTAGAAATATTGTAAGATATATGCTACATTCTGCAATTATTTGTATTATTATATTGATATTACAAGTAAATTCTATCCCACAAAACAATTAAATGTAAAGAAAAATATGGGGGAAAAGTCTCGCAACACAGTCTACCCACTACAAAAAATTGTGAGATACCATTTAAAACCCAATCAATTAACCTCATATACATATTAAGTATAAAGTCTTGGAAATGGTGAAGTCACTTAATCATTAAGACTAATGTACTATTTAGATTGATAAGAAAATTTTAACTGCACTGTCGGACATCGGTTTTCCAGAGTTTGACATGCGGTCAAGCGTACGAGGTTTTCTGGAAAATTTCCGGACTCTCGTTTTCTTCGAAACAGTCTCCTATACAATTATTGATTCACTGCTTCCAACGCCGTTTACATTTCCGAAATTAGTTTTCGTACGCCTCTTTCTAGATAGCGCGAAGCACGGGCAGCAAACTTTTACGTAGTCCAGGTGTAACTATACGCTAGTATTTTATTTCTTTTTTCTTCTCTTTTTTGATCAGCTATGCTTATCGCCTCCGGTTCCCTCTAGCTCACAATATAACTTACTTAATTTCGGTAGTCATTTTTTTATTTGCGGACAAGCTAGAAGATGGAACCGCGATCTTAGTTATTATCACTCTCTTGTCTGTTTTCGTTCTGTACGGACGGCTTCCATTCCTATATCCATTCAATGTAAGTAATTGTGCTGCAAGTTGATGTTAAAATATATTACTTACATTTAAAATCATCCCCTCTCTCTGTCTTTTATTTAAATGAATCCCGTCACGTCAAATATTTATTTTCTAATGTTTTCAGCTCCTCGACGTCAGTAATAGTTTAATGTTCAGACGCCATTACAATCGCTTCGCATGTCTTCAAAATTTCACTCCATGTCAGTCATTCTTATAAAATACTTAGCTTGATTACAGAACCTGCAATCATTTCGTTTGTATTTTACGACGCTCGATCATTTTTATATCTTCCTATCATTACCATTAACTTCAAGTTTCATCCACGGTCATACAACAGTGAAAAGCGAAGTGAACTGTCTGAGCATTAGTCTAGTACGGAAAGTATCTCGAATAATCTCATATTAAATAAGAAAAGTAAGAAGCATAGGATACCACTAGATGCTTTCCGTGAGGCTTATAACGTGACGTTGCTCTGTGTGGTGCCCGATTTTAACATTTAATCCACGGTGTATTTGGCTTAATGTTTATGAATGTTAATTTGTGCTGTGTTTTAACTAAATTATTCCACATTCAAAATTTCGATACAACCAATCCTTTTTTTCCAAATTACAATCGCGGAATCAATTTTAACAACTTGTGGTATCATACGAAAGCAAAGAGTAACGTTATACAGGCTTTGTCGATCCCCTGCCCCGCGCACTGTGCGCAGCGACGTGTGGGGCACTAGCGGCACATGGTCGCGGCCGGGTCGGTCAACTACAGTGTACTCCTCCCGCGGGACGTGGGCGCGCCCACCGGGCGGAAAAGTTGGCCACGCCTAACGTAGTCTATCACTGAATATCTTCGTTTTTTCTAATCGTTTTTCAACTTTGTAAACAAGAAACAGTCCGCAGTGGCCAGGTCGTTCTCATTTGCGCGATCCAAAAACTCTTCAAATATTGCGAACCGACGTTGTTCCTGTCCTTCATTCATGAGCCGAAACGTTCTAAGATTCTGTGTCACGATTTCATGACATGATCCAACTGAAATGTAACATCCATCTGTAATCTTTCTGACAGTCAGTCTGCGAGTGGCACGAACAATTTCAATGACGTTAGTGTGACTTTTGACAAGTCAAAAAAATGTCTGTAAATTTATCGGACTAAACTGCGTGGTCATCAGTTCGTATCATACAAACTACTTAAACCTAGGTAAACTAACCTAAGGGCAACACACACACCCATGCCCCAGGGAGGGCTCGAACCTCCACCGGGAGCAACCGCGCGCTTCGCTGCGAGGCGCTTTAGACCACTCGGCTACTCCACCGCGGCCTTTTGACAAGTCTGTACGGTAAGTGCTTCTTACGTCATAGCGGACATTTGTACTTTAATACTTCATTACTCGAGGTTAATTAATTGAAGAGAAAAATATGCCAAATTTTTCGACTTGTTTATTGTAAACGTAGTACAATACATTTACGTTGTATGCCATACCTGTAAAGTCTTATACAGAGAAGCAGGATTGAAGAGAATGCTTGACTGTGGTAACAATTCACATTGATCTGTTAATTATTCCGCTGCAGGCAGCGAAAACGTATTTACGCATATCGCAGGCCAACATGAGCGCATACCAGTTCCAGAACTCAATTCTATGAATGTTGTTTTTAGGCGGCAATGATACTTTCTTCATGTACTTCATGCAGATCCTACCTCACTTAAAGGGGAGCACGACCTGAGTATTAACTTCACAATTACATTGTATATTTCAAAGATGATCGGAAGGTCACATGCCTGGCTCTGCAAAAGATGTTCTATGAATATGATACGGCCAAACATAAATAAAAAGATTTCCTAATAATTTCAGGAAATGCGGTGTGTCGAAACAAAATATTTTCCTTACATTGTTCACAGAGTATGAAAATATGTCTTAGTTGAGAATACGCTAAGCTGCTTGCACACTTCCATATTCATCGCTTCGCTCTCTTATCGCATATTACAGCTACAACTGGAACTCAACTGCTTTGAATGTTCTTCTGATTTTCCTTAATAGATTGCTTATTATTCTCACATAAAAATTTAATGTGTTGGCTGAAGCAAAATGATTTTGCTGACGTAGTTTTAATGCAAATGAGATCTTTGTATAAAGCGCCTAAATGACTTCCAATCTTATTTGTTCATGTTTAGTGAGTCCAATAAATTGTAAGGGAAATTTCTTCAAACTCGGATAAGCGAACGCATTCGAAGACAATATTAGGACGTTATTAATGTGTTCTGAGCTCCACTTTATATATTTTTCATTTACCAAACACCGATCAGTCCTTTGGTGATAGTTCAATTGTAACCTCCTTGCTTACAACTTCATCTTAGTTATTTTGAAAGCAATGCCCTTTTTTATAACATTCTTCCTAGTTCCAATATTTTGTTATATTAAAGTGGAAACAATCTGACAATTATGTTTAAATCCTTAATACATTGCATTTTGTTAATTACACTAGGTTTCAGAAAGAATTACTGAGATACTGACATTTCCAGTTCGCTTTTCTTGACAAGTAAACATTATTGTGCTTCAGGTATCCAGTTTCTCATTGCTCTATCGTTAACTGCATTGTTTTCTTTGTTTACGTCGTTTTTCTGCGCTGTCTGCATATGCAGCACCAGTGTTTTTTCATCGGTATTTTCTAAGAAGTAAGGCTGGATTGCATTTCACTTCAGCTACTTTTTTTGTAGGCAGACGGAACAACCCATTTTAAATGCACCTTTTTATTCCAGTGGACGTAAATGTTAGGAATGTTTGCTTGAATTTTAAATATTGATCTAGTCTTTTCGTATACAACTAGATAACTTTTCACGTGAGTTTTCTATGTCTAAAGAAAAAGATTGTAAAAAGCCCTCTCGGTTTTATGCTTCTATGTCCAGCAGAGTATGAGCACAATACATCTGCATCTACATATTTACTCTGCAGATCACATAAGTGTCTGGCAGAGGGTTTATACAATCGCTTTCATAATATTTCTCTGTCGTTGCGTTCTCTAGTAGCGGGTGAGAGGAACGCCACCAATCTTTGAAGTTTGGATCCGAATTTCTCTGATTTTTGGTATGATGATCCTGTGGGTGCTTATAAAATATGTTCGTATTCGAGGAGAAAGTTATTGAAAAATCACGCAAATAGATCTCGCTGAATTGTAATTACCACCCCTAACTCGTGAATCATTTCCTCGAGCTTCTCATCCCTGTATCTCTATAATACAAAACCAGCTGTCATTCTCTGAACTATATCTATATCATCCGTCAGACACACTTACTGGTAGAGTATATAGTTTTTTTTAGAAGAATTGTTGGATCATCTTAGTGAGCTGACAATGAAACGAAACCTTTAGTTCGCGTTCCTTACGAAACTTTCTATGCGTTCTCTTCAATTGAACTTTTTCTTCGAATTGTAGTTCCTGGGTATTTAGCTGAATTTATGGCCTGTAAATTTGACTGATTTGTAGTGTAAAAGAAGATTAACGATTTTCTCTAAGTCAGGGCCGCTCAAGGTGCATGCACCGGCGCATCGCACAGTACAGAGTGCAGAAGACGGCTGCGCAGTGTTGACGGTGGTGCAAACCCCCCACTCCTCAGCGATGCTTCTCTCTTTCCTTACGCTTGCGTCGCTCGCGCCGCCTGTCCTCCTTTTCAAAACTTTTACCCTGTTTTCTACTTAATTGACAAATACTTATGTACACTAGGCGGAGAGCTTAGTTTGGTGGAACACGATTACCGGTATAAAACAGATTTAAATAATACTTATAATTGTAATGATAACTATTTTAAATTTGGTTTCAACACAAATTAATCTCTTCTATGTTCTCTGTACCAATATCGTTTGTAGATACAGAATTCTATTCTGCAAGAGTTTTCAATTTCCGTAATTATTCCTCTCTAGCATCCCCTGTGATATCACTATACTCTTCTGAATGCAATATGCTGTAGTGTCTTTCAATAGACGATTTTCTGACACACGTAATTAGTGTACCGCAGATTAGACATTTGGCTTTATCGTCACAAGGAACAAAAAAGTAAGAGTTCCCATTCCGGTTTAAAGTGACTTCCGGGAATTTTTGCTTTTTTTGAACAGATAGTTCCATTATTGTAGTAATTGTCTTGCTCTTACTTAATCCAATGTTGACTAAGCCGTATGGCAGCGCATTCGGCAGCGTACAGCGACGGCCTCGCCCAGCAAGCCGAGTTGAGGCGAAGTATGCCGATTTGAACCGATGCACTGTGCAAACACTCTCTGCACCTCGCTTTGCACGCGTGCGGTTTTCCGTGTTTGTGCGGCCCTGCTCTAAGTGCTCATATGGATGACATCTCACTCGAATTTATAACTTTCGCATCATGTAGATATGTCATCTAAATCTGTTTGAAGCTGCTTTTGATATTCTGATGACGTCACTAACCTGTAAAGGGCAGTATAATCCAGGGACAGTCTAAAAAAAGCAGCTCAGATTGTGTCAATAATCGTTGTTAAAAACAAGTACTTTTACTCTCGAGATAATGTGAAGACTCATAAGTTTTAAAGAAAAGAAATGAGCGTAGTCATCGAATTACAAATTACTTGCGAGCACACAACGTTAGAAACAGTACGGTGCATCCTGCAGAATGTACGCGTAGCCTCTTATTGACATCACGCTTCGCCAGATCAGGCGACAGGCCAGTGGGAAGGGAGACGAAATACACCCTCCTCAGCTACAGGTATAAAGTTGCCGAATTCCAGTGTCCCATTTGAGGACAGATTTGGAGGAATTATTGAGTTCGAGTGTTTGGTTTACGACCAGCAGGTGGAAGTTGCTGAGTTCGTGTGAGCCCAAGCCCTGCAGTCTACGGATTGGAAAGACGCTCCCTGAGCGAGTTTTGAATCCTCTGTCGGGCACTGATGTGTGTGTTGTCCTTAGTGTCAGTTTAAGTAGTTTGTGACTGTAGGGGCCGATGACCACAGAAGTTTGTTCCCTTATGTTTACAAATAATTCATCATTTGAAAAAAAAGTTCCTAAACCTATTGAACCAAACAGTTATGATCATCAGTCCCTAGACTTACAAACTACTTAAACACACACCGCCGCGGTGGAGTAGCCGAGCGGTCTAAAGCGTCTCGCTACGGAGCGCGCGGTTGCTCGCCGTGGAGGTTCGAGTCCTCCCTGGGGCATGGGTGTGTGTGTTTGTCCTTAGGTTAGTTTACCTAGGTTTAAGTAGTTTGTAAGCTACGGACTGATGACCACGCAGTTTGGTCCGATAGCTTTACAAAACATTTGAACATTTGAAACACACACCCACACCCGAGGGAAGACTCGAACCTCTGGCAGAAACTGCCACCTAGTCCGCACCATGACGCCTTAAATGACGCGCTCATTGCGTGCCCATTACGGGGGTGAGCATTAGAGGTTATTTTTTATGTATATAGCTTCATTTGTATTTTTAACAACATTTTGTAGTTTCATTCAACGCTTGGGTTTGCAGAAAATAAGGACGAACCACGGCATCAGAATGTTGTAACTTATTTGAGGGCCATCAGCATGTAATAAACTTAGAAAAGGGGACAGGTTGAACAGAAACGTCGGCCATAATAACCGGAGTTCTGGGAACAGAGTAGGATTGGCATTAGCGTTTACACTCATATGAGTAGCAATTTTCAATGCAAACACTGCACAGGTTATTGCTGCTCTCTGGCACTGAAACTGAAAAGATTCTCATGGCGGCGAAACAATTCTGAGAAAAGTTCAACGTGAACTGAATAATCAACGATGAAAGTCAAAACGAAACTAAGATGCTGAGAACTGAAGAACATGAAGACTGCCTTATGTCACTGGAAATCTGGCTGCGGTAGGTCTTTTATCAGTAAATAGGTTTATTTACATAATTTATCGAAATTAGATTACAAATTAGGTTATCTGTATCACAAAACCGATACAATTGACAGTTCTTCTTTAATGCATGAAGCATGGTATGTAACTACAAAGAGAGAAAGAAAACATTATCGAAGATTGCTTTCTGTCCCAACACTGTGTCCACTATACTTCTGTCCCAATGCGGTAACGCGTTCAGCAGCACTCGTGTCCAACCACCAGCTGCAGCTTCACAGTCTGTCACAAACACTGGCCTGCCTGCCGCAGTGCGCGCGGTATATGCTGCGGCCCCGCGCGCACGTATTCTTTTTCCTGCTCTATGGATAGTTCTTGTTCTCACGAACGCTGATCGTGTTTGTTCGTTTTGGTTCTACGTGTTCTTTAGCTCAGCTTCTTTATTACAGAGAGCGTTCAGCCCTCTGACCGGGCGCGCCGAGCCACGGCGCCCGGCGTAATCGGCGCCTCGTGACGTCTTGCGGCTGCTGGGGGAAGCCATGAATGTGTGATCTGCAAGGTGTTTGGAAGTTGGTTACAGTTTTCGAGGAAATATACAGTGAGTATATAAAATTTCAATGAGGAGCTCATGTCTGAAAACGTCCTCCAGTGACCCTTGAGCACCACTTGCACAGCGCTTGCTCGCTGGTATGGTCATTAAAAGAAAACCTCTAATAATCAGTCTTTTCTATTGGTCAGTTGGTGATAGCTGCATAGCTCCTGAAGTTCACAGTTACTGGATTTTTTTTTATTTATTTATTTTTTTTTTTTTTTAATTTTGTCCATACTACATTCGCGCAAAATACGGAAAGCAAGGAGCCTGCGGTACAAAAAATGTGACAGTGTCAATGATAAGCGGTGCTGACAGGGTCACTGGATGACATTTTCATACATGGGTTCCTCATTAAAATTTATGGATTCACTGTATATTTCCTCGAAAACTGTAACCAACTTTCCAACACCTTGCATATTATTTATGTACGTCCCGAGCACACACTGGACTCGCATTCGAGTGGACGGCAATTTAAACCCGCCTCTGGCTGCCCAGATTTATGTTTTCCGTGATTTGCCTAAACCGCTCTGGGCAATTGGAGGGATGGTTCCTTTCAAAGGGCACCTCTGACTTCCTCCGAATCCTTATCACAAGAATCCGAGCTTGTGTTCCGCTGGTAATGGCAATGTTGCGATGGGACGTTAAACTATAATGTTCTTAATTTGAGCTAATATAAATATTTAAAAAACAGTCTAGATCGGTTTTATCCATTTCCTTGTTACCAGTTTTCAGCGTAGTCCAAGGTTGCTCTCGTAAATTTTTGAAAGGGGTCACCAGGAAATAAACAAATGCTATCTAGGTGGTCTTTAATTTACCAAATACCATTCTCCACAAACGTTTTCAAAAATGACCCAAATATTCTTTCGCGACTGATATGCCGTCGTCTGAGCCCCAACAAAGCGGGCGAGCGAAGAGGATGGAAAATCGGCAGATATGTTAGCTTACCACTGTCTGTTTATGTGATAAGAAGATAGCTCCTATTCATAGAAAATGACACAGGTGTTATAACAATAATGTAATTGTTTGTCATAAATAAATGCAGTGGAATTAAAAAAATGAAATGTTAAATTACATGTCGGAACTTATTTTATTTTGTTAAGGAATAAAAGTTTTAACCCTTTATTGAATGAATTTTTATTTGAAGGTATAAAAATACCCCGATTACTGTAGAGTGCGTATATACTGAAAAAAGTATTGAAAAAGAATCCTTAAAATTATTATGCACTACTAGGAACGAAAAGTTCATAGCTGGTCAGATGAATACTGCTTTCTTGATGTATCCGGTGCAGTAAATGTTACTATTTTGCCTCTATCTGTCCCGAAAGTAACTCATAACGCTACAGTAGAATGTGATTGACTACTTTCACATGGGAAAGGAGGAATACTAACGTAAACAAACGCTCTGGGATTTATAATTTCTAGGACGAACTGCTAGCATACGTGACACTATGTATAGAAACAACTACAAACGGGTTCTTGGTAAAATTTTGATTAATTTGAGAGATAATGGAAAAATAAGATGTGTAGTTGATTAGCTACACTATATATTACGGGGCTTAGACTATATAATGTTCATGCTAAGATTTTTGGAAAGCAACGAAGTTTTCAATAAATGAATAACTAGTGTGTTTTATACAAGGGACTTCTGTAGTCTTGTCTGATTCTAACTGCAGCGAATTTCGGGTAAGCGTGCCTGTCGCAACACGCACGAGCTAGCAACGGAACCGCAGCAGTACGGGTAATTATTTTCGCCATTAAGGTTTCCGCAGAGTCGGCGTGTCAGCAGATACCACAAGGACGCTAAGCGCGGGAAGTTAACTGACGTAAATTAAACGGATTACTCGCGCAGATAAGATAAAGCACAGAGCTGGGAACACGCCACGAAAAATGGTCCCGCGATTAAGTGGTGGACGCGGCGCGGCGCGGCGTGGCGCTGCGGTCGACCGCGCACCTGGCGCCCTAGCACTGCCGCTGCCACTGCCACCGCCACTCGTTACTGTCGCCATTTTTCTTGCGCCCGTAATTAAACAGAGCGAAAGCGTCCGCCACTCGCCACGCGTCGCCGTGCCCGAGCGCTGACACGCACGCAGGCTGGTCGCTTGCTTGGTTTGCTGTTCAAGGGACCAAACTACGATGGTCATTTGCCCCTTTTTCCATCCAGAGATGGTCGACATGTAACAGGCAAATTCTCTAGCAATACTTAAATACAGTTTCCACCCCATTTTCTGAGATAAAGAGACTAAATAAAGACTGTAACTATTCGATATCTTAGAAGAAACGTAAACAAAAGTCTACAAGACATATCTGACTACACAGTCGATCATTGGTTTGTTATCAAAAGAAAATAACCAATATTAAATAATGATATATTTTTGACGACATTACAGCGTTCAAATTAATGAAATAAATCGCAATTTGCGATCAGCTATGGCTGAAGTGCGGCGAATGAATATTTGAGGACCTGCAGTCAGTTTGGTTACTGTGTGCTCGGTGGCGGAGTGGTCAACGAGTATGCCCAGTAAGCAGGAGATCCCGGGTTCGAATCCCGGCCGGGCACATATTTTCATTCGCCGCACTTTGGTATTTCATCTAAACCTAGTACAGTGAAGCCATAACTGATCGCAAATTGCGATTTATTTCATTAATTTGAACGCTGTAATATCGTCAAAAATATATAATTGTACACAAGGCGAGGCTGGTCTCCTGACGACAATGAAATGTGTCTCGATACCTCATGGTCTGTTCTCCCTGATGCAAATATGTTGTGGCTGTGAGCATTACGGAACAAAATAGGCTGTGGTTACAGAATAGAGACAGCGAGGCGAATGGAGATTTGGGTACAGCGGGAGACGTGCAGGGAAGAGTCAACTGCAGTCGGGTTGGTCAGTGTCCCTTCGGTGGCGGAGGGGTCAACCCGTCTGCCTAGTAAGCAGGTGATCCCGGTTTCGAATCCCGGCCGGGCCCAAATTTTCATTCGCCGCACTTTGGTATTTCATCTAAACCTAGTACAGTGAAGCCATAACTGATCGCAAATTGCGATTTATTTCATCAATATTAAATAGCCTATCCAACGGTAGGAGGAAAAGCAACTGTTAGAGTGACCGAAGGTCGGAATGGTCGGGAGCGACTAGCGACGATCGACCGATCAAGCGTCGCCGCTAACGAGAAACACTACACGAGACCACAGAGACGACAAACAATGACAACAACTAACGGAAAACAAAGATCAAATGAAAGCCAATCGGAATCGTGACGGAGCCAAGTACGAAATCTACTAACCACTGAATATCGAAAGTAAACTTAGCGCAGTCAATACAAGACTGAAGAGCCTAAATAGCGCGGCTCTCTGCGCAGATTACCGGCGCGGTACGCGCGCCACAGCGTGCAGCGCTCTAGTGGCGATGGCAGCGCTAGTAGGTTGTACGCGCCGCCTAACGGCTGCTGTAACAGTCCATGTGGTCTGGCGGGCTCTCAAACTTATCGTGCCGGAATACCAGATCCCTCCCCCCTGAAATGGGCGCGTAGGGACGGAAGCGCCCTGGTCGGTGCTTTGGTAGGTGGACCGATGGCACGAGCGGTGTATCGAGTGGAGAGCCCGCTAAGTCAAGGCCTCCGTAGAGGTACAAGGATGCGTCGGTGTGGAAGGCGATTGCTGAGAGGGTGAATGTGGAGGCGAGGCCTCTACTTCCATGCCCGTGTCCCGTGGGGTCGCCGACGCCGCTGTGGTTGAGGTATGTCGAAGGGTGATCTGCCCTGTGAGCACTGTTGCGGCTGAGAGAGTGCCATATCTGTGTCCGCATCGACTGGAGCCGTGGACAATGTCCGAGAGCGCAGATTGTAACCGTGGGATCGGGGAATTGGGGATAGCAGGGGCTCCGAGTCTGGGTGTGCTACTGGTTGGGATGATTCAGGGAAACGAGGACGAAGTTGGTTAGTATGTCGGCGCTCCAAACCTCTCTGAGTGTTGACAGAGAGGAGGCGTCGCCCGTGAGTGGCCACTACGGTAGCCGGCACCCATGAGGGCTTTGTACCATAGGAAAAGGCCCACACGGGGGAACCTGATGCATATTGTCCAGTGTACCAGGTCCTTGGTTCTGAGGGCTGTGGGGCCAAGAGATGGAGAAGGGTGCGTGGCTGTCGGACATGGAGGAGTTCTGCTGGGCTACGATCCTGGATAGGAGTAGTTCTGTAGGTACTCAGGAATAATGTGAGGGCTGCTGTGGTGATGGAGGTGCCCACAGATTTCAGTATTTGTTGTTTGAACGTTCGCACCATCCGCTCAGCAGCACCATTGGAGGCTGGGTGGAATGGCGGACTAAACAGGTGTTTGATGCCATTGGCATCACAAAACTGCACATAGGCTGTCGCTGTAAACTGGGGCCCATTGTCAGAGACGATGGTACCGGGTATACCCTCGATAGCAAGAAATTGTGTGAGGGCATTGTGTGTGGCAGTCGTGGTGGTGGACGCCATGCTGACTACATAGGGGTAGTGGGAATAGGCATCAATGACAATAAGCCACATAGATCGCAGAAAGGGGCCCACAAAGTCAAGATGGATGTGGTCCCATGGACAACGTGGAGCAGGCGATGGAGAGAAAGATTGGGCTGGAGCAGCCTGGTGCTTAGCACAAGTGGAGCAATTGCAGATAATGGCCTCCACATCTTTGTTCAGTCCTGGCCAATAAACGTGCCTCCTGGCCAGGGATTTCATACATGACTTACCCCAATGCCCCCGATGGAGAAGATCCAGAACCTGAGGGCGTGAAGCAGGCGGGATAACCACACGGTGGGTATCGCCCTCAGCATCAATGACAGACAATCGATGAGAGAGATGGGACCAGGCATGTAGCTGTGAGGCCGTCGATTTTGGGAAATAAGTGGGCCACCCATGAAGTACATGCTGGATGACCCGTCGTAAGAGGAGGTCCTGGCGTGTGCCTGCAGCAATGCGTGTGGCTGTGATAGGGAACACATCTAAGGTAGTTTGCAGTTGCAGATCAATGTGGAAACAGGAGACTTCATGTCGGTCAAATGCTGGGTCAGGTCCTGAAGGCAGACGAGAAAGAGCATATGCATTGGCGTGTTGTGTAGTAGGCTTGTACTTAATGGCGTAATTATATGAACTAAGAAATAGAGCCCAACGCTGGAGTCTTTGGGCTGTACGTTCTGGGAGGCGAGAGTATGACCCAAATAGAGCGACCAACGGTTTGTGGTCAGTAATGAGGGTAAACTTGGCCCCAAAAAGATACACATGGAATTTCTTAACCGCATAGACGATCGCCAACGCCTTCTTTTCTATCTGAGAGTAGTTCTTTTGAGCAGGTGTCAGGGTCTTGGACGCATAGGCTATCGGTTGTTCAGTACCATCATCATTGCGGTGTGCCAACACTGCTCCAATGTCATAGGGAGATGCGTACACTGACAAAACAAGGGGACGAGATGGAGAAAAGGGCGTAAGGCAGGGTGCCGAACGCAACAGGCGCTTTAGCCGTTGAAAGGGATGCTCACAAGCATCTGACCACCGGCACTGCACACCTTTCTTCCGGAGACAGTTGAGGGGGTGCATAATGTAGGCCGCTTGTGGGAGGAACTTTGCATAATTGTTCCCCTTTCACAAAAACGCCTGCAATTCCTGTAGGTTTTGGGGGCGTGGTAGAGCATCGACTGCCTATACATTGCGATCTGTGGGCTGGATTCCGTCTTTGGAAAGCAAGTGTCCAAGGTATTCGACCTGTTCCTGGAAAAACTGGCATTTATGGAGGCGGCACCTGAGACCGGCGTCCCACAATGTGGTAAAGAGACAGCGGAGGTTATGCAAGTGCTCCTGGCGTGTAGCCCCAGTAACGATGACATCATCAAGATAGTTGGCACAATCGGGTATAGGCATGGTTAATTGTTCAAGATACCTCTGGAAGATGGCTGGAGCCGAAGAAATCGCAAAGGGTAAACGTTTGTATTTGTAAAGACCAAAAGGGGTATTGATGACCACAATTCGTTGAGATTCCTCATCGAGCGGGATTTGTAAATAGGCGTCAGCCAGGTCTATCTTAGAAAAGTATTCGCCGGCAACAAGCTTCGTGAGGAGGTGCTCTCACCGTGGAGTTGGGTAGGTTTCGACCTGTGCATGGGCATTGATGGTGTATTTAAAATCGGAGGGCGCCATTGGGCTTGAGGACCACTACCAGTGGTGCGGCTCAGACACTCGTTTTGACAGGTTCGATGACTCCTGCGGCGTGCAGAGGGTCGAGTTCCAGCTTTACCGCCATCCGTAGGGAGACCGGAAGAGGGCGTGCATGGCAGAAATGCGGCACCGCATCGGGGCGTAAAGTAATATGTGCCTCAAAATTCGTTGCACACCCCGGACCCGGTTCGAACAGAGACTCAAAAGAGGCACAAACGTCTTCGAGTTCCTGGAAAGGAACTGTGTCAGAAATGACCTGCATCTCATTGGAGATGGAGAACCCAAACAGTGAAAACGCATGAAGGCCTAAAATGTTTCCAGCTGAGTGGCTACTGACCACAAAGAGGGTTACAGGACGTGTAAGCGTTTTGTAAGCTGCCAAAGTGGTAAACTGACCTTTGAGAGGAATCTCGCTGTCACCATATGCTACCAACCTGCGGGAGGGCGGGTCCAATGCTGGGTAGCCGAGTCGGGCATATGTCAGGAGGTTCACCAGGGAGACTGTTGCCCCTGTGTCCACTTGGAAGCGGACGTCATGGTTAGCTATTCTGAGATCAATAAACAATTTGGTAGTGGGAGAATAACCTGGGGAACAATAGCCTGCAGTTCATGAACAGTCCCCTGACGCCAATACGGGGTCGGGGAAGACTGTTCCGCCGTTTGCCGACAAACCGAATGCGCCGTAAAACAGTCAGGACAGGACGGTAAACCATGGTGCCTACGCCTACAAGGAGTGACCGGTCGTTCAGAGGCCATGGACACGTCAGAGAGGGAAGGATCACGACGCTGTCGGCGGGGCAACACCTTCCGAACGTTACGTCCCATTTGCGACGGTTGTACAGTTGCTACCTGAGGACGAGCCATGAGGCGCTCATTCGCCGCTAGTGCGATCTCGAAAGAATGTGCAATCTTCAGGATGTCCTTCAGAGAGGGGTCGTCCAGCTTGAGGGCCGCCGTCCGCACTTCTGGATCTGGAGCCAACTGAACGACATCACGGATGAGAGAGTCGGCATAGTAGGTTTTACAAGACGGGTTGGAGAACGTGAATTCGCAACGCCGACTCAGTCCTTGAAAATCTGTCGCCCATGACCGATATGATTGACCTGACTGTTTGTGATAATGATGGAATTCGAGGCGCGATGTGACAACGTGAAATCGTTGTGAATAATAATTCTAAAGCAATGCGCACCTCTCTTCGAACGTCAGTGCCACCGGATTGGAGAGGAGGGCCAACTTCTTCAGCAAGAAAAACGTCTTGGGGGAAGCCCAAGAAAGAAAAAGCGACCGTTGGAGGGCGTCATCAGAGACCTAAAATGCGGCAAAGTGCTGTTTCCGCCGCTGTAAGTAAGTATCCCAATCCTCTTTGGTGTCGATAAAGGGCGGAAACGCAGGGGGGGGGGGCAGACATCCGTCGACGACGTGACAACCGCTTGGACGGTTGTGAACCCAGAAAAGGTCAAGCAAATTAAATCAGACAATAGTAGAGATAAAAAGAGAAAAGCAATGCGGCAAGCATATAATAACTACCGCCCTTATACCTTGGCAAAAGATCTTGCCGAGAACCAGAAATAGTTCTGGTCCTATTTAAAGTCGATAAGCGGACAAAGATCTTTATCCAATCATTCGGTGATCATTCTGTGATCGTGACAGAAGACAACAAAATGAAGGCCGAAGTTTTAAATTTAACATTTAAGATATCATTCAGACAGGAGGACCATGCAAACCTTCATTTGATGGTCGCACTAACTCTCAAATGGAGAACATAGTAATAGGCATAGCTGGTGTAGAGAAGCAGCTGATAGAGTTGAAAACAAGCAAGTCTTCAGGTCCAGCTGGGGTACCATTCCGTTTTTACAAAGAGCACTCTGCACCAATGGCCCCTTACTTAGCTCACATTTAACGCGTATCTTTGTCCAGCGTCAGGAACCAAGAGACTGGAAAATGGCACAGGAAACACCCGTATAATGAGAAAGACAATAGAACGTACACACCAAATTACCTACGTAATTAACATTAGTTTTTTGTATAATTCTTGAACGTATTCTCCGTTACAACATAATAAATTTTCTCGAGACGGAAAAGGTTCTGGTCCATATATCATCATGTCTTTAGGAAGCAACGATCGTGAGAAACCCACCTTGTCCTTATCTCTCATGTCATCATGCGTGTTATGAATGAAGGGCAACAGGCAGACTGCGTTTGACATGGTACCGCAGTACAGACAACTAAGGAAAGTACAAGCCAATGGAATAGGTACGCAAATATGTGAGTGGCTTGAAGATTAGTAATTGAACCCAGTTCGTTGTTCTTAATGGCGAGTGTGCATCGGAATCTAGGATATCGTCAGGTGTACCCCAGGAAAGTGTTATAGGGCCGCTATTATTTTCTGTCCATATAAATTACCTGACAGAGTGAGTTGCAATCTGCGGCTTTTTGCTGATGATGCTGTGGTGTAGAAGAGGGTGTCGTTATTGAATGACTGCAGTAGGATATGTTTGTTACGCTTAAGGGACTTAACTGCGGGGTCATCAATCCTTAAACATATAAACTACATTATACTAAAGACGATTCAAACATCCATGCCCGACGGGGGATTCGAACCCCCGACCGTAGCGGCCGTGTATACTGCGACTAGCGCGCCGCAGATCAATCGGCCACTGCGGCCGGCCCAAATTTCTTAATGACGTGAGGAATGACTTGTGCTAAATTTAGAAAAATGTAAGGTGATGCAGATAAGTAGGAGAAACAATTCCGTAAAGTTCCAAATGTTCAAATGTTTGTAGAGCTTATGGCACTTAAGTACGGGGTCATCAGTCCCTAAACTTACAAACTACTTATGATCTAGCTAACACTAAGGACGGCACAAATATCCATGCCCGAGGGGGGATTCTAACCCCCGAGCCTAGTGGCCGTGCAGACCGTGATTGGCGCGCTGCAGTCCCCTCGGCCACCGCGGCCGGCAGCGTTAAGTTCCAATGCAGCATTAGTATGTGCTGATTGTCAGAGTCGTGTCAATAAAATACCTTGGCTTTACACTGCAGAGCGATATGAAATGGAACAAGGATATACGGACAGTCGTGGGAAAGGCAAATGGTCCACTTCGATTTATTTGCAGAATTTTGGGAAGGTGTGATTCGTCTGTAAAGGAGACTGCATGTAAAACGCTTGTACGACCCCGTCTTGAGTGTTGCTCAAGTGTTTGGGATCCCCACCAGATCGTTTTAAAGGAGGACATACAGCCAGTTCAGAGGCGGGCGGCGAGCTGTGTATCTGGTATCCATGAATGACCGAGTGTTATCGAAATACTTCCGGAACTCAACTGGGAGTCGCTGGAGCGTAGGCGACTTTCTTTTCGAGAATCACTGTGGCAGATATTTAGCCGGACTGCAGAACGATTCCACTGGTCACCAACCTAAATTACGCATAAAGAGCACAACAATAAGATTACAGAGATTAGGGGTCGTAGGATACATAAAGGTATGGGTTTATCACGCGTTCTATGTGGGAGTGGAACAGGAAAGCAAGTAACATGTAACTTGTACTGAGTATCCTCCGCCACGCGTTTTTGGGTGGACTGCAAAATATGACTGTAGATGTAGAACAGTAAAATTCGGAGGCGGTGGTGTTATGGTGTGGTCGTGTTCTTAGTGGAGGGGGATTGCACCTGTTGTTTTGCGTGGCACCTTCTTGCCTCCCACTGTTGAGCAGCAGTTCAGGGATGCCGGTTGCTTCTTTCAACGCTATCGGGTACCTGTTCATAATGCACGGCTTGTGGCGAAGTTGTTACGCGACAATAACATTCCTGTAATCGACTGGTGTGCACAGAATCTTAATTTGAATCCTATAGAAAACATTTGGGATGTTTTGGAACGCCGACTTTATGCCAGGCCTCACCGGCCAACATCGATAGCTCTCCTCTGTGCAGCACTCCAGAATAATGGGCTGCCATTCCCGAAATAACGATCCAGCACCTGACTGAACGTATGCCTGCGAGATCGCAAGCTGTCAAGGATAAGGGTCGGCCATCACCATATTGGATTCCAGAATTACCTATGGAGGGCGCCACAAAGTTGTGTTTTCAGCTAGGTGTCCGGACACTTTCGATCACAGAGTGTATATCCATATTTGCCTCGAATGTAAATGTATGCGGAAGGTTTTCTTCCAATAATTAATGTAATGATAATAATTAAGTAATGATTACGACGCAACCTGAGTGATGAAAATCCGACAAACATCCTCCGCCTCTCAGTGTGCCGACCATTTGTACCAAAAATGAGGTTTTTTTTATGTTTTCAGCGAATCTAGGGTGATTCAAATTTATTCTGCTACATTCACATGTAGATGTGATAATTTACTCCATCCCTAACATCACTCTATACAAAATGTTTTTTTTTTTTTTTTTTTTTTTTTTTTTTTTTATTTTCTTGTCTTATAAACACACTGCCGGAAATAAAAATTAGTACATCCTTACAGTTCTTTTCCAATTCACTCAAGATTTATTGTTGAAACACAGCATATACTGTACATGAAATGATTACATGATCAATAAACGGTACAAAGGTATTGAGTGTGGATCAAGACTGAAACACCCATGTTAGTATGTGGTGAAGCCTTCACGAACGGCAATTCATGCTCTGACTCAAAAATGTACATTCGAATGTACAGACAGCGAATACCGTCTTTGGATACATTATTCCACCCCTGATCGATCTCTTCGCGTAGTCGTGCAGGAGTTGTGATTTGATCTGTCGCTCGTTCAGTTGTCGTCCCATTACATCCTTCTCGTACTACATTGGAGACAAATCCGCAGATCGTGCTAGCAAGGTAATATACTGTACGTCATGCAAAACACGTTACTTCCACGTGAAGTGTATGCACCAGCATTATCCTGTGAGATCAGCACTTCACCTTCTTGTTAAAATTTTACATGAAACAATATTATTAGTGTAATGTACGTAATTCCATTTAACATTATTAGTTTTTCTGTCCTTTCCTCACCACAGTTTTTTTTTTTTAAATATTAATTATTGAAACAAAATGGCATGTGCCTAGTGCTGAAATGAAAAATCTAAACGAAATAAAATAAGAAAGAAACTAAACAACATGAGTCAACAAACAGCACATGTAAATCAGCATCTACGAAAATTGCCACTGAAGATGCAAATAGAGGGGAAACGCATATGGCTAAATAACTTGTCTTATTTTAGTTGCATAGACGGTTTATATAAATAAGTACCTACTTATTAAAGTAGTTCATATGTTTTCTTTTGTACCAACAGTCAGTAACGGTGTAATACCGCTCTTTATAACTTATATCTTTAACTTTCGAATTTCCTAACACGGCATAATATGAAACCTAGCTGTACGGTAGGCAGTCTCGTGTTCCATAGGCGACGGTTCTGCCGTCTAAGTGGCCACTCTTCAATTTATTCCTGCAACTTTTCCGCACTGACGGCGTAGCTGTGGGCCAAATATGGAATTAGGCGGGGTGACACGCGGGCCAACGGTCCGGCCATGATTCTCACCTTTATTAGCCATTGAGGCATTGTCAGCAAACTGTTAAGGCAGCATCTCAGGAATAGCAAAATTCCGCCTGACGGCGGATAGTTGAAGATAGACCATAAACAACAATGCCACTGTCAATTGCAAACGAAGACACTGCGGTACGGGGGGGGGGGGGCGAGGTCGTCACGACGGAGAAGGTGGCCGAAGGTCAGCCAGGTATGGCCAATGCGGGGCCGGAGAAGGACTTGCGACAGGCCAACACCACCTAAAGAGAGGCCGCGTCGCTCTCGTGTGACATCACGCAGTGTAGGCATCGTTCGCGTCGCTGACTGGGTGGCCGCTGCGGCGCGGCCCAATAAGCCGTAGCGTGCAGCCAGTCAGCTACGCGAACGACGCCTACACTGCGTGACGTCACACGAGAGCGCCGCGGCCTCTCTCTAGGTGGTGTTGGATAGGCCCCTCACAGATGTCCCCTCACAGTCTGCCTGTTTCATAACACTTAATTTGCTTGGCACAATGAAGTTGCTCCATTCCGAATTCTGTGTCCCAAACACCTACCGGTGTAATACAAATCTAAGAGAAGTTACTGGAATATCGATCTCCAGAGTCGGTTTACTGGTAGCCAGCTAAGCTATCCCGTCATCCAGTTCTTTCCCTGAAATTATAGTGTGTCCTGAGGCGCAGACGAAGACCGATGGAGTAGATAGTCTCCTTGATAATTAGGACCAAAGGATGGCATGGAGTACACTTGCCTATGGATTGTACGATACTCAGGGAGTCACTACACATGAGGAAGGGCTCGCCGGAACAGGAACGGATATTCTGAAGAGTGGGAGAGGTAGCTACCAGCTCTGCAATGTAAACAGTTCAGCCAATCGGTAACGAGTTCAGTATAATCTTGCAGAAAATCCAAAGAAATTTTGGTCATATGTGAAGTACACTAGCGGCAAAACACAAACAATACCTTCACTACGCGATAGCAATGGTAATACTACCAATGACAGTACTGCTAAGGCTGAATTACTAAAGACAGCTTTCCGAAATTCGTTCACCAAAGAAGACGAAGTGAACACTCCAGTATTAAATCCAAGAACAGCTGCCAGCATGCGAAACTTAGAAGTAGAGGTTCCTGGAGTAGTAAAACAACTTAAGTCACTAAACAAAAATAAATCTTCCGGGCCAGATTGTACACCAACTAGATTCCTCTCAGAGTATGCTGATGCAATGGCTCCGTACTTAGCTATCATTTACAACCGATCACTCAGCGAAAGATCCGTACCCAAAGACTGGAAAGTTGCCCAAGTTACTCCAATATTCAAGAAAGGCAATAGGAGTGATCCCCAAAATTACAGGCCTATCTTATTGACGTCGATTTGCAGTAGGATTTTGGAACATATACTTTGTTCGAATATTAAGAACGACCTCGAAGAGAACGACATATTAACTAGTAGTCAACACGGATTCAGAAAGCATCACTCTTGCGAAACACAACTTGCCCTTTATTCACATGAAGTGTTAAGTGCCATCGACAAGGGATCTCAAATCTATTCCATATTTTTGGATTTCAGGAAGGCTTTTGACACTGTACCCCACAAGCGGCTTCTTATGAAATTGCGTGCTTATGGAATATTTCCCCAATTGTGCGGTTGCATTCACGGTTTCCTATCAGAAAGAACACAGTTCGTTGTAATTGACGGTAAGTCATCGAGTAAAACAGAAGTGATATCTGGCGTTCCACAGGGAAGCGTTATAGGTCCCCTACTCTTCCTCGTGTTTATAAACGATTTAGGAGACAATCTGAATAGCTCCATTAGATTGTTCGCGGATGATACTGTCATTTATCGGTTAGTGAAGTCAACAGAGGATCAAAAGCAACTGCAAAGCGATTTAGACAAAATTTCTGCATGGTGCGAAAATTGGCAATTGACACTAAATAAAGAGAAGTGTCAAGTAATACACATGACCACTAAAAGAAATCCGCTGAACTTCAATTGCACGAAAAATCAGTCAAACCTTAAGGTCGTAGATTCTACGAAGTACCTAGGAGTTACAATTACGAACAACTTTGACTGTAGAGAACAAATAGAAAATATTGTGGGGAAGGCGAACCATTACGTTTCATCGGCAGAACGCTTCGAAGATGCACCAGCTCCACCAAAGAGACTGGCTACATCACACTTGTGCGTCCTCTCCTGGAGTACTGTTGCCCCTTGTGGGACCCTCACCAGGTGGGATTGACGGAAGGCATTGACAAGGTTCAGACAAGGGCAGCTCGTTTTGTTTTATCACGTTACGGAGGGGGGAAAGCGTTATGGAAATGATGCACGAATTGAAAGAAAGACGTTATTCATTGCGGCGTGATCTGTTTGCGAAGTTTCAATCACCGACTTTTAGTTCTGAATGTGAAAATATTTTGCTAGCACCCACCTACTTAGGGAGACATGACCATCCCAATAAAATAAAAGAAATCAGATCGAAAACGGAACGATTTAGGTGTTCTTTCTTCCCGCGCGCTATTAGAGAATGTAACGGTAGAGAAAAGTTTTGAAAGTGGTTAATAAACCCTCTGCCAGGCACTTGAATGTGTTTTGCAGAGTATCTATGTAGATGTAGATATGTATATGTAGTATGGTCTGCATAAGCGTATAGTAAGCTGCCATGACCATAAACCTCCGATCTATCTCTATAGACTACTTCGGAGTCCTGCGACGCGCCTAGAAGAGAGATTATTAACAGCGGAGGGCCTGAAAGATAAAAGGAATACGGATATTTTGCTTTAGGGATATGTTGCTTGAATTTTAATTCTATGTTTACCTGGAGCGTTTATCTAAGACCGTGTCACAGGCCAAAGAGTACGCATAACCTGTGAAGTTCAGTAATCGATGAGCTGCTAGTAATGACACAAGTTGGTTGGTAGCTTCGGCAGCTGCA
Source organism: Locusta migratoria (assembly GCA_026315105.1). Lineage (NCBI taxonomy): Eukaryota > Metazoa > Arthropoda > Insecta > Orthoptera > Acrididae > Locusta > Locusta migratoria. The sequence continues at coordinate 435,315,539 of CM048747.1, forward strand.
CTGCACTTTGCATGGAGGTGTGACTACTGTACTTCTGGACGAAGGAAAGCATGCCCAGTGTTGGAGACAATTGTACCTGTTGTTGAGAAGACATTTGTATATCTTCTAAATAGGCACTGAAGTGAAAAATAAGGTGAATCCATATTTGTTATTATTTTTCAATTACAACAATGTAAGATCATTATCGTAAGAGGTGCTAGGTGTTTAGTCATTAATTAATTCTGCTAATAGTTTCAATTTCGTTTTAACCTAAAGTCATTTATCTGTTCGCATTTCCTTTCATTATTTGGAACATTACATTTGAATGAAATTAAATTCTCTGCGTCATGCGTGAATACCGTCTCACAAACCAAATTATTGTTTTATAGATTGAAAAAAAAAGTTGTTGAGCTGTAGTTTCGATGAGATCTATTTTCATAACTAATGACAGTCAAGAATAAAATTCATGAGCAGAGACTTCTGATGCATTGATGAAATATCACAATGACGAAACATTTGTATTGCATTCAGTTGTTTTCAAAATTCAAATGTTTGTTAATCTACGGGATTTAGCTGATGCGGTTATCAGTCCCTAGGCTTACTACTTACATTAAGGACTGCACACACACGCATGGCCGAAGCAGAACAAACCTCCGATGATGAGCAATCGCGCGCTCCACAACGAAGCGCCTTACAGATAAAAATGTTTGTGCATCTAATGGACTTAACTGCTGCGGTTGTACTGCAGTTATAAGTGCCTAGCGTTACAAAATACTTAAAGTAACTTATGCCACGGACAACATACGCACAACCATGCCCAAGGGAGGACGCAAACCTCCGACGGCGAGCAACCGCGCGCTCCGCAGCCAGGTAACTTACAGCGCTCGGCACTCCACCGTGGGACGTGTTAGAGTGCTGGGCCACTCCAATGCGGCCAGTTTTATTCTTTTAAAGATAATCAGATTAAAGACATATGTAAGTATAAATTAAACTGCGTAGCGATTGTTGTGCAATGCACGTTATCAAGTTCAGTGACATTGATGATTAACCATTTTCGTGTCGGATCAAAATGACATAAAGGAAGTTTCTTTTGTTACATTTATTTGGCACATATGCCACTCTGAAATTTCCGATAGCGTATAGGGAAACGTTGTTGGCCCCATTGTTTCCCGTTAACGTTTTATTATGTGTCTTACTCGTCGTTATTATTGGCGTCGCTCCCCCTAGTGGCAGATGTGTGTTTATTTATTTATTTATTTTTTCTTATGGAGAATTCTGAATTTGAAGCCTTCAACTCAACAGCATTAATACCGACGGCTTCTGTAGATACGGGGGTGGTACATTCATAGTGTGTCCCCACGGAGAGCATAAACTGATAGATTTTTTCAAATATTCAAATGTTTGTAAATCTATCGGCCACCAAACTGCGTGGTCATCAGTCCGTAGCTTACAAACTACTTAATCCTAGATAAACTAACCTAAGGACAACACACACACACACCCCTTGCCCCAGGGACGACTCGAACCTCCACGGTGAGCAACCATGCGCTCCGCAGCGAGACGCGAGACCGCTCGGCTATTCCACCGCGGCGATAGATTTTTTTTTTTTTTAAAAAAACAGCTTAACTCTATTTAGGAAAACATGATGTTCACACTAGAGTGAGAGAAGAATGACTGTTTATCATTCCTGTATGTGCTGGTTGGACAGAAAGAAGATATCTATGTTATTTCTTATATGCAATTTCATCCACACAGACCTGTATTTTCAGGCGTGTAGCTGCCACCATCCTTCTCAAATTGTGTGCCCCGAAAACCTTGGTTCACAGAGCTTATGTAGTGTCTCATGCTGGTAGTCTGCAGGATGAGCTCATACACCTGGAGGCAGTTTTCAACAAATATGTCTATACGCGACATCTGATTAAGAAAACTTCAGAAAGAAACACAGGAAAAGTATGAGGAAGTGGAAAGGGATGTGAAATGTTGTTTCTTCTGAAACTGCTAGATCATGAAGATTCGTTAAGTGGATGTGATATTCTGGGATCCGTAAAGCATAATCTGTACTTGCGAAACGCGGGAGTTTATGAGATCCCTTGTGGTTGTGGTAAACGTTACATAGACAAAAAACGCGCATTGTACACATCGAACACAAACAGTATAGATGCATTCTTCAGAGCAACTAGTCTGCAGTAGCCGAACTTTACGTTTCTACTGGCCATGCCAGTAGATTTTAACTTCTTCTTTCTGGGACTCATTTGTAAAAGAAACTATTGAAATACGACTGGCTGAGAACCTGCTAAACCGTGACGAAGAATTTCACCTTGACAATGCTTGGAAGCAGCTTATCTCACACCTTCATTCGGAAAGAATTACTGTGTTTTCACTTCCGACTGATATTACTACTTTTTATTATTAATTACTCATTTATAATCACAGTGGATTCAAAGCAGCTCGTTGTGTTTGCATTGTGCGCTTATATGTCTATGTTTCGTGTATATATTTCATATATGACTCTCACATTACTGACGACTGTGACATCTTCGATGCATTGAAATTCTAATCCAGCTTTGTATTACGTGATTGTCGTATAAATGGCAGGAGCGACGCTGAGAACTTGAACGACTTGTCTCGATGATGGCTGTGAGGTTTTCAGTCGAAATATCGGATGTTATTGTTGTGGTTTAGGGAGACCAATGTGCGGAGGTCATCAGTAAAATAGCGGTTGAAGAATTATCTCTGTCCCAGGTGAACGCCAAAAAGATGATGGAATTGTCCTTCAGATGTTGTAAAACTTCTCGTTGCTCATATAACAGGTTCTGGAAGGAATATAACTTGATAACTAGCATATCAATGTACCCTTTACCAGACCATTGTTACATATGAAACTGACTTCAGTGGGAACATTGCGCAAAAATAAACGTGATGTTCCCATTGATTTCGTACCCAGTAAACACAGAAATGTGACATGAAGTTTATTTGGTTTTACGAAAGAAATGTAGACGGTTTCTTTTGTTCCGAAGATATGCAGTAGCGCTATTGTCATTAATTCCAAGTGCAGCCATGATTTTTGAAGACACAGGTATCGATAAAGAGCCTATCTTTCTATAATTACACTAAAGGGGGAGTGGGTACATGCAACCAAACCAGCTATGCAGCAACTCCACCGTTGGCCGAGGAACAAGGAGACGGCTTCTTCCTGTGTTATTCCACTTTCATAAACATCACGATATATATAACACTAAACACAGATTTACAAGATTGACAAAAAGATGCAAAGAAGAGTGTTTCTGAGGAAGCTTGCAAATAACCTTGTTCAGAGTTTTACTAACAGTTACATATCCAAGAATGTTACGGAGAGAATAAAGTTGTTAGGCCACAGTGGCCGAGGCGGCCTGCGGCGTGCCAGTCACGGTCTACACGGCCGCTGCGGTCGGGGGTCCGAATCCCCCTCCCCCTTCGGGCATGGATGTTTGTGCCGTCTTTAGTATTAGCTAGTTCATAAGTAGTTTGTAAGTTTAGGGACTGATGTCCCCTTACTTAAGTCCCATCTACAAACATTTGAACATTTGATTGAATAAAGTTGTTTCTAATAGAGAGCAACGACTTCAAACGCTGGAGCCGTGGCAGAGTGGCCAGGCGCATTGAGGCGCTATGCTGCAATGGCCGAGGCCATTCCCCGTCGGGGGTTCGAATCCTCCCCTGCCCCCCCCCCCCCTCGGGGGTTGGAATCCTCCCCTGCCCCCCCCCCCCCTCGGGCATGGATGTTTGCGCTGTCTTTAGGATCAATTAGCTCATAAGTAGCTTGTAAGTTTTAGAACTGATGACCCCGCAGTTAAGTCCCATAAGAATTACAAACATTTGAACAAACCCTGGAGACATGAAATGAAACAACATTGGGCGAGTGGAAGAAGTGCTACATAAGTCCAAGTTCAAATGACCACAAACACCCAACTTGTACTGAAACTGTATAAAAGTACATTTCAAAGTTGTCTGCACAAAACACTTCGCTCGATGAAGTATTTTGATGGTTTAAAAAGCTTTGCATTTATTATTGGACAATATTTTGTCATGTATTAATTACGTTTCCATTGTTGCTCATTTTGTCATTAAAAGTCAAGTATATGCTGATTTTATTCATTTATGTTCAAAAATCATTCTTAAATTGTGACCTTTACTTTTCTGATGTCTTGACTTATGTACTCAGCGTAATTTCTCAAATCGACCAGACGCGAATATTGACGTTACTCCCTGTCACGCTACTAGCTAAGTGTTAACCGATTTTGAGTATTTTAGTGTAGTATTATTTCAAGGAATCTGATGAAATACTCCATTACTGGATAGTCACTTATTTTCTTTGGATTTTCAGTTGCAGTGTTTGAATTAAACCTGGTCAGCATTACTTGGTAATGCTGTGACTTTTGCAATCACTTTAGTAGACACTGCATACGGAATTACCATTATCAGATTACGGGTTTAATTAGAGAATATCCATGAACATTATTATTTGCTTCCACAATGTAATCCGACGTTTGTTCAACAATTACACACACACACGCACACACACACACACACACACACACACACACACACACACACACACACACACATACTTTTACAGGGCTTAATGTCAGATGCGTTTAATATATTTGAGAAGCTGAACAAAAGATTTTCATAGTTTTAACCCTTTCAGTCCGACAATATGAAACCAGCTTTGAAAAAATTAAAATTCAATGTCTTCTTTATTAATACAGTGCAGTAAACATCAAAATATGTATTTCACTGTAAGGTTTTAAAATTAAACGCCTTTTGCTACTGCGAATGGTTTTATTTTTATATTTTTAAATCACCCATACGCGTTTCGCCTTTCTCTCAAGGCATCATCAGTGGGTGCCCTGAAATATTTACATCTTTTTGTTTATACATATAGGTTAGGTCTCTTACATATCTAAAACATTTCATTTCTGATTTAAAACAGTTCGTTTTTTGGAATAAAATGGTGTACTTACAGCACTTGCTACTCCACTTCAGTCTTATTCTGGCAACCAGGTCGAAATGTTACACTGTTTTTCGAAACACATTGCAGTGGTACTGTGTTGAGTCTGTGGAGCATGTATCTGATTGACCACTCAACAAAGAAAATTACCAAAAGCAACTAGACATCATCACACAAATAGCAACAAACAATGGATACGATGGTAATATAGTAGAAAAATTAAACAAAAAAATTAAAAAACAGATACGGGCAAAAAACACGAAACGTACAGACCCCCAGACAACAACACAGCAAAGCAGCACACAAACACACACAACACAAACTGCAGCACAAAGAACACATGAAAGCAAAAAAGAAAATTCAAGATGGTACACAATGACATACAAACACAAACTAACACATAAAATAATAAATATTTTCAAAAGACAAGGCATAAAAATAGCTCTCAAAACAGATAACCCAATCCAAAAATATATCCCAAAAATCAAAACAGACACAGATATCTACCAAAGAGCTGGAATATACCAACTACAATGCAACTCATGTGATGGAAGGTATGTAGGACAAACCAGCAGAACATTCGATACCCGATACAAGGAACACATCAGGGCATGGAAATACGGAACAAACCACTCCACTTTTGCAGAACATCTAATAGCATATAACCACAAACCCACCACAATAGAAAAGGACATGAAGGTAATTAGAATAAATAATGAAAAACATCTCTTAACATTACAAGAAAATTATCACATATATAAAACAAAAGCTGAGAAAAAGATGCTACTAAATGACCAAATAAACCTGACCAATCAATCATTGTTCTCACTGATTGACCATATGATAGACACAAATCCCAACACATAAACACAACCCCCACCACCACACACACACACACACAAATTCAAAAAAAAAAAAAAAAAAAAAACACTCACATACAGACACACACACACCCACCCACCCACCCACACAAAGATACCTTCAAACATTTTCAATGAAACAGTTGAATTTCAAATAAGCTAAGGTTGGCAACACTACAAAACAAACAGCAGTAGACACAGTATGGCAGCAGGTGACAGCAGAAGCAGAGAACTGCAATGTGTTTCGAAAAACAGTGTAACATTTCGACCTGGTTGCCAGAATAAGACTGAAGTGGAGTAGCAAGTGCTGTAAGTACACCATTTTATTCCAAAAAACGAACTGTTTTAAATCAGAAATGAAATGTTTTAGATATGTAAGAGACCTAACCTATATGTATAAACAAAAAGATGTAAATATTTCAGGGCACCCACTGATGATGCCTTGAGAGAAAGGCGAAACGCGTATGGGTGATTTAAAAATATAAAAATAAAACCATTCGCAGTAGCAAAAGGCGTTTAATTTTAAAACCTTACAGTGAAATACAATTCAGCTGCTGCTCAAAATGGCCACTGCAAGCAACGTATCAAAATATGTGTTGATATTTTATGTCCTGTATTTCACGCAAAACATAGACTTTTGCATCGAGGTATTTTATTACTTGGACGTTATCTGGTTGATAGTTATCACTGCCAGATCAATAATGGTAGCATAATCTTCGCCACAGCACCAAAGACAAGACAATTCACTACTGCCATAAAATGAAAAGAACCACACTTCCGCTCACACTTTCAGCCACGTACAGACGACACTGCTACACAACCTGCAAGATGGACAGATTAATTCCTCACAAGTAGCTATACGCCGTACCAATCGGCAACATGTCATCAACAAAAACGCACCTTTAAGGATTATATTCTGTTGTCCAGTAAAATCACTGGGAATCAAATCATAATACGTTTACTTCATTAACAAGGCCTTTACATTTTTATGTTTTGAAAATTCAATCAGTAATAATCACGTCACACAATAGTTTAATTACAAACTCACAATTTCGCGTTACAACAAAAAACAGGCACGCACATCAGCTAACAGGCATTTTTTGGGGTGACTGGTATCTATTGTCGTTTTGACAGGACGCGAGTGGACGCGGAGTAGAGTCTGTAGAGGCCGAGGTTCGAGGTCGGAGAGAAGGTAACGAACGTGAACTTCAGTAGTTTCTCCTGACCTGGACCGTCGTCGCTAAAGTTGGATGTCTGTGTTTGGGAAAAGGATATGGTAATATGAGTACGTCGTACAAATATGTGAAATGTGATTTGCAAGACACTGGTGGCGTCCAATCCGCAATGGAGATACCTCAGTGTAGATCCATGCACACACACACACACACACACACACACACACACACACACACACGCACGCACACGCACACTATGTCCCTCGCGGGACGCACTCGCCTGTCCCACAGGACTGCCACTGGCTCCTCCCGCTGCTGACAGGTCGATGACCTATCGAAAGCTGTTGCCAGGAGAGCTCCATTTCCTTCCAGAATTCTATTTCCCCGCCGTTTACGATTTAACATTCGCCTCAGCCAATTTCCGCCGTCTTTTGCGAGCAAATGTTGCTTCCCCCCTCCTCGTCTCTCCGCGAGACCGGAGTGAATCGAGTTTCTGCTTTCCCTCGAAATTTCTTGGCTGGTGGCAAATTGGTTCGATGTTAAATAAACAGCACTTCTCGTTTCCCCACAAACAGTGGGGAGAGCGACAACCTGTCGAAATCACCGTGAAAGAATACTTACGGCAGTGGTTGTATAATAAGTTACTGTGTCACAATCGCATATATATTCAAATTGCAGTTTTCGGCAAGAAGTTGCCAACAGCAGCGAGATGAAAATGTTGTTTCTGCCAAGGGAAAAGATCGCGCTTTTGATGGAGATAAACGTGTTTGGATACAATGCCAAAAGTCTATCAAATGTATCAAAAATACAGTATCGGCGTGAGAGATCGTAAGCACTTTGTATGTGAACCCTACAGGTAGTTTCCGACATCAGAAGCACTTCATAATGTAAGATTAGTATTGGTATGATTGTAGTATTAATTGAGATACAGAGCATTAGATACAATTCAGCGTATTTTCACAGAATTTTTTTTCTTATTCCACCTTATTCAAACAGCCTCATGCCAAAACCGAATAGCCCCACCGAAGTGCACTTTAATCGGAAGGGTGTATCCAATAACAGCACATCATAAGTACTTGACACTCACGTACAAGCACATGTAACAAATAAGATAGATTTACCAATATTTATTGATAGCCAGAAAGTCGCCGTGGGTCTCATTCTGCCATTTATTAGACGCATCATGTGACTGAGCAGTGAGTCGACAAGTTTTGTGTTCAAGCAAGCCACTCCGCGTCGGCCCCCAGACCTTCCACTTTCTTACGACCCAATTTGAGGTTACATGTGTTTACACTTCTATCTTGTCCAGCAGAAAGACTTTTCAGTGTCAATGTGTCAGTTACAAAATATGATGACCATTTATTTAAACTGAACATTCCGACTTCTGGTTTGTAGACTTTCTCTGTTGCTACATTCTGCAACTGAGTAAACCAGTCCTAGGGCAGAAGACCGCAGTGCCAATACAAAGGTCACCAAGAAGTGCCACAGAGCTTTTGGCGGATATGGCTGTACGATTTGTAATTTTCATATCAGTGGAATGTTCGACATCAAGCTCCAAATTTTCCCAGTGGCCGAATATTGCAGTTCGTCGTAAGAGGTAACAAAACCAACGAGAGTAGTCTTCTCGTTTTCAGTTGCTTGCTAGTGTCGAAGGGCATCGTTTGGCAGACTACACTTGTCTGTAAGTTGCCGTCTTTGTGTCTTACTGCAGGAGCCATGAACTTCGTTCCGACAGATACGTGTCCGCGAGCGACCGAGAGTTTATAAGAATGGAACGGTTTGCATATAGAATGGTAGGCACGTTTCAGTATAACCATGCTCAAGCTGTAAAAATAATGCTGTCTCTGCCTGTATTCAGTTATGCATTCTCTTCTCTAAAATATAATTCCAATATTCTCTCTAAGTACATACTCTCTCTCTCTCTCTCTCTCTCTCTCTCTCTCTCTCTCTCTCTCTCATTCAAAAATTTTAGGTCTATGCATTAACGAGGGGTTGAACTGGAAAAACAGATTGAAGATCTGTTTAAACGTTTGAGTTCAGCTACTTTTGCTATTAGGTTAATTGAAAATTTTGGCGATATACATCTCAGTAAATTAGCTTACTATGCCTATTTTCATTCTTTGCTTTCGTATGGAGTCATTTGCTGGGGTAATTCATCATTGAGTAAAATAGTATTCGTTACACAAAAGCATGTAATCAGTATAACTACTGGAGCCCATTCAAGATTATCCTGCAAACACTTACTTGATGAACTAGGGATCTTCACAGTAGCTTCTCAATATATATATATATATATATTCACTTATGAAATTTGTTATTACCAATCCCACCGAATTCGAAAGAAATAGCAGTGTACATAACTACAGCAGTAGGAGAAAAAATGATCTTCACTATTTAAGGTTAAATCTAGCTTAGGCCGACCGCGGTGGCCGAGGGGACTGAGGCGCTTCAGTCACGCTCTGCGCGGCCACTACGGTCGGGGGTTCGAATCCCCCCTCGCGCATGGATATTTGTGTCGTCCTTAGGATAAGCTAGTTGATAGGTAGTTTGTAAGTTTAGGGACTGATAACCCCGTAGTTAAGTCCTATAAGCTTAACAAACATTTGAAAATTTCTAGCTTAGGAACGGAAAGGGGTGAATTATGCTGCCACAAAAATAAAAATGAATTGTGTCATGTAATATATACTACAAAGTAATAATTCGTGACGACACCTTTCATTATCCTGACACGTTCCACATCATTACGAAATGCCGTATTCATGATCTATGGAACAAGTACTAATCTAAACTATTTAAGGGCTGGTCCAGTTAATACAACCATCACCATCATTAGAGACTGATTATGCCTTTCAGCGTTCAGTCTGGAGCATAGTACCTCTAATAAAATTCCTTGCCTTGTCTGATGTTATGCATTTTACTTCAAAATCATTCTTCACCGAATCTAAGTACTTTTTTGTTGGTCTACCTCGACTCCTCTTACTCTCCGCTGCTGAGCTTATGAGTGTCTTTGGTAACCTAGCTTCTCCCATGCGTGTAACATGACCCCACCATCTCTGTTCGCTCTAACTGCTTCATCTATGGTGTTCATTCCCAGTTTTTCTTTGATTTCCTCATTATTGACACCCTCCTGCCATTGTTCCCATCTATTAGTACCTGCAATCATTCTTGCTACTTTCATATCTGTAACCTCTACCTTATGACTAAGGTAACCTGTATCCACCCAACTTTCACTCCCATACAACAAAGTTGGTCGAAATATAGAGCGGTGCACTGCTAACTTAGTCTTGGTACTTACTTCGTTCTTGCAGAAGAGAGTAGATCTTAGCTGAGCACCCACTGCATTAGCTTTACAAGCACCATTTACTGAAAACTGTGTGAGCGTTGGCGACTTGTTTCATATGCTGAACCCCCTTTCTTCGGTATTTTCTTGCCGTTCGGCGGGGCAGTTGTTAGCGCGATTGATGATTGATGTCAATTTATTGACTCTAGCCGAAGAGCTGTTACTGTCTTCCCATCGTAAGTTTCGTAGCGCGTATGCGTCCAATCTGTTTCTTTCCATTACCGACGATGGTGCTTGTCAATTCCTGGCTCTCTGGTTGACTTCTAGTTTCGTAGGGTTGCTGGCGCTGGCCGCGGGGTATTTGGTTGAGTGATGCTTCATAAGTGGACGAGGAAGGTAGCAAGGTGGCCCGGTTTTCCGCGGGCGCGGGGGAGGCGGTGTGTGTGATTGCGGGGCGTACGGAAGCAACGACGAGCGCTGGTGATACGAATGGATAGCAATCTGGCGCCGTGGGTTACGTGGAAACCGTGGGTTGTTAAACGTAAGTTCTGCACATTTCTTCTTGCTGTGCTGCTACGTCGGTTTAGACTCTTTTTGGTAGGGGGCGGTAGTTTTAGTTGGAGGAGTAAAATTGTTTTCGTTCCACCTGTGATCTCTTGTTTTATTGTGCCACATCCACCGATTCGTTTGTGAAGTTCATCCGCTTATCTGGGTAGCGGCTTATCGCGAGATTGGGGCTACACAATTTGTGGGAGTAGATGCAGTAGCCTGTTCTGAGGCGTTTAGATTCTTTTATGCAGTTCGCACAAGGACATTTGTAGGGAAGTTTTTCTATTTGTCGTTACTAATTGTTGGTGTTGATTTTATTGTCTGGGGTTCGGGTTACGGCGATGCGCCTCAGCTGTTTTTATTTTAAAGGATACGCAGACTTGCAATGCTTTGAAGTTAAAGGCTAGGGCTGCGGAGTATATGATATTTTATATGTCACTTTCTTAAAGCAGTTGTTCACGACAAAAAAGGCAGTCCAGTAGTACTTGAAGGTTTAAAAACTCTAAACAGTGGCTGGAAACTTTAGAAAATGAGACAATATTTTAAAGGAGTTGTTTATAGTAAATCCGGGCAGACTTGTAATACTTGGTGGCTTACAAAGGGGGCTGCGAACTTTTAAAAAAATCGTGTCTCATTTCTTAAAGAAATTGGCTTGGAAGCCCACACAGTTCTGTAATTTTTATGCTTTGAATGAGTGACTGCGAACTTTAAAATAATTGCGTGGTTCATTTGTTAAAGGAGTTGTCTTAAGAAATGCAGGCAAACCTGTAGTTTTGATGGTTTCAAAGGGTGACTGAGTAGTTCAAAATATTTGTTTGTCTCATTCTTTAAAGGAATTCTTCAGACACCAGGCAGTCTTGTAATAATTGGTGGTTTAAAAGGGACACTGTAAACTTTACAATATTGTGTTTCTCATTTGTGAAGGGACTCGTTTCTAGCTAACCAGAGAGTCTTCCTGGAGGTTCGAAAGAATCACTAACATAAAATTGTGTTATGCACAGTTTTTTAATTCATGGTCCCTTAGATAATAATCTTATACTTAGACTTGAGCTAAATACAAGGCACCCCAAACCTTCAAATTAAATTTTCAAATGTTTGTCAAGCTTAAGGGATTGTGGGGCCATCAGTCTCTATACTTACAAACTATAGTTTCCAAATGATAAGCCAAGATCGCAGACTAACAATTTATTAAATAAATTGTTAGTGTGCGATGTTGGCTTATCCTTTGGAAACTATAAAACGAATTGATCGCCTCCAGACCAGACGATGTCAGGTAATCTTGTTGTGAACTACCTTATACTAAAGACTGTCCGAGGGGTGATTCGAACCCTTGCCGGAAAACGGCCTGGTGCATCGGAGCATTGCGCCTCAATGCGCTTAGCCACTCCACCACGGCCCCCAGACCTTCCACGTTCTTACGGCCCAATTTTAGGTTACATGTGTTTACACTTTTATCTCATCCAGCAGAAAGACGTTCTAGTGTCGACCATTTATTTAAACTGAACTGTCCGACTTCTGGTCTGTAGACTTTATTGCTATCATTTTTATCCATGAAATAACAGAAACCTTTCAAAATGTTCAGATGTTCGTAAATCAAAGGTACTTTACTGCTGTGGTTATCAATCCCTAGGCTTTCAAATTACTTACACTAACTTATGGTAAGGGCAACACACACACACAAACATGCCTGACGGAGGACTCGAACCTACGACGGCGAGCGACCGCGCTGTTTGCAGCAAGGCATCACAAAAATGTTCAAACATTTGTAAATCTATCGGACCAAACTACGTGGTCATCAGCCCGTAGCTTAGAAACTACTTAAACTAAGGTAAACTAACCTAGGGTAAACTAACCAAGGGAGGACTCGAACCTCCGACAGCGAGCAACCGCGCGCTCCGCAGCGAGGCGCCTTAGACCGCTCGGCTACTCCACCGCGGTAGCAAGGCATCTTATACTGATCGGCCACTCCACCGCGGCCAGAAGAAGTAGCAAGGAGATTCGATACTGGCCACGGTCATAGCAGCAGAAGAGTCTCATGTAGACCCACATGTGAATTGGGGGCAGATATTAAGCAGGTATAGCAGTGGAGTAGCCGAGCGGTCTAAAGCGTCTCGCTGCGGGGCGCGCGGTTGCCCGCCGTGGAGGTTCGAGTCCTCCCTGGGGCATGGATGTGTGTGTTGTCCTTAAGTTAGTTTACTTAGGTTTAAGTAGTTTGTAAGCTACGGACTGATGACCACGCAGTTTGGTCCGATAGATATACAAACATTTGAACATTTTTAAGCAGGTATATTAATTATAACAACTTCGTACCTAGATGAGATGAACATCGAAATATTGTTCAAAGAATATGTGACATCAACTGCGAATGGGCAAAGCTGAAAATGTGTACCCACTCGGGATTCGAACCCGTGCCTCTCGCTTTCTAGGCAGTTGCGCTGACAACTACACCGTTGGGGAGACAGTGATCATCGCACCTGCAAACTAATTGCCGTAAGGGCCACAAATTTGCCCACCCCTCCCCGCCCTATCAGCTTTGCTCATTCGCATATTCTGTGAATATGATAGAATAACAACTGCAGAATCAGAAGTGACGTCTGTTCTTTCAGAACAGATGCCACCTCTATATACAGTATCTGTCACTAAGTGTGTTTGCATCTGTAACTTGTAAAATAATAGGTGACGGGAAATTTAAATGCGGTATGTTCAAATGTTTGTAGAGTCTATGGGACTTAACTACGGGGTCATCAGTCCCTAAACTTACAAACTACTTATGAACTAGCTACAACCAAGGACGGCACAAATATCCATGCCCAAGGGGGGATTCGAACCCCCGACCGTAGTGGCCGTGCAGACCGTGACTGAAGCGCCTCAGTACCCTCGGCCCCCGCGGCCGGCTTTAATGCGGTAGGTCAACATAAGAAATGTTACACTTTCTGCGGAGCTATGAAGATAGTTTATTGTATCATTTTCCAAAGAGTTACAGCACAAACATATATTTTTAAATGGAACAATAGTTATTTTTTTCTATCGTGCGTTGCAATCGTTGAAACCAGCTGCGTCCAAATCAATTTAAACTACATTCCTATCACTGTTAGTTTTGGAGCTACAACCCTTCAAAGTTTCAGGAGCAGATACCACACGTTGTACATAATACATGGCTGTGTGGTGGGTGATGGATGTGATGGCGGTGGGAAGTTGATTTACACGAAATGTTCAAATGTTTGTCCATGTTCCTCAATGCATAATACAATGCGCCGTCAAAATGATCTGCGGACGAGATGTAGCATCGCCGGTGTGACGGAGCAACATGTGTCCTCGATGCGCCGTTTTAGATCATCTGGGGATGTGGGCTCAGTGACATAAACACGATCCTTTAGATATCGCCACAAAAAGAAATCTACTGGTGTTAAATCGGTCGACCTAGCGGACCATGAATGGGGACCATGGCGCCCCAAATATCTTCCTGCAAACCTGTTGTTTAGTTCTTCCACAACAGCACGCGCAGAATGGGCTGGGTGACCATCGTGCTGCATCCACATATGGACTCTCGTGTGTAGACGCACATGTTCAAGGAGACCACCCAAACTGTCGGCTATAAAAGCGCGTATAAGTCAGCTGTCAGTGTACCTGGGAAGTAGTGTGGACCGATGATTTCATCCCCAAGGATTCCACACCATACGTTAATAGACCACCTATATTGACGGTCGACAGGTCGTAACCACCGAGGATTGTCTGCGGCCCAGTAGTGCATGTTATGGCGATTCACTGCACCATAATTTGTGAACGTGGACTCATCAGAGAACATAACACTTTGTAAAGACTCCAGCGTGAAATTACGCATGGCCCACTCACAGACTGTCACTCCTGGGTCAGTGACAGGCGGTACGGGTGAAACCTGAGGCCGTGTACTACACGTCACACAGATGTGAGACTGACACCAGCAACTGCAGCAACGGCTCGTAAGATGACATGAGGATGCAGTGATGTAGTGCAGCTAAAACATACACCTTCGTCTCCTCAATTCTTGCAGGTCTTCGTCTGTTACTGCGGCGAATTACCAAGCTGCCTGTTTCCCGAAGTCGTTCGACACGTAAGAACGTAATGGCTGCCGGGGCTCTTCGCCTAGGATATGTCACGGCATACGCCGTGGCTGCTTCAGTGGCATCGTGTCGGCACTCGCCGAGCAACAGCAATATGTCAACGTACTCGTTGTTCGTGTATGCCATCGTCATCCAATGTCAGTAACTGTGGTATATTGACCCCCGGTGGTTTGTGTGGCTCCAAATGTCGGGTATACGGCCGTGTGCGGCGACAGTTGGCATCGAGGAAGCTACTCGCTCCGTGACACCGGCGACGTTACAACTCGGCCGCACCACATTTAGAAGGCGCATTGCATTATGCGCAGTGTTTGTGGTATCTGCCCTGAAACTTTGAAGGGTTGTAGCTCCAAAACTAACAGTGATAGGAATGTAGTTTAAATTGATTTGGACGCAGCTGGTTACAACGAATCCAATTCACGGTAGAAAAATCTATTGTTTCATTTTAAAATATATATATCTTTGTGCTGTAACTCTTTGTAAAATGATGCAATAAACTATGTTCATAGCTCCGCAGAAAGTGTAACATTTCTTGTGTCGACCTACCGCATTAAAATTGTAACGTACCCGACACCGTTTTTAATTTTATTTTATATATCCTCGGTATGGACTGTGTATTATACCATTCTTTCTGACACTGTGCCCGATAACTTGTACACTGAAGGTGCCTACTGCAAGCTATTGCGATGCAATATGGCTCCCACACGTTTGTATGTGGAATGACTTGTCTACGCAGGCTTCATCCAGTTTGAGTACATATATGGGTTCCCGTCACGTGCGAAATAAGCACGCCTAAAATCTTTAATGAAATTGAAGAGTCATAAGATTGACCCGCACAACGGATAACATTACAAACGCATCTGACCTAATTAATCGGAAGCAATATACGTACTCGAACGGAACTGACACGTTACTTTGTTATTTATGTTTCAGTGCACCATTGCAGGCCACAGGAAAGACTTTAAGAATGGAATTATTAGTGCTGAATAGGGTCATATGAACATTTAGAAATTGCTTCGACACGCATGTGGGATAAAATCGTTATTTATTTAACCACTAATTCTTTAAGATAAACATTATGTGACATGAATTTAAATGCTAATTTCTAGTATGAAAGAGAATTTCAGTTCAACCTTTTGTTGCTATCATCTGAATGCGCCTCCTAGCAAGTTTCCAAAAAGGACAGGTTAATTTCGTCACTCGCAAGGATATGGAAGCAAGGAGTTTCCTCTGATTACTCGTTATGATTTACCACATTCACACAAGGCAAAGAAGAATTAACGTGTGAGCCATCAAATTTGAATCCGCCCGGCCGTTGCGAGCCATGACCAGCAAAGTGGGTTGAACGGGCATAAAATATTACCCGTGAATGGGATTTGCATTACCGACCTTCTGATCATTGCTAGAACATGACAGGGGATCACAAAACATTACAATTCCCGTCTAAGTGGTGAACATTCGTGATCAGTGTGGCCCCCACACAAAAATCAAGTTACTGAAATTTAATTTAAAATAATTATCACCACGCTGAATAATTACTATAACATTATTGCATGAGCAGGGTAAGCAATTGCAACAGACCCTCTGTTACCAGACTTACTATGTACTGACCACCACGTGCTACAACGTACATCCTGATCACATTGCACGAAGAAAACCATCATTATTCAGAGATTAATCCAACACATTTATGCATTAAGCAAATCTAAAACACACGAGAAACAAATTATAACTAATAAAAGACCACCATTGCACCAACTGGACTCACAAACTACAATTTATCCATTCCGCGGCAAAATACTAGAAGGAAAATAACTGTAAATTTGAATATTGACCCTCCAAACGAATAAGTACGGGAAACAAATACAAAAACACGTTCAACGAACTGATACTCCCCATGATAGTGTAACCAATAACCGACTTAGCAGCAACTTTAACCCACGACAAAGCACACACTATCTCGGTCTGATTCTATCACTTGAAGGCACCAAAAAAATGTTGAAATTGACACCTATTGATTGCGTCCCCTAACTGGTGGTGAAAGCGTCACCATGAGCAACATTGCTGAATATTCTCACCAAATCGTTACCAAAACAGCGAGCAGCTCTCCTCACGTCCGCACTCCGCCAGGCAAGGAATCGATCTCTTTCTCTCCCTAGGCGCCACCCGGGCCAACCATACCCTCTTCAAATTCGCGAGAGCGGAGCGCCCCAATTGGCTGGACACCGAGGTTCCGTTACTCCACCGCCTTGGCTTGACCAGATCGACCCTCTACTTCAACCCTCAAACAAAACCTTTGCTGCAAGGCAGTCCTTGCCACAACTACATAGCCACAACCAAAGATTACAATATTGCCCATGTTACCAACACCGAAGGAAATATTAATACTTTCCACTCGCACTCCATAGTACACAAGGATGGGGAAGACAGGAGAGTGACTTATAACAGGAAAGATATAAAATGTACACCTTCGCCATCTCTGTTTCTACAATTGCTCTTTTAGTTTTCAACACCTGCCACAATGTGTTACAAGCCATTCCCAAGTGAATCAATTCCAATTTCATTCAGAAAGTTGACATAATGAGACATCAGAGCAATGAAACGAAATGACAGTTTCGTTTTATAATTTCCCGTCACCTATTATTTTATAAGTTACAGAGGCAAACACACTTAGTGAAACGCCCTATATATATATATGGAGACATTGTGTCCAAACGACTGCTTAGCGCGGCTGCAGACGGAAAGTGAAAACCAGTGTTTTTGCCACTTTGCACTCCACTCTGTCCCCTTCCTGGGCCGTTAAAGCCGGCCCAGTGCCTGGCCGCAGGTCGGCAGGTCATCGCGCGGCCGCCAGCTGCGCCAACAGCGCCCAGCGCGGCCGACGAGTGGCTCTTAGCCGGCAGCTGAGCCCAGGCGGCGGCCACGGATTACGCCCATACAGACTGCTCCCCGTCCCTCATTTACATCCGACAACACCGCGGAATCCGCTAATGCCGCGGCCCCTGGCGGCCCGCAAATGAACTAATGGCTTCGGGACTCGCGCTCCGCCGCTATCTGGACCACAACAGTGCGGTTAATTGGCTCCGCCTCGCTGAGTGTATGTTTGAAGTCTAACTGACAAACCAGTGGCTGACAAACCACATTTCTCTACTATTGTGGGAACACTGGAAAAGCTTATCTGTGTCGTTGTGTAAGAGTCGGGTGCAAAATTTGTTGGACATTACTTGTGTATACGACCTTATCCTGTTCCCCAGCCTCCTGTTGCACCTATAACACATCTGGACCCTGTACAAGAACGCAAAATAAATTGCCGTTACCCCCTGATCTACCCCATGCTTATCAATCCCAGGCCTCTGCCACGCCTTCACCACTGCATCCTTCCCTCCCTTCACCTTCAAACTCTCCATGGCCTCTCCCAAGGTAACTTCCAATACCTCCACCTCCAGGATGCCTCCCGCCGTCCCAAAATTTATCCCTGCTACCAGCCCTGATCCTCTACCCCTGGATGCAACGGCCTCTCTCAAAAATAATCAAATGTTTGTTAAGCTTAAGAGACTTAACTGTGGGATCATCAGCCCTAAACTTACAAACTACTTATGAACTACCTGAAAATAGAGACGACACAAACATCCGTACCCAAGGGGGGATTCGAGCCCTGACCGTAGTGGCCGTGCAGACTGTGTCTGGTGTGCCGCAGACCACTCGCCCTCTCTCCCCTCACCCCCTCATTTTCCCTCCGACTGCTTGGTTCTCCCAACCCTTCCCCCTCCTCCCACCGCCGGTGTCCTTGCACTCCTTCGCCTCTCCATACTTGGCTATCCCTTCCCATCCTCCCGCGCTTCCTACCCTCTCCACTCCTTTTGTCGCGGCGGATTGGTCGACCACATTGAGGCGTATGCTCCGATGCGCGAGGCCATTCTCCGTCAGGGGTTCTCATCCTCCCTCGGGCAATGATGCTTGTGTTTTCAGGGACTGATGACCCCTCAATTAAGTCCCAGAACCATAACGAACATTTGAACATTTCCCCTCTAAAAAGTTCAAATGTTTGTTAAGATTAAGGGGCTTAACTGCGGGAGCTACCTTATACTAAAGACGGCAGAAACATCCATGCACGAGGGGGGGATTCGAACCCACGATTGGGAACGGCCTCGCGCATCGCAGCATAGCGCCGCAATGTGCTCGACCGCTCCGCCGCTGCATTTCCCCTCCCTTGCCCTGAGGGGTACTCAGCACAGTCAAATTGTAATCAGTGTGCCGTACAGTGTTTGTGTCAGTGCGTCAGTCAGTGTGTTTTATCAGTGTGTCCAACATTTTATCAGTGTCTCCAGTTGTGTCATCTTGTCTGGTCCAATGTTATACAGTGTGTTTCTTACGCCATAGTGGCACAGATTTTAAACGTTTGTTTGTCTCATCTTTTTATTGATGTGATCACCCACAACTTCTCGTTCTAAAACTTTTTTTAAATCGTCATGTTTTACTATCTGAAAGTAAATGTTCAGGAAAAAATGTCAAGTCTATTTTAATCAATCACAAGGCTAAAGAACGGCGTAAGATGCTTCTGACAACCTGCTACCTAAATAGCAGTTAGCGTAATATAATGATTAAGGAAAAAAGTGTTGTCTCGTATTTTTCATTTGGAAAAGGCTAATACTTTCGCTTCATATTCACGGTATTTACAATGTTAACTGCGAATTGGTGAATTTGAAAATTTGTATCCAACTGGGATTCAAATCGGGTCTCTTGCTTTCTAGGCTATTGCACTGCCCTCTACACCACCGTATAGATTTACATACACAAAGAGGTTTTACAAAACAGTTGGCTGTAATAAGTGCTATAAAATGGATAGCTCTTATGAAAGTACTTCATGTTTTGAAATAGTACACAAAGCAACATACCACTCTCCAAAATTATTTTAAAACTAGTTGCTGGTAATATTTGTACTGGAAATCTTAGTTCTTAATACAAGAAAAAAGAAAAAGATATTCAGGACACACAAAATTCCAATGTCATAAAAACTGTTTTAGTAATGCTCGACTGTAATAATTGCAGTGACAACGTGAAACGTAAATCTTACAACTACGCAATTTCTTTTTGAGTAGACGATAGAAATGTTCAACCCTAAACGTTGTTTACAGATAGCCACTCGTAATACTTGCAATTTTAATATACTTTGGTGTTAGTAATAGCAAAGCAGATATAATTTCAATTCTCATCAGTTTTACGAATGCTCGTCGTAATAACTAATCGTTACCAGACTCGCTTATTTTGGAATGAACTTCGAAGTGATGTTTTAACAAAAGTGTTCACCAAGGGCATTCGCGGTGGCCGAGGGGACTGAGGCGCTTCAGTCACGGTCTGCATGGCCACTACGGTCGGGGGTTCGAATCCCCCTCGGGCATGGATATTTGTGCCGTCCTTAGCATAAGCTAGTTGATATGTAGTTTGTAAGTATAGGGACTGATGACCCTGTAGTTAAGTCCCATAAGCTTCAAAAACATTTGAACATTTGAACCAAGGGCATTGTACTCATATACACATCAGGCACTCCTTTAGTGGAGTGCTGCCCCATTTGCTAATTCTCACACAATAAGTGACGCACATGCCCTCACAATCGGCAAAGACAACATCCATCAAGTACGCAGTCAAAAGGTCGCGAAGGTGAATAGCATTTTAGTTTTACAGCCAACAAATAAATCAATACTTTTGAAGAAAAAGCAGATCATGGCGATATTAGCGCGCTAATAACACACACTTTAGCGTTACAAGCTCACCAAAATGTTTTATCACTATCAAGGGAACCTCCCCAACGCACCCGCGTTATAAGTTGACACAGTGGATAGGCCGTGAAAAACTGAACACATATCAGTTGAGAAAACTGGAAGAAGTAGTGTGCAACTATGAAAAAAATAAGGAAAATATAAAAACTGAACAGTCCATGCGAAAGATAGGCAACGTCGAGTGTTGGAGCGCTGTGGTCTTGTGGCTAGCATAAAGAGGTGTGGAGCGAGAAGTTCTTGCTTCGAGCTTTCCCTCAAACGAATTTTATTTTTCTATTTTCGCAAAATTATGATATGTCCATCCATTCAATTAAGTGTCTGTTTTCTGTTTGTGTTTTGCGACAGCACGACAAAACCGTGCGATTAGCGGACGAAAGGGAGTGCCTCTCCAATGGGAACGTAAAACATTTGATCACAAGGTGATAGGTCAAGCAATTCCTCCACAGTAATATACATCTGAAGGGATACTATATGACACTGGTAATGAGTGAAAATAGCCTGTTAAACTATTTAAGCAAGATCTCGGGCAGTTGAGATCTGCTGTTGCTAGGTAAAACACTCACTGCTGCTCTAAATTACCTTGCGAGTGGCTACAGTGTTTGTGCAATGGAAATTTATCTAAATTCTCAATCCTTAAGAGAGCAGCCAACGTTTTAGGTAAAACAAAATCAATGTTAAATATAAATGAATAGATAATTAAACATGGGACTGGGAGCATAAAATATAAAGCAGAGGTTTGACACTTTATATCATCATCTATTCAATAAAATGAACAAGCAAATAAATGTGGGAAGACCAAATTAAGCACACACCTTGTACAATAGTAAATTAAATCATAAAGTTACTGCCTGTAATAAAATTGTTTCTGCCCTTTAACGTGGGCAGAACACTGCAAACACACAAGGATAGATGAAAGCACACTCATTCATTCACAGACATTCACATAATGCTTGTGACACTCTTGCAGGAACAGCTCATAGCGGCGACAAATGAAGCATCGTCGGTTTTTTGACGAGATGGCGGGTGTCTTGAAATACGAATTTAAAAATCACCATGCACCAAACGAACTCATGTTCAGGAAGGCAGCAGCATTCTGTTCTTAACTACCACGTGCTGTGCGACCACGCCGAATTACATAGCATTTACAAACAGAAATTAATTTAGACTAAGCAGGAAAAGCACACTCGAGAATTCACATAGAAGAAAGCTATTATCAATAAAAGCATGGCTGAAGGTCGAAGTAATGACCATTATGAAAGCTCGTGGTGCAATCAAAGACAGGAAAGACGGAATCAAACTAGAAAATGTGACAAATATTTAGCAGACTTGCAGATACAGTTGTGACATAGAAACGTTTGTTAAAAAACAAGGATATTTCAACATACTAAGTTTACACAAAGGCTGAAGGCCACACACGAGTATTCTAACTTGAGAAAAACTGGACACAAAATCATCACCAGAATGAAAATTCAAATACTAAATTTACACCAAATTACTCGAGTTCTGTAAATTACGAAACACTTCGCCTCACATAGCGAAAGGATTTCTCAACAAAACTATCATTGAAAAATCAAGACTGGCTGATCACAAAGAAAGAAAACTAACAGCATGCCTTACCCTCAGCATGATTCAACGAAGTACTTACTTCCACGATCATAGCAAGAGTGAAGCTCTAAGGCCACGCCAAAAACCTTCCCCACCACACACTCGATGTAGAGCGCTCTTAAACCCCATACAGATCGCGTTCAGAGCATAGTGTCTACCAATCCTCTCTATCTGAGGAAGATAATACCCACTTCAACGTCTCCCAGAGAGGTCTCTTCTCACCTCTTTTGTCGAATATTAGGTTGGCACCACACTAAGAACATTGCCACCACGCCATCTTGCCAAATAAGCTTGTCTCTGGCCACCCAGCAGACGTGAGCGCAGACGACAAACGAAGACATGCATTCTTAATTAAACAAGGCCCTAAAGCGCGAGGCTACTGCTGTAAGCTGTCAGTCAATACTAAAGACAAACTTCCACATTCACATGAACACACAAGTTCAATCACACGGGTGGAAACATGGGGCATGGGGCATTGATCATTAATAAACACAATAAAAATAATTAACATACTAATAAAACTTCCTGGTAGATTAAAATTGTGTGCTGGACCTGAGACTCGAACCTGGGACCTTTGCCTTTCACGGGAAAGCGCAATACCGACTGTGCTATCCCGACACGACTCACGATGCCGCCTCACAACATTACTTCCGCCAGTACCTCGCCTCCTACTTTCCAAACTTCACAGAAGCTCTCCTGCGAACTATGCAAGACTAGCACTCGTGGAAGAAAGGATATGGTGGAGACAAGGCTTAGCCACAGCTTAAGGGCAGCATCGTGAGTCGTGTCGGGATAGCACAGTCGGTAGTGCGCTTGCCCGCGAAAGGCAAAGGTCCCAGGATCGAGTACCCGCTCCGGCACACAATTTTAATCTGCCAGGAAGTGTCATAACAGCGCACACTCCGCTGCAGGGTGAAAGTTTCATTCTGGAAACATGCTAATAGACAGTTTTAATGGTACAGAAACACTTTAGGTTAATGAATAACTCAAAAAATGGAACAGCACGTAACATTCATTGGACGTGTTTCATAGTATGTGCGTCGTATGACTGGAATCTATTGTCGACCCATCTAACGTGTACACTTGGTGAATGGATAAAGAGATTCTACCTTGTCCAATTTTCTTATGGATATGTTAATCACGACCAAACTAAGTGATGAAAACATCACGAGTTTGTAACATAAACTGAAAAAAATTAATGCAACCGCTTCACAGTCGCTCAGTTTTCCCTGTTCTCTGTCAAAACATAGGGTTTAACGTTTTCGAATATTTCTGTGTGTAGACGGTCGAATCCTGAAGATGTTAAAGCAAATCTGAAAATGTCCCCTTACAACGGTGGAGTTACCCCGCATCGGACGGACATATAATAAGTTTATGAAAATGAAAAAAATAAATTTTTGACCTGTGGAAATGTTCGAACCAAGGACCTTACGCTCTAAGGCGCTTCACGCTAACCACATAACCACGGCACTACTATACTCACAATCTGATCGACGTTGTTTATCTTTCGCATGGCCTACTTTTTTTCCCACACAACTGCTTCCTGTTTTCTCGATTACTCTGTGTTCAGTTTTTCAAGGGCTATCCACTGCGCCAACTTGCAGTGAGTGGGCTGCAATGAGGAGGTTCCCTTGTGAGTTGCTAGCGAAGAGGCACGGTACTCACAATCCCGGTTCAGGTACATTTCCATTGTACCACCACCAACAACTGGTAGAACATCTCCACTCACAGAGATGGCGCCTAACGGGTGGGAGCAGGATAGTAGTAAACCGTTTTCAGGCCGGCAACTGCTCTCCGCCTTCACTGTTAGTCTACGGCAGACCAGATTTTACAGATCGAGTCTGAAAGGAAGACAAACATTTTTATAACTAAACCAACTTTATACCTGAAGGTGGAAGAATGTACCAGCAGCTGTATTAAGATTATTTATACAATTATGCGACCGGTTTCCGTGTTATAATCACACCGTCTTCAGGCACCTACCCAAACAAGACATCAGTTAGAACGCTATTAAAAAATAAATGCATGATGGAGTTGATGTGTAAAAAATTCAAGCAATAAACATGCCATATATAAAAAACTATTGTCAAGCAATAAACACAGTGTCGTTAAGTAAACAGATTGGAGTTAATTACATCCGAAAATGGCAATTTCTTATATACAAGTGATCATTAAGAAAAAATGGTAATAAAAGGATATGTATAAAGTACTATGTGCTCATAAAATAATTACATAATACAGTTTACACACAGAACACTATAAAAACATTATTTTTAAAAATGCCCATTTTTGCAACATTCAGGAAGAATACAACCAACATTCAGGAAGAATACAACCAACATTAAAATTTTTACGCAGATGCACTAGTGAACGGCCTGTATGTAGTAGAGACTCATTAACAAGAGCCACTTACTTCAGAGATGCAACTTGAGAAGGAGTTAATCGATAGCTAGAAAGGGAAATTCCTCAGAATTATCTTGTTAATATGTGAGAAACTAGGTGAATGAAAAAAGTTATAAACACGACTCAAATTCAGGAAAGGCCATCATATAATAATATATCAACCGATAAAACTATCAATAGAAGTAGTGTAAAGAAACACTGAGTCAAAACAAAGCCAAAGCCAATGTTGACATTTGTCAATTAAAATGTAATAAGGTACTCTATTGTGAGTGATAATAATGAGCACCATCGTAGATGAGCGTCAAGTGTGTTGAAAGAAGTGAAATAGGAAATGGGGGTTATAGAAATGATAACAAAGGAACCAGAATTCACACAATGAATGTGAAATAATT
This sequence comes from Locusta migratoria, assembly GCA_026315105.1. Taxonomy (NCBI): domain Eukaryota; kingdom Metazoa; phylum Arthropoda; class Insecta; order Orthoptera; family Acrididae; genus Locusta; species Locusta migratoria. The sequence goes on from CM048747.1 coordinate 435,340,646, forward strand.
ACCAAATGCTAATGAATTGGTTATCAACGTACAAACATCTATCTAAGCTAGGGTGCAATGCTGCACACGAATGCATATCATACGATATATTCGAAAAGTGGTAGCAAGAAAGTTTGTAAAACAGCTGCGCAATTGGAAACGCACGGAAACAGAAATGCAAAAATTTCTATCAGCTGTAGTCCCAGCCCATTGTTTATGGAGAGAATGAAACCCTATATCTTATCTGAATTAATATAAGGAAGCCATAAAAATATGAATCGATCCTCAATCTAATATATAAAGCAGAGTGTCCGTATATTTGTACGAGTTGCATACAAAACTACAATTTTATTCCAATCTTTATGAAATTTTACACACGTAAGCTTCAATCCATGAGAACGGTCGCCGGAAGTGTAAGAATCACGTACGACACATAGTTCACGAGATGCGAGGAAAACTGCTGCACTTAGCGACAATACCGCTCATTTTCTCCTAAACCACTAGACCGATTTCAACCAAATTTGGTACACACATTCCTTGCCGTGAGGTACAATTGCTGCAGGGTTACGAATTATATACGACATATGGTTCAAAAGATATTACATCATAACCAATAGAAATTGCAAAAAAATGCCATATAATGCGGCGAGAATTTCGAAACACACTGTATGAGAATGACAGTACTTGGCGACTTGCAACAAACATTAAACATAATTTCAAACCTTTATTAAACTTTTTCTCGCTGACAACCATAGTAAAATGTTGAAAGGAAAAAAGTTTCTCGCTTATTACTTTTCCGCTGTTTGTGGAATGAAACTACGGCTCTCGGTATAACGTTACAATTTATAATTTGGACACTACAAATTGTAGCGACAGGAAATTTTGCAGACAGTATACACAAATATAGTTGAATTTAGCTTCTAAATTGTATCACATTCCGACGCGTAGTTCTACATCTACATCTACATACATACTCCGCAATTCACCGTAACGTGCGTGGCGGAGGGTACACTGTACCACTACTAGGCATTTCCTTTCCTATTCCACTGCCAAATTGAACGAGTTCATGAGATATGAGCACATAAACATTAAGGTTCCGCTGTTCACGGACTAAAACTACGGCTGTCGGTATGACGTTAACATTTATAAAATTTACACTAAAAATTGGAGTTGCAGGAAATTTTACTGACGATATACACGCATATAGTTGAGTGTACCTTCTAAATTGTAGCAAAGTACGACACGTAATTAATAAAACATGAGCACATAAACAGTAACTTCCACAGTAGTAGCATGAAAGTTTATAAACGTCCATATTTTTAATCCTGAAAGACACATATTTGATATTGGACTAGGATCCATGTATTCGGCCCTATTGAAATTTTAACGAACTGACGGATGAAAGCAACTAGAATGTTGGGACTCAGTAACGAATTATGACGAGAGAAAAAAGTTGTAAGTAATACCTTGTTTAATTCATGTATCGCGTTTATCAAGTTACTGGTTCTGAAATTTTGATTGTTTTGTTGTTTAACACAGTAACACCTGAAGAAGCGTCTCTATTGACGCGAAATCGGTAGTGGACCTGTATATAAAAGGATCTCAATAGAAACAGCTGACGCGGCTCCAGAATTTATTGGTTGTTTTATGAGAGGACATTTTAAGTCAATTTTCAAAATAGTGTTTCTTTTACTATATAAAGTCTTACAATCAATATTTAAAACAATTGATATTTTTTTAAACAATTGATAAATTCATAAAAGATAAAAAATTATTAAAGCCAAAATAATGTGTTACACTTGTGCCGATTCGTTCTTTTAGCCTTGAAGGGCGAAGGGGCGGGGGTAGTCGGTGGGCGAGGAGCAGGGGAGAGGGGAGGGGGTTGTTTGCTTACGCCGTCCTCACGGGACGTGTTTCTCATCGCGAAGCACGGCAGACGCGGTGTCCGTCGTGGCTGCCGCACGTTCTGAAACGGCGTGCTATATCTCTGGGAACGTGCTCCCCATCTCGATTTGCTACCGCAGATCTCTGTGGCGGCAGCTGGCTGTATCCTGTGCACTAGCGGCACAGTTTGTTTGCAGAAACGACGGCGCCAAAAATATAGCAATTTGTTGGCGGCCATTTGGAAACGGCGTAGAAAATTCAAATTCTGGAGCACCCATAGTTTGAACAGCGAGTTGTTGCCACAGATTCGCTACAAATGGTGCATAACGATCTGAAACAGTGATACTAGAAGTTATGCGCTCTCGGAATCTCCTTCACATATCAGGTTTTTAAATTGGTACCCGATGACAGATAGTCTAAATTCCTAATAGTCTATTTAACATACTATTTGAAGATCAAGATTCGTTTCGTAAATTAATGTAAATGGAACAAGAGGTTTTGTCGATGCTATTACGTTGCTGAAAAAGGTACGGTGTTTCCCAGCAAGATACAAATGTAAGGCAGTTATTAACCTGAGAATAAGTACCGTGCACATATTTTATGTAAAGTTTCATAAGAACAAACAACTTTTAGTTAGTGAAAAAACTTTTCTATGGAACAGTAACAGAAACAAATACAATTTCCTTACTCAATACTTTTATGCGCTTTCACTACTAAACCGCTCAACTGATTTTGATGAAATTGGCTATGGAGATAATCTGAACGCTCAAGAAGAACATGGACTGCTTTAGGAAATGTGTAAATCAAGATATTTGTTGATTTTAAGATCTGGAAGAGCAATTGAATGGGATGGACAGTGTCTTGAAAGGAAGATATAAGATGAACATTAACAAGAGTAAAACGAAGGTAATGGAATGTAGTGTCAGAAAATCAGGTGATGCTGAAGGAATTAGTTTAGGTAATGAGACAATAAAAGTAGTAGATGAATTTTGTTATTTGGGTAGCAAGATAACTTCTGATGGCCGAAGTAGAGAAGATGTAAAATGCAGAATAGTTGTGGGAAGAAAAGCGTTTCTAACGAAGCGAAACTTGTTAACATCCAATATTAATTTAAATGTTATGAAGTCCTTTCTGAAAGCATTCGTCTGGAGTGTAGCATTGTATGGGACGATAAGGAGTTCAGATAAAAAGATGGTAGAAGCTTTTGAAGTGTGGTGTACAGACGAATGATGGAAATTAGATGGGTAGATCACGTAACTAATGAGGAGGTGCTTAACCGAATCTGGGAGAAAAGGAGTTTCTGGCATATCCTGACTAAGAGAAGGGATAGATTGGTTGGACGCATTCTGAGATATCAAGGAATTGTCAACGTAGCGTTAGAAGGAAGCGTGTGGGGTAAAAATCGTAGAGGGAGACCAAGGGACGAATATTGTAAGCAGATTCCAAAGGATGTAGGTTGCCGAACAACAACTGTAAATATGGAACTGCTGAGCATTAAAGTTTCCTTTATAGTTTCTGATACGCTTGAAGACTCCTTGGTGAAGCTATTTATTCTTTAGCGTTTAAATTTATCACATATTTTAAATTATTTTTCATGGTTGATTGTGGTATGTAATACAACATAATGAGCATAATGTTTACAGAAGACGTCAACGGTTTGAAATCGCGTAACCGATTTCGATGGCATTTTAATATCGCATAGCTGCTCAGTTACCGGTTTCGTAATGATGTAACAGGATATCTATTCCTATTTCATAATATATTTTCAACTCGAAAATGAAGGACTGCATTACCTTCAATCTACGCACAGTTTCTTATTTAAACGGGAGAAATGGAAACTATTATCCTCATGCTCTTGGTCTTACGAGGGCATCAACGCGAGCGAAGCCGCCGGTAAAACCTCTTTTACCAAGGAGGTTAGAATACACGCCCTTACGCTAAAAAAGTGACCCCTGCCTCCACCATATTGCTAAGTTGTGGATAAGTGGTCGTATTGTAGAGCTAATGTTTAATGTCACTTAAAACAGGAATAATATGTGCGACGGTTTAGCCGTGATATACAACGTGCTAAAAGAGTGCAAATTAGCCTTTAAAATTGAGTTTTCAAATATATTTTGATGAGTATTTATTACTATTTATTCAATAAAGAATAATGTTTGAAAGTACATACTTTGCAGTGACTGTCAGTTCAATGCATTAACAATAACAGCGTCGGATTAACGCATAGCTTTAACGGAGAAACAGCATTCCAAAACTGACCAAGATGGCGGACAGGCTTCAGCTGACGTATGTGATCAGCATAGATAATGCCATCTCCCTTTATTCTAATCTCCTTATACTTTATAATAAATAAATATTTATTTTTATCTTTTTAGCACCATAGGAAATTTGTATATTACATTGATAAAACAGACGTAACATGTCTTAGAAAATATTAAAACAAGTAAAACTTAATTCATGTGGATACCACTGAACGCCCATAGTACGGGGGTTAGAACTTAAAAAGAGGCAACTATTTATTCACAACCGATAAAAAGCGTTACATGTTTGCACCTGTTAGTGTCCTTCAATGTAGTTTTCAGCGTTATGTAGTACCCGTTTCCACCGATGTGGAAGACGTAGTATGCCGTTAGCAGAGACTGTTCTGTTAACTGTGCGAATGGAGCGGTGTGCTGCCTGTGGAATCTCTGGGACAGTTCCGAAGCGAATGCCACGAAATGTTTTCTTCATCTTCGGAACCAAAGTCACAAGGTCCTAAGTCAGGGAGTATGCTAGAAGGTAGAGTACTTCTCAGACCCATCGACCGAACAGAACAGCCACTGCTTGCGGCTTATTCGCCCGCGCATTGTCGTGCACAATGATGGGTGGGTTGCGCAGAAAATATTGGCGCTTCTTTCCCAAAGCTGGTCGCAGGTGATGCTCCAACAACGAACAGTAATACTGTGCAATGACGGTCTGCTGCGGAGGAACGTAATGCGTCCAGATAACACCAAGACAGTCGTACACGGGAATCACCAGAACTTTCACCATCCTGGGGCTCTGACACACTTTAGACTATCGCGACGACCCAGAGGAAGATTATTGCTCTTTCTACTTTAAGTCAGCTTGGTTGGATAATAAGAATTTTATCAGTGGGTTATTCTGAACTTGCTTTTTTCCATTCAATAACTCATGCTTTATTTATGGCTTTATTATGTTTGCAGGGCCTATAATTTATAGTTTAAGTGATTCTCAGGATATTCGTTTTATAGGTTCAATACTGAATTTTATGCCTTTAGTTGGATTGGCGTTCAGTTTTAGTTCGTACAATGCGGCCCATGTCTCATCCATGTGACACCGTTACGTTAGACCGCTCGCTCTCAAGTGACTGTGTTTCCCTAGATTGTGTGCACCCTAGTGACGTGAGACGTGCGAGTCCATTCGCTTGGGACGTATGCCAAAAACGTGTGCTATCTGCGACAATAGTTGATTTCACTGCATAGTGTCTCCACAGCAGTGTTGACACTCTTTATGTGTACCCTCGATATGTTGGCATAATTACGTATTCAAAACCGGGGGCAAATATAAAACATCGTCCGAACTAGTTCTGAATGCTTTTTCTGAGAACTACTTCGAACAGTTAGTTCATGAACCCACTAGAATAGTACGTGGTTGCGAAAATACTCTTGATCTCCTAGCAACAAATAATCCCGAGATAGTAAAGAGCATCAAAACAGATACAGGGATTAGCGAACATCGAGTTGTAGTAGCGAGACTGAATATCGAAATTCCCAAATGCACCAAAAATAAACGAAAAATATATCTATTCAATAAAGCAGATAAAAATTCGCTTCACGCTTTCCTGAGTGATAGTCTCCAGTCCTTCAAAACTAAAAATGCGAGTGTAGATCAGTTGTGGCTTACTTTCAAAGACATAATATCAGTAGCAATCGAGAGATTTATACCAAATAAATTAATAAAAGAGGGGGCTGACCCCCCGTGGTACACAAAACAGGTCAGATCACTGTTGCAGAAACAAAGGAAAACGCATGCAAAATTTAAAAAGACACAGAATCCGCAAGACTGGCAATCTTTTACTGAAACTCGCAACCTAGCGCGGACTTCAATGCGAGAATCTTATAGTTGTTTCCACAACGAAATCCTGTCTCGTAATCTTGCAGAAAATCCAAAGAAATTCTGGTCATATGTGAAGTACACTAGCGGCAAAACACAAACAATACCTTCACTACGCGATAGCAATGGTAATACTACCGACGACAGTACTGCTAAGGCAGAATTACTAAACACAGCTTTCCAAAATTCTTTCACCAAAGAAGACGAAGTGAACACTCCAGTATTCAATCCAAGAACAGCTGCCAGCATGCGAAACTTAGAAGTAGATGTTCCTGGAGTAGTAAAACAACTTAAGTCACTAAACAAAAATAAATCTTCCGGGCCAGATTGTATACCAACTAGATTCCTCTCAGAGTATGCTGATGAAATAGCTCCGTACTTAGCTATAATTTACAACCGATCACTCAGCGAAAGATCCGTACCCAAAGACTGGAAAGTTGCCCAAATTACTCCAATATTCAAGAAAGGCAATAGGAGTGATCCCCAAAATTACAGGCCTATCTCATTGACGTCGATTTGCAGTAGGATTTTGGAACATATACTTTGTTCGAATATTATGTACTACCTCGAAGAGAACGACCTATTAACCAATAGTCAGCACGGATTCAGAAAGTATCGCTCTTGCGAAACACAGCTTGCCCTTTATTCACATGAAGTGTTAAGTGCCATCGACAAGGGATCTCAAATCGATTCCATATTTCTGGATTTCCGGAAGGCTTTTGATACTGTACCCCACAAGCGGCTTCTAATGAAATTGCGTGCTTATGGAATATCTTCCCAATTGTGCGATTGGATTCACGATTTCCTATCAGAAAGGACACAGTTCGTTGTAATTGACGGTAAGTCATCGAGAAAAACAGAAGTGATATCTGGCGTTCCACAGGGAAGCGTTATTGGTCCCCTACTCTTCCTCGTGTTTATAAACGATTTAGGAGATAATCTGAATAGCTCCCTTAGACTGTTCGCGGATGATGCTGTCGTTTATCGGTTAGTGAAGTCAACAGAGGATCAAAAGCAACTGCAAAGCGATTTAGACAGAATTTCTACTTGGTGCGAAAATTGGCAATTGACACTAAATAAAGAAAAGTGTGAAGTAATACACATGACCACTAAAAGAAATCCGCTGAACTTCAATTACGCGATAAATCAGTCAAACCTTAAGGTCGTAAATTCTACCAAATACCTAGGAGTTACAATTACGAACAACTTTGACTGGAGAGAACACATAGAAAATATTGTGGGGAAGGCGAACCAAAGGTTACGTTTCATTGGCAGAACGATGCACCAGCTCCACCAAAGAGACTGCCTACATCACACTTGTGCGTCCTCTCTTGGAGTACTGTTGCCCCTTGTGGGACCCTCACCAGGTGGGACTGACGGAAGATATTGAGAAGGTTCAGAGAAGGGCAGCTCGTTTTGTTTTATCACGTTACGGGGGGGAAAGCGTCACGGAAATGTTGCACGAATTGGGGTGGAAATCATTAAAAGAAAGACGTTATTCATTGCGGCGTGATCTGTTTGCGAAGTTTCAATCACCGACTTTTAGTTCTGAATGTGAAAATATTTTGCTAGCACCCACCTACTTAGGGAGACATGACCATCCCAATAAAATAAGAGAAATCAGATCGAAAACGGAACGATTTAGGTGTTCTTTCTTCCCGCGCGCTATTAGAGAATGGAACGGTAGAGAAAAGTTATGAAGGTGGTTAATGAACCCTCTGCCAGGCACTTAAATGTGATATGCAGAGTATCGATGTAGATGTAGATGTAGATGTATGTTCCAACGTTCGTATTTATAGTAACTCACGCTGAGAACTACGGAATACTTTTCTGTCCGATGAAACTGCCGTCAATGGTAGTGGCTCGGTATCCTTTCCTCCCATACATCCGTACAGCTCCAATGCCTCTTATCTTTGTAGTACATACACGGAATATGAGTTGGCAGCAGTAAAATCTTCCTGAAATCAGCTTCAAATACAGTCCTATAATTTTCGCCAATAGCGTTTCTTCAAAAGAATATCCCATCCCTTCTAGGGATCCAACTTCTCGAAGCATTCCTGTAATAGGTCTGTGTTGAGCGAACCTACCAGTAACAAATATGTGAACCCGCCCTCCTTTAGACCGATATTGAGGGGATCCTAAACACTCGAACATCATTAATTCGAGCCTCAAGCGATCTTATTTGCAGATGATCCCATCTTCGGAAAAATCACCCAGTAAAAGGAAGTTGAGCATCGATCTTCGCCACAACTGCCCTTATATCCCCGTGACAAGTTACATCGCTTTGTAACATTACGATTACATGTCTAATCGAAACGACTGTGTCATTCAGCAAGCTAATAATACGCTGTTGGAAAATTACGGGATTATTTTTCCTACTAAGCTCCATCACCGTATATTTTTCTACATTGAGAACTAATTGCCATTCATCAAAGTTGTTTTGGTACTGCAGTATTCTCCATTTAAGCCCTATGAGCTAGTTTCATAGTAATTCAAACCACAATGACAGTTTTATGGAGATCTATTACTGTAACGCTGATCAACTTCTCTGGCCAGTTAGATCTGGAAGTATGTTAATTGTTTTATTTATAATTTGATTATCAGACTTCCTTAATCCTCAGTTCCTCACCCTGAAAATGACAGTGTATGAATGTTTTTTGGGGAGGTTATTTTCTGTAATTACTAACCAAACGTAGTTTCGAAGTGGTGGAGTAGTTGCAAAATCTCTGGATTAGGTGAGGCAAAGAGCAAGGTTGGCAGTTGTCTTCTCGAGTGTCGCTTGTCTCGAAGGGAGGTAGGAACGGGCCAGTGACTGGTTTCTTTGCGAAATTTCAAATTGTAGCCGTACGTTGGGCTCAGGAGACGCCATCTTCAGCAGAGTGTTTGGGAGCCGGAGAGAACGGTCTTTCCGTGCTCGACTGTGCAAAATTTAGTAAGCAAGTTTATAAAAATGTGTCTTATTATACTGAATCTGACTCGCAACCCAACAGTTGAAGCCGTCTTAGTTTATATAATGCCAGAAAGTTAAATGATTTTCATTATGTTTGGTCAATTTGAGTAAATCCAATAGTTTGATGCCAAGGGTAAGATTCGGAACTTCGTAACCGCTTGGTATCTCGCCCTTCGAGATTTCAAAAGGTTCCATTGTTTTATTTACTAGAGCTTTGTAAACCCTTCATTTTAAAGTTTGTGCAGAGCAGATCGTATTTTAACAGAGTTCGCTTTCTGCAATGGGATTTAAAAAAATTTGGCGCCATTACACAATAGGCCCATAGTCTGGCAATTTCAAGGTAAGAATGCCTTTACAATGGTCGATAGCAGCCACGGGAATAAGCAGCATCTCAGTTTCAACTGCGGGTTGGTAGGTATTTAATTGATTTTGTAAATTTTTTAGTAATCAGACCAAGGCAGAATGAGCCGCGGAAGACCTCGTTGTGGGGTATGTTTAAGCAGAGTGATGTTGAGTGGTATCTTTACCGTTGAAAGTAATTCTAGGAATAGTTAAATGAAATTTTGAATAATATTTGTTTTTCTCCTTTGGAGGGAACTTAATTTTGTCGAAACAGTGGAGCCATGTGCTTCCCGTCGTATTTCTTGTGGCATGATTCAGTATTCTCCAATGATAAGGAAGGCGCGCCAATTATGATTATTGTGTGACGAATTTCCACGTGTAGATTCATTTTATTACATTTCTTACATGGTGTGTGTGTTTTAATTCTGTAAGATTTGAGCGGTAGATACTGTTGCGTGTCACATGTCTTGTTTTAAGATCAGCAATTTAATAACGGCCAACCTCTTTGCTGAACCATTTTTTATTCATCTGCTAGTTAAAATGGCGTGGTTAGTGCATGCAGAGTAAAAATGGTTGATGTGCGATTGCAATTGTGAAGAGGGATTTCCCTTCTCATACAATTAATCCTCTTTTTTTTTTTTGTAAGGGTAGTGGCTTTATTTGCATACTTTTAGAAAAAAAATCTTGTCTTTAATTAGTCAGACTTTATAATGAAGAGATAACAGAAAGTAAATAAAGTAACTAATATCAGCTGAGTAAATAGAATGCAGGTAAAAAATAAAAGTATGGGCTGTTGTCATAGTTTACCCTAAGTCTGTATCGAAGGGGGACACCTGATTTAATACCCAAGGTCGTCTTATCCGTTGCACAATCTACTATATAAGAAATTTTTCGATTTTAGGCCTTTGATTTATATATAAATAAACAAACCCCGGCCACAGCGGAGCCGCCGAGCGCAATGAGCCTGTTCCACGTCGGGGGTTCGAACCCCCCTCGGGCATGGATGTTTGTGTTGTGTTTAGTATAAGATAGTTCATAAATAGTTTGTAAGTTTAGGGACTGATGACCCCAAAGTTAAATCACATAAGCTTTACAAACATTTGAACACATTTTTAAACAAACCCAGCAGTCAGCTGTCACAGCATTCGGTCAGAGCATCAACCAGTTACTTTTAATAGGAATGACCATAATAGTCAGTGTTATTAGCTGGCAAATCATAAACAGTAGTAGTAAAGAACAGACAACATATAAAAGCATAAAAACGAGGGTAACTATGCACAGTAATTCAACGAAAACACCTTCCCGAACACCACAGCATTAGCAAACAGCCGAAAATTACCGCAGAAAGAGTACTCCGCCAACAAAGGAAGTGAAGGGTTGACATATTCGGTAGGCGAGCCGCTCAATCAATTTATTATGGAAAACTGCCCAGATCGCTTATAGGTTGTTGGATTACCGGATCGGAAGATTAAACTGTCATTTTTGGATCTTTCATTATCCACGTCAAAAATGAAAATTAAACCCTCTCACACGCTGGCCTTGACGGCCAACGGGTACCGACCTGCCGCCGTGTCATCCTCCGCCGGAAGGCGTCACCCGATGCGGTGGTCAGCGCCTCGCACTCCTGGCCGTTATGTCAATTTTCGGAGCCGCCACTTCTCAATCAAGTGGCTTTTCAATTGGCCTCAGAAGGGTTGAGTGCACCGCCATGCTAACAGCGCTCGGCAGACACGGATGGTAACCCCTCCAAGTGCTAGCCAAATCCGACAGTATTTAACTAACGGAAAACGGCTGCAGCTCGGACGTTGGCACTATATGACATACCTACTCAGTAACGTTATTGTTGGCATGTCGTCATACAAAAAATATCAAAAACATTATGCTTTAAGAGATGAGGTCACAAAGATAAAACTGAAAAGCTGCCCAACTCGAAATATTGCGACAGTTTTATCCCCTCAATCCCCATTATTTAGGTGCCACAAATGAGAGAATACACCCAACATGTTAACGATCTAAGTTTTAAAATCAACCACCGTCTCCGGGTTATTGAAAGTTTGATTCTTCGTTGACAGATATCCAATTAATAACTACTCAACCTATCACTGGCAGGTAACATATCTACAGGATGTCCAGAAAAGGGCTCCCTGATTTCAAAATTAAATATCTCGAAAACAAAGATCGATAGAGGAATGCAGTAAATGGTATGTTTATTGTGAAAGCTGTAAGAAGTTTATACAACAGTTTGAAATAATAGTTACGAAGGTGCTAACAAATGGCGCTGTACGCTGTACAGCTCATACCAGCATACATAAGTGAAACAATCGTATGAAAACACTCTTTGCAAATAATCGCATCACAATGTTTTAAAAATTTTCATCATTGGCACAACAGAGGTTGCACAAACGAAGAATGAATTTCGCCATCACATTTCGTAGTGTCTCAACCGAAATGGGTTCACATGCCACAGAGATCGCCGATTCAAGCTCGTCCAGCGTGGCGGGATGCTTCGGGTAGACCGTGTCTTTCACTGTGCCCCACAAAAAAAAGTCACAGGGAGTGAAATCCGGTGAATATGGAGGTCAATCCATGGCTGCACCAGTAAATTTGGGATATTCCAAAGCAATGACTCGATTCCCGAAGTATTCGTCAAGAAAGCGAAACACGTGTTCGGTCCGATGTGGTCGGGCTCCATCTTGCATAAACCATTCAGTACCTGGTCGATCCTCTAACGCTTGCTGTGTGGCGACAAATTGTTCCAAAATTTCAATGTAACGTGCACCAGTGACCGTTTCTCCAATGAAAATAGGGCCAATAATGCCTATGCTGCGAACTGCAGCCTACACAGTAACTTTAGGAGAATATAGGGGTTTCGCTTCACACCAATATGGCTTTTCGTAATCCCAAAATCGCCAGTTCCGCTTATTCACGTATCCATTCAGGTGGAAGTGTGCTTCATCTGTAAACCAGATGCAGCCACATTAAATCCTTCAATACCAATCATTGTGAGCATCTGATTAGCAAACGCAACCCTTTGTTGCACAGCTCGTACGAGTATGGCCTGGTGCATTTGAATTTTGAATGGAAACATGTGTAGGCTCTTTCTCAGTATTTTCTGCGTGCTGGAACTAGTCTCAGGTGCAATTCTATGGACGGATGACATTGGATTTCGCTGAATAATTCCGCAAACTGTGGCGATATTTTCAGGCGTAAACGCGGTTTGCTTGCGGCCGACATGCCCCACTAGATCATCAGTTACGCTGCCTGTTCGTTGAAATTTTGCGAAGAGCGTACGAACGGTTTTCGCATCGGGTCCTTTTGGAACATTAAATAGTGCTTGAAAAGTTCGCCTTGTTACCGTAGGACTCTCTTCTAACGTGTGGTACTCTAGCACCAGAAAAACGCATTGTTCAATGGAATACATGGTTTTAATCTCTTCCTTCGGTACGCTAACTCGCTTTCAGGTTTCAATTGTGGAACTGATCGCTTTGGGCTTCGAATCACTATTTACACTAGGCATTACGTATGGCGATTACAGCGCCATCTGTTAGCAGCTTTTCTAACTATTATTTCAAACTGCTGTATAAACTTCTTACAGCTTTCACAATAAACATACCGTTGATTTCATTCCTCTATCGATCTTCGTTTTCGAGATAATTTAATTTTGAAATCAGGGAGTCCTTTTCTGGACACCCTGTATTTATATTTCCCACGGTATCGACACCACTATTGGTGTTTCCTTCAGTCAGTTTCGTTACATCTACTGCATTTAGAAATGCCGTGAGTCGCTCGCTCTAGTCGTGGAGTAGAATGTGTTGATACAAGTCCTTACTTTATTAAAATTTGTATGGAGTCACAATTAGATAAATATACAGTAACAGTGAGTAGATTTTCCTTATTATTTTTCGCCCATTATCTAAATCGTTCATTTAACAAAACACGATTGTCATTACAATTATCTCTAATATGTATAGAAGGAAATCCTAGCTATTTGGATATTGTCCACGAGAGTAATTAGTAAAATTGAAAAATACCAGACGTCTACGGTTGTTGAAACTGAGACAGGTAGGTCAGAACAGCGAAGAAAAGAAAATTGTGCCATAACATGACTGTATTTATTTAACCGTGTCAGAAACATATATACATTAGTACTTATAGAGAACAAGAAAAACAAGGCAGTAAAAATACGATGAAATGCCAAACATTGGAACTATGAACATTATAATTTCTGAGGGACAACGACGAACATATTTACTGCCAACATAAATGTATTGAAATATGTCATGACGAGTATGCGGCCACTTCACATGCCTCCCAGGTAGCGTCAGTCACATTTTGGGGAGAATGTCTTGTTACACAAAATTTGCATTGTTCTTCGCCACATTCACGTAGAGTCGAGTCGCACAGAAATAACAATCTTCCCATGTTGGTCTTCGCTCTTCCAACTCCTGTTAAGCGTCTTCCAAGTTGACCAGCTTTTGTTATCAACTGGAGAGAGGGTTCCTGAAGGCACCATCCTTCCTTCGAGGTGGCTAGTTTTAGACTGCCATTGATGGTGGTTCATTGAGCCTTTCTTTTGAATGAAGAAAACTGTCTCTTGACCCGAGCCTTTGGGTTGCTGGTTGGTATCTATGTAAATTATGCGTGCAAGATATAGTGCTTTAGTGTTCTCCAGTCTGGATGCTCACTCACGAAAGATACAAGGAGTGGGATACCTTGTAAACAATGAAGTTTCTCAAGCGATGTAGCTCTCGGACAACGTGTAAGGAATTTACAGGTCACACTGAAGTTAATATTACAAAAAACAGCCTTGATCGCAAAAATTAACAGTTTCTATTTACTGTTTTCGACCTGATGTAGGTCATCTTCGGAAAAACATGTTATGAGCTTAAGATGACATTTCACCATTCAAGACGATTTCCAGAAACACCAAAAGTACCCTACTGTCAACTGCTTAGTTGGTACAGGCGAGGTGCCTCAGAGACATCTGAAATGAGTTAAAGCAACAAATAAACGCTATGAGCTAGGTTAATCCAACTTCTCACACATTATTAACTTTACTTTCCGAACTTGCAGGACTATATCTGCTCGGACATAATAAGGATGTGATTCTGTACATGTGAAATACATCGAACATGTTAACACTTATGTTTCGGCAGAGCTCAGGGAAAACTGTGTGTTTGGGAAACTGTTGCGTTCATCTGTTGCACTAGTTTTATGTTTCCACCATTTCGCTAGAAATAATAACGTTCCTGAAAACCACCTAAACCAGGCAAGGATGCATATTAATTTTGGCAACATTGTCACGGGAGAGAAACAGCGATCTATTTGGTATGATTAATATTGCAAAAAAACAGTCTTGATCGCAAAAATTAACAGTCTCTATTTACCGGTTTCGACCTGATGTAGGCCGTCTTCGGAAAAACATGTAGCCCATGTGGCTAGTGCTGGACTCGGCTGGGCTGGGCTGTCCCGGGCTGTCCTGGGCTGTTCTGCTGCCAGCAGGTAACTGTAACTAACTCACATAAGTTAGGTTAGTACTGAAAAGAATTGTGCAAATGTTGCGTAGTGAGGGGGGAGGAGTGGGGATAAAATCGCAGTGGCAGTCCATGAGATGAGTAGACTACGTACGCTCAAAAGTTGCAGTTGTTAGGCGTAAATGATAAGGCTTACAGGGCATAAATTTGCGTGGAGAGCTGCATCAAACGTGCCTTCGATCTGGAGACCACAACAAATGGCACAGAAATAATGCGTTCACTCTCTCAACCAGTTTGGTTTAATCTTTTCTTCCTCCAATTCTAGGTACTTCACTATTTTGGGCAAGCAGTCACTGTGAACCAGCTCCTTCCTACGTTTCTAGGGCAGTGCACTTACAACCCACTTGAAATAATAATAAGAAAATGGCGAGAAACGAATGATACCGTTTCTGCTTGGGTCCCCCTGGAATGCACAGGCGTAATTAAAACTGGTGCAGGATTATTGCCGCCAGTGGAGAGCCTGGCTCAGACGCCCCTCCCTTTCCTCCTCCCTTCCACCCTCTGCTCTCCTCTCGCAGCCCTCCTGTCGGCGCTCCCCCCTCCCTACCACCCCCACACATGAATATTAACGACGCCGGGCCGCGCGCGGCTAACAAACGGCCTCTCTAATTCATGGCAGGAAGCTCAACTTTATTCCCACATCTCGTCTCCGCGGCGGCCCATGTATGTTTCAGGCAAAACACGGCCTCTGACAGGGCCGCTGTCAGCGGCTGCAGGCGCAGACGGCCGCTCCAGGCGCACAGTGGCTCTGTCTGTCTCTCTCTGGCTGCTGGCAGTCGCGGCCTGCCCACCAAGTAGCCCAGCTGCTCGTCACACTCACTTGCTTCACGCTCCATACCGATAATCATGTGCCCCAATTACAGTATTCAATTAGTACATCTATCCTTCCCCTTTCTTTCTCTGATCAGCTTAAAAGCTGTGTGAGTGTTGTGGATGTTGAACCTATCGTTAAATCAGACAACAAATTGTTCATTAACACAGCAATTTGGTTTAATTATGGCCCTGATATTGATGTATATACTATTAAATAAGAAACAGTGCATTAAACTGATTATGTGCGCAACGGATATTTTAAACACAAAACAACTGTGGCAAGTCACCATTTGAAACAGACACTGACTATACTCAAAAATTCTGACTGCGAGAAAGATATTAAAATACCACAAACCACTTTCTTAATGTTTGACTGTGAGAATTTTAAGCAGATCAGTTACTGATTATTGAAATTTAGTATCACAGTCAATTAACTATCATTTACTATGGCACCAATAACGAAATCTGTTCAACAATATTATCAAAATCAATACTGCACTTTAAATCCACTAATAACTGATTATCAAATGAAGGAAGTAGGTTAATCATCTAACTACGTAAATGAAACAGGAAAGAAAGGTCAACTTTGTTACTTATTATTAATAAACAGCATTACATTACCTATATAATACAACTTCTTCCTAATGACATCAAATGCAATTACCTTCATTCCAGCGGTGTTACAATACAATACAATATATATTCCAAATACAATCAAATCAACATGCTGGCACAGCAGCCTCTGCTCTACTTCGGAGCCATACACACAACTCAACCGCTCTCTAAGCGGGCTGAACCACAAGTGCTACTCTCGCTCAGTGGAATATAGAAACACTCTTCTGTTCTTAACACTGTCAATGTTCTATCTTTTCGATGTTTCGCTTCTTAATTATAAGACTTTTGTTTTATATCCAGTCCCTGCCTTGTGAGTGGTTATTGTCGCGTCCAAGTTGTCTACTGTGGCTCCCGGCTTGATGCGTATACCAGAAACTCAATATGAAAATGTAGCAGTTTTACGGACTCACTAAGTATGTATATTCCATTTCTACTGAATAATTGCAGTAATGGTTAGGGCAGACATTTTATTACATGATAGACGTCAGTATTTTATTTGATAGTAATTAGTAGATGCATTTGAGCTATAGCTCTCGAAACTCGGATAGTGCATAAAGCTTGAAATTGACAACTGCTGCGGATCCCATTATTTAAAATGAAGATTGACGGTTATGAATGTCTCGAAGGAAGAAAATTGTACTATCTGTTTTCTTTGTTCACCTCCTCCCCTCCCCTCTCACTATATTTCTCTGTTCATCTCCTCAATTCTTCTCTCTCTATTCACCTGCTCATTCCCCATCTCCTCCTGTCTCTTTCTCCGTCCATTTCCTCCTCCCCTCACTCCGTTAATCTCACCTGTCACCCTCTCCTCTCTCTCTCTCTCTCTCACTCTCTCTCTCTCTCTCTCTCTCTCTCTCGCCCTTCTCCCCTCTCTCCGTTAGTCTCCTCCTCTACCCTCTGTTCCTCTCCTTCCTTTCCTTTCTGTCACTCTCCATCCCATATACGAAAACGTACATATATGCGCCTGGTTTTATGGTGAGTGGAAAAACGGTATCCAAGTCGCAATGTATTCTCCGCAATGCTTAGTCCACTGGCTTGCAGATTATGAAGATATACTTTATGAAAACATACCTTTATGTGCTAACTTTCGTGATGAGTAGACGAAAATTTGGATGTTTGTTGTAACGTACCCTCCGCTACGCACCTACCGAGGCTTACGAAATGTAGCCCATGTATTAATTCGGGGTGTAAGCTATCTTCAATTACATTCAGCCGTTTCAGCGTGAAAAGGCAAATATAATAAGCCACTGTACGGTACCCTTCGCCATGCACCATACAGTGTCTTACGAAAGGTAACCCGTGTATTAATTGGAGTATAAGTTTCCTCTGTTTCAAATTTCATTCATATTCCTCCAGCCATTTAAGCGTGAGGGCGTATAAAACGATTTAACTAATTGTAAAGCACCCTCCTCTATGCACTATACGATTTTAGTATGCTTATAACCGAGCAAGGGCATGCGTTGAGTTTTATCAATGAATTTTATCGCAATCTCATGTACGATATGGCCGTGTATAAAATATGAACAAAATGGCAAATAATCAAACATTAATTTTTATATATTATATTTATATATTAGTCTACCGCTGCTTCGCACGCGTAGGCTGGATGCTCTGCATTGTTTCTTTCTACTTCTAAATATAAATTTTCATAGATTTAGCTTTAAGAATGCTTTCCTAATCAATTATTTTGAGACAACTTGCCAACCCCTATTGCACCTTTAATGACGGAATGCAAAATATCCCGATTTTTTTTTTTTTTTTTAATTCTATGGTTCCAAATCCAAATTTTCGCATTTCTAGCATAAAAAAAGACATATTAGCACCCTTAAAAGATCCTTATCTCACCCGCTTAATGGTTGAATTTAGAAAATATCGAAACACGTGTTTTAGAGATTCAAATAAAAAATCTAAATCCGAACTTTTGTATTTCTTGATTCAAAACAGACTGAATAACAACGTATTTTCAAAAAACCGTTAATGCCCTACTTCTGACCCTTAGGGATAGGAATATCGAAAAATCGCTAATGCCTACAAATAAAGCAACGTCTACAAACTTCAAGTTTCTATCGTCTGTAGGGACTGATGACCATTGTAGTTTTGTCCCCCTTACACATCCAACCAACAATCTATCGTCTGTAGATTCACTTTTGAGCGCCGTTTTCTGTATTTTCGAAACGGAACGAGAACGCGAAATCTCTTTCTTACGCTTTCACATCTTTCTCGGTAGTTTTACTTTCCAAACTGCAATATGCACTTATTTTTCTTTATTCGTACGCTTGCAGAAAAATAGCTGAAGAAAGTTATTAAGTCTGGCTGTATATAACCTCTGTGCTATTATAGTGTCAAAAGATATCGCTGGTCTTCAATCCGAATTTTATACAAGCTGGCGACTATCAAGCACTACATCTTCCACGCTCTTATAGCTTTCGACACGGAACTGCTATGGTGTACTAAGGGAGACATTGTACTACAACAACACAAAGATATCGTACGTCTCCTTTGTGTAGTTTTTGCTGGAAGCCGGCCGCCGTGGACGAGGGGACTGCGGCGCGCCAGTCACGGTCTGCACGGCCACTACGGTCGGGGGTTCGAATCCCCCCTCGGGCATGGATATTTGTGCCGTCCTTAGTGTTAGCTAGTTCATATGTAGTTTGTAAGTTTAGGGACTGATGACCCCGTAGTTAAGTCCCATAAGCTATGCAAACATTTGAACATTGCTGGAAAGCAAAATTTTGACACGTATAAGTAGAATTTTATAAATGCCGGTAACTTTCAACTCCTATATCTTCCACCTCCATATCGTTATCAACTCTCTACCACCGTAGTCCACAATGAGGGACTGATACCTACTACCACATGCAAACACCATTCGGTTGCGATGTGTAGTTTTGGCTGCAGAGGGAAGTAAAGGCACAAACCCCTCAAATATATAAAGATGATATCACTCCATATTAATTATAAACCGTTTAATACCAGGTAGAATTGGTATAACTGCGTAGATTGCAATTTCAAAGTCCAATTGACACATCACTCCTGAGAAATATTACATTGAGAATGTTATTTAAAAAAAATTCGAATGGTCGTTAAGCTTATGGGTCTTAACTGCGGGGTCATCAGTCCATAAACTTACAAGCAAGTTTATACTAAAGACAGCACAAACTTCCATGCCCGAGTGGAGATATGAACAACCGACGGGAAACCGCCCCGCGCATCGGAGCATAGCATCTCATTGCTCTCGGCCATTCCACCGCGGTGTATTTTGTTTCCTAGCTACATTTCGTAGTACAAAGACGGTATATTGTTATTCAATAGACGGAATAGACGGCACACAGCTTTACGACTCGCCTGGGCACTGTGGATTGTTGCTGGTTTTACAAGTCGTGTTTCCAATCGCGTCGAACGGATGGATGTTTACGGACACGCACACTGTTTCATGAATCCATGGACCTTTGATGTCAGTGGGGGTCTTTTCAAGCTGGTCGATAGTGGGCATTTGGTTTGATATGGGACCCCTGATGCGACTGGTTAGGTATCTGTGATACGTACTTATGCATCCTGGCTGATTATCAGCAACCAGTCCATTGTAAATTCCGACGGAATTGGGCAATTCCCAACACCTCACACGTACAGACATGCTCCCCAGTCATGAACATTATTGAGCATATCTGAAATGCCTTGCAATGTGGTATTTTCGAGTTCTCCATCACCTCGTGCTTCTACTGATGTATGGACGACTATGGAGTATACATGGTGTCAGTTTTTTCCACCACTACCTTGAAACACGTCTGTATGTCTTTGGTGTAAAAATAAGTAAGAGGGTAGTAGGTACGCGTCAATGATATACAGATGTATTCAGGAAATCAATTAAATTAACTGCGAATGGGTAAAGTTGAAAATGTTTATGCAGCAGACTTTCGAAACCGGGTCTACTGCTTTCTAGGCAGTTGCGCTAATTCCTTCATCACTGGGACTCAGCTATCACCACACCTGTACGGAATTACTCAAGCACGCCTCCCGTCAGATCAGTCAGATACAAATAGTAAGCTTTACCCTGCCTACTAGAACTCAAACTCATAGTTTTTGTAAACTGATTCCCGGAAGAGTTAGGGCCTAGAAGTGCATTCGCACTGAAGAAAGGATCATCGCCCGTCATCGGCATAATGAATAAGTTATATATATATATATATATATATATATGTGTGTGTGTGTGGTGTCGAACATATCCGAAGAACAGACACCACACACACACTGTGGTGTCGCACAAGTCCAAAGTGCGCGCCACTTACTTTCGCCGCGCGCCGCCATGCACGCACGGCGCGGCGTTCTTACAACGACAGCCACGAGCGCCCTCTGCTGCAACTCCGCTCGTGGCCACCACTGAACGACATCGTTCACTTGGGACTGAGATAGGAACCAGCGAACACTCCGGAATCAGATAGGCACCAGTGAAGACTTGGCTATTGGACAGGCACTAGGCAGGCCTCTAACTCAACTATGTATCAGCACTCTGCAGTACTGAATTGTGTAAAAGTTAAGTATTGTATAAATTCTGTGCAATATATATCTCATTCTAATATACTCTAGTGTTTCTAGTTTCTGGCTGCTCCCCTCCGTACCTGCACCAGCGTGCTATCTTTACTCCTGTGTCGGTCTCATAACACTCGGCCACCGACACCTACGACGGAAACGAGACACAAAAGCGGCGACGAAGCTGGGACACAAAAGTGGCGACGAGGATGGGAACGACGAACCTTGGACCAGCCCGCTTGCAGCAGCCAGACAGCAACAGTCGAAGCACGCAGAAATTGCTCCCGTCCACCCACCCTTATTATAAGATTTTTGGGGGGAACATTTCAGTTACGTGTTTTGTGGACTTTTTTGTTGCAGAGCGTCCTCTTTCATATTACATTTGTGTTTAGTTATAATTTCATTGTATGTGCGGCGCCTAATCGGCCAGCATGGCCACTACCCCGAACCCAAACTTAATGGAAATTATTCAGTTACAGACGGCGCAAATCACACAACTTCTCCAGGCGTTCCGCCAGTACAACGAACGCGAGGAAGAATGGAGCGACTACTTCACACAGTTTCAAGAACTCGTCGCTGCTCATCAAATTACAGGTCAGAGAGTGAAGAACCTTTTCTTATCGATTGTGGGCCCCCAGACCTTCGTATTACTGAAGAAACTATTCCCCCACGCATCTCCTCTTGACGTAGACTTTGAACAAATTGTAGATGCACTGAATGATCATTATGAGAGAAAAGTTCTCGTAACTGCGGCACAGTACCGATTTTTCAGACTTTAAAAATTACCGCAGCAGTCACACCATGAGTGGATTACGGAATTGAAGGGCTTAACCCGCGAATGTAAATTTACTTGCTCTTGTGGACTTTCGTATAGTGACGTGATGTTGAGGGATGCGATTACGCAGAACATTCAGGATCCCAGAATTCGGGCAGCAATTTTGAAACAGTCAGACCCTACATTAGACAGTGTACTGCAGCTTATAGAAGCGCATGATATTTTTGACTTAGCAGATGTGGAAATGCAAAGCCACAGTGTAAATTCAGTGCGCCGTTACGGACGCTTTCCTAGCCGTAGTTCTCAGTGTAGCCCTAGTGATTCTTATAATTCTACCGGCCGTGCTGAACAGACAGTGAACAGTAGCCAGTGTAAAAGTACGACACAAAGGTCGCCCCGTCGTGTTAGAAACAGTAATTTGAAAAGCAAAAGCTTTTTGTGACTCTTTTCATAGACAATAAGACTGTGAAATTTCAGCTTGATACTGGTTCCAGTGTCACATTAATAAATAAAGATACTTATGAACTTCTGGGTTAGCCAAAATTTTCGCCGTCACAGCAAGTGTTAACAGCTTACACAGGACAAAATATTCCCGTGTTAGGAACGTGTAGTCTGCCCGCCTCTTTTCAAGGTGTAACGAAAACAGTTGCTTTTGTAATTCTTCAGGCCAAATCTACGCAGAATATTTTTGGACTAGATGCATTCGATTTATTTGGTTTATAAATTCAAAGAGATGTGCTTCAGATTTCGTCAGTAGTGCCTCAGGAAAAAATCAATGCATTGTGTGAAAAATATAGTGACTTGTTTTCGCCGGAACTAGGTTGTGCAAAAGACTTCGTGGCACATGTAACTTTAAAAGAATCTGCAGTTCCAAAATTTCGTAAAGCTAGACCAGTGCCTATCACAATTCGTGATAAAGTTGCAGACGAACTTAAACGTTGGCAAGATAGTGGGGTGATTTCTCCTGTTTCTGCGAGTCAGTGGGCCTCGCCTTTAGTAATTATACCCAAGCCGTCGGGAAAACTCCGTCTCTGTGCGGACTTCAAATCAACAGTGAACGGTCAAACAATTGTTGACACTTACCCTCTGCCCAGACCTGAGGAACTTATGGACAAATTAGGACAGTCTCGCTTCTTTTCTAAGATTGATTTAGCAGAGGCATACTTACAACTTCCGCTTGATGACGAGTCAAAAAAATTTTTCGTCATTAATACTCACATGGGCCTTTTTCAATTTCAACGCCTACCCTTTGGCAGTTCTTCCGCCCCTGCTATTTTTCATCTTTTTTGGAACAGCTGACAGTTTCGGTACCTTGTTGCTCCAACTATTTAGATGACATTGTGGTATCCGGACGTACAGTTGAAGAACATTTAGCAAACCTGGAGTGCCTTTTCAAAGTTTTGACTGCAGCAGGTCTACGTTGTAATAAAGCAAAGTGTTCGTTTTTTCAAACTGAAATAGAGTACTTAGGCCATGTGATTAATGCCCAAGGAATCCATCCCTTACAATCACATCTTCGAGCAATCAAAGATTTGCCTCCTCCTAAGAATGTGCAGGAATTGCAAGCAGTAATGGGAAAGCTTAACTATTATTTCAGGTTTATTTCCAATGCGTCTCAGATTGCAGCTCCACTGTATCACTTACGTAGGAAGAATGTTCCTTTTGTATGGTCCAAAGATTGCCAGGTTGCCTTTGACAAATTAAAGTCTGCACTACTCAGTGATGCATGTTTTATTCCCTTTGATCCAAAGAAGGCTGTAGTGCTAGCAGTCGATGCCTCGTCGTACGGTCTGGGTACAGTTTTGTCGCATCGTATTGGATCTCACGATCGTCCTATTGCCTTTGCATCTAAGTTACTGACGCCAATGCAACAGAATTACAGCCAGATAGAAAAGGAGGCCTTAGCAATCATTTACGGCGTCACAAAGTTTCATCATTATCTCTATGGCAGAAAATTCTATTTGTTGACTGACCACAAGCCCCTCACGTCGTTGTTCTCACCCACAAAGCCAATTCCGCCACGAACGGCACAAAAGCTTCAGAGATGGTCCTTGATATTGTCTAATTATCAGTATGAGATTTTGTACCAACCTACCACTAAACACGCCAACGCGGACACACTTTCCCGACTTCCGGTTGGCCAGGATGTGTCATTTGATTCTTCAGAAATGGCATGTTGTCAGATAGACTCCAGAGATGCTTCCGCTGTCGCAGACTTTCCTTTGAACTCTCGTCGGGTTGCACAGGAAACAGCTGCGGATGCAGACGTAAGTTTGGTAGCTCGTTTTGTTCGCTCTGGGTGGCCTTCCAGAGTCAAAGACATTGAACGGCCTCTGGTTCGACGTTATTTTGCACAACGTCATGCATTGTCTTCAAGTCAGGGTGTTCTGTTGTTACATACCGACAACGACCAAACAAGAGTGATTGTTCCTCGTTCCCTGCAACGAGAAGTATTACGCCTCCTGCATCAAGGGCATTGGGGTATTGTTAGGACAAAGCAACTGGCCACACGTCATTGTACCTGGGTTGGTATGGACGCTCAGATAGAGAACATGACGTCACAGTGTACTGTTTGTGCGGAGCATCCGGTGGCTCCTCCGCAACGTTTCTCAGACTGGCCACGCCCCTAGGGACCACGGCAACGTTTACACATTGACTTTGCCGGACCTTTCTGGAATACGCGCTGGTTAATTGTTGTAGACGCTTTCAGCAAGTTTCCTTTCGTGATTGCCATGAACTCGACGACGGCTTCTAGTACAATCAGTGCCTTAACATCAGTGTTTTGCATCGAAGGTTTGCCTGAAACTATCGTCAGTGACAATGGACCTCAGTTTGTTAGTGCGGAATTTCAACAGTTTTGTCGTGTGAATGGCATTCAGCATATGACCACCGCACCTTTTCACCCTCAGTCCAATGGTGAAGCGGAACGTTTCGTTCGAACATTCAAGTCTCACATGGAAAAGATGAAAGGTCAGCACTCCAGGCAGCAAGCTCTTCAAATTTTCCTGTCTACGTATCGGTGCATGCCACGTGACGGCCCGTCTCCTGCCGAGCTGCTACACGGCCGCCGTCACCGCACTCTCCTTCACCTGCTGCAGCCTCCCACGCACCGAGTCGGTTCGTATGGCACTACGCGTTTTCAGATTTCCACGCCGGTGCTGTACAGGGTGTTTGCTGGCAACAAGAAAAAACTATGGATGCCGGGCACCAATCAGCGCGTGCTCGGTCGCAATATGTATGTTGTACGTTCTTCCACAGGGTCGGACCTGCGGCGCCACGCAAACCAATTGCGCCAGCACAGGCCGCGCGATCCTGTCTCGGGTTTCTTGATTCCAGACGCAGTTCACCGCCAGGGAGCACAGCCACATCGTACGTCCCCGGACTACGAGATCCCTATGGACGTCGACGCACCTCCGACGCAGTCGTCGCCGCCGCTGTCGCCGCTGCAGATGACAGCGTCACCGAGAGGGACTCCGGGACCGTGCGCCCCCCCCCCCCAGCTTGGGCCTCGCACCTCAGAAGAAGATGACCTGCTCTCTCTGGGCGGGGGTGTGCGCCCTTCCCCAGGTATCGGTGGGTTTCCTGGAGGATCGCAAGGCGGATGCCGGGGCGCGGACGGCGTCTCGATCCCAGCCTCAGCTACGACGCCCGTCCCACCAGTAACGCCCCCGCCCAGGCCCTCCTCCCAGTGCCGTCGCCGTGGCCTTCAGCCCTACGCCACGACGGCGCGGCGGTTTGGGGGGGAGGGGTCTGGTGTCGCACAAGTCCAAAGTGCGCGCCACCTACTTTCGCCGCGCGCCGCCATGCACGCACGGCGCGGCGTTCTTTCGACGACATCCACGAGCGCCCTCTGCTGCAACTCCGCTCGTGGCCACCACTGAACGACATCGTTCACTTGGGACTGAGATAGGAACCAGCGAACACTCCGGAATTGGCTATTGGACAGGCACTAGGCAGGCCTCTAACTCAAGCTGGGACACAAAACACACACACACACACACACATATATATATATATATATATATATATATATATATATATATATATATATATATATTGTATACATATGTGTAATACTATCATTGCGCGTCTCGCGGAGGTCATTGTTTGGCCAGAGACGAACTCTCCAGTTGTGGGTGTCGTAAAGAAAAGTTGTCTGAACTGTAGTGGCGGCAGACGCAATGCTCCAGGTTGAGATATTGAACAGTGAAATTGTCTGATCCGCGGAGGCGGGAGACAGTGATTGATATTATTTGTTCTAGGTATAAAATAAGGTAAAATAACATTTTTGTAATTTCGTAGCAATGTTTGCTAGTGAAATAATCACCGACTATGTATTACTGTAATGAAAGGTATTTTCTATAAGTAATTTTGGATTGACAGTGTAAAGAGGTTTCACAATGATTGTGTTATGTTGTATAACAATGCCTTGTATTTTTAACATTTAATAATGTAGTTAAATAACCTTATGTTTTATTATTCTGGTTAGTATTATCTTACTCTACTTTGATTTACAAGTCTTGAGATCTACCAACCTTGCATGTGTAAATGAGATGCATCAAAGCGGCGCGTTTTACGTAGGTGCAAAAGTACTGTTAGAATCTGATTATTGAGAAAGCAGAAATTTGTTTTCCGCAGAGATTTCCATTATTTTCAACATCGAAGTGTTGACAAAGTTATCATTTTATTTTCTGAATGACTTTTAAATTTCAAATTTCTCATTTGTGTTCATTAAGTATAAATTGGTAAATGTTGAAGTTTTAGAAAACAGTAAAGTTTGGTTAGGAACATTTCTCATGAAATCATCGTCATAAAAGTGCAGTGATAATAGTCACATCAGAGGGATCTTAGAGAATAAAATAGCATCTTGTGTATTCCTTTAAATGAAACTGCTTTCCGCGGCCGAACTCCTTGACCGGCGGGAAGCAGAATTTTATGGCGAGGCGCTGACGTCACTTAACCTTCAGAAGCTACGGGACTAATGCGCCGAGTCTAGCGTGGCCTTAAAATGCTTAAAGGCAACTACAGTGAAAACAATCTAGACGTTTCTAAAAGGCATAGAAATTAAATAATGGCCACATATACCCACAAGGCGCCTCGGTTGCACAGTGGTAGAGTGCCAGACTACAAATCCAAAGGTCCCGGGTTCGATCTCCGCCAGATCCTAGGATTTTTATCTGTCACTTTCCACTTCTTTCACCTCTGGCAGTATTGTTCATGTGAAAAATACCGAGTAGCACCGTGGTTCGGAACCAACGTTAAACTGTAGGTCCCCTATAACTGGCTGGGTAAGTCAGTTCGAAGGTCGGAGGAAGGCAATGGCATACCACCTCCAAACAGGACCATGCCAAGTAAAGCACTTTGGTGTTCAAACCAGTCTTCGGATTGTTGACTGCTTTACCTTTTTTTTATACCCACAAGTGACATCATTGGTTATTTGCAGGCATGAAAACTGTTTAAAGAACAGAAGTTATTAACGTCGAGGAATAGACAGAAAAGTCTGTTGCTCACACGACGTCGACGTTTTATATCTTATCCATGCACCCGCGGTTCCACAGTATATACATAAGTTTTCTGGTTGCAGCTGGATTGTTTCGTAATAGTATCTGAATTCGTTCGTCACTTGATCAGTTATGCTCACTTGCTGCAGACGAAGAAGTTACTTTTGTAGTTCTGGAAGAACGTGAACACAGGGGTTCTTTAGTAAAAATGCTTTCCCATTGTACCCTAGGATATCTATGTTTCGCGACAAACAATAAACCATTATGTTGGCAAAAGCTCTCTATCGTCAGATCTTTAGCCAAATTTACCGTGCCAACGGCACGTTCATATCCGCAGACATTATTCAAGGTAATCTAAAGACTGCATGTAGTGCAGCACTTTCTGGCTTTATACAGACCTAATGGCCGTAGCACTTAATTATCTTTGTGTTTCGGAATTGCTTCTGTTAATTTTCTTAGAAATAGTCCTTCTGCCTATGCAATAGTATTACGGGTTTTCTGAAAACTAGGATCAATAGATCTAATATTACGAACCTTACTTTATTTTAAATGGTTTAAAACAACACTTCTTTTACATTTATCAGTATTAATCCGTACTTTTAAATCTCCGGCAATAACTCAGCGTAGCATCGACTGAACATGTCGTTGGAAGTCACATGCAGTATATATTCCAAAGCAACGTCGATACGTATAAATAATGATACTTGTATGTCCCATGTTGTGCGATATGGCTCTCCAATCTGTACGCTGGAAATGTCCATAATTGTATCTTGCTGAGGTGGCGCTTTGCCGGCTACAGCAATTCCACTGTTGTGAGGGACCATATAGTACATGAATGGCTGTAAAATGTCTCCAAGTAGATGACTATAACCGTTTCCGGTCACTGATGTTCCACATGCACTTAAGAACGCAATCTAAAGCTACATCTGTATTCTGGTATCCCCAGTAATACTACATATTTACTTTACTGTTCTACTCCATAATACTACCACGGGAACACAAATGGCCGTATGCCTGTGTACGAGTCCTAATTTTTCTTATCTTTAATTTTAGAAAGCATTGTGCTCTTTATGCGAAATGTAAATTGGCGACAGTAGAATGTTTCCGCGATAGAAAGTGCGGTCCTCTAAATTTCCTTAGCAGTGTGTATCGAAAAGAACGTCCACTTCTACGATTGCCTTTTTACTTGCCGAAGCAGCTCTATTACAGTTATATATATATATATATATATATATATATATATATATATATATATATTTGTGGGTGTGGGTGTGTTCTTTCGGACATTTACGAGAGAACAGACGTCACGTTTCATCCTGAAGTTATTACCTATTCATATTCACGGAATGTATGAGACTAACTGCGAATGGGCAAAGCTGAAAATGTGTACCTAGCCGGGATTCGAACCCGGGTCTCCTGCTTTCTAGGCATTTGCGCTGACCCCTACACCACTGTACACACAGCGATTACCACACCTACAATGGATTACTCTAGTACGCATCCCATCAGACACAAATCCCCAACTTCGGTCATGTCCGAAAAAACAGATGCCACATATATATATATAACTTACACAATTTGCCGATGACAGGGAACTATCCTTTCTTCAATTCGGAGGCACTCAAAAGCCCTTACTCTTGTGGGAATCAGTTTAAATAACTACGAATTTGAGTAATAGTGGGCAGGGTAAAGTTGAGAATTTGTATCTAACGGGTGGCGAGCTTGTTGCAGGTGTGGTGATCGCTGTGTGTACAGTGGTGTAGTGGTCAGCGCAACCGACTAGAAAGCAGGAGACCCGGGTTCGAATCGCCGGTGGGTACACATTTTCAGCTTTCCCCATTCACATTTCAGGTCATACATTCCGCGAATATCTCGGTAAAACATGTTCATTAGTCGCACGTATAGATAACAAACCGCCTCTGAATTGCTTTTATAGATACTGTATATTGCAACCAATCTGATGGGGATTCGAAACAATTGGAAAAATATTCAAGACGGGGTCACAAAAAAGTCTTACACGCGGTCTCCTTTAGAGCAGAACTACAGTTTCCTCAAATTTGCCCAATTAATCAAACTCGACCTTGCGTCTGCCTTACGATTGCCCTTATACGTTCGTTCGGTTTCGTATCTCCGTGCTATGTTACGCCCACATATTAAATCGACACGACTGTCTTAACCTGTATTCTGACATTATGGGATTGTTTTTCCTACTCATACATCACCTTACATTTTTCTACATTTCGAGCTAGCTGCCATACATCACACCAACTAGAAATTTTGTCCAAAATATCCAACACATTACTACAGTCAATCAATGACGACACCACGTGGATAAGTAAATTTATTACATTCGAACTGAGCAAATATGAAAGAATTCTCCAGCAAAGCAACATAAATTACATCACTATGTAACCAATAAAATATAAATAAAATTTCTTCGGAAATATGTCTAAGAGTATGTGTATGTGTTCGTCTCTACATTATTGTGTGTACTGGCACTACACTACGAATATAAAAATAGCTCAAAATGTCTGTGTTCCCGTAAAAAAGTAAATATCGTGACTAATCAGCTTGGTATCGACTGATCTGTTAGTGCGCTTAATTCCCCAGAACATTAGTCTGAATAATTAATTAAACTAACTGACAGAATGACATGTACAAATGTGACGCGCAGTGTAATTATGTGAATCGACAAACATGAAATACGTTAATTATTTAGAGATCAAGGTACTACAAGCGCAAATACGAAATTAGTACGGTTTCTGGTATGAATTCAGCAATGATTTTTGTGTGCTCTGCAACGTGGTAAGAACCAGATTTAATTTCATCAACATACAAATTATTGTGTAGCAATCAACTGGTGTCAGTAATTTTACTGTTTGGAGCTCTTTCTACAAATTTACAAGAAATATTGACAAAATGAACGTCCGAGAATATGTAGTTGCCAATAATTTGGTGAAAACAATATGTAAGCTCAAATATGGATCAGTCGGATTTCTCTCAGCTCTTTGCTTTGTCAACAAAGACATGCAGATTACTTGCATTAACAAAATATGTAATTTGTGGGAACAAGCTCGGTATTGAACATTCAGTGTGAAAAGTTGGAAATACATATTGGAATATGAATAAATTAAGAAAAAATAATAATTGTCAAGTATTATTTATTTGCATATCACATTGCACCGGAAACATCGGTTGCATTGATTAGTCCTGTCAATTCTTTTCAAAAATTAAGATAAAATAATTTGTAAAAGCTATGTCTAAATACATGTGCAAATTGGACAGAATAATACTACAGTTGATAAGGCGCACTGTCTCATCCAACAAAGAAGGCAGGGGAAAGATATAATTCCTAATTCAATAATTTTAATATAAGACTTTTATTTTCAAAATTTAAAGTATCTAGCGTGAATTAACTATGAATAAATATCTTGTATTCACACGAATCGCCTAAATGATGCTAACTTCCCATTTCTATCTCTCACTTTCAGGGTTACACCAATGATAGCTCACTCATTCCATTGATATGCTCTATTCAAATTGACCATACCAATTTCTTAGCAGTGGTAATCCTTCAGTATGAGACCGCCCATTATCTTTCTTGTAAACAGGAATTACCTATGTCTTTGGACTTGGGACTCTGTACTGGAACAAAGATTAGCTATAAATACATCCCAAATTAGGAGCCAATGCCACATAATTAACAAGAGAGCCCACAATTACGAAGCCACTACCTGCTTGCACAGACCTTGTTGACGAATTCGGTGAATAGCTTTGAATCACACTCGAACCCTCCCGTCATCAATCATTTATTATTTTGAACTGAAATTTGGAACAATATGACCAAACCACAGTTATGCAGTCGTCTACGGTCCAGCCGGCATGGAGCCCGGGAGAGCAGCCGCAGGCATTGTTTTGCTGCCAGCGGTTTGCTGCCATAGCCCCTGAAAGCCAAATTGCGCCGCACCGTGCCAACGAATATGTTTTCTGTACGATCCAAGCTAATTTCATCGGCATTTTAGCGAATTGTTACTTGTTTGATGAAACTTCGCATAAGCCGCCTATATCTGTCATTAAGTGCATGTTGTTTCACATTCGGCTCCATTGTTTCCGATAATCCCCACTAAATTGAAACAACTTGCTGCCGTCGATTTATTTGGCCCATTGACAAGAACTGATAATGGACATTCCTTTCTAATTGTCGGAGTCGAACTAACGTCAAAATTTGTATCTTTTGTTCCTCTTCACCGTGCCACGGCAAAATCTGTTTCGACAGCATTTGTGAAATATTTCGTAAAAGAAGTTGGTCATGTAGATAAGGTTGTATCCGATAACGGACCACAATTCCGATCGCAGCATTGGGTACGCATGTTGCGACGTCGAAAGATTAAACCAGTATTTATCTTGTTGTATCACGCTTCTTCCAATCCCTGTGAGCGTATTATGAAAGAACTTGGAAAGCTGTGCAGATTGTATTACTATCGCCGACATAATTCCTGGGACAGATATCTTCACTTATTCCAAAATATACTAAATGAGGTGCCAAATGACTCCACATCTCTTCCACCGATTTTGGTGCTAAAGAATAAGCAACCGCCTGATCGTATTAAAGAGCTTGTACCTTTTCCCAAACGTAGGCGTTTATGTCACAATGAGATAACTGTCATGGCTCTGGCCAACATCAAAAGAGCAGCCGACAAGAGAAAAAGTTTACAACGGCATGTCAATATCAAACATCTATATGTAGGTCAAAAGGTCTTAATTAAATCCCACCACCTTTCTCACAAAGGTAAATCACTTATACATAAATTTTTTCTGCTGTACAACGGACCCTATCGCATAAGACGCATTATTCACGACAACGTCGTGGAAGTCGAGGCTCTGAGGACACATAAATCAAAAGGAATACATCATGTCTCTAACATCAAACCCTTTAAGGAATGAACTTAAGGGGGTAGAGAATCCACCAATCTGTGATGGATACACCAACTGGTGATTGGTGCCCTTTCTCGAGCTAGGTGCTACTATTTCTTCTAATTTCCGTAGTGCACACTCTCTCTCGCAGCTTTTCTGTTTAGTATGTAACCCAGTCATACTCCGGTTTGAAGACGACCAAGAAACACCGAACAACAGATCCACAAACATCTACGAAACTAACTGGCCCGGATACCAGGAATTAATAACCCAGCACATACCAGAAATCACACCAGAGATGCCTAACGAAGCAGAAATAGATCAGGCCATTGAACAATTTACAAAAATCATTACAGCCTTTGAGAAAGCGGCCACAATAAAGATCACTCGACAAAGAGGGAGGGAAAATCTACCCCTCGACCTTGCTCAACTCATAAGGGACAAAAACAGAGTTCGAAAAAGGTGGCAAACCTACCGAGACCCTCAGGACAGGAGATCAATGGAGCAAATGGCCAGGGAAATTCAAACAAGACTGCGACTCCTCAGGTGCGCCAGATGGGAGCACAGTCTGCAGGAAGTGGAAAATAACTCAAACAAACTGTGGGGACTAATAAGGTCCAGAAAGAAACCGCAACAAGCCAACCGCCGATTACATGGGCAAAACGGGTTAGTTTATACACCGGAGGGTAAAGCAGCCGCCATGTCGGATACGCTCGAGCTCCAGTTCCAGGAAAACATCATAGACGATGACGAGGAAGAAGCTGACATACTAGCGAGTCGAACGTCACCTGGACCGGAAATTCCGAGCCAGAGCCGATACAAACTTCGAGCCGACCAGCGAATGCGTAGTTGCCACTCTCATCAGACGAATCGGCAACGCAAAATCCCCTGGTCCTGACAATATAAAAACATCACTTTTAAAACACCTTCCTCAATCAGCCATTTCCCATCTCACTGCAATCCTAAATAACTGCTTAAACATCCAATACTTTCCTTCAGCCTGGAAAGTTGCAAAAGTTATCTCAATTCCTAAACCCAACAAAAACCATCTTTTCCCTCAAAATTATAGACCTATCTCACATTTAAACCATCTATCAAAAATCCTAGAAGTCCTCATTCAAAACTCTTTAATTCTGTTGCTATCCACTAACAACATCCTAACCCCCGAACAATTCGGTTTTCGTGCTGAGCATAGCACAACACAGCAAGCCATTCGTCTGGTAGAGCACATCTGCTCCGAGAAGAGCCAGGGAAACAGCCCAGCAGCTATCTTCCTGGACATCGAAAAGGCGTTCGATCGGGTCTGGCATGACGGCCTGCTTTACAAATTATCAAAAATGAACTGCCCGCTTCACCTGCTAACTATCATAAAATCCTTCTTGAGCGACAGAGCGTTCTACTCGTCGTTCGAGAAGGCTAAAAGCAACATAAAACGTATTGAAGCAGGTGTCCCACAGGGATCTGTGCTTGGCCCCCTCCTATATCTATTATTCACAAACGACATCCCTAAGGAGCAAGGTGGAAACATAGCTCTATATGCGGACGATACAGCTCTGTATCATAGCGGTAGAAACAATAACTATCTGGCCTACAGCCTCCAAAGGCACTTAAACAAAGTGACCAAATGGTGTAACATGTGGAAGGTTAAAATCAACGCTGGCAAATGCCAAGCTATAATCCTCACAACCAAACATAAAGATCCAATCATAAACATGACCTACCAGGATCAGGAGCTACCATGGAAACGTGTCATAACGTACCTTGGGCTAAAGATGGACAAACATCTAACTTTCAGACATCATATAAGAGAGGCCAGAAACAAAGGCTCAGCCCTGCTCTACCAATTATACCCCTTGCTCAAGGGCAGGGGACTGTCAACAAATACTAAAATCAAAATTTGGAAAACCTCTATTCTCCCTGCAATATTGTATGGATCAGAAATTTATAGCATTGCAGCGGACTCCACATTAAAACAACTAGAAATAGTGCAAAACAAAACCTTCAGAGTCGTATCAAATGCACCATGGTACCAAAGCAATGAGGAAATCCGAGCTGCACTAGGGCTACCCTCATTCTACCATACCATCAGACAGAAGTCCATAAACTTCTATACATTAACAAACTCTTCACCATTTCCCCTCATCAGCTCCCTGGGTAGGCATGACCTCCCAGACCACAAGACACCTTTCACCACCATCACCCGCCAATTGAGGAACCATAACAAACCAAAAGCACCAACATCATCCTAACTTTTCATACAACCAACAACCATCATAACGTAGGGAAAGACTCCCCACCCAAATACTGACATTAAAGCCATTCCGAAGCAGTAGGAAAATCTCGTGAGTCAGAGCGCCAATAAGGGCGCTGGCACTCCAAACACAATTGGGTGTTTACACCCAGCCAATCATCCTCCTAGTTTAAGCACAAGCTCTTAGTACTAATTACTAATTACTAATTACTATGACCAGATGGCACTAAACATTTCTTGAGTTTTTGCTAATAAATTACTATTTTTCAGATACGAAACCTTTTTTGTTGTAATATCAATTGTATTGCATTAAGCACTGTACAGAAGGTAAACACAAGGCAAATAAAATTCCAACGGTACAAAAAGGAGAACAACTTACAGCATAAATTGCATGGAGGTATACAGTACAAGCAAACCACGGAAAATAAAGGAAAGATATGTATATAGTAAAATGAAGGGTAAGATACATACACAACTACAAAAATGAGGTAAAGGAATGACAAAGAAGCCACAGGTGAAGTATGTTATTGTTATGTAGATGAATAAGCATAGAAAAAGTGAATTAATATAAGAAAGCTAATAAATATGTATAATAATTAATATAAAGTGTATGCACTAATGAAGTTTTATTGAAGGTTGAGATATTTTCAGGTGATTAAAGAAGTATGGAGAAGATTGTATTTTTAATGTGATTTTGTCTCAGTGATATTGTGTGCATGTAACTAATGGACTTTAACCCTGTAACAAAGATTTTCAGATAACTGAGGAACCAATATGTGGATGTTTGTTTCAGTAATTACATTATGTAATAATCATTATACCAATTGAATGAAGTATCTTTGCAGGTATATCTCCACAACAGCTGATATTTTCTGACATCTTGACAACTTTGCAGGTATTTTACGTGGCAACAAAATGAGCTGCCAATAGTGTTTACTCAAAATTGCCTTTACTGTACAGGGTAGCAGCAGTTATAGCAACGATAAAAAATATTTCATTTATTAAATTGTATGCCATAGGCATCTGTCTTAACTAATGTACTTGAATTTGCCTTACCCTTTTTCAGGAATATGTACTTTGGCTATTTGCTACATTATACTTACTGATACAATATTTCCTTTGCTGTTCTGTTGTCATAGTAAATAAGCAGTCTATGATGTGCTAGCACTACGAATATGTTCATTCCTTCATATTCCCCATGACAAAGACAATGACAAAGACTGAATCCCTTGCCCCATTGACTCTTGACAGTATTTAGTACAGCTTGGTAGATTCAACTATGTAATTAACATTAGTACAATTGTTTATAATGGTGTTAAGCCTATTTGTAATACGTTATGAAGGCCTGGCCAATTCAATATAAAAATGTATGAAAATTTGGCGAAAATTTGTACCACCAAGGTGGATCACTATTGAAATTTATGTTAAGAAAAATGTGGTAATCCCACAGTGATTCAGTATACTTGTACATACCTATGTTCTCTAATATGTTGTGCTATGTGGATCATAAAACTTTGTCTTACATATGTAACATGAGACTTTCGGTATCTAACGGTATCTTTGGAACAAGTGAGGTTCCACAACACTGTACACATACTTGTAAGATAATCTTTTCATATGTAACTTTAGAATAGCATTCCTAGAAACTATCGGAGTATATAAGAACTATTTCCTCTGATTGTGATTACATACTTTATATTCGGTAATGTAACATGTACCTTACTAAGTTGTTGTTGATTAACAGACTGTAAAGAAAGCATGCGACAAATTTAAGTGCAAATAGCACGTGAGCCATTTCTGCTTGCCTAAACAAAAATGATATTTTTCCTATTTTGAGGATATATGTAAAATACCATAATGGACGTGTCTCTTCCAGCTGACGAGGGGCTACCACTATAAAATTTCTAATTTTGGCTATGATATATTTGTTTCATGTTTCTGGACACGCATGGGAGCTGGCACTGCGCACACGTAATCCGACAAAAAGTTGACCAGTTGCTATACTGGTTACGCTGATGGAACATGGAGAGCTGATTCTGAGGGGAAGGCTGTGGCAAAAAATTTCCACATTCCCGGTACCTGCTCAGCCACAAACTTGAGTATCTGTGGGTCAACACGGGAGAAGCTGGAGGTCAAGACATCCCATTCCCGGACCTTTGACCGCAGATGAGCATTCTATCCATCATGTCGTCAAAAATGTGATTAGTGTGCGTGTGTAAAATTGGTGATGCGTGTGACATTTAAGTGCCGCCATTCACGTAATTTCTCCCATTGCAAACGTTGTCCATAATAAAGTGTTCTCATAGGTTCTTTCCTTTCAAACAACCAGAAACATTTACGTGTTGTGCTGGTAGAACAGCCATATAAATTTTCATTTTTCATTTAATCATCATGTGCTGGCAGGACAGCCATATAAATTTTATTGTTCACTAAAATACATGATATGCTGGAACGACAGCCATGTAAATTGTCATTGATCCTCTAACCGTTCATGAACAGACTGTGTAACCATGTAGGAAGTATCTGCCAACCTTGTAGGCAAATCTTTTAATTCTTTTGTAAGTACTATGTAACTGTTAGGATATTTTTTGTGTTTTTCTTTACTGCTGAACAAACTTTGAATAATGATGTATATAAATGTAATCTTAATATAATTGTACGTAAATGTAACCCATTTCTATTGCATTTGATACTCAAGATGTACGGCATCAACTGACTTATGAACTTAAGAAAATTGAGCTAAACCCTCAATTGGTTTACTTATGTGAATTGTTTTACCACTGTTGAGCACTGATATACTAATCTTTGGTGTAAATCATGCCATAATGAACGAACTTTGTAAGCTTTATGTCACACTAGTATTCACATGTAAAGACCTATGAGAACTGAGATTCTTTCGGCTGTAGCCACTAAATATGTTTATGTACCTATACAGATGACTTTCGTTTTATATTGAATGTTAATTGAACTCTCTAATTAATCATTTTAAAGAATTATGTACAAACTTTGCGAACCTAATGGTTGTACAAATGGTTTGATGATGTGTTTTTTTCCTGTTTAAGAATTTCTTGGCTAGCTGATGCTATCTTGTCAGCATCATCCACCCCACAAATTTCTTTTCCCGTAGGGGAGGGGTGATGAAAGGAGTACGCAATATAATTTTCACATAATTTTTGCCTGTCATAGAGCATTGAGCATGTTTTGTTATAAAAAACCAAAGCTATAATTCTGCAGAAAACAAATTTATGTGTATTTTGTACCATTTCACTAATCGATATAACATACTGTACTCATTTTCGTATCTTTGCTGTCAACCAAAGACTTTGTTTTATCTTTGGAGTGCGTCTGGCTCTCACAGGTTGCGTTTAAAGAGTCGAGGTGTGACCTTCGTGTAGAGAGGAGTCGGTGTGTGACCTTCGTGCAGGATACTGTCGGGTTAGTCTGTCTGTGTGATAGACTCGAAGAGTAAAAATTCAGTTTTGAAGAGTAGCAGCCAAGTCTGTAGATCGAGAATTTTGTATGGAAATTTATGTCTCAAATAAGGTAAACTTGTACTTTTCTATTGTTATGCATGGTAGCCTGTATGTAGCCTATATTGTAGTTGGTTTGTCTTTTGCGTAATGAATACTGTTTAATTCAGCTCGCATTTATCATTTATCCCTGTGTCATTTTACCAGTTCCTCATTCCTTTCACCAATTTGAATTGCTATCCGTTCTGATCATTGTTTCTTATGATAAAGTTGCATAATTATTGTGTTTGTAAATTTGTATGCTAATTAGAACAGTTCAGTGTAGGCATTTTGTGATAATCAGTTGGTCTATTCATGAGAGCAGGAAGTAGTTTGTTCATAATTGCAGTAAAGATCATAGTTAAAGATTTTCCCAGTCTCAATGAAAGTTCAGATTGTTAAAGTAGTTAATGTTAGTAACAGTTAAGTTGATTTGTTTGATTAGAAGAGAAGTAGATCACGTAAAGAGATGAGTCATATTTGCAGTGTGTGATATTTGAAATCTTTACCAGATTTGTAGAACATTTTTTTATTACATCGAATCTGTATGGTAATTGTTGTACAAATAGCCACATTATCAAGTGCAGTAATCTTGATATCCAATTTATATCAAATATCTTTGTTTGGCATCCTGTTAATTCAAGTAGCAAAATTATCTCTGTAGTAACACTTTCTGTTCGCTCTCGCAGTCGAATTATACATGTATAGTCTGGCTACTAATATATGGTGCACGCTAACAGATCTGAACATTTCTTTTGCTCACATTGTTTTTCACACACGAGATTAATGTGTAGACCAATTACGAGTTTAATTACTGTTGACTTATTAACAACTGTACAATTTCCGTTGCGCATCAAACTAAACCACATTTACGTAAGAACATTGCATCCAATGTCAGTTGCAATTTATTCTAACAGGGCAAAGGAGGGTACTAAGTCTCATTGCTTAGTCAAATTATTTTGTTACCAAAACCACAACAGAACATTTATTTGCGAATTTTAGCGGGGACGGTCTCTTAACAAAAACAGTGACACGCTCGCCCCACAAATACATACTACTTTTCATTACAAAGAAACACACACTACTTTTAAGGTGCTGCCCCCTTTAAGCCCACGTGACCGAATGGGGGCGTTGTCCGGCTGTGAGACTCCTGAAGAAACATCAGAGTAATGCCTTTGGCTGTATTATTCACATTACCCTGAGAAGTCTTCCTTAGCTCTCCACAGCCAAATTGCATTGGAATCCTGCAGTGATTTGAGTTCCGGTTCAACCCCAGAGCAGCTCGCGTTGTCGGAGTGGACTGTTGCTAAAGACCATGGTAAATGTGTTTTGCATGTGTGCATAGAATAAGGTAGCAATTTTAATAATTTGTCCGTGAAGCTTAGAAGATGTAGGTTGCACATTCTCCTTCTTGTGGCCTGGGTGTTTGCCATAACTTACAAAATAATTTCTTTGCTGGGTGTGGCTGCGAGGTGGAGAGTATGTGTGCTCGAGTGCTGCGTAGAGGCCTGAAGAGTGTACTGGGTGAGCATGCTTCACGCCTAGGTTCCTTGGCTAAGTCTCATGTTGTCATTGCCGCAAGCGACCAAGCGTCTGTGTTAAGGGGAGTCAGGTGCGAGTTGGATTGCACGCGTGACTGCCTCGATGAAGGGGCCGATCAGATAACGGCAACACAACAGTTGCGTTGCGTTATGGTGTAACGCCAATGCTACGATTGGTTCCGGGTTCTAGGTTTCCCTAC
Organism: Locusta migratoria; assembly: GCA_026315105.1. NCBI lineage: Eukaryota > Metazoa > Arthropoda > Insecta > Orthoptera > Acrididae > Locusta > Locusta migratoria. Next base: position 435,380,094 of record CM048747.1, read on the forward strand.
CCCGTCTCACGCCCAGCGTTACTTGCCTTTTTGCCACTAGTGTACGAGAAGCTATATTTCCAGAGAAGGTCTCGTCTTTAACGGAACTGTAGAATATTGTGACTTTTGTTCCAGTAAGGTTGTTACCAATACTTGTGTTTTTCTTGGAAAAACCAAAAGTGTGGCTTTGCTGATAGTTGCGTAATTCTTTAGTTTAACTAATAGGTTTCTGAGAGTTGGGAGAGAGACTGTGGCAGCGTTCTCCTTTATATTACATCAGATATTTAATTCACATAATATTGCGGGGAACTGTTAAATTGGAGTTGAACCATGAAGGTGAACTATTGTATAATTGAAATTGTCATGTGAGAATTTAAGCTGTTTAAAATCGTTGCTGGTGTACATGTTTCTGAGATAGAACGTCTTCTTCGACGGTGATTGGTATTTTAAAAATGTAGTTTACTTAATATTTCCTGTGGGTTCTTCAAGGCTTTGTATGCCTCCTGAGAAAAGTCCTTTCAATATGCTAATTTGAGAATGGGTTTTGAAAACTTAGTCTATATTTTTATTTTTATTTATTTATTTTTGTGCATTCCTTAAAGGTACACATGGTTCTAGAGAGAAGATCATTCAATGGTTAAACTACTGAAAGTGTTCATGAAACGATTATCCGACCAGTCATACACTATTTTTCGTGTCGAAATTTCGCTTAACACATCATCTTCACCGAGCTAAGTGGCGCAGTGGTAATGCACTGGAATCGCATTCGAGAGGATGGTGGTTCAAATCTATCTCCTGCCATTCAGATTTCGGTTTTCCGTGATTACCCTAAACCACTCGACGCAAATGCCGGGATGGTTCCTTTCCATCCCCATCGTTACCCAAACTCTGAGCGTTAGCTCCGTCTCTAATGACGAAGCTGTCGATGGGACTTTAAACCCTAAGCTTCCTTTTTCTTAACATCATCTTTTTCTTCTTCATAAGAGGAATCTCCTGGCGAAGTTCTTCGTTGTGTTGAATAAATAAGATTTGTCCAGACACATCCAGCTCTCCATATGAAGAAAGGTCTGAAGTAGCACTATCGTCTTTTCAATAAACAACTAAATAAATGTGGGGGTAATGGATCTTACGACCCTCCTTAATTTTACTCGCTACACCACGTTTTGTCTGATGAAATGTACCGCCGCATCTGTAATTGATGCGTTAGTGTGTAATTGCCTCTGACTTCCAATCCAGGAAACACAGTCACTTATGAGCGAGAGGTCTAACGTAAGTCTGTCACTATGTTTTCGAAACAGGAACAACGGAGTTGGATCAACATTGAATGTGCCAGAGGTCATACAGCGTGACAGTGTTATCATGCGAATGAAGCGGCAACACTTTCTGTACAATCCACCCTCGTTTTGCACGACAATGCTCTGTTTCGTCGATGGGACTGGGAAGTAATGTACCATTCACCATACTCCCCGGGCTTAAGTCCTTGTCACTTGGATTTGATTCCGAAGATGAAGGAACCATTACGTTGTATTCGCTTCAGAACTGTTCCAGAGATTGTACATGCAGTACATCGCACCATCAACATAACAGGCTCTGCTAGCGTTATACAACGGTCTCTACACAACGCTGGTGACTTCTTTGAAGGAAAGTAGCTGGCGCGAACATTCGACGCTTTGTATCAGTTGTGAATAAATAGTTGCCACTATTTAAGTTCCTACCCTCGTCTATTCACCGGCGAAGCTCAAAATTTTTGCTGGGTCGGGATTCGAACTCGGATATCCGTCTTCCGGACAGGGGTTGTTTTAACAGTTTATTTATTTATATCTATTCATTGCGGTCGTGCATTGTCTTTATTCTTAGTGGATGGGTGATTCTTTGCTCAGTTTCTTTGTTACAGAAGGTGTCGAGTCCTCTGACTGAATGCGCTACCACTCTGACGTCAAATTAGGATATCGCCGCACACTTCCCGTACAGCCCAAAATCTGTACTTAACACACACTGCGATCGTAGTGCTACCAGCCCCGTTACTTCTTCTGGTTCGCAAATTTCACTTGTGTTCCTGCAAGTAACCGGGTGTATTTGTGCATTTACACAGAGATTATCATTTACCTGTTGTATATATATATATATATATATATACGAGCACTAAGGAATGGCAAAATTCAAAGGAGATTGAAAAACAAAAAAGGAAAATTCTGAGAAAAATTCACGGTGCAGTTTTTAAAGAAAATATCTGGTAAAAAAAACTCACGGAAGAACTATACAGACATCTGAAACAATCACGACACATATCAGAAGCGGAGAGCAAATATTTTCTTGCATATCGCCCGAATGAATGACACCAGACTAACTAAAAGAAAATTCAATATAATTTCTACATTGAAACTGGGTACATCTTAGTACAAAGAAACCATAGAAGACCTGAACACATTAAACATCTCTATAGAAGACATACAAGACCGCAAAACCTGTAGGGAAAAATCAGAAACCGAAAAGTCAAGTCACAACACAAAAACAAGAGACGAAAATGGACAGATGAACAAAAGAAGGTACAAAGTGAAAGACTGAAATGTGTTTGGGAAGAAAAAAAAAGAAGAAAGAAGACGGGAATAAAAGCTATATTTTTGTGCTTTTAGCGCCCTCCATAAGGGGAATGTACGCAAATAACCATTACAGATATGACATCTGTTTTTTCGGACATGTCCGATAGAACAGACAACGCAATTAGAAACTTACAAGTTGGTATGTTATCAAGATAAAAGTAACGGCGTAGACTTCGTGGGATAACTAAGGCAGCAGGCATTAGTAGTGTTAGGGAGAGGAGGCAGGTAAGATGCAGGCAGGTGTGGTGGGTGGTCTGGTGGCTGGCTGGTGGGTCGGTGTTTGGCCACTCTGGGTTTTTACGGCGCCGGCGCCGGCGACCAGGCAGGCAGCAGGCGGCGGGCGGCGGCGCAGATAGCGGGTGCATTATTCATGCGTCACGCCAGCAGCGCTTTCACCGCGCCTCCCAGCACCACCCCATCCCCAGTCCCACCGCGGAGGCGTCTGAGCACCAGGGCACCGCCACATTTGTGCTCCGCTTATAGCTCGCCTCTACACACGGTTCCATCACCGTTGACGCCATCTGTTCTTTAATAGTACTGAATCTTCGCATATATGTTGTAATGATAGTGTCCAGTAGGTGAGACTGAATGTACGGCCCTATGGCTGATTTGCGCGGGGTTCACCAGCCTTACGGTACCATTACGAATATAAATATGAATCACTCGATTCTATTAGGTAATTAGCGATACAAAATTACTAGGTTTCAATCTTACAAGGAAAGTACTTGGGCTCGAATAAATACATATATACACCAAAATCGTATGAGAGATAATGTAAAGATCCCTTATTGCACTAGTGATATTCCCGCATCGGCAAAAATCTGCAGTCGACCGTTAGAAGCCTCTGCGTGTGCCATGCCGCATTGCATCTTGACCTGTCGGTTCGCCAGTAGGGACGGTGCAGTGTGCCTACGAAGTTGCGTTTTGTGATGTTGTTTGTGTGGTGAAGCGTCAGATGGGGTGGCGATTACTAATCAATCCTGCTAATGTATTGCGATTAGTTGAGATGAATTTGCGAAGAACCCTTCTTCGTGAAGATGGTATTAGTGTAGAAGATGAATCATTTGCAGGCTTTCTCGTATCTGTTATGGTACAGAAATATGTGCATAAGTTAGATACTGTTGTTACAAACTCATGATAATAGGGATGATAATAACGAACAACTTATTGCAAGCGGTAGTGCTACGGTAAGTGCAGGAAGAGGCGATGGAAGCAGTGGCAGTGAATACCAACAGTCTTTCTGGAAGAAGGTTAAAGTTGCAACTATCATCAGGGCTTTTGATGGCAATTCGCAAGAGAACATGTACGATGATTGTTACATAAGTTATAGTTAAAATATCTGCATTGCGTATGGCGTCTACAATTACATCTACAGTGCTATCTAGAACATGGTTGCAGAGCTTTGCAGAAAAACGACACCCACTAGCACATTGAGGTGTACGTAGAGAATCTGTAACCAAACCTTCATACAGATATGTTTGTTCGAGCCCATGTACTTTCCTTGTTAGACCATTTGTTATCACTAGGGATAGCTGGAATTCCTAATGCTAATAAATAAGAAATCTGAGGAGTCAATGTTCAACATAGTAATTTAATTATAAAGAGAGGACGGTGCTAAAGTGCAGGATTGAATTATGATACAAAAGTAATGGATTTCTAACAAGGATGACATAACCACTACCTATTACGAAAAATGTTTGATACTGATGACGCTTCAATTGTTGTAAAGGAAATTAAAAATCACTATCCAACTCGCTAGGGAATACAACTAGGAGCTCGAAAACACAGCCATCTAGTGGAAGGTAAATTTATCTTTAACTACGCTATAACACATGTAATGTGCGTATATCACCAATTTCCAATACTGCTCTGATAAGAGGAATGGCGGTTGGCCACCGTGGATGGGTCGGTTCGATGTGAAGCTGTGAGACGACGGCTACACAGTGAACGAAGTACTTCGTTAAAAAAATCTCCAAATTTGAAGTCACTCAAGTATCAAAAATGTACTCGCAAACTGCTTTCTCATTGGCCAGGAGCAGAAGAGACGCTCAGATTTGTAATCTTGTAAATAGGTGCTTCTAAATGCAACTACAATGCACTGAAATAATAATTTTGTTTCTGTGTTCACAGAGAAACAAATAGGAATACTTCAAGCAATGCAGTCTGCACTTTCAACTAATTGTGAGTTAAGTCACTGGAGACTTTACCAGCAACTGCCCACCTGCATCCTAGCACCACGAGCTCAATCCTCGACTCACTTTTCAGAAAGCCTGTAGGCTCTCCAGATCGTTTTCTCAAGAGCCAATCACGGCTATAGCTTCAAATGTCTCTCCCCAATCATTACGTCTTTCCAAACATCTTTCCTACGAAAAACAAACTTCTAGAGGCTTCTAGAAGTTTCCAAAATATTTCGACCGTTTGGCGGTAGAAATCACCTCCAATCGTATGTCTCCCACAAGTTTTGGCGCAAAGCGGCATCGGCGATGGGCCGGTCACTAACTTGTGACCTCGCACCGGCGGGTCAACGTCGCAGCCTTCGTGATACCGTTCGACCCCCTCACCGCTTGCCGGCCTTTCTCACTGACTTGGCTGTCTTCCCGTTTCCAACCAAGAAAAGTACTGCATGCCAATATATTTAGTATTAAATGTTGCCTACCAGCATCAACCGGTTTTTTTCAGTGACCTAGTCAACATTAATATTCCCACTCTTTCTACTTATTTTTGATTTCAGATTATTCGGAATCAATTTGATACCAGTAATTACATTATACATCAATGAACGTTATTAACTATTAATACGTAAACATAGCATGTAAGGTGGTGAAATGTTCAAATGTTTGTCAAGCATAAGGGACTTTAATGCGGAGTCATCAGTCCCTAAACTAACAAACTACATATTAAGTTATACTAAACACAGCACAAACATCATGCCCAAGGGGGGGATTAGAATCCTCGACGGGAAGAGGCCTCGCGCATAAGACCATAGTGCCCCAATGCGCTCGGCCGCTGCTCCATGGCTAAGGTGGTGAAATTTGCTACCGCCTTACATAACACCCCCCCTCCCCCATCAAATAACGTATTTTCTGCTACGATCAGGCAACAGTTGTGGTGTTAAGTGATCATGCAGAAAATTTAACCGCAATGATGAGACTGGTCTTCTCCTTGGTTGTGTCAACCTATTCACACGCATAACCTGGTTTGGAATATCCATGAAATTAATTATGTATTCATGTCCGTCGTCATTATATACTTTCATGTCACCTCTTGAGGAAGAAAATGTGGTTCATTGATATCTCATACAATGTTTCTATCCAAATGACTCAGGACCATTCACGTTAAAATCACAATATTACTATAAGCAGTATCACGAAATGATATTAAAGAGTATTGACTTTCAAATAAAAACATAATTTTTACAAATGTTCAAATGCTTGTAGAGCGTTTGGTGCTTAACTACGGGGTGTTCAAAAATGTTCAAATGTTTGTAAGTCTTATGGGACTTAACTACGGGGTGATCAGTCCCTAAACGTACAAATTACTTATGAACTAGCTTACACTAAAGATGGCACAAACATCCATGCCCGAGGGGGGATTCGAACCCCCGACCGTAGTGACCGTGCAGACCGTGACTGAAGCGCCTCAGTCCCCTCGGCCACCGCGGCCGGCTTATAATGTTTCTTTCACACTGTACATACATGACTTCAACTACCGGTGGTCTGCATTTAATATAACTAAGGATTCCGACACACGAAGGCCAAAACATAAAAGAAAAAACATTGATTGATATTCAAGTAAATTTAAACACACAAGAATCAATGCTGATGTCTTACAAGAGCATATACATAATAAAATTCACATTACTTACATTGTAGAAGAACATAATAATACAATAACAATTGGACATAATAAAAACATAATGTTACTTGTGATCTGCATTTAGTTACTTTTTTTATCGTTAAAGGAAGAAGGATCACATGCAAAGAGAGCAAAAAGTTAACACTTTAATGAATGAGGGACAATTGTCTCTATATGACTGTGGAAGCAGAGTTAGCTTCTGGGAAAGGCAGAGAACATTTAATGGACGACATTGTGTTTGCGCACTGCATAACACGTCTTGTGTAGTCTTGGACACTAGGGCTTACCAGCCCCTAACATGGGTTAGTGTAGTTGTTGTCTCGGCGGATGTGAGCGACTTACGCCTGTTCGATTACCCTAAGGCTCTAAAAGTGGCTGTCAGATAAACCCATTGTTGGACCGCTCCGTGCTGTTTTTGCTCAGGGACGGGTGCGTCGTTAAGTGACCACGGGCACTCATTCACACAATGCCGGCTGCTGTCCCGAGACCCGACCCTCGCCTCTATTCTAAGCGTGCCGCTCGCCCCAGTGTAGTGGCGCTTCCTCATTATCAAGTCTCTCTCTATGAAGTACTAGCATAACGCATGCGTAGGCTGGTTGATCTGCAACAGTTGTTTCTCCCTTTTAACCCTAGAACGGTCGGCCGAAAAATAGTTTCAGGAACGGTCGGGCTGGGTCTGAGGGACCCAACAATTAAAATTCTTATGACAAGTGCCAAAACAGTGTATTTACATCAAATGACGAGTTTTTATATTATTTAGGTCCTACCAAATGCTGTAGGGACATTATTTTAACGTTCTGAATTTCACAATTGCTGTAAAATAAAAAAATAAAAGTAGGAAATATACTTCTTTGTAGTAATAAATGTAACCACACTAGAAGTACAAGTAAATTGGATTGAAATACAATTATAAATGAGAATAATTTGTAGAACTGAGAAGCAGACTTGTTGAATTTATGTTATATAAATCGAAATGTGCATATAATGAATAGTTTGTGTCATATAGTCCTCTCAAGTCGTCACTTTTTCTAACAGACGACACAAACCATTTCTGCATGCGCCAAGCACAACTATATTTTGCAAATTTTACAGAAGTATTTCGTTTTGCTGTCCTTCCACTTATAGCATCTTCCCCTTCATCCCCACTTATTTCACAATTGCTATCATGATCACTGCTTATTTCGAAGTCTGGATCCGCGTCAGAATCGTCAATTTCATTATCATCATCGTATAAAATGTTGAAAATTTCACAGTATGAAACACTTTCTCTTGAAATTTTATATTTTAAATCATTGGCATCAGAAATAGTTCGCAAAGTCATTTGAAACTGGATGAAACACCAAATACACCCGCACTGGTAGAATTCAATAACGTAAACGGTCGGGCTGGGTCTGACAGACCCTCCCGATTTTTAGAGAACTGCCGAACATTGTATAAACGATTTAAAACCTTATTCATGATGTTAACGGTTTCTCTAGCATGTTTCAGGAAGCTAGCAGAGCGCTCTAGTCAGATCAGCGACTATAAGCATATAAATTCGTTAAAATAGAAACTAGTAGGTCTCACAGACCCAGCCCGACCGTTCTAGGGTTAATATAAATTTTTATAGGTACAGCTTAAGTACTATCATAATGAAATGTTCGATAATAATCGTAGCCGCGGTAGAATGGCTGTGCGTATTGAGGCGCCATGCTGCGGTGCACACTGCTGTTCGGCGTCCGGGGTTCGATTTGTAAGCCTTAGGGACTGATGACCACGTAGTTAAGTCTCTCAATACAAACATTTGAACATTTGATTTTACTACTTGTAACCCTCTATAGCACCCCTTAATAGTTGAATTTAGAAAAATATCCCAACATTACTCGTTTAAATTCCAACCAAGTATGGAAATAATTTTGTAATTATGGGTTCAAAATTGGCTTAGTAGCTATGTAGTTCCAAAAAATGTTTCACCTCCTATTCACCCCCTAAATGATTAATTTCCTGAAAATACCGCAACACGTGTCTTTATTTCTGACCAAAAAATCATGTACCAATTTATGTGTTTGTATCTTCCAAACTGCCTTAATAGCAAAGCTTTTCGAAAAAATCCGCTCTCCAATTTACCGCCCTTGATGGTTGAATTTCCAAAAATACCGAAACACGTATTTTTTAAATTCTAACGAACAATTCAAATATCAATTTTTGCAGCTCTAGCTTAAAAATTGTCCTAATAACAACGTGTTTTCAAAAAGAATTTTTGGTCTCCTATTTTACCCTCTTGTTGAAGTTCCAAAAATACTGAAACACGTGCTTTTTTTTTCTTTTTTTTCTCCTGACCAATATTCCATATCCGAAGTTTCGTAGTTGTAGCTTAAAATTAGAGTTAACGGCAACATATTTTTGAAAATCAATTTTTACAAATTCAACCAAAAAGACGGTAAAGTAGAGATACTTTACACCCTTTTGGGTTGAATTTGAAAAAAATGCCGAAACGCGTGTTTTTTTATTCGAAACGTGAATTAAAATACGAAATTTTGTAGTTCTAGCTTCAAAATTGCCTAAATAGCAACGTATTTTCAAAAAATGATTCATTCCCTATTTCACCCACTTCTTAAATGACACCTACAGAGTAAGATCAACACCTACAAATTTCAAGTTTCCATCTTCAGTGGTTTGGGCTGGGCAATGATGAGTCAGTCAGTCAGCCAATCAGTCAATCAGTCAGTCTATATATAAAAATATATTAGTATACGAATCTATCTATGAGATGTACATTATTGTAAGGAATATTTACATACCAGACAAATATTAAGCAATTTGTGTGCAAAACCAAGCACCACAATGATGATAAATGCTTTGGAATTACTAACAAATTGATACAAAACGTGCTGAAAGTAATATTAGTTACCGAAAAGTACTCAAATATTTTTTAAACGAATTTATCGTTACAGTTGCGAATTGCAGGTTTCTGTACAAGAATGGCAACTAAAACATAACTGAGTAATCTTAATTGCTATACTAAGTAAGAGTTCTTAGAATTATGTTTGCTGGCAAAAGAATTTCAATGATGTATTAACGGATATACTTTTAAACAAAAATGTGATTTCTACTAAGAGCTGCAAAAGAACACAAGTATTGCTATTTCGGTAATGTTTGTTTGTTTAGATTGAAATCATGCAGCGACTGAATTTCAATTACTTACACTCTTCAGATTCACTTTCCTTTAGTCTGTCCTTATCCTTCATCTGAAATTTGTGCATGAACTAAAGCTTTCTTTTACCTGTAGAACAGGAAACACATTAATAACAAGAATACACATCTTATAATTGCGCTGGGATAATGTGTCATAGCTCCAGCTACCAAAAGATGTTTAATATGCCTTGAGTATCTATCACTCATGCACATTGCACTAATCCCTTTAACTCCATAAATTATTCCCATTCTATTTCCTATAGGTTGTCTTTGGCTTGTCCAGCAGGGAGATCAAACCTCAATAAACAGGAAACTAATAAGCCATACCGACTTCCTCTCAAAGTATATCAAACTAATTAGCCAGTCACGGACTGCGGTGCAGAAGGGCGCCGGTTCAATCCAGCCCAACGGAAAAAATGTATTTCTTTGTAATTTACAATTCCAGAAGGTTCTACATCTTTCTTGTGTACACTTGTGAATTCTACTTGTTTCTTATGTTAACTATTCTTCTAATTTCTGGTAAATTCTGTCTGTGTATAAATAGCAGAGCACTCTGCCTGAGAGGCAGTCAGTGCTGCATGTTTGTTGAGTTCGTAATAAACGTGCTTTCAGTATAAGTGTTTAGTTGCCTTCGAAGTCAAGCCTGCTTCCATTTCAACGCGACATTGTTTGGTGCAGGCGCCGGGTACACTGTGCAACAGCTGCATCACCGTGGCTCCGATTAGGCAACGTAAAAGCCGTCGCTTACACCGACTGGAACCGGAATACAAGGGGTACATCCTTCCAAAAGTCCGTATTATCAGAAGAACGATGGAGACGAAACCAGCAATAAGCCAGCTGCACATCAGACACCCGTCGGTGTTCTCTGGAGATGCTGGACAGGACCCCAACAAATGGCTAAAAGGGTTCGACCGAGTCGCCATGTATAACAGGTGGGATCATACGATGTGCTTGGCCAACGTTAATTTGTACCTCGACGGAACAGCCAAGCAATGGTTCGAAAACTACAAAGACAAGTTGAATGACTGGGAGACGTTCCAGGAGGAACTTAAAAGGACGTTTGGAGACCGCCAGCGATAAATCCGCTCGGCGGAAGAACAAGAACCGGGCCCAACGACATGGCGAGCTGACACAATCGTACATACAGAATGTTTTGGCTCTGTGTAACATAGTGAATCCGAATGACTGAGGCCGACAAAATCACGCACCTGATGAAAGGCACTGCAGAAGACATGTACCAAGCCCTTCTGATAAAAGACGTTGCTACGAAAGAAGAGTTCATCAAGTGGTGCCAACGTATTGAAGAGATGCAACAAAGGAGAGTTGGACGCAAGGAGTATGACCGACTCCCGGATGTAGTCCCTATGGCCGTTGTGGAAGACCAGCATGACTTCGCTTCTCTCATACGACAAATTGTGATAGAAGAATTACAACAATTTACGGCAGGCGGGACTATTAGACCGAGCGAGCATCAGATTATGGCCATGAATGTAAGCCCTGTAAGTCACGAGGGAGCCGACGCCGCTGAGGAAGAGGTATTAACTCCTGTTTGCCCCGCCAGACGCACCCGACTTGAAGAATTGCGTCGCCCTGCTATGACTTATGCTGCATCCGCCTAACGGCAGCCTATGAACCGACCGACGCGGCAACAACCAATTCCACCGGCAACTATGACGCCGCGCAGAAGAACAGATGTCTGGAGGACAGAAGACAACACACCACTCTGTTTCCACTGTGGGCGCCCTGGACATGTCGTACGCTACTGCAGAGAAAGAAGGCGAGTACTCGACGATTATTTTGCCGCAAGACGTCAGCTATCAGAGCAGTTCTATCCCAGGCAATCACCTGCTGATGAGTTCAGTCGACCTATGGGAAGAAGCCGATCGCCGTACCCTAGACGAGGTCGCTCCCCGACGCGCCGCAGTCGTTCACCGTCGCCGTACAGAGGTACCAGCCGCTCCCCTAGCCGTTGCGCCCAGGAAAACTAAGCGAGGCGACCATCTACGGAGGTGAGGCCGCCGCAGATGAAAATCCTCCATGGACGACAGTCGCTAAGATGTCGGAAAATCTCATCGACGTCATAATCGATGGCCAACCTGTCCGGAAACTTGTTGATTCAGGAGCGTCTTTTTCTGTACTGTCGGATAATTACCGCCGCACACTAAAGAAGACAATGTTCTGTGATAAGGGGGAAACTGTGCTGTAGGTCGCGAATGGAAAGTACGTCAATCCAGCAGGAACTTGTGTCGCAAGAATAACCATGAACAACAGGACCCAGCCGTTTGAATTTGTCGTGTTAACAGAATGTAGTCGCAATGTCATCCTCGGATGGGACTTCCTTCAGGCATCCCAAGCTATCATTGACTGTGGAAGATCAAATTGAAGAAGTTGTTTCGCCGGATGCACGTAATATAGAATTATCTGGAAGGTTATTCGTCGTTGACAATGTGACGATACCGCCATCGACAATGAGAAGAGTTGCAGTCACAAACACAGATGACTGATTAAACTGTGAAGCATCATAAGCAATACCGGCGGTCAAGGAGAGATTTGGATCACAAATTGTCACGAGCAGTCACAACTTATCCCCAATGGAACGTGTAGAGTGTCGCCAGCTGAAAGCCGGATAATTCAGGAGGAAGTAGAGAAGATGTTGAGAGATGACATTATTCAACCTTCGGAGAAACCTTGGTCGTCTCCGGTGGTCCTCGTAAAGAAGGTGGATGGCACGTGGCGATTCTGTGTCGACTATCGGCGGCTGAACAGAATCACAAAGAAAGATGTCTACTCATTGCCGTGCATTGACTACACCTTAGACTACTTGAAAGGAGCTACATACTCCTCAACTATGGACATGCAGACAGGTTACTGGCAAATCGAGGTTGACGAGGCTGACAGGGAGAAGACGGCTTTTATTACACCTGACAGCCTCTATGAATTTAACGTAATGCCATTTGGATTATGAAATGCTCCAGCCACATTCGAACGCATGATGGAAAACTTGCTTCGCCACCTTAAGTGGACGACGTGTCTCTGCTATTTAGATTACATTGTCGTTTTCTCGAAAACATTTGAAGAACATCTGAGTCGCCTGTCAACTGTGTTGAAGTGTGTGCAGAATGCAGGTCTCTGCCTCAATCCAAAGAAGTGCCTCTTCGTCGCCAAAGAGATAAAAATCCTGGGGCACCTAGTCAACGGAGATGGTGTCCGTCCTGATCCAGATAAAGTGAGGGCAGTCACAGAATTTCCAACTCCTCAGCACATTCGTGATGTGAGAAGTTTTCTTGGGCTGTGCTCATACTACCAACGTTTCATAAAAGGATTTTGTAACAAGGCACGTCCATTACAAGAACTTCTGCAGGGAGACGACAAATTTTACTGGGATGAGACAAAAGAAAGAGCTTTCCGGGCACTTAAGGAGGCTCTAACTTCCGCACCAGTGCTAGCCTTGTACGACGAGAATGCAGAAACGGAACTTCACACAGACGCCAGTGGTTATGGGATTGGTGCAGTGCTTGTACAAGTTCAGGAAGGTGCTGAAAAAGTGATAGCCTATCGTCAAGAGTACTCTCAAAGTCCGAGATAAACTACACTACAACTGAAAAAGAATGTCTCGCAGTTATCTGGGCTATCAACAAGTTCCGGCCGTATATATTCGGCAAACCATTCACCGTCGTGACAGACCACTATTCTTTGTGTTGGCTGACTAGCTTGAAGGATCCATCAGGACCACTAGCAAGATGGACCCTAAGACTCCAAGAGTACGATGTCACAGTGGTTTTCAAGAACGGGCGCAAACACAAGGATGCCGAGTGCCTTTCGAGGAATCCATTACTGGAACACAACAGCATTAACGAAATTTCAGCTCTCACTAAATTAGATGACGTATCAGCTGAACAGAGGGAAGTCCCAGCACTATTAAAAACGATAGAGGCCTTGAAGAAAGGAGAACCGACCAATGGAGAGTTACAACTTATAAACGGAACATTGTATAAGAGCAACTACGATCCACTGGGCCCCAAATGGCTACTGGTTGTTCCAGATCATTCCCAGCCAGCTATTATCAAATATTTCCACAATGCTCCAATATCCGGTCATCTGGGATTCGTGAAGACCCTGGACAGAATCAGACGCAGGTATTACTGGAAAGGTCTCTACCGATCTGTCAAGCAGTACGTGAGTCACTGTAAAGATGCCAGTGCCAGTGCCAGTGCCAAACGATTGGTTTTTCGAAAAAAAATAGTATTCCCTACACAACATTCATATTTTTTCGTGTAGAATAAGATTATGGAGCAAAATTGGGGTTACCATTTAAAAAATTGAACTTAACCGTGGTTTGACCTTGAAAACAGAGTTCAAGGTCATTTCGTGGTAACCATTCCATAACCCCTTCAAACTGTACAAATTATACTAGAGACATTTTTTCAGAAGTCTGTGTTTCCAAAGATATTGCTTGGAATAGTTTGAAATGGACACCCTGTAATTTGCCGCTCAAATTGCAGGTAATTTTAGAAACTCCACTCTATTTTAAGTGTGGGTTTTTGTCTTTACTGCTGAACAAAATGTGGGCAAAAGTTTTTCTTTTATAAAATGCCGGAGTTTATTTCCTAAATTTCAGTTTGTCATCAAGTACCAGTGATGCCTTAGCTACATATAGCAAGGGGCTATTTTTATTAGCGTGACATGATATCTGGCGAGAATAAAGTAGATCTGTTACTCTCTATCTCTTTTTCTCGGTAAGTATGATGTCAATTAGGGATGTGTTGTAGAACCTGTATGCCACTTCTTTAATTGTTTTGAGTTTATTTTCAGAATCTGACTTGGGTTTTGTCATAAATAGAGGCTGCATTTTTATGTGCCATGGGATGTTGGGTACTGGCTGGCATTATTGCTTCTGTATTAGTTGCCTTTCTATATATCTTATTAATAAAGTGCTTTTGTGTACTGATGTCAATGGTAAGGTCCAAAAAGTTGATGGTGCTATTGTAAACTTGCTTTTCTTGTGTTGAAAATGTAGATTAAGGAAAAATTGATGTAACTTTCTGGTGGTGCCTGTCGACGAACATAGTATATCATCTGCATTCCTTATCCAGTAGTAAATTTTAGAACTGAGGGACTCTTTATCCAAAACAAGTTGTTCAAAGTTATCCATTAATATTTCAGCTAATAATGGGCTCAGAGGGGATCCCATAGACAACCCATCTGAATGTAAAGAGAGTATTGGAACTGGAAATAGTTTTGTTTTAAGCTTTTATCTGTTGCCAGACTTATATCTTTTTTTCCTGTGTAATTTCCATGTCCGTCCACTGTGAAATATCGGAGAACAGGCTACTCATATCAAATGAGACTAGCTTAGCAATGGGTGGAATCGAAAAATCTTCTAGTTTTTTTTTCGTAATGTGAGTTAGGTATTCCAAAGTTTGATTGAAATTTGGGTTTTATCATACAGCAATAGTTACAACCGATCCGTAATTGACAAAATACTTACCAAGAAAAGGAGAAAAACAGTAACAGCACTTCTTTATCCTCCACAGAAATCATTATGCCACACAAATAAAAAAAAATAGGCCTCCGTTCTATATGTAGGTTAAGACATCAAAGATACTTGCTGGAAAATTGATTTCTAGGAAATATACTCCAGCAATTTACACCAGAAATACTTTTGCCCACATTTTGTTCAACAGTAAAGACAAAATCCCATCCTTACAACAGAGTAATGTTCATAAAATTATCTGCAATCCCTGTGGCAGATTATGTGTAGGTCAATCAGGTATGGTTATAACAGCTATACTGTCCGAGCCTGAAAGAAACTGGACACTTAAAAAATATTCTGCCTTTGCTGAGCGTGCTCTGAATGAATGTCTTTCTTATGACAGCAGCGGAAGATGGCATAATGGGCGTATGATGCGTAATCCATCAAAATGAGAGTGTGCCACTGTAAACAGTTTGGTGATAGCCACTTTGTAATGAGATTGAATAACAAAACGTTAACAACAACGATGGGTCAGGCGTACATGCCTATGCTAAGATCAGAAGATGAGAAGGTGGAGAAAGTATACGTGGATGTAGAAAGAGTAATCCGGAAAGGGAAAGAGATTAATAGCTAATAATAATGGGAGACTGGACAGCAGTTGAAGGAATTAAAGCACGGATTGTTGGAGAACGTGGGACAGGCAATGGAAATGAGAAGGGAGAAGTGGGATATTTCAGTTCTGTTATAAATTTCAGATGAAAATAATGAGTAAACTGTTGAAGCATTACATCAGAGGAACGTATACTTGGAAAAGACGTGGCGACACATGAAGTTTCCAAATCGACTCTCATCTGAGAATCTTTTAGATGATTATCAGTTTTTGTTTAGGTAAGGTAAAGGTATCAGATACGTGTTTTGGACATTGCACCTGATATAGAAGACTGAAGTCAAGACACTTTCATAATGTTTGACTATTTTGGACAATGTAAGACTACGAAAGATGTTGCACAGTCTGAAGTAACTAAAATATATGGGCAATATATAATGAGTGCAAGGAACAAGGGGAGACTAATTCGGCGAAAGAATGTAAGACAAAAATGCACTCTTTCGTTCCTAATGTTCAGTATATATGTCCAAGAAATAAAAGTGGTATCAAAATTCACGATGAAAGTATATTCAGTGATGACAATCGCCGATGATATTGCTATCCTCAATGAAGGGGAAGAACAATAGTAGGATCTGTTAACTGTCTGCAGCGTACCACTGATTTTGTAGAGTATGGCTTGTAAGTAAACACAGAAGCATCAGAAACGACAGTAGTGAAAAACTTACCGTAGGAGTTACTGCTGAGAAGGACTAAGTGGACTGGCATACGCAAAGAAAACAGCCATGGCCGAAAGAAGTCTGCTGCATCCAACATGGAACATAATTTCGGAAGATTAAATTTCTGAAAACATACGTTTGGAGCACAGCTTTGTACGTAGCTGAAACGTCTAGAAGAGGAAAACAAGAGAAGAAGAAAATCGAAGCATTTGTTGTGTGTTGTGACAGAATTATGCTGAAAGTTAGGTGGACTGTTATGATAACGAGTGAGAATTTTTTGCTTATAGTCATTCAAGCAACGAAGACATGGAAAACAATGAAGAGAAGACGAGTAAGGATGATAGAAAAATTATGCATCAGGGATTAACCGGCATGTTATTTGTAGGTGCTTTATAGGTACATAATTAAGCAAGTGGGGCGGCAGTAAAATTACGGGCAGAAAAAAAATTCTTTAATCTAGATATACCGCTGTTCCAAAGAAATAAACAATAGATTCTAAGTATTAAAGACGCAGCATAAATCGATGGACGGCTTTGAACTCACTGTTTTCAAGTAGAGCTAACTGAAAGTTTTTGATTATAAGGATCGGGGTTTGATCACAGATTGTTACTAATCACTACATCGGACAGAACTCTCATCCACCCATTCACGTCTTAACAGCTACGCGATTTTATCTCAACACTTCTGCACGCAGGACTTTATATTATTGAAGTTCATGTAGTTTTTGTGCTGTTTGTGTATTATGTTTTATCTATACGCACAATTATTTATTGAGATACCAACCGGCTTTAGGCATAAGCCATCATCAGGTAACAACTGAATGTCGCTAATATTTCTTCACAGATGTGCGACTTACAAAGATTTTATTATATTACAAAAGATACAAATTCACATGTTCAAAGGAAAGTGTTACATTTTCTTATGGCACGGAATTACATTTACTAAGTATAAAAATATGTGAAAAGGTGATATTTTTGAGTTCTGTCAAGTACCGACGGAGAATTCAGTTAATGTTAATATGCTATATTTCGATGTATTACTTCAGAAGTCCATTACATTTATAGTTTCATGCTAAGTACCTAGGAATAACAACTAAGAACAGCTTAAATTGGAAACAACAAACAGAAAATATTGTAGGGAAATCAAACCAAAGGCTACATTTTATTGAGAGAACACTTACAACATGTAATAGTTCAACTAAAGGAACTACCTATGCTACACATATGCGTACTAATTTGGAGAATTGCTGCGATCTTCAGGATACCCATCAAGTGGGACTGAAGGGTGATGTAGAGAAAGTTAAGTGTAGGGCAGCTAGTTTTGTATTATCGCCATACAGGGGAGAGAGTTTCACAGACATGATGCTCAAGTTGAGGTGTAAATCATTAAAAGAAAGGCTTTAATGTTTGTGGTGAGATTTATCTCGAAATTTTCTTTCATCAACTTTGTCTTCTGATGCGAACATATTTTGTCAACATCCACCTACATAGGAAGAGATTATCATCCTAATAAAACGAGAGAAATCAAATCGAAAACGGAAAGATTTATGTGTACCTTCATCCCGCGCGGTATTAACCAATGGAACGGTAGAGAAATATCATAGAAGTGGTTAGACGAACCCTCTGCCATGCACTTAACTCCCGTTTATGTAGAAGTGGATGTAGAATAAACTTCCCCAGAAAAGTCGTTTGCAAAGTTACATCGTTTCTGTACTGCTGAAGATTTTCCTCGGCGCTCCGTTTACTCGTCCGTGTCTAGGAAAATATCAAATTCTAAATGATGAATATCCTCAAGACCAGTTTCCTGCTTTGTGTATCCATTTTGATTTCATAGATGTTGGGACGATGACGTTTTATTATTGTTATGAGTTAAGAACCCTCAGCCGTTAATTTTCTGATTTTATTGACTAGTTTCGAGCATACACTATTCTCCTCTTCAAACCCTGTATCAGACAATAACAACAGTTAACAACAACGTAGATATTTGATATAAAATATTAAGTTACAAACTGACATCTGTTGAATGTAATGAAATAACTAGAAATATTAATATTGGTCAAAGTGTGTGGGTAAAATATATAATACAGGACTTGCATAGTTACTATGAAAGTAACGATCTCAAATAATCGTCATTACAATTGATTGAGTGGCGTTTTAGATAACTGAACTAAATGATTATTGTATGGTGAAAGACATTTGTAAATTACTCCAATAACAAGTAGATACTAATTAAATAGCGGATATAAAATGACTCATTAACTATACTCGTCATTAAAATGTATTGAGTGGTATCTATAATAGCATTTCAGGTAACTTAACAAAATGCTAATTGTACAGTGAAATTCATTTATAAGTTATTGAGACAACAAGCAGAGACTAATTACACAATGAATATAAAATAAGTATTTACTTGTAATCCACGTAGCAACTGTTGTCAAAAAGCTGACAGATTTTCAGAGTAATAAAAGCAATAAACGTAATGAAACTTCCTGGCAGATTAAAATTGTGTGCCGGAACCGGGACTCGAACCTGGGACCTTTGCCTTTCGCGGGCAAGCGCTCTACCACTGAGCTACCCCGACACGACTCACGATGCCGCCCCACAACTTTACTTCCGCCAGTACCTCGCCTCCTACTTTCCAAACTTCACAGAAGCTCTCCTGCGAAACTTGCAAGACTAGCACTCCTGGAAGAAAGGATATGGTGGAGACATGGCTTAGCCACAGCCTAGGGGATGTTTCCAGAATGAAACTTTCACTCTGCAACGGAGTGTGCGCTGATATGAAACTTCCTGGCAGATTAAAATTGTGTGCTAGTCTTGTAAGTTTCGCAGGAGAGCTTCTGTGAAGTTTGGAAAGTAGGAGGCGAGGTACTGGCGGAAGTAAAGTTGTGGGGCGGCATCGTGAGTCGTGTCGGGGTAGCTCAGTGGTAGAGCGCTTGCCCGCGAAAGGCAAAGGTCCCAGGTTCGAGTCCCGGTTCCGGCACACAATTTTAATCTGCCAGGAAGTTTCATATCAGCGCACACTCCGATGCAGAGTGAAAGTTTCATTCAATAAACGTAATGGTTTGCTTATGGCATATGCACTAGTGTGGTAAAATGGATAGGTTTTAGGTTAACTTTGTTAATTCCTAGACATGTTCATTATGTTTTGTAGATGATTCTGGTATACATATGTACGTTTCAGATCGTTAGACTAGTGATTGATGTTGATAGAACACATGTGGAGCCACACCATTTGCTCTGTAACTTGTAGACGTTCCTTGAAAGACGGCTGTCTGCCATCTTCCCTAGGTTTTTAACTTTGTAAATTAGCTTGCTAGACGGCCTTCTTTGCTAAACGATTACTCCTCTCGTTTGGAGGCATGAGGAATATCATTTTCTTTCATGTTTTTCATGTTAGTTTCTGTAATATTGCTGGGATTTTATTATGCTAATAATTTATCATTGTGTCAATGAATGTGGCAATATTAAAGGTGTCTCCATGACGCCACTGTCCCTCTGAGAATGTGTACTTGCTTTATTCTGTATGTGCATGTATGAGAATCTTCTAGCATGGGAGTCTGTGTGTATGTATGAGAATTTGCGTCCTCGGCTGCTGGCTGCTCGGTACTAGTGTTCTCTGGCATTGTACCGTTAGGTAGTCGTTACCAACCTCTGCTTTTGATGCTACCAAAGAGGTTCCTCCACCCTTTGTTTACATGTTGGGTTGGCAATGCCCAGTTAGCGAGCCTCAACAGGATGCGTGAATTTCAGCTCTCCCTACCATCTCGGTTTTTTCAGGGGTTTCTAGCTATTTCCGGTGGTGGAGGCCACTGGGTGGCCTGTCTGGCGTTCTGTGGCTGCATTTCAACCTGGTAAGACGTTCTGGATTTTCTTTCCTCCCTTGAGATGGTAGCCATTCGTTGTCTTGTTTGTTAGACTACAGAACATAGGTTCATTTTTCGAGATAAGTTTCTCCAATCATGTATGGAAATGTATTCAATTTCATTTAAGTGATTTTGCATAGGTAAATGCGGTGAATATGAAACTAATTCGGTTTGATAATGGGTGGGAATCGGTAACCTGTGTGAGACTAGCTGGCGGAGAATGAACTCTGTTTAATTTCTTTCTAGCTTTGTGAAACGAGACTAATATGCAGGAATATTTTGATTCTGTGTAGTGCATATGAAATATTCTTTTCCGTTTTCTCGTTCCGCAAGTGATATGTACTCCATGTGGTGTGTTCTTAGAACAAAGCCTTCAGATACCTCTGTGTCTATTCCTATGCACTTCAGGCAAGAATTTATGTATGTATCTTTCTGATTTCCATTAGTACCTCGCAATCTCCTCTCCGTCTATTGTAAATTGTGTTTCGTTTTCAAACTTTTACTTTGCATTCAGAACCACCCCCCCCCACCAGGAAATTCTCCGCTAGCCTTGAACAACCCCCTTTATTAGCTTACTTATGAAATACTACTATTTCTAGGGGCTGCATGCCGTAATGTTTAGTTGATTTACTCCGACTCTGAATTTATTCCACTTTTCTGACTTTTGAAGACTGGACTTCGTACATCCATGCAAAACCTTTCCAATCGCGTCTAACTGTCGTTCTTTTGCTTCCTTATCATATCCTACGCATTTCTAAGGGTTGAATGCTGTAGCAATTCTTTATCTTTCAGAGAGTGAATTTTTATATTTTTACTGGTTTTCGAAACCACGTGCCTCCGAACTCCGACTTCAAGGGTCACTTGGGAGTTCCCGCCACTGCTCACACACCAGTGCCTTCCTATTGTGTATTTTTGCTTCGTAATCTGTGATTCCGTTGGTTTTTGTTGAAATGAATGCGATATTTAAGCAATTCGCCTTCAGTGGGGTGCGAATATGTAATATTGCAGACACGTACACATGTGTCTCAATAATTCTGCATGTTCACGGATTGATTGAATAAAATTTAATCTCACTATTATTGCGTACCATCTCAAGTAAAGATGGACAGACCAGAACGACCTACGAAGTTTATTTTTTCTTGTGTTTAGTGGTATATCCTGGTTCGCTGATTTCGCCTACGATTGCCTACTTCTGTTTCGTATCAGCACGCTGAGTTGAGTGAGTTTCGCTTTGCTTCGCGCGTGTAAGCGGCTGAATGCTTGTTTATTGTAAATCCGTCCACCGACGATGTTCAGTTCAGATTACTTTAATTTAGTATTTCAATGAAATGCATTTTTGTTGTTTAACAAAATTGGTGCCCCCATTTCATCATGTTTGAACAGAATAAATAATTAATTGTCAGTGAAATTTTATCCTTCTTATAAATATTAGTTTAGGAATAGCCTCCAATGGTATTTAATGTTGTTTTTCACCAGTGCTGAGAACAAATTCAGATGCATATTATCATATTTTTTAATTCCGTTGCGCCATTAATGTTCTCTCGGCCACCTTCATGAAATTTTTTAGTTCACAGTGGCTTGTATATTAATGATTGTGTATAATTCTCGTGATCTACGACGTGTTCCTGCTGCTAAAGTAAAGTTTGAGTCAGTTCGAAATTCTGGGCCAGGGAACAAGATTCTGTTGCAGGAAGTAGTCAGTAGTTCAACCGAATCCTTTAGATGGTTTTACGGCAAGAGTTATATGTTTAAAGTAAGCTTTTAACTAGCTCCCTTCATCTAGAGTTAATTTTAAAATTAACGGTGGTCTTTCATCCTTTATGCAATTTTACGGTTCAGATGGGGTTAGAACACTTTGGTTGATGTTGCGAGAAGTGAATTACTATTTCCATAACATTGCCCTGATCGCAAGTGACTCTTAGACTTACACCCTGTTGATAGACTCCATGATGCCTTCTCGCAATTAATGCGTAGAGTTATTTTGATTACTATATCCTTGTGTTATTAGTTCTGTTTCTAACGATATATTCGTAGATGTTCAACTCAAGTCCACCACCTATTCATATCATCTCCTTCCCTTTGCCACACCCCTCTTACTGTTTAAATCACGCAAATATGAATATTATTCTTTTACTTTGTTTTATGCCAGACATGGATATTATTCCATTACAATGTTTTAGAATTGACTTACAATATGATTAACTGACATATACATTATTATGCTTTACAGCACCTATCCCCACAGTCACCCACCCACAATAGTATAATCCCTTTAGTAATATTACTGTCGCACACTTGTTCCACTAGTCATATTCGGAACTATATTTATGGAGGAATACAATCTTTCCTTCCCATCCCACCCCCCTAAACTTCAACCCCCCATTGTGTCTTAATTTTTACAAAATATGTATTGTTTTCTTTGCATGAACATTAAACAGTTTCATTATGATAGGTTTTAATACACTTGGCTTCCCAGTCGCATGCTTAACAGTAATCCTAGTACATGTATATTTATTACAGGAGGCTATATTTGTATTGGAAATTCTTTAAGTTTTAATACTAAACTATTCATTGGTAATACTACAGTCAGGGCACCTTAAGCTATAAATATTCTGCATTAACTTTAATCATGACTTTTGTTACTTATATATTATACTACTCTGCAAATCTGACATCTCTTTTACAACCGTTCCTTTGCAGATTATTGGTAATTACTCATTTTATATTCACTGTGTAATTAGTGTCTGCTTGTTATAAATGATTTTCACCGTACAATTAACATTTACTTCAGTTACCTGAAATGCTATGATATATACAACCACTCAGTCTATTGTAACGATGAGTATAGGTAATTAGTCATTTTATATTTACTATTTTATTAGTATGTACTTGTTATTGGAGTAATTTATAAATGTTTTTCACCATGCAATAGGCATTTAGTTCATTTATCTGATATGCTCTCATAGATACATTCACTCAGTCAATTGTAATAACGATTATTTGAAATCGTCACTTTCATATTCACTATGCAAGCAATGCCTTTATTATATATTTTTACCCACACACTTTGACCAACATTAATATTTCAAGTTATTTCATTACATTCAACTTATGTCAGTTTGTAGCTTAATATTTTTTACCATACTTCTACGTTGTTGTTATCTGTTGTTATTCTCTCACACAGGGTCTGAAGTAAAGAATAGTGTATTCTGGAAACTAGTCAATAAAATCCAAAAAGTAACGACTGAAGGTTTTTCATTTATAAACATTTTTTATACTGGTCCTAAGCTTTCACCAGGAAAGCGAACTTGCAGTACTCTGGTGAATGTGAAAACACCTGTCGAAGTGGTGCCTACCATTTGCATTACCAAGGAAAAGACCACAGGAGTTAGCGAAAGCATCATTTCCACATACAGCCCAAGCCCTGCGTTATGGAACTCCAGTGTCACGGCGGATCATCCCCGGCTGTCTGGCCATCGCAGTGAACACGCAGCGGACGAGACAGCGACTCGTCAAAGAGATTCTGGTGGCAGTGGCAGCCTTGGTTATCATGTTTATTTTGTATTCCGTATCTTTTTGTTGTTCATTTTCACTGGGACCATATGTGCGATGTCAGTTGTTGGTCCTGTACGGTGGTCGTCTGTTCAGAGACGGGGCTGTGTTAATCTTCTGGTTGTGCCGGGCGGAAAAATATTACAAGCGCACAAAACTCTTATGAGGTCTGCAATGGGAACCCAAACTCAGGAAAAATCAGTTTAAGGGCAGATAACTTCACATGAACCAGAAGCTTCCCGTTAGGAATGTTAAAAAATCGGGAGTCACAGAACAACAGTAATCTTTAACCAACAAATAGTTCAAACCAACTTAAGAAAGATCAAAGAAATTTTAAAATCAAACGTATTGGATATTAATTTCAAATCTTTCGTAACAAAATCGAGAGTTCAAAAGATTGAAAAATAAGTAATACGTTAAGGCAAAACAGGCCTCAGTGTGAAAAGGCTGAAAGACGTCAGTGTTTGAAAACAAATTATTTGGATATTAACTGCAAACGCGCCCTTTGAAAATTAAAAGTTTGAACATTTTAAGGAATCAAAGTCATTCTGGAAGAATCACAGAAAATCTTGTTTCTAATAGGAGATACAAGCGGATTACGTGTATTGCTCAGAGAAATATTCCTGTCTGCATTTTACCACATTGTCTGACTACCTAATTTAAAACACTGTTCGAAAAACCTGAAAATTGTCTTCCTTGCAAAAACAGTGCTCTGCTACCACCGAAGTTTCAGCCTGTAGTAGACTCGTGTTGTGACGACGTTCCACACATCTGTCTTGAACGGTGCAAATCGAACTGCCGGTATTCCAAAATGACATGGAACTCAATAAATAAACCATCCCTGAACACCAAATATGACATGAAGTCACGAATAAGGTTTGCGGCCATTTTCAGCTTTCGTTATTAAAAAATACTATAAGGGAGACTTCAAAGCGTTCCTTATAACATTGTTTACTAACGACATCTGTAAACTGCAGCGTTGGCATCAATACTCATCGGGAGTCGGCAGTAGCAGCAGCGCTCGTAAAGAAGGCGAACAGTTGGATCGCCGAAATATTGTATCATTTTAATTTTAGGATCCGGCAACAAATTACGAAGTGCTTTGATTACGAAGTGCTTAGTCACTGCAGCTGAGTATTCCGTAATCCAACATCCGAAAATTGCTGTGAACTGTTGAATAATAGTATTTCTAGTTCGATTTGTCGCGGATGCAGATGGTCGTCACACAGAGGATCATTTGTAACTTCTTTATTTGATACCTGCAAGTCATTAGACATGTTTACACAACGTTTTATAGTCCAGCGATAGCTATTTCAGGGATGCCTTCTCAAGTAACGAAAGATTAGTCATGAGCTGAAAAATTATAGTATCGGAACACCAAGGAAGCAAATGTTTCCGTGAACGACACTTATTGCCTTGTTTCAAAAACTTTAGTTTGCACGACCTAGTTTTCGGTTTATGAGGGACTTTTCTGGTGCCTTGCTGACACCAAAGTACACCAGTAAAGACAAACCATTACATTACTACAGTTCTCTGTTTTTCGACTTCATTTTTGCAATGTGGAAATTACAATAAGTTAGTTAGCAACAACAATATTTATCAAAGATATTCCAATGTATGTGAAAAGCAAATGTAATTGTTTCTAAACTCATTCAGAATCAAATGTTTGTAAATTAATGTAACGAAACTACTGAGGATATCGTTCCAAGTCTTACAAACTATTAAAACTAACCTGTTGACAACACACATACACCCACACCCGAGAGAGGACTCGAACCTCCTACGGTGAGTATTCTCTCAGTCCACAGCAAAGTGCCTTAGATGCTTTGGCCATTCCAACATGACACTGTAAATTAAATGATTTATCAAACAGTATTACCTTCCAGGGTTGAAGTTGAAAGACAGAGAAGTGTAGTAATGTAATGTTAAGTCTTTACTGGTGTACTTTGAAGTCAATAAGGTGCTAGGAAAAAGGGCTCATAACTCCAAACATAGTTTGTGGATAACAAAATAAAGCTTCGTGAATCAAGGCAACAAGTGTGATTCAGTTTATTGAAAATTCTTCACTAAGAACCGACAGTGGACTCAAATAAAATATTTTGTGCTGGTTGCTGTTTCTAAAAAAAAAAAAAAAAAAAAAAAAAAAAAAAAAAAAAAAAAAAAAAAAAAAAAACCTGGCAACCTGGGAATAATCTTGGTATCAGTAGAGAGAGCTGTAAAGGTTGAAAACTGTAGAGAAAGACATCAAATAATTCTTGACTGGTTGAAAATACTATTCTGACATGAAGAAGTTGGCGGAAAAGAAGAAGTAGTGGCGTATTGCAACAACCGTGTTGTATGACTGAGGACTACAAACGAAGTATGATAAATAAATTTTTAAGAAATGTTGGTGATTTGTCCTCTTTGCTGCCGCATACTTACTACAAACTTGAATGTCAATGAAATCGTTGGACTTGGTAACCAGCGGAATATATATAAAACACCTTGTCATTCTTGAAGAGGACGCTACAACACAGGCAAGACTAAAACACAATTACAAAAATAATTTTCAATAGAGTAGAAATGACATGATGAGGAACCAAATATCACTGAATCCTGTCGAACGTAGTTTATTGGTAACTACTGATCTTAATGTTGCCTCACCGCAGCGTCATGTAAAGAGGCGAGAGACAGCTACACATTAGTGTGCAGCAGCAGTGTTGGCTGGGCGGTCTCTTTTCTGGAGTGTGTGAGCTACAGGCCATTCTTGTCTTATAAGCGATACAGACGGCAGCAGAATGATGTATGGCTTCTGAACTGGCGCCGCTCTCATACATCCAGCGCCGATTTATCATCTCCTTTGTGACTCTCTGGGCAACTTTCCTCATACGAAGCTCGTCGCGCCCTCCAAGTTGAGGCCTGGCCTCTGGTGGCTGAAGCTTTCGCCGCGTCTCTCCGCTACGATCGATCAGCCTCCAAGTCTCTTTCAAAGCTTGTTAATTATAATTGCTTACGAAGATAACAAGGAAACGCTGCAAAGGCCTCGGCTGTGGTAGAAGTACACATGCGCGTGAAAATAATACACAGTCCTGATTAGACCTGACCAAAAAGTCCTCTTGTTCTTAATTAAATGCCTGTCAGCGTGTAATGGAAGAAAATGGGACTAGAGAGCTAAAAGGCACACAGGAAAAGAAAATGAAGCTATCAAGGCTGGCTATATGACTTCTTACAATTTCCACTTTTTCCCTCTCTCAGTAATTGGGGCTTAATACAAATATCCTCCGAAAGTGGTCAATCAAAGACAGTGCTGTCACTGACCTGTTATTTTATATTTTAAATGCTGTTTTTACAAATGCCCCTAAAATACTTTTATGTCGAAAGGAATTCAGATGACATTATTCACATTACATTTTTTTAAATTAATTTCGTAAGCCAGGTTCCAGACTGTTCCCTCGAAGTACAGTATAGCATTTGCTATTTACACTTGCGGGCATGCACTACTTGGTTTGGTATTGTTTTGGCTCCGTTTGCTTAGAGGTTACTATTTCAAAGCTGGTTATTGACAAGTTGCCTGATTTAAAGGAAAGGGTTCAATACGAATTGGAGGAGTGGCTAGGCTAGTAGTAATTTTACTCAGTGTAATTATCCGGCCTTCGGGATACTTTTTAACCAGATTTCAGAAAAGGTGGAGGTTCTCAATTAGACTGTAATTTTTTTATGTTACCTCAAAACCTTCGACTGTGTGAATCGGTGAACCGAGTTTGACGAAGATTTTTTTTTTTTTTTTTTTTTTTTTTTTTTTTTTTTTTTTTTTTTTTTTCCGTAAAGGATGCACTTTAAAGGCAGTTTGATTAGGTTTCCTATAGGTTCTTATTATGGGATCCATGACGAAGTAACGGAACTATTCAATTCTTAGGAGCAAATTAACTATACTCGGCCGAATCTTTTATGGGCTATCCGGCTATTTGAGTGACCTACTGTATCATCGTTATGGTCAAGGAATTCCCTGTTCAAAACCTTTCTGGTGTAATGCCAACTTTTTGAAAGTCTATTTTTGGGCTATTAGCAAGTCTCTTTTAAAATTATCCTTGTGGTAGATTTCCTCTGTTGAGATAGGCGTTTCTCCCTGACTTCCTTTGATTCATTTAAACGGCGCTGTCTCATATGAGCAGCACGTATAGTAAGTCTACCCCTTATTCAGAAAAGTTTGTTAGTTTACTTGAGATTCACTAATAATCAAAAAATAAACAAGAATTTTAACAAAAAAATGACTTAAAAGGAAAAAAAAATATTCAAAAAATATTATTATGCACTAAAAAGTAAAAAAAAATAGCATATTCTTCTACAACTTAATAATCAACATTTTCTACTCATCAATATGTATGTACGTTCTATGATTCTAAGTTTTCGTAAGGTGAGTGCTATCAGCATCTTGAACCATCAGCTGTTTTATTAAATCCTGAAAAATCGACTTTTTTAGATCCAGGACCATCATCATAGATAAAAAAGTATTACAACAGGTTAGTCAACAGCATTAAATAAAATAAATCTGACTGAAAACAGCAGTTATCATTTTCACGAAAATTAATGACGTCATACTAGTTTATCATAGCAGTCAAACAATCATAAAATACGAGCATGGACTGTGAATACTAAGAAGTGCACAGTGCTAATTTTATGTTTTTACCACGTAAGAAGATAGGTAGGTCCCTAACCACTTTAACCACATAATAAACAGTAATCAAACTATTTGTAGAGTTCTCCTAAGTAAAGTGAAATGAAAAATATTAGACTCCTTAAAGTCAATCAAGTTATTAGGATAATATAATAGAGTTACAATGATTTTTATTTTTGGAGTCGGTGTCGACGAAGTTGTTTACTAAGTTGTAGAAGAATACGTAATTATTTTTTCACGTTTTAGTGTATCTTAATATGTTTTGGAATAGGTTTAAGACGTTTATGTTAAAATTGTTGTTTATTATAACATCATTCAACCTTTCAGGTCAGGTCAACCTTTCAGGTCAGTCCATGGTCCATAAACAAAACTTTCCCCTAACGTTTCGCCTTCGGCTGTCAAAACCATCGTCGGAGGTACAGGAGCGAAATGCGACCATAAATGCAGGTAGCACCCACGGAATATATAGGCAACGCGGAGCGATCCAAAATCCGTCACATAACGTTGGCGGCGGTTTAATCCCTATTATTGGCAATATTGTTCATAGAGAATTATCGCCGCGGCGGAGCGGCCGAGCGCATTGAAGCGCTATGCAACGATGCGTGAGACCATTCCCGTCGGGGGTTCGAAATCCCCCCCCCCCCTCAGGCATGGATATTAGTGCTGTATTTTGTATAAGTCAGTTCATAAGTAGTTTGTACGTTTAGGGACTGATGACCCCGCAGTTAAGTCCCATAAGCTTCACAAACACTTGAACAATATTATTTTAGAATCATCGACTGTCAATCCGCAGGTGAAAAGATGAAATCCAAATTGTTTCCAGTATCATGCCTTCCCCTTTTCTATTGAAATAATTGCGGTGTTTGTAAATCTCGATGATTTATATATAGGTGCGTACATGCTGGACTGAAGTTTGCATTATGAGACTGCTCTCGTAAAATTTTATTTCATCACTGCCTTCTATGAAAACATTTACCGCTAAGGCCGATTTCTACGTTCGCGCAGATAAGTATTGACAATTCTTTTCATACTGCTATTAGGATTTTATATATATCCGGCTTGTCGAAGAGTGGTACGTCATTTGCAGATATGAAATATTATTTAATTTTCCTAACCTCTCTGAAAATTGTTTCGACCCCCAAACTTGTTCAGCACTTCTCCAGCTCGATCCGTAAGCTTACTAACATACGAAACAAAAGTTTACCTTTGTGCTGTCGTTCTTCTGTGTTGATTTTGTTCCTTTCTTGGCGAAGTGCTCCATCTTTGGTCGAATAACCATCTTTAAACTCGACAATAGATATTTAATAACCTAATTCTCGTGGGAATTGTCGCATGGTATGGGCCGTCACGTTACGGCTAGCGTGGCCGCTCGCGTCGGAGGTTAGAGTCCTCCCACTGGTATTGGTGTTGTATCACTTAGTGTAAGTTAGTTTCAGTAGTTGTAAAGTCTAGGGACCGATGACCAGAGTAGTTTGCTCCCACACAATGAAATTTCTTTTGTTTAACCTCATCTTTCAAATAACTTGTTTCCCAAATATATTTTGTCCTTTCGATCAAATATCACCCTTCCCTTTTTGTCTGGAGTGGTGGTGGATTCGGTATGAATATAGCGATATATATGCGTATCTCCCTGTAAACGACATCACAGGCACTTCGAGAAAACTCAGCCGCCCATTATTCGTGTTTACTTGGTAAACGAAATTCTTGGTCTGCTGCAACTGAGATATATCAAGAAGGCGTGTAATTTCTCTGCTCCACGCATCCATACTACAAAAGCGCCACGGAAAACATGGTATATAAAGGTGAATCATAACTAACACGGTATCACTAGGGCCAATTTTCATTTCTTTTAGCTTCTGAATGAAATAAGACGAATTTGTAATATTGCTGTCAGAAAGTTGAATACTGCTCACTCCTTATGGGAGCAGCCAACGTTCCAACAAACACAAAATTAATATTAAAAAGCCGACCGCAGTGGCCGAGTGGTCTGCGGCGCGCCATTCACAGTCTCAACGGCCGCTACGGTCGGGGGTTCGAATTCCCCCTCGGGCATGGTTGTTTGTGTCGTCTTTAGTATAAGGTAGTTCATAAGTAGTTTGTAAGTTTAGGGACTGACGACCCGCAGTAAAGTCCCTTAAGCTTAACAAACATTTCAACATTTGAATTTTTAAAAATGAATAGATAATTAAATATGGGACGGGGAGCATAAAATTATAAATCAGAGGTTTTATACTGTAAATCATCATCTATTCAGTAAAATGAACTAGCAAATAAATGTGGGAAGGAGTAGAAAACTGCTATTATCGATTAACCTTTTTATTGTGTTTTGAAATTTAACAGTTGCATCTTTGTTGACTTCATTGATATAAATTTCATTGAAAACGTGGATTGTTTGTGAAAAAAGGAAATTCCCTCAATCTGCCTTTGGTACAATTGCTTTACCTATTGTCAATTTGTTATGTATAATTTTTATAGTGTAATGTTTCTTATGTAACTTCTGCTTACTTTCTTCTTTCGTTATGTGTTCTTTGGTTTGCAGGTCTATTTTACATACTTCTGAATTACAAAGATTTGCAGATTTGGTTACAATTGCTTTATTCAAACTAGCAGCTAAGGATGAAATATAAAATTAATATTATCGGTGTATCTTTAGTGAAGGAATGACAGTAGTTTTCTCGCTTTATTATTCAACATCAGTTTGCCTATGTATGCCCGTCCAATGAACTATTAACTTCAATTTTTATAATTAAGTGCAGATTTCTGACGCGTTCTTTCTTTGCCAAAAGCTAGCGTGACAGTAGACAATTGATTGAATAACCATAGTCAGTCTTGTATCTATTACTATTTAGCTGTGAATAGGAAGTTCACGTGGTAATGCACAAATTTTAACATTCTGCTGTAGGACCACAATTGAAATGTTCTTTAAAAAATGTCCAACTGTTTATAAATCTGAGGGACTTAAGTACGTTGTAATCAGTACCTAGGCTTACAAACGTAGTAGCTTAAGATAATTACAACACAGACAGCCATTACCGAGGGAGGACTCGAACCACCGACGGCGAGCAACCTAGCTCTCCGCAACAAGGCGCCTTAGAACGCTCTGCCAGTCACCCACGGCGTGTTCTATTCACTTCTCGAATCAATTTTTTTATTTCTTATTTTATTTATTTATTATTAAATAGTGTCTCTTCTTTTTGGACATGTCCGAAAGAACAGATACCATATAAATGTGTATCTGCTCCAACAGGCAATTGACGGTTTCATTGCGGAAGCAATAATGTGTTCGATTCCTTGAGGGAATCCGGTATAGGCTGCAAGCAAGTGGAATCAAATGAGCAGGGGCACTACAACCGTAGGTGAGATTTTGGGTTGGAAAGGAAGCGTGGCTGGATAGCCAAATTGGTTAAGGCGACCGCTGGCCCAGAGAGGGAAATACGAGGGTTCGAATCCCGGTCCAGCACAAATATTCACCTTTGGTATTGGATTTATGTCATTGCCCTGAAATTTAAATATTTGGAATTCGTCAATTGTTTTTGTTTTCATAAATTGTAATTGTTGTTCCGATCATGTCAGCCCTGAGGTAAACCTTAGAAGATAATGACTATACTGTTCGCGAAGAGATGACCGCCTGTCACAAAAAAATTGGCATATTCGTGATTCGTGGCAGAGATGAAGCCTTTCATTTGTCCGCAGTCGATGTATTGTGTTCTACGCTCCACTTCTGAAGTGTTGTCATATGTAATGTGCCATTTGCACGCAAAATCTGGAATATCGGTAACGAGACAATGAAGGCCACATTGATCTGTGAATTGGAGTGTAAAGGGAAAATACCACCCCCAAACAAAATTCTGAAAGAAAGATGAGTTGATGGGGAAATTACCGTTCAGTAATTGTCCTCAATCGTGGTTTTAGTACCTGGTTTCCGCATGTTAATCTCATCCTTTAATTGAAGTCACTAGGACAAATAAATGCAGAACACGAAGAGAGTTCTCCCAACGATAGAGACGCTTGAACGCCACTAGGAAATAGTAAGACTTTCCTTCCAACTGAAAGTCAGCAACATATAAAGAAATGGTGATTATTTTCAAATGGCTATATGTAAATGTATAATTGATTCGGTAGAACAACTGAAAACATATAACCAAACTGTCACGAAGAATTTCAGTGAATTGTTAAGGTTTCACTTTCGTACGTAAGTACAGTTTACACAAATTCCTCCAGGAAACATCATTACATTCGGCGTTTGTCAATATCTGTTGTTGGGACATGCTTTAATTGTTATTGCATTTCTGCTGTTTTGTCTTTTTGCTTCTGCTGAAATAGTAAAACTCATCTTTTACTTCTAGTGTCTAATTTCCTTACCTCATTTCCTCAGCAGCTCCTAATAAAATTTCATTCCTCTGCTTTTGTTGATGTTCATAATAAATCCTCCGTTAAACAGGCCATTCTTTCCGTTTATTTTCTCTTCCAAGATATAGTTCTTTTACAATCACTAAAACGACTGCGGTAATGACGTTTATCAAACTTTTACTGAGGACGTAGTACCCTAAGATGTAACTCACCTTTCATAATCTGTGACTCGGTTGTCATTCGGTTTCTTGTAACTCGTTTGGTGGAAATATTAAAGCGTGAAATATTTTGGTGAAATATGCTACAATACACTTAATTAAATACTTTAGATTTAGTACTTATTTGTGAGTTATTCCCTATAGTCAAACTAGTGCATAGTTTCGAGGTTACTACTTATTTCATTGGGTGATGAAATTTTCTTTTAGGAAGGCGCAGCTGTGATGACCGTTGAAGTATTTTCTTGTGCTTCTAATACCCTACGTTCATAACGAGAGAGACTAACGTGTGACTGCGTTTATTTAACATCGGTACAGGAGCTATTTTCTTAAGCCATTTGTTTCACTGCTCCGAGGATATCTACATCTACGTTATATTGACAAGTGTTCTATATTGACTTCGTCTTCTTTGAGGAAGGAATAGCAGAAATTTGTTTTTTTTTTTATGAATTCTGCCTTAGCAGCACTGTCATTCGTCATTCGGTAGTATCGTTATTACTATCATATGTTGAAGGTTGTGTTTGAGTATTGTCTCAAGAATATTTTACATGTGATCGGAGTCTCTTCGGCTTTTCTCCAGATTTCGAGACCATTCCGTTGTGGAAAATATTGTAAGCATATTGCAATGACGTCTACGCTAAATTTCGACTTACTGTGTAAGGTAGTCAACTTTGGGGATCTACTTTGATTACTAAAACAATTTTAAGTCATGTTTTGTGCCCGAAAGAGATCACTTCTGTCTTTTTTTTTTTTTTTTTTTTTTTTTTTTTTTTTTGTTTGATATAAATCTAGGAATTACAGTCAACGTTATTTCTTTGTATTCGAGACACATTTCTAGTTTGCCAGGAGTTGAATGTAGCTTGTTAACTTTTCTATGTAAGATTTCGGGCAGTAGAGACCTGTAAATGCAAGTTACAATGCTCGCTGCTGCCCTAAATTACTTTACGACTGTTTACAGCACTTGCGCAACGGAAATTTATCTAACTGCTCACTGCTTAAGGGGGCAGCGAATGTTTCAACAAACACAAAATTAACGTTAAAAAGCCGGTCACAGTGGCCGAGTGGTCTGCGGCACGCCAGTCACAGTCTGCACGACCGCTACGGTCGGGGGTTCGAATCCCCCCCTCGGGCACGAATGTTTGTGTCATCTTTAGTGACTGATGGCCCTGCTGTTAAGTCCCATAAGCTTAACAAACATTTGAAAATTTGAATGTTAAAAAAGCAATAGATAATGAAACATGGGACAGGGAGCATGAAATTGTAAAGCAGAGGTTTGATACATAAAATCATCATCTATTCAATAAAATGAACTGGCAAATAAATGTGCGAAGGAGTAGAAAACTGCTATTATTGATTCACCTTTTAATTGTGGTTTGAAATTTAACAGTTACATCTTTGTTGACGTCAGTGATATAATTTTCATTGAAATAGTGGATTGTAAAAAATAGGGTATTCCCTCTATCTGCCTTTGGTATAATTGCTTTACCTATTGTCAATTTGTTATGTATAATTTTTATAATGTAATGTTCCTTATGTAACTTCTGCTTACTTTCTTCTTTCGTTATGAGTTCTTTGGTTTGCAGGGCTATTTTACATACTTCTGACATATAAAGTTTAGCAGATTTCATTGCAAATTTGACATCAGCAATTATACGTTTAATATTAGTTTCTTTTGAAAAGCATTAAATTATATTTTACGCCTGTTTTTAAAAGATTTGTTTTATCTCTATCAAACTGTATGTCAAGCAGATTCACAACTCTAGGATAATACCTACATATATCTTCTGTGTTTTCGCCCATAACTTTACTTTGCCTATTTATCAAAGAACTGATTTTCCGAAAGTGTTTCTCGGCAATTGTATCTCGCAGGACATTAATCTTGTCATCTATGAACTTGAGCATCATTGAAAACATTTCGGGAGTAGCTTGACAACTTGGAAGTAAATGCAGATTATACATTTCATTGTTACAAATATTTTTTGACTTGTAGTCTTCTTTGATTTCAGATTTGATCCAAAACTGGCTGCTCTTTTGCTAAACACAATAAGAAATAGGTTAATTAATTTGTACATTAATCTTTACATAATTTAGAACTACATGCTTTGATAAACATTTCTTATTAAAATTAAGTTTTTTGGTAAGCTTCATAATCTTTGTCACGATCCCTCTAACCTGTATAAAATTGCCAGTAGCCTCAATTGGCAAGCAGATAATCAGTTTAGAAAACATGGTTCCCTTATTTGAAAAAAAAATAAATAAATAAATAAATAAAATAAAAAATAAAAAAAAATAGAAAAACAGAAATGTGATATTGTTTTACAGATGAAAATAACAGTCTAGTTCGCAACATTTAACAATTTATTAGTTAAAGGAACCGGTTTCGATCTCAGGTGTGATCATCTTCAGACCTTTTCGTCTGTAAAATAAAATAAAAGACTATATGCATGATTATAGGCATTTCGTTTTAACTCTAAAACCGTAGTTGCCATGTCAATAATACAGAATAAATGGATTAGGCAATAAAAATAAATATTCTTTCTAGGAAATACCAGCCATCTATTGGCAGTTGATAAAAATAACTGACAGAGTGTAAGTAAAAGATAAAATACAGCGATGCCGTTGATTGTCGTGGATACGGCTGCGTGGAAACATCGATAAATTGTGCCAGTGGTGAAGCAGACGACGTGCCATAGATGTAGCTGCCAGGGAAAGTGGTCGATCACCGTGGAAACAGGGCTCGATTGCAGAGGCGACCGGTGTTAGCACGTACAGCTGCGAAGCAGATGACGCGCCAGAGGTGTAACGGCCAGGGGACGCCGTCCGTCACACCGTGTTGAAAAGCCACAATAGCAGCGACGATCGGTGTTAGCACGTACAAGGACAAAATCTTTGCTGATTCTCCAAATAAGGAAACCATCTTTTCGAAACTGATTAACCTGTTGTCGAATCGGACTATTGGAAATTTTAAAAAGTTTAGAGGGCTGAGGGCAAAAATTAAGAAGCGGAATTTTAGTAAGAAATGTTTATCGAAGTATGTAGTTCCAAATTATGTAGAGATTAATGTACAAATCAAATCTCCTGTTTCTGATCGTGTTAAGGAAAGAGAAGCCAATTTTTGATGAAATGTGAAATCAAGTCAAAAGATATTTTAAATAATGAAAGCCGGCCGCGGTAGTTCGAGTCCCGGTTCCGGCACACAATTTTAATCTGCCAGGAAGTTTCATATCAGCGCACACTCCGCTGCAGAGTGAAAGTTTCATTCTGGAAACATCCCCTAGGCTGTGGCTAAGCCATGTCTCCACCATATCCTTTCTTCCAGGAGTGCTAGTCTTGCAAGTTTCGCAGGAGAACTTCTGTGAAGTTTGGAAAGTAGGAGGCGATGTACTGGCCGGCCGGCCGCGGTGGCCGAGGTGACTGAGGCGCTCCAGTCACGGTCAGCACGGCCACTACGGTTGGGGGTTCGAATCCCCCCTCGGGCATGGATATTTGTGCCGTCCTAGTTCGTAAGTAGTTCATAAGTAGTTTGTAAGTTTAGGGACTGATGACGCCGTAGTTAAGTCCCATAAGCTTAACAAACATTTGAGGTACTGGCGGAAGTAAAGTTGTGAGGCGGCATCGTGAGTCGTGTCGGGGTAGCTCAGTGGCATACCGTCGGCCGGCTGGGGCCGTGGCGAGCGGACGCGGCGGTGTTTACGTCCCTGCTGCTGTCGTCTGAGCGCTGTTTCCAGGTGAGTTTACGCTCTCGTAGCGGCCGCAATAACGTGTTATTGTGTGAATCATGACTCGAACACGAACATGACTGAAGTACCAAGAAGAGATACTTTGAAGTTTGTATTTGATTGCAACTATGCACGACCGAAGTCATATGAAATTGAAGCATGGATTGAGGAATCACTGAAAAGTTCCTTTGGCGATATTATCGGTGTCCATCTCTCAATAGTTAGCAGTACTGTGTATATTAAGTTCAGAAGTCCGGAAATTTGTGACGAAATTGTGCAGTCCCGTGCTGGTAATCTTAAATTCAAGCACTGTGATGGGAACGTTGGTGAAGTTAAAGTGACGCACGCAGGGTTTGGTATTCGGACAGTCCAAATATTCGAACTACCATTTGAAGTTCCTGAAGAAGACATTAATGCCGCTTTGGCGAAATATGGAAAGGTCTTCAGCAATGTTGCTGAAAAATGGATGTCATTTAAAGTACCTGTTTTGAACGGTGTTCGGCAGGTGAAGATCGAATTAAAGACACATATTCCATCATATATTTCGATCTGTGGCTATAGGGAGATTATCATGTACGACGGTTAACCGCGTACTTGCTCTGGTTGCGGTTCAACTGGTCATGTTAGAGCCCAATGTATTCAGAGAAGGGTGACACAGGTACCTACAGGCGAAACAGCGCCAGCTGACAGGATGACGTCCCTCCCGATCTCTTATGTGGCTGCGGCCCCATTGCGCCCGAACACGCCGGAGCATCCTCATTTCAGTGAATCTTCCGGTACTACAGAAGGTGTTCAAGAGACGTCTATGGATATTCCCACCCAAGATAATTCT
This sequence comes from Locusta migratoria, assembly GCA_026315105.1. NCBI lineage: Eukaryota > Metazoa > Arthropoda > Insecta > Orthoptera > Acrididae > Locusta > Locusta migratoria. Next base: position 435,417,685 of record CM048747.1, read on the forward strand.
ACCGAAGATGTGACAATGGAACACGATCAACCGGAGGGCACGAGCTCGGCCGGCCTCCAGTACGGTGCTCCAGCCCAAGACGACGGAAAGCGTCCGAGTCCCAGTAGCGAACTGGAACCCGACCAAGTGGTAAACGAAGAACCAACTCCGGGAAAGGAAACCTGCTCCTCAGAAAATCAAACAGCAGTCTCTCTCAAGAAACACAAAAAACGAAGGATAGCCCATCAACACGCAGATAAGACAGTGCCAATATTGCCCGAGAAACTGACGGAAATTGGTCTCAATTTACCTGACACCCCATCAGCAAATTCCGATCCGAAGCAGCAGAATGGTAGCAAACGGGTGTCGGAAATCTCCCCACCTAATATCAAGCCGAGGGACCATGAAGGTGTGGAAGACCCACCGGGATTACAACCCGTCGGTAGGGAGAGGCCAAGTCAAACGGAAAACGGCACACAAAACAAGACTGCCTCAGTCCGTATACTGAACTGGGCAGATGACGGGGAAGATGTGACAATGGAGCAAGAAACGGGTAGAGCTGGGCCACCAACAGACGATATATCAGCCGCAACGGGAGAAGAATTATACGACCTGACTCTCCAGTCCCGTCGGGTGATACAGAGTACCGTTTCTAACAACCATTAATGCTTTTATCGACATCGTACCTCTGCGCCCTGGTTGGAGAGTGTAATTCTAACACTGAATGCCTGTGTTTCAGGATTACAAGGTAGCTACCGTAAATATAAACAAGATCATCTCACAACAGAAGAGACTCAGTCTTCGTGATTATTTATACAGCTGTGATGCTGATATCGCTCTGCTACAAGAGGTAGACAGCGACTTTCACCCAGATATTCCGAGATACGAAGTACTCAGGAACACCACCCCAGGTAGTACTTCGGGAACTGCTCTCCTAACCAAAGAGGGTGTGATTGTATCGGATGTCGAGCGATTGGAAAATGGCAGAGGGATATCGTGTCTCATTAATGGAGTTAGATTCATAAATATATATGCCCCTTCCTGGAACCAAAATAGAACAAGTAGAGCCCAGTTCTTTGCCAGTGATTTACTGTATCTCCTCCGGCGAAATCGGGAGGACGTTGTAGTTGGAGGCGACTTTAATTGTGTCTTGAAGCACAAGGACCAATGGCCGAACTTTAATGGCTGTCCAACTCTTGCAGAAATGGTACACCAATTAGAAATAGAGGATACTTGGGAAATAATAAACGGCGACCAACGGTGTTTTACGTATCATACTGCGACAACTGCGAGTCGCCTGGATAGAATTTACGTCAGTAAAACCTTGCGGGGGACGGTATCTGCAACGGAAACGTGGCCACTGTACTTTTCAGATCATTCGGCATACCACTGCACCATTCGCATGACACGGCAGAAAACGTTCCGTGGCAGAACAGAATGGAAGTTAAACGTCGATATTCTCAAGGAGTAAGAGTTGAGAGAACGGATGCAAGAGGCCTGGCATTCCTGTTTACGCCGACAACGCACGTTCCCATCGGTACTGCTGTGGTGGTGCCACTGCGCAAAACCTAAATTAATCAGCGTTTTGAAGGCGTATAGTTATGAGAGGAACCGACTACAGAAAGAAACTTTTGAGTTTTACTTTCGATGTCTTCGTGAACTGTATTCTGATGTACCTATCACGCCGGAGAAGTTCGTCCAAATTAAAAGGATTAAAGCAAAGTTATCCCTTCTGAAACGGAAACAAATGGAAGGAATTAAAATCCGTTCCAGAGATGATAATTGCACCTCTGACGAACATACGTCCCCCCTTCCACCTCGGGAGAGAGAAGCGTCGCGCAAGACAAAAACTTATCACTCGTATAAAGAAAGAAGACGGTAATTTCGCAACGACTCAGGCTGAAATAAAAGAGTATATAACGGATTACTACCAGCGACTGTACACAGCAGAGCTGGAGGATGACGAAGCAATACGTACAATGGAAAGTTATCTTACAATGACACTTTCAGAGACCGACAGGGAATCATTAAGGTGTGACATCGCCACGGAAGAGATTCAGGAGGCACTGAAAAAGGCTCAGCCTAATAAATCACCCGGAAATGATGGACTACCAATAGAATTTTACAAACAGTTTTGGTATCTCATGGAACGATGCTTTGTAAGCATGTGTAATGAAATCAAAGCGGGTCAGCAACCACCAGCAGGCTTCAATGACAGTGTAGTAGTACTGATTCCGAAAGAACACCCACATGAAGATATCACTAAATTCCGTCCCATCTCTCTCCTGAACTCTGATTATAAGATTGTAGCCCGTGTCATAGCAGCTAGAATTAAAAATTTTCTAGCAAACATCATACATAATAGCCAGACAGCAGCAGTACCGGGACGCACTATTTTCAAGAGTCTAGCAGATTATAGGGAGATCATATCTTTCAGTGCCTTAACACGCCCTCAGGAAGCAATTTTAGCTTTAGACCAATCTAAGGCTTTTGACAGGGTTTAACATCGCTACCTGTTCGATATCATGAATCATCTCGGATTTGGTGTACCTTTTATTACGATAATTCAAAATATGTACACTTCTGCCAGCTCTAAAATCATCGTCAATGGTCAGTTCACCCGTCAGATCCCTATCCAAAGGTCAGTCAGACAGGGGTGTCCTATGTCTATGCCCCTATACGTTATAGCAATTGAGCCTTTGGTTAGAATGCTTAATTGCACGCTTCATGGTCTAACCCTCTATTCTACGACAATAAAATGCATGGCATTTGCGGACGATGTGGGTGTCATTGTACGCTCGGAGCAGGACCTTCGAAACGTTACCTCTAATATGGCTGAATATGAACGAGCATCGGGTTCTACACTAAACTACAGGAAAACTCATCTCATGCCGATAGGGAGTGGATTTCGCACAGATGCCAACTGCCCTTACAGAGTGTGCGATACCATGAAGGTGCTCGGGATAAAGATGAGCAGTTGTCCTCTGAAAACAACTGCAGGCAACTGGAAGGACCTTCTGGCCATGACGAGAGGCTACTTACAACACAACAAAGGACGTGAACAGGACTTGGTGCAGAAAGTACACTTCGTCAACACCAGAATCCTCTCGAAACTATGGTACATTGGACAGATAATACCTGTGGTAGACAGTGTTGCCAGGAAAATTATGTCGGCAATAGGTTGGTATATTTGGAGGGGAGATATATTCAAGGTGGGGATCAAGGTAGTTATCCTTCCACCAGAAAAAGGAGGCCTTGGTCTCACCGATGTTTCATCTAAATGCAAGGCACTTCTGATAAGGCGCATTATTCAGCTGTGCCACAAATATCCGGATAGTGCGCTAAGTATGGCCATAAGGATATATAAGCCTCACAGTATGCAAGTACCAATCCACCTTGGCGACACGCACTACAAGGTGAACCACATTAGGATGTTTCTGTTAGAAATTAGCTACCTCCGAATGAAATCGAGCGCCCCACTACATGAACTTACCACCGCTCAACTGTACCGCCTTATGAACGACAGTGAAAGGGCGAACCGAATGGAATTAAAGTACCCCGATAAGGATTGGAGTGTTTTATGGAAAAACATCAACAACAAAGTGCTCGATACGGATATAAGATCAACCTGGTATAAAATAGTGAATGAGACGATACCAACAAGAGGAAAAACTTCACAAAATACATTTGTCCGTAACTGACGAATGCAGGGAGTGCCATCTCATCGACACCTTGCAACACAGATTTGTCTGTGGAGAAAATAAACTTATATGGGAATGGTGCAGGAAAATCCTGGCTTCAATATGCAGAACAACACCGCAACACATTTCTCTCATGTCGTTACTGAAACCTGACAGCAATTACTACCCAATCAGCAAGAAAAACACGTGGACCTGGTTAGTAGGGCATACACTATACTACATAACCAGTGCACAAGACAAGGCCTCATACTCAGGCTACAGAGTGTACCTCGCTACAAGAGCCCAACTCTTGGAGAAGGGTGCTAACTACAGGAAAAGATTTGCGAATTACATCACGGCGCTACAAATAACGAGGATATGAAGGAAAAAAGAACAAACGGAAAAAAAAGAAACGAGCAAAGGACGAAGAAAGACGAATGTGGAAATAAAGGGACGTGTGGCATCCATTATTCAAGGTTTGCCACCTTTTATCTATTACTGTTCATTTAGATAATTTTTCTTCAATTTCTTCAGAAGATGGTTTGGTTCACCTTCCCTAACCTCGACGTAGAGGGTTTGAGTTACCTTTCTTTTATATTTTCATTTTTATTTTCAAAAGACATTCTTCTCCATTACTTAGAGAAAGACAAAGGAACTTGCTATCCCTGCACATGACCAGGACATGCGCGACCTTCGGTGACTGGCGCACTCAGGGCTAAGAGACGACAAGTTGAGAGAACGCACGATGACAAATGGGAAACCAGGAACACGAGACCAGGCGTACTGCTTGGGGAAACATAATACAGCAAATATCGAGAGGACGAGCCTTGAGTGCTGTCGTTATGCTGAGGTTGAAGTATGGAGAAAATAAAAAGAACACACATTAAACCCATGACTTAAGAAGTATTGCGGGGCAACGCTTCCAAGTTTCTTTCCCGAAGAAATTTTGTTTCCTTTGTAAATGTAAGTTTCTATGCAGTGACTTCACTGACGGAAAAAAGTTATGCACCTTCTTTTGTAGAGAGCTACGATATTATTTTATATAAAAAAAAATAAAAAAAGGATAAAAAAAAGTAGAGTGTAACAAAAAAAAAAAAAAAAGTGGTAGAGCGCTTGCCCGCGAAAGGCAAAGGTCCCAGGTTCGAGTCCCGGTTCCGGCACACAATTTTAATCTGCCAGGAAGTTTCATATCAGCGCACAATCCGCTGCAGAGTGAAAGTTTCATTCTAGTTCATAAGTAGTTTCTAAGTTTAGAGACTGATGACCCCGTAGTTAAGTCCCTTAAGCTTAACAAACATTTTTTGATATAATGAAATGTATAATCTGCATCTGCTTTTAAGTAGTGCAGCTTCTCCCCAATTTCTTTCCATGATGCTCAGTTTTATAGATGACAAGAATAATGTACTGTGAGATACAATTATCGATGGACACCAACAGAAAATCAGTTCTTTGATAAACAGACAACGTAAAGTCATAAACGACAACACATAAGATATACACTAGTGGGCATTAAAATTGCTACTCCAAGAATAGATGCTAATGATAAACGGGTATTCATTGCACAAATATATTATGCTAGAACTGACATGTGATTACATTTTCACGCAATTTGGGTGCTTAGATCCTGAGAAATCAGTACCAAGAACAACCACCTCTGGCCGTAATAGCGGCCTCGATATGCCTGGGAATTGAGTCAAACAGAGCTTGGATGACGTGTACAGGTACAGATGCCCATGCAGCATCAACACGATACCACAGTTCGCCAAGAGGAGTGATTGGCGTATTGTGACGAGCCAGTTGCTGGGCCACCATTGACGAGGCGTTTTCAATTGGTGAGAGACCTGGAGAATCTGCTGGCCAGGGCAGCCGTCGAACATTTTCCGTATCCAGAAAGGTCCGTACAGGACCTGCAACATTCGGTCGTGTATTACCGTTCTGAAATATAGGTTTCGCAGGGATCGACTGAAGGGTAGAGCCACGGGTCGTTACATATCTGAAATGTAACTGCCACTGTTCAAAGTGCCGTCGAAGTGAACAAGAGATGACCTAAGCGTGTAATCAATGACACCACATACCATTACGCCAGGTGATACGTTAGTATGGCAATGACGAATACACGCTTCCAAACACGGATACGACCATCATGATGCTGTAAATAGAACCTGGATTCATCCGAAAAAAAAAAAAAAAATGACATTTTGCCATTTGTGCACCCAGATTCGGCGTTGCGTACACCATCGCGTCAAGGGTAACCGTAGCCATGGTCTCCGAGCTGATTGCCCATGCTGCTGCAAACTGTTCGTGCAGATGGTTGTTGTCTTGTAAACGTCCCCATCTGTTGACTCATGGATCGAGACGTGGCTGCACGATCCGTTACAGCCATCCGGATAAGATGACATCTCGACAGCTTGTGATACGAGGACGTTGGGATCCGACACAGCGTTCCGTTTTACCCTTCTGAACCCACCGATTCCATATGCTGCTAACAGTCATTGGATCGCGACCAATGCGAACAGCAATGTCGCGATACGATAAACCGCAATCGCGATAGGCTACAATCCGATCTTTATCAAAGTCGGAAACGTGATGGTACGGATATCTCCTCCTTACACGAGGCATCACAACAACGTTTCACCAGGCAACGCCGGTCAACTGCTATTTGTGTGACGGAAATCGGTTGGACACTTTCCTCATGTCAGCACGTTGTAGGTGTCGCCACCGGGGCCAACCTAGTGTGAATGCTCTGAAAAGCTAATCATTTGCATATCACAGCATCTTCTTCCTGTCGGTTAAATTTCGCATCTGTAGTAGGTCATCTTCGTGATGTAGCAATTTTAATGGCCAAGAGTGTACATAGGTTTTATGCTGGAGTTGGGAATCTCTCTGACATACAGTTTGATAGAGATGAAACCAATCTTTTAAATGAAGACCTAATATATATATATATATATATATATATATATATATATATATATATATATATATATTAATGCGTGCCTTAAACCAAACTAATATTAAAAGTATAATTTCTGATGTCAAATTTGCAACCCAATCTGCAAAACATAGTAAGTCAAATCGATGTGAAATTGCCCTGCAAACCAAAGAACACATCACGAAAGAAGAAGGTAGGCTGAAGTTAAATAAGGACACTACATTATAAAAAGTATAAATAACAAATTGACAATACATAAATCAATTATAACTAAGGCAGATAAAGGGAATACCCAGGCGAGACAAGTATATTTACAAAACCATCCAGTTTTTCAATTAAAATGATATCAATGAAGACAACAAAGATGTAACTGTTAAATTTCGAACCACAATTGAAAGGTTAAGCGACAATAGCAATTTTCTACCCCTTCCCGAGGAAAAAAACTGCCTTAATGTAATGAACCCACCGTTAATAAATCTTAGGACTCAATTTAAGTTGCATAAACAGAATGTCCCGTAAGGTCCCATTGTTAATAAAAGAAGCTGTCCTTCTTATAAGCTAAATAGGAAACTCAATGAGATGTTAAAATATGGGTATATTTATGAAGACAATCTTGCTATTAATAATAGCTTTGAGCTTGCCCAAGCAATCTATAGCACTGACATACCAGAAGAAGCTAGATTAGCCTCGTTGGACATTAAAAATTTATACACAAATTACCCAATCAAAGAATCTATTGACATAATAAAAAAGAATCTATTGAAACACAAAACATTGAATGTAGGAGAGATTGTAGATGTCGTAGAACTGCTAGAGTTTTCTCTTGATTTTAGTTATTTTACTTTTGAGGACAAAATTTATCGTCAGAATAATGGATTGGCAATGGGCAATTCCTTAGCAGCAACTTCAACAGATATATTTATCAACTACATTGAGGTCAGATTTCTTAAAGATATTTCTGAAATCGCCAACAAAATTATGACTTACAAGAGATATGTGGACGATACCCTATTGTTTACTGATGTTCAAAAGAAGAAATAGATACTCTAGATAATAGTTTAGGAAACATGCATCCAAAATTATGCTTTTCTGTAGAACATGAAACTGAAAAAAGAATCAATTTTCTGGACCTCACCATCTCTAATAATAATGTTATACATTACATCGTTATATATAGGAAGCCAACAGCAACAGATGCTGTAATAATGCCATTTATTTGCACCCATGGATTATTAAACCTCCCCTTAGCTGATAATGAAATCCTAAAACAAACTGGTCTATTTAAACAAACAGCTAATTCTAACGATTACAGTCGATGGGACCTAAACAGAAGTCTTCACGATCTTCAGTTGCAACTGATAATAAATTTGTCAAAATGACTTACATGGGTAACTTATCTGACAAAATCAACAAATTATCCAAAAATAATGATGTAGCTCTGGCAGTCACCACTAGCAACCTACTTCAGAAGAAGCTTAAGCATACTGTTGGTAATAAAAATGCAAATTTCTTTCTGGTGTCTATAATGCCCAATGCAATGACTGTAATGAAGAGTACATCAGCCAAACAGGTCGCAATTTCATAATTCGTTTTAAAGAACACACAACTGGTGAATCAGCTAATAAACCTGTGTTTGGCAAACAAATACTGCAAAGCAAACATTCTAAAGGTCCCACGGAAACGAATGTTAATTTCTTCACGCGAGCATTGGATTTTACGGAGAAACATTTTTACGATCTTTTTGACTACCTGCTATAACGAATATCTGCTCTTGTGCTATCTTTCCTCTTACACTTTTGTTATTTGTTATTTTATGGTTGCCTTGTTGATCGTGTAACAATTTTTGACTGCTGTTACACATATCAGCTCTGTTTGTTATTAGTTATTTTATGATTGACAGTTCTTCGGACAGTTCAAAATACTAGAATTTGTTACACAGCACTTAGATTTTAACAACTTGACAAATTTATTGTTTTGATTGGTAACCAATAATGAATTTTAAATACTATTATCACCTGCTACATATGGCATCGACGGGTTTGAGCGATATGCCCTTGTACGTACTAACAACGATCGTCGCTGTTATCGAGGCTTATCTCCCCTGGCCATTACATCTCGGCGCGTCTTCTGCTTCGCTGCTTAACGTGCTAACACCGGTCGCCTCTTCAATGGAGGCCTGTTTCCACGGTGACTGTATTTCATTTTTGACTTACACTGTGTCTTCGATTTAAATGTTACTTTTATCAACTGCCAATAGATGGCAGGTATTTCCTAGACAGATAATTTTTTACTGTCTAATGCTTCAGTTATTCAGTATTATTGACCTAGCAACTATGTTTTACAGTTAAAGAAATGCCTTTTTATTACGAGTTACTTATATATACGTACATATTTCTTGTATTACCTTTTACGTACAACGTTCCTCATTGGTTTATGATGTACTGATGCTGCAAGCGATGGGCGGAGCTTATCGTTTGTAACGCACAGCGTTCTCTCGCTGGTTAGCAGTCGCACGCTCATCGCCTGGATATCAACAGCGAGGTATACTGTTTTACGTAATTTTCTAGTCCTGTTTGTAAATGTATCGTACCTAATAATGGAGTACCTGTTTTCCTCTATAGCATATTGTCTTATTTTATTTTTCAAGCGACTAGGTCTGAAGATGATCTCACCTGAGATTGAAACCGGTTACCTGAACTAATAAATAGTCAAATTTTTCGAACTACACTGTTATTTTCATCTTTAAGACAAAAATTTCGTACGAGACCTTTATACTGAATTCACAGAATCTTGTTAAAACAACATCTCTGTTTGGTCTATATTTTGTCACGAAATTTCAGTCGCACAGAAGAGGATTCCTGCCCCCTATCTTTGCAAAAGACAGATGAAAGCCTATTTTTAATAAAGTGGATAGGCCAAAATTTTTGTTTATCATTTTTATGTATACATGTCAGATGGTTATGCAAGTACGAGGAAAACAATCGTTATCTACATTCCGTTTATTTATTGCCCATTCCTCCCCCCCCCCCCCCATCTCATTCCATGTACTCCTCCTTCTCCTCCTCTCCTTCTTCCTCCTCATCATCTCCTAATCCCAAATCTCTGTCCATCTACTCCAAACATTCTTTCTGTCTTACACCTATTCCCTCGTCCTCTCTCTCTCTCCCCTCCCTCTCTCTCTCTCTCTCTCTCTCTCTCTCTCTCTCTCTCTCACACACACACACACACACACATACCTACTGAACATCTGCTCTTCTTCTTCCTGCTCTCTGTTGATTTATTTTATCCTTCCCTCTTCTCTACAACCGAAAGTTAGGAAATTAGGCCGGCCGCGGTGGCCGAGGGGACTGAGGTGCTCCAGTCACGGTCTGCACGTCCACTACGGTCGAGGGTTCGAATCCCCCCTCGGGCATGGATATTTGTGCCGTCCTTAGTCGTAGTTAGTTCATAAGTAGTTTGTAAGTTTAGGGACTGATGACCCCGTAGTTAAGTCCCTTAAGCTTTACAAACATTTGAACATTTTTAGCCGGCCGCGGTGGCCGAGGGGACTGAGGCGCTTCAGTCACGGTCTGCACGGCCACTACGGTCGGGGGTTCGAATCCCCCTCGGGCATGGATATTTGTGCCGTCCTTAGGATAAGCTAGTTGATAAGTACGTTGTAAGTTTAGGGACTGATGACCCCGTAGTTAAGTCCCATAACCTATACAAACATTTTTAGGAAATTAGAAGTTATGAACTTAATAAATTTTCTGTTAATCGTGCTAAATAAGCGAAACGTTACAGGAACGTTAGTGATACAGTGAATCTGGTAAACAACGTTATTTATAGCCTTCGTCGGCAGCACTTAAAATTTCGAGGTTCACGTATTTTTATTAGCAACTAGCTGAAAACCTGGCGTTGCCCGGGTTTGTATTTATTTATTCAAGCTTTGCGTTACTACTTCTCATATCTCTTCTACTCTGTCCATCTCTTTTCTTTTAATAACATGTTCCTTTTCGAAGGCACATTCAGCTATATGTATGTATAGTGTAGAAATTATGAATTGTAACGTCATATCCAATGCCGTAATTTAGTCCATGAACGGCGAAAAAGTTGTAAGTGAGAATCTTTTTACCTTTCATCGTTTTCCTGTGGTTCTCAGTGAGATAAAGTGTAATAAAGGTTTGAAATTATGTTTAATGTGTGTTGTAAGTAGATAAGTGTATGGATAAAGTCTCATCACACGACATGGCAGTTTCTTGCGAGTCCTATTGTTTATGATGTCACACATCTTGAACCATGTGTCGTATGTGGTTCTTACCCTTACAGCAATTGTTGCCTCACGGTAAGGAATATGTGTACCAAATTTGGTTCATATCAGTGCAGTGGCTTAGGAAAAAATGAGCAGCATTTTCGCTTAATCCAGCAGTTTGTCGCGCATCTCATCGTTTATGACGTCATATCACGTGAACTATGTATCCTACAGAAACATTATATCCAGGTTCTCGAGTTTTTGCGACACTAACGGAGAGCAAGTCACTTTAATCTTTGACAGTTCATATACGGGTTCAGATCGTGTAAAGTGAACTCTACTCTTTCAAAGAATATTTTTGAACGTACCCAAAACAACAACCAAGTCATTATTTCAAATTTTTTTAAACTAAATTTTCCTTGCAATTTTTCTCTATTTTATCACCTAAACGAATGTGACATGAACATTATCCTGGAAATGTGTGCCTGATTAGCCCACTCTTTCCGCCCACTATCGAGCCAATACTTAGTTTGTCTGATAGTTTACAAAGCTAGTGGGTCTAAAATACATATGATTTAAATTATTATGGTTTATATTAAGAGGTAAGTGATACGAAGTTTCCAAAAAATTTATTTCATACAAACCTTGTCCTGCTAAGCCGTACTCAGGTGATGCTCTTACAACCATCTGGCGATTGATTTTTATTAATAGAAAATAAGAAATCGCTTTCGGTTTTTCTTAAATTTTCCTACTTTTCGGGTGACTTGTCCAAATTCTTACTTGATGCGGACCTTCTTTTACTTTCAACAAGAAATGCACAAAATTTTATCTGAATTGAACTAACGGTATTGATTGCACCCTGGAAAAAGCTGTTTCAGCTTTTCCCGATTTTCCACTTTTCCGGATCACTTTTCAATATTTTATCACCGTTTGAACCTTCCCTGGCCTTAACAAATATTTGAAGACTAAAAATATCCAAATCGCTTCAGCCGTTCTCGAGTTTTATTGCCCAATAGGGAAGCTGACATCATTTTTATGGGTATGAAAATACCTACTTCCTTTTACTACTATTTACGGATACAGACACACATAATGTCTATTTTATGCACATGTACCACAGAAAAAATATTACATCTGGAAAGACTACATCATTTTTGACACGTTAATGGCAGATGCCAACTGGAGGATAGTCTATGTGCTGATATTGGTTCCAACATGATCCGCCAACAGAGCGTCATCTGTTTGCATCCTTTAAAATGGAATGTTTACTGCCACAACGTTCAGTGTGATACCAACATGTGAAGCAAATAGTGGCCATGCCACAGACATGCAGTCGTGCTTCATACAGTCAACTGAGCGAGTTTCAGAGGATTCAGATTGTCGTCTCCTGAGTGGGAACTGCCACACAAAATGGATGTTCTGCATCAGTGCTGGTTAAAATTTTAACATGAACGTTCTCATACAGGAAACACGTTTCTCGACTCCCACGCACCACAAGTCCGTAAATATAGTCGTATTGTAAGGGCAGAAGTGGCAGGTCGTGTAGTTACCACTGCACAGATAAGAGTGCCTTCGTACCTAGAAGTATGAACACGAATTGCTGACAAATGGTTACTAGCAGTGGTATCGATGTGCATAGCTTCACTGGTGACGTTAGAGGACAACTGTAGAGATAGTATGGCGTGCCTTGGCCTTCAACGACGAAAGAAGATTTTGCCTCTACGCAAATTAAAGTGATTGGCTCGTGCGGCGTAGATCTGGCGAGCGGTGTCGCGTAGAATTTATTCATCCAAGACAACTGCCGCACTCCAGGCCTTACGGTCTTGAGTGCGATAAGCTACAACACTCATTTAAATTCGGTGTTTGTGTAGAGAACGCAGACCAGCCGCCAGTACGTGCAGAATGTTGTTAGACACAATCTTTCGCCATTCTTTCAACATGAAAGTGAGGTGTTGATCCCACAGCATAATACTCGCACACAGACAACGGGTGAATCTCCTCGTGCTCTGCAAGACGTGCAGCAAATTCTCGGACCAACACGATCTCCGCTCTCGAATCGAGCAATTGTGGGATATGACGTGCAACTCGACAGCCCACAACTCTCGCAGAACAACGTGAATAGACTATTCGCAAATATGTATTATGTATGCCGGGATCAACGTACGTTTTACCGCCCATAAATAACGTGGATACCGCTAGAGCTAATGATCTGTGAAAGTACTCCTTTCATCGACTTCATATACACTGTCTCAACAATAAAACTAAAGGGGTTGTCCGAATATTTATTTCAGGAAGTATATATGACGAAGTAGCTTTATGTGTAATCTTCAAAAGACTTCTGGTATAATTAATATGAACTATAGGTACTTCAGTTTTTTGCATACGTATTAATATAATTATAAGAAGAAAAAAAAAGAAGATTAAAGGTACCTCTGCTTTCTGCCTCCTTTCGTGCAAAACATTTAATATTGTGAGACCAGATGAACATTTCTAAACTACCCTGTGATACAATTTAATTGTTGTTGTCGTTGTGTTCAGGCCGGAGACTGTTTGATGTAGCTCTCAACCATACTCTATCCTGAGCATGCCTCTTCATCTGCTCATAAAAACGGCACCCTATATCCATTTGCATCTGCTTACTGTATTCATCTCTTGGTCTCCCTCTGCGAGTTTTACACCACACACTTCCCTCCAATGCTAAAGTCAAGATTCCTTCATGTATAAGAATGTGTCTTACCAATCGATATCTTCTTTTAGTCAAGGTACATCAGTAATTCTTCTTCTCCCCAATTCTGTTCATTAGCTACGCGAGCCACCAGCATTCTTCTGTAACACCACATTTCAAAAGCCTTTATCCTCTTCCTGTCCGCACTCTTTACCGTCCATGTTTCACTCCCATACAAGGTTATACTCCACACAAATGCCTTCAGAAAGGACTTCCTTACGCTTAAATTCTCTTTTTCAAAAACGCGTTTCTTACCATTACCATTCTCCATTTTATATCCTCTGTACTGCGATCATCTCGTGTTATTTTACTGCCCAAGTAATAGAACTCATCTACCACTTTTATTGTTTCGTTACCTAATCTAATTCCTTCAATATCGCCGGATTTTCTAAGACAGCACTCCATTACCCTTGTTTTGATCTTGTTAATGTTCATCTTGTATGCATGTTTCAACACACTGTCCATCCCATTCAACTTCTATTCAAGGTCCTTTGCTGTCTCTGACAAAATTACAATGTCATCGGCAAAACGTAATGTTTTTATTTCATCACCCTGAAATTAAATTCCTCTTCCAAATTTCTCCTTACTTTTCTTTATGGCTTGCTCAATATGCAAATTTAATAAGATTGGAGAAAGGCTACAATCATCTCTTACTCACTTCCCAAACTGTGGATCCCTTTCATACTCTTCAACTGTGATAACTGCTGTCTCGTTTTTGAACAAGTTATAAATAACCCTCCGTTCCATATATTTTACTCCTGTTGACTTCAGAATTTGATAGAGTCTATCCCAATCGACATTGTCAAAAGCTTTTTCCAAATCTACAAAAGCTAGATATGTTGGTTTGCCTTTCCTTAATCTATCTTCTAAGATAATTCATAAGGTACTACCTCCGGTCTTCCTACATTTCTTCTGAATCCAAACCGATATTCCCCGAAGTCGGCTTCTATCAGCTTTTCCAACCTTCTGTAAATCGTGTTAAAATTTTGCAACGATGAAGGATGTCTGCGCCTACTCGATTTGGCAAAGGTGTTATTATAGTTAAAGTCTCAGGGTATTTACTACATCTCATACATCTTACTCATCTGATGTAATAGTTTTGCCATGGTTGACTCTCCCAGATACTTCAGCATTTCCGAGGGAATGTCGTCCACTGCAGTGGCCTAGTTTCTACTTAGTCTTCAAGTGCTCTGTCAAATTCTTCTCTCAGTACAGTGTCTCCTATTTAATATCTATCTACTTCGACTTCGCTTTCTACAATATTGCCTCTGAGTTCATTTTTTTTTGTAGAGCCCCTCTATACTCTCTATCCACCTTTCAGCTTTCCCTCCTCTGCTGACGACTTGTTTTCCATCTGAGTTCTTTATATTCATACAGCTGCTTTTCTTGTCTCCAAATGTTTCTTGCGTTTTCCTGGAAGCGGTGTCTATTTTTCCCTCATTTATACATTTTTTTACAGACTTGCATTTGCCTTCTAGATACTTCCAATAAATCTCATTTCTTATTCGTCTGTACTCCATTTGGCCTGTTTCATTTACTGCAATTTTATATTTTCATCTTTAATCAATTATATTTAGTAGTTCCTCTGATATCCAAGAATTACTTGTAGGTCTTGCCTTTCTGCCTATTTTGTCCTCTGCGGCCTTCACTATTACATCTCTCAATGCTACCCATTACTCTTCTACTGTTTTATTTCCCCCCGTTTTCGTCAATTCTTAAGAAATTCTGAAATTCTTAAGAACTGCAGGTTTTTTCAATTTATCCAGGTCGCATCTCCTTATTTTTTCTACCTTTCTGCAGTTTTTTTTTTTTTTTTTTTTTTTTTTTTTTTTTTTTTTTTTTTTTTTTTTTTCAATTTCAGCCTACAGTCCATGACCAATAAGATATAGTGAGAGTCTATATTTGCGCTTGAGTATGCCTTACAGTTTAAAACCTGTTCCGAAATCTATGTCTTACCATTATAAAATCTATCTTGTACCTTCCGGTGTCGCCTGGTCTCTTCCACATACACAGCCTTCTTTCGTGATTATTAAACCAGGAATGTGTAATGTTTAAGTTATGTTCCGTGTAAAATTCTACCAGGCAGCTTCCTATTTTATTCCTTATACCCAGTACATATTCACCTGCTATTTTTCCTTCCCTCCTTTTCCTACTACCGATTTCCAGCCTCCCAAACAATTGAGTTTTCCTCTCCCTTAATTGTCAGAATAATTTCCTTTACCTCCTCATACATTTCTTTGATCTCCTCATCATCGACAGAGCTACATGGCATGTAAACCTGTACTGTTGTGGTCGGTGTTGGCTTCGTGTCCATCTTGACTACAATAATGCGATTACTGCGCTGCTCATAGTAGTTTATCCGTGTTCCTATTTTCTTGTTCATTATCAGACGTACTCCTGTAATTTGTATCTTGTATTTATAATTCTGACCAGAAATCCTGTTTTTCTTTCCATCGAACTTCACTAATCCTCACTATATCTATCTTCAACCTATGCATTTATCTTTTTTAATTTTCTAACCTCCCTACCAGATTAAGGGATCTAACAGTCCACTCTCCGATCCGTAAATTGCCAGTGTTTTCTTTCCTGATGACCACATCTTCTTAAGTAGTCCCGGCCCGGAGATCCGAATGGGGGACTATTTTACCTCCGAAATATTTTACCCGAGAGGATGCCATCATATATTCTTACAGTAGAGCTGCATGTCCTCGGGAAATGTAACGGCTGTAGTTGCCCCTTGCTTTCAGCCGTTCGCAGTAACTGTGTGGCAAAGCCACATTAGCTGTCAGTCATCCAGACTGTTGCCCTTGTAACTACTGAAAAGGTTGATGTCCCTCTTCAGGAACCACACGTTTTCCGGTCTCTCCACAGATACCCCTCCGCTATGGTTGCACCTACGGTACGGCTATTTGTATCGTTGATTCATGCAATCCACCCTACCTCGGCAATGTCAGGATCAGTAATTATTGAAAATATTGTACAAAAATTTAGTATTCAGTACAATCGGACAGACCCGTAGAGCCTTTAAGGCACTCTGTTTTGAAAGGAAGCTACTATGTTCATAGTACCACTCTCGCAGTGCGATTAACAATATCGAGGCACAATGCAGACCAGTAGACGAAATTGCTATTCGGCATAAAGACAAGAAACGATGAATGCTGGAAAGAGCATGAGATCTTTAGTCATCAATAAAGCCTTTATTACTTTAATCGTTATTATTATGATTATTATTATTTTAAGGAACAACTACAGTTGAGAAACAAACGTTTCTTCGGCGTTTTTAATCGATTAGTCTCAAATGGATAATGTTTTTACCTCATGCATTTTTTCACTTACTTTTCGGAACGTAGTTTGTTGTTTTACATAGTGGACTCTGTATCTCTTAATGAATACACACAGAATGTGTCGCTATACCGGTTTTGCCAGTTGAAAATAAAGACATTTTTCCTTTTTTGTATATTGAAGTGCCTTATTAAATTCCTTCTATAGTACATTATTTATTATTTACCATCAGCACAGATTTTTATTAATCAACTTTTTCATTGATTTTGTATACGTATTAAGGTTGTCGTTTTTAAACGAGGAGCTTTTTCGTTCTGTATTCTGTGTCTTAACCATATGAAACCGTGTCGTTCATGAGATAATTTCAAGTATAAGTTTCACAATTAAAGCCGAAATGTAGGTAAAGTTATTTATATGTGAGGTCTGAATTGTTGAATGTGTGTAACTGATATTCTATGGCTCCGCGAGTACACTCTTTGGCGTGTGGTGCACCGCGATTTTTCTAATTGTCCTTCCTCCACCTTAGAGGGCAGTGTTATGTAGGCAGTCATTAAGTCTGAAAATTGCAGTGTGAGCTTTCAGGTGAGGAATCTTTTCATGTGCAGTTTGAATGATATAATATAATATAATAATGATAAAATATAATATAATGATATAATAATATATTATATTTCCTTTACGAATGATCAGCTCTACCAAGTTTTGAGAGTTGGCGGACGATGATATAATATTGTGAAAAATAAAGGAAAAGAGAATCATTATTTCAGTATCACGCGCTCCGCGAAGTTGTTGTTCATCTCTGACGGACACACATCAGTAAGGATTGAGATTAACCTTTTTATATTATTTTTTATAAGCTAATTTGTATTTTATGGATTCAGTGTGGTACTTCTTCATGTGGGGAGGTAATATGATGAGTATATTTTTTATTTTAATTAGATTGTAGTAGTAGTTGGTTTATAGGAAAACAAAAGAAAATGATTCATTTCAGAAGGCGGCAAAAATAATAGCATAATTTTCTTTAAAGAATTCTTGTGATGCATTGTCACGTTCAATTTGACACCAATACTCATCTAAAAAAGAGAAAGAATCGCTATTGTAATAATTTCATGGTCATCTTTCTTATGTGCAAAACATAAAGCGATCTATTTTAAAATCAAATCTTCAAACTGTGTCGTCTTGATCATTTATCCCAAGCTCGATTTATTTATTTGTTTATTCAGGGATTAGGAACTTTTCTATTTTAACAGTTAGTGGATTCCCATAGCTTACCGGAACTGGTTTTCCATCAGAGTTTTTGATATTCATAGAGATGTTTTTCTTATCTCCAAATGTTTCTTTTATTTTCCTGTACGCTGTATCTATTTTTCCCCTATTTATAAATTCTTCTACATCCTTGCATTTCCCTTCTAGCCACTCCTGCTTAGCCATTTTGCACTTCCTGTCAATCTCATTTTTTAGTCGCCTGTACTCCTTTTGACTCTTTCATTTACTGCATTTTTATATTTTCTCCTTTCATCGATTAAATTTAGTATCTCCGGTGATATCCAAGGATTTTTTGTAGGTCTTGCCTTCCTGCCTATTTTGTCCTCTGCTGCCTTCACTATTTCATCTCTCAATGCTACCCATTCCTCCTCTACTGTTTTATTTCCCCCCGTTTCTGTCAACTGTTGCCTAAAGCTCCCTCTGAATTTTTTAAGAACTTCAGGTTCCTTCAATTTATCCAGGTTCCATATCCTTATTTTCCTACCTTTTTGTAGCTTCTTCAGTTTCAGCCTACAGTTCATAACCAAAAAGTTATGGTCAGAGTCTATATCTGCCCCTGGGTATGTTTTACAGTTTAAAATCTGGTTCCTAAATCTATGTCTTACCATTATAAAATCTGTCTGGTATCTCCCGGTGTCTCCTGGTCTCTTCCACGTATACAACCTTCTTTTGTGATTCTTAAACCAGATGCTTGTTATATCTAAATTATGTTCCGTGCAAAATTCTACCAGGCGGCTCTTTCATTCCTTTTGCCCAGACCATATTCACCTTCTATCTTCCCTTCCCTTCCTTGTCCTACTACCGAATTCCAGTCTCCCATAACAATTAAGTTTTCCTCTCCCTTAATTGTCTGAATAATTTCCTTTAGCTCCTCATATATTTCTTCGATCTCCTCATCATCTGCAAGAGCTAGTTGGCATATAAACCTGTACTACTGTGGTCGGTGTTGGCTTCGTATCTATCTTGACTACGATAATGCGATCACTGTGTTGCTCATAGTAGTTTACCCGCGTTCCTATTTTCTTATTCATTATCAGACCTACTCCTGTAACACCCCCAATTGATTTTGTATTTATAATCCTGTACTCGCCTCACCAGAAATCCTGTTCCTCTTTCCACCGAACTTCACTAATCCCCACTATATCTAACTTCAACTTATCCATTTCCCTTTTTAAATTTTTTGCTTCCCTACCCGATTAATGGATCTAACATTCCTCGCTCCGATCCGTAGAATGCCAGTGTTGTCTTTTCTGATGATCACATCCTCCTGAGTAGTCCCCGCCCAGAGATCCGAATGGGGGACTATTTTACCTCCGGAATATTTTACCCGAGAGGATGCCATCATCATCATACAGTAGAGCTGCATGTCCTAGGGAAAAGTAACGGCTGTAGTTTCCCCTTGCTTTCAGCCGTTCGCAGTAACTGTGTGGCAAAGCCACATTAGCTGATGTTACAAGGCCAGCTCAGTCGCTCATCCAGACTGTTGCCCCTGTAACTACTGAAAAGGCTGCTGCCCCTCTTCAGGAACCACACGTTTGTCTGGCCTCTCCACATACACCCCTCCACTGTGGTTGCACCTACGGTACGGCTATCTGTATCGTTCAGGGGCACGCAAGCCACCCCACCTCGGCAATGTCTGTGGTTCATGGGAGTGGGTTTGAATATTAGATTATTATCTAATAATCTAATAGTTTGAATATTAGATTATTACAAAATGTAGTCTGCTACAATGTAGAACGTAAAAAAGCCCAAAACTGTACAATTTGTAACGAATTAATGCGTAAAATATCATCTACTCATATCTAAATAAAATAAATATGAAAAAATCTAGAGCTACGGTTTAGTGGTCGAGCATTCTAAGTCAGCTTGCTGCGGATTGCGCGGTTGCTCGCCGTCAGATGTTCGAGTACTCAGTCAGGCACGTGTGTGTGTGTGTGTGTGTGTGTGTGTGTGTGTGTGTGTGTGTGGTCCTTAGTTTAACCTAGTTTAAATAGTTTGTTAGCCTAGGGACTAATACCGAAAGACGTTAAATCATTTATATACATCTGAACATTTCAAATTCTTGAGTCAGAGTGAAATATGCGTCCTTTTTTGTCGTAAACCGTCAGTGAACTCTTTCCACCACCGAAATATGTGAAACACTTGCTGTTGTAGTTATGCTGCCTAAGTGCAACCATTTCGACGGACTCGAATAATGATTTTCAGAAGAAATTACCGATGAGTTAAATTACAATGAATCTCTTCATACACCGCTTCTATTTCCCGCTGAAGTTCCACAGACCGCTAGAGTTGGAACACCGGCAATTTCGAACTTGGGCCAGCGCTGCCCTCTATTCTGGCCTCGAAATGATTTGGGACAGGCAAACCTTTTGCTCCTATTGGTGAAGGCGCCCTCAGGTGAGGGCGCTCTACACTGCGTCTACATGGCATCGTAACCTGCTGATTGATACAAGGATGCTACATAGAAGGTTGGGGCAATGCGTTCGGCAGCGATCGGTTGCTTCCGCGTCGGCAGCACAAGACGTTTTCTCGCGTTCACTTGTGGCACTGTGCCGCATGAACCAACATTATTTTCGAAAACTGAAAGACAGTATAATAAGTTGTGTAAAATACTCTCGGTGTTCTTGCCGCGTCAAATATGGGTTGGCTCCTAACCATATTTGACGCGGCAAGAACACCGAGAGTATTTTACACAAGAACTACGTCGCGAAAGACTTCGTACTCAGTATAATAAGTTATTAGTCCGATAGAAGGATATAGGCACTGAGAATAAATATTACTACTTTACGGTGTTCAACTCGGTATAAGCTTAGAGTTTAACGTCCCGTCGACAGCGTGGTCATTAGAGACTGTGCATACGCTCGGATTTGTGGGGAAGGATTAGGGGAGGAAATTCGGCCGTGCCCTATGAAAGGAACCATCCCGGCATTTGCCTAGAGTGATTTAGGGAAATCACGGAAAATCTAAATCTGGATGGCCGGAGGTGGATTTGAACCACCGTTCTCCCGAATGCGAGTCCAGTGTTTTACCACTGCGCCACCTCGCTCGGTTTCAACTCGGTATACCGTGTTTCTCGTAATCACGCAAATAAAACATAAATTACGGATCCACTTGACATATGTATCCAATGATTATAAAAGTTTACTCTAGTAAACTCATATTTCAGTCCGTTTCAAATATTACACAATTATAAATATTACTGAAATCTTATCAATTACGAAAGGTCTCTGTTTCAAGAAGCATTTTGAGTATCAAATCGACAGAGTTGCGTAATATTCGTGCTGAAGCATATGATGAAGAATGGCTTTGCTTGTATCTTCCTGCTGCAAATATGGTACTCTTCTGGGGTTTGACGAGTCATTTTGTATGACTGTAAACACTTTTTACAGAACTTGATGATCTTAAGTCGTGCGTTCTGTCGATTCTGAAGATTTTAGAAATTGTTTCTTATGTATGTTAATGCATGAGCCAGTAATTACTTTCTCGTCCTCAGCGTGTTGTGTTCAGATATTGCAAGTAATTTTTTTTTTCTTTCAGTAGTGATATTTCTTTATCAAGTGTCATCATTTCATCCTTGATAGGACCGTCCCCGGTTTCTGTGCTCTAGTCCACTTTTTCCTTTCCTTGGTGATAGTAAAGCTAGCTTGTTAAGTGCATCTTTATGTGTTTCACAATCGTCTAAGATTTTTTTTATTTGATAGAAGAACTAACAACAAAAGTGGCTTTAAAAAGGTGCAGTGTAAGAACTGCAATTGGTTTTAAGACGTTTTCTGGCTGAAGTCTCACTGTTTATAGATAGTATAAAGATCATGTAAATAAGCGTCTTATTTAAAAACTGTGTTACTAAGACTAGAATTTTAATATCGAGACTTTCACTTTTTTTACAAAGCTAAATCCATCGAGTACGCATTTCAGGATCTTTTGGAAACTGATGAAGGGTCTTTCAGTTTTATTACAGTTTTCACAGACTGCAGGAGCACAATTCGGTATTATTAATGTCAACCAGAACGAACATATACTATAGAAGACAAAAACAGTAACAACACATAATATACTTGGCTTACCATTAACAGGACAGCGCGAGAACTCTACGGAGCCTCTCGACGCTGACGTAATGCGCAGAGCGCAGAAAAAAATCTCTCTTCAGCGCATGTACTATGAGCTGCCCCTGCTACTTACACACGTTAACTTCAGTGTCTGCTCTTGCAATTAGCTGTAGCTGTTTATTACAGTATTTTGCGAAATTGTACCGCTGTGCCCCATGCACTGTCTTTGAAAACGTGCAGAAGTATGAAAGTTTCATGCCTGTGTGCGTGTGTGTGTGTGTGTGTGTGTGTGTGTGTGTAAACCAAAGACCTTGTAAAAGTAACTAGACTCCCTGAGGGCGCTGCTGTCGCGGGATAATTTGAACCTTCGCCCGGCCGCCATGGTAGTGGCAAGCGCCAGATCAATAGGAGTATTATTAGCAGATATATCGTGTATTACATAGCTACTGCGGGATATATAATCAATTTAAAGGAATGGAAAGATCGAATACTGTATTACCATTTATATTTCAAAGGAATACAAGTAGCCCTACTACTTCTGTTCAGAGACAGTTACTCTTGCATAACAGTTAGTCAAGACAATAAAGGATTGAATGAAACAAATAACAGGCTTTTATAATACTGGTAGCTCTTAAAAAGGAGCTACTTCAGGCAGTACCGGTGGACAGGATGTTCAAAAAGTTTCATTTTATGATTGTGTAAAATAACTATTGGGATCACGAAATTAGTTGCCTCACTGCAGTTCGAATTTTTGTTTATGAATTTAATATTAGCAACTTGTAACGCAGAATTTAAAGGTAATCTGCTTTACATTTAGGTGTAACAACTGAAAGAGTTTGCAGACCTGTGTATAGTTCCATATATGAACTCCACACAGCAACATTGGATGCACATTGTGAAATTCAACCCTGTGACGATAGTTGCTGACATTTGAGCAGTTCACTCTGCTATGAGGTATTTGGCTTACAGCATTAAGATGCTAATTTTCTTGCTAGATACCCTATTGCTAATGTTAGATGCCTTAGTTAAGAAAACGTTATGGCATACTTCCTGTTCTCAAAAGAATTTGTTAGTGGCTGATTTCTGTATTCACAACGTAAGAAGCTATTTTCAGTTATGTATCTCTTTCACAATCGATTTTTAACATTAGCTGTTCCAGTCAGCCCTGTTTGAATTTTTGAGGCTGTGAAATATCTAAATATTGGAGAATAAAGCATTAAAGCAGAGACGTTAAGTGTCGAGCTCTTCCGAAATTAATGTTTGTACAAAAGTTTCACAGTCGTAGAATATACTGAGAAAGTGCCAAAACATCATGTCTGACGATAAATTCCGTTCATATGCTGCACTTAGAACGCAAAAAAACTACATATTATACTTCAATTTCTTTAGGAAGAGGAAACGCTGTTTGCCAATTTCTACACAATATGTTTAATAAATTTACACACAACCGATAGTTGCTGTATACTCAACATGTCTGAAGCTGTTTTGTAGCTATATATTTCAATTAGACAGTTTTCGCGGCTTAACTCAAATGAATACCCTCTCTAATCAAAAGAATATTACGCACATTTAAAGTTCGCGCGGAAGTTTGCCACTACAATGGCCGCCGAGGCGCTCTTAAAATTTGTCCGCTGTTTGCAGTCGGCCGCTTACGCGATTGTGGGGGCTTGGTGTAAACTGAGCAACAAGTAACAGCCTCTACCGGACACATCTGGAGTTACGCCATTTTCGGCCGGCCCGACCCATCCGACGGCAGTGCGCCCTCCGCTCGCCGCTCTCCTGCTGACGTCACGATAACGCGCGTGTCCCGGAGCAATTCGCATTCCGCGAGCAGCGGCGCGTTCAGGAAAACAGGGCCAGAATGCGCGCCATGCGACTCGCATCAGGCTTTTGTCAGAAAATCGCGATTTGCCGGCCGAGCTGGGATTCCTGTGGGGCGGCTAGCGGGTAGGGGGCGGGGTGGTATAGTCTAGGGGGCAGGGGGGGCTTTATGGGGCACACACCGCGCGCGCCCGTCCACCGCCGGCGCTCCGCCTGTTTTATCTCCGCGGGGGGAGCATAAAATTTTACGCAGGTCGTAACAATACCGATGAATCCGCGGCTAACACACAGCGCGTGCATGCCGAAAATGGTGCTGTTTGCCTAAGTATCAATAACTTGTCATTTTCTGAAAACAGGTTAAAACCATTACGGGGCTATGAATTCGCCGGAATTGTAGCACAGTTCGCGTTGCTCCGCCGTGTTTATGTGCCGTTGTTCGCTACGCGGGACGAGTCATTCCCCCTCCCCCTGTGTCTTAGGCGGAGATTAGAAACGCCTCGCCAAAAATCTGAGAAATGTCACTGCAGCACCCAGATAAAGGCATTGGACTGCGACATTTCTGGAGCTGTGCAACGGAAAATACGTGGCGGTGCTTTCTTGCGCTTGCAGACGGTACAATTCCGGGAATCTTTAGAAACCTTAGTAATCGAAATTGTGATGGCGAAGATAGGTCTTGTTATAGTAGCTTTTCTCGCGTACGTATTTATTGAAATCTATCATCATCTCCTACTTCCCCATATAACTTCCCTATATAACTTTATACAAAAAAGACAGAGACAAGTTTCCCACCACACAATCTTCTTCAATCTTTTGCTCGTCGGTCAAACAATGTCGAAGTTTTTCCAAGGTTTCCTCTTCCATACATCAAACTGTGCCTTTTTTAGGATGGCAGTGCTCCGTGATTAAATCTTGCGACATTGGCACGAGTGTGGTGGCAAAACCTCCGAGGGAAACTGTCAGAGAAAGTGTTAGAGAGACAAATTATATAACATTCTAGTCACTTCTATTAAACTCTCTATCCACCTAATATCTCCGACCCCGTCGTATGGTTCCTTGAATAATATTGGAAGACATTTTAAAGGACGTGACATTATTACTTTTGAGACATTTAATGTTGATAAAGTCTTATTTTTATTGTAATATGCCGTTTACTGTTTGGATTTATAACCTGTCCATGAGAATAAATCTAGATATGGATATTGGCAAAAGCTAAGAAACAATTCCAGGTGTTGTAGCTCTTGGCGCCCTTTCTAACGTGAAACCTATGCTGTTGAGCATTTTATTCTACTCTTCCAACTATTTGCAGTTTGCAATGGATTAATCTGACCTATTGTATTCGAGTGGCTCCTGCAAGGAAGACATTAACAGCATGTCACGTAGAAGTCAGAGATGTTTCTTGCCTACCTACAACCGGTGAAACTTTACCACTTACGTAAAAATAAACGTAGATGGCTTCTCCAGTGAGAAAAAATCTTAAAATTACCAAAGTGTAACTAGTGAGTTTCAGTTCGGGTACTAAAGTGATGTGCTAGTTACTGAGTTTTTAGAAATCTCAAATTTATAAAAACAATAAATTCGATATTTTAATTTACAAGTTCCGGATAGGTTGACAGGATATATGAAATGTATAAGCAATTTCAAAATAAACTAAAGGTGGTAGAATGGCTGAAGAATCGCGCCTACTCGACTCTAAAATTAATTCAATTTCGTCAGTTTCCGTTCAAAGATGTCGGAAAGTGCGAACGCCTGTGTTCAGTCTCAATATGGATGAAGGACACTGCCAACATATGTCTGAAGAATTGCCCTAAGTGCCCGAAACCGGTCACCTGGTGCAAGTACGAGTATTTTAAAAACCAACAAAATAGCCGTTTCTGTGATGGACAAATGCTAATGGTTTGTCACGAAAATATCAACATATACATACGATGAAGATCTAAAGAGACTGATATGTAAACGCTAGGGTGCAGTTGACAATATCTATATACGACACATGTGTCTGCCCGAGGCATTGTATGGGTTATTGTTGTTACAGTGGCAAGTTATCACAATTTAGATAAGTTTTGAACGTTACGTTATAGATGGCATACGAGAGACAGGATACAGCATCTCCGAGGTAGCGATGAAGTAGGAATTATCCGTACGACCATTTCAGAAGTGCACCGTGATTATCGAGAGTCCGGTAAAACATCACATCTCTGAGATTGCTGTGGTCGGAAAAAGATCTTGCAAGAATGCTACCAACGACGACTGAAGAGAATCCTTCAACATGAGAGAAGTGCAACCATTTCGATAATTGCGATGGATTTCAGTTCTGGCCTTCAGGAAGTGTCAGCGGACTAACCATTCAACGAAACAACACCGATGTAGGTTTGTGGAGCAGAAGGCCCATTGCTGTACTCGCGGCGACTTCACGACCCAAAGTCTTACGCCTCGACTTGGACCGTCAATACCGACATTGGACTGTTCTGGATTACAAACATGTGGCCTCACGTGACGAGTCTCATTTCCAATTTCATCGTGTGGATGGACGTGTACATGTATGGGAACAACCTAATGAATCCATGGAACCTACGAGTCATTGTGAGACTGTCAAGCTGGTGGAGACTTTGAAATGGTGTGAAGCTTGTGTAGTTGAAGTAGTGTGGGATCCCTGATACGTCTAGATACTACTATGGCATGTGATACCCACGTGCTGAGTATCGCCTGCATTCATTAATGTGGCTTGCGTATTCCTATGGACATTGAATATTCCAGGAGGACAATACGATTATCCAGACGTCCAGAATTGCTACAGGGTGGCTCCAGGAACACTGTTCTGAATTTCAAAAACCTGCGCTGGCCACCAACTCCCCAGACATGAATATTATCGATTATATTTTTATGTAATGATGATACTGTATCAGTCACATGTTATTAGCACGACGCGATTCGGCAGCATGCTGCCATCATCAGGTGCATTACACAGTTATTTATAAATGTGTGTGGTTCACTTCGTGTGCCAGAGAGTTTAGGGATGGGACAATAGACCTAAACAGGAGAATCATTCTGTAACAGTCCATACATTATGTGTTTATATTGGTTAGTAATTATAGTATTATGTTTACTTATATTTGGTTCGTATTTTTCCTAGTTTGGCACACAAAGCACGATACCACCAATACCACCATTTTCACAGACATGTATATCGTTCTTTCCAAAGATTCTTATAAGCTAAGATGAACAATTTTCCAGAGATCCTTAAAAGCTATGATGAATTTCTAAGCAATGTAAAGGTACTCATCATCAAGTAAAAAACATTAATAATCTAATTTGTAATATGGTAAACGTGGATGATTCTTAAATGGAAGCAGTTTTTTAATTTAATAAAATAAGCAATCAACACTGGAAACTGTTCTAAAGACGTTAGTACTATTGCTTTCTACTTTGTCATTCAGTAACATATCTCCACAAGCTGTGCCGTTAATGATAATTTCTTATTCTTCATATAAGTCCTTTTGGTGTCCCTTCTCCATTTTTTTGTAATATATGAAGATCACTCGCAATATTATTGAATGGGTGGCCTGTGTTTTATATAGGTGGATATTGCTGATTTATTATAATTGCTCTTGTGGTAGGCTTTTAGTTGTTCATTGTATCTTGTATGGAAGTCTCTTCCTGTCTGGTCTACATAGAAGGCTCTGTAAGTGTTACAGACCATTTTATAAATGCCACATTGTGAATGTCTGTACATTTACAATGTGTCTCAGTGTGTGTTGTACTTTGTTATGTGTTGTAATGCAATTTTAATGTTGTCTGGTCTGAAAATGTTTGCTATTTTGTTTGAGAGTTTACCTGTGATCGAATGCAGGCCATTGATTTCTGTTTTGTATTCGTTATGGAAGGCAGTTTGTTGTTGCTTTTTCTTTTTTGTGTGAGTTTGTCTTCAAATGTGTCATAGTAGTCATTTGCTGTAGCTATTTGCTTGTTTATTCTGAGCTCATTGAGCTTATCTGGCTTATACATTGGTATGCTGTTGGCTCCGTTCAGTAGTGATCTGCATTGAACATATCTGCGATGTCTTGCAACGTGCTGTTCAGAAGGGTTCGCGACCCCTTCGTACTCGGCCCTGCAAGAAGCATGGTGTCGACTGCGACCATCACTACTTCACAAACAAGTTGATTCCATGCTAAGTAGTGTTGTGGCACTTTTGCATGATTGTTAGACACTACACGATGTTAAGCAGGTACACCAATTTCTTTCTCTCTTTAGTGTACATCTATTTTGATATCGTATGGGTATCAGACGTAAACCTGTAAAGAACTGTTCGCTGTATCTGCTGTGTTGCCTCAGGGTTGAGGGAAATTATGCATGACCCTCCATGTTCCAATGTTTGTATAGTTTATGGGACTCATCAGTTCCTAAGCTTAGAAACTACTTATGAACAAGCTAATACTAAGGGCGGCACAAATATCCATGCCCTAAGGGGGATTCGAACCCCCGACCGTAGTGGCCGTGCAGAACGCGACTGCCGCGCCGCAGACTGCTCGGCCACTGTGGCCGGCGACCCTCCATGAGAGAAACGAGGGCTCAGTCAGTTAAAGTATGTTTGTCTGTAGCACAATTTATAATAACAATAACAACACTTTGATAAATTTTAACAAGGAAATTTTTAGTTCAAATTTAAATACCAACACACTTCATTCTCCATTAAAAAAAGAAAACATAAAAACAAGAGAAATTATGTACAACAACTAGTAAAACTAATAAACAAGAAACAGATTTGCTTTAGTACAATAATATTTTACATTTCTTAAAGAGTGAGGGAAATATTGGAAGATGGTAAGAAGATAGATGGTAAAGGACGGCTGACAAATCTTGAAATAGATAGATTACAGAATTATTATGGCTTGGCCATTAGGAGAACGTAGGGAATTTAAGAATCAAGAAAAAAGCTGTATGGGCTATCTTTTTCGAAAAGCATTCCACAAATGAAAACCCAGTGCACGCTCTTTGTTCGAATGATCCTAACACTTTGTAAGGTCCCTATGATCCCAACATAGTTGGTATTCTGTAATATTCAGATTTGACAACTAGCCACAGATTTATATTGTAAGTGGCGTAGTAATCTTTGGAAGTTAGATTGTAGAAAAAGCGCTCTAGATGCGAGAGAGCAGCCTGTTGCCAAGAGTTGTCAGTTGCGAGTTGGTTTCCACTTCATATTTTCTTAAAAATACATAATTTTATTTTAAAATTCGCTTTCTGTGTTCTCATTTTGGTAGTTCGTATCCCCTTTCTTTCATTTTCGTCTTTTATGATTATTGATGAACTTAATTAGTACCCACATAATCTGCATGCTGCGAGCTGCTTACTGTTCCTGTTTCCAGTTTTGTAATTAATAAACATAAGTATCGATTCTGGCAAGAGGCGACAAGTGCAAGGTATCCCGTAAAATAAATTAATTATTTTGAGTTTAATGGAAATTTGCAAGGTTTCCCGAATAAATTAAGCTTAGTTTAATGGAAATCGACCACTACTGCGTACTACATACGTGCAAATCTGAACAACGTGGTGACTACGAACACCGAAGTAAATCTTAGCAAACATTAAAATGCGCAACGGACACGCCCGGGAAATAGGGGAAAACACAAACATTAAAATGTATGGCCCTGTCGAAAGTACTCCCAAAAGGTACAACGAAACTGATTAACTTGAATAATGAAAGGGGGAAACAATCTGACTGCGACACAGATAAATAAAAAATTGACTTACCTCGTATATTCTTATTACAAAACTGGATACAGGAACAACAAGAAGCTCGCAGCATGCAGGTTAGGAGATAGTAATTAAGTTCAACAATAATAATAAATGAAGGAAATTAAAGGAAGGGGAAAACAAACTACCAAAATGAGAATGATGAAAGCGAATTTTAAAATAAAATTATGTATTCTTAAGAAAATATGAAGTAGAAAAAATGTTACAAAAATTAAAATAACATCATGCAATAAATGATGGCGTGCAGCAACACAAACTTAACGACTGCCTTCTACAACAGCTTCCTCGGGCTACCTCAAGGATCTGGAAACTCGGGCAACTAACTTGCCCCTGACAACTCTTGGCAACTCACTGCTCTCTCGCAGCCAGAGCGCTTACTCTACAATAGAACTTCCAAAGATTACTGCGCCACTTACAGTACACATCTGTGGCTACAATATACATCTGTGACTAGTTCGCGAAACTAAATATTACAGAAAAGCAACTATGTCGGGACCATAGAGACCTTACAACATGGTGCAAGTACTGGAGAAATGCGAGATATGACCACAAATATCCTTATCTGTATCATTAATGAAGTAAATTGAAACCATATTTAGTGATCTTTGTATAGATACATTGCTGAAGAAATGTCTTCATGGGAAAACCAAAATTTAAATGAATTTGTAAATTCTATCATTTGCACCCGGTTACCGAAAACTGTATTCGTTCAGCTTACAGACTTCAATTTTGGTGTTTCCGATGAATATTTTATGCTTCAATGATTGTGTAACTAGAAAACTGGTTGTTTTAGCATAAAATCTAGTGGAAATACTGCAAAATCTTTGGGATAAATTGATACAGAGTGAATCCATATAGCAGATGTTACTAATTTCAAATGCACAAAAGAAGCAAGACAGAAAAGAAGAGAGACCAAGAGAACAAAAGGAGATCAGCATGGTTCACAGTATGGTGCCCAGTATGGTGCAGGAAAATATTAGTACTTCTCATCAATAACTGTACTATTAATTAAATTTTAAATAGATTTCTCTCTAAATTAATTTTCTTTTTTTAATTTCGCGTACCATTATTTTATAAACTAATGGGGTTATAAACATGAAATTTGGTTGGTAAATTTGTACTGCAGTTAGTAATACGTTATTAAAAGTAAATTGCGAACCACCAAACAGAAACTGTTTTATAATAATCAATGTGCTAAAAAAGTTACATTTTGCAAATTAAATAGATTAATTTCCTTTTCTTCAAAACTATAAGAGGTACTCTGTTCATTTTACTTGTAAATGAGGCATATATGTTATATATATGAAGCCAAAATTTGATTTTTTTTATCATTTATAGTTCTTTTGAAAAGCGTACCTATTCAAAGAGTAAAATACCATTGTCATCAAAGGGATAAAAATTGCCTTCCGTCTCTCCTTAACACGGATAAAGACCAATAGTCAGCAACATAAATTACACTAATAAAAATAATAACTTGGTATTAAGAACTTTCTCAAAGTTTTAAATGGCAAGGTGACCAGTAAAACATTAACCTCCCACCTCAAAAAAAAAAAAAAAAAAAAAAAAAAAAAAAAAAAAAAAAAAAAAAAAAAAAAATTATATATATATATAAATAAATAAATAAATAATAGTGGTCCAAGAATCACTATAAATCCGACCAGAGACTAGCTACCATTCTCGCAGGTAGTGAAGGTTACAACTTGATGTAGCCGTATTGAAGTGCACGGCCGAATGCGGAAACCCGACCGCCGCTCCTCTACAGCACACAATTCACCTGGTCGGTACAGCGAGGCGCCGGGCACAGACGCTTTGCGTAAACAAGAAAACGCGCCGCGGAAGACCAGCATGCGGTCCAAACAACGGGCCTTAGCCGATTGCGTCCTGGTCAAGAAACCAATGTTCAGCATATCAAATATGAACAACACATGCTCACTAATTTTTGTTTTTTTGTAAAACTATGGAACGTAACTGCTGCGGTTATTAGGCTCAGAAACTACTTAAACTAACCTAAGTGCCAACACATAAACCGATTGAAACGTAGGTACGTAATGTTAATAACGTTGAATGTTTCCAATTCATATCTTTGGCTTCGCGAGGACAATCTTTGGTGAGCGCTGCCCCGCGTTTGAGCTGACAGAGTGTGGTTGCCGCCCACCGTGGTGCGTAGATGTGTTGTGCAAGCAGCTATGAAGTAAAGTCGGAAATTGCAGTATGAGCTTGAATCAGTTGAATCTTTTTAAGCGTGATAATGTTGAAATATACTTGTATTTGAAAATGTTCTGAGATTATGAAGAATGAAGGTAAGGAGAGTCATCTCGTCATTATTAGGTGATTTTAGTCTTTTATGTTCATTCTTTAAATAATTAAATGTATAGTGCAGGAATTTTAGCAGGTTTTTAGTACACAAAAAACGGAGGAAGTGTAATGTGTACAATTTCGATTTTTTTATTTACAGTGTATAATGTACTCGCTGATTTTCCTGTTGTTGGTAGTAATGAGATATTGACCTTTATTCGAAAATGACAATAGATGTAATCACTTTCTGGATAAAAGTTGTGTAAGGCAGTCCCAAGTTGTAATCTCTATTTTTGTGCAATAGTGTTTAAGTTCATGTTCTCCTTTATGAAAAAAATATCAAGTACTTCAGTTTAAATTCCAACCTCAGGTCTGTGTCGTGTTAGTCATTGATACCGAAACCCAGTTAATTATTTGTTTTAAATACTACAGAGATGGACAAAATTAGTATTTGTGTAGTAACTGATTCCCATTACACAATTGCGAATTCTGCAGTTAGTTTTTGACCTTGGGGCAGCACCAATATTTTTTATTTATTTTATTTTTATTTATTTATTTATTGCATTAGTCCTGAGAGCAGTTGTACATGACATGCTTAACTAATTATATAAAGTGTTAAGTGATATTAGCAAGTTGGAATTGAACTGTAGATTTATTTAAAGCTACTCATACACACACTACTACACACGACACAATTGTTTGAGAAGTCACTAAAGTGTAGTCGAGCAATCATTATTGACAACCTGCGAGTACAATACTAAACAGTAATATTATTATTACGATACCAGTCATTAGAGATTTATCTGTTGAACAGTAAACCTTACATTTTTTATTATCAACTTTCACAATGCACTAGGGAGGTTTCGAACCTACGACGGCGAGCAACGGCGCACTTCGCAGCGAGGCGCCATAGAACGCTCGGCCACTCGGCCGCAGCCATACACACACCCCCTCGCCCACAATATACTGTAATAAGGTAGACCCATGTTTTTCAACCTGTGCGTCGCTACCCCAGGGGGGACGCCGTCAAAGCAGCAAGTACTTGCACCATAAAATAACCAGGGGTTCAGTAACACAAAAACATACGCGTAAGTCAAATTTATTTAATGATAGAACAACGGAGTTCGTTGCGTAACATTCACCACCAGTTGAATAAATCATACATTTTTTTATAATACGGTGTGTTAATGATGTTCAAATGTTTGTAACTCTATGGGACGTAACTACTCTGGTCATCAGTCCCTAAGCTTACAAACTACTTGAACTAACTTATGCCAAAAACAACAAGTACACATATGCCCGAGGGAGGACTTGAACCTCCGACGGAGAGCAGCGGCGCGCTCCGCCTTGGAACGCTCGGTCACTCCACTGCGGCTGTTAATGATGAATAACCGCATAGACTGAATACTGTTTGCAAGAACCAATCTTTAGTGAAAGAACATGATACAATAAATTATTCAGAAATTTCGAAAAAGTTATCGACTTCTTTACAAATTGTCCATACACTGGTAACTATGCTAACGGGCATAATTCGCTTCTGAGTTTAGCATGAAACGTAAAACACTCGTCAAGCAAAATATATTTTTCTGTTGGAAATCAAGTAAAAAGGAAATAATGTGTTCCATTCCGAAAAATACCCACAAAAACTTCCTTCAATGAATTGAAAGAAAGCTGAAGAAAAAGTTTGTTTTCTTTTAATAGTTTTGTTATGGTTCAAGGGGACGAAGAGGGCCAGAATATTTTTAATTGTAAGGGGGCAACCAGACAATTTTTACTTCGAAGAGGGTCGCATATTCGGAAAGGTTGAAAAACACTGATCTAGACGAAATACAATTAACACAAAACGGAATGGTACCTTCAGTTTAATTTCTAAGACTACTTAAACAAGTTATTTAAATATACAGAGGAGGCTACATATACTTAAATTAAAATAAAACTCCTATAACCAGAGGGTGAGCCTAGGCGACACATAAACTAAGATCCACATTTACAGCTAAACCGAAGAACTAACAGACCCAATTAGTCTTAGCATAACCTGACAATAAGAACAACTGACTTCGATACTTTAACAGACACAATTTCCTCGGACAAGAAACAATACCGGTCATATGAGCAAAATCAGTCGGTATTAATACAAAGAGCAGATTAATAGTGACATGATTAAATGTTACAAAATTTAAAACATAACAGTACCAGGTACCACTGGCAAGAATAAAAAAGAAATGAAATCAGTTTGAATTAATACAAACAGTAGATGAACTGTGGCCTGCTTAAGTACTACTGAACTTTCCATTCCAGAGTCGCAGCCCAAAGCCAGCCGTTACGGCCACCGTGAAAGGCAAAGCTCCAACCAGGCTGTCCAATCGTTTACTTGCATACGGCATTAGAACGAGTGAAGGGGTTCCTCCTATGGCTGCATCAAGAGTTCAAATGTTTCTATAACTTATGGGACTTAACTACGGGGTCACCAGTTCCTAAACTAACAAAGTACTTAAGAACTAGCTTATTCTAAGGACGGCACAAACATCCATGCCCGAAGGTGGATTCAAACCCCCGACCGAAGCGGCCGTACAGACCGACGGCTGTATCACTCAATACTTCCAGCACCACTACAGCACGGCGGTTAGCTCGCTTCAACACACCAGTAGGATCTGTAACACATATGAATACCCAACTATCTTGAATCTAGAAGGGCACAGAGCAGCAAAAAGTTGTTTCACTGAATTACCGTCAGTAATCAGGTGAAAATCATGTGGCAACGGTACGTGGGCCGAAGAAGCCGGCCCAAAAAAGCAACGGACTACCACGAAAATATAAGCTGTCGACAAACAACACACACCCGCGCACTCCAAACCTCTTAACCTCTCTATCCAGCTCCTCCCGTCGCTGCTTGGAGGCGTCTCCATCAGTCTCGACTAGTGGTACAGCATTTCCAAGGCAGCGTTAACGCTTCTAGACAAAGTCGATAAGAGAACGGACGAAAACAGAGAAAATCGGAGGCTGAGTGAAATTTGAAACGAGAGCCCATGGCTCATGAAAAACAAAGCATGTGCAACGGCTTAGACCGGTAACTCAAACATTGGCTATTTCAAAATCACACCAAGCTTTCATTTATGTAATAATGGAGGGAATGGTTAGCACCAAATACTTAACACATGAAATAAAAAACCAAGATTTGTCTGAAGGATAGAATTCAAGTGAAGAAAAAAATTGCTTCAACCAAGATAACGACAATTTTAAGAATAAGCCAATATTTAAGTGATGTATACAATTTAATTAAAGAACACGATTGCTTCAAATACAAATAACAGCAACTTTACTCAACTTAAGACACTGAAATTAGAAGCCAACATATGCCTGAAGGACAGAATTGATTGAATACCAAGAATTTATTCAAATACAGACAATAGCAACCTTACACAATTAAATTTAAGACCTGGAATGACGAAGTCTAGAACGTAGGTCCAATGTCTTGGTTTAATCATAATTTAACAGCAAATGTTCTAGCCCAGTTCTAACTTTCCCATACTATTAAGGCCACACACAATTTAATACAAAAATTTTCTTACTTTATACAACTAACTGACGTTAGAAGGGGAAACGAAACAAATGTGACAAATTTTAACACAAATTTAGAAAACAGACAAGTAATCACAATATTATAAATTCCCCTCAAACTTTAGGATTGGGCATATCATGGGAACATTACTATTTAATGTTAGGAACTCACTAAGGGTTCGGTTCCTGGTGATCAACTCGACGGCGCCTAAACAAAAAATTAATGCGCTTCGAATACATAGTTTACTTTTGGAAAAACAGCGAACTGGTATATGTTTTAAAAATGTAAATAACAATCACGTTCGCAAATTGTTATACAATTTGATAGGGTGACCGGTTTCGATATCTTCTGAGACCATCAACAGACCGGTTATTCTGTAATATAAAATTAAAAAAAGACAATACGCTAATGAGGGATACACTTACACCAATTAATGGATCCGATAGTTGTCATGCATGACTGCAAAATTAAGTAAGACAGTATACTTCGCGGGGCTTTTTTGCGTTCATAAACAATTCATTCGAATGCAAGAAACTTTGGTGAACTGTGCACCGTACGCCCACGAAGGTTCCTGACCCGAAAACAAAAGCACGACACATAGCTCAGGAGATATGACGTCATGAAATGAAAAGAAAAGATGTTTACTGCTCAAAACAGTTTCGCTGTAGATGCCGTAAAACTGTCGCATCAGACATGACCTTGTACCAAATAAAGTTAACATTACAAATGTTCAAATGTTTTTAGTGTCTATGGGACTTAACTACGGGGTCATCAGTCCCTAAACATACAAACTACTTATGAACTACTTACAACTAAGGACGGCACAAATACCCATGCCCGAGGGGGGATTCGAACCCCCGACCGTAGTGGTCGTGCAGACCGTGACTGAAGCGCCTCAGTCCCCTCGGCCACCGCGACCGGCTTAACATTACAGATTTGCATGTTACTATTTATTTTTGTCTGCAAGTCTCCCTTAAATCTCTTGCAGACAAAATTAAGCAATCTGTTTTCTTAATCTCTATCTATATAAAAGCGAAAGGACACTCACTCACTAAACATGAAATCTACACAACTGAAACTGAAATTTGACAGGAATGTAGTTTATAGGTAGAAAACGTATGATAAGAAAGTGTTTTGTGATAGGTGCATGACGGAGCATACTTCTACAGACACACGAAATCTACAGTTTCATTCCGATCTTCATGAAATTTCTCACGCTTGACGTTCAAAGCTTCTACCATAAGTTTCATAAGGTGCATGGTGCAGGGTACTTTGCAGCCTAAATATGGATACCTAAATACTGTACCTTGGTCGTGGTATAACTTGACAATGGCGCGACCGATTTCATAGAGCACTTTTTTGTTGAAATTCGTTATTCTCAGAACAAGGGTTATATGAAATAAAACTGGAATACTTGAGAAGAAAAAAGTGCGTTTTTCAATGTGAGCCTGCGCAATAGAACAGCATGGAAATCTATACTTTTGTTCTGATATTGATGAAATTTTGCGCACTCTACTTTAAAAACAAGAGGACTGTCACTGTCTGTATAAAATTTTGTTCGGTGCATAATGGAGGGTACTTACGTAGTTTAAAAATATGCATATTTTTGTTCCAATCTTTGTGAATTTTTGCACACATGACTTTTAAACCAAGAGCAAGATCACTGGGTACGTTTGTATGGTACGTGACAGAGGGTACCTTGCAGAAAACTTTGCCGAGAGGGGGGAAAGGTGGAAACGGACAGAGAGATGGTAGAGAAAGAGGTGGTTGCAGAGGGAAAAAATAGGGAAGGGGATGTGGACTACGGGAGTGTAGGATAAATAAACACCCGGGCAACGCCGGGTTTACAGTTAGTCCTGTATAATGCACAGCGTTCTCTCGCTGGTGTTTTGTCGACGCATGCTCATCAACGGTAAGGTGCACTCTTTTATTTAATTTTGTAGTCATGCGTGTAGATTATCGTAGCTATTATTTGGTGTACTTGTTTCCCTCTTTAGCATTTTGTCCTTTATTTTATATTCGGTCGGTCCTTACCAGAAAGCCACTGTTTAAGCTGAGAAATTTCCATCATGGACTACAATGATTTTATAGAGAAAGGAAAGAAAACCACGTGTAGACACAATGATTATACACAGAGCGAGGCTCATTTACAAATCATAGGCCGAACACAGAACATAAGAAATATCAGCAGATGAGGCAGGGGAAAGCCACAAACATGCCATTTAGACGCCCGCGCGATGGCCGGAGATGTCAAAGGCCGTGCAGTGTCCTTAACGGCCCTCTGCAGGAAGGACGCTGGCCGCGCTCGACCTCCGGAACTCCACGCTCGCACTGAAGTGCCGCCACGTCAGCCTCAAGCAGCCTCGGGTAACCGACCTGAGACAGCCACCTGCCTCCGACGTCAGACTCTCCACCCTATCTGCAGGCTACCCTCTCTTCCTTATGACTACAACCTTTCCATCAAAGCAAAGATACACGAACGGAAGTATTCGTCAACTACGCCGTACATGTTCCCTATGCCTGTATTGATGTGTAACAATGATCATGTTTTTCCCCGTTAACACTTTGAAATTTACGTAAGACATGCCCTGACTACATATTATCTATATCTATAAATGTGAATGTCTGTTCGGTGTACGCTTATCACGTACAAACAACAAAACGCAGAGACTTAAATATTTGTACAGTTACTAATTTATACCTGAGGAAGGTTTTAGGCACAGTTTTATAGCGATCTGATATTTAGTAATTTGAGTATAACGCGAAATGCGGAACAATAATGAATCTTTGAAAATTATATTTACACTTTGAAAATGGTTTCATTGGTTGTATTGTTGCTTGAGGGTTGACAATGATAAAAGGGTGGAGTATATTTGGATGCAAAGTTATCGGTGTATATAAAATTCTAAGTGTGTGTGTTAATATTTCGCTCTGCAGAGAAAGCTAAGAACGCAAACGAATGGTCTGTGTGTAATTGTTATCCAAAGTCTCCCGTTGTACACCATAGCAGTTCCATGCCGACAGCTGTAAGGGGGTAGAAGATATGGTGGTTGAAAGTCGTCAAATTATACAAAAATTCGGACTGAAGGCCAGCGATGACGTTTGCGCCTCTATAGCAAGGAGGTTACGTACAGTGAAACGTTATGCCACAGACCATATCTTTGGTCTATGCTACAATGTCTTCAGCTCTTTCTCTGTAAGGATAAGCATACGAATAAGGAAATATAAGAATAAATAAATGAAGCAGTAAAAAAGAATTTTCTTTTATTACATCTCTTTAAAAAAATCGATTTGACGTTTCGCGCATTACATCAAGTGATCCCTCTGTGATATTCTTAAAATCATTATTGTTGAATTTAGTGATTGGATTCTTCGAAACGAGTGCATTTTTACCTGTGATTTCTGATATATTCTCTGATAAATGTAACATGTTTTTAGAAAACAGGAGATGGACAGAGAGTGGTAGGGAAATGTACTAACTCAAGGTTCGAATAAATAAATAAATACCCGGGCAACGCCGGGTTTTCAGCTAGTAGCTAATAATATCACTGTATTTAAATGGGTTCAATGTAACTGGTTTGTTAATGATTGTCTTAATTGTCGTGAAGAATTACTCACAATGTGGCTGAAATCGTTTACCTTTTCCACTTACAGTTTCAGAAAGCTTTTAACTCGGCCTTTGGAGCTCACAGCTGTGTTATTTGGGTCACCAGTCCAGACGTTATATTACGCCAAACGGCAATACTATCTGTTACCGAAAATCTCATCAAATGGATCTAAAGTTACTAATCTGATAAAATAAAATATTAGGACTGATTCTGCGAATATCTTTGCCTCTAACTTCAATTATGCTCATCTAACATGAAACTGGTCTTGCTGTACAAAAATTTGACATCTGCTGATTAATCAAATGCTGTTAAATTTTAACTACAAATGCGAATACAAGACTCTTGTAATGCAACGCTGACAGATTTACCACTTTTTCTCAATGTGAGAGCATCACTTCAAATTGGTTGTATTGTACTACAGACGACGTCTAATATAAATTTATTGACCCATATGGATAACAATTAAATTACTTAATTAAATAGTAAGTGTCAGAAATTACTAACTAGCAATAGATACAAAATAAGGATGTTTTAAATGATTCATTAAATAAAAGTTGTTATGACAGTTTCTTCACAACAATAATGGTTCTTTACCAAAAGTGGTAATTCACAATGTTTTCTAAAAGTGAGTATAGAAAATACTTTAAACATTCTACGCAACTTCTACAAATATTTCCAAGTAATTTCTTTTACCTGATTCATCCTGATAGAAGAGTAATATTCTTCTCGCCTATCCCTGCGCGCCGGACAACTTGCCAATTCTGTTGTCTAATATCGTGTTGCTGACTTCCTCAAGATATAGATATTTATGAGCTACTTACAGATATGACTAAACGATTTATTTTATGAGTCAATTAATAGGCACGTTTCACCTGTTTCGTATAGAACTGGAAAACAGTGACCGATATTAACTACAACTGAACGTAAGCAAGGAAGGAATGATGTCCAATGAATAAAATTTTACCTGAGAAAGTTGCAGGAAATATTCGGACATAATTTACTTTTCTCTCTTCCTCCTTATTTGGAGAGACTTAGCTACAAAAACTTATTGCCTGTCAAAACACTAGTAACTCAATATCAACTCTAGAAACAAAACGCAAGTAATAATTCCTTTACTAACGATATATGATGAAAACTGAATGATTACTAATTCAGCATTACTTCCATAGGAACTGAGTGAGTGGCTGAAACGTGAGAGCCGCTCTTTTTTGTAGTGGCAACATTTTCACACCATTCTTGTTCAGTACCAGAGTGTACCGAGATACATACTTCAACGGTTCTTTGACTTATGGAATCTTCTATAATACTCTGCATTAATAAGGTGTCGAAATATTTTAGTTATCTTTTCTGTGAGTGTAGGTTTGTCTCTTGATGACGACGTGCGTTGTGCTACAACTTAGCGCTACTATAGCTTGAATGTTCGAAGGAATTACACTTTAAACTTAAAGGACAAAATACTCTTTTCCTTTATGTCATCCTTCAATTTACTTCGAGTCAGTTTCTGAGATACCTACAAAACTCTGAAAACCAAGTCATCACATTTATTCAAAAACCACACTTATTGTTGGAACAGTCATGTGCACTACTGTCTACTAGTATGGCTGACTACACGCTCATTTTATCCCTGATTTGACGACAAACAACTCACCGCAACTGAGTTGGTCAATTAAGATATTTCGTATTTGAAACATAACAATGAATTGGTTCAATTTAATATTAAAGTTATCATGTTAATAAGTGTTGCTTAAAGTGCACGTGCGTTTAATAATTTAAGTGTGTTCATCCACGCAAAATATTATACAGCATCATAGGTAACGTTGTTTCGAAACAATTCTTTATCGGTAACAAATAATAAAAATTCCGTGGGCCCAACTTTTGCCCTTATTACAGCCGCATTTCTTTTGGCAGGGAGCTTTTTCAGCAGTTATGGCGTTTACTGGAGGCGGTGGGGGTCTTTCCATCCTCTTTTGAATTAATTGTAAGCCGCCCGATTTTGCGCTCCAGTAAGCCCCATAAATATTCTGCTGTGGGTTTAGGTCCGGTGACTGGGCAGGCTTGTCCAGAAGCTCCACGTTATTCTCCCGAAACGAAGCCTTGTTCAGACAGATTTATGGCAGGATGCGTTATCTTGCTGAAATTTAACGCCGTCAATGCATGCATCGACCAAAACGGTTGTAAAGGAGGACCGAAAAGCCGATTCTAGGACCTATATATTTTGTGGAATCCATGAGGCCTTTACACATGACCAGTCGCTCCACTCCTGCAACACTCATGCAGCCACATATCTGCATCTACAGCCATACTCCGCAAGCCACATGACGGTGTGTGCCGAAGGGTACCTTGAGAACCACTCTCGGTTCTCCCTCCTATTCCAGTCTCGTACTGTTCGCGGAAAGAAAGATTGTCGGTATGCCTCTGGTCTCTAATCTCTCTGATATTATCCTTGATCTCTTCGCGAGATGTACGTAGGAGGGAGCAATATAGTGCTACTCGTAACTCAGTATACTGTTCGAAAATGGAGTAGAGCAGAATGGACCAGCATATTGTGGTGTAGCAATATTAATTCATTAAAAGTGGAATAGGAAATTACTCCTATTGAAACGAAATATGGTAACAGCACGATTCAAAGTAGAATGAAGATACCTGATGGTTGATAGCAGTGTACGCTCCTGGAGGAGGGTTAAACGATGTAAGTATACAGTTTTATGAAAGGGATGACCTAATCATAAGTAGAGGTCTGAATGTCCGAGTAGGTAATATACATATTAAAAATGTTTTAGAAATGTCTGAAAAAGTAACGATAAATGAAAATGTAGAGGAACTTAGGGAATTTGCAAGTTTCAACTTCGTGAAACCTACAAATATCTACTCTCACAAGAAATATGTTTATCAGTTGACCAAGAGCATTTGAGAACATAAATTATTAATCGTTTGCCGGTATGTAATATTTCATGATAAGTTATGATACATGGAACAGGATATTATAGTTCACAGAGGTAGTAATGCATATTCTAACCACTATGTCGTCATTTCAAAAAGTTGTATAATCACAAAGTGGAGTAAAAGTAACCTAAAACAAAACAAGGAAGTGTAGTGCATATGGTCTCTCTCCTACAGGAAAGAAGTGAACGAAATTATTATGAAAATAGTCTCACAAAGTATCCATAAGGAACACCGACTAACGAAGATGTAAAAAAGAAGATTTGAAAAATACAATATAGGCAATATACAATTTAACAAATTAAGTTTTAGGAAATCAGATAGATAAGGAATAAAGAAGGTTTTGGAATATGGAACAAACAAATAAAACGAAAAATAGAAAAATGCTACGTATATATGATGTATTTACAAAAGCAGCTAAGTATTTTATGATACTTTTGCATGATTAAGTTGCAATTACGTTATAAAAATAATTCCGCAGACAGGTTCATAAGACGAGATAAAACCGAGCCATCCCTGTGTCATTCTGTGATACATAGCTTGTTTTGGATGGGAAATGGAGAGCAGAGATGCGTAGAAAATGGTGCCCTGGTCACTATAACCTTTCTAGAACTCTTTAGCAATCCCATATTAAAGTACAGCCCCTTGAAATTTTCGCAGCAAGGACATATTTCAGTACCAAGACCCGAACCCATGTCGCCGACATGGCAGAAGTGTATGCCGACGGATGTGTACACGAGATTTCCAAAGTAAATAACCTTCGTACGTCAGAAAATTACCGTGTTTAGATGTAAGAACGAAACAAATTACAGTTAAATGCACTATTGATCATTACTAACTTGGAGGACTGTATCAGTTACGCATTAGAACTTCAAGACGTCCTAGGCGTTTCACTGCCGCAGTGCAGTGGCCGAGCGCTCTAAGGCGCCGGATCGTGGAGCGCGCGGTAGCTCGCCATCGGAAGTTCCCTCTCGGGAATCGCTGTCTACATTGTTTTTAGCATAAGTTAGTGTTAGTTATCTTACGCAGTTTGTAAGCCTAGGGACTGATAACCAGTAAATTAAGTCCCATACAAACATTTGAGCAGATAGCAGTCAGCACCAACCGCAAAATTTATCTTTAATATGTGTCTGTTGTTCCCTTCATTCTAAAAGTCACCCGTTGCTGTCAAATTGATGTTCATTACATCGCTGTGCCACTGAATATGCATAGGAAGCAGTAATTACCTGTAATTCCACTGAGAATTTCTTATTCAATTTGTGAGTAACGACAAGGAGTGGAAAAGATTCCGCTGAACAGCAGAACAGAGGATCTCCATCACATGCGACTGCCATTTATTGGAACTCTACTGGGGATCATACACTGTTCGACATTGTGTCAATCATACCTGATGCTCCAGAGATTTTCAAACGACAACTCAGTTTATGAAAGCCAGCAATAGAAAGAGTTAAATATGGCAGGTTTGAAAGTACAGCAAAAAGAAGATTTAACATAAATCCTCTGCAAAAATGATTAGCAGTAATCCACTCACAATCATCACTGAGACAGTTAAAGCTCAGTTGCCTGGAGTTTAGTAATACCCGGCCGAACGGTACCTAAACTCTTTAATTCTTACTCCTCTCTACACTGAAGAGACAACTGTGACATACGAATATCAGAATGTGAACCAAGGTTGGTGAAAGTACGTAAAGTATGGAAATCAAGTCATTATAGTCTGAAAACATATCAGAATGTATCCCGTGCATAGTGTTTTTTTGTTTGTGTGTGTGTTGCGCCCAGTTTCTTTGTCATTGGGTGTCATTTTATTAATCCCCTTGTCGTTTCATTGTATAAAATACTGGACGTTGCTCTCCAAGAGCAAAACGTACCTTCAAATAGTACTCCACATATGGAAAAATGACTGGAAAGTTGAACAAGTCACTGCAATAGTCAAGATCAGTGACATCCGTTTGTAACAGAATTTTGGAACGTATACTTTTTTTTAAGTATTTACGAACTACCTCGACGTAAACGACGCATTTACTCGTAATTAACACGGATTCAGAAAGTATTGTACTTGTGAAGCACAGCTAACTCTTATTCACATGAAGTGACGAGTGCTATCGTCAAGGGATCTCAAATTCATTCCATATTTCTAGAGTTCCAGAATGCTTCTGTCACTGCACCTCAGATGTGGCTTTCAAATAAATTGCGTGTTAATGGAATATCATCGTAGTTATGCATTTGGATTCGTGATTTCCTGTCGGAAAGATCAAATGTTTGTACAGCTTATGGGACTTAACTAAGGGGTCATCAGTCCCTAAACTTACAAACTACTTATGAACTAACTTATACTCAAAACGGCACAAATATCCACGCCCGAGGGGGGATTCG
The DNA here is from genome assembly GCA_026315105.1 of Locusta migratoria. NCBI lineage: Eukaryota > Metazoa > Arthropoda > Insecta > Orthoptera > Acrididae > Locusta > Locusta migratoria. The sequence continues at coordinate 435,462,173 of CM048747.1, forward strand.
AATCCCCGAACGCAGCGGCCTTGCAGACCGTGATTGACGCGCCGCAGACCGCTTGGCCATCCCGTCCGGCCCTGTCGGAAAGGTCACAGTGCGTAGCAGTTAACGGAATGTCATCAATAAAACGGAAATCATATCTGGAATTTCTTAGTGATGTGTTATAGGGACACTACTCTTTCTTCTGTTTATAAACTATTTAGGAGACAATCTGAGGGGCTCTTTTAAACTGTTCGCTGATGATGCTGCCATTTATCGATTAGTAAAAACACCCGAAGATCAAAAGCAGCTGAAAAACTAATTAGATATCTGCATGGTGCAAAAAATTGGCAGTTGACCCTATATAACGAAAAGTGTGAAGTGCCGGCCGCGGTGGCAGAGGAGACTGAGGCGCTCCAGTCACGGTGTGCACGGCCACTACGGTCGGGGGTTTTAATCCCCCCTCGGGCATGGATATTTGTGCCGTCCTAGTTCGTAAGTATTTCATAAGTAGTTTGTAAGTTTAGGGACTGATGACCCCGTAGTTAAGTCCCATAGACTATACAAACATTTGAACATTTTGAAAGTGCGAAGTCATCCGTATGATCTCTAAAAGAAGTAGTTGAACTGCCTTTAAACGATAAATCAATCAAATATAAAAACAGCAAATTCAAGTAAATACCTAGACATTACAATTATGGACAACTTTAATACGAGAGAAAATACAAAAAGTACTGCGGCTATGCTTCATTGGCAGAACACCTTGCAGATCAACAGTTCTACTAAATAAACTGATATCACTACACTCGTCCGTATTGCTATGCATTATGCGACCCTGGCCAAATGGGACTAACGGAGAACATAGATTCATAACGATGTAGGCGAGAGAGTGTTTCAATAATGATGCACGAGTTGCGGTGGAAATCTTTAAATGAAAAGCGAAATTGGTCGCGGGGAGATGTATTTAAGAAATTTATCTCACCAACATTCTCCTCTGAATGCACACACATACTTAGGGAGACACTATCATAATAATAAATAAGATAAATCAGAATGAAAAAAAGAGAGATTAAGTTGTTCTTTCCTTCCTTCGGTATTAGAGAAGTTAACGACAGAGAAATATTATGAATACAATTCCAAAACATTTCGCCATGCACTTACATGGCATTTGCAGATTATATTTATGTAGAAGTGGATATAAAAGCATTGTACATGAGTCATGTTATGAATAAATGTGCAGTTTGAGAAGCACTTCACAAAGGCCTAATATAGAAGACTAAATCGGTGAGATTAAGCGACTGTAGTGGACCCCTTCTTTGTTGCTGTGGAAGAGACTATTTGGCTGGGTGCCGCTGGTGGACGTATGGGAGACTCCAGAGGCCGAAGATTCTGCTGCTTCTATGCATCAATGTTACTTCATATAACGTAACCAATTCATTTTGATATTCCAGACACTTATTCGTAGTAGGACAAAGAGTATAACAATGAACTGACAATCGGCCACGACCATTACTGAGCTATTATTCCTCACACAATCACTGACTAACTAGCTCAGTAACTAATTTTTGGCGCGTTTTCATCACTTTATATCTCATCTTACGAGAAAAATTGCAGTTTGAAATACATAACTAAATTTCTTATGATACCACAAATTACGGCTAGTGTTACAAATTTCCTTGCAATATTCACTTCATACAACTCGATGAGCAACTTTATATAATGGTTTTTAATTGTAAATTTACGGAAATAGACTACAATGATCATACGAGGCGCGTGCAGAAAGTAAGTTCCGTTTGGTAATAAAATGAAATTGTACACAGATACAGAAGAAATTTGTATTGCACAAAATTCTACAACTCTTAAACTACTTGTCCACATAACTGCCGAAATTTTGCAGGCATTTGTCATAGCGTGGCACCAGGTTTTGTATACCTTCTTCACAGAAATCTGCCACCTGTGTCTTCAACCAGTTGGAAACAGTTTCTTTCAGCTCGTCGTCATTGGTGAAGTGATTACCGCCAAGGAAAGAGTTGAGATGCAAAAACAGATGAAAGTCGCTAGGAGCGAGGACAGGGCTGTACAGAGGATGGTCAAACACGTCCCAGCCAAATCCCTGTAGGAGATTTTTCGTCACGTTTCGTGCGTTGTCGTGAAGCAAAGCAACACCTTTTGACAGACAGCATCGCAAATTTGCCGATAAATTTCACTTGGTTTCACTTTCCTCGCATTCAGAAACCGACCTGATTTCACAGGCGGTGGGATTTTCAATCAACGCCGACATTTCAAACAAGCACAACAAAGTGTACATAACTGACAGCGATCTCCAAAAGGCGCACGTTCTTCTCCTTGATACACATCGTCTACAGCGCATGTGCGGAACTGCAATCGCAGCGCTGCAGCGGAGATATATTGAAACGGAACTTACTTTCTGGACGCGTCTCGTATTAATTCTTCACATTAATTTGTCCAGTCACACTATTTCGAAATTTAGAATGCTTAAGCAAACATTTTCATTGTCGTGAGCAAATTGTTAACAATAGTCATATAATCGCCTTTACGGAATGTTCTCCAATGAATACAGCAATAAGGTACCTAATTTTGGTTTCAAGTTAATGAAATAAATCACGTAAACCTTTCTGGAAATCTACAGAAACATAATAATGAGATTGATGGAAATATTAAGAGAATAACATGAAATTGCGTCAGAGATATTAGTTTATTTAGGCAGGTCCACAAATATCATACTTGTTGTGGACTGAGTATTAATAAAAGATCTGTAGTAATATACAGTAAAGAATGGTATCAGGTAGCTTAGTAAACATCCGCTGTGACTGTTACATTACAAGGTACAAACTCCGTATCCTTGATGAATCCCCATAAAAGAATATCGAGCGGTGTCACATATGAAGGATGTGAGGGTCATGCAATTGACACATGACGAACAAGCCATTTACCTGAATAGGGGTCGCTGAGAAAATTCTGGAAGTCGCCCATGTAGTGAGGTAATGCACCATTTTGCATGAAGTAAACATTTCGTTCTTGTTCATCCTCATAGGTCTGCGGTATAACAAATTGTCGTAAATATCAAGGTATAATATCCCATTCGCCACGCGCGCATTTTCATAATGTTATTGCTCAGGTGGGGTGTTCCTGACACCCCAAAGAAAATTGACTGTAATGACAGATGTGCAGCATATCTGTAATTAAATATGTTTACTGTTTCAATATTTCAAATTTTCTAACGACTCTTTGTTAACTTTTTAATTTCCGTGATTCTCAGTTCTGTATAACAACTTCAATCCATGACACATATCACTAAAATCATTTATTCCATCAACTCATCAAATGTTCAAATGTTTGTTAAGCTTAAGGGACTTAACTACGGGGTCATCAGTCCCTAAACTTACAAACTACTTATGAACTAGTTAATACTAAGGACGGCACAAATATTCATGCCCGAGGGGGGATTCGAACCCCCGACCGTAATGGCCGTTCGCACCGTGACTGGAGCGCCTCAGTCCCCTCGGCCACCGTGGCCGGCTCAACTCATCGAAACATTATATGCATGTAGTTACTGTCGCTAGCTGCAACAAGTACGCAGCGTCCTGTCAACACCCCAGGTCCTATTTCTTTGCATTTTCTTGGAATTCAGGTTTCCATAGTTAATTCTCTCTTTACTTGAGTCTCGAATATAGCATTCGCCAAAGATACCCCATTACGCAAAAATGAAGAATGAGTGGTGTGTTGTGAACACCCCGCGTGACCACTAAAGCGTTAAACACAATTTCTAACGATTTATAGTCTATTTCTGGATTATATAATTAAAGTCAGATATTTAGCATAATAACTCATTTGTAACGAAGTTCTTGAAGAATTTTGATATTCAGGAATACGAGTCTTTGATAAGTAGGATTTCTTGCTAGTATGTTAAGATCTGGCGAGTACTCAGATACTCTGTCACATTACAAATGGTCTTTTGAGACACACGACATTAATCCAATACAAAATGTCTGGAAGTATTCAGTGCTGCAGATGAAAAGTATTATCCAACATTCCGGCCAAATGGCACGTTTCTGCGCACTATTCATAAACGAGTGTCTTCATCTGTGTATGGCATACCCAAAGAAACTCATCGACTCTTCACTTATTCTACAGGCGAGATCCTTTTACCTTAAAGTTACGAAATCGGCTGAGTTACAGGCTAGGGAAAAGGAAACTGCTCTGATGATACCAAGTGTTTCTAATATATTGTTTAGCTGCAGCGTGTTGTCACGTCTCTGTTCGCCACAATGCCGGAAGTTCACGCAAGACGCCGCACCACTATAAGACGCGATAAGTCGCTTTACGAGTAGGTTGAAGGAGGGGCTCGTAGATATGCCGGCTCACCACAGCAACACGGAGCAAAGTGCTAAGTTACGACGGTTACGATCAGGAGTTCCATCGATTAGAGCAGTCTATCTTTACCACGAGGTGGAGCAATACTATTGCCAGATGTCGTAGTATTACATTGCAAAACTGTATATGTAAGGGAGAAGTTGTACCACCACTAGCACATGAAAGTTAAGTATTCCTTTCATGCTGAAATAAAATATTATGTGGACTACTCAGTTCTTTTACTTACAGACCAATGTCCACATAACTTGGTAGTCACTGTCCGCCTCCTGAGCTCGCTGCATCCCGGAGCAGCGTATTGTCGAAAACAGATATAAGAGACAGTTTGATTTGTTACAACAATAGCAGAAACAATGAATGGATATAGGCGTTTGTCTGTTCCCGGAAACCAGGTGTTTAGGGTAACCACCTAGTGAAATACCTCATCAAGGAGTCTAACGTCACAGATGTATCTCCTGTAGGCCTTTAACTTTAGTGCCAAGAGAAAAATCGAAGAAGACCTTGCCGGATAAGATCGCTGTAATTATCATGGGTTCGTACAAGCACTTGTATTACCTTCTCTTTTAAGAGATTGTTCTATATATTACTATCGTCAGTAGCTTGAATGCATCAACTGTTAACCTTCACGCAATCGCGCAAGTGGCAGATTTTCGTCCATGATGTGTATTACATTTCAGAACATAACTTTCTCACGAAAGGCGCGGTACGGTGCGGCTGTATTTCCTAATTAGACCATCATCCGATTGATGACGTAAGCACCGTTAACTTGTTTCAGACCGTGTCTGAAATTCGCAACCTGAGGTTCAACTGTTATCCGCCGCCCCACGATCGGAAATGTGCTTTCATTTAAACTTCCAAGGAAAAAAGGAAGTAGACTTTAGACAACTTTCAGCCTCAGTTATCTGCAAATTAGGTTATGTACGAAAAAGACTAAATTTCGAGAAAATTCTTTTATTTTACTGATTCAACGTTGTTTGAAACGATAGAGCCCTTTATGGAAAAAATTGCGCGTAAAAGATGATACACTCTTATTTGTTTAATATTACTAATATCATTAATATTACTTACAGCTAGCTAGAAACATGACTCCTGAAGATCGCGATCTCATCCTTCAAGAATTAGGAAAACTGGATAATGGAAGAGTGGAAGAAACATTACACAATGAACCTGGAAGTGAACGAGGAAGTGCCATGACAGTGTCTCTGAGAATGAAATGGACGAAGGCGAGGATGTATTCGAGTGCGACTCACTGAGATTTTTCATTCATAATGACGGTGAGACAATTTCGGAAAATGAGACAGACAGGTTTGGCTCCAAAACAAACACTCTCCAGGCCCAAAAGGTGACGCTCGTCATTGCAAATCACATCTTGAATGCTTTCTTCAAAAACTTCCTATTGAAATTTAGTCATTTTTCATTCTAATCTTTCTGTAGTAACTCATTCAACAGGCTACTGACCAAACTATAGACGTCAATGATGTTGAAATACAATAAAATGAGAAAAATCGTTGAAATGAGGAAAAACGTGACTGGCTGCTGCCAGCCGTCCTGCGAGCGCAACTGTTAAAAAGAAGGCGCGACAGTGGGAGGGTATGACACGGTACTTCTGACATATCTTTCTTGCTATCCTTGTAATTGTGAGAATGTTTTTTTTTCCTAAAATCTTATGGTATATCGTCACTGTAATAGATACTACACGACAATTTGAATAGTTGTTAGGTTGCTACTTAAAATGCCTTTGGCCTTATTTGATTTGAGATATTCCAGCGCTGCATTAAATTCTAATACTGGGTACCGTATAACTTCCATATCAACATCAATCTCTTCTACTGGCAAGTCATCATACACGTCTTCCCCTTGTAGGCCTACAATGTACACTTTCGACCTATCCACTCTTTCAATGTATTTAACACTTTGCACTCTTACTATTACCACTGTTGCTATTAATTTAACCAAAGGTTGTTCTAACTTTTCTGTATGTTAAGTCGGTCGTAGCGTTGACCATTTCATTTTAGATTCCATCACTTTTTCCCTTCGTCCATTTAGACTTCACTCCACTTATCCTTTATTTCACTCTTAACTGACTTGTATTTCCATGTTCCCAAATTTCCCTGGACAGTGTTGAACTACTTTCTTTCGTCAATCAGCTAACATATTGCCATGTTACCGATGTTTTACGGCACTTGCCTTCCTTGTACCTTCCTCTCTCCAATATTTGTTATTGCTCTTTTCAGAAACGTACACTCATCCTCAGTACAACTGCGTACGCTGGTATTCATCGTAACAGTATGTAAAACGAATTTCAGACGAGTGCCGTCATTCCTTAGTACACTGTGTCCCATTTCCTTACATTAGCGTTCACCATTACTCAATTGTGATGTCAGGAGTTGTACTACATCCTGGGCATGGTTTACAATGCAACAACTCATTTTAATTCTCCCTCTGAACATGATGTAACCCAGATCGATCCTTCCCAAGTGCCCACATCTTTTCTAACTACATCTCTTCCACTTGCAATGAATATTCGTTATTACGATCTGAAATGTATAGGTAAGTGTATAAGTATTTCTCCTATCCCGTGACTACTGCCAAGCCCATATTCTACTACAACCCGTTCTTCTATTTCTTCACCTGAAACCGCGTTCTACTAGACAAACGGAATTACCTTTTCCACGTTCATTGTAATTTACTTTCTTTTCATCTTCTGCTTGTGACGTCGGGGTTTACACCTGAACTATCGTAGATAGTTTGGTCTTGAATCTCATGCGAACTGCCGTCCCACTGCAGTGTTCACAGCCGCGTGGAATGACAGTGAGCTCTAAGGCGCATATCTTGCGGAGCTAGCGGCCGATCCCCGTCGGAGGTTCGAGTCCTCCCTCGAGCATATTTGTGCGTATGTTTTCCCTTCGTAAGATAGATTCAGCAGTTCGTACGTCTAGAAACCGATGACCACTGAAGTTTGGTCCCGTAACTTTACAAACATTTGATTATGAAATGTTCACAGTAACTTACTCTCTTCCCCACATTCCTGTTTATAAAGAATGCCCCCCTCCCCCTCCCAGTTACACTACTTTCCGTTGCTGTTGACATTACGCTATTTTCGTCTGGCTTTCGTCCTTGAGCGCTTTCATGTCCAATTTCACATTTTCTAAATGTCCCTAGTATTTATTTACTTATGTAATCGTGTCTCATCTGCATTTGTAATTAATTAATAGGCTACGTATATTAGGTTACTAATAAAGACTAAGCAGTAATTATGCATTCACATCTACATTCACGATTTTCCCATGTCACAAGTCATTATTGTCTGTAGTAGGCTCATATCTCTCTCCAGTGTTCGATATACTTCATTGCAGCGTCGTTGGCTAACCACAGACGGCCGCGGTGGCCGAGGGGACTGAGGCGCTCCAGTCACGGTCTGCACGGTCACTACGGTCGGGGTTCGAATCCCTCCTCGGGCATGGATATTTGTGCCGTCCTTAGTGTAAGTTAGTTCGTAAGTAGTTTGTAAGTTTAGAGCTGATGACCCCGTAGTTAAGTCCCATAAGCTACACAAACAATTGAAGCTAACCACAGGTCTTGGAAATTGCATGGGGCCGGAAAGCATGGACAGCTCAGCATGTGTGTCATCGTTTGATTTTCCCCGTATTTTGCTGCGTATCCCGACTTGAATAGGTTATCTATCGATCTTCCCATTCGACATCTAAGTCTATTTAGGCTCTTCTCTTATTCTAGTTGTGATCGAGTTGGAAGTTTTTATTAGTCCTGTGAAGTTGGCACCCCTTTTTTGGAAAATATACATTTTTTCAGAGTTCTAGAAAGATATGCAATAGTTCTGGAGTTCTCTGTACAAAATTTAAATAGTTCTGCAAAATTTCGCCGAAAAAATACAAAAAATTACCACAAAATTTAGTTTTTTGAAAATAATTTTTTGCCTAACTGTACAAACATAGTTCTGCTCACAGTTCTAAATAGCTCTCAAAGAGTTCTACAGGAAATCCTAATGACATTTTTCTGTGCAGATTATACTTCATGAGATAATTGCAATAATGGGGAATCCATTTACACGCTACTGTGAAGTTGGCACCCCTTTTCTGAAAAATGTGCATTTTTTTAGAGTTCTAGGCAGATATGCAATAGTTATGGAATTCTCTGTACAAAATTTAAATAGTCCTGCACTAATTCGCGAAAAAATTACAAAAAATTATAACAAATTTTAGTTTTTTTCCAAATAATTATTTGCCTATAAGCGTAAACATAGTTCTGATCACAGTTCTAAATAGCTCTCAAAGAGTTCTGCAGAAAATCCTAATGATATTTTTTTGCCCAGATAATAGTTCATGAGCTAATTTCGTAAATGAGGGACATAAACTACACAAAATTGCACCAGTGTCGTGTGAAGTTAGCACCCCTTTTTTCAAAAATGTAAATTTTTTTCAGAGTTCTAGACATATATGCAATAGTTCCAGAATTCTCTGCACAAACTTTAAATAGTTCTGCAGAATCTCGTGAAATATCGCAATTCTGAATAGTGGTAGAGCTGTGATGTTGGCACCCCTTTATTCAAAAATGTAAATTTTTTTCATAGTTCTAGACAGATATGCAATAGTTATGGAGTTCTCTGTACAAAATTTAAATACTTCTGCAGAATTTCGCCGAAAAAATAGTAAAAAGTACAACAAACTTGAGTTTTTTTAGTTTTTTTAAATAATTATTTCCCTATTAGCGCAAACATTTAGAACTGTGACCAGAACTGTGTTTGTGCTAATAGGCAAATAATTATTAAAAAAACTAAAAAAACTCAAGTTTGTTGTAATTTTTACTATGTTTTCGGCGAAATTCTGCAGAACTATTTAAATTTTGTACCGAGAACTCCAGAACTATTTCATATCTGTCTAGAACTCTGAAAAAAATTGCACATTTTTGAGAAAAGGGGTGCCAACTTCACAGTAGCGTGTAAATGGATTCCCCATTATTGCAATTATCTCATGACGTATAATCTGCACAGAAAAATGTCATTGGGATTTCCTGTAGAACTCTTCGAGAGCTATTTAGATCTGTGAGCAGTTGTACAATTAGGCAAAAAATTATTTTCAAAAAACTAAATTTTGTGGTACTTTTTTTTTTTTTTTTTTTTTTTTTTTGGCGAAATTTTGCAGAACTACTTAAATTTTGTACAGAGAACTCCAGAACTATTACATATCTGTCTAGAACTCTGAAAAAAATGTACATTTTCCAAAAAATGGGTGCCAACTTCACAGGACTGTTTTTATTTAATGTTCCAAAATTGCAAACTGAATTTTTCTCATTTCTGTTTCCACGTCATTCCCTGGTTGTAGATTGACGTTTTATTTAGAAAACGTTCAAGTTGTAGTCTTGCTACCTCTGGCTGATATCCGAACCAGAGCCGTGCAGCCCGCCACATTTACCCGCCCGAGCTCGTCCGCTACCGGCCGCTGCGATCTGCTGCCCGCACCGCAGGTAGTCTAGTGGGGCTCCACTGCACCGCCTGCAGTACACAGCGAGCGAGCTGCGGTGCGCCGTCGAGTCCCGACACTTGCCGGGCGAGCGGATACCCGTCGGGACCGTGTACAGCGCTACAGGCGGCTCTGCAAGCGGGGGAATGCAGACAGTTCTGAGCAAGACGTTGTAGTAATCGCAGCGTAGGCTTCGCGCACCTTTTATGTTACCTACATTGCAATTTGTAGCGAACAGGGCAGATCGTAACAACGTGCATGGAGTAGACGATGCGAGGAAAAAAAAAAAAAAAAAAAAGAAAAAGAAAAAGAAAAAAAGAAAAGGAAAAAAAAGACGTTTCCAGGAAATTCGCGTTTAAAGATATCTGCAGACAGCATTGTATGGGAGTATTTTGTGTTGATTGTAGGTAATGAAAATAAAACTGTGGGTTTGCAGAGTGTAATGGCTGCCGTAAATTATTGTCGTTCCGTGATGGCAGTACCACTATGCTGTTACGGCACCAGAATAGCTGCAAAGCTTATCTGAATACTGGTTTGAACGGTTGTAGCAATATTCCAGTGTCAGCAAAATCTTATGTGCTGGAGAAATGTGTAAGAACATGTGCAATAGATTTGTAGCCCTTCAGCACAGTTGCGGGAGAAGGATTTCGAGACCTCGCACAGACTCTCATGGAGATAGGAGCACAGTACCCCACTGCAAGTGCCAAAGACGTTCTTCCTCATCCTCCAACAGTTTCTAGGAACGTAAAAAGAATAGCAGACGAATACCGTGTTCGCGAACTACTGGCTTTTTGAAGATTTCCTGTTTACCTTGGCAGAATTTTAGCTAGATTATTAGTTGGACAACCTTGAACAAAATTAAATATCTCATCACCGTAGGGCATATAATTTTTTGTCACATACATGAAATACGCAGATTTACTAGCAACAAGGAACTGAAGAGAGTTCAGGAATAATATTGTTCTTTATGTTAGAGCTATCACTTAGTTTAATATGAAGTGAAAGTGGAACACAGTGTAAGTAAATACTGAGCAAAGTATAATACTACCTACAAATTTGCTGGAGCCGGCTAACGCGAAGCTATGTTAAATATTTCCGGCGCGAGCCGATTCGGCTACCGTTTTGCTTCTGCACCACAAAATTGAACGTTCTGCTTTTACCAGGTGCATTACTGCGCACGTCTATTTATTTTTTCTCGCAACTGATAGTACACTGACAATTCAGTCAGAGAGGAAAAATTCCAAGTGTTTACAAGATTCATGAAAGACTGTCCAACGATACAAAACTGATAACTGCGACCTTGAATGTCACCTCTCGAATAGTGGTGACTCTCTCGGGGTTTCAGCTACCCCCAGCCAAAGGGAAAAGGGTGAAATATAAAATAAAACAAAACAACAACAATGGTCCACACGCCTGATTGTGGAACAGTTCAAATGTTCAAATGTTTGTATAGTCTATGGGACTTAACTACGGGGTCATCAGTCCCTAAACATACATACTACTTATGAACTGCTTACGAACTAGGACGGCACAAATATCCATGCCCGAGGGGGGATTCGAACCCCCGACCGTAGTGGCCGTGAAGACCGTGACTGGAGCGCCTTAGTCCCCTCGGCCACCGCGGCCGGCCGTGGAACAGTAATTAGTTTACTTCCCTTGGATTGGTTAAGCGTAAGCTGTACGTTCCAACATTCTACCATTTAATCGTTTCTAATGACCTCGATTGCAACTGAACGTTTATTCTTATTTTTATTTAATTACTTATTTTTTTCTTAGCAGCAAGGAAACATCACGTAATTTAGCGAAATGTCCACAGAAACGCTGTTCGAACACGGGCTGAAAGCGTATACTTGCTGTCGCAGCACTGATGGTGCTCATTAACAAGCAATTACTCATGATTTGAGACTGCTCTATTGCACACGCGTTATTGTGTGTTCTAAAATGCATCGGTCAGTAAGCTGCTCGTTATCAAACTTTTTCAATACATGATTTGTAAAGTTGAATGCTTTGATAGAAAGCTAAGTTGCTGTACTTTCAGATGTCCAAAAATCAGTTTTTTTTAACCCCACAGTTTCTTCAGAATCGAGTGAAAAGCATTATGAAACTAAAATCTCACGCGAAATGAAACGCAGATATGTTATTTTTTCCAAGGAAAGTAAAGCTTGTAAGGAAAAACTAAGTTAATAAACCGATGTGGGATGGTCATTTGTAACGTCAACAGTTTTTATAGTGTGAAAATCGGAACAGTGTATTTCCCGCTAAGAGTGAAACGGCCGGCCGCGGTGGCCGAGGGGACTGAGGCGCTCCAGTCACGGTCTGCACGGCCACTACGGTCGGGGGTTCGAATCCCCCCTCGGGCATGGACATTTGTGCCGTCCTAGTTCGTAAGTAGTTCATAAGTAGTTTGTAAGTTTAGGGACTGATAACCCCGTAGTTAAGTCCCATAAGCTTAAAAAACATTTGAACATTTGAATTTTTTTTAAGAGTAAAACGGCTGGCGGGCGCTTGCTCCGGCTAGCAGCAGAGCGTCACGGGCGGCCGGGTGGACCGGGTCTCGGCGGTTAGTTCGGGTACCAGCGCTGCCCGCCGCCATCTGGTCGGGCTCGTGCCGGCAGGCCGAGCAGCGCATGGCCAGGGGGGCGTGGCTACCAGCCCGGGCGAGCAGCGCAGGCTTGCTGCACGCCTCTGGTCCGAACGGGGGATGTCTTCTATCCTTGTTCTCTCTGCTTCTTTCAGCGATCGTCAACGTTTGCCGTCTGATCTTGAGGGTGGGTGGAAGGAGCTACTCCAGAACACATATGAAGGAGATGACGGTTTGTAGGATTCAGGCATCCTGCAGTTAGACGACATCAGTGATGTATCTAGCTTATGGCCGTACGTCGATCTTCTCCATACGGAACATGCATAATCAGCTGGAGCAAAACACAATTCCAGGGATGCTGAACGTAGAATTACAGGATTTGCTCCCCAGTGTGAGTTGGTAATTTTGCCTATTATATCGTTCCCTGTGTTGATTTTCGCTGCAGTTTGTCATTCCATTCTCAAAAAATCAAATGTCTGTAGAGTCTATGGGACTCAACTACGGGGTCATCAATCCCTAAACTTACAAACTACTTATGAACTGAATCTTCCTGGCTGATTAAAATTGTGTGCCGGAACCGGAACTCGAACCTGGGACCTTTGCCTTTCGCGGGCAAGCGCACTACCGGTAGTGCGCTTGACCGCGAAAGGCAAAGGTCCCAGGTTCGAGTCCCGGTTCCGGCATACAATTTTAATCTGCCAGGAAGTTTCATATCAGCGCTCACTCCGCTGCAGAGTGAAGTTTCATTCTGGAAACATCCCTTAGCCTGTGGCTAAGCCATGTCTCCACCATATCCTTTCTTCCAGGAGTGCTAGTCTTGCGTGTTTGCAGGAGAGCTTCTGTGAAGTTTGGAAAGTAGGAGGCGAGTTACTGGCGGAAGTAAAGTTGTGAGGCGGCATCGTGAGTCGTGTCGGGATAGCACAGTCGGTAGTGCGCTTGTTCGCGAAAGGCAAAGGTCCCTGGTTTGAGTCCCGGTTGCGGCACACAATTTTAATCTGCTAGGAAGTTCCATATCAGCGCACACTCCGCTGCAGAGTGAAGTTTCTTTCTGGAAACATCTCTTAGGCTGTGGCTAAGCCATGTCTCAACAATATCCTTTCTTCCAGGAGTGCTAGTGTTGGGTGTTTGCAGGAGAGCTTCTGTGAAGTTTGGAAAGTAGGAGGCAAGGTACTGGCGGAAGTAAAGTTGTGAGGCAGCATCGTGAGTCGTGTCGGGATAGCACATTCGGTAGTGCGCTTGCCCGCGAAAGGCAAAGGTCCCAGGTTCGAGTCCCGGTTCCAGGTCACAATTTTAATCTGCCAGGAAGTTTCATATCAGCGTCCACTCCGCTGCAGAGTGAAGTTTCATACTTATGAACTACTTACAACTAAGGACGGCACAAATATCCATGCCCGAGGGGGGATTCGAACCCCCGACCGTAGTGGCCGTGCAGACCGTGACTGGAGCGCATCAATCCCCTCAGCCCCGCGGCCGTCTCAATTCTGCGACTATCAGAATATTATAAATTAATTCTTCACTCTTTTCATGCTGTTTGATGTCGGAGATCCGAATGGAAGCTGTCATGGAAGCAATGGAGGGATCATAAGGATGGTTTCTTAAATTACCAGTCACATGTTGTGTAGTTAGACATATTACGTCCTTCATGCAGCCTTCTGTATCCTCCTGCCACTGATCGTTGCTGATTCTTCAGTCTTTCTGGGTCAGTTTCCCACCACGATATCAAGGGAGTGCCACGAATCTTCGAAAGCCCATCCGCTCCCTTTAACGAGGTCATAGCCAGAACGAGTTTGACTTCTTATTCCGGATGTCATCCGTCGTCGTTGCTGATGGTTTTTATTCAAAACTATCGATCCGCCTGGACGGAATTTACACTCTGTATCTATAAAAATCGATTAGTGTATGTATTTTAGTCTTTGCCATGTTCTACATAATATGATTAAGTATTGTATAAGCGTAGTATTAATTATGTTTAGAGTGATAAAACCAAATTTAAGTACCAATATTACAATGTATATGTAAATTTATCGTCTGGAATCTGGAATAACAGTAGGTGTCCTAGCATAGAAAGAGTCAAACGTAGCGCCAGTATCAATGTAGAGTCATGGAAGTGACGCTAGCGCTCCAAGTGGCAGCACTGCATTACACAAGAGTGCCGTGATAGAAGCGGTTAGCTCTTTCAGAACTGGGGTAATTCCTTTCATTCCAAGTGCCAGACCTACACTTTTACGTTTACGTTAACAAATAACTAGATCCTATCGCTACCAATTTGGAGATTAGATAAAGATTTCATTTGCTTCATTCGTCTTGGAGTCCATGGGGAACATACATAAATACACGTATCGATATTTTAAGCAGAAGAGGAGTTTTAAACCGGAATCGAAGAGATTTTGATAATTTGCTTTCTCGTCGTGCTGTGGGTAGTTCGATCTAGTGATCGTGTTTTCTCTACTTTTATACATTGCGTTCCTGACAGCTTTTCATTACAGAGAGGAGAACTAGCCCTCTTTGTAGACCGCCGATAAATACACTTTAGCTCTTCAAGGGTTGTTACTCTCAGACCCTCCGTTGTTTGCCCAAATTACGACTGTAAGAACCTATAACCGTGAATTGCGGAATTGTGTAGCTGCATTCTGTCGAGCCGTCGTGTCCGCTGTGTCCGTGGTCGGGCCGGAAAGCGTGCTGAATGTGAAAAAAAAGGCTTGCCGCGGCTTCCCGCGGAACAAAGAGAGTGTAATCGATTGGCTGCGTGCAAGCCGCGCGTGTGCACGGCGCGATTAGCGAAGCGCACGTGTTTCGCGGGCAGGCCTAGCCGCCAGGGGCGGCTACTTGTCGCGGTTCCACAGCACGCCACGTGTAGTGGCCCTGCACTGGCAAACCGCAGCCACCGCCAGCCCCACGTGTGGAGCGACACATTCTGCTTGCTTCTGCCCACCGCTTCCAGTCCTCCATGTAATAATCTGCTACCCAACGCAACGCAGCGAATTTTAAAGAAAATCTTTACCGGTACTCAGAGTGTCGTAAAAGGGTACCGTTGCTTCTGTCACGGTAACCGATAACTTACGACAGGCTGTTAAAACAGCTAGCTTCGCGAGCAGGAGCATACAAAGGCGCTCGGAGCTGCGGTGGTGGGGCAAGCTGACGTCATGCACGCTAGTACTCGAAGGGCCATAGTATATACAGTGGCGGCGCGTCCTTTGTGTTCACAGTACCCCCCCCCCCCCACGAACAAAGCTCGTCGTGAAGAAATTAAATAAATCAAATAAATATGTTTTTAAACTATCATTCTTCGTTTCGTCGTTCAATCAGATAAAAAAAAAAAAAAAAAAAAAAAAAAAAAAAAAAAAAAAAAGAGAAAAGAAGAACGTTCATATATTTGTAATTCTATCGCACTCAACTGCGTGGTTATTAGTCCGTAGCTTACAAACTACTTAAACTAAGGTAAACTAACCTAAGGACAACACGAACATACATGACCGAGGGGGGATCCGAACCCCCTACGGCGAACGGCCGCGCGCACCGCAGCGCCGCGCCCCACTATGCACGGCTGATCCACCGCGGGCAATCACATCATTTGATATACAAATTCAAAGTATCTTTATCCCAAGAGAAACGTTTTACGTCACGTGGACATCACGTATACGAGTCGTAGCGCGGTAGCTTAATACAGACGGCAGTGGGCGCAGTATTGCAACGCGCATGCGCGGCTGAAGTTCAGTTTCTCTTCTGAACCTCCTGGAAGCAGATATCGGCGTTCACGCGGCAGGGAAGGGCCAGAGGAAACCCAGCTTTGGCGTTGTAGCTGGTAGAGACGCAAGCTCCTACCACTCGAGCTCTGGCGCTAACGCACGGTTGGTCCCGAAGCAATGGCAATGGAGCTAACTGCGCACCTCGTCTTGCGCTTCTTCAAGTCTTCCCATTAAGGCAAAATCATCGCTTCATATTTGTTTAGGGCATTGAAGATTCATCAAAAGTACATCATATCTGCTAAAATATTTTATAACTATAAAGATGCGCTGGGACTGGTGACCAGTCGCGGCGGTGCGGCCGAGCGAATTGAGGCGGTATGCTACGATGCGCGAGGTTGTTCCCCGTCGGGGTTTGAATCCCCCTCGGGCATAGATGTTTGTGCCGTCTTTAGGATAAGGTAGTTCATATGTAGTTTGTAAGTTTAGGGACTGATGACCCCCCACAGTTAAGGTTAACAAACATTTGATTTTGACTGATGACCTAGATGTTTAGTCCCCTTAAAATAACAACAACAACAAAGACGAGTCAGCTTTAAAAGCCTTCCGAAGATCCGATTATGAATAATAAGAAAGACACTACTTTCCAGCTAGCAGGAACGCGTGGTTATCTACACCGTGTTGAGCCGTGGAATGTAGTGCGTTTGAGTTCGAGACCAACTGCAATTTTTTTTTATTTTCTTTCTTTAAGAGTTGTGTGGGAGAGCAGAAGCTAGGTAGGCCGAAGCCACAGCTCGAGTTGAAGCAAGCGCAAGCAAGCCGAGGTAAGACTTTCTGCAAATTTTTTTACGAAAATATATCTATCGTGCGGGGGGGGGGGGGAGTTCCGAGGTACTTTCCCGCGGCGCCACTCGCAGAAGTTGCTACAATTCTCTCCTTGGCCGTTGAGTGTGGGTGGAGGGCGGGAGAGCGCTGACGACACATCGACGAGCAGAGCGGGGCCAGGGGATGGCGCCACCAACAAGGAAACGAACCCCCAGGCATCCGAAGCACCAGTCGCCACTGAAACAGACGCGTTAGTTTAGTAGTTATAATAGAATGCTTAGTTCCAAGTCAATTATTGGCTTTTAAAAAGCGTTTGTTTCTCAATTCGAATTCTTGACGTGTGCTGATTTGTAGGGTTTAAAATTCGTATTGCCATATTTACTAATAACATAGTGAAAACTGGGATACGATTCAGCGTGATAAATCAGTCATTGATAATCTGTCTTCTTTTGAAAACCTATAAAATCTAAAATCAAAGGCTTCATCATTAAAATATAATGGGTAAATTCGTTACACAATTTTGATAATGATTCATTAATTCGTTCATAATAAATAGTTCTTACGTTGATTCCATGGAACAGGCATTTAAGAATTAAAATAATACCACCATGTTTTATTAAATTCCAGTCATGAAATCAGATCGTTAATACTCTGGATCACAGAGATTTTACATTAATTGTAATAACGAAAGACATGATATTATCTCTCAAGATTCGCCTAGTGTTTGGTGTCCTGCATTATCATGGAGAACAATGGCAGTCTCAATCATAGTCATTTCAGAAACGCACGAATGGCGGGAATTCTAATCCGGCTGCAGTTTCTCGTGATGTGACTGACCAGCCGGCTACTTCACTTGCACATAAGCTCGCCGCAGCCGTGAGCCCATGCGATATGTCCCGCGAGCAAGTGAGCACTTCATAGCTCAGGTACGGTCGGGGGTTCGAATCCCCCCTCGGGCATGGATATTTGTGCCGTCCTAGTTCGTAAGTAGTTCATAAGTAGTTTGTAAGTCCCATAGACTATACAAACATTTGAACATTTTGAACATAGCTCACGAGCGAACGTGCGACCTCAAAGAGCCTGACTTACTACAGGCACTACTTCCTGTAACACTAGTATATCATCGTACCATATTGTCTCCTGATTTCTTCAGACATCGGTTCTGTGTCCAGTTTGCCTCGTGTGCAAGATTGTGATCTTTGGGCGACTGTATTGCTATCGGTGGAGATGTGCCTTGGGTCAATGGTGGCGCCATCCTGGTTGCTGGCGGTGTCTATGGGGTCGCCTGCAGTGTGGCCAAGTGTAGTACGAAGCAAGAGCTAACAGTCAATCACTTGGATGGTGATCGTTCAACAACAACGGTCTAAGGTAGAAATGATGTAGATGATTGTACGCTGACAAATGTACTAGCTCACTCTGTCAGTGACATGGTACGTTGCATGGTGTATTTTAACATTCAAAACGAACCTTTAAAGTTAATTTAGCGCTCTTTCTAAAGTGGTGCTACTGAAAGGCTTTTGCACACCGTCACATATCCATGTTCTCAGATGTATGGTAAGTTTCATTGTCTTCTTTACAGTCAATGCAGACTTTAAAAGTGGTTAGATATTTTTTTTCTAAATAAGTGCTGCTTTAACTGAAGGTTAAAGTAAACTAAGACGTGTTTAACGCAGTTAATTATACAATAGATTTATTTTGTTTTGTCACGTACCAAAAACTTTTTAAAGTAGCTGATGCTTGATGCAATTAAATGTTATGTGGTGCTACCGTTGTCGTGAGATATTTCAGTAGAGAGTGATATGTTTTAAAAATCAGCTGATGACATCATTGAGAATAATAAATGGTCATAATGTTGCCACTGTGAGCTATAAATGAGTAACAAGGGGGTATCACGTGATGATTAAGCCTAAGAACATGTTGAATAGTGTCTTGTATTAAGTGTATGCTAATTCCCATGAGCTTATTGTTACTGAATTTCACAGGACGCTGACACTGTATTAAAGGTGTTGATAGACTAGAGATTAAGTACTCTGCAATGTCAGTCGTTTATGTTCGAGTTCTTAAAATAAGTCACGATGTTCCTTTCGCATGGCATACATTTCACACATATCTGCCAATGTGTGGCTGTACTGTTACCAGAAGTTGACATACAGATTCGCTACTAATTTGTTTTCCTAAACTGCCTTTGTCTTGGAACTAATATTAGTTATTTTCAGGTCTCCCAAAAGTGAGAGATGAAACTTTGGATGCTATTTAGAAATTTAAAAAAGCGTGTCTTCTAGGAGCTTGCCTTGTACATACTATCCATGAAGGAGATTACTATTCCAAGGAGTCTCGCATAATAGATTACAGAGATAACTGGGTGCTATATGTATTGTATGCTTTGTTACAGAGGTATTCAAAATCTGTATGGTGCTTCTATGCATTGGAAGTTTGCTCCTGGTTAAAAGGTCAAACGTCAATTGTCAATGGTCTTTGTTTCATTTAAAGTGAATGTTCTTTTTTTGTAAAGCAAGTTACATGAATATCTACTTACATATATATCTCTTCTACTGGGTAAGGCACAAGTCCTGCTCTTATTTAGTATATTAATAACTGTTCTGATGTTCATGGTGTCCTTTGATGACTTTATAACATTTTTGTGGTTTTTGTATGATTATGTAAATTATTTAAATAGTTTATCGTTTATGAAATTATACTGGTCAGTGTTGTGTGGAATAATAAAATTGTTAAAGCTAGTTAGCCTTTCTGCTGCCCAGAGCTGCTTTTCATGTCAATGTTCGATAGGATCGGGGTTTACTTATTCATCTAGTGAACCGGTGCACCAGTTTCAGAGCGACTTGTATTTTTCCTTCTTTCGACTAATTTTAGTATTTGCTAAATATTTCTGACGTACAAATACCATAAAACATTAAATGCACAAAATTACAAGTCCCGCGAAGATTTTCTTGTGAGATGTCGTATAAAAAGGAGTCGATTTTTTTTTAATGTATGAAATCACCTCTTCAGCAACTTGGTCATAAATTGTTATATAATTAGTAACATAGCTGATTATACATAAGATTTCACAGCTTTTTGCGGTGTTATAAATTCGTCGCGAGACTTGCATTTTAGTACTGGTTATATTTTGATGTTATCTCATTTCTATTTTTACACTCTTTTTTTGTCAGCTACGGATTTCTTAAAACACGTTCCTAGTATATTGGGTTTTCTTACGGGCTTTATGTAACAGTTTTTGACAAGTCTGGACGGCGAGAACTTCTAAGTCGATTATATTCAGCACAGCGGACTCGTGAATTTTGATAACATTGAAGTCGGCATTAAGTAGAAGAAATCCGCGCAGTTTAATCAATCTATAAAGTGTCGTGTACTCTTGGCCGTATCGTCGGTGACTATTAGAACATCGCTTACACCCACGACTTATTCGAAAGACGTATCGTTTCTAGCGACTCAGTACAGGCTTCTTTAGTCTGTGTCCTGCGCTTTACCACTTAACCATAACTACTGCTCTGACAATAATATATGGTTATGGTATGTTATTGTCACAACGAAAAAGAAGAAAGATATGAAAGTCGAAAACGGGTCTGAGATTTAGTAGTGTTTGACTTCTTCCTTTTATTATATGCTAAATTCTAACTAAATACAAAATTTCAGTTTCCTCTGTGTGTTAGAAGTATCGTAGAATTTTTATGATTGCTGACTGATATAAAACATAGAATAGCATAATTATGTAATAAACCTAAGTGGCCATAAGGTCCACGAAATTTGAGGCTTCTAGCTTCTTCCAAAGTTCTTCCTCGAAAGTACCGTGAATGGCTTCGATAAAAGGATGGTAAGACTGCACGCCTGGTGGGGGCAAGACATAAGTTATTACAAACGAATATCGAAAAAACTAAGGGGATTGCGTGTTGCTTGATTCCTGGTCACCCGACTCTTTTGCGCTAAACAACATGCAGAGATGGTACTCAAGGAGGTCCAATCCTTTGTTGCATCGAGTCTGTCGGCCGGGTACATGAACGAGCCGAGAGCCTCGGCATAACCTCGCGGCTCATGGTGTCTCATGGTGGTTCAGGTGGCCCCGACTACCTGCGGTGTAGGCAACGGGCGGCAAGTAGGGTCGGTAAATTCAACACCGTCTAGAGACAGGCCTCAACGCTGTCCGTATGACGTCACAAAGAGTAGGCCGCGATCGCTTGCTGACTGGCTGGCCACTATGACACAGTGGGATAGCGATCGCGGCCTACTCTTTGTGACGTCACACGGACAGCGCTGAGACCTTGTCCCTAGACAGTGTTGGTAAATTTGGCGGCACACACGGCTCTGCGACGGACTGTTCATGGCAGATCTTTTCAAACGAAGGTCGATTTGTGTTACTACTTGACATGTTAGACTGAGAGATACATGTTCTCCGGGTATTTACTGCTGTCGAATTCAGGACTGCTGTTTGTTATATTCATTTACTACTTGTTTCGGTTAACTTTGTTAGACAGCTGCACACTTGTAAATAAACACGAAAGTGATTTATACTTATGATGTAAATATATATTTTAGGTAATACATTAAAGAGCGAAAGGTACCGCTGTAGACAGGCGTATAGAAACACAGATGTATGTGAACACACATAGAACGACACAGCGGTCGGCAACGCCATTGTAAGGCATCAGGTGTCTGCCTGGCGCAGGAGTAAGGTCGATTACTGCTGCTACAGTTGCAGGTTCTTATGGTTTAAGTAATTTTGAGCTTGGTGTGAGTTGGGGATTTTACCGTACGACCATTCCGAGAGTGTACCGTGATTATCGGGTTTAGTTAAGACGTCAAATATCCTACATCGCGATGGGAAAAAGATCATTTAACAACAGGACCAACACCGACTGAAAAGAATCTTTGAACCTCCCAAACGTACGAATTTCAATTCCAAGCCATCAACAAGTGTCAGCGTGCGAACGGTTCAACGAAACACAGTTTTACGCCTCTGCTGGGTCCCCAAAAACCGACACTGGATTGTTGACGACGTATGTTGCTGATCTAGCGACTCTCTTTTACAATTGACGCATACGGCTTTGGAGAACCTCATGAACTCATGAACCCTGTCAGTTCCCTCCAGCACTACTTCAGACATTGGCCAAGTCCACGCCACGTAGTTCTGCTGCACTTCTGATTGCTCACGGACGCCCTAAACGATATTAGGCAGGTGTACCAAATTCTTTGGATTTTCAGTGTATTTACATTATTGTTTCATCGAAGTTGTAGACTAAATTCAGTAATGTACACTGAACAAAATTTATGACGATACGTCTACGGGTTCGAGTGTGTACGCATTAAGATTTTCTAATCCTATGGTATGAATTTACTTCGTGTAATAGAAGGATTTATTACAAAAATTTTATAGTTCAAAACTAATGTTTTTTTCAGGAATCGAGAACAACTTACAGCCGTTTAATGTAGAGCATGAACAGCATTCGAACCTCATTTATAGCTTGTAAAATAGTAACACCTTTTCCGGCAATATTCGTAAGGGGAAAAGTAGATACTGCCTACAGGAAAATGTTGAGACAGAGAACAGCAAGGCAGTGTCAGCTCAAAATAGTCAGTTTTTGGACTTCTCCGAGTATTGTAATAAACCCATCAATTATATTGTATTATGTCTAGGTACCACAGTATCTCTCCATAAAGTTAATTGTGAAGTTACAGAATTGAACATGGCTGACATATTTAATCGAGCTTAACCAGTTAAGGAATTTTTGTAATGAAATCAGTGTCTGTACCGAAAAGCATATTTCACTCACATACTGCCACAATCAATGAGTGCTGGTGAAGAAGTTCACAGATTTTTAATTAGCGACAAACAACATGCAATACCGGAATAAAAACTAGATAAAACATTGCAGTCCTTATATATACACGTAATTGACGGATCGATGAATTTTGCACTATACTCCAGTGTTCAATATGAAAAGAAAATGCCACTTTTGGTGCCACTAGAATCGTAAGGTTAACTACAGTACACACACAAACGGTCTATTGTACTGTTGGCTGACAAAAAGGGTTCGTATTTGGGAAAACGATATAAAATTCACAAATATTTGCACGTATGTAACGCTCTGTCTAAGGAATAATACCTGCCATTGAACGTGGTTAACCTTGGTTTATTACCTGCAACGAAGTGGGCATAAATGAAAACATTAGAGTTATTACCAAGAGGAAATATGAAAGGTGACAGTAATTAAAAAATCATTGTTCGCAGAAGCGATTGGAAGATTTCTGAAGAAGAGGAAAAAATATAGCGCATCTACGCCGGAAATATGAACGACGCTACTGTAACGCGTTTGGTTGTTGTGATATTTTGTGCCCTTCCCAAGTATGCATGAAGCCACGTATGAAACAATTTC
The DNA here is from genome assembly GCA_026315105.1 of Locusta migratoria. Lineage (NCBI taxonomy): Eukaryota > Metazoa > Arthropoda > Insecta > Orthoptera > Acrididae > Locusta > Locusta migratoria. Next base: position 435,485,493 of record CM048747.1, read on the forward strand.
AGAGACGGACTAAAGACCTCTACAGCTCAGTATAGTCGACATGAGGGCTCAACGTAAATGATCAGAAACGTATACAGTAACTATTGGAGGAAAGAAGAGATAGTTCTCACGATATTGGGTTGGATATATTTTGATCATCTGTGTTTACGTCCGCTCATTATTCTGCCGACATCATATATCTCCCACAGAGTTCGTGATAAAAGCTGTTATTGTAATTACACAGGTGTATATCAGAAGCGTAAAGTCTAACGGACAGACATTTCAATGTCTCTTCCCTACCCCAACTGCTATGACGCTGAAAATGAATTAAGACCTCTTCTTTGCTATGTCAATGTCGTCTCATTTAGTACACATACTTGATGTACAGTTATGTTTTATATGTAGAAGGTCTACCAAGATAATGATTCGATTCTTTACATCAGATATGTTCTCTATATTATTGTAGATCTCATCATTACCTCTCATTTTCCAACCATAAGTTGTTTGTATTGTAGCCATAACTTTTCTAATAATTCGCCTTTCAAGTGCTTGTATTTTTCTATCTAATAGTTAATCGTTAGGCATTATGAACCATAAAAAATGTTGGTCGCACCACTGTAGTATAGCATTGTAGATCTGTTTCTAGACATTGCAGTTCTTGTCGTAAATATTCTTTATGAAACCATGTATTCTTTCGATGTTATTAACTCTGACATCTACTGCAAATTTTTCTAACCCATGCTGTTCTACTTTTTCGTATTTATGTGTTTCTATGAATATCGGTGTACTTTTTATATTTGTTATGAATTTTGTTTTTTCAGTTGCAATTTTGAGACCAGTACTATTTGATATTACTTCCAGGAAATCTATTTGAATAAATGCTTCTGTCAGACTTTCTGAAAGTATGCCAAAATCGCCTGCGAAAGGCAGGGGTTTAACTTAATTCCATTTGCTATCTCTTTCAGAATAAATGGTTCAATTTTCTGATTTTTTACCTCTAAATTCAAGATCATAAGTTTTCTAGGACGCAGTTTTATAGTAAAGGTGATAAACCATCCAATTGTCCAACAGCAGATTTGACTGAAAATAGATTAGAGATTTCTGCCATAAATTTAACTTTACTGTATTTATTAGGGTTTTGCGGAACATGTTCGCTAATTTTGGTTTATCACCAAATTCTCTATGCTCTGGTCTATTGTTTCTGTCCATTGATTTAAATGATTTTTTGAATTCTATAACTGATACTATTGTGGGATTGCTCTTTGACATTCTGTGGCGATTTATTGATTTTAGGTTAAAAGTCTGTTTCTTGCTAAATCTTCCCACGCGTAAAACACCCTTATATTCTGTTAGTTCTTTGTCTAATGTATCTGCAACTGTGTCGACAACAATTTTCGACAGTATTTTGTATGTTAATGGCAGCAGTCACCCCTGTAATTGTTGACATGTTTATTCACTTTTTATGTAGTGGGTGGGTTAAGGATATTTTCCACTTTTCAAGTTTCCAGATTTTTTTTTATTTAGTTTTTTTTTTCTTTTTTTAAGCAGCTACAAATCGTCTTTACTTTTTGGTTATGACCATTCAAGTAATTCTGCAGTGATGGAAAATTTATCATTTGCTTGGTTATTCTTAAGTGTTTTGATGGCATCATAAATTTCTAGCCTTATAGGTGGAGAATCTTCCTCCAGATTTTCTGGTATTACCGGGTTCACATTTATCTGTTGGAACTGCTTAAAGGCCCATCAAAATTTTTGCTTATATTTCAGAATTTTATCCGTAATTTAAAGCTAATTTGCCATTTCGTTCCTTGATCCAAATACTTAGTGATTGATATGATTTCACTACATGTTAAGAGTTTGGTAGAAATGACTTCTTGTGAAATTTTCTTGTTTTTCGTTAAGCTAAAATTTTTCAAAAGTTCTGCTGATTTTGCTAATTACTTTTTATGTTCTTTTCTTTGTTTCCTGAGTGGTTGTCATTTTGTTTTTATGAGAGGAATCGTATTTGAATTTTATATAGGTCTGAATAAATATCCCCATTTCTGATTACTTTAGCAGTCATGGTTTCCGTGATATTTCTATTGGATAATATGACTATGTGATCAACTTGAAATTCTCCTACGTCTGGATTTGAAGATCAAGTTTTTGCTTTTGTTGGAAATTTGCGAAAATGTGTGCACTTCAGTTTTCAGGGACCATTTTACACATACACATCTGTCTTTCACCAGTTCTGTTTATTCTTAACTGTGTTAGATATTCGCCTATAATATCCTTCCTTTTCCTTCCCTGTTTATGCGTTGAACCAAGCACGAAGTATTTTAACATTGTTCTTAGGTACAATGGAAATTTTAGATTCAAAAAGATCTCAATATTGGTTATTTTCTCTGGAATTTTTCTGTGGTCTTCATTTATAGGTTTTATTTTTGTAAATTACTTTTAAAATGAACATACTTTCGGGTTCGACCTGAATTCTGTTTACCATCTACAGTTCTTTTAGGCACATAAAACATACTATTATGACATAGAACCTGAAGATGGTATTATAATACCTACACTGTTAGTTAAATAAATCACAAAACTTTACAGCTGTTGGGAATTACATTTATTATTTGGATTTCAAACATAGCATGTTTTACATTATTTTTACTGCTGTCTCCCTTTATAAACTCCGTAATGCTGTGTATCAACTACATTTTCATCTAAGAATCTAATTTCCTGCAATGCTTAAAGCTGTATATAGTTCTTCTGCAGAATAAATTCTAATTATTTCTGTTTACCAATTTAAAGGAGAGAACTTACATTTTTAGTGTCTTTTCCTTGAAAGGCTTGTATGAGCATTTCATCTCTACTTCAGGAAAATGTTGGAAGTTTCAAGAACCATAGGTCCCAAATTTTATTTATCGATTGTCATTGTTATTTGTATTTGATGTTATTTTAATGTAACAGTGTCATTTTATGGTTTGGAGACTAGAAGATGTAGTTCCAAGTAGAGAAATCGAAACATTTACGACATATTCTTCCCTGTCTAATAGAGGGGTGATAGCAGCAGACGTAGCTAGGCATGTGAGGGTCTTTGATAAACTACTTATTTGTGAAGCAGTGAGATAGACTTTAGCCAACGGCCGTCCCACAGTGGATGCACCGGTTCCCATTGGATCACCGATGGTAAGCACTGTCGGGCTTGGCAAGCAGTTGAATGGGTTACCGTCCGGGTCTGCCGAGTGCTGTTGACAAGCGGGGAGCACTCAACTCTTGTGAGGCTGCCCGTCACTTCTAAATTGCCTATTTTGGTGAATTGATCATTAACTTCTTGTGTCTTCAGTCCAGAAAAAAGAGAGAGAGAGAGAGAGAAACAAAAACAAAAAATACGTGGTTCACTATTGACGATCCGCATCAGAATTTTCCGGAAGCTTCTAAATAAGTAGCGTTTCACAACGTTACGGACAAACGTCACTGAAAAAAATATGACGGTCAGTGCCTATAGTTCTTTGATGATAGGATCCGATTCCTGGTGTTAAGCCTCAATAAATATTTTAAGCTTTCATGGTGCATATTGAAGTTTGTGATACAATTTAAGTCCGTACATAGATTTTCTAGTAGGCCCGTACAAATCGGGTCTTATTTTAAACACAACCCACGTATTATCTCAGTGTTTGAAACAGTATCATTAGAACAAGGCAAAAATGTTTATTTATTTAAAGTAGGATCTTTTGATCTTTGTATCTCTCCAAGTTCGAACTTTCAGGGTTTCATGAAATTAATTGAAATACTTTAATGTACAAGAATAAATAGTGGGTGAACACATTTTTCGTTAATGAAATCTCTTTTACATATTATATTAATGCAATGGGGAAACGCTACCAGACTATGCACCAAAATAGTACAGGAAATGGTTACCAAAAGATGAAATGAAATGGTGTCGCACCAAGGAAAAGAGCGACGACATAAAAAATATGTCATCATTTTTGCGGTCTGGTACTAAGGCAGCACCTGAATCCGAACGGTATTTTAGTAAATAAGCTCTTTACACACGTGTAAAGACACAAACGACATGCCTGAAATCCGAACAAGAGTTCTCTCTGATAAAGAAGTAAACATACAGCACAAAGTCGCTAAATAAACAGAAGGACGGAAAGATATTTTACCTTGTCACAGTTGTGATTTATTAACAGCCTTTCTAAACACGTTTCATAAATACTGAGTTGCGTGTATCGTAAGAAATACCTTCTCATTTCTTGCGATATGCAGAACGCAACCCTACTTACATGCGACAAGACAGGACATTTTTAGAACAAAGCTGTGGCAGTAAAACATAGCTGCCTGAGAAGTAGAAACTAACGTTTCCTGTGGAAAAGAATAGTGTGTGCACCGGCAGAGAAAAGAAAATGTTAGCGAATGGTAATACATTAGTTACCACTGTTTCTCAAGATGAAGATCTATCTTATATATTAAAAGAGTACGGTATACTAAAATTAAATCCAGTCGGCCCGACCAAACTACAAGCCAATTTCCTTAATTTTTGTTTTAAACGACAGGTATACATCCCCAGATTTGTCATCAAGTATCAGAATTTACATAACTCTCGCCTTTCTTTTTCTATACTTAAACGCGTTTTCCTTCTGTATATTTCTTATGGGGATGTCCTTGCTGTAAACTAAAGTCAGTCGGTTTGGCAGTTCTATTCGACCGTTTTCCTTCATTTCTGCTGTAAACGAAAGGTATTTATTCGCATATTTATCATCAAGTACCAGAATTAACTTAAGTCTCTCCACCCTTTATTTTTAATCAAACGTGGTATCCTTTTGTCTTTGCACTGAATATTTTAATAATCCGAGTTAGGATATTCTAACCATAACTTGTTGAACTGATTGTTTTGTAGTTTTTCACACATATACACACTTTCTTTTATGACACTGATATTACGAAATTCTTCTTAAAGTGTGAGCCACTTTTACCTCTGTCTAACAGCCTACCCAGCAGATGAAATAATTTCCTCATTGACGGCACTTCCAATGATGTCAGCAGTACACAAGAAATATCATCAACCCCAGGGGCGTTCATAGAAGTTAGATCTTTTGCACCTTCATATCTGCATAGTAGACCGTATCTTCTGACTCATCCAAATCGTCTTTTCTTTCTACTCCACTGTCTCCATTTCCCTTCTATACATTGTTTCCACCATTCACCTTTCCCTGTTTTGCGTATTACTGGTTTTCTCTCTGAGTTCTTGATATTCATACCGTTGCTTCTTTTTTATTTTCTTGTAGACGGTATCTATCTTTCCCCTAGTTACACGTTCTTCAACCGACTTGAATTTCTGATCCAACTATTCCTGCTTAGCGAATTTGCACTTCCTGTGTTATTCAAATGTTCAAATGTTTATATAGCTTATGGGACTTAACTACGTGGTCATCAGTCCCTAAACTTACAAACTACTTATTAACTAGCTAACTCTAAGGACAGCACAAATATCCATGCCTGAGGGAGGATTCGACCCCCGACCGTAGTGGCCGTGCAGACCGTGACTGGCGCGCCTCAGTCCCCTTGGTCACCGCGGCCATCCTTGTGTTATTAAGCAATGTTTTGTTCTCATAATTCATTTACACCAAGTTGATTCATTTATGATTTTCATTTCTAGGCTGAGAAAAGGTAATTGTTGATACTGTTAGAGTGACGGGACAATTTACTTAGCACAAAGTAACGTAAGTGATATGAGTCGTGTAGTGCAGTACATTGAAAGCATAAGTAACACTAGTGGCGTATTCAGTTCATTGCAACATGAGGAGGCGGTACCCTGCGCCCTACACAGTACATGGACTTGATGCCTTGTGTGTGAGCGAAGAGCTACGTGGACAGAGACGAAATCGGCCATCTCTCGTTCTCCCTTCCTCCACCACCCTCACAAAGGGGTCTACGTCCTGAGCCATCCCATTCCCTCAACCACCTGCAATCAGGACCATGGAGGGAGTTGGTGTAGCGCCCTGATCTGACAACTTTTACCGTGAGAATGGCACAACGATGACTGAATCAGAGGTATATGATGACCTGGGACTCGCTAATCTGCCGTAACTTTTAGCCCTGAAGTAATATTTTATTTTATTCAAACAGGCTTCACTCAATATCTTAATTTTGATTTGTAACACTGCGAACTTCTGGTTTTTTACTGTCTTGAATTGAGTAATATCCCTCGCACTCCACTTGCTGATTCAAGTATTTGTATTCAGTGGCGACACTGACTGCTACTGTTAACCGTGCCGAAGCCATAGTTTATTACATTAAAAGCTTGTCACACGTACCACAGTCGCGTCCATTAAGGCTATTAATTACTTCCCTCATCCGTTACTTAAAGTTTTTGGCCCGCCGTACAGCTGATACAGCTGATACAAACACCGTTTCCATCGATACCGGCGCACAGCTTGTGAGACCTCTGCTGTGTCCAGGTAAAAGTGTTCGTGTGTGCTCCAGTGCCGGGAATCAATAGTATAATCAGCATACATCGGATTCATCGCACACCTCCACTCTGCATATTCGTTGAGTGGCGGTAAGTGAATCAGTATTGTGTCTACTCACATGGTTTTAGCACTGTTTTGCTCTATCTCGATCAGCAGACCTGTTTAATTCACCCGGACATCTCATTCGCATTGCTATTGTTTGTAGTGTGTTGAGTGACATCTATAGACTTAGCTTATGCTGGCATATTCGATCTTCTTTTGAATTCAAATTAATATTATGCCACGATCACATTTTTTAATTTGTTTTGGCGATCGGTTTCTTCACTCTAAGGTACCAACTTCTAGTCTCGTATCTTAGAGCATTTACCTCTTTACAGAAGTGTTCGTTATTATAGGGGTTTCTGTGCTGATGGTAGCTCAGGCATGAAATCATTAACAATAATTATACACAGTAAAATACATCATCATATATGCAATAATATATATATATATATATATATATATATATATATATATATATATATATATCATCATACAACGGAATATAAACATTTCCAATTTAACATTGTAAGGAAAGGGCGTTGATACTCTACTCAAAATATTTTTATTTTCAGACGTGCTTGGTATTTTTTATTGTGTTTACGTTATTTCATCATTATTTATTTTGAATTTTTTTTCTTTATTTGGGTGCACTTCCATGCCTTGATTGCTTCTATGTTCTTGTTGAAGTTTTGCTAATTCACATTGATTGTTTATTGACCGATTTACGAGATCTTGGGAGAAATGTTTTGATCTTCTTCTAGTTATCTCATCGTGTGTTAATAACAATGGGATGTTTTATCTCACTTTTATGGAGATGTTTTGGTGTATTGATCGAAGTGGAATAAACAAGTTTACTCGCAGCATATAATTTCATTAAAACTAATGGGCTTGAACAATTTAGTCTCCAGGAGTGAATATTCAGATATGAACAGTCTCTTAACTTTATTTTTTCCCTTTACTGTTCCTTTAATTTCCCGAGATGGGGTGGGAGCGCAACAGCCTCTATGTCACTCTTCTGCTGAGAGAACATATACGCACATCAGCAGGCAATAAAAATTTGACAAAACTCCGATCTGACAGATAGCAAAAGGCAACGTAATTAAGGGTTAAAATAGACACAATCATGGCAATGGTAAAGGAATTAAAATGCAAATGCGTACCACATTCACAGTCAAAAATGCAGGCAGCTCAGGTTGACCATTAACTTGTGGGACACGGTATTAAAATGTGCACATCACAATAAACACTGACCTTAGCACATGATAACAAAGAGTACCACTTCACTGTGTAAGAGAATATTACTAGGATGGGACCTGCGAGGGAGTGGAGGGGAAATAGTGAAAGCGGGAAAGTGCAGCCAGGGAGGTGGTGGGGTTGTCTGGGGATGATGTCGACACGGGGATGGGCGATGAAGGGAGCGGTGGAGTAGGCCAGGGAGTTGTAAGGTAGGCTGTTTGCTCCATGGGTACAGACGTCCGCGGGCACCTGTAGTCCGTCCGCAGGGGACCATGTTCAAATGTTTGTAGAGATTATGGGACTTAAGTACGGGGTCATCAGTCCCCAAACTACTTATGAACTAGCTAATACTAAGGACGGCACAAATATCCATGCCGAGGGGGGATTCGAACGCCCGACCGTAGTGGCCGTGCTGAATGTGACTGGCGCTCCGCAGACAGCCACCGCGGCCGGCCCATTACACCATACATGCGCTCTGCTGAGTTACGTGTCTGCCGCCTTGGTAATGTCCTTGGGCTTCGTAGTGAACGTAGTGACATTGTAGAATCAGCCCGCTGCTATTTTCACCAAGTGGCGAACAACAGTTTTTGTTTACTGAGAAAGATGCGTTGCCTCAGTGTCTTCACTGTTGTAATGAGGAAGCAGTATAGTGTATAACAATACTACAAGTCTCTCTACCTGATGTAGCACGATGAACTGGAAGGTGACGCACGGAAACAACGCAGTTGTTACAGTGGACTGCGAAGTTCAGAAACATAAATCTGACCCAATATACAGAGTGATCAAAAAGTTAGTATAAATTTGAAAACATAATAAATGACGCAGTAATGTAGATAGAGAGGTAAAAATTGACACACATGGTTGGAATGACATGGGGTTTTATTAGGAAAAAAAGTTCAAAAAATGTCCGATAAATGGCGCTTCACCTGATTATAAAAGCAATAATTAGCATAAAAAATTAAGAAAAAGGAAAGATGAGGTTCTTTACAGAAAATGCTCAATATGTTTACCATCACACAATCATTCCTCAACAATAGCTGTATTCGAGGAATAATGTTGTGAACAGCACTGTAAAGTATGTCTGGATCTATAGTGTGGCATTGGCGTCGGATGTTGTCTTTCAGCATCCTTAGAGATCTCGGTCGATCACGATACACTTGCGACTACAGGTAACCCCAAAGCCAATGATCACACGGACTGAGGTCTGGGAACTTGGAAGGCCAAGCCTGACGAAAGTGGCGGCTGAGCACACGATCATCACCAAACGACGCGCAAGAGATCTTTCACGCAATAGCAATATTTTTTTTTTTTTTTTTGTTCTAATAAAACCCCATGTCATTCCAAGTTTTGTGTCCCAGCCTCGTCGCCGCTTTTGTGTCTCGTTCCGTTGTAGGTGTCGGTGGCCGAGTGGAATGAGACCGACACAGAAAGAAAGATAGCACGCTGGTGCAGGTACGGAAGGGAGCAGCCAGAACTAGAAACACTAGAGTAAATTAGAATGAGATATATATTGCACCGAATTTATACAATACTTAACTTTTACATAGTACTGCAGTATGTTGATACATAGTTGAGCTAGAGTCCTGCCTAGTGCCTAACTGATAGCCAAGTCTTCACTGGTGCCTATCGGATTCCGAAGTCTTTACTGGTTCCTAACTCAGTCCCAAGTGAACGATGTCGTTCACTGGTGGCCACGAGCGGAGATGGCGCAGAGGGCGCTCGTGGCTGTCGTCGTAAGAACGCCGCGCCGTGCGTGCATGGCGGCGCGCGGCGAAAGTAAGTGGCGCGCACTTTGGACTTGTGCGACACCACACCAAGCACGTGTGTGTCAATTTTTACCTGTCTATCTATATTATTCCGTGATTTATTAAGTTTTCACATTTACACTGACTTTTTGATCACACTGTTTACACATATGAATCAATTACTGTGCTTGAATCTAGCTCAATCCCAGAGTCACCCATTCTTATCCCAACATGAGCAAAGTCTATGGATATACCTAAACGAGCAGATGAGATGTCAAAATTGAAAATTTGGTATGGGCATAACCGCTTGGGGCTAGATTCGTATTTTATGCGCTTCCATACGACCAATGAATTGAGCAGAAAGTTTAGCTCACTTGTCTTTAAGATCGTCGTAATATTTCGTACATTACATGGCGGAAGATAATTCACAACGGAGACTACTGTGTAGTTGTATTCCATTTAAGATGAAATTGTGCTCACTTGACCTTAAAAACAAGATAATCGTAAAACCACTATCTTGATAAACAAATATTCCCAAATTTTACCGGCAAGCAGCCGACATATTTGTGTTTGGCCTCCTTGTTTCCTGGGACATCGCGCTTCGCTTTCATCCTGCAGGCCATATAGTCCGTCCTGTTTTCTCCTCTAACCCTTCTCCCAAAGCCCTCTCCCCTCCAGCCCCGTCCTCATCCCCTGGTCTCCATCTTTCATCGCCATCATTGTATATGTCCTACTGTTACGTCTATGTGATTTTTCTTTGGTTTTAAAATATAACAAGGAACGGGCAATCTACAGCTGACGCCCTTTGTGTATTTAATCGACTGTTTATCTCCTGTGCCTCCGGGTTTCCATCAGTGTGCTTTCTTCATCACTGACACCTCTATGCTTTCAAAAGCCTTAAATGTTCACTCCGTTTTCAAGCACTTGTTATGTCTTATATATACATATAAAGTCACCATGTCACTGCAATTATTGCCTCCAGTTTATTAAACCTTTGATGTTTCTCTTGTCACCATTACATTTTGGCAAATCTTTAGGCTGAAAGGCACCTGTAGACAACGCCCTGTACAGGATGACTTAGACAAAATTTCTAGTTGGTGCGAAGATTGGCATCTAGCTCCCAATGTAGAAAAATGTAAGGTGATGCGCATGAGTAGAAAAAACAATCCCATAATGTTCGAATACAGCATTAGTAGTGAGCTCCTTGATGCTGTCGCGTCGTTCAAATATCTAGGCGTAACATTGCAGAGCGATATGAAATGGAACGAGCATGTAAGGACAGTTGTGAGTAAGGCCGACAGCCGACTTCGGTTTATTGGGAGAATTTTGGGAAGATGTACTTCACCTGTAAAGGAGACCGCGTATAAAACGCTTGTGCGACCACGTCTTGGGTATTGCTCAAGTGTTTGGGATCCGCAGCTGATCAGTTTAAAGGAAGACATAGAGGCGGTTCAGAGACGAGCAGCTAGATTTGTTACCGGTAGGTTCGACCAATGCGCGAGTGTCACGGAAATGATCCGGCAACTCAATTGGGAATCGCTGGAAGAAAGAGGACGTTCTTTTCGTGAATTTCTGTTAAGTAAATTTAGAGGGCCGGAATTTGAAGCTGAGTGTAGTACGATCTTGCTGCCGCCTACTTACATTTCGCGTAAAGATCACAAAGACAAGATAAGATAAATTACGGCTCGTACGGAGGCATATAGGCATTCTTTTTTTCCTCGTTTAATTTGGGAGTGGAATAGGAAAGGAAATGCCTAGTAGTAGTACAGTGTACCCTCCGCCACGCACCTTACGGTGAATTGCGGAGTATGTATGTAGATGTAGATGTAGATGTAGAAGGGGAATCTAAACACAATTTTTTAAAAAAAGGTGGTATGTATTAAACCTGCAGCCCACTCGCTGGGCCTTGCGTCCTGTAGTAGGACGGCTGGCTACGGATAAAGAAACTCCGCCGGCGACAGCCACGGCACGGCCCCTCATCGCTGGAGGCGTACTGCGCCGCTCAGCCGGCAGGTTGCGCGGAAAATCGCATTTGTCGCGGCGCGGCGTTCCGGCATTCTGCGGGACCGCGCCGGCGACTGAACGTCAACGCGAACGTGACCGTGCGGCTCCCGCGGCGGCGGCAGGCGGCAGGCGGCAGGCGCTCACCGCAAACGCGATTTCCGCCGGCGCGGCGCCGAGGCGCGTGGCGCCGCGTAGCTCCGCTGGCGTTCGTCACGCGCAGCGCAGCCCCGCCCCTAACACTGCACCAGCGGACTGGGTGGCCACATCGTCACCCACAGCGGCCACCGAGTAAACCTGCTCTGTATACATTGTAATGTAGATCACAGGGAGCGATACTTATTCTATTGTACAGAGGTGCAAAACGTTTTTCCTGATACTGCTTCGTGGTATCTTTCGTAAACACTGAAACGTCTCTATAAAAGTATAAAATGTAATAACTCTAATAATTAGTTCACACCCCGACTCTGTCCCCAAGCACGTGTGCTTGTGAAGCCTATAAACAGCCAATCTCGTCGATAGACGAGCACTACGCTGTGAATATAAAAATTAATCAAAACGTGCCGGCCGCGGTGGCCGAGGGGACTAAGGCGCTCCAGTCACGGTCTGCACGGCCACCACGGTCGGGGGTTCGAATGCCCCCTCGGGCATGGATATTTGTGCTGTCCTAGTTCGTAAGTAGTTCATAAGTAGTTTGTAAGTTTAGGGACTGATGACCCCGCAGCTAAGTCCCATAGACTATACAAACATTTGAACATTTTTAATCAAAACGTCTCTATTAGTATGAGAATAAATGTTGTGATTAATCAGGTTGACACTGACTGATTGCCATATGTATGGCCCTGTAAATTGCGCAATTAGCTAGATTACCTGTCTACGTGAATGATGATTTCAAATGACAGAATGCCATGTAGCGATACGACACGCAGTCTAATTACCTGAAATGACAATCATGAAATTAATTAAAGTAAATATCAAGTATTGATTACAAGTGCGAAAACCAAATGAGTATAAGTTCATGTGCGACTTTATCGGTCATTGTTGTGTCCCTAAACACGTGCTGATATCAAGAGCAAATTTCATTAACAAATCAATTACTGCACTGGGACGAAGTGTTGTAATTGGTTTCATTATCGACAGTAAATCACACAATTCTGTTGGCCAGAGGTTAGCTATCTTCAGTGACATTTCGCTTACTTTACATGAGAATACAAAGACTTGCTGTTCCTCGGATTTTGCTGAAAAAAATGTTAAGCTTATGGGACTTAACTACGGGGTGATCAGTCCCTAAACTTACAAACTACTTAAGAACTACTTACGAACTAGGACGGCACAAATATCCATGCCCGAGGGGGGATTCGAAGCCCCGACCGTAGTGGCCGTGCTGACCGTGACTGGAGCGCCTCAGTCACCTCGGCCACCGCGGCCGGCCGTCCGGAATTGACATTAATTAATAGTACCTATGACACAAAGTAACTGGTTAGTTTTCATTACAGAATGCAAGAGTGTATTAACGGGGAAACAAAAAATAACCAAAATGATCGAGTGAACACACACTCAGTCTGTCTTCCTATTCCGGATATCAGTTGTGTTTAAAGATTTACACTGTAGAAAACAGACAGACGCAAATCACGATATCGGAAGAGTGTTAGAAAGAACACATAACAGATATCTTAGTACTCGTCAAACAATGCTTTATCACATCCACGATGAAAAAAAAAACTTCACTATTTTTCTGTTTACTAAGCATTTGAAATAAGTATGTAAGTTTTTGAAAGTAAAAGAAAAACTAACGCGGAGAAAAGTTATTCTTTTTTTAAAAAAAAGAAACGTTTTCTAGACAGAATTTGCTCAAATATATAGACTTCCTCGATAATGATTATAACGTTTGTGACATACACAATAATATCTTCGTTCTTATAGGAAAAACTAGTCAAACTTTAAAATAATAAGAGATGATAATCAAATAATCATATTTCAGTCCTGAGACTAGTCTGACGTAGCTTTCAATGCTACCATGTCTAGTGTAGGCGTCTTCATCTCTGCATAACAACTGGAACCTACATTATATTTTCAGCTGCTTGCTGTATTCGCATCTCGATCTCCCTCTGCAATTATTATCCCACAAACTTCCATTCCTGTTAAACTGACGATTCCTTGAAGTCTCAGAATCTGTCGCGCCAATCGATCCTTCCTCTTAGTCAAGAAATTTTTCTCCTCACTTCTTTCCAGCACTTCCTCATTAGTTACTCGGTCCACTCACCTAGTCTTCAGCATTTGTGAGTAGCACCACATTTCAAACGCTTCTCTCTGTGTGAAATCCTTATCGTCCACGTTTCACTCCCGTAGAATGCTATAGTCCATACAAATCCTTTCAGAAAGGACTTCCTAACATTTAAATTAATATTGGATCTCAAACATATTTCGCTTATTCAGAAACGCTTTTCTTCCCATAGCCATTTTCCATTTTGTGTCTTTTATACTTCGATCATCATAAGTTATTTAGCCACCTAGATAAAAAAAATTAAACAACCGTTTTAACTGTCTCATTATCTAACCTAATTCCTTCAGCATCGTCTGATTTTCTTGCACTGCATTCCATACCTTTTTTTTTCTTGTTAATGTTCATTTATGAGCTACTTTCAAAACACTCTTCATTTATCCAATTGTATATTGAGGTCCGCTGCTATCTCTGATAGAACTACAATCTCATCGGAAAATCTCAAATTGTTTATTTCTTCTCCCTGTTCTTCAGTTCCTTCACCAAATTCCTCGTTGCATTCCTTCACAGCTTGCTCATTGTACGGATTGAATAACATTAAGGAAAGGCTACTACCCTGTCTTACCCCCTTCCAAATCTGGTTTTTGTACAAGTTGTATATAACCTTTCATTCCCTACATTGAACCCCTGCTACTTTCAGAATTTGAAAATTTTTCTCTCAACATTGTGAAGAGCTTTCTTCAAATCTACCAATGCTAAAAACGTAGGTTTGCCTTTCTTTGGCGTATATTATGCAAAAAGTCGTAAAATACTGCCTTGGGTGATCCTAAATTTCTGATAAAACCAAACTGATTTTCCCCGGATTCTATCACTTGTTACACTCCTCTGTAAATAGTTCGTGTTAATAATTTGCAACCATTGCTTATTAAACTGTTAGTTGTGTAATTTCTACACCTATATGCAGAAGTATATTCTCCCTGTCTCTGCTCCTGATATTCATGCAGCTGCGTTTCTTGTCTCCAAACATCACTTTTATTTTTCTGTTGGCCGTATCTTCCCCCAAGTTATTCATTATTGTACGGGCTTGTACTTGTTCTCTAGCCACTCCGGCTTCAACAGTCTGCTGTTCTTGTCACTCTCAATTTTCAGCCATGTTGCCTTTTGCCTGCATCATTTGCTGTATTTTTATGTTTTATCCTTTCATTAATTACGTTAAGCAACTCCTATGATTCCTACTAAGTTGAAATTACATTACTTGTCTAAAAACGTAGACCAAGTAACACAGACAGCATATCTTAAATAGAGTCCAGACTCATGCCTGGCTGTTAAACCATTACCACCGACTTAACTCTACTCTTTCAGGCGCAACACGGTCCATTTGCAACTTCCTCGCTATCTAGGATAATATTTCAATTTCTCCAATGGTACCAGAGTACTTTCATTACCAAGGAAACATTGTGGTGTTGTTGTTGATGTGAGGAGTTAGAGCTGACTAAATAGCTCGTTCATCAGTCCCTACGTGACCATCATAAGAATTAACAAACAGAACAGTAACAGTCTACATAGTAGGTACCCTTCAACACTTCGGATCAATGTGAGCATCCTGCAGTGAATGGTGACTTTCTTCCTCTGTGGCATTCATATTGAAGATCCTTTACCATGTCTCACACACACTTTACTTTTAGGTACATGGAATAATATATTAAATTTAATGCTTAACATATTTCAATGTTGAAAGACATCACTATATTTCGTGGCGCTTTCGTGTTGTTTATTCAGTCAACTATTTCACGTCAGGGCATCGTGATGAAGACGAGACAGGGAAATTTGCTTTTAGTGAGAGAACTGTAGAGTTGAACGTGCATTAATCGTTTTGCGTTAATTATTACTCAATATCCAGTATTCGTCTTTTGTTTTATATATTCTGTAGTACCATATATTACTAATTGAAGTTACTATTTCCTTTTATTTTTCAATGGCCGATTGTATACACATCGCTCTCCTAAGTACAGAAACTGCACTCTGTTCAGGGCTCCACTCTATTGTATTACGCTTCAACTAAATCTGCCGCAGCTAGCTCTGCTTTGATCTTTGTTAGATCGGTAGATGATTAGCAACACACAAAAAGTCTGCTATAGACTTAATTTTTCCGCTCCGACAACAGATATTAGCTTGTTATAAAAGCTTTCGTACTTTAAACCTGGAAGGATAGAAGGAATATAAAGCGATTTTCCAACTTCTACCAAACTGAAGACGATTTACTTGTATAAATCGCTTTGGGATGAATTAAGGACACGTTAGGAACATAAATAACTAAGAATTAAATATGGACAAATGCTCTGAAAACAGACGGTATGCATAATAGTGCAATGGTGTGGTATGGAAGTGTGATTATAATTATCTATTAAGAACGATGCATTAGAGATAGTTGTATCAAAAGGAGAAAAATTTTTTAAAGATACAAGTAGATTCGAAACCAAAAAATTCAACACCATGCTCTACGTCGCTAACAGCACCAATGATATAGGATGTCTTCGTACGTGGTTAACAGCATATTAATTAAAGTTTAGTTGTTGTTGTTGTTCTTGTTGTCTTCAGTCTGCAGCTCTCCACGCTACCGTGCAAGTTTCTTCATCAGAGAATACGTTCGGCAACCTACATCCTTTTGAATCTGCTTACTATATTCGACCCTCGGTCTCCCTCTACGATTTTTATCCCACACGCTTCCTTCTCATGCTAAGTTGTTAGTTATGTTTTATTAATCAATGTGCACTCGGTTGTCGTAGCAGGATGTGTTCATCATTAAAAAAATAATAATACGAATTGTGTAGTTATTACTACTCGAGCTGAGAATCACATATATGAAACGTTGAATTTTAATTGTCTGCTGACGTAATTCACAAAATAAAATATTGTCAAATTTAGAATTTTCTTTCCATAGTCTGCTATTTAATTCCTGTAAAATGCATTTGAACTAATTCCACAAATTATGAATCGTCTCCCTTTGTTAATTAGTCCATCATTACGTAAATAACCAATGATTTCCGCAACCTAACCTTACAAATTGGAAAAAGTACACCGAGCATTTGCGATGTAGTAATGATGAAGTCAAACATTAACATACTATATTTTGACTTTTCCAAATTCTTCATGAAGGGGGGGAAAGAAGAAGGATTAGGAAGGAATGGTTTGACATTGGCTGCATTAGAGCATTGAAATTAAACAATGTGACAAATGAAAATGTGAGCCTCGCCGGGAATCGAAACCCAATCTCCCGCTTCGGGCCAGAGGTCGCCTTAACCACTTGCCTACCTGTCCGTCTCGAACTTGCACAAGTGGCACACTATAGCTGCGGCGCCCATGTCGTCCATGTCCCCCGACACTTGTCATTACGGATTCCCATGCGAGGTCGAATGTGTGATGGCATCTGCCATCAAGTAAATGAAGCCAACGCCGTCGTCACGTGTAAATACTTAATCTTATATCGGCAAGGTGTCTTTTCTTTCTGACCTGTCAGTATACAACACCAGTATAATAATAAATACTTTGACTTTTTTAATTACTTCAGTTTGTATTTGATAACAAGAAAAGCGATATTTCCTAATGTCACTACTTTAAAATGATGATTAGAGTTGAACCTAACTTTGAACGGCGATCTTTCGCTGGACAAAAATAATCAGAGTTCAAGGTGGTATAACCACGGATAAACGTTTATACAGCGCACATTAGGTTTAAGCTGAACTAACATTAATTGAATATAATTATAAATAGAAATTTATACTCCCTGAGACTGTTATTCGTCTCGATAATGTCAGAGACAGTAATGATAAAGTTTGAAGCATTGGATTGGAAAATGTGGCAATGTGTCATAGGAACACAGAAGATAAATTAATGTTTGTGACGTGGAGGTAAATCGTGCTCAGTTTATTCTCGGGCGTCTTAAATGGTTGTGCTGAGCTGGTCTAGCGGTGCCGGGCGCCGTGGCTCAGCGCGCCCGGTCAGAGGGCTCCACGCCCTCTGTAATAAAAAAGCTGAGCCAACCATTCAACGAACAACCACGAACAAAAACCATCAGCGTCCGCAACGAAGAGAACTACCCATAGGAAAAAAAAAATAAAATAAAAATAAAAGCGGTGAGACGTCTACCTCGTAAGCATGGCGGTCCGGGTTCGATTCCCGGCCCCATCAGAAATTACAATCTTAATTCAATGCTTCACTTTTATTATTAACATTATTTGCTTTATACAGTCAGCCCTTAGAGTATAACCTTCTTATTATGATTACGGGCAAAAAGCTTAAATATGCTAGTGTCATTGCCTTTCTTTCTAGTTATTGTAATGTTGGTCAACTGAATGAGTCGAATTTGCAGGAGGGACAGGGGGGAGTACTACCGTCTCTGCCATAGGGGCAGAAGGGGCACAGGCCCAGGGCCCCCAGCCTTATGGGGGCCCCAAGAAACTCGTTTCTCTTAGGCAATGACTTTTTTAAATTTAATTTTTGTCGCACTTATTATAAATACCCAGAAATTGTCTCGAAACGTTTCATATATGGTGTGGCAGATGACTTGGTTTTCACAAGCACAGTACCGTTTTTTGTTCCTTTGAACACTTCTGGAATATTTACTTATACTAAGATTTCAACGTGTAAGGAATAGATAGTCATTAATAATATTCTGACATACCTGAAATCTAACTAGTGGAGTAGATACTTCACTTAAAAGACGTATTTTCTCTTTTTCCAAGAGAAATGACCTAATTGTGGGACGCTGCTCGTCATGTGGAAGTTACGTGTCAGTCTCTCCACAAACAAAAGAACTCTTCTTTTTATTCCTACCTTTTCTTCCACTTTCTTTAATCTTCTTATAGTCCCTAGTGAAACGTCAGTAGCAGATCGAACTTTATCAAGGAAATGTTTTATTCGATTTTATCGTGTCTGTTCTGTCTTCCGACATAAACTTAATTACGTTATACACAATATCTCGTTTCTGGTTATGCAGAACTCTTCCTGCACCAACTGGTGGAGACAGCAAGACGCGCTATGTATCACAGTTTATTTTTATTTGGCTTCAGGCAGAGCCCATTTAATCAGATCAGATACAAATCTTTAATATAAGCAACACATGAACTTCCATAACTAGAAGGGTCTGGAGCAGACTGATGCGATCTCCCCTTAGAACAAAGTAATGGACTCGCCCGGTGCTTAGGGCGGAACTGCGCTTCGTCCTATGCAGCCAGTCCTGGTGAATTCGGCATTGTTGGAGGTTCTACCTTATGAAGCGATAGTTCGTTATCGGGGTGCTACGGAACGCCTTTTGATTGTACGCGATTTATGCGATTCATTTTGTTTACTTGGCAGTGACTCTTGATATTTTGTAGTGTCGTTAAACAATGTTAAAAGGAATATACTTAAGTGGCTCAGAAAAAAGAAAAAAACTTACAATTCAAAAAGAATTCATCAACAGACTACCTAAACTTACATCATTTTTCACTGTTGAAGAAACTAACAGGCAGAGTGATTCATCTACCTCATCATCTCAAAATATCTCTAAATCTCAAAGCTTAGAAACGGTGCCTATGTTTAACATAGACATTTGTGTTTCGAGGTTATCAGGTCCAGTTATGACGACAGCTGCACACACATCACAACATGGTTCTTCCACATCAAGCCATTTGGATTTATCAGACAGATGTTAGAAAACATATCTCATGACCCTGATAAGTACTGTGTTGAAATTTTGACGGGAGAAGTCTGTGATATTTGTATTCACAAGGACCCAGACTTTTTCCAAAACGAAAATAGCGACTTCTCAGAAACCATTACACATTTTGCTGATGATGTGGTAAAACGAAAACCAGAAAATTAACTAGGATTGTTTTCACTCGCAAACTGACGAATGGTGAGTGTGTAGAAAGAAACTGGCTTCTATATTCACCATCCATGAAATCTGTGTACTGTTATTCTTGCCGTCTATTCAATAACACTGTCGGTAATAACTTGAGTTCTTCCAGGGGACACAAAGATTGAAAGCATATAAAGAACTCATTAAAGTAGCATGAGAACAGTTTACAGCGCAGGGAGTCAATGATGAATCGTGTTGCAAGAAGCAAAATTGTTGGTCAAGTTGATACTGGATTGCTTTCCCAATTTAATGCTGAAGTCAACTATAGGAGAAACATATAGAAAAGAATTGTTGCAGTCGTGAAATTTTTGGCGTCAAGGGGACTAGGGTTTCGTGGAAAAAATGATATTTTGCGGTATGAAAACAATGGAAATTATTTGAGATGCTTAGAATTTCCTTTTCTTGCGGATCACATACGAAAGTATGGTAATCGTGGCAATGGAAATACATCATATTGGTCTACAAATATTTACTATGAATTTATTAATGTAATAGGACAGAAAGTGTTAACGACGATTGTCAACGAAATAAAAACAGATACTATTCAATAAGCGTGGATTCCTCGCCAGATCTCTCCCACGTTGACCAGCTTTCTTCGTTCGGTACGTAATAGATGGCCAGCTTGTTGAGAGATTTTTTTGCAATTTTTGCCTATGGAGGAGCATAGGGCTCAAAGTACAGAAGATACTGTTATGAAGTTTTTGAATAGCTTTGCATTTCAATAAAAGATAATGCAGCTATGAAAATGCAGCAAATATGGCTGGAAAGTATTCAGCTCTTCAGGCAAGAATAAAATAAAAATGTGAATTTGCTATTTTTGTATCGTGTTCCACACATTCACTAAATTTAGTTGGTGTTCAGGCAGCTGCATGTGTTCTGAAGCAGTAACATACTTCCAGTTTTTTCCAAAAATTGTCCTTTTTTCTGCTTCGAATAATCGATGGAAAGATTTGGAAGATTCTTTCGGTGCAAATAAAGCTCTGAAGTCCCTCTCTGAAACCATATGGTCTGCTCGCGCTCACGCTCTTAACGCTCTGCATAATGGCTACAATGTTATTTTTTAAGCTTTAAAGTCAATTAGTAGCAACACTGATCGGCCAGTGGGCCTTTCCAAGAAAATGAAAAAAAACTCGATATCATTCTCTTAACGGAGATATGGGATGACCTTTCGAGAAGTCTCAACAACACAAATGTAACTTTATAAAGTAGTACCGTCACAATAGACTTGCAACAAATCTGTTTTATCTATTTCCCATTTCATCAGTTCTGCACGCAATAGATTCGATCAGTATGAATGTTCAACCAAAGAGAAAAATCCAGGTGCTGACTGTAAGGTTCATTCTCAAGCTCCGAGAATTAGCAGCAAGAATATCACTTTGTCCGAAGATTCGTCAAAGACTGTGCAGCTGAGTGCCAAAGAAACATTTCGTACAGAAGATTTTCTGCCTATAATCGACATATTGGATTCTTGTTTGAAGCGACGTTCAGAAGCATACGAGAAAGTTAGCAAACATTTTATTTTCATTCTCAGTTACAACAAATCGATTCTGAACAGTTGAGAAACAGGTGCAAACAAATTTGCAGAATTTCATCATGCAGGCGTTAATGCTGATGAACTCCTACAATAATGTATTAATTTAAAACAATATTTGAAAAAAATTCCAAATGAATCTCCACATAGAAAAAATGTTCAAATGTTTGTATATCTATCGAACCAAACTGCGCGGTAATCAGTCCGCATCATACAAACTACTTAAACTGACTAACCTAAGGACAACACACACACCCATGCCACAGGCGAGTAACCACGCGCTCCGCAGCGAGGCGCCTTAGACCGCTCGGCTATGCCACCGCGGCTAAGTATATCAACCTATTATTCTTTAATAAAAGCAGATAAAGTAGAAGAAACCTTTCCGAATGTAAAAGTTGCTACCCGGATATTTCTTTGTCTAATAGTAACCAATTGCAATGTAGAGCGTTCATTTTCCCAGTTAAAGAGATTCGAAAATGAATTACAAACGACTGTGCTACATGAACGACTTACTAATTTGTCAATCAGGTGCATAGGAAGTGACGTCATTCTACAGTTGGACTTTGAAGACGTAATAGAAGATTTTGCATTTCAGAAATCCCGAAAGTCCAATTTGCAAAAGAGTAATCACTAGTCCTATATTTGTTTATTTCTAACCATAATAACCAATAATTTCACGAAACAAATGTACATCATTCTGATAAGTTCATTCAAAGGAAAATTCTGTTTTGTTGTAGGGTCCCCTAATCTGTGTGCCAGATTAGAAAGAGACATACTCCAAAAAATGTATATTTTGTATTCTCGAAATCTTTAAAGAAAACATTAATTTGAATGAAGGACTAATTTGTGGAACTAATCATTAGTATTTGGTTTGTAATATTTTAACCAATTAAGTCACTAAATAAATGTTCACCATTGTGATGCATTCATTTTTTAAGGGTCCCAAAACAGTGCCCAGGGGCCCCTGCTTGGCTTAAGACGGCCCTGGGGGGAAGTCATTATGGCAGGGGACGGAGGCGCCTTACCGTTGTACGTGGTTGACTTCACTGCAGTGTCCAGACGGTCGGCGCTACTAACTGCATCCAGCATAAGCATGCATTAGAGATGGACCGTTCGCGAACGAACGTTATCATAGGAACATAGCGCACATAATGTTGTAACATAACGCAAATAACGTTGTAACATAACGCACGAAAAATTTACAGTCATCATTAAGGCAGAGTTGCTTATCCGAACGACAGGAAACATATCTTTCGCGAGTATTTTACAATTTTCAAACATGTTTCTATTGCATGTTTCATTTTGTATGTATCCTCTAAGATAACGTGTAATTATTACCCTCAAACGTTGTGTAACGGTGCCCAAATTAATACGTTTTTCTCTTTCCTCCCTAGCTGATATATGGTACTTAACTGGCTGCAGTTTTTAACTTTGTTTCTTTGACGTACGTAAAGCCTAGATTTTTGCGTAAAAATGAAAAAAAAAAAAATATATTGGGCGTCATACCGGCTGGGTAGTAAAAGGGATTTCGATTTCGAAAGAAGTACACTGCAACAGTAGGTCATGGTACTTATTATTTATCTCAGAAATTGTTCAGCTTTTAAAAACAAACTTCTTAGTTTTTCACAATTTCATCTATTACTGGTTAACATTTGGGTAAAAAGGAACGGTGCAAGATTGGAAAGGAACGTTTTACAAGGAGGTACGATTATCAGTGAATAATTCCATAAAGAAAACTGACCCGCTGGGTTAGCCGTGTGGTCTAATGCACCTATTTCCGAAACGGGAAGTCGTACCGAATCTGGTTCAAATCCACGCGGCGGATTAACGAAGGGGGTCGGAGTGCCGCCCAGCCTGGATGTGGTTTTTAGACGGTTTTCCACATCCCCTAGTCCAATATCGGGCTGGTCCCCATGTCCCGTCTGAATTACACTGTTCGCAAACATTTCGTAACACTACTTTCACCCATATAACAAAATACGCTGACATTTGCGTTACATATTTCTTCCCGGGAGGCATGGTGTGGCGTCAGGAAGGGCATCTGGTCACCTTGTAAATATTAACAGACGCAAAATCCGGATTTTACAAAGAGCCGACCCTGCATTTGCGGGAACAAGGCCAAAGAGAAAGAAAGAAGCTCCCTAAAGAGAACTAGTTTGCCCGTCTCTACCTGCACTGGAAGGGCAGACACTCCACATAGTAACGGCAAGGTAGGCTTTGATTCGCAGTAGACTAGGGAAACAAATGTTTCTGTAATGAACTGGGTTGTTCGTTCTTTGGCCGTGTTGTCAGGGTAGCGATGGACGCCATCCCCTCCACTGTCCGATTTTATAACAAGCCTAGTCACGGGCGGCCGAGAAGTCAGTTGTTCAATCAGTTTTTAGTTTAATATTATAAGAAGTACACGATTGGCGTCTGGCTTGCGTTTGCGCATGTGAACAGCATGCCATCTATCTTGCTCTACCTTCAACCATTCTTTCCCTTCATTGCTCAGAGCGCACTTCGTGTTTAGCTGACCTATAAAGAGACATTCGTTTTAATTTTGATATTCTTGACTTCGGGTGCTAAAAGACTGGACACTTCGTCCCTACATAATTAGATCACTCTTCGCTGACATGTTCAAGTGCAAGAAAACTTATGCGCTTTGACAACATACTGGTATTACTGGTATTTTTTTCCCGAAAATACATTTTGCTTTTTCTTACTACCAAGTGTCGAAGGATCTGTATGGCCTAACTAGGTGACATATTGATCCTTATAGAAGAGCTTCAGTCACAGTATGGATTAAATAGGAACCTATATCAGCAGAAAACAGAAAACTGATTGTCATTAACTGTGCAAAATTAGAAGTAATGAAAGTGGCGCATAAATTTTCTTAGGGCTTTTCGGTGAAATTCCAGATTATGGCAGTGTAAGTCGTCGATTCCATTGATCTCTAATCGCCTCTGTTTACAGCGACTTGACATGTGGTTTATGGATCGAAGATATTCACACCAGCCACTGCAGACACGACGCAGCTCACATGTTCAATTGGTGAAGTGCCAGAGTTTCATCACCTAGAGAGACCCTAGTTCACTTCTTTTCGCAGCCTTGCATAAGTATAAATTCAGTAGTGAATTCCAAGTCAAACCTATTTTCTTTAACTATTCTGACAGTTTGAATGCATACTAGGGGTAATACTCTGAAATCTAATTTCTGTTACGACAACTCCACGACCAGGCTGCTACTATTGCCACCTTCCTTCCTTGATGATTGATACGTCAACAATTTCTGACTCACGATAATATTTTTTGAAGCAACAAAGAAATTTGATGCTTCGCCGTCATTTCGACAGTTAAATCTAAATCAGTTAAACTAGAATCTTTCGTTTTAGTACTTATTGCTCCTTGTTACAAAGATTTCTGTGAGCTTCTTCTTTAACGTATTTAACCACTCGTAATTTTTTTTTAAATATTACTATCTTTAATTAGCAGTTTGTAACAAGCATTTTGCGATTTTTTCCCATCTGCTTGCATTACTGTACCTCCTGATACCCGTGTTGTATAATAATAGTTACGAATGTAATTAGTCTATTATTTTCTTCCACAAAACTTTTGTTATTCTTTTTTCTACTATGATTAACTGAAGTTATTTTCTAGTATTTTGCGTTGCTGCGATTTGTTTAATTAGCAAATATCAATTAGTTCATGTCAGGGACGTATATTAGGAGCATCATTATTTCTAATAAGACTAATTTAATTCTATCTGAGTAATATTAAAGTAGATATTATGTTTCACAATTAATGTTAGGAATATGGCACCTTCATTACTTTCTGTAAAATTTCCGTTTATTCCGAAATTATTGTTAGGAACATATGTACATACATATGAAGATGAAGCACTATTAATATAACTGAAATTTTTATAGTAACGCTAGCTGTTACTATATCCAGCTGCAATTAATTGTTTACTTTTCCATTGTAATTAGTTGAATGTACCTAATTATGTTAAAGTTCTTCTGTCTTAGTTGTGCAGAAAGTGTTTCTACACTGTCTACGAACTGATTTTTAATATTCATACTACGCTAAATGTACACTTCGAGAACTTTTGTCAGGTTAGGAATATTCCACTCACGAATTGTGGAAATTGTATTATTGATGTGTGGAATGTGCTTTACCTGGTTGTAGTGACTGTTATTTGATGAGACTTGTAGGCTGGTCATAAAAGGGAACAATTTGGCACTTCTGATTGATTAAAGTGTCAATGAACTACAATTCTATGTGTAGCCTACATCATTTGTAGCAGAACAATGTTGCCTCAGCCAGTATTTACCGAGGACGTTGATCCACGATAATCTACTAGAGGCAATGACCTACAACCCAGAGAACGTCACAAGTTGTGGTTTGAGAAGACGAGAGTAAATTCAATAGACAATAAGCGCTCTAACGTCCATTTTGCCCACCTTGGTTAGAAATTACAGAGCTTCGCGTTATTAAAAATTATATTTTGTTATCAGTTTTAAACTTAAGGGTGACTGTGTCAGGTTTCACAGAAATCCACTTGAGTCTAACACACGGTACTTCCATTAAATTACACCAGGTTAGATCATAAAGTAAAAGGGCAGGAGAACTTCCAGGGTCAGTGGTGTATCGCACTCCGTCTGGATGCGATGCATCTTCTCAGTCAGTTAGAAATGCTGTTAAAAAACTTTTATATCCTCCCCATGCCGTGTTTTCCCACAACTGTTGCAGCTCTCTCTCCAGATCCCGTGAGATAACCAGAATGGAGGTCTCTTCCTCCAATCATGGAGAATTACAGGCTTCTTGATGATCACAGACGGACCTTAACGTTCTGCAGGCCTAAGGTAGACACATTGGCCATGTGTGGGTGTGAATTTTCTTGATGGAATCTTGTTGGGTGCTGTTCCATGAGGAGGAAGAACGTGCGGACGTAAGAATGACTGTGACATATGATTGTGAGATACGTGTACTGAAGCATGATTGTAGGTAGCCTGAGAGGATGCCATGCGGCTCCACACATCATAATAAGTGAAATGCTTGTGTGTCTTTCCACAATATTGATATAATGTGCTGTGAAGCCACGCAACTTGAAGACAGTGGAGAGTTGAAATTATGGAGAAGGACTCCGTCTTTGCCTACCAGGCATGGCACCACTCCATACGCAGGATTTGGTGTTCTGGTGACAGGGGCAAGCTACCCATGGACCAGAAGGACTAATTCAGCAGATGCGAGACCAGACACATACATAATTTCAAAAGATTTTGTAGGGTCTGCAGTACATGTTTGCGGATGGCGGAAGGAAGATGTCGAGATCAGAGAATCCCACGTTACATTGGGCACCATACAACACTCGTCTCTCAGGGTGATATTTCTGGGTTGACACAAACCTGCATGATGTGACTCAGTGCCCCCATGTACCCATGAATTCAAAACTGGGGCCGACAAGGCTTCTGATGTTTTGTCCTCGTCGGCCTATCTTTCGGGAAAGGATCTGCTCAGGACGTGTGGGATGCGCGGAGAGCTAAAACAGCTATACAGATTAGTAATACAAGTTTTATTTACTAAGGTATACAAAACTGCTGAACTTTGGTTTATGTCTGTTCTTCCAGGTGCGCTGAATCATAGTAACTGCCTAGTTCGGAGCCGAGGTGAGAGGTGCCCTTCCAGACGCATGTCGGCGAAGATATAGTAGCTTGCAGATGGCAGGCTTCTCAGATGTTCCCTCCAGGAGGCGCGGTGCCGGCGTGTGATTCGCTGTCGGTCATCCGCTGCCTCCTTCACGATCGTTTTCGTGCGTCTGGCGTGTGGCGCTGACCTTACGCCACAATATCCCTCCCCCCATAAAGCGCTGGACCGTTATCGTGTAAGGAGCTCGGCAACGGGGCAGCAGGAAGGCCCGTGGAAGGACCAGTCTTTAGCTGCAGAGGACTGCAGATTACCGGCCAGGTCCCGCCATCCGGCCAAAGCTCCCAAGGGCCCACGTCCACGGACTGGGGCCCAGATGATGACGTAGACCGTGACGTCTGTGTGCTGGTCCAAGTTCATGGGGATGTCGAGGGGAGGCGGAAGCGGCGAGGTCTCCGTCTCCATGAAGTCGGTCCGCGTTGCCGTGGAGATCCCCTGCAGGGGTGGCTACCGAGGTCGGCGGTGGAGGCCGCG
Source organism: Locusta migratoria (assembly GCA_026315105.1). Classification (NCBI taxonomy): domain Eukaryota; kingdom Metazoa; phylum Arthropoda; class Insecta; order Orthoptera; family Acrididae; genus Locusta; species Locusta migratoria. The sequence goes on from CM048747.1 coordinate 435,512,757, forward strand.
TGGTCTGCGTGTTGCGCGAATCTGCTGAGAGAAGGCTCACGGGGTACATAACAAGGGCCAATTTGGTTGCGGTGCCTGCGTGCAACTTCGTCAGGTCCTGAATTTCAAACATGGAGGCACTGCGCTGGCAGCAGCCGTACAGGATCTCGGCCGGCGATGACCGTTCTCGTGGATGCGAGCGGTAGGAGGCGAATAATAACTGCAAAGCTGCCTCTCGTGAGTGCACCGGACGAAGTTTGGACGAAGCGTTCTGCAGCGCCGATTGACTGCGGGTGAAACGGTGCACTGGTGAGATGCTTTTTCCATTGCACAAAAGGAACGAAACTCGCGCGATATGTACAGAGGGTGTTTGTCAGAGACTATCATTTCAAGGAGACCTTCGAGACAAAAAATGGAAGATAACGCCCTAATCGTCCTACTATAAGTCGTAGAAGACATTGGCACTGCAAATAGGTACCCACTAAATGAATCAACTACAATAAGCCACTTAGTGTTCCGGAAGGGGCCAGCATAGTCAATATGCACTCGTTGCCATGGTGGGCCACGCAAAAAACTTCCGAGATAGGGCGGGATGGTTGGTAGCGCAGACTGAACACTGTGCCGTCATCTTTTCTATATTGTTGTCCATACACTGCCAAGTATAGTGTCGCCGTGCCAATTGCTTAGTGTTAAACATTCCCCAACGTCGCGGAATCAACACACGCGATTGTCCACTGTCATTTTAAACTAGAATGACACATCTATGGACTGAAAGTTTTGTCTTCTAGCAAAATAGCGACGCACCAACGAATTTTTAATGTCACGTTCTGAGCTACACCATTCTGTGAGAATGTAGCGCAGCAAAATTTGTAAATCTTTGTTTCCGTGGCCCAAGCATTTTTCCTACAGTCCAACGGCAAGGATAGGAAGGAACTATATTCCTGTTCATCTGTTTTACAACAACATGTCGCAGAAGCATCAAAGCCTTTATCAGAGTCAATCGGAAGACGGGAAAGGCGTCAACATTTCCATGGCGAGTTATGGGTCTGTACAAAATCTCGTACTGATACTGTAATAACAGCAATGCCCAGCGTTGCAATTTGTGTGCCGTACTAGTAGGAATCAGCTTTGCTGGATGAAACAATGACTGCAAAGGCTTGTGGTCAGATACTAAATAAAATTTTATCCCTTACAAACAGTGATGGAATTGCGTGACTCCATATACTATTGGTAAAGCCTCCTTCTAAATTTGAGAATAACGACACTCTGTGTTTGTCAAAATTTTGGACGCAAACGCTGGCGGGCGGTCCATATCGCTAAGTCCAAGTGACAGCGTCGCACCTAGCCCATACAATGACGCGGCAACTTGTAAAGTAACTGTTTTTCAGATCGAAGTGCACCAATCGATCACTGAGCAGTGTATCTTTCAACTGTCGAAATGCGCGTTGTCATTCTTCTGTTCAAACAAAACGAACATTTTTACGGCGTAGCCGATACAAAGGCCCTGCAATTTGTGCGGCGATGGGACTAAACCAAATAGAGGAAGTTAACTTTCCCAAGACGGACTGTACTTCTTTCACATCTTTTGGTGCTAGAAGGTCGCGAATGGCAAGCAAATGGGATTGCATGGGGTGCACACTTTGACTGTTTATCACGTGACCGAGATACTACAGTTCCGGTTTGAAAAGTCACACTTATCTAAGAGACACTTGGGAACTGCATTTGTCAAACTTGAAATAATTTCCTCAAATTTTCAATGTGGGGGGTACGGCCTGACACAACTATGTCGTCCAAGTTGTTTGAACAACAAGGCACCCTAGCTGCAACCTGTTCCAAATATCTTTGAAAAATCGCGAGCGCGAATGCACCGCCAAACGGTAGACGCAAATATTTAAACAAGCCCAGATGAATATTGACAACACAAATTTTCTATGATTCGTCGTCGAGAGGTAGCTGAAGTTGGCATTGCGCAAAACTATTTTTGAGAAATATTTTCCTGCATGCAATCTGTCCATTAAATCTTCTGGTCGTGGCAAAGGATAACTGTCTACAACAGTTTGTGGGTTTACTTTGGCCTGAAAATCAACACAAATGCGGATGCTAACCGGCGGCTTCGGCAAAATAACAAGCGGACTCGCCCACTGGATAGCTTGTATTGGTTGAGTAACACCATTTTCTTACAATGTGCGAAGCTACTTTGTCTCTTAAGGCGAGTGGTACAACACAAGCTTTGCAAAATTTTCGTGTGGCTTTTGAGTAATCTGCGCAGCAAAATCCTTATTGTTTCTTACTCCTGCAGAAAATAAATCCGGAAAGTCTTTCACGAACCTGTCTACACTGTCATTAGCATCAAAAGTGTTCACAACTAAAACATTGTCTAGCACAGTAAAACCAAAGAGATAAAAAAATCTAGACCAAATATATACTCTCCTTTGTAAGACTGAAGCACTTGAAATATCACTGAGCACATTTGCGAACGGTAATCTGAAGGTAGTGAACACTGGCCTAGTACAGGAATTACATTACCATTGTAGTCTGTTAATCGTGTGCTAGCGCGAGAAAGGCGCGGTGATCCTAACTGTTCATAAGTTTAACGATTGGGCAGTGTGACTGATGCACCTGTGTCTAGTTGAAATTTTACAGAAATGTCATTCACATGCAAACTGATATACATTTTCCTGGGCTAGCGAACAATTTGTGCTACTTTTGTGTTCATGTCACTACAAGGGGCAGCCACGGGTTTTGAAAATACTGCATTTATTGAATAAGTATTGTCTTGTCGCTGTTTGAGCCAGGAAAGCAAATTACGTTTATTTTGCTGTAAGCAGACTGCTTGTATATGACCTTTCTTGCCGCATGCATAGCATTCCGCTGACCGGACAGCACAGTTCTGGATTCTGTGCCACAAGAAACATTTTAGGTAAGACTTCACTTGCTTGGCGGGCATGCCCTGTGTCTATCAACTTGTTTACACTAGGCGTGAGCACGTCGTCTGAATTTGCGCTCGTGGGCGGGTGACGACGCTACAGTACGCAGTGGAATTGAATCAAAGTTATCTGCTGCCGCTGTACCTAAATAGTAGTGTTCCAAAATCTGTTCTATTTGATTGAAAGATTGATCAGACATTTATAGAATCTGTTCCCTAAGTCTGCTATCAGAAATTTTATATACAAGAGCATCACGTAACATGACATCCGGATACAAAGCTTCACACGAACACTTCAATTTGCACTTTCTAGTATGACCTTGAAAATCTGTTGTCCACTGCCGGTAAGTTTGGTTCTTATCTTTCCTAGACTGGAAGAACTGGTACCTAGCGGTTACTACATTAACTTGCTGTTCATAATATGACTTGAGGGCTCCTATATTGGAATCATATAAAGTTCAGAAGGCTCCACAGTGGGAAACAGTTCTTTGGCAAGACTAAATGTTGGAGGGCCTACACACGATAAGCAAAAATGTTGACAGTACCTTGTATCCTGTGAACTGTTGCATAGGCTTCAAACTGTTGCAGCCATTCCGTCCATTCCCCTCGTGCTTCGTCATACTGGCAAAATGTAGGAATTACTGGAGGTGGTAGCTGCTGCAGTGGTACTTGCGTAATTTGTGGCACGGGTGCGGCCAGAAGGTTTTGTACAGTAGACAGCAAGGAGGCGATTTGTTGACTCTAAAACTGAAACACCTGCATTAATTGCTGTGTATCGAGTGCAGGGAGCTGTGGCACAGTGGCAGGAATGGTTGTGTTAGTGGGGCTTGACAATTTACAAAAACAACAAGAAGAAACATCGCACAAATATAGAAACTGACGATTATCCCTGCTAGAGAAATGAAAAGATTGTATTCTGCAATCTCCGAGTCCTGTAAGATATTGAAAAGCAAAATAATGTCGCAGCGTTGTGTGAGAGAACTTGGCGTCGTTTGAAATTTAACATCTCGTCGCCATGTGTTTGGTCCTCGTCCGCCTACTTTTCAGGAAAGGATCTGCCTAGGACGCTTGGATACGTGGACAGCTGAAACAGCTATACAGATTAGCAATACAAGTTTTACTTCCTAAATTACACAAAATACTCAACTTTGGTTTATGTCTTTTCTCGCGACGACGTCTTCTTGCACGATGCTAGCTAGCTACTACGCCGAATCACAGTAACTGCCTAGCTCGGAGTGCCTTCCAGACGCATGTCGGCCTAGATACAGCTGCTTGCAGAGGGCGCGCTTCTCTGTTGCTCCCTCCAGGATGTGCGGTTCCGGCGTGTGATTGGCTGCCAGTCATCCACTGCTTTCTTCACGATCGTTTCCGTGCGTGGGGAATATGGGACTTAACACCACAACATATGAATAGTGAACTAACGTGGCAGTTTAGGACCATCTCACATTTTGCATTCCACTGACGTGGCGCCTGTCTAATGTTGGTGGAGATGCTGTCTAATGAATCTTCTAGGCATACCTACTGCTTTGTACTACTTGTAAACGTATTTCTTTGCTATCTGACACACGAAGTAGGGTGGTACTAACTTCGCCAAATGCATCATTGAAATCCCACTGCATCATAATGATCGAATTGGTATCAACTGTTGTAAGGCGTCAGCCATGTTGGTAACACTTTCATCTTAAGATTTAACTCTAATACTGGGACGTCGATCTTTAGTTGTGGTTTGGTTGACCTGAAAAATTCGTCTAACCGGCAGAGGAGGTGGAATCGAAGAATAGATTTGTTTCAGAGAAATTTTATTTCATTTAAGAGAAAACATGTACCAAAGCTGCTGGCTTAAATACATAACCACTTTGATATAAGGATTACCTGATATAGTCGGTTTGGAGGCGATCTGATAGATTTATAGTTTTCAAAATGAAAAGCCAAGATCGCACATTAATAGTTTATTAATTGACGACCGGTTTCTGTGCACTGTGGCACCATCATCTGGTCACATATGTGTTATAAGCTGGTCATCTTGTTAAAAAAATTGGGTATAAAATAACAAGTCATCATTGTACTTTGTCATTATATAAAAAATACACAAGTTAAAAACATGACATTTTATAAAACACCCAAAGTATTTTGTAAACCGTCATGTTTTTAACTTGTGTTTTTTTATATAATGACTAAGTGCAATGTTGCACTTGTTATTTTATACCCATTTTTTTAACAAGATGACCAGCTTATAACACATATGTGACCAGATGATGGTGCCAAAGTGCACAGAAACCGGTCGTCAATTAATAAACTATTAATGTGCAATCTTGGCCCTTTATTTTGAAAACTATAATACTTTGATATAAAATAAGACTTGATAGTATTGTAATAGTAAAAACATGACGGTTAATTAAGAAAAAGGAAAGCCTGAAACGTGATGAGCTTTACGGCGCGTTTGAAAGAATCAGTTTACGATAATTAAGTTTGTTAAGGTTAGACATTGAACACTGACAAATTTATGACAATTTTGAAAAATAAAAATTACGCTACAGCATGTAGGAACCTTTTGTAACAGGAAAAAAATAAAGGTTGATTTCGGGCAGACACGAGTATTATAGGTGACTAGGCATTTAAGATGATAAATAGACATAACATCAATAATTAGACCCAAAGATAGAAATTAAACAACAAGACTGCCCAAATCCGAATTTTCATTAATTAGATACAAATGGTCATGCGATCAGGATGACATTCAATGGGCAGCATTAAAATATCATAATTGCTGAATAGACAAAAGATTTCACTGACTTGTCATACTTTGAAACTGGCGCAATCATAACACGGCATTCAAATTAAAAAAGGTAGATTACAATATACCCATGGCTTGTTTGTACATGCAATGCAAAACATAAATAAGATAGCATACTGCAAAGGGTCAAACATTTTCCAACAATCTGCCAGACGGCCACCACGGGTGACAAACGATTACCAGTTTATTCTACAGAAACTGCACAATATGAACCAGCAATGCTAAATGTCAAAATGACATACCAACGAAATGGAGAAAGGAAACCTGTTACCTACAACCTTTCGGGTACAGGAATAAATGCTGACAAGTAAAATAAATATACGACCGCGCCTGAGGAGCATCAACCAGAACGCGCAAGGGCCTGACGCCAACGTAAACAAAACCACTTGTTAAACACACATCAGAATCAGTTAAGTTACAAACGCAATACAAAACGACAACCACTGGTACAACAGAGGCGCACAAAAGATCAGGTGGACTCGAACTTAACACTCAAAATGCCTAGAGGGATTCGCCGACTTCTCTCACGCCAAACCGTCAATAAGCCGGCCCATCGCCCAAGTGGTCAAACGTGGCGTGCCAGTCACGGTCTGCACGGCCGCTGCGGTCGGGGTTTCGAATCACCCCTCGGTCATTGATGTTTGTGCCGTCTTTAATATAAGCTAGTTCATAAGTACTTCGTAAGTTTAAGGACAGACGACCCCGCAATTAAGTCCCATAAGCTCTACAAACATTTGAACATTTTGAACCTACCATCAATTAACATTATCATTTATTTATTTGACTCTTCCAGATCGTCTAAGTGTCTGCTCACATACAATAGGGCAACAGCTATATTCTGCTTTTCCGTGATGAAACTGGTTCCTCAAATTTACAACGTATTATTTTTTCCAAATGTTCAAATCTTAGTAAAGGTTATGGGACTTAACAGCGGAGTCATCAATCCCTAAACTTACAAACTACTTATGAACTAACGTATACTAAAGACAGCATAAACATCCATGACCGACGGATGATTCGAACCTCCGACGCGTGAGGCCGCGCGATCCGCAACATGGCGCTCGACACCGCTCGGCTACTCCCACGCGGAATCATTTTTCCATAACTGTCGCCTAGTTATGTAATAGAGTTGTGTGATCAGTACCATTTAACGCTTTGATCAACCAACATTAATTATAAAATGCATCGATGTTATTCAAATTTTTAAAAAGGAAATAATGTAAGTAAATAAAGTAAATTTGTTCATAATGTAACTGAAAATATTTTATATCATTAATTTCATTAAAAATGTCATTGTAATTTTTCATACAGAAAATTAAAATGTAATGTTTGCCGTAATGTATTTTCGAACCCTGACCACCCTCATGCTACACACGCAAGTTACTACCTGAATTATAAATTGTATATGGGGTGGATAAGGGGCTATAAGTAGTTAGTTTCCATTTTATAACAGTTCAAAGACCAAATTTTTCGAATTAGGTCAACTTAGGTCCAGGCAGCTTGGGTGGAGTGTTTATGGCATGTACAGGTGATGCAAACATTTTTTGTATTTGTATATGGAGAAAACTAGTATGGAATAATGGAAAATGGTAAAATATTTTACTTGTCCTTAAACTTACACAAGTAACTTTTATACTAAGAAAAGACGGAAGGAACTGCAAATAAATTAAGATATTTACATACGGAAGTGAAACGTGGATGTTAAGGAGTTGAGAAAAGGGTGTAAAATGTCAATGCTGAAGATTAGATGGGTATATGGTGTAACAAATGAGGAGATACTGAATAGAGTTGCGGAGAAAAGAAATTTGTGGCATATCTTGAAGAGACCTCAAGGAATCGGCAGAGATACCCTTCGAGAGTCACTAGATTTGATTGGTCAGAAGTTTGACGAGAAGACTACCGAACTTTTTAGGCATGTCTTGACCTCCACGTATTTTCTTTTCAATGGCGAATACTACCGTGGTCGCAAATTTGTACATGGAGAATTTCAAGGAGGAAGCCCGGGCATCATCTGAATGGAAACCTACATGCCTTTTCCTTACGTGGTCGACACTTTCGTCATCTGGCCACATGGTATGAATAAACTCCTTGACTTTCTTACACATCTGAACTCCATACACACCAACATCAAATTCACTGTGGAGACTGAAACGGAGGGTAAAGTGCCGTTCCTTGACGTCTTGGTCAAGAGAAGAGCTGATAGCACCCTGGGTCAAAGTGTATATCGGAAGACAACGCACACTGATCTGTATTTACACGCAGACAGCTGCCACCACCCTTCACAGAGGAATGGGGTACTTAAAACTCTAGTACATAGGGCGCGCACTATCTCCGACGCAGAGAGTCTACTCCAAGAATTGGAACACCTGAGAACTGTATTTCGAAAAAATGGGTACTCAGAGTGGTAAATTCAGCGGGCTCTGCGCCCATCCACTACTACACAACCTGTGGAAACGGATGAAAACACGAGGGAGGATGTAGGCACTGCGTTCGTTCCATATATCGGCGCACTCTCGGGAAAGGTCGCCCGCATTTTGAAAAAACACCAGGTTGCAACTGTTTTTTGTCCGCCGAATAAAATTCGTACACTGGTATCAGTGTGAAAAGTCATATATTGGACAGACGATGCGTACCGTCGAGAATCGATGCGTTGAACACTAGAGACACACACGATTGATGTATCCGAGCAAGTCGGTGGTCGCTGAACATTGTTTGTCGGACAATCATGCGATAGAGTATGAACGCACTAGGATTCTGGTACAGACGTCGAGATACTGGGACTGCGTCGTTAGAGAGGCCATTGAAATTCGCACAAGTGACGACCTCATAAACCGTGAATGTGGCTATAATTTTAGCAAAGATTGGGAACCAGCGATTGGGTTAATTAAGAGTAAATCTAGCAAACGTAAACGGCGGACAGAGCCCTCACATCGACGTCATCTCAGACGCCGCCGCAATCGGTTCCACTGCGCGGCCGCGGCGCGGGGCGCGGACCGCGGACCGCGGAGGGGTCGCTCCGCGGGCCGAGGGTATTTAAATCGCCCGCTACCGGGCTAGAGCCCAGTTCCCTTCGAGCAGCCGTAGCGTGCGGATCTCCGTGCCGGCGCGTTTCCAGGAGCTCAGTTCGTCAGTTCACCTGATGATGACGACATGTATGATCGCCGAAATATTGTGCCCGTTGGACATTATAGACCGGCAGTACACCCGTGGATATTTCGATTATCAAATACGCCGGGAGAAACTGAAGAGTTTATTCTTACTTGTTGCACGTTTCTCCCAACAGTCGGCAAACGTTTGAGAGTTATTATATTTCACTTCTAAATTGATATATACGTGATAAAATAATAGAGAAAATAACGAAAAATTGTCGGAAAGAACTAGAAAGAGCGAGTAGCGGTGTGCAGGCATACAGAGCAGGCTACAGCCCTCGCGGGACCCTACGGCCGGTGCTGAGTGGGCGGCGTGCATGGCGTGTTGCGGGCTGCCTGCTCACTCGCCCCCAGGGGCGCGTCTGGCGCACGGCCACCGCGGGAGCAGTAGCAGCACCACTCGCCAGATGGCACTGCGCTCACCACTGCGGCTCACGCAAATGTGCATTCTCCGCTCCCATTCTTAGCCTCACTCCGAAATACCTCCATTCCAGAGCAGCGTGGTGATACAACCAGAAAGCCACTTCTGAGACCGCTGTGATGTCAGATATTCCACCCTTTCTATTTTCTTTTTTTTTCCTATTTCAGCCATATGGGAGTCATACGTAGAAATATCGGAATTAAGAATGGCTCTACTACGTAGCGTATTAGATATCTTACTGTGTATCAGTGATAACATAGTTGTTATGGTGTACAATACAATGACTGGTTTGAAACATGACACAGGTCTTAACGGTACACCATACTGTGCAATCCACTGTAAATAAAAAGGGTAACTTGCATCCTTTTGGACCTGTATCGTCTCTCGGCAAATTTTACCCCACACACTGCCTTCCAATGGTAAACTGACACTTTCTTCAGGTCTCTTCTAATTAAGAGATGCCACAAATTTCTTCCTTCCGCATCTCTGTTTAGTGTCTCCTTATTTGTTACACGATCTACCCACCTAATCTTCAGCATTTACACGTCACACGCTTCTATCTTATTATTATTGTCTCAACTAGTTATCGTCCATGTTTCACTTCCATTAGTTGATACAATTAGCTGTATTTGAACGTTTCATTTTATTTACATATCCTTTCGTCTTTCCTTGGAATAAAAATTCCTTGTGTAACGTGAAGCACAAGAAAAATATTTTTCGTTATATACATTTTCATTATTTCAAACTATTTTTCTCCGTATACAAATACAAAAACGTTTGTATCGCGTGTTAATGCCATAGACACTCCACCCAAACATTCTGGACACACGTTGACTTAATTCGAAGAACTTGGCCCTTTAATTGTCATAAAATGCAAATGAAATACCTTTAGTCTGACCCAAAGACATCATAACGAATTTGTTGTATGTAAGACAGGTAATAAAGTTTGTGCTATCATTCAACAGACAGTATAGTAACTGAATAGTCATTCATTGTTTAGTGTCTTCGGAATGCTACAATATTATGTGGGGGCCGTTCAAATGTTTGTAAAGTCTATGGGACTTAACTACGGGGTCATCACTCCCTAAACTTACAAACTACTTATGAACTACTTGCCAACTAGGACGGCACAAATATCCATGCCCGAGGGGGGTTTCGAACCCCCGACCGTAGTGGCCGTGCAGACCGTGACTGGAGCGCCTTAGTCCCCTCGGGCACCGCGGCCGGCTGGGGGCCGTTGCTAGCATGATAAGGACAAGGTCTGCAACTGAGAGAAGTGATTAATTCACATACCCTTTTATTACAGAAGAAAAGAAAACCTTGGTTTGCTAGTGATGCACAAATTCCTAAGAAGTGTTACAGGGTTCTGCAATGTAATTCTACGACGACATATGGCAGTAGTATTGCAAAGTGCTGGCTCTCCTCTAGAACTTCCTTGAACTATCGTTTCCCTGGGGCTGCCTTGAACTGATCTCTGTACTGACTGTCATTTCCGTACTCTCGCTTACTGACTGTCGTTGCTGTGGCGCGCCGGCCATAACTAGGCGGTGCTCCTTCTTTCTATTAGCCGACGCACGAAGCAGAGAGGTAGCGAGACTGCGGGAGCCCCCAGCGGCCGAAGTATTGCGGAGCGACCTGTCGACTCTCCTTCAAGTGGCGCGGCGACCTGTGTAGACCGGCGCCGCTGTGGGGAATAGCGGTGCCACAACAGACTGCATATTTTTGTAGAGAAGACTTCCATCGACTGAAGTTGCAAGGCGAATACTCGTGAGTCATAATGATGTGACGAGGCTCTGAATTCGTTTTGAAACTGCAGGTGTCGTCCACAACATGCCTCCTACAATCATCTCGTTTTCCTCACGCGCAGTTCACCACGAGCAACAAATAATCGAATAATAAATTTCGATAAGAGAACGTAGCTCATAGTACATACCTTTCGGTCTGAAGAATATCCACCCAAAGTCAGTATACGTGGTATGTATTATCCTCCGAGCAAGGCGGTATGAAACGACGTAAATGAACCACGACGACACAACCATTTGCGACTTAATGCATATAAGAACAATTTAATCTATATCTATAAATGGGAATGTCTGTTCAGTGTTCGTTTATCACGTCTAAACCATAAGGCCATAAAGAGCTAAAATTTTGTACAGTTACAAATGTCTACAGTTACTAATGTATTTAGGCACGGTTTTATGGCGATCGGATAGCAATTTATCTATATATATTAAAGTGAATGTGTGTTCGGTGTATGCTTAGCACGTCCGAACGACAAGACGCAGAGACTTAAATATTTGTACAGTTTCTAATTTATACATGAGGGAGGTTTTAGGCACAGTTTTATAGCGATCTGATAAATATTTAGTAATTTGAAGAATATAACGCGAAATGCGGAACAATAATTACTCTTTAAAATTATATTTACTCTTAGAAAATGGGTTTATTGGTTGCATTGTTGCTTGAGGATTGATAATGATAAAAGGGTGGTGTATATTGGGATGGAAAGTTATCGGTGTATATAAAATTCTATGTGTGGGAGTGTTAATATTTCGCTCTGCAGCGAAAACTACTGAACGCAAACGGATGGTCTGTGTGTAATTGTTGTCCGAAGTCTCCCGTTGTACACCATAGCAGTTCCAAGCCGATAGCTATAAGGCGGTGGAAGATATGAATAAATAAATGAAGTAGTAAAAAAGAAATTTCTTTTAATTCATCGCTTTAAAAATAAGTAGATCTGACGTTTCGCGCATTACATCAAGTGATCGATCTGTGATATTATTACAATCATTACACGTCGCAGGAATCTATTTACAGCCCTCATGTTTTTCACATGGTCAATTATACATTTACGCTCCAAACAATACTACAAATAACGTAGTTTACAAGAATTCCATATAATGAAATTAAAATGAATTTGGACATTACTCTCACCATACGTGTTGAGATATTGCAACACGGCTATAAGGAAAAATGTATGTATTATTGTAAATCATTAAGCACTTCACATAATTTTAATTTTTTATTTGAATGTTGATTAAAAATGTTTGTTTCTAAAGTAGGTATTGTATTTTATTTCAACCTTCAAAACCAGTCTCATAGCACACTACTGAAAGGTAGTTTATCTATCATAATCAACCAATACGCGAGTACTGGCGCGGGTTTAAGCTAGTATCGCTATAAATAGCAGCTTTAGTTGTATATGCTACCCCGACTCCATTTTCGCCATATGCATTGACTTGAAAAAGCCTTTTTCTATTTCACATTAGCTGCATACAACATTTTCCTAGTTTTACTGCTGGTCTTGACTCATTTTTCTTTCATTGGTTGAAACTACACCTATTTCACTATTTTGGGCACTAGAAACCAGCTTATCGTGCTCCCAAACTTCCATATTAACTCAAACTGCCACCTAAACGTCTGAATATCTATATTCAGTCCATATTAATAATCTGCAAATCAAATGAAGTGCATGGCAGAGGGATTATCCAACTGCTTTTCTACTTCTTACAGTTCCATTCTCTAATTGCTCGCAGGGAAAGACTACCTAAACCTTTCGGTTATCTATCTGATTTTTCCTGGTATAGGTGGGTGCTAACTAAGTATGTTTGCATTCGGAAGAGAAAGTTGGTGAAAGAAATGTCGCATATACATTTCGCCGTGACAAATATCTGCTTGCCGCGGCGAAGCGGCCGAGCGCGAGGCAGTTTCCCGTCGGGGGTTCGAATCCCCCCCCTCGGGCATGGATGTTTGTGTCGTCTTTAGTATAAGGTAGTTCATAAACAGTTTGTAAATTTAGGGACTGATGACCCCACAGTTAAGTTCCTTAAGTTTTAGAAACATTTGAGCATTTGAATAACGCCTACCTCTAAATGATATCCACCCCAACTCGTACATCATATCCCTGTCACACTCTCCCCTATACGGCTACAATACAAAATGAGTCTCTCTAAATGCTTCGTCAGCCCCAATTGGTAGGGATCCCACCTTGCGCAGTAATATTCCAAAATAGTACGCACAAGTGTTATGTAGGCAGTTTCTTTACTAGAACTGTTGCATCTTCAGAGTTTTCTGCCAATGAAACGTAGCATCTCATTCGCCTTCCCTACCATTTTTTCTATGAGTTCTTCCAATTTTAAGTAGTTTGTAATTGGTATTCCTAGAAATTTCGTTGAATTTACGTTCTGTATATTTGTGTCATTTATCGTATATGTATTAAGTTTAAGGGACTACCGTCACTTAGAATAACATTGAAAAAGCGAGAACATTAATCACAGACGCAGCGGTGGAGTGGCTGAGTGTTCTAAGGCGCCTCCAAATGTTCAAAATTGTACAGCTTATGGGACTTAACTACAGGGTCATCAGTCCCTAAACTTACAAACTACTTATGAACTACTTACGAACTAGGACGGCACAAATATCCATGTCCGAGGGGGGATTCGAACCCCCGACCGTAGTGGCCGTGCAGATCGCGACTGAAGCGCCTCAGTCCCCTCGGCCACCGCGGCCGGCAAGGCGCCTCCCATGAGTGTGTGTATATGTATGTGTGTGTCAGTGTGTGTGTGTGTGTGTGTGTGTGTGTGTGTGTGTGTGTGTGTGTGTGTTGTCCTTACGTTTAAGTTAATTAAAGTAACATTTTTTGAGATTTTTATTTACGTAGTTTCTACGTCTAGAAACTGATGACCAAACGCCGCGGTGGAGCGTCAGAGCGCATTGAGGCGCTACGCTCCGATGTGCAAGGCCGTTCCCCGTCGGGAGTTCGAATCTTCCCTCGGGCATGGATGTTTGTGCTGTCTTTAGTATAAGTTAGTTCATAAGTAGTTTGTAATATTAGGGGCTGATAACACCGCAGTTAAATCCCATAAGCTTAATATTTGATGACCATAGCAGTTTGGACCAATAGGTTTACAAACATTTGAATCATGAGCGACCGTTGATTAACTGTGCCCTTGATTGCCGATGAACCACAGATTAATCATGAATCCATAGAACAAATCTTTACCCAAATATTAGGGAAAAATGTTGTGATCTTGTGCCACATCACTTGGGTTGATGGTCAGAAGCAGTAACATTTAGAGGCTACACACAATTTTGTCGAAACGGTGCAAGTGACACCCAATTTCGTGAACCGAATTTTCACTGCGGATGAAACCTGATTCAGGCGCGTTTCTGAAAAGAAAGGGCAAAGCATGGAATTGCGTTCTCAGAAGTCGCTTTGCCGGAAAGAGATCAGAGCAGAAAAATCACTCATCATTACAATGCTCATCATCTACCTAACAGTACGCCGTTGAACACTGCAAGGTAAGTTGAAATTTTGACCCGTTTTATGCATCTACGCAAAGTACGCCCCCGTACCAACAAGATTCCTGGTTTTCAGTTCACAACAACGTTCGCCGACACGCAGCCAATATCGTTAAACACTTCCTGGCAAAGACAGGGTTGGTGCAACTTACACACTCGCGGATCTCAGTCCTCAAGAATTATTCCTATTGCACTGACTCAAACTCGCTTTGAAAGGAAAGGTGTATGACTATATTCCTGACATGCAACGGAACGTGACGTTACTTTTAAACACCATCACAAAGGAATACTTCATGTGAAGCTTCTAGGATATTGTAAATAAGAAGAGACATTGAATTAAAAATTGAGCTGTTCCAGGATTACAACCTGGCCCCTTGATTTACTAGGCAAGCGCTTCATGCCGCCTAGCTAATATAGCGTCTCGGACCGTCTTCAAGCACGTCTCCCTCCACACCACATTCTTTTATTCTGCCTCTAAGTCCCTGTCAATTACTTATCACGTTGTCAAGGCCTCCTGCATTGGAATAGCACCCCAACAAAGAACCTAAATGGCAACAATGCCGCATTCTTCCTCAGGTAGAAGTGATGCAAATATCAACAATAATTTAGTTCGTGGAGACGAAAATTGTCTCATTATTGTTGATATTTAGACATAAAATCAACAATAATTTAGTTCGTGGAGACGAACATTGTCTCAGTATTGTTGATATTTATATCACATCTGCCTTAGGAAGAAGGGATTGTTCACGTTCTTAGCTGGGGTGGTATTCCAATATAGGATAGCCTTTGATACCTGTTTCACAGGAACATTGAGGCAGAATTAAAGTATCTGTGTGGAGGGAGATGTAACTGGTGACTGTGTAGTGACTTTGCTTATGACGATGTGTTAGCTGAGCGTCTGTCTCGTAAGTAGAAGCTCCTGGGTTTGAATCCCAGCCATAGAACAAATTTTAATTCAAAGAAACACCTCATTTACAATATCTCTGGGTTAATAAGACTATGCTTTGGCCAAAGAAAGAAAGAATTTTTCTAGGCTATTTAGGGCAAAGCTCTGCAGTGCATGGTTATGGGATGTGATTGTATCAAAGGGCAAAAAGGTAAATGTAGTTCATAGTTCGTATACGTTAATGTTACAGGACTGTTCATCGATCGTTACTATCAGAGGTTGTATCTAATAGATGTTCAGTGCATTGATAAATGCATGTGTTCGTACTTTACAGTTCATATAACCCCGAACCGTAATGATCATACCGAACACGGAAGAAAAAAGTGAAATTATGACACCTTTAACGGAATTATCACAGCTATTCATAAATCTCTGCTACTAACCACTCAACTATCCGAACGATTTTAAGCAAATGTGTGATCAGGATTATGCACACAGATAACAGAAGTGTGACTAATGTACGTATCGTATAATTCAGCAGTTTTAAAGTTGATAGTTTTAAACAGTCTTGAAATATGTGTCACACTAGGACACAATAAAAGTACGTCATGTGTTTTCGACGTATCTACAGGAGGTACACTACGCTTTTCATAAACCAAAGAATAATCTGCGCTGGCCGCTTTTGACAATAATACTTATTGCGCCAACGCTAAACACCGGCCCGACCACACAGAACTATGCTCGGCCCGCTGCAGCAGGGCGCCGCGTGTATCTGCCACCGCTTCCCGCGCGGCTATAACGGCGCCGTGTTTTCCGTGACAGCGGCCGGGTTGACTTTACGGCCCATATGCAGCGCCCTAACGCACTCGTGTCGATCGGCCATCCGCCGCCGCGCCGTGCAGATCGCTGCACTTCCTGTCACCGTCAACACTGTGACGCTCCGCACGGTTACGCGCGTCCGGTAGCAGCGGCTATGACTGGTACGCGCGTTCACTGCCGTTTTATTCCCAGTGGCAGTTCGGTGGCGCGCACTGCTATCTACGACATTCACGTGTCGTTAACAACTGTCACAAATTCTATGCCCGCGTGCACGAGTTTAGGGTGTCCTAACCGTAACAACGGGGATAGGTAAAGACTTCACGAAATTCTGCCTCTTAGAAGGCAGTTTTTCTATCATTTTATTTGGGGTGCGTGGGGCTATTGTTTCTATTATACCAGGGTCACCTACAATGGGGGACAAACAATTACACTTTGAAACACGTCCACTGAATGTGTGGTCGTGTTCCATTTTGTGTCATTCATTACCCTTCAGTGTTTCTCCGCCATTAATATTGTTTACTTGTATTATTTTATTCTTTTATTAATGATCAATAATCCATGCTTATATATGTTTCGCCCGTGTGATTGTTGTGTGTTCATGTGAATGTGAAAGGTTGCTTTTAATTTGACTGACTGCCGCACAATGGCTTACAGCCGTCTCACGCTTTATGCCTAGTTTACTTTAGTTAAGAACGCATGGCTTCGTAAGTTGTCTGCATTGGCGTCTGCTGGTTGGCCATAGATAAGCAAGGTGGCAAGGTTGGCTTTTCTTAGTGTAGTACCAACATAATCATGGTCGAAAGAGGTGACAAAAGAGACCTCTCTGGAGCTCTAGAAGAGGGTAGTATCTTGTCTAGGTAGCGAGGGTTAGTAGACACTATGCTCTGAATGCGCTCTGGTTGCTTTTAGCACGCTCTACATCCGATGTGTGCAGGGGAATGCTTTTGGCGTGGCCTTAGGTGGCACTCTTGCTGCAACCATAAAGTGAGTATATCGTGGAATCATGTTGAGGGGATGACATGCTGTTAGAACATTACTTTGTTCGTGACCAGGCAGTCCTGGTTTATCAGTGATAGTTTTCTTGAGAAATTCAATAGCCATGTAAGGTGAAGTGTTTCTTCATTTGCAGGACTCTAGTAATTCCGTTTAAATTTAATATTTGCATATTTCGGTGATGAAATTATGTCCGGTTTTTCTCAAGTTAGAGTATGCGTGTGTGGCCTTCAGTCTTTGTATAAACTTAGGCTTTTTGAATTTCCTTGCTGCTTTTTTTTTTCGTTTTCTTTAACTAACGTTTTCGTATATCCGGGAGTATGCTAAATATTCCTCAGATTTTCTGATTTTATACCTTTTTTTCCTGTATTGGTATGATTGTTTGCACCATGTGCTTTCTTAACAGTCTTTACTTTGGCCTTCAGCCATGCTTTCAGTAATACTAGCTTTGTTCTCACGTATGCCTTACTTGCTTATTCTAAATTAATTTATTTTTATATATTCTATCTAATTAACCATGGTCCCATATCACATGGTACTTAATGATAGTATGCCAGTGCCTCCCAGAAAATGAATTCGTTTGGTGCATAGTGTTCTTTTAATTTGTGTTTCAAGACACTAGCCAACACTCAGTTTTGCCACTGCTATCAAGTGTTGCTGCATGAGTAATATATCGCAAGCATCCTTTTTCCACTGTGTATTTGCAAATTTCCTCCTGTGTTACCTCTGTATTCATAAAGGGCAGAAACTATTTAATTGTGGGCAGTAACTTTATGATATAATTTACTTTTGTATAAGCTGTGTGCTTTATTGTGCTTAATATGGTCTCCCCATATTTATTTGATTGTTCATTTTATTGAATAGATAAGGATTTAAAGTATCAAATCTCTGCTTTATAATTTCATTATCCCCATCCCATGTTAGTTATATATTCCATTTTGACATTAATTTTGTGTTTGTTAAAGCATTGGTTGCTCCCTGAAGGAGTGAGCAATTAGATAAATTTTCGTTGCACAAGTATTGTGGACACTCGTATAGTAATTTAGAGCAGCAATGTGCATTTTAACTTGCATTCACAGCTCTACTGCCCGAGATCTTACAGAGAAAAATTTAACAAACCACTTTCCATGTCCCAAATCATGTGATGTCTAAGAACAAGACATTTTGCATGCCCAAGCAAGTAAACATGGGTGTTGCCAACTCCAGCAGTTTTTACAGTTTGAACTGGCTGTTTATATCGTAAGATAGGAGCAATACAATAGTTAAGATACGGTATATGTCGAGATTGATCGCACTTTAACTCACGTATCACTTAAATTAGAGAGCATTTTGTGAACATCAAAGTATAAGAAATCCACGTGGGTACATTTACTATGACGAATCGCTTCCCACATATATTTCATTGGGTGAGTGGTTAAATGTGGTGTTTATAAAGGCAACGGCTACCCCTTCGAATCCCACTCGAGTCAATTTATTTTTTATTTCTATGACAGGTCAGATGAATAAACGCCCTGTGAAGCCACCTTGATCTGCTGGCACATCGACAGCCCCTTAGGAGCTTGCCACTACTTTTTTATTTGTTCAGACTGCTAGCCAGTAACTAGCATAGTGTTTTTAATCTGTCATAAATTTGAGCATTCCTTTTCTTCTGTAAAAGTCTAATTTTACATTCTGATGATGACTTCCATAGTGTTGTCGAAATCTAGTTTAAATTTTGTAATTATTTAAAAGCAGTTTGTGGTGGTGCAATTGTCAACATTATCCCTTCAACAGTGTGTATTTTTTGTTATGGAATGTCAAATGAACCTTTGTTTCCGAGCAAGAATCCTTTTATGGGAGGTCAGATGAAAATTACTCTCAAGGAAGTTTATTTTTTTGTTATGGGTGGTCAAATAAATAACCTTCCATGGAAGATTATTTTTGGATATCAAATTGACAAACTATAATTAGTTATTTACTAAAGAGAATACTGGAATGGGAAAAAACCAATTTAATTTAATAACAAAAAGTAACTAAAG
Source organism: Locusta migratoria (assembly GCA_026315105.1). Taxonomy (NCBI): domain Eukaryota; kingdom Metazoa; phylum Arthropoda; class Insecta; order Orthoptera; family Acrididae; genus Locusta; species Locusta migratoria. The sequence goes on from CM048747.1 coordinate 435,532,043, forward strand.
CAAGAAACATTGACTACAGGATAAAGAAAGAAAGACAGTGCACCTATAAGATTAAAACAGAAAACTAAAAATGAGAAAATGATAGAACCATAAGAAACACCACCGAATTAATGCAGTATATAAAAAACATACAGGACCCATACTCAGCCACCATCCTCTCATTTGATGTGGAAAACATGCATACTAATATCCCAGTAACTAGAACAATACACATCACACAAAGAAACCTACAAAACCCACAGCAATGCCCCGCTGGAATACATCAAAGAAATAATATAACTTATAGAACTAAGAAAAGAATTATTTGTAGTTCAATGATTAATTTTATTTACAAAGTGAAGGATTATGAATGGGCTTCCCAATATCAGGTACTATAGCAAGTCTCTGTATGAACTATATAGATCAGGTCATATTTAACAAAATAGTCCCAAACAGATGCAAGATCCTATACTGGGTTGGATATATAAATGAAATTTTGTGTGTCATAGATGAACTAAGCTCTAAAATGGACCAGTTATACACTGACATAAATACTGTTCGTGACAAGATCCAATTCACAACAGAAAAGGAAAAAAACAGGCATTAAAATTTCTTAGATGTCACTGTAAAGATTCAGAACAACCAGCATACATTTGAGAAAATGTTCAAATGTTTGTTAATCTATCGGACCAAACTGCGTGGTCATCAGTCCGTAGCTTACAAACTACTTAAACCAAGGTAAACTAACCTAAGGACAATACACACACCCATGCCCCAGCGAGGACTCGAACCTCCACGGCGACGAACCGCGCGCTCCGCAGCGAGACGCTTTAAACAGCTCGGCTACTCCACCGCATACATTTGACATGTACAGAAAACCAATAATAACGGACTCAGAATCATCCACCACACATCTAATTACCCAGATACACAGAAACAAGCAGCACTAAGATAATGGTCCACAGACTAAACACCATCCCACAAGGCACAGATAACTACAAGAAGGAAATAGAATAAAAAGCCACAAGCAATGGATACAAAGATATCTTAGTAGTCTAACAAAGCTGAACGACAAAACAAAAAAAAAAAAAACAAAAAAAAAAAACAAAAAAAAAAACAAGAAAATACACCAATACCACCATCACAAAGGCGGAATACCACACAAACAAACTCACAACACACAGAAACAAGAATGACACAAAGGAGGAAATATAAATAAAACAACAGATGGTATACAATGGCATTCACACGATATATCCAACATTTTAAAAACCAAGGCATCAAAATAGCCCACCAAATCAACAACTCACTTCAACACATGTGGTTGAAGGTACATTGGTCAGACTAAAAGAACATTGGCACCATATATAAAGAACATGTACTACCCTGGCAGTATAAAGAAAGTCACTCAATGTTTGCACAACACCCAAAAACCAACGTAAAATCACCACCAGAGACACAGACATAGAAATCTTAAAAATAAACAACAACAACAAGAAACACCTTTTCACCCTTCAAGAAAACTACCATATCCAAAAAACAGCAACAGAAAAGTAATGACTCATAAATGACAAAACCAATCTTGTAAACAACACTACTTTCAAACTTATCGAACACCTAACAAGGAAATAAACAATCGGAAAGTCACCCCCCCCCCCCCGCACGCTCACAAACACTCAATTCTCTACTCACAACCCTCGCCTCCCGCCCCCCGCCCCCCCACACACACCACCATCACGACCACCACTTTCCAGTTTAAAGTGCATTTATTTATCTGAAAAACGTCTCAGGCATCCTGATCTATGAAATTAAAAATCGCTCATGCGCCCTCACATACACACACACACACACAGAGAGAGAGAGAGAGAGACATATGTAGAACTAAATTGTATGTATATCTATAAATACAAAAAATATTAAGTTGGCTACACTCACAAACCACGCGAAAAAAAGTTAAAAATAACATAGCGACACTTTAGTGAAGTGATAAACAAAACGAATGCTATTCCACTTAAAACGGGTGATATGCAAACTGTATGAAGTTAGAAATAAGTGAAGTGAAATGAAGAGATTACAAATGAAAAGGAAAAATCGACACAAAAACAGGCCAAAAGTGTCGTACACAACCGAAAAACACACACCAGGAACCAACCCTCCAACAAGACGGAGAAATAGCAGTTACATGTACAGAACAGACAACAACAGTGTAAGTAGAATGAATATAGATTTAAAAACACGTAGGCCTAACCTACAAAAAGTTTTTAAAAACTTTTTAATCTATGTATAAAAAAAGCAATATTTACAAACTTTTGTATCATTTACACACCACAGAAGATGCTTGAAAATAAAAAGCGAAACGCGTCTGGTGTTAAATAAATGCCTTAACAGTAATCAGCATAAGACGGAATACCTTATTATACTCAATATAAAAAAATATAGTGGCACGTTCGCCTGTTACGTGAACGATCATGTTTCGAACCTGCATTAAGGAAATAATTTTTATTTTCATTATTTATTATATATATACATATAATATTTCCGACGCTTAAAACATCGGCTAATTTTGTAAACAAATTGTAATGAAATTAGCATTTAATGCTTTATTCTACTTAAGTTTTTGGGTTTGGGTTTTGAAAGGGACCAAACTGCATCAGTCCCTAGTCTACCTAAGTCAATTATAAAATGCTTTATGAATAATTCAATTTCTTTAAAAAGAAATATTATAATGAAAATTTTACTTAGCTGTCGTCGTTTCACAAATAAAGTGATTTATGATGTAATTTAGAATATTTTACATCCTCAATGTAATTTAAGAATTGTTACAATTTTGAGAATAACTAATAAAATGTGAAGTTTTCCGCATGACAGGTATGCACAACAGTGGATTTTCTTTTTTCTTGTAGCTGCGCTGTTTTTCATATCCATGTACATAAAAGCAATGACTGGTTTGTAAGATACATAAGAATTGTGTTTATGTTTTAGAGCGCTTTTCTGACTTTTCGGGATAGTGTAGCTTAAAACTTCTATGAGTGGACCTCCTTGTCGTATACTACTGATATGCGAAGTCTCATCCAAACTGAATTTCCGATTCTGAGAGGTGTCCTTGTAAGTATCAAATGTTAGTGCACGCATTTCATTATTCGATTAAATGAAGGACAATTACGTTTCCACGGCGAATTTCTCGAGACACCCGAACAAATCGGGGACGTCTGGTCAGTCTAACGCAGTGAATTTTTCTACTCGGCGTGCTGCGCTTGCTGTATGCTCGACAGCAGTGACGTCACGAAGAAGACGGGCCACAGCTAGAGCACCGTATAATAGTACAACAATCCGGCAGTATCAATCCCACGTTGAAGGCGCGCATTTAAAGACTACGGAACACATAGGCTTTTTAATATTCTATTAAGTGCATGAAATTTACTTTCCTAACGCAGAAAATATTACAGCATAGTAAATATATTTGCTTACATTTGACTATAAGAGGCAAGCAACTTAAAGTTAGTGATTAGATGGATATTTGGAGAAATAATACATTCAGTTACATTCCAAATTAAGCCATATGTTACCGTATTAAATATTTACCACATACAGTTAAAATAAGTTACAATTATCTGATTTTCCAGTTTATAAATGGTATGTCCTTATACGTTTACGTTAACTAAGAGTTACATTCGAAAACAATTAAGAAGTATTGTTAAATTGTGGACTGTACTTGCCGTATTCCCCCCTCTAATGTCTCACATACTTTACACATACATTTCAGAGAAGATTTTACGTCAAACACGTGTTTAAAAACTTTGTACGTCTGGTTTAGTTAGGTAACGACTAAATCAAGTTTTTCTGATAGCATGTACTTTGAAATAAAGTGAATATTCCACGCTAAGTTTCGAATTTAATACCTTTTATGTACGACACCTTTCCTGTTCCCTTGCATTGCGAAATTCAATGTATTTTCTTTCTAGAGATCCTGTTCACAGCTTGGCTGAGGCCTACATATTCCAGTATTGAGAAATAATATAATTTAAAAGCCACTAACTGGGTAAAGCCGATTGCACTCATGTATCACTTAAAATACAATAACAGCTCTTAGGATAACTCCTTATTTGGTCTAAATAAAATCAATGAAAGTAGCTTACTTTAAACAAACTGTATGTCATGTTATGTTCACAATCTGTAGCAAAATTAAAATAAACATTGCGTACATGTAAAGGCCTATATTTTCATTATAACCTCTGTGAGCATAACTACTTCTAATACAAATAAAGTAAAAGGTTTAGTTTATAACGTTAGACAGTTGCTCGACTTTTGCGTATGTACTTGGCGTCTTAATTTACAAGCCACCTTATACGCCGATCAGTGTCTATCTCTATTCTATTATTTGAGCAGTTTGGACAGCACAATCAACCATCTCACACTGTGATACAATAAAAACACGAAATATTCGCTGATTTACTTCGCTACACCACACAAAGTACATAGCACTGTCGTCGGATTGGGATTCAAAATGGCGAATTGTTGAGCTCGGTTTGTTAACCCTTTCGCTACGGTGAACTTGTGCAGAAGTCGGGAGCGAATGTGCTCCACAGCCGGTGGACTGCTGCAGCAGTCGACTGCTGCCTGTGCCGCCCAGCCGGTGGACTTCTGTCATATTTCTCGGTATCTCTGGAAATGTTGTAGCGACATTGGTGGAGCCATATTTTCAAAAGGGACACACACTGTACTGTGACAATCGGTACACAAGTCCTGCCCTGTTTTGTTGGTTGTATGACGGGGCAACAAATGCTTGTGGTACAGTCAGGCACACAAGAAAAGTTATGCCTAACATGTCTGAGAAACTAAAGAAAGGAGAACTTACTTTCCGTTCTGCAGCGGAATATCTGTTGGCACTGAAATGTCGTGACAAAAACGATGTATATATGCTTTCAACACTCCACTCTGCAGAAATGGTGGAAACATCGAAGGTGGATCGTCAGACAGGCGCGATGCAATTGAAACTTTCAGTAGTATTAGACTACAATAAATCATTGGGCTCTGTCGATAAAAGTGACATGGTAATAAAGACCGTGGAAAGTATAAGAAAATCCACTAAATGGTATCGCAAGATGTTCATTCACATCGTGGACATGTCACTTTTCAACGCATATTGCCTGTAAAGGAAATTAGCTATGCCAACTTTCAAATGGGAATCATACAGGAAATCCTGGAAAAAGTATAAAGTGGTAAAAAGAAAATCGAGCAGAGGAAAAAGATCAGAATGTCCGACGAGACTGACAGCAGGGCCTCACCTACCTGATGAGTGGAGCAGCTACAGAACTTGCATTGTCTGTAGAGCGCAGAAGAAGCGGAAGCAGACTAAAACGTGTTGTAAGGAATGCAATACGACACTTTGCGCCTTTCCCTGCTTGAAGATTTACCACACACAAAAGAATTTTTGAAATGTAACACTGTGAAATGATATTCTCGTAATGTAATGCTACTGAAATGTAACGTAAAGCAATTGTAAATAAATATTATTTAACAAGCGAAATATGCATTTATAATAATAAAGTCCACACCCCACCAGATCTGAATCCAAAACTTGTATCTTTTAGAATTTACGAAAAAATTACGCGAATTATCTGAAAGAAGGAAAAAAACTGTTTCTATCCAAAATGAATTTTCCCTAATAAATATATAGTATAAAGTCCAATAATTGCGATAACACTGAAAGCAGGACAGAGTAGCGCCGTGGGGAGTGCGGAAAATGCGCCGTACAGCGGGCACGGCCGGGCGCGACTGGCGCTCGTCCACATCGCACGGCGCAACAATCACGGCGCCGGAGTGAAAGAAGGACTGAGACAAGGCGACCGATTGGCCGCTGTGGGCTGCCAGCTGGCCAGCCAGCTAACGATCCAGTAGTCTCAATGTTTCTCAGCTCCCGTTACGTGACGTACGAGCTACGGCCTGCCTTTCTTGTTGGCCTCGTGCTTTCAGATGCCTGTCACTGACAGTACCGTATGGAGAGAAATGCGATGTGGAGGACAGGGAAAAGCCGACGAAATTTACGCCAGTTATGGGAACTCTGAAAGTTGCAGCCAGCGGAGAGTGAGCAGCTCAGCCTCGAGAAACGGAGCGCGGCGCGGCAGAGGCTGCACACTTTGCACCGGCGCTGCCAACTTCTCGGCGCGTCGGCAGAGAGAGAGATAGCGAGTGGCGGGCATACTTTGGGCGGCTGACAGCGGGCACTCAGGGCTCAGGAAGGCGCGCTCGCCGCTCGCCGCTCGCCACTTGCCGGCGGGCCGCGACGCTAACAAATGCCGGCGAGAGGCCGCAGTAGCCGGCCGTCGGAAAAGAGTTGCGGGCCTGCACGCGCTCTATCCGGCCACTGTAATTACCCAGCCGGCTGCGTGCGCGTATATCCCCGTCACCCGACCCGACAAGGGGGCTGCACTGCGGAGTGCTGGCAGGAAGGCTGCGCGGAAAGGAACGCCACGCGGACCTTCCCGGTCTACTCTCTCCCGACAGTGGGTTTTCATTCTGGCGTGGGATACTATTACCGCTGTATGCTACATTCTGGGCATGAACTGTGCCGTTCATATTCTTCAAGAGCAGCTGCGTGCGCTTTCGCACTAACGCGGTATTGTTTAAATGTTTACCACATCCTAAACAATCTAGTTACGCGCTATATTATTCTCTTGTAGATAGGCGGTAGTTACATCAATTTTTTTCGCTGATTCAGATATGCGATTTTGCCTTACTTCGATGTTTCTTTTTTTTTTTTTTTTTTTTTTTTTTTTTTTTTTTTTTTTTTGCTTCGTATGTGTGTGCGTGTTTTTTAAGTAATTAAATATTTGACACTCTGGCAGCTTCAGTATATGCGCTGAGACTCAAGGATATCAACTAAAAAACGCTAAATCAGGAATTTGTCAGTTACGCGGTATTGTTTCTTCAGTAACTATATATTTTAAGCAACATGGTCTTTTTGCAGTTTAGAACAAAGTAAAATAAATATTATCTAAATATATGTCGGGCCCGGCGCCGTGGCTCAGCGCGCCCGGTCAGAGGGCTCAACGCTCTCTGTAATAAAAAAAGCTGAGCCAACAACACACCGAACAAGAACGAACAAAAACAATCAGCGTCTGCAACAAAGAGAACTATCCGTGCAAAAGGAAAAAAAGGGGTCTTGGGATAAAGTAGTCGACTGGAAACCGAAGGGTCGCGGGTTCAAAACGCGATCGGACCTCGGATTTTTTCAGTCTGCACTTTAACCCATCCTTCACCTCTCAACGATGTGAGGAGTCGCCAGAAACGACACGTGGTTCGGATTCCACGTTAAGCTGTAGTTCCCTTTCCCCGGTTGGATAACTGGGGTAGGCTAGGTACACGCAAGTCACCGAAGTGGCGTCCAATTGAAAGACTTGCACCAGGCCAATGAGCCACACGAAACTCTAATCTAAAGAGCAATTTGAGTTCTACAGAATATCTGTAGAGCTCGATTTGTCGATGTTAAAATCCGCCGATGAATAGGTAACTTCACGAGGGCAGGAAAGCATAATAGGATTCACCGTGTAAATTATCGGAATAGCTGCCGCTTTACTCGCACGCTTCCAGCTCAAATGTTCAAATGTTTGTATAGCTTATGGGACTTAACTACGGGGTCATCAGTCCCTAAACTTACAAACTACTTATGAACTAGCTAACACTAAGGACGGCGCAAATATCCATGCCCGAGGTGGGATTAGAACCCAAGACCAAAGTGGCCGCTTCCAGCCGCTGCGCAGTTGCAAGGCCGTACCAAATGACAGGAAACTTCATGACCGTTTTACTGAAACTGCCGGATAGCCACTGAGTATGCGCAGAGGTGCGTAGCTCTGCCCACATGCATGTGTGCCACGCGTGTCCGTTGTTTAGCCGCGCGGGATTAGCCGTGCGCTCGCAGAGTCCTTGATTCGCAGCGATCGGATGCTCGCCGTCAGAGGTTCGAGTCCTCGCTCGGGCATGAGTTAATGTGCTGTCCTTAGCATGTTAGTTTAAACTCAGCAGTCCATGCGTCCCCTGAAGGAAACATAAAATGAATATGGTGACAATATCCATATGTTTTACCCAGTGCTAGGCACCTCGACAGATAAATAGAAGGTGTAAGCACATGTTGTAACTCAAAAAGTCACCATGGGTTATCATTTGATAATTCTGCAGCATTGCTGAAATGGCTCACAGAATGGAAAGGCGATCTGTTGTCTGAGTACTCAAATTTTTATGGACACGAATAAATCAGATATCACGCCCCATACTGACATTTGAGGTACCTTGTGTCCTGATGTACCAATTAGGGGACACGAGTTTTTGTAGAATATAAAGAGGCAGTAATTATTATAATATTTTTGAGGCCGTTTTGCAATATTATTAATCATAAAATGAAGCAAAATGCAATATATATATATATATATATATATATATATATATATATATATATATATATATATATATATATATATATATAAATTAAAAAAATTAAAATATAAAAAATTCCGGGACTGAGGGGGTTAAGTAGTTTGTAAGTCTAGAGACTGATGAGCACTGCAGTTTGCTGCCGTAGCTTCACAAAAATGTGAACTCTTTTTCTTTTTGTCCATTGCATATCTGGTATTTATATTACTGGGGCGCAGTTACAAAGCCTGAGCATAGAGCGCTGCAGTCTGTTGTAGGTAGTGCGAGTGCGGGCACTCGCGAGAGCCCACGCTGCCTGCTGCAGGCACTGTTAGCGTACCGTCGCCCCTCCATCTCTGCCTCCCTGCTAACGTTGCTCCATTTCTAGTGTGATCAGACGTACATGTCCTATTCACTTCGTGTCATTAGAATACCATTATCATTGGCCAGGTATTATTTCCGTTCGTGGAAGGACGAAATTATAGTCGGCGTCAAGTTCAAAGGCGCCCCAGTTTGCACCCGTTCAGAGCATCCCCTCTATTACCACTCTATCAGCCAGTAATATTAATTGTTAAGGCCCATGGCTGGCCGCGAGTTACGTATTGTTTCTCCAGCAGGCTCAACAGTTGGCGTTCAGCCGTAACTTCTCCCCTCAACGCTTTCCCTTTCGCTCCGATTCTATGAGCGGAAGAGCCTTCATACATGACGCCAACTAAAGTGACAGATTTTTTTTCTTTTTTTTTTTTTTTGCGTTATTTGACAAAACCTTTCCTTGAGAATTCCCGCTGATAGCACACGTTGTCGACTTACCTACCTAACTTCCGAGCAAATGTAGTTGCCCGTCCCACGGCACCGGCGTCAGTACAATCGAGGGAAACAATGACACTTGCGAGGGAGCGGTCTAACGAAACGGTATCACTATGTTTCCTAAACAGAAACAACGGAGTTGGATCAGTACTGAATGTGCCCGAGGTCGTGCAGCACGACTGTGTCATGAAAGTCTTCAAAAGACGTGCGGGGAATCGACACTGCCGTACAGATCAGTAGCGCGTTGTGCAAAATCGTTTAACGAAGGTCGGCAGACTATGGCAGACATGCATCAGGCAGGTCGTCCTAGCGTCTCTGAAGAAGGACTACGTACTGTTGCCGTGTTAGTAGACAATGACTACACTAACTTGAATTAACTTCGACTAAGACAACATGCATACAAATCTAATATTTTGTTCCGCATGCCATAACATTTTCGACTCGTCATCTTCAAAACGGAAGGAAGGTCACTGCCTGCATAAACTTTCGTATGTTGTATGGTGGAGGGTCTTAACTTACGGACATTAACAAAATCTACAGTATTAATCCGATCTTTATAAAATTTGAAAGTGATCTTATACTATCTTAGACTTGGCTGTAATCGCCAAAAATGTAAAATCCGCTCAACTAATATGCAAATGCTTGTAACTAGTATGCAAATACTTGAAATTAGAATGCAAACAACCTTATTGCATATGGAATGCATATCAATGGCACAATGAACGTAGTGATTTATATGTCATCTCATTACAGCAGTTTGTAACTAATTGCATTACACATTACTGCATGGAATGCACTTAATTATATTGGTGTGATCTGACTGAAAAAAAAGACGGGCGCTACTACCTTTTATTTTAATAATATAAAAAGTAGGAAAAATATGTCCAAGATTGCAAGAGCTAGACTTATACAAAATGTTTCTCTCCCTCCAAAAATGTACATGAGCGTGGTTGGTTAACTGAAGTACAACAATACTGGTAAAAATTAATATATTTTGCTATTAAAAGAGCCTAACCGGTATGTGCGTATGTTTCCGAAAAGGAATGCAAGCCATTTTCGCGGAACCACAGCGTGCAATAAAGTTACCACCGCCTATGTGGGTATAAATGCGATAAAATAAAGTCAGCAGAAGTTGCGGATGCAAACCACTAGACAAAATTAAATTGTCAACACCCGCGATAAATCTCTAAGTTTCCGGACAGTTACCGGTGGGAAAGATGGAGTTCAAGAGACTTCAGCTACACACCGAAGTCTCAGCACACAAGCTGGGACAAGACAACCGTACAATATGGCGTCTGACACGCCACTTCTAGAGACCACACCCAGACAGACGTTGAACCAATCGGTGAGGTCCCAAATCTGCATATCCAATGACATTTGAGCTATATTTTTACGGGAAACTAAGCCACGCCTCTACAGTTCGCTCACACGCTCTCCGCCACGTACGCGACGGGAATCCTGGCCCTTGAGATACAGATTTTCAGACACGTTCGCACATATTATGTTGTTTGTCGCCAGTATCTACCTGTGATTTAGTCCCTGTGTCCGATCCGGAATTCTTTCCTCCGTGACCAATATGTGAGCCCAAGTATGGGAACCGTTCAGAACCCAGAAACCCACACAGTGGGTGGTTTACTGGAAATTCTAACCCCTTGGTGGAGAACAACATTCGCACGGCGGTGAGACGTACGGACTAAACCACTACAGTCGTAAAGATTATTACGATGTCCCCAACACACCCAGCAGGCGGTTGTCACCAGGAGCTTCAGCCCAAAGCAAAATATACCGTTCTCCGTCTCCCAAGAGAACACTTGAGACCAGACAGAATCTTCCCCAGTTCGGATACTCAAATATGTAAAGTCGGCCTTTAAAGTTGGGCCACAGAGTAACATATACAGAGAAGCAGACACCCATAAACCACTGTCCTACGCTCCCCTCGCAGTTCCGTAAGATGCTAGCAGGTGTCAGGCGGTTAGTACCGTTAGATCACACTAGAGGCGCTTCTGAGAGTAGAGTGGAGGGGAGGCTGAGGAGAGAGCTCGCGCCGCCTGCCACGAGGCCACGGCTGTGTCCGGCGTGCCGGCGTTTGAGGGGAGGTGGTGGTGGGGACAGCCGCTACCTGCCGCCTGCTTTGGTCAGTTTAAAGGGCTGCTTCTGACAGCAGTGCCATCATGGGACATCTTACGGAACTGTAGAAAACCCGCCGCCCCTTATGGAGGTTTCGCGTCTGTTTATATTTGTCTGTGGTTAGGCTAAACGCAAGGGGCTGGTACCCCCCCTCCCCCCCCCCCGACCGGCAGCGGCTCCTTTAGATCCCCAATTGTGAAGGTCACCATGGTGAGGAGGAATTAACCCGTTTCGCCACACTCGCCGACGTCCAACGGTACCCCTGCTTACCGCTCGCCGTTATGCGACCACAGCTGGCCAGAGCTCGTTTTCACAGGAGAAACCAAAAAAATTATTCACGAATTAGTCAGAACCCCAAGGCGGCCTAAGCTCACTTCCCTCACTCCTACACTCAGTACAAATCATGATATAAAATGAACACCCCCCCCCCCGTATCAATGATAACACAAGAAAATTAAAGAACAAACATACACAGAGACGAAAAAAAGAAGGAATATAAATAATAAAATAAAGTTATCACCTCACAAGTTTCAGTACAATTAACCTTCAAGGGAAGAATGTGAGTACTGTCTATATTACCTTTTATACGGTGCATGGTGGAGGGTACGTTAATTCAATGTGGTGAGAGCAATTGCTATGAACGTGTAGGGACTTATTCACCGATTCACAGTTCACCATGACAGTTGGTAGATATACAAAATTTTCCATGGAGGCAATATGAGATGGACAGCAAGAATACGAAATACACTAAGGAGACGGGCAGCGTGATGGGAGGGAGAGATGAATAGGAAGAAGGGAGAGAAGGAGATGAAGAGAGAGATGGTCTGAATAAATGAATACCCGGCCATCGCCAAGTTTCCAGCTAGTACCAGGTAACAAGGGAAGCTAATACGACACTGACGTCCAGCTCTATGTTGAAAGTTTCAAGTCTTCAAGTAATCAGAGAAACAGAAAAGTAAATCACTCCACACTACATCACAGACGTACTTCGGTTGTTGCCCCGCTCTCGGCCCGTGATAAAACCTTAGATGCTGTGATAACCCTCCCCACTTTTCCTCTTGCACGGCCCAGCCAACGCCACCTAGAAGACAAGGGCTCACAGTTAGACGTGCCTACGTCACACCTACAGGCCGCAAATGTTACCTGACTGGCCGGTCGCTACGCGGAACTGACCGTGCCCAGCGGCCAGCCAGTGATCTGGTGACTGAGGCCTTTAAGTGTGACATAGGCACTGTCAGCTGTGAGGCCTTGTCTTCTAGGTGGCGTTGGCTCAGCGCCCTGCCCCACCAACTGCCAGCTCGTCACGTGACGTCCAATGCTAGCTACTTTTGGAACGCCGTATTTGGATTGTCTCCATATATAACTCGCGTTCTCTTACAGTACACAGTTTGTAACCTAAGTCACTATGCAGTTTTATCGTAAACATGTGTTATAAGTACATGTTACTAAATATAAATACAATTGAAACAACTTCTGCAGTGTGATTAATGTTGTACTGTGATTATCGGCATGTGAATGGTGAGCTAAAGGTGAACGAATCTTGCTCCAAGCATCCTTTGCATTTGTTATACGTTTCAACACTTTTTTGTATTAGTTTGAGAATCAGTTTGAAAAATCCGTGAGTTTGAGTAATTGTGGTCGGGGAAATTTGAGAATTTGTATCTGACGGGAGGCGTGCTAGAGTAGTGCATGTACGTGTGGTGATCGCTCTGTCCGCAGTAGTGGAGGGGGTCAAAGAAACTGCCGAACAAGCAGGAGACCCGAGTTCGAATCGTGGCTGGGTACACATTTTGAAATCAACCCATTCGCAGTTAATGTCATACATCCCGCCAGTAGAAATACGTTTTTATGTAACAGAAGTAATTGCTGTAATAATCTGTTATTTTTAGTGTGCTTCCGCTCAGCAGTGAGATTCATCCACTTCGCTTTCTTTTTCATCTTCGCATTTCTAACTAATAACTTCTCATTCACGTAACGGTAGTACTTACATCAATATTCTACAATATTCCATGTTCTTTTCATATAAACGCTACCAGTTCTCAACTACCTTCCTCCCCTCTGTCTTCCTGAGAGCCATAACCAAGGGTGGAGAACCAAGGGGATTAACCCCTACCCTGAAATAACGTTCAATTTTTTTTACAAGTTAGAATTATGTCATAATTTACGGTTGCGTTTTATAAACATAAAAAAAGAAATTCTGACTAGGGCTCTGATTCTCCCTCTGTACACATCAATTCAAGACATACGTCCTGCAGCTAAGCCTGGAGCGATATATATTTTCCTTTCCTATCCCTCAATCTAAATTTTCATACAGCAAATTCTGCAGTTTCATGAGTGAATCTCTTTTGCCTCCTAGAACATTGTTAACATATTCCCAATACTCAGTACCCTAGAAGAGCTCTTACATTTCAAACGTCACAGTGAAATTCTAAAGAAAAAGAAAATTTAACTGTAAAGAATATTCTGTTTTCTGAAGGGTGTGAGATTAGTATGCTCACATACAGCGAAACAGTATTGTGTTGTTGCCGCTGTTATTCGACAGATTTAGACATGCAATGTTGGAAGACTCAATTAATATTTATTTTGTAGTTAGATAAATCACATTATCACGATTGTTTTCTTATGTTTTTAAACGTTGAAAATAAATAACAATTTATAGTTAAAATGACACTACTGAAACTAACAGTACCCTCAGTTTAGAAATGTTTATGAGAATGTGCATTTTATATAAATGCGTTCTCTGTAAGAAAAAGAACTACAGAAAACGCTACTCACTTGTAACAAGAATAGCAGTTTTATTTCACTCATTTAAATAATATTAGGTAATCCACTTTGTATTATTGATGCTTCTGTTTCGTTAATATTCAGTATTTATGTATACGCTATACTTGAAAACTGAAACCGTGCATTAAGATCTCTTGTTTTTCTGGTTGTATGAGTAACGCGAGTTTGAGTCAGCGCCACCTAAGTGGTAGTGAGTTGTGTGTCTTCCCACTGAGAGGAGAAGCTTCGCTCGGGTGGGCGGCAACTTTCCGCAGAGATTTTGGTCGGATTTAATTTCAGCTCATGCAGCCAGTGTGTGTCGCATTTGAGGCGCGAGGCGGCCATTTGTCAGCTACTTCAGCGTTCTCGTGCGAACAGCGCCAACACCTTCAAGATACAAGGCCTCACAACACGTCCGTGTCACGTCATCGCTAGCTCACTGGATGGCGCTACGAGGCAGTGGGCTGTGGTCCAGCGGCCAACCAGTCAGCTAGCGATGGCAGCCTATCGGTGTGACGTGACACGGACTTGTTGTGATGCCTTGTGTCGAGACGGTGTTGACAGTCAGCCTAAAGTATGAGGATAAGGAGACAAAGAAGCTGACAGTGCCAAATTTAACTGAGAGGATCGTACCACAGAACTGGTGAAACGCCTAAACAAGTTCCTATTTGCCGTGTGACATAGGAGATATAAAAATACAATAGAGAGCGTATTATGTGTGCTGTCATTCCAAAATCACATAGGGGACTATTTTCTGGAGCAACACCCAAGGCGAAGCAAACGTTTTCCCGAGGCTGTAACATCCAATATGAACATCCTGCCGAGAATTACTTAGGGAACTGGGGATACAGACTAATGGTTTCCAATATATTTACTCACGAAATAAATTTGTCATTACAATATATCTTTTCCTTGACTACCAGCGTAGTTCATGCGAACAATACTAGAAACAAGAATATCATTCAAAAAGATTTTTAGTCAGTTACTTTGTTTCAGAATAGTGTCCATTATTGAGCCATACACATTTTCAATAACATACCAGCTGCCGTACCAATTTGTCTCGCAATGAAGTTTATTTGGAAAAGAGTCTACAGGATTTTGGTGCCCAGCTCCTACTATACTGATTAATTTCTTAGCCAAAGTGTGTATGTCATTGGATACAATATACATAAATATGACTTCAGAATTAATCTTGTGCAGTAATGCGATTAATGTAAATAGGTGTATTTTAATAAATAAAAGCCGTCCACGGTTGCCGAGCGGTCTGCGGCGTGCCAGTCACGAGCTGCACGGCCGCTGCGGTCGGGAGTTCGAAACCCCCCTTCGGGCGTTGATGTTTGTGCCGTCTTTAGTATAAGCTACTTCATTAGTAGTTTGTAAGTTTAGGGACTGATGAACCCGTACTTAAGTCCCATAAACTCTACAAACTTTTGAACATTTGATTTGAATAAATAAAACCCTTTGAATTATCATATGTACCTAATATATTTAACATTTAGAATGTAGCAACAAGTTTTATCTGCTTAAGACTGTAAATATTCTTAATTCTTTTTTTTTCATACCGATTCCACATCCACAAGGACAGTTATATTAGAGTTCTACAAAAGGTACATCAAGACACGTGATCTCATTTTGTATTTATTGTGTATGTAGTTTTCTGACATGTTCTACTTCTCACTTTGAATAACCTAGTACTAAAAGTAGATCCAATGTAATTTAATCCAATCCAGACTTATTTGGTACATAAGACGTAAAAACATCACGAAATATGATAGTTTTCTACTCGGGCTACCATTTCACTCATATGTGATTTTATGTAGGATAGTGGCAGACAGAAGAGACAAGCATACACATTTTATTTTCGAAAATAGATTGAAAAATTTACGTTTCTTATGATGCTATCGATAATATGAACCGTATGTCACAGATTGGTACTATAATGTAACATCAGACTACGTTGTCTCGGTAATGTTCAAATGTTCATATGTTTGTAATTCTATGGGAGTAACATAAATTGGTCATAATTCTATAGTCTTACAAACTACTTAAATTAAAGTAAACTAACCTACGGACAGACACACACATCCATGCCCGACGGAGGCCGACGCGGGAGTCCTCGCGATCCGCAACGTGGCTCTCCAGACAGCTTGGCTACTCCCGGAGGCCTTTCTGTGATCTCCCATAAGTCATGTTTAAGAGAAAATGACATTATTTAAGCTGTAAAATAATAAATACCGGCTTTTTTGGTGCGTTGAATGCTAAAGTACATGAATTGTTGTTTTACTAACTAGTTTTTCATATTTAGAAAAGTGTCAAAGGCTCTCTTGTTCAAACAGTAACATACTGTTTTTGAAAATTCTAAAATTTTCGATGTAATGAAATAATACTCTTGCGACTTGTTAAAATATCTACACACCAAAATCATAATTAATGTAATAATAAATCATCTGGAAGCAATACCGGCTGGAATGAAAAGTGATGAAAACAAAAACAAACTTACAACTTATTCGTTTTCGGAAGGACAAGCTATAATTAAGAATCTTGAAAGACATTATATGATGGCTTACTTTACTATAATGTTGAAACGTTCGCATATCGAAGCCCTCACACAGTAAAGGGTTCATTAAAAGTATATAGCAAGTATATCAGAGATATGAAACTGAAGGAGATGCATTGAATTAAGATATGTGCCCTGGCTGGGACTCAACTCGGCTTACTAGGCACACGTTATACCACTAAGCTACCGTGATTTAACGAATACGGCGACTGTGCGGACTGTCCCCGGTTCGAATCCCAAACCCTATCGTTCATTTGCTGAGTTGTCTGTTGATGGTCTTGATAGGATACATCAATTTCTTTGGCTATTAATGCTCTTTGAGAAACACGCGCCGCACTCCAGATTCCGCAGATTCCATGTTTTGTTGCATCCGCTCACGGGCGGTGATCTGAATTCCTTGTTCTCGGAGGCTCTCGGAGAGGGTTATCCGATACAACAGGTAAGGAAGGCGGTAATAAATCAGAAGTTTTCTTAGTGGATGCGAAATGACTTATAACGCGTGAATTTTTGGCAGGCGCAAGGGGCGCGGCAACTGTTCATCAATATTTAGTTGGGATTAGGACTGCCTCTGTCGCATAGAATATGACAATTTCGAAAGCGGATATAATTTCTAATATTCTTGTGGGGATGCGACCGGTTGACCGATGACTTCTTCTTTCTCTATCACCCTTTAAATTGGACTGAATTACTGAGTGCAGTAAGTCCTTCTAAGCTTTGACTTTTGCCGACAAAAAGTATGGCCCAGCCGAGAATACTACTCCAGTTATCTCAAGTCATCAAATTTAGCAAGACTGATGCACGTCGTGGAAGGAAGACTGCCGGTGTTTTCGGTGTGACGCCACTGACCATCTTATGTGCCAGTGCCCTGTGCCACGGGGCGTTTGTCCTAGCAGATGTCATGCTGGAGGCCTGTCTCAATGTCGCCGACTTAGGACTCGCTCGGTGCGCGAAGGTGCGAGGCGGTCCTTGGTCTCCTTTAGCGTATGTTAGATTAGGTGACGAGCCAGTTTGTTCATTGCTTTATTCGGGTAGTCCCCTTTCATTACTGGACTTTGTATAGTTTTCTGAGTTTCGACATGTAGCCCTATTCTACAGTTTCTGCAGAAATGTCGTTTAGCCAATGGACCTCTGAAGGGATATGTGAGGGGTAACTTATCTGTAGGGATGTTTTCGTGGCTATTCAGTTTCGCCTTGGTTAAGATCTTGCCTATTATCCTAACTTTGGATGCCACTGTATTTTGAAAACCGGGCTGGTTCCTGATTTTTCCAGTAAATCAATTTCTCTCTCTCTCTCTCTCTCTCTCTCTCTCTCTCTCTCTCTATCTCTCCCTCTCTATCTTTTTTTTTTTTATTCGATTTTCCGAGCCATTTCGCTTGTGTAAGTACTCTCAGGCCAGCGTTAGTAGCCTCCTTGCCTGCAGCACGTGGCACCTTCAGTCTGATCAGGTTGCCGAGTTAACCACCATGCTTGAAAGGTTCCCTGACGTCCTTTCTGATAAATTAGGTGTCACCAATGTCTCATTAGGCTCAGTGATGACATTCCAATTATACAATGTCCCTACCGCCTCTCCGAAGATCTGAACTCTCTATATTGCTGAAGCAAGGAGTTATTCGCCCGTCTACGTCATTCTATGAACAAGGGATACACTGATTAGACAGCACTCTTGCGTTGTTCGAAGACGGATAACCAGTATATTTTTTCTTCCATTTATACAGGTCATGTTTCGATTTTACGAATCAAAACTGACCAACCACGATATGTGTCCAACATCTGCTATGTGCAAATTTGCGCTACGGTGGAATAGTGAACTCCCAGAAAAACTCGTGGTGAAAAAAAAAAAGTAAATAAATAAATAAATGAAATTTTTAAACTGTCATTCTTCGTTTAGTTCTTCTGGGAGATCAGTTTTACATGTACATTCGAAGTATTTTCATCGATTAATATACACGGCGGTGGCCTCGGCGTTGCAATGCGCATGCGCGGCTGACGAACAAATTCTGAACGCCCAAAGGCAGTAAATGGACGCTCCCGCGGCAGGGAGGGGCGAGGGGAAACACCGCTTTTAACACTAGCGTTGGAGCTGGTAGAGACACCGCCTTCTGGCTACCCGATCCCCTATGATTACTCACGAATGGTCCCGAAGCAAGACAATGAAGCTATTGCGCACCTCGCCTTGCGCATGCGTAAATCCTCCATGAAGGCAACATCCGCCCTTCACATTTGTTTTTGTCGCATTGAAGATTCATCAAAAACACATCATATTTGATAAAACATATTATAACTATAAATTAAAGACGCATCCACTGTAAAAGCCTTCAGAAGATACAATCATAAATTAAAAATAAGTCACTACTCTCCCCCTAGCAAGAACAGTCGTGTGGTTAGCGGCACCGCTATGCCCTGTCGATGGTCGTGGATTACAGTCCGACTGGAAGCAATTTTTTTGGAACCCAATCTTCTTTTTAAAAGATACCAGAACAATGAATTTTGTATTGTTACTTGCTACATACACTCTTCGTTGTAAAATATTTAACTGTTATAAAAGCTATGGGGAAGAGCAGCCTATGCCCATGCGTAAGGTTTGGAGGGGGTGATGCTTACAGTGTCATGTGACTTGAAGATAGCTTGTCTCTTCATTGCAACACATTCATCTTGTTTCAGGCACTTAACAATATAATCTGTTAAGTAATGTGTTCTAGTGTTCACGTGCACAGTCATATGTTCTTGGTGTTTATTTTCAAAGGAGAATGGACTACGTTCAGTATCTTTTAGAAATAAATTTCACAGCGTTAAGCTTGGAAGAGAAGTGTGAAATAACGAATATTGGTAGGCCAACGCCTCCTCTCGACATGAAGCAAGCGCAAAGTAACCGAGGTACGACATTCTCCAGATCTTGTAACGAAAATAAAGCTAAATGGCTTGGGGGGGGGGGGGGAATCATCGATGCGCCGAGCGTGGCCGGGAGAGGGAGGGGGGGGTAGCGCCGCAACTATCTACATCCAGCTCTGAAAGAAGTGAACCCCTAGTCATCTGAAGCATCAGCCGCCACTGGACATGGGTGTGTGTTTTCCTCATGTTAGTTTAAGTGGTCTGTAAGCCTAAGGACTGATAACCATAATAGTTAAGTCTCATAGATACACAAACATTTCAACATTTGATTTTGCATATTTACGGAAGGAAAGGAAAGGAGGTTGCCGGTAACTCAACCATTTTCTACATTTAAGTACACTTAATTTAAATACGAGAGTTAGAACTTAAATAGTGGTAACACTGCTGTGTAGATACTATGCAGCCACGGTGGAACGGCCGAGCGCATAGAAGCGCTATGCTGCGATCCGCGAGGCCGTTCCCCGTCGGGGGTTCGAATCCCCCCATCAGGAATGGATATTTGTATCGCCTTTAGTATAAGGTTGTGCATAAGTAGTTTGTAAGTTTAGGGACTGATGACGCCGCAGTTAAGTCCATTAATCTTCACAAATATTTGAACATTTTAGACACTATGCAATGGAATCTACTATTGTCGCTGATAGCACACGTTGTTGACATACCTACCTTATCTCCGAACAAATGGACTCGCCCGTTCCACGTCACTCGGGTGCGCACAACAGAGTACAACGGTAATTTGTGAGTGAGCGGTCTTACGTAGCGGTGTCACTGCGTTTTCGAAACTGCACCAACGGAGTGCCATAGGTCGTACAGGACGACAGTCATCAAGGTCTTTACGAAAGAAACGGCAATACTTTCTGCGCAACCTATCTGTAATTTTGCACGACAATGCGAGGGCGTATACAGCGCAAAATGTGGCTGTTCTGTATGGCCGATGGCACTGGGAAGTATGGTATTATTCATCATACTTCCCGGCCTTAAGTCCTTGTGACTTTTATTTGATTCCGATTCGTGGCATTCGAATATGTACTGCTTCAGAGATTCGACAGGCAATAGACCATTCGCACCTCTCAACAGAACGGACTTTGCTAACGGAATACTACGCCTATCGCTCATCGCTGGTTACGGGTTAGACACAACGGTGGTGACTACCTTAAAGGACGGTAACAGGTGCAAACATGTAACTCTTTTGTATCGGTTGTGATGAAATAGTTGCCACTTTTTAAGTTCTGACACGTACAAGATTATTTGAAACTGAGAAGTCTATGAAGTCGATCTAAATAGCAGAATAATTGATACACTACATATTTATAATTAAGTTATCTGAACTATCAATAACTAGAACAATGTTTCAGAATCATGAAGCTGAAAATTTAAGTATCTGTGAGCTCGACCTTAACAACGGAATAAGTTCTACACTATGTATTTAACAGTGATGTCAAATGGAAAATACTAGCTGAATTGTTACTCAGATTTACAATGTCCATTTTAATTTAGAATCACGAGCTCATTTATTGACAACAGAGAACTATAAGGAAGAATATACTTTAACAGCAGAAAATGGAAAGCGAGCTGAAATTTTGTACTTAGAATCACGTACTCAATTTTAAGAGCGCAGAAAGATATAAAAAACACACCAGCTGAGGAAACGGGAGAGTACAAGCATCCCTTTTGTTATTGGTGGCCACCGACCACCGCTGATGATACGAGAGGCCAGCAATCTGCTGGCTCAGCGGTTGGGTGGGGAGTGTTAACTAGTGCTTACGAAGGAGGGAGACGAGTCACAGTCTACACGGCCGCTACGGTCGAGGGTTCGAGTCCCCCCTCGGGCATGGATGTTTGTGTCGTCTTTAATATAAGGTAGTTCATAAGTAGTTTGTAACTTTAGGGACTGATGACCCCGCAGTTAAGTCCCTTAAGCTTAACAAACATTTGAACATTTTGAGGAATTAGACCACCTAGGCTCCAGAGTGACGTCACTTGACTAGACACGATTAGCTTCCATCGAGTGTTGCTTACCCCTTCTGTGCCTGATTGGAGTTCTTCTCTTGCTGTGGTGTGACTTTGGTCTTAACTTGTTCTAAATAACGGTTAAAGTTCTTTATTCCCACCTGCATTTCCTTGTTTCATTGAGGCTTGATAGCCATTATGTCTGAAGGTTTCTTCGGTAACAATTACTTATAATTTTAATACCGATTTTGAGGGTCGAAAGGTTGTACTTCTGTGCGTTTTGCACAAGGGCACTTCAAGGAGTGTTTTTTATTTTATTATTATTATTTGCTAATTGTATGTTATTTACTTGTGTTAGTTTTCTTGTCTGCCGCGCCGCATTCTATCTTGCTTAAGGCTTTCATCTATCTTTCACATGAAAGACAGACTCACGCTTACGCGCCATGTGCCACGTTAACATGTGTTTCGTTTGCCCCTCCAGACCGTCGTTGTTTTAACCAGCGTCAATGTGTTTTATGGCCTTCCACCATCTGATGACCTCTTAAACTGATATTTGCCATGGAACGTAGTTATTGAACAAGAATTTATTAGTGCTGTTCAGTCTCAGACTGTCGTGTTATGGATGTTATGTCTCACAAAGTATCCATTGTGACGCACCCGAGTAATATTACTCTACGTTTAAGACCTTGGCTGCGAAGTTTAAAAAATTTAGTGTCATTATTATCACTGCATCCGTTGTCTATTTGTAGCCGCTGAGTATTCTTGTAATACTTATCAGGTATTTAATGTTTGTCTGCGATGTTTCAGAAATTTAGTGTACCTTTTATTAAAGCTCCCATTCTCTATTCGTAACTACCTCTCAATTTTGTAATACTTCTGAAAACTTAAGTGTTGGCTGTGAAAGGTAAACTTTCGATGTCCTCTTTAAATATTGTTAATTTGTAAGATATGCAATGTACGTAGTTTGGATAATTCTTTTAAAATTAACAGGTTGGCTGCGATGTTGCTTAAGAAAATTCGTGTCTCTCTCTTAAAGCACTGGTCGATTGATTTTTACGTATCCTGTCCTGGGGGCGTTAATTGTTTAGTCACACAAATTTGACCCTTCTTATTTAGTGTTCCTTAGACAATTAACTTATCTTTTAGTCTTGAGATGAATACAAAGCATCCTAATATTTCACCAACTCTTCCACTCTCATGGTGATCCAAATTCGAAGTCACACTCAATATAGACACGAGAAGGCCTTGGTAGACAGCGTATATACATTCAATGAAAATACCTGTTTCTTTGAAGTATTGTTTACACAGATTTCAGTCTAACGGATAATGAATAGTGTGAGGGAGGCACAGGACAGCATTCTTGAACAGGTTTGTCACTGCAAACATCATCAGTGATTCATCATATCTGCGCTGACATCATGTGCCTGCTAATCTGGTGACTGCACCTCTTTATATTGTAGTGCAACAGATACTTTCACTCTGGTTTACATTTCACAGCCACTAGGGACCGTTCAGAACCATTCGACGAAATTTCTATATACCCGTTGCGAATGAAAACCGTTGTGTATAAATTATCTGTAGTTTTCCGAGTACGGGAGCAAAGTTTATAGCTTTTCCGGCAGATAGCATACTTTCAGGACTATTAACAAATGGCGTCAATAAATGTCATAATTGAATTCCACATTACAGAGAAAGGAACTGTGGGAAATGTTAGACAGTATTTATAATCTCGAGCTGCAGTAAAGAAGCAAAATGTACAAAATGGGTACTCAGAAATTTAATGGACTTGTAACATCTGGCCTTTTCAATTCATCACTCGTTATATTGGACATTCACTTCATTACGAACACTCATAATTTTAGGCACATTCTCTCCCTTTCCTTTTAAAATTGACCAAGAACTTTAATAGAACAGTAAAGAATAGTTGACCAAAATTCTATAGTTCAAACACGATTACATCGGTTGCCAGTCTTGGTTATTGTCCAGAAGTTAATCTTGAGCTGCTGGTGATACAGTTTTACTCAGTCCAATTCACTTGGAAAAAACAACAATTAGAAATTTTTAAGAAAAGTGCAGATACATTCAGCAAATCTCAGAGGCCAACGTTAAGTTTTAGGAAGGTATTTACAATAACAAATGTTGATTCCCGGTACCAGATACAAAATTTTCAATTGATTGGAAGCGTATTGGACCAAACTGCTATGGTCATCAGTCCTTACACCGAGGACAACACACACCCATACTAGAGGGAGCCGAATCTGAGGCGGGATCCGGCGCCCATTCCGAAATGTTCAAATGTTTGTAAATCTATCGGGCCAAACTGCGTGGTCATCAGTCCGTAGCTTACAAACTACTTAAACCTAGGTAAACTAACCCAAGGACAACACACACACACACACACACACACACACACACACACACACACACACACATATGCCTCAAGGAGGACACGAACCTCCGACGGCTAGCAACCGCCCATTCCGTAGCATGACAACTCAGCCCCCGCGGCCATTCCGTGAGGCTAGCAAAGATAATCTTGAGCT
Source organism: Locusta migratoria (assembly GCA_026315105.1). Classification (NCBI taxonomy): domain Eukaryota; kingdom Metazoa; phylum Arthropoda; class Insecta; order Orthoptera; family Acrididae; genus Locusta; species Locusta migratoria. The sequence continues at coordinate 435,556,062 of CM048747.1, forward strand.
GGTGGAGATACAATTTTACGCAACAGAAAATAATTGTTCAGCAAAAATGAAAGATACATTTTAGGAAGGTAGTTATAATAATGATTGTTGATTCTTAGTTGCGAAACTGGTCAGTGTTGATATCATCAGTCCCGAGTATTTTGAAGTATGAGACTCCAGTTAACAAGATTATTCATAAGGTTTATATATCAGGTAATTAGGGGAGCCAACTCGCTGGTTAAATGAGGATACGTTCATAGCTCAGAGCGGTCGCAAGTAAAGATGTTAAATGACGGCCCTTAACATCCTGCACTTACTTAAAGCGCCGTTACAAAGAGACAAATGGAAGGTAAAGTAATTATTTACATCTTGAATCTAAAATAATAAACACCTTGTGCAACACTCCCCAAGATGGACACTACGGCACCCTCTACAGTTCGCTTTTTTCCAATCGGACTGTCTGGTGCGCGCGGCCGCACACATGTCATAGAAAATAGGGCTTAAGGGATGGAGCATGACACCGCATTTGACTCTCACCAACTGTAGAATAAGGCGGGGAAAGCTGCTAGCAAGAAATGTCCACATGTGAGATGGAAACAGAGGAATACGTGCACCGAGCAGAGAATGCAGAATGACCAGCTTCAGGGAAGGGAGTTCGGCTGGAGAACAACTTACTGCAACAACTATATATACACCGATTAGCAGAAAGTCATTGCCGAGGAATCCGAACTGCAAACATTGGGACTGACAGAGCAAAATTAGATTTATTAATACCGAAAAATGTGCTATTGTCAACTTACTCCTGAATGCTGGTTAGTAAAAACGACACAAGAGAATAAAACCGGAAAATCAGAGTTTCAGAAACCACATTGACAGAACCAATAATTTCGCTAGCTTGAGATAACTTATTACTCCAGCACGCTGATTAGTCACGACTAAACGAGAGCATACAGACCATACAAAAGGAAAATTTCAGCAATCTAAGCATTAACTGACAAACTTGCAATTTTTATATTACTCTTGCACACTCTTAGAAGATAGGTTAAGGAAAGACAAACTTACGTCTTCAGCTTTTGCAAATCTGGAGAAAGCTTTTGATAATGTTTACGGGGATACACTTTTTCAAACTTTGAATCTAGCAGGTATCAAGTATAGGTTATATTCAAATTGTACAAAAATCAGACAGCAGTTATTAGAGTCGAAGGAGACGAAAGAAACGCAGTGGTTTGGACGGGAGTAAGGCAGGGCAGTACACTTTCCCAAATGTTGTTCAATCTGTAGAGTGAGCAAGCTGTGAAGGAATGCAAGGAGAAATTTTGGAGAAGGAATTAAAGTTCAGGATGAAGAAATAAATACATTGTAATTCTGTCAGAGACAGCAAAGAACATGGAAGAGCAACTGAACGAATTGTACTCTGTGCTGATAGGAGGGTTTAAGATGAACATTAACAAGATTAAAATAAGGGCAATGGAATGCAGTGTAAGAAAATCAGGCGATGCTGAAGGAATTAGATTAGATAATGAGACAATAAAGGTAGTAGATGGGTTTTGTTATTTGGGTAGCAAAAAACGTCTGACAGCCGAAGTGAAGAAGTTCTAAAATGTAGAATAGCTTTGGGAAGAAAAGCTTTTCAGAAGAAGCGAAATTTCTTGACATCCATTATTAGTTTAAATGTTAGGAGGTCCTTTCAGAAAGCATTTGTCTGGAGTTTAGCATTGTATAGGAGTGAAACGTGGACGACAAGCAGTTAAGGTAGAAATATTATAGAAGCTTTTAAAATGTGATGCAACATATGATGGGTATATCACGTATCTGATGAGGAGGTGCTTAACAGAATTGGGGAGAAAATAAGTTTCTGGCATATACTAAGAGAAAGGCATAGGTTGGTGGGACACATTCTGAGACATCAAGGAATCGTGAACTTAGCATAAAAAGAAATTTGGGTAAAATCTTAGAGGGAGACCGAGGATGCAGGATCAAAAGGATGTAGGTTGCCATTCTTGTTCGGAGATGAAGAAGCTTGTACAAGACAGGGTAGCGTGAAGAGCTGCATCAAGCGAGTCTGCTGACTATAAACCACAACAACAACAACTCGCACTCTGAATAGTTGCAACGGCACGAAAGGTAACAAATCAGACAAAGTAGACCTCACGAATCAAAAAGCGTTTCACAGCAGAAACTGGCAACATCATCAATTAAACAGCATAAGCTTTATTATGCGCTACATCGAAATCACAGTCACACGCGAATGCATCAACGCCCCAAAAACACAGAGCTCCAGAAGTCGATGTGCGCTACAAAAGCAATCGGAGGAGGAGAGAAAAGACTCATTGCAGCATTTTAACGATGGAAGATAAAGGGAGATACTAAACTTACGGAATAGTCAGCAGGTCAGGCCTTTAAGCCGCTGATCTCACAAACACGACCGTTACCGCCGCGTTACTTAATGGATAGGGTGACTTTCGTCCGATCACGCAATCGTACACAACGCGGAAGCAATGAAGGTTGGGCGCAGTGGTTGTTCTCCAGGTCGTTCCTGTAAGCAGTCTTCATCTCTGTCCGCCGGTCAAAGCACACCTTCCGCTTTCTCTAAACACCTCCCCGTAAGTGGCAAAGATACTAACGATATCGAAATCAAACATATAACAGCGCCACACGCTGCAGAAGCCCGGGATGTAAATCGAAAGGATGCTGAATGAAAACCTTCCGCGTCAGAAACAAAGAAATAGGAAAAGTAGGGTGAGCGAATTCCCCAAACGAGCAACCGTGCGTCACTAACCGCAAATGTATTATGAAACGCAAACATCGTGTACGAACTATTTATCCATTCCCACTATCACATGCAGCTTTAGGATAAGGAAAACGAAGCAATCCTACAAGCAACGACAGTAGTAAGCTCAGTTATCACTGAGGCGAAGCGGGATCCGATAGCACACGTTCCAAGTAAGTTCGCATCTTTTCATTTGAATGATAGAATACTTTGTGCTCCATACGACAAGCAACAATACAATACATTTCACTTTCTTCTCACGGTGGAATTATGACCTCTTCAAAAGTCGTCGTTATTGTAGTTTATCACAATTTAAAGCTGAAAACGTTAAAAAATTACAAGTATTGCATGCAACTGTAAACCTCAATATTATACCAAATACAGTTTTGCTGTGGTTTCCCATGAATCCTCACAACGCTAGTATTCTGTGGAATAGTTTCAGACAACGTCCTGTTTCTGGAACATCTAGTATATCTGACCAAGGAGGACATGAATCATTTACTTGCTACATCTGCATTCCAGTTGCCTGTCATTTCAATAAAGTAACTTGGCGAAAGTGTGTGAATATATAAATGTTTCTGAGTTCAAAATTCATGTTCTTCACTTAGAGGGGTACTTTATTCAATTTGGTACGTACGTAAATAATGGACATAAATAAATCAATTTACGATAGTATTTCTATACCCGTTTACGCCTGTTGCTAGATTTCCTCAATTTCTGGAGCATAGACTTAAGGAAACTGCGTCGTCATCTCGCGATGTCTTTTCATTTCAGTAAGTTTTCCATTTCCACTTCCGGCTTATATTGCCAGGCAGCATAGGAAACACAGGAAGAGGAGGCGGTTCCGCTCTCTGCACAGCAGGCCGCGGCAGGCGGCAATAGCTGGCGCGTGGCAGGAGACCCCCAATATGTGTCACACATTTCCTCCAGGTGGGAAGAGCTATGGCTTTCCTTCCACCGATGGAAACCATGTCGCCGTGTTAGTTACATTTCGTATACAGAAACATGTGACTAATAATGCACTGTACGTAAAATATGAGGGATATTCCAAAAGGAAGATGCGATTCAAACAAAAATCAAACTTGTTTCCAACGCATTTGTTTTATTCACATCCTTTTCGTCTTTCTCCATACTTATTTAATTTGTCATATCGTTCAACAAGCTTTCGTATGTCTAAGACGTAGAAATCGGCCGCATGCGAAGATAGCCAGTCTTTAACAGCTTCTTTCACTCACATTCCCGTAATGCACTTTTAAGCCTGAGCACACCGTAAGGCAGACACAGGGCAGGTCCGTGCGCTCGTATTTAAATCGCTGCGGGCGGCAGTGCACCACAGACATTTATTCGGATCTCTTTGTGGAAAGAATTAGACGGCTGGCCTACAACTGGGGTATACATTAATACAAAATGTGTGCTTTCATTCAAGTATATTTACGTAAGCTTTTACAGTACAAAACTTTTCACTGTGTTGTAACTTTTGAAACACTCTTAAGGGTGGAGAGCTGGGTTTCGTGAGCGTGTTTCGCAGTAATACACAGTTTCCCGCCTGCCCCTTTCTTTCTTCTGTCTGAGCAAACTGCACAATCCTCATGATTGTTCCCAGGAACCTTTGTGATATTGTGCAACTATCCATTCAAGCGTTTCTCGTCATCAGCAATTGAACCACGTCCTTGTTTCTGTTCGTGAGTTCATTCTTCATCAGAGTTGTTAAGCATAGTCTTTACGTACTCATTCACCAAATAAGACGAAACCAATATTCCACATTTAGAATTAAGAACAGAGGCCGTAATGAGTAACGTAGAAGCAGATATCATCGGAGTAGTAAAGCAACTAAAATCACTCAACAAGAACAAGTCTTCTGGTGCGGTCTGTATACCCATTAGATTTCTATCTCAGTATGCTGAAGCGATAGCTCCTTACTTTACAGCCATAAGCAACCGCTCTCTCAAAGAAGAATCTGTACCAAAAGATTGGAAAATTGCACAGATCACACCTCTGTTCAAGAAAGGCCGTACGAGTAACCCACTAAACTACAGGCCTATTCCACTGACGTCAATTTGCAGCAGGGTTTTGGAACATATCCTGTATTCAAATATTATGAATTATCTCGAACAGAATGATCTATTGACCCAAGGTCAAAATGGAATAAGAAAGTATCGTTCATGCGAAACACAACTAGCTCTTTACTCACACGAAGTGATGGGTACTATCGACAAGGGTCCGCAAATCTATTCCGTATTTCTTGATTTCCAGGAGGCTTTTGACACCGTACCTCACAAACGGCTCATAATCAGATTGCGTAATTATAATATATCTCCCAAAATTTACGACTGGATAGGGGATTTCCTGTCAGAGAGGACACAGTTAGTAGTAATCGATGGTAAGGCATCGACTAAAACAGAGGTGAAATCGGGCATTCCAAAAGGTAGTGTTGTTGGTCTTCTGCTGTTCCTTATTTTTTATAAACGATTTAGGGGAAAATCTAAGTAGCTCTTCATTCTGGAAACATCACTTAGGCTGTGGCTAAGCCATGTCTCCACCATATCCTTCCTTCCAGGAGTTCTAATCTTGCAAGATTCGCAGTAGAACTTCTGTGAGGTTTGGAAAGCAGGAGGCGAGGTACTGGCGGAAGTAAAGTTGTGAGGGGGCATCGTGAGTCGTGTCAGGATAGCTCAGTTGGTAGAGCGCTTGCCCGCGAAAGGCAAAGATCCCAGGATCGAGTCCCGGTTCCGGCACACAGGAAGTTTCAGCTCTCTTAGGTTGTTTGCAGATGACGCCGTCATTTACCGTCTAGTAAAATCATCTGAAGATCAAAACCAACTGCAGAACGATTTGAATATCACTATGGTATAAAAATTGGCAATTGACTCTAAATAATGAGAAGTGTGAAGTCGTCCACGTGAGTACGAAAGTAGTTCCGTTAAACTTTGTTTACAAAATAAATCAATCAAAAGTGAAGGCCGTAAACTCGAAAAAAAACCTAGGAATTACTATTACTTCAGACATAAACTGGAAAGAAGACGTAGATAATGTGTGGGAAAGGCGAACCAGAGACTGCGTTTTATTGGCAGAAATCTTAAAAGATGCAACAGAACTATTGAAGATACTGCATATACTACGCTTGTCCGTCCTTTCTTGGTGTATTGCTGGCAAGTGTGGAATCCTTATAAGGTGCGTTTGACGGAAGACATCGAAAGAGTCCAAAGAAGGGCAGCTTGTTTCTATTGTAACGAAACAGGGGAGACAGCGTTACGGAAATGATACAGGATCTGGGATGAGAATCATTACAACAACGGCGCTTATAGCTGCGGCGTAGGCAACTTCAAAAAATCCAATCGCCAACATTCTCATCCGAATGCGAAAATATATTGTTGACTCCCACTTACACAGGCAGAAATTATCATCAGAATAAAATACGAGAAATCAGAGCTCGAACGGAGAGTTTCAGGTGTTCTTTCTTCCCGCGCGCAATCCGAGAATGGAATGGGAGATAAATAGTACAATGGTGGTTCGGTGTACTCTCTACCAGGCACTTAAATATGATTTGCAGAGTATCCGATGTAGATGTAGCAAAAACACTAGTTCTCGTAGATGGCAGCAAGCACCATGCAGCAATAATGCCTGTCGGACTCAGAATACGTTTGAGAGCTTGGGAAAGTCGTGTCGAATGATGCTCGACATAGGAGAGGAAAACAAATTTCGCGATATGATTCTTCAGTTTCTCCCGGCGTATTTAATAGTCAAAATATCCACGGGTGTACTGCCGCACAATATTTCGGCGATCATACATGTCGCCATCATCAGGTGAACTGACGGACTGAGCTCCTGGAAACGCGCCGGCACGGAATCCGCACGATACGGCTGCTCGAAGGGAACTGGGTTCTAGCCCGGTAGCGGGCCATTTAAATACCCTCGGCCCGCGGAGAGACCCCTCCGCGGTCCGCGCCCCGCGCCGCGGTCGCGCAGTGGAACCGAATGCGACGGCGTCTGAGATGCCGTCGATGTGTGGGCTCTGTCCGCCGTGACTGTCACTACATTACGTTTGCTAGATTGATTCTTAATTAACCCAATCACTGGTTCCCAAGCTTTGCTAAGATTATAGCCACTGCCATGGTTCATGAGGTCGTCACTTGTGCGAATTTCAATGGCCTCTCTAACGACGCAGTTCCAGTATCTCGACGTCTGTACCAGAATCCTAGTGCCTTCATAGTCCATCGCATGATTCTCCGACAAACAATGTTCAGAGACCGCCGACACGGATACATCAATCGTGTGTGCCTCTGGTGTTCAACGCATCGATCCTCGACGGTACGCATCGTCTGTCCAATATATGACTTTCCACATTGACACGGAATCTGGTACACGCCGGCCTTCCTCAAACCGAGATCATCTTTGGCGCTCCCCACCAAAGCACGAATTTTATTCGGCGGACAAAAAACAGTTCCAACTTGGTGTTTTTTCAAAATGCGGGCGATCTTCCCCGAGAGTGCGCCAGTATATGGAACGAACGCAGTGCCTACATCCTCCCTCGTGTTTTCCTCCGTTTCCACAGGTTGTGAAGTAGTGGTTGGGCGGAGAGCCCGCTGAATCTGTCACTCTGAGTACCCATTTTTTCGAAATACAGTTCTCAAGTGTTCCAGTTCCTGGGGTAGACTCTGTGCGTCTGAGATAGTGCGCGCCCTATGTACTAGAGTTTTAAGTACCCCATTCCTCTGTGAAGGGTGGTGACAGCTGTCTGCGTGTAAATACAGATCAGTGTGCGTTGTCTTCCGATTTACACTATGACGCAGGGTGCCATCAGCTCTTCCCTTGACCAAGACGTCAAGGAACGGCAATTTACCCTCCGTTTCAGTCTCCATAGTGAATTTGATGTTGGGGTGTATGGTGTTCAGATGTGTAAGGAAGTCAAGGAGTTTATCCATACCATGTGGCCAGATGACGAAAGTGTCGTCTTCGTAACGGAGAAAGCAAGTAGGTTTCAATTCAGATGATGACAGGGCTTCCTCCTCGAAATTCTCCATGTACAAATTTGCGACCACAGGGGAGAGTGGGCTACCCATGGCGACTCCCTCCGTTTGTTCGTAGTATTCGCCATTGAAAAGAAAATACGTAGAGGTCAAGACATGCCTAAAAAGTTCGGTGGTCTGCTCGTCAAACTTCTGGCCAATCAAATCTAGTGACTCTCGAAGGGGCACCCTCGTAAACAACGAAACGACGTTAAAACTCACCATGATATCTGACTCATACAGCCTGAAGCTGTTAAGACGTTTAACAAAATCCACGGAATTACGGATGTGATGAGGGCATTTACCCACATAAGGACCTAATATTCCCGTCAAGTATTTGGCCAACAAATATGTAGGTGCTCTGATGTTACAGACAATGGGACGTAACGGCACCCCATCTTTGTGAACCTTAGGGAGTCCATAAAGTCTTGGCGGTACCGGCCCTTGGAGGTAGCAGTTCCTTGGCAACACCCTCCGGTAAATCCGCATCCTTGAGAAGCGCCCTCGTGTTGTTTTCCACCTTCTTTGTGAGGTCAACGCTGATCTTCCGGTAGGAATCGTCATTTAGCAGAACCTGCATCTTTTCAGTGTAATCCTTATGGGAGACAACCGTGGCATTGCCTTTGTCAGCCGGTGAGACAACAATTTCAGGACGCTCCCTCAGGTCACGAATAGCCGCCCTCTCTTTGCAAGTGATGTTCGACTTCATGGGCTTGGATTTTGTCAACGCACGACACGTTTCACGACGTATTTCCTCAGCTGATTCAGGCGGAAGTCGAGCTGCAACCTGTTCAACAGCACTAATAATTTCTGCGACCGGTGTGAACTTGGGTGTAGGAGCAAAGTTGAGCCCTTTCTCCAAAACTGAGACTGCATCATCACTCAAATCCATGCCACTCTAATTGATGACAGTTTTGCACGGAACCTGCAGAGATGGTATGTCAAGGAGGCGTGAGAACTTAGCTGTTTGACGTCCCGTTGCCTTCTTATGGGCGGAGTCGGCTGCAACCGAGGTAACACCATCAATCCAATCCCAGGAAAACGACGTGAAGTGACTAGCCAGTTGCAAATGCAGTTTGAATAGTTCCAGTGAGATGAACTCAAGACTACGGCGGGTGAAATGCACTCTCTCCCGAAGCAATGCGAGGCTGGCCAGTTTCTTGATTCTCTTGGCCGCTGCAGAATCGATGTGATGCGTAACCTTAGCAAAATTTGGAACAACATTCTCGGAACGACATCTCTTTAGAAAAGCAAGAGTACTTAGCAAACGACATCTACGGTCGCGCTACTTTTCAAATTTCTTCATGCTGCGATACATCTCCTCCCCGTAAAGGTGTATGATGTGATTCTTCAGTTTCTCCCGGCATAATTGATAATCAAAATATCCACGGGTTTACTGCCGGTCTATAGTGTCCAACGGGCACAATATTTCGGCGATCATACATGTCGCCATCATCAGGTGAACTGACGGACGAGCCCCTCCGCGGTCCGCGCCCCGCGCCCCCCTTCATTAAAGGCTCGCACTCACTTGCGCATTTTACTGTCACTCATTATGTCAGGAACGTAGATTTCAGTAATTTACCGAAGGATTTCTGCCACTGAAATGTTTCTTGAAGACAAAAACCGTATCACTGCCCTTACTTGACAATTGGCGGGCTGAATGATTGTCTTAAACATTGTGAACTGACTCTATTAACAGCACACGGCAACAGTAACAACGATGCTGGCGGCGTTTAACATGAAAGGTATGCCAGGAGTCGGCGCAAGTGTGTATTTTGTCCTTGGCGCCGCTTTTATGTTTTACGGCGAATTTTTGGAATAACCCTCCTAACAACGACCACCGAAATTTTAAAAGTAAGCACGATTGAGGTAACAACAAAAACAAAACCATTTAATTATAACAATTGATGTAGGGGTAAAGGAATCGAAAGAGAAACTACTTTCGTTACCAAATAGTCTCCTTAGGGAAGAGAAGCTCTATTTATACCATCAATGAACCGTGGATCTTGCTGTTGGTGGGATGACTTGGGATTTGAGTGAATCATATTTCCGGACAGAAGTATTCATTGATGCTGTTATGGAGTTAAGATCGTTGATTCCTTGATCTACGCTAACTTCATCGAAAACTTCACGTCTATGTGTCATCAGAAAGTCTAATATGTTTTCTACACGAGTCGGCTATCTATTTAATTGTTCAAGGTAATTTTCGGATACGGTACTTGGAATAATGTAGTTCTATTCGCTATCCCTGCTACCTGTCATAAGCGCACACTAGAGGAATTTCTGGTCGCAGTAGACAACGAAATGATACGAGGACCGGACAGAATGTGTATAATAATACCGAATTTTGGGGCTCGAAAATTTTAAAAGTGGATTCTAGCCAATGGTATTTATATTTAGTCAAGATTGGTACACAGAAAGTTGCAGAAATGCTTCTTAAACACGAATACAGTTGCGTAACTAGATCTTACAACTAATAACATATTAATCAAAATATCCATGGGTGTACTGCCGGTCTATAGTGTCCAACGGGCACAATATGTAAGGAAGTTAAGGAGTTTATCCATATCATGTTGACAGATGACGAAAGTGTCGTCCATGTGACGGAAAATGCAAGTAGTTTTCCATTCAGATGATGCCAGGGCTTCCTCCTAAATATTCTCCCTGTACAAATTTGCGACCACAGGGGACAGTGGGCTACCCATGGCGACTCCCTCCGTTTGTTCGTAGGGACTTCCTTACACATCTGAACTCCATACACCCCAAAATCAAAATCAATATGGAGACTGAAACGGAGGGTAAATTGCCGTTCCTTGACGTCTCCGTCAAGAGAAGAGCTGATGGCACCCTGTGTCATGGTGTGTATTGGAAGACAACGCACACTGATCTGTATTTACACACAGACAGCTGTCAGCGCCCTTAACAGAGGAATGGGGGTACTTACAACTCTAGTACACAGGGCGCCCACTATCTCAGACGCAGATAGTCTACCACAGGAATTGGACTACCTGAGAACTGTATTCCGAAAAAAATGGGTACTCAGTGGCAGATTCAGTAGGCTCTCCGCCCAACCACTACAACACAACCTATGGAAACGGATGAAAACACGAGGGAGGATGTAGGCACTGCGTTCATTCCGGCGCACTCTCGGGGAAGGTCACTCGCATTTTGAAGAAACACAAGGTTGGAACTGTCTTTTGTCCGCCGAAAAATTCGTGCACTGGTGGGGAGCGCCAAAGATGATCTCAGTTTGAGGAAGGCCGGCGTGTACCAGATTCCGTGTTAGTGTGGCAAGTCATATATTGGACAGAAGATGCGTACCGTTGAGGATCGATGCGTTGAACACAGATTGATGTATCCGAGCAAGTCGACGGTCGCTGAACATTGTTTGTCGGAGAATCACGCGATGGAGTTTGAACGCACTAGGATTCTGGTACAGACGTCGAGATACTGGGACTGCGTCGTTAGAGAGGCCATTGAAATTCGCACAAGTGACGACCTCATAAACCGTGACTGTGGCTATAATCTTAGCAAAGCTTGGGAACCAGCGATTGGGTTAATTAAGAATCAATCTAGCAAACGTAATGTAGTGACAGTCACGGCGAACAGAGCCCTCACATCGACGTCATCTCAGACGCCGTCGCATTCGGTTCCACTGCGCGGCCGCGGCGCGGGGCGCGGACCGCGGAGGGGTCTCTCCGCGGGCCGAGGGTATTTAAATGGCCCGCTACCGGGCTAGAACCCAGTTCCCTTCGAGCAGCCGTATCGTGCGGATCTCCGTGCCGGCGCGTTTCCAGGAGCTCAGTCTGTAAGTTCACCTGATGATGGCGACATGAATGATCGCTGAAATATTTTGCCCGTTGGACACTATAGACCGGCAGTACACCTGTGGATATTTTGATTATCAAATATGCCGGGGGAAAATCAAGAATCACATAATAAGATATTATTCACATAGAAAGTTGTAATAAGTGTCCACATGAAATGTGGTGAAATTGTAAACAAAAAAATTATCACACGTAATTTCATTGATATTTTTGGAAACATTCAAGGCACATTGTTATGTTGCATGTTTTAATTTTTTCGCATTTTTGCGAGCATAAGCAGCATTATGACGTCTAGAGGACCGTGCCCTGCTTATATTGCTGTCAAATGGTCCCAGAGTTGCCGTAGATAGCGCTGTGACTTGGACACGCCCTCTGTCACTTAGGTGGATCCCTCTTTAGGAGCGAGACAGGGCGTCGACTGCTAAATTGAATCCCTGGCGGTTGTAGGTGACTGTCATGATATACCATACGATCAAAAAGTCAGTATAAATTTGAAAACTTAATAAATCACGGAATAATGTAGATAGAGAGGTAGAAATTGACACACATACTTGGAATGAAATGGGGCTTCATCTGATCAGAAAAGCAATAATTAGCACAACAATCTAAGATAAAGCAAAGATGATGTTCTTCACAGGAAATGCTCAATATGTTCACCATCATTCCTCAACAATAGCTGTAGTCGAGGAATAATGTTGTGAACATCACTGTAAAGCATGTCCGGAGTTATGTTGAGGCATTGGCGTCGGGTGTTGTCTTTCAGCATTCCTAGAGATGTCGGTCGATCACGATATTCTTGCGACTTCAGGTAACCCCAAAGCCAATAATCGCACGGACTGAGGTCTTGTCCTGGGAGGCCAAGCATGACGAAAGTGGCGGCTGAGTACACGATCATCAGCAAACGACGCGCAGAAGAGATCTTTCACGCGTCTAGTAATATGGTGTTTTTCTCCAATAAAACCCCATGTCATTTCAAGCCTGTTTGTCAATTTTTACGTCACTATCTACATTATTCCGTGATTTTTAAGTTTTCAAATTTGTCCTTACTTTTTGATCACCCAGTTGCTGCCCGGAAAACTGACGTGCACGTTTGGCTGCCTGCGTGGCAGGCTACAAGTGATGCTCAATTGCTTTCTGCGACCAAGGGCCACCGGTGGGCATCGTTAATAAATACATAAAAACGTACAACATTAAAAAGAAAAGATATATCGCCCATGACCAAAATGTATCGGTGTAAATGAGAAAAGTATGCGATCACACATGCCCAATAACGGATTGTAGCACGTCGCTGAAAGTGTTCAACATGTTCGACTCCACGTCCGATACATTAAAATATCCACCTAAAATTATAACATGACTAGGAAACCTACGGGAAATACAGGGCGCGTCAAAAAAAGTATACACACTTTGAACTATCATACAAAATATCTGTGAGGAAGTTATGTTATGTTTTCTCAACAGGTGGCAACAGTGGCAAGGAAGTAACTTCAACATGGCGAATTTTGTGAATGGGTTCAGGAGATGGTGAGGTGTGAATCGGGATTTATGGGTAGAATAATTTGGTCGGATTAAGCCCAGTTCAAACTCAATGGAACTCCCAATAGGCACAATTGTGTGTACTGGACTGAAGATAATCATATTACAGTTGAAAAGGCTGTGATTTTTCCTGGTGTAATTGAGTGGTGTGGTTTGTCTGCAAGGGGACTCATTGGGCCTTTCCGCTTTGACGGTACTGTTGTTGGAGAAACGTACCTAACAATGCTTGCTGACTCCATATTCCCTGCCATTCGTGCACTGTACGGTAATGATGAGTTTTATTTCCAACAAGATGGCGCCCCGCCCCACTGTCTTAGGGACGTACGAGTAGACCTGGATCACAATGTGGCAGGCCAGTGGATAGGACTCAGGGAACCAATCGAGTTTCCTGCACGCTCTCCAGACCTCACGCCGGCGGTCGCGGTGGCCGAGGAGACTGAGGCGCTCCATTCACGGTCTGCACGGCCACTACGGTGGGGGGTTCGAATCCCCCCTCGGGCATGGATATTTGTGTCGTCCTTAGTGTTAGCTAGTTCGTAAGTAGTTTGTAAGTTTAGGGACTGATGTCCCCGAAGTTAAGTCCCATAAGCTATACAAACATTTCAACATTTTTAGACCTCACGCCGTTGGATTTCTTCTTATGGGGCACAGTAAAAGACGAGGTGCACAAACGTAAACCACCTAACCTGGACACACTTTGGAATGAGATTCAAGCGGTGTGCGCAGAAACCCCATTGGACACTTTGGTACGATGTACGGAATCAGAGGTGACTCATACTCAGAAATGTATTGATGCTGAAGGCCACCAGTTTGAACATTAATCACATTTTGATAGTACTTTTATCTCTCAAATTGGACTTTAAGGTTTCCATTTCCAGAAATTTGACATTGTAGAGCGGGAAATAAATTTTCTATGACGCTTCAAAGTGTGGATACATTTTTTTGACGCACCCTGTATATTCTAATGTATCAAATGTTCAAATGTTTGTAAATCTTATGGGACTTAACGGGGTCATCAGTCCCTAAACTTACAAACTACTTACGAACTAGGACGGCACAAAAATCCATGCCCGAGGGGGGATTCGAACCCCCGACCGTAGTGACCGTGCAGACCGTGACTGAAGCGCCTCAGTCCACTCGGCCACCGCGGCCGGCTCTAGTCTATCCCTTAACTGATCTTCTAGTACTGCTGCTGAGATGGGGGTCTATAAAAACTGCCGCAGACAATTGTTGGTGCGCCGGCCGCGGTGGCCGACGAGACTGAGGCGCTCCAGTCACGGTCTGTACAGCCACTGCGTTTGGGGGTTCGAATCCCCCCAGGGGCATGGATATTAGTGCCGTCCTTAGGATAAGCTAGTTGTTAAGTAGTTTGTAAGTTTAGGGACTGATGACCCCTTAATTAAGTCCCATAAGCTATACAAACATTTGAACACAACGGTGTAGGCTGCCATAAACACTTGTCGGTTAAGTGGTTTGCCGGCCCGTAGGGGTTGTCCTGAAGGCGGGACAACAATCACTTCAGTGCAGTCGTATTCATTACGTAAACCGCCACTGTGCGGGTCAAATCCTCGCCTCCTTGCCTGCTGCTTCCTTGGCGAGTGAGCTGAACCCCGCAAAGCTCTCGCCGCCTTGCAGAGGCGGACCGGCGTCGGAATTTTCCGAAGGGCGCCCTCCTTTCCGTTCCGTTCCGTTCCGTTTCGCGGCCGTTCTTGGCGCCCGTGGCGAACTTATTCCTGCCGCAAGGAGCGGGCTTGAGGCCAGCGGGCGCGGGTGAGCGCGAACATAAATCTCTGCCGGCGTGACGGAAACAAAGGGCGGCAATTTATTTCCGCGCGGGGTGACGCCGCTTGTAATATTTCACCGGACCGCCAACTTTCAAAACACAGCAGCCGGCAGCCGGCCGCGCGCCCGATAATGATCAAAACTGGCCCGCAAGTATGATGAGAAAAGTAAAATTAATTATTAAAACGGAGGCGCGCTCGTTACCCGTTCCCAACTTCGTGAGGACTATTACGGCAAAGAATGGACTTCGATCTGTACTCACAGGTGTTTTACAAGTTTAATTCGACGAAACTTGGAGCGCAGAGTGATTCTGAGTAGGTCGACCGTGAGAAAATTAATCGCACCATTTGATGTTTCGGCGCTCCTGAAAACAAATTGCTATTTGCGAGAGAAGGAGGAGACTATTCTCAATCAAATAACTCTTTATTGTTCGAGTTTGCTTATTAAATATGATTCATCGGCACTTATGTAGATTACATCAAAATGTAACTTTACCAACAGACTCAGGCACCAAAGTATCACAACCTGGTGTTGTTCTACAAGTTCCCCTATGTTATTTTTCCAGGCATCTACATGCAGATAGGTACTCCACAAATCACACTTCTGTAACTGGGAGAGGGTCCATCGAACCACGATGCTGTTTATTTGAGTTGTAGGTACCCTGTACGGAACACTAGTTCGAGATCAGAAGCAGAAAAAACAGTTTAATACTCTGGGGACGAGTTTCGGAAACATTTCATATTGTTTTTCTATTTATTGATTGTTATGCTTATTTGGACACACGGCCACTAATCTTCGGGCTCCTGGCGTAAATGGTAAGATTCGAATCTCAGTAAATCAAAATGAAGGAGAAATAAACAATCGAACAGATCAACTTAAGCTATGTCAATACACAAAAATACAGGATATGGGCAACGATAAATCCAGTCACATGTGAAGTAATGTGGCTTCATTCTGCAACTGTGTGGTGCCAGCTCACAGCATCTTGCACCATAGGAACCATTTTTTTGAGGATATGACTCCTGCAGCTCCCGTTGCTTGTACCGTCGCTGGCAATCGGTATAATAACCACTTGCAAGACCGCGTCATTCCGAGGCCACAGAATGGGATCTTTAGTATCGCCCCCCCCCCCCAGGGGGCCTACAGCTCTTTTGTGTGTACGTGTGTGGCGCGCACGGGGCCCCGAGCCGAAGAGACCTATCTTCCGTCCCAGGCCGCTTCCCTCTTTCCCCCAGGTTTGTGCCTTCGCCTGGAGACGGGCGTTTTTAGTCAGTCCAAGGCTTCTTTTTTCGTTTCCTCTTACTTCCCCTTTTCTTGGTCCTCTTCCTTTCCTGCTCTTTAGCCTTCCCCCTTTCTCCTTTATCCTTGTCCTCGACCCGCCCTTTTAATCTCCACCTCAGCGTTTGAGATTCTCCCTCCTTCATCCCTTTCTCTCCTTCCTCCTTTCTTTCCTCCCTGTGCTTGTCTGAAGGTCGACCCACGCTCTGCGTAGCCGGTGACGGGATAAGGCGTAACTCCCCGCCCCGGGTAGACATGTAGGGCACGTACGTACCCCCCGTAAAGGCCGGGCCCAGGGACGGGTGCGCCCTCAGTGAGGGCCCCCACAAGGAAGGAGCGCGCCATCGGAGACGCCGGTAATCATGGGGGACACCTCAGCTATGACACCTTCCAAATCATCTATAATCTCGACCCATAAGCGGAACCATGATGGTTCTCAGCCACAGAAAGTATTGCCTAAGGATTTTTCTGCAGTAAATCCGTTTATTATTCAGATGGGTGTCGATGCGATCGCAGGTCCCTTGAAGACCTGCTCCAGGCAGCGCAACGGGACCTTGTTACTCGAAATAGATAATGCATTCCAGGCGCAGAAGTTACTTCGAGCTACACTTGTCCATACTTTCCCTGTGAAAGTGGAGGCTCACCGCACCCTCAACACTTTGCGGGGGGTAGTGTTCTCTAGATCACTGGATGGGTTATCGGACGAGGAGATATTGAACTATATGTCCGATCAGGGAGTCACGACTGTTCATCGCGTGACGAAAAAGGTTAACAATGACCTCATGCCAACCCGTACTGTCTTCTTAACCTTTGACAGGGTTGACCTACCATCTAAAGTGAAAGCGGGCTACGAAGTCATTTCCGTTCGCCCGTACAGACCAAATCCTACACGCTGCTTCCATTGCCAAAGGTACAATCATACCAGTAAATCTTGTCCAAATGCAGCAAAGTACGCCACCTGTGGCTGAGACGCTCATGAGGGTGAATGTCTACCTCCATCCCCTCGCTGCATTAATTGCATGGGTGACCATGCTGCTTCTTCACGGGACTGCCCCGTTTATAAAGAAGAGCGGGTCATCCGAGAGATTCGCGTGAAGGAAAAGATCTCAACCTATGCCGCTCGGAAGTTATTAGCGAGTAGGAAGCCCGCTGTACTCCCATCAGGTACTTTCAGCCAGGTCCTTGCCTCCCCTTGACCAACTAAGGAGGTAGGCATTCAGACTTGCGTTTTAACGTTCTGTGACACTGTCGTCAGGTCGGCTAGCCCTAAAATTGCTCGTTCCACCTCTCCGATCCCTTCCGCCCGATCTACAGTGAATTCGTCGACCAGTTCACATACATCCTGGGCACCTAAATCTGCTGCCCGGAGTTCAAAAAAAGAACCCGTCCGTGAAGATTTTCTCAAGACTCCGACTTCTCAATCGTCAACCGCTTCTTCAACCCGTCATGCTTCTAAGAAGGTTTCCAAAAAGAAAAGCCCCCTCCTCTTCCCCGCCGCGGCGTGACCCTTCGGTCACGCCATCCAACAGTTGCCGGCCTCGGCCGTCTTCTGTTTCACCGGGACGCTCCGTCTGCCGGGCACCCGGCCGTTTACCGGCGGTGGAAGCTGCCCCTCCTGATCAACTCCGGGAGGTGGCAGACGCGTCGATCGAACCAATGGAACACGACTCTTTGCCACTAGATGGCGATAGCAGTGCTCCCTCGAAGTCTGGTCCTCAGCGGCCGTCGAGGTGACCCCACCTGCTTGTTCCTTTTTATCTTCTTTTCTTCTCATTTTTTATCATGGCGCTCCTTCAATGGAATATTGGCGGCATTCGTTCCAATCGGGAGGAATTAAAACTACTCCTTCGATTGCACTGCCCGCTTCTAGTCTGCCTCCAAGAAACTAAGCTACGTCCAAGTGATCGTGCAGACTTTCCATACTACACCTCTGTGCGGTGTAGGTACCTGTCGAAGGTATCCCAGCCCATGGAGGGGTTCTGATGCTTCTTCGAGACGACGTCTATTACCATCCCATTTCATTGCATACTCACCTATAGGCAGTTGTCGTCTGCATCACTCTATCCACATTTACCTTTTTCCTCTGTAATATCTATTCGCCATCGTCATCTGCCCTTACTAGGGCAGATGTGCTACACCTTGTTGACCAGCTCCCTTCACCTTTGGTGTTGGTAGGCGACTTTAATGCCCACCACCCCCTATGGGGCTCTCCGGCACCTTGTCCGAGAGGCTCCCTTTTGGTGGACCTTCTCCAACACCTCAATCTTGTCTGCCTCAACACCGGTGCACCGACCTTCCTTTAAGACACAACACACACTTATTCCCATATAGACCTCGCAATATGCACTCCTCAACTTGCGGGCGGTTTGAGTGGTATGCACTTTCTTACACGTACTCGAGTGACCATTTCCCTTGTATCATCCATTTCCTGCATCATTCCCCATCTCCTCGTCCCACCAGTTGGAATATTTCGAAAGCCGCCTGGGGGCTTTATTCTTCCATGGCTGTTTTTCGCGATCAGAATTTTCACAACTGTGACAGTCAGGTCGACTACCTCACAGAGGTTATTCTCACCGCTGCTGAACGTTCCATACGTCGTACATCCTCTTCTCCACGTCGTGTCCCGGTCCCTTGGTGGACTGCAGCCTGCCGCGACGCGCTTAGAGCCCGGCGCCGTGCTTTACGCACCTTCCTCCGCCACCCAACTTTGGAGAATTGCATAAATTATAAACGTATGAGAGCGCAATGTCGTCGTATCATAAACGACAGCAAAAAAGCTTGCTGGACTGCTTTTACTAGTTCTTTTAGCCGTTTTACTCCCTCCACGGTTGTTTGGGGTGGCCTACGCCGTCTATCCGGCATCAAGGTCCACTCCCCAATTCCTGGCCTGACCGTGGAGAACGCAGTCCTTGTGGACCCAGCTGATGTTTCCAACGCATTGGGCCGTTTCTTCGCGGAGGTTTCGAGCTCTGCCCATTACTACCCTGCCTTTCTCCCTCGCAAACAGGTAGAGGAGGCACGGCCGCCTTCTTTCCGCTCTTTTAATCGTGAAAATTATAATGTCGCTTTCACCATGCAGGAGCTAGACCATGCTCTCGCCCTGTCCCGATCTTCTGCTCCTGGGCCCGATTCAATCCATATTGAGATACTGAAGAACCTCTCTCCTGCGGGCAAGTGCTTTCTTCTTAGTACCTACAATCGCATATGGACTGAAGGTCATGTTCCCACAAGTTGGCGTGAAGCCATTGTTGTCCCCATCCCCAAACCAGGGAAGGACAAACATCTTCCTTCCAGTCATAGCCCCATTTCTCTGACGAACTGCGTCTGTAAGTTGATGGAACGCATGGTTAACGCTCGGTTGGTCTGGCTCCTCGAATCTCGCCGCCTCCTAACAAATGTCCAATGCGGTTTTCGTCGACACCGCTCTGCTGCTGATCACCTCGTTACGTTGTCGACCTTCATTATGAACAACTTTCTAAAGAAGCGTCAAACAGTAGCAGTGTTATTCGACTTGGAGAAGGCATACGACCCCTGTTGGAGAGCGGGCATTCTCCGCACATTGCACACATGGGGCCTTCGGGGCCGCCTCCCTCTTTTCATACAAGCGTTTTTGGCGGATCGCAAGTTCCGGGTGGGCTCTGTTGTTGTTGTTGTTTAGAGGGGACTAGACTGCACGGTCATCAGTCCCCTGTTGCAAGCAAAGCCAATGTGGCGCATTGCAAGATGAAAAAGACGATCATTGAAACACACAAAAGAGAAAGCACAATGGGTACACAATGACAAGGAGCATTGAGTTCATGACACACAAAGAAGAAAACTCAAAGAGTAAATAAAGATAATTGGACTAAAAAGTTAAAGCAGAATGTTGTGGCTGGCTGATCACGAGGATAATAAAGGATGAGCCAGCCACTCTGCACATTCTAAAACATACGAATAAAGCAGGTCAGACAACACAAAATGAGAAGAGTAAAAAGTTATGAGAGATGGGTGCCTAAGAGATCAGGCTAAGGAACACACCTTTATATCAAATGGTAAAACCCCTCTGCACGGATAAAACGTAAAACTCGGTCAGCCATAGAGGCATTGTCAGATAAAATCAAGGCAGGCGCAGTAGGTAGATTAAAAGACTGCCGCAAGACGGCTAAAAACGGACAGTCCGACAGGATGTGGACCACTGTCAACAAACTTCCACAACGGCAATTCGGTGGGTCCTCTTGACGTAAAAGATAGCCATGTGTCAACCACGTATGGCCAATACGTAGGCGACATAGGACAACAGAGTCCCTACGGGAAGGCCTGAAAGACGACTTCCAGACGGCCGTAGAGGACTTGATCGCTCGGAGCTTGTTGGGAGTGCTCAGTGTTGCCCATTGTGTGTCCCAAGCCTCAAAAACCCTGTGGCGCGGATCGGCCACTGCCGTTTCAGCCACCGTCATTTGCTAACCGCCGATCCTGCACCGCTGTGCTCTTGCGGTTAATTTCTGACGGCGCGACACGTTTTATTGTCTTGCGTTAATTTTAATCATCTCCGTGTAGCCCTTTACTTTCCGTCTACTCTGGTGGAAATTTTAGCTGATGACACACGAGCAGCTGCTCGAGTTTTGCGTTTTATCAACTTGGCCAACTTATTGAAGGATATTTAACCCTTTTGTCTTTTATCTTTCGTTTTTAGCCCCTTCTTGGTGTTCTAACTGGCAGTTACCAATTTTTTTGAGATCTAGCGAATCTTTGTTCTTGTCTGGGCGCTAATGACCGGTGACGTTGTGCGCCCTAAAACCACAAAAAAGTATCGTTTTCATGCACGATGTAGAACCTCCTCACACTGTAAAGCCACTGAAGCAATTCGTCAAGAGTAATTTTTAAATTACAGAATTATTTGCCGCCATTTTCCTATAGCCTGGCCGTCAAGGGGAATTAGTCGGTGTGACTTCTGGCTGAACAGTGTTGTGTCCAGTAGCCACATAGCGAGTTTGATTGAACTGAAGGCACATATCATACAGCATAATTGCACTGTGAACCCTGACACAATGCGATTTCCTGTGAAACCTGTTGTTTATCTGTTTTAACTTCTAACGGAATAAGGCGGACAGTTTACTGCACATGACTTGCTAAAGTCCCATTGTAATTAACAGGTGCTACATTGAGTGCTTTTCCTACGGATTTTGGCCCAAGGGCAATGAAAACAAATTTTTCTCATCCGATGTGATACGAATATGCCTTTTTTGATAAAGAAAGGAACTGTTTTTAGGTCATTACGTTTCCCCTTTCGTCAAGCATGTTCATTTCAAATCTACAGTCATTCTGCCCCGTGGTTCGTTTGGTAGAGAGTTTTGAAAGTGGGAATTTAATTACAGGCATCCACATCAATCAAAGGAAACCTGTTTTGTATATATATATATATATATATATATATATATATATATATATATATATATATATATATATATATATATATATATATATTGGAAAAGGCCATTTATTAACACGGAAATTAACCCATTACGACCTATCTTAGGATAAGAAAAGACAGACGTACGTTTGTAGATCTGGAGAAAATTTTGACAATGTTCACTGGAATACAGTCTTTCAAATTTTCAAGGTAACAGGATTAAAATATAGGGAGCGAAGGGCTATAATCAACTTGCACAAAAACTAGACAGAAGTTGTTTTAGTCGAAGGGCAAGAAAGGGACGCAGAGGTTGGGAAGGGAGAAAGACGACGCTGTAGACTTTCCCCACTGTTGTTCAATCTGTACATTGAGCAAGCTGTGAAGGGCTGCAAGAAGAAATTTGGGGAGGAAATTAAAGTTCAGAGAGAAGAAATAAAAGCTTTGTATTTTGCTAATGACACAGTAAATCTTTCAAGGAAAGCAAAGGACCTCTACGAGCAATGGAACGGTGTCATGAAGGGAGAGTCTAAAATGAGTATTAACAAGAGTAAAACAAGAGTAATGGAGTAGTGTCAGAAAATCAGAAGATAATGACACAATAAAAGCAGTGGAAAAGGTCGAACTTGTTGTCTTCAGAGAGAGTAAGTGTGTTCAGAGCTCTGAGTCCTTGATTACATATTTATTTCAAAACTGCAACATTTTCTTCCTATTGGCCTTGCTTATGTAGGGCTTCTGTTTTTGAACTCTAGCTTTGCAGCCGGCTCGATGAAACATCCTCCGGACAGTCTTTTGGTGAACTTGTTTCCCGTGAAGCTTGTGTATTTGTCCAGAAATCTCTGGTGAACTTATTTTTGATGTTTTTTAATAATCCTTACAATGGGCCTCTCTTCTCTTTCTGAAACATGACGTGGTATTCCAATACGCTCCCCATTTATCAATGTTTTTGATAAACACTGCAAACTGCAGTGCCTAAATTATGCTACTCCTTCAAACCGATTCTCTTCTACGCAGACAATACATCGTTAGTGTCTGTGGACCTGGGAAAATTAGTTTTATACCTATAATCGTGCGATGAAATTTTAATGATTATTAATTAACTAATAAACCGATCTGAGTGTATAATCAATAACCTTGGGATTTCATCTGGAATCAGAATTTCTAATTAAATTAGACGTATTATTTTTAAAATGACTCTGTCTGAGGACTGGCCTGACAGATTCTGTGACTTTGTCACGTGTCTTTCAGTGTTAATAGAATTCAGCGCGTTACAACAGGACAGGATGGCGTGAAGAGCTACATCAAACTAGTCTGCTGACTCAAGACCTCAACAACATAATGCTCAAATGTTTGTGAAGTTTATGAGAGTTAACTGCGGGGTCATCAGTCCCTAAACTTACAAACTACTTACGAACTGTGCAGGTATCATATTTTCCGGGTTGTAAGGCCGTGTTCTTGGAACCTTGCTGTTTCATGACGTTTCGTCCGATGCTGCGTCGGACTTCTTCGTAGGTTGTCCGACTGTTGAGTCTTGCCGACTGACGGGTCGGGGGTCTGAGAGCTTCTTAAATACCGTCTAAAAGGGGTCGTGGCTAAGATCCAGGTAATAAGCAGAGATTATCTTTGTCAAAGATAAAGCTATACAATAGAACCAAGTCAAAGATAAAAACAGTCATCGATTCTGCAGAGCCACAGTCTATATATCGTTATCAGTCGGAAGACTCAACAGATGGACGACCTCCGAAGAAGTCCGACGCAGCATTGGACGAAACGTCAGGAAGTATCAAGATTCGAAGAACACGGCCTTACAATCCAGAAGATATAATAGGTACAATGTCAACCGGTCGTGAAAGCCTTCACTCTACTTAAGAACTACCTAATAAAACACAATACAAATGCTGACTGTGGAAAACAAAGTAACTGTTCTAAAGCATCAGTGTGTCACGAAAGTTAAGTGCGTGAGTAGGTCACACAACCGTACGCACCAACGACCTCCTGCCCACGTGAGTCGCACGTGCGTATCAGCTGCGACACGCCCGGCTACCCAGGGCTGCCAGACACGCGACTCCGCGCCTCCTCCCCCCCCCCCCTCCGCCCGACCGCTATCGGCACAGTGAGCACGTCTCCCCCCCCCCCCCCCCCCCAAACGTATCCTGCTGGATCCAAGTTTCCCTGGCTGGAATCGGGAACGTGGCGGGCGCCCCCTCCCAGTTCGGCCGGCCGATAAGCTCATAAAATATATAGCTCCAGATAAGCACGAGCCGCCGCCTGCTGAAATATTGTTCTTAAGAAGCAAAATACAGTCATAATTCCAACTCACGGAGCCGGCCTGCTGTCGTGACGGTTTCGGTTTTCGTATTCAGCTGCGCGCGGTTTCGCTACACAAGTTGCTGTATGACCCAGATCGCAGCTCCGCGTGCGATAAAATCGGGAAACTGTACGCCGGCGGAGGTTTTTAATACTGCCAGACACATTGGGAAACTCCTGCAGTTCTTAGAGTTCGTCTCACGTAACGGAAGTGCACATCACACTGACCTCCTTCATCTGTTCATGTTTCTTATTTTACGTCACCAGGACTATATATACGGCTCAAGGATGACTGTTTTGTTTAAACTATATTTATTATCCTACAAGTGCTGTCAAAGGCCAACATGTTGTTTCTCACCCAATCCATTAACGTGCTTGTTGGTGAAACATTCTTTGATGTTTATGGCAGGATGATTGTGCTAGGATTTTCATTATCTTCATATAATTTTGATTGGGTGGATCCTGGTACTTGTGAATATGAGGTAAGAAGTAATAGTATTACATTGAAAAATTATGGAGTTCGTGAAGAAGAATAGACTATTTGGGTTCGGGCTTAATGTGAAAAGAGTTAAGTGGTTAGTGAATAGGATATGATATGTGATAGCATTCTACATTAAAGAAGTTGTGGAATTTATACTCTGAAAAAAAAAAAAACGGATTAGATCAATGTGCTTGTTCTACCATGAGTGGGGTGCCATGAGGTTTACTTGGACTGTCATTTAGTTATGTGATGGTCAGAGGATTTGAAAACTGAGTTATTTTGTAAATGGTAAACATCACTGAAGTTACGATCGAATGAAACAAAGTATGGAGGTCATGAGGAGCTGGAATGTTGTTTTCGTGGAGCAGCACCATACCAAGATTCTCTAGAATGTAGAATATTGTATGATACTAGAACCGAAGTTTACGCAAGATGTGGCAAAGGCAAAGGTGTTATATGATGTATTTAAACTCAATGAGATGGTGAGAATACGTGAGAGAATTAGAAATCCATGTTACAACGTCGTTATCAAAACAAGGCAATGTAGAAGTAAGGAAGGAAATTATGGTTTTACGTCCCGTCGACATCGAGGTCATTAGAGGGGGATGCTTCAGTTTCCAATGTTTGAAATTCTCATGGGACCAAACTATGCTGGTCATCAGTCCCTAGACTTACAAACTACTTAAACTAAGTTAAACTAACCTAAGGATAATACACAAATCCATGCCCGAGGGAGGATTCGAACCTCCGACGCGGGATACTACTGTTTCATACGTAACAGTATTTCATACTGAAATTTGCTCTATTACCAGTTTTATTCTTGTTTTTATTTTGGTTGGTTTAGTAGCCAACGGTTCCAATTCAGAATTTCTTAGTCGAACATTTGCTAGCTTTTTAGCGAAATGGATTAAACAGGTGAGAACTGTAAACTTTTTACCCATGTGCATAATTAACGCGACTGACATACCAATTCTTTTACAACAAAACATTTGAATAATATTACGTAGAAGGCGAAAGTACACACTCATAGTGCAACGGAAGAAATGAATAATCGTCAGGTTGTACTAAACTAAAATTATAACCACTATGTTCTCCATTTTGACACAAGGCATGGGTTATTTTTCCAAGTAAGGAAAAAGCTGATGAAAATGTTAAATGCACTTTATATTGAACAACACCTGATAATGCGCAATTCATACTCAACTTACGCAGATTGGAAAATGTGTTAAAGGAAGATACACTATATTCAATAGTTATGTAGAAGATAAATTGTTTTGCGATGATCATTGCACGCATTAGTCACCAGCGTGGATCAGTGACAAACAAGGACATTTAAAAATTGGCTTAAATGTTTTAAATGACCAACAATTTATGGAAGAAAAATAATAAAAGATAAATGTACAGATGTAAGCCATCACACCACGTGGAAATATAAAACTATTCATTCCCATAAAACAGAGGAGCCGGCCGCGGTGGCCGTGGGGACTGTGGCGCTCCAGTCACGGTCTGCACGGCCACTACGGTCGGGGGTTCGAATCCCCCCTTGGGCATGGATATTTGTGCCGTCCTGCTTCGTAAGTAGTTCATAAGTAGTTTGTAAGTTTAGGGACTGATGACCCCGTAGTTAAGTCCCATAAAATATACAAACATTTGAACATTTGAAAAAAAAAAAAAAAAAAAAAAAAAAAAAAGAAAAAAAAAAAAAAAAAAAACAGAGGAAGAATCTCATATATTCTCAGATCGTAGTGTTGTTAAATGAGCCTGAAATTTAAGTAAAACACGTCTATATTCACGGATAACTGAACCAACAGCGACACATCTTTGTACACTGGATTAAACCTCGATGGGAACAAAGAGATTAAATCTCGCATCGATCAAGGATACACAGGAAAAGCTTAATAATTTGTGTAACATAATGCTAATCCAATATTAAGCAGCAAACATCTCACCTCTGGCACCACGGCCAAGCCGAAACACCTAACCCGAACTCATCTGTCTTCAATGTAACCTCTCCTTCTCGTCCACAGTCCATACCCAAGAAAACCGACATTGTTCACCCACGAAAACAATAATTTTGTGTGGCTCATTAGCCTGGTGCAAGTCTTTCAATTAGACGCCACTTCGGCAACTTGCGTGTCCCTAGTCTATCCAAATAATCCAACCCGGGAAAGGGGATCTACAGCTTAACTGAAATCCAAACCACGTGTCGTTTCTGCGACTTCTCACATCGTTGAGAGGTGAAGGATGGTTTAAAAGACAGACAAATATCTGATGTCCGACCGGATTTCGAACACACGACCCTTCGGTTTCCAGTCGAGCGTTTTTGCCCAAGACCTCCCACGATAACATCATGGAACACACTTCCCTTCCCCAAAACCTTGCTCCTAGTGCACATCTCTCAACTGGACCGTGATAGTACATAACCGTCTTTTGAGAAGACATAAAATCAGGTGTCCAACTGCCATATAAGAAGTTATTGTTAGATAAGCGAGGTTTGAACAACTAATGGCAACAGAACGTGGTTCCACGTCGATACATACAGATGACTACCTGGTTAATCCCGTATCGTTCTCGGAAACTCAAAAAAGTTAATTCCCATAGATTTACAAACATTCCTACAGTTTGGAAACCACAGGCCGACGGTGTAATAGCTGTTAAATACCTTACAATATATATACAGCAAGGGACGCGAGACGAATACTTAGTGCGTTCGAAAACGATTCTAGTGCTACGGTAAGGTTTCTAATGAAACCGTCCATGGAGTGAGCGGCTTGCTAAACGTGCCCCAGAATTGGACTGACTGCTGAGAAACTGCGCGGCCAGCGCCGCATTGTACGGCGCGGCCTTCGTTCTCTCGGAAATTGAATTCGGCGGTTAATAGCGTCGTTTGCGCAGTTATGTGACAATAACAGAACAAGTAATGGCTCTGCAATGCTGAATTAAATGAAATACTGCCGCAGCCTCTGCTAAATGCTCGGAAATTCAGACGCTGGTCAAGAGGGCTGCCGCTTCGTTCTGACGGTGTAGCGGAAAACTTAGGAGAAGGCCTGAAAAAAGTGACCACAAAATTACACCTGTTTCTAGTTGCTTCACGGCAATTAAATAGCATACGGTATAATTAATGTACATAACATCGGTCCTTATCTCACTGCTGCCAGTGTTTGAAGTGATAATTATCTTTTTCTACAACCATTAGTTGAAGCAGTGCCAGGTTGTCAACAGAAAATCTGACAAACGATGTGTAATAATATTTACTTCATATTTTGTTTAAAGAAACTACAATTGTTTCTATCTTATGTCAACCACAAATATTAATAAATTATTCCGCATTCAGTGATGAAAATATCTTACGCTACTGACTGAGCTACAAAATTGTACACGGACAATTTTTGTAGCTCATTCAGTAGCGTTGCTGACTGCCATGCAGGGGTTCCTGGTTCTATTACCGTCAGGGAACTGGATATTATATACTATCATCAGTATTAGCACATAAGCACTCCATATACTTTGAATAAAACACTTGAACAATGCGGCAGAAACTGTATATGGAAGGAAAAGGGATATTTCAACAGACACTAAACAAATACTATCTTTATAAATCGCCTTCTGTGTTTGGAGTAGTACAAGAAATGTGGCCGAAATTTGTACGCTCTACAAGTGTTAGCAAACTGAACTCACATTCGGGAAGACGGCGATTCAAATACGCTCCAGACATCTAGAATTAGCTTCCTCCTGTTCTCTCAAAATCACCCCAAGCAAATTCTGCGATTGCTCATTTCGAAATCATGGCCAGTTTCCTTCCTCTCCTTAACCAAAAACTGTCCAAGCTTCTCCTGTAATGACCAAACTGTCAACGGGACGTGAAACCATAATCTTACTTTCTTCCTTTCCTTTACAGTAGAATTCTGTAAATAAACTGATGTCTAGCCTGTGCCTTCCCCACGAATGTCCATACCTACTCATTCTATTTCATTTCGCTCAGTAACGTTATGCTAGGTATAATTGATAGTCGACGCATCTGTGTCATGCAGGTCACTATTGATACCATATTTCACCACATTCGATTTTTCTACATTTATCTTCCAAAGGAGAGCGGAGTGGGACTCTCATATGTTACACAGATTTGATCAGAATCTCCCACTATTTTCTACTGGTTACATGTTTCCAGTAACCTTGCTTTGTTATTCCCTAGAAAACACAAATAACGTGCAAAGTGCAAAAGTGACCGAATTTAATAAAACTTGTCTATATGTATATCAATTATTTTATTAATGTTCAATGCCCCATGTTTATATAAGTTTCCACACATGTGAATGACCATGTGTATTCCTGTCGATGTGAAAGGTTGGTTTTAATATTGCCTGACTGCCATGCAATGGCTTATAGTCGCCGCCTCACGCTTTAGGCCAAGTTAAGAACGCATGGCTTCATAAGTCGTCTCCTGTGGCGTCTGGTGGGTGGCCAGAGACAAGCTTACTTTGCAAGGTGGTGGGGTGGCGAGGTGGGCTGTTCTTAGTGTAGTACCAATATAATCATGGTCGAAAGAGGAAAGAGACCTCTCCGAAGCTCTAAAAGAGGTTATTATCTTGTACAGGTAGCGAGGGTTGGTAGACACTATGCTCGGAACGCGCTCTGTTTGCTTTTAGCGTGCTCTATATCAGGTGTGTGGAGGGGAAGGCTTTTGGCGTGGACTTACGTGTCACTCTTGCTGCGACTGTCGAAGTAAGTACATCGTGGAATCATGCTGAGGGGATGATATGCTTTGCTTTCTTTGTGATCAAGCAGTCTTGGTTTATCAGTTTTCTTAAGTAATTCTTTCACCATGCGAGGTGAAGTGTTTCTTCATTTACAGAACTCGAGTAATTCAGTTTATATTTAATATTTGCGTCCTCAGTCTGGTGATGATTTTGTGTCTGGTTTTTCTCAAGTTAGAAAACACATGTGTGGCCCTCAGCCTTTGTGAAAACATATTATGATTGAATTTCCTTGCTGTTTTTCACTAACGTTTTCGCGTTATGTCTGTATAAGCGAGTTTGCTAAATATTTCTAAGATTTTCTGGTTTGATTCCGTAACGGTCTTTACTTCGGCCTTCAGCCATGCTGTCACTAATATTAGCTTCCTTCTATATGAATTCCTACGTGTGATTTACTTGCTTATTCTGAATTAATTTATTTTGTAAATCCTATGAAATTCACTGTGATCGAATACCATATAGTACTTACGAATAGGCCGGCCGCGGTGGCCGAGGGGACTGAGGAGCTCTAGTCACGGACTGCATGGCCACTACGGTTGGGGGTTCGAATCCCCCCTCGGGCATGGATATTTGTGCTGTCTTTAGTTGTAGCTAGTTCATAAGTAGTTTGTAAGTTTAGGGACTGATGACCCTATAGTTAAGTCCCATAAGCTCTACAAACATTTGAACAATTTGAACTTACGAATAGTATGCCACAGCCTCCCAACACATGAGATAGTTTGGTGCATAGTGTGTTTTTATTAGTGCTTCAAGACACCCGCCATCTCTTGAAAATGTTACTGATGCTTTGTTTTGACGCTTCTTTCAAGTGTTGCTGTGTGAGTTATGAGTCGCAAGCATTATGCGTGTGTGTGTATGTGAGTGAGTGAATCAGTGTGCTTTCCTTTACCCACTGTGTATTTGCAAATTTCCTCCCACGTTACCTACATGTTCATAAAGGGGCAGAAATAATTTTATTACGAGCAGTAACTTTATAATTTAATTCACTTTTGCACAAGGTGTGTGCTTTATTGTGCTTAATATGGTCTCCCCAGATTTATTTGCTTGTTCATTTCAGTGAATAGATGGTAGAGAAACACTTAAGAGTAATGAATAACTCAAAATGGAACACGACCACACATTCAGTGGACATGTTTGATCACCCTTGCTTAGGGGCGATAAAGAGTCTGGAACCAATTCTGTAATACTGGATTGGATCCAGATTAAAATTAATTATACACACAAACAAAAATTTTTCATTCAAATCTATATTGGGCAAATATGTGCATCTTTCCTTTTTTTTTTTTTAAAGAAAACTGATAATTTAAGAAACATTTAGATGAAAAGGTGAGAAACATTTTAAATTACTTAGACATCATTTAAAAATAGTAAAGAAGGTGGTGCGTAAAACGATAGGTCAAGAAATTGAAGGGTAATAATACATGCATAAACAAGAAATGTACAATTTTATACAATATATAAAATAAGACAATAATGAACAGCTTTTTACTTCTGGGAGGTCTTAAAAAATCAAGTTTGATTCATAATGGTGAGTGTTCATTTTCTTGTAAATCAAACGAGGATGTACTCTTTGGGAACTGGGTGGAAACTACAACCTGCACTGATTTAACTCTTTACTACTGCTAAGGTGTCCTTAGTTGATTGTCTCTCATTCCAGCTCCAGATGTATCTCGCCTTGCTGACATCTCTTCCTCCCTAATTCAGGTCCAATGTTTGGATCAGTCATAATCTTGCATTAGGCACAGAGGAAGAGGAATTTTGCGAGCACCCTCAAGGATGAGCGATCACAAGAGGTAGTACCACGACTTCGTGCCGTAGGATTTATGAGTTTTTCGACATCCAGGCTGGACCCAAGGATGAGGAATTCATAAGTGTCGAATCACAGAAGTGTGTTAAGCAAGGAGGTTAATAAGTCTTCCATCACTCGCTAAGCCACAGGAGTGCGGAGATGAATGTTGGGGCGAATACAAAATAATATTTTCCGGTGTGAGGGACCAAATAGGTGATTGGTAAGATCACTAGAAAACTGGGAAACCTAAGGTGGACGATGCCATGAAATCGATGTCGTAATACTTGCAGCAACTGGTCTGTTTGCGACAGACCCCAAACATGTGTGTTGTGCCCCTGCTGCTTGAGCGGCGTTCGTGAGGGTGCATGTTAGCAGCTGGTCCAGCGCCGACCTCGCCTTCCAGAGTAGCCCGGATGTAGATGGCGACTGCAGCAGAAGGTGTTGTCCACTGCGCTGGCAGGAGCGCACCTCATCTGTGCCTTCCGACATCAGAGCTCACTTTGGGAGGCGCACAGGACACGCCTACTTCGACCGGTGACACGGTGCCTGGCGGTGGGGCTGGCGACAGCCGCCTGTCAGCCGCTCGGAGGCATGGTGGGGGCGATCCGGTGACAGTCGGCTGGAGTGCGAGTGATTGCAAGCCACCCCCTCCCCTCGCCGGGGCAGAAACAGGGCCATCAGTGACACGTTGTCTGCCCTGGGCTGACAGCGTGGTGGGGTGTCCCAGTGACCTTGTGATGCAGGCGAGGGGCCGGGTGCCGAGATGTGCTGACCTGTGGTTCTGGCAACAGTGTGGCATGCAGGAACTCTTTCCTTGGCACTTAAAACACTTAAAAAACTCTTCATTGCTCATGACAGTTCGTTGTATAGCGGTGTTCATCCCTCTGGTACAACGCAACACTCACTAAAATTGGTCACATCAATATAGAAATGTGAAATTACATAGATAAATTATAAACAATTAGGTGAGAACAATAAAGTATTTACAAAACCTTAAATAAACTAATCTACTTGGGTTTATAGGCTTTACAAAGCGTGACCCAGTATTTATCAAGAAAAGTTTTGGCATATGAGTAACGTTTAAGAAATTTCCTGGTACTATCACAGGGATTTAACCGACTCTAATTTAGTAATGTAGACGCGACAAAATGATGGAAAGGAGCAGATAGCAGAGGCAGAGTGACGTAGCACGGCGTGAGTACATAGTATTAAATTGACCGGCCAGCAGGCTAAGGTCGCACTGCTGTAATCTACTACGCAAACTAAATGTTAGGCCCGACGCAGCTCTACATTCCTGATCTCTACTGGCTACTATTTAGTTTCCGACCCCTTGCAGATCACTCGATTCCTCCTGTCTCTCTGGCAAGTACAGAACTAAAACTAATTTAATATAATTAGTGGTACTATACTCGCTTACTGTCCATTTGGGGCAGCAGCGTCACGATGTGATGACGGCTCCAGCGGTCCCTCTATTCCTTAAAACATTCTATAGACAAAATCTAAAAATACATAAAAACATAAATTCTCGTTAAAAGTAATCTTGCTATTAAAATATACAAATGGATAAATTGACATCATAATCCAGTAATCAGAGAAACACTAAAACAAGACATGGAAATACATTAACACCTGGAACAATAAAGAAAATAAAACATCGTTGATTCAGTCAAACATACAAATAACAATCTGCCTGTAAAAACAAAAATCAAGACACACACTAGTGATTAGATGGTCTAGTTCAAGGCTTATCATTCAAATATCTTCATAAAATTATACATGTTACCTAGGTTCCAGCTAAAATTTACAAAAAAGATAATCATTTTGGAGTACATACTCCTAATTTATACTGATAATGGTGTTCCAAATTCGGGCATTCGTCTAGCTCTTTGGTCGCATTAATCATGGGCTCGACATTATGCACTGGGCTGCGTACTTTTCGTTTCTTACCTATTATATGGCGGCGATCACAGTTTCCTGCAAAACAACTGTAAAATTCCGTTAGGAATGCACACAGTTAACTTCGTCATGTTAAAACTTGCGTAAATTAGATACGCCACCCACTTGGCATTACAAATTCTTGTTCTAAGAACACACATGTTCCTTAAATACCTTCTACGCTTCACCAATTGCTAACCTGTTTCTATCCGGGAGGCGGCACCGTTACGGCGACTTGCAAAAGGAAACACATTGGTGATTTCAAGGACGCAGGGCGCACACATGCTGGCTGTGGCAGTACCAATTACTGTCCTCCATGCTCTGGAGAAACATGCCTTTCCCATGCACTCACTAACGGTACTGGACATCTAAACAACCAAAAAACATTAACTTTACGTAGCACAGCTGAAACGAAAGGTACACCCTAAAATACTACACTTTGTTTTGGTACTAATTGCACTTAGATCGCATATCTGGTAGATCAGTTGAATAACACGCTCGAACGTCTGAAAAATTGAACTAATTTTGCCCATTACTCAGGCGCTCCACGGAGAAGTGCAATCAAACGTCTGTTTAGCAGAGCCGACATCACCGACGGGGCCACAACATTTGTGCACGCACCGAATCAGCATGCCTAATACGTCCACTGATTATACAGGATAACAAATATTACAAATGCGTCTTCTACATGACACATTGATGGCGCGTTATTTAACGCCGAAAAACAGTGGAAAACACACAAAAATACAGAATTGTAAATGTCCCTTCTATGCGACACGTTGGTGACGTGTTCTTTAACGCCAAAGAAATTAGATAACACATACAAAATACGCAATTGCAAATGCATCTTCTATGCGACACGTTGTCGGCGCGTTCTTTAACGCCGAAGGAAGGAAGGAAAGAGACCCTTAACTTAGGATTTAACGTCAAAATACAGTGGAAAACATATATAAAATATACATTAAAATCCTGGAACGTTTGACGTATTCCCTCTCCAGTTTGTGGACATACTGCAAGCTGGGAGGAACCTAGTAAGAACGTCATTGTTTTCACGTCGGTGGTCGGTGTTGTGATTCTGGCTTATTGTGTTTCGGGTCCGGCGAATGCACTTTCACACCCTGTGGAGGCGTGTTCGGCTGTTCCCAGTGAACGCGCTTGGAATTTACCTCGCACGGTTCATTATTATCGTAGTGCTAGTTATTGCAGTTCCCCCCTTGCCCTTTTTTTCCCGCGATAATCACCTTTATACCAGTTCTCAATTGCCCGTTTTGCTGGGTTCGCTGGCCATTTCGCCAAGACTGCTGATTAGAACCATTATTCTGCTCCTTCTCCGGAACCCGATTTTGATTACTATTCCCCTTTCCCTGTTTGGAGGGAAAGTTATTCTGCGGGGGGTCGTAATCAAAATCGAGGTCTTCCAGGAAGGACTGAAACTCTTCCACTTCGTTTCTGCATGTCGCTGCTAAGAGTGCGTTGCACAGATGTCGCGGCAGTTTATCCAAACAAATTCTAATGAGTTCAGGCACGGGATACCGGGTGGTTAAATAATAATTCTTATTTAGCATATCCTGGAAGAACTCGGCCGGACTGGCAAAGTTCGTCTGACTGAAGGGGGGCATCATTTAGATGTTATGGCGCACGCGGTCCTTCTGGTTCTTAGAGCAGTAGGAAGCTAAAAAGTATTATCAGAAGCTCTCGTAGCTTTCGCCATACCGAGGGAACGACATCATTCGTGTTGTGGGTTCCCCTTCCAGGTGTTTGCGCACAAACTCTATTTTATGTTCATAGTGCCAATTTGGTGGAAGGGAGAAGTCGAATTGATCTACCCACGCCTGCAGATGATTTCCACCTGGCGCGTTCCTGGACACTTCAAACTTACGTACCATCAGGAAGTAGTTGTAATCAATGCCAGGTGCTGGGTCCCAATTACAACTTGCGGTCCTATTTTGATTGCGACTCGAACTTGCTCGGGGCGGCTTACTGTCGTCCTCACAAGTGGAGTTGCAATCGCGGCCTGTGCTTCTGTCTCGGCTATTACAAGCGCCGCGGGGCGCGCGGCTGTTATTGCAAGTGCCTTCTCTTGCTGCTGAGCTACGCTGTGGTTCGTCTGCGTGATTGCAACTCTCGCTTAGGCCGCGTCCTGCGTGGGCTACACATTGTAGCGACAGCGCGCGACATCCAGCTACGCGACACTGCTGCTACAAGCGGCGACGTGGCCGGGTGTCCGACGTGAGCGCGACAACTTCTCTCTACAAGATGGCCGCTAGAACCGATCAGCTGTTTCTAAAGTTTTCCATGCGTAAACCGTAGAATAATGATAGCTGTTGAGTAAGGTAATAGATATTTATTAACTTTAGGAAGTAAGGCGTAAAAAGAATGCTTTGTATTACATTTACAAAGCGAGTAAAGTTCGTGGACTATTTCATCGTATCTTCAAATACGAAAACAGACTGAAAGATCATCGGTCAAATTCTTCGAAAGTACAACGACGAGTACAGCTACTTTCGACTATGTTCTCAATGAGTTTTTGTGACTATAAACGATCAACAACTGATTAAGTACGAAATAAATCTTATTGGAAGACGATAGTAAATCATTAGTTTAGAACATGTCTCAGAGTTGTTGCTGTAGCGTAGGAGTAGCGACCTCGACTACCAACTTGTAATTTTTGCGGTCGCTGGTTCGCTTCCCATTCCATCTTATATTTTAACTCCTCCAACTACAACCCTTTCACCTGTTATTTGTGCAGTTTTATGTTTTCTCTTTAGAAAGCACCATAAATTATTTTTTAAAGTTTTTACCCCTAGTTCAGCTTCATTGCAAACACACGTATCCAACTGTAGACCTACCAAACACATTAAATTCCTACTGAAATATTATATACTAACATTTTACTCAGAAACGTAATTTACACGCATCTCGTTTGACATCCCAGAGTTATCTCTCTCTCTCAGGAGTGCACAAAGCACACAAATGCGAATAATTCATTTACACCACGATGGACCTGATTTGAAGAAACTATCACTCAGAATAAAAATACAGAAGACTGATGTATTAGAAACAATTTAAAAATTTAACTTCAGTCGTTTACAAAAGTCAAAAGAAAAATTACGAGCTAGTTAACCAAAGCAAAATACTTCATTATATAGGGAACTTCAATTTTATTTTCTGTTATTTCACAAGTATCTGCAGTTTCATAAACTCCAGGGATTATTAGCTCGCAAAATTCTTGCGACAACCTTCATAACCTCTAAAAGCAATCAGTTCTCAACGAAACTCGACACTTTGTAGCGCGTACGACAGCGACAAGATTCAAACAGGCTTGAATCTCAAACGTCGCTCATTGTAGTGCGCGACACGCAGCGACAGGCAGCGCCACAGTCGGCGCTCACGCAGGACGCTCCCGTAGCAATACATGTGGCCGTCGTTTGTCGCGGCGCGGCGTGAAGCTGTCGCTAGAATGTGTAGCCCACGCAGGCCGCGGCCTTAAAGGCTGTGTGGAGTTTAACTCTACGCGTGCAATCCTTTGCATGAAGTCATGTAGCGTGTTCTGAACGCTAGTAACCGCAGCGGTCATAACACCGAGGTGGCCAGAAACTGCACCGATACTGCTTTGAACCGTTTCTAAGCGTTCTTCTACGTGTTCACGCACGGTGGTGACTGCGTGAGCACGTGGTCGACACGCGAATCTACGGCTTCTGCGTGTTCGGTAAGTCCGCCGACCAGCGTCTCTACACACTCGACACGTGATTTTATAATGTCTATCTCCGCGCTGTTCCTACTTACTCCCTCAGCCAGTTGCTTGCGGAGGCTAGTCATTTCTTGTAATACTCGCGGCTCCTGGTTCGCTACCTGTTGTTTAAACGCCTTAAATTCGGTCAGATAATGTGCAGACTGCTCTTTCATTTCACAGAACTGAGCGTTCATCTGTTCCGTAATATGTTTGAGGAGCGCAAAGAGCGCGTAGGTTGATGGTACCTGTGGACAAGGGTTCACGGCTCGATGATCCCCATAACCCGTAACACATGGAGAGCCCAGCTGGCGGTTCCAGGCGCCTCCTCGACTCTAACTGACTTCCGCGTTCACATTGTCGCTGATTTTCAGTAAACACTGAATCTAATTCCAACCTATAACGCTTTTCCCTCTCCTGTTCCTTAAGGGCTGTGCGGCCTACGAGTTTCGACTGCTGATTATGTAATGCTATCCAAAAACACGTTAAAATATTCACAATCAAATACCACAAGTTTATGGCTACCCATGTGGTCAGAACACGTGGTGTTTCTGTGAGAGTTTCATACGCACAATTATATCCACACACAACGCAGTCGTAATTGCACCCGCGTTTCACACTGCGTGAACTAGACATTTATTTCCTCCAAAAAGCCGGCCACGGAGCCCGAGGAGACTGAGGCGCTCCAGTCACGGTCTGCACGGCCACTACGGTTGGGGGTTCGAATCCCCCCCTGGCATGGGTATTTGTGCCGTCCTTAGTTAGTTCCTAAGTAGTTTGTAAGTTTAGGGACTGATGACCCCGTAGCTAAGTCCCATAGACTATACAAACATTTGAACTTTTTTTTCCTCCAAAAATACAAATAAATACATTTGTTGATCGCCACTGAAAGAGAAAACAAAAGCACTGGCAATGTGTGGCTGAAATCGCAATAGAAATACACTAGCGCTTGTGATTTCTACTCATTCACACACACACACACACACACACACTCACATTCAAGGGACGCGAGGGAATCTACAGAAACAAACAAAAATAAAAAATGAAATCAGGAGACGCCAGAAGGACGAATCCTGGCAGCAGTAAGCCAAGTAAAAGTAGCTTTTTTTTCTATGTACGATCTCGGGCAGTTGAGTTCTGAAAATGAAAGTTAAAACACTTAGTTCTGCTTTAAATTACTTAGACAGTGGCATTTAACTAAATGCTCACTCCTTAAGAGAGCAGCCAACGTTTTAACTAGCACAGAATAAATGTTTAAAAAAAAAGGAATAGATAATCAAACATGGGACGGGGATCATTAAACTATGAAGCAGAGGTTTCACACTGTAAATCATTATCTATTCACTAAAGCGAACAAGCAAATAAATGGGGGGAGCCAATATTAAGCAAAATAAAGCACACACCTTGCACAAAAGAATTAAATCATAAAGTTACCGCCTGTAATAAAAGTATTTCTGCCCTTTTATCAATATGGAGGTAACTTGGGAGAAAAATGTGGGAGGAAATTTGCAAATATACAGTGGGTAGAGGAATGCACATTCAATCACTCACAGACACATGGACAATGTTTGTGACACATTGCTCATGCGGCAACACTTGATAGCAGCGGCGAAACGAAGTGTCGGCGGCGTTTTGACGAGATGGTGGGTTTCTTGAAGCACTAATTAAAAATAACACTAAACGAACTCATCTGTGGGGAGGTAGTGGCATACTTGTCGTAAGTAATACAGGGTGTGCGACCACAGTGAATTTCATAGGATTTACAGAAAGAAATTAATTTAGAATAAACAAGTAAGGCAAGCACAAGAATTCATATAGAAGAAAGCTAGTATTAGTGAAAGCATGGCTTAAGGCCGAAGTAAAGACCGTTATGAAAGCACGAGGTGCAATCAGTGATACCAAGACAAGAAAGACAGAATGAAACCAGAAAATCTGAGAAGTATTTAGCCTACTCGCTTATAGAGACACAAAGCAAAAAACGTCAGTTAAAAAACAGCAAGGAAATTCAAACATAATGAGTTCACACAAGGGCTGAAGTCCACACATGTGTATTCTAACTGGAGAAAAACCAGACACAAAATCATCACCGGAATGACAATTCAAATACTAAATCTAAACTGTATTAATCGACTTCTGTAAATGAAGAAACATGATTCCACGGTCGCAGCAAGGGTGCCACCTAAGGCCACGCCAATAACCTTTCCCTACACACACCGGATGTAGAGCGCGCTAAAAGCGACCAGAGCGCATTCAGAGTATAGTGTCTACCAACCCTCGCTACATGAACAAGATAATGTCCTCTTCTAGAGCTCAAGAGAGTTTTCTTTTGTCACCTCTTTCGACCATGGTTATGTTGGTACTACACTAAGAACAGGCAACCCGCCACCTTGCCAAGTAAGCTTGTCTCTGGCCATCCATCAGAGCCAATGCAGACGACTTACGAAGCCATGCGGTCTTTCCTAAAGTAAACGAGGCTTAAAGAGTCAGGCGGCGACTGTAAGCCATTGCGCGGCAGTCAGTCAATATTAAAAGCAACCACCCACATTCACATGAACACAGAAGTTCAATCACACGGGTGGAAACATTTATAAGCATGGGGCATTGATTATTAATAAAAGAATAAAATAACTGACACAAAAATAGACAATATTAATGGCGGAGAAACACTTAAGAGTAATTAATAACTCAAAATGAAACAGGACCACACATTCAGTGGACGTGTTTCAAGGTGGCACTGAATACTTTTATTTTCAAGGAAAATGGAGCTAGGAAAAGTTACATTATTTTTGTGTCCTCAGAAACTCTGTCATAAAGTGAAGCTTGCTCAGATATACTGGTACATAATACTACAGAAGTGTGAAAGCAAGTAGGCTTTCGCCTGGGGCGAGCAGAGGGGTAGGGAAACCCATGTGCTCATTTCAAACAGTCTGATATGTTTCATTTAATCTTTGTACAAAAAATAAGTAATGACATAAATGTTACCGGATTCAGCAACAAGTATGTATCACGAATTAAAGAAAACAATGAAGAAATTACATGGAAATGGGTAGGTAATAAAAGAAAATTATTAAATTTACAAAAACGAAGAAATTTGAAATTAAGTGAAATTTAACTATTTTTTTGTTGCTAAGGCGAAATATACTAATATTAACGTATATCTCGTAAGGGTATCCCTGAACAAATACCAAAGGATATTGCCCAGAAGCGGAGATATGAAAGATTCAGCAAGCACAGACGATTAGAATCAGTTTACCAACTGAGCACACACTGGTTGCCCACAATCGGTCTGCTCCAGGTGACATGCTATGCTTCATCAGTCTGTTATCTATACGCCACAGCAATTAAAGTTACCTCAGTAATGTTTTGAAAATATGAATACCGAACATTATGTTGTTTAGATACATTGCTCAAAAAAACTTAAGACTCCACAATTTTTGTAAAGAATGTACTTTGTCAGATAAAGGCGGCTGTGGAAGAAAATTAATTTTATAAGAATGTGTGAAAAGAAAAGTCAGCTCTTTATTTTCTTAACGTTCTTGTAGCCATTAAAAAAGCACTACCAAATTTAATGAAAGTCTTCCAAACCACTTTTTGACCGTTACAATTAGTGTTAAAATGTTTGCAAATTCTTGAGACTTAACTGCTGCGGTTATTAGTCCATAGGTTTACAAACTACTTTAAATAACTTATCGTAAGGACTACAGACACACCCACGCGCGCGCACACACACACATCCACACACACACACACACACACACACACACACACATGTCCAAGGAGGGATTCGAAACTCTTACGGCAAGCAACCGCGCTTCACAGGAAGACGCCTTAGAGCGCTCGGTCACTCCAACGCTGCAATGGACCAGGAAGGGCGAGCAAGACAGACTGGAGGCCATCATGGGTTGCCGAACCCAAAGTAAATCAGCCAATAAAAGGAGGGGATTTGGAGCTCTGGAAGGAGCTGTGGGACACCGACGACACCGGAAGGAGGACCTACCAGTTCCTGCCGGATATCCTAGA
Source organism: Locusta migratoria (assembly GCA_026315105.1). Classification (NCBI taxonomy): domain Eukaryota; kingdom Metazoa; phylum Arthropoda; class Insecta; order Orthoptera; family Acrididae; genus Locusta; species Locusta migratoria. The sequence continues at coordinate 435,596,642 of CM048747.1, forward strand.
GAGGCTCTCCATGAGCTTCTTCAAATCTTCTAGAGGCAAGCTGCACTTCCCGACGGGGCAAGGGCTCTATCCGGCATATCTTCGCCGATTTAGGGTACAGGCGTCACCCGAGTGTGAATGTGGATCTGAAATCGGCCGTCCAGAACAGATGCCCAGCGATGTAACATACGACCTTTTAAGATCTGAAGACATTTTCGGTGTCTTCAGTCGACTAGCATGCAATTTCCAACAAAATCAGGTAAAACTATGTACAGCCCGATAACTGATCACACTAAACAATAACGACATCTTTACCCCTATTATGGCCATTCCAAACCGATCATGACATCTACCCAAACATGACGACTACCAATCAAGACAGATATGCCGCCGGAGGGCAGGCTGGTCGCTGTTACTGGCTGATATCCGCTGTCTTCTGGATCTGGTGAAAGGCTTGGCCCCACCAAATACGATTCTAGTAGTAGAAGTTCTCTTAAAAACTCTTGGGCATTGGCAGTTTTGGGGGACTGCAGCGAAGTAATAAGTCGCGGGCTGCCCAGTGCCAGGGGCACGCTCATTGGGGTTAGCTCGGTGAGCAGGCCATCAAAACAATCAGGTTTGTCACCACTGGCACAGCTGTAACGCTACAGGTAGTAGTTTCTCATAATAAAAAACTATATGTCGGTGTGGTATTGGCTACTGTGTTAACCTAAATTGCCGCGGTGGAGTAGCCGAGCGGTCTAAAGCGCCTCGCTGCGGAGCGCGCGGCTGCTCGCCGTGGAGGTTCGAGTCCTCCCTGGGGCATGGGTGTGTGTGTTGTCCTTAGGTTAGTTTACCTAGTTTTGAGTAGTTTGTAAGCTACGGACTGATGACCACGCAGTTTGGTTCGATAGATTTACAAACATTTGAACATTTTGGTTAAACTAAATTATGTAAATAGCTATAGTTTTCAAGTTGAATAATACGACCCATTATCATGATTAGATATTGGGTTATATGTATCATGTTAAATATAGATTTAAAAAAAAAACTACTTATGAAACAGTTAAGTCTAATATCGTTACTGTAGGGATAACCCCTGAGATCCAGCCAATTTCCGAAAAGATCCTTTAAGAGAATCTGTGTACCTAGAAAAATTATAACTGTTGTTTTATTTTTTCAAATACTTTCTTTTGGCAAAACTTGTGGTAAATAGCGAGTATGAGAACTTGAATATCAATTAGTTTTTAAGCGTTTGTTGCGATTTTTTCGATATATCTCGAAAACTAATAAAGCAATAAATAGTGCGTTTTAAGCCCTACAACTTTCTCCTGTAACACTTTGCGATCGGACCTATAGATTTTTTTTCCATCTCTATTGAGCAACCAGTCTTCGGGACGTGAAACCGTGTCTTCCTTCCTTATTTATAGTTTCCTACTTTATTAAAAGAACAGTCTTTTCCTAATTTGGGATTCTTATCTTTTTCCAGTCGTGTTTGCCATCTCGGATCGAGTTCCATGAAACAAACTAAGCATAAAATTTTACTGGTTGTAAAATATTATTTTTTTTTCTTTTTCAGGTACTAATCTTTGCAAATGTAACATCTGGCCGTCATAGTTTCCTAGGACTAATCCTTTTTGCCAATATTAGGGGAGAGGGAATGGGTTTCGGAATAGCAACTTCTAGGATTTGCTTGCCACACACTGTATTGTCAGACAGGGAGTAAACTTGAATATGCTCGCTGTTGCACGCAGATAGGGAGCACATAGCAGTTGCATTTTGCCATGGAGTACACAGCTGGTCCCAGAGGAGAATTGGAGACTTTAACCTAGAAAGCCAAGACGGTCCTCTTCTGAGATAGCAGCGGCCTGTGCCTAAACGGCTGCGGGACTGTGTGTATGGACACGTGCGCACTGTAGTCCCAGACGGAGACATGCCAAGACATTGCTGAAAACAAAAAATAAATATATTACACATCTTTCTTGTTGACGTTATAGCATCTCGCAAATGTGTGATGTTTGCAAACTTGTTTGGTAAAAGCCGCTTACGTCGGAAATCATGAAGTACTGGAATGTGCATGTGTATGCATGCACACAAAGAACGGCACTGCCGTTTGCAACGCCTGTATAAGGCAACAAGTGTCTGGCGCAAGCTTTTGATCGGTTACTGCGGCTACAAAAGCAGGTTATCACGATTTAATTGAGTTTGAACACGGTGTTACAATCGTCGTACGAGCGAGGGGACACAGCATCTCGGAGGTTGTGGTGAGGTAAGGATTTTTCCCGTACGTCCGTTTCACGAGTGTACCGTAAAATCGGGAATCCAGTAAAATATGAAATCTCCGACATCGCTACGACTGGAAAAAAACCCTGCAAGAACGGGACCAATGCCGGCTGAAAAGAATCGTTCAGCGTGGTAGAAGTTCAATCCTTCCGTAAATTGCGGCGGATTTCAATGCTGGGCCATCAACCAGTGTCAGGCTGGGAACCATTCAACGAAACATCTCCAATATCAGCTTTTTCAGCGAGTAGTTTCAGTAGTAGGGTCAATAGTAGTAGATGAGTTGTTTACGATGTCGGAGAAGCGACTACTCAGTGCTGGCGCCTCGACCGCGCCGGAGGGACACCACCTACACTCCGTTCACCGAAACGAGAGACAGACTAAAGAGACCGGGGCGCATGACCAGCGGTGGACAAAAACGGGGCGTTCGGTCAATGTCGCTACCTGTGCAACAATCGATGTGGTTCCATGTTGTAATAGAATGGGGACTGCGGCTGTTGGTCCAGTTGCAGTTCGAAATTATTAATTTATCCACCAACAGCCGTAAAGTTTATGCTGTTTTATTTAACGACTGGTTTCCGTATTACATTAATTCTTCTGTATATTTTGTATGACATACGTACAGTATGATGTAATGGAAACAACACTGATTTGCAACTTAATTTTATAGGTCCTAAAGATGGTATTAAAGACATACCGAAATCGGTCGTTAAATATAAGAACATATACTTTTCGGCCGTTGGTGGATAAGTTAATAACTTGGAATTAAAACCTCTGCATCAGGTGTAAAGCGGTTGTGTGTTTTGCTATATAGCAGTGATATTAGACTCCACAGATATTCAAAATTTATTTCTTTTAATAATGCACAGAATCTCTGAATATTGCCCATATCTGCATTTTCGTTTACGATAGTAAGAACTATGTAAAAAAAAAATACAACAACAAATCAGCTACTTTCTTTCTGTGAAAGTCATCAACACTTTCTGTAAGGTTTTTTTTTTTTTTTTTTTTTTTTTTTTTTTTTTTTTTTTTTTTTTTTTTTTTTTTTTTTTTTTTTGGAAACTTCAAAGAGTTACCATATGATAAACTGAGGAATAATCAACAACTGAAGATGCAGCTGTTTTTATAACATTATCTTGTTCTGGACACAACAACTCCGTTTTATACACATTAAGAACTTAAAGATTTCTTCTTTGATCGCTTCTTGCATGGATTCAAAATGTAGAATGACATAATGAGTATACTTTTGCGCGATACAGACGAGAAAGAGAAAAAGAGGTAGAATATGATAGCTTACTACTTATGCTGGTATTCAGCAAGTGGTCCTTTAAGACGAAATTTGTAGCCAGCCTCTAATATCACCCCTCATAACACACACAAACGCTTTACCCCTGAAACGGAGGCGGCGAGATTGCGTGAGTACCTTGTTTTGTCCACCCCTGGTCACGCGCCTCGCTGTGTTTACAGTACGTCTGCCGTTTCGGTGAACGGAGTATAGAGAGAAGGCCGCGGCGCTCTTGTGTGACGTCAGGCAGAGTAGGTTCCGCGCGCATATGTGACTGGGTAGTCGCTGGGGTACGGCCCACTGTACCGAAGCAGCGAGCCAGTCAAGTATGCCAACACCACCTAGAGACAAGGTCTTACAACAGCCCCTGCTACGTCACACTGACCAGGCCGCGGCCGCCAGCTGAATGGCTGCCCGCTGGGGTACGCCCACTGCCTGGTAGCGAGCAGCCAGTAAGCTGGAGGCAGCGGCCTGGTTACTGTGACGTGGCATGGGCTGTTGTAAGGCCTTGTCTCTAGGTGGTGTTGGCTATGCGCGCGCAACCTACTCTGCTTGACGTCACAAGAGAGCGCCTGAGGCCGACGAGAGAGACAGTCCGCGGCGCGCACGTCATATCACGTGATCAAGTGAGGCCTGAGCCGGCGCGACCGCTAGCGGATTGACTAGTCGGTATGAGACAGTGGGCTGTGCCCCAGCGGCCGGCCAAAATGGTAGCGATCGCGCCGGCTCAGGCCTCACTTGATCACGTGACATGACGTGTGCGCTGCGGCCAGTCTCTCCCGTCGGACACGAGAGCGCCGCAGCCTTCTCTCTGGATGGTGTTGGCCGCAGTCGGCTGCCCGTTGTCCGCCTGGGCCTGCCCAGACGGCGGCCCCACTGGCCTCTGACCCGATGACAACACGGCAACGTCGGCAGGACAGAGAGAGTATGACGACCCGACCTGGAACCACAGTCTAAAATACGACAGTCACGACACTCGAGCGAATTTTTGTTACCCAACGTGACAGCAGCGCACCAAGCGGCCAGCAGGGAACACTACTGAGTTGGCGTTATTTCGTGCGTTGTACGTCGTGCTACTCGTAGCTTGTATTCGTTTTCGTGATGCTTTCCGGAACGAGAAACGCTTATAGCGCAATAAAATGTAGCAACAAACAGAAAAAATACCTCATTTGTCTGTTTTCAAATTTCCTGAGGACAGTATGTAACAATCATTCTGCTGTAAAGTTTGTCGGCCGGATGGCTGAGGGGACTGCGGCGCGCCAGTTACGGTCTGCACGGCCACTACGGTCGGGGTTCGAATGCCCCCTCGGGCATGGATATTTGTGCCGCCCTTAGTGTTAGCTAGTTCATAAGTAGTTTGTAAGTTTAGGGACTGATGACCCTGTAGTTAAGTCCCATAAGCTATACAAACATTTGAACATTTGAAAAGTTTGCGTTACCATTCATATGAAAATTGCATATATTTATATGTAATAGTGATTGACCTTTTTAGTATATATAGGCAAGTATATATTGGATGAGCAAACGTACAGAAGAAAGCGTATGATAGGCCTAAGATATAAAGTAACATTCTGAAGAATATGCTACAAAACTCTGAAACCTTAAAATTCCGGAAAAAAAGTAAATACAAAAATAAATAAATCAATAAATGAAAAAAATGAAAACTGCGGAAAGTAAGATGAAAATCATCTAGGGAATAAGAAAATATCCAATATTAATAGAAATAGTTAACACCATATTCACATCTGGGCGTCAGTGGGTCAGTGGTCAAACTCCTTTTTTTTTTTTTTTTTTTTTTTTTTTTTTTTTTTTTTTTTTTTTTTTTTTTTTTTTTGGAAGCAAGTAAACAAGACAGTCCGTAAACTTTCAACTAAGTTTTCTACGTATTTCAGCTGTTAGTTGGAAGCATCACGTCCGACACGAAACAAGAAGAAGGACGAAAGTTGTAATTTGGCTAACAATTGTTCTAAAAAATAAAACACAAAAGGAAATAAAAAGAAATTGTCTCTCATAAGCGTTTAGTTTGGAGCTACACGGTACGCTTGTTAGGCTTACATTACTTCCGTTTCAATGGGGGAAGCTGCAAAAATATTCGCAGGCAGGTTCTAGCTTTCCTCGTTCTATTCATCTAGTTCCACTACTATTTATTCATCGCCCGTTTCGTGTGATATGACTAAAACCTTTGTATCTAAAACAAAACAGTCGTATCGTGAATTATGTAGAAAAGAGTGTGAGAATAGTGTTATTCATACGATATGTATAATGTTAACAGGCGGCTCCCTTGCTCACCGCTTGGGGCGCTAACGTCGTCTTAGCTGTCATGCGGTGACAGATTTTACACCAGTGAGTGTCGTGACTGGTATGTTAGACTGTGCCTGGAACGTCCTACGAAATGGAATACACCACGGATACTAGAATAGACGGTAGGGGTCAACCGGCGGATACGCAGTCGTATGCCGCGCCAGTGACGTCACCAGGAGACCAGCACAGGTTTCCCGCGCGACCATAGCGTTGCTATTATGAGTGTATCTCCACAGAAATGGTTTCCCACTGGCTCTTTTTGTATGTATTAAGTAGTTGTAAGTGATAAGTGATGGCTTATTAGTGACGATTGTGTGTTGAGCTGTTGCGTGCTGTACGAACCACGGCTGACAGAAGAATGCGATATTTCAGAGATTTTCGAGAGATAAAGAGGTAAGGTTAAAGAGGATAAACGCGTGTAAGCGATTAGATGCTCTCAACCCTGATATTGGTCGTGTATGTTCAGAACAATTTATAGAGTCTGATTATGTTTGAGACTTGAAAAATAAACTTTTAAACTTTCCATTGAAACGTATATTAAAGGCAAATGCGGTCCCTACTTAGAAGCTGCCTAAGTGTATCGATGTAGTCAAGACAGGTTCTTCTGAATGCCGTGAAGTCAGAGTAGAAAGCCGGAACAACCGAAATGAAGTACAAATGTTATTGATAACAACAAATGACAAGGATGACAGCGTAAATTGTATAAAAAATCAGGAAATCAGCAGGTGTACTTATTCCGAAACCCACTCAGCGAGCACTGACGTTGACAATGTTGGAATAATTGTAGCTGAATTAACTAAAGAAGTTGACCATTTAAGAAAGTTCAAATGTTCAAATGTTTGTTAAGCTTAAGGGACTTAACTATTGGGTCATTAGTCCCTAAACTTATGAACCACCTTACAGTAAAGACAGCACAAACATCCATGTCCAAGGGGGAGGGGGTGGATTCGAATCCTGGACGGGGAGTGACCTCACGAATCGTGGCATAGCGCCTCAATGCGCTTGGCCACTACGCCGTGGCTCCATTTAAGAAGTGACAACAATAAACTAATATATAAAATAATTATTTACTTTGACATTTTCACAACATTCATACCCAGCAACATATGATCTGAAATAAATAATAAGCAAAGTCTACACAATGCGTTTTTACCTCTAAAAATCATAAACTTTATTGCAACCATTTACTTCATTTCATACAGCACAAAACAAGGATGCAGAATAATAAAAAGAAATTCAGTCCTTCATCGAGCGAAGATGTCAAACTGTACGATGTAAAAAAAAAAAAAAAAAAAAAAAAAAGAAAAAAAATCCACGAAATAGTTTTCCTGCAATCGTTTGATAAGTTTTTCGTGGCACCCGCTCGTGTCGGTTGTGGTCACCAAGGCCAACGAGAGAGACAGGCCGCGGCGCGCACGTCATGCGACGTAAACAAGGCAGTCCCGAGCCGGAGCAATCGCCAGGTGAGTGGCTGGCCGCTATGAGGCAGTGGGCCGGTGGCCGGCCAGTCAGCTAGCGATCGCGCCGGCTCAGGACTGCCTTGTTTACGTCGCATGACGTGCGCTCCGCGGCCTGCCTCTCTCGTTGGCCTCGGTGGTCACCTGGTGACGTCACAGCGCACGGCTTGCTCCCCTGCTCCACCTGCTCATGACCCCAACCGTCTAATCTAGTAACCGTTAAATACACCTCGGATTTATCCAGCAAAGTAGACATGGACTTCAAAACGTCAGGAGATGGTACAAGACGCAAACGTCAGGCAGAACTGACGACGAATGAGAAGCAACATTCTTCTACTCCTGATGAAGCCCGTTTTTTAATATATATATATATATATATATATATATATATATATATATATAACGAAAAATAAGAGAGCTCACCCGAGAATAACCACGGATACACCAGATGTGGAAACATGGAACCCCTTTGCGCCACTAGAAGCTGAAGACAACACACTGGAAGGGACTACTACAGGAGAGCAACCAGCTAACCCTGTAGCAACAATTCAGAAGCTACCGCCGATAGTCATCGACTACCAAGAAGACTACACTACCTTCAAAGAAATCTGCAAGTCTCCTTTTACAGTTAAAGCCTTCAACTTTAACCTGCAAAGACGTCTATGTCCCCATCATGGAGACGGTGAGAGCAAAGTACACATTTCCGACAGTCGGCCCAAAAGTGCTCAGGGTAGCCATTAGCGGCATTCCTCTTCAGATAAGGGCCGAGTGGATTAAACGTAAACTTGCAAACATCGGTTATCCTGCAAACGCAGTCTCCAGAATGAAAATTCTAGGGAAACAAACACCAATCCCACTGATGAAAGTTTACTTAAATGACACGTCAGAAAATGGTATGATTTACCAGCTACAGAGGTTTTGCGACCTCAACGTGAGTGTGGAAAAACTTCGAGCGCTAAAGAGGCCAATACAAAAATTCAGTTGTCAAGAGCCCGGACACACCTCCCGTCTATGCACCGTGCCACATCGGCGTGTCAAGTGCGGTGGGAACCACGACAGTAACAGTGTCAACTGCTGAGGGAGGAGCCCGAAAAATGCGCTCTCTGTCGTCTGGCACAAAAACGAACGTCGTCTGCAACGTGGACTATCGCCTTTTACAGCGCACCAAGCTAGAAGGGAACATTCGCGGGCAGCCGTCCCACCGTCAGTACCACAAAGGGATCAACAAACATCACAACGTTGTATTAGAGAGCTCAGGCAAAACATACGATTTTTGGACGCACTGGCGGGAAGACCACCATCACCACAGCCCCCACCGACTCAGGCGACAGGCACCCGACAGCAGGCGGACCCAAGACCCAACCCACAGTTTATCTGAGGGCATCACCACGCTAAAGCAAGTTCAAGCAACGGAACTGACGGTTGCCCATGCCGTAGTTCAGCTCCCGATGGCTCTCGTTGCAGCTGCTCAGGCTGTACTTCGTTGTTCGGCAGTACCTTACATAGAAGCGACATCTCAGATAGATGGCACAAATTAGAAGAGGGCATAACATCCTTGCCGCGACTTGGAATGCGGAGGAAATCACCCGTCTCTACTGGAGTTCCTGTACGACCACATGATTTACTTTTGCCTTGTCAATGAAACCTGGCCTTCGAGCAAAGGTCACTAACTAAGCGGCTATTCGAGTGACAGATTGGCAGCAGGTGGAGACACAGCAATTTATGTAATACAAACCTTCAAGCTCTATCGAGCTAGACATCGCAGTGGCGAGGGACGTCAACTGGTTTATTACGATGAACGTGCTACAGGAGCTGCCGTCTAACCACTTACCAGTGCTCATCACACTGGCGATGGACCCTCTCCCAAAGGAGCAATGCATTAATAAGAGGACAAACTGGGGTCGGTTTCAACATCACCTATTAGGCAGTATGGCAGCAGCGCCGGAAGTAGGGGAAGGCACTATCAACGAAGCCGTTACTGCACTGAACGCGCCAATTACGGACGCTCTCAGCTCCTCCACACCGCCGGAACGCACAACACACAGAGCGACATCGGCCCTTACACCTGAAATCAGACATCTCATCCTGGATCGTAATGCATTAAACAGAGAGTGGAATATAACTCGCCAGGCAGACACCAAGAGACGCGTCAACATCTTCGGAAAGAAATAAAGGCAGCCCTCGCATCTGTGGGAAGCCAGGATTGCGGCTGTAAACCCTGAGGCGCCCCCGTGATACGTTATCAATACCTTCACACGCCACAGACCGCGGTTGTCGACGTTAAACTCTCCTGGTGGACAGAAGCAAAAGCCAACGCGCTAGCGGACGTGTTTGACAACGACTTCCATCTCGTGGACGTACCGGCAAATCCAATTAACGTAGAGATGGTCGAGGATCGACAGCAAGTATTTTTGCTCAGGACAACTGAGAAGACTTTGTAGTGCCTTTGACAGCCCAGGAAATGACAGAGAAAGTATGGCAACCACCGGCAAAACGCTCTAGGTCATGACAACATCGATGAGACACTTTCCACAGCAAGTTATTATTTACATAGTACAACTGTTTAACGACATACTTGTGACACGTATCTACCCCGACACCTGGGAGCACGCGATTTTGGTAGCGGTCCCAAAGTCAGGAAAAGTCCGCACAGAACCTACCAGTTAAAGGCCGATCAGTTTGCTGCTTATCCTAAACAAACTCTTCGAACGGATACTATTCTCTCGTAAAAGAACACTGCGACTGTGAGCTATATTCCACATGAACAGTTTGGCTTTCGGCCACGACAAACAACTCAGCAGCTCCTCAGAGTAGTTGAAGAGACGGAACAGGCTTTTAATAATAGGGAATACTGTGCCGTTATATTTTTAGATATTTCTAAAGCGTTTTGCAGTGTATGGCATAGACGACTGCTGTACAATCTCTTCAATCAGGGCTTCACCTCAGGATTCTTGAGACTAATAGCATCATACCTGACGGGAAGAATGTTTGTTGTGTATGCTGATTCCAAAACATCCACTATTAGAGATATCAGAGCTGGAGTGCCCCAAGGCAACGTACTCGGTCATATACTATATACAATATACACTGCAGACTTGCTCAGATCGCCGTGAGTGAATATGTCCATGTATGCTAATGACACGGCCCTAATATGCAGAAGCTGATGGAAGGAGGCAGTACACAGTCGCCTACAACAAGGCTACTAAGAAATCGGACGATGGGCAACTGAGAGTGGAGAGTGGCCTTTAACGCCACAAATTCTAAGGCAATGTTTCTCACCAGAAGACGACCACCTGAGAACCCAAACTTCATCCTCTTCGGGCAGCCAATACCCTGGACCAGGACAGCAACATACCTCGATCATCGACTTCAAGCTCACGTGGAAGGACCATGTCATCAAAGTCCACAGGAAAACCTCTCAACGAGCTGGCGCATTCACCATTCTTGAAATCCAGTGGATTACATCTCTACAAAACTTTCATCCGACCAGTAATGGACTACGCGTGTGAGGCAATGCAGCTCCAACACATATCGAAAAAGCAGAGTCTGCAAAACAAGATTCTTAAGAAAGTGTTCCATGTGCCACCGGACATTCCACACCAATACATTTACGAAGTGGCATAGGAGAAACTGGTCATTGTGAGGTTTAAGGAAGCTGTCAGGCGATTCTATTCCCGCACGCGACGCTCAGAAAATGCCCAATGACCCCGCCGACGTTACCGGCGGACATTGCCCTGATTGAATAAAAGCGAGGCAACAACGCAGTTAATAATACAAACAGTTCCTGGACCAGCAGTTCCTAAATAAATAAAGCAGTCCACTAACTTTCACTGACCCAAGAATGGTGTAGACTAAGCCATTCGGTTAAAACTGGCGCTGCCCGAGACCAGAAGAAGCGGGGATGCTGCTTCTGGAGCCGAACTCATACAAGACGTCATGACACAAAGCTTTAGGATTCGACTTGATGCGTCAACACTGACGGTAAACATCTTTGTTTGACGACCTCGCCTCTTAATACATCGAGCAGATGGTCATGTATGGGTAGGAAGACTACCTCATGAATCCTTTGGCCCTGCATATCATCAGGGGACTGTTCAAGCTGGTGGACGCTCTTTAATTGTGTGAGACACATGTAGGTGGCGTAATATGGGACCTCTGAAGCGTGCAGATACGATTCTGACAGGTGGCAACTACGTTCGCATTCTGAGTGATCATCTGCATCCATCCATATCCATTGTGCGTTCTGATCGACTTTAGAAATTCCAGTAGGACAACACAAAACTGCACATGTTAAGAATTGCTACAGAGAGACTCCCGGTACACTCTTCTGTGTTTAAACAATCCTGCTGGCCACGAAACATCCCAGGCATGAACATTATTGAGCTTACCTGAGGTGCCTTGCAACCTGTTGTTCAGAAGGAACTACGAACTCCAACCCGTCTTGCCGATTTATGGACAGCCCGCCAGGATGCATGGTAACACTTATAGCTCGTGCAAGAAGTCGCGGCCCGTCCGCAGAAACGTATTCTCAAGTTTTGCGCAAGGCGAGCCCATTCCTTCGTTTCTGAGGGTCGGCCAACTCAGTTGCCTGCTGGACTGCATGCTTCGTCTGTAAGCTGGCAGCCATCCGAGTCCCGCGACCAGTAGGCAACAAGCAACTCAGGTGGCCGCCCCTCCAAAACAAAGGAATGGACTCGCCCTGCCCTCGAGAAGGCAGGGCACGAGGTACGCCTCCAGCACTACGTTAGATGTTAGTCGAGTCCTTACGCCGTCGAGTTGCGGCAGTACTGCGTCCACGCTCGGGCCCTCCAATATTACGCATGTGTACAGTTCCTTTAGCTCTTTAGCGTATTACACATTCTGCAGGTTGGTTTTCCCTGTCAGCTTGACAGCTTCTGTCACACTCATTTTAAAGATAAGCGAGTTTTTTGAATTCCGTAATTCATAGCTAACATTCTCTGCGCATTTCTGTTATGCAGAAAAAAGGTCGAAATTCCAAACACAACGATATAAAATCTCACTATTTACATTTCCACAATTTCCATGTAACTGACAGCTTTAAGGGGTGTAGGGTTGAAAATGCGGTACGGAAACAGTGTTCAAAAGTTCAAATGTTTGTAAATCTATCGGACCAAACTGCGTGGTCATCAGTCCGTAGCTTACAAACTACTGAAACCTGGGTAAACTAACCTAAGCACAAACACACAACTCGAACCTCCACGGCGAGCAACCGCGCGCTCCGCAGCAAGGCGCTTTAGACCGCTCGGATACTCCACCGCGGCCGGAAACAGTGCGTCGGACTTGAAGCTCACGTCTGTGCTGGTGAGTGCAGATGGGAAGCCTGTGTATTCTGTTATGTAGTAGAGAAAAGACACAGAGAGAGGCTCAGTAGTCAAAAGAGACACCCACATTGACGGCGGAGAGAGGCCCGCGGGTCCTGTGGTCTGCGATCGTGTCAGACAACTCCCGGCGGGGGGCAACTCACCGAGGCAGTGTTCGCCCACACGCCGATACGCCAGTCGAGTGAATGTATATCACAAGATCATTACATTACACACTCTTCATGTTGAGTAGATTTCTCCATTCGTATCCTACAAGTGAAAAAGGTTTTCTTCTGTATAGTTTCGAAAGTTAGTAATGCTTATATTCTCAAGGACAATGATATTCTCACTCTAAAAATGAGTATACGGCGATATAAAACATTATTGTAAATTACAACTGCGTGACGAATTCAGGATTCCAACACGAGGCCTTTGCATTTCGCAGGCAAGATGAGCTGCCGTAAATGCCACTTAGGCTATCGACATATTTTTAGTTCCACCAGCAAAGTGCCCATAGCGGGGAAACTGCGTCATTGAAATTTATGGGGGGGGGGGGGGAGTTTGGCAATCTAGGTGTGGGGGGGGGGATACAAAAATATTTCAAAACCTTAAATAAAAGATAACTGATTTCAATATGACAGAACCCCATTTATTAGGTAGTATACTAGGAATCCGTGTCTTGATATCTCGCGTGGCGAGGGGGGTGGGGTTTGGTCGCAGTTTGGGAGGGGGATTGGAGTCATTGTCAAAGGGGGGGAGGCGCATCTCTGTTCACCCGTACCACGCCTGATAGCTTCCAAACTTCACAGAGCTCAGGTTCGAAACCCAGACTGGCACACAATTTCCAAGAAAATTTCATGCCAGTGCACATTCCGAATCAAGATGACAATATCAAACATACCCTAAGCCAGGTTAGGCACACTTTCACAAATATACCTGACACTTTTTTCCCCAAAAAAGTTATTTCATATTCCCAAGGGTTCTCAAACGATTATAAACATAATGAGCGTTTCACATTTGCATATTTATTACTGATATTAATTATAATATTGTGTAAGGATTAAATTTGAGAATATTTGATACCAAAAACGCAGTGGCACATGTTGTAGATCTGTACTTGGGGACTAGATAACGAATTTATGATTACTTATAAGTAAACCAGTATGTTTCCTGCGTGTCACTTAGATGAAAGCCACTTAGCGTTTTCTTCTCAAACAAATCAAAAGTCAACAGTAATGTCAGTAAACGAAGAAATAACTGCTCAGTTGCGAAAAAGCTTTCTCACAAATATTTATTTTGAGCCGTGTAATACCGCAACAAACGCAGACCCTGTCTTTTGTGTGACTAGTAAGCAATTGACTCGCTTAAAGTGCAGTGTTCTGCACAGCTAAATTAACTCCAACTTACTACACAGCCACGAGAACAGGACATTCCGCCACCAAGCACACTTGGTACTGCCTCGACAGTGCTACGGTTGCTGCGATGCAGTTGTCAGTGAGGGCAAATCTCTCGCGCTAAATTAGTGCACTGTGCGTTCAGTACTCCGTAAAGAACAGCCTAATTTCATTAAACAGCGCTGTACACGTGCTCATGTTGAAATGCGATGGCTATTTCATGTTGAAATACTGCGTCACGTATTCTCCGTAACAAGGCTCCAAGTCGTCACGGTCGCAGTAGTTCCACAGCCCGCACCGGCGCAATCCCGAGTGATCTGACATTCCAACGAAATCTCTCCGTCACGTGGAACTGGCGGCGTTAAATCGGCACTGATATCCCGTTGATGATGAACTATGGTACTATGTCTGCAAAAGTAGACGAACCAATCAGAATTTAAATTAGGCAGGTAGATTCTTAAAATTGATGCCGGGCCTAAAGTATCATCAGGCGTGCCCCAGGGGAGTGTGATAGGACCGCTATTATTTTCTATCTATATAAATGATCTGATGGACAGAGTAAGTTGTAATATGCGGCTGTTTGCTGATGATGCTGTGGTGTATGGGTGGGTGTCGTCTGTAACTGACTGTTATAGCATACAGGATGACTTACACAAAATTTCTAGTTGGTGCGAAGATTGGCAACTAGCTCTCAATGTGGAAAAATGTAAGGTGATGCGCATGAGTAGAAAAAACAATCCCATGATGTTCGAGTACAGCATTAGTAGTGACCTTCTTGATGCTGTCGCGTCGTTCAAATATCTAGGCGTAACATTGCAGAGCGATATGAAATGGAACGAGCATGTGAGGACAGTTGTGAGTAGGGCGGACAGCCGACTTCGGTTTATTGGGAGAATTTTGGGAAGATGTACTTCACCTGTAAAGGAGACCGCGTATAAGACGCTTCTACGACCACGTCTTGAGTATTGCTCAAGTGTTTGGGACCCGCAGCAGATCAGTTTAAAGGAAGACATAGAGGCGGTTCAGAGGCGAGCAGCTACATTTGTTACCGGTAGCTTCGACCAACGCGCGAGCGTCACGGAAATGCTTCGGCAACTCAGTTGGGGATCGCTGGAAGAAAGACGACGTTCTTTTCGTGAATTTCTGTTGAGTAAATTTAGAGGGTCTGAATTTGAAGCTGAGTGTAGTACGATCTTGCTGTCGCCTACTTACATTTCGCGTAAAGATCACAAAGACAAGATAAGAGAAATTAGGGCTCGTACGGAGGCATATAGGCATTCTTTTTTTCCGCGTTCAATTTGGGAGTGGAATAGGAAAGGAAATGCCTAGTAGTGGTACAGTGTACCCTCCGCCACACACCTTACGGTGAATTGCGGAGTATGCATTTAGATGTAGACGTAGTCGCGCGCTAGTAATACTTCCTGTGCCACTGGTTCACCATCCCTGCCCTAGGCTCTAGCTGAGCTATGTCTCCACAATAGCCCTTTTCCAGGGAATGCTAGTGATACAATTTTCAGCAGTGAATATCCGTGTATAGGCTGGACTAAAGTTCTGAGGAAAGGGCGGGGGGTTGGAACACTTGCACAGTGCCGCGGTGGAGTAGCCGAGCGGTCTAAGGCGCCTGGCTGCGGAGCGCGCGGTTGCTCGCCGTTGGAGGTTCGAGTCCTCCCTGGGGCATGGGTGTGTGTGTGTGTGTGTGTGTGTGTGTGTGTGTGTATGTGTGTGTTGTTCTTAGGTTAGTTTACCTAGGTTTAAGTAGTTTGTAAGCTACGGACTGATGACCACGCAGTTTGGTCCGATAGATTTACAAACATTTGAACACTTGCACTGAGTGACATTTGCGCGGAGTGGCACTTCAGCAGAGACCGTGGCTCTTAGAGGGCTAACCAGCTTTTCGCAGGTACGGGTGCAGTAAGAGGTCCAGCAGTTCAGCACAGCCGCTCCTGCGTGCTGACTGGCGCTCACACCGCGGCAGTAACTAACCGTGTATCACTCATTAACGTGTTTCGTGGCAAATTTACTTTCAAGGCTGTTGTAGTAACGAGAACTGATAATGAAATTTAGCATAATGACAACGGACGATTAAATTCATCATCCCTTCTAATATTTTGATGCTGCAAAGATCGGGTGACAGCCAAGTACGACAGTTACAGCTTTATTGTCGTTTTAAGACAAATTTAAATTTGTCAAATTTAGGTAATTAATATTTGTTTTAAACAATAAACATAAAAAACCCAGAATGTCAATGAATATTATTTGGTTTCCTTTTCACTGAAGAAACAATGATCCTACTTTTCCAGTAAAGCTAATTCGAAGATCCTAAGTTGAAATCCGTCCGTGAGTTTCTGTGGTTGGATTTCGTCTTTGCGTAAAAAAAGTACCATAAAGAAGGAAGTCGATATATCGACATAATCGTAGCTACAAATTTACATTTCGGAAGGACTATTCTAGGAGACTAATGTTGCTATGAAACTAATAACGCAAAATTCATACTGTAGGTGAATAAGTTCTAGCTGTAGACGAATTTCCACACAGTCAACAGAACACGAAAGTCAATAATACTGAACAACCCTTTGGTAGCTGAAGAGCAATATAGTAACTTGATATAACTACAGATTAATTCGTTGAGTGTTTTCCCTGTAATCAAAAAAGTATTTTTTTAGCAGAAATGAAAGTTATTGAGATGCTTATCTATATCTATAAATGGTAATGTCTGTTCGGTGTACGTTTATCACGTACGAACAACAAGACGCAGAGACGTAAATAGTTGAACAGTTAAGGAAGGTTTTAGGCACGGTTTTATAGCGATCCGATAGATATTTAGTAATTTGAAGAATATAACGCGAAATGCGGAACAATAATTACTCTTTGAAAATTATATTTAGTCTTTGAAAATGGTTTTATTGGTTGCATTGCTGCTTGAGGGTTGATAATGATGAAAGTGTGGAGTATATTGGGAAGGAAAATTATCGGTGTATATAAAATTTTACGTGTGTGTTAATATTTCGCTCTGCAGCGAAAACTATAGAACGCAAACGAATGGTATGTGTGTAATTTTTGTCCGAAGTCTCCCGCTCAAATTCAAATGTTTGTTAAGCTTATGGGACTTAACTACTGGGTCATCAGTCCCTAAACTTACAAACTACTTATGAACTACTTACGAACTAGGACGGCACAAATATCCATGCCCGAGGGGGGATTCGAACCCCCGACCGTAGTGGCCGTGCTGAAAGTGGCTGGAACGCCTCAGTCACCTCGGCCACCGCGGCCGGCGAAATCTCCCGCTGTACACCATAGCAGTTCCATGCCGATAGCTATAAGGGGGTGGAAGATATGGTGGTTGAAAGTCGTCAAATTATAAAAAAAATTCAGACTGAAGGCCAGCGATGTCGTTTGCGACTCTATAGCAAGGAGGTTACATACAGCGAAACGTGATGCTACAGACCATATCTTTGGTCTATGCGTGCTACAATGTCTGCAGCTCTTTCTCTGTAAGGATAAGCATACAAATGAGGAAATATAAGAATAAATAAATAAAGCAGTAAAAAAGCAATTTCTTTTAATACATCTCTTTAAAAAAATAGATTTCACGTTTCGCGCATTACATCAAGTGATAGATGTGTCATATTATTACAAGCATTATTCTTGAACGAGTGCAAATTTTACGTGTGATTTCATTTACACTACATACTTTCCTGATAATATAGATTAAAAATGTGTGTTTCTAAAGAAGGTATTGTATTTCATTTCATTCTTCAAAACCAGTCTCATAGCTCACTACTGAAAGATAGCTTATCAATCATAATCAACCAACACACGAGCGGAGCCGCGGGTTTAAGCTAGTATGTATCTAAGATATTACTTTCTTCAGTCATACCTCTTAAAAGTACACTAAGCATAGAATATTAGGCAGCCTGCAGATATAACACGTTTCCAACCCTACATCTACATCTACATGGATACTCTGAAAATCACATTGAAGTGCATGGCAGAGGGTTCATCGAACCACTTTTGTGATATTTCTATAAAATTCCATTAATAGCTCGCGTGAAAAACAAACACCTAAATCTTTCTGTTTTCGATCTGTTTTCTCTTATTGTATTATGAGAGTCATGTCGTCCTATGTAGATGCTTGCTAACAATATAGGTTCGCATTCTGAAGAGAAAGCTGGTGATAGAAGTTTAGCAAATAGATCTCTTATATTATTCTGATGGTCATGTCGCCCTATGTAGGTGGGTGCTGACAATATATGTTCGAATTCTGAAGATAATGTTGGTTAAAGGTATTTCGCAAATAGATCTCGCCGCAATAAATAACGCTTTTCTTTTAATGATTCCCACACCAAATCGTGCATCATTTCCGTGACACTCTCTTTCCTATACCGCGATAATACATAATGAGGTGCCCTTCTCTGAACTTTCTCTAAATCACCCGTCAGTCCGATCTGGGGATCCCACAATGCGCTGCAATACCATCTTGCTACTTCAATCCCGTTTAAATCAGTTATTCTGCAGTAATGCTTCAATTAAAGAAAAGACTGTTTCACCCTTACCTGTCAAAACGATATGGTTGTATTCGAAATACAGATACCGACAGTGAAAGGAGTTGTGGCACACCGAAAGATGCCAAAGACCATTTCTAATTTCCGTCACCATCAAACAGAACCGATTTTACTCCGAACTTGGCCTAAACTCAAACAGTGAGAATAAGTTGGAAGATTTCCAGGACAAATGAAGCGAAACAATTCGCAGCCGCCGTGGCGGAATAGACGTGCGCACTAATGCGCCTTGCTAAGGCGCGATGGCCGTTCGCCGTTGGAGGTTCGAGTCCTCTTCGGACATGTGTGTGTGTGTGTTGTTCTTAGGATAAGTTAGTTTAAGTAGTTTGTAAGTTTAGGGGTCGTTGAGCACTGGTTAGCTCTCATAATTTTACAAACATTTTGAACATTTGAATTGGCAGCCAATCTTTTGCATATCACTTACTTTGCCTATTGACTGTGTAAATAGACATTAGAGAATACACTAAACTTATGTTCAGTACAACCAAATAGTTCTAAGGAAATAGGTAGAGGCTTACAATCATATCCGCACCACTGACCCTCCTCAGCAAGTCTGTGAGTAGATTTTTATTCAGAAAATTCAAGAAAAAGGTCACCCTAGTGTTGAAATTACGAGAAATATTCATATAATCAAGAAGGGGAAAGGTTATGGTGTCGGTATATTTTAACGGGTGTATGACTAGTAGTAACATTCATTTTCTATAAAATTTTACAATCCATTTTCTCGGAAGTTTATTTTTGTAACTCGATGAAAAAAATTTTAATCATCAGTATTAACCAAACTGAATGAATTTTTGAAGGAAGTTGTCTTGATGTGATGCATACTTATATGCATTAATATTATCGAATATGTAACTTGTTTATGATCACATTTAAGTACCAATAATTAAAGAAAATTTAAGGCTGAAATTTGAAACAAACTTTGAAAATATAACCAATACATCTCATAAAATGAAACCACAGAACTGATAAAATGTGTCTTATGAACATACCTACAAGATCATTTCAAAGTACCAAAAGTTGGTTATCTAGAATACTAGTACAACAAATTAAAAATTTGGAAACCAATGAAGTTACGGTCTTAAGACGTTGTATATTGGTACATCTTTAAATAATAGCCTAGATTTTAAAATTTTGTTACTGTCGCTATAGCAGAAGAAAAGTTAATTTTTTTGGATGGAGTCTCCCTTTAAACAAAAATGTTCAAATGTTTATAAATCTATCGGACCAAACTGCGTGGTCGTCAGTCCGTAGATTACAAACTACTTAAACTAAGTTAAACTAACCTAAGGACAACACACACACTCATGTCCCAGGGAGGACTCGAACCTCCGACGGCGAGCACCGGCGCGCTCCGCAAGAAGGGCCTTAGACCGCTCGGCTACTCCACCGCCTCTCTCCTTAAACACGTCGCCGTATATACTGTACGTGAGTTTATAACAGTGATCTCTATACAAACTGGATATATAACTCTGGTGTCTGAGAATAGAACTCAGCGTGCCTGTACATTCGTATGTTTTGCACGTAATTTCGCATTGTCCGACATGTTTAAATTGGGCAAACGAGTTTTCATCAGTTATTATGTGACAAATAATTGCTTGCTTACCTCTTGATTTGGAATTTAATTCAATATTCGATGTTGTAGGTTGATATGGGAGCGGAATCTAAACATATTTTCTTCTCTTTTCCTTGAAATGCTTCTTAGCAGCCATGTTTGAATTTGGCAAGAAACTAAATATGAATATCTATGGCTGGCACGCTAATACAGCTGAAGTTCAACATCCAGAGTGTATAGAGATCAATGGTTTATAAGTTTGATTATGATCGTTGCTCTGAACACAGCTCATTGCTTGCACTTCTTCTGTGCTTCCAGTCGGGCGTGCTGTGCTATGTTACGACGTCGAACCTTTCCATTTTACTACGAGCTCTCGCAACCCAGAGGACGAGCGAGACCAAAGCTACCTGAGGCGGACAAGTCTGTGTGCCCCACTTGTGAACACCCTGTCCACTATCTACAGTGTCCGGGGCTCCGGGTGAGTGTCAACACTTTGCGTCTACGGGCGAGTGTCACTTCATGCAACTGTCACAAACTCAGGTCCTGTGGCGTACCTGGGCAGCTCGGTAGTTCGCTATTGCGTGATAAGCAGAGGCCCCGGTGCCGTATCCCACTCTGGTACACAATTTTAATCTGCCAGAAAGTTTCATTCTCAGATTTCACGATATAAAATTTCCCCCCATTTTCAACATTTCTGCCAGTAAATTCGAATAATTTCCGTTTTCTGCAGTACAACGCAGTAGTGTTCGTGCAATCAGTAAGTCCGGTTTTAGACTAGCAGACCGATCGGTGGCGTAATATTCTGAGTGACCGTGGAGGGTGTGGGTGGGGGGGGGGGTGGCGGGGGGGGGATTGGAAGAGGAAAGGTGGCCGTTGCAGAAGGCAAGAAGCAGCGGAATTAAAAGTCAATTAGGTGCTGAGACGAGCAAGAAGGGGGAGGGAGGTGGTGGAAGGGCTAAAAGAGGAAATTATCCTTAATTGGGCCTAAGCAGGGATTAACAAGGGGCCCGAGAGGAGCTGGGGGAGGCTGGCTGAAGAAGGAACAATGATGGGAAAACCGATTGTTTTCTGAAATCGATCGCGCAGTCGATTGTGTTTTTGTTCAGTCGAGTAACATAACAACAAATGAGAAACGTATCTGTGACCTGATCAACTATGGGAATGTTTTCATTCAGTCGCCGTTTTTAAGTGTTTTCTTTCAATGACAAATAACCAACAATAATAATGATGATAATAAAATGGTTCTCTGTTCTATAGGACTTAATTGAGGAGTAAGACTCCATGGTCATGGAACAAGCCAGTATACGAAATTTTAACACAAGAATGGTAACAGAAACCTTATAGTCCTATGCACACGACAATCTGAAGCCTAATCAAACAAAGGATTCGGTTTAATCTCTTAAATTTTCCAGGAATTCCTCGACAGAATAAAAGAGACAGCTATGACTCGAAAGCGCGTTGGTTAGTAACAATATTCTTGACTGTAACAGCTGTCTCTCAGTTACTTCACTCACCACTCAGTTGTGTGATCTTATTCACATACATTTACTGCCTTTTCAGTTATTGGGGATGTTAGTTTACGAAAGAATATTTCTGGAAGACATGTGAATCTTTGTCACATATAACGTATAATCCATTTGTTTTATGTAATTAAAGAAATTCTACAGGTTTATTCTGGACTTATCTAAGCACAAATGCTTGAGCGTGTTCGTGCATCCGTACAGTTATTTTCATTGCGCTTGTTCGAGCCACACATACGAATTCGAAATATTCAAACACCTCGACTGTTCTGTTGGATCGTGATTTGTACCCACATTATCCACTATGGGCCAGCACTCCCCTGTAACATTTAGGCCATCTAGACATGCATCCCATGGTGCCCAAATTCTAAACTGATCACACAGCTGTTGATGTCGACCAATGTTGGCCATTAATTCAGATATGTCCTAAAGAACACTCATATCTGTAATTATCTGTATGCCTCCACAAGAGCAATGACGATTTCGCTATGAATGCAAACACACACCCAATCCCTTTTGCAGATATAGTCAAAGCTGCGAGTAAGAGGAAGTAAAGGGCGGTGGGGGAGGGGGGGGGGGGGCACTACTTACCTTGGTGTATAGCCATCGCCAAATTGTTGCCTAAAGATTTTGTATATCTGGGAAAATATTCTAATATCACCCATATGACGAGGGGTTCGAAATTTAAATCAGGCACCAACAATTTAGGTTGGCCTAACCCAGTGATATATCAAGGTAGTTACTAACCGAGACAACAAAAACACTAAAGGGTTATTTTGGCTGAAAGAACCATTACATGAAACAACTGACAGAAAAACTACTGACTTTTTCACATGAAAACAAGTGTAATTCAGTGAATCTATAATTCTGTCTTGAAGGGAAGCAGGAAGTGACCTTGAGCTCTCAACCAAAAGGACCAGAACTTATGACTATCTAGTAAAGAAGTGTTTCCTTATTTCGCTCCCTGGATTTCGTTATACGCTGTTGCAAATCCATCCAGTCTGAGTTTTGTGCCACAAGAAATAGTGAAGAACCTAGTTCCCACGTGGATAAAAGGCGTTGTCCTTCTGATCAGCAGTTGGCCAGATATGCAAATAGTCCTTCTCATCAGCCGCTCTGTGTCACTAAAAAGCTAGATGTAGATTTGGAGTGGAAGTAAAGGTTGAAAAGTAGACTGCCAGAGCCTGAACAAAGTGCTATTTATCATTACAGTAGCCTCTCCTCCTCTTCTTTTCCCAGGTATCCTCCTAATGGCCACTAAAACGACAACACCCTTTTTAATATTGTTGTCAGAAACTGTTGCAACCATAGCTTCTTTCTTCCTTGAATTATCTGACAACATTTTGCCCTCGCCCTGAAAAGCTGAAAGGTCCTCCCCAGTTTGCCAGAACTGGAAAGTACACAGAACCATCCACCTGGCTCGGCACTCATGGCTCCACCAAGGGACTGGCTGTCTTATCCAATATGTCGAAGACCG
The DNA here is from genome assembly GCA_026315105.1 of Locusta migratoria. Taxonomy (NCBI): domain Eukaryota; kingdom Metazoa; phylum Arthropoda; class Insecta; order Orthoptera; family Acrididae; genus Locusta; species Locusta migratoria. The sequence continues at coordinate 435,619,749 of CM048747.1, forward strand.
CGGAATGGATGCTTTAGAGTTGATCCACCCACTCCTCGACGCTGTAACACATCCCAGTTCAGGAGGTGAACGTGTACATTCTGCTCAACAATGTACCCATCATCGTGGTGGTTTCCTTCGTGGAAATAATGTAACAGATCAATCCAGATTAGGAAGTGAACACTTCTGTGGAGGTTTTTACCCGATTGATTAGTGAGTGCTTGGGATCTAAGCGAAAGATCGTTGCGACAGAATGATTCTGGTACAGTGCACAAGTTTGTTCAGTGGCCCGTATTCAACATATGAGTACATGAGGCAAACAGGAGTCCCTCAATTGCTCTACAATTGCAGCAGCTAGTTGCAGAGACAAGCACAGCGCGTGCCTTACAATCACCACAAAGGTGCATGTTATCGACGAAAACAGACGCTCTCCCTCACGACTAAGCTCGTCTTCTTGGAGTAGAACATAGCCACGTAACTCAGAGATGTACAATCATTAGTAATATCTTGAAGACTTGCATAGTGATCTGAGTCAGTACACGTATCTCTTCCACAAAAAGTTCTGAAGCCATGGAGGTTCCACTAGAGTATGTCGTTCCTCTGCGGTGGGGACAATACAGTTGAGGAGGCGGGGCGGGGAGTTCATATACTAGCTGGTTCCTTCAGGCAAAGGTATGAACGTCACCTGTTCCTTCAGGTAGGACTAATATCGGAGGGTCGAGATTTTGAAAAATTCTGAGCGTTTCACTTTGGGTAGTTGATCTTTGTCCCTTGTTCAGACTATGTTAATAGTGAGAACGCCGTTTTAATGTAATTTTTTTTTTTATATATATATATTTACTTGTTTGACTTTCATGTCAAATATTGGCCATGTCACCCGCCAAAACGCTGTTTACACCCTTACTGACGTGTTTCTAAGACGTGTTACCTGTAATTATATGCCCTCAGACTCTTCGAAGGTGCTTTATAAGCACTAAACGACATGCGAAATATTTAATACGATTTCGAAATATTCAAACTCGACTGTTGTAGGCTATTGAAATTAATAGTGACAAACTTGAAGATTTGCTAGATTGGGTTCGAACCCCGATTTCTCGCTTCACGTCGCTCCTGAATTCTCAACTTACCGAAAACTAGGAGGGTAGTGCAGTCTGACCTTTGGCGCAGGTGACCTTCAGAACCTTGCACGTGCCATAGGTGAGGTGTGGGAACTAGTTACGTTCTCGAGTTAAAGCCAATTACTGCGTTTCCGTCTGACTCCAAGTAGAACTGCAGCTGTGGCTTCCACCAGCGCAAACATGCGCGTTGCTAGCAACGTGTTCCGTTTGCCCCGCCCAGCCAAAGGAGACCCCGTGGCGGACTCAGGACGTTCAAAAGGGAATCTGAACCGCAAAATGCCTGGTAAATGCTACTGTACGTATGCGTGCTATCAATACGACTTAAATACAATACTAAGAATGGTCTTTTCAAGATACACTACTTTTTGTTTCACGATCATCCTAATTTTACTAGGTTTTACTAAACCAGTAAACATACAGGACGTAGTGACACTGTTCGTTACACAAGTTCGTGCAAGAGGAAGCAGGACGCAGCAACACCGACAGGAGACCACTCGTCACTTATACCGAGATTTCTACCACGAGAAGACGGTGATCATCAAGTGAAAGCATCTGCGACCACTGGTTACTTTGTGATTGCAACAGCACTGAGCAGAGGAACACAGTATCTCTTTCTCAATTAGCCACTACTGAGAACTTCATTGGTTGCCACCAATTGTTACTTGATTTATGGAAGTCGGACACGGTCCCGGTAACTTCAGGTTAAATCAATGGGCTAATGAATCTGACAAAATCATAATAAGGTGTAGAAGTGCACTTGTCTCTGCCAGAATGTGTTGAAGGAAGAGACGAAATTCGGGTTTAATCTGTAGGTACTTGTATGAGACGTTGTAAATAGTAAGGAGCAAACGGTCCGATACACGTTTTTGTCTTACTACTTGACTGAAGTGGTTTAAACGGGAAATTTGACCTTATCGACATACCAATACTGCAACATTCACGTCTTATTCCCATTGCCTGATAATGCATTTGCAAGTGTAACTACGTTGTCTTATTCAAGGAAGGTCATTATTTCCGTTATAATGGTAATCGCATTGTTGTAAAAATCCCAATGGCGCTATGAAGGCCATATTAACCATATTTTGTTGAGCTGGACCCTGAGAAAGGAAAGTTAACCACATACGTCCTCGGAGGAGTGCCCGAACTCTCTAATGCACCTTGCTGCGAAACGAAACCTCGGAGGTTCGAGTACTCCCTCGGGCTTTGGCGTGTGTTTTGCCCTTAACTCTAAGCTAGTTTAAGTAGTTTGTAAGGCAAGGGACTCATAACCCCAGAAGATAAGTCCCTTGGGAGTTATCTTCTGTGGGTCCCACCCCAAAATTCAATATGGCGGCCAGAAACCCGCTCCCCCCCCCCCCCAATGCCTCCATCGGTTCAGGGGAAAACCAGTTGCCTCATCTGGCTCCACCCTGACGTGTCATCACCTGTACACTTCCACTGCCAACGGCCACACAGACACCGCCCCCGGTTAATTCTATTAAATTTGCGTATCAAATTAACCACAAGCTTCCAACGCTCGCCCCTCCCCCTCTCCGACGGCCACGCACTCGGCCGAGGTCTGCACGCACCCCCACCGCCTCCCCGCCACCCGGATAATTGTATTAAATTTGCATAACAATTTGATTGTAACAACCGATCTCTTTAACACTCACAAGGGCGACTGCCTCCACAGGTGAACACTTGCATGAATACAACCTTTGCCCCGCCACCACCCATACCCCCAACCCACTAACAGCACTATATATTGCCGCCCACGCGCGACCTGGTCCAGAAAGCGAACCTGCGGCTCTAAAATATTTTGTTTTGTTTTGTTTTTATTTTATATATATATACGAGGCGCGTCCAGAAAGTAAGTTCCGTTCGGTTATATAACACGAACGGGTACAGATACAGAAAAATTATTGATTGTACAAAAATCTGGAACTGTTAAACTACTTTACTACATAGCTTCCGAAATTTTATAGGCAACTGTCATAGCATGGCACAAGGTTCTGTGTGACTTTTTCATAGAATGTTGCCGCCTGTGTATTCAACCAAGTGGTAACATGTTCTTTCAGCTCGTCATCATCGTTGAAGTGTTGTCCACCAAGGACAGGTTTTAGGTGTAAGAAAGGATTACTGTCAAAAGATTTTTTTTTTCACGATAATGGCTGAACTTACACACCGAATGTGACCAAACAATTCTTACGGAAATTTCAATGGGACCTGTTTGATCATCCTCCTTACAGCTCAGTCCTCTCTCCTAGCGACTTTCATCGCTTCTTACACCTAAAATCTGTCCTTGATGGTCAACACTTCAACGATGATAAAGAGCTGTTACCACATGGTTGAATACACAGGCGACAACCTTCTGCGAAGGATGCATGCAAAAACGTGTGGCACGCTATGGCCTACAAAGTTTCGGCAGTTATGTGAAAAAGTAGTTTAAGAGTTGTAGAATTTTCTGCAATAAAATTTTCTTCTGTATCTGTGTATAATTTTATTTTATTACCAAACGGAACTTACTTTCTGGACGCGCCTAAAATTTATTAGTAGCCAATTATTCCATACTTGGGACAGTACAATTACCTGGAATAATAACATCGATCATGTACCTGAGAATTTCGTAAACAGATCACTACAGCCCCCGCCCAATGCCTAGCTACCTACCACGGCCCCCAATTATTTTTATACCTAATTTGCACATTTATCACGACATCCTATGTTTAATTAGAACATTGCGTCAGTACATGCAGTACAATACATCGAACCTTAAGTACAACTCTCAATTTTGCAGGTAAATATAGACACAACATTAAGAAATTCGGTGTAATGCTACGGGTAGGTGTTGTACATTTATCGACATTTATTTCAAAAGAAACATTAAAAAAGAAAAAAATTGTTCCGTCTTTCATAAATCGATCGCCCCGTAAGGTAACTAGGCCAAATAAATGCATCTCCTCGTTTAGACTGTGACTACAACAGCAGACGAACGTGTCAAAAATAGCGTGCATTACATAATAAACGCGATGTAACGGTAATGATCACAACAAACCTTTCTCCCCATCTTAACAAATACAAATTTCCAGATTATTTAAAAACATTTCCTGCCAGAGTCAAACATTTGGGACTCCCCTAAAGAAAAGAAATGTTTCATTTCAGAACTCGTCCGCCACCTTAGGTCTGTAAGCAATATAAATGTATACTACATCTTGATACAATCTGTTAGGCATTGTAATACAATTACAACGCATATGGGTTTCAAAAACACACCACAAACTTGTTGTCAAACACGCTTTCTTTAATACGACAACAATAGAAGCAAAAAATTTATTGTTTAAAAAAATCGATGTTACTGACGGAAATAGCGAAATTAGGCAAGGATAACTTATGATTCAAGCACAAAACCTGCATACAACCTGTAGATTTAGAACACTGCAGCTTACGCTCATGGCATTTTACCGAACATGATGACAGCCACTCGGCCACTCAAATGCCATTATACTTGCAAGGAATGCGACTAAATTTAGATCTGCAAGTGCTGTTATCAGACTTCCTGGCTGGACTCAGACAGAAAACAAGCTAACGACAATCTGCTCTCTTTCAGAAATCATACCAGTCGCTCTTTGTAACCGATTTTAAAGCAAAATTATTCATTTCCTCAACTTAATACTCTATCGACCACACCCTGTTACAATATTAAACAATGCAAACGATTCTTGACAACTGTTATCTGACACAGCTCAACTACCGACATTCGAGCACTCCAGAAGTTTAAAATTGTTTCTTCTCTGCGTTCAAAGAAAACTAAACCATATTGTACAATGGTATTTCCTTGAAAAGTTACAATAAACAATAAAAATGCATGAAATAATTTAAGATCAGCAGTTTACCGATTTCCGACAGTGTACACTAAAACTTTTTTTTTCGAAAGCACTGACCTAACAACATTCTTCTTCGAAATGACGCTCGCCAATACAACAACCACGAAACCAAGAGTAATACTTTACCTGCCGAATGCAACACAATTACAACAGATTTTCAGTTCTGTAGAGCAATGTCGACCCACAGTTTATTCAAAATATAGACAAAAATTCTCACTCCAATCACAAATCAAGCTCCTTTCCTGTGATTTCTTTTTTGATTCCACTAAACCGAACTCTTTTTTTTTTTTTTTTTTTTTTTTTTTTTTTTTTTTTTTTTTTTTTTTTTTTTAAATCGATAATTATAAGTAGACGTCTAACACAAACGAAGATGCCTGCGATGCTAACCTGCACACCGCAACGCCTGATCGTTTCAAGTACATGATGTTTCTGCACTTTCTTTTTGTTACAGTACAACTGCGTACGTGCAACGTAATGATGAAAAACACTTCTATAGCAACCAAACGACCTTATACATCAATCATAATTTCCACACATTACCATCCAAACGCAATGAACCAATAACCAATCAACTAACCCTTATGACCATAGGCGCCGACTACGGCTATGCTCGGTCGCTCAAGCATACCCCATAATATGAGTGGGTTTTCTCGGCATACCCAACTGAAAATTTTGGTATGATTTTTTCTTTACGATATATTTCATGACTGTGTGAAGTCCTTTGATGCCGTATAGCCGTATACAAAATTTGATAAATACGGCGCGAGAGCTTTGCGAAGTGTGAAGTCGAAGTAAAGCGTCTCGCTGCGGAGCGCGCGGTTGCTCGCTGTGGAGGTTCGAGTCCTCCCTGGGGCATGGGTGTGTGTGTTGTCCTTAGGTTAGTTTACCTAGGTTTAGTAATTTGTAAGCTACGGACTGATGACCACGCAGTTTGGTCCGATAGATTTACAGATATTTGAACATATTTTTTGAAATCGAAGTTACGGTGTGTGGTGTGCATGTGTTATGGTTAGCAAATCAGAAGGCAGAGTTCGAGTAGAGCATATTAGCTGTAGCTGCCTAATCAGAACGCAGTAGCAGTGAAATTTAAAAATATTCTCGTCATTAATGTCCGGTTGGGCTATTTCAGCTTTACTCTTCTGTTCCAACCTGACAATCACCTCAGAATTTGCGACATAATAGGAAAAATTATATAATGCTATTCCTGCAATCCTGCTTTATGGTTGACAGGTTATTGTATGTAATCTTGTTCGTTCATCAATTTAATTATCCTCGTAAAGGGCATCCTTTAAAATGATGACATATTAGCAAGAAACAAATCTAAGAGGTATATCCACAAAGTAAGTTCCGTTTGCTTATATAAAACAAGCGAGTACAGATACAGAAAAAATATTTCTTGTACAAAAATATACAACTATTAAACAACTTTCTACATAGTTTCCGAAATTTTCTAGTCCCTTTTCATAGCATGGCACAAGTTTTTGTATGCCTTCTTCGCAGAAGGTTGCCGCCTGTGTATTCAACCATGTGGTAAATTGTTCTTTCAGCTCGTCATCATCGTTGAAGTTTTGACCACCATGGACAGGTTTTAGGTGTATGAAGAAAGTCGCTAGGAGCGAGACTGTACGGAGGATGATCAAACACGTCCCAGTGAAATTTCCGTAAGAGTTGTTTGGTCACATTCGCCTTATGAGATCGGGCGTTATCGTGAAGGGGGAAAAATCCCTCCTTACGTCTCTTCTTACACCTAAAATCTGTCCTTGGTGGTCAACACTTCAACGATGATGAGCTGAAAGAACATGTTACCACATAGTTGAATACACAAACGGCAACCTTCTATGTCTGAGAAGTGCCTACAAAATTTCGGAAGTTATGTAGAAAAGTAGTTGAACAGTTGCAGATTTTTATACAAGAAATATTTTTTCTGTATCCACGTTTGGTTTATATAACCAAACGGAACATACTTTCTGGACTTACCTCGTACATTTGCCAAGCAACACAGTAAGTATTTCACTATTAGCAATTTATGCTGCACTCCCGGTCCCTGCCTAAACAGATAGTCTAAAATAGTGTCACATTCGCATACAAAAACACAATTATATGTGCCGGCATAGCATGTGAGGGCCACCTTTGAATCTTATTATACCATATGCATAACCCTCAGTTACTATCTAGGGGTCATTTCTGATCCCGTATTAAACATTATGTAATTTATCTCTTGCTCAAAACGATTTATGTATTAAGTCAACATTATGTAATTTATCTCTTGCTCAAAACGATTTATGTATTAAGTCAATTGTCAATCATGGACTGGGGTGATTTCGGACATGTGTATTTTCAATCTCTGTCCGCTGTTTCGAAGTGTATGGGGTGACTTCGGACACAAATTGACTTTTTTTATTCTACTTTCTTTCTGATTTTAGAGACTTTTAGTAATTTTTAAGGACGTCTAATAAGGAGTAAGGACTGAGATAACGAATTCTATTTGTTAAAGGCGTTTCTATACGTTAATTTGCCTCACTGAATATCTGGAACAGCTTTCTTTAAAATTTCTGGATCATAATTACACCGATCTTGAACACCTTTCTTACATTAATACGTTCTCGGCATTGTCCGAAATCACACCACAAAGTACAAAATTTCGAACAAACCTCCGTTACTTTGAAACTTCACACAAAACTCGTGACAAACTGGTACAAAACTTCTCACAGTGCCGCAGCCTACTGATCTCGTTGGCAACTGATGCTACAATACTTTTCCGCCAGGCGCAACAACAGAAAGTTTCCGCTCCATAACACAGCGAGAACTTTCGACAATGATTCTGTCCGACTGATTATTGCGTCAGTAAAAAAATCGATCCAAACGCGAGAAAAAATGTTCAAATGTTTGTTAAGCTTAAGGGACTTAACTACGGGGTCATCAGTCCCTAAACTTACAAACTACTTATGAACTACCTACAACTAAGGACGGCACAAATATCCATGCACGAGGGGGGATTCGAACCCCCGACCGTAGTGGGCCTGCAGACCGTGACTGAAGTCCCGTCGGCCACCGCGGCCGGCCAAACGCGAGAGAGCGGGACGTGGGAATTAAGACCGTATTACACGATACACCTAAGGCGTAGGCCTAAGCAGCAACGGCACAAGCGTGATTATCAGGAACTACGTACTGCTTCACGTAAACCTATTACACGCTGCACGGCGGATATTCCTTCGCGCGAATCCACGCATGCGCAATAGCAATAACGCGAAGAAAATAGAGCTCATATAATTGTTCATCCATACCATACAAGAACCCAGGGAAACTATGATTTCCTGGAACGTCATTCATTTAAATTATTTCTGTGACTTCACGGTTGCTACATAACGTGAAGTTGTCATTTTTTATTTACCTTTCTCTTATGTAGTTTGCACAGGTCACTATTACTTTGAATTACAGACTCAACACTTTCATTTTATATTAAAGTTGAAGGTTTGTGTAGCTAAGGGCCAAATTACTTAGGTTATTTGTTCCTAGACTTACTCACTACTTAAATTAACTCATGCTAATGACAACATATACAATAGCTGAGGGAAAACACGTAACTTCGGCAGGAGCAGCTGCGCAATTCGTGACATGGTACCTAAAAAAAAAAAAAAAAAAAAAAAAAAATGTTCAAATGTTTGTTAAGCTTATGGGACTTAACTACGGGGTCATCAGTCCCTAAACTTACAAACTACTTATGAACTACTTACGAACTAGGACGGCACAAATATCCATGCCCGAGGGGGGATTCGAACCCCCGACCGTAGTGGCCGTGCTGACCGTGACTGGAGCGCCTCAGTCACCTCGGCCACCGCGGCCGGCCATGGTGCCTCAGACCGAGCGACAGTTTAATATTACGACACAAGGTTGAAAATGTATATATCTGTCTAAATTTACATTTATACAGTATTTCGCACATAGGACACACTTTTTGGAGCCGTGACAGTAAATCTTCAGACTACGGCACAACAACGACGAAAACCAAATGTTGAGTTCTACTGTAGCCGGAAAGAAGAAAGGCAGGGGAAACCGCAACAAATTTGAAACTTCGTGAGAAAGACGTGACCTGTTTCGAAGAGGTGCTATTTGTAAAGTTGGACGCATATCATTGAGGAATAAACGATTACTGACATAACTTATTATGATAGAGAGATCGGGTGGGTTATAGAAACAACTTTCCTCCCTCTACGCCTGAACAATGACTCAGCGGCTCTTTATTTCATTTCTTAAGTATGAACCAATCACTGTAAAAACTCCTTTTCATAAACACTTAGTATATATATATCGGATCATCAAAAAGTCAGAATAAATTTGAAAACTTAATAAATCACGGAATAATGTAGATAGAGAGGTAAAATTGGCACACATACTTGGAATGACATAGCGTTTTATTAGAACAAATAATAAAAAATAATAATAATAAGTTAAAAATGTCCGACAGATGGCGCTGGACAGCAAAAGGTCAGTGACTGCTACCGTGACGGATGAGAGGTACGCCGATAAGTTACAGAATTGCATCATTCCCGGCCTGGCTGATAAACACCTGCTGGTACGTACGATTTTTATGCAGGATGGCCCTCCACCCCATATTGCCAGATGCGTCAAAGACCTCTTGCACGCGTCGTTTGGTAATGATCGTGTGCTCAGTCACCACTTTCGTCATGCATGGCCTTCCAGGTCTCCAGACCTCAGTCCGTGCGATTATTGGCTTTGGGGTTACCTGAAGTCGCAAGTGTATCGTGATCGACTGACATCTCTAGGGATGCTGAAAGACAACATCGGTCGCCAATGCCTCACCATAACTCCAGACCTGCTTTACAGTGCTGTTCGCAACATTATTCCTCGACTACAGCTATTGTTGAGGAATGATGATGAACAAGTTGATCATTTCCTGTAAAGAACATCTACTTTGTCTCAATTTGTAATGTTAATTTTGCTTCTCCGCTCAGATGAAGCGCCATCTGTTGGACATTTTTTGAACTCCCCCCCCCCCTTTTTCCTTTTTCTGATAAAACCCCTTGTCATTCTAAGCATGTGTGTCAATTTTTACTAAGTGATTTATTAAGTTTTGAAATTTATACTTAATTTTTTATCTTCCGTTATATACACCTCTCTACTACATTATTCCGTGATATATTAAGTTTTCAAATTTATACTGACTTTTTGATCACCCGATCTGGAGTCTGTTCCGTAAGAACACTCGTCACTTCTGATCCTGAAGTTGTTATTCTTTCATATTCTCATATTTCAGTTGATGTCGAATATTCTGAGAATATGACCTAGTATACAGGTCTGCTGGAAAACACATGTGTATTGTTTAATTACTGCATTTATGAAAATCAACTAACCTGAATAAACGATCAAAATCCGCAACACGGAAGTCTGAAATCAAAAATCGATCCTATCACGTATGTCATACACAAATCACATTCACGGGAGTTTAGAATTGGTCTCTGGCGCGCGGATAAAGCGTCTGCTAATAATCACGGTTCCGTGGTAGTTCCACGTGTTTCGCCATTTGATGGCTGTTGCGATAGGCCTATACCTTTTTACTATCTCGTGCATTAAATAAGCAGTGCGTGTAGATGAAAATTAGCGCTAATTCGTTGCTGTGCGGCGGGAAAGAGAAGATAAACCATATCGCCAGAAATCACCCCGATGTCCGAAATCACCCCGTTTGACGGTATCGCAAACGCCTGCCAGGACACTTTATAAGATCTATAAGGTGATCTAAGATCGCCGTCCTACCATGGAAAAAAATTAAAACTTCATTTCTGCCTCATGTTACACAATGTAAGGAAGGAAGGAAGCTAGGGGTTTAACGTTCTGTCGACAGCTTGGTCATTAGAGACGGAGCTAACGGTCGGAGGTTTGGGTAAGGATGGGGAAGGGAATCGGCCGTGCCCTTTGAAAGGAACCATTCCGGCATTTGCCTGGAGTGATTTAGGAAAATCACGGAAAACCTAAATCTGGATAGTCGAAAGTGGATTTGAACCAGCATCCTCCCCTATGTAGAAACGTATCAATGTTGCCGAAGCTCTCCAATAGCGGAATAGCACCCCAGCAATGAACGTTAATGGGAACGATCCAGCCTTGTTACTCATTCACACGTGATATATATATATATATATATATATATATATATATATATATATATATATATATATATATAAATAAATATAAATATAAATATATAAGGTGTCCAGAAAACGACTCACTTCAAAATTAAATATCTCGAAAACATAGATCGATAGATGAATGCAGTAAACGGTATGTTTATTGTGAAAGCTGTAAGAAGTTTATACAGGAGATTGAAATAACAGTTACAAAAGTAGCTAACAGATGGCGTTGTAATCGCCATACGTAATGCATGGTATAAATAGTGATCCGAAGCCCAGAACGATCAGTTCTACTATTGAAACGTGAAAGGAGGTTAGCGTATCGAAGGAAGAGATGAAAACCATGTACTCCATTGAACAACGCGTTTTTCTGGCGCTAGAGTACCACAGGTTAGAAGAGAGTCCTACGGCAACAAGGCGATGTTTTCAAGCACGATTTAATGTTCTAAAAGGACCCGATGCGAAAGCCATTCGTACGCTCTTCACAATGTTTTAACGAACAGGCAGCGTAACTGATGATCTACTGGTGCATGTTGGCCGCGAGCAAACCGCATTTACACCTGAAAATATCACCACAGTTTCTGGAATTATTCAGCGAAATCCAATGTCATCCGTCCGTAGAATTGCACTGGTTTGATGAGTTCCAGTACGCAAAAAATACTGAGAAAGAGAGTACACATGTTTCCATTCAAAATTCAAACGCACCAGGCCATACTCGTACGAGCTGTGCAAGAAAGGGTTGCCTTTGCTAATCAGATGCTCGCAATGATTGATAGTGAAGGATTTGATTTTGGCTGAATCTGGTTTACAGATGAAGCACACTTCCACTTGAATGAATACGTGAATAAGCAGAACTGGCGATTTTGGGGTTCCGAAAAGCCATATTCGTGTGAAGCGAAATCCCTGTATTCTCCTAAAGTTACTGTGTGGGCTGCAGTGTGCAGCAGAGGCATTATTGGCCCTTTTGTCATTCGAGAAACGATCACTGGTGCACGTTACGTTGCAATTTTGGAACAATTTGTCGCCACACAGCAAGCGTTAGAGGATCGACCAGGTACTGAATGGTTTATGCAACGTGGAGCCCGATCACATCGGACCGAACAAGTGTTTCGCTTTCTTGTGGAATACTTCGGGAATCGAGTCATTGCTTTGGAATATCTCAAATTTACTGGTGCAGGCATAGATTGACCTCCATATTCGATCTCTGTGGCATGTGAATCCATTTCGATTGAGATACTACGAATTTCATTCTTCGTTTGCGCCACCTCTGTAGAGCCAATGTTGAACATTTTGAAAACATTTTGATGTGATTGTTTGCAAAGAGTGTTTTCATACGATTATTTCACTTATGTATGCTGATATGAGCTGTAGAGCGTACAGCGCCATCTGTTAGCAGCTTTTCTATTATTTCAAACTGCTGTATAAACTTCTTACAGCTTTCACAATAAACATACCGTTTACTGCATTCCTCTATCGATCTTTGTTTTCGAGATATTTAATTTTGAAATCAGGGAGGCCTTTTCTGGACACCCTGTATATAGATATTGCTTCAATATGTATCAGAGCTACTACACTGAAGATGATGCATTGAATTATAGCTGTGACATGACTGGGATTGGAACCCTTTATACTAAAACCTCAAATGTTCACATGTTTGTAGAGCTTATGGTACTTAACTACGGGGCCATCAATCCCTAAACTTACAAACTACTTAATACTAAGGACGGCACAAATATCCATGACCGACGGGGTATTCGAACGCCCGACCGTTGTGGCTGTGCAGACTGTGACTGACGCGCTGCAGAACGATCGGCCACAGCGGCCGGCCCTGCATACTACGCGGGCGGTCATGTCACACTAATAATTCAATGCCTGAACTTCAGTTTAATAGCTCTGATACATATTGAGGCAAAATATGTCGCTGTACTGTACAGTAATTTATTATTTGATATTTATTCGACTAAGAGTTCGAAATATCTGTCACACTCTGATTATGATATGGCATTGTAAAGTCGAGATTTATCAGTAGGAGACAAAAGTACCGCCCGTGCAGAACCAGTTGGGTCGTTGCCCACTCAGTGCCCTGCAGAGCCTCCTCGGCTGGGCAGCAGACTGCGGCCGCTAAAGCCCCTTGTCGCCGCCGGCCAGCCGGAAGGGCGGCAGGCGGCCTTGTTACCGCCGCGGCCAATACGACGTCTGGGATCCCCCGGGACTTGTCCGGCGGCAGAGGCACTGCACTGCACTGCGCTGCCCAGAGCCCGACCCGGCCTAACCGCGGCCTCGTGTGGCCTCCAGGCGGAACGGCGCGCCCGCCCTTTCTTTCCCTCGGCAATGGCCTCCCCTCCATCCACTGGCCGTCCCTCTGTCCAGCCGCGTGCAGCTATCTTTTGTGTTGTAGCAGGGAAGGAACGAGGCACAACGCCTTCACGGGAAATCAGGAAACCACGTATCTTACCTATTCGGAACGACGGATTAGAAAAAAGAAGGAAGGAAGTTTGGAGTTTAACGTCCCGTAGGACGGATTAGAAATCAGTCACCACGTACAAACGCCTAATAAGAGGGTCGGGACAAAGGTCATTGCAACTCTTTTTGGCCCACTTTAAGTTACTGTAGTAACACTAAAAGTGGGCCTTTGCGATCGTCTTTTGACAACTCGAAATTTAAATGAAAATAACGGCTTAATAATTCATCTGACACGAAAATTGAATAACTGAATTTGTAGAGGAGAAAATTCTCCACAACTTTGCGCTGTTATGTTTTTTTCATATCCCGTATCGTTTCAGAGATATTTGCAAAAATAACGGCGATTTCGGGATGTCTGTCTGTCCGTCTGTCTATCTGTCCGTAACCTGTTTCCTGTATTTCAGATGAACCATTCAACCGATCAGCACCAAATTTTACACACATAATTGTAGGCCGCCAGAGACCAGAACCTCCCTTTTTCAAATTTTTCGTACAAAAAATAGGGTAGTATTACCAAAAAAGCCGTTTGTAATAAAATTGTAATTGCAAACGAACCGTTCTTCTGACACGAAAATTGAATAACCTAATTGGTAGAGGGGAAAAAATCTCTACAACTTCGCTTTATTATGCTTTTTCCTTATCTTGCATCGTTGCAGAGATATTTGCAAAAATAACGGGGATTTAACGAAGTCTGTCTGGCTGTAACGTGTTCCCACTTTTTATGTCGAACGGTTCAACCGATCGGCACCACATATACAATTGTTGACTACCAGAGACCAGAACCTCGCTTTTTTTAAATATTTCAGACAAGAAATACGTTAGCAATACCAAAAAGAGCCGTTTGTAACGTAATTTTAATTGCGAATAAACTGTTCATCTGACGCGAAAAGTCAATAAACGAATTTATAGAGGAGAAAATTCTCTACAACTTTGTTCCGATATGTTTTTTTCATATATAGTATCGTTTGAGAGATATTTGCAAAGATAACAGAGTTTTGACACCTTTCATTGAATTAAGGGAAACCAGCCGTTCGCCGATGTCACGTGACATTCCTCGCCCAGAACTCTCTGTGGCATACGCCATCTTACGTTGCGTATTTGATGATTTTCTTATTTTAACTTACACGTTGTCATTTCATAGCAATGGTGCACTGAAGAATTAACAAAAACACGTCGCCCTTCCTACGATAAATGATAATCTAGTGTCTATAAGTGCCATATTAGCATCAGCTAACAACCACCATCAGTAGAATAACATTAGAGAACAGAACTTGCAACTGTCGGCTGTAGCTGCCGGGCGCCGTGGCTCAGCGCGCGCGGTCAGAGAGCTCTACGCCATCTGTAAAAAAATCTGAGCCAAGGACTCATCGAACAAGAACGAACAAAGACGATCGGCGTCCGCGACGAAGAGAACAACCCAAAGACCAAAAAAAAAAAAAAAAAAAAGCGTAGTGGGCAGTGCGTTGGATTGTGACGCCGAAGGTCAGTGGTTCGAAATCCGCTGCTTCCTTAATTTCTTTTTTTTTCCTAAAATGTTTTCAGACACTCTTATTAATTAATTTTTTATTGTTTAGATTTTTATTTTGGTCCCAAATGTCTGCAAAAACTTATAAAACTACAAATTTAAAGTTGGCCGTAAAACACGACAGTGCGATTTTTTTTTTTCCTTGTCGAATACAAGTCCGGTTGGAAAATGTTACCTATACAGATGAAAGGACAAGGCGTCAACTACATTTGTGGACAATGAATAAGACTGAAATATCGTAGCACACTAATTTATTATGGTAGTATACAGAGCAATATAGCCTTCACGGTGCAAGCAAAAGAATGACAACAGAGTATACATACAAATGATATGAGAAACCTGGGCCTACAAAACCATGCTACTGTCACCACACGCTGCCAACAATGTGGGAGATGGGAGAACATTGCTAATGCTGAGCGCGAATAGGTGACCCGATTCAGATATATAGTGCGGCAAATGCTGAGGCAAATGGTATTCAGTGCGTCACACATCGTTGACAGCTTGTTGTCAGTAGCAGGGGACTACTTTGAGGGTCTTGAAACCCACGTTTGTCATGTCACGTGTATGTGTACGTTGTTGTCATTCTTTTGCACAGTGAAGGCAATATTGCCCTGTAAACTACTGTAATAAATTAGTGTGTTGTGGTATTTCAGTGCTATTCATTGTCCACACACACAGTGAACACCTTGTACTTTCGTCTGTATGTGTCACATTTTCCAACCGGACTGGTACCTACAAGAAATAAATTGGTTGCCATGATTTGTGCGCCGACACCTGTAGTTTACTGACACCAAAATTTTACAGATATGTGAAAGAGCACTGAGAATAGTGCTAAGATTGAAGAATACAAGTAGAAAGAATGATCAATTCATTCTCCTAAGTGGATTACATAATCTTCATAGCAGAGACAGAACAAGATCTGGTCCATATGACTAGAGCGTTCATAGAAGAGGTAATGAGAACAGATGTAAAGTTGATTATGGACAAGACCAAGTACCTTGTAGTGAGTAAAGAAAATGACAAACTCCTAAAGGTGGATAACAAAGACTTTGAAATGATAAACGACTTTAAATATCTTGGGGTAATACTCAATGAACGGAAAAAAGGTAGCTCAGGAAATTATCCCACAACTTTAAGCAGGAAACAGGCCAAAACTTTTCCTGGACCAACAACGACAACCAGTAATCCTTTATGCAGCAGAGACCAGGAACAGAACCCAGAGGAAGAAAAGTAACTCCCAATATCAGACTTTTCTATCCTAGATTCTTCGGCAAGCGATGACTAGAAACGCATGGAGCAGGAGAAATGACGGTGAATTATAGGAATTGCGCAAATCATTCGACAAAGTGGTAGTGCCCATGAGAGAAGACTGAAATGTAATGGGCACGTAATGCGTCGAGAAAGCCATATCACCAGGCAAGTCGAGGAAGAAGACATTAGAGGCAAACGATACAGGTGAAATCATGACTGAAATGGAGTGATGGGGTATGAGTACGCTGGTGCTATCAATACATTGATAGAGGACGTTAGATGGGGGTGATTAGTAAGGCCAAAATCCAACTACAGTGTACGATTATTACACTTCTGTCTAGCTGAAAAATGTAAGATATGAAACAAAATGGATTTATACTTTACATGTTGGAGATTTAAAATTCAGACTAGAAGAAAATAAAAGCTATAGAGGCGTTGCTACAGAAGAGAGCTGACGATTGGATGACAAGAGAAATTCGAGAAAAATAAATTATGGCACAAATTTACCTATGCGAGAGACTGAATGATAGGTTCTTTACAAATTTATGAAAATTCATCGTAATGATGGTTTAGGATCACCGACTGGGAGTATTTCGGAAAACAATTTATTTTGTCCGTAGCAGTTGGTCAATTTTGAAGTCAGTGGCTGTATCACTATCCCCTGTGTCCTTTCCCTGTTTGAAAGAGAGAGCAGTTTAACTTGGGTATTTATATCTTCATGGGTAATTATACAAGGTACAGTGTAGTGTGGGCTGTATTTAGCAGAAGGGAGATTTCCTGGTAGCAAAGATATTGCATTTGGCTTGGGGTTGAGCAAAGGTGTTCGCATGCTTTGGCGAGCAGTTGATCTCAGGCAGAAGGTGGCCAGTAAGCAAGCAGATTCAACGTACCCACTTGTCCGCCAAAGATAGCGCGTCTTCTCGAGGAAGTTGAAACCGGGAACTGTTAGCAAGTTAGGAAGCGATTTTACGAGAGTTGGCGAAACCATGGACCTGGCTGGCTCGATTTGTGTGGCAATGGCTGCACAATTTCTGCAATTTGTAGTAAAAATGTTTCAAATTTGATCTCTTTAATGTCTTAAAATAATTTGCGGATGGCTTTATTTGTGGTGATAGCAGGCAGAGAGGCTAGAGTCAATTGTTTATTAAAATTTCATAGAAAACTTACACGCACTAGCGTGCTTGTTTAGTTAATCTCTTCATTTAGTGTGGAGATTAAGAGTTTCTCTAGACAATGTAGTAGTACATCGAGCCATTCTGGTGGAGATACAAAGACGAGGGCGATGTGTTTTGCCACCCACGTGGAACAACGAAGTGTAGCGAAAGATAAATGATGTGCTTGCTCCTTTGGAGCGTGCACCATTTCATGAACTATAATGAATAATGATGCGCCTCTTGTGAGTTTACCACCAATGTGGCTCGTCTGTAAACAAACCAGTGAAATTTAATCAGTTTAATATGTCGCCTTATTGACCACCCTCCCAAGGTAGTGCACTTATTTGAAACTAGCTGAAAACCCGACGTTGCCCAGGTATTTATTTATTTAGTCGAGCCTTGAGTTAGCACTTTTCTTATCCACTCTATGTCTGTCCATCTTCTTTTTTCTAAAAACATGTTACATTTATTAGAGATTATATAATAAATCACACGTAAAAAATTCACTCGTTACAAAAATTTCAATCACGAAATTCAACAATAATGATTGTAATAATATTAAAGATCGATCACTCGACGTAATGCGCGAAACGACAAACAGATTTTTTTAATGAGATGTAATAAAAGAAATCTCTTTTTTACTGCTTTATTTATTATATTTTCTTATTCGTATGCTTACAGAGAAAGAGCTGAAGACATTGTAGCACGCATAGACCAAAGATATGGTCCGTGGCATCACGTTTCGCTGTATGTAACCTCCTTGCTATAGAGTCGCAAACGTCATCACTGGCCTTCAATTCCGAATGTTTTTTAATAATTTGACGACTTTCAACCACCATATCTTCCACCCTCTTATAGCTATCGGCATGGAACTGCTATGGTGTACAACCGGAGACTTCGGACAACAATTACACACAGACCATTGGTTTGCGTTCTGTAGTTTTCGTTGCAGAGCGAAATATTAACATACACACACGTAGAATTTTATATACACCGATAACTTTCCATCCCAATATACTCCACACTTTTTTCTTCAAGCAACAATGCAACCATTAAAACCATTTTCAAAGAGTAATTATTGTTCCGCATTTCGCGTTATAGTCTTCAAATTACTAAATATCTATCAGATCGCTATAAAATCGAGCCTAAAACGTTGCTGAGGTATAAATTAGTAACTGTACAAATATTTAAGTCTCTGCGTCTTATCTTTCGGACGTGATAATCGTACACTGAACAGACATTCACATTAATATATGTAGATAAATAGCTATCCGATCACCATAAAATAGTGCCTAGAGCCTTCCCCGGGTAGACATTAGTAACTGTACAAATTTTTAGCTCTTTATGTCTTGTGGTTCAGATGTGATAAACGTACACCGAACAGACATTCACATTTATAGATATAGATTATATTGTTTTAATTAATAATTCTAAATATTTCTGGTCAATGTAGTGAGTTGTATCGTGAAGCATGACAACGTTTAGATTGTGTGTGTGAGTGGCGGCATGTGTAACGGAAAATCTGCCCTCCCTTTCCCAGTAGTTGCACAGAATTCTTTTAAATATTCATTGAGATGTTTTCTTTCAGTAAGAGACTTATATTTTTACTAGCTAAATTTTTAGGCATACACTTTACCATCCCCCCCCTGCTGCAGTGCTTTACAAATGTTTTCAAAAATGTTCAAATGTTTGTATAGCATATGGGACTTAACTACGGGGTCATCAGTCCCTAAACTTACAAACTACCTACAAACTAGCTAATACTACGGACGGCACAAACATCCATACCCGAGGGGGGATTCGAACCCCCAACCGTAGTGGCCGTGCAGACCGTGACTGGAGTGCCTCAGTCCCCTCGGCCACCGTGGCCGGCTTGTTTTTTGTTAAGTAAATTAGCTTTTGTTAAATATTAATATCCAAGGTTTCGAGTATGTTAATTATGAGATCCCAGCCTCCTATCCTCTTTATTATGCTGGCAAGAAAAGATCTATTGCAACTAATTACCAAAAAAATCGTAACTTTTGGGTAGCACATTCCCCGAGCGGTAAACATCGACGTATCCTTTCCCCTTGAGCAAGCATATTGGTTTCATTTACAATAAAATTAGCGCTATAAGGTTGCGACATAATTCGCTATTACAATGAATCTTGGGCGTAATAACAGAGTGTTTCTAGTCAATGAGGATAAAGCCTACAGTAATGCCGAGCCTATTTCATGTAGCACGCATGGAAGCCCTGGCTGTCAAAACGACAAAGCTCGGGTAGGCGCACATCCAAAAGAAATGAGGTAAAATTGAGGATAATAATTTTTTTTTAAACAATTAGGAGGGAAAAAATATAGATATGCGTACGTCACAGTGTGTAATCGGACACTGACGCTTTTGCTTTATTTGCCCTTAAACTAAATACTGTTCTGAAGGGTCGTTAATTGTTCTTCAAAACCTTCTTTATATAGACGGGCATGACTCCTAAATCTTGGTACTTAGCTTCATCTGAAACATAGATTTCAGATGCTTTCCTTCGTATCTTTAAATCCATTCTTATGAGTGTAGCTACATATTGTGCAGAATGATGGCAGCTGATAAGAGGCACACAGAAAGAGACAGAGAAAGAGAGGCTAGTGACTCTGGAAATGAACTTTTCTAAAAGCGGTTTGGCATTACGAGGACGTACCATGTGAGAGTTAATGAGAACTAGCATGAACCCAATCGAAACGAAATTTCTATTGTGTCCGGATATCTAGAAAGGGAGGAAAACGACAGGCGACCAAACAGACTTTTAAAATGGGGTCGGCCAGGGAGGAGTAAGGGATGACGACCCTCAGGAATCTGCTGATAAGATTGGAAACTTAGATACAGCTGCAGGCGTGAATAACACTAGTCATATGTTAACCATTTCCTCCAACGTCACTCTGACAGAAATATGTCCAGAAGCCGAATTCAATCCCGGATTTCCTGCTTTTCACGAGCGGTTGCATTAACCGTTATTGTATCCGCCTACGACTCAGGTATCTATCCAGACTTCCATATGCCACACTTCAGTAGTAGACATGGGTAGTGCACAGTGTGCAGGATATGGAAGCTTGGCCTAGCTAGAATCGATCTCAAACGAGATCCGTAGTCTTTGATGGTGACTTATCCATCAGTGTATGCTTGCCTGGACTTTTGTTTTAACTGGAATTCCTCCATCGCGTTTCGACTATGGGTCACAAAGCAACACTTAAATTCCCTGTGGACTTGTAAGAGACAAGGAACAACTTTGACCTCTAACGGTTGGAAATACACGAAACCATGCTTCAACTAACATTCTGTCAGAAATATCATTTACATGCAGAACGTTGCATTCTTGAGCAAGTGACATTTTAATAAAATGAAACAAAAGACTTGCAGTTGGGCTCGTGCTCAGTTTCGTTGGTGGGGCCCACACAAGAAGGTAGTACCCAGTATAATGGAATCAGTCTGAAGTGTTCATTATATAACCTCTATTTATATAACACCATTTAAACACATTCAAAAGATATTAAATACTGTAGCTAATAAAAACTTATACAAATATACGAAAAATATTCTTATTTTATTATTATTATTATTATTATTATTATTATAATTTTTTATTCATTTTTATTTTTTTATATTTTCTATTCATTCGTTTATTTATTTATTTTTGTTGGGGTGCTGGGGTTTATGTGTGTGTAATATTGTAGTTGGTCTGATCCACCAGCTCCGCTGGTTTTTCGTATACTTTTGTGGGTGTCTGAGTTTATGCTGTGGTGATACAAATTATTGAAGACCTTGGAGAGCTTCGATTCGAACAGAAATTCACCACCTTTTCTCGTGGTCAAATTCGTACTTTTTCTAGTTGTGCTACTGTGTGCGGATTGTGATGTCAAAATCAAAATGAACTGTGGAAGGACGTATATGACTTCTTTCCCATTGGGAATGCACCAGAGAGACAACAGGAACATTACTGGCTTTTGCCTTACGACCAAGGTAATAACTCCGGGAAAAATCTTTGCTAGGAGGTTTCGTGTGTATTTTAACTTACTAGCACGTTACCTAATGAGGTCTGTATAATGACAGGTTATTTATACAGTAAATGTGCACGTCTGCTCTTCTGACCGGCAAACTTGTCAATTACTCTGTCGTTGAAGTTTGGAATATCCGATTTCCTCCTTGTGAATGAAACAACAAAATGTTCAAATGTTTGTAGAGCTTATGGGACTTAACTACGGGGTCATCACTCCCTAAACTTACAAACTACTTATGAACTAGCTAACACTAAGGACGACACAAATATCCATGCCCGAGGGGGGATTCTAACCCCCGACCGTAGTGGCCGTGCTGAAAGTGGCTGGAACGCCTCAGTCACCTCGGCCACCGCGGCCGGCGAAATCTCCCGCTCTCACTGAGGCGCTCCAGTCACGGTCTGCACGGCCACTACGGTCGGGGGTTCGAATCCCCCCTCGGGCATGGATATTTGTGCCGTCCTTAGTTGTAAGTAGTTCATAAGTAGTTTGTAAGTTTAGGGACTGATGACCCCTTAGTTCAGTCCCATAGACTCTGCAAATATTTGAACATTTTTTGAAATTTTTATTTGCATAACTGACACTCTACAGTTTCTCCGCTACCAGTTATAAAAAGAAACTGACTTATTATTGCTGTTAAAATTACACTTCCGTTTTGGCATGATGAAACAGTGACTGTACAGATTGACAACACTCACATATCCACTATAATGTCTTCAGACTCATCACCACAACCATTTGTTGAAAGTAAAACGCAGTTGATTTACACAGCCCTTCTGTACTTGTAACTGTGCCTGAGTTCAGACATCGAATTGATTTTACAGTGCTTACGAGAGTGCATTAAGCTTCAGCATCCGTAGTGACAAAGATGTAATTGAAGATTAAATTCTCAGTAACTAACATAATAATTTTCAAAATGAAATTAAAATACTTAAAAATGCACAAACATGAATCGATACTCTCCATGCGAACCGAGTCGAGGCTTAATATCTTTAAAAAAGCTTCTATTACGGAGTTGTAACTGTTCATTTAGAATAAGTCCGTCATTGCGAGTAAAATGTTTAAATATTTGCAATATATCTTGAGCACATCTAATCTGTCGCCTTTCTTTTCGGTATGGAAAATGTTCAGGTCATGAGTGCCTTTAGGTGCGTGGCCTATAATGAGAAGATTGTCAGCAAAAGACGAATTCTGGGGGCTAGCGCCATTCTTTCTCAAAAGATGTACTTTGAACCTGATTTTAAAAGCACGTCCCGTTTCAACTATGCAGTAGGAAGACCAAGCATCGCAAATAATTTTGTAAACGCCAGATTTATCTCAGGAAGAAAAGGTTGATATTAAATTTTGAATGAAATTTTTCTTCAAATTGTTGTTGGTCAGGAAGGCAACGTTGCAATTATACGTTTTACGAAGAAGTCGTTGAATCTGATAGGAGACGGGCTCCAGAAAGGGAATGGAGAAATATTTCTTCTCATTACAGGTCACGCACCTAAAGGCACTCATGACCTGAACATTTTGCATACCTAAATGAATGGCCACAGATTGGACGTGCTAGAAGAATTGCAAATATTTAACGATTTTCTCGCAATGACGAGACTTATTCTAAATGAACAGTTACAAGTCCACAATAGGAGTTTTTTCAACGGTATTAAGTCGTTACTCAGTCTTTGGTGGTGTACTTCGTGCAGTGTCCGAAATATTTCTTCTGACTTGATCCAAAAATTTTTATTCCAAAAGCCTATTTTTAACTGTATTGATTATTACAATTATGTTACTCGTTAATTCTCTCTACTAATATTTAATTGTAAGCCATATCTCATGTCAAACATAGCTTCTTGTAGGAATTATTTTCTCAGTACTGTTTCTCTATGTACAGTAGCCTAGTTGTAACTGCGTCAACTAGATGGCACTACTTAGATAACGGCTATCTGCTCACAACTCCACTTAGCACACGCCAGTCTGTAGCCTCCGTGCAGGCGTGCAGCTCATACTGGCTAGCTCTTTCTAAAACACTTGTTTCAAACATTGTGACGTAAGATTCACAGCTGTGCTGTAACTTTTATTATGTGACTTGTTTTAATTTATAATTTCTGATGGAGGCTTTTGTGTCTCGTTACCACCGGTCGGTAGTGTGATCCAATACGATGTGAGATTACTGCGTCCAGACTGTACGAAGAGGCATCCACTGCTAGCACTACAGGCTTCTGTGGGTCAAAGGGTATCAAACATGCATCACTGAGTAGTGCAGATTTTAATTTGTCAAAGGCAACCTTGCAATCTTTAGACCATACAAAAGGAACATTCTTCCTACGTAAGTGATGCAATGGAGCTGTAATCTGAGAGGCATTCGGAATAAATCTGAAATAATAGTTAAGCTTTCCCATTACTGCTTGCAATTCGTGCACATTCCTAGAAGGCAAGTCTTTGATTGCTCGAAGATGTTAATGTAAGGGATGGATTCCTTGTGCATTTATCACATAGCCTAGGTACTCTAATTCAGTTTGAAAAAAAGAGTACTTTGCTTTATTACAACCTAGACCTGCTGCAGTCAACACTTTGAAAAGGCACTCCAGGTTTGATAAATGTTCTTCAACTGTGCGCTCTGAGACCACAATATCATCAGCACGGTACAGAAACTGTCAGCTGTTCCAAAAAACGCTAAAAAATAGCGGGGTCGGAAGAACCGCCAAAGGGTCGGCGTTGAAATTGAAAAAGGCCCATGTGAGTATCAATGACGAAAAACTTTTTTGACTCGTCATCAAGCGGAATCTGTAAGTATGCCTCTGCTAAATCAATCTTAAAAAGGAAGAGAGACTGTCCTAATTTGTCCATCAGTTCCTCAGGTCTGGGCAGGGGGTAAGTGTCCACAATTGTTTGACTGTTCTCTGTTGATTTAAAGTCCGCACAGAAACGAAGTTTTCCAGATGTCTTGGTTATAATTACTAAAGGTGAGGCCCGCTGACTCACAGAAACAGGAGAAATCACCCCACTATTCTGCCAACGTTTAAGTTCCGCAGCAACTTTATCACGAATTGCGATAGGCACTGGTCGAGCTTTACGAAATTTTGGTACTGCAGATTCTTTTAAAGTTACATGTGCCACGAAGTCTTTTTCGCAACCTAGTTCCGGCGAAAACAAGTCACTGTATTTTTCACACAATGCATTGATTTTGTCCTGAGGCACTACTGACGAAAATTGAAGGACATCTCTTTGAATGGATAGGCCAAACAAATCAAATGCATGTTCTGTGTAGATTTGGCCTGAAGAACAACAAAAGCAACTGTTTTTGTTACACCTTGAAAAGAGGCGGGCAGGCTACACGTTCCTAGCACAGGGATATTTTGTCCTGTGTAGGCTGTTAGCACTTGCTGAGACGGCGGCAATTTTGGCGAACCGAGAAGTTCATAAGTATCTTTATTTATTAACGTGACAGCGGAACCAGTGTCGAGCTGAAATTGCACAGTCTTATTTTCTATGGAGAGAGTCACAAAATGTTTGTGCTTCTGGCGCACGACAGGTGCGCAAATGATACAGCTTGTTTGCTGCGCTTGCGCATGTGCGGGCTGCGTGAGGTAGGAAGCGGCGCAGAATTGGCACATAGATTAATATCACTGTCCCTAGATGGCACTACTGCCGGATCGGCGTCCGCGCAATGCAAGGCTACTGCACTAAAATTACTTTGAGTATCTACATCAAGTCTACTGTCACTAGCTACACGGTACGGGGCATTATTACTACGAGAAGTTGCAGAAGGCACTAGGTTCACTACAGGATTGCACTGTACATTGTCATTTTGTTTGCCCTGAACCCTTTTCCGTTGCACAGTTTTATGCGCTTGACGATGCTTGCTACGTGGTGCACTACATAGTTTTGCACTAGGCGCAGAAGAACTTTCTTGCTTTTGAGAATCAAGAGAAATACTGTCCAAATCCACGGCGTGTATGACATTCACAGAATGAATTGTTCTCGCACTCTGCGAAGCACTGTTCCTAACGCCATCGTTCTTTGAAATTTTGTTTTGCATACACATTGTTTGTAGATGTCCTGATTTGCCACATTGATAACAGGTTGCGTTGCGACTAGGGCAATGTGCACGTTTGTGGCGAGATCCACACTGGGGGCAAGACTCACGAACATTTTTCTGAAAAGAGCGTTGGTGCCCGTTATTCACATTACTTTGTCTAACACGACGTGGCGACCTTTGTGTCGCACTTTTACACTGGCTACTGTTCACCGACTGTCCAGCAAACCTGTAAAAAAATAAAAATCACAACTAGACTGAAAACTGCGACTAGGAAAGCGTTCGTTGCGGCGCACTGAGTTAACACTGTGGCTTTGCATTTCTACATCTGCTAAGTCAAAGGTATCAGTAAGCTGCAGTACACTGTCTAATGAATGGGTCAGACTGTTTTATTATTGCTGCACTAATTCTGGGGTTGTGAATGTTCTGTGTGATAGCGTCCCTCAACATCACGTCACTATAAGAAAGTCCACACGAGCAAGTAAAATTACATTTGTGGGTTAAGCCCTTCAACTCCGTAATCCATTGCATGTGGGTTTGGTCTGGTGATTATTTTAGTCTGAGAAATCGGTACCGCGCCGCAGCTACGAGAACTATTCTCTCGTAATGAGCGTTCAGTGCATCTACAATTTGATCAAATTCTAGATCACGAAGAGATGCGTGGGGGAAAAGTTTCACCGAGCTGACTGTGGCGCATCAGTCATGGTCTGCACGGCCACTACGGTCGGGGGTTCGAATCCCTCCTCGGGCATGGATATTTGTGCCATCCTTAGTAGTACCTAGTTCATAAGTAGTTTGTAAGTTTAGGGACTGATAACCATTTAGTTGAGTCCCATGAGCTTTACAAACATTTGAACATTATTGAAAAGTTTCTGCAGTAATACGAAGGTTTTAGTGCCCACAATCGATAAGAAAAGGAGTTTGACAGTCTGACCTGTAAGATGGTGAGCTGCAACGAGTTCTTCAAATTGTGCGAAGTAGTCTCTCCATTCTTCCTCACGTTCGTTGTACTGGCGAAACGTAGGAAGCGGTGTGGCGGCAGATGTGGCCGGCTAAAGCGGCGGTGCCGGCCGCTGTGGCCGAGGGGACTGAGGCGCTCCAGTCATGGTCTGCACGGCCACTACGGTCGGGGGTTCAAATCCCCCTTTGGGCATGGATATTTGTGCCGTCCTTAGGATTAGCTAGTTCATAAGTAGTTTGTAAGTTTAGGGACTAATGACCCCGTAGTTAAGTCCCATAAGCTATATAAACATTTGAACATTTTTTTTGAAGCGGCGGCTGGTTTTGAGCTGCTTGTGCCGTCAACTGGGACACCGCCTGGAGTATTTGCGTGTATTGCGCCGTCTGTAACTGAATAATTTCCATCAAGTTTGGGTTTGGGGTAGTGGCCATGCTGACCGATTAGGCGCCGCACATACAAGAAACTTATAACAAAACACAAATGCAATGTGAAAGAGGACGCACTGCAACAAAAAAGTCCACAAAATACGTAACAGAATATGTTCCCCCAAAAATCTTATCATAAGGGTGGGCGGGCGGGAGCAATTTCTGCGTGCTCCGACTGCTGCTGTCTGGCTGCTGCAAGCGGGCTGGTCCAAGGTTCGTCTATCACTCCTCGTCGCCACTTTTGTGTGCCAGCATCGTCGCCACTTTTGTGTCTCGTTACCCCCGGTTGTCCTGGGTGTCGGTTGCCGAGTAGAGAGAGACCGACACAGGAAAATAGGATTCACGCTTGTGCAGGTACGGAGGTGACCAGCCAGTGGGACAGCAGAAACTAGAAACTCTAGACTAAATTGGAAGAAGTTGTATATTTCGTAGAAATAAGATAATACTTATCTTTTTCATAGTTCTTGACTGCAGAATGCTGATACATAGTTTAGATAGAGGCCTGCCTACTGATGATTCCTAGTGCCTACCCGATAGCCAAGTCTTAACTGCTGCCTATCTGATTCCCAAGGGGACGATACAGTTCAGTGGTGGCCGCGAGCAGGGTTACAGCAGAGGGCGCTCGTGGCTGACGTCGTAAGAACGTCGCGCCGTGCGTGCATGGCGGCGTGTGGCGAAAGTACGTGGCGTGCACTTTAGACTTGTGCGACACCACAAAGGTAATCGTAGTTATTGCCGAAAACAGGTTAAATAATTTTGATTTCTTCACCGAGGGATGCCTTTTTTACCTTTCACTTAAAATATGTGTGTAAATAAAGAAAAGAGCTGAATGTCCCCAGGAAGTGCTGTCTACCATCCCACTTCCTCCGCAGCAAAGAATTGAGAACAATGCCAAGTAAACATACTGCCACCATTACTCATATTCAACAAAGTTAGCGTTTCTAGTAAAATTTTATTTTCTGCAGAAAAACTACCAGAAAAATGAAAAGTTTTTTGAAAGTTGTTGTGACAGTCAACAGTCCAGCCTGGTCTTTCATTATAAACAGAGGCAGAAGTTGATGCTAGTGTGTCACAAATAAGAGGTTAGAAAGTTAAATAGTGGCAACACTTCTGTGGAGACGATATGCAATGGAATTTACTATTGTCGCTGACAGCACAAGTTGTTGACATACCAACCTGACCTCAAAGCAATTTGACTCACCCCTCCTACAACACCGGTGTGCACACAATCGAGGGAAACACTGTCACCTGTAAGCGAGCGATCTAACGTAACGGTGACACTACGTTTTCGAAATAGGGATAATAGAGTTGGAGCAAGATTCAATGTTCCAGAGGTCTTACAGCACGAGAATGTCATCAAGGTCTTCAAGATACGCGTGGAGAATTATCATTGCCAGACAGCATTCGCTTCAGAGCTGCTCAGAGGTTCGACAAGCAGTAGACCACTCCATTCGCATCATCAACAGAACGGGCTCTGCTAACGGTATACTACGCCTTCCATATCGATGGCAACGGCTGTTACACAACACTGGAGACTACTTTGAAGGGTTATAAACATGTAACGCTTTTGTATCGGTTGTGTGTAAATAGTTGTCACTATTTAAGTTCAAACCCTCATAAATCAACTTGCCTTCAGAGAATAATTCAGGACATCAGTTTCCATGTGTTCCTCTTTCTGTTAGTAGAAGGATTCATGGACGTAATTTATGAGTACTTGTTTAGTGAACATGACGATTTATGTTCAGAGCAAGCGTTTAAATCGACTTACCAAGACTATAACTAATGTGAAGTGTTCCAGAAAGATTACTTGCGGCTTAAGGGGCGAAGAGGAAGTTGTTTACAAGTAGGCTGTACTGCATGCTTGAATGTTGAAATAGGTGTGTGACATGCTCCGAGGCCCAAGGCGTGTTATTCATTGCAGCAACAAATGGAAGATAGTTGTCAGTATTATTGGAGCTGAACATTGCCTGTTATTCGATTTGCAATACAAGGATGGATTTTATGTGCTACAGAATTTTAGAATGGGTGCAGTTCTGCGTAAGTACATCACAGTGCATCAAATCCGAAAATGACTTGCTGCAAATACAGTCAAATTTAGTGACAAGTGAGACTCGAAAGTTTCATCACACAATCTCTGTATGATTACTGTCATTGCTTTGAAAATTATACGAAATGGAAGATACCAGCAGTGACATGAATAGTGGTGTCATAATATTCTGTCAACCACAAAATGAACACATCATAATTTACTGTTTCAGGCTGAGTATGAGGAAACAGCTTACAAGATGTATATAAACTGAAGTGCCTTACCACAAGAATGAAATGTATAGAATGCATCACCATACAGATTGTAAGCCGTAAAATTGTGCTGCAGTTAATTTACATAGCCCTTCTATTCTTCTATTTGTACAGCACAACTGTACTTATAACTGTGGCTGAGTTCAGCAATCGTGTTGATTTCAAGTGCTTACGAGAGTGTAGCCATAAGCTGCATCATCTGTTGTGACAGACATAAAGAGGTAATGGAAGATTAAATTCCTAGTATCTATCACAATAAATTTCAAAATGAAATTCAAATACTTAAAAATTTACACACTCGTCTGTCTGTTGAAAAACACCCCGACTGCACCAGTGTTGTTATATTATTCACAAGGCTACGTATATATACTTTACAAAAATGCCTAACAAGTGTGTTATATATATGCATTTTTTTTACAAACAAATAAACACTTCTAAGTTGGAGACGTACAGTTATTCAAGACTAATCAAGATACTGTCCAGACATCTGCCAGAAATCTTCAAACTTCAATCTGTCAACAAGTCTTCAAGCACTGCAATGCACTGTCTACAATTGAGGGCCATGTCCTGCATAGAGCAACACTGTGTCCTGAATAAATTGTACACTGCTGGATGCACACTGTCCTGATTGAGTTAACTCTGTCTACTGGATCGATGAACACTGTCTTCTACATCCAAGCATTCTTTTACAAGCGCAATCTGCCTACTATGTAATTGTGATTCTACCTATGAAGTTTGATACGTGTCATAGTGTTAATAATCCACGTCCTCTTACAGGATTGTAGGTATTGGTATTTCCAACTGTGTTATGATGGTCGTATCGATAGTGATGTAGTTATGTTCAATGTTATCAGAATCTGCGAAAACTACAGGATATGAATTCATGTCAGCCGCGGTGGAGTAGCCGAGTGATCTAAGGAGTCTCGCTGCGGAGCGCGCGGTTGCTCGCCGTGTAGGTTCGAGTCCTTCCTGGGGCATGGGTTTGTGTGTTTGTTCTTAGGTTCGTTTACCTAGGTTTAAGTAGTTTGTAAGCTACGGACTGACGACCACGCAGTTTGGTCCGATACATTTACAAACATTTGAACATTTGAATTCATGTCACCTACAGTTACACTTCAGCATACATTGATGTCACAGCTATCCAGCAGAGATATTCTGTGTCCACACTATTTACTCCTGAAAGCACAGCACACTAGGAGAGTGTTTGAACAATATTATGTTCACTCACAAATAATATATGTGTGTGTAAGGACTGACTACAGCATACTATGGTCCTCCTGCAGCCAGAAAGATCCTGAAACCTCTCTGCCATTGAGCACTTGTGGAATGACATTGATAGGGGCTCATGTTTCATTACCAGCCCACTTATTCCGTAGGGGCATCTGCAAAGACAATTTCCTTATGGGAGTAGCCAATCCATACTGAACCACATAAAGGCATACAATTGGACCAGCGTGGCCACGACTACCTACTGATCTAGTGCCAAATTTTCTGTTGTAACTGGCAATGGCATCATCTCTTTATCTCTTTCATTCCATATTATAACCAGTTTAGTAAATTCACATGTTCTTGCATTATATTCAGTTTGATTTAGTTTCATTCTATCCTACTCAGTGCATTTATTTTTTTTTTTTTTTGCAGTGTTCCTTAAACAAGATTTTTGCACTGCTGATTGGAGTCACTGTATAGTCACTGTATAATGTATAATTTCTTTGTTTATTTCTATTAATGTGTCACTTACAGCAGAATGTAACTTTTGCATGTCATTGCCAGAGACCACTGTTATTTGACAATTTTATGTTACTCTAAGCATTTCATACGTGTCACAGAATTTGAGGTCAAAAGTGTCCCTTGTCAGACGACAAGTAGGGACAAATCGATGTTAACTTTTCTATTGAAAACAAAATACTCATTGCCTGCTTTGATGATTAAGCACGTCCGTTCATGATATCTACCAGTAAATTTCGTGTTGTATGAGGATGTCAGATACTTTTCATTAGATAGTGTTCTGTGTGGGCCTATGTAGTAACCATGCTGGCTGCTCGTCCTGCATCACCTGTTGCATCCTCTATTCATATTGCGTCTCCACCTTCTGTTTCCCTTGCATTTTATTCTGTTCCATCACTTTCTATGCTCCTCCTCTTTTCCCTCCATCAGTCCATACACTTTCACTCATCATAGCTACTCAAAATTAATAAATTAAAAGTAGAAGATGATGTTGAGTTTTTCGAAAATACTGCCAAATCACCAAAAGGTTGATTGAAATAAAGGCTCAACAAATAAAATAATTCACAGGCATCATTACAATGATGGTTTCATGTTCACTGATAACAACACCATCAATGGAGCACTTATGGCATTGTAGCTAGCTGTGTGTTGCAGCAAATACAATCATACATGAAATTGAAATTCACAGAATGTAGTTAGTATTGTCTGTTACTTCTAATAGAGAAACTGATCAGTACACAGGTATAAGTTTTCAGCACTTCACTTTTCGATGGTTATTTATTATGTACTAGCAATCTGCCTCATTTTCGCACATGTAGCAGACAATAATTAAACGAACTTTTTCTTCAGCTGCATTGATGCATCGAGCATGTTTGTATTTTTGAAAGGAACCTCATGTTCATTCTAAACATTTTTAAACAATACTGACATTGTCACATGTATGGTAATATTCATAATTACACAATACATAGTGTTTCCTAAGATTAATCATTGCTATCTTTCGGGGAATTTGGCACACCACACTCACCCATTGTCGCGTACCTTAATGAATTATTCACCTAAAACTCCCTTATAAATGACACAATCTATTGGTGAAACTGCATGAAAATCCGTTCAGTAGTTTGTGAGTATATAGACGACAGACAGAGAGGCAGACATTGTATTATAATGTGTGTTTGCTACAATACATATTACAAAACATTATGTCTTAATTCGAAACCTAATAAGCAACATATTATGAAACAATAAACTAATTTTGACGTGTATAATAAAGTTCATAAGTCACAGAATATATAGCTATTCCCAATAGTATTCATCCCCCATACTTCGTGGATGATTCGACGCAACAGTAATTCACTACCATGCACCTCAATAGATTGTATACCTTTCTCATGGATTACACTGCGCATTAGTGAAGCTGTTTGGTTTCAGTGGTTTTCGGGCTTATTGTTGATGGACAGACAAATGCAGCATGAACAATTTTTTTACAATATGTATCGATTATAATGATAACAGTTGGAGGTTTTAATGAATAGAGAGACCATTATGTAGGCGCTACACATAGACACGAAAATATGTGCTCCTTTTTATCACTATTAATTTTCAATTACAAGTTTAATTGGAACTCCTCCATAATCTATACCTATAAATGTGAATGTCTGTTCGGTGTATGTTTATCACGTCTGAACCACAAGACATAAAGAGCTAAAATTTGTACAGTTACTAACGTCTACCTGGGCACGGCTTTAAGCAGGGTTTTATGGCGATCAGATAGCTATTTATCTATATAAATTAATGTGAATGTCTGTTCGGTGTACGCTTATCACGTCCGAATGACAAGACGCAGAGACTTAAATATTTGTACAGTTACTAATTTATATCTGAGGAAGGTTTTAGGCACGGTTTTATAGCGATCTGATAAATATTTAGTAATTTGAAGAATATAATGGGAAATGCAGAAAAATAATTACTCTTTGAAAATTATATTTACTGTTCGAAAATGGTTTTATTGGTGGCATTGTTGATAATGATGAAAGGGTGGAGTACATTGAGATGGAAAGTTATCGGTGTATTTAAAATTCTAGGAGTGTGTGTGTTAATATTTCTCTCTGCTGCGAAAACTACAGAATGCAAACGAATGGTCTGTGTGTAATTGTTGTCCGAAGTATCCGGTTGTACACCACAGCAGTTCCATGCTGATAGCTATAAGGGGCAGGAAGATATGGTGGTTGAAATTCATCAAATAACAAAAAAATTCGGTCTGAAGACGAGCGATGACGTTTCTGACTCTATAGCAAGGAGGTTACATACCGCGAAACGTGATGGCACAGACCACGTCTTTGGTCTATGCATGCTACATTGTTTTCAGCTCTTTCTCTGTATGGATAAGCATAGGAATAAGGAAATTTGGTCATTTTTATTTGAATGTTGATTAGAAATGTTTGTTTCTAAAGAAGGTATTGTATTTAATTTCATCCTTCAAAACCAGTCTCATAGCACACTACTGAAAGATAACTTATCTATCATAATCATCCAACACGTGAGCGGAGCTGTGGGTTTAAGCTAGTTAACATTAAAAATCAATACGACGACTTTCGACATTCTTCATACCATTTTTTTAACACCCAGAAAGCAGTGGATGTAATCCACCGAAAAGCCAGAAAACGTATGTTTGCCTCATGTGTCAGTTTGAGTTGAAATACTTTGTGCATAATTGTTTGAATTCCGCCGTTGGCACTGTTGAATTCGGACCAAACATTTTTGCTCTGTTTCTCTTCGTATTAGCCAAGAGCAAACACACACACACACACACACTTAGAGACACCCACACGCGTTTCAATCACAAAGTCGGCTGTTGCGCATTAAGCGCAAACGTCCGTAGCGGAATGATCAAAGGGCCCACACGCATTCCGGAGCGTTCTGGCGAGAGATACATTGCGGGGGCAGTAGCCGCCGGCCCCATGCGTTGTTGGGGCTGGGGATGGCCCGGTGAGTGGAGGGGGTGGGGTGGGGTGCGGGTGGTCCGGCCCACGCGTGATAATGCGGCGCGTGAAAGCGCCCCCTGGCGCGGAAAGAGCATTGTGTAGGGCGCCGCCCGCCGCGCGCCGCGTGCGCCCGCCAGATAACCCGCGACACCTGCCGCCACCTGCCGGCCACCTCCGCACCCCCCTTCCAACCCTCCGCACCCCCCAACCCCCTCCCTACCCACAGCTGCGGCCAGCCAATGGCCGCGACATCCGCCGCCGCTAGAGTCAACATCGGCCGCGTGTCCAGATTCCGCCACGTCCCACTATTGTTCTAGCACGCGCGCGCAATGCGGTGCGATTGCTTGGCTCAATAGCGTGTTGCTACGCAGCCCGTATATCTGTGGCACCGAACGCGAAGCCCGGCACTGCATGCTGCACGACATGGACTTTCAATGACCTATACCATTATTGCCACTTACTTATTTAGTAGCTTCAAGATACAAATTTATTTGTGCGTTTTTTTTATTCGACACTACTGTCAAAAAGTATTGTCATTCATAAAAAAAAATTTTGAAAAGTCTTGGTCGCAATTAGCTTTATTTCACATGACGTGTTTCGAGAACATCATCATCAGATCTGTGGTACAAAAGAAATTTTTTTCCTTTATTGTGTTTTATACCAGCAGTACACCGGTAGTTTGGCAGCAGCACTATGGGCTGCTCTTCAGCCGAGAGTAAAAATACATATATGAGTGGAGAATTAAATACATAACAGGAGATAAAACAACAGAGATAAAGAGACATAGACAAGGCGACAGTTTGGAGTACAAGACAATAGACAGATGATTAAAACCTTATTTAGTTAGTTAAAAATGATGACCCACGGTGACCTAAAAAACTATGTAGGACGACAAGAACGCAGGACGGCGAGTACACAGAGACACTAATTAAAATACACGGTGCGACACTTGTCTGGTTGCGGTGGACGCAGTTAAAAAACACACACTTCACTGGAGCACAGCACACAACACTTGACGTAGAACTGTTAAAACTGTAAAACCCCGAGAAGGGGGTGAGGGGGGAGGGAAGCATGGGGGAGAGGAAAAAACGGCGGGGAAAGGGGGCGGCAGGGAGGGGTAGCCAAGTGGGGGAGTGGAAGGGGAGGGGGGACACAAGAAAATTTCATTTTAGATGTTTAAAGCACGTAATTACAATATCTACAAGGAGTACAAACTATATTAATACATATTTACTTACAAAAAAAGTTTAAAAAATGATGGGAATTACAACCATCTTAGTATAGATGCTTGATTAAAATTTAAAACACCTTCGTGGACATCTAGTGATGGTGTTGAACTAGACTCACTTGCCCAACTGTGGAGAGAGTGGGAAACACCGTAACAGGTAAACCAGGCCCACTCGGCACCAAATGGCCCAGGGTTAACATTAAAAGTTCCAAGAATAAAACTACACATACACTATCTTGGGCACTTAGTACTGTGTGCAGTCATAGAAACTGTTAAAAATATGGCTACAAAATGTGTTAAGTCTTATAAAAATATATAAGACACCAATTTGAAGTACATTAAAAATACTAATGGGATAGTGCGTACGGCAAGGGAGGCGTGGGAGGGCCAAAGGATGGGACTGGGCTTTGCTAAATATAGCACAAACGACATGACAAATGTTAAAAAGTACGCAAGCTAGACCATTGTGACGTTACAGTCACATGACTGCTCACCATACGTTAAAATTTAATACTGTAGGAAAATCTATCAAGAGTCCTAGTTAGATAAATTACTCATTGAAAACCGAGGTTTCAAAAATGGTTTCACATTGCCTTCTTACTGTAGTTTCGCCTTGAAAATGGCAGGGTGGTCTCCTGCCGAAATATCGGCCATCGTCGATTTTAATACCTGGCAGCATACCCGTAAGTTTTTTGAAGTACTTATGAACTAGCTAAACCTAAGGATGGCACAAATATCCATGCCCGAGGGGGGATTCTAACCCCTGACCGTAGTGGCCCTGCAGACCGTGACTGGAGCGCCTCAGTCCCCTCGACCACCGCGGCCGTCCATTGAGGATAATTAAAGTATGTGTAGTGGTGGGAGAGTGTGATTGTAGTGAGTAGCTGTATTGGCTGAGCGGTCTAAAGTGCCTTTCTAGTAAGCAGGAGATCCTGGGTTCGAATCCCAGCCACAGCACACATTTTAATACAATGTGTACCTTTATATTTAATACAAATATAAGTGTTAGGAACTCTCTACTGAAGAAGCTTGTGTTGTGTTTTGCTTTG
Organism: Locusta migratoria; assembly: GCA_026315105.1. Lineage (NCBI taxonomy): Eukaryota > Metazoa > Arthropoda > Insecta > Orthoptera > Acrididae > Locusta > Locusta migratoria. The sequence goes on from CM048747.1 coordinate 435,655,962, forward strand.
TGCAGTAGTGAAACACAGACGATTAATATTTCAGACAGGAAGAGGATAGATGCCTTTGAATTGTGGTGTTACAGATTCATGCTGAAAATTAGGTGGTTAGGTCAGGTAACTAATGAACAGGTGCTGAATGGAATTGGGCAGAAAAGGAGTTTGTGGTTAATCTTGACATCAAGGAAAATTGAATTTAGCACTGGAGAGAAGTCCGTTGGATAAATATCATAGAGGTACACCACAAGACGAATATGGTAAGGAGGATCAACTACTTGTGAGTTATTGTTCTTAGGAGGAGATGATGAAGAGTGCTCAGGACAGATTAGAGTGCAGAGCTGTACCAAACCATTCACTGACTGAAAACAATAACAGGCTTCTCTCTGCATTGGTCAGCTGAAATCTGTCGTTGCTCAGGTATTTAAATATTCCAATATTCAGTCAGACAGTGTCCTCCTCCCTCCTCTCTCTCTCTCTCTCTCTCTCTCTCTCTCTCTCTCTCTATTAATCTCACCCTCCCTTCTCTCTGTTTCCATCCTCTCCCTTCACCTCCTCTCTTCCTCCTCCTCTACCACCGCCACATCCTCTTCCTCCTCCTCACAATCGTAGTCCACTCCGCACCCCTCCCACCACTCCCGTCTATCCAACCGTTCTTCTGTCATCAGTCACCAGAAAATCAAAATGAACTGCAAAAGGTTTAGATAAGATATCTGCATGGTTCAAAATTTGGCATTTGACCCTAAATAGAGATAAGTGTCATCGATATGCACACTAAAAGAAACACGGTAATGAGTCAAATCTAAGGGCCATAAATTTAACTAAATAATTTGGAATTACAATTACGAATAATCTTAACTGGAAAGAACATGCAGACAATACCACAGGGAAGGCGAACCGTAGGCTGCGTTTCATTGGCAGAACACTTAGAAGATACAACAGTTTTACTTAATAAAATTGCCTGTACTACTCTTGTGCGTCTTAGAAGTAGGGCTAAACCATAGGCTCAGACGATTCTGCGGAGATTTCTTGACATCCGCTATGGGGTGGAGAAATGTAGGGTTCCCTTGAATAGGTCAGGCGTGCACTATACGCAGCAAGCGGCTACAAGGGTAGCATATGAGATTCCCTCCCTAGGCCCGACAAGACGCCACCTGAGACGCGACATGGTAGCAGTAGACAGAACGCAACAGGAAATGAAACGATGAAACTGCAGAAGCATCTATAGAAACATCCCAGAGCTGCTCTAATTAATAAACGGTCACAATGCCCACATAGTACTATGGACGAAAAGTTGGTTGAAACCAGATGTAAACAGTAATGAGACTCTAAACTCAGATTGGAATGTATACAACAGAGAGGGGAGGCGTATTTATAGCGGTAAAAAGTGCACTAGTATCGAAGGAAATTGACGAAGATACGAATTGTGAAATAATTTGGGTGAAGGTCACGGATAAAGCAGGCTCGAACATGGCTCAGCAGCTGTTGTGGCACAATACCTGTGGCAGCTGGAAAATGTTTCTAGTAGATTTTCCGATCATGTTATAGTTTTGGGAGTAGATTGTAATTAACCGGATACAGACTGGGAGACTCAAACTTTATGACTGGTGGCATTGACAAAGAATCCAGTGAAATTGTTTTGAGTGCATTATCTGAAAACTACCTTTAGCGGTAAAAAATCAAATGTTTGGGATTTAGCTACGGGGCTATCAGTCCCTAAGCTTACAAACTACTTATGAACTAGCTAAGACTAAGGACGGCACAAATATCCATGCCCAAGGGGGGATTCGAACCCCCGACCGTAGTGGACGTGCAGACAGTGACTGGAGCGCCTCAGTCCCCTCGGCCACCGCTGCCGGCTAGCGGTTGAACAGACAACATATTAGATCTTCTGGTGACAAACAGACTGGAACGATTCGAAACCGTTAACGCAGAAGAGGGAATCACGGATTATGAAGCGGTTAAAGCATCGTTGATTTCATCCGTAAATAGAAATATTAAAAAATGTAGGAAGATTATTCTGTTCGGAAAAGGTGACAAAAAGCGGATTTCAGAATACTTGATGGCTCAACACAGAGGTTTTATCTCAAGTACAGATAGTGTTGAGGAACAGTGGACAAAGTTCAAAGCCATCGAACTATATGCATTATATGAGTATGTACCAAGCAAGGTCGTAAGAGATGGAAAGGAGGCACCGTGGTACAACAACCGAATTACAAAACTGCTACGAAAGGAAATGGGACGTCACTGCCAACATAAACATAGCCAAAGCCTTGTGGACAAAGAAAAATTACACGAAGCGAAATGCAGCGTAAGAAGATCTATGCGAAAGGCGTTCAAAGAATTCGAAAGCAAAGTTCTGTGTACTGACACTCTGTGACAAAAATGGCATTGAAACAAGCTGACTATTTCCAAAGCTGTTTCACAGAGGAAGATTGCACTGTAGTTCCTTCTCTATATTGTCGAATATCAGATATCGAAGTAATTGACAAGAATGATAGGAAAACAGTTAAAATCAGTCAAAAGAGGAAAGGCCGCAGGACCTGGTGGGATACCAGTTCGCATTATTCGTCCACGAGACTCAAAGAACCATAGACACGGATTCTCAAGTAGATGCCGTGTTTCTTGACTTCCGCAAGGTATTTGATAGAATTCCCCACAGTCGATTAATGAACAAAGTAAGAGCATATGGTCTATCTGACCAATTGTGTGATTGGATTTAGGAGTTCCTAGATAACAGAATACAGCATGTCATTCTCAATGGAGAGAAGTCTTCCGAATTGAGAGTGATGTCAGGTGTGCCACAGGGGAGTGTCGTGGGTCCGTTGCTACTCACAATATATATATATATATATATATATATATATATATATATATATATATATATATATATATATAACGTTGAGTATCACATCGGAAGTTCACTGAGGCTTTTTGCGAATAATGCTGTAGTATATAAAGACGTTGTAACAATGGAAAATTTTATTGAAATGCAAGAGGATCTGTATCGAATTGACGCATGGTGTAGGAAATGGCAGTTGAATCTCAAATTATATCGCAGATCTGCTCAATGGGGTTTAAGTCTGGTGAACAAGTTGGGCACTTTGTTTGCTAAATTCTCTCAGCTACAATCATGTTTTCCACCAGCGCAGCTCTGTGGGAACAAACATTATCGTCCACCACAAGGAACCCATCTCCTAGGGCACCAGCTTAGGGCACAACAAAAGGTCGGGAAATTTCGTCTCTATACCTCTGAGCAGTCAAGACACCATTCTGAAAGATATCTGTCCATACTTCCACCAACACTCTTCGTACGCAACCATGATATGGTGATGTATCCTTCACATAAGCAGGATTGATATGAGTTCCACGTTCTATACAGATGAGGGAACGACGAATGTCCGTCTGAAGACGACACGAAACACTGACTCATCTGTGAACAGAACCCGGCGCCATTCGTTACGACTCCAATCCTGATGTTCCTCAGTCCAGTTTCTACGGACTAAACGGTGACATTGTTTTAATGGAACACAAACCATAAGCCTCCGTCCGTAGAGCGATGTCAGAAATTTTATGCTAATATTTCGCTTCCTGTTGCTGCCTGGACGGTGCGCTGTAGCTGACTAGCATTAAGCCTCTTGTCTCGATGGACCGTTAATCTGAGATAGCCTTGATATCTTTCTGATGTTACCCGTGGACGACCTTCGCCTGGCCTTCCTTTAACCGTCCCCGATGTTTGAAATTGCGTACAGGAGCTGGAAATTACACTTTGGGACACTCAAACAGCTGCAGCCACTTCCCTCTGTGTCTGTCCCGCTTACAACTTTCCTATGGCTCTCTATTCCATAGCTTCGGGTAAGTCAGGTTGTTGTTGCATTGCTCAGTTCACTAACTGAAACCACAACACCAACACCATCTGCAACAACTTTATGTTATGAACCCTTCCTCGGTTGCCTTAACGTTCAATTCGTACAAGCGTCAAATAGACATCGATCCACTTTAGTTCATTTTGCCGATAACAATATGTAAGAACCTAGATATCTCAACTGATCCCCTAATGGTTTTGACGAGTGCATGTTTTAGTGCAGGCATACGTTTGCAGTACAGTATTTCTGCAGATATTTTAATGCATAAATTTAATGTCGACAACTGGGAACACAAATAGCTGCTTCGTCATTTACAAATCGAAAGAAAAGATAAACGAATTATTGTTAAACATGCATTATTGATATGGTGTGTGTTCTTTTCGGACGTGTCCGAAAGAAGAGACACCATTTTTTGACACTAACCAACGTAATTTTACGAATTATAAATATTTAAACGTTTCGACCGTTTCAGAACATTGAAATATGTTCAATGGGAAAGTTAAAATTTGTTCTGGATCGAGATTCTAACCCTGTCAGCACTCTGACCGAGTTCGCAGAGCCAGGCGCCATTTAGGCTATCCAGGCACGCTTCCCTTCCAAACCAAATTCTCACCTTGTAGCACACAACGATTGTAGTGCCTACTGAATTACTTCCTCTTGCTCACAGCCTATATTGGATTCCCTCAAGGGATCCAGGATGTTAATTCGTCTGCACAGAAACTGTCAGCTGCCTGTTGAGGGCAAATTTATAGTTATTGATAAGATGGCTGTTCTTTTCGGACTCGAAAAAACGGGCTTTTCGATCAGACTGAGAAAGTCCTGGTCTATAGCATGGTATGTCGGTTTTTCCGGTATTTATTTTGGGTCGCTTGCGTAAAAACATGAGTGTAACTACTTTCTGCAGTAATCCTTCTAAATGTTTTTTTTAATTATTTTAAAAATTTAAAAACTAGTAAATATTTATTCCTAAAATTTCCCCTGTTGCGGAATATTAGGTTACCACGGAACTACGAAATGCAGTCAGTAATAATTTAAGAACAGCCCGGAGTCAGAAACGTCTAAAAGACGCATGGCATAACAAGTGGTACAGGTGTCGTCGCCGGACATCGATTGTGATTTAAAGGGCACCATCACGAGTCTGGAAGTGCAGTAGAAATGAGGTACAACTCGCCATTTGTCTTGAAAGATTGAAAACGGTTGTACGTTATAAAAATAAGCAGTAAAATAAATGAATGTGGTGAAAACAATAAGGATCGCAGGAACCCCATTTATTAAAACGACCGGTTTCGGCGAAATTAGTCCTCCGTATTCTGAGTAAGGGCACCATTTGTTTGGAAATGGTCCTCTGAATCTGATGATGGCCGACTACATGTGCCTAAAGTGGCCATTTTAATAAATGAGTTATCTTGTCATCTTGCTTGTTTTTACTATTTTATCAGGTTGGTCAGAACGTTAAACCGAAATTGATATCTGTAGCCTATGTCGGTCTTATATGCCTGTATCTGTCTATAGTCCTTGGAACAGCGAACACGAAGAACAGAATTCGCCAGTATGAGTTTTCACCCTTAGTACTGACTATTCGCAGTGCCCAAACAGTACTGTGAATCGTGATAACAACACGATTTCGGAGCCGAGATTGAGAATAAGTACCAGAAAATTGGTGCCATCTTTTAGTACTCAACACCGCATGACGGGTCATGTTCTGCTTCAGTTCCCTATTTTTTTATTTTTTTTTTATTTTATTTTTTTTTTATTTTTTTTATTTTTTTATTTATTTTTTTTTGTGGCGAGGTGGGGTGGACGGGAAATAACAGGAATAAAAATCCGAAAACCGGTGAGTTAAGGAGCGATTTAGCCCCTTCGCGGGAGCATTTTTCGTGGCAGCTCAGCGTAGCTAATTTTAGTTGTATTGCATTCGAAGTGTAAACAATTTATTAAACTTTAACTTCTTTGATTTATGTCTAAAACTTATGTTGGTACATATACCACTATTGCACTTTTTTGAACTTTCTACTTTGGTGTAAACGGATTTTTCATTTCCATTTCTTGAACTGTCACGTGTTGCCATTTCATATTAAATAATAATAACAAATAAACTTAATTTCTTTGTATTTTATTTCAAAAATATTTACATTTCATGTCAACTGTTTACAAGAAATATTTGTTTCTCCACCAAACGTTCAAGTGATCGTCACAGTCTCTTCCGACAACAGTAGTGATCCTGTGTCAAACAGAAACTGATTGTTGTAGCAGTTTTCTTCCACCTGGTACTGTGTACTACCACAAGATGTCAGGCACATACAGAGATCTACGTATATACTTCGCAGTTCACCGTCGCGTGCGTGGCGGAGCGTACTAGGCATCTAGGCATTCAAATGTTCAAATGTTTGTTAAGCTTAAGGGACTTAACTACGGGGTTATCAGTCCCTAAACGTACAAACTACTTATGAACTACCTACAACTAAGGACGGCACAAATATCCATGCCCGAGGGGGGATTCGAACCCCCGACCGTAATAGCCGTGCAGACCGTGACTGAAGCGCCTCAGTCCTCTCGGCCACCGCGGCCGTCATCTAGGCATTGCCTTTCCTGCTGCCGCCGAAGGCGCCTGAAGTCTCGTACCTGTTTGCCTTGCGCCACGCGTCGACCAATCAGAAGAAGAGGGCTCGCCAAGATATGCGCGCAACATAGCCACGACAGCAGTATAGCGGACGACAGTTGAGTCTACAAGCGAGTATAGCAAAGATCCGTCTACAACAAGCCAGCCGTCCTCGTCAGTACTACCCGGACAGTACTACTGATTGATGGAAGAGATCATTGCTGAACTATGTATTAGATATTAGATCAACAAGCAGACCTAAATTCCTTGCTAGTCAGGGTCCACCTCACTAACCTACCGTTCTCAGCACTCACTCCGAAGATTCTCAATTGTCTTTTACACGAAATGTAAGTAGGAGGCAGCAAGATCGTTCTGCAGTCAGCTTTAAATTCCGGCCCTCTGAACTCCCTCAACATAATTTCTCGAAAAGCGATTCCCATTTGAGTACGCGGAGATTTTCTGTAACACTCGCTCATTGATCGAACATACCAGTAACGAACCTAGCATCTCGCATGTGAACTGTTTCCATGTCTTCCTTTAAACTGATCTGCTCCGGGACCCAAACGCCGCTGCGCAGCTGACGAGCGCTAATGAGGCGTTACGCTACCAAGCGAGAGCCGGCCGCGGTGGCCGAGCTGTCTGCAGCGCGCCAGTCACGGTCTGCACGGCCACTACGGTCGGGGGTGCGAATCCACCCTCGGGTATGGATATTTTTGCCGTCCTCCTCATTAGCTAGTACATAAGTAGTTTGTAAGTTTAGGGACTGTTGACACCGTAGTTAAGTCCCATAAGCTCTACAAACATTTGAACCAAGCGAGAGGCCGTTCCCCGTCGGGGTTTCGAATCACCCCTCGGGCATGGATGGTTGTGCCGTCTTTAGTATAAGGTAGTTAATGAGTAGTTTGTAAATTTAGGGACTGATGACCCCGCAGTTAAGTGCCATGAGCTGCACAAACATTTGAACCTTTTGCGTCCCAAACACTTGAGCAATACTAAAGACGTGGTCGCACGAGCGTTTTATACATGGTATCCTTTACAGATGAAGAACATCATCTCAAAATTCTCCCAATAAACCGAAGTCGGCGCTCCACCTGTGTCACAACTGTCCTTACATGTTCGTACCATTTCATATCCCTCTGCAATGTTATGCGTAGATATTTGAACGACGCGGCAGTATCAAGAAGATGGACAGATATATTCACAGAAACATTGAGATACCCCTAATTTCGTGTTAAATATGTTTCCTAAGGATCACAAGAGACACTTTGGCGTGTGTATTTCCCAATTTCAGTATCGACTTCAGTGGGAAAGGAGCTCCCTAAGAACCCCAGAAAGTCCGTTATTTGGTGATAAATATAACTCCCACAGCCCTAAAACCTATATTTAAGAACAAACGGAAACCAGAGCTAGTCCAGAGGACTACCACAAGGATCCACCAGGTAGGGAAGCGGTAACACGTATTCCCACCACTGCAGCAAAGGAATATAGAAAGTAGGAAGTATGTCCCGCACGGCCTGCGAAGGGTTAATTGGAGATGAAAGAAATGGTATACCCCTAATTTCGTGGAAAATATGTTTCCTAAGGATCACAAGAGACACTTTGGCGTGTGTATTTCCCAATTTCAGGAGCTCCCTAAGAACCCTAGAAAGTCCGTTATTTGGTGATAAATATACTTCCCACAGTCCTAAAACCTAGATTTAACAACAATCTGAAACTAGAGCTAGTCCAAATTACTACCACAAGGATCCACCAGGTAAGGAAGCGGTAACACGTATTCCCACCACTGCAGCAAAGGAATATAGTAAGTGGGAAGTATGTCGTCCACGGCCTGCGAAAGGGTTAATTGGAGATGAAAGAAATGGTATAACCGAAGGCGATGACTGCCATCGCTATCATGTGTCGCGCACCGTCACGGCAGACAGGAGCAGGCACCAGCAGGTGTTCGCTGGCGCGCCGCAAATGAGGCGGCGAGCGGTGCCGCGCCGCGGCCTGCGGTCTGCCTGGCTGCTGGCTGGGGCGCGGCCGCAGCTGTGGCACAGACACGCCGCAGCACCGCCGCAGCCGACTGCCGATACCTGAGCCCTGCCAGTGACCTTCTAGCGCACACCTGCCTACCCAAACATTGGAGCGCCACGCACTCAGCACACTGCTCTACTTCTTATCGTCCCGTGTTTGTACAGTACGCCCGCAAAGTCACTTCGCACTCGGCGAGGTCCACGTCTCTTTCCTTTCGGGGCGTCTAAGGCTCAGTCTAACATACGTCACGAGACTGGAGCGAAATTTCGTTACCCACTGCGAGAACAATGCGCCGACCTGCCACCTGGTCACGTCACTGTGATTGCGGTTATCTCGTGCATTGTAAGTAGCGTTATTTGTACCTTATATTCGTTTGTGCGGTCGTGTCTGGAATTGGTAGCACTTGTAGCACAATGAAATGGAACCAGAATGAGAAAAAGGCGGCTCATTTCCCAGATTGCGAAACGAACCTTGAACGGATGTAACATAATCATATTTCTGAAATGTTATCTTTACTTTTCAACTGAAAATTACATAAATTTAAATATAGTAATGATGTGGTGATCTTTTTAGGACCCGCGCAGTTAGCCGTATGGTCTAACGCATCGCTTTCCGAGACGGAGAGGCGTACTGGCTCCTGTTAGAATCCTCGTGGTGCATTAGCGAAAGGGGTCGGAGTGCCAGCCAGCCTTGAATTGGTTTTTATGCGGTTTTCCACACACCCCTAGGTGAATACCGGCCTGGTACCCAAGTCCCGCCTCAGTTACACAATTCGCAAACATTTCGTAACACTGTAAACTTTCACACATATAGTACTATAAGCATACATTTGGGGCACACATTTCCTCCCGGGGGCATGGGATGGCGACAGGAATGGATCTGACCACCCCGTAAATATTAACACGACAAATCCGAATTAACAAATCCATCCCTGCATGTGCGGAAATATGGCCAAAGAGGGAGAAGAGTGGTCTTTTTAGGGGTATAAAATAACTCGTGCAGAGTATATAGATAACTAATATACTGCAGTATAGATATCTAAAGATAAAGAAAAAATTACGTATTATCAGCTACATTGCAACATTCTTAAGAATTTGCTGGGAAAACTTCTAAAACAAATTTTAGGGAGAAATTCTGAAAATGAGGTGAAATACATGTAGAACATTATGAGGAGTAAGACATGTAGCCGCGGTGGAGCATCCGAATACTCTAAGGTGCCTCGCTGCCTGGCACGCTGTTGCTCACTGTCGGAGGTTCGAGTCCTCCCTCGGCCACCTGTGTAAGTTAGTTGAAGTAGATTGTAAGCCTAGGGACTACACTCCAGCAGTTAACTCCGTTATATCTACAAACAATTGAACAGTGTTTGGAGACAGACAAATATCCAGCAGGTTTAGAGAATATGAACACCAGATTAGGGCGTCAGTGATCATACTCGTCCACTTTTTCCCCCTCCAGAAATATGCACGTAACCGTAACGAGGATACTTGGGAAACTTCCAACTGTAATCAAGTTTTCAAGGGATTTACAATGTTAGTTGGAAGTATCTCATCTGACACAGATCATTAATAAAGACGATCATCGTAGTTTTGCTAACTAAACCACCAAATGATACACAAAGGACATTATGTGGCATTACCGTTAATTTGGAGCAACACGGACATGCTTCTTGCTTGAAACTATTTGTGTCTAATGATGTACATTATTTTGGTTTCAGGGGAGAAAGCTACAAAAATATTCGGATCGGCGCATATTTCTGCGTGAGTACACTTTGGCTTTCGTCAGTTCATTCATTTGCTTTAGCTCCACTACTTTGTACTTGCATAATTCTTTTCATCTTATATTAGAGTAACGCCATTGAGCCTCAAATAAAATTATCATGTCGTAAATTCATTAGTAAATGGTGGAGAAAAGTGTTATTCATAAGGCGTATGTGACGTTAACAGGCGGCTCTCTTGCTCATAACCATTTGGAGCGCTACTGTCATGCAGTAACAGATTTTATACATGTGAGTGTCACGACTGCTACGTCTATGTTTTTGTGACACATGAAAATTTGTGCTGGAATGGAATTCGATCCCAGATTTCCCGATTCGGTTAATAAGAACTATACCTTGTTTTCAGGAAGGAACACCGTATTTTTCTGTATGCAGATGCTATTCAACTTCCCTTGGAGGGAATTTAGCACTTTGTTAGAGTGTTGAGGAAACATCATGTAGACTGAGGAAGAGGTGAAAATTTGGACAGGAAAGAGGAGAGTCAGCGTAAATCCGTGCGGATGTACAGTGCCACTGTGCTAATTGAGATGAGTGCAGTTTCATACTCGACGGGAGATTCGTGTTCGATAATCGGGCTTGCTACAAAATTTTGCACGATGTTTTAGTTTGTACATACACTGATGAAAAGTAACTTCTATATTGGAAACACAACGTCGATATTGATCTGAAGATGCTATCTGAGAGATAGTATACTGATTCAAATCTTCAAATGTTTGTATAGTCTATGGGACTTAACTACGGGGTCATCGGTCCCTAAACTTACAAACTACTTATGAACTACTTACGAACTATGACGGCACAAATATCCATGCCCGAGGGGGGATTCGAACCTCCGACCGTAGTGGCCGTGCAGACCGTGACTGGAGCGCCTCAGTCTCCTCGGCCACCGCGGCCGGCAGATAGTATACTGACAATGGTTTCAACTTCATCCGCCAACATATTGCTTAGTGCCATAGCTTCCAAAACACTATCTGTGAATGTTTACAACCATCAGGCACAGTGTGATATCAACATGTAAAGCAAACAGTCACCCTGGTAAGCAGACGCTCTCGTGATTCTTGTAGCCGAATAAGGGAGTTTGGAAAGAATCGAACTGTTGCCTTTTAAGTGACGGGGAACATTATGACGCCCGCACACGATGTTTGAACGACCAGACGGCATATATGTATCCCAAGATTGTCATACTGTAAGTGCTGCCGTGCCTGTTCGTGCAGCTAACACAGTGCTTGTTTGCTAAGAATCAACACGAACTGTTGACAACTACTTACTGACATTGGGGCTAGAGTCATGTTCACCTCTAGCCCGTCTTCCACCCAAGCTTCCCGACGCCCATGGTTCGACTGGTCTCCAGGTAAACTAATTCCGAAAATGGACGTGACGGGCCATGGTGCGCAAATGTTGCTCGTTAGCGCGCACGACCTAGTTGTGTCTCGTAGAGTGCATTCGTCGAACTTACTATGGCCCTGCTCAAGGCCTTGTGGTCTCGGGTACGATAAGCTACCTGACGTTCACCTTTGGTGTTTGTGGAGGGAAAGCTGTCCAACGCTCGATACATGCAGCAAGTTGTAAGACCCATTGTTTTGTCATTCTTGCAACAGCAAGGTGCTGTGCTGTTCCAGTAGGACAATGCTCGCCCACAAACTGCAACGGCTTCCCTACCTGGAACGATCTGCGGACCTGTCTCCAATCGAACACCTGTAGGATATAATGGGACGACAACTGGCACGTACGACTCGTATACCCACAATAGTGTATACAGAGCATTCACCATCAGTATGATCGAATGATGCCTGCGTTGCCGCCTGTATAGGCTACACTACGTACTAATAAGAGTGTTTAACCATCTATCGACCCTTGGTACTTCAGTATCGCTTGCGTCATTGATTTTTAAACGTAATCATTCAATATATCTTGAGTGTACTGTCATACTCTAATTGGGTGTACTAAATTTTAATTACGGCAGAGCAAAACTTAGAGGTATCACAATTCCACATTCAGGGGAAAATCTTACTCCATTTGGTAACATTCACAATATACCGGGTGATCAAAAAGTCAGTATAAATTTGAAAACTTAATAACTCACGGAATAATAGTGATAGAGAGGTAAAAATTGACACACATGCTTGGAATGACATGGGGTTTTCTCAGAACAAAAAAAAATCTGGTGGTAGCGTTCTGGCCTTACAGCAATATGGTCGGTGCTTTGAATTCCGCGGTGACAGACTTATTTTTATTAATTTTTTTAATTTTTTAATTTTTTTTTCGTTTTGTTCAAATACTTAAATCAAATGTTCAAATGTTTGTATAGCTTAAGGGACTTGACTGCGGGGTCATCAGTCCCTAAACCTACAAACTATTTCTGAACTAGCCAATCCTAAGGACGCGACAAATATCCGTGCCCGAGGGGGGATTCGAGCCCCCGACCGTAATGGCCGTGCAGACCGTGACTGGAGCGCCTCAATCCCCTCGGCCACCGCGGCCGGCTTCAAATACTTACACAAATTTAACATCTAATGTTAATATTTACGAAAAATTCACGTGTTGTACAACTAATTTTTCTAAATTACAGGCGTCTGCTCACCTGTATCGCTGAAGTAATTCCACCACAATGCACCCCACTGATGCAGCTTTGTGACGAGCCTTTATAACGCCAAGTAAAAAATGTCATTAAGCGCCTGCATAACTGTGTCTACCTAATCGAACGAGGGTGTGAAATTATTGGTGAAGAAGATGTCATGAAATTTCATTCAGTTAATCACCAACTGTCCTCTCCAATCATCAGTGAAATGATCTGGTGTTTCGCTTCTAAACTATGCGATGCAAGAGAAATCTTCATGAATGTAAATTAAGTTTGCTTTCTAGTTGACACACCAAAAAAAGTGCGATTGTAAAAATACAGCGCTTGTACGATGTGCTTAATGCCATGAAAAGTATTGTTTTTCCATGTTTTCACGGTATCACCCTGCCCTATGTGTCACCACATCGAAATTAAAGATTTTTTTTATTTTTTATATTTTTTTGATTTTTCAGTTTTGCCATAAAAATGGAATTTGCATTGTTTGGTGTTTTATGTTTAAATTCCAATCATCATTATTGACAACCATTTTCAAATATAGAAAATTACCAATAAAAGTACCTTCATTGTTCATATAAATTACCATTAGGTAACAGAATGGTGGAAGTGTGCGAAAACAACGAAAAAAAATAATAACTGTGGAATTCGAACCACAAACTCTATGGTTGTGAGGCCTGAACGCTACATAGACTGCAACTTTTTTATTTATTGGTATTTAGATGTATTTTCAAAACTTCAAAGTCTATTTTTTCGAGAATTTTTGAGAGTTACGTCGAAGGACTTTGGTTGATTGTTATTTAAGTTCTGAACTTCACGCACCATTAATATTAAAAAAAAAAAAAAAATTTAAAATCCGATACCCATATCGTCTCCTTGTGCGCGTGGCCGCGAAAGATGTCCATTTTCTGTTTTTTGCCTAATTACAACGTAGCTAAAATGTTCAAATGATTCAAAATCCGTCGGACTCAACTGCTTGTTCATTAGTCCATAGCTTACAGACTACTTAAACAAAGGTAAACTAACCGAAGGACAACACGAACACCCATGCCCGAGGGGGACTCGAACCCCCGACGGGACGGCGAATGGCTGCGCGTACCGCAGCACGTCGCCCCAGTGTGCACAGCTAATCCGCCGCGGCACAACATAGCTACTCTGAAAGCTAAAAGAAAATATGGTTTCAAAGTGCTCTGTTACCAGGCTAATTGTTCTGCTAGCCTCTGGTCGCCCCTGAGAGACCAGCAGACCAACAAACACACTGATTGAACCGGTGGTCTACCTTAAGGCGTTCCAGATATCACCGCCAAGGGGAAACACACGTCAAAGAAAAGAACACCAGACTAACCGGAACTACACTTTTCCAGGTGCAGCTGTCACCATAACAACGTCCAGGTGGAGCAGTGAACCATGTGCGAACGAGATCACTCCGCCAAACCTGGCTACTTATGCCCGAGCAGCTTCCAAGATTGCCCTTACAGATCCTAGAATGCCACGCCCTCCACCTCGGTTACCGTATCCGACCCCCTTCCCCGACGCGGATCCTATATCATCTTATCCCTTCCCTCTACCTTCTAAAATTCCTTGAACATATCCGCATCCTACACACTTCCCGAAAAATTGACTCTCGTCACCCACTGGTCTCTCCTGTCCTCCTGAATCCTGGGCCTCTGCCACGCCTTTACCAACATGTTCCTCCCTCTTTCCACCTCTGTACTCTCCACACCTATCCGAGGGTAACTTCCATCAGCTTCCTCTCACGGATGAAGCCCTCCGTCCTGACATATACCCCTCCTATCAACCTTCACCTTCCTTGTCGTTTAGTTCCACGTCCCCCTTCACCATCCTTTTCCCTTCCTCCGATTGGATCCCCATCCATACCCACTCCCTGGAGTCCTTCCATCCCATCTCATCACATCCCCACTCCACCCCCTCCCCTCACTTTCTATCCACCACACTTTTCTTCTACCTCCCTCTCCACTGCGGGGCCAGCTCATAGATTTTAATTGTGTGTCAGTGGTTTTACGTCTGCAGTGTTTCAGTGCTTGGAGTGGACTGTTTCAAAAATACCTCGTCACGGTTTCGGGAACGTATCCTGGAAAGGGACTGCTTCTGCAGATATCGACCCCAGCCTGGCCCTGGACTATCTAAGAGTGAACAATTACCAGAAGGGGTGCACTCTCTTGGGGCTCAAAAAATGTTCAAATGTTTGTAAATCTATCGGACCAAACTGCGTGGTCATTAGTCCGTAGCTTACAAACTACTTAAACCTAGGTAAGCTAACCTACAGACAAACACACACACCGATGCCCCAGTGAGGACTCGAACCTCCACGGCGAGCAACCGCGCGCTCCGCAGCGAGACGCTTTAGACCGCACGGCTACTCCACCGCGGCATTCTAGTGCTCCAGGATTTAGTGATTAGTGATTATAGTTACACGGCCTCTTGTATCGACTGGCAATGGAATAAAGTGTGTTGTTCTGAATCGAGCCTTTCCGGTCACAACACTAATACACCGCATATTGATGTAAATTTCAAAACAAGAGGTAATAAATCAATTCTTTGTCACTAAGTATTTAAAATTTAATTACAACGTAGCGGGCAACGTCAAATCGTTTGTAAAAATGTGAATTTGCAGGCATGCAACAGTTTTATTCACAGATACCAGACTTGTACATCAAAGTTGTATAGAGATCAGTAATCTTAGAGCAGGAAAGAAGAAGTGCGGTACGTGTAAAAACTTTTGTTGACGTCCTAACTGCAGTGTAGTTACGCACAGTGTTTAAACCCCAGCCACGACTCCTTCGTGTCCACAGCCCTCGAGCACCCCCTGGGCGAGTGACGTATCTCGCGGCGCCGTCGCTGGGCGCTCATAACGCGCTTTCCGGAGATTTATGGCTGTTTCCGGCGTGCCCCTTGAACTCACTTATCGCGGTCCTCCAGTAATTCCAGCGACGCCACGGGAAGCGCGGCATGACGCTCAGCCCCACAGGTGTGCTGCGGTGCCTGAAGGGGCCTCAGACGACGATCCGCTTCTGAAGTTAAAGGTCCAGCGCGCCAGCCGTCTACTTCGCGCATGCGCACTGCACTACATTAAATCGCTTATGCGTACTGCAGTACGCTTTCTGCTGTTTGTTTCCTTTTTTTCTGATTTATTGTTATTGTTGACGTCCGTGCCAGACTTCTGAGTTGCAGTTCTGAGCATTTTTTTAGTTAGTCGATTTTCATAATTGCAGTATTGAAACAAAAATCATTTCTTTCCCACCAGACTTTCTTTTATACATCGTGTTTGTGAAAATATATTTTTATATCGTTTGATTCGACTTTTAGTAATGAAATCGAACAGAGGGTCGTTAGCGAGTTTGTGAGACTTGCACGGAGTGACACTTGCCTGGAGAGGTAATGTGATGATATTTGCCCTGTACCCCGGACACTGTAGATAGTAGACAGGGTTTTTCACAAATAGGGCACAACAGCATGTCCACTGCAGATAGCCTCAGGTTCGCTCGCCGTTGAGAGACGTCGCTGTAAAATAGAACGGTCAGAGGTCATTACGTAGGACAACAAGGCAGACTGGAAGCACAGGAGTGCAAACAATGTGCTATCTTCAGAGTAGTGGTCATAATTAGGTCCGGTATGTACACTTACAAAGTAACGTACAGTTGGATGATAGTTACATTTAGAGGACCTTCAAGCAATGTACATTACTGTCAACATTATCGTATGTTAATAAAGAGAAATAAAATAAAAATATGTTATATCCATTGATGTTGTGGGACTGGGCGGGTGCCTGGGAGACTTCCAGTGGGTCACATCTGGCTGGAGTAAAGTTTACTGCTCTTAAATAGCTAAGGCTCTGTCCCTTCGCCAGCTTCACCCATCGTTGGTAGCAAATGAAAAGACTACATGCATAACATTAACCAAAATATCTAGGATTATAGTTAACTATACAGTTCTTTGTCTTTGTCTGAAATAAAATAATTCTGATATGTAAAATGAAGATTTAACACATTTAAATACTGACATCAATTGCACCAGGTTCTTATCCATATTTTCAGAGATATTCTGTAAGTGGTTCTGAAGTGTGGTATTACCACTTACTGGCATTAAAAGATTAGCTGTAAAAGATATTTAAGATACATAGAAAACAGTTCAAGATGGCTTACTTTCAAAAACTATTATGTTCTTTTCTCACTGAAATGTGTGTAAAGCTATTGTTTTCTTGGTAATAATTTAAGATCGGTTGATTTTACTAGTTAACTTTTTACAACATTATTGTAATCAAGTATAAGGCAAACAGAATAATTTTTCTTTTATAAAATGTCCTAAATCTATTATATAATGCATTAGGTTTCCGTTTTTCTTTAAATGACATACTGTATCATAACATTTTAAAATATTAGGAATGAAATGTCAAAAACAGAATGAATTACAATTAAGATGACATCATGGAACGAAACACAAAACTGTTAGTTAATCTACTGAAGTTAAAAGTAAATAGACTCATCTTAAATCTGTTTGCTTAAAAAGCATGTTATATAATAACATTATGAAAGATAAAATTGGTATTTGAAAACATAGAGAGTAACATTTCAATTGGCATTTAAGAATGATAGTATTATATAAACGAAGTTCAGATTTGTTAATTAACAGTGATAAAGATAAAATAAGGCATACAATATGTCTAGGAATAAAATTTAAATGATTGTACATTACATTTGTGCATGATGTACTTGACTGTCGATTGTAAGAAACTAAAAACAATATAGAGTGCGTAAAACATCATTATAAGAATATATTTAACTACAATTATAAATACACATGTTGTGCATGTTAGTCATTGACTAACTTCAGATGAGTAAAGAATTGAATTATATCTTGGATTCAGTCGAAGTTGAGCAGAATTTTTCCTGTGTTGTTTATATATCTCTGTTTGTTCTAACAGGTTGAGGCGTAATCCTTTTGGCACAGTGTGCAAAATCTTTAAACTCTTTTCAATCGCACCATGGCAATGGTTGTTCTGTCATATGCTGTCCAATAACTACTTTGCTAATAGCAACACCTACAGTGAGTTCACAGTACTGTGTTTGGGAACTACGTCTTTTTTGTCTAGTATATTTTCCACATGTGTTGCATATCCCTTTATATACATTGAATATTTGTTATCATACGTCTTTACTGGGTGTTTCAGGGAATGTTGTAGCATGTTATTTGTTGAAAAGGGAAGAGTGAAGTCAGTATTATCAAATATTCTGTTTATTTTTCATATATATTTCCTCTATATGTCATGCACACATATCTTCTGTTTCCCACCACTTCTCTATGTTCTGTACCAACATTTATTTGCACTTTGTTACATATTGAATCTACAATATGGACAGTGTAATTGTTTTATTTAGCTATTCGTATCAATATTTTGAACTTCTTCTGTGTTTCGTTATTATCGAATGGGAGTTTGAAATATCTATGAATCATTGCTAAGAAAAATGCTATTTAGTATTTGTACGGTTGACCGAAGTCTGCATTTATTACAGCATCTGAGTCTGTGGGTTTTCTTTAGATTGCAAACAGATGATTACCTTCAATAGCGCTGTAAAAAGTGAACTAGTAAAATCAGCCGATCTTTTAATATTACCACGAAAACAATAGCTTTACACACATTTCAATGAGAAAAGTACTTACCAGTTTTTGAAAAGTAAGCCATCTTGAACTGATTTCTATGTACGTTAAATTCCTTTTGCAGTTATTTTTTGTCTTTAAATGTTCATACAATACTACAGAACCACTTACAGAATATTTCTGAAAATATAAATAAGAACCTGGTGCAATTTGCGTTAGTATTTAAATATTTTAATCTTCATTTTACGTATCAGACAGATGACTATAATTATTTTATCTCAGAAAATGACAAAGTAATATATAGTTAACTATAATACTATATTTATTTGGTTTCAATTTATGTATGTAGTCTTTGCATTGGTTACCAAAGATGGGTGAAGCTGGCAAAGCGGCGGAGCCTTAGCTAATTAACAGCAGTAAACCTTGCTCCTGCCAGCAGGGACGCACTGCAAGGCTTCCACGCACTTGCCCAGCTCAACGACATCAATGGGTATAACATCTTTTTTATTTTATTTCTCTTTATTAACTTAGGATAATGTCGAGACTAATGTATATAGTTTGAAGGTCCTCTAAAGTTTCAGAGTTACAATACTGAAGATGGCCCAAAGAAAGGATCGACACTAGTTGATTAATAAAAATCATTGCACTCTATACGGTTTGTTTATATATAAATTTAAGTAAGAGAGTTGTTGTTCCTTAATTTCTCCAGGCGAATAACAACTTCGAAAGACCTACAGGTTTACAGCTACGTATCAAAATCGACGACGGCAGATATTTCAGCAGGAGACCACCCTGCCATTTTCAAGGCCAAACTGCAGTGAGGAAGCAATGTTCAACGATCATTAAAACCTCGGTTTTCAATGAGTAAACAGGAAGGGCAACACACACCGAGCAAGCAAGCACAAAGCACCGACATGACCAAAGATGAAAACGATGATGGTATCGATAATAAAGACCAGTTCTCGACGGATGAGGTCGTATTAGTTTTGTCCCTGTTTTTTGAGAAGTAAGCGAGCAGGATCCCCTGCGGAGTTCAAGGAAAAACCTCCATCCCTATTCATACTGTTGTCAGCTTTTTTTTTTTTTTTTTTTTTCAATCGCTTTCTTGATAACACAGTCCCAGTAGCTGGAAGTGCAAGCCAAAATTTCCGTTTTGTTGTATTCCATAGGGTGACCTGTGTCCAGACAGTGTTCGGTCACAGCAGATTTGTTTGGCTTTCGTAGACGTGTGTGACATTTATGCTCAATACAACGGACCTCAACAGTCCTAATAGTATGACCAATATATGTCATGCCACAGCTGCATAGGATACGATAGACACCCGACTTACGCAAACTGAGATCATCCTTAACGGATCTCAACAATGCCTTAATTTTAGATTGTGGATGAAACACACATTTCAAATTGTTTTTACCCAGAATGCAGCCAATCATTTTGGAAGTGCTGCCAACGCATGGCAGAAAGCCCACTGACCTGAGTGCTGACTCTGTGTTATCATGACTAGCCCGTTGCACATGTGGTCGATAGTGCAATGCCCTTTTAATCCACCCTTCACTATAGCCACTCTGTTGAAAAGTGACCTCCCGATAGGACAGCTCGGCAAACTTTTCAGGTCAGAAAGATGTGAGCCCTATGCACTAAGGATCTAAAAAGCCTTCACGTTGAGCTGGGTGGTGACAACTATCAGCTTGCAGATACAAATCAGTATGAGTTGGCTTCCTATAAACATCATGTCCCAACATACCATCTTTCTTCCTCCTGACCAACACATGAACGAAGGGAAGGCAACCATTGTTTTCCACATCCTTTGTGAAATGGACGTTGAGGAGGACTGACTTTAGATGTTCCAAGAAAATAATTCAAGTTATCATTGAGGACTTTGACTGGAGTCAGCGGCGTTGAAACATGCTTGTTTTTTTCAGATTTGTAGACCACACTTTTTTAGTTTAGCCTCATAGTAGTGACAACTTGGATTATTATTTTTATTAATCAACTAATTTCGGTCCTTTCTTTGGACTGTAACTCTGAAATCTACCATAGTTACATTTACATAACTGTCAACATTAACCTAAGTTAATAAAGAGAAATAAAATAAAATGATGTTATACTCAATGATGTCGTTGAGTTGGGCAAGTGCCTGGGATCCTCCAAGTGCGTCACTGCTGGCAGGAGCAAGGTTTAGTGCTGTTAATTAGCTAAGGCTCCGCCGCTTTGCCAGCTTCACCCATCATTGGTGGACAATGAAATGGCTACATTCACAAATTTATTCAAAAAATATAGTATTATAATTAACTAAACATTACTTTGTCATTGTTTGAAATAAAATAATTATAGTCATCTGTCTGATATATAAAATGAAGTTTAAAGCATTCAAATACTGAAGTAAATTGCACCAGGTTCTTAATCATATTTTCAGAGATATTCAGCAAGTGGTTCTGCAGTGTTTTATGTACATTTACTGTCATTAAAAATTACTGTAAAAGTTATTTAAAATACATAGAAAATAGTTCCAGAAGGCTTACTTTTCAAAAAATATTAGTTCTTATCTCAGTGAAATATCAGTTGATTTACTAGTTCACATTTTACAACGCTATTGTAATCAAGTTTAAGGTAGAATAATCTTTTTATAAAAAGTTGTTAATCTATTTTGCAATTGTAAAATGCTTTAGGTTTTTATTTTTGTTTAAAAATAGTGTATTATATCTTTGTAAAATATTAGGAATGGCAAGTCAAAGTCATAACGATTTACAATTAAAATGTCATCTTGGAATGAAACTTATAAATGTATGTTAATAGTAAAATAGATAAAATTAAAATATTTTATTGAAATTAAAGGTAAACAGAACCATTTTAAATTTGTTTGCATACTGCCTTAGGGGGTCGCTTTTGTTTAAAAAACAGGTTGTATAATAACATTATAAAAAAGAAAATTGATTTTTCAAAACATTGTAAATTACAATTCAAATAAAGTTCATAGTTATCAATTAACCGTTAAAAAGTTAAAATTAAGGCATAAAATATGTCTTGGAATAAAATGTAAATGATTGTACTTTACATTTGTGAATGACGTACATGGCTGTCAATTGACAATATAAAGTGGGTATACTGTTTTTAGAGTCTTACAATTGACAGCTATATATATATATATATATATATATATATATATATATGTGTGTGTGTGTGTGTGTGTGTGTGTGTGTGTGTGTGTGTGTATATATGTATATGTGTGTGTTGTAATATGCTGTGCATGTTTCTCATTGACAATTAACAGACTTCAGAGGAGTAAAGAATTGAAGTATATCTTGGAATAAGTCGAAGTAATTTTTTCTCGGAAATCAATTTGTTGATTTAATAGTTACGCAGAATTTTCCCTGTGTTGCTTATATATCTCTATTAGTTCTAAAACTTTGAGGTGTAATCCTTTTGTGACAGTGTTCAAGATCTTTAATTTGTTTTCATTCAAGCCATGGAAACGCTTGTTCTCAATCATATGCTGCCCAAAAACTGATTTGCTACTAGCAACACCTAGTGTGAGTTCACGGTACCATGTTTGGAAACTACGTGTTATTCGTCCAATATAATATTTTCCACGTGGGTTGCATATCACTTTAGAGACATCATGATTTTAATATTTTTTATCATATGTATTTCCTGTCTGTTTCAGCCTATGTTGTAGCGTAAAAATCGGCTATCGTTGATTTTGGTACCTTGCTGCATACCTGTACATTTTTCGAAGAGTACTGTTATTCCAAAAATGTGAAACAAAAATGGTACATTTTTCGAAGAGTGCTGTTATTCCAAAAATGTGAAACAAAAATGGTTACAAATTTATGTCTTGCTTTTTAAATGTCATCATCAAACAAATTACATGTTCGTTGACAATAGTGCTTAGAATTATGTGAAGACATCGAGATCACTTCCTGCAAAATTTTAATCAGATTGATTAGTACTAACGATAAGAAGTTTGCATCGACGATAGAAAAACTTAGCATAAAATGGATTTCCACAATTTATGAGAAATGAATGTTATTTTGAGACACATACCCGGTAAAATTTACTGGCACTATAAACATTCCCCTTCCTGCTTACAGGAGGCTACGTCTCTTAATTTTGACACCATGCTTGCGTTTTTCTTAAATTTTCTTGAGGAAAAGCAGTGGTACGGATATCTGATTGTAAGCCTCTAACTATTTCCTTAGAACTCTTTGATTCTACTAAGCATAAGTTCAGTGTATTTCCTAATTTGTATTTACATAGTCAACAGCCGAAGTAATTGATGTCCAAGGTATTGGCTGCCAATTGTTTCTCTTCAGTTTTCCTGCAAATCCTCCAACTTCTTCCTTTCTGTTTCGGTGTATACCAAGATCGGAGGAAAATTGGTTCTGTTTGATGGTGACATAAACCAGAAATTTCCTTTGGCATATTTCGGTGCGCCACATTTTTTTCCACAGTCCATATTTGAAACTTTTCTTAGACATAATTGTATTTATAATACAGGCAATTCGATTCAAATATGTGAAATTTTCTAACATTTTTTTCTTTAATTGAATCTTTAGGGTGAAGTCTTACAGCAAAATGGAGAGTATCTGTTTTTATAGCGATTAAAGTAGCATGGTCGTAAGGTTAAACACATAAGCTTATCTGTGTAAGATGTTTTATATGTTTATTATACGCTTCGGGTTCTAAGAGGCATGACTGAAGAAAGTCATCATACTTTAGCAGATATATAAGCATGTCAATAACTTTCCAAACATTTTCTCCATTAAAATACATTTCTGGTTACAGGAGGAACACTCAACGAATTACTCTTTAGTTGGATCAAGTTACTATATTTCTCTTCGGCTACCAAAGGGTTTTGCAGTTTTATTGATTTTCGTGTTATGTTGACAGACTGTAAATTTGTCTATAGAACTTATAGACCTATTATGTCGAAGTTTGGACTTGCTTCTACATGCTGCTTTTTTACACAAACACAAAAACCAACCACTGAAGCTCACTGGCAGATTCCAAGTTACGAGCTTGTCTTCGGATCAGTTTTAATGGAAAAGTGGTATCGTTGTTCCTTTAGTGAAAAGGAAACTAAATCATATTCAATGAACTTCTGTGTTTTAAGTTTAATGTTTAAATCAAAGGCAAATGATTTGTCAATGAAAATCGTCCTAAAATGGCATTAAGGCAGTAACAGTCCTGCCATATCTCGCACTTGGCTGCCATCCGACTTTTGTATCATCAAAGTATTATCAGAGCTTATTAATTTCATCTTTAGTCATCATTATGTTGAATTTCATTGTTAGTTATATATTTTTGACGACTTTACAAGGTTCAATGAATGAAATAAATCGCAATTTGCGATCGGCTATGGCTTCACTGTACTAGGTTTAGATGGAATACCAAAGTGCGGCGAATGAAAATTTGTGCCCGGCCGGGATTCGAACCCAGGATCTTCTGCTTACTAAGCAGAGGCGTTGACCACTCCGCCACCGACGAGACAGTGACCAGCCCCACTGCAGAGGACTCTTCCCGGCACGTGTCCCGTCACACACAAATCTCCATTCGCCATGCTGTCTCTTTCCTATTACCACAGCCTATTTGTTCTGTAATGCTCGCAGCCACAATACTGTATTCCTGCATCAGGGAGAACAGACCAAGCGGTATCGAGAGACAATTAACTGTCGTCAGGAGCCCAGCCTCGGCTTGTATACAATTATATATTTTGACGACTTTACAGGGTTCAATGACGACAGTTAGTTGTGTTTCGGTACATCATGGTCTGTGGGAATACAGTATTTTGGCTGCGAGCGTTGCTGCGTCTTGCCATTTCTTATCTGATTTCTCATAATTCATTATGATGACCATGTTTCCCTGTGCAGCTGGCTGCTAACAAGAAATGCTCGCATTCTAAGGAGAAATTTTATTCTACTCCACACCAGAATTCGGTGCAATCGATTACATCAAAATGGTTATCAGATTCACCAGAAATTTCCCAAATAGATCTGGCCGCCTTTCCTTTGATGATTTCCACACCAAATCGCGTGTCATTCCGTGTATCCAGTTGGTCGGGGATTGTACAATGTGCAGCAATACTCCAAGATAGGACGATCTAATGTAGGCAGTTTCTTTTGTAAAACTGTTGCATCTTCTAAATGTTCTACCAATGAAACTTAGTATCTCATACGTCTTCCCAACGATATATTTTGTGTGTGTCTTCCAATTACGTTTGTTCATTTTAATTCACACGTATTGAGTTGAATTTACGGCCTTTAGATTTGATCCGGCGTGTTAATGACGTTTAACGGAATTTCATTAGCTCTCATGTGAATGGCTTCAAACTTTTCATTATTTAAGATTAAATTGTCAGTTTTCGCAGCATGCAGATACCTAATCTACATGGTTTTTCGGTTATTTTCGATCTTTTTGGGACATCACTAACCGATTAACGATATCATCAGTAGCAAACAGTGTTAGAGAGGTGCTCAGGGGCCATGTTACAGTTCCCTGTGGAACGCCACGTAGCAATTCTGCTTTATTACTTTCCGCAACTTACTATAGTTCAGACAGTTCTCTTTACAATAATTTATCCATATCTATTGGACTCTTGACCTTCGTATCTGCGTATTGAATTTTAATATTTTATTCATAAACGATATAAAAAGCGGCTGGTCTTTGTCTTGCAGGCGGCGACGAACCGTAGATGTAGACACGTTCACACCTGTTGCAGTGCTCCAGCACACTGTCGATGACGCTGTACGACCCGTTACGGCCTTAAGGACAAGATTACTTTCATCCCGTATCTTGGTCATGTTCCGTGGTCAAGTTCCACCTGATCTCTCCGTACGACTTTCCTGTATCCATTGCTTCCACACACTCTCCCTGTCTAACACACTGGACTCGCATTCGTGAGGACGGTGGTTCAAATCCACCTCCGGCCATCCTGATTTAGGTTTTGCGTGATTTCCGTAAATCACTCCAGGCAAATGCCAGGATGGTTCCTTTCGAAGGGCATGACCTTCCCCATCCTCACCCAAAACTCCGAGCGTAAGCTCCATATCTAATGAGCACGCTATCGACGGGACGTTGAACCCTAAGCTTCCTTCCTTGCACAAGCCTGTCGTAGCAACCAGTGGCGTAATGAGAGGAGAGGGGGGGGGGGGGGGGAGCGGAGATGGCGAACCGACCCGGGTCTCATCTTGAGAAGCCTCCAAACACCTCGAAAGCACGGTCTTTTTTTAACGCCCTTGGCCTTCCGTTCTGAGGCCTCCAGATCTCGGAAGCTATTTTTCTTAGATTGTCGTGGCCGAGGGGACTAAGGCGCTCCAGTCACGGTCTGCAAGGCGGCTACGGTCGGGGGTTCGAATCCCCCCCCCCTCGGGCATGGATATTTGTGCCGTCCTATTTCTTAAGTAGTTTGTAAGTTTAGGGACTGATGACCCCGTAGTTAAGTCCCATAAGGTCTACAAACATTTGATTTCTTAGATTGTCCCGTTCCTCTCGTCCTGGGAGGCCTCAAAATCTCAACTTACTTGTTTATAGTAATACACGTATTTGCAACTGGACAGGGGGCCTCATTTTGTTCTGCCCCCGCCCCGGGCCTCCGACTTAGTCCGCAACTGGTAGCAGCATACTCCATGGGAGCCGAAATTTTACGGTATGACAACCCCGTTTCTCTGAGACCGTCCATTTTGTCCCGTTGGAAGTCTCTCATATGCCGATATAGCTCCATTCGATGCCGTCGAGGCATACTGGCACTCACTGTATTTTTTACACCTGCACGGACTACACTAGACGCAACACCGACCCTCTCAGACCGACACGCGCCTACGTGCCTACGTGCACCCCTTCTCGCTGCCGAAGTATCGCTTATTGTTTCCACACCACCAAGTGTCGCTATTCGGTGTTGCACTTCTCACAAATGGCAGAGTACAGCACGCTTCGTGCACTGCTGCGTAGCTGTACACGTCAGGTGCAGCGCGTAGTAGCGGCTTCAGGCAGCCCTCCCTGCGTCCCACACACCTCTTGAAGAATGCGGGCGCCCTGCGGGCCTGCACGTCACTATGAGCCCTCGGAACCACACCCTTTTTTTCTGGGTCTCTCACCCGCGCAGAAACCATTCCCTGCTCTCCATTCCCTCTCGAGCGCGGAAAAGGGGAGGCGAAGCGGCCTTTGAAGTACCGTAAGAGCCCATTATAGCCGGCAGAAAGAGACGGGGCGGCGTCGCGCCTGGCCGCGGCCTGCCGCTGTGTCTGGGCCACGCCGCTGGGCCACGCCGTGCCTCGCTCGGCCGTTTCGCAGGCGCTGTTTGCTCTTGTTGCGCGCGGCGCGGCGCGGCGGCAACTTAGGCGCCGCTTCCGGCGCGGGTAATGTACTGGCGCATAAATCGCCGCCTTGACGCGCGCGCGGCCAGCGCTTCCTTCCGGCGGCTGCTGGAATTAATGGCCCAGCAGCCGCGCTCACCTGTCCGTCTAGCGTCTAGCCGGTCACTCACCACGAGCGAAAGCCAGCCTAACACGAGCCACTTTCCGGTCGAAACTGACTACTCGAAGAGCGTGCGTCTTTCGTGCGTGCGAGTAAATCAGCAATCTATCCCAATGCTATGGCGCCTATTACGTCGATGGTCTATAGCACCTGTATAGCTTACGTCACAAAATTTAAAAACAAATTTATGGAAAAAGCTAGCCACTATGGGTCTCCGTGCAGGCGTACAGCCCATAGTAGATAGTTTTTTCTGTAAATTTCTTTTTAAATTTTGTGACGTAAGCTATATTTTATTATGTGACTTGTTTTGTTTTATATTTTCTGATGAAGGCAATCTTAGTCATTTCCGAAACCTGGCCAAATAATTTGTCGCTGACAATAGCTGTTATGTTAAAAAAAAAAAAATATGAATACAAGTATTTGATGTGTGGTTTTACTGTCATGAATAATAAATCTCAATGTTTAATTTATGTCGACGTGTTGTCCTATGCGAGTACAAAACCATCGAGGCTGATGCACCACTCCTTAATATTTCCATGATGCACATAAGGTCCGGACTTCTTTGAAAGGACACTGAAAACCCCTAACTTGCAGAAAATTTCTACGATCCAGTAATAAAATGGTATTGTTATTATTTGAGTAAAAACAATACTGCAGTGAAAACTCCTTACCAGATGCAAACTACTATGTTCCAGTAGTAAAAATGTATTGTTATGTATTAATTCAAAATAATATTAAGTAGTAATTAATAGTTTTTGTGACATAACAATATTTGAATATCTGACATACATAAACGAAGATTGCGACCATTGTACATAAATGTAACAGTACTCAACACACAATGTTAAGTCGCTGAATTAACAGCACGAGCTGGAAAAGTGGTTTGATTGTTTCGCGTTTCGGCCGACCCATCATGAGAAATCAAGTGCCATAGGCACATCTTACACCTATTACACTTTTGATGTCCTATCAAGGGCCACGCAAAACGTGTCACAACACAGCTAGATTTCCACCTATGGGTGACTTCCTTTTCTGTCCCAGCCTCGTCGCCTCTTTTGTGTCTCGTTTCCGTCGTAGGTGTCGGTGGCCAAGTAAAAAGAGACCGACACAGGAATAAAGGATGCACGCTTGTGCAGGTACGAAGGTGAGCAGCCAGTGGGACAGCAGAAACTAGAAACACTAGAGTAAATTAGAACGAGATATATATTGCACGGAATTTATACAATACTTAACTTTTACATAGTTCAGTACTGCAGAATGCTGATACATAGTTGAGCTAGAGGCCTGCCTAGTGCCTATCCGATAGCCAAGTCTTCACTGGTGCCTATCTGATTCCGAAGTGTTAGCTGGTTCCTACCTCAGTCCCAAGTCAACGATGTCGTTCAGTGGTGGCCACGAGCTGAGCTGTAGCAGAGGGCGCTCGTGGCTGACGTCGTAAGAACGCCGCACCGTGCGTGCATGGCGGCGTGCGGCGAAAGTAGGTGGCGCGCACTTTATACTAGTGCGACACCACACTTCCTAATTAAACGACTTTCACCAAATCGTGTCTGGAGCGCCACGTTGCGGATCGCGCGGCCTCCCGTGTCGGAGGTTCGAATCCTCCCTTGTGCTTGGATGTGTGTGTTGTCCTTAGGTTAGTTTAACTTATTTTAAGTATTGATAGAGCTGAAGCATTGAATTAAAATTTGTGGTGCGGCCGGGAATCGAACCCGGACCTCCATGCTTACTAGGCAGACGTCTTAACCGTTAGACTACCACACCACTAACGATTAAGGCGCCTCGGAATAGTCTATGTACGATTTCCCTCCACAACACAAACTTTAATTCAGCTTCTTTGTTCCAAAGATAATTGCCACTACTGCCAAGGCTCTCCATGCAGCGGAATAGCACCTCAGCAATGGACATTTTAAGTAGTTTGTAAGACTACGGACTGATGACCAACGTAGTTTGGTCCCGTTGGATTACAAACATTTTAAATCCTGTCACTTCTGGGTAACACGTCTGCCATAGTAGCTGAAGGTCACAAAATGTAGGTTTGCCTTCGAACTTGACACTACTGCATCCTCCCAAGACTACGACCTCCCTGAGCACGACTTTGCGACCCACCAGGGGAACGCAACTCACACGTTGAAAAACACTGCGCGACAGTAGAGCTTTCCAATCTGGGAGTCGTGACACACTCCAGTCATACAAGTGATATTATCTGTGTCGCAAGGTTAATAAATCCTGAGCGAAAAGCAAGTTAAAAACTTGTCAAAAAACGTAATTGTCTTCGGTCAGTGTGTATTGCACGTAAGGAAATGTCAGTCATCGAGTTTTCTGGAATTTAGATACGTTATTGTGGTGTCGCACAAGTATGAAGTGCGCACAATGTACTTTCGCCGCGCGCCGCCATGCACGCACGGCGCGGTGTTCTTACGACATCAGCCACGAGCGCCCTCTGCTGCAACTTCGCTCGTGGCCACGACTGCTGCATCGGTCACTTGGGACTGAGATAGGAACCAGTTAACACTTCGAAATCAGATAGGCACCAGTTAAGACTTTGCTATCGGATAGGCACTAGTAATCATCAGCAGGCAGGCCCCTATATAATCTATGTATCAGCATTCTGCAGTCAAGAACTATGTAAAAGTTAAGTATTACTAAGTCTCTATGAAATATATATCTAGTTCTAATTTACTCTAGTGCTTCTAGTTTCTGCTGTCCCGATGACTGGTCACATCTGTACCTGCACAAGCGTGCATCCTTTATTCCTCTGTCGGTCTCTTTCCGCTCGGCCACCGACACCTACGACCACCGGAAACGAGACAAAAAAGCGGCGACGAGGCAGGGACACAAAAGTGGTGACGAGGAGCGATAGAAGAACCGTGGACCAGCCCGCTGGCAGCAGCCAGACAGCAGCAGTCGGTGCACGCAGAAATTGTTCCCGCCCACCCACCCTTATTATAAGAATTTTGGGTGAAGATATTTTGTTACGTGTTTTGTGGGCTTTTTTGTTGCAGTGCTTCCTTATTTCACATTGCATTTGTCTGTTGTTCCAATTTACTTGTATGCGCGGAGCCTAATCGGTCAGTATGGCCACTACCCCGAACCCAAACTTAATGGAAATTATTCAGTTACAGACGGCGCAATTCACGCAACTACTCCAAGCGGTGTCGCAGTTAATCGCACAGGCGACTCACCAACAACAGTCGTCGCATCAACCGCCAACGTCTACCGCCACACCGCTTCCTACGTTTCGCCAGTACAACGAACGTGAGGAAGAGTGGAGTGACTACTTCGCGCAGTTTCAAGAACTCGTCGCGGCTCATCAAATTAAAAGTCAGACCTTTAAACATTTGTTTCTCTCTGTGGTGGGAACCAAAACCTTCGTATTACTGGAGAAACTTTTGCCCCACGCATCTCCTCGTGTCTAGACTTTGAACAAATAGTAGATGCACTGAATGCTCATTATGAGAGAAAAGTTCTCGTAGCTGCGGCGCGGTACCAATTTTTCAGACTGAAAAAAATCACCGAACCAGTCATATCAGCAGTGGATTACAAAGTTGAAGGGCTTAACCCGCAAATGTAAATTTACTTGTTTTTGTGACGTGATGTTGAGAGACGCTATCACTCAGAACATTCAGGACCCCAGAATTAGGGCAGCAATTCTAAAACAATCTGACCTTTCATTATTCAGTGTCCTGCAGCTTATTGAAGCGCATGATACCTTTGACTTAGCTGATGTAGAAATGCAAAGCCACAGTGTAAATTCAATGCGCTGTAACGGACGCTTTCCTAGTCACAGTTTTCAGTCTCGCCCTAGTGATTCTTATAATTCTACCGGTCATGCTGGACAGACAGTGAACAGTAGCCAGTGTAAAAATGCGACACAAAGGTCGCCCCGTGATGTTCGAAACAGTAGTTTGAATAACCGGCGCCAACGTTCATTTCAGAAAAATGTTCCTAAGTCTTGCCCTCAGTGTGTATCTCGCCACAAGCGTGCGCATTGCCCTAGTCGCAACGCAACCTGTTATCAATGTGGCAAATGGGGACATGTTCAGTCAGTGTGTATGCAGAATGTAAGTTCAAAGAACAGTAACATTAGGAACAGTGCTTCGCAAAGTGCGAGAACAGTTAATTCTGTAAATATAATACACGCTGTGGACTTAGACAGTGTTTCTGTTCAGTCTAAAATGCAAGGTAGTTCTTCTGTGCCTACGGTAAAGCTATGTAGTACGCCACGTAGCAAACGTCGTCGAGCGCGTAATTCTGTGCAACGGAAAAGGGTTCGGGAGAAGCAAAATGATTATGTACAGTGTAATCCTGTAGTGAACCTAGTGCCTTCTGCAACTTCTCATTTTAATAGTGCCCAATACTGTGTAGCTAGTGACAGTAGACTTGATGTAGATACTCAAAAGTTTAGTGCAGTAGTTAGTGAATCTGGATTAGCCTCGCATTGCGCGGACGCCAATCCGGCGGTAGTGCCATCTAGTGACAGTGTTGTTAATTCGCTGTATGCCGATTCTGCGCCGCTTACTTCACTACGCGGCCCTGAGTATGCGCAAGTGCAGCAAACAAGTTGTATCAGACGTTGCCCACATTCGCGCACCTGTCGAGCGCCACAAGCAAAAACTTTTTGTGACTCTTTCCATAGGAAATAAGACTGTGCAATTTCAGCTTGATACTGGTTCCGCTGTCACTTTAATGAATAGACACACTTCTGAACTTCTGGGCTCGCCAAAATTGTCGCCGTCTAAACAAGTGCTCACAGCGTATACAGATCAAAATATTCCCGTGCTAGGAATGTGTAGCCTGACCGCCTCTTTTCTAGTTGTAACAAAAACAGTTGCTTTTGTAGTTCTTCAGGCCAAATTTACACAGAACATTTTTGGACTAGATGCATTTGACTTGTTTGGCTTATCTATTCAAAGAGATGTACTTCAAATTTCGTTAGTAGTGCCTCAGGACAAAATCAATGCATTATGTGAATAATATAGTGACTTGTTTTCACCGGAACTAGGTTGTGCAAAAGGCTTCGTGGCACATGTAACATTAAAAGAATCTGCAGTATCAAAATTTCGTAAAGCTAGACCAGTGCCTATCGCAATTCGGGATAAAGTTGCTGCAAGATAGTGGGGTGATTTCTCCTGTTTCTGTTAGTCAGTGGGCCTCGCCTTTAGTAATTCTAACCAAGCCGTCAGGAAGCCTTCGTCTCTGTGCGGACTTTAAATCAACAGTGAACAGTGAAAAAATTGTAGACACTTACCCCCTGCCCCGACCTGACGAACTTATGGACAAATTAGGACAGTATCATTTCTTTTCTAAGATTGATTTATCAGAGGCATACTTAAAGATTCCGCTTGATGACGAGCCAAAATGTTTTTCGTCATTAAAACTCACATGGGCCTTTTTCAATTTCAACGCCTACCCTTTAGCAGCTCTTCCGCCCCCGCTATTTTTCAGCGCTTTTTGGAACAGCTGACAGTTTCTGTACCGTGTTGCTCGAATTATTTAGATGATATTGTGGTCTCAGGACGCACAGTTGAAGAACATTTATCAAACCTGGAGTGTCATTTCAAAGTGTTGACTGCAGCAGGTCTACGTTGCAATAAAGCAAAGTGTTCGTTTTTTCAAACTGAAAGAGAGTATCTAGGCTATGTGATTAATGCCCAAGGAATCCATCTGTTACAGTCACATCTTCAAGCGATCAAAGACTTGCCTTCTCCTAAGAATGTGCAGGAATTGCAAGCAGTAATGGGAAAGCTTAAATATTGTTTCAGATTTATTCCCAATGCCTCTCAGATTGCAGCTCCACTGCATCGCTTACGAATGAAAAATGTTCCTTTTTTGTGGTCTAATGACTGCCAGGTTGCCTTTGACAAATTAAAGTCTGCACTACTCAGTGATGCATGTTTGATTCCCTTTGACCCACAGAAGCCTGTAGTGCTAGCAGTGGATGCCTCGTCGCACGGTCTGGGTGCATTATTGTCACATTGTATTGGATCTCATGATCGTCCTATTGCCTTTGCATCCAAGATACTGACGCCAACGCAACAGAATTACAGCCAGATAGAAAAGGAGACCTTAGCAATCATTTACGGCGTCACAAAGTTTCATCATTATCTCTATGGTAGAAAATTCTATTTGTTGACTGACCACAAGCCTCTCACGTCGTTGTTCTCACCCACAAAGCCAATTCCGCCATGAACGGCACAAAAGCTTCAGAGATGGTCCTTGATACTGTCGAATTCCCGACTTTCGGTTGGCCAGGATGTGTCGTTTGATTCTTCAGAAATGGCATGTTGTCAGATTGACTCCAGAAATGCTTCCGCTGTCGCAGACTTCCCTTTGAACTCTCGTCGGGTTGCACAGGAAACAGCTGCGGATGCAGACCTAAGTGTGGCCTGCCAGAGCCAAAGACATTGATCAGCGTCTGGTTCGGCGTTATTTTGCAAAACGTCATGCATTGTCTTTAACTCAGGGTGTTCTGTTGTTGCATACCGACAACGACCAAACGAGAATGATTGTTTCTCGTTCCCTGCAACGAGAAGTGTTACGCCTACTGCATCAAGGACATTGGGGTATTGTTAGGACAAAACAACTGGCCAGACGTCATTGTACCTGGGTTGGTATGGACGCCCAGATAGAGAACATGACGTCACAGTGTATAGTTTGCGCGGAGCATCAGGCGGCTCCTCCGCAACGTTTCTCAGACTGGCCACGCCCCAAGGGACCATGGCAACGTTTACATATTGACTTTGCCGGACCTTTCTGGAATACGCGCTGGTTAATTGTTGTAGACGCTTTCAGCAAGTTTCCTTTTGTGATTGCCTTGAACTCAACGACAGCGTCTAGTAAAATCAGTGCCTTAACATCAGTGTATTGCATCGAAGATTTGCCTGAAACTATCGTCAATGACAATGGACCTCGGTTTGTTAGTGCGGAATTCCAACAGTTTTGTCGTGTGAATGGCATTCAGCATATTACCACCGCACCTTTTCACCCTCAGTCCAATGGTGAAGCAGAACGTTTCGTTCGAACATTCAAGTCTCACATGGAAAAGATGAAAGGTCAGCACTCCAGGCAGCAAGGTCTTCAGATTTTCCTGTCTACGTATCGGTGCATGCCACGTGACGGCCCGTCTCCTGCCGAGCTGCTACACGGCCGCCGTCACCGCACTCTCCTTCGCCTACTGCAGCCTCCCACGCACCGAGTCGGTTCGTATGGCGCTTCGCGTTTTCAGGTTTCTACGCCGGAGCTGTACAGGGTGTTTGCTTGAAACAAGAAGATATGGTCACCGGGCATCATTCAGCGTGTGCTCGGTCGCAATATGTATGTTGTACGTTCTTGCACAGGGTCGGAGCTGCGGCGCCACACAAACAAATTGCGCCTGTACAGGTCGCGCGACCCAGTTCTCCGCCAGGGAGCACCCCCACATCGCTCGCCAGTCCAGCGTCCCCGGACTACGACATCATACCTATGGAGACCGACGCGCTTCCGCACTGTCGCCGCCGCAGATGACTGCGTCACCGAGAGGGACTCCGGGACCGTACGTGTCCCCGCCGCCTGGGCCATGCATCTCAGAAGATGACCTGCTCCCTCTGGGCGGAGGCGTGCGCCCTTCCCCAGGTTTTGGTGGGTTTCTCGGGGGATCGCAAGGTGTATACCGGGGCGAGGACGGCGTCTCAATCCCAGCCTCAGCTACGACGCCCGTCCCACCTGTAACGCCCCTTCCCAGGCCCTCCTCCCAGTGCCGTCGCCGTGGCCCTCAGCCCTACGACACGACGGCGCGGCGGTTTGGAGGGCAGGGGTGTGGTGTCGCAAAGTATGAAGTGCGCGCCACGAACTTACGCCGCGCGCCACCATGCACGCACGGCGCGGTGTTATTACGACGTCAGCCACGAGCGCCCTCTGCTGCAACTCCGCTCGTGGCCATGACTGCTACATCGGTCACTTGGGACTAAGATAGGAACCAGTTAACAGTTCGAAATCACATAGGCACCAGTTAAGACTTGGCTATCGGATTGGCACTAGTAATCATCAGTAGGCAGGCCTCTATCTAATCTATGTATCAGCATTCTGCAGTCAAGAACTATGTAAAAGTTAAATATTACTAAGTCTCTATGAAATATATATCTAGTTCTAATTTACTCTAGTGTTTCTAGTTTCTGCTGTCCCACTGGCTGGTCACATCTGTACCTGCTCAAGCGTGCATCCTTTATTCTTGTGTCGGTCTCTTTCTGCTCGGCCACCGACACCTACGACCACCGGAAACGAGACACAAAAGTGGCGACGAGGCAGGGACACTAAAGTTATAGTACATTAAAAACGAAGGAACACGAATTTTTTAAGCTGTGGTAAAACATATTTAAGGGGTGAAATGTCCCTCGAAAATTAGGGCTAAAATGGAATTTTTAGTCGGCCAACTACCCCGAAAAAGACCGTTTTTTTTGCTAAAAACTAGTTTTTATTTAATCGAATTAGAAACTATAAAAACTTAAAAATGAAGTTTAATAAAGAAAATCAAATGTTACAATTGTTTGTAAATTTATAGGAGTCATCTGCTTGGTTATCAGTCCGTAGTTTACAAACTACTTCAACTAAGGTAAACTAACCTAAGAACATCACAAACACCCATGCCTGATGGGGGCTCGAACCCCCGACGGGGAACGGCCGCGCGCACCCCACCACGGCGCCCCGGTGCGCATGGATAATCCACCGCGGCGGCTAATCAAGAAATACGGATTTCTTTTGTATCTAAGCAACACTTATACTGCCGCGCCCGTTTGATACTGCGCAGGAAACACCATGTGAATCTTTATTTTTGAACTGTTTCATCTGTTTAATATACGAGTTTTTAAAGTCGCTGAATGTGTTACAGGTTCTCAAAATTCTGTATGGCTGATCCAGTTTAGCGGTCTAAAACTCGGAAAAAAAAGCTTGAATAGACAGTAGCTCGACATGACATTTTAAGTACTACGAAATCAAAATATTGAAATATTTCGACTGCTTGGGGGGGGGAGGTGGTGACAGCGTTGAAAATTTGTGCTGGACTGGATTCGAACCCAGATTTCCCACTTCGGGCCAGCGCTCACCTTAACCAATTAGGCCATCCAGCCACGCTTTCATTCCAATTCTGAACTCTTCAACTGCTAGCCCTCTACTTTCGAAATAATAGCAAATAAAATTGAATAAAACATGTTAAAAGTAGCTAATTGATTTTAACTGCCGGCGTTAGCGTTGTCCGTGATGTGGAGTGTGGAGGTCGCACGGCCAGACATACCTCTCTTCCCGCTGCTTCATTATAGTGAGCCCCTTGGCTCTCAATACTTTCGTTTCTTGTGTTAGAACACGATTCATTGCTTGGTCCTGCACGTAGAGGCATTGGAAGATATTTTGTTGAGTAAATGTAATTATTAATATTTTTGTTCTTCTTAATTTGAATGACCAAAAATAATAAAATAATATATATTAATAAATGAATAAAATAAAAATAAACATTAATTTACAGCTATAAAATATACCTGTATCATTAAAATCGCCTCAGTAATCTCCAAGTTATCGCAATTTTTTTTTTTTCATTTTAGCCCCCTTTCACACCTTCAGTACGTTTTAACGCCTTTAAGAAAGAAGTGTCCCTTAGTTTTTCATGTATTATAATAATATATCCAAATTTAAAAAAAAAAATCGGAGCGTGACACTTCCGTAGGTTCATTTGTCACAACTTAATCATTTGTTACAGTTAACAGTTGAATCTCTATAACGAGCGTCAATGAAGGGGTCAGCTTGATGTACTTGAAACGGCGTCGCCACCACGAAAAGTATGGAAAGCTCTAATCTATTGATTGTGCCGAGTAAGGAGTTCCAAATTTCCGTGTGTACTGCAGAATGCGCTTGCGCAGAAGTAAGTATCTGTAGTGGAGTCTGCTAATATCAGAACTATTGTGGTGGAGCTCATTTATATCGTGTCGCATCTTCTACAACTTTGTTGTTGGCTTTGAGTTCTCATCACACCGGAAAGTTTGCGTCAGATTCTAGTATTTGTAACGCCCACTTTAGGTTAGTAACAACAGTAGAGGGCGATCTGCGATGGCCTGTTGACAGCTCGAAATTTAATTGATATAACGCCTTTATCGTTCATCAAAGACGAAAATTGAATAAACGAATCTGTACAGGAGAATTCTTTGCGCAAATGAGATCTGCTCTGTTTTATGTTTTTATTTTTTTCATATCTCTCACCAGTTTCATAGATGATTGCAAACTATTACTGCTATGTCACTGTTGAGACCGACACGTGTAATTGAAAACGATGAAAAGGTTCCTATGAAATCTAAAGTCTTCCTGCCCTTCCTTAAGGACGTCACCGACCGCAAAGGTTAAATTTTGACGAAACGGAATGTTGCCGTTATTTACAAACCTACTCGGAAGATACAGGATCACCTGAAATCGGCAAAGGATGCGCGCAAACTTCTGGAAAATGCAGGAATTTATAGGATTCCGTGTAGCTGTGGGGACGTATACGTGGGTTCCACAAGAAGAACTGTCAAGAAACGGCTAGAAGAGCACAAGTTTAACTGTAGAAGGGAGATATTAACAGATCAGGTGTTGCAGAACATGTTTGATAAGACTCAGGTTTTGTTAGCCACAAATGAATATCATGACAGACTGTACAGAGAAGCTATTTATAATTTAAATGAGATGAAGGAGGACGTGAAACTGAATGACATCTGGATTCCGGTGTTGAAGAAGAAATGTCCCAGTCTTCCACCATGGGACGATATTAACAACGGCCGACGGTAATCGTCAACGACGAATTGCGCGCGCCTATCCAAAATATCAGACGCCACACCTCTGCGCGCGAGCACCAGTAAATGGAATTTGGATGGTGACGGATTTTCCGGCTTCCGGTCGCTTCCCGCGCCCCGGTGGCCGCTAGGCGATTCATTCTTCTTTTATGAAAAGCCTCCACTTCAGAGTGAAAACTGAATTTTAATGCTTTCATATATAGTTTGTTTTTGAAAGGTCACATCTTCCATTGCATCAGTACTCCCGTTGGACCGCATGAAATATCAATTTATTTAATTAAGGCCTCTGGTCACGCTTAAGATGCTTTTCATAATTAAAATTGGTGTGGCTACACTGTCATCCATAATGGTTATTGCATAAATATGCCCACATTACGGAAAAATAAAATCATATCACCCATCTACTTTATTGAAGGGAATTAATTTCATTTATAAGCGGTTTTTCCAAAATAAGATTCAACAAAAGAATGTAAAACTTCTGTAAAGAGATAATTTTTATCTTTACTGCATGACACCAGATCTCTTTTGATGAGTTCTGTTGTTAGTCCCAGCTCTAACTGTAACAGTTTCCTGAGCATTCTCCGCTCATTCTTAGTGATGTGAGCGATGCCACATAGTGGGAATGAAAGAGCTACTGAATCTGATTTAGAACTATGTGTGTGAGCCAGTAAATAATTCGCAAACTGAGGCAGACACGCCAGTACTGCGCGCTGTGTAGGTGTATTTCTCTACCACTGCGACACATCCGGCCTGTGGGTTGCAGCAGTTTAAGCAACCAGATAAAGTTACAGCTGAAGAGAAAACGCTGCTACAAAAATTCCAAGCTCCGGGTTTTTAAAGCCTTCTCAAACGATGTGACGAGTGTTTAAATTTACAGGTGGATTCAGCAGAAAACTAAAGCAATTTTAAGGTTTGTAAACGCACTACTGGCATGTCTACCTCAGTTTGCGACTTTTTTTACTGACTCACCCTCGTATGTAACAAGCGTGAAAAAGTGTAGCCTCTCGGCTACAACGTCAAATGAATAAAGAAAGCCAGAATTCTTGGATGGAAGGACGTTAACTTGCAAGGGAATATTGTGGAAACCCAGAAAACAGAAATTGATGAATCATCTACACAAACAGTCTAATTTCACAGAAATCTACTCGAGGTTGATTTTAGGATTATTTAACTTTTTTCAGGTGCCGAATACAAATTTTTAATAAGAAACATGAACAAATTGAAATCTTACACAAAAGTTGAGATTTCAGCAGCAAAGACGAACGAGATCAGTTTTTTTTTTTTTTTTTTTTTTTTTTTTTTTTTTTTTTTTAGAAGTGTTTAATAGAAGCAAACGTCTTATGACCAAACGCACTAGGCTTGGATCTACTGAAGATAATGGGGAAGCTGAAACGCAGCCCATGACTACTCATTCTGTAGATCATCCCAGTTCACTGAAAATTTTTCTAATGAATGGACAATCAACAATTAAGGCACGTAGAAAGCGTTTTTAAGAATGCATGGTATTGGTGAAAATAGAGTATGGAAGCTAAAGGCATTATTGTTCGCTAAGGGAACAAAACATACCAAGAGCAGCAAAATGATAGGAAGGCGTTGACTGACGTGATTGAGGATCGTATTAATTAATTCTCTTTGAAGAGAAAATCAATCACTTAATCGCAAAGTTTGACATTAAAATGTTATATTCTTTGTTAAGAAAATTACTTAGTAACTGGTTCAGATTGTAATTACAGTGCTCTGGGCGTGACTTTCTTGGTGTGAGACTTTAAGACCTGCAAGAGGATGATACTTAATGATACAGCTGCTCAGTTTCTCGTCCATAAACAAGAGGAGTAACAAATCTTACAGCAGTGTGCTGAGTACTGAAGAGTACTGCACCAACATTTAAAAAAAAAAAAATCTGCTTTTATGTTTTTTCTACGTGCGAACCCCCGTCTCTAATGACCACGATGTCGACGGGGCGTTAAGCCCTTATATTGTTCCCTATTCCTTTCATATGCAAAACATCTCGCTACCAACAGATGCTCTTGTACTAGAGATTTACTATGTAATACAATTGTCCGCTCTTTCCTTTGGCGTATATTATGCCAAGAACGACAATGCAATATTCTACTTGTATCACGGCGGGTTGCACAAAATGTAAGTAGGAATTATGCAGCATTTTATAGAGTTACATCAATTATAATGTTCCATCTCCTGTTGATGAACTTCACCTTTACAGTGATCACTGTACCTGGCAAAATAAGACTCATGCAATGATAAGATACTTAATGTCTCATACCACGTAGATTAAACAAAATTGTCAACAGGTTACCTATCGGAGCTCATTCTTATTTATTCTATGGTAAGGAATTTTGTCTAGTTAAAAAGAATCTGATGTTGTGTGTATGATTTATTACTTCAGGAAAAAATGGGAATTTTATGGTTGATCTTGTTGATGCAGAAAATATTTTAGATCTCCAGAAGTGGTGGCATGAATTATATAAAAATGTGCAGTTTCTGAAGAAAGTAAGAAAGAAGTTAAAGGAAGAGAGGGAGGTTTTTGCCATGTCAGTATACAATGAATTTATCCCTTTACTTATAAGACGCGTTTGTTGTCTGTCTTTCTGTTCTCTTATAACTCAAGATCCAGACAACCAAATAACGTGAAATTTGGTACACGTACACAAAATTACTTGGGGAAGGTTCTTAAACAGGTTTCGTTCTATTTTTTCGAAAACCAACCGGAAAGTTTGAGAAAAAGTAAAAGTGCGTTTTCATTGTGTCCGTGTAAATCTGTATCTTTGCTCTGATCTTGATGAAATTTTGCAAAATTGACCTTCAAAACAAGAGGAATGGCACTGTCTACAAAAAATTTTCTTTCAGTGCATGGTGGAGGGTACTTATGGATTTCGCTAAAATCCACAGTTTTGCTCTGATCTTGATGAAATTTTGTACAATTGACCTTGAAAACAACATAAAGGTTACTGTCCACATAAAATTTCGTTCTGTACATGGGGGAGAGTACTTTACTTAC
The DNA here is from genome assembly GCA_026315105.1 of Locusta migratoria. Taxonomy (NCBI): domain Eukaryota; kingdom Metazoa; phylum Arthropoda; class Insecta; order Orthoptera; family Acrididae; genus Locusta; species Locusta migratoria. The sequence goes on from CM048747.1 coordinate 435,696,666, forward strand.
AGACTTCGATAATAATCTCTATACATATTGCATTTGTTATGTGTTTGCAAAAAATGTTGTTTATCAGATTGCTTTAACATAAATGTACCCTTTCATTACATGCAGATAAACGGTTTTGTACGCTTCTACAGTAAACCTTATTTTAAACCAGGGCAAAGCCAGGTACTTGCAGCTAGTAATTAAAAAGTCGAGGTCAGAAGAAGTTTCTGTGCCTGACTTTATCGATGGAATCATGAGGAAAACGTTCCAGCTTACTTCATGCAAATCAGCTTTGGTCAGTTAACCAACTCAAACTGCACACAACGGAATGAGATCTATATGCGAAGAAAAGTTTAATGACTTGAAAAACGTGTTGCATTACATACGAAGTGAACATATACAGTATTACAGTAACTTAATGCAGTGGCCCACTACAAAGAAAGATGAAAAGGGAGATTAAGAACCACAAGAAGTTTATATTCATTTTTTCAGTTACATGTTACTAATGTTTTTGTTTCTTTTCTGTTTTTGAAATACTAAACCTAGGAACAATAATTTAAAATTTGTTTTTTCTTTGGTAGTGGCAATGTGATTTGTTTCAGTACGAAAGTGGAGAATTAAACAATTAGAAATAAAGATTATTCTACTTCTCTTTGTCATAAAAATTTATACATATTCACATCCACGTAAATTTTAAATATTGATTGTTTCAAAAATATATAGCATACGTAAAAGGTGTATTTTCTGAATATAAAATCACAAAATACTTTTAAAAATTCAGTTGTATTATAATTTTCTTCAACTCTTTATGAAATACTTCAATGCGGCTATTTAAAAAAAGGAAAAAAAACGTAGGAATATCTAAAATCGTGGTAAAGATTAAATCTGCACTTATATTTTTATTTACCAAAAAATTGGATTTTGGAGCAAGAGAGAGTTAAAAAATAAACGATTTAAATATGGAATATGACAACCAGTCGTATTTATGAAAAAAAAACTCCTTTTTTAAGGTGAGTTTAATGAAAAATTAAGAACATGTACGGAATCTGATATATTCTTTTTGATAAAAAAAAATTTAAAAAGTCATTTTTTTATTATTACATTACGATATTTTCTGAAGACAGGTATAAAATAAGAGAGGAGGCTACAGTATTTTTGAGCTAACGTGTTAAAACCTGAAACAGTGATAGGCTTCGAAGTGTCAGCTAGGAACATAGGGGAAGGTAGGGCAAGATGGAAACTGCGGGCAAGCCGGAAATTACTGACAACTTCGAACGACGTGACAAGGCACGCGAGTGGCGACGCACACAGCAACAGGCGACCAACTGGAACCTATGAACGGAGTTTACTCGGGCTCGCTCCACCAAGTGAAGTATTGATTTGATTTGATTTGATTCTTTCAGGGAAGCCAAAACAGTCTTGGTCGAACCCGCCACTGCCCGCACCGAAACTACGTTTATTGTGCGGTATCGCTCCCTGTATGTCTAGTAAAGCCAACCAATGCCCTTGAACAGTGCAAGGAGTCCCTTTACCAGTTCTTTATTAGACACAATTTCTTCGGGTCTGGTTGTCCCAAAAGTTCTGTGCCTTTTACTCTCCAATGCAATGCATTCGAAGATCAGATGTGATGCAGTTTCATCACCGTCATCACAGATCCTACATTTAGGGTCCTCTTCTGTTATTCCCATTGTATGTAGGTGTTTTTTGAAATTCCCATGGCCTGTCAGCAATCCAACCATGAGTCTAATCTCTCTCCTGTTCAGACCCAGGATTGCAGCGCTTCTTTTCAAACAAGGCTTTGGCATCATTACCTTGCCATGTTTTTGTGGATGGACTTTGGTCCAATATTCTACGTGCTGCCTTCTGAGCCAGTTCCGTAGCTCCAATTTGATCACTGCCTTGGTGATTGTCAGGACAGGTTCCGGTCCAATAAATGGAGCCTCTGCCTCCATCCTGGCTTATCTGTCGGCATGTTCGTTGCCACTGGTCCCCGAGTGGCCAGGGACCCACAATAGGTTTACTCTATTGCTTTCCCCTAGCTTCACCAGAAGCCTGTGACATTCTGCAACAACTTTAGACCTTGTTGTAGGAGCTGCCAGTGATCTCAGGGCTTCCTGGCTGTCTGAATAGATATAGATGCTACGATCTTTGTAGCACCTACGCAAATTCTCCTCCACACACGCCCTGATGGCAGTGATTTCGGCCTGGAATACTGAGGCCAGTTTCCCTAGAGAGATGACGCCCTCCAGTCTTGACTGCACCCCATATACCCCGGCCTCAACGCCTTGGTCTGATTTCGACCCGTCAGTGAACCAGAAAATATCCCCTGTATGGTGTCTAACTATTTTCTCCCACTGCTCCCTACTTCCAATTGTTGTACTGAAAGGCTTGTTGAAGCAGTATGGGGTTATAATATAGTCGGTTGGCAGTTCCCCAACCTTTCCTATATTTACCTCACTCACTATGTTAGTGTGTGATTCTGGATATCCCAAAGAGTTCCAGTTGTTGCCAGTTTTCAGTCTGTATGCACCAGTGCTGCCTCCATCTTGACCCAAAGGTGTAATGGGGGCATATCCAGCATGGCTTCCATCCCAGCAGTTGGTGTGCTGCTAATTCCGCCTGTTATGGCTAAGCAGGCTAGTCTCTGCACCTTACCAAGCTTCTTCGCAGCAACCTGCTGTTCTACCTTCTTCCACCACACGACCGCCCCATAGGTGATCCTAGGTCTAATCACTGTGGTGTATTTCCAGTACATACCCTTGGGGCTCAAGCCCCAATTTTTGCCACAAGTTCTCCTGGTACTTACTAAAGTACTTTTTGCCTTGGAGCAAATACTCCTAATGTGAGGGGTCCATGTCAGTTTCTCATTTAGGGTAACCCCTAGATATTTCACTGTCCCCTTCACAGGTAGCGCTTCATTGAAAAGCTGTAGATTCCAACTTGAGTGTTGGATATGTTTCCTTGTGAATGGTACAACAACAGTCTTCTTAGGACTAACCCCCAGATCCTGTTTTCTGCACCAGTCTTGCACAATGTCCAAGGCACCTTGTGCCATATTCTTCACTGTGTCAGCAAATTTGCCAAGTATTACTATGACAAGATCATCTGTGTACCTTTGGCAAAAGTACTGCCTAGAGTTTAATTCTCCTATGAGAACATTCACCACTAGATTCCACAATAAAGGGGAAAGAACTCCTCCTTGTGGGCAACCCCTAGTTGTGTTGATTACCATTTTTTCATTCATCATGGAAGCCTCTACCTTTCTTCCACTGAGCATGGCCCTAGTCCACCTACATATAGTGGTCCCTAGGTCATGCACCTCTGCTTCCCTAACCATGGAATCGAAGATCGTGTTGCTAAAAGCCCCCTCAATGTCCAGGAAGATACAGAGGGCTATTTCATGAAAGTGTAGTGCTTCCTTCACCTTCCCTACGAGTTGGTGGAGAGCTGTCTCACATGGTTTACCTGTCTGATATGCATGTTGGTTTGAATGTAGAGGAGCCCTACTTAACCTCCTTTCTCCAACATGCACATTAACCAGCTTTTCCAATGTCTTAAGAATGAAGGAGGACAGGCTGATTGGTCTCATATCCTTGGCCTTGGTATGAACAATTCTCCCTGGCTTTGGAATGCCCTCCAGGCATTGGGAATGATTCCTGCTGCTAGGATAACCCTGAATAACCTGCATAGGAATCTAATAAGATTTTCTCCCGCTTGTTGCAGGAGAGCTGGAAAGATTCCATCGGGGCCAGGTGACTTGAACGGTTGAAATGTTCCCACCTCCCATCCGACCTTACTGAAATCGACACACTCTTTGGCCAGATCCCTGTCCTCTTTGCGAATACCTAAGAACCGTTGTCTCTCAGGAATCACATTCTGGTCTGAGTTATCCCCTAGAGTATATTGAGGAAAGTGAGTCTTGAGGAGCAGTTCCAGCGTTTCATGTGCTGTCTTTGTATACTCCCCATCCTCCTTCCTCAATGTTCCTCCTGGATTAGTTGGTACTCTAGTGAGGATTTTATGAAGTCTCGCTTGAGCAGCCGTGCCCTCCACTTCCTCACAGAATACCTTCCAGGATGCCTCCTTTGCCCATCTGATGGCAAGGTTGTAATTGACAAGGGCCTCACGATACTTTGCCCATTGTCCTTTGTGCCTCACAAGGTTAAACAGTCTTCGTACCTGTTTCCTTTGCATTTCCAAGTTATTATTCCACCAAGGCACACACCTATTTGTGCACTTCTTAGTGACTGAGTTGTCCTGGTATGAGGTCACTATAGCAGAGGTTACGGCCTCTGCTACTTCCTCAAACTCTGCTGGATTCCTTATCGAAGTTTTAATTTCCGATAGGCTGAAGTCAAGGTCTCTCCTATGTGTCTCCCAGTCCGTTTTCCTGGGATTCCTATAGGCCATGGTCTGTCTGGTTCCCATTTAAACCTTGAATTTAATATACATGAGATCTGATGAGGATGGCTCCAGGAACACATGCCACTGTTTGACGTAACTTCCCATCATCATGGAACCAAAAGTTATGTCAATTACTTCTTCCCTTCTACTATTCCTGAATGTAGGTTCATCACCCCTATTCAGGATCTCCAAGTTGTTAGATAGGAGAAATTCAAGAAGGTGCTCACCTCTACTGTTGGTGTCCTTGCTGCCCCACGATAGATTGTGGGCATTGGCATCACATACCACCAACATTTCGTCACCTTGCCGGTGACAGGCTTCCGTCAGTCTCCTCACTTCCAGAGGAGGAGATCTGTCTTCATAAGGAAGGTATGCTGAGACCAAAACAATTTTTCTCATGATGCCTTCCTCACGTTGCTGCATCCTGATCGTCACCAAGTCCCTGGAACAAAAATCCATCATTGGTATGAAAGATATTCCATTTCTAACATAAATGCATGTTCTGGAGTTTTTTAGATTTCTAGAATAAATCCCACTCCCATGAACCACAGACATTGCCGAGGTGGGGTGGCTTGCGTGCCTCAACGATACAGATAGCCGTACCGTAGGTGCAACCACAGCGGAGGGGTATCTGTGGAGAGGCCAGACAAACGTGTGGTTCCTGAAGAGGGGCAGCAGCCTTTTCAGTAGTTACAGGGGCGACAGTCTGGATGATTGACTGAGCTGGCCTTGTAACATCAGCTAATGTGGCTTTGCCACACAGCTACTGCGAACGGCTGAAAGCAAGGGGAAACTACAGCCGTTACCTTTCCCGAGGACATGCAGCTCTACTGTATGAACATATGATGAAGGCATCCTCTCGGGTAAAATATTCCGGAGGTAAAATAGTCCCCCATTCGGATCTCCGGGCGGGGACTACCCAGGAGGATGTGATCATCAGGAAAGACAATACTGGCATTCTACGGGTCGGAGCGTGGAATGTTAGATCCCTTAATCGAGTAGGAAAATTAGAAAATTTAAAAAGGGAAATGGATAGGTTGAAGTTAGATATAGTGGGGATTAGTGAAGTTCGGTGGCAGGATGAACAGGATTTCTGGTCAGGTGAGTACAGGATTATAAATACAAAATCAATTGGGGGTATCACAGGAGTAGGATTGATAATGAATAAGAAAATAGGAATGCGGGTAAACTACTATGACCAGCACAGTGATCGCATTAACATTGTCAAGATAGATACGAAGCCAACACCGACAACAGTAGTACAGGTTTATATGCCAACTAGCTCTGCCGATGATGAGGAAATCGAAGAAATATATGAGGAGCTAAAGGAAATTATTCAGACAATTAAGGGAGAGGAAAACTTAATTGTTATGGGAGACTGGAATTCGGTAGTGGGACAAGGAAGGGAAGGGAAGATAGTAGGTGAATATGGTCTGGGCAAAAGGAATGAAAGAGGAAGCCACCTGGTAGAATTTTGCACGGAACATAATTTAGTTATAACAAACACCTGGTTCAAGAATCACAAAAGAAGGTTGTATACGTGGAAGAGACCAGGAGACACCGGGAGATACCAGATAGATTTTATAATGGTAAGACATAGATTTCGGAACCAGATTTTACAGTGTAAGACGTACCCAGGGGCAGATATAGACTCCGACCATAACTTGTTGGTTATGAACTGTAGGCTGAAACTGAAGAAACTACAAAAAGGTAGGAAAGTAAGGAGATGGGACGTGGATAAATTGAAGGAACCTGAGGTTCTTAAGAATTTCAGAGGGAGCTTTAGGCAACAATTGACAGAAACAGGGGAAAATAAAACGGTAGAGGAGGAATGGGTAAAATTGAGAGATGAAATATTAAAGGTAGCAGAGGACAAAATAGGTAGGAAGGAAAGACCTACAAAAAATCCTTGGATATCGCAGGAGATACTAAATTTAATCGATGAAAGGAGAAAATATAAAAATGCAGTAAATGAAACAGGCAAAATGGAGTACAGACGACTAAGAAATGAGATTGACAGGAAATGCAAAATGGCTAAGCAGGAGTGGCTAGAAGGCAAATGCAAGGATGTAGAAGAATGTATAAATAGGGGAAAAATAGATACAGCCTACAGGAAAATAAAAGAAACATTTGGAGATAAGAAAAACAGCTCTATGAATATCAAGGACACTGATGGAAAACCAGTTCTCAGCAAAGAAGGGAAAGCTGAAAGGTGGAAAGAGTATATAGAGGGGCTCTACAAAGGAAATGAACTTCGAGACAATATTGTAGGAAGGGAAGAGGATGTAGATGAAGACGAAATAGGAGATACTGTACTGAGAGAAGAATTTGACAGAGCCCTGAAAGACCTAAGTCGAAACAAGGCCCCTGGAGTAGATGATATTCCCTCAGAGCTACTGAAGTCTCTGGGAGAACCAGCCATGACAAACCTGTTTCACCTGGTGTGTAAGATGTAGGAGACAGGCGAAGTACCCTCAGACTTTAAGAAAAATGTTATAATCCCCATTCCAAAGAAAGCAGGTGCAGACAGGTGTGAAAACTACAGAACCATCAGTTTAATAAGTCATGGTTGCAAAATATTAACACGAATTATATACAGAAGGATGGAAAAGCTGGTAGAAGCCGACCTCGGGGAAGATCAGTTTGGGTTCAGGAGAAATGTAGGAACTCGGGAGGCAATAGTCACTTTACGGCTTATCCTAGAAGATAGGTTAAGAAAAGGCAGACCTACATTTCTAGCTTTTGTAGATTTGGAGAAGGCTTTTGACAATGTTGATTGGAATAAACTCTTTCAAGTTCTGAAGCAAGCAGGAGTAAAATATAGGGAGCGCAAGGTTATTTACAACTTGTACAAAAACCAGACAGCGGTTGTCAGAGTTGAAGGGCATGAAAGGGATGCAGTGGTTGGGAAGGGAGTGAGACAGGGTTGTAGCCTTTCTCCAATGTTATTCAATTTGTACATTGAACAAGCTATAGAGGAAAGCAAGGAGAAATTTGGTGAAGGAATAAAAGTTCAGGGGGAACAATTAAAAACATTGCGTTTTGCTGACGACATAGTAGTTCTGTCAGATACAGCAAAGGACCTGGAAGAGCAATTGAACGGAATGGACAGTGTGCTGAAAGGTGCATATAAGATGAAGATTAACAAGAGCAAAACTAGGGTAATGGAGTGCAGTGTAAGAAAATCAGGTGATGCTGAAGGAATTAGATTAGGTAACGAAGCAATAAAGGAGGTAGATGAGTTTTGTTACTTGGGCAGTAAAATAACAAATGATGGTCGCAGTACAGAGGATATAAAATGCAGAATGGCAATGGGTAGAAAAGCGTTCTTGAAAAAGAGAAATTTGTTAACATCGAACATTGATTTAAGCCTAAGGAAGTCCTTTCTGAGGACATTTGTATGGAGTGTTGCCTTGTATGGGAGTGAGACATGGACGATAAACAGTGCGGACAGGAAGAGGATTGAGGCTTTTGAAATATGGTGCTACAGAAGAATGCTGAAGATTAGGTGGGTGGATCGCGTAACTAATGATGAGGTACTGAACAGAATTGGGGAGAAAAGAAATTTCTGGCATACCTTGACTAAAAGAAGGGATAGATTGGTGGGACACATTCTTAGACATCAAGGAATTGTGAATTTAGCATTAGAGGGAAGTGTGTGGGGTAAAAATCGCAGAGGAAGACCAAGAGATGGATACAGTAGGCAGATTCAGACAGATTTAGGTTGCCGTTCTTATGTGGAGATGAAGTGGCTTGCTCAGGATAGGGTATTGTGGAGAGCTGCATCAAACCAGTCTCCGGACTGAAGACCACAACAACAAACAACAGAATAAATCAGCTTACCTCCAGTATCAGCGAGGCCCAATACACCCCATTCGTATAAATAGGGTTCTTGTATCAGGGCCACGTCCAACTCCTGTCTCCCCAGGCGACGGCTCAGGGCAGCAGTGGCCCCTTTACTGTGCTGCAGGTTTATCTGCAGCACTTCCAGTCCCCATCTTGCTGCCATTATTGCCTTTAAAGTCTTTGATCACCCTGACGGCGACCTGCGAGAACCCTAAAAACAGTTTCAGACCTTGCTCTCGCATTGCCTTCAGGGACTTCTCTTCGACCTCCACCACCAGGGTTCGTCCTTCTGGAACGACCTTTTGGTTAATTACCCTCCAATCTTCTGTCGAGACGTTTGGGTTCTGGACCCTTATTTTCTCGAACAGAGTCTTTGGAGGGACATCTCTAAGGATCTTTGGTACCCATATTGATACCTTTGCGGTCTTCAAGAGTTCGGTTGCTGTCTTGACCAGCAGCTTTGCGTCCTTCCATGGGGATATCATGGGCACCTTTTCCTTAAGCCATTCTGCTGAGTGCTCCCCCTTGCAGACAAAAATGAGGGCACCGCGATCTAGATAGACCCTCCTGAATTTGGGTCCTGGACCAGCGTTCCCCCAATCTCTTCAAAGAGGGCCATCTGCACGAGCTGCTCCTGCTGCGAGGTGATGCTCACCAGTGGGTATCCTTCTTGGACAACCGCTATTCTAAAGACCGAGACCGCAGTACTATAGGTCTGTTTCCCTATTTCCTGCCTGAGCCTTTTAGGATCACGTTTGTCCAGAGAGGAGGGAGTCTTAGATTCCTCTATAACCCTGTTGCCACCTGTCTTTGACGTCGAGGGGGTCTGTGTATCCCCTTCGACCTGAGGCAGTTTCTTTTTGGAGGTCTTGGGCTCAAGCCCTTTTGATTCCCTCCACTTATGAGAAGTTTCCTCCTCTAAGCTCCAGACAAGGCCTTAATCCTAATCTGGTCCGACTTCTCTGTTATCGTTCCCACTTCTTGCTCAGGTCTAGACCCTGATTCAGAAGTAGGAGTGCACTCCATCGGTCCTGATCCCGATGTCTGAGTATCTGACGTATCAGATTGCCCCTCAGATTCTTTTAAAATACTTTCTTTCTCCGTGTTCATCTTAGTCCCACGAGATTTGGGCATTTATATGGTCCACACCACGATAACCCCGCGTGGTGCAAGGCTACATACTCAGGGAGGTCGCCTGGTATCCCTGAGGATCCGTTCGAGACACATCCACCCATGTGCCACGCACCCCTCAGCATGGATCACATCTCACCTTGGGTTGGGAAAGGAATTGGGAAAGGACTGTGAGAGGATAAGGAAGACGGGACGTTGTGGGACACTCTTAGTCTGATCCATCAGCTGAGGCCTTTCCGGCAGTAGGTTCTCTACCTTCGGTATAGCCCTCTGCTTCACGTGGATACGCAAGCCTCTCCACCCGCACGGACAGTGCTTCGTCAAGGTGGTGTCCCCCGGAGAGGAAGTGAAGTATACGTGCGCTGTGTTTGTTTTTCGTCGAATTCTTTGGAAAATTGTGTTTTTTGCGGCGTTATTGCTTGGAAAAGGTAAGTCTAGTTACTATTTTCTTTGTACTATACATATCTACGAAGTGTATGTTGTTAAAATTGATATTTGAACACGGAAAGTGGTTACCAGTTTCTAAATACGTCAGTTTAAGCATTGGAGACATGGTTTTGGGCAGGATGGAAATGTGTATTTAAGGGCAAGATAGAAAAGTGTCCATTTTGACTGCGTAGTACTACTTTCATGATTTGTAAATTTTTCGATTAATAGCGGTATTGTTTTTGTTTCTAGATGGTATCCAAATACAAACGGAAGAGTACCAGAGGGTCTTGGAGTGAGCAAACAATGCAGAAGGCGGTAGATGAAGCTAAAATCACAACTATAAGTTCGAACGCCGGCCGCGGTGGCCGAGGTGACTGAGGCGCTCCAGTCACGGTCAGCACGACCACTACGGTCGGGGGTTCGAATCCCCCCTCGGGCATGGATATTTGTGCCGTCCTAGTTCGTAAGTAGTTCATAAGTAGTTTGTAAGTTTAGGGACTGATGACCCCGTAGTTAAGTCCCATAAGCTTAACAAACATTTGAACATTTGAACATAAGTTCGAAGAAATACGGAATTCCGATTGGAACTTTGCATCTCCACATCAAAAAAGGCGACGCATCAAAAAAGTTAGGAAGATTTCAGCCCGTTCTTTCTTAAAAAAAAAAAAAAAAAAAAAAAAAAAAAAAAAAAAAAAAAAAAAAAACCACTGGATCAGAAGCTCTGTGATCTCGCAGTCGAACGCGATACGCTATTTTATGGCCTAACAAAGGATATCCTGCAGACATTAGCTTATGAGTTTCAGAAAGGTGGGTATTTTTCCGTATAACAGACAGACAGTTGTTCACAGATTTAGATTTTGCACCAGCCACCGTTTATGAAAATGCTCTAGTAATGGTAGGTGATCAGAATGCCGCTGCGACTCAGAAGGGGGACAATAATGCTGACAATGACATTACTGACTATTTGGCGGAAACAAGTCAATTGACTGATACAATGAAGACTGCCCTACGACCAATCCACGAGGATGATGTAATAGCCACAGAAAATGACTGCGCAGACAATGCTGCTACTATTAATGACAGTTCCGCAATGAATAAACGTCATGACAACGCCGACATTGATATTGTTACTAACTAAGGCGAGAATCCTGACATCACTATCGATGAAAACGACGTCACGTCTGTTAATGAGAAGGACGTTGTATTAAAAGAACAAGATATTTAGCAGAACATTGTGGAAGACAGCGAAGATGCATCTAGTGTTGACGTTTTTGCACAACCGTCTACATCGTACTCCATCTCTCCACGAAAAATACTTCCGTTACTAAAAGTTACACCATCAATTTAAAAAAAAGGAAAGTCAGGAGACAAAAATCGGAGATTCTTACGAGTTCGCCAGTCAGATCAATAACTGAAAAGAAGAATGGAGTGTGTAAATAACCAAAATTAGACGTAGTCCATACCATTAAAGGAATTGAATATAAACGAGAACACAACAGAAGGGGACATGATGTAAAAGGAAAGGGAAAAGGTAAAGGAAAGGGACAAAGAAAGACGAGAAGATATCGCAAAGTCAAGAGGCATCCAGTCATGCAGATGTGTTTTGCGTACTGTACGGTGAACAATACATCGATCCACCCACAGACGACTGGCTGGAATGTGCATCGTCTCATAGTTGGGCACATGAGTTGTGCGCCGATACGGAAAATGGTTATTTTCTGTGTGTCCATTGTGAAATAAAAGATGATCCCAAACATTCCATCTTGCCCGTTCAAGCTTTCCATTTTGCCTTCAGGGTGGGCAAGATGGAATTTCTTTAGTTTTTTTATGAGTCATATCACCTGATTTATCAAATATTGACTGTTGTTAGCTACAACGTTTTGTAGTCTAATAGGATACCTTTCATGACTGATTAAAATAAAATGTTTACATTTGCAAATTTTAGTATTATTGTGTCTTTAAATTAACCCTTCCATCTTTCCCTCCCTTCCCCTAATTGCAGGTATAGTTACTGAAATTAGTAATTAGTAAAGGGTGTAAGGGCACTTCAGTACTTTGATAAATGTGCTTGTTTCCAGCAGTGCCGCTGCGATGCATTCGTTAGCGCGTGGTGCGCGCCGGAAGCCGGCCTACATTTCAGCTTGGGCACAGGGCGACGCCTTGACGGGGACGGCGCCCTGGGTATTCAGTTACCTCGGGCCGGCCTGGGGGCGACGTCGTGAGAAATCCAGCGGAGAGCTTTCGCGTGTCGCCATATTTCCTCTGACAGAGCCCGATATGTCTTGCGACGCCTGGGTGAATCTCCGCGCCGCCTCTGCGGTCACTCGCGACGACAGCTCCCCAAGCGTCACCTTCCCGAACCTCTGGAAATCACGTAACGCTCATAACTGTCCTTATACTTCGTATCACCGTCACCGTCATCATCATAATTATTATCATCACCATCATTTAGGCCTACTGCTATGTGAGGACGTTCCCAGACAGTTACACGTAATAGTGACACAAATATGTCTCGAGCCAGCATTTTTCTAATAGCAGACTTCATATAAAAACAACCCTCAGAAGTCGAGATCACAAGTATTTTTACATTATTAGTGTTAGACTTACTTTTAAGTCCTCTTTAGATAAATTATACTCTTGGTTTCCCTTGAAATGAAATGAGCGTATGGCAGTCTTGGCCGGGAGATCCCTTACGGGATTGTTCGGCCGCTTGAGTGTAAGTCTTTCTACTTGACGCCGCGTGGGCGACTGACGTGCCAATGATGATGAGATGATGATGATTAGGACAACACACACTCCCACGCTGGGAATCGAACCCGGGCCTCCTCCGTGGTAGTCAGCGACGCTTCCACTGAGCTACGGAGGTGGACTTGGTTTATCTTGTTAAGCTGGACAACTATTTACGGGTCTTCACATATTGACCAAACTGACCTGTATTGGCTAAGCACACACGAATGGCTCTGTCAAATAATTTTTGCTCGATGAGGTCTCACAGTCGGACCCCTACATGACTGTCTTTATGGCCAGCAACAAAATTCGCTGCAGATATTGTCTTGTACCTATGATCCTAGGCTGACACTTATGCATAGGCTACTATTTTGGAAACAGTAGTGATATTTAAATAAAGATAAATTATTAATTAATAAAAGCGGTTTTATTTTAACGTTTGCAAATGATGTAAGCAACGCCAGATAGTTGAATACGATTTACTCAATATATATGCTTTTATTTATTGAAAGTGATCAGAAAAGAATAAAAGTAATAAATCAGAAACACACCTTATAAAATTATTAGAACAGGTATGTTACCTGAGTGATGAGAATGGTAGAAAAACTCCAACTAATTATTTATTGCCGATGGTCAGACACTAAATCCACAACAAGAAATAATCGTAAGATAAAAGTACGAGGGTTGGAACTTAAATAGTGGCAACACTACTGTGCAGACACAATGCAATGGAATCTACAATTGTCGCTGATAGCACACGTTGTTGATATACCTATCTTACCTCCGAGCAAATGGACTCGCCCGTCCCACATCACCGGCGTGTGCACAATTGAGGTAAACACACACTTGTCATCAAGCGGTCTAACGTAACGGTTTCACTATATTATGGAAACAGCAGCAACGGAGTTGGATCAATATTGAATGCACAGTATTATGGTTTGTTTTTTAGCATCACCTGCGACCAGTTTTGCGAAAGAAGCAGCAACACTTTCTGGTCAACCCACCCATCATTTTGCACGACAATGCGCGGGCGCGTACAGCGCAAGCTGTGGCTGCTTTGTTTGGTCGCTGGAACTGCGAAGTACTGTAACATCCACCATACTTCCCGGACTTACGTTCTTGTGACCTTGATTTGATTCGAAAGATGAAGGAACCTCTCCGTGGCATTCGCTTCAGAGCTGTTTCAGAGATTTGACTGACAGTAGACCGCTCCATTCGCACCATCAACAGAACAGGTTCTGCTAACGATATACCACGCCTTCCACATCGCTGGCAACGGGTTCTACACAATGCTGGTTACTACTTTGAAAGACAGTAACAGTTTCAAACATCTAACGCTAAGTTGTGTAGCTCTCTGCACATAATTTAAAACAACATCTTCAAATGTTCAAATGTTTGTACAGCTTATGGGACTTAACTACTGGGTCATCAGTCCCTAAACTTACAAACTACTTATGAAATACTTACGAACTAGGACGGCACAAATATCCATGCCCGAGGGGGGATTCGAACCCCCGACCGTAGTGGCCGTGCAGACCGTGACTGAAGCGCCTCAGTCACCTCTGCCACCGCGGCCGGCAACAACATCTTCAACAGCACTTTGTTATACATTATGTGTGCTATTGATCTGATTAACATCCATATCCTGGACAATATTAGATTGTAATTCACTCATATTCGCTACAAAATATGGAACGATGTTGTCATCCTGCATCTGAGGTTGTTGACCTGAATGATCATTGCCTCTATTTTGAACACATTCTCTGTCCCTACTTCTGAGAGAATACCCGTTTTCTCCCTGTTTTCCATCTCTAATTTACTTTTTACGCTAGTGTTTAGCCAAATTTTACAAACAGATATACACAATTATTTATAATTTACAGGAGTCGAGATGTGCAGTTGTTGCGACGTGAAGGCTGGTGGTTGTAGCTCCGCTAATAGATGGAGTCGTCGTCTGCCGCTGCTGGCGATGTTTACAGCTGTTCCTCTCAGGCGCCGCACCCCTCTTCTGTCTGCTATGGCGCTGAGCGTGGCTGTTCCGTCTACGTGTCCGGTGAAGTGTTGCTACGCCGCCGTTTTGTAGAGCGTCGATTCTTGATGTTACGTAATCCAATGGACCGCGAACTCAACACTTGCACTTGCTTCACTCGCGTATTTCAACTGGCTAACGGTCACTTTATTTGTAAAATTCTCGATATCTAACAGTTCGCGAATCACTTCCACCGTTTATCGCCTCAATGTATCTGTTTATTTCGTTCCGAAACGTTCATCCCCACAAGGGATGCCATGTACAAGCTTCCTAGGGTTTTATTTGCGGACGGAGAAGTTATTACTGCTTCCTCCCACCGCTTGCGGATGCTGTTGCGTAGCAGTGAGCGTTTGTACCGCCCTACAGTACGCACGAGGTGCCGTAGTTGCTGTCCAAGTCTTTATGGAAAGCATAGAGTTCTGACTAACCTGTTGTCTTCTATAGTTGTGTCCCTAGCTCAGAAGACAGCACACAGATCGTAGGTTCTTGTACAGCATACAAGTGAGGCGACACGTGAGATTTTTTAATTGTCAGGGATGCCATTTATTAAATAAATAATTAAATATGAACAACTTTTGTTAATACGACACGGCCTATGCTGCCCTTAGCTCATGTTGAGACCTCGACTGTTCAACCTTTTGTTAATACGACACGGCCTATGCTGCCCATAGCTCATGTTGAGACCTCGACTGTTATCACTATTACGCAAATATTTACTCGTGACCGGTGCGGTCCGGCGCGTATAGTGGTCAGCTCGAGACTGAAACTGCGGCGCGTTGCGAGAGGGCACCTGACGCTCTATTTCGCGCCAAAACAGGGCCGTCGCGCGCCTTCTGCAAAATCGCTCTTCTCTTGTTACAATAAGAGAAGGCACATTAAACTTTTTAAACTGTCAAAACCTAGCCTGTCCTAGAGAGATATTTATTACAAATTCTCAGCTCTGAATAATTAATATTTGGTATATAATAAACAAAACTAATTTTAAAAGAAATCACGTGACGTGAAATGCAGCAGCCAATGCGAGGAGAGCACAGGCGGGCTTTCCCACGGGAACCAGCACCTACTGTGCCATATGCTACTGCTCCCCACCCCACATTCCAACATATGCTGCACTTCTGTCTTTCTTCCCCATTTAAGACACATACGATGTTAGCAAAGAAACGGCCAGCGGCCAGAAATATGAAGTGGCCATAGGCCAGGAATATAACACCCTGTTCTTGCTGTTGGCTGGCAGGCGAAGCAAGGCAACGAGTAACGAGACTTGAGGCGCTCCCGGTGGCCGGAAAACTGTGGAGCGAGTTATCTGGAACCGACCGCCGACTCTATAGCATGACGCCTTTACCTCGCAGGCACATCCGCGCGGCTGTCGTTTCGTTCTTTTTCAATGCACACTGTTCAAGTTTTCGGTACCTCGGAAATTTGAGAAAGGAATTAAGGACTCTCTCATTTGGCTGTATAATGCATGAGCGCGACTCTTTGGTATTGAACCTGTTTGCGTCACAGGTTGATGTCAGTCACACTCAGTCTCATAACCTTAAGCATAGGCTATTAAATGGTAATCACAGATAGCGTGGTGGCAGGTGTCTCTACGCAGAAGACGTTGAAACCAATAGCAGTCATCTGTCAAAATCAAAGTCGTCGTTGCAGTTTTAGTAATCACATTCCGACGGTGTGCTTTGACAAAATCGAATTATAACTTTTGCCACTACGGCACTAGTTCAAAGATAGATCATATCCTTAGCCGGCCGCGCTGGCCGAGGGGACTGAGGCGCTTCAGTCACGGTCTGCACGGCCACTACGGTCGGGGGTTCGAATCCCCCCTCGGGCATGGATATTTGTGCCGTCCTTAGGATAAGCTAGTTGATAAAAGTTTGTAAGTTTAGGGACTGATAACCCCGTAGTTAAGTCGCATAAGCTTAACAAACATTTGTACATTTTTAGATCATATCCTTACTACAAAAATAATAACCTAAGGCCTAACCCTAACAAAACGAAAGTATCTCCTTCCCATCTAAAAAGAAAACAGGCCAATCAAGACTAAATATTTCATGAAATTTAATTCTCTCAATAATAAACGGAATTGGGACGCAGCTGATTAGTTTATATAGATGGATGGAAATACCAGCATCTGTACGCAAATTCTTTATTAATTTTTTGCGAGACCGGTTTCGGCCCTTGAATACATCATCTCCAGTGTAACTGTTATTAAAGGCACAATTTAACTGGGTAGCCATTAAAACCGGTTGCCGTAAATTTCATGTTCTATTCATGTTACACCCTCATCAGTCGTCGTTGACGGTGTTACATAAATAGAACAAGAAATTTACGGCTACCGGTTTTAATGACTACCCAGTTAAATTATGCTTTTAATAACAGTTACACAACGGGGGCCTGAAGATGGTGTACTGAACCACCGAAACCGGTCGCGCAAAAATTAATAAACAATTTGCATACAGCTGCTGGTATTTCCATCCATCCATAAAATTTTATGAAATGGCTCTTAATTTCCTTTTCCCCAAAGTAATTTGGGATAACCTTATATCGGTCCTTAACCTTAAAAATTCATTGTCATAACAACAAGATGAAAGTATCTACAAGAAATAATATGAAACGAAAACTAATGGGTCTAACTGGAGAGCATAGTCTGACACTATTCTGACTTAAGCTTTGGCGTTGTGCTATTCTGCGGGCAAATATGCAGAGCCCGTCTGGCGTAATTCCTGTCAACAAGGCAAGTGGACACTGCTTTAAATAAGGCGTGTCGCATAATTACTGGTAATCTGAGAGCATCCAGAATGGAGCAGCTGTATCATCTAGCAGGTATAGCTCCGCCTGACATCAGGCGTGCAGCTGCTGCACACGAAGAAGGACGTGGAGCCCTGACCTGTGATACTCACGCACTGTTTGGGCTCTCGCTAGCATCAACACGCTTGAAGTCCAAAAAAAGTTTTGTAAGAAATTATTGAAACTGTTGATATAATAAGATACTATCGTTTTGATTCTTATTAATCATGAGTTTTCAGTATATAATATAATGATTGCTGAACATCTAATTCGTATATAATAATATAATATGATGGTGGTGAATATAATTATGAAAAATAGTATTACTGTTATGCTGTTTTTGTATAATAATTCATTTTGGTAAAAATCTTACTACTGGCGGAAGACGACCTAACGATAGAAGAAATGTTATTATGACCTAACTTTTATTTTTATATTTCATACTCAGTATATTTGATTTGAAAAGAATACATTTATTGTTTTGAATATTAAGATGATGATTAAGTTTAATGTGGAATAGATATAGAAATATAACTCTATGTCAGTAAGTAACAACAAAAATGATACGATATGCATGTGCAAAAAGTGAGCAGAAGTTGCTCCTCTAGGCTGAAGAAGAGTAAAGAAGAGCTTCCTCCCGTTCACAAGGAGAGCTGGTGTACCTGGAAGTCCCTCAACAGGTTACGAACTGGTGTTGGGCGGTGTAAAGTAAGCGTCGAAAAATGGGAATACATTAGAAGACCCTCAACCTGTGAATTTGGCAAGGAGAAGATGATGTCTCACCTGCTCAACTGTCATTCGTTCCCGTCATCCAGCACTGAAGATGACGTAAGGCTGTCCAACTCTAATGTCTTGAACCTACCCCGTTTCTGGGCTAAAACCATTAAAATAATGACTGTTACTCTGTTTAAATGTAAATGTATTTATAATTTTTATATATGTATTGTATGCTAACTTTATTGCCTTGTACTTTGCCCACTTCTGGGTGAAAAAAATTTTAATTATTAATTTATACTTTTCTTCATTTGAGGCATAATTTTTCAAAACTGGACATGTCCATTCAGTCTGAAATTGAGAAAAAGCAGGAAAACTGTCTGTGACATATGAGATGTGAGATTCGATCTAAATTGCTGGCATTTGGTTCGTTGTTATTTTTGCTGATGAATAGCTACCAAAAATCTATTCTTGCGATCCATAACACGGAAATAAATATAAAAAGAATATGGACATGTCCAGTTCTGAAGCCAAGTCGTGGACATGTCTTGTTTTGAAACAATTCCCTTGGACTTGTTCGTTTACGAAACATACTCTTTGGACTTCTTCTTGTCTACATTGTAAAATATTGTGCTCGTCGGTCTGACTCCAAGATTTGCAATTGACACATTTATTACAAGTTCACATATAAGATCAGCAGAACTGAAAAAAATAAATACTAAACCACTGTGGCACATACAGAATATCCCAGTTCAAAAACATACATAATTTGACGATATTGGAGTTGATGGACCGCCTTCTATATATTCAGATTTGTCTTTTTAGCATTGTCCTTCTCATTTTGTATCATGGTGTTAAGGTGAAAGCGTTTTGAGCAAGCATCTGTTGCTAGATATCCAAAGTCAATATTAAATTTTGTATTGAATACCATTCGAAAGAAATTTTTCTTTACTTTTAGTTCCATATTCACTGAATCACTGTAAATGCACCAAATTTATTTGATATTCATAGTTAACGACAGGTACACTCGTTCGGATCTGACAGTAGTGGTAATCTGTTCATTTTAGCTTCTTTACGAATGTTTGAACACTTACCAATTTTGGTGCATACAACTGCGAGTAACGATCTCCATGCCTCCTTTCGAATTTGGCAGTCATACTTCTTTATTCGATCGAGCACCCCAAGAACTCTATGTTTCGTTATGCCAAGTATTCCAAGAAAAGCTTCCCTACATACATATAGACTTTTGCCACAGACATTTGTCACAGTGTATGTACTTCACTTTTAGGCCTTTGTGGGCTATCTGTACGTATTTTGCGTCGCACTGGCTTAGATGATGAGCTATATTTGGCAATGAAAGCATCCTGTTGTGACTTTACACTTGATGCGTAAAACACTGCATTGAATCTCTTCACGTCATCCAATGTTAACATGTAACCAGCCTTCCCGTGATACTCTTTTTTTATTATTTTTTATTTATTTATTTATTTATTTTTGCCTTATTCCTGTCGTGAGATTACGACGACACACACGTCAGCTTTTTGTGAGACAAGCGCAATTCCAGTGTTTCATGTACGGCATATCGTACGTAACGTGTGCTTTAGCACACGTTATTGATACCGGATTATTAGCTGTTCATTATCAGGAGCTAAATGAACGATACGCTACCTCAGCGTGTCATTCATGTGTAGTAAATACTAATTGACAGGCAGTAATTCCTGAAATCAGAAACCCCTTAAATATCGTTTTTTCCTTCTCTTCCGTTTCCATATCTGTGGATTCCGTTGTTTCTTCCGCGTCTTTTTGCTCAACTACTTCCACAACCGTCTTTGATGTTAACCACTCTTTTCCTTGTAGTTATTCTATCAAATTGAACACGTTTTGCTACACACAATCAACAGACAGTCTATGAAAACAGAGTGTCACGCGAAACAAACCGCCATTAACCTTGTTATTATCGGATGATGTGCGACTACAATTCTGATTGGTGTTGGCGGACTAGTCCTTAGAGGACTTGTCCGGTTCTCTATCTACTACGTCTACATCTACATGGGATACTCTGCAAATCACATTTAAGTGCCTGGCAGAGGGTTCATCGAATCAGCTTTATACTGTTCATCTCCCATTCCATACTCAAATAGCGTACGGGAAGGAAGAACACCTGAATCTCTCCGTTCGAGCTCTGATTTTTCGTATGATGATCATTTCTACTTATGTAAGTGGGAGTCAACAATATATTTTCGCATTCGGAGGAGAATCTTGGCGACTGGGGTTTCGTAAGTAGCCCACGCCGTTCTGACCGGTTTTGTGCTTCACACGTAATTGGATTGGAAGCAGCTGACCGAAAAGCGTAGGAAAACATATGTATCTCCATTTTTAAAATCTGTGGACTTGTCCGGTTTTGAAACTAGACGCCTCATTTAAAAAGGACTATTGTCCTGGAACTTGTATACTCTATTGCTGATAAGATTTGTTCTAATTAACTTACAATTGATGCATATACATGTGGCGTCTGTTTCG
Organism: Locusta migratoria; assembly: GCA_026315105.1. Classification (NCBI taxonomy): domain Eukaryota; kingdom Metazoa; phylum Arthropoda; class Insecta; order Orthoptera; family Acrididae; genus Locusta; species Locusta migratoria. Next base: position 435,717,229 of record CM048747.1, read on the forward strand.
AAAGAACTGACATCACTTCTGATCCTGCAGTTGTTATTATTTAATATTCACAGATTATATGACATCAACTGCGATTGGGCAAAGCTGAAAATGTGTACCCAGCCGGGATTCGAACCCGGGTCTCCTACTTTGTAGGCAGTTGCGCTGACATCTACACCACTGGAGACACAGTGATCACTGCACCTGCAAGGACTACCTAAGCACGCCTCCCGTCAGATACAAATTCCCACCTTCGCCCTACCCACAGTACTCAAACACGTAGTTATAAAACTAATTCCCGTAAGAATATTAAACAATAACAACTGCAGAATCAGAAGTGATGTCAGTTTTTCGGCTGCACGGCCACTACGGTCGGGGGTTCGAATACCCCCTCGGGCATGGATATTTGTGCCGTCCTAGTTCGTAAGTAGTTCATAAGTAGTTTGTAACCTTAGGGACTGATGACCCCGTAGTTAAGTCCCATATATATATATATATATATATATATATATATATATATATATATATATATATATATATAATATGCCGGTGACGGGCAATGATCCTATCGTTAGTGGGGAGGGGTGGGCAAGTTTGAAGCCCTTACTCTTACGGGAATTAGTTTCATAATTACGAGTTTGAGTACTGTGGGTAGGGCGAAGCTGGGAATTTGTATCTGACGGGGGACGTGCTTAGGTAGTCCTTGCAGGTGCGGTGATCACTGTGTCGCCAGTGGTGTAGATGTCAGCCTAGAAAGCAGGAGACCCGGGTTCGAATCCTGGCTGGGTATACATTTTCAGCTTTGCCCAATCGCAGTTGATGTCATATATTCTGTGAATATTTTATAATTGATGCCTTTGACACGAATAAAAATCCTCACGAACAACACCGGATGGGAAGCAACTAAATGAAAGAGAAACTAAATCATTTTAGTCTCACGACGAGGAGATGCCACGATTTACAGAGATCTCCTGTGAGGAACTACTGCAGCACAGCGATTGAGTAAGAACACTGACCAGTGCCAGGCGAGAGTAGATAAAGTTCATTCCCCGAGATTGTATCTCACTTGTGCTCGCAAGTGGCGGTGGCGCCGCGGGCGGCGCCGTATATTGCTCGCCAGGAATTTATATTAGGAGTAGTGGGGGGTAATGGAGCCTAGCGGCGGGTCACGAGCGCGGCTGCCCGCGGGTGGTCGGGCCCCGAGCACGCGTGGGGGCGGCTGGCCGCTCACCCCCTCAATCTGGCGCGGGGGGTGGCTTTCGTTAGGCAGTAATTAAATACAGGGGGTGGCCGCCATGATTCACTGCGCGCCGCGCCGCCAGCGTTATTGCCGATGCGGTCAACTTGTTGCGCCACTGACCGTTTATACGAGCGGCGGACTCACGCGGCCCGTCGGCTGTCACCTGTCCCCACCTAGCGGCACAGTGCTCTCCGCGAGACAGGGCGCTCGCAATCAGCAGGGGGGTGTAAATTTGACTCGCACGCTGTGACGTCACCTGGCAGCAAAAAAATGTTCAAATGTTTGTAATTCTATCGGACCAAACTGCGTGGTCATCAGTCCGTAGCTTACAAACTACTTAAACTAAGGTAAACTAACCTAAGGACAACACACACACCCATGCCCCAGGGAGGACTCGAACCTCCACGGCGAGCAACCGCACGCTCTGCAGCGAGGCGCCTTAGACCGCTCGGCTACTCCACCGCGGCACCTGGCAGCAAGCGCCGAGCACTTGCCGCAAGCAGGAAGTTGTGTTATGCGCTCACTCGTTTCGTGACCTGTTAAGTGTTCGGATAGAAATTAGCTTCCTTGTATTAGGGAACAATTATTCCATATATCAGCAGCTACGTTTGCCTTGTTACGAGTTTTCTGTATCTGATATATAAAAATGAAGGCCTCTGTTTGTCCGAAAGCTATGCCTGTCAATGTCATTCATTCGATTGCGATAAAACTTAGTGAACTTATTGCATGAGCTAGCGTGCAAGGGAGTCAAATCATGATATTATATAAAACAGAAGTACATTTTCTGTCTGTCCCTTTAACCTTCTATAAATCGAGTAGTGTACGTATCGTGATGAGGTTTCTTTTAAATTGAAGGTCTCACAAAGATTATATATATAGTCCGCGAGAGCATATGTTTTACGAGTGAAGCATATGTACCATTTTTTTTTTCTCTCCTAAGGCGCTGGCGCCGGATGGCTTCAGACTACATAAATAGTGATTGTGGGAAATTATAAAGTTAGACATGTGCTCTCCGGGACTTTATTGTAGATCTTTATTAGCTCTAAAAAATAATAAATAAATAAATACATAAATAAACTTCTCGGGATAAATACGTTTAAATATTACCCGTGCCAAGTCACGGGGCGGGACGGTTAGCTAGTTGTTAATAATGTTTGAAGCTTTTCTTTTTCCGTCCTCTGTATGTTAGTATACATATATATTAATCACAATCGTTTTCCACTGCTTAACAGCAAAGTTTTTCGTCGAATGAGAAAAGAAAAAGACGGAGAAATGTGTTCACGGCGGCCTTATAATACAGCGGCTTGCTGCCGAGTGACGTAATACAGCGCTTACCAATGAGAGTGAACAAGCCCAAACTGGCTTACCTTTCTAGTCTACGTACCTTGCGCAGGACCGCAGCTCGTACCCTACTGCACTAACAACTCTTTAGGAACCAATATCATACATAAAATAGAAATAAATGATCGCTATAGTCAATCTGGAGTTTACAAAATCGAATGCAGTGAATGTGACAAGGCCTACATTGGACAGACAGGCAGACCTTTCAAAATTAGATTTAGAGAACATATAAATACAAGTGAAAATAATGTTTCAGCATTCGGCACACACCTCAGAGAAAGTAAACATTCGACTGGGAATATAGAAGAAAATCTCAAAATTTTACATATTATATGCAAAGGACAACTAATTGACGTTTTAGAAGAATTACAAATCTATTCACATATGACTAAGTACCCAGAACAAATGTTAAATGAACAAACAGAAATGCGCAATAAAAAATTCATCGAAAATTTCCATAACACCTTGGCCAGCATATAAAGTACAATCCATGCTACCGTAATATACTTCCAAATATGCAACAAAACTCGATAAATTATAGTAGCACCGCAATATTATCCCTGTATTACAATATAGGGCACAAATCAATGTATTACACTTAAAACAGTTCGCAATGAAATCTAAAATTTGTTGTACGATATTTGTCATGGTACTGTTTATGTCACACTGCATATAACCAACGATATTGTTACAAACAAAATTAAGCAAAGAATATTTAATGAAAACATCTTTGGATCAACAGCTCTGTAAATTACACCAAAGTAATTACAACAAACAGCGTGACCTAAACAGTAACCATATATATATATATATATATATGAATGTAAGTAATTACAACATTGTACAGTCAATGTAACATTGCCATATTAATGTATTTTCATGTAAAACACACTTTGTTCTCTGTAATAGGTGACTTAGAAAATGGGCAAAGCCCGAAACTAGTCGTCAGCATTTCAAATAAAAGCAGCTTTGGTGCATACATAAAAAATGTCTTTTCTAAAATTATGTAATACAAAAGTAGAATATAAACGTAGTAGATTACTCTCAGCGGCTCACTAGGGTCACAGGGCTCCAGGTCTATTCCGAGGCCTCTGATCCTGGCTGGTCGCAGCACAGCCTACCCCTCTCTACAGCCCCAACTTTCCTATATATATTTGTAACCTTCTTAAATACCAAATTCCTTACTTTCAATTTCACTTATTTTAGTTATATCCATTTTCTCCAACCTCCCTCCACCCCTCTCTTTTTATTAAACATAATATAGTGTCCACCCCCATGAACCACAGACATTGCCGAGGTGGGGTGGCTTGCGTGCCTCAACGATACAGACAGCCGTACCGTAGGTGCAACCACAGCGGAGGGGTATCTGTGGAGAGGCCAGACAAACGTGTGGTTCCTGAAGAGGGGCAGCAGCCTTTTCAGTAGTTACAGGGGCAACAGTCTGGATGATTGACTGAGCTGGCCTTGTAACATCAGCTAATGTGGCCTTGCCACACAGCTACAGCGAACGGCTGAAAGCAAGGGGAAACTACAGCCGTTACCTTTCCCGAGGACATGCAGCTCTACTGTATGAATATATGATGATGGCATCCTCTCGGGTAAAATATTCCGGAGGTAAATTAGTCCCCAATTCGGATCTCCGGGCGGGGACTACTCAGGAGGATGTGATCATCAGGAAGTACAATACTGGCATTCTACGGGTCGGAACGTGGAATGTTAGATCCCTTAATCGAGTAGGAAAATTAGAAAATTTAAAAAGGGAAATGGATAGGTTGAAGTTAGATACAGTGGGGATTAGTGAAGTTCGGTGGGAGGATGAACAGGATTACTGGTCAGGTGAGTACAGGATTATAAATACAAAATCAATTGGGGGTATCACAGGAGTAGGATTGATAATGAATAAGAAAATAGGAATGCGGGTAAACTACTATGAGCAGCACAGTGATCGCATTATCATTGTCAAGATAGATACAAAGCCAACACCGACAACAGTAGTACAGGTTTATATGCCAACTAGCTCTGCCGATGATGAGGAAATCGAAGAAATATATGAGGAGCTAAAGGAAATTATTCAGACAATTAAGGGAGAGGAAAACTTAATTGTTATGGGAGACTGGAATTCAGTAGTAGGACAAGGAAGGGAAGGGAAGATAATAGGTGAATATGGTCTGGGCAAAAGGAATGAAAGAGGAAGCCGCCTGGTTGAATTTTGCACAGAACATAATTTAGTTATAACAAACACCTGGTTCAAGAATCACAAAAGACGGTTGTATACGTGGAAGAGACCAGGAGACACCGGAAGATACCAGATAGATTTTATAATGGTAAGACATAGATTTCGGAATCAGGTTCTACAGTGTAAGACGTACCCAGGGGCAGATATAGACTCTGACCATAACTTGTTGGTTATGAACTGTAGGCTGAAACTAAAGAAACTACAAAAAGGTAGGAAAATAAGGAGATGGGACCTGGATAAATTGAAGGAACCTGAGGTTCTTAAGAATTTCAGAGGGAGCTTTAGGCAACAATTGACAGAAACAGGGGAAAATAAAACAGTAGAGGAGGAATGGGTAAAATTGAGAGATGAAATAGTGAAGGTAGCAGAGGACAAAATAGGTAGGAAGGAAAGACGTACAAAAATCCTTGGATATCACAGGAGATCCTAAATTTCATCGATGAAAGGAGAAAATATAAAAATGCAGTAAATGAAACAGGCAAAATAGAGTACAGACGACTAAGAAATGAGATTGACAGGAAGTGCAAAATGGCTAAGCAGGAGTGGCTAGAAGGCAAATGCAAGGATGTAGAAGAATGTATAAATAGGGAAAAAATAGATACAGCCTACAGGAAAATAAAAGAAACATTTGGAGATAAGAAAAACAGCTCTATGAATATCAAGGACACTGATGGAAAACCAGTTCTCAGCAAAGAAGGGAAAGCTGAAAGGTGGAAAGAGTATATAGAGGGACTCTACAAAAGAAATGAACTACGAGACAATATTGTAGGAAGGGAAGAGGATGTAGATGAAGATGAAATAGGAGATACTGTACTGAGAGAGGAATTTGACAGAGCCCTGAAAGACCTAAGTCGAAACAAGGCCCCTGGAGTAGATGATATTCCCTCAGAGCTACTGAAGTCTTTGCGAGAACCAGCCATGACAAAATTGTTTCACCTGGTGTGTAAGATGTATGAGACAGGTGAAGTACCCTCAGACTTTAAGAAAAATGTTATAATCCCCGTCCCTAAGAAAGCAGGTGCAGACAGGTGTGAAAACTACAGAACCATCAGTTTAATAAATCATGGTTGCGAAATATTAACACGAATTATATACAGAAGGATGGAAAAGCTGGTAGAAGCCGACCTCGGGGAAGATCAGTTTGGGTTCAGGAGAAATGTAGGAACAAGTGAGGCAATACTCACTTTACGGCTTATCCTAGAAGATAGATTAAGAAAAGGCAAACCTACATTTCTAGCTTTTGTAGATTTGGAGAAGGCTTTTGACAAAGTTGATTGGAATAAACTATTTCAAGTTCTGAAGCAAGCAGGAGTAAAATATAGGGAACGTAAGGTTATTTACAACTTGTACAAAACCCAGACAGCGGTTGTCAGAGTTGAAGGGCATGAAAGGGATGCAGTGGTTGGAAAGGGAGTAAGACAGGGTTGTAGTCTTTCTCCATTGTTGTTCAATTTGTACATTGAGCATGCTATAAAGGAAAGCAAGGAGAAATTTGGTGAAGGAATTAAAGTTCAGGGGGAAGAAATAAAAACATTGCGTTTTGCCGACGATACAGATACAGCAAACGACCTTGAAGAGCAATTGAACGGAATGGACAGTGTGCTGAAAGGTGCATATAAGATGAACATTAACAAGAGCAAAACTAGGGTACTGGAGTGCAGTGTAAGAAAATCAGGTGATGCTGAAGGAATTAGATTGGGAAACGAAGCAATAAAGCAGGTAGATGAGTTTTGTTACTTGGGCAGTAAAATAACAAATGATGGTCGCAGTACAGAGGATATAAAATGCAGAATGGCAATGGGTAGAAAAGCGTTCTTGAAAAAGAGAAATTTGTTAACATCGAATATTGATTTAAACCTAAGGAAGTCCTTTCTGAAGGCATTTGTATGGAGTGTTGCCTTGTATGGGAGTGAGACATGGACGATAAACAGTGCGGATAGGAAGAGGATTGAGGCTTTTGAAATAAGGTGCTACAGAAGAATGATTAAGATTAGGTGGGTGGATCGCGTAACTAATGAGGAGGTACTGAACAGAATTGGGGAGAAAAGAAATTTCTGGCATACCTTGACTAAAAGAAGGGATAGATTGGTAGGACACATTCTTAGACATCAAGGAATTGTGAATTTAGCGTTGGAGGGAAGTGTGTGGGGAAAAAATCGCAGGGGAAGACCAAGAGATGGATACAGTAAGCAGATTCAGACAGATGTAGGTTGCCGTTCTTATGTGGAGATGAAGAGGCTTGCTCAGGATAGGGTATTGTGGAGAGCTGTATCAAACCAGTCTCCGGACTGAAGACCACAACAACAACAACAATGTAGTGTAACTCAAAAAATTTAGATAAAATCAACCATGTAGGAATTTAAATATGTAAGAAAATGGTTAACTAAACTATCCCAATCATCATAAATGTAATAGTTAAACTCAACTGTCTATGTAAGTTCACCAGCTTTATACCCAAAGGCAGCTGGTAAGAATCAAGAAAATAAATAAAAATTGTCTCGTTTCTTAACGTAAAATAAAATAAAAATAAAAATGACTGGTACCGGCGCAAGAAAAGGAAGACACAAAGTGTGTTACCGGTGAATCCGTACATAGAGCGGAATTTTCATCATCGGTTGTTCGATGGTGCTAGTGAGCTGCAAGAGACTGATACAAAAGTTTTAGCATTCTATTGAATATAAATAACGTGTTCACTGAATATATGACATCAACTGCGATTGGGCAGAGCGGCTGGGTACACATTTTCAGCTCTGCCCAATCGCAGTTGATGTCATATATTCAGTGAATATTAAATAATAACAACTGCAGGATCATAAGTGACGTCTGTTCTTACGCAACAGATTCCACACGTATATATAAATTACGTTGCTTGAGAAAATGGGACATACTCGAACCTGGTCGCCAATAAAAAAGTAAATAAACATCATCAGCTCTGGTTGAGATGTAAAAAAGTTCTTTTCTTGAATATTTACTAGCTGGAATTTATTTATTAAAAGTAATAGCATGTATATCTCATGGGCTCTAAAGTGTTTTATGCTTTGGAAATGAGAAAATACCTCCATGACGTGCGATCCACTCGTCACGCTCGAACTTTCCCGTGTACTTTAGGTCGCGAGAGACGAGCGTCGCTTGCGACGACTTCGAGACGACTACGAGACGCGTGCAATTCGCCCCGTCGGCGGCCTCGCATTTACTTATTGGGCAGTCCCATGAGAGCGGAAACGCGTCGAGGGCGAGTCGCAGCTGTGACGACTGAGAATCGACCCGTGTGCGGACGGCGGCCTTATGGTTCTTCCTAACTACGAGGGTGAGACTTATTTACTAAGACGCAAACTGAGGTAGACACGCCAGTACTAAACTACGTCGGTCGTCAGTCCCTAGGTACACGAACTACTTATACTAACTTAAAGTAACTTACACTAAGGACGATACAAACACCCATACCCCAGGGAGGACTCGAACCCCCGACGGCAAACGGCCGCGCGCACTGAAACAGGGCGCCTCAGTGCGCATTGCTATTCTGCCACGACAGTTCAGCGTTTACAAGCCTCAAAATTGCTTTACTTTTCAGCTCACTTCACCTGTTAATTTAAACATCGTTCTAAAAGGCTTTAAAAGCCTGTGAGTCGAATTTTTTTGTGGCAGCTTTTTCAACCTGTATGACTCTCTTCACCTGTAACTTTATTTGTTTCCTTAATCCTTTCAGATCTGGTGGCCATGGTAATGGACACCGACTTTGTATTAATTTTAGATCACTATACGTATGCGCTTATCTTTGAGACCCATTAGCCTGTTTACTGGACTTCAAACGCTTTTAGTTGCTATTTGCTGCCATCTGTCACCAAAATGGCAAGCTACACTCAAAAACAGTGAACATTGCTGACCAGTTTCGGAGTGCGTCAGACATGATATCAATCGTTGTAATTATTTTATGTATTAATGTATGAATTTTACACAAATTCTACTTTGCGATATAAGTTCCATAATAAGTATGGAGTGACATATACGAGTATAACTTTTGCCTTCTTATTTCAAATGTTTAACTACCTTCCAGACCCAGTGTCCCAGTAATTTGGAATTTTTTATTTTTAGAACCATGTATGTATTTGCTCAAGTAGCCAATAGATAGGATCTTATGGACATGAAGAAGTGCAATATATTTTACTCTATTTTTAAAATAAATCGGGACTGATAGGGTTAAACTGCTGCTACCCACAAGACGGATAGTCATAGTGGTGGAAAAAAGTGCAATGTCAAACTCCACAATCTCTGCAACCTCATATGCCTCTGTGCACTGCCCGAGCGTTCCAAGACGCATAGCTGCGGCACGAGCCTCTGCTCGCTGTTGGAGGATCGAGTCCTATTTGTTGTCCTTAACTTATGTTATTTAAGTAGTTTGTAATCATAGGGACTGATGAGTAGTGAAGTCCCATAGATTTACACACATTCGAACATTTGCAACGTCATGTCAATCAAATATTCCTGAAAAAAGCAGCATGCATGTCATTACTACGATGGGAAATAAACATACCTCTACTCAAGGAAAACAATAAACAGAAAGTAAACATAGTGAAACGAATTATAAGAGCCAATGATTACACTTTACCCACTTTAGCCCATATATTACTAATAAATACATAAGAACAACATCAGCAGTACTATTCACATAACACAACACAGGCCACCCTTTTACTAAAATCGAGAAAAACGAAGGATTCCACCGACTAAATAAAGGACTTAAAATGGATTTGTTTGAGATTAGATTTTTGGAAGGTAGATATTAGGAAACCTTTTGCTTTCTTGAGATGACAGCGATATTATGACAATGATATATATTAAAACAGTCGGGAACACAGTGTTGGTTGCTTATTACGGCCTAATTTCAGGAAATTTATTGGGCCATCTTCAGGGCATCTCTCCAAGGTGGTGTGGAGAGGAGCAGGAACTGCGAGTCCTCAAGTGACTTTCTCTGTATAAAACTGGTAGTACATTCATGATCATTAAGGAAAAACATCTTGTTTCAATATGTGTCTTACTGTACGAAAATAAATTACCTTACTTTTGTTAACTCCATGTAAGAACATCTTTCTAACTTTATACATATACGTTTGTTTTATAAACATTTATGTATACACTGCTCAAAGTGCTAGTTGTGATGTTTGGTATATGTGAGATTCTACACAAACCATCAAGAAACTGTAGGTAGATGTTCAAAAGATATCACTATTTACTATGCATGAAGATCTGTAACTAAAATCGGCGCATTTAATGAATGAAGTAAAGACAACAAAATAATGCAGACACTCAAACATGAGAAACAATGCACCGCAACTAAAGACAGGTATCATAGAAACACGTTTGAAAATAGTAATTTTGTCCCGAAACGCGTGGTGCTAAGTAAATCATAAAAATCGTGACTGATAGCATAAATGTTATTCGCAAACAAACCCAGGATTTGCGGTCGTATTCAGAAGCTCGAAATTTAGCGAGGATTTCAATGCGAGATGCCTACAATATTTATCACAACGAAACTCTCTCTCGTAATTTGACTGAAAACCTAAAGAGATTTTGGTCATATGTTAAATATACTCGGGGCAAATCACAAACAATACCTTCACTACGTGATATTAATGGCGATCCTGCCGATGACAGCGCTACTAAAGCAGAGTTACTAAACTTAGCTTTTAGAAACTCATTCACCAAAGAAGACGAAACCAATATTACAAGTTTCGAATTACGAACAGATGCCGTAATGAGTAATGTAGAAGTAGATATCGCAGCAACTAAAATCACTTAACAAGGACAAGTCTTCTGGTCCGGATTGTATACCCATTAGATTTCTATCTGATTATTCTGAAGCGATAGCTTCAATTTGCAGCAGGGATTTGGAACATATCCTGTATTCAAATATTATGAATTATCTCGAACAGAACGATCTATTGACCCAAGGTCAACACGGATTCAGAAAATATCGTTCATGTGAAACACAACTAGCTCTTTATTCACACGAAGTGGTGGGTGCTATCGACAAAGGTTCGCAAATGGATTCCGTATTTATTGATTTCCAGAAAGCTTTTGACACCGTACCTCCCAAACGGCTTTTAATCAAATTGCGTGGTTATGGTATATCGCCCCAAATTTGCGATTGGATAGGGGATTTCTTGTCAGAGAGGACACAGTTCTTAGTAATCGATGGTAAAGCATCGACTAAAACAGAGGTGATATCGGGCGTTCCACGGGGTAGTGTTATTGGTCCTCTGCTATTCCTTCTTTACATAAACGATTTAGGGGAATATCTAAGTAGCTCTCTTAGGTTGTTTGCAGATGACGCCGTCATTTAGCGTCTAATAAAATCATCTGAAGATCAAAACCAACTGCAGAACGATCTGAATAAGATATCAGTATGGTGTAAAAATTGGCAATTGACTCTAAATAATGAGAAGTGTAAAGTCGTCCACATGAGTACGAAAAGAAATCCGTTAAACTTTGTTTACAACATAAATCAATCAAATGTGAAGTCCGTAAACTCCACAAAATACATAGGAATTACTATTACTTCAGACTTAAACTGGAAAGAACACGTAGATAATATCGTGGGAAAGGCGAACCAGAGACTGCGTTTTATTGGCAGAACTCTTAATAGATGCAACAGAACTACTAAAGAAACTGCATACACTACGCTTGTCCGTCCATTTTTGGAGTATTGCAGCCCAGTGTGGGATCCTTATCAGGTGGGTTTGACGGAGGACATCGAAAGAGTCCAAAGAAGGGCAGCTCGTTTCTTATTGTCACGATCAGTGGAGACAGCATTACGGAAATGATACAGGATCTGGGATGGGAATCATTACAACAACGGCGCTTATCGCTGCGGCGTGGGCTACTTGCGAAACTCCAATCGCCAACATTCTCCTCCGAATGCGAAAATATATTGTTGACTCCACTTACAAAGGTAGAAATGATCATCAGAATAAAATACGAGAAATCAGAGCTCGAACAGAGAGATTCAGGTGTTCTCTCTTCCCGCGCGCTATTCGAGAATGGAATGGGAGATAAATAGTATAATTGTGGTTCGATGAACCCTCTGCCAGGCACTTAAATGTGATTTGCAGAGTATCCCATGTAGATGTAGATGTAGATCTCACAGTCGCTGGCTTTCAAAATCGATTTTCAAATGGATAAAATCAAAGAAATAAGTTAGCTAGTTCTTGTCACTGTCGAATTCTTAAACACACTCTCCGTTCAAATGTAATAAACTTTAATTGAGATGGAAGAACTTTCTGTCCATCCATCAGCACGGCTGTAGGAAATATCCATCGGGCGAATCACAGCTTGTACTTTCCTCTCATGATTTCTTGCGAGATATGGACGAAGCGCTAAAGGCAGACTGCATATTTATCTATTTTAGGAAGTCGATTGATACCGTAGCTACGAGCATATGGAATAGCTCCCCAAATATGTGAACGGCTCGAAGCCAGAAAATTGTCCATGATGGCGAGTGTTAATCACAAGTTACGGTATCGTCAGCAGTTGCCCAGGAAAGTGTGATAGTTCGGCTATTATTTTCTATCTATATAAATAATCTAATGGACAGAGTGACTTGCAATTTGCGCCCGTTTGCTGATGATGCCGTGGTGTTCAGGAAGGTGTCGTCATTGAATGTAGTACGTTACAGGATGGCTCGGACCAAATTTCTAGGTTGCAGTATCTCCCTGAAGGAGAATACAAAACAGGCTCTGTCTGAACTACATAACTTTGATGTATCCCAACGGCTGCGGCGGCTGAAGAACATCAGGACCCAGACGATATCGTAAATAGCAAACAGGTGTAGCCGACCCCGCACGGTGTTCTCTACAGGCCATTTCGATTGGAAGTGTGAGAGGAGCGATCGCTGCGGCCGTCCATGGAGTCGCTTAGCTGGTCTGGACCGAAAGCAGATGGAATATAAGTCATGACTGAATCAACCACACTATGCAAAAATACATTACTTAACCCATTAAAAAAGTTATACGGAAAGGACGACTCAACAGTTTAAACGTACACAAACACACACACACACACACATACATAAGCAAAATCTATCGGACTCAACTGCTGAGTTATTAGTCCGTAGCTTGCAAACTTCTTAAACCTAGGTAAACTAAGGACAACAGAAACATCCACGCCCAAGGGGGGACTAGAATCCCCAATGGCAAACGGCCACGCGCACCACAGCACGGCGTCCCAATGCGCATGGCTAATCCGTCGCAGCCATTTCACTGGAAATGTGCGAAGGCCGAACAATAGATACGCATACTAACAGAGTATACAGCCGAATTTGCTAAACTGATTGTGAAAACAAAATACCCGCAAAATATGTGTACAAGACATGTGACGTTAACAAAGACGCGGAAGATAAAGTGTACACCAAAAGAAATTGGAAATAATAGATAATAAATTGACGATCGAGATATCACCACGTACCAAATTTATGTTTTCGCAGTAAATTAACGTTTTCAAATCCTTACAGGATTCAAACAGATTATTTGGTTGCAAATGACAACACTACCAGTACGTAATTATGTAGAAAGAACCCTACAGGAACACATAATACAAATTATGATGATGATGATTGGTGTTTTAGGGCACTCAACAGCGAGGTCTTTAGCACCCTTATTAAAAAATAAACGGAAATAAAATGGAGCAAGTCGTATGAACTTACAAAATTTAAATCTACTACGGAAGTTATAGGGATGTTTGAAAAAATCTCTCAAAAGGGACTACAAATAAGGATGAAAATCGACAGATATTTCTGGCCCAGTGACTACTTAAAAATAAAGGATGACCCAGCTGCTCTGACACACATTAAAACCTCACACCCAATATTTTGGGAAGAAGTCCAGACGTCTCACAAAATCTTAAAACACATATCATCGTCACCTAAAATAGATTTAAGCTCCTGCATTCCGTTAAAATGTGTCGTATCGGCAGTTGTGTCCTACACATGTAACACTCCGGCGTAAAACAAAACCATGAGTCCAATTCTAAGACGAATAAGGGTGTCTTTATTAGCTCGTCGAGGGCGGAAGGAGGTTTTCCATGGACGATCTGAATATTTTAGTGCGCGTAATTTATCATCCGTCACATTCAGCCACTGATCCTCTCACAAAATCATGGTTTTCTTTGTCACAAATTAGGTAACAGCCTTGTGTGGGACAGAACAGCGTACGGTAAGGGGCAGGGAGCAAAACTCGTGGGCCGCCGCATCAGCCAGCTCGTTTCTCTTGATCCCTGTGTGCCCACGAACGGAATACAAGATTATCTCCTTGTTGCGTTGTTACAGTGCAAACACAGCGTCTTGTAAGTCCTACACCATCCGATCTTCAGAATACATTTGGTCGATAGCAAATGTTCAAATGTTTGTAGAGTTTATGGGACTTGACGGTCCCTAAATTTACAAACGACTTATGAACTAGCTAATACTAAGGACGGCACAAATATCCATGGCCGAGGGGGGATTCGAACCCCCGACCGTACTGGCCATGCAGATTGACTAGCGCCCCGCAGACGCTCGGCCACCGCTTCCGGCGCTCGATAGCGACGAGGGCGCTGCCAAAATATAAAAACAAGGTAAAAACGAAAATCTACATCTACATCTACGTAGATACTCTGCAAATCACATTTAAGTGCCTGGCAGAAGGTTCGTTAAACACTTTCATAACCATTCTCTACCGTTTCATTCTCTAATAGCCCGCGGTAATAAAGAAAACCTACATCGTCCCGTTTTCGATCTCATTTCTGTTATTTTATAGGGGTTTGTCATGTCTCCCTATGTAGGTGGATGCTAGATAAATATTTTCACATTCAGAAGTAAAAGTCGGTGATTCAAATTTAGCACATACATCTCGCCGCAACGAATAACGTCGTTCTTTTAATGATTTCCACCTCAAATCGTGCAACATTTCCGTGACACTTTCCCCCTGTAAACCGATAAACGAGCCGCCCTTCTCTGAACCTTCTGAATGTCTTCCGTCAGTCCCACTGGGATCCAACAATGAGCAACAGTACCCCAAAGAGGACACACAAGTGTGATGTCGGCAGTCTCCTTGGTGGAGCTGTTGCATCTTCGGAGCATTCTGTCAATGAAACGTAACCTTTGGTTCGCCTTCCCCGCCTTCCCAGATATAGGATCAGAATTTAATCTATATCGTATAAGGGTAACCGTATAGCCTTAAAAAATAAGAATAAATAAATAAATATTCCAATTCGTGCGATCAAGATGGATTATTTTTATGAAATTCATCACAGGTACGTCCAAATAATGTTTTAAGAAACTACTGGTATCGTAAACGTGACACGAGATACACAAGTTTCATTAATAAATTATTTATGGCGGGATCAAAGTGGTAGAGATGTTCAATTTTAAATATATGTTTTACGGTATTGATTTATTTATGGTATTTTCAGCATCATCCTTTACTTTCGTGCTACACCGATAGAAATGTTGACTAAACCATGTGTCAATGATAAAATTATAGAATTTCTACTGGAAATAGTTCGTAGGGTATAAGCTATAAACTGTAAGTAACGGCAATTGTAGTATGTACATTCAGTCGATGTAAATTCGGGCTTCGACATCGATGTTGCAAGGTGGTCGAAACTGCCATCAATAGCTTCCAGAAAAGTATGGACTGGCTGTGCGCTCGAGTTGTAGTTGGCACTACTGTGGTCCCTTTATATACTCGTACAGAGCTGGAGGAAAATTCAGAACCATACGTAATAATATATCGGCTTCTCAGAGCAAGGAAGCCAAGCAGAGCGTGCTGTGTTAGAATCACATATAGACACTGCGAGCGTTTAATATTACACAGCTTCAGACTGCTGCATAAAACAGGATGGGAAGAGTATTTGAGCTTCCAATAACGCACCATTACGGCCTCCTTTACGGCTAGAAATAAACGGAGAACGGCGCCTCCATACGATGCAAACTATGTCACAGACTGGACCACATTTGTTTGCCTAGTAATAAACAGACCGAGCCCGATTTATGTGGCGTAGAATAACCAGAACATTCTTATAGCTTAGCATAAAGCGACCGTCGTCGCTACGTACGACATGCAAGGAATGAGTTTCAGTAGTACACGTTCAGTATTGTGTTTTTTCAACCGGTAATACTCTTGTCAATGGAAAATAGCTGCCTATGTTAGTGGTAGGAACATTATAGCCGCTACCATAGATTGTAAGATTCATTGGTATGCAGTAACTTACCGCATGTTGGCAGGGAAATTCAAAAACCTCTGTAATTGTTCACCTTTGCAACCGTCTCGGCCAAAGTACTGTACGACATGATTAACAACACAGAACATAAATGTTACTGAAAAGGGTGAAGGAAACAATTAAGACGAATTCATTTCCAGCGCACATTTATTTTACTACTTGGTATTTTGTCTGTCTACAGAAATTTCTCAGTTGTTGATTCAGAAACCGGTAACGCAAGCGAAGCAGTTAGTGCTCTTGTTCAGTGGTGTAAAATAACATAATGAGTCATCTCCAGACACGGTGGTCAACCCTAGACTGAAGACATAAATAACAAAACTATCAAGAAAGTGAAATAATAATCAAATTGAGAAAAGCATTAATAATCAGAATAATATACCTCTTAAGAAGAATACTAACTGCCTGAAACGACTTAGAAACGTGTTAATCTAACTGGTTTTAGTTATTTTTCATCGTGTACTGTCTGCTACAGATCGTAATTTTTTATTTAAATTATATTTCAATGCTAAGCGGATCGAAGATGTTACTTTCTCTCAATGCAAATTTCTGCAGTTGTATTCGTGCTGGACTGCATAAGTTCACAAAAATATCATTGTCAAAGCAGAAATGTTGCATGAAGTGCTGTAACGGACATTAATATTTATTTCATATTTATGACGTTCCTAATAATTCATAAATACAAAATACAAAATAATACAAAAACACATAAATAAGTGAAATATATATGGATCGGGACTAGAAGGATGTGCTTATAAGTTAATATTAGGAAATAACACAACTCTTAATTGTTACCACGTATATATCTTCAGTATGTAATTGTGCATTGTATAAAATATTTTGAAGATTCATTGCACTCTCAGTAGTAGAGAATGTAGAGCTTAATGTTAAGTATAATGTAAATTTCTTCAAGAGAACAAACAGGGATAGATAATTAGGGTTCTTACAAATTTATCCAATTTGTATTGTAGTTTTGATTAAGTAGACAATATCTATAGTCTTGACCTTCAAATTTATTAATAGTGATGACCGGTTTCAACTCATTTCTGAGTCATCCTCAGAAATGAGTTGTAACCGGTCGTCACTGTTAATAAATTTGCGCTCAAGACTTATTCAGAAATATTTAGACCGCCTCCTTGACAACATGTCAAATCACATTATATTGTAGTATTTGTCACTAAGCACTCTGGAATTAATCAGTGTAGAATGAGCGAAAGTTTCAGCAAGGCTTTTCCCGCGCATAATGGCCAGAGCGCGAAACACAATGAGTCCCATTAAATAACTTACCTCTATATAAGGTCCAAAAACACTAACTGAAAACGGTGAGGCAAAACAGTTGAAAACTAAATACCGACCCTCAAGCCAGCTTCAATCGCACAATATTTTCTATTAGTGGATTTTTCTTACTATCATATGCATCAGATAAAACAAAAGAATAATTTCACATATACAGCACACACTACACATAGAGTCGTAATCACTCTTGATGTTTTGTATCACTATGACGTAAACAGTGAACTTGTAAGGAGAAGACATAACAAGTAATGATCGAGAAATAATTTCGTATAACAAAAAGAAAACCAACATATAATAGAATAAAAATATTACACATCAGAGAGTAAAATAAAATTAATACAATATTAAAAGAAAGGACTCAATTTGTTGACTATTCTCTTACTCTTATTACCTTTTATGAACCCCTAAACTGACTGTGATTCCTACCCATACTACAACATATCAATCACCGATATTTATCTTTTATAGGCACATAATATAAAACGAAATTCTATTGCCGCGTATTCTGTCAGACTGCGATAAACTCAAAAACTACTGACCTGATTTTCATATGTTTTACAGACCATGTAACTCATGGTGACTCAGTTGGTGACTGTGGCGAGCAAAAATACAGGAAATATGAAGCATAAATGGACGGTGTTATGTATAACTAGACCAAGAGCCAAAATGTCATAAGCTAAGTAATTACGTTCAAAGTTACCGTTCCATTAACAATGTATACATTATTGAAGTTTCCCAATTTCTTTTACAGACGAAGGGCTGTTATTGTTTCACTTATTAGTGGAGGATCACCGTAATTAAAAGCTAAACAACACGAAAAAAAATAACACATATGGTCGCTAGTGTACTAACGCTTAATTTTCCGCTTGTACGGTTCTGTTATACATCAGTGGACTAAAAGACTTTAACGTCATATGCTGTCATTATGCGTAACTGAACTCTGCATTAGGCCTATTGCAAAAATAAATCCTTAGGAAGCCATATGTCTTTCGTATCCCGAAACAACTTAATGAGGTCACGTTACTGAAAATGAAGCTTAAATAAAGACCAACTTTTATTTTCTAATCTAAGCATTGTGAAAACCATGAAGAAGATATAAATACTGACATTGTTGTATCATATTGTATCACTGACATTTTATTACATTTTATTACCGAAATTGTATGAAACACAAATGAATTGTAACAATGCAAATAACATTACAGAAACTTTATGGATACCCTACGAATGTCTATGACAGCACTACATACATTCTAAATGAAATTAAGTGTAACCTAATGTACATCACAATGCGCCTACTGTACAAACCCTGTAAAATGAAACATGAAACTTATACAAAACAAAATTAGAGGCAGTTGCCATTATTCGCATTCAATTTCGAAGTCAACGTGTCCACTGAAACCGTCGATGTCGTCTTCCACGCTGGGATCATTTCGAAACGAGATGTGAAGTCTGCCAGTTTTTGTTTAGAAACCGGTATTACGTGTTCACTATTTCAACGGGTGAGAAGAAGGTCGCCCTCTTCTTTCCTTTTTCTGAATGAATATTTCAGCTGCAGTCTCCTGGTCAAAGTCGCTTTTCATAAAAATACTTAAAGGTTTGTCTTTTCTCATTTCAATTTCTCTAGTCTGCAGCCAAATTATTTTGCGGTGTTTGTGTCACATTTCCGGGTTGTTATTTGTTTTCCAGCATCTGACTTCCAACGAAGTCTCTCTTGTCGACTCTGTAAAGGACAAAACAATTCTTTTTACGACATACTTTCATTATAATATCATCGACGGTATACAACCGTTGTTGTAGCTTCAGTGCACGCTCTGTCTCCTAAATCACTCATTGGTAACACAGCTGTGCCCTGAGAGAACATAGCGCAAAGTAATATCTTCCAACGTGGGATGACTTTCCAAAACCGTTTAAAGTAACAACACTATTTTTATGTTACTATTTTAGCCTCCACGCGAGTCTGATCAAAGAATAAGTTCTTTTGCAGTGACATTATCCTCGATATGTTTTTTGAGGCAGAAATTCACAACATTATAACACGAAACCTAGTATTAAGTCCGTAAACACTACACAGTTCGCAGAGCAAGGTAACAAGGTGTTTTGCTAGATCGGTGTTGTGAACCAGCGTTGGAGCAAGTTCCGTTTAGCACACTAGACTAAAAGCCGGAAGGCGGCGCTTGGTCTACAGTTGCAGAACTACAGTTTGGCTTGTCGCATATGGCCTTGTGATGCAAAATTGAAAATCAACGATAGGCGAGGTGGCACTTAGTATTATTTAATATATCATGGCAACCGTTGCTACGAAGAGAATTTTGTCCACATAGATTATGATGTTTTTCAATAGACTTTGCTCGAATCAGAAGATATCAATAAATGGCGCTTGGTTTAGTGATGCATAACACCGTCCAAATACTGTTATAAATGTCTATACATTCTGTGATTTACCAAACATGTGTTGTTGTTGTGGTCTTCAGTACGCAGATTGGTTTGATGCAGCTCTCCCCGCTACCCTGTCCTGTGCAAGTCTCTTCATCTGAGAATACGTTCGGCAAGCTACATCCTTTTGAATCTGCATACTATATTCCTCCCTCGGTCTCCCTCTACTATTTTCACCCCACACTCTTCCTTCTAATGCTAAGTTGACAATTTCTTGATGTCTCAGAATGTGTCCCACCATCTATCCATTCTCTTAGTAAGGATATGCCAGAAACTCCTTTTCTTCCCGATTCGGTTAAGTACCTCTCTCAATAGTTACATGATCTACCCATTTAATTTTCATCATTCGTATGTAGCACCACATTTCATCAGTTTCTATCACCTTTTTATCTGAACTCCTTATCGTCCACGTTTCACTGCCATACAATGCAACACTCCAGAAAAATGCTTTCAGAAAGGACTTCTTAACATTTAAATTAATATTGGATGTTAACAAGTTTCGCTTCTTTAGAAACGCTATTCATCCCATAGCCATTCTGCATTTTCTATCTTATTTACTTCGGCCATCAGAAGTTATCTTGCTACCCAAATAACAAAATTCATCTACAACTTTTATTGTCTCATTACCTAATCTAATTCCTTCAGCATCGTCTGATTTTCTGACATTGCATTCCATTACCTTAGTTTTACTCTTGTTAATGTTCATCTTATACCTTCCTTTCAACACACTGTCTATCCCATTCAATTGCTCTTTCAGATCTTTTGCGGTCTCTGACAGAATTAATATGTCATCGGCAAACCGCAATGTTTTTATTTCTTCTCCCTGCACTTTGATACCCTCTCCAAATTTCTCTTTCCATTCCTTAACTGCCTGCTCAATGTACAGATTGAACAACATTGGGAAAAGGCACTTTGATACCCTCTCCAAATTTCTCTTTCCATTCCTTAACTGCCTGCTCAATGTACAGATTGAACAACATTGGCGAAAGGCTACAATCCTGTCTTACTCCCTTCCCAACCTCTGCGTCCCTTTCTTGTCTTTCGACTCTAATAACCGCTGTCTTGTTTTTGTATATGTTGAATATAACTCTTCGCTCCCTATATTTTACCCCTGATATCTTCAGAATTTGGAACAGTGTATTCCAGTCGACATTTGTCAAAAGCTTTCTCCAAATCAATAAACGCTAAAAACGTAGGTTTTCCTTTCCTCAGCCTGTCTTTTAAGATAAGTCGTAATGCGAGTATTGCCTCCCGTGTTGCTACATTTCTTCTAAATCCAAACTGATCTTCCCCGAGGTTGGATTCCACAAGTTTTTCCATTAGTCTGTAAATAATTCGTGTTAGTATTTTGCACCCATTACTTATTAAACTGATAGTTCTGTAATTTTCACACGTGTCTGCACGTGTTTTCTTTGGAATTGGAATTACTATATTCTTCTTGAAGTCAGAGGGTATTTTCCCTGTCTCATACATCTTGCATACTAGGTGATACCATTTTTTTCACGACTGGCTCTCCTAATGACATCAGCAGTTCAGATGGAATATCATCTACTCCAGTGGCTTTGTTTCGACCCAAGTCCTTCAGCGCTCTGTCAAATTCTTCTCGCAGTATTGTATCTCCAATCTCATCTTCCTCCACTTCATCTTCCATTTCTAGAATACTGCCTTCAAGTTTATTTCCATTGTATAGGCCCTCTATATATTCCTTCTACAGTTCAGCTTTCCCCTCTTTGCTTAGTACTGGTTTCCCGTCTGAGTTCTTGATATTCATACAGCTGCTTTTCTTGTCTCCAAATATCTCTTTTATTTTCCTGTAGGCGGTATCTATCTTTCCCCTAGTTATGCATTCTCCTATTGTTCTGCATGTGTCCTCTAACCACTCCTGCTTAGCCAGTCTGCACTTCCTGTCAATCTCATTTTTCAGACGTTTGTACTCCGTTTTTCCTGTTGCACTTGCTGAATTTTTGTATTTTCTCCTCTCATCAATTAAGTTCAGGGATTTCTATTAGGCCTTGTCCTTCTGCCTATATGATCCTCTGCAGCCTTCACTACCCTATCTCTCAGAGCTATCCATTCTTCTTCTACTGTATTACTTTCCCCCGTTTCAGCCAATCCTTGCCTAATGCTCCCTCTGAGACTCTCAAGCACCTCTGGTTCCTTAAATTTGTCCAGGTTCCATCTCCTAACCTTTCTACCTATCTGCAGTCTTTTAAGTTTTAATCTGCAGTTCATAACCAACAAGTTATGGCCAGAGTCTATATCTGCCCATGGATATGTCTTACAGTTTAAAACCTGGTTTCTAAATCTATTTCCTACCGTTATAAAGTCAATCTGGTACCTTCCAGTGTCTCCTGGTCTCTTCCACGTATACAGCCTTCTTTCATGGCGATTAAACCAAGTGTTGGTGATCATTAAATTGTGCTCTGCACAAAATTCGCCTCTTTCATTCCATTTTCCCAGTCCATATTCACCTACTACATTTCCTTCTCTTTCCTTTCCTACTACCGATTACCAGTTCCCCATCACAATCAAGTTTTCGTCTCCCTTATCTTTCTGAATGATTTCTTTTTTCTCCTCATACATTTTTTCGATATCTTAATCATCGGCCGTGCTAGTTGGCATATAAACTTGCACTACTGTGGTCGGTCTTGGCTTAGTGTCTATCTTTACTATGATAATGCGTTCACTATGCTGTTCATAGTAACTTACCCACATTCCTATTTTCTTATTCATTATCAGACCTACTCCTGCATTATCACCAACTGATTTTGTATTGATAACACTGCAGTCACCTGACCAGAAATCCATCCTGCCACCGAACTTCACTAATCCCTACCATAGCTAACTTTAACCTATCCATTTCTCTTTTCAAATTTTCAAGGTTACCTACGCGACTAAGTTTTAGAACATTCCACGCTCCGACCCGTAGAATGCCTTTTTTTGTTTTTCTTGATAACGACATCATCCTGAGTAGTCCCCGCCCGGAGTTCCGAACGGGAGACTATTTTACCTCCGGAATATTTTACCCAAGAAGACGCCATCATCATATAGTCATACAGTAGAGCTGCATGTCCTCGGGAGAAGTAACGACTGTAGTTTCCCACTTCTTTCAGCCGTTCGCAGTAACTGCATGGCAAAGCCATGTTAGCTGATGTTACAAGGCCAGCACAGTCAATCATCGAGATTGTTTCCCTTGTAACTATTGAAATGGCTGCTGCCCCTCTTCAGGAACCACACGTTTGTCTGGCCTCTCCACAGATACCCCTCCACTGTGGTTGCACCTCTGGTACGGCTATCTGCATCGTTGAGGCACGCAAGCCACCCCACCTCGGCAATGTCTGTGGTTCATGGGGGTGGACCCTAACATTTGAAGATGCGATTATTGTTCCATAATAAGAAGCTTGCGTGTTTATGATATAAGATATAACGTTGTGTAACATTAACATGAAACACATTACTTTTTAATATCTCAGCACATTTTGGCGCACTCACACTTTACTCATGGTCCATATCGGCACAAGAATATCTATATAGACTAAAAGATTATAACAATAAATTTTTGATCATTC
Source organism: Locusta migratoria (assembly GCA_026315105.1). Lineage (NCBI taxonomy): Eukaryota > Metazoa > Arthropoda > Insecta > Orthoptera > Acrididae > Locusta > Locusta migratoria. The sequence continues at coordinate 435,740,576 of CM048747.1, forward strand.
CTGGACATTCCCGGACATGCATCTAGAAGTAGCCTAAAACTTGTACGGTCCGCCGGCCGCGGTGGTCGAGCCGTCTGCGGCGCTTCAGTCACGGTCTGCACGGCCACTCCGGTCGGGGGTTCGAATCCCCCCCCCCTCGGGTATAGATATTTGTGTCGTTCTTAGTATTTGCTAGTTCTTAAGTAGTTTGTAAGTTTAGGCACTGATGACCCCGTAGTTGAGTCCCATAAGCGCTACAAACATTTGAACATTGAACCTACCGGAACAACAGATATATGTTTTTACAGTCCCGCTCACGATCCTTTGCGAGTTCAGGGAGTCCATTTCTGCTATTTCACAATCATTTATCACAAAACATCATACTGTGTTTTGTTTTCAAAGCATGTTCTAAAAATACACATTATAAAACAAATTCCTTCAGCCGATTTTGACTATATGGCTGTCATCGGTAAACTAAAATGGATGTCATACGATGTTCACGAATGGACTTTTATTATTCATGAGGGAGGTATACGTGTACAGCTCATTAAGGTGCGTGGTTTCCGATGTGTTTGGCGACAAAAAAATCTGCGAAAGAGGGCAATAAATAATCTGCGACTTAAGAACATAACCGTACATGAGTCAATGTGGTTACAGATTCATAATGCATAAGATGAAAATGAGTACCCTTTAATCTTTCGCTCGATGCATCAGGCTAATAAGGCACAGTTGTCCCTGTAGTCTTCACACTGGAGACTAGTTTGATGCACCTCTCCACGCTACTCTATCCTGAGCAAGCCCTTCATCTCCTCATAAAAACGGTAACCCACATTCATCTGAATCTGCTTACTATATTCATCTCTTCCCCCAAATTAAAAGTTTTAAGATGACTTTTAAATAATATATGTACTCAAATATCATTGAAATGGAATAGCTCCTTCAAATGAAACTGTTCCAAGATTTTAATAAATAAAAATGGAAGAAATATTAATTTGAATGAAAAATCACGATTATATTTTTTGAAAAGCTATCACTGACGGTGCTATAAAGATTGAACGGGAGAAATATTTCAAATTGATGTCGTAGCATTTACGTGAATCATGAAAGGAGCCTATGTTTTTAAAAGAATGGAGAAATGCAGCACTGTTAAACAAAAGGCAAGCTACGCACTACGAAATTATTTGAAAACCGGTTGTTGATGGAAAACCACCGTGAACCTAACTGGTGGAGACGTAATTTACTGTCACTATTATTTATCAAAGTCAACGGTTAGCTCATATTGTTAAAACTGAAATTTAATAAGTCGGCACAAAATCTCACTACGGAATGAAAATGATTACTATTTTGAACACATCTACAACAATTAGTTTCGTAATTAAATATAATGGCGGAATCCATTGTCTTGAAAAAATAAATTGTATCACAGTTAATGTGAGAAGGAAAACTAAAGGAATCAGTTTACTACTGAATGAGAACACACTGGAAGTTCGGTTAAACTGCAGAGCTTAAAATTAAATTAAAAAGCAGCTTATCTACATAAAACGTATATCATTTACATAGTTCATACGTATCCTGGAAAATTCGTAATCCCATCAAAAACATAAAATGTACAAAAATACAAGTCTTGCAACGAATTCCTTCCACGATAAAAGTGCCGGCCGCGGTGGCCGAGGGGACTGAGGCGCTTCAGTCACGGTCTGCACGGCCACTACGGTCGGGGGTTCGAATGGATATTTGTGCCGACCGTAGTTGTAGGTAGTTCATAAGTATTTTGTAAGTTTAGGGACTGATGACCCCGTAGTTAAGTCCCTTAAGCTTAACAAACATTTGAAACATTTGAAACGATAAAAGTCGTGAGATCTCATGGGAAACCAAGTCGGTTATTTTAGTTAGTGTTGACAGAACTAACTATTCAACACGTCGTCATAATTTTTTATCCAATTAGTTATCTACCAACATCTGTAGTGACTATATCAAAATTATACATCCTACAGCAGGTGGTCAATAGTTTCGATATCTCTATTACATATGCAAGTTCCGTCTTGATTTATTCAAAATCAAATGTTTGTAAATCTATCGGACCAAACTGCGTGGTCATCAGTCCGTAGCTTACAAACTACTTAAACTAAGGTAAACTAACCTGAGGACAACACACACACTCATGCCCCAGGGAGGACTCGAACCTCCGACGGCGAGCAACCGTGCGCTCCGCAGCGAGGCGCCTTAGACCGCTCGGCATTTATTCTGAACCGTTGATAATAGACTTTCAGCTTCCCATGACCTGTTAACATTACTGTAAAATTCTGAGACAGGGAGAGTTTAATCATTAAACGTTGTCAGATCGTAGGAAAATACATTTTAGTGCTAACCCCTTTTTTGTTCTTTGACACTCAAAGCCCCATTTGTTACTAAACTCTTCTTCAAGTTTCTTCTCCACTGCATGTATATGTATTTTGCTGTAGCGTAACGAATGCCGTGATCGAGCCGCTCTTTTAACGAGATTGTCAGCTAGTTCATTTCCCAATATCCCTCGATGTGTTGTAACACATTCGAAATGCACCTGCCATTGTGTGTCTGCAACGTTCTCATTTTACATCGTATTTCTTGAATCAAGAAGCTGTGGTTCTTCGGATTTCGTAACGAATCCAAAGTAATCCTGCTTATCGCACCCAGAAACAGCGCTCGCTACGTCTACGGCATACGCGCGAACGTGCAGGGAGAATGTACTGTCATCATTGAAGCTCACCTCCCGCCATTCCACCATCCCAGTGGTCCTCGGACGTCACCAGTCGAGCCGTGTACTTCGATGACGTGTGAGTGACATGAGGGCCTGTAGTTCCACTGTTCGTAACCAGTTGGCAACAGTGCGTGTGGACACTTCTCCGCTCTTATCTGTGCTCTGGTAGCTGCACGATTTTCCACTGTTGCCCTTACAGTATAACGATCTTGGCGGGCGGCTGTACTGCGTGGACGTCCAGAACCATGTCTACCGGTGTGAGAACGTTCACGTGACCACTGCAACCGTGATCGTTCCTCAACTGACGCAGCACCTCCCACTCCTGTGGCAGTTCTCCGAACGGACCACCCTACCACACGGAAGGCCATAATTGACTATTTTAAACTCTCTCATAAGGCGAGCGTTTCCGTGGCATTGCGCCTGTCTCTTTCACACGTTGATGTCACACTGCCTCTTGCCTCTAAACGTTAAATAATTATGTGTATATACAGGTGGCGTTTTGCTCACTACATCAGCAGGCTGTCTTTTGGTGAACAACGTTGAGCCGACCGCGGTGGCCGAGGGGACTGAGGCGCTTCAGTCACGGTCTGCACGGCCACTGCGGTCGGGGGTTCGAATCCCCCCTCGGGCATGGATATTTGTGCCGTCTGTAGTCTTAGCTAGTACATAAGTAGTTTGTAAGTTTAGGGACTGATGCCCCCATAGTCAAGTCCCATAAGCTCTACAAACATTTAATTTGAACAACGTTGACATCTTTATCAGCATACCTACTATCACCCAGATGGCCTCTGCTGTCGTGGGATCAGATCGAAATCATTTTTCTTTATGTACTAATTTTTATCCCGGTTGTGTATTTTCTGCAAAATTATCCATTAATGTAGTCACCGCCTGTGTTGGAAGTCAGCGTTCAACAACTACAGGCAGCTGCCGCCACTAGCCAACTACCACCGTTTATGACAAAATACCCCTATCCAAAATAAGTTCCGAGGCTGATGCAGTGGACTGGCCACACTGTCTCAGACGCGACGTCACGGCCTGTACAGAGGTTCGAGCCCTCCCTCGCCCATGGCTGAGTGTGTTGACCACAGCAAAATTAGTTGAACCAATGACCTCATCAGTCATTTTCGAGCATTCGATTTTTTGCATTTGTGCTGCACTACAGGATATACGTGACAAGGGCTGCCGAGCTGTTCAGCTGCTCACCAATACATCAACGAAAACGCAATCGACAGTTTCTCCTCAACGATTGTTCAGAGATTGCAGCTGATGTCTCGTTAATGCACTCATGCTGCATAGTGTACATCGACGACGAAGGATGGAAATTTGAGCCACTTGCGCAGCTGAACGTCCACTGTGTTCCGACAGTTGGCCGTTTCAGGCGAGTCACGTTTTATGCTCCAGCGGACAGGCCGGCTTGTCATGGATGGTTTGAAACCAAGCAATTAGGCCGAGGAGATGATGTGCCATGCCTTTAGTTGTATGGTAATCTTTGAAGGTACTATGGTTTAACGCATGCCTTCACCATTACTAGATACATTTTCCTCAGTACAACGGCATCCACCAGCAGAGCAATGTAAGGACTCACACAGCTAAAAGTATATGTTTGTGGTTCTAAGAGCACCAGGATGAGTTTAACAGACTCGCCTGGCCACTAAACTCACAATCGAGAACCTCTGTGACCATCTCGATGCGCTGTTCGTGCCATGGATTTTGAAAAGAAGCATAAAGCAGCAAACCACTGCACTTACTCAGCATGACTCTACACAGGGATAGATGCAGCATCTCCAGCGTTCGCACTCTACCACTTTTCGGGGTCAAAATGATGAATTTTTCTTCTATAACCTATCACATTAACTCTGGAAGGTACTACGAGACCGTCAGATGACTGAGTCTGAGGGTTAGTGCATGTAAGGACCATTCTTGACTTCAGCTTGACAATGCCACATCACATACAATCGCTGAATCGCCTGCAACATCCACTGACTTGAGAGTTCATTGTCATCGATTGTACGACATACTGCACCTACTTTGACCCATCCAATGCTCAGTTTTTCCCTTAATTGTAATTCTTAAGCCCCGGGGCGGTGGCAGCTGGTACAATCTTGACAAGTCGATTGTTAAAAACATAGAAAGGCGATAAAAGTTATTGAATTAAAACACTTGAATGAAGTGTAAATTTGAATGAACAGACATATAGCAAGGAATCTGAAGTAAAAATATCCATAATTAAAACAGCCACGGTGGTTAAAACCTCACAGAGATATAATTTAAAAATCCATGGTGGTTAAAATCACATTGTAAAAAGATATAAAATAGCCAAGATCGCTTATCATCAGTTTTTATTAATGACGACCGGTTTCACTGATCTATGTCAGCATCATCAGGTCAAATAAAATATTTTACAAGGCCATAATCTTGTAATGTCAAATAGTTGTTATATAAAACGATTTACAGTGCATAAGTGCATTTGGCTTTTGTCACTCACTGTGTTAATTACGTTTTATTATAATGACTTAGTGCACTTATGCACTGTAAATCGTTTTATATAACAACTATTTGACATTACAAGATTATGGCCTTGTAAAATATTTTATTTGACCTGATGATGCTGACATAGATCAGTGAAACCGGTCGTCATTAATAAAAACTGATGATAAGCGATCTTGGCTATTTTATATCTTTTTACAATAATATAAATAGATCGCCTCGTATAACGTAAACCAACTTAAAATCACATTGGTGGAGCACACTAGATGATAACGAAGACACTGCTTAAAACACACTCCAACACTAATATTCTGCCTGATCGGCGGCTGCTGAATAAAACATCACTTGAGCACAACACTAAACGGCGGACTGTTAAAATATGTCGACACAGGGGCCCTCCATTGGTAAAAGGGGAAGATGGAGAAGCGCGGTGGGAGAAGGACGGGAGGGGAGGGGGAGAGGGAGGAGAGAGGGAAGTTTCACGGACTCACCGTAAGAGGGAGCTGGGAGAGGAGAGCCAAGCGTGTGAGTGGTCAGGGATAAGAGGCGTGGGAAGAAGGGAGACGTACAATTACAAGAATGGACTAAGGTTGAAAGGAGGGATAGACGTCGGGACGGAGGGCGTCATCCGGGAGAGGGAGGACGTCAGTTACCCTCGGAGAGGACACGGAGACTGTGAAGGTGAAGGGAGGGAGGAATAATACGGTATAGGTGTGGCAGGAGCGGAGGATGCAGCAAGAGGTGCGAGACGACTGGGGGAGATAGTGGAGGAGTGGTGTTCTAGGAGCTTATGGGACTTAACTGCGTGGTCATTAGTCCCTAAACTTACAAACTAACTAATACTAAGGAAGAGGGGAGGGGGGATTCGCACCTCCGACCGTAGTGGCCGTGCGGGCTGTGACTGGCGCGCCGCAGAGCGCTCGCCCACCGTGGCCGGCGTTCTAGGATGTAGAGGGATTCGTAGTGGGCAGGGTGAGCGGAGACCTAGGCGGGATGGAAGTAAAAGAGGATGAATCGGTAAGTGAAGAGGATGGTGGAGGGGTTAAGGTCCCATGTACGGCCAGACAGGAGTTTCAGGAGGTTGAGGCGGGAGAGGGCTTTTCCACGGACGGATTGGAGATGCGGTTTCCAGGGAGCGGTCAAGGTACATGAGGGTTTTGTTTTGCGTGATTGGATGGCCATGGAGTGTAAGGTAGAGGTCGCTGTGACGGAAGGAAGGTGTGACCTATGATCATTGCCTGGGATTTTGTGAGGTTGACAGTGATTTGCCACCAGGAGAAGAATTCGGAGAATGGGACTGAAGGAGGTGTTGGCTGCAGGCGAGGGACGGACGATGGCAAGGAAGACGGTGACGCCAGCATATTGAAGGAGATGGATAGGAGGCTGGGGTTGTGGCTTATAAGGTCATATAGCTGGAGTTTGATCCAATGGTCATCTGTTTCCAAAATTTAACGAACACGTCTTACTGTTTGATATATGGTGACGAAGTAGTGCAAGAGAAAGGGATATTATAGATCGATCAACAAAGTCAAAATACCGGGTATCCCAAAAATAATCTCCGATTTTAATTTGTAATAATATTGAGACAAATGTCACTTGGTACTTAAACAGCGCTAGATGTAATCGGCATGGTCTAGAGTTTCAGAACAAAACCGTTGGAAGTCATTAGGAGCATGGACCTGGAGTGTGCTGCCAATCCCGCGCAATATGGCGTCCGCGCAACAGAAGGCGTATTGTGTTATTGAATTTAGACGTATTTAGTGAACACTGTACTGCGCATTTCATGTTCGATTTCGTGGTCAACCGCCATCATAAAAGAACTTTCGATGCTGTTATAAACAGTTTTAAGAAAGAGGGTGCCTCTGTAAAGGTAAAACTCCTGGCCGGACACGTGTTCCTGAACAAACAGTGGAACAAAGCCGACGAGCATTTGAGCGGAGCCCTCTCGAGTCTACGCATGTGGCAGCCGAGAATTCTCGTTACTGCGCACGACAGTGTGGCGTGTGTAACTGCGTCGTTTAGCCCTCACACCATACCGATTAAAACTGGTACAAGCTCTTCAAAATACTGGCAAAGTGAAGCGAGTGTATCAATGCTATTCCAGAGGGCATGGAAGATGACGTATGTCACGGTTGATATTCAGTGATGAGGCAACTTTCGACATTAGCGGTAAGGTTCACCGACATCATGAGTGTATATGGGGGCTCGGAAATCCTCATGAAAAAATTGAACACGACCGTGATTCATCAATTTTAGGCAGAAATCGTAATCATGACAACCATATCTTGCAATGCTACGGAACTGGTTATTCCCACAACTTGATTCTGGCAATTTCATGTATCAACAAGATGGAGCACCACCGCACCGGTCCAACAAAGTACGTAGTTTCCTCAATGCCAACGTGCCTGAAAGTTTGGAAGGGCGTACAGGACCACGAGACCTCGCTGTACAGTCTTGGCTTCATAGGATCCCTGAGTTAACACAATGTGATTACTTCCTGTAGGGATATGTTAAACAATGTATTCACGTCCCTCCGTTAACCCGTGACACTGATTAAGGATAAACCAGAATATCAGCTCCTGTAGCTTCAGTGGCAGCAGACTCCTTAAACAGTGTGGGATGAATTCGGCTGTCGGCTAGATGGCATCCGTGCAGCCAATAGAGGACATACGTGAACATTTATGATGGATTTTTATAAATTTCTATCTTTTGTGAGTAATTAATTAAGGAATTTGTTGGTGTTAAGCCCTTCTTCCTAACAATCAGGTCTTTCTTTTTCGGACATCCTTTATTTTATACTCCCAGTGAACAGTTTAAAGACATGAAGAATAAAAATGTAGAATGTTGGAGATTTTTTAAATACGTAAAAACATACGTTTCAGACCATCACTTATACATATAAGATGGTGAGTAGGGATTATGGCGCAAGATAAACGTCGGGTGGGGAAAGCTCAGACGAGAACTTTTCCATATTAGAAAGATATAATGACGTAATTTGAAGATAGTACACCGTTCTAGTCTCCATACTATGTTACATTTTAGTCCTCTCAAAATCATACTAAAATTTATTTTTGGTTAAACTTAGTTGCACGCAAACCAAATCCCGGTCAAAATAGAAGAGGGACGAAAACTGTTCCATGAGTACAGGACAATTACTAATGATACTAAACATATAGGTCTCAGATATTTGTTCTCTGGATATGATCGATTTATATATGAAACAGAAATCTTCAATAGCCAATATCGTCGCCCTTTTTATTGTCTTAAGACAACAGGTTTCGATGGAAGGTTGGTGTCACAATGTCTTTGGGACTTGTAACTTAGTACTGGTCATCATTTTTACGTTAACCCTTTCTTCCTCTCTCCACAACGCCCTGCACTCTGTCGATATCAGTTTCGTTTTCATGCGGGTCATTCCTTACCACGTCATATCTCCTTAACAACGTGTCCAAAAATTAGTTTTCAAGTTAGTAAGCTGCAATATAAGAAAACTTCTAAATGTAGTAAAGACGTAATAAATTACAACCTTATGCATGATGGGATGGTTATTAATATACTGCGATGTTTCTGACGTCATATATTCTGAACTATGCGTCGGGCTGCCATCTCTCAGTACATTTCTCATCTGAATTTTATAATTTTTATTAACTGTACTTTAAAACTCTGGGCAAAAGGCGGCTTGTGAAAAACGCAGAATATTTGCTGCGAGACTGTTCTGAGAAGTTAGATGCGGACATCCTTTGTGAAAACGCTGTAGTGGAAAGAGACAGGCCTCCGTAGGAATGCTGCGATGGTGAAGTGTGCAGATACAGCGTCCAGGGTCCCACCTTGGGGAAAGGGGGGAGGCATTGGACCTCCTATCGTGATGGCAAACGGGCACGCTATCAATGCTGATATGCGAGGAGAAAACTGCGTCTTACCTGGTTCTACAAATCTGTAGAAATCGGGCGGTCTACCGCACCTTTTTTTATGAGGTGGTATCAGCCCTCGTCTTTTGAGCAAAGAATCCCTGTAATTTCGAGACGGCATTTGCCTTGAGAGGTATATAGCACGTTTCTTTCCTTTTTTTATGGGCACCAAAATTCCACCGTCGGTGGGCGTGTTCGCGAGATCTGGCGGGGACGAGGTCCGACAGAGTAAAAAGACGCCGCTGTGGGAGATTGAGAACGCTGTAAAACGCGCGAACGTCTCTGATTGACACCTCCAGTGGCGTCTGTCTATTTCTGTAATTCGTGTTCGTCTTTTTTACTTGTCGGCACTCAGAAACTCATAGAGAACTAGTTTTCGAGAATCGAGGGGGAGAGAGTTGGTGACAGCAGGAGATGTGCCAAAAAACTTGCTTCTTGACTCCGGCGGAGTAAGGACTGACTGTTTGGCTCTTGACGGAGGAAGGAGTGTTATTGCGTTCTGGCTTGCAGTTGTAGATTTTGTACAAACGTCAGAGTCTGCTCCGAAAGTTGAACTTACACTGTGAGTAAAGCCAGCCTGCCTAACTGATGTCCGTTAGTACTATCGACGTTTTGCTTGGAATTCTGGAGTCAACTTTGCCTCCAATAAATACTCGTGTAGCAATACACACAGTTTGGAGTGGCATAGTCTTTGCAAAATCGCACGAGGTCGTTTTGCACTGTGATCTATCGAAGTCGCAGCGGCTGGTTTTTAGGACTCATAGTCTCTACGTTTCGAAACAAATAGTTGCTTTTACTCATCCGCGAACAATACAGCAGCCGCAATCTACAACATACCGCCAGCACTTGCCTGCATCTGACAGGAATTGTGATGAGTTCATAAATGTGTTGGGAAGTATTGGTACGTAGGGTCAGCACCGAAATATTGAGCCTAAAGTATTCATCATATCTATCAGTGTAATGAAATTTCATCAAATTTCTGGGAAGTAGGGAATGAATGACCATTTAGTGATACAAGAGAATTTTAAACAACATTCGTGTCACGCTATCCTCGCACCTTGCACTGTAATATTATTCATTCGCGTTCATAGAACAGATACTGATCCGTCATCATACATTTTTTGTTCAAATAGTTGTGTTTCGTAACTATTATTCATAACAGTACTTCTCCGTCATGCATAATTTGTACAGGTTTCATCTGTTTTCAGACAGTGTTATTTGCGAACATTTGGGCTATAGATTTTACTTAGATTGAGATAATTGATTTCATTATTAAAACAGTACACATTCTATCAATGAGTTATAATAAAATTATAGAATTAATACCAAAGATTGGTGGGTCAGCCGCAACTGTCATCTCCCAGCCTCTCCTCCAATGATAATTTACACTCCTGGGCACTAAAACTGCTTCACCACGAAAATAACGTGCTGCAGACGCGAAATATAACCGACTGGAAGAAAATGCTGTGATATGCAAATGTTTACTTTTCAGATCATTCACACAAGGTTGGAGCCGGTGGCGACACCTACAACATGCTGACATAAGGAAAGTTTCCAACCGATTTCGCATTCACAAACAGCAGATTACCTACGTTGCCTGGTGAAACATTGTTGTGATGCCACGTGTAAGGAGGAGAAATGTGTACCACCACGTTTCTGATTTTGATATACGTCCGATTGTAGCCTATCGCGATTGCGGTTTATCGTATCGCGACATTGCTGCTCGCGTTGGTCGCGATCAAAATGTTCAAATGTTTGTTAAGCTTAAGGGACTTTACTACGGGGTCATCAGTCCCTAAACTTACAAACTACTTATGAACTACTTACAATTAAGGACGGCACAAATATCCATGCCCGAGGGGGGGATTCGAACCCCCGACTGTAGTGGCCGTGCAGACCGTGACTGACGCACCTCAGTCCCCTCGGCCACCGCGGTCGGCGCTGCATCACAGATAGGAGCGCCTGCGACGGTGTACGCAACGATGAACCTGGGTGCACGAATGGCAAAACTCATTTTTTCGGATGAACCCAGCTTCTGTTTACAGCATGATGATGATCGCATCCATTTTTGGCGACATCGCGGAAGCGTGTATTCGTCATCGCCATATTGGAGTGTCACCCGGCGTGATGGTATGGGGTGCCATTGGTTACACGTCACCTCTCGGTCACCTCTTGTTCGCATCAACGGCACGTTGAACAGTGGCAGTTACATTTCAGATATGTTACTACCCGTGGCTCTACCTTTCATTCGATCCCTGCTAAGCCCTATATTTCATCAGGATAATGCATGACCGCAAGTTTGCAGGTCCTGTACGGGTCTTTCTCGATGCGGAAAATGTTAGACTGCTGCCCTGTGGTATCGTTCGTGGGCATCTGTACCTCTACACGCCATCCAAGCTCTGTTTGACTGAATTCCCAGGCGTATGAAGGCCATTATTACGACCAGAGATGGTTGTTCTGGGTACTGTTTTCTCAGGATGTATGCACCCAAATTGCGTGAAAATGTAATCACACGTCAGTTCTATTATAATATACTTGTCCAGTGAATACCCGTTTATCATCTGCATTTCTTCTTGGTGTAGCAATTTTGATTAACTGACGCATTTCTATTTCCTTCTTTAGCTCAACAAAAGTTCCCGAGTTTGAGTCTACCCAGCAAGCCAAAAGTCTTTCCGCGCTGTGGGAACTGCTCCATGTCGGAATGCGACAAGCCCCAACGGGCGACAACAGCCACGAGACTGTGGATATGCTCGACATTCCACAAGCCGCGGGAACAAGGCTTAACATAGACAGAAAATCAGTGTCCCCTGAGGACTCGAGTAGCGGCAGCGTTCGAGTCCGACCGATCATGATTTGCCGCCGAAAACCGAATATTCGGCTCCTCTTCCATTTTCAGCCGAAACCGAAACTTCCGTAATTAAGTCAAAATTTCTATACATTTACACCACAAATCACAAGTTTTTTTCACATTTTTCAACTTTTGTTAAAGTACTTCCAAATTGTATCCTTTTCTGCTCGTTGTGACATTTTCTATCTTCAAAATAAAAACCACAGGAAGTTAGACAGCTGCGGAGGAATAGCAGTACGAACTGATGCGCCATGCTGCGGTGAGCGCAGCTTTTCGCCGTCGGTGGTTCGAGTCCTCCCTCGGGCATGGGCGTATGTGTTGACCTTAGTTTAACATAGATTAAGTAGTTGGCTAGGGACTATTAACCAAGCAGTTAAGTCCCACAGATTTAAAATTATTTGAACATTTGATTTGAAGTTAGACAATAAGTAAACTGAACGCGATACAGTGGAGTCTCGATATTTCGAGTCTCTGAATTACGAATTTGCCATAAATACTAGCGTCATAAAACGAAACAACAACTGCAGGTGCATTCTGTCTTCACAGAAGAAGCACTCCACCATTATACCGCGAAGTAAATAGTGGAAGAACTGTAAAACCTTTAGGCTGTCAATGTAAATGACTATTTTAAAACAGTAGCGTACATTCTTTTTCTTGATCCATGCCCTTTCCAAAACCCCTCCACCTTACATTTTTGCGAATCCCTCCCGTAGACATTTTCCTTTGCCGCACGCAAATATCCTTACATCTCACAGTAGTATGATGTAATTTACAATACACGTTTCGTGGTATATCTGAATATTGTCGGAAAGATATTTCGTAAACAGAGTCGGTAACAAAAACATGACTCCACATCTCAGGAACACTGTGTCGTGATGTGATATAATTCCGAAGGTACACAGAAAAGTATGTGTTTGTATACTGTCGATAAAATGTCTCGAGAATGTTATCAGTAGCGTAGAAGCAACAAATTTCAACGTCATGCAGTGCCACAGTTTTGTTGCATGAACATTGGAATAGTTGTTAGCGATAAACTTCTTTCCTTTCATCATTTTGCTGGGGTACAGCGAGAAAAAGATTCGTAAAGGTTTGAAATTACGTGTCGAGACCGTTGCAAGCCGTTAAGTTTTCACATTCTCAAACAGTGGCCGGTCGCGGTGGCCGAGGGGACCGAGGCGCGTCAGTCACGGTCTGCAGGGCCACTACGGTCGGGGGTTCGAAACCCTTGTGCCGTCCTTAGTGTTACCTGGTCCATAAGTAGTTTGTAAGTTCAGGGACTGATGCCCCGTAGTTAAGTCCCATAAGCTATACAAACATTTAAACATTTGACCTCAAACTGCGGAACAAAATTACGTGGCATGACTGGACAGTTTTTTTTTTTTTTTTTTTTTTTTTTTTTTTTTTTTTTTTTTTTTTTTTTTTTTTTTGGATTTTCATTGTATATTACGTCATATCTCTTGAACTATGTCATAGCTGAATTATGCCACCATAGCGATTGTTCTCTTACACTAAAGAATATTCGGACCTACTGTGTTTGGAAGCTGTCCATTAGATTAAGATGTGTAACATTTTCGCAGGATGTGGATGTTTTCCGCAAATTTCGTCCTTCATGACATCATATGTCTCGAAATATCTGTTGTAGATCGTTATTACCCCAACAGCGACTGCTTTCCGATGGTAAGATACTGCATACCTTACTTAGTTGAAATCGGCCGAGTGGTTTAGGAGATGTGGAAAATGTACATGTACAGGGCCTATACATAAATACAGCCATCAATTTTTGATATCTATAGATACATTTGTTTAAAATGTGTTACGGTAATTGAGGTATATTAAGTACGCTCGTTATATGAACCAAATATATAGACTATACGATAAAAGTCCCAAAGGTAAGATAACGACAGCGGGCTTCTTTCGAAAGAAGTCATGTTGACACAAATAGATAAAACATTGTTGCCACCTTGGCTTTGCAACACTTCGTCTCTTGTTGAAAAAATTTCAATTAACTATCAAGTAGGGGTACCGAATTCAACCGAGACTCTGAAAACTAAGGACTTATAAACTATGAATTACTTGTAAATAAGCCTGCAAGGTAACTTTACTGTCCAGAATGAAGTTTATTAGGCAACTAATTGAGTTCTAAGGAGAGATTCTCATTCAGAAAAACAACTGACACTGCGAATTTGCTGATTGCACTATTCATCACTTCTGGCCACCGTGAGTATGTAGTGAATGGCTCCGAAATAGCCCAGCAGAATGGTAGCCGAAACGAGCATCTCGCAGTTGGCACAGTTGACTAGGAAACGGCTACTTCAATGAATAGCCACTGTAGATACATATCTGCTCAAAATGTTCAAATGTTTGTAAATCTGTCGGACCAAACTGCGTGGTCATCAGCCCGTAGCTTCCAAACTACTTGAACCTAGGTAAACTAACCTACGGATAAGCACATACACCCATGCCCCAGGAAGGACTCGAACCTCCACGGCGAGCAACCGCGCGCTCCGCAGCGAGACGCTTTAGACCGCTCGACTACTTCAACGCGGCTACATAACTGCTAAATCAAGCATAATGCAAGATATATAGCTTCAACTTTTTCACTTTCAGTACTGTAATAAATTTTAACCAACTGTTAAAGCTCTGCTACAGTTTAAAATAGTATAAAACCGAAACCGATAGTTTTGGGCCAACAAATAAAAGCTTTGGTCAACCATGATGGCATTATCCAAATATATTGACGTTCTTAACCCCCACTATTCACTTATCTATATTCCCCTATAGCTACAAAGGAGAACACTGTGACAATTCGCGTAACTGGTTCACTTTGTCATTATATTTCTGAATACATTTGACTGGCCGCAGTTGATGCGATTCTTCGTAGTTACTACTTCATCTGGTATCATAGAAATATTACTTTTGTCTCACATGTTGCGAGTCTGGGTTTTGACAACAACGCCAATTTCACACATTTAAATATTATACATCTATCTCGAACCACAATTCGAGTCAATATTGTGCCATTTTAACACTTTTAACTGGCGCTCGATTGGAGTAGAACTCATTCGATTAGTTTACGTACATGTTCCACGAAAGGGGTTTTTCTTATCATGGCAACTAAAAGTCGGCATCAAGGTATATCTCTAATTTTCATGGAAATATTTCACTTTATCAAGATACACCTCTTTCACATCACGCCCATCGTTTTAATGAAGGTAATGGTGTTTGTGTTTGTGTGTGTGACGTGTCTGTTTTTTTCGGATTCAGCGAGTAATCAGTAAAACTGGGCAAGGACACTACGTTAGCAGTGTGAGTATAAGTTGAGAATTTGAGTGTGTCGGGAGGCATGCTAGGGAAGCCCTGTATCCGATAGCACACAGAAGACAATCGAGCTGAAATATCCGCATTATAACTGGACTGCTATATGGAAAAACATCCATAATTCAGTACTCAGTACGAAAGTTAGATCGACCTGGTATGACGTTGTAAATGAAGTCATCCCTACTGGCGAAAAGATGTACAATATAAAATTAAGAGCCACGCCGTACTGCGCTCGGTGTCAGCTGCTGGACACGTTAGTGCACTCATTTGTCTTTCGAGATAAGACTGAAATCTGGACGTGCACCAGAAGAAGACTAGCTCTTATGACTCGCACCACCGCACTGAACATTACTGTACATGACATACTGCGCCCTGATTGGAAATATTACCCTGCAGCCAAGCATAATAGTTACATATGGCTTCTTGGACAGTTTATTTATTATGCGATTAACCGGAAAGCTCCTACCTTACAAGATTTCATACTCTATGTTAACGACCAGCATTACGTTCTACAAAAGCGTTTCAAATACAGAAATTTGTTCCAAAACTTTTTGAAGGTTTCACTTACGTATTAAATATCATTTTCATTTGTTTGAATTACAAGCTTATTTTTTTCTTCTCGCTACACGAAGAGTGGGCAGTTCTTATTCATTCCATAGAGGAACATTTTAGTTCCGTATTATGATTTGAAGGGAAGATGCAATTGTTTTGTTTTGCAATACAACACTGGTACCCACACCAGAGGGATGTTCTGTTTATGGCATTTAAAGCCGACGACGAAGAAGGCGAACACTGGTGAGCGCAAGGCCGGGCTGAAGGGGTGGAGAGGAGACCGGTAAATAATAATAATAATAATAATAATAATAATAATAAATAAAATAAAAAATAGCATAGTGCTCAGCACAGCTGCCTAGTAAACGGGACGACTTGAGATCGAATCCCGCCTAGGCACAAATATTTTTCCCCACTGCTTTAATTCAGTGTCCACTGTCATTGAATGTTGTTATTTTATCATTTTTTAAATTTAATTTTATTTCTTGGTACAGTGGCACGTGATCAAAATCGAATCACTTCTTTCGATAAATCCCAATGGGTTATATCATAGTCATGCAATGATCTCTTTCATTATATAATTTCCCGCACATCTAAATGAGAAAAATAGAAAGGCGGGTGACAGCAACGGGACGACGACACATTACTCATATCAGGCGCGAGAGAAACTATGAACCATTTTCAAGTCAGCTCATTACCTTGACTGATACGGTGGGAGTAAACTGAGGGTACTAAAAACAGTTCCCTCTCGGATTATAACGGATAATTACAGGTCTTTAATGATTTACAAACGCATTGTACCGTTCTACCTGCAAAATAGTGGTATTCAATCTTGAAGCTCATCATCACCACAGGGGACAATGCACAATATGACGGACATGCACAGAAAAAAAAGTTATATAAACAATGACAGTAATGGGAGTTTACAGCATATCCATGGATCCCGAGGAATACCATAATATGGCTCCATTTGTCTTTTATTTCATCAAGATTAACAATTGCAGCTTGAAGTTCTGAAGTGACGTTTACTGTTTCTTCGTCGCAATTCTCTTCATTGATCGTGATGATCGCAACAGTCTTTCGTCTGTACCCCTGTGACGTATCGTGTCATATTTTTATGTTAATAATGTTTGTTAAGCATTAGGGACTTAACTACGGGGTCATCAGTCCCTAAACTTACAAACTACTTATGAACTACCTACAACTAAGGACGGCACAAATATCCATGCCCGATGGGGGGATTCGAACCCGCGACCGTAGTGGCCATGCAGACCGTGACTGAAGCGCCTCAGTCTCCTCGGCCACCGCGGCCGGCATATTTTATGTTTTCCTAAACAGAGTATGAATGTTTCAAATCCTGCATTCATCCTTTGCCTTGGTTACCGAAGTACTCTTCGAATGAGTATTAACAATTTTCCCACGTTCGAATCAGATAGTTCCGGCATAATGCACTGACGACTACACAGAAAAATTACCTGGCCAAAACTGCAACGTGATGATGCTCCAACTGCACAGGCGCCATTTGACATTCAGTACAACAGTGAAGCTTTCACGGTTTGCTGGAGTCTGCATGTATGTCCAAGCTAGCAGTTGTGTCAGAGTTTCCTTACGTTTGGCCAACAGCTGTGGGTCAGTACTTGAGGCAACACATAACATAGAAACACAATCTTATTTCAGTTGAATTTAAATAAAAAAAATTATCTTTTAGTTTTTATTTTTAAATAAAGGCATTTAAACAATGTACTTATGTCCCACAGTCGGTATATTACTTATAATATTTCTTTATTTTTTGCAACTACTTTCGGTGAAGCTATGTTCCCTTTTTCAAGTACTTCTGTGTCACCAGAGACATTTTTGAATTATCTACAAAAGAAACAAAAGTACTGACTCTATAGTAATACAAACTATAATAATAATAATAATGAAACGTCCTTTCTAAAATAATAGATTCCTACATCAGGTTGTTACATCATTCTTGTAATAACAGAACAGGTCCCATTCAAATAATAAAAAAGAACTCTTCACATAAGTTAAGTATAGTACTGACTGTGTGCTAATACAACTGATTATCAAAAATAAAATATACCGTCTAAGATAATGAATTCCAACGTTGCAAAATGCTTTCAGCAAGGTTGCATTTGACAGTCCTGTCATGAGAACAAACAGATTTCCAGTCAAGAGAACTAACAAGTGTTCATAGGAATAAAGCTTAAAATTATTCAGCCCAGACCCGTTCTCTAATTGCGGAAATGTTGTAACAACCTGATGTAGGAATCCATTACTGTAGACCAGATATTTCATTTTTCTTATTCTTATAATCGTTTGTATTAGTATAGAGGCAGTACTTTAGTTTTGGGAAGAGGAGTTTTCTTCTTCTTCTTTCTTCTGTATATGATTAACCCTTAAGCGGTCGCGCGGGGTGTTCAGAACACCCCATCTTTCTCAATGGATTAGTACATAATGGATAGGAGTGTAACGTCATGTTCTTTAGTACCTTTCTAGGACGTAATATGAAAGTTTTGAGTAGCAATAGAATCTACAATGGAAGCGCAAGTTCCAAGAAAACGCGCAACAATGTGCCTTGTGGTGTTGTCGACACCCCGCGCGACTCTTTATGTTGCAGTACTGCGAGAAAGTGCACAGTTATGTTCCGTAGCATCTGCTTGCATTTTGTTGCTCTGTGCAGCTAAAAGAGCTATGGATCGTTAAGAAATAGAACAATAAAGAATGCGGAAGTTTCTGGAGGGGGTCTTAGACGAAACTTTTGAAGGAGGATAAGGGGACAAGGAGATAGAAGACAGCTGTGAAGTTCTCTGTCATCACAGTGACATGGAAACAGAGGATGCAGACAACCTGGAAGTCGAACCGCAAGCACGTGCAGCGGATAATGAAAGCAAGCATGATTTTTTATTGGAAAGGATAAGGTTACAAAATGGATGAAAAATTGTCCTAGTCGCAACGTAAGGACTAGAAATTTAGACCTTCTTATTCATATCCATGGCTTAAAAGCTATCGCAAAATCTGCGAAAACTGCTGTGGACTGCTTTTCAATATTTTCTAATGGCATAATAATTTAAATGATTACGTCGTGCACAAATATTGACATATAACACATTGCATCAAATTTCACAAGAGAACGTGATGCCAAAGCAACAAATGACGATGAAATCAAATGTCTTCTGGGTCTATTCATACTGGCTGGGCATTACAGGGCAGGACACCAAAATATGGAAAACTTATGGGACACAAATGGTTTAGTAATTGTAATATTTAATGCAACAATGAGCTTACGGCGTTTTCGTTTCGTGTTGCGTTGTTTGAGATTCGGTGATATCCGAGACAGACCACAGCGTAGAGATCTTGATTGCCTATCTGCGTTCAGAGAACTGTTTGAATTATTCATGTCAACTGTGTGCCGGCCGTGGTGGCCGAGGGGACTGAGGCACTTCAGTCACGGTCTGCACGGCCACTACGGTCGGGGGTTCGAATCCCCCCTCGGGCATGGATATTTGTGCCGTCCTAGTTCGTAAGTAGTTCATAAGTAGTTTGTAAGTTTAGGGACTGATGACCCCGTAGTTAAGTCCCATAAGCTCTACAAACATTTGAACATTAAACATTTGTCAACTGTGTCAGTAATGATTGTATGAGTTGACTGAAAAAAATGTTTAATTATATGTATAATGTCTTATACCTGTAATACAGTATGAAGAATAAGAGAAATAAATAATTAAACAAAATATTGTAAGAAAATTGGGATTATTGCATATGTTTCATAAAACCCAATTTAATACTAAAGTAATATTAAATAAAACGATAATGTACAAGGAGATAACAAAAAAATGTTCAAATGTTTGTATAGTCTATGGGACTTAACTACGGGGTCATCAATCCCTAAACTTACAAACTACTTATGAACTAACTAAGACTAAGGACGGCGCAAATATCCATGCCCGATGGGGGATTCGAACCCCCGACCGTAGTGGCCGTGCAGACCGTGACTGAAGCGCCTCAGTACCCTCGGCCACCACGGCCGGCAAGAAGATAACATTCTAAATAGCCATTTGTGAAGTAGAATATTAATATCAGTGATATGTTGCACGACTTTGTCAAAATGTTCAAATGTATGTAACTACGGGGTCATCAGTCCCTAAACTTACAAACTACTTATGATCTAGCTTCAACTAAGGACGGCACAAATATCCATGCCCGAAGGGGGATTCGAACCCCCGACTGTAGTGGCCGTGCAGACCGTGACTGAAGCGCCTCAGTCCCCTCGGCCACCGCGGCCGGGGACAATGTCATTATAGATAATTTTATTTGGGGTGTTAGCAACACCCCGCGCGACTATTAACATTACGAAAAGCAGCGCGACCGCATAAGGGTTAAGAAATGTCTCTGGTGATACAGAAGTACTTGAAAATGGCGATATAGCTTCACTGAAACTAGTTGTGCGAAATAAAGAAATAAGTAATGTATCGAGTGTAGCACAGAAGTATGTATTTATTAAAAAAACAAAAACAAAAAAAAAGGTTTTCCTTTCGCACACCTCACAGACAATGTCTGATGTTATAAAAATTTTCTGCCAATCTCGCGATGATTATTCTTATTTTTAATGACGAAAGTTTCCGACAGACAAAGGTGTTCAGATGTTTGGATGTTTGTACAACTTATGGACTTAACTACGGGGTCATCAGTCCCTAAGCTTACAAACTACTTATGAACTAGCTAAGACTAAAGTCGGCACACATAACCATGCCCGAGGGGAGATTCGAACCCCCGACCGTAGTGGCCGTGCTGACCGTGACTGAAGCGCCTCAGTCACCTCGGCCACCGCGGCCGGCCAGACGAAGATACCATTTACTTGTTCTGGCTGGATAATGCAAGTACAGTGTATGACGTTGCGTAAAACATTACAGTGTTCAAGGAGTTTCATCACGTATAAATGCAGTGAACTGCCGTCGACTGCCATAGACGGTGCCCCTGGGGATTATCCTGGACTCTCCCGGCAGTGGCTGGGCTCTCTACTCGCGACTGGGAAATATTTTCCGCGACCAGTGCAGGAGGGTGGGGGTAGTCGGTGGACTCTGGCGATACCGCCCGCTCATTAACATACGGCCCACATAAAGAGCCGGCCGCCACCGCCACCGCCACCGCGGGACTTCAATTCCAGCCGAATTGGAATACGGCGCTACCCGTCTCCCGAATATCCCTAAACCAATCTGTTTGCAGATTCCGCACATTCGAGGGAGACGGATAGCGACAATTGTTCTTGATTTATACATTCGCCGGAAATCGGCTTTCTGCCGTTTGCGTATCGAATACGTCTTCCCAGTTCGCAATAAACCATTAGGCACGAGAAGCATTAGTTTCGCGGCGAAAAAAAAAGTAAGGAAATTTTCCAGTTCTCCGTTTAGCGAGTTTCCTGCCTTTCTCCCTGGAAAAGTTTGGGGGAAGGCGAAGAAAAGAAAAATTTGACCAAATATCTCTCCGGTAATAAAATCGGCTGTAAACGAAAACAATTTGTAATGTATTTCTCTGTATCGTTTTCAACGTTCCCTGGTATCTACAGACAAATGCAAGTAGCATGTAACGCACTGAATTGTGGTAACGCTAAAAGACACGTGACAAAGTCACAGAATCTGTCAGGCCAGTCAGACGAAGGCAGAGTGATTTATAAAAATAATACGTAAGATTTAATTACAAATTCTGAATCCAGAAAAAATCCAATGTTTTTTATTAACACTCAAACCGGGTAATTAATTAATTAAAATAATTGAAATTTCATCACACGATTATAGGTATATAGGCATTTTCCCAGGCCCACAGACACTACATATGTCTCCATAGAGGAACATCGGTTGGAGGGAGCAGCGTAATTTTGGCACTGCACATTTAATTATTACAGAAAATTACCAAGATGGCGAAATCTTGTTTAGTTTCCCTACGGCACTTATTTCAAACCGTCGGTGTTGCACGCGCTGGCGCTGGGAGACGAGTTTTCGCGTACTACGAATCCGCGTCAATTAAGGCCACCCAAAATGAACGGTTGGAACCCCGATGCTGCCGGCGGCCACGAGATACATAAAGGTGATTCCTCCCTTCCCTGATGTGTTGGCTATAGTGACCTATTTGCCAACCGCGGAGGTGCACATGAATGCATTGGTCACTTCTATAAATAGCCTGGAGAGCAGCTCCCGAGCCCATTCCGTCGCAGTTCCTGGAGGTATCGACATCGGGAGGTCAGCGTGCGGCAGTTACCGTCTTTAGTGACACGTGCTTCCCATTAGCTGCCTGCCCTAGACTTCCG
The DNA here is from genome assembly GCA_026315105.1 of Locusta migratoria. Taxonomy (NCBI): domain Eukaryota; kingdom Metazoa; phylum Arthropoda; class Insecta; order Orthoptera; family Acrididae; genus Locusta; species Locusta migratoria. The sequence goes on from CM048747.1 coordinate 435,762,712, forward strand.
CGCCGGACTCCACACGATGACCGATAAGATATACTTCGCGTCGTCGCGATCGGCTTTCATATGTATTTGCGCCGTCTATTCGAGTGCTGCTATGTGGCAGGTTTGATGCTTAGGTCGGATCGTATTCTCGTGATTGTGCGCGAACTCATCGCTAGTTTGTTACCTTTCGTCTTAAACTCTCTTTCAGGACTGGTTCATATTCTTCCTGTTTTATGTATTTTTGGGACATGACCTACAGCAAGTCTGTTCCACGCCTAGTGGCTACATTCACTGTCTGAGGGTTTATGGAAATTTGTGACAGGGCTACCTCGCCTCTGTGTGATTCTAATATATGTTTCGATTCGCTACACCGACATTCATTGTTTGTAGCTTCCACACTGTCCCTTTTTGTAAACCTTTTCCCAGGCGCTGAAACCCCTACTCTAAGAGACGATGAACGACCGCCTTTGACAGAAGATCTGCAGTTGAGTTACCTGTAAGGGAACAGTGATAGTCGGCGACTATTTAACGGGAAATCCTTTCTTTATTCAGCCACAGCTGCAGCTTCTGCAGCATACGCTCTATGCTACAAGCAAAATGTACAAAATGTAGTAGTATGAAATAAAATAATGAAAGCCGAAATATTCAATGTAATTAAAGTACACAGTGGTATGAGTAACAAAAACATATATGAAATAAAAAAGTACCGTAATATATGAAAGCAACATATAATATTAGTAGCGTCTCAAACAAAGAAGAATTTTGTCCTATGAACGAGCAATATGAATGCTAACAGACCAGAATTACTAAAAATTCTCCGATCATAACACAACAGACACAAGTCAAAGATTAAAACTGAAGAGCTTACTTTTCTACTTATCTTAACATATTGACGAATATGTAAAATAAATAAATAAATAAATATATATATATATATATATATATATATATATATATATATATATATATATATATATTAAAAAACAAAGAAAAATCTTCTCAAGGCCTAAAAAGTGATGCTGGCCATAAAATTATCCAATATGGCATTACTCATATCGCACGATGATACTATATCCAACTAAACGTTAGATCACTTGCTTCCCCCCATGACGGATACTTGCTAATATACAAACCTTCCTGCAAAGCTCATTGCATTGAGTAATGAGGATTGTAATAAAGCATGAGTATTTCAAAAAAGTTATTACGTTTCATTATTTGATTAGCCGCCATAAACGTCACAGTGAAAATTCCTTGCATCTCTTTTTATATAACACTAGCGACCCGAGCCGCCTTCCTATGGGTGAAATTTGTATTCTATATCCACAAAAAATCGATGTTTTGATGCACTTTACTAATTGCTATGTTCTACATAGTATGATTAATTAAACACAGTGCATATCATGCTGAGATAATAATCAGCGTGTTTAATCAATATTTACATTCTAAGATCACAGTTTAACGTCAGTGGTGAAGCCATGAGTGGGGAAGGAGAAGGGGCTTATGACTGCAGCCCCCCCTCCCCATCTCCCAGATGTGTCTTATTGCCCCACTATGCACTCGATTCTTTGGACAAATATATTATACTAGAAACACCATGTGATTACAGTTTCACGCAGTTTGGGTGCATAGGTCCTGAGAAATCAGTACCCAGATCAACCACCTCTGGCCGTAATAACGGCTTGATACGCCTAGGCATTGAGTCAAACAGAGCTTGGACGGCGTGTACAGGTACAGATGCCCATGCAGCTTCAACGCGATACTACAGTTCATCAAGAGTAGTGACTGACGTATTGTGGCGTGCCAGTTGCTCGGCCACCATTGACCAGATGTTTTCAAGTGGTGAGAGATCTGGAAAATGTTCTGGCCACGGAAGCAGTCGAACATTTTCCGCATCCAGAAAGGCTCGTACAGGAACTGCAATATGCGGTCGAGCATTATCCTGCTGAATTGTAGCGTTTCGCAGGGATCGAATGCAGGGTAGAGCCAAGGGTCGTAACAAATCTGAAATGTAATGGCCACTGTTCAAAGTGCCGTCGATGCGAACAAAAGGTTACCGAAACGTGTAACCAATGGCACCCCTTACGATCACACCGGGTGATACGCCAGTATGGCGATGACGAATACATGCTTCCAATGTGCATTCACCACGGTGTTAGCAAACACGGATGCGACCATCGTGATGCTGTAAACAGAACCTGGATTCATCCGAAAAAATGACATTTTGCCTTTCGTGCACCATGGTTCGTCGTTGCGTACACCATCGCAGGCGCATCTTCTTCCTGTCGGTTAAATTTCGCGTCTGTAGCACGTCATCTTTGTGGTGCAAAAATTTTAATGTCCAGGAGTGTAATTTAGAGAAATGTAATTTTGCTTTGAAAGAGGTTACCTAATTAGGTCATTTTATTAGTTAACAGGATGTCGTAAAAGACCCACAATTTGTATCTATAGTAAAGGACTTTCCACTGCCAAAGTGCATCGAAGCGGTACAATATTTCGTTTTCCTCGCAAGCTACTGCCAGAATTTGTAAAGGATTAGGACGAAATAGCACGACCTTTGACTCAATTGTTGAAGAAAGAAGGATAATTTCCGTGAACAACCGAATGTGACCCTTTTCTCCGGATATTGAAGCACAAATTGGTGATGAGTCCAGTCCCGGCATATCCGGATTACAGAAGAGAATTTATTTTGTCGTGTGACACTAGTTGGAATTTTTAAAGGATGGTTTTATCTCAGAATATTAATGGTGCAGAACACCCGATAGATTACATGTCTAGACAGTTGAAAGGAATCAATAGAGAAACGAAATAAGTTTCTTAGCGTTATATATGGTATCAAGTATTTTAAATGTTATTTGTATGGGAAGAAGTTGAATGTTGAAACAAATCATGCTGCATTGCAATGGCTTCTTGAATTACAGGACCCTTTTAGCCATCTAATCCACTAGATATTGTGATCGTTGGAAATTAACTTTGAGTGATATTGATGCCGCTGGTCTATTAGGAAGACAGAAGCAATGGTAGATATGCAGAGGATTGGCAAAGAGTGCAGACCAGGGATCCAGAGTGTAAGAAGTACACCTCGCAGAAAAAATTTTGCTTGGGAGATTTTACTTCGCAGAACCAAGCTTGGTTCCAGGATAGTAGTTCCCGCATATCTAAGGCAAAATGTGATGCTAGAGGCACATGTACATGTTCTGTCAGAACACGGTGGGGAGAAAGCTATGGAAAGTAGCGCATGGCCCAGTAACTGCAAAATTTTCGTAGTGTGCTTATAACTTGGGGACTTGTGCCAACAAAAAGTATCTTTGCAAATGTTTCCGGATGCTTCATTCTCATCTCAGCAGTGTGGAGTAGGTATACGTTGACCATCTTTGACAGATTTTTACGCTATTTAGCTATGATAAGTCTCCCCGACTAACAGGCTAGTACTGTCGCTTAGGCGCTGGCCTAATTTGGAGTACCATAGGGTCGAATTTCTTGTTGGAAGCATTGTAAATTTCAGACAACGCCATTGCACCTGCAAGCCAATGGGCAGACAGAGAGTGTGTTCCTAAACATTGGTAAAATGCTGCGCGATTACATTATTGAACAGCTTAACAATTGGGAGATGTATATTCCTATGCTCAACTTGTGTTACAATGTGAAGCTGCACAAAGCAACGAGCTTCTCACTCCACTAATTGTATATGGGGAAAGATGGCATCATCGTTTGATGTGCTGAAGTAAAAAGGGCAGGAAGACCGAAGTAACGGCATGGGAAACCGCTGACATAAGATGCGTGGAGCAAAGTGCAGAGAGCGAATACCAAGGCTTCGATGCGGCAGGAAAGGTAAGGGAACGTGGACGCGAAAAGGGTAATGCTATCTACGCCTTTGGTAATGGGGGAAAAGGGGAGAAAATGAAAAATTTGGTGTCGAATTATAGGGGTTCCCTACCAGGTGATGACAGTCACATCCCCAGTGAATATGAAGTTGCAATGTCCTACACGGACAACGATTGTCCTTGCCAGCAGATTGACACCTTTGTAAGGAGCAGTCGTTGTATTACCGCCGACGGTGATACTCGTTGGGTCAAGGGGTCAATGTCAACAGAGACAAAATTAAAAAGGTGAAGCCACAGCGGCACAGAACGCGATTGTGGGTTCGGACAGTCTGCGGCGAGTGTAGACCTTGTGGTAGTAGAATAAAGCAATTAGGGTTTTCTTGTGGTACTGATTTTATAATAGGGATAGATTTTTGTCTTTCTGTTTGTAGAAGTAGTAGCAGTAGTAGGTATGTACGAAATAATTGTTGTTTCTTTTCCAGAAATTGCCGTCTAGCAAAATGTAATGCCACGGTGTGGCAGTGCCACTTAGTTTAGGAGCATATTTAACTATTCTGAACTACGGACTCCAATTAGACAGTGGAGTTGTTTTCGTGAAGCAAGGGTCAGTGGTTATGACTGTTCATCAGTGGAATGTTACACTACAGTTTGTGGACACTGCCGAACGAAATTGGAAGATTAAATATGGAATTTGGTACGTTACAGGAGAGCGCGGATGAAACGCAGCTATTCCAGGAGATTGCAGTCGAGTTTAGGACAATATTCTTACAAGCAGTTCAGGGATACGTTGCGCCATATACTCTAAGAAGAACAGACGTTGCATAGCTGGGGCGCAAGTGAAAGGCAGTATATGACCTCCAGTGTCGCTATCGCAAGCCGCGCCGCGCTGCTTTACCCCTTATCTCAGGGGAAACGTCCAGTCACTACGCATACATGGAGATACTACTTAACCCGATAACACGCGACATTTAAAAGTCTTCCTTAAAAGTCTACAAATTGCAAAATAACCTTATATAATGTAGTTTAGTACACTCTCCAGACCCACATATATTTATTACTCATGTTACACATTGTGTACATAGCGAAACATTTGTCTTCCTGTGTATACTTATTTTTTCCGAAATCGTAATATTGAAACATTTCGACCATTTCAATGAAAAAGTCGAAAATTTGTGCTGGACTGGGATCGAATCAGGATTTCCCGCTTCAGACTAGCAGTCGCCTTAACCAGTTACGCTATCCGTGTACGCTTCCCACCCAAATTCTCGATTTCTAGGCCCTTCCCATTGATTATTTCGGTTTTTGAACCCTTCCCCATAATGTGGATCATGTAACATACAAATTCGCCAAACTTTCAAGGTGATCTGTCACTTGAAGTCTAAGTCTATTCAAGGGTACTCTTCGCCAAGCACTTTACAACGACTTGAAAGTAAAAACGTTCTTCATGAAAAAAATACGTAAAATGTGACGACTTTCTTCGTGATCGGTCAAACGGTGTCGACGTTCGATCAAATGTTCAAATCTTTGTAAATATATCGGACCAAACTGCGTGATCATCAGCCCGTAGCTTATAAACTACTTAAACTAAGGTAAACTAACCTAAGGACAGACACACACACCCATGCCCCAGAGAGGACTCGAATCTCCGACGGCGAGCAACCACGCGCTCCGCAGTGAGGCGTCGAGATTCGTCAATCACAAACATAAGAACGTTTTTAAACATGCATACACAGGGTGTTCCATTTTAATCTACACTTGCAGATGTCTCTGGAGAGACACAATTCTGTAATAAAGTCTCTAGGGTAAGGTGGTAAAAATCCGATATAGGTACAATTTCCATCAACATAAGGTTTCACGCTATTCTCGCAGTGTTGGTAGCACTAGCCTTTGTGTGGCGTTTTTTCTACAGCTCTTCCTGTCTTTTCCACGAATACACCACTTTGTGCTACGGAGATAAAAAAAAATTCTGTTCAGAGGTAAGTGAAGCTAATTAGTCTAATGCGCTCTTATAAAATCAGTAGCTATTGGTAGGTCTAAGAAAATCAGATGATGCAGAAGAAATTAGATTAGGTAACGAACCAGTAAAGGTGATAGATGAGTTTTGTTACTTGGGCAGTAATATAACAAATGATGGTCGCAGTACTGAAAGTGCAGAAAGGCAATAGGTAGAAAAGCGTTCTTGAAAAACAGAATTTTGTTAATATCAAATATTTATTTAAGCCTAAGTAAGTCCTCTCTGAAGGCATTTGTGTGGCCTTGTATGGGAGTGAAACATGGACGATAAACAGTGCGGACAGGAAGAGAACAGAGGCTTTTGAAATGTGGTGCTACAGAAGACTGCTGAAGATTAAGTGGGTGGATAGCGTAACTAATGAGGAAGTACTGAACAGAATTGAAGATAAAAGGAATTTCTGGCATACCTAGACTAAAAGAAGGGTTCGATTGGTAGGATACATTCTTAAACACCAAGGAATTGTGTAGGGTAGTGTGTAGGGTAAAAACCGCAGAGGAAGGCCTAGAGACGGATACAGTAAGCGGATTCAGACAGATGTAGGTTGCTGTTCTTTTATGGATTTGAAGAGGCTTGCTAAGGATAGGATATTATGGAGAGCTGCATGAAGCCAGTCTCCGGACTGAAGACCACAACAACTACACAACAGCTAATGGTGACTGGATTCGCTGCCAAAAATGCAATGTTTGGTACCAAGAAATATGCGTTGGTACACGAGGAGAAAGTGCTTTTTTATGTGAAAGATGCCAGTGATTAAAATTGTATAATGACGTGATCACATTGTATCTAGTGTGGTACATTTTCGATCGTTTCTTCTCAATTCTGTAACCTTTTTTGTGTTTATAATAAAACATTTCTAATTGTCTAATGTTTATGTTTCATATTTATTAAACATCTAGGAACAAGTGCCAAATTTAAAATCATTTCTTTTCTCAATTTATTTTCAGGTTCATTAACAGTTGTCCAAAATTAACGCAATTTTACCACCGTACCCTAGTAAATGTTGTAAGTTTGAAGTGGGTATCTCGAATAACCTTGAAAGGCCGTATCCATTTTCTAGAGTCTTGGTTTCACAGATTACTTCTCGTTGCAAATTTTCTATAATGAATTCACCTAAATGTAAATTCTTCTAATCTAGAGATGTAATTATTACCAATTTTGAGATCTGATTTCTGTCATCCTTTTTTGTTGCCTGCTCTTGCAATAATTCCAGTTGTCTTTATGATCTGTGATATCTTGGCCAATCAGTGCCATGTCATTAACTTGTCGTGATTTCTGGTAGCAATGTTAACGTTGATGCAACAAAGTATTCGAAAATAACAGTGGATCAAGCATAGAAATATACAAAAGATACAGATTAATGAAGGCGTTATTAAATAAATAAAATATGGCTTTCCCTTTCCAAGGGTTTAAATTTGTACTTTATTTGAAGACTTGATAACTTCTTAACGTTAGGAGAAAAAACTTTTCTGCGAAATTGTATAAATATGTAATGAATTCTGTACACCAAAAAGAAGCTAAGCACAAAAAGCCACTGTGTCGATCTAAGCTTCAAACAAAACGATTCTGCCTCTGTCCATGTTTGAAATTTTTTTCTTTATTCCGAGAAATTTTCCATTTGAGGAGAAGCGGAGCTCTTCGAATGTAAATCTTCCTTACCGCTGCCGACGGCTATCCACATCGGCGCCGGACTTGGCACTTAAGCGGGAAAAAAGTATCTGATCACCCAAAACGAGCTGTTTTAAAAGGAGCTAAACAGCCACCGAAAAAGGGGCTGAGAAGAAGTAGGGGGTGGGGCGAGTAAAGGGTAGGGCGAGAAACGGGTAGGGACGGCGGAGGACTACTTAGGGGAGGGTGCGATGAAACGAATGGGAGGAGGGAGGGGGACACCGCGGCTGCGACGCCCCCACTGCAGTAGCGGGCAGTGAGCCAGCGTTTTGTCGCGAAGTGCGCCACCTAGCGGGGCCAGGGTGGCCTAGAAAACGGCGGATTAATTCTCCAGTCAGCCACACGCACGTACAGCGCTTGGCAGGGGGAGAGTAGCTCAACAGAGGGCGCAAAAGAAAGGTGCAAAGCCGCACGAGTCAACCCTCATTGCGTTGGTAAGATAAGTCCCAGCCTCTGGTGGTAACAGAGCAACTGTACATGCGATATCGTCGTTGGAGACTTGTAAATTTCGGAGTCATTTCTCAAAGCCCTACTCCCATGAACCACAGACATTGCCGAGGTGGGCTGGCTTGCGTGCCTCAACGATACAGATAGCCGTACCGTAGGTGCAACCACAGTGGAGGGGTATTTGTGGAGAGGCCAGACAAGAGGGGCAGTAGCCTTTTCAGTATTTACAGGGGCAACAGTCTGGATGATTGACTGAGCTGGCCTTGTAACATCAGCTAATGTGGCTTTGACACACAGTTACTGCGAACGGCTGAAAGCAAGGGGAAACTGCAGCAGTAACTAATGAGAAGGTACTGAACAGAATTGGGGAGAAAAGAAATTTCTGGCATACCTTGACTAAAAGAAGGGATAGATTGGTAGGGCACATTCCTAGACATCAAGGAATTGTGAATTTAGCGTTGGAGGGAAGTGTGTGGGGTAAAAACCGCAGAGGAAGGCCAAGAGATGGATAAAGTAAGCAGATTCAGACAGATGTAGGTTGCCGTTCTTATGTGGGGATCAAGAGGCTTGCTCATGATAGGGTATTGTGGGGAGCTGCATCAAACCAGTCTCCGGACTGAAGACCACAACAACAACATTTTCAAAGCCTCTGTCACTACGTTTAGATGCAACACATTTTCCGGAAGGCGAAAACCGAATTTCGTTAACCGTTTTGCGCTGTGATGCTTAACTCTTAAAGCCTGAAGCGGATTTGCTACTACTGCGTACTTACTGCGTTGACCACACAAACCGCAGTCGGTCTTTGGCCTCACCAATCAGCCTCGTCCAGCGTCCTCGGTCCTTCTTCGTACTGTCCCAACCTACTCATATTCTCTCTGAGCTGGTCAGTCCATCGCAGTCGTGGTGTTCCCCTTGGTCTTTTGCCTCTTCAACTACCTGCCTGGTGATCTGGCCTTCTCGACGCATTACGTGTCCATCCCACTTCAGTCTTCTTTGTTTGATCGCTGCCACGATGTCCTGCTATTCAAGGTTCTTTCTCTTTTCTCCATTCATCTCCATCCTTCACTGGCCCAAAAATCGTTATGAGGATGGCATTCTCAAATGTCTGGAGTTTTCTTTCCATATTTCGGGTAATAGTCCAGATCTCTGCTCCATATGAGATTACAGGTTGTAGATGTTGGTTTTTGAGATTCTCGATACTAGGCAGGATTTTAGTAGCTTTCCCACTGTAAACGTTAACCGTTTTCTGCTTGTATTAGTGCGGTAATTTCTTGGTCTATATCGTGCATATCGTTGAGTACTGCCCCAAGGTATTTCAATAACTTTAAAGGTCAGTCATCATTTGCTACTACTTATACAGTTTTAGGCTTGTTGTAATTGCCTCTACCATTAATTCTCATCTCATCTGAACCAAGTCTTGCTCCTCCTCTGCTATTGGAACATCATCAACATAGGACATAGTGTTGATCCTTCTTCCGCACTCTATTCCTGTCTGTAGGCTTGCTACTGTTCTCAGAACTCTCTCTTCAGTATCAGGTTAAACAGGTGGGGGGGGGGGGGGGCAGAGGCAGTCTCCTTGTCGCACTCCATTCGTAACTTCTCGGACCTGCTTCCGTTTAACTACGCATGTTGTTTCTTGGGTACATACTTCTGTCAGTTTTATGAGTTTTCTGGTTACTTGAGCCCTTTCGAGTTCTTGCCGTATTGCTTGTCTGTTCACACTGTCTCAAATTTGGAAGTCCGCAAAAAGACTGCAGGTATGCCATCTATTCCTAGTGCCTTCCCACTCTTCAGCCTTTTTACGGTTGTTCTTTTTCATGCTTGGTGATTAATACTCCCCCTATTGTACTGTCTCTCCATTTTCTCTATTTCTTCGTCCTTCTTCTTCCTCTTCTGTTGCAGCGGATTTGCTAGCATGGCCGCTGCGGAGTGGCTGAGCGGATTGAGGCCTATGCTCCGAGGCCGTTCTGCGTCGTGTGTTCGGATGTTCGAATCCCCCCTCGGGCATGGATGTTTGTGCTGTCGTTATTATAAGTTATCTCGTAAGTAGTTTGTAAGTTTAGGGACTGATGACCCCGCAGTTAAGTCCCATAAGCTTAACAAACATTTGAACATTTCTGCTAGCATGATCTAATATGGCGCCCGGACATATATGTTTCATTTCCAGTTTAGTCAGCACTGACGTTGGTTTCTTATATCAGGGGTGGGGGAAAAGCGCTAATGTGCAGGGGTACCTGCGAGCGTTCACGCTGCTTGCACGCGGCCACAGACAGCAAAGAGTTCCTCTTCCACCCCCACTTCCCTGCTGACATGGCTCAGTTGTTAGCGAAAACGCGCGCGGACCGGCTGGAAATTCGCGGCAGGACGTAATTAAAAACTATTTAAACTACCTTAAACGAACCTGAGGCCTACACACATACACACACACATACACACACACACACACACACATGATCGGGGGACGACTCGAACCTCCGATGAGGAGGAACTGAGCACTACGAACCAAGACGCCTTAGGGCGCACAGCCATCCCACCGCGTCCCTGGAGTTCCCGCGCACCTATTTATCTGCTCGAGTCTGCATTACGCAAATTCGTATTTGTCTTCTTTCTTTTTATTTTTGTAAATGAAATTAAATAAAATGAAAATCAAAAAATGTTTCAAATGTTTGATAAGCTTATGGGACTTAACTACGGGGTCATCAGTCCCTAAACTTACAAACTACTTATCAACTACTACTATGGGGGGATTCGAACCCGTAGTGGCCGTGCAGACCGTGACTGGAACGCTTCAGTCCCCTCGGCCACCACGGCCGGCAAAATGAAAATCAGGAGTAATATTTGCGACGTTCATCTGACTGCAGAAACGCGATTGGTCACCGGTAATGTCACTCCAAACATCTAGATCCCAGAACAAAACATGTAAAAAAAAATTAGAGAGTGATGCAAACTATTTTTTTTTTTCTCTTTTGTTAGTACTAGGTTAGTCCTGAGCTTTACACTTCTCAGTGATATAATATGATTTAAGTTACAAGTTGTTTGATAAAATTTGCGTATCTTCTTTGTTTCTTATGCTGTGTTGCGTTTGTGTTTAAATGTTTGTACAGCTTATGGGACTTAACTACGGGGTCATCAGTCCCTAAACTTACAAACTACTTATGAACTACTTACGAACTAGGATGGCACAAATATCCATGCCCGAGGAGGAGATTCGAACCCCCGACTGTAGCGACCGTGCAGACCGTGACTGAAGCGCCTCAGTCCCCTCGGCCACCGCGGCCGGCTGCGTTTGTGAGCAGAGAATTAAGTCGATAGAACTAATAACCTGAAGTACAGAATACTGAACGTAACTGCTCTCAACCTAGAGAACGTAGTATTTTGTGCCGCTGCCATACGCATCATAGTTTAACACAATGTTTTAGTTTTATTTATTTATTTATTTTTGCGTTGGTTGGGCCTCTATATGGTATATTTGTTACTGTGTTTATATCTTAGAACGTTTAGTTCTTAAGTAGTTTGTAAGTTTAGGGACTGATAACCCCCGTAGTTAAGTCCCATAAGATTAACAAACATTTTACCATTTTTGCTAGCATGATCTAATATGGCGCCCGGAAACGGATGTTTCATTTCCCAGTTTAGTCAGCACTGACGTTAGTTCCTTACAGCCGGCCGCGGTGGCCGAGAGGACTGAGGCGCTCTAGTCACGGTCTGCACGGCCACTACGGTCGGGGTTCGAATCCCCCCTTGGGCATGGATATTTGTGCCGTCCTTAGTGTTAGCTAGTTCATAAGTAGTTTGTAAGTTTAGGGACTGATGACACCGTAGTTAAGTCCCATAAACTATACAAACATTTGAACATTTTGAGTCCCTTGGGACAAAAGCGCAAATGTGCACGGGTACCTGCCTGCGCTCACGCTGCTTGCAGGAGGTCACAGACAGCAAAGAGTTCCTCTTCCACCCCCACTTCCCTGCTGACATGGCTCAGTTGTTGGCGCAATCGCGCGCAGACGGGATTGTACACTTCAGACTGGAAATTCGCGGCTGGACGTAATTAGTTGGTGGCTCAGTTCTGCCGATTATCCGAGGGTGGCGTACCCTCGTTAACAGAACCGAGCCGCCGAGAAGTGTGGACTAGACAGCCACGTGTCGGAAACATGCGGGTGGAATTGTACAGCAGCAGGCACGCGTCACGACCCGTGATCCGTCTGGGCAGCCAGGCTGAGCGAAATACGTACGTAAATTGAACAGTTATATTCCCCATTCCCAGGCACCCCAGGGGCAGGCGACGCCCTTGTACACTATTGTATAATATTGTATCCTTGGGATGAGTCAGTTGCGACTGTACCTTCCATACGAACATTTAGGGCTCTTTGAGTGGCTCCAGCAACCGAGTTGTCTACATTGCTAAAAAAAAAAAAAAAAAATCATAAATGATATAGAAACGGAAAAATTAAAAAGACTCGAGTGAGCTTAGAATTTTAAACACAGCTGCTATTATCAGCGAGCGTTACAACGTCAAAGGATGAAAAATGGCCGGCCGCGGTGCCCGAGGGGACTAAGGCGCTCCAGTCACGGTCAGCATGGCCACTACGGTCGGAGGTTCGAATCCCCCCTCGGGCATGGATATTTCTGTCGTCATAGTTCGTAAGTAGTTCATAAGTAGTTTGTAAGTTTAGGGACTGATGACCCCGTAGTTAAGTCCCATAGACTATACAAACATTTGATTTGATGAAAAATGCAGCTTTCGCTCTCAAAATTAAACATTATTTAATCTGGTTTCGGCAATAACTATGATTGCCTTCATCAGAAATTATACAACAAAACAAGTCACATAATAAAATATACAACTCAGCTTTAAAGCTTACGTCACAAAATTTAAAAAGAAATTTTTAGTGGCTAGCTTTTTCTAAAAATAGTTGTTTTTTCTGTTTCTTTCCTGTATCGATTGCTGCAAATGAAATAAAACAATTAATTACTGATTATTAAGTGAAAGCTTATGGGAAATTATGTCTCTACAACTGCAAGTTAAAAAAATGACTACATCCTCACGCGGCAGCTGATTTCGTCGTATTTGTTGTTGCTGCAAACTGTTAGAAGTAAAATAAATATTTCTGCTGTCTATCATGATATTAGAGTATTGAATTTTATTTTCTATTGCAGAATATGCAGTATGTTTATAAACAAAGTTCTCTTCTCAAAGCACCCGAGCCCAGTTCCGGTTATTTTTTGTCATTTGTTTTTTACATTCTTTGAAAGCATTCGTTAAAAGCGAACTCGTATCTGTCTGGGCAGGTCCGTTGCACAGCACCATCCTTACATAGTACGACATACTGTACAACATATTCAGGGACCGTAAATATTAATACGGCTCGGTATGGTCCTTCGATATATTGCGTAAGCCGTGAATGTTGGTCTCAGAAGGTCAATATTAGTTTCCTGTGTTTCGTGTGAATTAAAACAATGGAGCAAGTTGAAAATTTGTGCTGAGCAGGAATTTTTAATGTGGCCTTCCTGCTTTCTACGCAGTCACGCTGACCATCGCGCCACACTTTTTCCTTTTTTTCTTGGTTAGGTCGGATTCTAGCGGACTTGGTACCGTGTTTGACGCTACTCGGACACCGAGATCAACACGACCGCGTGAGCTATCCTAGCACGACTTCCGCCAGACACAAATCCTCACATTTATCCACTCACTATTAACGTAGTGCCACTACGCATTGTCACTCGCGGAATTTCGGGAGGAAATACATGTAAATTACATTTGAGCTAATATGACAAAGATCGTCATACCTATGCCGGTTAATGAATTGCCGACCGGAATGGCAGAGTGGTCTATGACGTCACGCTGCGGACTGGGCGATCGTTCCTGTCGAAGTTTGGATCCTCATTTCAGATACAGAATTGTGAATAAAAAACACAGACCGCAAATTATATTTTTATCGACATATTCATAAATTTCACTGAAAGTGGCACAAAGCCAAACAAGAAGAGCCAAGCGACAGGTTTTCCTTTGTCTAAATGCATAAAAATGGAACTTATCATGTTTACAGCAATTTTAGCTACTTCCTTGTATTACACAGTTGACACATTTATAATCAGTTTTATTTTTTTATATTTTGCACAAACCATCTTCTGACAAACAGTGCACTTGGAAATATTTTCATTACATTTGCAGAACTTGACATTTACGCTGTTTTTCGTCTTCACCTTCATTTCCATTCACGCCATAATTGTATGTGGTCATATGAGGAAAACGGTTCTTCACATACTCAGAGCGTAGTTCATCTGCAAACTGCTAAATAAAATGTCATATTTTGATCTTCTTCCCAGTAACAGCCCTGAATACTATATATGCATTTATTCGTGGCATCTCAATGCTATAATGGGAAGATCGCTCACTGAATGCTGTCCGGACTTTTTCTCTACCATGTTGCCTACGAATCCTATTTTGTTGTAATAACTGACAGTTTCCGGAGATTTTTCTGATACGTATTTATCGTAGCACAAGGATCATAGGAAAATATTATTAACACATTTTTTTACTTTTTGGACTGTCAAGGAAATATCGTCATAACTTTTGTCGAATGCAGAGGACAGTTGAATGACTTCGGAAAATACAGTATTTCTCTTCTTGCTCTATTTACTGTTTCTACAATACAGGTTGATCTTTCATTCATTTATTTGCCTAGTTTGGGTGAAATAATTATTTCTGGCTTTGATAAGAAATGGTTCCATAAGATACATCACTATATAATTTGAAACCCTGTCGTCTTGGGATCGTGCATATCCTTACCAAGATAAGGGAACCCATTGAATATATATTTCCTTTCAACATCTACACCTAACTAGTACTTTTTTGCCCCTTTGAAGCCATGAATTTTGTGAACGGACGCTTAGTTTTACTTGGGAAGAGTTGCTCATCTATTGTTATGTCAGTCGCAGGTTTGTAAAGCGTTGTACAATTTTTTATGTGTGTGCTGGAATCATTAAAATTACAAAGGGGACTATCAAAAGGGGGGAAAATAATTTAACTACTAACAAGGTATAAGCTCACAGCTTTATTAAAGTTAAATCCCAGACAATAGGATTAGCAGCTCATTAACAACATATTCAATTAAACACACACATCCACAAGGCTTGATATAATAAGTACAAAATGAATATCAATTAAAATAATTAAGCAATATTAAAGGTACGCTCACACACGACGTCTTACAGACCCTTTAACCAATGAAACAGGAAGGGAGAAGATCCCTTCAAATTTAATCAATCTTACAAGGTTTTCAGTAGTATACTACCCGACACGAATAATACAGTTACAAAGCAAAGAACCATTGATTCACCTGGCGTACAATGATTCCGTTAAGAAAGGCAGGCCTTTTATAGGAATTGCAAGTCACACTTTACTACGGAGGAAATGTAAATAATTTAAGTTCATAATTAAAAGAAGGCGAACGCATGATGCGCCCTACACCGCTCCGGAATTCAGAATCCAGACAGCACACCAGAGGGGACGGCTCGGCGCCGGGAGGAACAGGTGAAAAGAACACTCATCGAAAATGTTGATTTCCCAGTGCTGAGCAGTACGTCAGGATGCCAAGTAGCGGTCACCGCTCAAACTCGCGTGCGCCAAGACGTCACCCCGCCGAACCGGCCGTACAGTAGGGAAGGGCTCACCATATGTAGCCCAAGTTGCAATATAACAAACAGTCATTGCAAATAGAAAGGACACTTATCACTTAATATATTCAAGATATTTATAAGGGAATTTATTTGAACTACTTAATACTTTTAAGCAAGAAAACTTACCCCTTACTTCTGCGTCTTGAAGAGGAATAACTTAGAATATACAACAGTTTACCAGTCATTTAGAGACATTGTAAATTATTGATACCAAAGACGCTGCTTTTATTAAATTATTTAATACGACAGGCCTGTTTTGGCATGAATGCTATCGTCAGGTGTACTGTAAAATACAAAGGTGGATATACTATTTAATTTAAGAAGATAATTGTATTTTATACTCACATTGGTAGCTCTTCCTACCCTTGTAAGATCGCTGCTTCTCTTATATGTACAGGTTCTTATTTACATATGTACCACAACTGTTGTTGTTGTAGCTCTTATGCAGCTATATATATTTAAAAAATTCTTATGTTCTCAATATTTGACAGCTATTTTGACAGCTATGTCAGCGATATTATAAGTTTACAAAGCACTTATTTCTTTGCCATTATATGGAGCATATGTGGTTTCCTTGGTATATCAATAGGATGTTTCATTACTAGTATGTAAATGATTAACAATAAAAGAATTTTGTGAAAATGAAATTGGTGTAATTTGAGGGGTTTTATGGATAATAATAATTATATGCTTTCCAGTGATTACTTTTAATTTCGTGACAATAAAATCTCTGACGTATTTGTAAGTTCCGTCTATGTCTTTGGAAGAATGGTACTATTGAAATTTTCCAAGTAACGCTAGTGCTTCATCTCGATTTGTTTGTAACAAGAACAACAAATGTTTAAATGTTTGTATAGTTTATGGGACTTAACTACGGGGTCATCAGTCCCTAAACTTACAAACTACTTATGAACTACTTACCATGCCCGAGGGGGGATTCGAACCTCCGACCGTAGTGGCCGTGCAGACCGTGACTGGAGCGCCTCAGTCCCCTCGGCCACCGCGGCCGGCTAACAACAACAGTTCTGTTACATATGTAAATAAGAACCTATAAATATAAGAGAAGCAGCGATCTTACAAGGGTAAGAAGAGCTACCAACGTATGTATAAAATACAATTACCTTCTTAAATTTAATAGTATACCACCTTTGTATTTTACAGTACACCTGACGATGGCATTCACGCCGAAACAGGCCTGTCGTATTAAATAATTTAATAAAAAGCAGCGTCTTTGGTATCAGTAATTTACAATGTCTCTAAATGACATATATGACGCAGCGCGCCCAGAAGATTATAAATAGTTTACCAGTCAGTTACAAAGCTGCCTAAACTATATAAGGTAGGGCAGCACGATACATTATCCCACAAATGCAGAACAACACGCAAATGTGTAAAGTTCATCTAAGAAGAAATAGCAGAAAATCGTTGTATCCCCTCGATGCACAGCTTGCCGTTTACTACTGGAGTATGCAAATCCGTATCATGGCTCGGGGACTCTTTACACATGTTGCCACTTCCGAACATCAAACCAGGTTATTGAATCAGCCACAACCCAGTTTTAACAGGCCCACACACACATACTATACTGCCTTCCAAATAAGCTAGGCATGCAGGCGCTTCTCCGAGAGCAAAAACCAGTTGTTAAACACGTAGCAGATCACACAGCATAGTTTGAGTCATTACCTTCAGGCTTGCAAAGCGATGATGTCCGCTTATCCAGACCTCTTGCCGTGAGCAACTAGACTCAGCGCTTGATATCCCGGAAACCACGGGCTCCACAATAACAAGGAATGCACCTCTACTCGGCCGCCAAGCCGTCACACTGGAGCCCGACCACTGCCCGCTCACGTGACAACTGTCACATGCGCGCAAGGAAAGAACACCGAGCACTCATTTCTACCCAAAATTTCCGCTCTTCCCACCAAAAGCCCACTGCCCACAGATATGCAGCGACGGTTGACCAAAGATCAGCAAGCCAGGGAGATCGAGAGGACGGCTGAGGTGGACCGATAACCAAACATCAAACTGGCGCCAGCATCGCCACGTATCACCAACAGAAACTTACCATTCTGTAATTATATATTCTTTCTGAATATATGCGGTACGAACTCTTCCTCGGAAGTCAGAAAAACGTTCACCACAATCTGAATCGCAACTAACTCTTCGTAACTCTGCAGAATGTCTTAATCACGTAAATACTGGCTGCAATTCATTTCAGTCTTAACCTCACAATCACCTTTGATAGAATGTTCTTACGCCGGCCGCGGTGGCCGAGGGGATTGAGGCCCTCCAGTTACGGTCCGCACGGCCACTACGGTCGGAGGTTTGAAATCCCCCCTCGGATATGGATATTTGTGCCGTCCTTAGTCTTAGCTAGTTCATAAGTAGTTTGTAAGCTTAGGGACTGATGACCCCGTAGTTAAGTCCCATAAGTTCTACAAACATTTGAACATTTTTTTAGAATGTTCTTACAACGAAATGACGAACAATGTTGAGCTGATTCCATTTTTGTCATTTCATACCGTAATAATATAAACGAAAGTAAATTATTGCACCAAAAGATAGTCGCCGCCATTTCAGATTGCATGACATAATTGAAAACCATAAAAAATTATAGTTTTATCTGCAGGGATCAGTTTGATCCCTCTGGGCGTTAATGGTAAACCTGGAAGAAAGTGATAATTGCCGCGGTGGAGTAGCCGAGCGGTCCAAGGCGGCACGCTGCGCAGCGCGCGATTGCTCGCCGTCGAGGTTCTAGTTCATCTTGGGTCATGGGTGTGTGTGTGTGTATGTGTTGTCCTTAGGTTAGTTTACTTTAGTTTAAGTAGTTTGTAAGCTACGGACTGATGACCACGCGGTTTGGTACGATAGATTTACAAACAAACAAAGTGATATTCAGTTGGGCCAAATGGGATGTTTTTAATTATAATGAAAGTAAATGTAGTGAAAAGAAATGTTGCCGTAATAAATCTTCGAAACCTAGCTATCACTTAAAAACCGAAAAAGTTCATTTTGACCCATGTGTTAAATCGTATGTTACCTTCCTCTATTGTTTCTTCTTATAAACTGTAATTAGGAAACGTGTGTTTGCTCACAGCGATCGTGTTTAAAATAGAGGTGCGTGAGAAATCAAACAGTAAAGAATCATGGGGAAATTTTTCCGCAGCTTGTGCTGTAAAAACAAACTGGTTCGTCGTTATGAGTGCATAAATTGTCATTAGAGTTGTGTAATAGAAAAACAAAGGGAGAGCGTCGAGTCGGCATTTGCAGCTCACAGGGGCAGAGGAGCCCAGTTTCCAAACATTAGCGCCGGACTGCATTTGTTTACAGCGTAAAAGATATCTGGGCCTTCTTTACTGCCGCCGCACCGCGCCGGTTCGTTTGTTTTTTAAGCCGGGTCCGCCGGATCCTGCCATAAAAGCAGTCCGGCAGCATTAAACGCCGGCCTGTTTGTGTTCTGCGTTTTGCATACGTAATCTCGGTAGGCGGTAACAGCATTACTTAGCACGGTCGGAATGGTCTTAATTGAGTTCAAACCACAAGGGGGCTTTTAGCAATTCAGTGGCCTGCTGAATACATTCCGCGGCAGGTCCCTAAACAAAGAAGGGGAGGACCGCAATTACCAGTCGGGCTTACGCAGCTGATCTGGCGCTACAAATACACAGCCGGGGTCCGCCGCGCGCGAGCAGGGTGAACAAGGTGACGCTGTGTCCACGGCCTGCTAGCCCGAATACCAATCAGATGAACGGTTTTAGGAAGTGTTGTACTAAATTAGGCAGGAGAACATGACAGTATAATAGGTAACACGGACCTGGTGTATTAGTTCTACAGAAGGACAAACCTTCGGTAGAAAGTCGTTAGTTCCTCGTGTGGACGGTGCTAACCTCTTAGATAAGTTACGAGAGGATACCTTTCCCCGGAAGTCGACCAATATTTTGCTTTAAATTTCCGGACCGGGTTTCGAAATCCGGGTCTTTGCCTATGGCGAACAAACACGCTACCAACTACCCAGGCACACCTCACGGCACGTTCTCATAGAATTTGATTCACCAGTATGTTGTCTCCTACCTTCCCAACTTCACAGGCGTTCTCCCCCGAACCATGCAACACTACCATTCTCGGAAGAAAGGATATGTTGAGGACTGCAGCCAGGGAGATGTTTCCACATTGATGTTTTCACTCTTCATCGGAGCGCGTTCTGATATGAAAGGTCTCGGAAACATTCCCTAGGCCGTGGGTAAGCCATGTCTTTACAACGTCCTCTATTCTACGTGTGCTAGTCTTGCAGAGCCCTCGGCACACGGAGAGTGTATCTGAACGAGTGTGGTTAACGTGACGATTTTCTGACGTCACGACGTGAAACCACACATTGGCGACGGGTTTGCCGCCGCGGTAGCCGAGGAGACTGAGGCACTTCAGTCACGGTCTGCACGGCCACTACGGTCGGGGGTTCGAATGCCCCCTCGGGCATGGATATTTGTGCCGTCCTTAGTCTTAGCTAGTTCATAAGTAGTTTGTAAGCTTAGGGACTGATGACCACGTAGTTATGTCCCATAAGTTCTACAAACATTTGAACATTTTTTTTAGCGACGGGTTTCCCAATGTGTGGGCCAGTATCAAGCTTGCTTCAAATTCTCGACGTGAGTCTGAACGATCACCAATAAGGTGAGAGAACGCGCCGTCACACCACGCGGCTATCTGGGAGAGGGTGGGTAGCTATTTTCGGCCATATTGGCCGTCGATTGAAGCTAGTATTTGATGGGTTCTATGTAAATAGGTCGTATGAATATATGTCATTTCAATGGAAGTAAAACCAACAGAGTAATTTGATAACCTCTCGAAAACCAGTCAATATAGGTACTGTTTGTTGGACTAAATGACTAGGGACGCCTCATACCTGGTTAAAATAATTCAGAAATCTGCTGTTTAAAGGCAACTGCACACTGAATATCGGTCAAAACGAACTGCTCTTTATACAATTTTTGTAATTACGACATAACTAGCAGTAGTGTATACAGCATCTTTAATACCTACGTCAAATATACATACAGTTCTAACTGCTGGATGCGGGCAGAGAAACAGAGCATGTCCCCCGGCGCTGGTTCAAGGTTCACCGGAAGCAAATCTTTTTTTCTCATATCCGAGTTTTCTGTGAGACTCAAAGACTCCCTTATTAATTTATACTATACAATATCCGATGCTATCTAAACATAAGTGCGTTTATTCTGAGGCGTGAGTTTGTAAGATTAGTTTTACGAAACGGACAGTTAAAATCCAAATGTTCAAATGTTTGTAAATCTATCGGATCAAACTGCGTGGTCATCAGTCCATAGCTTACAAACTACTTAAAATAAGGTAAACTAACCTAAAGACACACACACACACACACACACACACACACACAGACACACACACACACCCATGCCTCAGGGAGGACTCGAACCTCAGACGGCGAGCAACCTAGCGCTCCGCAGCGATGCGCCTTAGACCGCTCGGCTACTACGGCCAGTTCGCAGATTACTTAGAGTAAAATACGCATTTTGCACGTTTCAAAGGTTGTACTACTGAACACTAACATTGTTGGAGGATGAATGACCTTTAAGTTTTAATGAAAAACGAAGTTGTTGCAATAAGTCTTTTGTGAAGGCCTAATTTTACATCGCCACAGTTTGTCATAACACTTTTATAATTTGCTGCACTTATTGACATATCATGCAACTTTTCTAAGAGTCTTATGTTCATAGATACTTCGTTGTTATTAATGTAGAACGTACGTCACAGAATATGACGAACATATTCACAAGCGTTTTAAATAGAGATAAAGCAGAAATCCCCTTCCACTCATTTCGTAAAAAGTGTGGTTGCATGACCAGATGCCACCGACAACTGTCGCTGGAGCGCACTGCGGTTGTGTGTAGCTCGTTAGGTCGTTGAGGCATATGTCCCGTATTCTCAAGTGGCGCCGTCTCCGAGAGTTCAGCCGCACGGTGGACTCGCCACGTTGACCGCACACGTTCAGACACACGCTGTGTGCGGACGGCTTACGGTTCGCAGAAGGACTGCTCCAATGTTTGGAGGGGAAGAGGCGAGGTACTGGCGGATCTGAAGGTGCGAAGAGGGGCTTTGAAGTGTGCTAGGATAGCTCAGTCGTTATAGTACATACATAATACACTGGAAGAGTCGAATTCCACAATAAATGGCGGTCCTACCAAGTCGGAGAAAAATTCAATTCATTCAAAGATAATGAAAAGGAAATAACAGAAGATGAAGTGTGCTGGAGCAACATGAATTTCCTACTTGTCCAGGTACCGGGTGCAGTCTCGTTGTCCACAGTAGCAGAGAAAAATTGGACATGCTCTCATGATAGTGTAGAAAATAGTTGTTTTAATTTTAGCAATCTTCATCATTGACAAACGCACGTCTCAATTGTATCTGTCTGCCTGCAACCTCCCTTCCCAGTTCGTTGAACTGAGGAAACCACCGGCCGTACACCTTTAAAATTAATTTGCTTTGCTGCCAGTCTCGGTACTTTGCATTTCATTTCCCTACGCATAAGAAAATGGAGGGGAAACTTCGTGGCAAATTAAAACTGTACGTCAGACCGGGATTCGAAATCCGCCTTCCACGGGCTAGTGCTCTCATGAATAGTTTTTTTTCTTTAGTTTCACGTAGACTTGGGGCAGCATTTGTTAGTTAATTAAATTTTAACTCGGTTTATACTTGTGTTAGAGAGGAGTGATTTGTAAATACGAATTAAGAAACAAAGTATCATTTACCACACTCATATGAATGCAAAAACACTTTCAGTTATGTGTATTACAATTTTTTTTTTTTTTTTTTTTTTTTTTTTTTTTTTTTTTTTGGGTACGGGGGTACCGGGGGCACCTTATAATCAGTAAAAAGAGAAAAAAGAAATTGAAAATGCAATCTACGTCATCTTGATATTTATGTGTAACTACAGTGCTGAAACTACAAAATGCAGGATATGACATATAGTACATAGCACAACTCAAAAACTTAATTTTTTAAGTTGAAGAGAAAACTTCATAATGATTGCGGACTCTGTTGAACACTTCATGAAAAACAAACATAAGAAATTTAAAATATAATTGTTGACTATATTACAATATTTTCAGTAAGGGTTGAATTACGTCAAAATGTTCAAATGTTTGTACAGCTTATGGGACTTAACTACGGAGTCATCAGTCCCTAGCTTACAAACTACTTATCAACTACCTTATACTAAGGACGGCACACATGTCCATGCCCGAGGGGGGATTCGAACCCCCAGTGGCCGTGCAGACCGCGACTGGAGCGCCTCAATCCCCTCGGCCACCGCGGCCGGCTGAATTACGTCACAAGAGGGTGCAAAACAGGATTATTGGATCCATCATGAATGTGTGCTGTGGTCTGCGGCTGGTCAAGATTAAAAATCTGAATAAAACCCACAGCCGTATTTTATTTTGTCAATAATTTTTGGCTGTGGGTCCCAGTCAATATAATATTCCCAACAGGATGGTTGAAGCAGCATAGGCGCGCTGTACTGCTTCATACAACGTTCATACTCCCTACAATAGCGTTGAATGGTCCCTAGTGGATTCACTCCGAACACCACAACAATAATTGCGGCCGCGGTCAAATTCAATAGGGCTGCAGTGCCACGGTGTCCTCGGAGAGGGAATGAACGCTAAAGCGGGTGTCACTGATAACAAGCGTCCTTCTGTTGCACGCCACACTCCAGACAGTAGACTGCGACATGTTTTTAAATAAATGCTCGAGTGGAAAGGATGGTTTCACTGACCACTAAGGCCTTTTTGTGTCAATTGCAGCTGGCCACGGTGGCCGAGGGGACTGAGGCGCTCCAGTCACGGTCTGCACGGCCAGTACGGTTGGGGGTTCGAATCCCCCCTCGGGCATTGATATTTGTGCCGTCTTTAGTATAAGGTAGTTCATAATTAGTTTGTAAGTTTAGGGACTAATGACCCCGTAGTTAAGTCCCATAAATTCGACAAACATTTGAACATTTTGTCAATTGCATGTGGATAAAATGTTTTTCCTTGCCACCCATAAATTAACCCATTACAAAAGAAGGAATGAAATGTAAGGAGGACGCTGAGTAGTTAGTCTTCCCATCATGTCCGACGACCACAGTGGCACTGGACAGTCTCAACCTAACTTGCTTCTCAAATCCTCAGCGATGACGTTTTCCTCGCATGTGTCGACGTGTTGAAGTGTGCGGTGTCGCTGAGACCGGCGGTGACGTTCCGGAGCCACAGCCTTCTGAACTTTTTCAGATGCAGTTCGTAGGCACATCTGAGCTCAGTTTCAAACTACGGCATCCCAATGGCGGATTATGATGTTACAAAACTGGCTATTTTTTGTGTTCTGCAGTGAAATATCAGCTGCCTACTGATTTGATCCATTTTCCTGCAACATTTGCCACTATACGGACATAAATTAACGTAATTCTTCAATCATTCATAAACAATTATATGTTGTGTTTTGTTGGTATCAGTTTTTACAGTTGATAAATGAAGTGTGACACCATACATTCAGTGCTGATAGTGAAAATGTTCGATCGGTTGATAGCGCCTGGTACTACATCTGTAACCTGCCGTCGTGTTTTGTTTCAGATGATTACCACTAGATAGGAAAGGGAAAATATTATTTACAACAGAAAATGCCACTTAAAAACAAATGACTAAAACGTAACGACCAGCGTTTAGTAAGCAAACTTTAAACAGTTTTACTACATGGTAAGTGTGTAATTTAAATTTATGTTTACACTGATTTCCTACGTGATCATAATTTTAATGCTCTATAATATTAACAAGTTACCTCGAAAGCACGGCGTTTAATTTTCCTCAAACACGGTGTACTCTCTATGAAGTGTAAACTCTTTATTGCCTCCGAAAGTCGATACCTAGTGATTATGAGTTTGACATAATACGAAGTTCACACCAATAAAGAAACTAAAGATAACTTCATTTTCAGGAAATTGAAATAAAAGCTTCGTACACAAGCAGGTTCGAGATTATAAATGGCAACCTTTAAAAAAAATTATGCATTATTTTGAGCTTCAGTTTCAAAACACAATTTTTTAAAGACGGAAACAAAAGGAAGATAAAAATTTAGGGTGATAGTAACAATGACAGCATTCGTTGATGACTGTCTTTATTGAAGGTGAAGAAGGGTTACAGGATATCTTTGATGAAATGTAATATATCTCCTACTCCATGCGGCTGTCTGATACGGCAACAAATACAATATATAATTTTATTAAATTCATTAAATTTCTTCAGGTAAAACAACACGGCTGAGAGGCCGTGGTCCAGGTGTAAAACTTCCTCTCGACGTTTCGTCTTCAACTGCGGGAGTCATCTTCCAGGGCCTTCCGGCAACTGTGGTATGAGAGGCTCTCGCCTTTACAGAGGACATAGAGGGCGCCATACCTCACATGAGGCTGACTATGTGGCTGTCTTTGGATGACGTCGTCATTCTCGATTAAAAGTAATCGATTGTCATCTTATTGGTGCAATGTCGACTTACAAATTTTATCTAACTTCAGACCTTCTTCCTTTCTATTAAAATTATTCTGGTGTTTGTGAATCTCTATTGCTTCTCTGTACATGCGGGCATGGTAATGTCATGTCTTAGCTAAAATGTTCGTCTCATTTAATTTTATTTTATGGTTTACCATGGTGAAAGACATGTTCTGCTGCTGCCGATTTTTTTCCGTGTGGCCCAGATGACAATTCTTTTTACGTTCAGTTAAGCGGGTTTTGACGCTTCTTTTAGTTGTTCCAATATATACTTGTCCACAGCTACAAGGAATTTTCTTCAAAAATGTTTGTAAATCTTTGGGAATCAACTGCTTGGTTATTAGTCCCTAGCTTTACTTAACCTAAGGTAAACTAAACTAAGGACAACACAAACATCCATGCCTGAGGGGGTAATCGAACCCGCGACGGCGGACAACCGCGCGCACCGCAACAATGCGCTCCAGCACGCGCGGCTAATAACCCGTGGCAAGGAATTTTGTATATCCAAGTTGTTGCTAGAGGGTGAGTGCGTACTTTGCTGATCTCAAGTATTCTTTTTTCTTCTTGGTGGATCTGTAGATTGTTTTAACCCCATGCTTGGCCAATACTTTCCCAATTCGATCAGTAATTCAGCTAATGTATGGACAATTTTTTTCAGATGATTACCGTTGTTGTTCGGAACTTCTGGATTCTTCTCTTCTTCTATGGAGATCTCTATCAATTTCCTTGTCTCCATATCCATTTCTCTCGAAGGCCGACCGTAGGTGATTTAGTTCAACCTCCAAGTACACTGAATCACAGATTTTGTTGGCTCTCTCCGCCAAGGTTTTAATAATTCCTCTTTTTTGCTTGGGATGATGGTTTAACTCCTTATGGAGGTATCGATCATTGTGTGTGTGTTCTTTCCGTATACCTTATGGCCCAGAGTCCCGTCGTCTCATTTAAGTACCGATGTATCCAGGAAGTTAAGTTGGCCGTTTCTCTCTTTCTCCATCGTGGTCTACGGTGTGTCAGTCACGGTCTGCACGGCCGCTGCGGTCGGGGGTTCGAATCCCCCCAAGAGCATGGATGTTTGTGCCGTTTTTAGTACAAGGTAGTTCATAAGTAGTTTGTAGGTTTAGGGACTGATGACCCCGTAGTTAAGTCCCGTAAGCTCTACAAACATTTGAACATTTTCACCGTTGTGAACTGTATCTTTTCATTACTACCATTGAGCTGCATTAAGAAGACATCCAGCTCCTCTTTACCATGGTTCCACACTACAAAGGTGTCGACAACATATCGGCACCACTTATTTGGTTTCTTTCTAGCCATATGTAGCACCTGCTGTTCGAAAAACTCCATAAATGAATTGACAACAACTGGACTAAGAGGGCTAGCAATAATACATTCCGTCCATTTGTTCATAAAACGCCTTGTTGTACTAGTAATAAGTTGCGGTAAGGCAGTCTCTGAATAAGGCCACAATGTCAAGTGGAAACATATCTGGTATGTATGAAATAGTTTCGTTTACAGGAACCACAGAAACAAGGTCTGAAGTTAGATAAAATGGCACCAACAAGGTGACAATCGATTACATTTTATCGACAATGACGATGTCATCCAAAGATAGCCTCACAGTCAACCTCACGAGACGTGTGGTGGTGCCCTCTATGCATGTGAGAGTCCCTCAGACCACAGTTGCAGTTGCCGGAAGACCCTGGAAGATGTCTCCCTAAGTTGGAGACGAAACGTCGGGAGGAAGGTTTCTTTTTACACCTAGACCACGGCCTCTCACCCTCAGCTCTCAGACCAGAAGACAACGCCGGCCGTGAAACTTTACATTGTATTTATTAAATTCATTTTGATTAAAAAGATACTCTTTTTAGGGCATCATCAGAACCTTAATAATTAACATTATTCAGCGTTAAAATATTTTATGCAAAAACCTTCCATGCTTTGGAGCAAAATCTTTTTAAAGCTGGAACATGTAAACTATTTTTTAAGATTGTGATGATACCCTAAGAAAGCGAAACGCGTTAACCGAAATAAATGATTCCAACATGAACTGCTTTTCATTTTTTTAAATTGAATATAATGGTCTATGTGTACAAAAGGTGGTTTCATACTAAACTTCAAAAAAGACCAAAGTAATTAGTATTATTCAAGAGTGAAATGCCAAGTTCGCAAGATACTTATTTATTTAAAGACGACTGGTTTGGGTGGACTAGGTCACAATCATCGGGTCATATTAAAATTTATGTGGGTCATCTTATTAAAAAAAAAATGAAATGAAGTATTACGACATTGCACCTACATAAATTAAAACATCACAACTTTAAGAATACTAATCTATCAAATCGCGTCCACAAACTGCAATGAAACTATTCAAATCAGCAGAAATGTAAATTGGTGGGCTTGAAACGAATGAGGAAGTTCTCTCCAGAATCAGTTCACATCAAACATATGTGAAACGCTAAGAAGGATGGGATGATTAGACTTTCAAAAAATTCAAATGTTCAAATGTTTGTTAAGCTTATGGGACTTAACTACGTGGTCATCAGTCCCTAAACTTACAAACTACTTATCAAGTACTTTATACTAAGGACGGCACAAATATCCATACCCGAGGGGGGATTGGAACCACCGACCGTAGTGGCCGTGCAGACCGTGACTGGAGCGCCTCAGTCCCCTCGGTCACCGCGGCCGGCTAGACTTTTATTAAGATATAAGGATACCAGAGGGAGCTGTAGAGGACAATAATTTAAAAAAAAAGTATTGGAATAAATCGTGAAAATGACTGAGGGCGTAGGGTGCGAGCGCTACTTCGAGATGAAACGGTTGCTGCAGGAGCGGATTCGTGGCGGGCCGAGTCAAAAAAAAGTATATTTTCTTTAGTCAGTATTTATGTAAATGGAAAAGAATAAAAACAATACATTTAAAAACAGAAAGCACAGTGTATAGTATTAAAAGTTTTAAATTCTCACATAACACAAAGCTATTTAGAAAAGAAGGATATGATTTTCAACATTGACATCTTCCAAACTGCGTAGAACCGTAATTCGAGTGTTCCTGGACAGACGAACATGTCTGAACAGTCAGCACAGACTTTCCAAACACGACCTAATTGGCGCTTTTGCTTGCACACACGGTCTCAGTGGCGCTGCTGTTTGTCACGGTAACAGTCTGTAGTGGGTACAAAGGCGACACAACAGACAAAAGCTTTTTGTGTGCTGTAATCAGCAAATTCGGAGTCTGTTATTGTATTTTAAAGTACATTTCGCCTTCGGTTTCATAACCGCCTCGGCATAAGCGGATTTGCCAGTGGCATCGGAAGTTCGTAGCCGGTGGTCGCATCTCAAAAGGGAAATGCTTTGGACGTCCACGGACATGGAATGTAAACGTCGAGCGTATTCTCATCCCATGAAGGCTTTCACGGCCGGCGTCTTCGTCAGTAAACGCTTCCGGGCTGAGTTGCCGTAGTCGACCTATAAAACTTCCTCTTCCTGACGTTTCGTTCTCGACTACGGAGAACATCTTCCGAGGTTGAGTCGTCGACGTCAGGGAGAGGAAGTTTTTTAGATCGACCACGGCAACTCAGTCCGGAAGTGTTTACTGATGTCGAGCGTATTCTTCCGCAAGTAGCCCATAAAGTGTACGGTACGAGCAGGTAAGGAACTTAAAAATCCTAAACCAACGCTAGAGCTAGATCTGCAACAATGTGTGCACCTGCAACATTGTGCCCTGGGGGACTCATCAAAAGGTACTAATTTTGCATATGGCAGTTAATGAACATGAAAAAAAAATCCTCCGAATATTAACGCCTTCTGTGCAATATCTGTAAACAAACACAGACCTCTCTTCTTCAAGAGAAAGTGTGACAGGATTATCCTACATACTTCAAAAATGGACACTTACTCAACTTGGAAAAGAGTCAGATCTTGTGACTTTTACCTGTGGAGTTACATGAAAGATCGCGTTTTTATGTACTATACGTCTGCGACTTTTGTAAATCTGCGACATCGAATTGCTGAAGCTGTGAATTCGATAAGGACAAACTAACTGCTTCATATGTTGCAATATATGAACCACTACTTGGATATTTCTCAAGTAACATAAGGTCGTCATACAAAATGCAGAAAAATTTGACCTTTTGTCTTTCAGGAAACGTTGTAATTGTTTCAATTTTTTGTAATTTGGAACCAAAATATGCTCTGTTTGATTAGCTCCACATTTTGTCCAAATGGATGGCATGTAGCCAACACTCTAAAGTAATGAAACAGTATTAGCTTCGAAATCATAACAATGAAAGTAAGATCTTAGTGTAAGTTTACTGAAAACATTTCTGATATTAGGCCACATGAATATAAAACTAAATAACCTGATTTGCTGCCATTGCCGGCCGCGGTGGCCGAGCGTACTGCAGCGCCCCAGTAACGGTCTGCGCGGCCACTACGGTCGGGGGTTCGAATCCCCCCACGGGCATGGATGTTTGCGCCGTCCTTAGTATTACATAGTTCATAACTAGTTTGTAAGTTTAGGGACTGATGACCCCGCAGTTAAGTCCCATAAGCTCTACAAACATTTGAACATTTGCTGCCACTTCAACCATTAGGCAACTGCTAACCAATCTGGAGATGTCTGCTGCCTAGGCTCGATACGTCGGCAGTTTAGTTGCTTTAGTGTTTTACAATGACGTGGCGAAACACCGAGAACTATTTTATTCGAAACCTTTACTTTTGTAGAAGACGACGGTCAATAACTACTAGTTATACAGAATAGTCGGTATGAGATGAATTCCCGGATTTGCATCAAAGTAAACAATATACTTTGTAACGATATTTCCACTGACAACCATTCAGCTTTCTTCAGGAGAAGGTTGACGTTGCGTGTCACTAATTATATACCGAGAGTTTATGTACAGACGCAAATCTATAAATTATAGTTGCTTGAGAGCCTTGTGTCAGATATTGCTCCTTCTGAAGGGAGAATATCTTAGACATGAGAACGGCAATGAAATAATTTGATGGCGATGAGTAAAAACTTGTACCTGACCAGGATTCGAATCTAGGATTCTCAGTTTGGCCCAGCGGTTGCCTGAACCTCTTGACTATCCACCAACTCCATTCGTCCGCTTCAAATTGTCGCAGGTCTCACGCTACGGAAGCAACGTCACAATCGCTCATATTCCATTATGTTCGCCATGCGAAATTCCCGTATCTGATCGAATGATTTTTCCCGCATTTGTGATGGCCCGACGCCATCATCGCGTAAACGTTACATTTATGTACATGTGAAGGGTGTGCTTTTATAGACAAATCCCAAGAGGAAATCTCGAGTTTGTATCCCGATCCGGCACCAAATTTTAGCTCCATTATTTGAATATCATAATGCAGCTCATGATAATCATTTCCCCCTTTTTCCTTCTTCCCTTTATCCAAATCAGGCTATGAAAAATACGCCAATATTCAAATATCATGGGTACAGCTATGTTAGATACAATTAGTTCCACAGTGCCATTAAACAGGTAATAAAATGTTACATTATTAGTAACCAATCCCAGTTAACTACATCCCAATGATACATATAAGGGTTTTACAGTTCGAAGATTCTTATCATTAGTGGCTGTAGTTCTTTCACGTTTTTTGACATGATGTCAGACTTGTTTAGATGTCGTATATCTACTCTTACTCACCCATTTAATGTTTGGTATATAGTCTGAGGCTTCACTGGGCATTTTACTGTTTAATCCTACCATCGCAAAATTACACCGAGTGCAGTTGCACATTCATAGATTTACACTACTGACCATTATAATTGCTACACCAAGAAGAAATGCAGATCATAAACGGGTATACATTGGACAAATGTACTATACTGGAAATGACATGTGATTACATTTTCATGCTGTTTGGCTGTATAGATCCTGAGAAATCAGTACCCAGAACAACCACCTCTGGCCGTAATAACGGCCTTGATACACCTGGGCATTGAGTCAAACAGAGCTTGGATGCAGCTTCAACATGATACCACAGTTCATCAAGAGTAGCGACTGGCGTATTGTGACGAGCCAGCTGCTCGGTTACCATTGACGAGACGTTTTCAGTTGGTAAGAGATCTGGAGAACGTATTGGCCAGGACAGCAGTCGAACATTTTCCGTCTCTAGAAAGGCCCGTACAGGACCTGCAACATGCGGCCGTGAATTATCCTGCTGAAATGTAGGGCTTCGCAGGGATCGAATGAAGGGTAGAGACACGAGTCGTAACACATCTGATATGTAACGGCCACTGTTCAAAGTGCCGTCGATGCGAAGAAGAGGTAACGGAGACATGTAACCAATGGCAGCCCACACCGTCATGCCGGGTGATACACCAGTATGGCGATGACGAATACTCGCTTCCAATGTGCGTTCACCGCGATGTCGCCGAACACGGATGCGACCATCATGATGCTGTAAACAGAACCTGGATTTATCAAAAAATAAAAGACTTTTGCCATTCGTGTACCATCGCAGGCTCTCCTCTCTGTGATGCAGCGTCAAGGGTAACCGCAGCCATGATCTCCGATCTAATATTCCATGCTGCTGCAAACGTCGTCGAACTGTTCGTGCAGATGGTTTGTAGTAATACATTAATGATTTTTTTAAATAACTTGTGCGATGCTTGTCACTGACTTCTGCCCTCTGTCTGCCAGCGTATCGATAAACATATGACATTTGTCACGTTCAATTTTTTTGTAACAAGCTGAAGGGAGAGAGCGGAACTGTTCGTGACTTACTTTCTTCTCCTTCATTTGCTAGGACGTGTCCCAGGATTTGGTGTAATTGATGTAAGTGTGAGCTGAGTTTTTTTATTAATTTCAATAATAAATCCCTTCTCCATTCTCACTAATTATTTATTTTCAGCCGATCCAGTAATTCATAAAGTGATGCTCGGGTAACGTTGCGATTTGTTTCGCGATTGTACTACAACATTCTCTGTGTAACTTTTATTTATTTCGTGTCTATGAATGGTTTATTACATTTTAATGCCTGCAGAAAAATCTTTGCGATGTTCATGAAGTCCGATAATTTTGCAGTTTTTGGCGACTATCATGATTACTTTCAACACGCTCATAGAACAATAGTAAACGAAATGCACAATCCCAGCATTAATTTATCGAAGTAATATTCCAATATCTCAGCTAGAATCACTACAGAATATGACAATAAGGTAAAATTTAGATTCCGCCGACTTCTTCTGTAATGTTGCTTTCTGGTGTTGTATTTGCTACCGAAATTACGACCGCTACCATTTAATGGCGAAATCCAATAATTTTCTTTAAATTGCCCCTTCCTTGTCAAAATTGCTTAGTAATGTCATTTAAAATATTTCACTACCTGATAAAATTTCATTTGCGGTCCCCGACCTTAACTTTAATACGCAACACCCATTTTCATACGAAAGAAGCATTACAGGTTGTTGTCTTCCAAACGTCCCTATCGTCTCAGGGATCGAGACGTGGCTGCAGATGTTACATCCATGCGGATAAGATGCCTGTCTTCTCGACTGCTAATGATTCGAGGCCGTTGGGATCCTGTACAGCGTTCCGTATTGCTCTCCTGAACCCACCGATTCCATATTCTGCTAACAGTCATTGGATCGCGACCAACGCGAGCAGCAATATCGCGATACGATAAACCGCAGTCGCGATAGTCTACAATCCGACATTCATCAAAGTCGCAAATGTGATGGTACGCATTTCTACTGCTTACACGAGGCATCACAACAACTTTTCACCAGGCAACGCCTGTCAACTGCTGTTTGTGTATGACAAATCTGTTGAAAACTTTCCTGATGTCAGTACATTGTAGGTGTCGCCACCGGCGTCAAACTTGTGTGAATGCTCTGAATAGCTAATCATTTGCATGTCACAGCTTCTTCTTCCCGTCGGTTAAATTTCGCCTATGTAGCACGTCATCTTCTTGGTGTAACAGTTTTAATATCCAGGAGAGTAGTAATTAAGAGTTGTACTTCATTGTTAGATGGCTAATCATTTACGTTACAGGGCAGCTTTTATTGTTACAGCTAACTTAGTCTTCGTACTGACTTCCTTCGTGCATAATAGAGTAGAGCGTAACTTTGCATACACTACATTAGCTTTTTAATACCTTGATTCCTGTTCTTTCATTACGTTCTTTCATTATGTTGTGAGAAAGTACCTATTCTCTGTTTCTTCTATTTGGCAGTCAGTCTGTATAGATCTCTTTCCTAAAGACATGACTTTAGTTTTGGAGATCTTCATACCATAACCCTTACAATTGTGCTATAGCTCTGAAATATTGGATTGCGACCTATCAATCTTCCATCAAAACTAACTCGTCTGCATATGCGAGACTGCTTCATTTGTTTTCACCTGTTTTAATCTCACCCTGTCCTTCTATTGTTTTCACTATATGATCCATAAATAGTATGAAAAACAGTGGTGACAGATTACAATATTGTCTTGTCCCTGAAATAACCGTGAACAATGAACTTCATTTACTATTAATTCTATCTGCTGCCTGACAATCTATATACAGACCTATAATTACCCGAAGAAATTTGCCCCCTGTTTCATAATCTTGCTGAACTGACAATAGCTTCCGTCTACGAACACGGTCATAAGCATTTCCAGGAGGTATAAACAAACGAAAATTCCGTTTTCCACTCATAGCATTTCTCCATTATCTGCCGCAAGCATAGATTTCGTCCTCACAGCCTCTATGAGTTCTCAACCCACACTGATTTTCATCCATTTGTCTTCGACTAATACTCACAATCTAATTTCAATAATACCTGAGAATATTTTTTCCAGCATCGATGATTAGATACCTCTGTAACTGTTACATGCTTTAAAATTAGCGTGATTATTGCTTTCCTCCAGTCAGACGTAACCTGTCCTGACTTCCATTCTATTTCTGTTATCCTGTGGGAAAATTTTACACCATACATTCCATTGCATTTGATGAATTGACTTCATTTCTTCCACCCCAACCGCTTTATTGCACTACAATGCATTTACAATTTCTCCACTTCCTCAGACGTGATCCTGCTTCCATCATCAGTCCTATCTTATTGCACCTCGACAACTGACACATTACTGAACGTTTCATCTACCTGGAGCAACTCAAATTCCCTCCATCTGCCCAAGGCATCCATTAGATTTAGTAGTAGCTTTCCTGACCTGTCCAAGATATTTGTTAATTCCTTTCTCTCTCCGTTTCGGAGACTGCTAATTATGCTCCAGAATTTTTCCTGCGGCTTCACCCAAAGTTTCTAAGTTATTTCCAAAGTCTTCAAATGATTACTGCTTGGATTATGCAATTATCTATTTGGCTTTGTCCCTTGCTTCACCATTACTTACTCTGTCTGCCTGAGATATAGTATGGAGCCGTTTTTAAACAACTTTTACCTTTTTCCTTTTACAGGCTGCCTTGACTTTGTCATTCCACCAAGCTGTCTATTTCTTCCTTCCTTTCCACACTCTTGTTCCAAGATATTCCACAGCCACTTCTAGTAGTGTGTACCTGTACCTTGTTCATTCCTCTTCCAATGTCTGTAAATGACTACATACAAGTAACCGGTACCTTTCTTAAATCACTGTTACATTTTTGTACCTGATTGTCTTGTCCTGAGGTTTCTGCATAATCATTCAGACCTGATTTTTCGCACTTTTAGCATCAAAAAAGCAGTTTCACTACAGATTAAATAATGATCAGTGTCATCAAATTACCCTCTGAAAACACGTGTGTGCCTGGCTACCTTCCTGAATTACTGATCTGTTATTATGTGCTCCATGACAGATCTGTTTCCCTGAATGTGAATGTTATTAGGTTTGAAAAGGCGTTTGCGATGACTGAGCCTATACTGGCACAGCAATCTAAGAGCTTTTGGTCTCAATATCCTCTTCGAATATATCCATAAAATTTTCGTACCCTTCGGTTTCATTTGGTAATCTGGCGCTGAAATCGCCCATGAGCAAAACAGTTTTCTTGTCCTAACTACATCACTGAGTGCTTCTTCAACGTATAAATTACAGTGGAGGCGATGGACTGCATGTTCAAATGTTTGTATTGTCTATGGGACTTAACTACGGGGTCATCAGTCCCTAAACTTACAAACTACTTATGAACTAACTAACACTAAGGACGGCACAAATATCCATGCCCGAGGGGGGGGGGGGGATTGGAACCCCCGACCGTAGTGGCCCTGCAGACCGTGACTGAAGCGCCTCAGTCCCCGCGGCTACCGCGGCCGGCGATAGACTGCATCCCTGCTTAGTGACAGCTATCAGTGTGGACATACAGTGGTCTGTAGTTGCTGGGAAAACACCGAGGAAAGCAATGCTGCGGAATGGCCAGATACTCACTAATCTTGGTGCGCATCGACAATGTAGGCACACATGGTCAACGCTGGTGACGCTGGTATATGGACAAGACCGTGTTGGAGCACGCGCTGTTTGCTGCAGTGACACGCACGGTGAGGAATTGCTTCAGCCGATTGCACGTAACATAAGTAAAGTGCACTTAAGGGATCATTACAGGGTGGCCATTAAATCCAAATTTTGGTAGCTAAATGCTGCAGCCTGACGACAAGTTTGATGTTGAAAGTAAGAAGAAGAGCACAAAATATAGAAACTGATATGACGAAAGGCAGACAACTGTGATAGTCACAACTAGGAAATTTATGCCAACACGTAGTGGTTTCTGGCACCTAATTTGTCTGTCAGGAGTTCACCGCTTTAACTGCATTATGCAATTTACCTTTGCAATCAATGAACTCGAAAAGCGGTCGTATCCACCGTTTAACCAAAGTGAGATTCCCATTCTGCTGATGAGGACAAACCATTTATACGGAAAACAAGCCTATCCTATCACTTGTTACAAAAAATATTGTCCACTATAATCTGTCATGTTTGAAAACATGCCATATTCCGGAAATGGTCCACGAATCGGAAGTAATAAGCAAACATTTGCGGCAAGTAACAATACAAAAGACAGTCCTGGTTCCAAAATCTATTCATCTTAAAAAACTGGCTCTGTGTGTGTACGTATATTCCACATTTCCTCCTAAACTACTGCACCAATTTCAACCAAACTTGGTACACAACAATCGCTTTCGGGTAACGAACCACCTAAGACACACGTGTCAGGAGATATGACGTCATAAACAATGACATCTGTGAATAACGGCCGCATCTTGCGATAATATTCTACATCTGCTTCTAAACTAATGGACCGACTTCAACCAAATTTGGTACAAACATTCTTTAACGTCAGGAATAATTTAATATGGTGGCAAAATCCGCATATGATACATTGCTCAAACTATATCGCGCCGTAAACAATGAAAACTACCCATCTAGCGACGCAAGATGGAGTGATTTTATTTGTCAACTATTTGAGAATAAGAGCAATAATCTTTAAACATAATTTCAGATCTTTACAAAACCTTTTTCAAACTGACAACCCAAACAAAATGATGAAAGGAAAGAAGTTAATCGCTTATTACTTTTCCGATGGTCATAGTGTATATCTACGGTATTTGGCTTGACGTTAAAGTTATTGCTTCTACTCTGTAAATTGTATTCCCAAGACATTTCACAGACAGTACACATACGGTACCACTAAATGATCCTTCGATATTATATCACAGTTAGACTTATATTTTATGAGATATGAAGTCATAAACAATTTGGTTCATGAAAAACGTATGAGCTTTCGATTTATTACATCTGTACTACTAACACCATTCACGACATTTTTGCAAACATTTGAGTCATATACCACTGAATGTACCATTAAATTTACATAATAGTGACACACACATTTCAGCAGATATGACATCATAAACAATGAAATTTCGGAATAACTAATATATCATGCGCTAGTTTTCCACATCTCCTCCTAAAACAATGTACCAGTATCAACTAAACGTGGTACACATATTGCTTACTATCAGACCATAATCACTGTGATATTAAAAACTTCCTGCGAGATATGACGTCGTAAACAATGAGTCCCAAAATC
The DNA here is from genome assembly GCA_026315105.1 of Locusta migratoria. Lineage (NCBI taxonomy): Eukaryota > Metazoa > Arthropoda > Insecta > Orthoptera > Acrididae > Locusta > Locusta migratoria. The sequence continues at coordinate 435,799,889 of CM048747.1, forward strand.
TTTCCCATCCTGCGACGCGTGATGTACGAGACTTCATTCGTCCGCTATTTATTCATCGCAGACAGTTTACTAACATTATTGTCTACAAATCTGGAAAATTATATTGTTTTAGTACACACAGTCAAGGAAATATGTCATAAGTAATAAGCTGCATGAAAACGAAACTTAAATGGACATAATTTCAGGTAGAAGCCGCTAGACAGAAAGGGAAGAACTAGATGGTCCAAGAACTTACATTACATTAAGCGTATCTCTTTGTTTTACAGTTTCATAATTTCTAAGCTGTTTTTTATGAATACATGAAGATGAAAACTTTTACGCATTTTTATTTTCGTTTCTAATATAAGACTCGAAAATGCGTATACGCATATATCCGGGCAATACCGGGTTTAGTATATATATATTACAAGTGAACATAACATGCAGAACATTCTGTAAATTATATATACAAAAAAAAAAAAAAAAAAAAAACTTGTTGCCGGTGGACGGGATCGAACCGGCGACCTTCAGACCCGTAATCGGTGACGCTATCCCTTTTTTGGTAAATCTATGTTTCGCGGACGTTCGCTCAGTTTGTTCGAATGTGTACGCTGAATGGTTGGCTCAGATTTTTTATTACAGAGGGCGATCAGCCGCCTGACCGGGCGCGCTGAACCACAGAAACCCGGCACAGAAACATACTCTCTTGCGTCACGCCGGCTGTCGGTTAACGTGGGGTCTCGCGGAAATATTATAAACTCGATGATTGAGAAAGAAATTATAGCTGCTATGAGGCTACAAACCATCTTGCTCTTACTCCAGAACGTAATCGCTTAGATCACAAGATTATTCTCACAGTTCCTGAATAATACCGTTATTAATATTCGTCTTGGGATCTTCCAAAGTCTTTTGTGTCTAATGCGCTGTTAGTTGACAATTTGTTATAAACAGTTTTGCCTAATATACGTATTTTAGACAAATTTTCAATGTGCCAAAAACAACTGCGAGGTGCGGATAATGCCTTAAGGGAGTCTTTGCACGTGCGCAAGGTGAGATTCGGGAATTAGATACATTGTCTTGCGTTCGGGCCAACTCGTGGGCTGCTGCATCGACCCGTGCATATGATTCCCCCACTCATCCAACCAGAAGGAACGCCAATAGGTTGCGTCAGGAGGTTCAGAAGACCACCTGAACATCAGCAGAGCCTGCGCAGTAGTGTGCCACGTATGTGTGCTATCTGCACGATTCAAAAGCTCATCATGTGATAAAAATACTTTGAAAATTCAGATACAATGATGTGATACGGAAATGAAACAAAGAAAATTTAAGTATATAGTACGTTTTTTGCAGGACCAGCTTTTGTTACTGGCATCCTCCATACCAGTGAACATATAGGGCGCACGACACTGCCCAAAACCTCTCGACAATTGGCTCTAAAGATATTGGTGTTCCTTACAAGTCCACATCGACAGATGGTGCACGAAGCTGCAAAGCAGTCGATACACAGCATCACCGATGGAGTTTCATTCTTTTTATCTTTCACTCCACCTCTGAAGGAGGTAGCGGCTTAAAGAAGCCCGAATACCTTTTCTACATCTACATGGGATACTATGCAAATCACATTTAAGTGCCTGGCAGAGGGTTCATCGAACCACAATTACACTATCTACCATTCCATTCTCTAATAGCGCGCGGGTAGAAAGAACACCTGAATCTCTCTGTTCGAGCTCTGATTTCTCGTATTTTATTCTGATGATCATTTCTACCTATGTAAGTGGGAGTCAACAATATATTTTCGCATTCGGAGGAGAATGTTGGCGACTGGAGATTCGCAAGTAGCCCACGCAGCAGCGATAAGCGCCGTTGTCGTAATGATTCCCATCCCAGATCCTGTACCATTTCCGTAACACTGTCTCCCCTGTATCGTGACAATACGAAACGAGCTGCCCTTCTTTGGACTCTTTCGATATCCTCCTCAAATCCACCTGATAAGGATCCCACACTGGGCTGCAATACTCCAAAAATTGACGGAAAAGCGTAGTGTACGCAGTTTCTTTTGTAGTTCTGTTGCATGTTTTAAGGGTTCTGCCAATAAAACGCAGTCTCTGGTTCGCCTTTCCCACGATATTATCTACGTGTTCTTTCAAATTTAAGTCTGAAGTAATAGTAATTCCTAGGTATTTTGTAGAGTTTACGGCCTTCACATTTGATGTTTTTGTAAACAAAGTTTAACGGATTTCTTTTCGTACTCATGTGGACGACTTCACACTTCTCATTATTTAGAGTTAATTCCCATTTTTTGCACCATATTGATGACAGTTGTTATACTGCGGTGTCACCATTTTATTTGTTAATTTCGCCCTTAATGGAATCGCCGCGGCGGAATAACCAAGCGCATTGAGGTGCTATGCTCCGATGCGCGAGGCCGTTCCCCGTCGGGGGTTCGAATCCTCCCACGGGCACGGAAGTTTGTGTTGTGTTTCGTAATTTGTTTGTAAGTTTAGGGACTGATGACCCCGCTGTTAGGTTCCTTAAAAAATTTAATCAATAGATATTAGTGGGTATAAGGTTTTCTTATTCTACTATTGAATCATTGCATTCGCCTAGGCCGAGAAAACCGCGTAGCAAAAATGTCTTCTGGGATTATTAGCTCAGTGCTCTGACCTTTTGCATCCAGTTACATTCTAGTTGTCTAACGTGTTATCAAGAGTTTCTGTAATAAGGCAGTGTACATCTTGTTCTAGAATATTAGTCTGCAATGGACTAAATCTTCTCATGTCCAGCTGAGTGTAACTGGCCTCAGAAGGAACGCCTTGGCGTCGTCGTTGTGATGTGAATTTGACTGAGTTATGGTCTCGTGTTAGTAGGTGGTGAGAACGGAACACTGCGCATGGTAAATTGATGGGTGACAGCTGGCCGATAATACAAAGACAGCGCGGTCGAATGTACTCCAGGAGCAATGGTCGGCGTTGTCTTTGTTCCCGCGTGGTGGCCACGTGTGCGTCTGCTGTGACCAGTAGAACGACCACAGTTCGCAGCCGCGGCTGTGGGTGGTTGCTGGCTGACAGCAGTATGAAAGGCCATCTGCTGCTGGGTTCCGAGAACTCTCTCTACAGACTGTTTGAGGGCAGCACTGCGGTCCGGTTTGTAAGCGCGCGCCTGACTGGCAGTTGGCGGCTGATAGAGGTGCGCCCAACACTAGTGGTGTTTGCACTGACGTTTGTGTCCATCTGTATTGACGGGCAGCTATGACCTCAAACGCTCGGTACCGCGTATAACAACACTTGATTACAAACGAAACTGATGCGCTTTGTCATTCCATGCAAAAGTTGCTTTCTACCACTAGACACGAACAACAAGATACAAATATAACAAGAAAGAAATTACATGTACTTTAGTGACGTCGGTGTATCATTACAGTTTCATAGAGAGTAGCGTAAAATCCTTTGCTTAAAGTACGAAAGTCGTTGTAAACTACGATACGTAAATCACAATATCACAGTTGAATGGAGCAATTTTTCAGCTACAGACTATCATTTTTGTACAGTCACCACCATTCATTATGCAGTTTTATGAACGGTAAACCAGAGCCATCATGCCACGATACTAAAAATCGGGGCCGGCTGACACTTCGACAACAGCACCCGAATCATTTAGTATCTGTATAAACACTCCGATAATCATATTTAAGTGCATGGCGGAGGGCTCATTGAACCAATTTTATGACATTTCCCTACCATTCCAATAGCGCGCGGAAAAAAGAAACACCTGAATTTTTCCGTTTTCGATCTGATTTCTCTTATTTTGTTAGGATGATCATGTCTCCCTATGTGGGTGGATGCTGACACGATCGCATAGGGAAGAGAATGTTGGCCGCGGTGGAGTAGCCGAGCGGTCTAAAGCACTTCGCTGCGGAGCACGCGGTTGCTCGCCGTGGAGATTCGAGTCCTCCCTGGGGCATGGGTGTGAGTGCTTGTCCGTAGGTTAGTAGAAATTATGGGACTTAACTACGGGGTCATCAGTCCCTAAGCTTACAAACTACTTATGAACTAGCTAAGAATAAGGACGGCACAAATATCCATGCCCGAGGGGGGAATCGAACCCCCGACCGTAGTGGCCGTGCAGACCGTGACTGGAGCGCCTCAGTCCCCTCGGCCACGGACTGATGACCACGCAGTTTCGTTCGATAGATTTACACACATTTGAACATTTTTTTAGAGAATGTTGCTGACAAGAATTTCGCAAATAAGCCTCTCCGCTTCTATTGCGGTAACGCCTTTATTTTAATGATTTCAACTCGTGACACTCTCTCCCCTATTTGGCTATAAAACAGAATTAGCTGCCCCTCTTTGAACTTTCTGTATATCATCTGCCAATCCCACTTGGAGCGGATCCCACGATGGCCAGTAATACTTCTGTAGTAGAACTGTTGTATCTCCTAAGTGTTCTGCGAAGGAAACGTTCGCCTACCCAACAATATTTTTTATGCGTTCTTTCCAAAGTTTGTTGTTTGTAAGCGTAATTACTAGGTATTCTGTTGAATTTACGCTCTTTAAATTTCACTGATTTATTTTGTGACTGAAGTTTAACGGATTTCTATCAGTGCTAATATGGGTAACTTCAAACTTTTTTTTTTATTTGCTTATTGTTAATTGCCAATTTTCGAAACATGAAAGTACCTTATGTAAATAATTTTGAGGTACTTTAGATCTTCTGGTGACTTTACAAACCGCTAAAAGACAGCATCATCCGCGAACGGTCTAAGAGAGCTGCTCACATTGTCTCCTCAATAGTTTATAAAGACAATGAACAGAAGGGGGCCTATAACATGTATCTGCCGAACGTCAGATATCACTTCTGTTTTACTCGATGACTTCCTAACGATTACAGCGTACTCTGTCTGTCCTTTCCGACAGGAAATCGCGGATCCAATCTCACAACGGAGTTGATAGGCGTAAAGGACAGTGTCAGAAGCATTACTGAAATCGAGAAAAATGGAATCGATTTGAAATCTCTTGTTGATAGCACGCATACATTCAAGTGAGTGAAGAGCTAACTTTGTTTTATTAGAACGATACTACTATATTCAAGCACAACTCGTTGAGTGTTACCCAAGGTTTATTGTGGAGCAAGGCCACTACATTTACAATACATTTGGTTTCACAAAAAAAAGCAATTCCTCCTTCTGAGGTTACTCCAAAAAATTAAGTTATTACTTCGGGATTAAAGAAACTAAAAAAGAACTTCTGAATAAATGATATGTACGATGGAATATGTAAGTTGCTGTAAGTGAAGATTACGTTCCTTCTCTCTGTCTTCGCCAGTGGCCGATAGTCGCCGCAATTCCGGACGTGCCAGGGCAGAGGTCAGTCAGGCAGCGTGGCAATGACGTAGTGGCTGAGGCTGCCCCGTGGTCCGTAGTTCTGCGATGTCCGGCTACTGGTGGTCGAAGACGACGATTCGCCTTTTTTTTCTTTATTGAATTTTAAAGCCCTAATACAAGCAGGCTGGCAGCAACCGATGATGCTGCTCTACAGCCGAGCGAATGTAAACAATGGACAAACAGAATATAAAATTAAAGGTGATAAAATGGCACAAGATGAAGATATGGGAGAATGTTAAAAGACAACATGACAGCGGACAGAACATACATCGTTGTTAAAACAAGACATTGCCACGGTGGCTAAAAAACACTCACTGCAGACGACGAGACATAACATGACGGCGACATTGAGGTAAAAAACACTGAACACTGGTGTACGCAACGTTAAAAAACACTGGGCGACGAAACACTATACACACGAAGCACTGAACACTTAAAAACACTAGCACTGTACTGGCCCTGCAGGGGGAGGGGGGGGGGAGGATGGAGAAGGCGCGGGGGAAGGGGAAGGAGGTGGGGGAGGGGAGAATGGGGGAAACCGGAAGGAGCTCCTGGGGAGGTGGAGAAAGGAGGGGGTGAGCCAAGCGGGGGACGGGAGTGGGAGGGGAGGGGGAGGGGGAGGGAGGAGGCGGCGGCAATTTACAGAGAGAGGTCAAAGTTGGAAGGAGGGATAGATGTCGGGACGGTTGTGGAGAACGTCGTCAAGCCACCCTCGGAGAGGACGTAGAGGGTGTGGAGGTGAAGGGAGGGAGGCAGGGATGTGGCGGTAAAGGCGTCGCAGGGGCCCGGGATCCAGGAGGAGAGGAGATACTAGTGGGTTATGGAACTCTAACTTTCAGTGGGTGTACTTGAGGTGGATGTGTTGAAGGAATTGGACCAGGTGTGGGAATGGGATGAGGTCATAAAGGATTCGCGTGGGGGAAGGGAGGCGGATGTGGTAGGCGAGTCGAAGGGCGTGGCGTTCGAAGATTTTGAGGGATTCATAATAGGAGGGGGAGCGGATATCCTGGTGGGATGGAAGCAGCAAAGGAGGGGACGCATGAGGTAACGGTAGGTATACAGGATGGTGGAGACGGTTCGCCGTGGCGTTGGTCTATTTACCGCCGCCGGTGGCTGGTATCCGTCCGCGGTGGAGTCCTGAAATAGGCCCGCGGGTCCGCGCAAATAGGTTCGTATGCGTGCGCAGTGAGCTGCCGTCATCTTAGTGCGCGCGCATATCGTGGCGGCTTGTTGTCGCCGAAGTATAGCCGGTGTACAGCGCTGTGGTGTCGGGTGCGTGGTCACGGCTTCGCTTCGTAGTGGGGGGCGCCACAGCAGATACTTTCTGAATCCATGTTTGGATCAATAATGTGGTTCATAATGTTTGAGGAAAGTATATATTCCAAAATCCTCTTGAGAATGTTCCATATGTAGTCCAAAGGAGGTGGAAGTCTGAAGGCATTACATCGAGACTGTATGCAGGATGCGATAAGATAGTTCAACCGAATTTTGGAATGAGTTGCGTACCCGCAAAACTGGTGTTGCAGCTGAAAGTTGGTCTTCTTCTTTGGCCTTACCCTGATAATTAGGCCTTTCACAATAGACTGATTAATTGACAGTCCCCAAATCCCACGACATTCAAAAGAACCACACCCTGAAGACTGAAAATGTCACTTTGGCTGTAGACGGCCGTGTCTTCAATTTCTTCTATGTGTGAAAATTCGCATGTCGTCATTCCATGTACTAACGTTTTGATATCGGCGCGAAATGGTGAGTAAGTGTTGTCTCAGATGACGATGCTATTCAGAAGATTGGTACCTTCAGCTTCATCAGCAGATCCCAACCAATTTCCACTCAATGTGTTTGTTGGCCTTCTGTAAACACAGGCGGACCTACCTCGCATAGACTTTGCGATAACCTAGATGTTCCAACATTGTTTCATAGGCATTAGAGCCAACAATCAGCACTGATTAGTTGATGAAAAAGCTCTTCATTGGAAGGGATGACAAGTGTTCAGCGTCGACTGCGCCGTGGCTTACCGCACATCCGTTTCACTACATTAAAAACGCCGTACCCATCACTTCACATGATCGTCTTCGTACACCTTTAGCAAGTGTCGATGGATTTCAAACGGCGAAATTTCTTCAGCATTTATGAATTATATCACGCATCGCTGTTTTATAACCTCACCCATATGAGACTCCACTTTGAAACACACCTCTGCTGGCACCTACTACCGCAGAAAAACGGAACTACTTGCAAATGAAAGAGGAACGTACAAGCGTTAGCCCTACACCGATGACATCCGGCGCTGACATCCAAAATTATCATTAAAAGGAGTGTTTGCTATCAGAATCACTCTGGCAACTATAACAGCGCAAAACACACTATCCTACATACACACACACACACAATAGTGCATATATCAGCCTTAAAGTAAAGATTCTACATTTGTGGTAAAACTAAATGGAAAAGATCCATGTAAACACCTGAAACATCTGAAATGACGTATGTGTGTGTGTGTGTGTATAGTCTACATGACTTAACTACGGGGTCATCAGTACTTAAACTTACAAACTACCTATGAACTACTTACGAACTAGGACGGCACAAATATCCATGCCCGAGGGGGGATTCGAACCCCCGACCGTAGTGACCGTGCAGACCGTGACTGGAGCGCCTCAGTCTCCTCGGCCACCGCGGCCGGCTCTGAAATGACTGTCACGATTAAGCAGTCCAATATCAAATGACACACTAATGACGGTTTCAAATTATTTTAGTACCATGTCAAAGAGATAAGCAGATTTGATGAAATATATTACAATATAGGCTTATACTTGGTTGCAGAACACTGACATTAAATCACGAAGTGAAGACTATGATGAAATATCTACCGTGTATCTTTACTTGTTGTTTGACACGTTGTAGTCATAAAAAGTCAGCAAGTCTTCTATCACTATACTGATATTAACAAAAGTACTCGTAGGGTTTGGCCATAATTTGTTCTTGTCGGTGGCAATATCTTCAATGTAATATCTTTGTTTTGAAAGATGTATGTAGCACAGTACGATCTGAACGACCTGACCAGAAATCGCACAGAATCAGTTTTCAGCAAGGACTGAATGTAAAAACCCTTCAATGTTACTTATTATCATTTTTACACTTCTTCTCTTCCATATGAATGTTTTGTAAACAGTATGTGAGCTGTGGCGGCTCTTCGTTCGAGTTTCGTGCATCTTTTTTCTCGTTCCTGCGTCTTCGCTAACGCTCAAGACCGCTTTCTGTTGGGCTTTTGTTGTTGATCCACTTTTAGTCCTGTAAATACCTACTTTCTCATTTCATCTCGGCTGCTCATTATCTTCTCACTCCTATATCTTATCTGTCATGGATTTCAATCTATTTCTCGTGACAATCTATTTCACAGAGAATTCTGTCGTTGTTCTTGGCGCAAGTAAGATTTATGGTTTGTAGTGTCGACTGCGTTTACGACTGCTATCATTGATGGTGCACTTGTAATCGGTGCGCCTCTTGCATATGCCCGCCGATAAGTGGGAGCTCCTGGAGTGAATGTTTGTGAATCTTATGAGACTTAAATGCGGGGTCATCAGTCACTAAATTTACAAACTACTTATGAACAACCTTCTACTAAGGAAAGCACAAACATCAATGCCCAAGGGTGATTCGAACACTCGACGGGGAACGGCCTCGCGCATCACAGCATATTGCTTCAATGCAGGATAGCGCCGCTCCGTCGCGACTCCTGGAGTGATAAACTCTATACATTATGTAACGCTTTCCATATGGATTACCATCTGGCTTGAGTTCTATCTCGACTTTGTTATCGTAATGTTTGCTGTGCGTCGTGGAATCTGCGTTCATCTTGCTGTTTCAGTTGAATGTTTTCTTAAGTGTAACTAAGTTATTTATCAGTTACCTGCCCTGTCCTGCACAGATATATTTTGAGGCAGTGTTCTTACCGCCCCTCTATCGATTACTGCGGGGCGAGATGGTGTATTTTGATACTTTAAATTTCTTTGGTCCTTTGAACTGAATTTCACAACAACCGCCAGCTTTCAACCTTGCAAGGACTTCCTCCTGTTCCTTGGATACTTGGTCTGCTTCTTGTATTATACCCATACTGCCGAATGACATCAGCCAACACAACAGATCAGTCACCAGCCTCCCCCCCCCCCCCCACACACACACACGGGCTCATCCCACACAACCTACTCATACAGCCAGACTCTTACTCGTCACTCCAGGTGCCCCATTCATCGTCGCAGTTGCGCTAGAGGCTTAACGTTGATATAATAAAGTGTGCGCCGATCACAAGTGATGCCCTCAGAAATAGCAGGCGGAAACGCCATTGACATTACAAACCATGAAAGTTATTTGCACCAAGAACAACTACAGAATACGCTGTGGAATAGAGAGAGAACTAGATAACGATCCAAGACAGAAAAGCGGTTGGAGTAAGAAGATAGACCACCCAAGATGAAATGAGGAAAAATTTACAGAAAGAAAATTGGATCAAAACAAAAAAAAAAAATTAAGCAGGAAGGTCTCGAGCATTAGCAAATAGGCATACGAGAAGAAAGAAGCAAAAACGCAAAGCAGGAACCGCCACGCTTCAACCTCTTCGTCCCTCCCCCCCAAGTCAAGCTTGATCTGTAGATTTAAAACTACTCGATTCTTTAATATAAAGACCACAAGGCACTAGAACGAGCTGAAACGACTCAACCTCACACCAAAAGGGATTTAAAGTATATACAAATTCCCAATCGGAAATTTAAAGCACAAAGTGATGTTGTTGTTTTAAAAGAACCAAAGCGAGCCGACCAGCTTAGTATGCTTCTTGTTTTTTTGAATTATTCAGGCTGAAACAGCCTTGTGTGTCCTGCGTTTCCACTCAGTGCTTTACCTAACTACCCGCAAATGCGAAATATTTCTGGATACATGACGTGCGTTGGGTTGTAGCATCGCCTTCTGCCTTAGATCTGAATGCCGCCTATCTGCGAAGGCAGTGCTGGTATTCGTGGCGTCCTGGATTACATCAGTTGACAAACCGTTCGTTTGTTTGCTGATATTTCGGGCTTGTTATTTCCGGAAGTGTTTACCTCATGCTGGACAGCAAACGCCGCGGGTAGGACACGTATCCACACTGTAGCACAGAGTAACATATACAGAGACGCAGCCCACCCTAAACCACTGTCCTACGCTCCCCTCGTAGTTCCGTAAGATGCTAGCAGGTGTCAGGCGGTTCGCTGGCTTAGGCCCGGCGCACACTTGACGCAGCAGAGGCAGAGGAGAGGCAGAGGCGAGGCCTCCGTCCATCTGTAACGCATGTTTTCTAATGGGGCAGCGCACACTTAACGCAGCCGAGGCGGATGGCAGGCGTTTCTTCGGTCACGCCTCTGTCCGGTTGTCCGAGGCGCACAGTTTTCAACTCATCGGATATGCTTCGAAAAAAATTGTTTTATGTAGACGAATTTAAGCTACATCCTTCTCTGTATTTAGTTCCTTTGTAACACTTTTACCTTCTGTGTAAAAAAAATAAAACTACTATTTTCCGATTTGTGCGTGTTTTGCGCTAACGCAGCTTCCACAATCGATTTTGCAGAAACTACTCACTAGAAAAAAATTATTTTTCTGTATCATATAGGGAAAAGCCACCGCATGACGTTGGGGAGGTTTTCTTTTCGTTATTGTTCATAGTTATTGTTATAGTAAAAACTAAAGTACAACGCCGCGCATATTTTGAAGAGTTTGCAGTAAAAAAGGAGTCGCTGGCTAGTTTGCGTTTGCTGCGTTTTACATCATACATTACTGCGAACGAAATGTAGCTAACATATCGAAATTGTTTTTAACGGTGGAATGAGAGCTATATCTCTTTCGATTCTCGAGAAAATACGTGAGATACACGTTTGACGCGCTGCGGTCGGAAGCTACGTGGCACACCAACACCACCTAGAAGACAAGGCCTTACAACAGGCCGTGCCTACGTCACACTTAGAGGCCCCGGCCGCCATCTGACTGGCCGGCCGCTGCGCGGCGTTGGGCGTTTCCGATTTGTGCGTGTTTTGCGCTAACGCAGTTTCCACAATCGATTTTGCAGAAACTATTCACTAGAAAAAAATTATTTTTCTGTATCATATAGGCAAAAGCCACCGCATGACGTTGGGGAGGTTTTCTTTTCGTTATTGTTCATAGTTATTGTTATAGTAAAAAACTAAAGTACAACGCCGCGCATATTTTGAAGAGTTTGCAGTAAAAAAGGAGTCGCTGGCTAGTTTGCGTTTGCTGCATTTTACATCATACATTACTGCGAACGAAATGTAGCTAACATATCGAAATTGTTTTAACGGTGGAATGAGAGCTATATATCGATTCTCGAGAAAATACGTGAGATACACGTTTGACTCGCCGCGGTCGGGAGCTACGCGGCACACCAACACCACCTAGAAGACAAGGCCTTACAACAGGCCGTGCCTACGTCACACTTAGAGGCCCCGGCCGCCATCTGACTGGCCGGCCGCTGCGCGGCGGTGGGCGTGCCCCAGCGGCCAGCCAGTGAGGTGGCGGCCGCGGCCTCTAAGTGTGACGTAGGCACGGCCTGTTGTAAGGCCTTGTCTTCTAGGTGGTGTTGGGCACACGCGCGGCTGTTGCCGCCTGCTGTGCCGAGTGCGGAGCTGCCTCGTGTCTCCCTTCTCCGTATGCTGCCGATACAGTCCCAAGCTGGAAACGAACAACTTACTGAAATAGAAAGACACCGAGATTCATAAACCGAAGATACTGATTGTGTATTTTTACGGTCTATAGTCTCTGGTTTCAGTAAACTTTGTGGCAAGCATGAAAGCACTATATAAGCTAAAATTCCCGTTACTACTGAATAAAAAGTTCGGCGAAACCAGAATGGACGTGCAACGATTTTTTTTTTTACTATCAGGGACCTTCTTCAATTTCTTGAAACAAAATGTCCACCCCTTCGTGGAGCTTCAGCTCACTGCCAAACCATAGATGATGCTAGGAACGTCTCTCGTCAGTATTTCTCAACCTGAATTCTATACTACTTTCAGAAATTCAACATTTGCAAAAGTATTAGCATTAGCTTCACTAATTACTAACAAATATAATGGCTGCTGGAGGTAATTATCATTAGAAATGACGACAGAGACAAAATATGAATGCAATGTAATAAAATACTGCATGTACATGCACAGCTGCCGTCATAGGAAAAAAGCAAACGTCAGTATCTTAGTACTCAGGACCATGGAAGAGCTACGAATAAAGACCTAAGTAAGGAATCACTTTGCGTGCAAATGCAGTTAAACAAGGTAACTATGATTTGCAAAATTTTTTATATCGATATATCTTTCAATCTAAGACATATGAAAATCATACCAGGTGTCACAGAGAAGAAAAATGTTTCTGATCGTACATACTGCGCCACAATCAAGATTAAATATGACAGTTGTATAAAGGTTCTTATAATTATTGAATTTGCTGTGACACTTGTTTCACTGAATTATAAAAGAAATGAAAGAAAAATAAATCTGGCTAATTAAATTCCTAAAATATATCACTAATCTTTCTTTAGCGGGTATGACGTGTCACACTATTTTTCTTCTCTGTTAAGTCCTTCATACTCAGCATATGACTCTCTTTGAACTGTCGTCTGTTTAGTCGGAATAGCTCAAGAGCTTAAATGAGCTTCCATGGACCAGAGAAGTTCAGCATGTATTCGTCACTTTTGCCTGTTGCTAAACAGACCTTTCACTGCTCTTATACTCTATCAGAACACACACACACACACACACACACACACACACACACACACAAATTAACTGAGTTTTGAAGGAGATCCAGGAATTAAATCTGATTGCATGGAGAGGTTTTCAGTGGATATGTAGCATGTGCTGTTGCAAGCTGCGCTGCCTCCTCTGCCTGCGCTGCGTCAAGTGTGCGCTGACCTGCAGAGGCCCTGCGCCTCGCCTCTGCCTCTGCTCTGCCTCTGCTGCGTCAAGTGTGCGCCGGGCCTTAGGGTGCCTCTCGCACGTCATAGGGTAGCGTGGAGGGGAGGCTGAGGGGAGAGCTCGTGCCGCCTGCCACGAGGCCACGGCTGTGTCTGGCATGCCGGCGTCTGAGTGGAGGTGGTGGTGGGGGCAGCCGCTACCTGCCACCTACTCTGGGCAGTGTCACAGAGAAATATATACAGACGGGAAACCTCCGTAAGGGCCCGGTCCTACGCTCCGGGGTGCGGGGAGGGAGGGTTTCCAGCAGTTTCGTAAGATGTCCCATGATGGCGCTGCGGTCAGAAGCAGCTCTTTAAACTGGCCAGAGCAGGCGGCAGGTAGCGGCTGCCCCCCACCACCTCCCCTCAAATGCCAGCAAGCTGGACACAACCGTGGCCTCGTGGCAGGCGGCACAAGCTCTCCCCTCAGCCTCCCCTCCACGCTACCCTCTGACGTGCGAGAGGCACCCTAAGCCAGCGATCCGCCTGACACCTGCTAGCATCTTACGGAACTACGAGGGGAGCGTAGGACAGTGGTTTAGGGGAGGCTTCTTCTCTGTATATGTTACTCTGTGCCAGTGTAAAGAGCTGCTCCTGACCGCAGCGCCATCATGGGACATCTTACGGAACTGCTGGAAACCCTCCCTCACTGTATATATTTGTCACTGTAGCCAACCCACGTAACAGAGGCGGACGTTTGAAGAAGGGCGGAGGGGGAGGAGATGCAGCTCGGACGAATCTAGGCGTGGATACCCCACGACATGTACATTGAAATGCACAAGAAATCTTACAATTAGATACCTTCCAGTGTTCGGTTAACAGCGCTCGATTCTTGTTATGGATTATGCGCCCTGCTACGATGGTCTGTTTAACTGTTTTAGTCTTTATATTTTCAAAATGTATGCTTTTAAAACAACGCTTCTTTCATGGGCGCCACCGAGCGACGAAAACTGTGATTTTTTTTGGGTACCAAATGTACGAACTAAGAGGATCGCAATTACTTTCAGTTCATTGCCATAGGTCAAATGGTTACTACATAGTAAGATGACTTAATATCTCGAACTATTATTATTATATCTTTTTGATTGTTTATTTAACCGTTAGCGAGCTGCCGACATGAAAAGTTATCGTACTTTTTCACAAAATCACAGAAACCTGTTGTACCAGTTTTGCCATCATGGTCTTCATCTAAAATTAACAAATGGCTCCATTTTTAACAATATATTCTATGGACATTTACCTAGAAACGACATTTTCCCGTCGCCAAAACTTTGTCACCAACTTACACCTGTAGAACCAAATGTTTCAGTTGAATTGAGAGTTAGTGTTACCGAAACCATGAATCTTACCAGCACAGTTTCATGCATGTGTTCCACTAAATGGAAATGATTTTTCTTCGTGTTACAGTTCGAAATATTTGCTCTAAGAAGGAAAGCATGAAATTAAGTATAGGACTGCGACATATTTTGAAGAGTTTGTGTGTGGCTGATATAAATAATATTTAGAAGACATATCGAAATTAAAGTTGGTAGTTCAACAATAGCTCATTGCATTCTCGAGAAATTAGTTTCATACCCGTCGATGGAACCAAAGTTCTGTGTCCACTTTGTTCAAACGTACTAGAAGCCTATTACGAAATAGTTGTCATTCAGTTTTAAGATACCTTTCCTCTGTTATTGAATTAATTAGTTTTATGTATTACTTGACATTATTCAACGCTAGGGGCGATCAAACTTGTTATTTGTTGTGAAATATCTGCAAAGATCGATGTTTAATATTTTATTGTCGGGGCCGGTGGTCATTGCCGGGCGCCATGGCTCAGTGCGCCCGGTCAGAGGGCTGAACGTCCTCTGTAATAAAAAAGCTGAGCCAAATGATCATCGAACGACCAAGAACGAACAATGAATACGAACGAAAATCATAGATCTACCTGAAAATAAAAGATGAAAAAAAAAAAAAATGTTCTTCGGGTAGAGTGCTAGACTGGAAACAGAGGGGTCGCGGGTTCGAAACCCGGTTGGACCTCGAATTTTTTCAGTCCGCACATTAAACCCATCCTTTACCTCTCAACGATGTTAGGAGTCGCCAGAAACGAAGAAACGACACGTGGTTCGGATTCCACTTTAAGCTGAAGGCACCCTTTTCCCCGGTTGGATAACTGGGGAAGGCTAGGGACACGCAAGTCGCCGAAGTGGCGTCCAGTTGAAAGACTTGCACCAGGCCCATGAGCCACACGAAATTATTATTATTAATATTTTATTCCAGACAGCCGGTTTCAACAAAACTGTGGTGTCATCTTCATATCCCCAACTCTATACATCAATTACACATTCACAGTTCAATAGCGTTGTGTCTTGATTTACAAGAATTTGCAACTTTGAAGTTGTAAATGATGTATTGAGATTGCTATCTTTTTTAATCAAGAGTTCCAGATATGAAGGTGACAAAGTTTTGTCGAAATCAGTCGTCTGAAATAAAACGTTGAAAAGCGAATTTGGCGTATATATTTCACATCAAATTTATTGTATCTTATTCGTCATACACTGCATATAAATAAGAAGAAGCGTATAATTGTCAAATCTTTACTGATCTGCAGTATTTTTATTGTACATTGTGAGGCACTCTGTTCGTCGAAATATTCAGATAAATACAAGACTCATTAAAAAAAGTTGCAGTATAAGTTGTTCACGTACAAGTAGGTCATCCATCAACATGAAATTCGCCCCAGCCGCCCCCCTTTCCCGTGCGCCATTTTTGTATGAAACAGTTCTTTTTCGTTTCATGATGGATGGCGCTGTAATCGTCAAAAATAAAAGTGGGTTGAGATTGTTGAAAATATGATTGTTGATAATATCTCGAAAGAATAGACATCTGACTCCTTCTCTAGGTTTAACTCTTCCAGTTGGATAACTCTGCGGAAAGCCGCTGCAGAAGAACTATTCCTATCGGAAAACAGATTAGCACAGCTTTGACGACCTTCTTAATCATTTATGTGAGTCTGCATGAACAAGGAAATGGTATCTACTATATATCTCTTTCTATATATACAATCGTGAACATTGTGAAATAATTGCGTAGAGACGTGTACAGTCCGAGGATTGAAGTAGAATGACCAGTCTGACCATGGACTGAGAGCCTAATCACAGTTTGTGCTTTATTCGATTTTTGATAATATCAACAAAAATATCAGAATCTGTACTTCGCTTTTCCAAACCTGAAGGGTAATTGTTTGAGATCGTTTTCCAACAAATTTCAACCCATTTTCATTTTTACCGAATATAGTCCCATCTATCACGAAACTAAAAGAAATATTTCGTACATCAGTTACTTACTTTTTCCTTTGGAGAATCCAAATTTGCAATGTAAAATAGGGGTTACTACATAAGATTTCAAAGTCCGTGACGTCTCGCAGGGTGACCGTGCATTATGTTAAAGGATAACGTTCCTGGAAGTGAACAACTTCATTCCAACTTTTTACTACGATTTGTATTTTTACTAATATTCTGAAAAACAGTTTTAATTGTCTCGCCCTTTATAAGCAATTCACTATGGTGCAGCAAGGAAATGTATGGAACTAGCTGAAAAAAGCTCCTGACGAAACTGTAAAGCGGAAGTATGCACGCGGCCTCCCGCGTCGGAGTTCGATTCCTCCCTCGGGCATGGATGTTCGTGTTGTGTTTAGTATAAGTTAGTTTATAAGTAGTTTGTAAGTTCAAGGACTGATGACCCCGCAGTTAAGTCACATAAGTTTTACCAACATTTGAACATTTTGAGGATTTAATTTGATTTTATTTGATTTTTTCAGGGAAACCAAAACAGTGTTGGTCCAACCCGCCACTGCCCGCACCGAAACTGGGTTTATTGTGCGGTATCGCTCCCTGTATGTCTAGTAAAGCCAACCAATGCTCTTCAACAGTGCAAGGAGTCCCTTTACCAGTTCTTTATTAGACACAATTTCTTCGGGTCTGATTGTCCCAAATGTTCTGTGCCTTTTACTCTCCAATGCAATGCATTCGAAGATTAGATGTGATGCAGTTTCATCACCGTCATCACAGATCCTACATTTAGGGTCCTCTTCTGTTATTCCCATTGTATGTAGGTGTTTTTTGAAATTCCCATGGCTTGTCAGCAACCCAACCATGAGTCAAATCTCTCTCCTGTTCAGACCCAGGATTGCAGAGCTGCTTTTAAAACATGGCTTTGGCATCATTACCTTGCCATGTATTTGTTGATGGACTTTGGTCCAATATTCTACGTGCTGTATTCTGAGCCAGTTACGTAGCTCCAATTTGATCATTGCCTTCGTGATTGTCAGACAGGTTCCGGTCCAATAAATGGAGTCTCTGCCCTCATCCTGTCGGCATGTTCGTTGCCACTGATCCCCGAGTGGCCAGGGACCCACAATAGGTTTACTCTATTGCTTTCCTCTAGCTCCACTAGAACCCTGTGACATTCTGCAACAATTTTAGACCTTGTTGCAGAAGCTGCCAGTGATCTCAGGGCTGCCTGGCTGTCTGAATAGATATAGATGCTACATTCTTTGTAGCACCTACGCAAATTCTCCTCCACACACGCCCTGATGGCAGTTATTTCCGCCTGGAATACTGAGGACAGTTTTCCTAGAGAGATGACGACCTCCAGTCTTGGCTGCACCCCATATACCCCAGCCGCAACACCTTGGTCTGATTTTGACCCGTCAGTAAACCAGACAATATCCCCCGTACGTTGTCGACCTTTTTCTCCCACTGCTCCCTACTTCCAATTGTTATATTGAAAGGCTTGTTGAAGCAATATGGGGTTATAATCTAGACGGCTGGAATTTCCCCAACCTTTCCTGTATTTACTTCACTCACTATTTTAGTGTGTGATTCTGGATATCTCAAAGGGTTCCAGTTGTTGCCAGATTTGAGTCTGTATGCACCAGCCACTGCCTCCATCTTGACCCAAAGGTGTAATGGTGGCATATCCAGCATGGTTTCCATCCCAGCAGTTGGTGTGCTGCTAATTCCGCCTGTTATGGCTAAGCAGGCTAATCTCTGCACCTTACCAAGGTCCTTAGCAGCAACCTTCTTCCACCACACGACCGCCCCATAGGTGATCCTGGGTCTAATCACTGTGGTGTATATCCAGTGCATACCCTTTGGGCTCAGGTCCCAATTTTTGTCACAAGCTCTCCTGGTACTCACAAGAGTACATTTTGAGGTAGTATGTTCCTGTTTGGGTGACTAACAATAAAGTGTGGAACTATTTACCTGAGCCCTCATCCCGTCTTCCTCACCAAAGATTTGTGCTCGTGAAAATATTATCGTTGTTTCACGCAAAATGTACTGAATCTTTTCACCCCGTCTCTCCACGTAGTGAAGCTTTCATCTTCTTCACACTATCCCGATGTGTAAATTTCTCTCTCCCGCTGGAACTTTCTCACTGTTTCCATCCATTCTTGTCGATCATTCCCTTCTTTGCTGCCAGTTTCACTGTCTGTGTTGCGTCGTATTTCTCTCACTTTGCCACTGTCTCTTTCATACTTACGGTCTACTGTTGCCTCATCAATTTCCATTGCCTTCTCTCTAAGCATGTAATTGTGGATTGTTTGATCGTCCTTGATGCTCCTAGTCCAGGAAATCATACTAAGAGGTAATAGGAAAAAGGGGAAGTGATCAAAATGCCTGTTGTCAGTGTTGACTGGGCCACGGTGGAGTGGCAAAGCGCTCTAAGGCGTCTAGCTGTAGAGTGTGCGGCTGATCGCCGTCGGAGGTTCGAATTATCCTTCATGCATATGTGTGTGTGGGTGTGTTGTCTTTAGCGTAGGTTAGTTTAAGTAGTTTGTAAGCCTAGGAAGGTACAACCGCAGCACTTAAGTCCCTCAGATAAAAAAAAATAATGTTCAAATGTTTGTTATGCTTATGGGACTTAACTACGGGGTCATAAGTCCCTAAACTTACAAACTACTTATCAACTACCTTATACTAAGGACGGCACAAATATCCATGCCCGATGGGGGATTCGAACCCCCGACCATAGTAGCCGTGCAGACCGTGACTGGAGCGCCTCAGTCCCCTCGGCCACCGCGGCCGGCTCAGATTTAAAAACTTTTGAACATTTTGAAAGTTTGCTGTTCTGTGGGATAGAGACCCCTTAAGCTAATACGAGGGTCGTCTATTTATATTTCTAACCACAACAGCACTACGATCATAGTTCCGAGCATGCGGAGCAGTTATTCTGTCTCACGGAGAAGAGATATACGCCATTTTAGATCGTTGCTGCCGACGTGTGCTTTTTAGTGTTTCTTTATAATGTAATTGAAAATGCCGCCGCGTGTGAAATCATATCTGTGATGTTCTAAATGTAAAGAAAGTTAAACCAAAAGAAATTCATGAGCAGATCTTCGAGGTTTACGGACAAAATGCTATGAGTGATTCAATGGTTGGAAGTTGGGTCAGACTGTTCAATAAAAGACGTGATCTATGGCACGATGAAGAACACAGTAGTTGCCCGTCTGTCGTTGATGGTGAACTGGTTCATACAATTGTAGATTAATCACAACCGTAAGTTTACACTTAGTGTCCTTGCTATGGAAGTTACGCAAATCTCACATTCATTAATTCATGAAATTGTTACTGAAAAACTTCGCCTACGTTGGGTATCAAAAATTCTTACTGAACAACACGAAAAACAACGGATGGGCAGTGCACCTTAGTTTTGACGCGCTACAATGAAGAATTCGATGGTTTTCTTTCTAGAATAGTCACGGGGGATGAAACTTGGGTATCGTACGACATCCCTTAAATAAAACGGCAATCAACTGAATGGAGGCACGTTTCATTCCCAATCTGGTTTAAGAGCCCGGACCTTGCTCCTAATGACTTGCATCCCATCTTATACCTAAGATCTGTCCTTGGTGGTCAACTCTTCAACGATGATGACGAGCTTAAAGAACATGTTACCACATGGTTGAATACATAGGCGGCAACATTCTGTGAAGAAGGCACACAAAAGCTTGAGCCACGCTATACAAGTGCCTAAAATACTTCGGAAACTATGTAGAAAAGTAGTTTATAACAGTTGTAGACTTTTGTACAATAAATATTTTTTCTATATCTGTAAACAATAAGATAACCAATGGAACTTACTTTGTGGATATACCTCGTATATGGTCTCCACTCATGTATCACTCTTTGAATTCCAGTGTTCTCTCTCTCCTTTGCTACTACGGCGACTATATCCCTTCCATATATCTTCTTACTTCCACTGTCTTTCCCCGAGTATGACTCTCTCTCTCTCTCTCTCTCTCTCTCTCTCTCTCTCTCTCTCTCTCTCTCTCTCTTTCTGTCTTTCCTCCCCAACGTCACTTTCTGCCACTGTGTTTCAGCACAAGAAAGTGCGAAAATGTTCGTTAGCCAAAATTTTTGTTGAGTAAGTCGAAATGACGACTGAGGGTGCAGCAGGTTTCGAAGATTTCTATCTGAGTCTTTTAAACACGAACACATTCCTTCATTTGTTCTCTGACAGGAGTATCTGTCAGGCGATATCTTTCTTTCCTTTGATACAGCGAGATGTGGTGCTTATCCAAGTCAAATTCTCTAGATTAGTAAAGACTTAAGAGCGTCTTTACATGATATGACACTTTCGGGATGCGACGAATGACAGGAGGAAATGTAATCATTTGGGAGTGTGGATATCAGAATGTACAATATTTTCACGGAATTGGAATGAAGGGTATTTCGTATCCGCCGCCAAGTGAGCTTTAACAGAAGTGCACACACAACGTGCGTTCGTCCGCCGGATGTGAAACCAATAGCTCGAGCAGGAAATGACATACTCTTGTGCTCTCAGTTCTAAATAAATTTTCCTATCTCCTCTGAATTTCATACGCTGCTATGTGCGAGTTACAATCAACCCTACACAAAGCCCACCCAATGTGTTTTTACTTATTCAGAGTCCTTAAACTATTACCAGCGCTTTAAATAATTTGATGCTTCATAGTAACTGTAACTAACAACAAAAATGAAACCTGCGTCGAGCAAAGATCTCAAACTGTTAAGGTTTGAGCCATTTGCTAAGGTATGTAATTTACATATTTGCGGCGCATAGTGCGTAAAAGGCTAAACATTAATTTTGTTATTTTTTCTTACATACTGTAATTTGAAACCTTGGATCTCAGTTAAG
This sequence comes from Locusta migratoria, assembly GCA_026315105.1. Classification (NCBI taxonomy): domain Eukaryota; kingdom Metazoa; phylum Arthropoda; class Insecta; order Orthoptera; family Acrididae; genus Locusta; species Locusta migratoria. The sequence continues at coordinate 435,821,407 of CM048747.1, forward strand.
GATAAAGATACTGCAAAAATATAAAAATCATTTTGTCAATATTATCTTAACAACATATACTACAAATTTTCACAGTTTGTAAGGATTAGATAGTAAAGACCTGGCCATCCACACAATTCACAATTTCTGTGCCCTAAGTTTTCGCAGGAAACGCCGATGACCAAATGTTGCTGCCCGGCACCACATGCAAGATACAAAATTCAACCAATACGGCTGTGATGCAGAAAGTGTGTAGAAACTAAGAAATTGCACTGTAGAATAGCTACAGTGTCGCGGGGAAGTGGCCGCGTGGTCTGAGGCATCATTCTACGGACTGCGCGGTCGCTCCTGCCAGAGGTTCGAATCTTGGCTCGCACATGGGTTTGTGTCTTGTCAAATTAAGTATTTTGTAAGTCTAGAGACTGATAATCATAGTAGTTCGATCCTGTAGGTTGATAGCTGACTGGTTCACAAATTATCTTTAATGCAAGGACTATTCAAAATACTCCACCCTTACCTCTGCTACCATTAATACCAGTGATATAGGGAACAAAAGAATCACATCTTTGCGATTTTAACATATTAATAACTCTGTGTTACTGAGATCTACATCTACATTTACACTCCGCAAGCCACCTCGCACTGGAAGGTACATTACGGACCATTCCAGTCGCGAATAATTCGCGGGTAAAATGGTTGCCTGTATGCCTCCGTGTGAGCCGTATATCTCTAAGTTAATCTTTGTCGTCGCTTCGCGACATATACGAAATCGATATATTGGTTGACGCTTCATGAAACGTACGCTGCCGGAACTTCGACAGAATCCCCCACCAAGTAACTCTTCCAGGAGTGCTAGTCTTGCATGTTTCGCAGGAGAGCTTTTGTGAAGTTTGGAAAGTAGGAGGCGAGGCTCTGGCAGAAGTAAAGTTGTGGGGCCGCATCGTGAGTCGTGTCGGGATAGCTCAGTCGGTAGAGCACTTGCCCGCGAAAGGCAAAGGTCCCAGGTTCGAGTCCCGGTTCCGGCACACAATTTTAAACTGCCAGGAAGTTTCATATCAGCGCACACTCCGCTGCAGAGTGAAAGATTCATTCTGGAAACATGCCTTAGGCTGTGGCTAAACCATGTCTCCATCATATCCTTTCTCCCAGGAGAAGTAGTCTTGCATGTTTCGCAGGAGAGCTTTTGTGAAGTTTGGAAAGTAGGAGGCGAGGTACTGGCGGAAGTAAAGATGTGGGGAGGCATCGTGAGTCGTGTCGGGATAGCTCAGTCGGTAGAGCGCTTGCCCGCGAAAGGCAAAGGTCCCATGTTCGAGTCCCGGTTCCGGCACACAATTTTAATCTGCCAGGAAGTTTCATATCAGCGCACACTCCGCTGCAGAGTGAAAGATTCATTCTGGAAACATCCCTTAGGCTGTGGCTAAACCATGTCTCCACCATATCCTTTCTCCCAGGAGAGCTAGTCTTGCATGGTTCGCAGGAGAGCTTTTGTGAAGTTGGGAAAGTAGGAGGCGAGGTACTGGCGAAAGTAAAGTTGTGGGGCGGCATCGTGAGTCGTGTCGGGATAGCTCAGTCGGTAGAGCGCTTGCCCGCGAAAGGCAAAGGTCCCAGGTTCGAGTCCCGGTTCCGGCACACAATTTTAATCTGCCAGGAAGTTTCATATCAGCGCACACTCCGCATCAGAGTGAAAGATTCATTCAAGTAACAGAACGCCTCTTTGTTGCTGCGACTGCTGCTGTAGTTTCTGTAATCGTCTCCGTGACGCTTTCGCGCTTACTAAATGAGCCCGTAACGCAGCGTTCTGCACTCCGTTGTATTCCCCCTCCACCCCGAACCCCTCCAGATGTCCAATATCAGCACCACTTGCTGCGGATCCTACACTGATGATCAATACTCAAGCGGTCGCCGAATGAGAATTTGGTAATCAACTTCCTTCTGTGACGGACTACACCTCAAAAGTTAAATGTTTAAAATGTTTGTAAATCAACGGGACTTAACTATTGCGGTCACCAGTCCCTAGGCCTACAAACGTCTCAAACTAACCGAAAGACAACATAAACAGAGTGAAAGATTCATTCTGGAAACATGCCTTAGGCTGTGGCTAAACCATGTCTCCATCATATCCTTTCTCCCAGGAGAGCTAGTCTTGCATGTTTCGCAGGAGAGCTTTTGTGAAGTTTGGAAAGTAGGAGGCGAGGTACTGGCGGAAGTAAAGTTGTGGGGCGGCATCGTGAGTCGTGTGCCGACGGAGGACTCGAACCCTCGACGGGGAGCATTCGCGTGCTCTGCAGCAAGCCGCCTCACAGCACTCTGCCATTCCACCTCTGTGACTACACTTCCTGACGATTCTTCTAAAGACTGTTTTTATATGATGGTTCGATTTAGATAATTCGTCACCTACTTCCATATTTTATAGAAATAACTGCTTCGATTGTTTGTCTTGTTATCGTGTAATAAAGGATCTTTATTTCTATGTAAACGCAGAGTTTAAGCACTTTATGTTGTGGCTCAATTGCCATTCCCTGTATCATCCGTCTATACGCTGCAGATACTCTTGCATTTCGGTACAATTTTTCAGTGTTGGGACATCTCGATAAACTACATCAGCATCAACCGAGGAAAGCGCCATTGAATTTACGATGTTACCTGCGTGGTCAGTTACATGTATTGTGAAAAGATGCGAGATTTGGCCGCAGTGAAGTGGCCGAATGCGCCAAGGCGCCTTTCTGTAGAGCGCGTGTCTGCTTGCCGTCAGAGGTGTGTGTGTGTGTGTGTGTGTGTTTTGTCCTTGGGTTAGTTTAAGTAGTTTGTATGCCTAAGGGCTGATAACCTCTGAAGTTAAGTCCCTTAGATTTCCAAACTTTATTTATTTATTTATGTATTTATTTTTTTCTGTGACACTGTTTAAAGGAGATTACTGTATTCGAAAATATCAAAAATTCATTTCATTTAGCAACGTTTTAATGACTTCGCCGATCGTAATTCCCTGATATCCGCCTCCATCGTCCAACAGACGCGGCAGTTCACTGCCTTCAGCCAGAGACTTGGCAGCCAAGAACTCATCAGTCAACTCGGAAGAAACACAATATCACGTCGACAAAGAACCGGGAACTAAAACAACAAACCAGACCAAAAATTAAATTAAATTTAAAGAAGTAGAGATCGTGTTGAAGTGCCAGTAGCGTGCGCTGATTTTATTATTGGTCTGGACTGGGTGCTGTGTCATCCTCATCATCATTCCGTCATCACCATCATCGCCGTGCAAGTCGATGAGCTGGCGTCACTTGCACGTGGCACTTCGAATACGCCTGGAAAAATCGGAACACGATCATTATTGAATGCTTTGGTGAGGCGAGTGTCAACAGCCGTAATATATTTCATAAAATGCATTTTTTTTTAAAACCATCAGCTGTTTATTAAACACCTTATACATCTACCTGTTTCGGTCATAGACCATCTTCATGGATAAAAAGGTGTTAAAACAGAATGGTAAAATGCATCAAATAAAATACATCCAACTGAGATAAACAGGAGTCAGTATAACTAAAGGTGAGAACAGTCTCTGAAACCATTCATGTCATGTTTGACTTTGACTTTTATCTAAGATGACCACGTAATTTTTACACTTTTAGTTATACTGACTCCTGTTCATCTCAGTTGGATGTATTTTATTTGATGCATTTTACCATTCTGTTTTAACACCTTTTTATCCATGAAGATGGTCTATGACCGAAACAGGTAGATGTATAAGGTTTTTAATAAACAGCTGATGGTTTTTAAAAAAATGCATTTTATGAAAGACGATCATTATTATCGACATTTTTTTCTCAAAAGCGAAGTTGCCTTTCGAATAAACTAAAAGAAATTATTTCAAATAACCTAGTTTGTAATATATGTAATAATCCTGTTGTCTCTTGTCTCTGGATAAGTTCAAGGAATGTAAGTATTTTTAAAAATATCACAACCAATTTGTAGATTTTAAAAATATCATTCTCAGCTCTCCATACACGAAAAAAATCAACATATTGAAGCCTAAATACGAATATACTGAACGTAAAACATCCATATATATATATATATATATATATATATATATATATATATATATATATATATATATATATATATACTAAAATATCGCCTACATGTTGTGAATTGATTGATGATTGGAGAGCTGTGTATTTGAGTTTTTATTTATTAATAGATATTCTGTACAAAAAAACGGAGACCACCTGCCTAGTCTACTCACAGCAAGATATGAAAGAAAATGAGTGTGAAAATTTGTAAATTAATAACGGGACTTTGTGCAAATGTAACGATTGAATTACATAATTTTTTTTGATCGAATCTTGCGTTGTTAATTAAAAATTACGTAAATGGTGCACTGTCATACAATATTTCATTCAAGTTAATTTCCGATACTTTATTTTCTTTATATGTCATTGGCTAAATGTCAAAACAAACTTTTTATTTGAAAATTCAAAATATTATACACAATGCAATCGTTGTAAGAATAAATTTCTGAGTGCTCCATGTTTGCCTATTGTTTCAAAAACCTTTCGAAAATCTAGAAATGTTGTTGGAGTCTTCAGTCTGAAGACTGGTTTGATGGAGCTCTCCATCCTTCTCTATCCTGAGCAAGCCTTTTAATCTCATAAGAAGGGCAAGCCATATCATCTGAATCTGCTTACTATATTTGTCTCGTCTCCCTCTGTGATTTTTCCACCCACGCACTTCCCTCCAATGGTAAATTTACGATTCGTTGACGTCTAAGAATGTGTCATAACAATCGATCCCTTCTTTTAGTCGAGGATTGCCAAAAAATCCTTTTCTTCCCAATTCCATTCAGTACCTCTTCATTAGTTACGCGATCCACTAACCTAATCATAAGCATTCGTCTGTAATACCACATTTCAAAGCCTATTCCTCTTCCTGTCTCAACTATTTATCGTCATCACTCCCGTATACGGCAATATTTCTTCAAAAAAGAATTCCTAACACTTAAATTAATATTAGATGTTAACAAATTTCTGTTTCAAAAACGCTTTTCTTCTCATTGCCCTTCTGCATATTATATCCTCTATATTGCGACCATTAAATGTTATTTCACCTCCTAAGTAAAAAAAAACTCATCTACCACCATTATTGATTCGTTACCTAATCTAAATCCTTCAAAATCGGCTGATTTTCTAACAATGAATTCCAATACCCTTTTTTACTCTTGTTAATGTTCATCTTATTTGCTCCTTTCAACACTGTCATTCCGTTCATTTGTCTTCCAGGTCCTTCACTATTTCGGAAAGAATTACAATGTCATCGGCAAAACGCAGTGTTTTCATTTCTTCACTGTGGACTTTAATTCCTTCTCCAAATTTGTCCTTGCTTTCCTTCACAGCTTGCTCAATGTACAAATCGAATAACACTGAAAAAAGGCTACAAACCCTCTCTTACTCCTTTCCCAACGACTGCGTCCCTTTCATGCCGTTCAAATCTAACAGTTATTTGTTTGTTGTAAATAAACTTCCGTGCCTTTATTTTACCCATGCTGACGTCAGAATTTGAACGAGTGTATCCAGTCAACATGGTCAAAAGCTTTCTTCAAATCTTCTAATATAAGTTGTGAGTATTGCCTTCTGGCTTCCTGCATTTTTCCTGAATCCGAATCGATCTTCCCCAGTTCAGCATGTATCAGCCTTTTCATTCTCCTGTAAATAATCCGTGTTAAACTATTATTAAACTGATTGTTCTGTATTTTTCACACCTATATGAGCCTGCTTTCTTTGGAATGGGGTTTATAACATTTTTTTCTTAACGTCTGAGTATATTTCGCCTATCTTATACATCTTACTCATCAGGTGAAATAGTTTTAACCTAGCTAGTTCCCCCAGACAGTTCAGTAGCTCTGAGAGAATGTCATGCGCTCCAGGGTCGTTATTTCGACTCAGGTCTTTCAGTGCTCTGTCAAATTCATGTCTCAGTATATTATCTCCTATTCCATCTTCATCTACTTCATGTTGCCTTCTACAATATTCTGTCGGAGTTGATATCCTTTGTAGAGCCCCTCTATATACTCTTCCCACCTTCCGGCTTTTCCTTGTTTACTGTGAACTGGCTTTCCATCTGAGTTCTTGATATTCACACAATTATTTTCCTTGTTTACAAATAGCACCTTTATTTTTCTGTAGGTGGTAACGATTTTTCCCCTAGTTATACATTCCTCTGCATTTGGCTATTACCCACTGCTCCTCAGCTCTTTTGTATTTCCTGTCAGTATCATTTTTATTCGTCTGTACTCTATTTTACCTCCTTCATTAACTGCATCTTTACATCTTCTCCTTTCACGAAATAAGGTTAGTATTTCCTAGGTCTTGCCTTTCTACCTATTTGATCCTCTGCTGCCTTGACAATTTCATCTCTCAAAACTACCCATTTCTCCTCTACTGTTTTATTTTCCCCCATCTCTGTTAATTGTTGCCAAAATGTCCCTCTGAATTCTCAAGGATTTCAGGTTCCTTCAGAGCTTCTTATATTGCTGCCTTTCTGCTGTTCCTTCGGTTTCAGTCTACAGTTCTACATCTACATGGGATACTCTGCAAATCACATTTAAGTGCCTGGCAGAGGGTTCATAGAACCACAATTATACTATTTATCTCCCAGTCCATTCTCGAATAGCGCGCGGGAAGAAAGAACACCTGAATCTCTCTGTTCGAGCTCTGATTTCTCTTATTTTATTCTGATGATCATTTCTACCTATGTAAGTGGGAGGCAACAATATATTTTCGCATTCGGAGGAGAATGTTGCCGATTGGAGTTTCGCAAGTAGCCCACGCCGCAGTGATAAGCGCCGTTGTTGTAATGATTCCCATCTCAGATCCTGGATCATTTCCGTAAAGCTGTCTCCCCTGTATCGTGACAATACGAAACGAGCTGCCCTTCTTTGGACTCTTTCGATGTCCTCCGTCAAACCCACCTGATAAGGATCCCACACTGGGCTGCAATACTCCAAAAATGGACGGACAAGCGCAGTGTATGCAGTTTCTTTAGTAGTTCTGCCAATAAAACGCAATCTCTGGTTCGCCTTTCCCACGATATTATCTACGTGTTCTTTCCAGTTTAAGTCTGAAGTAATAGTAATTCCTAGGTATTTTGTGGAGTTTACGGCCTTCACATTTGATTGATTTATGTTGTAAACAAAGTTTAACGGATTTCTTTTCGTACTCATGTGGACGACTTCACACTTCTCATTATTTAGAGTCAATTGCCAATTTTTACACCATACTGATATCTTATTCAGATCGTTCTGCAGTTGGTTTTGATCTTCAGATGATTTTACTAGACGGTAAATGACGGCGTCATCTGCAAACAACCTAAGAGAGCTACTTAGATTTTCCCTAAATCGTTTATGTAAATCAGGAATAGCAGAGGACCAATAACACTACCCTGTGCAACGCCCGATATCACCTCTGTTTTAGTCGATGCCTTACTACGAACTGTGTCCTCTCTGACAAGAAATCTCCTATCCAATCGCAAATTTGGGGCGATATACCGTAACCACGCAATTTGATTAAAAGCCGTTTGTGAGGTACGGTGTCGAAAGCTTTCTGGAAATCAAGAAATACGGAATCGATTTGCGAACCTTTGTCGTGAATAAAGAGCTAGTTGTGTTTCGCATGAACGATATTTTCTAAATCCGTCTTGACCTTGGGTCAATAGATCGTTCTGTTCGAGATAATTCATAATATTTGAATACAGGATATGTTCCAAAACCCTGCTGCAAATTGACGTCAATGAAATAAGCCTGTAGTTTAGTGGGTTACTCCTACTGCCTTTCATAACCAATAAGATAGGCTCAGAGTCAATACCTGCCCCCGGATATATGTTGCAGATTTAAAACCTGGTTCCGAGGTCTATGTTTGTTCTAGAATCAAGTGTTTGTGATGATTAAATGTTACGTACAAAATTCTACCAATCGGCTTCCACTTTCATTCCTTTCTCTCAGTCCTAATTCCCCCACTAATTTTCGTTCCCTTCTTGTTCCTACTAGCGAATTCCAAACCCCCATCACAATTAAGTTTCCTCTCCCTTAACTGTTTGAATATTTCTTTTATTTCCATTTCCTCATACATTTCTTCGTTGTTCTCGTCATCGGCAGACCTAGTAGGCTTATAAACTTTTACTACTATCGTCGGTGTTGGCTTCGAAAGTATCTTGTTTTGCCTGTTAGGATTTCCTTGTGTAATAATTGATAATATTCTTCTCGGTCTTCCTGCCGGATAAATAGGTCATCTGGACGTATCTGGACCACGTGGCCTCCATTCTGAGGTGGCAGTGCTGGTACACCGACTCGCCGAGACTGAGTACAAGTCGCGAGTGGAGGCCCATATATACGCCGCGGAAGGCCGAGTGTGCGTGCGCAAGAATGGACAGTTCTGCCAATGGTAGAAGCCGGCGTAAACCATAGATCGCTCTTCATCAGGTCTAAAAAGAGACCGTTGATTTTTATGTCAAACAATACAGGGTTCCACATTTTACTCAAGGGAATACCCTTGTCTCTGTTTATAATATTGTCAGAAAGACTAATTGCGATTGATTCTTTTAAAATGCCGTCCCAATAGCGAGACGCATAGGCAACCATTTGTGTCTCGTCATACTTCATTTTATGTCCGTCAGTAAGACAGTGCTAAGCGACCGCAGATTTCTCTGGGTGAAGCAACCTTGTGTGTCGATGGTGTTCAGTACATCGATCTTGAATTGTTCGGATTGTCTGACCGATGTAAACTTTCCCAAAGTGACAAGGAATTTTGTATACGCCGGGTTTCCTCAATTATAAGTCATTCTTTACAGAGCCCAGGAGCGCTCTAACCTTGGCAGGTGGACGAAAAATACATCGGATGTCATGTCTTCTAAAAATTCTTCGTATTTTTGAAGAAATACTTCCAGCAAACGGTAGGAGGGCCAGCGACTTGCAAGTTTCTTCTTGTGGTTCTCGCGACGTTCGAAACTGGAAGGCACGGCAGATCTGTTGGTCAGTGTAACCATTCTTCTTGAATATCGTTCTCAGATGGTCCATCTCTTTAGTCAGATTTTCAGCGTCTGAAATGGCAAAAGCTCATTTTGTCAGTGTACGAAGGACACCAGTGCACTGGTAAGGTGGATGACAACTTGCATGCAAGTAGCGGTTCGTGTGCGTGGGCTTTCTGTTAACACTATGTCCCAATGTTCCGTCACCGTTTCTGCACGTTGACGTCAGCACATAGTTTTATTAATTTTAATTATATGGAAGGTTGTATGATAATTTGTTCCTAATTGACTATTTAAGTCTTGTTATATAATTCTTGTTAAAACTGCTATTAATTACAAAGGTATGTATTTTGTAATTTTAAATAACAATTTAATAGACACCTATCATGCCTGGAATATAATTAATATGGGTACTTCGAATTGTTAGGGTGCCAGTGTATGCATTGTAGTGTCAGGTGGTGTCGAGAAATATATTCCTAACTGGCTAATAGTTCACACACTTGTAGTCTGCACATGTCGATAACACCAACAGGTTGTATCATCCATGTAAAGGTACCTTGTGTGAGAGTGGCTGAAGTGACCAATAGGTACAACGTACAGTAAAAACACACTTACTTCAGCCAAATCATAATTTATTTTATTGCTGGTTTTTTACCGTTTTCGGAGAGCTGTGTCATGATCTTCAGATAAAAGATGCCATAGCTCATCGAAACCATTAAAAAATAGTAAATTATATAAATTAGCGATTTGGCTGAAGTAAGTGTGCTTTATATAACTTTTCGATCGCACTCCATAAGCGTTATATGCCACTTTACTATGCAGTAAAAGTTTTCAGTGTAACATAATTTCATGATATATGTAACAGCTATTATAATGTAATGTTTATAAAATGGTTTTTTTTTTTTTTTTTTTTTTTTTTTTTTTTTGTAGATACAAATCTGATGGAATCTCCAAAATTTCTATTGAGAACGTTTTGCGACCTATTCCGCACACCCGCAGTATTACCAGTTATTCTGTCTCTTGCCTATGTCGCGTCTTTGTGTCGCATTTACAGTATAAAATGTCTTATGAGTAGTGAGGCCGTTGATATGGAGTACATGGCAGTAGTTTGCAGCTCAATGCACCTCATATGAAAAAATCGCACTGACGTGTTTTACGGCCCACTTTAGATGTGTAGTTTTATAAGTTTTTGCAAACATTTTGGCCCTAAATAATAATCTAAATAATAAAAAATTAATTAATAAGAGTGTCTGATACGCTTTTAGGGAAAAAAAATCAGTTTGTGGCGGGTTCCGAACCACTGACCTGTAGCGTCATACTCCAACGCCTTGCCCACTACGCTACGGCTATCAAACAAAAGATTAAGCCTTTAATCTCATGCTATTAATGGCCATTGTTAACTCATGATAATGTGGCATTTGTAGATACTAGATTATCATTTATCGTACGAAGAACGATGTGTTTCTGTTAATCCTTCAGTGCGCCATTGCTTTGAAATGACAACTTCAAAGTCACAATCAGAATATCATGCAATACGCAACGCAAGATGGCATATGCCAAAGAGAGTTCTGGGCGAGGAATGTCACGTGACACCTCCGAACGGCTGGTTTTCGTTAATTCAATGGAGGGTGTCAAATCTCCGTTATTTTTGCAATTATGTATCAAACGATACGAGATATGATAAAAACATAAGGGAGCTAAGTTGTGAGAATTTTCTCCTGTACCAATTAGGTTATTCAATTTTTGTGTCAGATGGACGGTTATTTTCAAATACAATTATATTACAAACGGCTTTTTTTATTACTTCCGTAATTTTAGTGCAAAGAATTTGAAAAGTGGAGGTTCTGGTCTCTGGCGGCCTACAATCATGTCTGTAAAATTTGGTGCTGAGCGGTTGAACGGTTCGTCTTAAAAACAGGGAACACGTTACGGACAGACAGACATACATTCCAAAATCTCCGTTATTTTTGCAAATATCTTTGAAACGTTACGAGATTTAAAAAAAAAAAAAAAAAAAAAAAAAAAAAAAAAAAAAAAAAAAAAAAAAAAAAAAAAAAAGCATAAAAGACCGAAGTTGCAGAGAATTTGCTCCTCTACAAATTCGGTTATTCAATTTTCGTGGCAGATGAATAGTTAAGCCGTTATTTTCATTTAAATTTCGAGTTGTCAAAAGAAGATCGCAAAGGCCTACTTTTAGTGCCAATTTTGTATCTCGTTTCTGCCGGTTGTCCTGGGTATTGGTGGCCGAAAGACACCGCCACAGGAGAATAGGATGCACGCGTGTGCAGGAACAGAGTCCGAGGTGACCAGCCAGTGGGACAGCAGAAACCAGAAACACTAAGCTAGATTAGAACAAGTTGTATATTTCGTAGAAGTAATACATTACTTAACTTGGAGGGCTGCAGACTAGTGGAATGCTGGTACATAGTATAACTAGGTAGAAGCCTGCCTACTGATGAGTCCTAGTGCCTGTCTTAAACCCAAGTGGACGATGCAGTTCAGTGGTGGCCACGAGCGGGGTAGCAGCAGAGGGCGCTCGTGGCCGACGTCGTAAGAACGCCGCCCCGTGCGTGCATGGCAGCGCGCGGCGAAAGTATGTGGCGCGCACTTCAGACTTGTGCGACACCACAGTTACTACCAGGGCCGGATCTAGGACATTTGCCAAGGGGGTCAAGCTTAAATTTGCCGCCCCTTGTTTCACCTCCCCCCCCCCCCGTAAGAATCGACTTTTTGACGCTAATTGGATTACATATTTCTAAATAAATGTCACAATCTCACAACATGAACTTATTTTATTGACTGAATTAAGATCAAAGGAAAACGGAACAATTTTAATACGTACAAAAATGTTACAAGATTACTCATCGTACAAAAATCAATTCGAAATTTCGCTTTTTGAGCCTTTTTTTGCTGCAAAACTGTTTTTGATATCATCATAGTTTATAGAAGCTGCTCTTGGTGCTCTATGGATATTATACTCAGATTTGTTAAGCAGTCGTGCTCCTCAAGTGTATTTAATTAGTTTCAGCTTGCTGAAACTTCTTTCTCTAGATGAAACAGAAACTAGAATGGTAAGATATATTTTAACGCTGTAGTAAGGTTGGGATACCCCTCTACCAATTTATTTTTATAAATTAAACTTAATGTTGATGATGCAGTGGAATCTTGCAAGGCTCTGTCTACTGCCAGCGCATGTTGTCTGAAACTTTCAACTTGTAGTTCTTCCTCGCTAAGATCTTCTGCCAGTTCCCCTGCTTTTGCCTTCAAGTCCTCCACTTCCATTTCTCGAATTTGCACACCACACAGAAAACTAATTTTTGCACCAATTTTCTCAAGTACGGTAAACCTGGTAATAAGCTCTGTCAATTATTCCTTATTTTTTCTGTGAATGTTGGATACTTCATCCTCACAAATCTCATCGGCCATTTCCTTCTTTCTTCGAATCCTTTGATACCTCATTATCTTCTGCTAGCACTTTGGCCTCAGAAATAGCTTCAGAGGTACAGGAATCATATGGAATATGAATATTTATTTATCTAAAAAAGGAAATCTATGCAAATTGATAAAAATTGTGCCTTTGTTTAAGCAATGACGCAAACATCTCCCTCATTCTGGCTAATAACTAGTAGAGTTTTAAAGTTTGATTAGCTGAAGTAACTGTGACAGGGCAACACTAAAGCCAGCAACCAGGAATTTTAGTTTTTTTAAATGATTTCGGTATTTCTTGCAGTCATTTTACTTTTAACAATTCTGTGTCAGTTAATGTTATTAAATTATACCAGAAAGATACATTCTTACAATTACGAACAACTTTGACTGGAGAGAACACATAGAAAATATTGTGGGAAAGGCGAACCAAAGGTTACGTTTCATCGGCAGAACGCTTCGAAGATGCACCAGCTCCACTGAAGAGACTGGCTACATCACACTTGTGCGTCCTCTCCTGAAGTACTGTTGCCCCTTGTGGGACCCTCACCAGGTGGGATTGACGGAAGACATTGAGAAGGTTCAGAGAAGGGCAGCTCGTTTTGTTCTATCACGTTACGGGGGGGGGGGGGGGGGGGGGGAGCGTCACGGAAATGTTGCACGAATTGGGGTGGAGATCATTAAAAGAAAGACGTTATTCATTGCGGCGTGATCTGTTTGCTACGTTTCAATCACCGACTTTTAGTTCTGAAAGTGAACATATTTTGCTAGCACCCACCTACTTAGGCAGACATGACCATCCCAATAAAATAAGAGAAATCAGATCGAAAACGGAACGATTTAGGTGTTCTTTCTTCCCGCGCGCTATTAGAGAATGGAACGGCAGAGAAAAGTTATGAAAGTGGTTAATAAACCCTCTGCCAGGCACTTGAATGTGATTTGCAGAGTATCTATGTAGATGTAGATTCTGTAAAAAACAAAAAACAAAAAAAAGAGAGAGTGAGAGAGAGGGAGAGGGAGTGAGTCGGTCAAAGTTTGCCGCCCTCTAAATTCTGCCGCCCGGGGCATCTGCCCCCTTTTTCCCCCCTTAGATCCGGCCCTGGTTACTACCGTAACCTAAAGTGGGTCAAAACGTGTGTTCTTGTGGGTGTCCGGATACTTTTGACCACATAGTGTAGTCGAAGCCGGCCGCGGTGGCCGAGGGGACTAAGGCGCTCCAGTCACGGTCTGCACGGCCACTACGGTCGGGGGTTCGAATCCCCCCCCCCCTCGGGCATGGATATTTGTGCCGTCCTTAGTTGTAAGTAGTTCATAAGTAGTTTGTAAGTTTAGGGACTGATAACCCCGTAGTTAAGCCCCTTAAGCTTAACAAACATTTGAACATTTTGTAGTTCAAAAATGTTCAAATGTTTGTTAAGCTTATGGGAGTTAACTACGAGGTCATTAGTCCCTAAACTAACAAACTACTTATGAACTACTTACGAACTAGGACGGCACAAATATCCATGTCCGAGGGGGAATTCGAACCCCCAACCGTAGTGGTCGTGCAGACCGTGACTGGAGCGCCTCAGTCTCCTTGGCCTCCCCGGCCGGCCATTTTGTAGTCGCCAGATACAGACCTCTAGAAGCGTTACCCCGGCAGGTAGTAGGAAAGCGCAGGCTGGTTCGGCGCGTGTGTTGCTCTTCGGGGCGGAGCGTTCGGCGGTATTCAGGGCGTGAGGCGGGCGCTTGAGCCTGCAGCCTTCACCGTCTCGTAAAGTGCGCCCCTGCCCTGAAATATCGGCGCGCCACTTATTGGCCCATTGTACCAGCTCACTAGCTCACCAGCGCGCGCCATCTTCCGCCGCTCCTCTGGATATCGGCGGGCGGCGACGCCTCTTCCGCCGGGAGCGGCAAATGCGCTTTATGCTTCGCCCTGAATACCAATACTGGGGGCTGGCGAAGGCGAAGACGCAGGCGTGAGCACGCCGACGACAAATCCGACAGCGGCGACGCGCGTCTTCGCTTTACTCTGCCGCGTGCGATCGCGCATCAACTCGAGACTGTCGCATACCGCATGCAAAGTACATTCCAACATCCTTTTTTCTTCTTCTTCTTTTCGTTTGCGTCATCCAATTCCAAACCATTATGTTTTGCATTATCATTAAAGTCAAATTTCCATCACTTATGCATCTTTAAATAGATTTAAAATCAAATGCAACTCGAAATTATTGTACTTTAAGATTATTTCCCCATTCTAAAGCACTGAAAAAGACCCTCAAAAATTTACGTTTTTCATGTTAGGTTCATTGAGCTGCCTACTGCTAGGTACTCGAATTCAGCAACCTCAGTAGTCATCAGACATCGTGACAGATCATCGCAAAGAAATTCCAAACTGCATCAGGATCCACTCCAAGTACTATAACAGGTGATAGATGAGGAAACTTGGATTTCTTGGTCGAGCGGCTTGAGCCACACGACACCTCGCTAATTTCAGATGTTCAGATGTTGGATAGCTTATGGGACTTAACTACGGGGTCATCAGTCCCTAAACTTACAAACTACTTATGAACTAGCTAATACTAAGGACGGCACAAATATCCATGCCCTAGGGGGGATTCGAATCCCCGACCGTAGTGGCCGTGCCGCAGTCCCCTCAGCCACCACGACCGGCCACTCGCTAAGAGTCATCAACATTTTCCATTTCGAGTTTCCCGGGTGTGGTTAACAAGCTCTCTCCATCTCTTCCGACCTTGATACAGAATTTGGTCTTGGACAGCACCCCAGTTAAAACCGTTCTTCTCTACGTCTGTTAGAACTGCCTCTATCCATCGTCTCCTTGGTCTTCCTCCCACATTCTGAAATATTTCTTAGCTGTTCTTATGCTATTCATTCTCATTACATGGCGACACCACTGCATTATTCGTATCCCCACGATGTTGTCTCTAGGAACCCTGATACCAGTTGTTTCTCTATGTACCCTATTTCTGATTTTGTCTGTCTTGGTGCTTTGATTCATAGTCCTGAAAAGCCTCATTCCTGTTGTTTGCTTACATGCCATACATAAGGATTGGAGCAAAGGAAGTAGGATACACAAAGTTAACGTCGTTGACTGGGATACCTTTTTTCCGATAGTAGGTTCCGAACTTGCATGTAATTTTTTTTTTCTTTTTTTTTAATATCCTTTTAGGATTTCTTGCCGGATGGTGTTGTTCTTGGAGGAAATACTTCCACGGTACTGAAAGTGAAGAAACGATTCAACTTTTGCTTTAAATTTATTGTTCCAGTTTCTTCTGCACTTCTTTTTCTGTTTTGCTGATTTTCAGGTTAAATTCAGTTTCTTCTGCACTTCTTTTCCCCACATATTACAACACACCAATACGCTCGACTGATTTGCAATTTCCTTAATAGATTTCAGAATTTTGTCCATTACAGTAATAAACAAGAGTTGTGATACAGCACTTCCCTGCTGTCCCACCCTCTTCGTCTCAAACCATTCAGACCAGTCATTTCCTATTTGGACACTACTATTGCATGTTTGATAAGGAGCGTAAAAATTGGCTGATTGAACAATAGAAAAAATTTGTGTGACTAATCAAGGCACACAATGTGGCGATCCTATGCCGGACTGTGGATGTGCCGAATACCCGGTGAACGTCACCAGTCAGCGTTTGTAGTGCCAACAGTAAAATTCGGCGGCGATTTTGTTAGGTGTCGTTGTGATTTTCATGAAGGGGGCTTGCACATCTTGTTGTTTTGCGTGGCACTATCACAGCACAGGAGTACACTGATATTTCAAAAACCTTCTTGCTTGCAATTGCTGAAAAGCAATTCGGGAATGGCGATTGCATGTTTCAACACGATCGACCACCTGTTCATTATGTACGGCCTGTGGCGATGTGTCACACGACAGTCCTGCTGCAGTGACCGAGCAGTCTGCGGCCTACCAGTCCCGGTTTGCACGGTCGCTGCGGTCGGGGGGTTCGAATCCCCCCTCGGGCATGGATGTTTGTGCCGTCTTTGGTGTAACCTAGTTCATAAGTAGTTTGTAAGTTTAGGGACTGATGACCCCGTAGTTAAGTCCCATAAACTGTACATTTTGACAGTCCTGCACAGAGTCCTTACTTGAATCCTATTGATCACCTTTGCGATGTTTTGTAACGCCTCACTGACCTACATTGATAGCGCAGCAGTCCATGATGAATGGGCTGCCATTCTCCAAGAAAACTTTTAGCACCTAATTGAACGTATGCCTGCGAGAGTGGAAGCTGTTATCAAGGCTCAGGGTCGGTCAACACCATATTGAATTCCAGCATTACCGACTTACTTCTCAATCATTTCCAGTAAGGTGTTCGGATACTTTGGATCGCATAGTGTATATTCACCGGTGATACGGATTTTTCCAATATCCTTTTTTTCTCTAGGTACATATGCCAACGTCACAAACATTTTGATTGTTCTATCAGGCTGCTGTGGCTGACAAGGAACACAAGAAGTCGCCGCCTTCGATTTTGATGGGTCTTAAGTATGTTGTTGGAGGGTCTCACCTAAGTATCTTGTTGCAGTGGTAAATCGCTCTTCTCCCTAGTTTTCGATATAGTTTTTTTCATTTATTTTCGACGTGCTTTAGATATACCGGTAACGTGGCATGTATTCCAAGCATAGCAGCGTAGACCAGTGGATTGAACCGCGGTGGAGTGGTCGTGCGTCCTAAAGCGTCATGCTCCGGAGCGCGCGGTTGTTTGCCGTCGGATGTTCGAGTCCTCCCTTGCGCATGGCTGCTTGTGTTGTCCTCAGCATACGTTACTTTTAATTTTATTTCATAAGTAGCAAAAGAACCTCATAAAAATCTTTCGAAAATTATTGTTATTGTCGCAATGCTTTCATGTTATGAGTAATAAATGTACTTTGTAAAGTTTATTGACATCAATGAGGCGGTCTTCAATCAAATTTCATGACATTTTGAGATGTTATTTTAATTAATTAGCTCATTATCATTGATTGGTATGCCAGGACATTTTCTGGATAGTCTTCGTCGGAGAAACACCGGAAATGTAATTCTGACGAGCATCACGGGTTCATGATGGATAATATAGATGTGCATGCACACGGTTTCTTCAATACAGGGAAGAATAATTGTTTCAAAATGTTCAAATGTTTGTGAAGATTATGGGACTTCACTGCGGGGTTATCAGTCCCTAAACTTACAAAGTACTTAGAACTACCTTTTACTAAGTCACCCCCGACGGGAAACGACGTCGCTCATCGGAGCATAGCACCTCAATAATTGATCCACGTTCAAAAATGATACCCTTCCTCTTTTTCCAACAAATCAGATGCGATCCAGGCGTATTCGAGCTAGGAAGCGAAGGCGGGAGCGCTTAACTGGTGCAAAGCCAGAGAGTGTACCTTTATGCAGTCCTTCCATGATTCGAGAGTATTCTGCACTTTATTAACGAAAATATTCAATTGACGATAAAAATATGTATGTCAGGGTTGACAGACCACAATTCGATTGTATGATCTTCAGAGTGCAGATGCTCTCTTCAGAATCACCCACGATCAAGGGAACGTACATGGTCTGATCTGTCTGAGCACCCCATAAGTGATATAAACAAATTTGTTACACATTTGGGTGGATCGCAAATGTTAAAAATTCTTCATAGGGTGTTTTTGTGAATTTACAAGAGTCCGTACGCGATACGATGACATTCTGATATCTCGTCGATTCTCTTCTGTAGCACTGGGCCGAATTTTCCCGAAGGCTCTTGCATGCACAGGAAGACCTGAAACAGTAACTTCCCTGATGCGGTAAGAGAATACTGTGCGGTATCTTGTTCATACTTTTTCTTTTCACGACGACGTATTTTGATCCGCGGCTTGCAAGTGATATATTATAAAATAGCCAGTACTGACAGCTCGTTTGATCGGTATTAATGAAGTAAACCACGTCAAAATTCTTGATTAAAGATCTCGTTTCAACTATAAACCTTCTCGAATTCTCCATTCTTCTGTAGACGCGTATTATTTGCAAGAAACGAATTTCGTAATTTTTCGCTACCGTGTTAAATGCGCGATACGCCCATCATTTGCTACTCGTGGGGAAGTTCTCAGAGAGAAGTGCCAAAGCAGGATTCGGTGCCCATTGCTGTAAATCCCTTTTTGTTACCTGTTTATGCAAATATATTTAAAACTATTATTAAATATTGTTTTTTTCTAACAATATAAATATTTGATGTATATTTCACGAAATTCACCTGTTCGCCATTCCGTCTCATTCCGAGGAATCGCTCGTACGTTTCTTCGTCAATACTTTTACACTTATCTATACGCGTTCCTCCAAGTTTGAAGTCCTCTTTCCATTATTGGAGAGTTCTTTCGTTCTTCATCCGAGCGAATCCCTTTTTACGGAAAATTTTCAAAGTCTGTTTGGAATGCCATAACGACTGCTCGTTAATCTGCTCGTTAATCTGCTGACTGCCGTTCATCAGACTTTTCGGCAACGTAGTAGTCGGCTTCCACTTCCTATAAAATGGTTAGAGTTTTAATTTTCGAATCTGACCGAAAAGTTAAAAAAGTAAATTTTACTGCAAAAAAGTAAAACCTACCTTGGAAGTAAATTTTTGCAATTCATATTTTCGTCGTCGTCAATCAATTCTTCTTCCCAGACAATTTAATTTTCTGCCAATAAGTCTTGAATTGCATTGAAGATAGCTTCTCCGATCACTTTTGAGTTTTCAGAACACGTACTCGCACGAGTACTCGCCACGAGATTGAATCCACGATGTAAACTCGTTAATTCACTCCTTAATTGCTCGGTTGAATGCAACTGTTTTGGAGTGCCTTCTTCTGGTTATCCGAACACTTAACTTCAAAACCTACTTGGCATTTCCATTGCTGTGAAACTTTGGTTTTATTTTTCAAACAAATAATGTTCCCTGTGCTCACGATACAGGAAACTGCACTCATTGGCGACACAAGCAAACTGAAGAACTCTAGGGGATTGCTTACCCTAATGATCATTCACTTCAATAACCGGGCGGAACATAAACATACGTCAAACGTACACAACAGCGGGTACGGGTAGGCCATATGAATACAATATGTTGCCTACCGTAAAACTAAAATAAATAATAAAAAAAAGAAACGATCTCGAAGACTAGGGCGAAGTTGTAGCACTTTAACCAGATACTCAGGAAAGGTCACCCAGCAACATATTTAAGACCTATCAAAATCGAAGGTGGCAACTTCTGGTGTTCTCCATGTGAGTGGTTAAACTGCTTGAGTAGTAAGGAGGAGGCTACGGGTTCGAATCCCGGAAGTAGCACAAATTTTATTGCATCTCCTTCAATTTCTCTAAGACGAAATATGTCTATGGAGATTATTATCTGATATATTACCTGTGCCTGGGGTAAACGGCAGGAATTTCCCCATTTACATTAAATGTAAATGTATTGCTGGGTTGCTATTCCACTATCGGTGAGCCTGGTCAACAATGAAATGTATGACATGCAGTAAAACAATACCTACCAGGTAAGCAGGAGGTACCTGGTTTGATTTCTTGTCGCAGCACAAATATTAATTCATTGCCACTCCTTCCGCGGTGGCCGAGGAGACTGAGGCGCTTCAGTCACGGTCTGCACGGCCACTACGGTCGGGGGTTCGAATCCCCCTCGGGCATGAATATTTGTGCCGTCCTTAGTTGTAAGTATTTCATAAGTAGTTTGTAAGTTTAGGGACTGATGACCCCGTAGTTAAGTCCCATAGAATCTACAAACATTTGAACCACTCCTATTCAAATTCTTGTTTGACGACCGGTTTTGGTACACTGGGGTACCATACGGTAACCTGTGGGGGAAGGAAGTACAATCTGTACAGATGTATAAAATATAACATTCTGAAACGATACAATTTAAAAAATTAACGTAAGATATATTTTATCCCGGAGTATATCTCTGAACCCTTATCAGTATACCCTTCTTTCTCTGAACATGACAGAAAGAACAGCGTTCGACTTCATCTGTCTGTTCATATCTTCCGAACTGTTTAGACGTATCTGTGTCGACCGAAATGTTGGAAGAAACTGAATTCGCGTGGCTGCATGCCCGAAATATTTTGATTACACAATACGCCGCGACAAGCTGAAAATTCACAAAATTACACACATTGTAAGTGCAATTATATCTGAGGGAAAACTTTATTTTCTAAAGGAAGCTCCTTCACGCCATTACTGGGCACGGTGACCATAAGAAAAATTCTACCGCCTCCTCTTCGTTCGTTAGTTATTTTAGTCAAGGATATCACAGAATGCGGGTCTGTTGTAATGTTGTCTGCACCCATTAATACCAAACATCAGGGGCAGTGGCGTCGTAACAGAATGTGCTGGTTGTGTGCCATCGCCTGAATTAAAGGAGGAAATCATTATACTAATCAGTATAAAGCACATTATTATGTCTGTGATGTTGGTTGATAATACCTCAGATTATGTAAGAAAAGTGTTCCTGCACGAGGCTTCATCTACATTGTCTGTGCCAGACTAATTCTTGGCAGTATGCTCACGCTTAACACGAAGCAGTGAGCAGAGTTAGCTACGGCTTCCAGCTGAGCAGTGTCTCAATGCGCATGCGTCAGCCCAGCCACCGGTCGCGTAGCTTGCACACAAGCCGTTGCTTCACAACCAATGCACTGCCTGGTGCTGGCTGGCTGCCTGCGGTGTTGCTTACTTCCTGTGTTTCTTGCATAGGTGAAGACTTGCAGTGGTTCTGAAATGCGTAGCGAACGTGTTGTGTAACATCTATTACACACACATTCATTAAAATCTCAACGGAGAAGAAAAATATAAGTGCAGACCATATCCTACCTCACCAGTATGAAGCCATAATGTTGCCTACAAATACATATACATGATGAATATAAATTCGCGCACTCGAACTTCGCAGCGCGAGTCCTCACATACCAGAAATGAAAAAAAAGTCTCTCGCAAAATTTTGTCCTACGCTTATTTCCGGCAGTAGGGTGTATGTCGCATACGTCAGTGTGTTTCAAAATTACACTATTACAGCAACAAATTTCTAGAGAATATGGGAGGTGTCTTGAGGAACAAAGTGAGCATAGAAACCCATGCCCAGAAACGTCATCCAATGACGCTACATAGCGTCGAAGTTGCTGGAGGGGATGTCTAGCGGCAGGAGCTGGTGCCTGTAACTTGGAAGCTCGGTAGCGTCGTTGAATGGCGTTTCTGGGCATGGATTTCCATGCTCACTTTGTTCCTCAAGACACCTCCCACATTTCCTACGTTTGTTAGTGTATTAGTGTAATTCTGAAACACACTGACTTATGGGACACACACCCATCTCAATTTTCGACGTCCATTTACTGCCGGAAATATGCGCAGGACGAAATTTTATGAGAGACATATGTTATTGCTAGCATGTGAGGAATCGCGCTGCGAAGACCGAGTGCGCGAATTTAGATTCGCCCTGTATACTCCGCAATCCACCTTAAAGTGCATGGCGGACGATACACTGTACCACTGTTCCTTTCCCATTCCATTCCAAAATATAACGAGGGTGAAATAGAATGTGTTTAAGCCTCTGTAATACATCCAATTTTTCTTCTCTTTGTGATCACTACGCCAAATATAAGTAGGTGGCAGGAAGATCGTTCTACACTCAGCTTCAAATTCAGGCCCTCTAAATTTCACCAGAACTTCTCGAAAAGAACGTCGTCTTTCCTCCTGTGATCCCCATTCCAGTTCCCGGAGCATTTCTGTGACACTCGCGCATTGGTCGAACCTACCAGTAACGAATCTAGCTGCTCGCCTCTGAACTGCTTCTTTGTCTTCCTTTTAACTGATGTGCTGCGGGCTCCAAACACTTGAACAATACTCAATACATGGTCTCCTTTACAGATGAAGTACATCTTCCCAAAATTTTCCCAATAAACCGAAGTTCTTACATGTTCGTTCTACTTCATATCGCTCTGCATTGTTACACCTAGATACTTGAACGACGCGGCTGCATTAAGACGCTGACTACGAATGCTGTAGTCGAACATTATGGGTTTGTTTTTCCTCCTCTTGTGCATCACCTTACTTTTTCTACATTTAGAGCTAGATGCCATTCTTCACGACAGCTAGAAATTTCTTGTAAGTCATCCTTCATGCTATTATAGTCAATTAAAGACGACACCCTCCCATATATCAAAGCATAATCAGCAAACTGCCGCAAATTACTAGTTACTGTACCGATCAAATCATTTATATAGAGATAAATTTGTTGCGGTTCTATCACACTTGTCTGGGGCACGACTGAAGACACACAAGTCTCTGACGACCACTCGCCGTCTAGAACAACGTACTGCGTTTATTACTTAAAGCTGTGCGCACTGGAAGCCATGCTGTGGTGCGCGCGGTCGTTCGCCGTCGGGGGTTGAAATCCCCCTCGGGCAGGGGTGTTTGTGTTGTCCTTAAGTTAGTTTACCTTAGTTTAAGTAGTTTGTAAGCTACGGACTAATAACCCAGCAGTTCAGTCCGTTAGATTTACAAATATTTGAACATTTGTATTACTTAAGAAGTCTTTCAGCCAGTCGCACATCTGTGATCCTATTCGATATGCTCGTATTTTCGTAGGGAGTCAGCAGTGTGGCGCCGCGTCAAATGCCTTTTTGAAATCGAAAGAAACACAATCTGCCTGCTGCCCTTCATCCATGACTCGCAAGATGTCACGTGAGATAAGGGTAAGCTGCGTTTCACACGAACGATGTTTCCTAAACCCGTGCTGATTCATAGAATGAAGCTTATCCGTTTCAAGGAAATATATTACGAGTATATTTGAGCTGAGAATATGCTCTAAAATTCTACAGTAAACTGATGTCAACGATATCAGTCTTAATTATGTGGGTTGGTTCTTTTACGTTTCTTATAAATGGGAATCAACTGCGCTTTTTCCACTCACTAGGAACTTTGTGCTCAATTAAAGATTCGCGATAAATGCAAGCTATTTAAGGGGCCAATACCACAGAATACTCTTTGTAAAAGTGAACTGGTATTCCATCCGGACCGGGAAACTTTTTTTGTATTCGGCTTTCTCATTTGCTACTGTAAAGGAATATGAGACGGATTTTGATAAGCAGTTGTACGAGTTTTGCTTTGCAGCTGAGAGGCGACAAACGTATCTTGTTGGTGAATCTGTTCCTTGGTATTTGTGATTGAACTCATTTTTATAGAAGTGAAGAAATATCGTTAGTCTGAAATCAAAACCTTTACTTTTTTTAAACTGTAGATTTTTAGCATGTCCATCTATAACTGATGTTGTTTACAGTTCTCAACGAAAGGTAGAAACAGAATGATAAAGCAATGAAGAGTTGGGAATTGCTCAATAGATTAAATTATGCAGTTTAACGAAAAGGTTTCGACACTTTGAAGGAGAGGAGGAAAATTCAGCAGGGGCAAATACAGGTTATGGCACGGAACTTCTACTATACAATAGATTAAATTATGCAGTTTAACGAAAAGGTTTCGACACTTTGAAGGAGAGGAGGAAAATTCAGCAGGGGCAAATACAGGTTATGGCACGGAACTTCTTCTTGCAAATGCCGACCATGATCCTCCTTGGAGCAAACATTTAGTATTGTCTACGGTTTTGCACATCAAATCGAGAAGCATCGAAAATGGCATGATAAACACAGTGTCTGATATTTTCAGAGATGAAATCTGTAATGAAAGTAAGAACATGGATTAGTGGGTTTACGATAAAATATGTTTCTTTTTTATACAATAATTTAATCCCGTATTTCCAATATACTCGTTTAGCGTATTTAGACAAATGATAAATAACTATTTGTCTAATGTCGCAAAACTTTGGCGACTTTGCAGGTTTGGTCGATTTCGTTTATTTTATTTATTTCAAATATATTGAGACGTGCCGTGCTATCGCAATGAGTGCACACCGACCATGCATCAACGCCAGACCAACATTTAGCAGGCGCCGTCTGCGCCAGCACCAGCCACGCATTCCTCCATTCCCGGCACTCAGTTAGCAATAGGAAGAGTTGGCCGAGTGGTACCCTCAGTTTGGAGCTCATTACATCACATGCCGTACAAGGTACTCTACAACTAAATTACTTCCTCTCCTTTGCGTTACTCCAATTGTAGGCGCACGCAGATATTGCTTCCGACTTCGCATTCCGGGCTGCTTGAATTTGATGCCCTCACTAAATACTATGAGTATGAAGTAGTAGTAGCCGCCTGAAGTGATGCCATTAGTGGGTCACAGAACTTCAAGACTTAACAAGACATTGCCATTTTCAGTGAGTTTGTGAACAGTATTATGCAGACGCAATGATCCATGACATCGTACATCTTATAAAATAGGCAGTATGTGTGTATGTATGTATGTTCCACATCTCCTCCTAAACTAGGGAACAGATTTCAACAAAACCTCGTACACATAATCCTTAATATCAGGCACCAATCGCTATTGGGGTAAGAATCACCTACGACACATATATAAGGACATATGACGTCATAAACAATGAGATGCGCGGAAAACTGTTGCGTCAAACGACAATGCTGCATATTTCGTCCTAAACCACTGGACCGATTTCAACCAGATTAGACACACATATTCCTTACCGTTTTACAATTGTACGACATATCTAAACTAATAATAAATCTGTAAATGTAGGCCTGTCGCTGTTCACTTCAATCTTCAAAACCACTGGACGAATTTTCGTGCGGCTTTCACAGGAAATATGATCGAAGATGTGTTCAGGATCTAGGAATGATATCATCAAAATAGAATCACGAACTGTTTTCATAAATCATCGTCTCTGTCTGTGCATCTATTAGAAACCACTTCTCCAAAACTACTTCACGAATTTGCATGAGGTTTTCACAGGTAACTTCAGCGTACTTCGGGACAACGTATAGACTTCGTTTCAATTTCAGGGGTGTTTCACAGAAATCGTGATGGTTTACAGAAACGCTGCATTTCACAAAATCGGACCAGCAAAAGTAAGATATCACAATTTAAACATCTCTCTCAAAGCATTCGCATGTGTCTATTTGTAGAGAGTAATCTCCAAAAGTACAAAGTGAACATTCATGTCGGTATCACAGATAAATAGAGAATATCCTGGAGCAACATATAGGCTTCATTTGATCCAAATCAGATCAGGAACGTAAAATATATCGTAATTTGCAGTTTTAGGTGTATTTCCAGCTTGCAAATAACTAATAGCACTGCGGGTGTTTGTGTGAAGTTGGGGGCAGCGATCGGATTATTACCTCTTTGAAAATACAACTTACTCTTCGACTTTTCAAATTTACCATATTTCTGAAAATCGTTTTCTTTGTTGCTATGTTGTACGAAACATGATTCAACACAATGAATATATGTAAAACCTGATACACTCCTCGCCATGTTTAATCCATTTATTTACATACTGATATCACAGTATAACGAATATGTATAACTGCTAAGGAAGATTAACTCTCACTCTTGGAGTGGCAACAGCGCATCTAACAGAAAGAGAACCAACCATAAGAATAATTGCTTTCAGTGATGGTTCTGCTTCATTGAGGAAATACTTTCAAAGTAGCCTGTTATAAAAATAAGCAAGTTCTAGGGCAGTTGAGATATGCAAATGAAAGTTAAAACGCTCACTGCTGCTCTAAATTACGTTATTAGTGGCCACAGTACATGCACAACAGAAATTTTTCTAACTTTCATCTCCTTAAGGGAGCAGCCAATGTTTTGACAAACACAAAATCAATGTTAAAAGATAAATGAATAGATAATGAAACATGGGTTGGGGAGCATGAAATCATAAAGCAGAGGTCTGATACTTTAAAATCATAATCTATTCAGAAAAATGAACAAGAAATAAATGTGGGAGACCAAATTAAGCACATTCCTTGTACAAATGTGAATTAAATCATAAAATTATTTCCTGTAATGAAATTGTTGCTGCCTTTTTTTTCAATATGGAGGTAACATGAGAGGAAATTTGCAAATACACAATGGGTAGCTGAAAGTAGATTCATTCATTCACAGACACGTGCAGAATGCTAGCAGTACATTACTCTGCAGGAACACTCGATAATAGTGGTGAAATGAAGTGTTGGCAGCACCTTGATGAGATGGCAGGTAACTTAATCACAAACATTAAGTGTACTGTGCACTAAACGAACTCATGTACAGGGAGGCAGCGGTTATCTATTCTTAAGTACCACGTGGTGTGTAACCAGGCCTCATTTCAGGCATTTACAAATAGAAATTGATTTAGAATAAGCAAGTAAAGCACACACGAGAATCCATGTAGAAGAAAACCGGTATTAACAAAAGCATGGCTGAAGGCCAAAGTAACAACCGTTACAAAAGCACATGATGCAATCGGTCTTAAAAGACAGGAAAGATGGAATCAAATCAGAAAATCATTGAAATACTTAGCATACTCGCGGATACAGTAACTGTTCTGCCAGTGTCTAACAACGCCTGCATGCTGGCTACACGCAACCAGCAAAACACTGCAGATGAGCGGAATGGCAGACCTCACTGTGACAGGCGACGAGGCTGCCAGTCAACCTGTAAGCAAATATTGCTGGGCCACCACGACGATAACAACAACTGGCCGTTAATTCTAGATCTTTGTTTTCCAGATGTCGCCAGTGAATAACGAAGTTTCTAGCACGTCTAAGCTAGCTCACACCAGTTCTTCCTGGCCTACAGATGGGTTAGGACTCGCCTCCTGAAGCCCGAAGAAGAAGATCCCTGTGCCGGAACGGAAGATACAGTTCGCCCCGACTGACAGTTACTCGCTTCGTTCACTTTAGGCCTACCATTGGACTGTCCAGGACTGTACGGACTTTGCCATAGGGCCATACTTACTAATGTTAGTGAAGTCTACTGACGGCCTAGAACAGATGAGTGTTATGTTGTTTTTGTGGGCATAAGTAGCACAGATTGTAGTTCTTTTTCGAGAAATAAAGTTTTGTGTTGCACAAGCAATCACAACTCGAGTGGCGACGAGTACAGTGCTAAACTGTGGCGTACAGCATGCTGAACAAAGAAGTAAATCCTGCCTTACGGCACCTGCTAACTGAATTTTTTCAACAATTTGCGGCCATTCAACAGCAGTTTCTAAAACAGTCCCAGAAGTTGCAGCAACGGTGATGGAACTCAGGCACCAGCACCAGTCTCCGTTGCCAATGTTTCCTGCTTTTTTTGAGGAGGTAGAAGACTGGAATTCCTATGAACGCAGGATCCGTCAACATTTCCAGATTCACCAAGTCTCCCAGGATACGGATCGACGAGAGTATTTTCTCGCCTGGAACAATTCTCAGTTGTATGTTCTTCTCACAAAACTCCAGCCGAAGGACCCAGAGTCACTTACATTGTCCCGAATCTGTGAAGTACTGACGGCATCTTAGTGGCACGAGTGGAATTCCCAGTGTCCCAAGAAATGTGGCCGGATGTACAGCCAGGGGGCGGCAGAGCTTCTAGGACTTAGCCGCAAATGCCAGTTTGTTGCTGTCCAGTCAAAGGAATCCTATGCCAATGAAATAGTGCGAGATCATCTAATTCAAGCCGCTGCAGACGATGTTTTTCGCCAAGATGCGTTGAATCTGGAAGATCCGACTTTAGAACGATCAATAGATTTGGCCTTCAAATTTGAAATCTCAGCAGCGGCAGACCTTCGGTTGGAGCCTTGGGCTGATGTCGCCGCTCTTCATGACACGGATGGTCTCCAGGAACCCCTGGCGGTCGTCGCAGAAACAGAAGTAGCAGCTGTCCATGATCGGAAGTGCCATAGATCGCCATGACGTGGACGTAAGGGCTCTCCCTCGAGGCCACCCTCGCCGCCTTCCTCTTCCACTCCTTGGACGCTGTCTCGGCAGCGATCGAGACTTCAACTGTTGCGCCTGCCTACCTGCCAAGCACGCTTTTCCAAACATGACACGGATGACTGCCTGACCGTTGGGCAACCTGCGCTGCTTCCGGCAAATCTGGTCATCTCACATCAGTCTGTCGGGTCCCGGCTTCCAGGTTCCAGCAGCAACAGCAGCAGCAGCAGACCCTCCAACCAAATCGATATCAACCAGGTGCAACAATCTTCACCCAATAAACCTTTCTTTAGGTTCACATCATGGGACATCCGTTACGCCTCCAAGTGGACACAGGGACAGCAGCATCCCTTATTAATTATTCTTCCTATGCAGCCATCGGCGCGCCCCAGCTGACCCTGTCTCTGAAGTGCCTTCTCACATACAACCATCAAGAAATTTCAGTTCTCGGACAATTCAGGGCGCCAGTCAGCTACAATTCAGTCTGCCATGAGATAACATTTTTTGTTGTTAACGATACGACCACTGCTAACTTATTTCGTCTTGATGCCTTTCGGATTCACCATTTCCGACAATGTCAATCTGGTCCTTTCCGAGGTGCCATTCCTGGCGATTAACGATCTCTTCTCACCTGGGGTTGGATGCGCCAAAGGCTTCCAGGCTTGCATCGTCTTGAAGTCGTCACCTCAGCCCCAGTACGTCAGGGCACGACAGGTGCCAGTAGCCCTTCAGCAACCCTTATGTGAGGAACTTGACCGCCTGCAGCATGAAGGAGTCGTCTCCCCGGCGTGGTGCAGTCACTGGGCCCTGCCTCTAGTCATCCTGAAGACGCCAAATGGTGTCCTCCGCCTTTGTGGCGATTTCAAGGCCACCCTAAACTCACAGATTCATGTGGACGATTACCCCCTGCCATGGGCAGATGACATGTTCGCAAAACTCGCAGGTGGCCAGTTCTTTTCCAATGTGGATCTCGCAGAAGCCTACTTGCAACTACCTTTGGACGAGCCCTCCAAGAAATTAGCTGAGATCAACACACCGCTGGGCTTATTCCCTCTCAATCGGTTGATGTTCGGGATCGTCAGTGCACCAGCGATTTTTCAACGCTACCTGGAACAGCTGCTCCATGATGTGCCTGGATGCATAAATTATCTGGATGACATTGTGATCACCGGGCGAACCCCTGACGAACAGCTGGCAAACCTCCACTCCTCTTTCCTTCGCCTCAGGGACGCTGGTTTGAAATGCAAACATGATAAATGTTATGTCTTTCAACCATCCATTTCCTACCTGGGACATGTAATTTCCAGCTCAGGTATCTCCCCGTCCTTTTCCTATGTGGCAGCTGTCTCGGCTCTTCCCTGCTCGTCGGATGTCCATCAGCTACAGTCCTTTTTGGGCAAGGTGGCCTATTACAGAAAATTTCTCCCAAATGCTGCCCACATATGAGAACCTTTATACCATCTCTGCACAAAAAACATCCCATACCACTGGACCACGGGTTGTGAGAGGGCCTACCAATCCTTGGAAGATGCTCTTCTATCAGCCGAATGCCTCATGCCATCCCTTCCATCGGTCCTTGCCATAGATGCATCGGAGTATGGCATAGGTGCGGTGTTATCCCATCACTTGCCGGACGGTTCTGACAGGCCGATATCATATGTGTCCAAGACTTTGAATGATGCGCAGAGAAGATATTAACAGATAGAAAAAGAGGCATTAACCATTGCCTTTGCGTGCACAAAAGTTTTTCCTTTCCTATATGGAATGTCGTTGCACCTCATTAGCGACCATAAACCCCTACAGGCCCTCTTTGCCCCGTCGGCTCAGCTACCCATCAAGACATCCCACTGTTTGCAACGGTGGGCGCTCTTTCTCTCACGATTCCGATACACACTGCATTTTCGGCCGACGGCTCAATATGTGAATGCAGATGCTCTATCCTGCCTTCCCTGTGGGCCAGACCCCACGTTTGATTCATCATATTTATTAACATTTCCAATAGATGAGGCTGTAGACAATGCCATTCAGTCCTTCCCTATCACCTCCAGCCAAGATGCAGACGCTACTTTGGCAGATCCAATCCTGTGCATTGTCCGCCAAAATAGCCAGAAAGGGTGGCCCTCCCTTCCACCCCCTCGATCCCAGGCCCCCTCCGTTTTTTCCATTCCATTTGGCAACAACTTTTGGTTGTCGATGGGGTGCTGCTCCGAGCTGTAGATGATACTTCATCCAGAGTAGTAGTTCCAGCCACCCTGCAGCCAGAAATCCTGCATGTGCTCCATGAAGGCCACTGGGGCACTGCACGCATGAAAGCTCTGGTCAGGCGCCATGTCTTCTGGATTGGGATGTCTACGGATATTGGAAACATGGTCCACCGCTGCATCTGCTGTGCCTCCAACCTGCCCAAACCCCAGCAGTCGTTTCAAAGATGGCCCACAGCTTAGCACCCCTGCGAGTGTATTCATGTCAACTTCGCAGGGCCCTTCCTAAACAGCTACTGGCTGGTGGTGATGAATGCATACTCTCATTTTCCCTATATAGCACACTGCCCATTCATGTCCACGCAGGCCATAGTTGTGGCTCTGGCGAAAATCTTCACAATAGAAGGACTCCCACAGACGTTGGTCTCAGACAATGGTCCGCAGTTTTTCAGTCTTCAGTCAAATGGAGAAGCTGAAAGACTGGTGAGGACCTTCAAGACCAAGATGCTAAAATACATCACTGAAAAATCTCCAGAGGATGCACTGATATTATTCTTAAGTACATGTAGGGCCACTCCAATCAGCGACAAAAGCCCCTCTGAGCTCCTCCCAGGCCGGCAGCCACGTAACTTAGTGCATCTCCTTCATCCGAGCCTCCGCCCTCGCCTTTCCTCCACCTTGATATTTCATTCCTGGCACCCCATTTTGGGCCGAGGTTTCGGGCCCCGGTTCCGTTGGTTGCTGGCTAACGTCATCCGCTCCCATGGCCTGATGTTGTTCGACGTCCGCATCGACATTCGCATAGTCTCACGCCATCGCAACCAACTCTGTCTACGTTTCCCAGACCAAACATCCCCACCGTCTCTGGCTCCTCTGTCCCAGTCTGTGTTACAGCCGTTGGATCCTCCCATCCTTCCATCTAATCGATGCTTCCCACATGTTCCAGAGCGCCCAACAGCAGCTGAGGCACAGGCGCCGGCTCCAGTCGATACTCCAGAGCCACGTGTCCTCGCAGAACCATCTTCAGCGCCACCAGTGACGAAGATGTTCCTATGCCCCTAGCGCCTACGGTTCCTGCGTCACAGCCACCACCTCTCCGCCGCTCCTTCCGGCTGACGCAGCGGCCCGTACAATCCAGCAGCCTCCAGGAAGACCTGAAAGCTGACCGAGATACTGAACCTGGCTTCATTGGTTGCTCGCAGCCACCCGCAGGAGGGGAGGTGTGTTCCGCCAACAACGACTGCAAGCTGGCTACACACAACCAGCGAAACACAGGGGATGAGCGGGACGGCAGACCTCGCTGAAACAGGCGCCGAGGCTGCCAGTCAACCTATAAGCAAACATTGCCGGGCCACCAAGACGACAAAAACAACAACTGTCCGTTAATTCTAGATCTTTGTTTTCCAGAGGTTGCCAGTCAAAAAGGAAATTTCCAGCATGTCTAAGCCGGCTATATCAGCTCGACCAGGTACAGTTCACACTAGTCCTTCCTGGCCTACAGATGGGTTAGGACTCGCCTCCTGAAGATCGAAGAAGAAGATCCCTGGGCCGTGACTAACAGATACTCACCTCGTTCACTTTAGGCCTACAGTTGGACTGTCCAGGACTGTATGGACTTTGTCATACTACCTTACTTACTAATGTTAGTGAAATCTTCTGACGGCCTGCAACAGAAGAGTGTTGTATTGTTTTTGTGTGCAGAAGTAGCACCGATTGTAGATATTTCTCGAGAAATAAAGTGTTGTGTTTTACAAGCAATCACAACAGTAACGATGCGAAAAGTCAGTCAAAGACAGCAAGGAGACACAAAGTTTACATAAAGGCTGAAGGCCACACACATGTGTTCTAACTTCAGCAAAACCGGACACACAATCATCACTGGAATGAAAATGCAAATAATAAATTTTTCACTGTACTCGAATTCTGTAAATTAAGAAACACTTTGCCTCTCATAGCGAAAGAATTAATCAAGAAAACTATCACTGGAAAACCAAGACTGCCTTATCACAAAGAAAGCCAAGTCTTAACAGCATGGTTCCCCTCAGCATGATTCGGTGGAGTATTTGCTTCCACAGTCGTCGGAGCCAGAATGAAGAGTGAAGAGTGTAGCTCTAAGGCCACGGAAAAACATTCCCCTGCTAAAAGCGACGCAGTGTGCGTTCAGAGACTAGTGTTTACCAATCCTTGCTACCTGGCAAAGACAGTTCCCTCTACAACCGCTCCCTGAGAGGTCTTCTGTCACCTTTTTTGTCCAAGATTATGTTGGTACGACGCCAAGAACACGGCCACCTCACCACCTTGCCAAGTAAGCAGACGACAAACGACGCCATGTGTTCTTAACGAAAAACGAGGCCTAAAGCGGGCGGCGGTGACTGTAAGCCATTGCGCGGCAGTCAGTCAATATTAAGGGTACACATTCACATGAACACACAAGTTCAGTCACACGGGTGGAAATATATATAAATGTGGGGCAAACATATATACATATGGGACATTGATCATTAATAAATTTCGGACAAGGACTTTTACTTACATTTGACATCTTTGCTAGGACAATTGAGTTTTTTGACATAGCGATCCAACATGGATTCTATTTTTACTGACTGAGGTCTGGAACCCTAAAAAGCCATGATACACAGAGGCTCTCCTTGAACAACCGTTGCAAAGGACGGGCGCTAGTATTTACATACAATGTGCTGTACAGTCGCATCTGTGAACATATTTACAGATATTCAGATGTGACAAATTATAGAGCATCAGGATTCGTGTGACGGTGCTACAGAAAATTTCGAGGGTAGTCCCTGTATGCAAGAATATGAACAGTGACAAATATGAGCAGCCGAGTGCATAGTACACAGTGCACAGTAGACAGCCATGCGCTGTTCCGACTCACAGCATATGAAATCTGGCCGCTGTTACTTTTCCAAGCATAACAGGCAGAACTGCCCATTGCGGAATGCAACTTGCTTTTCTTGTGGGAATTCTGGACATGTTTTTTTAAACCATGAGCAACTAGTTGTTCTGTACGGATTTTTTTCTCATAGCCTAGCGCGAAGCTTAGTGATGTACACAGACAGCACATGCCTTCATTCCTCTCCAGTGCAGTGCAAAGACAATCTAATAAACTTTTTGTGACATTAGATATTTCTGAATGCCGAGTGCGTCTTCATTTGGACACTGGCACATCGTAACTTAGCTCATTCCTGCCACTTATGAACTGATAGGCTCACCACGATTGACAAAATCTAGAATGCAACTTACTGCTTATAACAGTGAAACATGGAACGTGTTACTTGCCTCATGCAACACTGAAGGACAATGCGCAGCCTAAACCTTCTGAATCAAAATTTGATGCCATCAGAGTGTCGTGAAGTTACATTGACGTGCAGGACAGTGAAATGTTACAGCGTTTTGCCCTGGCCTAGACTATCGGAAGACTGCACAGACCACAACAGTGAACTGTGACTTGAAACTTTTGTTGCATTGTATTTAGATTGATTGACCTCGTTCTCCGATTTCTTTCGTGCGCCATTATTTTCCTAAACAGCATTGTCTCTCTATTCAGGATAGTTTGATTTTAGTGCAGAATGACTGTGGCCAGTCACCTGTAATTATTCCAAAAGTATTGTAAAACGATGTGATTGCTGCATCAAGGACATTAGGGAATAGTGCGTACTAAAAAGTTTACACTGACACTGCACTTGGCCTGGAATGGACGCCCACATTGAACAAGTTATGTCACAATCTTGGCGTTGAAAATAAGTCCTTGCCGCCACTAAAGTTATCACCTTGGCCAGAGTATCAGTCCCCTGGCTACGAGTGCATGTTGACCACTCGTTGGCTTATTGTAGTAGACTCTTTCAGCTAGTACACACTTGTTGTGTCCAGTGTCTATGTCCTCGACTAAATCCTATAGCTCCATTCAGGCCTTGCAATCCATATGTTGTTCAGAAGGCTTGCCAGAAGTATTGGTTTTGGACAATGGATCACAGTTTAGTGCTAGGGATTTTGGACAATTCTGTACATGAAAAGACATCACTCATCTCAGTATTGCACCGTTTCATCCACAATCTAATAGAGTAGCTAAACATTTCGTGCAAACATTTAAGCAACCGATTTTAAACTTACTTGTCTCTCACACATGGAAGCAAGCCCCGCTATTGTTCAAATGTTTGTATAGCTTATGGGACTTAACTACAGGGTCATCAGTCCCTAAACTTACAAACTACCTATGGGCTAGCTAACACCAACGTCGGCACAAATAGCATGCCCGAGGAGTGGGGGGATTGGAACCCTCGACCGTGGTGGCCGTGCAGACCGTGACTGGCGCGCCGCAGTCCCCTCGGCCACCGCGGCCGGCTTTGCTATTGTTCCTGTCGATGTCTTGTTCTCCACCCCATGATGGTCCGTCGCCTGCATAGCTTCCACATGGCCGATGGCACCATATAGTGTTCCAGTTGCTGCACACGCCATATCACACAGCGTTTGGGTGCTAGTATTTTTTTTTTTTTTTTTTAAGACACTTTTTAGTTACTGCGCTGTCACCAGAATTAAATACGTGCTTGTCGATTGCGGGATTCTCCCGCAGAATGTCTGTCTGTCACGGACATCTGACGACCGGCCCGATCGACCCCGGGTGCGACTTTGGCATCGTGGAGTTCGGTGCCTCGCCGTCAACGACTTCGTCAACGAATTCGATCTCGCGGGCGCCCAAAGCCCCTTTTACACAAGTGACTTTCTCGTCTCTGTAGAGTACTCGAACCGAGTGTGTCAACTGCAGCGCCCCTGGTGGTTCCTTTTTTCATTTCTGTTTTATTTTATTTTGCTTGAGTGAACGTTTGCGTTTGTACGATATCTTCGCAATTTGTATGTGTGCTTTCTGCTGTGCGGTCTTTGCGCTGTGGTTGTCGTCGTAATACTTCGTGTGTTGATTTGCATTCTAATCACAACCTTTTATCCATCACGACGATATGGATGAAAATCGTGTGGTATTGGCTGCAGCAACAGTAGTAATCACCGTCGCTTTGCAGGAAGGCAAAAGGAAAGAGCGCAGAGGCAGGAAGAGAAGCGTTTTGATGCGATCGTGGATAGTAAATATCTGCTGCAGATCACCTACTGTTTTCACTCTGGCAATTTTGTTTTTAACTCCGCTCCGTAAAGTAAACACAGTGTGCCAAATTTAGTTTTACAATCTTCAGCTGTAACTTTAGGGAAAACTGCTGATGCTTTGTTTTTCACTTTCCCTGAATTCTAGAAAATATATGTTTTCAATGAATATCTGCAGTCACCGTAACACAAAAAGATCACAAATAATGCTAGAGGAGGTTAAAATTTTCTTATTGGGATAGAAATGGTGTTCTGTATCTACGATAACTCTCTCCTCTTCATTAGCCGAAATAAGAGCTTTAACGCTTCCTTTCGTCCAATCCATTTCTACAAAAACTGAAAAGTAATCCACAATCAACATGCTTTTCATAATTTCGATGGAAAACGTGAAATAAAAATTCCAGTGACGGCATTACGTACTTACCACTTGCCTTCGTTATTCTCAAAACAGTAGCTCGCGTGTTCTGCCGGACCATTCAGCCGCTGCTTCAGCGCATGCGCAGTGTTAACCATACTCTGAAATTTAGAACTCCACACTCGTCACAACCGAAAGATTATTGACGTCATAGTCGCACTGGCGCCGTGATTGTCTCCTGATTTACAAGACGGCAGAAAAGCCGTCCGCGCTTCGAGTAGTCGATTTTCGCAAAAAAGTGTATCTTGTAAAAGGAGCTTAAGGAGCTATAGTAGTTCAACTTCCCAGCGCTGGTAACAGCGCCACCAGCGATCACTCCACCCCTGTCAGCACCGTATTGGTCGAGGACGTCGAGAAGAATGTCCGTTAAGAAGACTCAGGAAGCAGACGTGCGTTTTTCGAGGAGTTTTCATGCTAATGTTCCCCTAGCAGGTCAGGACGGATGTCAGCATCGTGGCCCTCAGTTCGTCATCAGTCCCAGTGGCGGTTCCTGGCTCCCCAAGACGCTCAGTTTTCGGCCTCCATACCCATTGTTGTACCCTACACGACAACGGCGTGGCAGTTTGAGGTGGATGAGAAGCGTGCATTCCTATAGCGTCGACTGCACACCAACTGGCGCAGCAACACCAGAACGTCGTTTAACAGGCGCCACAGCGTGGACAAATTGTGATAAAACGAGCAGCCACTCCAAGCTGGCACGAAGACGAGTGCCCACTACAGTGTTGATGTAACCAGATGCAGAATGCTTGTCGGTCCATACAGTAGCAAGATGAAGTAGTAATATTTCTATATGTAGAATTGTAACTTCTTTAGAATTCTTCCTCTGTAAGTTAGGAGAAATATTTGCTCTTGTTCTATAAATAAATTGTTCTATTAATCAGTATGGGGGTTCTAGTAATGTTCTGCATCCGCATCTTTATTTGTATGCTGGCTGAGTTTACATCCCCCAGTAGTCGACACATGACGTGGCGACGAGAATACATTTCAAGACATGTACTCGACACATATTAGCCAATTATTGTTTATTAGATCCTCGCGGATCAACTGTTGAGAAAACTGTTCATTTTGTTTTATTATGTGTTCAAATGTTCAATTTTGTTTTTTAAACATAAGGGCTAAAACTTGTAAGGTCTTTGTTTCCCACACTAACAAACTACTTAATCTAACTTAGGCTAAGGACATGACACACAGCAATGCCCAAAGGCAGACATAAACCTCCGTTGGAAGTGGTCACGTAATCCGCAGCATGGCGCGTTAGACAACGGGGCAAATACGGCGTGGCTTTTGGGAAGCTCCAGGTCCCATGCCGTTATACGCAAAACCTTTACCTGAGTGATGAATCAGGATAGGTAGAAAATTGAAATGCAAACTGAACACGGAAGAGAGCACACATTAATAATTATATTAAATGAACGCAGTGATTTTTCGATAATTAAATGAACGCAGTGATTTTTCGATACTGGTATATATAAAGCGCAATGAGCTTAAACAAGACCCGCATGTCAGGGCTTTTAGTGCACAAATGCGGATCGTCACTATACATACATTAAATATATGTATAGTGACGATCCGCATTTGTGCACTAAAAGCCCTGAAATGCGGTTTTCTTGTTTAAAAGGTGACAGCGTAGTGGAGGGTAGGCGGATTACTCATAGCAAAATTCCTGTAGTAGTCTGTGTTAAAGCTGCAACTTACTTAGATTGAAGTCAACTGATAGGTATTCCTGCTTAAAGGAACCACTTTCATCAAATGCCACGTATGCAAGTAATGGAGGAATCAGCATATTCAAAACAAAATATACAAGGTATTACAGACAAAATTAGTGAAATGGTTATAGATGTTGACTCTGACGTTATTCCCATTTCAGACCACTGGTACAATTCGGAAGCTTCCTTTACCGGGTTACAATTTAGCAGCTTATTTTTCCAGGATTTCTTAGCAGTGTGGAGGAATGTACATGAAATACGTTATTTAGTTCGATGTTTCTAAACACTGCACTGAAAACATATTGGAGTATTATGCAGGAGTGCTCGTTTGCAGTGGGACTAAACTTATATTCTTGTTATTTATGGGTCCTCTGAATCTATTATAAAACATTTCTGCTCAAGAAGGAGAGGGTTCTATGTTCACTTTACAACAAGTACAAAAATTTTGTTGTATGTGGTGATTAGTGATGCTTTTACATATTTCTTACCTCCTGTTGCGAACAGTATTCTAGCCAAAGAGACTACAGCGGAACAGCAGCACAACCATAGAAAGTCTTTGCTGTTTTTTATTTATTATTAGAGGATCATTCCGTAAGCTGAATATCGAATGGCCTTCAGAGTATGATACACCAATTTTAACATTAAAATTATACACCATTAGGAAAGCCAATCATATTACAAAAGAGGCAGTTTCAAAAGCAATTACATAACAAGATTTGCAGGGTTTTTATAGTCCTGATTTTATTATAAGGCTGTTTGAAAGCTGCTCGAAACGAAGTACTACCACTAGTAGGCCGCCTGGGAAGCTGACAAGAGGAATAACAATATCGAGCAGAACAAAGAGGGAATTATATAAAAATGTTAGACGCAGTCACAATCAAGCTGCACTACTAGCCCATTTCAAACAATATTGTAAGTTTATGAAAAAGTTATGAAGGCAAGTATGTAGCATGCAAAAAGAGTAGGTAATTTTCGGTATAAAATTGAAACCATATGTTCAGCGGCATAATATAGAGAACGTAAAGTCGGTGCGTAATGTATATTTTTCTATTACTGATGTAAGATATATATAATTTAATAATCACATTCCGAATATAGGAGGTGAATTAAACAAAAACATAGCTCCTTTAGGTAACCATGTAACTTTCTTAAAAAATAGCACTCCGAATCTCTCCCCTGAAATAGTCCCCCTTGATACTGATAAGGGAGAGATTAATTCAACAATTAAATCACTAAACAGTAAGAACTCTTACGGATATGATGCGATATTTAGCAGACTATGTAAATATAGATCTGCCTGTCTCACACCAGTCCTTTGCCATATTTGTAATTTTTCCTTACGAAATTTTAAGTTTCCTGACAGATTGAAGTATTCAGTAGTGAAACCACTTGATAAGAAAGGAGAGAGGGATCATGCACAGAACTTTACAAACTTTACATCCATTTCTATGGCATAAGCTTTCGCTAAAGTTACTGAAAAGTTTGTACCGTTAAGGATACTTTATTGATCACTTCAGTTCCTATAATTTGCTGTCAAATTTACAATTTAGTTTCAGAAATGTTTTAACAATCGAAAATGGAAAATTATCTTTTCTCTGGCTCGCAGTTGATGGATTAAATAAAAAACTGCGAACGCTAAGTGTATTCTTTGATTGAAGAAAAGCGTTTCATTGTGTTAATCACAAAATATTGTGTAAGGAAAAAAGTTCACAATTGGTTCACCTATTACTGTACTAATAGCAGCAGAATGAAAATGGGTATGATATGCACTCAGAAGGGGCCGGGGGGGGGGGGGGGTAGGACACAATTAAGTGGGGGATAACACAAAGTTCTATTATGTGACCGCGGTTTTGTTTCCCATTTATATAATTGACAGGATTTCTAGTATAGCAGATAACTCAAAGATATTTTTTTCTAATGACACCAGCTTGGTAATGAAGGATGTTGTCAATATTGACGCATTATCAAATAATGCAGTTAAATGAAGTTCATGGCTTGTAGAAAGTAAATTGATGCTAAATCACGTTAAGACTCGCTTTAACAGTTTCTAATACATCATTAAACAGAAACTGACGTTCTGATGAAACATAATGGGCGCATGATAAGTGTGACTGAACAGTTAATATTTCTAGGCGTTCATATACCTTCCAGCAATATGTGATGTAAGTTCGAGAACCTCTTGTTGACTCCTGTTTAGTAGCCAGGAAATGCTGACGTTTCCTTTCGATGCAAATTTTCATTAATGTCGTATGTTAAGATTACCTGACATCGTCTGGTGTGGAGGCGATCAATTCGTTTTATAGTTTCCAAATGATAAGCCAAGATCGCAAACTACCAATTTATTAAGTGACGACCGGTTTCGGTGGACTATGTCACCATCAACTGGTCATATATAATCTGATCATCTTGTTAAAAAATTAGATATAAAATAAAAAGTGCAAATACTGAGTATTTTGTCAGCTGTCATGTTTGTAACTTAAGTATTTTTTTTATATAGTGACAAGTGCAATGTTGCACTTCTTATTTTATATCCAATTTTTTAACAAGATGACCAGATTATATATATGACCAGATGATGGTGACATAGTGCACCGAAACCGGTCGTCACTTAATAAATTGTTAGTTTGCGACCTTGGCTTATCATTTGGAAACTATAATGTCGTATGTTATTTATATCTGGTTATTCCCAAGACGTAACAGCTCTTTCTCAGTTCATACTAGACAGAAATTTAATGTGCATTTGTGTCACCCCTCCTTGACGCTTATGCAGAAAGATATGCAGTACTCTGTCCCATTTACGTTTAATAAGCTGCCACAAGAATTCATAAACTTCAGTTGTAGTCCGGTTACAGGGCTAAACCGTAGTTTCCTTGTGGTTCACTCTTTCTATTCTGTCGAGGAACTGCTGCGAGATATTTAAAAATGTTGCTAATTTCTGTGTTACGTTTTGTTCTTTTTCATTACACTTAGGCCTGCCATATGTCTATTATTGCTCTTCTGTTGCCCATAGACTTCCTCCTCAATTCGTTTCTGGCGATCATGAGAAATATAAGTAAATAAAAAGACGAATACTGTAAACAGGTTCAAAAGCTACCGTACATATTCAGGTTCGGATAGGACTGGGTAGCGTGGAGATTTCCGTTAAACCTATGTGTGCACTGAAGACTACAACAACAACAACATGGCCATCGACAATCCAGAGCTCTCACTTAATATATGCCGTCGTCGGCAAGCTTACCATACTAGCAAAATTCTCTACCGACGTTAATTACTGCCATTCTAACCGTTGCTTTTCAGAGCTATACATAAAAGCTTATGGGACTTAACTGCGGGGTCCTCAAACTTACAAATAACTTACAAATTATTTTTCAATAGAAATAGATTGGGTGGCCAGTACTTACCTTTGTCCTGTACCGCCAATAGTGACACAAATGAAGAAAGAAGGACGAAAAGGGACAAGCTTTTGGAACGCAGTTCCGGTTCCTTCTTCTTGAGGAATCAAACACCATCCTCTTGACCTAGGTCGTGAATTGCCTTCCTCTTCCCTCTTCCGTTCTCTTTTTTTTTTTTTTTTTTTTTTTTTTTTTTTTTTTTTTTTTTTTTTATTATTTATTTATTTTTTTTTTTCATCGTTTGTGTCACTATCGGCGGTACGGCAAAAAAGTAAGCACTGGA
This sequence comes from Locusta migratoria, assembly GCA_026315105.1. Lineage (NCBI taxonomy): Eukaryota > Metazoa > Arthropoda > Insecta > Orthoptera > Acrididae > Locusta > Locusta migratoria. Next base: position 435,862,759 of record CM048747.1, read on the forward strand.
CAGCCACTCTATCTCTTTTGGAAAATAAATTACGTATAAACTAACGTATACTGAAGACAAAACAAACGTCCATGTCGGATGTCTGTGTTGTCTTTAGTATAACTTAGTTTATAAGTGATGTCGGAGGGAGGATTCGAACCCCCGAGAGGAAATGGCCTTGCGAATCGGAGCATACCGCCTCAATGTGCTCCGCCGCGGCACAGCAAAGGTTCAGAAAATTTCTCTACATCTGCATAAAAATAGTCGTCTGCCCGTACATGCACTTTTGCGACAGTTTCTTCATTTCACAGTAGCACGTACTCTCTTTACAGTTCCCACTAGTACACTTCTCACTGACGTCTTAACATGTATCCTATCACCCCTCCCTTCTTCTCAAATATTTATTTCTTCGCCAATTCCGAAGCATTCTAATAATTCTTTATTTTCTTAATCCACCTAATTTTCAACATTCGTCTCTACCGTCAATTATCAAATGATTCGATTCTCTTCTGTTCCTTTTCCCACTTTCCATGGTTCACTCCATACATTGGTTCACTCACAAATACCTTGCTGACATTAAGGCCGATGTTACATACCAACAGACTACTGAGACTCCTGCTTGTGGCAATCAACCTTTTATCTGTTCCGTGCTTCGTCTGTCGTGCGATACATTGCATCCAATATAGCAGAAATTCTTCGTCTACTTCCTGATAACCAGTTTTGATTGTAAACGTCTGGTTATTTTCTTGTATATTACTTTTGTGTTTTTACGGTTTACTCTCAATCCAAAAATGTTCAAATTCAATGGGTCCATACTAATTTGGTCAAAAAGTCCCTAGACTTACAAACTACTTAAACTAAGTTAAACCAACCTAAGGATAACACACGCATCTATGCCCGAGGGGGGATTCGAACCTCCGACCCCGAAGGCCTCGCATTCTGTAAAGTGCGCCCCAGACCGCTAGGCTACTCCCGTGTGGCCCCTCAATCCATATCCTGTTTACATTACAATATACATACCCTTCAATGGTGAGAGGAATGTCGTCAGCAAATCTTCTACTTTATTTCTTTTACCCAGCGAGATGGTGCAGTGATAACACACTGGACTAGCGTTTCAGACGACGGCGGTTCAAACCTCCCATTCTGATTTAGGTTTACCGCGATATCCCTGAAACACTCCAGGCAGATGCCGGGATCGTTCCTTTCGAAAGGCACGGCCAGTTTCAATCTACATCCCTGACAAAAAATATTCAAGCTTGTGCTCAGTATCTAGTAAGGATTTCGACGGGACGTTAAGCCCTACTCTTCCTTCCTTCATAAATGTTTTTTAGAGTGAGATAGTATGGAACGACGTAGTGGCAAATGCATGAGCACGTATGCGGAATATTGTAATGTTGTTCGTAGTAGCAGCTATGATTTGGTTGCGGGAAGGATTTCAACAAATGGACATTGTAAGAAATGAATGGCGTGGTGTTAATTATTAAAATCATCCATAACCCTCGGGCGGCAGCGCCAATTATTATAACTTCAGCAGCAGCGCGATGCTGATTTGCTACCACTGTGTAGTCCGTGTTACAAACCTAGTATATAGCTACTAAGTGATCGTAATGACAAAAAAAAAAAGTTTAATGTTCAGGTACAAATATCACATTACTTAATATCTAAATTAGTATATCAATTACCTTCGGAGTACAAATATAACAAATGTTACATTATTCCGAAAGTGGAGAATAAAAAAAATGTTCAAATGTTTGTTAAGCTTATGGGACTTAACTACGGAATCATCAGTCCCTAAACTTACAAACTACTTATCAACAAGCTACAAACTAAGGACGGCACAAATATCCATACCCGAGGGGGGATTCGAACCCCCGACCGTAGTGGCCGTGCAGACCGTGACTGGAGCGCCTCAGTCCCCTCGGCCACCACGGCCAGCAAGTGGAGGATAATCATGTATAAATGTATAATGGGCCCAGCAGTACTATCATTTCTTCTTTCGTTACTTCCCTGTAGTTCCTGTCTCTTGAGTAATTAGTGTCAGGTTTTTTCTGTGTTACGTGGAAGTTAGTACACAGAATAACTTCAGCAATCATGTTATCATCTATCATGAATTAGAGAGCATGCGTCTTTGACCTCACACCCCTTGCGTTCCCTGTTTAACCAAGGAAGACTTTTACGATATTTTTTCCTGTATTGGAGTACTGATTGTGTGTCGTTTTATCCCACAGAGTGGTACCGTCTTCAATATCAGATTCATTGCGGGATCGGAACTAGGATTTACATTTGAATAATAGTATCCTGTTCATGATCTGATGAGAAATATAGACAAAATCACTAAGATCTTCATTATTTGTCGAAATAAGTATATTTTCTCATCTGTTAGACCCATACCACGTCTAGGAGACCTGTAGATTAAATTATGTAGTAGAATAACACTCGTTTTCGCATTGTGTATGGGTTAAAAATGACATTGACGGAAACTGCAGCATGGCAAATCAGGAGAAACTAGAGGACAATTTATCGAGAGCTAAACTTCTATATACAGAATAAATTTAAATTTTTGTGCATTCTAATATGTAGGGTAAAAATTATACAATAAACATTTACTAGAAACTGCAACGAATCCATTTGCAAGGAAAACTGGACCTAACACAAATTAGTTCATATCTACTTACATGATAGGCAGCGCGGTGCAAATCTGCTACCAATGACGTACTCACTAACAAAACGTTGTTTTGAGTGGGCACAGCCGTGCACTAGGAACTCAGAACCTTCACTGACATCATTACTAAGGCTTAATCGAGGAATAGGTGAAGAGGAAATACGGCATCCCTATTATTGCGACAACAGTGAGCAACAAATGAAAAGTGGTAGCACAATTGCACCAACGCTGCCGCGCGAGGGTGAACAGACTTCCGTAGCTTTCGATTTCCTTCGTACGAAAAGGAGCATTTTTGGTACACTCATAGTTTCGAAAACAGTCGAAAACTTAAGGCACTGACCGTCTTGCTTCACAGTGGGATAAGTCTGCTAAACGTCATAGGCATTATTTCCGTAATGATTGACAGCTCATAAACGTTTATCGTGCCTGTCTCGAATTCGCTTTACTGCCCGCACTGTATCTCCCAGGTCGGCCTACAGAGCATATTAGAGTTCAATCAGAAACTCCTACCTGGAGGAAAACAAACTTCTCGGTGTAAGACAACATTAATGCAGTACTATCGTCGAATTCCAAGAGCATATTCTTAGCATAATTCAGCGCTTTCGCTGGTTATCGTTGGAACGCACTGCCAATGCTGTAGTTCTTTCGATTTTTCTATATCATTATCGCACCTAATTCTCTTCGCAATTCATCAATAGAATGAGAATTGTTTCTGCTTCTAGCACCTCCTGTCAACCTGATTACAACAATTCAGGTGCTTTCTTTGCTGCTTCCTTCAATCTTAAATCATCAAGAGATCGTTCACTTTTGTGATGTAATGAACATGGGTCAGAAAATCTATTAATCTCATTCTCAGAGCGCGTCCATAGTTGAAGCTGCTTCGCGTCACGAAAGAGCAGTTGAACAAACAGGAAAACCCAGAGTATAAAGAAAGCAGTCAAAATATCGGTAGGACATTTGCTCTGTTCCGTGAGGACTATTGACAGATAGAATGATCACATTTTACACATTAGCCGATCCTTGCAGTTTGAAAATGCGCTAATTTGACATAGAGATTTCACTGCAATCTATTTTAAGACAATTCATGATCTTTGATTATTAACTTTACTAAAACGTCGGAAAGGTACTGAACCCTTACTCCCTTCCTCTGGCTACACCCACGATATTGTTATTTCATCTGAAGATGGCGACTAATCTAAACTAAGAACGGAGATATAAATAAAGTTGAAAAACTGCAATCTTGTAAAAAAATCTCTAATATGAACATTCTTTTCCGTTCTCTATTGACCATGTCGGGCAAGATTAATGGAGGGTTTCCACTGCCGTCTACAACCTCATTCTATTGATCATTTCTTATTCTTCCGCCTTTTAAGGTCTTCAGTGAACATCACTAATGATTTTATTCGTAATGCAAGCATTAGCGGTATCTTAACCCAGGACTGGGGATATTATAGTTCAATGCGCTATTTCTTATCTTACTAGAAAACAAAATACTCAGTAATGACAAGGAACGACGCTAGAGACGCGAAATTTATGTGTGGGGAGACATTTTGGTATATTAAACGAATCTCCAGAAACATCGGCCTTGCAGCCATAGTTTCTGATCGCCCGTCGTACATTTAACTTTTTCTGCATGTCTTAACTTTGTAACGAAATGGTACACTCCTTCTGCATTTCTTGGTCTTGGTGACTTCAGGACCAAGTTTTGTAACAGCTCATTTTGATTCTCGTGTACAAAATCGTATTTGTTTTGATTATGTATCTTCATTCATTCGGTCAAAATGTTCCTTCCATTTTTATGTGTTTATTTAGTTTTTTCTAACATTATAAACATTAAATTCTGTTTATGTGCAGTCGCCACGTATTTTAGATACAATGGCATTTCATGCAACATGGTTGAAGATACTAATCAACAGAAAAGTGGTAAAATGAATATTGAGTTGAATGTTAAAGTCGGGCACTACACAAAGCAACGGCATGTTATATGACTTACGGAAAGCATCTAACTGGATCCTATGCTTCATACTGCAGAAGCTGAAAATGTTAATCTTTTCTTATCTGAGCTTATTCGAGATAATTTCCGTACTAATGCTCAGACGGTTCACTTCGTTTTTTTATTGTTGTATGACTGTGGATGAAACATGAATTTAATGGTAATAATAGAAAGAGGAAAAAATGATCGGGCTTCGTAAAATACAAAAGAAATGATTGCAGGTTGCAAGGTATTGTACAGGAATCACTAATAGGGAGTGAAATTTTGAAGACATGCGAAGCGATCATAATGGCATCTGTGCATTAAACTATTACGGACGTCGAGGAGCTTAAAACATAAAATAAATATTTGACGTGGAGGGATTCACTTAAATAAAATCCAAAGAGAGGTGATTATTTTAAATTTAAGTAATATATTTTAATAACTACTTGCTTCACAATTACTTAAATTAAATGGATACGTGAATGGAACACTTCCGTACAGAACGATCAAAGTCAAGAGAGTGATAAGAACTACGATCGCGGTTCCGTCTTCTCGCTTGTCCAGAAGTAAAAAATGACGAATGAAAACATGCTTTCAAATCGCTGTTTTAAAGTAACAAGTGAAACTGAAATAAGTAAATCCCTTAAGATCAAGAATGGATTACCTCACGGCTCAGTACTGGCGCCATTACTATTCAACCTCTATACCAGTGATATGCCTTACACAGTAATCCAAAAATTCGTATAAGCGGATCATCTGACCACAGCAGTGCAAAGCAAATCTCTCGAAGAAGGTGAAAAGACTCTATAGGATGACCTTGAAGTCCTTAGCAAATACTACAGAAGATGGCGTTTGTGCCCAAGTCCGGCTAAGACAAGTTTGCGCTTTTCACCTCAACAATAATGAAGCCAATCAACAATTGTCTGTGCTATTTAACCAACAGAGAGTGAAACACAACTTCCATCCTAAGTATCTGGGTGTTACACTTGAAAGATCCCTCACCTATAAAGAACACCTTTAAAATATTGGACAGAAACTAAAAACACGAAATAATATTATTCCAAAACTGGCGGGAAGTTCTTGGGGTGCAAATTCATCCACACTGCGAACAGCAGCAACATCGATAGTCTACACCACTGCCGAATACTGTGATCAGGTCAGCGAGAGAAGCCACCACACCAACAAGGTAGACGTACAGCTCCACGAAACCATGCGGATAATCACCGGCACATTAAAGTCTATTCCAACACCGTGGCTCCCCGTCATCGCTAATACAGCTCCATCAAAATTGAGAAGACAAAAAGCATCTTTTAAAGAATGGGAAAAATAGTAAAAATAAATAAAGGAAAACGTTTACCTACGCAGAATGTAATAAAAAATTTGCTAAATTATCGTTTGAAATCACGAAAGCCGATATGGAATAACCGCTATAGAAGGGGAGAGGTCACCTTCAATCTAAAAGAGAACTGGAAAAAGGAGTGGGAGAATTCAGTCTCTAATCATCACCTCATAAGTGATCCCTCAAAAGAACTAAAAGCGTTCAACTTCGGAAGAAAAGACTGAATTAAGCTCAATCGTATCCGAAGTGGCCATACCAGATGTAAGGCCATGCTTTGTAAGTGGGGATTCACGGACAGCCCAAGTTGTGATTGTGTCCAACAAGAAAATATAGTGGCTCTGCTGAGGACTTTATAGAAGCCACACCTCAGGCTACGAAGTGGATTCAAGATCTGGACATTGATGTGTAGCCAAAAGCTTGTCACACATGACACATGTAATTCCAAGTGTTCTGTCATAATTATATCATTGATCACTCACATGTACCGAAAATGAGTTCTTGTATAATCTTTTACTGACACACACACACACACACACACACATATGTTCTTTGTTTCATTATATTTGTATATATGCTGCTGTCATATGCCATAAGATAAATAAATAAATACGTACGAAATTAAGTCAGTTATATTACGAGCTAGAGGGAACCGGAGGCGATAAGCATCGGTGATCAAAAAAAGAGAAAAGAATGGAATAAAACTCTAGTGTATTGTTACACTGGCCCCCCTCTGGCTTTGTGCGGGGCAACTGCAACCTACAAAAAGAATTTGGATATCATTTTTCTACCTTTTCTGTTTTTTGTTTGAAAGTATGTATACATTCATTACATTTGTTTGTTGAAATTTCATATATACAATTTAAGGAAGTCTGTTTCTATATGAGTTTATTAATGAAATGAAGAAACATAGCGACGTGACGGTGAGGAAGCCGAGGGCGGCGAAGACAGGTGCGGCGTACGGCAACGATGACGTCAGACGTGAGCGCCCCGGTGGCTGCAATGCATGGCTAGGTGGCGCGTGACGACAGGCGGTAGGCAGAAGCGTCACGTCACAGCCAACGGGTGTCTGAACAGGGCGCTCCATGTGTCTCGAACACCACCCGTTTGGCCCTTGGTACTGCGCGGCATCGTCCCTCCCATTGTAGTTAACATGGAAACAAAATCATATACACAAAACTACACCCTGTTCTTTGCAAAGACGTCAGTCTTTCTTCTGAAAGAGGAGGACACATTAGCACATTGTGTCACATGGTAGTGTGTGTCTGTCCGGTCATTTGAGTATACATTTTTATGTGCTTGAGGTAAGAGTGATGCAAGCTGTGTGGCTAACTTTCTGACAGGAACTCATGCAGCTACATAATTTGTCATTAAAATCGTTTAAATTTAAATGTTTCTAAATTTATCGGACCACAAGAATTATAAATTACTTTTACACTGCTTTAGAACTTTATCATCTCACAATAAGCTTATTTCTGCCTTAGGCCATCATCAGGTGTTCTGAAAATACGAGGAATATAGAGAAGTTGTTACATATATATTCATATAACATAATTACATAAAATGTTTACAAAGTTAGCTTTACTTACATTACTTATAATATTGTTGTCGTTTATTTGCTGCCCAATTGATTTTAAAAGCTGATGTAATGCTTAGCTATTGCTGCTTATCTGGATATGTACAGCAGCACTGGTTATATTATTAGATTTTTTCATCAGTTTTTTATGATGGCAGACTAGCATAGATTGTAGTGGCAGCATCCAAAGATATTAGAAGTTTACATAGTTACCAGTAATTTATAAATTAATATCTTTGTTTATTTATTGGTTTTGCATTGGAGTTTTACTATGGATTTGGAATCTTTGGTGTTTATCCATTCTCTTGTCTGTTTATAATGTGAATAAAATTTTCGATGTATTTTTTATGTTGAGTTCGGTTTGTTCATTTAGTACATTGTTCTAGTTATGTATATGGGAATATACACAACTACTAGAACGATGTACTAAATGAACAAACCGAATATGGGAATATAGTTCGATTTCCTCGAGAATATTCATTTTTGGCCCTTTTTGTATAATGTGTAAAATTCTTAAGGCCTCCTACATAGGTTTTTCATCGTGTTTTTCGTGATTAAATTTCGGTAGAATTTAGATAGATTATTTTCACTTTCTTTTGTGTGTTCTTTATATCTAGCTTGGAAATTTCTGCCAGTTTGGCCTATATATGATTTTTGACAGGTGTTACAAGTAAGTTTGTAGGTACCCGGATTATTGTAGTTTAGTGTTTGTCTGTCTCATTCAAAAATTTTGTGGTTCAAACAGCGCTTGTTTTGATAGGCAAATTTGACGTTTGTGTGTTTGAATATTTTATTAATTTTGTCCGATATGTATGTTGTAGCTAAGTATGTCGGTTTTTTCTTTGTTGGAGTGTCTTTCGCTAATGTTATTTCTCTGTGCAGCTTTGATGTTTTTGCTTGTCTTTTCTGCTGGTATAATTTTGATATAATTTTAGGGTCACAACTGTTCTGTTGGGCTACGTATTCTAAGGTGCGTATTTCTTTCTGAATGGCTTCAGATTCTTGTGGTAAGTTTATTATTCTGTTAAGCATGGTGTGAAAGAAAGCCATTTTGTGGGATTTTGGATGACAAGAATGTGCATTTATGACAGTATCGGTAGTGGTTGGTTTTGTATAAATTTCGCATTTGAGTTTGTTCTGGACACTTGTAATGGTTAGATCTAGGTAGTTAATTGATTTGTTAACTTCGTGCCCGACAGTAAATTTTATTTTGGGATGCAATAGGTTCAGAGCTGTGTGTATGTCTTGTATGTCTTCTTGGTTATCATCTATAAGCATTAATGTATCAGCAACGTATCTAAAATAGTATATGATTTTTTTGTGTCAGTGTATTATTATTATTCTTGAAAAATTTTTCTCCCAGATTGTTTAAAAATATATCAGCTATTGTTTTTGCTATACTACTACCCATTGCAACTCCATCCTTCTGTATATAAATTTTGTTATCGAATTGGAAATAGTTTTGTTGTAGGACCAGTTTCAATAGCTCTCTGGTTTCATGAGTACTTTGTATCGAAATTTTGTGATGTGCCAGAAGGTTGCATTCAATAATATCTACTGTTTCTTCTATGTTTGTATACAGGTTACTTATGTCAAATCACCCGAATTTTGCATTTGTTGGAATGGTTATTTCTTTGATGCTATGTACCAGTTTCCTAGAATTTTTTATTTTATATTTATTATTGTAGGTGTAATGTTTGTTTAATAGTCGGTTTAATTTTTTACTTAGATAATGTGTCGCACTGTTAACATTATCCAGTATGGGGCTTATTGGGATCTTTTTTTATGTTCTTTAGGATGTCCCCTTAGCTTAGGGGTTCTAGGAACATAGGTATAACAGTTTTGATATCATAATCTGTAAGTATTGATTGACAATTTCTTATAGTTTTCTTTACTTGCGCTATAAATTTGTTAGTGGTATTTCTGTTTATTTCTATGATTCCATTTTTATTGAAAAAGTCAAGTACTTTATTTTTATAGTTATCTATACTATTGCGTTTGTCTGATTTTCTTGCCATGACATTGTTATTTATTAATTTTTCATTAATTTGTTTTAATATTTTATGAACAGTACAATGATATTGCTTTATTTTATTTTATCTTTCTATTGCATTTGCTATTTTGACAGTAATTTCGTTTTTTTCTTTAACAGATAAATTTGCTAAATCTATAGCTACTTTTGCTGTGGATTTGAGTAGCTTTTGTTCATTATTTTAGAATTTAGGTTTTACCGTATATTTCAGTCCTTTGTCTAATAACTGTTGTTCTGCATTGTTGAAATATATATTAGTCATATTAACTCTTCTGTCATAAAATTTGAATGGAAAAACAATATGCCTTTTAGAAGTGGGATGTTGTTCTTCCATGAGCCGTTTGATTTTATATTTATGAGTGGATCTAGTATATATGAGGATGTTATGAACATATATATTTATAAAATTAGAAAGTATATCAAATGTGAAAGGTGAGCTTTGACTTAGCTTCTGAAGCACAGAATTATAATTTGTGATGCGGCCGGGAATCGAACCCGGATCTCCATGCTTACTAGGCAGACGTCTTACCGTTAGACCAACACACTACTAACGCTTAAGACGCCACGGAATAGTCTAAGTACGATTTACCTCCATGTCACAAACTTTAATTCAGCTTCTGTGTTCCAAAGATAATTGCCACTACTACCAAGCAGCGGAATAGCACCTCGGCAACGGACATATTGGAACGATCCTGTTAAGGTGATATAAATATCAATTCAATACAAATAAACAATGCCTGAGACGGATTATTGCCTCGAATATGTCAAAGACAATAATGATAAATCTGAAGCATAGAATTAAAATTTGTGATGCAGCCTGGAATGGTGTTTTTTTTTTTTTTTTTTTTTTTTTTGTAACTTATGAAATTTGTGCCGCTTGGGGATTCTTTTTTTTTTTTTCTTCTTTTTCGGGTCTCCTTCTTCCCTGTCTACCCGTCTTTGCTCTCGCCAATTGCCTTCTCGGCCCGGATTCATAGCCTTTAAACTCAATATTTCCCGAGAGAAAAATTAAACTTCCTCTTCTGCGGTGGTTACCCGCATCAGTGTGATGGGGCCACTCGTTTTTTTAAATTTATTTATTTATTTTTTAACCAAAGATGCTTGCAAGTTGTCGGGACAGTCTTTGCACTAAGTAGTTGTCTCTCCTTGCCAGTAAGAAACTAAAAAGTGTGGAACGTTCTTCTTAGGGCGAGAAACTAAAGAGACATAAAGGAACTAAAGAAAGCCTCTCCGCGATTAGTTCAGTCACATAGAGGCCTCCAAAGTTCGTCTGCTCGAACTGGTCTTGGAAAGGCTCCGTTTCAGTTACAACTGTTTACTCTTTCCGACGCGTAGTTTTGAATACGTCTTCTCATAACTCTGATGGCACCATGTGCTTTAATAGCCGTGTTTATGTGAGCACTAGAATCCATAACTAGATACTATCTGTAATATTTTTATGTCTTCACCATAATTTTCAACATATTTCCATATGTGTTCGTGTAATCAGTTTGTAGTCTTATTTTGTCATGCTCGTATTCCAAGTAAGCGCGGTAATCGGCAAGTGTTGCTGAACGGTTATAGATGGTCTAGACAGCGGTGTGGCCTAAAAGCCAAATCGCTGCATTGTTCTTCTTACGGCGGTACCGCAGTTTTTCTGGTCGCAATAACTCTAAATATTTATGTTTTGCGGAACCGTTCGGTCGATAATGGCCAATCTGCATCGCATGAATTCCGCGATCAACTCAGTTGTTCCGCATGTGAGTCTGTGAATTAGTGTGTCCACATATCCACAGTTTGCACAGGCGGGTGTTGGGGTCAGGTGAATCTTGTTAAGTTTCTCGTTACTCGGCACTTTGTCATTAACACTTATGTACCACATTGATTTGATACGTGACGGTAGTATAGGACTGTGCACGTTTCTCCAGATCGTATTCTATTTTGAATGTATTTGCTTGTTACCCGGTTTTCTCTGCCATCTGTTGTAAAGAAATTGTTGATTTTCTTATTCGTATAGGGCGGGTTGATGTCATCAGCGTGCTTTATATAACTGAATTCTCTGTAGTAAAGTCTGATATGGCGGAAGGTTAAAGGTATTGTAGCTTCATAAATTGGTGGCATCAAACTGCTCGGCTTCCAATGTGATATTAACCATTGGGTTGGGCTCGGCGTCTGTTTATTTATAATTTTACTAATGCGACCGATTAGTAAAGTCCGGCATTTATATCTGGCGTGAATTAAACCAAGCCCTCCGCGTGCATGAGGTAAGGTTAAGGTGTCAAAGCAGACTTGAAAAATGTGGCCCCTTAGAACGTACCAGCAGAACGCCTTTTGGGTACTATCTGCTAGGTGATTTGTCACCGGTATGATCTGGCCCAAATAAAACATCCTGCTCACTATCGATATCCTGACTGGGTGCACTCTTTGCAACAAATACAAATCTCTGTCAGAATAAATACGAGTTTTGGCTCGGATCTTATGCAACATGTCTGTCCAATTCTTTGTTGCCATGGAATCTGGTGTCGCGCTCCAGTAGACTCAAGCGATTTATGTTGCACTTTGGTTTCATACCAGTCTAGGTAGATGGTGTTGTCGATGCCTCTTCCTATGTGGAGCAGTGTTGTATTCCTCGTATTCAACTTCGCTCCAGTTGCTATTTTAAAAGTAGTAATTACTTCCCTCACTTTCGCCAGATCGTCCATGGATGTTATTGCTATACATACATCATCGGCGTATGCAATGCAAGCAATTTTCCACATTCCTATACTGATTCCCGCTGTCGCACGTGTTATGCTTGCCAGCAAAGGCTCGATAGCTATGGCGTATATAGCCATTGACAGGGGACAATCTTGCCGAATAGATTTCCTTATGGGTAGTGTGTCAGTCATGTGACCTTCAATCAACATATGTGGTGTAGCATTAGAGACACAGTTCTGTAGCAGGTGGAGAAAACGTTGCCGAAACCCCATCCTAGACATTGCCTTGAATAGATGTCGTGGCTTATTCGATCATAGGTCTTTTCAAAATCTAAACATAGTAGGGTGCCGGGTTTATTATTGTCTGCTAGGGTACATATAATATCCCGTAATTCGCAGGCGGCTGAGATCACACTGCGTCCCGGTAATGCGCTGTACTGGTATTCGCCAAGTATCTTATGTAACACTGATTGCATCCGCTTCTTGATTGCCCTCGTTATAATTTTGAAATCCGCATTTAATAGCGTAATAGGGCGCAATTTCTGGAACTTCTTGCTGTTTCCTTTCTTCTTCAGCGGCACAATAAAGCCTTCTTTCAGTTCATTCGGGATTGTTTGAAGTAGGTACATTTCGTTTGCATTTGTGTTAAGGTGGGACCAGAGCTATGCCAGTAGTGTTGATATAGTTTAGAACATAGTCCATCGCGACCGGGAAGCTTCCGCTTTGCTGCATTGTGTACTGCCTCTTGAATATCCTCCTCGGTGAAAGGAGCTCCGAGGCCCTCGTTGTCTTCGTCTGAGAGGAGGGAGACTATTTCGTCAGTGACGTCAAGAGATGATCTATCATTTGTCTCGTGCCTGTCATAGAAGTCCTTATAATAGCTGCATACCCTTTGTATTATGTCACGTTATCTAGTAGATATGTTCCCTGCACCATCATCTACCTATTCAATTAGGTTTGCTTTTTGACATTGCTGTGTCCGTAGCGTCGCCGTTTCCTCCGTTGCAATCTCTTTCGGCTAGGAACGTATTATTACGCCCTTCAGTTGTTTGCGATACAAATTTGTTATCTTTGCCTTGTACCTTTTAATGCGCCGGTAAGCATCCTCAACTCTGACATCCGCGGAATGATACAGATCCCGAAGGCAAGAAAAATAGAATTCTATGGTCCGTTTATTCCAGTAGGCCTTTTGGTAAGCATAACTCTTTATCGTTGAACGAATTTTGGGTTTCGCTCTACATAACCACCATTCAACAATTGATCTGCATTGTGTTTGGGAGAGCTGTACGTGCTAACACGGTCGCTGAATTTCCTCAGCCATCGGTTTGTCTCGTAATAGGCTCACGTTCATCTTCCAGTTGCCTCTCCCACGAAACACTTGGGGCGCTGTAGGTTTATATAACATTAGTGGACACTGTGATCCAAGAAGCCAACGGGTGGAATGTCACTGATCACTACATTGGGAGCGAGAGTTTCGGAAACATAGATACCATCAATCCGGCTGGCCGAATTACTCGTTATAGGGGGATACGCGATACGATTTACATGTATTTTTTCCCAGGTGTCTATCAAATTAATCCCATTGGCTAGGTGGTCAAGTTCTAAGCACTTGTTAAAATGTGGTGTCTGATCTTTGGCTGAAATTACACAATTAAAATCTCCCCCAATAATACAGTTCGTGGAACATTCGTTAATAAAAAAAGACACTTCATGTTTATAAGAGGAGGAGCGTTCCCGACGGCGATTGTTGCCCGACGGCGCGTACAAATTTGTAAGTTGAACGCCATTAATTTTACAGGCTATGCCACGACCATTTGTAAGTCGAACGATATGCGAGTGAGTAATGCCATCTCGTAGCAAGATTGCCGTTCCTGTGTGGACCTCTTCACTGATGTTCCTGAGTGTGAAAAACCTCTCTACGTTTGGCTCTGTGGTGTCGCACAAGTCCAAAGTGCGCGCCACCTACTTTCGCCGCGCGCCGCCATGCACGCACGGCGCGGCGTTCTTAAGACGACAGCCACGAGCGCCCTCTGCTACAACTCCGCTCGTGGCCACCACTGAACGACATCGTTCACTTGGGACTGAGATAGGAACCGGTAAAGACTTCGGAATCACATAGGCACCAGTGAAGACTTGGCTTTCGGACAGGCACTAGGCAGGCCTCTAGCTCATCTATGTATCTGCAGTACTGATCTATGTAAAAGTTAAGTATTATATAAATTCTGTGCAATATATATTTCGTTCTAATTTACTCTAGTGTTTCTAGTTTCTGGCTGCTCCCCTCCGTACCTGCACCAGCGTGCTATCTTTATTCCTGTGTCGGTCTCATTCCACTCGGCCACCGACACCTACAACGGAAACGAGACACATAAGCGGCGACGAAGCTGGGACACAAAAGGCTCTACGCAAACTTCGTGAAGGAGCCCAGTATCTACGTTCGTGTTATATAAGAAGTCCTTAAGCGTTCTAAATTTTAGCTCATTCTGGATTCTACAGATATTGATAGTTGTTATAGTATATGTGAAATTACTATTCATTTATGAGGAAGTTTCTTGTAACTCTATATACTTCTATATCAACACAAAAATTCGTAACAAACACATATTATTATAAAATCTATGTTTGGTACTCGTTAGTATCCATTCCGTCATCTTACGGAGACGGTTCAGTCAAACCTTTTTGTAAACATGCGCCATGATTTGTTCTATCTGCGAAAGTGGTGGCGGGTGCTCCTAGGTTTCCAAATTGCTGATTCTTTAATTTTGCAGCAACGTGTTGTGCTACAGGCCTCAACTGATTGGCTACTTCAGAAGCACCCCCGCGAGCAACCTGTATTTTCTTTTTTTCAGGGAAATTTTGCCCTTTAACTTCCTTCTGTGATTACGATGTCGATTTTTTTTTTTTTTTTTTTTTTTTTTTTTTTTTTTTTTTTTTTTTTTGCGACATAAATGGTCTATCAGTAATCATCGAAGGTTTATCAAGGGTTCCATGGGAGTCTGTCACGTCTTCGTCGAGTTTTTCGATCGGTTGTGGTGTATTGTCGTTGATGGTTGCAGGTACACACAGAGAATCAGTTGGGGAGGTGTCAAGAGTCGCACTTGTCGTGCTCGACGGTGCATCGGGCGCGCCCTCTTTCTCTCCGAGAACAACCTTCAAAGCTGTGTCACCCGCTAGGGTACATGTGATAGAACTCAGTTCGGAAACAGCACTTGATTGTGGGGTCGGTTCGTTGCCTTCACGAGCTTCCGACATTTCAACGACATCGCTCTACGACAGTGCATTTTTTGGCGGCACCATGGAGTTTGCTGCCGCGGCAGCTAGCACTACGTCATCGGGAGGGGTGGCGTCGCGCTCCGTTTCAGTAAAGAAACCGCTGGCGACTGAGGCATACTAAGGGCCCGGTCTGCCTTCCGCATCGGCCTCGACGGGGAGCTGAACTGGTGTGTGCCTGCGTGGAAATTTCGCTCAAAGGTGTCCAGGCAGATTACAAGCGGAGCAAGTGCGTGGTTGTCTCTCATATACCACGAGAGCCCTGAAGCCACATACGTTAATGAACGACTGTATGTGTGACTGAAGGTCAATTTTAACTGTTCTCACACGACTATTGACATTATAATGCATGTTACCGCCCCAACGATCAGCAGTCACTGCATATACTGTTCCAAAATTCAATAACGCCTGTTTCAACTTCAAACGGTAGAAGATGCACTTTAATATTCCTGAGACCCAAACCGGCGTAAGAAATGGAAACTCGACTCACCTCGCTTGTGCTGCTCTTGTACTCGGTTGTCCCGTTTATTTTGTCCGTTATCCTTTTGCACCAGTCGTCGTTCCGCAGCTTCACTACGTACTCGTTACTTAGAAAATCGTATGCTATCCCAAAAACATCATCTTCTTGTACTTGAAAACATCCGTTTAGCCAATCATCAAATTCGTATATCTTAGGTCGTGCAACACCGAAAACGAAACTGAACTTCAGTGTATACTTCCGCAAATGCGACTCCATTTCAGACACTATGTATCACACAGCGCGCGGAAGTAAAGAAGTAGCGGGGGCACCGAAGATCGCAGCTAACACACGTACTTGCTCGTGGAAGCGTCTGAAATGCCGTTAACTATACGTCGACAGATGCTGTCCGATATTTTCCTCCTCAGCCGAGCGTCAATATGTGATAGTGCCTCTCTCAAAACGGTACACCAATTTTGGAACATAACAGAAATGCATCACAGAAGAGGCATGACCCGAGTTCCTTTACTGGTTCGCAGCTACGAGAAATGGAGACATATCTTCCCAGTCATCATACAGGACACCAAACTTCCTTGTTTCCGTTATTCTTATCATCTGTTTTTCAACCCAGTCCCGATGACACATTTGCCATCAGACTACACAACGGGGACCAACATCACTCTCGACGTGGAACAGTTTCTTCTCCGCAACTGGCCACAGCATGCTCACATCTATACTGACGGCTGTAAAACTGAAGCAGGAGTGGGATACGCCTTCTTTTGCCCCTCTAACGGCACCTACCAAATGTTTGCGCTTCCGCCTGCGTCATCTATTTACACGGCAGAGTTACTAGCCATCAGGGAGGCCATTTATTACGGCTCACGAACATTTAACTCTACATTGATCCTCACGGACTCTCAAAGCGTGCTGAAAAAATTACAACATCCGACGTTTGACAAACGAACGAATAGATATATATTGGACGTCTTGGAGGCCATAACAAATGCACAGACAGTGGGCATAGACGTCCACTTACTTTGGATTAAAGGACATCGAGGTATACCCCATAACGAAACAGTAGACCGCCTTGCCAAGAGAAGTATTACGGAAGGACAACAACGCCCCACGCCGATTCCATATACAGACTTACGAACGACGATTCGGAAAGCTGCCTATCGCACTTGGGACCACGAATGGCGCCTCTCTCATGTGTTTAAGGGAGGACACCTGCCAGCTATACAACCAAATGTCTCCTCACGACCGTGGTTTTCATCGATGACGCTTAGTAGACGTCATGCAACGTCTATCATTCGGATGAGACTGGGGCATGGATGTTACCCTGCCCACCTACACCGCTTGAAAATCATCGCTTCTCGGCATTGCGACAAAGATGTAACGGCAGTGGCGGATCTCAACCACATCATACTGGCATGCACCAAGTACACGGCCGCACAAAGTGTATTCTACCGAACGCTGGTCGCGAGGGGTTACCCTCTCCCCACAAGTGTCACTGTCCTCCTTCATGGATTCGACAAGCTTAAGTACACTTTACTGAAGGACTACCTCAAAGTCACTGGCATACAGCTCTAATTTTAGAGCTAGTGTGTTTACCTTGAACATGCACAGCGGGAAACTGCATAAATGATTTTATATTATATTTTGACTTTTATTTGTCTTTGCACCTCTCATTTGGTCCTATGCTTCCTGCACTTTTATTGTATTACAAATATCTGTCGTACTGTTAAATATGTATTGTTTAATGTCTTTACATGTTATTTTTCCACTTTTATTCTAAGGCTATATGATGTAACATACTTATTAATATTGTGCTGTACATTGTTAGAATTTCACTTCTATTGTAATGTTATCAATGTAATAACCGCTGGCTGTATGGTCACTGTCACCAAAAGCCATAATAAAGAATTATAAAAAAAAAAAAAAAAAAAAAAAAAAAAAACCACGTACCGACCGCTACGGCGGTCTGGCCGCGAATGACCGTTAGACCACCACACCATTATCGATTAAGGCGCCTCGGAATAGCCTAAGTACGATTTCCCTCCATGTCACAAACTTTAATTCCGCTTCTGTGTTCCAAAGATAATTGTCATTACTGCCAAAGCTCTCCATGCAGTTGAATAGCACCCCGGCAATGGACATATTGGAACAATCCTGTTAAGGTGAAATAAATATCAATTTAATACAAATAAACAATCCCTGAGACGGATTATTGTCTCGAATATGTCAAAGACAATAATGATAAATTTTGTGTCCCAGCCTCGTCGCCGCTTTTGTGTCTCGTTTCCGTCGTAGGTGTCGGTGGCCGAGTAGAAAGACCGACACAAGAATAAAGGATGCACGCTTGTGCAGGTAGGAGGTGACCAGCCAGTGGGACAGCAGAAACTAGAAACACTAGAGTAAATTAGAACGAGATCTATATTTTTTAGAGACTTAGTGATACTTAACTTTTACATAGCTCAGTACTGCAGAATGTTGATACATAGTTGAGCTAGAGGCCTGCCTAGAGCCTGTCCGATAGCCAAGTCTTCACTAATGCCTATCTGATTCCGAAGTGTGAACTGGTTCCTATCTCAGTCCCAAGTGAACGATGTCGTTCAGTGGTGGCCACGAGCGGGATCGCAGCAGAGGGCGCTTGTGGCTGACGTCGTAAGAACGCCGCGCCCTGCGTGCATGGCGGTGCGCGGCGAAAGTAGGTGGCGCGCGCTTTAGATTGTGCGACACCACAATATATCTGAAGCATAGAATTAAAATTTGTAATGCAGCCAGGAATCGAAACCGGACCTCCATGCTTAGTAGGCAGAAGTCTTACCGTTAGACCTTGGCAGTAGTGGCAATTATATTTGGAACACAGAAGCTCAATTAAAATTTGTGACTTGGAGGAAAATCGTATTTAGACTATTCCGAGGCGCCTTAATTGTTAGTGGTATGGTGGTATAACGGTAAGACGTCTGCCTAGTAAGCATGGAAGTCCGGTTACGATTCCCGGCAGCATTACAAATTTTAATGCTATGCTTCAGATTATTCATTATTGTCTTTGACATATTCGAGAGAATAATCCGTCTCAGGGATTGTTTATTTGCAATAAAAAAATTACATCTTTAAATTAATTAATAAGTATCTTACTATAATGGCGGACTTGATACGGAACGGAGGACAGCGCGCGAACAAGCGAGAGTCGCGAAGCTAGCATATGCACACGGAAGCCATGTTTGCGCACTTCTAGAACTATCCCTAACAATGAACTCACTAACTATGGAAAAATTTAGAAAAAAGACAATACTGCTAAGAGAGATGCTGAACAGAAATGCGTATACTAGCGACAGATAAGAGAATCTATTGAAGCACCAAGTGAGCCAAATTACTGGTCCGTCCTTACCTGTGCGATGTTTTGGCTTATTACGCGACGTGACGGCTCCGGGTAATTAAAAAAAATTAATCAAAAAATTTTATGGTTAGTCTAGCAATCCTCTTGTAATTATCAAATAAGACAAGATTAGTCACATTCAATGGTGGTATGAAAATTTTGTAGCACTATTACGTAATTCCTAATTATTTTCAGACGTTAAATATCTCACTTACAAATTTCACTGGGTGGACATTAATGGGAGACAATTTCACTGAGGGGATTGAGGCGCTCCAGTCACGGTCTGCATGGCCTCTACGGTCGGGGGTTCGAATCCCCCTCTGGTCTGGATATTTGTGCCGTCCTTAGTCTTAGCTAGTTAATAAGTAGTTTGTAAGCTTAGGAACTGATGACCCCGTAGTTAAGTCCCATAAGTTCTACAAACATTTGCACATTTGAATTTCACTGAGCACCACAAAGGCTGAGAGATAAATCTGAGTTTTAATTTATAGGGTGAGGAGGAGATGGTAGAAAGAAAGAGGGTTGGAGAGTTGATGGAATGTGAGAGTGTGAATTAAACAAATACCCAGGCATTGCTCGTATTTCAGCTAGTTTATACTAAAATACTCGTTAACAATTGAACTTACTGTCATCACATGATACACATACTTGTACAGAGTTTTTCGGTGTAGTACTAGGAGTCTTATTAGTTTGGTAAGTGCGTATGGCTGTTATACGTTGTTGCTAACTATGCTATCTGCTTATATACTCTAGAGTTTTCTGTCCATTATATACAGTGTGAGTCACGTGAGGCATGACGCTTCTTTTATCTCTAGAAAGGACATGGAAACGAGGTTTCCGACAAATAATTGTGCCTAAGGAGTGTGTACTTTTGTATGCGATAAAGAGTCGTATCTCTTGAATCGACGGAGACATTGAAATAAGTATATTCTTTAAATGGAACGGTATACTGCTCATAACTGCAGATAATAGCACAGGGATAAAATGTTTCTTAATATTGACGGTGAATCTTTTCACAAAACAGAGAACGGCACTAATATTGGATTGCATTGTATCCGGAGTTGACAGTTGACGAATAAAAACAGCAGAGCAGAGGTTTTTGACATCTGTAAGGGGAATTCAGGCGTATCCTGGAAATGGTAGTTCGCATTAAATCTGCTCACTTCTGCCTATGATTAGGATTTCTCTTAAAGCTTTCAAGAGCTTTGCTTATAAAGAAAAAAGTGTATATACGTGTGGCGTCTTTTCAGAAAGAACAGACGTCACTTCTGCAGTTGTTATTGTATGAAAGAAAAAAGGTCTTTAAACTAAAATTTTCTGTGTAATACCTGATTGTAGATTACTTTTGAGTTCCTCAAACATCGTTACATCTCGTGCATCACTATCTAGAGAAAACTTGTTTCACGAAATGATTTGTGAGGTGTCATCATAGTGTGATTCTAGCTTAAGCAATCCAATGTCTTACAAATCATCTTTCTTGCAGAAGCGAACTCAATTTTTCCTAATACGTAATATGTTCTTCTTACTGTGGCAAACGTATTCTAGCCAAATGCAATCGTCATTTGAGAGAGGGACGCTAGCACAGGAAGATTTAAACTGTATTTCACTGCTATAAAAAAGGTCCTCCGGATTCATAGCGTGAGAATTCACGACATAACCCTGCCCTTTCGATAAGAATCTCACCACGTGTACGGACCGTAGCCAAGATAGAGCCTTTTCGAAACGCATCAGATACGACACGGATTTATGTGATTGTAAACCAGAGACGCTTTTGTGCAAGTACTCATATTTCTTTAGTGTTTTCATCTTGTGATATCTTTCTACGTTTGAAGTTTTTATTTATCATATACAGACTTTCGTCATCGTATCTTTTATGTGCCAGATTCCCCACTTTATCTCTTTTTTACCAATCGCTAGTTTCCTTGCGGGAGTTTTACAGTCTCTTTTCAATAGCGTGGATCTTAGCTGAGATCAGTGAACTGCTATTCAAATACATGCTGTCCGTATATACTGCCGCAAAGGAGTGGCTGAGCGCATTGAGGCGATATGCTCCAATGTGTGAGGCTGTTCCACGTCGGGGGTTCGAATCCGCCCTCGGGCATACATGTTTGTCTTGTATTTAGTATAAATTAATTTATAAGTAGTTTGTAAGTTTCGGGCCTGATGACCACACAGAAGCTTAAACATTAGATTAGAATTCCGTACGTACTGTCATTCGACAAACAACAATAATTACTAGAAGTGGACTAATTTTAGTTTATGGAAGACGTGAACGGAACTGTTTCCACTTATTAAATAAAATGTTGGGTACACTAATGTATTTGAAAAAAAAAAAGATACATAAGCACAAGTAGGTCCCTTCAGTGCGAAACAGATGGCCAGCCCTATAAGAAATTTGGTATCTTTCATGGTGTAACGATACACCAGAAGTTTATTTCATTTTTTTCTATTTCTTTTTTTTTCTTTTTTTTATTGCTTATCGCTTCCGGTCTCCTCTAGCTCGCAATATAACTGACTTAATTTCGTTCGTCATTTTTTTACTTCCAGACAAGCGAGAAGACGGAAAGGCGATCACAGTTCTTATCACTCTCTTGTTTATGTTCGTTCTGTACGGACGTCTTCCATTCATATATCCATTCAATGTAAGTAATACTGATGCAAGTTGTTGTTAAAATATATTACTTAAATTTAAAATCATCCCCTCTCTTTGGATTTTATTTAAATGAATCCCCTCACGTCAAATATTTATTATCTAATGTTTTCAGCTGCTCGATATCCGCAAGAGTTTAATGTTCTGACGCCATTCCGATTGCTTCGTATGTCTTCAAAATTTCATTCCCTATTAGTCATTCTTACACAATACCTTGCTTGATTACAGAACCTGCAATCATTTCTTTTGTATTTTGCAAAGCCCGATCATTTTTTTCCTCTTTCTATCATTACCATTAATTTCATGTTTCATCCATGGTCATACAACAATGAAAAACGAAGTGAACTGAGCATTATTCTAATACGGTAAGTATCTCATTTTCAGCTTCTGCAGTACAAAGCATAGGATCCAGCTAGATGCTTTCCGTAAGTCTTATAACGTGCCGTTGCTTTGTGTGGTGCCCGACATTAACATTCAACTCGCGGTGTATTTGGCTTAATGTTTATAAACGTTAATTTGTGTTGTGTTTTAACTAAATTATTCCAAATTCAAAATTCCAATACAACCAACCTTTGTCCAAATTACAATCGCGGAAGCAATTTTAAGAACTTATGGCTTCATACGAAAGCAAGGGTAACGTTATAATTGGCTTCCTATGTTGGTAAAATAATAATAACTGTATCATTATTGCCGCTTTGATTGTCTCTTTTCTCCCATTAATATCCACCCTGTGAAATTTGTAAGTGAGATATTTAACGTCTGAAAATAATTAGGAATTACGTAACAGTGCTACAAAATTTTCATACCACCATTGAATGTGCCTCAACTTGTCGTATTTCATTTCATGTACTCCAATTGCAATGTTGTACGAGCCACTGTTGAACCAATCTTTTATGATAATTACAAGAGGATTGCTAACCATAAAATTTTTTGATTAATTTTTTTAATTATCTGGAGCCGTCACGTCGCGTAACAAGCCAACACATCGCACAGGTAAGGACGGACCAGTAATTTGGCTCACTTGGTGCTTCAATAGATTCTCTTATCTGTCGCTAGTATACGCATTTCTGTACAGCATCTCTCTTAGCAGTATTGTCTTTTTTCTAAATTTTTCCATAGTTAGTGAGTTCATTGTTAGGGGTAATTCTAGACGTGCGCAAACATGGTTTCCGTGTGCATATGTTAGCTTCGCGAGTCTTGCTTGTTCCGCGCGCTGTCCTCCGTTCCGTATCAAGTCCGCCATTACAGTAAGATACTTATTAATTCATTTATTTCGACAACGGTTATCGATGGCCTCTGTCATTATCTTCTGGTCCAAAAACTATTTATAAAGCCTTCATCATTGTGATGTCAACATTTGTTGTTTAAATAATTTAAAGTGCAGAGATGCACTATGTCATTGTAGTTAAAGTTTGCGTACCAGTATACTGAAATGTAAACTTTAACTACAATGACATTGTGCATGTCTGCACTTTAAATTATTTTAAACAATACATGTTGACATCACAAAATGAACGTTTTGTAAAAAAATCTGTATTAGACTAGAAGATGATGGCAGAGACTATCGAAACCGGTTGATGAAATAAAATTATACACCAGCGATCTTGGTTTATCCTTTTTGGAAACTATTATAATATTCGATCGCCTCCTTACAGTATAAATAGATATTCCTTTATCGTACACTCAAAGGGACACTCTTCTTTATATATAAGAAAAATAAGATTAAAAACCGGTGCGTTCACCGCGATTTCGCCAAACACGGATACGACCATCGTGATGCTGTAAACAGAACCCGGATTCATCCGAAAAAATGACTTTAGCCATTCGTGCACCCAGGTACGTCGGTGCGTATACCATCGCAAGCGCTCCTGTCTGTGATTCAGCGTGAAGGGTAACCGCAGCCATGGTCGTGGGGCAGATGGAACACTGCAGAAGATGTTCCGTATTTTGAACTTCACCGCAGTCGCATTCGTCGTCTCCTTCTTTGAAACCCCATTTGACTAGTTTTGCCTTGACTGGTGCTACACCTCTTCTGATACGATTCAGTGTTCACCAAATATTCCAGCTTGTTGTACGGTCGTTGGGTATTTCTCGTAAAGCTCGGTAATCCTTTTGGGGGTTCATTCACCTCACTAGCGAGGAATCTCTTGCAGGATTTAAGTCTGCTGCGTCCGCATGAAGAACAATGTTGTGGGTGGCGCTCGTCGAAGGTCTGAATTTTTCTGGATGTTCATGGACAGTTCTTCAAGAGATGAGAATCCAGCTGCTCTATATTCTTCCACAAGTGGTGCGGATATCATGCATCCCGGTGTTAGGCTGCATGTTTCATTTAGGACTGTAGTGACTTTTTTTGGCATCGGGACCATACAGGGCATGCATATTCTGCCGTAGAAAAGCAGAGTGTCTGAGCAGTTGTTTGTAATACAATCAGTCTCGTTTGCCTCTTACTGTCGCTGGGGAGGTTAGTTTACCTTAGTTTAAGGAGTTTGTAAGCTACTGACCGATGACCACTCAGTTTGGTCCCATAGATTTACAAACATTTGAACATTACCTTTTACTGTTCGTCAGTTTCCTTAAGATATTGCTCCGGGCAGCAACTATTTGGCAGGTCTTTTCACAGTGGTATTTGTACGTCCAGCACGACGTCCAGATATGATGGTTTGTCTGAATGATCCAGCTTACTGCCATTCCACGTGACATTCAGCTGCCTGTTTGCCTGTTTTGATCAAAGATTGAAACCGGATGGATTTGGTTTCAGAGAGTTCCCTTGATAGTATTCGGACGCTATGTTTATTGAACGTTCTAGTTTCTCTTTCACTTCATGGAAACTATTGCCTTGTGCTCTAATGGCCAGATCGCCGGCGTGCAAAACATTAATAGCATATTCCGGAGTTGATCATTGGTGTACAGGTTGAACAGTTCAAATGTTCAAATGTTTGTCAAGCTTATGGGACTTAACTACGGGGTCATCAGTCCCTAAACTTACAAACTACTTATGAACTACTTACGAACTAGAACGGCACAAATATCCATGCCCGAGGGGGGATCGAACCCCCGACCGTAGTGGCTTTGCAGACCGTGACTGAAGCGCCTCAGTCCCCGCGGCCACTGCGGCCGGCAGGTTGAACAGTGAGGGCGTCAGCACACTGACCTGGGCGAGACCGTTCTTTTGTCGGCGCCATCGGCTTTTCCTACCGTCCAGCAATACATAGAACTGTCTGTTTTGTAGCAGAGATTCAATTATTTTTGTGAGCTGATGATTCTTGAATGTGCTGTAGAGTATTTTTCATGATAATTATGTGGTTTACGGTGTCATATGCAGTTTGTTGATATTGTAAATTATAAAACGATTGTTGACGGAGTATCAACTTCACCTGTCCTCACATTAACTTTTTAGTTCGAAAGTGGTCCTAGATGGTGTGTAGGGGGTGGTACGGCGCACTGCCCTAGTGAGTGTCTCGGTAAACGAGTCGCAGCAATGGCACCAAACCAAACAGTATACAATAACGGTGCTGATTAACAGCAACCGTAATCCAATTTTTTAACAATTTTGTATACCAGCCAACCGGTTGCGTAATGTTTAGGTTATTGACATAGGTTTCCTTGCCACTAAGGACAACTTCATCAAAAGGAAAAAAAAATAGTAACTTAAAATGATAACAACAGAGTAAATATTTTCCACAAGGAACAAGTTTTACACAAGCAAAACAGTAAAAGCACCAGTACTTACATAAAACACATGACGTCAAAATATTACGAGCAGGATTGCTCAGGTCAATTACAATAAAAATGAGCATTCTGGCCATAAAAGTAAAATACCAATTAAACTTGTATGTTGTGAAGGGCATCAATGAACTGCCTACAAGGTACTAAACACGTAGCCACGTAAACGTGAACTAGGGCGCTCCACATGCGGGCCTCTAGTCACGTGGGCAGTACTAACTTGTAATGCTACATAATTACGAATATAATTAATAGCTTCCATTTGTGAAAGGTTAGACAATTTTTCTTTTTTTACAATATTGTATTCCAAGATTAAATGAAAGCTCCAAGGTCGTCAGAAGTATGCAGAAAAGATCACGGTACAATGGAACTAAAGTACTAAAGTTAATGAAGTATAACCAATTAAAAGACAAAGCGATGGAGTGGAGGAGGGAAAAAACACGGAATACAAGGATCATTCTCGCGTCAGCACCGGCTTGAAAGCGTTAAGAAAATTCTTATGTTTCAATTGCAATTGTTCATTCAACATATTTCTAGTTGTTCTAAGACGTCAAGTTTCCACCCTTTCTTCTCTTTATGCAAAATCTTCATTTCATTTACACCTTTAGGATTGTGTCCTGTGATCAACAGATGTTCTTCAAAGGTTGAATTATGGACATTAGTACCTTTTCTCCCTAACAAGTGTTCTTTGTACCTTACGTTAAAGGCTCTGCCTGTCAGTCCAATATAAAATGCTGAGCATGTGTCACAGGCAATTTTGTACACTCCTGAGCTACGTAATGGTTTAATACACTCTCAGTCTCATAAAAGTGCTTTCGTTCATTCGGCTATTCACCGTGCTCTAACCACCTCTTTGTCACCTGAAAAACTAGAGGCAGAAAGCGAATTGATTAAAACTGTAGCACACAATAACGGCTATGAACCTTCGCTTGGAAAAATATCTATAAAGAGAAAACCAATAACAGACTCACTACCTTAGGTTCCAGCCAGTTCTAATAGAACCCCATGTCATTCCAAGCATGTGTGTCAATTTTACCTTTCTATCTACATTATTCCGTAAGTTATTAAGTTTTCAAATTTATACTGACTTTTTGATCACCCGGTAAGTTCATTAGCATATTTAGCAAATCCTTTACACCCTTCAATTGCGTTATCTGAGAGTAAAGCCAAATTATTTGAATACAAATAAACGTCACTATAAGCCTAGGTAGTCCATGGTGTAGATGGGTGGTGCAAACTCGCAAGGTCAACAGACAACAAACTACTCTCAGAAACCTTAAAAGAGTGGACTGTGTTACAAAAAGAAAAGGAAATCTTCTGTTACAAACAACTTGCAAGTACAGTACAACTTACTAAGTAAGTTCGCCCTATACCAGCATATGATCATAAGCGAAATATCAGTGCATGCAAATCTGAATACAAGGCTTTATTCACCTAGGTAACAACAGTTAAAATAATCGACGAGGAGGTAAATTTCAGACGCTCTTTATTATTTTACCACACGATTATTCGTAATCATCGTACTAAAAACTCACCTCTTTTGTCGTTCAAGATGAATAATAATATACGTTATGAATATATACGTTATATATGAATTTATATAAATTTTACAATGTGGAAACGTTGTTGCCGAATATCGCAAAAGCGTCATATATACAAATAAGTTATTTGTAATATATTAAATAAATAGTATCTAAAAACCTTCCTGTGTTACAGTGCAACGTTGCGACAAATTTGGGGCTCAGTCGGTGAAGAACTTTTTGAGATTTTTAAACACACACAAACCAACACAACATTTTTATATATAGAGATGACAGTGGTTACGTATTAATGTTTTAAGTTCAAGGTTTTCACGAACTGGTATTTTTATAGTAAGTCCACTGAATCTTCTTTACCTACGCAAAATTATTACTTAAAATTGGTTCTTGTTTCCAAGTAATACCTTCTAAGTGTCCTAATGTATTGTTTCGAATAATGTATAATAAATAAGTAGGAGGCGAGGTACTGACAGAATTGAACTTGTGAGGACATAACGTGAGAAGTGTCGAGATAGCTCAGTGGTAGAGCGAAAGGCAAAGGTCCCAGGATCGAATCCTAGCTTTAATCTGCCAGGAACTTTCATATTAGCGCACACTCCACTGCACTGTGGAAGTTTCAGTCTGAATAATGTATCCATTTGTATAGCATATAGATAAAAAGTTAAAAGTGCATATGAGGAAGATACCCTGATAGAACTATCACGTCATTCTTCTTTGAAAATTTTTCTTTAAACATTCAAGAGTAACTCCATTTTAGACAGAATTTTTACTGCATAAATATTGGACAAACTGCTGTTTGCCCTTAATTACGTTTCCTTCACCATAATCAAAATTGTGTACCGAGCAGTGAGATGGAACTAAAACAGAAGAACTAACGCGAGTTCCTGAAACTAGTAGTCGGTGGAATCGATTTCGAACGGGACCGCCGGTTCTTGTAGTCGCCGCAACAGTTTCGGATCGGGAGCGACAGTTCCTTCGAATTAGTACCGCACACTTTCCGCACCGGGACATTTAGTTCGTGTAACCGCTGCAACCGTCCCGAACCTCGACCGACAGTACCTATATGTAGTAGTCGCCGTTTCGGCGTTCCGGTCCGGAACCGACTAGGACCACCTAAGAGAACGGCGAACTGCCGTTCCTCGTATTTAGTTTCTCAGTCCTTTAGTTCACATTTTTGTGAATCATTCTTCTGGAACCGTACGTTAGAGAACGACGCATGTCACATGTACACCTCTTTACATATAGGCAATCTCTGAATAATCAATCGTTTCAAATTGAAGAACATTTCATTTCCTGCCTATATATCTTGTTACTAGGTATTCTTGAGAATTTGGTTACAGAAGAAAATAGGATGGAGGTATGTCGGGACTGTATGACGGTCGATCGACGATAGTAAACCCGAAGCGTCACGTGACACAGTCATCGCCTGTGGTCTGCCGAGGTGATAAAGGGTAGGGTGCTTCATGCGGTGGCAAACGTTTTCTCACGCATTGACGTAGTTACGTTAAACGTGGTCGTGTTAAAAATGTTCAAATGTTTGTAAAGCTCATGGGACTTAACTGCGGGTCATCAGTCCCTAAACTTACAAACTACTTATGAACTAGCTTATACTAAATACGGCACAAATATCCATGCCCGAGGGGGGGGGGGGCATTCGAACCCCCGACGGGGACCGGTCTCGCGCATCGTAGCATAGCGCGTCAATGCGCTCGGCCGCTCCGCCGCGGCTGGCCGTGTTATGTGCTACAACTTGTAGCCCTCTAACGGGAGGGAGTTCCACTTTACGTCAGCGAAGCGGGAAGGACGACTGAGTAATATTCATGACGTGTTATTCATCAGCCGCTATTGAGAATAGAGTAGAAGATTTGGAGGAATCACTGTATATTATACTCTACCAGTTAGAAAATATACTTACAGTAATTGAATCTTAAGACAAATCCAAAGCTGTAGAGGATAAATGAATACAGCAAAATTGCTACATGTAGGATAATTACAGAAACGCGTGGAGGAACGAGAAGCAGGGCTTCGAACATCAAAGCGCAGCAACCGCTATGACAAATGTTGTAGAATAATTTCCAAGCATGTTACTGTACTTTACAATTTTTGAATCACATCTCTCCTCACAATTTCTGAAACGGCAAAAAATTGTGTATAGTAAATCCAATGATATATTGAACAGTAAATGTTGGCGAATAACCGAACCAACCACATAAGCTTTAAAAATGTTTTCTTTCGAAGCCATTACCGGTTTCGGGCTAACTTGCCCTTCTCCAGAAGGCTAAATTTTCATTACATATTTCTGTCAACAGGACGTTGTCTGCTTCATTACTGCACAAGAATATTCAGAAGTTAAGTGCTACATGTAATTTGTTTCACACACAAAGAGACATACGTGGGGGAGTTAGAAAATGAGTTTCGCCTGTCGACTATGAGCAGAGTTGTTTATGACAGGAAAAAATAAAACGAGACATTGAAGATAAGACATATCTTTATTTTTCTACATAATTTCCAAGTACATTGAGACATCTGCCAAACCGACTTATAACCTACAAAAAGACGCCTAGGAAAAAATCAGGGCGTTGCATACAGGAGAAGTGTTGCACGGATATGGAGTGTAATCATCCCTCATCACTTGTCCAAAAGACGTTCAGAACCACTTCGTCTGCTCCTAAATTGCTACTCACCGTTTTCTAGGGCGCCCAAGAAGTTTTGTTGCTGTACTTTTTGGAGGATGCAGCCATCAGTGCTGCGCGGTACTGTGCCACTCTGTCGAAATTGAAAGACGTGATCGTAAAAAGCGGCCTGGCCTTCTCAGATCTGGCGGTCTGCTGTTGGATGACAATGCGAGACCACACTCGGCGACGGCAACCGAAAACTATATTGGAACTCTTGGTTGAGAGCGCCTACACCATCCGCCATACAGTCCTGATCTCGCACCAAATGATTTTCGTCTATTTACGGCTTTGAAGAAGGCTCTCGGCGGAAGGCGCTTTGGAAGCAATGCTGACGTCAGACAAGCCTTTCAAAGCTTCTTCTGTATGCAACGCCCTGATATTTTCCTGGAACAGGAGCGCACACGAGAGATTGCTTGCAAAGCTCGGAGATGAGGTGGTGCAGAAGCCGACGTCGCGCATGCTAGTACTCGGCTGGCGTAAGTAAACAGAGGAGCTCGTTTAGTGGCGATAGCGTTAATGAACAGTTCTAAATGAATTAGCGACTTTTGCAGCAACTTATGTCCCGTCGAATTCTTGACATGGATGCAGATTTAGTATTCGTCGTTCAAATGTTTGTAAACCTATTGGTACAAACTGCCATCGGGCCCTAAACTTACAAGCTGCTTGAACTAATTTACGCTAATGAAATAAATCGCAATTTGCGATCAGTTATGACTTCACTGTACTAGGTTTAGATGGAACACCAAACTGTAGCGAATGAAAATTTGTGCCCGGCCTGAATTCGAACCCGGGATCTCCTGCTTACTAGGCAGACGCGGTGACCAGTCCGCCAATGAGTACACAGTGACCAACCCGACTGCAGAGGGCTCTTCCCTGCACGTCTCCCGCCACACCCAAATCTCCATTCGCCACCCTGTATCTTTCCTAATAGCACAGCACGTTCAGAACCACTCCGTCTGCTGGTAAATTGCTACTCACCGTTTTCTGGAATGCCCAAGGAGTGTTCCATCTAAACCTAGTATAGTGAAGCCAGAACTGATCGCAAATTGCGATTTATTTCATTAAAATGAACGCTGTAATGTCGTCCAAAATGTAACGCTAAGGACGACACACACACACACACACACACACACACATACATACATACATACATACATACATACATATTCCCGAGGGAGGACTCGAAACTCCGACGGGAATGGTCCCTCAGTCCGAAGCATGACGCCTTGGACCAGGCGGCCACTCCGCGCGGCTGCTGGTTTAGATGTTGTGAAATTCTTATTGCCATATTTAAAATTGGCGGAAACAGGGATGCTTCTCAGCGTGAAAAATTGTCATTAAAATTCGTTATATATTTCAAAAGAAACAGTCCTTACGTTCGTTCCATGAAACAGGCATTTAAACATACAGAATAATGCCACGATAAACATGAAATCAATTCGTTGATATTCAGTATCACAGAGCTTTTACAGTAATTATAATAATGTAAGACATTATACTATCGCCAAGGATTGACCTGGTGATACTTGTCCGGCTTTTTCGTAGAGAAAAATGGCAGTTGTAGCTCTTTCGGACACAATACTGCGCGCGGCGGGGATGGGACCACGCCGCCAGTCTAGTGACGTCACAGCCAAGCCCCATGCGACAACAGTCAACACCACCTAGAGAGAAGGCCGCGGCGTTGTCGTGTGACGTCACGCAGTGTAGGCACCGTTTGCTTAGCTGACTGGCTGCACGCTACGGCATGGTGGGCCGTGCCCCAGCGACCACCCAGTCAGCTACGCTAACGATGCCTACACTGCATAACGTCACACGACAACGCCGCGGCCTTCTCTCTAGGTGGAGTTGCAACAGTCCATGGCGAGCGAGTGAGCTCTCCCTACCTCACGGTCTAGCACGCAAGCTGGAACAGCCTGATGCACTGAGATGTGTGGAATGTGCTAAACTAACATTTAAGTAACAGAAATACTTTGCTCTGTGGAAGTTATACAATCCTTACTGCATTTGCTATAACAAGGATGTACAAAATAAGATCTTTTTGGTGTATCAATATTATATTATTTACATGATTGATGTCATATACAGATAACTTCACATACAGATTCTGCTACACTAATAAAAACAATCGGAGGGTCAGGTGAGATATCATACACAATATACACGCGGTAAGGTATTTCATTTGGATATTGACTACAGATTTAATTTGTGTGAGCTACATTAAGATATTTTGCCGATTCAACTCTATTTTCGGGATACACGGCGATTACTTAGAGCGAGGCATGATAGAGCCACTATAACACTGAAAAGTCATTCTCGTAGCCCTCCAAAATGGTGTGGGATCACCTCGGACGGCGACAGTCGCACATCTGCGTGGCATGTACAGTACGAGGTTATCAACTAGCTCTTGAGGGATATTTCGCCATTCTTGCGTGAGTTCAATATCCCACTGTGCAACCGTTGAGGGAGGTGCTGGTCTGTCTGCATTGCGTCTGCCAAGTGTGCCCCAGACATGATCAATCGGGTTAAAGTACTGTGAACAATCTGCCCAATCCATTCGTTCAATTCCCTCAGCTTGAAGCATGTTGGCCACCAGTGAAACTCTGCGGAGACGAGAGTTTTCGTCCACCAGAAGAACTCATCTCTATGACACCAGAGTAGGGGACAACAAAAGATCTTTATACCTCTGACGCCATTCTGAAGGACATAGCGGCCGAATTTGCCGCTCTTCATGGAAATTATTGTGCTCAGATAGTTTTAGGCACCCAAAGCTAGCTAAATCATGATGTGGCAAATTCACAAATGTTTGGCGAGGCATGTAATGTACGAGGCGCGTCCAGAAAGTAAGTTCCGTTTCAATTTATCTCCGCTGCAGCGCTGTGATTGCAGTTCCGCACATGCATTGTAGGCAATGTCTATCAAGGAGAAGAACGTGCGCCATTTGGAGATCGCTGTCAGTTACGCACGCTTCGTTGTGCTTGTATGAAATGTCGGCGTTGATTGAAAATCCCGCCGCCTGTGATATCAGGTCGGTGAAACCAAGTGAAATTTATCGGCAAATTTGCGATGTTTACGGACCAAATGCGATGATTGATTCGATGGTGAGAAGATGGGTCCGACAATTCAGTGGCGGGCGTACAGATGTGCACGATGAAGAACGACGTGGGCATCCACCTTTGGTTACAGAAGAACTGGTTCACGCTCCTAGCGACTTTCATCTGTTCTTACATCTCAAATCTTTCCTTGGCGGTCATTACTTCACCAATGACGACGAGCTGAAAGAAACTGTTTCTAACTGGTTGAAGACGCAGGCGGCAGATTTCTATGAAGAAGGTATACAAACCCTGGTGCCACGCTATGAGAAATGCCTGCCAAATTTCGGCAGTTATGTGGAAAAGTAGTTTAAGAGTTGTAGAATTTTCTGCAATAAAAATTTCTTCTGTATCTGTGTAAAATTTCATTTATTACCAAACAGAACTTACTTTCTGGGCGCGCCTCGTATATCGGAAAGATAGATCGGACAGGATTGAAGGGGGAGTGTTCATCGTCGTGGACAAAGATATTGTTTCTACTGAGCTCAATATTGAGAGTAACTGTGAAGTTATCTGGGCACGTGTAACAGGTCTAAGAGAAGTAAAGTTAATTTTTGGGTCTTTTTACCGGCCTCCAGTGCTGCTGTACCAGTTTTAGAGTCATTCAGAGAAAGTCTATATCAGGTAGTGGTTAGTATCCTGGCCATGCAGTATTCGTCGAGGAGACTTCAGCCATAAGAATATAGATTGGGACCCCTCGGGTTTCATTTTAGGCGGTACAGACAAACAGTTTTGCGAGCTGCACTTGGACACATTCTCCGAATGAGCAGTTAAACCGGCAACCCACCTTATAACTACAAACAGGCCTCACCTCATTAACGATGTCTGTGTACAAACAAGAGTTAGTGATCATGATATCGTCATATCGTCAATGGTGACCAAAGTTCATAAACCAAACAAGAAGGCTAGGAGCGTGTTTTGTTAGGAAGATCCGATAAGTAATTGTTAGGATCGCACTTAGAAAATGGTTGGACATCGTTTACTTCCGGTACAATGGATGTAGAGGTATTGTGGACTAAATTTAAATGCATTGTAAATAAAGGGCTTGAGAAATATGTACCTGCAGAGTCGATTAAGGATGGAAAGATCCACTTTGTTAGAATAATAAGTTAGAAATCTACTGATAAAGCAAAGGCGGTTGCACTCTCAGTTCAAGAAAGAACACGCAAATGATGACAGGCAAAAGTTAGTAGAGATTCGTGCGTCTATAAAAAGATCGATGTACGTAGCACACAATATTTACCACAGGCATACCTATGCAAAATATCTTTCCCTCTTATGTAAAATCGATAAGCGGGTCAAAGCCCACTATCCAGTCACTCGTTGATCATTTCGGGGAATTAATAGAAGAAATCAAACGAAAATCTGAGCTTCTAAATTTAAGTTTTAAGAAATCTTTCACGCAGGAGGACAAATGTACCATCATTTGATCAACGTAATAACTCCGAAATAAAAGAGAGAAAAAAAAACTTATTATTTTCATTCTCCACTCCGAGGAGTGGAGCGGGCTGTTTGAAATCCGTCCCATAAAGTCTTGCGGTTTTAGTCAGACAGTTATCAGACATGCTGATAGTGGGGAAAAGGGGGATCCCAATTGGGAATAAGTGGAAGGGGCTTCCCAGTTCTGGCATACGCCTTACAACCAAGGAAAACATCCAGAAAACTTTGATCGGAACCGGGGGCTTGGGATCAATTTAATTTATTTCTGGTGAAAATTTATTTTTGGCAAATATAGTCTTCTTGAATCGCGTCAAATTCTGAGACTAAACGTAACGGCCTGCTCGGTTGGTACCATTGCTTTTCTGATCTCAATGATAGCCTTGATTGCCTTTTGCAGCTACTTCGACTGAACATTCCTGGAACACAGCTAGCAGTTTCATCACCCGTAATCATTAAGAAAAAAATCACAAATTTCTACGAACACACAGCATTTTCTTTATGGTTGTTTTTACTGTGGCAGAAGTATTATATTAATAATCCAGTCACTCGTGGATTATTCCAGGGCAGTAATAGAAGAGAGCAACCAGGAGCTGAAATTCTAAATTTAACCTTTAAGAAATCTTTCACGCAGGAGGACCGCACAAATATACCATCATTTGGTCAACGTACTAATTGCGAAATGGAGGACATAGTAATAGGTGTTTCCGGTGTAGAGAAGCAGCTGAGAGAACTAAATACAAAAAAGTCTCCTGTTCCGGATTGAATATCAGTTCGGTTTTACAAACAGCATTCTGTGGCATTAGCTCCTTACTTAGCTTTAATTTATCGTGAATCTTTAATTCAGAACAAAATTCCTAGTGATAGGAAAAAATCGCAGGTGACTCCCTTTTATAAGAAATGAAAGAGGACTGGCCAACAAAATTACAGGCCAATATCGTTGACATCAGTTTCTTGTAGAATTTTGGTGCATATTCTTTCGAATACAGTAAATTTCCTTGAGACGGAAAAGCTTCTTTCTATGAATCAGCTCGGGTTTAGGAAACATCGTGCATGTTAAACTCAGATTGCCCTTTTCTCATATGACATCTTGTGAGCCATGGATGAAGGGCAACATGCAGATTATGTTTTTCTCGATTTCAAAAAGGCGTTTGACGCGGTGCCACACTGCAAACTGCTAACGAAGATTGTGACTGGCTGTAAAACATCCTAAGTAATAGAACGCAGTACGTTGTTCTCGATGGCGAGTGTTCATCAGAGACGTGTGTATCGTCTGGCGTGACCCAAGGGAATGTGATAAGACCGCTATTATTGTCTATATATAAAATTATGTGGAGAGAGTAACTGTAATTTGCGGATGTTTGCCGATGATTCTGTGGTTTGTGGGAGGGTGTCGTCTTTAATTGACTGTAACACGATACAGGATGACTTTTAGACAAAATTTCTAGTTGGGGCAAAGAACGGCAGCTAGCTCTCAATGTATAAAAATGTAAGGCGATGCGCATGAGTAGGAAAACCAATAGCATAATGTTCGAGTACAGCATTAGTAGTGAGCTTATTGATGCCGTCGCGTCGTTCAAATCAATTTTACACACATTGCAGAGCGATATGAAATGGTACGAACATATAAGGACAGTAGTGAGTAAGGTGGACAACCGACTTCGGTTTATTGGGGGAATTTTGGGAAGATGTACTTCACCAGTAAAGGAGACCACGTATAAAACGCTTGTACGGCCACGTTTTGAGTATTGTTCAATTGTTTGGGACCCGCAGCAGATCAGTTTAATGGTAGGCATAGAAGCAGTTAAGAAGCCAGAAGCTAGATTCGTTACTGGTTGGTTAGAGCAATGCGCGAGTGTCACGGAAATGTTCCAGGAACACAAATGGGGATCCCTGGAGGAAAGGCGACGTTCTTTTCGAGAAATTCTGTTGAGGAAATCTATATAGCCGGAATTTGAAGCTCAGTGTAGAACGATCTTCCTGCCGCCTACCTTATAGGCATTCTTTTATCCTCGTTCTTTTTGGGAGTGGAACAGGAAAGGAAATGACTAGTAGTGGTGCAGTCTACCTTATGCCATGCACCTGAAGGTGGATTGCGGGGTATGGATGTAGATGTAGAGGCCCGTGTGTCTGCCAGTACTGACTCTTGCCCACAGCATTCAAATGTTCAAATGTTTGTTAAGCTTAAGGGACTGAACTGTGGGGTCATCAGTCCCTTATTTTACAAACTACCTATGAACTACCTTATACTATAGACGACACAAATACCCATGCCTGAGGGTGGATTCGAACCCCCGACCGTAGCAGCCGTGCAGACTTTGACTGGCGCGCTGCAGACCGCTTGGCCAACGCGGCTGGCCCACAGCATTCGTCCAGCACCATTATGTGTTTCCACGTTCTCTTCAGATGTGGGAACGATGATTGGCTGAACACAAAATCTTGACTCTTCTGTGAACAGAACTCGGCGCCATTCGTTACGCCTCCAATTCTAGTGCTCCTCCGTCCAGTTTCTGCGGGCTAAACGGTGTCGTGGTCTGAATGGGACACTCACCATAGGCCTCCGTGCGTAGAGGCCTCATTCCCGAAGGCGATTTCGGTCTGTTTGATACTGCGCATCCTGTTGCTGCCTGGAGGGTGCGTTGCAGCTGAATTGCATACTGCCTCTTATATCGATGGACTCTTGATCGGAGAAACGGTCACTTTGTTTTACACGTCGACGAACTTGGATTTGCCTTCTTTTAACAGTTTCTGTTGTCTGAAAAGTCCCGCCCAGTTCCTCCAATAGCTGCAGCCGCATCATTCTGTGTCTCCCGCGGTTCCAAGCTTCCTATAGCAGTCCATGCCATAGCTTCGGGTAAGTCACATTGCTGTTGCCGTGGATTACCTGCCCACTGCACTATCTTAACACAGGTCCTTGTGTAACTCGTTTGGTAGAGAAAACACAAGTCAACACCAACACCCTCTACAGCAGCTTCTTGTTATTAATACGATCTCGGCTGCCGTAATGGTCTCCACTCCGTAGCACGGACAGAAACACGACGAACTATTTTACTTCATTCTGCCGATGACAGTACTTGAGAACCTAGATAACTGAATTGATACACTAATTGTTTTCACCATTGTCGTTACATAGTAGCACGTTTTAGTTAAGGCTAAGTTACAAGTTTACAATTATGGTAATCTGACTGTGTTAATTTTCATGTCTTTTTTTTTTTTTTTTTTTTTTTTTTTTTTTTTTTTTTTTTTTTTTTACTGCCTAATATTAGGGTTCTCACGTTTTATTGGTTACATCTTTGTGGTGATTTGTGTTCCTTTAGCGACTTTTCTTGGGAGACAGGCTATGTAAAGGCAAACGTAGCATTTGTGGATTTGGAGACGGCTTTCGACAACGTCGACTTCAATACACTCTTTCAAATTATGAAGGTAGCAGCGGTAAAATATAGGGAGCGAAGTGTTATATTCAACCTACACAAAAACCAGACAACAGTTATTAGAGTCGAAGGGCAAGAAAGGGAAGCAGAAGTTGGCAAAGGAGTAAGACAGGGTTGTAGCCTTTCCTCAATGTTGTTCAATCCGTACATTGAGCAAGCCGTGTAGGAATGAAAGGAGAAATTTCGAGAGGGAATTAAAGTTCATGGAGAAGAAATGAAAACTTTGCTGTTTGCCGATGACACAGTAATATTGTCAGAGACTGCAAAGGATCTGAAAAAGATACTGAATGGAATG
Organism: Locusta migratoria; assembly: GCA_026315105.1. Taxonomy (NCBI): domain Eukaryota; kingdom Metazoa; phylum Arthropoda; class Insecta; order Orthoptera; family Acrididae; genus Locusta; species Locusta migratoria. The sequence continues at coordinate 435,900,941 of CM048747.1, forward strand.
GACAGTAGCTTTAAAGGGAGATATAAGATGAAGATTGACAAGACTAAGCCGAGGATAATGGAATGTAATGCCAGAAAATCAGGTGATGATGAAGGAATTAGATTAGTTAATGAGACAATAAAAGTAGTGGATGAAAAAAAAAGTTCAAATGTTTGTTAAACTTATGGGACTTAACTACGGGGTCATCAGTCCCTACTTATCAACTACCTTATACTAAGGACGGCAAAATATCCATGCCCGAGGGGGGATTCGAACCCCCGACCGTAGTGGCCGTGCAGACCGTGACTGTAGCGCCTCAGTAGTGGATGAGTTTTGTTATTTGGGTAGCAAAATAACTTCTGATAGCCGAAGTAGAGAAGATATAAAATGCAGTTTGGGTATGGGAAGAAAAGCATTTCTAAAGAAGCGAAACTTGTTAACATCCAATATTAATTTAAATGTTCGGAAGTCCTTTCTGAAAGCATTTGTCTGGAGTATAGCATTGTATGGGAGTCAAACGTGGACGATAGGGAGTTCAGACAAAAAAATTGATAGAAGATTTTGAAATGTGATGCTACATAAGAATGATGAAAATTAGATGGGTAGATCACGTAACTAATGAGGAGGTGCCTAACCGAATTGGGGAGAAAAGGAGTTTGTGGCATATCCTGACGAAGATAAGGGATAGGTTGGTGGGACACATTCTTAGACATCAATGAATCCTCAACACAGCATTAGAAGGAAGTGTGTGGGCTAAAAGTCGTTGAGGGTTACCGAGGGACGAATACAGTAAGCAGATTCAAAAGGATGTAGGTTGCCAAACGTATTCTCAGATGAAGAGACACAGGACAGAGTAGCTGCATCAATCCAGTCTGTGGACTGAAGACCAGAACAACAACAACGAAAAACCCAAGGAAAACTCGTAGAAAATGGTAATTTGAAAGCTACATGAATATATGTTTTCAAATCTTGTAAAAGGTCCCTTTTTTTACCTTTTTCAGTATATGTAATACTTGTAAGTTGTTATTAATATTAGGGCCCAATTTGATTCAAATAAGGTGCTATTTCTGATTTACTATTTTTAATGTAAAAGCAATCATGTGCTCTTGGTACCTTGTACTAAGGCTCTTGCCCAAGGCAAAAACTAGAGCAATTAAATCTTCTAGATTTTTCAAAGTCTAGACTGTTGCTTTTGGTATCGTGGATAATGATATGTTGTACGTTGCCGTCGGTGTGGAAACTTATGTGAACTTCTGTTTTTCGGAAAAGATTCGCAAATTGGTAATTCTGAACTTAATTTAGTCGAGTTTTTATTATATTATTTAGTTGGTTAATAATTTGCGAACACCGTTCAATGTGAATCTTAAATAAGCCATGGATTCGTGGGATGACATGAAGAACTGTTTATGATTAACAGGTGTGTGTTTTCTATAAATTTCATACGCATGTTTTTAGTTCAAGGATTTTTATTGTAAGATCAAGATATCTGTTGCACTCGTCTCCTTATTGTACAACAGTTAATTTAATATTTGGATGAATGTTATTCATCTCACCTGCGAAGGAATCAATTTCATGTATTGTCCAACTGAACAAGATGATTTTATCATCCATCCAGCTACAAATCAGTTTATCATATCAGCTACATTATATTTTAAATGTATTTTGGCCATAAAAATTAGTTTTCGAGATGGCTCATAAAAATATCCGCTAAAATTTCGGTGAGGTTGCTCCCCATTGCTAGCCCAAATCGTTGCACATGGATTTTATTGTTGAATGTGAAATAATTATGTGTGAATATTAATTCTAATACCTCTGTAAGTTTATATATCACTTCTTTGCAAAGCAATTTGTTTTTCATTAAACTGCAATCTATTATTTCAATAGACTCCTTGATAGATATATTTGCGTATAGGTTCACTGTGTCTAGGGATACGAATATGGCAGTGTCTGGTACACGGACTTCATTAATCTCATTAATAAAGTCATGACATCAATGAACTATGTGCCCAACTGTGAACACAAGAAATAGCGTTGCATATTTCATTTCAAAGAAGCTGGAATATTTCCTTAGCACCTTTCATGTATTTGAAAATAGCTGTTAAAACTCTGATTTTTCTTTTACAAGAATATGAAAAACATATTCATAACATTAATTCACCCAATGAAATCCTAAATTAACAATAAATTGCCAATAAACATTTTCTAAAAGATTTTATTTGGGTTTTTACAAAAACTCCCACTGATTAAACTAATAAAAAGTGAGAAACCTAATAGTAGACGGTCAGAAAATAGCGACGAAAATCCAAGGTCAGCGTTGTATAGTAACAATCTTACAATGCAGCTGTTACTAAAACATGTCACTTTCTAGCTAGCAAAATCTGTACATAAAATTATCAATTTGTGAGATCAAACATGTAACTATTAACCTATAAATAGACCTATGACCTTGTAATGTAAAATCCGGTAAGGATTACCTAACTTCAAAAGAGCAGAGTACTTCTGTTACGGTACTTACATGTTATTTTCGCACATTCCAAACATCATTGTACATAGTGTATGTATTGTATGAAAGAATAAATATCTGTATATTTCTGTTAATAATAATTCTGCTATGTAAACAACATATTATGTGTAATACATATTGGTTGCTCCAACTTACACATTGAATGAAGTGTGTCACGATGATATATTTGAAGTGTATAACCTTATTTCAAAGAAGTAGTGTTTAAAATATGAAGAAATGTCAGATGAACACCAAAGAAAAATCACCATCTAGCAGTACAAACATAAATGAATAAGACTGTCTTGTTTTTCATTTAAGTAGTACAAACACCTAAATGTGTATTTTTATCTGTGAAACAACACCAACAATTATTAACAACCGCGGATTTCACACGATTCCCATATAAGTTCCAAGGGCCGTATATACCGATATACACGCTTGTCATACATAATGTTGTATGTAATTTCAGCATGCAACCATAAAAGACTGTCTCCTGAAGGATTTAATTTAATCAATAAAACGTTTGTCATTCTTGGGGGCGATCTATTCAATTGATTCATTGTTTAAATGATAGCGAAGATCGCTAATTATCTTTGACTTGGATGAGTGATTTCGGCATATTACCGGATCTGTTATGTTAGTGCTTCGACAGAAACCGGTCATCTGGATAAAGGTAATTAGTCATTTCTGTTAGTAATTTCTGTTTCTTACATAATAAATTGAACAATAATGCCTCGCTCTCTGTCGAATCTGATGATAACCAACGTGGTGGTGAAATTTCAATCAACACAAAGGCAGTAACCTTTTTATTATTTCAGAAGTAAACTGTTAACACATTTATCCCCTAGTCAGATAAGGTTGTGAATGCATTCTTAGGAATATCTTTGCGGTTGTCTACAGAACAATTATCGAACGCAGGGATGAAGCTCTTCACCACGAATGTCTTTCTGCAGGTACCCGAAAGCATGGAAGTAGCAAGGAGAGAGAGGGCAAGACATCTGGAGAATGCGTAAGACGTTCCCAGATAAACTTTTGGATCGTAGTCGACAAAGCCTTGGCAACGTGAGGGCAACGGTAGGAACACAACTACTGCTACACTCTTGAAGTATTGGTATTACTGCTCGAGACACAGCTCATGGTGCATTGAGAATGAAGAAGGGGCGGAAAGTTATAGATGAAAAGAAATACTTCATGAATGTGGTGCAAGAAGGGATCAGTGCCTCTAGGGGCGTAACACGCCTTAATAGTATTTTCATGTCACGAAACTTGGTGAGCCCTTTATAATGTTTCAGCCTGGCTATTAATTTTTGAGATTAACAAATTTACAAAAGGAAGAGGTTTGAAGTTAGAAGCTATGAAAGATCCCAATCAGAAAATTTCGGAAAAAAATTGGAAAAATTATTAAATACATTTAAATGAAATGGCAAGCTAATTAACGGTGGAGTGTTGTGCAGGCAGAACATTACAAAAAGAATCGACGAGCAGTTACCTTTAACAAGAGATCCATCGGTGGTTGAAATTTGGCTGTAAATGAAATTTTAATATGATAACCACTCGCCGAACAGTGGATGGCAGTTCGTCAATATAAAACTACGACTCGTGTAGCAAGCCGTAAAGTAAGATAAGTGACATGATATAAATCGGATAGGAATATTACGTAAGTCAAACACATCGGACTTCTAAAAATTTACAAGAAAATCGACTGCAGATTATATTGCCGGTAATAATAATATTATGGAATAAATGTTGAAACAAGAGTGGCAGGCTACACGAAATATCACCATTCAATATTAACAAAAAAACTGTGCCATCCATCGTTGCGGTGATTCAACAAGGCTGAAAAAGACATTATGGGCGGAGGGAGGATAGGGCAAAATTATTAATAAAAATTCATAAGTGCGAATTTAAGTGAGAGGTGGGGTTTATTTATAAATTTAAGATACACGCACCCACATATATTTACCTGAATGTACATAACAGCGGCCACATAAAAATAATAAAGTACAGCTCCCGTATGCAAGATGCTATCGCTGCGAAGTACAAAGCAAGAGAGTACCTTCTGTCTTAAAAAAATTGAAAGTGATGTTCTTAAAATATTACTCTGCTATTCAGAGATAATTATTTTTACATGCCGAAATAATATAAAAATACGAAATGTTCTCTGATAATGTCGGGGAAAGGAAACCGTGTCATTATACCTTTATACAACATCACTACTTGTATCATATTCAAGTATGATTGAAATGGTTCATTTCGCCTTAAGTCTAATTAGTGCAGACATTAGTTATTTTAACATCTCACGAGTAACATCCATTCGTTGTAGAGTCTATGGTCCGACGCACTACGTAAATTTTCTCCGAGATCTGCTGAAAGCCAGATACAATCTTCACTACGAGTCCGGAGTCGCCTAGATTCTCGGAAAGCGCTAAGAAGTTCAATCTAAAAATTCCACGAAAACCTGTCGTTTAGCTTTTCTTAAGCCCATTAAAACTTCTTTTGACAATTATTTGTCACGAAACTTACATTCTCTGTTTTACAAAAGGCGTTGTAAGTGAGTTCAAGCGTACCACGCCTTTGTCACATCGCAGTACTTGACTCGTTAAATATTTGCTAGACACGTGTCAAACAGTGTTCTGAGCTTACGACGTAGAACTTCAACTGTTTCTCCTGTGCGATCTGAGCTAATAATCAGGTCGACGAAGAGACGTCAGAACTCCGTATTTCTTCGTTTCTGTTATGGAGTACATAGACTGTATTTTGCTGAAATAGCCCTAGTGGTACTTACAAATTTGTTTCCGTTTGGAAGATAAATTATACCTCTTTGAAGGAACTTTCATGTTTCATTTATTTCACGTTATTTGTTCCACGATTTGAATAAGTTTTAAAACTTTTCAAAAAATTTTAGTAGACAGTTATTGTGTGATTTTTGAATGAGGATTGGTTTCTAGTGTGACTACTGATCCACGATATTCAAATATGTCACCAGTTCTTCTGTTGTCCTCTGTTGTACCCCAATGACGTAATTAATAAGTCGTTGGATATAGCAAGCAACATGTCAAGCGTTTTGGCGTCCTCACTTCACTGATTTCAACTTGACCTAGCTCAAACAAAAAATTACATATATTAAAATAATTTATTAATTTGGTTCATTATTTCGATTCGTTCGTTTTTTGTTGCCCGTTCACTACCGTTATTGTTACTCTTTCCAAGAGAGTCAAGTAACTGAGGAAGTGAAATCGAACTTGAAAGAACGTCCGGCATATTAGTCATAAAATTCACTTGACGTCATTAATAGACAAGTGTGTAGCAATAGCGGACGCTGTAGATTCAAGAACAATAGTCTTATATCTCGACCAAAGCACTGATTATGCTCTACGGCAGATGGAAAGTTCCTAACTGGAAATGACATAGCTGAAAGATGTTTCTGGTCATCGCTCACAACACATGATCGCTGAAAAACATTCCTAATCATTTTCATTGTGATTACTATTATTTTAAATTTATCTTACATGTAAGGTTAAAAAACGTTCAAAAAGACGCTGTTAACTAAATCGCAATTTTATTTCATAATTATGTGATGATTACTAGTTTCGGTGATTCCTAATCATTACTTCAGGTCATTTTAAATGTACAAATAAGAATTAAATTTTGGTGAACGCCTTGCATAACATTGTACCACACTTCCGAATGTGGTCAGTTCCTTGCCACATGTCACGCAGTCTAGTTCATGGAATTGTCAGTATCCAAAACCTATTTCATGACATCGTGGAACGTTTACATGAATATACTTTTACAATGTGTTTGTTACAATGTCCTAAAAGTTGTTGACCACAAATAGTGACACTTTTTTACCACTCCTCTGAAGATTGTGACTAAGACTCACTGAAAGTAGAACCCAGCAAAAAAAGAATGATGAAAAAACTTTGCGATCTAGGCTAATAAAGTACATCTTGGGGTTTTTTCCGTTTATTTCTTTTTAGATAGTCAAATTTACAACCGAATTTCAGTTCCGGGCTGAATGCACCTAAAGATGATTTCAGTAAGAATAAGGTGGAAATAATGTAGATTGATTGCATGAATTACGTTTCTCAAGTAGATACCAATCTTTTTAGGGTTCTTTCTCGAAAGTTTATCACAGTAATAATATTATTAACCTTATAGAAATACGCTGTCTGAAGTACTGATTTTTAACGTGAGTTATGCGAGGTACCCAATGGAACATACACACTCTTGAGCCAAAGAACACCTGCGTATTATCGCGTACAGCCCCCGCGACACAACATAGACTCTACTAATGTCTGAAGTAACGCTGGGGGAAATCCAACCCATACATCCTGCAGGGCTGTACATAACTCCGTACGAGAATGAAACTTTCACTCTGCAACGGAGTGTCCGCTGATATGAAACTTGCTGGCAGATTAAAATTGTGTACCGGAACCGGGACTCGAACCTGGGACCTTTGCCTTTCGCGGGCAAGCGCACTACGGACTGTGCTATCCCGAAACGACTCACGATGCCGCCTCACAACTTTACTTCCGCCAGTACCTCGCCTCCTACTTTCCAAACTTCACAGAAGCTCTCCTGTGAACTATGCAAGACTAGCTCTCCTGGAAGAAAGGATATGGTGGAGACATGGCTTAGCCACAGCCTAAGGGATGTTTCCAGAATGAAGAGGAGAGCTTCTGTGAACTTTGGAAAGTAGGAGGTGAGGAACTGGCGGAAGTAAAGTTGTGAGGCGGCATCGTGAGTCGTGGCGGAATACCACAGTCGGTAGTGCACTTGCCCGCGAAAGGCAAAGGTCCCAGGTTCGAGTCCCGGTTCCGGCACACAATTTTAATCTGCCAGGAAGTTTCAACTCCGTACGAGTACGACAGGTCTGAGATCTCTTCTGGACAGCACGTATCAAAGCATCACAGACATGTCAATAGTTTTCATGTCTCGAGAGTTTTGTAACCAGTGGAAGTGTTCAAGCTGAGAAGAGCCTGGAGCCACTCTGTAGGAATTCTGACGTGTGGGGTGGTGGGGTGTTGCATTGTACTGCTGGAATTACCCAACTCAGTCGGAATGCACAGTGGGCATGAACGGATGCGAGTGACCAGCCAGAAAGCGTGCGTTCGTTCCAGCTGTCACAATCTTTTCTAGACGTATCAGGGGTCCCATACCACTCCTACTGCACTCGCCTCACGCTATTACAGAGCCTCCACAAGCTGGAATGGAGTCTTGGGATTCATGTGGTTGTCTCCATTCCAGTACATCTACATCTATATGGGATACTCTGCAAATCACATTTAAGTGCCTGGCAGAGGGTTCATCGAACCACAATTATACTATTTATCTCCCATTCCATTCTCGAATAGCGCGTGGGAAGAATGAACACCTGAATCTCTCTGTTCGAGCTCTGATTTCTCGTATTTTATTCTGATGATCATTTCTACCTATTTAAGTGGGAATCAACAATATATTTTCGCATTCGGAAGAGAATGTTGGCGATTGGAGTTTCGCAAGTTGCCCACGCCGCAGCGATAAGCGCCGTTGTTGTAATGTTTCCCATCCTAGATCCTGTATCATTTCTGTAACGCTGTCTCCCCTGTATCGTTACAATACGAAACGAGCTGCCCTTCTTTGGACTCTTTCGATGTCCTCCGTCAAACCCACCTGATAAGAATCCCACACTGGGCTGCAATACTCCAAAAATGGACAGACAAGCGTAGTGTATGCAGTTTCTTTTGTAGTTCTGTTGCATGTTTTAAGGATTCTGCCAATTAAACGCAGTCTCTGGTTCGCCTTTCCCACGATATTATCTACGTGTTCTTTCCAATTTAAGTCTGAAGTAATAGTAATTCCTAGGTATTTTGTGGAGTTTACGGCCTTCACATTTGACTGATTTATCTTGTAAACGAAGTTTAACGGATTTCTTTTCGTACTCATGTGGATGACTTCACATTTCTCATTATTTAGAGTCAATTGCCAATTTTCACACCATACTGATATCTTATTCAGATCGTTCTGCAGTTGGTTTTGATCTTCAGATGATTTTACTAGACGGTAAATGACGGACGGCGTCATCTGCAAACAACCTAAGACAGCTACTTAGATTTTCCCCTACATCGATTATGTAAGTAAGGAAAAGCAGAGGACCAATAACACTACCCTATGGAACGCCCGATATCACCTCTGTTTTAGTCGATGCCTTACCATCGATTACTACGAACTGTGTCCTCTCTGACAAGAAATCCCCTATCCAATCGCAAATTTGGGGCGATATACCATAACCACGCAATTTGATTAAAAGCCGTTTTTGAGGTACGGTGTCAAAAGCTTTCTGGAAATCAAGAAATACGGAATCGATTTGCGTACCTTTGTCGATAGCACCCATCACTTCTTGTGAATAAAGATCTAGTTGTGTTTCGCATGAACGATATTTTCTAAATCCGTGTTGACCTTGGGTCAATAGATCGTTCTGTTCGAGATAATTCATAATATTTGAATACAGGATATGTTCCGAAACCCTGCTGCAAATTGATGTCAGTGAAATAGGCCTGTAGTTTAGTGGGTTACTCCCACTGCCTTTTTTTAAATATAGGTGTGACCTGGGCAACTTTCCAATTATTTGGTACAGATCCTTCTATGACAGAGCGGTTGTATATGACTGTTAAGTAAGGAGCTATCGCTTCAGCATAATCAGATATAAATCTAATGGGTATACAATCCGGACCACGTCCATTCTCTTGATACAACTGGAAATGAGACTCGTCAGGCGAGGAAACATATTTCTAGTAATCAACAATCCAATTTCGGCGTTGACTGGCCCAGGCGAGGAGTGCTATGAGCCGAGCAGTCAGAAGCGGTACATGAGTGGGCCTGCTGCTCCGAAATCCCATATAGACCACGGTACGTTGAATGCTTCGCACGTTGAAATCCGCAGCAATTAGCGGTACGGTTGCAACTCTGTCACCTTGAACGATTCTCTTCAGTCGTCGTTGATCCCGTTCTTGAAGGATATTTTTCTGCCCGAAGCGAAGTCGGAGATTTGATGTTTTAGCGGATTCCCGAAAATCACGGTGCACCCTTGGAATGGTCGCACGAGAACATCCTCACCTCACCTCACCGCTCCTCGGAGATACTGTGTCCCATCTATCGTTCGCCGACTATAATATCACGTTCAAACTCGCTTAAATCGTGATAACCTGTCATTGTTGCAGCAGTAAACATTCTAACACGTCCGTCAGATACCTGCTGTCTTATATAGGCGTTGCGGACTACAACGACTTCCACTGTTCAAAAAGAACGTTTCAAATGTTTTAACATCTATGGGACTTAACTATTGCGGTTATCAGTCACTGGGATTACAAAATAATTAATCTGAGTTAAACTAACCCGTGGGAGGACTCGGACCTCTGACGGGGAGCATCTGCCCAATCCGCAGCAAGGGGCCATAGAGCGCATGACCAATCCCGTTCGGCTGTGTTATAAGCATCTGTAATCAAAATTTCGCAGTAACGGAATAAATATATTTCTTGTCATCGCTATTTCATGTATTATCCTTAAAAAAACTATACCTAAACTCTAAAAAGTAAACAAAATAATTGCGTATTCTTCTACAACTTGATAATCAACTTAGCTTTTCTATTCATCAATATGTAGGTACGATCTATGAGGTTTTTTTTTTTTTTTTTTTTTTTTTTTTTTGAAGTCGGTTTTCTTAAAATTTGTTTTATTTTTTATTATTTTCAGTGAATCTGAAGTACACTAAATAATTTTTCTAAATATGGGTAAACCTACTAAACGTGCTGCTCATATGAGACAGCGCCGATTAAATGAAACGAAGTCAGGGAGAAACTCCTATCTCAACAGAGGAAAACTACTTCGAGGACAATTTCAAAAGAGACTTGCGAAGAGCGCCAACAATATACGTTCAAAAATGGGACTTTACATGAAAACAGTGTTGAATAGGGAATTACTTGGCCATGACGACTATACGATAGGTGACCTAGTGTAGCTATAAACACACAAAACATTAAGGTTAGGTTATACTATATTTTAATCTGGTTCCGTTGTATTTTTTTTCTTTTTTTCTGTTGTTTCCGTGATCGATGTGTGTGTAGTAGATGTGGGAACGTGTCACTGTCAGTGACTTCAATAAATAATAGATGTATAAATCTGATCTCTGTGCATAGTACTAATGCGGACCTGCACATTCACTCATGATTTTGCACTTCCCGACACGATCTACTTTAGGAAACGAAATTTCCATCAGTTTGCACTTGCTTACATGTTTTGAACTGTATATCAATATGTATTGTAATAGGCTTGTATGGGACAGGAATCTAAACGAATTTTCTTTTCGTGTTCTTGTAACATTTAGTAGCAGCCATCTTGTAATTTGGGTAGAAAAGAAATATGTACATCCATGGATGGCAAACTCAGAAAACTGAAGTTAAGGATGTAGGTAGTATAAATCTCTGTCTTTGATGTAAATAGTTTTATACATAACTAGCTGCAAGTACCGGGCTTTGTCCGGGTTTAAAATAAGGTTTTCTGTAGAAGCATAAAAATCGTTTATTTGTATGTAATAAAAGGGTACATATTTGTTAAAACAAATATCCATGAGAGAAGCACGGTGTATGCAAGTCTACACCAGCAATCCCAAGAGATTGGCCCTATGACTTGTAAGTAAAGTACTCTCCCCTATGCACTGAATGAAATTTTACGTAGACAGTAACCTTCATCTTGTTTTCAAACTGTTTACATGGACACACTGATAACGCACTTTCACCTTTTCTCAAATTTTCCAGTTGGTTTTCTAAAAAAAATGGAACGAAACCTGTTAAAGAACTTTCCCCGTGTAATTTTGTGTGCGTGTACCGAATATCACGTTATTTGGTTGTCTAGATCTTGAGTTACAAAAGAGCAGACAGAAAACAAATGTGTTTTATAAGTATAGAGTGACGTAATGTTATCTCGTTCGTTTCATATCGTATGTAAAATTTTGAATTGTCTTTTGTTATGAATGACCAGTCATCAACAGGAATTTTGGCGAAATTTTAAATACTTCTTAATTCTACGTTATGTTATTTCAGTTTAGATAGTTACAGGGTTTTTAGTCCTTTTACAGCTCCATAAAGAATGGAGTAACTTATAGTTACTGTAGGCTGTTGATTTTTTCAAAGATTCATACTAAGTGTGAAGAGTATGTTTTCACTTTTCTTCGTGTAATGTAAAATTGTAGTCTCTAATTGTAATAATAGTATTATGAAATGTACCGGTTGTTTTTGAAAAATATTTCCTCCCTATGGTAAAGTAACGAATTACTGTTTCTTCTTTCTTATATGTTTAGTAATTTATTTATCTTTTTTTTTATGTGTAATTTGTCGATTAATCGCATTCCCCCCAACAATCGTCCGAACTGTATACATTCGGACGTTGAAATCGAATGCTGCAAGCCCATACCCATACTAGAGTACAATTGTGAAAGAGTCGGTCGGTTTGGGAGGGATCGACTGATGTCGGTTGAGTCGTATCCGCAGCAGGAACTAGGTGAGCCACCGCGACATAACACGACGTTCGTTGGTGTAATCGGCTCATTTTGGTGTATTGGTTCTTGAAACCTACGCCATGTGAGCTGTCACGCCACAAGACGAAGCGTCGCTGGCTGCAACCCTCTGTGTGCCACAGTGCCAAAGAGCATCTGAAGTCGCTGTGCGAGAGAAAATCAGCCGTTTTCGATATCGGTTGTCGGTGGAATCGGCCAATGTTGATGCCACACAGTCCGCAACTTTTGTCTACATCTACATCTACATGTACGTAGTTACTCTGAAAATCACATTTAAGTGCCTGGCAGAAGGTTCATTAACCACTTTCATAACCTTTCTCCACTGTTCCATACTCTAATAGCGCGCGGGACGAAAGAACACCTAAATCGCTCCGTTTCCGATCTGATTTCTCTTATTTTATTGGGATGGTCATGTCTCCCTATGTAGGTGGGTGCTAGCAAAATATTTTCGCATTGAGAAGCAAAAGTCGGTTATTGAAATTTCGTATATATATCTCGCCGCAGCAAATAACGTCGTTATTTTAATGATTTCCATCTCAAATTGTGCAACATTTCCGTGACGCTTTCCCCCCTGTAACGTGATAAAACAAAACGAGCCGCCCTTCTCTGAACCTTTTCAATGTTTCCCGTCAGTCCCACCTGGTGAGGGTCCGACACTGGCCAACAGTGCTCCAGGAGAGGACGCACAAGTGTAATGTACGCAGTCTGCTTGGTGAAGCTGTTGCATCTTCGAAGCGTTCTGCCAATGAAAGTTAACCTTTGGTTCGCCTTCCCACAATGTTATCTATGTGTTCTCTCCAGTCTACGTTGTTCGTAATTGTAGCTCCTAGGTATTTGGAAGTATTTACGACCTTAAGGTTTGACTGTTTTGTCGTGTAATTGAAGTTCAGCGGATTTCTTTCAGAGGTCATGTGTATTACTTTACACTTTTCTTTATTTAGTGTTAATTGCCAATTGTCGAACCATGTAGAAATTTTGTCTAAATCACTTAGCAGTTGCTTTTGATCCTCTATTGACTTCACTAACCGATAAACGACAGCATCAGTCTGAGAGAGCTATTAAGATTGTCTCCTAATTCGTATATAAACACAAGGAAGAGCAGGGGACCTATAAAGCCAGGCATGACTTCTGTTTTACTCGATGACTTACCGTCAGTTACTACAAACTGTGTCCTCCCTGATAGGAAATCATGAATCCAATAGCACGCAATTTCATTAGAGACCACTTGTGAGATAAGATGTCAGATAAGCCGTTGATTTTGTTGACGAAACGTCGTTATCAGCTGCCGTCGGTGATCCCAAGCGCCAAGAACAGCTGCAGCCCTGATCCATAAAAAATCGCCCGCTTTCGGGCGATGTCAGACGTCGTTAAACCCATCTAATGTCAGTGCAGGTACAAGCTTCCTAGGGTTTTATTTGCGGACGGAGAAGTTAGTACTGCTTCCTCCCACAAGTCCCCTAAAACCTCCACATCCTTGCGGATGCTGTTGCGTAACAGTGTGCGTCTGTACCGCCCTACAGTACGCACGAGGTGCCGTAGTTGCTGTCCAAGTCTTTAGGGAAAGCATAGAGTTCTGACTAACCTGCTGTCTTCTATAGTTGTGTCCCCAGCGCAGAAGACAGCACACAGGTCGTTGGTTCTTTTACAGCATTCAAGTGAGGCTAAAATATGTTCTGTAGAATGAAAGCATAAGAAGCGACTCGCGAGATTTTGAATTGTCAGGGATGTCATTTATTAGATAAATAATTAAATATGAATAACTTTTGTTAATACGACACGGCCTATGCTGCCCATAGCTCATGTTGAGACCTCGACTGTTATCACTATTACACAAATCTTTATTGATGACCGGCGCGGTCCGGTACGTATAGTGGTCAGCTCGAGACTGAAACTGCGGCGCGTTGCGAGAGGGCACCTGACGCTCTATTTCGCGCCGAAATAGGGCCGTCGCGCGCCTTCTGCAAAATCGCTCTCCTCTTGTTACAATAAGAGAAGGCACCTTAAACTTTTTAAACTGTCAAAGTCTAGCCTGTCCTTGAGAGATATTTATCATAAATTCTCAACTCTGAATAATTAATATTTGGTATATAATAAACAAAACCGAGAATGGATATAGATTACAGAAAACATCAAAAATTGAAGAATATTCTACCATAGAGATAGACATGAGGAAAAGACGCCTCAAATTCTATGGCCACATAATGAGACTCCCTGAACACAGATTAACAAAAAGAATTGTAAAATACGTAGATTCTCTTGTTAATGGAGGAGAATGGATCCAAAAAGTTAAAAACGATTTGGAATTAGCCAAAATTACTAAAAAAGAAATAGCTGCAAGGAACAATTTTAGAATAAAAGTGGAAAGTGGGAGGTTAAACCAGAGACAAAAGCTCCGAGAACTGGAACAAAATGGAGTGAAGAAAGAAGAACTAAATTTTCTCAAACAATGAAAAACTGGTGGGCAAATAAAAAGAACCAGAAGACCAAGAAGAACGGAAAATGAACCAGCTTTACTTAGCGTCTTCCACATGGGAGCTTTACGACTAATAAAAAATAATAAACAAAACTAATTTCAAAAGAAATCACGTGACGTGAAACGCAGCAGCCAATGCGAGGAGAGTACCAGTAACATAGGCGGTCTTTCCCACGGAAACCAGCACCAACTGTGCCATATGCTACTGCTCCTCACCCCACATTTCAACATATGCTGCACATCTGTCTTTCCTCCGCATTTAAGAAAAAAAAAGTTCAAATGTTTGTAAATCTATAGGACCAAACTGCGTGCTCATCAGTGCGTAGCTTACAAACTACTTAAACCTAGGTAAACTAACCTAAGGACAACACACACACCCATGCCCCAGGGAGGACTCGAACCTCCACGGCGAGCAACCGCGCATTTAAGACACGTACAATGTTAGCAAAGAAACGGCCAGCGGCCAGAAATATGAAGTGGCCATAGCCCAGGAATATCAAACAGGCATGCTCGCACCTCAAGCCAACTGCGCAATCGTAGCACAAGAGGCCGCCTGTGATCCTCCGTGGTCCCTCAGTGGTGGGCTTTTGGGACCACACCTACGGATGGGCTCACGGTGATTTATGGGGCTTTACCCTATTGATTTAATAATCAGGAAAAGGGCGGCGGTCTATTGGCTGAAAAGACAAGACTTCATTCAAGTAGAAAGGATAATTGCGAGGGTATGTGAAAATAAAAGAGAAATTAACGAAGCCATTAACGATATTTGGCAACGGGACTGGGATTCATCTGAAACAGCCAGGCGCGTACACTCCTTCCTACCATCAGTGAGAGAAAGGATGAAGTTAAAATTTCTTCCATCCAAAGGATTAGTGCACTTTTTGACAGGTCACGGACCCTACCCGGTGCATTTGCACCGAATAGGGAAACGGCCTGATGAAGTTTGTGAATGTGGTGCTGAGATAGGCAGTCCGGAACACGTAACCTTCGAGTGCCCAGTACACGCACGAGTTGCCTCTGTAGAGAGGCAAGTCATACCCACCAGGGATATCTATGAAATAATAAGGAATGATGAGTTAGTAGAGATCCTAATTATACTAACTGAGAAAGTATCAACCCACGCGCAGCAGATCAATCGAGGATAGTCTGCTGCGAAACAACAGGAGAGAAAAGCCGTGCATGCCTCTATGAGGCACACATTGGCAGCAATAAACTGCGTACGTAAAACCGGATTGACATCACCATCCCTGGCGTCTGGCCGGCTAACGTCGGTTTGGCACCACGGATGGAACCGAATATGACCGGAAGGTTAGTTGAGGCAAGGAGTGAAGAGCTGGACGACTTCCCCGCCTTGCATGAGCAAGGTATAAGAGAGAAGTCACTGGAATAAGTTCTCTGGTGTTGGCTGCCTCGCTACCTTCCAAATCCAATCTAGACTAGGAATCCAGTGGTGCGAAGGAGATATAGTGTAAATCAGTGCACCACTAGTAGAAGTAGTGTAATTTACTTTGTTTTGTAAATTTAACAATCTGATAAATTAATATGAGTTGCAGTGGTTACGTTAGTAAGTAGGCCCCACCCACGTCCATGTCGTAGGGATGGGTACTGGCCTCCCTTCAGGAGGCTTGCTAAGAGGCGGGAAGTATACTTAGAGCTGTCATTAACTTATTACTAACAACCAAACAATTTGTTATGTATAATAATTGATTGTAAAGGTCTGTTTTAGTTATCCAGGTAACAGACCTAAATTTTTATTGTAATTGTAAATAAATAAATAAAATTGTCAAAAAAAAGGTCCCTCAGTGGTAAAGAGCAACAGCAATTTCGGTGCGTGAAAGAATTTCACCCCCTGCTGCTGATGAAGTAATCGGCCGACGTCGGTGTATCTGCGTCCACCCCTTAAGCCAGCTGAGCCGTCGCGGTACAAGACGAAGCTTAGTCGGCCGTGTCCCCGGGTGGTCCTTGGCAGCGGCAGCGGCCGGGAGCATGACGAATGTGGCCCCTGGGGAGGGCGGCGCCCCTGCATCAGGCTGTCACCGTAATGGCCGCCCGATGCGCAGAATTAACAGCATTAGCGGCGCCGGCGGACGCCCACGCCGCGTCCGCCCCGCCCCCTCCCCTTCACCCCCTCCCCTCCACCACCAATAGCCGGGCCGGGGCTGCGGCCGACAGCCGACGTGCGACGGACGGCAGACGCCTGACGCCGGCCTTAGCCCCGTCTGCGCGCGACGCGCGTCCCGCTGCAAGGCGCCGTGAACTGACGAGGCGGCGCGCTGACGTCAGCACCCGCTGTTGGCTAGGCGAACAGCACGCTCCTGAATAGACTCAAGATCCAGACCCTCCTGAAGGGTGAATGATGGCTGATTCGCAATAAAGGAGTGGTAAATCGTCTGAACCGATACGCTGCTCTAGTTATAGAAATTGCTAAGGCGTCTACATCTACATACATACTCCGCAATTCACCGTAAGGTGCGTGACGGAGGGTACACTGTACCACTACTAGGCATTTCCTTTCCTATTCCACTGCCAAATTGAACGAGGAAAAAAAGAATGCCTATATGCTTCCATACGAGTCCTAATTTCTCTTATCTTGTCTTTGTGATCTTTACGCGAAATGTAAGTAGGAGGCAGCAAGATCGTACTACACTCAGCTTCAAATTCCGACCCTCTAAATTTACTTAACAGAAATTCACGAGAAGAACGTCGTCTTTCTTCCAGCGAACCCCAACTGAGTTGCCGGAGCATTTCCGTGACACTCACGCATTGGTCGAACCTACCGGTAACAAATCTAGCTGCTCGCCTCTGAACCGCCTCTATGTCTTCCTTTAAATTGATCTGCTGCGGGTCCCAAACACTTGAGCAATACTCCAGACGTGGTCGTACAAGCGTTTTATACGCGGTCTCCTTTACAGGTGAAGTACATCTTCCCAAAATTCTCCCAATAAACCAAAGTCGGCTGTCCGCCTTACTCACAACTGTCCTTACATGCCCGTTCCATTTCATAGCTCTGCAATGTTACGCCTAGATATTTGAACGACGCGACAGCATCAAGAAGCTCACTACTAATGCTGTATTCGAACATTATGGGGTTGTTTTTCCTACTCATGCGCATTACCTTACATTTTTCTACATTGAAAGCTAGCTGCCAATCTTCGCACCAACTAGAAGTTTTGTCTAAGTCATCCTTTATGCTATTACAGTCAGTTACAGACGACACCCTCCCATACAGCACAGCATCATCAGCAAACAGCCGCAAATTACAACTTACTCTGCCCATCAGATCATTTATATAGATAGAAAATAATCGCGGTCCTATCACACTCCCCTGGGGCACGCCTGACGATACACTCCTCTGATGAACACTCGCCGTCGAGAACAACGCACTACGTTCTATTACTTACGAAGTCTTCCATCCGGTCACAAATCTGTGAACCTATTCCATAAGCTCGTATCTTAGCAGTCTGCAGTGTGGCACAGCATCTAACGACTTTTTGAAGTCGAGAGAAACACAATCCGCCTGTTTCCCTTCGTCCATGGCTCGTAAGATGTCATCTGAGAAAAGGGCAAGCTGAGTTTCACGTGAACGATGTTTCCTAAACCCGTGCTGATTCATGAAAAGAAGCTTTTCCGTTTCAAGGAAATTTACTATATTCGAACTGAGAATATGCTCCAAAATTTTACATGAAACTGATGTCAACGATATTGGCCTGTAATTGTGTGGCCCAGTTCCCTTTCCTTTTTTATACACGGGATTCACCTGCGCTTTTTTCCAATCACTAGGAACTTTGCGCTGAATTAAAGGCGCTTCAGGTCAATTGTTTCTCAGGCTACAAAAGTACGAGAGAAGAAGAACATCATTCTTCGACATAGACTCCTTGCTTTTCAATGCACTTCGTCCATCACTCTACAAGCTTGCTTATAAAAGAAGGTTTTCGGTTGAGCTGCGAGCCACGAATGCACCGCTTCCTTCACTGCTTCGTCCGAGTCAAATCGACTGCCCCTTAATGCCTGTTTGAGTGGACCAAACAAGTGATAGTAAGAAGGGGCAAGATCGGGACTATATGCAGGATGATCCAGTACTTCGAATTTGAGTTTCTGGAGCGTTTCAGCAGTGTGGACAGCAGTATGTGGACGGGCATTGTCGTGCAATAACACAACACTTTCTGACAGCAATCCTCAGCGTTTGCTTGGAATTGCAGGCTTTAGCCTGTCAGTAAGCATCTCACTGTAACGTCCACTGTTTATTGTTGTGCCCCTATCACCATAATGTTCCAGTGCAGGACCTCGTGCATCCCAAAAAACCGTAAGCATAAGTTTTTCTGCGGACAGTTGGGTCTTGAACTTTCTTGCACGGCGAATTTGGATGTTTCCATTCCTCTCCGGCTCGTTATGATTGATCCATGTTTCGTCACCAGTAATGATTCTGTCTAAGAATGTATTTTGCAGATGTCGAGGCGCGTTTGCTTATGCAACTGTGTGAGTTGTTTTGGGACCCATCTTGCTTACAAACTTTACGAAACCCAAGTCTGTTGTGAATAATTTCGTAGGCAGATCCATGACTAACTTGAAGACGGTGAGCCACTTCATCAATACTTAATCGTTTGTCTAAGAGAATCATTTCACGTGATCGCTCAATGGTTTATTCATTTGTGGCGGTAAACGGTCGTCCAGCTCATTCATCGTGCTTAACACTCGTGCGACCATTTCGGAATTTTTCAATCCACTCGTACACACTTCGTTGTGGCAAAACACTGCTCCCGTACTGTACTGAAACTCTTCCATGAATTTCGGCCCCTGATACACCTTCCGCGGACAAAAAACGTATCACTGAACGTTGCTCTTATTTGGTGCAAATAGACAGCAGAGCAGCCACGATTAACAGCACAGCAGCGACAACGAAACTAATGTAGCAACTTGAAAATTGCAAAGATATAACAACAAATAAACAAAGCATGCGTCACCAACGTAAAACGACAGTACTACCAACATAAACAAAAAGATAACTAAATTGCGGATAATAATTGACTTACCCTCGTACTTGCATTGGGCCACCGTACCTTACTAATGCATGAAGATTTCCTCAGTAATGAAAAAAAAAAAAAAAATAGAAATGATATGATTATTCATAACGCTGCCTTAGGACCACCATCACATAGAAGCAATTTTCAGTGGTGCTTCAGCACGCGAATGCTTTTGTATGGGCGCCTTAACACAAACAGCAGTTGTCGCTGAATTTCGTGACAAGTGACGCAGAAGCGCCACTGAGACACTGCTGGCGTCACTCGATGCCGCTACTGGCGTCCAGGTGGCGGGTCGCCCGCACGTGCTGTCTTCATAGCAGTAGAATCAGCGGCAGCACCAAAACGGCTCATAGCAAGCCGTTTCTCTGCGGCTGTGTGCCGTATTGTGGCGTGAAAAGACTCAAGCACTGGTGAGTAGCCCTTCTGCCATTTTCTGATAAGCCCCTGACTACAATTTGATAGATCAAAAAAGTATTACGTAGAATGAAACTTTCACTTTGCAGTGGAGTGTGCGCTGATATGAAAATTCCTGGCAGATTAAAATTGTGTGCCGGAACCGGGACTCGAACCTGGGACCTTTGCCGTTCTCGGGCAAGCGCACTACGACTCACGATGCTGCCTCATAACTTGGAAAGTAGGAGGCGAGATACTGGCGGAAGTTAAGTTATGAGGCGGTATCCTGAGTCGTTTCGGGATAGCACAGTCGGTAGTGGGCTTGCCCGCTTGCCCGCGAAAGGCAAAGGTCCCCAGGTTCGAGTCCCGGTTCCGGCACACAATTTTAATCTGCCAGGAAGTTTCAAGTATTACGTAGTTCTGAATGAGCTGTTTGGTTCTATCCGTTGACATAGTATTGCAGTGAGTCGTATAGCAGCAACCTTGAGCAATCATATGCGGACCGAACCAGGCATTCTGACGACTCTCTGTCTTCCTCCCCCCACCCCCCCCCCCCCGCCGAGCGAGGTAGCGCAGTGGTAACACACTGACACACTGGACTCGTATTCGGAACGACGGTGGTTCAAATCCACCTCCGGCCATCCAGATTTAGGTTTTCCGTGATTTTCCAAAATCACTCTAGGCAAATGCCGGGATGGTTCCTTTCAAAGAGCACGGCCGATTTCTTTCCCCCATCCTCAGCCAAACACCCGAGCGTGACCTCCGTCTCTAACAACCATGCTGTCGACGGGACGTTAAACCCTACAATTTCTTCCTTCCTCCTGTACCCCCCCTCCCCCCACAAATCTAGTCGAACAGATTATTTCCTTGAAATGAGTCTTCCGTCTTATTCCTAATATTACTAAACAAGACTGGGCGTGCTTCGACCAACGTTCGGCGTGACGGTGGAACGTTATACGTTTCAGAGCCCACGCATCTTGGCTTAATTGTACCGGTCGCTAGGACGGTACCATCTTCTATATATAAAAGAAAAGAAAAAAACCTCAAGGTGTGCTATGTGCCGAGGAGATGCATGACTCTTGAGGTTGAAAAGTTGCTAGCGAGCAACCTCTGAGGAACCTGCCGCTCCTCACTCGTATTAGGCTTACCCAGGCAAGTGGGGCTCTGCCTGAGTGGATGTATGCCCTAGCTGTTGGTGGGGCTCTGCGTGGGTATGCCCTAGCTGCTCCTGGGAACACAATGAAAAGATCCAGAAACGTTGACCGACGTACAACCGCTGTCTCTAAGAGAGGAAGAAGCGACTATAAAGTGCTCTACGCAGGGTTAACTGGGAAGTACACCTCTGCTGCCATCGTTTCACATCCCCCACTCGACAACATCGATGGTCGACAACATCGATGGTCGACATCGCCACACAATCCATCGTTTCAGCCACAGAAGCGATCATTCCTCGTACCTTCGGGTGTCCACGGCGGAGGCAGTCCCGCGGTGGTCACCAGAGGTCGTTGAGGATATTAAAAAACCGCAGGCCTTACACCGCTACGACACCCCTCTATGGAGCACTTGATCGCCTTTAAACAGCTCCGCGCTCGTGCCCGCCGACTTGTCAAGAGACGGATAAAAAGATAATTTCAAATATTTGTAATTCTAGGGGACCAAACTAGGCTTAAACTACTTAAAGTAAGGACAACAAAGACATCAATGCCCGAAAAAGGATTCGCACCTCCGATGCAGAAGGCCGCTCGATCCGTAACGTGGCTCTCCAGAACGCTCGGCTACTCCCGCACGGCGAAAAGACGGAAACAGGTGTGTTGGGACAGGCACATTTCTACCACCACACAGGTCTGGGTCAAAATGAGGCACCTAAAGGGATACCAAACGCCAGCAGGTATCCCTGGGATCTGTATTAACGGAACTGTTTGTACGGACCCCGCCACACTTGCTGAGATCCTTGCCGAGTATCACGCTTGCACGTCTGCCTCTGCGAATTACCCACCGGCCCACCGCCCTTCTGTGCATTAAAGGAGCGGGTAGAACGGAAGCCCCTTTCCTTTACCGCCCGCCACTCTGAGGCATACAACCCGCCATTTAGTGAATGGGAGTTCCTCAGTGCTCTTGCACAATGTCCCGACTCGGCCATTGGGCCTGATTGCATCCATAGCCAAATGCTGACACACGTATCAGCGGAGAGCCAGAGTAATTTCCTTGCTCTCTTCAATCACAACTGGTACGATGGCGTTTTCCACCGCAGGAAAATGTCCTGTAAGTTGTTGGAACGTATGATCAGTAGGCGATTATGTTGGATTTTTGAGATTCAGGGCTTACCTGCTCCATGCCGTTCTACAACCGACAACCTGGTGTACACGAATCCGTCATCTGCCCTGCCTTTTCCAGGCGCCAACATCTGATAGCCGTCTATTTTATACGCACAAAGCATATGATACGACCTGGCGACACCACATACATATTACGATACATGGTTGTGTCTCCAGGGCTTACTCCCAATTTTTATAAAAAAAAACGTTTTAGCTGTCCGTATCTCTCGTGTTCAAGTTGGTGACTCCCGTAGTACCTTTCATCTGCAGGAAAATGGGGTTCCTCGGGGCTCTGTTTTGAGTATTCAAGTGTCAGGATATGGCTGGCGGTGAGACGTGGGCGGTTCGGGTGGCAGAGAGAAATGCAGGAAAATTTTGTTGAATCAAGTCATGAATTTTATTTACTTGTTACTACAGAAGGTTACCGGGGGTGTGCAACAGTAAGTGGAACCCGTCCCAGGGACCATGGTGACCCGCGACCTACGGGGTGAGACCCGGAGCAAGCATGAGAACGTCTTTTCACGACGGTGGCCCGATCAGAAGAGAGCGTGCCTCCGTCACAGCAATCGTCGGGCCCTGGCGGACGCTCCACGTGAAGCAACGTGGTCTTCCCCGATTGGTAGCAGAGTATCGCTGAGTGGTAGGAACTGCGCCTCCACGACAACGACACGAAGCGAGCAAGGGGGGAAGACAATCGTCGAGTCAGCAAGGGGAGCCAACGGCTCCATCGGTTACGAAACTAAGACGGCCGGAGGGAAAAAAGTCGAATATTTTAATAAACTAAATTTTTGGGTCTAGCCAGGGTCCTTAGGGAGAGGTTCCGCTTGTACATTCCCTTGTTTTTATTGGCCACTAGCTGTAAACTAGGCGTTGCCCGGGTGTATATTTTTTCTACAGTCTCGTAGTCCACATCCCCTTCACCACTCTCTCTCCATCCACCTCTTTCTCTCCCATCTCTCTGATCGTTTCCACCTTTCCCCCTCTCAGCAAAGTTTTCTGCAAGATACCCTCCATTTACCATACAAGCATTCATGCACCCACTGATCTTGGTTTAAAGATCATGTGTGCAAAAATAGTTGAAGACTGGAACAAAATATGCCTTTTGTAAAATTCCGTAAGTACTCTCCACCATGCGCCATTCGAAATTTTATACAGTGATATACCTGTTGTTTTTAAGGTAGAGTGTGTAACATTTCATCATTATCTGAACAAAACTATAGATTTCTACGCATTAGAAAGGCAGGGTCACATTGAGGGACGCACTTTATGGTTCTCAAATATTCCAGTTTTATTTCATACAACCCTTGTTCCGAAAATATCGAAAAAAAAAAAAAAAAAAAAAAAAAAAAAGGATCTGTGAAACCGTTCGAGCAGTTCTCAAGTTATGGCGTGACCAAGGTATTTAGGGATCCATTTTTAAGTTGCGAAGTACCCTCTCGATGCACCGTATGAAACTGAAGGTAGACGGTGACCTTCGTCTTGTTTTGAAGGTCAAGCGTGCAGAATTTCGTGAACAACAAAATGAAACTGTAGATTTCGTCACTCTGTAGGAGAAGTATGCTCCGCCATGCACCTATCACAAAATAGTTTCTTAGCTACTGTTTTCTACCTATAAACTATATTCCTACTACATTTCTGCTTCATAGCTGAAGTAGTTTTCGAGATTTCGTGTTTAGTCGCTTTTACATAGATATTAAAAAACATATTTCTTAATTTTGGATGCAAAAGAAGGCAGACTTGCAGACAAAAATGAATAATAACATGCAAATCTATAACGCTAACATTGTTTGATACGAGGTCAAGCCTGGTGCGACAGTTTTACGGCATCTACAGTGAAACTGTTATGAGCGGTAGACTTCTTTTTCGTTTCATCTCTTTGTGTGTGTGTGGGGGGGGGGGGGGGAGGGAGGGTCAGTTACAAAACGCTTCATAAACATCCGAAATAACATGCAAACCTGGTTCAGGTCCTTAAATACTCCCATTTAACAATAGAGAGGGAGAGAGAGATTAACGGCTTAGCGACAGCGGTTTGACGACTTCTGTGTCTCTTTTAGCTCCACCAGTACCCAAGTTGCTGAACGCAGATTAAAGCGAGCCATTTGGAAGGCTCAGTCCTGGGCTCTTGCCCCTGGCTTCCAGTTTGCTCCTGCAAAGACCTCAGCACAAACTTTATCTTTTCAACCACCTATTAGAGGTAGTAGATACCCTTAGGATTTTAGGGCTTGTCTTTGACTCCTAGCTGACGTGGATCCCCACACCCGTCAGCTGAAACATGAGTGCTGGCGCCAACTCAAATGTTGTAAGCCACCTAGGTAATACTGCATGTGATGCTGTTCGCTCCACCCTGTTGCGGCTCAAATGAAGCTCTTGTTCAGTCTCGTCTTGACTTTGAATGTGTTGCAGATGATTCTGCATCACCTCGGTGTTGCGATTGCTGGATCCCGTTCACAACTGTGGGGTTCTCATCGCGATGGGTGCCTTTCGCACCAGTCTTGTGAACAGCTTACGTGAGGAGGCTGGGGTCCCACCTTTGCAGATCCTCCGCCAACAACTGCTCACGGCCTATGCAGTTATTGTGCTTAGCTCGCCAGGCCACCCAAACCATTGTTCTTTTCTCTCACTTGGTTGTCCATGAGCTACGATGACAACCCAGGTCAGGTCATTCAATCGCCTTTCAAGTCCAGTCCCTTCAGCTGGAACTTGAGTCTTACCCTCTACCATTTCTGTATCGGGCCACAAACGCACATCTCCGTGGTGCCTGCCAAGGCGAGGGTATTTGTTTGGGCCTGTGGACCCAAATACTCAGTTCCCCTGAAGTTCTTCATCGTTTCATCGTGGTTGTAGCTACATGTCCTGGACATGACCTGGTTTACACGTTCAAGGTTTGAGAGCCGTGTTGGTTTTGTGTATGTTAATGGCATCCAGGCTGAACAGCGCTCTCTGCCAGACGGCTGCAGTGTCTATACCGCACAGCTGGTGGAAATTTCCCGAGCACTCGAGCACGTCCGGTCCTGCTCAGTTGAGTCCTTCCTTATCTGCAGTGACTTCCTCAGTAGCCTTTGAGTCCTCGACCAATGCTGTCCGCGTTCTCCTTTGGTGTTAGGAATACAGGAGACACTCTCTGCCCTTGACAGGTCCTATGGTGTTCCTCTGGTCTCAGGGTCATGTCGGTATCCAGGGCAACGAACGTGCTGACAGGTTTTCCAAACAGTCGTCCATTTTAGAGATCGGCTCCCGTATTCTGATTTCCAGACTGTGCTGCGACGTCAAGATCGTGAGGTTTGGGCTACTGAGTGGCGTAGACTGACCACGCCTAACAAACTCAGGGCTATAAAGGAAACAATGGCTGTGTGGCAGTACTCCATGTGGGCTTCCCGCTGGGACTCTGTAGTCCTGTGCCGGCTCTGCATTGGCTACACTTGGCTAACCCACAGCCATCTCCTCCGTGGTGAGAACCCGCCCTGCGGAAGAGTCTTAATTTTCCAGCACTTTTATCCAATGTTTTAAATGACGATGCCAACATGGCAGATTCAGTTTTAAGTTTTATCCAACAGTGAGTTTTACCACTTTCTTTCAAGCTTCGCTGCAATATCTGTGTTCCTCCTTTCTGATGTCCTCTGAATGGAAGTTTCCATGTGTTGCCTCGTGGTTGACTTTTCTTCTTTTTAGTCTCACGGTCGGTCAACCACAGACATCAGCTTTAAGTTCCGTTTATTGTCTTTCTTCAGTGTTTGTGTGATTGTCTAATTTTGAGTTTTTCTCTTGTCAACTTTTTTGTCCTTTTACTGACTTGGGGGGATGTTCCTCTACTTTGATAATTTAATCTCTGGCCTCTTTTCCACATTTATGTCTCTTCTTGTGACGCCCACTGACGGAATGGGGGACTGATGACCTCTGCAGTTTTGTCGCCCTAAATCATCCAAACAACATAACAACAAGAACTAAACAGAACAAGGTGGTACGGAGGTAGTACACTGGGCTCACATTTGGAACAACGGTGGTTCGAATCCATCCCAAGACTTCCAGATTTAGGTTATCAGTGACTTCCCTAAATCACTCCAGACAAATGCTGGGATGCTTCCTTTCTACTACTACAACTACATAATAACCGTACAAATGGAATTTAATTGCATAATATATGGTTAATTGAATGTAGGTTAGATAGCCGTCTTATGCAACTGTAAATTACTCTACTTGAGACTAGACGCGTTTCACTTTATTTTCAAGCATCTTCAGCGGTCAACTGTAAAGGAAATATTTTTTGTTTTACATTATTCGTTTGGTTTGTACTAAATTCGACCTATAATAGTTATCATGCAATAGGATTATTTAATTCGCAATAAAATGAAATATTCATATTATTCACGTACTATTATGCTGTCGTCTTCGTGTGTCTTTTGTAGCACGTTGCCACTAGCTATCTGGTTACATTTACACTATTTACAAATACACTTATTTACAAAAGTTTCTGAAAACGTTTTTTGTGGACTGGTAGGCTGCGTTTGTCGTTTGTTTTGTTTAGTCTCTGTGTGTTATTGGCTTTCATTTTCTTTGGGTCGAATTGTGAGAGGCGCTAAGAGCCGACGCGAGAGGCTGCTTTCCGTCGGGGGTTCGAATCCTGCCTCAGGCACGGATGTTTCTGCTGTCTTCAGTATAAGTTAGTTCATAAGTAGTTTATAAGTTTAGGGACTGATGACCGCGCAGTTAAATCCCTTAGTCTTAAGAAACATTTCAACATATGAACATTTGAACGCACTGTGAGATGTGTTTTTGTTTTGTTTCTGTCCAAAACAAGCGTCTGCTACCAATTTTGTGTATCATGTTCTGACTGTATTGTATGTGTGTGTCTGTGTGTGTGTGTGTGTGTATGTGTGTGTGTGTGTGTGTGGTTTTCTTATGTAGTCGTATTATGTGATGTGTTGGAGTGAACCGCGCGGTTCGATTTTCGAGCTCCGCCCCGTGGAATTGCGATTATCGTTGCCGTTTCTGTTCCACAGATAATACTCACATGAGAATGTACGTGTATGTCACTATTTCGTGAATTTTTTATAATAAAAACCCCTTTCTAATATGTGATGTCTTACAAGTTTAAAATATGTAATTAATGATTATTAAACGCATGGAATGTATTAAATTTTGTCCTGTTTTTAAATGAGCGTAAATTGTTTTATGGCTATGTTACGTGTATTTTGATACTTTTATACGTAGTGTTACTGATTTTTAATGTTCATAATTGCTAAAATATCGATTTACACCTTTTCTTCGTTTAGTCCTTGTATAATAATTTCATTTCCTTTAGAAAAATTGAACTTTTCTTTTTAATTCCAATTACGATATGTCGGTTTGTATACTGTGAGTTTGATTTTTTGTAAACAATACATTTATTTAGACATCATTGTTATTATCATAAAATGCGCATCTGTACTAGTAAAATGACGATTTCCTAACAAAATATTTCAATTGAGCGCGATTGTCTAATGGGGAAGTCACATGATTGCCAACATAAACAACTTTCGTTGCCACGTCTTTAAGTAAAATTTAACTGATCTGGGCATCATTGTGAGCGCATATATAAGTGAAACAAAAGTGCGAGAATTTGGTACTGGTAACTAGACCTAATTTTATAGGGCATATGTAGATATCGACACCTACTAAATGCGTACATACGGATACTTTAGTTCCCGATACCAACTATCCTTATTTTTTCAGATATATATCAACACAGGTCAAGTCTAGACACAGCTATTTACGATCTATATTTCAAATAAAAATAGACTTCACTTATACAGGTGAAGATTAGATAGTGTTATCTAATAAATACTGGTGAACTAAAAAATATTAAGGGCTGCTATCGGTACCTGGACTTGACCTATATAGCTGAATTCCAGATACCGATACCTAATAAGTATTGGTGAACCACAAAATATGAAGGGCTGGTATCGGTAAATAGACTTTACCTGTATAGGTCAAGTCTAGATAGCGATACCTACCATTCATATTTTTCTTTCACATATAGATATTGCGTATAGGTGGATATATGACAAAATATGAAGATCTGGTATCGCTATCTAGACTTGACCTACATAGGTCAAGTCTAGTTACCGATACCAGTCCTTTATACTTTTGGTGAACGAGAAAATACGAATAGCTGGTATCGGTATCTGGACTTGACCTATATAGGTGAAGTCCAGATACCGATACCTAATAAATATTGGTGAACCATAAAAAATGAAGGGCTGGTATCGGTAACTAGATTGACCTACATAGGTCAAGTCTAGATAGCGATACCAGCCCTTCATATTTTTTTTCACATACATATATTGCGTATCGAATTACGATATGTCCGTTTGTATACTGTTTGCACATGACAAAAATATGAAGATCTGGTATCGCTATCTAAACTTGACCTATATACGTCAAGTCTAGTTACTGATACCAGTTCTTCATATTTTCTGGTTCACAATAAAGTATAAAGGACTGGTATCGGTAACTGGACTAGGTCAAAGTCTAGATAGCGATACCAAGTAATTTTATCTGAAATGTGTTTTTGCGTTTTATTTTGTTCCAATGTAATATGTTCCCACTCTAAATCTCCAATTTCCCGCGGTAGTACCGTTAAGGTTTATGAATATTAATTACAACGTGTTTGTAATTATGGGACTCTTTTTTGAACATTTTTATGTGTTTCAGTTTAGCATTTTTACGGCCAAAACCTCCAGTTTTCTCGCAGTAGTCTCATTATGTTAGATACTTTTTATACCGCTCAGATAGTTATTCTCTTGTCACATTTCTATAGTTGCGCTGCATATTTTATTTTATTTGTTATCTAATATTCGTTGTCGTTCTTTAACATTTATAATGTTACGTAATCTCACTTTCATTTAATTCGAGTCGTATACACAGTTGTATACTCCAACCACAGACATACCTTATGTCTGTGACTTAACGAAAAACGGTAATTAATACATTCAATTGTTTATTATAATGCGATCCTTGTATCAAAAGTATCGTGACTAACGTATCTGGATAAAGTATGACGTCATTGTTCAAAGCCTACGACTGGTATCGGACACCCGACTTTATCCGTGTTTTTGTTTTGTTTCTGTCCAAAACAAGCGTCTGCTACCAATTTTGTGTATCATGTTCTGACTGTATTGTATGTGTGTGTCTGTGTGTGTGTGTGTGTGTGTGTGTGTGTGTTTGTGGTTTTCTTATGTAGTCGTATTATGTGATGTGTTGGAGTGAACCACGCGGTTCGATTTTCGAGCTCCGCCCCGTGGAATTGCGATTATCGTTGCCATTTCCGCCGATATATCTCTGTTTCCCTGAGTGGGAAGTGTCGTGATTTTCGGGGCGAAGGCGTGTGGCTCTTGGAGACGTAGAACGCACCAGGGGGCAGTACCTTCCGTGGACCGGGCGAGTCGGCATGCTCGCGCAGTGTGTCAGCAGACGGTGGATTTCGGCGACGGTTACTCCTGTTGGCGGTTCTGTGCCCCATGCTTCTCTAGCAAGGGAATGTGGAAGTCAAGTTTGGTATCGGAGTGTGACACCAGCGGATGTTTGAGTGCTGTACTGTAATACATCTGTCTGTTTCAGAAGTGTTGTGTATTATTTAAGTCGCCGAGTGTCTCGCAAATAATTTGTACGTCGTGGATGGAGATGACTTTTGTTATTGCCGTGTGATATCGTGTGGCTGGCATAGAACCTGAATACGGCACTAGTTAGTTAGTGATGCACTTTGTAACAAACTGATTACAAGTTGGTAAGCTTATGCTCGGTGGACTTGAGGTAACATCATTTCCAGTAAGTTGTCACAAGATCTGTACGGTTATTTGGTGATAATAGCGCTTTCGAACACTTAATTTGTGTCTGTGATACTATTTTATATTATATGTGCACCGATTTTGTGAGCGCTTATATTTGGTATTTATTCATTATTGGCACTCTACGCTACCTTTCCGTGGTCCTTAAGTGTAGGGGACTATTTAACGCGGAGTGCAAATGACTGCCGGCCGCGGTGGTCGCGGGGACTGAGGCGCTCCAATCACGGTCTGCACGGCTATGCGGTCGGGGGTTCGAATCCCCCCCTCGGGCATGGATATTTGTGCCGTCCTTAGTAGCTCGTAAGTAGTTTGTAAGTTTAGGGACTGATGACCCCGTAGTTAAGTCCCATAAACTTAACAAACATTTGAACATTTTTTGCAAATGCCTATGTTGGTGCATTTTCATCCACATTTGGATTAACGGTAATCTATTGTCCCGTAATATTTCAAAAAAGTTGTGTAGTGTATTTGATTACTTTTAAGTTGTTGATTTGTGAACATTTTAGTAATTGTTTCCTTTATATTTGTATGTTCCAGTTGTGCATTGAGGTTAAAGATTTGTAGTCTGGCGGTCGGACCCAGCGGACAGGGCCCGATTAGATTTCCATTCCAGTTGTGTTCTGGTTCCTGCACTTAGTGTTGAAACCTAGTATCTGTATTTGGTTTCATGATAGCTTTTTCCTTGCGGGATCTTGGCCACTGCGGTTCGTCGTCAAGTTAATTTCTTGTCCTGTAAACACTGGTTTTCTTAAGTGCATTTGTAAGTTCATTACCTTGTTTTTGTTTTTAAAATGGGTGCTCGCCCGCGTTTTCCTTTCCGTTAAGTGTCAATCATGACTTGGTTTTAAATTGTTCCAGTGATATATATATGAAAAAAAGGGGAGGGCTTGTAAAGGTTTATCTGTCTGTTAGCAAAATCTATGTTGTCTTGGGGTTGTTAATCGTATTTATCCCATCTATCTGTTTTGCTTGATACTCTATTGTAGAGATTTGTTTATAGAATAAGGAGCTATTCAGATGTCCTTTAAATATTCTTTAAACTGGCAAATGTTTTTACTTGGGGCTTATGCCTTCCGTCAATACCACCCTTATCATAGAGTATGGGGCGTTTGTGTTTCTTAAGCGAAATAAATGGGCCGCACTGTAACCGTGAAACTACTCTTTTATATTTCACCAACAGCACCACCCACGATTTCAGGTAACGCTCACCTCGTTCTTGTAAACTGCCTAAGGAGAGTCATGGTGCTTCGTGGGCACTTTTCAGTCATCAGTTTTATTACTGGTTTTATGTCACCTGACACAAAATCCTCCACCAATCTCATCATTCACTTCCCAGATTCTCAGTTATTTGCTGTATTTGTTCTACTTTGTCTTACACTATGTTCTTTTACCTTCTGAAGCTGCCTCTAAGAACCTAGAATTTATACCCAAATGAATGAGCACATCCTCTGTCATGACAATCCAAGCATTGTCTTCTCATAGTTTTCTCCCTCTGAGGCTGCCTCGAGTACCACATAGGTTATTCCTGAATTCTTAACACCTAGCCTATCATCCTCCCCTACTTCTCCCCAGGGTTTATCGTGTGTTCCATCGCCGATTCTACAGTTATCTACATCTACAGAGATACCCTGCAAATCACATTTAAGTGCCTGATAGAGGGTTCATTAACCACTTTCATAACCTTTCTCTATCGTTCCATTCTCTAATAGCGCACAGGAAGAAAGAACACCTAAATCATTCCGTCTTCGATCGGATTTCTTTTATTTTATTGGGACGGTGATGTCTCCCATTGTAGGTGGGTGCTGCCAAAATATTTTCACATTCATAAGTCTGAATTTAGCAAATAGAACTCGCCGCAACGAATAACGCCGTTCTTTTAATGATTTCCATCTCAAATCGTGAAACATTTCGGTGGCGCTTCCCCCCCCCCCCCCCCCCCCAACGTGATAAAACAAAACGAGTTGCCCTTCTCTGAACCTTCTCAATGTCTTCCGTCAGTCCCACCTGGTGAGGGTTCCACAATGGGCAACAGTAGTCCAGGAGAGGACGCACAAGTGTGATGTAGGCAGTCTCGTTGCTGGAGCTGTTGCATCTTCGAAGCGTTCTGCCAATGAAACGTAACCTTTGATTCGCCTTTCCCACAATGATTTCTATGTGTTTTCTACAGTCTACGTTGTTCGTAATTGTAACTCCTAGGTATTTGGTAGAATTCACGAGCTTCAGGTTTGACTGATTTATCGTATAATTGAAGATTAGCGGATTTCTTTTAGTGGTCATGTGTATTACATCAACTTTTCATTGTTTAGTGTTAATTGCTAATTTTCATACTACGTAGAAATTTTGTCTAAATCGCTTTGCAGTTGCTTTTGATCCTCTGTTGACTTCACTAACCGATAAACGACAGCATCATCCGCGAACAGTCTAAGGGAGATACTGAGATTGTCTCCTGAATCGTTTAAAAATTCTAGGGGACCTATAACGCTTCCCTGGGGAACGCCAGATATCACTTCTTTTTTACTCCATGACTTACCGTCAATTGCTACGAACTGTGTCCTTTCTTTTAGGAAATCGTGAATCCAATCGCACAATTGGGGCGATATTCTATAAGCACGCAACTTCATTAGAAGCTGCTTGTGACGTGTAGTGTCAAAAGCCTTCCGGAAATCCAGAAATATGGAATAGATTTGAGGGCCCTTGTCGATGGCGCTTATCACTTCATGTGAGTAAAGGGTAATCTGTTTTTCGCATGAGCGATACTTTCTGAATCCGTGTTGACTATTGATTAATAGGTCATTCTCTTCGAGGTAGTTCATAATGTTCGAACAAAGTATATGTTCCAAGATCCTATTGCAAATCCAATTCAATGAGATGGGCCTATAATTTTGGGGAGTGACCTGGGCAACTTTCCTGTCTTTGGGTACGGATCTTTCGCTGAGTGGTCGGTTGTATATTATAGCTAAGTATGGAGCTATTGCATCAGCATACTCTGAGAGTAATCTAGTTGGTCCGGAAGATTTGTTTTTGTTTAGTGACTTGTTTTACTACTCCAGGAACATCTATTTCTAAATTTCGCATGCTGGCAGCTGTTCTTGATTCGAATTCTGGAGTGTTTACTTCGTCTTCTGTGGTGAACGAATTTCGGAAAGCTCTGTTTAGAAATTCTGCTTTAGCAGTACTGTCATCGATAGTATTACCAATGCTATCGCGTAGTGAAGGTATTGTGTGTGTTTTGCCGCTAGTGTACTTCACAAATGCCAAAAATTTCTTTGGATTTTCTGGTAATTATGAGACAGGATTTCGTTGTTGAAACCATTACAAGCTTGTCGCATTGAAGTCCGCGCTAGATTCTGAGTTTATGTAAAAGATTGCCAGTCTAGGGGATTCTGCGTCTGTTTAAATTTTGCATTAGTTTTTCTTTGCTTCTACAACTGTGATCTGACCTGTTTTGTGTACCACGGGGGTCAGCTCCCTCTCTTATTAATTTATTTGGTATAAATCTCTCGATTGCTACTGATTTGACAGTAAGCCACAACTGATCTACACTCGCGTTTTTAGTTTTGAAAGACTGGAGAGAGTGAAGCGAAATTTTATCTGCTCTTATGAATAGATATATATTTTTTGTTTATTTTTGGTGCATTTCGGAATTTCCATATTCAGTCTCGCTATTAAAACTCTATGTTCAGTAATCCCTGTATATGTTTTGATGCTCTTTACTTGCTCAGGATTATTTGTTGCAAGAAGATCAAGGGTATTTTCGCAACCATTTACTATTCTAGTGGATTCATGAACTAACTGTTCGACGTAGTTTTTAGAAGATATCTTTCTCATTCGCATGTTTATTTATTTATTTTCTCATTTATTTAATCTGGCAAGATTAGGGCCTTCAGGCTCTCTCCTACACCTAATCAGGCATTGTAAATATTCTGTATTTCCAATATAACTGAAGTTATAACAAATCTAGAAAAAAACTTAATTTTTCAAATAATACAGGTAACAAAAAGATACATTCACCGTTTATATTAGTGCGTGACAAGTAACAAACTTCTCAGGTATTACAAATACGGAATGGTTTTAATTATGGCTGCTAGCAGCAGTTGGCATGGGGGAAGGAGTGTCTAACGCAGCATGTTAGGATTTATTCCCATCTGCTTGCGTTACTGAACCTCCCGATACCACTGTTGTATAATAATGAATATGAATGTAATTAGTCTTTTATCATTTTCTTTCCAAAACTTTTGTCATTCTTTTTTCCTAACTTGACTAGCTGAGGTCCTTCTCTATTACTTTGTGTTGCAGTAGTGCAGAAGTTTGTTTAATTAGCAAATATTAATTCGTTTCAGAGGTATAGTGTTAAAGTTCAAATAGTATTGTAATTAGTATTTCTGTTAAAACTAATTAAATTCTTTTCTCATAATATTAAAGTAGGTTTTTTTGTGTTTAACAAGTAATGTTACTTAAGTTTTGCCCTCATTAGTTTCTGTATAATTACCGTTAATTACGAAAGTATTGTTGATAAATCCATTTTGTTAAATACATAAGTGACATACTATTAATTTAACCGAGATTTGTTTATTAATTTAATTAGTATTATTTACGTTATCTTTTACTACAGTCAGTTGGCTGGACGCGGTGGCCGAGGGGCTGAGGCGCTCCAGTCACGGTCTGCACGGCTACTACGGTCGGGGGTTCGAATCCCCCCTCGGGCATGGATATTTGTGCCGTCCTTAGTATTAAGTAGTTTATAAGTAGTTTCTAAGTTGAGGGACTGATGACCCTGTAGTTAAGTCCCATAAGCTATACAAACATTTGAACATTTTTGAACAGCCAGTTGCGTGTAATTGTTTACTTTTCCATGTACATAATTAACAATACGCAATTTTTAGTATCATTGTTTGAAAGATATAAATAGTATGCGTTCGCGACATGTAATTGAGTATTGTTTCGTCCGTTGTTTGAGGCACAAACCACGCAAGTTCAGAGTATTGTTTCGGCCGCGATATGAGGCACAATCGACGGCAATTGGAACTTTAGTTTTTAAATGTACAATATCTACCGCAATATTCACGTGGGAAGTGTTTCTAGCGGTATTATGAATGGACTATTAATATTTGTGTCACATTAAGATTTACACCTCGAAATTTTGTATTCCACACACTAACTGTGTAAATTCGTGTTATTGATGTGTGGAATGTGCACACCTGGTCTTAATGGTCGTAATTAATGAGACTTGTAAGCTGGCTGGCCATAAATGGGGACAAATGGGCACTAATAATAAATCGTTAAAGTGTGAAAGAACTGCAATTATGTGCGTTGCCTGTGTTATTTGTAGCAGATTAGTTTTATCTCATAAAATTTCAGCCACCCGCTACCGAGAGCAACGATCTTCGAGAACAACAATCTACGAACTACGAACAGGTAAGCGGGAGAGGGAGAGAAAGGTGAGTGTAATAATGCACAAATACGAAGATATAACGGAATATCAGTTGGCGTATTTTATGATGAAAGATAGAGGAGGAAGAGTAATAACAGAGGATTAACATCTTAACAGAATTACTGGATAAATCGCGAGTTAATCCACTTCTCACAGATAACATACAGTTTGCCACACATACTAGCCTACCACAAAATTATCATCATTCCAAGGCAAGATATACAAAAAAGTTAGATGGTCTAGTTATGGATTTCCCCCTTAGTCCAATACTTGCGGAAATATTTATGGACAATTTTGAGAATCAGTTCTTAGAAAGCCACCCTACTCTCTTCCAAGGTTGGATACTGGTTCAGATATGTTGATGATGTGAGGAAGTATCATAGAGTTTCAAACGATCTTTTAGCAGCTAAATTAGGCTAACAAATGATCAACTTCAGGATGGAGTTTGGTGGTAACTGCATAAATTATTTAGATCGAACTATAGACATCAGCAATCATTCCCACTCCGTCAAGGTTTACAGGAAACCTTCCACTACAGACAATGTAATACCTGCTCAGTCACAACATCATGTTACTCACAAACATGCAGCATTTCTTTCCATGATCCATCGCTTATTATTCATTCCCATGAGTAAAGAAAGCAACCAAATTGAATTAAAAACGCGAGATAAATAGCTTCAAATAATGGCTAAACATTTCTCTTCCCTCCTTTATCCTGTTATTGACACCCCAACATCGCAAGACCCTAGTAAATGGTGCACAATCCCATATTTAGGAAAAGTTGCTGTGAATGTTACAAAGAAACTCAAATCTAGAAATTTCAAAACTTTTTACGCAATACCACTGGTTACTTTCTACGCAATGGTAAAGATAGCCCTCCAGCCCCGGGAACGGGAAAGAGTGGAATATACAAGATTACTTGGAACTGTAGCATATTTTACATTGGCCCGTTAGGCAGAGCAATTTGCACTAAAGGAACAACACAGAAGTTTGAAACTTAGGAAAGAAAACTATACAGTTGCAGAAAAACTTGCTAAAAGAAGGTCTCAGTTACAATGTAACACTCAAAGTCCTACATTATATACAAAAAAGGATGAAAATGAAGTTCTTTGAAATAATGGATATCATCAAAAATATGTATACTTCCCCAAACCTGACACTGAATGATCAAATTTCCATACTCACCACTTCTGTCTTTAGAATCTAATCATAACCCTGCGCAGGCAATGTAAACTACTATCTCTTACCCCACTCGTCGCATGCCTCTTCTATTGTTTCATAGCCTTGTTACAAAATCCTTGTGTAATCAAACTGTTTGGCTGCTTACCTGATGTAAATTGTGATGTCTTATGTTGCTAATTTAACCAGTTAAAATTTTGACTTATGTTTAGAAATGTTTCACTCAATTTTGTCACACGCTCCCATGTTCCACACATTGGACCTGTTTAAGATCTTTTTTTGTCAAATTCAATTTCACCAGTTAAACTTTTATCTTCACGACGCTTCCATGTATTTTGCAGACATTGGACCTGTTTAAATTAAGATAAGGTTTGTCAATTTTTTCAGCCAATTCCTATTGTTTCAATTTATATTTATTAGGATAATGTCGTAATTTATTATATTGTCACATATTTTATCAGGAATTTACACCACAACTGGAATTGTAATAATTTCTCTCAGTTATAAACCAAAGCACTAGTCTCCCTTGGAAGTTATAAATCTACCAACTTAAGATCTTTGAAACTTAAATTATAATTTACCTGATAATGGCATAAGAGCCGAAACCAATAAATTTCCAGAATATCTCACAGTTATACTGTGTGTTCCATGCACCATGAATATTGCATCGTGTGCTTAGAGGCCTGGGGGTGACGTTTGACCTAGATCTGTTACTTTGTCGAAATTTTTGTTGCAATCACATTTATAAGAGTGACTGTGCTTCGTATGGTGAGTATGTTTTAATGGCAGATGTTCAAGTTGTTGTAATTAAACAATCTCCTTAGGTTTATTGTGGGAAGAGTGTATCTTAACAAGTCTATTTTAAGGTGTCCCCTCTCCATGACTTATTAATATTGATAGTATACTAAATGTAATTCCTATGGGAAAGAAGATATTGCGCTGGGTTTTGGTGGTTTAAATACGACGCCATTTAAGTAATTCTGACCATGTACACCTACGTTTATTTCAATCAACATGAATTCTGCATATCATTGGTAGAGCTTGATGTGCTCAAGACTTCGGGTTTGAGATCCGCCCTTACATACGTCCGACACCCCCCTCCGATTTGTTTAATCTGTCTGTCCTGAGATATGTATGTCCTGGGAAATTAACAGATACGGTGGATGTATGTGCTTGCAGCCATGTTGCAAACAGGAGAATTACATGGAGTACATTAATGTAATAAATAAAACAAGTAATAACTACAGAGCTAAATAACTAAACTAAAAGTAAGTAATAGTACAGTTAGGTGTTATGTAGGGATATTAAGTGATGGCACTAAGACAACGGTGAGCCGTGCCGCCTGAAGTTCAATTTACGAAGGCCCTTTTCGGTTTAGTTTGACTTTGGCGGCGAGAAAATAGATCTTGTGTCTGGGAATTATTCCCGATTTTGGTTATTGTGAGACGTTCTTCTCTCTGTGTTGCTTATTCTTCTTAAATCGAATCTGTGTTACTGTCTATATCTACATGCATCTACAGCTACATGGGATACTCTGCAAATCACATTTAAGTGCCTAGCAGAGGGTTCATCGAACCACCATTATACTATTTATCTCCCATTCCATTCTCGAATAGCTGTCTGTTAATAATTTTTTTCTTTGCAAACATCGTGTTGCCTTGAAACTTCCTGGCAGATTAAAATTGTGTGCCGGAACCGGGACTCGAACCTGGGACCTTTGCCTTTCGCTGGCAAGCGCACTACCTACTGTGCTATCCCGACACGACTCACGATGCCGCCTCACAACTTTACTTCCGCCAGTACCTCGCCTCCTACTTTCCAAACTTCACAGAAGCTCTCCTGCGAACCATGCAAGACTAGCACTCCTGGAAGAAATGATATGGTGGAGACATGGCTTAGCCACAGCCTAAGGGATGTTTCCAGAATAAAACTTTCACTCTGCAGCGGAGTGTGCGCTGATATCAGTTTCATATCAGCGCACACTCCGCTGCAGAGTGAAAGTTTCATTCATCGTGTTGCCTTGGCTAGTGTATGTGTTCCTTATGAAAGTTCCCTGGAGTATGGGCATCGATTTTGATTTACGTCTTTCAGCAAGCGTGGCGCTCGTGATTTTTGTTGGTCATCTTGTGCCATAAAGTATTGCCATATGCGCTATTGGGCCACAGACAGTTTGTTGATCTCGAGTAGTGCCGATTGGCTCGCGTGGCAGTAATATCTATTCTTGGAATGTAGGAAGTGCTTGTAGTAGGTCGGACATGACTGTTGGTTATTGAGGTAGCTGGTCGATATGTGTGCTCACTGCAGGCCGCCAGCAATGTCGTGTTTGTGCCTACCCGTCCCTTAGCTTGTTTGACTATGTTCTGCGATCCGGCTGTGATTGTGTGACACGTCGACCGGCATTGCAATAACATTTTGCCTCCAAAGCCGGAAGTGCTAGTGTCAGCTCGAGGAAACTAAGTTTCAATTATCTGTGTGGAGCGAGCTAGGCAGTGATCGAGTGAGTGACACGTAGGCAAGTAGTGCTATTACATCTTGTCTCCAAAAGCCGGAGGTGTTTGTGTCAGGCCTCGGATGGAGAGTGGGCTTTGACTACTGTGAGGTAGTACGGCGCCAGATAGACAAGAGGAAGTACTTGTATAAGTTCGTAGGATCACACGGCCGGTGTCATTTTGAATAAAACAATTCTGGCTATTGGGCCACGTCATTTTTTTAAACATTGAGCAAACGAATTGCCGACATTTCGACCAGTGTGCAGTGGTCCACTTCACCATAATGGCCGAAACGTCGGCAATTCCCTTGCTGTTTCGAAAATGACCTGGCCCAATACCAAAAATTTTGTTATTCAAAAGGAAGTACTTGTGTTTCCGGCCTGAATTCACATAGTAGTGCGGGAAGAGCGCAAACAAAGTCTCCGCTTGAAACTAAGCCAGTGACGTGTATCTACTGAGAGACTTCTTCTCATTTTTGGGAGGTAGAGGAACTTGCTGGGACATAGAGGCTTGAGTTCCGGATGGCACTATGGGCAGAAGGAATTATGTTGTAGCCGGCCGCGGTGGCCGAGGGGACTGAGACGCTCCAGTCACGGTCTGCACGGCCACTACGATCGGGGGTTCGAATCCACCCTCGTGCATGGATATTTGTGCCGTCCTTAGGGTTAGCTAGTTCATAAGTAGTTTGTAAGTTTAGGGACTGATGACCCCGTAGTCAAGTCCCATCAGCTATACAAACATTTGAACATTTGAATTATGTTGTATCGGACTGCTCCATCGGACTGCTGGAGTGATGGATGCAGATATTAGCAGCCTTCTCGCTGATGTGCCTCTGCCTATTGAGCTTTTGGACATCTAATGGAAGACTGCCAGGATTTACCAAGACGAAGTTAAGTTCCATATACTTCTGTCTGCAAGAAGACTGTTGCCTTTGGTCCATTCCTTGTGTGGCAGCTTTGAGTGTATGGTGGGCATAACCATTGTTTCTGACAGCTTCGTTTTAGGCTTATTGGAAGTCCCTTAGCGGGTATATTGGTTATGCTAGTTAAGGTTTGTTTATTAATCCTCTAATCTGCCGTTATGACACCTAAGTGCACCAGTGGTGTTTTTCTTCCTAGTGTCCGACCTTAATACTTGTAGCTACCCAAGGGTGTGAGCGTATTCATAGGGACGTTTTTTTTTTTTTTTTTGTTGTTGTTGTTTTTTTCCTTGATTGCTCCGCAAATGCGGTTTGAGTGCGGAGAGTTGAGAGAGATAACTGCGGTTCTTTGTCCTCTCTTGCCCTGTTTTGGAAGTTCTCTTTGGCGGGTGACAGTTCCATCCGATTTGTGGTTCTCTGTAATAGCGTTGAAATGACGGCAATGATGCTGCTTGGGGCTTAAGAGCCTGTTATCACTTTTTAAAGAATGAACAATACAACAAATGAACTAGATCTGACATCAAGAGAAAGGGCTGGAAGAGCCACTACTTATTTTAATTAAATGCATTGCCCTATGGTCAGGATGGAAGCTTTAATTACACGTTAACATCTTATTGTCAGAATATCAATTTTACAAGGAATCTCACAAACATGTGGGTTATGTTGGATCATATCTTTGGTTCTGGTTTCATGCATACATAAAACATCATTACACAAAATACATTTATTATATAAATAAATCAGGCATCATTCTTACTGCAAATTACAGAACTTGGCCAGTGTTGGCATCGGCTCTGAGTCATAGGCTGCGTTAAGTGTTCCGCTGCGTGAGCCTGTATCTCTGATTAGGCTGGCTGTGTGTCTGCCTCTTGCTTGCCAGTTTAACGGCGCTGGCTGTCGAAGCTAGAGTTCTTCCAAACGTGCGATAAAAGGCAGTAAATCTTTGCGAATTACCACGTGGAGGTGCAGCGTGTATTTTCCTTCTTCCTCATCCATAAGTGTTGCGTTGTGCTTCGGCCAGAGCTAGAAGTAGCGCGTCCTTGTCCTGGGGTCGAAACAACGGCCTCCAGGCTGCACGTCCTCATCTGCGGTACCTATGAGATCTCAGGTGACTTTTACGACCAGACCGCATCCTATCCTTCTGGTCAGTCATCCTGGGTAATTACCTTTGTTATTCTTTATCTCCTTCCCGAACACTGTTACTGATGACCAGAGTCTTCTATCTTCTTTTACTGCTGGCGGAGGGCCGCTTCAATTGTAGACGCACTTGCATTGTGATGACTATAGGGTAAGGTGGTACAATTTCGATCATTTCGGGCAAATGTTATTGTTACTGCAAATATATTGAGAAAAGAAATAATTTTAACTATGGCACTTGTTCTTGAATTTTAATGAATATGTAACATAAATGTTAGACAATTACAAATGTTGGTAGGACCACAAAAAGGTTACAGAATTGAGAAAAATCGATCGAAAATGTACGACACTAGGTACAGTTATGATCACTTCCTCGTACAATTACGATCACTGACTTTTTCCACATGAAAATCGCTTTTTCCTTCGGGCACCAACGCATACTTCGTGGCACCAAACGTTGCACAATAATGAATTTACAAGCGCGCGGAAACTAGGAAATTTATAAGAACGCGTTCGACGAAGTAGCTCCACCTACATCTTAACAGGAAAAAATTTATATCTCCGTGGCACAAAGTTGTGTATTCTTGGAAAAGTCGGAGAAGCTGTACAAAACCTACTACACTTCAATGACACACAAAGGCAAGTGCTACCAACACTACGAGACTGAAAACTTATGTTGATCGGAATTGTACTTATATCGAATTTGTACCACCTTACCCTAAGGCAAAGGACTAACTGTGATGACTGACTGATTAGCGTTCGATAGCTACTCGATGAAGCCCGGTCACAGATTCAATATGTCAGTAATGGTATCTGACCATGACAAACTCCAACTACTGCTGGTGCTACTAATGTTGCTACTGCTAATACTAACGATTGTGGCGTCTTTTTAGCCATTGCATTTCTTTTCGGTCTTTGCTGGAGATGAACAACTTGAAGGTCGTTGTCTCTTCTGCCACATTGTACCATTTCTTGAAAGATCGATAGTCATGCTGTTCTGGAGGTCAATACACTAGGTCATTGGCTTCTGGTCACCTTGCT
The DNA here is from genome assembly GCA_026315105.1 of Locusta migratoria. Taxonomy (NCBI): domain Eukaryota; kingdom Metazoa; phylum Arthropoda; class Insecta; order Orthoptera; family Acrididae; genus Locusta; species Locusta migratoria. The sequence continues at coordinate 435,943,197 of CM048747.1, forward strand.
TCGAAACGTACAGCAGGTCGTCTTTGTCAGTTTGTGGTTTCACGTGAGGTGGCCGGTCAATGGACTGATAGCTGAACTTCGGCTTCCGCATGTGGAAAGAGTGATGAAAAAATGTCCCGCTGAATCCGCTGCATAAGCCACACCAAGCACTAACGGACCGCAGGTCTGCTGTTATATTCTCCTGTGCCTGAAAATTTGGAAATTAACTAAGTTTTAATTTTTATTTCACTTATTATACACTTTTCATTTGTTACTGAATTTCTTTTCACTAATTTATTTACACATTTTACGGCATTCAACAGGGCAGCGCAGTATACGCTGGTAAGGTGAAAAGTTGCTCGTGCCAATCTTCTGTTATCACCTGCTTTGAACGGTGGTCCCTGGTAATGTAATTGTGTGACCCATGAGTTGTACTTTTACTTCAAGGTTATTGGCATCCAGACTCCTGCAGCATCTACATTATGGAAAGGACTCCCTGTTGGGGTTCAGTTGTCATATCTATTGCAGTTGTGGAAATGTTTTTAATTATTAGTTTTGCCATTTCAAAAAGTGCTGTCTCAACTTGATTAACGCCTTGGTTGCTCAAGATTAAAATTAATTACTAGTTAGGATAATTGATCATCACTGGTTGTCAAGCATTTTAAAGGTCGTTTGATATATTAAATTATTTATTGAATATTGTATTTGAATTTATAATACGTAAATGAAGTTTTGAAAATGGCCAAGGAGCTTGGTTTTTGGAATGTACACATTTAAGATTCAACAAGTCAATATTCTCAGCTGTTATTGTTCCAAACTTATGTTTTTTTTTTTTTTTTTTTTTTTTTTTTTTTTTTTTTTTTTTTTTAAATATCAATATTTAATAAAGGAAACTAACAGACTTTGTTGCTTTAGGCCCCAATCCTTCCATGCCTTTTAAGGGCGCCACACCATGCCTATCTAACCTATGTTAATTTAGGCAAGTATTTAATCCATTAATGAAAAAAACTATTTGACGCAGGACCTTAATATTTTTACTGTGTGTTACATTATGCTAATAGTCAACTTTACTAAAATATACTTTATCCATTTTATAGTTTTTAAGAAACACTTTTTTAAATTTATTAACAAAATATATTAAGTTTTCTCTGCCGAAAATATTTTTTTTGTGTGAACTTCCTAATGGGAGAATATTAATGACTGTAGGATCAGAGACGCCGTTTTATGTTATGCAGAGTGTGTGTAAATGTCATTCATTTATCTATGATAGTTTCTGATATAATGGGGCATATGTGCTGAAAATTTTAGTTTGTGGGAAATTAAATTTAAGGAAAAAACTTTTGAAATTTGTTACTTACAGTTAATTAAAATGTCCTGATGCATGTGATGGCCCTTCGTTGGCCTCTAACAGGTCATTCAGCTTCTTTTCCACCTTCCTGGATGTTTGTCTTGCATTTTTAGCCATATTAGATGCAGACCTGTTTGCATCGGCTATCTTGATTTTATCGCAATGTTGCAGCCCGGTGATCATATTTTCACCATGATTAATTGACAGCTTTTTCAGTACCCAATACTTTTCAATATTATTACAATTGATTGTAATAACAGCATCATAAACTCCTAGTTTCATTGTATACGTGCCTACAAATTCAGTTTTAGGAAGGCGATTCCAAATTATGCTGTCGAAACATTCATTTGGGTTCTGTGTCTGCCCATGCTGACATTTCTTCAGAAGGTCAGGATAAGCCAAGTCTCTGAAAATAGGTTTAATTGCTGTAGTAACAACAGCAGGAAGAGTATTTTGGTGAGAATAAGATTCTCCAGTTGCCTGAGACCTATTATATTTGCACCACGAATTTTGTCCTGGTGAACACAATGCATGACACGAATTATCATCAGTAGAGAGAATATGGCCCAACATCTCTCTTCATAGGCTCCAGATTTTCTTTATTTCTCCTAATTGCCTGCCCATAGTATACCTGCAAGTTTTCTATTTCAGTTTTAGTTAACCGACCCTGTCTGGACAACAATTTTCCATTTTCCAATGTTTTTCCTATCATGTCATTAGTTTTCTCAGACTTGTTCCCAAACGTTTTTGAACATGTTCTACTCATTCTAATTTGCTAATAATGGCATCTCCTTATAGCTTTGAGTTCACCACATTGTTGCCTTACTGTTACCATCGCCCAAATATTTGATGTACCGTATGCCTCTTGTTTCTACGGAGCGATGAAATATTTATTCACTTGTTCCTCTAAAATTAGCCATACAGTTGTGTTCTATATGTTCATTGACTCTAAAACATTTGCATTATTTAGACATTATCTTCAAATCTAACACCTTAGCGGTGTCTAGACTCGTGCGAGTCACTACTCCAATCAGAGAAGTATGTCTTTTTTATTCTGCCAACTTCCATCAAGTGAAACTGCAATATCCGAACATCCATCATTTTCTTCCACTGCTTCCCTAGCAGCCGGTTTCATGCTTTTCTCACTGACCTCACATACAGCTCTCTCTAATATTGCAGTCAGTTTTTCAGATTTATTTGGCGGTTGATTTAAGTTCATCACTGAACAAAGATTTCCCTACAGCCATGCCCTTGCCAATGGATCGTAACGCATAAACTAATCTAGTATTGATTTCATAAGGGCCACTTGCATCTGGTTTTGAAGACATAAATGAAATCTCAGCTGAGCATTCAGTGCAACTTAAATCCAAAGCAATTGCTAGGCCTATTCTCCCACTGGCACTCTAACAAATTTTCACACTCTGTGACTCATCACAATGTCTACATGGTACAAATTTACAAATTACATCTGATTATATTCCCAAATTTATAATAATGTTACTGCACCCCTTGTCACTTCTCTAGATATAGTGAGAGATTCTTTGATTGTGCACATTTTGAAGAATTACAATTAGAAACATCGTAGACAGGCGACATAACCTCTTATACAGAAAGCTCTCTAAACTTGTTTCTTTTAAATCGTCGTGTCTTGAAAACGCCTTTTTCGTTTCCTCATCTTCAATAAACACAACACACGTAAACAAGCACCGCAAACGTAAGCATAACTACTACTCGCAATCACACTTTAACAAAACTGACCGCGTGTTTGAAAGGGTGTTGTTTACAAACAGCAGAAACAAAAGAACACCGACAGTTGCATTCCACGAATAGCCAACAGGCACGGGAGTAAAAACAAAATCCCTAACGCGCAACGTAGGGGAAATAAATATGTAAAATATATGCAGAAAAGTAGGTGACAGAAAAGTGGGCGTGTCACAAACATACATTGCTCTTTAAATACTCCAAAAAAATTTTCAGCAAAATCCTTTTCTGAGTACTTACGCTCCTGACCATTAAAATTGCTACACCACGAAGATGACGTGCTACGGACGCGAAATTTAAACGACAGGAAGATGATGTTGTGATATGCATATGATTAGCTTTTCATAGCATTCACACAAGGTTGGCACCGGTGGCGACACGTACAACTTGCTGACATGAGGAAAGTTTCCAACCGATTTCTCATATACAACTAGCAGGTGACCTGCGTTGCCTGGTGAAACGTTGTTGTGATGCCTCGTATGAGGAGAAATGCATACCATCACGTTTCCGACTTTGATATAGGTCGGATTGTAGCCTATCGCGATTGCGGTTTATCGTATCGCGACATTCTGTTAGCAGAATATGGAATCGGTAGGTTCATGAGGGCAACATGGAACGCCGTGCTGGATCCCAACGGCCTGGTATCACTAGCTGTCGAGATGACAGGAACTGGTGTTCATAGTACTTTACCCGCATTCCTATTTTCTTATTCATTATCAGACCTACTCCTGTAATACCCCGAACTTATTTTGTATTTGTAATCCTGTACTCACCTGACCAGAAATCCTGTTCCTCTTTCCCCCGAACTTCACTAATTCCCACTATATCTAACTTAAACCTATCCTTTTCTCTTTTTAAATTTTCTAGGTTCCCTACCCAATTAAGGGATCTAACATTCCACGCTCCGATCCGTAGAATGTTAGTGTTGTCTTTCCTGATAATCACATCCTAAAGAGTAGTTCCCGCCCGTAGATCCGAATGGGGGACTATTTTACCTCCGGAATATTTTACCCGAGAGGATGTCATGATCATATGTTCATACAGTAGAGCTGCATGTCCAAGGGAAAAAGTAACGGCTGTAGTTTCACCTTGCTTTCAGCCGGTCAGTTGTGTTAGGTAACTCCTCATTAATTACCTGTTTTACCTATTTAATCTTTAGTATTCTCCTGCAGCTCCAAATATCAAATTTTATAAATGTTTGTAAACCTATAGGACCAAACTGCTCTGGTCATGAGTATTTAGACCTACAAACTACTTGAACTAACTTACACTAAGGATAACACGCACACCCATGCCCGAGGGAGGACTCCAACCTCCGGTTCTGTCTGCAGCAAGACGCGTCAGGTAAAACGGTCCTTCAGCACGGCGCACTAAATTTCAAAGACTTCTTTCCTCTTTTAGTCTGAACTACTTATCGCCCATGTTCCACTCTCGTACAACGCTACATTCCAGACAAGAAATGATTTCGGAATAGACTTACTTACACGCAAATTAATATGAGAAGTCAAGAAAGTTTCTCTTCTTCAGAAGTACTTTTCCTCCCATAGTCATTCTGAATTTGATATCTTCTCTACTTCTGCCAGCTTAGAATTATAAAACTCTTCTACTGCGTCTCATCTAATTCCTTCACCGTCGCCTGATTACCTTACACTTCATACCATTACTTTGTGTTGAGTTTACAACGTGATAATAAATTACGCTGGTAGGAACAAAACACAGAGGGTTAGTAGGCGTGGGCGACATTTAAAAAAAGTAATAAAACTTGCATGCTTTGCTAACCTTCATGCCGTAATGTCATATGGTATAATATTTTGAGGTAACTCTTTAAGTCAAACAAAAGTTTCCAGAGTGTAAAATCATGTAATAAGTACTATTCGTGGAGTAAATATACGGACTCACGTAGAAACCTCTTCAGAGAGCTGTGTATAGTACCTACTGCCTTTCAGTATATTTATTCCTTTATTAAATGTGTCTTAAATAATCTATTAGTCCACTGAAGAATTTTTTAACAAAATATCACTTTTATTATTTCCAAAATAAATTAGGAGATTAGGTGAGCTATCATACACAATAAACATATAGTAACGTATTTTATTCATATATTGGTTGCAATTGTTCCCTATGAAAGATGATTTCCAACAAAAACAAAGGAATCACAATGGGTTATATAATGTATTGAGCTACAGTTCCGTTGAAAGTTAAAATGGTTTGGTCTTCGATTCGAACTACATTCGTTTTGTTATTTAGTTTAAAAAAATTCCAAATAAGGCTCAGTGTAGCGACATAATTCTTATGAACGTTTATAATTTCGTGGGAAGTCTTTGAAACGTTTTCAGGCAGGCTTCGAGCACCAGGTGGGTTTCACCTTTACTGGCGAGAAGGCGTTACGTAACTGCTGGAACTAAAGCAGTTCAAAATAATCACTACCAGCAGTCCACCGCTATTGTTCTCAAAAGTGATAAGTTTTATCGTTGAAACTTTTACAGAAAAAATAAAAAAAATAAAGTTATATTCAACCAGTTAACGCACCACACGGCGCCAGTCAGTCGATCAAGTATAAAGCCGAGCTGGTGGCCATGAAAACGGGATAATTTGCTTTCCATTTTAAGCAAAAACAAATATTTAACGCATCCAATTGCTAATGTCTTCACATGTCCTGAACTATCTGTTGTAGAATGAGAAAATTTCGTTAGTTCATTTACTGTGAAACACGTCCACTTAATTTGTGGTCGTGTTCCATTTTGAATTATTCATTACTCTAAAGTGTTTTTCCAACATTACTACTGTTTATTTGTATGTAAATTATTTTATTCCATTATTAATGATCAATGTCCCATGTATATATATTTCCACCCATCTGATTGAACTTGTGTGTTCGTATGAATGTGGAAGGTTGTTTTTAATAATGACTAAATGCCGCGCTATGGCTTACAGTCGCCCCTAGGCTTTATGCCTCGTTTACATTAGTTAAGAATGCGTGGCTTCGTATGTCGTCTGCACTGCCCTCTGCTGGGTAGCCAGAGACACCCTTATTTGGCAAGATGGCTAGGTAGGCTGTTAGTGTCGTACCAACTTAATCATGGACGAAGGGGGTGACAAAAGACACCTCTCTGGAGCTGTAGTGGAGGGTACTATCTCGCTCAGGTAGCGAGGGTTGGTAGACAGTAGGCTTTGAGAACGCACCCTACATCGCTCTGGACGCTCCCTACATCCGGTGCGGAGAGGGAGGGCTCTGCCCGCGGCCTGAGGCACCACTCTTGCCGCGACCGCCGACGAAAGTATTTCGTCGAATCATGCTGAGGGGATGGCTAGCTGTTAGGACTTTCAGAATGAAATTTTCACTCTTCAGCGGAGTGTGCGCTGATATGAAACTTCCTGGCAGATTAAAATTGTGTGTCGGAACCGGGACTCGAACCTGGGACCTTTGCCTTTCGCGGGCAAGCGCTCTACCGACTGAGCTATCCAGACACGACTAACGATGCCGCCTCACAACTTTACTTCCGCCAGTACCTCGCCTCCTACTTTCCAAACTTGCGAAACATGCAAGACTAGCACTCCTAGAAGAAAGTATATGGTGAAGGCATGGCTTAGCAACAGCCTAAGGGTTGTTTCCAGAATGAAACTTTCACTCAGCAGCGCACTCTCCTCTGCAGAGTGAAAGTTTCTTTCTGGAAACACACCTTAGGCTATTGCTAAGCCATGTCTCCACCATATCCTTTCTTCCACGATTACTAGTCTTGCATGTTTCGCAGAAGAGCTTCTGTGAAGTTTGGAAAGTAGGAGGCGAGGTACTGGTAGAAGTAAAGTTGTGAGGTGGCATCGTGAGTCGTGTCGGGATAACTCAGTCGGTAGAGCGCTTGCCCGCGAAAGGCAAAGGTCCCTCAATGTCCCCACTTGGTGTGCATCCCTCAATGAGCAGCAATACTGCAAAATATGACGCACAAGTGCAGTGTAGGCAGTTTATTTAGTAGAACTGTTACTTCTTCTAAGCGTTCTGCCAATGAATCTAACCCTTTGATTCCCCTTCCCGACAGTATCTTCTGTGTGGTCTTTCTAAATTACGTTGTTAGTAATTGTTATTTCTAGGTATTTCGTTTAAATTACGGCCTATAGACTTGACCGATTTATCATGTAAATGCAAGGAAAATCGACTAAAATGTTTTTACTTTCGCCCGGACCACCATCCATTTGTATAGTCATTAGAATGTCTTGCTGCAGCTATGTTACAGTTAAAAAGCAAAGTTTGAACGATCGTGTCGGCCAGGGAAGTTTTTGTACATCTTGTGGCTGTAAAAATTTCCCTATTTAAAGGTACACTTAGATGGCGCTCTGGCGGCTATGTTTGGACGTGACATTGAAATCGTTATCAGTACATCTACCTTCCAAATGGCATCTGACACAATAATACCAGAATCGATATCATATTTCCACGTGTACCTTCCTCTTTTTTTTTTTTTTTTTTTTTTTTCCTTGGAGCAGTGTATGTTCCATGACCCAGCAGTAGGGCTCAACACACATTGCACAATCCTTGGTCAGTAAAATGTTACATAACTACACTTACAGCTGTATCTTGTACTCAAGTCCTTTTTGAAAATACACCTCTGTCCATCCAAGATACCACAATCTGATGGAAGAATGTAAGATGTTGAGACCCCAAAGTTTGGTTTCAATACTGTGTAAAGACAAAGTGGAAAGACTGGGTAGGTAACCTCAAAAAATTGCTACTTAAACAGGTTTATTTGATTAAGTAGTAAATTTGAAATTACTATTTGGTTGAAGGCCGCTTAAGTCCTTTCACAATGCAGAATATTTTTAGTTATAAAATCAACGACCAAAACCAGGAAGGAAACAAACCATCAGTAGGCGAAGCTCATGCTACAATCTTTACACAATTTGACACAAGCAATCTTTCAGTGGATGGAGCCAATTCTACAACAAATTTTACAAAATTTGATATTAGGAATTTTTCAGCTGGTGAAGTCCATTCTTTAAATCTTAACTCAACTGTAACAGGATTAAAACTAAAGAGAGAAGGTTGTAATTACTATACATAATAAATAGGACACCAGAAGCCAAGGTTTAAGCTTGTAAAAAAAAGTGAGAACATATCAAGAAGAACACAAATGCCATAAATAAAATTGGTTTTATGCAATTAGAACACTTAAAATTTTCACACAAATTTTGTGACGCCGCAAAGATTCCACAATCCATATTAATACATACTGTACTAAACTGTCATTTGATGTCCTTCGATGTTCTTAGAACACATTCCCAAAGGATTACGCATAAACACAATACCAAAAACCACTGAAGATGGTCAGCAGCAACATCCATTAAACACCAACATGCATCTTAGGGCATATATACGAGACATTAGCTAGCTTTCCAGTTCGTAAGGTGGAGGGGTCAGTATGATTAAAGTACATCAAGCAGAATAAGTAGCCCAGGAAACAGGAAGAACTCCTTGCAAGTTCCAAGGTGAAATTCGAAACATTAAGACTGCCAAAATACATCCACTCACTGAGCCAGTAATCGTCAGAGCGGCGGAAAGAACACTGTCACAAAATACGTCGGTGGTCAGAGCAGGTAACTGACTCGCGAACGGCTACAGAAACAGATAAATACCTTCGTTATACTTAAGAATGAATTGACGCAATAAGATGCTCGCAGGTTCTATTAAGTGCAGCCAAGCATTACGAACACAAAGGTGAGAGAGAACTTAGATGAAGGTGGTAATCCATATGACATGGAACTACAAGATGTATGGAACAACATTCATTTGTGCAGCATCGAAAGTACCGATGTCCTAGGTTACATGTAAGTCGTTCTATCAAGATAGCACGGTCCAGAACCCACCTTGTTGCTGAAAGGAACGGCCAAAGCCTTCGGACCTTTCTACTTGAAGCTATAAAAACTACCAGGATTAATGAATACTGCGTATATATTGAGAAAAATATTGGAAAAGAAGACTTAAAATTTTTAAGTACTACTATCAACAAAGTTCATAGTGCTTCCATGATTGTACTGGGTGCAGTAAATGTCACTATTATGCCTCTCATCTTTCCAGAACGTAACTCATAATGCAACAGTAGTATCTCATAGACTACTTTTACATAGCAAAGGAGGAATACTAAAGGAAACAAACGCAAATGTTAGTAGTATCTCAATGCAGTTAACTTTCTAACTGACGCTCGCGCTCGATCGCTGTCTGAACGGAGAGCGCTCGCGGCTGAAAGGGGTGCCCAGACATCGTGACGTGCTGCAGCGCATGTGTAAACAAGCGCTGTCTACAGACGACTAAGCACAATGCCGTTTCGGCTTAGCATTAGATGCAAGCGTTTATACCCACCACGCTGTCTATAACGTATGGAGCATCTCTTTTTATTCCGAAGAAATTTAGTACGATGGCTTTAAAGCAAAAAGGAAACACATCAACATCAATGCAAAACACGACAATGCTGGAAGCATATAAGTTTCTTGCGTGCGATGGTGTCTAAAACTGCTTAGCGTGCTACAAAAATTTTAACACAACCAAAAAATTTTAATTTAGAACGGAATTACAATAAATTCTAACCCAAATATTATGGGCACTTTGGAGATGTAGAGCGGGAAGAGGAGGGGCAACTTAATTATGTGACCGTCGGAATTATATTACTTGTGACGCAAAACAAAAAACAAAGCAAAAATCTAAATAATGTTTTCAGCAATATTTTCAGTATCCAAATGTGTTTTTGTTTCCATCCTCATTTCGAGCTAATTACCCAAGTGCTTTCCAGATTGTATAAGCATTGCGCAGTTTCGCGGAAAACCATTTTATGAAGACATGTATACCTGCTGTTGAGCATATAGCTCATAAGAGACTGGAAGCGTATGAGACAGTCTTTCTTCTTCATCAGTTTTCCGCAAAATTCGATATATGGAGAACAACTGCTCGGGAGCAGCCGAGCGGTCTTGTGTGCCACGTCACGGATTGCGCGTCCTCCCGCGTCGGAGGTTCGAATCCTCCCTCGGGTTTTGTGTGTTGTCCTTAGGTTAGTTTCACATAGTTTAAGTAGTTTGTAAGCTGAGGACTAATAACGAAGCAGTTGAGTCCCATAGATTTACTAAAATTAGGACCTTTTATAGCGAACAACTTTTCGGAAAACGTAATGACTGTTTCAAGAAACATTATTGCTGGTTGAGAGCACAGACTATTTTTATACTGCTCAGTTGGCGATTAATATTTGCGGAGTATATTGTTGCCTCATCGGCACAGAAGAGCTACTGGACGTGGTTCTAATGAAAGACACTACAACGGGGTTAGATATTTTCGAGTGTGTGCAAGGAAGTGCTGATAATATAGTCCTGTAATGGAATAACCTCATTTCTGTGGTTACAGACGGCGCGGTGACTATGGTTGGACGAAATATCGGTTTTCGGGCAATTTTTAAGGAAGTTGCTGAAAGTATCACCCGTCCCACATCACATTTTAGGAGTGTGAACTTAAGGGCGAAAAGGATGTAGTGACTCGTACAATGAATTTTATTACCAGATCGAAACCTTTCTGGAAGAAACATTAATGGACATGTGTGGTAAACCTGTCACAGAATTGAAGACCGAACAGTGGACAGCAAATTTGGCCTTCCTCTGTGACACCATACATGGTATGAATGTTTTTAATTTGACTCTGAAAGGCAAAGTATGTTAATTTCACATATTTATAACTGCATTCATGTCTTTACGATGAAACTCTTATTGTGGAGTAGACAACTCGGAAATGAAAATACTGGTCATTTCTGGAAGTTGTAACCTTTAATTATAAGACCAGAACAGATTTATCGACAGTAGGAAACAATTCTCCTTCACCTACACAACGAGTTTGAGATCCGTTTCCAGGATTTGGTGAAGCAAAATGAAAAGTTTCCTTTTCAATCGATGTAGACAATAAGAAAAAGCTGAGCTACATTTAAAATATGTAGACCTACAGTGTGACAGGTAGTTACGTAATAAATATAATAACTAAATAGTCTCTTGAACTTACATTAAAAAATTCCTCTGCTAAAATTTCCACGACTTTAAAAGTACGCAACCGTGATTACATAGATGTTTGAATCCACTTGTGCAAGCAATGAAGAGGTTCATAGAGGCTCACTGGGAGACGTGAATTTGTACGATTTCCTCCGAATCTGCAGCACTCAAACAATGTGTTGAATCTACTGTAAGGGTGTAACTCGTGTATTCCTCCAACACAGTTTATTAGAATACAACAAAAAAGTCAGTACTCTTCCGATTGTATGATAATGTTACACCAGAACAAAATATACACAAAATTATAGGTCTATTGGTTTGCAGTTCCAATACTTTAACAATTCAAGTTTACCAATCTCGGACTTAGGTGTAGTGACCTACAGTGCGTCCGTCCCCACAGTCGGCCACGTTGCTGCGGAACCCAACGGTGTCCTTGGCGGCGCGGCTGGGCGGCTGAGCAGCGACGGCGGCGGCGGTGACGTCGGAGGGCGGAGGCGCGATAGGTCGCTTGGCAGGCGTCCGACTGCCGTGGGTAGGCTGTGCGCGTCCTTCATCTACATCTACATACATACTGTGGAAAACACATTTAAGTGCCTGGCGGAGGGTTCATTAACCACTTGCATAACTTTTCTCTACCGTTCCATTGTCTAACAGCGCGCGGGAACAAAGAACACCTAAATCGTTCCGTTTTCGATCTGATTTCTCTTGTTTTATTGGGATGGTCATGTCTCCCTACGTAGGTGGGTGCTATCAAAATATGTTCACATTCAGATGTAAAAGTCGGTGATTGAAACTTCGCAAACAGATCACGCTGCAATGAATAACGTCTTTCTTTTAATGATTTCCACCCCAATTCGTGCAACATTTCCGTGACGCTTCCCCCCCCCCCCCCCCGTAACGTGATAAAACAAAACGATCTGTCATTCTCTGAACCTTTTCAATATCTTCCGTCAGTCCCACCTGGTGAGGGTCCCACAAGGGGCAACAGTACTCCAGGAGAGGACGCACAAGTGTGATGTAGGCAGTCTCTTTGGTGGAGCTGGTGCATCTTCGAAGCGTTCTGCCAATGAAACGTAAGCTTTGGTTCGCCTTCCCCACAATATTTTCCATGTGTCCTTAAGTACGAACGCAGAAAAATATCTGCCTGCCCTACTCCCCGATCACGTGTACGGCGGACGGAAGTAGGTCCCTGTTTTCTGCGTCCTCTGGGCGTGCTGCTAGAACCGCCTGCAGACTCGTCTGGGCCCCGCGGACTGTTCGCCTAGCTGCGAGGCAACCCGCGACGCCTTTGTGTCGTGAGTGTTGCCGCTGTAGTAGGCGGATAGGACACAATGGTACCGGAATTTGATACACTAGTAAAAAGGAAAATAATTCATAATCATTAACCTATGTCTTTTTATGTTTAAAGAACGAATAAAAATACTTGTAGTTATAAGTTATGCAAGTTAAAATGTTATCTAAATCTGGTATTCACAATACGGTGTATCAGTCCTGCGAAATATATTTCTTAGATGTATTATGTTCCTCCAATCATCAATCTGAGATGTACACTTGACAGCAAAAAAAAGTGGATCACTGCTGAATGCAACCCAACTATCGTAGCTGTGTTGCGGGTACTCCACATTCAAAACCCCTGTAGAGTACAGTCGTTCGAGTATTCGCAATGGGTACCAAAGGAGCAGTAAATATTCCTTCTTATGGCAGTCAGTCCACAACAAAAACATTAGAATACAGGTTATTAGAGAAGAGAAAGCAACGTAAATTCAGTTTCATTACAATAAGTGACATATCCTATACCTTATCAAACTCATTCAATGACACAATGAGTTTCTTTTCATGCTCTGAATTTGAACGCACTGTTGACCAAAAACAACTTGCGTTTCTGATCGAGACTCGATTAGGCATAAAGAGACGTAAAACATTTACGTTTTCATTGTATCGGTTTACTTTAGTATTGCATCAGGATCTGCATGAAGTTCAAATTGTTGCTGAGAGGTAACCACTAAAGATATATAATATAGTGCAACTCAAAGGTGACAATACGAATCGTTAACTAGGCACGATCACACGTCAGATATTAAACAAATTCAGAAACAGCGCTATATTTCAACTTGAAACGACGAATTTGAACATTTTAGGAGCGGATCAGTCGTGTGCATTGGGGTGCCGTGCTGCGGTGCGCACGGCCGTTCGCCGTCGGGGCTTCAAGTCCCCTTTTCGGGAATGGATGTTTGTGTTGTTCTTAGCTTAGTTTACCATAGTTTAAGTAGTTTGTAAGGTACGGACTAATGACCAAGCAGTTGAATCCGATAGATTTACAAACATTTCCAAACATTTTGAAGTAGCGCAATAAATAACTTTGTGCTGCCTGGGACTCCAACCCCGCGTCTGTCGTCAGCGTTGACCTCGGACGACAAGGTAACAACTATCCCATTCTCTGTCATTCCAGGAAGCAACATAACTATTAGAATCACCAGACATGATCCACCATGTTGTCATTTCACTACCATCTTCGTACAAGGAAGAAAATTTTTTAGTGGCCATGTCTTTCTCGAGTGGTTCAACACCATAGAAGAACATCTCTTGCACACATTATGCAATGACTCAATTACTTCTCCTATGACGTGATGTAGAGCATTGAAGTATTTATAGTGAGGGAGACGAATGGATGGTTGCCCAGAAACATAAAGAAAATAAAAGTAATCCACTGAATTACAGGTGCATCGTATTGATATCGACTGTAGCGGGACGTTTGAACAAATACTTTTCTCACCCTTATGAAATATGTAGAAATAAATCACATATTAACTAATATCAAACCAGCATGGATTTCGAAATCTTTACTCTTGTGAGACTTTAGCGATACTATATTTGCATGAAGTACTGAGTACTCTCAAACTAATGCAGTATTTATAGAGTGCCAAAATGATTTTGGTATCTTGAGTCGTAATCCACTTTGAACCATATCACTTTCCTAAGGAGTATAGTCACAGTTGTACGATTGGGATCGTGATGTCCTGTCTAGAAGGTGCAGTAACTGACGAGGTGTCAATTAGTGAAAAGGACGTGACAAGTGTAATTTTTCCAGCTATACCGGACGGTATAGAGGGAGGGTTGAAAAAGTTGAAAAAAGATATCAGATTGTGCGGTATAGTGAAGTAGCGGAAAGAAGGTCTCTGGTGTTTTACGTTTTCTTATTTAGGTTGGGGAGGGGGCGGAGATGGCAGGGGGATGAGGTGGGAACGGAATATAGAAACAAATCTCGTTTTCAGTATAGCATGCTTCTTCTATGAGATTTCAATCATCAACCTTCTCCTACCAGTACAAAGAGCTTTTGTACTCATTACCGTACGGAGTATGATGTTACAATTGTAAGGAGGCTGCGCAGAGTAGCCGTGCGGTCTAAAGTCCCATGTCATGGATCAGGCTACTGCTCGCATAAGAGAGTCGAGTCCTCCATCGCACATGGGATTGTGTCTGTTGTTCTTAGAAGAGGTTAGTTATGTAGTGTGTAAGCTTAGGGACTGTTGACCATAGCATTTACGTCCCATACGATTTCACATAACATAATGGTAATAAGAACTCGCACGTATCCTTTTTTGGCATTTGTTTTTCTCGATCTTCGTATAAGCGTGGATCAGTCGAGAAACTGAAGCGATTATATCAACCCATTACGAAAAACTTCACTGTGAATAACAGAACAATCGTGTAAATGAAGGGCCTCAGCGGGACTGATGACCATTGCAGTTTTGTCCCCCTTAAACAACCAACAACAACAAGGGCCTCAGCAGAAGGTAATTTCCGTTGTGTAACACTTATTGTTTCAGACACATTGAGAACACTTTATGAGTGCCCAAAACGTGAATAATATACTACATGTATACATTTTTGTTGTTGCCACCAGAACTGTTTAATTTTACAACATGCTAACATTTCTAAGATGAATACTTATTTCATTACGTCTAGAGCTAATGCAAAGCGCTGAAAAAGGGAATAGTTTACTGTGTAGTTGATTGTTAACTAGGTGAAACATTATGTGGCAACTACGTTTATGTTTATATTCTTTTATTTCGTTAAATATTTGAATGAAATATCAAAAGATAAAGTGGCTACTCATTTTATAGCAATATACCACTATCTATGGTAGTTTGTACTACACATTTGGGTAGGTTTGCAGAAACTTTTGATACTTCAAGTATTGAGCCTGGCTTTGCGACCGGGGCCTGTATTAGCCGTGGCTTGCGAGCTAGGGGTAGGCCGGTCAACCACAGCTGGTGCCGAGGCGAGGCTTGGCGGAAACCAGCCAGCTGGCGGTCGCGGCGGCGGTCAACAGCCCCCAGCACTGCGCAAAGCAGGGCTCTGACGTAAATACACAATGTTTACTTCCTGGCATCATAGTAAGAGCGGAAAGCAGAAATACAAATCAAGCTGTCTCACTGCGAGCAATCAACTCGAGATAGAGTAGTCGCTTTTACTGAAGAGAAGCTGGTCCGATGACGTCAGATTATATGTTGAGATGCATTATGGAAGAAACAAATAATGAGGGACTCTGAATAAATTATTCGTACTTCATTTTTTTTTAAGTGAGAGAATATGGAACATCTCTTGGCAAGTGAAATAAAATATGAGTTTCTTTCTCCTTGAGCTGCTTTTAAATTGAAGTTTTTATTTTAAGTATACAGTTCCTTTATTATCCTGTTTTATTATAAATTTATATACCTAGAGACAGTTTTCCGTGTCAATATGTGAAAGACAATGAGTGAGTGGAAGGAAAAGTATTGAATTAAAGTTAAGTATGAATGTTTGGCTTCGATTCCCCCCGTGGCACAAATTTTAATGCTGTGCTTCTCATTTCACTCAATATCCTATTTTTATTTAATTTACGTCCAGCCTCCATGCATACAGAGTAATCAGTTTAGGCCGCGGTGGAGTAGCCGAGCGGTCTAAAGCGTCTCGCTGCGGTGCGCGCGGTTGATCGCCGTGGAGGTTCGAGTCCTCCCTGGGGCATGGGTGTGTGTGTTGTCCTTAGATTAGTTTACCTAGGTTTAAGTAGTTTGTAAGCTACGGACTGATGACGACGCAGTTTGGTGAAGAACAATTGCGCGACACTCTTGCCAGTTATCGGATACCTTGTCATTGACCATACTAGTAAATCACAGAAACCTCCTTCATTGAAGTCTGTTTGTGTTCCTGAACGTGGTGAATAATAGATGTCAAAACGAAGTTATTTTCCCAATTTCAGAATCCTTTTTCTAATGAATAATCCACGCTCCTCATAACTTTAAAAATGCCTAATATTCAAGTTATCATGGCAACAACTACCCAACATTCTTGATTAAAATGAGCCCACAGTTGAATAATCTTATAGCAAAATGCCATACCAAATCGTAATGTAGCATACTAAAACGTAATATAATTTCATGCAAAATCCGCGATAAGGCGCCTCAGACTACGTGGCCTTCCTGTGCGGCCAAGAATATCTTACGTAACCAGACACCTTTCAGCTCTTTGACTGGTCGTACCGTCTAATGAGTACTACCTTATGACAAAACATTATGCAAACATATCTGTAATTCGCTGGAGGCCGGGATGAAGTTAATTTGTAATGGCTAAGGTATGGGCCCTATTCCCGTGGGGGTAACAGTTTTTAACGGCCACAAAAATACCATCTGCACCTAAAGTAACGACAAGTAAAGAACGCAGGACTCTGCGTTGTTTCAAATCAACATTGAACATGATATGAATATGCGCAACTAAGTTAAACAAAATTTTCGCAAAATACCAAACTCCTCCATGTCTCTACGAACGGTATGATCCTAACTACTAGTGAACGACAATGTCAGGTCAAGAGTGACGGTGTGTGCGGGGTTGGAGTCCCCGGAAGAAACAATATTAGCAGTATTCCTTCCTATTATACAATAGTAAATAGTGCCGGGTTCGAGTTCCTGCCGGAAAAATAATTAATTGTATTGTTCTTTGAGGTACTAGTGTAACACTATTTGTGAACGTATTTAATATCTGACTTCTGATTGTGCTTAGTTAACAAATCATCTATGTCCTGCATTCTATTCCACAACTTTATGATGTATGACTATATTACATATCTCAGCAACAATATAAGCTTCATACAATTCCTGGTGCAGTGCTAAGATGATTATTTATTTCTGGGTTCAGAAATCGGTCTTGAAAACCGATACTAATGAAAAGTCAGTGTTTTACATCTATTTATGCCTAGAGATCACGCACTTAAACGTGGCCTGTGAGCGCAGAATGTTGGGAGCTGAAGCTTGCATTCAGCTCATAGAATATTGGCTATTAGAAAAGACTCGCCTCTTTCTACCAGTGCCGCCAACTTACGGCCTATAGATTATAGGTTTTAAAAGAAACAACATGTAAGGGTTTAAGGCGTCACATATGTAACACGAAATTATCACATTAATGTTTGAGTAATAGAAAAATGGAACGTATATCTACGAAATTTTAATATATTAAAGGGACATATTAATCAGGTGTAGCAACGCTTTATGCTTCATTTTACTGTCGTAACTGAATAACAATCAGAATTAACAATCTTCATACCACTTTCAAGGACAGCCTTCTATCTTCTAAAAGACGTCGTCGGAGTATGTGGAGGTATTTTAGCAAATATCAAAGTGTAAACAATAATCAATACCAAGCACAAATCAACAATACATTGACGAGGCCTGCGGTGTACAATGCTGTTACCAGGTAAGGTTGATAGACAGAATAAACATTCTGTAGACACACGAACTCAGCCGACTTTCTCCGATCAGAAAGGGGCTACGAAAAAGTGCGTGACCTGTAATCGCAAACAACTGTTGTTTGCTTAACAGTGCATTGAGATTCAGATCACGAACAAAAACATATCATGTCATTAAACAAGTGTGATAACGTATCTGACGTTTCACTTATTGCAACGAAATTTAATTTATAAGTGTTACTGTCTCATCTCTAATGACGTGTATTCTAATATTTGTTGTACGAAAGTATTGGTTTGCACCTTGCCTGAATGCCATAAGGAGAAGTAGGAGACTTACTTAGTACCTATTGTGGGTAGGTAATAACTGTACTGTGCAATGATTTTACGACCTGCGACACAGCTATTCTATGGTGGTTGCATAGCGTCAGGTGCGACCTCTACTTTGGAATTCAGGGGTGATCCACTTTTTTTGCTGTCAAATGAACGTTTCATTTATCTGTCTTCTCTCTTCAATACCACAGTTTCACATAATTAATTTGGCACAAAACGGATTACTCAGCCACCGTGAAGTGTTGAATATCAGTGGCCGCAGAATCAAACTGGCCGACAACACTCCGATGCGAAAGCACTGTGCACTATCCTTTCCTCGATGCCCCACACGACTCGTCTTCTGCCATTGGCCGCCGCGACATGGCCGACAGCTCACAGCTCTGGCGCGAGCGCGAGCCATATCGCACTAGCAGATCGCTGAGCAGGCCTGCATTAAAGGGTTAAGAAACAATCTTGTCCCTTGGTGAGCTGTGTAATCCAATGCACAGCCCAGTCTTAGTGCCAGAGAACATCAATCAACACAACAGATTCGTCACCGGCCAAGCACACACACACACACACACACACAGGCGCAGACCACGGGCCACACAACTCGCTCGGTCCACAACACTGGACTCCTTGTCACTCCAGGATATGACAGCGCTCAACTACTGCTGCTCGCAGGTGCCCGGCGCTGCCACAGCACCATTAGCTTACCGGCCCCACAGTGCGAGGTGGCCCACAGACACTTCTGACACCTTGCTCCACTTCCCTACTACTGTCGACATCGATCTACACAAGACCTTATCTGCTTCTACGCGTGAACAGAAACACCTGTGGTGGTAGCAGACGAAACTGTAATCAATGCTAACAAGCCAGGAATAATGAACGAATGGTAACCATAGAAGACTCTGTAAAATTGTCATAAGAAGTACATACCGACGCGCTCATCAAGGAAAGTAACTTAAATACAAATCAAAAAGTAGATGTAATAACAAAATGAGATAAAATAAGGAGAATTATTTTAAAAGAATGTTTCATCAAGAAAACAAACTAGACAGACTATCCAGCTTTTGTCGTAGGACGACATCCAACAGGAAGGACACGCTGGATCAGAACCAGGAGCCACCACAGCACAAACTCGTCAACTCAGACCTGAACAAGGGTTATAAAAGTACTCGATCCTTGTATTAAAGACTACGTTAGGCACCAGAACAAGCTGAAACGGCTCAACGTCACACCAAAAGTGAATATATAAAATTTCCCAACTGAAAATTAAAAGCTAAAAAAGGGAGTCTACACGGCGCAGATACGTCGATCATGGACGAACGGTTCCAAAGGAACGGTCAAATATGAATTGAAAGAACGAGGATCTAATCACGAGGAGTTGCAGTAAACCGTTCACTTAGGTGCTCCTAGTCGGTCCCATTTTACGGTCCTGGTGCAGAATGACGTAACAACTGCGGTGGAGAGCATTCCAGTAGTCCAAGAGTTCCTTGTGATCGCGCAAATACAACGACTATATTGTATAAATGTATAGACTTCCGTGTCATAACGTAAGACGGCTATTACTTTACTAACAGACCTTTCGGCCAACGTTACAGTGTCTTTTTTCTGGGCTACTGATGTCAGTAATGTTCTTCAAACATAGCTCACCACACCAAAGGCAGGAAGGCACTGTAATGAAGGCTCCAGATATGTGTCAGTTTCCACGATCTTGATTACTCCATCATTCTAGGCCGATAGCACGTTTTCATCAGCCAGTCGACAACAGACTGCATGCGTGTCATGTGGTATCAAACAACCAAGCCAGCCAAGCCTCAAGACCCACACAGTACCCAAAATATCACGCACTCCATGCCCTGTCTCCAAGGCCCTGCCGCTCGCTGGACTCACTCGTACACACTATGATATCCCAAGAAACGTGGTTGCGGGAAGGGCGCTAAGAACGACGTGACTTTCCACTAAGGTTATCGACCGCTGGCTTGACAAAGGACACGACAGTAAAACAAGCTCAAAGTGAGTTCTTATAAACAAGCGCGAAACGACTGTGTGCTGAATGTGTACTTTGAGTGTAGCAGAACATTCAAAATACCATCGTATTTAGAAGCTTTTGTGGCTCTATAAATTGTAGTTGCTATGAAAAAT
The DNA here is from genome assembly GCA_026315105.1 of Locusta migratoria. NCBI lineage: Eukaryota > Metazoa > Arthropoda > Insecta > Orthoptera > Acrididae > Locusta > Locusta migratoria. The sequence continues at coordinate 435,963,470 of CM048747.1, forward strand.
ATAATCTGATATCTGTCATTTTTATTTGGAAGAGATTATAAGAGAACCCTGTTAAGAATAACGACCCTTCATTTACGACGATTAGCTATACCTTTAGGCATGAAGGAAAGTCATTAACAACTCATTCACATCAAAACTTCGGCTCTAAATGAGAATCACAAACACTTAACCACTACTTCGCAATATTACTGCTGTATAAACGTAACGTCTTAAGGCTACGATTGCGATTGATCAACTATTTCAGGAGATCGTGCTTAAGCATGTGACTATATACCGACGTATATTGCGGTACCTACTAGTTCGACAAGTGAACTCATAGCTACCAAAAAATAATGTACCCTCTATAAACTGTTGAGGAATAATATTAGCACGTCACATTCTTTAAGCCATTAAATAAATCATGATGTTGCACAAAAGAGATAGACGAAAGGCGAAAAGGGCTTTTACAAAGAAATGTAACATCTAGTTTCCAAGAATTTAAAAATCATGTCGACTTTTTAATATATTACATTGTCCGAAATCCCATGAAAAGAGCTCTTACAACGTGTAAGTATTCCCTGAGCTCGCGAATATAATCATTTCAAGTTCCATTTCCACTTGAATACACCAGCTTGGAAATTTCTGCTTTTAAAACGTTTTTGAATGATATGATTGCGAGTTTGCTGTTGTGGGCCGTACATGTTACACTGCACTTAGTGTTTGTTACTATAGACAGACATTAGCAGAAATGTTCAAATGTAGACACAGAATAAAGAAATTCGGTGTAATGCTGCAGGTGAGTGTTGTACATTTATCGACAACTATTTAAAAACAAACATTTAGAAAAAAAGTGTTCAAATGTTTGTTAAACTTATGGGACTTAACTGCGGGGTCATCAGCCCTTAAATTTACAAATGATACTAAAGACAACACAAACAGCCATGCCCGTGGGAGAATTCGAATCTCCAACTGGGAACGGCTTGCACATCGGAACATGTTGCGTGAGTAGCAAATATGAAAATAATAGCATTAAATATAGCAACTTCTCAGTTTCTATCATGCAGTATTTTTCTGTTACTACCTTACCTCTCAAGGGAGGCTGTAACACCTAGGAGGGCCTCCCCTGCTGGCGAATAGGACAACGCCTGCTATATGTGGGTAGTAGGAGGGAAATGAAATACCAATAGTCTGATCTGGAGCTGATAACTGCGAAAAGCGCCTGTACCCCATGTTAAGCCTGGCCTACAGAACCGCGGAACTGCCGGAGAGTATTCCCAGAATAACGCACTTTTATACGTAAAGTGTCGACTCCTTTGATTTAGAATCATTATTCGGAGATAAAACAGTCCCTCCACTATGATTTTCCACAAGAGGGGGGGGGGAAGGGGGGAGGGGGAAAGTTGAAATCAGCCTCAGTATCACATTGAGGATAGGTACACGGAATATACACGCCTGGCCATTGAAATTGCTACACCACGAAGATGTGCAACAGACGCGAAATTTAACCGACAGCAATAAGATTCTGTGATATGCAAATGATTAGCCTTGCAGAGCGACACCTACAACGTGCTGACATGAGGAAAGTTTCCAACAGATTTCTCATGCAATTCACAACAGCAGTTCATCAGCGTTGTCTGGTGAAACGTTGTTGTGATGCCTCGTGTAAGAAGGAGAAATGCGTACCATCACGTTTCCGACTTTGACAAAGGTCGGATTGTAGCCCATCGCATATCACGACATTGGTGCTCGCGTTGGTCGCGATCCAACGACTGTTAGCACAATATGCAATCGGTGGGATCAGGAGGGCAATACGGAATGCCGTCCAGGACTCCGAGTGGCCTCGTACCACTAGCAGTCGAGATGACAGGCATCTTATCCGCAGGGCTGTAACGTCTCGATCGCTGAGTCAACAGATTGGGACGTTTGCAAGACAATAACCATCTGCACGGACAGTTGGACGACGTTGCAGCAGCATGGACTATCAGCTCGGAGACCATGGCTGCGGTTACCCTTGACGCTGCATCACAGACAGTAGCGCCTGCGATGGTGTACGCAACGACGAGCCTGGGTGCACGAATGGCAAAATGTCATTTTTTCGGATGAATCCAGGTTCTGTTGTTCGCATCCGTGTTCGGCGACATAGCGGTGAAAGCATATTGGAAGCGTGTATTCGTCATCGCTTTACTGGCATATCACCCGGCGCGATGGTATGGGGTGCCATTGGTTATATGTCTCGGTCACCTCTTGTTTGCATCGACTTTGAACAGTGGCTGTTACATTTCAGATGTGTTACGACCCGTGGCTTTACCCTTCATTCGATCCCTGCGAAACCGTACACTCCAGCAGGATAATGCACGACCACATGTTGCAGGTCCTGTACGGGCCTTTCTTGGTATGGAAAACGTTCAACCGCTGCCCTGGCCACCTCATTCTCCAAATACCTTACCAACTGAAAACGTCTGGTCAATGGTTGCCGAGCATCTGGCTTATCACAATACGCTTGTTACTACTCTTGATGAGCTGTGGATTCGTGTTGAAGCTGGATGGGCATCTGTACTTTTACACGCCATCCAAGCTCTGTTTGACTCAATTCCCAGGCGTATTAAGGCCGTTATTACGGCCAGAGGTGGTTGTTCTGGGTACTGATTTCTCAGGATCTATGCCCCAAATTGCGTGAAAATGTAATCACATGTCAGTTCTAGTATAATATATTTGTCCAATGAATACCTTGTTTATCATCTGCATTTCTTCTTTGTGTAGCAATTTTAATGGCCAGTAGTGTAATAGCAGTGTTACAAGCTGTAAAATTAGAAAATCGCAAAAGAGAGACGGAAGTGAATAATATGGTAGGGGTTGCTGAGGTGAGATTGGATGCATGTGGTGAATTGCAATCAGCTGAGTACATAATGTATCGCCACAGAGCAGGAAGTACTACAGGGGAAATTCTCAGTAAAGACGAAAATGTTGTATATAAAGATCACGACCATGTCCTGCAAAGATGAAAGAATCATTTAAAGGAACTATATGACACACAGACAAGCGTTGCTGGAAATTGAATCTTTGAAGACTGAATGATAATGATAAAGGACCAAATGTTCAAATGTTTGTAAATCTATCGGTCTCATCTGCTGGGTTATTAGTCCGTAGCCTACAAACTACTTAAACTATAACCTAAGGACAACACAAACACCCACGTCCGAGAGGGGGCCTCGAACCCCGACGGCGAATGGCCCCGCGCACCGCAGCACGGAGTCCCAATGCGCACGGCTAATCCGCCGCGGCCAAAAAGGACAAATAATCATCATGAAGGAAGTAAAGAGTGCAATAACTGCAATGAAAAACATGAAAGCCGTAGTTGTACATTTCATACATTGTGAAATACTAAATTGTTCGAACCGTGAAGGACCAAAAGATATTTTGAGGTTACGTAACAAAATACCGTATATGACAGGAGAGAATGTGGCGATTAGCCAGAGACTTCTTGACAGCAGTTATCATTCTTGTACCAAATAAACAGAAAACTAACAATCTGAGTGAGCACAGGACAATTAGCCTCATTGTTTCTGACGCAACCAAAATTATGTAAGGAATCTTTAATAAAATACTGAAAAGGCCTTTTACACTGTGAACTGAGAATAGCTTGCCCCTATAATTCTTTACATTTACATAAAAAAAGGGGTGAAAGTAGTGACTGGTTGGAATCAGGAAAATTAGTATGTAAAGGATGCTCTTTGTCTGCTACCTTTTCCAGTCATACTTACAAAATATGATTGGCAAGTGCCTGCTACAGGACAAGGGGGTAAAATTTCGAGGGTGAAGAATATGGTGTTAGAGATTTGCATACGACATGTCTCTTCGAGGAAAAGATGAAGCACAGTTGCAGAACATAGAAGATACAATTAAAAATTAAAGGAAATGATTATGTAATGAGAATCAATGCAAAGAAAACAAACGTAATAACATTGGAAGGAAATCAGAAAATAAAGATTGGAGAAGAATTAGCACAAATCCAAAGCTTCAAATGCCTCATAAGCAGAATATAAATTGACTGAAAGAGCAGAAGAAAAATTTAAACCGAATAGCTCTGGCGAAATAAGCTTTTTATAGACAAAGAAGATTTGTTTTTCAGCAATATAGACAAAAATCTAAGAAAAGGGTAATAAAATGTTACATATGGAGTGTTCTTCTATATTATGCTATAATAATAATCTCGTGTGGCTCATTGGCCTGGTGCAAGTTTTTCAATTGGACGCCACGTGGCCGACTTGCGTGTCCCTAGGCCAGGGAGCCCGGATATCCAACTGGGGAAAGGGGACCTACAGTTTAACGTGCACCCCGGACCACGTGTCGTTTCTGGCGACTCCCCCAATGTAGTTGTATTTCCTTCCTCAGTTTTCACTCTATCTATCCAGATTATTCACAGCATATATTACGCTGAAAGTTTGAGAAAGAAAGACGGCAAGTTTGGCGGAAGAGGTAAAGAATAATCTAGATGGATAGAGTGAAAAATGAGGAAGTGCTGAGAAGAGTGGTAGAACAAACACAATTATTGAACGTAAGAAAAAAAAATAGGAAACGGAACTGCATTGGGCATATATAAAGTAAGTAGGAGCAGCTTGTGAAAACCTAGGGCTATATGTAAGGGTAAAGGCGAAGAAGGGAGAGATTTCAGATCCAGAAAGACGGATGGCAGTTCCTACGTGAAAATTACGAGGAAAGCAATGGATTCTAGAAAATGGTGGTGCAAAGTGTTATATATCGACAGATGACACTTACGCCCGCCTGCAGCGTAAAGTCAAGTTAAACACTAGAGACACGCAAGTCGGCGAAGTGGCGTCCAATTGAAAGACTTGCACCAGGCCAATGAGCCACACGAAGTGATAAGTCGTACCGCGTGCGCTTCCTCCCCAAGGCGTCGCTGTCGTGGAGATCAACTACATGATCACACTCCAAGGGCGTGGCCAACGGTCGCGACGTGTGCCAAGTATGCTGTGATTGGTCAGCGCTTCGCCAAAAGGGAGCCACGCCACGAACTCCTGGCAGTCTACGATCTGGAGTGAACTAAGATGGCAGACAGTTATGTGCCAGAGTTAAGCCAGTCAGTATTCATCCGTTATTCGGGACAATGTGATAATGCTACTACTTATGTGTTACATGTAATCTCATGTCTGTGGACAAGAAGTAATATATTGAGGAATTACGAGCAAACAGTACTGGCATTCACTTTTATACAGTTCTTAAGGAAAAGTTAAGTTTTCGTTTTTGTACACTCCTGGAAAATGAAATGAGAACACCATGAATTCGTTGACCCAGCACAGGAAAGTTTTATTGACACGTTCTTGAGGTTGTGAACAAGACACGATCACACAGGCAGAGCCGTACGCACGTGAGTACCAGAGCGTTCGTAATTTTGGTGTTAGTACTGTATATCCCCTCTTTCTGCAGTAAAGCAAGCTGTAATTCTTTCATGGAAACTATCGTAGAGGTTCCGAATGTGGTTATGTGGAATGGCCTGCCATGCTCATTCCACCTGGTGCCTCAGTTGGGCCAGATTTCGTGCCGCTCATGTGGCCGTTCAACATGACGTTTCATATGGTCCCAATCATGCTCATTTGGGGAGTGATCTGGGGATCATGCTGGCCAAGATAGTTGACGTAGACCTTGAAGAGTACGCTTGAAAGAGCATATCACTTTGTCGGTGCAAGAGTGGTAGCAAGACGGATTAAATGATCGTTTAAATGTACCGTAGACTGTTCAATGTTCTCTAGAAAATCACTAGAGGTAAATGGCGAGTGTAGAATATACATCCTCAAGAATGTGTCAATAATCGTCCCGGGCACGACGTTAAACTGCCCCCCAACCCAAGGTGTATTGCGACCCGTGCTGAGGGGTGCGTGTCACGTGGGTGGATGTGTCTCGAACGGAGCCTCAGGAATACCGGGGGACCTCCCTGAGTAAGTTGCCTTGCACCGCGCTGGGTTATTGTGGTGTGGACCATATAAATCCCCAAATATCCTGGGACTAAGATGAACACGGAGAAAAAAATTATTTTAAAAGAATCCGAGGGGCAATATGAGACCTCAGATACTCAGACATCGGGATCAGGACCGATGGAGTGCACTCCTACTTCTCAGTCAGGGTCTAGACCTGAGCAAGAAGTGGGAACTGTAACAGAGAAGTTGGACCAGATTAGGATTAAGGCCTTGTCTGGGGCTCAGAGGAGGAAACTTCTCAAGGAACAGAAGCAAAAGGAAGGAAAAGAATGGCTTCCTAAACATAAGTGGAGGGAATCAAAAGGGCTTGAGCCCAAGACCCCCAAAAAGAAACTGCCTCAGGTCGAAGGGGATACACAGACGCCCTCAACGTCAAAGATAGGTGGCAAAAGGTTACGGAGGAATCTAAGACTCCTTCCTCTCTGGACAAGCGTGATCCTAAAGGGCTGAGGCAGGAAATAGGGAAACAGACCTATAGTACTGCAGTCTCCGTCTTTAGAGTGGCGGTTGTCCAAGAAGGATACCCACTGCTAAGCATCACCTCGCAGCAGGAGGAGCTCGTGCAGATGGCCCTCTTTGAAGAGATTGGGGGGACTCTGGTCCAGGACCCAAATTCAGGAGGTCTATCTAGATCGCAGTGCCCTCTTTTTTGTCTGCGAGAGGGAGCACTCAGCAGAATGGCTTAAGTACAAGGTGTCCAGGATGCAAACCTGCTGGTCAAGGCAGCAGCCGAACTCCTGAAGACCGCAAAGGTATCAATATGGGTACCAAAGATCCTTAAGGATGTCTCTCCAAAGACTCTGTTCGAGAAAATAAGGGCCAAGAACCCAAAAGACTCAACAGAGGATTGGAGGGTAATTAACCAAAAGGTCGTTCCGGAAGGTCGGAGAGAAGTCCCTGAAGGCATTGCGAGAGCAAGGCCTGAAACTGTTTTTAGGGTTCTCGCAGGTCTGCATCAGGGTAATCAAAGACCTTAAAGGCAATAATGGCAGCAAGACGGGGACTGAAAGTGCTGCAGATAAACCTGCAGCATAGTAAAGGGGCCACTGCTGCCCTGAGCCGTCGCCTGGCGAGACAGGAGGTGGACGTGGCCCTGATACAAGAACCCTATTTATACAAAGGGAGTGTATCGGGCCTCGGTGGTACTGGAGGTAAGCTGATTTATGCCAGAAATCTAAAAAACTCCAGAACATGCATTTATGTTAGAAATGGAATACCTTTCATACCAATGATGGATTTTTGCTCCAGGGACCTGGTGACCATCAAGATGCAGCAATGTGAGAAAGGTATCACGAGGGAAATTGTTTTGGCCTCAGCATACCTTCCTTACGAAGACAGCTCTCCTCCTTCTTTGGGAGTGAGGAGACTGACAGAAGTCAGCCATCAGCAAGGTGACGAACTGTTGGTGGGATGAGATGCCAATGCCCACAATCTATCGTGGGGCAGCAAGGACACCAACAGTAGAGGTGAGCACCTTCTTGAATTTCTCCTATCTAACAACTTGGAGATCCTGAACAGGGGTGATGAACCTACATTTAGGAATAGTAGAAGGGAAGAAGTAATTGACATAACTTTTGGTTCCATGATGATGGGAAGTTACGTCAAACAGTGGCATGTGGTCCTGGAGCCATCCTCATTAGATCACATGTATATTAAATTCAAGGTTGAAATGGGAACCAGACAGACCATGGCCTATAGGAACCCCAGGAAAACGGACTGGGAGACATATAGGAAAGACCTTGACTTCAGCCTATCGGAAATTAAAACTTCGATAAGGAATCCAGCAGAGTTTGAGGAAGTAGCAGAGGCCGTAACCTGTGCTATAGTGACCTCATACCAGGACATCTGCTCAATCACCAAGAAGTGCACAAATAGGAGTGTGCCTTGGTGGAATAATAACCTGGAAATGCAAAGGAAACAGGTACAAAGACTGTTTAACCTTGCGAGGCGCAAAGGACAATGGGCAAAGTATCGTGAGGCCCTTGTCAATTACAACCATGCCATCAGACGGGCAAAGGAGGCATCCTGGAAGGTATTCTGTGAGGAAGTGGAGGGCACGGCTGCTCAAGCGAGACTTCATAAAATCCTCACTAGAGTACCAACTAATCCAGGAAGAACATTGAGGAAGGAGGATGAGGAGTATACAAAGACAGCAAATGAAACGCTGGAACTGCTCCTCAAGACTGACTTTTCTCAATATACTCTGAGGGATAACTCAGACCGGAATGCGATTCCTGAGAGACAACGGTTCTTAGGTATTCACAAAGCGGACTGGGATTTGGCCAAGAAGTGTGTCGATCTCAGTAAGGTCCGATGGGCGGTGGGAACATTTCAACCGTTCAAGTCACCTGACCCCGATGGAATCTTTCCACCTCTCCTGCAACAAGCGGGAGAAAATCTTATTAGATTCCTATGCAGGTTATTCAGGGTTAGCCTAGCAGCAAGAATCATTCCCAATGCCTGGAGGGCAGTGAAGGTTGTCTTCATTCCTAAACCAGGGAGAATTGATCATACCAAGGCCAAGGATATGAGGCCAATCAGCCTGTCCTCCTTCATTCTTAAGACATTGGAAAAGCTGGTTAATGTGCATGCTGGAGAAAGGAGGTTAAGTCGGACTACTCTACATTCAAACCAACATGCATATCAGCCAGGTAAATCATGTGAGACAGCTCTCCACCAACTCGTTGGGAAGGTGGAGAAAGCACTACACTTTCAGGAAATAGCCCTCTGTATCTTCCTGGACATCGACCTTCGATTCCTTGGTTAGGGCAGCAGAGGTGCATGACCTAGGGACCACAATATGTAGGTGGACTAGGGCCATGCTCAGTGGAAGAAAGGTAGAAGCTACCATGATGAATGAAAAAATGGTAATCAACACCACTAGGGGTTGTCCGCAAAGAGGAGTTCTTTCCCCTTTATTGTGGAATCTAGTGGTGAATGATCTCATTGGAGAATTAAACTCTAGGCAGTACTTTTTCCAAGGATACGCAGACGATCTTGTCATAGTAATACTTGGCAAATTTGCTGACACAGTAAAGAATATGGCGCAAGGTGCTTTGGATATTGTGCAAGACTGGCGCAGAAAACAGGATCTGGGGGTTAGTCCTAAGAAGAGTGTTGCTGTACCATTCACAAAGAAGCATATACAACATTGAAGTTGGAATCTAAAGCTCTTCAATGAAGCGCTACCTGTGAAGGGGACAGTGAAATATCTAGGGGTTACCCTAGATGAGAAACTGACATGGACCCCTCACATTAGGAATATTTGCTCCAAGGCAAAAGGTACTCTTATGAGTACCAGGAGAGCTTGTGGCAAAAATTGGGGCCTGAGCCCCAAGGGTATGCACTGGATACACACCACAGTGATTAGACCCAGGATGACCTATGGGGCGGTCGTGTGGTGGAAGAAGGTAGAACAGCAGGTTGCTGTTAAGGAGCTTGGTAAGGTGCAGAGATTAGCCTGCTTAGCCATAACAGGCGGAATTAGCAGCACACCAACTGCTGGGATGGAAACCATGCTGGATATGCCCCCTTTACACCTTTGGGTCAAGATGGAGGCAGCGGCTGGTACATACAGATTCAAATCTGGCAACAACTGGAACTCTTTGGGATATCCAGAATCACACACTAAAATGGTGAGTGGGGTAAATATAGGAATGTTTGGAGAAATGCCAGCCGACTATATTATAACCCCATACTGCTTCAACAAGCCTTTCAATATAACAATTGGAAGTAGGGAGCAGTGGGAGAAAATAGTTCGACACCGTACAGGGGATATTGTCTGGTTCACTGACGGGTCAAAATCGGACCAAGGTGTTGGTGCTGGGGTATGTGGGGTGCAGCCAAGACTGGAGGGCGTCATGTCTCTAGGAAAACTGGCCTCAGTATTCCAGGCCGAAATCACTGCCATCAGGGCGTGTGTGGAGAAGAATTTGCGTAGGTGCTACAAAGATCGTAGCATCTATATCTATTCAGACAGCCAGGCAGCCCTGAGATCACTGGCAGCTCCTGCAACAAGGTCTAAAATTGTTGCAGAATGTCACAAGGTTCCGGTGGAGCTAGGGGAAAGCAATAGAGTAAACCTATTGCGGGTCCCTGGCCACTCGGGGATCAGTGGCAACGAACATGTCGACAGATTAGCCAGGATGGGGGCAGAGACTCCATTTATTGGACCGGAACCTGTCCTGACAATCACCAAGGCAATGATCAAATTGGAGCTACGTAACTGGCTCAGAAGACAGCACGTAGAATATTGGACCAAAGTCCATCAACAAAAACATGGCAAGGTAATGATGCCAAAGCCAAGTTTTAAAAGAAGCTCTGCAATCCTGGGTCTGAACAGGAGAGAGATTACACTCATGGTTGGATTGCTGACAGGCCATGGGAATTTCAAAAAACACCTACGTACAATGGGAATAACAGAAGAGGACCCTAAATGTAGGATCTGTGATGACGGTGATGAAACTGCATCACATCTAATCTTCGAATGCATTGCATTGGAGAATAAAAGGCACAGAATATTTGGGACAACCAGACCCGAAGAAATTGTGTCTAATAAAGAAGTGGTAAAGGGACTCCTTGCACTGATCAAGGGCATTGGTTGGCTTTACTAGATATACAGGGAGCGATACAGCACAATAAACTTAGTTTCGGTGCGGACAGTGGCGGGTTGGTCCAAGACTGTTTTGGCTTCCCTGCAAAAATCAATCAATCAATCAATCAATGTGTCAATAAAATTTCGCTCTACTTTGTTGACGAATTCGTGATTTTTTCCATTTTCCGGGAGTGTATATATGACTTTACTTGTCATACTAATAAATGTGCAGACAGTTTAGAAATTGAAATCATGTAAATAGAAGCTTCCAGTAGACAGACTCTGAGATACGTATTACAACTGTGCGCCGCCTGAACTGTTCTTGTATTTGGGACTAGTCGCTTCACTTGCAATTAGTCTCAGCGCTGTCGACGAGTCACATAACAAAGGAATTGCTTATACAGCACAAAACTGGGCGCTTAGAGCGCTAGCTTCGCTTCAGCTTCACTTTTTCCCTAGAGTTTCGACACTCTGTGTCATACTGTGTTGGAGGCTGTGGTATTACGACACTCGCGCGCTGTTGCGTGAGTCCCCGGCCATGAGAGCAGCATCGCCGGCAATCGGCTTTAATTTGGCGGCCTCCGCTGTACCCTTCGGGGGTTGTCGACAGTGTGGCAGGGAGCGCAGCTCCTGCGTGGTGCGTGCCGTGGCGGAGGGCGGTGCGACGGACGCGGGGACCGAACAGGCGGAAACCGCGGCGAACCCACCAGGGCGACTGCGCGGTGGGCGGTGGGCGGTGGGCGGTGGGCCAGTTAATTGAATTCGCTTTGTTTACACAGGCCGACCCCCACCAGCGAGGCGAGCAGGTGCCTCGCTACTCGGCTCTTACTTCTCCCCTCCCCCACAAACCCCCCTCCCTTCACCCCATCTAGAGCTGCACAAGCGCCCTCACGACCCGCTCTCCTTCCCCACAACATCCGCTGCTGTCCGACTGCTTTGTGGGCATTAATTAACAGCCTCAATTTATGCCATTAAACGGATGGAGCCGAAATCATTTGCCGCGGATAATTAATTTTCCGGTATTTTTGCTAGGCAGCCTCGGGCGCTATATTACTAGAGCTTTTGGGAACACAGGGCCCGCTAAATGAAGGCGCGCGCGGCGCGTCTAAACGAGATCGTTACGTGGCCTCGGTCTGCCTGCCTGGCGCCCTCTAAGACTTCCTTCTTTCCCGCTACTTTAATTTGGGCGCTCATTAATTTTACGCGTGCTCCAAAATAAATACCGGCGGGGGAAACATTCCGCGATCCCTACCAGCCGCGCCCTTAATAACGACCGCCTCCCCAGTGGCCTCGCACTCTTACGCAACTGTCGAAGGCATCAAATCGAGAATCACACGAGAACAAAAATGTGTAGTCACTATTTATGTCTATTGTTTCCACGCGTAATATATCAGACGCTCCCGACCAGAAGGGCGAATCTGCCAAATGAATGGTTTATTTTATTTCTATTTTTTAAATATAATTTTTATGCTACCGTTCGTCTCGTGCTGTAAAAGTGCACATATTGGTAGATATGGTTTGTTCAGGTCGCCTTTGAATAATGCGTGAAATCCACATATAAATAACCTAGTGGTCTGGTGTGAGCGATAGGTGCGCGGACTAGAAGCGCGAACTCGACAGTGTTGTCTACTATCCACACTCCACAGTGGCGAATAAAGGCGATCGCCTATGGAGCTGCAGCCTCCCCCAGAACTGCACCTGTTTTCTTTTAAGCTGAAAAAGAAAAATAAACAGCGCGGGGAAGATTGAAAATTCAGAATTAATGCTGTCGAAAGTCGTATTTCCTACTATGTAAACTAAGGAAAAAAAAACTTTTTTTGCTCTAAAAAGTTCAAAGACGGCACAGTGACAACATCTCATTATCTTTGCCAATCCCAGGTCATAATTCTGGATTCGTCGCCGGCCGCGGTGACCGAGGGGACTGCGGCACGCCAGTCACGGTCTGCACGGCCACTACGGTCGGGGGTTCTAATCCCCCGCCCTTCGGGCATGGATATTTGTGCCGTCCTTAGTGTTAGCTAGTTCGTAAGTAGTTTGTAAGTTTAGGAACTGATGGCCCCGTAGTTAAGTCCCATAAGCTATACAAACATTTGAACATTTGAATTTTCTGGATTCGTCACTGTCACTCTACAACCAAGTCCCGTATTCTGTTGCAAGCATGTGACGTGCCTCTACCAGGCTCAAGCCTCTACAATCCCATAAGCGGCCGACTGAGAACAGCGGGCAAATTGAAGAGCGCCTTGGCGGCCATTACGGTGGCAAGCTTCCGCGCAAACTTTAAATGTGCCCAAGACTCTTTTCATTATAGGGTCTATTCATTTGAATTAAGTCGCGAAAACTATGTTTCATTTCAATTTATAACTAGAAAACAGCTGCAGACACTCTGAATATACAGCAACTATCGTTTGTGTGTAAATTTATTACACATGTAGGTTGTACAAATCGGCCATCAGCGTTTGTTCTGCCCAAAAAAAAAAAAAAAAAAAAAAAAAAAAAAAACGAATTATAGCATTCAGTTTTTTACCATTATAAGTGCAGAATATGAACGAAATTTATCGTCAGATACGATTTTTTGAAACTTTCTCAGTATATTCTACGATGGTGAAATTGTACGAACATTAATTTAGGAAGAGTTTCATAAAACTTTACGACTTTGCTTGAGTGCCTGCTGTCTTATCCAATATTTAGATATTTCATGGCATCAAAAAATGAAACAGGATTGCCTGAAACAGCTAACTTTAAAAATCGACAGTGAAAAGTAAATATCCCATCAACTACATAACTGTAGAATAGTTCTTACATTGTGAATACAGCAATCAGCCTCTACCAAATACTTCTAAGAACACGACGTATCCCATAACGTTTTGTTAACCAAGTGCATTTAACATTATCATTAGAGTATCTAGCATGCATATTGACATTTTTAATGTTGTAAGTCAAATACATTACAGTAGCGGGAACTGCTGAAAAATCAGCTGCTATCGTCATAGCATTCAAATTAAATATTTGCATCCAGCGTATGTGTCATTCATATATGGAAATATACACAGCTCTGCAAACCTCTGCCAGCAGTTATACCTATATGTAAAGCAAATGGCCGCGGTGGAGTAGCCGAGCGGTCTAAAGCGTCTCGCTGCGGAGCGCGCGGTTGCTCCCCGTGGAGGTTAGAGTCCTCCCTGGGGCATGGGTGTGTGTGTTCGTCCTTAGGTTAGTTTACCTAGGTTTAAGTAGTTTGTAAGCTACGGACTAATGACCATGCAGTTTGGTCCGATAGATTTACATACATTTGAACATTTTGTAAAGCAAATGACCTTTAAATTCTGTGTTGCTAATATTAATTTCATAAATTTAAAAAAAAAAAAAAAAAAAAAAAATATTGATCTTCAGTGAGGCAACGGATTTGTTGCCCACAATAGTAATTTTTCACAATTATAAAATGACAGCTTACAGGAAAATAAAAGAGATATTTGGAGATAAGAAAAACAGTTCTATGAATATCAAGAACACAAATGAACACACATACTGAAAAGAATTGGGGAGGAAAGGAATTTCTGGCATATCTTGACTAAAAGAAGGGATCGATTGGTAGGACACATTCTTAGACATCAAGGAATAGTGAATTTAGCGTTGGAGGGAAGTGTGTGGGTAAAAGCCGCAGAGGATGACCAAGAGATGTACAGTAAGCAGATTCAGACAGATGTAGGTTGGCGTTCTTATGTGGAGTTAAAGAGGCTTGCTCAGGATAGGGTATTGTGGAGAGCTACATCAAACCAGTCTCCGGACTGAAGACCACAACACGACACACATAAAATGACACTTTTTGAACTTCCTGTCCAGTAGTCCTGCCTAAAGCAGCTCGTTTTCAAGAGCTACCAGTATTATAAAAGCCTGTTATTTATTTATTCAATCCTATATTGTCTTGACTGATAGCCTGTTAAGCAAGAGGAAACTGAACACAAGTAGTACGGCTACTTCTATTTCTGAGACATACAAGTGAGAAGACAATATTCCTTCATTTTATTCCTTTCTTAAGTCGATTTATGCAATTAAACGCTGAGCAATTCTTCACCATCGTGCTTTATGTATACAAACATGTTTATCAACTGAGTATATATACTGCAGTAGCTATATAATACACGATTTATCTCCTAATAACACTCGTATTTATCTGATGCTTGCCACTATCATGGCGGCCAGCCGAAGGTTCAAATTATCCCGCGACAGCAGCGCCGTTACGGAGTCGAGTTATTTTTACAAGGTCTTTGACGAAGCTCCACAAGTCTCCCTGTGCCTTTTTGTGTCATCAGCGTGTAGTGTGTTGATTTTCGGGATATCTGCCTTCCTCATGGCGACTGCAACTTTGTGAGGAGCAGACGAGGAGGGTGATTATTCTCGTAAAAGACATGAGGATGCAGATACACGGAAGAAAGCTGTGACGAAACAACTCGCGCCATGAGGAAGTGGCCACGTGGTTTAAGGCATCATGCTACACAGTCGTACCGTGGAAATGTTTTGGTCCCCAAGGATTACCATTGTGATGCTTTCAATACACATAATTCTAGATCCAAACTACCAGCCACCAACCAAAATTTCTGCGACATAACTGATATATACATAAAGAACGTGAAGATGGGGAGTAGCAGATATGTAAATGTACACGAAATAAACGGGCTGAAAAGGGATAAAGAGATACATTTATGTAGAACTGAAGTTATTAGGACATTAATATAGGACTCGACAAAGGACGAAGTTGCCACGTTGATGGCTCTCGCTTTTGACCTCCAACAGGCGCTTCCAGCAAACCAAGCGGCGTTAAGTTTCATAAACGGAATCTGTGGACGTACAACTTCGGCATACACGCCATTAAAACCGGACGTGCCACGATGTACGTGCGGGACCAAACACTAGCGAAACGAGGATCGCGCGAAATCGCCTGCTGCATTACCTTTTCCTCTGTAATGAAGAACATTAACATCGTTTCGGCTAATTTGATACTCATTCAAAACGACTATTGTGACAATCTACTATTACTTTACGACAACAGGGATTCTAGCTGCCATGTGACCGATACTTTGGACACATTGAAAAAGCAGTTCGGCACAGAGATGTTTTCTGTGAAGATCGTTACGTCCAGTTCATACGTAAATCCCGCAAAAACCAGCCGTTCATTGTTGTTGCAATTACTGATGTCATGATGAAGAACGTTACATTGTCACAGAAAAATATGACGAATGCTACGTTGACGGGTGCAAAATTTAAAGAGGGCAAAATTTTTCAACACACTCGTGACTTCAATGCTTATGATCCAGACAGATTCAGCCTCAAATCCGAAGAATTACTCCGCTGTACAATGCTCCAATCGCTGTACCTTCGGCTAATCTTAAAGACGTAACAGGCCTGCTACCGTGCGTATATATGCCACAGAATCAGTATTTCCACTACATCCTCCAAGGCTCAGTCATTAAGTTCAATCATCAGAAATAATGCCGAATGAGATGAAGGCGATATTGTTGTCCAGTATGTCAACTAAATTTCTTTGAGATCATTGTTTTGTAACGATAAAAGCAATTAAATTTCTTAGATTCCTCTCTTATTGTGACGATGCTGTTTTATTATAACCTACCCTATAGTCGGGCGAAACACGATGATCCCTGGCTCCGCCTACAGGGCTGGGAGACCGCCCTGCCTGCGGAAACGAAATGCAACCATGTTGCCAAATACTTAGTTCACTGCCGAACAGTGTAGCTAACGGTCGCTGTTTCCTGACAGAACTGGAAAAAGTGCACAGCGCTACGGCAAAGTTCTCGTTTGACTTACGCCAATGATCTGCTGCCGCAGCCGGCGCTCAAATTTGATTGGCGCAAGCACCAGGGATCATCGTATTTCGGCTCGACTATAGTGGATTAAATAAGAGAGGGGGTAGAAGATGGCGAGCTCGCCCTGAGGCACAATCTGTAAGTGCTGGTATCTCCAGAATTGCGTTTGGTGAGTTTCACCTACTAGTTCGGAACACCTCATATTCAATAAGTGAAACATTGTGGAAGACATCAGTTCTGGAATTCTGCATTCATGTTTAGAGAGAGAAAAAAATGTTCAAATGTTTGTAAAGCTTATTGGACTTAACTACGGGGTCATCAGTCCCTAAACTTACAAACTACTTATGAACTACTTACGAACTAGGACGGCACAAATATCCATGCCCGAGGGAGGATTCGAACCCCCGACCGTAGTGGCCGTGCAAACCGTGACTGAAGCGCCTCAGTCCCCTCGGCCACCGCGGCCGTCAGAGAGAGAGAGAGAGAGAGAGAGAGAGAGAGACAACAACAACAACAAAAAAAGACACCTTGAAAGACTAGAGCTGGGAAGTCCATATTCGCAACATATTCTGAAGAAATGATTAGCATTCATGTCACATCGTGATTCGTTGCCTAGTAGACACCAAACGGTAGCCACGGCGTAAAGGACAGTTGATGCATTTGTTCCCGAATTTAAGGCCGCCATTTGCAGGGACGAAACGGGCCGCGCAAACTAAGTTGATTTTCAGCGTGGTGATCGTCTAATGACCACGCTTTCGACGGGACGTTGAATCCTAGTCTTCCTTCTTCGTCCCTTCAGCATAGTGACATGGTTGCGACATTCAGTGAGGGAAACTCTCCTCTACCAGACCCAGCGTCAACGTAGCTTGTACAGACAGTATCACTACTGGGTATGATTTAATGGGTATAAGAAACAGCGAAAGGAAACCAAAGAACAAAATAAAATTATTTTCACATCACATTTCGTACTGTGTGATAAATTCTGTCTTTATTGTTTTTAAAGTACTCTATTACTTTTTCATTAAAGACGGTAAATTATAAAAATCTGTTCAGAAATTCAGGGCTCTTTTCTGACGATTGGAAGCGAAATTGCGTCAAGTTATCACATCAGTAACTAATATCGATTGAAAATAGTTACATGACTCCTACAAAGTGTCAGACAGCGTTTATCACTTAGTTTTTCACTTTCTGTTACAGTTTGATGTTTTCTAGTATAATTTGCGTATGTCTTCTACGGATTTTTATTTTCATCATCTAGCTTGGACTTCATTAATTGTAAGAAACGAAATTGTATTATAGCTGCAACTAACGACTTCATTGTCAGACTTTTTTTTTTTCAACAACAAGGATACATAGTCCTTACAAACTTTATTTTCATCTGTGGAGATACGTGCAATGTTTCATCTCACAACTGAGTGCCAACACACCGTTTTCCTGCAAATTGCTGTTTTCAGTATGACAGTGCTATACTAACTCCAGTTACAGGTCCACGTTATGGTAGATATAGACTGCGCCATGCGATAATATAACATGTTTCATGCGTGTTGGTAGCGACGCGTAAAAGGCGAGATTGGCGTCCTGTAATATAGCCATCCATGCTGCATTCACCTGCTTCCTAAAATCAACTGTGGCGGTTGGCATTCGGTCACAGGGGGGCACGCGTCGTATATCCCACACAAATTCCATTGGCAACAACTCTGGTGATATGACGGGTAACAAATGGCTTGCATCTTGTGACACAAAGATGGCACAGGTTAGTGCAGCACCGTGGAGCGCAGAAAGGAGTTGGCAACGTCTCGAAAGGATGCTCATTTTTACCTTTGTCAGAAAACTTCCCACAACAACTCAATCCGCTTCACAACGACAATCAATGCCCAGGAAACGTCTCATATCAAGGAGACCAGCATTTGAATTAGGAGTAGAAATGATCTCCATAGGCTTTAACCAGGACGAAGAGTGGAAAACTACGAAAACAAGGAATCACTAATTTATTGGCAATCAAATAGTGGCAGTTCCGGGATTCTTTGAACCGAGGCAGGTGTGTGTAAATTTGAATAGATACCGGACTGAAGAAGATATATGCAAATATAACTTGTATGAGTGGAGCTTTCCAGGTGACGGTATATGTGACTGTGATGATATACAAACAATGGGTCACGTTATAAATATGTGTCCTATCATATGTTTTCCTGGTGGCATTAGGAAGCTACAAGAAGCATCCAACGAAGCAATCTGCTGGATTGAGTCCACCGACATTCGTGTGTTGTCTGGGCCATTTCATTTTTATTTATTGTAATTAATACATTTTTGTCTTGTTTAAATGTGTACGAATTGTTGTAATTGATGCATACGTTAATTTTAATAATAATAATAAACGTTTGGTAACATGCCATTCGGTTAGGTAAATCCGGTGACAGTGTCCTAGATCCATACTATGAGGTGGGATAGGGGTTTAAATAATGCATTTGATTCTAAATGAAGATAATGATCATCGTTTGTATTTTTTTAACTCGAAAAATACTGATAAAAAATCGTAACTGTGTCAACTTTGCACATTCTAAATACAGTTCACTTCTAAATATATGCCCTGTTACTATAGAAAAGTTCAATTAACTTCATTAATTACCTGTACAAGTTGATTACTCCGTACAATTTAAGATCTGTATCTAAAAATATTGCACCTCAACAACTGGGTAGTCCCGGACACAATAATGTCGGGTACCTCCGGACATTGTTTAACGTTTTTAATTCCACTTATTTATGTAAGAAAATTTACAATGTGGTTTCTATTGTTGCAGGAAGACTTGAAATATGACGAAACTTAAGCGAAGAATTACTAATAGAGGAAAATGGCAGGGAAATAAAATGAAAGTATTTAAATATGTGGTGGAAGGATATTTATCAGTAAGAAAAATGGCAGACAGGTACAGGTATGACGCACCAAGAAGCTCATTCCATCACCGCCTGAAATGTTTGAAAAATGTCAAAGAGAGTGATCTACAACCGAAGGTAGGATGATTCGTACCCACATTTTCTGGGAACTTTAAGAGTTTTATTCTTTCGAACTTCTAATCTTTCCTGACAGATTTTTTATCGTCATTGATGACAGACGTTGCTAATGAAGTTTATGAAGAAAATATTCCTTGTCAGAAGACAAAATACCAGTTTGTATCGCCAATGCTCTCCAATAGTCATGCATTTCGCACAATCGTACTGGTGCCTACAACCACAACAGATGTTTTAAAACAGTTGTCACCACTTCCAGATGCTTCAAAAAAAGGTTTAGTGACACGGGGTCGAAAAACCCAAAAGAACGGGATTTTAACTTCATCCCCATACAAATAAAGTGTAGAAGAGAGACAAAAGTAAATTCAATAAAAAGGACGAGACGAAAAAATCAAAAAGGCACTAAAGACACGTTTAAGACAAAAACAAATATTCACAGTCTCTCCGAAGAGGATCAAGGAAAATAAACGGAATACATCATATGTGGAGAAAACTTCGAAGAAGAATGGATCCAATGCTCTAACTTCAAGGATGTTTTCAAGGCCAAAAAACAAATGGAGAACCACTGAATACTGTGTCCGGGGATACCCTCCAAATTTATTCAAAAGTGTTTTTGAGATAGTTCTAAAAAGTTAATATGTATACTTAGTTCTAATTGATATGACGAAAGAAGTTACCGGTTTCATTTTACGGTGGAAATACAGAAAAATTATTTTATTAGCAATTAATTTGTGTGTCCGTGGATATCCGACCTTGCCCTAAAAGCTGTATGGAAAGACGAGTAATAGATGACATATAGAAGAACCAAGATGAAATCATAAGACTAACAGCAGAAACGGAGACTTCCGATCTGAAAGGGTGTGTGACACTGGGATGAGGTTTTGCGCCCCCATGTTCAATAGTAATAAACCAATGAAGGAAATAATACAAAGATTCAAGAGTGGGATGGAAATGTACAGTGAAAGGATATGAACGATAGGATTCGCTGAAGAAATTGCAATCCTGATTGGATGTGAAGATGAATTACAGGATCTTTTGAATTCAATGAACAGTCTAATGGACCCAGATTATGTACTGAGACTAAATCGCGCGCTGTCAGATATGATGGGAAGTATCAGAGAGGAAAATAGGAAGAAACAAATCATCAAAATTGGATATTGCGAAGTAAATGAAGGTGATGACTTCTGCTACATTGGAAAGTAAATAACCCGCAACGGACAAAGTAACAACCATTGAAAAAATGAAATTCATTTGCGAAGGCGAAAAAGGAAATTTTGGTCAAGAGAAATCTACTCGTATAAAAATTGGCTTCAACCTAAGGAAGAAATTTCCGGAAAAGTGTGTTTAGAAAACAGCATCATGTGGCAGTGAAACATGAACAGTGGGTAACGGGAACAGTAGAAAATCGAAGCATTTGACATATTATGTTATTTTGAAATATAGGACTATAGATAAAATAAGGACTTGGGAAGACAGGAACATGTGGAAAACATTGACAAAAAGAGGGGACGGATTTCAGTACATATTAAACATTAGGGAATGGCCTCCATGATACTTGAGGGAGATGTATAGCGTAAAAACTGTAGGAGAAGACAATGTTCGGGATACGTCCAGCAAATGACAGGATGTAGGTTACAAGTGATTCTCTGAAAAGAAGACGGTGGTGCGTTGTGGGCCACACCAAAGCAGACATTTCACTACTGACTGAAAAAGGTGAATTAAATTAAAATAAAGAAAGCATTAATGCCCATGGACACTTTATCGTTTATCTGATGTATTCTACTAAAGTGATTAAAAGGTAGGCTATTTTTTCTTCTATTACCTTTTGTTATGATCATACATTGTTTTTAGTAATTAATTTTAGAAATTTGCGAAAACAGTATAGATCGCACAAGTGACATTTACTGGTGACCTGTTTCAGTCCAAAGGTGGATACCTTCAGAGCGTAACTGCAGATGACAGCATCAGAAGAATTCTGTGGTTCCTTCTGGGTTGATCTCTCTCTCCACACATGAACTTTCTGGAGTTTGGTCTAAAGATGTTCTGCTTCGTGATTGAAACAGGTTACCAATAAATGACATTTTCAAAGTGTCTACTCATATTATCTGGCTTTGTAGCTAGAAACAAAATCTAAGTCACATTTAATGCACTCTCTGTGGAAGCAATATCTACCTCTGCGCATTAAAATGGACTGAGAGAGTTCCAAGCCACAGTCGCACTTTCTGCTCTCTCACTTGAAACCCCTACACTAAAGCGATGACTTAGTTCTATATACAGCATTTCTTATTTGATTAAGGGGCGGCCACTACGGTCGGGGGTTCGAATCCCCCCTCGGGCATGGATATTTGTGCCGTCCTTAGTATAAGGTAGTTGATAAGTAGTTTGTAAGTTTAGGAACTGATTACCCCGTAGTTAAGTCCCATAAGCTTAACAAACATTTTTGATTAAGGGGCCTGCAGGTGTCTCAGTTCTACCTATCCAAAAGATGCTCTATGCAGTACTCGTGCTTGCATTTTCACGATGAAAGTTGGGTTGGGATTGTGATTATTTTCTTTTTTAGTATATAAATATTTTAATTAACAATGAAGTCAAGAAACTCAAGACGAAAAGTTACTTAGTGAAGGCTTGTTTTCAAAGTAAGTTTACAAAATTCATCCTTAACTATTTTCAAAACTCTGACTACAATAAAAATCTCAGATTTTTTTACACAATCTAAAGTTAAGCACAAATGCCGCTTAAGTGGAGACGTAATTTCAAAATGCAACTTGGGACAAGGAAGATAAACTTAACGTGTTACAAAGCACACCTTGCAGCACGAACGCTGACCTAAGGTACATTTTGCATTTCAGAAGTAGATTTCCAAGTAGCAAGGTTACTTATAGTCTACAACTTGTAGGTATCTAACTGAACAAGCTCTCAACAAGCCATTCAATTTCATACACACTACACAGCCCCTTGATAATGTCAACGGAAATTTAAAACAAATACTCACCGCGAGGCTTTAAAATACACAATCTAAATTCAAGCACAACTGCAGACGTTATTTCAAATGCAACTTGGGACAGTAAATTACAAATACATATTACATTTTGATTGAAATGCAAGATCGTACTACACTCAGCTTCAAATTCCGGCCCTCTAAATTTCCGCAACAGAATTTCAGGAAAAGAACGTCGTCTTTCCTCCAACGATCCCCAACTGAGTTGACGGAGCATTTCCGTGACACTCGCACATTGGTCGAACCTACCGGTAACAAATCTAGCTGCTCGCCTCTGAATCGCCTCTGTCTTCCTTTAAACTGATCTGCTGCGGGTCCCAAACACTTGAGCAATACTCAAGACGTGCTCCCATACACCACTGCATCATCAGCAAAGAGCCGCAAATTACAACTTACTCTGTCCATCAGATCATTTATATAGGTAGAAAATAATATAGGTCCTATCACACTCCCCTGAGGCACGCCTGACGATACATTCGTCTCTGATGAACACTCGCCGTTGAGAACAACGTACTGCGTCCTATTACTTAGGAAGTCTCCCAGCCAGTCACAAATCTATGAACCTATTCCATAAGATCGTATCTTCGTTAGCAGTCTGCAGTGTGGCACCGCGTCGAACGCCTTTTTGAAGTATAGAAAAACACAATCCGCCTGTTGCCCTTCATCCATGGCTCGCAAGATGTCATGTGAGAAAAGGGCAAGCTGAGTTTCACATGAACGATGTTTCCTAAACCCGTGCTGATTCATCGAAAGAAGCTTTTCCGTTTCAAGGAAATTTACTATATTCGAAGATCACTTCCAAATAATAAGGTTATTTATATTAAATAAGAGCCTTACAATCGGACTGCTATCACCTTCAGGCCCCTTTTTCTATAAATGAAGCAGCAATGACTCAGGCCGGCAATAACGCACACTAGGTCACCACGACCAAACGGGATGCAAGTAAGGAGGGAAAGGATGAAGGCTAGGTAGAAAACAACTGGAAATTTCAGGGACTGTCCCAATACAACCGCGGGGTAGGCAGAATGCCCGGCGGAGAGAAAAGGGCTCTAACTTAAATTACGCCTGCCCCTCGGGTAGGCAACGAAGTAACAGAGGGGAACACTCCAGATAAACCCCAGACTCACATAGAGACCAAATGATCTTTAGAGATTTGAAATAGACGATTGGTAAAGAGTAAGACAAATCAATCACTCTCAAATTTGAATTCTTAATAATAAAAATAGTAAAGGGTAAGATGGATACGTTAAGGGAAGGCGACTGCTACACAAACCCTAATCAATGCAGTGTTACTGAAGCCAGTACTTAGCACTCGCTGCTATATTATCATCCTAAATGACGAGTAAGAAACTAAATGTGGGCACACAAGTCATATGAAATTGAAGTAAACTAACATGACTCCTATACAGCTTTGACAACATTCAGAACATGCATAGTGTCTACCTGTGATTTTTTCTAATTTAATTTCCGTTTGTGTCGGAAAAATGGCGGCAACAAAATTATAGCAATGTAATAGCAGTGACTTTGTCAGTTTAGTTAACGTATTGACCTCTATGCTCCTGGATATTGAACTTTAGTCGTCTACTCATCCCAGCCATAGATCTTCATAATTTCTTTCTTGCCAAATTACAACATGGCGTCTACAAAATGTTACACGAAAAGAAAATACGTTTCCATTCAACTCCCATACCAGTCTATTATATTGCATGTTGATAAACAGTTCTAAACAAGGCGTATGTCATGTATAAACTGATGGGAATTCGTTTGCCAAATTAAAGCAAGGCAGGCAGTGCAAAATCATTTGCAAGACAAATGAACATGCAGTTATGCTGCAGTTTTGTGTTCAGAGACCAGTTTATTTAGTTTCGAAAAAATAAACAATTGGCCCTAACTGTTGTCATCAGTCTTACAAACTACTTAAACTAAAGACAACAAACACACCCACGCCCGAGGAAGGACTGGAACCTCCGACGGCGAGCAGCCGAGCCCTCCGCAGCAAGGTGCCTTAGAACGTCGCGTAAGAAGTGACGTAACTACGCTATCTTCAGAGTCAATTCGTGTGTTGTATATGTCTGTAATTTGTAATGCGAAAACTAGAATTTTTTTCTTTATTGTGTTTCAGGCCTCGAGGGAGGGGGCAGGCTGGATACGCAATGACACAGAGAGTACTTTCAAAAAAAAAAAAAAAAAATGTTCAAATGTTTGTACAACTTATGGGACTTAACTACGGGGTCATCAGTCCCTAAGCTTACAAACTACTTATGAACTAGCTAAGACTAAAGACGGCACAAATATCAATGCCCGAGGGGGGATTCGAACCCCCGACCGTAGTGGCCGTGCTGACCGTGACTGGAGCGCCTCAGTCACCTCGGCCACCGCGGCCGGCAGAGTACTTTACAATGATATGTTTTTATTAATCTCTTTCAACTTCGGCTTTTCCTTCAGTATTACGGTCGTTATTAAAGTGCTATTTGTTCTGGATAACACCTGTGTTTATTCTTTTTAATGTTCTTACGAAATTTAAAAACTGCTTTTACACATTCAATAATGAGTTGCGTTAATTTCTATTTTTATGATTCTGTTATTATTTTCTACCACGCGTTCTTCTTTCAATAATACGAACGGTATAATTATGCCCTTAGTCGTGGATAACAAGTATCTTTATTCTCATGAGTGTTTTCCGATAACTACAGTCTGCTTAATTGTAGGTAACATGTTCTTCTTATAACACGAAGTATTAGCTCTAACACAAAACACGATTAATCCAACTAGTAACGCTTACAAAGTCGTTTCACGTCAGATGATCATAGTAGTAGTAGTTGTTGTTGTGGTCTTTAGTCTGCAGACTGGTTTGACTCAGTTCTCCACGCTACCTTGTCCTGTGCAAGTCTCTTCATCTGAGAATACCTTCGGCAACCTACATCCTTTTCAAGCTGCTTACTGTATTCATCCCTCAGCCTGCCTTCCGATTTTTACCCCCCCCCCCCCCCCACACACACACACACACACTCTTCCCTCTAAAACAAAGTTGATGAGTACTTTATGTCTCAAAATGTGTTCCACCAATCTATCCTTCCTCTTATTAAGGATATGCCAGAAACTCCGTTTCTCCCCAATTCGCTTAAGCACCTCCTCATTAGTTACGTGATCTAGCCATCTAATTTTCATCATTCGTCTGTAACACCACATTTCAAAAGCTTCTATTACCTTTTTTTCTGGACTCCTTTTCGTCCACGTTTCACTCCCATACAATGCTAAACTCCAGACAAATGCTTTCAGAAAGGACTTCCAAACATTTAAATTAATATTGGATATTAACAAGTTTCGCTTCTTTAGAAATGCTTTTCTTCCCATATCCATTATGCATTTTATATCTTCTCTACTTCGGTCATCAGAAGTTATTTTGATACCCAAATAACAAAAATCATCAACTACTTTTATTGTCTTATTATCTAAACTAATTACTTCAGCATCGCCTAATTTTCTGACATTCCATTCCATTACCCTCGTTTAACTCTTGTTAATTTTCATCTTATTTCTTCATTTCAAGACATTGTCCATTTCATTCTATTGCTCTTCCAGATCCTTTGCAGTCTCTGACAAAATTACTTTATCATCGGCAAACCGCAAAGATTTTATTTCTTCTCCTTGAACTTTTATGCCCTCTCCAAATTACTCCTGGCTTTCCTTCACTGCTTGCTCAATGTACAGATTGAACAACGCTGTGGAAAGGCTACAACCCTGTATTACTCCCTTCCCAACCTCTGCGTCCCTTTCTTGCCCTTCGTCTCTAATAACTGCTGTCTGGTTGTTGTATAAGTTGAAGTAACTTTTCGCTCCCTATATTTTACCGCTGCTACCTTCACAATTTGAAAGTGTGTATTCCAGTCGACATTGTCAAAAGATTACTCCAAATCTACAAATGCTAAAAACGTAGGTTCACCTTTCCTTAGCCTATCTTCCAAGATAAGTCGTAATGTGAGTATTGGCTCCCATGTTCCTACATTTCTCCTAAATCCAAACTGATCTTCCCCGAGGTTGGATTCCAAACGTTTTTCCATTCGGCTGTAAGTAATTCGTGTTTGTATTTTGCAAACATGACTTATTAAACTGATAGTTCTGTAATTTTCACATTTGGCTGCAGTTGCTTTCTTTGGAATTGGAATTCATCATTCTTCTTGAAGACGGAGCGTATTTCTGCTGTCTCATACATCTTGCATCCTAACGATATCAGCAATTCGTACGGAATATCATCTACTCCAGGGGCCTTGTTTCGACTCAAATCCTTCAACTCTCTGTCAAATTCTTCTCGCAGTATCTTATGTCCTATCTCATCTTCCTCCACTTCGTCTTCCATTTCAGAATATTGCCTTCAAGTTTATTTCCTTTGTAAAGGCCCTGTATACGTTCCTTTCAGCTTTCCCTCTTTGGCTTCGTACTGGTTTTCCGTCTGAGTTCTTGCTATTCATACGGCTGTTTTTCTTGTCTCAAAACATCACTTAATTTTCTTTAGGCGGTATCTACCTTTCCCCTAGTTATACATTCTCCTAGGGTTCTGCATTTGTCCTCTAGCCACTCCTGCTTAGCCAGTCTGCAGTTCCTGTCAGTCTCATTTTTCAGACTTTTGTACTCCATTTTGCCTGCTTCACTTGCTCAATTTTTTTATATTTTTTCCTTTCATCAATTAGGTTCATATATCCTGTGTTATCCAGGAATTTCTATTAGGCCTCGTCCTTCTGCCTATAGGATCCTCTGCGGCCTTCCCTACCATATCTCTCAGTGCTACCCATTCTTCTTCTGCTGTATTACTTTCCCCCGTTTCAGTCAATCCTTGCTCAATACTCCATCTGAAACTCTGAACCACCTCTGGTTCCTTCAATTTGTCCAGGTTCTATCTCCTAACTTTTCTACCTTTCTACAGTTTCTTAAGTTTTAATCTGCAGTTCATAACCAATAAGTTATGGTCAGAGTCTATATCTGTCCCTGGATATGTCTTACCTTTAGAACCTTGTTTCTAAACTTTTGCCTTACCATTATATAAACTCAATTTCATACCTCCCTGAGCCTCCTGGCCTCTTCCACGTATACAGGCTTCATGGTCATTAAACCAAGTGTAGGTGATCATTAAATTGTGCTCTGCGCAAAATTCTACCAAGCGATCTCCTCTTTCAATCCTCTTTCCCAGTCCATATTCACCTACTATATTTCCTTCTCTTCCCTTTCCTACTACCGAGTTCCAGTCTCCCTTCACAATCAAGTTTTCATCTCCCTTAACTTTCTGAATAATTTCTTTTATCTCCTCATGCATTTCTCCGATGTCCTCATCATCAGCCGTTCTAATTAGCATATTAACTTGCACTACTGCGGTCGGTGTTGGTTTTGTGACTATCTTTGCTACGATAATGCGTTCACTATGCTGTTTACAATAACTTACCCGAATTCCTGTTTCTTATTCATTGTCAGACATACTCCTGCGTCACCACCAGATGATTTTGTATTTATAACCCTGTACTCCACCCCCATGAACCACAGACATTGCCGAGGTGGGGTGGCTTGCGTGCCTCAACGATGCAGATAGCCGTACCGTAGGTGCAACCTCAGCGGAGGGGAATCTGTGGTTCCTGAAGAGGGACAGCAGCCTTTTCAGTAGTTACAGGGGCAACGATCTGGATGATTGACTGAGCTGGCCTTGTAACATCAGCTAATGTGGCTTTGCCACACAGCTACTGCGAACGGCTGAAAGCAAGGGGAAACTACAGCCGTTACCTTTCCCGAGGACATGCAGCTCTACTGTATGTAAATATGATGATGGCATCCTCTCGGGTAAAATATTCTGGAGGTAAAATAGTCCCCTATTCGGATCTCCGGGCGGGGACTACTCAGGAGGATGTTGTCATCAGGAAAGACAATACTGGCATTCTACGGATCGGAGGGTGGAATGTTAGATCCCTTAATCGGGTAGGAAAATTAGAAAATTTAAAATGGGAAATGGTTAGGTTAAAGTTAGATATAGTGGGGATTAGTGAAGTTCGGTGGCAGGATGAACAGTATTTCTGGTCAGGTGAATACAGGATTATAAATACAAAATCAATTGGGGGTATCACAGGAGTAGGATTGATAATGAATAAGAAAATAGGAATGCGGGTAAACTACTATGACCAGCACAGTGATCGAATTATCATTGTCAAGATAGATACGAAGCCAACACCGACAACAGTAGTACAGGTTTATATGCCAACTAGCTCTGCCGATGATGAGGAAATCGAAGAAATATATGAGGAGCTAAAGGAAATAATTCAGGCAATTAAGGGAGAGGAAAACTTAATTGTTATGGGAGACTGGAACTCGGTAGTAGGACAAGGAAGGGAAGGGAAGATAGTAGGTGAATATGGTCTGGGCAAAAGGAATGAAATAGGAAGCCGCCTGGTAGAATTTTGCACAGAACATAATTTAGTTATAACAAACACCTGGTTCAAGAATCACAAAAGAAGGTTGTATACTTGGAAGAGACCAGGAGACACCGGAAGGTATCAGATAGATTTTATAATGGTAAAACATAGATTTCGGAATCAGGTTCTACAGTGTAAGACGTACCCAGGGGCAGATATAGACTCTGGCCATAACTTGTTGGTTATGAACTGTAGGCTGAAACTAAAGAAACTACAAAAAGGTAGGGAAATAAGGAGATGGGACCTGGATAAACTGAGGGAACCTGAGGTTCTTAAGAATTTCAGAGGGAGCTTTAGCCAACAATTGACAGAAACAGGGGAAAATAAAACAGTAGTGGAGGAATGGGTAAAATTGAGAGATGAAATAGTGAAGGTAGCAGAGGACAAAATAGGTAGGAAGGAAAGACCTACAAAAAAACCTTGGATATCACAGGAGATACTGAATTTAATCGATGCAAGGAGAAAATATAAAAATGCAGTAAATGAAACAGGCAAAATAGAGTACAGACGACTAAGAAATGAGATTGACAGGAAGTGCAAAATGGCTAAGCAGGAGTGGGTAGAAGGCAAATGCAAGGATGTAGAAGAATGTATAAATAGGGGAAAAATAGATACAGCCTACAGGAAAATAAAAGAGATATTTGGAGATAAGAAAATCAACTCTATGAATATCAAGAACTCTGATGGAAAACCAGTTCTCAGCAAAGAAGGGAAAGCTGAAAGGTGGAAAGAGTATATAGAGAGGCTCTATGAAGGAAATGAACTTCGAGACAATATTGTAGGAAGGGAAGAGGATGTAGATGAAGATGAAATAGGAGATACTGTACTGAGAGAAGAATTTGACAGAGCCCTGAAAGACCTAAGTCGAAACAAGGCGCCTGGAGTAGATGATATTCCCTCAGAGCTACTGAAGTCTCTGGGAGAACCAGCCATGACAAAATTGTTTCACCTGGTGTGTAAGATGTATGAGACAGGTGAAGTACCCTCAGACTTTAAGAAAAATGTAATAATCCCCATCCCTAAGAAAGCAGGTGTAGACAGGTGTGAAAACTACAGAACCATCAGTTTAATAAATCATGGCTGCAAAATATTAACGCAAATTATATACAGAAGGATGGAAAAGCTGGTAGAAGCCGACCTCGGGGAAGATCAGTTTGGGTTTAGGAGAAAGGTAGGAACACGGCAGGCAATACTCACTTTACGGCTTATCCTAGAAGATAGATTAAGAAAAGGCAAACCTACATTTCTAGCTTTTGTAGATTTGGAGAAGGCTTTTGACAATGTTGATTGGAATAAACTCTTTCAAGTTCTGAAGGAAGCAGGAGTAAAATATAGGGAACGTAAGGTTATTTACAACTTGTACAAAAACCAGACAGCGGTTGTCAGAGTTGAAGGGCATGAAAGAGGTGCAGTGGTTGGAAAGGGAGTAAGACAGGGTTGTAGTCTTTCTCCATTGTTGTTCAATTTGTACAATGAGCAAGCTGTGAAGGAAAGCAAGGATAAATTTGGAGAAGGAATTAAAGTTCAGGGTGAAGAATTAAAAACATTGCGTTTTGCCGACGACATAGTAATTCTGTCATATACAGCAATGGACCTGGAAGAGCAATTGAACGGAATGGACAGTGTGCTGAAAGGCGCATATAAGATGAACATTAACAAGAGCAAAACTAGGGTAATGGAGTGCAGTGTAAGAAAATCAGGTGATGCTGAAGGAATTAGATTGGGAAACAAAGCAATAAAGTAGGTAGATGAGTTTTGTTACTTGGGCAGTAAAATAGCAAATGATGGTCGCTGTACAGAGGATATAAAATGCAGAATGGCAATGGGTAGAAAAGCGTTCTTGAAAAAGAGAAATTGGTTAACATCGAACATTGATTTAAGCCTAAGGAAGTCCTTTCTGAAGGCATTTGTATGGAGTGTTGCCTTGTATGGGAGTGAGACATGGACGATAAACAGTGCGGACAGGAAGAGGATTGAGGCTTTTGAAATTTGGTGCTACAGAAGAATGCTGAAGATTAGGTTGGTGGATCGCGTAACTAATGAGGAGGTACTGAACAGAATTGGGGAGGAAAGGAATTTCTGGCATACCTTGACTAAAAGAAGGGATAGATTGGTAGGACACATTCTTAGGCATAAAGGAATTGTGAATTTAGCGTTGGAGGGAAGTGTGTGGGGAAAAAATCGCAGGGGAAGACCAAGAGATGGATACAGTAAGCAGATTCAGACAGATGTAGGTTGTCGTTCTTATGTGGAGATGAAGAGGCTTGCTCAGGATAGGGTATTGTGGAGAGCTGCATCAAACCAGTCTCCGGACTGAAGACCACAACAACAACAACATCTAACTTTGCCCGTTTTGGGACCCTCACCAGGTGGGACTGACGGAAGATATTGAGAAGGTTCAGAGAAGGGCAGTTCGTTTTGTTTTATCACGTTACGTGGGGGAAAGTGTCACGGAAAAACTGCACGAATTGGGGTTGAAATCATTAAAAGAAAGACGTTATTTATTGCGGCGTGATCTGTTTGCGAATTTTAAGACTTTTACTTCTGAGTGTGAAAATATTTTGCTAGCACCCACCTACTTAGGTTGGCATGACCATCCCAATAAAATGAGAGAAATCAGTTCGATAACGGAACGATTTAGGTGTTCTTTCTTCCCGCGCGCCATTAGAGAATGGAACGGTAGAGAAAAGTAATGAAAGTGGTTAATGAACCCTCTGCCACGCACTTAAATGTGATTTACAGAGTATCTATTTAGATGTAGATGTAGATCCATTTCTCTTTGCAAAATTTCTAACTTACCTATGCGATTAAGCGTTAGAACATTCCAAGCTCCGACCCGTAGACTGCCTGTTTTGTTTTACTTGATGACGACATCCTCCTGAGTAGTCCCCGCCCGGAGATCCGATGGGGGGGCTATTTTACCTCCGGAATATTTTACCCGAGGGGATGCCATCACCATATTTTCATGCAGTAGAACAGCATGTTCTCGCGAAAATTAACGACTGTAGTTTCCCCTTGCTTTCAGCCGTTCGCAGTAACTGCATGGCAAAGCCATGTAAGCTGATGTTACAACGCCAGCTCAGTCAACCATCCAGACTGTTGCCCCTGCCACTACTGAAAAGGCTGCTGCCCCTCTTCAGGAACCACACGTTTATCTTTTTTCTTAAAACTAATAAAATCGATGGAATTTCTATAAAAACAATTTTCCCCATGCAAAGTTGAGTACATAGTGTTTTGAAACACACTCCATTAGATAGGAAAAAAAAGAGCAACAATATTGTTTTTGTAAATGGTGGTTAGTGTAAGTTCGCTCACGGGGAGCAGAAAATGCACGATCGACTGTATCACATTTGGAAGCGTGGGAGAGGTTTGTTATTGTACACTTTATTGACTTGGCTAAAACAGGTGAGGTGATCTCTTCCTCTTTCTGCAGCTTTTGGCGAAAACAAGAGGAAGCGAAGACTTCTGGCGCCGGCCTGGCGGTGCTGGTTTTTTTGAGACTGTGTCCGCTTCACTTCCTGTGACAAATGCCGCCTTTTCACTGCCACCCACACAGAAGCGGCAGGAAAAGCCCGTTTCCAGATGCTGAGAATCACTTCTTGCGTTTTATATCGCATTAATCTTCGCAGGAAACGTAAGTGTACACAAGAGAGGTAGCTATGAAACTCTAATTATCGCCCTGCAAAAAAATATATAATTACTGTTCTCTTTGGGCTCGTTGAAGTTTTCTTGGCCAATCGAACATCTCAGTGTAATACACATTGCCGCGACGTACTCGGCTGTGCAAATTGTTACCGTGTAAAGGCACTAGCGCCCATACTTTCGAGAAAGCAGACACACACGCAGACATTTTAACGGTGATGATTGTTTTAAATTAAGTTTCGACTTAATTAACGAAATAATCAACATATTTTTATATTCCATGAAGTACTAAATTACCAGGAGTCATGAATTATCGTGGGGAAAAACACTGATTCAGCGACATTGAGGTACAAGTTATTCAGAAAGAAATACTTTTTAATGTGTTTGTATTTTTGCAGCTTATTCTGCCGGAGTCATAACACATTTCATGCATGAGAAGCATTCGTTTTCCCTGACATTTAACTTTTTATGGAGTCTAATGACTCTTCTATTCTCTTATTTGACTTTGTACTTCATGAAAGTTTGTAAAACTAATTACATTTCCAGAAACTATAATTTTAAATATCATTATCGTTTGCAGGTCAGATTAGCGATGATTACGGAACTGGTTTTTTCTGTATTGTATAACAGTTTTATTTCTTTTGACGTTCTGTTGCGGTTTCTGTGTAGTATGCTTTTAGCTACAAGTGTGGTAAGTGGTTTGAGATCGTAAATAATGCAAGTACTGGATTCCATACTAGACTCCTACGGTCAAAAATCACTGGTTTTGCTGGAACTGTACCTAATACAAGTTGTCGATGTGGATAGATATATACTGTACTAAGTATATGCTGTACGTCTAGTGTTTACTAAAAAGTTTTTGTCCTTAAAAAGAAAATAAAGTTCTCCACTTAATATCAGTTTGTTATAAGAGAATCATAAATCAAAAGTCCTATGAAGTACCCGGTTCATACTGAGAAAAACTTTGACTTATATTTTAGTTACTATTAACTTTTATGGCACTAGTTAATCTCCTAACCGTCAAAACGATGTTAGAAATAAATGTAAATTATCCTATTCGGAATCATCCGATATCGTTTTCATCAGTGCAGTTACTTGATTACCATAAAGCTTTTCCAATTTACAGACGTAATCAATAGTAACCGCACTATCTGCTTACATGGGCAGCTTAGTTCAAATGGAGAAAATGTTTTGGGTGTAAAAGATAGCGACTCCCTCCGGCCACAGGCTTCAAAAGAATAAATATCATAAATCTGTAGTATCAGCCCTCCTTATATCTTCATGATAGTAAAACGTCGACTACAGATATTGGTAGCCTTGCAGGGCGTCATTTACACGGCAAGAACATCCCTACAGCTGTACCATGTGACTATTGGCCAAACGGCATTTTTGCAAAGAGGAGGGACTCAAAATTTCACGTGTAAGTATTATTGCTTTAAACTACTGTCTTTTTATAGGAACTGATACACTGTTGTTTGTGCCCTGTTAATACATGCCGACACTCACGTGGTCCTATGTCGCGATTAAGCCGTGTCTACAGTCGCCGAAGAGAGCCATTTAACAGCCGCTCGAGTTGGCCAGTTTGTTTTGTTTGTTTGTAAATCTATCGGACCAAACTGCGTGGTCATCAGTCCGTAGCTTACAAACTACTTAAACTAAGGACAAACACACACACCCATGTCCCAGGTAGGACTCGAACCTCCGACGACGAGCAACCGCGCTCTCCGCAGCGAGCCGCCTTAACCAACACCACCTAGAGAGAAGGCCGCGGCGCTCTCGTGTGACGTCAGACAGAGTAGGATGCGCGCGCATAGCTGACTGGGTAGCCGCTGGGGCACGACCCACTATGCCGAAGCAGCGAGCCAGTCAGCTATTCGCGCGCAACGTACTCTGCCTGACGTCACACGAAAGCGCCGTTGCCTTCTCTCTAGGTGGTGGTGCTTAGACCGCTTGGCTACTCCACCGGGGCGAGTTGGCCCGGTCTGGCAGTATCTACGGTAATACTTGTGCGATCTAATGGGTTAATATAACGATGGCCATACAACCTAGATCAGGGCCGGCCAGAAATTCTGCACGTAAATATTACTCGGCAAAGCCAAGTGGTAATCTGTCGAAGGTGGCAACACCGTCGTGTTTACGCCGGAGAAACGGGGGAGCAGTATGGCGTGCATGTACGCTCCAGTATTCTTTTAAGTGGCCCGCTATAGCCTGTTACAAATTGTTCAAATGTTTGTGAAACTTAAGGAATTAACTGCGGTGCGGGGTCATCAGTCCCTACACTTACAAACTACTTATGAACGACCTTATACTAAAGACGGCACAAACATCCATGCCCGAGGGGGGTGGGGGGGGATTCGAACCCCCGACGGTGAACTGCGTTGCGTATCGGAGCATAGCGCCTTAATACGCTTGGCCTCTCTGCCGCGGCAAGCCTATTACACGCATCGTGGTTACTCACGATTAACTTTGCGGAAGACTGAATCTAATTTGGAAATTCGAATGCATTGTACGATGCTGTGGTTATATTTAAGCCTGCATCGATTTTACTAATCCTTTCAATAGCGGTTTTCGAGTTTTTTCACCTCACACTATGAAAAAAAAAAAAATGCGAAGCAATCATCGGTTGAACTTTACTGTAATCAAGCATGTCCAACACCTGCGATGGCTAGAAGTATTCCGAATGGATAAAGACGTTGCGAGTACTCAGAAGGGGTAAAGATAAATCTGGTAATCAAAATAAAGTATTTCTTCCAACGAACAATATTGAAAATAAATTTCAGTTAATAAAAATAGCTAGAAGATTCTGCGGTATATTCCTGACTGCAGTTTCTTACCTCAGTTGTTCACGGAGCTTCGCTCACAGTATCTGTAGAACTACCTCCAATGCTGATCTCGTCTCCCTCCTCTGACGATTGGTCATCTGCCGATTCGGTCGCTGACGATAATGATTCGTCACTTGAATACAGCCCGAAATATATTATTATTTTTTTCTATTTCTTCGTCCATCAGAGTATCTATTCTCCAATAGTCCTCGCACATTTTTACGTGAGATGCCGCCTTCTCCAATGTCACAGCAGCTGTAATTTTTTCCAGCTTCGTGAGCGAAACGCTTGAGATATTCTGAGAACAGATTTTATTTTTTACAATATTCCAGATTAATTCGATGGGATTCAGTTCTGGATGGTACGGAGGCAGTCAGAGGGGTAAAAAACCATTCTCTTGCAAACTTTTGTCAATACAATAAACAGGAGACGTTTGATGCCCCTTAACTAGTGCCAGAAGTTCGGCTTTCCGTTGGTCGGAGTCATAACGTATGTTGTTGGTCAGCCAGGATTGTATTTCACTATTTAGAGAGAAAGAGGAAGGCGGTTTATTCTCTCATTTATTGTGATATGAAACATTATCAAAAACAACAATACTTCTTCGAGGTAAGCCTGGCATAAATTAGGTTTCAACGTATTTTTGAAAGTTTTTGCTATCAGTTTCGGAGAGGTAGTCTGACGCTTTGGTTTTTGAATCATATATGAGAAGTGCTCCCGGAATGAAATCCATGTCTCCGCCTGCATGAACAACAATTAAATGGTGTCCGGCACTTTTATTTGACAACACTCCTTGCACACTATCACTTTGCCAACACTTATCTATATCTATAAATGTGAATGTCTGTTCGGTGTACGTTTATCGCGTCTGAATCACAAGACATGAAGAGTTAAAAATTTGTACAGTTACTAGTGTCTAACCGGGGAAGACTTTAGGCACGGTTTTATGGCGATCGAATAGCTATTTATATATATTAATATGAATCTGTTCGGTGTACGCTTATCACGTACGAACGACAAGACGCAGAGACTTAAATATTTGCACAGTTACTAATTTATACCTGAGGAAGGTTTCAGGCTCGGTTTAATAGCGAACTGATAGATATTTACTTAATATAACGCGAAATGCGGAACAAAAATACTCTTTGAAAATTACATTTACTCTTGGAAAATGGTTTCATTGGTTCCATTGTTCCTTGAGGATTGATAATGATAAAAGGGTAGAGTATATTGGGATGGAAAGTTATCGGTGTATATAAAATTCTACGTGTGTGTGTGTGTGTGTGTGTGTGTGTGTGTGTGTTAATATTTCGCTCTGCAGCAAAACTACAGAACGCAAAGGAATGGTCTGTGTGTAATTGTTGTCCGAAGTCTCCCGCTGTACACCATAGCAGTTACATGCCGATAGCTATAAGGGGGAGGAAGATATGGTGGTTTAAAGTCGTCATGTTATTAAAAAATTCGGACTGAAGGCCAGCGATGACGTTTGCCACTCTATAGCAAGGAGGTTACAAACGTGCTGCCACAGACCATATCTCTGGTCTATGCGTGCTACAATGTCTTCATAAGGATAAGCATACGAATAAGGAAATATAAGAATAAAAAAGAATAAGGCAGTAAAAAAGAAATTTCTTTTAATACATCTCGCACATTACATCAAGTAATCGATCTGTGATGTTATTACAATCATTACTGTTGAATTTCGTATTTGGATTCTTCGAAACGAGTGCACCTTTATGTGTAATTTGATCTATACTACTTACTTTCCGGATAAACGGTAAGTGCATAGACTTCTGCAATGTGATAAGAATATTTTTCAGTTCCGCTTTATAAGCGACATTTCCTCAAAAATGAGTGAAATTAAATTAATTGTTATAATTCAATAAATATGAAGTTGTACGAATTTTATGTCATTTGTATTTTGATTACTATATTTCTTTGTTTGGAAATTGCACTTATAATTTTGTACATTATGCAAGACAGCGTTATTTCTTATATATTCTCCAAGAAATATAACATCATTTTAGAAACAAGAGAAATGCACACAGGGAGAGAAGGGTTGAGAGAAATACTAACTCAAGGCAGGAATAAATAAAAAAACACACTGAGAAACGCCGGGTTTTCAGCTAGTTTACTATATAATAATGTTCCATCTAAGTAATCCACTGTTCGCTTTGATTCTGATGCTAGATTTTTACGTGAAAAACTGAGAAAGTAAGCCCTTTTAGCAATATTGTCCTCTCGTTCGCACAAAACAACACGTTTATTTTGGCACTTTCTAAAACTAAATACCATAGACAAAACAAGTTTCCTTGCAAGCATTGAAACTCAGTTCTGTTCGACAAAACTTGTGCATTTTTCACAAAGTTCGTATTTCTTTATATTGTTCGTAATACCATTTAAATTTGTCTAATAATATATTTATACATACAATCGATCACATACTTATTGTGATGTTCTTGCTTCTTCTTCTTCGGCAGTAGAAACGTGAGTTCCACTCTGCTCAGCATCGTGGCCTTCCTTCAGTAATTTGGAAACCATTCTCTTGCCCAGCTGTACCATTCTGGCAGCATGTTCCGTCGCCTTCTGCACCGGCACGGTCAATCCCTTTTGTTTCTCGTCGTAATTTTTTTTTCCTTTATTGTAATTTTGAAGCCAACTGTGTGAAACAGTTGGCGGGCTGGCAGCAGTTGCGGTGGCTGCTCTTCAGCCATGTGACATACAGGTTAAGACAGAGAGTAAAAACAATATATAAAACAGAGGGTTAAAATTGCGGAATTTAATTGACACACTGAGTTTTTGATGGATTAAAACGTGCATGGACAAACGGGACAAACATATATCAGAGAACGAGAACAGACGAGTAGTAATAAAACACACATAGTCAGTAAAAACAGTTGGCCACGGCGAAGATTTAAAAGTACATTGCAGAAACACTAAGGACAAACACGAAGACAGTGGACGGCGCACAGAATAAAACTTGGGGACAGCGATCACGGAGGCACTGATTAAAAACACACGACACTGGATACACTGGCACTGTACACGTTGGTAAAAAGTCGAGACGCCCCCGCGGGGGATGGGGTGGGGGATGGAGGGGGGAGGGAGGACAGGGATGGGGGAAGATCGGGGGAGGGGAGGAGAGGAGGGAAGAGAGAAAGGAGGGGAGAGAAGGATTGACGAGGCTCTGGGCATGGGAGAGCGGTAGCCAAGCGGGTGGGAAGGAAAAGGGACGAGAGAGAGGGGAGGAGTGCTGATGCTACGGGGAAGGGATCAGAGTTGGTAGGAGGGGTAGATATCGGGACGAAGTTCGGTATCCGGTAGAGGAAGGGTGCGGAAATTGCCCTGGGAGAGGATACGGAGCGTATGTAGGTGAAGGCCGGGAGGAATGGTTTGGCGGAGGCGTGGCAGAGGCCCGGGATTGGTGAGAATAGGGTATACCAGAGGGTTTTGAGACTCGATTTTGCGGGTTGTGTAAAGGAATCGGAGATGTTCGAGGTGTTTTAGGAAAGGAGGGAAGGGGATTAGGTCATATTTCTCGTCGTACAAGTATTTAATTACGTTAATCGCAAGCCGCCGCGCCTGTCGACGAAGACACTTTCCAGACTCACCTTCCATTCTCGCACTTACAGGTAACAATGCGCACTAGTGTAACCGTAGTCCTGCTGTACCTCGTCACGTGACCAAGTTAGTTATTGCCGCTGCCGCGTTTCCACCACAGTCTAACATATACAGTCACGACACTCCCACAGGTTTTTGTTATACGATTGCGACAGCAGCGCTCCAAGCGGCCGGAAAGATACGTTTCTGAATACGATATGGGATCAGTGGGAATAATGGCGGGTATATTGATTTTAACATAGTTTTTATATTAGAGAGCGTATGTAGTGCCATACATATAAGTAATAATTTAAAAATAGCTCTCCATTTCACGTCGTTATGTTTCTTAAGACCTCTGACAAGGTACGAAACGGTACCTTACAGGACAGTTTCTTTACAATTATCTTGTAAAATACGGGCTTCAACTGAATAATTTTATTTTCTATTAAAAATAAAAAAAATGGCTCGGAAGCACCAGAAGACCTAACCTTTAGCAGAGAGACGTCGCTTTTCTACGCAGGAACGTTAAGATATCTTCCCAGCAAAATCGGTGTAACGTAGGAAATAACTACAGCATTTAACGTACCAAATCAGCTACCATTGTTATAGCTGAAGGAAAAACGTCAGAGAAGTGGCAATAAAACGACAAAAGCAATCAAACTGTTTTACAACAAATAACACCCCAATTTCATAACTGTTGCTACATATGAACCACAAACGGCAAGAATCATGAAAACGTTGGCTTTTTAAGCTAAAGTAATAACACTCAAAAGATTATGCACGTATGAAAAAGACGGGTGAGGTGTAAATATGTGCGTATAATTAGACTACACACCGAATTGATACACGTAAAAAAAAAAACTGCCTGTCGTAGTAAGAAAAAATCCATAATAGAAGTTCACTGTTTCCTTATTTATATATTCTTTCAGCGAAATAAGCTGCAAATACGCACATATTTGTAAGTATTTGTTCAAGATCAAGGTGTTCTTTATACCACTGAATCAGTTTTCGTTAATTGCGTACAAAAATAATTATAAACAAACATCAATATTCTGCTTCACCACCGCTTGGAGCTCTAGTGTCGCTGCAACTGTCAGTTGGTAACACCTGTATTCAAATGTTTGTTAAGCTTATGGGACTTAACTACGGGGTTATCAGTCCCTAAACTTACAAACTACTTATGAACTACTTACGAACTAGGACGGCACAAATATCCATGCCCGAGGGGGGATTCGAACCCCCGACCGTAGTGGCCGTGCTGACCGTGACTGGAGCGCCTCGGCCACCACGGCCACCGCGGCCGGCTGACTGTATATGTTAGACTGTGTTACCACTTCGCCTTGCCCAGTAATACCACAGTCTGACTGTGGTAACACGGTGCTGCTGCGCACGTGCAACTTACGGGTCACAAAGTGCAATCCGCAGCCGTCTTCGCTCATATGCAGTGCATGATTCTACCCACAGGGGTCGCCAGCGGTAAACGAGACTGGGTGAATTGCGCTCTTGCTAGTACCGCATAAAGCTGGAAGTGGAGTCGTCGCCGTTGATTATGTACTCGTGTCTAATAACAGATGTCGTTGCCCGTTGCACTTGCGGACCTCTGAACGTTCGAATGTTTGTGAATCTTGAAACTCGCC
Organism: Locusta migratoria; assembly: GCA_026315105.1. NCBI lineage: Eukaryota > Metazoa > Arthropoda > Insecta > Orthoptera > Acrididae > Locusta > Locusta migratoria. Next base: position 436,004,003 of record CM048747.1, read on the forward strand.
CGCTGTTCTTTTGACTGTTAACTAGCCGTGTTTGTGAAGTTAACAATTGACTGCTTGCTCACAAAATCTAATTACGGCGATATTTACAGAGCGGCGGAAGTATACAGTTCCCTTAATCAAAACTCTGATTCTATAAGTTACGCAACATATCTACCTTTACTGTAATCTTTTGAGGAAGCTACACCCAATTAAATAATGATCCGCAGTCATGAATCTAAATCAAAAATAAATGTTGGCAACGGAAACGCAACTGAAGGGTCCACGGGAAAAAGGGGGTAAGTCAGTTCTTCTCAATTTTTCAGGAGAGAAGATTTTAACACCAAACCTTATGTACCAAATGCAATTTTTAGCCAATTCTCTTGAAATTTATGTTTAGTGTAGCCTTACATATAGTTGTTAGATACCTCTACAAGGTTTTCCTGTAAATGTACTGTAACAAGCTAGAGAAAATATTATATCGAATGACGTCAATTTTTTGTAGGGAAAAAGGGGGTAAGTCATTATGAAACGGGAAATGTCAGTAAATCTCGCTAACAGAGGGATCAAGAATTGACACCAGAAAATAAAACAAAAAGGAAGCGATCTCGTTAGACCCTTTGTAGGCTACTGTTTCATCATACACGAAGAAATATGATTCATCGGTTGACAATATATGAATATTAAACATGCACAACGTTAACTGTCTCTTGTAGTACACGTCGTTAGTTTTGATGTTAGGGATAGGTAAGTTCTTCTGGAAATCCATAGTAATGATTTCACATTCTTTTGATGCCCTGCTGTTTGCTTTAGAACGTCTTTTACGAATATAAAACTTATTAGATTTTAATAAGTGAAATTTTTTCTGTGTTGACAGTTGCTAGATTTTTTTTTTCTTTTGCCCTCGGCTTTTCTGAACTATTTTCCGGATACGATTTCAAAGCATGTTCAACAGCTCGAATTTCGGGAGAATGCCTATCACAGTAACTACAAGCGTCCATTCTAGGGCATCCGAAACCGACGTTAAATTCTGTGTTGAAAACAATTCTGTATTTTTCGTACAAGACATTGTGTAGGGTGTGATTTTTTAAATAACTCATACATCTTACTGATGTTCAGATCCGGTGGTAGATACACTTTCTTAGAGGTTATCAACCTGTAATGGCTTCGTTAACCTTCAAATGAAGTAATGTGTTGGCGAACTGCCTCAAGTGCCTCTGATGTCACACAATGTTTCCGATTAGAGTGTTGGCCTCGACCATCCTTAGGATTCACACCTTTTTTTAGATAACGTTGTATTACTTCAATTTTTTATAGATATTCCATGAAAAGATGTAAAGGCTTTAGAACAAACATTTACTTCAGTGAGATAATTCTCCCTCTTCACTCTTACACGATATGAATAACTGTTGTCACGAAATTTAGCTTCATTTTCCGGTCGCCTTTGCAATATAATATTTACATTAATTAGGCCTGCCAAGGAAGCATTCGGCTCGTTCACAGTCATTTTGTTATAATTAGATATAATACACCCCCGTTCTGCGTCAGTAATACTCTGGAAACATTTCAATGTGGAACATTTACAATCTGGCCCTATTTCATGAGTGGATGATAAAAGTTTATTTCTCACGTTGGAAAGTCGACCTGTTCTCTTCCTTTTCTTCGTTCAATGTGACAGTTGACTGAAGGTGATACTTTCCTCATCTTCGTTTTTTATGTTCACTTCCACAGTTCAGTTAAAACGTAAAATAAACTAAAGAAATTCACACAACACACGAAGCACTATCTTAACCTGGCCAACAGCAGATGCTCAATACCTGGACTACGGAACTTAAACGACAGGTGCGATCAATTGACTAACCCCCGTTTTTCCTAGTTTCACATTGACTTACCTCCTTTTTCCCGTGGACGCTATATTTTAAACCGCTGTAACTTTGAGACTATCCCCCTTCTTTCCATGAAACAAAAACCGATAAAAGCAGCTTGTTGGAAGCTTTCTAAAGCTGTAATAACCTAAAATTTCATTTTTTTTTACTTACCCCCTTTTTCCCGTGGACCCATCAACTATTATCTGCTCCAGAAGGAAGCAGAGACACAAGATACATGAACAAATTACCCCACATTAATGCTAAATAAATGATAAGGGAAGAATTTAAATTAACACAAGGATTATAGTTTAACAAATTAATTTATTGTTCAAAACAAGAACAACAAGGGGGTAGGCCATTTTTTAAATACAATAAAAAAACACACCTTACAAAATATTCATAATTATCCACAATTACATGGCCCTAAAATTGCCCACCCGCAAAGTTGAGTACAGGTTAATTACGATCACGTTTCATAGGGGGGAACGGAGGAATTGCAGCACATTCACACACAGATTCATACGCCAAGCCATGCACCCAAGCACCCAACACCAATACACCAAGACAACAGCCAAGCAATGTGGAGAATGCAGATCAAAGGTTCACTCGCACACAATGAAATAGTAATTCGCTTCCATAATGTGTCAAGCTAGTGGTTTAGGCTCACGATAAACTATCAGAACAAACGGACTTGGTTTAAGACCATAAAGTGCGGTGTACAGACGGAAGTTAAAGTTTCCCTAGAACTTCTAACTATACATTAAGTCAAGATTTCATTAACCCATTACTGTCCAGAACTTTTTTTGGGAAAAATGTGTCATTTTGTTAGGATAGGTTCAATAAGATAAAAGAAGTGTGAACAATGCTGTAAATATAGTGCCATATCTTTGCTGTACTGAGACAAGAGCAGGAAGATATATCTACGTTCCTTTGTTTCCAAGGTGCAAAAGTTATAGAGCGCAACATGGTGCTCAAACGCACCACCAAGCGTGTGTGGGTTAAACAATATCTAAAATAGCACAGGGCTACAGAAGGTTAAAGTTGTTAGATCAATACAGCACTCTACTAAGTCGGAACACAAAATATGCATAAAGTTAACAAAATCAATTTCGAAGAGAATAAGATCGCGAAATATATCTTGTAACCATTCTTTCTGATCAGATGAATGATATCTATTAGATAAGCAAGGTTAAAGATTGCTACAGCACAATACAGAGTTCGGTCACAAAAATTCAGATAAGTGAAATAATTCTGTGTGTTCGTATTTCATGAAATAATTCTATTTCATGAAAATTAAAAACAGGATATACATTGTGCAACGGTTCTTTCTACACAGAGGAAAAAGATCTATTTAATGGTAATCACCACGACAGGGAACACGCTAATCGGCGCACACGTGGTCCGACAAGTACACAGATTACAAGTTAGAATGGACAATTTTCTGGGAAAATTATCATGCTACACTCACTAGGAAACACCTTATCAAATTAGCTATACAATTATTAACCACTCATGTGAACTGAATGATGGAAAAGCTGAAGGCTTAATCTGATATCGTCCATGTGTTCTGTCGACAAAATACGAACAGTATAGGCACCGCGAATCCCCGAAAATATTACAATTCAAGTACGATAAGAACACGAAAGACACTGAACATATTTAAACAGGCGAAGATATGATTTAAGAGTTATAAAGTGCGAGAACTATGCTAACAAAACACCATCAGGGCATCAGAATCAGATCCCAGCAAAAATCGACATAAAATTAGCAATCCTGTGCAAAATTAAGCAAAATCTCACTACATAGTGTAGCTGCTACACCCAGAATTAAACTCACGAAAAGGCATAAGTACGACTATGGAGCCTGAACTAAGTCGAGCCACGAGGCCACAGCAGAACCAAACCCAGAGGTACTTACCCTACCAGGAACCAAGAAGCGAATGAATAGCTCTCCTCACCGCTGCCTAGCCACCACCGAGGAGGGATAGTGGAGGGGAGCCCAGAGAGCGTCACTGTTCGTCAGGCAGGTAACCTGACCACCCCCCAGCCAAGGAGGTTAAGAGCATGCTACATTACGAATCTTTGCTAAGACTGGGTTCTGCTCAGCAGCTGGCAAACCTACTTCTCGCCCAGAGACCTTCAACGCCCAGAGTTTAAAAGCAACGACAACACAAAACAGACCAGGCGCGCCTAACACTTTCTAAACTTTCATACATACAAAGTTTCAATCATGCTGCGGAAGCCAGGGCCAGTGGGAGCACATCATTGTACACACTAATATACGTTTGGGGCCTCATGTACAACAAACACTTAGAATTTTACATACAGATAAAACTAAATCAATATATAATGCCTCGTATATCGCATATTGCGAGTGGAGTGTCTTGCTACACTATAAAAATGTCTGAAGCTCATCAATATTTGTTCATGGGGAGTCAGTTAAATGGAACACGTTATGTGGACGTGTTTCAAGCTTAAAGGTTTTAACTGTCAGGTCGTCAGTCTCTAAACTTACAAACTACTTATGAACTAGCTTATACTAAAGATGAAACAAACATCCACGACATTCCAACTCTCGAGGGGAAAGCACCTCGTGTATCTGAGCATAGTGCCTCAGAGCTCTCGGTCACTCTGCCATGGCTCTGGACCTCTGCACAATGTGCAGCGTTTGCCTGGCACTGACCTATATGTGTAACACAACTCACTGAGCATACACTACGGCGTGGCCTTCTACCACAGTTTGGACATGGCATCGTTTCCATGTCATTATCATCTATACAGCTGTATCACGAAACTGTTAGTAAAACAGCGTTGGTGTCCAGTTGTGCTTACAATTATAGTGTTTCTTGTGATGGGGGTTACATTAAATACTATTTATAATAGTATTTTTTTGTGAAAGATGTTACTATTTTTATACATGGCTAAAGTATGGCTACAGCCACGGGGTTTTATGTTCCTACCACGCGATTTTTTATATTGTCTACTGTTTCTCCAGTCTCTCAGTGTATATTGTGGAAAAGAATGCCTTACCATTCATGGGTCATGCATTACCCGCCACTTTGTAATCAATACAGCTTTGAGATACCCAGCGACCAACAGCAATAGAGACTATTATCCATCAGATATCTAATAACTTGCATTGGCAGAATCATGCAGGGCAGATACACGCTCCACAAAATAAACACCTTGTATTAATAAATAGGTTATATAAACAATAACTACAATTTCATTAAAATGGTAAGATTATTACAAATGTTGCCGAAAGGCAAAATACTTTTGTAAAGTACATTCAAGTAATTACTTGCAAGGAGGTAACAGGGTTATAGGATTTTATAATTTGTTTGTATTTATTGTATAAGAAGTTGAGAACTCAAATAACAATCAGCCAAAGCCATTCGACGCAACTCTCAAAAGTATTCGAGATAATCGACTTTGAAGTTTTCCAACTGCACTCAAGTAACAGTAATTAAAATGATTGTCGCATCTGTTGATTTAGCTTAGGTGGTAGCGTTTTAGCCTTACAATCATAGGTTTGGTATTTCGAATCTCGCTGTGACACTTGGTATACTTACACAATTTTAATATCTAATGGTAATTTGTAAGAAAAATTCAGATATTTTAGTTTATTCGTAATTTTCTACATTTTATAAAAGGTTAATAATGATGGTTTCAATTAAAAAAAAACAAAAAAGTGATTTTAGATAAAGAAAAGGTTTTCACGATAACCCTTGCATTAACGCAAGGGGCATTAAGCTACCTGCTCTCCCACCATATAATCCACCCAGCGAACTTAACGTGAAAATATCAGGACAGTGGGTGTCAGATGGATACACGTCAAATGGATAGCACCCGTTTCACAACTTCGAAAACTCAAAGACAGCGTGTGCACGAGGATCTCAACTAACATGCTTATTCGTGCAATTACCGGCCACATCTTAATTTAAAATAGGACGACCAACTATTATATTTTTACAGTTAACTTAGATATCTGCAGAGTGGTTGAGGCAGCTCCAGAGAATGAAAACGGATGAACGAAGAACAAAAAAAAAATCGCTAAGTCCATTTGATCAATAGATGTTGAACGTTCAGAAACAGACGATACACGCAGGAAGTGGCAATAGCACAACAGTGTGTCGATGGGGCCGAAGACACCATCATCGAAGTTACAGCATTGCCTTCGCGGCTCCACACAGCAAGGACCACTACGGCCCAAATTAACAGCCTCCTTCAAACTGTGCGGAATCCGCAAGCCCTTCTGAACAAGCGGGAGAGCCACGTTACACCGCAACTCGGCCTGGTATGCCCGCCGGCTTCCACGTGCCTCTTGAACAGAACGCGCCACCCGATCACGCGCTGTGCAGACGGCCCTCTCACCACAATGCCACTCCGAACGCTCCTCCTCCTCTATCCTCCCACCAAACTCAAAATCGACCACGGCCAGCACCGTCTGTATAGAAGGCCTCCGCGCTGGCGTGCCTCGTCACGCCGAGTAGGCCGCGGTCGCGTATCTCACTGGCTGGCAGATAGAGCGCAGCCCACCGCCTCACACCGGCCAGCCAGTGAGCTACACGATCGCGACCTACTCTGCGTGACGTGGCACGCCAGCGCGGAGGCCTTCTCTACAGACGGTGTTGCCACAGCCAAGGAGGCGGGACAGCACAAATAGCACACGACTGAGATGAAAATAATCACCATATCCGCTTCACCTTTGACATACACCGCAAACCAATAGCAACAGACACGATTATACAGCAAACATCTAATCACTCGCACTCAAAGAAACGCGCAGCGCTCAGATACATGCTCCGCAAACTAAAACTGCACAATTAGACACAGAAAACAACCGGAAATAAATTAATAATGTTCAAAAAATGTTCAAATGTTTGTAGAGCTTATGGGACTTAACTACGGGGTCATCAGTCCCTAAACTTACAAACTACTTATTAACTAGCTACTGCTAAGGCTAGCACAATTATCCATGCTCGAGGGGGGATTCGAACACCCAACCGTAGTGGCCATGCAAACCATGACGACGCGCCGCAGTCCCCTCGACCACCGCGGCCGGAAATAAATTAATACCATAGCTCAAATAGCTAGAAACAATGTGTACAAAGAAAACCTAGTACCAAAGCTGAAAATGTTTAGAAAAACTGATACGAACAAACACACAGCTACCACTAATACAAGGACAGAATACCAGACTTACGATCATACATGACGTAAGAGCAAGAATAAAATGAAAAAAAAGATAGAAAACAAAAGATGGTATAACCTTACAATAACATAAAACCACAAAGACACACAATATCCAACAGTTTTATAAAAACAACGTATCAAAGTAGCTCATCAAACTAACATTTCACTTCGGAAATATTCACCAAAAACAATAGAATAAACTGACTCACCCGTGAAGTTAGCGGAACTGATAACTATAGTCGTTTAGTCCCTTTAAAAATCAAATCATACAACCATCCGTGAAGTTAGCAATATGGCAACTGAAATGCAGTTTATGAGATGGGGTACACACAGTTCAAACAAAGAGCACTTTTCACACCACACAGAGCAAGGTGTAAACGCTTGGAAGTAAAGCACAAATCATTTCTTCTGCAGAACACTTATACCAAAACCAAAACAGAATCAGACCAAAAACACAGAATGAAAACCACAAGAATGAAGAACTACAACAAACACTTTATCACCCTACAAGGAAACTACCACATCTAAAAAGCTGCAAAAGAAAATAAACATCTCATAAATGAAAAGCCCAACCTGTCAAGGTAATTGACCACCTAACATTAAAATACAAATGGACACATCCCTACCATGATAATCACTACTTCCCACTCAGAAATTGAATCCACTACCCTCATCCCCATCCCCATCCTAACCCCATCACAGCCCCACTTAATATCTCGCAAATATGTTAGACATCCAATTCCTTAAATTATACTTACTGCCACACTCACTGATACAGACACAGGCCGTGCGGAATGGCCTCGTGATGGAGTGGCCGTTCCCGTCGGAAGTTCGAGACCTCCCTTGGCAATGGGCGTGTTTGTGTGTGTGTTGTCCTTTGAGTAAGTTAACTAGTTTGTAAGGCTATGATGTGATGTCGATTGTTGGCTGCTCCAATATTTGATTTCACACACACACACACACAATACACGTGCACACTCGCACGCCCGCATATGGGTACAAGAAAAATCATTACGGCAATAATCAAAACCTACACTCAAAATAGATGAGCGGACACTGTACTACTGTGATAAGTGGAAAACGCATAGAATGTAAGGCGAAGAGTAAACACTTAAAAGTAACGTGAAGTGCAAACTTGATTCAAGTACGAGAAAGTTACGTGAAGTGCAAACACCAATGACACAGCAATACAGCGATAAAAGTAGACAAACACTACCCAGTGTAATATTACAGACTTACACAAAAACGACGTGAAACTCAGCCAAAAAGAAAGCAGTAGAATCTAAAGACATCAGAACCGTAAGGTAATTATACACGAACTTTATAAAAACCTAAGAATGCACAACAAGTTAAAAGTGTTTCTAATCCATACTAACAAATAAATGAACAAACCTGTATTTTCATATCTGCAGTGGATACTTTGTAAATAAAAAGTGAAACGACTTAGATGTAAAAGTTGTCATTATTTGTAATCAGCGTCAGACGTAAAAACTGATACTAATAATATTAACAGCTGCTGCGGAAGATGGTGACTGCAACATCTGTGACAGTCGCAATCAGAAATCGATCGTGTGTAACCACTGTACTGGCCGCTATGTGGCATCCGCGGGTGCGAGCCCACTCGTCAGTAAGGCCGGTATTACACTATCAAATTATTGGACAAAGAAATATTGGACGGAGAGTAATGGGAATGTCGCCTCAGCTTAGATTTGGTCAAAGGAACCGCTAGTATTTTGTTTCTGCAGTGACAAATGTGATCGCTCGGAACGCTAGTAGTAGCACAGCCTCCTTGCCACTACCGGTGTTTGACCTTTATCTCCAGTAATATTATTTAGAGGGTAAGGTTTGATATAGCTTTCGTATTCGTAAACAAGGCTACTAGCTGAAAGTTTGTGTAGTGTGTTCCAGCAACAACAAAATTGATAGAAATGTATAAATCAGATGGGGCGTTGTGTTATATGCGACAATGCCAATTCACACTGTCCGTCATTTCCATTCGCTTAGTTCAATACCCTGCGGTGAAAGTGAGGTTATGATTTTAATCCGTGATAGAAAATGTCATAATATACTACTGGAACTGAAAAAGTAACACCCCAAAATCTTAGTTACAGCCAAATCCGATTTTATAATGTATGTTTTTGTTCAACTTAGTGTGCAAAGTACTAGAAACTGAAACAACATTCAAAACTTCGACATCTATTTGAAGGCAAAAATATATACAAATAAACACAACAAACAATGTTTGTAAAGGAATAAACAGAGCCTATTTACTTTATCAGTTATATTTTCCCCCTTGCATTGTTAATTACAGCATAAACACCTTAGATTTTGAAACTTCGTGGCAGATCAAAATTGTGTGCCGGAACCGGGACTCGAACCTGGGACCTTTACTTTTCGCGGGCAAGCGCACTACCGACTGTGCTATCCCGACACGACTCACGATGCCGCCTCACAACTTTACTTCCGCCAGTACCTCGCGGTTAGATTTTCCGCTTTGTCAGTGCTCACATTTTCCATTTAAAACTTTATTTAATGAAACTTGCTTTATCAGCTTACAATAGCATTCGTAAACACTGTTTGCGTCATCCTTTTCTGTTACCCTATTGCCATCGTTAAGAATGGAGAGCAACAAACTAAGTTGCACTGAATTACGATCCGGCTGTACTGCCGACGATATAAAAAAGAAAATCCTCCCATTCCCGTAACAAGTTTTATTGAACACTTATCTCGCCGTACATCCGCGGTTTCATCCAAGGACGTTTCTCTTATACTTTCCCTTCTTCTCTTCTAAATATAGACACAACGCAACTGTACTGTAAGCAACATCTGAGCATAATAACGCAATTTTCTAGCAACTTTGACAACATATAGGATGATAGTGTAATGTCCTCTTTAGCGTTTCATCCAATATGTTTGTCAAAGAATGGGGCCAATATTTCATATATATTTTTCATCCAATTCTTTGAGCAATAATTTTATACTCTCACTGAAGCGGCTTGACGATTCTCAGTTCTGGTCCACACGTAGAGGTTTTCGAGGTGTCCTTACCCCACTTATATTGTCTATATATTTGTGGTAATAGTGCACAGATAATGTATAGATCGGATGTATAGACCTCAATTACTTTCTGTTAGTCTAAGAGGCGGTCTGACCTTAAGTTGGACCTTATATGTCAGCAGCCTTTGGTCAAGACAGCTGCACTATAAGACAGGGCATCCCAAAGAGCTGTCCACCATTTCTTTCAAGGGGGTACGCGATCACCTTTCACCTACATTTGTAGAGGAATGAGTAACATTATTAACTGAAATAATCTGAATATTCCTCATTTGATAAGTACAGGGTGTCCAGAAAAGGGCTTCCTGATTTCAAAATTAAATATCTCGAAAACAAAGATCGATAGAGGAATGCAGTAAACGGTATGTTTATTGTGAAAGCTGTAAGAAGTTTATACAGCGGTTTGAAATAATAGTTACAAAAGCTACTAACAAATGGCACTGTACACTGTACAGCTCGTATCAGCATGCATAAGTGAAATAATCGTATGAAAACACTCTTTGCAAACAATCACATCACAATATTTTCAAAATGTTCGCCATTGGTTTTATGTCCCAAACTCGTCGCCACTTTTATGTCTCGATTCCGCCGGTTGTCGGAGGTGTCGGTGGCCGAGTAGAAAGAGCCCGACACAGGAATAAAGGATGCACGCTTGTGCAGGTACGGAGGTGACCAGCCAGTGGGACAGCAGAAACTGGAAACACTAGAGTAAATTAGAACGAAATATATATTTCATAGAGACTTAGTAATACTTAACTTTTACATAGTTCTTGACTGCAGAATGCTGATACCTAGATTAGATAGAGGCCTGCCTACTGTTGATTCCTAGTGCCTATCCGATAGCCAAGTCTTAACTGGTGCCTATCTCAGTCCCAAGTGTTAATTGGTTCCTATCTCATTCCCAAGTGAACGATGCAGTCCAGTGGTGGCCACGAGCAGAGTTGCAGTAGAGGGCGCTCGTGGCTGTCGTCATAATAACGCCGCGCGGTGCATGCATGGCGGCGCGCGGCGAAAGTACGTGGCGCGCACTTCATACTTGTGCGACACCACAATTGGCACTACAGAGGTGGCACAAACGAAGAATGAAATTCGCCATCACATTTCGTAGTGTCTCAACCGAAATGGATTCACATGCCACAGAGATCGCCGATTCGAGCTCGCCCAGCGTGGCGGGATTCTTAGGGTAGACCATGTCTTTCATGTGCCCACCCCCCCCCCCCCAAAAAAAAAAGTCACTGGGAGTCAAATCCGGCGAATATGGAAGCCAATCCATGCCTGTACCAGTAAATTTGGGATATTCCAAAGCAATGACTCGATTCCCGAAGTATTCTTCAAGAAAGCGAAACACTTGTTCGGTCCGATGTGGTCGGGCTCCATCTTGCATAAACACTTCAGTAGCTGGCGATCCTCTAACGCTTGCTCTGTGGCGACAAATTGTTCCAAAATTGCAACGTAACGTGCACTAGTGACCGTTTCTCGAACGAAAAAAGGGCCAATAATGCCTCTGCTGCATACTGCAACCCACACAGTAACTTTAGGAGAATACAGGAGTTTCGCATCACACCAATATGACTTTTCGGAACCCCAAAATGGCCAGTTCTGCTTATTCACGTATCCATTCAGGTGGAAGTGTGCTTCATCTGTAATTCCATACTAAATCTACTACACTGGGGTTAGTTATTAAAAAAAAAGCAAGAAGTATAAATCGTTTGCCACAGCATCCCCTAGACAGGAGATACAGACTGTCATGGAGCACCCCGAGGCCGACGGCGATAGTCACGGGCTGGCGCCCGACTCGTTTGGCTGAGAACTCCCTTCTTGATCCAAAAACCGGGGGTTTTAACGGCCGGTGTGGGTGCACCTCTTTTCCCCACTCTCCACCAGTTAACAATTTCCTATTGACCGCTGCTTGGTTCAACCAATCTAAATTGTGGCTTGCCCTCTCTCTGAGTCCTCTAGCGAACCACGTTTTAGCCCTGTCCTTTCTGTCATTCTCCGGGTGGGGAAGTGGCTTGTTTGTGCACTAACAAAATCCATACTTGGTAGCAACATTGTTCAGCTGAAAGTAAAACGTCACGACGCTACCCAATATGGGCAACAACAACAATGATTTGCGTCAGTTGGCCACGCCTTAGGCTCCGCCTTAGGCCACGCCTCAGGGGAGCTGCTAACTTGCAGTTTTTCTTCTTTACCCTCTCACTCTAGCCTCGTGAAACCACTGACATTTCTGTTCCCAAGTGACTGGTATCAACTTTGCTACGTACATTAAAACGTGCCTGTTGGCCACCAAGTACTAATGTAACGTCTTACAATAGCGCCTAGACGCTATATGAAGTTACGCCCATCTTCTCCGAAAGGTAACCTCCACCCTGGGACGGTGGCTGAGGGCATCAGCAGTTCGCTAGGAGATTTCTTTAGTGCCTACATCCCGTAAGATATACGTGTCTGTTTTAGCCTGTTATCTGCAATGGTCTCTATTTCTCAGCCTGGAGTGCGTCCCTGTGGCTCACACAGCCTCTCAACAATTCCAACAGTAAAATCAATATATGACACATTAAATCGTGCTTGAAAACTTCGCCTTGTTGCCGTACGACTCTCTTCTAACCTGTGGAACTCTAACACCAGAAAAACGAGTTGTTCAATGGAGTACATGGTTTTAATCTCTTCCTTCGATACACTAACCTACTTTCACGTTTCAATAGTGGAACTGATCGCTCTGGGCTTCGGATCACTATTTATACTAGGCATTACGTATGGCGATTACAGCGCCATCCGTTATCAGCTTTTGTAACTATTATTTCAAACTGCTGTATAAACTTCTTACAGCATTCACAATAAACATACCGTTTACTGCATTCCTCTAGCGATCTTTGTTTTCGAGATATTTAATTTTGAAATCAGGGCGTCCTTTTCTGGACACCCTGTACGTTTACATTTACAGTGGTTCGTGTACCAAGCACTGATTGCGAAATGATGACCAGTACTGAGTATATTCAGTCCCGCTGGGTGTGAGCTGGTGGGAGCTCAGTCGACCAAAATATATACATATAAACACAACAAACAACTTTTGTATATGAATAAACAAAGCCTATTTACTTTATCAGTTATGTCTTCCCTCTTGCATTGTTAATTACATCATAAACAACTTAGATTTTCCCCTTTGTCAGTGCTCACATTTTCCATTTAAAACTTTATTTAATGAAACTTCCTTTATCAGCTTACAATATCATGCGTAAACACTGTGGGAGATCAGTCGACCAATCAGAGCGCTCGGTGCCACATAAGCGGTCCGAGGCAACATTTAGTCTCAACTGTGTGTGTGTGTGTGTTTGTACAGCTTATGGGACTTAACTACGGGGTCATCAGTCCCTAAACTTACAAACTACTTATGAACTACTTACGAACTAGGACGTCACAAATATCCATGCCCGAGGGGGGATTCGAACCCCCGACCGTAGTGGCCTTGCTGACCGTGACTGGAGCGCCTCAGTCACCTCGGCCACCGCGGCCGGCTAGTCTCAACTGCCACCGTCTTTCATCTTTTGGTTCTTTACCAGTAAATTACTCCCGTCATGGATCGATTGTTGAAGATGGTATAACTGAAGAAGCGAGTAGTTTCTCCATCACCATCACAGCAAAGGAAGCTCACGGTGGAAATTAATGAGGAGGGAGGACGGCCAAATTAAGAGCAGTCACATGAAGCACCACGGCCGGATTTATTATGTGAAGACTCTGAAAGTGCTCCATTAGTCGCAGTACGCTGTGGAAATGTAATAACAGAGGAGCGTAAGTACACAAAGTTATTTAGAAATGGACTTTATCGAGACAGAGGAGGGTGAAGCTCAGTGTGTAATTGGCGCACGAGTCCTTTTCTAACAGTTCCATGGTTCCAGTTAAATTGCGCTGTCATTTGGAGGGTACTCACCCGCACTTCCAGACCAAAGACTTTAATTTTTTCACTAGGAAGGTCACTAAATTAGCTGCTTCTCAAAACTACATGAAAACTCATGCAGAACTATGAATTTTTTTAAATGCTTCCATCTTGGTAAGCTATCGAGTGTCAAAGGCAGGCATACCATTGCAAAAATTCTCCTAAAACTCTGTGATAACGATATTGTTTCCTGTATGCTAGACGAAATCGCAGAAAAACTTGTATCCCTTGTGCCGATATCAAATAATACTGTCAAGAGGCGCACTGTCGCCTTGTGAAATGACGTGAAATAATCTTTGGTCTGGCGCATCCAACTCATTTTCTCTCCAGACAGATGAATCTACCGAATTTATGGGATTAACGATTTTATTGGATTTTGTGGGATATGAATACTTAAGATGTGCAAATCACTACCACACCATACAACAGGTGCTGAAATATTTCTTTCATTGGAAGGTTTTTAAAGGTCAACGAAATTTTATGGTTTAATTGCATTGGTGTGTGCACAGATGGTGCAAACGCCATGGCGTGGCCAACACTCGATCATGAAAATAAAATAAAATCGAAGAACTGCCCCTGTGGACATTGCGCTCTCCACAAACATGTTTTGACTGTGAAGCGAAAGTCTGCTTCCTTCGGCAAGGTTTTAGACGAATCCGTCCAAATGATAAATTACATAAAATCACGGCCGTTGGAGTCAAGGTATGGTTAGTCTTCATCGTTCCCTACTCCTTCATATAGGTGCCTCTCACGTGTGAATGCACTATCTCTTGATTATATCAGTTACCTTCAGAAGTGGAAGCTTTCCCTTTGGGATACAATAACAAATTTATAGACCTGTTTAATGACTAAAATTGTTAGTGTATACTTGTTTATTTGACAGATATTTTCTCTAAAATGAATGAAATAAATTATTCGTTGCAAGAGAAAAGTATATCAACGACCACTGCCAATGAAGAAGTTCGAGCGTTCAAAAGGAAAATTATTGAGAGCGTCGAGAAGGGGAAAGTAGAGTGTTTTCCTTTTCACAAAGATATTATTAAATAAAAGACATCGGATTTTGGGAACTATCTGTTTAATCAAATTCTCAATCATTTTTCTCACGTTTTATATTTTGCACATGTTTTCGTAAAATGATGTGTATTTTATGGCGCCTTTAAGGCACTTTCAGCCTTAGTTGATTTTATACTACTAATTCTCAGCTGTTTCCAATAATTTTAACTTGTAATGTCCTTTTATCGATGTATATGGCACCAGTAATTATTATAATACCATAAGTCTATTACTCTGAAATCAACATTGCTTAATTTTGCTGTCACCAGTCAACAAGGCGGCTAAAAATACATCTATAGAAGCCACTAGGTACAACTACAGCTGCCACATGCTTTACTGGCGCACTGCAACCCCTATTCATCGGCGCTTCGTTTACGTCGGCTGCTATCTTCCTTGTACAGTAGGTATCGATACTTCATCGCCCTGGAAACCTGGCGACATCCAACGAATGTCCTCTTTGACCCAACGTATTTTATAAGCTTTCTGTACATGCCCATAGAGGGCAATGGCTGCACATACAGCCGATCCTAACCGTTAATTTTATTCAATGTTTCCTGTATATTGTTCATGTTATGATCATACCTTTTTATAAAGAATGAAAATAAAAGATTTTAAATGCATTTTATAGAAGATTTTACCTACAATGTGCAAATAATTTTAACCATTGTATTTTATTACATTAACACGTTGTCCTTAATATACTTAAGACTGGCTTACGTGACGAGCGGTGGGCGGAGCATCGTGTATTTAACTGAGAGACTAAGCTGTCCTCACCAGCAGTGGAGGCCAGCTCCGACCACCACCATTATCCCCCAACAAGGGTAAAAACATTTGTCATTTTCTTAGCTACTGTACTATTACATGTAGAATGTATTTATTGGTATCACTTAAGTCTGTCTCTGTTATATTACAGTGCCAAAGACCTGATGATGTTCCTGTACGACCGAAAACTGTTGCCAATAAAAAGTTCAGCAACTTGTGATCTAGATTGTAGTATTTTAATTAAATAAGAAAACAATGCCATGTATAATGAATCTTTCTTTACCATCGTAAATTAGTAAATACGACTACTGTTTTATTAAAATTGGTTAAATCGTACTTGAAAGAGTGAATCAGAGGGTTATGCTCAAACATGCTCTGACCTTTCCAACATACGACTCGAGAATATTGAGTTAACCTCTACGGTCGAAATACAAACGGAAATCAACGCTTAAATCATACTGTAATTCATCGCTTTCATGGGTTAAATGCAATTATCATCACACTTGGTTCATGAGCTGACGCGTTACAGGTTATAGGTTACACATTCACGACACATGCACTGCATAAATACAGCATACGATTCAAAAGTTCTGATATTTTTTTCTGCCTACATACATCCACCTATTGCTAAGTGCAGGTAGTTGCATCGTCCGAAAGAGGGTAGGTACAGCTCATTTCATAATCACTGGTAGTTTCCGAACTGGCTGAGCAGCTAAATATAAGTACCGTGACGATGTCTTCCAGAAAATCTTTATTACTCCACACTTCGTCAATTATTCGATTTCTCTGGATGACAATAGCCCTCCAGTTCACTTTGGTGATATTTTACAGGCCCTGAATAGTCTTTAGCTGCACCCACAAAAAAGTATTATTTTCACGAGAAATATTATTATTTCACTTCCTCCGAAATAAGTTCAGTTGCGTTAATGTGGCACCAATACGGTAGTACGTCCATATTTATAATTTTTTCTTATCTTATATATATATATATATATATATATATATATATATATATTTCCTTATAATTTTTAAATGGGTCTCCTACCACTCTTTCAACCCTGTCTATCAGGCATCATAACAAGCGAACAAAATAGATTCTTCTCGAACGCAATAACTACTCCATCGCGAATAGCGAAATTAAAATACCGTTTAATCGTATATTAATTTCTCCATGGTACTAAGAAGATTTCTTAGATCTGAATTCCGGTTGACAGCCGGAGTACAGCCACGGTAAGTACCTAAATGAAAAAGAATTATTTTGCCACCTTTGCTAATGGTGAAATGCTAAACATGTCTACACAGTACCTTCTCCTTTGTCGTCTCTTCAAACTGTTGTAATAGTAAAACCTGCACTAGTCAATGTTTTATGGGCCTAGAAAATCTCCTCCATGCAGTTTTCTTCTTCTGCGAACAATATTTTACTGCCTGAAACAATTCAGTGTTTTAAACCAAGATTCTGCATAATTAGCCGAAACAAAGATTTTGATGCATTTGTATATTAAAAGACCTCGTACAATTTCGCACAAAATCTCTGATTCAGGCCAGTTTTGTAGTGATAGTAACTATATCTTTGTCGTCGGAGTCTTTCGCGGTGGCATTCTTCAATGGAATCTCGATATACAAGTCACATCACGTCGAATAAAATTCCGAAGCTTTCGATAGCAAACGCCGCCATAGTCGTCAGGAGTAAAATCACCGGTGCTGGCACGGAGTCTTGCTAATTCAGTACAGTCGCAAAGCTACGTCCGGAAGTTTCTGGAGGGCCTAAGAGCGCGTGAGCGGAAGGCAAAGTGGGTAGTTCGTCTGGCCGCAGTACCGTGTGGCTTCACGTAGAGGTAATCGCTTTGTGTGTGACAGTGTCTAATCTAGTTAGGCTTTTCTAAACATTTGTGAGCTTTGCCGGGGTATCAAGGCAAGAGGAACCTTCTGAAGTTTTTTCTTTTCGTATTTTTCTTTACCAAAACGCGTTACAGTCGCTAATCTTCATCGCGTTAGCGGTTCACGCGACTACTTTGTAAACCGGTAAGAGGGGTCCTCCATTCTCTGTCTCCCTCTAGAATTATTACCACATACTGCACACGAGTTTTGGCGTTGTTCTTTAAACGTATTTCCTTGCCCGCTTTGGATTACGGGTGTGTTTAGATTCCTAATCGTGGTCTGCAAATTTTCTTCGCATTTCACAAGATAAGACGAAACCAAAAGCAAAACGCACGGAAACAATAATAACAAAACATGCTACTTACACAGCTGTAGCCAAACTGTCAAAGTGTACTGACGACCTCTTGTTGTACCATGCCAGTAGCAGACAGCTAGGGTGTGATGCTGATCATTATGATTGGAGAAAAGCAATTCCAACGCATGAACTGTAAACTAACAAGTAAATTTTATCAAGTAACAGTCGTGTTGAACAGCCGGAGCTAATCTAACAGCAAAGTACCTGAATATACTAGGAACTGGGACAAATGGGAACATCGTTTTTCCATATACCTCTAAACCACTGACTATTGATCCTTAGTTAATTTAGTTGAAAATAGCAGTTACATTAAGAAGTTATGAATTCCCATGGGTTTCGCGCTGAAATGCAACAGTTACTATGCGCATGACTGAAATGGTGACTTTTGCCTGAAAAAGGGGTGCGCCAGCCAAAGAGATTGGGAAGCAATATTTAAAGTCAATGTACTAACTGGTCTGTTGACCCAAGCACATTATTTCTTTGTAAAACTTACGCTGTGGGGTGACATATGTTATCAGTACTATTTTTTACTTCTATCCATTCTGATTTTGACCATTGCTTGTCTAAAGCAGTAATCCTAACATCGTAATTTTCTGTATAATTGTATACAGCCCGACAAATTGCTTTAAAATAATTATACTTCATCTAGATTTCAACATCTCTTTGGGTGTCTTCATCGGAAAATAAAATTACTGCATAGAAATGAATCACAAATAATATATTAAAAATATATGACATGATGTAATATATTTATAACAGAAAGTTAATTATGCGGCGCTAGCCAGGAGCGGCTACATGAAACATCTGTTTATCACAGACGCTTGCAGGCTTAATGCAAAACATTGTATGACCAATTAGTTAACAAATCCATATAAATGTCTCAGAGAGTTTTGTGATGTATATACGGTGTCCAATTTATCTAGACCACACAAAATACCGGGTGATCAAAAAGTCAGTATAAATTTGAAAAAATTAATAAATCACGGAATAATGTAGATAGGGAGGTAAAAATTGACACACATGCTTGGAATGACATGGGGTTTTCTTAGAATAAAAAAAAAAGGTTCAAAAAATATCTGAGAGATGGCGCTTCATCTGATAAGAAAAGCAATAATTTGCGTGACAAATTAAGACAAAGCAAAGATAATGTTCTTCTCAGGAAATGCTCAATATGTTCACTATCATTCCTCAACAATAACTGTTTTTCAAGCATCAACTTCGGAGGTGCGTTGGTAGGGCAAGCTGACGTCTCGCGCGCTAGTACTCCACAGACATAAGAAGGCAGACGCGCTCGCCAATGTGTAGTTATGATAACCACAAATATGTCTAGTCGCGGAAGCCCAGTGTCTGATTCTTTACAAGAACAGACGCTCTGCAGTGACGGAGATGGTCGTCCGCAATATCTAGTCTGTCCCGAAACTCTTGTTTCCGCAAAGAAAAAATCAATTTACAGCGTCATTACAATCATCTCACATCCCTACAATTTTTATGAGGAAGCAAATTTGTTCAGTATTTTGTATACTGTTTTCCTAAATTGAAAACTTCAGTATTTCTCTCATTTCTTGTAATAAATGTTGGGGTTGCTACGCAACAAATTGGTCTGTGAGTATGTAAGACAGGCGATGTCTGTTTAGTGTAGTTACTGGCAATTAAGGTGAAGTGTTACTCATTTTCATTAAGTAAGCTACTATGTCTAAACACAAATGTACTATTTTTTGAACTTAAATGGAAAACATTTTTCTCGAAGACGGAATTCATAGTATGAAGTTCATGTAAAATTCATATTGCCACATTTACGATTAATATGGTGAAACTGGGATGCGGTCCAGCGTTTATAAAAGTCAGTCCTAACCTGTCTTCTTTTGATACTCTAGCAACAAGTTCTAAAATCACTGCCTTGTTTATAAAAAATAAAATAAAAGAAAAAACAGATCGGAAAATTCCTTTTATCAAGTCTAGGGACTCATGCCCGTAGCAGTTTGATCCAATAGTTTTACAAACTTGTGAAATTCTAGTCATGAAATAAAATCTGTGATATTCGGGATCTCAGAGCTTTTACATTGACTACAATAATAATAGACATAATATTATCGGCGATGATAGAGGTCATGTCACGTGTCGCGCACTTTCATGGAGAAAAATGAAAGTCTCAGTTACAGCCATTTCAGAAACAGTTGTGCCCGTGGCGGGCATTTCAGTGCGGCTGCAGTTTCTGGTGACGTCACAGCTCATCTGTCTGCTTCACTTGCAAACACGCTCGTCGCCGCTGCAGCCGTGTGTCCCCTGTGACAACAGCTCATGGCCGAGAAGTGCTGAACCGCGAGCGCGTGAGCAGTGGGCAGCGGAGAGAGTTGGGTCTGATATTCTTACTTAAAATCGCGACGCCCTTCGTACATTAACAGTGTGTAATCATTAATTTTCTCCATTTAAATTCATCGCCGCTTATCAACCAAGTTATTTTACGCCTTCACCGTTGTTGAGTCTCATAACACCAAGGAACATCGCTAGGCACGAGGCCGGGAATAAACGGAGGATGGTCAGAAAAGTCCCGGTCAGCGCACTAACGACTTCGTCTTAACACTCAGTCGGACGTACACTTCGTTCTCCTCGATCACGCTCCTCAGTAAATTGTTGGGCCCGTCTTGTCAGCACTGAAGTACTCGTTGCATTTTTCTCCGAAAACCTCGCAAATTTGTTGACGAATGCCACTCGTTTTAATCTTCTGAGCGTTCAGGAAAGGAATCACAGATCTCAGTTCAAACGTATATCGGTAGTTAAAATTACTTAATGTATTGATTTCTGTATTTTGTACAAATTCAACTTTGAGATAGCAGATTCACATAAATACACAACACTGCGTTCCGGATCAGTGTCCAATTAATTGGTCAATTTTTTATTTTATTATTTTATTTATTTTTTTATTTTTGAAACCTGGTATCATAAATTTAAATCTTCCTCGAATATGCATTAAATAGGGTCTCAGACATGAAAAATGCTAAAATATTTTTTGTTTTGGCTTTAAAATAATTAGAATTCAGTAGTAAATGCATAGTGCAGCTGATCAGCTACGTACCCATTATCTCTCAAACTCATCAACATTTTACCACAAATTCATATGTAGCTGTTTGTATACATAGTGTTACATATGCTAGTAACTTGTTTTAGAGATTATAAATTGCAGAATGCTACGGAATGATTTCCACAGTTAGATGCATTGATTTACTCCTATCTTGTGCGTTTGTTTACATTTGTATTCCTCCTTGGCCATGTAAAAGTAGTCAATCACATTCTATTGTTCCATTATGAGTTAATTTCTGCAAAGATGAAAGGCATAATACTGACATTTACTACATCGGGTACGTCATGGAAGCACTTTATAGCTAGTTGCTAGTAGAGCATAATAATTTTAAGAATTTTTTTCAGTATTTTTCTCAGTATATACGCACTATACATTAATTATGGTAGTTTTTATAGCTTCAAATAAAATGTCATGCATTACAGGGTTAATTTAACCTCCCACCCCCTCCACCACCACCTCCCTTAGCCGGCTTCGATCACAGCAGTGTTGCGGTGAAAAATAGAAATGGAACATACTTTCGAGCTTCGAATCATGCAACGCTGCTCCAGCAGAAATGTGTTTATAGCATACACGGGTGAAGCAAAACTTTTTTGACGTGTGTATTTCGACGTTCGAGTGATTGTTTCGGTGTGGCACTCGGCACGCGTCCTTCGGCCGTCGAAAGCAATTATCGGAGGACTCTCGAGTGTTGACGCAGCCGCCGCGTCGTCGGCGCTGCGCGGTTGGCGGCCCTGCTGCGCGGGCAGGTGGTATGTGACGGGCCGGCAGACACTGCGGGCCCCACCCCCGCCCCCGCACTCCCGCTCCAACCCCCCACCCCCTACCCCCTCAGCTAGCGCAGTAATTACGGCCATTTGCACGCACTCTGCCCGCCCCCGGCCGAAATTACTCTGGAAAAACCTGCACCGCGCGCACCCGGAATTGTAAACTTTCCTGCTAAACGGTTTTCATTAATTACCATATTTACCATGCCCACCCGACACTGTGGCTTCCGGATTTCACAAAATACTTGAAAAATGTTTCAGCTTAAAGCGGCCGAAATGCCGGCAAACAGCGCGGCAATTCTTCGACAGCGAGTCCAGCGGTCAGACGTTTGTCACTTGGCACAGATCACTGTGAACATTACAAAAAAGGAGGGAAATTAGAGCTTAGCGTTCCTGCGAAAACGTGGTCATTAGAGACGGAGCACACGCTGTTTTGTGACCTCGTCGCCTTTTTATTAGTACCCGGCCCGTTCTAGTCGCTAGTAAAGGTACTGGTGCAGGTATCGAAGTATACTGTAACATCTACTCAGATTAATATTAAAAGTTTTTCTGACTGAAACTGATAATACTCAACTTAAGAACATAAGTCTGTTTCTTCTCTCTTCTTGCTTCCTGCGGCGTCGTCCGTATGATGCTAGCTGCGCTGTGACCTAGTTACTGCTAAGTTCATAGCCGCGTTTTTTACTTAGTACTGTCCTAGTTCTGTCGTCGTAGCTGCTTAGTAACTGCCTGAGTTCTGAATAGTAACTGCCGAGTTCTCACTAGTAACTGCCGGCCGTCCAGACGTATGTCGGCCTAGATATAGCCGCTTGTAGAGGGCGCGAATCTTCGGTTACTCCCTCCAGGATGCGCGGCGCTTGTGATTGGCTTTAGGGCGATCGCTGCCTTTTCTGCGATCGTTCTCTTATGTCTGGTATGTGGTGCTGACTTTACGCCACAACACTCAGACTGTTATTTTGCTGAAGATGGGGCACTAAGTCGGCTGTGCCCATCAAAGGAACCATACCGGCATTAGCCTGCAGCGATTGAGCGTTTTGTAAAATTTACAAATATTTTCTCTGTTCATTGAGCTGCTTCTTAGAATAATTAAATTCTACGCTTTCGTACAGTCCTCAATGTGTTGTTAACAGAGGTAGTTATTGTTCGTAATTTTTTCCTTCTCTGAAGACAACTCGAACATTGTTGAATACGTAAAACAGTGTTCTTGAACTCGTGGGTTGCGACTCACAGGGGGATCGCATAGTGTTCTTCAGAAGGTTCGCCACCACGGGAGGATGACGTTGCATCACAAAACAACCAGCCCATTTCATGCTTGGAAACTAGGGTTTCGTAGTAGAAATCATAGTCCTAAGAAAATTAAAACATATTTTGTATTAAAATTACGTATCGTAATTAGTTTTTTATCATTAAATACACCGTATTAACAATGAAGAAACGAAAAACCAGAAAACTATTTTCGGAAACTAATCGATAGTTAAAATAATATGTAGTCAGTTATTTTGAGATCTACTTCCTTACACATTCCCTCTACAGTAAGACCTTCCTTACCCAGGATAATTCGATTCTACGTCTTGCCTGCAATGCATAACACTCGTTTTGCAACAAATATTTTTCTGACAACAATTTATTTTTTCGTTACAGTTGCACTATTTTGGAGTTAGTGACTAGTTTCAGACTTAATCGTCCATTTTCAAACCGTTGCATCCACAGCATCACCTGTGGATGCGTCACCTGTTTTAACCGATATTAAATTTTAATGCAATCATTGACATGTATTAACAGTGGATAATGTACAAGATTTTATCAGTCATTTGCTTCATGCATTGTAATATTACGGTTGGAATAAGGCCAACGGTTTGAAAATTGACGAAACTAGTCACTAACTGCAAAATAATGAATCTGTAACGGAAAAAAAATTGTTTCCAAAATATCACCTGTTGCTGAGCCTGCACCATCTTTACGATGAATTTTCATAAATATTTTTCTGTCGGAATTAATCTGAAATTAGGAAAATGAGTTCCATTCCGAAAAATAAATTTTAAAAAAGTAATCTGATGATGTATCTGTATTTATTTTCCTTATAAGAAACTTGTATCAACAGAGGGGAACCAAAATTGTTGCAATTGAAACCACACACACAGTCGTTTTGCGGTTCGGCGAAGGGGGTCGCCAGAATATTTTTACTTGACAGCGAGTCGCATATTCAGAAAGGTTGGAAAAAACTGACCCAAAATGACTGGAGTCCCATGACAAATTAGATCAAATTCACGAAATAAAAGATTCCCATTTATTTGTGAAAGTGATTCGCGCTTAATCGCTAGAAGGACTGTAGGAAAAAAGACGATGATATCTAGAGACAATATTAAGCTTAATCTGGTAGTTTTCATGTGATGCTGTTTTCCTTGTACGTGAAATAAGTACTTGTGTTGCATCTAGAAACACATATTGGTGAGCGAACGAACGCCTAATGTAAATGCATCTTTAGAACTACAGTAGTTACATTATTTTTCTTAGGAAATGTAAGTTGCCGAAGTTTTAAATACCATATAGAGAAGGAAAGATCACCACTCTTAGTGGTTGATTAGCATAAATGTTTGTATCTTTAAGAGCAGCAATCGTGCTAACCTATTTGAACACATTTTTGTGTCGAAAATCTCTTTGCAGAAAATTTAATATAAATAATGACCAGAAAATGCAGTAGTAGGACATGTTCTTTCAAAACAAATACTTTATTAGCGGATATTTTCATGTTAAAGTTTTCCACTACCTTTTCAATGAACCCTTCGCCTTACTTGCTGATAGACCTGTGGCAATTCCCATTCATTGCAGTGTCTTGTTGTATCACACTGGACGCAATGTTAAAGGATACAATGAATTACGTTTCATGGAAGGAAGGAAGGAAGGAAGGAGGGAGGGAGGCTAGATTAGGGTTTACAAGTTCCCTCGATACTGGAGACGATCTATGTTTTATGCAGCGAACAACTTCGAAAATTTGTTGTCAGTTGCACTCCACGCCTCAATTTGCTACGTTGAATATGTCCTCCACGTACATGGTTCTCCTTGTCACGCTTTAATGCCGTTCCTCTAAGGCATACGTTGAGTTCCAGACCACTTCCCTTCTAGGTCTGCTTTTATTCACCATCAGTAGGAACAGGAAAAATATCTTAATTTTTAGATACAGGAGCAGTAAGTAATGTGAAACCTTTAGAAACAGAAGAGGTTATTTTTCTATAAGTGTGCAAGTAGTGGTTAATGCAGAGCTACTTATCACATACATTGTTGCAAGATGACTTGGTTGAGGACATGGCATTAACATATTCATGAATAGCAGGTTAAAGGTTTTGTGTCTCGTTTCTGCCGGTTGTCCTGGGTGTCGGTGGCCGAGTAGAGAGAGACACACAGGAAAATAGGATGCTCGCATGTGCGGGTACAGAGTCTGAGGTGACCAGCCATTGGGACAGCAGAAACTAGAAACACTGAGCAAGATTAGTACAAGATATATACTTCGAAAAAATAGTACAATACTTAACTTTGTTAACTGAAGACTAGTTGAATGCAGATACATAGTTTAACTAGGTAGAGGCCTGCCTACTGAGTCCTAGTGCCTGTCCTAATTCCAAGTGGCCGATGTAGTTCAGTGGTGGCCACGAGCGGGGTTTCAGCAGAGGGCGCTCGTGGCCGACGTCGTAAGAACGCCGCGCCGTGCTTGCATGGCGGCGCGCGGCGAAAGTACTTGTCGCGCACTTCAGACTTGTGCGACACCACAAATGGCATGCTTAGAAAGAGGAGACTATGGATATTAAGCGACAGTGCATGTACCTTGAAATCGTATTTAATGATACCACTCGATGCTTCCAGCAACAAAGCAGAGGGGCTATATAATCAATCACATATACGTATCAGAAATGTAATCTAAATTTGTTTCGGTGTTTGGAAGCGATGATTTCCAGTGTTGTCTCTAGGCTTGAGTTAAATTACAAACTACCGTGACTATAATTGTTGTTTATGCTGTATTGCACAATATAGCTCAGAAACAAGGAGAAGAGCCTCTGCAGAGAAAAATATCACGCCAGAAACGTAGGAGATACTTGCTGCAAGATCTGAAGAGGACATTCAGGGAGCTACAACAAGCGCTGTGCTGATTCAAGACTATTTCGCACAACTGTAAAAATCATATCTTTGTGCAACAGTAAGAAATGTAGGACGTCTGTAATCAAAACATTTTATTGAAAGATTTTGGATGCAATAATGTATTACATTTTTGAATACAACTTTAATTTACAAATCTTTGACTTCTTTGTAATTCTAGTTTAATGTTGAGCAGCTCCATTTTCGCTCATGTTCCAACCGTTTCACCTCATGCCTCTGTCTTACTCATTGACATCTTTCTCGTTAGCACTCATGCCTCGACTTAGCACGCATCTTCTTCTGCATCAAACTTATTTATGCTACCGGTATTTACTGTGTCTTATCATTATCTGTTTCCCTTTTTTAGTTCTAGATCTTCCCTCAGCCATGAGTTCAGGACTATTTAGGAGGAGTGTAGGTGGCCAATATGACCAAGTGAGTTCTGCGTTGATCCTTAGTCATTTCAATTAGTACTATTTCACTGTTCAGCTCAGTGAGGGCGCAGATTTCGGAAGATCCACTGTTTGTTTCTTTAAATCTCCGTATCTGAAATACAACAGAAGGTGACAGCTTACAGTAATTTTTAAAAGGCTGAGGTTTAATGTTTTAGTTCTTTGATGTGGCAGATGACGATGACAATACAAAATTATAACATTTACATAAATTTAATTGTGAGAACAAACTTATCCTGTCCAACAGCACTAGTTCTCATCAATCTCAATAACATGGCCACTGCAAGCAACGTAATCTCAATAGCGTTTCAACATTTTAGACTGTTTTTATTTTTTTATTTATTTTTTATTTATTTATTTATTTTATTTGGGAAGTTTGCTACCGCCTTCTGTTAAAAAAATCTTTTTTTTCTTCCGCTAAGTTCTTCTTTACCTTCATATTATCGTATTTGTCCTGTACATTTTTATAAATCTTATCGCATCGCTCAGAGCCTGAAATAATTCATCAAGTTCATCCTACGTTTTGTTTTACGGCTTCTACGTTACAGTGTCCGTTGTCTTGTTTTCTACGATGTCACGTTCTTCCTCTACAATTTTAAGGATAAGTTCTTCCTTCTTAGCAGAAAATCGCCTGCCCTATTCTCTGTTTACTAGCGGTACTCGCCATTGTATGAAACAGGCACTACCACGCACAACACGAACATGCGTGTAATTACTTCCACAACAGTGAAAACAATTCGTTATATCAAATAACTCACTACAACACACGATACGAACGTAAACAAAACAACTGACAGACGATAATATATTTGCCAGGAACATGTGTACTAACCACTGCCAGTAATACTTAACCTATACATGGTAAGAACCGAAGTGAGTTTACATTAACTTTACTCCGAGCGTGAAGTCTACTATAGGTTAATTTTTACCCTTACATTGCCGTACATTGTAAGAACGGGCCAAAAGCGATGTTCTTGCCCTCGCTGTATGTAGCTCAGTACTTCCCACAGAGAATCGCGGCAATCATTACGGAACATTGCAGGTGTTACGCAGTAGCAAAGGACTTGTTCAGAACAGTTGCAGATTCAGAATTGATAGACCTTGAAGTTATTATTGTGGTCTTCAGTCCGAGGACTGATTTTATGCAGCTCTATACGCTACCCTGCCCTGTGCAAGCCTCTTTATGTGACAATAAGAACGGCAACCTACATCCTTGTAAATCTCGTTCTGCGCCGCGGTGGAGTAGCCAAGCAGTCTGAAGCACCTCGCTGCGGAGCGCGCGATTGCTCGCCGTCGGAGGTTCGAGTCCTCCCTGGGGCATGGGTGTGTGTCTTGTCCTTAGGTTAGTTTACCTTAGTTTAAGTAGTTTGTAAGCTACGGACTGATGACCACGCAGTTTGGTCCGATAGATTTACAAACATTAGAGCTACCTTAACGTCTAGAAATCTGTCCCACCAAGCTAACTCTTCTCATAGTCAGGATATGCCCTTTTCTCCCCAATTATGCTGAGCACCTCCTCATTAGGTACGTGATCTCTAATCTTCATAATTCGTCTGTTGTATCTCATTTCAAAAGCTTATATAATCTTTTTCTCTGAACTCCTGATCGTCCACGTTTCACTTCCATACAAATCAGACAAATGCTTTCAGAAACGACTCCCTAACGTCTATACTTTTAAATCAATATTGGATGTCAACTAAATTTGCTTCTTCAGAAACGCTTTTCTTCCCATAGCCATTCTGCAGTTTATACCTTCTTTACCTTGGCCGTCAGAAATCATTTTACTACCCCAACAACAATACACCTACTACGTTTACTGACTCATTACCTAATCTAATTCTTTCAGCACCGCCTGATTTTCTGATACTACATTCCGTTATCCTTGTTTTACTCTTGTTAATCTTGATCTGATACCTCCCTTTCAAGCCACTGTCTATTCCATCCAACTGCCCTTCCAGGCCCTTCGTTGTCTGTCAGACTTACTAATACGGCAGCAAACCGCAAGGTTGAAAGACGTCGAGAAATTTATTTTGAATTTTTACTGGATTTTAATATTTTTTGTTTGGTTGAGTTCCAAGGGGAGACCAAACCAGTGAATCCTGCCTGTTTCTAAAGCGCTTCTGGGTAGTATTGCGGGGAGGGGGGGTTGGGGGGGGGAGAGGGGTATCGAGTCTCTGTGAGATGGGCCTTCGTGGAAGTGATCCATACAGACAGCTTCCGCTGCCTCACGCCACCCTCGAGAGCGTGTGTGATCCCGTTCTGCGATACCTGCATAGAGGCATCGCCACAGCGGATCAGATGCAAGGCATTGAGCTGGTGTTCTGTGGTGCCCACAGAAAAGTGCCGGGAACCGCTCGTAATCTATCAGATGCATCTCCCAAACTTTTATAAGAGGAGTATTCCGCTGGTAATCGCCGGCGTCGGTGCGTCGAATTTTGCGTCGATAGCGCCCTGGGAACGACAGAGTCAAGCCAGAGACGTACAGTTACTTCGGGTCAATGACCGGCCCGCGGAGGAATACTTTCCGCTCAAACGGCTATGTGGGCGTATCGCGCGGGAACTGCTGTCATTGGACTGCGCTGAGCAGGTGGACAGTTTTTAGTATCTATCTCGGTGCCGTGTCCGCGTATTGGAGGGAAATTGGCGCCTAGAGAGAGATTGGCTCTTGCTTTATAGTAAGGGTGTGGCTCGCGTTTTGCGAGCAGAGTGTGAAACTGCGCTCCAGAGAGGATTCTGTTTAAAGAAGACGACGAGTGTAATCGGATCGACTTAGGTGTTTGCTTAGGTATACTTTAGACTTTAGTTATTATTCACCTATTGCGACTTGTGGACCTTCGGATTCATATTTCATACACTGTCTGAAACTTGTATCTGTAGACCTGAGTTTCAGCGATATGTGAATAGACTCAGCCAGTCTGAATCAGCTGCACAGACATGCTGATAACGTTAACCCTGGTTCTGTTGTCTATTACGTACTCGACAATCTTGTGTCTAGTCCACAAAGTAAGTGTTGAAGAGACATAGCCGATCTTGTGGTTTCGTTCCATACTGTGTGCCTACCGTTAACACAGAGGGTGAGATAAGGCATTTTCGCTTCTGCCTCGTGAAGTTTTCTGGCGATCTGGCCGCAATTTGCAGGACTACAACGCAGTACCGCAGGGTCCCGATTGTAATGACGCCGACTCCAGCTGTATTTGGTTGAGTATCACTTGAAATGGCTTATCTAGGTGACAGAATTCTTCCTTTTTGATAGTATTCTAAACGTAATTTGTGTGGAAAACGCTCGTAATTTATAGCACGTCCCTTGGTCTCCTTCGTACCTTTCTCTTAATTTCCATGTTGCTAATGTACATATTTGGGACCTGCCAGTCATTTATTCGTGTGATATCTGCGTTTATTCGTGCACAGTAATCTGTAGAATGGCTTAACGTTATTGAAGTTCTAAGACCTCTTGCTGTTTTCTTAGTTAATGGATGTTATCATGCAGTTGATTTATGTGTAATAAAATAAGCATATTTTGAGCCGACCATGGATCTAAGTCAGTAGTTACATCCCCTATTGTCATCATCTCGGTGGGTATTTGTTTACCAAGAGACCACGTTTTAGAGCACATTCAGTAACTGTCTGTAGGGGTCTGCAAATCCATCCCCCCCCCCCGCCCCAAGACGTTGTGCTCTGTATTTCCTACATTTCTCCACCTCACAATTCACCCTACCTAATGCCCAATCCTCTGCAACTTTACAAGGTTTTTCTTTCTGCTTCCGGAACTTTCATGCCTATTCTAAATTTCTCCTTGCATTCGTACACAGATTGCTCAATACACATATTGAACAACTTTGGGAAACACTTACTCCCTCCACAACCACTTCGACCCATTATGCCCTTCGACTCTAATAACTGGTTTCTGGTTTTTGTACAAGTTGAATATAACTCTTCGCTCCCTATATCTTACCCCTGCTACCTCCAAAATTTGAAAGAATTGATTCCAGTCAATATTGTCAAAAGATTTCGGCAGTTCTACTAATACTAAAACCGTAGGTTTTACTTATCTTAACCTATATTGTAAGATAAGTCGTAATGTGAGTATTGTCTCGAGTTTTCCTACATTTCTCCTAAAGCCAAACTGATATTCCCCAAGATCTAATACTACCAGTTTTTCCATTCGTTTGTAAATAATTCGTAGTAGTATTTTGCAACCATGACTTCTTGTACTGATAGATCTGTAATTTTCACATTTGTTTGCTCTTGCTTTCTTGTGTTGTTGTGGTCTTCAGTTCGGAGACTGGTTTGATGCAGCTCTCCACAATACCCTATCCTGAGCAAGCCTCTTCATCTCCACATAAGAAAGACAACCTACATCTGTCTGAATCTGCTTACTGTATCCATCTCTTGGTCTTCCCCTGCGATTTCTTCCCCACACACTTCCCCCAACGCTAAATTCACAATTCCTTGATGTCTAAGAATGTGTCCTAACAACCTATCCCTTCTTTTAGTCAAGTTATGCCAGAAATTCCTTTTCTCTCCAATTCTGTTCAGTACCTCCTCATTAGTTACGCGATCCGGGCACCTAATCTTCAGCATTCTTCTGTAGCACCATATTTCAAAAGCCTCAATCCTCTTCTTGCCGCGTTGTTTATCGTCCATGTCTCACTCCCATACAAGGCAACACTCCATACAAATGCCTTCAGAAAGGTCTTCCTTAGGTTTAAATCAATATTCGATGTTAACAAATTTCTCTTTTTCAAGAACGCTTTTCTACCCATTGCCATTCTGCATTTTATATCCTCTGTACTGCGACCATCATTTGTTATTTTACTGCCCAAGTAACAAAACTCATCTACCTCCTTTATTGCTTCGTTTCCCAATCTAATTCCTTCAGCATCAGCTGATTTTCTTACCCTGCACTCCATTACCCTAGTTTTGCTCTTGTTAATGTTCATCTTATATGCACCTTTCAGCACACTGTCCATTCCGTTCAATTGCTTTTCCAGGTCCTTTGTTGTATCTGACAGAATTACTATGTCACCGGCAAAACGCAATGTTTTTAATTCTTCACCCTGACCTTTAATTTCTTTTCCAAATTTCTCCTTGCTTTCCTTTATAGCTTGCTCAATGTACAAATTGAACAACAATGGAGAAAGACTACAACCCTGTCTTACTCCCTTTCCAACCACTGCATTCCTTTCATGCCCTTCAACTCTGACAACCGTTGTCTGGTTTTTGTACAACTTGTAAATAACCTTACGCTCCCTATATTTTACTCCTGCTTGCTTCAGAACTTGAAAGAGTTTATTCCAATCAACAGTGTCAAAAGCCTTCTCCAAATCTACAAAAGCTGGAAATGTAGGTTTGCCTTTTCTTAATCTATCTTCTAGGATAAGCCGTAAAGTGAGTATTGCCTCCCGTGTTCCTACATTTCTCCTGAACCCAAACTGATCTTCCCCGAGGTCGGCTTCTACCAGCTTTTCCATCCATCTGTATATAATTCGTGTTAATATTTTGCAGCCATGACTTATTAAACTGATGGTTCTGTAGTTTTCACACCTGTCTGCACCTGCTTCCTTAGGGATGGGATTATAACATTTTTCTTAAAGTCTGAGGGTACTTCACCTGTCTCGTACATCTTACACACCAGGTGAAACAATTTTGTAATGGCTGGTTCTCCCAGAGACTTCAGTAGCTCTGAGAGAATATCATCTATTCCAGGGGCCTTGTTTCGACTTAGATCTTTCAGGGCTCTGTCAAATTCTTCTCTCAGTACAGTATCTCCTATTTCATCTTCATCTACATCCTCTTCCCTTCCTACAATATTGTCTCGAAGATCATTTCCTTTGTAGAGCCCCTCTATATACTCTTTCCACCTTTCAGCTTTCCCTTCTTTGCTGAGAACTGGTTTTCCATCAGTATCCTTGATATTCATAGAGCTGTTTTCCTTATCTCCAAATGTTTCTTTTATTTTCCTGTAGGCTGTATCTATTTTTCCCTTATTTATACATTCTTCTACATCCTTGCATTTGCCTTCTAGCCACTCCTGCTAAGCCATTTTTGCACTTCTTGTCAATCTCATTTCTTAGTCGTCTGTACTCCATTTTGCCTGTTTTATTTACTGCATTTTTATATTTTCTCCTTTCATCGATTAAATTTAGTATATCCAGTGATATCCAAGGATTTTTTGTAGGTCTTTCCTTCCTACCAATTTTGTCCTCTGCTACCTTCACTATTTCATCTCTTAATTTTACCCATTCCTCCTCTACTGTTTTATTTTCCCCAGTTTCTGTCAATTGTTGCTTAAATTTCCCTCTGAATTTCTTAAGAACCTCAGGTTCCTTCTATTTATCCAGGTCCCATTTCCTTATTTTCCTACCTTTTTGTAGTTTCTTTAGTTTCAGCCTACAGTCCATAACCAACAAGTTATGGTCAGTCTATATCTGCCCCTGGGTATGTCTTACACTGTAGAACCTGGTTCCGAAATCTATGTCTTACCATTATAAAATCTATCTGGTATCTTCCGGTGTCTCCTGGTCTCTTCCACGTATACAACCTTCTTTTGTGATTCTTGAACCAGGTGTTTGTTATAACTAAATTATGTTCTGTGCAAAATTCTACCAGGCGGTTTCCTGTTTCATTCCTTTTGCCCAGACCATATTCACCTACTATCTTCCCTTCCCTTCCTTGCCCTACTACCGAATTCCAGTCTCCCATAACAATTACGTTTTCCTCTCCCTTAATTGTCTGAATAATTTCCTTTAGCTCCTCATATATATCTTCGATTTCCTCATCATCGGCAGAGCTAGTTGGCATATAAACCTGTACTACTATTGTCGGTGTTGGCTTCGTATCTATCTTGACAATGATAATGCGATCACTGTGCTGGTCATAGTAGTTTACCCGCATTCCTATTTTCTTATTCATTATCAATCCTACTCCTGTGATACCCCCAATTGATTTTGTATTTATAATCCTGTACTCACCTGACCAGAAATCCTGTTCAACTTGCCACCGAACTTCACTAATCCCCACTATATCTAACTTCAACCTATCCATTTCCCTTTTTAATTTTCTAATTTTCCTACTCGATTAAGGGATCTAACATTCCACGCTCCGACCCGTAGAATGCCAGTATTGTATTTCCTGATGATCACATCCTCCTGAGTAGTCCCCGCCCGGAGATCCGAATGGGGGACTATTTTACCTCCGGAATATTTTACCCGAGAGGATGCCATCATCATATGTTCATACAGTAGAGCTGCATGTCCTCGGGAAAGGTAACGGCTGTAGTTTCCCCTTGCTTTCAGTCGTTCGCAGTAGCTGTGTGGCATATCCACATTAGCTGATGTTACAAGGCCAGCTCAGTCAATCATCCAGACTGTTGCCCCTGTAACTACTGAAAAGGCTGCTACCCCTCTTCAGGAACCACACGTTTGTCTGGCCTCTCCACAGATAACCCTCCGCTGTGGTTGCACCTACGGTACGGCTATCTGTATCGTTGAGGCACGCAAGCCACCCCATCTCGGCAATGTCTGTGGTTCATGGGAGTGGCTTGCTTTCTTAGGAATTGGAATTACTATATTATTCTTAAGGTCGCAGCGTATTTGCCCTGTCTCATATGTCTTGCATATGTCTTGCATACCAGACGGAACAATTTCTTCATGACGGCTCTCCTAACATCAGTAGTTCAGACAATATCATCTACTCCAGGGGCCTTGTATACTCAATCATTTAGTGCTCTGACAAATTCTTATTGCAGTGTAGTACTCCTATCTCATCTTCCTCTACCTCATCTTCCATTTCTTCAATACTGCCGTCAGGTTTATTTCCTCTGTACAGATCCTCTATATATTTCTTCCACTGTCACTTCCTTGCATAGTACTGGTTTTCCAGCCGGGTTCTTGATACTCACACTGTTGCCTTCTTTGTCACCAAATGTCTCTTATTTTCCTGTAGGTCGTATCTGTCTCTCCCGTAATTATACATTCTTCTACACACCTGCTTAATCACTCTGCACTTCCTGTCAACCTCATTTTTCAGACGTCTGTACTCCCTTTTGCCTGCTTCAAGTGCTGCATTTTCATATTTTCTCGTTTCATCAATTCAGTATATCCCGTGTTATCCTAGGTATTCTATTAGGCCTTGTCCTTCTGTTTACCGTATATGATCCTCTGCGCCCCCTCAATACAGTACCTCCCAGAGCTACCTGTCCTTGTTCTACTCTTTTACTTTCTCCTGTTTCAATTAATCCTTGTGTAATGCTCCCTCTGAAACTCCAAAACACCTCCGGTTCTTTCTACTTTTCCAGATTCCACCTACTTAATTTTCTACCTTAAGTTTTAATATACAGTTCATAGTCAATAAGGTCAATCCGATTCTGAATTTGTCTTATAGTTAAAACCTAGTTTCTAAACGTTTTCCTGATCATTATAAAATCAATCTGGCACCTCCCAGTGTCTCCTGGTGTCTTCCATGATGATTAAACCACGTGTTTGTGATTATTAAATTGTGCTCTGCATAAAATTCTACCAGGATAATTCCTTTTTCCCAGTCCACAGTCACTTAATAAATTACCTTCTCTTCCCTTTTCTACTACCGAGTTCCAGTCCCCCATCACAAGTTTTCCTCTCGTTTAACTGTCCCCTCGTACGCCGCGCGGGAATAGCCGAGCGCTTTGGAGCGCCACGTTGCAGATCGCGCGTCCTCCCGCGTCGGACGTTCGAATCCTCCCTCGGCCATGGATGTTTGTGTTGTCTTTAGTATAAGTTAGTTAATAAGTAGCTTGTAAGTTTAGGAACTGATGACCCGCAGTTAAGTCCCACAAGCTTTACTAAAATTTGAACATTTTGAATCTCCTCATACATATCTTCGATCTTGTCATTCTCGGCAGAGCTAGTTGGCTTATACACTTATAGTACTGTGTTCGGTGTTGGCTTTTTGTCTATCTTTGCTACGATAATATATTCACTATGCTGTTCATAGTAAATTACCCTCATGCTTATTCTCTTATTCATTATCAGGCGTTCTCTTGCAATACCATCAAATGATTTTGCATTTATAATCATGCGCTCACTTGACCAGAAATCCTGTCCGTCCTGCCGCCGTTCTTCACTAATCCCCACCATATATAATTTTAAACCATTAATTTCTCTTTTCAAAGTTTCTAAATTACCTACCTGATTCCATCCTTATGAACCACAGACATTGCCGAGGTCGGGTGGCTTGTGTGCCGAACGATACAGATAGGTGTACCGTGGGTGCAACAAAAGCGAAGGGGTATATGTGGAGAGGCCAGACAAACGCGCAGTTTCTGAAGAGGGGCAGCAGCTTTTTCAGTAGCTACAGGAGCAACAGTCTGGGTGATTGACTGAGCTGGCCTTGTAACATCAGCTAACATGCCTTCGCTATGCAATTACTTCAAACGGCCAAAAGCAAAGGGAAACTACTGTCGTTAATTTTCCTAAGGACAGCAGCTCTACTGCATGAATATATAATGATGGCATCCTCTCAGGTAAAATATTGCGGAGGTAAAATAGTTCCCCATTCGGATCTCTGGGAGGAGATTACTCAGGAGGATGTCATCATCACGTAAACATCGGTGCGTGAATTTCTATACCTCAATCAGGTAGGTAAGTTCGAAAATTTTTAAAGATAAATGGATATGTTAAAGTTAGATATGGTGGGTATTAGTGACATCCGGTGGTAGGATGAACAGGATTTTTGGTCAGGTGAGTACAGGGTTATAAAAACAAAATCAGTAGGTGGTGACGCAGGAGTGGGTCTGAAAATGACTAAGTAAATATAAATACGGGTACGTTAGTATGAACAGCATAGCAAACGCATTATCATGGCAAAGATAGACACGAAGCCAACACTGAATATATTAGCACAAGCTTACATGTCAACTAGCTTTGCCCATGATGAGGAAATTGAAGAACTGTATGAGGAGATAAAAGATTTTATGCAGAGCGTTATAGGAGAAGGAAACTTAATTGTGGGGACTGGAACTCAGTAGTAGGAAAGGGAAGAGAAGAAAATGTAGTAGGTGAATACGGAATGTGGAAAAGGAATGAAAGAGGAGATCGTCTGGAAGAATTTTGTGTAGAGTACAATCCATAGATATGAGGCTTTCACAAGACAAGGTAGTGTGGAGAGCTGCATCAAACCAGTCTGCGGACTGAAGACGACAACAACAACAACCTACCTGATTAATGGACAGAACATTCCACGCTCCGATCCGCAGAATGTCTGTTTTGTTTTTTGTTCATCCCTCCTAAGTATTCCCCACCGAAAGATCCGATTATTGGACTATTTTACCTGTGCAATATTATACCCATGAAGACACCATCACCAGTAGAACTGTATACCCTCAGGAAAATTAACGACTGCCGGCCGCGGTGGCCGAGGGGACTGAGGCGCTCCAGTCACGGTCTGCACGGCCATTACGGTCGGAGGTTCGAATCCCCCCTCGGGCATGGATATCTGTGCCGTCATTAGTGTAAGGTAGTTGATAGGTAGTTTGTAAGTTTAGGGACTGATGACCCCGTAGTTAAGTCCCATAAGCTGAAGAAACATTTGAACATTTGAAATTAACGACTGGAGTTAAGTTCGAATGTCGCGCTTATTAGGCAGTTGAGCTGATTACTGCGCTATCTGGACACAGTGATCACCACGACTGCACGGAATGCCCTAGCACGCCTCTCGACAGCCACAAATTTTTAACGTATCTACCTACTACAGACGTACTGCTCCTGCTGATTTCTAATCTCTCATCCTCTTTACTCACTGCATTTTGTCAATCACAGTACGAGTAAACCTTCGAGCCTGTTGTGCATCTGAACTGAAGAGACGGCTGCATTCATTGAAGAGAACCAAGATCAAGGTGTAAGGAATAAGTATTGGTAGCCGAAGCTAAGAGCCATGGATCCCAGATCCACAATGTTCTAGTATTCACTGTCCAGTGGGCTGTCTTAAAAGTCTTACTGGACAATTTATTCCAGCTTGTATTACGTGCAAGGATCAGTGCACGTCTCAATCCAAGACAGGAAGAGGTCTTTAACAGGGCTCAGAAAGAAATAAACAACTACTGCTGCAAGAAGAAAAAATACATAAAAAGTGCTGATACCTCACTGGGTAGAGAAGTATTGTGTTAGCAAGGCCTCATTAAAATAAAATGCCTTTCTACTGAAAGGTAAAATTTAATTTATTATCTTTAAGAAAAGTGGAAAACCACCCGCTCGATTAGGCGTGTGGTCAAACGCACCGCATTCTGGGACGAATAGGCGTATCGGTCCCGGTTGGAATCCGCCCTTCAGATTAACGGTTGGGGTCGAAGTGCCGGCCAGCCTGGATGTGGTTTTAGGCGGTGGTCAACATTCCCCTAGGTGAATACCGGACTGGTCTCCAAGTCCCGCCTCAGTTACACGATTCGCAAACATTTCTTAACACTTTCACACACATCTCACACTATACGCAGACATTTGGGGTACACATTTCCTCCTCGGGGGCACGGGGTGGCGGCAGGAAGGGCATCCTGTAAATATTAACCCATGCCAAATCCGCGTTTAACACAGCGCAAACCCTGCATGTGCGGGAGAATGGTCAATGAGGTAGTTGGATAGATAGAAGAAAAGTGGAAAACTAAAAACAAATGAAGTTGAAAAATAATTGAATGATATCGTTAGAAAAAGAAAAGAAAAAACGGATATGTTTCGACTGTCAACAACAATGTTTTGATATTCGAAACCCAAATAAAAATTAACAATACAATAAAAGAGGAAAAGTATCTGGTAGAGGGTGAGTCAGTTCACACCAACACTTGGATTTACAAGTGAAACATGAATTAACAAAGGCTGTGAGACTGTTATACTGATTACCACCACAAATACCATGTATTAAATTAATTAAAACGTGTTTCTATTCGTACATTTTAAAATGGCATGTAAAGTCAGAAATTCCTGATTCCTTACATATCCCTCTCCTTGCACGTAAATTTTTGCTGGAATTAGTTAATGTCGAAGAATCATTAACAAATTCAGCCAAAAATTTCCTGTGTTATCCTGTGTACCAATGAAGTTTTTTAAAAAAATGGTGGCTCTGCAGGTGGAAGAAATCTACTCGGCAAATTTCCGCTCACTGTGTCATCAGCTGCATCATCTGCAAATATGAATTTCTGTCATAAAAGTCTGCTCAAATCTGGAACTGAACTGGATCAGCCAGAAAATTCTTAATAATCTTCAGGAAGTCCAGAGCTGCTAACTTCCCTAGCCTAAATTTATGTGGCAGGGTGGACTCATTCAGAAGCCGCGGTGGAGTAACCAAGCGGTCTAAGGCGCCTCGCTGCGGAGCGCGCTGTTGCTCGCCGTTGGAGGTTCGAGTCCTCCCTGGGGCATGTGTGTGTGTGTGTGTGTGTGTGTGTGTGTGTGTGTGTGTGTGTGTGTGTGTGTGTGTTGTTCTTAGGGTAGTTTACCTAGGTTTAAGTAGTTTGTAAGCTACGGACTGATGACCTCGCAATTTGGTCCGATAGAATTACAAACATTTGAACTAATTTAGAAAATTAGCCAACGGTAATGCGTCCTCACTCTTGTCCGCAGACATTAACTAGATATTCTGGATGGGGCAAAATGTCCGCTGCTTGCTCCGTAAAACTGCAGCAACTGCAGGTGAAGCCAGCAATTCAACACTGGTCACTGCGCTCTTGTTGTTTTCTGCCACAAAGCAAACCACAGCAGACCGTCAAAATATTCATAGACACACTCGTGTGCCAACAAATGGAGTCTACATGTCTCGTTCTCGCAAAGAAAAGTGGAACGAAGAGGGTGAGCCATTGGGCTAGCCCCTCAGCCTGAAGCCACCCCACCTTCTTCCCATTGTTACTCTTAAGAACCTCCTCACTCCGCCTGCCAATGTGAGCGAGTGACCCAAGTAACATGTGATATTTCTCGAGCGCTCAATATGAAAACAGACCCGGCCAGTCACTTCTGCCTCGTGCCATGCTGATTAATGCTGGCAGCCTCGTAATGTGTAGTGTTCTTAGATACACTGACAATTACAGGTACAGCAAATACTGACTTTGATTACCAACACCAGTACCATGTTTGGGGTATCAGATTAATCTGACTAATGACGCAGATTAGCAACACCAATACCATGTGTGGGGGTATCAAATTAATCAGACTAACGATGCAGTTCTGTATGTACACATATAAATTTCATGTAAGGCATTAGAAATTCTTGACTCCTTACAATGTTTCTACATTTCATTCTGAATGCATTATTGTTAATTAGTTCAGTTTTGGGCCAACTGCCTATTTACATATAAGTTAACAACAATTAAGAAACAGTAAACGAAAACTACAGATTGAGATCGAACAAGCAAATATATGAACAGTTAGAAGATATGGATAAATACTATAAGGAAGACATAACAGACTCTAAGCCCACATGATTGGAATGATCCCTTGGAGAACAAATAAACATATCTTCTCCAGAATATATAACTTGAAAAGACAGATTGGTTATCCCATGAGGATACAGGAAGAACTAAGAACACTTGAAACCACAAATGAGGACATTCTTATAGAGATGGTTACAGATAACAACTCAACAGCATCAAAGTTCTAGTTGAAGAGAAAGTGAAACTTTGTAACAGAAATTGAACGGAGGAGAGACAAAGAGAACAATCGGAGAGATGAAAGCTTTTTGGAGGGGGCGAAAAGTGAGTGTATGGTGAGAGTGAAAACTACATTGATTCCTGCATGGTCCTTAGACGCCTGGTTCGAGAAGAAAAAAATAAATAAAATGTATAACAAATGTACCAATTTTCACAGTTACTCTGTAACTTGTCCCTTACTGAACACAATGTTCACTGTCGTAACTAAATACAGTAGCTTCTTGGGATTTTTCTATTACATTATACAAACTAATTGTCTGAAAAACGTTTAAAAGTTTATTTCTTTTTGGATATTGCGTCTTCCTTTCTGATTATTGCCGTAGCTTCCAGTGTCAGGCCGCAACCAGAGTAACGCCTTGGTTTCCTCTGCTCTGTCGAGTCCCATTTACCGCCGCTATAACAATACCTTGACAGCCGCCGCAGCTGCTGTTTGGCAGAAAATTTGGATCACGGAATTTTAACCCTGGTTAGTTGACACCAGTAGAAACCAAAATTACAAATGTTGTGTAGGTCGGAAAAGCACCATCTTTCTCTGATTGGCGGTGGTCAAGCGTTGTCCTGACCATCCTACAACTGGGCAATCTCGTGGCCAATTGGAGCACGTGGAGCCAGGTTTCCGAAGTTTAAAAATGGTATGTTTTCGCCCTATATAACACTGGTCATTTTGGTTCCTATTGGCATCAGCTATCCATGGTTAAATATTATGACATTCTGGGTGCAGTTTAGAAGTACGATAAAACCGGACAACGTTTGGAGTGCATTTAAAAGACGGCCGCACTGGAATGACCTTGCGTTCTGGAGTGTCACGTTGCGGTGAACGCGGTCCCTCCCACCAGAAGCTCGACTCCTCCCTCGGGTACGGGTGTTTGTGTCGCCCGTAGGATAAGTTAGTTTAAGTATTTTGTAAATCTGGGAATGTTGACCAGAGTAGTTTGGTCTCTTACGTCTACAAACATATGATCATTTGAAAGACCATAAAAAACGAGGTCAGCACTATAGGTGAGCCATTGGAAGTGCTTTATAGGGCTCCGAAAAGTTTCCCTTTAAACATTCTTAAATAACAAGAAATATATGCAGACAGCGGGGGGGGGGGGGGGAGTACTGAAATACCAAAATGATTTCATGCATAAGAATTTTTATGGAATATGTAAAGACAATCTACAATCATCGGACGTGCTAAACAGCAGCTGCGACGGGCAACGACGTACAGTATTGGTGACGGTAAGTGAACGGGACCTGGCAGATAGGAGGAAATCTCGGTGTTATGCTAGCTTTGGCCTGGCACAGCGAGACGCCATCCACATTCAGGAAGGAAGACGCAGTCATCCAAATAGAAATAAAGTTTTAAACGTATTTCATAGAATTTGTTACATTTATGTTCTAACTGTTTAAAAAAATTAAGAAGAACGGTAAAAATTTTAAAGGCAACACTTATAAAAATGAAACTTATATTGCAACCCACCGGTATGTTACTTGATTTAATTTATATTCATTAAATGTATACGTTAACCTTACCAACTATTTCAACATTAGATATCCTCCAATCAGACGAATGTATAATGTAATATAAATGTCCCAAATGCTACTGCATTTAGTTACGATAGTGAACATCGTCTTCAGTAAGAAACAAGTTACTCAGTAACTGTAAAAAAATTTATGTTTTTAATATTCTAATATTTTATAATTTAACCTGTTTCACAGTAACTTGATTTTTAACTGTTCTTAAGAGATCCGAAAATAGGAAGCTGGCCCGAAACCGGTGATTTAAGAAATATAAGCGATCTGAAGACTGAAGTGAATTATTTAAGTCAAAACTGGGTCGCGGTAAATCCCTTAGGACACATATGTCTAGTTTTTATTAGTAAATAATACGACTATTTTAAAAATATACTGAGAAACATTGTTCCAGATGTTCCTGTTAGTGTACATAAAGCGTAAGTCACTATTGCCACCAAGAATAACTCTGAATGTGTGATGGGAAGCGAAAAGTTTGTGGGACAAAAGGAACATGGGACAACCGGGGGCCAGAATTTGACGTTAAATAAATATAATGTAACCCTTACAGTAAGCCTTACATTACAATGATATATGAGCCTCATTTTGAGAGTGAGAGATTTTGTTTGTTTGAACCTGTAGGTAGTGTATTCATAGTAATTATGATCTTCTGATGACAATTAATTAATTATATTGATGCGTAATGTATGTATGCAATGTATTTGTAAACTTTCATAAAATGCATTTTTTATAAAAACCATCAGCTGTTTATTAAAAACCTTATTCATCTACCAGTTTCGGTCATGGGCCATCTTCAAGGATAAAAAGGTGTTAACACAGAATGGTAAAATGCATCAAATAAAATACATACAACTGAGATAAACAGGAGTCAGTATAACTAAAAGTGTAAAAAATTACTATGGTCATCTTAGATAAAATCTATCAGTCAAACATGACATAAAAGGTAGAAACTGGTAGGTGAATAAGGTTTTTAATAAACAGCTGATGGTTTTTATAAAAAATGCATTTTATGAAATATATTACGGCTGTTGACACTCGCCTCACTCGCAATTGTAAACATTTCATGTCATTTGTTTATTGTCTGTGCTGTATTTGTTTATGTATATTTTATTTCATTTATTTCCTGTATTTCGAATTCTTTTCTATTCACTGTAATTACTTGTTTGGTTTAATTTGTGTATGTTAAATATTTCACTGTGAAAAAGATCAAAAATCGATATAAAAATGGTAGTCGAAATGGCTTCTCTGGTCAGAGACTTTATTGAACAGCTGCGCTCGCCGGTGGGAGAGCAGGAAAGCAGCAGTATCTGCCACCCCGTGACGTAGATCAGACGTTCGTACGCGGTCCGCGGAGTGCTCAAACAAGATGTAACGAGGTGCTATCATATGTGGAAGTTATAATATGTTTAAAGTGCTACGAAATGAAAAGTATAAATGAAACCTGTGTTTAAGAGTAACCAAGTGAAGTAAAAAACAGACATTAATGAAATATT
Source organism: Locusta migratoria (assembly GCA_026315105.1). NCBI lineage: Eukaryota > Metazoa > Arthropoda > Insecta > Orthoptera > Acrididae > Locusta > Locusta migratoria. Next base: position 436,047,166 of record CM048747.1, read on the forward strand.
CATTAGTTCGTTCTGCTGAGGCAGAAATTCGTTACATGTCCGTTATCCGTCCAGACGTCCGAAACGCGGTACCGTCATGGCGGATGCTAACGGTCGCGACAAATTACGCGATTCGTGAATTATCTCGGCATACGGCCAGCAACTGCCAAAGGAGGAGCCACTACCATAACAATTTCTGTATGAATTCTTGTAACCACTATATTGTAATGGAACCATTGTCGAACTACAGAGAAGCACAACGCTGGTCTGATGACTAAGATGAGTTGAATGCAATTTGTGGTAATTTACTGTGAATGCATGGTTGAATTTGAATATATGAAAATTAGATTGTACTTTTACTTGCTTCTTTGAAACAAATAATTAACGAATCTTGTCCATTATGAAAATGCATGAATAACATTTTAATTAGAACATCTTGACAAAGAGAGAGATCACCTAGAATAGAGACAGTGATAGGTATTAGAATGAGTCTAGATCATAGACAGTTGCATGCCAGTGTTACGATACTGAACCAACCAATAATTAAAAAGAAAAAAAAAACAATTCTTGTGAAACTTAGGAAAAATTAAGAATAGCAATTGAATAGTAATTATTGCAGATTAATGAATAATTCTTCTATTTTTTTATAACTGAGTTCAACAATAATTACCACCGCCACATCTATTATATAAAGAACCAAACTCATACGGTTATCTATTGCATTTTATCAGCCAAGACTGATTTACGTAAATTTACTGTTTGCTTAAAAGCATTAATTTTTATCAAACACTGAAATCAGTGGTTGGACTGCACCCACTTGCCAACCACTTTTCACTGAATTTATTGCTGTTACTATTTCAAAATTGTTACTACCACCGGCGTACTAATTAAGTCGTACGCATTGCACATACGCGGTAGTTTATCTTCAGCTATCAGTGTGTGCACAGTCTCCGTTGGAGATTTTGTAAGGAAAGGAAAGGTGAGTGATCATTTGTAAAGTGTATCAGATAGGGCCATAGTTTTTGTTAATAACATTGTGTTGCTAATTGTTTCAAAATTTAATCACACCTCTTATTATTACAAATCCGTTTCTTCTATTTATTTTTCTTCCCTTACAATATATAATGGGATGGTTTAGTTTGGTACTTTGTTTGTGACAGCTCCTATCGAGACGAATCCAATGATGTGTAACAGTAACGTCTTTGAAGGTCAACGAAAGTCAAAAAGGTGGCATGAACGTCCATTTACAGGAGGTGCTCGAAGTGATGACCATTGGTATAAATGCAGTGCTGCATTCTTATTATCATGCATTGAGTGTATTCTGTATCACTTCGGCACTTATCCAACAAGCATATGCTGCGACAATTCTGACTCGAATATTCTTCAGAAGTAGTTGAAACTTCTTTATAAACAATCTCTTTTGCGAATTCCCACAAGAAAAATCCAGAGGCGTCAAGTCTAGCGAACGAGCCGGCCACGACACACCTCCTCCACTCCTAATCCGACGATTTGGGAATCGTCTCTGCAACTCATTTATAGCCATCCACGAAAAATATGCCGGACACCCATCGAGTTGATACTACAGTCTGTTCCTCGTTCCTAAATGTATTTCTTCCATTAACAGACCTAATATTTCTTGGCGGAATGTGGCGTACATCCTACCATCAAGATTTCCTTCGATGATGTAGGGGCCTATAATTCTGTCCTTCGGAATCCCACGTCATACATTCAACGACCATGGTCTGTGGTGTGCAACTTGCCACAGCCAACATGGATTTTCAGTTGTCTAATAATGAATGTTATACATATCAACATTTCAATGGATCGTGAACGTAGCCTCGTCACTGAATAAAATCAAATTGACCAATGTGTCATCCCTCTGAATCTGACGTTGAGCCTATCGGCAGAATTCCATGCGACGCATACAAGCCGTACCAGTTAATTCTTGGTGGAGACATATAGGAAGGATGATGTTTATGGCGACGCAGAACACGAACAACACTACTCTCTCTCGTGCCAGATTCCCTTACGATTTGACGTGAAGGATCTCGAACCACAGTGGCAAGACTACCAATTTTCGCTTCCTCGTTAGTAACTTTCCTTTGTCGATTTTTGTTTTCGATACGTTAAAGATCCAGTTATTCTCAATTTATCATACACATATTTAAATGTACGACGTGTAGGATGAGTACATTCAGGATATCTTTCAGCGTATTAGTCTCTAATAAGCTAAAAGTGTCTGAAAGAGAAAGCTGGCAATGCATTCATGAAATTTAACAAAGTGTTTACAAGCAGTGACTTGATCTCAGAATTAGAGTTATGTGTCGTCAGTAGTTTTGTATTGCGTGGAAAGTTGGAAGTTGAAAGTGAACACCATTAATAACTTTGAAGCAATGGAGATACATCGAATGATTCTTAAAACTTCATGGACAGAGAATAGTAAACAAGAGAGCAGCGGGAACAGCTAACTACAATAAAACGCAAGAAAACAACTTAATTTGGTTATATGATACGAAATGAAAGGTATTATCATTTAATCTGATAATCGAGGGGAAGATGGCAAACGAGGAAATGGTACGAGAAGGATGTCATGGTTACTCAACATCAAGCAGTGGACAGGAATAAGAAATACAGGGGACTAGATCCATGCTGGAAGATATAAGACTGGGCAAACGTCATCGCAATCATCCATTAGTGGATTTGCAACTGGAGAAGAAGAAATAGTCTCTAGCTCTCACTGAATTTCGTTCCAATTCTCCGCATATCGACTTGTTCTTCGAAGGAATACATCATTGCCGGCCGCGGTGGCCGAGGGGACTAAGGCGCTCTAGTCACGGTCTGCACGGCCACTACGGTCGGGGGTTCGAATCCCCCCTCGGGATGGATATTTGTGCCGTCCTAGTTCGTAAGTATTTCATAAGTAGTTTGTAAGTTTAGGGCCTGATGACCCCGTAGTTAAGTCCCATAGACTAGTCCCATTCGCTTGCTTAGAAGATACTAGTCTTGCCGTTCCTACTACTGTTGTACTGCACAACCGACGAATGGTATATGTCAACGGCACGTTAGATGGATACGCCGTACTCGGCGAATACTTGCAATTTGCACGATATACAAGAGAGAATTGTCAGACAATGTGCTTCGATGAGTGCCGAAGTGATACGGAATACCAGTCAATTTATGACAAGAATATTGCAGCACTGCATTGATACCAATGGCCGTCACTTCGAACACCTTCTGGAAATGGGTGTCCATGCCACGTTTTTGACCTTCGAAGACTTTACTGAGCCGCCATCAGAAAATAAGTACCAAACTATATCATCCTATATAAAAAACAAATTTGACCACATCTCTGAAGCGACCCCACTTAGCTACAAAAACCCAACGTCATATTCTGGCCCCGTTCTCCTATGCAGCTTTTGTCCCACAAACCTTTCAGCTCCTGTCATACTTTCCGAGTTATTCTTGGTGGCAATAGCTATTGACATACCCTGTATACTGTGTCTCTGGCAGGAATCAGTTATAAAATAAATTAAAAAATATTGGTAAATCATGGGAGTGAACTTATTTACTTATTGGTCCCTAGGGTTATAAACTACTTAAACTAACCTAAGGACAACACACACACACACACACACACACACATGTCCGAGGGAGGACTCGAACCTCCGACGACGAGCAACCGCGCGGTACGCAGCAATGCGCTTTAGAACGCTCGGCCACTCCACCGTGGTTGGAGTCAGTGAATTCTGTACTCTTGTACGTGTGCGATCGGTGCTTAAGGAAATGTTCAAATGTTTGTAAAGCTATGGGATCAACCTGCAGTGGTCATCAGTCCCTAGGCTTACAAACTACTTTAACTTACATTAAGGACAACGCACACACACACACACACACACACACACACACACACACACACATGACGTAGGATAGACTCGTCCCTTTGATGGGAACGCCCGTCCACTCCGTAGCGTGACCCCTTACACACGCGGGCATTCCACGCGGCGCTGCTGACATTCACATATATTGAGTGAGATTATTTGCTATATTAACTGCCATGACCACTTGTGTGATTTCCTGCCAGGAAGAACATATTACGCAGTAACTGACGAAAAGTCATCAGAAAAAAAGAAGTATTATCTGGTGTTCCCCGAGGAAGTGTTCCAGGGCCACTACTGTCCCCCTTATCTTTATAAACGATTTAGGAATCAACGTGAGCAGTTGTCTTAGACTGTTTGTAGATTATGCTGTCGTTTATCAGTAAAGTCGCCAGAAGATCAAAAACAGCTGCAAAATGATTTAGATAAGATATCTGCAAAAATTGGCAGTTGACGCTAAATAACGAATTACGTGAATTCATCCATAAGAGAAATCTGTTAAACGTCATTTACACGATAAATGAGTCAAGTCTAATGGCCGTAAATTCAACTACAGAGTTAGGATTTACAACCGCAAACAACCTCAGCTGAAACAACACACAGAAAATGTTGTAGGGAAGGCGAACCAAAAGCTATGTTTCATTAGCAAAACACTCAGCACACGCAACTTTTGTACTAAAGAAACTGCCTACATATGCGTCCCATTTTGGAATATAGCTGCCCATTGTGGAATCCCCACAAAGTGGGACTGACGGATGATACAGTGAAACTTCAGAGAAGGCAGCTCGTTTTGTATTAGCGCGGTATATGGGAGACAGTGTCACAGAAATGATGTACGAATTGGGGTGGAAATCATTAAAAATGGAGTTATTTCTTGTGGCGTGAATTATATGCGAAATCTCTTTCACGGACTTTGTAACGATACATTAATATTCTTTTTTATTGAAAATTATATCTACGACGCTTGTCGCAAGCATCCGTCCTCTCTGTCAATAAATCTCTGATTATCCTTGTTTCAATTAATACATTCAACTATTTCAAACGATCTGGAGAGAAAACGGAATCGCTTGTCGTCTTTCGTTTTTCTACCTTTATACTGAGCGGACGTATTTTACTCGACCTCCCGAACAATGTAAGTTTGAGCCCTGGTTAGCATCCTTTAAAGTAATAAACTTTAAATTTCATTTGGAATACCTATTTTATTTAAATAACGAAGCAATTCTTTTGTAATGATACTTTTTTTCTGGAGTTTATTGCTGGTGTTGTCACAAGATCAAAGTTGAAAACCGGAATTGAAATTTAACTAACCGTAAGATCAGCAATGAATATTAATTTTTGAAATGGTCAATACACTGAAAAGACCACAAAAGATTCCACCATCAGTTCTTAGTAGCAATGTAAGTTAAAAATTACGACAACACCAGAAAGCACCATTACATAAGAAAATAGCGGAATCGGTTACCTGGTATACATTCATTGGTGGAAGCCGTGACACTGCAGTTGAGCCTGTATGAATTGATTAATATCTTCATTCTCGTAAACTGATGCTTGGTTTCATGACTATTAATTATTAAAGTTTTAAGCACGTGTGAAATTATGATCATTATGGTTATCGAAAGTGAAAGCAATTATCGGACTTCGCTTTTAACAGTATGAAGATTTCCTGCAGGCATTGGATTCAATTTTTAATATAAAATGAGAGTAAATAAACTTTGCATCGAGAATGTTCTTTTGTCATCATGAAACAATAGGAAACAATGACCAAGCATCAATTTACTAATATTGCTGAAAATCAAGTCATAAATTAAATGAAAGATGGGGAGAAATAGTCATTATTTGAATAAAATAGGAATTCCAAATGAAATTTAAAGTTTATTACTTTAAAGGATGCTAACCAGGGCTCAAACTTACATAGTTCGGGAGGTCGAGTAAAATACGTCCGCTCAGTATAAAGGCAGAAAAACGAAAGACGACAAGCGATTCCGTTTTCTCTCCAGGTCATTTGAAACAGTTGAATGTATTAATTGAAACAAGGATAATCAGAGATTTATTGGCAGAGAGAACTGATGCTTGCGACAAGCGTCACATATATAATTTTCAATAAAAAAAAAAATTAATGTATCGCTACAACTTTCTCTTCCGAATGCGGCTTTGTTAACACCGACGCATATAGGGAGACATGATCATCTTAATAAAAAAGAGATCGGAAAATGAAAGTCTGGTATCCCGGAACGATATGTTTGAGAGCCCGCCAGACCACATGGACTACGACAGCAGCCGTTAGGCGGCGCGCACAACCTACTAGCGCTGCCATCTCCACTAGAGCGCTGCACGCCGTGGCGCGCCTACCGCGCCGGTCATCTGCGCAGAGAGCCGCAGTATATAGGGCCGGAGCCACAGCTCGCTCCTCAGTCTTGTGTTGACTGCGCTCCGTTTACTTTCGATATTCATTGGTTATCTGGCTTCGTACTCTGCTCTGTCACGGTTCCGATTTGGCTTTCGTTTGGATCATTGTTTTCGATTAGTTGTTATTGTCTCTCTGTGGTTTCGTGGAGTGATTCTCGTTAGCGGCGACGCTTGATCGGTCGGTCGTCGCCAGTCGCTCCCGACCCAGACGGGTCTTCGGTCACTATAATTGGCGACGAGGTAAAAGGTTCCATCACGTTTCATGGACGAACGACTTGTGCAACTCGTGGAGCAGGAACAACAACAGCTGCTCCTACAGCAACAGCAAACTGATTTGTTTCGACAGGAAATTCAACTGTTGGCGGAACGCTTACAGGTTCAGGGTTCCCAACCCGTCCAAGCGGTTGTCACGTCGTGGACGGATTTCCGCCCCCCTGCGTTTCCGCCCTTTAACGACGCCAAAGAGGATTGGGATACTTACTTACAGCGGCTGAAACAGCACTTTGCCGCCTTTCAGGTCTCTGATGACGCTCTCCAACGGTCACTTTTTCTTTCTTGGGCTTCTCCCGAGACGTTTTTCTTACTAAAGAAGTTGGTCCCCCTCTCCAATCCGGTGGCACTGACGTTCGAGGAGATGTGCGCATTGCTTTCGATTTATTATTCCCAACGATTTCACGTTGTCACATCGCGCCTCGAATTCCATCAGTATCACAAAAAGCCAGGTCAATCATATCGGCCATGGGTGACAGATTTGCAAGGACTGAGTCGGCGTTGCGAATTCATGTGCTCCAACCCGTCTTGTAAAACCTCCTATGCTGACTCTCTCATCCGTGATGTTGTCGTTCAGTTGGCTCCAGATCCAGAAGTGCGGACGGCGGCCCTCAAGCTGGAGGACATCCTGAAGATTGCACATTCTTTCGAGATTGCACAGGCGGCGAATGAGCGCCTCATGGCTCGTCCTCAGGTAGCAACTGTACAACCGCCGCCAAAGGAACGTAACGTTCGGAAGGTCTTGCCCCGTCGGCAGCGTCGTGATCCTTCCCTCTCTGACATGTCCATGGCCTCTGAACGACCGATCACTTCTCGTCGGCGTAGGCAACGTGGTTTACCGTCCTGTCCCGACTGTTTTACGGCGCACCAACGGGCGGACTGTCCATACCCACTGTAGTCGTTGTGGAAAAGATGGGCATCTCCATTCGGTTTGTCGGCAAACGGCAGGACAGTCTTCCCTGACTTCTTATTGGCGTCAGGGGACAGTTCATGAACTGCAGGCTACTGTTCCCCAGGGTGATTCTCCCGCTACCAAATTGTTTATTGATCTCAGAATAGCTAACCATGATGTCCGCTTCCAGGTGGACACAGGGGCGACAGTCTCCCTGGTGAACCTCGCGACATTTGCCCGTCTCGGCTACCCAGCATTGGACCCGCCCTCCCGCAGGTTGGTAGCATATGGTGACAGTGCGATTCCTCTGAAAGGTCAGTTTACCACTTTGGCAACTTACAAAACGGTTACACGTCCTGTAACCCTCTTTGTGGTCAATAGCCACTCAGCTGGAAACATTTTCGGCCTCGATGCGTTCTCATTGTTTGGGTTCTCCATCTCCGATGAGGTGCAGGTCATTTCTGACACAGTTCCTTTCCAGGAACTCGACGACCTTTGTGCCTCTTTTGCGTCTCTGTTCGAACCGAGTCCAGGGTGTGCAACCAATTTTGAGGCACATATTACTTTACGCCCAAATGCAGTGCCCCGTTTCTGCCGTGCACGCCCTCTTCCGGTCTCCCTACGGATGGCGGTAAAGCTGGAAGTCGACCGTCTGCACGCCGCAGGAGTCATCGAACCTGTCAAAACGAGTGTCTGGGCCATACCACTGGTAGTGGTCCTCAAGCCTAATGGCGCCCTCCGCCTTTGTGGCGATTTTAAATCCACCATCAGTGCCCAGGCACAGGTCGAAACCTACCCAATTCCACGGCAAGAGGACCTCCTCACGAAGCTTGTTGGCGGCGAATACTTTTCTAAGATAGACCTGGATGACGCCTATTTGCAAATCCCGCTCGATGAGGAATCTCAATGAATCGTGGTCATCAATACCCCTTTTGGTCTTTACAAATACAAACGTTTACCTTTTGGGATTTCTTCGGCTCCAGCCATCTTCCAGAGGTATCTCGAACAATTAACCATGCCTATACCCGGTTGTGCCAACTATCTTGATGATGTCATCGTTACTGGGGCTACACTCCAAGAGCACTTGCATTACCTCCGCACTCTCTTCACCACATTGCGGGATGCCGGGCTCAGGTGCCACCTCCATAAATGCCAGTTTTTCCAGGAACGGGTCGAATATCTTGGCTACTTGCTCTCCAAAGACGGAATCCAGCCCACAGATCGCAATGTATCGGTGGTCGATGCTTTACCACGCCCTCAAAACCTACAGGAGTTACAGGCGTTTTTGGGAAAGGTGAACTATTATGCAAAGTTCCTCCCACAAGCGGCCCACATTATGCACCCCCTCAACTGTCTCCGGAAGAAAGGTGTGCAATTCCGGTGGTCAGATGCTTGTGAGCATTCCTTTCAGCTGCTAAAGCGCCTGTTGCGTTCGGCACCCTGCCTTACGCCCTTTTCTCCATCACGTCCCCTTTTTCTGGCAGCGGACGCATCTCCATATGGCATTGGAGAGGTGTTGGCACACCGCAATGATGATGGTACTGAACAACCGATAGCCTATGCGTCTAAGACCCTGACGCCTGCTCAAAAGAACTACTCTCAGATAGAAAAGGAGGCGTTGCCGATCGTCTGTGCTGTTAAGAAATTCCATGTGTATCTTTTTGGGGCCAAGTTTACCTTCATTACTGACCACAAACCATTGGTCGCTCTATTTGGGCCACACTCTCGGCTCCCGCGTTGGGCTCTATTTCTTAGTTCCTACAATTACACCATTAAGTACAAGCCTACTACACAAGACGCCAATGCAGACGCTCTTTCTTGTCTGCCTTCAGGACGTGATCCAGCATTTGACCGACATGAAGACTCCTGTTTCCACATTGATCTGGAATGGCAAAATACCTTAGATGGGTTCCCTATCACAGCCACGCACATTGCTGCAGACACACGCCAGGACCCCTCTTTCGATGGGTCATCCATCATGTACTTCATGGGTGGTCCACTTACTTCCCGAAGTCGACAGCCTCCCAGCTACGTGCCTGGTCCCATCTCTCTCGTCGATTGCCTGTCATTGATGGTGTTCTCCTCCTCGATGCTGAGGGCGATACCCACCAGGTGGTTATCCCACCTGCTTTACGTTCTCAGGTTCTGGATCTTCTCCATCGGGGACAGTGGGGTATGTCACGTTAGAAATCCCTGGACAGGAGACACGTTTATTGGCCAGGTCTGAACAAAGACGTGGAGGCCATCGTCCGCAATTGCTCCACTTGTGCTAAGCACCAGGCTGCTCCGGCCCAATCTTTCTCTCCCTGGCCTGCTCCACGTCGCCCTTGGGACCGCATCCATCTTGACTTCGCGGGCCCCTTTCTGGGATCTATGTGGCTTATTGTCATTGATGCCTATTCCCACTACCCCTATGTAGTCATCATGGCGTCCACCACCACGACTGCCACATTCAATGCCCTCACACAAATTCTTGCTATCGAGGGTCTTCCCCGTACCATCGTCTCTGACAATGGGCCCCAGTTTACGGCGACAGCCTTTGAGCAGTTTTGTGATGCAAATGGCATCAGACACCTGTTTAGTCCGCCATTCCACTCAGCATCTAATGGTGATGCTGAGCGGATGGTGCGGACGTTTAAACAACAAATGCTGAAATCTGTGGGCACCTCCACCACCACCACATTAATCCTGAGTAACTACAGGACTACCCCTATCCAGGATCGTAGCCCGGCAGAACTCCTCCATGGCCGCCAGCCACACACCCTTCTCCATCTCTTGGCCCCACTACCCTCGGAACCAAGGACCCGGTACACTGGGCAATATGCACCAGGTTCCACTGTGTGGGCCCATTCCTATGGTACAAAGGCCTCATGGGTGCCGGCTACCGTAGTGGCCACTCACGGGCGACGCCTCCTCTCTGTCAACACTCAGAGGGGTTTGGAGCGCCGACATACTAACCAATTTCGCCCTCGTTTCCCTGCCTCATCCCAACTAGTAGCACAGCCAGACTCGGAGCCCCTGCTATCGCCAATTCCTCGATCACACGGCTACAATCTGCGCTCTCGGGCATTTTCCACGGCTCCAGTCGATGCAGACACAGAGATGGCACACTCTCAGCCGCAACGGTGCTCACAAGGCAGATCACCCTCTGACACACCTCAACCACCGGGGCCCCATGTGCACCTCGGGGCGGCATTGTCAACCCCAAGGGACATGGGCATGGAAGTAGAGAGATCGGCTTCACATTCACCATCTCGGCAATCGCCTTCCACACCACCACATCCTTGTGCCTCTACGGAGGCCCCACATCCGTATCTTGACTTAGTGGGCTCTTCACCCGTGACACCACTCGTGCCATCGGTCCACCTTCCAAAGCACCGTCCTGGGCGCTTCCGTCCCTATGCGCCCATTTCAGGGGGGAGGGATCTGGTATCCCGGAACGATATGTTTGAGAGCCCGCCAGACTACATGACTACGACAGCAGCCGTTAGGCGGCGCGCACAACCTACTAGCGCTGCCATCGCCACTAGAGCGCTGCACGCCGTGGCGGGCCTACCGCGCCGGTCATCTGCGAAGAGAGCCGCACTATATAGGGCCGGAGCACAGCTCGCTCCTCAATCTTGTGTTGACTGCGCTCCGTTTACTTTCGATATTCATTGGTTATCTGGCTTCGTACTCTTCTCTGTCACGGTTCCGATTTGGCTTTCGTTTGGATCTTTGTTTTCGATTAGTTGTTATTGTCGTCTCTGTGGTTTCGTGGAGTGATTCTCGTTAGCGGCGACGCTTGATTGATCGGTCGGTCGTCGCTAGTCTGGTCTTCGGTCACTATAGAAAGATTCAGGTGTTCCTTTATCCCGTGTGCTATTAGAGAACTTATATGAACTTAAATGTGATTTTCAGATTATTTATGTAGATGTAGATGACCAGTTTCAGCAGAACTATCAACCATCCTTAGACGCTTCCACTTCAAAAACCTAGGTGTCATCGACGTCTTTGAAACTGGAATGTGGGCAAATTATAAAATATGTGACGACTCAGTATGGTAACGTATTTTATACCTCGAGCTCATTCATTTCCACTGCAGCATAATCGTATTCCAACGACGATGATGACAACTAGTTTTATGAAGTGAGAGCTTATCAGGATGGTAGCTAGTTCTGCTGGCACTGGGCTCTTGCTTTCGATGCAAGCTATGCCATAGTCATCAGGAGTAAAATCACTGACTGCTGGTGTTGGCAAGGCGTCCTGCTTATTAGAGAGCCTGTAGGAAGAGAGTGGCCAACCGGTCGGTGTCCGCCATGTTTTTACCAGACTGCGCACGGCCCTACAGAAGTGCAGCCACTTGAAGATTGAAATAAAGCATCAGTTCCAGCCATGAGACCGAAGCGCATCATCTAGCTTACTAATCAGCACGTGGTTCAAGAAATGCCATTCACCTATGTTCCTAAAGGTCTAATGAATTTGTAAGCAAGTAAGTCTCGTGAAACAGTTTCTATGATTGTCGGTTGTTAATACATTTTACGATTCTCTGACAATTTAGACAGTTGGCAGTTAATTAATAAGAAAGAGAGTTTATTTCATGTTATGTATCTAGAAGAAAATAATTCTATTACAGAATTTTCTGTCTGCATACCATCGCTGAAATCACTACAGTATTATCGCTTTTGCCGGCCTCGGTGGCCGAGGGGAATTCGGCGCGCCAGTCATGGTCTGCACGGCCACTACGGTCGGGGGTTCGAATCCCCCCTCGGTCATGGATATTTGTGCCGTCCTTAGTATTAGCTAGTTTGTAAGCAGTTTGTAAGTTTAGGGACTGATGACCCCGTTGTTAAGTCCCATAAGCTATACAAACATTTGAACATGAAAACATTATTTTCGCTGTCCGCCCTGATATCATGCATTTTAAGTGTTCTGTCGATCTTCCTGAACTAGGAAATACCAAACACGTCTTCTCTAGATACTTTTAGGATCACTGCATCACAGAAAAAGGGAAAAATACCAATACTATCTCTAGTGAAACAGCAGACACAGACTCAAAACAGGTAACTGAATATCTGCAATGAGCCAATAGTCCCGCCCCGTCACATCCCGTAACTAATTATAGGACTGTGAATAGCTAGTAATACCAGCCGAGGGGGAGGTACCGTAGCCATGTAAAACGTACGTTGTATCACGACATGTAAAAAAACAGAACCATAAACTTACAAGAAGCTAGAAAATGCTGTTTTTAAAAAATTACGACTTACCGTATTGGAACTCGCGACCTCTTGCTTTCTTTGGGGGAGGGCGAGGGGAGGGGGAGCAGAAAAAATTTACTTCACATGGGCAGGAATAATTCGTTGGCTTCCATAAGTCGCCAATACGGATTCCGCTTTCGCAATTAACTTTCACCGCACACTATTCCAGTATTTCCTCATTCCTTGCGAACACGAGCATCAAATGACAATCTTTACTTCGGTTTGTACAGACAACAGAAGAACAACGAGGCATTTCTCTTGACTGCTCTTAATGATTATTTAATACACATTATTAATTACACTCAGTAAATCACTTTAAACCAACATTTAATCTTAAAAATTGCCGCGAAGTGCTAAGGTTATCGTCAACGACCATGGAACAACAAGTTAATTTACGTAGGCCTATACAGAACCAACAAAAGACGTGCAAAAGTGGAGCAGTGCCTGCCGTAATGCAATCTGGGCGTAAATGTGCTGTGGAATCGCTGACAGAAGCTTTTAAGGCACACCACAGTACAGAAACGCACACTGTAGCTATTCACTCACATATAAAGTCCGTCAAATCTGGTAAAAACATGGCGTCCTGGACACTCATCCAATCAGCAGCGGTCTCACGCATGGTCACTCTCTCCCTATAAGGCTCCTTACTGCTGCAGCGTTGCGTCTGGAAGTTTCTGCGCGGAAAGACAGCGCGGGCCGATGGGCCGCTATACGGCTTGACGTTTCGTGGAGCGTACCGCCGGCGCCACATTTGAACCTGGCGCCCTCTCTTACCTATTAGGGCGAGACCTCTGTTTCCGCTCTACGTCCAGGGCCGGCCCACACTCCCTGCTGAATATATACCCCTGCCGCACGTCCCATTAATTCAGTCGTATCTCCAATGCAGGACGTTCCAGGTGCGCACTGAGGAACTTTCGACTAGACGGCCCATTCGTGCTGGAGTCCCCCAAGTCTCTGTCTTGGGGCCGATCCTGTATATACTGTACACTGCGGACATGCCATGCGAAGACCGGAAGTCTGTGATTTTACTTCTGATGACAATGGCGGAGCTTGCCATCGAAAGCTCGAGGATTTTATCCGTCATTATGCGGCTTGTAAACCGAGAATTTATGGAAGAATGCCGTCGCGAAAGATTCCGTGGACATCTACATAAATAGTCTGAAGGAACGGAGATGCCAATAGCCGTATGTATAATGAAGTATTTATTCTATTACAACCAGTTTCGGCATTCCACTATGCCATCTTCAGGTCCCTTCATCAGAGCATGATATCCAAAAGTAGGGACACTAAAACTGGATTCGTGGATTTTATCTCTTGGTTGGAAACAACAACAGTCCACGAATCCAGTTTTAGTATCCCTACTTTTGGATATCATGCTCCGATGTAGGGACCTGAAGATGGCATAGTGGAATGCCGAAACTGGTTGTAATAGAATAAATACTTCAGTACAGATACGGCTGTTGGTATCTCAGTTCCTTCAGACTCTTGACCAGCCGCTGTCCCGTTTCCACCACCGATGGTGGTTTCAACAAGTCTACTTATATACTCTGCAGGTCACATTGAATTGCACGCTTTTATTGTATTTCTGTACAGTCTCTTCTCTAATAGATTGTGGGAAAAAGGAATACCTAAATCTTTCCTTTTTCGATCTGATTTCTCTAATTCTATTTTGATGATCATTACTTTCTATGTAGGTGGATGCTAACAAAATATGTTCGCATTCGGAAGAGAAAGTTGCTGAAATAAATTTCGCAAATAGATCTCATCTGCAAACTGACGTCAATGACGTATGCCTGTAATTTTTCGGATCACTCCTTGTTCCTTTCTTGGATATTGTAGTCACCTAGAAACTTTCACAGGTTACTCCAATATCCAAAGAGGTAGTAGAAGTGATCCGCAAAATTACAGGCCTACATCATTGACGTCTATTTGCAGCAGAATTTTACCACATATACTGTCCTCAAATATTATGACCTGTCTCGAAGACAACGACATATTGACCCATAGTCAACACGGGTTCTGAAAATAACGTTCTTGTGAAACACAGCTAGCTCTTTACCACCTGCTGTGATGAGTGCTATCGACAACGGATGTTAAATATATTCCGTATTTCTATTTTCAGGAATGTTTTTGACACTGGGCGTCACAAGCGCCTTCTAATCAAATTTCGTGCATATGGAATATAGCCAGTGTTGTACGATTAGATTCGTGATTTCCGGCAGAAAGGCCACAGTACGTGTAAGTGATGGAATGTTAGCATAAAACAGAAGTGATATCTGGTATTCCCCAGGGAAGTGTTATACGGCCCTGGTTACTTATTTTTATAAACGATTTAGAAGACTGTTCGCGCAAGATGCTGTAATTTATCGGTTAGTAAAGTCACCAGAATATCAAAGGTAACTGTAAAATGATTTAGGTATCAGCATTTTGCAACAAATGGCAATTGACCCTAGAAGTGTGAAGTCATTCATATGACCACTAAAAGTGCAGGCAGTAAATTCAACTAAATACCTAGGAGTAATAATTACGAACAACTTAAATTGGAATAAACGAATAGAAAATATTGGAGGGAAGACAAATCAAATACGTTTCATTGGCAAAACATAGGATGCAACATTTATACTAAAGTAACTGCCTACACTACGCTTGTGCGTCCAATTTTGGAGTATTGCTACGCATTGTGAAATCCTCACCAAGTGAGACTGGCAGACAATTTAGAGAAAGTTCAGAGAAGGGCAGCTACCCACGAATGAGGTGATTTTGCGGGTGTCTGGTAACTTAGGTGGTACTTCCAAAGTGTAATGAATGAAGAGATATCTTTGCGTCTGCGTTGTTGGTGGTTCTCCATGAAAGGTGCTCGTCGAAGGAGATCTGTACAGCAATAGCGTGCTAATAAGCCGCTGGACTGGCGCACCGGGCAGACAGACACTTCTGTTTATTCGGCAGCCAGTACACTAATTAGGAGCCATGACGCACCCACAGAGTCAACTGAACCATCAACGAAACGTTTGCCGACTCCAGAGTCCAGACCGCTAACAAGGCTGAAATACGCCTGACGTCGATAGTTCAGCAATAAATGACGCATTCTGCGTTTGGTGTCAGGAGAATATTCTTGTGTCGACATTACTTGTTACAGCGGCACATAACTTTGTGCTAAACAGACAATAATATCTTGCCGAAGTACAGAAGATATAAAATACAGAATGGATATGGGAAAAACGCGTTTCTAAAGAAGCGAAACTTGTTGACATCCAATATTAATTTATAATTTAGGAAATCCTTTCTCAAAGCATTTGCCTGGAGTGTAGCATTGTATGGCAGTAAATCGTGGACAATAAGGAGTTCAGATAAAAATATGATAGAAGCTTTTGAAATGTGGTGCTGCAGACGAATGATGAAAATTAGATGAGTAGATCACATAACTAATGATGAGGTGCTTAACCGAATTGGGGAGAAAAGGAGTCTCTAGCATATCCTGACTAAGAGAAGGGATAGAGACATCAAGGAATTGTCAACTTAGAATGAAGTGTGTGGGGTAAAAATCTTAGAGGGAGACCGAGGGACGAATACAGTAAGCAAAATCAAAAGGATGAAGAGACTTGCACAGCATAGGGTAGCGTGGAGAGCTGCATCAAACCAGTCTGCGGACTAAAGACCGCAACAACAACAACAATTGATGGCCAGAGGAACGTGCGATTTCCCTGTCTGGTGGCTGGCCCATGATCGTCTTTGGAAGAGGGGTCGAAGCGTGAACCAAATACGTCTGTGACGTTTTCGACTCCAGTTCCCAGTAGTGGCACCAGTTTTCTCCACTTGCAACAGTACGCTCTACGGATTTGGTTCCTGTCGACAATGGAACGCATCAGCTGCTCAACGCAAAATGCCATCGGGTTGGCTTTTCTTTTCGGAGTTCAACGCCCCGGATTGAATTCGAACCCGATTGTTCGTCTTAAATTTTTTCTCTTGTTTTCCTATTGTTGTGATGACTATGGAAAATTTGTGCATTTTGTAAAATGTGAAGATTTCCCTAGTCTACTCTTTTATATCTATATATTTTGTATAACCTTTCCAGTTTTTGATGTGTTCATTGTTGCTTAGTCGGCTTCTCATAACTTTGACTTCGCCAACCTACGAGAACGGTGCACTGTGATTTTTTTAATGTATTTTTGCCATTTTGTAATGAAGTCTCTTTTATTGCTCACATACGTTAACTGTTCATCCATTCCCTTCCTAATAATTAAATTTAATACTTAAAAATATAAAGATTCTTCTTTTGTCTATGTGCTGATGCTGTTAAAAAGGGTGCATTTAAAATTATGTCTATAGTTTGAGGTCATTCCCTTAGTTATAATTGAAGAAGTAAAGAAGAAAGAAGCCTTCTTCTCGTTGTTTAATACAGAAATAGATGGACACTTAAGTACGAAACATATCAATAAAGATATAATTTAAGAAAACAATTTTATCCTTTCAAGTCGAAGGTGCATTTTATGTTAATCATGTCTGCATGCTCTTGACGCCCGATCCAGAACTATCTATCTTTCTAGGAATTTATTATAGTTTCTCCTGCATTTTTTTTTATTTTGTCATCAGTGCCAGTTGTGCTATGTTATACATCCAAATCTTCCTCTTACTTTCCTTTTTGTCTGTAAGTAAATAATTCACTTACCCTTGAGTCAGTTGACGGGAGCTTCGTTTTATGTTTCGATGCCGGATCTTTGGGACTAATTTAATTAGTTGATATCCTAGTGATAGTTACCAATTTCTGTCTGATTATGCAGTGTAAAATAAGAAATAAGCACATGTTAATATAGTAACAAAACAAATTTTGAAGAAAGAAAAAGAAAAACTCGTGTAATTTTCGTTCAGTCACCGTTGTCGAACGTAGACGAATCCGAAATTTTGCAAATTGGTCATTAACAGTTTTATCTCAGTAAACTTCTCTTAAAAGTATTTCGAAAATCTACGTGGGCCTATTTAATCTGCCGTTGCGTTCCGTGTGTTTCGGTTAAGCAATGAGTGACTGAAAATAAGGGGAGAGCTAATTTTACAACTGTGCCTCTGTCTAGCCAGAAAAATAATCTGCAAGAGGCCATCGAATTTAAATTGGTTTCAAGAACTAGTGAAATAAAATGCTGTGATTCCTTTAAAACATTCTACATCTATTCGCCGAAGAGAAACCTAATCTCAGATGAAAACGGGAAGTATCTTACTTCATAATCAATTCGAAAATAAATGGCCATATTTATCATTCACCGGGTTTAATTACTTTACTATGTTTGCTTTTTGATAAAGACTTTCCCTAGAAGTACCGCCCAGTGAAAATATATTTTACCCTGCATTTATCTTAATTGGAAACGTGACCCTGCAAAATGAAACCAGGCTTTCGAGGGGGGAGGGGGCTCATAAATTTCCTTCTGTAGGTGTGTCCATGGCAGGTGAAGTTTATATTCCAAATCGCGCAGTCATCAGCGTCTCGATTCTCGTTTCAGATAAAACGTGGTATGTTCGAAATTTAAAAAAAAAAAAAAAAAAAAAAAAAAAAAAAAAAAAGTATTTTGACAGAACTGCAATAGAACAATGATGACGACTAATGGTAGTACTGCATCCGCCACGAACCCTGTAGCACTTCTATGGTGGAATTAGAGACTTGGGACACCCTGATGAGAGACTGTTGCCTTGTGGATCTCAATACTGATCCCACTGCCGCAACCCCGGCCCGAATACGCATTGCCTGTACACGAAGCGGTCTACATGATATCCCTGAAGTGTTGGAACCTGTGGTCCTCCCACACTTTTGAACCTTCCCTACAGTTACATTGCGGCTGGATAATGCACGACGTCAATTGGCACACAGTGTTCAAGATTTTTTAGTCACCCATCGGATCGGCTTTGGCAATATGTGGAAGGAATGTGGACTTCTGTGCACCAATATCTGAGCCTCTTTGATTGGACGCCGAGGAGCGTAGCAGCTGGTGTAACTAGGAATGGCGACTAAACTCAGACTTCCTCTTCGTCACTTACTTGGGTCTATATTCTCAATCATGTGACCTGTGTAGAACGTGTTACCACCCAAAGAAGTTCCCTGCGATAGGTCTGGCCCTTCTGGGTGTTGCATATCGGTAGCTCGATGGAAGGTGGCTGCCGCGGCGGACTATCTGTGCGCACTGGGGAGCCGTGTTGTGGTGCGCGCGGTCGTTTGCCGTCGGGGGTTCGAGTTCCCCCCTCCGGCATGGGTGTTTGTGTTGTGCTTAGGTTAGTTTAACTTAGTTTAAGTAGTTTGTAACCTACGGACTAATAACCCAGAAGTTGAGTCTGACAGATTTACAAACATTTCAACATTTTTAATGGCGTAACTGAGGTAACTGAAGGAAATAGCCAATGATACGAACAGGAACACTTATTCCAATACAACAATTACATTCAAGTCACCACGGAGTATGGTGATTTCCTTTTCAATCCAAAAAAGGGTACATGGTTCACCAGAGAGTTTACGAGCACACGATTGTCAATAAGGTTATAAAATGGTAAGGAGTTTCAATACTTTTGATAACTGCTGGATGGTCGTTAATGCAAATTGTCATTGTCATTTCACCAATGCGTGCAATACGTGTTCGGTGAGATATAAGACCGGTCCAAAGGTTCCAGGTTCTCAACCTGTACGTAAAGCCTACACCGCCTAGAAGACAAGTCCTCACAATTGGCACGTGGCCGGCGAGAAAGATAGGCCTCAGCACGCACCTCATGCCATGCTAGCAAGGTAGTTCCGGGCCGGCGCGATCGCTAGCCGATTATCCGGCCGCTGGGGCAAACCCCACTTCGTCATAGCAGGCAGCCACTGATGTAGCGATCACTCCCTCTCGGAACTACCTTGCTTACGTGGCGTGGCATGAGGTGCGTGCTGAGGCCTGTATTTCCAGATGGCCACGCAATTGGCAGTGCCCGCGGCCGCCAGCTGGTTGGTTGGTCGCTGGGGCACGCCCACCGCCTCGTAGCGGTCGGCCAATCAGCTAGCGTTCGCGACCTCTCGGTGAGACGTAGGCACGGCCAGTTGTGAGGCCTTATCTTTTCGGTGGTGTTGCTAAAGCCCTTTTTAACTTTCTTATTTAGACGTCAGCAATAAGACTGTAGAGCTGTTTACTGTGCCGTTTCAAAATGTTCAAATGTTTGTTAAGCTTATGGGACTTAACTACGGGGTCATCAGTCCCTAAACTTACAGACTACTTATGAACTACTTACGAACTAGTACGGCACAAATATCCATACCCGAGGGGGGATTCGAACCCCCTACCGTAGTGGCCGTGCTGACCATGACTGGAGCGCCTCAGTCACCGCGGCCACCGCAGCCGGCTGTGCCGTTTCAAATCTGAACAATGCAGTGACCTTATGAAGGCACTCTTTATGTGGGAGCTGGAAATGATATTGATTCTATTGATGGACAAATGGTAATATATAGTTGATATTCTCGTCAAATGCCTTGTGATAAATGCTGTACACTACTGATGACATAAAAACTAGGAAAAACATTTCAAATCTTTTACCTTTTTTTTACTAAAGAAACTTTACACATACAAATACATCAAACAATATAGAAAATCTACTAAAAGCATGTTTACTTTAGTATTTATATCTTGTTTTCTTGCTAATGGCCAAATTATGATGAACATATTTTTCTCCGATAACAGTTATGAGTTCACTGTAATTTTCATTAAGACACGCTCGTATATTCACATTCGTTTTTATACATAGTGTAGGCTTTTTCCCTGCAAAACGTAAATATCTTTCTTTTTGTCGATATTTCTTCTCTTCTGTAGCAGTAGGCTGGTAGAAAAAAAAAAAAAAAAAAAAAAAAAAAAACTTTTTCGATGTCGTGAGAACAAAAGCATACAACAGAATGAAGTGTAAGAAGAACCGAAAGCATTTCTATAAAAGAAATGAGCTCGACCAAAGTAAGTTAACTCCCAGTATTAGCAGACACCACCACAGATCCACAGTTGCTTCTTTCCGCGTATGCGCATTCTTCAGCACACTCGGAAATTTAGAACTCCACACTCGGCACAACCTATAGATCATTGACGTCATAGAAGCACTCACGATCGGGCTGTTTACAAACAGCCACGGTAATCGAATTTCAGCAGAAAGTCGCTCATGTGAAACAAGCTTTACGATGCTGTCACATATTGTCATCTTCAAAAAGGGCAGGAAGTCTTACTGCATCCCTCACAACACGAACACGTGGAATCCCAACAGTGTCATAACAAAGTTGACTGATAAATGCACCGTGATCGAATATTTGCGAGGTGCCAGGAGTTAAACCCGTTAGCACACGGAACGTGTGTCTAAACGTGGATGGTCAACGTGCCGAGTCCAACGTGCGACTGAACGCTCGGAGACGGCGAGACTTGTGCATACGAGACGTCTGCCTCAACGAACTGCACGCGACTGAAGCGTGCTCCATGACAGTTGCCAACGGCATCAGGTTCTGGAATCACACCGTTAACGAAATCAAAGAAGATAAATTCATGTTTAACCTCTATTAAATCGCTAATGTCCGCGGTTGTGCATAAGTTCGTTATATTCTGTGATATAGGCCTACATAAGTCACAACAAAATACTTATAAACATAAGTTGCATGAATTATAAAAGGTGCATGAGAAACTGTGCGATATAAAATTAGAAAAGGCCTTCACATGAGGCAAACATTATTGCAACAATCTCGCTTGTCGTTCTTCCATGGTCACTGTTACTATTCAGTAGAAGAATGTTATGAATGTGTGACATGCAGTACGCGAAACAAAGAGCGGAGCAAACTCTCCTGTTCATAAAACGAATCCAATAAATTCATCTTTAGATGATGTGCACTTTTCTTTACATGGCATCAAATATTATGCATTACACTTCTATAAAATTTGTAGGAAAATCTTTGAGTCTATTAGAAAAGTTCGCCCGCGGTCGCGGAAGTGTTAACACGTGCTACGAGGTCGCTCTTCCGTGTAACGCTAGTGTTTACGTTTCAGTGTGTGTGCATCGCACTTCTACGTTCGTAACGGTTTTCTCTTAGACACTCAAACATCTGTCAACTCTATCGGTGACACGCCCTGCCATGTACGGTGGGGCATACGGTGAAGGGGGTGGTGGTTCCGGCGCCCCCACGGGACAACAACAACAACAACCAGCTGATCAGCGGCTGCATCCAGATGCGGCTTCTTCACCAGCTCCGACGGGATCTACATTAGACGACACTGCGCATGTCCTCCGGACTTCATTAGAAGTAGCTCGGGGCGTCTCTGCAGTACAGCGTATGGAAGAGCAGATGGAATTATCAGAACCGGATGTTTCCGGCTCCTCCGCCACGGGAAACAAACGACCGAGCGAGGTTAGTCTGGATTCTAGAAATTTCAAAACCTTCATAACAGACGCTACTCATATATCGCTTGCAACTGATGTGTCAAATGTCGATGATCACTTGGTCATAAATGCTCCTGGACTCACTTCTAACCAACATTCCGTACATAATGCTCCTCCTGTGGGTTCTGCATCCACTCAAAGCCCCTCAATTTATACAAACGTACAGATGGTGGACCGTACATAGTTTACATGGAATGTTTGGATAAAAACTTAGGCCGCTTGCACCCAATAGCCTTAGGAAAACTGTTACATCTTTCTTTGCCAGAAATGAAGAATGCTATACTTGACATCTCTTCTGCGGGAAAAAGTAAAGTTAAGGTGGAATTGAAAACTGCAGATAAGGCTAACTTCTTGGTTACCAGTGAGGTCTTAAAATCCAAAAACATTGAAGCTTACATTCCTTCATACGTTGTGCACAAACTAGGAGTAATCAGGAAAGTCGATACAAACATTGACGAAGCGGAAATTATGGAAGTCGTCCAATCTCCCTTCCCTGTTCTAGGCGTTCGAAGATTCACGAAAAGATATGGAAAAGACCAAATTGTGAAACTGCAGACCTGCTTGTTAACCTTCGATTCTCAATCCTTACCGGCAGCTGTGTTTATCCACGGAACAAGATGTCCTGTCGATCCTTATGTGCCAACTGTCAGGCAGTGTTTTAATTGTCTCCGCTATGGGCACATCAGCAAACAATGCCGATCGCAAATCAGATGTAACAGATGTAGTGGGCCGCATTCTGCTGAATCCTGTCCCTCACCTATCGCCATTTGCGCTCACTGCGGGGATCAGCATTCATCCACGGACCGCTCCTGCCCGGAATACCACATACGGCGTCGAGCTCAAGAATTAGCTACATTCAACAACATTGAATTCAGGGATGCACTGTCTATTGCTCGTATGCCAACCTATGCATCGGTCACTGGCGGACAACACCATTCCTTTCCGGCGCCGACATTTGCTGCTCCGACAAACGTGTGCATTCCGAACTTTCAAAACTCTCAACTCTTCCCGCCGCTACCCGCTGCAAGCACGCACTGTCAACAAAGCGTCATTGGGGACGGAGCTCATTCTTCAAATGCGCCCGGGCAGACAAGCAACGCTTACCGGCCTTCCCGGCGGCAGGCGGAAGTCAACCGACGCAATAATGTACGTGAGTGGTCCCAGTACCGCAGCTTGTTGTATCCGACACAACCATCAGTCACTCCTATAGGCCAAAATCCTTATCAGCCTGTTGTTCACAAATTGGCACCCCCACAACCACCGATTCACAGGCACCCTACAGTGCCTGCAGAACTCATCGATAAGATAATAAATGTAATTGATATTGTCATGAAAAATATGAGACAAAATAGTGCCATGAATGACTCCGATATCCGGCATCTCGTCACGGGCATCTTTCAATCTCTCTCTGCCTAAATTATGATGGCTTTGAAAGTCCTTCAGTGGAACGCAAGATCAGCTAACTCTAACAGGGAAAGCTTGCAAAGAGAATTGTTCGTCAGCCAGCCGGACATCGTTTTGTTGGCCGAAACTTGGTTCAAGTTCGAACAAAGAGTTCGCTTTCCAAATTATTCCATCATAAGAGAGGACCGTCCCGATGGGTGGGGCGGCGTTGCTATATTAGTAAAACATACGCTGCCGCATAAACGGCACCCGTTACGCGTACGCAGCGCCAACATTGAATCAGTCGCCGTGCACGTACAAACTGCCCGCGAAAACTTCACTGTTGTCTCGCTGTATCACGCTCCCCGCCATAGTATCGTGGAAGAAGATTGGAGACATCTAATACGCCAGCTTCGACCTCCATTTATTATAGCAGGAGACTTTAATTCCCACCATGTAGCGTGGGGAGGAGATTTTACGGACAGGAATGGCAGGACTTTGATGAGTCTGATCGAAGACAACAACCTAGTGATACTCAATGACGGCACTCCTACTATGGTGTCATCACCTTTCCGTCGACCTTCTGCAGTTGATTTAACGCTCTGCTCCCCCTGTTTCACTGAAATATGTAATTGGAGCGTTAAAACAGATCCAATGGGATCCGATCATCTCCCAATAGAGTTCCAGATCAATGTCAACGTTAATACTAAACAAATATATTATGCTAACAGTCGGTGGAAAATCAAAGAGGCCAAATGGGACGCATATAGGGACACAGTTCGGCGGGAACTCGCAAACACGTCAAATAACTTACCGGTTGAAGAGGCATACCAAGTTTTAGTCAATGCTATACAAGCCGCTGCGGATGTCAGTATTCCTAAGAAGAAAGAATTTACTGTTGTGAAGCACCGTTCCCCCCCTTGGTGGAATCCTGAATGCTCTAGAGCAGTTGCTCAACGCAGACTCGCCTTGAAAACCTATCGTCGAAATCCTACATTGGAAAATTTCCTCATTGTGAGAAAAGTGACTGCGGGAGTCAGAAATTTCCTGAAGAAGACGAAAAAGGACATCTGGTTAAATTTTGCTCCTCCCTCACAAATGAAATGACCATGGCAAGCATCTGGCACAAGACAAAGGCTTTTAGAACGAACCAACTGCCATCCCCTGCTCCTGATACCGCGGACTGGTTAGAGGGGTTTGTAGCGAAACTCGCTCCTCCTACGGTTCCGTTTGCAAATTTTCCACTCCCTCTTGCTGAAGACCGTCAACATGTTCTCCTTCATCCTTTCTCGAAAGAAGATCTCCACGAAGCTATTCAATCATCGAGCGACAGCTGTCCCGGCATTGATTGTATTCACTATTCAATGTTAGAAAATCTGCCTGAGGAAGCGAAAGAATTGCTGATATCTATTTTTAACCGGTGTTGGATGGAACAAGATCTCATAGCCACATGGACGACACAAGTAATTATTCCAATTCTGAAAAGTGGCAAAGATCCAAATGCGGCGTCAAACTATCGACCGATTGCTCTGTCGTCATGTGTTGTAAAAACGCTGGAACGCATGGTGAAAAAGAGGCTGGAATGGTGGCTTGAAACGAATAACTTGTTACCTCGGAGTCAATATGGCTTCAGGAAAGGCAAAGGGACGATGGACAATCTATTTTCGCTTACTGTGGATATCACTTCAGCCTTTCAAATGAAGCAAACAGTGATCGCTGCTTTTCTCGACGTTAAGGGAGCTTATGACCATGTTCAGATACCGATTCTCTTGGACAAGCTGGCAGGATTCGGAATTCCTTCACGGTTGATTTATGGCATCAGTACCTTGATTGCTAAAAGAACGATCTATGTCCGGTACCAAGGTAACATGATGGGACCTTTTCTTGTCTCGCAGGGCTTGCCACAAGGTGCGATTTTAAGCCCCCTTCTGTATACTCTGTATACGCATGACCTAGAACGCGTGATAATACCTCCCACAAAAATCTTGCAGTATGCAGATGATTTATGTGTCTATTCTACTGCTGATACGTATCATCAGGCTAAAACGGCATTACTCTCATCCATTGCACACTTCGATGATTGGCTATCTACTAACGGGCTGGAGGTATCGGCTGATAAATCAGTAATCGTGCCATTTCACAAGTCAACACTGAATCTCATAGATGGCCACATTACGTGTGGAACGTACACTTTCCAGATAAAACCTCAAGCACGTTTCCTGGGGATGATTTTTGACTCTCGGTTAAGCTGGGCGCCTCATATCAGAGCCACGGTTACCAAGTGTGAAGAGGGCCTAAATGTATTCACCATGTATCGAGGGATTATTCGATCTCGGCTTGACTATGGCTGTCAACTGTACCACAATGCACCGAAGGTTCATCTCACGAAACTCGATACTCTTCAGTATAGAGCCATCCGAACCAGTCTTGGAGCCATGCGATCGACCCCCACCAACGCCCTTTTAGTGGAAGCAGGAGAGATGCCCTTGAGCATTAGGCGCCAAATGTTGTCAGACAAATTCTACTTTCAAGGAATGGCTTTCACGGACAGTTCAGTCTGCAGAAACAGAGACACCATTTATCGACTATGGATTGCACTTACAGAAGGAATATACCTCCAGCCATTTGTACCAGCTTCGACACTTGGTCTCCTATGATACGCTCTGTACGATGTTCACCTCATCCGCCTCCTTTTGAATACGATCTGCGCACACTTGGCTGCCAGATTCCGGTCTTCTATTTTAATATGACTTGCTTAGGAAGTAACACTGTTAATAACGGATTCAGTCGCCTCGTTGCAGAACAGTGGCCTGATTTTCTTTGTGTATATACAGATGGGTCCAAAATTCCACAAGAAGAGTGTACTGGATGTGCCTTTTTCTGCCCTCAGATTCAGATTCGGAGAACCTTCAAACTGTCAACGAATACCTCTATATTTACTGCGGAGACAGTGGCAATTCTGGAAGCACTTAGGTTTACTTCTACCACTTCCTTCCCGAAAATATTAATTGTGTCTGACTCTCAAAGTGTCCTTCAAACCCTACAACACCGGAGATGGAACAAAAAAACCAACAGCTATATTCTGGATGTGATTTCGGCATATATTCGCTGTACAAATATGGGTCGGACAGTTAATTTACTGTGGGTGCCTTCTCACGCTGGTATCTGCTATAATGAGGAAGTTGATGCATTGGCAAAACAAGCGGCATCCTTAGGCACTGTCTTGGACCTACAACTTCCATACATAGACTTCTTATCTGCGGTCAAGGCATACGCCAAACAACAGTGGCAACAGATGTGGAACGTTTCCCAATAAACGAAAGGCGCTTCCTACGCTGTGCTGCAACCTCGGATTTCTACGCAGCCGTGGTTTATGAAGGCTCATCTGGTCCGATCCGCAATTGCTACCATTATTCGTCTTCGCTTCAATCACGCCTCTTATCCAAAACACCTTCATCGGATCAACGTCTACGATTCGGCGGCATGTGAGTGTGATCCTGAAACGGAAGCTGATGTCAACCACATCCTGTTCAGGTGCCCCAAATTTGACCGAGAACGTTTGAACTTCTTGCAGACATTGGTGAAGATGGGATATCCCCTTCCCCAGTCAGCTTCTTCCCTTTTGTTTACGAAAGACATTCGTGTGTATAAGATCATTATTAAGTTTATTAAGAGCACTGTACACAATCTTTAATCATCAAGTGTATTGGTAATATAAGGTTTTGGTAGTGTATATGTGAAAATGTTCCAATATTATTTAAATTGTAATTTAATGCAGTTTTCGCTTTGTTTCCACTTTACCATTTTGACAAAATGTACTTCTGTTTTGACTATTTAAATATATGTACATTTCCTATGTGTGTTGTAGATGGCCACATTGAGTTATCACTCAGAAGGCCAAATAAATGAAAAAAAAAAAAAAAAAAAAAAAAAAAAAAAAAAAAAAAAAGAGTCTATTAGAAAATCCGAACGTAAAAAGAAGAAATTGTTGCTTCCAAGAAGCCTTGAACCAGAAAAGAGAGGAAGCTGATACGTCGGTTAATACAACGGCTACCTTTCGTAAGCCAACGTATGGGGCATGGTGGAGGGTACCTTACAGTGGGTTACAGTGTTTCTTTCTCATCACGCTCTAACAAGCTGGATGGATTTAAATCAAATTTGGAATACAAATAGTTTACGCCCTGAATTAACGCTTGAGCTACCATTAGGAAGCCACCATATAGTGCATGGTGGAGAGTACGTTACAAGAAACACCCAGAATGTTTGACTGGTCACCGTAAAAGTGAGCACATCCCACGAGATGGAGGGAGGGGGGAGGAGGAAAATGGACAGAGATAGGGTCAGGAGGAGACGGGGGAGGACCAGGTGAACAGACAGAAGGGAAAAGAGGAGATAAACTAATGGAAGATCTAGCATTCATTATAAAAGAAGCTAACACTTTCAAATTTCGAACGCTATTTGCACAATTATTACCTTTGCGGTCTGGTTTGGTGGCCAGTTATATCATCTCTGGCCCGGCAGAGATGCGGTTCTCGTGGGTTGCGCCGTTGTGTCACTGCACACTAAACAGAAGAAAAAATACTCACTTTTTGAGAATCACATCATAAGTATCATTAACCTTAAAATTACTGACTACAGTATAAATTACAAAGATTTTACCAGCAAAACTGAGCTGTTGTATGTCAATAAAAGGGATAAAATTTCGTCCTGCTATATTGACTCTTCGATAAACGTATCGTAACAGAACTACGGAAGGCCTACGGAAAAGAGCATCTCGTGCCAATAATCGTATAATATTTTTATTCGTTAAACTCGACCGGTTTCGGCAGTTCCTGTCATCAACAGGAGATTAACAAACTAAATGTAAAAGTACATGATGGTTGCATACCATCACACAACATGGAGTCAAATATAAAATTATTTTTTTGAACAGTAATACATATTGTGCATCAATAACAATAGTACGAAATTCATCAAATGTGATAAGGAGCACTGTAATAATTAAAATTCTGATATAAGATCAACAAAGTCATTAATGTAAATCATATATTATGCTGTCGTTGTTAAGTACACGCGTTTTGTGTGTGTGTGTCTCACCATGACAGTTATTAGGTTTTCATATATATATATGTGTGTGTGTGTGTGTGGGACCATGTTTCCTACAGTAATATTATTTTCCAGTTACATAGATTGGAATATTAGGTGTCTGCGAATTGAGTTGTGACTGGAATTGGTAGTACATAAGTAGCAAATTACACGTATCGGGGCGAATTTTCAGGTATTTCCTAGTTTTTTACATTATATCTGCTGAAACATGTGTCGTACTATGATATAATTTCGTAGTTGCATTTGTTAGTATATGTCCATACAATTAAGTGATCAGATATCATACACAAGATACTTACGGTAACGTATTTTATTCAGATATTGGTTTCATTTGTAATTTTTATTTTGTTGTCTGGACTTTATACTTGAGATGTACGATGTTTACTTAGAACGAGGTACCATGGGGCTACCATAATACTGAGACAGTCTCGTTGCTTTATGATGTGGTGTGAGATCACGTCGAGCGGTCAGTCAGTTGCACATCTGCGTGGCATGGACAGTACAAGGTTAACAGTATGTAATGTGTCTGTTAGTTTTGACACCAAATGACGAATGTTCTACACCCAGACTTCGTCTACGTCAGGATAGCTACTTTTCCATGTGAGCTATGAGCTCAGTACTCAAGAAATGGGGTGGCAATGAAACAGTTGTCCAGTATAACAAAACTATTTACACTAAAGCTTCGACTGGAGGCGAGTGGAGTGTGCGTGCTTGCTGCACGTGCCGAGGTGACGTCCAGCTGATCCTCGGAGTAGCTGACGCGGCTGGTGCGGCTGCCCTGTGTTGAGAAAGGCCAGATGTCGTCTTCGCACTGCGCCACGCCGGCGCTGTAGCCACGAAGTCCGTACCGCGCTGGGTGTTGTTCGGGAGTTGAACCCAGGTCCTCCTCATCCCACTGCTGCTGCTTCGCCCTCCAGACGGTTCACAGGAGCGCTTGAGGTGTAGCCGCGTCCTTTAGTCCACACTACGCCCCTGGGTGAGTAACTGGCTGCAGTCGTACAGCGCCATGCTTTGGTTCGACGCTCGGTGGCGCTGCTGTCGAGACCAGGACCCCGCTGCCCGTTGAGTCAGGCTGGGCCGCTGCTATTCCGCGGGCTGCATCTCTCGATGGGGATGCCGTGTTTATCGTGATGATCGGTTGCTGGCCGCGCTGCGTCGATGTGCTTCCAGCCTGCGTCAGACTCGGTTTTGCGATAACAATAATAACAGTTGCTATCGACGAGAAGCACAGTCCGGGCGGCAGGTAACTGCCCAGCCGTTTCTGCCTCTCTCTCTGCCGTGGCTGACTCTCTTATTCTCAGTTCGAATATAGTAAATTTCCTTGAAACGGAAAAGCTTCTTTCGATGAATCCTTACGGGCTTAGGAAATATCGTTCATGTGAAACTCAGCTTGCCCTTTTCTCACACGACATCTTGCGAGCCATGGATGAGGGGCAACAGGCGGATTGTGTTTTTCTCGACTTCAAAAAGGCGTTGGACGTGTTGCCACACTGCAGACTGCTAACGAAGATAGGAGCTTTTGGAATAGGTTCGCAGATTTGTGACTGACTGGCAGACTTCCTAAGTAATAGAACGCGGTACGTTGTTCTCGACGGCGAGTGTTCGTCAGAGTGTATCGTCAGGCGTGCCCCAGGGGAGTGTGATAGGACCGCTATTATTTTCTGTCTATATAAATGATGTGATGGACAGAGTAACTTGTAATTTGCCGATGTTTGCTGATGATGCTGTGGTGTATGGGAGGATGTCGTCTTTAACTGACTGTAATAGCATACAGGATGACTTAGACAAAATTTCTAGTTGGTGCGAAGAATGGCAACTAGCTCTCAATGTAGAAAAATGTAAGGTGATGCGCATGAGTAGGAAAAACAATCCCATAATGTTCGAATACAACATTAGTGAGCTTCTTGATGCTGTCGCGTCGTTAAAATATCTAAGCGTAACATTGCAGAGCGATATGAAATGGAACGAACATCTAAGGACGGTTGTGAGTAAGGCGGACAGCCGACTTCGGTTTATTGGGAGAATTTCGGGAAGATGTACTTCACCTGTAAAGGAGACCGCGTATAAAAGCTTGTAAACCACGTCTTGAGTATTTCTCAAGTGTTTGGGACCCGCGGCAGATCAGTTTAAAGGTAGACATAGAGGCGGATTAGAGGCAAGCAGCTAGGTTTGTTACTGGTAGGTTCGGCCAATGCGCGAGTGTCACCGAAATGCTCCGGCAACTCAATAGGGGACCGATGGAAGAAAGACGAGGTTCATTTCGAGATTTTCTGTTGAGTAAATTTAGAGGGCCGGAATTTGAAGCTGAGTGTAGTACGATCTTGCTGCCGCCTACTTACATTTCGCGTAAAGATCACAAAGACAAGAAAAGAGAAATTAAGGCTCATACGGAGACATATAGGCATTCTTTTTTTCCTCGTTCCATTTGGGAGAGGAATAGGAAAGGAAATGCCTAGTAGTGGTACAGTGTACCCTCCGCCACGCACCTCACGGTGAACTGCGGAGTATGCATGTAGATGTAGATGAACCTGTCTTTTTCGCCTGTATTTATATGACAAGGTTGACCCTGTCAGCTTGTGTTTCACAAATATGATATAGCTGATCTTTGCTACACGTGAGCGGTCTCCTACTTCCGATCACGTATGTCGGAGTCACTTTTAAGCAATACAGCTGTCAGGCTGTTACGCAGTACGGCGCCCTCGCCGACCTATTTGCGTCACCAGAAACTTCGCCGAGCAGCTCCACTTTATTTTCTGAAATCATAAATGTCCTTGTCCTGCTCTACTTTGTCACACTCCTGATTTCAACACAACACAGTTTCTGCGTTAAAGTTCACTCACCACTCATTAACTTTTCATATTACGTCTATATTCTTCCTATCCCCTACAAGTCAGCTCTTGAGGGAATTTGGCCATTCTTCCGTGAGTGCAATATCCAGCTCTGCAACCGTTGTGGTAGATGCTAATCTGGATACAATGCGTCTGCTAAGAGCATCCTAGACAAGCTCAATCGAAATTCGGTAAACATACTGGCCACACCATGCGTTCAATTCCCTCAGCTTCAAGCATACTGTCCACAAGTTATTGTTCTCTGAAAATTACACTTTGAGACACATCAATGGCTGCAGCTACCTTCCTCTATGTCTGTCACGTTCCCAACCTTACTATGGCTCTCCATTCTATAACTTCGGGTAAATCACGTTGCTGTTGCTCACTACGTGCTCACTATACTATCTGAACCCACCTACTTGTACAAGTCAACGCCAACTGTTGTTATCGGTACCTCGGTTGCCGTAATGTCGTTGTCTCCACTACATATAACCGACAAAGAGTGTAAGTCCAGAACGCTACCACCTGAACTACTTCGATAGATGCTACACTTTATGTAATGATTGATGCTTACGTTACCTAGCAAAATTTCAAACTGGATTTTCGTGAGAAATAGCTTTGGCTGATTGTTATTTCAGTTCTGAACTTCAGTACCGTAAATATTAAAAAAAAACAACTAAAATCCGATACCCATTTTCTCCGTCCTGTTTCTTCAGAGGTTTTCGTACACTCTTATTAACTGAACGCACTATATCCGGCAAGATTCTGCGTTGTTCAAAAGTAACAGCGCTTTCTCTCATAAAGTACATTTGTTCTGTTTCATACCAACGAATTGCAGACAGAGAGTTCTTTATCACATGTACACAAACTGGGGAGATACTTTTAAAATGACTGTTGTAAATGACGTAATGATATTAGTAATTTTGTTTATAGATTAAGTACTGGAGCTTTATGGAATTTGGTATTAGGCCTACCAACCCTATTCCGTTTGTTGTTTTAGATGTAAAAGAAAACGTAGTCACAGTTTGAAACAGAATGTTTGCTCTTTATTTTAGCGCACAACAAAGTAACTTAAACAAAGTTATATCTGAACTAAAGAAAAGATAATACAATCTGCCGGCCGCGGTGGCCGGGGGGACTAAGGCCCTCCAGTCACGGTCTGCACGGCCACTACGGTCGGGGGTTCGAATCCCCCTCGGGCATGGATATTTGTGCCGTCCTAGTTCGT
This sequence comes from Locusta migratoria, assembly GCA_026315105.1. Classification (NCBI taxonomy): domain Eukaryota; kingdom Metazoa; phylum Arthropoda; class Insecta; order Orthoptera; family Acrididae; genus Locusta; species Locusta migratoria. Next base: position 436,079,775 of record CM048747.1, read on the forward strand.
AAGTATTTCATAAGTAGTTTGTAAGTTTAGGGACTGATGACCCCGTAGTTAAGTCCCAAAGACTATACAAACATTTGAACATTTTGAACAATCTGCGTTAAATCCTGTCCATAGCAACCATGCCAAAGATAAAAATTTTAGTAGACGCATTGATTCTAATTAATGACTGTCAAAGTATTTCATTAATATGAATAATTGCTTAGAAAAAAAATCACATAAATTGTTGCTATGTATACACTTCCCTTCCGTTTCACTAAGGAACGACTATTGCCACAGAAATATAGGACTCCATTTATATATAAAACTACCAGTATCTGAACGCTGTTTGGAATATTCATTATCCTCCCCGTTGTTGTGCAAATGCTTCAGAAGAGTAGTGTTCAATTCGTTGTTACGTATTTCACGGCATGTTCGTGAAATAGAACAAACACACATTTTGGAGGGAGCACTCTTACATCTGCACAGCTCTAAATATTGCAGATGACAGATCTGTTTAACTAATAAGAGCTGGCCGCGGTGGCCGAGGGGACTGAGGCGCTCCAGTCACGGTCTGCACGGCCACTACGGTCGGGGGTTCGAATCCCCCCTCGGGCATGGATATTTGTGCCGTCCTTAGGATTAGCTAGTTCATAAGTAGTTTGTAACTTTATGGACTGATGACCCCGTAGTTAAGTCCCATAGACTCTACAAACATTTGCACATTTGAACTAATAAGAGCGAAGAGGAAAAGAAATGGTATCGGCGTGTTTCGAACTACCGATCACATGCATCACAACCTGACGCACTACCTACAACGCGACGGCCAACAACGACGGCAGGTTTACATTAATTCCCGTACTATTGCTGGCAGTTGCTAACAGCTTAAATGACATTTTTAAACACTAGATTATATTTATCGTTCTGTGAACGACGTGTTTTTGTTAATTCTTCAGTGCGCCACTGCTTTGAAACGACGGAGCCTAAGTTATAATAAGAAAATGATAAAATACAGAAAGCAAGGTGGCATATGCCAGAGTTCTGGGCGAGGAATGTCACGTGACATTTCCTAACGCGTGGTATACGTAAAATCAAGAGGTGGTGTCGAATCGCCGCTATGTTTGCAAATATCTCTGTAATGGTGCGAGTTACGAAAAAAAAAAAAAAAAAAAAAAAAAAAAAGACATAGGAGAGAAAAGTTGTAGAGAATTTACTCGTCTACAAATTCGGTTATCCAGTTTTTTGTCCGAAAAATTTGAAAAAGGGAGGTTCTGGTCTCTGGCAGCCAACCACTATGTCTGTAAAATTTGGTGCCGACCGGTTGAACGGGTCGACCTACAAACTGGTAACACGTGACGGACAGACAGACAGACGGACAGACATAATAAAATTGCCGTTATTTTTGCAGATATCTATGAAACAATGGAAGATATTTTCTCCTCTATAAATTTGTGTATTCAATTTTCATTTCAGATGTACGGTTTAGCCGTTATTTTCGTTTAAATGTCGAGCTGTCAAAAGGCGATCGCAAAGGCCTACTTTTGGTGTTACTACTGTAACCTAAAGTAGGCCAAAATTAGGGTATTTCAAACCACTGAGTGTGGTATAGAAGAGAGGTTAAGGAAAGGCTATGTCATTCCCAAAAAATAAACTCAGTGTTTCAGTCATAAGGCCAGTGTCCAGTAGAGAGTAACTTCCCCAATTAACTTCTGCAAGTACATGTCGCCGTGTTTACACCAGAATGTAATCTTGCGGCCGCGGTGTAGTGGCCGAGCGTTCCAACGCGCATAGCTATAGAGTGCGCCGTTCCTCACCGTCGGAGGTTCGAGTCTCCCACGGGCATGGATGTAGTTGTTGTTCATAGGATAAGTAGTTTGTAATCCTATCGACTGTGGCCAGAATAGTTAAGTCTCATAGATTTACAAACATTTTGAAAATCTTGCGCCAGTTTTCTTCTACAAGTCGCTTAGGTAAGAAACGTGATGCAAGTACTAGCAGACGGGTTCCCACCAGAGTTACGTTTCGAAATAGGCACGTGGAGGTATACAACGTCGTGCGCAAACAAATAAAAGAGCTGTCGCTACCATCGTATTATTATTATTATTATTATTAGTAGTAGTAGTAGTAGTAGTAATACTAAAGTCCAAGAGAAAAGGTTGTATTTGGATGAAGTGGGTGCAGAGACGTACATTTTCAAGTTTTCAAGAAACACTATTTAATGAACTAAAATCAAATTTCATTGACTCAACATATTCCCACTTGCTAGTTTAAATATCACCTCCACTATGTTCAGTTTTTCCTCATTTTCTATAGCTTTTGTCCAGACCGCGTGCGCAAATTTTGATTTATTTTTCGTAATCCGGCATCTGTTAACCCAAAAGCTGCCGCTATTCTTGAAACATGATGTTTTCTTATTCTGTTTTTGAAGTCTACGCGTTTTGTATCCCATAATTCTGAGAAGCATTCATCTTTCTCTATCAGCATCCGCGTTTCCTCGTAATTCCACACGATTTTCGTCATTGTTACTGACATTTTCGTTTCGTAAAAGCAACACAAAAACTTCTGCAAGTTGAATGAAAACTTTCAGCAAGAGTAAAGTTCGGCAAGTCGTAAAAGAATGTATCGATTGTTTTACGAAAGCTACTTGTGCAAGTTAGTGAAACTTGGGAGATGTTGACACGTGAAAGAACTTTCAGAAGTAGGTTCTGCGAGCGACTTGAGGAAGTTTACTTACGCGCTCGCACACCGCCACCTCGCTACTTCCGACGCAGCCTGTGATATGCCGTCCCCCGCCAACCGCCATCTCCACCACTCCCTTCCACATCGATTCAGAAACCGCACTTCTGTACACAAGTCGTAAAATAAATCGAATTATTTAAAAAAGGTATATGTCGTGCTGAAAAGATTTTCCAAGGAGCACTTAAAACTGTCTGAAGAGTAAATTAAGAAATGAAAATTCATTTTTGTGTTTTATGTGATATGTTAAGCTTTTATTTGAGATTATATCAAACGCTTAACTGTCTTAAGTAATTTTAAAACTTTCTATTGAATCGTAATTTTTATTAACTTACAGCCTTTTTAAAAAATTGGGGCCGGCCGCGGTGGCCGAGGGGACTGAGGCGCTTCAGTCACGGTCTGCACGGCCACTACGGCCGGGGGTTCGAATCCCCCCTCGGGCATGGATATTTGTGCCGTCCTAGTTCGTAAGTAGTTCATAAGTAGTTTGTAAGTTTAGGGACTCATGACCCCGTAGTTAAGTTCCATAAGCTTTACAAACAATAGAACAACAAAAAATTGGAATATACAAATAATATCTGAAGTAACTGCATTTCTTTTCGTATTTTTAATTACATTTATTGATGTTCCAAAGCATACAAAATGTTTGAAAATTTTCAAAACAGAATGATAAATAAATATTGGAACATTGATACTGATATCAACAACGATAAAAATTTTCATCGGTCACAATTCATCTCATTTTATGTTGGCAAAGACATTATATCTTTGTAGCAATCCTTGTGCCCTTGAGGTAGGCCCTACGTAGGAATCGATTTTCATCAGGTCTTCAATGTTTGCACTTTTAATGGGAATTTTTCCAGAATGGTATGAGGGTTATGCTGGTGGTGCAAATGTCTTTGAAGAAAAATCCACGAAAAAATTATGGCAAACTAAACAGTTTATTGTTGAATACCCCTAGATGTAACCCTTCTTCTCATGGGAACCTGTAAACTGATACAGAGTACCGATTGAAAGTGTAATTGTTTATTTATGAGTAAGTTTTTTGTGTCCTACGTGATTCCTCTGGGTAATCATCATTGGACGCGCTATTAACATCACTTATTGTATCAGTTAACGTGAACTAGTTGTCTAACTGAACAACAGTAAGCAAACATTGTAGTTCACAGGCTCTACAACAAGTAAGTGAAATACTGTTTACAGCGTTGCCAATAGACGTTAAAAAGAGGCTAATGTCAATGACTGATGTCCGAGATTGTCTCTCAACGTTAGGCGTTACGAACTCCAAAGTCACTAGATGGGCTAAATAGTTATTGAAATGACAAAAAAGCAAAAATATGCGAAATGTTGAGTTACGCCCCTTTAAAAAAACCGATTCACATGTCGAGGGGTCGACTGCGCCACCGGCAGTCCCGTAAGACACAACTGCATTGCTGACCGTGTCCGGTGTGCCGCACTGGTATAAAGAAGGTATGGGGAAAAACAACCGGTTAAAACAGATAGCGGTATTTTACTTCTGAATAACCGGTTTTTTTTTTTTTTTTTTTTTTTTGGTATTTATCTGGTGTGGTGTCAGTTGTAACCAGTTTCGTTTAGTTACTGACAATAACGGGGTAAAAACACGTGTACAATACTTTCTGTAGTAGTGCTTCTAATATATATATATATATATATATATATATATATATATATATATATTAAAAACCTGTAATATTTACTCCAAAAATTTCCTGTGCTGTGAAATATTAGGTTATCACAGAAACTAGGAAATGCAATCAGTGATATAAGAAGAATCCTCAGATCCTCAGTCATAAACGAGCAACAAACGCATGGCAAAAGAATTGGCTGTTGGTCGACGCATCAGTGCAAGTGTTCCCTTGTGCCGTGGCCTCTTAGACGACGCGTACGCACGTACATTTGCAAGGATGTTCTTCGTCTTGTCGTACGCCGGTTACTCGCTGTTGTCTCCGGACATCGTTTGTGTTTTAACCGAGACCATCCCGCGTCTAGGAGAACTTTGTATTTGTCTGCCTTTTTTTCTGAAAATATGTGAGATAAAGGATATTATGGACAAAGTAATTAATGTAAAATTTAGGGACTCATTCATAGTTTATAATGTAAATAGAAAAATCAAGTAGTAAAAACAATCATGATCACAAAGAATCACATTTATTAAAATTATCGATTTCGGCGTATTTAGTCGGCCATCTTAAAAGAGCATCATTTGGTTGAAAGTGGTGCATTTAATCTGATGGCCGACCACATGAGCCGAAAGTGGATATTTTAATGAATGAGCTCTCTTCTGAAATTATTTTCTTTTTAATAATGTTCCTCAAGGAGTGTTGTTACCTCCATGTCACGTTGGTTAAAAGTAAAAACAGAAAAAAAGTGAAACTGTTTCCACATGACATTACGTGTATCTATTTGTAGTCCTTGGAAACGAGCAACATAACACGAAAAATAGAATTCGCCAACCAAAGTTTTCACCCTTTAGTACAGACTATTCGCAGTGTCAAATAGTGATGTGATCTTCGATTACACCATTTTTCAGCCGTGATTCAAAATAAATAGAGAAAAGTGGTGGTGTTTTGTACTCATCAACCGCACATTACTTTTCAATAAAAGCAACAAAAGTAAACGGACTAAGTTCTGTTTCAGATCCCTATTTTACCAGGTACTTTGATTCCACGTGTCTTGAAGAAAAGTCTTAAGGAGCCTTAAAATTTCTTAACTTTCTACTAGATATGGAGACAAAATATGTCTCTGGACATTGTTTATTTGATATTTAAATAACACCTGTGTCAGAGCTATGCTGCAGGATTTCCCGTTAACGTTCTTTGACAGGATGCTACTCCGCTGTTGAAGAACCTTGGCAATTTGTTACGAATTTATAAGGGAACACTAGGCAGAGTTGAAGTTTATGTAGTGCAGGGGGGACGTGGTTAAGACCGTCCGTGCAGTTGCTATATTCGTTAAGTCTATGTGGTTATGATGTCTGCCTGGTAAGAACGAGGTCTCGGGTTCGAATCCCGACCACAGCACAGTGGCGGCTGGTGCTTCAGATGACTGGGGCCTCACTTCTTTCAGTGCCGGAATTTGATAATGGCACCCCCTTCCCCCACCTCCCGGTTGGTGACGTCGATGTTTCGCCCTCCCCCCACTCCCCTCCCGCTCAGAGTCCAAAGAGACAATTTGGCGCACATCTGCAAGAGGCGCCGGGGCATAAAGCGCCCCAGTCCCCACCCTCCCCCTCTAGATATATCTTCGTCGCAAGATCTACCTCATGTCTTACCTCGGCTTCTTTGCACTTGCTTCAACTCGAGATGAGGCATCGGCCTTCCAAGTTTCTTTACTTCCTCCTCCAAGTTTAAATCTGGGTAATTTGTTTCTAAAAGATACTGAACGTTGTTCATTTTTCTTTGATAATAAAGACCAAGAATATATGAATAGTATGTAACTAATTACACTGTTAAGTGTCTGTAACAAAATGAATCTGTTACGCTGAAGAGACAAGCTACCTTCGAGTCACGTGACTCGCGACCCTCAAAATCGCGACATTTCGCAAAACGTCGAAAGTATATATGGCAAGTAATAATACAAAAGTCATTGTTGCTCCCGAATCTGTTAAAAAGAAGATTCGGATTCTAACTTTCGACAGCGCAGAGCGATACCGCTAATCACACGGCTATTCTTATTATGTGGAGAACAGTGACTTCATTATTATTCATAAGCGAATCTTCTGAAGGCTTTTACAGTTGATGCGTCTTTAATTTATAGTTATAAGATATTTTAGCAAATGCGACGTGTTTTTGATGAAACTTCAATGCGCCAAAAAAATGAAGGGCGGATGTTCCCATAATGGAGGATTTGCGCAAGCGCTAGGCGACGTGCGCAGTAACCCCATTCTCTTCCTTCGGGACCATTCGTGCATAACCGCCAGAACTCGAGTAGCCAGGAGCTGGCGTCTCTACCTGCTCCAACGCCAATGTCAAAAGCGGCGTTTCCCCTCGCCCCTCCCTTACGCGGGAGCGCCCGTATGCTGCCTCCAGGGGTTTCGGGATAGAATTTGAACCTGAGCCTCGCATGCGCATTGAAACACTGTGGCTAGTGCTTCGTGTATTAAATGGCCGTGGTACAAATCATATACGTGATGTCTCTGCGTCGTGAAACTTTTTCATCCGATAAAAATACTAATGTGGATATAAAATAATCTGATAGAAGAACAAATCGAAGAATATAGTTGTGCGCAGTAGCTCCATTGACTTTGATTCGGGACCATTCGTGTTTAACTGCCAGAGCTCGAGTATCCAGGAGCTGGCGTCTCTACCTGCTCCAACGCCAATGTCAACAGCGCCGTTTCCTTTCGCCCCTCCCTGAGCGGGAGCACCCACATGCTGCCTCCAGCGGATTCAGAAGAGAATTTGAACCTCAGCCGCGCATGCGCAATGCAACGCTGCGGCTACTGGCGTCTATTTTAAGCGTCCGCGCTACCACTCGTATACGTGCTGTCTCCGCGACGTAAAACGTGTCTCATGCGATAAAAATACTTTGAATGTGCATATAAAATGATCAGGTAGAAGAACGAAACGAAGAATGATAGTTTAAAAACACTTTTTATTTTATTTATCTATTTACCTATTTTCACGGCGCGCTTTTTGCTGGGGATTCACTGAACCGGTGAACCCATAGGACGCGCCCCACTGGCCCTGAGGTGTGTTGCAGGATTTCCCATTAACGTTCTTTGATGGGGTCCTATCTCTTTTGTGTCCCGACTTCGTCGCCGCTTTTATGTCCCAGCCTCGTCGTAGGTGTCGGTGGAGGGGAGCAGCCAGAAACTATAAACACTAGAGGAAATTAGAAAGATATATATATTGCACAGAATGTAACAATACTTAACTTTTACATAGTACTGCAGAAGGTTGATACATAGTTGTTAGAGGCCTGCCTAGTGCCTGTACAATAGCAATGTCTTCACTCGTGCCTATCGGATTACGAAGGTCCTAACTCGTTGCTATCTCAGTCCGAAGTGCGAAGTGCCCGACGTCCTTCAGTGGTGGCCACGAGCGGCGTTGTACCAGAGGGCGCTCGTGGCTGTCGTCGGAAGAACGCCGCGCCGTGCATGCATGGCGGCGCGCGGCGAAAGTAGGCGGCGCGCACTTTGTACTTGTGCGACACCACACCCTCACTGTTGAAGAACCTTGGCAATTTGATGCTAATTTTTAAGGGAACATGATGCAAAGTTTATGTAGTGGAGGGGGGCGTGCCTTAACACCGTCCGTGTAGTCGCCGTATCCATTAAGTCTCGGTGGCCTAGTGGTTATGCCGGGCGCCGTGGTTCAGCGCGCCAAGTCAGAGGGCTGAACGCATTTTTGTACTAAAAAAATTGCACTGTCGTGTTTTGCGGCCCACTTTAGAATTGCCTGTAGTGTTCTAATTTTTTGCAAACATTTCGGACAAAAATGTTAAAAATTCAATTTTACGCATTTCACGGGAGTTCACGAAAGAGAACAAACGCACATTTTAGAGGGACCACTCTTACATCTGCACAACTCTAAACATAGCTCTGTTTAATTAGTAAGGGTGCCCGAAACACTTTTAAGAGCCAAGGCGGAAAAAAAGGTAGTGGCAGGTTTCGAACTACCAACAATGTACAGCACAACCTAACGCGCTGCACACTACACTACGGTGAACAGTTACGAAATGGCTTCTTAATTCTCATGCTATTGATGATGGTGCTAACAGCTAAAATGACATTTTTAGACATTACATTATAATTTGTCGTACTAAGAACGACGTGTTTAATTCATCAGTGTTCCATTGCTTTGAAATGACCACGCTGAAGTTATAATGATAAAATTATTAAATACAGCAACAAGACCGCGTATGCCAGTGAGAGGCAGGGCCGGATCTAGGGGGGACAATGGGGGCAGTTGGTCCGGGCGGCAGAATTTAGAGGGCGGCAAATTTCGACCGACCTTTTTTTTTTTTTTTTTTTTTTTTTTTTTTTTTACAGAATGTATCTTTCTGGTATAATTTCATGAAATTAACTGACACAGAATTATTAAAAGTAAAATGACTGCAAGAAATACCGAAATCATTTAATAAAACAAAAATTCCTGGTTGCTGACTTCAGCGTTGCCTTGCCACAGGTACTTCAGCTAATCAAACTTTAAAAATCTACTAGATATTAGCCAGAATGAGGGAGATGTTTGCATTATTGCACAAGTAAATGCACAATATTAATTTCTATAGCTTTCCTTTTTCAGATATATGAATATTCATATTTCATATCAAGGTAATATTTGTAGAACAGTGCAATCTGAATAATGTTCCAGTCCTGGAACTGATAGACATCTACACAGGATACTCTGTAAATCACATTTAACTGCCTGACAGAGGGTTCATCGGACCACTTTTATACTATATATCTCCCATTCCGTTCTCGAATAGCGCGCGGGAAGAAAGAACACCTGAATCTCTCCGTTCGAGCTCTGATTTCAGGTATTTATTCAGATGATCTTTTCTACTTATGTAAGTAGGAGGCAACAATATATTTTTTCATTCGGAGGAGAATGTTGACGATTGTAGTTTCGTAAGTAGCCCACGTCGCAGTGATAAACGCCTTTGTTCTAATGATTCCCATCCCAGATCCTGTATCATTTCCGTGACGCTGTCTCCCCTGTATCACGACAATACAAAACAAGCTGCCCTTCTTTCGACTCTTTCGATGTCCTCCGACAAACCCACCTGATAAGTATCGCACACTTGGCAGCAAGATCAGATAAAACAGGAGGAATCTCACTGTATATTGATGCTGTCCTTTTTCTAGCTAAGCAAGGAAGTCCTCTTAGTGGAACAAAAGAAGATGGTGATTTTGGTGATCCACATACCGGCAAATTTCTAAATACAATTGATCTCATATCATACTATAGTATCCCCCTTCGTCTGCGTATTGAACGCCACAAGAAAGGACAGATTAACTATATTTACAAAAATATACAAGATGAGTTCCATGACTTGTTGACAAAATAAAGCAATATATAATTAAAGATATTTTAGCTGCAAAATATTTTTCACTGATGTTTGACTGCACTCCAGATATCAGCCACAATGCGCAGATGACAGAAGTAATTCGATATGTCAAGTCGAATGACTCAGAGATTCTGGAAAGTTTTACTGACTTTTTTACAGTTACAGATAAAATACGAGAAGGCCTTAGTCAAGAGATACTGCAAAAATTGGAACAAGATGGGTTGAACATTAAGTACTGCAGGGGGATGTCTCATGACAATGAGGCAAACAGGGCTGGAAAGTACAAAGGGGTCCAGTCAAGAATACTTCAGAAGAATGAACTGGCCTATTTCGTACCATGTGCTGCTCACTCTTTAAATTTAGTAGGAGCAAATTCAGCAGACATATACCAAGACTAGGTGATCTGCAAGAGTAGATGCGGTTGAAGTTGTTTACAAGCATTTTCGTAAAGTTTTGAAGGCCCTGGAGGAAACTGAAACTTATAAATTATCAACACCAGAAACAAAATCAGAGACATCTATTTTTAAAAAATATGAGAAAACGCAAATTCATTACTTTAACTTGTTTCTGGTATGCAATATTAAAATAAATTGCTCATGTTAATCAGTTTCTGCGAAGTTAAAACTTTACAATTGATAAAGCTGTTCGAAACATTCAAGAACTTTTTGGCTTTCTCAAAACTTCCCGGGATTCTTGTACCTCTGAAGCTATTTCTGAGCCCAAAGTGCTGGCAGAAGATAATGAGGTATCAACGGTATTCTCCGAAAAAAGGATTCGAAGAAAGAAGAAAATGGCCGATGAGCTTTGATGAAGTATCCAACATTCAGAGAAAAAATAAGGAATAATTGACAGACCTTAGTACCAGGTTTACCGCACTTGAGAAAATTGGTGCAAAAATTAGTTTTCTGTGTGGTGTGCAAATTCGAGAAATGGAAGTGGAGGACTAGAAGGCCAAAGCAGTGGAACTGGCAGAAGATCTTAGCGAGGAAGAACTTGAAGCTGGCAGTAGACAGTGCCTTGCAAGATTCCACTGCATCATCAACATTAAGTTTAATTTATAAAAATAAATTGGTAGAAGGGGACCCAACCTTACCACAGCGTTTAAATATATCTTATCATTCTAGTTTCTGTTTCGCCTAGAGAAAGAAGTTTCAGCAAGCTGAAACTAATTAAAACACTTGAGGAGCACGTCTGCTTAACAAATCTGAATATAATATCTATAGAGCACAAACGAACTGCTTCTCTAAACTATGATGATAACAAAAACAGTTTTGCAGCAAAAAAAAGCTCGAAAAGCGAAATTTTGAAACGATTTTTGTACGATGAGTAATCTTATAATATTTTTGTACGTATTAAAATTGTTCTTTTTTCCTTTGATCTTAATTCAGTCAATAAAATAATAAAATAAGTTCGTTGTGAGATTGCGACATTTATTTAGAAATATGTAACCCAATTAGCGACAAAAAATCGATTCTTACGGGGGGGGGGGGTGAAAGAAGGGGCGGCAAATTTAAGTTTGCCCCCCTTGGCAAATGTCCAAGATCCGGCCCTGGTGAGAGGTCTGGGCGAGGAATATCACGTGACGTCTCCGAACTCCTGGTTTACGTAAAATCGAGGAACGGTGTCAAATCGCCATTATTTTTACAAATAACTCTGTGACGGTGCAAGTTATGAAAAAAAAAAACATAAGGGAGCAAAGTTGTAGAGAATTTTCACCTCTACAAATCCCGTTATTTAATTTTCGTGTCAGATGAACGGTTTGTTCTCAATTAAAATTATATTGCAAACGGCTTTTATTAGTGTTACTAACGTATTTTTTGTCCAAAATGTTTGAAAAAGAGAAGTTCTGGTCTCTGACTGCCACCAATTATGTCTGTATAATTTGGTGCTGATCGGTTGAACAGCTCGACTTAAAAAGTTGGAAAACGTTACGGACAGACAGACAGACCGACAGACAGTCATGGTGAAATCGCTATTAATTTTGGAAATATCTCTGAAACGATACAAGATATGAAAAAAAAACTTAAGGGGGCATAGTTGTAGAGAATTTTCTCCTCTACGAACTCAGTTATGGAATTTCCGTGTCAGATGAACGATTAAGCCGTTATTTTAATTTAAATTTCGAGCTGTCAAAAGGCAATCGCAAAGGCCCACTTTCAGTGTTACTACCGTAACCTAAAGTGGGCCAAAAGTCAAACCCAGAAACACATAGAAAAACAACTAACAAACGATCAGCGACCTCAAGGAACAGAACTACCCAGAGAGGGGAAGAAAAATGTGGTTATGGCATCTGCCTAGTAAACATCAGGTCTCGGGTTCGAATCCCGACCACAGCATAACTTTTAATTCAACGTCTCTACTTCAGTTTAATATCCTTCTTAACTTTTTATTTCTGCATTTGTTACTGCAAATAATAGCAATAAAGAACGGAAAACTGGTAATATAAGTGGTTTTTGCATGGTGTTTAAACTGAAGATGAAAGAAACAGGTATAACGGGAAGCCGGTTGTTTCAGCGGTATCCGCAGAGGCTCGTTCAGGTGTGTCCGTCTGTCCCCGGGCGGTCCATTAGGGCGCGCCTGCAGCTCAGCCGGGGTATCCCGGGAACGCCGAGCACCAGGGCCTAATTAACACGCGAGCGCTGCCGTCTCCCTCCCATGTCCGCAGGAATTCTTCCCACACCCTTCGGAGACGAGAGACATTCTTCGCCTCGTGGAAAACCAACCAGCGCGTGGCCAAGCCTGCACAATATCCCGCACTGGTTCCTACCTTGGATTAACTATCCCACGAGGGATATCTGACGGCAAAAAGGTTCTGCGTTTCTGTCACGTACCTAAATCATCACTTATAGGTCATTACTGTTAAGACATACACCCAAACTTTGAGATGTCAGTCAGATCGGTACCAATCTTTGTATATCGATAGAGTATCAAGAAAATCTTCTATATAATTGCTGGTATGTAAGGACCGACTAAAATTCTGTTTTGGTTTCGGAAATTTTCGGCCAAAATATTGGTTTCGGGCGCAGTTTCGGTTAAAGGTGGAAATCAGCCGAATCTGTGGCTTGCCCTAAACTACACTCCTGGCCATTAAAATTGCTACACCACGAATATGACGTGCTACAGCAGACGCGAAATTTAACGGACAGGTAGAAGATGCAGTGATATGCAAATGATTAGCTTTTCAGAGCATTCATGCAAGGTTAGCGCCGGTGTCGACACCTAAAACGTGCTTACACGAGGAACGTTTCCAACCGATTTCTCATGCACAAACAGCAGTTGACCGGCGTTGCCTGGTGAAACGTTGTTGTGATGCCTCGTGTAAGGAGGAGAAATGCGTACCATCACGTTCCCGACATTGATAATGGTCGGATTGTAGCCTATCCCGATTGCGGTTTATCGTATCGCGACATTGTGGCTCGCGTTGGTCGCAATCCAATGACTGTTTGCAGAATATGGAATCGGTGGGTTCAGGAGGGCAATACGGAACGCCGTGCTGGATCCCAACGGCCTCGTATCGCTAGCAGTCGACAGGCATCTTATCCGCATGGCTGTAACGGATCGTGCAGCCACTTCTCGATCCCTGAGTCAACGGATGTTAATGCTTGCAAGACAACAACTATCTGCACGAACAGTTCGACGACGTTTGTAGCAGAATGGACTATCAGCTCGTAGACCATGGCTGCGGTTACACTTGACGCTGCCTCATGGTGTACGCAAAGAAGAAACCTGGGTGCACGAACGGCAAAACGTCATGTTTTTGGATGAATTGAGGTTCTGTTTACGCATCATGATAGTCGAATCCGTATTTGGCGACATCGTGGTGAACGCACATTGGAAGCGTTTATTCGTCATCGCCATACTGGCGTATCACCTGGCGTGATGATATGGGTGCCATTGGTTACACGTCTCGGTCACCTCTTGTTCACATCGACGACTCAACAGTGGCCTTTACATTTCAGATGTGTTACGACCCGTGGCTCCACCCTTCATTCGATCCCTGCGATACCCTACATTTCAGCAGGATAATGCACGACCGCAATTTGCTGGTCCTGTACGGGCCTTTCCGGATACGGAAATTTTCGACTGCTGCCCTGGCCAACACATTCTCCAGATCTCTCACCAACTGGCTCGTCACAATACGCCAGTAACTACTTCTGATGAACTGTGGTATCGTGTTGAAGCTGCATGGGCATCTGTCCCTATACACGCCTTCCAATCTCTGTTTGACTAAATGCCCAGGCGTATCAAAGCCGTTATTGCGGCCAAAGGTACTGATTTCTCAGGATCTATGCACCTAAATTGCGTGAAAATGTAATGTCAGTTCTAGTATAATATATTTGTCCAATGATTACCAGTTTAGTATCTGCATTTCTTCTTGGTGTAGCAATTTTAATGGCCATTGTGGTACCTTTCGTGAACTTATGGATGAAATAGATTGGTGTTCGGGATGCATTCAGTACGCATAAAACTTGTATTTTGTGGTTAATCACAATATAAGGCAATCATATCTTATTCTGGTTTATTTTGTGATTGTAACAATTTAACTTACTCAGTATTTATTTAATGGAAAGGTGCGGTGAATTAGCCATACGTACTGGGACGCCGTGCTGAGGTGCGCGTGGCCGTTCGCCACCAGGGGTACGAGTCCCCCCACTAGGGCATTGGTGTTTGTGTTGTCCTTAGGTTAGTTTACCTTAGTTTAAGTAGTTTGTAATCTACGGACTAAAAACAACGCAGTTGAGTCCGATAGATTTACAAACATTGTAACATTTTAATTTAATGGAACCGGTTCAGAAATTGTTATGCTGAAAAATACAATTAATGGTTTCCTGGAAAGCTAGAGGCTCTTTTAATAACCGCTATGTGTTTAGGAATCATTGATCATGTGATACACAGTTTTCGTAAACTTTCTCCGACAACAATCCTACTGATGCTGTTAGTCGCATCTGTGACTTTATGCAGCACTGATCGAACTTGATTTACTGACAGGACCGAAGCCTGTTACTATATAAGAACAACTTTACTTCGCTTAAATATAATTACGCAAATAAACAAATGAAAGATAATCGAGCGAAGAGATACGAACACCCAGTGAAATTTTACAAAGTATACAAGGTGGTCCATTGATAGTGTCTGGGCCAAATATCTCACGAAATAAGCATAAGCACCAAACTAAAAAAACAAAAAACAAAAAACAAAAAAAAAACAAAAAAAAACAAAAAAACTACAAAGAACAAAACTATGGTTGGCTCTCTAGATGGCGCTACCATGGGTCAAAAGGATACCAGCTGCATTTTTTTGAAAAGGTACCCACATATTTATTACATATTCGTGTAGTACGCATATAAATATGAGTGTTTTGGTTCCAACACTTTTTTTCGCTTTGTGGCTGTTGGCGCTGTAATAGTCACAAGCGTATAAGTACGTGGTATAGCGCAACATTTCGCCAGTGCGGACGGTATTTGCTTCGTGACTATTACTCGTTCTAAAATGGGCCGTTTACCAAAAGTTCAAATGTTTGTTAAGCTTATGGGACTTAGCTACGGGGTCATCAGTCCCTAAACTTACAAACTACTTATGAACTACTTACGAACTAGAACGGCACAAATATCCATGCCCGAGGGGGGATTCGAACCCCCGACCGTAGTGGCCGTGCTGACCGTGACTGGAGCGCCTTAGTCACCTCGGCCACCGCGGCCGGCGGCCGTTTACCAATTGCAGGAAAGGTCGATATGGCATTTGTGATCAAAATTCCCAACGGGCCTGTGCTATGTATGTTGATCGTTATCCTGGGAAACATCATCCAAGTGTCCCGACCTTTCATCGGATAGTTATGTTATTTAAAGAGACAGGAAGTGTTCAGCCACAAGTGAAACTTCAACCACGACCTGCAACAAATGATGATACCCAAGTGTGTTAGCTGCAGTTGCGGCTTATCTGCACATCAATAGCAGACAAATTGAGCGAGAATCGGGAATCTCAAAAACATCGGTGTTGAGAATTCCACATCAACATAAATTTCATCCGTACCATATTTCTATGCACCAGGATTTGCATGGCGAAGACTTTGAACTTCGTGTACAATTTTGCCACTCCGCACAAAATAAATACGGAACGATAACAGATTTTTTTTTCACGCGTTCTATTTAGTGACGAAGCGTCATTCACAAGCAGAGGTAACGTAAACCGGCATAATATGAACTATTTGGGCAACCGAAAATCCACGATGGCTGCAACAAGTGGAACATCAGCGACTTTGCCGGGTTAATGTATGGAGGAAAGATAATTGGCCCCTATTTCACCGATGGCAATCTAAATCATGCAGTGAATGCTGATTTCTTACGTAATGTTCTACCGATTTCACTAAAAGATGTTTCACTGCATGGCAGAATGGCGATGTGCTTTCAACATGATGGATGTACGGCACATGGCTCGCGGGCAATTGATGCGGTCTTAAATGGAATATTTAATGACAGGTGGATTGGTCGTAGAATCACCATAACATAGCCCGCGCGTTCACCGGATCTTACAACCCCGCATTTCTGTCTGTGGGGAAAATTGAAGGAGATTTGTTAATGTGATTCATCGACAACACCTGGAAACACGAGTCAGCGCAATGTCAAAGCATGTGATAACATAACTGCAGGCAAACTACTCGCTGTTGAGAGGAATTTCTTTACGCGTATTGCCCAATACATTTGAAGAATATCATTTTGAGCATTTATTGAAGTCATGAGGTAATTACTGGTAATCACGCAGTAACAGAATGCGTTCTCATAATGTACCGTATTATAATTTCACAAAAGTACATGTATTACATTGGAACAACAGAAATAATGTTCTAACGTACCTACGTTCTGTGTTTTAATTTCAAAAACCTACTTGTTACCCACTGTTCGTCTAAAATTGTGAGCAATGTGTTTGTGAATATTACAGCGCCATCTATCACAAAGCGACAAAAGCGTTCCAAATAAAACATTCATATTTATTTACGTACTAGACGAATATGTAATAAAAACGGGATACCTATTTTTTTTTAAAATGCCGTTGATATCCGTTTGACATATGGCACAGCCATCTAGTGCGCCAACAATAGCGCCATCTGTTTTGCTCCTCCAAGCAAGAAAAGTTTTGTTCTTTGTAGTTTTTTCGTTTGATGCTTATTTTGTGAGATATTTGGCCCTGTCACTATCAATGGACCACCCTGTATATGAGGTCTCAGCTGCTTTCAACTATACTCTGTCGGGAGACAGATCCTAATCTTAGTGTGTCAGGCAGTGGCCAAGATTAACAATTTTGCTTACTTATCAATTTTAGGCAAAAGTGTATGTTATTTCTGTATTACAGCATTGTCAGGAATAAAGGTATCGTAATTCGGATCCCGGATTTTATTTTGAGGAGAATACCTACTCGCAACAACTTAGTGTATTTCAACGGTCTTTTTTTTTTTTTTTTTTTTTTTTTTTTTTTTTTTTTTTTTTTTTTTCACTGCTCTTAGAAATGCAAAGTGCTTCCAGACCCGTCAAGGAAACGACATAGGTTATTTAATAACAGCAACGACGTATTCGTATACGCTGGCTGACAAGACTAGCTTCAGGAGTGGTTGGCTTAATATTCGCAACTGCTACATGGCCGTGGTGGAGTAGCCGAGCGGTCTAAGGCGCCTCGCTGTAGAGCGCGCGGTAGCTCGCCGTCGGGGGTTCGAGTCCCCCCTGGGGCATGGATGTGTGTGTTGTCCTTAGGTTAGTTTACTTAGTTCAAGTAGTTTGTAAGCTACGGACTGATGACCACGCAGTTTGGTCCGATAGATTTACAAACATTTGAACCGCTACTGTATTCCTCTGATGTCATCGTGGTTCAGCTATTTCTCTTGTTAACAAAGCTTTTGTAGCAATGTTTTCTCAATACTGTTTTCCTCTGTACAGTAGCCTAGCTGTAACTGCAGCTACTACATGACACTACTGAGGTAGCCTGTTCACAACTCCAGTTACACACGTCAGTCTGAAGCCTAGCCCATAGCGGCTAGCTTTTTCTAAAACTTTCTTTTTAAATTTTGTGACGTAAGCATTACGGCTGAGTTATATATTTTACTATGTGACTTGTTTTATTTTATAATTTCTGATAAAGGCAATCAAAGTTATTGCCGAAACCAGATTAAATAATTTTTTATAGTTTTCAAAATGAAAAGCCAAGATGGCATATTAATAGTTTATTAATCTCTGTATATAAAAGTAAGTGTCCCGATTGACTGACTGACTGATTGACTGACTCATCATCGCCCAGCACAAACCACTGAAGATAGAAACTTGAAATTTGTGCAGGGTGTTGGCCTTACCCTGTAGGCATCATTTAAGAAGCGATTTTTCGATATTCCGTCCGTAAGGGGGTGAAATAGGGGATGAAACGTTTTATGAAAATACGTAGCTATTTAGGCAATTTTGAAGCTAGAAGTACAAAATTTCGGATTTTAATTCAGGGTTAGAATTTAAAAAAGACACGTGTTTCGGCATTTTTTGAAATTCCACAAATAAGGGGGTAAACTAGGTGACGCAAAAAAAATGATTTTCAAAAATATGTTGCTGTTAACTCAAATTCTAAGCTAAAACTACGAAACTTCGGATATGGAATCTTGATCAGGATTCAAAATCCATAATTTTTAGTATTTTTGGAAATTCAACAAGTAAGAGGGTTAAATAGAGTATCAAAAATTCTTTTTCAAAACACGTTGCTATTGATATCATTTTGAAGCTAGAGCTGCAAAAATTGATATTTGTATAGTTGGTTAGATGTTAAAAAATAGGTGTTTCGGTATTTTTGGAAACTCAACCATCAACGGGGTTAAATTGGAGAGGGGGTGTTTATCGAAAATATGTTGCTATTTGGGCAATTTTGAAGTTAGAACTACAAATTTTCGGATTTGAATTCAGGGTTCGAATTTAAAAGACACGTGTTTCGACATTTTTTGAAATTCAACCAAGCAAAAGGACGCAAAAAATTGATTTTTAAAAATATGTCGCTGTTAATTGAAATTTCAAGCTGTAACTACGAAACTTAGGTTATGGACTCTTGATCAGGATTAAAAAGACACGAGTTTCGGTATTTTTGGAAATTCAACAACTAAGGGGGTAAAAGAGGGGATCAAAAATTCTTTTCGAAAACAGTTTGTTGTCAAGACAATTTAGAAGCTATAGCTGCAAAAATTGGTATTTGTATTGTTCGTTATGATTTTAAAAATACGTGTCTCGGTAATTTTGGAAATTCAACCATCAAGGGGGTTAAATTGGTGAGGGGGTGTTTTTCGAAAATCTTTTGCTATTTAGGTAATTTTGAAATTAGAACTACAAATTTTCGGATTTGGATTCGGGGTTCAAATTTAAAAGACACGTGTTTCGGTATTTTTGGAAATTCTACTACTAAGATGCTGAAATACGAGATGCTAAAATTTATTTTCAAAAATATGTTGCTGTTAACTCAAATTTCAAGCTATAACTACGAAACTTAAGATATGGAGTCCTCATCAGGATTAAAAAGAAACAACTGGTGAAGACCAACCAGCCTACGCATGCGAAGCAGCGGGGGTTCAGCTAGTAGTTTATTAAATGACGACCGGTTTCGGTGCACTGTGTCACCATCATCTGGTCATATATGTGCTATAAGCTGGTCATCTTGTTAAAAAGTTGGGTATAAAATAACAAGTGCATATTGCACTTAGTCAGTATATAAAATACCTACGTACTATGTACCACGTACTACGTTTATTTTTTATATAATGACTAAGTGCAATGTTGCACTTGTTATTTTATGCCCAATTTTTTTAACAAGATGATCAGCTTATAACACATATGGGCCCAGATGATGGTGACACAGTGCACTGAAACCGGTCGTCATTTAATAAACTATTAATGTGCGATCTTGGCTTTACATTTTGAAAACTATACAACGATCAGATCGCCTCCAAACTCGACTATGTCATACTTTTTTAATTTTGCGATCGAAGGCTGCATTTTTATTCTTCTAATTTCGTATGTTTCGCTTTCGGTCGAAACTAGAAGAGGAACCAAATATTCGGTTTCTATTTCGGCCGCAAATCGTGTTTCGGTCGAACTCTGGTACGGCATGCTGCCGTCCAGAGAACGTATGTGAACGGAAACTAAGAGGTAACACCTGTCCTGCGGAGTACAGGAGAAGCATATCTCTGAGACGGCGTCGTGTTAAGCTCCCGCCGTAAGTCGATAGAGATTAAATTTTTCATTCTGAGGGTCCTGGGTTCAATCCTTGGTGATGCAAACCCTATTTTTTCCTATATTACGTTGGAAACTGTTCTGCATCTACATACACATAGTGTATGCATAGTGTATGCATCCTGACACATAAAATGGATTATATTGCTTTCATATTGCAATCTACAGTCTGGATGTTCAAATATGGGATTCATCAAATGTGCTTGGTGCACAAAAAAATTTGCTTCAGACTTCATCATATACAACCACTATTTTGAAACCTTCGTTCATGAATCTGTGGTGGTGTTCCTGTTCATGCCTGAACTTTACATATTTGTTATTTTCGTTATTACTAGTATTTTTACGTTAATTATACTTATTATTGTTATTAGTACTATTATTATTGTTATTATTATTAATAATAATAGGTAACACTGCTGCACGTGTTTGTTTATTTTTATGTTCTGATTGTGGTTTTTTTTCTGTTAAACTGCGAATAAACCCTAAAGGTTTGCTACTTTCAAACAAATCAAGCTGAATCACACTGCCAACAACATACTCCTATAAAATCCGAACAGTCGTTTTACATGTTAGGAACACGTTTCCTCTATGACAGTGGTCAATGTAATGCAATAAAAGAGAAATACTGTCAGCAGGGCTTGAACCCAATATCCTCGGTGGAAAAAAGCTCTACTAATTTGCCCACAGCAGAACGATGTGATAGGCTCTCACATTTATTCCTTTCGTCTACTCCATAGGTGAGGTGTTACTTATTATCCTAGTTTATGCACATTCTTCTCGACATCACATAGCACAAATTATATCGCAGTTTTGGTTAATGCTCTATTGTAATACAACGTTTGGTACCGATCTGACTGACTGATACCTGGCGGTTTGCGTATTAGCCTGGAACTAACGTAATATTACGGCACTTCCAGGAAATGAGAAAGTGCGGGGTACGTAATATTACGTTGCGTCAGTTACAATTCTATCGCTTATTTCACAAGGGCCCTAAGTCCACTTTTCTGATAATTTGTTCTATCCACATTCCTGTGTTTTTAGGGGTCGAATCATTAATTAGCGTGGAAAGGATGTCTGCGTTTTATTGAATACTCAAAGTATAGAGTGGACAAATTCTTGTTGATTTGAAAACAGCTCCAATTCCTGGACATAGAGCGCTTTTGTTCGTAACAATTCTTAACCATAACTCCACTGAGATTCTTGGACCGTCAGAAAAGGTGGGGGAACGATATATAGATAATGTAGCTATGGTTTGTTTCAAAGTCATTATTGTAGTGTAAGCCGTCGTGTCGATATGAGTAAATCTGATTGTGAAATTGTACCTACTATGATCATATCGAGTGCAAGACGACAATCCTATGTAATCTCAACAGATGAAGAGAACAATTCATTCACTAGAGATACATCACGAAGGGACTGGAAAGTAGCATTCAGTATTTCGAAGTTTTATCATTTCGTCTTCAATGATAAGATATTTGGGACTGTAACAGCATGCAGTATCATCAATGGTTTAAATGCCCACACATCCAGGTTAGGCCTAGCACCTTTTTCTCGATCCAACGTCAACTGCTAGTTGTTCGAGCCTATTCAAATGACAACATTTCTATCAATACAAAGTACACTTGACAGCAAAAAAAGTGGATCACCCCTGAATTCCTAAGTGAAGACCGCACCTGACGCTATACAACCACCATTGCACAGCTGCGTCGCGGGTCGTCAAATCATTGCATAGTACAGTTATTACCTACCCATAATAGATACTAAGTAAGTCTCCTATTTCTTCTTATGGCATTCAGGCAAGGTACAAACCAATACTTTCGTACAACAAATATTAGAATAAACGTCATTAGAGATGAGACAGTAACACTTGTAAATTAAATTTAGTTGCAATAAGTGAAAAGTCAGATACGTTATCACACTTGTTTAGTGACATGATATGTTTTTGTTCATGATCTGAATCTGAACGCTCTGTTAAGCAAAAAACAGTTGTATGCCTGATCGAGATGCGATTACAGGTCACGCACTTTTTCGTGGCCGCTCTCTGATCGGCAGAAGTCGGCTGAGCTCGTGTGTCAACGGAATGTTTATGCTCTCTACCAACCTTACCTCGTAACAGCATTGTACACCGTAGACCTCGTCAATGTATTGTTGATTTGTTCTTCGTATTAATTATTGTCTTCCACTTTGTTTTCTGCTAAATTAAGTCCACATACCCGGACGACTTCTTTTATAAGAAAGAAGACTGTCCTTGAAAGTTGTGTGAAGAATGTTAATTTTGATTTTTATTTTGTTACGACAATAAAAAGAGGCAGAGTACGTTGTTACACCCGCTTAAGTCCATTTCAAATATTAACATTTCTTAGATATGCGTTCCACTTTTCTATTACTCATACATTAAAGTGATACTTAATTTCGTGTTCCATCTGTAATGCCTTAACCCCTTACATGTTGTTTCCCTTTAAAACCTGTAATACATACCTTGTAAACTGCCGGCACTGAGGGGAAAGAGGCGGGTCTTGTTCTAACAGCCAATCCGCTATTAGCTGAATGCAAGCTTCAGATCCCAACATTCTCCGCTCAGGGAACACGTTTAAGTGCGCTTGATCTCTAGGCATAATTAGACGTAAAATACTGACGTCTTCATTATTTTCTTAGACCGATTTCTGAACTCAGAAATAAATGATAATCTTAGAACTGCACCAGGAGTTGCATGAAGCTCCTATTGTTGCTGAGAGGTAACCGCTGAAGATACGTAATTTAGTGCAATTCACAGATGTCATACATCATAAAGTTGTGGAATAGATACAGTGTATTGATGATTTGTTAACTATGCACAATCGGATGTCACATATCAAATATGTTCACAAATATCGTTATACTGGTACCTGAAACGACGATATAATTAATTTTTCCCGCCAGAGACTCGAATCCAGTACCATTTGCTATTGTAAAATAGGAAGGAATATTGTTGATATATTTATTGTTTCTTCAGGGCACTCCAACCCTGCACATACCGTCACTCTTGATCTGACACCATGAGGCGTCAACTATCACATTGTCGTTCACCAGTAGTTAGGATCACACCGTTCGTAGAGACGTGGAAGGGGTTTGGTATTTTGCGAAAACTTTGTTTAATTTAGTAGCGTATGGACATGTGCAATTTTGATTTGAAACACGGCAGAGTCCTGCGTTCTTTATTGGGGTTACTGGAGGTGTATATGGTATTTTTGTGGCCGTTAAAAACTGTTACCATCAGCGGGAATCGGTCCCACATCTTAGCTATTACAAGTTAACCTCATCCCGACCACCAGCGAATTACAGATGCGTTGGCATAATGTTTTGTCATAATGGAGTACTCGTTAGACAGTACGACCAGTCAAAGAGCACAGAGGTGTCTAGCTAGGTAAGACATTCTAGGCCGCACGGGATGGCCACGTAGTGTGAGGAGCCTTATCGCGGATTTTGCATGATATTATATTACGTTTGAGTATGCTACATTACGATTTGGTATGGCATTTTATAATAAGATTATTTAAGTATGAGCTCATTATAATAAAGATTGTTGGGTAACTGTTGCCACGATAATTTGAATATTAGGCATTTTTATAGTTATGAGGAACGTGGATTATGCGTTAAAAAATTTGAAATTCGGAAAGTCACTTCGTTTTGACATTTATTCACCACGTTCAGGAACACAAACAGACTTCGATGAAGGAGGTTTCTGTGATTTACTAGTATGGTCAGTGACAAGGTATCAGATAACTGACAAGTGTGTCGAGCAATTATTCTTCACGGTGTCGCTGCCTTCAATAGTCATACTGAGGTTACAAAACAGCAATGTGGATTCTGATATAATGTCGCATCGAAAATGCGATTACATGCGAAGCATAATATCCAACTGGGAAAGATGGGGGAGAACTTCAGTCTCTGCCATTTCAAAGCTTGGATACTGGTATTTGTCGGAATAGGTGTCCATTTTAATAGCGACAATATTGCTTGCACTGTAAGGTTCAGTTGTCCATTATACACACGTGCTTTTCGAGAGTCAACGACAGTGAAATAATGAAAGTGATTAAAAAAATCTACCAAGCGCAAAATTGTGAAAAGAAGCACGGAGATGCAGATAAATATTTCAAGGGAGGGGTAGCAGGAGGGAGGGCGGGAACTAGGAATGAACAGGAGTGCAAAACAGGAAAATAAAAGAGTGAAATCCTTGCAGAGTACTCCTTACTTATATATCATAGTTTGTTTAGGGCAGAGAGAAAAGGAATGAATGTTTTACAGAACGAAGGATGGATTATTGGAGATATAAAAGAACACTGCTTCATAGAGAGGACCCATGGACAATAAAGAAAGTAGACATTAAAAGAGACAGTATTGTTTTAACGGTAACCACAATTTTTACAGCTTTTTGGTGGCCTAGACCAAAAGGGCAACTGAGGTTATAATGTAAGGGAGGTGACAGACAGAAAGAGAGAAAGGAGGAAAAATTAACAACGAATAAATACAAGACAAATCGTTTGCATATTTTGTTAAGGACGGAGGGTGTATCAATGGATGGAGGGGAGGAGAGAGACGTATTTGAAATAAGAAAATTACTTTAACAGCGTCCATCTAAACTGATTAAAACGTTCAAATGTTTGTAAATCTATCGGACCAAACTGCGTGGCCATCAGTCCGTAGCTTACATACTACTTAAACCTAGGTAAACTAACCTAAGGACAACACACACACACACACACACACACACACACACACACACACACACACATGCCCCAAGGAGGACTCGAACCTCCACGGCGAGTTAACGCGCGCTCCGCAGCGAGACACTTTACACCGCTCGGCTACTCCACTGCGGCCTAAACTGATTATTCTGTATGCATGGAGTATAGGTATAAATGAATAAAAACAGGATATTGAGTGAAATGAGAAGCATTGAATTAATATTTGTGCCACAGACCTCCATACTTACTTTAATTCAATGCTTTTCACTTAATTTCTTTAACATACTGACGCGGAGAACTGTCTCTAGGTATACAAATTTATAATAGAGTAGGATAATAAAGGAACAGTATATTTAAAAAGTCAATTTAAAGGCAGCTCAAAGGAAAAAGAAACTAATATTTTATTTCTTCCATAGTCTCAGGACATTAAAAAAATTAATTAAAAGTACTAATAATTTATTGAGAATCCCTCATTATTTGGTTCTTTCATAATACATCTCAGCGTAGAATCTATAACGCTATCGGACCAGCTTCTCTTCAGTAAATGCGACGACTCTATCCCGAGTTTTGCTCGCAGTGAGACGGCCTGATTTGTATTTCGGCTGTCTGCTTTTACTATGACGCCAGGAAGTAAACAATCTGTATTTACATCAGAACCCCACTCTGCGCTGTGCTGGGGGCTGTTGGGCATCACCGCGACCGCCAGCTTGCTGGCTTCCACCAAGCCTCGCCTTGACCGGCCAGCCCATAGCTCTCGAGCCACGGCTAATACAGGCACAGACCGCAAAACAAGGCTCAAACGTTTCTGACAACCTACCTAAGTGTGTAGTATTAACTACCACAGCTAGAGCTATTTTGCTATAAAATAAGCAGCCACTTTATCTTTTGACATTTCATTCAAATATTATTTTTAACGAAGTTAAAGAATAGAACCATGATAAACTCAGCTACCACAAAATGTTTCACCTAGATAGCAATCATACGTCACACGAAACTATCTTTTCAGCGCTCTGCATTAGATTTAGACACAAGAAAATATGTATTCAATCTAGAAAACTACGTATGTTTTTTAATTAAACAATTCTGGCGGGAACAACACAAATATATATATATATATATATATATATATATATATATATATATATATGTAGTATATCATTAACGTTTTGTGCACTTATAAACGTTTTGTGTTCTCATTGTATCTGAAACAATAAGTGTTACGAAACAGAAATACCTTCTGCTGAGGCCCTTCATTTACACGATTTTTCTGTTATTCATAGTGAAGTGTTTCATAATGGGTTCATAGGATCGCTTTAGTTTCTCGACTGTTCCGCACTTATACGAAGATCGAGAAAGCCAAGTGCCAAAAAGGATATATGCGAGTTCTAATTACCATTATATTATTCTTAAAATTCAAATCAAATGTTCGAATGTGTGTGGTATGCTAAGTTCAATAGTCCCTAAACTTACACAATACTTAAACTAACTTATTCTAAGGACAACACACACATACCAGTGCCCGAGGGAGGACTCGAACTTCCTACGCGAGCAGCAGCCCGATCCATGACATGGCACCTTAGACCGCGCGGGTACTCTGCGCGGCCTTCTTACAATTGTAACATACTTTGTACGGTAATGAGTGCAAAAGCTCTTTGCATTTGTAGGAGAAGGTTGGTGATTGAAATCTCATAGAAGAAGCATGCTACACTGAAAACTCTTTTGTTTTAATATTTTGCTTCCCCCATCTCATCCCCCTGCCGTCTTCGCCCCCTCCCCAACGTAAGTAGTAAAAAAAAAAAACGATAGTTTCTTTCCGCTAATTCACTATACCGCACAATCTGATATCTTTTTCCAACTTTTTCAGTGTCCTCCCTCTATACCGTCAGGTAATACCGTCAGGTAATAATCGCACATTGCTCAGCAATACTGCGGAAGAGCTGGAGCAATTGTAGGGTTTATAGCCTCCTTGGGAGACGTTTTAATCTTCTAATGGTTTTGTCAACAACAGGCGCTTGTTTTATCTTCACCAAAACATGTATATTTCGTAGTTAACGTTGTTTTCAATTGTACCCACCAGAAATTTTGTTAGGTGTACAATCCTTAAATTTGTTTTGTTTATCGTTTTCTCAAGGACTGACGAAAATTTTCTGGTAATCATGTGGTGAACTATACGCATATTTATGTTTAGTGTCAATTGTCGAATTTGCATCGTGAAGATATAACTTCAATATCATTTTAAAATTGGCTCTGATTTTCTGAGGTGCTTACTAGACAGCAGCATAATCTGTATAAATATTTCTCAATTCGATATAGCAGTTTGTAGCTCTGGCAGAGAGTGGATAAAATGTTACTCTAACTCCAGTTTGTAACTGAGAGGGCCGGCCGCGGTGGCCGAGGAGACTGAGGCACTCCAGTCACGGTCTGCACGGCCACTGCGATCGGGGGTTCGAATCCCCCCTCGGGCATGGATATTTGTGCCGTCCTTAGTTTTAAGTAGTTCATAAGTAGTTTGTAAGTTTAGGTACTGATGACCCCATAGTTAAGTCCCATAGACTCTACAAACATTTGAACATTTTTTGATTTGTAACTGAGAGCTACTGCCTCTTAATCTTTAAAGAGCGTCGACATTTTCATGAAGGAAACGAACAGCTGCAGCGTGAATCGCCTCCTCATTGCCTTTATGAAGGCCGATGCAGATAATTCAGAAAGTAGGGATCAAGAATAGTTGTCATTGCTACTTGAAATTCATCACCCTTATCTGTAATCATATATGTGATAAGTAAATGACACACCGAAGTTCAGTTTTCAGACATTTTAATTGGAATACCACCAATAAGTGAATCTTGAAAGGTTCTTCTATATACATATATGTGTCGTGACCGTTCTTTCGAAAGAACAGACACCACATAAATATACATAATTAAGCAGAAGACGAGAACAACTCCAGCCTTCAGCGCAAATGCACACAACGTCTGAACTCTCGAGGTAATCGACAAAGTGCCACGAGCAGAGTGCAAATTGGAAACGGCAACTACGTGAGCAGTGTGAGGAAGTTTGAGTCTTGTGTGTGACGAGGGAGGAGAGGAGTGGTAGCCCGCGTACCTGCGATGATCGTTGTTTTCCCGCTCGTGCAGTGGTTACCGTAACTGCTCAAAGAACGGTAGGAACTGGACCCAAATTCCGGCTGGGCACAACTGTTCAACTTCCCCAATGCGTGCACTCAGTGGCCACAAGCAGCTTGTTTCGGATTATTTCTTTTAATCTAGATTCTTCTCTGTCATTCCAGGGAGCAGTACAACTATCACCAGACATGATCCAACATGTTGTCATTTCACTACCATAGTCGTACCAGAAAGATCATTTGCCTACAGGCACTGTCTTTCTCGAGCGGTCCAACACCTTAGAAGAACATCTTGTGCACACATTATGCATGGCTTAATTACTTATCCCACGACGCGAGGTCGGGAATTGATTTGTTTATAGTGAGGGAGACGAATGGAATGTTGCACAGACATACAAAGAAAATAAAAGTAATCCACTGAGTTACAGAAACATTGTATTGATGTCGACATGTAGCAGGACGTTTGAACAAATACTTTTCCAGCGTTATGAAATATCTAGAAAAATTAACATCAAACCGGCAAAGGTTTCTAAATCTCTACTCTTGTGAGACTTTGGCGATACTATATTTTCATGATCTACTGAGTACTCTCAAACTAATTTCATATTTAAAGAGTGCCAAAACTATTTTTGGTATCTTCAACGCCGCTGTGGAGTGGCCAAGCGCATTGAGGTGCCATGCTCCGATGCGCGAGGCCGCTCCTCGT
Source organism: Locusta migratoria (assembly GCA_026315105.1). NCBI lineage: Eukaryota > Metazoa > Arthropoda > Insecta > Orthoptera > Acrididae > Locusta > Locusta migratoria. Next base: position 436,108,311 of record CM048747.1, read on the forward strand.
CGGGGGTTCTAATCCCCCCTCGGGCATGGATGTTTGTGTCGTCTTTAGTATAAGGTAGTTCATAAGTACTTTGTAAGTTTAGGGACTGATGACCCCGCAGTTAAGTCCCTTAAGCTTAACAACAACAAACAAACAAAAACTACCTTCAGCGATAATCAACTTCGAACCATATCGTTTTCATAAGTTGTGCGGCTGGGCTCGTGATCTCCTGTCTGCAAGGTAATAGTTTGCAGTAACAGACGAGGAGTCATCTAGTGAAAAGGACGGGGCGAGTGTAATTCTTCCAGCAAAGTGAAGTAGACTTCTCCTGATTCGAATACATATTCGAAATATTTAATGAGCTATCAGAATATTGCTCTTAGATTTGAGGCAGTTAATGCTGCCCACTACTAAACTCAGAAAAGCAAAGTCAATTGCGAAATGAATTTGAATTTGTATCTTCACGGCGCAAATGGCGACAATTGACCTTAAACATCAATATGCATTTGGCTCTGAACATAAGTACTCAGAGTTTCGTCAGCATTCTAGATATCGATAAGCGAAACAAATTTGAAGGTTATACATATAACGAAATTCCAGAGGGTGCAATTAAAAACAATGTTAACTGCGAATAACACATGTTTTGGCGAAGGTGAAACAAACGGTCTGTTATTGACACTACCATTAGGAGATTTACACGTCTCCTAAGGAGACTGCCAACCCTACAATTGTTCTACCTCTTATGCAGTACTGCTGAGTAGTGTGCGATTATTACCTGATGGAATAGAGGGAGGACGTCCAGAAAGTTGAAAGAACATATCAGATTATGGCACTTGTATTTATTATTATTAGTAGTAGTAGTTTCTAGTAGTAGTAGTAGTAATACTAGTAGTAGTAGTAGTAGTAGTAGTAGTAGTATTTCGAGCTTAGTATAAGCTTGGAACAGTCGAGAAACTGAAGCGATTATATGAACCCATTACGGAACACTTCACTGTGGATAACAGAACAATCGTGTAAGTGAAGAGCCCCCAGAAGAAGGTAATTTCCGTTGTTTAACACTTATTGTTTGCAGACACATTGAAAACACTTTACACAAAACGTGAATGATATACTACATGTATACATTTGTGTTGTTGCCACCAGAACTGTTAAATTTTACAACAAGCTTACATTTCTAAGATAACTACATATTTCATTACTTTCTAGATCTAATGCAGAGCGCTGAAAAGAGAGAATAATTTTCTGTGTTAAATGATTGCTATCTATGTGAAACATTATATGGTACTATGTTTATCATGATTCTATTATATCACTTCGATAAATATTTGAATGAAGTGTCAAAAGATAACGTGGCTGCTCGTTTTATAGCAAAATAGTTCTAGGTGTGGTAGCTTATAATACACGTTGGGGTAGGTTTGCAGAAACTTTTCATACTTCAAGGGTTGAGTCTCGCTGTATTAGCCGTGGCTTTCGAGCTACGGGCAGGCCAGTCAAACACAGCTGGTGCCGAGGCGAGGCTTGGCGGAAACCAGCCAGCTGGCCGTCGCAGTGGCGGGCAACAGCCCCCAGCACGGTACAAAGCGGGACTCTGACGTAAATACATAATGTTTACTTCCTGGCTTCATAGTGAGAGCGGAAAGCAGAAATACAAATCAGGCCGTCTCACTGTGAGCAATGAACTCGAGATAGAGTCGTCGCATTTACTGAAGAGAAGCTGGTCCGATAGCGTTATAGATTATATGCTGAGATGCATAACGGAAGAAACAAATAATGAGGGATTCTGAATATATTATTAGTCCTTCAAATGTTTTTTTTTAATCTCATCTCTATTTAGTAAGCGAGAGACTGTGGAAGATCTTTTGGCAACAGAAATAAAATATGTGTTTCTTTTTCCTTTGAACTACCTTGAAATTGAAGGTTTTTTATATACAGTTCCTTTATTATCCTATTTTATTATAAATTTATATACCTAGTGACAAGTTTTCTATGTCAATATGTCAAAGACATTGAGTGAAGGGAAAAGTATTGAATTAAAGTAAGTTTGGAAGTCTGGGTACGATTCCCGCCCATGGCACAATTTTTATTTCAACAGTTTTCCGTAACAATATGTCAAAGACATTGAGTGAAGGGAGAAGCATTGAATTAAAGTAAGTATGGAATTCTGGGTTCGATTCCTGCCTCTGGTACAAATTTTAATTCAATGCTTCTCCTTTCACTCTATATCCTATTTTTTATTAAACTTATACCCAGCCTCCATGCAAACAGAGTAATCCGTTTAGATGGACGCTCTCTCCTCCCCTCCATCCATTAATACACCCTCTGTCCTTCACAAAATACGCAAACGGTCTTGCTTTTATTAATAGTTAATTTCTCTTCTGTTCTCTCTCTCTCACTCGCTGTCGCCGCTCTTGCATCATAACCTCAATTACCCTTCTGGTCGGTTCCCTCACAATACAGTGATAAAATCGATTGGTTTCCGTTGAGAGCATGCACTCTCTTTTAATTTATGCTTTCCTTACTGTATATCAGTTCTCTCTATGAGACCGTGTCCTTTCATATCCCCTTACCAATAATAAATTCTTCGTTCTGTGAAATACAGAGCTGTGGTGTTTCGATTGACCTCTTCTGCTTTCATCCCAACAGACTATATTGTTACACATGGTATACATTTCCCGTTTTAGAAACCGTTTTCTAATGCGTAAACGACCCTCCTTGCTACTTTTAACATGCGTAATACTTCATTTATTATGGTAAGAGGTATGTTACATTCTTGAGTGCCGCCCAGAGTAGCTGCGCGGTTTAAGGCATCATGTCTAGAATTGGGCTTCTGCTCGCGTCGGTGGTTCGAGTCCTTCCTCTGTCTTGGGTGTCTGTGTTGTCCTTATGTTACATACTCACACACACACACACACACACACACACACACACACACACACACACACAACTATACATGCTCGAGGAAGGAGTCAAACCTCTGGCTAGAGCGACCGCAACACCGCGACAAGACGCCTCAGACCGCGAGGCCAAGAAATTACTGTTACGTAGACAGATACCGCCGAACTATTTTACTTCTCGTACCATGTGTTCTGCACTCCATTTTGACGATTAACATTGTAGTTGATCGGGCTGATGCCATCTTGTAATGGCTAAGATGTGGTTTGATTCCTGCTGGGGATACAGTTTTTATCAATCGCAAACATCCCCCTGTCCACCTCCAATAGCGGCAAGTAAGGAATTTAGGACTGTGGCGTCTTTCAAATTACATTACACATGTCCATTCGCTACTGACTAGAACAAAGTTTGCCGGCCGCGGTGGCCGAGGGGACTGAGGCGCTTCAGTCACGGTCTGCACGGCCACTACGGTCGGGGGTTCGAATCCCCCCTCGGGCATGGATATTTGTGCCGTCCTAGTTCGTAAGTAGTTCATAAGTAGTTTGTAAGTTTAGGGACTGATGACGCCGTAGTTGAGTCCCATAAGCTTTACAAACATTTAGAACAAAGTTGGATTAATTTTCGTTGTTTCTTCAAATGCCAAACCCCTCCAGGTCTCTACGAACGGCGCGATCCTAATTACTAGTAAACGAGATTGGGAGAATTGTTACCTAGTCATCTGGGGTCAACGCTGACGATAGGCGCGGGGTTGGAGTCCCAGGCAGCACAACGTTATTTATTGCACTACTTCAAATTGTTTGTAAATCTATCGGACTCAACTGCTCGGTTTTTAGTCCGTAGCTTACAAACTACTTAAAATGTTCAAATGTTTGTAGATTCTATGGGACTTAACTACAGGGTCATCAGTCCCTAAACTTACAAACTACTTACAACTAAGGAAGACACAAATATCCATGCCCGAGCGGGGGATTCGAACCCCCGGCCGTAGTGGCCGTGCAGACCGTGACTGGAGCGCCTCAGTCTCCTCGGCCACCGCGGCCGGCATAAACTACTTAAACTAAGGTAAACTAACCTAAGGAGAACAAAAATACCCATGTCCGTAGGTGGGACTCGAACCCCCGACGGCGAACAGCCGCGCGCACCACAGCACGGCGCTCCAGTGCGCACGGCTAATCCGCCGCGGCTTGCGCTACTTCTAGCCGAACATATGCATATCCCGCTAAAGGTGAGAACCGTAACTATTTCATCTCTTTGCGTATATATAATAAATAGCGAATAGAGCCGGATAGGGCTTGTAAACCGATACCAATGAAAACGTAAATGTCTTACGTCTCTTCATGCCTAATCTAGTCTCGATCAGAAACGCAAGCTTTTTTTGGTTAACAGTGCGTTCAAATTCAGAACACGAACAAAAACCCATTGTGTCATTGAATGAGTTTGATAATGTATCCAATTTGTCACTTATTGTAATTAAATTGATTTTATGTTGCTCTCTCGACTCTAATAACTTGTATTCTAATGTTTTTGTATGACGGTATTGAATAACATGTGGATCGACTGCCATAAGATGCAATGTTCTCTACTGCTCCTTTGGTACCCATTGTGAATAGTGGAACGACTGTACTCTACAGGGGTTTTGAATGTGGAGTACCCGCAACACAGCTGCGTTAGTTGGGTTGAATTCAGCAGTGAGCCACTTTTTTTGCTGTCAAGTGTACATGATACATATGACGTCGGCTGCTTACATTATGTAGCAAGAACACATTCTAGAATTCTGAAATACTATTCATCAGTCGCCAGCTGCTGAGGGAAGTACCGCACACAGAAGATGTGTGATCTATAAATCGCATTATTGATAAACAATTTATTTTGCAGATTTTGTGAATTTTTAAATTGCAAATAGTCTTCAAAAGTTTGCTGCAGGATAACGTTGTGTAAATCCTACAATATTTCCTCGGAACAACTGTGCGATATTTTCAAGCGGTTAAACCTTGTTGGTGGCCGTGTATGACAAGCACGACTTTATCCGGCGCAAACTCGTGAATAATATTTGCAGCATATCCGCCAGGAAAGGCACGTAAGTCGTTATGTTTCTCAGTCTGATTTTTCTTATTTTATTATGACGATCATGTCTCCCTATTCTGGTGGGTGCTAACAAAATATGTTCGCATTCGGAAGAAAAAGTTGGAGAAACAAATTTCGCCTTCATTTTAATGATTTCCATCCTAACTCGTACATCATTTCCGTAACACTCTCTCCCCTATATCACGATAATACAAAACTAGCAGTCCTTTTCTGTACTTCCTTTACATCACCCAACAGTCCCACCTAGTGTGAATCCCACAATGCGCAGCAATATTCCAAAATAGCACAGACAACTGAAGTAGGCAGTTTCTTCAGTAGAATTTTGTTTGCAAGCGCAACCATCTTTCAAATGTTCAAATGTTTGTATAGCTTATGGGACTTAACTACGGGTTCATCAGTCCCTAAACTTACAAACTACTTATGAACTAGCTAACACTAAGGACGGCACAAATATCCATGCCCGAGGGGGGATTCGAACCCCCGACCGTAGTGGCCGTGCAGACTGTGACTGACGCGCCTTAGTCCCCTCGGTCACCGCAGCCGGCCAACCATCTTTCCTCTCAGTTCCATTCTCCATACTGACCCATGTGTAATTACATAATTGCGACCCACGGAGAGATTTATTACAAATGCCTTAAATCCGATATGCAGTGTCATCAGCGCAAATGTGCTTCATGCATGTATACACGTATGAAGGTTATGTTGTAAAACACCGCACATTGTGAAATTGTGTTGTCTGACCAATGAAGCAAGCGCCCCTGATCGTAGGTTAACCAACGAAACTGCTTAGATTCCCGCAAGAGGCGGCACACGTGTGAACAGTGTGAAGTTTAATGATACATCTGAAGCATTGAATTAAAATTTGATGCGACCAGGATTCGAACCCGGACCTCCATGCTTACCGCTAGACCATCGCACCACTAGCGTTTAAGGTGCCTCGGATTAGTCTGTGCACGATTTCCTTCGCGTCACAAAATTTAATTCAGCTTCTGTGTTCCATAGAACAGGCACAGCCCGCTTCAGCGGGGCCCACATTGCTGGGCGAGGGTTGAGTAGGCGAAAGGAAAACAGCTCTGTGACGTCACTGCGATTGCAGCGAGGCCAACGAGAGAAAGACAGGGCACAGCACGCACGTCATGTCACGTAAGCAAGGTAGTACTAAGCCGGCTCAATCGCTGTCTGATTGGCCGGCCGCTGGGGCACAGCCCACTGCCTCCTAGCGGCCAGCCACTCAGCTAACTATTGCGCCGTCTCAGGACTACCTTGCTCACGTGACGTGACGTGCGTGCTGCGCCCGGATTCTACGCTGCAAAGAAGTGTTGACCTCTTATTGAAGACTTATCCACAAACTTAGATATAAAAATCTTCGAAGCTGTGCAAAATGGCCGCATGGTGTAAGGCGTCATACTACGGACTGGGCAGCTGTTCCCGCCGGACGTTTGTGTCCTCCCTCGACAATGTATGTGTGTGCGTGTGTATTCCGTAGAGTAAGGTAGTTTAAGTAGTTTGTATATTTAGGGACTGATGACCATAGCAGCTTGGTCCAATAGTCTTACAAACTTTTGAATAGTTGGAACTTTCAAACTTCAAACTGATTTTCGGACTTATCACTCTGATTGTACTTCTTCAACAAAAAGCTAAGTATCAGTTTATGTCTAATAAATTCCAGATGTGTTTCTGAAGTTGTGGGAGCTTTCTGTTAAATGGTACCCTGGTGATTACACCTTGTTGGTGGCCTTATCAAACCATCTGACGATGTCGGAGAGTTGCTTAAAGGAAATATTTCGGAGGCAGACTCGTGAAGCTATTTGCAACATCTCCGCAGGGAAAGCGTGAAGAGTCAAAGTTATTAAATTAAAATTTACTAATTTTTTCACTAAACAGTTAGCTTGTGTGACGTAACGGTTTTAAGATGTTAATGTCTGACCAGGATAAAATAACTTATGTGAAATGATACTTAGAACGTGGAACACAATCATTGGTTAATTCAATCCCGAACAAATTCTGGAGCAAGGCGAAGCAAACGCGACCACAGAACGAATTATTAAACGGGGCAAGTTACAAACAAAACGATAGTTCAATGCGGGACTTTTGCGTGCATGAATTCATAAGTTAATGCCCATAAAACGTCCGTTGGAAGCTTTAGCTGTAATTACTACGCTCAAAAGACTATTACCATGTTATATACAAAGGTCTTTATGTCAGAGCACGACCAATTCTATTGATGAATTTTTAACATTTGTGGAAATTTTGGAACAGGTGTAGATACTTAAGCCACATTATCAAAAGGGTAACTTTCATATTGGTAACAACGATTTGCAAAACGGAAAAGGTAATTTTCAGACTGGGGAAAAATAATTATCGTAAAGGAAATAGCTACTATCGGAATGGTAACAATAATTATCGGAATGAAAATGTTAATGGGAGTTTTCATAATAGGAATCGCGATCAGGAAAATAAAACTGAGGCACAAGGAAATCACAAAAATTAGAACCGGGATAAGCGGTCGGGAAACTAAATATCGCTGTATCTCAGATCCACGGAAAGCAGAATAAATCGCCGTTGAAAGGACAGGAGGTAACATATATTCTGGGGCAATCTAAAGTGTTGGAAATGTGTTTGAGAAGACAATAAGTGATGGAGTGAACGTGCGTGTAAAAATAGTTCTAAGTCCAAGATAGAAGATGAAGGTAGTCTAGATTTGGTGGAAGAAAAGTGTTTGGAGAATTCTAAGGAGGTATTAATCAGTAGCGACAATTACAGTAAAGTAAAGGCATATTTGTGTGAATTCGTAGCAGCGGAAGTAATCAGTGATTTATGTGAAGGCGGCGAGATTATAGACTCGTCAGCTGGAAGTGTGCTGTGTGAAGAAACGGTAGCAGGTGAAATGGTGATGAAGAAATCGGTGCACTCTTGGTCTCGTCGACTGGTGTTAAATTCGTCATGTTTCTGCAATGATAGGTTATATATTTATGAAGGAGCTTGATGTTGATTTACATATTGTTGATGTTGAAGCTTTTGAATAGACATGAGGAAGCTATTTGTGCAGTTATTTCCACAGATGATAGAATTATAAATTGTGTCTTAATGGTGACGGATGAGTGTAAGAATGGTATTTTACACACAGACTCTTTTATTCATATAGTTGTAAATAACGATAGGTGATATGTGCAAAAGTTTTTGTCATAGAGAAAAGTGCTGACCTAACATCGTCATTAAATGTACTTGATCTGCTAATGAGTTGCGATGCAGTAGCGACAAAGCACGTTAAGTATTTAACGAGGTTTATGATGTTATTATTCGTAAGTTATGTTATAAATCTTCAAATGCAAACAGTGCTAAATATAATGAAGTTTCACGTATAGCGGCAGAAAGTGACGCTAATTGGAGTGGACGTTCTGATGCGTCAAGGGAGGTAAACAATAATTTGTCTCAGGCAGAAGAAATTTAAATTGTGTCAATGTGCCGTTGCAGATACTGACGATGACAGTGAAACTGACGGCTCAGAGGAAGATCATTTATGGATTACTGTGAAAAACAATGGGTTCAGTGATGAGGTTAGTACTGACTGGTTTGATAAAAGCAAAAATGCGTTTCCTGTTGATGACTGGAGATGGTACGGGAAAATTATGAAGTTCTCTTTACCACACTGATGGGCAAAGAAGAAATTTAAAGTAGCAAGGGACCTTGAAAGAAGAAAGCATGAAAAAGGAGTGAAGAAGATATTTCGTGAATTATTTAGTAAGGATAATGCAATTGAGGGGTGGCCAGAAAGTGTTGTTCTACCGACAGGGAGAAAGAGGGGAGAGAAATTTAAAATATGTCCAAAGAGGTTTAGAAAGGGAAGACAAAATTAATGTGCAGTCCATAACAGAGATCGAAGTAGGGAACGAGAAAGTCAATGCTCCTCTCGATTATAGAAGTAATGGGTTAGCTGTTTCTAGAAGTTTCGTGAAGAAGATTAAGCACAGAAAGCTAGTGATATTTTCAGTTAATAGTGTACACATTAAGACTGCCATGGGTGGAACCAGCAAACCAAAACGGCATGAAATACTACTAGAATTGAGTGTGATTGTTTTCGGTTTAAATATGTCTTGTGATGAATGGACTTGTAAAATGTGTTGTGTTGGGTACCGATTTTTTGTGCAAATGCAAGTCTTGTCTGAATTTTGCAAGATACCTTCAACTAAGAAGGGGCCAAATTCTACTCGTGCGTAGTAATGCTCGTGGTGAGTAGCCTGTCAGTCCTCTCCAGTCGTCCTTGAGAATATATGCACAATTTGGGAACCATTTGTTGTCGTGATTTCATCTTTTACATAATGAAAATTTTTATTATTGTGGCTACCCAATATGATAATATATTTTATAGCTTTAGCACAGTCCCATCTCAACGACGACTATTATGCCCAGTTTTTGAAGGAGAGCATCTGAAAAATGACAGTTTTGCTTAAACTGGTCATGAAATGAAACAAAATACTTTCAACATAAGCGGTCTTGGTAATCAATATAATAAGTCATACCAAATCGCCCCACAAAATATGAAAGATATAAACGATGTGCATGTTCTTCCTGCACTTTCTAGGCGTAAGGGAACACGTCATCTAAACCTAACATTATTCAGAAAACGAGCTGCTAGATATGGGCGTATTCCTTTGGCACCAACGTCTCCAGACTTTACCACTTTGGTTTCTTTGCCTTTGGGGATGGTTGAAAGGTGAAGCCTACAAATACAAGAATTCATTTTACCGTTCGGATTATGAACATTGCAGCCCTCATAAAAGAATGCAAAGACGATCTCAGAAGAGCAGCTACCCGTAGTGTTATCAAGAAAAATCCAAAGTGCATTTAAGATGATGGTGGAATTTTGAAAATCAACCTTCAACTTCCATGTTCCTTTTTGCTTTACGTTCGTTTGGTTGTGTACTAACAGTTTTATCTCTGTACTAAATAAAAACTGGACATATGTTGTATGTCCGAAACACTACCAGCTGCGAAATTCGACATTACATGGGTATATAAAATAAAAAATGTGTAGAAGATTTAATTTTAATGTACTTTCATCTCCTTCATCCACTTTCCCCGTTAATCATTCCCGCTGTCTCACTATGCCGATCTGTCCAGGTAACTTACAGGTGTATTCAATAAAATTTTGACCTGATGATGCTGACATAGTTCAGTGAAACCGGTCGTCATTAATAAAAACTGATGATAAGCGATCTTGGCTATTTTATATCTTTTTGCAATATTATATACCAACTATTTGACATTACAAGATTATGGCCTTGTAAAATATTTTATTTGACCTGATGATGCTGACATAGTTCAGTGAAACCGGTCGTCATTAATAAAAACTGATTTGCTATTGTCACTCGCTGTGATAATTATGTTTTATTATAATGACATAGTGCACCTATGCACTGTAAATTGTTATATAACAACTGATTGACATTACAAGATAATGGCCTTGTAAAATATTTTATTTGACCAGATGATGTTGACATAGTTCAGCGAAACCGGTCGTCGTAAATAAAAACTGATGATCAGCGGGCCGGCCGCAGTGGCTGAGAGGACTAAGGCGCTGCAGTCACGGTCTGCACGGCCGCTGCGGTCGGGGGTTCTAATCCCCCCCTCAGGCATGGATATTTGGGCCGTCCTAGTTCGTAAGTAGTTCATAAGTAGTTTGTAAGTTTAGGGACTGATGACCCCGTAGTTAAGTCCCATAGACTATACAAACATTTGAACATTTATTTGCAATTACCTACTTGTCATTGTTAAAGCTTTATTTACCATGCTAGCAAGTTTCTATCAGATAAAAACGTCACAACCCCTGAAAACACTCATTTCTAGAAGAACATCGAAACTGACCGCAGATTTTATAAATGATGTAACTTCTGATTGGCTGAAGATAAGGTAGCAAATGTGCATATCAAATTGAAGGAAATTTAATGCTCTACAACTTTCTTTCGGACAATTTGTCTGAGAAACGATCGAGTGAGTCACTATAAGTAAATGTTTGACAAAATTAGTAAGGTAAAAATGATTTTTCCCAAATCAGTCGATTTTCAATCAGGTATATCTCGAAAACCGTTGGAAATTCGACTTATATGTATCGAAACAATTTTATAGAACATTCAATTATCTTTAGTTTTTATTTGGAACTTTTTTTCCTAAAGCGGGCCGTTTTCGAGATATAAGCGAAAAGCCAAAAAATGGTACCTTTCCACCCCTCTCCCCACTTTAGGTCACCCCACAGGGGCAGGGACTTTTATTATGTTAACCTCGTAACTACCCCTAAGAAAGTCCTGAAGTCAAAAATTCTCGCATATTCCATGCACTCTGCACTTCTAGTTTGAGTACTCATTGACTGGACTACCTGTAATGTGTGTAATGTCACCCACATTTCAGTTACTTTGACAACACAGCACACACAAAAGATACATTATATGTGGATTTAACTATCTAAGAGTGAAGCTAAAGACACTTTTTGACTGTCTATATTCTTTTGTTTATCCCCATCCTTCCAGCAAGTTGTAAATGTAATGCCGCAGTTTTGGGGTTAGTAGTTTCGCCACGAGTGTTAGGACGGCAAAACAAGGGTGTGCGGACGGCCGCGGTGCGAGACTAAGGCAGCGTGACGCAGCGGGGCCTGTAATTAGACTGGTTTATTGTCTCCATAAGTTAGCCGCAGCACAACACGGCACGGCAGAACGCACGTCCGCCGGCGCGGTCGGATCTCGCGGGCTGCAAACGCAGCGAGCGCTGTAAACGGCAGCCGGCGCCGGCGCGGCCCATTAAAATGCAAATAAGTATGGATTGCGAAACTGCGCCGCCGCTTGTTTGACATTCACCGCCAGCTGCCGCCGGCTGCCGCCTGCGATCTTCGGACATCCATTTTCATTCTTTTGTACTTGCAAAACTGTTCTTTTGTGCAAGATTCAAACGCCCTGGTGTCTGTCACGCTTATTTCATAATTCTGATTTAGAGGACTTAATCGTAAAATAGAATGCACACCCCGGGAGAAGAAACACAACCTGTAGAGCGCATCGCAAAATAAATTGGCCGGTAGATGCGCAGACGGCTGGGCAAGAGTGGAGAGAGCGGTAGTGGTGGAGGTAGTGTCCGGACCAGTGCTGGAGGAGAAATATCGCTCTAAACTGAAGCCTACACTCCACTAGCTGCCCGAGTTTTATAAAGTCTGTCTTCTGTACCTACCCATACCATCAAAAGTACTTTCTTCTAAATACTTAAGATTATTAATGTTTATATATATTTTTGACGAATTACAGCGTTCAAATAAATGAAATAAATCGCAGTTTGAGATGTTATGGCTTCACTGTATTAGGTTTTGATGAAATACCAAACTGTGGCGAATGAAAATTTGTGCCCGGCCGGGATTCGAACCCGGGAACTCCTGCTTACTAGGCAGACACGTTGACCACTCCGCCATTTTTTTTTCGGGTCTCCATCCACCCCTACAAGCCGTCCTTCCGCTCGCCAAAGTAGCCTTCATCGGCTAGCTTCAGTAGCTATGATACAGTACTTGTATTCCTAGAAGGAAAAAGCTAATTTCTTCTTTAGAGACAAATAAAATGTCAACTTGTAGAAGATTTAAATTGTCGTGAGGACTCCTTCTTCTAGAGTCTGTGAAAGAAAATGTTTTTCTGAAACTAAATTGAAACTTCTTCTTCGAAGTTTTTGTTTTTAACGTTCTTCTGCGAAAGCCAAATTAAATATAAACAGGACCTAAAATAAATAAATAAAATTGATCCTTCTCCTTCCTCCTGAACTTCTATGGATGCACATGAGCTGGAAATAAAGGGGTCTTGAAGAAGGGTGATATATCAATCACATCATTTTATACAGGCGTTCCTTTTCCAGCACGATGTATGCCCTCGAAGTTCGTCTTCACGAAATTTATTTTGTAGTTTACCGTTGATAATCGAATTCAAAATGTTCATCCTCTCATCTAATCAATATTTATTGCAACACTGGGTCTTCTCTTAACTCTTATTACGTAACCGGCCGAAAATTTCAGCGCTTAATATTTCATTAAGAATGTCTTGTTACAATCAGCGTTTCAGATGATTGTTCTTCTCAGAAAACATGCATAATGCTTTTTGTAATTTTTTCTTTCTAGTTAGTGTATGGTGCTGGGTCGTGATGTAGAGCCAGTAATCGTCCTTGCTCTTTTTATCGTGCGTCATGATATAGTGCACTGTGTGTCCTATTATCCAATTGACGGCATTTCGTTTGGTCATGGGGTAAGGATTTGCCTGTGGATTCAAAACATCTGATGGTTTGTAGACCTTAGGCGTCGTCCTATTGATAATCGCTAATTTCTGTGTGACCAACTGCCAAATGTCCTTGACGCTATCACATACCAGCCTGTGTTCTTCTGTATCCGTAAGATGGCATGATGTACACAAGGGAGAGTTGACGAGATGTATGGCATGAAGTTTGTCGTTAGATGTTATTTTCCGGTTTACAGCTTTGTACGACCACTGAGGACACAGTGATCAGCCCGACTGCAGAGGACACTTCCCTGCACATCTCCGGCCACACACAAATCTCCATTCGCCACGCTGTCTCTTTCCTACACCACAGCCTATTTATTCATTCGCCACAGTTTGGTATTTCATCTAAACCTAATACAGTGAAGCCATAACATAGTAAAGTGCGATTTATTTCATTCATTTGAACGCTGTAATTCGTCAAAAATATATATAATTGTATACAAGCCGAGGCTGGGCTCCTGACGACAATTAATTGTGTCTCGATACCTCCCTGATGCGGGAATACAGTATTGTGGCTGCGAGCATTATAGAATAAATAGGCTGTGGTATAGGAAAGAGACAACGTGGCGAATGGAGATTTGTGTGTGGCGGGAGACGTGAAGAAAAGTGTCCTCTGCAGTCGTGCTGATCACTGTGTCCTCGGTGGCGGAGTGCCTAGTAAGCAGGAGATCCCGGGTTCGAATCCCGGGCGGGCACAAATTTTCATTCGCCACAGTTTGGTATACGAAGCCAACACCGACAACAGTAGTACAGGTTTATATGCCAACTAGCTCTGCCGATGATGAGGAAATCGAAGAAATATATGAGGAGCTAAAGGAAATTATTCAGACCGTTAAGGGAGAGGAAAACTTAATTGTGATGGGAGACTGGAATTCGGTAGTAGGAAAAGGAAGAGAAGGAAAAATAGTAGGTGAATATGGACTGGGCAGAAGGAATGAAAGAGGAAGTCGCCTGGTAGAATTTTGCACGGAACATAATTTAATCATAATAAACACGTGGTTTAAGATTCACAAAAGAAGGTTGTATACTTGGAAGAGACCAGGAGACACTGGAAGGTATCAGATAGATTTTATAATGGTAAAATATAGATTCCGGAATCAGGTTATAAACTGCAAGACATACTCAGGGGCAGATATAGACTCTGACCATAACTTGTTAGTCATGAACTGTAGGCTGAAACTGAAAAAACTGCAGAAAGGTAGGAAAATAAGGAGATGGGACCTAGATAAATTGAAGGAACGTGAAGTTCTGGTGAATTTCAGAGGGAGATTTAGGCAACAATTGACAGAAACAGGGGAAAATAAAACAGTAGAAGAGGAATGGGTAGCATTGAGAGATGAAATAGTGAAGGCAGCAGAGGACAAAATAGGTAGAAAGGCAAGACCTGCAAAAAATCCTTGGATAACACAGGAGATACTAAATTTAATTGATGAAAGGAGAAAATATAAAAATGCAGTAAATGAAACAGGCAAAATGGAGTACAGACGACTAAGAAATGAGATTGATAGGAAGTGCAAAATGGCTAAGCAGGAGTGGCTAGAAGCCAAATGCAAATCTGTAGAAGAATGTATAAGAAGGGGAAAAGTAGATACCGCCTACAGGAAAATCAGAGAGACATTTGGGGACAAGAAAAGCAATTCTACAAATATCAAGAACTCAGATGGGAAACCAGTTCTCAGCAAAGAAGGGAAGGCTGAAAGGTGGAAAGAGTACATAGAGCAGCTCTACAAAGGAAATGAACTGAGAGACGATGTTGTAGGAAGGGAAGAGGAAGTAGATCAAGATGAAATAGGAGATATTATACTGAGAGATGAATTTGACAGAGCCCTGAAAGACCTAGGTCGGAACAAGGCCTCAGGAGTAGATGACATACCCTCAGAGCTACTAAAGTCTCTGGGAGAGCCAGCCATGACAAAACTATTTGAACTGGTGTGTAGGATGTACGAGACAGGCGAAATACCCTCAGACTTTAAGAAAAATGTAATAATCCCCATTCCAAAGAAATCAGGTGCAGACAGGTGTGAAAATTACAGAACCATCAGTTTGATAAGTCATGGTTGCAAAATTTTAACACGGGTTATCTACAGGAGGATGGAAAAGCTGGTAGAAGCTGACCTAGGGGAAGATCAGTTTGGATTCAGGAGGAACGTAGGAACACGGGAGGCAATACTCACTTTACGGCTTATCTTAGAAGATAGATTAAGGAAAGGCAAATCTACATTTTTAGCCTTTGTAGATTTGGAAAAAGCGTTTGACAATGTTGACTGGACTACACTCTTTCAAATTCTGAAGTCAGCAGGGGTAAAATACAGGGAAAGGAGAGTTATCTACAACTTGTACAAAAGCCAGACCGCAGTTATTAGACTCGAAGGGCATGAAAGGGAAGCATCAGTTGGGAAGGGAGTAAGACAGGGTTGTAGCCTTTCTCCGATGTTGTTCAATTTGTACATTGAGCAGGCGATGAAGGAAAGCAAGGAAAAATTTGGAATAGGGATTAAAGTTCAGGGTGAAGAAATAAAAACATTGCGTTTTGCTGATGACATTGTAATTCTGTCAGAGACAGCGAACGACCTGGAAGAGCAGTTGAATGGAATGGACAGTGTGTTGAAGAGAGCGTACAAAATGAACATTAACAAGAGCAAAACAAAAATAATGGAATGCGGTCTTAGAAAATCAGGCGATGGTGAAGGAATTAGATTAGGTAACGAAACAATGAAGGTGGTAGATGAGTTTTGTTACTTGGGTAGTAAAATAACAAGCGATGGTCGCAGTACAGAGGATATAAAATGCAGAATGGCAATGGGAAGAAAAGCATTTTTGAAAAAGAGAAATTTGCTAACATCGAATATTAATTTAAGTGTAAGGAAGTCTTTTCTGAAGGCATTTGTGTGGAGTGTTGCCTTGTACGGGAGTGAAACATGGACGATAAACAGTGCGGACAGGAAGAGAATAGAGGCTTTTGAAATGTGGTGCTACAGAAGAATGCTGAAGATTAGGTGGGTAGATCACATAACTAATGAAGAGGTACTGAACAGAATTGGCGAGAAAAGGAGTTTTTGGCATACCCTGACTAAAAGAAGGGATCGCTTGGTAGGACACATTCTTAGACATCGAGGAATCGTAAATTTAGCATTGGAGGGAAGTGTGTGGGGTAAAAATCGCAGAGGGAGGCCAAGAGACGCGTATAGTAAGCAGATTCAAATAGATGTGGGTTGTCGTTCTTATGAGGAGATGAAAAGGCTTGCTCAGGATAGAGTAGGGTGGAGAACTGCATCAAACCAGTCTCCGGACTGAAGACCATAACAACAACATAATATTTCATTAATTTGATACTCTTATTAATATTACCTACCTTCCTTTGAAATACATGTTACTTAAGAAGTTAGTTATGTAACATTTGTGATACAGTCATGATATTTACATTGGACATAAAGAATTTACGAAATTAACTTGGTCCAGGTAATGAAACGGAGGATGTTGAAAATTTATGCCCCAGCCTGGATTCGAACCTGGATTCCTCCTAATCACTAAGCACAAGCGCTGACCACTGTGCCGCTGATGACATGGCTATCACTGCGGCCACGAGGGCTACCCTTGCTCGCATCTGACTAGAATCTTGAACTATATGTACTGCCCTTACCCATTATAACTCATGCTCGCGACACGCAACCGATTTCCGCAAAAGTTAGTGCCTGGTGTATATTCGCACTGAAGAATGAATCTTCGGCCGTCATCGCCTGATTATTTTACATATATGTGCTGTCCATTCCTTCGGACAAGTGTGAGCATTTAGAAACATGATGAAAAATAGTCATCAGATCACAAGAGAGAGGGGGAACAATTGTGTGGGAATGCCTTAGAGAACAGAAACACAGAAAAATTACTTTGTTATGAGGTGAAATAAATGACTTTGGGCAAAATATAATGAAGTAAATTCCAGGCTGGAATTCAACAGAATGAATGACGTTGAAGTAGATATCGTCAGAGTAGTGAAGCAACTTAAATCAATTTTTTGTAAATCTATCGGACCAAACTGGGTGGTCACCAGTCCATAGCTTACAAGCTAATTAAACTAAGGTAAACTAAACTAATGACAACAAACACACACCAATGCTCCAGGGACGATTCCAACATCCGACGGCGAGCAAGCGCACGCTGCGCAGCGAGGCGCCTTAGACCGCTCGGCTACTCCACCGCGGCATTATATCACTTAACAAGAACAAGTCTTCTGGTCTGGACTGTATACCCATTAGATTTCTATGTGATTATGCTGAAGCGATGGATACTGACTTAACAGCCATGTACAACCGAGCTCTCAAAGAAGTATCTGTACCGAAAGATTGGAAAGTTGCACAGGTCACACCTATATTCAAGAAAAGCAGTAGGAGTAACCCACTACTCTACAGGTTGATTTCATTGGCGTCAATTTCCAGAAGGGTTTTGGAACATATCCTGTACTCAAATATTATGAATTATCTCGAACAGATCGATCTATATACCCAGGGTTAACATGGATTAAGACAATATCATTCATGCGAAACACAACTATCTCTTGATTCACACAAAGTGATGAGTGCTATCAAACAGGGTTCTCAAATTATTCCGTATTTCTTGATTTCCAGAAGCCCCAAATTTGCGACTGGATAGGAGATTTCCTATCAGAGAGGACACAGTTACTTGTAATCGATGCTAAGCCAGTGACTAAAACAGAGTTGATATCGGCCGTTCCACAGGGTAGTGTATTTGTCCTCTGCTGTTCCTTATTTACATAAACGATTTGGGATAAAATCTTAACAGCAGATGACGTCGTTATTTATCGACTAGTAAAATCATCTGAACATCAAAACCAACTGCAGAACGATTAAATAAGACATCACTATATTGTAAAAATTGGCAATGTATTCTAAATAATGAGAAGTGTAAAGTCTGTAACGTTTCTGCTATGTTGCACACTCCTAAAAATCAGTTGCCAACATAGAAACACGAAATATCTGACACCTAAAGTAAAACTTCATTACCGGACATGTAAAATAGCACATTTTCGCCTTCAGTTTGAAATTCTATTAACACTATTAGTAAAACGCTTTTAAGAAATAGTACGTTGATTTAAGTATAACTTTGGCTGACTTTTTACGTAATTTTCAGTTTTTAATACTTTCGTAAATAATAGCTGAAAACACTAAAAATGCATTACACTTAGTTTCGGAAATTGCTGAACCTATACAGATACTAATTTGTATAAAAAACAACAATGCTACATGTTATAACTATTGCACAACATGATTTCATATATACCTTTTGTGTAAATAAATTAGGGCAGACCATGTTTTATATATCACTAGATCCTAAATTAAATACTGATAATTTTTCATGCACTAAAATTAATAATCCGTTTGGTAGTAAGAAACTATCTTCGAAATTAACAAAACTACGACAACCATATACAAATCCGTATTAATAAATAATTTCACCGCAAACTGAAACACATTAAAATTCCATGTCACAATAATAGTACGCTTACACAATATTGGCAAAACAAATATGTGTGCACTTCAAAAACACACATAATGTAAATAATTTGAGCACAGTAAACACTAGTCAAAAGGGTGACTTTGAATTTGTGTACCACATTTAAATACAAATTTCATGAAACAAGTACATACATTGACATAAATAGTCAAAGCTTAAATGTAATGTTTTAATTTCTGTATTTTGGCATATTTAATGTAAAAGAATATTGTTTAATTATGAATTACAAAACTTTGTCATCAATCTTATTACGTGGTTATATAGAAAGATGTTTGAGAGAAACCATGTTTTAGTTAGTCTTCGAGGAGTCTTCTATAGAGTCTTCTAGCAGCCACAAACCTGTAAGCAGCTCTGTTGGCTTGCCTCTGCATCTTTTGATTGTGCAACAGTGTGATTGATTTAAACGTTGTTTAAGTGGAAATAAAATCGTTTCCATATCAACTGACATGGTTTTAATTTACGAAAAGATCCTGTAACATCAAATCTTTTAGTGAATGCCGAAGACAGCTCACAACGCAATGGACCTCAGCCAGCATATAAGTTCAACTTCACCTACAGTGGAGTGACTTTGTTATAGACTGTGAACCAATAAACTTTCCGGCATCAGGAAAATATTAGGGCTCAGTTTGAGTCATTCCGAAAAAGGGTGACGGGCGTTAGTAGTCGTCCACATGAATAAGAAAAGAAATCCGTTAAACTTTGTTTACCAGATAAATCAATCAAAAGTGAAGGCCTTTGACTCCGCTAAATACTTATGAATTACTATTACTGCAGCCTTAAACTGGAAAGAACTCGTAAATAATATTTTGGGAAAGGCGAACCAGAGACTGCGTTTTATTCGCAGATGCAATAAAACTACTAAAGAGACTGCATTAACTACGCTCGTCGTCCTTTTTTGGAGTATTGCTGCCCAGTATGGGATCCTTATCAGGTGAGCTTACAGGAGGACATCGAAAGAGTCTAAAGTAGGGCAGCTCGTTTTGTATTGTCACGACACAGGAGAGACAGCGTTACGGAAATGATACAGGATCTGGGATGGGAATCATTACAATAAAGGCGCTTATCGCTGCGGCGTGGGCTACTTACGAAATTCCAATCGCCAACATTCTCCTCCGAATGCGAAAATATATTGTTGACTCCCACTTACATAGGTAGAAAATATCATCAGAATAAAATGCGAGATATCAGAGCTCGAACGGAGGTATTCTTTCTTCCTTTGCGCTATTCGAGAATGGAATGGGAGATAAATTGTGCAAATGTGTTTTGATGAACCCTCTGCCAGGCACTTCAATGTTCAAATGTTTGTAAATACAATGAACTGAACTTACAAACTACTTATCAACCAACTTTCACTCAAGGCAGCACAAACATCCGTGCCCGAGGGAGGATTTGAACCCCCGACGGAGAGCGTCGGATCATAGCGCCTCAATGCGCTTGACC
Organism: Locusta migratoria; assembly: GCA_026315105.1. NCBI lineage: Eukaryota > Metazoa > Arthropoda > Insecta > Orthoptera > Acrididae > Locusta > Locusta migratoria. The sequence goes on from CM048747.1 coordinate 436,128,530, forward strand.
ACTCCGCCGCGGCAAATCACTTCCCTGCAAGTGTGAAATCTTCTGACTCAATGCAGTTTATAGGTGGTTGGTTCCCCATTATTTTCCCTATTAAACCAACTAAAATTTTCCACCTCAAAAGTACTTATTGTTCACAACAACATCCCTTACCTTAACTCTTTGTACTCCGTCCCAAACGACGAATACCGGTATCCACATCTTCAACGTGCACTGTGCTCCTATGCACAAAACGCTGCGACGTGTCTAACTCCTCATTTGACTGTAGTTATTCCTCTAAACTCAAAACACTATGCATCTGCAAACAAGGTGGAATTGACATCCACCCAAAGTACCATTCCTGTACCTAACGGTATTCCAACACTCGAATCCACCCTTAAGGACATCGCTTGCAGTTTGAGTTCTCCCAGGGCTGTGTTACAGACTGGGCACCCTTACGGATATTTCCTCCAGTTTGTTTCCGCCCTACGCATAGGGAAATCATGCAGCTGTGTCAAACAATGGGTACATTGCCCCACCGAGTTGCATCGTTTATTGACTAAGGTTGATTGTAGCGCGATATTTATTTAGGATATCTAGCTCCAAAATTGCGTCATACTCGTCTCTCACCTTTGTCACAACCTCCATCACTGCATAGAGTCTATACCGTTGATAAAAAAGACTGACGAGGTGAAATCTGACGTAGGTACATTACCTCCTCCAACGAATTTATACCTTGGAGGGTCACACTTTTCTCCTTAACGCACCCATTGCTTATAATCGATACGTTAGCTCAAGTATCTACTAAATTTTTCGGTGTTGTACCTTCCGTGATCACTAACACCCTAACAACCAGCAACATGCCTTCGCAAGCGTAACGAACGCATGACATCTCAGTGGGAACCCTGGGTCCCAGTTCCTGTTTAACGGTCCTCTATTCGACAAGACCCTTCGTAGTCTTACATTCCCTGCTAGTGTGCCCTATCTTACAGCAATCATTGTACAGCTGTTGTCTACAGTTTTAGAAGAAAAAGATACACGATGAACCAGATATTTTTATGCCGACAAATGTTACGGAAATTTTATGAATATGGCAAGCAACTGTATCAGCAACCATGCAACCATACGATAGTCCAGACAGGAATAAGTTCCTCTAAATCACGAAATATTTTACAATCGCATTAAAATCATTGAAGTTGACAGAAATCACAACGTAACCAACAGTGCAAGATTAAAACAGAGCAAGTTTATTAACGGGCAAATGGTTGTGTAAATGTGAACCAATTAATAAAGGAAATATTGTTAAAGTAAGACATCACTGCCGGCCGCGGTGGCCGAGGGGAGTGAGGCGCTTCAGTCACGGTCTGCAAGGCCACTAGGGTCGGGGGTTCGAATCCCCCCTCGGGCATGGATATTTGTGCAGTCCTTAGTTGTAGCCAGTTCATAAGTAAGCTTCTGTGAAGTTTGGAAAGTAGGAGGCGAGCTACTGGCGGAAGTAAATTTGTGAGGCGGCATCGTGAGTCGTGTCGGAATAGCACAGTCGGTAGTGAGCTTGCCCGCGAAAGGCAAAGGTCGCAGGTTCGAGTCCCGGTTCCGGCACACAATTTTAATCTGCCAGGAAGTTTCATATCAGCGCACACTCCGCTGCAGAGTGAAAGTTTCATTCTAGTTCATAAGTAGTTTGTAAGTTTAGGGACTGATGACCCTGTAGTTCCATAAGCTCTACAAACATTTGAACATTTTTGAAGAAATCCCTAACGAATGGGAATAGTCTCTCTATTGCTTAACAAATTTCATGAGTTCGATTGCAGAATTTATAGTGGAATTAGATATAACATATGAGATGTTTTCTTTAAGATCCTAGGCTCTTTCTGTTCAATCAAAATACATTGGTTTCCGCCGGATGTTCGAGAGCGCCACCTGGCATGGGCGCGTGTGACTGTTGTCCGTAGTTTAGTTTAAGTTCTGCTGTAAGCGTAGCGAATGATGACCACAGTAGTTTGGTCCAATAGATTAAAACAGGTAGAGAAAAGCAACACACTCGTCATCGATCTCACTCATATATATGGACACGAACCTCTCGTCCTACCAGTTAGCGCACTACCGTAGGTTCTAAGCTGTCGGCGCCATTCAATTTTTTGTAAACATATACCTGTTGCCTACCCGAAGTACTTTTGTATTAGCGAATTATAATTTCCCTGTTCTTCTCATTTTGCCTGTGATAGTTTCTGTAAACTATTTATCGAAGAGCAAAAATATGCCATGTTTTTCAAAATACCAAGTATATCAGTAATAACGTCTGCGCATGTAGGTTTTCCCTTCACTATAAACTGGTGTATGTCCGTCTCTCTGTTCCATGCATACTGTAAAACATGCACCCCAACAACCCCACCAAACAGAAGTTTATAAATTGACTGTAAATGTCATAACCTCATCCTTGGTAGCTTAGTTGCATTATGTACATCGGCTTTTATGATTTTATTGTTTTACAACTTTTACTGTCTGATACTACAATTACTTTTAACTTAGGTATAATCAATTTAATTCAATTTCAACTAATATCATTTTACTATTTTTAACTTTTGTCGTTAACGTTTGTAATTACACTATTTTTAATCCTTGCGATTCATCTCAAGTCTGTCTGTTTTACACAAGTCAATACGATGTTTCGCAGAGTGTGAAATCGCTTTGCTCATTCCTCTCACGTCTACCCTCCTCCTCTCTCCCCCATTCCTTTCCCCTATACGCCTCGCCCCTCCCCTCGCTCCACCATATTTCTATTAAAGTCACAGACCATATCAGAATACTATAGAATGGAAAGTAGCTTATGTATAGGCATGATGGCTTCTTGCACACATAGGCAAACTGAACGACTATGTACTATACTTTTGTGCTTCTTTTAAAATAAAAGCACGTAAGAGTTATCGTATGAAGATCATTATCTCTCCAAAACGACAGTAATGTCTGTGGAAAAGAGATTTAAAAAGATTTAATGCCAAGTAGGAGTAACAAAGTCAGAGCAGGTGGACAGTTTCAAGTACTTAGGATATATCTTCTCACATAATGGCAACATAATGAAAGAACTGGAATAAGTCGAAGCTACGATCTACTGTAAGAAGGATTACCAAGACTAAGTTAGCAGTGCTCTGTTCTACCTTTCGACCAACTTTGTTGGATGTGAGTGAAAGGTTGAGGTTACAGTTGTGAAAGTAGCAAGGATGATTATAGGTGCTAATACATGGAAACAGTGGCAGGAGGGTGTCGCTAATAAGAAAGTCAAAGAAAAACTGGGAATGAACACAATGGATGAAGCACTACAGCAAACAGTCTGAGATGGTGGGGTCACGTTACACGCATGGAAGAAGCTCATGGTTCGACAGTAGGGGTTAAGAGGAGCCGATGTAAACCAACGCGAAACTACTTGGACTCGTTGAAGAATGACTTTGTATTCGGAGGGTTAACATCAGATGAGCATCAGTGTTAGCAATGAATATGGATTAAGGTGGAATTTTATTAAGGGCACTGTGCTCTAGACCAGTGTTTCACAACCTTTTTTATTACACGACCCCCTTCGAAATAAAAATATTTTGGCAACCTCCACCCCTTCCCCGAAACATAACACAACTATCTGTATAATTTCAGTGGCAACAAATTTAATTTCCTTCTGTTGACAGAACTTTCTTGTAATAAAACAATAAAAACGTTTAGTGTTGTACATTATACGATTAATTTTTAGTTAATTTTTCTGTATGGAATACATCCCATTATTACATGAATTCCGACAGAAAAATATATGTTGCATTACGAAGTTTCGCATAAACGAATTATTGCAAGCAATCGACTTTCTCAAAATTACTTTGCTTGTAAATTTATCTATCGCCTGGTATCTGAAAACAGTTTTCAAGCATTTCGTTTATTAAATGTTGACTCGGTGTATTTATTAAAAAGATCTTTTTTTCTACTCAACTGAGAATTTATGATCAACAAGGAATCGCGTAATTTTCATGAATAATCATTTAAAATTTCTCAGGGCTATATTTTTAGCATTACGGAACACCTAATATTAAGGCATGCTCCTGGCTGGTTGTTTTAGAGTGCAAGTAATTCCTGCTCTGACGGCAACACCCCCCCCCCCCCCTCTTACCTCTGGGGGGCACGACCTACAAGTTGAAAAACACTGCTCTAGAGGAACGCTGAAAGGCAAATCAGTCTTAATGATGGTGATGAGGAGAAGGAAGCCCGTACTTAGTTTTTTAAGGTAATGAAGCGTAATCAAAACTTTGAAACTGTGCAACTGAATAAAATATTCAAATGTTTATACACCTAATGGACCTACGTGCTGTGGTTATCGGCCCCTAGATTTAGATACTACTTCAACTAAGTTATGCTAAGGGCAACACTAACAAACTCACATGGCCGAGGGTGGGATTGAAGCTCCGACATGATCATCATTGTGCGAATAGAAAAATGTATGATAATATGATTCTTCCAGAGGTAGTCAATCAGTACAATCAATGGAACCAACACTGCGAGAAATATGTTATTCGCTTCATGTGAGGAAAGTTCACTATGTGCCTTCATCTTTAAAGGTGAAGTTTGCGTTGCCTTATAATGAAACTGCGCTTATCTAAATCTTTTCAGTTTCATGTTTAGCACATGTTTGCATATTAATAAGCACCATATGTAAAACAGTTCTCAAATGCACTTTCCTCACGTATGGCATAAAGCACACTTCACGCACTTTTCGCAGGACGTTTCGTTAATACCTTATTTTTCTATCCAGAGCTCGGGAATTTTTGTGAAAAGATGCATATTCCACTTTGATAAAACTAATTGATGTATCTGTACCGTGTGTATATAACGATCTACAATCTGCATAAGAAAACATTTGTATCGTCACTGTTGGAAATTCCTACTTCAAAATTCCACTCGATCAATGAGATAACAGACGAGTCTACATTAATTGTATCCCCTTTCTTTTTTGGCCAGAAAACTTTAGCAATCTCTCATTCAGAAATATGTTGTATATATAGTTTTTTTAATATTACTAAGTTCTTTAATTGCAGAATTTTTAAATTGTTTAACCATCAAAGTTATTTAACTTTTGCAATCATATTAATTTCCTCCACCCCCATGAACCACAGACATTGCCGAGGTGGGGTGGCTTGCGTGCCTCAACGATGCAGATAGCCGTACCGTAGGTGCAACCACAACGGAGGGGTATCTGTGGAGAGGCCAGACAAACGTGTGGTTCCTGAAGAGGGGCAGCAGCCTTTTCAGTAGTTACAGGGGCAACAGTCTGGATGATTGACTGAGCTGGCCTTGTAACATCAGCTAATGTGGCTTTGCCACACGGTTACTGCGAACGGCTGAAAGCAAGGGGAAACTACAGTCGTTACTTTTCCCGAGGACATGCAGCTCTACTGTATGAAAAGATGATGATGGCATCCTCTCGGGTAAAATATTCCGGAGGTAAAATAGTCCCCCATTCGGATCTCCGGGCGGGGACTACTCAGGAGGATGTGATCATCAGGAAAGACAATACTGGCATTCTACGGGTCGGAGCGTGGAATGTTAGATCCCTTAATCGAGTAGGAAAATTAGAAAATTTAAAAAGAGAAATGGATAGGTTGAAGTTGGATATAGTGGGGATTAGTGAAGTTCGGTGGCAGGATGAACAGGATTTCTGGTCAGGTGAGTACAGGATTATAAATACAAAATCAGTTGGGGGTATCACAGGAGTAGGACTGGTAATGAATAAGAAAATAGGAATGCGGGTAAACTACTATGAGCAGCACAGTGATCGCATTATCATTGTCAAGATAGATACGAAGCCAACACCGACAACAGTAGTACAGGTTTATATGCCAACTAGCTCTGCCGATGATGAGGAAATCGAAGAAATATATGAGGAGCTAAAGGAAATTATTCAGACCGTTAAGGGAGAGGAAAACTTAATTGTGATGGGAGACTGGAATTCGGTAGTAGGAAAAGGAAGAGAAGGAAAAATAGTAGGTGAATATGGACTGGGCAGAAGGAATGAAAGAGGAAGTCGCCTGGTAGAATTTTGCACGGAACATAATTTAATCATAATAAACACGTGGTTTAAGATTCACAAAAGAAGGTTGTATACTTGGAAGAGACCAGGAGACACTGGAAGGTATCAGATAGATTTTATAATGGTAAAATATAGATTCCGGAATCAGGTTATAAACTGCAAGACATACTCAGGGGCAGATATAGACTCTGACCATAACTTGTTAGTCATGAACTGTAGGCTGAAACTGAAAAAACTGCAGAAAGGTAGGAAAATAAGGAGATGGGACCTAGATAAATTGAAGGAACGTGAAGTTCTGGTGAATTTCAGAGGGAGATTTAGGCAACAATTGACAGAAACAGGGGAAAATAAAACAGTAGAAGAGGAATGGGTAGCATTGAGAGATGAAATAGTGAAGGCAGCAGAGGACAAAATAGGTAGAAAGGCAAGACCTGCAAAAAATCCTTGGATAACACAGGAGATACTAAATTTAATTGATGAAAGGAGAAAATATAAAAATGCCGTAAATGAAACAGGCAAAATGGAGTACAGACGACTAAGAAATGAGATTGATAGGAAGTGCAAAATGGCTAAGCAGGAGTGGCTAGAAGCCAAATGCAAATCTGTAGAAGAATGTATAAGAAGGGGAAAAGTAGATACCGCCTACAGGAAAATCAAAGAAACATTTGGGGACAAGAAAAGCAATTCTACGAATATCAAGGACTCAGATGGGAAACCAGTTCTCAGCAAAGAAGGGAAAGCTGAAAGGTGGAAAGAGTACATAGAGCAGCTCTACAAAGGAAATGAACTTAGAGACGATGTTGTAGGAAGGGAAGAGGAAGTAGATCAAGATGAAATAGGAGATACTATACTCAGAGATGAATTTGACAGAGCCTTGAAAGACCTAGGCCGGAACAAGGCCCCAGGAGTAGATGATATACCCTCAGAGCTACTAAAGTCTCTGGGAGAGCCAGCCATGACAAGACTATTTGAACTGGTGTGTAGGATATATGAGACAGGCGAAATGCCCTCAGACTTTAAGAAAAATGTAATAATCCCCATTCCAAAGAAATCAGGTGCAGACAGGTGTGAAAATTACAGAACCATCAGTTTGATAAGTCATGGTTGCAAAATTTTAACACGAATTATCTACAGGAGAATGGAAAAGCTGGTAGAAGCTGACCTTAGGGAAGATCAGTTTGGATTCAGGAGGAACGTAGGAACCCGGGAGGCAATACTCACTTTACGTCTTATCTTAGAAGATAGATTAAGGAAAGGCAAATCTACATTTTTAGCCTTTGTAGATTTGGAGAAAGCGTTTGACAATGTTGACTGGACTACACTCTTTCAAATTCTGAAGTCAGCAGGGGTACAATACAGGGAAAGGAGAGTTATCTACAACTTGTACAAAAGCCAGACCGCAGTTATTAGACTCGAAGGGCATGAAAGGGAAGCATCAGTCGGGAAGGGAGTAAGACAGGGTTGTAGCCTTTCTCCGATGTTATTCAATTTGTACATTGAGCAGGCGATGAAGGAAAGCAAGGAAAATTTTGGAATAGGTATTAAAGTTCAGGGGGAAGAAATAAAAACATTGCGTTTTGCTGATGACATTGTAATTCTGTCAGAGACAGCGAACGACCTAGAAGAGCAGTTGAATGGAATGGACAGTGTGTTGAAGAGAGAGTACAAAATGAACATTAACAAGAGCAAAACAAAAATAATGGAATGCGGTCTTAGAAAATCAGGCGATGCTGAAGGAATTAGATTAGGTAACGAAACAATGAAGGTGGTAGATGAGTTTTGTTACTTAGGTAGTAAAATAACATGCGATGGTCGCAGTACAGAGGATATAAAATGCAGAATGGCAATGGGAAGAAAAGCATTTTTGAAAAAGAGAAATTTGCTAACATCGAATATTAATTTAAGTGTAAGGAAGTCTTTTCTGAAGGCATTTGTGTGGAGTGTTGCCTTGTATGGGAGTGAGACATGGACGATAAACAGTGCGGACAGGAAGAGAATAGAGGCTTTTGAAATGTGGTGCTACAGAAGAATGCTGAAGATTAGGTGGGTAGATCGCATAACTAATGAAGAGGTACTGAACAGAATTGGTGAGAAAAGGAATTTTTGGCATACCCTAACTAAAAGAAGGGATCGCTTGGTAGGACACATTCTTAGGCATCGAGGAATCGTAAATTTAGCATTGGAGGGAAGTGTGTGGGGTAAAAATCGCAGAGGGAGGCCAAGAGACGCGTATAGTAAGCAGATTCAAGTGGATATGGGTTGCCGTTCTTATGAGGAGATGAAAAGGCTTGCTCAGGATAGAGTACGGTGGAGAGCTGCATCTAACCAGTCTCCGGACTGAAGACCATAACAACAATTAATTTCCTTATCATGAATTGCCAGTAATTTCGTTCTACCGCTAGAAATTGTGTTAATATGGGAAACGATAGATCTAGTTCCAGCTTTCTTTCCTGTTTTTAAGCCTACACAAGAGTTTCTAACGACGTACAAATCATTTAAAAGTAACTAGAAGGCAAAGTCAGCGAGTGTAGAGTGAAGTGTACATTGCAGTGCCTCAGAATGTGGGTCGTCGCTGCCTTTGACCCGTGGAGCGTGGGTGGTTCGCTGTGACAAAAGTTACGAGCGGGTTATTAATAATGGTGGGGCGATCAATAGCTGACAGCGATTTGCTTTTGACATGCAATATGTGCGCCGTGCCAAAGTGACATTACAAAGACCAGGCGCCACATTGTACCTCCTAGCGGGCTGACAGATCAATTGACTTGTTCTCTGTGCAGGTGAAAGGGAATAGCAGCCGAAGGCCGCCGATGTATCGACGCAGTCGCTGCGGTACAATGGCTCCTAAGGCAGCACTGATTACGCCTGCCAGCTCTTGAGTGTTGAGTGCTAATGACTAATTTTCACTGTGAGGTCTCTGCAATATCCCGTTACGGAAACTGTCTCAATAGAAAATTCAAGACATCCTCGAAATTTTTCTTGTTGATTATGTGCAACGGCTTTGATAAATGCCTTTTTACAGGGTGAATCACCTGCCACTTGGACAGCAAATATTGCGGAAACGGAAAGTGCGATTGATGTGCGGTCTTCACAGAATGGATTGGTAGTCAGGGGCTCGTATTTTTAGCCAACAAAAACACTGTAATATTAAACTTCCTGGCAGATTAAAATTGTGTGCCGGAACCAGGACTCGAACCTGGGTCCTCTGCCTTTCGCGTGCAAGCGCAATACCGACTGTGCTATCCCGACACGACTCACGATGCCGCCTCACAACTTTACTTCCGCCAGTACCTCGCCTCCTACTTTCCAAACTTCACAGAAGCTCTCCTGCGAACCATGCAAGACTAGCACTCCTGGAAGAAAGGATATGGTGGAGACTTGGCTTAGCCATAGCCTAAGGGATGTATCTGGAAACATAGGCGGCATCGTGAGTCGTGTCGGGATAGCACAGTCGGTAGTGCGCTTGCCCGCGAAAGACAAAGGTCCCAGGTTCGAGTCCCGGTTCCGGCACACAATTTTAATCTGCCAGGAAGTTTCATATCAGCGCACACTCCGCTGCAGAGTGAAAGTTTCATTCTGGACACTGTAATATTAATTAGAAAGTGAATTTTCATGCAAATTCACAGTTAAATGGAGCAATGGCTGTAGACATTAAGAAACTAAAAGTAGGGTGCACTAGAATATCAGTAGTTTTTGTTGCAGGATTCTAGTGCAAGTCGTTTATGAGATATCGGCCGCGGTGGAGTAGTTGAGCGGTCTGAGGCACCTCGCTGCGAAGCGCGCGGCTGCCCGTCGTCGGAGGTTAGAGTCCTCCCAGGGGCATGGTTGTGTTTGTTTGTCCTTAGGTTATTTTACCTTAGTTTAAGTAGTTTGTAAGCTACGGACTGATGCCCACGCAGTTTGGTCCGATAGATTTACAAATATTTGAACATTTGAACGAGATATCGTCTTTTAAACGTTCCTACACTGACATTTGCGTGTGCCAGTCAACCCGCATAGTTGCTAGGTACGATGATGTTATGTTTGCTTACAGCGTGCTTGTGTGCTTGAGTGCACTGCGGCTCACTAGTCATTAGCGTGTAACAGTCCAAGCGGAAGGTCGTGAGTGTACGGTGGGTTTTACCAATGCAGAAAAAGCCGATATGATCGTGGTGTATGGGAAGTGTAGGAAGAATTCCGTTCGTTCTTGTACGGTGTATGCAGCATCCATCTCGGCAATTATTCATCAACTTCTTCAACCACTTACGTGAAAGTGGTATTGTAACACCGAGAAACGTATCAGAAGGAAACAAGTGACTACAGAGGAGGGGGAAATTGATGTCCTTGCTGCTGTTGCAGTTGATCCGCATGTCAGCTCCCCCGCAATCGCACGAGGAAATGGCATGAGTCAGGCAAGTGTCCTACGCATTCTCCATCGACATCACTATCACATCTTTCTCCATCAAGAGCTGCGTGGAAACGATTTTAAGAATCGTGTTAGGTTCTGTAGATGGCCTTTTCGACAGGATACTCCAGAAGTATCATGTACCTTGTTTAGTGATGAAGTCACATTTCCCAATCATGGCCAGGTAAACAGCAGAAACATGCACAATTGGTCTGCTGACAATCCCTCTACAAGGTCAGCAGAATTGAAACCTACGTGTTTTTGGTGATATTTAGAAGATACATTTGTAGTCTAGCCCCACGGTACTGCATCGCTGCCGCGGCGGAGCGGCTGAGCGCATTGAGGCGCTATGCAAAGATGCGCGAGGCCGTTCCCCGTCGGGGCTTCGAATCCACCCTCGTACATGGATGTTTGTGCCGTATTTCGTATAAGGTAGTTCATAAGTAGTTTGGAAGTGTAGGGACCGATGACCCCGCAGTTAAGTCCCATAAGCTATGCACACATCTGAACGTTTGAACTGCATCGCTGGATTTATTTTTAAACCACCTAAATTCTCTTCATCGGAACATCACGTTTACTATGGAGATGGAAATAACCCACAAACTACCATTTCTGGTCGTTTGGTACGCAATAAAGAGGATGGAACCTTGGGTCACGTCGTGCACCGTGTACCGTACATCACTTCTATACTTACAGGGCACCAGCAGGAGGAAACCGAAGAACAAAGAGGAATGGTCGTTTGCCAGATATAGGAACATTACTGAAGAAACAGAATGTTAACTGTGTCTTCCATCCGCTAACGAAACTATGAGCTCTTCTAGGATCTGTAAAGAACTATCTTCATCTGAAAAGGTCCGGTGTCTACGAGATTCCCTGTAGCTACAGGAAATCGTATATCGGACATATGTGTCGCACCGTGGAGGACAGATGCGTTGAACATCGACGACACACGCGTTTGGACCTGCCAGAGAAATCTGCAGTGGCTGAACACTGCCTCCGCACGGGGCACAGTGTGGATAACGAAATCACCAAAATGATTTCGTTGACGTGCTTATACTGGTACAGTGTTGTTAAAGAGGCAGTGAAAATTCGCAGCTCTTCGAATCTGCCCAAAAGGGAACCGGCTACCAACTCAGTACAGCATGGGATTCTACACTGAATCTCTTAAAATCACGAAGAGCACCGGGGGAAGCAACTGCGTGTGCAGATGAAGAGGCATCTGTAACGACGTTGTTGTATCGGTTGACTATGGCGAGATGCACACAGGCCAGCATGGACACAAAGTACATCGGCTTGCGGCTACCAACAGTGGGCGTTGGGGCTGTTGGCGGCGGCGCTTAGCATGTGGACAGTTCTGCGCGAGTGTCCAAATGTCTACTGCATAGTCCAACAGGTGGCGTAGCTTGCTCTTTCACTTATGGATGCAGTACGAAAGATCTACAATATTATTACCATCAGCTATAGAATAATAAAATCAATGAAAATAAATAAGAAGCTTTTAAACCTGCTAATAAAAAAAAGAAATATCTCAACTGTTTATCTTAGACGAAACTTCCCAAAATCATTCCTTGTGCGCTATTGGCCACCGTTTTTGGCGCTTTCACGCATGCGCATTCCCTTCTTTGAATATTTTAAATAGAAATTCGTCGATCACGACCCAGCAGCACGTAGCTGACTCGCCAGCGCGAGGAGACGAGCGTCGCGCCGCTGCTGCACTTAGCCGCGTTCGTCTGTGTACGACCCTCTACGGCAATGGCCTACCAAGCTACGAAGAGAATGCGCCGAGGACCACCGCGAAGTGGTTTCCTCGCGGCTATCGTCCATCTTGCGGCCGAGGTGATGGCCTTGGCGGGGGTTGGTGGTCGGAAGCGACGGCAGAAGGCGCGGAAGTTTGTGCAGTGCTTTCGTTGCCAGAAGATTGGCCATGTGGCCAGTAGCTGCACGGCAGAGTTTGCGTGTCTGCGCTGCGCAGGCGCACATGACACGTGCAACTGCCCACGCCCGCGGGACGCCGAAAAACGGTGTGCAAATTGTAGCGGCCCTCACGCCGCCAACTTCCGCCGCTGTCGTTACGTCCAAGAATGGCGCACGAAACGGAAGTCGGAGCGCACTGTGACGAAGAGGACGGGAATTGGGATGCCGGCTGCTGCCGCGGCTGTCCCACCCGCTCCCCCTCATGCTCCAAGTGGGACACCTCGAGGGACGGCTCGTCATTCCGCCAATTTGCCGGGTGCACAAGGTCTCTTGCACCCCGAAATGGACGACGCGTTCCTTTGCCTCCAGGCCGCGTGGCGGCCGATAGGGAACAGTATCGTGCCGCCCTCGACGCTGCTACCCGTCGAATCGCGGACCTGGAACGGGAGCTGCGCATTGTCCAGTCTACTCTGGGCCTCACCCCTCCCCCGCAAGTGGGGTTGACCCGCCAACCCGAAGAAACCGCGCACATTGGGGATACTGGATCTCCGCAGGACGCTTCCCAGGCCACCACCCATGCGGCGGCGGCCGCGGTGGCGTCGATGGAGGGGGACGCGCCTCCGCCACGTCACGACCACGCGACGGATCCTGAGGGGGCGGCTGTTGCGCAAGATGAAGAGGACCCCGACACATTGGACGAAGTCGCCTCGTACCTGGAAATGCCAACCAGGCGCGATGTAAAGCGGGTCCTGCTCCAAGTCCTCGAGAACATCCGACACCGTCAGGACGACGACGGAGCCTTCCACTACCCATTTCTCTCGGAGGCGCAAATCCCGCCTCCCCCCACCACCCTGCACAAGTACCGGAGGCGATACAACGTCCTATTTGGCGGTTGGTGGGCCGCCAAGGCTTCAATGAATTAAATAAATACTGTATATTTACTGAGGAGCAATTCCGCCAACTCGCACAGACTGCCCAGGAGTACTTGGACCGTCACCGTTCCCAAAAACGAGAGCGGCCTTAACTACATCAATCGGGGTCTCTGACGAACCGAGGACCGTTGGCCCTGCTCCTATCATGTTCCTCTTGGAGTGTACTCCTATCTACTACGTGGTTCCATCTAACAAAAAAAAAAAAAAAAAAAAAAAAAAAAAAAAAAAAAAAAAAAAGACCCAGCAGTGTGTCCATCCCACCTGTAGATGTCATTCAGGTGGGTTGGCGAAATATTGTGCAGTTATGACAGTATTATCCGACGTCTCGCCCGGGAAACATATTTAGAAGAAATCTGCCGGGAAAGTCTTAACCAACAAAATAGAAAATATAGCTTGGCGTGACGAAAACGGATACGTCAAATCAAACAGAGCTGCTGGTCGCCGTTGCGATTCCAGGGCTCAAGACAGGCTTGCCTACATCTGCGAACTTTACGTTAGCACTCAACCGAATAGAGACACCTGGCGGTGGTCTTGCACAATTAAAGAAAATTTCCTAAGGCTGCCACACTACGTGGTGCCCTCCCAGACACAACTGCACGCTGCCACGTCCCGTAGCGATCACCACCTAACAGTCTCCTGTGAAGGAGCTCCCTCTCTTACTAAAATTTCCTCTTGCTAACCAATCGCAGTGGTTCAAATCTGCGCGGCCGCCAGTAAGATGCTGGAACATTCTACCAAGTGGACCTCGAACAAGGATGCATGCATTTGGCGAGTCATTCGCCTTCTTACTGGCCTCGTGCGGGAAAAACGGTCTACCGCCAGGAATATTGTTTATCACGGGAAGGAGCTGATGCCTTTGTCGTGGTTCTATGAAACCGAGCCTACACCACGGCATTCGTGGCTAATGTGCACCCGTTCTCTTTCATATCGAATTACGGCACTCTTAATAATTTTCTCAGAAGAAGCGCCTGTCGCCTTTTATAAAGCCCACGACCCCAAACATACAAAATTTCACTAACAATACTTATTCCCATCGCAAAAAGTTTGCAGAAATTGATTCTAACTGAAGTACAAATGGCATAAACGACATTTCGGATTAAAGAAAAAAAATGAGGTACCTTTCAAGCAGAGCAGGCTGTTTGCTCTTGATGGACATGCGTAAGCTACGGCGTGTCTCGCGGTACACGTTAATGTTAATGGTTCTTACGTGCTCGAGGAATTCGATGAGTATCGGACGTCGAATAAGACAGTGAGCTTCACCTTGCCTGCAGAGGCTTCAGTCTGTATTTATTTATCTATTTATTATTTTTTAGGGAGAGGTGGGAGAAGTGACGACGCATGCTTCGCATCCGTAAGTATCACGCTACGTTTTCCCAAAGCGACATATTCAAATTTCTACCAGTTTGGTTGTTAAGACGTTTCTTACCTTCTCCTTTGAACACCCCTCGTACATTGATCCCTTCAATCAACCGTGTCTATGTTTCGAAAATCGGAAAAGACTCTTATGATACGGCATACATGCTTCCTACAGCCCATGATATATCATGGTATTCAACTGTTTTCACGATTGCTCCAACTGGTCCTATAGCTGTCAATGATTATCTCACAAATTACTATCTATGACTACCATATTTCTAATGAACCCTCCCATATTCCAAAATGATAATGCGTTCATACACACCTCTAAAAACTTTCAGGCATGTTTTGTACAGCAGTAGAAAATTATCAGACATCTGTCCTGGACAGCACAATCACCATGTCTGATCGTTACTCAACCGTTATGGGCACTTTTATACCAGGGACTGAGGACCAAATTTACAGCTCAACATAATTGAAGCATAACAGGTTTGCAGCCAAGATCGCTTTCTTCATTCAATTACATTACCTGTTTCGGCGTGCTAGACGCCATCTTCAGACCTGTAATAATCTTAAACGATCTTGGCTGCAGACCTATTATTCAAAAAAATGTTCAAATGTTTGTAGAACTTATGGGACTTAACTACGGGGTCATCAGTCCCTAAGCTTACAAACTACTTATGAACTAGCTAAGACTAAGGACGGCACAAATATCCATGCCAGAGGGGGGATTCGAACCCCCGACCGCAGACCTGTTACTAAACAATTCTAGATCGCCCCAGTAATGAGTTTCTACAAACCTCTTATAGAATAATATCAGTTTATAAATGTATGATGTGAAAATTTAACAAAAAAATCTATACTTATTTTGTATCCCAGCCTCGTCGCCGCTTTTGTGTCTCGTTTCCGTCGTAGGTGTCGGTGGCCGAGTAGAAAGAGACCGACACAGGAATAAAGGATGCACGTTTGTGCAGGTACGGAGGTGACCAGCCAATGGGACAGCAGAAACTAGAACACTAGGCTAAATTAGAACAAGATATATATTTCGTGGAGACTTGGTAATACGTAACTTTTACATAGTTTTTGACTGCAGAATGCTGATACGTAGATTAGATAGAGGCCTGCCTACTGATGATTACTAGTGCCTATCCGACAGCCAAGTCTTAACGGGTGCCTATCTGATTCCGAAGTGGCCGATGCCGCAGTCGTGGCCACGAGCGGAGCTGCAGCAGAGGGCGCTCGTGGCCGACGTCGTAAGAACGCCGCGCCGTGCGCACTTCATGCTTGTGCGACACCACAACTTATATAAACAAAAATCTTTATGTATATAAAATTAGACACCTTGTTTTGTTTACAGAATCTTAGTATCATAGAAGTGGAATATCTTCAAAACTGTAAGTCTTTGAGTTGTTGTTATTCCACAATGTTTTTCAAGATGAGAAGTGATCTACATCTACACCTACATACATACTCCGCAATTCACCGTAAGGTGTGTGGCGGAGGGTACACTGTACCACTACTAGGCATTTCCTTTCCTATTCCACTCCCAAATTGAACGAGGAAAAAAAGAATGCCTATATGCCTCCGTAGGAGCCCTAATTTCTCTTATCTTGTCTTTGTGATCTTTACGCGAAATGTAAGTAGGCGGCAGCAAGATTGTACTACACTCAGCTTCAAATTCCGGCCCTGTAAATTTACTTAACAGAAATTCCCGAAAATAACGTCGTCTTTCTTCCAGCGATCCCCAATTGAGTTGCCGGAGCATTTCCGTGACACTCGCGCATTGGTCGAACCTACCGGTAACAAATCTAGCTGCTCGCCTCTGAACCGCCTCTATGTCTTCCTTCAAACCGATCTGCTGCGGGTCCCAAATACTTGAGCAATACTCAAGACGTGGTCGTACAAGCGTTTTATACGCGGTCTCCTTTCCAGGTGAAGTACATCTCCCCAAAATTCTCCCAATAAACCGACGTCGGCTGTCTGCCTTACTCACAACTGTCCTTACACGCTCGTTCCATTTCATATCGCTCTGCAATGTTACGCCTAGATATTTGAACAACGCGACAGCATCAAGAAGCTCACTACTAATGCTGTATTCGAAAATTATAGGATTTTTTTTTCTACTCATGCGCATCACCTTACATTTTTCTAGATTGAGAGCTAGCTGCCATTCTTCGCACCAACTAGAAATTTTGTCTAAGTCATCCTGTATGCTATTATAGTCAGTTACAGACGACACCCTCCCATACACCACAGCATCATCAGCAAACAGCCGCAAATTACAACTTACTCTGTCCATCAGATCATTTATATAGATATAAAATAATAGCGGTCCTATCACACTCCCCTGGGGCACGCCTGACGATACACTCGTCTCTGATGAACACTCGTCGTTGAGAACAACGTACTGCGTTCTATTACTTAGGAAGTCTTCCAGCCAGTCACAAATCTGTGAACCTATTCCATAAGCTCGTATCTTCGTTAGCAGTCTGCAGTGTGTCACCGCGTCGAACGCCTTTTTGAAGTCGAGAAAAACACAATCCGCCTGTTGCCCTTCGTCCATGGCTCGCAAGTTGTCATGTGAGAAAAGAGCAAGCTGAGTTTCACATGAACGATGTTTCCTAAACCCGTGCTGATTCATGGAAAGAAGCTTTTCCGTTTCAAGGAAATTTACTATATTCGAACTGAGAATATGCTCCAAAATTCTACATAAAACTGATGTCAACGATATTGGCCTGCAATTGTATGGGTCAGTTCTCTTTCCTTTCTTATACACGGGAGTCACCTGCGCTCTTTTCCAATCACTAGGAACTTTGAGCTGAATTAAAGATTCGCTATAAATGCAAGCTAAGTAGGGGGCCAATGCCGCAGAATAGTCTTTGTAAAACCGAACTGGTATTCCATCCGGACTAGCAGACTTTTTCGTATTTAGCTCTCTCGGCTGCTTCTCTACACCGGAAATACCTATTGCTAAGTCCCCCATTTCGGAATTAGTACGTTGATCAAATGATGGTATATTTGAGCGGTCCTCCTGCATGAAAGATTTCTTAAAGGTTAAATTTAGAACTTCAGCTTTCCGTTGCTTTCTTCTATTACTGCCCCGGAATGATCAACTAGTGACTGGACAGTGGGCTTTGACCTGCTTATCGATTTTACATAGGACCAGAATTTTTTCGGGTTCTCGGAAAGATCTTGTGCTAAGGTATGGCTGTGATAATTATTGTATGCTTCACGCATCGATCTTTTTATAGACGCACGAATCTCTACTAACTTTTGCCTGTCATCATTTGCGTGTTCTTTTTTGAATCTAGAGTGCAACAGCCTTTGCTTTCTCAGCAGCTTTCTAACATTATTATTATACCACGATGGATCTTTTCCATCCTTAATCGTCTTTACTGGCACATATTTCTCTAACCCTTTATTAACAATGCACTTAAATTTAGTCCATAATTCCTCTACATCCATAGTCCCGGAATAAAACGATGCCCATTCATTTTCTAAGTGCGATCGTAACATTTGCTTGTCGACTCTTCCCAACAAAAACACGCTCCTAGCCTTCTTGAACTTTGGTCACCATCGACGCTATGACGATATCATGATCACTAATTCCTGTCTCTACACAGACATCGTTAATAAGGTCAGGCCTGTTTGTGGTTATAAGGTCTAGAATATTTCCATTGCGCGTGGGTTGCCGGTTTAACTGCTCAAGACAGCTTTCGGAGAAAGTGTCCAAAAGTACTGCTTGTCTGTACCGCCTGAAATGTAACTAGCGAGGTCCCAATCTATACTCTTAAGGTTGAAGTAACCTCCGACTAATATTACATGGTCCGGATACCTATGCACTACCTGGTGTAGACTTTCCTTGAATGATTCTAAAAGTGCTACAGCAGCACTGGGGGGCCGGTAAAAACACCCAACTATTAACTTTACTTCTTTTAGACCTGTTATACGTGCCCAGATAACGTCACAGTTACTTTCAACCTCGATCTCAGTAGAAACAATATCTTTGTCCACAGCGATGAACACTCCTCCTCCAGTTGTATCAGATCTATCTTTCCGATATACATTCCACGCTTCGCTAAATATTTCTGAACTTGCCACATCATCATTTAGCCAGCTTTCGGTGCCTAAAACTATCTGAGCGCAATAACTTCCATGCAGCGCTGCAAATTCGGGAACTTTGTTTCTAATACTCTGTAAGTTCGCGGCTAATATTTTTATGTTCGAATTTTTGTTCCGAACGTGGCCTGAATTCGCTGTTTGAATGCTGCCAGGCGAGTGCTCATCAGAGTTAGCATTATTTATTCTCAAAACAGTCGCGCAGACTCGGGAGAGGGGGGGTAATGAGGCTGAAGGACCCCTCCCCCCATCCCGGCACCTCCCAAAGATTTTTTAATTTTATTATTTTTATTGTTTTCATTTTTTTAAACAGGTCGACACCGGCAATTTGAAATATTACACATGTAATAAATCACAATGTAACTATAATTTGCCAAACACAAGTAAAGGTGAAAATGTGTTTGCCCACGTGATGCCACCACTGACAACGCGTGCTTCTCTTACTGTGAGCGCTTTCAACGCCGCCGCGACCAGCTTTGATGCCGCTCCTATTCTGAAGTTATGAGCCGATTGTTCATATGCAGCGACCCTCAGCTTAGCAAGTCAGCGGCGCCAACGAGTGGAAACTTATGACAACAATAGTGTTATTTTAGTTCAGTTTTTACACATAGTGTCTCAGGTTAATTAAACTGTAGGCCTAAAGACCTTTCTCTTTGGCTATTAACATAGAAGCTGCTTAATTATTTTACGACGTGACTATATACACTCAATTTAAACCACGTTGCTCCTCTTCCACTTTCAAATTAATGTGAGCCTACACATTTCATTTCTTGTACAATTGTTTTCGTAGTATAATTGGTTAAATTATAAAAAATGTAAAAATAAGTTATAGATTATAAATTCAATTGGCTTTTTTTTTTAAATGATCCAAATGCTGGCTGTGCCAATGCCTACAAATGTCCTCCGAGACTCTGCACCAGACCTATTAGTGCACCACTTTTTAATGAGTAAGTCAATTGTTAAATTACTTAATATGAACCTGTCTTTAAAAGTTCACCATATTATCTTAACAGGCCCAGCCCTTTATACAAGTGTAAAGAATCATTGTACTGATGATGAGTCCTCAGGGCTCAAAATGCATTGTGTTCAATAAAACACACTTTTGTGACTGAAGGCGAGTTCATTTTATTTTACTGAAGTAAAAGTAAAATTCTGCTGACTGAAGTCCTCTCTCGTCGAAGTCTTCCATTATAAGATTCGCCAAAATGGGTGACAGGGGACTACCCACTGCGACACCGCCAGTCTGTTCAAAATATTGGTCATTAAATAATAAGTATATAGAGTTGAGAACATGTTTAAACAAATCAACAAGTTCCCATTCAAAATTTTCGCCAATGATCGATAATGATTCCCCTACTGGCACTCTGGTGAAAAGTGATACCACGTCGAAACTAACGAGAATATCGGATGGTGTCTGAACACACGCTCTGAGATATTCGTTGCATACTTGGAGCCGAACTTGTCAGATGTACGAACTGGTCCAGTGGTGTACGACGGAATTTCGAGGCCTTCAGTTTGCAACGAGCTTCACCGGGACTCATGGATCTTTTTAACCTCAGCACAACAGCTCCCCTCATGGATCATTTTTTTGTTTCGCTCTAGGTTTTTCAGTCTTTGGCGCAACTGACTTCCTCGTCTTCAGCACAAACACGACGCAGCTTCTCTTCTGCCTGGTAATGTACTGAACCTACGATACCAGCAATTTGCAGTGGTAGTAATTGTCACAGGTTTGCAGAACTTGCTAACTGTCGTGTTTCTTTTGTGTCGGCATTCAAAGAAATAGAATTATTCGGTATTCCCAGTTCCCTAGCTGTGTTTCGCTGAACTTCAGACTCCATTCTGTAAGTATATATGTAATCCTTGTTCAGCATCTTACGAACTATTTCAGCCGGCCGCAGTGGCCGAGCGGACTGCGGCGTGCCAGTCACGGTCTGCACGGCCGCTGAGCTCGGGGGTTCGAATCCCCCCTCAGGCTTGGATGTTGGTGCCTTCTTTAGTATAAGCTAGTTCATAAGTAGTTTGTAAGTTTAGGGACTGAGGACCCCGTAGTTAAGTTCAAATGTTTGTACAGCTTATGGGACTTAATTAAGGGGTCATCTGTCCCTAAAAATACAAACTACATATGAACTAGCTTACACTAAAGACGGCCGAGGCGGGGGACGAGGTTCGAACCCCCGACGGGGAACGGCCTCGTGCATTGTAGCATAGCGCCTCAATGCGCTCGGCCGCTCCGCCGCGGCCGTAGTTAAGTCCCATAAGCACTACAAAGTATTTCATTTCAGCCACCCTTTCATTATTCTCATTTAATGCAAGTGTATTTTTTGTGATTTTGATAGGGATCTTTAACAATATAGGCAGGTCGCTAATTAATTCTCAAGAAACTCCCTTCATATTTAGTGCTTAATAAAATGTATTATTCCAAACGCAGTAACATAGCAGATAAGCTATCGTCACTTCAGACAATGAGGAGGCCAATCAAACATATTGTTTCACATCTGTGATTTTTTGTGGGTACGCCATATCTCCCGTAATTCTTAACCAGAATTAATGATTGAGGTATCACTTTCAGATTTCGTTCTCTACTAATGACAAAAATACACAGACAGTTAAAGTTTTTATTATCATAAAGAACTTCATTTGAAATAATTTGTGCTGTTCGTACAATCTAAGTTGACACCGGCGAACGATCGTAAATGGGGCATGTATTTACTATTACTCCCATCAGCCACCGCGCCGAGTATCAGCTAAGTTTGCGCGGTCAATTTAAAAGCAATGTAGAAGGTGCCATCTCTTGACAATCTGTTTAACTAACATGATCGACAATTCTTGCAGTTGATTAGATTATTTATGAAAGCCAAGACCTTTATTGCAAGCATAATTTATCACACGATGTCGGTTATACATGTCAATGAAAGGATAGTTATCACACGATTTCGATTGTAGACGTCGTTGTAACGACGAAGAATACATAAACAATGTAACTTAGCGCGTCAACTCTTGCAGTTATTTGGATTCTTTACGCAACAGTAGCTTATCACGAGACTACTGTTTCACACGTCGTTGCACAACAGCTGTTGGAAGTGTTCACTTTTTTCAAGCAAGCGTTGTGTACTGCGCTAATGAACCGCATTACCTCAACGTTCATCATCACACGTATGTACCGCTTACTATTTTAACTTATAATAATTGATGTAACCTTTAATTCCCCAATACTTAACAGTGCGTGTAATATTATAATTATCTATTATGCGTATGTACTTTCTCCGTTCCTATCTTACCTACCTATGACTGATCACGATAGTGTGCGAATTAGTCACTCGGGTAAACTAGTTTCCAATTAATTTAATATCAAAAGAGAGAGTCGTTCCTCTATCGAGATCTGTAGCAGTAACATCGCCATTCATTCACAAAAAAAAAAAAAAAAAAAAATTGTTCAAATGTCTGTAAATCTATCGGACCAAACTGCATGGTCATCAGTCCGTAGCTTACAAACTACTTAAACCTAGGTAAACTAACTTAAGGACAAACACACACACCCATGCCCCAGGGAGGACTCGAACCTCCACTGCGAACAACCACGCGCTCCGCAGCGAGGTGCTTTAGACCGCTCGGCTGCTCCACCGCGGCCCCATTCATTCACAAACTTTAAACATGAACCTTCTTTCCTCACGTAAGCTGCTGCTTATTTCAATGCTGGGCCATCAGTTAGTGCTAGCCTGCTAATAATTCAACGAAACATCATCGATATTGGCTTTCGGATCTGATTGCACGACACGAAGCTTTTTACGCCTCGCCTGGGCCCTTCAGCGCCGTCTTTGGGCTAATGATGATTGCAGCCGTGGTGGAGCGGCCGAGCACATTGAGGCGCTATGCTACTATGCGCGAGGCCGTTCTCCATCGGGGGTTCGAATCCCTCATCGGGCATGGATGTTTGTGCTCTCGTTATAAGTTAGTTCATAAGTAGTTTAAAAGTTTAGGGACTGAAGACCCCGCAGCTAAGTCCCTTAAGCTTTACAAACATTTGAATATTTATTGATGATTGCACACGTGTTTCCTTGTCTAACGAGTATCGTTTGTAGTTGTAACGAGCGGATGAACGTGTACGGGGTATGGAGACAATCTCATGAAGTTTATAATAACAAACCTCTCTCACGCTTCCAAATATATCGTAGTACAGTCGATCATGCATTTCCTGCTCTCCGTGAGCGAACTTACACTAACCACTATGTCAAAAAAAAAAAAAAAAAAAAAAAAAAAAAAGGTTTTTCTTTTTTCCTGTTTTTTCTAATGGACTAGGTTCCAAAACACTACGTACTCAACTTTGCATGTGAAATTTTTTTTCTAGAAATGACATCGATTTTCTTAGTTTTAAGAAAAAAGAAAAACGGGTGGTACCTGACGAGGTGCTGCAGCCTTTTCAGTAGTGGCAGGGGCAACAGTCTGGATGATTGAGCTGGCGTTGTAGTATCAGCTTACATGGTTGTACCATGCAGTTAGTGCGGACGGCTGAAAGCAAGGGGAAACTACAGTCGTTAATTTTCCCGAGGACATGCAGCTGTACTGTATGAATATATGATGATGGCACCCTCTGGCATAAAATATTCCGGAGGTAAAATAGTTCCCAATTCACATCTCCGGGTGGGGACTACCCAGGAGGATGTCGTCGTCAAGAAAAGCAAAACAGTCATCTGCGGATCATAGCGTGAAAAGTAGGTAGGTAAGTTACAATATTTGAAACTAGCTGAAAACCCGGCGTTGCCCGGGTATTTATTTATATATTCCTGCCATTTTTCAGGTATATATTTATTTGTATAAAGGCTGTAAGTCTGTAAAATATCTTGGGAATACAATTAGTAGTAAAGAAGTAATAGATTAAAACTTGGTACGTGATGGGGCGGTTTTCCACGAACGTTACTGTTTATGAGCTCATATCTCATAAAGTACCTGTTGTCCTGTGATACAACTTAGAAGATACATTCAACTATATGCGTGTATACTGTCTGTAAAATTTCCTGTGGCTACAATTTGTAGTGTACAAATTATAAATTGTAACGTCATACCGAATCCCGTAGTGTTACTCAATAAACAGCGGAAAAGTAGTAAACGAGAAACTTTTTTCCTTTCATCATCTTGCTATGGTTGTCAGCGGGAGAAAGTTTAATAAAAGTTTGAAATTATGTATAAAGTTTGTTGCAAGTCGCTAAGTACTGTCATTCTCGTATAGCGTATTTATAAAGTCTCGCCTCAGTATGTGGCAGTTTCTTGCAAATCTTATTGTTTATGACGTCTTCTGAATCATGTGTCGTATATGATTCTTCAATCTACAGCAATTGTACCTCACGGTAAGGAGTGTGTGTACCAAATTCGGTTGAAATCGGTCCAGTGGATTAGGAGAAAATTAGCAGAATTGTCGCTAAATGCAGCAGTTTTCCTTGCATCTCATTGTTCATGACGTCATATCTCGTGAACTATGTATCGTACGTGATTCTTACACTTACGGCGACCGTTCTCATGACTGAAGCTTACGTGTACAAAATTACATAAATATTGGAACAAAACTGTAGATTTGTATTGTGACGGTACTGCTGACCCCCTCATCTCATTGTTATTGTACGATACCGTCTGCATCGGACCTGGAATCGTGTTGTTCAATAGTGATAAAAGTTGCGTGTGTAGTTAGTTAAAAACGAAATGGCCAGTCTAGGAATCAGTGTAGGACAGTGTCTCGGTGATACTGTGATTAAAACAAGTGATAGATTTCATTAATTAAGAGATTCATATATTTTCTTTCCAGACAGTTCTATATACAATAGTTGCGTCATTGAATGTTATTTCAAGACTTAAACAGACGAATTGTAAAATCTTTTGTAAAAAACAAGAAGAAATGAAAATAAATAGCATTGTATATATGTTAGGCTCATAAACAAGTTGTGTTGACGAACTAATTGAATTATTTCGACTATTACATAAATTATCAATATTGAATTCTTTGTATATATTGACTGACATGAGATTTAGAATCTAGTTTGAGATTTGCGAAAATATTTAATAGTTCAATATATGTTAGGAACATGTATGATGGACTCATTAACTAATTAATTGACATTTTACATTTTGGTTTGTTGTCAAACAAAAAGTAGCGTGTTTAAAACTTAAAAAGATAGGTGCGATCTAAAATTATTGTTTGTATAGTTTTCATTTTTATTGTGATTATTTTGTGTACATGAAATGTTTTACTTGTGTGTTCGTTAATTGTAAATTACTATATTCAATTGTTATCAACAATGGTTAATGTAATGTCATTATTGCCGATGTTATATATTTGCCTCACCGCCTTGCGTGGGGAGTTCGAGTTTTGGCTTATCAAAAGTGCACTGGAAGCTATGTCAGTCTGTTGTTTTGAAATGGAAGTACTATAGTTCTGATGCTTTGTAATTTGTATATGTTTTAAAGTTATGTTTTGGTGGAGAAGTTTGATTTAAATTAAAGAAGAAGTGAAAAATTGTACATATAGAGTATTTATTTCTACCGCGACGCTCCAGGAGAATAATGTTGCAGCGAGCAGAACCCCCATACATCGTGATCTTGAAAAGATGAGTATCGTTAGAATGAAATGTAATTACTTAAAATATATTAAAATGTTTCAGTATGCAACACGTACAAATATACGGACACACTGCTTTATATATTAGACTAAAAAGTTCGCAGTTTTTGTCATATATTCTGTGAATAAGAAATGGATAAGTTAGTTAGATATGGTGCGGATTTGTGCAGTTCGGTGGCAGGATGAAAAGGATTTTTGGCCAGGTGAGTACAGGGTTATAAATACAAAATCAGTTGGTGGTGACGCTGGAGTAGGTGTGATAATGAATAAGAAAATAGGAATGCAGGAATAGTTACTATGAACAGCACAATGAACGCATTATCGTAGCAAAGATAGACACGAAGCCAACACCGACGACTGTAGCACAAGTTTATATGCCAACTAGCTCTGCCGATAATGAAGAGATCGAAGAAATGTATGTAGAGATAAAAGAAATTATTCATCCCGATAAAGGAGAAGAAAAGGGCAGAGAAGTAAATGTAGAAGGTGAATATGGACTGGGGAAGGAATGAAATGGGCGATCGCATAGTAGAGTTCTGTGCAATGCACAATTTAATCATCACAAGCAATTGGTTTAATCATCATAAAAGAGGGTCGTATACGTAAAAGAGACGAGGAGAAACTGGAAGTTACCATACTTTATAATGGTAAGGCATAGTTTTACAGATCAGTTTTTAAACTGTAAGACACATCCAGGGGCAGATATAAACCATAACTTATTGGTTATCAAATGTAGATTAAAACTCAAGAGACTGAAAAGGCAGAAAATTAAGGAGATGGACAAACTGAAGGAGCCAGAGTTGGTTCAGAGTTTCAGAAGGAGCATTAGGCAAAGATTGACTGAAACGGAGGAAAGTAATACAGTAGAAAAAGAATGGGTAACAATGAGAGATAGAGTAGTAAAGGCCGCAGAGGATCATAAAGACAGAAGGACAAGGCACAACATAAGTTCTTGGATAACACAGGAGATATTCAACTTAATTAATCACAAGAGAAAAAAATTGAAGCTGAAAAAATGGAGTACAGACGTCTGAAAAATGAGGTTGACAGGAAATACAGACTAGCTAAGGGAGAGGAGAAATGCAAGACCGTAGAAGAATATATAACTAGGGAAAAGACAGATACCGCCTACGGGAAAATAAAAAGAGACATTTGGAGACAAGAAAAGCAGCGATATGAATATCAAGATCTCAGATATAAAACCAGCACCGAGCAAAGAAGAGAAAGCCGGCCGCGGTGGCCGAGGGGACTGAGGCGCGCCAGTCACGGTCTGCACGGCCACTACGGTCGGGTTTCGAATCCCCCCTCGGGCATGGATATTTGTGCCGTCCTTATGATTAGCTAGTTCATAAGTAGTTTGTAAGTTTAGGGACTGATGACCCAGTTAAGTCCCATAAGCTATACAAACATTTGAACATTTGAAATAAGGGAAAGCTGAAAGATAGAAGGTATACATAGAAGTCATAAAACGAAATAAACTTGAAGGCAGTAATCTAGAAATGACAGACGAAATAGAGGAAGATAGGATTTGAGTAGAAAAAATACCCTTGAATTAGACGATGTCCTGTCTGAACTGTTATTATCTTTCGGAGAGCCAGTCATGAAAAAATTGTTCCGCCAGGTATGCAAGATGTACCCTCAGTCTTCGAGAAGAATATAGTGATTCTAATTCCTATGAAAGCAAGTGCAATAAAATATGAAAATTACCCAACTATCAGTTTGACAACTCATGGTTGCCAAATACTAACACGAATTATTTACTGACGAATGGAAAAACCAGGGACAGCAAAAGACCTGGAAGATCAAACAAACGGAATTGATAGTGTCTTGAAAGGAAGCTATAAGGATAAAAATTACAAAGAGTAAAACGAGAGTAGTAGAATGTAGAGTCAAAAAAAGAAAAAAAATAAGACTCTGGTGATGCTGAAGGAATTAGGTAATGAGAAAATAAAAGTAGGGGATGAGTTTTGTTTATTTAGTTAGCAAGATAACTTCTGATGGCCGAAGTAAAGAAGATATAAAATGCAGAATGGCTATGGGAAGAAAAGCGAAATTTGTTGACATCCAATATTATTTCAAATTTTAGGAAGTCCTTTCTGAAACCATTTGTGCAGAGTGCAGCATTGTATGGGAGTGTAACGGGGACGATATGGAGTTCAGAGTATAAGTTGAGAGAAGCTTTCGAAATGGGGTGCTCCAGGAGAATGATGATTAGATGGGTAGAGGTGCCCTTCAGAATTGGAGAGAAAAGGAGTTTCTGGCATATCCTGACTAAGAAAAGGAAGAAAAGGGATAGGTTGGTGGGACACATTCTGAGACATCAAGGAATCGTCAACTTAGCATTAGAAGAAAGTTTGTGGGGTAAAAATCGTAGAGGGAGACCGAGGGACAATATAGTATGCAGATTCAAAAGGAGGTACGTGGCCGCAAGTATTCTCATATGAAGATCACAGGACAGGGTAGCGTAGAGAGCTGCTTCAAACCAGGCTGCGGGGTCAAGACCACAATAGCAGCACCAGTTTCTTTCGATCTTCAGTGTAAGTAAAGTATGCATCCGGCGTGTTTCACATGTACACCTACGTTCTCGTGACCGTGGGACGGCTTTTCCAGAAACTTGCACACGCGGTGTTCGCACCTCCCAGAGGTACGCAGTAGCAGAACTCGGCCGTTTTTAATTGAGCTGCCCCTGGTGGAACTCGCTACCTTTTTACGCATTCAGTCCCTGACTCCTGCTGCAGGGGTCCCAGGTGTGTCTCACGATTTATGGGCGTTTCGTTGCCACGTAACCACGCCAGCTTCCCAAAGTGAATTTTTGTGTCTGGTCTTTCTACATCGAAGCCCAAACGGAATTTATTTCCATTTCGGTTATGTTGTGCTACTTAAATTTATATGCTTGCAGACTGAAAACGGATTACATAGTATCGTTTACATCCCAGGCAATTACATTTCTACCTAATATGCAAATTATGTCAGTCATGTCCTAAATATGCTGTGTGACATATCATCGAAGTCAGATTGATAAGGAAAATAACAAGTGAGATGGAAAATACCCCGACTCCTTACAGCGTTATTCAATATGATACAACACGTCAAAAGTTTGATAACTGATAAATAACAGTTTTATTCTACTCGTTATGTCGTATTTTAGCAGCCTGAAATAATTTAATGTCCCTTGCTTCAAGTAAGAATCATATACTAATGTAATGCACATTCACAAATCCATATTATTTCTCTATAAAATTACCTATGTCAGATTTATGACATAACAGTCGATCACACATGTGCATGATTTGTCAGTATATGATGCCAAATGATAAACATTCCTTCACACACACACAAACACACACACATATATACAAGCCTCTAACTCTGCAGTGAAGGTGTTTCTCATCATTGGTTAGATGTAAACTACGTTTATAGCTAAATTCACAAGGATCAGTTAAAACAAATCAAATTTTATTTTTATTTGTTACTAAGCATTGGTTGTTAGTTGCGGAATGCATATTACTGTATAATATGACAGTGTTTAGCACAACAAGAATACTTGATTCATGCAGTTTTCGACCCGCAGATCGCAGTTTGACGATCACTGGTCTACAGTAATGGGACACTCAGCGGCCAACTCTGTGCTGTTAGGAGTGAGCTAAGAATTCAATTAGAGGAGGGGCTAGTGAGCACGAATCGTATTTCCAGCCAATTTCACACTGCCAGAAATCCACCACGACTTCATCCTATCAATACTTCGTGCTGTAGAAATAGGAAAATGTATTCAGTTCTATTAAAAAAAAAAAAAAAAAAAAAAAAAAAAAAAAAAAAAAAAAAAAAAAAACTAAACAGAACTCTGAAGGTCGTATGTATGAGATCAACCTCCGATAAAGCAAGAGTGGTAACATTAAGAATGAAATTGGAATTCTACCGTTGTATGCAAAGGAGAGAGAGAAAGAGTGATAAGAGTACATTGAAGGCTTCTATGGGGGTATAGGAGGGGGGGCGGGGGATACTTGCCTGATAACGTTCTGAAAGAAGAAATTTTGACATGAAGACGTGAGGAATCAGAATTTAAAACATTTGTGGCAGGTTGAAATCAAATATGGCATAAAGCTATAATATTACCTGCCTCTAATATGCGAAATTAGTACTGGATGATTCAGGAGTAATAAGGAATGAAAAATTTGTGCATGTTGAATCGAAAAAACGAAAATGAGTAACTTTTAATGTACGAATTGAGTAATACTAACAAAGGAATTCGCTTTGTCTTAGAATAGATAGACTGCAAGCAATCATCGGAACAGAAAGCAAGGCAAACAGCTCTAAAAGACGTAGAGACCATTTACTCATGTAAACATGTATAAATAAGTCATCGTCTCACTTTCGGGAAGTTGAAGTCATTGTTTAGTTTCCTGCAAATTCAAACAGTAAATACAGTCTCACAGCAGATTGTGACTCAAAAACCAAAACTGAATACCCAGTTGCCCACGGGACCTTTATGCATTTCATCTACTACTTAGGTAAGGTGTTATTTATTATTATAATTTATGCACGTTCTCCTGGACTATAGCACACAGCACGAATTATATCGATGTTTTGGTTGATAATCTAAGTACGCGGGTTGGAAATTAATTAGTGGAAACACTTCTGTGGAGACACTATGCAATGGAATCTACTATTGTCGCTGACGGCACACATTGCTGACATACCTACCTTACCTCCGAGCAAATAGACTCGCCCGTCTCACGTCACCGGCGTGTGCACAATCGAGGGAAACAGTCACTTGTGAGCGAGGGTCTAAGTAACGGTCTCACTATGTTTTCAAAACAGGAACAACAGAGTTGGGTCATGAAGGTCGTACAGCACGACAGTGTCATCAAGTATATACATGTGGCGTCTGTTCCGAGAGAACAGACGTCACTTGTGATCCTGCAGTTGTTATTATTCAACGTTCACAGAATATATGACATCAACTGCGATTGGGCAAAGCTGAAAATGTGTACCCAGCCGGGATTCGAACCCGGGTCTCCTGCTTTCTAGGCAGTTGCGCTGACCCCTACACCACTGGGGACACAGTGATCACTGCATCTGCAAGGACTACCTAAGCACGCCTCCCGTCAGATACAAATTCCCAGCTTCGCCCTGCCCACAGTACTCAAACTCGTAGTTATGAACTAATTCCCGTAAGAGTAAGGGCGTCAAACTTTGCCCACCCCTCCCCACTAACGATAGGATCATTGCCCGTCACAGGCATATTATATATATACATGTGGCGTCTGTTCCGAGAGAACAGACGTCTCTTGTGATCCTGCAGTTGTTATTATTCAACATTCATAGAATATATGACATCAACTGCTATTGGGCAAAGCTGCAAATGTGTACCCAGCCGGGATTCGAACCCGGGCAGGGCGAAGCTGGGAATTTGTATCTGACGGGAGGCGTGCTTAGGTAGTCCTTGCAGATGCGGTGATCACTGTGTCCCCAGTGGTGTAGGGGTCAGCGCAACTGCCTAGAAAGCAGGAGACCCGGGTTCGAATCCCGGCTGGGTCCACATTTTCAGCTTTGCCCAATCGCAGTTGATGTCATATATTCTATGAATGTTGAGTGTCATCAAGCTCTTCAAATGCGGCAGAGCCCCAGTATGGTGAAAATTACGGTGATTCTCTGACGGTGCTATCGTTACTCATTTCGCTGCTCAACGGCAGAGCCGGCCGCGGTGGCCGAGGGGAATGAGGCGCTCCAGTCACGCTCTGCACGACCACTACGGTCGGGGGTTCGAATCCCCCCTCGGGCATGGATATTTGTGCCGTCCTTAGTGTTAGCTAGTTCATAAGTAGTTCGTAAGCTTAGGGACTGATGACCCCGTAGTTAAGTCGCATAAGCTATACAAAATTTAACATTTTTTCTACGGCAGACCGTCAATGCACAGCGTAGTGCTGCCGCTGTACTCACAAGGAAACCTACCCAAGTGTCAATCTCTGATTTTTATGAAATTTGCATATGTTATAATACATGAAAAACTATGGGACACGTATTTTTTTAGAGGCGGAGAAACATATTTAAGGGCTGAAACGGTTGCTCCAAAACTGTCGCTAAAATAGAAAGATGGCGACAACTTAGACACTAGTGAAGCGATTTTAATGATTTTTGGTATGAAAGTATCTTTTGATAAAAGACAAATTTCATAGATTCAATTTCGATTAAATCAAAATAATTTTTGAGCATAAAAAATTGGTCACTTTAGGGGTAACTGTCCTCCTAATTGTCACTCCCCCTGCAATGTACCTAGGCCAATCTCTTATCAAGAGATACTTTCATACCAAAAATTATTAAAATCGCTTCACTAGTCTCTAAGTTATGGCGATTTTTCTATTTTTACGACAATTTTAGAGGGACCGTTCCCCCCTTAAATATGTTTTTTCCGCCGATAAAAAAAAGTGTCCCACAGTTTTTCATGTATTATAACATATCCAAATTTCATAAAAATCGGAGGGTGACACTTGGGTAGGTTTCCTTGTCAGTCGCTAGGGCAGTGGCTCTGTGGCTCTGAGGTGGGGGCTGCGGTCGCGTCTGACGCCACCCCCCCCCCCCAATATAAAGGAACTAAAAATGTTTGTAGAACTTATGGGACGTAACCGCAGCTTAGGGTCATCAGTCCCTAAGCTTACAAACTACTTATCAACTAGCTAAGACTAAGGACGGCACAAATATCCATGCCCCAAGGGGGGATTCGAACCCCCGACCGTAGTGGCCGTGCAGACCGTGACTGGAGCGCCTCAGTCTCCTCGGCCACCGCGGCCGGCTCTAAAGGAACTAAAATCAGTTACGCTGTAGGCGAGTATTCCTGTATAGAAGCATCTAACCGCAATATCATTATACCGCCTACGAGACAAATAGGTTGTTTTTACCAACTACAACATTTGGAAGTAATGTAAAGGATCCAAAGAGAAACTGTGGAACGAACGACGTTTTTATTGCAATGTACAAAAGTGAATGCTACCGTGCAACAAAGTATACGTCGAAACGTAACACCATTATCCCCAAACTATTGGTGGCATTGTAATTGCAATGTACTGTTAAAATATCATTGACACGTTGTATATCGAGTCGAGTTCTTCTATCAGAGATCAGGTTTCCTGCCGCACTGAAAGTGCGTTCACTAGCTGCATTTGAGGCGGGCACACAAAATACTCTTATTACCACTACAGCTAGCTTAGGAAAGAGTACTGTTGCGTTTCTACCATTCAAGCGGGTCGTCGTCATCATCATCAATTCGTGCTAAATAAAGGTCCACCTCATTGGTAGATTGCGCATTTCACAGTCCAGCCATTCCGAAAACATGCACTTCAGTCTTTTGGCTGGTGCACCCGGGTGACATTTTTCACACGGCCCTAAATAAATATAACACAGATATCACTGAAACAGCAGGAGCACCATAAATTCGTACATCTGTGTAAAGTAAACAATTGGAATAAGAGGATTTAAAACAGTTCTATGAGCATTAGACCGGTATATGACCCTGACACGGAATAAAGTGCGGATCCTGTATATTGCACAAAAGCTTGCATACGTTCTTTATTATGTAGATAAGAAAGACGACAGTGGCAGTGGGGGATATATGAATGTTGCAACTGGTAAAATTCCCGTTAAGGACTCACTCGGAAAAGGTAGAGGCGCAGCAACCACGCACAGTGCCAAAATGTTACGGGAATATATATTAACAGGGTGCAACAGAGATTCACAAACCTAACCTAACGAGTGTACATCAATATCGTGTATTTAACATCAATATAAAACACGGAGAAAGTATTTCAGGACTTGAGAGTGATAAGAGGAATGGATATAAAATACAATCACTTCCTCATTAAGACGGCAAGTAACACCTACCACTAAACAGGCACTAACAGTCCACAAAATGAGAACAAGAAAGAAAGAAAGATCGTGGAAAACTCATTTAGTAAATG
This sequence comes from Locusta migratoria, assembly GCA_026315105.1. Classification (NCBI taxonomy): domain Eukaryota; kingdom Metazoa; phylum Arthropoda; class Insecta; order Orthoptera; family Acrididae; genus Locusta; species Locusta migratoria. Next base: position 436,161,822 of record CM048747.1, read on the forward strand.
ATCTTAGCACAGAAACTTTATATTAATCACGTATGGTAAAGTATAAAATGCGAAACTGAATGTCCAGTTCAACTGTATCGACAGAACGGCTTTCGAAGCACCCGGGAGAGGAAACAATTCCAAATTTCGCAGTCAGGTTTTATTCTCAAGAGTCTAGTTTGCTGTCGACACTCGCTTTGTACTCGAGTGGCGCTGCGGTGGGCTACCGAGTGGCGAGAGGGGAGTGTGGACGGTCTGGCCAGTCGAGCGTGCCCCGCTCGAACGAGCGTGCAGGAAGTCGAGCGCAGCCACACGCCTTGCCGCAAGCTGCAGTACCGACACCTGCCGGACTGTCATAGAACAACATGTATCACGCGATTCGAGCGAGCAACCGAGCGGGGTGCAGACCTCTAATGCACAGTATTACTTATTCGTTTTTGGAGCATCATCTGCGACCATCTTTGCGAAAGTAGCGGCAACACTTTCTGCGCAACCATCCCATTATATTGCACGACAATGCTCGGGGGCATAGAGCGCAAACTGTGGCTACTCTGTTACGTCGATGTGACTGGGAAGTGCTGTACCATCCACCATACTCCCCGGACTTAAGTCCTTGTGACTTTGATTTGGTTCCGAAGATGAAGGAACCACTTCGTGGCATTCGCTTCAGAAGTGTTCCCACACAGATTCGATTAGCAGTTGACGACTTCATTCGCTCCATTCACACAGTGGCTGTACTAACAGTATAGTACACCTTCCATATCGCTGGCAACGGGTTCTACACTTTGAAGGTGTCAGGTGCAAATAAGTAACGCTTTTGTATTGGTTGTGAATAAATAGCTGCCACTATTGTAGTTCCAACCCTCGTACAACCCTTGGATGTAAGATTTCCTGCCTGCCCTGTGGAGAGTTTAAGTATGCAGAGCTTTACTGGTACAGCTCCGTTGCGTTTATAATAAGCAGATAATGCCACTTGCTGACCTGTCACAAAAAAGTTGATGCACTTCGTGGTACACAAAAGAGGGTGTGGGTGAAGAGGGAGGGGGCGACCGTTCTGGTTTGCGGTGGTGATGAGGTGTCTGCGTCGGCCCGCGAGGCCAATCTTCATGCAAATGTCCGCGCGGGAGAAGAAAAGTCCATCTTAGCCGCGGAGCGGGCCGCAAATAACGTGATCCCGGCCGCCTCAGCTGCCAGCTGCCACTGGCGAGGGGCCGCATTCGCGGCTTCACCGCAGCACAGCAGCGGCGCGCCGCCCCGTCCGTCAGTAAATAAGACCTCCACGCCGCCCCCGCCGCCGCCGCCCCCGCTGCCGCCCCCGCCGCCGCCCCCGCCCGCCCCCAGCGCGCGCCAGTCAGCAGTCAGCACATCCGTCCAGCGCCAGGCAGCCCTGCTGCAGCCGCAGCTCCAGCGACGCATCTCTATGCTAAGCAGCCCGCACGGCGAATCTCATTCCGTGGTGCCACCCCCACCCTCTCCCCCTCCCTCCCCAGGGCTCGCGACCAGCCCCCCTCCCCCACCTCCTGCCACCAGGCGCCACTGTTGTCTGGGAATTCTCCACGGTCGGAGGGCTGCGTGTCGACTTTAAGAGGCCCCATCAGGTTCAGGCAGATCGATCCGGATTCGCGAGGTGCTTGGCGAGACAGACATCAGTAGTATGCGTGTCTCTTCGTTACAGACTGTAGTCGTTTTTTGGTTTCGGCCCTCGAACCTTTTGAAGACTCAGCAGCAGTGATAAATAAAAACCTTATCGTTGGTTAAAATATATATATATATATATATATATATATATATATTCCACGTCACAGAAATTGAATTTTAATTTACAAAACGTAACTAGTCTCAATGAACTCTGTCATCATTATCAAACGTAAGCAAAAATGTTCAAATGTTCATTAAGCTTATGGGACTTAACTACGGGGTCATCAGTCCCGAAACTTACAAACTACTTATGAACTACGTACAAACTAGGACGGAACAAATATCCATGCCCGAGGGGGGATTCGAACCCCCGACCGTAAGTGGCCGTGCTGAGCGTGACTGGAGCGCCTCAGTCACCTCGGCCACCGCGGCCGGCTCGCATTCATTGTAACTTGTCAGTGTCAGGATTTGACCTCATATAATTTCCAATTTGTACATCTGGATGCAAGAAACTGAGGATTATTACGTTTTTCGCGGCTGTGCTTGATATACTGTGAAAGTCATATCGTCGTTTTTGAAAACTACAGTACTGTGTAGATTCTCTCGAGCTTACTTCACGCACTGTGGCACTTCCAATCTAATTTTGTTGATGGTACCAAGCAAGCTGGTTCGATTTGTTTTCAGCTCTCTTGCTAGTGAAAGTGACGTGAAGAAATTGTAATTATCAGATATTCATCACTGCCCTCTGATTCATTAGAGGTCTCCGTCGTACTTTTTTTTCATAATAATCAAAATCCGTTGAAATACCAGCTACATATTCCTCTTCGGATTTATCTTCAATACTATTCAGCAAAACTAACAGCTGCTCATCTAAGACACCGCGCCGACGAGGCATGTTGCACTACCCCACACGTCCTGTCACCTATATTTATACAAATTTTTACTCTCAATGGCACTTAACTCTTTGCTTCACATCAGCATTGTATCAGCAGACAACAATAAAAGCTCATAACAGTGTATAGCAACAGGCAACCTTTAGTATATACAATGAGACAAAAATGTCCCATCGGCGGTTTTAGATATTTGTTGTTTTTTCTCGATAACTATGTAACACATAGAGATGACTTTCATTTAGAATTGAACTAGGGTAAGAAACATTAAAAGTTATGAAGCCTCATCCACCTGATGAAACAAACGAAGGGGAGGGATTTAAATACTGCCAGTGGACAAAAATGTCCCATCGAAGGTTGTAGTGTTAAACTACGATGCTAGCCACCCAAACTGTAACAAAAGTGAAGGAAGCATTGAATCAGGTGCACACTGCAGCATGCACTTTGCGGTCGAAATTTGCATATGAGTGCAAGCGCCTGTACCACTTGGTTTTGTATTGTGTTTGGACTCCAGCCTAAGCTGGATGATATGGCGTCGCTGTCCACCACAATCTACACAAGTTGCCGCACAACTTCAAGAAGAAGTGATAAGTTGCTCCACAATACTTGGTTCGGCCTCCTCCGCTCACCAGCCAATAGGAAGAAGGGGGCTCGGCTAGACATGCCGGCACACCACAGCAACGACAGACAGTACGGGAGAGTATGGAAGTTCCAATGAGCACAAGGCAGTCCCAGGAATACGACAGTACCAGAAGTTCATTAAAGCCAGTTTTCTGTCTATGCACAAGCCAGGTTTTCTATTGCGTAGAATTACTATGTAATAACACAAGTAATTTGTAGTACATAAGTTGTTGAGTATTAGTCTCGTTATATTTATAACATTTTGTGGACTAATCACTTCTTCAATTGCAGACCTTGTCCACATCATTGATAACCACGGCCCACCACTTTCGAACCTACAGCATCCCGAAGACACAACACTGCTGGTTTTAGAATGGACCTATCCCATATTTTTCATTACATCTTTTGTAATTTATTTATTTCTTTTTTATTTTATTTATTTATTTATTTTTCATATGACCAGCTGTTCGTGGATCGTTCTACGTAGACAGATGGTCGACTATATCGTGGGAAAAGGCTGCCGCTCTATGCTCATCGTACGCAGAGCTGAATTTCACTTTCTTTCTGCATGGCGGCAACCACCTTAGTATATCCACAAAATTTTAATTGTTTACAAATTCACACTCCTGGGCATTAAAAATACTGCACGCGAAGTTTAACCGACAGGAAGAAGATGCTGTGATATACAGCTTTTCAGAGCATTCACACAAGCCTGGCACCGGTGGCGACACCTACATCGTGCTGACACGAGGAAAGTTTACAACAGATTGCTCATACACAAATAGCAGTTGACTGTCGTTGCCAGGTGAAAGGTTGTTGTCATGCCTCGAATAAGGAGGAGAAATGCGTACCACCACGTTTCCGACTTTCATAAAGGTCGGATTCTAGCCTATCACGATTGCGATTTATCGTAACGTGACTGTTCGCGTTGGTCGCGATCTAATGACTGTTAGCAGAATATGGAATCGGTCGGTTCAGAAGGGCAATACGGAATGCCGTGCTGGATCCCGACGGCCTCATATCACTAGGGCTGTAACGTCTCGATCCCTGGGTCAACAGATCGAGACGTTTGCAAGACAACAACAATCTGCACGAACAGTTCGAGGACGTTTACAGCAGCATGGACTATCAGCTCGGAGACCATGGCTGTGGTTACCCTTGACGCTGCATCACAGACAGGACCACCTGCGATGGTGTACCCAACGACGAACCTGGGTGTACGAATGCAAAAACGTCATTTTTTTCGGTTGAATCGCTCTTTACAGCATCATGATGGTCGTATTCGTTTTTGGCGACATCGCGGTGAACGCACATTGGAAGCATGTAATCGTCATCGCCATACTGGCGTATCACCCGGCGTGATGGTATGGGGTGCCATTGGTAACACATCTCGGTCACCAGTTGTTTGCATTGACGGCACTTTGAACAGTGGCTATTACATTTCAGATGTGTCACGACACATGGCTCTACCCTACATTCGATCCCTGCGAAACCCTACATTTCAGCAGGTAATGCACGGCCGCATGTTGCAGGTCCAGTACAGGCCTTTCTGGATATGTAAAATGTTCGGCTGCTGCCCTGGCCAGCACATTCTCCAGATATCTCACTAATTGAAAATTCCTGGTCAACGGTGGCCGAGCAACTGGCTCGTCACAATACGCCAGTCACTACTCTTGATGAACTGTGGTATCGTGTTAAAGCTGCATCTGTACCTGTACACGTCATACAAGCTCTTTTTTGACTCAATTCCCAGGCGTATCAAGGCCGTTATTACGGCCAGAGGTGGTTGTTCTGGGTACTGATTTCTCCGGATGTATGTACCCAAATTGCGTGACAATGTAATCACATGTCAGTTATAGTATAATATATTTGTCCAATGAATACCCGTTTATCATCTGCATTTCTTTTTGCTGTAGCGATTTTAATGACCAGTAGTGTAAAATACCTTTCAAATTCACGTTTTCCGGTCTTATATTGGTGTAAAATAAGTGTCTTAATTGCAAGCAGCACAAGACGGAAAACTTATGATATTTGTTTTCTCTACACCTTACAATTTGTATGGGTAATTTTATTTTCGTTTTTTTCCCTACATTTACTTTGCATCACCAAATTAAATAACATATATTAAAGTGCTTGCAGAGCCGAAAATACACTGCGTAGACTTTGTGCACTGTTTATTTTAGCTCATATACAACAAAGGAAATATGGAAATTATATTTGAAATTGAGAGACAATAATGTTTCTTTTAATTGTCGAGATACTGCTTTCATATCCAGTGGGCAAAGCAATCGTGGACTTGGCAATCGTTATCAAATAGTTATCGTTCCATTTTAAGAAAACTATTCTGTGAAAAAAAGACTTATTTTTGTCGTCATACACTCATATTCTCTCTCGACAATTGATTGTTTCTTTTAGTATTAGTCATACCGTGTATTTAAGTGTGAAGAAGCATAAAAATCACTGTCAGTTATTTACTGATTTACAGAAATGGTGTTTTATGAGTTCTCCTCTCCCTGTTGTAGCAAGAAAACTAAGGGTAGCAGTTGAAAAACACTCATCTCAGAGCACAAAAACAGGTAAGTATGTTCGTGTTTAAAACGCTGAGGGAAAAAAAAGTGTGAAACCAGCTGCTTCAGCCCTCATTCCGCCTTCCTCACTAAGAATTTTGACATCCGAATACATTCACGCTTTATTTTATTTTGTTTATCGCTTAAAAAGAATAGCATAGGGACAGTGAAGTGGAAGGAAGAGCAGACAGTTACAGTGGGTGATATAGAGCATACAGTCGTAATGGGCAAGTGACAATTGTTGTAAAAAAAGTTATAAATGTATGGAGATAATAACAGTGGGAATAAAAGGGAGGTGAGAGAATGTAAATGGAAAGATAACTGGAGACCGTACGGAAGCTTAGTTGATCTGGACTACCGGACTGGCTAGCAAGAAAAGTTGTTTTCCCTTTCCTTTACACGCACGCACGTGTTGCAATTTCTGGAACTAGGTTATAAGCCCGATCAAAGCATCCCCAATAACATGTATAGGGACAAGAGACAGTGGTACTAAAAAAAATTTCAAATATTTGTAAATCATCGGACCAAACTGCGTGGTTATCAGTCCTAGCTTACAAACTACTTAAACTAAGCTAAGAACAACACACACACCCATGCCCCAGGGAGGACTCGAATCTCCCCAGCGAGGCGCCTTAGATCACTCGGCTACTCCACCGCGGCGACAGTGGTATTGAAGACAGTGGCAGCACATTGTGACAAAGAAAGTGGCACTGTGAGAGGAAACGGGACAAATATAACGGCAGAGAGACAGTTGAAGTGGCAGGTAGATCGAGAGCAAAGGATGAAAATTGTCTTTGAGACGGACAGGATAAAGTGCCAACGGAAGAAAAAGGTAACAATAGGAGGGAGACGTAATCAACAGATGTAGGAAAAGAGAGATGCTGTGTCTGAAAACTTCATTGTGACGAGAGAATGGGTAGAAGTCTTTACTATCTTGTCTGCTAAGAGAATACGAATATGATCGCATGGCAAAATTACTGGCGAGGAAGACGGTATGAGGACTGACACAGGTAGTACCCAATTGTCTGTCAGAGCCGTTCAAAGAGAAAAATATTGCCTTTTTGTGCTCCGACAAAGTATTTTTCAGCTGGTTGTGTCATTCCTGGGTATAAGAGGGAGGAAGTAGGCTTACGGCACTTCCTTCAGGGGCCACACGAATGGTTAAATATATCCGCGCGCCAGTGACCGAGCATTTGCAGCCTAGTACTCGTACGAGAATTATTGCTATTCGGACGTGTCCCAAAAGAACAAGCACCATATTAATATCTCTGTACAAGGTGTATCAAAAATGATGGCGCAAACTTACACGATTGAAAGTACAAGATAATAGCAGCAAAAATGTCCCAGTAAACATGGGTCCACAAACGAGCCGTTTGTGACATAATTACGAATGTGTGGTTCAAAGCCGCCGCTGACGTTATTGTAAACATTAGTTAGTACACATTAATTTGAAACTTTACTATTAGGTTTTACATCGCGTTTAGTTCACATTTCACGTATGTTCGAAGGGTCTTCCTTACATCTGGATGCAATAATGTGCTCGTCTCTGCAATTAATTTCGAATTCTTTCGAAAACCCACGGATCATTTCGGAATTCTTGACAAGCGTGTACAGCTCTGCTCTCCAGTTCTTCATCCGGGTTGTACACTTCGCTTTTGAGGTGACTCCAGACAAAAATCTAAAGGAATTAGATCAGGTGATCTTGAAGGCCAAGCTACAGGTCCTCAACCTATCCATCTTTGGCAGTATCTGCGCGTTACATGCCGCCTCACAGCAGCAGCAAATTGTGCAGGAGCTCCATTTACAACATACTTCGTCGTTGCTGAAATGGAACATCCTGAAGCAATCTTGGAAGATAGTAAAGTCTAAATTCCATATCAATATGTACTAACTGGGACGATGCTTATAATAACGTTAGTGGCGGCTTGGAACCATACATTCCTAATTATCTTGCAAATGACTCGTTTGCGGTCCCACGTTTACTGGAACATTTATGCTTCTATTATCGTTTACTTACAACCGTGTAAGTTTGTGCCATTCTTTCTGATACTCCCTGTATATTTGCCCTCAACAGGCAGATGCAAAAATACGCTCGATCCCTTACTGGATTCCAGTGTTGGTTGCGAGAAAGAGGAACTAATGAACTGTGTGTACTCATAGCGTACATCATAGTGTGCTATGACAATTTGGGCAGGAAGGGAATCGTGCTTAATTGATTAGGCCATCCAGATGTAACGTTTTCCTTGCTTCATAAAAAGTAAAGCAGTCAACATCCGAAGATTGGTTTGAACACCACAGTGCTTTACTAGGCATGGTCCTGCTTGGAGGTGGTATGCCGTTGCCTTCCTCCGACCTTCGAACTGACTTACCCAGGCAGTTATAGGGGGACCTACAGTTTAACGTGGGTTCCGAACCACGGTGCTACTCGGTATTTTTCACATGAGCAATACTGCCAGAGGTGAAAGAAGTGGAAAGTGACAGATAAAAATTCGAGGACCTGGCGGAGATCGAACTCGCGACCTTCGGATCTGTAGTCTGGCACTCTACCACTGTGCAACCGAGGCGCACTCCTTGCTACAGATGATACCACAATTGTTAAAGTAGATTCCGCGATTATATTTTGGACAAGGAATTGATGGTACCGAATTTTTTGAATTTGAAATAATTTAGTTAAAGTACAGCACAAAATGAACATTAAAGCAAATAAACCGCGGGTTGAAAATTAAAGTCGGGCACCATGCAAGCAACAGGACTTTATAAGACTTACGGAAAGCATCTAGCTGGATCCAGCGCTTCGTATTGTAGAAGATGGTGAAACGTGTCCATAAAAAATTATTTTTATAAGAAAATGTCTAATATTGTGCCTCCTGTTTTGTATCGAGTAACTTGCTTGCAAGAAAATGTATAATATCGCTTCTACTGTATGTATCGATATGTGTAAAGTTTCATCTCTGGCAAAGATCATGTATTGCATAGCATTGTAGCTCGCACTGAGAGAGAGAGTAGCACTAGTGGTTCAGCTCGCTTAGAGAGCGGTTGGGTTGTGTGTATGGCTCCGATGTAGAGCAGAGGCTGCTTTGCCAGCAAGTCAGAAGTTGTATTATGTAGGTAATGTAATGCTGTTTATCAATAATAAGTAACTTAACCCTGTTTCATATTTCATTTACGTAGTTAGAAAATTAACCCACTTCCTTCATTTGATAATTACTTGATTTAGTGGAGTGTTGATTTGAATAACATTATTGAACATATTTCATTATTGGTGCGATAGTAAGAGAATAGTTGATTTGGATTTCAATAATAACTGATCGACATTAATTCTCATAGTCAAGCATTGAGAAAGTGATTTGTGGTTTTTCTTATATCTTTCTCGCAGTCAAAATTTTTGAGTATAGTCAGTGTCTGTTTCAAAAGGTTACATGTCACAGTTGTTTACTTAAAAGATCCGTTGCGCACAAAATCAATTTAATGCACTGTTTCTTGTACATTAAGATCAGGGCCATAATTAAACCAAATAGCTGAGTTAATGAACAATTTATTGTCTGATTTAACGAAAGGTTCAACATTACAAAACACGCGTACAGTTTTTATCTGGCGACCCTGCCAGGATAGTTCACAAACAGGATCGTGACGTAGTTAGATACGTAGTCTTATTTCAGTTAGTTTGTCTTTTCCACTAACCAACTTACCTTGTGGCTCTTAATTTAATTTTTGTAGCACCATCCTCTGTTGTAGCAACAGTAGCATAGTAATTGTTTCTGTAGTCTGTTACTTACCATTCTTGAGATTGTGTAGTATTGTTTATAGTAGATGAATTGAATATACAAATAATTGCATTACTACTGAACAAGCCTCTCTTTTATATTGCCTGATGTTTGTTGTGATGAAAGTTCTAGTACCGCGGAACTCGTGTGATAATTAACGGTTTGCGTAATCTCGATTGTGATTGTATGTTGCACTAGCCCGATTCAACCTATTGTTCTCTCATAATTACTGTGTGTAATTTTCAAAAAAAAATTAGCAGTAGGTGAAAATAAATATTATTGGTCACTTTACTGCAAAATTCTGTTAACAATGTCGAAGAATAGGAGAGTCCGCGCTGATACTAAAACTGCTTCCGAAAATGAGACCTTGAATGAAGCAAGGAGAGAAACTGAATTTTTACAAGAGTCTTCTCACTGCACTGATACAAATACGACAGTAAATACCGTGTCTGAAAACGCGGAACAGATTAGTTCGGGAACAGACAATATGGATAATGACAAAGTACAGGATTTGACAATACAGAATTCCGATTCTTGTAATGTGGTTGCGGAAAATAATGCACCGGTTCCGCCTAGCTCTGCTACAAAAAATACTTGTGCGACGGCTATGGAAAACGTATTACCAAATGATTTCATGCAAATTTTATTGTCACAGCTCTCTAAATTAAATGAGAATAGTCAATTACAATCTCAGGAATTTCAGAAATTAAATGAAAAACTTGAGGAACAATCTCAGAAATTAAATGAAAAACTTGAAAATAGTCAATTACAATCTCAGAAATTAAATGAAAAACTTGAGAATAGTCAATTACAATCTCAGAAATTAAATGAAAAACTTGAGGAACAATCTCAGAAATTAAATGAAAAACTTGAGAAAATTGAACAAACGTGCGATTCGAGGTTTGTGAGTATTCAAAGTAGTTTTAATAAGATAAACGAGGACAACAATCGGTTCAGGGAACAACTGCTCAATACTTTCAAACGTGAATCTCAGCAAATAAGACAAGATATTCGCGACGAGATTAACCCGGTAGTGGAAAGCCTTGCGTCACGAGTCGAAAATATGGAAACTACTGAACTCGCTCAATTGAAGCAACAGAGTAATCTAGTTGTTGAAAAGTTGCAGAACTTCCAGTCAGTCACGACGGAACAGATCAATAAAATTAATAAACAGTTTGAGGATATTACTGTTAAGATTACCCAAATTAGTGATAACACTGACAAAAGTTCGGATGTAACGTATCCTACCCCGTTTAATGAAACTAATGAATATCTCGCCCTTGACCGTTTCAAACAAGGTCAAATGACCATTAATCAGCAATACAAGGCTGAGGTCAGAAAATTAGATGATCGCGTGGCGCGAATAGAGAGGAAATTTGACCACACTTGTGGAAATCCATACGAAGATGTGGAAGAAAATTTGAACGAAAATGACAATGATGATTCGAGCCAAGTAGGTCGCTTGGTACGTGAACGAAGTGTACCTCATAGTAACAACAATGAAGACGCAGTGCGTAGTTTACGCTCACTTACGCCGCACGGGCGAAAGGAAGCGTTTGACTACAAGCATTTCCTGACTGTACGTAAATTCAAGACATTTAAAAACTCTCCGAATGACTTGCACCCTAAAGAGTGGTTGCAGCAATTCGATTATTGTCTTCCCCCGAATTGGCCACTTGAGCACAGATTAGAATTTATATGTGGTTATCTGGAAGGCGAGCCAGCCACCAGAATGAGAGCTATTGCACAAGAGTGCTATAGCGAGAATCACTTCCGACGCTCATTTCTATCCGCATACTGGTCGGAAGCGGCACAAGACCGCGTTAAAAACAGTATTGCGACTTTCAAAACTTTTGAGCGATCAAATTTCTCGAGCCCTGTGGAATATTTCCAAAACTTAGTATACAAAAATCAATTTTTATCGGCACCTTACTGCCCTGCGGAATTAATCAGAATTTGTTTGAACAAATTGCCTCTACACTTGCGTCAAATTGCCATTGCGGCACGATGCAAGAATGATATTGAAGCCTTTAGAAATCTCTTACAAGACTTAGAAGAAGAAGACGAGGAAAATTCCTCGCGCAGTCGATATTTTGAAACAAACAGATATGATCGCCGGTCGCAACAAAGCCCGCCGCGTACTAAACGTTATTCAGAGCACGACGATAAACCAAAAAATAACTCTTTCACTAATGAATCTTACAAACAAAGTCGCGACAATGAGAACGGTGAGTTTCATGATCGTGACATTAACCGTGGAAGTTTTCGTGGCCACAACCGAGGTGGTGGTTTTGGCCGCGGAGGACGCTACAATAATTACTATCATAACAGCAATACTTCGAATGATACTAATTGGCGTGATAGACGCAATACTGATAGTGATCGCGAGACTGAAAATCACAACAATAACGCTGAGAAGCGTAGTCGGGAGGGCACACGCGATAATTCTCGTGATCGCCTTCCACGATACGAAAACACAAATCGGGCCCAAAGCAGATCGCGTACCCCAGAAAGACAAGAGCAAAGCATTGAAATTCAGTAATTTTGCTGGGGTAGAGAGTCCATTAATCTGTTTTGGACACACCAAGTGGCGATTGGTGCCCCGTTCTCGAGCTGAGTGTCACTATTCTTCCGCTTTTCCTTAGTGCGCTCTATCTACCTCTTTTTCTCACTGTTACTTTTCTCTAACTCTGAATACTTATGCTCTGTGGTACGCTGGGATATTGTCATACGAAACTTTGATTATCTTGCAATTTGCATATAACGAACTCTGTGGCTGTGCAAGACAAATAAAATTAATGGAAATTTTTGATTGTGTAATCTAATCAAGTTCCTATGTTTCAGAAAATATCAGATTTTTCTTCTGTGTTACTAATTGCATAACTTACGAAGTTCTGAGCAAGTGAAGAAGATTTTGAGTTGACATGAGCATTTGGTAAGCCAAGAACATTATGGAGGATGATGAGTAAGGCAATACACAATATGTCATGGTGGTCTTTAAAATGCATTATTGTTTATGGATAAATGATGGTAAGGAAGGTATTGGTAACAGTCAAAGATGTTTGATAAATGTAATTATGTGGACGAGATTATACAATGATTATGAAGCAATTATGAGGAGAATCGCTATGTTGCTAATGATGACGAGATTATACAATGATTATGAAGCAATTATGAGGAGAATCGCTATGTTGCTAATGATGACGAGATTATACAATGATTATGAAGCAATTATGAGGAGAATCGCTATGTTGCTAATGATGCTATGTTCTGTTCTTTTCTTATGTGCTTACTCGCACTGCCCTTTTGTGTTTTCTCTTTGTGCTTATGTGCACCATTTTGTATATTGATGCATTGTGCCTTCAATGGCATGTGTGATTGGTGAGATTCATATCCTTCTGATGATCTGTAATTATTTGTAATTATGTGTAATGAATATTTCTAATTATGCTTGCAGCTATGCGTATTGCTCTTGTAATCAAAGCTTACCGCTATGCTCACTAATTATATACCTAAGCCCTACCACTATGCTAATTAATTTTATAATGAAGCTCAATGACAATGTATGGTTATGCTTATACGTTCCACACAGCCATCTATCTTGCAAACTTGCAGCTATGCCATAAACTGCGCCTAGTTAAGTCTAGAAAGATAATGCACAGAAATATTTTGCTTTTGCTTACTACTATCTTCCAAATTTTATTGATGATCTTGTTGATGAAAATCTGCAGCTATGCCTAACGAATATTACGTCTGTGTTTATGTTATTGGATGATTTACTGTGATGTACATCTAGTACTGTGCCAAAATTTGCACTAATTGTTTTGTTTGACCCTACTGTTGACCCAGACAGACACAGACATGACCTGTTGACTTGAACCTCTTTTGATATTCTCACGAAACTACCCTGATGTGTTATACCTTAAGGCAATGAAATATGTAGCTCAGTTGAGACAAAAGCCTGGCCATGGCAACTTATGTAATTTAAGTGTTATAATTTGTGGTAATGTAATCACCATCATAGTGATATATATTAATTTAAAGAGATATGAACTAATGGTAATTGGAATGTCAATTTAAGTTATATCATGCCAAATTGATGACAAGCACCCTCAATGTATTTCATACGATTATGTGTTTGTAAAGCAATATGTACATAGTATGTAAAGCTTTGTGCTTATATGAAATGACACTAATGTTGTAGATACTCTAAAATAAGAATTAAATTACTCATTAGTATTCAAATGTATCCGTCTTCAAGACACTACTTGTAATGTAAAAATATGGTTTAATACCATGACCCCATTTGTACCACTTGAATTTGTGGGAAAATATTTCTGTAGATATGTTCTAATCAATGACTTTTCTTTCAGTCTAAACTGAAATATCATGACTATGTTACTAATTTGTGTGTAAAATGCTTTATTTCATGTACTTTGGACACGCATGGGAAGTGGCGATTTCGCACACGAGATTCCAGAATGCACACAGAACAATGGACGAGTTACTATACACCACTGATTTTGGGCCTTTTAATGAAGATGTTTGTTGGATGATGTTTGGCCACACAGTACTGTCCATTGCAGCCTTGGCCACCCACCACCAGTTTGCTCTAATTTTGGCTATGCTGATGCAGTCTGCTAATAGCTCTGTTGGTTGGAGCACACTTGGTTATCGAATTGCATGGAGGAATACATCAGAACCTTTTCCCCATGACTTCCACTTCAATGCAACCAGCCAGCCCGCCTACAGTGTGGTGTAATCTTACAGTGTTTTGTGTTCGTGTGCAGACCTAAAATGAATGTTAGGAGCTAATGTGCTATTCGTGTGCATATACTATTCAGTGCCTCCCATTGCAAACGTTGTCCACAGGTTCATTACCAGTGTTTAGGTATATTTCATGGTTCTTTCACAGTCAGTGACCAAAATAAAATTGTGCTCTTGATAGATACATATACTTAGTCTGAAATGTCATTGTGCCTATTCGATTGACAAACGTTATATTGAAATCCTATTGTGCTGAAGCAGTAACATTATTTTGTACATGATCAGAAGCCTATGTAGTCAAAAATTTTACATGTATGTTCTAGCATCCATGAAAGTATAGCATTTTAAATGCATCACAGAATACAAAACTGACACTTTATCTTATACTAAGTGCACTAAAAATTTACATAGACTACATTGTGCACAAGATACAAATGTTCATTTTATGTTCCCAAAATACTGATCTCTTGTACAAAATGTAAACCCATGGAACTTACACTACTGTGTGTATTACTTGTAATTACCACATTTTCCTTAAAGAATGATGACATTAGTTAAAATATCTTTTGTAAAACTTTGTATATGTTCATGTTTATTATTGTATATTTTTCCATTTGTGTATTACTTCTAGCTATCTCATTTTCTCCACTATATCATTTGTCAAACTATGTTTTCTGAAATTCTATATATATACTTATATATAGTAAACCATTATGTATAATTGTCATATATTCCACTTATTGCTGATGTTCTGTAAATTTTGACATTTGCTTATGCCTGTCACACCCTGTACCTCTCCATGCATGACTTTTGATGGTACTGTTCTGTAAAATGGCATGTATTTATGACTGTCACATTTTTTTTTTTAAATTTTCTATGTACTCCATCTGTTGTTTTGATCTTGTTAAATTTTGGATGTCATTAATGGATTTTTGGTCTTGAAATTCAGTAATTTTGCTGGCTAGGCAATGCCATTGGCATCACCCACCCTACAAAATTTTAATAGGTAGGAGGGGGGTGATGAAACGTGTCCATAAAAAATTATTTTTATAAGAAAATGTCTAATATTGTGCCTCCTGTTTTGTATCGAGTAACTTGCTTGCAAGAAAATGTATAATATCGCTTCTACTGTATGTATCGATATGTGTAAAGTTTCATCTCTGGCAAAGATCATGTATTGCATAGCATTGTAGCTCGCACTGAGAGAGAGAGTAGCACTAGTGGTTCAGCTCGCTTAGAGAGCGGTTGGGTTGTGTGTATGGCTCCGATGTAGAGCAGAGGCTGCTTTGCCAGCAAGTCAGAAGTTGTATTATGTAGGTAATGTAATGCTGTTTATCAATAATAAGTAACTTAACCCTGTTTCATATTTCATTTACGTAGTTAGAAAATTAACCCACTTCCTTCATTTGATAATTACTTGATTTAGTGGAGTGTTGATTTGAATAACATTATTGAACATATTTCATTATTGGTGCGATAGTAAGAGAATAGTTGATTTGGATTTCAATAATAACTGATCGACATTAATTCTCATAGTCAAGCATTGAGAAAGTGATTTGTGGTTTTTCTTATATCTTTCTCGCAGTCAAAATTTTTGAGTATAGTCAGTGTCTGTTTCAAAAGGTTACATGTCACAGTTGTTTACTTAAAAGATCCGTTGCGCACAAAATCAATTTAATGCACTGTTTCTTGTACATTAAGATCAGGGCCATAATTAAACCAAATAGCTGAGTTAATGAACAATTTATTGTCTGATTTAACGAAAGGTTCAACATTACAAAACACGCGTACAGTTTTTAATGGAAATGATAACTTTTACTTATTTAATACGTGAACGTTCGAGATAATTTCCGTAGGAGATCAATGTTCAGACTGTTCACTTCGCTTTTCATTGTTGTGTCACCGTGGGTGGAACATGAAGTTACTGGTAATGATTGAATAATAATAAATAAAAGACCGGACTTCGTGAAGTTACAAAAGAAATGACTGCAGGTTCTAAAATCAAGCAAGGTATTGTATAAGGATGATTGATTGATTGAAATTTTGCAGATAATGCAAAGCGATTGTAATGGCGTCTGAACATTAAACTATTGCGGATGTCGAGGAGCTGAAAACACAAAGAAATTAAGTATTTCACCCGGAGGAGTTTGATTTAAATGAAAACCAAGGAGAGGGAATGCTTTTAAATTTAAATAATATATTTTCAGCAACAGCTTGCATTATTCTTACTTACATGAGTGGATACAGGTATGAAAGACGTCTTGATACATCGGATACAGACAAGAGAGTGAGTGAAACTACTATCACAGTTTCGTCTTGTTCGGGAGTAAAAAATGAGGAACGAAATTAAATTAGTTGCATTGCGAGTCAGAGGGAACCGGAGGCAATAAGCATCGCTGACCAAAGATAAACAAAAAAATAAAAAATAAAATTGTGTATCGTTACGCAGGCACGCTGGGCGCGGTGGCTCAGCGCGCTCGATCAGGAGGCTCAACGCTCTCTATAATTAAAAACTAAGTCAAAATAGCGAACAATCCAGAACGAACGCGAACAAACGACCGCAAAGTATCTAACTTTAAAATAAAAAAAAATAAAAAAAATAAAAAAAAAAAAAAGTAGTGAGATGGCTAGCCCTAAGCGGTAAATCCGGGTTTGAATCCCGACCCAGCATAAATTTTCAACTTTGCTGTTAAATTTATTTCACTGCCCTGAAACGGTCGAGATGTTTGATAATTTCAAGTTCGCTCGTACCTGCAAGCAGTCTGTTGGAGACGGACTAACAGCTAAAGAAACAACAAGAGACCAGATCGATGGAGCCGGCGTGGAACGGCAGTGGAACTGGAGGCCAAGACCGATGGAAGGGCAGGCAGGCAGAGGGGGCGGCTGTTTGTCACAAAGGGAGGCGGCCGGCCTCTCTGATTGGACGGCCGCAGGAGGCGGCAGGGCGCGTGTGACGTCACACCGTACACGCACGGACGCGGCCACCACTTCCTCGGCGATGTTTTCCCCTTTCTTTGTCATTTACTTTTTTCTTCAATCAAAATGTCAGCGGCGATCATAATTAAGTTTTATAACAGAGCAGTAGCAATACGTAATTTTAACTGAAGACAACTTTGGTAATAAATTTACGCTGCAGATAATTTATTGGTGAAACTTTTTATTTTCTCATGACCTACAAGTATTTCCGAATAAAGAAGCGCATGGTACGGCAGTATAATAAGGCAAAGTACAGACGCTCACTGTACACATTTAATAAGGATCGGCAGCATTTTCGGTTTCGGCCAAAATCTGCCGAAACTAGCTTTCTTGAACTCTGTGATGAAGTCGGGTCGCGTTCGAGATTGATTCAGTCGACAATAACGCTTTACCTAAGTTGACGGCGCGCCGTTTAACTGCTACTACCCTAGCCTCGCGTGAAAGAAAAAAAGAAAAAAACGCATTTTGTTGTTAAGCACGATAAAATGCAATCTTACAGTGATGTTCTTATACTAAGTTAGTTGCAAATTAACGCATTTAGTATGGTACTGAACTGAACGGGTTATCATAACGTTGCGCTGAAAAGTTATATTAATGTGTTTCCTTGAACGCGAAAAGTTTTGAATAACTAATGTAGTTTTACGAAATATTGATCACTAGCTGAAAACCTGGCGTTGCCCGGGAATTTATTTATTTATTTCTGTCATTTTTCAGGTATATATCCATTTTTATAAGGGCTGTATGTCTGTAAAATCTCTTGGGAACACAATTAGTGCTAAAGAAGTAATAGATTACAACCGCCGGCCGCGGTGGCCGAGGGGACTAAGGCGCTCCAGTAACGGTCTGCACGGCCACTACGGTCGGGGGTTCGAATCCCCCCTCGGGCATGGATATTTGTGCCGTCTAGTTCGTAAGTAGTTCATAAGTAGTTTGTAAGTTTAGGGACTGATGACCCCGTAGTTAGGTCCCATAGACTCTACAAACATTTGAACATTGAGATTACAACCTGGTGCATGACGGGTCGGTTTTAGATGAACATTACTTTTTATGTGCTCATATCTCACGAACTACGTGTCCTACTGTGGTACAGTTTAGAAGGTACTCTCAGCTGTATGCATGTATACCGTCTGTAGAATTTCCTGCGGTACAATTTTTAGTGTAGAAATTATAAATTGTAATGTCATACCGAATGTCGTAGTTTTAGTCCATGAACAGCGGAACATTACTATTTATGTGCTCATATCTCATGAACTACGTGTTGTACTGTGATACAATTTAGAACTTAGATTCAATTGTATGTGTGTATACTGTCTGTAAAATTTCCTGTTCCTACAATTTGTGTTGTACAAATTATAAATTGTAACGTCATACCGAATGCTGTAGTTTTACTCCATAAACAGCAGAAAAGTAGTAAGCGAGAAACTTTTTTCCTTCATCACTTTACTATGGTTCTCAAGGAGAAAAAGTTTAATAAAGGTTTGAAATTATGTTTAAAGTTTGTTGCAACTCGCTAAGTACTCATTCAGTGTATTTCGAAAAATGTTCAAATGTTTGTAAATCTTACGGGTCATCAGTCCCTAAACTTACAAACTACTTACGAACTAGGACGGCACAAATATCCATGCCCGAGGGGGGATTCGAACCACCGACCGTAGTGGCCGTGCAGACCGTGACTGAAGCGCCTCAATCCCCTCGGCCACCGCGGCCGGCGTATTTCGAAAGTCTCGCCACTTTGTATGGCATTTTTTGCTATTTCTATTGGTGATGATGTAATATCTTTTGAACCATGTGACGTATGTGATTCTTAACCATGCAGCAATTGTTACCCCACGGTAAGGAATGTCTGTACCAAATTTGGTTGAAGTCGGTCCAATGGTTTAGGAATAAAAAGCAGCAATGTCGCAAAATGCAGCAGTTTTTCGCGCATCTCATTGTTTATGACGTCATATCTCGTGAACTATATATCGTTTGTGATTCTTACACTTACGGCGACCGTCCTCATGGATTGAAGCTCACGTGTACAAAATTTCGTAAAGATTGGACAAAACTGTAGATTTGTATGGAACACGTACAAACATACGGACACTCTGCTTTATATATTTGATGTGGTACACAGCTTTTCCTATTCAGTTTGAATAAATTTATACTGACAACAATCACACTGTTGGTCGGAACTGTGCCGGCCGCGGTGGCCGAGGTGACTGAGGCGCTCCAGTCATGGTCAGCACGGCCTCTACGGTCGGGGGTTCGAATCCCCCCTCGGGCATGGATATTTGTGCCGTCCTAGTTCGTAAGTAGTTCATAAGTAGTTTGTAAGTTTAGGGACTGATGACTCCGTAGTTAAGTCCCATAAGCTTAACAAACATTTGGTCGGAACTGTCACATTTTTGAAATATTTTCTACAACACTGAGTGAAGTTGATTTACTGACAGTAACTTAAAAGCATTATATATTTAGGGATGCCATAAAGGCGATATGTAAAGTTGTACTCCTTAGGTTAGTTCAACGTAGTTTAAATAGTTTTGTAAGACTAGGGACTGATGACCAAAGTAGTTTGGTCCCATAGGACTACAAATATTTGAACAATTTTTTGTAAGAAACTTTCTGGCAGATTAAAATTGTGTGCCGGAACCGGGACTCGAACCTGGGACCTTTGCCTTTCGCGGGAAAGCGCACTATCGACCTCTTTTTTTGATTTTTTTTTTTTCCTTTTTAATGAAGGAGCGACACGCACACACTCACATGCCATTCTGCCTAGATGGCCGTTGCTGCACAAAATATCAGTTGATAGACAGTTTTTAAGAATATGTAATGTATATTACAGTAGAACTAAATAAACTCTTTCATGGCAGTTACGTAAAGAATATAAAATAGTAAATAAGGAAACACAAGATAGTGAAACTGAAGGTACCCTTCTGGTATTAAAATGATGACGATTCAAAGTATCTGAAAACAAGCTTTTTTTTTGTCTCAACTCTTCATAGCGAGGACCCGAGTATGTCTTCTCGTATTAACATCAAGATACGTTTTCTGTTCTAATTGCGAATCAGTGTTCATTGCCTCATCTTCTCTTACCCTGGACCCTCCAGCTATGAGGGGGATCATTGAATATACTACCTAAATAATTCGCAAAATTCTGCCGATATCTGGAAAAGTACTGCAATTTATCGTGTCTTTCCTGTAAGAAGATCCAAAAATCGAGGACATCTTTCAGACCGTCACGAAAGAGATAATACACGGACAGTCCCTTTATCCAGTTTATGGCCTGTGTTTTTCATTGGGGAAAGTACGTTTGGTCCGGTTGTAGGAGCATTTTAGGCTCGATCACGTGTAGTGGCACTCGGAGATAAAAGGCAAGTATCTTCCGAATGAGAAGCCACACGTCCGCTGAAGATCCGCATTCCAGGCGATGGTTATCTGTGTCAGGCACACGACACCGCATGCACATAGGAGACTCGGCCAGTGCAATGTCGTGCAATCTGCTCCTTGTCGGATATTTTTCGTTGACGACGAGGTACCAGGTGGCACGTATCTCCGTTGTTAAGTGTTTTTGGTGAAGCGCTCGCCACACCTTTGGCCACGTCACTTCTGAGTGTCGTCTCTCTATGATGTTCTGATGATGATTCTTCATCGACAGGTTGTATACATCTCGTGCTGTCGGTGTCCTGTTACTGGGGAGTTCCGTGTGTATATAGCTGTATTCCAGAAAAAATGTTTGGATGTGGGAGAGCGTAGGCGCGATGCGCGAGTGCAGCCGGTGGAATGCAGGACGTAGGGGCGAGTTCGTCAATGAGGAGACCAGTAAAACTGTGCTGACGATGGGTCCACATCTTGAGCATGGTCTTGACATAGAGGGCCGTTGCTCGCGCGCGGACGTTGATAAGACCCAAGCCTCCACTATAAGGGGGGAGGGTAAGGGTTGCATACCGTACCTTGAAGAGAAGTCCGTGACTCACAAAATATCCAAAGGCCGCCTGTATTCGCTGTGCCATCACTGGAGCCATCTGTAGGATTTGCGCCATGTGAGGTATTCGTGATGCAACGTAGGTATTCAGAAAAGAGACCTTTTGCACCATATCCAATGCTCTGAGAAGGTGTCCACGGACGGTGACGCGGAGAACTTGTAGTAGGCGTTTGTAATTAAGCGCCGAAGTGCGACGAACGTTTTTTGTAAAGGTGACGCCCAAACACCGCAATGTATCCGTCATTTGTAAAGGGCTTTCAGTTCCCTCCGGAAGCCCTCTGCCTATTTCCATGGCACGTGATTTCACTAAGTTCATTTTGCTGCCAGCTGCGTCCCCATATCGTTCGATCCAGCTCAGCGCCAACCGGATCTCTACTTCTGAGCGACCGATGAAAACGAGATCATCAGCGTAAGCTCGGCATTGAAAGGTAGTTCCTCGTAACGTGATCCCTGAGAGTCGTTGTTTCAGCCCACAGATGAGTGGCTCCGTCGCTATTGCATCATTGAGAGGGGGCAGCCTTGTCGTACCGAACGTAAGATAGGAATCTGCCCTTCAACTCGTCCGTTCACAATCACCTTAGAAGTGGCATCATGGAGAAGATGCATGATCATTTCGGTGAATGCAGCCGGGAAAGCCATTCGATCCATTACAGCTTTCAAGAACGAATGGCTCACATTGTCAAATGCACAATTGAAGTCTATGGAAACTAGAGCACTACGCAGCCGACAGGCCGAAGCGATGGCAATCACATCGCGATAGTCACTAAGGGTCGTCTGGTTATTGGTATCTCCTCCCAAAGACGTTTATTCATATGAAATAACCTGGCGTAGTATGCGCTTAAGCCGTAACGCCAGGATTCTGGTAAAGATCTTGAAGTCACTGTTCAGGAGGGTGATTGGGCGGTAGTGTTCAGTTCGGGTACGTCCAGATGGTTTGGGTACAGGAATGATGATGCCCTCCATGAAAGTCGGTGGAATAGGAAATGCTGATGATAGTATTTCGTTGTACATGTCTTTCCATCGTGGGGCCATCACATCCCTGTAGAATTCTAGTGGAAAACCATCAGGTCCTGGTGATTTATAAATTTTCCCTTCGGCAAGGGCGTCTGCAACATCATCATTCGTGATATCGTGATTCTGACGCCGCAGCATCAAGTGTGTTGGTGATGGTGTGGGTGACGTCAGCTAAAGCGTCTTCATCATGTTGCACGTCCCGATATAGTTGATGGTAGTGGTCGACAAAGGCACGTGCTATGCCCGCTTGTGTCGTCACTCTAGAGCCATCTGGTAGGTCTAGTGCATGTATCAGTGTTCGTCGTTGTTGACGTCGTTCAGTGGCTGGTCACATAAGTGAAACCAGGGCGGTCACCATGTATTACCTCCCAGGTATCAGCAAGACGTAGGTGTTGTACTAAAAGGCGCAATTCGGGGCATGGCGTGTAGTTGGGTTGTTGATCTTTCGGAGAGAGTACGCTGTTGAAGTCTCCGCCTAGGAAGAGGTTATTGTAACGTCCCAAAAAAAAAGAGGCGTAATTTCTTCTGCATAAAAGCGTGACCGCTCCCGTCTTTTATCTGTCCCAGAAGGGGCGTAGACGTTAATAACTCGTGTTCCCTGCATGTCGAAGGCAAGTCCTCGCGCCGATGGTAAGTACTTTATATTGGTGACCTCTATACCATCTCGGACGAGCGCAGCCGTTCCTCTGCCTCTCGCATCAGAAGGGGTAACATAGTGTATCCGTAAAAGTCTGGTAGAGCGTCAACTCGAACTTCTTGCATTAACGCAACATCCACGTCAGCCGCCCTGAGCATATCACGTAGTAGCTGAATTTTGACACGTGAACTGATCGTGTTAAGATTGATGGAAGCCATTCTGTAAGTTTGCGGTTGGTCTGCAATTAGTGGGACACTCATTACTACTCGGGGAAGCGGCGTAGACGCAGCAGAATAACGACCACGTCAAGTCGCCCCCTCACTGTGCTAAACGTTTTGAATGCCGTGTGTGGCCGAGGCGGCAGTTGGCACTGCATCCTCGGCAGAAGACTCAGGGTCAAGATCGTCTGCCCATGCCATTGGATGAGTGCTTTCGTCTTCCGAGGCCTTTCCTTGCGTCTGCAGTGGCCCTTCGCTGTACTCGAGGCGCCGTTCGTCGTGTTGATCGTCAGGCGTCCCCTGCACACTTTGTATGTGCGGAGCTGTGTCAGGATCTGTCGTAGAGGACATGGCACAAATCTTCGTTGAATCATTGGTCACCAGTTCAGTGTGGTAGGGAGAGGCCTCGTTGTCTTGTGATTGTGTCGATGCCTCATCGGATGAAGACTTCTTTCGCTTCTTATGCCTCTTTGAAGACCGCTGTTTCCGAGAATGTATTTCCGTATCAGACGACGGAATTGAGTTTCGCCGATCAGGTACAAAGGCGTCCGCGGGCACTACCAACTGATCCACTTCCATTTTGTCATAGGTCGTATCCTGCACCAGTGGAGCGGGAGGGAAGACCGTGTTTGTTGTCAGTCGTTCCTCCTCTTCTCGTTCTGACACCATCATTTGTGAGAGAACCTGCGGTAGTTCAGGCTCGTGGCTCTGTACGGTGTCTGCTCGTACTGCCGCTACATACGTAAGAGGCAGGATTGTCGATGTGGTAGCAGGCAGTGGATCCGTAGATGGAAGCTGGGCAATCCTTCGTTGCAGACACTCTGAACGGATATGGCCTTCTTTGCCACAACCCGAGCAGGTCTTTGGTTGTCCGTCATAGATGACGATGGCTCTGCATCCTGCAATGTTAAGGTAGGATGGAACATGTTTAGTGAGTTCAATGCGTACCTGTCGCACTCCATTTAGCACCGGGTAGGTGGTAAATTGTGTCCACTTCTCTGCAACGTGGCTGAGTACTTTTCCACAAGGCCTCAGAGCAATCTCCACTTCTTCTGCCGGCAGTTCGAAAGGGAGTTCGAATATGCGAATCGTTCGGAGACCGAGACCCGCATGATCCACATTCACTGGGCCAACGTTACCATCACTATGTCGAAATTTAAGTCTGTCTTTCGCACGCTCTAATATCGCGTTACACGCAGCTTCATTTACTAGTTTAACGTAAACCACGCTGCTCACAATGGACATGTGGATTCCAATAAGGTCGGTACAAGGGATCTTTACATCTTCTCGAAGAAATCGTTCCACTTCTAGCGCTTTCGGTCGTGCATATTCGGTCGCGAAGGTGAATTTCAGTGTCGATTTCCTGTATGAGTTGGCCATGATAATCGAAAATCACTTACACGCGCGAAAGCTGCTTAAGCACGTAAACACCGCGAAGCGCACGCTGCGGCGGGACGTAAACAGGTCCCTCCTCACCGCGTCGCTGCCCGACGCAGACTGACCGACTGTGCTATCCCGACACGACTCACGATGCCGCCTCACAACTTTACTTCTGCCAGTACCTCGCGTCATACTTTCCAAACTTCACAGAAGCTCACCTGCGAACCATGCAAGACTAGCACTCTTGGAAGAAAGGATATGGTGGAGACATGGCTTAGCCACAGCCTAAGAGATGTTTCCAGAATGAATCTTTCACTCTGCAGCGGAGTGTGCGCTGCAAAGTTGTGAGGCGGCATCGTGAGTCTGTCGGGATAGCACAGTCAGTAGTGCGCTTGCCCGCGAAAGGCAAAGGTCCCAGGTTCGAGTCCCGGTTCCGGCACACAATTTTAATCTGCCAGAAAGTTTCATATAAGCGCACATTCCGCTGCAGAGTGAAAGATTCATTCTGGAAACATCCCTTAGGCTGTGGCTAAGCCATATCTCCACCATATCCTTTCTTCCAGGAGTGCTAGTCTTGCATGGTTCGCAGGTGAGCTTCTTTGAAGTTTGGAAAGTAGGAGGCGAGGTACTGGCAGAAGTAAAGTTGTGAGGCGGCATCGTGAGTCGTGTCGGGATAGCACAGTCGGTAGTGCGCTTTCCCGCGAAAGGCAAAGGTCCCAGGTTCGAGTCCCGGTTCCGGCACACAATTTTAATCTGCCAGAAAGTTTCATATCAGCGCACACTCCGCTGCAGAGTGAAAGATTCATTCTCGATTTTTTTGTAAGTTTGTTGGCGATTGCGAAAAACGGAAGTGAAGATACCAATAGAAAGCTAGCTCTCCCAAGATTTATTTATTTATTGATTGGCTGCTTATGAAGAAAACAAATTATTACTTTATGCTTATTTTGTATTGTGGTAGTCACGTGTAGGCTCTAGCATTTAGTAGTATCTACTTGGCATGTTGTTGCGTATGAGTTAATTCATAAGTAGTTTGTATGTTTGGGGACTGATGACCCCGCGGGTAAGTCCCAATAAGCTTAACTAACATTTGTACTTCTGTTTTAGATAGTGAGGGCTGTGAATTTTTTATGGTAGCTGATCAGTAGAGCTTCGTTAATTCGAGATGAACGGGACCGGAAACACCTCCAACTATCGAAATTTATATGCGAAAAATAAAGAAATCGATCTTGATAATAATACACGTGCCAAAAAATAAGAAGTTTTAAACAATGTGTTTAAAAGGGCATTTACATTGGCAGCCTATAGGTTTTACAATCTTTCAACTATTTACTTCACGAAAATAATAATTTCGTGTGGCAAATTGACCTGGTCCAAGTCTACTTCGCGATATAATGGCGGAGTACTTCTTCTGGTGAAGCCAGAATGTACCTGCATTTTCTGTTTTGTTTTATGATGCTCAGATTGATGTGGAACTAGTAATTCCGAGACTCGGAATATCGAGCCTCTACTGTATCGAGTTCAGTTGACTTCTTCTCTTACTTTAAATTTTTTAGGTAGAAAATATCACAACGAGGAGAATAGGATCCAATCCGGAAGTACTGTAATAAAAGTATCGTCCATTTGTCTAAACCTGCTCGCGTCCCATGTCATCTTCTACGGATTCCTAGTTGGGCTTACACACACTCAACAAAGCTTAGTACAGGGAGATGATCTTGCGAAATGGGGAAAAGTAGTGATTTGCGTTGTAATGTAAATATACTGAAATTTTAACTAAATTACGCAAGTTTCGGTTACGGTTTCGGCCAAAACTAGAAGAGGAGCCGAACATTCGGTTACGCTTGCGGTTTCGGCCGAAACAAGAAGAGGAGCCGAATATTCGGTTACGGTTTCGGTTCCGGCCGAAACTAGAAGAGGAGCCGAATATTCGGTTACGATTGCGGTTTCGGCCGAAACTAGAAGTGGAGAAGAATATTCGGTTAACCTTTCGGTTTAGGAGCCGAATATTCTGTTACGGTTACGGTTTCGGCCGAAACTAGAAGAGGAGCCGAATATTCGGTTACGCTTTCGGTTTCGGCCGAAACTAGAAGAGGAGCCGAATATTCGGTTACGCTTTCGGTTTCGGCCGAAACCTGAAGAGGAGCCGAATATTCAGTTACGCTTTCGGTTTCGGTCGAAACTAGAAGAGGAGCCGAATATTCGGTTACGCTTGCGATTTCGGCCGAAACTAGAAGAGGAGCCGCATATTGGGTTACGCTTTCGATTTCGACCGAAACTAGAAGAGGAGCTGAATATTCGGTTACGCTTTCAGTTTCGGCCGCGAACCATGTTTCGGTCGGACTCTAACATTTACGAATGGATAAAAATAATCTACCCTCGAACACTAACAACAATATCAACCTCAGCCACGTACTGAGTTATCGCTGCAATGAAACTGCTGGATTGTTTGTAAATATATGGGAATTAACTACGCCGGTCATCATTCCCTAGGCTTACAAACTACTTATATTAACTTATTCTAAGAACAACAACTACACCCATGTCCGAGGGAGGACTCGAACCTCCGACGGCTAGGCGCCTTAGAACGCTCGGCCACTCCACCGCAGTAACCGCTGGATTACGTCCAGCATTTGTACAAGTTTTTCACTCCTGCATCCAACTTATGAAGAGCCCATCATACGTGATACTGTTCCGTGTAATAGCGGTTACGCAGCGTCGTTTTATATTTATGTCTTCATGGATTAAGGCCGAAGTTCAGGACAAAGGAGAATATGGACCTATATACCCCATCGAAAACATAGATCGAAGTCAAAATTGCCGTCGCTACATAAAGCCCGAAATAGGTCTAACGACTGAGCAAGGGGCGATGCCTCGTCACGGCGTGGTATGGCTGCCGTATAAACGGGACGGTCAACACGTCCGCGCGAATGATACCGTGGGTGATAAAATACGCATACACCTAGAAGGTTAGTGGTTCGTTAGCGGTCTGTGCAACGCACATTCCCAGCTTACGACTCAACAGAATGGTTTCAAATTTCATCCATTTCATTTGAGCACGGCCTGTTATAGCTCTTAGACTTGCAGGAAACTTTTTAATCTATCTCGATTCTACAGCGAGACGTTGAATTAAATCTACTGTAAGTGGTTTTCTGTCTTTTCCTGACTGCACTTAAGACAATGATTTTATACTAAGCGCATTTCGATTTTTATTTACAAACCGTCTCCTGTGGTTCTGTAAACATCGATACGTAAATTTGACAGTTCGTTTTTCATACCAGTATATAGATTAAAAACAGCTATTTTTTTTAATTGTTTGTGAACGTTACGAGTTTTTAAACTGATGCATAAAATACTCACGGCGTTATTGGCCACTCTTTTAATCCCACTGATATGTGCGTTTCTTGTTTCTTGTTTCATCTGTGTACCACCTCACTCATTCTAAACTGGGAACAAATTGCACATAGACTGCTTTTTAATGGTACGCTTTTCGGTTTGTTGATCACTTCACCACTATAAACCAAGTGATGTGCAAACTGTACGCAGTTTAGAATAAGTGGTAACAACTGAAACGAAAAACACGATCCTAAAATTTTGGTAAAAAACAGTCTTCGTTGCATAAACTTGATGTTTCATTTATTTACACATGCCGCGTTTCGCCTCTTATGGGCATCATCAGACGATGAAAAGGGGAAGATTTACAAACTTAAAAACACAACACAACTAAAACCTAGCTCAGCCGCGCGGCTTAGGTTTTCCCATTGACTTCGTTGCCGCACATTCTTGAGCAACAGTTACATCTATTTTTATTGAATTCAATAATTTGACGCTCTGTAACCTCAGAGATTTTTCTTTAAGCTATGCTCTTTAGCGGCATTTATTAGTCCAATTTTCATCCCCCCCCCCCCCCACCCGTCAAAACGTGAGTGTGGTCATGTGGCCTGCCGTTTTTAGAGTCTGCACCTTCCCTTTCTTGCTTAGGAACGATGTAACATTTTTATTGTGTTTTAAACAAGTTTAAAAATCTTCCCCTTTTCAACGTATGATGATGCCGAGAAGAGGCGAAACGCTTCATGTGTAACTGAATGAAACATTAAGTTTATGTAACAAAGATTATTATTTTAGCAAAATATCAATACAGTTGCTGTGCCAGCGCTAAAAAAATATGGAGTGATTTTTGATACAAAAATAGACGAAATTTGCTGAGTACATTGAACAAATGCACATCACAAACCGACCAAATTTAGCCAAGAAGACGGAAAAACAAGAGTGGGATGTAAGCAAAAGACAAAAACACCGTTAATAGATTATAAATCAATTTAAAAGCAACAGATAGAGATTAGATTCGTCTCTTGTATATTTTACATACATTCCATCTCCATTACTATGTATGAATAAATGCTATCGGCTAAAGAGCAGCCTAGTAGGCTGCTGCCAACCTGCCGATATGGACTTAAAATAAATAAAATTAATTTAAAAAAAAAAAAAACTTTTAGGCAGTCTCGGACTCATTCCGAATATGAACGCGGACGCTTCGTGGCCGACATATCAGTCGAAATTAATTTAGGTGGCTGTACGCCGAAATTTATTGGATTACTTTAACATCACACACACACACACACACACACACACACACACACACACACACACACACACACAAACACACACACACACATGTCCAAGAACTTCAATCTCTGGCCTTATCGGCCGCTCAGTCCACCAACATGGCGCAGCAAACCGCACGGCTATTCCCTTACGGCCAGACATCGATTGAATAGTGAAGAGTGTCCATGTAAGAGATTTTTAACAGGCTTGTGTGAAATAACAAATTCAACGCAGGCATCAACAAAGTACCAATAATAAACAAAGTACACAACTCTAAGTCCATGTGCTGTCTGTTTACAATAGATCAAGTTACGAACTACTTATCAACTACTTTATACTAAAGACAACACAAACATCCATGCCTGAGGGGGGAATTCGAACCCCCGACCGTAGCGGCCGTGCAGACTGTGATTGGCGCGCCGCAGACCACTCGGCCATGTTCTGATGTTACTGTATTTTGTATTGTTAATGATTGTTTTCAAATGATGTTGTTTTTTAATGTAACATTTTACCAGCATTATGTTAACAAGTCTTAGATAATTCAGAATTAGAAGATTCGCAGTTAACGAATACGTCTTGTGGATGTGTATACCCTTATTTAATACGAGGGTCGTCCACAAAGTAAGTTCCTTTTCGGTTTCTATCCACGGCAGCGCTACGATCGCAGTTCCGATCATGCGCGGCAGTTGCTCTGACTCGAAAAGAAGACATCTACGTCATTGTCAGATCGCTGCTGCCGACGTGTGCTTCGTAGTGATTCTTTATAATGTCAGCCGTAATTGAAAATGCTGCCGCGTGTGAAATCAGATCCGTCATTCCTGTTCTAAATGCAAAGAAAGTTACACCAAATCAAATTCATCGGCAAATCTGCTAGATTTACGGACAAAATGCTATGAGTGATTCAATAGTTAGAAGATGGCTCACACTATTCAATTAAGGGCGTGATCAAGTACATGATGAAGAACGAAGGGGACCCCTGTCTGTGGTTACTGATGAACTGGTTCACACAATTAAGAAGATTAAACACAACCGTAAGTTTGCACTTAGCGCCCTGGCTATGAAATTCACGAAATTGTTACCACATGGTTGAATCCACAGGCGGGCAGACTTCTATGAAGAAGGCATATAAAAACTTGCGGAAGCTATGTAGAAAAGTTGTTTAACAGTTGTAGTTTTTGTACAATAAATGTTTTTTCTGTATCTGAACACCTTTGTTTTATATTACCAAACAGAACTTACTTTGTGCAAATACTTAGAATGTTTATTCTGCTGTTTGATATGGAAATTATTTACGATATGTTTGTAGTATATTATTTTATTCGCTGTTTCCGCACATTTCTGTTCAAATAAAGGTTGCCGGTCCACATTTCCGTTTATCATTTTTCTTCTCTTGTTCCGTGTAATAGAACACATGGACACCGCGTTTTCTAACCTTCATCTATTCTATCACTTATAATATTATAACATTAATTTTGTTTTAATGTTTTGTTAGTCTATTTGCACACAATGTCGTAATGTTTTATTCACGATGCACACTTTATGCGCGTTCAAATTAATATTTTCACGATTCTGTATACTTTTTTATGTATATAGAGCACCACGTTTTGCTGCTTTGCCCTCCAGCTGAACTTTTAAATTGATTGCTTAATTCCATAATGGGTGTTTGGGTGATGTGTGTTTATCTTTTGTTAGTATAATTATTTATGATTCGCATGACCACATATTTTGAAGGTGAGTTTACTGGAAAGGCGTAAGGAACACAGATTCTGAAGACCAAGTGACTTAGGCAGTCTTTTATCCTGTGGCCATAATGGGTGGTCATAAATTTCTAAAATTATTTTATTCCATAACAAGTTACTCCAATATTCAAGAAAGGCAATATGAGTGATCCCCAAAATTACAGGCCAATCTCAATGACGTCGATTTGCAGTAGGATTTTGGAACATATACTTTGTTCGAGAATTATGAACTAGCTCGAAGAGAACGATCTATTAACAAATAGTCAACACGGATTCAGAAAGTATCGCTCTTGGGAAACACAGCTTGCCCTTTATTCACATTAAGTGATAAGTGCCATCCACAAGGGATCTCAAGACGATTCCATATTTCTGGATTTCCGGAAGGCTTTTTACACTGTACCCCACAAGCGGCTTCTAATGAAATTGCGTGCTTATGGAATATCTCCCCCAATGCGCGATTGGATTTACGATTTCCTATCAGAAAGGACACAGTTCGTTGTAATTCACGGTAACTCATCGAGTAAAACAGAAGTGATATCTGGCGTTCCCCAGCGAAGCGTTAGAGGTCCCCTACTCTTCCTTGCGTTTGTAAACGATTTAGGAGACAATCTGAATAGCTCCCTTAGATTGTTTGCGTATGATGATTATGTTTATCGGTTAGTGAAGTCAACAGAGGATCGAAAGCAACTGCAAAGTGATTTAGACAAAATTTCTACATGTTTCGAAAATTGGTAATTGACACTAAATAAAGAAAAGTGTGAAGTAATACACATGACCACTGAAAGAAATCCGCTGAACTTCAATCACGCGATAAATCAGTCAAACCTTAAGGTCGTAAATTCTACGAAATACCTAGGAGTTACAATTACGAACAACTTAGACTGGAGAGAACACAAGAAAATATTGTGGGGAAGGCGAACCAAAGATTACGTTTCATTGGCAGAACGCTTGGAAGATGCACCAGCTCCACCAAAGCGACTGCCTACATCACACTTGTGCGTCCTCTCCTGGAGTACTGTTGCCCATTGTGGGATCCTCACCAGGTGGGACTGACGGAAGATATTGAGAAGGTTGTTTTATCACATTACCGGGGAGAAAGCGTCACGGAAATTTTGCACGAATTGGGGCGGAAATCGTTAAAAGAAAGACGTTATCATTGCGGATTGGTCTGTTTGCGAAGTTTCAATCACCGACTTTTACTTCTGAATGTGAAAATAATTTGCTAGCACCCACCTACTTAGGGAGACATGACCAATTGTAAAATAGAGAAATCTGATCGAAAACGGAACGATTTAGGTGTTCTTTTTTACCGAGCGCTATTAGAGAGTGGAATGGTAGAGAAAAGTCATGAAAGTGGTTAATGAACCTCTGCCAGGCCCTTAAATGTAATTTGCACAGTATCTATGTATATGTGTATCCTTGCACAGAGGTGCGGGGAATACAATACGATTCTGGTTGGGTTATTTCCTCATGAAACAATGAGGTAGTCTTGTTCTGCCTACGTTCATTACAGGAAGGACTATTTCTGTAAGTACTCCTACTACGAATTCATTAGAGGCGAAACAGCTGTTCTGTCGAGCAAAGCAAGATGGAAGCAGCCGTGGCCTACTACAGCGGAGATTAAGCAACGCTTGAAATCCTAGAGGACGACGGCAGTTCTGGGGTTGGGGCTCAGTTCGTCCTGAATGCAGTTCAGCGTCTTACCAGCGTACAGCGTCTTCCGGCGATGCTGAGAAGATATTCGCGGAGGATCCGCCGAGTGGTCGGGAAGTGCAGACGTCCACTTGCCAAGTTGGGCTACGCAGCTGCATAGTGAACTCGCCAATCTGCGCAAGTTTGGGGGAAGTTGAAATTCCAACCTGGGCGATAATTAGGACTGGAAACTAATGAACAAGGAGAAACTTGCTGTAGCTGACGATGCGAGAACGCTAGAAGCTCGAAGAAGGGCTACGCAGGAGCGGCCGCCCATGGCCACGCTTCGACTTGTAGCTTTCACACATTTTATCAGCTGACGCTGCGCTTGTCCTCAGAGATCATTTTTCAGTCTGCAGCCAAAGAAAACTGCTTCTATGTCTTCCTTTAAACTGATCTGCCACGGGTCCCAAACACTTGAGCAATACTCAAGACGTGGTCGTACGAGGTACATTCAAGTTCTAAGGCCTCCGATTTTTTTTTCTCCGGACTGGAAAGAGATAGAAACATGTGCATTGTTTTAAAATGACGTCGCGCTCATTGTCAGTACGTCCCAGAGATGGCAGAACCGTACGGCAGGTGGAATTTTACCGCCAGTGGCGAGAATGAGAACTGTTTTAGATACTTAAAATGGCGACGTTTTCATTACTTGAACAGCGTGCAATCATTCGTTTTCTGAATTTGCGTGGTGTGACACCAATTGAAATTCATCGACAGTTGAAGGAGACATGTGGTGATGGAGTATGGATGTGCCGACAGTGCGTTCGTGGGTGCCACAGTTTAATGAAGGCAGAACATCGTGTGACAACAAACCGAAACAACCTCGGGCTCGCACAAGCCGGTCTGACGACACGATCTAGAAAGTGGAGAGTATTGTTTTGAGGGATCGCCGAATGACTGTTGAACAGATCGCCTCCAGAGTTGGAATTTCTGTGGGTTCTATGCACACAATCCTGCTTGACGACCTGAAAATGGGAAAAGTGTCATCCATTTGGGTGCCAAAAATGCTGTCGGACGACCACAAGGCTGCCCGTGTGGCATGTTGCCAAGCAATGTTGACGCGCAACGACAGCACGAATGGGACTTTCTTTTCGTCGGTTGTGACAATGGATGAGACGTGGATGCCATTTTTCAATCCAGGAACAAAGTGCCAGTCAGCTCAATGGAAGCACACAGATTCACCGCCACCAAAAAATTTCGGGTAACCGCCAGTGCTGAAAAAATGATGGTGTCCATGGTCTGGGACAGCAAGGGCGTAATCCATACCCATTGTATTCCGTAGGGCACTACGCTAAAAGGTGCATCCTACGAAAATGTTTTGAAGAATAAATTCCTTACTGCACTGCAACAAAAACGTCCGGGAAGGGCTGTGCGTGTGCTGTTTCACCAAGACAACGCACCCGCACATCGAGCTAACGTTTCGCAACAGTTTCTTCGTGATACCAACTTTGAAGTGATTCCTCGTACTCCCTACTCACCTGACCTGGCTCCTAGTGACTTTTGGCTTTTTCCATCAATGAAAGACACTCTCCGTGGCCACACATTTACCAGCCGTGCTGCTATTGCCTCAGCGATTTTCCAGTGGTCAAAACAGACTCCTAAAGAAGCCTTCGCCGCTGCCATGGAATCATGGTGTCAGCGCTGTGAAAAATGTGTATGTCTGCAGGGTGATTACGTCGAAACGTAACGCCAGTTTCATCGATTTCGGGTGAGTACTTAATTAGAAAAAAAATCGAAGACCTTAGAACTTGAATGCACCTCGTATAAGCGTTTTATACGCGATCTCCTTTACAGACGTGGATAACATTATATTCTGAAAATAAACTATGATCTCCTTTTTCTATTTCCCAAATTCTCTTCGTACTTCATTTTGCTACGATTATGTGACAGTTTAAAAACAGCAAGACCGCCAAAGTGATAGAAGTGATAAATTCATTCATGGAAGATAGTTATCCTGTTTTATACTGTTAAAATATTTCGTGTGTAGATGACATATTGCAACTGACATATAAAACAAAGTATTTAGAGAAAGCACACATTACTTGAGTTATAAATACTTCACGACCTTTCTCGCTGTTTCTTATAACAGCATTGATGAATCTGCTGAATTTGAGTTATTCTTAATGTAGAGAAATGTGTCAGTGATTTTACTATCTTATGTGTGGTTCTGTGCTCAATGAAGCATAGCACTTTATCTTTTCATTCGTACTATGTTTGTTGATACCCGAGGGAAAACTACTCCGCATGACAGTAGGACTCGTTCAAAATCTTTGGTTGCAAAGGAAACTAAGGTCCGCGGAAATCTGTATTACTTAACAACTGCTGTCACATGTCTCAGTTAAAGGTGTCCTATTTAATGGCTTTTAGAGAGACCACAAATTAAATTTTTAACATTTAATTATCTGACTCAGTGATCTTCGTACCGCCAAACTATCAATGAGTATCGTGGTTACCTTTTAGCTAAACCTAATTAGCATAATACAAAATTAATAAAATGAATTAAGTTATATAGTTTTTTTAATACGCATAAAGAAAATAAGAAATCAATAAAAGTATAAAATCAAGTACTTCACTAAAGGACCTTCTGATATACCAAATAAAGCGGATGGTTTGCCGACACGAACATACCACATACAATTGACCCTGAGTTGTTGTTGTGGTCTTCAGTCCGGAGACTGATTTGATGCAGCTCTCCACAATACCCTATCCTGAGCAAGCCTCTTCATCTGCACATAAGAGCGACAACCTACATCTGTCTGAATCTGCTTACTGTATCCATCTCTTGGTCTTCCCCTGCGATTTTTACCCCAAACACTTCCCTCCAACGCTAAATTCACAATTCCTTGATGTCTAAGAATGTGTCCTACCAATCTATCCCTTCTTTTAGTCAAGGTATGCCAGAAATTCCATTTCTCCCCAATTCTGTTCAGTACCTCCTCATTAGTTACGCGATCCACCCACCTAATCTTCACCATTCTTCTGTAGCACCATATTTCAAAAGCCTCAATCCTCTTCCTGTCCGCACTGTTTATCGTCCATGTCTCACTCCCATACAAGGCAACACTCCATACAGATGCCTTCAGAAAGGACTTCCTTAGGCTTAAATCAATATTCGATGTTAACAAATTTCTCTTTTTCAAAAACGCTTTTCTACCCATTGCCATTCTGCATCTTATATCCTCTGTACTGCGACCATCAATTGTTATTTTACTGCCCAAGTAACAAAACTCATCTACCTCCGTTATTGCTTCGTTTCCCAATCTAATTCCTTCAGCATCACCTGATTTTCTTACACTGCACTCCATTACCCTAGTTTTGCTCTTGTTAATGTTCATCTTATATGCACCTTTCAGCACACTGTCCATTCCGTTCAATTGCTCTTCCAGGTCCTTTGCTGTATCTGACAGAATTACTATGTCGTCGGCAAAACGCAATGTTTTTAATTCTTCCCCCTGAACTTTAATTCCTTCACCAAATTTCTCCTTCCTTTCCTTTATAGCTTGCTCAATGTACAAATTGAACAACAATGGAGAAAGACTACAACCCTGTCTTACTCCCTTTCCAACCACTGCATCCCTTTCATGCCCTTCAACTCTGACAACCGCTGTCTGGTTTTTGTACAAGTTGTAAATAACCTTACGCTCCCTATATTTTACTCCTGCTTGCTTCAGAGCTTGAAAGAGTTTATTCCAATCAACATTGTCAAAAGCCTTCTCCAAATCTACAAAAGCTAGAAATGTAGGTTTGCCTTTTCTTAGTCTATCTTCTAGGATAAGCCGTAAAGTGAGTATTGCCTCCCGTGTTCCTACATTTCTCCTGAGAAAAGCATATATTTTGTAGATATTATCTGTGACTTAGCTCATGACATCTAAGAGTGCGGTGGCAAAGAAGTAGATATTCTGTCAAACAATACCTCATTCAGCCTTCCACGGTAGTTTATTTTGTGAAAAACTGATGTTTACCTATTAAAACAAATGGCAGGCAAAATGGGACAAAAACAATGGCGTATACGTTATTATCTATGTCATAGCTCATGACAAATGTGCGGTGCCAAATATATGCCGGAAAAAAGTATCTTCCATCTTAACATAGTTCTAGTGCAAACTGGATTTCTTTCAAACAATACCTCATTCATCCTTTTACGATTAGTTTGTGCCGAGAAAAAAAAATTAAAAAAAGCTGAGAAGTAACATGAAATTTTCAAAAAAATTCTATTACTTTGTCTCTGACTCTTACCGATATCTTATAAGTTATTCTGCGCGGACGAATCCTACTAATCTGAGATCAATAAAATCGGCCCACCTTTCTTTAGCTATAAATGACGTTATGGACCTAACTTACTTTTATTTAATATTTTGTAATGCTGAGCCACATACAGTACAGATTAAATGATTGGACCGCCATTTGAGTGTAAGGTTGTATTATTTATTATCACAATCTGGATTTACTTTTATTTATTTAGATACTAGCCTAAACCCGCGGCTGCGCTCGCGTGTTGGTTGTTATCCTTCAGTAGTGTGGTATGACACTGGTTTTCAAGGATCTGACAAATATTCCAAACAGATTGCAGTAGTCTATGCACTTATCGTTTATCAGGAAAGTAAGTAGTGTTGATTCAATCACACATAAAAATGTACTCGTTTCGAAGAATCCTATCACGAAATTCAACAATCATGATTGTAATAATATCACAGATCGATCACTTTTTTACTGCTTTATTTATTTATTCTTATATTTCCTTACTCGTATGCTTATCCTTACATAGAAAGATCTGAAGACATTGTAGCACGCATAGACCAAATACATGGTCTGTGGCATCGCGTTTCGCTGTATGTAACCTCCTTGCTATAGAGTCGTAAACGTCATCGCTGGCCTTCAGTCAGAATTTTTTTATAATTTGACGACTTTCAACCACCATATCTTCCACGCCCTTGTAGCTATCGGCATGGAACTGTTATGGTGTACAACGGGAGACTTCGGACAACAGTTAAACACAGATCATTCGTTTGCGTTCTGTAGATTGCGCTGCAGAGCGAAATATCAACACACACACACACGTAGAATTTTATATAAACCGATAACTTCCCATCCCAATATACTCCACCCTTTTATTATTATCAACCCTTAAGCAACAATGCCACTCCCATGAACCACAGACATTGCCGAGGTGGGGTGGCTTGCGTGCCTCAACGATACAGATAGCCGTACGGTAGGTGCAACCACAGCGGAGGGGTATCTGTGGAGAGGCCAGACAAACGTGTGGTTCCTGAAGAGGGGCAGCAGCCTTTTCAGTAGTTACAGGGGCAACAGTCTGGATGATTGACTGAGCTGGCCTTGTAATATCAGCTAATGCGGCTTTGCCACACAGCTACTGCGAACGCCGGTCGCGGTGGCCGAGGGGACTGAGGCGCTCCAGTCACGGTCTGCACGGCCACTACGGTCGGGGGTTCGAATCCCCCCTCGGGCATGGATATTTGTGCTGTCCTTAGTCTTAGCTAGTTCATAAGTAGTTTGTAAGCTTAGGGACTGATGACCCCGTAGTTAAGTCCCGTAAGTTCTACAAACATTTGAACATTTCTACTGCGAACGGCTGAAAGCAAGGAGAAACTACAGCCGTTACCTTTCCCGAGGACATGCAGCTCTACTGTATGAACATATGATGATGGCATCCTCTCGGGTAAAATATTCCGGAGGTAAAATAGTCCCCCATCGGAGCTCCGGGCGGGGACTACTCAGGAGGATGTGATCATCAGGAAAGACAATACTGGCATTCTACGGGTCGGAGCGTGGAATGGTAGATCCCTTAATCGAGTAGGAAAATTAGAAAATTTAAAAAGGGAAATGGATAGTTTGAAGTTAGATATAGTGGGGATTAGTGAAGTTCGGTGGCAGGATGAACAGGATTACTGGTCAGGTGAGTACAGGATTATAAATACAAAATCAATTGGGGGTATCAAAGGAGTAGGATTGATAATGAATAAGAAAATAGGAATGCGGGTAAACTACTATTACCAGCACAGTGATCGCATTATCATTGTCAAGATAGATACGAAGCCAACACCGACAACAGTAGTACAGGTTTATATGCCAACTAGCTCTGCCGATGATGAGAAGATCGAAGAAATATACGAGGAGCTAAAGGAAATTATTCAGACAATTAAAGGAGAGGAAAACTTAATTGTTATGGGAGACTGGAATTCGGTAGTAGGACAAGGAAGGGAACGGAAGATAGTAGGTGAATATGGTCTGGGCAAAAGGGATGAAAGAGGAAGCCGCCTGGTAGACTTTTGCACGGAACATAATTTAGTTATAACAAACACCTGGTTCAAGAATCACAAAAGAAGGTTGTATACGTGGAAGAGACCAGGAGACACCGGGAGATACCAGATAGATTTTATAATGGTAAGACATAGATTTCGGAACCAGGTTTTACAGTGTAAAATATACCCAGGGGCAGATATAGACTCTGACCATAACTTGTAGGTTATGAACTGTAGGCTGAAACTGAAGAAAATACAAAAAGGTAGGAAAATAAGGAGATGGGACCTGGATAAATTGAAGGAACCTGAGGTTCTTAAGAATTTCAGAGGGAGCTTTAGGCAACAATTGACAGAAACAGTGGAAAATAAAACAGTAGAGGAGGAATGTGTAGCATTGAGAGATGAAATAGTGAAGGCAGCAGACGACGAAATAGGCAGGAAGACAAGACCTACAAAAAATCCTTGGATATCACAGGAGATACTAAATTTAATCGATGAAAGGAGAAAATATAAAAATTCAGTAAATGAAACAGGCAAAATGGAGTACAGACGACTAAGAAATGAGATTGACAGGAAGTGCAAAATGGATAAGCAGGAGTGGCTAGAAGGCAAATGCAAGGATGTAAAAGAATGTATAAATAGGGGAAAAATAGATACAGCCTACAGGAATATAAAAGAAACATTTGGAGATAAGAAAAACAGCTCTATGAATAACAAGGACACTGATGAAAAACCAATGCTCAGCAAAGAAGGGAAAGCTGAAAGGTGGAAAGAGTATATAGAGGGGCTCTACAAAGTAAATGAACTCCGAGACAATATTGTAGGAAGGGAAGAGGATGTAGATGAAGATGAAATAGGAGATACTGTACTGAGAGAAGAATTTGACAGGGCCCTGAAAGACCTAAGTCGAAACAAGGCCCCTGGAGTAGATGATATTCCCTCAGAGTTACTGAAGTCTCTGGGAGAACCAGCCATGACGAACCTGTTTCACCTGGTGTGTAAGATGTATGAGACGGGCGAAGTACCCTCAGACTTTAAGAAAAATGTTATAATCCCCATTCCAAAGAAAACAGGTGAAGACAGGTGTGAAAACTACAGAACGATCAGTTTAATAAGTCATGGTTGCAAAATATTAACACGAATTATATACAGAAGGATGGAAAAGCTGGTAGAAGCCGACCTCGGGGAAGATCAGTTTGGGTTCAGGAGAAATGTAGGAACACGGGATGCAATACTCACTTTACGGCTTATCCTAGAAGATAGATTAAGAAAAGGCAAACCTACATTTCTAGCTTTTGTAGATATGGAGAAGGCTTTTGACAATGTTGATTGGAATAAACTCTTTAAAGTTCTGAAGCAAGCAGGAGTAAAATATAGGGAGCGTAAGGTTATTTACAACTTGTACAAAAACCAGACAGTGGTTGTCGGAGTTGAAGGGCATGAAAGGGATGCAGTGGTTGGAAAGGAGTTAGACAGGGTTGTAGCCTTTCTCCATTGTTATTCCATTTGTACATTGAGCAACCTATAAAGGACAGCAAGGAGAAATTTGGAGAAGGAATTAAAGTTCAGGGTGAAGAATTAAAAACATTGCGTTTTGCCGACGACATAGTAATTATGTCTGATAGAGCAAAGGACCTGGAAGAGCAATTGAACGGAATGGACAGTGTGATGAAAGGTGCATATAAGATGAACATTAACAAGAGCAAAACTAGGGTAATAGAGTGCAGTGTAAGAAAATCAGGTGATGCTGAAGGAATTAGATTGGGAAACGAAGCAATAAAGGAGGTAGATGAATTTTGTTACTTGGGCAGTAAAATAACAAATGATGGTCGCAGTACAGAGGATATAAAATGCAGAATGGCAATGGGTAGAAAAGCGTTCTTGAAAAAGAGAAATTTGTTAACATCGAATATTGATTTAAGCTTAAGGAAGTCCTTTCTGAAGGCATTTGTATGGAGTGTTGCCTTGTATGGGAGTGAGACATGGACGATAAACAGCGCGGACAGGAAGAGGATTGAGGCTTTTGA
Source organism: Locusta migratoria (assembly GCA_026315105.1). Classification (NCBI taxonomy): domain Eukaryota; kingdom Metazoa; phylum Arthropoda; class Insecta; order Orthoptera; family Acrididae; genus Locusta; species Locusta migratoria. The sequence continues at coordinate 436,202,554 of CM048747.1, forward strand.
AATATGGTGCTACAGAAGAATGCTGAAGATTAGGTGGGTGGATCGCGTAACTAATGAGGAGGTACTGAACAGAATTGGGGAGAAAAGAAACTTCTGGCATACCTTGAGTAAAAGAAGGGATAGATTGGTAGGACACATTCTTAGACATCAAGGAATTGTGAATTTAGCATTGGAGGGAAGTGTGTGGGGTAAAAATCGCAGAGGAAGACCAAGAGATGGATACAGTAAGCAGATTCAGACAGATGTAGGTTGCCGTTCGTATGTGGAGATGAAGAGGCTTGCTCAGGATAGGGTATTGTGGAGAGCTGCATCAAACCAGTCTCCGGACTGAAGCCCACAACAACAACAAGCAACAATGAAACCAATAAAGACATATTCAAAGAGTAAATATAATTTTCAAAGAGTAATTATTGTTCCGCATTTCGCGGTATATTCTTCAAATTACTAAATATCTATCAAATCTCTATAAAACTGTGCCTTAAATCTTCCTCAGGTATAAATTAGTAACTGTACAAATATGTAAGTCTCTGCGTCTTGTCGTTCGGACGTGATAAGCGTACACCGAACAGAAATTCACATTAATATATATATATATATATATATATATATATATATAGATAGATAGATAGCTATACGATCGCCATAAAACTGTGCCTAAAGCCTTCCCGGGTAGACATTAATAACTGTACAAATTTTTAGCTCTTTATGTCTTGTGGTTCAGACGTGATAAACGTACACCGAACAGACATTCACATTTATAGATATAGATGACAAGTATCCTGAGCCGTGTTGGCTCCTTGGTATGTTTCCTTGTTTGTAAATGATTTGCGCCCAGACATTGTATTACAATTTCGATTTTTAGTTGCCGCCTTCGCCATCGGCGGTGCTGCGCTGTATGGATAATCAGCGTGATGGAACCTTCACGTGGCGAGGTGCGCAGAGTCGGTACGGGCTCCGTCATCCTGGAGCGCGGAACGAGGTCGGCTGTAGTGTAACCTGGCGGATGTTATGCACTAAGGGGGTTACTCCGCTGGGTTTAGAACTTCTGGTGGAGGCTTGCGAGAGTTGACAACTGTGGAAGTTCTAAAAGGGCATCGAGCGGTGTTAATTGGTGTGCTGGATCGGGAGCCGGACCGCTGGGGTGATGATCGCAGCATACTCTGATTTAATGCCTGTTAGGGTTACGAGCGTGTCATTGTCTTGAACAGAGGGTACTTGTTCAGGGTATTGTCTGGATTACTATACATACTTGGAGTTAAGTATTACGCCTTTTGGTCTCGTAAGAGTTGCAGAGTATTTAGGTGGTGGTGCTTTCCTTCAGGCATCGTAATCCTTAAAAGTGCTTCTCTTAGTAGGTTAGGCAGTCATTTAAGTTCACATATTGGGCACCTAAATATTCCGTGTTGCTATTTATAAGGTTATTGCATTGTTTACCGCTGTTTGCGTAAGTAGATTCGGTCGTCCCATTTCTGGCCCTTACCTGAAGTGAAAGCTCAAGTTACTACTTATTGCGGAACTTAGAGATAAAGAAACTTTAGAACCATACATTGTTTTCAAAGAAGACCCAACGGGGTTGTAATTTAAGAAATTGGGGAGTCTGTTGTAGTCTTTGGTCGAGACAATGGATTGATGCCGCTTGCCTATTTTATGCAAGCTTATCTCTCCATAACCACTACTACCCTTTTTCACTTCAGCCTTCTTACTGTCGATAAGGTCTCCCTCCTAAACTTTTACTACTCACAACTTCCTCCAATTTACTAAACACGTTCTACCGTCCTGACCTCCTTTTAATAAAGTTGAGCCATAAAACTGTTCCTCCTCCCACCAGATTAAAAACTTCTTCAGTGGTTACTCAGCCACGTATTCACGTTCTTGTTTATCGTGCACGTCCACCTCCGTATATCAGATTACTCTGCAGGTAAATACGTTAAATAAAGTCTTAAATTTGTATGTCATGTTGACAAAATCTTTTTACCTGCTTCGAATTTCATCACCGTGGTGTCCGACGTTTACAAATGGACTCGCGATGACTCGGGTTTAGAGATATCGAATGAGCTACCGTCTGCGTCGCTTTCTTTCTCAGTAGCGGCAGCCTTTTATTAACGAAAACGCAATCTAACAACGGATTCGGAGGTCCAATAAGAGATTGGATCTCTATAAAAGGGATCAGTTCGAATGAATTTATTGAAAAAGCATTGGGAAACGGTCGCCATTTTTTTTCCTCACAAGGCAATAATTCCACTGCCGAGGGAGAGGTTCCGTTCCAACAATGCAGCATAGCAATTTCATTACCTGGAATTCGTGACATTCCCTTTCTGTGAACACAGCATTGCAACATTTTGTTAAGAGAATGTTTTATCTTCCTATCTCTGCTGCATACCATAACCACCTTTAACAGAGAATGGATGATAGCGATCCCCACTAAGTTGATTAAATTGACTTCAAAGAACATTATCAACATTTGCCCTGACAAATGACCCGAACTTTCCGAGACATCAAGTACAGTAGCACTATGTGCACGCTTTACTAGCGATATCATTTAGCTTTGTGATTTCAGCCGTGTTATCTTCTGCTGAACTCGTGTAACAGCAAGCAAAGCACCACCACAAATCGACATGTGTATTATCAGTTGTATCTTCGTATGCTCTTTACATGGCTTTGCCTGACCACTTAACATTTCTCGCGAAGGAATACTTTTAACACCCTCTCAACTTCTTTAAGAAATTATTTGCTTGCCATTATGAGATATTTTCGTTGAACAAATTTACGTGATAAGACAGCAGGAACACTGTCACACATTAAGTATATTAGAATATATTTAGAGCTATGACTGCTCAATGCAGAGCATACAATCCTACAGATTGATCAAAAAGAACCTTAGACACATGAAAACATTTTTTGTCTTAGTATCGCCGTAGCCTACAGGGAGAAAAATTGTAATTAGAAGATTAATGTGATATTCGTGGGGAAGGTGAAACAAAGACTGCTTTTTATTGGCTGAACAGTATATGCAATAGAACCACAGAAGAGACAAATATTTTTATTCTGAAGGGGAGTGTGCACTGATATGAAGCATCCTGCAGATTAAAACCGTGTGTTGCAACAAGAATTCGAACCTGGGACGTTTGTCTGTCGTAATCAAGCGCCCTACAGGCTGAGCTATCCGACCACGCTTGACAATCCGTCCTCACAGCTTTACCTTGCCTCCTAAACTTCACAGAAGTTCTCCTGCGAACCTCACAGAACTAACACTCATGGAACAAAGGTTATGGTGGAGGTGTGGCTTAGCAACTGACTAATAGTCCAAGCATTCTGTAACAGCATAGTGTTAAATTTGCAAAAATTATTACCTGAGCAAAATGAGCATATAGGAAATTAAATTTTAAATACAGTTTCTGTTTCACGAAACTCCAGCTTAGATGGCGAAATTTGCCAAAAAAATTGTCAACGTTGTAAAAAAAACGCTGTTTCTTAAATTAATTAATTAATTAAGACTGCGATGGGAAAATATTAAATTACAAAGTTATGGGCCTTCAGATTATGTATCGATTACTTTTTCGTACGTATAGATTCCTTTTTAAATTTCGATATCTGCCGAAAAAAATTTAAAAACTGGATTCCTTGTAACTCGTTAACACTCACGTTTCCAAACTTACAATTTGCCACAAGTATGGAACAAGGTAAGTGAAAAAGTACTTGTTCGAAATATTTAAAAGGCCTTGTCGAAAACTGGATAGTGTTGCTTAGGGAATAGATCAGGTTTTCGGTATGTTTTCTTCGCAATGACTTTTAATATCGTGCTATTTAAAAGATTTTTTTTAAAATTCTGTTAATTGTATCAAATAATGTCTGAAAACTTTTCGACCTTTTTTTCCCAACTGACTATTCTAGTTGTATATTATGAAAGAAACTGTTTCGGAAATGAATTACTGATATTTTTTGGCAGATTTTAAAACAAATATTTGTGTTCTACGACATTCTGGAACAGAGATAAATATTGTTCTTAGAAAAAAATTCTAGTGGACGAAATTAACATTTTACAGCGATGTGCTTCATGGAGTTTAATACTGAATACTTATATATGTAAAACAAATACTAGGATATTATGCATTGTTTTCTAGTATTACTAACCAGTTAGTAAAATAAAGCATGCAAGAGCGTAGTTCCTTGAGCTGGAGATTATAGGGGAGGTTTCCAGAATGATATTTTCACTCTGCAGTGTTCGCTGATTTGCAACTGCCTGGCAGATTAAGACGGTGTGTCGGAACCAGGATTCGAACCTGGGACCTTTGCCTTTCGCGAGAAACCGCCGTATCAACAGAGCTATCCCGAAATGCTTCACGGCCTCTCCTCGTAGCTTTGCTTCCGTCAGTACCTCGCTTCCTACTATAGAGACTACGTACACTACGCCTGTCTGAAGTGGAATACTGCTGCGCAACTTTCTTCGGTTGGACTGAATACACGACCACAGTCTGTAAAGAAGGTGAGGTGTCGGCGTTACTTCATTACAGAGATATAGAAAATAATTTCCTTTCCAGCTCAAAAGGAAGTTTCCTGAGACTCTAATACTCCCGATAATTGACTATGCTGATACCATTCTCCAAGGACTTTCGTAGGTAAATTCATGTAGGCTGGAAGGGGCCATGAATGCTTGCGTACGATACATATGACATGACATAACAGTCCTGCATACAAGCAGTTTTCTTGGCTACGTGCAGACAACATTCGAAACCTTCATTGCTGAATCGTTGAACGCCTTTTTATTTATCTACAACTTTTATATTATTGTCTCAGTACTGTTGGAGGTATACCCGTTCTCACCATCATATTACAAAGCTTTCTTTTCTAAATTATTTTCGGTGTCAGGATCCCGACTCTGAAACAGTCTTCAAGTAAACATAAGATAAAATCCGTTACAAATTGGCCGGCAACAGTGGCCGAATGGTCTGCGGAGCGCCAGTCTGCACGACCGCTACGGTAGGATTTCGAATCCCCCCCTCGGGCATGGATGTTTGAGTCGTCTTTAGTAAAAGGTAGTTCATAAGTAGTTCGTAAGTTTAGGGACTAATGACCCCTCCGTTAAGTCCCTTAAGCTTAACAAACATTTCGTTACAAATTTCAAAAGACAGTTAATGGTGCTTCGTCTATTACAATAGCAATCTCTTCTGTGTACTAGCCTGCCATCATCAATTCCTCCTCTCTTACAACATTTTGTTCCTTTTGTCAACAGAGGTCTTCGTTCTTAACAAACACGGTCACTTTCATTCAAGTGTTCGCCTTATTCCTGTTGTATCTGATTATTCTAAAACAGGTTTCAGATATATACGTATGTATGTAGAATGTACATATAATGTTTACCAGCAGAATTAGTGTTTATTGTTAGTAGTAGTAGTAGTAGTAGTAGTAGTAATTACTGTGAATTGCTGTAATGTTTGCCGTATGTGTTGTTCCTGGTCAGATGTAGGAGAGGGCCTTAAGGTCCTAATCTGGACAGTCTAAATAAGCAAATAATAAAATATAAAATCCACACACAAACAATGTCTGTCAGTTTTACCAAGTATCGAACCACCGGTTGGACGACGTCTGCGTTGAAATGTTGAATGGGAGAAATACTCCAGAAATCCTTAGTTACCTTTACACCAAGATTGTAATGCCAGTCCTTAACTCCTTAAGTAAAGAAAATCATCCTGGAGACAGAATGGGTTCACTTCTGAAGGATTCAAGCCAGAAACACCATAGCGGGACAAGTTGTTCGCAGCCAATGCTGACTCTGAAGGCCATATTGTCGATCCTATAAAAACCCCTGTGGATGACCCTAAATCGCGTACGCACCAAGAACAGAGGAGCTGAAGCACAAGTGGAAGAAACACAGAGGGCCAATATTGACTGCGGACATAGTCACATAACATGATCTACGTAAATATCCCGGAACTCTGTCCAGCAAACATGTCCGAGGACGCTGTCTCCTGAATGGAAACTCTGTACATCCATTTATAAACAATACTAATACTTAAAGAACTTTGTCCATTAAAATTTTAAGTTCACAATATCCAGTGTACAGTGAGAAGTACATTTCCCTTTCTTTTATGTGTAGTCCATAGTGTTTTCTTCCTCTTAATTTATCTCATTTAAATGGCTTGACTGAAGACTTTCATAATCGAAAAGCAATGTAATTATTTTATCTGTACTTTGTACATATTGTAACACCACAAACATTACTGTTCAGTCCATCCTTGATTCCATACTAAACAATAACAATAATAAAGTAGGATTGACAGAGGACATCGAAAGAGTACAAAGATGGGCCTTCATCGTTGCGGCGAACTATTGATCGCTTACTTCCTCATCTGAAAGCGAAAATGTATTGTTGACTCCCACCCGCATCGTAATAGAATATAAGAAATCAGAACTCTAATAGAGGGGTTTAGGTTTTCTTTCGTCCCATGTGCTATTCGAGAATGGAATGGTAGATAAATAATATGGTGTTAATATGAAATATCAGTCTAGTTCGCAAAAAATGTTTTTAGACTTTGAGACGATGAGCACCAACGTGAGACAAATCGGTTTGAGGATGATCTTAGCAGAAGATCTAAATCGGTCACCTTATTATAAAATAAAGTGTAAAATGGGATGAATATTTTATATTAAAACATACCAGTTTGCTGCCTTCCAAAAGGAAACTATGTTTTCCAAACTCATTAATATAAAGGTGGTTGGATGAAAACTCTGACACAGGTAGAAGTGGCTCGCGAGTACGCCATGTAAATGTAGATATCATATACCTGCAATGACACATAGGCCTATCATGACACCATGCAACGTTACCAGGTTCCCTACACACAAGTTGTCGGCGTTTATGCAGTATAAGACTTGAGCGGTATTCATCTGCGAAGAAAATTCCGCCTGCTTTCCAGAGTCTACTCTCGGTGATTTTGGGGCTACCACAACCGTGCAGCATATCGTCTGCGTTTACAGGACTATGTATTGCCGCCTACAGTTCAGAGGGTTGTTGTGGAGTCCGTTTTCGTTTGCCACTTGCCTCTCAGCAATCATAAGAAAGTCATTGTTTTTTATGGTGGCAGTGTGGTCGTGGTTACTTCGGGCACAAAGTTATGGATACAACAGTCGTTGCCATAGGGCGCCCTTTACGGTGCAAGTCATGAACACTACATGCAGTTTGGAAACTATTTCAGATACTTGCCACATCCTTCGGACTCACAAATATTCGTCTTGTAACGTCTATTGATGAAAGCCCTTGTTTACTTAAAACAACAGTCCGTATGCGATCTAACGTTGATGTCCTACACTGCGTATTGAGTGAAGGTATAAATATTACTGCCTCAAATACATTTAACAGAAATGGGTATGCTTTCCTAATATTTCGCTATAAGCAATGTTTGTTTAAATTTGAAGACAGTTTAAAGGACCATGTCAACATTCGTCTAGGACAAAAGTGTTTATGATATACAAAGGTGACACAGGTGAAAAAAAAGTTTTGTTAATGCTTCTATTATTACAATATCTTTGTCGGTTAATAATACATGCCCAAGTACCAATCCAATGTGTGGAAACTTCACATCATTAGCGCTTTTCATTTCCACACTATTTGCGGTGCACCATTTATGTCATTCACCCTGTCGAATGGTTGGTTGAATTTGTAGTCCACTTATGTTGAAGAGTAAAAGAAACAATTACAGACAGGCGTAAGCAAACACAGGGATATGTAAACACTCAAAAGATGGCGCCGAGGTCGAAAAATCCTTTATAAAACATGGGCCGTCTAGTGCAGTCATTAGATAGGTTAGTCCTGCTGCATTGGCATGTTATCAGGATTTGAGTGAGCTTGAACATGGTGTTGTGGTCGGCGCAGCACGCAAAGGGGTCACAGAATCACCGAGGTATGGATGCAGTGTGAATTTTCTTGTACAACCATTTCATGAGTGCACCGTAAATATCAAGAATCCGGTGAAACATTAAATATCCGATGTCGTTGCATCTGGAAAAAGATCCTGCAAGAACGAAACCAAAAACGGCTGAAGAGAGTCGATCAATACGATAGAAGTACAACCGTTCCACAAATTTCAGCGAATTTCAATGATGTGCTATGAACAAGTGTCAGCGTGCGATATGGGCTTTTTTATTCACTTTCTTATACCTACTGTGCATTATTTTCTCACTTTTTTTTCAGTCTCAAAGAACAAAACATAGTACACTCTTACATGCACAAAGCGAAACAAAACAAATAACTTTCTTCCGATAGGCACCTGAGAACACGAGCACTCTCTCAAAGTTTAGTGGCTCTAGTACTAAACGAAGACGCAAAGGACGTACAAAGTAGAAAACAAATTGGAAAGAAAGAAAATGGAAAAGAAATTAAGCCTCCCATGGAGCAAGGAAACTAAAAGCACCACTAGAGTGGAAAATAAAGTAGGACTACACAGTTTACAAGTAATTGCTGTTGAATCTTCCGGGTTATGTGATCGTGGTCGAAGAAACGTATCTGCTCCTGACGTTTCGTCCAGAGCTGCGCTGGACGAAACGTCAGGAGCAGATACGTTTCTTCGACCACGACCACATAACCCGGAAGATTCAACAGCAATTATTTCAGCCGGTCGTGAAAGCCTTCACTGCATGACAGTTTACAAGTGACATACAAGTATATCTATCAAATTCCAAGGGTCTCCTGGCAACCACGTATGAGGGCAGCCGCAAGAACATTACCAAACCTTTCAAGATACCTATTATGCCTTCTTGTTTGGGTGTGGTGCTCCCAAAGGTAAGCTGTTTCTGTATGAGAAGTCGTTTGAAAACTTTCCTCGTGTCAGCACGTTGTAGGTCTCGCCACCGGTGCCGACCTTGTGTGAATGCTTTGAAAAGCTAACCATTTGCATATCACAGCATCTTCTTCCTGTCGGTTAAATTTCGCGTCTGTAGCACGTCATCTTCGTGGTGTAGTAATTTTAATGGCCAGGAGTGTATATGCAATAATGTCAGAATGCGACAGACGCACAGGTTCCCTGCAATTCTATCGAATTCGGTGCAAGTCGCGCGCACCCGCGTGCTCTTGCGCGTCTTCCCTCCAGGCGCTCGTAGTTAGTACCGAACCGGCAGAGGCGCTCCCGAAATTCCCGGAAAATTTGGCTGCTCGGCGCGGCAGTGAGGAGCTCGCAGTCTGGAAGTAACGACGGCAGCTCGGCTCCGCTCAGGTCGCTCGCTCCCATAGAGGCCCGCGGCAATTCACTTATCCGCCGGCGCGGGGCGCGCTGTTTCTTTCTGCATCGCAGATCAAAGCGGCGAGGTCTGGGGCGGCGGCAGCTGCGCCGCTGCCGGCGGAAGTCGGCGTCTCAGGAGGAAACGCGACCGGAAGTGGCCCCCGGGGTCAGCTGGCGGCGCACGCAGGCCGGACGTCTGCACTGGCAGCCGCTGCAGGCGGCATTAAAATTCCAGACACTTGCCGGAATAGCAGAACTCCTATCAAATTTCCGGCGGAACTGTACCCGCCGTAGCCGGGGACTCAACCGGAGAAGTCTTCCGCACGGCGTGCTTCTCAACAACTCGCGTCAAGGGAATAGGTAGCCTTAACAGTTTCTTGGTCTATGTAACATAGTAGCAAAATCATACCGCCAACATCTGTAAAATGCGAGGTACATTCAATTTGCAGCACTTCCGAATCTTCTTCTTTTCTTCTTCTTCTTATTCTTCTTGTTTTATATAGGCCGAGATTGAGGTCGAGGTTGGGATTAACTGTAACGTTATCTGGGCACGTATAACAGGTGTACGAGAAGTAAATTTATATAATATCTATCACCAGATGATGGGCTACGCCCGAAACATGTTGTGAACTGAAAATAAATAATCTTTTGATAACTTCGTGATTATTCAAGATGTTGGTTGTTTTACTGCCCCTCCCCCCCCCCCCCCCCCCCCAGTGCTGCTGTAGCAGTTGTAAAGTTATTCAAAGAAAGTCTACACCAGGTCACAGAAAAGACACCCCCCTAAACCTCTGTCCTACGCTCCCCTTGTAGTTCCGTAAGATGTTAGTAGATGTCAGTAGTGGTTCCTTGTCTTAGTACCGGTAGATCACACTAGAGGCGCTTATGAGGGTGCCTCTCTCACGTCAGAGGGTAGTGTGAAGGGGAGGCTGAGGGGAGAGCTCGTGCCGTCTACCACGAGGCCACGGGTGTATCTGGTATGCCGGCGTTTGAGGGGAAGTGGTGGTGAGGACAGCCACTACCTGCCACCTGCTCTGCCCAGTTTAAAGGGCTGCTCTGACTGCAGCGCCATCATGGGACATCTTACAGAACTGCTCTGGCCCTCCCTCCCCGCACCCCTGAGTGTGTGACCGGGCCCTTTCGGAGGTTTCCCATCTGTATATATTTGTCTGTGATCAGGTAGTGCGTAGGTATCCGGGCCATGCAATATTAGTTGGGGGAGACTTCATCCTTAATAGATTGGGGCATGTCTAGTTTCATTTCAGGTGGTACAAACACTCAGTCTTGAGAGCTACTTTTGAACACGTTTTCCGAAAACTGTCTTGAGCAGTTAAACTGGAAACCCACATGCAATGGAAATTTTTTAATAATGATTTTAAAAATGCTGGAGATTGGTTGAATAATCGAAAGATGTTATCAGTAGATTACTTATTTTCAGTTCACAACATGTTTCCGGCGTAGCTCATCATCTGGTGATCGATATTATATAAATTTGATGTATTTAAATTTGTCGTATAAAATACTGTTATGTATTGACAAATACATAAATTTGACAATACATAAAAACAGTATTTTATATGGCAAATATGAATACATCAAATCTAAATTTATATAATATCTATCACCAGATGATGGGATACGCCTGAAACATGTGAACTGAAAATAAGTAATCTACTGATAACATCTTGATTATTCAAGCAATCTCCAGCATTTTTAAAATCATTATTAAAAAATTTTACAATGAAGATTGCATATCTCTACCAAGAATTTCAGTCTAAAATGTCCAATGGAAATATTTTAGACGTTATAGCTACTAACTGGCCTAACCTCATTAACTACGTCATTGTAGAGACAAGAGTTAGGGATCATGATAACATCATAGTGTCAATGGCGACCAAAGTTTATAAACGAATCAAGAAGGCTAGGAGCGTGTTTTTGTTAGAAAGAGCCGATAAGCAATTGTTAGCATCGCACTTATAAAATGAATGGACATCGTTTAGTTCCGGTACAATGGATGTGAAAGAAATGTAGTCTAAATTTAAATGCATTGTAAATGAAGGCATACAGAAACATGTGCCTATAAAGTGCTATAATAATAATAATGTTAAAAAGCTACTGAAAAAGCAAAAGCGGTTACACTCTCATTTCAAAAAAGTCCTCGCAAATGATGACAAGCAAAAGTTAGTAGAGATTCGTGCGTGTATAAAAAGATCGATGCGTGAAGCATACAATAATTACAACAGCCATACCTTAGCAAAGTCTTACTCGGAGGGTCGTCATCAGCCCGTCACAGGGGGACGCACTGTTATTACACCCGAAAACAACCAGACCAGAGCAAGCCCGAACACTAGGGGTTCGGTAATACAAAAACATATGCCTAAGAAAAATTAAATGTACTTGCTCGTATATTAAAATTACGTGATTCCTACTTGATCATCAATACTCAGTTCAAAAGAACAATTATTGTTTATAATAAATACACATGTCAACAATCAAAAAGCGAAAGGCTCGAAAAGTGTTTTCTGTTAACCAAACGATAACTAACTTTACTCGATGCAAGAAGTTTTTTAGAGAAATTCGACTGTTCACAGATTGACCGCGCACTGGGACCTTGCTCAACGAGCATAATTTGCTCCTGAGCTTACCCTGCAAAGCAAAACATCGTTATGCGACATATAATTTTCATGTAATGATTTGTTTCATTTAAAATGGACTCAAAACTTATCCTGTAATGCAGAATACATCTGGCTTTGAAAGTAAGATTTTACTATACGTTTTGGTATAAGTTTTAAATTTTGTTTTCCGTCAGTAATACCGACTTTTCTTACAAAAAAAATTCTTTTGCAGTTCCCTTATTTTTTTATAAATAATAAGGCTCATTTATGCGTTGCACTTTCTGGGGTTTTCAGTGCCGGATCTTTAACTCCGGGACACAAAATTTCTCCTCCCCGCCCCCCACCTGTTCGGCGTTCTTTTGTTGCGCCCACCTCCCTCAATAAATGCCATTTTTACAAATATCTGGAAAAGTGGCTTAAAAATCCATCTACAAACAAAAGAAATTTTAGGTACGGCAGCGGCGGCGTTGCCGTAATGTTGGCAACGAAATGTTAGTTCCCGACGATAATTGACTGATCGGATAAATAACCTGTCGAGAATACAGCACGAACAAAATTGTTTATTTCGGGTCAACACACTAAATATTATTCTCCTCATTCTATGTGATTGACTTCTCGAACAGCATTCAAAGATCGTTGCAAACGTGAGCACATTAGACCAGCGCTTTCGTAAATAAAAGTTTACCGACTAGGTTAAAATGGACAAAGTACAAAAGATGACTAAATGAGCAACCAAAAAAGAAAGCCTTTGTTTAAATCCAGTTGCAGTGATGATAAACCTGAGAGAAATCCAACATCAAGTCCGAAAATAGTAATCCATGTGGCCGTGAAACAGTAACTATAACAATCAAGGCTAACAATAACAGCGCAGTCAAAGAATATAACGACAAAACTGCTTAACTTTGACACTGTTCAAAGACCTTGTGAAGTCGCAGTTCCGCTAACCAATGCTGTACATGCGCAATAGCCGAATTTACAAATTGCCAGGTCAGCGTTCGATCACGGAAAATAATCTCAAACGGTTTCAATACGCTAGAAACATTTCGACGAAGAAATCCATCGAAATGTGAAAACAATCATCTCAATATTAATTACCGTAATATCTTCATAACTTAACACAGAGAGAGAAATAAGCTTGCCGACAGTTATCGATCGGAAATTGTACTACTGTGAATATGCGCATCTAACAATGTGTGGCGCTGTCTTATTACGGTATGCATTACAAAATTTAATAAAATAGCCACTAAATTTTGAAATGGAACATTTCTACATTAAATATATCACTGACATAATTAAACTTACGACATTTCTTATCCAGATACAGCGTAATTTAGTTGAAATTCGCAGATTTCGCGTTAATTATAAAAAAATAGACGAATTCGCGTTATTTTCTTAAAAACCGCCAAATTCGCGTTATTTCTTTAAAAACCACCGAATTCGCGTTATTCGTCGCCTTATCGTTGAAATGTATTTTTCCTGTCCCTGGATATTACACATATGGTTAAAAAGAGTCGCGTATCCATAGACTGGAAAACACTGTTTTATAATATCAACGCCGGGGCCCAGAGGCGGCTGGCTGACTGCTTACATCTCGTGTTTTATGCGTATGTGGAGACTGCTGTAGGTTTTAAATGGGTTGTGAAAGAATTGTACAACAACTCTTATACACACCTTTTTCTATACTATCTTAAAAAATGGGAAGCAGTCAACAATTCGAAGATTGGTTTGAGTACCAATGGCTTTACTAGGCATGGTCCTGTTTGGAGGTGGTATGCCGCTGCCTTCCTCCGACCTTCGACTGACTTACCCAGCCAGTTATAGGAGGACCTACAGTCTAACGTGGGTTCCGGAACTTCAAATACTACCTTAACAGAGAAGAAAGAAACAATTGGTAATATCAGACCCTACATTCGCAGTAGCAACACGTATAAAGCCAAAAATGTGGTCATCAGGCACAAGCTACACAAGCAGACGCTTGGAGCGCCGAAGACGGCCAAGTGCAGATAATAACAATAATTATTATTATTATTATTATCAAATAGGGCCTGACACAAACATGCAATACTTTGCTTCGCAGACCTTTATGTGTCATGATTTATTTATCTTCCGTGTTAACTATATAAATCATTCATCAAATTTTGTTTTTTGGCTTCAGGATAACTGCGTGGTTTGAGGCCACGTGTGACGATTTGCGGGGTGTCTGCCATGGATCTTAAGAGTTCTCCTTCGGGTATGTGCGTGTGTGTTGTCCTTACATAAGTTACTTTAGTAGTGTGCAAGTCTAGTGACAGATAGCCTGAGCAATTTGTTCCATTAGCAATTTAATATAATAAAAATTAAAATTAAATATGTTTCGTGACATTCAATTGTCACCTAACTATGTACAGTTCCTAGCTAAATAAATACTGTTTTGCAGGACGTTAAAAAAGTTATTCACATTTTCTATTATGTTTTGCAAAGGTTCGATAGAAAATTCAGGTAACAAATACTTTATTTGAAAATAGAAGAATCTGAACTAGCATACGATAATGAAATCAGTGACGGCTCGTAAGCACACATTCGCCATTATGTCGAAAACTGTTTGTGATTGCAGTAAACCATCACAGCTTGGTGCAAGCTGCATCTGATCCCATATGAGTGACGGCGTGTCGGTTTAAATTAAGCGCAAAAGCTACCAATCAGCTGCGAAAGGCTTATTATGCATTTTGATTAATAACACGCAGCTGCTCTTCGTTTATTAACACAGAGTTCTTCGCCAGTGCTCACTAATGAGTAATTAACTGTTTACGGACAAGCAATGACGCGACCCAGCCAGCTGTGACACCCGCCTCTTCAAGTTCCCCACTGCATAGGCAACAGTAGTGTGGTAGCAATACTTGATTTGAGACCGCAGTGTTGAGTTTCCTATGGAGCTAGTGTTTCGAGCTAGTACATTGTTCTCCTTCGGCTTGTGCAGTACTTCTGTGATGGTTTTTTTTTTTTTTTTTTTTTTTTTTTTTTTTTTTTTTTTTTTTTTTTTTTTGTAGTACCAACGAATCAACTGACGTAAATATCTCTGAGAAAAAAAAAGAAGTCATCTGGCGCTTATTTTCGAAAAATAAAAGGACAGGAAGGAAAATGAAAAACGAGCTAGGGCTACAACAAAATTTGTCATGAGTTCATAATAAAGGAATAATCTATGAAAACGCCACACCGATGCACACAAGTGATAGAATGTAGTACTGTTCTTTAAATATAAAGCAGCTTCTCCGCATGTTTGTGTATTTGTGTGTACGTATTACATACAGACCTACAGTTTTGCTCCAATTTGTATGAAATTTTGTAAACGTAAGCTTCAATCTATGAGAACGGTCACCATAAGTGTAACAATCACGTGCGACACATAGTTCACGAGATATTACGTTATAAGCAATGAGATGCGCGGAAACTGTTGCATTAAGCGACAATGCGGCTCATTTTCTCCTAAACCAATAGACCGATTTTAACCAAATTTGGTACACATATTCTTTACGTGATATAACAATTGCAGTAGGAATAGGAACTACTTACGGCAGATAGTTTAGGAGATATAGCGTCATAAACAATAGGAGTTGCAAGAAACTGACACATAATGCGACGAGACTTTATACACCATTAGAGAATGACAGTACTTTAGCGACTTGCAACAAACTTTAAACATAATGTCAAACCTTTAGTAAACTTTTTCTCGCTGACAACCACATAAAAACAAAGGAATGAAAAATTTATCGCTTACTAATTTTCCGATGTTCATGGAGCAAAACTATGGCATACGGTATGACGTTGCAGTTTATAGTTTATAGTGCAGTTATAGTGGGACAGACGTTTACAGATAGTATACACACGTATATAACAGTACGACACATAGTTCATGATATATAAGAACAATAACAGTAGCGTTCATGGAAAACCGCCACATCACGCATCCGGTTTTAATCTATTACTTCTTTACAACTCTGTTTGCAAAAGTTTTTAACGACATGCAGCACTTATACAAATGAATATATAACTGCAAAATTATACTATTGTAAAACATATAACTCAATAAATATTCCGGCCAGCTTAAAGAAATTCCTGGAAAGCTGACAACTTTGAGTTCTGAAACGCACCCGAATATAGGCAATAACAATAGACTTCTAGCGAGTTATAGGGAAAGGAAGAGAAATAAACAGAGTACAGCCAACGAATACCCATTTTTGTACGACAGATCTGCCTTTTAACTTCAAGAAACTGCAATTTCCAGTGAGACATGCATTTTCTATTACGATTAATAAACCACAGGGCAATCTATTCAATGCTGTTAAGTGGATGTGACATGTCTATATTTCGCACATGAACAAGTTCATGTCACTTGCTCAAGGATGGCCTCACCAAAGAAATTATTCATATTGCATTCTGGACAAGACATATTGTTTATAGTGAAGTTGTGAATTAAATGAATGTTACATATCAATCGTACCTTGATTTGTATCTTTCTAAATTTTGTATATTACGCAAGACAGCCTTATTTCTTATATATTTTCTGATAAATATAACACGTTATTAGAAAAAAAAGGAGATGGACAGAGAGAGAAGGGATAGGAGAAGAACTAACACTTGAATAAAAGACTAAATACCAGGGCACCGCCGGGTTTTAAGCTAGTATGGTATGATTATCCATTGCAGTAATTCCCCTCGGCAACCACCACTTCCACAGATCAGGAAAAACCTATCCGATGCACAATGCGAGGCTGCAACATTGCATAAACGTCATTCGTCTGTAGTGAAAAGTTTTCGCTAGAAAGTGAAATATACGCACTTATGTTCAATACGAGGGTCACTCCAAAAGAAATGCACACTTTTTTTAAATACAGTTTTTATTCTACATGTTTCAAAATTTTACAGTATGTAGATATTTGCATTTCTCCACATAATCCCTATCCATCTCAACTGCCTTACGCCATTTTGGAACCAGTACGAGGCATGCCGCGTTGGGGAAAATCCTCGATATTGCCGTGCCTGCTTTCATCACGTAACCTGCTTGCCCACCGACTAACTGTACTACTATCGACAGCAGCATCTTTATCACCTCCATGCACCTTTTGCAACCTCTTGTTGATGTTTCCCACTGTATCGTTTTCACAGCACAGGAATTCAATGACAGCACGTTGCTTCTGACGAACGTCAAGTGTTGCAGCCATCTTGAAGATATGCTATGACGGCGCCACTAAGGGAAACAGGTTGAACTAAGGTTGAAAACAAGCGGGAAGGATGTATCTAGACACTATACAACTTTCAAACACGCAGAATGAAAGCTGTATATTTAAAAATATAGTGTGCATTTCTTTTGGAGTGACACTTGTACTGGACATATGTGCGTATATTTCACATACGCCATATATCTTTCTGAGAATCTGTCTCAAATCCCTTTCCAGCAGATTACATTCACGGCCGCTTCGAGAACATTTTCACACAAAAGCACTGTATCATTTGGCCTCCTGGTGGGGACCTGCCCGTGTTCCTGGTAAGAATTTTGGAATAAAAGAATCCCAATTAGAGCATCACTAGATTTACCAGGGAGGGGGGGGGGAGCATATGATATACTGCTAGCATGTGAAAATGTTCTCGAATCAGCACAGAATGCGATCTGCTGGAAAGGGATTTAAGGGGGATTCGCGGAAGCTGCTGTACGAGTTTGGCTACACAGCGGTGATCGGACGATCAGATTTTGTTCTTCGAACTGTCTGTTTTTTGCTACAAAGAAAGGTATCTCGAATAAGAAAAGCTATCACGATTTAAATTGTCTTCATACTGTAGAGACGAAACTTGGTTAGTCTGAAATTCAACTTTCGATTATTTTAAACAAAAAACAGATTTATTTCATGTCCTGCTAGAATTCATGTTCTTTTGAGTTCGCAACGAAAGGTAGAAAGAAAATTTCACAATACGAAAGTAAGAAAGAATAGGGAAGTATTGAATAATTACATTCCTCAATCTGACATTTAGCGAAACAGGATCTACACTTTCGAGCCCATTATGAATATTCAAAAGGAAAAAAAAGGAAATTACACGCAATCTCTTTTTGGAAACGTCACGTTTGATCTTCCTTTGAAAGAATATTTAGTAAAGTCTACATTTCGCAAACATTCAAAATGATTTAGTAAATGAAGTAGCTTATACTTTCAGAAATGAAATCTGTAGTGCAATTAAGAAAACAAATTTTGTAGTTTTGTGTAAAATCAACCTTTTTAAATAATAATTTGTTCATCTGTTTTCAATACTCATGTAAAGCAGAAAGGGGGAGAAGAACGGAATTATCGACTCCCCACTATAGGGTTTTTTGGAATGAATGGTGAATTCATGTCACTCACCTACCAAATACAATTTATTTTCGAAATCTAACGTTCAGCATCTCCTCGTGCTGCCGCTGCATGTTTAGACTTAAGAATCGATTTTTCATTGTCAAAAAACTTCAGTGCTTAAGCAAGTATGCTTTTCTTTTATTTCTTCTTCTTTTTGTATCGTTTCTGATTATGCAGATTATTGAGAGCCTCTTCCAAGCTTCTGTTCTCTCCCACACTCTACGGTTTAGCACCTCCTGCCTCTTTGTGTTACATCTTCTATCATCTAGTCTCTCCATATCAATAAAGGGCCTCCAATTGGTCTCTGTTCATTCTAGGGCTCTTCTAGGAAGTCTTCCTTGTCCCATTTTTTAATGTGTCCAAACCATCTCAGCCTATTACTTCTTATAACTTCTCTTAGGTGCTTGATGTTCAACATGCTTCATATTATTTATCTGGTCTCTTCTTAGCAAGGATCACTAGAAGAAAGCACAATTCTGCTGTTTTTTCCTGCTCAGATCTTTCTTTGTCCAAGTCATACATTCTAAGCCATATTTATTATTAGGGGATAATATGATTAGAACATCAGCAGGTATTCCTTCTGAAATACGTTACGATTAAATATCCTTAGCACACCCAGAATATCGTAAATCTTGGTAAAGACTATTCCATTGCATTCTTTTTAATATATTAATAGCTGTTAAAAACAAAAAAGTAGATAGTTCCATAGAGAGAAGAAACCAATAAACAAAAAAACCGCTGGTTTTATATTAGTGCGAACGAAGTGTGATGTTTTCTACGATCGCAATACTGCTGATGTATAATCGGAACGGGGCTCTACCCGTCCATGGGCTATAAATACCAATATCTCAACTTTACATACTATTTAGATATGTTATTCAAAATGTTCAAATGTTTGTATAGTTTATGGGACTTAACTACGAGGTCATCATCCCTAAACTTACAAACTACTTATGAACCTACTAAGACTAAGGAAGGCACAAATATCCATGCCCGATGGCGGATTCGAACCCCCGACCGTAGTGGCCGTGCAGACTATGACTGAAGCGCGCCGGCCGCGGTGGCCGAGGGGACTGAGGCGCTCCAGTCACGGTCCGCACGGCCACTACGGTCGGGGGTTCGATTCCCCCCTCTGACATGGATATTTGTGTCGTCCTTAGTTAGTTCATAAGTAGTTTGTAAGTTTAGGGACTCATGACCCAGTAGTTAAGTCCCATAAGCTATACAAACATTTGATTTGATTTTTTGAACTGAAGCGCCTCAATCCCCTCGGCCACCGCGGCCGGCTAGATATGTTGGCTATAATTCATTCGCAGTAATGCATGGCCTAAAATGAACCATACGCAAAGTCTACGCAATGAGTTTTTATGCCTGAAAACTCTTTTAAATAAGCTTTTTACATTCATTATGTGCAGTACAGGAAGTGTGGCAAATAAATACAGCCCTTTATCGATGAAATATATCAAGCTTTAACATAAGAGAGATTCCAATTTTTTCACAGAATTCGTTTCTTAAAATCGTGTGATACGCTGTTAAGCTCATGCACCACGTTCGCAAAGTTCTTCGCCGAGAAAGCGCTCAGCGTTAGCCGGTTTAACCACGGGGCCAAGTATTTCCCGTGAGCCCACACAAGGGGAACACCAAGTATGGTACCAACGGATGTTGATGGATCGCAGGTATGTAGTGAGGGAATTCCTCCAGACCATCAACCTAAAAGGATTTATTCCAATGGGCCTTGATTTCTAAGAAAATCGAGATCAAATTCGCAACAAATTACCACGCGTAACGTGTCTACTTAAGCCCGTTTTATACGATCAACGAACTTGTAATAGATTCATAACAAGTTGCGTTAATGGTGGCCGTCAGTCGTTTGAACGGCTGCACTAGTATGATCGCGCTAGTATCGAAGTGCGATAATTATAGCGATAAAGAAATAGGACGAGTTCTAAATTCGGTACTAGTGGGTTCACTGCGCATGCGCGAGCTAGCAGCTGTCTGCTGCAGTCGCCGCTCCAGTTAGTCCGCCATTTTCCTTCGTACTTACGTATATTTTGCGTTATGTCGAAGTTTATGATCAGAATGTATTCCAAAATGTAGTTCTAATGACGGCATTCACAGTGTCTCTCACCAGACCGTCACCTAACGTCAACGTCTTGTTAAGCTTTCTCGAGAAGATTGTCTTGATTGTACGGTCGTCTGTGACATCGGAAGTTAACCTATTTTCGTCACGCGATTTTCATATTATAGTCGACAATTACACGGTTTGCACGCAAATTTGTGTTATTAATCTTTACTTTATTATTATACTTTGGTTTAGCGGTAAATTTCAAATGTTTCATGACGACTTCAATATTTATCTCAATTATTGTCCACCGAAAAGCGAGGTCGTACATCTGAAACCGAAAATTGGTTTATGTTTTGCAATATTGTAAGACTGAAGCCAATTGTTTATTTGAATAAGATTGTAATTTGATGATGCAATTTTCATTAAATATCATTTTAAATGAAAAAGTCAGTCCAAATGAAGGACAAAAATTCAGTTGTGCATGACGTTATTAACAATGTCAGTGGGCAAATCGTAGAAGATAAAGTAAAGAAGGTCTATTTATACTCTTATAACTATTGTTTGAAGTGTTCATAAGTTTATTTTTTTCGCTTGAAAATAGATGTGAATGTTTTGAAATGCTGTTTCACTTCCTAGAACTTTACCACACTAAGTTGGCCAAAACATCGATTGCAAGGTTTTATTTGGCCGTCAGTAACATTTAGCATTGTTTCCTCAATTCCAGTATTAAACTATGACTTCCTACATAACAGATCGCCTGTCACAACCTCACTTTCAACATCGGGTATTACTGTTCAATTACGTTTATCGTCTAAACACGCGGCCACAAGATTTTGCATGAGATTGTAGTTCAGGACTAGTACGCTAGGAGCGCTTCAGTAGACTATTATCTATCTTGTTCACTTTCGTTCATCGTTTAAAAAGGGCTTTATACATTGCGGTTATCGGTTAGCGAGACAGCGTGCTGTAATCTGCAAGGTGCTAGGCTCCCATACAGGAGACCTGGGTTTCATGCCTAGCAGTAAAACAACTTTTAAAAATTGTAATTACTACTTTTTATAATTCAAAAAAACTTTAAAAAATAATTAAGCAAAGAAAAAGATATAAAGAAAGAAAAACAAATATAATGAAACGTCAAACGATTAAAAAAATAAAATAAAAATCTTCCCCTTCCGGTCATTTATTTTTCAGTTTTCTTCATTTCTCTTCTTTTATTGTGCATAATTATATGCCTTTATACGCACTCCTATGGTACAGCTTGAGTAAACAGTCAGGATAATAGCAAATAACACAGTAGCAACTGATTATTTTACTTATTGCGCAGTGTTATTTACTCACTGTCGCCATCGTCACTATCTTTAACACCTGTACAAAATTCTGGATGATAATTGTCATAGAAGCACCGAAAACACAGAACATTGTAGCACCACGCACATCTAATAAATACTACCGCTTTACAGGCGCAAGGTGTTTTCATCAGCGATACTGGAAAACACTGGTAGTTCACATTCAAAAAGTGTGCTTCGAAAAAACAAAATGAATAAAATAATCGTCGCGCAATATATAACATATAACATATTAACCGATTGTTACATGTTTTTATCCTGACCATTTACTGCAAAATTTTACATAAGAATGGTTATAAAAATACATAATTATGCACAATCATCGGACAGGTGTGAAAAGTAATTGACCCATGTCAGACTTAAAACCGCCCGTCTCTAATGGCCAAGCTGTCGACGGGACGTTAAACCCTAAGCATCCATCCATCCACTTAAAACCGGGTTTCCTGCATGGTAGCCTAGCACCTTGCAGATTACACCACGCTGTCTCGGTAACCGGTAACCGCCCTGTATAAGTACAGTGAATAACTTTAATATTCGGACACTGTGATATTTCAATCTTGGAACGTCATAACTTTATTTATAACAAAGCAAACAAAACATATAACCAATTATTATATTACGTGATGTGTCTTGTAAGTAATAATACAAATTTTATTAACCTAACTTACATAACTTCTTTAATCATACAATTTAAATACAACTCGGTCCTATATTCACGTTACTTTAATATTCGGACACTTTGCAGAACTACGTGATTCAAGACAAAATTTTATGGAAAATAAATGTTTCAATATCTTGTTGGGTAGCCATTCTGTTTTATCACTTCTTTCAAACGTTGCGGCATACTGCTAATTATTATTTTTAAATAGTCCGCACGTAGACCGTCCCATTCTTCTTTTAGTAGACGCTTCAGACTTTCTTTGGAAGATAGTGGTGTACTTCTTATACGTCGCATCAGTTCTCCCCACACATTCTCAATCGGGTTGAGATGTTTAATAACTTTGAATGTTGCATGCTTCGTTTTGAATTTAATGCCTTTCATGTAAGACTTCTTTACCGTTCGCATTCTTTGCGAATTTTCTTTTTTCTTCCCCTCCAGACATCCTGTTCACATCTTGGCTTAGACCTACACATTTCCCTGTTGAGAGACACATTTAAATCGCACTGAACTAATGCGAAATAACAATTTAAAAACCACTAGCTGGGTAAAGCCAGATGTACTCATACATCACTTACAGTACAATTAACAGCCCTTAACGCCTTAGTTGGTGTAAATAAAACATAGAAAAGTAGTTTACTTTAAAAACACTGCATGTCGTGTTATGTCAACAAAATTAAACCATAACTCACATGTATAGGCCTATATTTTCATTACTTCTTCTCTGGCCGGCCGCGGTGGCCGAGGGGACTGAGGCGCTTCAGTCACGGTCTGTAAGGCCACTACGGTCGGGGGTTCGAATTCCCCCTCGGGCATGGATATTTGTGCCGTCCTAGTTCGTATGTAGTTCATAAGTAGCTTGTAAGTTTAGGGACTGATGACCCCATAGTTAAGTCCCATAGACTATACAAACATTTGAACTTCTTCTCTGTGAGCATAACTATTAAAATAATATAAAAAAAGATTGTTCTTACGTTGCACTGACAGATGCTCGATTTTGGCGTCGATGCTTGGCATCTGTAATTTAGAAGCCCTTTTACGCCGATCTATGTTTGAAGGAAACCGATAAAACTTACAGCGACCATGTCTATCATCTGAGCAGTTCGGAACAGCACAACCAACCACTGTGAAACAATTAAATCACATAATATTCGCCGATTCACTTCGCTACATCACAAAGCACATAACACTGTCGTCGGATTGGGATTCAAAATGGCGGATTGTTCAGCTCGGTATATCTAGCGCTTTACCTGTAAGTGTGACGTAGGCACGGCCTGTTGTTAAAGCCTTGTCTCTAGATGGTCTTGGAACTACCTTGCTTTCGTGGCATGATACGTGCGCTGAGGCAGCACCTCCTATAGAAGAAAGCCTGCGCACGACGTCACAACATGGCGGCGGTGAGAGGCTTAGAATCCTCTGAAAGATTCTATACATGTGCAGTGCACGCTGTTTATGGTGCTTTATTTTGGTGCTACGTAAATTGGTGTTGTGTACGGTGTGATCGCTAAGCTGGACGATTTGTGTGTGTGAGGACAACGTGTGAACTCTTTTTTACTGACAAAATGCCGTTTCGCTGTTCTGTGCCGAAATGTAGAGGAAATTACGACTGTGGCCCAAACGTTACCGTCTTTAAACGTCCGGAGAAGAGTAAGCTAATGGGGGTGGTTACGTAAATAAAATGAATCGCAATATCAAACGGTAAACAGCCATGACTTAAAATTCTTTTCTAAGGTTAAACAAAAATTAAAACTTACTCATTAACTTGAAGAAGGAGCCAAGTTATCCTGGGAATTCTTGATATCCTTTTATTCTTCTCCGGACGTTTAAAGAAGGTAACTTTTGGGCCACAGTCGTAATATCCTCTACATTTCGGAACAGAACAGCGACACGGCATTTTGTCAGTAAAAAAGAGATCACATGTTGTTCTCACACACACAAATCGTCCAGATTAGCGATTACACAGTACACAACACCAATTTACGTAATAAATACACTCCTGAACAAAAGAATGCACCATAAACAGCGTGCACTGCTAATGTTTACAATCTTTCAGAGGACTCTAAGCCTCTCACCGCCACCATGTCGTGACGTCGTGCGCAGGCTTTCTTCTATAGGGGGTGCTGGCTGAGGACTGTCTTTCTCGTCGGCCACGCTGTAGACGCTGCCTACGTCACGCTCAGCGCCTTCTGTGATTGGCTGGAGACCTGGAGCGCGTTGCGCAGAAGCGGCAGCGGTTCGCCATGCACAAACCGCGCCGCTGACCTGCCGCACCGCGCTGTAGAGGGCGTTCCCGCGACAATCTTGCCGCTGCCGCGGCGTTTACCGCGCGCCAGTCACTAGTGCGAACGTGGCAGCGCTAGCGGCTTAAGGCTAGTCTACACGACGACACTAGACTGCGACACCAGTTTCATGAAATGATTTGCGCGCAATTGGTTTCGTGTACGTCTGTAGACACGGTGTCAATACTATACACTTCAGTTTCGTTGTTTTGTGAGTTCCGTAGTCGCCGTAGAATGAAAGTTGTGGTAGTGTAAGAGTTGTGGCGGAGCTATTGTGTCTCTGTGTGAAGTCACTGCATAAGACTAAACATAAACTGAATAAGAAACGTGTTTGGGTTTGTGACTGGATTAAAAAGAGACGTCATATCGGTTGCTTAGCGACCTTGCTGAAAGAAATTGTAACTGAAGACCGTAGAAGCTATTTTAATTAACTTAGAATGTCACCAGAGCAGTTTACGTTCCTCTTAAACATAGAAATGCAATTAAGAAACAAGATACTGTTATGCGTGAAGCATTGTTACCAGAATTGAAATTACATATTCCACCACGTTTCTTGCGAAGTTGATATTTCTCTCTTCAGTACCTGTGTTTCCAAATCCACAATTGCCATAGTTAGTTTGTATAGGTATTTGGAACTGAATGTATTTTAGTCTGTAATTCACTAATCGTCAAGTCATCAACATTTAATTCACGAATAATTGCTTCAAGAGCACTAACACGCCGCTGCTTATTCCTGAAATTTTCATCATTAAAATCGCACAAACATCGAAAAAAGAAACCGAATTATTTCTTCCGTTCCCCCCTTTGTGCTGTGTGTGTGTGTGTGTGTGTGTGTGTGTGTGTTTTTTTGTATGTGTGTGTGTGTGTGTGTGTGTATACTGGTTATAACCTAACCTAAAACACGCGCAATCAGTTTCGCCAAAGTTGGAAGGAGCCGAAACGGTTTAGTGTCGCCAACGAATTGCGCGAACGCCTGCCGCGCATGCGCGTAAACTAGCCTTTAGCGTTGCGCGGGTCGTGTCCTTGGAAACCGTGCCGCTGCCGCGTGTTTTTCCGCGCGGCAACCTCTAGTTGGGACCGGCCCTTATGCCCGATGCTTCGCATGCGTAGGCTGGTTGGTCTGCAGCAGTTCTTTCTCCCTCTTAACATAAATTTTCGTAGATATAGCTTAAGTACTATCATAATGAAATGTTGTGAAACTACTTGTAGCCGCGGCAGAATGGCTGTCCGTATTGAGGCGCCAAGCGATGCGCGAAGTTCCAAGATGTTTGGAAAACTTCATAAGGAGATACGGAAGCTGCTGAGTGCACTGACATTTTCAACAAGTTTGCTAAAATAGTTCACCATATAGATTCTAGAATGGCTAACAAGATTAAGAAGCGTGCCAGCATTGCGTTAGTACGTGAACGCCTTCGTTTTACCCGCAGACAACTGGATTTTGTTTCCAAAGACTTGCATTTTTTTGCATCTTCAGATTTCAATATGGCTTTCTGCCACGTCATGGGAGTGGGTTGATAGCACTTCTTGGGCCTTTTCCGATTCGGCACAGTGGGATGCTGCCTGTAAACAGTTATCTAAATTCGAGCGACTTTGCACTCAACAGACAATATCTGGTGACGATTTCCGCCGGCGGGTTGTGGTCAATCTTACAGATAAGGAACTGTACAACGCTGCATTTTCCGTTTTTGAAAGAGGTTTAAATTTTGCACCCACCCTAAGGTTGTCCCTATTACGGATTTTATTTGTGCTGTTGCGCAAGCTGTATATCGTATTCCAGAAGATCAGGTGAGGCGTGTTTTACCTAAATGTGACTGACGCGTCAGGTGACATACCATCCACCTCAATTGTCAAAGATGGCATTCTCTTGTTGAACATGGACTCATTCGACTCATAGGGAGAGGGATGCGGTGACATACCATCCACCTCAATTGTCAAAGATGGCATTCTCTTGTTGAACATGGACTCATTCGACTCATAGGGAGAGGGATGCGGAATAACACAAGACTCCAAGTTTAGACATTTATTTGACATGAGTTTTACAGCAATTCCGTAGACTTGGAACCCCTTATTCTTGCAGTTCCACAAGTGACATACTAAAACTGTGTACCTGAACGAAACGGTCTGGCTGTCTCTAAAGAACATTAACGTTGAGAGAATGAATGACATACTGTTGGACACCGTTGTGGTGCGAGACTCGTACTGCAGGAAGCGCTGAGTGAAGATGCTGGCAAAGCGGAAGCCGGTGTTGGCTGACTTCGCGGCAGTGCGGCTCGCCGATCGCTGTGCAGACAGCAGACAGTAGGCCTCAGGGCCCCCGTGGAGGCAGAACCGTGCCGCTCTGCCCGGGATGGCGTGAGATGGCTACGGGCGGCGGACTCGCGTTCTCCGCCGGACGATGACAGGAGGCTGTGCCCCACCCAGGAGATGAACGTAGCGCTCACCGACTGGGTTCCAGGTAAGATGCCATTGTCGCCGCTGCTACGCTTCCATCCTTTGGGAGCTTACTGGTTCCCGTCGGCCCCTGGTCTTCTGGTGTCTAAGACACGACCCTCCGATGACGGCTGCAGCGCCCCGGCGCTTCCGGCGACTGACGTAGGTTCGGTTCGAACTCTGGTCCGTCTTCTGATGACTCTGCCGACCTGTGCTTAGAGAGGTCCATTTATAATCGAAAAGTTGCTGCTAGAACGTTCTGGTTGCTCCGGT
Source organism: Locusta migratoria (assembly GCA_026315105.1). Lineage (NCBI taxonomy): Eukaryota > Metazoa > Arthropoda > Insecta > Orthoptera > Acrididae > Locusta > Locusta migratoria. The sequence goes on from CM048747.1 coordinate 436,229,791, forward strand.
GACCTGCTTGCGTTAGCGTAAAGCACTTTAGTAAGATGATGAAGTCACGCTTTACACGTAGCATGTGTTGTTGCAAGAGTTCCTCTTTCAGGCGTGCACGTGCCTCAGACGAATAACACTCTGGCCACCACTGTTTACAACTGATTTTCGTAAGCGCTGCTGCTGCTAACCCACTGTCCATCTGCTATTAAACTTCACTTGTCCATTCAAGTACAGTTCCCATAGTTATCGCACCTTGAAGTACTGACAGCTACCACCACCTGAAGATGTCGAACAGTTGGGTCGACGAAATATTGTGGGAGATTCACAATGTCATCCGGCGGCAAACCGGCGAACTGTATTTACATTGTTATTTTATTATTAAATATTATGTCCTGATATTCTCTATTAATTCATATTACACTTTTCACTAGTACACTCTATACTCCTCCCCCTGGGGCAAAATTAGTCCCCGAATTTGAACAAAATAAGAACACATGTTAATTCAACAATAGACAAAAGTACAACTCATTTTCCAATGAATACAGGTTACAATACATTAACGTATATGAGTTACAAAGATTACGTACAGGTCCAAGTAATCCATGTTACTCGTATTTGATGTACTGGTATATTTGTACTGTACATTTGATGTTCTCACATTCATACATCTATAACAGTAAAGAATTACGCAGAGCAGGATTGCGCCAAGACAAATTCCTGAAAAACCTTACCTTATTACTGCAAATCTCGTTTCTTGCTGTTGTTTCAAGTTAATCACTTGCTGCATTAGCGTATTAGTGTCTATTCCATCCTGCTGAGATTGTATAAAGAGATTTAATGAATTTGTAATAGATGAGTTTAGTGAATCGTTAAGGTAAGACAGCTGGTAGGAGCTTGGCCAAAATATAATTGAATAACTTTCATTAACAGTAATTTGACCTGTTAAGGAATCTGGTAAATTGAAATCTGGCCCTGTTATAGAGCAAAGAGTTCCGTTTAGTAATAATCCACTACCCGTGAGTTTCATATGCTGCATCGGTTCAGCTTGTCCTTCCCTAAAACATTGAGAAAAAATATCAGTGTTGATGTACCGCATAGATCGAATGAGATTTTACCTCTTGGAAAAAATGTGTTGTAGTCGGTAAAATTTCTCTTTTACATAATGAAGCGTCTGAACCGAAACCAATTGTGCTTCACAGATCTTATCGCCGATCCTTGTTTCCCTGGCTGGACATGTGGTGTCGCACAAGTCTAAAGTGCGCGCCACCTACTTTCGCCGCGCGCCGCCTTGCACGCACGGCGCGGCGTTCTTACGACGTCAGCCACGAGCGCCCTCTGCTACAACTCCGCTCGTGGCCATCACTGAACGACATCGTTCACTTGGGACTGAGATAGGAACCAGCTAACACTTCGGAATCAGATAGGCACCAGTGAAGACTTGGCTTTCGGATAGTCACTAGGCAGGCCTCTAGCTCATCAATGTATCAGCATTCTGTAGTACTGAACTATGTAAAAGTTAAGTATTACTAAGTCTCTGTGAAATATATATCTCGTTCTAATTTACCCTAGTGTCCCACTGGCTGGTCACCTCCTACCTGCACAAGCGTGCATCCTTTATTCCTGTGTCGGTCTCTCTACTCGGCCACCGACACCTACGACGAGGCTGGGACACAAAAGCGGCGACGAGGCTGGGACATAAAAGGACAAATCATGATTTCTTCACAAAAGCAGTTGCCTAGGTCTACGATGCTCATTACTGTGCTTGCGTTTGTTTTCTCTGAAACTATGGATACGCCGTTTGCTTTATATCGTACGAATTTATTCAATGTATTCCATTTTACTGGGAACGTGTGTACAGTGTATACATTATATAATCCTAGCCTATCAGTTACTGGTACTGTTATTCGCATCCTCAGGTCCAATCCAACTGACTGTACTGATACTTGGACTAATCTATAATATTGAGGCAAGTATTCTTCTGGAGGAAATCTTAATTGTAGCATTTGAGTCAGTTGCTTACTAACTTTAAGTAATAAAGAAATGAATGTTCTAGGCGGCAATAGCATAGTTGTAACGTGAACCTGCGTCGCGTGCTGTATGGCTTCCATTAATTCCTCTGTAGCTAATCTGGCTTCGAATAATTGGTCTGAAAGAAATCGTAACGTCTTACCCAGTGAAATTTCTTTATCCACCATATCCAGGCGTGTATGAACTATCCGCAGATCATTATTAACCGTGGTAGCTGTTGCCAATAAATATTGTTTAATACTTGCGTTACATTCCTTATTAGCCTCGTATTATTTAGGATGTTCTGCTCTAATCTCCTGATCCTTGTACTATGCCAATCCTACATGGTTTGTACTACATCCATTGTGTCTTTAACTACCTGTAATGTACCATTTAGCTGCATAATATCGTCATTATCTGCTGTACCGAAGACCGTTTTCAATAATTTCCCGCCTGCGTCAATCCACCCGCGTTTAATTCTTACTGTTGATCGGTGCAATTTGTCTTTCACTTGCTGAAAAGAAAATTCCAGTGTTCTTATTTCTCCTGTTACTTCCTGAAGCTCCTTTCTGCTACTAGTTCTATTTCTTAATGTAATAAACTCTTCCTCTAACTTCCTAAATTAATTCCTCAATAACCATAAACTATAATCCAACACAATATCCCATTTATGATTGGTTAACACAATTTGTCCTTGTTTCGCAAACAACACACCAATATCCAACTGATGCACTTGTAATCCTAAACAATAACTAATATATGCTGTGTACAGCAGTAATCCTACTGTGCTCCTCTCCATTTCATGAGCATTATCAGTCCACCTGAAAAAGAATAGAAAAAAAACGTGTTGACTACTTATTAAAACAATATACAACCTTATTAAAATCATTACCAGAACTATCATTGTATACTACCTTCGTTGCCTCAGATTATACCGGTCTGATCGTGGTACAACTACTGCCGTATCATCACGCTTTCCCTTTGACTGCTTCTTACTCCGTGTTTTATCTGGTACCATCGGCGGTGTTGGTACGTCGATCACTCCCTTAAACGGTTCAATTCTACTAGCACGCACTATCGTCGTACGCGTTGGGAGCTGTAGTTTCACGTTTACTGGCGATGTAATCTCTACTACCTGATATGACCCCGTATAATTTGATACCAGCTTCTTTGTTTTTCCCTTCCCTACATAAGGGGTTGACAACATGACGTACTGATCTATCCTAAAATCTGGGTATTTTGCATGTTTATTGCCAATCCTTTCCTGTCGCTCCAGCGCTTTTGTGTTTGCCTTATGTACTTTCTTCTATACCTCCCCTCATCATTTTTGCAAAATCCTTTTCGCCGGCCGCGGTGGCCGAGGGGATTGAGGCGCTCCAGTCACGGTCTGCACGGCCACTCCGGTCGGGGGTTCGAATCCCCCCTCGGGCATGGATATTTGTGTCGCCTTTAGTCTTAGCTGGTTCATAAGTAGTTTGTAAGCTTAGGGACAGATGACTCCGTAGTTAAGTCCCATAATTTCTACAAACATTTGAACATTTTGAAGATCCTTTATCGTTTTTCCCGATTTCCCTTGTTTCCGCTGAAGAACGTCGAACGGTGATGCGATCTTCCTACCGTACACTACCTCGTAAGGAGATAGACCTGTTGATTTGTGCACTTTGGAGTTGTAACCCACGATTAACGTTCCTAAATATTGGTCCCAGTTGTTATGCTGTTCATTGATATAGTAACTTAACATGTTCCCAATGGTTCTGTGCACTCTCTCCGTTCTGACATTCGCCTGTGGATGAAGTGTAGTAGTCCGCAGTTTATAATTTTCAATAATTGGCAATGTTGTTTTAAGACTTCTGACATGAGATTCGCACCTTGGTCCGTAATTATGGACTCTGGTACTCCAAATTTCAGAATCCAGTTATTCGCCAGCGCTTGCGTGACTGTACTAGCCTGTTGGCAAACTAAATATCACGAGGTAACGTGAAAAATGGTCTATTATTGTCAATACATACCTATTACCCGCTGGCGTCTTATGAAATGGACCACATATATATCTAAACCGCATATTTGGAATGGTGTCAATGCCTCTGGGAGTCTCTGCAACGGAATCTTCTGTCAGCCCATATCGGTTCGTCGTGCACATTCCACACAGTCTTGCACGTATTGCCTCACATCCTGCTTCCTTGAAGGCCGCCAAAATCGTTCTGCCACCCGCCTATCTGTTGTCCTTTGACCCCCATGTCCGGATAGCATGTGGTCGTGTGTCTCCCATAAAACTTCGCGTCTCAAGTGTTTAGGAACCACTATTCTTGGTCCCAGCCGTGTTTTAGGGCATAACACTTCGTCCTCAAAACAGAACTGTCTCTGAGCAACATATTTTTTACATTCCGAATCATTGGTTTGTGCCTTCCGCCATTCTTCCATTGTTTGACCTATTGCTTCCATAACCGCGACTTTTCTGCTCAATCCATAGGCGTTGGTATGTTTCTTCCCAGGCTTATGCACTACCTCAAAATCCATTTCCGACAAACAAAGGGACCAACGATTCAAATGTTCAAATGTTTGTTAAGCTTATGGGACTTACCTACGGGGTCATCAGTCCCTAAACTTACAAACTACTTATCAACTACCTTATACTACAGACGGCACAAATATCCATGACGAAGGGGGGATTCGAACCGCCGACCGTAGTGGCCGTGCAGCCCGTGACTGGAGCACCTCAGTCTCCTCGGCCACCGCGGCCGGCGCCAACGAATCAATCTACTAGATGGGTCTCATAAACCTAATAACCATTTTAGCGCTGCGTGGTCCGTAACCACTTTAAATTTTCTGCCGTACAAATAGCACCTGAAATATATGATTTCATAGATTACACTCAGTAGCTCTTTCTCAATTGTTGAGTAGTTTTTTTTTCTGCTGGTGTTAATTGTCTGGATGCATAGGCTGTAGCTCGTTCCACCCCATCAGTCACTTGTGACAACATTACCCCCACTGAATGCCCGCTTGCATCGCAGGATAAAATAAATTCTTTGGTATAATCGGCCAAAACTGGACTGGATATTAATTTTTGTTTTAACGTGTCAAATGCTGCTTGGCATTCTTCAATCCATTGAAATTTTGCTCCTTTTTTCAATAGCCGTGTTAAAGGCCTGGCGATCTCTGCAAAATCTTTTATGTACTTTCTGTAATACGAGATGAGTCCAAGAAAGCCTGCAAATCTTTCATCCATCGGGTAACCGGAAATTTTTTTACTGCTGATATCAATCGAGAATCCGTTTTCACACCGTCTGCACTAATTACATGCCCCAAATACGTGACCTCCGACAAAGCTGAATTAAATTTTTCCAAGTTGATCGTAAGGTTAGCGTCTTTTAGCCTCTGAAACACTTTACATAACCGACTTGCGTGTTCTTCAATACTTTTCGAAAAGAAAAAAAAAAGAAAAAAACAATAATATCTAAGTATACGCAACAGTCTCGTGTCTTTAGACCTCTTAGAACCCCTCTAATAGCCTTTGAAAGTGCTAGGCGCATGTTCAACCCGAATGGCATTCTAACACACTACCAATGTCCCCCTGGCGTAGAAAACGCAGTCTTATGTTTGTCCTCTGGCGCAACTTCAATCTGATGATAGCCAGATTTGAGGTTGATCGTGGAGAAGTACCTACTGTTCCCCAGGCTATCCAAAATGACTGTTATATTCGGTAACGGGTACACGTCGGACGTTGTTTATTGAGATGTCTATAGTCACAACAGAACCTGTATTGCTTCATGCCGTCGACTGATTTCTTGGACACGATGACCACGTTGGCACTATATGGTGAATCGGATTGTTTGATTATCCCGTCCTTAAGTTGATATTCTATAAACTGTTCTAATATCGGTTGTAAGTGCTGCGATACTCTGTATGGCTTTCTATACACTGGAGGGTTATTACCCGTGGGAATCCTATGTTCCGTAATTTTTGTAGCTGGTAAGGGTCCTTGCGCATTAAACAGTTTCTGAAACTCGTCTAATACACCCTCTATTGCCATTCGATCACTTCCCTTCAGATGTGACACTTTCTGACGCAGTACGTTTTATAGGCTGCCGGCCTTGCTTTATTACATTCCTCTGTCCATATGAAATCATATTCTTCGAAACTACTTATCGTTGCCAGCAACATCCCCTTTCTCAACTCTTTATCCTCTGCTCCAAATTTATCAAGTAATACTGGTATTCTCTTTGACCTATTTCCTCTATACAAACCGCCGGCCGCGGTGGCCGAGGTGACTGAGGCGCTCCAGTCACGTCAGCACGGCCACTACGGTCGGGGGTTCGAATCCCCCCTCGGGCATGGATATTTGTGCCGTCCTAGTTCGTAAGTAGTTCATAAGTAGTTTGTAAGTTTAGGGACTGATGACCCCGTAGTTAAGTCCCATAAGCTTCACAAACATTTGAACATTTTCTCTATACAAACCATACTTCTTCGTACACAAAAATGCACATCGTCTAGTTCACTGTTGGCCTCCAAAGGCTCTACCAAACACGCAGTATCCGCCGGTAAGTCAGTCTCGATGTCAAGCCACAGGACCTTCCCTGCACCTGACGAAACTCTATCGCGAGAATCCACTCTCAAAGGCTTTGCACGCAGTTTACTTGATTCTACCAACCGGTTAGGTGAATCTTGCGGCAGTGGGCCCTTCGCAGCAGTATCCCTAGTTGGAGTAAGTCCCCACTAAGTTCCACTAATTCGATTTTGCCGCGATGTGTATTCAGGAAGTCTATTCCTAGAATCACATCGTATCCCTCACTTACTTCAGATACTACTTCCATATCTTCAGTAAATTGCTCACCATTAACCATAAAATCCACTAGTGTATGTCCCAAAAAAAGTACTGTTTTACCTCCTACCCCGCTCAACCTGTATCTCGGAGGTTCTAACGCTTTCCCTTGTATGCACCTATTGGCTATTACCGATACATTCGCTCCCGTATCTACTATGAATTTTACACTGAGTTTGCCAATTGCTCCTAGCAGCCAGCAATCCGCCTTTGCCAGCGTCATTATGGCATGAAGTCTTACTGGGAGCCCGGGCCATGTCTCCACCATATCCTTTCTTCCAGGAGTGCTAGTCTTGCATATTTCGCAGGATAGCTTCTGTGAAGTTTGGAAAGTAGGAGGCGAGGTACTGGCGGAAGTAAAGTTATGAGGCGGCATCGTGTGTCGTGTCTGGATAGCTCAGTCGGTAGAGCGCTTGCCCGCGGAAGGCAGAGGTCCCAGGTTCGAGTCCCGGTTCCGGCAAAGAGTTTTAATCTGCCAGGAAGTTTCATATCATCGCACACTCCGCTGCAGAGTGAAAGTTTCATTCTGGCAACTAAAAATTGGTTAACGGTTTGTTTTGAACGTTTATCGGATGACGACGATGTCCATTTAGTGAAGAGGTGGACAATCTAATGTGAATACCTAGTACAGGCACAAAATTTATTTATTACCGCGGAAATGGCCCAACATTACTTTGAGAACAGCTGCAGCTCTTCGACGAACAGATTCGTAGTCTTTATAATTTCCAACAGAATGTTATCCATTCTGATACGGAAACATCCGCTAATTCCATCGGAGCTGGAAATTTGATCCTCATTCTCTGCTCCAAAACTCCCCACAACTGTTGAGTCAGTTTTGGAGTTGGCGATTTTCCTGTTCATGAGAGATGTTTGTTTTCTGATATTGTACATAGCAAGCCACAACCTTTCTGGCCGTGTGTGTACGTGGATTATCATTTTGGAATATAACAGCTTTTGTTTGCAATGCGTAGGTCATATTAAGCTCTTTGTTATCGAGGAAGGTAAGATATTCATTCACATCCGTCCAGTGAGGGTAACGATAGAACAGTTCAATTATACTATCTAGGTGACCGAAACGTAACGCAACCTCCCCCATGCTTCACTGTAGGAAGTAGGCATGCCGTATCGTTATTCTACTAACTATAGCACACACTTCCAGCCATCAAGTATCCAGGTTTCGTGCTGTTGATACCACTTTCTTCGCATCTTTGCGTTATTGTTAGCAATTGCAGCTCTTCCATTAATGTTAAACTCCTGTCGTACTGTCCTTATCTAAACAGTACTATTAAAGTGAATATTGAGTTTTGCAGTTCCTCTTCCCGAGGTACTTTATGTTGTCTGACCAATGTCGTTCTTAATGCTCATCGGTCATTGTAAATTTAGGTTTCGGCTACTATTTCTCTTTGCCAATGTTTTGCAAATGAGTTGTGTACGCTGACATTATACTGGATATTGTCAGTAGTGAAACGTTTAACAGAGGAACCGTTTTCGTCACCGTCACTACACACCATCGAATTGGCCACTGTTTGATGTTCAAATTATTTTATCCACCCCCTGTACATTCGATTGATTTTTGATTCTCTGCTTCTGGACACTAATTTTCTGTTGTCGTTCCCATGCGGATATGAGTCATTAGCAGCTAGCATTTTTCCTGTTATCATAGTTAACACTTTAACTGAGTCTTACCAACGTATGAACTGGCGACCTCGCACTAAAACGGGGATTTCTTGTTAAATTGTATGTACACAATGTCTGGAGTAATTTCAATGAAATAAACAGCGTAAGTTGTGTTGGGGAGAGAACCACGAATGTCTGTATGCCTCTCTAGGAGCCCTAGTTTCTCTTACATCTTCTTTGTAATCTTAACGCGAAATGTAAGTTCGCGGCAGTAGAGACGGTTTGCAGTAAGCTTCAAATTACGACCGTCTAAATTTCTTGACTTTATAGACAAAAAGTCGCTTTTGCTCCAGCGAACCCCGTTTTTCTCGAAGCATCTCTGTAACACTCATGCATTGATACAAGTAATAAAGCTAGCAGCTCACTGCTTAGTTGCTTCTATGCCTGCCTTTAAAAACAATCTGGTGAGGATCCCAAACACGGGTCCAAAAGTGTTTTATATGTGGTCTCCTTTACATACGAACCACATCATCTTATGCCATCCGCCTTCTGCACGACTGTTCTTATATTGTGGTTCCGTTTCATTCCGTTTCATATCGCAACTTTACGCTAAGATATTTAACCGACACGACTATGTCAACCAGAAAACTACGAATGCTATTTCCGAACATTATCCGATTTTTTTTCTACACATGTGCATCACCTTACATTTTTCTTCATTTAGAACTATCTGCCATTCCTCACACCAACTAGTGATTTCAGGCATGCCTCAAGGGAGTGTTATAGTCCGTTATCTTTCACGATTTACGGTACATATAAATGACCTCGTAGATGTGTTCAAATGTTTGTAAAGCTTAAGGGACTTAACTACGGGATCATCAGTCCCTAAACTTACGAACTACTTACGAACTACCTTATACTAAGGACGGCACAAATATCCATGCCCGAGGGGGTTTGGAACCCCCGACCGTAGTGGCCATGCAGACCGTGACTGGAGCGCCTCAGTCCCCTTGGCCACCGCGGCCGGCGGGTCATCAGTCCCTAACGTTACAAACTACTTATGAACTAACTAATACTAAGGACGGCACAAATATCCATGCCCGAGAGGGGATTCGAACGTCCGACCGTAGTGACCGTGCAGACCGTGACTGGCGCGCCGCACCCCGCTCGGCCACTTCGGCCGGCACCTCGTAGATAACATCGGATGTTCCATGATGCTGTTTGTGGATGCTGCCGTGGTATATCGAGAAGTCGCATCACGAGAGAACGGCAGCGAAATGCAGCAAGATCTGTATCGAATCGGCGTATGAGCAGGGAATGGCAACTGAACCTCGACATAAACAAATCCTGCATGTACACAGAAAGAGACACCCTTTATTGTATAACTACGCAACAGCAGAACAAACACTGGAGACAGTTACTTCCATGAAATATCTGGGAGTAGACATAAGGAGTGGTTTGAAATGGAACGATCACGTAAAATTAATTGGGAGTAAGCCAGATTCCAGACTCAGATATATTGGAAGAAACCTCACGCACTGCAGTCATTCAAAAACTGAAGCCGGTGACAAAACACTCGTTGATCCGACACTTTAGTGTTGTTCATCAGTACAGGATACGTACCGAGTAGGGTTGATGGAAAAAATAAACAAAATGCAACGGAGAGCAGCAAGTTTCGTTGCAGGCTCATTTAGTAAGCACGGTAGCGTCACTCCGGTGGCAGACACTACAAGATTTGTTTATCGCGGTATGGTCTTATGTAAAATTTTCGAAAGCATACCAATCAAACAACATATTGCTGCGTCGACGAATATCTCTGAAAATACCACTAAGCATAAAATGAGAGAAATTAGAGCCAACACGGAGGCATACTGAACACAGTTATTCAGCGAATCATACGGGACTCGAATAGGAGCAGAAAATGAGAATGGTACCTTAGTGAAATTACCCTCGGGCAGACATAGTGAGGTGGCTAGCAGAGTATGGATGTAGACTTCTCTAAGTAATCCTGGCGCCTACTACATTCATTTACTGACGACACTCTTCTGTGTACTACACCACAGATCACAGCATCATTAGCAAATAGCTGCAGATTGCTACTCACTCTGCCAGTCAGATCATTTATGTAGACAGAAAATAATAACGGTCCTATCACACTTTGCAGAACGACATATTGACCATAGCTGTTTATTTTTTCTCAATGCTACCGGTTTCGGTCATTTACCATTATCAAGCGTTAGCAGAGATTAGCTAATTGCTTAACATGTCGTTATACAAGAATTCAAAATTATAACATAAGTATTTGCTGTCATTGCTCTAGTCATTGATAGTATGACAGTGGCTGACTGTTACAGCCAACTAGAGCAATGACAGCAAATACTTACGTTATAATTTTGAATTCTTGTAGAACGACGTTAAGCAATTAGCTAATCTCTGCTAACGCTTGATAATGGTAAATGACCGAAACCGGTAGCACTGAGAAAAAATAAACAGCTATGGTGAATATGTCGTTCTGCAATTATCTCAAAGCTGTTATGCCCCATCTGTTCAACATTCTCAACCTATTCCCTGGGACACACCTGATGATATGTTTGTCTCCGATGAACTAACGCTCCACACTGGTGGGGCCATGTCGAAAATGTTATAAATGTGACCGAAACTCTGGAATTCGAGGTGCTGGGGCTCTTATTGCGAATCAGAAGCCAAAATTAAAAAACAGAGGATGAGATAGGGCGAATCGCTTTTATAAAGCGTATTAAATTTGAGTGTAACCCTGGATTTGGGGATTTTCGAAATCGCTGATTACAAACCAGAAGTCAAAATTTGGAGAAGAAAATGACGAATGAGGTATTGTGAAACATTTTTATTGAGGCCTCCATTCCAATAATAAGAGTGACCACGTTGATTCCACATACAAGAAAATTTCCTTCCTCGTAATAGATGTCTTTGGTTTTATCCAGAGGTGCTTTGAAAAAAAACACAGAATAGTAACGTTAATAGGACTATCACCTTCTTCAATTTGATGTAAAGAATATAACACAAAAGTTACGAAAAACTGCAAACAGAGCGTACATCTAATAATCTATATAGGAGATCAATTAGTGGAAGATGGAAATAAAGAATGTAGGAATTATTAATCCAAACTTCAAGAAAAGGATATGCGCAGAGAGGAAAGAGAGGAGACGCAAAGACGAAAAATTGAAAAAAAAAAATACAAAAACAACTTCGGAATGGATGACAGGACCAATTAACGCATCAAAATCACAAAGAAATGAGTGTGACAAGAATGAATTTCCATGCATTTACCTTCAATCAGTTCATAATCATTCTGAAATTGGTTTGTTTCATACACATTCTTGGAAAGATTCGCCAGGATGAGATCCTTGTCCACGAAATGAGTGACTGACAGACAACACATAGCCTAAACGGCAGGAGGAATCTACATGTTATCGAAGAACCATATTTAATATTTTTGTGTCACGTGCACATATTTCTTTAAAAAATGTTTAAATTTTAGTAAATCTAAGGGACTGTGGTTATCAGTCCCTAGGCTTACAAACTACTTATGCTAAGAACAACATGGCCAAGGGAGGACTCGAACCGCCGACGGCGAGCAAGAGCGCGCTCCGCAGCAAGGCGTCTTAGAGCGCTCGTCTTTGTATGTTTGTTCGTCTTTTATGCGCTGCCGTACCTTTCATCCGTTTGCGATTACGTTTTGTAAACATATTGCTTGCACTTTCGCGAAGATTATAGGCATAATTATATCACTGTAAGGCACATAATTCAGAAGATAAGACATCATGAACTCAGTTATGAGTGAAAACACTCCATTACGAATGATGTTTAAATTTATTACTGCTTGGCTATTAAATATTTTGCAAACAGTAGCCATTTATGCCAGAGAATGAACCAACAAAATTATTTCATCGTGTGACCTATAGGTTAGGAGACATGACCTCGTAAACACTGAGACATATGGGAAACTGCCGCTACGCCGCATCATGTTTGTTCCTATTTTATGCGCTGCTGTACCGTTCATCTGACAGCGATGAAGCTTTGCACACTTCATGTTGAAAACCAGGGGAATGTTACTGCCTAAGTAAAATTTTGTATGGTGAATGGCGGAGGATACCTTGCCATAAATGTAGATACCACTTTTTCCGATAACCATGAAAGTTAACAGAGTTATATTTCACATATGGAGCAGGCAATGGAATGAGGAGATTGAGAGAGAGAGAGAGAGAGAGAGAGAGAGAGAGAGAGGGAGAGAGAGAGAGAGAGAGAGAGAGAGAGAAAGAGAAAGAGAAAGAGAGATATTAGATTAGATGAGATTAGATTAAATTAATACTTGTTCCATAGATCATATATACGACATTTCGTAACGATGTGGAACGTGTCACTTTAGTAAATGTTGTCTACACTTGACAATCAATATTTTAAGGATTTTTATTACATTTGTTGTTGTTTATTTATTTATTTTTAAGTTTTATCTAAAAATTCATCTACATTGTAGAAGGAGTTGCCATTCAGAATTTTCTTTAATTTCTTTTTAGTACTAGTTGGCTATCTGTCTGACATTTGATGCTACTTGGTAAGTGACCAAAGACTTTCGTGACAGCATAATACACCCCTTTATGAGCCAAAGTTAGATTTAACCTTGAATAGTGAATATCATCCTTTCTCCTAGTGTTGTAGCTATGCACACTATTACTTTTGAATTGGGCTGGATTGTTAATAACAAATTTCATGAGTGAATATATATATTGTGAAGCTACAGTGAAGATCCCTAGATCCCTAAATAAATGTCTTCAGGATGATCTTGGGTGGGCTCCATCAATTATTCTGATTACACGCTTTTGTGCAATGAATACTTTTTTACAGATCCCATATGAAAGCAGTGAATGAAAATAGGCGTAGTAAGCTAATTTTCTAAGATGTATATCACGACGTAGCCACGAGGAACTGATAGAGAAAGGGGAAATGGGCAGAAAGTGAGATAGGAGTTGAATAGAGAGAGCGAAGATAAGGGGATAATCAGGACAGGAGAGAAGGGAAAGGGACAACAGAGAAGGAAAGAGAAGGTGGACAGAAAGGAAGAGGAGAGATGAACTAAATTAAGACTGGGATAAATAAGTACCTGGGCGACGCAGTGTTTTCAATAAATATTGCATAAAAATTATAATCGAATGCTGTCACATCAAGTTTGCAGCTGATTTTTGTATTTGATTTGAATAAATATCTAAGCAAACAAATTCCTTAGATTTAAGGGCCGCAGGGATTATGATTTCTTTGTCTTTCTCTCAGGACTTCTCACAAAGCGACGAATAAAAATACCATTTTTTTCGTTAATGACTTACCGTATCCAGTCGGAATCATTGCTAACGACAAGTTAAATTGTGCTTACATTCTAGAGGAAAATCGGTTTTGCGGAATCGAAATCCGTTAACTTTACGTGCGTCCACGAACATTTGAACTCCGTGTTGCGTTTGACGTGGCACGAGTAAATAATTCGGCAGGACGGATGTTTATTAAGGGAATGAGTTCCGGAGCCAGGTAGGCACGACTCTCCTTTGTTTACGATCATAATACATACCTGGTGTGCCTCTAAAACTAATCCAACCAGTAAAAGTTAAGACGTTACTGTCATATCGCATCATTGCCCCGCCTAATCGATTTTGCCAATTTCTCTTACCTTGCTCATGTTTTCTCACTTGTATTAGTAATGTGTGATATCTTTAATATAAGTTGATTTAACTTGAGCATTATCATGTGGTTTCATGGCCGACTGGCGAGGGCAAAGAAGTAGAAGCAGAGATGGCGAGTTTGTGTTTTCTTATATTTTATTCCCTTTTCTTTTTATTCATGTCATACTCCCATGTTTCCCATCACAGCGTGAGCGAAGGAGTAGTTGAGCATAGTTGAACCGGGTAGGGGTACTTTAGCATGATGGTAGCGGTAGTTTGTGAATTTTTCGCTTTTTGTGTAGGCAGCTAGTGGTGCAAAGAGTTTAGCAAGCTTTGCTGTTGGTCGATGGTAGGCAAGTGGAATCGCGAACGAGTAAAAGGAAGGTGCCCAGTTGACTGTACCTTTCTCCGCCAATCAGGGCGCGTTTTCTTGGCGTGGTTCGAATTGGCGGACGGTTGAGGTAGAGGGGAGCCTTCTTTAAAGGAGTTGGAAGGAGACCATCGAGATGTACGGACGCTGGTGCTGCTTGGTGAACAAAATTCTCCAGAATGTGGTAAGAAACGCGGCACAAGAGATAATTAAACTCATAAGCGGGGAAGTGGAATTTGATTTATTAAAATGTCTTTAGGTAAATTTAGGTCTGAGTTTTCGGATTTCTGAGTGAATAGTATTTGTATTTCATTGTGTTGAGCTGGTGGCCCCATTTTCTTCATACTTGTTTGGTGGTTATGCACTACAATTGCTTCCGAATGTTCTTTACAAGTGTGCGACAATTACAAGTAACTATTCAGTTGTTAAAGGTGAGAATATCGGACCATATTTTTTAAGTAATCGTAAATTTTGTTCTGTATATTGCGTCCACAAGCCAACTTACTGTTCGACCAGCAGGATTGGTTTGAGTATTATATGTATAGAGCTTTGCGCTAATCATGCAGTAAGTGATTTGCATGTTTTATTTCCGTTTGTGTGCAGATTTCCTACCCCCCCTCCTCACCCACCATGTGTGACATTGAATAGTGTACAGGAGGGTACGTCACAAAGTCCTTCGAAAAAAAAAATCGAAATTGCCCAGCTTTTCGGGATTTCAGACCAGTGCGCGCCGTCTAGATTTGTTAACTAAACACGGTATTGCAAAACCCCCGAAGGGTGAAAATGTTCTTTAAATAGACTGATGTAGAATACATCACATTTTTTAATAAATATAAGTCGGGCGTTTCTTCTTCGGGTGTCCTCCTCAGAAAATACGGATTTCACTAGCCCAAGCCGGCTCCGGTATTCGGCCCTAAGCTGGACGAGTGTGAGCACAGCGCGCCAAAACGTGGGGGCACCATTGTGGCCGGCTTCCGCACTCCCGCAAGGAGACGCCGGATCCCGGATTTCGGAGGACGTCTCAGTTCATGGCCGCCTGGCCGACCAATCTCAGCCGTAAAGGAAATTGCGTTTCTGGCTGTAAAAAGCTATACGCGTGCTCCCCTTCATAAAACGTGCCGTGAAAATGTTATGGCTGCGAAAATGTCTCATATCTGTCGCGCGCCCTTCGCGCGCCCTTATTTCTGTATTCCGGGCCCGGCGCCCTTCCAGGAGCACACAGGGGCGGTCGGCGCGGTCCACGCGTCCCTACATTGTTTTTGCCCACGCGGGCGCCGGCGCGTCGCCGGGACCGAAATGCGATTTATTCCGCCCCGGGAGGTCCTCACCGGAAGAGCGGAAACGGCACCCCGATACAATTTCCGTTCACCCTCCGACGTTTCACAATCACAATACAGCTAAAAACCTGTGATCTCATCATCACTTTCAACACTTTCCGCACTCACCCCGCTAACATGGGTTCCCAAAACCGGATTTCGTAAACCGATTTTCCAAAACCTCTATGGTTGGTCATGTAAACATTCCAAAATAGATTCTGGAAATCCACTTCTGTAAAGCGGTTTTCTAGTTCCATAATCGATTTCCGTGCCCATGTAAACACAACCGTTTTTGAAGTGTTCTTGGCTTGTCAGATTGAGTTTTCTTATAAAGCAACTGGTTGGTAAAGGATGGGGCCCCTCCACGCCCACACCAACGTGGTGACCATCACAAAAGTTCTACTGTCACCTCCGTATTTAGGTTAGTCTGCTAAGGTGGATCACGGGATGTGGGGACCGCGATGTTATCCGTACGTGTGGGCACGATCACCCATTAATACGGTGCATCTGGAGATAGAATTGGTCGAAAGGTATGCGAAGGGTATGTAAGGGCAGAGGAAAAAAAGTGCCAAGGCAAGAGCCAAGGGAAAAAACCTCTGCGACAGTGGGGTAGGTATGAAGGGCAGTAGCGGTATGCTATCTGCGACAGATCATGCAAGGATTGGTAATGTTAGTAATGGGTTTTTTTTTTTTCAGTACCGTTAACTATGCTAGGTTCGTCATAAAGAATCAGTCCGTTTGATGCGAGGTTCTGCTGCAGCTGATCTCCTGGGTTGGCTGCGGCAGATTACCCGTTAACATCGGCTGTGGCATAATACCTGTAACATAACCAAGTTTGTCATGGTAGTTAGGCAGTTCGGTCATAGAACTGGCTAAGTGTGCGGGACTGTTTAGGTTTGTTTGTGTTTAGTGCGCTGAATATGGTTTCCCTGCTTTGCCTGTAGGTCGGCTGTGGGCTCAGCTGGCATTGCCAGTCAGATTGCTGTTCTGCAGGGGTTTGCCATGTTCATCGTGTTTGCGAGTTCGTGTTCCCTACGACCGTAGGTGGTTAGTCTCTGAGGAGAAGTGTTTTGGGGCGTTTATGTTTCCACATATGGTTATGATCGTAGTTCCCCAAGCGTAGGATGAAGGGGTTGTTCGAGTGTCTCGAGTTCCTGTACAGTCGTGTGGCGAGTTTCTTGAATACCACCGAGAGGCGCTCCAGGCGGTATTTATTGTGAAGGTCCATGGTGCGTGTGTATCGTGGAGCGTTGCTGATGATGCGTAGAGCAACTAGTTGCTGCATTTCATTAATTTATAATCTGAACAGTTGCTAAAATGGATAAAATACTTGTGTTTTCTTGTTAAGAATTTTCGGCATATATGGACAGATTGACATTATCTACCGTGAAATAAAAGTATAAATATTAGAGTGAGCATGAATCTGTGTACTTAAATAAGAAAAAATAGCTATAGTTATGACTAAATCAGAAAATGAATCAGCCGGCCGCGGTGGCCGAGGGGACTGAGGCGCTCCCGTCACGGTCTGCACGGCCACTATGGTCGGGGGTTTCGAATCCCCCTTAGGATAAGCTAGTTCATAAGTAGTTTGTAAGTTTAGGGACTGATGACCCCGTAGTTAAGTCCCTTAAGCTTAAGAAACATTTGAACATTTTTTATAAAATGAATCAGCTGTTTTTCGGCCGCCATATTAAGTGGTTGTGAGATGTAAACACGACAGTGAATAACTGTTTACGAAATTCGCTTTTTGTCTTCCTTAAAATGTGTTTCATGTACACGTAGTGACTGGGACATTGACACAGTAATTATCCCTGCAGAATGACACTTTTTAACCAATTTTCCTTTTTTAAAACGAAATGGCTTATGAAATGCTGATGTAGGCTTATACTGAAGAGCCAAAGAAACTGGTAGACCTGACTAATACCCGTGTAGAACTCCAGCGAGTAAGCAGGAGTCCAGCAACACGACGTGGCAAGGACAAGACTAATATCTGAAGTAGTGCTAAATAAACGATTTGGGAAAAAATTTAAGCAGCTCCCTTTAGGTTGTTTGCAGATGACGCTGTCATTTATAGTCTAGTAAAATGATCTGAAGATCAAAATTAATTGCAGAACGATGTAAATAAGATATCAGTATGGTGTGAAAACTGGCAATTGAATCTAAATGATGAGTACGAAAATATATCCGTTAAACTTCGTTTACAAAATAAATCAGTCAAAAGTGAAAGCCGTAAATTCCACAAAATACCTAGGAATTACTATTACTTCAGACTTAAACTGGAAAGAAAAGAGACTGCGTTTTATTGGCAGAACACTTAAAAGTTGCAACAGAAGTACTAAAGGAACTGCAAACACTACGCTTGTCCGTTCTCTCTTCGAGTATTGCTGCCCAGTGTGGGGCCATTTATCAAGTGGGTTTGACGGAGGACAACGAAAGAATCCAAAGAAGGGCAGCTAGTTTTGTCACGTTACAGGGGAGACAGCGTTACGAAAATGATATAGGATCTGGGATGGGAATCATTGCAACAACGGCGCTTATCGCTGCGGGGTGGGCTACTTACGAAACTCCAAACGCCAACATTCTCCTCCGAATGCGAAAAATATTGTTGATTTTGTATCCCATCCTCGTCGCCACTTTTGTGTCTCGTTTTCCCCCGGTTGTCGTAGGTGTCGGTGGCCGAGTAGACAGAGACCGACACAGGAATAAAGGATGCACGCGTGTACAGGTACGGAGTGACCAGCCAGTGGGACAGAAACTAGAAACACTAGGCTCAATTAGAACAAGATATATATTTTGTGGAGTCTTGGTAATACTTAACTTTTACATAGTTCTTGACTGCAGAATGCTGATACATAGTTTAGATAGAGGCCTGCTTCTGGGGATTCCTAGTGCCTATCCGATAGCCAACTGGTGCCTATCTGATACCCAGGTGTTAACTGGTGCCTATCTCAGTCCCAAGTGGCCGATGCAGCAGTCGTGGCCACGAGCGGAGTTGCAGCAGAGGGCGCTCGTGGCTGACGTCGTAAGAAAGCCGCGCCGTGCGTGCATGGCGGCACGCGGCGAAAGTACGTGGCGCGCACTTCACACTTGTGGGTCACCACAGTTGCCTTGCCCTTACATAGGTAGAAATGATCATCAGAATAAAATACAAGAAATCAGAGCTCAAACAGAGAGATTCAGGTGTTCTTTCTTCCCGCGTGCTATTCGAGAATGGAATGGTAGATGAGTAGTATGAAGGTGGTTCGATGAACCGTCTACGAGGCACTTAAATGTGATTTGCAGAGTATCCCATGTAGATGTAAGAGGCAAGGCTGTCCAAAAATCCGTTAAATCCGTAGAACAGTATATTCCAAGGTATCTCACATATACTGAGAAATGTGCATGTCTGGTGAGTTTGGTCGCTAGCCGAGACACTCTGCACCAGTTATCAGCGAGTGGGGTGTTGCGTTGTCCAGCTGGAAATGCCCAAATCCGTCGGAATGCACAATGGACATGGAATGGATACAGGTGATCAGCCAGGATGCATACACACTTGTC
Organism: Locusta migratoria; assembly: GCA_026315105.1. Lineage (NCBI taxonomy): Eukaryota > Metazoa > Arthropoda > Insecta > Orthoptera > Acrididae > Locusta > Locusta migratoria. The sequence continues at coordinate 436,249,123 of CM048747.1, forward strand.
ACCTGTCAGTCGTATACAGGCGTATCAGGTGCCCTGTATCACTCCAAATGTACACGCCCCAGACCAAGCCCCCGCAGCACGAACAGTCCCCTGCTAACATGAAGGGTCCATTGGTTCGTGATGTTGTCTCCATTTCCGTACAATTTGATTCGCACAATACAATTCATAAAGCGACTCATTAGATCAGGCAACCTGTTCCCAGGCATCAGCACTCAAATGTCGATGTTCACGGGCCCAGGAGAGACGTCGTGTCATCCATTCAGCAAGGATACACGAGTGGCCATTTTTTTGCTCCGAAAGTCCATATCGATGATGTTTCGTTCAATGTATCGCACTCTGACACTTTTTTATAGCCCAATACCTCTGTCTCGTTGTACGATTCTCTTCAGTCGTCGTCGATCCCCTTCTTACACGGTCTTTTCCGACCGCAGCGATGTGGGAGATTTGATGTTTTACCGGATACGCGGTATTCATCGTGCGCTCGTGAAATGGTCGTACGGAAAAATCCCCACATTATCGCTACCTCGGAGGTGCGGTGTCCCACCTCTCGTGCGCCGACTAGAACACCAAGTTCAGATCGTGATAACCTGCCACTATGCAGCAGTAATCATTCTAAAGCCTGCGCCACACATTAGTCAGCACCGTCCTCTGAGAGTTTACATGTATCTACGCAAGCATGCTTATACCAATTTCTCTGTCTCTTTAGTCTAAATTAAAGTTTTAAACTACCTTCTCCTAATACAGTTATACTTTTCTGATGAAAATTCATCGTAAAGATGGTTTAGGATGAGCAACTGGGAATATTTTGTAAAACAATTTATTTTGTCCGTTGCAGTTACACAATTTTTGAAGTCAGTGACTAGTTTCGGACTCTACCGTCCATTATCAAACCGTTAGCCTTTTTGAAACCGTGACAATACAATTCATCCAGAATGAAACTTTCACTCTGCAGCGGAGTGTGCGCTGATATGAAACTTCCTGGCAGATTAAAATTGTGTGCCGGAACCGGGACTCGAACCTCGGACCTTTGCCTTTCGCGGGCAAGCGCTCTACCACTGAGCTACCCCCACACGACTCACGATGCCGCCTCACAACTTTACTTTCGCCAGTACCTCGCCTCCTACTTTCCAAACTTCACAGAAGTTCTCCTGCGAAACTTGCAAGATTAGCACTCCTGGAAGAAAGGATATGGTGGAGACATGGCTTAGCCACAGCCTAGGGGCTGTTTCCAGAATGAAACTTTCACTCTCCAGCGGAGTGTGCGCTGATATGAAACCTTCTGGCAGATTAAAATTGTGTGCCGGAACCGGGACTCGAACCTCGGACCTTTGCCTTTCGCGGGCAAGCGCTCTACCACTGAGCTACCCCGATGCGACTCACGATGCCGCCTCACAACTTTACTTCCGCCAGTACCTCGCCTCCTACTTTCCAAACTTCACAGAAGTTCTCCTGCGAAACGTGCAAGACTAGCACTCCTGGAAGAAAGGATATGGTGGAGACATGGCTTAGCCACAGCCTAGGGGATGTTTCCAGAATGAAACTTTCACTCTGCAGCGGAGTGTGCGCTGATATGAAACTTCCTGGCAGATTAAACCGGGACTCGAACCTCGGACCTCGGTCTGGCGGAAGTAAAGTTGTGAGGCGGTATCGTGAGTCGTGTCGGGGTAGCTCAGTGGTAGAGCGCTTGCCCGCGAAAGGCAAAGGTCCGAGGTTCGAGTCCCGGTTCCGGCACACAATTTTAATCTGCCAGGAAGTTTCATATCAGCGCACACTCCGCTGCAGAGTGAAAGTTTCATTCTGGAAACATCCCCTAGGCTGTGGCTAAGCCATGTCTCCACCATATCCTTTCTTCCAGGAGTGCTAGTCTTGCAAGTTTAGCAGGAGAACTTCTGTGAAGTTTGGAAAGTAGGAGGCTTGGTACTGGCGGAAGAAAAGTTGTGAGGCGGCATCGTGAGTCGTGTCGGGGTAGCTCAGTGGTAGAGCGCTTGCCCGCGAAAGGCAAAGGTCCGAGGTTCGAGTCCCGGTTCCGGCACACAATTTTAATCTGCCAGGAAGTTTCATATCAGCGCTCACTCCGCTGCAGAGTGAAAGTTTCATTCTGGAAACATCCCCTAGGCTGTGGCTAAGCCATGTCTCCACCATATCCTTTCTTCCAGGAGTGCTAGTCTTGCAAGTTTCGTAGGAGAACTTCTGTGAAGTTTGGAAAGTAGGAGGCGAGGTACTGGCGGAAGTAAAGTTGTGAGGTGGCATCGTGAGTCGTGTCGGGGTAGCTCAGTGGTAGAGCGCTTGCCCGCAAAAGGCAAAGGTCCGAGGTTCGAGTCCCGGTTCCGGCACACAATTTTAATCTGCCAGGAAGTTTCAATACAATTCATGTTACTAATGGCTCAAATATTTTACAAATTGAATAATTTAAACATATTTCATACGTTGTATGATTTTAATCGGAAATTATACTGTTAAATGACATGTCACTCGTCATAAACTATAAATGTAAAGAATACTCACGTAAAACTTCCATACCCCAGTACATTTATTTATTTGTAATACCAAATAATTTACGTCGCTTCTCATGGGAAAAAATTACTGTACTTTATATACGAATTAGAATGTCACATTGTATCTCTAAATTCCGTTACATGATTTTATTGTATTATTTTAAGACACATTATGCATTTTAATGTGACTGATGTAAATTGACAATGCACCACTATGTAATTAGGTTGCAAAGTCTTCGGACTTGTGTAGGTATTAAAAAAATTTTACGGTGTTCTATGTGCTATTAGTTATATCTTGCAACCTTTATCTTTGCCTTGATGCCTTCACGGTACATGGTGGCGAATAACCCATGTGTACCATGTAAACATACGTTTCCAGTTATGGTTGTGCTGTTGAGCTGGAATATATGCATACATTAATGAGGCAGCCTATGACGATCTTTCCGGGTTGCCCTTGATGGGAAAATACAATTGCTTTCACTAATTGTCCAAAATGTTGTGTCTGAAACAGGTACTGTATGTTTGAAAACAACTGTAATTCCCTCGCGTGTTTTAATTATGTTAAAATTACATTGTAAATATTCAGCTTTTCTACAGATGATCCGATGATGGTAACTGTGTATTACTGAAACTACTCATCCAGATAATAAAACAGCGATCTTGGTAACAATTGGTTCTAATTATTTAAGATCGCCCATTAAACCTTGAATCACTCTGGCCCCGCGTGTGCCAGTGTTAACAGTGTTAAGTTCTTATTACCGTTATACTTAACGTCTTCCAGATGTGAATTTCTCAGTTCAACCAATGGTTGTTCTTGTTTGTGCCCGTTAACGTTTCCCTTGCCTGCTCGGAGCGCAGACAATCTAAGGTTGTGCCATTTTCTGTGTTGCCGTAAACTATCCGGAACGTTGCCGAAGTATATATATATATATATATATATATATATATATATATATATATATATATATATGTGTGTGTGTGTGTGTGTGTGTGTGTGTGTGATGGCAAGTTGTGCTACTTGTTGCGCCTTATGACGCCTGATCCCTCGTTGCTAATCTGGTACTCCAAGGTGGTACCTTTCCACTTGTTGCAGTTACCCACCTGGGACGTGGTCGGAATTTGACAACCTATTTGATTGCCTTCTGCTATAGTAAAGGGCAGGCTCTGAGTACTGAGTGAGGCTTGATCTTTTGAGAAGTGGGGGCGCATGCAGTCCATGAGTAGTTGTTTCGTGTTCTGTATTAATTGTTCCAAACAGTTGCAGGTTTTAATGTGTTACCATGGTGTTCCTGTTATTAAATGTTAAAGGCTAATGCTTTCTGTACATATCAGTGTTTCTAGAAATTGAGCTCGTGATATAAGCAAATTGAACTAACATCCCATTCGGTATTGTTGAAGCTGATCATGTTTCTGGGTTTAAAAAAGAAAATATTTGAGCGTGTGAATCTGAGTAAAAAAAAATTGAGCACGTAATCCCTTTTAATATTTTAAAGCCTGATGTTTTTGTTACTTTCCGTGTTTTTTAACTGTGTAGGTGATTCAAAAAATTGAGCCCGTATTTTTTAGTTTTGTTAGAGACTAATGGTTTCTGTACATGTTAGTGTTACTACAATTTGAGCTCGTAATCTAAGCAAAAATTTATATTGTTAAATGTAATCATGTTTCTGTACCTTCCTGAGTTTAAAATGATAAAAAAAATGAGCGTGTGATTCTGAATAAAAAAGAATAATTGATCTCTTATTTCCTTGTAGTACTTGCAAATCATGATGTTTCTGTACCTCTCCGTGTTTTTAAAAAAGAAATTGAATTTGTCATCCTAAGTAAAAATATTTCAGCTCGTAGTTCATTTTGTGTGTTGATAGAGGCTAATGAGCTAGTTATTCTCATTTGAGATGACTTAAGTACATTGGGTGGTACTTATCTGTTATTCTCGAGCTCACAGACTAATTTCGCAGGATGAGTAAACTTATTTTTCAAATAAAGTGTTGTTTCAAGGTAGCAAATGGTTCAGGTACCGATCTTGTCATTCCACATCCTACTTTCCTTTCCCATTCTTCCCCAAATTTTCACATTCCAAGCACTTGTCAGGAATAGTAGAAAGGAGAGAGAGATAGTGTGTGTGTTAGTTGAAGAAAATTCAGTGTATATTCAAGCGTCTTACAGGCTCTCAGGACCAGCAGATATTTAGCTTGCGACAGACAACGGAGAAGTGCCATGATTGGAACTGCGAACTGTATCTATGTTTTTATAGGTCTATAAACGTTTAACGATTGTGTTCCTAGATTAAATTTATTGTCAGTTCCACGACATTATGGAATAGAAGGCAAACTTCTGCAGGAAAAATGTCTTTATGTAGATGGTCAGGCCGAAGTTAACAGTGGACAGTAAATTGAGTTCAAGTTCTAGGTAGTTTCAGGAATAAGACGAGGCTGCAACTTGTCTCCATTGTTGTTCGTATTATTTATGGGTCACATTTTGAAAACTATAGACTAACAGGGTGAGATTAAAATAGGTAAAAACAAAATTAGCAGTTTCGCATACACGGACGATTTAGTTGTGAAGGCAGATTTGAATGAAAGATTGAAAACCAGTATCTAAGAGTTGGATCAGAGACGTAATGGTTATGGTACGAAGATCAACGTCTTCAAAACAAATGTCTGTGGGAAAGATATTTAAGCAAACTGAGTGGCAAATCACAGGTACAAAGTTGTTGTATAGGAGGTTATCTTGTTAATAAGGTTGAGATTACAGATGTGAAAGTAGCATGATTGTAGGTAATAATTGATAGTAACAATAGAGGAAGGGTGTCCAATGAAAGAAAAACTGGGAGTGAGCGTCATAGATGAAGCAGTTAGAGCGAACACTTAGATGGTTGGATCATGTTACGCGTATGGGAGAAGCAAGTTTATCTAAGAGACTCGATGGTTCGGTATTAGAGGGTACGAGTACTCGAAGCAAACCACGGAGAAAGTACCTGGATTCGGTCGAAGTAACAGGCTTAATATCACACATCAATGTTAGCATCGAATAGTTGATTGTGGAGGAGTTTCAAATGGGGATTGTGATTCAGACAGAACACTGAAAGGCGTAATCAAAGTTATGATATAAAACGTATTTTTTATATAATATTGATGATTGATTGCTTTTTCTTGAAGAAAAAAGCATGTACCTCTTACAATTCTTCCTTTCTTCCTTTTGAACGTTTGCAAGAAATACAGATGAACGTATTTCACACAAAAGACAGATATTCACACAAAATAAATTCAGTACAGAAGTGCAGTTTTTGTTTTATCAAACAAAGTTTACTCCGCTATGGTACTATTTCAAACTGTCTGATAGGCAGAGAGCCTTATCACACTGCTCACATCACCATCCAGTTTCTTTTCTGACTATTTCTCCAATTTCATTCCTCCCTTGAGGCACAAGACTTACTGAACTGCTGCATTTTGCTTACATGCTCTAACTGGCATCTTATTCGGAAAGTGTTCCCTAAATACTCTAGCTGCAGTTGGTGATGGCCCACCTGTTGAATCGTGAAGCCCCTCCACACCACCATGACTGCTAGCTATGAACCTAAAGCGTTTATGAAGCAGACCAGAAATCATTTTTGTTGTTCGTTTGTACACAACTTATTCACTACTTCTAAAAGAAAGAAGTGAAAGACACGCTTCTTCCAGCTTAATAATAGGGTTGAGAATAAAAACCGCTACCAGTCACAATTAAAATTTATTATTTAAAACACGACGGGTTTTCGGGTTTGTGCCCATCATCAGGTGCTAATACATTCAGATCAGTGTATAATTTCATGGTGAGTTTCAATGTAAATTTATCATACAAATCATCATTGTCCAAATGCCAACAATGTGTGAAAAAGTGTGCAGAAGTACGACATTTGGACAATGATGATTTGGATGCTAAATTTACATTGAACAGCATAAAACTAGACACTGATCTGAATGTTTAAGCACCTGATAATGGGCACAAGCCTGAAACCTGTCGTGTTTTAAATAAATACAATCTTTCATTGTCACAGCGGGTTTTATTCTCAACCGTATAATAGGAACAATCACGAAGTTGAACATCATCCATCACAGATAAAATTCACTGAAGGAATAACAGAGATATAGCTGCTCAACCCGTCCTTTACTCCTGGTACTAGACGCAGTTCAGGCCTCCAGAATATTTTCATTCTGCAGCGGAATTTGCGCTGATATGATACTTTCTGGCATATTGAAACTTTGTATCGGACTCATGATTCGAACCTGGGAACTTTCGTAGGCAAGCGCTCTACCGAATGAGCTATTCCAGCACTCTTTAAAGACCGTTCTCACGACTTTACTTCTGTCAGACCTCGCCTCCTACTTTCGAAACTTCACACAAGTTCCGCTGCGATCCTTTCAGGACTAACACTACTCGAAAAAAGGATATGGTGGAGACAGGGTTTAGACACAGCATAGGGAACGTGTCCAGAAAGATTCTTTCAGGAGTGCTCGTTCTGCAAGGTTCCAGAAGAACTACTGTGAAGTTTGGAGAGTAGTAGGCGAGGTACTGACGGAAGTGAAGTTATGAGGACGGGCAGTTAATCGTGAAACATATGTTTAAATAAATAAAATAAAATACATTTTAAATTATGTTCTAGATCTGAAAGAAGCATGTGTATGTGTGAGTGTGCTTCTGTTCGTGTGCTGATGCAACAGTGGCTACCTGGACAGCTACAGCACTGTGAATGTAAAAATGATCTTATTGTCTGTAATTAAAGTACGAGTAAATAATATGGTTAATCAGCCTGGCATCGACTGATAGCAGTGTGTACGGCCCTGTTAGTGCACTTAACTATCCAAACACGAGTCTAGTTAAACAATGAATGACAAGTTCGGTTGTAGCACAAAGTCCGATTCGTTAAACAGACAGACAAATAGTTCATTAATTAAATTAAATACCGATCAATGTTTGACACAAAATTAAATGTGATCATGGGTGGAGTAATAGACACTTTCGAACAGTGACTGATAGCAGCCGAATGACGTGTAAGAATATGGCACAATGAAATCACTGAAGTTGACAATTATGTATCCGTTAATTAAAGATGAAAGTTTAAATTACTACTGTTACGCAGACTAAGCATTGCTTCCATTGCGACCTTAGTAATGATTTTTTTATGTAACGTCACGTGCTGTGAACAAGATCAACCTCATTAACAAACAAAATGTTGTGTTGTCAAAATAGTTCATTTGGTAAGCAGGGTGCAAAACAAGTAATACTAGGTCATGCGTAGAATGACAGACAATCTATAACAGTAGCTCATAGCAACAAAAGGAACTTCTAAGATCTATTACAGTGTAGAAACGTTGATAATTGTGTAATTGACTAATTATTTAAAGTACAGATCTAAATTTATTTTATTAAATGCCAAAACTGACTAAGTGTGGATTTTGTTCCGAGCTTAGCAATAATTATTCTGTGTACTGACACCTTCTGAAAATGTGACCTAATTTTATTAATAAACTAATTATTGCGTTGTCAGCAAGAGGTGTAATTGATATTTGATAAACTAGTTGGTTACGGCTTCTACAATTGAATGTGAATGACATAACAAAAGTGAACAGTAAGCAGTTGGTGTAATTAATTTGGTATATCAAGTAATTTTCACGATTGGCAAGAATATTGGTGACTGAAACTAGTTTCTTACGATTCTTGTATAAAAAAATGTAACAGCATAACAAATTGAGGTACTAAGTATGTGTTTAACAGATACTCAACAATCTGCCTCCCTACTCGGAATACGAATCATAAATAAATTTAAATTCACGCACCTGTAATCCGTAGACAGCAGCTTGTTCACTTGTAGTCTATTAACGATGAAATATGAATAAAGTGGAAACTTGTAGACATGCTACCGTTAATTTTATAACTCACAATCTAAGGAAACTTGCTAATAATGCTGAGTTAAAAAAAAAAAAAAAAAAAAAAAAAAAAAAAAAAAAAAGGGGGGGGGGGGGGAATGAAGCTATCTTGAAGTGAAACCAAATTATAATTTATGATTCTTATTATTATTACTTTAAAAAATCAAAAATAAAAGTTATCAACAATCGTAACAGCTTACAACAACTCTCACTCTCTTGCTCTCCACCAACACCGTCTGTCCACTTCCACTCTCAGACTCCATCTGCCTACCATTCGCTACCTCCGTCTCACAGTTCACAGGAGCTATACTCTCTGACCAGAGAGTGACAATGATAAGGTATAGTCTTGCCGCCTTTCAAGCGTGCCGGGATAGGTCAGTTGATAGAGCGCTTGCTCGCGAAAAGCAGAGGTCCCCCAGGATAGAATCTCGATTCCGGCATACAGTTTAATCTGCCAGGAACTTTCACATCAGCGGCAATTCTGATGCAGAGTGAGAATAGCATTCTGGAAACGTCCCCTAGGCTGTGGCTGAGCCATGTTTCCACCACAATCTTTCCTCCAGGAGTGGTAGTCTTTAAAGGTTCGCAGGAGAACTGGTGTGAAGTTTGGAAAGTAGGAAGCGAGGTACTGGCGGAAGTGAAGCTGTGAGGACGGACCGTGAAGCGTGCCGGGATAGTTCAGCATTCGAGTGACAGCTGCGGTGCTGTACGGACGTGTGGCGGCTTTCAGCTTCCGGACGTAAACAATGGCTGCATCGCTGCGAGTAAGGTTCGTTTGAAATGCTCTTTTCAACTGTGGCTATGTTTCCGAACTTTAGTAAGACAGAAAGAGCACGATAAGTGTTGGAGAAAAGATACGGTCAAATTTACTTTCGCTGGAAATTTTGTCAGACTAAAGGCTTTTGAAATCAGGCTGTGGTTCATGGAGAAATTGACCGGTGAACCGTGAGGTTCGATATCTCCGCTTGCCAGGAGTAGGTTATCTTTGGTTTTGTATATTCCTTGGCCTCTGATGATATGATGCGCCCTGGCGGTTGAGTGTGGAAGTGAGAGGACTGGCGATTGAGCGAGGCCGCGAGAAAAGGGTGTGGCTGCCAGCGGCGGTTAGTAACGGCCCGTGTGATCGACTTTTTTCTTTTTTTTTTTTTTTTTTTTTTTTTGCTACTAACGCCTTGCATGGTGTTGCTAGAGCCCATGGTGTGGACAGTAATTGTCAAATCTCGTCAAAGAAAGGGGCCTAGTGTTCTCCTAGCCCCTTAAGTTGTTTTAAGAAACCCTGGACATTTGTACCCGTGAATTATGTCTGCTCAAGCACCAATTCAGGAAGTGCATTCCAGTAGAGCCTCTGTTTATGTCTACATTTTGGTGTGCAAAGGCACAGTTAGTGGAGTTCTTGTGTTGAAAGAGTAATGAATGTTCGTGCTAAATTGTTGTGTTCCAGAAGCAGTTATTGGCCTGTGTGATTTAGTGTTCCTTAGAGGTTGTATACCCGAGTGAACTGGGACGATGGAGTGGTGATCGCAGCATCGGCTGACGGTGACACCTGTTTTGGAGTGACTCAGCCCTGGAGAGCCGGACGCGGCGGGCGGTGTTTCCGTCGTAGCCCAGTGTCTACGTGTCCGCCGTGGGACTGCTTTCTCCTTCAAGTTAAGTTGTCGTCGAGTGAGGGACATACCGTCCCTTGCGTCAAATTTCCTAACTGAGTGCTTTCCTATTTCGTTTTCCTCAGCCTCCTTAAGCTAGTGTCACGTTTGTTGCATTAAAACTTGATTTTAATGTAAAATTGTTGTTGTATTTCTCCAAACAAGAAAATTGTGCCCAGTTGTTCAACTTTATTAATTCACTTAAAGTGGACTATACAGTGAAAAATTTTAAAATAGCAAATTACAGTTGAGAAGCATAGTTCTTGTTTTGGATAATCGTTTGCTCTGAAATATACAGTGTAAATTTTAAGAGGGCGAGTTACAGTTTCGTTGCTCTTGTTTAGGATAATCGTATGAATTTTAGGTATATCTTGAGCAACCTAAACTTAACTGTCTGGTTTATTAAGCAATGTGCTATAATTTGAAAATTTTAGTGGAGACTGTTCTTGTATTCCTCCAAACAAGAAAATTTTGCCAAGTTATTTAACCCTTTTAATTTAGTTAATTAAAGTGATGTTGGCCTAACTTTACTGTGTAAATTTTAAATGGGCAAATTATAGTGGTCAATTATTGACCTTGTTTTGGATGATTATTTGAAAATTTTGGTATAACTTGAGGAAGCTAAGCTTATCTGTTTGTAAATCTGTTATCTGTTTGTTAATACCTTGTTTATTTTACTGTAAAATTGTTCCTGTGTTTGTTGTCAAGTCAATTCCGTTAATTAAAGTGGGTCTGTCCTACATTGAGCAAAATTCTATGGCTCTTCTTGTTGGATTTAAAGAGACTGTTTGGAATCTAATAATCGGATATCCAAAATTAAAGTTATTTTAGTATGTTAACAAGTGTAGCAAGAAAAGATATGTAGATGGTCCTACCCTTCCTGATTCAGTCCTAATGCGTCATGTGATCTTAATGTGGTTTCTTTAGAATCAGATAAATTAGGAAAATCACTGTTCAGCCGGTAACGGAGTAGAGCAGCAGTACACAACCTGCGGCCCGGGGGCCCCTTATATGTGGCTCTCCGAGCTTTTTTCAGTGTACCGGCAAGTTAGTCGTTCTGTATTCAAATTTTTGCAATAAAAATCTAATGAATGGCTGATAAAAATGGGCGAGATGCGTACAGTGAAATCGCCGAAGTTAGTGCCCTGAATTTAAGCCGCAGGTTCTCCACAACCCATGTCGTCTGTTGTGAAGCAGGCCCCTCTGGCTGGAGCAGTCGACTGTTTGCGCACCCCGTGCTGCCCCGGTGCTTCATTCCTCCCTGTTGTCCCCGAGAGGTGGCTGTGGCAGCTCGGACAGCACGCGCAATCACGTCCTTTTCGGTGCGCTGAAGTACCCGTTCTGAATCCTATCAAGTGTGACACTGTTAATCTGTCCTGCTCGCGTTCAGCATGAACAAGAAAGGTCCCGATATAAGTGTGCCATTTTTATGCTTTTAAAGTGTGTTGAGGAAGCTATATGCTTGATATGCAGCTGAACCGTAAATATCAATGCACGCCAGTGCACCGTCACTACGAAAATAAACGTTCCTGAAGACACGAGGAGCAAGGTACATTTAAATTATCGGTACTATGCGTGACTGTGCTGAAAGTTTCAAATTGTAGCTTTCGCTTTTTAAAAGTCAGCATCAAAAAAGAAATTTAGACTATTTCCCCTCTCTAAAACCCTTGACTTCACATATCTTACAGACATTGCAGAAAGAATTTGAATATGCATTAAAAAAAAAAAAAAAAAAAAAAGAAAAAAAAAAAAAAAAAAAACAAAAAAAAAAAAAAAAAAAAAACTAGTAACACGTTCACACAAAGTTTTTATAACGTCCACAGGATGGCCTAGTAAGAGTCCGATTTGAGTTGAAAGTAATACCGTGCGATTCAGTTGTGACAAACTGATATTACCATTACATTGTAGATTTAATTTCATTTTGTAAAGACAGTATCTGTAAAAATGTTATAGGCCTACTTGAAAACTCAAACAGTGCATTGCGAACTGTTGATTCTCTTAACATGGCTCTGACTTTCAGAGGTAAGGCGACTGCTAGCCGAAAGTTTGTAATTGATTAATTTACTTAAACGTAATATTTTATCTTTATTTAGAAGTCTTCAGTTCTTTCCAGCACTAAGATCACAGGATGCAGTAATGAACATTACTTTTTTTCAAATGTTTCAGTTTTTTATATCAGGCAGCGTAATATGATTTACTATTTGTTCTATTTCAATGGTACGATAACACACGAATAAAAATTCAGTCAAAGCGAGATTTCATGGCTACACAATACAGTCCCGAGTTGGGGATTAAGGTTAACTTCCGTAAATTGTTCGTAGACCAAGTTTAGTAACGGGTTAATGATTAATGAAGTTATCTTTTTGGTTAACGTTGTCCAGCTCTGGCAAGTACCACAGTGGCAGATCACAGTAATCACTCACCCTATCCGCCTTGAAAAAGTAATCGCCAAATGTCATATTACGCTGATTATCGTACGTTACGAACCAAAATATTTAACAAAAGCGTAACTGCTTGGAGATGGCTGTCAAAAGGTTGCAGCAGAGTTTCAGGTTTCAAGGTCTTACGTATCTTTCTTTGAAAGTATGATTTGTGTAAATAACAAGTGCACAAATTAAAAAAACTATTAAAATATTAACTAACAATACATTCAGCTGTATTTCAAATAGCAACGAACTCTTCTATAAACAATTATATACTAAAATAGATTTTTATTATAAAACAAATGGGGGAGTTATTTTGCATTATTATTTTGTCCTGTGATAATGTTGTGGGACACTTTAAATAAAACTTTCGAGAATGTGGCCCGAGGAGGAAAAGGGTTGAGTATAGCTGGAGTAGAGGGTGTTATATCTTAGAACCATGTCGATAGCATATGGCAAGAAAGATCACGATGGTTACGACTACTCCTGTCTACGGATCTCTACAAACGAACGATGATAAGAAATTATAATGTAAATTAACAGGACAAAAGCTCAGTTAATAAAATTTAAGAAGCCGCAGCTAGCCGGCTTACAAACCTCTCGCGTTTATCGATTTTGTAATAGCTTTTGACAAAGTAAATCACAGACACCTATATCAACCGTGACGTAAATGTATGAATTTTCAGTAATATTTTGAAAAAAATTTATTTTTCCGTCATAGTTGCACTATTTAAGAGTTAGTAACTAGCTTCGGACTTTATAGTCCATTTGCAAACCGTTGGCCTTATTCCAACCGTAATAATACACTGTATGAAGCAAATGACATAAAATCTGTACGTTGACCACTGTTAATACATAATTGCATTAAAATTTAAAAACGGTTAAAATAGACGATGCATCCACAGGCCTCCAACGTTGCAGGTCTATGGATGCATCATCTATTTTAACCGATTTTAAATTTTAATGCAATTATGTATTAACAGTGGTCAACGTACAGATTTTATGTCATTTGCTTCATACAGTGTATTATTACGGTTGGAATAAGGCCAACGGTTTGCAAATGGACTATCAAGTCCGAAACTAGTTACTAACTTAATTAGTGCAGCTGTGACGGAAAATAAATTGTTTTCAATATATTACCAGTTGCTGATCCTGCACCATCTTTACGATGAATTTTCAAAAATGTTTGTGTAGCTTATGGGACTTAACTACGGGGTCATCAGTCCCTAAACTTACAAACTACTTATGAACTACCTAATACTAAGGACGGCACAAATATCCATGTCCGAGGGGGAATTCGAACCCCCGACCGTAGTGGCCGTGCAGACCGTGACTGGAGCGCCTCAGTCCCCTCGGCCACCGCGGACGGCGATGAATTTTCTTAATATGTTGAAAGGTATAAAAACAAAAATTTCGATAAATGGGCACTATACTAAGGATATTTCAATTGACAATGAAGTTTCTCAAGGAAGTCCACTTTCAATGATCCTTTAAGTAGCGGCACTAGAACCACTATTAATAGACGGTTAACAAATACTCTCTAAGGTACGTCAGTATCAGTTGTAAAATTTGTTACCAATGCTTATGCTGATGTCGTAGACGTGATAATCAGAAGCCAGAACAACAGACGACTTAAAGCTTTATTGTAACGCATCGCGAGCAGAAATATACGGCGCCAAGTCTGCATTACTAAATGTAAATGGTCTCACGAACCCCCGGTTTAATTGGACGCAGTGCGAAGAACAGTACGCAGCCCTGGGACTGCCCCTCTGCAGCTGCCCTCTGCGAATGATTGTGTCTGACTAGAAGAGGGTTCTAAATAGGATTTGGGCCATGGTCATACTAAATCATATGAGGGAGCTGAACACCAAGCAAAAAGTTAGACTCATCAATTGCATTTTCCTTTCTAAAGGTAAATATGCAGCACAAATTTCACCATTAGCAAAGAAAATATCAAAAGCTATTATGACGACAGTTTGCCAATATGTGTGGCATGGAGCGATTATTAGGGTTTCTGTGACAGCAACGTTGAAACCGGATGAGGGAGGGATGGGACTAACTGACATTCAGAACACATCTACAGTTTCATTTGTATAGACACCCTTACAACTAATAGAAATCCAGCCTAACAGTATTAGAGCAAAGTTATTTAACTTTTTTGACAGTTTGCTGCCAACAATTAATGTAAATGCAAGTAATTACTCATTGAGGGTTGGAACTTAAATAATTGCAACTATTTATTCACAAACGATACAAAAGCGTTACATGTTTGCACCTGTTACTGTCCGTCAAAGTAGTAATAAGCGTTCTGTAGAATCCGTTGCCAGCAACGTGGAAGGCGTAGTACACCGTTACCAGAGCCTGTTCTGTTGATAGTGAGAATGGAGCAGTCTACCGTCTGTCGAATCTCTGGAACAGTTCTGCAGCGAAGGTCACAAAGACTTAAGTCCGAAGAGTATGCTGGATGGTGCAGTACTTCCCAGTCCCATCGACCAAACAGAGCAGCCACAGCTTGCGCTGTATGCGCCCGCGTGCAAAATGATGGGTGGGTTACAGAGAAAGTGTTTCCGCTTCTTTGGCAAAGCTGGTCGCAATTGATGCTCCAAAAACGAACAGTAATACTGTACACTGACGGCCTCCGTTATTTCTATTTCGAAAATATAGTGACACCTTTACGATAGACCGCTCGCTCACAAGTGACTGTTTCCCTCGATTGTGCACAAGCCGTTGACTTGGGACGGGAGAGTCCATTTGCTCGGAGTTAATGAGATATGTCAAAAACGTGTGCTATCAGCGCCAATAGTAGATTCCATTGCACAGTATCTCCACAGCAGTGTTGCCACTGTTTAAGTTCTAACCGCCGTATAATGAGTTATTTCTTGGAGTTACATCAGTTGCATTTTACTAGACAAGACCAAGAGGAACTGTCAATATATGATGCACAGATTGAGATCACAAGACTATAAAAATAAGACGGAAGCCAAGTTTCCAAATAGAGATTGGAAAATTGTAAATAACAAAGTACTCTCCTCAGACACACTGGTGGCTTGATATAGAAAACGTAATCAACAAAACAGTATGTACGAACGAAAAGTTTTGCGCCATCGGTCTCAGTGACACAAACCAAGGTTTAAAATGTCCGAGAACGGAGACTTAGACTATCGGTTCCTTTGTATGGGGAATACTGAAATATGGAAGGAACTTACTAAACCGATGTCTTTCCTAAATCGAAGTGATGGTCCAGAAATAAATTTGGATTATATCTTTTCCCCAGAAGAACTGTTTTTTTTTTTCCTGATAAAAAAATATCTACTGGATTATTGGCAATTTTTGTCAATCGTAATCAATAATAAAGGAAGTGATAATATACAGAATTACAAAGAATATATTACTTCAAGAGTATTATCAGACTTACCAGAAAAAAAATAAAAAGAAATCTGGGAATATAATGAAAATTCTGTTTAAGAAACAGGGAGTAGGATAATTATGTATTAATAAAATAATGAATCGCAGTGGCATTCTGAAGTAGGGGACTGCTGTTGAGGGTGACGTGTTGCGGAGACTGCGTTGGGTCCCGTGATTGCTACGGTAGCCGTGAAGGCCTGAGCAGAAACCCGAAAAGGCAAGTAATACATAAAGAGGAGAGAGAAATAGAATACTAGAATTCTGATCTAAAACGTTAAAGCGATTAAGTTTCAAGTTTGTTTTAAAATGATTATTTTTATTTCGCTGTTTCTTTATTGTTATCAACCTTCATTTTAAACCCAGAAGGGCTTTCTCTTTACACCTAGAATCCCTACTCAGGAAATTTGATTTTTACACTCTTACATAAAATTCAGAATGACCAACAGAACAGAGGAACCACGCATTTCATTAAATAAGCCGCGCGGGAATAGCCGAGCGGTCTGGAGCACCATGTTGCGGACCGCGCATTCTCCCGCGTCGGATGTTCGAATCCTCCCACGGGCATGGATGTTTGTGCTGTCTTTAGTATAAGTTAGTTCGTAAGTAGTTTGTAAGTTTAGAGACTGATGACACAGCAGTTCAGTCAAATAAGCTTTACAAACATTTGAATAATTAAATAAATGAATACGTCGGTAGAGCGGTTGCCTGCTAAAGACAAAATTTCCATTTCGAATCCCGTTTCCGGGAAACATCTGCCAGGAAATTTCGTAACAGATCAAGCTGGTCGATGTCTGTTTGATAGAAAGTATGCTTACAAAAAAATGTTCAAATGTTTGTGAAGCTTATGGGACTTAACTACGGGGTCATCAGTCCCTAAACTTACAAACTACTTATGAATTAGCTAATTCTAAGGACGGCACAAATATCCATGCCCGAGGGGGGATTCGAACCCCCGACCGTAGTGGCCGTGCAGACCGTGACTGGAGCGCCTCAGTCCCCTCGGCCACCGCGGCCGGCGTAGGCTTACACATCCATGGTTGACTGCCATTTCACCGCAAGTACATATTCCTTCAGGACATTATATCTTGATTCCAAAGATTCACAGTCTTCGCCTCACTAGAAAGACCTTTACTTTTTAAAAATTAATTTACACTGCCTGCACAGCGCGGGAAGCTAGGCTCCTCAACGAACTGTGCTTGCGACAATGTTGCCAACTTGTTTCCAACCATGTCCCTACATGACGTTTCAAAAATCCCTACGTTTGCCATGAAAGTCCCTGCGCACCAATCTGATTACTAAGAAAACGATGATAATAATAATAATAGAAAGAGAGAGAAAAAAAGAAAACCTTACATGTAGGATGACACCCCATTCATTAATATTATTGTACAATGAATTGTTACTGTTTTGAATTTTAAAAAAGGTACTTTCATTCTGCATCATCCCTCAGAAAATTCCTGCGTTTTGAAAATCCGTCCCTACGTTCTGGAAAAAAGAGCCAAAAGTCCCTACGCGTAGGGACATGTCCATACGGTTGGCAACACTGGCTTGAGAGAGTGGACTGCGTACGGAATTCATACAGAAAGCGTCATGCCGGAATGGACGAACTGTTACTGAGATGAAAGCCGTTTAAATGACCAATTAACCTACCAAGACCGCCAGTTGTGGATCGGCTCCTAAAGACGGGGATCGGCTCATAGAGACGGGTAATCCATACAGGCTTGCATTTGCTTTAAGAGTGGGCACAGCAACGGACCAGCTGTTAGTAGCCGGTCATCAATCTAAACCTGAATTTCGGACCAGCTGTTAGTAGACCGTCATCCATCTGAATCGGACTTCAGTCCTGACTAATCTCGCGATATGTCATTTTTTTAAAAATACGCATGCTCCTATTGTGACTGCGAGATGAAATGACAGCACTGTATGCCACGTAGAACTCAGTGGCACAAAGACAGGACAGTTATCTAAATCATCATCATAATTAGAAACTGATTATACCTTTCACAGTTAAGTCTGGAGCATAGTCCCCCTAGTAAAATTCCTCCATGATCCCCTATTCAATACCTAACTTTGATGCCTCGTCTAATGTTCAGCCTGCTAAATAGTTGTAAAGTACGTGAATCACTACTGTTCCGATTCATAGAATGTTGTCATTGATCTAGAAAAAATGTTCAAATGTATGTGAATCTATCGGACACAACTGCGTGGTCATCAGTCCGTACCTTACCAAATACTTAAACTAAGTTAAACCAACCTAAGGACAACACACACATCCATGCCCGAGGGAGGATTTGAACCTCCGACGCAGGGGGCCTCGCGATTCGTGGCGCTCCAGACCGCTCGGCTACTCCCGCGCGGCACTGATCTAGATACTGATTGTTCTGACCTAATTGCTGGTCATCCCTGACTAACAATTCCTAACGGTGCCAGTGGCCATAAATAAAGGAATGGCCTTAACAATGGCTTCTTTAACAATGTGGCTGTCTTTTTGACTGCCTCAGAGGTCAGAAGACGCCCACCAGCGACTGCACTTAGCTTATATCTCACCTATCTGATTACCACACTTTTCTGCTCGCACACGCCTCTGGCAAAGGGTTTCTAAAACATTATTAATATAAATACATATTAGTTTAACAGAATTCACCATGTTTAAGTCTTAGGACAGACGATCACATCCTCAATACCTCTATGAATCGCTTAATGACTTGAAGCGATACTCCCTTTATCGTGACAAGTCACAAATTTATATTTGTTCAGTTACAACATCGATGTGCTCTTTAAATAAGAATTCATGTGACACACCGTTACATAGGGGAATCGGCGGTTACAGCTCCACTATACATCAAAAAGTTAATTCATTGCAAGTATGCAAGTAAAAGTCATCGACGCGAAAAATTTTTACTACATCTTAAGTATAGAGAGTTAGGTAGAGCGTAGGAATAATTATCGACCAACACCTAGACTGGGACTAACCTCACAACGGCAGTCTGTAAGAAGGTGTCTGTGTGACTCCACTGTATATAGAAAAGTGTTCCCTCTTCAGCTTAAAAATAAGCTCGTGGAGACAGTAATACTCTCCATTCTCGACTATGGTGATATTATCAATCAAGAACTTTCGTATGAAAGCACAAGCAGACTAAAATTGTCGATCAAAGCTTGTCTACGATTCATTTGCAATTATCATGGCTTCATACTGAATTCCGTAGACATTATACGCTATGCTTGGTCTATTGTTAATTAATCTTTACACACCCTCTTATTTATAGTCAACTCTAAATCTGCTGTCTGAGGAGCACAACTGTACCGTCCGTCCCCAACCAAATAAAATTCTTTCTGTACCACCGCACATTACTGCCATGTTTTCTAAAAAAAAAATATCAAAGTCTGGAACCCGTCTTTGTAACAGTCTTCCTCAAAATATCAGAAACATCGGATCCTCCCACACTTCAAAAGACAACTAATGACCCCACAATAGCCATTTCTCTGTAGTTTACTTCGGCCGGTTCCCGCTACCCCTTAAATTTTCCCTTCCCCTGTGTCGGTGAAATCTCTTTCTTTATTTTCCACTCTTTTCTTAGATCCTATGTCTGTGTCTTTTCTTTCTCCTTCTCTAACTTTATCCCTCTCCCTTCTTACACCACTCAATAATATTTCAAATGTTTTCACATATTTAATTTAACTGCCCTGTTCTGCCTGAACAGATGTTCAAATGTTCAAATGTTTGTCAAGCTTATGGGACTTAACTACGGGGTCATCAGTCCCTAAACTTACAAACTACTTATGAACTACTTACGAACTAGGACGGCACAAATATCCATGCCCGAGGGGGGATTCGAACCCCCGACCGTAGTGGCCGTGCTGACCGTGACTGGAGCGCCTCAGTCACCTCGGCCACCGCGGCCGGCGCCTGAACAGAATTTTGCCCGCCTACAACAGGGTACAGTACAGGTATGTAGAGTAGGGTAGAAAACATAAAACGTGCAAGAGGGAAACCATTATGTGCTTATGAGAGTTGATGGCAGCAGACCGTATTATTCGTTTCGGACCTCTTGATAAGTATGGAAGTGCGATTACGCATGTCAATAACATCGCGATTACGGGCAGCATGGGGTTCACGCCTGAGCCTCAGGACGTGCGCTGGCAGCGTATTTTGGGTTTTTCAAGCGTCAACTTCTCGTCGCAATATCTCGGGATGTAATTAGAATATTGCGATGCAACCGACGCCATTGTTTATGTGATTTGTCATGCTATGGGTTGCTGACGAAAAAATATAGGGTATCCATTAAAAAAACATAAGTTTGTGTTAAAAAAACATTTGCTTTCGCTTTAGAATGTTTCCAAATATGTACATTCATGGGCCCCAGCCGTACATTGATACCGGTGAAAGTCGTTTTCCAATAGCTGTTATTGTTCCAGAGATATTTTGGGTGGACAAGATAGCTGGGACACCCTGTATATGGCGTAAGTTTTAGACTACTGCTACAAGTTGAATATGAATTTCTTTGACACGAGAACATCTACCAAGTCCATCAAAAGAAACGTCCAAATTACTGTGAGTACGATCACGATCCAAAATATGCACAGCCTAATTCCGGTGCCCTCATAAACTGCAGTAACAGCAATGAACAAAACCGAGTTTAAGACATTATTGATAGATGTGAAGCATTGAATTAAAATTTGTGGTGCGGCCGGGAATCGAACCCGGACCTCCATGCTTACTAGGCAGACGTCTTAACCGTTAGACTACCACACCACTAACGATTAAGGCGCCTTGGAATAGTCTATGTACGATTTCCCTCCACAACACAAACTTTAATTCAGCTTCTTTGTTCCAAAGATAATTGCCACTACTGCCAAGGCTCTCCATGCAGCGGAATAGCACCTCAGCAATGGACATGGTGGAACAATCCTGTTATGGTGATATAAATATCAATTAATATGAATAAATAATCCCTGAGACGGATTTTCGTCTCAAATATGTCAAAGACATTATTGATAGATGTGAAGCATTGAATTAAAATTTGTTGATAGATGTGAAGCATTTAATTCAATGCTTCACATCTATCAATAATGTCTTTGACATATTTGAGACGAAAATCCGTCTCAGGGATTATTTATTCATATTAATTGATATTTATATCACCATAACAGGATTGTTCCACCATGTCCATTGCTGAGGTGCTATTCCGCTGCATGGAGAGCCTTGGCAGTAGTGGCAATTATCTTTGGAACAAAGAAGCTGAATTAAAGTTTGTGTTGTGGAGGGAAATCGTACATAGACTATTCCAAGGCGCCTTAATCGTTAGTGGTGTGGTAGTCTAACGGTTAAGACGTCTGCCTAGTAAGCATGGAGGTCCGGGTTCGATTCCCGGCCGCACCACAAATTTTAATTCAATGCTTCACATCTATCAATAATGTCTTTGACATATTTGAGACGAAAATCCGTCTCAGGGATTATTTATTCATATTAAAACCGAGTTTGTAAATACACTGAAATAAAGTTGCTCACAATAGTCACTCTTGCTAATAACAGCCGCTCATACTATTGCAGATGACATGTCGCAAAAATAAATAAATAAATAAATAAAATAAAATAAAAAGAAAAAGCAATAAACATTATGGAGTATATGATATAAAGGTACGAAGTTGAATGTTTGCACAATAATACGGCAAAAAAAGTGTGTGCCTTATACTGCAATATGTCCAACAGCTTTTTAACCTTTTTATTTCTGCATTCTTTTAGAATAAACACGGCGGGATTTCCACCGAAACTAGTATAGGTATGTAAATAAATGTTTTGCATCAAGGCGGATCCACAAATTCACATTTATATCGCAAACACGGACTGAGAGAAGAGATTCAAATCACAATGAAAGCAGAATACAGTAGTGTGTCCATTTCATTTTTATTGGAAAGTGGGACAGATTTACAACTTTCACGTACATACTACAGCGTGCCGGCCGCGGTGGCCGAGGGGACTGAGGCGCTCCAGTCACGGTCTGCACGGCCACTACGGTCGGGGACTCGAATCCCCCCTCGGGCATGGATATTTGTGCCGTCCTTAGTCTTAGTTAGTTCATAAGTAGTTTGTAAGTTTATGGACTGATGATCCCGTAGTTAAGTCCCATAAGCTTAACAAACATTTGAACATTTGAACACTACAGCGTCTTCAGACTGCTTACCACAACCATTCGAAAGTAAAACTTAACATGGATCGATACTATGCATACGAACTAACTCGATACTTGAAGCGCTGACTGATGGGAGCGACAGTAAATGAGAAAAGAACTTTGAGAAATTCCTTTATGATTGCTTCCATCCGCTACCGCGCAGATGGTCAAATTAGTTTGCACTGACAGTAGTACCAACAATGCTTTTGCTTTTTGTATTGTTCTCTCTGAGTTCTTTCTAGGTAACTAGTAAATAGAGTGCTAGAAGTCTTCATACCTTCAATTGTGGAACGTATCAGAAAATAAAATGAGTATGATAACGAGTGGTACAGGCAGCTCTTCCTAGAGTTTAGCACAATTAATTGAAAATTAAATATTTGATAGCATAAAATACGAGGCGCGTCCAGAAAGTAAGTTCCGTTTCCATTTATCTCCACTGCAGCGCTGCGACTGCAGTTCCGCACATGCGCTGTAGACGATGTGTATCAAGGAGAAGAACGTGCGCCATTTGGAGAGCGCTGTCAGTTACGTACGCTTTATTGTGCTTGTTTGAAATGTCGGCGTTGATTGAAAATCCCGCCGCCTGTGAAATCAGGTCGGTGATTCCGTTTCTGAATGCGAGGAAAGTGAAACCAAGGGCAATTTATCGGCAAATTTGCGATGTTTACGGACCAAATGCGATGAGTGATTCGATGGTGAGCAGATGGGTCCGACAGTTCAATGGCGGGCGTAGTGATGTGTACGATGAAGAACGAAGTGGGCGTCCACCTTTGGTTCACGCGATTCGTGACAATATCCAGGACATCTCAAGTCATTTCTTGGCGGTCATCTCTTCACCAATGACGAAGAGCTGAAAGAAACTGTTTCCAACTGGTTGAAGACGCAGGCGGCAGATTTCTATGAAGAAAGTATACAAAACCTGGTGCCACGCTATGAGAAATGCCTGCAAAATTTCGGCAGTTATGTGGAAAAGTTGTTTAAGAGTTATAGAAATTTGTGCAATAAAAATTTCTTCTGTATCTGTGTACAATTTCATTTTATTACCAAACGGAACCTACTTTCTGGATGTGCCTCGTACTTTAGTCAATCAGAACCACAAAAAACGGGACATTTGAGCGTCCCCACAAAAACTTTCAGGAGAGTGGGGCATTAGCGAAAAAAAAAAAAAAAAAAAAAAAAAAAAAAAACGGGACTGTTCCGGGAAAAACGGGACGAATGGACACCCTAGATTATAGCCTGCCTGCAAGTAATGGTCGTGTGTGACGTTGACCTGAAAAACGCTATCTCGTGGAGTGCGTTCTTCCAAGGCACATTGGCCCCACCCTCGGCCTTTTGGTCTGGGGTGCGATGAGCTGCAACTCTTGTTCACCTTTGATGTTTGTAGAGGTCACGTTGACGAGCGGTCGATACGTGCAAAGTGTTGTAAGACGCGGTCTTTTTACATTCTTGCAACAGAAAGACGTTTCCTAACTCTATAATGCTGGACCACACACTACACATGAAAATCAACGTGCCCAGTCAGCACTATCTCCAATCGACACGTTTAGGGTATGAAGGGAGCACAACTGACACATGCGACTCGCTATCCACAGCTCTTGGAGAACTACGCGAGCAGGTCTAGCAGCAGTGGAATACTAAATCTGAATACTTGTATCTGTAGTATCGAATGGATGTCAGAGTATGTGTGTGCACTGCCGCTGGTGGAGGCTGCAAGACGTATTAATAGAAGTGTTTCAGAATGGATCTACACCTAGTACCTCAATACGCTTGAGCTATCTTCTCTCTTCTTGAAGCTACAGCTGCAAAATCGATAGTTGTATTTAAAAGTATGTTGCTGTTCACTCAGAATTTCAAGCTATAACTACGAAACTTAGAATATGGACTCTTGATCAGGATTAAAAAGACAGGAGTTTCGGTATTTTTGGAAATTCAAGAACCAAAAGGGTAAAATAGGGGATCAAAATTCTTTTCGAAAATACATTGTTCTCAAGACAATTTTGAAGCTAGAGCTGCAAAAATTGCTATTTCTATTGTTCCTTAGAATTTAAAAAATACGTGTTTCGGTACTTTTGGAAATTCAACCATCAAGGGGGTTAAATTGGAGAGAGGATGGTTTTCGAAAATCTTTTGCTATTAAGTAATTTCGAAGCTACAACCACATAAATTGGTATATGCTTTCTTGGTCAGAAAGACACACGTGTTTCGGTATCGTCAGAAAATAAATCATTTAGAGAGTGAAATAGGGGATGAAATATTTGTTTGGAAAATACGTTGCTACTAAGCCAATTTTGATCTCAGAATTACAAAAAAAAATGATATTTGCATACTTGGTTGGTATTTAAAAGACACTTGTTGGGGTATTTTTCGAAATTCAACTTTTAAGGGGAGCCATAGGGGGTTGCAAGTAGTAAAATCAAATGTTCAAATGTTTGTAAATCAAACGAGCCTTAACTAAGTGTTCATCAGTCCCTAAGGCTTACAAAATACTTAAACTAACTTAAATTAACTTAGACTAACATATGATAAGGACAACACGAACAGCTATGTCCGAGGGGCGAATCGAACCCCCGATGGCGAACAGCAGCGCGCAAGCATTGGTGCCTCAATACGCACGGCCATTCTGCTGCGACTACAAGTAGTATCACAACATTTCATTATAATAGTACTTAAGCTACAGCTATGAAAATTTCTATTAAGAGGGAGAAACAACTGGTGCAGACCAACCAGCCTACACATGCGAAGCAGCAGGTGTTAAGCTAGTTGATCTATAAATATATCATTTAAATTTCGTCTTATGCATTGTTTCACAAGTAAATTTTGAATGAATTGGAACAATTTAAGAGGCCGTACTAATTTGTTTACTTGCTGTCTGTTTTACATCTTTGTCTAGAACATATATGGCTATTTTTGTACTGTGAGAAGAGCATTTTTGGTTCTGGTAAATAGACTTAAATGTCATGGCTCTGTTTTTCGTCGTCACGTTCTAGGTAAAGCCTCTAAAGTGACTTACCCATCTCCCATCCAAATAAAATTATATATTACTTAATAAAGAGAATTCAGAGTATTACGTACCCTTTATATTTGACAAGAGACGCGTCGTGGAATGATATACATTAGAAGAATCACTAGTAGAGGCCTACAAAAACATTTATTTTTTTTTTATTTTACTTTTTTGTAACGAAGCAATATTAGCAAAATTGTTCGGTCAGAAGAACTTAGTGACTTCGAGCGCGTTCACTGTATGTTACCTGAGCGATAGATTCTTCAGTGACATTCAACCCAGGGTGCCATGTCCACTGTCAGTGGTGTTACTGTGAAGGTGACGTGCAATGTAACATTCACGGGCTACCTGCTGCGACCAAAAGGTAGATATAATTTCCTACATTAATGGAAGTGTATTTCTGCGTTACTACAATATGACCTATTTTTAAATGTTTATTTTTAACAAAACTTTATGGATGATATCAAGCTTGATACATGAGGACTCTTATATTCAGCCGGCCGCGGTGGCCGAACGGTATGCGGCGTGCCAGTCATGGTCTGCACGGCCGCTGCGGTCGGGGGTTCGAATCACCCCTACGGGCATGGACATTTGTGCCGTGTTTAGTATAAGATAGAACTCTTATATTCAGCCGGCCACGGTGGCCGAACGGTATGCGGCGTGCCAGTCACGGTCTGCACGGCCGCTGCGGTCGGGGGTTCGAATCACCCGTACGGGCTTGGACATTTGTGCCGTGTTTAGTATAAGATAGTTCATAAGTAGTTTGTAAGTTTAGGTACTGATGATCCCGTAGTTAAGTCCCAACATTTGAACATTTTCTTATATTCAAATGTTTTATGTCAGAGGCATAATATTTAGGCGGAAGCAGTTCAATGTTCACCTAGGTGGCATCATGGGTGACAACGTGTGGAAAGAATCACTTGATAGCTCCTCTATCACACAGCAGGAGCTGTCATACTACAATAAAGGGCCTCGCCTTCGAGCTCTTCAGGAGGGTTCGTGCCTCATCGACACTGCGAGGGGCCACGTCGTATTGCCTCCAGCCGTCTTCTGAGAATCATACCTAAGAAAAAGTTATCATTACCTCGCAGAAGAGCAGTTTGTGTTGAGGAGGAATATAGCAACACGTGAAGCAGAACTCATCTTAGGTTAAAAAACTCTAACCTACATTTTTAGCTTTTGTAGATTTGAAAAAAGCTTTGGATAATGTCGATTGTAATACACTCTGTCAAATCATGAACGTAGCATGGGTAAAATATAGGGACTAAAAAGCAGACATCAGTTAAAAGATTCGAAGACCATGGCAGGGACGTAACGGTGGAGAAGAGAGTAAAACATGTTTTTAGTCTTCCCACAATGTTATTCAATCTATATGATGAGCAAGCTGTGAAGCAAAGAAAGGAGAAATTCGGAGAAGGAATTAAAGGTCAGGGAGAAGAAAAAAAGAACTCTGAGCTTTGCGGATGACTTTGTGAATCTGTCAGAGATAGCAAAAGACCTCGAAGAGCAATTGAACGGAACGGACAATGTTTTGAAAATGGGGTATAAATTAAACATTAACAGACGCAAATTAAGGGTCCTGTATTGTAGTCTAAGAAAATCAGGATATGTGGAAGGAATTAGGTTAGGTAATAGGACAATAAAAACAGGAGTTTTGGTACCAAAATGATAGCCGAAGTAGAGACGATGTAAAAAGTCATCATGAACTGTGATAGGACTACAGGCTCGCACACCTCTGTCTTACAGTCACGTGGCAGCACTGACGTGCACGATTCAACTGATGCCGTGAGATCTTCTTACGGCCTGGAATGAGGACTGTGGTCCTCAGCGATGACAGCAGATACTTCCTGCCCGCAAGTGATGGTCACGTTTGATGCAGACCTAGCGAACGCTGTCTTTGAATTCGTCCAACACCCACTCTGAGGTGCAATAAGCTACAACTCTCATTCAACTGTGGTGTTTGTGGAGGTTACGCTGATAGCGATCGATGCGTACCAAGCGTCGTAAGATGCTCTTGCAACAAAAAGGTGTTTTACAATTCGATAATGCTCGACCACACAGTGCGGACGAAAACGGACGTTTTTGGAATTTAGTGCTGTACGAGGCACTGGACAGAGTTGGAGAGAAATAAATTTCTGGTATATCTTAATTAAAAGAGGGGATCGTTTGTTAGGACACATTGTGAGACACCAAGGAATTTAGCGTTAGATGGAAGTGTGGAGGATAAAAATCATATAGGAAGACCCATAGACGAATACAATAAGAAGGTTCCAAGAGGTGTAGGTTGCCATTCTTACTTCCTAAGCACATATCACTGCGTATGTTTACTTTTTTTTCTGTATTGTGTTTGATGACAGTGCACAGGCAGGCTGGCAGCAGTTCTATAGGCCGCTCTATAAGCCGGTGTCGATTATGTCACGGGCGGTAATGTGTGTGTTCAGTTCTTTCTGAGGGAGGGGGGTGTATGTGGTCCAAGTACTCGAAGCCAGGGGCGAGTCTAGGAGTGGAGGTATCGGTTCGCTGATGGACATCCGGCAAGAGAGAATAGTCAAGGAGAGGATCATCAGGAATGGAAAAGACTTCAGAGAGGTAGGAGGCAAAGTGTTCTGCCTTACTGGCGTTGTCAGGAAAAGGACGGTCATCATGGAGAAGCGGGTAGTGGAGGGAGGAGTGACTGCCATTAAGGTGGCGGAAGGCATGCCAGTACTTGGAGGAGTTGACAGGGAGCATTGAATTGAGGCGCGTGCATGTCTGGCGCCAGTCCCGGTGTTGTTTCGTGGACCAAAGTTTTCGGTTGTGGTGTTGGATTTGCCAGTGGCGTTGGAGTGTGTCCCGGTCACAGACCTGGAGGAAGGAGCGGTACAGACGGTGGGATTCGCGAAGGAGAAGGACGGCCTGTGGAGGAAGGGTAGGACGGTAAGGATAAATCGCCTGGGTGGCGATGTGAGCATGGACCGCATCAGCAACGGTCTGCTGGAGGAAGGAGGAGGCTTGATCAATATCGGTGGGAGTGTGGAGGGGAAGTGGGAGGCTTGCAATAGAGGTGTCAATGGAGCAACAGTAGGCATCCCAGTCGGCACGGGAATAAACATGAACGAGTTTGGGAGGTGGCATAGGATGGGGAGCACGGGCAGGGCGGGGATGGTGGTGAAGGGTAAGTAGCACAGGAGTATGCTCACTGCCTATAAGGTCGAGGACATGCGCCGTGATGCGCCCAAGGAGGTTGGGAGATGCCAGGACGACATCGGGCACGGTGTTGCTTTCTTGCTTTCGGGGCAGGTTGGGCGGGAAAGAGGAAGGACGTCGCCCCGGAGTAAGGTGGTAACAAACTGACGCCATTGCCGGAGTTCAGCGGGTGGACGGGAAGAAAGGTTAAGGTCGGCGGCAATCACATAGGTCGTGAAGGAGAGGAAGGCATATGGAAGGCATATGGAAGGCGAGCAGTGCTGCGAATATAGATGGTGGCGAGGGTGACCGTAAGGGGTGGGAGGAAGAGGCTGAGGATCAGGTGTTTGGTAGGGTCATTAAGGAGAGGTTGGAGCCGGACGGGGTGGTGGCGGAGGTGGCCGATCGCCACTCCGCCTCAGGCGAGGGGTGGGGGGGCATTGGTACGGTGGAGGACGTAGGTAGCGGTGCTGATAGGACGACGGGGTTGGAGGCAGGTCTCATTCAGGAGGAAGGCATCCACGCAGTGGTGGGAAAGAGTGTGCATAAGGAGGTGTTTATTGGCAGGAAGAGAGTGGACATTATGATAGAGGAAGGTATAGGAAGGGCTTGCCATAGGGATCGAAAGGGAAGGGTGAGAGGAGGGAGAGGGGGCGACGGGAAAAGAGGGTAGGGTGTGTCTAGACTAGGGTAACTTGCCAGGAGAAGATGAAGTGGGAATGTGCACGGGAGAGGGTGGCGAAGGTTTCGAGGTGAAAGACGGAACGGGCGGCAAGGGCGATCTGTTGGAGGGTATGGGGACGCTGGAAGGGATGGATGATCTGGAGGATGGTCGTGACAAATCGAATGACGTCCTCTATGGTGGGACGGGGGCAGAGGGAGTTGTTGGGATGGAGAGGAGGATCGACAGGATGAACAGGAACGGAAAGTTCAGGAGTGGTGGGGGCCGGGATGGATTTACACTTATAGGAGTAGGTGGGATGGGGGCCAACACAGGTGTTGCAGACAGGAGGGGAGGCGAGGTTGGGACAGTTTTTGTAGAGGTGATTGGACTTGCAGTGGGGACAGCTGGGTGGGTTGCGGCAGTGCTGCGTCAGGTGATCGTTATAATCGAAACACCTGGCACAGCGGTAGGATTGGGGTGGGGAGCGGGAGGGCTCTACCATGTGGCGGCGATCATAGATGAGTGTCCCCTCGAGGAGAAGGTGAACAATGGAGGATGTGGATTCGGTGAAAATCCGCATCAGGTAGGTTTGTAAAGCTTATGGGACTTAACTACGGGGTCATCAGTCCCTAAACTTACAAACTACTTATGAACTACTTACGAACTAGGACGGCACAAATATCCATGCCCGAGGGGGGATTCGAACCCCCGACCGTAGTAGCCGTGCAGACCGTGACTGAAGCGCCTCAGTCTCCTCGGCCACCGCGGCCGGCTTTCAGGTAGGTGGGGCCGGTGGCGTTATGGATCCGCTTGGCGGAGCGAATGGAGATGTCCAGGTGGGCGTTGAGTTCGCAAAACACCTCCTCCTCCGTGATAACTGGACTAAGTTTGGTTATCACGGCAGTGAGGGTGGGCGGACAGCGGGGCGGGAGGGGTTGATGTGGTGAGGAGGAGGTATAGTAAGGGGGATGAGTTGGGCGATAAGGGCGGCAGGGAAGTACTTCCTGAGTTCTAGGGAGAGGGTACGATTGTTGAGGAAGTTGGGATCGGGATGGGAGAGTAGGTAAGTACACAGATCCTGTTGGGGGGGATGGGTGCAGTGTCCATGATGTCGGCAGGCTGTGGAGGCGGAGGAACAGGGGGAGGAGGAAGAGGAGGAGCCTTCTTAGAGGCGGAAGGGAGGGGGTCCGCGCTTCCACGTTTAGTGGTCTTTTTACAGGCGCCAGTGGAGGAGGAGAAAGATGGGACGGGGTCGATGGAAATGTGGCGGGGGGCGGGGCCCTATTGCAGTGCGAAGGAAAAAGGCGGCGACTGTGGGGCCACCGTGGCCCGGCAATGGGTTATTCGTGCTGGTGAGATGAGGGAGAAGTCTGCAGGGGAGGTGAGCGGGACATACACGGTAGCTGGGGGAAGAGGAGAGACATGGGAGGCGGCTGTGGTGGAGAGGATCACGGAGAGGGGGGTGTCGTGGGAAGGGCGGGCGTGCGTGGAGCTCCAAGTCGTAATGGTGGGGGCGGTGGTGGGGGTGGTATATAAAACGGTGGTGGTGATAGTGACAGGGGTGTTGGACATCGTGACGGACGAAAGAGGGAATGAAGTCGAAGAGGAAGGTGGAAAATTCAAGCGAAAGGTGGCGACCACTGCAGGTGGACTACCAGGGCTGGCGGAAGCCTCGAATCGCGGTGGTTCGACGGGAGACCACCGGCAGCTGGCTGGAGGGCAGCGGGGGAGACGACGCCGGCGGCGGCGTCGGCGGCGGCGGCGAGCAGGCAGCGAGGACCGACTCGAGGGGATCGGGGCGGCTCCGTAGCGACGGCGACGGGGCGGCGAACCGGTTCGGCGGTCAGCGGGACCCCAGGTCAGAACCTATGGGCGGCGGCGGCGACGACGGCGAAACGATCCCCGGGCTGGACTGGGGCGGCGAGCGGGTCCGGCAGGGCCTCCTGGCGGCGGCGCCTCCAGGCAGGGCTGGGCGGCGACAGCGGCAGGCGGCAGCGGCGAGCAGCAGGTCCTCCTGGCACTGGAACGGCGACGGTGACGGCGACGGGCAGCAAGGACGGCGGCAGACCTGGAAGCACAGCAGAGCTACGTTACCAATCGTAACGGTGATGCCTGCTACCAGGCGGGAATGATGTCTGTTTACGTTTGATAAAGCTATTTAATGTACTCTTTTGTTGTACACGTCGTGGGAGCACAAAATCCGATGGAACTGAATCCGGCTGCCAGCCCCTATCATCGATGACAGTGTGAAACAATTACCAGACAGCAGGCTATAGCACAGTCTTAACATATACAGTCGCGACACTCAGGGCTGTGAATGTTATAACCAACTGACCAACGTGCTTAAATTTCATAGAGTGGCTAACACACAAGTTACAGAGCGCTTTGCGGCAACCTGTGTAAACTCGGCCGCCGTATTTACGGTGGTCAGTACACTTGAGAGGAGTCTGCATATCGTACGTTGTTGATGAGCATGTAGTTCTGTATTTAGTGTATATTGTATTTAATGTATATCGTCTGTACAGCTTTTGGCTGCTGAAATATGCCCAAGGTGATCAGCATTTACATGTACAAATCTAAGTGATAAAACAAGTATTTCGTGCAAGAAGTCCAAATGTTTAGCCTTGTCTGATCTCTTCTATACTCAAATAAAATTCCTGTCTAATGGCGCTTAGTTGCCCTAACAGCGAAACTTCAGACGACCTATCCTGCAATTCCCTTGAAGTACGCACCATAAAAAAATATTTAGTTTTCAACCTAGTGTTAGTGTGTTTTTCAGATGTTTCTTCTTCGGTTGCTGTTGTCGATGATGAAAGACTATCATCTGTTGAATAATAAAGCAACTGAGTTTCTACACTTTCTTCAAAAATATTTTCATTTGTTGTTGACAATACTTGATCGAGCATGGTTGACTTATAACCAGTGCAAAGTGTATAAGCAGTAGTAAAAGCCAGAATTTTTTCAGTTGTATATGGCTGTGTCAGCGAGCACAGAATAACATAGAGACGCTATTCCGCCTACATCAGCGTATAGGCAGTGAAGCCCGACAGCCATCTTGGTTGGGTGCAGAAACGGAGGTTGACCTATAAATGCGTAGTTCATCAAGTGGCGCTCGGCTTAATTACATTGTCTTTTGGACCCCTTAGGATAAGTAAAAAATTACCAAATTTTTCACGTAGACAGGTGAATACTGAAGGAATGCAAGAGTGTTCTTAGCAAGTACAATATGCATTGTGTTTGTATAAAAATAATAATTGAAACTATTACTTTTATATGAAATAAAAATTGTGACATGAAAAAGTTAGTCACCTGACACTTTTTTTATTTTGTTGCCAGGAAATTTACGTCAGCGAGAAAGTTGTAGATAATGAAATAAACTTTTATATTTATTTAAACGACTTTTTTATAGCTCCCCTGGTTTTCTCAGAAATTTGGGTACAATATAGCGGTGGAACGTTTTTTGTTTTGTGGCCAGGAAATTTACGTAAGCGAGAAAGTTGTAGATAATGAAATGAACTTTTCTATTTATTTAAACAACTTTTTTATAGCTCCCCTGGTTTTCTCAGAAATTTGGATACAATGTAGCGGTGGAACTTTTCAAATTCTACACGTTACTATCAGCGACCTTGCCCACCAGCGAGCACAGATTCTGTTGCGCACTCACTTTGTACTTTGTGACCAATACTGATAAACATTTGAAATTTTGGATACAATTTTCGATATACAATAATTATGACTTAACACTTTTTATTTATTTTATTACTAATTAGCTGAGCCGCTCCAGCTTTGCACGGGTAATCTTTAAACTACTTTAACTCGAGAACTCCAGAACGTATCGTGATGCGGTTTCTTTCAATTTCTTCGGTATAATCCTGTGCTCAACGTAGGCTATATTAAATGCCAATACCAAAATGATAAATAATTGAAATAAGAATAATAACGTATAATCTTTTACCACTTCCGCACTTTCGTGACCTTTGTAGCGTAGCCTAAACTGTGAAACCAGCGCCAAAGTACATAGTATAGAATTACAGAACTCACTACGATTAAGAAAAGAAAAAAAATGACCGCGATACCATATGTCTTACAGATCTCCAACAATCACTATATCTATAGTCTGAAGCCTTCAGGCGCCAGCGTTTTAGAAAAGAAAAATGATAAATGTGGTTCACCCGTACAAGTTAGACAAATACTGTCGCGTGTTTTTTGTAGATGTTTGTGAGTTCTGCAAGTTTATACTAAGTACACTGGCCTAGCTATTGTAGTTTAGGCTCCAGAGCTGACTAAAGTGCAGAAGCGGTAAACAATTCTACGTTATGATTCTTAATGATATATATATATATTCGTATTGACGTTAAATATAGCCTAAGATCCCAGAATTCTAAAGAAGAAATTAAAAGAAAGTACGTTCGGTACTTCTCGAGTTATAATAGGTTAAAGGGACAGACAGATGAGAAATGTGCTTCTATTTTATATAACAGTGTGACTTGCTATCCCTAGCTGAAATTTCTAATTACTTATGGCAAAAATAGATGGTTAAAAAGAAACGCTTTAAAATTTACGAAAAAGGAATTAACAGACAGCGAACTCGATAAACTACCCTGTGCTCGCAGCTGTGACCGGGTGGCGCTCGGCCGCCATGTTGGTTGGGTGTCGCGCTCTCAGCCGGCTTCATTTCCCTGTCATTTTAAGGCCTCTCTGTGTTATTCTGTGCTAGCTGGGCTGTGTTCTTTGCAACAAATATGTACTTAATTCAGCGTGAAAACAACAAACCTGATTAATGAATCGTTTTGTAGGTGTGGAATGCTTTTGTGGCAGCTGATTGAGGCGCATTTTTATTGCTGTATTCTGCTGTCAATTTCGTCTTTGTACTCAAATTTCACGTAACAAACATTACTTGTTTCAACGTGGGAACAAGGAGAGTTATTAACGAAGCCTTTTTTCAACGTGGAAAGCTTTTGTGGCAGCTGACCCAGGCGCTTTTTTAACTGCAGTTTTTTGTTGTCACTTTTGTCTTTGTACTCAAATTTCGTCCGCCAAACTTCACAACGTAATCATTTTATAGCAATTTTACAAGTTTGTAGACTTAATACGTTTAGTAAACGCAACATAAATGTATACTGTACTTATGAAAGCAGTTGCTACAATACATTAACAACAGATGCAAATCCATGATCATGGTTGTTTGTCATAACAGTTACTGTCCAGGGTGTGTTTCGCAGCTAGTTTAGACCACATACTTGCATTGTAATCAACACAAATATTTTCACAGCGGCACTTTCGTTGTTGTTACAAATCTCAACTATTTCTTATGTTTCGAACTGCAACTGGTTTCCTGATAAGTTAGTGAGATTTAATTAATGCATTTTTTAGGAAATACACTACCAGGTCCGTCAATTGGTATCTTCGAAGTCTGACGGATCATGGTGCAGATCCATATTCAGCAGTTAATCTTTATTTAAAAGTGGAAGTGTAAAAAGAAAAAAAAAAAATAATTCTGTAGTGGGTGTGGCATACCAACTGTCAGCCGATACCGCAAATAACGTGGCGAACCTAACGCCACTCTAAGGAATTTAACCTCTTTGCAACCGACAGTTCCAAGGACACATTCGCTCCTTGCGGTGTGCAAGCCGTAGAAGTAGTAATGCTTGTTTATAATTAGTCTTTTACGTAATCAAGGAAATAGTTACTATAATATTGACGTTACCAGCATTAGTAAAATATCATGAAACGTGCGTAATAGGAAAATTAACGTCGGAGCTGTCTGCGGCGCGCCAGTCACAGTCTGCACGGCCGCTACGGTCGGGGTTTCGAATCCCCCCTCGGGCATGGATGGCTGTGTCGTCTTTAGTATAAGGTAGTTCATAGGTAGTTTGTAAGTTTAGGGACTGATGACCCCGCAGTTAAATCCCTTAAGCTTAACAAATATGTGAACATGTGAAAATTAACGCAAAAACAGTCTCATTTCACTGATTCAGTGGTATAAAGAAAAACTTCGTCATGAACAAATATTTAGGAATTTGTATTTCTTTGCAGCTTATTCCCGCTGAAAGTAAGTGGAATATGAAAACAAGAGACATAAATTCCTATTATGGTATTCTTACTATGTGAGGTAATTCTTTTGATGCGTAGCAATTCGGTATGGAATCTATTGTTTCACACACTTTTACTCTTCGCTCATTCTTCTTATACGCGCTTACACGTTTGAGTGTAGTAACTTTAGCTTAAATAGTCTATGTTTTGAAGAGTTTTGTTTCTGGTTCAGCTGTAGAAACAATTTGTGAAATTGATTTCTTATTTGTTGCTGCCGTCTGTGACGTTAAGTACTGCAGTTATTGCGATCTATATACGTTTCCTAAGTTCTACCCTCACCGATTTCAATGGAACTGTAGTGAAGAAACCTTAACGTTCCTAAACGAAAAGCGACGTACTATTTCTGCCAAAGGGCAGGTCTTCTTGTGTTTTTTTTTTTTTTTTTTTTTCTTTTTTTAACAGAAAATAAATTTCTTCAGTAAAACCCTTATGTCACAACATAAGAAAGACAAATGTGGAACTATTATTGAGTTATGGTCTATTTTATGGCAATAGATTGTGATGAGTAGCGTAGAAGTAGATATCATCGGAGTAGTGCAGCAACTAAAATCACTTAACAAGAACAAGTCTTCTGGTCCGGACTGTATACCCGTTAAATTTCTATCTGATTATTCTGAAGCGATAGCTCCTTACTTAACATCCGTATACAACCGCTCTCTCAAAGAATGATCTGTACCAGAAGATTGGAAAATTGCACAGGTCACACCTATATTGAAGAAAGGCAGTAGGAGTAACCCACTAAACTACAGGCCTATTTCATTGACGTCAATTTGCAGCAGGGTTTTGGAACATACCCTGTATTCAAATATTATGAATTATCTCTAACAGAAGGATCTATTGAACCAAGGTTCAATGTTCAAATGTTTGTTAAGCTTATGGGACTTAACTACAGGGTCATCAGTCCCTAAACTTACAAACTACTTATGAACTACTTACGAACTAGGACGGCACAAATATCCATGCCCGAGGGGGGATTCGAACCCCCGACCGTAGTGGCCGTGCTGACCGTGACTGGAGCGCCTCAGTCACCTCGGCCACCGCGGCCGGCTGAACCAAGGTCAACACGGATTTATCGTTCATGCGAAACACAACTAGCTCTTTATTCACATGAAGTGATGGGTGCTATCGACAAGGGTTCGCAAATCGATTCCGTATTTCTTGATTTCCAGAAGGCTTTTGACACTGTACCTCACAAACGGCTTTTAATCAAATTGCGTCGTTACGGTATCTCGCTCCAAATTTGCGATTGGATAGGGGATTTCCTGTCAGAGAGGACACAGTTCGTAGTAATCGATGGTAAGGCATCGAATAAAACAGAGGTGATATCTTGCGTTCCACAGGGTAGTGTTATGGGTCCTCTGCTGTTCCTTATTTACATAA
The DNA here is from genome assembly GCA_026315105.1 of Locusta migratoria. Lineage (NCBI taxonomy): Eukaryota > Metazoa > Arthropoda > Insecta > Orthoptera > Acrididae > Locusta > Locusta migratoria. Next base: position 436,285,465 of record CM048747.1, read on the forward strand.
ACGATTTAGGGGAAAATGTAAGTAGCTCTCTTAGATTGTTTGCAGATGACGCCGTCATTTACAATCTAGTAAAATCATCTGAAGATCAAAACCAACTGCAGAACGATCTGAATAAAATATCACTATGGTGTAGAAATTGGCAATTGACTCTAAACAATGAGAATTTTGAAGTCGTCCACATGAGTACGAAAAGATATCCGTTTAACTTAGTTTACAAGATAAATCAATCAAAAGTGAAGGCCGTAAACTCCACTAAATACCTTGGAATTAGTATTACTTCAGACTTAAATTGGAAAGAACACGTAGACAATGTCGTGGGCAAGGCGAACCAGGACTGCACTTTATTGGCAGAACCCTTAAAAGATGCGACAGACCTACAAAAGAAACTGCATACACTACGCTTGTCCGTCCATATTAGGAGTATTGCTGCCCAGTTTGGGATCCTTATCAGGTGGATTTGACGGAGGACATCGAAATTGTCCAAAGAAGGGCAGCTCGTTTCGTATTGTCGCGATACAGGGGAGACAGTGTTACCGAAATGATACAGGATATGGAATGGGAATCATTACAACGACGACGCTTATCGCTGCGGCGTGGGCTACTTACGAAACTCCAATCGCCAGCGTTCTCCTCCGAATGAGAAAGTATATTGTTGACTCCCACCTACATAGGTAGAAATGATCATCAGAATAAAATACGGGAAATCAGAGCTCGAACGGAGAGATTCAAGTGTTCTTTCTTCCCGCGCGCTATTCGAGAATGGAATGGGAGATACATAGTATAACGGTGGTTCGATGAACCCTCTGCCAGGCACTTAAATGTAATTTGCAGAGTATCCCATGTAGATGTAGATGTAGATTATATATGTTCCCTAATGTAAAAATTAATATCAATATAAGCGATGCTGTTAACACACGTCCAATATTGTATTCAGAAATGTAGCTTCCCGGCCGCTTTGAGCGCTGCTGTCGCAGGGGAGTATCATGACTATGTTGGACTGTGGCTATAGCGTAGCAGCGTCAATGCACTATGGAATAAAAAATAAAAACCTGGTGTGATACCTCATACAAAACGACGCAAGAGGATAAACGAAGGCCAAGCAGGAAGGCAGGAAGGCAAGCGTGTGGATGGTGATTGTAAAAACATCGCATGAAATCAGCGGAGGGTATCAATACTGAGCACCATACTGATACAACAGTCCGGCTGGCGCTAGGACAGTGTGCACGGGGCTAAACGAAACGGGGAAGAATGGCCGCACAGCTAAAACAAGCCACACATTTCTGTAGTAAATGAAAAACGGCGCTGGGAGTAAACAGGTACACAAGAGGACAGTGAATGACGGGAAAAGGATGATTCGGTTTGATGAAGAAGCAAATTTTAATGTAGTCTGCGTCCACTGCCGTTTATCTACTGCCGTTTACCAGACGAAAATGCAATCCATAACTGCTTCCTCTTTGCGGCATATTTCTTCATTGCATCTACATAATTTTGCTTCGTGATTGAGATGCCTAATCCTTATAAATGTTCTAGTTTTTACATAAAGAGTAATAACTGCTTCCTGAACCTCAGGAAACTTTTGTTTGAAAGGAATGAATTCAATTATATTATTCCTAAAATTATTTACGAAGTATTACTCGTAACATTCTTTACTAATTGCTCTCCAACTACTTTAATTTCTCACTAAAAATCAGATAAATAGATAAAAAGCTATTATATATCACTGTCATAAACGACTACAATGGTTAAATTTAAATTCCTATCCCGGCGACCTCGCTTGATAATGATGGCAACGGATACAGTCGCTTGACTACTTAAACGTTTTGTCATGAAATATTCGTTTTACGAGGGCAATTTCTTTTACTGAGCGGACAAGGGCACATACAAGAACCTGTCAACCATAGAGAAGAAACAGCATTATTTATTTCCTTCGTGGTCTGTACAAAACACTAATCAACGCATTATAAGTGGTTCAGATTTGAATATTAGATCTTCTACCGTTTTATTGGTGTCACCAACACAATCACGCGAAAGCGCCGAGATAGGAAGTAAAATTTTACCGATGTAAAGCTAGAGAATTACGCGATATATGCTGATTTTATTATTTTAACTATAAACCAGTTTAAATAGCTAACATAACAGGAATACGTAAAACTAACGGGTATTTCTACGATTCTTGAAGCCATTATATCCATGTTGAAAAGTAAATTCACCTGAGAAACATTATTTATTGCCTATACAGTTAAAATTTTAGTTCCTATCTCGGTGCCCTCACGTGATTATGTTGATTACATGAATAATACGGTAGATAATCTTTGTAACATCTAATATACAAATCTGAACTACGTATAATGAGATGTTAGTGTTTCGTACAGACCATGAAGGAAATAAATAATGCTCTTTCTCCTCTTATGGTTGACAGGTTCTTGTATGTGCCCTTGTTCGCTCAGTAAAAGTAATTGCCCTCGTAAAACGAATATTTCATGACAAAATGTTTAACTAGTCGCGCGAATGGTTAATGCCAAAGTCACATGATTGCCGGCAGTCAGCATTCGTTGCCAACATTATCACGCGAGGTCACCGGGATAGGAACTGAAATTTAACCGCCTACACAATATAGTGAGTCATTCACTGTCGTTGAGCAATACAGTAAAGCTTCAAAAGATGTTGCATTTATGTGAATTCATTTATATCGCGGTAATTTTTTAAATTTTCATTTATTTTAACCTTTTCAGTCCTGGTGTACTAAATAAAGTACGCCACTTTTATGCATCCTTATATCTTTGTGAATAACGTAAAACACTTGAGCTCTAGAGTTCTGAATAAACTAACATCTACACTTGACACAACCAGTGTAACAGTTACTGAAATCTAGTGGGTGTGGGTGTGCTGAAACGTCTTAAAGGAAATGAAGATGGCGGGAAGTAACGTAGCTGCTCCTGATACGCACATCGTTTTTAGTGCATACTGATGTATATTTTCTTTTTATTGTCAATATTTTAATCACAAATACTGTTGATATACTGAAATAAAAATAAGACAAACAGAAAAACTGCCTACTTGCAAGTATTTAGTCCATATGTGACCTAATGTACAATTTGTAGTGCACACTACAATTTTCAAACTACACTACTGGCCATTAAAATTGCTACACCAAGGAGAAATCAGTACCCGGAACAACCACCTCTGGCCGTAATAATGGCCTTGATACGCCTAGACATTGAGTCAAACAGAGCTTGCATGGCATATACAGGTACAGACGCCCATGCAGCTTCAACACGATATCACAGTTCATCAAGAGTAGTGACTGGCGTATTGTGACGAGCCAGTTGCTCGGCCACCATTGACCAGATGTTTTCAATTGGTGAGAGATATGGAGAATGTGCTGGCCAGGGCATCAGTCGAACATTTTCCGCATCCAGAAAAGCCCTTACAGGACCTGCAACATGCGGTCGTGCATTATCCTGCTGAAATTTAGGGTTTCGCAGGGATCGAATGAAGGGTAGCCGTGGTTTGTAGAATTGACAATCATATAGACAGTTGGTTATAGAACTGCAAGGCTTAAGCCGTCGACACATGAAGCGTGTATCTGAACGAGTATGGCCAAAGTGGCGAGTTTCTGACGTCACAACGTGCGAATCGCACGTTGGCGAGGCTTTCCCAACGTGTCGGGCAATATCAATCATGACATATATATTCTCAACATGCGTCTGAATGATCACCAATAAGGTGGGAGAACGCTACCGACATCACACCACATGACTATGAATGGCTTATGAATGAATGACAATTCAAAGCAAGTAAAAGTAACTGAGTAAATTGAGAATCTCTCGAAAACCGGTCATTAGAGATACTATTTGTTGGAATAAAACTGGAAACGTCTTTTATGTGGATAAAAAAAATTCCGCATTACAGTTATGCCGGCCGCGGTGGCCAAGTGGTCTGCAGCGCTCCAGTCACGGTCTACACGGCCACTACGGTCGGGGGTTCGAATCCCCCCTCGGGCATATATTTGTGCCGTCCTTAGTATTAGCTAGTTCATAAGTAGTTTGTAAGTTTAGGGACTGAAGACCCCGTAGTTAAGTCCTGTAAGCTCTTCAAACATTTGAACATTACAGTTATCTGCCGTTTCAAGGCAAGGCGGACTGAAGATCTATCAACATGAATTGTTAGTTACATCATTTGTTGTAATTACAAGTCAGAAATCGACATATTAACCAGCACGGTATACAACACGTCTAATATCGACAACAATGATACTAATACACGTTAGTCGCTGTTGCGTAAGCAGCTAAGTCTTCTTATATTCGGGTTTTCTAATAGACTCAAAGATGTTCCTAAAAATTTGATTTTATAAACAGCCACAAGTCCCTATAATTATTTACTGAATTAATCAGTTTCACTCTTTACACACGATCATCGTCAGATAGTTTGATAATAATGGATAGCTGTCGATTTATATGATCATATGACAGCACAGTAATTGAAAATAACTGTAGTTATACAACTGAACAGTTGTATGTTTAATTTGATAGAAGTATACTGCATAATATTCGTTGCTGTGTTGCATCCTTTGAGGAATGAGTTCGTTGGATTCGTTTTACGGCAGTTTGCGCCTTACTTAAAGAAAAATACGCGCTTTATTGTTTCAAGTACCCCGGTATTACATTCTTCTATTGAATAGTAACATTGACCTTCGGAGAATGACGTTTAAGTTTTACTAAAAAGCGAGGCTATTGCAACAATGTTTGCCTGATGTGAAGGCCATTCCTAATTTTATATCGCACACTTTGTGCCACTTATGAAATGTTAGGCTCACCTCAACTGTGAATAGTGGACACTTTGCTTACAGCATATACATGACAAGACATACCAGTGCTAGGTACTTGTAGTTTCGTAAAAATAATTATTTTGTCCGTCGCAGTTGCACGATTTTGAAGTCAGTGACTACTTTCGGACTCTACCGTCCATTAGTAAAGCATTAGCTTACAAAAAGAAAGTTACATGCATTAAATTACACTGTCCATGTTAAAAAAAAAGCCAAAAAACAAGCATTTGGTATTAATGCTAGAAAAATTGCATTTGCAGGTTTACCTTTTTTGAAACGTGATAATCCAATGCATGTTACAAATGGCTGTTTTACAAAATATTCCCAATTGCCGATCCTAAACCATCATTACGATGAATTTTCATAAACTTGTAGTTTTCCTGCAGTGTATGAAGATATACACAAGACTCTTTTGATTCTTGGATTTTACAATTTTGCTTTGAATCTGTCTGATTTGTTTGGCCTTAGCATCACCGGGAAAGTTCTGTCAGAGACGTCATTCGACCCGAGTGAGTGTATTACTACCCACTGTGGCGACTTTGCTGAACTCTTTTCCGGCGGATTTGGACAGGTAACTAATTTTTCCACGCTTGTGACATTCAAAGAAAATGCGCAGCAGCATTTGTGTAGCGGTCACCCTGTTGCTGTTGAATCTTCCGGATTATGTGGTCGTGGTCGAAGAAACGACCACGACCACATAACCCGGAAGATTCAACAGCAATTATTTCAGCCGGTCGTGAAAGCCTTCACTGCATGGTCACCCTGTTCCTTTCGCATTACTTGATCACGTCGCACAGGCACTCACAAAGTGGCAAAATCAAGGTGTAATTGCGCCCATTTCAGCAAGCCAGTGGGCTTCTCCTTAGTGATTGTCAAACAACCATCTGGCAAACATAGAATTTGTGAGGACTTTAAGCACACTGTAAATCCTCAAACAGTGAGTGAGATTTTCTCATCCTCAGAGTTTATTGACAGATTAGGAGCTGGCAAATAATTTTCTAAAATTGATCTTTGGAATGCATATCTGCAACTACCGCTCGACGAGCAATCCCAAAAATTTTTTGTTATCAATACACACATGGGCCTTTTCATGTTTCTCAAGTTACCGTTTGGTTGTGCCTCTCCTCCGTCAATTTTTCAAACATACCTGGAACAAATCACAACAGCAGTGCCGTGTTGCTCAAATTATCGAGACGGTATGGTTGTTTCTGGTAGCACAGCTGAAGAGCATTTCAACAATTTACGTGCACTTTTCAAAGCCCTTTCTGAAGCTTGTCTCAAATATAACAAAGACAAATGTTATAATATTAAAATATTATAATTAAATGTTATAATGTTATAATATATGGGCAGGAAGTGTATAGCAAAATCCGACAGCTGGAGATGTTAAGGAAGAAGAAAGAGAAACTAATCAACGACTTAATCTATATGAAGAGGTGTCGGGACCAGGACATCATACCTAAATTCCTGCAGCTTAAACCGAACATCAACACCAACAAAGCAAGATACATCTACAGAAGAGCCAGTATATCACTACTGAAGGAGCGGATTCAGCAGGTACGAAGAGAACTTGACTCCCACAACAGAAGATTGCTACATATACATCTGCTGCTATCAGCTTCACTGTCGCCGAATGACTGGGATAAAGTCGACAAAATCACTCACTTGCAAGCATGCTCTACTAATGAAACTGTTGCTAAACGTCAGAAGAGAAAATTCGAGCAGCTCGATAAAACGACACGTAAAGATACGCAACGACTAGATGCATCTCCAATAGTGATAAACCTTTCGTCTCACTCTATCAGCAATGCAGCCACAGAAGTACTTGGCAAGGGTTTAAAATTTGCAATCACACCTCAGCGGATCCCCACAGAAGAAATCATCGTGTCCGTGGAAGCAGCACTCCGTCACACATCCACGATAGAAGCAGAGAAAATTCGGCAGGAAACTGTCCGAATATTATCACCTGCCAAGCCGCCGAAGCACAATCTCAGACGCGAGGAAAGGGCAGCCATCACAGAACTAAAGAACAACAATGAAATAGTGATACTTCAGGCAATAAAGGGGACGCCACTGTCATATTGGACACAGTGCAGTATGAGGATAAGATGGAAGAATTATTAAACGAACCTATCTACAAAGAACTGAAGACGGATCCCACGGCTAAGATAATTCGAAAGACGCAGAGTGCAATTAAGGACTCAAGAATTGACGTCGACACAGCCACGGGACTGATTCCTAGCGTTCCAGTTCCCCCTAGAATTTATGGAGTGCCAAAGTTACACAAGAGTGGCCAGCCTTTACGACCGATCGTGGATTGAATTAACTCGCCGACATACAATTTGGCAAAGTTCCTAGCCTCAAAACTAAGACCTCTAGTTGGCAAAACTGACTCGTACGTGAAGAACTCGACACATTTTATAGAACGCTTTAAGGAAGAAACAATTTTACCCACGGACATCATGGTCAGCTTCGACGTAAAGTCATTATTCACCAATGTGCCAGTAGACGAAACTGTTCGCATCCTACAAGAACATATTCCGCCAGATACATGCGATCTGGTTCAGTTGTGTTTATCTTCGACCTACTTCAAGTGGTAAGAAAGATACTACGAGCAAACAAACGGCGTAGCAATGGGTTCTCCCTTATCCCCGTTGGCAGCCGACATATTCATGGAGGCCTTCGAAGCAACAGCACTTTGTTCCGCCCCTTTACGCCCAAGATGCTGGTTCAGATACGTGGACGATACGTTCACAATATGGCCCCACGGTGAGATGGAACTACACAAGTTTCATGAACATCTGAACAAATTGCACAAGAAAATCCAATTTACATTAGATACGAGAAGGAGGGCGCTATTCCATTCCTAGATGTGGAAGTTTATAGAACTAGGCAAGGCACACTTGGGCACAGGGTATATCGGAAGCCTACACATACCGACAGGTATTTGACGCCCAATCAAACCACCATCCTGCACAGAAGAACTCTGTTATCCGCTCACTGACGATTCGCGCGCAGCGACTAAGTGATGAAGACAACAAAACAGCTGAGCTCAACAAACTAGAAACAACATTTCTGGCAAATGGCTACAACCATAGAGCGATTCACACCGCCATGGACACAAATAAAAGAAACAGCAGTAGGCAGGAAGTCAATAAAAAGCAGCCAGCAGCACGCTTACCGTATGTAAAACACGTCACAGATCGGATTGCAAAACATCTTCGCCGGGTTGGAGTCCAGCCTTCTATAGTAGTCACAAGATCAAGGATGTACTTGGTTCCACAAAGGACAACATAGAGGCACTACACGCATAAGGAGTATACAAGGTGGAATGCGAGTGTGGGGAAGTATACATAGGTGAGGCAGGGAGGGCAGTGGCAACATGCATACGCGAACATGAACGCTACATTTGATTAGACCAACACAATAAATCTGCAGTAGCCGAATACCAGCAAGATTGCAACAAGAAGATAAAATTTAACGATGTCAGAATACTCGCCAAGCAACCAGGGATGGTTAAACGCAAGATAAGGGAAGCAATCGAAATTGTAAAACACCCTAATAACATGAACTGAGAAGATAGACTTCCCCCCTCTTGGCTACCAGCAATCACAGCGAAATAGGCCGCACTGACATCACAACACGCGAGCGTCACCAGTAAGCAACTGCCGCCGCGCGGCCCACGGCCAGCAGGAGAGAAACGGAAGCACTCACCCCACTCGCCGATGAACACCAATCATGTCTCGCTATGCAAGAAGCAATGGCTAACCCCAACTCCCTCCACCTCAGCATCCTATCAAAATGAAGTTCCTTTCTTCCGCCAAAAATTCACCAATAACATCGCTTATTTTTTAAAATTATGACGTAATGTCTAAATGAAAGTAATATAAAGTGTAATAACAATCACCTCACATCAGTATACCCAGATGAAACGTTGCCCGAAACGTCGGTTATTTAAGTAATAGCCCTACATCATGACACGGTACAACACCCAGAAAACTTTTATGTCAAGGACAAATGTCTTTTCTTCCAAATTGAAAATGAATATTTAGGACATGTTATCAATTCCCAGGGTGTTCATCTCTTGCAGTCGTATTTGCAAGCTATTTGCGAACTCAAGGCTCCCACAAACATTACAGAATTGCGGTCTTTTCTGGGCAAAATATCATATTACATCAAACTCCTTCCTAACGCAGCTCAATTAGCAGCACCACTGCATCACCTATGGGGGAAGAATGATAAATTTGTTTGGTCAAATGAGTATGACATTTCTTTCTAAAAGTTAAAGGATGCTTTACTCAGTGATTGTTGTCTTGCAAATTTTGATCCTGACAAAACTGTTTTGTTAGCCACTGACGCGTCATCCTACGGCATTGGAGCAGTCCTATCGCATTGGATTGGTTCTTCAGATGGCCTATCGTGTTTGCTTCAAAATTGTTGAACAAAGCTCAGGTAAACTATCCTTAATTAGAGAGAGAGAGAGGCATTAGCAATCATCTATGGTGTCAGCAAATTCCACACTTTCACGTCTTCCTATTGGCCCTGATGTCAATTTTGATGCATCAAAAGCTACCTGTTGCCACATAAACGCTATCGATTCTGAGGTCCTGGATCAGTTTACTCTCTAACACCGGAAGGTCCTCCAAGCAACAGCGACGGATCCAGATTTTCAAATATGGTGGCCACATGCAGTGATGCACATTGTTAGTCCGATGGTTCTACGCTGTTTGTCGCGCCAACATAACTTATGAGTATTACATGCTGTAATTTTGCTTCATACAGAACAGGGCCAGTTGCTTGTGGTGATCCCTCTGTCATTGGAACGTCAAGTGCTACAGTTACTGCACCAAGGGCAGACATTGTACATTGACAGGTATGGATGCGCAGATTGGCTCATTGGCATTGCACCTCGCCAGTGGTTCTCAGAATGGCCCACCAAGACAGTACCATCCATGGGAGCGAGTGCATTTAGATTTTGCGGGTCCATTCTAGAATACACAATGACTCATATTGTAAACGCTTATAGTAAATTTCCCTTCGTGGTCCCTATGAACTCTACGATTACTCGCAGCACCCTCCAAGCCCTTCAGTCCTGTTTTTGTATCGAGGGTCTACCTGACCTGATAGTGACGGATACAATGGTCCACAGCTTGTGACGAAGGAATTTGAACAGTTTTGTCAAAACAACGGTATTCGTCATTTGACCACTGCTCCGTTCCACCCTCAAACCAATGGTGAATCTGAAAGTTTTGTGAGAACATTCAAGTCGCAGATGGCCAAGCTAAAGTACCACCATACGCATGAAGAAGTTCTGCTGCGTTCCCTTGCCTCCTCACCCTCCCATACACACAACAGACCATCGCCTGCGGAGTTGCTGGACGGACAGCGGTACCGCCTCTGCTGCATCTCATGCACCCACAACAGAAGCCAACCGCTCCGCAGAATCAGGAACAGTATCGCGCAAACGCATATTCTTCAGATCAGATGTTGGACGCAGACGTTGGGAGCGCGATACCATCATTCGAAGGCTTGTCATAAACATATATTTATTGCAGGTTGCAGATGGCGTGCAACGCAGACAACGGAACCAATTTCGCCCTTATCCACTAGAGAATGCTGCCGTTGAGTTTTTGTCGACATGTTCCCTGTCCCCTCGGAGGATGGCGCCCACGCCTCATACGACGTCGCGGGCTCGGCCGACCTCGGCCCCGAGCCCATGGAGCTGGACGCTTCGCCTCCAGCATCACCACATCCGACGACACATCCTCCATCAGACGTCGTGGGTCAATCGACGTCCACTACCGCGGTTTCATCGTCGCGTCGAGGGTCCTCCGACGCCGTGGCCCGTTGAGGGGGGGGGGGGGAGGGAAGGGGCGCTGCCACGCCGGTCGTCGAGTTCGCGCTCCTGCGCCTTCACATGTTCTTCTGCGACCGTCTCCGTTTGAGTGCGACCTTTGGTGCGTTTTCCGCCCGGCGTTACGTGCCAAGCACAGGCCGGATGGCGAGTCGAGACCGACGGTTCCGCGCTGAGTTCAAAATCGAACCCCGGTCCCTCGATTATTCCCACAGGAACACCTTTCCTCCGCCGTCTTTACGCTCACTAAACAACGACGGCGAGAACAATTAGGGGGAGGGGAGTGTTGAGGCGTCGCCATTTGCCACAACGCCGGCGGTACGCGCAAGAGGACGCGCCACTTCGTGAAGAGGCGATAAGTCGTTCGATCGTACTTCAACCGCCGAGGGTATCTGAAGTCTCATTACCTTGCACCGCGCGCCGGCCAACACAACCTCAAAGCAGAATAGCGGAGGACGACAGACCAGTCTAGCGAGTACAGCCGTCAGTACCGGAGCAGTCTACCAGCAAAGAATCCGTCTACAGCGAGCCAGCTCAAGCAAGAACACTACTATTGACTGATGCATTGTAGAACCGATTGTACCACAAGCACATCACATAAAAGCTGAGTGTTTATATCATTTGTAATAAATGTACACTTGACAGCAAAAAAAGTTGATCACCCCTGAATTCCTAAGTGGAGACCGCACCTGACGCTATGCAACCACCATTGCACAGCTGCGTCGCGGGTCGTCAAATCATTGCACAGTAATTACCTACCCACAATAGGTACTAAGTAAGTCTCCTGTTTCTCCTTGTGGCATGCAGGCAAGGTACAAACCAATACTTTCGTACAACAACTATTAGAATAAACGTCATTAGAGATGAGACAGTAACACTTGTAATTTAAATTTAGTTGCAATAAGTGAAAAGTCAGATACTTTATCACACTTGTTTAGTGACATATGGTTTTGTTCATGATCTGAATCTGAACGCACTGTTAAGCAAAAAACATTTGTATGCATGATCGAGATGCGATTACAGGTCACGCACTTTTTCGTGGCCCCTCTCTGATCGGCGGAAGTCGGCTGAGCTAGTGTGTCAACGAAATGTTTATGCACTCTACCAACCTTACCTCGTAACAGCATTGTACACCGTAGACCATGTCAATGTATTGTTGATTTGTGCTTCGTATTGATTATTGTCTTCCACTTTGTTATTTGCTAAAATAAATCCACATACCCCGACGACTACTTTGATAAGAAAGAAGGCTGACCTTGAAAGTGGTGTGAAGAATGTTAATTCTGATTTTTATTCTGTTACGTCTATAAAAAAAGGCAGAGAGCGTTGTTACACCCGCTTAATAAGTCCCATTCAAATATTAACATTTCGTAGATATGCGTTCCACTTTTCTATTACTCAAACATTAAAGTGATACTTAATTTCGTGTTCCATCTGTAACGCCTTAACCCCTTACATGTTGTTTCTTTTAAAACCTGTAATCTATACGCCGTAAGCTGCCGGCACAGGGGGAAAGAGGCGGGGCTTGTTCTGACAGCCAATCCGCTATGAGCTGAATGCAAGCTTCAGGCCGGCCGCGGTGGCCGAGGGGACTGAGGCGCTCCAGTCACGGTCTGCACGGCCACTACGGTCGGGTGTTCGAATCCCCCCTAGGGCATGGATATTTCTGCCGTCCTAGTTCGTAAGTAGTTCATAAGTAGTTTGTAAGTTTAGGGACTGATGACCCCGTAGTTAATTCCCATAAGCTATACAAACATTTGAACATTTTAGCAAGCTTCAGCTCCCAACATTCTTCGATCAGGGACCACGTTTAAGTGCGCGTGATCTCTAGGCATAAATATACGTAAAACACTGACGTTTTCATTAGTTTCTTAGACCGATGTCTGAACCCAGAAATAAATGATAATCTTAGCACTGCACCAGGAGTTGCTGAGAGGTAACCGCTGAAGATACGTAATATAGTGTAATTCACAGATGTCATACATCATAAAGTTGTGGAATAGAATACAGTGTATTGATGATTTGTTAACTAAGCACAATCATATGCCACATATCAAATATGTTCACAAATAGCGTTATACTGGTACCTGAAACGACGATTAATTTTTCCCCGGCAGGGACTCGAACCCAGCACCATTTGCTATTGTATAATAGGAAGGAATACTGCCGATATATTTATTGTTTCTTCCGGGCACTCCAACCCTGCACATACTGTCACTCTTGACCTAACACCACGAGGCGTCAACTATCACATTGTCGTTCACCAGTAGTTAGGATCACACCGTTCGTAGAGACGTGGAAGGGGTTTGGTATTTTGCGAAAACTTTGTTTAATTTAGTAGCGCATGGACATGTGCAATTTTCATTTGAAACAAGGCAGAGTCCTGCGTTCTTTATTGGAGTTACTGAAATTGTAAATGGTATTTTTGAGGCCGTTAAAAACTGTTACCCCCAGCGGGAATCGAACCCATACCTTAGCTATTACAAGTTAACTACAGCCCGGCCTCTAGCGAATTACAGAAGCGTTGGCATAATGTTTTGTCATAATGGAGTACTCATTAGACAGTACGACCAGTCAAAGTGCTCAGAGGTGTCTGGCTAGATAAGACATTCTTGGCCGCACGGGATGGCCACGTAGTGTGAGGCGCCTTATCGCGGATTTTGCATGATATTATATTACGTTTGAGTATGCTACATTACGATTTGGTATGGCATTCTGTAATAAGCTTATTTAACTATAAGCTCATTATAATAAAGATTGTTGGGTAACTGTTGCCACGATAACTTGAATATTAGGCATTTTTATAGTTATGAGGAACGTGGATTATGCGTTAAAAATTTGAAATTCGGAAAGTAACTTCGTTTTGACATTTATTCACCACGTTCAGGAACACAAACAGACTTCGATGAAGGAGGTTTCTGTGATTTACTAGTATGGTCAGTGACAAGGTCCGATAACTGGCAAGTGTGTCGAGCAATTATTCTTCACGGTGTGGTTGCCTTCAATAGTCATACTGAGGTTACAAAACAGCAAAGTGGATTCTGATACAATGTCGCTTCTAAAATGCGATTAAATGCGATGCATAATATCCAACTGGGAAGGATGGGGGAGAACTTCAGTCTCTGCCATTTCAAAGCTTGGATACTGGTATTTGTCGGAATAGATGTCCATTCTAATGGCGACAATAGTGCTTGCACGTTAAGGTTCAGTTGTCCATTATATCCACGTGCTTTTCGAGAGTCAACGACAGAGAAATAATGAAAGTGATTAAAAAAAATCTGCCAAGCACAAAATTGTGAAAAGAAGCACGGAGATGCAGATAACTATTTTAAGGGAGGGGTAGTAGGAGGGAGGGCGGGATCTAGGAATGAACAGGAGTGCAGAAATGGAAAATAAAAGAGTGAAATGCTTGCAAAGTACTCCTTACTTATATATCACAGTTTGTTTTAGGACCGAGAGAAAAGGAACGAATGTTTTACAGAACGAAGGATGGATTATCGGAGATATAAAAGAACACTGCTTCATAGAGAGGACCAATGGACAGTAAAGAAAGCAGACATTAAAAGAGACAGTATTGTTTTAATGGAAACCATATTTTTTACAGCTTTTTGGGGGAATACACCAAAAGGGCAACTGAGGTTATAATGTAAGGGAGGTGACAGAGAGAAAGGAGGAAAAATTAACAACTAATAAATACAAGACAAATCGTTTGCATATTTTGTTAAGGACGGAGGGTGTATTAATGGATGGAGGGGAGGAGAGAAACGTATCTGAAATAACAAAAATTACTTTGATAGCGTCCATCTAAACGGATTACTCTGTTTGCATGGTGGCTGGGTATAAATGTAATAAAAAATAGGATACTGAGTGAAAGGAGAAGCATTGAATTAAAATTTGTACCACAGGGAGGAATCGAACCCAGGACTCCATACTTACTTTAATTCAATGCTTCTCCCTTCACTCAATGTCTTTGACATTTTGATACGGAAAACTGTAGAAATAAAAATTGTGCCATGGGCGGGAATCGAACCCAGACTTCCATACTTACTTTAATTCAATATGTTTCCCTTCACTCAATGTCTTTGACATATTGACACGGAAAACTGTCACTAGGTATATAAATTTATAATAAAAATAGGATAATAAAGGAACTGTTTATTAAAAAAAAACCTTCAGTTTAAAGATAGCTCAAAGGAAAAAGTAACACATATTTTATTTCTGTTGCCAAGAGATCTTCCACAGTCTTTCACTTACGAAATATGAAAATAGAGATGAGATTAAAAAAAAACATTTGAAGGACTAATAATTTATTCAGAATCCCTCATTATTTGTTTCTTCCGTTATCCATCTCAGCATATAATCTATAACGCTATCGGACCAGCTTCTCTTCAGTAAATGCGACGACTCTATCTCGAGTTGATTGCTCACAGTGAGACGGCCTGATTTGTATTTCTGCTTTCCGCTCTCACTATGAAGCCAGGAAGTAAACATTCTGCATTTACGTCAGAGCCCCGCTTTGTGCCGTGCTGGGGGCTGTTGCCTGCCACCGCGACCGCCAGCTGGCTGGTTTCCGCCAAGCCTCGCCTTGGCATGAGCTGTGGTTGACCGGCCTGCCCGTAGCTCGCAAGCCGTTAAGTCCAATACGATTTCACACACATTTTTCATACAAACGTGAGCGAAACGAGAGTATAGTTAAATAAGCATACAGCAAAATGTGATACAAAATCACCACAGAGCATGCTGAAACGTAGTATACTATCATACACAATGCTACATAATTCTACATACTGTATACAACTTTTCTGTTGTAGTCCTAATGGACAAATCACCTGAGGTCATTAGTCCCTACCTAGCCTTACATGATACTACTTTAATTAATTTACGCTAAGGAATACACACACAAAAACACACACACACACACACACACACAACTACACATGCCCGAGGAAGGAGTCGAACATCTGGCTGGAGCGACCGCAACTCTGTGACAAGACGCCTCAGACCGCGAGGCCAAGAAATTACTCTTACGTAGACCTGGTGTAATGCTAAAGTTAACCGGGTTCGGACATTGGCCTTGTAAACCGATACCAATGAAAACGTCAATGTCTTACGTATCTTCATGCCTAATCTAGTCTCGATCAGAAACGCAAGCGCTTTTTTTTTTTTTTTTTTTTTTTTTTTTTTTTTTTTTTGGTCAACATTGCGTTCAGATTCAGAGCACGAACAAAAACTCATTGTGTCATTGAATGAGTTTGATAAGGTACCCGACTTGTCACTTATTGTAATTAAATTGAATTTACGTTGCTCTCTTGACTCTAATAACTTGTATTCTAATGTTTTTTGTATGACGGTATTGAATTACATGTGGACCGACTGCCATAAGGAGCAATGTTCTCTACTGCTTCAAAAAAATGTTCAAATGTTTGTTAAGTCTATGGGACTTAATTACGGGGTCATCAGTCCCTAAACTTACAAACTACTTATGAACTACTTACAAACTAGGACGGCACAAATATCCATGCCCGAGGGGGGATTGGAACCCCCGACCGTAGTGGCCGTGAAGACCGTGACTGGAGCGCCTTAGTCTCCTCGGCCACCGCGGCCGGCTCTCTACTGCTTCTTTGGTACCCATTGTGAATAGTGGAACGACTGTACTCTACAGGGGTTTTGAATGTGGAGTACCCGCAACACAGCTACGTTAGTTGGGTTGCATTCAGCAGTGATCCACTTTTTTTGCTGTCAAGTGTACATGTGAACTAATTGCTTCTATCAGTTGCAGACCTTGTCCACAATCCTATCTAGCCATGGGCCACCTCCCGAACCTACAGTCCACAGCAGTAGCAACACACAAAAGATACATTATCGAACAATGCACGATCTCCACGTTTGCAGCGAAAACCAACGCAGATTAACGGTAACAAAGACTGACAAAATTTTCTATTCATTTTTTTTATTTCATCTTCTTCCCTCCATTTTAATTTTTAAATATATTTTTAATTGTATACTACAGTGCTTTGGCACTTTACCACTGAACCACAGAGGTAAAAGACCACGCATAAACGTTGTTAAAAATCAATCCGCGCTGAAAGCAATAAACTTTACCTACTAAAGCACCACCTGCTGGTTTTACTTTCTGCAAGCGTATCATCAGATCAGCAGGCGCACTATCCACAACCTACATAATAGCACTTGTACATGTGAAATTTAAAACTTTACAGGCTCATAGATTGTTCTATCAAATTTCGGGAGAAGTGTCAGATGTCTGTAACATCCTGTCAAGATATTTCAGCACGAGTCTTCTCGTCAACTTCAGGTGAGTACCGCCGAAGTGCTGGCTAAGACGTATTGGGTTCTGCTCAATACGTCTTCGGCAGTTCCCCCGAAAGTTAATGTAGTAGTACTGGTACAGCCTGAGGATGGATGTGTAGGACGTGAAACCGGTAGTGCTTTATATAGTAAAGTTTACTGCAGCCAAAGTGGACTAATATTCATTAAAGTTTACTGCAGCCAAAGCGGACTAATTTTTAGAAGGATTACAATTGGTTGCGGATGCCCTCATTTCAGTATAAGATGCACGTAAGAAACAGTCCAAAGCATTATGGAGGCGACGCCTGCTGTCCTTGTTCATGACACCACATTCGAACCTTTCCATCAGCTCGTTTCTACATCTACATACATACTCCGCAATGCACCGTAAGGTGCGTGGCGGAGGGTACACTACTAGGCATTTCATTTCCTATTCAACTCCCAAATAAAACGAGGAAAAAAATGCCTATTTGCCTCCGTACGAGCCCTAATTTCTCTTATGTTGTCTTTGTGATCACTACGCGAAATGTAAGTAGGCGGCAGCAAGATCGTGCTACACTCAGCTTCAAACTCCGGCCCTCTAAATTTCCTCAACAGAATTTCACGAAAAGAACGTCGTCTTTCCTCCAACGATCCCCGATTGAACTGCCGGAGCATTTCCGTGACACTCGCGCATTGGTCGAACCTGCCAGTAACAAACCTAGCTTCTCGCCTCCGAACTGCTTCTACGTCTTCCTGTAAACTGATCTGCTGCGGGTCCCAAACACTTGAGCAATACTCAAGACGTGATCGTACAAGCGTTTTATACGCGGTTTCCTTTACAGATGAAGTACATGTTCCCAAAATTCTCCCAGTAAACCGAAGTCGACTGTCCGCCTTGCACAACTGTCCTTACATGTTCGTTCCATTTAATATCGCTCTGCAATCTTACGCCTAGATATTTGAACGACGCGACAACATCAAGAAGCTCACTACTAATGCTGTATTCGAACATTATGGGATTGTTCTTCCTACTCATGCGCATCACCTTACATTTTTCTACATTGCGAGCTAGCTGCCATTCTTCGCACCAGCTAGAAATTTTTTCTGTCATCTTGTATGCTATTACAGTTAAAGACGATACCCTCCCATACACCACTGCATCATCAACAAAGAGCCGCAAATTACAATTTGCTCTGTCCATCAGATCATTTATATAGATAGAAAATAATAGCGGCCCTATCACACTCCTCTGGGACACGCCTGACGATACAATAGTCTCTGATGAACACTCGCCGTCGAGAACAACGCACTGCGTTCTATTACTTAGGAAGTCTTCCAGCCATTCACAAATCTGTGACCCTATTCCATAAGCTCGTATCTTCTTTAGCAGTCTGCAGTGTGGCACCGCGTCGAACGCCTTTTTGAAGTCGAGAAAAACACAATCCGCCTGTTGCCCTTCATCCATGGCTCGCAAGATGTCATGTGAGAAAAGGGCAAGCTGAATTTCACATGAACGATGTTTCCTAAACCCGTGATGATTCATGGAAAGAAGCTTTTCCGTTTCAAGGAAATTTACTATATTCGAACTGAGAATATGCTCCAAAATTCTACATGAAACCGATGTCAACGATATTGGCCTGTAATTGTATGGGTCAGTTCTCTTTCCTTTATTATACACGGGAGTCACCTGCGCTGTTTTCCAATCACTAGGAACTTTGCGCTGAATTAAAGATTCGCGATAAATGCAAGCTAAGTAGGGGGCCAATGCCGCAGAATACTAAAACCGAACTGGTGTTCCATCCGGACCAGCAGACTTTTTCGTATTTAACTCTCTCAGCTGCTTCTCTACACCGGAAATACCTATTACTATGTCCTTCATTTCGCAATTAGCACGATGATCAAATGATGATACATTTGTGCGGTCCTCCTGCGTGAAAGATTTCTTAAGGCTAAATTTAGAACTTCAGCTTTCCGTTTGCTTTCTTCTATTCCTGCCCCGGAATGATCAACGAGTACTGTACAGTGGGCTTTGATCCGCTTATCGATTTTACATAGGACCAGAATTTTTTCGGGTACTCGGAAAGATCTTTTGCTAAGGTATAGCTGTGATAATTATCGTATGCTTCGCGCATCGATCTTTTTATAGACGCACGAATCTCTGCTAACTTTTGCCTGTCATCATTTGCGTTTTCTTTTTTGAATCGAGAGTGCAACAGTCTTTGCTTTCTCAGCAGCTTTCTAACATTATTATTATACCACGGTGGATCTTTTCCATCCTTAATCGTCTTTACTGGCACATATTTGTTTAACCCTTTATATAAAACGCACTTAAATTTAGTCCACAATTCTTCTGCATCCATAGTCCCGGAATTAAACGATGCCCATTCATTTTCTAAGTGCTATAGTATCATTTGCTTATCGGCTCTTCCCAACAAAAACACGCTCATAGCCTTCTTGATTGGTTTATGAACTTTGGTCACCATCGACGCTATGACGATATCATGATCACTAATTCCTGTCTCTACACAGACATCGTTAATAAGGTCGGGCCTGTTCGTGGCTATTAGGTCTAAAATATTTCCATTGCGCGTGAGTTGCTCGAGACAGTTTTCAGAGTTACTACTGAAATTGTATCTGACTAAGCCACGGTTTTCCGGTTACTAAGGGTTCAAACATATCCTCACAAACCCAGGAGAGGCGATGTAGGCGATGTGTTGTAAGCAAAGACAATCTAGCTAGTCTTCTGTTTCCTGTAAAAATATTTGTGATAGATGATCAGATAAATCTGTTGATATTCACATGGATTATTACAGCACCGGATCTGGATTGTCAGATACGGTAGACATTGACCTGGCATCTACATCCACACTCCACATGTTTCAGCGGATACCCGATGTTCGCGCACTTGTGAAATGGTCGTATGGCCGCAGTGGCCGAGCGGTCTGCGGCGCGCCAGTCACAGTCTGCACGGCCGCTACGGTCGGGGGTTCGAATTCCCCCTCGGGCATGGATGTTTGTGTCGTCTTTAGTATAAAGTAGTTCATAAGTAGTTTGTAAGTTTAGGTACTGATGACCCCGCAGTTAAGTCCCTTAAGCTTAACAAACATTTGAACAATGGTCGTTCTAGTGGGACAGATTTGTGAGCCCCTCTTCTCCCGTATCAGCTTTGTTTTGCAGGAGTTGAAAATTAAATATTGAGTATTAATGAAATCGATTTATTGAATGTTGAGTATTTAATGATTTTAATGATATGATACTTAAGAATAATGTTTTGTGTTAGTTTCTGTTTGTTTCATGGTCGATCGAGGTAGTGCAATAAACAGGAGCAGCGTCGCCGCAGCACCGACCGGCATCACAGAGCTGGCCGTTATATAAAGTTAGCCGACGGTCACGGGGCAGCGGACGTCTCTGCGCCTTCTTTATCGATCGTCTTCTAAGAAGATTATTTAACATTATTATTGCTATGGATGTTCGTCAGTTCACATTATGTCCTTGTGAACGTATGGTTAGATCAGAAGCAAACAGTATATGCTTGTATTGCAATAAGACCAATAAACATGTGATGTTTGACTGAAGAAGAGTTTTAAATATTACATCATCTATATGGAATGATTTATTATTTAATGTGAAATATTGAGTTTATATGACCTTCTACATATAGGAAGAAAACACCATAAGTTTGAAAAGATTATAACAGGCTTTTGAATTTCAAGACGCATTCAAATGAAACAGTGGTATTTTAAATGTGAAACTAAAATATAGTAGGCTGTGGATTTTCGTTCGAACGACAGTTTCATGACTGAATTGGTGCTAAATAGTTCAAACTTTGAATGTGAAGTTACATACTGGCCTTTTATCTTTCTCCCGCGTGTATAACCACCTGTTTGTATTTAAGAAAAGATAGAAATATAAACTATTATATATATTTTTATATTAGGCGGTGGACATACAGTAGACTTCGGTGGGAATATCGATGCCACGGTTCATGAGAGGCGTTAAGTTGCTAGGTGACGTTAGAAAACTTATAAATGTTTACTCAGCAATTGACTATAAGAGCTATAAACAAGTTTTCTTAATAAGACTGAACCAAATTTAGGACGAGTTTGGTATGATACGAGATTGTTTTGACAATTTAAAGTTCTTCATCACCTCTTCCGTTTGTCCCACCGCATCGTAAGTGAAAACCCTCACCTCATCGCTACTTCTCTCCTGCGCCGACTATAACACCACTCCTTTTAATCGTGATAACTGCCACAGTACCAGCAGTAACCGCTCTAAAGCATGTACCAGACACCTGTTATCATAGCGCAGTCCTCTGTTTACATACGCTTGCTTATTTCAGTTTCTTTGGCTCTTCAATGAATGACATAATCAGTTCAGTGTATGATATCCAGTTGCCCTTTTTCTGAGCAATCGACATTTGTCACCCGACCTGTCTACTTAATCTTCTCTATTCTCCTCCAACACAACATTTCAAGACTTTCAAAGTGTTTTTTTCTCCTTGTTTCTCATCGTCAATTTTTCTGATCCAGACAGTGCAATGCTCCAAATGCAATAATACTCCAATTTCTTCCTTAATGCCAAGCTCTTCTTTCTGGTCTCAAATAGTGGATGTATAAAGTCTCGTTATTCACGTATCGCGTGATGGGTCAGTTTTCACTGATTATGACTGTGTGTCGTTGATGGTTTTTAACTCTACAGCGATTGTTTCCTGATGATAAGGAATATTTGAACTACGTATCGTTGAAATCGGAGGTTGTAAACGAGACATAGTTTAGTAAAGTTTTTAAATGTTGGGTAAATTTCTTGACAAGTCACAAGGCTGTATGCTCTCATTCTCAACCAGTGATAAAGTCTCCTTATTAACGGTCCGAATAGTGCAGCAGTTTTTGGGGCTCTGTTTACGACGTCATATTGAAATACACCTCACTCATAAACAAATGCTTCGGAGACTTGTTTAATAATGAGAGGAAGCACAACAATAACATTACGATTCCTCGGTCGTAGCTTCGTATCACAGGTGTATTCCCTATATAAAAAAAAATTAATAAATAAGTAAAAATAATGTGCGTCTTTAAGGTGGCAGATGGCCAACAGCTTCTTGCTCAAAAATTGAAATGCGTACAAACAATTAAAGAAAGATAAATCTTATATGTGGCGGGGAATGATGAAAGATAAACAGTGGCTCAAGCCAAATTTATTTATTCGATTAAACAAGTGGCACATTATACAAAGGGATTCAAAATTTATAATAATCCTATCATTCTACGTGCTGTCAGACCAGTCTTTAGCCGAAGGATAATAAGGTACAATGGAAAGCATGTACTGATGTAACAAAAGAAAAAAAGTATTTACTTCTGCGATGCGTTTGGCAAAGCTTCGGTAATGGTGGGGTTCCTAATGACTGCTCTCGATCTGAACTGGAGAGTTATAAACTGAGTAGTGATAATCACCGCTGGACGGTGAATAGTTGCATTAAATCTACCTATCTTCATGAAGGGGAAATGGCCAACAAAATGGTTTCAACGCCAGTGAAAATGTACGTTAACATACGCCGTGGTGAGTGCCACAGCCGGCCGTTGCGGTGGATTTCCGTCGATGACTGGAAAGGAAGCCAAATAAATTGTTGAGTATCGCGTACACCGCTATCAGTGTTTATCTAACTCGTACGAGTTCCTGATGTCAGCCTGTGTCTGTGCTCTTCTAGATAGACAGACGTATAGGTTAGTGAATATGCGATTGAGCAACAAGGAAGCTGCGTACTGCTTGTTCACTGTGATTGTGAACAAGTGAATTGTAGCCTAGACTGTCGGTACAGACGATTCTCCAATTATTCCTCCACACAATATGCAAATACACGAAAGCGGAATTACGTCTACATTCAAGTGAACGAGACACAAAAGCTTACTACACTGGCTGAGCACATACGCAGCGAATACTGCTCTAAAAAGAAAAAGATAGAAGAAGAAAAAAACTAGCCACGAAACGGTAAGAAGTATTTAGCTTTGCCTGCACGTCATCCGATCTCAATATAAATTAGAAGTGAACGGAGTGTTTCTGGACAATTTACTATCTCCAGAGTAGTCACATAGAGAGATTCGTCAGAAGACTGCCTTCGCCAGCGTTTCTCCAGCGCTAGCTGGCTCGAAAACTATGAAAAATTCCGTCCAAAACTGCACACCTCTCACAGACAGCATTTCAAAAGGGAGCCAATGGGTGCGTCGAGATCACTCCCTCCAGGTCTTACGCGGAGTGGTACAAGGAGACGGCGCTATTCAACCTATCACCGCCTGCAAATAGATCTCCTCAGGGTCATGCTTTGTGTCAGGTCATTCACCTGTTTCGCTGACAGTTGGGCTGTACCGTGTGTTTGCTTAAGTAATCCATCTCGCCGGCGACGGTTAGCATACCTCGGCCATTGTGTGAATGCTGGCTGGTCTCCCGTCAAGTTCTACGCGGACTCCCCGTGGCAACCCTCGCTCCCCACCGCCAAGTCGAGTGAATATTCCCTTAACTAATATTGCGGCGAAGTTGCCGACCAGCAATGACCATTTGCATGCAGTTATCCGAGAGACATATTCGGGGAGCACTTGGGAAGGGGCGAGTGCTCACTCCAAGAAGGCAGGCACCTTACAATATCTCCTCTGTGTATCGAAGGTGACATTTACTCCCCCAGCAATTGTTTCCTTTAGGTAAAGAATGTTTGTACGAAATTTGGTTGAAATCGGTCCATTAGTTTAAGACGAAATGTAGAAGGTGCTTGTATCATGTGTCAATTTTGCTCGAATTTCACTGTTTATGCCGTCTTATTTCGTGGACTATGTGTCACAGGTGGTTCTTACTGCGACTGATTGTACGCAACATGTGTACCCAGTTTTCTTGAAATCGGTCCAGTTGTTTAAGAGGGGATGTGGTACATACACATTTACATACATACCTACATTTTTATAACAGTAGGTACAGATTTATATACCCCTGCAAAATTTCTAAGCCCAATTTGTTTAGGATTATAGCTCAGTTATCTTACGATGAAAAGTATGCGTTCAAGTGCATTCTATTCAAATTTTGCTGTCACGACACAGTACATCTACATAAATACTCTGCAAATGGCATTGATGTGCTTAGCAGAGAGTTCATCGAACCGCTTTTATGATTTTTGTATAAAGTTACATTCTCTAATAGATCGCGAGAGAAAGGAACACCTAAATCCTTCCGTTTTCGATCTGATGTCTCTTACAATACTTCATCTGGTTTTATGAGTTGGCGAATTCTTTTGAAACATTAAATGTTACTTTTATCGACGGCAACGTCTGTCCACTTAATTAACTTTAGTTCAAATTTAGGAAAATTATTAAATGAGCATAATGTCTTGTGCATCTTACCATAAAGTCCCTAATGTTCAAAACCTACCATTCGTGCTCCTATGAGGAAATTTATACCAGTCGCAATTATATTACTGAACAACTGCAGGGCAAGGATGTTGGATGGATGAGTGAACGTAAGCCTGTAACAAACATTCAATCCAGAGACTTTTGTGGGACTATCATGTGAATTTGCACATCAGTTTATTCACAAAAAGTGTTCTTACACTCTTCATTGCGTGAAAGGCGTCTATATTGTTCTGGTTTCGTCGACTGGATTAAGTATAGAGCAAGTCACTTTCTGGTTAGTTCCACTACTTCCTACACAGCAACAGATCGAATCCCGTTGTCCAGCAGTTGAGGAAGCCTTATTTGTAAGAGCCGTAAGATAGTCTTTGTTGGACATACACAACTGCAACTACTATTTTCCATCTTTAATAAAGCCACTCCAGTAAACGACAGAATGGTCTGCAAACATTCCTGGTGCATAAAACTGTGTGTCGCACTGGGTTTCGAACCCGGGAGTTTTGACATTCACTAGCAAGCGCTCTACTGACGTTGCTACCCTGACATGCTTCATGCTCCATCCTCACAGATTTACTTCCGCCAGTAACTCCCCTCCTAACTTTTAAAATTCGCAGAAATGGTCGAGAAATTGGGTATAGTGATACCCTGAACGCCGAAGAACATAGGCTCCTTCACAAAGTGTGTCATTCAACATATTTTTTTTATTTTTTATTTTAAGTACGAGAGTTGGAACTTGAATTGTGGCAAGACTGCTGTGGTGCAATGGAATCTATTATTAATACTGATAACACAAGTTACTGACATACCTACCTTACCTTGGAGCAAATGGACTCGCCCAAGTCATTGGCGTGCGCACAATCGAGGGAACACACAGCCACTTGTAAGCAAGCGGTCTAATATAACGGTGTCACTATTTTTTCGACACAGGAACAGAGGAGTTGGATAAAGGTAAATGAGGTCGTACAGCACGGCAGTGTCAGCAAGATATTCAAGAGGCATGCGCGGAATCGGCATTGCCGTACAGTATAGTGGCACGTTGGGTAAAAGCATCCACTACTAAGGCCGTCAAACTGTGGCAGACATGCATCGGGCAGGTCGTCATAGCGTCTCTGCAGAAGAAGTGCACACTGTTGCCGCGTTAGTGGACAGTGATCAACTTCCTGCGCAACCCACCCGTCATTTTGAACGACAATGCGCGGACGAATACAGCGCAAGCCGTGACTGCTCTGTTCGATCGATGGGACTGGGAAATACTGTACCGTCATTTTTGTGTCCCAACTTCGACGTCGCTTGTGTGTCCCAGCCTCGTCGTAGGTGTCGGTGGCCGAGTGGAACGAGACCGACACAAGAACAAAGACAGCACGCTGGTGCAGGTACGGAGGGGAGCAGCCAGAAACTATAATCACTCGAGTAAATTAGAAAGAGATATATATTGCTCAGAATGTAACAATACTTAACTTTTACATAGTACTGCAGAATGTTGATACATAGTTGTTAGAGGCCTGCCTAGTGCCTGTACGATAGCAAGTCTTCACCGGTGCCTATCTGATTACGAAGGTCCTAACTCGTTGCTATCTCAGTCCGAAGTGGCCGATGTCCTTCAGTGGTGGCCACGAGCGGCGTTGTCGCAGAGGGCGCTCGTGGCTGTCGTCGTGAGAACGCCGCGCCGTGCGTGCATGGCGGCGCGCGGCGAAAGTAAGTGGCGCGCACTTTGTACTTATGCGACACCCCCCCCCCCCAAACCGCCGCGCCGTCGTGGCGTAGGGCTGAGGGCCACGGCGACGGCACTGGGAGGAGGGCCTGAGCGGGGGCGTTACTGGTGGGACGGGCGTCGTAGCTGAGGCCGGGATCGAGACGCCGTCCGCGCCCCGGCATCCGCCTTGCGATCCTCCAGGGAACCCGCCGAAACCTGGGGAAGGGCGCCCGCCCCCGCCCAGAGGGAGCAGGTCATCTTCTTCTGAGGTGCGTGGCCCAAGCTGGGGCGGCACGCACGGTCCCGGAGTCCCTCTCGGTGACGCTGTCATCTGCGGCGGCGACAGCGGCGGCGACGACTGCGTCGGATGTACGTCGACGTCCATAGGGATCTCGTAGTCCGGGGACGAACGATGTGGTTGTGCTCCCTGGCGGTGAACTGGGTCTGGAATCAAGAAACCGGAGACAGGATCGCGCGGCCTGTGCAGGCGCAATTGGTTTGCGTGGCGCCGCAGCTCCGACCCTGTGGAAGAACGTACAACAAACATATTGCGCCCGAGCACGCGCTGAATGGTGCCCGGTAACCATTTCTTCTTGTTGCCAGCAAACACCCTGTACAGCACCGGCGTAGAAACCTGAAAACGCGTAGCGCCATACGAACCGACTCGGTGCGTGGGAGGCTGCAGCAGGTGAAGGAGAGTGCGGTGACGGCGGCCGTGTAGCAGCTCGGCAGGAGACGGGCCG
Organism: Locusta migratoria; assembly: GCA_026315105.1. Lineage (NCBI taxonomy): Eukaryota > Metazoa > Arthropoda > Insecta > Orthoptera > Acrididae > Locusta > Locusta migratoria. Next base: position 436,312,256 of record CM048747.1, read on the forward strand.
TCACGTGGCATGCACCGATACGTAGACAGGAAAATTTGAAGAGCTTGCTGCCTGGAGTGCTGACCTTTCATCTTCTCCATGTGAGACTTGAATGTTCGAACGAAACGTTCTGCTTCACCATTGGACTGAGGATGAAAAGGTGCGGTGGTGATATGCTGAATACCATTCACACGACAAAACTGTTGAAATTCCGCACTAACAAACTGAGTTCCATTGTCACTGACGATAGTTTCAGGCAAACCTTCGATGCAAAACACTGATGTTAAGGCACTGATTGTACTAGAAGCTGTCGTTGAGTTCATGGCAATCACAAAAGGAAACTTGCTGAAAGCGTCGACAACAATTAACCATCGCGTATTCCAGAAAGGTCCGGCAAAGTCAATGTGTAAACGTTGCCATGGTCCCTTGGGGCGTGGCCAGTCTGAGAAACGCTGTGGAGGAGCCGCCTGATGCTCCGCACAAACTGTACACTGTGATGTCATGCTCTCTATCTGAGCGTCCATACCAACCCAGGTACAATGACGTCTGGCCAGTTGCTTTGTCCTAACAATGCCCCAATGTCCTTGATGCAGGAGGCATAACACTTCTCGTTGCAGGGAACGAGGAACAATCACTCTTGCTTGGTCGTTATCGGTATGCAACAACAGTACACCCTGACTTAAAGATAATGCATGACGTTGTGCAAAATAACGTCGAACCAGAGGCCGATCAATGTCTTTGGCTCTGGCAGGCCACCCTGAGCGAACAAAACGTGCTACCACACTTAGGTCTGCATCCGCAGCTGTTTCCTGTGCAACCCGACGAGAGTTCAAAGGGAAATCTGCGACAGCGGTAGCATCTCTGGAGTCTATCTGACAACATGCCATTTCCGAAGAATCAAACGACACATCCTGGCCAACCGGAAGTCGGGAAAGTGTGTCCGCGTTGGCGTGTTTAGTGGTAGGTCGGTACAAAATCTCATACTGATAATTAGACAATATCAAGGACCATCTCTGAAGCTTTTGTGCCGTACGTGGCGGAATCGGCTTTGTGGGTGAGAACAACGACGTGAGAGGCTTGTGGTCTGTCAACAAATAGAATTTTCTGCCATAGAGATAATGATGAAACTTTGTGACGCCGTAAATTATTGCTAAGGCCTCCTTTTCTATCAGACTGTAATTATGTTGCGTTGGCGTCAGTAGCTTGGTCGCAAAGGCAGTAGGTGATCGTGAGATCCAATACGATGTGACAATATTGCACCCAGACCGTATGACGATCCATCAACTGCTAACACTACAGGCTTCTGTGGGTCAAAGGGAATCAAACATGCATCACTATGTAGTGCATACTTTAATTTGTCAAAGGCAACCTGGCAATCTTTGGACCATACAAAAGGAACATTCTTCCTACGTAAGCGATGCAGTGGAGCTGGAATCTGAGAGGCATTGGGAATAAACCTGAAATAATAGTTAAGCTTTCCCATTACTGCTTGCAATTCCTGCACATTCTTAGGAGGAGGCAAGTCTTTGATTGCTCTAAGATGTGACTGTAAGGGATGAATTCCTTGGGCATTAATCACATGGCCTAAGTACTCTATTTTACTTTGAAAAAAAAACCACTTTGCTTTATTGCAACGTAGACCTGCTGCAGTCAAAACTTTGAAAAGGCACTCCAGGTTTGCTAAATGTTCTTCAACTGTACGTCCGGATACCATAATATCATCTAAATAGTTCGAGCAACAAGGTACCGAAACTGTCAGCTGTTCCAAAAAACGCTGAAAAATAGCGGGAGCGGAAGAACTGCCAAAGGGTAGGCGTTGAAATTGAAAAAGGCCCATGTGAGTATTAATGACGAAAAATTTTTTTGACTCGTCATCAAGTGGAATTTGTAAGTATGCCTCTGCTAAATCAATCTTGGAAAAGAAGCGAGACTGTCCTAATTTGTCCATAAGTTCCTCAGGTCTGGGCAGAGGGTAAGTGTCTACAATTGTTTGACTGTTGACAGTTGATTTGAAGTCCGCACAGAGACGAAGTTTTCCTGACGGCTTGGGTATAATTACTATAGGCGAGGCCCATTGACTCGCAGAAACAGGAGAAATCACCCCACTATCTTGCCAACGTTTAAGTTCTTCGGCAACTGTATCACGCAAGGCGATAGGCACTGGTCTAGCTTTACGAAATTTTGGAACTGCAGATTCTTTTAAAGTTACATGTGCCACGAAGTCTTTTGCACAACCTAGTTCCGGCGAAAACAAGTCACTATATTTGTCACACAATGCATTGATTTTATCCTGAGGCACTATTGACGAAATTTGAAGCACATCTCTTTGAATTGATAAACCAAACAAGTCAAAAGCATCTAGTCCAAAAATGTTCTGTGTCGATTTGGCCTGAAGAACTACAAAAGCAACTGTTTTTGTTACACCTTGAAAAGAGGCAGGCAGGCTACACGTTCCTAGCATGGGAATATTTTCACCTGTATAAGCTGTTAACACTTGCTGTGACGGCGACAATTTTGGCGAACCCAGAAGTTCATAAGTACCTTTATTAATTAATGTAACAGCGGAACCAGTATCAAGCTGAAATTGCACAGTCTTATTTTCTATGGAGAGATTTACAAAAAGTTTGTGCTTCTGGCGCACGACAGGTGCGCGAATGTGGGCAACGTCTGCTACGGTTTGTTTGCTGCACTTGCACGGGCCGCGTAGTGAAGGAAGCGGCTCAGACTCGGCACGCAGCGGATTAACAACACTGTCACTAGAGGGCACTACCGCCGGATCGGCGTCCGCGCAAGCATGCGAGGCTACTGCACTAAGATTACTTTCAGTATCTACAACAAGTCTACTGGCACTAGCTACAAAGTACTGGGCACTATTACAAGGAGCAGTTGCAGAAGGCACTATTGTCACTACAGGAATGCACTGTTCATAGTCATTTTGCTTGTCCCGAACCCTTTTCCGTTGCACTGTTTTACGCGCTCGTCGGCGCTTGCTACGTGGTGCACTATATAGTTTTGCAATAGGTGCAGAAGAACTTTCTTGTAATTGAGAACCAACTAAAGCACTGTTCAATTCCACAGCCCGTATAACATTTACAGAATGAACTGTTCTCGCACTCTGCGAAGCACTGTTTCTAACGGTACCGTTCTTTGAGTTTTTAATTTGCATACACACAAACTGTACATGTCCTGATTTGCCACATTGATAACAGGTTGCGTTGCGACTAGGGCAATGAGCACGCTTGTGGCGACCTTTGCGTCGCACTTTTACACTGGCTACTGTTCACTGACTGTTCAGGACGGCCGGTAGAAAAATAAGAATCACTAGTGCTATACTGAGAACTACGGCTAGGAAAGCGTCCGTTGCGGCGCACTGAATTTACACTATGGCTTTGCATTTCTACATCAGCTAAGTCAAAAGTATCATGCGCTTCTATAAGCTGCAGTACACTGTCTAAGGAGGGGTCAGACTGTTTCAGAATTGCTGCTCTAATTCTGGGGTCCTGAATATTCTGCGTAATCGCATCCCTCAACATCACGTCACTATACGAAAGTCCACAAGAGCAAGTAAATTTACATTGGCGGGTTAAGCCCTTCAATTCCGTGATCCATTCTTGGTGTGACTGCTGCGGTAATTTTTTAAGTCTGAAAAATCGGTACCGTGCAGTGGCTACAAGAACTTTTCTCTCATAATGAGTATTTAGTGCCTCTACTATTTGTTCAAAGTCTACATCACGAAGAGATGCTTGCGGGAATAGTTTCTGCAGTAATACGAAGGTTTTGGGGCCCACCACGGACAATAAAAGATGCTTAACAGTCTGACCTGTAAGTTGATGAGCCGCGACGAGTTCTTGAAACTGTGCGAAGTAGTCGCTCCATTCTTCCTCACGTTCGTTGTACTGGCGGAACGTCGGAAGCGGTGCGGCGGCAGGTGTGGGCTGCTGATGCGACGGCTGTTGTTGAGTTGTCGTCAACTGTGCCACCGCCTGGAGAAGTTGTGTTATTTGCGCCGTCTGTAACTGAACAATTTCCATTAAGTTTGGGTTCGGGGTAGTGGCCATGCTGACCGATTAGGCGCCGCGCATACAAGTAAATTATAACAAGACACAAATGCAATATGAAAGAGGACGCTCTGCAACAAAAAAGTCCACAAAACACGTAACTGAAAATGTTCCCCCAAAAATCTTATAATAAGGGTGGGTGGGCGGGAGCAATTTTTGCGTGCTCCGACTGCTGCTGTCTGGCTGCTGCAAGCGGGCTGGTCCAAGGTTCTATCACTCCTCGTCGCCACTTTTGTGTCCCAGCCTCGTCGTAGGTGTCGGTGGCCGAGTGGAATGAGACCGACACGCTGGTGCAGGTACGGAGGGGAGCAGCCAGAAACTATAAACACTCGAGTAAATTAGAAAGATATATATTGCACAGAATGTAACAATACTTAACTTTTACATAGTACTGCAGAATGTTGATACATAGTTATTAGAGGCCTGCCTAGTGCCTGTACAATAGCAAAGTCTTCACTGGTGCCTATCTGATTACGAAGGTCCTAACTCGTTGCTATCTCAGTCCGAAGTGCCGATGTCCTTCAGTGGTGGCCACGAGCGGCGTTGTCGCAGAGGGCGCTCGTGGCTGTCGTTGTGAGAACGCCGCGCCGTGCGTGCATGGCGGCGCGCGGCGAAAGTAAGTGGCGCGCACTTTGTACTTGTGCGACACCACAGTCATACCTCCTGGACGTAAGTCTTTGTGACCTTGATTTCATTCCGAAGACGAAGGAACCACTTCGTGGCATTGGCTTTAGAACTGTTCCAGAGATTCGCCAGGCAGTAGACCGCTCCTTTAGCACCATCGACAGGACAGGCTCTGCTAACGGTATACTAAGTCTTCCACATAACTGACAACGGGTTCTACACAACGCTGGTGACTACTCTGAAGGACAGTAACAGGTGAAAAGATGTAACGCTTTTGTATCGGTTCTGACTAAATAGTTGCCACTATTTACGTTCCAAGCGTCGTATATAACTTGAAATAAGCTTCAAGACTCCATAGAAAAGCTATTTATTCTTTGACTTTTGAAATTTATCACATTTATTAAAATACTTTCATTGGTTGATATGTTGTACGTAATGAATACAATGATTACACAAGACGTCAACGTCTTCAAGCAGCCGAATCCTCCATAATTTACACGTTGTATAATATATAGCTTCTTTAGTCCGATTTTTAGACACGATGTAACAAACAAACTTACACATCTGAGAGTTAAATCATAGTTGCCCTATGTCAATACATTTACTTATTACACAATTAATTGTTGTTTCAATCTTGCCATATTTTCATCCATTACTATGAGCTTTTTGGTTCCCCATACTTTACTCTCTCTCTCTTTACTTTCAGATAAGACATACAAAGTTTTGTTCAAGTGTTGTCATTTTCTTATCCATTACTGTTTGATTACACATATGGGATTTAAATAATATTGACCCATACTTAGACCTCTACTTACAGACTACACACGTGCAGTATTGTTCTAATTTTCCCATCGCCTTATCCAATAATGCGAACTTCCAGAACTGAGATTTATATTATAGTTTGCCCCATACTTAGACCTTTACTTACAATTAAAAAAAAATAGTCAAATTTTGCCATCTCCTCATCCAATAGTATGAATTTTTAATTGCACTTTACAGATTTAAATCATAGTTTCCCCGTACACAGACATTTACCTGCAGATTACACATATCTCCACCATCTCCTCGTCCAGTATTATGAAGTTTTGATTACACATCTAAGTTCTAAATTATGGGGTCATACTTACAGATGACACACATGAAGTATTATTCAAATGTTGCCACGTCATCCAATACTATGAACTGTTTGATTACGCATCTGAGTGCTGTTTGGACTCAGACAAACATGTGAATATTATTTTACAATATAATCCAAGACATATCTAATTTTAACATAATACTTAGATCTTTACACATTACCGATTATACACATGTATTATTTAAATCTTCCCCCTTCATCCATACTTTAACTGTATGATTCCACATTTAAAACTCAAATCATGTACTTATTCTCTCCATTTTATTTTGTTTAAACTCAACAAAACATATGTATTGTTGTTTTATAATACAATGCAAGCCATATCTAATTTCACCATAGTACTTATATCTTTGTACATAAGGTTAGAAAACTGATTAAATACATGCATATACACACTCAGAAAGAAACAGGCTTGTGTAAGTTCCTGGCAGATTAAAATTGTGTGCCGGAACCGGGACTCGAACCTGGGACCTTTGCCTTTCGCGGGCAAGCGCACTACCGACTGTGCTATCCCGACACGACTCACGATGCCGCCTCACAACTTTACTTCTGCCAGTACCTCGCCTCCTACTTTCCAAACTTCACAGAAGCTCTCCTGCAACACGCAAGACTAGCACTCCTGGAAGAAAGGATATGGTGGAGACATGGCTTAGCCATGAGCGAAGCGTTTTGTAACTGACCCCTCCCCGCTACCACTCACAACAGTTTTGCTGTAGATGCTGTACAACTGACTCATCAGACATGAACTTGTATGAAATAAAGTTAGCATTACAGATTTGCAAGTTACTATTTATTTTTGTCTGTAAGTCTCCCTTAATTATCTTGCATCCAAAATTAAGAAAGCTCTTTTCTTAATCTCTATCTGTACAAAAGCGAAAGGACACTCACTCATTCACTGACGAAACACGAAACACGAAATCTCGTAAACTACTTTACCTATGAAGCTGAAATTTGGCAGGAATGTAGTTTATAGGTAGAAAAGTCAGCTAAGAGAGTATTGTGATAGGTGCATGGCGGAGCATACTTCTCCTACAGACTCACGAAATCCACAGTTTCATTCCGATCTTCACGAAATTACGCACGCCTGACCTTCAAAACAAGAGGAACGTCACCGTGTGCATTACGTTTCATACGATGCATGTGGGAGGGTACTTTGCAACATAAAAATGGATCCCTAAATACCTTGGTCGCGGCATAACTCGAGAACGGCTCTAACGATTTCACAAATCCTTTGTTAGATGTTTTCGTTATTCCAGAACAAGGGTTGTGTGAAACAAAACTGGAATATTTGAGAACAGCAAAGTGCGTTTTTCAATGTAACCCTGCGTTTCTATTGCATAGAAATCTATAGTTTTGTTCCGATATTGATGAAAATTTGCACACTCTATCTTACAAACAATAGGAGTGTCACTCTCTGTATAAAATTTCGTTCGGTACGTGGTGGACGTTACTGAACTTACGGAATTTAACAAAATGCATAGTTTTTCTCCAATCTTTATGAAGTTTTGCACACATGTCCTTCAAGAGGAAGATCACTAGGTTCATAAATGTTTGTAAGGTACATAACAGAGGGTACCTTGCAGAAAACTTTGCCGAGAGAGGGAAAGGTGGAAACGAACAGAGAGGTGGGAGAGAAAAAGGTGGATGCAGAGAGAGGGGGAAGGGGATGTGGACTACGAGAGTGTAGGATAAATAAACAGTCGGGCAACGTCGGGTTTACTGCTAGTACATTATAATTATTTCGCATAAAAGTTCAGAAATTAGCCACGTAACAGTTTAATTAAATTTTCTCGGGTTTTCTCTGTGTGACCGCCATATGATTCAAACCTTATGTATCCATGTTAGTATTCAGTTATATGATGTTGAAGTGTTATTAATACTCTTGACTTTTTTTCTTTTGAAACGTGTTATATGAAATTTTGCCGGCCTAAAATACGTTATGATGCAGGCGTTTCGAATACAACGAAAACAGTTGCGATGCGCAGCCTCAGTTAAACTTTAATGTATAAACTAGATGGAAATCAGCTCAACGAATTGTTATTAATTTTCGTGCATTTCAGGGAGGTCTAATTTATGTAATTTTCGTAGACTGACATGTGGTCAAAGTATGAAGAGGTGATTGCAAAGATTCAATCATAAATAAGTACTGATGTTAAAAGCAATTGCAAACAACATAAACGCATTTATGATAATTTCGGAAAACTTTTAGAATGTATAACTTACGTAATTTCTGAGCAGTTGTTGTTCACATTAGAACATGTGCCTAATTTAAATAGATACGGTGGCAAAGCTAAAGTGTCAAGTAAATTTGAGTCTTCAAAAATGCTCCCGTACATGACAAAGTCACTTCTTCATTTAATTGTGCCCTTATATTGTGTTTAAATTTAACAATTTTGCCATCAACAAATACTTTTTACATTTCGTTTCCAGAGCATGCAGATACAGTGATTCTGTGTATTGCTAAACACTTTTCATGCTCCCATTTGATTTGAAAACGCAGAATCGTAATATTCATTTACATAACAAGTAGTGTCGAACCTGTATTTTCAATAGATGTCATACCTTCCATTTGTTCAATTTTAATATAGTGGTTTGTTCAGTTGAAAGAAGCATGAGCTAATTTTCAATAGACGTTTTGGACCCATAAGGTGTGATATTCTATGTAGATGTTCTCACATGATGGCATGTTATTCTCTTTACGTTTTGGGGGAACAAAAATAGAATTCATAAATGTGTACCTGTAAGTAGTAATGAAACGAGGTGCACCAGAATTTACATATTTATTTGGCATCCTCAGGTACAAAGTTAAGAGTGTAATTATTCAGTTTGTTCATAAGTTGTTATGTGTGGCTAACCATAAACATTGTGAAAGCAACTACTACAATATTACAACCTATGAAACGTGTAACAGGATCAGTTTAGGCAAAATTACAAGATTGTTGTTGTTGTTGTTATTGGGACTTTAGGGCGCTCAACATCGTGGTCATCAGCGCCCAAAATTATAAGAGAGACAGTATACTTAGTTGTGTTAAGCTGATGATTAGTGGTAGAAAGTCAATCAGCTGTTTTGCCAAGACAAGAGTTGAATCAGCTGTTCTTGCACGCTAAACCTCTAATTTTATATAACTGATACCTTGACACCTTGAATTAGAAGTGCATGATGATTTAGAAATTTTCTTTTTCTTTTTTTTCTTTTTCATTAGTAATCATTTATTGTTTGGCCTGTTAACATTTTGAAAAATAGGTGTGGGAATAGTACTATTTTTTCCTTGCAAATGAACCTCCCTGACTAGCACTGACACAAAGTAATTTAAAATGCCAATAGAAAAACAACTAGCCTACTATGATTAAATGTTTTATTAAAAGATAGGTAATTTTGAAAGAAAGTTGTGGAGTGTTTTAAATGGTATAAAATGTTTAAAAGTAAACACCCGAAAGGATAGTGAAATAATATACAAGTGTGTTTCATCATAATTATTTGGTATGTCCACCTCTTTAATCTGACTCAGATTTCCAATGTTATGTGCCTACCAGTAGTTTTCCTATGACCTCTAATAGTTAAGATAACAACAACAACAATCTAAAATTATGTCGACTAAACAGCAATAACAAAGAATGTTCAAATGTTTGTTAAGCTTATGGGACTTAACTACGGGGTCATCAGTCCCTAAACTTACAAACTACTTATCTACTACCTTATACTAAGGACGGCACAAATATCCATGCCCGAGGTGGGATTCGAACCCCCGACCGTAGTGGCCGTGCGGACCGTGCCTGGAGCGCCTCAGTCCCCACGCCCACCGCGGCCGGCACAATTAAAGGGATAGCCCGTCTTTGCAATTGAGAAGTTGTTATGAGGTGGGAATAAGCAATTCTCGTGACTTCAGTACTTTAGCTTGGGATTAAATTAGAATAGTCTAGCGTTATCCGTTGCAATTCAAAAATCTGCACATCAATAAATAAGTGCTCATAATACTGTTTATTTTGACAACTTGCTAGAGACGAAGTTTTGTTTTTCATATCAAATCCACCTCAGAATTAGCTCCATTTGCATTGACTACGGCCTAAACATAAAGGCAAATAACACAAGACATAAAAAATAACGGCAAGATGGTTCTAATGTCATATACCCAGCAGGAGATAACATTGCACTTGGCCACCTATGTCAGGATGGTAACATTACACTTAACACCTGCTAGGGGGGTAACGTTACACTCGATGGTAGCTACGTAATGGATTTTCTGAAATGAAATTCTATCCTGCCGTAATACTGAGCATTCGGTGACGCGATGTCGTTTCCAGTCACTCCCTCGGTAACATGTTGCGGATTACGGGTTGTCAGTGCGGAGTGCAATGTTAGTGAAACTGCGAAATCCCTGCGGTTTGTCCGCGTCCACTCGGTACCAGCCAATGCCCCATATTCTATACGCCCCTGCTTTACATATTAAATCCTGCGGGTTCGAAATTAAGTTTTTATTTATACGAGCGTATTTAATCACAGCCCTTTTTTATCTCTGATTATCGGGTGTAGGCGGCAACAGATGCTGCGAGCAGCATATTTCATGTCTCCTCTGCAATATTCAAAAACATTTTTTTTTCGCAGCGCGCCTAAATTAAGCCTCCATGTGATTTACTGCCAGCGATAAGAGGACAGCGTGGCCGACCCTGTGAGCAGAGACGACTAACTCCACGAATCACCTTACAGATTATTGAATGCCCCTTAACTACAGGTGCTGTTACTCACCCAACGGAGAGCACTCACAATACAAAACTATTTCAAGACACAAACCAACTGAAGACACGACATGCTAGTGAGCATTGAAATACGTCAACGGAGAAAATTGAAAATTTGTGCCGCAACGAGATTCGTATCTGAGACTCGTACTTAGTAATAACTAGCTGAAAACCCGGCGTTGCCCAGGTATTTATTTATTTATTCTAACCTTGAGTTAGCACTTTTCCTATCCACTCTCTCTAGAAACATGTTACATTTATCGGAGAATATATAAGGTAAAAATGCACTCGTTTCGAAGAATCCAATCACGAAATTCAACAATAATTATTGTAATAATATCACAGATGGATCAAACGTTGGATTTTTTTAAAAAAGAGAGGTGTTAAAAGAAATTGTTTTTTTACTGCTTTATTTATTTATTCTTATATTTCCTTATTCGTATGCTTATCCTTACGGAGAAAAAGCTGAAGACATTGTAGCACGCACAGACCAAAGATATGGTCTGTGACACCTCGTTTCGCTGTACGTAACCTCCTTGCTATAGAGTCGCAAACGTCATCGCTGGCCTTCAGTCGGAATTTTTTTATAATTTGACGACTTTCAACCACCATATCTTCCACCCTCTTATAGCTGTCGGTATGGAACTGCTATGGTGCACAACGGGAGACTTTGGACAACAATTACACACAGACCATTCGTTTGTGTTCTGTAGTTTTCCCTGCAGAGCTAAATATTAACACACACACACGCGTAGAATTTTATACACACCGATAACTTTCCATCATATTATCATTATCAACCCTCAAATAACAATGCAACCAATAAAACTATTTTCAAAGAGTAAATATAATTTTCAAAGAATCATTATTGTTCCGCATTTCGCGTTATATTCTTCAAATTACTAAATACCTATCAAATCGCTATAAAACCGTGCCTAAAACCTTCCTCAGGTACAAATTAGTAACTGTACAAATATAAAAGTATCTGCGTCTTGTCGTTTGGACGTGATAAGAGTACACCAAACAGACATTCATATATATATATATATATATATATATATATATATATATATATATATATATATATATATATATAGCTATCCGATCGCCATAAAACCGTGCCTAAAGCCTTCCCCGGGTAGACATTAGTAAGTGTACAAATATTTAGCTCTTTATGTCTTGTGGTTCAGACGTGATAAACGTACACCGAACAGACATTCACATTTATAGATATAGATTGCACTGTGCACTACACCACCCAGACACAATGATCAGCACAACTGCATTTACTACCCTATCAGGCATCTCGATAGATTCAAATTTTCAGCTTGTCCACGAACGTTGTGCCCCTGTCCATTATCTTCTTTATTCGCTCCATTTCGCCGACTCCGTGGTGAGCACCTGCACTGAAGGCATCACTGGACGCCTTAGCCTCAATTATAATATAAGGTTGTCCACTGATAGTGACCGGGTCAAGTTTCTCACGAAATAAGCATCAAACGAAAAAACTACAAAGAACAAAACTTTTCTAGCTTGACATCATCTCCGAAACTACTGCATTGGTTTCTAACAAATTTGGTACGCATACTGCTTACAAAACTAGAAGCAGAGCCCTACGGTTTATAGTCTCATAAATCCCGCAAGAGCGGAGATATAGACAAAAACGTGTTTCGAAGCCCCTGCCATACAGATTTGTGGTTAAATGCGCATTATGCAAGACAAGCATCAATTCACCAGCGTACTACACACCCAAACACAGACACATATTATTACAAACAAAATACAAATACACAAAAAACAAAACCTTAATTAACTCAAGGGTCCTAATAGAAAAAATAAGGAATGTAAACATACCAACTACAGCAACATTAATATCATTAGGCATAATTTCCATGTACACAAACATCCCAACAGCAGAAACCATCACCATAATACAAAGACACTTGCAATTGCAAGGAATCAAGCCAGCAACAGACATACAGGAAATAACAACCATACTGAAACACATCGCCGAACAAAATTACTTCACTTTCAACAGAAAATTTTACTCCCAACAGGAAGGATTACCTATGGGATGTCCAATCAGTGGCCTTTTAGCAGACATATTCATGAATCACATAGAAAACCAAGTATTTACAAAATTGCCAAACCAATACAGTACAAAATAAAATATTGGTACAGATATGTGGATGATATAATATGCCTGATATATGAACCACACTCGCATATAAAAGATCTCCACAACGACATAAACACCATACACCCACAAAAACATTTCACTATTGAAACACAAACAGATGGAAAACTAAACTTCTTAGATCTCACCATACATATCAGAAACTGCAAACATGAACTCACAGTCTACATGAAGCCAACAACGACCAGTACTGTGATTCACAAGCATTATAGCAGTGAAAACTTGTCATTCTTTAATCACAGGAGATGCAAATCGTTTGAATGACATAATGTAAAAAGCATAAGTAAATTAGGTCTAATACACCCAACAAAGTTGTCAAATCAAGCAACTCGTCCAAACCGCTGTATAAACCAAATCAGTAACGTTTTATTCTAGAAATTATAAGGCAAAACCCACGTAAGATGGTACAATAAGTGCCGAAACATGTTTAGGTAGTAAAACAATACAAGTTGTCTTGCATAAGGCGGATTTAACCACAAATCTAATACAGCAAGCACAGAAGATACAAGAGCTGCACCATCACAAGATGATCAACCCTGCCATATAGGCTGCCTTGCACAACAAGTGTGTTTCGTGGGAATAATATCAGCCTGCCTTATCGACCTGCTCTCCAGCGCAACCTACATGTCAGGGGCAAGAAACAGAGAGAACGAGAGCGAGAGAGAGAGAAGTGGAGAATGAGATGGACAGAAAAGTAGATATACAGGGATATGACCGACTGGGATTGGTCTGAAACGCTGGGGCGAAGGAGAGGATGGTCAGAGAGTTGCAGAGTGAGGAGGCATGGATGGATGGACAGAGAGAAAGGTCACAAGCAAGAGTAGGAGGAGATGGAATGAGAGAGAGGATAGGAAGAGATGGATTCAAAGAGATGTTGTACAGAAGTAGATTTGGCTGTAGGAGATGGGCACAAAGAGAGGGGGAGGGGGCATTAGGAGATGGACAGAAAGAGACGTGGGAACAGGAGAGGAAATACGTGCAATACATCTGCCATGGAATCATAGGTTCATGATTTCTAAGCTGTTTTCATGAATTCATCTTCAGCAGTTTTCTAGAAATTCCAGAGATTATACAAGTGAATTTGTTTAATTAAGAATGTTGGCAACAGTTTGTAAGAGGTTTCAGTAGTTTTTTAAAACCTCGAAACAAGTTACTTCTCTAAATTTTTGGTGAAAGAACATACCAACAACATACATACAGTTTTAGTTAACTTTGTTACCATCGTTTTTCAAAATTAAATTATCAACAACGTCTGTTGAAGACTTTCTTCAGTTATTTGGAATTTAATTTTCCCAAATTATTTCTTTGCTTCTCTGGAATTTCTGGAAACCTACTGCAGATACATGTCTGGGAAATGTTTTATTATATTCACCAGATCAATAACAACAAAATAAATGTAAATTTTGTTTTATTGTAACCTCTCACAGATTTTTGATGGCTTCAAATTAGCGAGATTGCTCAATTTCAGGCAAAATCTTTTGTCTGCCTTAACTCCATAACTAAACATTTGCGGACCTACGTTGGTATTGACTTGTTTCTTTAGATTTGCTTGGAAATTAAAAAAATATTTACATGTCGTCGTTAATCACCCTGTGTAGTTTTACGATCGTAACCTAAAGTGTGTGATCGTCCAATCATAAACCTTAAGGTCTTCATTTATTATTATAAAAAATTGTATCTTTGTAGGGTAAAGTAAATCATGCTGTCAAATTTCATAAAGAAGGTTGGACATGCGGAAAACAAATTATTCTACCGGGTACCTGAAGCTGACAGTCAGGGCTGTCCAAATAGGTAAAATGAGTATTAGGCGAGCATCATTGTAGTAGGTGGTCTTGTACACAACACTTGTGCAGAACCTATAACAGATATCCTCTTATCTTTGACTGTCAAACCGCTCAATCCGGCAGTTTTCACTACATGCTAGAGATGTTGCGAACTACGTGAATTGTGAGGATAGGCGCGAGAAGCGCTTCAGAGGTAATAGACCTGTCAAGAAACAGATGAAAAACTTCCTCCAACGTCACAAGGAACTTTCACAAAGAATGTCTGCGAATGAAATGAGCTATCACTAGAAGATAAATAAAAATGTACTTTGAAAAACCTTCCACAAACTATTGACGGTGTGCCCCCAGAAAATTTAATGAACTATGAAGAAACTAATTTTTTTTCAGTTTCTGTGAAGAAAGCAGCTATATTATTTATTTATTTATTAGTTTTACTGATCAACTGTAATCTTACAATATTCTAAAATTTATCGCTAATTAAATTTAACCAGTGATAAACTTTACCCTACTTAGGTGGGTAACTTCGATCACAATTAAAGAAAAAATGGAGTCTTCAAAAACAGATTTTCCTTATTCTTTACATTTAATAAAGATAAGGTGTAGTAATAAAATATTACATGTCCGGTCGTTCACTTTGTGACATCACCTCCAATAGGTAAAAAACATAATACTAAATAAAAATGTAAAATTTGATTGACTCTCTCCACTTTTAACCAGGCAACAATGTACTGTGACGCAAGACCCGGATTGATGGATTTACTGGGGATATCGCACAGTTTATAACATGGATGAACATTTGTTGTACACCTGAGGACGGGACTGTAACATCCAGAAGCTGTTCGTTGCTTTATTGAAGTCAGTATACAACTGAAGCGGATTTTTACCCCGACAATCCTGTAATGCCTGTGTTACTGTGTTTAACTTTTAAGAATGTCTTAACGAAAATACTATGACTGCATTTAAAAACTCTTTTAATAATTACCACGAAATTTTGAAAATAACCTTTTTGTTGCCCCTAGAACTCCCTAGTTGGCCTGACGTCCATAAAGCATATTATTATGTTCCGCGGTAACCCACTGAGGAGCAAGTCTCATGGTCAAAGAACGAGTCAGTACATTAAATTTTAACAGAGGAGTAATAACAGATAAGCTGAAACGTATAGGAATGGTAGGCACACACTTGAATAAAATCAACAGTATAACCCAGATATTATCTTCATTTTTTATTTTATAATTTTTTTTCATTTTTCCAGTTCCTCGACAGAACAGAAAGAGTGATCCGTGAGAAAACTCCACAGTTTAGATTTGGAAGTGCGTGGCTTACTGCTAAAATTTTTGAATTACTGTGCAATTTATAGAAAGGGAATACACGAGTCTACTTCAAGCCTTTCTGCAGAAGAGTCAACGACAAGCGATCCTAATGCGGATCGATTTGAGATTGAAAGCAGATAATGGTTGCAAATAAGCCAGTGAGTTGTGTCGGGATAGCTCAGTGGTAGCGAGCGTGCCTGCCTGCGAAAGACAAGGGTCCCAGGTTCGATTCCTGGTTGCGGCACACAATTTTAATCTGCCAGGAAGTTTCATATCAGCACACACTCCGCTGCAGAGTGAAAGATTCATTTTGGAACCATCCCTTAGTCTTGCAAGGTTCGCAGGAGAACTTCCTTGAAGTTTGGAAAGTAGGAGGAGAGGTATTGGCAGAACTGAAGTTATGAGGACGGACCTTGAGTCGTGTCGGGATAACTCAGTGGTAGAGCGCTTGCCCGCGAAAGGCAAAGGTTCCATGTTCAAGTCCCAGTTCCGGCACACAATTTTAATCTGCTAGAAACTTTCATATTAGCGCACTCTCCGTGGCAGACTGAAAGTTTATTTCTGGACTGATTTCCGTGGATTTTGAAAAAAATGGTCGGCATCCCAGGGACTGGTTTGATGCGCTCTCCACCCTACTCTATCCTGAGCAAGCCTCTTCATCTCGTCATAATAAAGGTAACCTTCATCCATTTTAATCTGCTTACTGTATTCATCTCTTGGTCTCCCTCTGCGATTTTTACCCCACACACTTCCCTCCAAAGCTAAATTCAAGATTTCTTGCGGTCTAAGAATGTGTCCTACCAATAGATCCCTTCTTTTCGTCAAGTTATGGCAGAAATTCCTTTGCTCCTCAATTCAGTTCAGAACCACCTCATTAGTTACGCGATCCACCCCCCTAATCTTCAGCATACTTCTGTAGCACCACATTTGAAAAGCTTATATCCTCTTCCTGTCCGCACTGTTTATAGTCCATGTTTCACTCGCATACCGGCAACATTCCACACAGATGCCTCCAGAAAGGACTTCCTTACCCTTAAGTTAATATTCGATGTTAGCAAATTTCTCCTTTTCAAAAACGCTTTTCTTCCCATTGCCATTCTGCATTTTATATCCTCTGTAGTGGGACCATCATATGTTATTTTACTGCTCAAGGAACAAAACACATGTACAAACAACTTACGGGTATGATGAACAGGTGACGTCGTCGACAACCGCCGATATTTCCACAGGAGAACACCCTGCCATTCTAAACGCACAACTGCACTCAAGGAAGCAATGTTCAAGTGTATTATTACCCCAGTTTGCAAACGGTAAACAAGGAAGGTAACACACACGTTCAAGTCACTATAAGTCAACACAACCAAAGATGACCAAATATCAAAAATGTCGATAGTGACTATTAATCAACAGGTCAGGCAGCATTAATTCTTGTCCTTTGTTTTCTGACAGAGGCAGTGCTGGATTCCAAGTAGAATTTACACTAAAACCACCATCTCTGTTTATAAGGTCGTTTGCTAATTTAATTTCAACAGCGACCTTATAAACAGAGATGGTGGTTTTTGTTCAAATTGTGCTTGGACTCCAGCACTGCCTCTGTCAAAAAACAGAGGGACAGAATTAATGCTGTCTCACCTGTTGATTAATAGTCACTATCGCCAGTTTTTATGTTCGGTCATTTTTTGTTTTGTTACTTGTACTGTGTGTGTTATCTTCCTTGTTTACCCTCTGCAAACCGAGGTATTAAATACACTTGTACATTGCTTTCTTGCCGGCCGCAGTGGCCGAGCGGTCTGCGGCGCGCCAGTCACGGTATGCACGGCCGCTGCGGTCAGGGGTTCGAATCCTCCCTCGGACACGGGTGTTTGTGTTGTCCTTAGAGTAAATTAGTTTAAGTTAGTTAAGAAATTAGTTTTGTGTCTCGTTTCCGTCGTAGGTGTCGGTGGCCGAGTCGGTGGCCGACACAGGAATAAAGGAAGCACGCTTGTGCAGGTACGAAGGTGAGCAGCCAGTGCGACAGCAGAAACTAGAAACAATAGACTAAATTAGAACGAGATATATATTTCACAGAGACTTAGTAATACTTAACTTTTACATAGCTCAGTACTGTAGAATGCTGATACATAGTTGAGCTAGAGGCCTGCCTAGTGCCTGTCCGATAGCCAAGCCTTCACTGGTGCCTATCTGATTCCGAAGTGTTCACTGGTTCCTATCTCAGTCCCAAGTGAACGATTTCGTTCAGTGGTGGCCACGAGCGAAGTTGCAGCAGCGGGCGCTCGTGGATGACGTCGTAAGAACGCCGCGCCGTACGTGCATGGCGGCGCGCGGCGAAAGTAGGTGGCGCGTACTTTGTACTTGTGCGACACCACACCCCTCACTCCCAAACCGCCGCGCCGTCGTGGCGTAGGGCTGAGGGCCACGGCGACGGCACTGGGAGGAGGGCCTGGGCGGGGGCGTTACTGGTGGGACGGGCGTCGGAGCTGAGGCTGGGATCGAGACGCCGTCCGCGCCCCAGCATCCACCTTGCGATCCCCCGGGAAACCCACCAAACCTGGGGAATGGCGCACGCCTCCGCCCAGAGGGAGCAGGTCATCTTCTTCTGAGGTGCGTGGCCCAAGCTGGGGGGGGGGGGGGGGGGGCACGGTCCCGGAGTCCTTCTCGGTGACGCTGTCATCTGCGGCGGCGACAACGGCTGCGATGACTGCGTCGGAGGTGCGTCGACATCCATCGGGATCTCGTAGCCCGGGGAAGTTGGACCCGGCGGCGAGCGATGTGGCTGTGCTCCCTGGCGGTGAACTGGGTCTGGAATCAAGAAACCCGAGACAGGATCGCGCGGCCTGTGCAGGTGCAATTGGTTTGCGTGGCGCCGCAGCTCCGACCCTGTGGAAGAACGGACAACATACATATTGCGACCGAGCACGCGCTGAATAGTGCCCGGCAACCAACGGTTCTTCGCAGCAAACACCTTGTACAGCACCGGCGTAGAAACCTGTAAACACTTAGCGCCATACGAACAGACTCGGTGCGTGGGAGGCTGAAGCAGGCGAAGGAGAGTGCGGTGACGCCGGCCTTGTAGCAGCTCGGCAGCTGACGGGCCGTCACGTGGCATGCACCGGTACGTAGACAGGAAAATTTGAAGAGCTTGCTGCCTGCAGTGTTGACCTTTCATCTTTTCCATGTGAGACTTGAATGTTCGAACGAAACGTTCTGCTTTACCATTGGACTGAGGGTGGAAAGGTGCGGTGGTAACATGCTGAATGCCATTCACACGACAAAACTGTTCAAATTCCGCACTAACAAACTGAGGTCCATTGTCACTGACGATAGTTTCAGGCAAACCTTCGATACAAAACACTGATGTTAAGGCACTGATTGTACTAGACGCTGTCATTGAGTTCATGGCAATCACGAAAGGAAACTTGCTGAAAGCATCTACAACAATTAACCAGCGCGTATTCCAGAAAGGTCCGGCAAAGTCAACGTGTAAACGTTGCCATGGTCCCTTGGGGCGTGGACAGTCTGAGAAACGTTGCGGAGGAGCCGCCTGATGCTCCGCACAAACTGTACACTGTGACGTCATGCTCTCTATCTGGGTGTCCATACCAACCCAGGTACAATGACGTCTGACCAATTGCTTTGTTCTAACAATACCCCAATGTCCTTGATGCAGGAGGCGTAACACTTCTCGTTGCAGGGAACGAGGAACAATCACTCTTGTTTGGTCGTTGTCCGTATGGAACAACAGAACACCCTGACTTAAAGATAATGCATGACGTTGTGCAAAATAACGTCGAACCAGAGGCCGATCAATGTCTTTGGCTCTCGCAGGCCAACCAAAGCGAACAAAATGTGCTACCACACTTAGGTCTGCATCCGCCGCTGTTTCCTGTGCAATCCGACGATAGTTCAAAGGGAAGTCTGCGATAGCGGAATCATCTCTGGAGTCTACCTGATAACATGCCATTTCTGAAGAATCAAACGACACATCCTGGCCAACCGGAAGTCGGGAAAGTGTGTCCGCGTTGGCATGTTGAGTGGTAGGTCGGTACAAAATCTCATACTGATAATTAGACAGTATTAAGGACCATCTCTGAAGCTTTTGTGCCGTTCGTGGCGGAATGGGCTTTGTGGGTGAGAACAACGACGTGAGAGGCTTGTGATCTGTCAACAAATAGAATTTTCTACCATAGAGATAATGATGAAACTTTGTTACACCGTAAATTATTGCTAAGGCCTCCTTTTCTATCAGACTGTAATTATGTTGCGTTGGCGTCAGTAGCTTGGTCGCAAAGGCAGTAGGTGATCGTGAGATCCAATACGATGTGACAATATTGCACCCAGACCGTATGACGATCCATCAACTGCTAACACTACAGGCTTCTGTGGGTCAAAGGGAATCAAACATGCATCACTATGTAGTGCATACTTTAATTTGTCAAAGGCAACCTGGCAATCTTTGGACCATACAAAAGGAACATTCTTCCTACGTAAGCGATGCAGTGGAGCTGGAATCTGAGAGGCATTGGGAATAAACCTGAAATAATAGTTAAGCTTTCCCATTACTGCTTGCAATTCCTGCACATTCTTAGGAGGAGGCAAGTCTTTGATTGCTCTAAGATGTGACTGTAAGGGATGAATTCCTTGGGCATTAATCACATGGCCTAAGTACTCTATTTTACTTTGAAAAAAAAAACCACTTTGCTTTATTGCAACGTAGACCTGCTGCAGTCAAAACTTTGAAAAGGCACTCCAGGTTTGCTAAATGTTCTTCAACTGTGCGTCCTGAGACCACAATATCATCTAAATAGTTCGAGCAACACGGTACAGAAACTGTCAGCTGTTCCAAAAAACGCTGAAATATTGCGGGGGCGGAAGAACTGCCAAAGGGTAGGCGTTGAAATTGAAAAAGGCCCATGTGAGTATTAATGACGAAAAACTTTTTTGACTCTTCATCAAGCGGAATCTGTAAGTATGCATCTGCTAAATCAGTCTTAGAAAAGAAGCGAGACTGTCCTAATTTGTTTATTAGTTCGTCAGGTCTGGGCAGGGGATAAGTGTCTACAATTGTTTGACTGTTCACTGTTGATTTGAAATCCGCACAGAGACGAAGTTTTCCTGACGGCTTGGGTATAATTACTATAGGCGAGGCCCACTGCCTCGCAGAAACAGGAGATATCACCCCACTATCTTGCCAACGTTTAAGTTCTTCGGCAACTGTATCACGCATTGCGATAGGCACTGGTCTAGCTTTACGAAATTTTGGAACTGCAGATTCTTTTAAAGTTACATGTGCCACGAAGTCTTTTGCACAACCTAGTTCCGGCGAAAACAAGTCACTGTATTTTTCACACAATGCATTAATTTTGTCCTGAGGCACTACTGACGAAATTGGAAGCACATCTCTTTGAATTGATAAATCAAACATGTCAAATGCATCTAGTCCAAAAATGTTCTGTGTAGATTTGGCCTGAAGAACTACAAAATAAACTGTTTTTGTTACACCTTGGAAAGAGGCTGGCAGGCTACACGTTCCTAGCACGGGAATATTTTGACCTGTATATGCTGTTAGCACTTGTTGACACGGCGACAATTTTGGCGAACCCAAAAGTTCATAGGTGTCTTTATTAATTAATATGACAGCGGAACCGGTATCGAGGTGAAATTGCACAGTCTTATTTTCTATAAAGAGAGTCACAAACAGTTTGTGCTTCTGGCGCACGACAGGTGCGCGAATGTGGGCAACGTGTGGTAGAACTTGTTTACTACACTTGCGCATGCGCGGGCCGCGAAGTGAAGGATACAGCACAGCATCGGCACACAGATTAATGTCACTGTCACTAGATGGTACTACCGCCGGATCGGCGTCCGCGCAATGCGAGGCTGCTGCACTAAAATTACTTTGAGTAGCTACATCAAGTCTACTGTCACTAGCTACACAGTACTGGGCACTATTACAAGGAGAAGTTGTAGAAGGCACTAGGTGCACTACTGGATTGCACTGTACATATTTTGCTTGTCACGAACCATTTTCCGTTGCACAGATTTACGCGCTCGTCTACGCTTGCTACGTGGCTCACTACACAGTTTTGCCACAGGCGCAGAAGAACGTTCTTGCAATTCAGAAACAAGAGAACCAACAGAAGCACTATTCAAGTTCACAGTGTGTATAACATTTACAGAATGAATTGTTCTCACACTCTGTGAAGCACTGTCCCTAACGGCACCGTTCTTTACATTCTGCATACACACTGACTGAACATGTCTCGATTTGACACATTGATGACAGGTTGCGTTGCGATTAGGGCTTTGCGCACATTGGCGGGTTAAGCCCTTCAATTCCGTAATTCATTCCTGGTGTGACTGCTCGGGTGATTTTTTAAGTCTCAAAAATCGGTACCGTGCAGTGGCTACGAGACCTTTTCTCTCATACTGAGCATTCAGTGCATCCACTATTTGATTGAATTCTAGATCACGAGGAGACGCGTGGGGGAAAAGTTTCTGCAGTGATACGAAGGTTGGAGTGCCTACAATCGATAAGAAAAGGTTCTTCACTCTCTGACCTGTAATTTGATGAGCTGCGACGAGTTCTTGAAACTGCCCCAGATAATCAGTCCATTCTTCCTCACGTTCGTTGTACTGGCGAAACGTAGGAAGCAGTGGCAGGTGTAGGCTGCTGATGCGATGGCTGTTGTTGAGTTGCCGTCAACTGCGCCACTGCTTGAAGTAGTTGCGTGATTTGCGCCGTCTGTAACTGAATAATTTTGATTAAGTTTGGGTTCGGGGTGGTGGCCATTGTAAATTGTGACAAAATACAAATGCAAGGTAAATGAGGACGCACTGCAACAAACAAGTCCATAAAACACATAACAGAGCACAATCCCCCAAAATTATTATTATAAGGGTGGGTGGGCGGGAGCAATTTCTGCGTGCTCCGACTGCTGCTGTCTGGCTGCTGCAAGCGGACTGGTCCACAGTTCGTCTATCACTCCTCGTCGCCACTTTTGTATCTCGTTTCCGTCGTAGGTGTCAGTGGCCGAGGAATAAAGGAAGCACGCCTGTGCAGGTACGAAGGTTAGCAGCCAGTGGGACAGCAGAAACTAGAAACACTAGAGTAAATTAGAACGAGATATATATTTCACAGAACCTTAGTAATACTTAACTTTTACATAGCTCAGTACTGCAGAATGCTGATACATAGTTGAGCAAGAGGCCTGCCTAGTGCCTGTCCGATAGCCAAGTCTTCACTGGTGCCTATCTGATTCCGAAGTGTTAACTGGTTCCTATCTCAGTCCCAAGTGAACGATGTCGTTCAGTGGTGACCACGAGCGGAGTTGTAGCAGAGGTCGCTCGTGGCTGACGTCGTAAGAACGCCGCGCCGTGCGTGCATGGCAGTGCACGGCGAAAGTAGGTGGCGCGCACTTTGTACTTGTGCAACACCACAATTAGTGTGCAAGTCTAGCGACTGATGATCACGAAGTTTGGTCACATAAGACTTCACACACATTTGAACATTGCTTCCTTAAGTGCAGTTGTGCCTTGAGAATTGCAGGGTGTCCTCCTGACGAAATATCGGCAGTTGTAGACGACATCACCCGGCAGCATACCAGTAAGTTGTTTGAAAATTCATTACGCCAGTTTCACAAAACTCATCTGCCAGCTTTTTTGTTTCGTTACCTAATCAATTCGTCCAGCATCGTCAGATTTTCTTGGACTCCACCCCAGAACCCTTGTTTTGCTCTTGTTAATGTTCATCTTACACGCACATGTCAACACACCGCCCATTCCGTTCAATGTCATTGACAAAAAACAATGTTTTTATTTCTTCATCCTGAACTTTGATTCCTTCTCCAAATTTCTCCTTGCTTTTCTTATATATGGGACGCGGTATTTTCGTCCAAATTAAGTGAAAATAAAGGATTTCCTGGTACATACGGTATAGTTGGCGACCGTAGTTATATCATACGCTTATTGGGTCTTCCAAAGAGAATAGTGTTACAAACAAAAGTCTCCCTCAAAATGCTGACTTCCTCTGATCTGCTCGTCAGGGTGGGTCGGTGGTGAGTCGGTGTGTAGGTGTAGGTGTTTCTTAACATGAAAGGGAGAAAGAAGAGGGGAAACTGGGTGTGTGAGAGAGAGACAGACAGGAAGGGAGTGGCACGGCGAGTGGAGTATTTTACATAGGCGGAGCGCCTGAGAATGAAGGCTGGATTGGGTCCTTTGTGCTGCTGCGGCCGTCAGCGGGTTCCATCCATCAGGCCGGCGTTATCAGCGCGCAGACGTTATTACTGGCCTCTGACAAGGCAGCGATAGATAGCGGCGCTCCGCGGCGACGTGACGCTCCGCTGGCCGCGGCCGATACGTAATCAGAAAACCGATAGGCGCAGCTGGCGGCTGGCGGCTGGCGGCGCCGCCCTATCTGCGTGTGTCCGGCAGCGGCCAACTGTCAAACAGCCTGCACGGGACAGCCGTCAACGCTACACAGTGGGCCGCCGCTGCCGAAGACGGCGCAGGCGCAGCCCAGTGGAGACTGCGAGTCCGTGCCTCATGCGAGAATCTAGCGCAGCAGGCAGTCTAAATTCTTTACGCTGCTGTTCACTGACAAATCTTTGGAGCTCACGTAACAGAACCAGCCAAACTCTGCATAGTCGCCATTCTCCAGTCGTGGCTCATCCTGGTGTGTTCGAAATAAAGTGTCCAATACTTTGGTAGTGGGGGGTTGTACCTCCCCACACCCTCTGCCCCCGCCCCCCCCACCCCCCACCCCCCAAAAGAACGAAAATAAAGTCCAATAAAATTTCATACAGAAACACATATTTTCTGAGATATGCACACTTGTTCTTAGTATACATCAATACAACGTCCACTCATAGGACTTGAAAGACGACCGTCTGTCGTCTTCCATATATTTTTTATAAAATTGTAATTTATTTGATGTCGCTAGATTAGCATTATGTTAGAACCACACTCTTTTCAAGGCATGAGGAATAGCATTTTTATTTCATGATTTAAGATATTAGTTTCTGAAATATTAGTTAATATTGCTAGGATTTTGTTATTTCAATAATTTATTATTGTGGTTATGAATGTGGCAATACGTACGGCATCTCCGCTACGCCACTGTCCCTGTGAGAATTTTGAGAATGTGTACTTGTTTTACTTTTAAGTGGATGTGCGAGGATGTAATGGCTGTCTGAATGTGGGTGGTAATAGCTCGTTTTGCATGGTTCTCTCTGGCTCAGAGTCGATAGTCGTCACCAAACCTGCTGCTGATGCGACCAAAGAGGTTTCTACACCCTTTGGTTACAAGCCAGTCGACGAGCCTTCTCCAGGGCAAGCCACGAAATCTTCTCTCCCCACCACCGCTGTACTGGTGGGTTTCCCAGTTTCCGGTAGCTTTCCTGCCTCGTGGCCGCTCGGGCTTCACTTTGTGCTCGAACCGCGGTGAGGTAAGATTGGTTCTGCTCTTGTGCCCATGGAGATGGTCGCAATTTGTTGTCTAGCATGTTTAACTTAGACTCTTAGATTCATTTTTTTGTAATATTCCTTCCGATGGTGCGCGGAAATGTGTTCTAGTTTTTCAATCCAGTGGTTTCCAACAGATAAACGCAGTGTATGTGTTACTAGTTGCAGTTTGATAATGGCCTGGTATATTCAAACCTTTTGCGATTAGGTGACGGTGTACGAACTCTGTGTACATTATTTCTAGCTTTGTGGGGCTCGGTTTCTAACAGACGATATGTTCAATTTTGTACAGTGCATGTAAAATTTTTCTTTTCGTTTCCTTCCATGAGTGACATGTGTTCCACGTGGTCGGTTCTTCGAACAAAGCCTTCAGCTTCCACTATTGTTTGTTCCATGCACATCAGGCAAGTAAGCATGCGTGTATTCTTCTGATTTCCACTAACATTCCGCGATCTTCTCTCCCCGCCTACTTCAATTTTGCTGTTTCTTCTCCGAACTTGTAGTATGCACTCAGTCTTTGTCAGTAATTCTCTCCGAGACTTGTACAACCTCCTTCAATAGCTTGCTTATTAAATTCTAACCATTTCTATGGGTTGCATGCCATAGATTTTATTTTTATTTTTCCGACTTTGTAATTATTTCACTTTTCCGGGTTTTGACACTGGACTTTTTCCGTCACTGTGAACGCTCCCAATCGCATGTTGCTGCATTTCAGTAGCTTCCTTATGAAATTCTAACTACCGTAGTTAATTTTCTTTATTTTTCGGAAACTGAATTTATACATTTTTATCGGTTTACGGAACCACGTGGGTCCGAACTCCGACTTCAGAGGTTTGCAGCTAGTCACCTGAATTCACGCCACTTCTCATAAAACCAGTGCCGAGGTAGTTTACTCTCAGACTGCGACTTAAGAATCCGCCGTGATTTTGTGCAATGAATCCGATTTTTAACCAATTCACCTTCAGTGGAGCGCGATCATGTAACGTAGCCGTGTGTCACCGTTAGCGTGTTTGCTCGCGGTCTAATCTAAATGCAGCTTAACTTTGCTATACTCACGCACCATCTCACATCAGGCATGACAGACCAGAGCCATCTTCGTAGTTTCATTGTATATTGTGTTGTGTGGTGCCTCCGGCTTTGCTGAATTTCGCCTACGATAGCGGCGCCTGCGTCTGCCTCGTCTCAACACGCTGAATTTGGTGAGTTTCGCTGTTGCATTGCGTGTGTGTGTGAGCGAGTGAGTGTTTTTTGTAAATCCTCCCCCCAGTAGCGTTAAGCTCTGTGTAATTTATGTTAAATTCAATGCTGGGCTTCGTCAGTATTAGACTAGGTAAATGAAATGCATTTTTATTATATTAACAAAATTGGTTCCCCATTTTGCTTGCGTTCGACCTGAATAAACAAGTTAAGTTCAGTATAATTTTGACTTGCCTATAAATTGTAGTTTTCGAGCACCTTCCCCCTTTTATTGAAATTATCTTTCACCAGTGCCGAGAACAAGCTCAGATGCAATTTTTTATGTTTAAATTCCTTTGCGCCATAAATGTTTTTCTTTAGCCACTTTTATGAAATAACTTTAATTGTGGTGGCTTGTTTATTAATGCCTGTGTGTAATTTCGTGCGAGCTGCTACGTATATTGGCCACTGTATCGTTAAATTCCTGTTATTAGAATAAATTGAACCAAGTCAGTTTTCATTTAGGGCTAGGGAACAGGGTTTTACAGCAGGTAGTAGCCGGTAGTTCACATAGATCTTTTGGTAATTTCACTGCTAAAATTAAGCTTTTTTATAACAGTAAATTCTTATCAGGATGCCTCCTCCCAGAAGTAAGCTTTTTTTCGTACAGTAGCCTACTTTTAGACTCAATGCTCAATGTGACTTCCGTACACAGTAATGCATCCTTTTGCCCTTCGGCGTAACCAATCACGTACTATTTGTAATACATCCGGTTCTTCTAAATTCTGGCAACGCGTTGAGGAAGCGATCCTGCAGCATCTGGACATAACTGACTGGGGTGGCGTCGATTACTGTCTTCAAGCGCCCACATAACCAAAACTCTAGGGAACGGAAATCATGGGATCGGGAGAGCCAAGGTGTAGGGCCTGCCCGACAAATCTAATGGTCCTCAGATATCTTTAACTTCTTGCTAATGTCCTACCTGCCTTGTTAGAGGATGCGTCATATCAGCAAAGACTACAATTATTATGGTCTATTCATGATGATGCACTAGCACATTTCCTTCACATAAAATTTTGTTAGGTTCATGATGGAGGATACTTTACTTATGCATTTCGACAAAATCCACAGTTTTGTTCCGATATTGATGGATTTTTGTAAACTTTACCTTTAAACCAAAACGAAGTTACAGTCTATTTAAAATTTCGTATGATAAATGACGATGGGTACTTTATCTAAGTGTTCGCCTTCCCTACAATATTGTCTGTGTGTTCATTCCAATTTAAGTTTCGAAAAACTTACGGTATCGGCCGTCGTCGATTTTGATACGTGGCAGCATACCCGTAAGTTTTTCGAAGTTGTTATTCGCCAGGAGAAATTAAGGAACCAATTCAAGTTGTTCATAACTGTTCCTCCTAGGTATTAGCTGAATTAACAGCCTGTAGCTTTGGCTGATTTGTCGTGTAAACGAAGTTTAACGGATTTGTTTTAGTGGTCTTATGGATTACTTCACAAATCATTATTAAACATCAATTGTCAATTTTTACACCATACCATTTTGCAGTTGCTTCTGATTTCATGATGACTTTACTAACCAACAAATGACAGCATCATCCGGGAACAGCCTAACAGAGCTATTCAGATTGTCTCCCAAAACGTTTATAAACATAAGGAATAGTAGGGGCTTATAATACTTTCCTGGGGAACGCCAGATATCGCTTCTGTTCTACTCATGTTTTCCCTTTATTACGCCGTATTGTGTACTTCCTGACGGGAAATTACGAATACAGTCGCACAACTGTAGCGATATTCCATGAGCACGTAATTTGATTAAAAGACGTATGTGAGTTTCAGTGTCAGAAGCCTTCCGGAAATCTATTTTCTTCGTCTTCTGTGATAAATGAAATCCGAATATATTTCGGATGCTGGAAGTAGCCAGTTGGATGACCTGGATAGTTAGTCTGCTTCAGCAGAACTGTCTTAGTAGTATCACCATTGTTATCCCGTAATGAAGGTATTGATTGTGTTTTGCCGCTAGTATAATTTACGTACGACCAGAATTCTCTACCAAATTACGTGACAAGGTTTCGTTGTAGAAACTATTATAAGCTTCTCGCATTGAAGTCCGCGCTAGATTGCGAGTTTCTGTAAAAGATTGCCAGTCTTGGTGGTTTTGTGTCCGTTTAAATTTGGCATGCTGTTTTTCTTTGCTTTTGCAAGACTGGTCTAACCTGTTTTATGTACCACGACGGGTCAAACCCTTATTTTGTTAAGTATAAATCTGCCAATGGTTGTTGATATTAGCCGGCCGCGGTGGCTGAGGGGACTGAGGCGCTTCAGTCACGGTCTGCACGGCCACTACGGTTGGGGGTTCGAATCCCCCATCGGGCATGGATATTTGTGCCGTCCTTAGTTGTAGCTAGTTCATAAGTAGTTTGTAAGTTTAGGGACTGATGACCCCGTAGTTGAGTCCCATAAGCTCTACAAACAATTGAACATTTTTTGTTGATATTATTTCTTTGAATTTAAGCCACGTCTGATCTACACTCACATAGTTAGTTTCTAAAGACTGGAAATTCCCACTCAGGAAAGCGTTTATTGAATTGTTATCTGCTCTCTTGAATAGATATATTTTACATTGATTTTTGGTGAATTTGGGAATTTCGATATTCAGTCTCGCTACTACAACTCTATGTTCGCTAATCCGTGTATCTGTTTTGATGCTCTTTATTAGATCCGGATCATTTGTTGCTAAGAGGTAAAGTATATATTCAAAATAGTTTACTATTCCAGTGGATTCATGAACTAATCCACTACGGTCGGGGGTTCGAATCCCCCCTCGGGCATGGATATTTGTGCCGTCCTAGTTCGTAAGTAGTTCATAAGTAGTTTGTAAGTTTAGGGACTGATGACCCCGCAGTTAAGTCCCATAAGCTTAACAAACAGTTGAACAGTTGATGAACTAATTGCTCGAGACAATTTTCGGAGAAAGTGTTGAGTACGATTTTGGACGATGTTTACGCTTGCCTCCGCTTTTAAACATGTATTTTTGGCAGCATATCGAGGGTAAGTTAAAGTTTCAGCCAATTAAAATTGTATGCAATTGGTGCAAAATTTCTTTGAACATTTCTGCAATCGAATCGTCAGTCAGGGGGTCGGTGAAAAGAACAAACTATTTATTTATTCTGGTTGTCAGGTATTACCCATACTAGCTAACAGGAACTATCTACTTCAATTCCGCCACAAGATAAACCGCAGGTGATAGCAATAAATACGCTACCACCTGTTTTATTTAATCTGTTCTTTGTTAACACCATTTCCCCCTTAGTAAAAATTTCATACGTACTTTTTCATGTTTTAGCCACTTTTCCCACACTGAAATGCTACCATCTGGGAGTATTGTTCACGCGTCTGTCTGCAAAGCATACTTATCATCCCTATGAGTAAGCGTAATGAAATTTGTAAAGACTTTATGTCCTGGTATATGTCCTCTGTTCAGTATCCTTGCTAACTACGTGACGATATTGTGTTGTAGTGTGATACATTCATTTATCAACCGCCGAAGATTAAGATTTTTTTTTTCCATCCATACCTATTTGTGACCAATTCACATTACCCCTCATTTGTGCATCTGTTTTCAAAAAAGGGATCGTTCACTAAATAAAAGTTTATCCCACTTTTAGCGGTAATTGGTATCATCCAGCAAGATACGGAGTAATGGCAACAGTAGGGGTCCTGTATAATAGAATTACTGGAATATGTGTGCTTCCTCGACCATTATATTCCAATCTCTGACAGCCCTGAGTTGACGCCGCTGGTCCAAGAGTCATCATTTTGTGTCACATCAGAGACAAAGCCAAAGCTGGGACCGATTTTGATTGACAGCTCAAGAACAATCCTTCCACCTACCAGTCTTTCAGTCCCTTATGGACCTCCTCACTCTTTAATATGTTGTGCAGGGAATAAGACGTAATATTAAAATACAAATTTTTTTCTTTTTTTAGAATAATGAAATGCCAAGATCGCGGTATTTCGTCTTTATTTATAACAGACGACCATTTTCGATGCCTCGTCTATTAAATTCTGACGAAGATTAAGATTTTTTTTTATTTTATTTTTTTTTTATTTTATTTTTTTTATTTTTTTTATTTTCCATCCATACCGTTACATTCTAATCTCTGGCAGAAATGGCGGGTCCCATGTGTGGCCAATCATGTAGAAATTCTCCATAAATAAAAACTCGGACACAAGTTAGAATTCCACAGCAATATATATATATATATATATATATATATATATTTTCTTCATTTAAAGTGCGTTAAATAAATGAAGAAAATTTACACAACGTTACGTAATACATTGTGTCTTGCTGACACTAATTCAGATAACTAAAGAAGACTAACTCTCTCTACTGTTATGTTGTAAAACATAAGAAATAAACACTTTTTTTTGTTTCCTGAGTTAACAAATCACTCTATGAATTATAAGGGTGAAAAGTATTTAAACCGACAAACTCTGGGAGGTTGTAGGGGACACCAAAACAAATATTTTCCCCTTATGTCTTTTTTTTCCCTATGAGGAGTGGTTAAACTGGTGGAGGCCGTATTAAATGGCAGGAAATATTACAATTTTCTCGCCAGAGCATTGCCAGAATTGCTGGAATACATCCCGCTCCCTTCAAGACAACGCATGTGGTTCCAACATGACAGGGCGCCGGCACATTTCACTCGTGTGCGTCGATTCCTGGACCGACGGTTCCCAGAAACGTGGATTGAAAGAGGTGGTCTCGTACGATGGCCTGCTCAATGCCAGACATGTCCTCTCTGGACGTTTTTGTGTGGCGAGAGATGCAAAGCCTTGTTTACGCAACTACAGTTGCATCAGAAGAGGATCTGGTTGTAGCAGCAGGCATAATTCAGGATACTCCTGGGGGTTTTGCCCGTGTCAGACAGAACATAATCCGACAGTGTAACCTTTGTTTATGTGTCAATGGAGGCATTTTTTATTATCTACTGTAAATGAAATTGGGTTGTGTTAATGTATTGTCTCCTGGTAATAAAAAAAATGGAAAAGTGTTTGTTGGTTTAATTGATTTGCCGCCAGATAAACCGTCCTCTACCTGTTTAAATACTCCTCATAGGAAAAAATGAGAGTAGGGAAAAATATTTGTTTTGATGTCCCCAGGGTTTGTCGGTTTAAATACTTTTCACCCTGTATGTGGTTTTTATATTAACAATAAATATATCGTTAATTAATTTTTCAATCAATTAATTATAATTTTACTTTCTTAAAGGAAAAACTCCATTTCTCCTCTTTACCCGTATGTTTCGTGCCCCATGTACCATGACACACAGTATGTCTTCCATTAGGTTTCATACGTGGTTCGCAACGGCCGCTGCCCTAAAATACCAGTAGCCTTCGTGTGGTATTGACCAGCAGGCGCGGTTGGCCAGTGACGTCACTGGCACCAGCCCGTGGCCAGCGGGTCTTTGTCGCCGCCCACGCAGCGCCCACGTCGACAATGCGGGCCGCACATCCCGCTGATCAGCTCTCGCCTCGCGGCCGACTGCGCGATCGGCCATTGTGAACGATTCAGAGACTGTCACACTGCGGACAGAGCAGTTCTCACTGTGCCCTCCCAACGAGCACTTTAAAAGAGACCAGACTGTAAAGTGCTGGCAGACAACATCCATGAATTCAGTACTTTTGTTTTGGAAGTGTTTAAGTGTGTAAGAATACTCTAAAAAAATGTTGGGAAAAAGAAAAAACTATATATTGTTTGGAAATCGCCAGATTTGTAAGAATATACTTGCCAGCCGCGGTGGCCGAGGCGACTGAGGCGTTCCAGTAACGGTCTGCACGGCCACTACGGTCGGGGGTTCGAATCCCCCCTCGGGCATGGATATTTCTGCCGTTCTTAGTAGTAGTTAGTTCATAAGTAGTTTGTAAGTTTAGGGACTGATGACCCCGTAGTTAAGTCCCATAAGCTTAACAAACATTTAAACATTTTGAAGAACGCACTTCACGAGGTAGTGTTTTCCAG
Source organism: Locusta migratoria (assembly GCA_026315105.1). NCBI lineage: Eukaryota > Metazoa > Arthropoda > Insecta > Orthoptera > Acrididae > Locusta > Locusta migratoria. Next base: position 436,344,758 of record CM048747.1, read on the forward strand.
GTCAACGTCACACACGACCATTACTTGCAGGCAGGCTGTAATCTAGGGTGTCTATTCGTCCCGTTTCTCCCGGGACAGTCCCGTTTTTTTTTTTTTTTCGCTAATGCCCCGCTGACGCTCAAATGTCCCGTTTTTTGTGGTTCCGATTGACTAAAGTGTTTTATGCTATCAGATGTTTAATGTTCAATTAAGTGTGCTAAATCTATACTCTAGGAAGAGCTGCCTGTACAAATCGTTATCATACTCGGTTTATTTTCTGTTACGTTCCACAATTAATTAAAGGTATGAAAACTTTTAGCACTCTGTTTACTAGTTACCTAGAAAGAATTCAGAGAGCTAGCTCAGTAAATGGGTGAGACATAAACCTCACGGACGTGATTATTCAGGTAAAATTTTAGTTGAAGGTTTTCAACTGATGCGAGTATACTTACAAAGTAGTCCCACATTAAATGCTATAAAAATAATGTTCAAAGGCAAACGTTATTAATATTTTCTATTAAAGTTAATGTGGAACCTATCCCTTATATTAAAATTCTGAATATTATTCTCAGTTACGTATATCATTGAAATTTGAATTGAATGTCCAACTTGAAGTAAAATCGTAAAGTCTGAATTCACTGAAGCTAAATGAAAACTGTTTTTTAACTTTTTAAGATATGCCTATCAGGAAATCATTTACTAAAATATTATTTACTTCTCACTCACAATAATAATAGTCACTTTGAATAATTGTATTTCGTAATGGCAAGATACCATTTTACCATACATTACCACAGAAGTTAGCGTAAATTTTATATAAGTCCAATTTGGTTTTGCACAGCTGAAATAGAAAATTATTATTTTTATTTATTATTAAACCTTATTTTCCACCCGTCCTTGCTTTATCAGTTAGGCGTCCTTTAGCATTTCATATAAATGATCAGGATATTTCTAACTAATTAAGGTTCGTACACTTATTTCATTTCATACATATATTTTAAGACTTTAAAAATGTTCAAACACATTTACTGACCTCATTACAATGTTTCCTTCATTTTCATCAAAAAAAATCTCGTCACGATATTTGAATCGATCAGAGCAGATACAAGAGACAAGATACAAGATTACTTTTTTAACATTACATATATTTATGTATTTTAATTGCGCAAAGATAATAGCACACATTAAAATAATTATTCTTTGTTACGAGGGTATACACAGACACCTTTTGTTACATGATGCGTCTATATTGGTGGTACCACTAAACTTTCCAATCGTCGATTTCGGTAAAAATTGGAAGGACATAACAAGTGGCATCATTAAGTCTTGCTAATAGTCGCCAATGAAAAAGGTAAGGAAAATAACAGCGATACCAGGGATCTAAATCCACATAAATACTGTGCAAGTCGCACTGAAGTGATGGCAAAGGGTTCATCGAACCGATTTTATGATATTTCTCTAAAGTTCCATTTTCTAACAGCTCCCAGGAAAAAGAAACACCTAAACCTTTGTGTTTTCGATCGGATTTCTCTTATTTTATAATGACGATCATGTCTTCCTATGTAGGTGGGTGCTAACAAAATATGTTCGCATTTGGAAGAGAAAGTCGGTGAAAGAAATTTCGCAAATAGATCTCGCCGCAACGAATAACGCCTTTCTTTTACTGATTTCCACCCCAACGCATGCATCATTTCCGTGATACTCTCCCCTATATCGCGATAATACAAAACGAACTACCCTTCTCTGAACTTTCTTTAGATCGTCCGCCAGTCCCACCTACTATGGAACCCACAATACACAGTAGTACTCCAAAATACGTCGCATAAGTGTAGTGTAGGCAGTTTCTTTAGTACAGCTGTTCCTTCTTCTGAGTGTTCTGCCAACTAAATGTAGCCTTTGCTTCGCCTCCTCTACAATATTTTCTGTGTGTTGCTTCCAATTTAAGTTGTTCGTAATTATTACTCCTAGGTATTTTGTTGAATTTACGACCTGTAGTTTTGACTGATTTATCGTGTAAACGAAGTTAAATTTCTTTTAGTGGTCATGTGGATGACATCACGCTCCTAATTATTAAGGGTTAATTGCCAATGTTTGCACCATGTGGATGTCTTATACAAATCATGTTTCCGTCGCTTATGACTCTATTAACCGATAAATGACAACATCATCCGCGAGCAGTCTAAGAGAGCCACTTAGAGTGTCTTCTAAATCTATGCATCTTATAAAATAGGCTGTATGTGTGTATGTCGGTATGTGTCTACGTTTGTTCCACATCTCCTACTACTACAGGACCGATTTCAACCAAACTTGATACACATGTTCCTTACTATCACGCAACAATTGCTGTCGGGTTTAGAACCACCTACGACGCATACGTATGGAGATATGACGTCATAAACAATCACAGTCGTGAAAAGCGGCCGCATCATGCTCCTAAACTAATCGACCGATTTCAATTAAATTTGGTACAAATATTCTTTAGGTTAGGAATCATTTGCTATGGTTCCAAAAACCACCTCATACGATACCACGATAAAAAAGGAAAACTGCCCCATCTTACGGCGCGTGATACCGTGATTTTATTCGTCAACTATTTGACAATGAGAGCAATTAGAGACTTGCAATAAACTTTGAATATAATTTAAAATCTTTACGAAACTTTCTCTTTGACAACCCCAACAAAAGATGAAAGGAGAAATGTTTATCGTTACCACTTTTCCGATGTTCATAATGTATATCTGCGGCGTTTGACATGACGTTAGAAGTTATTACTTCTACAATGTGAATTGTATTCGCGAGACAATTCACAGAGAGTACACATACGTGCTCTTCCTTCAATACTATATCACAGTTCGACATATAGTTTATGAGATATGAAGTTATAAACAATTTGGTTCATGAAAAACCGTATCATCGAGCATGAGATTTCGATTTATTACGTCTTTACTGCTAAGACCATTCACGACTTAATTCGTAGACATTAGGCACATATACCACTGAATGTACCTTCAAATTTACATCATAGTACGACACATATTTCAGGAGAAATGACGTCCTAAACAATGAATTTTCCGAATAACTGCTACATTATGCGCTATTTCTCCACATCTCCTTCTAAAATTATGCACCAATTTCAATTAAATTTGGTACACATATTACTTACTACAGACAACAATCACTGTAGGGTTAAAACTACCTACAAAACAAAGTTCAGGAGATATGACGTCCTAAATAATGAGTCACAAAAACGTTTCCATCACAAGTATCAATAAATATTGTTTATAATTAAGTTTTGAATTAAATTAATGTTATACATCATTTGGATACTGCACTTAAAAATTTGTACATTATGCACATTTCTTTGTTCTACTGTTTCTTAATTTCTAAGCTGTTTTCATAGATACATGAAGATGAAATTTTTTTCGACTTTTTACTTTCGTATATAAGACTGGAAAAATGCATATATACCCGGGCAATGTCGGGTTCAGTAACTAGTCGTTTATAAAAATAAGGAAGTGTAGCGTGTTCAAATGTTTGTAGATCTATCGGACCAAACTGCGTGGTCATCAGTCCGTAGCTTACAAACTACTTAAACCTAGGTAAACTACCCTAAGGACAAACACACACACCCATGCCCCAGGGAGGACTCGAACCTCCACGGCGAGCAACCGCGCGCTCCGCATCGAGGTGCTTTAGACCGCTCGGCTACTCCACCGCGGCGTAGCGTGTTTTACTGAGATGTGACTGATACCACAATTGTCAAAGATGGCATTCTCTTGTGGAACATGGGCTCACTCGACTCATAGGGAGAGGGATGCCGAATAACACAAGACTCCAAGTTTAGACATTTATTTACCATAAGTTTTACAACAATTATGAGGACTTGAAACTCCTTATTCTTGCAGTTACACAAGTGACATGCTACACAGAACTCTTTACTTGAACGGAACGGTCTGGCTGTCTTGAAAGAACAATAACGTTGAGAGTATGAATGACCTACTATTGGACACCGTTGTGGTGCGAGCCTCGGCTGTAGGAATCACTGAGTGAAGATGCTGGCGCAGCGGAAGCCGGCGTTGGCTGACTGCTCGGAAGTGCGGTTCACCGATCGCTGTGCAGACAGACAGTAGGCCTCAGGACCCCCGTGGAGGCAGGACCGTGCCGCTCTGCCCGGGATGGCGTGTGACGGCTACGGGCGGCGAACTCGCGTTCTCCGCCGGGCGATGACAGGAGGCTGCGCCCCACGCAGGAGATGAAGGTAGCGCTGACCGACTGGGTCTCAGGTAAGCCGCCATTGTCGCCGCTGCTACGCTTCCATCCACCGCGGCGCTAAGTCCGGCGTTGCATGGGAGATTACTGGCTCCCGTCGGCCCCTGTTCTGGTGTCGAAGACACGACCCACCGATGACGGCTGTGGCGCCCCGGCGCCTCCGGCGGTTTGGTTCGAACTCTTGACCGTCTTCCGATGACTCTGCCAACCTGTGCTACTAGAACGTTCTGGTTGCTCCAGTGACCTGCTTACGTCAGCGTAAGACACTTTAGTAAGATGACAAAGTCACGCTCTACACGTAGCCTGTGTTGTTGCAAGCGTTCTCCTTTCGGGCGGGCACGTGACGGGCGGGACGAATAACACTCCGGCCACCACTGTTTACAGCTGATTTTCGTAACTGCTGCTGCTGCTAACCCACTGTCTGTCTGCTAACAAATTGTCCATTCAAGTACAATTCCCATAGTTATTTTATTATTAAATATGATATCCTTACGCTCTCTATTGATTTATTTTACACTTTTCATTAGTACACTCTACAGAAGAGTAGGGGTCCTATAACACTTCCCTGTGGAACGCTACATATCACTTCTGTTCTGCTCGATGAGTAACCGTCTGTTTCAGCGTACTTTCTGACAGGAAATCATGAATCCAATAGCACTACTGTGGCGATATTCAATCAGCACGCAGTTTGATTAAATGTCGCTTGTGAGGTGCTGAATCTGCTTTGATTATGGGTCAATAGGTCGTTCTCTTCGAGATAGTTCATAATATCTGAGGAAATAACAGTAAGTACACACTAGAAGGTGGTCTGCACATTATAGTGACCGAAGACCGGACTGGGTCGGGAGCGACTAGCGACGACCGACCGATCAAGCGTCGCCGCTAACGAGAAACACTCCACGAAACCACAGAGACGACAAACAATGACAACGACTAATCGAAAACAAAGATCAAAACGCAAGCCAATCCGAACCGCGACAGAGCAGAGTACGAAGCCTGATAAACACTGAATATCGAAGGTAAACGGAGCGCAGTCAACACAAGACTGAGGAGCGAGCTGTGGCTCTGGGTCCTATATAGTGCGGCTCTCTGCGTAGATGATCGGCGCGGTAGGCGCGCCACGGCGTGCAGCGCTCTAGTGGCGATGGCAGCGTTAGTAGGTTGTGCGCGCCGCCCAACGGCTGCTGTCATAGTCCATGTGGTCTGGCGGGCTCTGAAACATATCGTTCCGGGATACCAGATCCCTCTCCCCTGAAATGGGCGCGTAGGGACGGAAGCGCCCAGGACGGTGCTTTGGAAGGTGGACCGATGGCACGAGTGGTGTCACGGGTGGAGAGCCCGCTAAGTCATGGTACGGATGTGGGGGCTCCTTAGAGGTACAAGGATGCGGTGGTGTGGAAGGCGACTACCGAGAGGGCGAATGTGGAGGCTGGGTGGAATGGCGGACTAAACAGGTGTTTGATGCCATTTGCATCACAAAACTGCTCAAAGGCTGTCGCTGTAAGCTGGGGCCCATTGTCAGAGACGATGGTATGAGGAAGACCCTCGATAGCAAGAATTTGTGTGAGGGTATTGAGTGTGGCAGTCGTGGTGGTGGACGCCATGCTGACTACATAGGGGTAGTGGGAAGAGGCGTCAATGACAATAAGCCAGATCCCAGAAAGGGGCCCGCAAAGTCAAGATGGATGCGGTCCCAAGGGCAACATGGAGCAGGCCAGGGAGAGAAAGATTGGGCCGGAGCAGCCTGGTGCTTAGCACAAGTGGAGCAATTGCGGACGATGGCCTCCACGTCTTTGTTCAGACCTGGCCAATAAACGTGTCTCCTGGCCAGGGATTTCATACGTGACATACCCCAATGTCCCCGATGGAGAAGATCCAGAACCTGAGGGCGTAAAGCAGGTGGGATAACCACCTGTTGGGTATCGCCCTCGGCATCGAGGAGGAGAACACCATCAATGACAGACAATCGACGAGAGAGATGGGAACAGGCACGTAGCTGGGAGGCTATCGACTTCAAGAAGTAAGTGGGGCACCCATGAAGTACATGATGGATGACCCGTCGTAAGAGGGGGTCCTGGCGTGTGTCTGCAGCAATGCGCGTGTCTGTGATAGGGAACCTATCTAAGGTATTTTGCCATTCCAGATCAATGTGGAAACAGGAGACTTCATGTCGGTCAAATGCTGGGTCAGGTCCTGAAGGCAAACGAAAAAGACCGCCTGCATTGGCGTGTTGTGTAGTAGGCTTGTACTTAATGGTGTAATTGGATGAACTAAGAAATAGAGCCCAACGCTGGAGTCTTTGAGCTGTACGTTCTGGGAGCCGAGAGTGTGGCCTACATAGAGCGACCAATGGTTTTTGGTCAGTAATGAGGGTAAACTTGGCCCCAAAAAGATACACATGGAATTTCTTGACCGCATAGACGATCGCCAATGCCTCCTTTTCTATCTGAGAGTAGTTCTTTTGAGCAGGCGTCAGGGTCTTGGACGCATAGGCTATCGGTTGTTCAGTACCATCATCATTGCGGTGTGCCAACACTGCTCCAATGCCATATGGAGATGCGTCCGCTGCCAAAACAAGGGGATGTGATGGAGAAAAGTGCGTAAGGCAGGGTACCGAACGCAACAGGCGCTTTAGCCGTTGAAAGGAATGCTCACAAGCATCTGACCACCGGAATTGCACACCTTTCTTCCGGAGAAAGTTGAGGGGGTGCATAATGTGGGCCGCTTGTGGGAGGAACTTTGCATAATAGTTCACCTTTCCCAAAAACGCCTGCAACTCCTGTAGGTTTTGAGGGCGTGGTAGAGCATCGACCGCTGATACATTGCGATCTGTGGGCTGGATTCCGTCTTTGGAGAGCAAGTAGCCAAGGTATTCGACCTGTTCCTGGAAAAACTGGCATTTATGGAGGCGGCACCAGAGCCCGGCGTCCCGCAATGTGGTAAAGAGAGTGCAGAGGTTATGCAAGTGCTTCTGGCGTGTAGCCCCAGTAATGATGACATCATCAAGATAGTTGGCACAACCGGGTATAGGCATGGTTAATTGTTCGAGATACCTCTGGAAGATGGCTGGAGCCAAAGAAATCCCAAAAGGTAAACGTTTGTATTTGTAAAGACCAAAAGGGGTATTGATGACCACGATTCGTTGAGATTCCTCATCGAGCGGGATTTGCAAATAGGCGTCAGCCAGGTCTATCTTAGAAAAGTATTCGCCGCCAACAAGCTTCGTGAGGAGGTCCTCTTGCCGTGGAATTGGGTAGGTTTCGACCTGTGCCTGGGCATTGATGGTGGATTTAAAATCGCCACAAAGGCGGAGGGCGCCATTGGGCTTGAGGAGCACTACCAGTGGTGTGGCCCAGACACTCGTTTTGACAGGTTCGATGACTCCTGTGGCGTGCAGATGGTCGAGTTCCAGCTTTACTGCCATCTGTAGGGAGACCGGAAGAGGGCGTGCACGGCAGAAACGGGGCACCGCATCTGAGCGTAAAGTAATATGTGCCTCAAAATTGGTTGCACACCCTGGACCCGGTTCGAACAGAGACGCAAAAGAGGCACAATGGTCGACGAGTTCCTGGAAAAGAAATGTGTCAGAAATGACCTGCACCTCATCGGAGATGGAGAACCCAGTGAGAACGCATCGAGGCCGAAAATGTTTCCAGCTGAGTGGCTATTGACCACAAACAGGGTTACAGGACGTGTAACCGTTTTGTAAGTTGCCAAAGTGGTAAACTGACCTTTCAGAGGAATCGCGCTGTCACCATATGCTACCAACCTGCAGGAGGGCGGGTCCAATGCTGGGTAGCCGAGACGGGCATATGTCAGGAGGTTCACCAGGGAGACTGTGGCCTCGGTGTCCACCTGGAAGCGGACATCATGGTTAGCTATTCTGAGATCAATAAACAATTTTGTTGTGGGAGAATCACCCTGGGAAACAGTAGCCTGCAGTTCATGAACTGTCCCCTGACGCCAATAAGAAGTCGGGGAAGACTGTCCTGCCGTTTGCCGACAAACCGAATGGAGATGCCCATCCTTTCCACAATGACTACAGTGGGCCCAGCGGTCTGGACAGTCCGCCCGTTGGTGCACCGTAAAACAGTCGGGACAGGACGGTAAACCACGTTGCCTACGCCGACGAGAAGTGACCGGTCGTTCCGAGGCCATGGACACGTCAGAGAGGGAAGGATCACGATGCTGCCGGCGGGGCAAGACCTTCCGAACGTTACGTCCCCCCTGCGACGGTTGTACAGCAGTTGCTACCTGAGGACGAGCCATGAGGCGCTCATTCGCCGCCTGTGCAATCTCTAAAGAATGTGCAATATTCAGGATGTCCTCCAGAGAGGGGTCGTCGAGCTTGAGGGAAGCCGTCCGCACTTCTGGATCTGGAGCCAACTGAATGACAACATCACGGATGAGAGAGTCAGCATAGGAGGTTTTACAAGACGGGTTGGAGCACGTGAATTCGCAACGCCGACTCAGTCCTTGCAAATCTGTCACCCCTGACCGATATGATTGACCTGGCTGTTTGTGATACTGATGGAATTCGAGGCGCGATGTGACAACGTGAAATCGTTGGGAATAATAATTCGAAAGCAATGCGCACATCTCCTCGAACGTCAGTGCCACCGGATTGGAGAGAGGGGCCAACTTCTTGAGCAAGAAAAACGTCTCGGGGGAAGCCCAAGAAAGAAAAAGCAACCGTTGGAGAGCGTCATCAGAGACCTGAAAGGCGGCAAAGTGCTGTTTCAGCCGCTGTAAGTAAGGATACCAATCCTCTTTGGCGTCATTAAAGGGCGGAAACGCAGGGGGGCGGAAATCCGTCGACGACGTGACAACCGCTTGGACGGGTTGGGAACCCTGAACCTGTAAGCGTTCCGCCAACAGTTGAATTTCCTATCGTAACAAATCAGTTTGCTGTTGCTGTAGGAGCAGCTGTTGTTGTTGCTGCTCCCCGAGTTGCACAAGTCGTTCGTCCATGAAACGTGATGGAACCTTTTACCTCGTCGCCAATTATAGTGACCGAAGACCGGACTGGGTCGGGAGCGACTAGCGACGACCGACCGGATCAAGCGTCGCCGCTAACGAGAAACACTCCACGAAACCACAGAGACGACAAACAATGACAACGACTAATCGAAAACAAAGATCAAAACGCAAGCCAATCGGAAACGTGACAGAGCAGAGTACGAAGCCTGATAACCACTGAATATCGAAGGTAAACGGAGCGCAGTCAACACAAGACTGAGGAGCGAGTCGGATCGAACGGAACGAGGTAGAAATGCAACCCTCGAGTAATGTTGGAGGTCGCAGCAATTTATTGCTTTTCCTCCCAGAGCAGTGGGTGAGGGGAATTGACTTCACGGGAGATTGTCTTCACGTTGTTCGATTGGGAGAATGAGGAAGGATCGTCCTACCGCAGTAGGAGGTGCGGCCAGCGTGTGGTGGCCTTGCGCTGGATTTTGTGCCCCAGCGCTCGAATAAGGCGGTTTCGAGAGCGACCCGCCTTGTCGTAAAAGGAGTGGGCGGTGCGGGCAATGTAGTCCCGAAGTCGAGGGACACCTGCTAGTTCATGGAGCGGTGCGGATGGGAAATCTCGTGGGAGATGAAGGGCAAGCCTAAGGGCACGGTTCTGGACAGTTTGTAAGGACTTCAGGTGCATTTCTGCAGCGGAGCCCCAGACGACGGCGGCGTACACTAGGACAGGGCGAATGATAGATTTGTAGAAGGTGACACTGACATGGGGAGGGAGGCGGGAAGAGGGATTTAGGAGGGGATAGAGTTTGAGGAGACGGGAGAGAGCCTTGTGGCGCACGGAGAGGATGTGGTGTTTCCATGTCAGTCGACGATCCAGTGTTACGCCGAGATATCTAGCGGTAGGGCGCCAGGGAACCGGACTCCCACCGACGCGCAGGGGTGGTAAGGCAGCTGGAATGACGCGGCGAGTTACGATGAGGAACTGCGTCTTCGCGCCATTGAACTTGAGGCGCCATCGGACGGCCCATGGAGCGAGGGTGTCTACGGCGCGCTGAAGGCGATCCCGCAGGGTGGCGGCGTTCATATTCCGGCTGTAGAAAGCCGTATCATCGGCATACAGCGCCAGCTGGACACGGTCGATCGAGGGGACGTCGGCGGTGTACAGCGAGTACAGGATGGGCCCCAGGACAGAGCCCTGGGGTACCCCTGCACGGATGCGACGTACAGACGACGTCCCGGTAGCTGCACGCACGTGGAATGTCCGGTCCGTCAAGTATGAGGCGACGAGCTCGACGTGGGCCGCAGGGATACCAAGCTCCAGGAGCTTAAAGAGCAGACCGCGGTGCCAGACACAGTCGAAGGCCCGCGAGACGTCCAAGAAGACGGCGCCGAAGTATTCCCTCCGCTCCAGGGCGTCAAAGGCATCTTCGACCAGTCGCAGGAGCTGGTGTACGGTGGAGTGCCCCCGGCGAAAACCATGTTGTTCGTCGGGAAGTATGTGCCCTTCCTGAACGTGTCGGAGCAGCCGGCAGAGATAAATCCGTTCAAATACCTTGGAGACGGCCGACAGCAGGCTAATCGGCCGGTAGTTCTCGGGGAGACGTTGGTCTTTTCCCAGCTTTGGGACCGCCACGATCTCCGCGTGCTTCCACTCGGTGGGGAAACGGCGAGTGCGGAATATATTGTTGAATATGTCAGCGAGGTGTGCAGCAGCCAGGGGCGGCATCTTCCGTAGAAGGGTGTTAGGCAGTACGTCTGGCCCCGCTGCTTTCGTGGGGTTGAGGTCTCGGAGCGCCTCGGCCACTTCATCAGCAGTAGTCTCTTCGATGTGGTCGGCATCGTCATGTTGCGCCAGGTAGAGTGGAAGCCTTTCGTCGATGTGGGCGTCGTGTTCAGGATCCACGACGTCGTCAACCGGCTGAAAGGTAGCTTCGAAGGCATCAGCGAGGGCATCCGCTTTGGCAGATGGTTCACTGACAGTCCGCCCATGGACCAGAAGAGGAGGCGTACGTTGTGTTCGGCGGAGGAAGGACTTCATTTGGCGCCAGGCAGTGCCGTCGTCGAGGCGGAGAGTGGCGACCCTGTTACTCCATTCGGAGTTCCTGTGGTTCTCCACTGCAACCTTGATTTCACGCCTCATACGATTGAGGAGGCGCTTAAGATTAGATAGACGCGGTTCTTGTCGGTTATGAGGCCGATGATGTCCGGAGGCAATTGACGTGAACGGTCGGGTGTGGTGCGTGGAGGTTGCGGGGTCGCAGCGTGAGCCGCGTCGAGTGCTGCGCCGGTAAAGTGCAGGACTGCCGCGTCGACGCCTACATCCGCTGGGTCAGGTGCAGTGGCGATCTTCTGGGCGAGGTCGGTTTGAAATCTTGTCCAGTCAATCCCTCGGAGGGGGAGTCCTCTTCTGGGCTGTTGTAAAGCGTCCAGATTCATATCAAAAACCACAGGGACGTGGTCCGAAGACAAGACGTTTCTGGTAGAGGCATAGATGTGTTGCGGAATGCCCTTAACGACCGCTATGTCGATGACGTCCGGTAGCCCCCTAGCTGGGAAGATGGTCGGGTCATATGGCCCCACAGTGATGGCATCGTGGCGGTCGGCGGCGCGAAGAAGGCAGCGTCCATGTTCGTTGGTATATCTGGAATTCCAGACAACATGTTTAGAGTTGAAGTCGCCGGCTAGGAAGACTTTCCCAGGAAGTGCAAACAACGCGTCGAAGTCCGCCGGATCTAGACGATTCTTCGGTTGTTTGTAAACGGAGACGAAGGTGATGGCCCCGATGGTTGCCAGCAGCCTCGAGGGAGTTTAACTGCGGGAGGGCAACTGGGTAGTGACGCAGGCCTCTCCGAATGTAGATGGCTGTGCCACCCCCAGCTGTCAGCCGATCGATACGGTAGCAGTCATAGTTCGCAGCGCCAACAGAAACGCCAGGTTTCAGCTTCGTCTCCTGCAGGAGGCAGATGTCGACGGCTTCATCCCTCAGAAATTGGCGAAATTCACCAACTTGCGTTCGAACGCCGTTTGCGTTCCAGGAGACTACCGTAAGTCCTCTAACGACAGCCATGATCGATCCCTGCGAGTGTGGGGCTGGTAGTAGCCTGAGAAGGCGGCGGCTCGGCGACAGAGAGCTGGCGCGATAAGACCTCGATGAGCTTCGTTGCACCTGTCACGAGAGCAGTCAGCTGAGCTATGAGGCCACGGAGATCGTCTGTGGACACTGCGGTCGCGGCTGGGGTGCGGCCGGCAGTGGTTGGAGCAGCATCTGCAGATCGGTCCGCCAGAGTCGGGAGGGCCGACGGTGGTGGGTCAACCGCTGCACGACGACGGCCGCGCCGACGAGTTGCAGAGGTGCCCTGGGCCTGTGCGGCATCTCGGGGAAGAGGCGTGCGGTCCTCACGGAAGACTGCAGTCGCAACAGGAGGGGTGGCTGCCAGCGGCGGCACTTCCAGTGGAGGTGGCGGGGCCACGGGTGCGGAAGATGGCGCGGCCGACGTCCCTGCCGCGGCAACGGTGCTGTAGGTGATGCCCGAGCGAACATGCGCGGATCTTCTTGTGCGAGGAGCAGGCGGTTCACCCCGCTGGCGGGAGACTGCGCGCTTCCATACTTCGCAGCCTCTGTAGCTGGCCTGAGGAGCGAGCTGTGGCTCCGGGGCCTATATAGTGCGGCTCTCTGCGCAGATGACCGGCGCGGTAGGCGCGCCACGGCGTGCAGCGCTCTAGTGGCGATGGCAGCGCTAGTAGGTTGTGCACGCCGCCTAACGGCTGCTGTCATAGTCCATGTGGTCTGGCGGGCTCTCAAACATATCGTTCCGGGATACCAGACACATTATAGAATGAACGGGCGCCATACAAATAATTACACGATATTTGTGCATCCTCCTGAATTCAGTTCACACGAGACTTACTGTAGCAGCAGAACAAATAGAGTACATGACTTGATTACATTTACGGATCAATAGCTCAAGCACTACTGAGGTATGAGGTGTAGATCTACACTTAAACACCCGTAATAGTACGTGGTGTCGCGTCCACAGAAGCAATGATTGCACTGATTCTGTCATCCATTCTAGCATACCGATGTAGAACACTGTCTAGGTTATTCCCCGGCTGCTCGATCTGTTCACGCACTTCTTCGAGATACGAGGGTCACCCCAAAAGAAATACACGCTATTTTTAATACAGTTTTCATTCTACATGTTTGAAAGTGAAAACACCGCTTGTTTTCAAACAAAACTCGGATGGACAACACTGAGACACCCGCCTTACTGTCCTAACCTGGCTCCATGTGACTATCATCTCTTTGGGAAACTGAAAGACTCTCTTCGTGAAACAAGGTTTGAAGATGATGATTTCCTAGTGCACACTGTCAAACAGTGGCTACAACTCTTTGGTCCAGAATTTTATCGTGCGGGTATACAGGCGCTGGTTCCAAGATGACGTAAGGCAGTTGAGAGGGATGGGGATTATGTGGAGAAATGAAAATATTGCTCCTAAAGGATGTATCTACACACTGTAAATCTTTGAAATATGTAGAATAAAAACTGTATTTTTTTTAAGTGTACATTTCTTTTGGCGTGACCCTCGTATATGGATTGATGAGTCGTACATATTAGTCGTCGTCAGATTCGATTCCATACGTGTTCGATTGTAGAACAGTTCGGCGATCATGCTGGTCTGTAGGAACTGCCCACAATCTTCATGCTGCAAGAAAAACAAAAACATTACCTGACATAGTCTGGTCTGGAGGCGATCTAATCGTTTTATAGTTTTCAAAATGACAAGCCAAGATCGCACACTAACAATTTATTAAATGACGACCGGTTTCGGTGCACTGTGTCACCATCATCTGGTCATATATATGAATAATCTGGTCATCTTGTTAAATTTTTTTAACAAGATGACCAGATTATAACATACATGTGACCAGATGATGGTGACACAATGCACCGAAACCGGTCGTCATTTAATAAATTGTTAGTGTGCGATCTGGGCTTGTCATTTTGATATAAAAGCAAAAAGAATGACTCTTACAACATTCCACATGTACCAAGCGCTGGTCAGCGTGTCCTCCACGAACACGGAAGGTGGAGTTTAATGGCACCCTAGACGATAAGGCTTGGAGTGGGACGTTTCACCCTACGAGACAGCGCTCAGAAGGTACACGTCGTACGTACGAACGACCATCACTTGCTTGCAGACCGATTGTGCTTTCATCCCTGAAGACCACGGCCCGCCATCGCAGCTTCCAAGTGATCCTGTGATGGCGCCAGTTAAGCCGTGCACGTCGATGATGTGACATGAGTGGAAGACGGACTACGGGTGTACCTGCCCACAGGATACTCCCAATGCTAGTAGTTGCCTAGCAACCATGTTGACACTTCTGGGCTCACAGAAAATCTTACCTGTGCTGTGGTAGCTGTACGATCTGCCAACCTAAGTATACGACGAACTTGGCGAACGTCTGAGCTGCGTGGATGTCCATAACCTCATCTAGGAAAATGTTCAAATATTTTTAGAGCTTATGGGACGTAACTACGGGGTCATCAGTCCCTAAACTTACAAATTATTTATGAACTAGCTTATACTAAGTACGGCATAATCATCCACACCCGAGGTGGGATTCGAACCCCTGACCGCAGCGGCCGTGTAGACCGAGACTGGTACGCCGCAGACCGCTCGGCCACTGCGGCCGGCTCTCATCTAGGATGTGAGAATGTCCACGTGAGTACTGCAGCCAGCATCGTTGCACAACTGACGCAGCACGTCCAATTTGTTTGGCAATTCTCCGAGTTGCCCATCACACCAGTCGGAAGGCTAGAGTTTGCCCCCTTTCAAACTCTCGCGGCTGGCTGTAAGAAACTAGAATGCGTCTCCACGGCATGGCGCCTTTTGGATCAAACGTTTACATCACACTGAGCCTTTAGGCTGTAAACATTCCGCATTAAGGAGTATACACAGATGGCACACTGGCAGCTACGCCACTGGGCTACCTGCTGGCGGACGGCGTTGAAACCATTATCAGTACATTTAATTACTTTTGCCAAACATGAATCATCTACATCTACATAGATACTCTGCATATCACATTTAAGTCCCTGGCAGAACGTTCATGACCACTTTCATAGCCTTTCTCTATCGTTCCATTCTCTAATAGCGTGCGTGAAGAAAAAACTGGCCGAGGGGACTGAGGCGCTTCAGTCACGGTCTGCACGGCCACTACGGTCGGGGGTTCCAATCCCCCCTCGGGCATGGATATTTGTGCCGTCCTTAGTGTTAGCTAGTTCATAATTAGTTTGTAAGTTTAGGGACTGATGACCCCGTAGTTAAGTCCCTTAAGCTATACAAACATTTGAAACATTTGAAGAAAAAACACCTAAATCGTTCCGTTTTCGATCTGATTTCTCTTATTTTATTGGGATGGTCATATCTCCCTATGCAGGTGGGTGCTAGCAAAATATTTTCACATTCAGATGTAAAAGTCTCTGATTGAAATTTCGTAAATAGATCTCGCCTCAACGAATAACGTCTTTCTTTTAATGATTTCTACCTCAAATCGTGCAACATTTTCGTGACGCTTTCCCTCCTGTAACGTGATAAAGCCAAACGAGCTGTCCTTCTCTAAACCTTCTCAATGTCCTCAGCGAGTCCCACCTGGTGAGGGTCCCACACTGGGCAACAGTACTCCAGGAGGGGACGCACAAGTGTGATGTAGGTAGTCTCTTTGGTGGAGCTGTTGCATCTTCGAAGCGTTCTGCCTTCCCCACAATATTTCCTGTGTGTTCTCTCCAGTCTAAGTTGTTCGTAATTGTAAGCACATTTTGTGCTATCATCAGTGGCGTGATTTTATTTTTGTTCTGAATATTACAGTGTGCTGTACAATTTTCTTTTAAGATACACCTAAAATGTTTTTACTGATACATTCACTATGAATTTCGCATAGGTTATCAAACAAATACAACTACGAGTATTTTAGTTTTTCGAAATTAAGCTTAGAAATACTAGTATCACACACTTTGTTTACATACTTTAGGCTACGTATAAAATTATTGAGTAAGTAGCCTACTTTTTACTTGTTGTTGTAGTAATAGTTTTTCTGAAACTTGTCATCTGCAAAACATGACCAACAGTTTAAATTTCTTGCTTTCCAGTTTTTGGTTCGAGAAACGCGTCATTTCCATTAGTACTTACGATTCTTTTTCTTTCTCTTAACTTTCTGGTTTTTCCAGTTTTCTTTTTAGTGTGTTTGTTGTTTCCACGTTTTGTTTGTGGTATACTTTACGCCAATAGTAATATTCGGCTGAAAACTGATCATTTGTTGTCTGGGTGTTTTGCTCTGGAGAGCAAGCACGAAAGAAAGAAGAGCAGCAATATCAAATGATGATTATCGGTACATCTACTATTCCCTTGGTTGCATCATCCATCATACGATCAAAGTCGGTGACGTCTTCCCGGTGCACAAATTTCTTTTTTGGGCATACTGTACATGTATGGACAGAATTCGACAGTTTCGATACAGATGCACATTAATCTTCCGGGCGGTTACAGAAAGACCAGTCCAATCAGTGGATAACTGAGGCGCATCATTACAGTACTCCGTGGTCGCTGGAAAATTGGGTTCGGTGGAATAACTGTTCCGATCGCCTAGGACAACGTTTCACTTAACTAGTTATAACCTGACACTAAATATTTAAATGTCGCCGTTGAATTTCAACGCTCTCAAGAGCTAAGACCAACTATTTCTCGTTCTCTAATGCGATAATTAAAAGCATTGTTCCATTAAAAACCATTAGCCATTCAATACACCTATCTTTTCTTTATATATAAAGCAGAGTGTCCTTGTATTTGTGTATATGTATTGCAGACAAATCTACAGTTTTGTTCCAATCTTTATAACTTTTGCACACCTAAGCTTCAATCCATGAGAACGGTCGCCGTAAGGATCACGCACAACACATAGTTCACGCGATATGACGTCATAAACAATGAGATGTCGTTGAAGGACATTGTAATAAAAGATCCAAAATCACTGCTTACAGTTTATTATTTATCGCTACAGCTGTTTCAGCATTTTGCAGTTATCAAGCGCCTGCTTGTAAATCAAATGCAAATTTGAATATTTTGACTGATACTTTCGTCGCCTCTTGGTAAATCATGTTGACCTTTATTTAAATAATCGGTTTTCGACTTACTTTAAAGTCTGAACATGATCTTGTAAAAATATTTGTTTTCGTTGAGCATTATTTGAAGCTATATCCCAGTGAAGGGTCTACGTATTGATAGGCTTTCATAAACCCCAGAGCTTGACCATAATTTAAATAAGCGCCTCAAACTGGGAGGCCCGGAAGTATTTAATCGCCTTTTATAATGAGAACGTTTACACAAATGAGCGACGTAGTTTGACATGTACTGCATGGAAACATTTAATACAGTTTCACAGAGGTGGTCGTTTACACAAGTGACCGGCAATAATTTCACATGAACTGCATGGAAACAATTAAATAGTTTCATAGAGGCAGTCTAAAACACAAATAAATGTTTTCATTGTTACAATAGTCACGATATACTGATAGTCTCGAGAAGTGATCTTAACTCGGCGATTCATTTCCTCTTAGTTGACACGTGAACCAGACGACGCGACGAACCGGGACTGTGTAAACCATTCTTTGTAGTTCGATGGTCTATCGCAAGGAGGGCCGCAGCTGATAAAAGACTACTACCTACCTGGATGTTGAACTTCAGCTGTCTGAACATGCCAGATTTTCATATTTCGTTTCTTGCCAAATTACAACATGGCTGCTAAACGAAGAGAAAATGCATTTCGATTCCGCTTCCATGGCAGCCTAATACATAACATATTGACACAGTTTATAACTAGATGTAGGCAAGCAACACTTTGTCACGTACAAACTACTGGAAATTCGTTTGGCAAATTAAACCGTGGCAAACAATGCAAAATCGTGTGCAAAACGTATGAATGTGCTGGCATGCTGCACACAGACATATATTACTAGACTGGCAATTCCATATACAGTATCATTGGTGTCAGTGAAGTCTCGCCGCCATATTTCTGTACTATAAACGTGAGAGCAGTCGTTTGTGTTACTACAGAAAACAGTCGTAAAAAATACCAATTAACTGATGTAACTCCGCTTTTTTTAAACTTTTGACATATGGTAAATTCATGTGTTGTATAAGGCTGTAATTTTTTCAGCTGGAGTAAGCTTTGACACATACATTACCGGTAATGAGTTGCATTGATTTGCTGTTGTTACCAATCTGTAACAACTTCATTCAACTTTGGATTTTCTTTCAGTAGTATAGTCATCATAAAAGTGTTGTTTATCTTAGATAACACGTATTCTTCTTCATTTGAGAGTTATTACGAAATCTACAGTCAGCTTTGACTCATACACGAATGAGTCACTTTTCCTTTTTTTATTAATATGTTACCAGTTTCGATCAACATCGGCTTTTCTTTTAGTAGTGTGACTGTTATAAATGTGCCATTTGTCGTGTCCTACACTAAAAGTCTTAACTACAGTCTGCTTTAACTGCACCTAACGGTAAAATTATATTTACCATCCCGGCGGCCTCGCATGTTTATGTTGGCAACATCAACAAAACAGTATAAAGCCTTCACCAGGATGTTAATATTCTCAGAAATCTACAACGAGTTACTGTATCAGTGTTTCGTACAGACTATGAAGTAAACAAATATTGCTGTTCCTGCTCTGTGGTTGACAGGTTCTTGTATGTACCCCCGTTCACCCAGTAAAAGTAATTTCCCTCGTAAACGAAGAGTTAATGACAAAATATTTGCGTTGTCATGCGATTGGCTAGTGACAACGTCACATGTTTCACAACATAATCACACGAGGTCGCCAGGGCTCTAAGTAAAATTTAACTGTATGTATAACTCGATTCGACAATGTACGCCTATGCATTAGATTCGATTATTGCGGAAATATTAGCTTAAATGCAAATCACGTTCAAACCAACTAGTATAGCTTACGACTTCATATCGCAACATACGATCATAGTGGTACTGTACGGAAACTTTTTAACGTGAGGTGAGGCAAGATGGCGGCACCAGGCTTCAGCACAGAGGGACGTTTGCCAGTCTAGTAATGTATGTCTGTGATGCTGTAGATCTGTACTCAGAGACCAGATATATATATATATATATATATATATATATATATATATATATATATATATATATATATATGCAGATTGTATAGAGATCAATGATCACGTTACGCACTACTTTTCACAGGAACTGACGTAAACGTGATATATATATATTATCCCACAAGATGCGTAATAAAATTGGAAAAAAAATTATCAGCTTTCAATGTTAACTATCGATGTCCGTATCCGAATAAATATTTAG
Source organism: Locusta migratoria (assembly GCA_026315105.1). Taxonomy (NCBI): domain Eukaryota; kingdom Metazoa; phylum Arthropoda; class Insecta; order Orthoptera; family Acrididae; genus Locusta; species Locusta migratoria. The sequence continues at coordinate 436,364,370 of CM048747.1, forward strand.
AAAAGATTACTAATCCCTTAACAGGCATGCAGCTTGTTTTATTCTATTTGTAACCAAAAATCAATGTCTAGTGGATTAATGTACGTTTGGTCGCCGCGCGGGAGTAGCCGATCGGTCTGGAGCACCACGTTACGGATCGCGCGGCCTCCCGCGTCGGAGGTTCGAATCCTCCCTAGGTCGTGGCTGTCTGTGTTGTCTTCAGTACCTAAACTGACAAACTACTCATGAACTAAATTATACTAATGACCCCGCAGTTAAGTCCCTTAAGCTTAAATAACTTTTTGATTATTTTACGTTTGGTCCAGAAGTGTCCTTAAAGAATTATCTTTTAAATTTATTATTGATGAACGTGTTTTGATTATGTACTGGCATTTGTGTGCTTTATACATAATTTGTAAATTGTTTACAATAACAACAAAAGCACTCCTCAAACAGTCTAAATAACATCCAGTATTGCGTAATCCTTCTTTCAGATAAATAAGAAAGTCCCACAATTTATTATAAATGCGGAGACGAACAAAAATTTTAGGTTCTACCCAGACGCAAGCATGCTTCTTACTACAGCGTAGTGGACATGCTTTTAACCAAACGGCCACACAGCTGACAAGGTGCTCAGTTACTGTTACTAATTATAGTTTTATTCACGCGTTTTCATTTTACTGTGTTAAGTGGTGGTGCCTACAGCGACGTGTCTGTGATAAGCTTTAGTAGCAGAAAAATTGGTGTTTGGCAGCAAACAGTTGTCGATGAGAAACTGATCATTATTTGAGCAGATCCAGATTTCGACTAGTAAATAGCCATTAGCAATGCTGCATTTCCCAAAAAGATGTTAAACATCTTGTTGTACGTCATGGACATGTCTGCATACTATTGTCACAGTTCAGATCCATGGTAATCTGATGAAGCTTCAGTAGGCTGTTGCGCTGAAACGACATTCTTAAATGTTCAGATATTTGTAAATCTATCGGACTAAATACGTGGTTATCAGTGCGTAGCTTACGAACAACTTAAACTAAGGTAAACTCACCTAAGGACAATACAAACACACATGCCCGAGGGTGGACGGCGAACGGCCGCGCGCACCGCAGCACGGCGCCCCAGTACGCACGGCTAATACGCCGCGGCTGATATTCTTCCATGTTACTTACGTTTTAATTATTACACAGAAAATAAATGTAATATGGCGGTCCCCAATGCAGACAGTTCATACAGGGGTCGACTGCAGGCGCTCGCAAAAGTCGCTATTCGAAATCACAATAGTGACGTCACGGTGGCAAAAAATAATGTGTGCAGTACTAGACCAGGCATCGCGCAGTGGTGACAATCAAATGTAGATGGAAACAATTTCAGTTTATAGTCAACTGTATGTCTTATATTGAAGAAAGAACCTTTTATTTGCAGTAAGAAACATTTTAACAACGACGGGACATCGGTCTGCCTCAGTTAACTTTTGTAACTATTGCAGATCCAAAGAGAGAGGCTCACAACTTTTCACTTTCGATGCTATCAGACTTTATACATTGCACTCTGTAATATTTTTATTGCACACTTTCCCATTTCAGTATCCGAACATGTTTTTGAAGCTTACACACTTCAAGGAATTGAAAACTCAAAAAAATATATGGACTATGTCAGCGGCCGACTTCTGGCAATTAATTCGTCTCGTTTCTACAGCATTGACATCACGCAGTGAAACAATAACCATTTGACCTTTCAAAACACGTACACTACAATGCATTTTAGATAATACGTACAAAAACGATAATGCATTCGTTTATCCAGTCTTTGAAGCTTATTTCAAAAGATAAGCATTTATATTTGCATTTGAAATGTCGGTTAAAATAGCTGCATATAAACCGAATATTTTAACGCTTTTGCTGACAGACTGTAATAGAGGTGAAAGTTCAGATGATCTCACTTTTAAAGATACGGAATTGATAACCTCAGAGAGGTTTTAGGAAATGACAAGGGCGGTATCTGCAAGTTAGCCTAATATTTAGTTTTATTACTCACCATGTTTAATAGCATTTCTCTCTAAAGTTTCTCTCTAAAGCTACTGAACTGCAGAAAAGAAGAACATAGTTATGTTTAAGAACAATTTTTGTTTCGAATTTGGGCGAGTAAAATAAGGCAATATTAAGTATACTGAAAGTACTCATTACTTTTCATACCATAATACTTTTTTAGTACAATGAGAGAACATTATGAGCATGTACCTAAAGCCCATTTTAAACGATGAACGAACTTGTAATAGATTGAAAATGTTACTTTAATGGCGGCCGTGTGTCTTTTGAACGGCTTCACTAGTATGTCGCACTAGTATCGACACGCGATAATCGTTGAAATAGGGCCAGTAATAAATTCGGTAGTAGTGGGTTCACGCGCATTCGCGATCTAGTAGCTGTCTTCTGCAGTCACCGCTCCAGTTAGTCCACCTACTTACGTGTATTTTGCGTTTTGTCAAAGTTTATGATCACAGTGTATTCCACAATGTATTCCTAGTGGCGGAATTCACTCTGTCCTTCACCGGACCGTCACCTCACGCAAAGTCACGTTAAACTTTCTCGAGAAGAAGCTTTTGGTGGAAGCTCGTCTGCTAACATCGGAAGTTAACCTATTTTATTTCAAGATTTTCTTGTTGTAGTCGACGATTACACGGTTTACTTACAAATGTGTCTTATTAATCTTTATGTTATTATTCTTTGGTTCAGCGGTAAATTGGAAATGTTTCATGACGACTTAAATATTTTTCTCAATTGAGTATCCTCCTAAAAGCGAAAATTTGTTTATGTTTTGCAGTATTGTAACAGAAAAGACTGAAGCCAATTGTTTATTTGAATAAGATTGTAATTTGATGACATAATTTTCATTAAATAATATTTTAAATGAAATATTCAGTACAAATGAAGGACAAAAATTCAGTTGTGCACGACTGTAGTAACAATGTCAGCGGGCAAATCGTAGTGGATAAAATAAACAAGCTCTATATATGCTCTTATAAATATTGTTTGATGTGTTCATATGTTTATTTCTGGCTTGAAAAAATACGTCGTTTTGAAATGTTGTTTCACTTCCCAGAACTTTAACAAACTAAGATGTCCTAAAACATACACTGTAAAGTTCTCTTTGGCCGTCAATAACAGCGTTGTTGTTTCCTCAATTCCAGTATGAAACCATGACTTTCTACATAACACATCGCCAGTCATAAACTCACTTTCAACATCGGAGCCGCGATGGAGTAGCCGAGCAGTCTAAGGCGCCTCGCTGCGGAGCGCGCGGTTGCTCGCCGTTGGAGATTCGAGTCCTCCCTGGGGTATGGGTATGTGTGTTTGTCCTTAGGTTAGTTTAACTTAGGCAAAGTAGTTTGTCAAAAAAATGTCAAAAGTTTGTATAGTCTATGGGACCCAACTACGGGGTCATCAGTCCCTAAACTTACAAACTACTTATGAACTACTTACGAACTAGGACGGCACAAATATCAATGCCCGAGGGGGGATTCGAACCCCCGACCGTAGTGGCCGTGCAGACCGTGACTGGAGCGCCACAGTCTCCTCGACCACCGCGGCCGGCAAAGTAGTTTGTAAGCTACGGACTGATGACCACGCAGTTTGGTCCGATAGATTCACAAACATTTGAACATTTTCCACATCGGGTATTGGGATAAACAAATTGACTTGACGGACAGTGTGAATACAACTAGATGTAACGGTGCTATGACGTGCTGTTGACGTAACGACAGTATCAATTGGTCTTTCGTATCCAGAAGTTGTTGTTGTTGTTGTTGTTGTTTGTAGAGCTTAAGGGACGTAACTACGGGGTCATCTGTCCCTAAACTTACAAACTACTTATGAACTAGCTACTACTAAGGACGGCACAAATATCCATGCCCGAGGGGGGATTCGAACCCTCGACCGTAGTGGCCGTGTAGACCGTGACTGGAGCGCCTCAGTCCCCTCGGCCACCGCGGCCGGCTCCAGAAGATGTACCACTGGTTTACAGCCTCGAAAAACAACAACAAACTAGACTCGAAAAACATTTTAGTGCATTGTGTACTGGCTGATTACGTTTATCGTTTAAACAGGCTGCTACAAGATCTTGAATGAGTTTATTGTTCAGGGCTAGTACGCTAGGAGTGCTTCAGTAGACTATTATCTATCTTGTTCACTTCCGTTACCGTTTAAAAAGGGCTTAATAAGCAGTATACCCACCTTTGGCACGGAAAAAGCGGTGACATGTTTAAGCAATAAGGCCTTGGTAGGTTGCTGGAGATTGTTAGCACTACATTTGCACACACAATTTCCCGTCTATTTCGATGCGACGGGGAGGGGGGGGGGGGGGTACCAGGTGTGGAGGATGGGCGAAATGCTCTGACGCCCCACTCAATCACATCCCAGTATTTTGTTTGTCGATCTGTCTGCCTATTTGGTACATATTTTACACCTGATTTTCAACCAACTTCCAGAAAAACTAGGTTGGTTGGGACAGGGGTACAAAACTGCCTAGGTCGCCGGTCCCTCGGTGAGGAGGAAAAGAGTTTCAAGTTTCTACGCTAGGTGCATCACTGTCAATCACATGGTGCATCAGAAAAAGTTGCAGGTAACTTTCACTTTTGGAATTAACGTAAGTTTATCCATCAAAACTGCGAAGTGTTACACATTTTCGAGTTGAGTGGAAACTGTAGTATAAAGTCATGGTAATCTTTTTTTGAAACTTCTTAATTGTATAGTGGTAATTGTATTAGACTGAACTGGTAAATAGGGATGCCCCAATAAGACCAGCGCCTGGCCTTATTAGGGAAATGGTGTAACACATATTTTATCTTTTTTTTCGGTGTCCTTTAACATATGTGATTCTGTTCAACTATTTCACTTTTTATAAATATAAGCCTATTACTATATTAAGCTGCATTGAACTAACTTTAGCAATAGTTTCACTTACGTTAATTAAATTTTTTTCAATGATCTCCTCGCTTTTTTGAACTTTAAAACAAATGTCAAGCCGCGGTGGAGTATCCGAGCGGTCTCGCTGCGGAGCGCGCGGTTGCTCGCCTTGGAGGTTCGAGTCCTCCCTGGGGTATGGGTGTGTGTGTTGTCCTTTGTTTAGTTTACGTAGCTTTAAGCAGTTTGTAAGCTATGGACTGATGACCACGCAGTTTGGTCCGATAGATTTACAAACATTTGAACAAATGTCAAGTAAATACAACTTATATTTGCGATCATTTTTATTTTTGAAACCTAAAAACACTATAATACTAAACGTTTTCTATTGGCCTTATTTACAACTCCTGGCCTTAGTAAGGCAAATTTGAAAAAAAAAATCACTACAAATTGAATTTAGAATATATTAGTAAAATGGAAGGGCATATTGATTGTCAATACGTTAAGTATCATTTCAAACTATTTTCTTGTGTTTTCAGTCAAATCCACCTCTGAAAAACATATATGTATATGTATCGGCAAACGATAACGTAGTCTTATGTCCAAATGTTTGTAAAGCTTATGGGAATTAACTGGGGGGTCATCAGTCCCTAATCTTACGAACTACTTATGAACTAACTTATGCTGCGGGAGGCCGCGCGATCCGCAACGTGGCGCTCCAGACCGCCTGTGGTTTTTTTTTTTTTTTTCTGGTAGGTCTATTCTTCGCGGTCGTTGGTTCAGTTTGTTCTTAATTGTTCGTTGCATATTTGGCGCTCAGTTTATTATTATTATTATTATTATTATTATTATTATTACAGAGGACGTGTAGCCCCCTGACCGGGCGCGCTGAGCCACGGCGCCCTGCCTCGGCTACTTGCGCGCGGCGTAACCTGATTTGTAATTTGCGCTGGTTGAGCAAAGTTAAGGTGCTAGATCGATTCCTTGAGCTAAGAGGTGAAGTAGCATTATTCATGACTAGTCAAAATCAGTCTGTTCCTCAGTTTCAAGAAGAAACCTTGATTTTCTGATTTAACAGGCCGCTTAAACGATTTAAACACCTCACTCCAACGACAAGGTCTCTTCATAGCAGATATGTACTACAGAATTAAAGCCTCCAAAATGCACTGAATCTGTGGTTCAATCACCTGCAGGATGAAAACAATGCGCATTTTCCGAAGTTTTGGTAAGTGCGTACTCCTGATATTACTCTCTCTGTAGAATATGTATAAAATCTGGGAGCTCTTCGCAACCAGTTTGAGACCAGGTATGCAATTGTGGAAATACTGTCTACTATGTGTCAGCTCTTTGCAACATTCAGTAGGTGTTAACAATTTTCCTATCAGGTTTCAAATGGAATTGTTAAATTTCCAATGTGACGATTTATTGAAGGACAAATATAAACATAATGAACGCTTGGAAGATTTTTATAACCATGTTCCTCAAAACAGATTTACGAGGTTGTTTGCTCTTGCTTCACGGATATTGTGTATGCTGCATTAGATGTATGTGTGTGAACAATTCTTTTCTCTTATGAAACTAGCAAAGTACCAATACCGAAACACGTTGTCAGATCACAACCTAACCTGCAGTCTTCAATGAAAAATGTGTCAAACATTGCAACCTAACATTGAAAAAGTAACCAAAGAAAAACGAAATGGAAAATATAGGAAAATGTCTACTTCATTGAACTGTACAGCTTTGCTCTAAATTGTAGAGAAAATTGTATTATGTTCCAATCCTTTTACTGTATAACAGTTCTATCCTCACATTTAACCTGAATTATGTTCTCATGGTATAGAGACGATATACAGCTGTCTGTAATCTGTGTCTATATTTGATGCTTTACAAAATTTTAAATGTTTGTAGAGCTTATGGGACTTAACTATGGGGTCATCAGTCCCTAATCTTACAAACTACTTATGAACTAGCTATTACTAAGGACGACACAAATATTCATGCCCGAGGGGGGATTCGAACCCCCGACCATAGTGGCCGTGCAGACCGTGACTGGCGCGCCACAGACCGCTTGGCCACCGCGGCCAGACTTCACTGTTGTCTTCATACCAGATCTTTTCCCTGTCTTCCCTGAATTGCTAACTCCACTCACTGCATTCTATTTCGCCGCGGCAGCAGTACAGAGCGAGGCCAACGAGAAAGACAGGCCGTGGCGCACACGTCATGTCACGTAAGCAAGATAGTCCTCAGCAGACGCGATCGCTAGCTGAGTGGCTGGCCGCTATGAGGCAGTGGGCAGTGCCCCAGCGGCCGGCCAATCAGATAGCGGTCGCGCCGGCTCAGATCTACCTTGCTTACGTGACACAAGGTGCGCGCCGCGGCCTGTCTTTCTCGTTGGCCTCGGTACAGAGCGTGTGACGTCACGTGCTCAACTCTCCTTGTGAGTAGGCAGAGCCAACACCGTCTAGATATAAGGCCTTACAACAAAACAGTGTAACGTCACACTAATAGGCCGCCATCGCAAGCTCACTGGATGGCGCTATGAAGCAGTCGGCTGTGCCCCATCGGTCAGCCACTCAGCTACGGATGGCAGCCTATCGGTGTGACATAGTACGAACTTATGAGGCCTTGTATCTAGACAGTGTTGGCAGTGTGGCATGGGTTCACGTTACACCGGCACTGCCTGTCCTCCCCTGTTCTACACAATGATCTCTGTAAGTGTTTAGAACCTTATATGTTTATGAAACTTTCGGAAAAAAATTAGAACACCTCGAAAGACGATGTCGATTTGTTCTGCCATAAGACTCAACGCGAAATAGACGTGTGAAGCAAATGCATCATGCCGTGGAGACGCCCTCGTGCTTCCTACAGGCAAGTGAGCGATTTTAAAAAGGAAATTTGTGGCTTTCCAAGTGCGGGATGGTCCTTTCCGAGGATTTCGCAGAAGTTGGACGTGCTGCGTCAGTTGTGCAACGATGCTGGACCCAATGGTCACTTGACGATGTAGGAGGACACACACACAGCACAGTCGTTCGCCAAGACTGGCGTGTTATAAGCGTAAAAGTGGCAGGTCGTATGGATGCCACAGGACATTTAAGACGTTTTAAGAGTGCAGGCGTGTCAACAAGAACTACCGCAAAACAGATCACTTCCATTGGGACTACAGGCATGCATGCCTCTACTCCATCTTCCCACACAAGCCACAGCATTGACGTGCATGCCACGGCTGGTGTAACTTGGAAAGGTGGGCCGTGTCCTTCAGGTTGCATGTGATGGTCACTTGCACGTACGATGTAGGCCTGGCGAGCGCTATTTCGAAAAGTGCGTGCGTTCAAGAGTCACTGCCTCCAAAGCAAAACGTATGGTCTGGGGTGCAATAAGCTACAACTCTCGTTCATATTTGCTGTTTGTGGACTACTTTGAAGATCAGTAACAGGTGCAAATATGCAACGCTTTTGTATCGGTTGTTAGTAAATAGTTGCCACTCTTTAAGTTCCAATCCTTGTAGATCACACGACAATATTCTCAAACTGGACGACAGAATGAATGCCAGAATCAGGACCTTTATTACCCGCCGTGGAGTCTACACAATCTACTAATATGGTTTTTTCAACGTGTATCGACACCTAGTACCTCAGTACAGCTTCAGTTGTCGATCTGTAAATGCAATCATTTCATATACTCCACATGGGTGAACTGGAAAACTCTGTTTTTCCTTTCTGTGTTTATGTGATCAAAGTTGTACAGTCCTGTCTTTCCATTCCTTTTTATGGACTCATTGAGAAGCCACCAACAATCTCAGATTGGAAGCTCAATGACGTCGCCGCGGCCACCACTCAACTGAATATTTTAAAAGACTTCTACTTTCTACTCATTGACTTCTGTTAAAAGGAAATTTATGTTCATATTCGTTACTGGAAATTTATTTTTATTTATTTATTTAACCTGGCAACATTAGAGCCTCCGGACCCTCTCTTAGCAGCGGTGGATGGCCATGCACTATAAGGCGCCTTGCTGTGTAATGCGCGGCTGTCCCCCGTCGGAGGTTCGAGTCCTCCCTCGGATATGGATTGACCTTGGCACAAGTTAGTTTAACTAGTTTGTAAGTCCCGGCACTGATGACCACTACAGTTTGATCTCATAGCTTTACAATCATTTCATCATTTGAGACCCTCTCATACACCTAACCAGGCGTTCCACATAATTTAAATTTACAATATTACAGTAATTATACTAACTTTAGAAAAATTTAAAGATTTAAACAACACAGATTACAAACAGACATACACACAGGTTATATTCGTGTTTGATAAATATCAAACAAACACGTCAGGTATACAAAACGGAGTTTGAGGTTTAATTATCGTTGCTAACAGGATTGGGAATGGAGGAAGGGATAGGAGAGGGAGAGAAAAGTGGGTGTAATACACTAATATAGAGATATAACGGAGGAAGCAGCAAGTGGCATGATTTATCGTGAAAGAAAGAGGAGAAAGAGAAAGAAAGGAGAGAAGAGTAGGTTTTACTATTAGATAGAGAGGAAAATTCCATAAAGTATCGGGATTGCAGCCGGATTCCGTCGACTTCTTGCCACGATATTTCGGCTGACAAACGTTCAGCCATCTTCAGGTGAGTGCGTTCCACCGGAGATTGTTAGCTCCCAACGACGCCTATGTAGCAAAAATTGGCGCGGAGGCGCTTGCGCATCAGTGGCCGTCACAAGAGCACCCTCTTTCGAATTTACCGCCCTCTGCGAAAAACAGTTGACAAGCGGCGCGCGGGTGTCCGCGCGAAGTTGAAACTGCATGTCCGCCATCTATCGTAAAGCGTCAGTATTGCATAAGGTGGAAAAACAGTACGTTTTCTCACTCTGAATGCGCACTCAGTACTTTGCTTGTCAGATGTATAAAATTTTTAATTATCGCCAGAAGCATCGTCCTGGATAAAATGTTTCCTCTGAGATGATATTAAAGAAATCACTGGGTCCCAAGCCTTGTCCAGGTGAAAGCCGCCGTCACAATTAATAAGATCTTGGTCTAAACGTATTTCCACAGTTTCTTTGATTAGTGAATCCCAGAAGTATCTCGTCGTGGCCAAGATTTCAGTGGCGGAGTAATCCATACAATGTCCTGTGGTAATACAATGCTCGGCTACGGCCGACTTACTGGGCTGCAACAGACGAGTGTGGCGTTCATGTTCAACGCACCTTTCCTGCACAGTGCGTGTCGTCTGGCCGATGTAAGCTTTGCCACACTGGCAAGGTATTATGTAAATTCCGGCTTTCCTCAATCCAAGATCATCTTTAACCGAGCCGAGAAGTGCATTAAACTTTGCAGGTGGCCGGAAGATGACTTTTACTTGATGTTTTCTTAATATTCTGCTTAGTTTCGACGAAAGGTTTCCGACGTATGGAAGGAAAGCTCTTGACTTGAACGTCTCCTTATCCTCTTGATGTTGAGGGTCTTCACGTTTCTTCCTCTTCAATGCTGCGCTAATGTGACGAGGAGAATATCCATTATCTTTGAAAACTGACTTACGATGTTGTAGCTCCGTAGGAAGGCTTTCTACATCAGGCACAACATGTGCGCGATGCACCAACGTTCGTAGGACGCCGGTAAATTGTGCAGGATGGTGGCAGCTAGACGCTTGCAAATAGATGTCCGTAAGGCTGGGTTTCCGGTACACGGAATGCCCCAAGGTCCCATCCATACTGACTAGGACATCAAGAAAGGGTAAGCAGTCGTCCTTCTCAGTTTCCATTGTGAACTGACTGTTTTCGTGGATTGAATTCAGGTGTTGCAGAAAACGTGACAATTCTTCTTCCCCACGAGGCCACACTACAAAAGTGTCAGCAACATATGGCCAAAAGACAGTCGGTTTATGTTGTGTAGAATCAAGTGCCCTTTCCTCAAAATCTTCCATAAAAAAGTTTGCTACCAGAGGGGAGATGGGACTGCCCACGACAACACCGTCAGTTTGTTCAAAATATTCATTGTTCAATAAAAAAGTAAGGTGACGAAAGGACATGATGAAAAAGTGCCGTTACATCGGCTGTGAACTTTTTGCTGATGAGTGACAATGAGTCCAAGAGAGGAACCTTGGTGTAGAGTGAGACGACATCGAAGCTCACTAATATATCAGACTGACGAAGTTGAAGTGACTTCAGTCTATTGATAAAGTCAGCAGAGTTACGAATATGATGAGGGGATTTCGCCACAAAAGGTCTCAGTAAAGAGGCTAGATGTACAGATAAATCATATGTGGGGGCGCCGATGTTGCTGACTATTTGTTTTAAAGGGACCTCTTTTTTATGGAGCTTTGGAAGACCATATAACCGAGGTGGAACAGAACTGTGAGGTCTTAATCTTTTGACCACTTCTTGCCGAAGCGAAGAAGAATTCAGAAGTGATGTCGTTTTCCTTTCCACTCTCCCTGTGGGGTCTTTATCGATCTTCCGATACATTGGTTCACTCAGTAAGCTATAAATCTTCTCATTATAGACGTCCCTTGACAAAAGCACAGTAGCGTTTCCTTCATCTGCTGAAAGGACCACCGTGTGAGGATCTTCTCGTAACTTGCGTAATGCGGCCCTTTCCGTAGCGCAAATGTTGGTCTTCTGAGGCGTAGCTTTGGTGAGCGCACGACATGTATCTCGTCTTATTTCTTCTGCAGCATCATTGGGAAGAGGGCGTGCTTGTGATGGCCACTGATGCGCACCCGCCTGCGCACCAATTTTTGCCATAAAGTCGTCGTCGAGAACTAACAATCTCCAGTGGAACGCACTTACCTGAAGATGGCTGAACGGTTGTCAGCCGAAATATCGTTGCAAGAAGTCGACGGAATCCGGCTGCAATCCCGAAACTTTATGGAATATTCCGTACGCCAGGAAAACTTCAAGAACCACATCAGATAGAGAGGAAGTTGACTGTGCACGTGAGTTTTGGGGGAAATTTTTTCTTAAACAGCAGAAGCCCATGTTACGACTGAAGATAGATTATCATTCATCAGGACAATGTTTTCGTTTTATGAACGGGCACAGCCAGGATACTAGATAAGTGGCATCTTGTGTTAATATTATGATACCACAACAGATGTTTAAATTCTGATGCGAAGTACTGGGGTGCTTGCTCACTGAGCAGTCGATGGAGAAGGCACAGCGTATGATAGTCTCGTAGTTTGTTTGGCATTAATATGGCCACATCGACGAATGTTGTATATGTGTCGTACACATGAATTCTTGGCTAACTCTAACCGTCTTTTATTTTCGCTACTTGTACCATCTGAATCATATATTAGTGAAAGTTCGGTAGAAGGAGTAATTGCACCGATTTGCTTTTCACGTCTTGTGGAAACATGTTACGAAACTTTTTGAGAGCATATAGGTGCTTCCTGGGTGCGGTGACCGTATTATCTGCTCAATTTAAATGTTTGTCGATAATTACATCAAAATTCATAAATGTTTTCTGATAAGGTATTGAGGTACCGTCACGTTCAATGAAGTTGGTCGCGTAATTCACAACTTATTAATTTCTGATAGGCGACTAAGATAACTCGCAACTTTTTTCCGTTTAATTTTAGTCCCGGCTTTTAGCCCATGTTACGACTGAAGATAGATCATCATTCACCAGGACAATCGCAGTATTTATATCGCAGTATTTGTATCGCACCCTAGTCACCTAATTTTGTAATAATTTCAAAGTAATTATTGGTGCTCGTGTCATAGATTGAACATGGCAGCAGAGTTAAATCCTGGAAATTGGAGGTACAATAAGTATGATCGGTGTTGAGAATAGAAATTCTTGTAGAAATTTTGTGTTCTTGTTGGTGTCGTGGTGTAGGTGGTTGTTTTTCACGCCGAAAGTAGGTCCGGATTTTGTAACAGGCTGCTAATGGAATTCTTCAGTACACAGATGTGTTAACAAACAAATTTATTTTCAATCACAGGCTACGAAAACAGTGCATGCCCACCATAATGTAGAAACACATAACCAAAGTGGTCATTTCTTACATCAAGTCTTTGACACAGACTCGAATGTTGACGGACACAAACTTACTAACCAAGAAGCTTAGAATACAGGGAGACGCTCTTATGCTGAAAAAGTGAAGTCTGCCCCCGCCATATTGCTAAGATTTAGAGTAGTGTTCGTATTGTAGAGCTAATGTTTTATGTCACTTAAAACAGGAATAAAACGCCCGACGGTTTTGCCGTGGTGTACAACGGGTTAAAATAGATCAAATAAGCCGTAAAAAATTAAGTTGTCAAATATATTTTGATGAGTATTTATCACTATTTATTCAAGAAAGTACATTGTTTGAAACTACATACTTTGCAGTGACTCATGCATTAACAGTAAGAGGGTCGACTTAACGCATAGTTTTAACGGAGGAATAGTACTCCAAAACTGACCAAGATGGTGAACTGGTTTCAACTGACGTATGTGCTTGGCATAGATAAGGCCATCTCCCTTTATTCTAACCTCATTGTTACTACAACTAGGCCGGCCGCGGTGGCCGAGGGGACTGAGCCGCTCCAGTCACAGTCGGCACGGCCACTACGGTCGGGGGTTCGAATCCCCCCTCGGGCATGGATATTTGTGCCGCCCTTAGTATAAGGTAGCTGATAAGTAGTTTGTAAGTTTAGGGACTGATGACCCCGTAGTTAAGTCCCATAAGCTTAACAAACATTTGAAAATTTTTACTACCACTAGACTGACCTCAAAGAGCTTGTCGAAATTTCTTTTATATAATGCCAACAAATGCACGTAGCATCTCTGAGATTTTTACATACTAGTTATACATAATAACACAACTTACACTTAAAATATTAAGATAGACATCGTTTATTTAGATAACCAGTATGACATTCACAGATATATAAAATCATAAATAGTACACAGTAAATTGTGTGCTGAAAAGCATGAACTGACTTTTCTTGGAAGTGTTTGTTTAGAATCTTTTGGTGCGTTTTCGAATATTAAATAAAATGTAAATACTTAAATTAACTTTTGAAATATCTTCAAATGACAATTGAACCGGCGTCAATCCTTCCTAAGTGAAATAGTGAGACAATAGACTTCACTTTCTTTTATGGTATTAAGCTGATCTCAAAATGTACGTGCCAACATATTTACATCGTTTCTTTACAATTTACGAGTGTTTTCCTATACATTTTTACAGCTAAAATATATTTATATTATGTGAGAAAGAAGTTGTCTTTTAAAAGTTCGTGACAATCCATAGACAGATAAGGTTAGAGTACACATCTATCCCAAAAACTGTTAAAAGGCCGAAAAAGAGGTGATCTGTTGGTTTATAATGGGGTATCGTATACTTCAGGTCATAATAGACGACGAATGTAGCGTTATAAGATTTGGCGCTTTGGTAGAGCTGGAGGTCGTCTGCATGGAAGTGATATTTACAGAAAGTCAAAACCACTGAAATATAATTGATGCACAAAGAGAACAAAAGTGGACCTAAAACATCCTTGTGGCAGTCCAGAAGGAAATTTTTCCCAGGAGCATTTTTCATTCCCACAGACAACGCTTTGGTGTCAATTTTTAAGTAGCATTCAAATTACTTCAGTGCACTATTGGAAAACTTTAGTTGTCCCATTTTATGCAGCAGTATGTCAAAGTTGGCAGTATCAGGAAATTGGTGATACGTTTGTACATGACTGTCTCTATATTACGATTTCCTGAATTCTTGTTATTTTTCGCATGCAATGTATATCTGCCTGCGCGTTTTTGGCACTGAAACGTAAATACTGGTAACATTCCTCCTCTCATGCCCCCCCTCCGCCACCCCCCACCCACGGTGCATTGTGGCCATCGGCCTACTTATTGCCTACAGGCTGCATGTGTGTCCGTGAAAATCATCTGATTTGACATAGATGTTCGGTGCTTTCGAAATTTTTGTCGGATATCGGAAATGTAAGTGATGGTAGGACTAGGTATAGGACAAAGATGAGAGCATATTGGATGTGCCACGACGTATTTATGTATTACGTATTGTGATGATACTGCTGGCCCTCTCATCTCAATGTTATTGTACGATACCGTCTGCGTCGAACCCGGAATCGTGTGGTTCAATAGTTATATATGTTGCGTGTGACGTTACAAACGAAATACCCAGCGTAGGAATCAGTGTAGGACAGTGTCTCGGTGATACTGTGATTAAAAATAAGTGATAGATTTCATTAATTAAGAGATTAGCATATGAGGTTTCCAGATAGTTCTATAAACAATAGTTTCGTCATTGTATGTTATTTCAAGACTTAAACAGACGAATTGTAAGAACTTTTGTGAAAAACAAAAAGAAATGAAAATAAATAGCATTGTACATATGTTAGGCTCATAAACAAATTGTGTAGAGCATCCAATAGTGTTAATCAATGTAATAGTCGAGATTTGAATATTGTTATTCTTTGTATATATTAACTGACGTAAGATTTGGAGTATATTTTGAGAATGGACAAGATATTTGATAGTTCAATATATATTAGGAACATGTATGATGTACTAGTTAACTAATTACTTGATATTTAACATTTTGGTTTGTTGTCAAACAAAAAGTAGCGTGATTAAAACTTAAAGAGATATGCGCTCTCCAAAAAAATTGTATGTATAGTTTTCATTTTATATTGTGATTATTTTTGTGTACATGAAATGTTTTACTTGTGTGTTTGGTAATAATAAATTAGTATATTCAATTGTTATGAAAAATGCATAATGTAATCTCATTATTGTCAATGTAATATATTTGCCTTACCGCCTTGCGTGGGGGAGTTCGAGTTTTAGTCGTTTGTTATGTGCTTTGGAAGCTATGTCACTGTGTTATTGTGGTAAATTGTTTACGCATGTTATAAAGTTGTAATGTTTTGGTGGAGAAGCAGTTTGATTTCAAAATAAAGAAGAAGTGAGAAATTGTATATACCGAGTATTTATTTCTACCACGACGACCCAGGAGAATAATGTTGCAGCGAGCGGAACCCCCATACATCGTAATGTTGAAAAGCTAAGTATCTTGTTTGGAATTGGTAGAAGGAACTGTAATTACTTAACAATCTAGTAAACATTAAAGTATACATGCAGACACGCTACGTACCTGCCTGCTTGCTTCCACATTACTACAGCTGGAGCTACTACACGTCCTCTTTTACAATCGCCTGTCCTCTTTCATGGTCCCCAAAAATGGTTTGGGCGGAGTTTTAGAAAAGTGTTAAATGTCCTCTTTTTTAGTTATACAACTGCTTCTGCTTGAAAGTGTGAAAATACAACGCTTTGAACTTTCACAATCACAAAACCTAAAGAACATAACCTTGCTTTCAAAATTATGATATTGTTTCCAGAGGTTTCTCTTTTCTATGTCGCCACCGAGCGGAGCTTAATTTAACACTTCAGAGCAAATGAAGGACCAATTAACGTGACATTCGGCATGCGAGACGTCCAGTTAAAAGCATCACTCATGCAACAGTGCAAGACACCTTGGCTTCAAAATGTTCAACTGTTCAAATGTTTGTAAAGCTTACGGGACTTAACTACCGGGTCATCAGTACCTAAACTTACAAACTACTTATGAACTACTTACGAACTAGGACGGCACAAATATCCATGCCCGAGGAGGATTCGAACCCCCAACCGTAGTGGCCGTGCTGACCGTGACTGCAGCGCCTGTCACCTCGGCCACCGCGGCCGGCACCTTGGCTTCTAATAATTTCAGATTATAATAATATAATTGTGATAAGTTTTTTATGAAACTAGATATGCCCTCTTTTTGAAAACTGAGATCTGGTAAGCCAGTCTATAGCCCGCGATTTTTTAATGATTCGTCATCAATAATTGTGTTATAATTTAGAACAAACTGGCTGACCCTGCGAACTACGTTGCGGTAAACAGTCAATGAGTATCTACATCTACCTGGGATATTCTGCAAATCACATTTAAGTGCCTGGCAGAGGGTTCATCGAACCACAATTATACTATTTATCTCCCATTCCATTCTCGAATAGCGCGCGGGAAGAAAGAACACCTGAATCTCTCTGTTCGTGGTAACTTATAGATAAGACCAATTAAGAATTATACTGTCGTAACAAAATACATTTAGTTACATAGTTTAATAGGCAAGTGTGTGGAAATTAACCTAATCATTTCCTTCTGAACTTTAACAAGTCCGATTACAACCCATTTCTCATATTAAACTATTTACTACGCTACTGTACACCAATATCTATAAACCGTTCTGTACTACACAACAATGACCTTCTGTTATTAATATCGGCTGATATTAAGTGGAGTTGGAATATTACTTTAATTTGTTTTTCCTATTCATATTGGAAAATTCGCCACTACATTTAGTGACTGGGAAGTATGGAAACGACAGAATTAAAACAGTAAGTTCTCCGTTTTATCATGCCAGTCTTCTGTTGCTGAAGTTCTGTCGCTTGGAGAGTTAGCGTCGCTTCCATGACTGCTCAGATTGGTTAAGCAGCCGGCCGCGGTGGCCGAGCGGTCTGCGAGCGCCAGTCACGTTCTGCACGGCCACTACCGTCGGGGGTTCGAATCCCCCCTCGGGCATGGATATTTGTGCCGCCTTTAGCTAGTTCATAAGTAGTTTGTAAGTTTAGGGACTGATGACCCCGTAGTTAAGTCCCATAAGCTCTACAAACATTTGAATGAACATTTCGTTTAAGCAACGACCAGCGGACTACTAGCGCATGCGCAGAGCTGAAATTAGCCGCGGTGGAGTGGCCGAGCGTTCTAAGGCGCCTTGCTGCGGAGCGCGCGGTTGATCGCAGTCGGGTTGCGAGTCCTCCCTGGTGCACGGGTGTTTGTTTTGTCCTTAGCTTAAGTTACTTTAAGTTAGTTTAAGCAGTGAGTAAGCTTAGGGACTGATGGCCAACATAATTCAGTCCCTTAGCTTTACAAACATTTGAACATTTTTGAATGTTCAAATGTTTGTATAGCTTATGGGACTTAACTACATGGTCATCAGTCCCTAATCTTACAAACTACTTATCAATTACCCTATACTAAGGACGGCACAAATATCCATGCCCGAGGGGGAATTGAGCTGAAATTAAGTTCAAGTAGCGCCTTCTTCAGCTTCTACCTACTTGACTTGGCTGTTTGCTGTTTTTAAGCAGTAACCGCAAGCTATCAGATTCTACCAGAAAAATATTTCTGGGGCGCTGAGGCTGCCAGATTCGCGCATGCACAGATCTGAGTTGTAGCAGGATGGTGCTGGTGTAGTCTCCACGTGATCAATGTTTACGTTTCGTCATAATGAATTTGTTTGTCTTCGTTAACAACTGTCTCATCAATGAATACAAAATCTCGGAAGGCTAAAACAATATGATAATATTTACGTTTTCTGATTTTATTTCCACATTATTAACAGATCAAGTAATGAGTTGATGCGTCATTTTATGTATTGTAACTGGTGAAAAGATGTATGCGGTGTACATGAATCCCCTGGACTTAAAACTACACTGAGGATTTTCATTCAACGAAATCGATATTCTATACTCTTAAATAAACACCAAGCTAAATTTCTATTAAAATACTTTGGTGGTTTGGGTACACAACTCATTATGGAGACTTCATGCAAGATCAGAAGTTCTTTTTATCGGTTTGCTAAAGAAATTTGGCTTTTATCAATCAGTTACAATAAACTTTTCCTTGCCATTAAAGCAGTTAACTTATTTGAAATAATATTTAAGACTATTCCTTGTTTAAACTGTTCGCTGTGGTTTAATGGCATTTTATTTTATAGTGCATATAGTGTTAACAATCACACATTTTTCTATAATAAAGAATTAACATAAGGATATACTTCAAGGAAATTGGTATCGTGAAAATGCTCAATATCAGGTACATCTACATGAGTATGAACATACGAATATGCTCTTAAAGCCAAATTATGCTTTGAGTGAGTTTTACGAAGCTTTGATACTCTTGGCTTATCTTCGGATGTGTTCTTTGTTTTATGTGACAATGTAGGGTCTGTTAATGCTGCACGTACGAATATTCCTAAATGTTCACGTAAGGGTTGCTAAAGAGGCGATTCAATCAGTAATGCGGAATAAAATATTTTATTTAAAATACCTATAATGACTGCTTTATAAGAGAAAAATTTTCACTTTACTTACCCACCCTCCATGATACAATATTTTTCATTCCCCTCTGGTACATTCACGAGGTTTCACTTAATTTAAATTTACATTTTAAATTACAGACTGACATTACTTGGTAAATTACCGGAATACATTAGCAGCATATCGTTCAGTGTTTTATCATTGTATATATTTTCGTTAGTTAGCCCGTATAATGTACTATCTGAAGAGTTTTAATGCAATTATTATGGTTTCGATAAGGCAAAAGAATCCTACCAGAATTGGGACTAAAAGCGTTTACACAGTGCAAGCACCAAATTGGTGATTTACGTCATCGTTGCTACGCATGCGCAATAATGCCTGATCTGACGCACTTGAAAGTAGCTTTCTGGCAGCTGCTTAAACGAACCTTTCGTGTTAGATTGCGCACTGATAGTTCCGCCACTTCTAGTGGCGCTACGGTCGTTCCAAGTGCCAGGCGGGAACGTTAGACTGTGATATTAGGGTGTTCAAATGTTCAAATGTTTGTTAAGCTTATGGGACTTAACTACGGGGTCATCAGTCCCTAAACTTACAAATTACTTATGAACTAGCTACAACTACGGACGGCACAAATATACATGCCCGAGGGGGGATTCGAACCCCCGACCGTAGTGGCGGTGCAGACCGTGACTGAAGCGCCTCAATCTCCTCGGCCACCGCGGTCGGCGATATGAGGGTGTAAATATGGATTACACACGCTGAGGTTTCTACAAGCATGATATTCATTCTTTGAAGAGTATAGCGAATATAGCGTATAGTTTGGGGGGGGGGGGGGGGTGGGAGTACAAATGGTGTGGCATCGTATCTCAAACTGAAGCCTAAAAAGAAAAAGTTTATGTATGTTCCGATCCATGCTTGGTTATGGCGTTTTCAGAACAGGCATACAGTCATTGACCTGATTTCTAAGAGAGAGAAAAAACAAAGATTATTTTTGTTCCTTATATACATCATTTCGATTTCTTGATTTCTTGAAAAGTCATCGAAATCGCTCCATCACTTTTGGAGTCCATAGGAAACATCCGTACATACACACATTGATATTTTTATAGATATAGATAGTAAATAATTATATATGACAAAATTATTGCATATTGTTTTAATTGATAAATCTTCAATGAAATTAAATTACACTTTGACTCAGAAAAAAATCGTATGCTGCAATACAAAATAAACTGTTTGACAACTGAAACACGTGCAGACGCAGCGTATATGATTAACCTGAACACAGTTTGGAGAGTTATGAAATATTGTTCCCGTTATCCCGAAACTCACACCTCAACGCGTTTGTATTTCATGAGCCGTGCCGACCAACTGTGTCTGATTCAAACATGACTCCCAGTGAGCGCACGGCGCGTGCAACAACGATAATTCATAAAACATGGTCGGCAGGAAAAAATATTTTCACTGCTGGATAACGAGTAAGGGAAATGTTGCTGCATGACTGTTTATACTTCAGTGCTCGATACGCAGCATCACGAAGCAATAATCTTTAGAAAAGATCCCCAGATTAGCAAACAACAGCCACTTAAATACGCATCTTGTTTTCATAAGTCAGCAGCTTCCCACCGTAGGGGTTGATTCAGTTTTCCAAGCCCAAATGCTTTATCATCTATGCTCACGTAGGGAAATGCCATCCACGGTATTCTACTACAGGTTTCGATGTGATGCATCCAAAGAATTTGTAGTGAGTCTTTCACGTAGAAATGAATTTATGAACTTTCCTGAGTAACTGTACTTTCCATAAGGACGAATGTCTACCCATATAAAGCGTTAATCGCATAGGGCTAACAGCATTAGAGAAATGATTTTTTTATAAGTGAAATACTTGGAACTTGAAATTTTTTTCTTTATTAGTAATTTTAAAACCCCTCAGCGCCGCTCTTCAGCCGAGCGACAAGATAATTAGACAATTAGAATCATATATATTATTTCTCATCTATGTTTTTGTGGGTACGCCGTATCTCCCGTATTACTTAACCAAAATTAATGATTGAGGTATCATTTTCAAGATTTCGTTCTCCACTAATGACGAAATATACACAGTTTATAGTTATTGCTTCGATAAGAAAACTTTATTTAGAAAAAATTTGTACTGTTCGTAAAACATAAGTTGATACCCGGCGAACGATGGTAAATGGGACATGTATTTACGGTTGCTTAAATCAGCCACCGCCGATATAAAAGCAATGTAGAAGGTGCCATCTTATGACAATCTGTTTAACTAACGTGAACGGCAGCTCTTGCAGTTGTTTAGACTCTTTATGAAAGCCAAAGACCTTCTTTGATGCAAGGATAGTTTATCACACAATTTCGGTTTTACACGTCGATGTAACGACGAAAAATACACAAATAATTTAGAACGACAGCTCTTGCAGTTGTTTAATTTCTTTACGCAAGCGTAGTTTATCATGAGACTTCTGTTTCACTTTGTTCAAGCAAGCATTGCCTGCTGCGCCAATGAACTGAATTACCTGCAACGTTCATCATCACAGTTAAGTACCGCTTCCTATTATAACTTAAAATAATTTATTTAACTTTTAATTCTCCGCTACTTTACAGTGCGTGCAATGTCATTTTTATCTTTTATACATATGTACTTGCATCTGCCTTTTCCCCATTACTATCTTACCTATCTGTGAATGATCAGGATAGAGTGTGAATTATTCTCACGGGTCAACTAGTAAAATTATAACAAAGGTGGGATAAAAGAAGAATTTAAAATAGGAATGGTTAAAATGACATTAAGAGCATATTGCAACATAAATATATCATGAATTAAAACTTCCATGGTGGCTAAAACACACTGATGTCTACACTGATCACAAGGCGACGAGAAGGGAACAAGAATTATAACAAAAGACAACAACACTTCGTTCTGCCGGTGCGGCCGTTGCTGAAGTTTTAAAATACTCCACAGGGGACAGGGAAGGGATGGGCAGCGCGAAGGAATGCGAAGAGGGTGGGGAGGGGGATGACGGAGTAGAATGGGAGGTAAGCATTCCAGGGGAAGTGGAAAGGAAAGGCAAGCGAGGGAGAGAGAGGGAAGGGGCAGAAAGGAGGCGCACCATGTACGTGGAAGGATTAAGGCTGGTAGGAGGGATAGACATCGAGACGGAGGGCGCCATCCGGCAGGGGAAGCTGACGGAAGTCACCGTAGAAAGCATATGGAGAGTGTGGAGGTGGAGGGGTGGTGGGATATGTTGGTAACAGCGCCTCAGAGGCCCAGGATTCAAGAGGAGGAGAGAAACCAGAGGGTGACGGGATTCTACTTTTCGGGAACTTAGAGGGTACGGATATGCTCCACGAATTTGAGGAGGTGTGGAAAAGGAATAAGCTGATACTAGTTGACCCGTATGAATAATTCGCACTTTGCCCTTGCTGTCAGAGATAGGTAAGATAGTAATGGAGAAAATGCAGGTGCAAGTACATATGTATAAAAGATAATAAACTTTGAAAAGTAGTAACAAATATTGGTCTCACTGTAAGAAAATTTGTATAATTAAATACAAAATGATTAATCGTGAAACATATTAAAAAACCAGATATGGACTTTTTCATGTTTATTCTTTTGAAAACTTGTTTATTTTACCAAAGACTTGAGATTTCCCGAACTGTGACATGAACTGTTCAAACAGTTTGTTATGTTCAAGCCCAGCCCTACGCATAGCCCCTCTATGAAATTTAAAATCATTGTCACTCCTATCTCCATTAAAATTAATTATATGAAAAGTTTAATAAATTATTATAACTTATAACAGAAGGCGGTAAGAGGTAATTCAGTTCATTCGGGCAATACACAACGCTTCGTTGAACAACGTGAACAATTCCAACAGCTGTTGTGCATCTAAGTGCGAAACATAAATCTCTTAATGCTTGCGTAAAGAATCTAAGCAATTGCAAGAGCTGTCGAGCCTGTCAAATTATTTGTGTATTTCCGTCGTTACATCGACGTGTATAACCGAAATCTTGTGATAAACTTTTCTTGCAACAAAGAAGGTCTTGCATAAAGAATCTAAACAACTGCAAGAGTTGTGGCTCATGTTAGTTAAACATATTGTCAATAGATGCCACCTTCTACATAGTTTTTATATCAGCCGCACAAATTGATACTCGGTGCGGTGACTGATGAGAGCAACCGTAAATACACGTCCCATTTACGATCGTTCACCAGGTATCAACTTAGATTGTAGGAACAATACATATATATATTTTTTTTTTTCAAAATAAAGTTTTTTTGTGAAAACATTAACTATAAACTATCTGTGTACTTTCGTTATTAGTGGAGAACGAAACCTTGAAAATGGTAGCTCAATCATTAATTTTCGTCAAGTAATACGGGAGATATGGCTTACCTATAAAAAAACATCGATGATAGGATTTGCTTGGGGGAAGGGAGACGGATGAAGTGAGGCGGAGGGGGTGGCGCTTAAGGATCTGGAGAGACTGGTAATAGGCAGGGGAGGTGGAAATCCAGGTGGGGTGGAAACTGCACAGGGCAGGACGAATTAGGAACGGTAGGTATGTAGAATGGTGAGGGAGTTCAGTCCCCATGTCCAGCCGGAGAGGAGCTTAAGCAGGTTAAGGCGGGAGAGGGCTTTCTGCTCGACAGTCTGAAGGTGGGCTTTCCAGGAGAGGGAGCGATCACGGACGAGAACAAGGTATTTGAGAGGAGAAATTCGAGCCGCGCGGGAGTAGCCGCGTGGTCTGGAGCGTCATGTTACGGATCGGGCGGCCTCCCGCGTCGTGGGTTCGAGTCCTCCCTCGGGCATGGGTGTGTGCGTGATTTGTCCGTAGATTAGTTTAACTTAGTTTAAGTAGTTTGTAAGCTAGGGACTAATAAGCAAGCAGTTATGTCCCGTAGATTTACAAACATTTGAAAATTTTGGTAGAAGTTCGAGGGATTGGGCGGTAATGGAGAGCAAGGGAAAGGTCTCGGTGGCGGAAGGAGCAGGTGGTGCGACCTATCGTGATATTTTCATCACAATGACGTTTATCCCTTTCAGGGAAAGTGGTTTTGTTTCAAACCACATACAATTTTCTGAATTCGTGTCACAAGCGCAGTGTCTATACTCGCGAACACCCTACAGTACCCAGATGGTGCTGCTCTTCAGCGGCTGTCACTGTGAACTGCTTCTAAACCTTGAAAAATTAGCATCCTACTTTGTTCTCATACTGTACATGTTTACACGCTAAAAATGAAGAGGTTTTAGCCTATGGAACAATATGATCACGCAGAAGAGGGCTTCCTATGCTTGAATCGTATAAGGAATCACAAAGAGATGCTTTTGACTGGTCATTTCGCTCGGATGGCATTGCCTACATCTAACTGAACGATAAAGATGTTGCATAGTTGCTGTCCACAACTGATTCGTCTACATCTAATGTTCAAATATTTGTTAAGCTTACGAGACTTAACTGCGGGTTCATCAGTCCGTAAACTTACAAACTACTAATGAACTAACTTATACGAAATCCAACACAAGCATCCATGCCCGAGGGAGGATTCGAACCTTCGACGCGGGAGACCGCTCGATCCGTAACGTGGCGTCTATATCTGTTGAAGAACTTAAGCGTAAACAAAAGGACGGGAAAATAACAAAGTACCTTGTCCAAAATAGTGAAATTATATGGTGCAAATATGGGTTGTGCCGATAAGGCTCATAAGACGATGGCGGCTAAGAGTATTTTGGTATTTAGTGGACATATCTGCAGGTAATGCATTTATTCTGTTTCGATTATGTAATCCAACAGAGAAGCTACAGGATTTTAGAAGACTTGTTGCCACGAGCATGTCAGCCAGTAATGTCTTCAAAGATCTACATCTACATCTGCGTACATACTCCGCAATGTACTCGATACCATTATTAGATACTTGCTTTCCTGTTCCACTCTCATATAGAACGAGGAAAATCGAATACTTGTATACATCCGTACGAACCCTAATCTATCTGGTCTTATCCTTATGGTATTCACGCGAAATGTAGATTGCTCAAATTCCGGCCCCCCCTAAATTTCTTCAACTGTGCTTCTCGAAAGGAACGTCACCTTTCCTCCAGCGATTCCGAGTTCCCGAAGCATTTTAGTAACACTCGTGCAGTATCGAATCTACAGTTAGAAACCTCGCCGCCCGCCTCTGAACTGCCTCTATGTCCTCCTTTAAACATACCTGGTGGGGAACCCGAACATTTGAGCAGTACTCAAGACTGGATCGTAGAAAAGTTTTATGTGAGGTCTCCTTTACAGATGAAGCACACACATCTTCCCAAAATTCTCCCAAAAATCGAAGTCGACCATTTGCCTTCCCAAATAGTTCTGGTCTCCCAATTACATCGTTAGAACAATTAAAAAAATCAGCACTATTCTCCCACATGAAAAACGTATATCAGAAGGTAAACATCTGCCAAAACTTGGGGCATCTTAAAACGCTGCGTGCTGCGTGCATGTAGCACAAAGAAAGAAACCCAACAGAATCAGGTGGACATGAAATCACTGCCAGGTAGCATTAAGCTTCTCTGCAGAAAGGAACTACTTCTCACTGTATCATGAGAAGTAACGTCTTTTACCGGTCACCCGTTACATTTGAAACCAATCTGTAATTTTTATTTTAATGCGTATTTCACAAGATTTTTTTCTATCTCATTCAATCCATATTAAATGAATACAAACAAACAAAATTAAAAAATCATTTTTATGTTGCCTCTGAAAGGGTTAATTATATCAGGGGTTGGAACATAAATAGTGCAATATTGCTGTGGGGACACTATGCAATGGAATCTTCTATTACCGCTGATAGCAACTGTTGGTGACATACCTACATTACCTCCGAGCAAATGGTCTTGCCCGTCCCACGTCACCGGCGTGCGCACAATTGTGGGAAACACAGTCACTTGTGAGCGAACGGTATAACGTAACGGTGCCACTAAGTTTTCGAAACAAGATCAACGGAATTGTATCACGATTGAATGTACCAGATGCCGTACAGCACGACAGTGCCATCAAGGTCTTCAAGAGACAAGCGGGGAATCGTCATTGATGTACAGAACAGTGGCACGTTGGGCAAAAGCCTTCAATGAACGTCGGCAAATTGTAGCAGATACGCATCGGACAGGTCGTCATAGTGTCTCTGAAGAAGAAATGCATACTGCTGCACCTCTTTTAGGAAGAGAAGCGTAAACCTTCTTTATAGTTTCTAACAGAATGTTATCCACTCTTGTTCGATAACATCCGCCAATTATTTCAATGATGTTGAAGCTGGCATACGCCTCGTACGCTCGTATTTTTTTCTGTTAAAATCGACTGTATTGTGAAAATGTGCGTGTTCTTTTTCTCTCCCACTGTTAGCTTTGACGAAACCAGCAGGGTATTAAAAAAACGAAACAAATAAACTCTCTTGTATTCTTTCTTTTCTATTTTAAACATAAACTGTACATGCAACTACGAACCCTTTGTTTTCTTCTTTGCAATCGGTTTTATCAGACAACATCCTCCCAAATCCACCAGAGCAGCTGGACGGATCTCTCTCGTATACTATGTAACAATAATCCCGGCCAATTTACGTATTTATTTCAAGCTACTTAAGTTCACAATCTACGATTCATTTCTAGTAATAAAAAAGGCTAAGGTCAGAGAAATGGATAAGATGGCAGAGATGGGAGGGAGGGGAGGAAATCCACATTAGAGGGAGGAAGAGAACATGGAGATACAGGGTGATGTTGCACAGAGAGAGATGAGAAACCGAAGGATATGGACAACAACAACAAAAAAAGGGAGGATATGAGCGTAGAAAAGGGAAGTATTGACTAATTGTGAAACACTGCCGAATTCCCAAACATAACAAGTCAGCACGGGGTATTAAAGCTTCAAACCTAGCTACAAATAAACGATTAATGACACGAGTACGAAAATTTCTTATTTCAGTACGTACACTGCTCAAAACAATTAGGGTGTGAGGTGAGACATCATACACAATATATATTTTATTCAGATGTTGGTTGCAGTTGTAATCTGTGTGTGATACAGTACGACATTTTGCTGTCTCAACTCTCGAAGTTTACATATCGTTTACTTAGAGCGAGGCACCATGAGGCTACCATAATAGCGAAAAAGTCATCCTCGTTGCCCGCTAATATGTGTTATCTCCTCGGACGGCAAGTACAATTGTACGCCTGCGTCGTATGAACAGTATTAGGTTATCAATCAGCTATTGAGAGATATTTGGCCGTTCTTCCATGAGCTCTGAGACCATTGCGCGTGTACTGGTCTGCCTGCAATGCGTCTGACAAGTGCATGTCCGGGATCTCCTGGACAAAAATGCCATACGATCATTTCATTTCATCCCCGACATGGTCAATCGGGTTTAAGTCCGGTGAACAAACTGGCCACTCCATTCGTTCAATTTCCTCAGCGTCAAGCATGTTCTCCACGAGCACGAGCGCTATCGCTCACCAGAAGGGACCCGTCATCTACGGCACCACGTAGGGCACAAAGAAAGTCGAAAGACCTCGTATAAATACATCTGAGCAGTCAAAGCGACATTCTGAACGACATAGAGGCCCGTACGTCCGCCAATCTTGCACCTTAATATGGTGAAGTTTCCACGTTTCCTGTACATAAGGAGAAATGTTCAGAGTTGCATGTTCTCTCCAGATGGGAGAACGACGATTGCCAAGCTGAACACAAGATCTTGAATCCTCTGTGAACAGCGCCTGGTGCCATTCGTTACGACTCCAATCCTGATGTTCCTCCGCCCAGTTTCTGCGGGCTAAACGTCGTCGTGGTTTTAATGGGGCACACACCATAGGCCTCTGTGCATAGCGGCCACATTTCCGAAAGCGTTTTCGGGCTGTTTGTGTCGGTATTGCGCGTCCTGTTGCTGCTTGGAGTGCGTATTGCAGATGAATTGCATTCAGCCTCCTGTCTCGATGGGCTGTTAATCGGAGATTACGGTCATCACTTGCTTATATTACCCGTGGAAGACCTTGTGCTTGCTTTTAACGGTTGCTGTTTTATGAAATCGCATCCAGGTCTGGCAATTACACTTCGGGATACTCCGATAGCTGCAGCCCTCACTCTCTTTGTCTGTCCCATTTCTATCCTTCCTATGGCTCTCCATACCTTTGGGTAATTCACGTTGTTGGTGCATTGCACTACCTGCTGACTACACTATCTGAACCCAACTGCTTGTGTAATTCGTTTGGTAATCAAATGTCAACACAAACCCTCTCTGCAGCAACTTTATATTACTACCACTATCTCGGGTGTCGCAATGTTCTTGTCTCCACTCCGTAGAATAGACAGAATGTCCTCCAAGCATTTTAGTTCATCCTGACAATGACAGTGCTTCGGAACCTAGATATATCAATTGTTACCGTAATTGTTTTTACGTGTAGAAAAACATTTTATACAAGTATACGTTTTAATTTCATATCTAAAAGAGTTTCCAACTCATGGTTCATGCAATAGCGAAAAGCCCGAAAAAGTATATAAATGAATTCACTCAAACATAATGTGTGAGTGGAGATACTGCTGCAGTTGCAACGGTCGCAGCGGAGAGGAACTTGTCAGTTGGTTGTCACGCACTTAGTGAAACAAGCGGAGAGTGAGCGAGTCATTACCATAGATGACATGGCCGCAGAGAAGAGTTTCATTAGGTTACTTCATTCGACTGTAAAAATCGACTGAACGGAAAAAAAGAGAGAATCGACTATCAGTTGTTAAAACCGTTGTATGTCTCAACACTATTGAAGAGGCTTTCAGTGTAGTCTATCCGACTTTCCATACTTTACGATTAACAACGGAATTCCTTTCCGAAGTGTTCTTTCTTTTATTGTTAAATTCTGTACACTGTATCTGTCCTTCTGATTAATATTTAAATTACGATTTATTCATATTTATCTCTGCAGCCATTTAACTTTAGCTTTCTTGTGCTTCCTAATGATTTCTTTCTCAAGTGATTCATATTACTCTGTTCACTTCTTGCGATGAATTTTGTCCTTCCTTGTCCTTTCAAATTGTGAGTTACGTGTTGACTGTTCTCCCCTTACCTTTTGATGAGCTGCTTGTGAACTGTCTGTTATAAATTGAAGTCCCTCTGCTGTTGAGTATGGCGAGAATAACCGTTTTACTGAACTGATCACAGCCGCTCATTCAGTGCCCTTTCTTCCTGTTATCGACGAATCCTACCTAATAATTACAAGATCATGTCAGATCCAGACGACGAGTTGAAAGAAGGGCATTTCCTGTTTGGCTGGGACATATTTAAAGTATCATGTTTTAGAGGTACTTTTCTATATGGAATTACTGGTGGTTTCGGTGCGGGACTTACATCCTTCCTCTTCACAAGCCGGACAGCAACATCATCACATGTAGGTGTAGGAACATTTTCTGGAGTATCCTTGTTTTACTGTTTTTATTTCCGGTTGAATTGGTCAAGAAACAAATTTGAATATCAGAAACTTAAATATGCTATCAAGCAACAAGCATTGTATGAAGGATCGGAATTAGAGGGTAGACTGAAAGAGTATGTTAAGCACCTAGGCGAAAGTGAGAATCAAAATAATTTAATAGATTTTGCCATCAAATATCTTATTTTATATTATTCTGTAAAAATACAAAAATAAAACATTATTTTCTTTGTTACCAGCTAAATCTTCCAAATTTGAGAAATGTTCAAATGTTCGTAAAGCTTATGGGATTTAACTGAGGGATCATCAGTCCTTAAACTTGCAAGCTACTTATGAACTAACTAAAGAAAACACAAACATCCTTGCCCGAGGGAGGATTCGACCCCTACGAGGCCGCGCGATCCGCAACGCAGATTTGTCACTTTGTAAATGACAGTTATGGACATCTGTTTATGTTTTTAATGTTTTTTTCTGATGCCTTGCAGTTCAATATTTATAACATAAATAAATAAGACATCATTAGGGAAAAAAAGTATCACCACAGAGGAAATTGCCGAAAAGTGACCTTTTACTGCAACACTAACCAAGTTAGGTTGTGTCGAGCTAAAACTGATAACTTGGTGCGGATAATTAAATGAATCAGATAACTTTCCGCCGTAATGAGATGCTTGGTTATTATTACGCGTCGCAGAATAAACTTTCGCGACCGTGCTTAAAACTATCACAATAGACGAATAAATCGAAAAAATTTCGGGGTTCGGAAGAAATAAACATTGATTACAGGCTCTGAGAACACAAGATCAGTATGAAAGGAATGTTGAAAAGGGACGAAACTGAGGTAAAATTGAGTGCAACCGCGAAACGAACCGTACTCGCAGCCAAGCATGGTTTTTACGTTCGAATGTGGCTTGCTGAAAACAGTGAGGGATGGCAATTGATTAGAAAAAAAAGATTCATTTTGAAATGAGAATGGAAAGCATGAATGAATATTAACAAAGGGGTTTGTTGCAATGAAAAGAAAACTATGCACACCTTTACTTATATTACTATAATTTCTGAGATGAAGAGGCGTCCGATCAGAATCACGGTGTAAGGAAAAACGATGAAGTGCGCTTCCGTTCTCTCTCGAAGTCAGAAAAAAAATTGAACATTAAAAATAAAAAGTGGGCAAGCGAGAACGAATACGCCACTGACAAGCGTCGCTGATAATTTACGCGAAAATATTTACTGTAATACTACAAGTCCATCACCTCCTCCCCCTGTTGTTGTTATTGTTGTTGTTGTTGTTGTTGTCTTCAGACGAAAGAATAGTTTGATGTAGTTCCCCATATTACCGTATTCAGCGCAAGCGTGTTCATCTCTGAATAAGAACGGCAAACTACATCCCTTTGTACTTATGCACTGTATATGACTGTATTTTTACTTCACACAGTTCCCTCCAATGCTAAATTGACGATTTCTTGATGTTAAAAACTGTACCCTAGCAATCGATCTGTTCTTTTAATCCAGATTTGTCGGAATTTTCTTTTCTTCCCAATTATGTTGAATACCTCTTTATTAGTACAGTGATCTTATTTTAATCGTTCCCCTGTAGCACCAAATTTCAATAATTTCTATCATTTTCCTATCTGCATTACTTGTCGTGTTCTTTCACCACGCCCGACCTATAAGAAATTACGAATATCTGCCCACTTTCGTAGCGATCGTTCAGCCCGTGTCTAAGTGTATTGCAAAGTTCCCCCTGCCATGCTCCATGTGATGGCTAGCGGATTATATAAACGTTCTCCATGGAAACATTCATACGTGGTGATCCATCAAGCATTATCGAAGTCAGCTGTAAGGTATTGTTCACTATGCATCATTGTTACACGGAATAGAAAAATTTCTCCAATGAAAAATACAAATGTGTGCGACATATCATGAAGTTCTTTCAAATTACCGAGCGAGATGGCGTAGTGGTAACACACTGGTTTCGCATTCAGTAGAACTGCGGTTCAAATACACCTCTGTGAATCCAGGTTTAGGTATCCCTCAATTACTCCAGCTCGGTATGGTTCCTTTGAAAGAGTATTCCCGATTTCTTGTCCGTTCCTTACCCAAAATACGAGCGTAATCTCCGTCTGTAACGGTCACGCTGTATAGGAGACATTAAACCCTAAGCTTTCTTCCTTCTGTTAAATACCTCATTCCTATCGTCATTTATGAGAGAGGGTGCATTAAAAACTTATTATTTTTGCAGTCTGTACAAATTTTCTACTTACATTTTGGAACAGTCCCTACATTTTTTCCTAGGGTAAAACACAATAATTACACACGTCGATCATTTGACCATTATTTATGTATTTTTTAAATTCTTATTCATTTAGATAACCAGATGACCCATGCGAATACTTCGCACCGTTAGTAGCTAGTGACGTAAAGTGGAAATAAGTAATTGTAAATATTTATCAAATCATTGTATTTTACTATAGATTTTATCAGTACGAGGGCGGTTTGATAAGTCTGGTAAAAATAAAATAATAAAAATTGCTTTAAAGGCGGAAACACGCTTTATTTCTGGACATAGTCTTCTTGCAAGGCAATACACTTGGTCCAGAGAGTTTCCAATTCTTCAACCCATCGGCAAAGTAGGCTTTGTCAAACTTTACAAAATAGTCTGTCACAGAAAATTTCTTTTGCCATTGCGATAGCTGATGTGTGGGCTGTAGCATTGTCCTGGTGAAACGGCATTCTCTTCCGTGCCAATCTTGGACGATTTTCAATTATTACCTGTCTAAAACGATTCAGCAGATCAGCATAATAGCGCCCAGTTATGGATCTGTCTTTTTCCAAATAATCTATGAGGATTATACCCGGGGAATCCAAAAAGTGGCCATCACCTTTCCAGCTGACAAAACTGTCTTCGCTTTCTTTGGTGCAAGCTCCCCATTCTTCATCCATTATTTGGACTGTTGTTTGGTCACTGGATTGTAATGATGGATCCAAGTTTCAACCAAAGTTATGAATCTGCGCAAAAATTCCTGTGAATTGCCCCTGAACAGTGTGAGATTCTGAGCAGAAAAGTTCTTTCGTTTCCGTTTTTAGTCCAATGTGAGCAGGCGCGGCATCTATCGCACACAGAGCATCTTCATGGCCAGTTTTTCATGGAGGATGTAATCGAGTTGTTCATTTGAGATGCCTACAATGTTAGGCATCTCGCGAACTTTTAATCTCCGAACTTCCATTACCATATCATGCACCTTACTGATGGTTTCCTGTGTGATGACTTCAATGGACCGACCGGAGCGTGCCCCATCTTTCGTGCTTCTACGCAGTTACCACTTCAGCTAACAGCCAATAATCAACTAATAACAGCCGCCGTTTAAAACTTGCTGTAATATTCGTGGAGATATGAGGCTTACCACCAACAGTACAGGTTCCAAAAATTTCCCGCTCTTTCATACCAATTTACCTGACTCATCAAACCACCCTCGTATAAACAATTTTAATTTTTACAATATTTCCTTCCAGACAATTGTCTGTCGACCCTTAGGTTTAATTTCTGTTTTTACATTTTTGATTTGCCCCGGCATAAGGCAACATACAATTGTCCGTGACTAAAAACTGGATCCGGCAAGTATATTCCAACTTGGTCTAGTGTTTGCTCCTACGCTTAGTTGATAGTAATATAAAACGCTAATCTTGTTGGAAATTGCCGTCGTGTAAAAAAAAGAAAGAAAGAAAGGGCTATAATGTCTGATGGTGTCAAGTATATGCGAGATAACGGTATTCCCTCCCAATATTCACACTAGTTGCACTTCTAAATCTATGATATTATTATGCATTTTCAAAAAATATTCAAATGTTTGTTAAGCTTATGGGACTTAACTGCGGGGTCATCAGTTCCTAAACTTACAAACTGCTTATGAAACACCTTATACTGAAGACGACACAAATATCCATGCCCGAGGGGGGATTCGAACCCCGACGGGGAACGGCCTCGCGCATCGGAGCATAGCCCCTCAATGCGCTCGGCCACTCCACCGCAGTTATACATTTTCCTATTAGTTTCGTCCCATTCAGTAATCCATTAGATTCAAAGACCTCAGGAGCATTACAATAGCAGCTTCTTTCAAGGTGAGCACACGGGGAGATAGATCGCTCATCTCTCGTCTGTTAAAAAATTATGTGGGAAACTGCAAAAGTTCACTTCTTCTTCCGTTATCAATGTATTCACACCAGTGTAAGATCTTGAACTTCATGGAAGTATATCTGATACTACCCTATTAATTTGATGACACTGCTCATTTTTTGGTGCAAGATTTGCAGTCGTAGAAAGATTCAAAGGTTTCTTTAGAATCAATCAAATGTTTGTAAACCTATTATACCAAACTGCTAGGGAAATCAGTCCCCAGATTTACAAACTACTTAAACTTACATACACTAAGGACAATAAACACACAAACACAACCTTGCCCGAGGGAGCACTCGAACCTCAGACGGGGACAGTCGCCCAGTCCGTAGCGTAACACCTTAGAGCACGCAGCCATTCCGCGCGGCTCATAATCGATCAATAGAATTGTTTAAAAACGTAAATGAAAGAGTTTGATCCGATGAGTGTTCTTAGGCGAAAAAGAACTGTGTAGCTTAATTAGAAGCGAAGATATCTAAAACAAACCAATTAAAATATTCACAACAGGGACAGAAGTATATCGCGTTTGAGTATAAATGAAGAAAGGCGAGTTAAATGAATTATGTTACTTGGTGACGAATCTGTGTATGAACGGCTTTCGTTTAAAATAAGAATGAAGGAAATCGGTCGGATACAACGGCCTGAGCAACTGACTTTAGTTCACAGCAAGGACATTCTCATCAGAAACATACAGAAGAAAATCGCGTTTGAGTATACACTGGTTGGCAGAGATATTCACAAATCAAGATATATCACACGTACTTTTAATGTTTAGACTACTTATAACATTTTTAATACAAGCGACCAAATTGAAACAATCTATTATCCATGTATATCCGTTTAACCACACTGAAACATGAATAATAATCATTAATACAGTACCAAATAAAATTTAAGCGTTGGCTGTACTGCGATAATGAACTGTCATAAGTATTCACACAGTCGTTTACGTTGTACTGCTTGATTTCGCTGCATACATTTAATAGCGCTTATTCATTCCCTTGCTTCTAATAACAGACTTCAGCCTGTCCTGCGTGGATTGTACTAGCTTTTTTGTAACTGCTGCGTCAATCTTCCCCCATTCTTGAACAATCACTTCTTTCATTTGTGCTTTACTGGAAATATGATGTTTTACGATTCTTCTTTCTAACTCGTCCCACAAATGTTCAAAAGAGTCCATGTCTGGGGTTGAGGTGGTGTTTGGAGGATGTTTGGGGTATATACAGAATCCACAATCGTACGTTGTATGCTGTATGTATTGGATCATTGTCCTGTTGCAAATGGTAGTTAGTATTCAAACCTAGTCTTTCAGCACTGACTTTCAACTTTCTGGCCGGCCGCGGTGGTCGAGGGGACTGAGGCGCTTCAGTCACGGTCTGCATGGCCACTACGGTCGGGGGTTCGATCCCCCCTCAGGCATGGATATTTGTGCCGTCCTTAGTCTTAGTTAGTTCATAAGTAGTCTGTAAGTTTAGGGACTGATGGCCCCGTAGTTAAGTCCTATAGACTATACAAACATTTGAACATTTGAACAACTTTCTGTTTGAAATATCCAGATACACATATTGAACCATAGTTCCATCAATAAATACCATGTGACGCAGCCATGACCCCCAGACTAAGGTACCGCCACAGTCCATCGCGACGGAAACGGTAGAACTTGCTCTCGTCAGAGAAAATTGTTCGAGAACTCTGAGTCCTTGGTCACATATTGATTTGCAAATTGCAACCTTTCTTCCTATTTGCCTTGCTTATATGGGGATTTTCTCTTGTAACTCGAGCTTTATAGCTGGCTCGATGAAACATCCTCCGGACAGCTTCCCATAAAGCTCGTGTATTTGTGCAGCAGTCTGTGATGAACTTATTTTAGGTGTTTTCTCATCCTTACTATGTGCCTCTGTTCTCTTTCTGAAACGTGATGTGGTCTTCCACCACGGTGCCCATTTATCAAGGATTTTGTTTTTTGTTGTACCTGTTTGCAACACAGGACACTGTATAATGGCTCCTCTAAACGAGCATTGCTATTTCGGCACATGATTTACCCTCTTCATGCAACGTTACCATTATCTTCCTCTCTTCTGGCGTTGTTTCCTTTCCTATTCTACCCATGTTCTTGTCACTGGCGTATATGCGTGTTCGTCAGACTGACCTTGCAGTATTCACTCAGCGACATTAAGCTGGAACTGTGGCGATGTATTTGCATTGTACCGCTGGTGTTTGAATACTTCTGTCTGTCGTAACTACAACACCTATCAGCGTTTCGCTCTCTGGTTTTTAACCAGTGCTTTGGATTTAAATAAATTTATATATACGTAAACATATGGGCACATGGCGTGATAATGGACAGAACATAATCGACAATTCATCACCTTCATTATAAAGGCAGGATTTACGACAGATAAGACTGTGTGTGAACACTTCTGTCCACCAGTGTAAATAAAGGAAGGCGAAAGTTAAGTGAATTCCGATACCTGACAAATAAATGTATGAACACCTTTCGTTTACAACAAAAATTAAAATCGGCCAGATAGTACAAAGTTTTGAATGTTTGTAAATCTATGAGACTCAACTTCTTGGTTATTAGTCCCTAGCTTACAAACTACTTAAACTACAGCAAACTAAATTAAGGAGGACACACACATCCATGCCTAAGGGACGCGGCGGAGCGGCCGAGCGCATGTTCTGTGCCTTTTACTCTCCAATGCAATGCATTCGAAGGTTAGATGTGATGCAGTTTCATCACCGTCATCACAGATCGTACATTTAGGGTCCTCTTCTGTTATTCCCACTGTATGTAGGTGTTTTTTGAAATTCCCATGGCCTGTCAGCAATCCAACCATGAGTCTAATCTCTCTCCTGTTCAGGCCCGTATTGCAGAGCTTCTTTTAAAACATGGCATTGGAATCATTACCTTGCCATGTTTTTGTTGGTAGACTTTGGTCCAATATTCTACGTGCTGTCTTCTGTGCCAGTTACATAGCTCCAATTTGATCATTGCCTTGGTGATTGTCAGGACAGGTTCCGGTCCAATAAACGGAGTCTCTGCCCCCATCCTGGCTAATCTGTCGGCATGTTCGTTGCCACTGATCCCCGAGTGGCCAGGGACCCACAATAGGTTTACTCTATTGCTTTCCCCTAGCTCCACCCGAACCCTATAACTTTCTGCAACAACTTTAGATCTTGTTGCAGGAGCTGCCAGTGATCTTAGGACTGCCTGAATAGATATAGATGCTACGATCTTTGTAGCACCTACGCAAATTGACCTCCAAACATGCCCTGATGGCAGTTATTTCGGCCTGGAATACTGAGGCCAGTTTCCCTAGAGAGATGACGCCCTCCAGTCTTGGCTGCACCCCGTATACCCCGGCCCCAACACCTTGGTCTGATTTTGACCCGTCAGTGAACCAGACAATATCCCCCGTACGGTGTCGAACTATTTTCTCCCACTGCTCCCTACTTCCAATTGTTATATTGAAAGGCTTGTTGAAGCAGTCGGCTGGCATTTCCCCAACCTTTCCTATATTTACCTCACTCACTATTTTAGTGTGTCATTCTGATATCCCAAAGGGTTCCAGTTGTTGCCAGTTTTGAGTCTGTATGCACCAGCCGCTGCCTCCATCTTGACCCAAAGGTGTAATGGGGACATATCCAGCATGGTTTCCATCCCAGCAGTTGGTGTGCTGCTAATACCGCCTGTTATGGCTAAGCAGGCTAATCTCTGCACCTTACCAAGCTCCTTAGCAGCAACCTGCTGTTCTCCTTACCGACTAACTTAACTTTTCGTATTTTTTTTTTTTTTTTATTATTTTTTAATGTATAAGGTGGCCGATCGAGATCAAGTTTGCATGCGTACCAACGGTCGGTAGGTAGGTAGCAGAGCACTACATCACTGTTAAATTAAGCAAACGAGAAAAATCTATGGTGCTTATCTTATGGAAGAATGACATCACGAAACAAAAACAAAAACATTAAACAGGCGGTGTTGTTAGCCGCGTGCTTCGCCTTACCGGCACCTCCGATTTTCTTGCTCGCCGAAGCGTTTCAGGGCGGGCAGATGCAAACAGTGCGCCTGCCGTAGCGGCCGCGGTCAGACAGACCTGGTGCGCTTGTTTTCGGCGCGCTAAGTGTTTACCTTCTGCGCGCCGGAGAGCTTCCTATTGATCTAACTCTGCCGCTGGAGCGCACCAATTATAACTCGCCAGCCGATTCCGTAAGCACCGTCTTGGGCGGCACTCTGCGCCAGGAGTGCCAAAATATTTCCATAAGCGCGCCTCTTAGGGTGCCTCCGCGCCGCTGTCTCCTTACGGCCGACAGCGTCCGATTGTTTGGAACAACACCGCTCTCTCGCCCAGCCGGACATCGACAGCGCGGAAAAAACAGTCCTTAGTGACGCCTGCCGAATACTGAAGAGGATCAGAATCCAATTCAGTCACAACCGTGACCCGTGATAAAATTCGCTACGCTGTTCTCCACGTATTATCTGATCAAATTGTTGCAGAACGTCACAGCGTTCTGGTGGAGCTAGGGGAAAGCAATAGGGTAAACCTATTGTGGGTCCCTGGCCACTCGGGGATCAATGGCAACGAACATGCCGACAGATTAGCCAGGATTGGGGCAGAGACATTTATTGGACCGGAACCTGTCCTGACAATCACCAAGGCAATGATCAAATTGGAGCTACGTAACTGGCTCAGAAGACAGCACGTAGAATATTGGACCAAAGTCTACAACAAAAACATGGCAAGGTAATGATGCCAAAGCCATGTTTTAAAAGAAGCTCTGCAATCCTGGGCTTGAACAGGAGAGAGATTAGACTCATGGTTGGATTGTTGACAGGCCATGGGAATTTCAAAAAATACCTACATACAATTGGAATAACAAAAGAGGACCCTAAATATAGGATCTTGTGATGACGGTGATGAAACTGCATCACATCTAATCTTCGAATGCATTGCATTGGAGAGTAAAAGGCACAGAATATTTGGGACAACCAGACCCGAAGAAATTGTGTCTAATAAAGAACTGGTAAAGGGGCTCCTTGCACTTTTCAGGGGGCATTGGTTGGCTTTACTAGATATACAGGGAGCGATATCGCACAATAAACTTAGTTTCGGTGCAGGCAGTGGCGGTTTGGACCGTTTTGGCTTCCCTGTGAAAATCAATCAATTATCTGATCAAAAGGGACTGGACATCTGTTGGAAGACATTTTCTGGGGACATCGACAGTGGGGAAAAAACAGTCCTTAGTGACGCCTGCCGAATACTGAAGAGGATCAGAATCCAATTCAGTCACAACCGTGACCCGTGATAAAATTCGCTGCGCTGCTCTCCACGTATTATCAGATCAAATTGTTGCAGAACGTCACAGCGTTCTGGTGGAGCTAGGGGAAAGCAATAGGGTAAACCTATTGTGGGTCCCTGGCCACTCGGGGATCAGTGGCAACGAACATGCCGACAGATTAGCCAGGATGGGGGCAGAGACTCCATTTATTGGACCGGAACCTGTCCTGACAATCACCAAGGCAATGATCAAATTGGAGCTACATAACTGGCTCAGAAGACAGCACGTAGAATACTGGACCAAAGTCTATCAACAAAAACATGGCAAGGTAATGATGCCAAAGCCACGTTATAAAAGAAGCTCTGCAATCCTGGGCCTGAAAAGGAGAGAGATTAGACTCACGGTTGGATTGTTGACAGGCCATGGGAGTTTCAAAAAACACCTACATACAATGGGAATAACAGAAGAGGACCCTAAATGTAGGATCTGTGATGAAACTGCATCACATCTAATCTTCGAATGCATTGCACTGGAGAGTAAAAGGCATAGAACATTTGGGACAACCAGACCCGAAGAAATTGTGTCTAACAAAGAACTGGTAAAGGGATTCCTTGCACTGTTCAAGGGCGTTGGTTGGCTTTACTAGATATACAGGGAGCGATACCGCACAAAAAATTAGTTTCGGTGCGGGCAGTGGCGGGGTGGACCAAGACTGTTTCGGCTTCCCTGAGAAAATCAATCAATCAATCAATTATCTGATCAAAAGGGACTGGACATCTGTTGGAAGACGTTTTCTGGGGTGTGCCCGCGCTTCGCTTTTCGACATCTAGAATTCTGCTAGTGTAGGGACACTTTCAATGTAACAAATTCGAAATATTCAAACATTTCGACCGTTTCAGAGCATTGAAATAAATTCAACGGCGGAGTTGAAAATTTGTGTTGGAAGGGGAGTAGAATCTGGATTTCGCGTTTTGGGCAAGTGGTTAACCATTTTTTTTCTTTTGTTCTTCGGGTTGTTCGATCCATTGCGACGTTTTTTCATTATAAGGAACATGTGCACGAATTTTTATTTAAAGCGGCCCAGAGGTTGAGAAGGAGATGCGTGTGCATCATTGTCGCGTGATGAAGCAGTTTTTCGCGTATTTCGTTGTTTATGGAGTCATATCTCGTTAAATACGTGCCGCATAGTGATATAATTTTGCCTAAATGCGGTCTTCGCAAAAGTGCAAGCAATATTTTGACAAATTTTCTTCGTAGTCGGTTGAACTGTAGGGCAGCGTATCTACATCACCATGGATACTCTGAAAGTTAGAATGAAGGACATGGCAGAGGGTTCAACGAACCGGTTTTATGATATTTCTTTACAGTTCCATTCTATAATGGCTCGTGGGAAAAAGGAACATCTAAATTTTCCTGTTTTTGATCCGAATTCTCTTATTTTGTTATGATGATCATGTCTCCTTATGTATGTGGGAGCTAACAAAATATGTTCTTATTCGGAAGAGAAAGTTGATGAAAGAAATTTCGCATATAGATCTCGCGACAACGAATAACGCCTTTCTTTTAATGATTTCCAACCTTACTCGTGCATCTTTTTCAGACGCTCTCT
Source organism: Locusta migratoria (assembly GCA_026315105.1). Taxonomy (NCBI): domain Eukaryota; kingdom Metazoa; phylum Arthropoda; class Insecta; order Orthoptera; family Acrididae; genus Locusta; species Locusta migratoria. Next base: position 436,404,859 of record CM048747.1, read on the forward strand.
CCCCTAAATCGCGATAATACAAAACTAGATGCCTTTTTCTGAACTTTCTATAGATCGTTCGTCTGTCCCACCTGGTGTTTATCCCATAATGCGCAGCAACACTCCAAAATAAGACGCACGAGTGTAGTGTAGGTAGTTTCTTCTAAGTGTTCTGTCGATGAAACGTAGCCTTTGGTTCTCCTTCCCTATAATATTTTCTATGTGTTCATTCCAGTTTTAGTTGTTTGTAATTGCTATTCCTAAGTATTTAGTTGAATTGACGGCCTGTAGATTTGACTGATTTATCGTGTAGCTGAAGATTAACGGATTTCTTCCAGTGGTCATATGAATGACTTCACACTTATCATTATTAAGAGTCAATTGCCAATTTTTGTAACATGCTGATATCTTATCTAAACTATTTTGCAGCTGCTTTTGATCAAATGTTTATTATCCTCTGGGCCCAAACAACGTTGGCCATCAGTTCCTAGTCTTACGAACTACTTCAACTAACCTAAGGACGACATACACACATCCATGCCCGAGGGAGGATTCGAACCTCCGACGCGGGAGGCCGCGCGATCCGTAACGTGGCGTTCCAGACTGCACGGCTACTCCCGCGCGACTGCTGCTTTTGATCTTCTGATGATTTTTCTAACCGATAAATGACAACATCATCTGCGAACAATCTAAGAGAGCTACTCAGACTGATTGCGAAATCTAATATATACAAATTAATGTTTGTTTGTTTGTCTTTTTGTTCGTATTTTATGCACAACCATACCGTACATCCGATTGCGATAAAACTTTGTCAAATCATGGCATGCACTCGCGCGAAGGTAATAGGCATATTAAAATGAACTTCGTATGGTGCAAGACGGAGGGTGCTTTACAATTAGTTAATTCGTTTGTTACGCTTTCACGTAATGGCTAGACGGACATGAATGGAATTTTGAACAGAGGTAGCTTGTACTCTGATTAATACATGGGCTACCCTTCATAAGCCATCGTATGGTGCGTGGTGGAGAGTACGTTACAATGGGTTAATAAGTTTCTCTTCACGCTGAAGCAGTTGGACGGATTTGAATGAAATTTGGTATGCAGATAGCTTGCACCCAAAATCAACGCTTGAGCTACCTTTCATAAGCCACCGTAGGTGCACGGCAGACGGTAGGTTACAACAAACATTCTAGTTGTTTGAATGGTCACCGTGAAAGTCAGCACATAAATATATGTTTAGAAGAAGGAGATTTTTATACTCTTCGAGCCAGTGGGTTTAGCACGGCCGAGGGTACCTTGCGACTTTGACACCGTCTGCCCAGTCAAGATGAAACTTAGCGCAGGTACGTATGTTTTCATATGTAGAACGCCAGATATCATTTCTGTCCTACTCGATGACTTGCCGTCAATTACAACGTATTGTGTCCTTTGTGACAGTAAATCACGAATCCAATCGCACAAACTGTAACTTAGCGACATTCCGCAAGCATACTATTTGATTAGAAGGCGTTTGTGAGGTACAGTGTGAAAAGCCTTCCGGATACCTAAAAATACGGAAGATATTTGGCATCCCTTGTCGATAACACTAATCTCATCTTGTGTTTCGCAAGAACGATACTTTCTGGATCCATGTTGTCTACGGATCAATAGGTCGTTCTCTTGGATGTAATGCATAATATTTGAAGAAAGTATATGTTCTAAAATCATGCTGCAAAACGACGTCAGTGATTTTTGCCGGTAATTTTGCGGATCTCTCCTATTGCCTTTCTTGAATAAACTGGTGACCTGTGCAACATTCCACTCTTTGGGTACGGAACGTTCGCTGAGCGAGCTGTTGTATATGATAGCTAGGTATGGGGCTATTGCATCTGCATACTCTGAAAGTAACGTAATTGGTATACAATCAGGACCAGGATATTTCGTTTTGTTAAGTAATTTAAGTTGTTTTAATACTCCAGGGGTATCTACATATGAACAAACACACAAAAAACAAACATTCATTTCTAGGCTACATATTAGATTTACCGCATTCACAGTTTACTCGAGAGTACTGTAATTTCAACATATCTACAATTAATGTCTTCATATGTATTCAAAGAAGTTATGAATCTAAAACCTTCTAGTTTCTTTGTTTACATTGCCATACACTATGTTAGTTTAAATATTATTGTTCTAGGTCAACACTTTTCTAATAGAAAGAAATTGGATAAATACTAATATCAAAAAGTAAAAGTGATCTTTGTGTTTTACAAATTAGGCAGTCATTGTTAAATATGCCTTGATTATTAGTAACATATTCTAAGCTGAAAATGTCTTATTACAGGCAATCTGTAACTACATCTGCCCATTTCATGTTTTCCGTTAGCCTTTCTTCATACTGCTGGATGAATATCAGTAGAGAACAAATTAAATTTGGAAACAGGATCACTTTCTCTAATCAGTTATTTACGAGTCAATTGAAGTCCGGGATGCGACCCGTCGTCCTGACCAATGACGTCATATCTGAGTGAAAGATGATATTTTGTTTACAAGCAGAACATAGATTAAGATTTTGTGTTTAAAAAGTGTTCTGTAGCTACTCTCTAATAGTGAGATATAAGTTAAGAGAGAGGTTTTCTTTTGCAATATAGCGCTGAAGGCGCGAATTTTTGGGCTGAGACCTGTAATCGATGGTACATTTTGTTGTGGTGATCTGTAATTTACGAAGATAATCACATATTATTTAATATCTATAATACATAAGAACTACGATATTATCCCGTATGTTTATATTCATTGATAATGTTTGTTTTGCTACAATGGTTGGTATATCTACGTAGCGTAGCGTATCTTGTGAGACTCAGATATGACGTCATTGGTTAAAGCCGAAGGGTTGTATCTCGGTCTTCAGTTATGCGCGAAGTCCTGTCTTCAGTATAAATGTGTATGTCGGTTGCCTAAAAAGTATTTTGTGAGTTAACGGTACCAATAAATAATTGCTCTCATTTACCGAATAATTTAATTCTCAGGAAAATTTCAGATGCAAATTCCTGTTCTTCGTAACTGTCGTATTTTCCCTTAGAATTATTTTATCCACCTCTTCCTCTTTCCTGCAGTGAAGGGGAAGAAAACCGTGGTACATATTACTCTTTGTAAAAATTAGATTTGCAGCCATCATACAATAGCCTCTAGCAGCGGCGTAGCTATGTCACCAAGGGCCCCGGAGCAAAATTACTTTGGGGCCCTCTTTAAAATAAAACTATATAGATACATAACTACATCAGCTCCTTACATAATAAGACAAACGTGAATACCACTAAGTAAATTATTATGTGTCACGCAACAGATGTTTAATCGTACTCTCGAACATTACTATGAAAGTTTGTTTGTTATGCTTTCAAGAAAAAATTACTGGTTCGATTTAGATGAAATTTTGCAGAATGATACAGTTGAACCTGGGTAAGACAAACAGATAATACGACCGCATGGGGTAGTTTTCGAAGTTGCTCCATATTAGGCGATGAGTTCGCAGGCAGAAGCTAATAAAAAATAAACAATGAACTATTAATCATCCACGAAAACATGCACGTGCAACATAGCACTTAGTCGAAGTATCAAATACATCAGTTAAAACATGAACAGCTTGCAACATTCTCTGTGGATACAGCCATACATATCACCACTTGAGCTGTTTTCTGTTTCAATGATGAGGCACCAATCGGTAATACAGTCCACAAAACCAAAACCATCTACCGTCCATATTTTCTCTTCATCTTGCATGAATTTTAGAGTGAAATTGGTTACAGCACTACATTGGAATCTACGATTAAGGAGCACTCCCTTGGGGGAATTCACTACACAAACAGTTGAGTTACCATAATAATACCGTTCTGAAATAATATACTGTAGAGTCTTAATACTCAAATGTGGTTAAACCCTGCATTGTCAAACACACTGCTGGTAATTCAGCGCAATTCACTGTTATTTCGCAAAGATCGGCAGCAGTGGCGTAACCAAGATCGTGGTCTGGTAGGGGCTGAGGTCAATCCGAGATGACGTGATTTCTATAATAATAAAAAAGAGTTGCCTTGCAGTATTGCGCCTTTCTATTTGCTTTTTCCCTGTCTAAGCATGGTCTGGGGGATTTGAGGAGGGTCTAGGGTCTGGGGGGAGGGCTGCAGCATGGTCTAGAGGGGTTCGAAGAGGGTTCTCGAAGGAGCTAAAGCATGGTCTGAGGGGGAGGGGGAGTTGCAGCCCGACAGCCCCCCCCTGGATACGCCACTGATTGGCAGCCATAGCATTCTTAGTGGACCAGCAATGTTTATATTCGCGCGTTTGAGGTTTGCTGGACAGGATTCAAACAGTTCAAAATCGAAAATCATTCATTCATCTAAAATATTACATACAGTAGAACGTCGATTAACCTAAGCAATTGGGGGACATGAATGTTAGAAAACTGGTTTATTCGGATACTCGAACTCTACACTTCTATTTGGCAATAAGATGTAGTGTACAGTGAATGTATTTATACAGTATTTGGAGGCGTGCGATCCTTCACACTGCGCCGAACGGCACGCTGTAACACATGTATTGCTGAGCTGTTGCTGTGAGCAGCTTTGATGCTGCCGCTACTTCTGCTGCGATGCCGACGGAATTATTGTACACACCAACTGGTGGTTAGCAGCGCCACCGAGTGGCATCGTGTGAAGTGTTCCGCCGCCCGGTGGCCCATCAGGTTACAGTGGGGACCTCGGTTTGGGGGAGGGGGAGATAAAAAATTCGACGAACATTTTTCGAACGTCGGTCACGGAGGGCGAGGGGCCCCTTAAGCTCGGGGGCCACAGGGCACTGCCCCGCCTAGCCCTATGATAGCGACGCCACTGGCCTCTAGGCATTATACCTATGGAAACGAACACGAAACGTCATATAAAGATATGATCGTCTCCACAATGTTCCGACACAATGAACTTGCTGACTGTATTCCCCGATTTCTGCGCAAAAACCTGTTTTTAACACGAACGCAGATTTTATTAGTAACTAGATGACCCGGTAAACTTCGTGTCACTTACCTCTTACTATAAATCATACTAATTCAAATCATATGTATTTTAAACCCAGTAGCTTTATAAAGGCATTTGCTTGGAACGTCAAATGAGCAAAATTTTATCGCAATCGTACGAATGATATCACAAAGAAAAGAGCTCTTTCAGTTTTCCACAAATTTTCCTATTTTCTGGCCAACTATTCCAAACTTTTACTTCACTTAAACCTTCCTCTCGCTTTGAACGTCGAATGTGCAAAATTTTATCGCAATCAGATGAATAGTATTGATATTTCATAGAAAAATCTCTTTATATTTTTTCTGTATTTTCCGGGAAACTTTTCCAAATTTTTATTTCATAAGAACGTTATTCTTGCTTTGTACGTCAAATGTGCAATATTTTATCGCAACCAGACGAATGAAAGGCTCTTTCAGTTTCTCGCGAATTTCCAAATTTTCCTGGTAACTTTCCCGAATTTTTAGTTCATAAGAACGTTCATCTTTTGTTGAACGTCAAATTATCAAAATTTTATCGCAAGCGGATGAACGATTCTCAACTCATAGTATTGAGTACATTTAGAAACACATTGATAAAGAAACTTGGTTCGAATTTTGCGACTTTTCTTTTTAACTGTAACCAATTTTTTTTTTTTTTTTTTTTTTTTTTTTTTTTTTTTTTTTTTTTTTTGTTAAAACTTTTCCAAGACCATAATGACCAAAACAACAAAAGAATTACCCCTCTCCGTCATGCGAATAGTCAGTTATAGTTCTGAATTCAATCAGAAACACATTGAAAAACGCACTTTCAATCTTTCTCAAAATTTTCCAAATTTCCGGTGAATTATAATATATATATAAACCTCGTCCTATCAAGCCGTACTCAAGTGATGATCTTACAACCACGTGGCAATTTATTTTTATTCGTAGAAAAAATCGCTTTCGGTTTTTCCTACTTTTCGGACGACTTTTCCAAATTTTTATTTAATGCAAACCATCTTGCTTTCAACATGAAATGTACAAAATTTTATCGCAATTGGACGAACGGTATTGATAGCTCACTGGAAAAAAGCTGTTTCAGTTTTTCCCGATTTTCCTCTTTTCCGGACAACTTTTCCATATTTTATCACCGTTTAGACCCTCCCTGGACTTACACGAATATTTCAAGACTAAAATTGGTCAAATCCGTTCAGTCGTTCTTGTATTTTATAGAGACTAACGAACAGAAATTCATATATATATATACGTACAGAACGTTGCAGTACTGAATAGCCGAGTTTCACTTTTAAGTGTCGAAGTAAGCTTCCGATGTGTTCGTTTTCGAAGCCGCGCACATAACTGTTTTTTCAATTTATTTTAAACGCTGTTATTGCTCCAAAATCTCTAAAGATCATAAACTCAATCCATATAACTTAAAATAGTGCGTTCAGGAAAGGCCTAATTTGAGACGTGCGCATTAAACAGACCACGTGTTTCGAGGAACGCTTGTGATTTAGTGGAGCTCAGCTTTAACAATGTTTTGCTAAGTCGTAAACAGCTTGTTGATCGTTAACCAGAGTTTACGGCAGTCTTTGGGATTTCTTGTCTGGCAATTATAGCGAAAGAGAACAGACGACTTTATCTCGTTTACAAACCGGTGAGTCGACAGTGGACCAAGACAATGGCAGCTAGTGCCTAAAATGAAGCTTTTTTACTGAATTATGCGCTCCACCTTTCCAAAAATTCAATTTTCTATATCACTTAAAATATTTATGTTGCTCCAAACCGAGCCTTACGGTGTTAATGGGTTGTATCTCCTGTACAGTTAATTTTTTTATTGAGAAAGCATATCTCCGTATCCTTTTCCGCAGATAATTTTTAACGAAATGGGTCACAAAAAATTAAATTATCTGATTAATTATGATAAATAACATCAAACCAACCCAATTTTGAGTGATCTTCGTTATGCAATATAGCACAATATGCTTTAATAGCTCATAAATTATAACACTAATGTTTTTACTGCTGTTACGTTTGATAACTCATTCTATACTTTAACGTAAAGTACATTTCTAAAAGCAGACTTCCTGAAATAAAAGTTAGTACACCCTCTTACAGATTTCAAATTCACTGCAGATTCACTGCTGAAACAGTGCATATGTACATGAAATGATTACATTTACAGATCAATATCTCAAGTGGTACTGAGGTACCAGGTGTCACTCCATGCTGATATACATAGGGTTACCAGACGTCCGCATTTATGCCAAGTCCGCATTTTCGACGTTGAATGTGTCGTCCACGTATATTTTCTCGATTTCTGCTAATGTCCGCGTTTTTATTTTTCGGAGTTAAGAAACAGCTAGTTTTTGTGCAGTACACATGTTTTTAACGAATTAGTGCATTGTATATTCGTCCTGCTGCATTTTCTTCACATTACGTACTCAATGTTGCAAATACATCGAATCCTCTATGATGAATGTTTAAGAGTGAATATGTGGATACAATCCTTAAGAGAATTTTCTTGCTTCAAGTGGCTTGATTTTGCAAATGTATCACAAACTTCTGTTGAAGTATTTGTTGGAGAAAAATATTCAAACTGATGATGAAAAGTGTTCATCGATTTACAAATTTAAAAAAATAAAAAATAAAAATTATATCCACATACAGTGGAATGGAAAATCAGAATTGAGCCAGATAAAATGGTGCAAATAGATTGAGTCGTGTAGCCATAGGCGCAACTTGCTATGGGCCCACCGGGCCCTGGCCCCTCCCGAAACGCCATTGTGCCTCAGCACTCAATGTCAAATATCTCATTATATATGAGTGGGCCCCCTCCGAAAAAAAATCCTGGTTGCGCCACTGCGTGTAGCAGTGAAAAGCTGTAAAGTGAATTGCTTAAAATTGCAGTTCTTTTTTGCAGTGCCAGCCCGCAATGCTTGTGTAGAGAGATTGTTCTCCTTAATGCAGTCACAATGGACAATGGAGATAAATAGACTGGTAGTTGACTCTGTGAAAGATATTTCAAATGTAAAATTAATTTTATGCATTTGAACTGCAATTTTTTTAAATATTTGTGTGAGCAGAACGAACTTTTGAAACAGATTCAGTCGAATGAAAATACACACAGGACATGCCACTGAACTGGTGTAGATGTGTGTGCCGTGTATAATATCTGTATTTTTTGTTTCTTTATGCAGTGCATTTGAAATATGGGAAGTGTCCTCATTTTACATCGTAAAATATACAAAGTGTCCTCATTTTTCACCCTAAAATGTAGAAAATGTCCTCATTTTTGCATTTAGAATCTAGTAACCCTACAAATACCCATATTAGTACATAGTGTAGCCTCTACAGGCAAAAATCCAGGTGCTGATTCTGGCATCAGTTCGACCATACAGACGATGAATGCTATCTAGAAATACGTTATTCCACATCTGCTCTACCTGCCCACACAGTTTTGCAAGAGTTGTGGGTGGAGGAGTTGCATGTGTCAGTTGTCATTGCATCACATCTCATACGTACTCGATTGAAGACACATCCGGAGATTGTGCTGGCCAGGGAAGTTGCTACCCGTCTTGCAGAGCGCGTTGAGTTTCATCTGCAGTGTGTGGGTGAGCATTATCCTGTTGGATTAACACATCACCTTCCTGTTTCACGAATGGCAAAATAACAGGTCTTACCAAATTCTGCATTTATCGAGCGCTGTTCAGCATTCCCTCCACAAACCCCAAATGTAAATGAAGTTGTAGCTTATCACACCCCAGACCATACGACCTGGGATGGGGCAAGTGGATCTAGAATGAATGCTCTCTAAGAGACAACATTGAACAGGCCTACGTCGTACGAGCAAACAACCATCACTTGGGTGCAGGGAGAATCTGCTTTCATCACTGCAGGCGAAGGCCTTCCATTCCTTCTTTCAAGTGATCCTCTGACGGCATAGCTCGTGCAAGAAGTCGTGGCCCCTGCCTTCTCAACTTGGGCGCTGGGCGAGTCCATTCCTTTGGATTGGATGATGATGATGATGATGATGATGATGATGATTGGCGTTTTAGGGCGCTCAACAGCGAGGTTATCAGCGCCCGTTGGTTTGGAGAAGCGGCCACCTGCGTTGCGTGTTGCCTACTAGCATAGACAAATATATACAGACGGGAAACCTCCGTAAGGGCCCGGTCACACGCCCAGGGGTGCGGGGCGGGGGGTGCTGAAGCAGTTCCGTAAGATGTCCCATGATGGCGCTGAGGTCAGAAGCAGCCCTTTAAACTGGCCAGAGCAGGCGGCAGGTAGCGGTTGTCCCCACCACCACCTCCCCTCAAACGCCAGCAAGCCGAACACAGCCGTGGCCTCATGGCAGGCGGCACGAACACACCCCTCAGCCTCCCCTCTACGCTACCCTCAGAAGCGCCTATAGTGTAGTCTACCGGTACTAAGCCAGGGAACCGCCTGACACCTGATAGCATCGAGTCGTAGCGCGGCCGCTTAATATAGGCGGCATTGGCCGCAGCATTGCAATGTGCATGCGCGGCTGAGGTTCAAATTCACTTCTGAACACCCTGGAGACACTATAGGCGCTCCCGCGGAAGGGAGGGGCGAAGGGAAACGCCGCTTTTAACACTGGGGTTGGAGCTGGTAGACACACCAACTCCTGGCTACTTGGGCTCTGGCGATTATGCACGAATGGTCTCGAAGCAAGCCAATGAAGCTTCTGTGCACTTCGACTTGCACATGCGGAAATCTTCCATGACGCAACATCCGACCTTTATGTTTTGTTTTGGGCATATTGCATATTAATCAAAAACATAATATATTTGGTAAAATACCTTATAACTATAAATTAAAGACGCATCAACTGTAAAAGCTTTCAAAAGATCCGATCATGAATAATAATGAAGTCACTACTCTGCACCTAGCAAGAATAGCCATGTGGTTAGCGGGATCACGCATTGCTGACGAAGGTAGTGGGTTCTAAAACGACTGCAAACATTTTTTTAAACCCAATCTTCTTTTTAACAGATACGGGAATAACAATGGCTTTTCTATTGTTACTTGCCACGTATCTTTGGACGTTTTAGCAAATGTATCGCGATTTTGACAGTATATGACATTATAATCTTAACTGTTTAAAAGAGGTGGGGGAGAGCAGCCTTTGTGCATGCATAAGGTTAGGAGGGGGTGCTGCTTACAATGTCATGTGACCCGAAGGTAGCTTGTCTCTTCATCGTAATAGATTCATTTTGTTACAGTTACTTACTGTGTTTTAGTGATCATTTGCATATTCATATGTTCTTGGTCTTTATTAGCAAGGAAAAATGAACAACGTTCAGTATCTTTTAGATACAAATTAGTCAGCTTTACGCTTGGAAGAGAAGTGTGAAATAAAGAAGCTTGGTAGGCTGACGTCTCAGCTCGAGTTGAAGCAAGGGCAAAAAAGCTGAGGTTTCTGCAGATCTAAAGAGGGATTGGGGGAGAGAGGCGCCAAAACATCGACGTGCCGAGCGGAGGGGGAAGGGTGGTGGGGCAGTGTATCCGGCACTCAAAGAAGTGAACTCCCAGCCATCTGATATTTGAAACACTAGCCGCCACTGCCAGCAGCCAACGTGGAACTGAGCTGGCCGTCCCTCAGAAACAAAGGAATGGACTCGCCCTGCACACAACTCCTGAATGCGTTTCTGCAGACGGGCCACAACTCCTTGCATGAGCTAAACTAGTCGAGCCGTGCACGTTGAATCTGTGACGTGAGTAGAATATGGACAAGAGGTATGCATACCTTTGGTCCAAACGCTAGTAACCAGTTGGCTACAGTTAGTGCTCAGACGTCTGGGCTCACAAACCATGTTATCTACGCTGTGATAGCCACTGCTGCCCTTATAATACGGCTATCTTGGCGGACGTGTGTACTGCTTGGAAATTCATAAAATGTTCAAATGTTTGTAATTCTAAGGGACCAAACTACGTTGGTCATCCGTCCCTAGACTTACAAACTACTTAAACTAAGTTAAACTAACCTAAGGACAATACACACACCCATGCCCAAGGGATATTTGAACCTCCGACGTGGGAGGCCTCGCGATCCGCAACGTGGCGTTCCAGACCGCTCAATACTCCCGCGCGGCTTGGAAATTCAGAACCTCGTTTACGTGTGTGGGAATGTTCAAATGATCATTACAGTCATCATCGTCCAACTTGTGTGGCATTTGTTCGAAATGACCATCCTGCCATTTGACCCCTTTCAAACTCATTCAGCTGTAGGAGGCCTCCGACGTGGGAGGCCTCGCGATCCGCAACGTGGCGCTCCAGACCGCTCAATACTCCCGCACGGCTTGGAAATTCAGAACCTCGTTTACGTGGGAATGTTCGAATGATCATTGCAGTCATCATCGTCCAACTTGTGTGGCATTTGTTCGAAATGACCATCCTGCCATTTGACCCCTTTCAAACTCATTCAGCTGTAGGAGGCACGAGAGCGTTTCCATGGCATGGCACCTGTTTACTTCATGCATTGTTATCATACTGAGCCTGATGGCTGTAAACATTCCCTATTAAAGGGTAAAGAAATATGGCGCTCTGGCAGCTACACTATCTGTTGGCGGACAGCGTTGAAACCATTATAATTACATCAACTATCCCCCCAGCTTACATCTGCCGTTAAGAAAGGTCAGCAATTCGAAGATTAGTTTGGATGGCATTGAAACCATTATCATTATATCAACTACCCCCAGTTGAAATCTGCTGTTAAAAAAGGTAAAGCAATCAACAATCCGACGATTGGTTTGGACACAACAGTGGCATGGTCCTGTATGGAGGAGCTATGCCGTTGCCTTCCTCCAAATTACGAACTAACTTACCCAACCAGCTATAGGGGGACCTACAGTTTAACGTGGATTATGAACAATGGTGCTACTCGATATTTTTTCACGTCAGCAACACTGCGAGAAGGAAAAGAAGTGGAAAGTGACAGATAAAAATCCTTGGACTTGGCGAGGATCTAACACATGACCTTTGGATTCATAGTACGAAACTCTACCACTTTTTATTTTCCTTTATGGGGAGTTCTGGTCTTTGCGATTGCTGATCATGTTTGTTCGTTGTTGTTCAATGCATTTTTCTTTCAGCTTTTTTTATTACAGATAGCGTTGAGCTCTCTGGCCGGGAGTGCTGAGCACCACTCTGCTAGCGAGCCACACCATCTGCCGTTATCAGATCAAAATCAAATTTATCTTTCCAAGTGAACACTCTCTCTCTCTCTCTCTCTCTCTCTCTCTCTCTCTCTCTCTCTCTCTCTCTCTCCCCCAGGCACTGTATTGAAAACTAGCTGAAGCAATTTAATATTTTGCATTTTTTGTGTTGGAAAAAGTACATGTACTTTCATTGATAAATAGGTAGGCCTACTTACAGTTTTACAACGGCTGAAAATAAAATCCTGCAGTTGAAATCTGTATTAAAGGTTGCAGCATCATTCAGCGACATGTCGAAACAACATACGCCATGTCATGAATTAGTCACGAGAAAGTGGAAACATACGAGAGAGAGACTCTTCAATACCAATTAACACACTATTTATTTATCACACAGATACTGTTTAATTAGCTTAGTACAAAAATATAATAACAATGAACAGTACAGAGATATATTAAGATCCAGACACACTAATATCAGTCCTTCACACACATCATGTCATTATACATATTTCAGTGAGGAACCACATGACGACAGAGACTGTTGCGAGCAATGGAGTTCAATGGTCGAAATAGGACATATGAAACTCTGGATCGATGATGATAATGATGATGATAACGACGACGACACTTACCAGCTAATAAAATCATCACGAAAACAATACCAACAACAAAATGATCTAGACAAGGTAACTGTATGGTGTGAAAAGTGGCGATTGACCATACATAAGCCCAAAATATATAACTTGTACATAGTTGTTTCAATGGTGACAATTTAATACACTCCTGGCCGTTAAAATTGCTACACCATGAAGAAGACGTACTACAGATGCGAAATTTAAGCGACAGGAATAAGATGCTGTGATATACAAATGATTAGCTTTTCAGAGCATTCACACAAGGTTTGCGCTGGTAGGACACCTAGAAGATGTTAGCAGTTAACCAGCGTTGCCTGGTGAAACAGTGTTGTGATGCCTCGTGTAAGGAGGAGAAATGCGTACCATCACTTTTTCGACTTTGATAAAGGTCGGATAGTAGCCTACCATGATTGAGATTTATCACATTGCGACACTGCTGCTCACGTTGGTCGCGATCCAATGACTGTTAAAAGAATGTGGAATCATTGGGTTCAGGAGGGCAATACGGAAGGCCATGCTGGATCCCAGCGGCCACGTATCACTAGCAGTCGAGAAGACTGGCATCTTATCCCCATGGCTGTAACGTATCGTGCACCCACATCTTGATCCCTGAGTCAACAGATTGGGATGTTTGGAAGACAACAACCATCTGCATGAACAGTTCAACAACGTTTGCAGCAGCATTGACTATTAGCTCGGAGACCATGGCTGCAGTTACATTTGACGCTGCATCACAGACAGGAGCACCTATGATGGTGTACACAACGCCGAACCTGGGTGCACGAATGGCAAAACGACATTTTTTCGGATGAATCCAGGTTCTGTTTACAGCATCATGATGGTCGCATTCGTGTTTGCCGACATCGCAGTGAACACACATTGAAAACATGCCTTCGTCATCGCCATACTGGCGTATCACCCAGCGTGATGGTATGGAAGACGGTATGGGGTGCCATTGGTTATACATCTCGGTCACCTCTTGTTCGCATCTACGGCTCTTTGAACAGTGGCCATTACGACCCATGTCCCTACCCTTCATTCAATCCCTGCGAAACCCTACATTTCAGCAGGATAATAATACATGACCACATGTTGCAGGTCCACGGAAAATGTTAGACTGCTGCCCTGGCCAGCACATTCTCCTGATCTCTCACCAATTGGAAACGCCTGGTCAATGGTTGCCGAGCAACTGGCTCGTCACAATATGCCAGTCACTACTCTTGTTGAACTGTGGTATCATGTTGAAGCTACATGAGCATCTGTACCTGTACATACCAACCAAGCTCTGTTTGACTCAATGCCCAGGCGTATCAAGGCCGTTATTACGCCCAGAGGTGGTTGTTCTGGGTACTGATTTCTGAGGATCTACGCACCCAAATTGCTTGAAAATGTAATCACATGTCAGTTCTAGTATGATATATTTGTCCAATGAATACCCATTCATCATCTACATTTATTCTTAGTGTAGCAATTTTAATGGCCAGTGGTGTAGTTAAACAGGAACATACCCAACTACAACTATTGTTTGTTTAATCATTCCTCTATAAACTGTTGCTATGCTAACCAAGCACGCTTCATGCCTATGATTTATGGGACAGGATTTCAAAAAGTGGGTATTGGCAGAGACTCGTGTGGTTTTTCATATTTTTTATGTAACCTAAGGGGGAGGGGGGGTCTGGACCCCCTGAACCCCTCCCTTGTGTACCTTCATGGTTGCAGCTGAGTTGGCTTCAGCCTCCTGTCTCGATGGGCTGTTAAACAGAGATAACAGCCACCTCTTGCTGATGTTACCTGTAGCTGACCTTAGCTTTGCCTTATTTTAACGGTTCATGTTGTCTGAAACTGCGACAAGGTCCTGGAAGTTATACTTTGGGACACTCCAATAGCTGCAACCAACCCCCTCACTGTATGTCTCACTTCCCACCTTCCTATGACTCTCAATGCCACAGATTCGGGCAAATGACACTGTTGTTGCATTGCATTAATACAACTGCTTGTGTAATTCGTTTGGTCAAGGAAACACAAGTCAAAACCAACCCTCTCTGCAGAAACCATCTGTTATTACCACTATCTGGGTTGTCATAATGTTGTTGTCTCCACTCTGTAGAACCAACAAAAAGAAGCCATACCATTTTAGTTCATTCTGCCGATGACAATACTTCAGAACCAACATATCTCAAGTAATCCCATAATTGTTTTGAGCAGTGTGTAATTTGCGAGGCACTTGAGTAACAAGTATTTTGGTCATTCACAGTCGAGATGGGTTCATTTTTGTCTACAGCTGAGAGCCTTGTCAATCAGATGTCAGGTATCAAGTATCTACATTTTGTGCATTCTCTTCCTCCCTGTCTGTCTCCTCCCTCTACTCCTCAACCTACTCCTCTCCCTAGTATATATGAAAACGTACTTATATGTGCTAAGTTTCATGGTGACTGGTCAAATGTGTCAAAGGTACAAGGTACCCTTCACCATGGTAAATTCACTGACTTACAGATTATAAAAATCTCCTTCATGAAAACATACATTTATGTGGTGACTTTTACGTTGACCAGTCAAACAATTTGGCTGTTTGTTCTAATGTACCCTCCACCATGCACTGTACAGTGGCTTCCTAAAGGTAGCTCGTGTATTACTATCTTATCTGCATACAAAATTACATTCAAATCCAGTCACACGTTTCACCATTAAGAGAAACAAACGTATTAACCTATTGTAAGGTACCCACCACCATACACCATATGGTGGCTTACAAAAGGTAACCCATGTATTGATGAAGGGTATAAGCTACCTCTGTTCCAAATTTCAGTCATGTCCGCCCAGTCATTTCAATGTCAAGACTTAAGAAACGAATTAAATAATGTAAAGCACCCTATGCCATGTACCATATGAAGTTAATTTTAGTATGCCTATGAACATTTGCAAGAGTGCAAGCAATGAGTTGACAAGGTTTAATTGCCTTCAGTATGGTATGATATGGCTGTGCATAAAATATGAAAAAAGACAATCAAACAAACATTAATTTTTATGTATTAGATCTGTGTCTTTGTAATATCATCATTATTCATGAACCTGATGTCAGGGGTCAATTTTCCAATAAATATTGCAGTCAAATATTAAGTGTGTCAGACAGTTTCCTGTTAATTTTTGTCATTATCTGAAGTCTGTGCAAATTATATTTTTATTTAAATGTAAATCAGTGCCAGTAATTATTTATTAAATGTAATTCAGGGCAAATAATACTCCATTAAACAGCACATCAGATCAAATACTCTTGCAAAGAACCATTAGGACTGAGAGAAAGAGGTACCCATTTCAGGGGTTCCCTACATGTAGCGCTGGAAGTACACCGAGATGACATGTGGCCGAACTTCCAGCACTTGAAACCCCTCATAGGGGGAGGAACATAGGGTTCCACATAACAACGGTACACCATCACCTTGACCTTTTTGGGCAATGCATCACCCTCAAAGGCCAAGATGAAGGCCTCATGGCAACCCTATTATCCTTTGGCCCACTATGTACACACCGTATGAAATGAACCCCTCTGCATTCAAGATTGGCACGTAACTCATCGTTGGTCTGGAGCAGCAAATCCCAATGGAAAATAACACCCTGGACCATGCTGAAAGGATGACCATTGCCGGGAGTCCTGATGCCCCACAAAGACAAGCATCTACTCCTTGGCTTGCACGAGGAGGATTCAGCTCTGGCACTGTGTTGTCAGGGGGCTACAGCCAAGAGGGTACATGATGACCCCACCAAAACAGATTGGCTTTCTGGTGCTATGTGGACCATTATGATGGAGAGTGCATGGATGTAAGTGCACAGTGGACATGACGTGCATGAAAAGGAGATAGTCTACCCAATGGCTAAATAAATGCTGCAGTCATAAGTCCATCCATAATGGCTGCCAAAGATGCAATTGTATGATAAATATAGGATGCACCACATAAGACGTCCTTCCCCAAGTGGTTTGCTCTTCGGAACAATTTGGATTATGGAGGGTCAAACCCACATAGGGGACCATAGATACATGGCCAAAACGTGTGAAGACTCCTTTTAGTTGCCTCTTACGACAGGCAGGAGTACCGCGGGCCTATTCTTACCCCCGAACCCACAGGGGGCTTGTCACAGGTGAGTAGTGCCTTTGACTGTGCAGGTGATGATGCCTCTATGAGAATGGACCCACTCCGCATTTTGGACATACCTGCAATTTCTCCATACATATCCTCAAGATTCTCTACGAAGAGTAGCGGCTTTGTTTCCTTGAACGATTCCCCATCAGTTTATGTACACATGAGAAATATTGGTGAGTATGGCTAATCCCATTCTCTAGGCCGCCATTCCTCCCATGTGGTAGCTAGGGAAAGGAACGACTGGGAATCATATTGTGCTGCACTGAAGTCAGCCCTGCCTCTCTGAGACAATGGTTGTATGTCCGTCAATGTTTTGAGGTCTTTTCATGGTGTTCCCACAAGCAGCTAGGGATCTAAAGGTCCACCCCAGGCAGAGCCCCACTTGTCTGGGTAAGCCTAATACAACTGAGGCGCAGCAGGTTCCTCAGAGGTTGCTCGCTAGAGACTGTTCAACCTCAACAGCCATGCATCTCCTTGGCACTAAGCACACCACGAGATTGAGGTTTTTTTTTTTTTTTTTTTTTTTTTTTTTTTTTGAGGTCTGTACTGTCCTTGCGACCTGGGCAATTAAGCCAAGATCCCTGGGCTCTGAAACATACAATGTTCCACCGTCGCTCTGAATGATGGTTGTTGAAGCATGCACAGAACTTACGGTGTGGCGGACTGCTGGTGAGACAGTCCACAGCTTAGGACCCCAGGTCGCCAAGCCCCTACTCAGCAAATTAATGCTGAGCCCTTGAGGGGAGCTGCTTTCATGGGTGGGGTTGGATAACCTGTTCCAGGACTGCAATAGGAACTGCTGGGTCAGTGTGTCTCTTTTCTGGGCATAATGACGGAAAACCAAAGCCTTGATGAAGGATGTTGTTTAGCTGTTCACATTTAGGCTACTGGGTGACAAGAGGGAAGATTTATATAATAGAAATCAATTAACTTACCCAAAGAACAGGATCGAAAATTATAGAGGGACACTTTCCCGGTGGGATAAACAAAAATAGAAAAGAGATGACTTACCAAAAGGACCGACTCGTCAATAGAAACAAATAAAATCACACACAAACACACATACAAGCTTCCGCAGCCTAGCTGCTTCGTCAGGCAGAAGGGAAGGAGAGGGAAAAGGAAATAATGAGGGTTTTAAGGGAGTGGGTAAGGAGTCATTCCAATCCCGGGACAGGAAAGACTTACCTTGGGGGGAAAAAAGGAGGGTAAACAAATACACACACACCCACACATTTACACAGACACAAGTACACTTAGGCAGACATGTTAGGCTCATAAACAAGTTGTGTTGATCAGCTAATTGTGTTATTTCGACTATTACATTAATTATCAATATTGAATTCTTTGTATATATTGACTGACTTGAGATTTGGAGTATATTTTGTGAATGGCCATGACATTTGATAGTTCAATATATGTTAGGAACATGTATGATGTAATCATTAACAAATTAATTGATATTTAACACGCACTTTGTTGTTAACAGAAAGATCGGAAATTTCGTCTTAAAAATACATGTGCCATCTAAAATTATTGTATGGATAGTTTTTATTTTATATTGTGATCATTTTTGTATACATGAAATGTTTTACTGTTGTGTTTATTAATTGTAAATTACTATATTCAATTGTTATGAACAATGCTTAATGTAACGTCATTATTGTCGATGTTATATATTTGCCTCACCGCCTTGCGTGGGGGAGTTAGAGTTTTGTTGTTTGTCAAGTGCACTGTTGTTTTTAAATGGAAGTACTGTCGGCTCAGTTCCCTTGCATGGTTTGAAGTTATGTTTTGGTGGAGAGGAAGTTTGATTTAAATTAAAGAAGTAGTGAAAAATTGTATATATCGAGTATTTATTTCTACCTCGACACCCCAGGAGAATAATGTTGCAGCGAGCAGAACCCCCATACATCCGAATGTTTAAAAGCTGAGTATCGGTAGAATGAAACAGTAATTACTCAAGAATATATTAAAACGTTTTACAGTTTTGCATAATGTATCTTTGGCAGGTCAAGGTAGTGACATAAAAGCAAAAGCATTTTAATCTGATATTTTAGATGATATACAAAAACAAGAGCTTCTTGACATTTTGGTAACATTTAAATCAGTATTTTGTGACTCTGCAGTACTCCTGAGTATTTTGCTTATGGTTTGTTCTTATGCTTGATGTTTATGCATGTAGGTCACAAGCAACTTATCTGTACATATTACAGAAAGATACTTCTGTCTCTAAAGAGAAGAGATCCCCCTGGTAAATCTTAAGGTACTTTTTTCTACATTTTGTAATTTGATAGTGGGTATAAACCAAAGGTGGGTTTATATTTATTTTTATGGGGAGGTGTACTTACAGGTTCGTTGTATTTTGTTTTATCTAGTGATCTTGCCCAGAGGCAACTTGGAGTGCAGGTATTACACAACCACAGACCCACAGACCTCATTGAGAATAGAAATATAATGGGAAGGTTAATTAGTATGTAAATACAGATGAATCATATGTTTCGTCAAGTATAAGTATTGGGAAACTTCATTCGTTTATGCGCTGTACCCTCGTTTCGGGTTGGGGAATATAGAGAGAGCAATAGAGTTGCGAGTGCACGCTCGTGAAAATAATGAAGGATTAAATAGCTTGAGTCTGGGATGATGGTGATAGTATTTTTTTTCCTCTCTCTTCAATAAAATAGAAAAGAATATAGTAGGAACAGAGTTAAGTTGCTCTGAGAAGACAGAGTTTGAGGTGTTTTGGTTGGTGGTTGTTTGGAGAGGCAGATCTAGAAAGTGACTGCTTTCTCTGGTTAGGCACCGTGGGAGTGGACATAACTTATTGTAGGAGAGTACTGTCAAGATTAAGCTAGCAGGCACAGGGGGGAGGGGGGGGGAGGCAAAATACAATTTGCTACTTCCACACTTTTTTGTATTGACTTAGTCAACAGAGCTCAGCCTGTTTCCTGTCATATTTTTTGACACCAAAAGTATTATGTTAGTAATTGAGTTTCTTGAGTCTGAGGAGAGGAATATGTAGTGCAATATGTTTATCTATGATAGCTCAAGAAAGATCAATACGATTCCTTTATTTATTTATTTTATTTCCCCTTATTTATATTTCTTTATGTATATTCCGAGTTAAGAACTATTACTGGCTCCATAACCTCATGTCTGTACAGGTTACTGAATGTCAGAAGACTGATATTATATGTGAGAACACAGTGATGGAACAACTTCTCTTTGCTGCATCATGAATAAGCAAGAAATTAGTATTTCATGAAAAGAAGAAAAACAAAATGATTGACATTGTTAATATAAACTAAAACAGTGCAGGCATATATTATGTCATCCTTTGATCAAATGTAATATGTTTGTGGTTACAATAAACCTCAAAGTTACTGCAAGTGTAAAGAAAGTTTTTATTCAGTAGTTCAAAAACAGACAAGTTATTTCACAAAAGTCGGGATGATGAAACAGAATCTGCAAACAATATTAAGTCATCAAGATTTGACATTATCTGTTATAAGGGGGTACTGAGTAGCAGGACCTCTTGTTCACCAAGGACTACGAGTTTATATTTCAGTCTATCCTTGCAAAACAAAGTGTGAACTTCAGGGAGCTTTCAGGGATTAAACACTGTCTGTGGCTGTCAAAAGAAGCTGCAGATCCCAGGAAACATTTCAGTACATAAACATACGTTAATAGTTTCAGTGCGACTCTGGATATATTGAGAAATTACTTTTGACAAGCTAGATTGTAAAATCGCAAACCTTTATTTTCGTAAATCTTTCCTCCTCGATGTAAATTTCATACTAAATTTCAATCTAATTATTTTTGTACCATTGTATAAGACAACCTTGGATTTTGGAGCCTTTCTTTTTTTTATTCAGCCACTGTCTTATCTGCGGAAATAAACTGTACATATCAATGTTAAGAAAAGCACTATAGATTCCCTAGAATGAATGGCAGTGATCAAAGAAATGTCTCATGTGACCATCTTAATGACCAAATGAGATTCTTTTTTATACAAGTAATTGATCTTTTAACCTGGAAAATCAACTTTTTGTGAGCTAAAGTATTATTTAATATAAAAAATAGACATTTATGAAAACAGATACTTCTGACATTTCACAGATCTGGTCTGTGTACATAATATACAGAAATGGATACACAAAATAAGACTACATCAAAGTTTTAAAAATTATGAAGCGGAAATTTTTCCAATCTGTAGTGTATAAGATTAAATTACAAATAATGCCACCCATACACAATACTAAAGGAAATAATATATAATCTGTAAAATGAATGAATGACTGAATGAAAGAACAATACAATTAAAGCTTCAGACACTTCAGAGAAACGTTCTACAGTAAAAACTTATGCAAACAAACATAAAAAAGAACAATCAAGTGTAAGTATAAGTATATAACAACTTACATATGTTGTAATGGTAAGTTTTCTTTTGTATCAGCCATACTTTGGTTCATTCTAAAATATACATTTCATACAAAATAAGATTTTCGTTGTGCTAAGCATACAATATCAGTTTCACTGATGAAATATACATTTGACAATTTACAATATGGAACACATTGTTTATAATATAACACTGACAAGAGTGGCAAAAATAAATCTGCTTATTCTTATAAATAATTCACAAAATATATCACAGTTATAACAGACACTATATCATCTCCTGAATGTAACACTTCAAATCTAAATTTCATATATATATAAAAAGCTTCCTAAGAAGCAATAAATATTATTTACATGGCAATGGCTACATATTTGGTACTCAGTTACATACTGAGTAACGTCCAACAAGGTACACATGACATTCATCACACACTCGCACAGGCTTTGCACACGAAGGTAACATCATCGTATTATCCGAACACTTGTTACAGAAAATTTCTCCACAATTACGGCAGTGGTGCTGTTGAAATAAACAAAAATTTCAGTTACACAGAAGAAGAAAAAAAAAAAAAAAATACAGAAAATACTTTGACAGTTGAATCTCTGTGACTGCATAATTACCAACATGCAATGCATTTATTCATATCAAAATTTATGATCAACATTTATTAAAAATGTCAGAAATCTATTAACTACTTGAAAAAAGAGTAACAATAGAGTAACAGGACAGTTTACAACTCACCGCAAAGATGTAATGATGAGCCGCGACAGGCACATAAAAGAGACACACTCGTACAACACTTTAAGCTATCAGCCATGGCCTTCTTCAGAAATAGGAACATTCACGCAATCATACAGGCACACAACACACTTCGAAGTGTGGCAATTGGAGATGATTAATGTGTGCCGGTGTGATTGCGGGAATGTGCCTATTTCTGTAGAAGGCCATGGCCGATAGCACAAAGTATTGTATGTGTTTGTCTGTTTTATGTGCCTATCACTGTTCATCATCACTTCTTTGTGGAGAGTTGTAAACTGTCCTATTACTATACTGTTAATTCCAACCTGGACCTTTCATTATTGAAAAAAAGAGTAATAACTTTAAACAAAGTTATTACTCAAAACACACACACACACACCTGTGTCTCTCTCTGTACCTACTAAGAACTGCAGCACCAGAATTGCACTGCTTATTGACTTTATACACATACGCACTATAGGTGGCTACCTTAAAGATTACAGTTGTATATGCTTGATATTTTTTAAAGCAAGGGGTGGCCTAAATTGTTATTTGTTGAGAAATATTTATGGTAAGATCTCATTTTCAATATTTTATTTCAGATACCAGTTTTTACAAATTTAATTGTCTTCTTCAGAGCTCTACGTTTCAAACACGCAGCACCTCTCAATATATTATGACTGCACAGTTGAGTGGTATCGTGATATGATTTATAAGAATTTGTTTCTGCTTATCATTTATGATATCTACAAATAACATGAACTAGATGTGTTGTAATTTAAAAATGTATGCCACAACTTGTTGCTTTTAAAATACATCACATCTTGTCCTCACTTATTCACATGTTTTGATAAATAAGAAATTGGAAGCAGTGGCGAAGAAGAGGTGGTTTGATCGGTGTATCAATTACACAAGGAAGATCGACCAAGAGGTAGGTGTAGCTAATGCATGGTGTGGTGGCCTTTGAACAGAAAAATCAGTGGTTTCAGGAAATATACAGGAGAAGAGAAAGTCTGCTTTTAGTAGTAGAATAAAATATCTGTAGCTCAGTTGTTTCAGTAAGAACTAGAAAATAGATGTTTTCAGGACAAAACGTTTTTCAAGTGATAGAGGAAAGTAAGTTCATTGTGCAAACATTTTTAAACAAAAGATTACATTTTAATATTGGCAAAGGGTGTATACACAGACAAGGGGAAAAAAGAGTCTCATAATTCTCCAGTTAAAATAACACTACCTCCTGGGAAAAAATACACTTTTCTCGAGTAGGCCCTACACTTTTTCGATGTTTAGTGATAATATACTTTCCTTTACAGTTGTTGAACTTATCTTTTGAAAGGTAAAAGTTTTATAGTCCAATGTAGAATTTCCTGAAGTTACAATGTTGGTGATGAACTGCGATCCACGAGCAGACAGCCAATGAGAGTATTTCTCACTTCTTGTTTTGGTAAATGAAGTTAGAGTGTGTGCATGTGTATTACTTCCCTCTTTCAAAAAAAAAAAAAAAAAAAAAAAAAAAAAAAAAAAAAAAAAAAAAAAAAAAAAAAAAAAAAATTGTAAATTTTTTATGAAAGTGTAAAATGAAGGTTAAAACTGTGTGTGAACCTTCTGGAATATTATGCATACTTATTTATTGTTGCATGAATCAAATACATGAATATGTACAAGAGGTGTTCAAATGACACGGTACAAAACAACATAGTGAGTATAACTGAAGTCTCTATTCTAAAGTAATCATCAGAGGCAGCCTGAACACAACCATCTCACTTTTTAATAAGCTGAAAGATTCCTCATTCTGTGAGTTCTTGTGGTTGTGACAAGATCCAGTCCTCTACTGTGAACTTCAGTACATTGCCCAAGTTGAAGCACTTCCCTTTGAGATGGTTTTTAATGGACCAAATAGACTGAAGACACCTAGATGTCAGGACTGCAGGGTGGGGATGCTCAAGCTGGTTCCACTTGAACGTGTTCAGCACACTTTGTGGGTCCTGGGAGATGTGGACATGAGTTACCATGGAGCAGAATCACTCCCTCCTTTAGCAGCCCATGCCGTTTACTCTTCATGGATTTGTATAAGCTGCAGTGTGTCTCTCAGTATGCTTCATAGTTAATAGTTTTTCTGTGCTTGAGGAATTTGACAAGTATCAGATCTCTGATGTTGAGAATGGTGGTGAGCATTACCTGAGGACACAGCCTCGAATTTTTTAAGGGGGAGGTGAAAATGAATGCTTCAGGTCCCTACATTATGTCACTACATTATCACACAGCAGCATATTCAAATTTCAACCAGTTTGGTTGTAAGACATTTCATATCTTTTCATTTGAACACCCCTCATAGAAGTCAATAAAAATTTTAGCTGGCCTACATAAAAAGCAGCACAGCTTGCTGTAAGTGAAAAAAAAGAGGTCAGTTGAAAACAGCTCCTGTTGGAGAATGGAGTAGGCAAATGTTTTAGCATGACTTAAAGCAGAGGTTAAATAGCAGAGAGAGAGAGAGAGAGAGAGAGAGAGAGAGAGAGAGAGAGAGAGAGAGAGAGAGAGAGAGAGAGAGAGAGAGCTGGTGGGAGAAGAGGGGACAACAGGAGGTACACACATGACTGTGGCAGTGAGTGGGGTTTGGTGATTCTGAAAACTTCGGTACGCAGAAAGACTCTGTAAAAGGATTTTGAATATTCTGTATTAAAAGAGCATCAGTATGTTTGAATGGCAAAATGTTTGATGAGGAAGCCAGAATGAGGATCAAGCTAGTACCTAGTTTGACACTTGTCTGTCAATTTTGTACTGCAACAAGAGTATATTTCAGCTGTATTATACCTGAATCAGTACGAAAATACATCAGGATAATATATGACTTCAAAATCCAGTTACTAGTATAAGCAAGTAAACCATGAACTGTGATGAGGTGGTTTTTTTTTTTTTTTTTTAGCTTGCAAATATAAACACGAAATTACTGGATTCTGTTATATACAGACCTTACGACGCTTTATACTGAATTCCCGAGAGCAGGCACGACAGCAGGTTGCTTCTTTGTCTGGGGCCCAGGTTGCATCAGGTGCACGCCCCAGACCTGCTCCTACTGCTGCTTCTTCACGCAATTCATCAAGCTGGAGCTTAGCACGCCGTAGTTCTCCTCCGATTTCTTCCAAAGCAAGCTCATGTTCACGACACTGTTCCTGAAGTGCATAATGCTCTTGTTGCAGACACATATGTTTCTGCAACAATTGACGTACCATAATTATCATTTCAATATTTATTGACAACTTCATAAAATTCCAGCTACTATAAAATCAAAATGAAATTAAATGCAATTATTATCAATGTTGACAAGTAATATATTCAATATAATGACAAAACATGAGTTAAGATACAAATATTAACAGTTTTGAGTAATTTCCTCAACAAATGATAGAAAATATAAATGTGCGTCAAATAATTAGCATAACATACAGAAGTGGAAAGTGTCTTATCTCGTCTCCAATAATGTGTGCTGAATAGGCTTAGTGCACGAAACTCCCACTGTGGAGTGCTCGAATCGTTTTGCGCATCGTCGTGTTTATATTTGTAGACACTATATTGTGTGCTTCACTGTTGTTTTGTGGATGTTTTGGGTTTTATATGAAGAATGGTGCAATGGTTCAGATTGTTAGTGGTATTTGATATTAAAGACTTGAGTATCAAGCAACTATTTCGATTAAAATTAATAGCTTTGAGTGCATTCTCCTCAACTGACGTGATGGTGCTTTCCTGTTTCTCCCCACCCATCCCTTCTTTGCAAGTCAGGATATAGAAATTGCAAGGAGATAAGATGCATTTTCAAGTCATCAAAATATTTAGTAAATTTTAACAAATGGAACAAGAACAAGGAGGCAGCAAGAAACTGTTAGATTTGTTATATTCACTTTGCTGAAAATTTAATATTAAAAAATGACCAATTTATTACTGATAAAAAGGAAGTAGAATTATTCAGAATAA
This sequence comes from Locusta migratoria, assembly GCA_026315105.1. Classification (NCBI taxonomy): domain Eukaryota; kingdom Metazoa; phylum Arthropoda; class Insecta; order Orthoptera; family Acrididae; genus Locusta; species Locusta migratoria. Next base: position 436,430,892 of record CM048747.1, read on the forward strand.
ATTGGCACTTTCAGTTCCTCGCATTTTTCCGAAATTGCCCCAGTATATGTTTACCGCATTAAAGCCAAGAAAATTTCCTTCAAAAAGGAAAGTTGCTCACAAAATTGTGAATAAAACACCCACCAAATGTTAAAAAAATTTTGACAGTGTTACCACTTCTCATTTAAGCAGAACCCAGTTGTTTTGTAGGTCTAAATCTTTTGATCCACTTGAAGGAATGGAATTGAAAGCACATATAAAGAAGTTAAAAATTAACCTGGCCAGGGCAAACAGTACACTCAAGTCAGAAAATACTAGAGAAATTGTGCTGCTGTATGCACACTCCATTACAGTCACTTCTGGGCAAGCAACATAAATGTGTCTTGTGAGATAAGAGTGTCAATGCATTCTTGTTTGACTTCTGGACAAGAAAATCTATCCTGACTCCAAGGTTCGAAAGTAGTAATTGAAAACACAACTTGTGAGAGGATTGAAGACTGACATTGTTCTGCAGACACATACTGCAGTTACAGAACTGGAAGCTTTTCAATCTACAGTAGAACCTCATTTTTTCGCTTTTCAGGGGGCTTCAATGAAATGGTGTAAAATGCAGGAAAATGTAAAATGCAGGAAATAATGTTTTAAATGTTCAAATATGCTTACTGGCTCAGCCTTGCATTTTCGTAGTTTATGTGTGATATATGTACATAATAGACATCTAAATACTCGCCAGGGAGTTGATTATACAATAAAGGTTATCCAAATTTTTACTATTTTAAGCGCCAGGCAAAACTGGTAATTTTATGGGAAGTAGAAAATTTTTACGTAATTTCATTCATTATAATCAAGGACGCCACTGCTGGGCTATAACATCTTCAAAATTACCTGAACCGCTTCAATACATAGCGTTTGGACGCCGCTGCCTGGCTATGTAACACATCTTCAAAATTACTGCCTTTTACTGAAATTAATTATTTACATAGTAAAACTCCTACAGTTCCGTTCTTTTTGTGTTTTTTGATGTTTCACACAACAATATTAGAGAATTTATTCGCGTTCTCGAGTACAAACATATGAATAAGTATTTTTGTGATGTTTGCATAGGATCGGCATCTCTCACTATTATCGCTTTTCTGAGGTTGTGGGTATTATGATACCCAACTTTGATAGATAAAGTTCTTTATTAATCAGAAATATGTATCACAAACACAACGCAACTATTTATTCTCACTTCAACAAAGCAACTGGTTCTGATTGATTGAGTACACGCCAGTCACTCTGGCAAAGAAGCTAGTGGAAAGACGAACTACACCGCCACAAATCAGCATTATTCTCTCGTTAACAAACCGTTCTGTTTGACTGAGTACATGCCAGGCACTCTGCCAAAGAAGCTGGTGAAAAAACTACATTGCCACAAATCGGCGCGGCTTTAAGTCAACAACAAAACGCGAAATATACGTTTGAATAAATGCAAAGTGTCAAGAAACTCGAATGTGAATAATTTTTAAGCGCTATACTTTAAGGGGAAAGCCATGCTAGTGTCAATTTATGTACATTACGTCATTTTTCTTCACGAACATGCTTTCAAAAAGTGTAAAACGCGGGAAAAGCGTAAATATGTTAATGCAAAACCGAGGGCGAATTAACATTGTATACATAGGAAATTTGACGGGACCGACAAAAAATGGTGTAAATGGTGGGAAAATGTAAAAATGGAGAATGTAAAAACGAGGTTTTACTGTAGTTCATTTGAAGCATTACTTAAAGTACCGTATATACTCGAATAATCCACAGATGTTTTTTCCTGAATTTAATGATGAAAAGCTGGGGTGTGCAGATTATTTGAAACATTGTTGGTACTGCTCCGCCTCTAACAGTACATCCCATTATACTATTGCATTGTTGCGGCCTCAGTCGGTGACGCATCATTAGTACGTTATGAGTGAAGTATTAACGTCTTCAAACTTGCTAATTAATGCTACAAGTTCTCGTTATCGCTCGTACACCGCTAAAGAAAAACTGAAAATTATTGAAGAAGCCGAGAATATTGGAAACTGTGCAGCAGGAAGAAAGTACGACGTGAGTGAGTTCTATTCGCGACTGACGAAAAAATAAAACACAGCTTCAGGAAACTAATAGTAATCGCCGAGTATCTCGCGGCCAAAAAGCTAAGCATCCGGACCTCGAAAAAAGGCTCTGCGATTATGTAGATGAGAAGCGACAATACGGATACGCGGTGACGAGTGAGATGTGCCAACTTAAAGCATTGTCTTTAGCCAAAGAACTAGACATTACCAGTTTCAAAGCTAGCCGGGACTGGCTATCGAGATTTTTCAACCGAAATGGTTTAGGATTCCGGAGGAAAACTACTATCGCTCAGCGGCTTCCAGGTGATTAAAAGGAAAAAATAGTGAATTTTCATCGTTATGTGATAAATCTGCGCTGTAAACAGTCCTATATATTATCGCAAATTGGTAATGCGGATCAAACACCAGTCTATTTTGAGATGCCGCTCGACAACACAATGAATAGGAAAGGAGAATCCAGCATAAAGATACGAAGTGGTGGCAGTGAGAAACAAAGATGTACAGTGATGATGTGTGTAACTGGTGATGGACGAAAGCTACCACCTTACGTGATATTTAAAAGGAAAACTATTCCGAAAATATCAGTAAAAGGCGTATTAGTGAGAGTGAATCCGAAAGGGTGGACGGACAATGAACTTATAATTTACTGGGTGACACGTGTTTGGCAACGTCGTCCTGGTGCGTTACTGAATTTACGCAACATGTTGGTCCTGGACAGCTTCCGCGGACATACAACTAAGGAAGTGCGGGACAAATTACAAAAAGGGAAAACTAACTTGGTCATTATCCCTGGAGTCCTAACATCCATCCTACAACCACTAGATATGTGTATAAATCGGCCATTCAAAGCTGCACTTAAACAGCAATATATGCAATGGATGGCTGATGAAAACCATAAGTTCACACCTAGTGGAAAAATGAAACAGCCGAATTTGTCCCAGATTTGTGAATGGGTGAAAAGTGCATGGGATGCCATTCCGCAACCACTGGTGGAAAAATCCTTCAAAAAATGTGGAATCACAAATTCACTGGATGGCACAGAGGACGATGCTCTATGGGAAGATGGTGAAGACAACAATGATTCTCCCGCTAGTGATGATGATGAAAGTGATGAATAGAGTGGTAAGGGAGGAAACATATTGACTAAAATATTTTATTGCACACATTAACAAATTCTTAAACAAGATAATTCTCATTTCATTTTTTTCGATTGTAGATACGCGTAGAGTCCCGGCTGGCGGGGATAATGTTCCCCAGCCGCCCGCCCGTCTAATGGGCCAGCCGGCCAACTGCACGCCGCTGGCCGCCCGCCCGCCGGTTGGCAAGCTGCACGCCGCACAATCGGTTGCATTTTAACGATGTATCAACCTGTGGAGCAGCGTTGCTTCAAACCAGTAGTTATTATGCATACTTTGGAACGCATTATAATGTTGCAACAATTTTTAATATTTGTAAATAAAACAAATTAAAGCGAAAAAAATTTTTTCCATCAAAATTGGGGTGTGAGGATTATTTGAGGACGCGGATTATTCGAGTATATACGGTAAGTTATTAATGTGTGATATTTTGTAGTAAATTTCAAAATCATTATGTAGTTGGTCAGTTGTTGGATGCGGTAATAACAAATATTGGTGTTGTCATTTTATTCCGTTTCTTGCATCTTTAATACATTGACACTCCAAAAATTAATTACTGTGTATGAAGTCATGCAGTTTAAGAACTGACACGTTCTCCTGTTTCAATACTAGAACAGTAAATAAAAAAAGAAACCCAATTTTCAGTATTGAGTATAGATTTCAATAATCTAGTTTAAGGACGTTTCCACAACATATATCAGAAACACAACTTTGTAACATGAAAAATACAGGTACAAATGAGAAAGTGTGCATTCACCGCATGGGAAAGCAGCGCGTAAATCTGAACTGGAGCTGTCAAGTGTCGAAATGTGTACTGTACTAGTGAGCACCCTTTGTACCTTCTACTTGTTATGTGTTTAGATTGAAATGAAAGATCTCATTCATAGGAAGTCCTACAAAAGAAGAAACAAACTGCTATATCATGAGGACAAGATGAACTATTTTGTAAGTTTTGTTTAATGCTTACTTTTTAGACATGCCTTGAAGATGACATTTGAACACAGCTTTTCAGTGAGTAAGAAATGGTACAGAAATTTTAATATGCATAATCTTAAAAAAAGAAAATGACTTTTTCCTATCAAATACAAGGTCTTTTCAAATGATTCTGGAACTTTGTCCATAAAATTTTTCCACGTGTACTGTTTACTTATTGTGCATGGTCACCTTCAAAATATCCTCCACAATTGATTCTCTACTGCCAATGCCATTTTCCCTTATGGAATCAATATTGGTATGCCTTTAGATAGATCATGTGAAGCATCATCCACGAATTTTCTTTTACGTTGTCCTTGTTTCAAAAATGTTTGTTAAGCTTATGGGACTTAAGTACGGGGTCATCAGTCCCTAAACTTACAAACTACTTATGAACTACCTTATTACTAAAGACGGCACAAATATCCATGCCCGAGGGGGATTCGAACCCCCGACCATAGTGGCCGTGCAGACCGTGACTGAAGCGCCTCAGTCTCCTCGGCCACCGCGGCTGGCTCCTTGTTTCAAATCATCATCCTTTCAATTGGGTTTTCAATGGTGAAGATTTAAAGGAATCCACAAGAGCCAGGCCTTGAGAGAATGAAGGATGATGCAGCACATCTTCAGTGAAGCAATGGTAATTCTGATTTTGACTCTTGAGCTATGGGACGTGAGCTATGGGACAAACTTGATGGCAACATGATGCATTCCAATATGTTGTGTCAGTGGTTCATGACATAACCAAACTGAAATTTTACATTCTTCTGCTGTCTATCAGTCAGTCAGTCTTTTACTGCCAAGCACAATTTCATTGACACTCTCAACATGAGTCTAGTCAGAAGACATTGAAAGGCATCATGAATGTGTGTTATCTTTAACTTTCACATGACCATTTTAAAACCTAGTGAACTGTTTGTTGCACAAAATATGGCTTAAGCAATCACCATAGGCTTCCTACATCATTTAGTATGTCTGTAGGTTTTCTTGAGTTTCACACAAAACATTTAAAGCTACCAGTTGCTCCTCTCAAAATTCACAAACTGTGTAACAATATTCTAATCAATACAGCACTTAACAATAACTTTTAACAATGGAAAATCCAATAGGAATGTCAATAATGGATGATAGGTAACAACTCACTGTAAAGAGGCTCACTGAGGTGCTGACAGACAGATATAGCTACAAAAATACACATCTATTTTCGTGCCTGTCAGCAGCTCAGAGAGCCTCTTTACAGTGAGTTGTTACGTATCCTCCATTATTGACTTAACAATAACTAACAGACATACAATAATGCAACTTCTGGCAGCTACACATTCAACACATGCAAGTGCAGGTGTGTCAACTGCATTCCTGGTGCAAAATTACGAATGTTCTGAAATTTTTTGAACTGACTACATATTGTTATGACTTGAACTGAACAAAATGTATTGCGCATGACCATTACTGCTTTTATTAAATTTTAGTAATTGAGATTCTTATTTCATTTCAGTAGACGAATGAAATGGTAAGACACTTAATTCATTTTCAAATATCTGTCATTCTCTATAGGTTATGGCCATGGGAGAATATTGAGGTAATATTTAATGTCTCTTGGTAAATATACAGGTTTCTCTACTTATCATACAAGAGACAATTAATTCTTCAGTCAAAGATGTTTTCAGACACAGATCATTGCATAAAGTTTAATGAAAATTCTCCATCTCTTGTCAGTCACCAAAGTTGACAATGCCCCATATGTGGGAAGGAATGGATCCACATCTGAATTTCAATCCAGCATACAGTTTTTAACTTATCACATGCAATCAGTAGGGTAAGATTAAAATCGAATAATACTAGTTGTCATGCAACTAACAAAGATTTTCAGTCCTTAAATCTAGATAAAGAGTTTATTTGTCAATTTTCTTTTGAATTAGTAGGGGTCCTCAATTTCTAGCTTTATAACTACAATTTTTTGTGAAATCTTTGCTCCTGAAATATACAGCAGAAACAAAAAAAAAATTGGAAGAGACATCCACAGTTAAAACTGTTCATGATGAATAAAAATAGTCCAATGCAGCTGTTTTTCTACTTTATTAAAAACATCATGGCCAGTTTCTTGACCTTAAGTCACATCACCAGATTAAGATAATTAAAATATTAACCAAGGGGGCGCATATCCCTGGTTCCTAAAATTTATCCCAATTAAAAAACATTGTGGTAAGGATCACCTCCCTCAAACAAGCATCAACATTGCCTGGGTCATAGAGGAACTGGGAAGTGGCATGGCTAGAGTTTGCCTGATGATGTGACTTCAGGTCACAAAACTGGTCATGTTCTTTTTAATTATGTAGAAAAACAACTGCAGTGGACCTGTTTTATTCATCATAGAACAGAAACAAGGTTCAATGTCCTATCAAAGTAGATTTAGCTGAATGAATTGCTTATAACCAAAAGCTTTCTCTCTTTTCCTATTGCCCACTGAGGCACAAAATTTTAGAAATTTGAAGATAACTTACTTCTACTCAACGGTTACACCCAAATTGGTGAGACCCATCTCATAACCTCCTCTGTAACCCTATTTTGTCTTCAGTATTCTGTCAATTGATTTGATGGGTGAGCTCACTGAATGGTAGCCCCACACTTGAAATGGCTAGTTGACAACAAGCAGATATGGTATTCACATTGTTTTTCAGAAAGTATGTTTACAGTGCACAGCTTAGTTTCAGGTGGAATGGCATTCCTGCACCTCCCAGACTTTTTTAAAATAATGAACGAGAGAGAGTTTAAATATGTTGCATATTTGCATAATTATCTATACTCCGTTCCCTGTCTCTTTGGTCTGGTGTGGTTTCGTTTGGTTTGAGGTAAAAGCATTTGAAGTCTGGAAAGTTGATTATATTGTTAATGTTCAATCCTTTCATCATGTACTGCAACCTGAGGTAGATCACTATACAAATATCAGCAAGTCATTCTTGTATTTCACACCCGTTTGTTAACTTCATAATACAAGGAAGCTGTGGGTAAGGTATATTTTCCTGTATACATGAAAGTAGTAGTTATTATTGTGCCTTTTATTTATTGAATGATTAGTTTTTGATATAACAGTAATTCAAAATTAATTATTTTAATGTATTATAGTGCACACAATTGTATGGTATGAAAACAGTGACATATAATTCCATAACAATTAAAACTTATGAGAGTTACAGAAGAAAAGTAATATCTTTCTGAGAGCTTTAATAACTATTAAATAAAAGAAAAATGTCTAATTTTCATCATTGTGGGCTCCACCTGGAAGTGCTTTTAGACATGATGATGATTTCGTATGGGATTTTTGCCTGTTAGACTTCATCTGGAATTGTGTTCGGCCTGCCTGGTTCGAGTCTTAGGGTGACACCACTTAGGCAACTTGTGTGTCTGTGATGGTGAAATGATGATGAGGATGCCACAACAGCCAGTTCAAAAGTGGAGAAAATCTGTGACTGGGCTGGGAATCGAACCCGGGCCTCTGCCTGGCAAATCACCACACTTGACATAATTATTTAATGAACTTGCAGTATAATACACACTGAATTAGTTCCTTATTTCATTCCCCACATCTTTCTGTGATACAACTTAATAACTTGTATTTCATAAAGGTTTATTTCCTTTTAGAGATAATCGTCGTCCTTTTCTTCTCTTGTACATCAGCAACGGATTTTCTTAAAGCCCACTCCCTATCCCTTTTTTTTTTCTATTTTTCTCAGACGCTTTGATGCAACAATGTTCAGCATTCATATTGACAGCACATTGACGCTCGCTCTAACACCAATAGTGCACTATTTTTCCTCTTTGGCACTCGCACTAAAACTAATATTGCACTAATCTCCTAGACACATGTGTCCAATATTCTTTGATAAAGAATCTTAGCTACAGGGCAAGAAACTTCAAAACCTACTTTAACCACGACATAAATGATTCCACTTCAAAGTTGATGGTAGGGGCACATTTGCATGAAGGGCTGCATCATAACAATTAGTAAGCAGGTACTACGTTTTGAAACCAAAGGTTTAAGTTTTAAAAGAGATTGCGATTTACTGTACTTTAAACAAATCCCCCAATTCCATTCTAGATGTGTAGTCATACCTGCAACACGAAAATCTTTCAGCAAAGTCTGACCTTGTTTTGTTTCTGATGAAGCAAATGCCACACCAGTGAGCAGTAGGTACTGCCTCAACCATTGTCACTCTACCAGTTTCTGCTAATGGCACATTAAGTCTCTTGTTGATTATTAGTCTTACACTGAAATTTGAGACATTACTGGTCTTTTCTAGTATTGATCATTTTAATCATGAGCTACTGCTTGTAGCATAACTTTATGTGAATGCTGGGGAATGGCTTTAAGGCAGTTTCTGTTCTGATATGAGTTTCAGAGAGAATCTTGTGAGTATACTTCCAGTAGGTACTCTCATACGAGATACTAAATTTTCAAAAATAATTTAGTCTTCACACAATTATAACAAAATTTTCCATGATTCATGATTGTTAAGGAAAATTTTGAAAGGTCCAATATTATTATTATTATTATTATTATTATTATTATTATTATTATTTTTTGCAATGACTTAATGACAGCATATTTCAATCTAGACTAGATAGATAGATAGATTATTTATTTGTTCCGTAGATCCAAATTGAGGGGATCCTCGTGGATGTGGAACATGTCAAGAAACAAAATTTACAAGTTGAATAACAAATAATACTAATAATATAAATACATACACTTATAATATAAATACAGATACATAATTTTTTAAGGGTTTTTTTTGTGATAATATAATAATACTAATATATAGTATGAGTGCATGCATCATTTGGTACAATTTAGAAATTCACTAATGGAGTAGAAGGAGTTGGCCACTAGAAAGTCTTTTAGGTTCCTCTTAAACTGATCTTTATTTGTAGCTACATTTTTTATACTTGATGGTAAATTATTGAAAATGTGTGTTCCTGAGTAGTGGACCCCTTTTTGAACTAAAGTAAGTGCTTTTAAATCCTTGTGTAGATCATTTTTATTTCTAGTATTGTATGTATGAACTGAGCTGTTTGTTGGGAAAAGGGATATATTATTTATGACAAATTTCATTAAGGAATAAATATACTGAGAGGCAGTAGTTAATATACCCAGTTCTTTGAAGAGGCTTCTACAAGACGTCCGTGAATTTACTCCACAAATAATACGTATTACACGTTTTTGGACTCTGAAGACTTTTGACTGACTTGAAGAGTTACCCCAAAATATTATACCATATGACATTAAGGAATGAAAGTAAGCAAAGTATGCAAGCTTTGTTATTTTTATGTCTCCTAAGTCTGATAACACTCGTATTGAAAATACAGATTTGTTGAGTCGTTTCTGCAGTTCTGTGGTGTGCTCCTCCCAACTAAATTTATTATCAAGCTGTAATCCCAGGAATTTAATTCTGTCAACCTCTTCTATCTGCTCTTCTTCATATTTAATGCATATGCTGTCAGGAAATCTCTTACATGTTCTGAACTGCATGTAGTGCGTCTTTTCAAAGTTTAATGACAATGAGTTGGCTTTAAACCATTTATTAATGTTCATGAAAATATCATTAGCAGACTTTTCTATCACTATACTTGACGTACTCTTTATTGCAATACTTGTATCATCTGCAAACAAAACGAACTCTGCTTCTGGTAGTGTAACTGATGAGAGATCATTAATGTACACAAGAAAAAGCAATGGCCCTAAGATGGATCCTTGTGGGACACCACATGTAATTTCTTCCCAACCCGATGATGACTGTTGGCCTAATTCACTAGTCACTTGCACTGACACCCTTTGTTTCCTGTTAGTGAGGTACGACTTGAACCATTTTGCAGCATTTCCCGTGACCCCATAGAATTCTAATTTACTTAAAAGGATGTTATGGTTCACACAATCAAATGCCTTTGACAAATCACAGAAAATACCTGCTGCTTGCAATTTATTATCTAATGAATTAAGTACATTCTCACTGAAAGTGTAAATAGCCTTCTTAATATCGGAACCTTTCAGAAATCCAAACTGTGTTCTAGACAATATGCCATTTGTGGTTAAGTGGTTGAGAAGCCGCTTGTACATTACCTTTTCTATAATTTTTGAGAATGCTGGCAAAAGTGAAATGGGTCTGTAGTTTGATGGTATCTCTTTATCCCCCTTCTTGAAGAGAGGTTTAATATCTGCATATTTTAGCCAATCAGGAAATGTTCCCGTTATAACAGACTGGTTACACAAATAACTTAAGATTGTGCTAAGTTCACAAGAACACGCTTTAATTAACTTTGTTGATATTTCATCGTATCCACTGGAATTCTTTGTTTTTAAAGATTTTATTATGGAAGATATTTCTTGTGGTGAAGTGACTGACATATTCATGTGTGTGAAGTTATTTGTAAATGCTAGTTTCAAATATTCAAGCGCATTATTTACTGACCCAGACAATCCCATACTATCAGTAACGGATATAAAGTACTTGTTAAATAGATTTGCCACACTATGCCCATCAGTTACTAATGTCTCAGCTACTCTTAACCGTACCTGCTCTTGTTCCTTTCTGGTTCTACCAGTCTCTTCTTTCACTATATCCCATATTGTATTTATTTGGTTTCCTGATGTTGCTATCTTCTTTTCATAGTGCATTTGTTTAGATACCTGAATAACTTTTTTTAATATTTTACAGTATTCCTTATATTTAGTTAAATCATCATCATTGCAACTACTCTTGGCTGATAGATACATACTCCTTTTTGTCTTACATGAAATCTTTATTCTTTGTGTAATCCAAGGTTTTATTATAGACTTCTGTTTAATTCGCGTTACTTTTAGAGGAAAACCGTTTTCAAACATGATACTAATATTATTAATGAATACATTATATTTTTCATTCATGCCATTAGCACTATATACATCTCTCCAGTTCATGTCTTTGAGGAGTTTTCTAAAATTTTCAATTTTTGGTGGGTTCACTACTCTCCTGTATGTACATTTTGCAGTCTTCATAATCTGTTTAGAATCTATACCTAAAACAAGGAGCTGCATATCATGATCTGACAGGCCATTTATTATTGGTTTTATGATATGATTTTGTTCCTTTGATTTGTCTATAAAAATATTATCAATTGCTGTCCTAGAGGTTTTAGTTACCCTAGTTGGAAAGTTTACAGTGTGTGTTAGATTGAAAGACAAAGTTACTGACTGCAATAAATTTTTACTGGAAGACTGCATAAGAAAATCTGTATTAAAGTCACCAGCAACCAGGATTTCTTTATTTCTTCCTGTTAAATAACCCAATAGAGCTTCTAGATGATTTAGGAATAGATTATAATTTCCTGCAGGTGCTCGGTAAATAGTTACTATTATATAGCATCTGTTATGGAATTCTACTTCTGTTGCGCAAGCTTCTAAATGCTGCTCTAGACAGAATTTATTTATATCAATATTCTTGAATTTATAGCAGTTTTTAATGAATGTGGCGACTCCTCCTCCCTCCATATCTACTCTACAGAAGTGTGAAGCTAAATTAAATCCTGGAATGTTTAACATATCTATACCAGTGGCCACATGATGTTCAGAGAGGCAAATTATGTCAATTGGGCTAGAGGAATCTATTTCATCAATACAAATGAGTAGTTCAAGTTTATTTCTGAGTCCTGGAATATTTTGATGTAATTGTTACATGAATTAATATTTCAATCAATTGGGCAAAATACCCTACTTCAGTGAGTTATTGCATATGTGGCTGATAATCCTACTTATCTGTTGGGAACAAGCTTTTAGTATTCTTTGAAAGGCCATTAATTTCATATGTTCTTTTACTTCTTTTCCAATTTCAAAGGAAGAAGTGGGTGGAATTTCAACTGTATCAAATAGCACATGTTTGTCCTCTTGAAATAACAGCCTTCCCTCTTCTAATGAACTTCTAGATCCTATTTTCTCCAGAACATAAAAGAAAAGAGGTTATAGAGATACTCTCAACTTCGTTTAGTAAATTTTTCATTGAGTTATGTGATAATACAGCCTTCTTGTGTTTTTGGTTGATCTGATCCCTTTCAATAATATTCCAAATTGTTGTTTTAATGGTATTATCAGAGGTATATCAAGACATGATATGCATTATTTTTTACTATTTAATAACAGAACAACACTTTAAGAGAGCTGGGGAGGATCTTGGGCTAGATGTCTCATTTCTGGGCACGGTGACAGAAAATCAAAACCTATGTGACAGATGTGGTTTAGTTGTCCCAGTCCAGGATAGTACTCCTAGATAGGAGGAGAGGGATTTTTATTCTGACAAAATTAATGGCCCTTAGCTTAAGTGTTGTATGAGTGTCTCTTCTCTCTCTCTCTCTCTCTCTCTCTCTCTCTCTCTCTCTCTCTCTCTCTCTCTCTCTCTCTCTCTTTGCCCAACTCATCATACATCACTGTAGTGATTTGTAAACTATCTTCATTATATTGTTATCAATTTATGTGCTGCTGTCCTTTACTGCCAGAGTAGGAAAATCATTGACAGACACCAAACAAAAAAATAAGTAACACTTAATTTTCAATCTTCCTACTACACACTTTCAGAAAATCAACACTGAAATCCCCAGAGATAATAATTTGCTTTCCCCCGTCTGACAAATAGCACAACAACAAATCCAATTTTAAGCTTCTGTGTAATCATGTGCAATTTGTGTTGGCTTGTGAACTAACTTATCAAAATAATTTTCAGAAAAAGCATTTAGTACAATTTTGGAAGAAGTTTTATGCCTGCCAGCAGCTTGAACATATATTTTTGCCAGCATACCAAGTCTTTATTAAGGTCTCCTCCAACTGCAATTGTGAATGGGGTTGTCTTTATGTAATGAAACTACAGTTTCCTTTAAATCATTCAGCAATTTTCTTTGAATCATTCAACAACACTTGTGCAGGTAGGGAGTGTCAAAGTGGCTTAGATAGTGAAGCAGCCCTTAAAATCTTTTGTTTTGTGGCATGCAGAATGTTTGGTAATTGTATGATAAGTTCTTAGTTTACCATAGTTTGCCAGTGGCCATTCATGTGAGCAGAGAGTTTGTTACCTGTCAACCCATCATAGAATGATGGATAGCCTAACCAACATCAAACCCACATCCACCGAATTAGTGTTCCGCAGCCCTGCAACCTACTGAATTTGTTGGTACATTCCCATTCCAATTCTACTTTTAAATCCTGTGCCCATGAGGTCATTCAAGGTGCAAGACTTGTCCCATACCCCCCACTATTTCATACCTCAGTCCAGTCATAGTCATTTCCTACCAAAAGAGAAAGCCATGTGTGAAAGTAGCAAATCATGCTGGATATGCTGCTATTTAACTACGCAGTTTTGTTTGTAACCTTGACAAGTAAACAGATGTCACTAACAAGGACTTTACTATCTAGTTGACAAACATTACACACACCACAATGCAAATTACTTTAACAACTGCCTCACTATGCAGGCTATTTGTATACTCCCTTCCAACACAAACTTCCCTGAATTATGTAGATAGAAATTTGTATCTCCTCTGTATCCTGTACTCTCACAGTTCCATTGGCGTGAACCTCTGCAAAACCCATTGCTCCTGCATAGACTTACCCCCTACCTTGTCTTCATCCCCTTAACACCACCGCCACCACCCCCACCACCACCACCACCACCACCACCACCACCACCACCACTTCTACCAGCTCATCCTTGCCATATGCTTTTTTCTTTATCCTAAATACTCTTTCCATATATGAATTGTTGCTTTCCCCTTACATATAGTTTTCAGACAGTAATTGAAATGGTTCTCCAGGTTTTTACTATACTACAAGTGTCTGAAAAACTTTTCAGTATCTTGGATGTATCATTCAGCTACATTGAATAAATTGAACATTTTGCTATGAATAAATTCCTTAAGCATATTAAACTTCAGCAACAGTTTCCTAAGGCAAATTCTTCACAGTCGCATGAAAATGAAGATATCCACACCCTACACTATTACTGAACAAGAAATTGTAAATTATCCAGGTGAGACACATGTCGCACTCATGAACCACTGTAATAAGTAACTTAGAAAAGTACGAATACCAGAAACTATAACTATTCAGGTTCAGTCTGAGTATCTCCATAATATTCCAGGGGGGGGGGGGGAGATTTTAATGGAAAAACAAGTAGGAAACTTGGCACAAGGGTACCTTACAAATTGTTAATCTATACAGATGGCTGATCCTTTCTGGGAATTGTAAACCTTTATGATTTTTTCCTATTATCGATACTGTGATACTGTGAAGATAACAGTACTGGCACCAGCCAAAATCAGGTTTGGAGTAAATTTTTCAAAAGAGACACATTTCAATTGTTGAGCAGCCTGATGCAGTGCTGCGTTTCTTGATTTTCTTCTCAGTGAAGACTCCTATTCCCCACAATTTTTCATAATATTTTCAAACAATGCCACATTAGTGTCTCTCATCTTTATTTCAATTTGTGTATATATAAGGAAAAGAAAGCTCTCTCTCTCTCTCTCTCTCTCTCTCTCTCTCTCTCTCTCTCTCTCTCTCTCTCTCTCTCTCTCACACACACACACACACACACCAAGGCAGACATGTAAAAACCAAAGAAGTTGGACAGAAATGCCAGTCGAGGTAGAGGCTTTGTCCAGAGATCAGAGGCAAAGGATGATGTTTAAGAGTAGGAAAGAATTTTAAATTAATGGAGGTTGAGACCAGGTGGGCAACGGGAAGAGAGAATATGCTGAAGGGCAAGTTCCCATCTCCGGAGTTCTGAAAGGTAGGTGTCGGCGGGAAGTATCCAGATAACCCAGACAGTGTAACACTGTGCCAAGATGTGCCAGCCATGCACCAAGGCATGATTAGCACATGGTGATCCTCATTGTCAACAAACACTGTCTACCTGTGTCCGTTGATGCAAATAAACAGTTTGTTGCTGGTCATTTCCACATAGAAGGCTTCACAGTGCAGGCATGTCAGTTGGTAAATCTCGTGGGTGCTATCACAAGTGGCTCTGCCCTTAATCGTGTGCAACTTCCGGGTTACAGGACTGCAGTAAGTGGTGGTGGGAGGGTGCATAGGCCAGGTTTTACACCGGAGTTGGTTACATGGGTAAGAGCCGGAGCGTAGGGAAGGTGGTTTGGGGATTACTTAATTATGGAACAAGGATATGATGAAGGTTAGGTGGGTGGTGGAAAGACACTCTTGGTGGAATGGGAAGGATTTCATGAAGGACGGATCTCATGTTGGTGCAGGATTTAAGGAACTCTTACCCTGCTGGAGAGCCACATTCAGAGTCTGATCCTATTGTAATGTAAAGTCAGCGGCACATGCCAGACGTAAGAGAATGATCATGGAGAAGGCAGCGATCGACTGAAAGCCAATCGCAAGCTGGCGCCGCGCATCCTGGAGGGAGTAACCAAAGATGCACACCCTCTACAAGCGGCTGTATCTAGGCCGACATACGTCTGGACACCCCGTCAGTTGCTATTCAGAACTCAGGCAGTTATAAGGCAACTACCAAGTCAGAAATAGGCCAGTACAGTACCAAGTCAGAAATAGGCCAGTACAGTACCAAGTCAGAAATAGGCCAGTACAGTACCAAGTCAGAAATAGGCCAGTACAGTACCAAGTCAGAAATAGGCCAGTACAGTACCAAGTCAGAAATAGGCCAGTACAGTACCAAGTCAGAAATAGGCCAGTACAGTACCAAGTCAGAAATAGGCCAGTACAGTACCAAGTCAGAAATAGGCCAGTACAGTACCAAGTCAGAAATAGGACAGTACAGTACCAAGTCAGAAATAGGACAGTACAGTACCAAGTCAGAAATAGGACAGTACAGTACCAAGTCAGAAATAGGACAGTACAGTACCAAGTCAGAAATAGGACAGTACAGTACCAAGTCAGAAATAGGACAGTACAGTACCAAGTCAGAAATAGGACAGTACAGTACCAAGTCAGAAATAGGACAGTACAGTACCAAGTCAGAAATAGGACAGTACAGTACCAAGTCAGAAATAGGACAGTACAGTACCAAGTCAGAAATAGGACAGTACAGTACCAAGTCAGAAATAGGACAGTACAGTACCAAGTCAGAAATAGGACAGTACAGTACCAAGTCAGAAATAGGACAGTACAGTACCAAGTCAGAAATAGGACAGTACAGTACCAAGTCAGAAATAGGACAGTACAGTACCAAGTCAGAAATAGGACAGTACCAAGTCAGGGAAAAACAAAAAAGACAGTACCAAGTCAGGAAAAAAAAAAGACAGTACCAAGTCAGGAAAAAAAAAAGACAGTACCAAGTCAGGAAAAAAAAAAAAAGACAGTACCAAGTCAGGAAAAAAAATGACAGTACCAAGTCAGGAAAAAAAATGACAGTACCAAGTCAGGAAAAAAAATGACAGTACCAAGTCAGGAAAAAAAATGACAGTACCAAGTCAGGAAAAAAAATGACAGAACCAAGTCAGGAAAAAAAATGACAGTACCAAGTCAGGAAAAAAAATGACAGTACCAAGTCAGGAAAAAAAATGACAGTACCAAGTCAGGAAAAAAAAGACAGTAAATAGGTCACAGTGGACCTATCATACGGATGACGTTGCGAGAAGCAAGAAGAGAGAAGAAACAGACACATGTTCTAAAGTTGAGTATTATAATTTTCAGTCACTAAAACTTGTATTATTAATCTGAATAGTTGTTACAATTGACATCGATTCCTGCAGCAGTGCCTTTCATGACAACTAAACTGGGACGAGTACTCAACTAATGGCATAAAGAATTAAACAACAAAAGGCGACGAGGACAGTGAAGAACCAGACTGCAACGAAATATTAATGTCTGAAAGTATGCTGCGCTATTAATTTTGCTTTATTACAGGTCTCGGCAGATCCAGTAAATGATCTTTTGATTCTATTGCAGGGATTGACATAAATTTTTATATTTTTGCACAATGGCTAATGCTATAACCCTGCCACTGTGCCGCAGCTTCCTGTGCTTCCAGCTAATGCAAATGTTTTTGTTTCAGAGCCAACAAATTGCATTTCTACTGCTAACTGTGCAACAACTTCTGGCTACACCTGTCGCACAAACTACGCAAGTACCACTGCAGAAGCCACTACCAGTTATTCCACCATTCCGACAGTATGATGAAAAAGAAGAGGACTGGTCAGACTGGTCCCAAAAGTTAAGCCTATGCCACAGTGCATAGGATACAAGGTACTGTCAAACTTCATATTCTGTTATCGTGTGTAGGCCCCTCAAGGTTCTGTCTTGTGAAAAAACTCGTTTCCAACTGCGGAGCCTTCTGAACTTTAAGATTCAGTGATAGCAGCCCTCACGGCATATTATGAACAGCAAATCAATGTAGTGGCTGCTAGGTATCAGTTCTTCAGATGTAGGAAAAATCCGAACCAAACATAAAGGCAGTGGATAACAGATCTTCAAGGTCTCACTAGGAAGTGTCAAATGTTCGTGTGGAGCTTTGTATTCAGATGTCATGTTTCATTATTTATCTATAATATTCGTAATGGTAGACTTAGGGAACAGATTCTAAAAATGTCAGATCCGTCATTCCACTAAGTAGAACAGATTGTACAACAGATTTTGGAGCAGTATGATACAAGTGCCACGGCAGCGGAAAACTTTTGATTCAATCCCACTGAGTAGTGTATCTACGTTACTCGCCGGCAAGCGAGAGGTAAACCGCTGTGTGCTTCCACCTGCCCGCTCTAAGTGTAAACAAGTTGGTAAACGCAGAGCCTTGCCAAATGGAAGTGAAGTCTTGCCCGCAATCTTTCTTGCAGCAAAAAAGACAGAACTGTCTGTCCCGGTCAGCAAAATGTTACGCATGTGGCAAGGTAGGTCATATACAAACAGTTTGCTTGCAGCAAAAGAAAAGAAATTTGCCCTCCTGGCCCAAACAATGACAAGACAAATGTTATTCAATAAAGTCAGTATTTTCCAAACCTGTGGCTGCCCCTCGTAACAACAAGGAGCACAAGTTGTATGTCAGGCCAGAAAAATGTATGTCAATTTGCATATAATGACATTCCTGTAATATTTCAACTAGACATGGGTGCCTCAGTCACATTGCTCAGTCACAAAACGTATGAAGATTTAGGATCGTTGCGCCTTTCTCGCGCTAAAACAAAGTTGACAGTGTACGATGGCACTGAAATTCCTGTACTAGGACAGTGTTTACTACCTGCAGAATACTGATCGCAAATGTGCACAGTGACATTTCAAGTGCTTCAGACTTACGAAGGTGAGAATATTTTTGGTTTAGATTCTTTTGATCTTTTTGGTTTTACTGTGGAAGACAATGTTTTAGTTGTGAACAGTTTTGATGCTAAAGACAGTGTAGACAAGTTTCTGAAATACTTTCCACATTTATTTTCTGGGACTAGGAAGAGCTAAAGATTTTGCTGCACACATTACTCTACAGGAAAATTCCAAACCAAAATTTTGCAATGCTCGTAATGTACTGATTGCTTTACGTACCACAAGAACTTCACACATTGCAAGAAAATGGTGCAATTGAACCAATACAAGCTAGCCAGTGGGCGAGTCCACTTGTTATTTTGCTGAAGCCGTCAGGTAGCATTTGCATTTGTGTCGATTTCAAGGCTACAGTGATTCTACAAACAGTTTTAGACAGTTATCCTTTGTCGAGACCAGAAGATTTAATGGACAGCTTAGGCGCAGGAAAATAGTTCTCAAAAATAGATTTAAGCAATTCCTACCTTCAGCTCCCATTTGCCAAAGAATCAAAGAAAATTTGTATTTTCAATACTCATCTGGGCTTGTTTAAATATCTTTGTTTACTGTTTGGCAGTGCTTCCAAGCCTGCAATTTTTCAAAGATATTTGGAATAGCTTACAGCTCGGGTGCCTTGTTGTTCGAACTACTTGGATGACATAGTTGTGTCAGGCCATACTCCAGAAGAACACATTGCAAATTTGAGGAAATTGTTTCAAGTTTTGTCAAATGCTGGTCTCAAGTGTCACTTAGATAAATGTGACTTTTTCAAACCGGAACTGCAGTATCTATGACACTTAATAAACAGTCAAGGAGCGCACCGCATGAAATCACATTTGCTTGGGATTCGCGACCTGCCAGCACCAAAAGATGGAAAGAATTATGGTCAGTCTTGGGAAAGTTAATGTACTATACTATGTTTATTCCAAATGCAGCACAAATTGCAGCCCCTTTGCATCAGCTACACCATAACAATGTTCATTTTGTTTGGACAGAAGAATGCCAATGCACATTTCAGCAGTTACAAGATGCTTTGCTCAGAGATCAATGTTTGGTGCACTTCGATCCAGAAAAACCAGTTCTTTTGGAAGATGATGCATCATTGTTTGGTCTAGGAGCAGTACTGTCACATAGACATGAGGATATGGACCATCCAATAGTGTTTGCCTCAAAAACACACACACAATGCCATTATTCTCAGATTGAGAAGAAAGCTTTAGTGTATGGTGTATGGTGTCTCCAAATTCCATCACTATTTGTATGGGAGAAAATTCTATTTAGTAACTGACCACTTGCCTTTGCAGTCATTGTTTCATCCAGCTGAGTGAATTCCTACATGCAGGGCACGCAAATTGCAACAATGAACACTGCTATTATCACAGTATCAATATGAGACTGTGTGCAGACCTACAACTCGCCATGGAAATGCTGACGCACTTTCCCGTCTTCCGGTTGGCCATGACAAAGACTTTGATGCTTCTGAGATGTCTTTTTGTCAGACTGATGCACAGGAAGATAGTTTGTTGCAATCCTTCCCATTGGACTATAGGAAAATTGCTTGGGCCACAGACACAGATCCTCATTTACAAAGTTTGCTGCACTACATTCGCACACAATGGCCTGGTTCACAACATGACATTCAAAAGTCACTGGTGCATCGCTATTTTGTTGGGAGGAATAGAGTGCATAGAGGTGTCATTCTAGTTTCAAATGACAGTGGACAATTGGGTATGTTGATACCGTGACGTTTGCAGAACGAAGTATTGAACTTACTTCATCAAGAACTTTGGAGAATGCTTCGCACTAAGCAATTGGCATGACGACACTGTACTTGGCAGGATATGGATGCCCTAATAGAAAAGATGACATCACAGTGTTCAGTGTGCTACCGATCAGTCAACCCACCTAAGGAATTTTTGGCGTGGCCAAAAGCAGATTCTTAAGTGGCTTATTGTTGTTGATTCTTTTAGTGTGTACCCATTTGCAGTGCCAATGTCTTCTATGATTTCTAGTAGCACCATTAGGGCGTTCTCTTCAATTTTTTGTCTGAAAGGTCACTCTTTGCTTTTCCCTTTCCTTCCCTGCTTGTTGCCTGAAGAAGCAACAAATGGTTGTGAAAGCTTGCATTTGTGTGTGTGTGTGTGTGTGTGTGTGTGTGTGTGTGTGTGTGTTATTTATTTATGTTACTGTCACATGTGTGTTCTCCTTCACCTGGTAAGTAAAAAAATAGAAATCTAGTAACTTACCCAAAGCACAGCCTCGTTGACAGGTACAAATAAAAACACACACATACAAGCTTTCACAACCATTGTGGTCGCTTCATCAGGAAAAGAGGAAGGAAGGAAGGAAGGAATTCAAGGCCCATACTTTCCTAATATTAGAGGCATCAAAGGTTGCAAGACATTTTGAATATAGAGATTCAATCGAGTTACTCTTACAAAAATATGGTCCATTTTTTGGTTAAGTTTTTATACATCAGTAATGCACAGCTGGATATTTTACTACAAGGAATGTTATCCTAAAATACAAGTTGTGGAGCTATCTTCAATATGCTGTTTCATTTACCTTCCAAACTTTTGTAATATGCAACTATAAAAATGTAATATTTGCTAAACGTGTCACATTCACTTTTGAACCACTAAATTGTAGCGTAAGTAGTGTGATGTTCCTTTGCTATGCCACCTCATTACATGATAGTATTATCCAACCACAAAGTAGGAGCATATTAGTCAGTCAATACTAACTTCACTTTCTTGTTGATGATACTAATAAATAATAAATAGTAACCTGGACATTTTTGTGATAAGAATAAAACGTATGTCTGTCCTCATCTTTTATTTTTAAACAAACAAAAACAGAATTCATCATGCTGTCCTTAAAGTCATGCACAAAAGCAAGCACCTAAAGTTTCTCAATGCAGGTGACCTTGTCTCTTTCGGCTTTTCTAAACAGTGAAATTTCTGCTGTTTGTGACAGCTAACTACAGCTGATATGCTCTACTTGAACTGTGACCTGTTATTGGCTATCCAGATCATGTATCCCGTGCTTACATTGGATGGCAAAAGTACATCACACAGCATATTTTCTATTTCACAGCTTGCTAATCTCTCATGCCATATTAGGCAAACTATGGAATTTATTCTTGTTTTATGAAAAAATACCCTCTCAATGCTATACCGCATTAAAGATCTCAAAAAAAATTTGGCTGTTTTCACTACGTTTCTTAATGCTAGATTGCTTATTAATGTGATTCCAATGTATGGTATCGTTACCCATTCCTCCATAGTCATTTATCCCCTCCCCAGACCATGGAAGAAGATCTTTTAAATTTGTGGCTCTTCTGTACATTCCTAAGCCTTTCTCTGTCACCTGACAACCTCTTTATGAGCACTGTTCTTGAATTGTGATTCATCTGTAAAGAGGACTTATCATTGATTAACTATTCAATTTTAATGTTATGGCACCACAAAACATAATTTGCATGATAAACAGCTGGAAACCTTAAAGGTTAGTGGTCCTGAAGGTATCTTTCATGCAGTCTAGACCTTACATTTTGTGCATTTTGCAAGTCTCCTCTCAGCATTCTGGTAGTTTAAATTCTTGCAGTCAGAGCTCTATTCCACTGAAATCTTTGGTGACAACTCTTTATTTTCTTGGTTCCTTTCTTCTTGATTGCCAAATTATTAATAACTAATAATTCTTGAAATTACACACCTTGCTGTAGGCCTACTTGAAGAGACCTTTCAGCATCAGTTTGAGCTTTGTCATTTTCTAGTCAATCATTCTAAGCATGTCATTACACTGTAAATGACATTCTTTCATCAGTAAAATCTGTTACTAACATAAAAATTTAAAAAATCAGGTTACTAATTGTGACTTCTTCAGTGTTCACTTCCAATTTCCGATAGTCTTTTTATTTTTTTAATAATGTATTTCCAGTTCCTCAGTTGTTCCTTAGACAATTCTGATGGTTATGAATTTTTAAGCTACCATTATAATTATTAATGGTTTTCACAAGAAACTTACAAATGGAATTAGGTTCACTACCATGCAAAATCTATACATACTAAAAATGTGTGTGTGTGTGTGTGTGTGTGTGTGTGTGTGTGTGTGTGTGTGTGTGTTCTCCAAATATCCTACTAAACTACTGGACTGATCTAAACCAAACTTGTTATCATATATTTCTTACCATCTGGTAACAATCATTATGGTGTTATGTATTATCAGGGACCTAAACGGGATTAAACAATTTACATAAGGTTTACTTTTATCATTTGATATAATTTTGGGCTAATATTGTGACAAAATGTATTAAAAATAATAAAATACTGGAATAGAGTAAATACTTAAAAGCCAAATCAGTAAGCATTGTCTTGTTGCTTAGCATAAAAGTTTAATTTTGAACGTAACTTTTTTCCTCTAGCGATTGTTTAAAATTTAATGGATGGTGCTACAGCCCTTGCTCATGGAGATAAAATTTATTTTAACCAGTATCCTAATAATTGCCAAAACTAAGTAAAATTTTATATCCACGACCACGGGTTGTATCACCATCCATTGTAGTAGTAAAAGTGGTTGTACTTCATTTCTTCTTCTGTTTCATACCCACAATTGGTTAGGATTAAATGTTAATGTGTGTTGTGATCTGTGTGTGTGGAATATAGAGTTTGAAATTTAATCCTGTGTCACTTCAGTAATTCAGTAGTGCTTATCATTGATATGTTGGGAAAAAATCTTAATTTCATATAGATTCTGTAGGTGTGGAACAGAATGGAAATACTTTTGCTACAAATTCAGTGTCAACTGTATTAATTGACAAGGACGAAGACAGTGTAACATTGCCCAGAATTGAGATGTTTTATTTGAAGTGATTTTGCAGATTCTTCACTGCACAATGAAGTTGATCAACAACACAAATAGTTAAACAATTAAACATTTTAATTCTAGTATAAACTATAATAATACTGCAAGCCACATAGTTACAATTATTTTATCCTGAAATAAATCTCTTAAAGACGGAGAGTAATGGACTCCATACAATATTTGAGCACAAATAATATTTTTGGTCAATATTGTTAAAAATGGTTAGCCCTGTTACAACAATGGCTGCTAACTTGGCTCACTTGTTGTTGGCTACATTACACAAAAACTAAAACAAATAACCAAATTATAAGTTTCTCCTGGGCTATGTTTTTTGATGTGGATCCCCAAACAACAAGCAGGACACCCAAACTACAGTTACAGAATTTTACATTGCCCTTACCTGACAAACATTAAGTCAGTAATGGTGATCCAAACTACCACAAATTGCAAAGAAGAAAAGGAGGCATGCCACAAAGGAAAGAAGTTTATAACTTCCTAATGTTTTGGTTTTCTTGTTGTAAAATTACAGCATTTGGCATTATGTTACAATTTATCTCTTCTATACTGCTAGATGTAGTCATGATACATTTGTAGTGAGTATGCACATGTAACACTCAATGTGCCTTAGAAATTATATGAACATAAGAGAGTGGGTATCAGGAAATAAGATGTCCAGGATGGACCAAAACTACTAATTAGGGCACAGCAGTTCCTCATATCAGCAGTAGTCCACATGTCAGTGGTGGGTGATAAAACATACTTCAGGGCTAACAAGCTTGAGAATTAACTTCTTTCACCCACTAGGTTGACCCCATACATACACTTGTTGGACATAACATGAAGAGAAATAGCAACAGAATAATATCCCATGTGGTAACCAATCCACCCCCAGTCAAGATGGGGCGAGCAGGTCATCAGATTTTGGAAAGCCTGCACCTTCATGCACTCCACAGCTACTGGCCTCACATAAACAAGAACAGAAAAAGCAAAGAAAAGGAACACCACTTACCTATCTACAGTGAACATAAACTCCCTGTTAAAGTTTGGTAACCTCAAACAAACCCTTGATGTGTTAGAGAAGTATAACATCAAGATAGTGGCATTACAAGATCCTCAGTTTCCAGATGAGGACACAATGGAAATCCAAGGATGCCAAATCTATAAAGGCAAACCACATGAAAGAGTGATGAAGACAGTTCCACACCTGGGTTCTGACTTTGCTGTACATCATAGACTGGTTGGCCATGTTTTAGAATTTGTATCCACTAATGGCAGAGCCTCCCTAATTCTATGAGGTCCCACAATAGAACATACACAATACTTAACTTCCATGTACACTTAACTTCCATATGACACCAATAGTAAAGATCTGGAAGCAGTAAAATACAACTGGACCATCCTAGGAGAGACATGAAACAAGATTCCGAATCACCATACCATCACACTCATGGGTGACTTCAACACACAAGTTTCCAAGAAAAAGAACAGGTTAGTAACAGGTTAACCAGCCCATAACAGGACCAACAGAAATTGCAAGGGCCTCATAAACCTTTGTGACAACAACAACCTGGTCCTAAAATAAACTGTATTTAAGTGACTACCAACGAAGGCATTACCTGGAAGAATCCAAATCACATGCTAGGTGACTTGAGATCATGTGGATATTGAAAGGGGATACCACAAAGAAATACAAAACATCAAGGTAGTGAGGGGAGAAAATCTTGACTGAGCACTCTCTCTCCCCAGTTAAGACCAACCTACAATCCTTGAGAAAAGCACACAATACCCCAAAGGTATGTAGAATACCAAGGTTTAACATTCAACGACTGAGCAATAAGGGCTGCGACTTCCAGACCACCCTTGAGAACACCACACAGAAACAAGGGTGTCCTACTCTTCAAAAGGCTCTACTGGATGCCGCTCTTTAAACTATACCTGCTTCATCAAATAAAGGCACACACCCCTGGTGGACTGCAGAATGTGATGAAGCTACAGAGGAAAGGTGCAGAACCTGGACCAAGAGGAATCAGCACAAAGATGAGGCCAACAATCAGGCATTCATGGCACAAAGAGGAACAACAGTGTGTATCATTGGTAAAACAAAGAGGACCAACAACAGGTCTCAAATACTACAGGCAGAAGCAGAATTCAAGGAAAACAATTCAAGATATTTCTAAAAAGGACTAAATAAACATGTAACTTCTTACATGACCCCAATCCTAGAGGGCCAAATATGAAGCTCAAAATAAATAACAGGGACTGCACAAACATCTTTGCAGAATACTTTCAGAAACTCCTCAATGCAGAACAACCAACAGAGAGACTTGTTTTCACCAATCCTGCTGTCAGTTACCAGGAAGAAATAGAGAATTTCATCTAAGATCTGAAGAACAAGGCCACAAGTGAAGAGGATATAGTTGCAGAAATGTGGAAGCACACAGATGACCAGTCCATGCAGAGTATCACCCAGATTATTCTGGACATTTGGAGAATGGACGTCTTGCCAGAGAGATGGACCTAAGCTCTGATCCATCCATTACATAAGAAAGGCATCTCCTTGTTGCTTATAACCTACAAGATCTCCTCTAAAGCCCTGCAAACTAGTCAACGAACAGCTAGACTCCCGACTAGGTTAATACCAGGATGGCTTCCATATGAGTAGGTCTGCACACAACAGATTCAAAACCTCAAGACAATCCTCACATATACGAGCCAAGAGGAACATCTCTGGGTAGCCATTATGTTAGACTTCCAAAAGGCATACGACTCAATCAATCGACAGACCCTCTTCTCTACTTTGTGAGAACTAGGCCTAGATAAGACTAACAGACTGCTCCAAGCTACCCTGAAGAATACCACCTCCAAAGTCAAGTTCAGGGGTCAACTCTCCATGAGCTTTCCCATCCAGACAGGAGTCAGACATGGGATGGCCTCTCATGCAGCCTCTTCAACTGTGTTTTGGAGAAAATAATCACAGAATAATCAGAGAATTGTCACCAGTAGCAGGACTGAAGCTTGTGTGCAAGAAACACAACCTCTATGTACCCTGTCTAGCCTTTGCTGATGATCTCACCCTATTGGCCAACAGCATAGAGGAGGCTACTCATCAACTACAGACCCTCTACAATGTTGTGACAAAAACCAGCTTGAAGATCAATGTATAGAAGTCCGCATTCATCACCAATATCAAGCAGGCTGCTTCTACAAACCCACTAGGAAACAATAATATCTCTAAAATTCCCGCAGTCAAAGTACTTGGAAGAATGGATTTCAGCAACGAGAGCAAAACCTCAGCCATATATACCAGGTGCACCAAGTTAGAAAGAGTTAGAGAACTTGGTAGTAAGACCCTCTTTACTAAATGCCTCAGCCCCTTCTGATGAATCTAAAGGGCTCACTCAAGAAACTACAACTTAAAGAGAGGAAGATCCTGAGGAGAATACTAGGAACTCATAAGAGAGGAAGTTGGTATCTACAGAATCAGCCACAATAATGAGCTCTACAACCATCAAGAAGACAGTCATTTGTATGAGGAAAAGGTGTTTGACCTTATATGGACACATGACCCACGTGAACCACTCGAGGCTCATCAAGAGGAACCTCTCAGTGACAAGCAGAGGAAAGACATCCTTAGCCAAGTGGTTCACTTCTGTTAGATCAGACTTAGAGGAACTGCAGATCCCATTACAGACAACCGAGAACTGAAATCAATACTGACAGACCATCCTGCAGGGAGTCTTCCCACTGTTTCTCACAAGCAAGAAGTGTACAGGCACCACCAAAACCTAAATGGCTGGATGAGAGGAAACAGGTACAGAGCCAGAAGATGAAGGTGTACTGGGCCAAGGAAATGCAGAAGACAGTGTTAAGACGAGCTTTGTGGTCCCTAGTAGGCCAAACCAATGTACCTGAAAACTTCCATTATGGAATGAGAATTATTAAGGAGATGTGAAATGGACAGGGAGGGAAGGAGAAGACTGGCTTATGTAACAATGGAATGAATACATAACCCAGGCACTAGCATGAAGTAATGCTAGTAGAAAAATAAGTTTAAATAAACTAAAAAGACCTCTTGACACCCCCCCCCCCCCCGTTGGTGTACTTTGAACTACCATCTTACACAGTGAGTTGAAAATTCTGGTAATAAAAGGAAATAGTTGACATTTAATTAAAACTCTAAAAGATTGATGCTAATTTTAGCTTCCAACAGATCACTAGTTCCTTTATATGAAATCCACAAGATTATAACTGAAATGAGTAGAAACACATTTAGTGGCAATATTAGTAGTCATCAGTGAGATTAAAAAGCCCTACATGAAGAAGGCACATAATTAGTACTCACAGAAGCAACAGCTCTCAGCTGTGCAAGTTCTTGATTCAACTGAGAGATCTTATCTCTGTCCTTAACCATAGTTTCTTGAAGAGATGTTCGCCACTCCCTTTCAATCTTTAGATCTCCTTCAACACTCATGGTCTTAACATCCTTCTCCATCAGCTGCTGCCCCAGTTTACGCAGTGATTCTTCAGCACTGTTTTTCTCTTGCTCCGTCCTCTTCATGCTGCCATAAGCCAATAAAGCCATTTTGGAAAAAAGGGTAAACAAAGGATAAATTGGGAATAGGGTTCTCAAATTAAAATAAAACACTACCACTAAACAAAGAAAAAAATAAATGCAGAAACAAACAGGTGGTGCAGGAAATGAAAGCATACTACGCAGTGTGATAATGGCAAACCATCAAAACAGATAAACCACAAATTAAAGAGGGGATAATAAAATCAGGTGTTTAATGCAGAGGAAAAATACTTTCATGCAATATATTGTTCAATAACTTCAAGTCAAAAGTTTGTTGTGAATAAATATTTTATTCCTCATCAGTTTTACAAGCTTAAGCATATTCTTTCTATTGTAGATAAAGTTTTTCAATTTATTTATTTTCACACATTTTAGTGCAAAAACAAACAAGCAAATATCAGTCAGTCAATGTCACTTGACACTGCATACACAAAAGATACAATTTTCAGTTTAGTTTGTGGCACCTGTGATGAAGGTTTGCCAACATATCCAACAGAATGTAATCAAGTTGACCTCCACATTTCTCACTTTTTTAATGCAGACAACTCTGCATAACAATAGACAAGAAAAAGTCCTGGCTATGTTAATTAATGCCTTTCAACACAGCCATTGTCCCTCCCATTTCATTTTCCGTTAACAAATATTACAACACAGAAACAAAGAACACATGTAACTACCCGTTTAAAGCTTTTAAAACAGATCTTTAGGACACTATGAAATATAGTAGCAGTACAAAGTAATAGTATACTTCAGTGTACAGAAATGAAACAGCACTAAAGTAACTTAACACTAGAAATAGCAAATTAGTATGTTGTTAGTAGCAACAGATAGTTTTCTGAAAGTTTACCAAAGCAGGGAATTCAAATAACATTTGTGTGTGGGGGGAGGGGGGTTACAATGGTGATACATTTTCTCACCATATGTAATTAATACATGGATGTCAATCAGTGCAATGCCAAGATGTACATAATGAACTAATGATAATAGAATATTTATTGAAGACAAAATCATTTTTGAATTTCAATAGTCTGGAAATTAGTAGTTTTAATTTTTTCCACTCACTCCGAACCAGAAAGGAAGTTTTAATTAAGGTTGTTCAATTGTAAATATTATTCTATTAGTGCAAACAATGCTCCCACATAGGAAAATGGGAAGCTTTAGAATTGTTGAGAACAACATATAAAAGTTATTCTTGCAAGCAGTGGAGTTCAGTCAATTGTTTAAAATTGTGTCACAATAACACAGTTCAAAAATATATATTTTTTGCACACATTTATGAAAATAATTTTATTTGTAATCACACATGCATTTGAGGAAGCTTTTGCTCTGTGTACAGCCACTAAGAAAGGGGCAAGCAGTGTTTTTTATGGGTCAAGTTGTATTATCAAGGAGTAATGAATACGCACACAATAAATGACTTGGGACAATAATACAAAAGACAGTCATCACTTCCAACATGATCCTTTAAACCTTCCTGTGAAGTACGTTCTATGGTATGTACTGCCTTACTATGACACAGAACTGTAGTTAACTTGTCTTAAAATTTTTCTTTTTAGACACAAGAACCAAATTACAACTAATGCAAAGCATATTAGTTCTTTCTGGTGCCTCCTCACAATGACTATGTATTCTCATCTAGCATCTGCAGTGTAGTGTCTTTATTACCGACTGGAACACATAGACACTACTACTTTGTTCCTGTTGGTTAATAGCTTTTCAATTATTATTAGTAACCAGTGCAAATAAATTGACTTCAAGTAGTCAGTTGAATGTAATATCATTTCACTCACATAAATCTAAGTTACTATCGCTATTCACCCAACATAACTTGTTGATTTACATAATACTAACTCCTCATTTTTCGATAACTTGCAGTTCAAATGTGTTTCATTTACAGGAAAGTTAAAGTTAACAAATTCTGATAAATAAATCCTATGAGCTATGCAAACAGCAACCTTAGCCTACAGGTTGTTTAAAATTCTGAAGCAATGACTGTCTTACGATTTGAATTTTTCAACTACTTCTGTGAAAGACAATATTTCTGATTATGACTGTTAACATTAAATGTGATTCATCCATTGAACAACATAACATTCAGCATATTCTTATAAGATCTTAATGAGGTTAATATATCTTACGGGAGGTCATTTTGGTTAACACACATCTGCTATAGACCAGTATTAATAAAAAACCCATTTGATGAATCAACTAATGCCTAATAGCTGCCAATTTATGGATAAAAAATATAAACCTTGCATATATAATGTCTATCACAGAAGGTATTCTGAATTCTTTTGCTTTATGATCTTACTACAAAGAAAAATTATTCTATGGTCACTTAAAATAGGAACATTTGTAAACAGTTTTTTCCTTGGAAGGTAAAGCCACTGCAATTTTATTCATTGAAAAAAGAAAATTGGTGGAATTCTAGATTATCTGACCAATAAACTAACACAACTTCAAACAATTACACACTCTAAACTCTGTAACAATTATATTATTGACACCAGACCCATTACAGCATATCACAGCTTGCCGCTTACAAAGAACCCACAGCCAGATTAAGATTGAATGAGTACCTACTTTTCCTCCATCGTTTGTATTGTTTCAGACATGGCTACGTTCTTTGCTTCCAACTTGTTCTTTAGTTCAGTTTTGTGTTTAAGTGAGCTTTCACACTCCTGCAATGCAACAACACAGATTGATAGCTCAATAAGGAATATTAACAAAGAAATGAAATTGCACTGAAGTACAAAGGAAACAAGAAATTACAGTGTTTAGGATAAATGTAGACAATATTTTGTTATTGCAAACACAGTACAAAAATTATTTTTTGGGAGGAGTTGTCTGTTTTTGCTGGTTTCCCCTTGATGAATGTGCCCCCCTTTCAGCATCCTTCAATAAATGGTTGTATTTCTCCAAGTTGTTTAGGATTTGCCCAATCTGGCTTGTTTTAGCCTGAAGACGTGTCACCATCTCACCCTTCTCAGTCAACTCCTGCTCACATTCCTAAAACGTGAATGGATAACAATGTAAAATGACCTGAATAATAAGATTTTTGTGCATGTATTTCGAAGGAATTGGCCTGTATTAATACAGTTATTGTTAAATTTTAGTAAGTAGTCAATTTAATCAAACATATAGGCCAGGAAAAAGGTGATCTAGCTTGTTAAGCTGTTTTTGAAAATACAATAGCATTATAATTGTGTGTGGCTTGCACAACACTCAAATAAGAAACAATTTTGACAGTTATATCAAACAATTTAGATGAATTTATTTAATAAACAAGCTACAATCAAACAGACTGAAAACAATGTGCCTCTAAAAAAGATAATTCACAAAGCTAGCATTCAAGTGAAATGAACAGGAATCTACTTTCTTTTTTGTTTCCTTAAACAGGAGTTCTTGAGATGGAAAACTCTACCCTGAATTCACAGAGTGTAATTTAAAGTGCCTCCATCTGCCATAGAAGTATCAATACAAGTAATCTTTTTCAAACATCTATTTCCATCTATCTGGTGAAATAACAATGCACTTGTCTGTTGAAGCGTACAGCAAACAAAGTTGTAAGGTGTGTGTGTGTGTGTGTGTGTGTGTGTGTGTGTGTGTGTGTGTGTTTTTCCATGCACAAAACGAAGAGAGATGCAACCATGATTAAACATCCACACATTCACTACTAAACAATAAACCATGCAAATAGTGATCATATTCACCTAAACAAAAAATTCTAGCCTGAAGAGAGGTAACACATCTGACAACTCATTACTGCTGACGAGTAAGTCCACTGATCTTTGCTAATACAAAAACAATGCAACCCATGAATGAGACCTGACTACAGCTACATTTGGTTTCAAAGATGTCGTTAATTCTATAGTACCAAAGTCTGGTGGAATGTAAATATTTTAAGGAGTAACAGTATCAGTTCACTGAATAGTGGAAGTTCTGAGTCAACAAAGACACACAAACAAGATGAACTTTTGAACTAACCCTCCTTCTAACTAAAGTGCACAAATAAGTGTGCACGCGTGCACACACACACGCACACACACCTCTGCCTCCACTCAACATACTTTGCCAACAGCAATGATTTGCCAGTCAATTTGTAACTTATGGAAAAGGGTGTATCTCCTGGAAGAACATCTTCCAAGGCTATAAGAACATACAAGGAGTCAAATTTTATTATTCATTCTAACTGAAAGAGGACCTCATTTATTTCTACAATTCTGTATATGATATCACTAACAAAACTGCCAAGTCAGGAATCTTGATGAACGTAAAACAAAAGAAAGGTACCTACCAGCTTGTACATGGTGGAGTCAATATTTCATTTTCCTGTGAGAGTGTGAAGGGGATGGTTGAGTGCAGAAAGGTAAACATGCTTTTTAATGAATTACTGAACAATAACTGAGGGGGTATGTGCTCACAATTTCAAAATTCTGTAAAGTTAATTACTTTCTTTGTGAAAACTGGGAAATGGGAAATATGTAAAGCTGGGCAGAGCCATTTCTCAGCATTTTGAAAAAACAATAAAATGTAAAAACAAAGTAACAAGTAAATTATAAAACAGGCAGACAAGGGGAAAGCAAACAGTTCTCTAATTTGCAGTAGATGAGTGCATTATCATTAACAGAACAGTAAAACAGATATCTTACCTTCCATAATTGTAACCAGCCTGACAACAAAACAAATTACAAGTTGTACACTTATTATATACAATTGAGAACAACAGCTCCCTTTGGTTTATGAGACTGGTGTAAATTACGAGATGTCATATAAAGCAAATGTCAGTGAGCCCATGGATAAATATAGGCTATGTGAATAACAACACTTATTATTTTTCAAAAGAGATAGATTGGCTGGCCAGTAGTTACCTTTGTGCCATACCGCCGATAGTTACACAAACGAAGAAACAGAAAAAAGGGGATGTAAAAAGACAAGCTTTCGGAAAACAGTTCCTTTTTTTAGGTGGGAGAGAAGGGAAGAAACACCACCTTCATGACCTAGGTCATGAATTACCTTTCCCTTCCGTTCCCATCCATTCTTCTTCCTTTCTCTCCCACCTGAGGAAGGAACTGTGTTCCGAAAGCTTGTCCATTTACGTCCCCTTTTTTCTGTTTCTTCATTTGTGTAACTATCAGCGGTATGGCACACAGGTAAGTACTGGCCAGCCAATCTCTCTCTTTTGAAAAATAATTTATCATCTCTGAGGAGAATTTTCATCATTAATCGAATAACAACACTTATTATCAGAGAATATAAACTGAAGTAAGGGCAGGTATGTCAACTAAATTACTGAGTGAATGGAATAGAGGATAAAAATCAGATAAGAAAAAGTGACAATATACTGAGAAGTATTTTCTTAAATCTTACAATAATTCACCTTCATAATGTAGTGAGGACAGTTTACAACTCACCGCAAAGACGTGGCGACGACCTGTGATAGGCACATAGAAAAGACACTCACATACAACACTTCCAGCTATCGGCCATGGCCTCCTTCAGAAAACAGAACACTCACGCAATCACACAACAGTCATACAACCATCACCTCCGTCTGCTGTACTTTGAATCACACTCTGCGGCGAGTAAATCGGAAATGAGAGGTGAAGGGAGGGGACAGGGGATTACAGCTCCTACCTCTATTCCAAACCTCACCTAATTTGAGTGGTGTGTGTGTGTGTGTGTGTGTGTGTGTGTGTGTGTGTGTGTGTGTGTGTGTGTGTCTCCGCGGTCTTGTGTACTTGCAGTCTGCACACAATTATTTTTTTTTTTTTGCTTTTTTTGTTTGTTTGTTTTTTTAATTTTTTTTAATATTTATTTTATTTTATTTATTCTTTTTTTCTCCCCTCACCCACCTCCCCACTCCACTCCTAAACTGCATCTCGTTATTCCCATCCAACCCATCCCCACCACCACGACGTAACCTTCCTATCCCCTCTCCTCTCCTCTCCACCTTCCCTTCCCGATTTATTCGCCGCAGAGCATGATTTGAAGTACATCAGCCAGAGGTGATGGTTGTACGACTGTTGTGTGCCTGTTTGATTGTGTGTGTTCTACTTTCTGAAGGAGGCCATGGCCGATAGCTGAAAGTGTTGTAAGTGTGTCTCTTTTGTATGTGCCTGTCGTAGCTCGTCGACACGTCTTTGCAGTGAGTTGTAAACTGTCCTTACTATATTATTAATGCCAACCAGGACTTTCCATTATTATAATAATTCACTTTCCTTCCATGACTGATTTTGTGATGGACAGATTTGTTTGGCCTATCATGTGACTGGAATATCATAAGATGTTTCACTGCATGTTGACAAGTAAGTATAGCACATAATGTGTAAGGAGCTTCTACTTCCCATTACATATAAAGCTACAGTTATAAACTGCTCATAGCTCTTTTTCTGAAAGAGATTTTGTGGATACATCATTAAGTAACCATATATCTCAGGATTGTTTTTAATTAACAGCTAGTATTGTCATATATTGCTCCATGTTGTTTAACGATAATACAGAAGTCATTAAGTTTGTATGCAATGCAAAAAGTCGTTCTTTCAACATGAAATTCTGAATTATTTACTTTTTGTTCACGTCTCATGATGCATTATAACTCTCATTTCAGACTAATGTTTCCTGAAGCAATTACACAGGTATATTGTAGAAAGCATATTTTGTGGGAAATCATTTCTTTTTTAAATCACTTCAATTTATATCACAATGATCAGTGTTGATGTGTGTGTTTTTAAATGGTGGGCAGGGACAGGAAAAGGGGGGGGGGGGAGGGGGGGCAGAATTGTGCAGATACTATGGCAGATGTTCTACTTGTAAATCTATTCCATGCAGCAATCCTTATTTGAAGCAAAAATTGTGATAATATTATTATTGTTGTGGTCTTCAGTCCGGAGACTAGTTTGATGCAGATCTCCACCCTACTCTATCCTGAGCAAGCCTCGTCATCATGATAAGAACAGCAATCTACATCAATCTGAATCTGTATACTGTAGTCATCTCCTTGATTCCTCCTGTGATTTTTACCCCACACCCTTCCTACCAATGCTAAATTTACAATTCCTTCATGTCTAAGAATGTGGTCTACCAATCGATCCCTTCTTTTAGTCAAGGTATGGCACACATTCCTGTTCTCCCCAATTCTGTTCAGTACATCATCATTAGCCATGTGATCTGCCCACCTAATCTTCAGCATTCTTCTGTAGTACCACATTTCAAAAGCCTTTATCCTCTTCCTGTCTAAACTATTTACCACTAGTTGCAGTCCCATACAAGCAAAACTCCACACAAATGCCTTCAAAAAAGACTTCTTACACTTAAATTAATATACAATGTTGGTAAATTTCCTTTTTTCAAAAACGCTTTCCTTCTTATTGACATTCTGCATTTTATATCTTCTACCAGCTTTCCTGTTTCGTTACCTAATCTAATTTCTTCAGCAACACCTGATTTTCTTTGACTCACTCCATTAATCTCGTTTTTCAATTGTTAATTTTCATCTTGTATACTCCTTTCAACACACTGTCCATTCCGTTCAATTGCTCATCCAGGTCCTTTGCTGTCTATGACAATTGTAATGACATCACCAAAATGCAATGTTTTAATTTCTTCACCCTGGACCTTAATTCCTTCTCCAAATTTCTCTTGGTTTCCTTTACAAATTGATCAGTGTAAAAATTTAACAACATTGGAGAAAGGCTACAACCCTGCCTTACCACCTTAGCAACCACTGCATCTCTTTCATGCCCTTCAACTCTGATAACTGCTGTCTGCAAGTTGAAAATAACCTTCCGTTCCCTATATTTTACTCCGGCTTGCTTCAGAGTTTGAAACAGTGTACTCCAATCAACACTGTCAATAGCTTTCTCCAAATCTACAAATTCTAGTAGGTTTGCCTTTTCTTAATCTACCTTTTAAGATAAGTCGTAAAGTGAGTATTTCCTCCCATGTTCCTACATTTCACCTGACCTTCCCCGAGGTCAGCTTCTACCAGCTTTTCCATCCTTCTGTAAATTATTTGTGTTAAAATTTTGCAACAATGACTTATTAAAATGATGGTTCTG
Source organism: Locusta migratoria (assembly GCA_026315105.1). Lineage (NCBI taxonomy): Eukaryota > Metazoa > Arthropoda > Insecta > Orthoptera > Acrididae > Locusta > Locusta migratoria. Next base: position 436,466,837 of record CM048747.1, read on the forward strand.
TAATTTTCACACCTGTCTGTGCCTGCTTTCTTGAGAATGGGGAGTCATACATTTTTCTTAAAGTCTGAGGGTATTTCCCATTTCACATACATCTTACACACCAAGTGAAATAGTTTTGTCATGGCAGTCTCTCCCAGAGACTTCAATAGTTCTGAGGGAATGTCGTCCACTCATGGGGCCTTATTTTAACTTAGGTCTTCCAGTGCTCTGTCAAATTCTTCTTTCAGTGTAGTATCTCTTATTTTATCTTCTTCCTCTTTCCATCTGACAACATTGTCTCTAAGTTCATTTCCTTTGTAGATCCTCTCTATATACTCTTTCCACCTTTCTGCTTTCCCTTTCTTTCTCATATTTGGTTTTCCATCCGAGTTCTTTATATTAATACAGTTGCTGTTCTTGTCGCCAAATGTTTTATTTTCTTGTAGATATTAACTATTTCCCTCCCTATTTATACATTTTACAGAATTTTATTTCCTGTTTAGCCATTTTCAATATCCTGTCAATCCTATCTGTACTCCATTTTACCTGCTATATTTACTGCATTTTGATATCTTCTCCTTTCACCAATTAAATTTAGTATTTCCTGTGATATATGGATTTTTGTAGGCCTTGCCTTTGTACCTATTTTGTCCCCTGCTGCCTCCACTATTTCATTTATCAATGCTACCCATTCCTCTTCTACTGTTTTATTTCACCCAATTCCTGTCAATTTTTATCTATTCCTTCAATTTATCCAGGTCCCATCTCCTTAGTTTACTATCTTCCTGCAGAATTTTTTTTTTTTTCAGTTTTAGCATACAGTTCATGAGCAATAATATATAGACATAGTCTATATCTTGCCCTGGGTACCTCTTTACAGTGGTTCCGAAATATGTGTCTTACCATTATAAAATCTATCTGGTATCTTCTGGTGTCTCCTGGCACCTTCCACATATACAACCTTATTTCATGATTCTTAAACTAAGTGTTTCTTATGATTAAATTATGTTCCACACAAAATTCGATCAGACGGCTTCTTCTTTCGTTACTTTTGTCGAGTCCTATTCACCTACTATTTTCACTTCCCTTTCTTTCTTTTCCTACTACTAAATTTCAGTCTCCCACCACAATTAATTTCTCCTCCCTTAACTGTGTGAATAATTTCCTTTACCACCTCATATATTTCTTCGATATCCTGATCGTCGGCAGAATGCAGAATGGGAAGAAAAGCATTTCTGAAAAAGCGAAACTTGTTAACCTCCAATATTAATTTAATAGTAACTTACCCGCATTCCTATTTTCTTATTCATTATTAGACCTACTCCTGTGTTACCACCAGCTGATTTTGTATTTATAACCCTGTACTCACCAACCTGTTCATCCTGCCACTGAACTTCACTATCCCTACCATATCTAACTTTAATCTATCCATTTCTCTTTTCAGATTTTCTAATTTACCTACATGATTAAGGGTTAGAACATTCCATGCTCCGATCCGTAGAATGCCTGTCTTGTTTTTCTTGATGAGGGCGTCCTCCTGAGTAGACCCCACGCGGAGATCCGAATGGGGGACTATTTTACCTCAAGAACACGCCATCATCATATATTAATACAGTAGAGCTGCATGTCCTCGGGAAAACTAACGACTGTAGTTTCCCCTTGCTTTCAGCCGTTCACAGTAACTGCATGGCAAAGTCTTGTTAGCTGATGTTACAAGGCCAGCTCAGTAAATCATCCAGACTATAGTCCCTGTAACTACTGAAAAGGCTGCTGCCCCTCTTCAGGAACCACACATTTGTCTGGCCTCTCCGCAGATACCCCTCCACTGTGGTTGCACCTACAGTACGACTATCTGTATTGTAGAGGCACACAAGCCACCCCACCTTGGCAATGTCTGTGGTTCAGGGGAGTAGTTAAGTAAAATCAAACAATGGATATTCCAGGGAGGATTCAACAATATTTTTGAGGAGGATAGGTTGCACACTCACCACAGAGACGTCCAATAAGCCACAGTGAGGCACAAATAAGAAAATACAACAATAGAGCTTTCCGCTGTTAAGGCCTTTGAGACACACACACACACACACACACACACACACACACACACACACACACACACACGCGCGCGCGCGCGCGCGCGCGCGCGCGCGACCGGCCACTATGGGAAGTCTGTGGTACCCAGCTTGGCCGCGGTGAGAGCAACTAGTGGTGGGGGGGTAATAAAGTGGAAAGGAGAAAGAAGCAGGAGGGGAGGGGGTATGCATGGCATGGGTGGGGGAATATGCCAGTGCTGTCTAACGGACAGTGCGGAAGGAAGGGATGGAACTGAAATGTGCAGTGGGATGGGAGATGAATTTAAGGATAAAGTGTGGGCAGAGAAAGGGAGGAAAGGGTGGTAGAGACAGCAACTAGCGAAGGTTTAGGCCTGGAAGATTGTGGAAGCATAGGATATATTGTAGGCCAAGTTCCCACCTATGAAATTCAGAAAAGCTGGTGTTTGTGGGGAGGATCCATATGGCACAGGGTGTGTAGCAATCATTGAAGTTAGCCACATTATGCAGCACTGTAGACTCCAACAGGATGGTCCAGCCGTCTTCTGGCCACAGTTTGATGATGGCCATTCATTTGGGTAGACAGCTTGGTGCTGGCCATGGCCATGTAGAAAGCTGCACAGTGGTTGCAGCTCAGTTTGTAGATAACATGACTGATTTCACAGGTTGCCCTGCCTTTTATGGGACAGGAAGTGCCTGTAGCTGTCAAAATGCAGGTATTATTGCTGGTTGGTAGGTCTGATGTGGATGGAGATACTGATAAGACCACACATCCCTCAAAGATGGCCTTATCAGTACCTCCTCCACATCAATCCTATCAATCAAAACAATACCTCCATTTTGACAGCTGCCACCCATTCCACACCAAAAAGCCCCTTCCACAGAGCCTAGCCATCCATGGTAGTCACATCTGCAATGACAAGCAGTCCCTCTCCAAATATGCCAAACGCCTCACTGAAACCTTCACTGACCGCAGTTACCCTCCAAACATTATCCAGAAACTGATTTCATGGGTCCTCTCTGTCCAGTCATCCACCAACAGCTCCACACCCACTATCCAGCCACAAAGGAGCACCCCTCTTGTGACCCAGTATCACCCACAACTGGAGCAGTGAAACCACATTCTCTGCCAGGATTTCGACTACCTTTCATCCTGCCTCCTGCCCTGAAATGAGAAATACTCTACCAATTATCCTCCCCACTGCCCCTACAGTTGTATTCTGCTGCCCGCCAAACCTACATAACATCCTTGTCCATCCCGGCTCCCAACCCCTTAAGCCATGGCTCATTCCTGCAATATGACCTAGATGCAAAACCTCTCCTATCCACCATCCCATCACCACCACCTACTCCAATCCTGTCACAGGCATTTCCTATCCCATAAAAGGCAGGGCAACATGTGAAAACAGTCTTGTTACCTACAAACTGAGCTGTAACACTGTGCAGCTTTCTACAAGGGAATGACCAGCACCAAGCTGTCTATCTGAATGAATGACCATGTCAAACTGTGGCCAGGAGACAGCTAGACCAGCCTGTTGCAGAGCATGCAGTGCTGCATAATGTGGCTCACTTCAATGACTGTTAAACAGCCTGTGCCATAGGGATCCTCCTCACAACCACTAGCTTTGCTGAATTGGACAGATGGAAACTCTCCCTACAATATATCCTACACTCCCACAATCCCCCAGGCCTAACCTTCATTAGTTCCTGCCTCTACCACCTTTCCCCCTCTTTCCCTGCCCCCACACTAACCTTACACGTTTCAGTTCCTTCCTTCCCATCCTTCCGCACTGTCCATCAGACAGCATTCGCGTACTTCCCCACCCACGCTGTGCATCCCCCTCTCCCCTCCTGCTTCCGTCCCCTTGCCACTTAAACACCCCCACCACTGGTAGCTCTTGCCTTTGCTGTGCTGGGAACCACAGAGTGCCTACAGCAGCCAGAGACAGCAGTCGTGTCTATGTGAGTGTGAGTGTGTGTGTGTGTGTGTGTGTGTGTGTGTGTGTGTGTGTGTGTGTGTGTCTAATCAAGAAAGGCTTTAAAATCTGAAAGCTACAATGTTGTATTCTGTTATTCGTACCTCTCATTGGATGTGTCTGTGGTGAGTAAGCAACCTATCCTTCTCAAAAACATCATTACATATTAGTTGTGTTACTTTACTGCCAAGTGCATCTTGCTCAGCAATACAAAATTATTGGTGGTGCTGAGCAGAGCTTCCACTTTTAACTAATTGGCATAAGCACAATGAATATCTGACAGTGCTCAACTGCTGTGTAAATTTAGTAATAATGCAAAACTTATTGTGGTTTATCTGTACTTGAACATCACATACTTTTTATCAACTATTGGTCTGTACTGCTGAGTCAATCATTAAATTGTCCAAATATTCTATATTTAGTTGACATAAAAGTTTTTCTTATGTTCTGAACTTTGGACATCAACAGCACAGCTTTGTAGCTGATTTCATATAATATCCAAATGAAACAATTAAAAGAATAACAAATAGTCAAAAAAGCAGAATTAGTTACTTTAAAGATAGTGTCAGCAAAGCAATTCTTATTGTGCCATTGCTTTAGGTATCAATTTGAATAATTTCTTCGGTGCTTTTTGTTTGTTATACAAAACAGACCGGTCTAGACATGAAATACCATTTACTTTGTGTACCACTGCTAATTCATCCAGCAAAACAATCATCAAACTGATGCTGTGTGGGGATAATGGGTAAGGGAGGTGGTGAAGGTTTAGAAAGAATATAGATGATTCTGTGTTTTCTCTATCAACTCTTTACATTACCACATTTAAGAAGAAAACAATGTGTTAAAAGAATTTTATAATAGTCTGAATTCGTCTATAAATGCAGTTACAGACTCATTACTGATGAACCATGTAAACTTTGTCCCACTAGTTTATGGATCTTCCATATTCATGTCCATCTGAAGAAAAATATGTCTCTTCACTGAAATATCAGCCTGAATTGATTCAGATTCATTCATACAAACTTTGTCTTGCCTTATCTCCATAATCCTGCGGTCTGAGTAACCTATCTCAACCTATCTCTTTTTCCTCTCCAAAGGAGGAATTAATAATAGGTAGCATAGTTTCTTATACTTTTATGTGCAATCTATTGTCAGTAAGGTAGGTACATGCCAGAAATTCTGTTCCATGAATTTAACAGATATACATTCTGCCGACTGAACTTTCTGTAACAAGCTAACTATTATATTTTAGTCTGCTATCTATTTTGAAGACAGTTCCTTAAAAAGACGGAGAAAAAACAATAATTCTGTGTTCCAAAAAATTTCATAGTTATTTGACCTATATGATAGGGAAACAGTGATGAGGACATTATCTGAGTATAACAGGGATGAGGACATTATCTGAGTATAACAACCAACATCTGGAATGACAGCACACTTGTCAATGTTATGAAGTTACTGGAGTAAAAACTGAACATGTCTGATGGAAAAAGCAAATGTTGTCAATGCCCCAATGCAAAGAGGCAAACAAAATATTTTTGATGTTACTGAAATGGCTACGTTTTGTGGTTGGTTACTTTGTTTTATTTAGAATTTTGTTACTTTTGTGTTACATCACAATGTTAACATTGATTTCTTAATGAAGGTTGTTTACAGCATTCCCTCTCAACGCCCAGCTTAATTTACTGTGTATACAATTACCTGTCCTAAAGAAGACCATCACAATTTCAGCTTGTTACAGCCCCTAAATCTATAAGCTGGTTAATTAGAAATATAACTGCCACAGAGTTGCACTACAAATAGGTAAAACATTGGATGACCTATTTGATAGAATTCTGGCTCCCACAGATAATTCTGATGGAAAGACCTTGCATTATAAATTAAGGATAAACACATCATAAATTAAGGATAAACACATCATAAATTAAGGATAAACACATCATAAATGAACAATTTAAAAATGTGTGCACTTCTATGATAATTTTTTATTTTAAAAAGGATGAAAAAGTCACAAAGTTTCAATGGTTTACAGTATTTCTTTGGTAGGCAGTTAACTTTCATCCTCTTCACATGACTGAGCCATTTGCAGTATTCAATCCCTCCCTCACTCACTCATTCATTCATTCACAGAACCATTTGCGCCCCTCTCTAATTTCTTCATACGTATTTCTAACACTTCTAATCTTCTGCAAGACTGAGCAGAGAAACTTCAATTCACAACCTTATAACTTGTTTAAATCTGCCCTGTTATCCATACAACACTCAAAGCTGTATGTCAATCAGCAGGGTCTGTTTGCTTCTCTTGTTAACTGCTTTAAGACATTAGTCTCTGATTTTAGTAGATCCTTAATTTCTTATTCCTCTTCCATTATCTCCTTGCCTTTCAGAAACGTGCCAACTCCCCCCCCCCCCCCCCCCCCCCCCGTTCCCCATCCCATCTCTTCTGCCTTGTGGGTTTTACTGTTAATTTCTCTTTCTCTCACTTTTATGACTGTGCTAGCTGATTTTTTCACCTAACATTAGAGCTTTGTCCTGTTTCCATGGTTGTTTTCCTCTAGTCTTCAGGTGAATGCTTCTTTTCTTTCATAACTAGTTTCAGTGTTTTGTCCATCTCAGTAACAGTGATTTATATTAATAAAAAAAAGGCAGCAAGCAATTTCAGGGTCATAGATTTTATTGTCTATGAGTTTCAGGCAATAACAGTATATTAATAGGAAACAATTTTGTATCTGAAGGAGGGCAGCAATTGGCAGAAACTGATTGACAACAAAATCTACAAACCTGCAACTGGTTGCTGTCTCATTTAATTTAAGATCACTAGTTTCATTCAGTGGTAACTTTGTTGCAATTATCAGACTCTGATAGCAGTTCTTTCCTAGTTTTAAATTCTGTTGCTATTAGGCATTTTTCATGAAGAGGTTGTTTTATGGCATACAGTTATGTGATTGTGAAATTAGCCTTTGCAGTATTTATTTTTATTTCAATTATTCTATCACTCCACCCCCATGAACCACAGACATTGCCGAGGTGGGGTGGCTTGCGTGCCTCAACGATGCAGATAGCCGTACCATAGGTGCAACCACAGCGGAGGGGTATCTGTGGAGAGGCCAGACAAACGTGTGGTTCCTGAAGAGGGGCAGCAGCCTTTTCAGTAGTTACAGGGGCAACAGACTGGATGATTGACTGAGCTGGCCTTGTAACATCAGCTAATGTGGCTTTGCCACACAGCTACTGCGAACGGCTGAAAGCAAGGGGAAACTACAGCCGTTACTTTTCCCGAGGACATGCAGCTCTACTGTATGAACATATGATGATGGCATCCTCCCGGGTAAAATATTCCGGAGGTAAAATAGTCCCCCATTCGGATCTCCAGGCGGGGACTACTCAGGAGGATGTTGTCATCAGGAAAGACAATACTGGCATTCTACGGATCGGAGTGTGGAATGTTAGATCCCTTAATCGGGTAGGAAAATTAGAAAATTTAAAAAGGGAAATGGATAGGTTGAAGTTAGATATAGTGGGGATTAGTGAAGTTCGGTGGCAGGATGAACAGGATTTCTGGTCAGGTGAGTACAGGATTATAAATACAAAATCAGTTGGGGGTATCACAGGAGTAGGACTGATAATGAATAAGAAAATAGGAATGTGGGTAAACTACTATGAGCACCACAGTGACCGCATTATCATTGTCAAGATAGATATGAAGCCAACACCGACAACAGTAGTACAGGTTTATATGTCAACTAGCTCTGCCGATGATGAGGAGATCGAAGAAATATATGAGGAGCTAGAGGAAATTATTCAGACAGTTAAGGGAGAGGAAAACTTAATTGTGATGGGAGACTGGAATTCGGTAGTAGGAAAAGGAAGAGAAGGAAAAATAGTAGGTGAATATGGACTGGGCAGGAGGAATGAAAGAGGAAGTCGCCTGGTAGAATTTTGCACGGAACATGATTTAATAGTAACAAACACGTGGTTTAAGAATCACAAAAGAAGGTTGTATACGTGGAAGAGACCAGGAGACACAGGAAGGTATCAGATAGATTTTATAATGGTAAGACATAGATTCCGGAACCAGGTCCTAAACTGCAAGACATACCCAGGGGCAGATATAGACTCTGACCATAACTTGTTAGTCATGAACTGTACGCTGAAACTGAAAAAACTGCAGAAAGGTAGGAAAATAAGGAGATGGGACTTGGATAGATTGAAGGAAAGTGAAGTTCTGGAGAATTTCAGAGGGAGATTTAGGCAACAATTGACAGAAACAGGGGGGAATAAAACAGTAGAAGAGGAATGGGTAGCATTGAGAGACGAAATAGTGAAGGCAGCAGAGGACAAAATAGGTAGGAAGGCAAGACCAACAAAAAATCCTTGGATATCACAGGAAATACTAAATTTAATAGATGAAAGGAGAAAATATAAAAATGCAGTAAATGAAACACGCAAAATGGAGTACAGACGACTAAAAAATGAGATTGACAGGAAGTGCAAAATGGCTAAGCAGGAGTGGCTAGAAGCCAAATGCAAATCCGTAGAAGAATGTATAAGAAGGGGAAAAGTAGATACCGCCTACAGGAAAATAAAGGAGACGTTTGGGGACAGGAAGGGCAGCTCTACGAATATCAAGAACTCGGATGGGAAACCAGTTCTCAGCAGAGAAGATAAAGCTCAAAGGTGGAAAGAGTACATAGAGCAGCTCTATAAAGGAAATGAACTTAGAGACGATGTTGTAGGAAGGGAAGAGGAAGTAGATCAAGATGAAATAGGAGATACTATACTGAGAGATGAATTTGACAGAGCCCTGAAGGACCTAGGTCGGAAGAAGGCTCCAGGAGTAGATGACATACCCTCAGAGCTACTAAAGTCTCTGGGAGAGCCAACCATGACAAAACTATTTGAACTGGTGTGTAGGATGTATGAGACAGGCGAAATACCCTCAGACTTTAAGACAAATGTAATAATCCCCATTCCAAAGAATTCAGGCGCAGACAGGTGTGAAAATTACAGAACCGTCAGTTTGATAAGTCATGGTTGCAAAATATTAACATGAACTATCTACAGGAGAATAGAAAAGCTGTTAGACGCTGACCTCGGGGAAGATCAGTTTGGATTCAGGAGGAACGTTGGAACTCGGGAGGCAATACTCACTTTACGTCTTATCTTAGAAGATAGATTAAGGAAAGGCAAACCAACATTTTTAGCTTTTGTAGATTTGGAGAAAGCGTTTGACAATGTTGACTGGAATACACACTTTCACATCCTGAAGTCAGCGGGGGTAAAATGCGGGGAAAGGAGAGTAATTTACAACTTGTACAAAAGCCAGACCGCAGTTATTAGACTCGAAGGGCATGAAAGGGAAGCATCAGTTGGGAAGGGAGTAAGACAGGGTTGTAGCCTTTCTCCGATGTTATTTAATTTGTACATCGAGCAAGCGGTGAAGGAAAGCAAGGAAAAATTTGGAATAGGGATTAAAGTTCAGGGGGAAGAAATAAAAACATTGCGTTTTGCTGATGACATTGTAATTCTATCAGAGACAGCAAAGGACCTGGAAGAGCAGTTGAATGGAATGGACAGTGTGTTGAAGAGAGCGTATAAAATGAACATTAACAAGAGCAAAACAAAAATAATGGAATGCGGTCTTAGAAAATCAGGCGATGCTGAAGGAATTAGATTAGGTAACGAAACAATGAAGGTGGTAGATGAGTTTTGTTACTTGGGTAGTAAAATAACGTGCGATGGTCATAGTACAGAGGATATAAAATGCAGAATGGCAATGGGAAGAAAAGCATTTTTGAAAAAGAGAAATTTGCTAACATCGAATATTAATTTAAGTGTAAGGAAGTCTTTTCTGAAGGCATTTGTGTGGAGTGTTGCGTTGTATGGGAGTGAAACATGGACAATAAGAAGTGCGGACAGGAAGAGAATAGAGGCTTTTGAAATGTGGTGCTACAGAAGAATGCTGAAGATTAGGTGTGTAGATCACATAACTAGTGAAGAGGTACTGAACAGAATTGGTGAGAAAAGGAATTTTTGGCATACCCTGACTAAAAGAAGGGATCGCTTGGTAGGACACATTCTTAGACATCGGGGAATCGTAAATTTAGCATTGGAGGGAAGTGTGTGGGGTAAAAATCGCAGAGGGAGACCAAGAGACGCGTATAGTAAGCAGATTCAAATAGATGTGGGTTGCCGTTCTTATGAGGAGATGAAAAGGCTTGCTCAGGATAGAGTAGGGTGGAGAGCTGCATCAAACCAGTCTCCGGACTGAAGACCACAACAACAACATTCTATCACTGACATAAGAGATAGCTGCAATAACATTAAGACCTATTGAAGCACCAGACCAATTGCTATGTTTCATTATTTGACATCCATGCCAATACATCTTAGGTTTTTTGTACTTTTTCTTCTTCTTCATATTTTCTATCATATTAGCAAAATACCTTTTTTCTATCCCTCCATTATAACCAGTATACTTTCAATTTTTCCACTTGTGGCTGATGTTTAGAGTTTAACTACCATGGTACTGCAACTGGACCCCAAATTACATGTCCTTGTCTGGGAATTCTTAGCTACTTTGTAATGCCATATTTCACACACATTTTCTCTGTATGTCTGACCACCCCTTAATGTCTTTTGCAAATTACTGGTATTCTCAAGAGATCCCATGAAATCCCCAGTAAGGTGCCAAAATAGTTATGTACCGAGCAAAACTTTTATTTTTTGATGCTATTCAGAAAAATTGTGTGTGGCAGAAGTTGTGCGCATGCACACACACACACACACACACACACACACACACACACACACACACACACACACATTCTAGGCATGAAATTTTTAGTAAAGTTTTGTTTCATAACACATCCAAGTGAATATTTTGAATACAAATAGGGATACTACTTGATTGTAGAATCACCAGGAAGGTAACACTGAAAATAAAGGCATGCATCTAAATGAAATAACCAGCATTCACTACACAATTCTCATAATGCAAAGAAAGTAATGTATCTAAGCAAATATAATTGTGCACTTGTCAAGCAACATATAAGAAAAGAACTTATTTTAACTGACTCATGTGGCTTTTATGTGAAACATTGTCTTATGTATTTTGTGTCTCTAACAAATCATTATTTTCATGTGACATTGTTTCGTATGTAAGGCAATTTTTCAGTACACAACTGGTTCCAAAGATGGTAATCAAAGAAAAACAGATATTCTTCACTAAACTGTAAAAAATGATCTCTCAACTATTTTGATACTTTTACATTTGTACTGTAGATTTTATGGCATTCCACTACTCTATTATGATACATACACTGGGCTTACGTTATGAGCATGGGAATGAACATTTGCATGATTAGTCATAATAAGATTAATGAATGAGTTCAATACAAATTTGTGTCAAAATAGTCAACAGAAACATTAAATTTATAGTTTAGTTAGAGACATGATAGTTCAAGAAAATGCTGTTTATCTTTGCTTAGATGCCCTCTTTGGAATCTATTGTATGCTACAAAATGTGCTTACAACCCGTAAGTCATACAAAAATAATGAAGCTTATAAAACGAAACAATTTACGTTTCACTTAGGAGATACAACATAAATTAGTGTCAATGCTAGGTAATATAATAATACATAATAATGACACTAACAATGATGTGAAAGTTAATATCATAAATCTCTCAAAAAGAGGCTGTATTTCAAGAAATATTTCTTATAAAATCAATGGCCATCTAAAGACTAAAGAACTTCAACAACACACCCAGTAATTGAAATAAGTAAACTTGATATTTGAGGAATAAAATATAACACTAGAAAAATTTGTATTCATGTGAAATATATTTTGTAATTCTTTGTTAATTATGGAACATTTCATAAAAATTTCAAATTCTGCACATTTAAAAAAATCATCAAACTGATAATTGATCAAACTTAAATGCATCAACTTTCCATTTATAAAAGCTTACCTGTAACTTCTTATACATTTCAAGATTAATAAGTTTAATATCATCCAGTTGTCTGCGTAGAGAAACTATAGTATCCTGCTTCTCATGTATGTCTTTTTCTAAAAGTTTCATTGCAACTTCCATTTCAGCTTTCAAGCTAATCTGGAAAGAAAATAATGACAACCATTACTGTAAATACCAAGGGAATATGGATAGTTGTGGGACCATTGATATATACTGCCATGCTAATATTACTGACGAAATGAGTTGTGTAGTGGTTAGCATCGCAGATTGCTGTGCTGGCGGTCCCCGGTTCAAATCCTGCAACTGGAAGAAAAAATTTATTTCTTTGTATTAAGTATTTCTAGGATGTTCTACGTGTTTCTTATTTGTGATGTACTTTTGATGTACTTGTAAGTTCCAGAAAATTTGTTCTATGTATAAATAGTGGAGCACTCCAAGCAGGATACAGTCTGTTCTGAGTGTATGCTTGTGTTAGCAATAAACCTGTTCTAAGTGTAAGGTTTCATGCTCTATTAATGATTAGCTTTTGAATTCCGGACCACCTGCAGTTTTCAACATGATACTTTCTGGTCAAGGTGCCAGGTATCCTACAAATCATCTGCATCATTGTGGCTCTGATCAGGCAGCCTAAGAGCTGTAACCTACATGGACAAGAACCGGAATTCAAAAGGTGATTTAATATCTCATTCTGAAGGTCTGTGTCATCAAAAGACCCATGGATAGCAAAACTGTGGTAAGCCAGATGCACATCAGACACCCATTGGTGTTTTCAAGAGACGTTGGACAGGACCCAAACAAATGGCTGAAGGAGTTTGACTGAGCCGCCAAGTATGATAGGTCAGATCACATTATATGCTTGACAAATATATATTTCTATCTGGATGGGACGGCCTAGCAGTGGTTGGAAAATAACAAGGACAAGCTAGATAGCTGGGAAAAATTCCGGACAGAACTTAAGAAGATGTTTGGAGACTACCAGCAAGAAGTTTGTTTATCAGAAGTGCAATTGAAGAACAGGGCCCAATGACATGGTGAGTCAACACAGTCATATATACAGAATGTTTTGGCCCTATGTCACATAGCTAACCCAGACATGACTGAGGCCGCTAAAATTTCACACCAGAGGAAAGGCAATGCAGAAGACATGTATCGTGACTTTCTGTTAAAAGATGTTTCAATGATAAGAGCTTAGCCAATGGTGTCAGAAAATTGAAGAGATTCAATAGAGGAGGGATGGACAAAAGAAATATGAAGACCCCCAAATGTAGTCCCGATGACCATTTTGGAAGACAAGCATGATTTTACTTCTCTCATATGACAAAGTGTGAGAGAAGAATTACAACAGTTTATGGCAGCTGGGACTGTTGGACCAAGTGAGCACCACATTATGGCCATGGATGTCAGTCCTGTATGTCATGAGGGAGCCAACACTGCTGAGGAAGAGGTATTTCAAACATTAGCACCTCTCTGCCCCACCACCGCCCCTGACATAAAGAATGGCCTAGCCCTACTATGACTGACACTGCAGCCACCAAACGGCAGCCTAGGAACCAACGATGTGCAACAACCATCCCCCTGTCCACTTTGACATCTTGAAGGAGGACAGATATCTGGAGGGCAGAAGACAACACAACACTGTGTTTTCACTGTGGGCTTCCTGGACATTTTACATGATACTGAAGGGGAAGAAGATGAGCATTTGATAATTATGATGCCACAAGACGCCATCCATCGTAACAGTCTGATCAACAGCAGTCAACTGCAGACACTGCAGACAATTACTGTCAACCTATAGGGCGAAGCCCGTGATCGTATCCCTGTCATGGTCACTCTCCAACACGTTACTGCCGTTTGCCATCGCCTTACAGAGATACCAGCCAACCGCCTAGCCACCTTGTTCAGGAAAACTAGGTGAGTTGAGGCCGCTGGAAATGAAAATCTTCCATTGACAACAGTCACTAAGATGTCGGTAAATCTCACTGACGTCATCATCGACAGCCTACGTGTCGGGCACTGGTCGATTCAAGAGCTTCCCTCTGTATTTTCAAATGACTACCATTGCAAACTAAAGAAGGTAATATTCTTTGATACTAGAGCCAACTGTGCAGAAGGTCATAAATGGAAAATATGTCCGGCCGGCAGGAACATGTGTTGCAAGAATAACTATCAGCAACAGGACGCAGCCATTTGAATTTGTTGTTTTAACAAAATGTAGCCATAATGGCATCCTCAGATGAGACTTCCCTCAGACAGCCCCTTGAATTTCATTGAATGGGACACCGCAAAAGGTGGCTCTCTGAGGTAGGAGGGTTGCAGCCTTGGCCACAGCATCAGCAGCCTCGTTCCCAGGCACACCTACATGGCCAGGTACCCACATGAAGTGAACCAGAGAACTGTCATCAACTAAAAATTGAAGGGAGCACTGGATTTTGTGTACAACAGGATGCACCATATATGGGTCTCTCAGACTCTTAATGACACAGAGTGTAAGAGCAGATGACATAAGAAGGATGGTTGTAGCGGCAGATATACATAATAGCCTGATATAGAGCAAAATTCTCAGCTGTGGTCAAGAAGCCTGTATTGAAACCTGTCATCACCAATCACAAAGGCACACCTGACACCATCAGTGTTCTTGGACTCATCTGCATACATAAAAAGTATGAAGCCGCAAACTGGAGCAAGCCGAGTTCAATATGAGCGTTAACCTGAGCCTGAAGCTACGGTTGTGTTGGGCTCTCATGCATTCAAACGGTGGTAGGAAGGGTAAAATCGAGTTGCTGGAGCAGGCGATGAAAACAAACTCTGGGAGGGAGCAAAGCAGTTAGCCCTTATTGGCGATCAAGGGATTCATTGAAGAACTATGGGTAGGGGTTGCACATCAACAGCAGTCAGTATTCATACTGACATAGTAGTATACTGTGTCAGTAGTTCAATGGTAATTTGGCAGCTTCAGGATAAAGACTTTCGACAAGGCTGGTGTAAATGCTTCAATCTCCAGGCATAATCCCCAATGGTGGTTCGAGTTAAGATGGAGTAAAATGGACAGCCATACAGAAGAGTAGACAAAGCTTCTGTAATCCAGCTTCGAGCAGACAATGGATCAACAGAGGTGAAGGATGACAGTTCACTCTGCTCCCCATGACGTACCGCTAAGAACATGGAGGACGTTACAGGAACGAGTACAATAGCCAGCCAGATATGACATATGGGGAGACCATCAAAGTTTTCTATCCAATGTTTGCCCTAAAAAAAAAAAAAAAAAAAAAAAAAAAAAAAAAAAAAAAAAAAAAAAATTGTCTCCATGAATGGTAGAGAAATGGAGCCTGAGGTGTAGAGAAGGGAGACTAAACTCTTTGTATCACCAGATGTTGATGCAGACTGTTTTCTCACTGGAGAAATGGAAGCCATTTGTGACACTCCAAGAATAAAGATGGTTGAGACAATGCTGAAGAAAGTGCTCTAGAAGGCAAGTTCTCTGCGCGCTGCAGTAGATCATAAAGTAATCCACAAAAAGGGAGCCTGAGACATCAGCTGAAAGGCAATCCATAATTGGGTTGACTGCTATGGCGAAAAGTGTGACGCTCAACATGATGTTCTGTGGCACCCCATTCTCTTGGCGAAAGACGTCCGACAAAACAGTTCACTCATAGCCTGAACCATTGATCCATTAAAAATGCTCGAATAAAATGTGGGAAGCAGGTGTGAAGGCCCCATGTATGCAGGGTTTGGAGAATGCCTGCCATCCAACAGGGGTCATAGGCCTTTTTCAAATCGAAGAATACAGAGACCATCTGGGGCTTTCACAAACAATTATTCATAATATAGGTTGACAAGGTAATGAGTTGGTCAACAGCAGAACGGCACCTAAAAAATCCACATGGGACATTGGTGAGATGGCGTCAAGATTTGAGTAGCCAAACCAACCAAGCGTTAACTACCTGACTGTCACCTTGCAAACACAGCTGGTGAGAGAAATAGGCGATAACTGGAAGAAAGATGTTTGTGCTTCCCTGGTTTGGGTATGGGGCAACAACTGCTTCACGCCAACACGTGGGAACCTGACCTACAGTACATATTCGATTATAGGTGTGAAGAAGAAAGCAATTACCCACAAGAGAAAGGTTCTTCAGCATCTGATTATGAATGGCGTCACACCCTGGAGCAGAAGGCAAGGACAAGGCGAGAGCACATTCAAGCTCCTGCAAGGTAAAGATGGCATTATAACTTTCACGATTTATAGATTAGAAGAAAGGCGGCCGTGCCTCCTCTGACTGTTTTTGAGGAAGGAAAGCAGGATGGTAATGAGTGGAGCTCGAAACCTCTGCGAAAGATCGGCCTAAGGCTTTGGGTATATCAACGGGGTCCATGAAGACTTTGTTCACTACAGTTTGGCTGGGAATTAGGAAATGGAGTTTAGTGTCAGATAACCAGTGCAGGCCACCCCAGACAATCAGAGAAGGAGTAATATGTTAAATGAACCACTGAAAGCAGTCCAGGACGCTTTTTTGCTTTTCTTGATGACATAACGGCATTGGACTCTTCGTCATTTATAACTGATACAATTCGCCAATATTGGGTGGCGTTGAAAGGTAAATAGAGCACATTGTTGGGCTCTAAGAGTGCCGCTACATGCCACAGTCCACCAGACAACTGGAACTAGCTAGATGTGGAGAAGAAGTAGTACAAAGTATGGAATATTTTGTAGTGGTGAGAATAACTTTCAACCTGACTGTCATAGCTGGGGAAATTCTGATCGTGGAAAACCACTATGGAGGAATAAAGACCCCAGTCAGCTTTCGAGATGATCAAGCTAGTAGAACACAGATATGATGGAGAAGATGGATTATACAGGGGAAATGGTCGCTCGAGTACGTATCAGAAAGAGCATACCACTCAAAATGTGAGTTGAGAAGTACATATCACGAGATCCAAATGGCAATAGGTGTATGTTGCATCTGAAAGGAAAGTTGATGCACCAGTGTTTAGGCAGATAATATTAAGATGGTTGAAAAGGTCCACTAAAAGGGAGCCTCTCTAGCAAGATGCTGCAGAAACCCATAGGCAGAGACACCAACTTTTGAGAAAGTCAATTAGTAATGGCCAAGTCAGGTGGCCAGTGCTGTTACTGGGGGGAGAGGGGGAATTTTTATGCATTGGCACTGCTAAATAACACATTACAGAAAAACTGACATATTAAAACCAATGCAATATGACAAAGACTGATACGTACAGAGACTCTTTCCTTATATGCAGATTGACTTCATCTCAGATTTGCACTACAATTGTTGAAGTATGATAATTCTTTTGAGTTGAATACTAGTTTTCCTCTAAGCTGTGCCTGTTTTCACTGCTTTTTGTTTTTGCATCATTTGTATCTTATGCACCAACAGCATGCAACAGTTGTTTTATATTAGCACTAAATTCTGATCTCAGATCTGCACTACATTCGTGAAGTAGTTGGTCAGGAATAATTTTTTTAAATTGAAAACTCCAGTTGCCAATAAACTGCTCCTGTTTGCTGAAAGTACACTGACAACATGCTTATTGTTTTGGTATCATATATCTTCTGCACTAATAGAGCACTTAACAGTCCCTGCTTCATAACAGTACTAAATTCTTATCTCAGATCAGCACTACATAAGTGAAGTAGGTGGTTTTTAAATTGAATACTAAAGTTGCCCCCTTAGCTGCTAGCAGTTCCTGTTTGCAGGAAGTACACTGGTAACATGCTATGGGTGTGACATCATATGCATCTTCTGCACTAACAGAATACTTAACAGTTCTGTGTTCATATTAGCTTTAAACTCTGTCTTATTCTTCCCCACCAACCTACTCTTCCCACAGGAGAATTACTGTGAGGCACCATAAGAATAGCCATCATAAGTTTAGTGACAGGTACTTTCTGATTCCTGAAGTATCAGTGAGTTTATATATTCGAAAAGATTGTAATTTTAGCCATTTCATTCATAATGTCATAATTAGTGGAGGAAATTTGTAATTATTACGATTGATTCATAATGGTTGGCATCTCTGGATATGGGGTGGTGGGCATGGAAGTCACCAGTCAACAGAAAAGGGGTAGGAAGCTGGGCAATGAGTTGCAGCACACCTGCCCTAGTAAAAGCAGACAAATGATGGGGTATAGATATTACAAAGAGAAAAGGAAAAAGCAGGGAGAGTTATGCGGATGGCAACTGCCTGCAGATGAGTGTGCATTGAGATGGGATGGTAATAGATGTCTTCTCGAATGAGCAACATAGCCCCTCTATGAGCTGGAATACATTCCACAGGGGGTAGGTCAAAATGCATGGAGATATATTGAGAGAAGTCGATGTCATCATATGGGAGTAACTTCGTTTCTTGGAAACGATCTATGAGCAGACAGTTGAATCGAAGGAGTAGTTTTAATACCTCTCTATTGAAATGAATTCCTCAAATATTCTTTTGAAGGAGAGCCATTAAGGAAGTGAGAGGAGAAAAAAGATGGAAAAAGTTAGAGGGGATCATCTCGACGGCCACTAAGGGCCTCATTTCGAGAGAGCACTGCTACTGCAGTTGGTAGGTGGAGTCATGTTCCATTGGTTCATCTGGAGTTTCTGCCACCTTCTTGAGTTTATCGGTAGTGACAGCTTCCTCCACCAGTGAAAGGCTGGCTGATTGGCTCACAGCAGAGGCTACTGCTGAGTGGCGTAACTGACGAGTCATGCCATGGCGGAGAAGGAGATGAACTTTTTTTCTTGTTTGCCTTTCCGGAAGTATGATGGTGAGATATATGTGTGATTAATGGTTGTAGAGGCTCAGTTCGTAAGAGGCCTTCACAGACAGGCCCCTTTTTTGGAATCCCAGGCATTCAGTTAGATGCCAGCGATTTATGAGAAGCTGATGGTGACTGGATCTTAGAGTGAGCATCTACATCTACATATCTACATACATACTCCGCAATCCACCATAAGGTGTGTGTGGTGGAGGGTACACTGTACTACTACTAAGCATTTCCTTTCCTATTCCACTCCCAAATAGAACGAGGGAAAAGAATGCCTATATGCCTCCACACAAGCCCTAATTTCTCATACCTTGTCTTTGTGATCACTACGCAAAATATAAGTAGGCGGCAGCAAGATCATACTACACTCAGCTTCAAATTCCAGCCCTCTACATTTCCTAAACAGAAATTCATGAAAAGAACGTCGTTTTTCCTCCAGCAATCCCCAATTGAGTTGCTGGAGCATTTCCGGGACACTCGCACATCGGTCGAACCTACCAGTAACAAACCTAGCTGTTCGCCTCTGAACTGCTCCTATGTCTTCCTTTAAACTGATCTGCTGTGTGTCCCAAACACTTAAGCAATACTCAAGACATGGTCGTACAAGCATTTTATACTTGGTCTCCTTTACAGATGAAGTACATCTTCCCAAAATTCTCCCAATAAACCGATGTCGGCTGTCTGCCTTACTCACAACTGTCCTTACATGTTCGTTCCATTTCATATCGCTCTGCAATGTAACGCCTAGAAAAGAGTGGAAAGGTTGAACAGACAATCTTTGGGCTGGCCAATCTTACAACCATGTCACTGAAAGTAAAATCGCAGATCTGTGTGCCTACCTCCTTAATAGGTTGAGAAGAGGAGAGGACAGTGCTGTATTAACCCAGTGGGAGCACAGTAGGCTTCCTACCAACTAATATCTTCCGAGCAGCAGAGGTTGACACTTTTTCTTTGACCTGAATCTCCCGGATAACCCCCTCATCTTTGTAGACAGGCTAGTCCCTTGAAGAAGCAGACTGGTCGCCCATGCAACTGATACAGCAAGGGGATGAGGTCTCTGCCACAAGTGATGATTTGGTTGCATTGGGAGAAGACTGACAGGTATGATTAAATCTCTGACATTAGTAATAGATTATAAGGTTTGGTAAATACGGGCAAACTGAAATTCTTTTATATCCCATATCCCGCTTTTACCTAGATGGAAGGTCAATCCTGTCAAAATTCAAAAATATCATATGGGTTGGTATTAATTCTTTTTCAGCCCTTTTCATCACTCTGTGGAGGGCCATTACGCCCTGATCAGAATGTCAGGGGACTAGTGAAGACACACCCCCCCTCCCCCCACTTCCACTTTGACAAAGTGAGTAGGGAGTGTGGATCAAATCAATTTCTGTGCCTGAAAGGCAACAAGGTTCCATTTCGTTGATGGTAAAAGGGTTTCACCTGTGATCGCATCAACACCCTTCTGAATGATAAAAGGATTTACAGTACAGAAATCATGACTATCAGTTCAAGAAACCACTAAAAACTTGGGAACATTTGGTTAGGTTTTCTATGACTGAAGTTAATCTATCTTTCATTTTTGGGTCGAGCTCAAGGTGCAAGAGAGTGCTCATTGTGAAAGAGTTTCACATGATTACCAGCACCTCTGATGGTACACTCCTTCCTAATGTGGGCCCCTCTCTGGGGGCTAACTAGCCACAGGTGATTGTTAAAACTTCAGGTCACACTGCCCGAGAAACAGACAGAGGGATCAGTTGGCACATTCTGAATGTCTTAGCTTGGGTTATCACCCCACACTGGGCCTGGCCTCTACCAAGGAGTACATACATGCCCCACTTCTCTACCCATGGCAGGAAAATACATGTTACCGTGTCACCGGCTACGCGTGAGGACACGTGGGTCAGCCTTCAGATACACACAGAGAGGAAAGAAGAATAGAGGAAGGAAATGAAAAGATAGAGGAGGAAGAATCTCTAATCTTGATGCAAAGATCAGTCTAAGTCAGGAAGAATGTAGCAAGGAGAGTGAGCTGAGAGAACGAGTTAAATAAGGGAACGATCAGTAAAATAAGAATGCTAAAACAAGTAATGACTTGGATTTATACAGACGCCCGTCTTCGGAAGGAAGGCTACTTTGGTTTGAGGCCCCGTGCATGCATGCCACATGCATACCCACAAAAGAGATGTAGGCCTCCCGGAGGGGAGGGGGGGGGGTGTTCACAGATTGAGTCATATGGTACCTCTCGCACATAACAAATACCATCTTACAGCACCAATATTTCCTTGCTCTTTGGAAGCCAGCCAAGGTCTTTATATTTAGAAAGCCAGGGAAAGACCAACCCCTGCCACAAAATTACCATCCCATCGGTCTGCTGAGCTCGTTAAGTAAGATAGTTGAGAAGATGATTTTTAAAGGTCTCACTAGACACTGATTCACCAATTACACTCTAAGATGGAGCAAGTCAGCTTTAAGAACCACAGCTCTATAACACAACTACTTCTCTGCATAGTTGAACACACAACAGAAACAAAGTCACAGGGTCTGTGTTTCTGGACATCAAGAAGGCTTTCGACTATTGCCAGCACAACGGCCTCAAATGCAAAACAAAAATGACGCTGTGTTTCCCTTTTTTTTTTTTTTTTTTTTTGTGGTTTTAGGGCGCACAACTTCTATGGTCATTAGCGCCCAGCCAAGAACATAGATTCGCTATGATCTAAAAAAAATGTAGACTGTCAGAACATCAACAATAGGCTAAAAACGAAAGATAAAAGACAATTAAAAGAGTTAAATATCCTTGGATAAGTTGGCCAAATTGATAAAACGCAAAACTCGAGCAGCTGCTCGTGTGTCATCAGCTAAGATTTCCTCCAGAGTAGACGGAAAGTGAAGGGCTACACGGAGATGATTAAAATTAACACAAGTCAGTAAAACATGTCGCACTGTCAGCAGTTCACCGCAGGAGCATAGCGGTGCAGGTTCGGCGGATAGCAAGTGACGGTGGCTGAAACGGCAATGACCGATCCGCAACCGAGCCAGGATGACCTCCTCCCGCCGAGAGGGGCGTGAGGATGTCCTCCAAGCGGTCGGGATCGGTTTGACAGTTCGCAATTTATTGTTGTGCAGTGAAAGCCACACACTGTGCCATTGCGACACGATACTCCGGCGAAGAGCCCGTTGAACATCGTCCGATGGGACGCAAAAGGTAGCCATGCGAGGCAAAAGAGCTGCTGCCTTGGCTGCTGTGTCGGCGGCCTCATTCCCGGGCACACCCACATGGCCAGGGACCCACAGGAAAGAAACGTGACAGCTGTCATCCGCCAGCAACTGGAGGGAGCGTTGGATCCGATACACGAGAGGATGGTTCGAGAAAGGGTCCTTAAGACTCTGCAGGGCACTAAGGGAGTCAGAACATATGGCATAGAAAGGGTGGCGGTGGCGGCAGGTATACAAAACGGCCTGGTGGAGGGCGAAAAGCTCAGCCGTGAAGTTTGAGCACCGGTCAGGGAGCTTGTATTGGAAACGGTTGTCCCCGACGACGAAGGCAGATCCGACCCCGGCAGTGCTCTTGGAACCATCAGTGTAAATAAATACGGCATTATCGAACCGCGAACGGAGTTCGACAAGCCTCGAGCGGAATACCAAATCCGGAGTGCTCTCCTTGGGGAGCGAACTAAGTTCGAGGTGTGTGTGAACCTGGGCCTGATGCCACGGTGGCAATGGGCTTTCGCTCAACCGAAGGGTGGAAGGAAGGGTAAAATCGAGCCGTTGTAGCAGACGGCGAAACCGAACTCCCGGTGGAAGCAAGGCAATCGCAGACAACTGATATTGGCGATCGAGTGAGTCGTCAAAAAATAATCTGTAAGATGGATGGTTGGGCATCGACCGTAGGCGGCATGCGTACCGACACAAGAGTATGTCACGTCGATTGGTCAAGGGTAATACAGCAGCCTCGGCATACAGACTTTCAACAGGGCTGGTATAAAATGCACCGGTCGCCAGACGTAATCCACGATGGTGGATAGAGTTGAGACGGCGGAGAATCGACGGCCGTGCTGAAGAGTATACAAGGCTTCCATAGTCGAGCTTCGACTGAACAATGGCCTGGTAAAGGTGAAGCAGGACGGTACGATCCGCTCCCCATGACGTGCCACTGAGGACACGAAGAACGTTAAGGGATCGGGCACAACGGGCAGCCAGGTAGGACACGTGCGTGGACCAGCAAAGTTTCCGATCCAACATGAGTCCCAAGAATTTTGTAGTCTCCACGAAAGGGAGAGCAACCGGGCCGAGACGTAGAGAAGGTGGAAGAAATTCCTTGTATCTCCAGAAATTGATACACACAGTTTTCTCAGTGGAGAATCGGAAGCCGTTTGCGATGCTCCAGGAATACAGACGGTCAAGACAGCGTTGGAGAGAACGCTCCAAGAGACACGTCCGCTGGGCGCTACAATAAATTGCGAAATCGTCAACAAAAAGAGATCCGGAGACGTCGGCTGAAAGGCAGTCCACGATCGGATTGATTGCAATGGCAAAGAGCGCCACACTCAAGACGGAGCCCTGTGGTACCCCATTCTCCTGGCAAAAGGTATCTGACAAAACAGAGCCCACCCGTACCCGGAACTTGCGATCCGCCAAAAACGCTTGAATGAAAAGAGGAAGGCGGCCCCGAAGGCCCCATGTGTGCAATGTGCGGAGAATGCCCGCTCTCCAACAGGTATCGTATGCCTTCTCCAAGTCGAAGAACACGGCCACTGTTTGACGCTTCTTCAGAAAGTTGTTCATAATGAAGGTCGACAACGTAACGAGGTGGTCAGCAGCAGAGCGGTGTCGACGAAAACCGCATTGGATATTAGTCAGGAGGCGGCGAGATTCGAGGAGCCAGACCAACCGAGCGTTAACCATGCGTTCCATCACCTTACAGACGCAGCTCGTCAGAGAAATAGGACGATAACTGGAAGGAAGGTGTTTGTCCTTCCCTGGTTTGGGGATGGGGACAACAATGGCTTCACGCCAACTTGTGGGAACATGACCTTCAGTCCATATGCGATTGTAGGTACTAAGAAGAAAGCACTTGCCCGCTGGAGAGAGGTTCTTCAGCATTTCAATGTGAATGGAATCGGGCCCGGGAGCAGAGGACCGGGACAGGGCGAGAGCACGATCTAGCTCCTGCATGGTGAAGGCGACGTTATAATTTTCCCGATTAAAAGAGCGGAAAGAAGGCGGCCGTGCCTCCTCTACCTGTTTGCGAGGGAGAAAGGCAGGGTGGTAATGGGCAGAGCTCGAAACCTCCGCAAAGAAACGACCCAATGCGTTTGAAACATCAGCTGGGTCCACGAGGACCGCGTTCTCCACGGTCAGGCCAGGAATCGGGGAGTGGACCTTGATGCCGGACAAACGGCGTAGGCCACCCCAGACAACCGTGGAGGGAGTAAAACGGTTAAAAGAACTAGTAAAATCTGTCCAGCAAGCTTTCTTGCTGTCGTTTATGATACGACGGCACTGCGCTCTCATACGTTTGTAATTGATGCAATTCTCCAAAGTTGGGTGGCGGCGGAAGGTGCGTAAAGCACGGCGCCGGGCTCGAAGCGCGTCGCGGCAGGCTGCAGTCCACCAAGGGACCTGGACACGACGTGGAGAAGAGGATGTACGAGGTATGGAACGTTCAGCAGCATTGAGGATAACCTCTGTGAGGTATTCGACCTGACTGTCACAGTTGGGAAAATTCTGATTGTGAAAAACAGCCATGGAAGAATAAAGCCCCCAGTTGGCTTTAGAAATGTTCCAACTGGTGGGACGTGGAGATGGGGAATGATGTAGGAAGTGGATGATACAAGGGAAATGGTCACTCGAGTACGTGTCAGAAAGTGCATACCACTCAAACCGACCGGCAAGCTGAGGAGTGCATATTGCGAGGTCTATATGGGAATAAGTGTGTGTTGTGTCAGAAAGGAAGGTCGGTGCACCGGTGTTGAGGCAGACAAGATCGAGGTGGTGGAGAATGTCCACCAAAAGGGAGCCTCTTGGACAAGGTGCCGGAGAGCCCCATAGGGGGTGGTGGGCATTAAAGTCGCCTACCAACACGAAAGGTGAAGGGAGCTGATCAACAAGGTTTAGCACATCTGCCCTAGTAAGGGCAGATGACGATGGCGAATATATATTACAGAGGGAGAAGGTAAAGGTGGATAAGGTGATGCGGACGGCAACTGCCTGTAGGTGAGTGTGCAAGGAAATGGGATGGAAATAGACGTCGTCTCGAAGGAGCATCAGAACCCCTCCATGGGCTGGGACACCTTCCACGGGTGGCAGGTCGAACCGCACAGAGGTGTAGTGTGGAAAGTCTGCACGATCACGTGGACGCAACTTAGTTTCCTGGAGGCAGACTAGAAGCGGGCAGTGCAATCGAAGGAGTAGTTTTAACTCCTCCCGATTAGAACGAATGCCGCGAATGTTCCATTGAAGGAGTGCCATGATAAAAATGAAATAAGAAATAAGGATAAAAACCAACTAGCAAGCAGGGTCACCTCGACGGCCCCTGAGGACCGGATTTCGAGGTAGCACTGCTATCGCCATCTAGTGGCAAAGGGTCATGTTCCATTGGTTCGATCGACGCGTCTGCCACCTCCCGGAGTTGATCAGGAGGGGCAGCTTCCACCGCCGGTAGACGGCCGGGTGCCCGGCAAACGGAGCGTCCCGGTGAAACAGAAGACGGCCGAGGCCGGCAACTGTTGGATGGCGCGACCGACGAGTCACGCCGCGGCGGGGAAGGTGGGGGCTGTTCTTTTTTGGAAGCCTTCTTAGAAGCATGACGGGTTGAAGAAGCGGTTGACGATTGAGAAGTCGGAGCCTTGAGAAAATCTTCGCGGACGGGTTCCCTTTTTGAACTCCGGGCAGCAGATTTGGGTGCCCGGGATGTGTGTGAACTGGTCGACGAATTCAGTGTAGCACGGGTAGAAGGCATCGGAGAGGTGGAACGAGCAATTTTCGGGCTAGCCGATCTGACGACAGTGTCACTGAACGTTAAATCGCAAGTCTGAATGCCCACCTCCTTAGTTGGTCGAGGGGAGGCGAGGACCTGGCTGAAAGTACCTGACGGGAGTACTGCGGGCTTCCTACTAGCTAATAACTTCCGAGCGGCATAGGTCGAGACCTTCTCCTTCACGCGAATCTCTTGGATGACCCGCTCTTCTTTATAAACGGGGCAGTCCCGTGAAGAAGCAGCATGGTCACCCATGCAATTAATGCAGCGAGGGGATGGAGGTAGACATTCACCCTCATGAGCGTCCCTGCCACAGGTGGCGCACTTGGCTGCATTTGGACAAGATTTACTGGTATGATTGTACCTTTGGCAATGGAAGCAGCGTGTAGGATTTGGTATGTACGGGCGGACGGAAATGACCTCGTAGCCCGCTTTCACTTTCGATGGCAGGTCAACCTTGTCAAAAGTCAAGAAGACAGTACGGGTTGGCATGAGTTCATTGTTAATCTTTTTCATCACGCGATGAACATCCGTGACTCCCTGATCGGACATATAGTTCAATATCTCCTCGTCCGATAACCCATCCAGTGATCTAGAAAACACTACCCCCCGCGAAGAGTTGAGGGTGCGGTGAGCCTCCACTTTCACAGGGAAAGTATGTACAAGGGTAGCTCGAAGTAACTTCTGCGCCTGGAATGCATTTTCTATTTCGAGCAACAAGGTCCCGTTGCGCTGCCGAGAGCAGGTCTTCAAGGGACCAGCGATCGCATCGACACCCTTCTGAATAATGAACGGATTTACTGCAGAAAAATCCTTATCATCGGTACGTGATACCACCAGGAACCTAGGAATGTTTGGCAATGCTTTCTGTGGCTGAGAATCATGTTTCCGCTTATGGGTCAAGGTTATAGATGATGTGGAAGGTTTCATAGCGGAGGTGTCCCCCATGATTACCGGCGTCTCCGATGGCGCGCTCCTTCCTTGTGGGGGCCCTCACTGAGGGCGCACCCGCCTTAGGTGACTGTTCGCACCTCAGGTCACACCTCCCGAGAACGGACGGAGGGACCAATCGGCATGTTCGGAAGGTATCAGCTCGGGTAATCACCCCTCCCTGGGCCCGGCCTTTACCGGGGGGTACGTACGTGCCCTACATGTCTACCCGGGGCGGGGAGTTACGCCTTACCCCGTCACCGGCTACGCAGAGCGTGGGTCGACCTTCAGACACGCACAGGGAGGAAAGAAAGGAGGAAGGAGAGAAAGGGATGAAGGAGGGAGAATCTCAAACGCCGAGGCGGAGATTAAAGGGTGAGTCAAGAACAAGGAGAAAGGAAAAATAGGCGAAGGCTGAAGAACAAGAAAGGAAGAGGACCAAGAAGAGAAGACAGGAAGCGAAAAAGAAACCTTTGACTGATGAAAAACGCCCGTCTCCGGGCGAAGGCACAAACCGGGGGGGAAAGAGGGAAGCGGCCTGGGACAGAAGAAAGGTCGCTTCGGCTCGGGGCCCCGTGCGCGCCACACACGTACCCACAAAAGAGCTGTGGGCCCCCTGGGGGGGCTGTGTTTCCCAAGGGACTAGTGCATCTCATACACTGACGTCTTAGTAATGGATGTTTCAACACTGATGTTCACGACAAACAATCTACATGACATGGTTTTCAAGTGGGAGTACCCCAAGGCAGCATTCTGGGGCTCTGCTTGTTTAATCTCCACATTACTGATTTTCCACCTACACTTAATACAATGGCTGCAAGTTTAGAAACAGTCAAACATCAATTCACTCCTAAAGACTGCATTCCAAAGAGCCAAGCCTTGGTTGGCTAAATGGTGTGTTACTGTAAACGTCAGCAAGTGCGAAGCAGTACTGTTTACACTGAGACCAAAGATATTGCGCAATCACTAGAAGTGTACACCAATTACTCTGCACACATGCCCAATATGTTTAACAAGATGGTATGGAAGCTTACCTGTAAATTCAGTTCCTTTTCAGCTTCCTGCCTCAACTTCCTCTCATTTTCCAGTTGCTGTTTTAGATCTTCCACTTCTGCAGATTGTTCAGTCTTCTTACTTTGAGCAGACACATTTTGTTCTCCTCCTCCTTCATCCATTCGCTCCGAGTTGGAATCAAGCCCAAGCTCTTTCTTAAGGTTTTCATTTTCTTCATAAAGTGTTAAGAGGTTGTTTTTTGCAATAGCAAGGTCTTCCTTCATCAATGCATTTGTTGTTGTCAATGCTTCAACCTTTGCCTGAAGATTTGTTACTGTAGCACTGTAATGTGAAAGGCAATCAGTGTAAATCAACTTTATGAGAAACTATCTTATTTATTGCTGTGATGTTCCATCTCTCACTTATGAAGAAATTAAAAGCTTACTCATGTACTATTCTTCCTGTGCATCTAATGTGTATTGAAACTAGGAAAGCAGTAAAGCCTCATACACTTACTTCACTTCAGACTGTAACTGCAGTGGTTGTGAGGATGATCAGTTTCCTCCAGGCTAAAATAATGTTTAACAGAATCTGTTGACTTCTTTAACAAAGTTTGCAATGGCTGAGGCTAACAGACAAAGACAATGTAAAGGTGTTGAAAATGGCGCAAACTCATTGCAGCACAGTCAGGCAAACCTGAGCGGGAAAATCTTGTGGATGACGAGAGTTATTATCCACACAAGCAACAGAAAATTAAAATACTGGACTGGGCTGTAGAAGGTAAAGATAGTAGCCAATATTGTGTCATGTCAACTTTATTTAAACTTTCCCTGGGGCCTATCGTTGTTGCTTGTAACCATACATTTAGCATTAAATGCAGTTCTGCTTACTGGCATTTTAATTCTCTTTCACTTGGGTTAAGGTCTCTATGGAAAATCCAGCTGGATAACTTCTACAGTGGTCTTTATGCGAGGGGGCCAGTCTTTATCATAGGAGGTTACTTTATGTAACCTGTTTCAACCTTATCTTAGGTCATTTGCTGGTACTTGTGTCCCAAGGGCTGCCTTGGGTGCACTCTGCGGCTGCAAGTTAACAACTGTGTCTTACCAACATGCAGCTACAGCAGCCCTGGAGATATTAGCACCAGCCACATGGGCTGTATATAAATTCTGAAGGTGACCTAAGGTAAGGTTGAAACTGGTACATAAAATAACCTTTTGCGATAAGGCTATTTCTTCAACATAATATCTTGAAAGAAATTTGCTGTTCCTCCTGTCGATAACTTTCTTCAAATTAAATTCTACACTGGTGTCATGAGAAATCATCAGAGGCTTCTACTTGGTGCACAAGATTGCTCAAAGGCTCACCTATTACTTAAGGAAGCGATCTGCTGGACTGAGTGTTACACACAGTCTGTGGATGGTAATGTCTTCAGGGCTCAGTAGCTGCGAGGAACACGTATGTGAGATCCAGCATGCTAGCTTGTAGTTTGTCAAATTCCCCTTTCCCCTCTTTCAAATTTTCATCAACCTGAGCCTGATGCACTACTTATTCTTGACTGGGTAGCCATTCATAATGCGTGTAACACCACATCGTGACCATAGCATTAGAATCGCGGTAGTCCGACCTTTTTCATCATTACATAATTTTAATAATTTGTCAAAAGGCAGAATTTTCTCATTTTTCAAAATTTTTAGTAAATTCAAATTATATCAGCGTAATTCAGAGTAATAGTATCCAGGGAATACTTAGGTCAAAACATCTCATACATCAGAGATTGTCAGATTGCTATTATAAATAGTACCCGCAGTTGAGTGTCTCTCTCTCTCTCTCTCTCTCTCTCTCTCTCTCTCTCTCTCTGTGTGTGTGTGTGTGTGTGTGTGCTCAGCTTTCAGTGGGACTATCTCTTAGTACTTAGCTTAAAGTATTATAAGCAGTTTCATTCCAAATAGGAAAAAACCTGAGAAAATATTTAAAATTTAATACAAACTCTTATATCGAGATCATACGTGAAAGCGAACATTATCTTTGGACTTTGATCGGGATAGGCTAGGATGGAAGAATTAGAAACTTCTGCCTCCCATGATAACTGATGAACATTGATTTCAGAATAGAGAATTTATGAATCTTAAAAAAGTTATTCGAGTATTTAGTTCCCTAATATTGTCCCAGCATATTCTAAAAGTGAAGGTATATATCTAACAGTAGTGGTCAGGAGAAACTTATGGTGAAATTTTCTAAAGAATAATTCTGTAAAGGAAAAGGATCAAGCAAAAACATTATCTTTGTGATGAGCATCAACTTATCTGAACTACCGGGACTCAATGATTCAAATTTTTATTCTTCGGTTTATTAAATATCAGCCCCTGAGAAACCGATTTTATTGATCAAACATTAAAAAGAAGGTCTTTAAGTTTTAAATAAAATCCTGAAACAATATTTACAGTGAAAAATTCAACAAAGATATAAATTGTATTAACCACAAAGAAGTATCAGGTCTACCAACTTAATTTTCATATTGTGGTGACAAATAGAATTTTGAACCTATACATCCAATACAACTGTGAAAATCAAGACGTAATCTACAGCTTAAAAGTCGCAAGTTAAAACCCTAATATAAAACAAAGTCAACACAACTGTCGCCCCAGTCACCAAACCAAACCATGTCGCTGCCCAGTCAGAAGCTCCACATTGTGTAATCTAATACCCACCGATCTCCATGTACAATTCTCTTCTATACCCTGGTTCCACATACACAACTGTCATAGCAGTGTGACTTGTATTAGTCACACTGTCACATAATATGATGCACTTTAGAGGTGGTCAAACACGACCTCACTCCCACCATCAGGAGGGCATGGGGAGACCGCCGTTCCTTGAAGTCAGCATTGCTGAGAACACTGTCCCGAGAGCGAGGCAACTCAACACTCCCAGCTTGCACGCAGCCCCAGTAGCCGACAGCCATGCACATGCACAGGGCAGTGAAAGGTTTTCATTCTCACAGAGCACATTTGCAAGTAATTCTTTAGAAATTTGTAGTCCCTTTTATTTGCTCACTACAATAGTCTGCAGTACTTTACACACTTATCAACCCAATGTCACTTCCCCACATACTAAGCATTCATATTTGTTTTCAATTTCCTCCATGTACTCTTGTTCCAACACAGAGGATCATCAGATATGTTTTGGGAATCTTCACATGTTTGACTTTGATCTTCAACAATACCTTTTCCACTGCTACTATTCATATATGGAAGCAGATGGGCCATTATAAGCTTCACTCCCACCCTGCCCCCACCCCCTCCCCCCACACCACACATACCACAACCCGTATTTCAAACTCTGCTTAAAAATTACACCATTTTATCAATAACACAGATTATACACTTTCCAGTTTTAAATGTATGAGGGTGTCCGCAAAATAAGGTGCCCATGGCACTAATGTCCTGAAAAGCACTGTTATGGTGGATCCCGCAATTCTGTAGTGCACCTTGGTTCCCTCACTCCAAATTCCTTCCCTAGCGAGCTGCCTGCTGAGCTCAGTCTTAGCTTGGCAGCCATATGTGATGGACCTCCCCCTCGCTTCATCCGCCAGATGTGAGCTGCTCTTGGCGATTCATTTCCTGTCTGCAAAAAACATTGCTCAAGCAGAAATGCATTCCCAGCTACGCAAAAGCTATGGAGACAAGTGTATGAGCATACACCACGTCTGCAAATGGTGAAGAGTGTTCAAGAATGGGTGTACTGACGTCCATGACAAAACGTCAGACAAAACAATCACAAAAGTTGAGGCAGTGGCACTCTCAGATCAAAGAGTGAAGGTACTGTGAGACACAGCAAAAATTGTGTAGTGCAATTAAAAAAAGAGGAGGGGTTTGCTGTCTAAGGGGGTGAGTGTGCATCAGGATAATGCTCGATGGCACACTGCTAAAGCCACCAATGAGCTCATCGCAAATTTTGGATGGGGTATTGTCAAACACCCACCCTACAGCCAAGAGTTAGCCCCAAGTGACTAACATCTCTTCCTGACATGAAAGAACACCTGGGTGGAAAGCATTTTGCGACAGAGGAGAGCTGGAAGAGGAAGTTCTCAACTATCTGCGTGGCTTGGTGGCACATTTTTTTGACTCTGGCATTCAAAAGCACGTACACCACATGCAAAAATGTTTTGACCTCTGTGGCAACTATATAAAAAAATAGGTTAAAGTCTGAACTTTCCAAAAATGTATGCATTCATGAAATAAACTTGTTTTACTCTGTGAAAAGAAATTGGGAACCTTATTTCATGAACACCCCTCATAATAAGTTGCCAAAAAAATACCAAAGTAAAATGTAGAAGCAAAGGGGTTAACAGAGCTGTTCACTAAAATGCCTATAATGTCACCAAAGAAAAAAACTGAATAATAATACCCATGCTGGCAGTGAAGTGGCTAGCGATTAATCATGCTAAAAATTGATTTTTGAACACACAAACAAAAGACACAACGATGACTTGAAATAATAAATAGTTATACTGTGTGAATAACATACGAGGACCAAGTCAAGACCCTACATTCAATAATGAGGTAGCATCATTGTAGATGTCCTTCCCCTGTAGCTCAGATGGTCAGTCGCTGACTACCACGCAGGGTGCCTGGGTTAAATTCCCCGGCAGGAGACTGGGTGCTATGGGTTGTCCTCCTCAACATTTTCATCACCATTTACATACAAGTTAAAGAAAGATAAACAAGCACACACATTTTTCCCACCAGGAAAGTTTCCATATATAATATTCATTTATATATATAGTGAGGCGAGGATGGTTGTGGGACCATAGGATGTGCTGTAGGGATAACTCCCGTCTCCACAGTTCAGAAAAGCTGGTGGAGGAAGGTAGGATCCAGGAATCCCAAACCTCTGACCTGGTTCACGTTTATTGATGATATTTTCATTATCTAGACTCAGGGCCAGGACATACTATTCTCCTTCCTTCAAAACCTGAACTACTACTACTCCATCCACTTCACTTGGTCTTCTTCGAAAACCCAGCACGTCACTTTCCTGGATGTCAACCTCCACATCACTGATGGCTCCATCCACACTTCTGTCCATATTAAACCTACCAACCACCAACATTACTTACACTACAACAGTTTCCATCCCTTCCACATCAGAAAACCCTTCCCTTACATCCTGGCCACCCGTGGACAGTGCATCTGCAGTGAAAAGAACTCCCTTTATATGCTGAGGGTCTCACAAAGGCCTTCATAGGCATAAAGTACCTTACAGAGCTAGTACACAAGTTACACATTTCCTGTTCCATATCCCCACACATCCCAAATCCCCCCTCTACCACCAGTAACCATTCACAAAAGAGTACTTCCTTGTCACACAGTACTACCCTGGTCTTAAGCAACTAAATTCCATCCTTCACCAAGGTTTTGATTTTCTGTCTCCGTGTCCAGAAATGATAGACATCCTACCCAAGACCCTTCCTACCCCTCAAAGTGGTGTTCCATCACCCTCCCAATCCTTAGGCCACCCCAAAACCCAGCCCACTGCCACAGGGATCATATCCCTGTGGAAGACCCTGTTCTATGACCTGTCCAATCCACCCACCCGACACTTCCTATTCCAGTCCTGTCACAGGCTTATCCTACCCCACCAGAGGCCGGGACACCTATGAAAACAGCCATGTAATTTACCAGCTGTGCTGCAATCACAGCTTTCAATATTGGCATGACGACAAATCAGCTGTTCATTAGAATGAATGGCCACCGCCAAACTGTGGCCAAAAACAAGGTGGACCACCCTGTGGCACAACATGCAGCAAGAGCATGTGCTTGATTTCAATCACTGCTTCACAACCCAGGCCATCTGAAGCCTCCCATCCACCACCAGCTTTTCTGAACAGCACAGATGGGAATTATCCCTACACTACATTCTCCGATCCCAAAATTATCCAGACCTTAACTTATGATAATTTCCTTTTTTCCTAACCCTACAGTTCCCCCCTCTCTATCCTAAACTTCTTCTATTTTGAGCACTCTGTGTGTGTGTGTGTGTGTGTGTGTGTGTGTGTGTGTGTGCACGCGCGCGCACACATGGAGATCATTTTATGTCATTTTATTATATTATATTTTATTTTCCTCCAGTCAGCCGCCTTCCCACTCCATCCCTAAGCTGCGTCTCGTCCCTTCCATCTAATACGTACATACTGTGCAAGGCTGTGCTGCATCCATCCCCACCACCACCACACAACCTTCCTATCTTCCCTCCTCTCCCCTCTTTCCACACTGCAGAGAGTGATTCTAAGTGCGGCAACCAGAGATGATGGTTGTGTGACTGTATGATTGCGTGAGTGTTTCGTATTTCTGAAGAAGGCCGTGCCGATAGCTGAAAGTGTTGTATGTGTGTGCCTTTCTTATGTGCCTGTTGCAGCTCATCATCACGTCTTTGACAGCGAGTTGTAAACTGTCCTATTCGTATATTGTTAATATGAGAAACCTATGGTTTCAAGGGTGTCCGGATACTTTAGATTACATATTGTACATATTATTTGTATCATATTCTCTGTACCCCTAATCGTCCCAGCCTCAACACCCAAGAGTCTTAATTGGAGAAACCTGCAATATACATTTAGTTGCATATTTTGTTACTCTTTCTGATATTATGAATTGTTTTATAAATTGTATGATCAGAATTATTTGTGGATTTCATTGACTCATTCTTTATGCGAACACACAGCGCTACATGGCATGGCAAGGCACTGCAGCATGACTATTACACTTACTTGAGGTGCCTATTAAGCTCTTCTATGTAATTTTTCTGATCAAGAACTGTAGTCATGTTATCTTGGTCCAACTCATCTTCTGGAGAACCCTCCGGTGTGTGATTTGAGGAACGAAGGTACAATGAAAAGTCAATCACACCTTGCTGACAATCTAGGTCCTCTTCCTGTAAAATGAAATGAAAAAATAATATTAAAAAATTAACCCCTGTGCATCTGTTTCTTATCCAAATGAAACTTACAACACAATGCTCACAATAATTCACAAGTTTAGCAGTGTTTGGAAAAACAGACTGAATTGTAAAAGGAAATTTGAATGCGAAAAAAAAGAAGAAAAAGAAAAGAAAGAAAGAGAATATAAAGAAAAAAATTATGTGAAATGAAAACAATCTAAGATTAAAGGAGACCATTCACCAAATTGTGAAGGCACTGAGTTGTCAATTGGCACACACAAAATACAAGGAAAACTTCCTAGGTTTTGGAAACAAATGTCATCAGTAGGATCAGCAAATGTAAGATAATATTTGCATAAAAGGTGAATAAAGCCGAACAGTTGCAAATTGTGTGGTTTTTTTTATATTACTTTTTAAACCTGTGGCATGTGTGTAAGACTTTTTTAATGTGTCTTTTTCAGAAGAATCGATAATTTAAAAAGATTACATTTACATGTTTAAAAATAGCTATGTGCATGTAAGAATTACATGATTTAACTTCAGAACATACTATGAACTTGCCAGTCACATGTTCCTTACCATGTTGTGAAGTTTGTTACTTTAATTCAACTTATGCAGTACACATCTATTTTTGAAGATGCATATGTAGCCCTTTTAAAAATTCAATATATCTGAAAAATAAACATTTTTCTTTTTTTAATTTTGAAAAATGTCTCTACAATGTGCTCACTGCAGACACAAATTGCAGAAACTGTAGTCAAACCAGTAAAATGATTGAAAAAAAATGAAATGAAGGAAGATTAGGGTTAAATGTCACATCGATAATCTGGTCACTGGAGATGGTGCAAGCTTTGATTATGTTGAGGATGGTGAAGGAAACTTCCTGTGACCTTTCGAAGGAAGACCGATGGGGTGGGGGTTGTATTTGGTTGGGTGAGAGTGCAGGAAGAGAGTGGTGCAAAGGAAGAGTAAGGGAGGCAGTCAGTCTGAGGCTAAGAAGGCATAAGGAATGTGTGGCAGGTGCTTGCACTAGACACAGTATACAGATACCAGAGCCAGTGGTGAGTGGCACATTAGTGTGTTGGGGAGACATACATTAGCAAGCAGTAAGAAGAAGTTGCTGGATAGAGGTTGTGGGGACAGTAGTTAATGGAGATAAAAACCAGGTGAATTATGAGAGCAAATGACATTCTCCCTAAAGAAGTAACAAAGAGAAAACAGTTAACAATACAAGAAACTTGGTTCCACCTGCTAGAAGAGATTAGAAAAACTTTAATTAAAAGTTTGTTTTTATTGGGTGGCTGAGTGGGAGTGAATAAATTGTGAAGTTAATGAATATTGTAACTGTCTAGGAAAAGCATTTAGACATCAATTTAGGAGATAACATATACCTATAACAGGGTGGACATAAACTGGGAAAATCTGGAGTATCAGGAATTTCATGCAACCAGAAAATATCATGGGAATATCAGAATTTCATACAATATCAAGGAACTTTTTTTGACCATATCCACCCAAACCTAAGCCACACTTTTTTCTTTGTGTATTCAGGATCCAAGAAAACTGCTTGCAGTTTAGAATTAGATGCAAAGCAAAGCAGAGCGTCTGAAAAAATGGTGCTAGGAACTGCCACAATCTTTAGCTATCTCATTAAGCAACATTATGCATGCTTTTCATTTTTAAATACTAGCTAAAAATAGTAGTTCATGAATCTAGAGTACACTTATCTGAGTTTTGACCAATGAATTTTAATACATCACCAAATGGAGAAAAGGGGAGTTCATCAGTCTTAATCTTTGAATGTAGCAGACTTTCAAATATTAATAAAATAAATAAATAAATAAATAAAAAGAAAAAATAAAAGAAAAAAATTCTTGCATAAACACAATGTAAACACAATGTTTCAGAATTCTTGCACTAGTTGAGACTGACAATAAGTTACAATTTTCGAATACATGATTAGTAGGGACTTAGTAGTGAGCTTTAAAATACAGAGATTTGCATCTCAAAAATATCATCATTTCTTTATCTGTATTTCACATACGTAATGACTGATGAGAAAAGATTGAGTGAATTTATTGTGCTGAAATTGAAGGGACTGTCTGGTTTGGTGTTTTTTGCTGTGGATACTTGTGATTGCCGTAGTTCTGTGAAATTATATCAACAATATAACTTCATCCATTAATGGTGTATTAGCTCCATGATTTAATTACAAAATACTAATCAATCAAAATGGAGATTGCTTGGTGGAGTGTTGTGGTGAAGTGAAATGTCCTTTGTGCACAATCAGAATCATAAGCAGCTAATAAGAGTTCTAAATGAATGAAATGGAGATGTTGCAACTTTTGATGTTTCAAAATCATTAATTCATTCTTAATGGAATTTGTGCTCAAAATTGTCAGAAGAAACAATGCCGAAAAAATAAGTTAAAATAACTGAATCAGAGGATCTGAAAAGAAAATGTGAAAAAAAAGGGCTATTAAAAAAGCTAAACCTTAGCTGAGATGCAAGATATTAAGAAGCAGTGTAAAAATCTTCAATAGTTTGGTCTACCAAATATTACAATTTTAATTTGCACTAATTTATACCACAAGTTATAAACTTACTTGTGTATTATTCATTTTAAATTATATATATTTTGTAAGATTGTCAAATTACTTAGAAAATACCAAATATGGCAATGTACAAAAAATGACAAAAAGTTAAGTATGTCAAATGTGTATCCTACATTTTGTGTGTTTTAAACCAAGATTTAATTGTTTCCAATAGAAAACAAAACTACATCACAATGCGAATGAAATTCCTAATTAAGGGAAAAGTATTACAGATGTTATTGGAAAATCTGGAAATGTCAGGAAATTTTGTAACCATTTCTTTGTGGCCACCCTGTATAAGGTAAAAAGGCTGCACGCAAAAATTT
Organism: Locusta migratoria; assembly: GCA_026315105.1. Lineage (NCBI taxonomy): Eukaryota > Metazoa > Arthropoda > Insecta > Orthoptera > Acrididae > Locusta > Locusta migratoria. Next base: position 436,504,349 of record CM048747.1, read on the forward strand.
GTAAACTCCTCAGCCGTTAAGTAAACTATAAATAATAATACGGTTAATATAAAAGATGGAAACAGTCAACAAAAAGTTGCTGAAAATTCTTGTTCAAATTCTTGACTATTATTTTGCTTAATCTTCTTCAAAGAAAGAATTTCGGAAAACTATTTTGTAACTTGACTTTATTAACACTGTTATCAGTAACATTACCATCATTATTGCACATTGAAAGAAGTGATTGGGCCTTACCACTAGTGTACTTTACATATGGCCAGCATATCTTTATTTTCTACTATAATATCAAACAGTAATCAGAAAATGTTCAAATGTTTGTAAATCTATGGGACATAACTGCTTTGTTATTAGTCCCTAGCTTACAGACTACTTCAACAAAGTTAAACTAATCTAAGGACAACACACACATTCATGCCCGGGGGGGGAGGGGGGGAGATTCAAACCCCCCATGCGGGAGGCTGCATGATCCGTAACGTGGCACTCCAGACCACTCAGCTACTCACACGAGGCAAACAGTAATCATTATGAAAACTATTGTAAGCTTATCACAGTGTAACCACCATGAACATCAAGGTTCTGTAAAATATGTCCAACCTTGGTGACTGATGGTTTAAATTTGGCATGCTTTTTTGTTGTTTCTGCAACAGTGCTCTGACCTCTTGTGTATCACAGGGGTAAACTCTGTCACCTTCCATATTTGGTACAGATCTGTAAAATGCTATTGTTACTGCTACAATGAATTCAAGCCGCATCTTGATGATTTTCTCACTGTGTCTATGGAGTAGATGTGCAATCTCTAAATTAGTTGCACCATTGAGTACATGTGCAATCTCTAATTTAGTTGTACCATCTTTTGATTATAGTTCAGAATGTGCCTGGAAAACAGTTTTTTTTTTTTTTTTTGTGTTGTATTCTCAACCTTTTCACTGGCAAGAGACCAGAATCACCTAGACAGTGGTCTGGTATGTGGAACTACCCACATGACAGTTATGTGAGCTTTTAGTATCAATATTACTAAAATTTTCCAAGCTATAATGCTGTGGTTTTATGGATTTGTTACTGAAACCCAATGTTTCGTCCCCATCTGCAGAGGGCATTTTGAAGGGGGATCATGGGATCATGGCACTTTTGTACGTCTGATGCATACCCTGGTTCATAACTGACTGCAGCCAAATTCTGCTTACAAGGGCTTGTGCGCATAAGTGTGATGTCAGATGTTTTGGATCGGTGCGCACAATTCGTCATTGCCAGTTGCAGCTGTCTGTTGCTAATATTTTCCCATGGTCGAAGAATGTTAAATTTTTTCTTCAACACCAGAATCCAGATTTCATTCAGTTTCAAGCCCTCCTCCATCCCATTGAAATTATTGGGGTGTTTTACAATTTCTATAGCATCTCTGTACAGTCTTTCAAAATATCCATTTGTGGCTGCCAAAACCTAAGTCTTAAACTGAATAAGGTGGTCCACTGGTTGAAAAACATGTTGAGCAACAGCTGATCTGTCAACCTCTCCCCTTCTACAGTTACCCTTGTGCTCTTGTCATTTTTTGACTTCTTTTCATGATACCCACACACACATTTCCATAGCTACACGGAATCCTATAAACCCCTGCTTTTTCCAGCAGGTTGCAAGCATCCTTTGATGATTTCAAGTGATCCTGTATCTTCCGAGTAGGTTTGTAAATAACAGCGACATTCCGTTCTGTCAAAATTTTACCGATGCGTTGTGACGTCCTTAATAAAAGGCAGGAAGACTTTAGATTTCACATGAAACTTTTCATTATTTTTAGTTGTGTGTGTGAGTCTCAATGCTCTCCTTGGACAAATAGCCATTCTTAATTAAAGGGTTACTCGGGTGTTTTAATTCTCCATTCAGTAATTCCGTTTCACAGATGTTCCTTGCTCTGTCTGCCAACGTCTTTATTATGCCCTGCTTTTGTTGTGGTTGGTGGTTTGAATCCTGGTGCAGATAATGGTCTGTATGTGTGGGCTTCTGGCCCAATCTGCAATTTCCTTTTTGAAAACCAAGACGTCAAGAAAATTAACTTTTCCGTTTGCCACCTCCTCCATGGTAAACTGAATTCTAGAATTAATCCTGTTGAGGTGTTGAAGGAAACGATCTAGTTCCTCTCTACCATACCTCCAGACAACAAAACATCTGACTTTATATCTCAGTGTGCGAGCCCTCGTAAAACGGAATTTGGCTATAACAGTCACTTATGAGCCAGGGTTTGCATTGGATGTAAAAAAAGTGCCACAATCCCTCTTGCAAATGTCCTCTGTAGATGGGAACGAAACATTGGGTTTCAGTAACAAATCCATAAGACTACAGCATAACAGCCCAGAAAATTTTAGTAATATTGACTTTTCCAGCCATGATAGTTTACATTTTACAATGAGCTTTTAGTATGCTACTGCCTCCATTCTTCCCAATCTATTATTTTTAAATGTATAATATAATGGAATTATTGTCCATAAACTTTTGCTGAAAGACCTGAGAGACATGACTGACTTACTTTGTGATGACAAAGTATCTATAACTGAGTAGTTCAGAAACTTTCAACAAACAACAACAAAAAGTAATCAGTGATTAATAGGAACAAAATTCAGACTACTTTATTTACCTTGACACACAAATTACAGTCTATAACATTCAGGCCCACAAGCAGACCAATAATAACAATGGCTTCTTCACTCATCATCAAAGCATCAGGCTCGAAGTATTCAGATAGTAGGTCATCTTTGTGGTCTATAAGAATTTTCAAATAATCTGCAAGTTTCTTCTGCATTAAAGCTAATCGCAGCCAAGCACGAGCTCTTCCCATGTGTGTCCTGAAACAAATAAATGGATTTACTTTATTGAGGCATGGTGTTGCCCAATGTGTGGCTTCTAAAAGCTGTAATTACATTAAGAGATTTAAGTATAACAGATATGTATCCTTAAAAAACGTCTGACATTTCATTTTCATTGGAATTCATTTAAGTCAAAATATTAAGGCTCAATTATTAACCAAAGAAATATTTTAAAAAATCACACTGGCATATTTTACAGCCCACTTTAGATTTGCCTATAGTTTTATAATTTTTTTTTTCTGTAAACATTTTTGACAAAAGTAATAAACTAGTAAATAATAAAATATTATGGATGATACAACTTTACTATTGTGATAATATCTATGCACACAAAACACAATATTCTCTTTGACTCTGCGTTACAAGTAGCCAAAATTATTTGATATTTGAGTTTAGCTTTGACAAATATACTCATTTTTGATCTTCTACCTCCCTAAACTCTTATTTTAATATCTAGCCCACATTTTCATTATCTTTTACTGATAAAATATTATCACCTTTCTTGCCTTGGTTATTTGTTGCAAGTTTAATTTCTTTGCCTGTAGTGCTTACACATGACTATAGCCTTGAAGGAACACAGTGTACATTTGGCGTTCGGAAACAAGTCACCATAACATCCCTCGCACGAAACCTTGCCCAAAACTCTTTCGAAAAATGTGAACTTGCTTTCTGTATTGGATGATGATGATTATTAACATTCTGGTTTTACAATATCAGTACATTTTTCCAGCACCTATATTAGATTACACTAAGTTACTAATTATTGTTATCCACTCTTCTCTGTCCTCCCACAAGTCCTCAGGAATGCTGTTCTTCCTCACTGCTGACTGAATTTCCTACATCCATGAGGTAGGTGGTCGTTCCTTCCCCCCCCCCCCCCCCCCCCCCCTCCGTTCGGTGTCCAGTCGAGTATGCATTTTGGAAGCCTTTCTTGTCCCTTTCTTCTGACGTGTCCATATCATTTTCGATGTTTGTGCTTGATTAATTCAACAATTGAACTTTTACATTTCATTTTTCTCTGATTACTTCATTTCTTATTCTTTTTCTTCTTGATATTCTTGCTGAACGTCTCCAGAAATCCATTCCTGTGGCTAATAATTTTGATTTCAGTTGCCATTTTGTTGTTCACACTTCTGAACCCTATGTAATAATGCTCTGAACTATTGTTTTATATATCCTTATTTTGTTATCTGTAGTTTTGTGTTTGTCCCAGAGAATTCCATTCAACAAATAAATTGTCGTCTTTCCTGCATTTATTCTTGATCCAATTTCTTTTTCCTGTTTGCCATCATTTGTAATTTTCACTTCTAAATATTTATATTCCTCCGTAGTTATTGTTCCCATCCCTTCTTCTAATATTAAGTCTTCATTTATTCCACCAATTACCACATATTTCGTTTTATTCACATTGATATTTAGACCTGATTTTTTTATATTCCTGAATCAGCTTCCTGATCATATACTCTTTGTCCTCATAGTCTTAGGCTATAATCAGTTGGTCATCTGCAAATGAGTATATTGTTCTGCCATTTATTGGTATTCCCATAGTTAGACATTTTTTTCTTCCAATTCTGTAAGGTTACCTCTGTATATATCTTATAAAATATAGGTGACATACTGCATCCTTGATAGAATCCTTTTGTGACTTTGAATCCAGATGACAGAAATTTACCAATTTTTATTTTTGAAACAGAATTTTTATATAAATTTTGAATTGCTTTTATTATTGTTGGATTAATTCTTATTGATATTATAGCTTTCCATAGATTGGGTAAAGGCACACTATCATAAGCTTTTTCTATATCTACAAATACCAAATGTACAGGTTGTGCTTGATCAATTTTTTTTTCAATTATTTGTTGTAGGCAAAAAATATGATCAATTGTTGATCTTCCAGCTCTTCCAGCCTCCTTTTCTTTGTATTCTTGTACTAAGAAGTACTTAATAATTCTTCCATATAATCTACTGAAAGTATTGGTCACTGTTATTCCCCTGTAATTTTCACAGTCATCTTTCCTACATTTTTTTGTGTGTCACTTAAATATATCCTACTTTAAATCATTTGGTACATCTTCCCCATTTAAACATCTTTCAAAAAGGTTTCTTAACAATTCGATTAATTTTTCTGTTCCAAATTTTAATAATTCTGCAGGAATACCTCCAATCCCTTTAGCCCTTCTGTATTTGATGATTTTCTTATTCTAATGCAAGGGTTGTCATTTCAAAGCAAAGGCGCACTGAAAATGATCAAAAACGCATCACTATTAGTACAATGAATTATAATCTGATGTCTAAAAATGCTATGTTAGCAGGTAACAACTGCCATCGATGGTACGAGAATTATGGATTACTCTCTCAGCTGTTTGCTATAGCATACTGGACAGTGCATTAGTTTGTGATGTACAAACATGCTAGATGGTGGTACGATAACTGTCGAGCGCGGTGGCACAGCACGCTCGGTCAGAGCTTTGCTGGTGTGGTAGCTCAATGTGCTCGGCCAGAGGACTTGCAGCCCTCTGTAATGAAAAAAATGTGTCAATGGTGAAAGTCAAAATAAAACAAAACAAACCAACACCCGCTGAGGACTGATCAAACTGAAGAACCAATGAAAACAGAAAAAAAGAGGACTCAGCGCCATCTGTAATACAAAACTGAGCAAAATTCTCAATAAACAACCCAAAACGAACTTTAACAAACAACCGCAAAGCATCAGTCTACGCGAAGAACAAAATAAATGAACAAAAACTGCCACTGGCAATTTTTTTGTCTTTATCTTGCTTCCTAAAAGGTTTTTGCACACACTTGTTAATTTAACCCTTCAATGCATGACTTTTCATTTGAAGCTATAAAAACTATGAATATTAATGTATAGTACACATATGAAGAGAAAAATATTGAAAAAAAATCCTTAGAATTATTATGCACTAATAGCAACAAAGTTCATAGCTGGTGGGCTATATAGTTCTTCCATGGTGTAACCGATGAAGTAAATGTCAGTAGTATGCCTCTAATCTCTCCAGAAAGTAACTCTTAATGCAACAGTAATATGTGATTGACTACTTTTACATGGCAAAGAAGGAATACCAAAGTTAACAAACACACATGTTAGGAGTAACTCAATGCAGCTAACTGCCGAAATGATTCAGTAGCACTCTGCAATTTATAATTTCTAGGGCAAGCTACTTGCAAGTGGAACACTAATAATGGAAGCAACTACAAATGAATTTGTGGTCAAATGTTGATGAGTTTGAAAAAAAAAAAAGATATGTTGCCATCAGCTACATTATGCATTAAAGGGTTAATTCAATTATATTCTGACTTTCTGAAATTGTCTGAAAAGTGCATTTGTTCTGTTTTGTGAACACACCGTGCAAAACACAGCAACGGATTGCAAACATAGACTTCTTTATCACATGTACATCAACTGAGGCGATACTGTCGTAAATGACCTAATGATAGTAATAACTTTGTATATAGATTTAGTACTAGAGTTATATGGAATTCAGTATTACCACACTTATTCCATTTGTTATTTTAGCTGTAAAAAAAAGCTTTGTCACAGTTTAAAACAGAATATTGCCACGAGAGACTACAAACACTGACTGCCGGCGTGGCGCAGGGGATAGCGTCATGGACTGCGGTGCAGAAGGTCACCGGTTCAATTCCACCCACCGGCAAAAATATATTTCTTTGTAATTAACAATTCCAGAAGGTTCTACATCTTTCTTATGTTCACTTGTAAATTCTACTTGTTTCTTATGTTAACTGTTCTTCTAATTTCTGGTAAATTCTGTCTGTGTATAAATAGCAGAGCACTCTGCCTGAGAGGCAGTCAGTGCTGCGTGTATGTTGAGTTCGTAATAAATGTGCTTTCAGTATAAGTGCTGTGTTTAGTTGCCTTCGAAGTCAAGCCTGTTTCCATTTCAATGCAACAATATTTGCTCTTTATATTAGTGCAGAACAAAGCAACATGAGCAAAGTCATATCTAAACAGAAAAGGCAATAGGATCTACATTAAAAGCATCCATAGCAACCATGCCAAAGAAACATTTTAGCAGATGCATTGATTCTAATTAATGACTTTCAACATATTCCATAAAAAGTAAATAATAGCTTATAAGAAAAAAGAAACAAGGTAATTTGTTTCAATGTATACACTTCCATTTCATCAAGGAATGACTGTTGCCACATATCTAGGACTTCATTTTTATACATGAAACTACCAGTATCAGCCTGTTGTTTAGAATATTTATTATTACAATAACATATAATGCATATGCTCCAGAAGACCACTGTTCAATTAGCTGGTACGTATTTCATGGCATGTTCACAAAATAGAACATGCATACATTTTAGAGGAAGCATTCTTACATATGCACAACTCTAAATATTGCACAACATAGCTCTATTTAATTAATAAGACTGCCCAAAACCCTTTTAGGAGCCAAGGAGATTTAAATAATAATAATAGGTATTGGTGGGTTTCGAACTACCACCCAGGTGTATGACAGGTGTTAACTGCTAATATGGCATTTTTAGACACTAGGCTCTGACCATAGCTGATTGGTCATGAACAGTAGGCTGAAAAAAAACTGCAGAAGGGTAGGTAAATAAGGAGATGGGATCTGGATAAAATGAAGGAACCTGAAGTTCTTGAAAATTTCAGAGGCAGTTTTAGGCAACAATTGACAGAAACAGGAGGAAATAAAACAGTAGAAGAGGAATGAGTAGCATTGAGAGATGAAATAGTGCAGTCAGTAGAGGACAAAATAGGTAGAAAGGCGAGACCTACAAAAAATCCTTGGATATCACAAGAAATACTAAATTTTATTGACAACAGGAGAAAATATAAAAATGCATTAAATGAAACAGGCCAAATGGAGTACAGATGACAAAGAAATGAGATTGACAGGAAGTGCAAAATAGCTAAGCAGGAGTGGCTAGAAGGCAAATGCAAGTCAGTAGAAGAATTTTTAAATAGGGGGGGGGGAGATAGAAAATAGATACCATGTACAGGAAAATAAAAGACATTTGGAGACAAGAAAAGCAGCTGTATGAATATAAAGAACTCATTTGGAAAACCAGTTCTCAGCAAAGAAGGGAAAGCTGAAAGGCTGAATGAATATATAGAGAGGGGTTTTACAAAGGAAATGAACTTAGAGCCAATATTGTAGGAAGGGAAGAGGCAGTAGATAATGATGAAATAGGAGATACTATACTGAGAGAAGAATTTGACAGAGCACATAAAGACCGAATTCAAAACAAGGCCCGTGGAGTGGACGACATTCTCTCAGAACTACGGTCGGCGTCACCTACGAAGGCAGCCCAGTTTTCAGCTGTTCTGCGCATCCCCCTCCATTATCGCAATGAAAGCCAATAATATGCATTCTGCATGTGTGTGGCTGGCCGCGAGTTATGCAATGTTTCTCCCGTAGGCACAACTGTTGGTGCTCGGCCATAGCTCGTCCCCTCATGCTTCCCCTGTTGCTCCGCCTCTATGCGCGGAAGCACATTCTTATATGATGCCAGCTATACTGAAGTCTCTGGGAGAGCCATCCATGACAAAACTATTTCACCTGATGCGTAAGATGTATGAGAAAGGAGACATGTAAGAATCCCCAATCTCAAGAAAACAGGTACAGACAGGTGTGAAAATTACAGAACCATCAGTTTAATATATCATGTTTGCAAAATTTTAAAATGAATTATTTACAGAAGGATGAAACAGCTGGTAGAAGCTGACCTCATGGAAGATCAGTTCAGATTCAGGAACATGGGAGGTAATCCTCACTTTATGGCTTATCTTAGAAGATAGATCAAGAAAAGGCAAACCTACATTTCTAGCTTTTGTAGATTTGGAAAAAGCTTTTGACAATGTTGATTGACACAGACTCTTTCAAATTCTGAAATTAGCGGGAGTAAAATACAGGGAACGGAGGGTTATTTACAACTTGTACAAAAACCAGACAGCAGTTATCACAGTTGAAGAGCATGAAAGGGATGCAGAAGTGGGAAGGGAATAAGACAGGGTTGCAGCTTTTCTCCAATGTCATTTAATTTGTAGATTGAAAAAGCTATAAAGGAAAGCAAGGAGAAATTTGGAGAAGGAATTAAAGTTCAGAGTGAAGAAATAAAATCGTCATGTTTTGACGATGACAATTTTATCAGAGACAGCAAAAGACCTAGAAGAGCAGCTGAACGGGATGGACAGTGTGTTGAAAGGTGCATACAAGATGAACATTAACAAGAGCAAAACAAGGGTAATGGAATGCAGTCCAATTACATCAGGCAATGCTGAAGACATTATATTAGGTAACAAAACAATAAAGGTGGTAGATGAGTTTTGTTACTTGGGCAGTAAAATAACACACAATTGTCACAGTATGGAGGATATAAAATGTGGAATGGTAATGGAAAGAAAAGCATTTTTGAAAAAGAAAAATTTGTTAACATTGAATATTAATTTAAGTGTAAGGAGGTCCTTTTTGAAGGCATTTGTGTGGAGTGTTGCCTTGTATGGGAGTGAAACATGAATGATAAACAGTGCAGACAGGAAGAGGATAGAGGCTTTTGAAATGTGGCTTTACAGAATAATGCTGAAGATTAGGTGGGTGGATGGCGTAATGAATGAGGAGGTACTGAACAGAATTGGGGAGAAATGGAATTTCTGGCATACCTTGACTTAAAGTGGGGATTGATCGGGAGGACACATTCTTAGACATGAAGGAATCATGAATTTAGTATTGTAGGGAAGTGTGTGGGGTAAAAAACACAAAGGTAGACCAAGCAATGAATACAGTAAGCAGATTCAAATGGATGTAGGGTGCCGTTCTTATGAGGAGATGAAGATGCTTGCTCAGAATAGAGTAGGGTGGAAAGCTGCATCAAACCCATCTCTGGACTGAAGACCACAACCACAGATTACAATTTATCATACTAAAAACAAAATATTTTTGTTAATTCTTCAGTGTGCCATTGCTTTGAAATGACAATGTGTGAGTTATAGTACAAAAATAATACATTACAAAAAGCAACATGGTGTATGCCAATGAGAGTTCTAGGCGAAAGACGTTGTGTGATATTTCCACACACCAGGTTTATGTAAAATCAAGTGACAGAGTCAAATTGCCGTTATTTTTGCACATATCTCTGTACACTGTGAATTATGGAAATAACACAGTACAGCCAAGATGTTGAGAATTTTCTCCTCAACAAGTACTTTCTTTTTTTCCAATTTTTGTATCAAAGGAGAGGTTAAGGCATTATTTGCAATTAAATTTCCTGCTGTCAAAAGGCCATCACAGCTTTTTTTATTATTTATTTATTTAGTGTTGCTGATGTATTTTCATCTGAAATACTTGAAAAAGAGAGGTTTTGGTCGCTGGTGGCCAAGAATTATATCTGTGTAAGGGAGCAAAGTTGTAGAGAATTTTCTCCTCAGCAAATTTGTTTATTCAATTTTCGAGTCAGATGAATGGTTAAGCCATCATTTTCACTTAAATTTTGAGCTGTCAAAAGGCGATCACAAAGGCCCACTTTTACTGTTGCCACCATATGGAGTTTATGGAGTTGACATATACAACATGTCAAATTCTCATAAGGTGTTCTAGATGTTGGTTATGAAAACAATAAATATTTCAACATGGTCACAGAAAATAAGAGTGATACCCTTTGGATTTCATTTATAAGTAATGTTAATGCAGCAAGTTTCTAAATAATAAAGTGTATTTTACTGTTAGTTGATAGTGGAAATATTGTATTATTAAATATGGACGAGAAATACCTGTCAACAACTGTTACAATCTGATAGCAGCTAGAAGACTAGTTTATGATTCTGGTCGAGTTGTTCAAGATTATATAAATATACAGGGTGGGGCAAATAAAAATGATCTGGATGAGTCGTTACACTTTTCAAATTGTTAGTGGCAGGATTAACATAGGAGGAAAAGGCCTGCAACTTTCCATACAGTCGGTCAGATCGTGGAGCTCATTTACACCATCTTCATGCCTGACAGAGGTGTTGCAGAGGTCAACCTGTTTGCAGCCCTAGCTGGCCATCCAGGTTATCTGACGTGTCACTTTGCAGTTACTCAGTATTAAATAACTGCAACAGAACATTTCAGATGAAATGGCAAAAATTCTAGCAATCTAGCTTCAATCCTGCTGGCCAGGGTCCAAAAGTGACACAACAACATTATCATCATCTTAAAAGGTAAAATTACACATTGATGCACTTATTCTCCGATTAAAACTACTCTGTAATTGATGTTCCAGTGAGTCAATTGGTAGGGCTCAGGCGACAATCATGTCAGGCTCCACATGATCACTGTGTTCCTGGTCTGCTTACAAGGGCAGCAGATCCTTGCATCTGATGCAGCATCTAGAGAAAGAAGGGTTCAGGAGGTAGTCTGTAAGGGCAGGGAGGGAGGGAGGAGGGGAAGAGGCTTATGAGCACCAAACACATGGTGATTTTGGCATTTCCTGTTGCACTAGTATACAAATGTTTGTGTTAATAAGGAAAAACTGTCTACTCAAGAAAGTTAGTACTTCCTGCACAAAAATAGTTAAAAGAAACAGTCTGATTATAATTATTTACGGATTGATCATAAATAAACTATCTGGTTAAAAAGTCAAATTTCTTTGCCTCATAGTTGTGCATCATGGCTTGCCTTTAGTGATCATCATATTTTGTTACAATTCAGTAAATGAACCATTCCACAGCCTACTGGAAGGTATTAGGCCGATTCTTCACCACATAGGTACAACAGCAGAGTTTGTGGAAATCTATAGTTATTTAGGCTGGAGAAAATGGATAACTACCATGAAGAAATGGAGGCACATTTCTGTGGTGGTTTTAGGACTTAGTTTTGATAAACTTGAGCAAACATTCACTGATAAGAGGCAATTGCACAGGGAACAAGACATTATGGACAGGCTACAAGGTAGTAACATTTACATTTCAGGCAACTATAGCAGGAAAATTACTGACTCTTGTGGCACAGAATAAATCATCTTCATCTCTATACTTTGCAGATGAACTGGCAAAATATGGCCCTAAGGTCCTAAGTCACCATACAACTGCCACATCAATTACATTGAACTTATACAGGTTCCATTTAAGGGTTACGTAACAAGGAACAAAAAAGAACATGTAAACAGAAGTATAAATACCGACAAACAAAATAATAATAAAAGCATAGGTGAACAATACGTAGTAGAAAATGACATTAATAATTATTTCAGCAAATTCTGACAGCAGTTGTAGATAACATTGTAGGTAACACAAAGATGATATATCCATTAAGGATGACTGTGTTACCAAATATTCAGTTGTGTTCGCCACTTACAATTTCCCTTGACTCTACAGGTTATTGAGTAATTTGGTATATGTATTTGAATGCTAGTTTTGTTTACTGTTTTTCACGTATAATGTGGGATTACAGCAACTTAATACAGATTGGTGCTGGTGTAGCAGCAGCAGCAGCAATGACCCCAGCACTAACTTCACCACTGTCTACAAAGACAGCATGAAAGGCCTATAAATAGATTACATATTCCTGTTTGTTATGTACACAATTATGGATTGCACAAATATGTTTTGTACGAGCCAGCAATTCAGCTTATCACTTCCATATGTCAATGACAAACTGTTTTTAATCAGGATGTAGTAGTGAGCTGTCTCTCGGGAGTGTCTTGTGTCTTAAAAGCTGGAATCCTCATTGAGAACAATGACATTAAATAAGTCTAGGCAGAATTTTTTCCCCTCTCTCCCCAAAAGGTATAATCTTCTAATCATCTACCCACTACATAATTTATAAGGTCATACCAATTTGAATAATCACTATTGGCAATACGACTGACAACTATTTAGACTAGACCCCCAAACATAACTTTTGTGTCCCGACTTCGTCGCCGCTTTTGTGTCCCAGCCTCGCCGTAGGTGTCGGTGGCCGAGTGAAACGAGACCGACACGCTGGTGCAGGTACGGAGGGGAGCAGCCAGAAACTATAAACACTCGAGTAAATTAGAAAGATATATATTGTACAGAATGTAACAATACTTAACTTTTACATAGTACTGCAGAATGTTGATACATAGTTGTTGGAGGCCTGCCTAGTGCCTGTACAATAGCGAAGTCTTCAATCGTGCCTATCTGATTACGAAGGTCGTAACTGTTTGCTAGCTCAGTCCGAAGTCCCAAGTGCGAAGTCGCCGATGTCCTTCAGTGGTGGCCACGAGCGGCGTTGTACCAGAGGGCGCTCGTGGCTGTCGTCGGAAGAACGCCGCGCCGTGCATGCATGGCGGCGCGCGGCGAAAGTAGGTGGCGCGCACTTTGTACTTGTGCGACACCACACCCCTCCCCCCCAAACCGCCGCGCCGTCGTGGCGTAGGGCTGAGGGCCACGGCGACGGCACTGGGAGGAGGGCCTGGGCGGGGGCGTTACTGGTGGGACGGGCGTCGTAGCGGAGGCCGGGATCGAGACGCCGTCCGCGCCCCGGCATCCGCCTTGCGATCCTCCAGGGAACCCGCCGAAACCTGGGGAAGGGCGCCCGCCCCCGCCCAGAGGGAGCAGGTCATCTTCTTCTGAGGTGCGTAGCCCAAGCTGGAGGGGCCCGCACGGTCCCGGAGTCCCTCTCGGTGACGCTGTCATCTGCGGCGGCGACAGCGGCGGCGACGACTGCGTCGGATGTACGTCGACGTCCATAGGGATCTCGTAGTCCGGGGACGAACGATGTGGTTGTGCTCCCTGGCGGTGAACTGGGTCTGGAATCAAGAAACCGGAGACAGGATCGCGCGGTCTGTGCAGGCGCAATTGGTTTGCGTGGCGCCGCAGCTCCGACCCTGTGGAAGAACGTACAACAAACATATTGCGCCCAAGCACGCGTTGAATGGTGCCCGGCAACCATGACTTCTTGTTTCCAGCAAACACCCTGTACAGCACCGGCGTGGAAACCTGAAAACGCTTAGCGCCATACGAACCGACTCGGTGCGTGGGAGGCTGCAGCAGGTGAAGGAGAGTGCGGTGACGGCGGCCGTGTAGCAGCTCGGCAGGAGACGGACCGTCACGTGGCATGCACCGATACGTAGACAGGAAAATTTGAAGAGCTTGCTGCCTGGAGTGCTGACCTTTCATCTTCTCCATGTGAGACTTGAATGTTCGAACGAAACGTTCTGCTTCACCATTGGACTGAGGGTGAAAAGGTGCGGTGGTGATATGCTGAATGCCATTCACACGACAAAACTGTTGAAATTCCGCACTAACAAACTGAGGTCCATTGTCACTGACGATAGTTTCAGGCAAACCTTCGATGCAAAACACTGATATTAAGGCACTGATTGTACTAGAAGCTGTCGTTGAGTTCATGGCAATCACAAAAGGAAACTTGCTGAAAGCGTCTACAACAATTAACCAGCGCGTATTCCAGAAAGGTCCGGCAAAGTCAATATGTAAACGTTGCCATGGTCCCTTGGGGCGTGGCCAGTCTGAGAAACGTTGCGGAGGAGCCGCCTGATGCTCCGCACAAACAGTACACTGTGACGTCATGCTCTCTATCTGAGCGTCCATACCAACCCAAGTACAATGACGTCTGGCTAGTTGCTTTGTCCTAACAATACCCCAATGTCCTTGATGCAGGAGGCGTAACACTTCTCGTTGCAGGGAACGAGGAACAATCACTCTTGCTTGGTCGTTGTCCGTATGTAACAACAGAACACCCTGACTTAAAGATAATGCATGACGTTGTGCAAAATAACGTCGAACCAGAGGCCGATCAATATCTTTGGCTCTGGCAGGCCAACCAAAGCGAACAAAACGTGCTACCACACTTAAGTCTGCATCCGCAGCTGTTTCCTGTGCAACCCGACGAGAGTTCAAAGGGAAATCTGCGACAGCGGAAGCATCTCTGGAGTCTATCTGACAACATGCCATTTCTGAAGAATCAAATGATACATCCTGGCCAACCGGGAGTCGGGAAAGTGTGTCCGCGTTGGCATGTTTAGTGGTAGGTCGGTACAAAATCTCATACTGATAATTAGACAATATCAAGGACCATCTCTGAAGCTTTTGTGCCGTACGTGGCGGAATTGGCTTTGTGGGTGAGAACAACGACGTGAGAGGCTTGTGGTCTGTCAACAAATAGAATTTTCTGCTATAGAGATAATGATGAAACTTTGTGACACCGTAAATTATTGCTAAGGCCTCCTTTTCTATCAGACTGTAATTCTGTTGCGTTGGCGTCAGAAGCTTGGATGCAAAGGCAATAGGACGATCGTGACATCCAATATGATGCGACGATACTGCACCCAGATCGTACGATGAGGAATAAACTGCTAACACTACAGGCTTCTTGGGTCAAAGGGAATCAAACATGCATCACTGAGTAGTGCAGACTTTAGTTTGTCAAAGGCAACCTGGCAATCTTTGGACCAAACAAAAGGAACATTCTTCCTACGTAAGTGATGCAGTGGAGCTGCAATCTGAGAGGCATTGGGAATAAATCTGAAATAATAGTTAAGCTTTCCCATTACTGCTTGCAATTCATGCACATTCTTAGGAGGCGGCAAGTCTTTGATTGCTCTAAGATGTGACTGTAATGGATGGATTCCTTGGGCATTAATCACATGGCCTAGGTACTCTATTTCAGTTTGAAAAAACGAACACTTTGCTTTATTGCAACGTAGACCTGCTGCAGTCAACACTTTGAAAAGGCACTCCAGGTTTGCTAAATGTTCTTCAACTGTACGTCCGGATACCACAATATCATCTAAATAGTTCGAACAACATGGTACAGAAACTGTCAGCTGTTCCAAAAAGCGCTGAAAAATAGCGGGAGCGGAAGAACTGCCAAAGGGTAGGCGTTGAAATTGAAAAAGGCCCATGTGAGTATTAATGACGAAAAATTTTTTTGACTCGTCATCAAGTGGAATCTGTAAGTATGCCTCTGCTAAATCAATCTTGGAAAAGAAACGAGACTGTCCTAATTTGTCCATTAGTTCGTCAGGTCTGGGCAGGGGATAAGTGTCGACAATTGTTTGACTGTTCACTGTTGATTTGAAGTCCGCACAGAGACGAAGTTTTCCTGACGGCTTGGGTATAATTACTATAGGCGAGGCCCACTGACTCGCAGAAACAGGAGAAATCACCCCACTATCTTGCCAACGTTTAAGTTCTTCGGCAACTGTATCACGCAATGCGATAGGCACTGGTCTAGCTTTACGAAATTTTGGAACTGCAGATTCTTTTAAAGTTACATGTGCCACGAAGTCTTTTGCACAACCTAGTTCCGGCGAAAACAAGTCACTATATTTGTCACACAATGCATTGATTTTATCCTGAGGCACTATTGACGAAATTTGAAGAACATCTCTTTGAATTGATAAGCCAAACAAATCAAATGCATCTAGTCCAAAAATGTTCTGCGTCGATTTGGCCTGAAGAACAACAAAAGCAACTGTTTTCGTGACACCTTGAAAAGAGGCAGGCAGACTACACGTTCCTAGCACGGGAATATTTTGACCTGTATAAGCTGTTAATACTTGTTGACACAGCGATAATTTTGGCGAACCCAGAAGTTCATAAGTATCTTTATTAATTAAGGTAACAGCGGAACCAGTGTCGAGCTGAAATTGCACAGTCTTATTGTCAATGGAAAGATTCACAAAAAGTTTTTGCTTTCGGCGCTCGACAGGTGCGCGAATGTGGGCAACGTCTGCTACGGTTTGTTTTCTGCGCTTGCGCGGGTTGCGTGCGGTAGGAAGCGGCGCATACTCGGCACACAGGGGATTAACCACACTGTCACTAGATGACACTACCGCCGGATCGGCGTCCGCGCAATGCGAGGCTACTGCACTAAAATTACTTTGAGTAGCTACACCAATTCTACTGTCACTAGCTACACAGTACTGGGCACTATTACAATTAGAAGTTGCAGAAGGCACTATTTTCACTACAGGAATGCACTGTTCATAGTCATTTTGCTTGTCCCGAACCCGTTTCCGTTGCACTGTTTTACGCGCTCGTTGGCGCTTGCTACGTGGTGCACTATATAGTTTTGCCATAGGCGCACAAAAATTGTTTTGCACTTTTGAATCAAGAGAAACACTGCCCAAATCCACAGCGTGTATGACATTTACAGTATGAACCGTTCTCGCACTGTGCGAAGCACTGTTTATAACGTTACTGTTCTTTGAGTTTTTAATTTGCATACACACAGACTGTACATGTCCTGATTTGCCACATTGATAACAGGTTGCGTTGCGACTAGGGCAATGAGCACGCTTGTGGCGAGACACACACTGGGGGCAAGATTTACGTACATTTTTCTGAAATGAGCGTTGGCGCCCGTTATTCAAATTACTGTGTCTAACACTACGGGGCGACCTTTGCGTCGCACTTTTACACTGGCTACTGTTCACTGTCTGTTCAGCACGGCCTGGACTATTGTAAGAATCACTAGTGCTATACTGAGAACTACGGCTAGGAAAGCGTCCGTTACGGCGCACTGAATTTACACTGTGGCTTTGCATTTCTACATCTGCTAAGTCAAAAGTATCATGCGCTTCTATAAGCTGCAGTACACTGTCTAAGGAGGGGTCAGACTGTTTCAGAATTGCTGCTCTAATTCTGGGGTCCTGAATGTTCTGCGTAATTGCGTCCCTCAACATCACATCACTATACGAAAGTCCACAAGAACAAGTAAATTTACATTTGCGGGTTAAGCCCTTCAACTCGGTGATCCACTCTTGGTGTGACTGTTCAGGTAATTTTTTCAGTCTGAAAAATCGGTATCGTGCAGCGGCTACAAGAACTTTTCTCTCATAATGAGCATTCAGTGCATCTACAATTTGTTCAAAGTCTACATCACGAGGAGATGCGTGCGGGAATAGTTTTTGCAGTAACACGAAAGTTTTGGGGCCCACCACAGACAATAAAAGATGCTTAACAGTCTGACCTGTAAGTTGATGAGCCGCGACGAGTTCTTGAAACTGCGCCAGATAATCACTCCATTCTTCCTCACGTTCGTTGTATTGGCGAAACGTAGGAAGTGTTGCGGCGGCAGGTGTGGGCTGCTGAAGCGGCGGCTGTTGTTGTTGGTTAGCTGCCCGCGCTGTCAGCTCGGCCACCGCCTGGAGCAACTGGGTGATTTGCGCCGTCTGTAACTGAATAATTTCCATTAAGTTTGGGTTCGGGGTAGTGGCCATGCTGACCGATTAGGCGCCGCGTATACAAGTAACTTATAACAAAACACAAATGCAATATGAAAGAGGACGCTCTGCAACAAAAAAGTCCACAAAACACGTAACTGAATATATTCCCCCAAAAATCTTATAATAAGGGTGGGTGGGCGGGAGCAATTTTTGCGTGCTCCGACTGCTGCTGTCTGGCTGCTGCAAGCGGACTGGTCCAAGGTTCTATCGCTCCTCGTCGCCACTTTTGTGTCCCGACTTCGTCGCCGCTTTTGTGTCCCAGCCTCGCCGTAGGTGTCGGTGGCCGAGTGAAACGAGACCGACACGCTGGTGCAGGTACGGAGGGGAGCAGCCAGAAACTATAAACACTCGAGTAAATTAGAAAGATATATATTGTACAGAATGTAACAATACTTAACTTTTACATAGTACTGCAGAATGTTGATACATAGTTGTTGGAGGCCTGCCTAGTGCCTGTACAATAGCGAAGTCTTCAATCGTGCCTATCTGATTACGAAGGTCGTAACTGTTTGCTAGCTCAGTCCGAAGTCCCAAGTGCGAAGTCGCCGATGTCCTTCAGTGGTGGCCACGAGCGGCGTTGTACCAGAGGGCGCTCGTGGCTGTCGTCGGAAGAACGCCGCGCCGTGCATGCATGGCGGCGCGCGGCGAAAGTAGGTGGCGCGCACTTTGTACTTGTGCGACACCACAATAACAAAATAGTGTATCACTATTTGTATTTACTAATGTTTGCATGCATTTATTTCCTAAAGTGCTGAAACAATTTCAATAGCTCCCATACAACTACATGAAATTTTTCAGTTGGTAAGCACCTCTTTTTAGATACATGAAACAAATGAATTAACACTCTCTGACCCTTAAAAAGGAATGCAAAATAACTATCAGCCAGTTGATAACCATTTATTTACAGGTCAAATTTTACAATGGCACATTACAACAATGATCTACCACGCCCCCATCCCCAACCCACTCCGCCCCACACACACATGCACACAATGAAATACTTTTGCGAGGTCCTTGTTGGATTCTGTAAAGGAAACCAAGTAATACACTAGTAAAAATTCTGTGATTTAATGATCGTATATTGTTACTGTCTTTTCATGCCAATACAAGGGTCAAGCTCTTACCTAACAGTAGGGAGGTCTCTCACACTCGATGTGATATCCTGTGCCTCAACAGTATACTTTTCAACACACTGCAAAACATCCCACAGCTCTTTCTTTGGTCCAAGGAGGCCCTGTGGAATAGATCAATGACAAGAAAAACTTTAGTTACAAGTGAAGTTTTAAAAAGACTTCTATTGTAAGTGCAGTAAAATAATTTCTTATATATTTCTAATAGATTAGAAAATAAACCAGCTCTATTAAAGAATAAAAGGGAGAATATGTTCCTCTTTATAAGATTACGACAAAAGTGACGAATCTAAGCTGTATATTATGCCACTTTCTGGCACTTTCTCTCCCACCAAGAGCACGTGCTCTTGCTTTCACACGGGCACTTTCTTCTGTCTCTTGCACCGTCACTTTCTACTATTCTCTTTCAGCACAAAAAAAGCATGAATATGCTTCACACTAAAATTTGTCATGAGGAAGACAGAATGATGACTGAGGCACCTGGTCCCCCAATCTTCAGTCTGAAAAGAACACATTTCATTTATTGTGATCTGACAGTATTATTTTCAGCTCGTTCTCTTCTTTTTCTAGCCACAGCAAGGTTTTCTACTTATTCATGACAAAGTGATGAAACGAAAATTATAGAAGGAAACTTTCCTGGTGGGATAAACACATATAAAATATAGAAATCTGATGACTTACCAAAAGGACCGGCTTGTCGATAGGCACAAATAATCACACACAAACACACATACAAGCTTTCGCCACCACTGTCAGCTTCTTCAGGTGGTGTGTGTGCGTTTGGATGTGTGTGTGTATTTGTTTACCTTCTTTTTTGTCCCCTAAGGTAAGTCCTTCCACTCCTGGGATTGGAATGACTCCTTTTACACTTCCTTAAAACCCATATCCTTCCCTTTCTCCTCCCATTTTTTCCTCTTTTTCCTGAAGAAGCTGCCAGTGGTGGCGAAAGCTTGTATGTGTGTTTGTGCGTGATTATTTGTGCCTATCAATGAGCCAGTCCTTTTGGTAAGTCATCTGATTTCTATTTTTTATATTTATTCATGACAAATTCTATAGATCTGTAAAGATCTGACACTTTATGTGCTTTGACACATTTATGTACGGGATATCACATAATTCAATTGTCGTTTATGAGAAAAGGTATCGGACTTGACAATGTTCCAAATCAATTTTTTTCACAGAGTACTTTTCTGAATAATCAGAGTAAATTTCTTAAAACCAGATGATGGGTTTCATTGCAGCTGGGAAGCCCTCAGTGCAATCAACACCTTTGGTACTCAAACATCAGTTTTTTTGGCTGCATCAGATAAACATTTTCAAAGACAGCAAAACAGTGTTTATATAAAGGATATCAATAAATACTATTGAAAATTGAGCTATTTGCTATGGTCTGTTATTTAGATATTTACAGTACACAGTGAAAACCTAGCTAAAACCAATTTCTCCTATTTTGTGCTAAAGTAACTTTGAACCTCTGGATTTCAGTAATGGATAAAGACACACTAAAGCAGTAGTTTGAAACTAGAATCATAAGAACATATTGTAAAAAATTCAGTGACTTGAAAAAAATGTGTAGATGTTGTCACCCCTGCAATTCAAAGTTCTTGGATAATCATGGTTTTCTCAGGAACCACCCGTTAACAAATGGAGCTTTCTGAGTTGCACAAAGCCCACCCTAGGCCACACATAATACACAAAAACCAACTGATTTGCTCAATTCTGCTGGACTGCAGGAAGTCTGTAGTGTTTAAATTTTGATCCTGTACTGCAGGATAACTGCAGTGTGCCAGTACTTCTGATAGGTATACAAATAATCACTAGGCCAACTGCTATCCAGAACACTTTTCACCTTATCTCTCTGCTAAATAAAACCCATGATATGGGTCCCTGAAGAAAACCCTTTTGTACACTGCATTTTCTCCAATTAAACAGATGATGCAGAATCACTGTATTTTCATTGCTTGAGTATCACTGTCGCAAGATATTTCATAACACTTTCAAAAAGTTCCACTGACAGACTTACAATTTCCAAGTCTATTCGTGCATAGTCATTAAGCACTGTATCAGTGTGAGAACCTTGTTCTGTGAAGCATAGCTATCTGTTCTGGATCAAAGAACAATGTCTTACGGGCAGTATGCACCAACTATTTAACTGTGCTTCAGCCCATCATGTTTCACAAGTGCTAGTGTTCATAACACAACCTCCAGAAGTGGTGTATAATTTGTCTACATTTCCATGGTTGTATTGATAACATTGTAACTGTCTTTCATGTCATCACAATACATGACTATCAGAGTTCACCTCAAGGAGGTTAAAATAAAAGGAATGGCATTATCTATGCTGAGCACATATGCCAGTTAAAACCTGTCTGCCATCTTGGTGAGTTGTGGAATGCCCATTAAAACTATGCATTAAGAAGTCAACTGCCTTACTGTTAATGCATGGAACTGACTGTCAGTGCAAAGCATGTACTTTCCAACAATATATTTTCTTCAATAAATAGTAATAAATGCTCGCCATAATATATTTGAAAACTTTACTTTTATGCTAGTTTGCACTCTAAACAAGTTATACATCACAGCAAAACTGCCAGATGTTTTATTCCTATTTTAAATGACATAAAATATCAGCTCTACAGTACAAACACTTCTCCAAGACTTAGCAATATGATGGAGGCAGGCTTCACTTTTTCAGCATAAAGGCATCTCCCTGTATTCTAACATCCTTGGTTCACATACTGCAGCAGTTAAACAAATATACTGTTGATTTTGCAGTCTGGGTTCATCCCCCCCCCCAATCCTTGAAGTATTAAAGTTTTAATTCTAAAATTTAAATATACTTACACAGCCATGTTCCTGAATTGCTACAACAGGAGACGATGCAATGAAAAAATTTCAATCATATAGAATCACCTCAGAGTTAGTACAGGAAAGACTTATTTAAAAACATGAATGAAGCATGGTTTGCATTTAAGCATATTTTGGAAAAAAATGTTCTTACTAAAATCTTTCCACAAAATTAGCAAACTGTTTCTTTGCCTACTTTACCATGACGAGAATGTATCTGTCTGAATTTAAACTATGATTAAAATTCATTTGCAAGTGGTTTCTCTTTCCCTGTGGCCCTTGAGATATTTCATCAACCTCCTGCTTCTCAAACAGTTTTAATCAGATCACTAGGACCCATCCTGGGACCTCCCTTTTTACGTACTGGAAGTGACAAGTTACAAACATCAATCGAGAAAGGAGTCACTATAATATCATATTTATTTCATTGTCTAACAATGGAAATTCCAGGAAGGGTTCAATAATATTTTTGAGAAAGACAGGTTGCTTACTCACCAAAGAGATGTCCAATGAGCCGCAGAATGGCACAAATAGCTTTCGGCCTTTTAGGCCATTGTCACACACACACACACACACACACACACACACACACACACACACACTACCGCCATCTCCGGCCGCTGTGGCTGATCTGCAGATTGGCGACAGCAGCCGGAGACGGCGGTCATGTCTGTGTGTGTGTGTGTGTGTGTGTGTGTGTGTGTGTGTGTGTGTGTGTGTGACTGACAAATGCCCAAAATGCCAAAAGCTATAATGCTGTCGTGACTGCGTAGGCTTTCCCGGCGTAATGCTTCATAATATTCTTCTCGGGTTTGCTGCCGGATCAAAACGTCATCTTGACACGATATTTCGGCGGTCCACCTGGCCGCCACCCTCAGGTGACAGTGCTGGGACACCGACTCGCCGAGACTGAGTACAAGCCGCGAGCGGCGGCCCCTATATACGCCGCGGAAGGCCGATGGCGCGTGCGCAAAAATTGACAGTTCTGCCCTCTACGTTTCAGCGCCGCCAGTGGTGGAAGCCGGCGTAAACGATAGATCGCTATTCTGCAGAGAATAAGACATGAGGTCTCACATACGTTGCGTCGGGCGCCGCCTCCACGGAGTAACATCTCCTCACATGAAAGAGCTGCCATCCGGTCCTTAAGAGAAGATCAGGATTTAATAATTTTACCAGCAGACAAAGGTAATTCCACGGTGGTTCTGTCACATGATGATTACCTGCGGAAAATGAATCTTTTACTTGAGGACACAGCATACCGTAGGTTGCAGAATGACCCAACCGAGCGGATCAAAAGAAAGACGCTTTCACTGTTGAAGAAGAGTTCCTTACCTGAGGACGAGCTCAAAAAACTTCGTCCTGGTGCCGCGGTTCCACCTAGATTGTACGGTCTGCCTAAGGTACACAAGACGTTAATCCCACTGAGACCTATTGTGAGTAATTTGGGCGCTCCCACTTACAACCTGGCCAAGTATCTGACATCGATTCTCAGCCCTCACGTCGGTAAATGTGAACATCATATTTCCAATTCTACAGTTTTTATTCAGCGGCTGAAGTCTTTGCGTCTGAGTCCCTCTGATTTGCTGGTTAGCTTCGATGTGGTGTCGCTTTTTACCCGGGTTCCTCTGGAAGAATCCTTGCAATTAATTAGTGAAATTTTGGACGAGGAGACAACGGAGCTTTGCCGCCATGTGCTGACGTCGACGTACTTTTTATTCAACGGTCAATATTTTGAACAATCTGACGGAGTGGCTATGGGGAGTCCATTATCCCCCATAGTCGCCAATTTATTTATGGAAGATTTTGAGGACACGGCGCTGAAAACGTCTTTTCTAAAACCTACATGTTTCTGGAGGTACGTTGACGATACTTTCATGGTATGGCCACATGGGAGAGATGCTCTGAACCGTTTTCTGGACCATTTTAACTGCCTCCATCCTAGCATTAAGTTCACTATGGAGGTCGAGATATATGGGAAGCTTCCATTTTTAGATGTCATGGTGTACAGATGTCATGGTGTACAGTGACGGAACATTGGGACATAGTGTTTACAGAAAGCCCACTCACACGGACCGCTACTTGCATGCAACAAGTTGTCATCCACCTTACCAGCGCACTGGTGTCCTGCGTACGCTGACAAAAAGAGCTTTTGCCATTTCAGATGCTGAAAGTCTAACTAAAGAGATGGACCATCTGAGAACGGTTTTCAAGGAGAATGGTTACACGGACCAACAGATCTGCCGTGCTTTTCAATTTGGACCGTCGCGGGAACCACAAGAAGAAACTTGCAAGTCGCTGGCTTTCCTACCGTTTTCTGGAAGCATTTCATCTAAAATTGGAAGGATTTTGAAACGATATGACATCCAATGCATCTTTCGTCCACCTGCCAAGGTTAGAGCACTCCTGGGCTCAGTAAAAGATGACTTAGGATTGAGGAAACCCGGTGTATACAAAATTCCTTGTCACTGTGGAAAAGTTTACATCGGCCAGACAATTCGCACAATTCAAGATCGATGTACTGAACACCATCGACACACAAGATTGCTTCAACCAGAGAAATGTGCAGTAGCTGAGCACTGTCTTACTGAGGGACATAAAATGAAATATGATGAAACACAAATGGTTGCTTCAGCGTCTCGCTATTGGGACTGTATTTTAAAAGAATCGATTGCTATTCGTCTTACTGACAATATTATAAACAGAGATAAGGGTTTTCCTTTGAGTAGAATGTGGAACCCTTTATTATTTGACATCAAAAAACAACGGTCTCTGCAGAATAGCGATCTATCGTTTACGCCGGCTTCCACCACTGGCGGCGCTGAAACGTAGAGGGCAGAACTGTCAATTTTTGCGCACGCGCCATCGGCCTTCCGCGGCGTATATAGGGGCCGCCGCTCGCGGCTTGTACTCAGTCTCGGCGAGTCGGTGTCCCAGCACTGTCACCTGAGGATGGCGGCCAGGTGGACCGCCGAAATATCGTGTCAAGATGACGTTTTGATCCGGCAGCAAACCCGAGAAGAATATTATAATGCTGTCGTCTATAATGCTGTCGTCTATAATGCTGTCGTCTATAATGCTGTCGTCTATAATGCTGTCGTCTATAATGCTGTCGTCTATAATGCTGTCGTCTATAATGCTGTCGTCTATAATGCTGTCGTCTATAATGCTGTCGTCTATAATGCTGTCGTCTATAATGCTGTCGTCTATAATGCTGTCGTCTATAATGCTGTCGTCCTCAAAAATATTATTTCATCGTCTTTCACACAGGAAAGAAGAAAAATTGTATCCTGAGACAATCAAAGGAAGTACTTTTATTATTTGTCATTCTAAGAAGATTATGAGTTAGTCCTGTGTAGTTCTCATGTATTAATGTTTCCAACACATATTGCAACATACTTTGTCAATTTGTGATGCCAAGTGTAGCAACAAATGCTGTTATGTGTTGCAAATATCAGTGCCCAATGCACAACATGGTTACGCTTATAATAAAAGCACAAACCACCATGACAGCGTAAACCTAGACTTGGTGGAAGATGAGCCTGCAGTGGCTTGAAAACTAGTTATGGAATAAAAACATCCATAATAGCAGCTGGCTTCATTTTTAACCAAAATAAACTGCCAAAAGCTTCCCAATATGTTTATTTTCTACAAACCAACAGCTTAGTTTATGGCATCAATACTAGAAACAATAACTTTCACAAACATTTAAAGTCTCTTATTTTGGTTCAGAAAAGATGTCCACTATTCAGCAATATACATTTTCAACAACATGCCAACAGCCATAAAAAAATTCCACTTTCAATAAAATTCAGATACGGGATCAGAGCACAGTTTATCAGGCATTACAGAAAGTACGGAAACCAGAAAAAGAAACTGACTGAGTAAACAACCACCAGTGAACAGAAACAAAGGAAAGAACTGGTTTTGGAAAGGAAGAAATGCTAGGGTGGGAGATGGGGTTGGGATGAGGAGGGGGCAATCCAGTAAAACATTAAGAAGCAGCTACTGAAATCAGACTTCTTGTGCTCATCTGCATGTTGGGAATGTTGGTTTACCTTGCCTTTGGCCAAGTTTGGCAGTGGTCTTTCATTCTGTTGGACACTGGTTAGTAGCCATACCCATGTAGAACTGTCTGCAGTGATTGCAGCACTGTTGGTAAAACATGTGTGCTTTCACAAATGACCTGGCCTTTGATGGGATAGGATAAACTTGTGATAGTGCTGGAGTAGAGGTATCATATCCCTATGGAACAACTTACTGGAAGACTGGTCCAATCCATCCTTCCAGTACTACCTACTGCCATAGGGGGCTGTGATTATGGATGCACAGGGATGGACTAGCTTGTGGAGGTTAGGTGGGTGACAGCACCACTTTATGATGTGTACAATGAATCTTGGGCAGGATTTTTCCTTGTTCAGGGCATGATGAAAGAAAATCAAAGCCTTGGCAAAGGATCTGGTTAAGCTGATCCAGACCAGTGTGGGCCTCAGTGATTGAGACACTTCTGTAGCCAATTATAGGGGTTGAATGGAGGATTGGGAGTTTGTGGAGATATGGTGAAGGAAATCTGTTTCTGGAATAGTTCTGGGGATGGTACCTGTCTGTAAAGGCTGTTTTGAAACCTTCAGCATATTCAGCAAGAGAGTTCCAACCTGGCAAGTCCACAATCTAGAGGTAGCCAGGTTGTATGGGAGGATTTTTTTCATGTGGAAGAGATGGCAACTGTTCATAATGTAGGTACTATTGGTAGTTGGTGAGTTTATGTGATTAGAGCTATCAGTGAGGTATAGGTCAATGCCCAGAAAAGTGGCATGCTGGGGTGAGAAGTAGAGATCAAGTGAAGCAGATGAGAAGAGTTGAGGTTGAGCAGAAAAGAGAATAGTCTGTCTTGGCCCCAAGTACAAATCATGAAAAAGTCATCAATGAACCCAAACCAGGACGGAGGTTTGGCATTTTGGGAGACTACGAAAATTACCTCCAGACAGCTCAAAATCAGGGTGGCATAGGAGGGCCATGCAGATGCCCACAGCTGTAACAGAATATATTGTTACCTTTCCTTCAAAGGAAAAGTAGTTGTTTGTCCACTAAAGTTATTGAGGGTTCTGAGGTATGGGGTTTAGATTTTGAAGGACGTTGGGAGAGGTAGTGTAAGAGCGAAAAGATCATGGGCATGAGGGACGTTGGTATAAAGTGGCATGGACTATAACAAATAAGATCTAATCTAATCAGGATGTAAAAGGATGGAGAAGGTGGACAGGCAGTTATACAAGTGGTTGGTGTCCTTGAGGTTTGAGGATAGATTTCAGGCAAATAGCTGGATAATGTAAGTAGGCATAAGCTGTAAACGTTTGAGATATAAATGGCATTCTACACATTTACAGCTTTTAATATTAACAATACATTACAAATAAAAATTGCTAGTTGATATTTAAAGTGAATGAAAAGAATTGAAAACAGGAAGCTATACACTTCATGCCCCCTTTAACCACCTCTTCAAACTATGCATCTTGTCTTTTTAGATTTAATAAGACAAAATTGGCATTCTCGCCAAAATTCTTAGAGTATGGTTAATGTTAATAATTACTAATCTTTCGGTGTTAAATTTGAGTGTGTCTCTCTGTTATTCCCTTACACTCTTAATGTCATACTTCTCTTGGTAAATTCTTTTGTAGGTATTGTGATACTACATTTTTGTTACAATTTTAATGATTTAATATTTAATTGACAATGGTAACTTTTAAAGAAATCTGATGCATGAGCTTTTCATTAAGAATTACACACAATAAGCCTGACATTTTGCAATTATTTTTGACAAAATACCACACACAATAAAGCCAAATTTTAAAAATAGCAATTTCCAACTAAATTCGTATATATTTTCAGTTGCATACTTTTCCCATATTATTATTCTTTTTTAAGTAAGCAAGGAAATAACTAAAAATGTGCAAGGCAAGTTAAGGTAGACATGTAAGTTCAAGAGGGGCCTTTACATGAAGTCACTTTTAAGGCTTCAGTGCCTCAATCTGTAAAAACAGAACTTGTAGCCTCACCTAATCAATTCATTTATCCTGGCCAAGAAGTCAAATGTAAATCAAACTGACAGAAAGAAGCAACAAATGACATTAAATTATTATTCCACAAAGAAAATCCAGTAAAAGCATATACATTAATCAAGTAAATTCAAGATTAGTTCGTATCTGTAAATATAAGATCATGATGTTTAATTCAGAAACTTTAGAAAGTTGTGTGTTCTTACAGTGACATTGGTAATGCTGACTGCAATCAGTGCTATGAAGGTAAGACGGCTACCAGCCAATTTGTAGCAGTGTTTTAAACTTTTTTTAACATAACATGCTTTACCACAACCAAGTTTTCTGTTTTCATATTGCTCTGCCAATTCACAATCAAACTGCTACTTCCAACTAACACCAATCTTGGGCTATGTTATAAATCTGCCAATCATGAAAAAGAATTCTCAAATTTTGTATTTTCTGGCAACCGACCGACTGCCACACTAGCACACATTTTGCACTGTGAACAAAAGCAGCACAGCCCATTCTACAATTTAGTCCTTAATTACATTGATTAAGTACATTCTGAAACATTTTACTGCCACTGAGTGTGAGTAAAATAAGTAACAGTGGAGTCTATCGGTTTGTGTACTATGCCATGCTACTAAGCAAGGAAATCTCCTGGAACTTTAAATCTTTTCTTTTGATGACACAATTTTTGATTACATAAAGCCTACATTTTGCCCAAAGTTACACTCAAGTACTTGTGAATACCCCATGCAAATTCTTTTAGTAGTTTTCTTTTTTAGGATAGAGGGCCTTGGAGAAAAACAAAATAGGCAATCTCAAAGGGTGCAGGTGGATCACAGGAGAAATGTAGATCTGGGAACTATCGGTATAACAGTTGTAAAATGCCGTAGCTGTGTCGGGAAAGTGCCAGAACTCCAAGCGTTAATAGAAAGCACCGAAACACACATCGTTATAGGCAGTGAAAGTTGGCTCAAGCCAGAAATAAGTTCAGAAGTATTTGCAAAAGATCTAACTGTGTTCAGAAAGGAGAGATTAAACAAAATAGGTGGAGGCATGTTTGTCGCAGTCAAAAGTAGTATTTCGTGTAGCGAAGTTGAAGTTGATAGTTCCTGCGAGCTATTATGCGTAGAGGAAATCATAAGAAGTTAATAATTGGTTCCTTTTACCGGCCTCACGACTGACGATACAATAGCAGAAAGGATCAAAGAAAACCTGAGTCTAATTACAAAAACGTACCCAACTCACATGATAATAGTAGGCAGTGATTTTAATTTACCATCGATCTGTTGGCAAAATTATATTTTCAAATCAGGAGGTACGCATAAAACATCATGCGAAATTGTACTCAATGCATTCTCTGAGAATTACTTCGAACAATTAGTTCATGAGCCAACTAGAATTATAAATGATGTGAAAACACACTTGATCTCTTAGTAACAAATAATCCTGAGCTCATAACGAGCATCAAAAAGGATACAGGTATTAGTGAACACAGAACTGTCGTAGCGAAATTGAATATTGAAAGTCCCAAAGTTACCAAAAATAAACAAAAAGTATATTTGTTCAAAAAAGCAGATAGAAATAAAATACAATGCTTCTTGAAAGACAGCTTCCACTCGTTTCTAACACTAAACGTAGGTGTAGACCAGATGCGGCTCAAATTCAAAGAAGTGGTATCAACAGCAATTGACAGTTTTATACCAAATAAATTAATAAGAGGAGGCGGCGATACCCCTTGGTACACAAAACAGGTCAGAATACTGTTGCAAAAGCAAAGGAAAAGGCATACTAATTTTAAACGAACACAAAATCCCCAGGACTGGCGATCCTATACAGAAGCTCGAAATTTAGCGAGGACTTCAATGCGAGATGCCTACAATACTTATCACAACAAAACTCTTTCTCAAAATTTGAGAGAAGATTTTGGTCATATGTTAAATATAACTTACTAGGGGAAAATCCCAAACATACTATAGTATGTCTGCCTAGGTGTGTTTGCGTCTGTGTAAATGTATGGGTGGGTATGTATTTGTTTACCTTCCTTTTCTTCCCCCAAGGTAAGTCTTTTCTCTCCCGGGATTGGAATTGCTCCTTACCCCCTTCCTTCAAACCCTCATCATTTCCTTTTCCCTCTCCTTCCCTTTTGCCTGACGAAGCAGCTAGGCTGTGAAAGCTTGTGTTTGTGTGTGTGTGTGTGTGTGTGTGTGTGTGTGTGTGTGTGTGTGTGTTATTTGTTGCTATCACTGGCTGTGCCCTTTCGCCTGGTAAGTGTACTTCATCTATTTTTACGTATATTTTTCCTGTTAGGAATTTTTCCTATATTTGTTTACCCTCCTTATTCCCCCCAAGGTAAGTCTTTCCTGTCCCGGGATTGGAATGACTCCTTATCCACTCCCTTAAAACCCTCATTCCCTTTTCCCTCTCCTTCCCTTCTGCCTGACGAAGCAGCTAGGCTCAAACACACATACAAGCTTTCGCCACCACTGGCAGCTTCTTCAGGAAAAGAGGAAAAAATGGGAGGAGAAAGGGAAGGATATGGGTTTTAAGGAAGTGGAAAAGGAGTCATTCCAATCCCAGGAGTGGAAGGACTTACCTTAGGGGGACAAAAAGGATGGTAGACAAATACACACACACTCACATATCCAAACGCAAACACACCTAGACAGACATTTGTAAAAAGCAAAGAAGTTGGACAGAAATACCACTTGAGGTAGAGGCTCTGTCCACAGAACCAAGGCAAAGATGCTAAAGATGGTGGGCGGGAATTTGAATTTAGCGGAGGTTGAGATTGTTACCTTGGTGTTTTGGCTCTCACTAATTCACGACTCCTTTGGCTTTCTCTCTTGATTCACATTACTGGGGGGTGGTTCAGGTCATTGATTTGCATGGGTTGCTTTAGCTTGAGGGCAGGAGGTTGAACTGTGCCGGCGTCTTATCATGGAGCACAATCCTATCAATCTTATTTTTTATTTCTCCCATTGGTCGTGTGCCCGATTGCACTTCGCAATTGTCTACCTGCGGATATCTTCGTTGCCCGTGAGAGGGCCTTTTCAGGGAGCCAGTGCAAGGAATGACACTGTTTTCAGCTGGCAAGTCGGTCTGCAGATGGAAGATGGTGTGTATTTGGCAGTGGTACTCAGAGCACTGAATCAATTACTAAGAATAGAAAGAAAAATAACTAAATAAGCAAAATATAAATAAATAAATAAAATAAAAATGAAGAAAAAATAAAAACAAAAAAATATATTTTTAACTACATCAGTGCCGGTCCAAAGCCTGGCTCAAAAAGAGGGATGGAAAATATATTCAGAAGGTGATATTCAACGATCGTAAAAAAAAAAAAAAAAAAAAAAAAAAAAAAAAAAAAAAAAAAAAAAAAAAAAAAAAAAAAAAAATACTGACTGAGATATAGTCATTTGTATGACTTGATGGGCAAATTTGAACTAAATTTACTCAGTATAGGAAAGAAGTACATAAATGAAACTTTATATTTAAGAACCTTGAGTTATTAGGTTATTAGGTTACTACATACCAAGTTTCACGTTCGTCATACTTCCAGGTCCCCAAATATAAGAAGCCAAACTTTGAGATTTTTTTCTGTCACCAATTTTTCTAGAGACTGTGCTTAACATTTTCTGGCTGAATACGCCTCATAAAATTATTTTCTTCATTACTCTTAAGAGAATGCTTACAGTTGTACAAGGTGACCAGATTTCATTTATTCTAACGAAAGCTTGCCCAAAATATAACAGCTCCAATACACTAGAAATGCATGCTTACTATGCAGAACTTTGCGAATGAAGTCAAGCAAGTGATTACATCACACCCAGTATTATTTCAACAATAGTTAAAAATCACCATTGTTCATAGAGGACATGTACGATTGTTCACATAAAATTTCTTTGAAGCCCGTGATGTTCGAGCAGGAAAATATTCCAAAATTAGGTAATTTAATGTGGACTGGCCCATGCCAATAAATTCTGCTCATATAGACCAAGATCAGAATTTAGTAATGAAGTTTCAGACACTCATCAAAAAGAACCAGACTAGAAGGAAATGAGATAGCAAAGTAATGTAGGATGAGGTCCATTTGAAGTTTGCTAAAGATTTAAATGATGTAACAAGAAATACCAGGTTAGGAGTGGCATATCTAGAAAAATAGAAGAAAAAAAATCATAAATGTTGGGGGGGGGAGGGGGGGGAGACATACAGGGAAGGTAACTGAAGAAACTACAGGTGATGTATGGAATACTTATGCTGCTTGACAACAGAAGAAAGTACAAAAACAGGAAAATTCAGCAACACATACATAGGCCTACAAGTCATTGAAGAATGAAATAAATATGAAGCAGAGGGAAGTCAAGACAAAAATATATAATTATTCCACATGAAAATGTCAATTTTTGACATAAAACTTCGCCATAAAGAAATTTTATCAAGGCCAAGAAAATCACTAATTGTTTTACCCGTGCACAAACAATAATATTTCACAATTTTTAGGACGATGTACATCATGAATACACACTTTTTCTTTTGGTTTATAAATTTGCTTCACTGCTGTGAAATGGCTGCTCTAAGAAAATTATAGTGCTGATATGGCTTTAGTGCTTGATGTTGTCTATACCTTCATAGAGTAGAGAAAAAATTCCAAAAGAAAAGACACCCCACTGTTCTACATTATAATATGTAAGTCAGCAGTATATACTGTCATTTACAGAAAGTCATCAGAACTACTTAAATGAAAATAATTTCAAAGCAACAGTATGATATCTGATGGAATAAACTCATTAGGCAAATAAAGTACTCAAACATCTTTCATTTCATTACTGTAATTGCAATTTCTCCTGCAGAAAAATAATACGATACCTTCTTCGGTTTCAGTCCATGCCTTAATACATGTTCTAATACAATGAAAAAGTGTTGTAGAGGCATGTGATCAGAATCCAGCATTCTTCCATATTTAAGTGATGTTTCAATCAATTCTTTTACTATCAATTTTGATATGTTCAACAAGTTGCTTCTTTCAATCATAACAGGATCTCGGGCTGTAAAAGGATAAGATAATGAAAGGGCATTCCATCACTTTGAAGTGAAAATTATAAATTCTGAATCTAACATCAGTACAATAAGAGTGACTGATGGAGATAAGAGATACTGTCTATGAACATTTATTTATTTATTCTTATCAGTAGAATAATAAACTGCAAAATATCAATGAAATGAATACAGTTCTGCATTTCATGTAACAAACTACTAAGGAGGAAGTAACTTTAGTTAGTAAAACAGAGTTAAATACCAATGAACTAACACAGTAAAATTACAGCAGCATTGTCAGACAATGACACCACATCCATGAACAATTACAAACAAACGAAGTGTTGTTAAAGATTAATCACAACACAAGATGAGTGGTAATATTACATAGAGGTAAACATACCTAGGAGAGGTAAGGGACCATCAGGAGAAGGAGTAGATGGTTGGGAAGAATCAGGAACGCTGAATTCAACATCCTGAAGCTCTTTGAGGCACAGCCATTCGCCATCCACAGAAACACGAAAGTTGCACAGGTAGATGGTGTCCTGGGCACCAGCCATATCCTGGTCTATCATGATTGCACAGTGAACACTCCCACCCCTTCACTGAAGAATGCTAATTTATGAATGAAGCACCCTTACCTACCATAACAGTGTGCATCAAATTACACACATCACTACATGAAATACTAGACTACACTACTGTGCATTAGTTACAAATTTTCACTTCTCACAACTGACATAAAATGGCTACACATGTAATACGACCAGGGAATAGATGTGGTTAATGAAAACTGGATTACAGACAATGTTACGTCACATGT
Organism: Locusta migratoria; assembly: GCA_026315105.1. Taxonomy (NCBI): domain Eukaryota; kingdom Metazoa; phylum Arthropoda; class Insecta; order Orthoptera; family Acrididae; genus Locusta; species Locusta migratoria. The sequence goes on from CM048747.1 coordinate 436,538,283, forward strand.
CAGTTAATAAATTCAAGAGGAACATGTGGAATACCACACAGCTTTACATGAGTCACAATTCCTCACTCTGGCAAACTCCCAGAATGCACACAGTGTATCTATTGATTTTCTGCCACTGCTAGCTTCCCCCTCCAGATGGCACTGAGGAAGCAGATCAATACACAATGCTTACAAGCAGAAGTTCGTGCTGGATTCCAGAGGATAATCATTTTAATGTAAATTTGTATTGTGCCTTTTAGATTAACCAGCAGGTCTTCTTCCTTAAAAAGGGAAAAAAATAAGCCAAACAAAAAGTAAATAAATATTTCACTGTATTCTGTTAAAACAATTATACCTGATATGAAATTCAGGTTTTTAAAACAGAAGGGAATCATATTTTTGTAATCATTAGGGCAAACTGGGAAAAGGAGGGGGGCATATTTGTCTTCAAATAAAGAGGTAAAACTACCTTTAATAGTTTTAGCTTTACCATATATTGAAAAATAAAAATTACTAAAAACACTGTACATAGGCATGCATATCTACTTTTAATAATACTTATACAACAAAAATTAATATTGAAACTGTGTACTCTGCTTAACATTTTTCTTTCTGAAACTTTGCATTTAAAAGATATTTACTAAGACTGACTATTGTTTTCATAATACATCTGTCACATTTTCTGATTACTATGAAGTAATACAACTAATTAATGCAGATTGAGAAAAATATACCTTGCTAGCCATTATACAATGTGATTTAAGAAAACTGCAAAACTCAAAATTACATTAGTATGATTATTACGTCAATAGTGGACAGTGAAAACCTCATAACTCCATTTTCTTGCATTTTACAGGAGACCCAAAAATGGTACTACTCTGTAAATATGTGCTCAAAGAGCTCATATGCTTTGTCAACAACAAACATGTTACTGAATTTAAAAGGTTGTCACCAACAAAGGGAGTTACAAGATTTTCATTGCCTACCAATGATACTATTAATTATATTATCTGGGGTTCAGGTACGCTCACCAGCCCTTGATTGAATCTCCTTGGTGGATTAATATAGAAAGCTAATGTGACAGCCAGCCTAAATGAATTTTGGAGCATTTTACACATCTCATTAGATGAATACCAAGACTGGTACCTAAGTCCTGCCTCAGTTACATATTTTACATACAGTCAGGAAAAAAATTAGAAAATATTTGTACACTTTCAGTGGTGACAATTGAAAAGAAACCAATTACCCCATATATCAACCATGCCAAATATCATAACTATACTAATCCTGAATAGATGTGGAACAAAGGCAGAAGCAAAATAAGCTACCACCAGTCTGAATTCAAGGTATTAGTATGTTATATACAGGTTTCTTTCTATATCTGAAGTGGTTACTTTTTAATATATGGTTTCTGAATTTTGTAAATTGTGTGCATGCACAGGCAACATAAAAACTATCCAGCAAATGATGGGTAGTAAAATGCTTTACAGCAGTTACACATTGAATGACATGCAGGTGAAGAGAGAATTTTTTTCCTTCATCCCCTCTCAAAAAAATCCTGAATCCAAGGTGGGTTGTCACAAACGTACAGCATATTTTCAAATAAGATGATTTACAAAAAAATTACCTGGTACTAATAGCAGTAATAAAAGTAACAAAAATTTGATTGTAATGTGTGCACATGTTCACAAGTCACTTTCCAAGACACATGACTGGAAACACTTTTCAGCAATTTAAAAGCAAAATATGACATTTTTACAGTGGAAAAATAAATTGGACTGGCAATAATAGAAGATAGATAACAACTCGCCCTAAAGACATTTGCTAGGCTGCTGACAGGCACATTACATTCACACAACTTAAATTTTCGGCCACAGCCTTCATCAGAAAAAGAAACACATACATTCACACAGTTGCTCAGACCTAACAGTTCACATACAACCACCATACAAAAACCATCTCTGGCCACTCCAATAATAAAAGCATGTTGAAAGAGACTGAGGAGGGGAGTGGAGGGAAAGGGATGCCAGGTAAAGGTGGAGATGGAAAGTTCAGCATTGCAAGATGGATTGTAAAAGCTCTGATAGTTTGGAATGTAAGATGCAGAAGTTTAATGTGGTGAAGGGGAATATAAAAGGTATAGGGGTGAATCTGGGGAGAGAGTAGGGGATTTAAAATAACAAAAATAATAAAGAAAAAATGAAAAAAAGTAATTAATGATAGATATTGTAAGGGGCAATACAGTTGGAAGGAAACATGAATTGGAGGCGTATAGGATGATGAGTGTGGAAGGGGAAGGGAAGCATTACACATAGGCTGTAGGGATGGCACTTTATTTTAGGTTGAGAATAGGGTTCAAATGTTTCTTAAGCTTATGGGACTTAACTACGGGGTCATCAGTCCCTAAACTTACAAACTACTTAACTACCTTATACTAAGGACAGCACAAATATCCATGCCTGAGGGGGGATTCGAACCCCCGACCGTAGTGGCCGTGTAGACCGTGACTGGAGCGCCTCAGTCTCCTCGGCCACCGCGGCCGATGAGAATAGGGTGACTGTGGGGTCGTAGAATATGTTGAAGGACAACTCCCATCTGCACAGTTCCTTCAATACATTCTACAGTCCTGAGACCATCCTGGCCCTGCCTAACATCCCCCCCCCCCCACTCATTACCCTGTATCATTCCAACTCATGTATTCCTTCCAAATGTGTTTCACCCCTTACAATATCCATATCTACTTTTTTATTGTTTTATATTTTTCTTGTTTTCCTTATCATCATCATCATCATCATCATCATCATTTCCCCCCACACGCACCTCTACACCTCTTATCTTCTCCGGCCACTTCCCTTCACTTCATTCAATGCTGCGTCTCACTTTCTCACCTATCAGATGCTTTTCAACCAATCATACGACATGGAACATTCCATCTCCACCATTACACAGCACCCGTCCCCCTCCACTCTCCTTCTCACTCACGGTCAAGATGCTTGTAGTGCTGGAGTGGCCAAAGAAGGTGGGTAGGTGGGTGTGCATAATTATGTCAGAGTTATTGTGTAAATGCATGTGTTTCTTTTTATGATAAAGGCCATGGCCAGAAACATAAGTTGTGCGAACGAGATTGTCTTTTTTACATGGCAAATGCCATAACTATACTAATCCTGAACAGATGTGGAACAAAGGCAGTGAATGTCTTTACAGCAAGTTATCTACCCTCTATCAATGCCATTCCAATTGATTTTCCATAGTAAAAATTTCGTATTTTGCTTTTAAATGACTGAAAACTTTTTCTAGTAATGTGACTGAAAACGTGGTTTATAAAGTATTTCATCTAATGTATTACTTTAATATAAATGATACTGGCACACATGAATCACTAAGGAATGTATTTGTTACAAGTGTATAGTCCATACCAAATGGAAGATGGAGATGATATTTGTTTACACTGAGAGTAGGCCTATTTTATGAGAAGTTAAGAGTGGTGCAGTGGGCTAGCTTTCAAGTTTTTATAGTTTATATGCAAAGAGGGACAAAGATTACCCAGATTGAATAATTTAGAGTTCAAGGACAGACCACTGTGCATGCCCAAGTTCAGAAGTGCCAGTATCCCGAACTCTGGCAATCTGTGGAACTTCAACTTGGTGTTTGTACTGGCAAATACAAGCAATATAATAGATATGATACACTGTAAGTCAAGATTCTTTGCAGTTTCATCGTATCCTTTCTTTTCAAAACTGTTATTTGAGCATGTACAAAAAGGTTGTAATAGCAACTTCATCTCAGTAAAATTACTACAAGTTTCTCACATCTGTTTCCACAGCTGAGATAACAGACCAACTGCTTACAACCATAAAGGACAAGCATTGAAATCTTAACTGTAGTCAGTTGCCATTTTAGTTCTTTATTCACTTACTTAGACTTGTGCAGGTAATAAAATAAATCTTAATTAAAAAATTGCATAGTTGTAGGCTTTTCTTGGTTCCATATACTTTCAAAAGATTCCCTAGTGTGACACACTAATCTTAAACATACAGAAAATGGTCATCATAAAGATATTAATATAATTAAAATAAAAAAATAGAAAAGAGATAACTTACCAAAAGGACCGGCTCGTCGATAGAAACAAATAAAATAAAACAAAATTACACACAAACACACATACAAGCTTTCGCAGCCTAGCTGCTTCGTCAGGCAGAAGGGAAGGAGAGGGAAAAGGAAATGATGAGGGTTTTAAGGGAGTGGATAAGGAGTCATTCCAATCCCGGGACAGGAAAGATTTACCTTGGGGGGAAAAAAGGAGGGTAAACAAATACACACACACACCCACACATTTACACATTTACTATATATAAAATAAAGATTTTTGACTTACCTAAAGTACAGGCTCGTCGATAGAAACACCAAACACACACAAAAACACACAACCATTCGAGCTTTCGCCACCAGTGTTGGCTTCTTCGGGAAAAAGAGGGAGGAAGGAGAGGAGAAAGGGAAGGATATGGGTTTTAAGGAAGTGGAAAAGGAGCCATTCCAATCCCAGGAGTGGAAGGACTTACCTTAGGGGACAAAAAGGAAGGTAAACAAATACACACACACACACACACACACACACACACACACACACACACACACACATATCCACATCCAAACACACCTAGGCAGACATTTGTAGAAACCAAAGAAGTTGGACAGAGATGCCACTTCAGGCAGAGGCTCTGTCCACAGAACCGAGGCAAAGATGTTAAAGATGGCGGGCGGGAATTAGAATTTAGCGGAGGTTGAGACCAGGTGGGCAACGGGAAGAGAGAATGTGTTGAAGGGCAAGTTCCCATCTCCGGAGTTCTGAAAGATTGGTGTTGGTGGGAAGTATCCAGATAACCCGGACGGTGTAACACTGTGCCAAGATGTGCTGGCCGTGCACCAAGGCATGTTCAGCCACAGGGTGATCCTCATTACCAACAAACACTGTCTGCCTGTGACCGTTCATGCGAATGGACAGTTTGTTGCTGGTCATTCCCACATAGAACGCTTCACAGTGCAGGCATGTCAGTTGGTAAATCACGTGGGTGCTATCGCAAGTGGCTCTGCCCTTGATCGTGTACACCTTCCGGGTTACGGGACTGGAGTAAGTGGTGGTGGAAGGGTGCATAGGGCAGGTTTTACAACGGGGGCAGTTACAAGGGTAGGAGGAACAACAGTACCTACACTATGACAGCTGCCATCCATTCCACATCAAACGTTCCCTTCCCTACAGCTTAGGTCTTCGTGGCAAACGAGTCTGCTCCAGTCCCGAATCCCTGAACCAGTACACCAATAACCTAATATCAGCTTTCACATCCCGCGGCTATCCTCCTGATCTGGTACAGAAACAAATTTCCAGAGCCACTTCCTCAACCCCCCAAATTCAGAACCTTCCACAGAAGAACCCCAGAAGTGCCCCTCTTGTCACCGGATACTTTCCGGGACTGGAGCGGACTCTGAATGTGGCTCTCCAGCAAGAATACGACTTCCTTAAATCCTGCCCCGAAATGAGATCCATCCTTCATGACATCCTTCCCACCCCACCGAGAGTGTCTTTCCGCCGCCCACCTAACCTCCGTAACCTCCTAGTCCATCCATATGAAATCCCCAAATGGATGGCAGCTGTCATAGTGTAGTTACTGTTGTTCCTCCTACCCTTGTAACCGCCCACGTTGTAAAACCTGCCCTATGCACCCTTCCACCACCACTTACTCCAGTCCCGTAACCCGGAAGGTGTACACGATCAAGGGCAGAGCCACTTGCGATAGCACCCACGTGATTTACCAACTGACATGCCTGCACTGTGAAGCGTTCTATGTGGGAATGACCAGCAACAAACTGTCCATTCGCATGAACGGTCACAGGCAGACAGTGTTTGTTGGTAATGAGGATCACCCTGTGGCTGAACATGCCTTGGTGCACGGCCAGCACATCTTGGCACAGTGTTACACCGTCCGGGTTATCTGGATACTTCCCACCAACACCAATCTTTCAGAACTCCGGAGATGAGAACTTGCCCTTCAACACATTCTCTCTTCCCGTTGCCCACCTGGTCTCAACCTCCGCTAAATTCTAATTCCCGCCCGCCATCTTTAACATCTTTGCCTCGGTTCTGTGGACAGAGCCTCTGCCTGAAGTGTCATCTCTGTCCAACGTCTTTGGTTTCTACAAACGTCTGCCTAGGTGTGTTTGGATGTGGATATGTGTGAGTGTGTGTGTATTTGTTTACCTTCCTTTTTGTCCCCTAAGGTAAGTCCTTCCACTCCTGGGATTGGAATGGCTCCTTTTCCACTTCCTTAAAAACCGTATCCTTCCCTTTCTCCTCTCCTTCCTCCCTCTTTTTCCCGAAGAAGCCACCACTGGTGGCGAAAGCTCGAATGGTTGTGTGTTTTTATGTGTGTTTGGTGTTTCTATCGACGAGCCTGTACTTTAGGTAAGTCAAAAATCTTTATTTTATACCATTTTCCTACCTGGAAGGTCTCCTCCTATAATACACACACACACACACACACATATATATATAAATATAAAAAATAGACGAAGATTACTCACCAGGCGAAGGAGCACAGGTGTGACAGCATCACAAATAAATAAATGAATACACACACACACATATATATATATATATATATATATATATATATATATGTGTGTGTGTGTGTGTGTGTGTGTGTGTGTGTGTGTGTGTGTGTGTGTAATTAGTTCAGCTTTTGAAGCAAATATGTGACGTATGTCAAAAAGCTAATACATTTCTCTTAGCTGAAAAGGACATACAATAGCTGGCAGTCGAAGTAATACAAACAAATACATCTTTTATTTATCTCAATGTGTGATGCATTTCACCTGTTCTAGGCATCATCAGAAGGTCAAAATTCTTACTACTCAAACAGCTAGATGTCAGACTTCATTAACATTTCTGTAACAACTGTTGGGCAAATGTTAACAATACATCTGAACATAAAACTGGAAAGGATGCCAGCCTGACTGTCACTACTTCATTTATAAATGTCAACTATGCAAGATCTGTTCTTTGGCCAAAATGCAATCTGTTTACATCATTGACACCATATGGTATTACGCCAGAAAGTCTGATGATGCCTAGATAACCTGAAAGACATCACTTGTGAAGATAAATAAAATTGCATTTGTGCAAACAACTACTTTTTGCCAAATATCCATTATGGTTGCTGTACCAGTGGGCACAGAAATACAGACTGAAGTGGTTTTCAATATTTTTACAGTTACCATTTGTCTTTTCATTTAAAGATTTAGTCTATTACAAAACAGAATCTACTGAAAGTGGAACCTAGAAAAACCTACAGCTGCACAGTTTGTAACACATTAAGTTTTTAAATCCTATCTGCAAAGGCCTAATTTATTTTTTATGTTGACTCCAGTTAGATTTGAACTCTCATCCTTTATGACTGTAAACCATCAGCGTGTCCACTCAGGCACTGAAACAGATGCAAAATGCTCATCACTGTAGTAATTCTACTGACAGAGTTGGATTTCAACCTTTCTATATGCTCAAATAACGATTTTCAAAAGAAACGATATGAGTTAAACTGCAATTAATCTTGATCTAGGCTCTATTGTGTCCAAACTGTTATATTGCTTCTATTTGATGTTGTAACTAAGTTGAAGCTTCACAGATCATTAGAGTTGGAACACTGGCACTTCTGAACTTGGGCATGTGCAATGGTCTGTTCTTGAACTGTAAGTTATTCGAACGGGGCAATTTCTTTGCCCCTCTTCACACTTAACATGCACAAAAACCCTTCAAAGTTTACACTTTATACAATAATACTCTTTCTGAAATATACCTTCAGTTGGCTCACCTGTAGACGGGGATACCGCCCGTCAGCTTTGACTCTTGACGTCATTGCAGCACGGCAGTTTTGAAGTGCGTGCGTGTTGGTAGAAGGCATGAGTAATTATGTGGTGGTTGAGTTAAAAGAACAGTTTGTTTACAAACAAAATAGATTAATATTTTGTGTTTAAAAAGTGATCTGTAGCTTCTATCTGACAGTTAGCTGTAGGTTAACCGAGAGATTTTTTCGTGTGTCTGACCAACCTTTGTATTTCCCATCTACCCACCGATACCATGATTTAATGAAAAAAACCCAACCACTTGAAACTTTGATCATTTGTAATGGCAAGTGTTTGGTAGAGCACCTTGGCAAAGGTTTAAGTTTTGCTTTGTGTTAAGAATTTTTTCCCGCATATTTATTTTCCATTGATTAGTATTTCACCACCCATGATGGCATGGATGGGTCATTTATAGGATGCAATTCCACCTGTCACCTTTGACCCATGACGTCATCACAGTGTGCGAGTTTTGAGGTGCATGCATGTTTGAAGAAGACGCGAGTAATTATGTTGTGGCTGAATTAAAGACAACAGTTTGTTTACAAAAAGAACATATTATAGATTAACATTTTATATTTAAAAAGCAATCTTTACCTTCCCTCTGATGGTAAGGTAGCCTATAGGTTAACAGAGGTGCGCGCACACGGATAACTACAGATTATTTATTATCTAGGCTACAATACAGAAGTATTAAGATATCCCGTATGCAGGTGTTCTGACATGTTGCTGATGTCATAGGTCAAAGCAGTCGGGTGGAATTGCATGGTAAAATATTGCCTCATGAGTCATGGAAGATGGGTGGTAAGGGGACCAAATTTCTAGTGGAGTTGATAATAGCTGCCCACTAATCAAACAGTGGTAAAAAAGTAGATATCAATAACTACAGATATTTGAGCAAATGTGCCTGAATTTAAAACAGTTTCAAGTGTCTTACGACCACTACTGGTACATATTCATGAATTTTGTTGGTGCTCAAGGAGCGTCCAGAGCATAAACAACTATTCAGAAAGAGCTGTAAAGCAAAATTTTAGGTAACTTTGCTTTCTGAGAATGAATACATTCATTTTAAAAATACACTTTCAAATTACTTGAATACATGTGTGTGGGTGGTGTTGGGCAGCTTTCAAATAGGCTAGAAACTGTGTAGTGAAAATACACAGCTCCACCTGATATTTTATTGTAGACCATCTATTTTGCCCACATCAGGTCATCTTCAAATCTCAAAAGGAAACTAATTGTATATTTCAAATTCAGCCATCACAGTGACACTTCATATTTGTTCCATATGCACTGTTTACATCAAAATGTTAAGACCAGGTGTGAACAACACAAATGAAACAGCTTATGAAGTGTTGCTCTGATTGCCACATTTGAAGTCAACAGAGCTGAAGATGACCTGATTGTCTACAGCAAAATATTCAGTACAGATAATTATCAATCTGCTACTTCAAACTTTCTTGAATACATTCTACTTTGGGGATATTCCAAGCATAATTTTGAAACCTAGTGGCTAGGTCCATAAAATATTTCACTCAAAAGAAAAGCAACATCCTTCAGTCATGTTTGTGGAACTACGAATGTACCGGTATCCTTCGACATGTTCACACAGTGATAAGCAAGTTACTAATGGAGATATTGATATTCAATTAACAGGAAGACAGACAGAAGAAACAGTTAAGCAATTAATTGTCAAATTAATGAAAATTTATGAACTGTGAGAAACTACTTCTCCAACAATAACATTATGCATACATTATACTAAAAAAAAAAACCAACAACATTAGAACCACATTTACTGTATTATAGAAAGGGAATATTGTCTCAAGTGGCAACATTTCAAATAAAACTAATAGCTTAATGGGCATAACTGAAGACCAGGATACCAGCCATAAACTTTGAGCAATGTCATTTTTCAAAATGGCAGCAAAATAAACATACTTCAAAACTGGTAAATTTTGTTACCACAACCATTATTTGGATTTCACATTCGCTGGCTTCACCAGCAAACAACCAACCTGCTGCCTCCCAACCTAACCTAAACTTCAGGCTGCGCTACGAATCAGTCCAACCAGGATTTATGGGCGAGTCCAGTATCACACTTTAACCCACAAAATCTGCTTGTAAACAAACTATTGTCATTAACTCAGTCATCACACAATTACTCAAGCCATCGGTTAAATTGTACAACAGTTCTCGCCGGGCTCCAGTGTTTATGTTCGTACATGGTTAATGGCAGCAACTGAGATGACCAATAAATGTTTTGTCTTAACAACTTCAGTTAAAACGAAAAATTTTTTATGGACAAGGGTACATACAAGAACCTGTCAACAATAGAGCAGGTACAGTATTAATTTTGTTGCGAGTGAAATGAACAGCAATAACACTTACTCTGAAGCTCGTGAAAAATATTAACGCAGTTCTACACCTAATTTGTTCATCTGTTACCAACATTAGCACTGGAGCCCGGCAAGAAGCATCGTAAAGTTTTACCAAGCCATCTACAAACACACACCTCAAAACTACCGCAACAATGATACAGGTTAAAGCCAATGAGTGGTAGCCCCATCTTCAGATGACCCGCTCAATCCATTCAGTGAACTTGCAAAACATCATAGACCAACAATAAGTAGTTTGAGGTGTGAAATAAAACTAACATTTTACCTGGAGGCCAACTTGTTTTCTATTGCACTTTGTTCAAAATTTCAGGCAGTACCGTATCCTACAATTTTTGAGTAAGCCTACCATATTACAATTCATATATTTCACCTTAGGCTATAAAACAAAGGCCTATCCTCCACCTAAATGTTCTTATATGTAGCATGAGTGACAGCTAGGGCTATTTTCAGAACATTTACTTAACAAAACTTTCAGAATATAATCTAGATTTACTGCCCAAGAAAAGGTTCGTTATAGCTCATTCACAGTTGAGCGATTTTTGCCTTACATATACATAGGTAATTTACTGCAAAAATGCCATCTTAAAGATCTGGTTCACAAGCTCTCATGCTTCTCTAGACATGTCAGGTTATAAATGTTATTAACAAAGAATTAAGCAAGACGTGGATGGGCAAAACAGCTGGATAGCCAGACTACATAAGTCGACATTACAAATATAAATTAATTGGACACGAAACGAATTGTGTGCCGAATAGGAACTTATCGTTATCCCCAAACCAATTACCTATCAACGACCACAGAAATTTCGCAAATTCTGTTAAAAATCCCCCACTGTTCTTAGGGCAGGGTTAACATCTCAATCTTTATTTTCTCAAAAGTTTGCCATTGAAATTACAGAACCAAACTAAGTAGGCTACACTGAATGGTCACTTTATAAGTTTGTTCTCTGCTCGTTTATATCCTGTAACCACTTTAATGTACTTGATCCTAAAACGCTGAAACCAAGGCGCTTAATCTGAAGGGGCAGGGACTGGGCTATCGATTTCCAGTGTAACAACGAAAATAACCCCATTTCGTTAATATTTACGATTAGGAAGCCATATTCAAAATGGGTTATTGGTATTAGCAGATTTTAAAGAACATTAACTGCAAGGCAAGGGACAGTTTATTGAAAATGAAACGATAAGGGTTAAAATTGCGGCTAGCAGGAGTGAATGAAATTCTTACGTTTCTTTGACTTATCGGTTCCTGGCCTTCCTCTTGCTACTACAAGTATGGGCCATTTTTCATCTCTTATAGAAGATATGGAAGATGAACGAGACAAACTCTTTCCTTCTGAAGAGTTAACGGATTCGTGTCTTGATTTGTCTGTTGGAGATGTTGGGAAACCTTCACCACAGGTATTCGCCATATTTAAACTAAAATGTTTACATGTCAACCAGCTGAGGCGTCAGAGACTCTATGCAGTTACTTGACATCAGAGTATATAATTTTCCCTGCAGTTACCTGTCACACAACTCTGAAACTTTTGAGCTTATACATCCAGGGAAACATACATGATATTTTCAGCCTTACCGTTATGTTAGTAATGTATTCATTATATTTAACATCTAATATAGCTGTTATTTGAAGGAAATTTTTTACGTTTCTTTGACATATTACCCCATGGCGGTCCTCTTGCCACGTCGTCTGATGACCCGCGACACTCATCAGAAACTTTTAGATTAACCTCCAAACGGAAGATAGAATACCCAGGGTATTTTTGCAAAAGCCTGTCTTGGTTGCACAAATGCAATATCTTCCTTTTTCACATGTGAAGCGTTTGGCCTGTTGTAGGCAAAATCAGACATTCACAGGAAATTACAAACTTAACACGAATGACTTAAAAGTATATAAGAAAATGTCCTTATATTCCACATACTTGTTATACGGAAGATTTAAGCTAGTTAAAAAACAGGCCGTATGACCACATTCACGTTTGAGGCTGAGGAGTAGACTAAAAAATTGAACTTATAAAATACCACTGAAAGCTGTGACTCGCCCCTAATTAGTAAGGCGTCAGACATATATCAATGTTCATGATGGCGTGTGCTTGAATAGACTGCAGTGGTGGCTAGGGACCGGCTCTGGCGTACATAAGTAAACATCGCGTGGGTTACGATCAACAATCAGGTTTCGGCTTTAGCTGTGGCTTCTCTGGCTTTTCGCATTCTCGACCAATAGTTGCCACATTTATTTTAAAGTTGTATTTTATTGGAATTTTTAAATAAATCTGACGCCTTGCTACCTGAGTGTCAAGTATTTTATTCGTTGAGCCACAGCTTTCAGTGTCATTTTATACTCCACACCTCCCCCTCAAACGTGAATGTGATCATGTGGCCTGTATTTTAACCAGCTTAAACTTCCTTATAGAAAGTATGTTTTATATATGGACACTTTTTTCTATATAATTTTAGTCAATTTCTTTAAACACGTTTTTAATTCCCCCTGAAAGTCTGATTTTGCCTGGAACAGGAGAAACGCGTCACATGTGACACAGGAAAATACCTATTGTATCTGTGCAACCAAGACTGTTTTTGCAAAAATATTCAATACGGTTGCTGTAGTAGTGCTGCGGAAATAAGGTGTTGAGTGATTTTGATCACAGGGTATGTTAAAAGACTTATAGCAACGTGTGAATAGCTCTTTAAAGGACTACAGGAGACAGAAAGACGGTTGCTGCTGCTGATGAAGTGACAGGAACAATCACAGTTCATATGAACTACACGTACATGTCTGTGAGTCCACCAACAGAAGTTGTACAAACTGATTACAGAGATCAATGGTGAACGAAAATTTCGGAAAAATCGCATTGGTAGACAGGAGTGGCAAGTGTTAGATAGGTTCTTTGAATGACCAGTGCCATAACACTAATAATTCTTGACCAAATGAATCTGTCAGCGACATCACACTTGAATTATAGAAAAGAGCATGTTGAAAAACAATGTTGGTATATATATATATATATATTACTTTGAACAGTGGTCCAAGTTATGAACATATCCAAATTCTACATGAAATTTGGTGATTAGGTGATACTTAAATAACACATGCAAACTTCTAAAGACTATTAGTCTATATTATTAAATAAAAAAATAAAAACCTAGAAAAACAAGTACAGAAAATATGATAAATAGCTTTCTTTAAATCTTGAAGTTATGCAATGTAAAGCTGGCTTTCCACAGACATGAATTTCTTACATATGCATTTCCCCACAACCACTTGCATAAAAAGCCCCCAGACTATTAATAATGTCAAGAAAAACATTGTACAATATACTGGTGGTTGCTAGAGACAGCAAACAGACATCACGCAATATTATTGAGAAAATATCAAACTTGCAAACATGGTGCATGCTGGTGCCTATTATTTGGCTTTTGGCCTGGTCTAGTGATCCGTAAGGAAATTCGGAAGCTTCTAAGGATGGCAATGATCATGTGGCACATTTTAGACTCCAACTGGGATCTTGTTCTGCCTGCTTGGCAACACATTATGTTGTCCAGTCCACATTTTTTTTTTTTTTTTTTTTTATCCTCCAGGAGATCAGTCCTTGGGGAGGTATATTGTGCTTATTCTGTGTTGATCATAGGGATCTTAGCACAGATCACAGATATACTAGCTGAACTCCCGCTGCTTCGCATGCGTAGGCTGGTTGGTGTGCACCAGTTGTTTCTTTTTAATCCTGGTGAAGAATCCACATCTTAAGTTTCGTAGTTATAGCTTGAAATTTGAGTTAACAGCACCATATTTTTGAAAATCAATTTTTGCATCTTGTATTTAAACCCCTCGTGGTCGAATTTCCAAAAATACCGAAACACGTGTCTTTTAAATTTGAACCCCGTATCCAAATTCGAAAATTTGTAGTTCTAACTTCAAAATTGCCTAAATAGCAACATTTTTCCGAAAAACGCCCCCTCTCCAATTTAGCTCTAGCTACAAAAGTGTCTCAATAGCCACGTGTTTTCAAAAAGAGCTGAGAGAGAGCCAAACGTAAGAATATGATCTTTCGTGTAACGTCTATATCGAGGTAACCTCCATGGTCTACATAAGCGACAGGGGAAGTGTCGGCGACTCTGCCGCAGCACTTTTAGGTTGGCAACGCAATATTATTTCGAGCGCCCTATAGTGTTTCACTTTGACGTAACGAATGAGAGGCGAGAAACGTTTGATTGTGTATTACGTTTTATAGCGCCTGAATTCAAGGTACACTTTTTAATTATTAATTTCCGTAGCTCTAGCCTGAAAATCGTCCCAATAGTAACGTATTTTCAAAAATAATTTTTGATCCTCTGTTTGACCCTCTTAGTTGTTGAATTTTTACGAACACTGAAACACGCATTTTTTAAATCCTGACCAAGAGTCCACATCGGAATTTCCAACCAAGTATGCTATTACCTTTTTTTTGTAATTCTGGGATGAAAATTGGCTTAGTAGCAACGTATTTTCAAAAAAACATTTCATCGCCTATTTCACCTCCTTACGGATGGAATATCGAAAAATCGCTTTTTAAATGACACCTACAGAGTAAGATCAACACCCTCCACAAATTTTAAGTTTCTATCTTTAGTGGCTTGGGCTGGGCGATGATGAGTCAGTCAGTCAATCGGGACATTTCCTTTTATATATAGAGATTACTGGCCTATGGAGGTGGTTATAGATGGTTGAAGGAATGGTATAAGAAAAGAGGACAACTGACAATTGAAAATTTAGTAAATTGATGCGAGGATCAGCAAGCCTGGTGACAATCAGAAAATCTGTTAGTGGACACTTTTTTCATTAGACATACAAGTTTACATCTATATTTTTGATTACAATTCACAAATTCTGATTAAGCCAGCACAATATTTATTTATATACATCAAATTTTAAAAACAATAAGAACACACATTTTTATTTTTATTGTGATCAAAAAATTACTTGGTTTTACAAAAAATTCAAGTAACAAAGAGTCAACTTCACTTTTCACTCCACTCATATCTTTATATCTTTGTTATAATTTGTTCGCAATGAATTTATTTTCCATAATAATTGAAGCTCTGATTTCTGGCAATTTTCTGTACATTTTGACTTACTGCTTTATTTCCTTATGTAAATCACTATAATAGTTTCATTTCACAAATCTTAAGCTGGAAAACCCACAAATTCTTCAAATAATTCTCAAAGAAATGTGCTTTTCACCAATTTTGAACCCATGTCACTTTCTCAACACAAAAAAATGTACACAACAAACAATTTGGGGGCAAGATTGAATTTATAAAGATATACAGTTTCAGCCTACAAACTCCAATTTCAGTAGATTTGTCTGTCTAATGTGGAATATATTAGACAAGCTTCAATCTTACCTACAGATGGCCAATAATATATTTCACAATATTATAGAAAGTATAGGGGTCACTCTAATCAACCTAATGTGGAAACACCTAACATAGATATTGTCATGTCAACTTACATGTACGGTAAGTTATGAAGATTCAAAGACATTTTCTTGCAGAATCTGGTTTCCCCCACCGCCACTTATGAGCTATAGCAAGTGCCAGTAGGTGGATCTGCTTTCAGTCTGCCCTGGTTAGTTCTGCTACACAGAACAGGAATCTGGAATAACTGTGTGTTCATGCAGTATGACAACAGTTTAGTTCACGCCAAAGTAATGAGCTACATCTTTAGCTAAGTCCATAAATAGTTAAATGACAAAATCCTCATAAAAATGCGATGGGAAGTGGGAACATAATTATAGGATCCATCAGTTCTTTATAATCAGTTATTTGTAGAGAAAAACACAATTACTTGATATGAAGTTGATTAAAAAATATTGTAACAGAAAGTGTAAATTTGCTGATGTTCTTATTACTACAGAACAGTCAATATTGTAGAGGCAGTTTTAATTGCAGTATACTCCTAATAATATTTTGTCATGGTAAATATTACAATGAAATGGATATTTTATTTGAAACAATTTATTATCTGAATATCTGCCATGGCTGTGAATATTTTTATTTTATTTTATATTTCCCTCCTAAATTTCTATGTTCCAATCCTTCTTGATCATTTGCAGAATCTTGCAGTTGCGTCTGCAACCATGTTCGTCCATGTTGTGACAAGTACTGTGCTTTCACACTGTATTGTCACAACATAGATGAGACGGGTTGGAGATGTAACTAAATGCGACTAAAATGACCCAGAAGGTTTGAAATTTGTAATTTTTTTAAAAATCGAAACTGTTGCCAGATAAAATTTGTTTCAAATATTTGTGCATTTGCTGACACTATCAAATGAATTATGTCGACTATAGGAAATGTTATTGATACTTTAGAGATTTTGAAGTACTCTTGACCATCATTAAAATCTCAGGTATATGTCATAGGGTTCGAATTGGCATTAGTACTGTGTAATGACAGTTCTGCATGGTGGTACAAAGTTTTCTTACAAAATCAAGTATTGAATTGAGATTCGAACCTGGGACCTTTGCATTTTGCTTTACCGATTGAGCTATCCTGGCACGCGTCTCGGTCTGTCCTCACAGGTTTACTTGCACCAGTACCTCGCCTCCTACTTTCCAAACTTCACAGAAGTTTTCCTGTGAAACTTACAAGACTAGCAATCCTGGAAGAAAGGATATGGCGGAGACATGGCTTAGCTGCAGGGATGTTTCCAGAATGAAACTTTCATTCTACAGTGGACTGTGCATTGATATGAAACTTCCTTGCCGATTAAAATTGTGTGTTGGAACCAAGATTCGAACATGGGGCCTTTGCCTTTCACGGCCAAGCTCAGACGGCAGAGCGCTTGTTAGCGAAAGGCAAAGGTCCCAGGCTCGAATTCCAGTTCCAGCATTCGATTTTAATATGGCCGGAAGTTTAGTATGCTCATCTGTTCCCCGATAGGAATGTTCCTTCTGCAACAAGTTGTCGCAGTACTGCCCAACTGTTTGCTGGAATAGAAAGTGTTAAACCTACAGAAAAAGTCTATTAGTGAGAGATATTACTGTTTTTCAAAACGTTTCAAATAATTTTTATTTTTGCTGTTTAAAGATTCATATATAATGAAACGAAAGAATTATTTCATACAAAAGTTGAATATTTTTTCACGGAGAATTCAACTCTACAATTAAAAAAAATTAAATAAATTAAAGAAATAGGGCTTCCTATCTATGATTTCAATGTCACCCCCCTTCTGTCCACCAGGTGTTGTGTAAGAGACTGAAGCTTAATGCGAATGGATGTACTTCTTTAAAGTGAACACCTGTTATGGCAAATTTTTTTAATCCGATTTGTATTTTTCCAAATATTCCGAAAAACGTTATAAGTGCTTCACCCTGTATACAGGGCAAACCTACAGAAACTTCTGGACCATTCTTTCTCCATATATCTACAATATTGAAATGTACAAATGGGTTTGGGTCACGATCTGTGGACCTTTTCCCTCAGAGCTCAATACGTTATCCACTACACCCCACTGTTGCTGTGTTTCAGCATTTCATTTGCAACAATTATGAATGAATGACATGCAATAGCTAGACTACACGTGATGCTCGGATTTCATCAATACTGAATTTGACATTGGCTGCTACAGAATCAATGTGTGTTTGCCACAGATTGTCAAGTGTGTTCATGATAGTGTTTCTTTTCTTCACACTGACCTTCTTTCTTATATTTCAAAATGGGATGAAATTGACTTAGGACTACACTTTGATTTTTAGTGTAGCCTCTTTACATCATGGTTTTACCTTATAAGCGTTGTCTGGCATTCCTCCTTTCATATTTAATTCAATATTTCAGTAGAATAAGATGGAGATTACAATTATTTACTCTCATTGTGAAACCAAATTAATTTCCGTATGGATGATGCGCAATTTCCGAGTTCATATGTTTGGAACCTGTCGAACTGAAGGCATAGGGTGAGACAGCTGGTGATGTCTTGCCAGGACTGTGTGTGAGTTCTGCAGCTACCTACACCCAAAAATGGCAGGATCTACCTCACTGCCCACATGATTCAGGATAGGTAGCATCTTCTCCAGAGTTTCGTAAAAATCATATGTATTCTGTCCTGCTTTTCTGTGGGGGAAGACCACTCTGAAAACTTACTGAGAAACTGCAATAAGGAGTTTTTGTGTGCGTGTGGGTGGGGGGGGGGGGCATTTGCTTGAGGCTGGAGTGGGTTCACTTGGCTCTTCTACGTCCTTATGTTGATGGAAATGAATTCTGTGCCACATGAATGATTAACAAATTTGAAAAAAAAATCCCTGTCTACAGACGTTAAACTATCTGATACACAATCACAACCAAAACTGGCTTGTTTACATCTTGCACCTGTTGCTGTTGACAGTAATAAAACACACCCCTGATACGTCAGGATAGATATAACACAACAGATTGTTAATAAATGAGAACTATTTGACATCATACTCAGTGTTCAAGTATATACAGACGATCTTTATGTATTGTTTGCTGGAGGTCATACGACATCTGGTACTGGTTCTACCATGTGGAAGATGTGCTAGGAGAAGATGTGACCATCGCTGGAAGTTCGACTTGAATCCGTTAAGAATTTTAAAGATTAGAACCTTCTGAGAAGGACGTTTTAGTTTTTCAGGGCTATGGTACTAAGAGAAAATACAGGCAGACAGGCCAAGTGTTAGAAGAGCAGTGCAGAAAAGTGTTGGATGAGATGTTAAATAGTTATTCACTTTGTATGAGTTGGAAAGAACACAAGTAAGAAAAATTCACCTGGGTGTCTTACTAGGGGAGGATCTGATGGGTGTGTTGTAATTTCCATTGACCTATGGCTTAGGTAGCTGAAACGTTATGCAGGATATCTGAAACTTTATGTATGGTAGCTGAAACTTAATCTGTGATCGCTGAAACATTATGTAGAGTAGCTGAAACTTAATGTGTGGTAGCTGAAAATTTATGCACAATAGCTGAAACTTTATGTAGAGTAGCTGAAACTTTATATGCAGTAACTGTCACTTTATTTGCAATAGCCAAAACGTTATGTACATGAGCTGAAACCTTATGTGTGCTAGATGAAACTTTATGCACGTAGCTGAAACTTAATGTCCAATAACTGAAACTTTACGTATGGTAGCCACAACTGAATCTTTATTTATGGTAGTTGAATGTGTGAGATGGTAGATGAAACTATGTACATAAACCCATTCCATGTCTGTACTTATCATAGTCGGTAACATGCCAGGATGGGTGAAACATCTGAAGTTTGTTGTTTGTGATTGGTTAGGTAAATGTAAATGTTAGATGGTGTACTGGCTAATGAGGGTAGTTGTTTCTTGAGTGTGTTCACTTCCAAAGACATTTAGTGAGCACATCTAAAATTAGATTATTTGTGGTTGTAGAAGAACAGGCGTCTAGGGACAGTAGTGCGTCAGACCACAGTTACCCGTACGAACTGACAGGGCTTCTATTTATCATTCCTGCTGTTTAATTTACGTAAATATTTCTACCTTCGTATTTTGAAATTCGAAATATCAATCATTCTAAGACTTTAGTATGACTGGAATATGTGTCTGTAATATTCCATGATATTTCTGTAAAACTGCGCTATTAAAATGACAAGTAAGACTTTCCAGCAGTCTAAAACTTGAAGTTCGAAACTTAAACTGTAAAAAGACTCAACATAAAGCAGAGGATACTTTCCTGATAAATAAAGCGGAAACGTGTTAGTTTTCGAGTGTCTTTTGCATGAGAATGATTGTCACTGGTGTATTAAATATTATTATTTTACAGATGGTGACAGAAAAGATCGGCTTTTACAGGAGACTGAACGTATTCTTTTTTCGTTGATGGTTACGCCTGAAGAATTGGCGATATTATATCAATTTAGCTTATGGCGAAAGTGGCGGTGGTACTAGATATTTTGTTTGTAGGTTTATTTAGTAAATTTTTGGTGGTAATATAGGTGACAGGAGCCAACGCCTGAAATGGCAAAGCTTATAAGGTAAAAAACAACAAAAGAGAAAAAAATGCAAAATAAAAGAAAATACTAAAAAGAAAAACAGATGTGTGTGTATGGGCGGTGGTTCGTTTCTCGCTCCCGACAATATTTTTATTTCCATAAAATCTGGGGCGAACTGCCGGATGTCTGTAACTTCTTGCCACAATATTTCGGCGCAGAGTTCTCTGGCCATCTTCAGGTGAGTACCGCCGAAGTACTGACGAAGACACTTTGTTTTTCTTTATTCTGTTTTATGCCAGTACACAGGCAGGCTGGCAGCAGCACTATAGGCCGCTCTTCAGCCGAGAGTAATAAAAGACATATGAGTTGAGAATTAAATTACAAAATAGGAGATAAAACAACGGAGATACAGTGACATAGACAAGGCGACAGTTTGGAGTACATTACAATAGACAGATGATTAAAACCACATTTCGTTAGTTAAGAATGATGAGCCATAGTGACCTAAAAAAGAATGTAGGACGAAAATAACACAGGACGGCGAGTACATGGAGACACTAATTAAAAAACACGGTGCGACGCTTGTCTGATTGCGGTGGACGCAGTTAAAAAACACACACTTCACTGGAGCACAGCACACAACACTTGACGTAGCACTGTTAAAACTGTCGGTCCAGGACCCCGAGAAGGGGGGGTAGGGAAACGCGGGGGAGAGGAAAAACGGCGGGGAAGGAGGCGGCAGGGAGGAGCCGTAGGGACTCCAGGGTAGGGAGGGGGTAGCCAAGCGGGGGAGGGTAAGGGGAGGGGCCCTTTATCTACGGGGGGGGGATCAGAGCTGGAAGGGCGGGTATATGTCGGAACGAAGGACGTCATCAGGGAGGGGGAGGCGGCGGAAATTACCGTGGGAGAGGACACGGAGGGTGTGGAGGTGAAGGGAAGACGTAGAGGCGTGGCAGAGACCCAGGGTTGGTGAGGATGGGGTGGACCAGGGGGTTGCGGGAATCTATTTTACGGGTGGTATAGAGGATACGAATATGCTGGAGGTATTCAAGGAGATGGGGAAACGGGATCAGGTCATACAGGATTCGTGTGGGGTACGCGAGGTGGAGGGCGTGGCGCTCGAGGACTTGAAGGGTTTTATAATAGGATGTGGGAGCAGAGATCCAGGTGGGATGGAAGCTGCAAAGGGCAGGACGCATGAGGGGGCGGTAGGTGTAGAGGATGGTGGAGGTGCTGAGACCCCACCTCCGGCCGGTGAGGATTTTGAGGAGGTTAAGGCAGGAGAGGGCTTTCTGTCGGACAGTGTGGAGGGGGGGGGGGTCCAGGAAAGGTTACGGTCGAGGGTTAGGCCAAGGTACTTCAGGGTGAGGGTGTGGAGGTTGTGGAGGGTAAGGTAGAAATCATGGAGACAGAAGGAGGGGGTGGTACGACCTATGATGATTACCTGGGATTTGTCAGGATTGACGGAGAGGAGCCACCGGTTACACCATGAGGCGAACTCGGTGAGGTGGGACTGGAGGAAAAACTGGGAGTGGGCAAGAGAGGGGGCGAGGGCTAGGAAGGCGGTGTCGTCAGCATATTGTAGGAGATAGATGGGAGGCTCGGGTTGGGGCATGTCAGTGGAGTAGCTGAGATAAAGGAGAGGAGAGAGGACGGAGCCTTGGGGCACCCCCCGCAGAGGGGTAGAACAAACGGGAGTTGGAGTTGCAGACAGTGACATAGGAGGGGCGGTGGGTGAGAAAGGAAGCAATGAGGCGGACTTAATTAATAGGAAGGGCGTAGAACTGGAGCTTGAAGAGGAGATTGGAATGCCATACACGGTCGTAGGCTTTTTGGATATCGAGGGAGACAAAAATTGTGGAGCGACGGGAATTGAGTTGGACAGATAGGAGATGAGTTAGGCGAAGGAGCTGGTCGTCAGCAGAGAAGGAGGGTTGGAAGCCACATTGGGAAAGGGGGAGGAACTGGTGGTGGTGGAGGTGCTGATGGATACGACGAGAGAGGATGGTTTCCAGGACCTTGTTGAACACAGAGGTAAGACTGATGGGACAGTAGGATGAGGTCTGGGATGGGGGCTTGTCAGGTTTTAGGAACATGAGAATACGGGAGGTCTTCCACAGGTCGGGATAAAAGCCAGTGAAATGGATGACATTACATAAGGTGGCAAGAGCTTCTTGGAAGGAGGGGGGTCAGGCTCTGAGGTGGAGGTTGGTCAGCCGGTCGTGACCGGGGGCGGTGTTGCGTTTAGTCCGAAGAGTGTCGATTATGTCACAGGTGGTAGTGGGTGTGTTGAGTTCTGAGGGGGGATGTGGTCCAAGTACTGGAAGCCAGGGGCGAGTGGAGGAGTGGAAGTATCGGTTCGCTCATGGACGTCCGGGAAGAGAGAATAGTCAAAGAGAGGATCATCAGGAATGGAAAAGACTTCGGAGAGGTAGGAGGCAAAGTGTTCTGCCTTACTGGCATTGTCAGGAAAAGGGCGGTCATCATGGAGAAGCGGGTAGTGGGGGGAGGAGTGACTGCCAGTAAGGCGGCGGAAGGCATGCCATTACTTGGAGGAGTTGACAGGGAGCGTTGAATTGAGGCGGGTGCATGTCTGGCGCCAGTCCCAGCGTTTTTCCGAGGACAAAAGGTATCTAATGTGGCGTTGGATTTGCCGGTGGCGTTGGAGTGTGTCCCGGTCACGGGTCCGGAGGAAGGAGCGGTGCAGACGATGGGATTCCTGACGGCCTATCTAGGAAGGGTAGGACAGTGAGGATAAATCGCCCGGGTGGGGATGTGGGCATGGACCGCATCAGCAACGGTCTGCTGGAGGAAGGAGGAGGCATGATCAATATCGGTGGGAGTGTGGAGGGGAAGTGAGTGGCTTGTGACCGAGGTGTCACAAGGATAAGTAGGACAGGGGCGTGGTCACTGCCTATAAGGTCAAGGACATCCGCCATGATGCGCCCAAGGAGGTTGGGAGACGCCAGAACGACGTAGGGCGTGGTGTTGCTTTCGGGGCAGGTTGGGTGGGGAAGAGGAAGGACGTTGCCTCGAATGAGGTGGTGACAAACTGACACCACCACCGGAGTTCAGTGGGCGGATGGGAAGAAAGGTTAAGGTCGGCAGCAATCACATAGGTCGTGAAGGAGCGGTCTATGTGGGAGAGGAAGGAATATGGAAGGGGAGCAGTGCTGCGGATATAAATGGTGGCGAGGGTGATAGGGATGGAAGGAAGAGGCTGAGGATCAGGTGTTTGGTAGGGTCATTAAGGAGAGGTTGGAGCCGGACAGGGTGGTGGTGGAGGTGGCCGATCGGCACTCCGCCTCAGGCGAGGGGTGGGGTGCCATCAGTACGGTGGAGGACTTAGGGAGTGGTGCTGATAGGACGATAGGGTTGGAGGAAGGTCTCGTTCAGGAGGAAGGCATCCACGCGGTGGTGGGAAAGGGTGTGCATAAGGAGGTGTTTATTGGCAGGAAGAGAGTGGACATTATGATTATGATATAGGAAGGGCTAGCCATAGGGGTCGAAAGAGAAGGGCAAGAGGAGGGAGAGGGAGCGACGGGAAAAGAGGGTAGGGTGTGTCTAGACTAGGGTAACTTGCTGGGAGAAGGTGAAGAGGGAGTGTGCACGAGAGAGGGTGGTGAAGGTTTTGAGGTGAAAGATGGAACGGGCGGCAAGGGCTATCTGTTGGAGGGTATGGGGACGCTGGAAAGGATGGATGTTCTGGAGGACAGTCGTGACAAATCGGATGACGTCCTCTACGGTTGGAGGGGGGCAGAGGGAGTTGTTGGGATGGAGAGGGGGATCGACAGGACGAACAGGGACGGTAAGTTCGGGAGTGGTGGGGGCGGGGACGGATTTACACTTATAGGAGTAGGTGGGATGGGGGCCACCACAGATAGGAGGGGATGCGAGGTTGGGACAGTTTTTATGGAGGTGATTGGACTTGCAGTGGGGACAGGTGGGTGGGTTGCGGCAGTGCTGTGTCAGGTGATCGTTATAAACTAGACATCTGGCACAGCGGTAGGATTGGGGTAGGGAGCGGGAGGGTTCTACTTTGTGGCGGCGGTCATAGATGAGTGCCCCCTTGAGGAGAAGGCGATCGATGGAGGATGCGGATTCGGTGAAAATCCCCATCAGGTAGGTTGGGCCGGTGGCATTACGGATCCACTTGGCAGAGGGAATGGAGATGTCTGTGTGGGTGTTGAGTTGGCCCAACACCTCCTCCTCCGTGATAACCGAACTAAGTTTGGGTATCACGGCGATGAGGGTGGGTGGACGGCAGGGAGGGAGGGGTTGACGGGGTGAGGTATAGTATGGGGTGAGGGTTGCGTGGGGGCCGAGGTGGATGGCAGGGAGGCGCTGAAGCATGTTGGTGTGGAAGGTAGGGCTGGGAGATTTGATGAGGACAGAGTCCCTATGGGGGATGAGTTGGCCGATAGGGGCGACAGGGAAGTACTTTCTGTAATCTAGGGAGAGGGTGTGATTGTCGAGGAAGTGGGGATCGGGACGGGAGAGAGGGTAGGTATACAGATCCGGTTGGGAAGGGTGGGTGCAGTGTCCACGATGTCGGCAGGCTGTGGAGGCGGTGGAGGAGGGGGAGGATGAGCCTTCTTAGAGGCAGCAGGGACAGGGTCCGCACTTCCACGTTTAGTGGTCTTTTTACAGGCGCTGGTGGAGGAGGAGAAAGACTGGACAGGGTCGATGGGGATGTGGCAGGGTGCGGGGCCCTGTTGCAGTGTGACGGAAAGAGGCGGCTTTTGTGTCCCAGCCTCGTCGCCGCTTTTGTGTCTCGTTTCCGTCGTAGGTGTCGGTGGCCGAGTAGAAAGACCGACACAGAAATATAGGATGCAGGCTTGTGCAGGTATGAGGTGACCAGCCAGTGGGATAGCAGAAACTAGAAACACTAGAGTAAATTAGAACGAGATATATATTTCTTAGAGACTTAGTAATACTTAACTTTTACATAGCTCAGTACTGCAGAATGCTTATACATAGTTGAGCTATAGGCCTGCCTAGTACCTGTCCGATAGCCAAGTTTTCACTGGTGCCTACATGATTCCGAAGTGTTAACTGGTTCCTATCTCAGTCCCAAGTGAACGATGTCGTTCAGTGGTGGCCACGAGCGGGGTTGTAGCAGAGGGCGCTCGTTGCTGATGTCGTAAGAACGCCGCGCCGTGCGTGCATGGTGGCGCGCGGTGAAAGTAGGTGGTGCGCACTTTAGACTTGTGCGACACCACAGCGGCGACTGCGGGGTGTCGGCCACCGTGGCTCGGTGATTGGTGATTCGTGTTAGCGAGATGAGGGGAGTCTGCAGGGGAGGTGAGGGGGAGATACACGGTAGCTGGGGGAGGAGGGGAGACTTGGGAGGCAGCTGTGGTGGAGAGGAGAACTGAGAGGGGGATGTCGTGGGAAGGGTGGGCGTAGGTGGAGCTCTAAGTCGTGACGGTGGGGGCAGTGGTGGGGGTGGTATATAAAACGGTGGTGGTGATGGTGATAGGGGTGTTGGACATTACGAAAGAGGGAGAGAAGTTGAAGAGGAAGAAAAGGTGGACAGTTCAAGTGAAAGATGGCAACCACTGCAGGTGGCCGGCTGGGGCTGGCGGAAGCCTCGGGCCGCGGTGGAGCGGCGGGAGACCACCGGCAGCTGGCTGAAGGGCGGCGGCGGAGACGGACACCGGCGGCGGCGGTGGCAGCGGCGACGAGCAGGCAGCGAGGACCGACCCGAGGGGGTCGGGGCGGCTCCGTAGCGGCGGCGACGAGGCAGCGAACCGGTCCGGCGGTCAGCGGGACCCCTGGGCAGAACCTCCGGGCGGCGGCGGCGAACCGATCCCCAGGCTGAACTGGAGCAGCGGGGCGGCGAGCAGGTCCGGCAGGGCCTCCTGGCGGCGGCGCCTCCAGGCAGGGCTGGGCGTCGACAGCGGCGGCGGCGGCGGCGGCGGCGGCGGCAAGCAGCAGGTCCTCCTGGCACTGGACGACGGCGACTGGCAACAGGGACGGCGGCAGACCTGGAAGCACAGCAGAGCTACGTCAGCAAACGTAACGGTGATGTCTGCTACAAGGCGGGAAGGATGACGAAGACGCACTGCCCAATTCAGCCGACATTGCCCATGCGCGTACTTAGCGTGCGCGTTCACTGCAACTACGTACGCTGCTGAGAGTGCCCTCCATGGTGGACGCTTGCCGCTTCGATGTCAGTTCGATTATCATTGCCATTCATTTGCAGGAAACTACGCCGACTACGAAGTTTTTCAATTGCAGGATTCCATGCAGCATTTATTTGGAAACCACTGTCTCGATTGGTGTCTCACTGTCAGCCAGTCTTATTTCCACAGCTTCAAAAGTTTGATGGGTGGGCCACAATTTTCGTTTCATTGTAGTTCAGTGAATGACCTGTGGAAATACAATGTTCGGCGATTGCGGATTTGGTGGGCTGGAGTAGCCGAGTATGACCCTGGTGTTCCACAATGTGCTCCTGCACAGTGCGCGTCGTCTGCCCTATATATGACTTACTGCACTCGCACGGAGTCCTGTAAACACCTGCTTTACGCAGCTCCATATCGTCTTTGACAGAACCCAACAACGATGATATTTTAGGAGGAGTGCAAAAGATGACTCTTACTTTATACTTTTTTAATATTCTGCCTATCTGCGACGAAATATTCCCAATATATGGGAAGTAAGAAGTCGATTTGAAAGCCTCTTCTTCTTCCTTGTTCTGTCGTTTGTAGGTGTGCATCGCTCGATTTACTTACTTCCTTGAATATCCATTCTTTAGGAATACTGTGTGCAGGTGTTCCAGTTCCGTGTGAAGGCTGTCGGCATCAGAGATGGTATGAGCTCGATGGATTAAAGTCTTGAGGACGCTCATTGTTTGTGCCGGATGGTGGCAACTAGTAGCTTGTAAATACAAATCTGTATGAGTGGGTTTCCTGTATATCGAATGACCAAGTGAGCTATCATTTCTGCGTCGCACGAAAACATCTAAAAATGGCAAACAACCATTTTTCTCGATCTCCATAGTAAACTTTTATGTTTTCGTGTATGGAGTTAATATGATGTAAAAAGTCTTGGAGACGGCCCACGCCATGAGGCCACACTATAAAAGTGTCATCAACGTATCGCCAAAACACTGTTGGTTTAAAAGTAGCTGACTCAAGTGCTCTCTCCTTAAAATCTTCCATAAAAAGATTGGCCACCAGGGGAGACAAAGGACTCCCCATGGCGACTCCGTCGGAGTGTTCATAAAACTCGTTTTTAAATAAAAAAATATGTAGAGGAGAGAGTGTGCTCAAATAGCGCTGTAATGTCGTCACCAAACATGTTGCCAATGAGGTGCAGATAGTCCACAAGAGGCACCTTTGTAAAAAGTGAAACCACATCAAGACTGACCAACAAGTCGTTACTTTGCAGCTGAAGTGACTGTAGTCTGCTGATAAAATCGTTGGAATTCTTTATAAATAGCACAGCTCAGTGCGTCTTCGCCAGTACTTCGGTGGTACTCACCTGAAGATGGCCAGAAGACTCTGCGCCGAAATATCGTGGCAAGAAGTTACAGACATCCGGCAGTTCGCTCGAGATTTTATGGAAATATCTGTACGCCGGGAAAGCTTTAAACATCACAATATTTTTATTTGTCATCCCACATTTATTAAATAGAATTTACGAGTTGCGATATTCCGACATATTTGCAAGTACAAATGCTTTTTCTTAAAAGTGCGTTTCTTCTATTTAGTGAACATGCCGTGAAATATGGTCCAACAAATTGTAAACACTGTCTTCGGAATTACAGTACCTTCACATAAAGTGCGGACACATTGTTATAGTGAATGTTGCAAATGACATGCTGATACAAATAGTTTCAGACATTTACTAGAAAATAGAAAGCTCTTGAGATCAGTTAAATGGCTACAGTAGACTATTAGCGCAATTACTCACAAACAATGGATATAGCACGCAAGAACGTATATAACAGTTGTTGCAAAAAAGGAACAAGGCCCTTCAGTCTCATTAAGAAACGACAGGTGTCACATAACTCTAGTACGTAATCTATATATAAAATTATTTGAATCAGTATGACATTTAGAACATTAATTATTACAGTGTCTCTTCAGTTTATGTGCAGGTAGTTCACGAGACAACGTTAACAATTCGTTGGCCCATGTTTCACGGTATTTTCACTTTTTAGAGAAAGCGCTTGTATACGTAAATATGTCGAAATATCGCAAAATTTAAATTCATTTTAATTAACAACAGTGAAAGAAAACTTTTAAGAGTCAAGGTAAAAAAGAAAAAAAAATCATCGGGACCGGGAAGCTTAACAGAGCAAACGCTTAGCAAGTCGTCAAGGACATGCGTTTAGCCTCTACGTTACAAGGAACATGGACACAAAAAGCTCTGTTTTACATTGTCTTCAATACCAACGGTTACTCGCCAATATGGCATTTATTGAATGTAATTTACAACTAATTGTACTAAGAACGACATGATTTTGGTACCTCTTAAATGTGCTTAACTTTGTAATAGCAACACACTGGTTATAAGGAGAAAAGCATGAAAATACGAAATGGAAAATGGCGTCTCTGCAGGACATAGCTTTCGACCGTAAAGACACCTATCGGTTGCTACGGGTAACTGGGGTCCGACGCACTACGGTCGCTAGACGCTTGTGAAGAAGAAGACGTACTGTACAAGCAAAGTGGCAACAGTTTGAACTATCTGGTGATATATATTGGGCATCTTGTTGTCGAGAGAATCATTGCCCAACTATATCTATGAGAGGGAAGGGTGTGCAATATAATCCCTTGTGATCGCAGGTTGCAGAGGGCATTTTCATGCTTTATCTTCTCAGTGTCAGCACATACAACACAATGGTAATCACTGAAAAAATGTGTATTTTAGATGGGACTTTAAGCAACTGAGAGGGCTGTATGTAATCGGCTGAACAGTTCAGAAATTCAGTTCACCTTGCATTGGAGCGCGAAACAAGATTGACATCTAAAAAATTGATATCCTAAAGTAGCTTGTTAGGACTGTGTTTGATGTCGAATGGGAGCACAAAGCTGGTAGGTAGGACGGGGCAATGTCTGGGTGTGAGAGATTTTGCTTATCGAGAGTAAATTTATGGGGGACTGTAGAAGGGGAACGACACAAAATGTTAGGAAATGGCATGGAGTGCTCTGGGGATGTGGAAGTCTAAGGACACCTGAACACTGACTGTGATATGAAATATTTCTCGTCTGTTGTATTAAATATATCCTGACGTATTAGCGGTGCATTTCATTACTAACTGTCAACAGTAACAGGTGGGAGATGTTGTAAACAATCCACTGCTCATTGTGCTGGGTGAAGATGTGCATCAAATAGTTTAAAGTTTGCAAACAGAGATGTAACACTTGTGTTGTTATGTCAGGTGAGTGATGGAGCAAAATAGTGGAGGATGTTGTTTTCATTCTTCACAGTAGCGCACTTCGTTTGTTCTTCTTCGCAAACTTGTATTTTTTAAAGTACAATGTTCGCTGTTTCGAATGCTGACCGTGTGCGAGGGACAGGAGACAGAAATCTTACTGGAGGCGAAAACGGTTAAAATACGTGTTAGAGGAGAATAGCGCTCGTGGGAGCTGAAGGTAAATAGGTTGAAACGAAAGGGACAAATGCATCGCAGGATCGATGTGCGGAGATGCATTCGGATGATTGGTAAAAGGAAAAAAAAATCTCTCCAGTGCATCTTACAGAATAATGTTTTGGGGAGTAACAAAATCTCACTTGACTGACATCTTTAAATGACAGAAAAGGGCCATTAGAATCATGACACACAGCCCTACTCAAGCACACTGCAGGCCTTTATTCTCCCAGTTAGGAATACTTACTGTACCCTCTCTGTACATATATAAAAATGTAATGTATATCAGAACACGCTTGACCAGTTTTAATCTAAATCCAGATTTTCACAACTACAATATTTTGTTCCAGTCTCGTCGCCGCTTTTGTGTCTGGTTTCCGTCGTAGGTGTCGGTGGCCGACACAGGAATAAAGGATGCACGCTTGTGCAGGTACGAAGGTGAATAGCCAGTGGGACAGCAGAAACTAGAAACACTAGAGTAAATTAGAACGAGATATATATTTCTTAGAGACTTAGAAATACTTAACTTTTACATAGCTCAGTACTGCAGAATGCTGATACATAGTTGAGCTAGAGGCCTGCCTAGTGCCTATCCGATAGCCAAGTCTTCACTGGTGCATATCTGATTCCGAAGTGTTAACTGGTTCCTATCTCAGTCCCAAATGAACGATGTCGTTCAGTGGTGGCCACGAGCGGAGTTGTAGCAGAGGGCGCTCGTGGCTGACGTCGTAAGAACGCCGCGCCGTTCGTACATGGCGGCGCGCGGCGAAAGTAGGTGGCGCGCACTTTAGACTTGTGCGTCACCACACAGTACATGCATCAGTAAGAATCTGCATGTAGAAAGAGTGAGAAAAACAAAAACTCAAAAGCACGTGAGCCACCATGGAGTAAAACTTTACAACGCCTTGCCAGTTTACGTAAAGGAATTAGAAGATGGAAAAAAAAAAAAAATTAAACTAGAATTAAAAAACTATCTATTAGATAAATGTTTCTATGAAATATAAGAATATTTTCAATCACCAAACTTTTAAAAAATCTCTGTATCTCTACTAATTGGCATTGTATGAAGCAGCCATACTGTAAAAGTTATGTACCTTGTTTGTATATGTATCTCTAAGTGAACTGTATAATATCAAAGACTAATATCTGGCTAATGCAGGAGCTAATTGTCTAATTTTTTTAATATATTGTAAACTGTTAATTTGTATGTATATTATTCAGTATAATTTGTAAATCTCTACAGTGCCAATGCTGTACAGAAGCATGACGATTCCAATATCATGTATATGATGCAATGGATGATAGTAAACTAAACTAAATTAAGACAGAGTCACCCACTGTAAAATACAGAGTTCAAAACTGGTTAATCTTGACGCACAGTAAAGCAGAGGTATCACACAGTTATTGATACTCATATAGACACGAAGTATAATGGTTGTGCGAGGGTGGTGGTGTAAACAGCTCGCTGGTTAGTGTTACTTACGAAACATTGGAAGCATTTTGTTGGTGTACTCAGAGACGTAACATTTATTGTAGGTGCCCGCCTGCAAAAATAAACTTCTGGGCCCCCTAACATAGCTTTAATCACAGCACGTAGAATTCAAACATTAATGCTAAGTATTGTATCTTATTATATAATATAAACGAAATTATTAATGTTACAGTATTAAAATGAATGCTTTCATATTAAAATTTGAAAATGGCAATTCCGTCTCAGAGACAGCTCCGATTATAAATTATAGGTTAAAATGCGATGCTTCGAGTATTTTTATTTAATACTAGCTGAAAAATCAGGAGTTGCCCAGGTGTTTATTTATCCTACACTCTCATAGTCCATATCCCCTTCCCCCCCCCCCCCCCCCCCCAATCTCTGCATCCACCTCTTTCTCTCCCATCTCTCTGTTCGTTCCCACCTTCCCCTCTCTCTCGGAAAAGTTCCCAGCAAGGTACCCTCTGTCATGTACCAAACAAACATTTATGTACCCAGTGATCTTCCACTTGGTTTAAAGGTCGTGTGTGTAAAAATTCATAAAGATTGGAGCAAAACTATGCATTTTGTAAAATTCCGTAAGTTAAGTACCATGACCCATGCACCAAACGAAATTTTATACAGACAGTGATATTCCTCTTGTTTTTAAGGTAGTGTGTACAAAATTTCATCAATATCGAATTACAACTGTTGCGGGTTGAGAATGATTGAGAATGAACATTTACGCCATCTACTGACGGTTTTGTAACTTGTGTTGACAGTGCTGCCCTCAGCAGGAAGTGTTGTAATTTATTTCAGACTGTTTGCACTACTGTAAGATGGAGGTGTCGAAATAAAGCTGTTTGTGTGAAGTTCACTGTGTTCAATTCTCTTAATACTAGTGTGTAGCAACAACAACTATAGATTTATATGTAATAGAAACGCAGGGTCACATTGAAAAACGCACTTTGTTGTTCTCAAATATTCCAGTTTTATTTCATACAACCCTTGATCTGAAAAAAAAAAAAAAAAAAAAAAAAAAATCAGTAAAATCGGTCGAGCAGTTTACAAGGTATGGCGCGACCAAGGTATTTAGGAATCCATTTTTATGTTGTAAAGTACCCTCCCGCATGCACCGTATGAAACTTATGGTAGACGTTGACCTTCCTCTTGTTTGGAAGGTCAAGCCTTATGCGACAGTTTTACGTCATCTTCAGCGAAACTGTTGTGAGTGGTAGACTTCTTTTCGTTTCATCATTTTGTATGTGTGTGTGTGTGTGTGGGGGGGGGGGGGGTGTCAGTTACAAAACACTTCAAAAATGTCAGAAATTACATGCAAACTTTATTGCAGGTCCCTAACTACTCCCCTTCTCCAATAATTTACGCATAAATCTGGGTATTCTCACGCGGCGGCCTCTCATTATTTATGACGCCATTCTCCTGAACTATGTGTCGTGCTCTTTTGTTTTTGGGTCAGGAACCTTCGTGGGTGTACGGTGAACAGTTCACCAAAGTTTCATTGCAATTGAATGAATGGTTTATGAACTCATAGAGGACATACAGACAAACATTCATATATATATATATATATATATATATATATATATATATATATATATATTAATTCTCGCTGCTTCTCATGCGTAGACTGGATGGCCTGCATTGGTTGTTTCTACTTCTAAATATAAATTTTCATGGTTTAGCAAAAATGCTTTCCTAATAAGTTTTGATACAGCTTGCCACCCTCTATTGCAACACTGAAATACATTTTTTTTAAATTCTAACCATGGTTCCAAATCCAAACTTTTGCATTTCTAACATCAAAATAGTCTTAATAGGATCCTTAAAAGATTTTCCCTTATTTCCCCCGCTTAATGGTTGAATTTCCAAAAATATAAAAACACGTGTTTTCAAAATTTCAATCTAAAATCTAAATCCGAATTTTTGTATTTCTTGCTTAAAAATTGCCTTAATAGCAACGTATTTACAAAAAACCGTTCATCCCCTATTTCATCCCCTTAGGGATGGGAATATTGAAAAATCGCTGATGCCTACAGTGTAAGATGAACAACGTCAACAAATTTCAAGTTTCTATCGTCTGTAGATTCGCTTTTCTGTCTTTTAGAAACGAAATTTCTTTCTTACGCTTTGGCATCTTTCTTGATAGTTTTTCAAACTGCAATATGCACTTTTTTTATTCGTACACTTGCTGCAGAAAAACAACTGCAGAATGTTCATCACGTCTCGCTGTATAGTGTCAAAAGTAATCGCTGGTCTTCTGTTCGAATTTTATTTATATAAGCTGACGATTTTCAACCACTATATCTTCGACACTCTTGTAGCTATCGACACAGAACTGCTATGGTGCACAATGGGAAGCTTTGTACTACAACAACACGGAGAGATCTTTCGTCTCCATTATGTAGTTTTTGCTGAAGAGCAACAAAATATTGACACCTACACGTAGAATTTTATTTAAGTCGGTAACTTTCAACTCCCTTATCTACCACCCCTTTATCGTTATGAATCCTCTACCACCATAGTGCACAATATAAACACTATTTGTTTGTGTTGTTTTGGCTGAAGTGTGAAATATAAGTAAAAAACCTCAGTTTTTATATATATTAAGATCTGCATAAGGGCAGCTAAATCTGTTTAACAAGATGTGTTATACAAAATGTGAAACACGTCATGACGTCAGATGGCAGCAGCCAGGAGCTAATTAATATGAATGAAGTTGAGTGACCGGATGCGTACGACTCCTCGCCATACAAAACTTCGGAAGTTTCTGGGCTGGACGCTAGGTGCGTAGTTTTCTTGGCGCCTGATTCGGCTAGGTAGTAGGTTCCTCTGGGTTCCGGGCTCCCGCATATGGCGATAGAAAATGAGCCGCATCCAATTTCGGCAACCTGTGTCGTCGTCATGCAACAACTAAATGAACACACCGAGGAAACTGATTTTTGGGCCGTAGTTTGTTATCATGCCATGTTTTGAGAGACGCACTGCTAAGAAAACATGACCCGCGCCGCTAAGCACGCTGGGCTACGCACTGAAGCAGTGCGAAGTGAGCTCAGTACGCCGTAACAGTATGATTTCGTAAAACAGCGCTGTACGCATGTTACTGTTCAAATGTGATAGCTATTTCATTTCGAAATCGTGCTGGAATAATACAGCGTCTTACAATTATTATTGGACCATACTTCCAAAGTAAATGAGTAAGCGCCAAAACTGTGGAACGTGAGACATATCTCGTACTTTTCACTGATATATTTTTATTGTTCCGCCGTGACACATTCGCTTTGCAGTCTTCCGGTACTTTCTATGGTATGATCAATGAGACATCAAAAATTCTATGCATTTTATAGAAAAAAATGAGAGATATTACTGTCTGTCCAGATGATATTCTTGTCAGTTTCGAAGTAGTACCCTTC
This sequence comes from Locusta migratoria, assembly GCA_026315105.1. Lineage (NCBI taxonomy): Eukaryota > Metazoa > Arthropoda > Insecta > Orthoptera > Acrididae > Locusta > Locusta migratoria. The sequence continues at coordinate 436,573,003 of CM048747.1, forward strand.
CTCGAGGTTGTTCCGTTGGTATTGGAGGCGGGAGCAACGGCAGCGAGCGGTTTCCATTATTGCGCACGGATTGTGCGCGTGGACAACAGCGGTCCGTGATGAATCGGTCCCTGTTGAAGAAGCTCTTTCTTACATAGATGACATGTTTCCAACAGATAAAGTAGCTGTGTTCCGACATTACCTATCCACGACCTATTTTCAATACAACAATGAATTTTACGAGCAAATTGAAGGGGTGGCCATGGGTAGCCCTCTGAGTCCAGCTATTGCTAATCTCTTTCTGGAATTTTTTGAATAACATGCACTGCAGACGGCCAACAAAAGTCCATACTTTTGTGGTATGGAATCACGGTGAAGAGGAATTTATAATGTTCCAGCCTGGCTATTAATTTTTGAGATTAACAAATTTACAGAAGGAAGTGGTTTGAAGTTAGAAGCTATGAAAGATCCCAATCGATAAATTACGGGGAAAATTATTACATGCATTAGCATGCAGCTAATTAACGGTGGAGTGTTGTGCAGGCAGAACATTACAAAAGGAATCGACGAGCAGTTACCTTTAACAATAGATCCATCGGTGGTTGAAATTTGGCTGTAAATGAAATTTTAATAATATGATAACCACTCGCCGAACAGTGGATGGCAGTTCGTCAATATTAAACTACGACTCGTGTAGCAAACAGTAAAGTAAGATAAGTGACATGATATAAATCGGATAGGAATGTTACGTAAGTCAAATACATCGGACTTCTAAAAATTTACAAGAAAATCGACTGCAGGTTCTATTGCCAGTAAATGATAATATTATGGAATAAATTTTTAAACAAGACTGGCAGGCTACACGAAATATCACCATTCAATATTAACTAAAAACTATGCCATCCATTGTTGCGGTGATTCAACAAGGCTGAAAAAGACATTATGGGCGGAGGGAGGATAGGGCAAAATTATTAATAAAAATTCATAAGTGCGAAATTAAGTGAGAGGTGGAGGTTTATTTATAAATTTAAGATACGCGCACATCACATATATTTACCTGAATGTACATAATAGCGGCCACATAAAAAATAATAAAGTACAGCTCCAGTCTGCAAGATGCTATCGCTACGAAGTACAAAGCAAGAGTGTCTTCTTTCTTACAAAAAAATTGAAAGTGCTGTTCCTAAATTTTCTTTCTCTGACTTTCATAGATAATTATTTTAACATGCCGAAATAATATAAAAATACAAAACTTTCTCTGATAATATCGGGGAAAGGAAAACGTGTCATTATACGGCCCCCTTTGGCACGGCTGAGGTATGATACAGAATCCGATAGCCGTGACAAACAAGCATTGTGTCAAGGCTAGTTTCATAGACCACAAATACATCGAATATTACATAAGATAATAATGTAAATTACATATAATCCACATAACATAAGTACAACATGGGTCAGTCTTTTGGAATATTCGTTTTTCAGAATTGTTTTCTCAATAACATATCATATTTCGTCGTATTACAGTCTATTCACTTCGATGGATGTCTATAGTACAGAAAGTTGCATCAAATTTCACTTTATTGATTATGAAGTTGATTTTTTTAGTACTGTCTGTAGGTTGAATTTCAGTAACGGCGGCGACGGCTCGAAGTTGTTGCGTTGGTATTGGAGGCGGGAGCAACGGCAGCGAGCGGTTTCCATTATTGCACACGGATTGTGCGCGTGGACAACAGCGGTCCGTGATGAATCGTCAGTTCAGCGCCCCTCGCTCGCACCGTCTCATTGCAATTTTTGCTCATGAAAAGAACAAAAAGATTGGAATTAGCAGTGTCTACTGCACTAGGATAACTATTAATTTTTTTCCTGCAAAGAATGCACACTTGATTAGTTTCCTTCATTCACACGTTGTCTGGTGCATGAGTGTTTTTTGTGCATTCGCAAAAGCTATTACGTGATTGAATTGTGATTATTGAAGGAGATATCTAGGTATATATATGTGTGTGTGCGCTCTTGTGGGTAAAGGATAAAATGAACAAACTGACATGAACATACGCCAGATATGACACAAAAAAGTGTTTTTAGCATTCAATACAAATGACGTATGTCCATGACTCTGATACTAGCAGGTTATTTGCCTAATATTTATCTTACTTTCCTATCTACATATACATTTTGGTGCTATATACATGACTATTAACAGAATGCCTATCATGAATACTAGTCATTGGTCAGAATGATTATTTATGTTGATCGTACATGCGATCTTTCAAGGCAAAAATGTTAGATGTTTCATAATTTACTATCTATCATACATATAAATACATGGAGTCACAAGAAATGGAGAAATTATCTGGAATATCTTAAATACTATGGCATCTGATTTAAATTTATGCTAACATTTTAAAGTATCTGATTTGATTCTATATTAATATTTTTGTTATCGCTGAATAGATTCAGTCTCTATTAATGCTAACGCAGCTTGCTGCGAGTCCATACATTTTTTTTCATATTTTTTGTTTGATTAATATTGTCCGTTAAACGGTGTTGTAAGAGCTTTGTTTGCATAGCGCTGTCAACAATCAGTAATGACGTCACGTCGCGCCACTGGTTCAGCTTCAGTCTGTGCTTACGTTGCATCGTGGCGGGATCGCGCGGTATGACTCCCGTAATTTTAATCGTACTGTTTCAAACTGCAACACATTGGGGATTACAGTGTGGTGTGTTTTTTAAGGAAGGAGTGTCCACTTAGCACTCGTCAAGGGTCCACACTTCACACCGGTGGGTGAGTACCACATTACGTTTATTTGTCTGTTTGCAGCAGGCGAGGTTCGTACATGTCGTGGAATTCACATCACCTAGCAGTGTCTCTGAATTATCACACGGCACTGTTCTCTTGTTCATATGCGTACGTTTATTAATTGATTCACAGTATGTAAGCACGTGCGTCAATTAAACGTCCTGCGTGCGCATTATACATCTTTTTATTTTTTATGTTTGATTCTCGTGAGCGTTTATGGTGGCGTTAGAATGCGTCTTTATTCACCATCACGCACTGTTCAAACTAAATTATCACTTTAATTTATTTATCGGTCCTCGTAGGCCTGTCTTTTAGTTTTTTTTTTAATTGTTGTAAACACTGTTAATTCACTGGATAGCGTCTTTTCGCATGGTGATAACGTTTGAAATTTGCACTTTCTGTAGCGCGAAAGTCGTTGAACGTCTCTTAAGAATAATGTAAGCACTTGTTCGCGTCTTTCACTGCACTTAACACATCTGTGCTTATTGCTGTTTCACACGGTCTCCTAATCCACATGTCCTATTCAAATAACTAGCTTCACTGTTCTCTCCCAAATAGTTTCGATTTAATAAGACATTGACTAAAGGACAGTCTCTCATTAACATATAAATCACATAAAATCATATCTCTCTTACAAAATTCATTTCATTAGCTATTTAATAGATATAAAAATCTTTACAATTTACGAAATACATAAGCGTACTTTGATATTGAGCATAACATTGACCATATGTGGTTTGCCTATGCTCATGTCAGTTTGTTTTGTGATAATGCTGTTTTCAGCCTTGTTTATCCGATACACTCTGCACGTCTCTTCTATGCAGTATTACATGTCTAAATGTGATTCATTTCAGACTTAATTGTCGCTATGCAATACTGGTTTTGATTTTTTTTTTTTTTTTTTTTTTTTTTTTTTTTTAAATGTCACCTATCGTAACGTTTTAAAGTCCGTAATCCGTGTTGTGTTACCCTGGTGTTCATTAATATAAGTAATCCAGACACACATAAAATATTGGCAATAAACATTCATACACACAAAAAAATATATACAAGTCAAGGCAAGACAAGATCAGGCCCGGCCGTCGTGTTTGACACAAGGTAGATTTCGCACCATTTGTGCGGCAGAAGTACAGTTAAAGAAGAAGACTGAGGACAGAGTAGTTAGAGGAATCTCGCTAATTCTACTTGCAGAATATTAATTTTATCAGTCTACAATCGTTACAGCAAAGATCACTCCCAACGTCAATTCGCGAGCAAACAACATAAAGCATAAATCATCGATCCTAGCATCGTAAAGTCCTCATCTTGTCACACCATCCGTATTCTTCGAACATTCGCGACCGTACCCAATCCTGCTCTTACGTGCGTAATTTAAATCTGTGCAAAATTATAAATAAAATTATGGCACTCAGATATGCGTATGTATTCTTGTATGTGTGTCCCCGCGTCGTTCTGTGTTCATGTCAAAAGTTAGTAAATCTTTCATTTAAAATGCACCTCCTGAGTTAGTTGTTAAAGTAAATAATTCCAGCGGTGGCTGCCACACATACTCGTCCTTTCTTCTTGCTGAAATAAAAGTTCTTATATCTAGGCTTAAGTCTACGGTGTTTGAGTAGTAAATATTCCATACCATTTTATGTTGTGAAATTTCATGTGTTTCTCGCAATGTGTGGCTTGTCAAACAAAACAATTGCATAACCTAAGCAAATGATAAGTTTTTCTACCAGCTGCATTACTCTAGTAAATCTTAAAAATTTTACATCAATGAAGTGTGATAAAGGAAAGAAAATATCTTTAAGTGATGTGATAAAGAATTATCTCTGTTAAGTGTCAAACAGCGCTTTATATAGCAATTAAATAGTGTGTACCCTGCATCTTAAATTCTTTGCATAGTCTGCAGTTGTTGCTTACGACATCGATTAAGCGGAGAAAATTTAAGTTCGTTCTTACTTATGCAGATGGATGCGTGCAAGCTTGTATTGTCATGCAACATGATTCTACGTGTTTTGTTTGTCAGCTGATCATTCGCATAAAAATTAGCAAAATCTCTATAACTTGGTGTATCCTTCCCTGGTAGCATAAATAGTTATAGCAAAAATTATTTTTAGTGGGCAAACGAGATTTCATATTCTCCTCTCTCCTATCACAACAAACTACATTACTTGTCCCCGTAAGTGACTATCCAAAATTTGGTCGGGCAATAATGCATATAAGTGGTACGTGTGCTTGTACACTCCACGTCCAATGAATAAATAAAGATTCCCGATCACAAACCAGAATAAATCACCTACTTCTTCCAACGGGCGCTAAAGACCTAGTTGTCGTGCGCCCATAACATCATATCCATCCATCCATCCACTTCTTCCAAGCAACACATATATAAATATACACGCAAATATAGAATATTACTCCTACACAAAATATTACCCACGTCAAAATATATGGCTATTAAGTCTTTAACTGCCCATAACTATGTAAGTGTAGTAACTTACATCTGTTTACTTATTATCCATTGAATGATTGTGCCAGCTGACAAGAAATATTAGGCACTTACCTGCGGGGTTGCTCGTCGCTCGGAGAAGTTCTGACGCATGACATACTTGATGCTTACACAAATAAATATAAATAATGCCACTTAATGCATACAGACGTTCATATTAAGCGTGAAATCTTTTTAAATCTTTGTGTGGGTACAAACCTTTAATCTTTCCAGTGTTTATGTGTGCTAAAAGATAACTGCCTCGGTGTGGAATCTGTACAATTCTGTACGGTCCGCTATACATATGCTGCCACTTCTTATTCTGCTTGTGTATAACTGATGCTTTAGGATGTGTGCGAATTAAAACAAGGTCGTTTACCTGGAATCTTTGTATACGTTTGAGTTGTTTATCATAGTATGTTTTCCTTTTAAAAGCCGCATCTGTAAGATCAATCAAAACATCACGTACTTTCTCCTCCAGTGTGGTATTGTTTTTAGGTATCTGCGGTATGGGATTCAGCCATTCATTTGATTCCTTGGTTGCCAGAACCAGATCAGATGGGGTATACGCTGTAGAATAGAGCGGAAGATTGTTCACAACCTGTTCAAAAGAATCTAGATAGTTTATCCACTGAGTTTGTCTATTTGCGACGTAGGTTCTGATAAATCTGTTAAGTTCACGGAACATGCGTTCCATAGGGTTAGCAGAAGGGTGAAATTTGGAGATCGGAATGTGCCGAATGTTGTGCTCGTGGATGAAATTTTTCCACGCACGACACGTGAAGGTGGTAGCATTGTCGGAAAGAATATTTGTCGGCTTGCCGACAAAGGGAATGTAGTCCTGTGTTATGCGACGAATTACTGCTTTCGCAGTGGCGGTTTTTAGTGCATAAAATTTAACGAACTTTGAAAATACGTCATACAGGCCAAGAATATAACGAACACCTCCACGACCTATCGGAAGGGAACCGGCGAGGTCGATCGCAACGAGATGTAGGGGTTTGACAGGTAGAATGGATTGCAGTTCCATTTTGCTGGATAAATTGTTGGGTTTACATTTTTGACAAATTAAACAAGATTTTAGAGTATGATGAATTTTTCGTGCCATGTTAGGAAAGAAACAATACAGTTTCAACTTACGGAGACATTTCAATGGGCCGAAATGTCCCCATAATCTGTGGGTATGCCAGATTAGAGCCTTTTCATGAGATGACGGTATGCAAACGCACCACAAGTTTGATTGTGCGTGGCGACGGAAAAACAATACACCTTGGTGTATTCGATAGTGCTCTTTCAGAACAGAGGCGGGGTTTGTTGATAATTTAGTGATTACTTTCTTCCACCGGTCATCGGCGTACTGAAGATCGCGGATGTTGCGAAACAATTCAAGGTAGTACGGGCGATATTCTGCGTCTTTCATCAACATGATTCGAAATTCGGTGTCGGCCTCTGTGTAATCATCAGAATTAGGTAAGCCTTGCGGAAGACGAGAAAGCGTGTCGGCAATTATGTTATCTGAGCCTTTAATGTGTATTATTTCAAAGTCATATTCTTGAAGAATCATTGCCCAACGTGCCAGTCTATTGTGTAAAAGTCTGCATGACATGAGGAAACTTAAGGCTTGATGATCGCAAAATACCTTGGTATGTTTACCAAAGATATACTGATGAAATTTTTTGAAACTCCAGAGGATGGCAAGTAATTCAAGCTCGGTAGTAGTGTATCGCCTTTCGCACTCGGTGAGTGTACGGCTAGCAAAACTGATAATTTTGATGGATTGTGGGTCAAAATCGTTAGATATCTGAAACAAAAAAGCTCCGGCTCCATAGCTCGACGAATCTGTGGATATACAGAAATCCTTTGTCATATCTGGATGACTGAGAATTTCAGAATTTACCATGGCTTCTTTAATTCGTGCAAAATCATTGCGACAAGCATCGGACCAGTACCACGCAACATTTTTTCGTAGCAGTGATAGCAAAGAGGGACTATTTAACAATTGATTAGGTAGAAATTTTCGAAAAAAGGAACATAGCCCGACGAAGGCTTTTAATTGCCGCTTGTTACATGGTTCAAGGAAATATTTTATGGCCTTGATTTTGTCAGGATCGGGTGTGATGCCTACGGACGAGATAATGTGTCCGAGAAATTTGATCTTTGTTTTAACAAATTTTGATTTCTGAAGGTTTGCTGTCACACCTGATGACGAAAACTTTTTCAACACCTTTTCCAGCAAAACGAGATGTTCATCCCACGTTGCAGTGGCTATTAACAAATCATCAACATAAACGGTAAGCTGATCTATTAATTCCGGTCCGAGCACTGTGTCTAGTGCGGTAATAAAAACTCCAGAGCTGACATTCAATCCAAACGGCAAAACTTTGAATTGATAAGATCTCCCTGCAAAAATGAAGGCAATATACTTTCGCGAGTCTTTCGAAATGGGCACTTGCCAATATGATGATCTAAGATCTAAACTGGATAGATATTGCACTCCGAAAAATTTCTGAAGATGTTCTTCAAGACTTTCTGGGCGCGTCCTGACTGGAATGATAATCTTATTTATTTCTCGTGCGTCTAGCACTAGACGCACACTAATATCAGATTTGGACACGGCCAACAGAGGACTGGCGTAAGGTGACAAGGAAGTTTCAATTATGCCCCATTTGAGCATTCGGTTGATTTCTGCTTTAACAGCATCACGTTTGGCCCATGGTATGGCGTAAGTTTGCTTGCTAAAGGTTTCATGTGGTTTAACTTGCATATGGTATTCATAGGTTTTGATGAGACCGGGTCTTTTGTAAAAAAACATGAAGATATTTGTAAAGAAGTTCAACCAGTTGTTGCTTTTGTGTTTGTGATGCATTAGAAGACTCTGAAATTTTTTTAACAATTGATTCGTAAGTCTCACTTTCTGTGTTTACAATCGGTGTTTCTGTTTCTAAGTATGCCTGATTGATGGGTGCAATCACAATTTTTACTGAACCACAAAATTTGCCATGTGAAGCTCTCCTTTTCACTAAGTTCAATGTACAGATACTGTTACCTATTGTCAAATGACACTTTCCCTGTCTTAGATCAATTATAGCCTCTCTATCTCTAAGATAGTCTAATCCCACAATGCAATCCTCTATTAAGGAGTCAACGAAAAGAAATGTGCAGACATCTGTGATTGAATCAAAAGTAAGTGGAACTTGAGTCTGGATTTTCACTGGTTTAGACCTGACACCTGTTGCTCCTATGATCTTGCAATTTTGAACAGGAAAGGTCGGAAGCTTTTGTTGTTAACATATTTTGTGAAATAACGTCTGTGATAGAACGTTAATTGCTGCTCCGGTATCAAGTAATACATTGGTACAAATACCACCAACCACAATGACAACGTTTGCTTGTAAGACTTCAGATAGATTCCTTCTACAAGTTGTGTGTTCTTGCATCAGTTAATCTTTAATGTCTACACCATCATTAAACCTCAGCATTTGAACTCTCGAGTATCGTGTGCCCCCACTGGATTCACCGCTCAAACTCGGAGGGCGTGAGAAGAGGGATTTCAGTTTGTTTGGGTACCTGATGCGGTTTGGGCAGGTTCCGTAACTTCAGTTATTGTCACGGTAGATTGTGGTTGTCCACAAGTCGTTTGTTGTCCGCAGTCAGTCGTTATCCGTGCCACCGGCACGTAGTCTGTCTGTCGATTGTCACTGGGTGGGGAATGGTTCGGATATTGTCTACCTGTGTACGTGTTTTGTTGTGTATTCCCCATGTTAAAATTCCTGCCCCCGTTTCGATTATTGTTCCAGTTGTTTCCTCTATTACTGTACCCTGGATGGTACCTATTGTCTGTTCTTTGTCTTGTTACATTGCCCCCGCTGTATGTTTGTCTGTTAGAATTTCTACCGCCCCCGTTGTATGTTTGTCTTTGAGCCTGTGAGTTTGTGTCATAGCGGTTAACGTGTGGTGCCAGAGTATTTGTACGCGACTGTTGGCTGGTCTGCGTCGGCGGTGGCGGCATCAGCTGATTTATTCCATTACTGTTGGCGTACCGACTGGCGTTGCCATAAGTATTGTTGTGGTTACCACGTCCGTTCCTAGCTCGGTCATCTTCGTAAATTAAGTCAATCGAATCGACTGTCGACAAGAAGTCTTCCAGATTATATATAGGAATATGTACCAGTTGCAATCTGAGGTATGTCGGCAGTCGTCCTATCAGTACTCTAAGTACTTCTCGATGCGACATTGGTTCGTCGAAGAAGCGTGCTTTGTTTAGATATTTTTCAAAGTATTTTCTTAAACTGCCATTCCTCTCATTAAAGGGTGGAGGGTTGTATATTTCATTTTTCACACGCTCCTGAATTCCCACCGACCAGTACTTGCTAAGAAATGCATTTTCGAACTCTTTGAGAGTGGCACAGTAGCGGTATACGCATGAAGCCCAGATATTCCCTTCACCTTGAATATATCCCATTACAAACCTTATCTTCCTACGCTCACTCCAGGTGTCAGGAAGCAATTCTCGAAAGGATTGTATAAAAATGACAGGATGCACGGATTTATTTTCAGGTATAAAAGTGGGAAACTGGTGGTGTTTGAGGAGACTTTCTTCCAACAGGATTGAGGTAACACTAGGACGGGGAGATTGTGAGCGTTGCATAACTGTGCGTCTGTCACTGTCAAACCACTCGTCGTCTACGTGAGTCTGTTTGCGTCACGGTCTTGGTTATGGTACCTATCTGGAGATGACGTCACCGGTGATGCGTGTCTCCTACGTGTGTCAGAAGTTGCATTCTGTGTCCGGGATTCCCTTCGTACACTAGCCTTTACATTCGACAATTCCTCCTGCAATGACTTTACAGCGGTGCTGTGCTCCTCATATACTTTCGCAGCAACGTTTTGAATGACAGAGTTTAAATCACGTACTAGTTTATCATTAATTTGTACTTCGGGTTGCTCCAAAAAGGTTTGAACTCTTGCCTGATTCTCACTGACTATGGCTTCTGCCTGAGAGGTTATGTGCGTTACGGTAGTTTTCAAATTTTCATGTTCAATTCTGAGTGCTGACAAGTCCTGTGTAATATTTTCAATGGCTGTCGGAAGGGCTTTGGTTGTTTGTGAAACGTTGTCAAGCTGTGAAGCAATGTTGGAGACCTTTTCATCAACTACGTTCAAAATATTACAGTTAACTTTGCCTTCTACATCTGCTACCTGTTGTTCAAGATTGCCTATCTGTGAATTTAACTGTCTGCTCACCTCATCAGAAATGAGAGCTGGTAGGTTTTTCTGTGCTTCCTCGAGTTGCTTAAATCTGTTCTCGACTTCTTCCCTCGTTACCATTTGATCCGCGATTTCCTTTTGTTGCTGTTCTAGGCATGTTAAGACATTCTGTTGAGCTTGGAATTTATTATGTAAGTCCTGTTTTGTGGATTGATAGTGTTCATCAAGTTTGTCGTTAAATTCCTGCTTTTGTGTCAATTGGAGATTAACTAACTCTTGCTTTGTGCATTGGTAATGTTTATCAAGTTCCTGCTTTTGTGTCAATTGGAGATTTACTAACTCTTGTTTTGTGCATTGGTAATGTTTATCAAGCTTGTCGTTAAGTTCCTGCTTTGTCGTCATTTGTTGGCTAATCATGGAGACTTGCTGCGTTAAATTTTGAAATATTGACTCGAATTTTGAATGAGGTAGGTAGATCACTATCTGAGTGCACAGCTACAGTAGACGTACCTCCGTCTGCTACGGACGTGTCACTTACGTCCGTATCAGGCGAAATATTTTCTATCCACCTGTCTTCCATAACGTTTTCTAATTCCTGCTCAGATTGTCCTACAATGTTACTCGGTTGCATACTATCCATATCGGTAGCTTGTCTTCGCGTCCTAACCATGTCAAAACATGCGTACAGTGAATGTAAATACGGATGTCGTGAGCTAACACTGTTTGTTTACCTATAGCCAAAGATGCTAGTAACACGGCACTGCAGCTCGCAAAACACAGATAATGCGAAAAAGATGAGGATCGCGGCTACAAGATGGGTTCGGCAGCCATCTTGTGTAATTCTAGAAAGCTCTATTGTTGACGCGGTAACTAATAATGAAAAACTTAGGAAAAATTTGCAAAATACGGAAAAGCTGAAATTGATATTCTGCAAGCAAATAATAGTAAAAGAAGATCAAAAGCGTCTACAGAAACGGTGCAGGCCTAGTCTTACCTTGTCTTTTGTCCGGATGCTGTGGTCCGTCAGTGCTTTTAATTTTTTCGTCACAATTATTTCCTTGAAAATCTTCGTCCACGCTAGTAGTCAATTTTTCTCCAACAATTATTTCCAAAAATAGTAACAGCCAAAATTTCGTTGATGTAGAACATGAAATGAGAAAGACAACTGTTAATACGTTGACAATGGAGTAACACAATGATATAGTTTTAAGATCTATTTTAATAAACTAAGAGCAAATTGTACCACAATGAAAGTCCTGTCACGGTCGCCAAATCTTTTATAATGTTCCAGCCTGGCTATTAATTTTTGAGATTAACAAATTTACAGAAGGAAGTGGTTTGAAGTTAGAAGCTATGAAAGATCCCAATCGGTAAATTACGGGGAAAATTATTACATGCATTAGCATGCAGCTAATTAACGGTGGAGTGTTGTGCAGGCAGAACATTACAAAAAGAATCGACGAGCAGTTACCTTTAACAATAGATCCATCGGCGGTTGAAATTTGGCTGTAAATGAAATTTTAATAATATGATAACCACTCGCCGAACAGTGGATGGCAGTTCGTCAATATTAAACTAAGATTCGTGTAGCAAACAGTAAAGTAAGATAAGTGACATGATATAAATCGGATAGGAATGTTACGTAAGTCAAATACATCGGACTTCTAAAAATTTAAAAGAAAATCGACTGCAGGTTCTATTGCCAGTAAATGATAATATTATGGAATAAATTTTTAAACAAGACTGGCAGGCTACACGAAATATCACCATTCAATATTAACTAAAAACTATGCCATCCATTGTTGCGGTGATTCAACAAGGCTGAAAAAGACATTATGGGCGGAGGGAGGATAGGGCAAAATTATTAATAAAAATTCATAAGTGCGAAATTAAGTGAGAGGTGGAGGTTTATTTATAAATTTAAGATACGCGCACATCACATATATTTACCTGAATGTACATAATAGCGGCCACATAAAAAATAATAAAGTACAGCTCCAGTCTGCAAGATGCTATCGCTACGAAGTACAAAGCAAGAGTGTCTTCTTTCTTACAAAAAAATTGAAAGTGCTGTTCCTAAATTTTCTTTCTCTGACTTTCATAGATAATTATTTTAACATGCCGAAATAATATAAAAATACAAAACTTTCTCTGATAATATCGGGGAAAGGAAAACGTGTCATTATAAATTGAATGGTTTCTTGCTGCATCTGAACGATATTAATCCGAAGATACAATCTACCATGGAGAAAGAGAAAAATGGACAATTGAATTTCTTGGACGTACTAGTTGTCAAACGGGCAGATGAGACTTTAGGGCGTAGCTTGCATATAAACAAAGAAACACACACAAAGCGTTACGTCCATAAGGATTCCAATATCATCCTAGACAGAAAAGAGGTGCTGTCAAAACATTGGTGGATAGATCCAGTAACATCTGTGAGACAATTTATCTGGAAGATGAATTAAACCATTTGCGAACGGCTTTCAAGAAAAGTGGATATGGCGATAAAGAGATAGATCGAGCACTCCATCCTAGAAGACAAGTGTCCGGAAACATGCAACAACAGCAACTGTCGGCTGGGAAATTTGTTCTTCCATTCATCCACAACATCGCGGATCGTATTGGGAAAGTTTTGGCTAAGTTTCAAGTGGAAAAAATCGTTAGACTGACGAAGAAGATTAGTGAATGTTTAAGATCGGTGAAAGATGCATGACATCCCCTAGCAACGCTTTCTTTAATAAATTTACAAAGACGCCGCCACAGCACAGATCATAATACATCGATTTCTCCGCAGTAATCGACCATGCAGCCACAGACATAATTTACACATACGTGCACTTCCTTGCCGCCGAGTAACGTCTTTGGCGCCATGTTGTATCTGTGGCCGCATGTGCAGTAGCGCGGCCCGCGCGTTTATAAGCACGAAGCGTGTGCTGGAGCGTCTGTCTTCGACTCGTCTCTGAAGATGGCTGAACGTTTCTCAGCCGAAATATTAGAAGAAGTAAACTTTATGCGGCTGCACGCCCGAAAATTCTTTGAACAACTTAATAGTCGTTAACACGTGACAAGTGGTGGCGACCTCTATGCGCTTTATATAAGCAGGACCTAAAGCAGCTAGCAGCCAACGTGACCTGCTACGAGATTAATAAAAATCTCGTAGCAAACCTGAAAAAATAATACATCGTCAGTAATCTGACAGTCTAAGTCCACTCAAACATCCAGGTTCTAATACTTTTTTTCCTATGTTTCAGGCACAGCAGGAACAGCAGCAAATGCTTAGACTGCACAACCATCGGACCAAGGTCGAGGTCCGTCATGAAAGTGAAACGTGAACCTAGCAGCCAGTCGTCAACTCACCACTATGTTGATCGCAGTAGGCAACGAAACGTCGGCAGAAGAAAATTTTAAAGATGGTCCGTGGCATTTTAGCTTGGAAGTTTTCTTTAATGTAAACACTGGCCGTGAAAGCCTACATATTATGATTACAAATGTAATTTCCTTGATTGCAGAGGACTTATTGAACTAAATTGGGGGAGGCAAATGGATCTCACCTTGCAAGACCACTTTCCGGCAATTCTGTACGTATAAATAAAAATACGTATATTTTGCGAAATGAGACTCAAAAACTAATTTGTCAACAAATATGTCTGTGTTATAATTTCGAAGGTACATTCATCTGAATGTGTTATAGCCTACTTTTTGTGGCATAGAAATTATAATTTGTAACGTCATACTCTGTGAACAGCGGAAAAATGGTAAGTAAGAAAACTTTTTCTTTTCAACATTTTGCTATGATTGTCAGCTAGGTCTGAAATTATGTTTCACGCTAGTACTCTCATTCTCATAAAGTGTATGAATAAGTACTCGTCGCATTATGTGTCAAGTTTTTGTAAAACCTATTGTTTATGACTTTATATATCCTGAACCACTTGTATGTGATTCTTACCGATACAGCAATCGTTATCTCACGGTATAGAATATGTGTACCAAATTTCGTTCAAATCGCCCTAGTGGTTTAGGAGGAAATGTGCAACATTGATGCGTGATGCGGTTTTTCGTGCATGTCGTATTATTTGGGTTTTTTCCCCTAGTAATTTATATTTAACATATGACCAAAATCTTCAGTCAAATTTCGAAAAGAGTTTTGTTTTGAAAAGTATAGTAGGCATCTTGCACTGGAGTCCTCGCTAAATTACGAGATTTTGTGTAGGATCGCCAAACCTGGGGATTTTGTTTTGTAGTATTACATTAAAAAATTTCATTTGATAAATAATTTATTCACGATGCTTATAGCTGACCACAGCTTTCTCTGGCAGTTAATTACGTTCGTCTTATATTTTTTATGTTCATCTGTCTTTTACGAGCTGCCCAGAACGCGGTTGTGAACTTGGTATTTCATCTTTCTTACCTCATTGAGAACAGTCGCACGTCAGGGACTAATCCATTATTAATTGTAAGTGCGTATGAGATCGTTTTTCTTACGAAGTATGATGAAAATATATTTAGTTACGTATAAATCTTTTACTTATTTCAAATGACCCACCTTTAATAATTCATGAAGTGTTTCTATTTTTCCAGCAGTAATCTTGATTATGTAATATGATTCTTGGACCCATTGTTGGACTTGTATCTATAATTTACTAGATGTACTTCGAGATCTCTTTACTTGTAATTTTCATGAATGTGACTTTCTAGTAATGCCTGCAAAGAAATCTTCGGAATTAAACGAAATCCGATCGATTTAAGGAGCCTTTTGTCACGAAAGTTAACTTAACATTTTTTTTTAAACGGTCATTCAGTTAGTACAATCTGCTCCAAGCCAACCATGCACCATTTTACACAATGCAGCAAGAGTTTTTACAGCTTCATCTGCTACATCCCGTCAACATAATTATCATGGTAAGAAAGGTCATCGCGGAATCTGCTAGTTTCTTTGTGTAATACTGTGCTCAGGTGTTGCTTTCATTCGAAATTACTACTGCCGCTAAACTTTAAAGTCAGGTTCCGCTTCCTTTTTTGATTCTTCTAGTTATAAAGTTACCTAAATATGTCAGATCCACCAAATTATTTTCTTGTATTATTGTACCGTTAGTGAACTTTAATAGCGGCTACGAACAGTAACTACTACTCCAACACCTGATCGGAAGAAAGAAAACGCAATATTACAGTTTTCTTTAAATTTACCAAGCCTTTTCCGTTGTTTTTACAACAGTGTCCTGACCTGTTTTGTGTACCAAGGGGGGATCACCTCCTCTTTTTATTAATTATTTGGTATGAAACTGTCAATTGCTGTCGATACCACTTCTTTGAATTGGAGCCAGCCGGCCGTGGTGGCCGAGCGTTTTGCGGCGCGTCAGCCACAGTCCCCCCTCGGGCATGGATATTTGTGCCGTCCTTAGTCTTAGCTAGTTCATAAGTAGTTAAGTCCCATAACCTCTACAAACATTTAAACATTTGAATTGGTCTGATCTACACTTACGTTTAGTGTTTGGAATGAGTGGAAAGTGTCTTTCAAGAAACAATGTATTGTTTTTCTATCTGCTTTCCTGAACAAATATACTTTTCGACTATTTTTGGTAACTTTGGAAGTTTCGAAATTCAATCTCGCTACGACAGCTCTTTGTTCACTGATACTTGTACCTGTTTTGATGCTCTTTATGAGGTCAGGATTATTTGTTGCTAAGAGATCCAGTGTGATTTGACATCAATTTACAATTCTAGTTGGCTCATGAACTAATTGTTCGAAGTAATTTTCGGAGAATATGTTGAGTGAAATTTCGCACGATGTTTTATGCGTACCTCCTGATTTGAAAATATAATTTCGCCAACATACCGAGGGTAAATTAAAATCACCGCATACTATTATTGTGTGAGTCGGGTCGTGTTTGTAATTTGACACAGGTTTTCTTTGAACATTTCTGCTATTGTATTGTCAGAGTCGGGAGGACTGTAAAAGGAACCAATTATTAACTTTTTACAATTTTCGAGTACAACCTCTACCCATAATAACTCACAGGGACTATCAACTTCACTACATTATAGACTACTTTTGATGGCGACAAACATGCCTCCACCTATTTTGTTTAATCTATCCTTTCTGAACACAGTTAGATGTCTACCCTAACAACTACTTTACGATTGTCGGGAGTTTATTTGCAGTGGACGTGACTTACGTCTTGTAGTTTAGTATTTTTAGATGTTGGGTGGTTGCATAAGGTAATGCGGTTTGTGCGGAAAAAAGCAATTACCTTCGTTAGCTATAGAAAACTTTCGGTTAGTGATTTTTTAAAAAGTATGATGTTCGAATGTTACTGTCAGTTTTTGTCTATGAGTACGAAGACGAGCTGAACACCTTGTCACCTAAAACAATGGTTGAGTAGGGATGCTGCTTGGAAAGTCATTAGTAGCTATGCGTATGACTTTCCAAAAACAGCGTCGTAGCGCTTCACTAACTGAATAATCAAAGACAACCGCCGTCAACTAATAATGAAGGCAATACTGCAAAAAATGTAACTTCTTATTTTTTCGTAGAAGCCATTATTAAGAACCTTTTAAAAAATACAGAAAATTACGAATAAACAAAAATACGAACATATTTCGTAAAAACTACCGTTAGGTATTAGAATTAAACAAGTATTCGAACACAAAAGAAAAAAAAAAACTACCACGGCGGTATTCGAACCACCGACCCTATGATGGTAGAGACAGAAAGCTGCCACCTAATCTACACCGACAGATGCTTTAATTGTTCTAATTATTGGTACTTAAAAATACTCGCAGAAACTTCAAAGTCGATTTTATAGATATTTTTTGAGAATTGCGTCGAATGACTTTGGTTGACTGTTATTTGAGATTTGAAATTCCCGTGTCATAAATACGAAAAAATTCTAATATTTGATACCCATGTGGTCTCCTTGACAGTAGGATAGGACGCCTTGCAGTCGAGAAACAGCTTCCTAAACGCCGCTGTGTTTACTTTTGACCTAGGCGTACACTTTTTTTCCATATCTGTTTAATTCAGAGGACTCAAAAGGAGCAGATGGTAGCCTCGATAATTGTGACCCGGGTATGTTAGGAGTGTGTGCAATCGTGCAGTGTATGTAATGGAATGTCGGTAGTAGTAGTAGATTTGTACTGTAATCAAAAACGTGTAGATATGTAATTATTCTCCTAGAGAAGGCTTCACGCTTTCTCTGAAATTCCTACAAATAAATCCGAAGAACTTCTGCGCGAACAGGCTCTGAAACGGCAGGTCAGCGGTTGGAGTCTTAAACAGTGTGAGGGTTGAAGATCTATGCATGTGGTTGGTGTCTGGATGATGATGATGATGATGATGAAGAAGAAGAATTGATCACCACATTGTTTTGAGAGTGTATATAGCATAGAAAGTGTAATCAGTTCATTAATGTATTAGAATCTCAGCTGCTGTGTGAGTAGTAGCGCTGTAAACAACAAAAGGGATAGAAAGTTTTTCCAATTCAGAAAGTTTGCATCAAGAGGAGCTCTCTTATGAATCGAAAGGTTGTGTGGATGGATTGGGATAGGCGGTTTAGTCTTTTGTACTGCATTGTCACAGATGTTTTGTGGGGATGTAATCATTGATAGATAGGTTATTGCATCGAAAATGTTTGCAATTTGTTAACGTATTAGAAACTTCGATGCTATGGGTCTTGAGGTTTCTTTTTCTTTCTTTTTTTTTTCTTTTTTAAGGTATCTGTGCTCTCAGCAGCTACTTCCATTTGCGATTAGAAATAATCGTATTCTCTCTTGAAGATTCAATATCTAGATTTATTTATTAACGATGGGTCTCAGTTTAAAAAAAAAAGGTATCTGTGCATTCAGCGAACACTATCATAACTGAGGGAGTGATTTCTCTAGGACGTAGAGGAATACCACAAGAGTTTCTGCTGCTAATGGAGGGTTCTCTGTGGGTATTATATTGCCTTATACCTGGAGGCTGAGAATAGATCCATTAGTGCACCAGTAAGAGGAATTCTGATTGCTAGCTGTAAACATTCAGACAGCTATGTGCATGTGTTCAGTTTTAGGACATCCTCTTAATTAATTTTCGTGGAGAATACGTCTAACATTTGAATCTCACTGTGCTTGGCAGTTGCTAGCAGTCGTAATAGTTCTGCGACAATTGCTTGTACATTGAGAGCTCGATTTAGTTGTTTCAACATGAGGTTTGATGAATTTATCACAAGTGGCTCATCAATGCCCTGGTACACACAAATTTAGCTCATAGGTGAACCATTTTTACACCTCATTGAATATTATTATTAGCCGAATACAACCAGCATTAGAACGGGACTTACGTTTTCTCTGTTGGTTGGGTGATTTGGGAGGTCCTGGCCGCAGCTACCTGTAGAGCAGGTGCGTTGGCCCAGAGAACTGGTGTGCTACTGCATTGATAATAGGGGGAAAAATATATTCAAGAGGCAATGTAGTGATTTTATTTTCAATGTGCCTCCCTATACTGCACCCATATATTACTACACTACCGGTTGCATTGAAATAATTTGTTCCAGGCATTGATGCATGTGAGAACTCAGAGAGGGGGAAAAAAAAAAAAACCTATCAGCGTCTAACTAAAAATGTTTAAATATGTAACAGTGTTTATTGGTTGGGCGGTCAGATTGTTAATATATCTTCTACATGTACATCTACATAGATAATTTGCAAATCACATTTAAGTGCCTGGCAGAGAGTTCATTAATCACTTTCATAACTTTTCTCTACCGATCCATTCACTAATATTCCGCGGGAAGAAAGAACACCTATATCGTTCCGTTTTCGGTCTGATTTCTCCTATTTTATTGGGATGGTCATGTCTCCCTATGTAGGTGGGTGTTAGCAAAATATTCTCACATTCAGAAGTAAAAATCTGTGATTGAAATTTCGCTTATAGATCTCGCCGCAACGAATAACGTCGTTATGAATTCCACTTCAAATCGTGCAACATTTCCGTGACGCTCCTCCCCCCTCCCCCCGTAAAGTGATAAAACAAAAAACAAAACGGGCTGCCATTCTCTGAACGTTGTCAATGTTAGCCGTCAGACCCACCTGCTGAGGGTCCCACACTGGGCAACAGTACTCCAGGAGAGGACGCACAAGTGTGATGTAGGCAGTCTCTTTGGTGAAGCTGTTGCGTTCTGCCAATAAAACGTAATCTTTGGTTCACCATCCCCACAATAGAATTTTTTTTGTGTTATCTCCAGTCTAAATTGGTCGTAATTGTTACTCCTAGGTATTTGGTAGAATTTACGACCTTAAGATTTGACTGATTTATCGTGTAATTGAAGTTCAGTGGATTTCTTTTAGTGGTTATGTGTATTACTTCACACTTTTATTTGTTTAGTGTTAATTGCCAATTTTCGCACCATCTAGAAATTTTGTCTAAATCGCTTTTCAGTTGCTTTTGATCCTCTGTTCACTAACTGATAGACGACACCATCATCCGCGAACAGTCTAAGGGAGCTATTCAGATAGTCTCCTAAATCGTTTATAAACACAAGGAAGAGTAGGGGAACGCCAGATATAACTTCTGTTTAACTCGATGACTTACCGTCAATTACTACGAACTGTGTCTAATTGTTGCTGTATTGATTTCTACCGGTAACAGGAGTGGTGAGGGGAGGGAGAGGGACACACGAGGTGTAAGCAACAACAACAGCTTCGTACTGTAGTAACTGACCATGTATGTTCACCAGCAACACTAGTTTATTTTCACAGAGCGTCACAGTGATGGAGCTGAGGCTCCGCACTACACAAGTCTAAATGCGCAAGTCACAGTTTACTACAGGGGTTACGCTGAAGTACAGTTTACAAGTCTGTAGCGTGGATTTACGAAGAAGGTCCGTAGGTACACTCCGGTATTCGTCAGTCCACACTCCGTCCAAGGCGGCAAACAACTTCGGCGGTGACAGTCGCTGCACCGGCTTATCTTTTGTGTTGTGGCTGTGTGCTTGCGCCGTAACGGCCAATCAGGACGCGGTGTAAGGATATTTTGAGGTACGGCGCCCCCTGCAAGAAGTAGCTCGGTGTAGATATCGATAGTCGCCATACCTCTCTGGTTTACATGCCATCTTTGACTTGCCCCTGGATTTAGGTAACCGTAAGCTGGTTAGTTCCGGTGTTGGTGTGGTTGCGGTGCTGGCAGGTGTAGCCGGTGCTGCAGGCTGCCGCCGCAACACCTCCCCCCCCCCCCGCCCTATGGGAGAAACGGCGAGCGAGAGGATGGACGTCGTCGACGGCCGCGATGTAGCTCGGCTCCAGAGAACGTTCATCGCCTTCCATCTCCCGAGTCAGTCAGCGGCCATGGACTTTGGGATACGGCTGCGCACCCCAGAGCCGCTGTGATTCGCGATCAGATGTTGAGGCAAGAGGCATGGGCTCATCTTCATCCTGAGCCGGAAGCGGTGTGATCGGTGGTGGAGGAGAGGTCTCCCAAAAGCGCTGAGAGGGGAAGAGAAGCACTAGGAGAGGGAGTAATGGCTCGGCCCGTGGTGTCAATGAATCTGCATAGTGGGAATGGTGTTGGTTCCGATGTCATATAGCCTGTCGGTAGCCAATGCCGACAATGTACAGCATCCGCCTCTGGTGATGCATTATGGTCCCTGGTACTCATCATTGTTCTGGACTGAAATCATGCGCCCAGACGGGGTCACCTGGATGGTGTTTGGTAGGCCCAGATGGAAGGATGAGTCTGGGCACAGGAAGCAGGAGATTCAAGATGAAGAGCGGTTGGCAGCCATGCAGCAGCTCGGCCGGGCTTTTATCGCCAATGTGTGTGGCATGATAAGTTGAGAGGAATAAGTTCAAGGCTTCATCAGTGGTAAGGTCTTCAGCATACTTCGACATTTGTTGCTTGAAGGTACGCACCAATCTCTCGGCCTCCCCGTTTGACTGAGGGTGGAATGGCGGGGTGAGGACGTGATGGATGCCATTCTGTTGACAGAATGCTTAAAATTCATTACTCCTGAATTGAGGTCCGTTATCAGACACTAACGTGATGGGGAGTCCTTCAATGGCAAAGATCTTAGAGAGTGCAGAGATGGTGGTGGATGCTGTGATGGAAGAGCATCGTGCGATGTAAGGAAAATGGGAAAAGGCATCAATTACAAGGAGCCATTGTGCGTCAAGGACCCGGCGAAATATATGTGGACCTGTTCCCAAGAAAGGGTTGCCGCAGGCCATGGCTGGAATGTTTGGCGTGGCTTGGCTTGGTTTGCAGCACACTCTCGGCAGCCCCTGACAAGACGTTCTATATCTGCCCCCATTCTGAGCCAAAAAACATGGCGGCGTGCGACTAATCCCCCAATAGCCCTGATGTACGATGCAGGATATATTTTCTCAGAGACGTGGGTACGACCACCTGTGGTTGGCTTTGAGGGTCGCTCTGGAGGAGAAGTCCCTGTACTGTGGCCAATTTGTGGCGAACAGAAAAGAAATATCGAAGCTCCGGGATCCTTTGGGTGGGGCACTCATAGACCATCCTTTAAGGATGTATTGTCATACCTGAGAGAGAATAGGGTCGGCGGTGGTAGCTTCGTCAACGTGGTTGGCAGTGACAGGATGAGATTGTAAGGCCGACTCGATGTCATCGTCGATTTGGAAAATGAAGGAGTCTGAAGTATCAAAGGTGTGTTCTGGGCCGAGAGGAAGGCGGGAGAGTGCATCAGTGTTAGCAAGCCTGTGTGTAGTCCGGAAAAAGATTTGGAAATGAAACCTGAACAGAAAAAGAGCCCTTCGCTGAAGATGATGCGAGACTTTTGTTGGTGAAAAAAGGCTTTGAAGTTGTTTATGGTCAGTAATGAGTGTGAAAGAGACGCCATAGAGATAGGGTTGGAACTTTGTGCAGGTGAAGACGATAGCTAGTAGCTTTTTTACATTTTGAGAATATTTCATCTGGGCCAGGGACCGGGTCTTGGAAAGAAAAGCTATGGGCCGTTCATCCCCAGAAGGCAGACGGTGGGACAGGACCGCCCCAATCCCGGCATCCGATGCATCAGTGGCCAATATGAGTGGAAGGGTTGGTGTATAAGCCATAAGGCACACTGCGGAGTCCAGAAGAATGAGGCCCCTTTACGGCACAAAGCATAAAGGGGTTTTGCAATGGATGCAGCACTGAGGTTTTGCAATGGATGGAATGAACTTGTGGTAGTATGCAATTTTTCCCAAAAACGACTATAGTTGGGTGACATCTGTAGGCCGGGCAATTGTCGGATTGCAGAGATGTGAGGAGGCAGAGGATGGAACCCCTCCTTAGAAAAGACATGGCCAAGAAAAGTAATGGATTCCTGAAAAAAATCACATTTATTCAACCTAGCTTAAATCTGCCGCCTGTAAACACTGGAACAAGAGGCGGAGGTTGGAGGTCTGTTCCTCGGCGGTGGCACCAGTAAGGACAATGTCATCAAGATAATTTATACACTGAGGAACATGTTGGAGGACCTGTTCCAGGAATCGCTGGAAAATAGCGGGAACACTGGCTATCCCAAACATGAGACTATTGACTTTGTAGAGACGAAAGGGAGTGTTGAGTGTCAGGATTTCAGTTGTGGGCGAGTCAACTGGGATTTGTAAATAGGCTACAGTCAGATCGATTTTTGAAAGTACCGATCAGTCACCAACTTCTGGAAGAGATCGTCTGGACGAGGAAGGGGATAATCATCGACATAAATATTGGAGTTTACTGTATCCTTGTAGTCCCCACATATGTGGAGGCTTCCAGAGGGCTTCGTGATTACCACCAGTGAGGTGGCCCATTGGCTGCGACGTGTAGGCTCAATGACGCCGTCGGTGGTGAGAGGGTCCTGTTTGGCGTTGAGCTGATCATTGATGGCGACCGGGACCAGACGTGCACGACGATAACGAGGCCCGGTTGATGGTTTATGCTGGACTGATGCCTGAAACTCAGTAGCACGTCCGACACCTGGTGAAAAAATATCAGTGAATTCCGAGCACAAGTGATCAATTTCCGTGAATGGGACCTGATCAGATACCAGATTAATGTTATCCTCTATTGTGAAACAAAAAGTTGAAAATGCATCCAAAACAAATAAATTTTCAGTGGAACCATCATTGGTAACATAAAAAGTAACCCTGTGTTGCACCAACTTATATTTGACAGGGACTGTGATCTGACCAAGCACTCCAATGGACTGATTCTTGTATGTTACTAATCTGCAGGAGGTGAGTGTGAGGGTGGGTTTGCCCACCTGCAGTTATGTGTCTAAGTTCAGAAGAGACATGGCTGCTCCTGTGTCAATTTGTAACTGCACTAGTTTATTGATAGAGAGTGAAATCTCGAGCTTACTGACCTCTGTCTGCGGTGTTTCAATTTGGTTGACGTCCATGGGCATTTGATACGACCTGTTAAATGTCCGGGATGGCTGGTTCTTTTGTGCACGGCAGACAGTGCTGAGGTGTCCCATCTTTCCACAGGCATCGCAGGAAGACCATCGGTCAGGACAGTCATCACGATGATGGGCCGTGTAGCACTGCGGGCAGGACGGCAGCAGAAGCGGCGGTCTGGTCCACCGGCGCTGTGTAGCGTTGTTTTTTTGAGTTCCGCCGCGAAATGCCTTGGTCCGGGGCGACGGGCGCGGTCGCGTACTGGGCTGCGGTCTGCGGCTGGCTGGGGCGGGCCTTCGGCGGGATGTCGGCGGAGGCGTCCGGCCGCTGGTCGACCGGGAGTCCGGCGGCGGCGAGCTCGGCCCGGGACTCAAGTCGGCGATCGGCTGCATTGGAAATTTCGCAATTGGAAGCACACTGAATGACTCGTTCCAAAGAAGGATCTTCAAGTTTGAGGGCGTCGTGTCAAAAACCGGCGTCTGGCGCTGCCTGAATTAGGTAGTCTCGCACCATATCGTCTACATATGATTTTTGGGAACCCTTGGTTATGAACTGACATCGGCGGCTGAGGCCTTGGAGCTCAGCAGCCCATTGTCTGTATGTTTGACCAGGTTTCTTTCTGTTATGAAAAAATTCCACACGGGTTGCTAACACATGGTGTCGACGACGGAAGCAGGCGGACAACAGAATGCTGATGTCGGAAAACAAAGTTTCTGGAGGCGCAGGTTGGAGTTTTGTTAGTAAGTCATAGAAGCGAGATTGATTCCAAGCTAAGAAAAAAAATGTTCAAATGTTTGTTAAGCTTATGGGACTTAACTACGGGGTCATCAGTCCCTAAACTTACAAACTACTTATCTACTACCTTATACTAAGGACGGCACAAATATCCATGCCCGAGGGGGGATTCGAACCCCCGACCGTAGTGACCGTGTAGACCGTGACTGACGCGCCTCAGTCTCCTCGGCCACCGCGGCCGGCCCAAGCTAAGAAGGAGGAGCTCGGCTGCTTCTGTCGTGACCCAACTTACCTCAAAATCTTTTAGGTCAACCAGTCCTCTTCATTCTTATTAAAGGCTGGGAACGGCGGTGGCGGGGATGGTTTGGCGGCCAAAAGCGTCTGGAGGAGCCGTTCCTGCTGTGCGGCTTGCTGTTCCAACACTGTCCGAAGGAAGTGCTGTAGACGTTCCTCTTGTTTCTGTAGGATACTGGAGATTAGCTGCCGGCCGCGGTGGCCGAGGGGACTGAGGCGCTCCAGTCACGGTCTGCACGGCCACTACGGTCGGGGGTTCGAATCCCCCCTCGGGCATGGATATTTGTGCCGTCCTAGTTCTTAAGCTTGTAAGTTTAGGGACTGATGACCCCGTAGTCGAGTCCCATAAGCTTAACAAACATTTGAATTTTGAGATTAGCTGAGACACGCCGACCTGTTGTCCCATGTGTGGAGTGGTCATAATTTTGTTTTTTTGTGCACACTTAAAGTTCACCCGATCCTCGTCGCCACTGTGTAGTAACTGACTATGTACGTTCATCAGCAACACTAGTTTATTTTCATAGAGCGTCACAGTGATGGAGCTGAGGCTCTGCACAGAACAATTCTAATTGCGCAAGTCACAGTTTACAAGTCCGTTGCGTGGATTCCCGAAGAAGGTTCGTAGGTACACTCCGGTATTCGTCAGTCCGCTCTCCATCCAAGGCAGCAAACAACTTCGGCGGTGACGGTCGCTGCGCCGGCTTCCGTGTTGCGGCTGTGTGATTGCGGTGCAACGGCCAATCAGGACGCGGCGTAAGGATATTTTGAGGTACGGCGCCCCCTGCAAGAAGTAGCTCGGTGTAGATATCGATAGTCGCCGTACCTCTCTGGTTTATTTGCCATCTTTGAGTTGTCCCTGGACTTAGCCAACCATGAACTGGTTAGCTCCGTTGTTGGTGTAGTTGCGGCGCTGGCAGGCCTAGCTGGTGCTGTAGGCTGCCGCCGCAACAGGTACAGTCAGGACAGTTTGTGACTGGCGAGGGTTTCTTCAGCGTACTGGCGCTATGGGATCTTTTGACAGAGGGAGACACACAATACAGCTCTCTCTCATGGAACAAACTAGAACTTTCGACAGTCATAAGATTGTCAACAAATGTAGCACTACAAATGAATTTTTTCATGCTCCATCTATATGTGTGAAATTGGCGAATATTGTTTAAACAATCAGCCTTGGATGTTTATACAGTACCTGTGACTGTACTGTCGCAATCCATGTGTGTTTGGAAAGTTAATACTTTTTCTGATGCGAAATTCCTGCCACCGGGTTGTGGTTGAGGATGGTGGACCCCCAAGTAAGGGCTGGATGTCAGCTTTCAATTGTCCTTAAGTGGGGTCGGAGTCTTAAGGGTAATATATTGTATTTGGGATATGGTGAGATTAACTGCAATTTCATGTTTGCTGTCAATCACTTAGGGCAGCATCCTTTGTTGGGGGATGAGCAGCACTCTTCAGGAAAGGGGGGCTGGGGTAGGGATGAGTTTTTGAAAGGCCGCCATGTAAATGACGTGATAAAGGGAGAGTTTGGCAGGGTCAGTGACAGAGCTTCACTCAGGAGCAGCGTTACATGTAAGGGAAGGGAAGATGGGTTGTTGTCTGGGTTATTGGAATTAATTTTTGTTTTACTAAGTAAACGTGTATTATGTGTAATGGTGATTGTGTAACGTAACTGACCTGATCTTAATCTCGTTGTTAGCTACGTTTAAACTCGTTAATAAAATGTCAAGTGAATGTCATTACATTTTGATTAATTTACAAACCAATTAGTGTAATTAACAAAGCTATGGCCTGATCTGACAACTTTACAAAAGATTTCACTCACCTTTAACTTGATTACAATCTCCTTTCGGAACGTGCACACTCCAGATAGCTGAAAATAAATCTACCGCATATGTGGAATGCATATTTTGTAATTTGCACGCGTATGATAGCAATAATTTTGAATAATTACCTTTTCTTTGATAATTTAGGCGGGTACAAACCAACCACTAATCTTAATATTTTATAAATAGTTCTTCTTTTGGTAAATTAGTGCAATCGTTTTTTTTACGAAAGACAATCTGGTATTCCTTGATATTTGGTACATTAAAAATTATTGTACATTTGATTTCATTCTTTCAAATTTGCCGCTAAGCCACTCATGTTTTCGGCTTTCCCTTGACTGGCCACGATGTTTTTACTATTACAGTAATATCTACATGTTTACCTGCCTGAAGAGTTTGTGATTCGCCTGTCAAATATTTTTACTTAAAGAGATAAATAGTGATTCCGTTTTAAGTCTTAATTTACCACCCTCTTTCAACCCTATGTTTTTGGTATTGTTCTCAATGTAATTAAAAATTTGGGTCGAGCTGGTATAATACTGATGGTTTCAAGTTAGGCCATTTTGTCTTCAGCTTATTGGACCGCTTGCTTAATCAGTTATACAGGCCGTTGAATGTTCTCCTGACTATTGTATTTTACATACTGTAAAGACCTTTGTGCCTTCTTGTTGTTCAATTGTTATTTTAAGATTTAAGGGCTTACCTTATGTTGTTTATGCTTCATTTTAAGTGCGTAGTCTCCTACAGAAAAATTGTTTGGAAATGTTCACAGATTATTTGTATTTTATTCTTGTTTAAAGGTGGTCTGCTTGCCTTATTATAACCTGTACCTTAATAACAGTGTAAACTAATCTGTTCAGATACGCCGTTAAGTATCTGGTTTTCGACTTTCCTTTTTAATTGACCATTTGCTTTCTGTAACTGTTCCATCAATACTAAAGAAATTAGGTGCTTAAGCCATTGCGAGAGTGAAGGTCGGGGTGAGAGTTTAAAAAAGGGAAAGTTTAATTTTTAAAACTCACAACCACCAACTGCGAACCAAATTCCTAAACATGCAAAAACACTGGAACTGTGATTGCGACTGTTTGACTCGTTTTCTAGGGGATGATATCACACGTTCGCAGCTTTCCTTCCCTGCATATGATTAACAAAACAATTCATAATAAAGTCAAGTTTATGAGAGAAAAGGGTGTACTAACTACTATTTTTGAAAACACGTAAAAGTTCACTTGATGTTGTTTATTTCACAATATTAGAACCCTGTGACTGATACGTCTGTACGTCGACACATTTATCAAATAAAGTTATAGCTCGTGAGCCCCCAGACAAAATGAATATTTGTCGCAAATTGTTTTCACACCATGTGGCTGCCTCAAACACCGTTCATGTTCATGCCTATGCGACGACACGTGTTACATTAACAAATCACAGTCACTTTAATTCAATGCGATGCACACCTTGTTCCACCGGCTAAATATCACAGACACACAGTAGCACTCGATTCAACTTGGTGCAGTCTACGACGAGCAACCACACGTGGCGATTGCCACACACCAAAAATCTAAAGTCTCCACCTCGAGATACACATGCCGACCGATGCAGAGCGACGCCGCCCGGCCAGCTACCCCACGTGCTTCCGACTCGTCACTTCCTGCCCTCGCGCGTGGGTGCCAAAAGCTCAACTGCCGGGGTTTTTTCCCCTACGTCATCAACTTCCCCATGTGAGCTGTTCTAACCGATTTGCCAACGTACAGCGCTCAGCCAATACATTTCCAAAACTTTACTTAAAATCAAAATAATTACACTACACATTAAACAAATTTCTTCTTGGGTTTTTATATTGATATAAACATCCTTTGTACTGTTTATCATAAACGTGCAATTTCTTATATCACAGCTAAGTGATTTAACTGAATACTTCAAGATAAAATACACAAGATTAATTGAAAATAAAATGAGAAATAGTTCATATATTATTTTTATAAACAAACATTGCCATGCTAGTTGTGTAACTGTCTTGTATTCATTGGTAATTTATTACTTTTTATTGTCAATTAAACATATTATGCCAGATGTGACTATATCAGCTAATGTATTGTTTATTTATCAACAGGCTATTTTGTAATGAGGGCCTTAAAGGTTCCTAACTGCATCGTATTACTTCAAATGCAAGTAGTAGTAGAATATTTTATTTCACGCTGTGCACTGCACTCCACCTGGCACTCGCCATTGTCCCTCTCTCCCCTCACCGGAAACGAAACTGGAAATCCTAAGCTGGAACAAGCCACCAACGTCGGCCTGCTCGCTGGCCTCCCGTCAGCTACAAGCACACAGCAAATCTCAACGTGGAGAATTTCTACCTTTGGCCTAACTATAAATGTTGTCACCCAACTGCGTACATACATTGCTACCATAATTAATAAGATTAAAATTGTGTAACATTTAGTACATTGGCATGGTCAATGTTTGCAGTGAACTTCATACTGTTTAATTATCAAATGCTATTAATTACCAGTATTTCTATTGGGCGGTAATCTTACAATACCCCCACTTGCGGCATCAAACCATGTGCAGGATGGCGCAAGTAGCACCCAAATTAATACATTCAAATGAGCAAAATTTAAAATTACAAAAGTATTGAATCAGATTGACTCAAATACTATACCAGTTATGACCTCAACTAATGCAGAAATAAAATAAATAAATAAATAACTAAATAAAAATAAACAGGGCAGTGAGAAAATTTCCCAAAATTTGTACCATTAAGACCACTTATAGTGTGTGCATATTTTTAAGAAAAGAATCCTTATAACAAATTAGATCCATGAAATTTAAGTGTGTCTGTTGTTTATATACAGAATTGGCACCAAATTTATAATGGTATTAACCTTTAGTCTTTAGAGGACCTTGTCCTACATGGAAAAACTAGAATTATCACTATAAAAACTTTTGACGGTGTACACTCCACTTGTTTAAAGGAATTCTCTCACCACTTTGACACTGAGAACCCCAGAGTCATAGTTGCAGCAACTCTGGTCCATGGTGTATGGTCCTATGTCTCCGTCATTTCAACCAACATGCTGTTGCAGCTTAGATTCATGGCACTGGATCAAGCGTTCTTGTTCACACACGTCAGATGCACCCTACATGGAACAGGAAGAGCAGAAGGCACTCATGAGTCAATATAGACAAAAGTTTGTCTGGACACCAGGATTCGGTTGGATTAGTATCCCACCCCTCTGCCATCCAGACTTGGTGCAATTGAAACTAAGCATTGAGACATGTACAGTAACATGCAAATCAACAGAATTAAGAACTCAAAGTGGCTGGTGTTAGTCATTATCAGATCAACCTAAACCACCATGCCTGCACTTTCATCAGCCATAGCTTCAGATGAAACAGACAAGAGAATATGTGGCATACTTGGAGTATTATTCCATCAAATAAAATATCAACAACCTGCCTGTGTTAAAATATATCTTAAAGTTCAAATAATATTACCAAAAGAATGTTATCATAGACATTTTTCTCTTCTATCAACATGACACCCACGTTTATAAATATAAATCCTACCCCCTCCCACAAAAAAATTATTTTTGCTGGTGTGAGATTAAATTTGCATCCCTGTCATCAGCCTCATGTGCTTTCCACAAGTACTCCTCACAACTCACACCACATAGCCAGCCCTGCTCACATATACACACACATAAACAGTACACAACCACTTCCTCTATCCTAAAGGCACACATACATATTTACCTCATGTACCACTGTTGAACTGCAAATCTGATACAAACACATGTTTTAACACACACAACAAAAGAAAAACATTTACAAAGAACACTTGTAAACTTGACCCCAATGCTTAAATCTAAACACACAAGTAGATACCAACACAGACCACAAAATAAATATACACAAATTCTTAACCTACTATCTACAATGCATTGAATCTCATACTTCATGACAGTTACTTGTGTAAACATGCCATTAAATCTTTATCACTTATAAAATTTTTGAATTTCACCCTCTTCATGCATCCCTCCAGACTTAATTCTAGCACTTTATCCTTATATCCCAACTGAGCTTCATATTTGCACAGAAAATCACTTCCTAACACTAGATTTAAACATAGACCTTTCATCACCAATAAATCTTGAATAAACAGCTCCTCCTCAATGATTACTTCAAACTCTGAGTTCCCTGCATTTAACACCCCTATTTTTCTTGCAAAAGCATAATTTTCTTTTTCCCATGCCACTGGCTCTACTGCTTTTAAATGTTTGAGGAATTGGATCTAATCATATTGCCCATACTCATGTACTTCTTTATTAACCCAGCCTGACTTTAACCCATCAATATCCATTTCATGACACTGTTCATTATTATGAATCATAAAACTTGTATTTTCTCCTCATCATCACCTAACCCCTGGTGAACAACTCTCTGTCCCTCACTTATCTCATCATGATCTAGGGTACACATGCCTAATCCCCTCATGCTCATTGTCCCCAAACTCTTTCAACACATTGTAATAAGTCTGGTCCCTATTATATTGTTTCCCTACTCTGTCCAAGTAATCAAATTTGTGCAATAGCCAATCATCTGGTGCCCATTTCCTAACCCAGTTTATTTTCCCAATTAAATTTCTGGTTTGTGCATCTACACTGTCAACTTGGCCTTCATTTACAGTAGATCCATTGTCATTTATTGTCTCTGCTGGATCACATTTATTTACATTTAATTTAGAAAAACATTCACTCTCATTCATACATCCCACAACATCTATGCTGGCTAGAGTATCATCAATATTTACATTCATACTTTCACATTCAGTCAACACTTGTGTCTCTGACCTATCCAAAATTATGGCTAACCCAACACTGTTTTTATCCACTTAAATGTTGCTATCAAATAAACTTCCCACATCATACTCTCCTTTATTGTCCTTGTTTCTATCATTCCTCCTCCTGTTTGCATTTCTCTTGTCATGTTGCAAAAACCAATCCCCAAAAATTTCCTCACTACCTATAACAGCATCCATCTGACACATACTTTCCTCTCTTTTCTCCCTTTCCTTGTTTACTCTATTTATGTTTTCTTCCCTCTTTTCTTTATCCTTGCCCTTGTGAACTCCTACTTCGTCTTTCCTATCATCATCTCTGTCCATGTGACATAGTTTTTCCTCCCTTCTCTCCCCATCTCTATTCCTACTGTAATTATTGTTATTAGATCCCCTGTTATCCCATCTTCTGGTCCTATTATTAGAATAGTTCCTTGTCCCAAAACGGACCTCATTTGGAACAAATCTTAGTTTCCCTGATTCTATCTCTGATTTTCTCTCCTACTGTTATCCCCATTCCTATTTCCACCTTCCTGCCTTTGATTTCTCCAATCATTTTCCCATGTTTCACTCTGGCTTTTATTCAACCAGTTGTCTCCTCTGTTGTTGTTACCTCTCCAATTTTCATTTAAATTCCTCTCTCTATTGTGGTTTCCCTGGTTGTGAACCCCATTTCTACTGCCTCTATTTTCATTGTGGTTCACATACTGTGTTCCCCTGATCTGTCGTTCCATATCTAAACCCTGGTCTATCTTTTCTACAAATTCAATGAAATTCATAGCTGAATCTGTGGGACGGTGAATTAACTTCCAATGCAAATCTGCAGGTAACCTCCTACACAAAGTGGAAATTACTGCTAAAAGACTCAAAGGTGTATCTAAATGCACTAGTTTCTCAAGTTCCTCCTGACAAAATTCCTTCATGCTCTGTCTCCCTTTCACATAGTTTGGCCCATTCAAGAATTCATTTTGTATCTTAGCTTACTTGGCCTCCCCCCAATACTTATTTAAAAACAATTTTTCAAACGCCTCAAAAGTAACAAATTTATCAGCACACTGATTTGCCCAAGTTTGAGCAGAACAGTCAAGCATTCTCTTTGCTAACTTCACTTTACACTGATCTGACATACCAGGCACAAATTGGTCCTTGCATGCAGCCAAAAAATCTACTGGATGATAATTACCCACTCCTGAAAACTTTTTGCCATTAGGTGTCTGCACCATGGACCAATTAGTGTTTCCTGATGCAGTACCCAATTCTAGATTATTTAATCTAGTGTTCACCTTCTCAATCTCAGTATTGTTTACTGTCACTACTTGTTCTATCTTTTTCCTAAAGTTACATTCTGTATTCTCTAATTTTCCTGACAACAAAGTTTTTGTTTCCTCAATACCTGCCACCATCCTCTTGTCAACCTCAGCCATAGTGCCCTCATTCCTGTGATCACATATTTGTTTCACAGCATCTAACTTGCCTCCTACCTCAGTCTCAATAGCACCAATTCTGGCATGTATCTCCTTTTCCCTATTTTCAAACCGTTCTGTTAGACTTCCTATCTTTTTGTCAATGTCTGTGATTATTTCTGCCTTTAATGCAAACATTGAATTTTGTAGTGCCCCAATGTCTGCCTTAAAGTCTGCTTTCAATTCTGATTTTACAGTTTCTATTTCTGATCTAACAGTTCCTATTTCTGATCTTAAATTTGATTCTAAATATGAGTTTGAATGTTCTATTTTTGATTCCAAATTTGAGTTTGAATTTTCTATTTTTGATTCTAAATTTGATTCTAAATTTGAGCTAAAACTCGCTAACATGGCTGCAATCATCTCCGGTGTCAACAACATTCCCCCAGTATTTACCCTCTCTGGACTGTCTGGTATGCTACCCTCTGAATCTACGTCGCTTGGCGACTTTCTAAAAACCTGATCCATGATTTGTGCCACAAGAAAGCTTGATTAACACACAAGAATTTATAGCGCCAGCGCTTTACTTATCTTTTAATCCAGAAGTGGCTGCAACGAGCTGCGACGTCCCCAACGCTCGCTGCCGTCTGTTGTAGAAGCTGTGGCTGGAATATGTCCTCACTGCATCCCTTATCCTTTGTGGAATCGAAGCTGCTGGGCCCCGACGCTCCGTTGGCGCCTTGCGAAGTCCCCACGATCACTGCCGACCGTTGCAGAAAATGAAATTTGAGGGCGTGGATCCCTCGCGCCGCCGCTCACTGCTGCCGGGCCGATGCGCCGTCGATCGCCTGTTAAGGATGCCCGCGCCCAAACACTGCCAGTCACCAACCGTCGTTAAACGCGCGACGCGTTTACGTATCGTCCGATTATGCTAACTTTTTTGTTCACTATCACTGTCCTAAGTACACCCTACCTCTGTCCCGCTCTCTGCTGCCAGCCGTCACACACACTTGAAATGTCCGTCGCGTCCGCGCATTTGTTTGCAACTGTTCGTAACTGTTAACTGTCCTATACACACCCTAATCTCTCCGTCCGAGCAAGTCCAACGTGAACTTATCCCGTAACGAGCCTCCAAATGCGAGCGTGAAGGTCGGGGTGACAGTTTAAAAAAGGGAAAGTTTAATTTTTGAAACTCAACCACCAACTGCTAACCAAATTCCTAAACATGCAAAAACACTGGAACTATGATTGCGACTGTTTGACTCGTTTTCTAGGGGATGATATCACACGTTCGCAGCTTTCCTTCCCTGCATATGATTAACAAAACAAGTCATAATAAAGTCAAGTTTATGAGAGAAAAGGGTGTACTAACTACTGTTTTTGAAAACACGTAAAAGTTCTCTTGATGTTGTTTATTTCACAATATTAGAACCCTGTGACTGATACGTCTGTACGTCGACACATTTATCAAATAAAGTTATAGCTCGTGAGCCCCCAGACAAAATGAATATTTGTCGCAAATTGTTTTCACACCATGTGGCTGCCTCAAACACCGTTCATGTTCATGCCTATGCGACGACACGTGTTACATTAACAAATCACAGTCACTTTAATTAAATGCGATGCACACCTTGTTCCACCGGCTAAATATCACAGACCACAGTAGCACTCGATTCAACTTGGTGCAGTCTACGACGAGCAACCACACGTGGCGATTGCCACACACCAAAAATCTAAAGTCTCCACCTCGAGATACACATGCCGACCGATGCAGAGCGACGCCGCCCGGCCAGCTACCCCACGTGCTTCCGACTCGTCACTTCCTGCCCTCGCGCGTGGGTACCAAAAGCTCAACTGCCGGGTTTTTTTTCCCCTACGTCATCAACTTCCCCATGTGAGCTGTTCTAACCGATTTGCCAACATACAGCGCTCAGCCAATACATTTCCAAAACTTTACTTAAAATCAAAATAATTACACTACACATTAAACAAATTTCTTCTTGGGTTTTTATATTGATATAAACATCCTTTGTACTGTTTATCATAAACGTGCAATTTCTTATATCACAGCTAAGTGATTTAACTGAATACTTCACGATAAAATACACAAGATTAATTGAAAATAAAATGAGAAATAGTTAATACATTATTTTTATAAACAAACATTGCCATGCTAGTTGTGTAACTGTCTTGTATTCATTGGTAATTTATTACTTTTCATTGTCAATTAAACATATTATGCCAGATGTGACTATATCAGCTAATGTATTGTTTATTTATCAACAGGCTATTTTGTAATGAGGGCCTTAAAGGTTCCTAACTGCATCGTATTACTTCAAATGCAAGTAGTATTAGAATATTTTATTTCACGCTGTGCACTGCACTCCACCTGGCACTCGCAATTGTCCCTCTCTCCCCTCACCGGAAACGAAACTGGAAATCCTAAGCTGGAACAAGCCACCAACGTCGGCCTGCTCGCTGGCCTCCCGTCAGCTACAAGCACACAGCAAATCTCAACGTGGAGAATTTCTACCTTTGGCCTAACTATAAATGTTGTCACCCAACTGCGTACATACATTGCTACCATAATTAATAATATTAAAATTGTATAACATTTTGTGCATTGGCATGGTCAATGTTTGCAGTGAACTTCATACTGTGTAATTATCATATGCTATTAATTACCAGTATTTCTATTGGGCGGTAATCTTACACCATCTACATTGACAAATGTGTTTTCTCAATTTAAAATAAATCGTTCTTTGTGATCTTAAGTTAAAATCTATTCCTTGATGTCACATCCTCTTTCTCTTTCTCGAATTTGTCAAGGTAACCTGATAACAGTTGAATTTCGAAGTAGCAAGTGGTATAGCTCTTCCACAATTTGTCAGGTTAAACTAATAATAATATTTAAATTTCGAGGATTGTATGTCAGAACATGCCAAATAAGCCGATGTTGC
This sequence comes from Locusta migratoria, assembly GCA_026315105.1. NCBI lineage: Eukaryota > Metazoa > Arthropoda > Insecta > Orthoptera > Acrididae > Locusta > Locusta migratoria. Next base: position 436,608,883 of record CM048747.1, read on the forward strand.
CCTAAATGAATCTTCCAGAATCGTTGCAGGCTGTTTGAAGCTAAAGCTTGTAAATAAAATTTATGATCTGCTCGCGATTGACCCTCCAGCAGTCCGACTAGAATATGAAACCTACAAAGAGAGATGAAACAGCATAGTCTCCAGATGTCACCCATACTGTGGAATGAAGCGAGCAGCGCGGAGGCTTAAATCTAGGAAATCTTTATCACATCAAAACCAGGTTGACTGCAGAACGTTGGAAGGATGTGTTAGAACACCTGTGGATGAAACCCTCAGAAGCCTTAGCTACTGGACACAACTAAATCTGGACAGTGTAGAAGTCTTTGAACTGTCTGCTTAGTGACAGAGCAAGGTCAAAAGGAAACATGAACACATTGGATTATGAGCATTTAATAACATATCGAGTTAATACGACATCGCTACGGTGGAATGGGCGAACGTTCTAAGGCACCTTGCTGCAGAGCGCGCGTTGCTTGCAGTCGGACGTTCGAGTCCTTCCTCGGAAATGGATGTATGTGTTGTCCTTAGCATGAGTTAGATTAAGTTAGTTTAAGTAGTTTGTAAGCCTAGGGAATGATAACCACAGCTGTTAAATACCTCAGTTTTAGAATCATTTGAACAGTTGAATACTTCATCTGCTAGGTCCAATCTGCCACAAAGTTTAAACCACAGTGAAAACCCGGTGATTATATGCGTAAATGTGTCCCGCACTGTCTGTATAAGGCCCATAGAGCCCTTCACGTCGTTGGTTCCAGTCCTGATCGCACAATGAGCACTTAAATAACCAAGAACAAGAATGTCTCCCTCCACGCGTGAATGCGGACGGGTTACGCCTGATAGACCTGCAACCCACATAACATGACTGCCATGAGGGACAGCGCAATGTGGTAGTGCTGTAGAACTGTGAAGCAGTTCATGATATCGGCGCTCAATGACGAAGGAAACCAACGACGGAAGCGAGTTTCACCCGACGGTCTTGTTTAGTTAGTGTATCAGGTTATCGAGAAAAACCGGCTGTGAAGGAAAATTCCGAATAAGCGAAGATAATATCAGGCATTGTTTTTTGCGTGTTTTCCCTGCACTGATGAAGCAAATTTAAACTGTTTTCCGACACGCCGGAAGTCCGAAGAAGGTAGTGGTTACAAAACACGTATGAAAACACGTCACTGTCAATGGGAATTTAAAAGAAGTGGCTGTAGCATTTCGGTTATGGTTATGGGCTGCCACAGTACAATAATGAAAAATGTTTATTGAGTGAAAGCCAGTCCCAATGATCAGGGATCACTGATCGACTTAACATAGATTAAAATATTAATAGAACTTTTATGACTCTTGCTGTTGCAGGGCATCAAAAATATTCAACGGTGACAGATGAGAATTTGTGCCAGACGAGGAATCGAATTAGGATTCCCCACTAGGCCTACTATTGCAGAGTGCCGCGTCATTTTTCCGCTCCTGTCCTTTATAGGCTTCTTGAGCCCATATGGGATTGAGATTAGGTGACTGTAGAGGCCACGGAAGGAAATGAATAAAATCCACCTTGCTTTGAAAGAAACACTGAATCATAAAGCTACAATGTGACGATTATGACACTTTTCAGTAAGATGTCCTTCGGGGGACGAAAGTGGAGCTCCATGTAAGGAAATGTTCATAGCATGCTGAACTGAATTTGCCTTGGATAATTTCTAAAGTTTCTACACCCATATAAGACATCCAGCTTCAACTTTTCATACCTCGCTTCTAGTGCGTGTAGCCACGAATAGTGAGTCTAATCATTTACTAACTGCGCAGTAAAGACGTTTGTACGTGGACTCAATTGTGCACTTATCGGAAAGAATGAATTTCATCCATTGACATCTTCGCAGGAGTGTCAGACAACAGTTGGTTGATAAGAGACGACGCAAGACGTGACATGATTCCATGTACCTTGAGAGCGCAGTTATCGACGAGCGCGGGAAATGCGAATCTGTCTTTAGTTTTCGGATGATTGACAACCAGCTTTCTGGGCCGGCCTGACCAACTCATCACCTTGTCTCCGTGTAGAGACTCGTGGTCTTCATGGTACTGGACGTCTCGCTACCTCACCATTTTATCTCAGTCGTCTAATCCATCTCCCTGTTGTGAAAGCATCAACGCCATAACGACGTCTGGTCTCAGATGCACTAACACCGTTTTAAACATACCAGTTATTCGCTCGGGAACATTTACATGAGCCCTTTCGAAGCAGGCCTATGACGCATGCCAATCATCCGAAACATTTCTCTTAGCTGAAAATTATAGACACACCAAAGGCGGTCGAAGTAGTTATAAATAAATAAATCAATTTTTAGAACTTTTACTGTGACCATTTGTCTGTTTATTTAAAGATTACACTATTAAAAAATGGAATATTTTCATAGACGGTGGAACCTAGAAGAGCCAACAACTGCATAATATGTAGCGAATTAAGGTTCAAAACAAGGTCTAAATAAATAAAAAGGACAATGACCTCCAGTTAGATTCAAACGATCGTCCTTTATGTTCCTAAACGTCAGCCTATGCACACAGCCATTAAAATCGACGTGAAACGCTCGTCATTAGTAATTCTACCGACGCGGAGTTCTTATATTTCAGTCGTTTCTAAGTAATAGAATACTGATTTTGAAAAAAAAAAAAAAAAAGATGTGTTAAATTGCAGTGATTCTCGACATATACTGCACTAGCTGAAAACCCGGCGTTGCCCGTGTAATTATTTATTCTATGCTCTTGTAGTTCATTTTCTCTCTCTCTCTCCATCCATCTCTTGCCCTGACACCTCTCTTTTTATTTCCAGCTTGCCCCCTACTCTCGGCTCATTTCTTCCACTCTTCCACCTCCCGCCTCCTCCCGTCTCGCGAAATTGCCGCGTGGTCTAAGGCGTCATGCTATGGACTGGGCGGCCGTTCCCGCCGTACATTCGAGTCCTCCCTCGGACACAGGTGTGTGTGTGTGTGTGTGTGTGTGTGTGTGTGTGTGTGTGTGTGTGTGTTGTGTTCTCCTTAATGTATGTTAGTTTAAATACACTCCTGGAAAATGAAAAAAGAACACAATGAATTTGTAAACCCAGCAAAGCGAAATTTTATTAACACATTCTTGAGGATGTATACAACACACGATCACTTAGTCAGAACCATACGCACGTCAGTACACTTACCAGAGCGTGCACATTATCGACGCTAGTATCGTGTATACCCTCTTTTTGCAGCAATGAAGGGTGAACCTATCTCATGAAGACGATGGTAGAGGTGCCGAATGAAGTTTTACGGTTTGGCCTGCCATGCAGTTTCCAGCTGATGCCTCATTCGGACGAGATCTCTTGCCGGTCGTGTAGACCGCGCCAAGATGTTTCATCCGGTCCCAGACAAGCTCAATGGGGGACAGATCTGGGGATAATGATGAGCAGTGCAGTTGACGTATACCTAGAAGAGCGCGTTGTGTTGTACAGAATATGTGTGGACGTGCATTGTCCTGTTGGAAAAGCATATCGCCTTGTTTGTGCATGAACGGTGGCAAGAAGGGTTGAATGATGGTTTCAGTGTACCGTGCACCGTTCAACGAACACCAGAGGGGAGCGGCCAGTGTAGGATATGACTCCCCACACCGTGATGCCTGGTGTTGGCCCCGTTTGCCTCTGTCGCGTACACTCCAGATTTTCGCAGTCCCCTACACGACACCGCACACGCGTACGACCGTCATTGGCACCGTGGCAGCGACGACTCTCATCACTGAAGACGACACGTCTCCATTCGTCCCTTCATAAGCGGCGTGAGCAGGGGACACTCTAACGTCACACATGATCGTGCATCATGGTGAGGGGAGCGATATCCTGCACTCGGTATTCTCCGTTAATGATCGTCTAGAGAACGTTGAACAATGCACGGTTCGCTGAAAAGATCATTTAACTCGTCTTGCTACCACTCATTCACCAACAAGGTGATACGTTTTTCCAACAATGCAGATCAATATGTATCCCGTACCACCCAACGTGCTCTTCAAGGTGTACGTCAAATATCCTGGCCAGCACGATTCCCAGATCTCTCCCCCATTGAGCATGTCTGGGACCACATGAAACGTCATGTTGGGCGGTGTGCATGAGCGGCACGAAATCTGGCCCAACTGAGGCACCAGGAGGAAACTGCATGGCAGGCCATTCCACAGGACCACATTCGACACCTCTTCGACCGTCTCCATGAGAGAATTGTAACTTGCATTGCTGCAAAAGGAGGGTATACACGGTACTAACGCCAACATTGCGGACGCTCTGGTGACTGTACTCACGTGCGTATTACTCTGCCTGTGTGATCGTGTATGTATACAACCTCAAGCATGAGTCAATAACATTTCCCTCTGCTGGGTTGACGAATTCATGGTGTTCTTTTTTCATTTTCCGGGAGTGTAGTATGTAAGTCTAGCAACTGATGACCATAACCAGTTTGGTCCAACACGTTTACAAACATTTGAACAATTTGTTTACAGCCGCTACCCCCTCCCCTAATCTAAGAAAACTCATAGCTATCTGTCAACTTTCGCGGTGATTAGTGAAATATGGACAAAATATTTTTGCAAGGTACCTATTCCCTACCACTATACAAAAATTTATATTGGCAGTAACCTGCCTCTTGGTTTATACGTCAAGCAGCCAACAACAAAAATTCATCAAGATCGGAGCAAAACTACTTTTCGTTAAAAAAACGACTAGCCGAAACGGTCTATCAGTTCTGAAGTTAAGGAGTGACAAAGGGAAGTAGCGATTCATTTTTATATATAAAGATGTCTGCGATTAGAGTTATTAGGAATGACGTAATAAATCAAAACGTCATACGTGACAAGGCGGTTTTTCATGAACCTAATTGTTTATGGCTCCATGTCTCATGGACTGTATGTCGTACTATGAGAAAATTTCGAACGTACGTTCAGTGGTATGTATGAATACTGTCTGTAACATTTCTCGCGTATACAATTAATAGTGTACGAGTAATAAAGCATAACGTCATGCCAAATGCCCTAATGTTACTGCATGAACGCCAAAATCGACCACAGTAGTACAAGTTTATATGCCAACTAGCTCTTCCGATGCTGAGGAGATCGAAGAAATGTATCAGGAGGCAAAGGAAATTATTTATACCCTTAATGGAGAGGAAAACTTAAATGTGATGGGGTACTGACATTCTGTAGTAGTAAAAGGAAGGGAAGGATAAATAGTAGGTAAATATGGACTGGGAAAAAGGAACGAAAGAGGAAGCAACTTTTACAAGGAACATTATTTAACCATAACAAACATTTGGTTTTAGAATCGTAACAGCCGGCTGTATACGTGGAAGAGACCAGGAGACACCGGAAGGTACCAGATAGATTTTATAACAGTAATGTATAGCTTTCGTAACCAGGTTTTAAATTAAAGACATATCCAGGGGCATATATAGACGTTGACCACATTTTATTGGTTTTGAACTGTAGACTGGAACTGAAGAAACTGCAGAAAAGGAGGAAAATAATGAGATGGGAACTGGATAAATTGGAGGAACCTGAAGATGCTGAAAATAAATAAATAAAAACGCAGTAAATGAAGTAGATAAAATGGAATACAGAGTACTAAGAAAAGAGATTGACAGGAAGTGCACAATGTCTAAGCAGGAGTGGCTAGACGCTAAATGCAAGTCTGTACAACAACGTGAAAAATAGATACCGCCTACAGAAAAATAAGAGACATTTGGAGACAAGAAAAATAGCTATATGAATATCAAGAACTCAGATAGAAAACCAATCCTGAGTAAAGAAAGGAAAGCTGAAAGGCAGGAAGAATATATACTCTACAAAGGAAATGAACTTATAGACTATATTATAGGAGGGGAAGAGGAAGTAGATGAGATGAATTTGACAGAGCTCTGAAAGACTTAAGCCGAAACAAAGCCTCTGAAGTAGATGACATTCTCTCAGACCTACTGAAGTCTCTGGGAGAACGAGCCATGACAAAAGGAAGGAAGGAAGCTTATGGCTTAAAGTCCCGTCGACGGCGCGGCCATTAGAGACGGAACGTTTGCTCAGATTTTCAGAGAAGAATGTCAGAGGAAATCGGCCGTGCCCTTTGAAATGAACTATCCCGGCATTTGCCTGAAGTGAATTAGGGAAATCACGGAAAACTTAAATCTGGATGGCCGGATGTGGATTTGAACCACCATCCTCCCGAATGCGAGTCCAGTGTCTTACCACTGCGCCACCTCGCTCGGTAGCCATGACAAGACTATTTCACCTGGTGCGTAAGATGTATCAGACAGGCCAAATACCCTCAGACTTTAAGAAAAATGCAGTAATCCCCATTCCAAAGAAAGCAGGTGCAGACAGTGACAACCACGGCGGACAGAGCCCTCACATCGACGTCATCTCACACGCCGTCGCAATCGGTTCCAGTGCGCGACCGCGGCGCGGGGCGCGAATCACAGAGGGGTCGCTCCGCAGACCGAGGGTATTTAAATGGCCCGCTACCGGGCTAGAACCCAGTTCCCTTCGAGGCACCGTAGCATGCGGATCTCCGTGCCGGCGCGTTTCCAGGAGCTCAGTCCGTCAGTTCATTTGATGATGGCGACATGTATAATCGCCGAAATATTGTGCCCGTTGGACACTATAGACAGGCAGTACACCCGTGGATACTTTGATTATCAAATACGCTGGGAGAAAGTTAAGAATCACTAAGTTTAGGCTATCTGATATGGAGAAGATATCGTAGAAGTAAGATACAAAGTGAATCCCCTTACTTAGGTTATCGGGAAAGTGAAAAAGATCTTTGATTTTTTTTTTACCTTCGTCCAGCGATCCACCCGGTAAGGAACTCGGCTCATTACTGGGTTGCAACCCACAGTTTAGGAACGACTGCTTTATGGTATACACAGGTGAGGCCAACCTCTTTGTGATGTGTGTGTTTTTCGGCTGAGTTTCAGGAGCATGAGTGCAGTCGCCACTGGACGGTTGCCGGTGGCGCAACCGCGGCGCCGGGCACCTGTTGCTGTGGCGGCGGCGCCGCGGCGGAGTCAGTGTGGCGGCGGCAGCCGGCGGGGACGGACGTGTTTGCCGAAGTGCCACCCAGCGCCGCTCCCCGCACACCGCTCCGCCATGTACGGCATGCTGCTCGAGTCCGTGCAGCACTATGTGCAGGTAGGTCTGACGCTCCGCTGACAGCATTTCCAGCTCCAAACTCGTTACTATTGGAGTTGGGTAACGGCAATGTTATCTGTATTTTAATGCTCGATATTGCATTGGCAGTCACTTTTGTGCAGTGTATCAACAACTTTAATATGAAATTTCTCGTATTTCTAGAAACACATTAATGCGCCCCAGTGTGGCAGTTTATTATCGTCAAGTGATCATGAAATCATCATGTCAGTCCAAAACGTTTGGAAATTTTGTTGAGATACATATCAAAATCATAAATGAAGTCTACAAAAAGCTGCATAGGTCGCTGTATTGATGAAAGTCATGAAGTGATTACAATATGACTTTATTTGACGTGTTTCGGCCTGGGCCATCATCGGAATCTGTCATTGGAAAATGATATTAACTATACAGTGTGAGAACAAAAATATTGTGCAAACATTGTATAGAACTTTGTGTAAAGATAAAACTCAACACATGTACCCTGTGTTTAGAAGCCAACAACATACATTACTTACAAGTTGGTCAGTAATATTCGCTACATGTTCTTTATGTAACATCAGAGAGTAGACTGAGGGTACAGTAATGGTACAAAACAGGTTTTCAGATTATGGCCCAGGCCGAAAATCGTCGAATAAAGTCATATTGTAATCACTTCATGACTTTTATCAATATAGCGATCTAGGCAGCTTTTTGCAGATTTCATTTATTACTCATCATGGTCGCCTGCCTCGTCCATGACTTTATGTCACAATTATGTATATCAAAATCCATTGTTCAATTTTTTTTCAGATAACCGTTTTCGACAGACTTAATTGTCATCTTCAGATCTCTACTTTTAAAATAAATAAATAAAATAAAAGCACATCTCCATATATTGACAGCTCAGTTCAAATGTGTTGTGTCAAGCTTTGTAAGAATCTGCGTCGGCTCGTCATTTATGATATCTGCAATGCCATACAGCATCCGGTGACGCTTTCGGGTGGAGGATGACACGGTGGCCTGTCGGTACCCGTTAGGCCCCTCGAGGCATGTGTTGGACGGAGTTTACATTTTTTTTTCGAACACCATGTAAACTAGAAGTGTCGTAAATTAAAATCATATGCCATAACTCGTCACGTTTAAAAACAATTTTTTCCTTGCTCGTTCACAGTGAACAGTGGGGAAAAATGTGAAATGCGACTGTTTTTAAATGTGATGAGGTATGGCTTCTGATTTTATATTACGACGCGTCTAGTTTTATGGCTTTGTAGATATCATAAATGATGAACGCATTATTTCCTCACATCTTGACAGTGAAAAACTAAGGAAAAAATATGTTGTGCGATTGTTTTTAGAAGTGACGAGCTATGGCATATGATTTTAAATTACGACAAATGTAGTTTATATGGCGTTGTAATATCAAACATGACAAGCAGACGCAAATTCTTATAAATAATAGAACACGATTGAAATGTGCAGTCGTAAATAACGTATTGAGAGGTGCTATTTTTTAAAATGTAGAGATTTGAAAATGACAACTAAGTTTGTTGGAACAAGTTATCTGAAATAAAATACTGAACGAGCTATCTCGGCATATATATTTCTCAACAAATAGCAATTTAGATCGCCTCTTTGGTTTGAAAAATGTTCAGCATATACAACAGTTTGGAAAATGGGTTATCTTTCCATCCCCGATCTAGAGCTGTCTCTTGAATCAGTGCTCCAGTTGTGAAACGTGTGATGATTTATTGCAGCATATTTGGAGACTACGTTATCCCATTGTCATTTGAAATAAAACAAAGCAACCAAATAAATTAATCGTAAATTACACAAAGACACTCTGACGTGTTAATAAACTGTCGGAAATAGAGGTTACCACACCCTTTCTGAGTTTTCCAGTTCACTCAATATTTATTGTTGAAACTGTGCTAATGGGGTTCATGAAATGGTTACAATAGCTTAATCGGTACTGACGTACCATGCTGAAACATTCATACTGTTACGTGGTGCAGCCTCCACGCGTGGCACTGCACGAACTGAATCTTCCATCCATTAGATCATACAGATGGCGAAAATTGTCTTATTCTATACCTGCTACACCTGTTCATGGAGTTTTCCAAGAATTGTATATGTCACTAGTCGTCCCATCATAACTCACATGCGCTTGATCTGAGACAAGTCTTTTCCATGATCGACTGAAATATGCTATCGTTAAACCATTGCATAAAATAGGGAATACGTCTGAGATTAACAACTACCGCCCCATCTCAATTCTGACAGCTTTATCCAAAATATTTGAAGAAGTTATGTATTCTCGAGTAGCTTCACATATTAGTAAAAATAAAGTTCTAACAAAATGTCAATTTGGTTTTCAAAAAAGCTTTTCAACAGAGAATGTTATACTTTCACTGAGGAAATATTAAATGTCGTGAATAACCGGACATCACCTGTATATTTGTTATTTCTCAAAGGCTTTTGTTTGTGTAAATCATGGGGTTCTTCTAGATACGCTTAAGTATTGTATGAGTGCGACAGTGCACAAATGGTTTAAATCATACTTAACTACAAGAGTGCAGAAAATTGAAATAAGCAATTCACGTGGTATAGAAGAAACAATCAATTCCTCTATCTGGGGAGTTATAAAAAATGTGGTCTCATAAGGTTCGGTCTTGGGTTCTTTGCTGTTCTTAATATGTGCCAGCTGTTGTCGCTGTCTTATCGCCCAGAGCGCTAAGTACCATAATTTAACTGCGTGAAATTTCATTACCAGTTAATTTCTTAATTTTCGTTAGTGCTTCTGTTTTTAAGACGTTTCTTCTCACCTATTAGGCAGATTTCGCTAGTGCTACTGTTTTAAGAGTTTATTCTCTGGTATTTGGCTAAATACCGTGTGTATAGTTTTCGTCTGCTGGAAACTACATGATTTAAGTGTCATATTGTCATTTACTTATTTCGTGTTCTGCTTTAAGAAAGCTAATATTCCCGCGCTTTTGATAACAGTGCATTCTATAGATTTTGTTTATTTTGAAAATTGCTGGACTCAGTTCCGTTGTTTTGACAGTGTAGTTACCACTGACCACAGTTCAGTCAGCTACCAGTCGCCTTTATTAAAGTACTAGACTAGTTAAAAGTTCATTATTTAGTTTTCTACTTTCTGCAGTTAATTGTATCGATAGGATGGATAGGATGTGTTCCTGCTGTGTGTGGACGCAGGAGGAGTTGGCCGCGGTTCGCGAACAGCTGAGCGAGCTGTTCGCGACTGTCAGCGGTCTTCAGGCTGTCTCGGGGTGCAGCGATGGTGGGGGGTCTGGTGCGTCGAGTGGGACACCTCAGGTGTCTCATGCTTCGCTCTCTGTCCCTGCTACCGAGGCACCTTCAGGTGTACCGGAAGTGGTCGAGCCGCCTTCTCCGCAAGGGGAGTGGCTGGTTGAACGGCGTTCGCGTCGCTCGAGACGGAAGGCCAATGTGGAGGCTGGACGTTCGTCCACGCCCGTTCGTCCTGTGAGTGGACGTGTGGCCACTCCTTCAGTAGGGTCCGAGCAGGTGCACGGGAGGGAGCTCCAATGTTAGGAGCGTGATGGAGCCCCTTAGGAAGATAGCACCGAGATCCGGAAAGAAGTCCACCGTGCACTAACGAAGATACGAGCTTATGGAATAGGTTCACAGATTTGTGACTGGCTGGAAGACTTCTTAAGTAATAGAACGCAGTACGTTGTTCTCGACGGCGAGTGTTCATCAGAGACGAGTGTATCGTCAGGCGTGCCCCAGGGGAGTGTGATAGGACAGCTATTATTTTCCATCTATATAAATGATCTGATGGAAAGAGTAAGTTGTAATTTGCGGCTGTTTGCTGATGATGCTATGGTGTATGGGAGGGTGTCGTCTGTAACTGACTGTAATAGCATACAGGATGACTTAGACAAAATTACTACGTGAACCCCTAACTTCAGTGAAAAGAAAAGGAAGATTTAATACGATACTACTGGTGTAGTTATGCAATGGGCAGCTAAAGCAGCGACAGAAGTCGACAGCAGGTGGCGACAGAGGAAGGGGTGCGGCTCCTTTGTGACGGGAAAACTTCCAGAAGCCTCTCTCTGCAATCAGCAAATTATATGCCGGCGAAATCCATCAAACGGCGACTGATTACTGCCTCACCTCACACAACTACTTTTGTAAGCTAATTTTAATCAAATGACAGGGGAGTAATTGCATAATTGGCTGTGAATACCGTATTCAGCCACGCAGGGATACGGATGTTTTGGAAGCTCACAGAGTAAGTAGAAGGGAAAATAGGGACATTACAGGTAACTATGTGGAGGCGATCCGACCTGACGGGGGAAAAAACTCCCCGTCGCACCCTCCACCCCCCCCTCCCCTCAGCTGAACACCATGATGTGCGTCCCAGTAACACCCATACCTGCAGATGTCAGAAAGTCAGATCGCTACCAAACGTATATCGATTGAGTATCAACGAAAACTCCGATATAATTCGTGCTATGTGCTGTCGTCAGGCAGAGCGTGCATAAACTACGAGGGGGAGTTGGAAAATAAGTTTCCCATGGTGATTGTTGTCAGAGTTGCGTATTAAAGGAAAAAAAATAGAATCAGACATTAAAGATAAGACGTATCGTTATTTTTCTACATAATTTCCAAGTACATTGAGATATTTGTCATACCGCTTAGTAAGCTTCAGAGAGCCGTCCAGTAAAAATCAGGGCGTTGCATACAGAAGAAGCGTTGAACGGCTTGTTTGACGTCAGCATCGCTTCCAAGGCGGCTTCGGCCAAAAGTCTTCATCAAAGCTGGAAACAGATGGAAGTCACTTGGTGCGGATGGTGTACGCGAACCTAACCAAGAGTTGCAATTTAGTTTTGGCTGCCGTCGCCGACGGTGATCTCACATTGTCATCCATCAACAGCAGAACGCCAGAGCTGAGAAGGCCTCTTTCAATTTCGACAGATGGGAACAGTACCGCGCAGCACTGATGGTTGAATTCTCCAAAAAAAAAAGTCCACAAACAATACTCCATCGCAGACAACTGTGAGTAGCACTTTATCTGCAGACGGAGAGCTTTTGAACTTCTTTCGGGCAGGTGATGACGAATGTTTCCACTCCGTAGCCGTTCAACTCTTCTTCCGTATGCAGCGCCTTGATTTTTCCTGAACGGTTTTTTTAAGCTTATAAAGCTGTTCGACAAATATCTCAATGTACTTGGAAATTATATAGAAAATAAAGATATGTCTTCACTTTAATGTTTCAGTCTATTTTTTTTTCTTTCATACACAACTCTGTCCACCTCCCCCTCCTGTAATAAATATCAGGTGACCTAGCGTTGCTCGGGAATATTTTTTCTGTTATATATTGGTACTGTTGTATAAATATTTTGCAACACTGTCTACGCAGGAATTGCAATAACCATAAATGTACCTGTCACAGAACGTAGTGCTACTCACCGCGTTTACGAAACTAACATCCGAAAAACACGAAATTAATTGTTTCATACACACACACACACACAATATATCGTTTAAAGATACGTATAAGCAATACCTGAACTACCGAGTACTGTAAAAGCATAACTTTGAGATCATATAATGTCGACCTGGTGTAGACAAATTATTAGAGCGTTAGTTTGGCACACAGAGGGTCCTGGGTTGACGCCCTCCTCACAGCACTTTCTTTACTGCTGTACGTAGGCAATTATGATAGTTAGTCTTTCTGTCATGTAAAAGAACTGGTTGGATTTTATAGCAGTGTGTTATCGGCATTTTTTTTTTGCTTCGTTTATTTAAATATTCGTAGTTACAGTGAAAGAACAGAAGTAATCGCAACACAAGAATAAAGAAACTACCTGCGGAAGGATTAATAATAATAATAATAATAGTAACATATAATACTCGGTGGACGTAGATGGAGAACAATTTCCAAAGTAATGCAAAGAAAAAAAAATAGCATCAGCAGGGCGTGAATCTATGACCTCTGGGGAAAAGACAAACTTACGTGCTTGAGACTTTCCCACGGGAGCTCAGCACGACGTAGTCTTACTGATATACCTTTCCTGTAGTACGTAGAACAGACGCTACTCCATTAATTCTCGTTTACGGACGTTCTCCTGGACGGCAGCACATAGCACGAATTATAGCGAAGTTTTGGTTGACACTACATTGATATACAACGTTTGATACCGATCTGACTGACGTCTGGAGGTTTGGTTGTAAGGTGTCCGCCGTCGGAGGTTCGTGTTCTCTCTCGGGCAAGAATGCGTGTATTTTCCTTAGGTTGGTTTAAGTAGTTTGTAAGCCAGTAGTTTTACAAACACTTGAACATTTTCGCATGATGTGTAACGTGGAGAAAGCGTCAAGAGCCAAACCGTCTTCGTTACGTGATCATTGTTTTGGACTAAGCTGCCGGAGATGCGTGTTCAACACTTCGTCGTGCTACACATTCTTATTTTTTGCATTTCACAAATTATCAACTGTCCGTCCAGTCTTTGGCACGTCTCTTCATTGTATTCAGTTTTGTGCCTGTGTTGCCGGCCGCGGTGGCCAAGGGGACTGAGGCGCTTCAGTCACGGTCTGCACGGCTACTACGGTCGGGGGTTCGAATCCCCCCTCGGGCATGGATATTTGTGCCGTCCTTAGTTGTAGCTAGTTCATAAGTAGTTTGTAAATTTAGGGACTGATGACTCCGTAGTTAAGTCCCTTAAGCTCTACAAACATTTGAAACATTTTTTGTGCCTGTGTTGTAGTGTAAGGTCCGTACCATACAAGTATGCGGTGAAAAGAATAGTGGCTTTTGAATGGGATCCGCAAATGTTTGATGACAAGACGACAGCCGAATTCGCTAGTGGAAAACAAGTCTGATCATCCACAACATTTGCAACAGTATCTGTGTCATTGGATACGAATCGCTTGTCGGCGCGCCGCGGCAGAATAGCCGTGCGCACTAAGGCGCCCAGTTGCGGTGTGCGGCATGGGTGTTTGTGTTGTCCTTAGCATAAGTTACTTTAAGGTAGTGTAAGTAGTTTGTAAGCGTAGGGACTAATGACCAACGTAGTTAAGTCCCTTAGATTTACAAACATGTGAACGTTTTTCTTGTCGACGCACTTAACTAGTACGTCTGGTAAGTGAGTGAAATTTGTCACCTTGTCCGATTAATACGTTCGTATGAACGTGAATGTGATCACTCCCAAAAAATGACGGAAACAAAATAATTTGTCCCAAAAGTGCAACAAGAGAACGCAACAGTTTCACAGGCACACACTTTTCCCTGTGCGCTCTCAAAATATACGTTTTAATGTCGTAGACGTGTATACCCTCACATTTTGCACATATGCTTTCGAATCAGAACATGTATTGCAATTTCGGAGAACGAAGCTGATCAGGTTTATTATTCATTGTTTTCATTTTTGCGAGTTAAAACGCAAGTCGCCGAAATGGCGTCAACTAAAAAGACTTGCACCAGGTGAGCTGAACACGCCCCCAGTTGAGCCATAAATGCCACACGAGGATCAGCATTCCGGCGAGAGGTCTCGTGTTTTCTCACTATCAACCAGTGGCGGCGAATCCTATGTGTTCATTGGTTCTGTTCTGTGAACGGCGGAAGAAAGCTAGTCGTAAAAAAAGGAAAAAAATAAAAAATAAGAAAGAATTTTAAACAATCATTCTTCGTTTCGTTCTTCTATCACATCATTTTATATACACATTCAATGTATTCTTTATCGGATAAGAAACGGCAGTGGCCGTAGCGTTGCAATGCGCATGCGCGGCTGAGGTTCACTCTCTCTTTTGAACACCCTGGAGGCAGCATATGAGTACTTCCGCGGCAGGGAGGGTCGAAGGGAATCGTCGCTTTAACATTGGCATTTGGAGCTGGTAGAGACAGAGACGCCAGCTCTTGGCTACTCGAGCTCTGGCGGATACGCACGAATGGTCCCAAAGCAAGACGATGAAGCTACTGCGCACCTCTCCTTGCGCATGCGAAACTCCTCCATTAAGGCGTATTTGTTTCTGGCGCATTGAAGACTCATCAAAAACACGTCATATTTGGTAAAATATCTTTTTGTTCTTATGGTCTTTAGTCCGGAGACTGGTTTGATGCAGCTCTCCACCCTACTCTATCCTGAGCAAGCCTTTTCATTTCCTCATAAGAACGGCGACGCACATCTATTTGAATCTACTTACTATGTGCGTCTCTTGGTCTCCCTCTGCGATTTTTACCCCACACACTTCCCTCCAATGCTAAATTTACGAATCCTCGATGTCTAAGAATGTGTACTACCAATCTATCCCTTTTTTTAGTCAAGTTATGCCAGAAATTCCTTTTCTCGCCAATTCTGTTCAGTACCTCTTCATCTATCCACCTAATCTTCAGCATTCTTCAGTAGCACCACATTTCAAAAGCCTCTGTCCTCTTTCTGTCCGCACTGTTTATGGTCCATGTTTCACTCCTGTACAAGGCAAAACTCCACACAAATGCCTTCAGAAAAGTCTTCCTTACACTTAAATTAATATTCGATCTTAGAAAATTTCTCCTTTTCAAAAATGCTTTTCTTCCCATTGCCATTCTGCATTTATATCCTCTGTACTGCGACCGTCGTATGTTATTTTACTACCCAAGTAACAAAACTCATCTATCACCTTCATTGTTTCGTTGCCTAATCTAATTACTTCAGCATCGCCTTATTTTCTAAGACTGCATTCCATTATCTTTGTTTTGCTCTGGTTAATTTTCAACACACCGTCCATTTCATTTAACTGCTCTTCCAGGTACTTTGCTGTCTCTGACAGAATTATAATGTCATCAGCAAAACGCAATGTTTTTATTTCTTCCCCCTGAACTTTAATCCCTAATCCTAATTTTTCCTTCCTTTCCTTCACCGCGTTCTCGACGTACAAATAGAATAACATCGGAGAAAGGCTACAACCCTGTCTTACTCCCTTCCCAGCTAATGCTTCCCTTTCATGCCCTTCGATCCTAATAACTGCGGAGTGGCTTTTGTACAAGTTGTAAATAACTCTTCTTTCCCTGTATCTTACCCCTGCTAACTTCAGAATTTGAAAGAGTTATTCCAGTCAACATTGTCAAAAACTTTCTCCAAATCTACAAAAGCTAAAAATGTAGGTTTGCATTTCCTTAATCTATCTTGTAAGATAGATTGCTTCCCGGGTCCCTACGTTCCTCCTGAATCCAAACTGATCTTCCCCGAGGTCAGCTTCTACCAGATTTTCCATTTTTCTGTAGATAATTCGTGTTAAAATTTCGCAACCACGACTTATCAAACTGGTGGTTCTGTAATTTTGACACGTGTCTGCGCTTGATTTCTTTGGAATTGAGATTATTATATTTTTCTTAAAGTCTGAGGGTATTTTGCCTGACTCATACATCTTACACACCAGGTGAAATAGTTTTGTCATGGCTGACTCTCCCAGAGACTTTTGTACCTCTTAGGGAATGTCATCTACTCCCGGAGCCTTGTTCCCACCTAGGTCTTTCAGGACTCTGTCAAATTCATCTCTTAATAGTATCTCCTATTTCATCTGCATCTATTTCCTCTTCCATGCCTACAACATTGTCTTTGAGTACATTTCCTTTGTAGATCTCCTCTATGTACTCTTTCCACCTTTCAGCTTTCCCTTCTTTGCTGAGAACTGGTTTTCCATCTGAGTTCTAAATATACATAGAGCTGTTTGTCCTATTTCCAAATATCTCTTTTATTTTCCTGTAGGCTGTATCTATTTTTCCTCTATTTATACATTCTTCTACTGACTTGCATTTGCCTTCTAGCTATTCCTGCTTAACCATTTTGCACTTCATGTCAATCTCAATTCTTAGTCGTTTGTACTCCATTTTGCCTGTTTCATTTACTGCATTTTTATATTTTCTCCTTTCGTCGATTAAATTTAGTATCTCCTGTGATATCCAAGGATTTTTTGTAGGTCTTGCTTTTCTACTTATTTTGTTCTCTGCTGTCTCCACTGTTTCATCTCTCAATTCTACCCATTCCTCTTCTACTGTTTTATTTCCACCTGTTTCAGTCAATTTTTGCTTAAAGCTCCCTCTGAAATTCTTAAGAACGTCAAGTTCCCTCTATTTATCCAAGTCCCATCTCTTTATTGTCCTTCCTTTCTGCAGTTTTTTCTGTTTCAGCCTACAGTTCATGACCAATAAGTTATGGTCAGAGTCTTTATCTGCCCCTGGGTATGTCTTACAGTTAAAAACCTGATTCCGGAATGTATGTTTTACCATTATAAAATCTATGTGATACCTTCCGGTGTCTCCTGGTTTCTTCCACGTATACAACCTTCATTTGCGATTCTTAAATCAGGTGTTTGTTACGATTAAATCATGTTCCGTGCAAAGTTCTACCAGGCGACTTCCTCTTTCATTCCTTTTGCCCAGTCCATATTCACCTACTATTTTGCCTTCCCTTCCTTTTCCTACAATCAAATTTCAGTCTCCCATCACAATTAAGTTTTACTCTCCCTTAATTGTCTGAATAATTTCCTTTAACTCCTCATACATTTCTTCAATCTCCTCATCAGCGGCAGAGCTAGTTGGCATATAAACCTGTAGTACTGTTGTCGGTGTTGGCTTCGTATCTGTCTCGACAATGATAATGCGATCACTGTACTGCTCATAGTTGTTTACCCGCATTCCTATTTTCTTATTAATTATCAGTCCTACTCCTGTGATACACCAACTGATTTTGTATTTATAATCTTGTACTCACCTGACCAGAAATCCTGTTCATCCTGCCACCGAACTTCACTAATCCCCACTATATCTAACTTCAATCTATTCATTTCCCTCTTTAAATTTTCTAATTTTCCTCCCGGATTAAGGGATCTAACATTCCACGCTCCGATCCGTAGAATGCCAGTACTGTCTTTCCTGATGACGACATCCTCCTGAGTAGTCCTCGCCCGAATATCCTAATTGGGGAGTATTTTACCTCCGGAATATTTTACCCGAGAGGATATTTTCATACAGTAGAGCTGCATGTCCCCAGGAAAAGTAACGGCTGTAGTTTCCCCTTGATTTCAGCCGTTCGCAGTAACTGTGTGGCAAATCCACATTAGCTGATGTTGCAACGACAGCTCAGTCACTCATCCACACTGTTGCCCCTATAACTACTGAAAAGGCTGCTGCCCCTCTTCAGGAACCACACGTTTGTCTGACCTCTTCACAGATACCCCTCCGACGTGGTTGCACCTACGTTACGGTTATCTGTATCGTTGAGGCACGCAAGCCACCCCATCTCGGCAATGTCTGTGGTTCATGGGGGTGGAAAAATATCTTATAACTATCAGTTAAAGACACATCTTTAAAAGCCATTAGAAGATCCGATCATGAATGATAATGAAGTTAGTACTATCAACGTAGTAAAAATAGGCGTATGATTAGCGTCTTCGCGTTGCGCCATCGAAAGTAGTGGGCTCGAAACCGACTGCAAGCAATTTTTTTTAAACCTAATATTCTTTTTTTTTTTTTAAATACGGGAACAACAATGACTTTTGTATAGTTACTTGGCACATATCTTTGGACGTTTTAACAAATGTGTCGCGATTTTGAGGGTAAATGACATTTATAGTCTTCGTTGTAAAAATATTTAGTTTGAAAATATTTGGGGGAGAGCAGCCTTTGTGCATGCGTAAGATTAGGAGGGGATGCTGCTTACACTGTCACTTGACTCGAAAGTCTCTTCATCGTAACAGATTCATTTTGTTACAGTCACTTGACAGTGATATCAGTTACTGTGTTTTAGTGTTCATGTGCATATTCATATGTTCTTGATGTTCATTACCAAAGAAAAATAGACAACGTTCAGTATCTTTTAAAAACAAATTACTCAGCTCTAAGCTCGGAACAAAAGTGTGAAATGAAGTAGCTTGGTAGACCGACACCTCAGCTCTATTTGAAGCAAGTTCAAACGAACCGAGTTAAGACATTCTGCAGATCTTGTCACGAAAATATATCTAAAAGGAGGGGGGGCTCCACTATCAAAACGTGAACCCCCAGTCATCTGAATTACCAGCCTCCACTGCTATCATCACATTTACTTACGACGCTAGTATATACTTACCACACGACTTATGTATAACATGACAATTTCCAAGGCAACAAAAAGAGAACGCCGATATCAATGACCGTACGGACAGTTGACAATTTTGTGAAAAACAAAATGTAAACACACATTGAAGGACGTTTGAACACGGACCTTCAGCAGCGCAGCCCATCACCACACAACCACTTCTTCAGCACTATGCTCGATGTTGCACTTCGACCATTAACAATTTTTTCTTTTTCTTTTTTTATTTCACAGTTTCATACAACGTCTTCCAGTTTCGTGCTTGATCGGAGTTCAGTTTTTGGTGGACTATCCACTGCGTCATCTTATCTGAGGGTCGGGGGGTTGATGGGGAGTTTCCTTGTGTGCGAGGGGAATAAGAGACGGAGTTTCTGAGCTAGAGGCGACAGGCGTGTTGGGAAACGACGAGGCCACGTACACACTTGTGGTGCGTCCAAGAATGTGCGGCACTATTCTTGTAACAGTGACACCTGCAGCACCAACTAGCCGGTGGGTTGAACAGTGAAATTACTCCAACACTGGTGACTGGTGCAGCGTCAGTAGAAATATGTACAGGGAACACAATACAACAAGGAAAATCACCCCTATGAGAATATGTTTGTGCGTCAATAAAAATATAAATGTTTATCTGTATAAAACTATTGATCTCCCAAAGGTATTGACCGAGTGCTTCAAAATTTTGACACGCGTTGTATTCTAATACCTATTTCTTAAATATACAGGGTGAGGCAATAAAACTGTTTTTCAGAAAATTTTTAAAACTTCATATCGGATTTAAAAAAGTTGTAGTAAAAGTGCTTCACTTGGAAGAGGGTCATACATACACATAAGTTCTTATCTACTTCATCAACACCGGGGGTGACTTTGAAATCTTAAATAGGAGCCCCTACTTTTTTTATTGCAGATTTGGATTTTCCGTGAAAAGATATTTTGTAGAAAACATTTTTTTTTTTCGTTTCATGATAGATTGCGCTGAAGCAGAAAAACTGAAAATGAGTTGAAAAAAATGTTGAAAAACGGGTAGTACCTCATATCAATACACATTAAAATTTAAAAAAAATGTTCAATTGTTCGTAAAGTTTATGGGACTTAACTACGGGGTCATCAGTCCCTAAACTTACAAACTACTTATTAACTAAGTTATACTAAAGACAACACAAACATCCATGCCCGAGGTAGGATTCGAACCTCCGACGCGGGAGGCCGCGCGATCTGCAACGTGGGTCTCCAGACCGCTCGGATACTCCCGCGCGGCGAAAAAATCAGAGTATAGTAGCACTCTTTCTCTACGTTTAACACTTCGAGTTCCAGCAAAGTTAGACAATACTGCGAGAGGACGTTGTAGAAAGAACAGTCATATCGGGGAAGAAAGCAGGAGACCCGGGTTCGGGTCCCGGCTGGGTGCACATTTTCAACTTAACCCATTCGCAGTTAATGTCATTTATTCCGCAAATATGAGAAGATTAACATACCTATGACGAGCTTCTTCAACATTTCTATGAGACTCAAAATACGAGTAAATGATATCTCCTCTCTCTGCCATCATTAAAATCGTGGAAAAATTGCGTAGAGATGTGTACAGACCGTATAACTGAAGTACAAAAAACAGCCTGCACAAGGACTGAGAGCATGATCACAGTCTGTTCTTCATTCGAGGGTGGGAAATGACATGCAATAGCATTAACAAAACTATCAAAACCTGCATTTTCATTTTCGCTGATTACAGCGACATCTAAACTCCGATTTTTACTCTCCCAAATATTCCGAAAAACAGTTTTAAAGCCTCAGTCTGTATGATGTATAACGCAATTATATGTACTTTTTTGCTTATTTTCTGAACAACGCTTCCCCATTATAATATGCAGGGTATCCCATTTATCTTGACCAACCAAAATAACTGTTTGTACATTTGCAAATTACAAAATATTTAAAGACGTCAGTGGGACATTAATCAGCATGACTGCCTTCTTTGTAGCTTTGATTTTTACAAAGATATGAACAGTGGCATGACCTTTATAAAATGGCTGCCTGAATTTATTTTTATTCGGTAATACATTTCCTCTCCTAAAGACCTATTCAAAAATGTATCACAGTGTACTATTTACTGAAACATAACGTTATTAATAACATAACATTGACTCTGATCCCGGGATCACAAAACTCATCCACTTGCTGGAGTTATCAGAAAACAAATGAAAACCAAGTAAAAACATAACACAAAACTGACTTTAACTCTCCTGTACCATGACGAGGAGTAGAACATTCAAAGCTACTCAAAGTGGCACTTCATCCAGAATAGGAGGAAGAATTCGACTGAGGAAGTTGGCATACACTGTGCTGTTTAGACTACCATTGATGAAATAGAGGCCAATAATTGGAGTGCCAAGCACACCACACCAGACGTTAATTCTCCATTGACGCTGATGTACCACCTGTCTAAGTCATCGTCGGTTTTCGCTGGACCAATAATGCATTGAGAGGGAACATTCATCGGTAAATAGAGCATTGGAGAAGAAGTTCGGGTTGGCGAGGATTTGCTGCTGTGCCCAGTGACAGGACTGTACACATTCTGGAAATTATACGCATGCAACTCTTAATGTAGGTGTACATGGTAAGGATGGAACCGGTGACCTGTATGAATACGACGTACACTAGTGTTAAGAATGCCAGTCTCCTGTTCAAGCTGTCGAGCGTTCACTTGCGGATTCATAGCAATGGAAGCGAGAACAGTAACTTCGGCAGCTTCGTCTGTGCGAGTGCTACGACATTTGTGTTGTCGTGGGTTGAAACTTCTCGTTTCCTGAAGCGTGGCAACAAGACGAGAAAACATCCGTCGGGAAGGTGGGATGGTTTCTTGTCAGGATATCGCTGTCTGTACATTTCCTCTGCCTGCGTAGCATTTCGCCAACCGTCAACAACAACAAAAGAAACGTTATGTTGATGCAGTTTGTAGGAAGAACGACCTTTACTGTATACCTGCTCCACAGAACAGTATTTAAAGGACTAAACTACTGTACCCGTACTGTACACAAGAAAACAGTATTACTGGTCTAACTTACATTCCCGATAGATGAGTAGCATTATTACCTTCTCTTCGTTGGTGTACATTCTTCTATCACAACGTTGGTTGACGAACTGACGGGTGTGCAGACATGTATTTGTAAAAAAACAAAGCTACAAAGAAGGCAATCCGACTGAGTCATGTCCCCTTGACAGCTAAAGAACATTTGCTTGTTATATATGTATTAACAAATTGGTACCGGTACATAGAAATACGCACTACATCAACGCACCATTGTGCCAAATTCAAAAGCATTCGGTCAAGAACTTTCGTAATTATAAGATTTTGAACTTAAAAATAAATCTCTACGTTACACAGAGTTGTAAGAGGCAATAGAAGAAGGGGAGGAAATTGACGTAGAGAGCCCCCTCAGGAGATGAAAAGGAAAATCGTGAGGGAGGACGTGGAGATGTACATAAAGTGGGAGGATTGTATGGACAAAGAGAGGGGGTAGGAGATGGGGAGGGGGCGAAGAACAGGGTGAGGGAAGATGAGGAAATGCATGGAGAGAGGAGGGTGGTATCCACGACGTATATTTCCGAAGATACGTCATAAAAATGTGATGCACAATGAACTGATGAGTCATGTCACGCATGAATAACGTGTCTTTATTCATCCTTTATGTTTATCAATAATTACTTTTCTACTGTTCAGGCAGTACATATACGGCATTCTGGATGACCTTTCAAATTATTATTTCTACATTTCTTACTGTATTCATAAAAAAAATTGCAGTTAGTATTTAAATAAACCATTGATACCTTCGAAATTGTATTATAGAAGGGCACAAATTACTGGAGATATGAGCAGTGGCGGTCTAAGCCGTAAGCACACCTCTGAACGTGTGCGATCAACTTGCCGAGTCCACAGCGCGGCTGAACGTTCAGAGAAGGTGCGTGAGAAGAAACTGAACCTGCTCATTCCTGCACAAATTGCGACGGAACCTAAGCCTAGCTCCTCCACCAAGTTCCGAATGGTGCATAATAAAGCGTTACCTTGTTTATCTCGGCGTTTGGTGTAACTTCTTGTAACTCGGCATCTGGATTCGCAGTATTGCAGCAACATCTGAACTACTCTGAATACGAGCAGCTGAACTCAGTTAATGTGTACGGTAGTGGTTTGAAATTACGAAGAGCGACACCAGAGAAATTTGAATCACCAATTTAACCAAACACTTCAATAAACCTGATATGCACAATAATCACTTCAAGAATGAAAACTTAACGCGCTAACGAACATAGTGACTTACCCTTTTCAACAGTGTCCAGCATTGTTGGAGTTGTTAAAACACGAAAATATAAATTTACAATAAGTTATCTCAATGTTAATAACATTTGATTTTCTACAAATCAAGCTTAAATATGACTACATCTTTTAATGACATTTAAACTTTCATAAAGGGTTTCCAATAATTGAAAATATAGGGCTACTTAAATATGAGAAGCAACACTGAATATTACACTTATCATACTAACTTGGAGAATGTTAACAGGAAACTGTTCCTAACATTTACGTAGTTATGATTCAAGAGTATTTTCTATTCTGTTACAAGATTCAATAGAAAAAATAATGTATATGCTGAGTTTATCTACACAGTGGACTTGGAATTTACTACATATTTCGTTATTCTGTCAAAATGTAAGCTATAATTTGTTATTGCTGAAAGGATAAGATCAGTCAACGTACCTGTCTCTTTACAACTCTAAAATCATAGCTATAATATATATTTTATTTTGGAGATCTACATACCTGTGGAACTGTGGTGAATTTAGTCATATCCATAAAACTGTGTAGCTTCGTCTACACGGCGTTATGTGGATTTGTCAAGTTCAAAAATCAAATCAAATGTTTGTAAAGCTTAAGGGACTTAACAATGGGGTCATCAATCCCTAAACTTACAAACTACTTATGAACTAGCTAACACTAAGGACGGCACAATCATCCATGCCCGAGGGGGCATTCGAACCCCCCGACCGTAGTGGCCGTGCAGACCGTAACTGGAGCGCCTCAGTCCCCTCGGCCACCGCGGCCGGCTTTGTCAAGTTCATAAAAGTCAAGACTGTAAAAGCCAAAGGTTACTGAAAACCGCAACATGGGTGAGGTTTCAATGTATTACATCTTTGCTATCGACTCTATTCACGACATATTTTGTAGTATGTGTTTACACATACCACTGAATGAACCTTCGAAACAGTATAGTGGTACGGCAGATATGACGTCATAAATAATGATATTCTTAAAATACAGTCCTGTCACACATGAGGTTTGAATTTATTACATCTTTAGTACTAACTACTTTCCTCACATATTTTGCAGGTAGTTTCCTAATTGTTCACTACTGTAAAATTTTTCTTAATGCTTACTTTTTTTTAGATCATTGAAAATGCAAGTTCACATTAAAAACATTTTGCAATAATCCGAGAAAAGCAGAAAGAATCATTAAGATTCTTAGTGACGAAACCCATGAAACATTATGAAAAGAGAGGTACACCAAGGGTCTGCAGGTAACAATGGAATTTAGACAATCTTTAACGCGATTAATGGATAAATATTGTACTGTGTTATGGTAATTCTTGAATGGAAGTGTGAAATGGGCTTGTTCATTAATTTGGGATTAATGGTAGATATTAGGACGATTCAGATCAGAATTATGAAGTTCAGCACGGAGTTCATTAGCACGGGAGAAAAATTCTACGACTCCCAATGGGACAAGCTAGCAAAAAGTTAGCTTCCCTCGCGAAGGGGATATTCTAATATTCGGCCAGACTGCGTTTTATGAAAAGTAAAATAAAATACGAAAGCATTTTAGTTTTTTACACGTACGCAGAAATTTGTTTTATGAAGTTAAATGTATTATATGATAGAAAGTCTATATAACTTTCAAGACCTTCCACGACTGCTGGAGGCCAATTTGACCGAGAAGTTTGTTACTGGTAGGCTGTGGGTAGTACGCTCCAGTGAAGAGCTTTAAGCTGTTAGAAGTCCCCTGCTGGGATATTGCCCCATGTTGCGTCTATATCAGTCCGTAATAGCGAAAGCGTTGCCGGCGTGCGATATTTATGACCCATAAAAGTCCGGTGGGATTCACGTCGGACGATTTCGGTGCTCAAATCGTTCTCTGGAAGTGTCCGGCACGTTTTTCAAACTAATCGCGAACAATTCTGGCCCAGCGACATAGCGCGGATTAATCCAGGAAAATGTTATTTGCAAACATGAAGTCCACGAATGGCTGAAAATGGCCTCCCAGTCGCTGAACAGGCTTTGTAGGCTTAGGAAAGGACTGCGTGAGTCCTAAAGCGGTAAGAATGACAAGGCCGAATAAGTATTACGCTCACAAAACAGACACAAATTATGACCACGAGAAATTTAATTAAAAATATACACATGTTAACATAATTCAGATAAAGAAACTCGTAATACTTCTCTATTTTAGATCATTGTTTGGGTGGTCTGCACTTGCTAGGAGCCCTTGACAATGAAATACAGTACAAGAAGATTTCAGTCGTTGCACTTAGCGTTCTAACTGCTTATGACAACTAATACCGACTGTCAAATGCATACAGCGGAATAATAGTACTAACTCGGAATGGCTAAGTGCTTTTTTGAACTGTTCCTTAGCATTTGCTACACGATGATAACTTCGTTGTAACTGCTAACTGAAACCAACTTCGCTGTACTAACGGCTCACCTCTGGTGGACCATTGCTAACTGGAGGCAGGAACTGTCGTCCTGAAACACACACGCTGAAATTAACTGTACATACTCCGAAAAATCGTATGCGTTGCTACCTGCTTTAAAGTCTCGTCGCCGGTGGTGTCGTGCGGAACTGAGAAGAGGTTCGATCTCATCTGTAAACGCTACTGTCAAGTCCATAGGAAGATTAGCATCTCCTACAGGAAAATTAAAGAAATACATGAAGTAAAGAAAAACAGTTCTATAAATATCAAGAGCTCAGATGGAAAATCGGTAGCAAGTAATGAAGGGAAAGCTGAAAACGAAATGACTATATAGAGAAGCTATATTGGGGAAATGAAACCAGTATTGGAAGAAATGTTCAAATGTTTGTGTAGTTTATGGGACTTAACTACGGGGTCGTCAGTCCCTAAGCTTACAAACTACTTATGAGCTACGTTATACTAAAGACGGCACAAATATCCATGCCCGAGGGGGCATTCGAACCCCCGACCGCAGACCGTGACTGGCACGCCGCAGACCGCTCGGCTACTGCGGCCGGTCCAGTATTGGAAGATGAAGTAGATGAAGATGAGACAGGAGATAATCATCATCATCATAATCGTTAGAGACCGATTACGCCTTTCAGTTTTCTGTGTGGCACATAGTCCCCCTAATGAAATTCCTCCATGATTCAATGCTAACATTGATGCCTCGAATGTGGGGATGTGGATCGCCTTGATGCAAAACATTTCCCCCCACATTTGTACCTCAAACACGGACCAACAGAAGAGATTCAAATCACAATGATTTATGCCTAGACTGATATTAAGCATTTGACATAAAATCATTCTTGACCGAATCTAAGAACTTTCTCCTTGGTCTACCTCGACTCCTCTTACCCTCTACTATCAAACCAAGAAGTCTCTTCTTAGGTAACATAGCTTCTCCATGCGTCTTACATGGCCCCCACCATTTCAGCCTGTTCGCTCTAACTGCTTCATCTATGGTGTTCAATCCCAGTGTTTCTTTGAATACCTCATTATGGACACTACTATCCTGTCACTGTTCCCATCTATTAGTACCTGCAATCATCCTTGCTACTTTCATATCTGTAACCAAAACTTTATTACTAAGATAACCTGTACCCAGGGGACTGAGGCGCTGAGGGGAATGAGGCGCTCCAGTCACGGTCTGCACGGCCACTACGGTCGGGGGTTCGAATCCCCCCTCGGGCATGGATATTTGTGCCGTCCTTAGTCTTAGCTAGTTCATAAGTAGTTTGTAAGTTTAGGGACTGATGACCCCGTAGTTAAGTCCCATAAGCTATACAAACATTTGAATTTGAATTTTTGAACCTGGACCCATCCAGCTTTCACTCCTGTACAATAAAGTTGGTCGAAAGATAGTTCGACTCGTCACATCGAAAGGTTCGAGGCATTTTGCTCTGATTATTGCCAGCATAATATCGACGTACATGGGAAGCAGGTTGCTACTCTTACTTGCCCAAGGTCCCATTGGGTTTTGCCTCTAACCGTTGAAGGACTAATCGGTGAACGACTCAGAATATATTCGAGAAGCCCAACCTTATTCCAAAGTAGCTCGTATCCCAACTGTCAGGACAATTTACTTGGCCATTCTCACGTTGGGGACTACACTAGGAAGAATATAGAGCTGGCCGAGGCTGTAAGTAAGATGGGTTTAGACGTTTTAGCTGTTAGTGACACGTTTACCCTGGAGGTTCGAGCCCTCCCTCGTGCATGGGCGTGCGTGTTGTCCTTAGATTAGTTAGTTTAAGTAGTTTGTAAGCCTAGGGACTAATAACCAAGCAGTTCCATAGATTTACGAACATTTGAACATTACTTTTTGTTAGTGACATTAGGCTAATGTTCTTTCAGTGAGTTCTTAAGTTAGACATTTTAAAACTAGTCCGCCGCCCCCTCCCCCCCACCTAAAGAGACGCACGGTTTGGGAACCACTGTTGCAGCGAATGATT
The DNA here is from genome assembly GCA_026315105.1 of Locusta migratoria. Taxonomy (NCBI): domain Eukaryota; kingdom Metazoa; phylum Arthropoda; class Insecta; order Orthoptera; family Acrididae; genus Locusta; species Locusta migratoria. The sequence goes on from CM048747.1 coordinate 436,636,849, forward strand.
TAGCCATGCAGATCGCATATCATGAATCCCATAGAACGTCTGCGTGACACAGTCGAGAGGTCGGCTAGTTCATAAATTCATGCACCAGCAGCACTTTCGCAATTAACGAACGGCTACAGAAGCACCATCGCACGAACGACAAAGTGGCAGATATTGAAATAATTGCCAGGGGGATAGAAAAGCAATTAAAATCTGTCTACAAAGGCCGCTGGACTTGATCGGGAACCGATTTACACTGAGTATGCGAAGGAATTCGTCCCCCTTTGGGCAGAAAAGTCTCTATAGGAGCTGTGTTCCTGAAGATTAAAAAAAAAAAAAAAGGCGCAGGTCATTTCCGTTTACAAGAAGGATCGTCGATCAGATGGGCGAAACTATAGGCCTGTATCCATATCCCTGACATCAGTCAGTTGCAGAATTTTAGAGCACATTTCAGCCGTGGCGGATTAGCCGTGCGCACTGGGGCGCCGTGCTGCGGTCGTTTGCCGTCGGAGGTTCGAGTCCCCCCCTCGGGCCTGGGTGTTTGTCCTTACGTTAGTTTACCTTAGTTTAAGATGTTTTTTAAGCTACAGGCTAATAACCACGTAGTTGAGTCCGATATACAATCATTTGAATTTTTAAACACATTTTATGTTAGAGTATTATGTCGTTTCTGAAGACCGGAAATCTCCTTTGTAGGAATCAATATGGTTTCCGAAAGGAACGATCATTTGAAATACAACTCGCGCTATTCATCAATTAGATCCATGGGGCAGTAGGTACAAGATCGTAGTTAGATGCCGTTATCTCTTCAACAAGGCATTCGATACCCTTCCGCACCGTCGAATAATGAACAAAGTGCGAGCATATCGAATATCACACCAACTGTGTAATTGGATTCAGGCATTCCTTGTTCACAGAACGCAGCATGACATCTGCAATGAAAAGAGGTCTTGAGACTTTAAGTGATTTTAGGTGAGCCTAGGGGTACGTTATAAGACCGTTGCTTTTCACAATATACCGTATATAAGTGACCTCGTAGATGACATCGGAAGTTCAGAGACTTTTCGCCGATAATGCTGTAGTTAATCGAGAAGTCGCAACACTGGAGAATGGTAGCGAAATGCGGGATGCTCTGCTTGGTGCAAGGAATGGAAATTGAGCCTCAACATAAACCATTGTAAAGTTACTTTATTATATAACTACGCAATAGCAGGACATACACTGGAAGCAGTTATGTACTTAGTCTACGAGTAGACATAATAGAGGCCGCGGAAGACTGGCCGAGCGCACTGGGGTCGCTTCTCATCGGGGTTCAAATCCTCCCTCGGGCATGGATGTTTGTGCTGTATTTAGTATAAGTTAGTTTATAAGTATTTGTAAGTTTAGGGTCTGATGACAGCACTCGCGCTATCTCTGACGTTCTCCGTTTCCCTCCCTCCCCCCCCCCCTTATACCCTGTGGCCATCCCCAAGTGGCTTGTAGAAATTTTTCGAGACGTCTTGTCTGAATGATTGCTGAGTAATTTGGAAAATTATAGAGAAGCAATACATGGGAAATGAAGGCGGTATTGGAAGTAGATGATGTTGAGACAAGAGATAGTAAACTAAACTAAACTCCGTCCGACAGGCCTCGAGAGGCGCACTGGGTACTAACCGGCCGCCGTGTCGTCCTCTGCCCGAAGGCGTCAACGGGCATGGTATGGAGGGCGACGTAGTCAGCACCCCACACTCCCGACCGTTTCGTCAGTTTTCTTGACCGAAGCCTCTACTTTTCAGTCAAGTAGCTCCTCAATTGGCCTCACAAGGGCTGAGTGCACCCCGCTTGCCAACAGCACTCGTAGCCGGCTGCGGTGGTCGAGCGGTCTGCGGCCGGCCGCGGTGCCCGAGGCGCTCCTGTGACGGTCTGCAGGGCCACTACGGTCGGGGGTGAGAATGCCCCCTCGGGCATGGATATGTGTGCCATCCTTAGTATTAGCTAGTTCATAAGTAGTTTGTAAGTTTAGGGACTGATGACCCCGTAGTTAAGTCCCATAAGCTGTACAAACATTTGAACATTTGAGCGGTCTGCGGCTTATCAGTAACGGTCTGCACGGTCGCTGGTTCGAACCTCCCTAGGACATGGATGTTTGTGCCGTCTTTAGTATAAGCTAGTTCATAAGTTTTGGGCTGATGACCCCATAGTTAAGTCCCATAAGCTCTACCTTTTTTTTTTTTTTAACAGCACTTGTCAGTCACCGGCGGTAACCCATCCCCCATCCACGTGCTAGCCAATCCCGACAGTGCTTAACTTTGGTGATATAACGGGAACTGGTGTATCCACTGCGGCACGGCTGTTGGCGGAGATTCTATCCTACGAATATAATTTTGTGCATGTGTGTATGATGTGCGGGTCATTATCCAAATGCTCGCCCCTCCCTTCTCTCATACTCGCGGCTGGATCGGCGCCTGGAGCCAGCGGGCAGCGGTGTGGTGTATTTATAGCGGGCATACGTGGGTAACAAGCAGAGCGGGTGCGCGGCCGGTGGTTTGCTGGACGAGACGCCGTGCCGTGTTTGTTTGCCGGCACCGCCAGCTGACTGCCCCTCCTGGACGGACGCGGCCGTCCTGTTTGCTCCTGAACTGTAGACAGGCAAGGTCAAGTGCGGCCGCCGACGGACGCCGCGCTGCGCGGCTCTGAAATAACTTGCGAGCTGGACGACCGGCCCAGCACCCGTCTTCCAGCGCCTACCTACCCTACACAAACTACAGGCAGCTGCGTCTGGTCACAGACAAATATATACAGGCGGGAAACCTCCGTAAGGGCCCGGTCCTACGCTCCGGGGTGCGGGGAGGGAGGATTTCCAGCATTTCCGTAAGATGTCCCATGATGGCGCTGAGGTCAGAAGCAGCCCTTTAAACTGGCCAGAGCAGGCGACAGGTAGCGGCTGCCCCCACCACCACCTCCCCTCAAACGCCGGCACGCCGGACACAGCCGTGGCCTCGTGGCAGGCGGCACAAGCTCTCCCCTCAGCCTCCCCTCCACGCTACCCTCTGACGTGCGAGAGGCACCCTAAGCCAGCGATCCGCCTGACACCTGCTAGCAGGGGAGCGTAGGACAGTGGTTTAGGGGAGGCTTCTTCTCTGTATATGTTACTCTGTGGTCTGGTCCTTATCCGACGGTGTAGGTGATTTATTATTCTTGGCGTGGAGTTCAGTTCTCAGGTACAAGAACAAAGAAAAAAAAGTTCAAATGTTTGTATAACTTATGGGACTTAACTATGGGGTCATTAGTCCCTGAACTTACAAACTACTTATGAACTAGCTAATACTAAGGACGGCACACATATCCATGCCCGAGGGGGGATTCGAACCTCCGACCGTAGTGGCCGTGCAGACCGTGACTGACGCGCCGCAGTCCCCTCGGCCACCGCGACCGGCTACAAGAACATTATTCACATCAGTACCAAAAATAGCTAGAGCTGAGCTATTTGGCGTTCAATAAATAAATAAATAACCTAAAAACTGAAATTTACCGAGTTCTGATTGATTGTATTAATTTCTGAGATTCTTTTTACTGCAAATAGATTGCCTAAGTCAAAGAACTAATCTTAATAATAAAAACAATATATTAAATAATTCTCAGTCTCTGTTGCAATATTTTTATTTTTATTACTTCAATTACGCGTTTCGCGCTGTTAGCTCATCATCAGACTGGAAAAAGACAAATGTTTTATTACAGTCCGTGTACCTTGCGGGCAGAGAATGTAATGTGGCTAAGGTGAGTAAATTTTGAAAAGTCAGACTTACTTGGGCGGAGATGGAGCCACAGAACTGTCACGCTTACCTCTTTGCAGGGGCCCAATGACAGAACACAAATTGTTAAGCTACCTCCACCACAGCTTTAGATAGTCCTGTGGCTCCATCTCCGCCCAAGTAAGTCTGACTTTTCAAAATTTACTCATCTTAGCCACATTAGATTCGCTGCCCACCAGGTACACGGACTGTAATGAAACATTTCTCTTTTTCCAGTCTGACGATGCGTTAACAACGCGAAACGCGTAATCGGAGAAATAAAAATAAAAATATTGCAACAGAGACTGAGAATTATTTCATTATTCAACACTGTTGCTGCACCAGCCGCCGCCACCACCACCATCATGGAATGGAATGAAATGTGGAAAAAAAGTTAATTTGACCTTTATCGCAAAACGCTACGTAAAATACTGACGAAACTTTATACAGATTTTTTTTATTACAGAATTTGGTCCATTATAGACCGCTTAGAACCTACGATTATGGTACAATCTTTTTCCTCCTATCTTCTCAGAACTTCTTCATGCGTTGACTAATGGCTTAGTTTTTGTAGTTGGATGGGATATTTTGCAGATTGGTCTGTAGTCTGAAATTTTCCCTGTCTTGTATGGTGTTTTCCATGACGTTAAGTTTTCTCATACCCATTTTTGTCTCTTCCAGCCACCCAGTGGTCTTCTTGAATTCGGATATGAAATTGAAACTTTTCTTTGTCAACCTATTGTCATTCATTCTATAAATGTGTCCGTAAAATTTTAATCGCCTCTTCTTTATTGTGATGGTTTCTATGTTTCTGTATAAATCTTCATTTCTTCTTTTCATCCAGTTGTTATCCTTGTTCTTCTGTGATCTTAAAATTTTTCTGAGTATTTTCCTTTCTTTCTTTTCTAATTCTTCTTGTTCCCGATTTTTATTCAACGTTAGGCATTCAGATCCATATAGTTCTTCCGGTTTAATAAATGTTTTTAATGTTTTAACATCAAATGTTTGTAAATCTATGGAATTTAACTCCTTGGTTTTTAGTCCCTAGCTTAAAAACTACGTAAACTAAGTTAAAATAACCTAAGGACAACGGAAACACTTATGCCCGAGGGAGGACTCGAACCCCCGACGGCGAAAGGCCGCGCGCACGCACACGGCGCGTCAGTGCGCACGGCTATTCCGCCTCGACTTAGTAATGTTTAATTTTTACCTGGAACGATATTGATCTTTTTTATATCGGATTTGGGTGAGTTTACTCGCTAATTCCATTTTTCTTTATCTTTCTTTACTTGTGGTATTATCCAGCCCATTTGATTGTAGCCATTCAAAATCAAATGTTCAAATGTTTGTAGAGTCTATGGGACTTAACTACGGGGTCATCAGTCCCTAAACTTACAAACTACTTAATAACTACTTACAACTAAGGACGGCACAAATATCCATGCCCTGTAGCCATTCTCCCAAATACTTAACCTTCTCTAATCTTTTAATGTTTACGTGTTGTATTTGTAGATATTTCTCTCTGGTTTGTGTATGTTAAATGTATGCCGTTTTCTCATGCGATATTTGTAAACCGGTTTTGCCTGCACTTCTGTGAACTGTTTCTATCATCATTTTTGCATCTGTTTTGTCCTTAGAAATTATTGCAATATCGTCAGCAAATCTTCCCCTTCCTTGTGCTAAATGAATACCTATAATGTTTTTCTCTTTCAATTCTCTTTCCCATTCTCTCACTACTTTGTCTAAGACCATATTGAAGAGAACTGGCAAGAGTCCGTCCCCCTGCCGAACTCCTGTGTTAATCCTGAAAGGTTCAGAAACTTCTCTAAGAAATTAAATAAAAGGTTTCACTAATCACTGGCTAGTCTCTGTAAACAATCTTAAGCAGGAGAAATGTCCATAAGTTATCTAATTGTTGCTAACCTAAAATATGTCCTACACCAGAATACAAGAAACACTTCTATGATTCCCCTCTCAACAAATACTAGTATTAATATTGTTTTTAGGTGGCAGTGTACATCCACTATGTATTTTGTAAAAAACTCATTATTGTACCCAGAGCTGTATAATATTTTTATTCGTTATACTCGACCGAATTTCGGCAGTTGCTGTTATCAACAGGAGATTAACAAAATATTATACATTATAATATATTGATCTCCTGTTGACAGCAGCAACTGCCGAATTATACATGATAACATTTTGTTAATCTCCTGTTGATGGCAGGAACTCCCGAATTATACATGATAACATTTTGTTAATCTCCTGTTGATGTCAGTATTTGGCGAATTATACATAATAACATTTTATTAATCTCCTGTTAATGGCAGCAACTGCCTAAACCGGTCGAGTACAGCGAATAAAAATACTGTAAAGCTCTAGGCAGAAAAATGATTTTTTCAAAATACTAGCAGTTCTATATTAAAATCTTACGTTATTTCACCTTCTCTCTCTTTCGTCTGTAGACCCAATTACGTACATTTCATTAAAACCTGCGTCATTAAACTTTATCTTATTTCAACACCTGTCCCTGAAGTATTTAATAATTATTTATTTGATTTAGCCACGAAATGGCGGCCGCCGACTGCAGTTGAGAGACGATCGGAGACGCTGCGGCTGGAGCTAAAATCCTGAAAGTGCTTAACATGCCTGTTCGGGTGATGTTACCATAAAGAATACGAAACCTTGTTTATAATTTACATTCAAAATTTATGTGAGTTTTACATTACACGCCTTCAATACTATTAGTGAGAAGAAACAATGTCATAGCGACTCTCGCAAAATTATGATGGTATTTCCCTTTTAAGATATGACATGACAAGAATAAGACAAGGATTACAGATTATACAGTGATATATTTTAGTGCTCGAACAAAGAGCTATGATAACGTTTATGATGATATTAAAATTTCTTTGTCGTAAAAATAGTTCTTTCAAGTCCTTCATTAGAACTTTATCTTTGCATCACCGCACTTATGTTTAGATTAGTATTCAATATGCCGACACTGAATATTAATGTCATTTCTCCAAGGGACGCTACAACTGTCCAGCAGTTACATGGTTTGAAGTTGGAATGCTCACTGCATTGTGAGAGACTAAAAAAAAGCCTACCCTTTCCGCTCCCCCTCACCCCACTCGTTATCTATGCCACAGTAGTCTGACGTACAATGTGATGAGAGAAGTCATGCTGTACCCCTTAAAATCGTGTACCACTTGCTTTTATTCCTTATCTACGTTTTTGGTGGAGCGTTATGTGATGAATGTAATCAAATAATTATACAATAATTAAGTTGGCCCATATATAGTTCAGTCCACATAATTTTTACGCAACTTTGACTGGCGATACATTTTGATGGCAGTACTTTTTTTTTAACATACTTCAGTGGTTCTACCTTTGATTTGAGACAAATATTTTGAAAATAAAAGAAACAAGTGTCTTTTACGATTTTAAAGCTGAAATAGACAAAAATAGGTGTTAACAACGAAATGAGCCATTGTAGTTGCCATAAAAATAGAGGTTTCGGTTTTAATTCGTCATGAATAGCATTTTTTTTACATCGGAATAACAGGTAAGAATTTCATAGTTCGATTTTAAAAACATACAATTAACTGCTAAAGCATCCGTGTCTCATTTTGTGCATTTTGAAAGCAAAGAACATAAGTCGGAAGAGGTAACACCGCTGCGGAGCGGCCGAGCGCATTGAGGCGCTATGCTACGATGCGCGAGGCCTTCCCCGTCAGGGGTCCGATCCCACCTCGGGCATGGATGTTTGTGCCGTATTTAGTATAAGCTACTTTGTAAGTTGTTGGTAAGTTTACAGACTGATGACCCCACAGTTAAGTACCATAAGCTTTACAAACATTTATTTTTATTTTTATTTTATTTTATTTTATTTTTTTTTCCTGGGAGAGGTAACTCCCTAAACATTCTAAGTGAGTACTTAAAGGATATGCAATAAACACTTTGCGGAAATGAAAATTTAAACACAGGCAAATTTCACGAGGACATACTGAGAAAACCTATTTTATACATAAAAGTACGTGATACATTTTTATGTCCTTATAAAAGACAAGGAATAAGTCGTCATGTCAACCACAAAAAGTACATTGCTTGCGAGAAACCAGAAAATACTACCCCTGAAAACTGAACATAATCAATGACTTTCTACGAAATATTAGTTCCACTGCAGTGAAACTTCCCTTAACGGACACTTCCCAATAGCGGACTCGACTCAATAGCAGACATTTTAAAATTCCGAAGACATTCTCAATAACGGACACGGACACTGTAATATGTCCATCAATAACAATCAAAACTTCGAAATAACGAACGCCGTGAAAGAATCAGTGCACTCGTGCATGTAAAAATTCTGAACGTAGGCCTGTCGAAACCGACAATAAGAGTGCGGCGCCATAAACTTTTCGCCTGTTATCGGTACATCAGACGTTTAACAGTAAACGCACTTTTGTGTTGCCGCGTGGGCTTGGGTAAGACATGGGAGAGACCTGGTTTCAACAGTCAAAAGCTTTGTCTAGTGCTTCTTGAGTGTTGTCTTGTCGTTTGTCTGTGTGTTTTCGATTTTAAGTTTCGTGCTCGGTAAAAAAAGGATCGTAATTTTCAGAAAATTGATGCTGGTGACCCTGACCCACCGGCGAAAGTTGCTGGGACTAGAAGGTCGGTATGAGTGCGATTTCTAATTGGAAAACAATTCCATCATGAATTGAATCATTTTGTTCCATTCAAGCGTCAGGCAGCGCAAAGAAAACTCAAAAAACAATGAGAAAAGGTTCACATCCTCAGAAGAGGCTTTATTTTGTGGCATGAACAAATAAGAGCATAAGGCGTGCCAGATTCAGGTCCTCTACTTCGTCAAAAAGCGATGAAAGGCACAAAATTCCTCGGAAGTAACGGCTGGCTGGATCAGTTCATGAAGCAGCGTGGCAGTCGCACGTTTTACCATCATACTTCGCGATATTGACGCAATTCGGTGCGTTTCAAGCGTGAAAACAGGGGACTTCGGTTTATTCGGATTATTCGTTATCCGTACCAGTCGCCGTCCCAATCATTTCGGGATAAACGGTAGTTTACTGTTTTGTATCTTATCCTGTACTTAACAGCGGATACTTCTTAAAAGCAGACACTTTTTATTTTCCCCTTTGGTGTCCGTTATTCAGAAGTTTTACTGTACAAACCTGCAGCATCGCTGGAGCCTTGTTAAACAGCCGATTAATACAATTGAGGAGGCGCATGCAACATGAACAACTGTTTTTCTGGCCGGCAGTAGCTGCTGGCCATCAGTATCGAAGACAGCCCGAGCGCGCGCCTGCCCCTGGTCCAGGGCAGCGGCTGCCCGCAGGCAGTAAACCACCGGTTAGCTGTGCTCGGTGGCCTGCCCCTCTGGAATCGGCACGCGCCTCTGATGAACGGCCCATCGACGCTCCCCTGAGTCCACCCGATTTGTGCAGAGGCCAACTACTCGCTCCACTGCAGATGCGGCGACGCTATTTATGTCCCCCACACCGTTTAATTTTCTCCCTGAGATGAACTTTTACACCAGTCTTGTGATTCTTTTACAGGTCTGATGCTGGAAATATGAGCCAGTTGGTTTAGACTAATACGAGAAAATTTGCTAATATTTTCCAGACACTGTGTCACATGTTGAGGGGTATCTAATTTATGTCAACAGTTTTAAAAATCAGGTTTACAAAGATCGCCTATTTCGAAAATGTACCAAAGTTTGGAAAAGAATTGGAAAATAACCTATCACCTAATACATTAATGGGCCAATTTATGCTACTACATTTTTAGTGTGGTATTTTTGTTGCGAATGTTATACATTTTTTCTTAGTGTGACTACCATATCCTACAGTTACCTAATAGCTATAGGGAGGATAAACTAATCTACTAATTCCTGCAGTGTCACAGGTGTGCCAGTGTTATACAGTCCTACTTTATGGCCCTGTTTCTGCCGAGCCAAACCCAACAGACGTGCCCCCTGGCACTTGGCTAGCCTTTTCTCACTGCAGGTGCAGAAGTTGGTGTGCAAGGGGGTTAGTCTTCTACTTAATCTGATGTCTAATTAAGCCATGTCTTCATTTTTTGTCACCTGGATCCCCTTGGTCCAGGAGGGCAGCGGATCCCGTCAGTAAGCTGACAGCCATTCCACTTCCCCCCTCCCTCTCCCCCCCCCCCCCTGCGTCATGGCTGAGAACATTGAAGGCCGGCCGCGGTGGCCGAGCGGTCTGCGGCGTGCCACTCACGGTCTGCACGGCCGCTGCGGTCGGTGGTTCGAATCCTATTTCGGGCATGGATGTTTGTGCCATCTTTAATATAAGCTAGTTCATAAGTTTAGGGACTGATGACCCCGTAGTTAATTCACATAAGCTGAACGTGTCAGCTTGTCGAATCAGAGTGTGTCATTATCGTGTAGTTGTCTTCTTAGATTGGTTGCTATATCGTCTTATGTGGGGCACTCATACACGACATGTTCAGGTGTTTCTCCTTCAGCTGCAGGTGTCGCCCTTCTCCTAAAACGACATAAGTATGCTGGATAGGAGCCACATCATGTGAGAAAGTGTATCACCCCACGGCTAGGCTCCAAGTGCTTCATAGTTAACCTTTCCCGCACACTCGGCATTAGCTCATAGGTCCTTCTGCCAGTTTCCTCAACTTCCCATTGCTCCTGCCACAGTTATTTCCCTCTCCGCCTGATGAAGATATCGCTAACCGTATCTTGGTTCCTTTTTGCCTCCCCCTTCATATATTTTGCGGAACGACCACAAAGATTAAATGAGAGAGTAGAGTCCACACCATCAATCATTTTTCTCGCGAAGCACACGCGACTGGAACCGGAGGAAGTGACAATAGTACACAAAATACCTTCCGCCACACACCGTGAATTAACTTGCGGAGTGTCGGTGTATAGTTGTAGATGTGACCAATCACCATGAAAGTTTACATTTGTGTGTGTATTTCTTCATGGAGGAGAGTTTTATGTTCTTTACTTTTCTCTAATGTTGTACAGCATATGTCGCATACTCATATGTTCAACAAATTACTGCATCGATTGCAACCGAAAGTCTGACAAAAATACTATGACGACGGGGGCGATGACGTGACGATGGACAGAGAAGTTGGTATGAATAGGTGAGCAGAGAGAGACGGGGTATGAGAAGATGAACCGTCAGATTGGGGATAGGGAGAAGGCAAATATAGGGAAAAGAGCTACATGGGACGGAGGAGAGGGACTGATAGATAATCATCATCATCATCATCGTTATCATCATCATTAGATTATGCCTTTCAGCGTACAGTCTAGAGCATTGTCACGCTAATAAAATTCCTTCATGTTCCCCTATTCATTGATAACATTGAGGTCTCGTCTGATGTTAAGCCTTTTACTTCAAAATCAATCTTCACCGACTCTAAGTACTTTCTCCTTGGTCTACCTCGACTCCTCTTACCCTCCGCTCCTGACCCATGAGTCTCTTAGGTAACCTTGCTTCTCCCATGAGTGTAACATGACCCCACCGACTCAGCCTATTGGCTCTAACAGCTTCATCAATGGTGTTCATTTCCAGTTTGATTTCCTCATTATGGACACCCTCCTGCCATTGTTCCCATCTAATAGTATCTCCAATCATTCTTGCTACTTTCATATATGCAAACTCAACCTTGTGAATAAGGTAACCTGTATCCACCCAGCTTTCACTCCCATACAACAAAGATAGAGCGGTGCTTGGTACTGACTTCCTTCTTGCAGAAGAGAGTAGATCTTAGCTGAGCACTCACTGCATTAGCTTTGCTGCACCTTGATTCTAGTTCTTTCACTATGTTGCCATCCTGTGAGAAAATACATCCTAGCTAATTGAAACTGTTTACTCCTTGTTGCTCCTATTTGGTACTCAATCTGTTTAAATTTCCTTCCCACAGACATGACTTTTGTTTTGGAGATGCTGATCTTCATATCATAACTTTTACACCTCTGATCGAGTTCTGAAATATTAGATTGCAACCTTTACTCGAATCTGCCATCACAAATGTTTCTGTTTTCATCTATTTTAATCCCGCCCTGCCAGTCTACTGTTTTCATGAAAAGTATGAACAACAGTGTTGACAGGTAACAGTCTTCTACCTGGAACTACTTTGAACCATGAACTTATTGCCGTCTACTCTAACTGCTGACTGATAGTTTACGTAAAGACTTTTAATTGCTTGCATAAGTTTGCCTCTTATTCTATAATACTGTAGAATTGTCAACAGCTTCCCCTGGGAACACAGTCATAAGCCATTTCTAGATCTATAAAACATAGATAAATTCCTTTTTCCGCTCGTAGCACTTCTTAGCTGTAAGCTAAAGACCTGGTCCTGACAGCCTCTAACAGGCCTAAACCAACACTGATTTTCATCTAACTTGCCTTCAACTAATACTCGCTCTCTCCTTTCAATAATACCTGAGAATATTTTGCCCACAACGCTAATTAAAGGGATACCTCGATAGTTGTTAAAATCTTTCCTGATTCCATGTTTGAAAATTGGCGTGTTTACTGCTTTCTTCCAGTCAGGTGGAACCTGTCCCGACTTCCACGCCTTTTCAGTTATCTTGTGTAACCATTTGATACGAATAGTAGATTGGACTAAATAAATATCGGGGCAACGCTGTGTTTTCAGTTAGTTTTACAGTAAAAGTAGCAAGCAAGATCAGCAAGTTAAAAAGAGAATAACAGAACCATCGGAGTGAGGTCCTAGCATACTCATTCCTCATCACAATGCAGCAAATGAAATTAATTTAAGAATGACAGTTGTGTTTGGTGATGATTTTATCGACATAAACAATGTGCGGTGCTGGTTAGTTGTGCTCGTAATGAAGGAATCGATAGTGCTGACTTCAACGAGAATGAAAGGAGTGGACTCCCGCGGTTCCGAAATTTAAGAACATCGAGTACTATACTTTGATATTATAAAGTGCACGAGCATCGTAGGTGAGGTTGTAATTCCGTCAACGAAGTAAGACATTCTCCTGTGAATGTATCAACACACTGTTCTCACGTTCTCTGAAATGCGTTGCAAGTGTGATTATTTTGACATGAAGGATAACGATAGTTAATGAAGTTTATTTAATTTAAAAGGCTTAAGAGTTTTCCCTTAAAAAAAAAAAAGATGCAATAGTTTTTAGCACCGCCGTCGTATGTTCAAAAAATCAAATGTATGTAAATTTATGGGATTTAACTACTGTGGTCATCAGTCTCTAGGTTTACAAACTACGTAAACTAACTTATGCTAACAAATACACCAATTTGGAGGGAGGACTCGAACCTCCGGCGGCGAGCAGCGGCGCGCTCCACAGCTGGGCGCCTTAGAACTCTCGTTCAATCCACCGCGGAAACATTGACTCTTAAGAAACATTGATTCTAAGAATTGACAGGATGATAGGCCGTGTGTTATGATAACAGGTAATTCGAATAGTGTAAGGAAGTCATTTTGCCGGCCGCGGTGGCCGAGGTGACTAAGGCGCTCCAGTCACGGTCCGCACGGCCACTACGGTCGGGGGTTCGAATCCCCCCTCGGGCATGGATATTTGTGCCATTCTAGTTCGTAAGTAGTTCATAAGTAGTTTGTAAGTTTGGGACTGATGACCCCGTAGTTAAGTCCCATAGACTATACAAACATTTGAACATTTTTGAAGTCATTTTTGAAGGCATTTGTGTTCAGTGTTGCCTTGTACGGGAGTTAAACATGGACGATAAACAGTGCGGACAGGAAGAGAGTAGAGGCTACAGCTGTGGTGTTACAGAAGAATGCTGAGGATTATGTGGGTAGATCGCATAACTAATGAAGAGGTACTCAAATGTTCAAATGTTTGTAGAGTCTATGGGACTTAACTACGGGGTCATCAGTCCCTAAACTTACAAACTACTTATGAACTACTTACAACTAAGGACGTCACAAATATCCATGCCCGAGGGGGGATTCGAACCCCCGACCGTAGTGGCCGTGCAGACCGTGACTGGAGCGCCTCAGTCCCCTCGGCCACCGCGGCCGGCGAAGAATTGGTGAGAAAAGAAAGGATCGCATTCTTAGACATCGAGGAATCGTAAATTTAGCATTGGAGGGAAGTGTATGGGGTAAAAATCGCAGAGGGAGACCAAGAGACGCATATAGTAAGCAGATTCAAATGGATGTATGTTGCTGTTCTTATGAGGTGATAAAAAGGCTTGCTCAGGATTGAGTAGGGTGGAGAGATGCATCAAACCAGTGTCCGGACTGAAGACCATAACAACAATAGCTTCCATGATAGGAAGATGCGGCTGTCAGCAAGGAGTTCTCAGCGCTGTCTACTCGAACTTCACCTCTGACGCTCTCACTGGTTGCTGGAGAGTAAACAGAAATTCGCTCGTTAAAGGCAGCAGTGTTTCAGGCGGAGAACACACGTGCTCATAAAGTGGCTGATGACCTGTTACGTCAGCACGACTGCTATGGCGGGCAGAAATAGTAGCATGGGCGCGTGATATTTATACACCTAGCCACTTAGACCTACTGGCCGAGCGAGGAGCGTCGTTCGAATGTAAACAAATCGATACACACGACACATTCACACCCGGCTCCGCATACACACGCACATATGGATGGAAAGACAGATGAGAGTAAAAGGAGGACATCGTGAGAAGGGGCGGTTAGTGGATGGGAAGTGGAGGAAAGAACTATGAAGGAATGGAGTGGGAGAACGGAAGGAGGACAACAGTTTGATGGGAAGAGGAAGAGACGGGCAACAGAAAGAATTAAAGAACTCAGGAAAACAACTTATTTTCGGTCATGGCGGAGGAAACTGTCTAGACACAACACAGCCGTTTCTCAATTTTCTATGCGAGTTGTACAACTTCCAGATACATGCGAACGACAATATCTATAATAAACGGCTACTCCGCTACACGGTTCCAAGTTGGCTATCTGACAGCAAAAATTTGATTTTAAATATTTTCATGCTGTCATAAAACGATCTGTTAATAGTTTAACACAGCAAAAAATGCATATGTTTTCAGGCAGTGTACCTCATTGGGCGCAAAAAACCAGTCACTAATCAACCATTATTTGGAATTACTCACGGACTTCCAACAAACTTCACACACACTCTCTCACTCATACACATCGACACATAGATGATAAATGAGAAAAATCCTTGTTTCTGAATATTTGCTATTCATCCAGAAAACTACAGCATCAGGAATTACGTTTTAATTTGTTAGTCTCGGCAGAATGGCCGCGTGCACTGAGGCACAGTTCGAGTCCGCCCTCGGGCATGGGTGTATGTGTTTGCAGAGCGCCAAATTATTAAAATTCAATAAAAATAGATGTAACTGTTGCTCAATAATGGGGGGCAACGAAGTC
The DNA here is from genome assembly GCA_026315105.1 of Locusta migratoria. NCBI lineage: Eukaryota > Metazoa > Arthropoda > Insecta > Orthoptera > Acrididae > Locusta > Locusta migratoria. Next base: position 436,651,983 of record CM048747.1, read on the forward strand.
AATGGTAAAACATAACTCAGCCGAGCGAAGCTTTGTTTACTCAAATAGAGCCGCTCCCTGCCACAACTCTGGACTGCTTCCGCACTCGTGTCTTGCTGGTAACTGTTCGAACTCGTGCACCGAAGGTGTCACTTGCATTTACCTGTGAGCAGAGCTGGGCACAAGTCCGTTAATCCATTAATCGTTAATTAACAGAGTTAACTTTTTGAGTAACGGATTAACTTTCAAGTTAATTAAAAGAAAAAAAAGAAAGAAAGAAAGAAAAGAAAAAAATCATTAACGGACTCAACAATTGAGGCTCACACCTTAAGGCCGCGAGCGTAAACAAATGACAAACGAACATTCTTCTTTTTATACAAGAAGACAAATCATTTCAAAGAACGAAAGACTCTTCCTCCAAAGTAAATAACTCTTGTGGAGGCTGTTTTACTCTATAGTATGTGATATCTGTTTACTCTCATAGCCGACTGCCACGATACAGTGGCCGAGTAATATTAGTTACTTCCTTATACTCCAAGGCCTATTTAAACTTGAGTATCCAAAACATTTTTCTTAAATATCAGGTAGGGTAATACGTTTCTTTATTGCTGATTTCAATAATATAACAACGTAAATATATAAATTCGAACAAAGAAGGCGATTTTTCGTGGCTACACAATACTGTTACGAGTTAACGGTCAACTTTAACTTCCGTTAAATTGTCCGCAGAGTAACGCTTTGACGCTTAACGAACTCCTTTAGTAACGGATTACTGATTAACGAAGTTAACTTTTTGATTAACGGTGCCCAGCTTTGCCTGTAAGCTTGCATTTGCTCGTCTATGGGTCCAGTGGACATACATCGAGCTGGGCTTCATGTTCATTACTTTGGGAATCCATGTTGATTCGTAGAGAGGAGATTTTCGATCACCATAAAATATTATAACACAGCAGCATAAAACCTATTTCAAAATTCTACAACAGACCGACGTCAGAGATGTAGGTCTATAGTTTTGCGCATCTGTTCGACGACCCTTTTTGAAAAACGGGAATTATCCTCATAGTCCTCCTTGGTGACAGGTGGAAGGATTGTGTAAGAAGAAATCTTTCAACAATAATCTATAGGATGACAAATCACATTAACAACGGCGTTGACTGCATCGCAATACGCTAATTACATCTTGAGATTCAGGCGAGAAACCCATATTGCTGAGGACATGCGCTAGCCGCGCGTTTCGCGTATTTCAAGCTTAAACTTCAAATGTTCAAATGTTTGTATAGTCTATGGGACTTAACTACGGGGTAATCAGTCCCTAAACTTACAAACTACTTATGCACTACTTACTAACTAGGACGGCAGAAATATCCATGCCCGAGGGGGGATTCGAACCCCCGACCGTAGTGGCCGTGCAGACCGTGACTGGAGCGCCTTAGTCTCCTCGACCACCGCGGCCGGACCTAGCTTAAACTTCGCTTTGCAATATCTTGGGATGTAATTGGCGTATTGCGATGCCATCAACGCCATTGTTTGTGTGATTTATCATGCTGTAGATTGCTGATGAAATAATATAGGGCGTCCATTTGAAAACACATAACTTTGTCTTAAGAAACATAAATGAGGTTTGGAATGTTTCAAAATATTTATATTCATGAGCCCCTGTCTTACATCGATACCGGTCAAAGTCATTTTATAATAGCTATGGTTGTTCCAGAGATATTTTGACTGGTCAAGGTAAATGGGACACCTTGTATATAGATATAAACAGACGTGTTTCGCTGTAGTTCAGTTTTTAGTCAAAACTATTCACTACAGACCATTGGGTCTGTACATGGGAGTAGCCTTGAGCTTCGCATTGTGCACTAAGGTGGCTTGTTCTGGTGTGTGGTCGAGCAAAATAGCCGCGAAATATGAAGCAATAAACATTTCTAGGAAAACTTATAAACTCTGTGACTTACGAGTAAAGCGTATACTGCAGCCTTGAGTCTCACATTGTGCACTGTGTGGTTCGCTTCGTCATGGATTAAGTGGATGAAACTTACGGTTCTTCACTATTTCTTCTTGTCACATATCATCAGTAGCACTGCTTACGACCGAAAGGTTCTGCCTGGTATACCTCATGCTGATCAGCTGCTACGGCTTACAATTGATACAGATATAAATTAAATTTGCGATTTTGAGTTACAAAGTTATATTTGTTGTGGTCTTCAGTCCGCAGACTGGTTTGATGTAGTTCTCCACTCTGCCCTGCTCTATGCAAGCATCTTCATCTGTGAATACGAACAGCAACCTACATCCTTTTGAATCTGCTTTCTGTATTCACACACACACACACATACACACATGTTTGTAGATCTTACGGGACTTAACTACGACGTCATCAGTCCTTAAACCTACAAACTACTTATGAACTAGCTAATACTAAAAACGGCACAAATAACCATGCCCGAGGGGGGATTCGAACCCCCGACCGTAGTGGCCATGCAGAAAGTGACTGGCGCGCCGTAGACCGCTTGGCTACCGCGGCCGGCTTTCTGTATTCGTCCCTCGGTCTCCGTCTACGATATTTACCCCCACACTTTCTTCTCATGCTGACGATTCCTTGATGTCTCAGTATGTGTCCCACCAACCTATCGCTATATGCTATATGCCAGAAACTCCTTTTCTCCCCAAGTCTGTTAAGCATCTCCTCATTAGTTAGGTGATCTACCCATCTAATCTTCATCATTCGTCTGTAGCACCACTCTTCTGAACTCCTTTTCGTCCACGTAAAACTCCCAAACAATGATACACTCCGAACGAATGTTTTCAGAAAGGACTTCCTAAAATTTAAACTAATATTGGAGTCAACAAATTTCGCTTCTTCAGAAACGCTTTTCTTCCCATGTCATTCTTCATCTTATATCTTCTTAACTTCCGCCATCAGAAGTTATCTTGCTACCCAAATAACAAAACTCAAACACTACTTTTATCGCCTTATTACCTAATTCTTTCAGCGTCATCTGATTTCTGAGACTACAACCCATTACCCTCGTTTTACTCTTGTTAATGTTCAACTTATATCTTCCTTTCAAGACACTGTCCAATCCATTTAACTATTCTTCGAGGTGATTTGCTGTCTCTGACAGAATTACTAAGTCATCAGCAAACCGCAAGGTTTTTATTCCCTCTCCTTGGCTTTAATTCCAACTTCTCCTTGCATTCCTTCAAAGCTTGGACAATGTACAGATTGGACAACATTGCGGAAAGGCTACAATCCTGTCTCACTTCCTTCCCAGCCACTGCGATCCTTTCATGACCTTTGACTCTAATAATTGCCGTCTGGTTTCTTTACAAGTTGAATATAACTCTCCGTTCTCTATATTTTACTCCTGCTACCTTCAGAATTTGAAAGAGTGTGTTACAGTCAACATTGACAAACAGCATTCTACAGATACACAAATGCAAACGTAGGTTTCCCTTTCCTTAATCTATCGTCTAAGATAATTCGTAATGTGAGTATCGCCTCGCGTGTTCCTACATTTCTTCTGAATTCAAAATGATCTCCCCCAAGGTCGTATTCCACCAGTTTTTCCATTCGTCTGTAAATAATTCGTGTTAGTATTTTGCAACCATGACCTGTTAAACTGATAGTTCTGTAATTTTCACATCTGTCTGCCCTTACTTTCTTCGGTATTGGAGTCATTATATAGTTCTTGAAGTCTGATAGTATGTCCCGTGTCTCATACATCATGCATACCAGCTGAAACAATTTCTTCATGAATGGCTCTCCTAACGATAATAGCAGTTCAGACGGAACATCACCTACTCCAGGAAACTTGTTTCTACTAAAATCTTCGATCTGAGTTCTCTTATTTTATTTTGATGATCATGTCTCCCTATGTTGGTGGGAGGTAACAATATATGTTCGCTTTAGTATGATAGGCACTTTTCTTTGACACCTAACAAATCAGTATGTAGTCTAGTGATTCGCACTTTCTCACACGCGAATTTTGTTCGTGAGTATAATTACTTTTGCTACGAAAGAGAATATACCGAAAATTCTTTGTGGCTGAGACACATATATGGAAATCTTCCGTATTGGGTAACAGTTTTATTGCTCTTGAGGTGTATACGGTTTTTCTTTCGGCTGCGGTTGTGGTAGAGTGTTTGGCACGTTAAATAATGTTAAGTATTCCATTCCATAAACGTTTCCTTTGTTCCAAATTTACTCCATTTTTCATTTCCCATTTTAAATGAATAAAACCGCTAACAGACAATTAACAACCCATAGAAGCTTTTTATTGTCATCTAGCACTATCTAAAAGGACATGAAAACTCCATTTGGTTTATGAGCCTGAAGATGACTTCATTGTGTGACCGAAACTGGTTTGAGTTGCCAATGTACGCCACAGAATAATAATAATAAAACAACAAGAGAGGAGGCAGGTGTATGTCATTTGGGTTGCAAATCAGTGGTTGCAAAATATCAATTTTGTTGTACAACATCCGAATAAAACGTAGGCAATTTCCAGTTTTATGTACAGAACACCGAATGTTAATTCTAGGGTAAACTTTAACACACAAGGAACGGGTGCACCAAAATTTATTTTAATGCAAATTTTAACGAACAAAGAATGATTGCACCAAAGTTATTATTTTGGAGGCAAATTTTAACACACAAATATGTTGAGGGGGGGGGAGAGGGGTGCGGTATAAAAGGGTAAAGAAGGTATCAATAAATGTGATGTATCTTCCCACATGGACGGTAGTTGAGACAGCAATAATTACTTCTGATCAAGTTAAATCACACTAGTAATATTGTACCCGCTGAGTGGTAAATAAAACCCTTGAATTCTCAAACCACAGCGAAGATCAGGCAAAGGCAAGCCATCCTACTTTAAGGGAATAGCTTGAGAAAACATAACTTGAAGATTTGGAGTGTTCTTGTTGTGTGCTTCAGTCCGGAGACTGATTTGATGCAGCTCTCCGCCCTACTCTATCCCGAGCAAGCCTCTTCATCTCATAAGAACGGCAACCTACATCCACCTCAATCTGCTTACCATATTCGACTCTTGGTCTCCCTCGGCGGTTTTTTCCCCTACACACTTCCCTCCAATGCTAAATTTACGATTCCTTGATGTCTAAGACTGTATCCTACCAATCTATCCCTTCTTTTAGTCAAGGTATGCCAAAAATTCCTTTTCTCACCAATTATGTCCAGTACATCTTCAGTAGTTACACGATGTCCCCACCTAATCTTCAGCATTGTTCTGTAGCAAAACATTTCAAAAGCCTCTAATCTCTTCCTGTCTAATTTATCGTCCAAATTTCACTCCCGTACAGGGCAACACTCCACACAAATTCCTTCAGAAAAGACTTCCTTACACTTACTAGTAATTAATATTCGATGTTAGCAAATTCCTATTTTGCCATTCTGCATGTTATATCCTCTATACTGACACCATCGTACATTATTTTACTGCCCAAGTAACAATACTCATCTACCACATTTATTGTTTCGTTACCCAATCTAATTCCTACAGCATCGCCTGATTTTCTAAGACTGCAGTAGACGGCCGATACGGAAAACGGCCCGTCCACCACCCGGAGCAGCAGAATGTACACCAGCGGCGACGCAAGGCGCGCAGGAAAGATCACTGAGTAGGCGGGCAAATAGAGCCAAACTCTTGTTTAAGGATTTATCACACAGGACGAGATACAGAATTAGCCAATTAACAGATAACACGTCAGATAACAATGCGATCTCTTAAATTAAATAACGATATTCTACTGGGATTCACTTGGTCCTAACATGTGCAGAAAGGAATCTACTCCAAAAGAAAGGAATCTCATTAATACAGATAATTAAACAACCACTTAAAGCGAATGACGAATTTATGCATGTTCAGTTGTAAATATTTCCACACACTTAAAATAGGCAAAAAGCACACAAGCTGAAAGATCATTAATTGTGCGGCACATGAAATAAAAACGGAAAATACACAAGCCGGATATTAGAGAACGCATGAAAACGTGAACTAAATCGCCCAAAAGCACAATAAAATATCATCATACTCTTAGAGTGGAAAGTGCCCAACTGACACTGGGCGCTCAGTTTCGCTTGACACCTAAAGATGAACGACAGCAGAGGCGTCGTTAGCAAAGGCGATCTGGGGCGTTGAGAAGAGACGGTAAGAGGCGTGCGGAAGACAACAGCAAAACTTCTCTACAAACAAGGACTGAATGTAACCGCACATGAAAGCAACAGCAGAAAGTTTGTGGCTCTTCGAGATTCCTCAACGACCTAATATTTCCTTGTCGTAAAAGTAGCAAATACAACACAGCAAAGCCAGGTCCACACACTGCCGACAGAAGCCCCTCCAACAGTCTCCCAGAAGCACGGCGATATCTCGTCTCAAGTGTACGCAACTTCAGCGCACGGTCGGCAAACAAGAACTAAATGGAACTGGCCGGCTATGTGGGCAAATACACGTCAACAGTTCCCAACAGCCGCACTTGAGCCGACCGTGTCGATCCCCTGTAGTGAACTTTCTGCCACACCGCCAACACCCGGAAATTTCGGCCAAAGACCCCCCACACCACAGGAGCGTAGCGCTCAACGAGATCAAATTTCATATAGTGGCGATAGGTCCACCATGTTTGAAGCAAATTGAACTGGCGTCCGCCATGTTATTTGAGGTATCGCCTGACAGCTCGTATGCCACACCCACTCGAAAATTGTACCAATTTACAGTTCCACGTTTTAAATAAAGACTGACTGTTGTGATGTGCATCAACTTCCGTTAGACTTTTTCGAAGCTGCGAATTAACGAGCCTGGTAGTATAGTTCCTAACGAACCTGTCAGTATTACAGTTCCAGTTCGAAGTATAACAGATGCGCTTTGCAATGACAACAAAAGGGCCGCTATGAAAATATTTATGTAGATTTCAATGCAATTTCATGGTCTAAATGAGCTGTGAAACATACAATGAGTAGTACTTATTATGACGAACAATCATGACCATTGATTTGCATCTATTGTTAATGTGTTGTAACAACTGCTTTCATATAGTATACATTTATCTCGTGTTTACTAAACCTATTAAGTCTACAAACTTGTAAAATTTCTGTTAAATGGTATAGTTGTGAACTTTGGTGGACGAAATTTGCGAAAAAGAGGAAAGTGACAACAAAATACTGCAGTTAAAAAGACACCTATTGTGGTGTCGCACAAGTACAAAGTGCGCGCCACCTACTTTCGCCGCGCGCCTCCATGCACGCACGGCGCGGCGTTCTTACGACGACAGCCATGAGCGCCCTCTGCTGCAACTCCGCTCGTGGCCACCACTGAACGACATCGTTCACTTGGGACTGAGATAGGAACCAGTTAACACTTAGGAATCAGATAGGCACCTGTAAAGACTTGGCTATCGGATAGACGCTAGGCAGGCCTCTAGCTCAACTATATATCAGCATTCTGCAGTACTATGTGAAAGTTAAGTATTGTATAAATTCTGTGCAATATATATCTCATTCTAATTTACTCTAGTGTTTCTAGTTTCTGGCTGCTCCCCTCCGTACCTGCACCAGCGTGCTACCTTTATTCCTGTGTCGGTCTCATTCCACTCGGCCACCGACACCTACGACGGATACGAGACACAAAAGCGGCGACGAGGCTGGGACACAAAACCTATGTCATCTGCCACAAAAGCATTCCACGCCGTCATAAGATGTCGGTAATAAGTTTTCTCGTTACCATGCTGAAACAAGTAACGTTTGCTATGTGAAATTTGAGTACAAAGAATAAAGTGACAATACAATATTTCAATAAAAATGCGCCTGGGTCAGCTCCCACAAAAGTATTCCACACCGAAATAACGTATGATTAATAACTTTCGTTGTTGCCACATTGAAATAAGTACATATTTAATTTACATATTTTGACGAATTACAGCGTTCAAATGAATGAAATAAATCGCAATTTGCGATGTTATGGCTTCACTGTATTAGGTTTAGATGAAATACCAGACTGTGGCGAATGAAAATTTGTGGTATAGGAAAGAGACAGCGTGGCCCGGACGATAGAAAATACTATTGTTCCATTTAAAAAATTATATCTTTGTGCTGTAACTCTTTGGAAAATGATACAATAAACTATGTTCATAGCTCCGCAGAAAGTGTAACATTTCTTGTGTTGACCTACCGTATTAAAATTTCCCGTCAACTATTATTTTATAAGTTACAGAGGCAAACACACTTAGTGAAACACCCTGCAAACAAAATGTCTGTGACAAAATTTCGTCTTGCTCATATTTCTGGCAGTAAATGGACATAAAAGACAGAGATGGGTGTGCGTTTCACACGTCAGAGTGTTTTAGAATTATTCAGTTACACCAACAGAGGGCGTCTGGAAGAGCGAAATGAGCATAGAAACCCATGCCCGGAAACACCATTAGACGACGCTACGTAGTGTCCAAGTTACATGCACCAACGCCTGCCGCCAGACATCCCTTCCAGTTATTTCCGACCATATTCATTTTGTCCCTCAAGACGCCTTCTCAATCCCTTAGAATATTGTTGATGTAATCGTGTGATTCTGAAACACACTGACGTTTGAACAAACACCTATCTCACTCCTCGACGTCCATTTACTGCCGGAAGTGTGTGCAGGACGAAATATTGTGTGAAACATTATTTATTTATTTATTATTGCAGGCATGTGATGAATCGCACTGCGAAGTCCGAGTGCGCCAATTTTGCTTTACCCTATATATATTACTTTGAGATACTGTAAGCAACAAAGAGATATTTGCCCGTTCTGTGTCAAACAACGATGCAATGGCTGCTGTCAAACGGGATAATGTCGATTGGCCATGTTCACATCTATACTCGTAGACGGCGCAGAAGAGCGCAGAAACGACGCGCACTGCTATCTGACGGAAAGCCACAGGAAGGAAAGAAGCAGGTCACAAACTAATGGGGCCCGAGGGCTCAATGTGAATCGTTCTCTTGTTTCTCGGATATGGCGACCTTTTATTGAGAGTGAAACTGTACCCGGAAGACCATGATAGGATCGACCATGAATAATGTCAGAGCTTTTTTGCTGTAAGGTACGTCAGTACCGCCGCAGTGCTTCATGCCAACTGGCATCAGACCTTGGAGCACCCACTGGAAGAGTTGTGGCCAAACCTGTGCAGAAGGCTTCGGTAAAGTGTTCTTTATCTTCGAAGACACGTTGTATGCATACGTCTGATGCGTCTTCGCAGAAGGGGAAGTGGTGAACATACCACCTGGACGGTCCAGCAACGGGTCCGTTTCAAAGTTGAGTGCCGACGCGGTCTATACATTCTCGACGAATTCGCATCTGGAGGGAATGTGGAGTAGCCAAAGATTGTGGAAAGAGATGGATTTCGATGAGGATCACTAATGGTGTGGGCACGGATTATGTTGCTCACTCGAATACGCCAAGGTTTAACACCTGTCACGTATCACGACAAGAAGTTGGGACCTCATGCTCCGGTTGCTGCGAAGTGCTTCGGGACCAGACTTCGTACTGATGGACGACATTGAAATTAAATGTTTGTATAGCTTATGGGACTTAACTACGAGGTTATCAAGTCCCTAAACTTACAAAACTACTAATGAACTAGCTAACACTAAGGACGGCACAAATATCCATGCCCGAGGGGGGATTCGAACCCCCAACCGTAGTGGCCGTGTATACCGTGACTGACGCACCTCAGTCTCCTCGGCCACCGCGGCCGGCTGGACGACATTGCTCGAACTCATAGTGCACGGGTGGTTGATATTTCCTTACGTTCGGAAGATAATGCACGCATAGGGTGGTGTGTTCGCTCTCCCGATATGAATACCGTAGAGCACTTCTAGGATGTGCTAGGGAGAGTGGTTGCATCACACCAGAATTCACCAACCACTAAGGAGTAGCTCTGCAGTAATACTGATGGTACTGGCCCAGTGTGAAATCTATGACACCATTCGCAGCATGCTCCGTCGTTGTCAAGCCTATATTGCTACCAGAGGTGGTTACAACCCAAACTGAGCACTTTAACTAGTTGGAGTAACATGTGTATTAATGCATTAAGTTGTTGTCTACGATTCTGCATGTTACTGTTGTTCTGTTTAGTATCACCACTTTATACCGTTTTGTGTCAAAGAAAACACAAGCTTGCAAATCTCCATTTTTGTTGTTTTAATTTTTGGCACTACAGTACTTAGAAGTGATGAAAAGGCATACACGAAAAAATATTCACTATGCATTTTATGGAATCCCACTAAGGGGAGTCGTAGCGCCCAAAATGACAAAATTTCACATTTTTTCTTTCTTGCAAATTATTAAAATATGGATGTTTATGCTTAAGTTGGTGTTGGTTTTATTTAAATATGCGATCAATTACTATTTGAAAAAAAAAAAAAAAAAAAAAATTGAAAATAATCATGCACTGACATTTCTGAGAATTTTGTTTTCCATCATTTCGCATATTGAAAGTTTTCTCTGGAACTATATAGTCTAGAATGCTGTTGTTTCTTTTATTTTGTAGAGAACTGTCCGTTTACTAAGTTACCTACACTGGCGGTACTTCGCAGTAGACTTGTTGAACTGTACATTTGTTTGTGTTTAACAACAACAGTTATCCACTAGCCGTGTTTTAGTTTCTGTGTTTCCTGTGATAGTTTTCATCATGACTAAACCAAAATTGGTAATCTTCGTTTCAATGATTGCTATTCTGGGAGACTACATGTTTTGGAATATCTTGGAATTCATTAAGGTTAGAACACCACTAAAAGTGCGATGGAATTGCATCAACGGCGAATCAAGAAGGCAGAGTTTGTAACAAACAATATGTTTAAAGAAGCTAGATCCAAGAGAAGCACGGCAGCGCTGGCTGAGGAAGATGAAGGAGGAGAGTAGGACTACCACCCAGGAGGACTGTAACATACTTTCTGTGTATATTACTTTGGCTGTATATTAAATTTTTTTCTTTAAATAAAATTTTCTCAAAATGACATCTTTCAATATAAATGACCCTTTTTCTTACACTCTTCTTAATATACGTCAATGAATTATTTACCACATAACACAGATAATCCAATGACGTAGTTCTACTTTAGTAGTATTAACTGTAGTAGTTAAAATTCAATAAATTAAAATTGTGAAAATTTACACCAGTAACTTATATGTTTAGCGGAAAAATCATACCTTTTACTCCAGCTGTCATTTTAAAGTGATTGCAGAGCAATACAGTCACAAAAGATGCGAAAACATGTGATAAAAACACCAAATTGATATACTCAATAGTTCCTGAGAAGACGTGGCATTTATATAGCCAATTGGACGTTACGACTCCTCTTAAAAAATTAGAGTTGAACATATCTCTGAAGCGACCCCGCCCACAAGAAATGTCATATTCTGGCACCCGTTATCCGATGCTTCTTTTGTCCCACAAACTTTTCAGCTCTTATCATATTTTCGGAGTTATTCTTGGTGACAATAGTTAGTGACTCGCCCGTTATATGATCTCATATTTATTGAATTATGTGTAGTACAATGGTATAATTTTGCAGGTATATATTCATTTGTACAAGTGCTGTATGTAAAATCTGTTGTGAGTGCAGTTAGTAGTAAAGAAGTAATAGATTAAAACCTGATGCGTGATGGGACAGTTACCCATGAACGTTGCTGTTTATATCCTCAAGTCTCATGAACAACATGTCGTAGTGTGAAACAATTTCGAAGATGTGTGTATGTATTACAGTTTAGATGGTGTGTGTATGTTATAATGTCTGTTAAATTTCATGCGAGTACAATTCGTAGTGTATAAATTATAAATTGTAACGTCACACTCCATAAACAGCGGAAAAGTAGTAAGCGAGAAACCTTTTTCTTTTCACCATTTTCTTATGGTTGTCAACGAAAAAAGTATTATAAATGTTTGAAATTATGTTTAAAGTGTGTTGCAAGACGTTAAGTACTCACACAGTCCATGTATAAAGTTTCGTCGCATGTTATGGTAGTTAAAAAAAAAAAAAAATGTTCTAATGTTTGTAGTGCTTAAGGGACTTAACTGCGGGATCATCAGTCCCTTAACTTACAAACTACTTACGAACCACCTTATACTAAAGACGGCACAAACATCCATGCCCGAGGGGGGATTCGAACCCCCGACGGGGAACGGCCTCGCGTATCGTATCATGCGCTCGGACGCTTCTCCGCGGCGGTAGTTTTTTTACGACTCCCATTATCTATCACGTTATATCTACTGAACTGTGTGTCGTATGTGGTTCTTATCCAACAGAAATTTTTACCTTACTGTAAGGATTATGTGTACCGAATTGGTTGAAATCGATCCCGTGGTTTAGTTGCCTGATGCAGCAGTTTTTCTCGCATGTGATTGTTTACGATGTCATATATCCTTAACTTTGTGTTGTACGTGATCCTTAAACTTACTTGAAGGTCAAGTGGACAAAATTTCGTAGAGATTGAAACACAACTATAGATTTGTAGGCAATAGTACACACAAACATACAGGCACTCTGTTATATACATAAAAATAAGACTTTGTTTCATTTGAAAGAAGAGCATAACTCTTTTCATATTCGATAAAATACACTGGATATAGTGAAGTCCGCAAAGAGGTTGTGAGCTACGTGACACAGTTTGTTGCCTGTGGCCTGTGCTCTGATTCATGGAGTGCAGTGCTACCTCGTGTTTCTCTTTGTCGTGTGCTGTCGATACAAGCTGAAGCTGGAAATGAAAACCTTACTGAAATGAAAAGACACCGGGAAATGAAAAGATAACTGTTATCGATGGCTGTATGAGTTTCCAGTCAGTGTTCCCTTATTTCAGGAAACTTTGTGACAGGCAGAAAATAATTTGAAAGCCTGTTACTTTTCAATGAGCGCCTTAAATGTTCAAATGTTTGTAAATCTAAGGGACGTAACTGCTGCGGTTATCACCCCCTAGGTTTACCAACTAATTAAAGTAACGTTAACTTATGCTAAGGACAACAAACGCCCCTGCCCGAGGGAGGATTCGAAACTCCAACGTCGAACAACCACGCGCTTCGCAGCATGGCGCCCTATATCGCTCGACCGTTCCTGAGTGGCTTAATGGAGCTGAGAACGACACATCGGGATTATCCTTATTATTTCTTCGAACACATTTCCTATCCCTGTGCGAAATTATTCACCACTCATTGCTACAACATGGAGGTTGACTGATCTCTCTTAAAATACACCACAAGGTGAATCATAAAACACTTTGCAAAATTGAAGAATTGTAGAAATACTATGCAACTTTCATTTATGTTTAACTATTGCTTATATGCGAATTTACCACACTGAGTAAAGTACTATTTTCAGTGGTCTTACTAAAAATAAACTTGTCATAGCGGCATTTTAAAGGTAATTGAAACTGAATAAAATACAATTCTCAGTGGTCTTACTAAAAAATAAACTTGTCATAGCGGCGTTTTAAAAGTCATTGAAACACACCAATTTACCTTATTGTAACGAGTAACGTCTCAACCGGAGAAGTAGCAGGTCGAAAATTTTTGTCCTCCATGTCTGAGTAGCTTATATTAGTTGTTCCACACTCTATACATTTCATTCATTCGGTTAGCATTCATGGAAAGTGTATTCGTGTTCGAGAGCGCTCACAAGAAACCACAAATATGTGGTTTAACACTGCACCCACAACAAACTTTCGTTTAAGCAACTGTTCATTCTAAGGACATTAGAGGAAAATTCAGCTTGTTGCATACTTTCCTTAGTATTTCAAATACGACCGGTTTCGCATGTAGAGTCGGAAGCGTATGGAGGCACCGCGGCTTTTGATTTGATAAGACCTGAAGATGGCATTTAACATGCTCGAAACCGATCGTATTTAAAATAATAATGAAAGTATGAGGCTGAAGCGGATTTATTTCTACAATCCTTTTTTTTCAGCTTTTCGATCTTAAATTGACAACAATCGACAATAACATACGCCTACTTAAACTGAAAGAGAAACAAGATTCTTGTTGATCTGTTGCTTGCCCTTGGCCCACTCGTATCGCATACATATCGCGTATCGTATCAATGAGAACACGACTGTCGCATCATTAAGCATCGCGTCGATCACCTTCTATTGACGTGTGTAGTACCGCATATCTTATCGTCTCTGTGCTGGCTTCACCCACAAAGAGATAATGCAATTGAATTGGCTGTAATGATAGATGATTTACAAATTTTGATTCATTTCAGCATTATTTGAACGAAAAATCAGACAACGTGCAGGATATACTGAAATGAATCAAAATTCGTATACCATTTTACTCGACTGCTAGTTTTTACAGAGTTATTGTTACTTACATTCTCAGTCAAACGCGTATCATAAGGAGATATGATATGATATTGCGAGAAGAATTTGACAGAGCGTTGAAGGCCTTGAGTCGAAACAAGGCCCCTGGAGTAGATGATATTCCGTCTGAACTGCTGATGTCGTTAGGAGAGCCAGTCGTGAAAAAATTGTATCACCTGGTATGCAAGATGTATGAGACAGGGGAAATACCCTCCGACTTCAAGAAGAATATTGTAATCCAAAAGAAAGCAAGTGCAGACAAGTGTGAAAATTGCAGAACTATCAGTATAATAAGTATTGGTTGCAAAATACTAACACGAATTATTTACAGACGAATGGAAAAACTTGTGAAGTCTGACCTCGGGGAAGATCAGTTTGGAATTAGGAGAAATGTAGGAACACGGGAGACAATACTCACATTACGACTACAGGCTAAGGAAAGGGAAACCTACGTTTTTAGCGTTTATTGATTTGGAGAAAGCCTTTCACAATGACGACTGGAATACACTCTTCCAAATTCTGAAGGTATCAGGGGTAAAATATAGGGAGCGAAGAGTTATATTCAACCTCTACCAAAAGCAGACAGCGGTTATTAGAGTCGAAGGGCAAGAAAGGGACGCAGAGGTTGGGAAGGGAGTAAGACAGGATTGTGGCCCCAATGTTGTTCAATCTGTACATTGAACAGGCAGTGAAGGAAAGCAAGGGGAAATTTGGAGAGGGCATTAAAGTGCAAGGAGGAGAAATAAAAACATTGCGGTTTGCCGATGACATAGTAATTCTGTCAGAGACCGCAAAAGATCTGAAAGAATTGAATGGAGTGGACAGTGTCTTGAAAAGAAGATATAAGATGAACATTAACAAGAGTAAAACGAAAATAATGGAATGCAATGTCAGAAAATCAGGCGATGCTGAAGGAATTAGATTAGGTAATGAGACAATAAAAGTAGTAGATGAATTTTGTTATTTGGGTAGCAAGATAACTTCTGATGGCCGAAGTAAAGGAAATATAAAATGCAGAATGGCTATGGGAAGAAAAGCGTTTCTAAAGAAGCGAAACTTGTTAACATCCAATATTAATTTAAATGTTAGGAATTCCTTTCTGAAAGCATTTGTCTGGAGTGTAGCATTGTATGGCAGTGAAACGTGGACGATAAGGAGTTCAGATAAAAAGATGATAGAAGCTTTTGAAATGTGGTGCTACAGACGAATGATGAAAATTATATGGGTAGATCACGTAACTAATGAGGAGGTGCTTAACCGAATCGGGGAGAAAAGGAGTTTCTGGCATATCCTGACTAAGAGAAGGGATAGATTGGTTGGACACATTCTGAGACATCAAGGAATTGTCAACTCATCATTAGAAGGAATCGTGTGGGGTAAAAATCGTAGAGGGAGACCGAGGGATGAATATAGTATGCAGATTCAAAAGGATGTAGGTTGCCGAACGTAGGACAGGGTAGCGTGGAGAGCTGCACCAAACCAGTCTACGGACTGAAGACCACAACAACACAACAACAACAACGGAACTAGTGGATTGTGTAATCAGTTTCTCAGACAGAAGCGTTCATGTATGCATGTGAGCGCTGGATACAATTCCCATTGGTTTCTTTCCTTCAGTGAAACCACAATACGCTCAAGTGGAAATATTGTTAAATAAATAACGAAAAAAAAAAGTGAAAATTGTAACTTGTATGGTATATTCAAGTCTTGACTGTAAGCAAATTCGCAATAGGATTGTTCACTCTCTATTTTTCACCGAAGTGTGGAAAAAAGGTAAAGCCAACAATCCAAAGATTGGTTTGAACACCATTGCTATCCTGGGCATGGTCCTGTTTGGAGGTGGTATGCCGTTGCCTTCCTCCGTCCTGACTTATCTAGCGAGTTGAATGGGGACCTACATTTTAATATGGATTCCGAACTAAATTTTCCACGTAAGAATTATTGCCCGAGGTGAAAGAAGTGAATAGTGACGGATAAAAATCCTAGGATTTGTTTCGAACCTACGACCTTTCGATTCACAGTCTGTCACTCTACCACAGTGCTACTTTTTTCCCTTCAATATTACTTTATTTTGGTACAGAATGCACAAATAATATATACACTGCACTATTAATACAATGAACAAATGAAATATTTAAATTTCAATTTACTTATAATGGAAAGGACATTGCAGTTTTGTGGCTAATGTAGAGGGATGATGACGATCCAGCATTTTGGCCCAATTTAGGTTACGGTAGTAACACTAAAAGTGGGCCTTTGCGATTGTCTTTTGACAGCTCGAAATTTCAATGAAAATAACGGCTTAACCATTCATCTGACACGAAAATTGAATAACCGACGTTGAGTTGTTCAAAGGTAGCAGCACTTTCTCTGAAAAGCGCATTTGTTCTGTTTCGAGAACATGCCATGAAATACATAGCAACGAATTGTAAACATAGACACATGTACATAAACTGGGGAGGTACTATTACAATGACTGTTATAAAAGACATATTGATGGTACTAATTTTGTTTATATATTGAGTACTAGAGTTATGTGGAATTCAATATTACCACACTATTCTGTTTGTGATTTTAGCTGTAAAAGAAAACGTAATCACGGACTGAAATTGAATATTTGCTCTTTATTTTAGCGCAGAACGGTGTAACATGAACGAAGTCATATCTGAACTACAGGAAAGATATCATCTACGTTAAAATCGTCTGTAGCAACCATATCAAAGACGAAGATTTTAGTAGATGCATTGATTCTAATTAATGACTTTCAATATATTCCTCAAATAGTGAATAAACGCTTAGAAAAAAATGAACAAGGTAATTTGTTGCAATGCATACACTTCCCTTCTGTTTGATTAAGGGCCGGCCGCGGTGGCCGAGGGGACTGAGGCGCTCCAGTCATGGTCTGCATGGCCACTACGGTCGGGGGTTCGAATGCCCCCTAGGGAATGGATATTTGTGCCAAAAAATGTTCAAATGTTTGTAGAAGTTATGGACTTAACTACGGGGTCATCAGTCCCTAAGCTTACAAACTACTTATGAACTAGCTAAGACTAAGGACAGCACAAATATCCATGCCCGAGGGGGGATCCGAACCCCCGACCGTAGTGGCCGTGCAGACCGTGACTGGAGCGCCTCAGTCCCCTCGGCCACCGCGGCCGGCATATTTGTGCCGTCCTTAGGATTAGCTAGTTCATAAGTAGTTTGTAAGTTTAGCGACTGATGACCCCGCAGTTAAGTCCCTTAAGCTTAAAAAACATTTGAACATTTGTTTGATTAAGGAAGTACTTTCCACAGAAATCTGGGACTTCCTTTATATACGAAACTACCTGTATCAGCACTTCGTGCAGAATGTTCATTATTACAGTATCCTCCCAGTTTACGTGCATATGCTTCAGAAGACCATTGTTCAATTCGTTGTAACGTATTTAATGGCATGTTCACATTGAAGCACATAGCTCTGTTTAATTAATAAGAGTGTATGAAACACTTTTAGGAACAAAAAATTTAGGTAGTACCAGGTTCCGAACCACTGACCTTCAGTATCACAGTCCAACGCATTGCCCACTACGCTACGGCTAACTATAAAAAATTACATTCTTAAATCTCTTACTATTGATGGCCGTTGTTAACTGATGCTAATACGGTATTTTTAGACACTAGATTATCATTTATCGTACGCCAATAACAAAACTCAGTAAAATTCTCAACGAAAAACCCAGAACAAATATGAACGACCGCAAAGCATCGATTTCACTGAAGAAAGAAAGTATATATAACCATAAAATAATATATACACTGCACAAATAAAATATACAATGACCCATGAAATATTTAAATTTCAACTTACTTATAATGGAACGGACATTGCAGTTTTGTGGCTAATGTAGAGGGATGATGACGATGATGGCGACTCTCCAGCCTTTGGCCCACTTTAGGTTACAGTAGTAACACTTGTGGAATATCCCCAATCGCCACAACTGTTGCGTTGAACCAACACCGTCTGAAGAGAAGGCCTCTGCAATGCCGAGCCACGTTACGCCATGCATGTGATGTGATGTGGCGTGGCACGGCATTGCAGAGACCCTCTTCAGACGGTGTTAGTTGAACCGTCTTTCGTTTTCTCTCTTTTGATTGGCTCGTCGGTTTGAACGGGTACTTTGTGGTCGTTGGTTTGTTTTGTCCTATTTTGATCGTTTCGAATAACTCATTTCTCTCGTTACAGAAGGCGTCGAGCTATCATGGCGGCAATCCGCTGAGCAACCGCGCCCTAGCAAATTCCGAACCACCGTGTAACATGTTCGTACATCACATACTAATTCCTCGCCTATTACGCTATGGCGAACAGCTGCGAGAATAATCCGTGATTCTCGAACTATCGATGGCAGGTGTTAACTAACTAACCAACATTAGATTATAATTCATTGTCCTAAGAACGACGTATTTTTGATAATTTTCAGTGCGCCATTGCTTTGAAATGACAACGCTTGAGTTATAATAACAAAATCATCAGAGAAAGCAAGATGGCGTACGCAAAAGAGATTTTGGGGCGAGGGATGTCACGTGACTGATTTACGAATGCCAAATGTACGCTGTGTTTCATCCAGGCTACAGACACTCGTCTGAACGCCAAATGTACGCTACGTTCGTTCCAGCCTATAGTCATTCGTAACCTGTACAGGCAAAGAAAATAAACTTTGAACTACCAAGGCAAGACAGGTGATAATATTGTAATGGAAAAATGTAATGAAAATGTTGGAGAGATATTAAAACGATAGTTCAAAGAGGTAAAACTTCAAAAAAGAGTCTGTTTGTCAAAGCTAAACTCAAACGTAATATAATTTTGGCTGTTTGTTAAAATACGGCCAAAAAAGAATATTACGTGTTGGGTGCATAGATATTACGACAATAGTAGAGTCGTAATCTTATCACCATATTTTTTTATTATTTCTATACATCCTTAAAAGACGGTACTTCAGTTTTCCTGTTCACGTATCAATATTATCGCGATTACTTACGTCACAATGTAATACATGCACTACAGTAAAATGTTCTCGCGACTCTTTCGAACTGACGTAAGAGTAAACGAACGATATAACTGCACTGAGCAAACTATCTGTGAATCATACGTTTTACGGACGTGTTTTTACAGGTGATGCAGTTTTACTGGTGTGAGTCCTGCCCTGAAGCTGTGTGCTATGAGGAACTTTGACCAGAGGGCTGCAATGACGGCCACCCGCAGAGCTACACCCCCACCCCCTCGACCCCTTTAATGCCTCGCGACTCCGCAGACAGTGGCGCAGCCCCTTGAAAGACGGCGTCTGCAGGTCGCTGCTGTCTTTATTTCTCATACTTTGCGCACCGCTGGCCGCGTTAACGCAGCGTCAGATCCTCTGCCGCCACTCGTAACTCAGTCCCCCATCTCCCTCCCCTGGGTCACCCCTTTCAGACGACCACAAAAGAGGCCGCAGCATCCAAAACACCGATTCCGACGAGCTTCACCTAATAAAACGTCGTTACGGAGTGGAAGAAGTGAGAAACGTTCTGCATAATAACACAAGGCGAACTAACTCAAAGAGACCATTTTACATTTACATCTACTTGGGTACTTTGCAAATCACAATTTGTTCATCGAACAACTTTCGTACTTATGGAATATGCCTCAGTTGTGCGACTGGATTAATGTTTTCCCGTCAGAAACAACACAGTACGTAGTAATTGACGGAAAGTCATTAAGTAGAACAGAAGTGATATCTGGCGTTATAGGGCCCCTACTGTTCCTTATTTTTTGTAAACGATTTAGGGGACAATCTGAGTAGCTCTCTTAGACTGTGCCGGCCGCGGTGGCCGAGGGGACTGAGGCGCTTCAGTCACGGTCTGCACGGCCACTACGGTCGGGGTTTCGAATACCCCCTCGGGCATGGATATTTGTGCCGTCCTAGTTCGTAAGTAGTTCATAAGTAGTTTGTAAGTTTAGGGTATGATGACCCCGTAGTTAAGTCCCATAAGCTGTACAAACATTTGAACATTTTCATAGACTGTTCACATATGGTACTGTCATTTATCGGTTAGTAAAGTCACCAGAAGATCTAAAGCAACTGCTAAATGATTTAGATATCTGCATGGTCCGCTCCCATGAACCACAGACATTGCCGAGGTGGGGTGGCTTGCGTGCCTCAACGATACAGATAGCCGTACCATAGGTGCAACCACAGCGGAAGGGTAACTGTGGAGAGGCCAGACAAACATGTGGTTCCTGAAGAGGGGCAGCAGCCTTTTCAGTAGTTACAAGGGCAACAATTTGGATGATTGACTGAGCTGGCCTTGTAACATCAGCTAATGTGGCTTTGCCACACAGTTACTGCGAACGGGTGAAATCAAGGGGAAACTACAGCCGTTATTTTTCCCGATAACATGCAGCTCTACTGTATGAACATCTGATGATGGCATCCTCTCGAGTAAACTATTCCGGAGGTAAAATAGTCCTCCATTCGGATCTCCGGGCGGGGACTACTCAGGAGGATGTGATCATCAGGAAAGACAACACTGGCATTCTACGGAGCTTAGCGTGGAATGGTAGATTCCTTAATCGGGTATGGAAGTCAAAAAATTTAAAAAGGGAAATGGATAGCTTGAAGTTAGATATAGTGGGGATTAGTGAAGTTCGGTGGAAAGAGGAATAGGATTTCTGGTCAGGGGAGTACAGGATTATAAATACAAAATCACTTGGGGGTATTACAGGAGTAAATCTGATAATGAATAAGAAAATGGGAATGTGGGTAAGCTACTATGACCAGCACAGTGATCGCATTATCATTGTCAATATAGATACGATGCCAACACCGACAACAGTAGTACAGGTTAATATGCCAACTACCTCTGCCGATGATGAGGAAATCGAAGAAATATATGAGGAGCTAAAGGAAATTATTGAGACAATTAAGGGAGAGGAAAACTTAATTGTTATGGGAGACTGGAATTCGGTAGTAGGACAAGGAAGGGAAGGAAAGATAGTAGGTGAATATGGTCTGGGCAAAATGAATGAAAGAGGAAGCCGCCTGGTAGAATTTTGCACAGAACATAATTTAGTTACAACAAACACCAGGTTTAAGAATCACAAAAGAAGGTTGTATAGGTGGAAGAGACCAGGAGACACCGGGAGATACCAGATAGATTTCATAATGGTAAGACATAGATTTCGGAACCAGCTTTTAAAGTGTAAGACATACCCAGGGGCAGATATAGACCCTGACCATAACTTGTTGGTCATGAACAGTAGGCTGAAACTGAAGACTACAAAAGGTAGGAAAATAAGGAGATGGGACCTGGATAAATTGAAGGAACCTGAAGTTCTTAAGAATTTCAGAGGGAGCTTTAGGCAACAATTGACAGAAACGGGGGAAAATATAACAGTAGAGGAGGAATGGGTAAAATTGAGAGATGAAATAGTGAAGGTAGCAGAGGACGAAATAGGTAGGAAGGTAAGACTACAAAAAATCCTTGGATATCACAGGAGATACTAAATTTAATCGATGAAAGGAGAAAATATAAAAATGCAGTAAATGAAACAGGCAAAATGGAGTACAGACAACTAAGAAATGAGATTGACAGGAAGTGCAAAATGGCTAAGCAGGAGTGGCTAGAAGGCAAATGCAAGGATGTAGAACGTATAAATAGGGGAAAAATAGATACAGCCAACAGGAAAATAAAAGAAACATTTGGAGATAAGAAAAACACCTCTATGAATATTAAGGACACTGATGGAAAACCAGTTCTCAGCAAAGAAGGGAAAGCTGAAAGGTGGAAAGAGTATAAAGAGGGGCTCTACAAAGGAAATGAACTTCGAGACAATATTGTAAGAAGGGAAGAGGATGCAGATGAAGATGAAATAGGAGATACTGTACTGAGAGAAGAATTTGACAGAGCTCTGAAAGACCTAAGTCGAAACAAGGCCCCTGGAGTAGATGATATTCCCTCAGAGCTACTGAAGTCTCTGGGAGAACCAGCCATGATAAACCTGTTTCACCTGGTGTGTAAGATGTATGAGACAGGAGAAGTACCTTCAGACTTTAAGAAAAATGTTATAACCCCCATTTCAAAGAAAGCAGGTGCAGACAGGTGTGAAAACTACAGAACCATCAGTTTAATAAGTCATGGTTGCAAAATATTAACACGAATTATATACAGAAGGATGGAAAAGCTGGTAGAAGCCGACCTCGGGGAAGATCAGTTTGGGTTCAGGAGAAATGTAGGAACACGGGGGGCAATACTCACTTTGCGGCTTATCCTAGAAGATAGATTAAGATAAGGAAAACCTACATTTCTAGCTTTTGTAGATTTGGAGAAGGCTTTTGACAATGTTGATTGGAATAAACTCTTTCAAGTTCTGAAGCAAGTAGGAGTAAAATATAGGGAGCATAAGGTTATTTACAACTTATACAAAAACCAGACAGCGGTTGTCAGAGTTGAAGGGCATGAAAGGGATGCAGTGGTTGGGAAGGTATTAAGACAGGGTTTTAGCCTTTCTCCAATGTTATTCAATTTGTACATTGAGCAAGCTATAAAGGAAAGCAATGAGAAATTTGAAGAAGGAATTAAGTTCAGGGTGAAGAACTAAAAACATTGCGTTTTGCCGACGACATAGTAATTCTGTCAGATACAGCAAAGGACCTGGAAGAGCAATTGAACGGAATGGACAGTGTGCTGAAAGGTGTATATAAGATGAACATTAACAAGAGCAAAACTAGGGTAATGGAGTGCAGTGTAAGAAAATCAGGTGATGCTGAAGGAATTAGATTAGGTAACGAAGCAATAAAGGAGGTAGATGAGTTTTGTTACTTGGACAGTAAAATAACAAATGATGGTCGGAGTACAGAGGATATAAAATGCAGAATGGCAATGGGTAGAAAATCGTTCTTGAAAAAGAGAAATTTGTTAACATCGAATATTGATTTAAGCCTAAGGAAGTCCTTTCTGAAGGCATTTGTATGGAGTGTTGCCTCCTATGGGAGTAAGACATGGACGATAAACAGTGCGGACAGGAAGAGGATTGAGGCTTTTGAAATATGGTGCTACAGAAGAATGTTGAAGATTAGGTGGGTGGATCGCGTAACTAATGAGGAGGTACTGAACAGAATTGGGGAGAAAAGAAATTTCTGGCATACCTTGACTAAAAGAAGGGATAGATTGGTAGGACACATTCTTAGACATCAAGGAATTGTGAATTTAGCGTTGGAGGGGATAAAAACCGCAGAGGAAGACCAAGAGATGGATACAATAAGCAGATTCAGACAGATGTAGGTTGCCGTTCTTATGTGGAGATGAAGAGGCTTGCTCAGGATAGGGTATTGTGGAGAGCTGCATCAAACCAGTCTCCGGACTGAAGACCACAACAACAACATCTGCATGGTGCAAAAATAGCAATTGACCCTTAATAATAATACATGTGAGGTCATATTGTCACTAAAAGAAATCCGTTACACGGTAAATCACTCAAACCAACAGGCCGTCAATTCTACTAAATACCTAGGAGTAAAAATTACGAACAAATTAAACAGGAAAGAACGCATAGAAAATATTGTAAGGAAGGCAAACCACACGCAACGTTTCATTGGCAGAACACTTAGAAGATGCAACATTTATATTACACAAACTGCCTACGCTAAACTTGTGCATCATATTTTGGAGTATTGCTGCACGTTATGAGATACGCACCACGTGGGACTGACGGACGATTCAGAGAAAATTCAGAGAAGGGCAGCTGGTTTTTTATTATCGCGATATAGGATAGAGAGTGGCACGGAAAAAATGCACGAGTTGGGGTGGAAATCGTTAAAAGAAAAGCGTTATTTATTGCGGTGAGATGTATTTGCGAAATTACTCTCACCAACCTTCTCTTCAGAATGCGAACATACATTGTTAGCACCCAGCTACATAGGGGGACATGATAATCATAATAAAATAAGAGAAAACAGATCGGAAACAGAATGATTTATGTGTTCATTTTTCCCGTGAGCTATTAGAGAATGGAACTATAGAGAAATATCATAAAAGTGGTTCGATGAACCATCTGCATGCACTTCAATGTGACTTGCAGAATATTCATGAAATATTGTATAAACTATTTATCAACCGTGGTTCGGAACCCACGTTAAACGGTAGGTCCCCTTATAACTGGCTGGGTAAGTCAGTTCGAAGGTCGGAGGAAGGCAACGGCATACCACCTCCAAACAACAGGACCATGCCTAGTAAATCACTGTGGTGTTCAAACCAATCTTCGGATTGTTGACTGCTTTACCTTACCTTTAATATTCATCAACCGTTCCACTCTCGAATAGCGTACGGAAAGAGAGAACCTTCGATTCAGCTCTAATTTTCCTTATTTCACTATTATTGTCATCTTTCCATATGGAGATATTCGATGACGGAAACGTCGTAAGAAGATTTCGCGCACAACTACAAACGTTGTTCTTGTAATGATTCTCAGCCCATCGCCTGTATCATTTCCGTCTCTCTCTCTCTCTCTCTCCTCTATATCGCGATAGTACGAAAAGAGCTACCCTTCCTTGTAGTCATCTGATGTCATTCGTCAGTTCTTCCATATCAGGGTCCGACACCACGAAGCAATGCTTCAAAAGAGCGTACTGTAGGCAGACTTTTTTCTAATTTTGTTGCATCTTCAAAGTTTCCTGACAATAAAACCAAATCTTTGGTTCGACTTTTCTGTGTGTTCCTTCCAATTTCAGTCTGTCGTGATTCCCAGGTATTTGGTCGAATTTATAGCCTTCAGACGTGACTTGTTTATCTTGTAAATGAAATTCGAACTTATGTGGATGAATTCAAACTTTTCATTATTTTTGATCTACAGCCAATTTTTGCACCATACAATTATATAAATCGTTCTGCAGTTGATTTTGAGCTTTTGATGACTTTACTGGGCGTTAAATAACAGTACCATCTGCAAATAGTACGTAAGCCTGAAGGCAAGAAGAAATCTGCAGGGGACAGTACTATTATGTTCTAGTTATTCATTGGTCCAGTGAATAAGATAAAAAGAGTTATACAAATGTACAAAGTCTAGTAAATATGGCCTTACAAATATGTAAAAATAAATATTAGGTGCATTACACATAAGAAACTGTTTAGATATGCACCAGGTGCTTAAGCAGAATACAAAACAAAAAATTTTCGCCAGAGGGCAAAAAAGAACGATCTGGTTAACCAAGATCCAGAATACAAGCAAAGATGTACACAATTGTACAACTTCAAGATAATATAGTGTTGCCCAATGCAACATATGTATGACATGTGAAATTTATGTTTATCAAAATGAACAAATCAACTATTTATTAGAATGTCATTAAAAACTCGAAAAACCATTTACGGCTTTCTGTGAGCTGTACATTAATTACCAGATCCGGTTCCTTTAGAAATTTTACGTAAACTTCTTCTTCCAAAATGTCCAAAACAGTAACCTTATTTGCATAGTGCCGAACAGACATACCATCGTCAATAGTTTTCAAATGGTGTTTGTATTCCTTTAAGTGTTCACCCAAGGCACTGTTATTGTTGGTGTATACAGGTTCGTGGAATCTAATACGAATTTTTCTGCCCCTTTATCCAATCTAGAGTTTTTCACAGGAACTACAGAGAATTTTATATGCTCCTGTTCTACAAAATTTATCAGGGAATGACGCCATGCTATGTCGTAGTAACATACCCAACTTATAGTTAGTACAGAAGCCGACTTTGACGTTTACCTTGTGAAATGCATTCGTCATCTTATCTGAAACTACTCTAAAGTATATTAATGGGATGTACTTACTGTTTCCCCGTGTACTATCAAAAAATGTTTGTAAATCTATCGGACTCAACATCTAGGTCATTAGTTCGTAGCTTACAAACTACTTAAACTAAGGTAAACTAACCTAAGGACAACACAAACACCCATTCCCTAAAGGGGACTCGAACCCCCGACAGCGAACGGCCGCGCGCACCACAGCACAATGCTCCAGCTTTTTTTTTTTTTTTTTTTTTTTTTTTTTTTTTTTTTTTTCTGTGTGGGTAGTTCTGTTCATTGCGGACGCTGATCGTATTTGTTCGTTGATATTCGAAGTGTTGTTGGCTCAGCTTTTTTATTACAGAGGGCGTTTAGAGCCCTGACCGGGCGCGCCGAGCCACGGCGCCCGGCAATAAGCACGGCAAATCCTCCGCGACCGTGTACTCTCGGCTGTTTCCTTCCTTCTCTTAGAATGTTTCCCCCAATTTTTCTTATTGTCCTCTCTGTGAAACCGTTTGCTAACCCTACATGTAGGTATCTCTGAATTTTTTGAATGTGATGATAAATATGTAATACTCTGAATATTTGGAACTAGATATTATCTGAGTCCCCACGATGTGATTGCTATCTCATCTGAATTCTTGAAATTTAGAGGTAATAACTCTGAGAGCGTGAAATGACCTCTGGATAGGGTTCAAGGCTATCTGGAATGCACATTGCTACACTGGTGATATCGAAAATTTATTAAAACTGAGAGCATAAAAATATCTCACTGCTTTCTCATACCTTGTGGGCGAACTTGCAGAGTTTGGCTATTTCTGTCGAAGCTGACTTGGTGGTTGTTACGAAATACTTATCGTGAACATCCACTTTTGTGATTTTGTGTAGTCTTAAGGTTATATGTAAGCTACTTTAGTGAGCGTGCGTTACTCTCCCAAAGAATATGCAAACACGTTATGACTCGAACATATACATGGATATTCTGCAAATCACATGGAAGTGCATGGCAGAGGGTTCATTGAACAAGTTGTATGATATTTCTCTATAGCTCCATTCTGTAATAAATCTTTTCGATCTGATTTCTCTTATTTTATTCTGATGATCATGGCTCCCTATGTAGGTGAGTACTAACAATATATGTTCGCATTCTGAAGAGAAACTTGGTGGAAGAAATTTCGCAAATAGATCTCGCCACAACATATAACGCCTTTCTTTTACTGATTTCCACCCAGCTCGTGCATCTATGACCTATATCACGATAATACAAAACGAATTGCTCTTCTCTAAATTTTCTCTAAGTCATCTGTCAGTCCCACCTGGTGTGAATTCCACAATGCGCGCAATGCCCCAAAATAGGACGCACAAGTCTAGTTTAGGCAGTTTGTATAGTAGAATTTCTGCATCTTCTAAGTATTTGACTAATGAAACTTTGTATAGTAGAATTGCTGCATCTTCTAAGTATTCTACTAATGAAACGTGGTCTTTGGTTCGCATTCCCTACAATATTTTCTATGTGTTCTTTCTAAGTTATCCGTAATTGTTAATCCTAGGTATTTAGTAGCATTGACGGCCTGTAGGTTTGACTGATGTATGGTGTAACTGAACTTTAACGGATTTATTTTAGTGATCATATGGATGTCCTCTCACTTATCATCATGAAGGGTCAATTGTCAATTTTTGCACCATGCAGATATCTTAATCATTTTGCAGTAGTCTTTACTAACCGATAAATGATGGCATCATCCGCGAAAAGCATAAGAGAGCTACTCAGATTGTGTCCTTATAAAAATAAGGAACCGTAGGATATTTACTTCTAAATCACGCAAGCTGGAAGCTGTTTTTGATACGCATTATGGAATATTTTGCTCGTCTTCTATAGTGAAGGCCGCGGCGAAGTGGACGAGCGCATTGAGGCGCTATGCTGCGATGCGCGAGGCTGTTCCCCGTCGCGGGTTCGAATTCCTGCCGCGGCGGAGTGGCCGAGCTCATTGAGGCGCTATGCGATGCGCAAGGCCCTTTCCCATCGGGGGTTCGAATCCCCCCCTTGGACATGGATGTTTGTACCATCTTTAGTTTAAGTTAGTTCATAAGTAGTTTGTAAGGTTAAGGACTGATGACCCCGCAGTTAAGTGCCATAAGATTTATAAACATTTGAACATTTCTCTAGTGAAGGAATTTCGGAAAGCTTTGTTACGCAATTATGCTTTAGCGGACTGTCATCAGTTGCGTCACCATTTCTATCGTGTAGTGAAGCTATTGATTGTGTTTTGCCGCTATTATACTTCACACTCGTCCAGAATTTCTTAGGATTCTCTACCATATTACGTGAATTGCTTTCGTTATGGTAACTATTGTAAGCTTCTCGCATTGAAGTTCGAGATAAATTTCTAGTTTCAGTAAAAGGCTAACAGTCTTGGGAATATTATGTGCGTTTAAATTTGGCATGCTTTTTGAAAAATTTAATTTGCCTCTAATTTGGTGTAGTGTAAAGCTCGATATTCAGTCTCGCTACGACAACTCAGTGTTCACAAATCCCTGTGTCTGTTTTGATGCTCTTTATAAGCTCCGGAGTTTTTGGTGCTAGGAGGTCAAGTATGTTCTCACAACCATTTACTATTCTAGTGGGTTCGTGAAGTAACTGCTCGAGATATTTTTCGGAGAAAGCATTCAGTAGAATTTCGGTCGATGTTTTATGCCTGCCTTCAGTTTTGAATATGTATTTTTGCCAACATATCGATGGTAAACTAAAGCCGCCACTAACTAAAATTGAATGCTTTGGGTACGTTTTTTGAAATTTGATCCAAGCTTTCTTTGAACATATCTACAATCCAGTCGTCTGAGTCAGGGGGTGGATAACAAGAACCAATTATTAATTTATTTTGGTTGTCAAGTATAACCTCTACCCACATCAACTCACAGAAGCAGTCCACTTTAATTTCATTGCAGGATAAACAGCCTGTGACGGAAATAAATACGCCACCACACATTTTATTCAATCTACCTTTTCTGAACACCATTTGCCCCTTTGATGCCATACGATTCTCCATAGCTCATTACATCAAACTCTTAAGTGTACCAGAAGAGCGAAGAAGCCTATGATTTTGTAAGCGATCTCGCGAGACGTACCTTTAAAGTGCTTGCTTCGATGAAACGGAGTCGTAGTAAATTGTCCAATATTAGTAGCATAGTATACTGTCTCACTTGTACAGTTGAATTTATTCAACGACACTTTCGCATGCCACGCACGCATTTCAAGTTACAATTAGCTGTGAAGTCACCACTTCGTCACAGTCGAGGGTGAGGCGAACACTTACAGTACTCTGCGACTGAGACAAAGTGACGACGCCACAGTTAATTGCAACTGAAAGTGGATGCGTAACATCCGAAATTGCCTTTGAATAAATTCTACTGTAAAAGTGAGGCAGGCTACTAAGTTATATTGTAATTAATCTTCCTCTAACATTTGTCCTCTGTAGAATGCATTTATTTTCTCGTTACACCACTCTTGATGGATACATCAAGATGTTGGACGGCAGTGTCTGTTTCCAGTACCTGAACTCCGATGAACTATTAAAAGTGGACAGGAGCTAGCTGCATAATGGTTCTCAATGCTGTACACGGTGTTACGTGTTAGAATAATTGTCTTTGCAACTTGCATCGATGGTCTGATTAACTTCATGTATTTCATAATCATTTTATAACGGTAGATCCTGCTAGTATATTAGGTTAACCTGAACTTCACTGCGCGAGGTTCAACCCTAATCTTGAGTCCTCCTTTCCTTCCTAAAATTCACCGAAAACATTTTGGAATTTGTATGGAGATATTTTTAGTACTTTTATCTGTATATATAAAAATGAATGTGTGTCTGTATGTCCCTTATGTGTTCACAAATCATTCATTCGATTGCAATGAAACTTTGGTGAACTGTTCATCGTACACCCACGAAGGTTCCCGAACAAAAAACAAAAGAGCAGGACACATAGCCCAGGAGATATGACGTCATAAATAATGAGAGGCGTCAATTATTGGAAAATGAAAGTAGTTAGGGACCTGTAACAAAGTTTTCATGTAGTTTCGGACGTTTATGAAGCGTTTTGTATCTTAGCCCCCCTGTCCACGCACAAAATGATGAAACGAAAAGAAGTCTATCGATCACAACAGTTTCGCTGTAGGTGCCGTAAAACTGACGCATCAGGCATTACCTTGTATCGATTAAAGTTAATATTACAGATTTGCATGTTACTATTTAGTTTTGTCCGCAAGACTCCCTTAATTCTCTTGCATCCAAAATTAAGCAATCTGTTTTCTTAATCTCTATCTATATAAAAGCGAAAGGACACTCACTCAGTCGGGGGTTCGAATCCTCGCCGGCCGCGGTGGCCGAGGGGACTGAGGCGCTCCAGTCACGGTCTGCACGGCCACTACGGTCGGGGGTTCGAATCCCCCCCTCGGGCATGGATATTTGTGCCGTCCTTAGTATAAGGTAGTTGATAAGTAGTTTGTAAGTTTAGGGACTGATGACCCCGTAGTTAAGTCCCATAAGCTTAAGAAACATTTGAACATTTTTTTTTGTTCGAATCCTCCCTCGGGCATGGATGTTTGTGCTGTCTTTCGAATAAGTTAGTTCATAAGTAGTTTGTAAGTTTAGGGACTGATGATCCCGCAGTTCAGTTCCATAAGCTTTACAAATATTTGAACATTTGAACACTCACTGACTAAACACGAAATCTCGAAAACTACTTCACCTATGAAGCTGACATTTGGCAGGAATGTAGTTTATAGGTAGAAAACGTCAGATAACAAAGTATTTTGTGATAGGTGCGTGGCGGAGCATACTTCTTCTACAGACTCACGAAATCTACAGTTTCATTCCGATCTTCACGAAATTTCGCACGCTTGAGCTTCAAGACGAGAGCAAAACGTATCGAGCAAATGTATGTAAATCTAAGTGACCTAACTGTCAGGGTCATCAGAGATACTAATCTTGAAGTCTCTTCTTTTCTGTTGCGAAATAGCCCGGATACTGGAATGTTACCCCTTAATAATTTTTCTTAGTATGGCACTGACACTGGAGACAAAGGAAGTTAATTAGTTCAAACCTGTCGTTTTCCACCACACGAAAAGCGATTCACGCGATTCACTTGACTGTCTGTTATAATTGAAAATAATATTAAGAAACATATTAATAGGAGAAAAATTCAATTGTACCTAGTATAAGTCCAAACATTTGCGGATGGGGTGTGTGAGTCCTTTTGGATAACCACCATTTGTGTGGGTCTGCATACTTTGCGCGAGTCATTTTTATTATTCATTTATTACATGTGTGAGATACATAGTAGACTTGAGTTTCGTATGGTGAGCAACCCTAAGATATTTTTTAAATGTGATGGTTTCAATAATAAGACAAAGCCAAGATCGCATGTATAAACTACTCATCTACTGTATATCATTTCTAGTTTCGGCAAGCTATGTTGCCATTATCAAACGATCAAACTAATAAAATACTTATTACAAAATGCAAGACATATGAATTAAAACCTGATACAGCACTGCGAATATCACATGTTGTTTGGTACACCATTGTCATAATACCTTGGCCATCTTGGCCTTGCATATTTGAAGTTAAAATTAGACAAGTCCATGATGAAGCATTTGTACTCCTGAATTCGGCGTCTTATTCCATACCAATGACGATTACAAGCATTTCTAACTGATCGACATTTGTAGCTTCGTCTGCATTGGAAATAATATTACCTATATATCTGGATCTATGTCCCACTGACACTTTCTTTCAGGAAATTGATGTGGTCACGAAAAAATGTGTCAGTGGGACTTGGTTCCATATGTATATAGGTGATGTTATTTCCATTGCAGACGAAGCTTAGCTACACATGTCTATCAGTTAGTATTGCTTGTAATGGTCAGTAGGTATGGAACAAGACGCCGAATTCAGAAATACAAATTCTTCATCATGGACGTAAGAACTTGTCTAATTACAACTTCAATTATCCAAGCATCAGATGACTAAGGTATTATGACAATGGTGTACCAAACAACATGTGATAGGGCAGTGCTGTTTCAGATTTTAATTCATATTTCTTGTATTTTTAATAAGTATTTTATTAGTTTGATGAAGTAACGTTTGATCGTATGTTAATGGCAACATAGCTTGCCGAAACTAGTAGGCTAATGACATACACTAAATGAGTAATTTATACATGCGATCTTGACTTTGTCTTCTTATTGAAGTCATCACATTTAAAAAATATATATATATTTAAATAATTCTCAGTCTCTGTTGCAATATTTTTATTCTCCAATTACGCATTTCGCGCTGTTAGCGCATCGTCAAACTGTAAAAAGACAAATGTTTTGTTACAGTCCGTGTACCTGGCGGGCAGCGTATCTAATGTGGCTACCCGCTGCCAGCCAGGCACACGGACTGTAACAAAACATTTGTCTTTTTCCAGTCTGACGATGTGCTAACAGCGCGAAACGCGTAATCTTATCTTACATCTTATAAAATAGGCTGTATGTGTAAATTTATGTATGTACTTATGTTCCACATCTCCTAAACTACTCGATCGATTTCAACGAAACTTGGTATACATGTTCCTTAATATCAGATAATAATCGCTGTCGGGGTAAGAATCACCTACGACACACACATAAGGAGATATGACGTCATAAACAATGAGATGCGCGAAAAACTGCTGCGTTAAACGACAATGCTGCACATTTTCTCCTAAACAACTGGACAGATTTCAACCAAATTTGGTACACATATTTCGAACATGAGCTAACAACTGCTGTTGGAGTATGAACCACGTACGACACATGGTTCAGGAGATATAACGTCATGAACAACAGGAATCGCAAGAAACTGCTACATAATGCGACAAGACTTTATAAATACACTATATGATAATGACAGTACTTGGCGATTTGCCACAAACATTAAACATAATTTCAAACCTTTATTACACTTATTCTCGCAGACAACCACATCAAAATAATGAAAGGAAAAATGTTTCTCGCTTACTACTTTTCCACTGTTCATGCAGCGAACCTATGGCATTCGGTATAACGTTTATAAATTGTAACGTTACTACAAATTGAAGTCGCAGGGAATTTTACATATGGTATACAAACATACATACATATGAATATACTTTAGAAATTGTACCACATTACGACACGTAGTTCATGAGATATGAGGACGTAAAGAGTAACGTTCATGGAAAACCGTCCCATCAAGCATCACGTTTTAATCTATTACTTCTGTACTACTAACCATATTCACAACAGATTTTACCGACATACAGAACTTATACAAATCAATATATTCCTGCAAAATTTCACAATTGTACAACATATATATACTAATAATTAATCTCTAAATGTAGGCTTGTCGCTGTGCGCTTCAATCTTCAAAACTACTGGACGAATTTTCATGTGGTTTTCACAGAAAACATGAACGAAGATTGGTTCAGGATCTAGACATGATTTCATCAAAATACAATCACGAAGTGTTTTCACAGACCGTCGTGTCTGCCTGTTCATCTATTAGAAACCACTTCTGCAAAACTACTTCACGAATTGGCATGGGGTTTTCGCAGGTAACTTCAGCCTACCTTGGGACAACATATAGACTTAGTTTCGTAAAAATCGTATCACGGAAAGAAGAACATCACAATTTAACGTTTTTCATCGACAACCGTCATGTATATCTTTCTCTTTCATCTCCAAAACTAATAGACGAATTTTCAGGGGTTTTTCACAGAAAACGTGAGAGTATCTTGCGGTTACAGAAACGCTTCATTTCACAAAATCGGGTCAGAGAAAGTAAGATATCACAATTTAAACATTTCTCTGAAAGCAATCGCATGTGTCTATTTGTAGAGAGTAATCTCCAAAAGACTAAATGAACATTCATGGGGGTTCACAGATAAATAGAGAATATCTTGGGGAAACATATTGGCATCATTTTATCAAATCAGATCAGGAAAATACAAGATATCGTAATTTGAAGTTTTAGGTGTATTTCATGCTTGGAAAGAACGGCATAATGCAGCAAGGAACTAATAGATAGCGCTGATCTGATTATTACCCTTTGAAAATACTACTTATTGTTTGACTTTTGAAATTTATCATATTTCTCAAAATCGTTTTCTTGGTTGCTATGTTCTACAAAATATCATTCAACGCAATGAATATAAAACTGATATAATCCTCGCAGTGTTTAATCCATATATTTACATACTGATATCACAGTCTGACGTATATGTACAACTGCTATGGAAGTTTTAAGTCTCACGCCTGGAGCGACAAAAGCTCATTTAACAGGAAAGAGAGCCAAACATAAGAATAATAATTGTTTTCAGTGATATTTCTACTTCGTTAAGGAAATACTAATTAAATTTCAGTTTTCCATGCCTCAGCCCATTGTCCAGAGATATGAATGGTCATGATATAAATGTTCTAAATGGCGAATATAACTGATGTATGATGTAAGCTCTATCATATTCATGAAGATATGCCTATTTCTAACACGTTTCGCAAACATATTAAAAAGAAACTACTGACACATTTTCATGCGATTTCCACAAAAAATTGAGCTAAGATTGGGGCAACATATAGGCATGATTTCATCAAAATCAGATCATGGAAAAAGATACATCGCAATCTTAAGTGTTTTCAGTAACTGTCTGTTCATCTATTAGAAATACCCGATCTCCTAAATTACTTGACGGATTTGCATGGAGCAACTTCGTGTCATAAAAGTGGAATCAGGGAAATTGTTTTAGATGTAGGTTATGCTTTAAGTATGGATTCCGTAGTACAGCAAACAAGGGATAGAGGCGCTGCTGTGCACCAAAGAACTTACAAATACCACTGCTGCATAATAAGTATGGGGTAGTACAACAAGGAAGCGAATGTCTGTGACAGAATTAAGCAGTCTTATGTCTACGAATACCAACAAACATTGAACATAGTGTTACTAATTCGCTTTGTGCATTAAATACTTAACGACATTTCTTTGCTTATTTTGGTACGTTTCACCTTTTGTACCAAAAACTTTATGAAGATACGTCGTTTCGGACTATCTCTTTTACTTACATTTGACATCTTGGCTAGGAAAACGGAGTTTATTGACATAGTGATCCAACAGGGATTCTATTTTAACTGACTGATGTCCGGAACCCTAAAACGCTAAGATACTAACAGGCCCTCCTTCAACAACCGTTCCGAAGCACGGGCATATAAGCTAGTTGGAGAATAAAAATATTGCAACAGAGACTGAGAATTATTTAATTATTCAACACTGTTGCTGCACCAGCCGCTACCACCACCATCATGGAATGAAATGAAAATTTGATATCTTTTTTCAAGGAGCGTGCCCGGGCGATGTACAACTGCTCCACTGAATTGCTTTGCGCCCAGAGCGTAGAGCGATCCAAGAGTTGTAAAAATGTTCCGCCGTAAGAGAACGGCCGGAACGTAGCGAGCCCCCAGTGAGTGCTTACGGCTCGACGAGCTGCCCCGGCG
The DNA here is from genome assembly GCA_026315105.1 of Locusta migratoria. Classification (NCBI taxonomy): domain Eukaryota; kingdom Metazoa; phylum Arthropoda; class Insecta; order Orthoptera; family Acrididae; genus Locusta; species Locusta migratoria. Next base: position 436,687,627 of record CM048747.1, read on the forward strand.
GTATCCCAGCGAAATCTGTGGGAGGACTCTAAACACACTGCGGTCCTTTTTCAAACAACCTGACACCCTGAAGCAATGACTTTTTATCGAAAACAAGTACATCACAGCATCAAAACATAACGTCTGCTGCGAAAAAGTAGAAACCAATGTTCCTAAAAAAATGTATAAGCATTTGTGCGTTTGCTTCAAGTATAACATTTTCGAAGCAGAGGTGTAACTACTGCCCTCCTAAGGGTGATAATGACGACTTTTCTTAGCGTGAGAAGGAACTGAGAACGTCCACCACATTTTAGTAACAGCTCAAATCATTGTTTAGTCATTTTAGATAAAAGTAATATTAGGGATTTTTGCTACATAATTTTAGAGATATCACTTATCAGAACCAACATTTTTGTTAAATTGGGTAAAGACGTTTCAACATGAGGAGAGAACGCGCAAGTTGCTGACTGTGTTAGGACCACATTCGGTTCTAAAATTTTGCTTTTGACTTGCATTCTGGGATGAAATGTTGATTCAGAACTGCATGTCCTTGACTGCGGCTTGGCATCATCTGTGCTTCATTACGGCAAAGCTGGACTTTGCCATAAAAAAAGGGTGCACATACTGTGATGCTTCTTGCATTCATTATCCCCGATGCAGTCAGTTTTATTAACACACAATAAGCTTGTTCTGAGATTAAAAATTCGGCGATTAAAAGATTAAGGATTTTTGTTTAAATTTTGATAATAGAAAAAACGGTAAAACATCTGATCAAGTAATTTAGACAAGAGTGGATGAAATCAATACACGAAATGACTGAATAGAATGAAATGGCTAAATATAGATTGGGGTTGAGGCAACACACAAAATAACGTTACAGAGAAAATTTACGGAAAATACCTGTTGAAGCTTCTTTCTGGAAATCGTGATCACATCAGCTGAAAATGTTAAGCTGTTGATTGGTTTAGATAAATTTTATGATACTTTCCGCAATAAATTAATGTTCAGACTGTTCACTTCGCATTGTTTCCGGACCGTGTAATAAAGTTTGATAAAGAAAATAACAAAAAGAAAAAAATTATCGGACTTTGCGAAACTGTTAATACGGGCGCAGGTTCTAAAAGGAAAAGGTAATGATTTAAAGTAACTGATCGGGATTTAATCATGGAGATACGCGAATCGAAAGTGATGGCGTCTGAACATCATGTTACGACGAAATATCGAGGAGCTGAAAATCTCAAAGAATATGAATAATTAAGAAATGACGGGACATTATTACATGTAAACAAGGTAGATCCATTGTTTTTAACAAAAGGAGGGTAGACTATATTTTAAAACAAAGTATAACAGCACTCACGCTTACATGACTGAGCAGTTTGCGGACACGTCTACACTTAGCCTCAAACAAGAGAGTGTCATCGCGGTTCCGTCCTCTCGACTTGCCGAAAGGAAGATCAGCGAAACAAGCGTTGTTACAGATAAAATATTACGAGAAGGGGGGAACCAACGTCGATGATTGATAAAAAAATTAATTTAATTGTGTTTCGTCACACAGCGGCAGTCCCGATTCCATTGCAACATGGAAATATATAGATCTTTCGCGTACTGTTATGTAGTCATCGTGCCATTGCACACTACGAAGTCATCCATTGAGCGTGAAGAGACTTCTACGCCCCCCAAATGCGCCAGTTTTGATTATTGACGACGCACCCAAAAGAAAGGGAGTTTAATCGCAAGACGAAACAGATGAGGTAAAGAAAGATAGAAAGATGGGAGATCAGATGAGACTTAACGTGCAATGAAATTTGGATCAGATAGAGCGGCCAGACATATGGTGCATGAAACACAAACTGAGAATAAACAGCACGTAGCCTGTGGGAGGGAAGGGGGATAAACATCATGCATCATACTTAGAAAGATATAAAGAACTGCATTAACAGAATTCTGGAGACAACAACGCCGTGCAGGAATAAGTATTGCATTAACAATTGTCTACAAACAGTATTGGTTTGAAGCCTTCTAGGTATTGTCTACTTGCAAGTTGCAGTTGGTCATTAAGCACACATTAGTTTTAAATTTTACATTTTTTTCAATGCCATGGAGTTAGCCACATTCGGCCACTTGATTTTATTTAACATCTATTTTAATGTGAGGTAAATGTGAGTACATTCTCATACAAAGTAGTAATTTTAATTTCTTACTTATTTTAGAATCTTTTATGTATTTTACTATTAGCCATATGATTGGCCTATTATATTTTGTCAGGAAATTCTTCTGCAGAATACAAAATTACTTTTGCCGAAACCTATTGCAGTCTTTTGCTGTCTGTAACAAAACAGAACCTGTTGTGTATAAAAGTCATGTCTCTGATGAATATGGTAACTAAGAGACTGTTCAGTCTGTAAATGTAAGAGTTAAAAATAAAACCAAAGGAAATAAAGGGGAAAATAAAGGCTCCCTTTGGAATGATAAAATCGGAAAGTAAAAGTATTTCTAAAATACGAACTTCCCCAGTTCGAAACTCAATGATCGAACAAACTAAGACTAATAGTAGTCCTCACTACGTACTAGAGTGAGGAAGATTATACGGCCAGGATTATGACCACCTGCAGACTACAGGGTCATGGCAGAGCAAAAACATAAGGATGACTTCTTATAGCAAAAATATTGCCAATTTACAAGAAGAACAAAGGGAAAAAAATTTTGGCGCCTAATGACAGGTCACCCCGGGGAGTAAATGTCGATCGAGAAAATATCGATCGAGAAAATGTCGTTCCACTATAGAGCAATAACCCGCTCCGGGAAGGAAAATTTATCAATCTCCGCCCAGTACGGGTCACACCAAATATTGCAAAAGTATGTAAACACAAAACAAAAGAGAGTATCTATATTGCCTCATTTAGTTCCGGTAACTTTTTGGTAAGCATGCACCAATGCAGCCGTCAAAAACTTAGCAAACAGTGTCCGGTAGTTTTCAAAAGACCTTGACTTACGGTGGGCATGCCACAGGTATGACATAAAGTCAACACCATCTGTGAGTCGGAATTCGATGCTGGCGTAGGACGAACGTCCCAGCAGCCAGATAGTCGAGTTGTGTTTAGATTGCGGGAACATTTTAATGTCAGGGATTGGACATTCCTTGGAGTGGTCCTGTTTATGAGGGCCCGAAACACGACAGTGAACACAATTGGCGGAAGCTACAAGGCGAATGTCTGCCATCCGTTGGTTAGTCAGTAGCACGTTGTACACTAATTTAAACCAGAGGCTGCGGACCTCGGATGGTTTATGTGTATAAACCATTTTTTATGCAACTGATTGGCTGGAATTTTGTTCACTTTTGGATCGTGTTCCACCGTTCCTGAACTGCAGCCATGTTTAAAATATTGATTACAGAATTTTTATACATTCTCGGTGACTGTGGTTTAACCACCATATATGTGGTATAAAATAAAATATTTCGTAGTCAGTCACATTCCTTGACAGTAATGTCATATCAAAAAATGGTATTATTGTTACCGAAGGCACTACGGCACATTGAAAGTGTGTGTGACAGCAAGTTTATGTGGAGGAGGGAAACTAACAAAATGTGTCCCCCTTTCCCCCCTGTCACCATAATGAAAACGCTCCTGGGAGGGATAAAGCGGTTTCCCCTGTCAGCCCATAGTAGAGGCAGCGCCTCGCTGAGTAGTAGGGATGCAGCCGAGACGCCACTGCTAGCTGGCTGTTTGTTTGCCGAGCTGAGAGCCGCGGGGCGCCCTTCGACCCGAGAACCCTCTCTCATTCAAGGCGCTCAATAGGCCGCGGCTGCTCAGCACCAGCCGAAAACCGCGGACGCTGACAAACAGCGCTCTGGCGTTAACAGGTGAAGCACTATCTCTTACAGGCTTTACGCATCTTGTAATGCACAGCTGCGGTATGTGCCTTCTTTTCGATTCCTATTAACCGGTGCTGACGCTGTGTAGAACCCATTGCTAGCGACGTGGAAGGCACAGTACACCGTTATCAGAGCCTGTTCTGTTGGATGGTGCGAATGGAGCGGTCTACTGCTTGTCGAATCTCTGGGACAGTTCTTAAGCGAATGTCACGAAGTGGTTCCTTCAATTTCGAAATCAAATCAAAGTCACAAAGACTTAAGATTGGAGCGTATGATGGATGGTACAGGACTTCCCAGTCCCATCGGCCGAACATAACATCTACATCTTGCGCTGTATGCGCCCACTCTTTGTCGTGCAAAATGATGAATGGGATGTGCAGAAAGTGTTGCCGCTTCTTTCGCAAAGTTGGTCGCAGGTGATGCTTCAGAAACGAACAGTAATATTGTGCACTGACGGTCTGTGCGATACCTGTCTTCCACAGGTTGCACACCTTCTTTGAAGTCTTTTACTCAACGTGCCACCATTCTATATGACAGTGCCGGATCCACTAATGCTTCTTGAAGATCTTTATAACACTGTCGTTCTGTATCTCTGGACCATTCAATTATGAATAATTAATAATTTTTGAAAATATTAAGAAAAGGACCGCGCACAATTCAGAAATGAAATGTTGATGCAATAATAACGATTATTTCTACCAAGGATGGCACAACCTTTTTAAAGAAATAAATCGCTATCCAATTTGGTAAAGAATACAAGAAAAGCTCCAGAACTCAAGCAACTAGCGGAACGGTACATTTATCTTTAAAATGCGCTATACCAAATGCAAACTGCGTATATCACCGACTTCCAATTAATTTGTCGTACTGCTCTGGTCAGGCAGACAGCGGCAATGCACCGTGGGTGGCTTTGCAGGAGCAAAGAGACGATGACTACACACCCCTGAACGATTTATTTCGTACAAAAAACTCCCACGAGAAGAGAAATTCTATTGTACGCTGATAACAGAGAAAAAAATCTGAACACTTCAGGAGGTGTAATCAACACTATGAACATAGTTTATTGTAACATTTTCCAAAGAGTTACAGCACAAAGATATAATTTTTTAAATGGAACAATAGTTTTTTCTATCGTGCATTGGAGTCGTTGAAACCAGCTGCGTCCAAATCAATTTAAACTACATTCCTATCACTGTTAGTTTCGGTGCTATAACCCTTCAAAGTTTCAGGGGCAAATATCACACGCTGTACATAATACATGACTGTGTGGTGGGTGATGGATGTTATGGCGGTTGGAAGTTGATTTACATGAGATGTTCAAATGTGTGTCCATGTTCCTCAATGCATAATGCAGTGCGCCGTCGAAAGGATATGTGGACGAGATGTAACATCGCCGGTGTGACGGCGCGACATGCGTCCTCGATGCGCCGTTTTAGATCTTCTGGGGATGTGGGCTCAGTGACATAAACACGATCCTTTAGATATCCCCACAAAAAGAAATCTACTGGTGTTAAATCGGGCGTCCTTGCGGGCCATGAATGAGGACCATGGCGCCCCAACTATCTTCCTGCTAACCTGTTGTTTAGTTCTTCCACAACAGCACGCGCAGAATGGGCTGGGTGACCATCGTGCTGCATGCACTTATGGACTCTCGTGTGTAGACACACATGTTCAAGGAGACCACCCAAACTGTCGGCTATAAAAGCGCGATATAACTCACCTGACAGTGTACCTGTGAAGTAGTGTGGACCGATTATTTCAAATTTTCAAATGTTTGTTAAGCTTATGGGACTTAACTACGGGGTCATCAGTCCCTAAACTTACAAACCACTTATGAACTACTTACGAACTAGGACGGCACAAATATCCATGCCCGAGGGGGGATTCGAACCCCCGACCGTAGTGGCCGTGCAGACCGTGACTGGAGCGCCTCAGTCCCCTCGGCCACCGCGGCCGGCGCCGATTATTTCATCCCCAAGGATGCCACACGAAACGGTAATAGACCACCTACGTTGACGATCGACAGGTCGTACCCACCGAGGATTGTCTGCAGCCCAGTAGTGCATGTTATGGCGATTCACTGCACCATAATTTGTGAACGTGGACTCTTCAGAGAACATAACACTTTGTAAAGACTCCAGCATGAAATTAGGCATGGCCACTCACAGAATGTCACTCTTGCACGGAAATCGTTCCCATGCAGCTCCTGGGTCAGTGACAGGCGGTACGGGTGAAACCTGTGGCCCTGTACTATGCGCCACACAGATGTGAGACTGACACCAGCGACTGCAGCAATGTCTCGTAAGCTGACATGAGGATCGTGGTGTAGTGCAGCTAAAACAAACACGTCCATCTCCTCACTTCTTACAGGTCTTCGTCTGTTACTGTGGCGCATTACCAAGCTGTCTGTTTCCCGAAGTCGTTGTTCGGCACGTAAGAACGTAATGGCTGCCGGGGCTCTTCGCCTAGGATATCTCACGGCATACGCCGTGGCTGCTTCAGTGGCATCGTGTCGGCACTCGCCGAGCATCAGCGACATGTCAACGCACTCGTTGTTTGTGTATGCTATCGTCATCCGATGTCAGTAACTGTGGTATATTGAGCCCCGGTTGCTTGTGTGGCACCAACTGTCGGGTATACGGCCATGTGCGGCGACAGTCGGCAGTCTTAACAGCGCATCGAGGAAGCTTCTCACTCCGTGACACCGGCGACGTTACAACTACATTTAGAAGGCGCATTGCATTATGCGCAGTGTTTGTGGCATCTGCCCCTGAAACTCTGAAGGGTTGTAGCTCCCAAACTAACAGTGATAGGAATTTAGTTTGAATTGATTTGGACGCAGGTGGTTTCAACTAATCCAATGCACGATATAAAAAACTATTGTTCCATTTACAAAATTATATCTTTGTGCTATAACTCTTTGGATAATGATACAATAAACTATGTTCATAGCTCCGCAGAAAGTATAACATTTCTTGTGTTGACCTACCGCATTAAAATTTCCCGTCACCTATTATTTTATAAGTTACAGAGGCAAACACACTTAGTATATATATTCAGGCATTTCACTTGAAACGGGTAATATGCAAACTGGACGCAGTTTCAAATAAGTGAAGTGCTAACAAATGAAACGACACAATAACAGGCAAAATGTGCCGTACACAACCTAAAAACACACGTCAGGAACCAACCAATTCCAGCCAACAAGACGGAGAAACAGCAGTGATATGTAAAGAAGTGACAACAACACAGTAAGTAAATTGCATATCAATTTAAAAACAAATAGGCCTAATGTGCACAAAATTTTTAAAAACCGTTTATAATCTACATTAAAAAAATACAAATTGTACCAACCTTTGTATCTTTTGTGGATATGAGGTCCGCCTGATATGCAAAACACTGTTTTATTATACACCCAAACTAGTTTCAGCATCTATGTGCCATCATCAGTGGTTCCAATTACTTAATTTTGTGGAAACAAAATACACTGATTTTACTACTGTATTTTGTGTAAATTTGGGCCTAAAATTCGTGAGTCTTATTTTGGTTTTTACCTTGTCTTATATTCTGTGGTCATGTGGAACCCTTTCTACATAGTTATGTACTGGTAGCGTTGTCATCTGCAACCAAGATTATCTCTTTGAATCTTGTGAGGATTAAAAAAAAAGAAGAAAAAAAGAAAAAAACGTTACTTATATTGTGAAAACGTAAATTTAGTATGTGGGGTTATTTCGATCGTCCGCCTATTCTCTTTTACTTGCAGTTTCTTTTGGCATACACTTCCTCTTGCGCGTTCTTGTAGGTAGCACACATGTAATACACATATTTTGCGGACGTTTTTCTATGACAATAACTTCCAACTTTAGAAATTTGCCTGTGTTTACTTTGTTAATATGCGTGTGTGTTAGTTGACTTCCAGTTGTTCTCCAGTAGAATGGCGGTGGATTTGAGTAGTGTTTGTTTTGTCTCTGTCTGTGTGTTACATGTATATTTTAGCTGTCTGTGTCATCCGTTATGTACAACTCATTTAATGGATTAAATAATGTATTATTGCATAGTGTGGTGTATTCATTCATTCGGGCGGACGGTGGTTAAAATCCATCTCCGGCCATCCAGATTTAGGATTTCCGTGTTTTCTCTAAATCACCCCAAGCAAATGCCGGGATGGTTCCTCTCAAAGGACACGCTCGATTTCCTGCCCCATTCTTATCAAAAAATTCAGAGCATTATCTACGTCTCTAATGACCATGCTATCGACGGGACGTTAAACCCTAAACTTTCTTATTCCTTTAAACTAACCTACTGACGACTCTCTCTCTCTCACTCGCTCTCTCTCTCTCTCTCTCTCTCTCTCTCTCTCTCTCTCTCTCTCTCTCTCTCTCTGTCTGTCTCTCTCTCACTCACACACACACACACACACACACACATTCATACCTGAGGGAGGATTCGAAACTCCGACGGGGAACAACCGCACGCTCCGTGGCAAACTACCTTAGAGCGCCCGGCCATTCCACTGTGGCAGTACAGTTCACTTGGCCAACAAATCACAATGAACTGAAACATGTTTTCACAATTTGAACATCACCACCCTACTGCTAACATTCGATAATAAGCTCATAGAAACACATAGCAATCGTTGGGGGAAAATGCATTGAAATCAGTGCATCTCTGTAATCAGTCAAAAATCGCACATATGTTACATGAAGTTTTATTGAAATTCGTCTATACTACCAACTCCTAAAATACTTACCGTTTCTCTGAACATCCTGTATAAATCTACTGGAATAAAAATACGAAATATGAAAATACGAGATTGAGTCATTAAATAAGTCGCAAACTGAGCTAGACACGCCTGGAAATTACTTTACTTTTCAGCTATCTTCACATGTAAGTTTAAACACTCGTCCCATCGTTCGAGAAGGCTTTGAAAGCCTGAAGCTCGGAAACTTCTGGCAGCGTTTGCATCCTATAAGTGACGCTCTTAAGCTGTAACTTAGTTTCCTGGACCAATAAGACGGATGTGTAGTAGGGTAATAATACCCCTACACAGCGCGGTACTGCCGTGTCTACCTCAGTTTGCGACTTATTTACTGGCTCACAGTAGTAGTAACTAGCACTATAAACAGTTAGGTGTAATTCATAGGGTGAGGACAGAAAATCATGTGTGAGTGCAGGCATAAATGCAGCAGTGTTCGTAATGGTAGTTGTGACCTAGTTTATTTCGAAAGAAGAAAGTCGTTTGATCAATACAATCAAGAAAACGAGAACTCACCTTTGGCTATAGTCGAAGTTTGCCCATAGGATCTTGTAAGAGAGCCACGTCTAATATGAAATTGGCTCATGCTGTCCGTTTATGACAAGCTCGATCGTCCCAGTCACTTTTGATGATCACATTACAAGAAGTTTCCCACGGAATGGCTGCCACTTTACGCACGGAGTGGCGAATGGCCGAGCAGTGGCCCCGCCGAAGGACAGTTTCCGAAACATCCTGCACCTCTGTTTAGAACTCTTGTTGTGAAAACACAAGCCTAAATAACTTCCTACAAAAGGCGCGCTGCAAAGTAATACGATGTGCATTCAAGTTGTAGCACCTCTGATTTTACTTCTCCCAATCAAACTGTACAACCTTTGTCACTTCTCGACGTAATCTCCTTGCAATCTCTCCTCTTCACAACAACATCATGATTCCATGGCCGCTGGGAACGCTTTTTTTAGGACTCTGCTTTCACCACCTGAAAATAGCTGATGCAATTGCAAGACGGCTAGTGAATGTGCGACCACGAAGACAGTCTTCCATCGTTCTAAAAGGCAAAAAAGTCGCTAGGAGACAGATCAGGTGAGTAGGGATCACGAGAGGACACTTCAAAGTTGATATCACAGAAAAATCCGTCAGCATTGGTGGCGCCTACCTCGAGGCTACTTTTCGCAATTTCACGTCCTCATGCACGATTGTGTATTCCGATCCCACGGAAATGCCAACTTTGGAGGCGTTGAGTTCCACAGCCCTTGGGCGATCCTCCTAAAAAATTTTCTTCGATCGCTCGATCATGGCGTCAGACCAGCTCAGTGCTTTCCAAACTTTCTCTCATGGCGACACCCTTTTATAACTTACAGTTTCGCGCGACACCCTTTCACTAATATAAATACATATGGTAGAATTTAGATGGTTCTAGCGAGAGGGGGGGGGGAGAAATAAAGCGTCGCTTAAATGTAGTTTTTAAATGAAACTGAAATCCTCGTACGCATTGACATGTTTAATGTTCATCCTGATTGCAGCAATTACGTACACTCATCGCAAGAAAAGGAAACATTACAAACTACAGAGATATACAACAGAGTAACACCGCAGACAACAATGCCTAACTGACACAGTAGTACTTGCTTCTACATGCGACCCAACTTCCGAAACACGAAAACTGAATTTCGCTAACCGTTTCTCGCTGTCGTTCGTACATTGTCAGGGCCACATACGGTTTTGCTGGATCGATTGAAAACGGCATCTGGAAATTAGTTGCTCGGATTTCTGATTTAGACAGCACAGTGGTTGTTTCCTATCAGTTCAATATTATCACATTATTTTCAGAAACAAAGAGGATGTATTTACGACAAGTGATGAATTATTATTTATTTTATTTATTTATTTAGCCTGATCAGATTAGGGCCATCAGGCCCTCTCTTACATCGGATCAGGGTTTTACACATACAGTATTTCTTTACATGTGAGTTACCTATAACATAATAATGATTTTTACAGATGAACAGTTAATAACATTATTTATACAGGTTGATTACATGTAAAAGGATGTAAATAAAAGGTAATAACTTAACTCTACATATGTAATAACTTAACTCTAAATAGGATTAATACTAACAGTACCACTGAGACACCTTCTGATGCTGCTGCTGGTGTAATAATAGAAGTAACAACATTTATATTAGCAGATACAATATTTACTTTTGAATATATCGAGACTGGTTAACGCATGGCGAATTTTGACAGAAGCTGTACCTGGCGAGAGCAATGGCAGTTGAAGAATATCTGGGAGGAGGAATGGATGTGACGTACCTGGACCGTAGGGTAATAAAGACTGGCGTCATTATTGCTTTAGCAGATAATCCATTAACTGTCGTTTGAAGCTGGCAGTGTTATTAAGTTCTCTGATATACTGAGGTAGATTGTTCCCGAGCCTGGTTCCTGCTACTGAAAAGGATTCTGAGAAACCGGCTGAGTGATGGATAGGGACAGAAAGGGTTTTGCTCTGAAAGGAACGAGTAGTTCTTTTATGTTGATCAGATAAGAGTGTTAAGGTCGAGGAAAGATATGAGGGACAGTGTACGTTGATAAGAGAGTAGAGGAAACAGAGTGTATGAAAATCTCTGCGCTTGTCAGCACGGAGCCAGGATAGTTGCTTATAAGATGGTGAAATGTGATCAAAGAGACGGATGTTGCATATATATCGAACGCAGGCATTCATGATTAGTTCCAGACGTCGTGAGCTTTCCCAAGAGAGACCTTGCAAGATAACGTCACTGTAATCAATAATTGGAATTACAAGCGTTTGTATAAGTTTCTTTTTAAGATCGAGAGGAAAAAACTTCTTATATCTCTGTAGGGCATGAAGAGATGCTGATGCCTTCCTACACACGGCGGCTGTGTGCTCAGCCCAATTTAGTTTGTCGTCTATTATCACTCCCAGACTTTTTGCCGAGGGCGAAAAATAGATAGGTGTGTCATTTAATATTAATGGTGGTTGAGATTCGCGGTATTTGTGGTTAATGAGTCTAGGATGACCTACCAGAATCGCTTGTGTTTTACTTGGATTGAGCTTTAATCCTATATTCTGTGCCCACTTTGATAGTGCACATAGATCAGAATTAAAATTCTCGATTGCTGCCTTCAGGTTTTTTGGTTTTGCACTTAAATACAACTGGAGGTCATCGGCATACATGTGGTATTTACAAAAGGACAAGACCGATGATACGTCATTTACATACAATGAAAAGAGAAGTGGACCTACCACCGAACCCTGTGGTACGTCTGATAGAACTTTTCTCCACTGTGACTTTTCGGTGCCGGACATGACGCACTGAAGACGCGATGTCAAGTATGAGCGAAACCATTGCACCACGCCTTGAGAGAAATTTAGACTGCTAAGTTTAGCAAGTAAAATATCAAAGTCCACAGTGTAGAAAGCTTTGCTAAAGTCTAAGAAGCACATAATAGTCGCCTCTTGTCTATCCATTGCCTGCTTAAGATCGTCTGTTACTTTTATCAAAGCAGATGTTGTGCTGCGATATTTGCGAAAACCTGATTGGTGTTCGTCAAGAAGTTTATTAGTAGTCAAGTAGCTGGTTAGCTGATCATGTACTATATATTCTAGGGCTTTGGACAGTGCCGGAAGAATGCAGATAGGTCGGTAATCAGAGGGTGCTGTGGCAATGTCCTGTTTTGGCAGTGGCTTAACTAGTCCACGTTTCCATGCATCAGGAAAAACACTTGTGGCTAAGGACTGATTAAATATATCTGTTATGATGGGCAGCAGTGGATCAATAATCAGCTTTATCATTTGGATAGTGATACCATCATCCCCGGTAAATGCTGATGTAATACGCATAATGGCTTTTTTGACTGTATTTCCAGTAACATGCTTAAAACAAAACTTATCATGGTTAGCGTTGTTGATCCTCGTGATATGGTCAATAAGTGTTTGTTTCGTTTGGTGATCGATTGAAGTGGTAGGCGTTGTGAAATAATGATTTAGTTCCTCAATGGAGACAGTGGGTTCGGCTGCAGTTTTTATTTTCCCAATACCAAGACCGCGCAGGTTTTTCCAGAGGACAGCCGGTCTATTTATGTTGTCGTTAATGAATGGGCGTATCTGAGTTTAGCATTTCTCACAGCCTGGCTGACTCTGTTACGTTTCTGCTTGTAGAGGTGTGATTTTCAGGTGTAGGATGCAGTTTGTATGTCCAATGTGCAGTGTCTCTGAGATTCATGAGCTGTTTTAGTTCATCAGTTAGCCATGGTGCGGGTTTCCTTCTCACTTTTTTGGTTTTGATGGGCGCATATTTATCATACAGCTGGTTAAGTTTATTTGTAATTTTGTGAAGTTTCTCGTTTACATCCGGGAGGGTGTCGGAGGTTGGCTCGAAAATTATTTCTAGTGCATCAGCTGTCAGTTCAGGTAAGTTGATGCGTCTTAAGTCACGGTATGCAGTTAACAGTGGTTTCTTCCTAGGGCATTCTAGCGAGTACGTCATGAAAATTACACCATGGGCAGACATACCAGGCGCAGATGTTTGTGACGTTCGAATTACTGTGTCTGGAAACCTTGTTGCAAATATATCTATTAAAGTGTGACTATCAGCTGTGTGATGGGTGGGTGCAAGCTGAAGTAAGGTTAGATTCGAAGATGTAAGCATACGCTTGAACTTCATACAGGACGGACTGTTGAACAGAAAATTTATGTTAGTGTCACCTGCTATAATTATGTATTCGGAAAAAAATGGATAAAAATTTGTGACAAGTAAGAATATTAATGTCATTTCCGGTCCCAGAATCTGTTACATACAGGAAACTGAAAGAAAAAAATATTAACGCATACCAGGGTTCGAACCAACGATCGCTGCATTTAAAATACTACTCTCCGTTAATCATCCGGCGATACCCATACTAAACATCGCCACTGAAAAGCTTTAGTCAGTGGACAATTGTGACTGCTTTTACAACAGATTTTACAGCCACTGTGTCATTGATTGACATTTAATTTTAAGAAATGTTGTCGAGGGTGACGTGGTTTTGATAAATTCATTTAAAAACGCTCATGTGCAGCTTTTTGAGAAGGAAATCAGACTACAGTGAAGGTTCGTTCAAGCAGCTGCCAGTTCCAGCAAACTGCGCATGGGAAGAGCTGTTATCGAGTATCAGCAGCAGCTCTGCGCATGCGCAGTTTGCTGAATCTGGCAAGTAGCAGCTGATTGAACGAAATCTGTCTACTGCTGCTGAAGCAGAGGTGCGCCCAACGGCTGAGCACGCAATTAATGTGCACCTATAATTCCTTTAATAACTGATCTGTGGTGCACTGAATGAAGAGAAGGGTGATTAGCTGCAAGCAAGTCTTCAGGGTAGTATGAAGATAAGGATATTTTGTGTTATTTTATGACAAGTTTTTTTTGTTTGTTTAGAGTCTAAATTTGTTAGTCTCGCGACACCCTTGATACTACTACGCGACACTCCAGGGTGTCGTGACACCCAGTTTGGAAAGCTCTGGACCAGCTTGTGCGAGGCCGAGATTGATTTGGAGTGTGTGTCTGACTTATCTGAACTGACGCAACCACGAACGCACATTGGACACATCCATAACACCGTCACCACATGTTTCACTCAACTGACGGCACACAACGCGAATGGAGAAAACGATTGATTACACGCTTTTCTTGTATTGAGAAAGTCACCATTTTAAGTATGAATAACAGTCGTAACTCTTCACTGCCGCTTAGTGTTCTACCTCGGATTTACAATGAGTGCGCGCGTATTTTAAAACACACCATCAGCCGCGCATCAACTGGGTCGTGGGGGGGAGGGGGGAGGAGTGCAGGAGAGGTAGTCGCTCCCCCCACCACCATTTCAAACTGGGGGGGGGGGAGATAGGTTTTTGCCTTTGAGTGTATCATTTCGAAACGCTTACTACAGTTTGTCCTTTCCTTTCTTCCCATTTTTCAGTCTGTGACTCCTAATGCGGGACAACATATATACGTATAAGTAACAAATTCTGCACAGTCCCCGCCAGGTCCTAGGATTTTTATCTATCCTTTCCACTTCTTTCACCTCTGACAGTGTCGCTGATGTGAAAAATACCGAGTGGCACCGTGGTTCGGAATCCACGTTAAACTGTAGGTCCCCCTATAACTGGCTGGGTAAGTCAGTTCGAAGGCCAGAGGAAGGCAACGGAGTACCACTTCCGAAATAGGACCATGCCTATTAAAGCACTGTGGTGTTCAAACTAATCTTCGGATTGTTAACTGCTTTACGTTAGCTGAGACTGATGGGGCGTTCAAGGTCAGCTGTGTCGCAAGGGCGACCGTGCCCAGGGGCAGGGGACGGCCGTGGCCCTCCAGCTCTTTATCACCTTGGCTTGTCCAGCACTCAGAGTTACGTTACTTCTCTAT
Source organism: Locusta migratoria (assembly GCA_026315105.1). Classification (NCBI taxonomy): domain Eukaryota; kingdom Metazoa; phylum Arthropoda; class Insecta; order Orthoptera; family Acrididae; genus Locusta; species Locusta migratoria. Next base: position 436,702,649 of record CM048747.1, read on the forward strand.
TGTTATGCACATTATTAATGCGGCCCACAGCACATTCTTATTTGTGCTCTCCTGTAAGAAATGAAGCACAGTATTTGTAAAATGGTAATAAAACAAAAGGTTTCTTTGTAGTCAATTGAAATCACAGTCTACATTAAATATGAACTCCTTTTCGTAAATGGTCTCGAAACAAAGTAGGACAAATGACGTCTTTTTAGAAATTATAGCAAAAAATTGTTTTGATGAGCACAACCTAGAGTTGTTTCTCTCTGCGAGACAAGATAGCGCTGATTAGGTAACACACCTTCCCACACTATCGGAATACTTTTACCCTTAACGGTTGCTGAAAGACCAGTGCAAATCCAGACCCCCTCCCCTCCAGACCCCACTGCAGCCACCCCTAGAACGCGACCTGAGTTTTGAGACTACTCTCTTTATTGTTCTTACAATTTTTCACATTTTTCAATTTTTATATTCATATATATTTTTAAGAAACGAAAATTTAGACAGCTCGGCTATACAAAAGCTTCAAGGCCTCACCCTCGGAATCAGTAAATAGTTTCAGTTGCCCCCCCCCCCTTTCTAAAGAAATAGTTGGCACGCCGCTGCACACCACATGTTTCCATCCGCAGCCCCCCTTCTGCTTCGCCACTGATCGTAGCCTGCCCTAAGAAAAACGTTCCAAGGTGTTATAACTTGAATGGACCTCGTACCTCCGAATATTGTACTGCAAATGTCGATTGAGATGTGTTACAGGGGTGTAGCTGAGTTCGTAATGCACGGCTTCTTGCGGAATTATAGGAACTCGTGTTGTCAAATGACTACGTTACCGTGTCCATTTCGATACTGGTGTAACAGTCTTTGATTGCCTCACAATACGCGACACTACACGATGTTACATGTCGTGCACACTACCCAGTCAACTTTCCCACTTCACTGACGCAATTTGCTAGCCTCTGCCACTAGAGCGCTTGAAACTGTGGCGTCTAACATCAGTGTGTAACATAACTATGTCGGTGCTTGTGACGCCCTCAGCAAACTGAAAACTCCAGCAACACAATGTCAGACTACACAGGAGCAGGAGCACTTTGATGTCCGGAATAATGTGACGCGTTAGATTCACTGTCGTCGACCAAATACGAGGTCTGTTCAAAAAATTTCAACACTTTTCTACCCTTAACTTACGGTCTCGTTCAGAATAATCTCCAGCATAACTTGTAATATGCTCCCAATGCCGTTTCCTGTTCCGGAAGCACTCTTGGTACAACTTTTGATGGATTGTGCGAAGCACCATCTGTGACTTTTCTACCATTCCATCTATTGCTGAAAATCTATGTATTTCTGTTTTTCAACTTCGAAAATAAAAAAAAAAGTCTACAGAAGCCATTTGCGTCATCCAGAAGGTCTTCACAGATTACGAGGCGATGAACACTCCGTTTTAGACTCATGATCCTTGGGAAGAACTTGGCGGTAATGCAATCAATCTGAAGAATCTTTGTCAGGATTTCGCGATAAGATCCAACTGAAATGGTACATTCTTTTGCAATCCCTCTCACAATCAGTCTTCAACTGACATGCACAATTCCGTTTGACTTCCTGACTTTAGTGTCATCGGTAATCAACGAAGGGCGACATGAACTTGTAAGGCGGCAGTATATTTCACCACCTTATATGCCAAGACGCCATTAATAATTACAAGGGACATCCATTTATAATGTATTTATCTGTATCCCTTTAATTCCAGTTTATGTGGATTTGATATAGATAGGACGAGAGGGTGAATTAATGTTGAGCCGGCCGCGGTGGCCGAGGGAACTGAGGCGCTTCAGTCACGGTCTGCACGGCCACTACGGTCGGGGGTTCGAATCCTCCCTCGGGCATGGATATTTGTGCCGTCCTAGTTCGTAAGTAGTTCATAAGTAGTTTGTAAGTTTAGGGACTGATGACCCCATAGTTAAGTCACAAAAAAAAAAAAAATAAATAAATAAATAAATAAATAAATAAAATAAAATAAAATAAAATAAAAAATAAATAAATAAATAAATAAAAATAAAAAAAATAATGTTGACTAGGTCACTAGGGAATGTGGAGACAACATTTAACAGTAATTAATTTGCATGTGGTCACGGCAGTAGGCATCTTCGTGCAAAAACTACCAGGAGACGATGCGATTGGCTGTTGATTTAAACCGTCAAACGGTAGAACGTTACGAGGATGTTCCAGACGATTCTAGAAGCTTCTTTCTGGCGGGAAAGATGCTCGGATGGCAGAAAAAGAGGGGGCGAGACATTCGAAACAGGAGCCGTGATTGGCTCTGATGTGAGCGGCACGAGAGACATGTGGGTAGCCACAAAGTGAGCGCAGGATTCGGCTTGCTGCGCTACTAGTGAGATGAAGCAGGTGAGGCGTTGCTGGCAGTGTGTCCCGTGACTAATCAACTACACTACTGGCCACTAAAACTGCTACACCCAGAAGAAATGCAGATCATAAGTGGGTATTCATAGGACAAATATATTATACTAAAATTTACATGTGATTACTTTTTCACGCAGTTTGGATGCATAGATCCTGAGAAATCAGTACCCAGAGCAACCACCTCTCGCCGTAATAACGGCCTTGATTCGCCTCGGCATTAGGTCAGTCAGAGCTTGGATGGCGTGTACAGGTACAGTTGCCCATGCAGCTTCAACACGATACCACAGTTCTTCAAGAGTAGTGGCTGGCGTATTGTTACGAGCCAGTAGCTTGGCCACCATTGAGCAGACGTTTTGAATTGGTGAGAGATCTGGAGAATGTGCTGGCCGGGCAGCAGTCTAACGTTTTCCGTATCCAGAAAGGCCCGTACAGGACCTGCAACATGCGGTCGTGCATTATCCTGCTGAAATGTAGGGTTTCGCAGGGATCGAATGAAGGGTACAACCACGGATCGTAACACATCTGAAATGTAACGGCCACTGTTCAGAGTACCGTCGTTGCGAGAAAGAGGTGACCGAGACGTGTAACCAATGGCACCCTATACCATCACGCCAGGTGATACGCCAGTATGGCGATGATGAATACACGCTTCCAATGCGCATACACCGCGATGTCGCCAAACACGGATGCGACCTTCATGATGCTGTAAACAGACAGATTCATCCGAAAAAATGTATTGCCATTCGTGCACCCAGGTTTGTCGTTGCGTACACCATCGCAGGCGCTCCTGTCTGTGATGCAGCATCAAATGTCTGCAAATCTATCGGACCAAACTGCGTGGTCATCAGTCCGTAGCTTACAAACTACTTAAATCTAGGTAAACTAATCTACGTACAAACACACACACCCATGCCCCAGGGAGAACTCGAACCTCCACGGCGAGCAACCGCGCGCTCCGCAGCGAGACGCTTTAGACCGCTCGGCTACTCCACCGCGGCTGTGATGCAGCGTCAAGGGAAACCGCATCCATGGTGTCCGAGGTTATAGTCCATGCTGCTGCAAACGTCGTCGAACTGTTCGTGCAGATGGTTGTTGTCTTGCAAACGTCCCCATCTGTTGACTCAGGGATCGAGACGTGACTGCACGATTCGTTACAGCCATACGGGTAAGATGCCTGTCATCTCGACTGCTAGTGTTACGAGGCCGTTGGGATCCAGCACGGCGTGCCGTATTGCCCTCCTGAAATCACTGATTTAATATTCTGCTAACAGTCATTGGATCGCGACCAATGCGAGTATGAATGTCGCGATACGATAAACCGTAATCGCGATAGGCTACTATCCGATCTTTATCAAAGTCGGAAACGTGATGGTACGCACTTCTCCTTACACGAGGCATCACAACAACGTTTCGCCAGGCAACGGTCAACTGCTCTTTGCATATAACAGCATCTTCTTCCTGTCGGTTAAATTTCACATCTGTAGCACATCTTCGTGGTGTAGCAATTTTAATGGCCAGACTAACAGTGATAGGAATGTAGTTTAAATTTATTTGGACGCAGCTGGTTTCAACGACTCCAATGCACGATAGAAAAAAATTGTTCCATTTAAAAAATTAAATCTTTTTGCTGTAACTCTTTGGAAAATGTTACAATAAACTATGTTTATAGCTCCGCAGAAAGTGTAACATTTCTTGTGTTGACCTACCGCATTAAAATTTCCCGTCACCTATTATTTTATAAGTTACAGAGGCAAACACACTTAGTGAAACAACAATCGTCTCGTCAAAGTAGTTGAAGAAAGTACAACAGTGGAGAGGGAAAGGAGAGGAGGAAATGAATAAACAGAACATATTATAATATTGGTCATATGTTAAATATGATAGGGACAAAACAGAAACAATACCCTCACTACGTGATACTAATGGAAATCCTGCCGATGATAGCGGTACTAAAACAGAGTTACTAAGCCGGCCGCGGTGGCCGAGGGGACTAAGGCGCTTCAGTCACGGTCTGCACGGCCGCTACGGTCGGGGGTTCGAATCCCCCCTCGGGCATGGATATTTGTGCCGTCCTTAGTCTTAGTTAGTTCATAAGTAGTTTGTAAGTTTAGGGACTGATGACCCCGTAGTTAAGTCCCATAGACTATAGAAACATTTGAACATTTTTTTAGAGTTACTAAACACAGCTTTTCGAAAATTCATCAAAGAAAACAAAACCAATATTCCAGATTTCTAATTACAAACAGAGGCCAGAATCAGTAACGTTGAAGTAGATATCCTCGGAGTAGTGAATTACTTAACAAGAACAAGTTCCACACGGTAGCGTTATTCGTCCTCTGCTGTTCCTTATTTACAAAAACGATTTGGGAGAAAATCCAAGCAGCTCTCTTAGGTTGTTTGCAGATGACGTCATTATTTACCGTCTAGTAAAATCATCTGAAGATCAAAGCCAACTACAGAACGAACTAAATAAAATATGAGAATGGTGTAAAAATTGTCAACTAACTCTGAATAATGAGAAGTGTGAAGTCGTCCACATTAGTACGAAAAGGAAATGCGTTAAACTTAGTTTACAAGATAAATCAATGGAATGTGAAGGCCGTAAACACCACGAAATCCCTAGGAATTAGTATTACTTCAGACTTACCCTTAAATGCATGGGTGTTGCATATCTGCAACATCGATTGTCATACTGTTTCGTCTGCGTCTAGTGGGAATTTTGTGAATTAACACGTGTTTAATAGCTGAAGCAGAATATGTAGAAAGTGTCTGTGGTGTTTTTTTGTGTCGAGGTTGGCTGCAGTGTGAACTTCCATTAACATCTTTGCTTGTGTTTGGAGAGAACGGCAGATATTGCAGATTTTGGCGTTTTGTTTTGCACATAAAGAGCCAGTTGTGAAGGGGGAAAAATCACACCAATTAAGATGGGTATGGAGAACCGTAATAAGCACAAAAATTGTTTATACTATCCAACTTGAAAATTATGTAACAAGTTTCTGTAATGTTGCGTATGTGCGTTTTTGGATAACAAACAACATAGGAATATTTTATTATTTTTCCCTTCGTTTCTACAACTTAAAAAATACGATATATATATATATATATAATAATATATATATATATATATATATATTTTTTTTTTTTTTTTTTTTTTTTTTTTTTTTTTTTTTTTTTTTTTTTTTTTTTTGAAATTACACAAAATCATGCATTTAAGGGTTAAACTGGAAAGAACACGTAGATAATGTCTTAGGAAAGGCGAACCGGAGATTGCGTTTTATTAGCAGAACTCTTAAAAGATGCAACAGAACTACGAAAGAAACTGCATATATTACGGTCGTCTTATTTGCTTTTTATTTATTTTTTATTTTTATTTATTTATTTATTTATTTTTGCTGCGAAGTGGGTGTTCCTTATCAGGTGGGTTTGATGGAAGACATCGAAAGAGTCCGAAGAAGGGCAGCTCGTTTTATATTGTCACTATACAGGGGAAACAGCGTCACGGAAATGATACAGGATCTGGGATGGGAATCAGTACAACAACGGCGCTTATAGCTGCGGCGTGGGCTACTTACGAAACTCCAATCGCCAACAGTCTCCTCCGAATGTGAAAATATATTGTTGACTCCAACTTAAAAAGGTAAAGCAGTCAACAATCCGAATATTGGTTTGAACACCACAGTGCTTTACTAGGCATGGTCCTGCTTGGAGGTGGTATGCCGTTGCCTTCCTCCGACCGACTTACCCAGCCAGTTATAGGGGGACCTACAGTTTAACGTGGGTTCCGAACCACGGTGGCTACTCAGTATTTTTCAAATGAGCAATATTGCCAGAGGTGAAAGAAGTGGAAAATGACAGATAAAAATCCTAGCACCTGGCGGGGATCGAACTCGCGACCTCTGAATTTATAGTCTGGCACTCTACCATTGTGCAACCGAGGCGCACGACTCCAACTTACATAGGTAGAAATAATCATCAAAATAAAATACGAGAAATCAGAGCTCCAACGGAGAGATGCAGGTATTCTTTCTTCCCGCGCGCTATTCGAGAATGGAATGGGAGATATATAGCATAAAGGTGGTTCCATGAACCCTCTGCCAGGCACTTAAATCTGATTTGCTGAGTATCCCATGTAGATGTTGATGTAGATGTAGAGGAATAAAAGGGCCAAAAAATGATTGGACACTGTTGGACGTACCAGCACTTCCTCATTCTATGGCACAGAGTTTGATTGGGTCAGTGAATCACACAGAGCCGTGAACTCGCGATGTTTACGGCCTCACCTCGGAGCGCCCCGCCCGTTCGAAAGTGGTCGCACCTCGCGTGCGGAAGAATTGGGGCCACACAGTGACAATGGCGTCTGGCGCCGCCCGCTCCTTGCGCCTGTCTCCGCTAATTTCCCTGGAGGCACACCCTCGACCTCACCCTCACCCTCGCCCTCAGTATATCGGCCGCCCTTGGCTGGCCGCGGTAGTGGCTCTCGGGGTGCACGCGAGGTCGCTTCTCTGCCCAAACGTGGCCACCGAAGGACCTACCTGCGTGGGAGACCGCACCCTGCACCTTTGTTAGGGCGGTCCGCAACTCGAAACCAAACAGAGACAGTCACTGGTTACTCCTAATCACAGCACAAACTACTACTTGGACACGATAACTTGACGATTTTGTTGGTGCTGCCACAAGTGGAGAAAACCGGCACTAGTTGAAAGATATTCATTTATTTATTAGTGCTGCCAACGTTACAATGCTCCTTTTACTATACATATTGTTAGAGTCACGTTTCCAGCACTGCAGCAAGCAGCTCCCACTCCCCGTAGCAACCTTAATGTTCGTGCAAGACACGCCTCCTTCATCTCCCCGCAGCCACCGCGCGAATCGTCATGTTATCGTTGCCAAACAGAAGTGTTACACATCAGCTCCAAGGTCTGTTGCACACTGACGTTGAATGTGTATTTTGCATCAAAAACATAGTTATTTTATCCACTGATGTCATTCCACCCACACAGAGATGCCGGCCGCGGTGGCCGAGGGGACTAAGGCGCTCCAGTCACGGTCTGCACGGCCACTACAGTCGGGGGTTCGAATCCCCCCTCGGGCATGCATATTTGTGCCGTCCTAGTTCGTAAGTAGTTCATAAGTAGTTTGTAAGTTTAGGGGCTGATGACCCCGTAGTTAAGTCCCATAGACCATACAAACATTTTTTGAACACAGAGATGCAAACAACCACACTTTGGAAGGAGTCAAGCCACTCAGACCTATTTTCCTACATATTCGGGCCTATAAAACAGTACTTATTGCTTACAAGTAACATCTGGCAGATTAGTTGATTTGTTTATTGCCTTTAAAGAAGTTATTAATCGAAGTTAGGTATTAGATCGCAAGTGCGATAATTAGAGTAATTTGTAATTTGCGGCTGTTTGCTGATGATGCTGTGGTGTATAGGAGGGTGTCGTCGTTAACTGACTGTAATAGCATACAGGATGACTTAGACAAAATTTCTAGTTGGTGCGAAGAATGGCAGCTAGCTCTCAATGTAGAAAAATGTAAGGTGATGCGCATGAGTAGGAAAAACAATCCTATAATGTTCGAATACTGCATAAGTAGTGAACTTCTTGATGCTGTCGCGTCGTTCAAATATCTATGAGTAACATTGAAGAGCGATATGAAATGGAACGAACATGTAAGGACAGTTGTAAGGCGGACAGCCGACTTCGGTTTATTGGGAGAATTTTGGGAAGATGTACTACACCTGTAAAAGAGACCGCGTATAAAACGCTTGTACGACCACGCCTCGAATATTGCTCAAGTGTTTGGGACCCGCAGCAGATCAGTATAAAGGAAGACATAGAGGCGGTTCAGAGACGAGCAGCTAGATTTGTTACCGGTAGGTTCGACCAATGCGCGAGTGTCACGAGAATGCTCCGGCAACTCAATTGGGGATCGCTGGAAGAAAGACGACGTTCATTTCGTGAATTTCTGTTGAGGAAATTTAGAGGGCCAGAATCTGAAGCTGAGTGTAGTACGATCTTGCTGCCGCCTACTTACATTTCGTGTTAAGATCACAAAGACAAGAGAAATTAGGGCTCGTACGGAGGCACATAGGCATTCTTTTTTTCCTCGTTCTATTTGGGAGTGGAATAGGAAAGGAAATGCCTAGTAGTGGTACAGTGTACCCTCCGCCAAGCACCTTACGGTGAATTGCGGAGTATGTATGTAGATGTAGATGTAGCTTTTCTCGAGGCTGGAGCAAGTAACAGCTCAGACATACACACTGAGGGGATGTTTTTGGTTATGATTTATCATTTAAAATACCATAGAAGACAGTACTTGGCAACGTTATTTCATGCGGTTTCAAAGCATGGTACAATACTACGTTATTCGCGGGCGCAAGTGTCTGTATTGGCAGGTGACCTCGGAAGCGGGGGTGAGCCTAAACGCGGTAGTAGCGGGTCCGTAATTGGCCAGTTCGAAGGTGCGCCTAAAGCCGAACAATAGCGCGGCTCGGGTAAGCTGAGGGATGCTGACGTAGAGGCGTGACGTGGCGAAGACAGAGGGAGAGAAGTGGGGAGGTATATAAAGTGGAGACGGTGCTTGTCAGAAACCACAAATCGTCACTGCCACAGCAGCTCGGCCTGACGTTACATAAGGCTGCAATTCGACCCAAGATCGAATATGCAGCCGTCGTCTGGAGCAATACTGCCCACACTAATCTCCAGCGACTGGAAGTTCTGCAGAATAGGGCGCTGAAGAATGCAATGAACATGCCGTGGCACTTCCCCACCGATCTCCTCCACGAGATGGCGGGCGTTCCCAGTCTTCGCCAGCCATTCCAGGAGGCCGCCGAGGCATTTTATGAAAAGGCGCGACGCTCGCAAAACCCATTAATCAGCGAGCTCGGCCAACGTCCGCACTGGCACGCATCTTTGCGTTGGCCAGATAGGCTCATTCAGTAAACAATGAGCAACTACAGATTTCACAACATAGCCAAAAAGCAAGCAAGACAACCGCAGAAAATTTCACTAAGAAAATACAAGAGAAACACTAATTAAGCAAAAATAACCTCGAGTTATTGTGCCTTCGCCACAACTGAAGGCAAGTAGGCTTCACAAATATGCTGACGAGTGCCAGCGGCACAGCAGCGCTTTGCTTCGTGGACGACTCGTCGTGTCAACGGAGAGCGAACACTCTATGGGCGCGATTTGCGCATCTTCGAGTGTGGACAAAATGAGTGACAGAGAAGACTCATTTTCAGTACTTTACTGAAAAGAGCAGCCCTGTGGAAAGCAAGTCTGAAATTAATTCTTATTTGAGAGTAATCAGATTGTGCGATATTCGTCGTGTTAGTCAGGTTGTTCTTGTCTGACGCGAATAAGGACAGAGTGAGATAGTTAACGCCTGTGGGCGAATTTTAGTGGCATCGTGATGGGTTGATTCTTGCAATCAGCGTACCATGCCAGTAGCGAGACTAGGATATGTTAGGTGTTCTCAACTTCATTGAGACATAGAAAGTATTTCGATCGACAGAAGTTGATCCAGTCAGGCAAGTTAGGTTGATTTTCAGCGACGGTGCACCAGTTTGCAGCCATCTCATTTAACGGTACTGTGTGCAATGCTCATGCTTAGGCAACAAACAACATCACGCGTTTAGTGTGACAGTCTCGAAAGTATCTGTAGCTTTGTCCATTTAAATTCTATATAGACGTGGTGTTTCAGCCATTTTACCGTGTGCAGATATCTTCATTTTAAAATTCATTTAAAAGTTCGGGATAAAGTTTCTCTGATTTTTTGTTGTAATTTCTGTTCCTCCAGTTAACAGCTTCTATCCTAACAAAACTGAATTCTTTTGAAATTTTAGTTCAGTCAATACGTATTCCTTGTTTAAATACATTAAATTGGAAGTTTGTGCAAATTTACACCACAGCAAGCTTAATTATTCACGTTAGAACATGAGCAGTGGGTAACACGGCAGTTACAGTCATAACACCAAGAAGAAAGTACACTACTTATGTTGACTGTAGTTCTGTAATTCCTTGAAAGTCAATTCCGAAGTTTGATCACATACGTATTTTCCAGAGGAACTATCCTGAAGGAAAGTTTTGAACCAAATCAACATTTTTCGGACGTGGAGGAGGTTCAAATGTTTATAATTCTATGGGACCAAACTACTGTGGTCATTAGTCCCCTAGGCTTACAAACACACCCATGCCCGAGGGAGGATTGGAACCTCTGACATGAGAGGCCGCGCGAACCGTAACGTGGCGCTCCAGAACATGCGGCTATAGCGAGCCTATATAGGGAGAAAGTGGCCAACCGGCCGGTGTCCGCCATGTTTTTACCAGACTACGCACGGGACGGAGGTTTACATAGCGTCCGGCCGCCCGCGGCAGAAGTGCAGCCACTTGACGGTTGAAATAAAGCATCAGTTCCACCCAAGACACCAAAACACATTTTCTGTATGTGGTTAAAGAAATGCCATTCATCTATGCTCATAGTTCTAATAAATTTGTAAGAAAATAAATCTCGTGAAACAATTTCTATGACTACCGAATGTTAATACAATATTATACTATGTTATGGTAATTTCAGCAGTTGGCATTTGATTACTAAGAAAGAGAGGTACTTCATGTTACGTACCTCAAAGAAAATAATGCTATGTCTGCATATCCATAGATGAAATTAGTACATTATCCCTTTCCTCCCAGGACACTGTATCACGCCGCGGTAGAGTGGCCGAGCGGTCTAAAGCGTCTCGCTGCGGAGCGGGCGGTTGCTCGCTGTGGAGGTTCGAGTCCACCCTGGGGCATGGGTGTGTGTGTTTGTCCTTAGGTTAGTTTACCTAGGTTTAAGTAGTTTGTAAGCTACGGACTGATGACCACGCAGTTTGGTCCGATAGATTTACAAACATTTGAACATTTGAACACTGTATCACAGAAAATCGGAAAAATACAAATACTATCTCTAGTGAAACAGCAGAAACAGACTCAAAATAGGTAACTGAATATCTACAATGACTCAATAGTCCCGCCCCTTCCCTTTCTCACGTCACATCTCACAACCAGTTGTAAGATTGTGAATAGCCAATAACACACAGCCAAGGTAGAGGTGCCGTAGCTATGTTAAAACATACCTTGTAGCACGATGTGTCAAAAACCAGACCATGAACTTACAAAAACTAGAAAGTGCTGTTTAAAAAAATTACCACATACCGGATTCGAACTCGCGACCTTCACAGTAAGCAACCACTACACCAGAGGGGAATTCGAAAAGCAGTAGTTATGTTACTGAATTTGGTCAGTGCCTTTCTTGCTTTGGGGTGGGATGGAGGTGGAGAGGGGGAGGCAGGAGCCGAAAATATGCACTTTACACAGGCAGGAATAATCCGTTGGTTTCCATAAGTTGCCTTTACGGTCCCCACTTTGTCGGTTAACTTCCACCGCCCACTGTTCTCGTATTTCCTCATTCCTTGCGAATACAAGCATCATAACAATCTTTACTTCGGCTTTTACAGCTAACAGAGGCATTTCTCTTGACCGCCCTTAATGATTATGTGATACAAATTATTAATTACACTGAGTAAATCACTTCAAACCACAGTAAATCACTTCAAACCAATGTATTATCGTAAAAAAATGCCGCGAAGTTCTAAGGTTATCGTCAACGACCAACAAACAACACTTTAATTTACGTAAATAGAACCGACAAAAGACGTGCAAAAGTGGATCAGTGCCTACGTGTATGTAACTGTACAGTGAAATTGCTGTCAGAAGTTTTTAAGACATACCACAGTAGAGAAACGCACACTATAGCTATTTACTCACATGTAAAGACCGCCAAATCTCGTAAAAACATGGCGTCCTGGGCTCTCAGCCAATCAGGAGCGGTCTCGCGTATGGCCACTCTCTCCCTATATAGGCTCTCTATGCGGCTACTCCCGTCTGGCCGTGGAGAAGGTACTGAATTACAGGAACTTTCAGACTGGCCTTCCTATGGGCGCCGAAAACCTACCAGACTATATTTACGTATTTCAGCTCGGAAGAACCATGAGGGGAACGTCACCATGGTGAGTACTCATTTTCGTGCAGCTGCAGAATGGCGTCTTTGGACTCAAAACGTACGTAATAGCCGCGCGGGAGTAACCGTGCGGTCTGGAGCGCCACGTTGCGGATCGCGCGGTTTCCCGTGTCGGAGGTTCGAATCCTCCCTTGGGCAAGGACGTTTGTGTTGTCTTTAGTATAAGTTAGTTCATAAGTAGTTTGTAAGTTAAGTCCCACAAGCTCTACAAACATTTTAACATTTGAATCGTACGTAATAGGCTGCATGATATGCAATCTCACTCCTGATGTCCATGGTGAGGTCTAGCTTTGACACCTAGGCACCATGCAGCGCGGTACAGATAAGCCCAACAGCATGCTGAATGGAGGCGTCAGAATTGCCATGAAGTACCATTCACAGATGAGACTCGCACCTGTCTTCAACTAGACAATCGTCGGAGACGTTTCCAGTGGCGTCTCCTGATTTTGATCCTAAGGCGTTGGCAAAGACAAAAATTATGCTCTATTATGCTAAATTATGCGGTCCCGCAGTGTTAACTGTTAAGCACAAAACCTGTACCCGAGTCGAGACGTAGCATAGACCGAAAATTGCGGCCGAAACTGGTCATGGAAGGAGGACGCATTAATAAGTAAATTACTTGATCCTGGCGGTGTTTCTGTACTTGTAGACATCTATAAAGGCCAATGACTTTAATCAACAAAACAGGATGTGATGCTTTATTAGTGCACCAACACAGATAAACACAGTACAATTAATTACAAAGACGAACTTGATTGCCCGATAGTTGAACCTACAGTTTGATGGTCCGTAGATACTCGTTACATGTAAATAAATTAAATAAAAACATCCAGCCCTGTGTAGAAATCGAAGTTTTGTAACGCTGGAAGAAAGATTATTGTTCTTAAGTCTAAACTTATATCTATAGTACGATAATGTTAAGACTACAAGAATTGGTGGGTGAGTGATATGGGCTCACCACTGCTTTCCACAGTGTAATCTATCTCTCTCTCTCTCTCTCTCTCTCTCTCTCTCTCTCTCTCTCTCTCTCTATATATAAGATAATTTTACGTAAAGCTATAAAATCCGTATTCTTAATTTCTTTACACATTCCATCTGTGGAGACATCAGCTACTGCGTTTATTAAATCATTTTGAATGTTTTCCGATATGTCACAGAAAGTTGTAGAGGGTATTTGAAGGACGAAATACCGTGTAATTTCTTCTGTTCGCACCCTCTGAATTTTTCTGGTGGCTTTGAGAGAGTAAATCCTGTATGATAAATGGATACTGCACTGTATATGTTCAATACTATCATTCCTAGTTTCTCATTATGGTGTTCTGTTTCTGTATTTCGTTCAGAACTCGAAACAGGTTATTGTATGCCCTGCCAGTATTGATGTTCGTTTCATGTTGAAAAAATTGAAGATGAGTGTTAGACTAGATATATTTCTTCACTACAGTATGGATTTAAGTCACAATACCCATCTTTATTCCCAATAGTTTTTTTTTCTTTTTATGATATAACAGACAGGTCAAAAAGTAAAATATCCTGATCACATCACAACCGCCTAGCCAAACCTATACAGCTCCTTTCGCCGCGGCGGAGTAGCCAAGCGCATTGAGGCGCTGTGCTACGATGCGCGAGCCCCCTCTCCGTCGGGAGTTCGAATTCTCCCTTGCGCATGGATGTTTGTGCCGTCTTTAGTATAAGTTAGTTCATAAGCAGTTTGTAAGTTCAGGGACTGATGACCCTGCAGTTAAGTCCCTTAAGCTTAACAAACATTGGAACACTGCACAGCTCCTATCAAATGCCAGGTCATTCTAGGCTCATCAGCCTTGAATATTGTATGTTGCTAAAAAGTATTGTTCTTTGCCACTGGGCATGTCAATGGTGGCTTTGAGCTGCACATTACGAGCGTTTGTGGTTCTGTGTACTATAAAAGCCTAAGTAATGCATACCACTAGTCCAATGATGTTGAATTATCAACGCAGGTGAATGAACATCCATTATATTACTGCACCTTCGATCCAACGGTGTAGATGTCGGTGAAAGATACGTTACAGTGGTCGTCGTGCACTGCTGTCGCCATGCTCGCACACCTGCGGTTCAGCGCCTGCCATATCGTCTTCTAGCCACTTGTTTCACCACAGGAATAAATTATAGAAATGTGAAGGGACTACCTTCCACCATCATTGATATTTTTACTGCGAGTAAATTCTATCGACTAATTTACTGAATGTGTTCCTGAGTGTTGGGGGGCAGCGCCATTAAAGTGTCATTTGTCACACTCTGGGCGTCAATGGGGAGTGGGTTGCCGGACGACGAGGCGGGGAAGGGGAGGGAGAAGGAGTGGGAGCGGTTGGCGCCAATAAAGTGTCACGCTCCAGGCGCCAGTTATGTTGCCTGCGCCGCAGACGAACTGAAGTGTCGCGATATGTTGAAGTTTTCCCGACAAGTTCAACGACACAACCCCCTCTGAATTCATTTAAATTATGTTGTATCTGTCAAGATGCATGTTGCACATACTTTTATGTTTTAATATCAAACAGAAGAGAATAGAATGGAAGGGAATAGATAGAATAGGAATAGAATAGAATAGAAGTATTTACAGTAATAAAAAAATTATATGCGACCTACTCATTCCACAATTTAATTCAAGTGCTGCAGCTGTGCCGGATCAATATTCGAACCCGGAAGTAATACTTCTTAGTAGCGGGTGCCTTAAAAGGATCGGTCCCTCGTACACGCTTCCTGTCTGACCTAAATTCCCAAGTGTATGTAGGAAGTGGGATACCAACAGCCGTATGTATAATAGAAACATTTATTCTTTCACTAAAGGTTTCGGTATTCCATTATGTCATCTTCAGGTTCCTACATCGTATTATAATATATATTAAGTAGGGATATCGAAACTGGTTTCGTGGATTTCTATCTCTCAGTACGAACCAACAACAACAACAGTCTAACAATTGTTGTTATTGGTTCCTACTGAGAGATAGAAACAGTTGCAGGGACCTGAAGATGGCATAATGGAATGCCTAAACTGGTAGTGAAAGAATAAATGTTTCTATTAAACATATGGCCGTTGGTATCCCACTTGCTACATATTCTTAACCAGCCGCATACCGGTTCCACCAGCAATGATGGATTCCATAAGACTTAAATTCCCAAGTGCTGCTTCGTTCACTGTCTCCTTTGATCGTTGCCTGTTTTCCCACTGTTTTCCCTATGTAAAATCCGCTTACCTATTTTACATAGGACCAGAATTTTTTCGGGTTCTCAGCAAGATCGTTTGCTAAGGTACACCGGTGGTAGTTGTACGCTTCGCGCATCAATCTTTTTAAAGATCCGCGAATCTCTACTAACATTTTCCTGGTTTGATTTATTTGACCATTTTTTAATCGAGAGTGCAACTGCTTTTGCTTCCTCAGCATTAATCGAATGTTGTTGTTGTGGTCTTCAGTCGGGAAACTGGTTTTTAACAGCTCTCCATCCTACTCTATTCTCAGCAAGCCTCTTCATTTCCTTATGAGAACGGCAACCCACATCCATCTGAATCTGCTTACTATATTCGTTTCTTGGTCTCCCTCTGCGATTTTTGCCCCACACACTTCCCTCCAATGCTAAATTCACAATTCCTTGATGTCTAAGAATGTGTCCTACGAAACGATCCCTTCTTTTAGTCAAGGTATGCTAGAAACTCCTTTTCTCCCCAATTCAGAACCTCTTCATTAGTTATGCGATCTACCCAGCTAATCTTCATTTTTCTGTAGCACCACATTTCAAAAGCTTCTATTATCTTCCTGCCTATACTATTTATCGTCCAAGTTTCACTTCCTTACACTTAAATTAATATTCGAAGTCAGCAAATTTATCTTTTTCAAAAACTCCACACAAATGCCTTCAGAAAGGACTTCCTTAGGCTTAAATCAATATTCCATGTTAACAAATTTCTCTTTTTCAAGAGCGCTTTTTACCCATTGCCATTCCGCATTTTTTAGCGGTACAGAATATTTCTGTAACGTTATGTTACGTTTGATTTTTCGCTGCTAACACGGTCGAAGTTTATCGCCTGATTTGTTCACGGATTTGAAACTTTATCGAAAGATTTATTATAAAATTGTATTCTTATAGTATATTAATTATTTTTGTAAATTTGTAAACATTTGCTGTGAAATGTGCGGGAGTCATTGCATGATGCGGGGCTAACCTAAATGGCTGCCATGGATGCAAATACATGTTCCGAAGCGGGCTTCTGGGGCTACCATTATGGCTGCTAGGAGTAATCCAGCGGTCACGGAGATCGAAGAAAAACACAGAAAATTATATTGATTGTTAATTATGAGTAGTTGAAGTCTGTCCGAGGCTACGTAGTGTATCTGTTTGGGAATACTTCAATCAATTTTGGCAAAAACGAAGAGAGCATGTCATCCAAGTTACATATCGTCTGGCTGTGGAAGTAATCCAGCATTTGGGCCTGAATTTCAGCATACTGCGCCGCAGTGCGTTCGTACTGAGTCGATACACACCTGGAGAGAATTCGGTAATGTGTTGCAGAGATGCTATTATATTTTTAAAAAAATGCTGATTGTCCTATTGAGCTCTGATCGAGATTCGAGAGAAGTTAAACTGTCCATGTTATTGTCATATTGTGTAAAAGAGGTAAAAGAAATTATTCAAGGGTTCCTGTGTGCACCATATCGTAATTTGCTTTTGATGTGTAGAGTTTTTGTGAGAGTTGCAGTTGTTATTGGTACGCTTGTGGTTCATATAAAGTGGGGTATTGGTGGAAAGGATCCACAATACCGTCGGTTACTGACAAAGTTTCAGGCTGAGATATATTTACAAAGGTACCTAAACATTACTGTTTATTCGAGTGGTGCTGGAGTATGTCCACAGGACCCTTGGATTTTGGTAAACTTCGATAGGGACAGAGACTGGTATTCAAATTTTGGACAAAATGATTAGGTAACTCAATTGTGACGTGTGTGTACGACATTGGACTGATGGCTTGTAGTTGAATCTTAAAATAAGACCTACTTTGAAAGATAGTTCCATTTAACTGTATTCAGGGACATAGGTTGCTGCGTAGGTGAAGGATGACTTTAACTGCTCATAACTAGAGCTATTAAATAATAAAGACTGTACTTGAGCAATTACAACAAATGCTTCCCCTTTTCTTTCTTCTCAATATTGATGTTAAACCTGCTTGATGTAAAAGTGGTTGTTTGTATTGAAGAAGCAATGCCGTTGGTAGAGCTACCATAATTCGTAAGAAACTCTTTTTCTGTCATAATTTTTTCTATTACTGTTCTTTACAAAACCTCAATAGTTGATGCACGCTCAAGTTTTAAAAAAAATAAAGAAAAAATAATAAATGTATACAAAACAGTCATAAATTATCCTGATGGGAATATTTTTACACATCATAAATAATAAATTCGTTCATTGGTTGAGAACTGGGTGTATTTACTTAGTAGAAACTAATATCGGTCGTTCGGGCTTTGTCAGTAAATACAAATTCTAGCGATCGATATTTATAATCATTTTAAAATTATTCTACATACTGAAGTATTTATATAGATGAAATGCACGAACTTGACATATTGGCCACTTTTATTTTATCAAAAAGGAATTTTGATGCAAATGCTACCAGTAATTACGACAAAGTTTTCAAACACCAGACATCATATATTGCCGTAGTTGGAACAGCTACCGGTGTGAAAGTTAACATTCATACTTTTCACAAGAGAACGCAACTCGCGGTTTATCTTTCCTTAGTAAGCACGTCATATGCATGCAACAATAACAACAAATAAGAACCTGTCTGCAGTGATTGGAATTCTGGTACAGTAGAATTAATCTACGGGGCTTGGTATTCTTTGATTAAAAAATAATAATTATTCGCAGTCAGATGTGTATAGGAGGTATAATGAGATACGAGAGTTAGGGCCGTTACAATTTTATATCGTCTGTATTGCGCCCATCATGTGTTATTATACTGCCCAAGTAACAAAACTCTTCATCCACCTTTATTGTTTCGTTACTTACTCTAATTGCTTTAGCATCGTCTGATTTTCTAAGACAGCATTCCATTACCCTTGTTTTATTCTTGTTAATGTTAATACGATCCTTTCAACACGCTGTCCATTCCAGGTCATCACCGAAACGCATTGTTTTTATTTCCTCACCCTGAACTCTTGAAAGTTCTCTTTGCTTTCCTTCACAGCTTGCTCAGTGAACAAATTGAATAACATTGGAAAAAGGCTACAACACTTTCTTACTCCCTTCCCGACCACTGCGTCTCTTACATGCCCTTCAAGTCTAATGACAGGTGTTTGGTTAATGTACAAGTTGTGAAATAGTTTTGTCATGTCTGGTTCTCCAACAAACTTCATTAGCTCTGATACAATGTCATATACTCCGGGGGCCTTGTTTCGACTTAGGTCTTCCAGTGCTCTGTCAAATTCATCTCTCAGTATAGTATCTCCTATTTCAGAAACAGACTCAAGATAGGTAACTGAATCTCTAGAACGAGTCAATTCTCTCCCCCCCCCCCCCCCCCGCCTCCCGTTTTTTCATGTTACATCCCGTAACCAATTATAGGACTGTTAACAGCCAACAATACACAGCCAAGGGGAGGTGCCGTAGCCATGTTAAAACATACCTTGTAGCATTACATGTTAAATACGAAAACTATTATCTAACAAAAACTAGTTAATATTGATTAAAAAAATTACAAGCTACCTGATTCGAACTCGCGGCTTTCTCATTACAAATTCAATATGTAACCCTACACCACGCGGAAACTGTGCACATAGTAATTCATTTCCTAATTTTCATCAAGGCCTTTCTTGCATTGGGAGGGGGAAGGGGCAGCAGAAAATATTTACTTCACACAGACAGAAATAATTCGTTGGTTTTCATAAGACGTCCTTAGGGTTCTCGCTTTCTCGATTAACTTTCGCCGCCCACTGTTCCCAATTCCTTACGAACAAAAACATCATATACCAATCTTCAGTTTTTACAGCCAATAGCGGCTTGACTGTCCTGAATCATGATTTAATACACATTATTTATTACACTCGGTAACACCAAATCAACATCTTAAAAATATCCGCGAAGTTCTAAAGTTATCGTCAACGAGCGACGAGAAATACGTTAATTTACGTAAGTAGAACCGTCAAAAGACGTACAAAAGTGCTTACCGTAATACAAGATGTGTTTAACTGTATAGTAAAATCAGTTACAGAAGCATTAAAGATCCTCAAGTACAGAAACGCACACAGTTGCTATTCTGACGAATATAAAGCCCGACAAGTTTGGTAAAAACATGGCGTCCTGGGCTCCCAGCCAATCAGCAGCGACATAACGCTCTTTAACCTGACTGGTGCATGCGAGAATCCTGTAATACCGGCTTAAGGACAACACACACACGTGTTGCAAGTCGCTAAGCACTCTCACTCCCATACAGTGTATGAATAAAGTCTCATCACAAGATGTGGCAGTTTTTTGCGATTCCTATTGTCTATTTCTTGGACGATGTGTGTATGTGGTTCTTACCCCTACAGTACTTGTTACCTCACGGTAAGGAATATGTGGTTTAAATCGGTCCAGTGGTTTAGGAGAAAATGAGCAGCATTGTCACTTAATGCAGCAGTTTTTCTCGCACCTCATTAATTATGATGTCATATCTCTTGAGTTATGTGTTGTACCTGAAGCTTACACGTCGACCGTCCTCATGGATCGAAGCTTAAATGTACAAAATATCATAAAGATTGGAACAAAACAGTAGATTTATATGCAATGCGTACACACACTCACTGACACTCTCCTTCAAATATAAAGATGTTCAATTTTCAAACCGCTGTGAAAAATAACACCACTGGTAAGAATGTCTTCAAATTGCAGCGGAATATTATGGGGCCAGCCGCGATGGCCGAGGGGACTGAGGTGCTCCAGTCACGGTCTGCACGGCCACTACGGTCGGGGGTTAGAATCCCCCCTCGGGCATGGATATTTGTGCCGTCCTTAGTATAAGGTAGTTGATAAGTAGTTTGTAAGTTTAGGGACTGATGACGCCGTAGTTAAGTCCCATAAGCTTAACAAACATTTGAACATTTGAATATTATGGGAGAAGGGGAAAGAGGGTAGCAGAAGAAAATAGTGTGAAAATTAATTAATAGATTGCGCTGTATGTAATCAATATATAAATGAAAACACCACGCATGCGCACGTGTTCAAATGATTGTAAATCTAAGGGACTTCATACTCTGCACGTAAGTATCTGTTGTTTTTGTCTCTCGTTTTTTATTATGTAAATGCATTGGCTGAAGAGCGACGTATGGCGCTGCTCCCAGCCCGTCTGTTTTCGTACAGGAATGAAATGACAATAAAGGTGAAAAAAAAGGCTTTCCTCCACTTCGCGTCGGAGACATTCGCCATGATTGTATCAATGCAGAATCGCGCTCTGCTTGTAGAGCTGTTTTACAAGAATGATGAGTGTGCGCAAGGCGCTTTGCACAAGTTCCAGACACTCAATGGTTTGAAAAAAAAAAAAAAAAAAAAAAAGAAGGCATTGGTTCGATGACTGCCGTGGGACTGAAAAGAGGGGTTCCTTTGTTGTGCAACCTGGTGCAGGGAGGAAACAAATTGATTCGACATCAGTGGAAGGAATGTAGGATGAGTCGAGTGGTGGTGTGAAAATAGTGGACGGAGAATTGCTCGAACATTGGACAAACCTGTGAGCACGCCGCTTAAAATCCTACGAAACACCTCTCTTTGCTACCCTTTCAAAATTGCCCACGAGCACGATCTGCTTTCTGTTGACCTTCCAGCAGGAGACACTTTTGATTTAGAATTTTTTGCTCGCGTGGAAGTGGACGATGTGTGGCCATGGAAGATTTTGTGGACAGACGAATCCCATTTCCATCAGACAGGGTATGTCAGTACACCGAATTGTCAAATATGCGCAACAGAAAACCAACACGCAAATCAATCAGGACCGCTTCATCACGATCATCGTCGGATTTACAGCATCATTTATCATAGGGCCATATTTTTTCGAAGACGCAGGTGCTTCCGGTCTTGTTATCTATACCGTCACTCGAAAGCACATGAGTGTCTTTTGCACAATGACGTCATTCCAGCTCTCAAACAATATGGCTGTGTGGAAGGATTTTTATGCAAAATTCTCACCTCCGTACATTCCAAATCCAGTTAAGCAGCTGCTGGAGCGTCATTTCGCAAATGCTAGGATTATCAGCCGCCATTTTCCTAAAGCCTGGACGCCTCGATCACCTGATCTTCATCCGTGTGACTTCTGGCTATTTGAAAGATGTTATGTTTAGTGTTCCGATTTTGAACTTAGCTGCATTGAAGGCATGCATCGTGCAACACATTCTGAACGTGGTCCCGGAAACACCTCTCGATTGTTTTGACCCTTCTTCGATAATATTCGATTACAGTTTAACGTCATTCTGACCAGTGGTGTTTTTTTACAGCGTTTTGAAAGTTTAATTATAATAACTCTGCACATTGCAGTTTCATAGACAAACAATGAGTAATAAATGAAAAGTATTTGTCCCCAGTCCTTTATAACTTCCAATATAACCGTTTAAGGAAAAATAGCTTTGTTTCCATTGCCGAATTGAGAAAAGTAACTAAATGAATAAATCGAAGTTAAATAATAAGTTTTAATAGCTATATTTATTCATTTTATACCACAGAGTTTCATGTGCTTTGCTTTCCACGAAGTTAAAACTATCCTCCAGGCAATCTTTATTGGACGAAAGAATGAAACATCAAGTGGCTGTCACAAATGCGTAGAATTGGTGGCAAACACACAAAAGCAATATCATTTTCCGCACTCTGATCATTTCGTCAGTAAAGTGACAGGCCCAATTGTCCCCTATAAGAACTTTCCTGCCAATTAGTCTTCTTGCATGAGGAAAAAAAACCTGCATAAACCAAACCGTGAATGTGACTGAATCAATCCATCCATGGCTAGTTCTGTAATTGAATTCTAATTTAGTGTATTTAAAAGTAATGTCAGCTGAGGTCATTTCAAGATTATTTTTAGCGTACACAGTATACTAGTCACCAGGCTACAGTCAATTCAGCTACGAGAGCCAAGAAAAGTAAGTAACTATCTGATTACTGGATTATTTTGTCAGCTTTGTATGAAATAATACTTCAATTACAATATTCAAAAAATCAATTAGTCATCAATGTTACTGAATCTGGTGATGTGCATTACACAGCAATCACTACACTGTCTCAACTGCATTTACATAATTTTCAAATCTGATTATCTTTGAAAGAAGACAACTGAATGCAAATACTTTTTCTTGCAAGACAACTATGTTTTCCTGTAACTATTAAGCCTATTAATTAACCTAACAATTTGATTTTTCATTAATACAACGAAACTTTCTATTTATGAATTTCACTTTGACTACCTGTGAGTTACTTTTATTCTCACTAGTTACGCAAATTGATTTCATTAAGGATTGTACTTTCACTAAATTTTTATCAAAGTCAATTACTTTCTTTGTCAGAGGGCGATAACACAAGACAAAATTAATCTTCAAAATGATGAAAGGAATGGGAACCGGTAAATGAGTTGGTAATTTCGCAGAAGTCCTGTATAGCGCTGCTACAGCGAGACTTCGACCTCCAAACGATATATATCGTAGCTGTTAAGTATCGAAACGATAGGTATCGAACAGGTGAATGTCGTAGTACGATAGTGGATTAAATCTGCGGGCCATTTGAATAGTGACATTCGGTTGTTTCGTGTTCAACGTTATGGCTAGTGGAAGTGGATAGGAAAGTGTGATTTCGTCACTGACCTTGGAGGAACTGATTCCGAAACTGTCCACTACACGACATTACCGACTTGGGTTAAATCAAAACTAGAAACTTTTGTTAACTAACATCATTAATAAGAAACGCTAAGCACTACTAAAACCATAGTCTTACAATACTAAAATTACACTAATAAGTAAAGAAAATTTACCTTTTTCTTTCAAAAAGCAAATGCGTATTCACAGCTAGTGATGCAATGGTCTCCACAACAGGGTAGATTTTCGTCCTTCCAAACATAATTGAGTAGAAAGCAGTGCGGCTGTCTAATCTACCAAACTAACTGGCAGACTGCTCGCCACTTGCAGACTGCCTTACTCGCTACCACTGAGGTCAGAGATAATCTTATGGCACAGATTATCAACTTGTCCATATTAGATTAATAATACTACATAGAAATGGAACAAGCGAACACCCAGCTAAGAACCAATAAAAATGTGCCCAAGGCAGATTAACAGCTAAGATTCTAATAAAAATATGCTTATGGCAGAATATGTGTACCTCTTTCAAGAGTGTCACTATTATGGCGCACAATAGATATAACTTAGCATAAGCTGCTGCCAGCAGTCTTGAGTGTACTTAATAGAATACTGCGGCTCAAAACTAGCGGTGCTGCATTTTGCTCTCGCCTCTCAGAGAGCAGCGTGACGTTGGGATGTTCAGCGCGCAAGGTCTCCTGGGAAACGCCGACGCGGCCTCTTTTCAACAACCAATAGCGGTTCTGCCTCGGGGCGCCTGCAGCACTGAGCTGCTACACGTATCACGATTTATCGATGACGACTTCCGTCGCCCTCTGCCTCCAAAGTCACGGCCTTAAAAGCGGCCGTTTCGACAACGGGCTGCTGGTATTGGAACTTGTATCCCAAATGACCTTCGAACGCGTATCTCCGAGTGCGTAGGCGGTAGTTGAAAAGAAGCAGCTACGCTCCTGTAACGTTTTATTTCCGTCGAAACAGAACTGCGCCCATAAAAACAAAGTAACCAGGGAACCTGAGAATGTCTTCTCAGGAATAGCTTGAATCAAAATTTATCTTCACTACAAGGAATTGCAATTCCATTGCTGCTGTGCTACGCCAATGGAAACCACCCTTCTTGGAACCAAACGTATTGCTCCGTCGAGCCGGCCGCGGTGGCCGCGAGGACTGAGGCGCTCCAGTCACGGTCTGCACGGCCACTACGGTCGGGGGTTCGAATCCCCCCTCTGGCATGGATATTTGTGCCGTCCTATTTCGTAAGTAGTTCATAAGTAGTTTGTAAGTTTAGGGACTGATGACCCCGTAGTTAAGTCCCATAAGCTTAACAAACATTTGAACATTTTTTTTTTCTTTTTGCTCCGTCGAAACAGCACTGCACCCATCAAAACACAGTGTCCAGGGAACCTGAAAATGTCTTCTCAAGGAATAGCTTGTATCAAAATTTATCTTCAAGGAATTACGGTACCACTGCTGCTGTGTTACTTGAATAGAAACCACCCTTTTAGGAACCAAGCGGCGTGCACCAACAATAAATTTTAAATATTAAAGAACACTTCTTCTGGTAGTCTTTTTGTATGACAATTCTGAGAAGCGCAATGGAACACTATATTTGAAGGTGACTTCAAACAGTGCTACAGTTCGGATCACCGTCCGTAGCATATTTCGATAATTTCATTATTGTTTGTGTGTGTGTGTGTGTGTGTGTGTGTGTGTGTGTGTGTGTGTGTGTCTGTGGGAGGGTGTGACGCATGTTGGAGACTTTAAGGGCCAAAGTTACACAACTCTCAACGGATCTTAGACTGAACACTTTGAGTTAGTTAAATAGTTCGGAAATGAATGTTTAGTTTTATACTGTAGTAAACAACTTACAACTTGAGCTGATGGAAAGTAGTTCCAAATTACGACAGTCAAATTCATTACCTAAATTTGAAGAGAGCATTAAATTTTTAATGCACAGTTTCACCGCTGTCGTCTGTTGTTCATTGAGATAGTAAACTAGGAACCGGACAGTCAAGTACTCTACGCCTATTACGAATTTCACACCGTGACGACCTCGTGTAACCCCATAAGGAAACAATCTAGCGTGGACACATTACAGGCGGTCGTGTACTGTTTTAAAGCAAGCGACTATTACGTCAGTGCAGTCAATAAACAGGTGTCTCATGCATTGCTCATTCAGGATCCCATATAATATACAGTAGTCATAAACCAACATAACACGTGTTATTCACTTTTATTCGGTATCATTTCAAAGTATATCTTACAGTTTCTTGTAAGTCCCATGTCACGTTACTGTCTATTCAAGCGTTTTTCCGAGTTTTCGTCCGCTATGCTGGATCAGCCACATTTAATTATCAGTATCCTATTTCACATTCAACTACTTTAAATACCGAAATGTTAGAGAGATGAAACAGTTCAAAAATATATTTTCACGAGGTGTTTCATGAACAGCATCGAACGAGCGCGGCAATATAAGGGTTCTTTATACCTCAAATATTTATGTATTAAAAAAAAAATATACGTGTTTATTAATCAGCCTTCCTTTTTAAGTTGTAATAGACTCTACATCGATTAAATCAAAATTTATTTTTGTAGTAAAGAAATTGGTTCCTTTCCGGGTAGCTTCCCCCCCCCCCCACCCCATATTTCCACTTCCCTTCTTATATACCTAGGCCGATTTTCGTCTGTTCGCAATAGACGATTTCATATCAAAAATCGTTGAAATTACTTCACTTTCCTCTAAGTTATCACAGTTTCTCCAGTTTTGTCGCCATTTAGGAGGGACCTTTTCATTCCCGAAGAATACTTTCCGCCGTTATATAAAAAAAAGTGTCCCTTAGTTTTTCGTGAATTATCCAAATTTAAGAAAAATGGGAGAGTGACACTTCAAAAAAATGCTCAGATGTTTGTTAAGCTTATGGGACTTAACTACGGGGTCATCAGTCCCTAAACTTACAAACTACTTATAAAATAGCTAACACTAAAGACGGCACAAATATCCATGCCTGAGGGTGGATTCTAACCCCCGACCGAAGCGGCCGGGCAGACCGTGACTGGAGCGCCTCAGTACCCTCGGCCGGCAGTGACACTTTCTTAGGTTTACTTGTAAGTGGCAGCAGGTTTCCACTTACGATCCAGATCCGTTGTATGATTCCGTAGTACCTCTATCCAGAAGAGGAAACTGCTTATTGTCAGAAAAAAATTAATGATGCGACAATATCATTATAATCAACTTATATAGAAATGTGTTGAATAGATATCTTATGAAAATAATAATAATAAATACCAACCCAGTTCGATAATTACAACAGGGTGTCTGAAACACGATGGCGCAAACTTACACGGTTGAAAATATACGACAATAGATGCAAAAATGTCCGAGTAAACATTGGTACACAAACGAGCCGTTTGCAAGATAATTACGAATGTATAGTTACAAACCGCCACTGACGTCATTGTAAACATCGTCTTAGTTAGTACAAAATTAATTTGAAATTTAGACTGACTTCATTGTAAACATCATTCTAGTTGCTAAAAATTAATTTGAATTTTAGACTTTACTATTAGGTCTTACATCGCCTGTAGTTCACATTTCACGTATGGGTTATCTGTTAAAGGACGTGTTCAAAGTGTCTCCCTTGCATCTGGATGCAATACTGTGCTCGTCTCTGCAATGACTTTCGAATTCTTTCAAAAATCCCTGGATCATTTCGGAATTCTTGACAAGCGTGCACTACTCTCTACTCGAGTTCTTCAACCGTGTTAACAAGTGTGCAGGACAGTTCGATTTCGAGGTGACCGAGATACAAAACTCTAAAGGATTTAGATCAGCTAATCTTGGAGGCCAAGGTTCAGGTCCGCCTCGATCCATCCATCTTTGGCCGTATTTGCGCGTTACATGCCGTCTCAAAGCAGCAACAAACTGTACCGGAGCTCCATCATGAATGTACCAGCCGGCCGCGGTGGCAGAGGGAACTGAGGCGCTTCAGTCACGGTTTGCACGGCCACTACGGTCGGGGGTTCGAATCCCCCCTCGGGCATGGATATTTGTGCCGTCCTTAGTTGTAGGTAGTTGTAAATAGTTTGTAAGTTTAGGGACTGATGACCCCGTAGTTAAGTCCCTTAAGCTTCACAAAAATTTGAACATTTGCATGTACCACATACTCTGACGTTGCTGAAGGGAAACTTCGTCAAGCAATTCTGAAAGATAGTAAAGCCTAAATTTCAAATTAATGTCTACTAACTAGGACGATGTTTACACAGATGTCATTGGCGGCTTGGAACCATACATCCATTTGCGGACCCACATTTACGGGGACATTTTTGTTTCTATTATCGTGTACTTACAACCCTGTAAGTTTGCGCCATCCTTTTGATACACCCTGTATTTTATTTAGATGACCTGTTTCTGTAGATTTTATTGCCATCATCCTGTCTGTTATTTACACGATGAGATGTTCAAAGTATGAACAAAACAGGTCATCTAAATAAAAGATATGAATATCATTATAAAGAAATTTATACACCCTGAGACTGTTTTTCGTTTTGATAATGTCAGAGACAATAATGATTTTAATTCAATGCTTCACCTTTATCATTAATGTCTCTGACATTATCGAGACGAAAACAATCTCAGGGTGTATAAATTTCTACTTATAATGATATTCATATCACCTTAGCCTGAGGTTAAAGGCAGGAATGTTCCGATCTGTCCATTGCCGAGGTGCTATTCCGCTGCATGGAGTGCCTTGGCAGATGTGGCAATGTTTCATAGGAACACAGAAACTGAATTAGAGTTTGTGACGTGGACGAAAATCGTGCTCAGACTATTCCGAGGCGCCTTGATCACGAGTGATGTGGTGGTCTAGCAGTAAGACGTCTGCCTAGTAAGCGTGGAGGTTCGGGTTCGATTCCCAGCCGCATCACAAATTTTAATTCAATACTTCACCTTTATCATAAATAAAAGATAGAGATATTTGCATTTTCTACACAATAAACCTACTTTTATCTCTAATCTGCGCACATGATACACAATGCCTTGTGGTGTTGGAAGCTATCGGGTACAGCCACAAATCACCGTTGGTACGTGTTCAGCGCGCTGTGAACAGTTTGATCTACGTGAACTGCAACCCTCAGTTGCGACCTTTCTGCAGCAGACCCAGACGCCATTTTTCAGCAAGACAAAGAATGACCATATGTGCTGCACGAGCACGTTGTGTCACAGGATGTCGAAACTGTGTGGGTTATAGTGAAAGGACTGGTGTAGCGCTGTGACCCAGTGGCAGCTACCGCATGTGAACTTTGAACCAGGTGGATGGCTGTACCATAGGATGCCATTCGCGCGATATACGCGGCTTTCAATAACAGTTACACTAGAGCCAAAGAGCGGTCAAATTATTTCTAGTAAGTCTATGCTTACAAGAAATAGCCGCGTTTTATTGTCGTCCGCTGGACGTGGTTCATAAGAGGGTGTGTTATCACCTTGGACAGCAATGCATGCTCTGCAAATTCTGTACTTGCTGGTCAGTTTACGTGCAACACATGAGCAACAAGAGCTGAAACAAAAGCTAGCATGTCGGAAGCCAAGCAAGTGATACGAGGCCGGGTCAGAGGGGAGCGAAAACGTAAAGAAGTAGAAGCCTCCCGCTCACGGCTTCATTCTCTTACTACCCCCATTGCCCCCCCCCCTCTTCCTCCTACCCCGTACTGGCGGGGTTCCGTTCACGTCATACATGGTGTTGATGACCCACTGTGTGTGACTTTCGTATCGCCATATGCCTTCTTTTAGCTGCTATGTCTCCGACACCCCTTTGGTTTACACATTCCGTCCTTCAAAGATGTAGGCCTATCTTCCTGCAAATTTCATATTTATATATGGCTGTGGCGGAGCGGCCGAGCGCATTGAGGCTCTATGCTCCGTTGCGCAAGGCCGTTCCCCGTCGGGGGTTCGAATCCCCCCTCGGGCATAGATGTTTGTGTCGTCTTTAGTATAAGGTAGCTCATAAGTAGTTTCTAAGTTTAGGGACTGATAACCCCGCAGTTAAGTCCCATAAGCTTAACAAACATTTGAACATTTTCAACATTTATGTATGTATTTTGCACGTTTGCAAACAATGTGCCTATGCAATGCACGACCTTTCCAATTATCCGAAAGTTGCATAATAACTGACTGTCTGCCCAGCCTACGACATCCGACATCTGTATTCAGGGAATCGCTGTCCAACTCTTCAGGGTAAAAAATATGTTCTGAAATACAGCGTACTGATTACTGCTATTCATTATGAAAGGAAACAGGGATAAAATACAGAAAGGTGTCTTGGGACACTATTTTTAAATGAACCATTAATATGATTGATTGTACAGCTCGCCAGATAGAAGGCGTTCATCATTCTCTGTATGGGAGAGAGATGTCGTTACCGTTTCTTCATTTTTCATTTATGAACATTTTAAAGATATGTAAGTATTCCACTGAAATGGTACCTTATGGTGCGTTATCTGTTGTAATACCACTTCCTGCGATCCTATAAATCTTTGTATGTACCATTACTTCAATGACACATGGGATATCGTTCCCTGTAGCGCTTATAATGGTCATTCTATAGCTTCAAACGATTGCGACTAATTGCTGTTTCCTTTCATTATAAATTTCATCGGTGGCTGCAAAGGATCCAAATCGTTTCAAACATAAATAAGATACTGTTATTTAGCGTTTTTAATTGTTTTCATTCTCTCTCTCTGTTCAGTTCACTGATCGTCTTGTAGGGCTGTGCAGACTTACCATTGATATCTGCTTGTCTGCTTGATATCTTGTAAGTCTGGGTCACGAGCTAGTAGTTTGTAATAGAAATACGCATGAATAGACAAGCGAAGATCACCTTGTAAAAAAAGTTTGCACAAGACGTTTTTTAAATATTACTCAAACATCTTTCACAAGTATCTGTTGCTTTCTTCAGATATGTAAATACATCAACATTACATAGCAATGCTACGTCACTTTACAGTCTGGGCGTTATGTTTTAGGCGAAAGATGCCGAAGGCATTCGCAAGACCATCGAAGTGACGTTTAGACATGAAGGGTCTTCTTATGTTTTACGTACTAATGAACAAAGCACAAATTGTTATAATTATGATTTTTATAATTATTATAAAGCGATGAAATATTACTGTGTGATAGTGAAGTATTAAGAAATCTGTCAATGGCAATAGAGACTTGCCGAAAGGGTCTCAATAAAGTTCAAAAAATTGTTTCTGAAACTTTGTTGGGAAAATGATCGTAGCTAGGAGCAGTTGAAGCTATACTACACGAAAATCTAAGTAGTTACAAGGGATATTGGTGAAACATAAGAAGGCTACTGCACTTTTTATGGTACCAAAACCACAGAATCTCTCTGTGGGGAAGGTGTGTGCCGGGACGAAAAACGTATTGTAGTTTTAATTTACAGCCAGAAGGAATAAATGAACAATTATGACGATGTTTATAAAGTTTTCTTTTAATTTTATGTATGTAAAGTTGTAATTTTGCGAGGAAATATTGTATTTAGATTTTATCTTTGTCTTGGTCATTCTCTGTAGCGGATAATCGACAGCTCTACATATACATCTACATACATGCTACGCAATTCATCGTAAGGTGCGTGGCGGAGGGTACACTGTACCACTACTAGGCATTTCCTTTCATATTCCACTCCCAAATAGAACGAGGAAAACAAGAATGCTTATATGCCTCCGTAGGAGCCCTAATTTCTCTTATCTTGTCTTTGTGATCACCACGCGAAATGTAAGTAGGCGGAGCAAGATCGTACTACACTCAGCTTCAAATTACGGCCCTCTAAATTTCCTCAACAGAAATTCACGAAAAGAACGTCGTCTTTCCTCTAGCGATCCCCAATTGAATTGCCGGAGCATTTCCGTGACACTCGCGCATTGGTCGAACCTACCAGTAACAAACCTAGCTGCTCGTCTCTGAACTGCCTCTATGTCTTCCTTTAAACTGATCTGCTGCGGGTCCCAAACACTTAAGCAATATTCAAGACGTGGTCGTACAAGCGTTTTATACGCGGTCTCCCAATAAACCGAAGGGTAATTTACCAGTACTCGTGTACATCGAACGGAACGGCAGCACTATCGATATATACGGCTACTTCGATTCTCGCTCCGTTGTCGATGTTGTGAGAAGTGCGAGGCGGCAGATTTGAATTGTGATTTCGAATTGAGAAGAGTCGTGTTATTGCTTTCGTGTACGTCTGTGTCACTCCGTTGTTTGTAAAGTGTGCTTCAATGTCGTTGACTTGGAAACTGTTGATCCCTCGTCTGAGTGATCCAGTGAAATCTTTAGAATTCTGCCGCGAATACGGATTACTGCCCGACGAAACACGAAGGAAATGTGTAGACTGTGGGAACGACGAGTGCGTCACATTGGTGAAAAGAGCAGGCAACATCGATTTCCCGTGGCAATTTATGTGCAGGAAATGCAGGAAGTGGACCAGCATCACTAAAATTACATGGTTCGAGATGTCAAAATTGAGTGTGGAACAGAGTATACTTATCGTGGCATATTGGCTTCGCAATTACACTGTGGAAGAGGCAGCTTCTGAGTCCGGAGTGAGCGTGAAAACAGTGGTCGACTATTTCAATGTCTGTAGAGAGGTGTGCTATGTGATAGTGACTAACAACAGTGTTCCTATAGGAGGTGAAGGGAAAGTCATCGAAATCGACGAATCGCATATTGTGACTCGCAAATATGGAAAAGGACGAGTTCTAAAAAGTGAAAGCGAAAAAATTTGAGTTTTTGGTGGTATTGAACGCGAATCCAAAAAATGTTTCATATTGAGAGTACATTCACGTGGAAAAGAGACTCTGGTTCCTCTTATTAAACATTTCGTCTTACCTGGTACAAGAGTAATTACTGACGGGTGGCAGTCTTATCAGTGTCTCAATGAAGAGGGTTTCCAACATGAGTTTATAAATCATTTACTGGAATTTGTGTCGTCTGAGGACCCCTCAGTACACACACAAAATATAGAGAGACTGTGGAAATCTCTTAAATCTTCTATTAAAAAGGAAGGGAGACCGGGAGATAATGATGAATTCTTTCTTTTCCAGTTTCTATATTTCCATAATTTGCAACTAAGTGGAAAATATCTCGCGTGTGAGAAACTACCAGTTTTCTTAACAGACATTGCGAAAGTGTATCCCGGCTACGGAAGGAAAGGATTGGTGCCACTTGCATACAGCCCAGAAGGTGTGCGTGGTGAATAACGTAAGTGAAATTACTCTTTTCTTCATAGGTTAAATTTGCCCGTATGTAAATATCACTTCTAGGTACTTTACCTCAACGAATCTTGTCTTAAAATGTGTGTTATGCAAATATCTTTGATGTGGTGTTTCATTTTTACTTCAAACATAGTCCGGAAGTGACATTTACGTACGCTAAAGCGGTACCGCGTAGCCTTAAGAAGGTTAGGTATAGGTTAAACGAGAAGTTTTTTTTTCGAATCTCCGGTCCAGAAAGGTAGTATAGTACAGTACAACATTTATTCCTGCCATCTTAGTTTATCGACAGCGGAGCGAGAGTCGAAGTAGCCATATATATCGATAGTGCTGCCGTTCCGTGCGATGTACAGGAGTTCTGGTAAATTACCAACCGAAGTCGGCTGTCCGCCTTACTCACAACTGTCCTTACATGTTCGTTCCATTTCATATCGCTCTGCAATGTTACGTCTAAATATTGTAACGACGCGACAGCATAAAGAAGCTCACTACTAATGCTGTATTCGAACATTATGGGATTGTTTTTCCTACTCATGCGCATCACCTTACATTTTTCTACAATGAGAGCTAGCTGCCATTCTTCGCAGAAATTTTGTCGAAGTCATCCTGTATGCTATTACAGTCAGTTAAAGACGACACCCTCCCATACACCACAGCATCATCAGCAAACAGCCGCGAATTACTACTTACTCTGTCCGTCAGATCATTTATATAGATAGAAAATAATAGCGGTCCTATCACAGTCCCCTGGGGCACGCCTGACGATACACTCGTCTCTGATGAACACTCGCCGTCTAGAACAACGTACTGCGTTCTATTACTTAGGAAGTCTTCCAGCCAGTCACAAATCTGTGAACCTATTCCATAAGCTCATATCTTCGTTAACAGTCTCTAGTGTGGCACCGCGTCGTCGAACGCCTTTTAAAAGTCGAGAAAAACACAATTCGCCCGTTGCCCTTCATCCATGGCTCGTAAGATTTCATGTGAGAAAAGGGCAAGCTGAGTTTCACATGAACGATGTTTCCTAAACCCGTGCTGATTCATAGAAAGAAGCTTTTCCGTTTCAAGGAAATTTACTATATTCGAACTGAGAATATGCTCCAAAATCCTACATGAAACTGAAGTCAACGATATTGGCCTGTAATTGTGTGGGTCAGTTCTCTTTCCTTTCGTATAAACGGGAGTCACCTACGCTTTTTTCAATCACTAGGAAGTTTGCGCTGAATTAAAGATTCGCGATAAATGCAAGCTAAGTAGGGGCCCAATGCCGCAGAATACTCTTTGTAAAACCGAACTGGTATTCCATCCGGGCCGGCCGCGGTGGCCGAGGAGACTAAGGCGCTCCAGTCACGGTCTGCACGGCCACTACGGTGGGGGTTCGAATCCCCCCTCGGGCATGGATATTTGTGCCGTCCTAGTTCGTAAGTAGTTCATAAGTAGTTTGTAAGTTTAGGGACTGATGACCCCGTAGTTAAGTCCCATAGACTATACAAACATTTGAACATTTGATTTATTCCATCCGGACCAGCAGACTTTTTCGTATTTTGCTCTCTCAGCTGCTTCTCTACACGGAAAATACCTATTTCAGAAATAGTACACTGATCAAATTATGGTACATTTGTGCGGTCCTCCTCCGTGAAAGATTTCTTAAAGGTTAAATTTAGAACTTCAGCTTTCCGTTTGCTTTTTTTCTATTGGTGCCCCGGAATGATCAACGAGTGACTGGACAGTGGGCTTTGACCCGCTTATCGATTTTACATAGGACCATAATTTTTTAGTGTTCTCGGAAAGATCTTTTGGTAAGATATGGTTGTGGTAATTATTGTATGCTTCGCGCATCGATCTTTTTATAGACGCACGAATCTCTGCTAACTTTTGCCTGTCATCAGTTGCGTGTTCTTTTTTGAATCGAGAGTGCAACCGTCTTTGCTTTCTCAGCAGCTTTGTAACATTATTATTATACCACGGTGGATCTTTTCCATCCTTAATCGTATTTACTGGCACATATTTCTCTAACCCTTTATTTACAATGCACTTAAATTTAGTCCACAATTCCTCTACATCGATAGTCCCGGAATTAAACGATGCCCATTCATTTTCTAAGTGCGATCCTAACATTTGCTTATCGGCTCTTCCCAACAAAAACACGGTCCTAGCCTTCTTGATTGGTGTATGAACTAATTCCTGTCTCCACACAGACATCGTTAATAAGGTCAGGTCTGTTTGTGGCTATAAGGTCTAAAATATTTCCATTGCGCGTGGGTTGACGGTTTAACTGCTCAAGACAGTTTTCGGAGAATGTGTCCAAAAGTAGCTCGCAAGACTGCTTGTCTCTACCACCTGCACCAGCTGAATGCTTAAATCTCATGAAGGATAATTAAACATGCAATATGATTTAAGAAAAAATGAAACCAGTCACTTCAGACGGCGCATGTGTTACAGGATCATTTTAAGCGTTATGTTGGGTGCTGTGGTGGATAGATGGAAACATACTTTAATAAGTCGACTTGCACGTTGTGTAAATCTGGAAATTAACGTGAAGTTTGTTTCCTTACTTACTCCGTAATGGATAATCTAAATTAAACATTCATATGTTTTGGCAAAGTACGTCCTCGACATTCTCTGTTCCGCTTGGCTTGCATTTAGACGCACTTGTAAGCACGATCCGGTAATTGCTTTTTCTGTAGTTAATGAAGTAGTTAAAATCTTCAAACAATGTCTTCCGTTTATTGGATTGATCCTTCCTTTACCACTGTACGAACTAAGGATGGCGATATCGACTCAAAGGATTTATCCTTTTTTATTGTTTGTAAGTCTAGAGATCGAGACCTAAGCGGTTAGCAAATGTTTGGAAACATATGAACATTTTTCTTAATTCTAAAAATTCACATTTGTAAAATTTTTATTGCTAAATTTTAGGGCTCCAGTCTTGTTATTTCTTCAAAAACATTGTCATTTTCTTTTGTGAGCGGGAAAGTAATATTTTTGGATGGCAAGTACAAAAAGATCTGGGATTCGTGGAAGGGAGAAAGTTTTAATATCGATTTGAACAAACTAAACGTTTTGACATGGTGAAGAGTACAAATTTTGTTTTTGCTCCTGCAGTGGCGTGGTACGAGGATTCCAGTGTGTACCAGGACAACGCAGATTACGAGGGGCATTTGAAAAGTCCATGTAAAAATATAAACTACTAACGTGTTTGGGGAAAAATCATTATTATTTTTCGACATAGTCCGACATAGTCCGACATAGTCCGAATAATAGGAATTGTCCAAGCCTGCAAAATAGCTATTAGTTTGTGCAAGCACCTCGTTCGAATGAAATCTTCGTCCCGCCACCCATTTATTAAAATTGGGGAAAAAAAATAGTAGTCCGAAGGAGCCAAGTCTGGACAATAGGGGGGATGTGAAACGAGTTGGAATCCTATTTCCAATAATTTTGCGACCACAACTGCTGAGGTGTTTCCTGGTGCATTGTCGTGATGGAAAACGACTTTTTTTGCGCCAATCGCCGGCATTTTTCTTGCAGCTCTGCTTTCAAACGGTCCGATAACGATAAATAATATGCATCTGTATTACCCTTTTACAGAAATTCGATGAGGACTACCACTTGCAAATCCGAAAAGACCGTCGCCATAACCTTCCTGGCCGAAGGACCGGTCTTCGCCTTTTTGGTGCAAATTGTTTAGATTATTCTTTGGCCTCGGGAGAATAGTAATGTATCTATGTTTCAGCCACAGTGACGAAACGACGCTTTCAGTCCTGCAGATTCTTCCTGAACAGCTGCAAACCTTACTTGCAACACTTCAATGATTCCGTTTTTGCTCAAGCGTGAGCTATTGCGGCACCCATTTTGCTGATAGCAAGAGATTATGTGCCCGTTCATTCTAGATGACCACAGCACTACCAGTCTCACTCATCCATCACCATATCATGGATTCTATCAACGATTTCTAGAGTCGTAACCTCCACAGAGCGTCCAGAACTTTCAGCGTCACGGTCACTACTAAAGTTTTAAAACCACTTATAAAGTGTTCTAATCGAAGGTGCAGTGTCACGCTAATGTTTATGAAGCTTCTATTTAGTCTCCTGAGGCGTTTTGTCTTTCATAAAGTAATGTTTAATCACCATACGAAATTCTTTTTCGATCATTCTTTGACAATCACTCAACTTCCATGATTCACATGAATGCCAAACACAAAGAAATAGGCCAGTATGGCCAAGGAGGTTAAATCTGGCTGAAACTTGGGTGTGCTTTCTTTCCAAAGATGCTACTAACTAAACACGACCTCGATACGCGCCGGTGGTGCCACCTCTCGGACTTTTTAAACTCCCCTCGTAGTTATGATTTTTAATTCATTCTTTTGGTGGTGGTAATTAGCGCTAGCCATTGTGTGGCTGCGGCGCGGCTGCGGCATTAGCATGGCTACGGCAGTGCCAGCCGCAGCTGTGCATTGTGATGCGGCGCGCGGTGAGCGTGACGTAACAGCGCGCTGGGCGCATGCGCAGTCGCGGGCCACGGCGGCGGCCGGCGCGCGGGTCAGTTAGCAGGAGCTCCCAGCCTGCTGCCTGCTGGCCGACCACTGGCCGGTAAGCGGCAGGTGGCACAGCGGCCCTCAGTGCGTCGCAGTGGACAGCCAAACAACGGGCGTTTGTCGTTTTATACGTGCCCATACGGCCGGCAAAGGAGTGGAACACCCCGTTGAGAGAAAAAATGTAAATGTATGCAGTCGAAACGGTAACGGATGCATACAGAACAAATGAAAAGACTTTATGACGATGTACCTAGGTTGGTGGAGAAAGATTTTAAAAAAATCTTATACGGTGGTTCATCGATAGTGATCGGGCCAAACATCTCACGAAATAAGCATCAAACGAAAATACTGCAAAGAACAAAACTTTTCTAGCTTGAAGGGGGAAAACAGATGGCGCTATGGTTGGCCCGCTAGAAGGCGCTGCCATATATCAAACGGACATCAAATGCATTTTTTTAAATAGGTACCCCCATTTTTATTACATATCCGTTTAATACAGGCATGCCCAACACTTCCGCCCGGCGAGCGCGCCCGTGCCCCGCGCACCAAGTACACTGTAGTTGACCGCCCCGGCCGCGACCGTGTGCCGCTAGTGCGCGGGGCAGGGGCGCGGCAAAGGACACATGTGGGCGGCGGCGCGGGGCAGCCCATAGGGCAGTGTTTGCCCATACCTGTCTAGTACGTAAATAAATGTGAATGTTTTATTTGGAACACTTTTTCCGCTTTGTGATGGATGACGCTGCAATAGTCACAAACGTGTAAATATTGGTATCGTGTAGCATTTTTCCAGTGCGAACGGTATTTGCTTCGTGATACATTACTCGTATTAAAATGGACCGTTTACCAAATGTAGAAAATGTCGATAGTGTATTTATCTATGGCAATTGTGACCAAAATGCCCAACAGGCCTGTACTATGTATATTGACCGTTATCCACCCAAGTGTCCGGACCTTTCGTCGGATAGTTACGTTATTTAAAGAGACAGAAAGTGTTCAGCCACAACTGAAACGTCAACCACTACCAGCAACAAATGATTATGCCCAAGTAAGTGTTTTAGCTGCATTTGCGGCTAATCCGCAAATCAGTAGCAGACAAATTGAGCGAGAATCGTACCATATTTCTATGCACCAGAATTTGCATGGCGAAGACTTTGAACGTGTTGTACAGTTTTGCCCCAGGCCAAAAAATAAATTACGTGACGATAACAGATATTTTTTCACACGTTATGTTTAAATTACAACACAGAACTTAGGTACGTTTGAATTGTATTTCGGTTTTCCATTGTGATACATGTACTTTTGTGAAATTATCATACATTATGAGAACGCATGCTGTTACTGCGTGATTACTTGTAATTACCTCATGACTTCAATAAATGCTCAAAATGATGTCCTTCAACTTCAATGCATTTGACAACACGCTTAACGAAATTCCTCTCAACAGCGAATAGTTCGCCTTCAGTAATGTTCTCACATGCATTGACAATGCGCTGACGCATGTTTTCATGCGTTGCCAGTAAATCACGGTAACGATCCTTCAATTTCCCCCACGGAAAGCAATCCGTGGATGTAAGACGTAGTAGGAACTAACTCGTGCAAGATAGAATTGGGCGGTGGAAGGGCAAGCCCACAACAGAAGGTTGTTGTCTTTATCTTTATTAATAAGTCTGATCACAATATAATTTGAGAATATCAATGGTTACTTGAAGTAGTGACAATAAGATAAGACCTGAACACACAATAAGTTCAAATATTTAAACCTTAAGCTCAAATGTGACATGAGTAAGAGCAGAACTTACAATATTAAATCTCTAATACTTACAGTAAGGAAAAGTAACAGAAACTACTTAAACCATTTAAATGTTTTAAGCTCAAATGTGACATGAGTAAGGGCAACAACTTTCAGCCCTAATTCTCTGTTAATTACATAACAAATGTATTGGCCCATCAGAACTAGTTAATTAACAGTGAAGATTAGCCACATGAAATATCGGTGACTGCAAAGTTGTAACAACAGGCTCAAGGAAACACACCATAAAATTATAGATTTTAGGTTGCAACAAGTATACAAATTCAGTGTCTTTCACTGTAACCGGAGAGGGGAAGGGGGCTTCCTGACCTTGGCGAAAGATCGCCGGTTTACGTGGAATACTTAACTCAAGCCGCATAGCCGAGTAACGGTGGGGCCGACTGGACGCAAACAGCAACATCGGCAACGCCCCGCCAAGGTTCGCAACCCCGCGCCATCGCTGGTAATCCAGACCCCGTGCCAAACAAAAGGCTGAAACAACAAGGCCAGAGGCAATATCGTACGCAATGTACAAGTTCATCAAACATGCAATAGTGCACTATCAATAAGTAACCAAAGTTCTTAAAATATTAAAGTCCCCTTAAAATACCAAACTTCCCCCTGTGCTGTTAGCATGGTATGATACCAGGGGAGGTAAGGGGCAAAATGTATTTAATTTATTTTTTTCTACTTGTCAATTTCAATTATGTCCTGGATATATATAGTTGTAGAAGTGAGAGGAAGTAAATTTAAATGAATCAGAGAAAACGATATGTTAGTCACTACATGGACTTACGAAAAAGACGAACTTTGAATCTATGATGTGCTTTTTTTTTTTAAGAAAAAATGAAGGAGGCAAGAGAGAAAAGATAGCTAAATTAAAAAAGAGATTTTCGTATGTCTGTAATTAGCCATTAGCATGTGTAGATATATCTGGATGTACGGTGTTAAAAAGTTCTGCAAAATATACATGTATGTCACACAAAACAGGTTGAGATCTTTATTTCATGGAAGTTGCTTTTACTCTAAGTACTGGCGTAAAATCCCGGAACTAGATCCCTGAGAAAATCCAGCAATAACAGAAGAGGAGTCTACAGCAGATTGAAAATGTCGGTACATGGAGAAGACTGTATTAAAATTTAATTTTATTGAGAACCAAGACTAATACAATTTTTCTTTCTGATTTAAGTGTTACAGTGGACGTTTTCGTGACATATAAACTGCATACTAACGTAAATGAAACTTTATTGAATTTATCCAAAATTCATATTTTTAAATTGCTTTATATATAATATGAAGTAAAGTCACTCTCATTCATATAATTAATAAATAATTACTATATACCCCCTCCTCCCCCCACTATCGTTCCAGTTCATGAAGAATTCAATTAAACAAGAAACAAGGTCAGGTGCAATCTCGCACGCAATAGTTCCTTGAATATAAATAATGAACTATCAACAGATAATCAAATCTCCTTAAAACGTAAAAAGGCCGTTTAAATAGCAATTTTATAACATCCAATGGTTCCAATCAGTGCCGCGATGGAGTAGCCGAGCGGCCTAAGGCGCCTCGCTGCTGAGCGCGCGGTTGCTCGCCGTCGGAGGTTCGAGTCCTCCCAGGGGCATGGGTGTGAGTGTTTGTCCTTAGGTTAGTTTACCTTAGTTTAAATCGTTTGTAAGCTACGGACTGATGACCACGCAGTTCGTTCCGATAGATTTACGAACATTTGATTTTTATTCCAATCAGTGAACAAGTCAATGAGACAAACATCTACCGGCAAAATAGAGAAACACGTTTTTGGGACTGTAAATAAATATTTTAAGTAACTGTTTTCAGCGATGGTAACATTCAAAGCAAGCACCAAATAAATAGTCACTAACCTGACGACTTACAATAACTCTTATTCAGTAGCACACATGCAAGCACTAATACAACCTGATTCACTCGCCACTGGTGCAGGCTGCTGCAGGTACCATTCAACAACAACTTACAACAAGCTCGAAATGCGGTCCCCCCTAGTGCTTTCAATCAAGGCCATTCCACTACGCAGCTCTACTTCAACATAAGGCAACAACTACTTCTTTTAACAAACAAGAAATCACAAATTAGCATAGGTCAATGGCGCTGCCTGAATACATTGGCTGTAGGAAAACAGTCATTGAAATGACTGAGATAAGCAAGCAAGAAACACCGACACAATAAAACACTTCATAGTTCACTACCCATAGATTCGTTCTTAAAAGGATTAATTAAAATGCAGTCTTAAAAAATTAAATACGTAGTATTTTTGTTCCACAATATTATTTATTTGCTTGTTATTAGCAGCTTTCGGCTGCTTAGACCATCGTCAGATAACTTCATACTAAACAGATAGTCCACTCGTAACATTGAGGTTACATATACAAAGATGGTGTTTCAAAGACATGTGAACTGCTAATTCCTTATGTCTATGAATCGATACTACATAACAAACATCGTTTACGACCTATACCACAACAAAGTCCACACATGTGGATGCTATTTCTTTGATTAATTTAAGTTCATTTTCGAAACCTGCTTTTTGTCGTGGTATAGGTCGTAAACGATGTTTGTTATGTAGTATCGATTCATAGACATAAGGAATTAGCAGTTCACATATCTTTGAAAAACTATCTTTGTATATTTAACCTCACTGTTACGTGTGGACTATCTGTTTAGTATTAGGTTATCTGACGATGGTCTAAAGAGCCGAAAGCTGCTAATAACAAGCAAATAAATAATATTGTGGAACAAAAGTACTACGTATTTAAGTTTTTAATATCTTTGTTCCTCCAAGTACCGACGGAATATTGCATAAATATAGAATACAGTCAATAAGCAGTTTCTAAAAATGCTGAAGTCTTAATTTCAGCAATACCCTTAATGGTCACTCGGTATTGCAAACCGGGAATACCCACTGGCAACCATCCACACCATGGCGCCTTACAGCTCTCCAGTAGAAACGCTATTATATTTTGGAAAATGGCCCGCGTGGCCTGCCAAGCGCTCTCCGACCGCGCGCGTCGCGCCTGCCCGGGCATCGACTCTCGTAGCGAGTCCTCACGCGTCTCGGCACTTCCTAGCTGCGCCGTCCCCGACTGACTACGCGCTGTTTTTCTCCTCCAGAAGGGTTGCCTACCCTGGAAGAGAGCGGCCCACCGAAGCGCCGCCAGCGGTGGAGTCTCGATAGTGTGTCACGGCTAAGTGCTATCGCCAAGAGATACAAAATAGATTCCGTATTTCTAGATTTCCGGAAGACTTTTTACACTGTACCTCACAAGCGTCATCTAATCAAATTGCGTGCTTATGGAATGTCGCCATAGTTGTGCGTTTGGATTCGTAATGTCCTGTTGTCCGTTGTAATTGACGGTGCCACACTGCAGACTTCTAACGAAGATACGAGCTTATGGAATAGGTTCACAGATTTGTGACTGGCTGGAAGACTTCCTAAGTAATAGAACGCTGTACGTTGTTCTCGACGGCGAATGTTCATCAGAGACGTGTGTATCGTCAGGCGTGCCCCAGGGGAGTGTGATAGGACCGCTATTATTTTCTATCTATATAAATGATCTGATGGACAGAGTAAGTTGTAATTTGCGGCTGTTTGCTGATGATGCTGTGTACGGGAGGGTGTCGTCTGTAACTGACTGTAACAGCATACAGGATGACTTAGACAAA
The DNA here is from genome assembly GCA_026315105.1 of Locusta migratoria. Classification (NCBI taxonomy): domain Eukaryota; kingdom Metazoa; phylum Arthropoda; class Insecta; order Orthoptera; family Acrididae; genus Locusta; species Locusta migratoria. The sequence goes on from CM048747.1 coordinate 436,745,220, forward strand.
ATTTCTAGATAGTGCGAAGAATGGCAGCTAGCTCTCAATGTAGAAGAATGTAAAGTGATGCGCTGGGTAGAAAAAACAATCCCATAATGTTCGAATACAGCATTAGTAGTGAGCTGTTTGATGCTGTCGCGTCGTTCAAATATCTAGGCGTAACATTGCAGAGCGATATGAAATGCAACGAGCATGTAAGGACAGTTGTGAGTAAGGCGGACAGCAGACTTCGGTTTATTGGAAGAATTTTGGGAAGATGTACTTCACCTGTAAAGGAGACCACGTATAAAACGCTTGTATTGCTCAAGTGTTTGGGACCCGCAGCAGATCAGTTTAAAGGAAGACATAGAGGCGGTTTAGAGACGAGCAGCTAGATTTGTTACCGGTAGGTTCGACCAATGCGCGAGTGTCACGGAAATGCTCCGGCATCTCAATTGGGGATCGCTGGAAGAAAGACGACGTTCTTTTCGTGAACTTCTGTTAAGTAAATTTAGAGGGCCGGAATTTGAAGCTGAGTGTAGTACGATCTTGCTGCCGCCTACTTACATTTCGCGTAAAGATCACAAAGACAAGATAAGAGAAATTAGGGCTCGTACGGAGGCACATAGGCATTCTTTTTTTCCTCGTTCAATTTGGGAATGGAATAGGATAGGAAATGCTTAGTAGTGGTACAGTGTACCCTCCGCCACGCACCTTACGGTGAATTGCGGAGTATGTATGTAGATGTAGATGTAAGTCATAGAACAGAATTGATATCTGGCGTTCCTCCAGGGAAGTGTTATAGGACCCTAGTGTTCTCATTTTTATAAACAACTAGCAAACCCGGCAACGCTTCGCAATAGCGAATGTGTATGGGATATATACCATTTTCTCTTCTTCTCCCTAAATCCCTCCCTCCCTCCTCTATTTCCCCATATCCTCCTCACCCTACCTTCACACCACTCCCTCTTATCCCACACCATATCCACCTGCTCCCCCCTCACTCGTTTCTGCGTCTGCATCAACCCCCCACCCCTTTTTAAATCCGTTTCATTCGAAAAGACAGCTTTCCTGTTTTATGTTAAAAATCACTGCGAAAAGGAAAACGAAACCGCACATATTTACAGCACAGCTTAGTATGGTTTTCTCGCAACGAGCAAAATAGAAATGCTTTTTATAACATACTAGCTTAAACCCGCGGCTCCGCTCGCGTGTTGGTTGATTATGATCGATAAGCTAGCTTTCTGTAGTGTGCTATGAGACTGGTTTTGAAGGATGAAATGAAATACAATACCTTCTTTAGAAATAAACATTTTAATCAACATTGAAATAAAATTATGTGAAGTGCTTAATGATTTACAATAAATAACACATACATTATTACTTATAGCCTGTGTTTTAATACCTCAACTCGTATGGTGAGAGTAATGTCCAAATTCATTTTAATTCCATTTTAGGGCATTCTGGTAAACTACGTTATTTGTAGTATTGTTTGGAGCGTAAATGTAGAGATTGTTTGGGTGGCCCACCCTTGAGCAAGCGACGTATAATAGACCACGTGAAAAACATGAGGGCTGTAAATGGATTCCTGCGATTTTTTTAAAGAGATGTATTAAAAGAAATCTATTTTTTACTACTTTATTTATTTATTCTTATATTTCCTTATTCCTATGCTTATGTTTACAGAGAAAGAGCTGAAGACATTGTAGCACGTATAGACAAAAGATATGGTCTGTGGCATCACGTTTCACTGTATTTAACCTCCTTACTATGGCGTCGCAAACGTCATCGCTGGCCTTCAGTCCGAATTTTCTGATAATTTGACGACTTTCAACCACCACCTCTTCCACCCCTTTATAGCTATCAGCATGGAAGTGCTACGTTGTACAACGGGAGACTTCGGACAACAATTACACACAGAACATTCGTTCGCGTTCTGTAGTTTCCGCTGCAGAGCGAAATATTAAAACACACACACACACACGTAGAATTTTATATACACTGATAACTTTCCATTCCAATATACTCCACCCTTTCATCATTATCAACCCTCTAGCAACAATGTAACCAATAAAGCCATTTTCAAATAGTAAATATAATTTTCAAAGTAATTATTTTCCGCATTTTGCTTTATATTCTTCAAATTTCTAAATATCTATCAGATCGCTATAAAACCGTGCCTAAAACCTTCCTCAGGTATAAATTAGTAACTGTACAAATATTTCAGTCTCTGCGCCTTGTCGTTCGGACGTGATACGTGTATACCGAACATTCACATTAATATATATAGATAAATAGCTATCCGATCGCCATAAAGCCGTGCCTAAATCCTTCCCCGGGTAGACATTAGTAACTGTACAAATTTTTTGCGCTTTATGTCTTATGGTTCAGACGTGATAAACGTACACCCAACAGACATTCACATTTATAGATATAGATTTATACCTTCTTGAGAGTTTTTTAATTGAAAACAAAATAAATGTAGCATGATCATACTTTAATGATAGAAATTGCATATGACACAAAACAATTAATTGAAATAGATAAGTGGAATGAAAATGCCACGTTTCGTAAGTCGTTGTGTAGCGTTCATTGTAACGCTTATTAATGAAAGGTATTTTTTGTCTTTCCGTCCGGAGAGAAAACGAACAGTGCAGATACTTTACGAACTCTCTAACACGCCACGTACAACTACCCATGGGGAAAACACGGCAATTCAAGATTTATTCCACTAACTTCCAACAACTGGCCTTGCGCTTTTTTAATCGTCAATTCGTTGCGCGTACGCCGAGCGATATTACAACGCCGCAATTGAGGCATTGTTCTAAAAAAATAAACCACGATCTGTACTTCATTTGTTTGTAACACTGAAAAAATACCACGCACTGACATCAACTCTATCTTTGCAACGCCCCAAAGATATGATCACACCGATAAGACCACGTAGGTAAGAATAATACGGAGGGACTTCTAAAGAAACAATGTACATGTTAAATCTGTCTGGCTGTTTTAATCTTGTATTCAAACCTCCTTGGCGAATTTGTTCGCTCCGTTACAGCGTATTTTGTTGCTAGGCTAGTAGCGAATGAATAAGCTGATTGTTGGAGAATCTATAAAGTGATCCGAGCTGCAAGCTACTTTCACTTTTTCTCAAATTCTGGTATTTTCCGGTAGATTTTCCAAGACTTTTCTTTCATGCAAACCGTGTTTTGTGAATTTCGAAGAGAACAAAGAAAAGATCAGTGAAATCGGTGAAGCCATTCTCAAGTGATACGCTTTCATACATGTGACAATTCATTTTTTTAAATTTTTTTTAATATACATGTAGGAGACAATATGAGTAGCTATTTTAGACTGTTCACGGATGATCCTGTCATTTATCTGTTAGCAAAGTGACGAGAGGATCAAAAGCAACTGTAAAATGATTTAGATAAGATATCTGCATGGTGCAAAAAATGGCAATTGACCCTTCATAATGAGAAGTGTGAAATCATCCGTATGAGCAAAAAAAGAGTAACAATTACAAAAAACTTAAATAGGAAAGAACACATAGAAAATATTGTAGGGAAAGCGAACCAAATACTACGTTTCGTTGGCAGAACACTTAGAATATGCAACAGTTCTACTAAAGAAAATGTCTACACTACATTTGTGCTTCCTATTTTGGAGTGTTTTTAGCATTGTGGTGTCCACACCGGGTGAGATTAACGAACGCTGTAGAGAATAGACAAGGGCAGATCTTTTTACATTATCGTTATATAGGGGAGAGAGTGTCACGGAAAAGATGCACCGAGTTGCAGTGGAAATCATTAAAAGCATTATTCTTTCCGGCGAGATCTATTTGCGAAATTCCTTTCTCCAACTTTCTTGTTAGCACACTCCTATGTAGGGGGACATGATTATGGTAATAAAATAAGAGAAATTAGATCGAAAACAAAAAGATTGAGGTGTTCATTTTTCTCGCAAGCTGGAACTATAGAGAAATATCATAAAAGTGGTTCGATGAATTCTCTGTCATGCACTTCAAGGTGACTTCCAGAGTATTTATGTAGATGAGAGGTGTTGAACCCTCTGTGCTCCTCTTGCTCCTGACACAAAGGCATATCTACATACTCTGTAATCCACCCAAAGGTACGTGGCGGACTGTACGTAATACCATTATTAGTAGGCCAGTCGTCATAGGCAAAAAAAAAAATGGCCTTAGATCCAAAAAAATTGCAGGAAGCTGAATTTTTGGTATGTTTTTAGGACATATTAGAGTAATATTAAACCACGTTTGCAGCTTCGAAATCCTTTAGCGTAACTTTTAAGAGCCAAAAAGCCTCGAAATTTTCAGACTTTTTTCTGGTTTTTGCTTGTAATTCGTGAAGGGCGGTTTTTTGACGAAAAGTCACTCACACCTCTATTAATGTAGATAAAATATTCTAAAATTTAAGCCCAGCCGCAGCTCTGTAAGTCCAATAGTTCCCGAGATATTGGACTTCAAAAATTGACTTATTTCTCCAGAAAGTTCAAATTTTCGATTTTAGTTATCTTTCGGCTAGAATATTGGCTCTAATGATCATCCCACGGGGAAAGTCATACAAAAAAGTTATAGAGCAGTTATTTAACTTTAATCAAGTACTGAACGAAGTCCATAGGCCAAATAGATTTCTAGTTATCTTTAAAAAATGAAAACTTGGAAAAATCTGAGTATTCAATAAATTGACGCAGACGAATTGCAGTCCTCTTATCCTGTGTATGTTAAAGAAAAAGGAAGAATTACTCATTGACGATGATTATTAACGCATCGTATATAAATAGAATATTTTCAACACTGTTTTCAGCAACACTGAACAGAGAAGTTCCTTGAGTCACTTGCTGCCATTATGGCACCGACGGCCCCCATACCGCTAAGCCTCACCACTATGTTGACAAGCTGAGGATGCTGGTGTCTTTCCACAATGTCTCGGGCTTTCAAGTACAGTGGTTGATCGTAGGTCACAAAACATGTTTCCTGACCGTAAATGCTTGTTCTTCAACTGGTGTCCAAAAGTGATTTTAAAATAGTGTCGTAGTCGGTTGGGGGAACATGGATAAAAGGGAGAAATACAATCTTTGAACGTCTGTAAGGAAGATCTTCTGTCACTTAGTCCATGAATCCATTCCATCCTGGGATGCCTGGCATGTTAGTTGCTTTTCCAAACACCCACAGCAGGTTTGGGAATTTTAGTAAAATTTCTTCAGCGATTTTCCCTTCGTTAATTGAAATAGCTGACAAGGCAGATTTCTTTCTCATAGAAGAATGTTTAATATGTGTGGCAGTGTGTGAGCCTGATAGACTCGGCACATACAGTCTTCAAGCGTGGTTTGTTTACGTCTGGGTGAACGGATGAGTGAGGGGTCATGATTATTGTACCACCCATTTCATGGAACGTATTTTCTCCATCAATTGTGTTAACGTTCACATCTGCATTGTCGAACACAAAATGCATAAAAGCTCCTTTGTAAACTAGTTTGGTCACTTCTCCACGCAGGATAGCGGAACTTTCAAAATGCATAGCCTCCGTATATGTACAAGAAATTCCCATACAGTGGCAAAGTTCAACAAGGTGCTTTGATCCAAATTTTCTTTACAAATAGGTTCCAAAGCTTATTTGAACTGAGGATAGGAAAGATTTGGAGCTCGTTGCAGCCATGATTGCATGAGCAAATCCTATGAACTTCTTTTTCTATTGTTCAAGAGAAGGATGCCTCTGCGTCTTTTAAAAAAAGCATCTGACGGGGGATATTGAGTAGTGTCAAATGTTTGGGAACGAATGTCTTGCAGGATAATCTCTGATGCAGCTTTGACAACTCTAAGCCACTCTTCAGCAGGATCACTAAGTCTTTGATTGTACCACTTTTCATAAAGAATGTTTTGTCCAATGTCTGTGAACATCAAGACTTGCCTGTGATATGGACCAACCTACGCAAAAATAATTTTTCCTCCATATCGCTTTTTTAGATGAGCTTGAACACTTGGCAACTGCTGGTTTGTAATCACATGTGAAGATTACTGCAAACAAGTCACTTATGGAAAATTGGTTTTCCTGTCTTGTTTCTGCGAGGTATGCATATATACGCTCCATACCTTCAATAAGGAAGGGATGTTAAGGACGGCCTCGTTAACCTCCTGCACCAGAAGATCGCGACAAGGAGTGCAATTTTACGTAGCAATGTTTGTGGAACTTACCCTCAGTAGCAACAAGTTCACTTATACATGAAACACGCTGAAGAATGTGTTGTCCCCTTTCCCCAGCTTGTCTAGCTTTTTCCACAATCGTTTCTTTCACTTCCAGTGTTTCCCCTTGATGGAGTTCATCCTGTGAATATTTGCGCAATTTTTTCTCCTTCTAGAAATATTCCTTGGAGAATTTTTCACCACAAAGGAAACAAAAATATCCAATGATGTAACGCCTTGAATCCGACGCACTTTTCAGCCTTTCCCCACACGAAGACAATGGTTGAGCAAATCAAACAGCTCCTTCTCGCTGGACAAATGCTTACATATTGTTTTCCACAGTGTACCTCTTCCTGCATGTGTCATGTACGGTCACTTCGTTTAAACTGCACAAAAACCTCATGTTCCTTTCAAGCCCACGTTTCTGACTCATTTTTATCAGCGTCTAAATTCCGCGTTTTTTCACTGTCACTGTTCCCTCTCCAAGCACTTACCGACGGCTCCGACATAATGTAAAACAGAAAGTACTTAATACACCACCACGATCGAGATTTAGACGATTTTTGTTTGAAACGTTCTTCACGGATCCGAATACGGCCGTTTCTAAGGGCAGACTGGGTGTAGTGGGGAAGGCCTCGGAGGCAAGAAGTTTGGGAGGGAGGACAGAACACAAGCTGTCACCACTCGGAGTAAGGCGGACGAGAGAGGGACGTGGATATCTTCGCACTGCAAAACGCCTTGCTACGAACGAAAGTCCCAATTCCTCAATGGCTGACCAATACCCAAAAACGGAGAGGCTTTCGTTGGTTTTACAGCAATACCTACTTTCACACATATATTGGTATGCACTAACACATAATTACACCTATTTATGTACGATGCGTTAATAATCATCGTCAATGAGTACTTCTTCCTTTTTCTTTAACATACACTGGATAATAGGACTGCAATTCGTCTGCGTCAATTTATTGAATACTCAGATTTTTCCAAGTTTTCGTTTTTTAACGATAACTAGAAATCTATTTGGCCTATGGACTTCGTTCAGTACTTGATTAAAGTTAAATAACTGCTCTATAACTTTTTTGTATGACTTTCCCCGAGGAATGATCATTAGAGCCAATATTCTAGCCGAAAGATAACTAAAATCGAAAATTTGAACTTTCTGGAGAAATAAGTCAATTTTTGAAGTCCAATATCTCGGGAACTAATGGACTTACAGAGCTGCGGTTGGGCTTAAATTTTAGAATATTTTATCTACATTAATAGAGGTGTGAGTGACTTTTCGTCAAAAAACAGCCCTTCACGAGTTATAAGCAAAAACCAGAAAAAAGTCCGAAAATTTCGAGACTTTTTGGCTCTTAAAAGTTACGCTAAAGGATTTCGAAGCTGCAAACTTGGTTTAATACTACTCTAATATGTCCTAACAACATACCAAAAATTCAGCTTCCTGCAATTTTTTTGGACCTAAGCATACCTAACGACTGGCCTATAGTTCTTGCGTTCATGTTTCACTCCCATATAGAATGAGGAAAAAACGAATGTTTGTATGTATCCGTACGAGCCCTAATGTCTCTTATCTCATATTTGTGGTCTTTACGTGAAATGTGGGATGATGGCAGTTGAATCGCTTTTCTGTTCGCTTAACATTTCGGTCCTATAAATTTCCACAACAGTATTTCTCGGAAAGAACGTCGCCTCCCCCCCCCCCCCCCGCCGCTGTAAGCTGTTAGGTTTTATGTATTTTTATATGACGAGTAAATGCTATATTGCACTTATTCTTTTATATCCATTTCTTGAAATAAGTCGACCAGCTTATAAAATATATATGACGAGATGATGGTGGCACAGTCCTTCGAAACCGGTTGTCCTTAAATAAATTATTCATTCGCGATCTTGGCGTTTCATTTTTGAAAAATATGAAATTCTTCCAATAAACCAGACTCGACCATCCTCCTTCCCCATATATTTCATATCTGCAATTTTTTATATATATTTATTTTTTTATTATTATTACTAGCTTAACTTCCACTGCTTCGCATGCGTTGACTGGATGGTCTGCATTGATTGTTTCTACTTCTAAATATACATTTTCAAAGATTTAGCTTTAAAAATGCTTTCCTAATCAAGTATTTTGATACAACTTGCCACCCCCTACTGCACCATTGATGGCAGATTTCAAAACATTCCGAAAACCTTTTTTTCTTTTTTAAATTCTAACCATGTTTCCAAATCCTCGCATTTCTAGCATCAAAATTATCGAAACACGTGATTCAAAAATTCCAATAAAAAATCTAAATTAGTTTTTTTTTATTTCTTGCTTCAAAATTGGCTTTATGGCATCGTATTAAGAAAAAGGTTCAGAAACATCGAAAAATCGCTGATGCCTACAGTGTAAGATAAACAACGTCTACAAATTTCAAGTTTCTGTCGTCTGTAGATATTTCAGCGCCGTTTTCTTTCTTTTAGAAACGGATCGAGAACGCGAAATTTCTTTCTTACGCTTTGGCGTCTTTCTTAGTAGTTTGACTTAAGAAACTGCAGTATGCACTTATTTTTCTTTATTCGTACGCTTCTTGCAGAAAAACAAATGAAGAAAGTTCATCACGTTTCGCTGTATATAACCTCTTTGCTATTATAGTCTCAAGAGCAATCGCTGGTCTACAGTCCGAATTTTATATAAGCTGACGACTTTCAACCACTATATCTTCCACCCCCTTATAGCTATCGACACGGAAGTGCTATGGCGTACAACGGGAGACCGTACTACAACAAAACAGAGATATTTCGTCTACATTGTGTACTTTTTTGCTGAAGAGCAAAATATTGACAGCGACACCTAGAATTTTATATAAGTCGGTAAGTATCAACTCCCATATCTTCTACACTCTTACCGTTATCAACCTTATACCACCATAGTGCAGAATGGGAGATTGATACCTACTACCACATACACTTTTTGTTTGCGATGTGTAGAATTGGCTGGAGAGTGAGATATGGGCACAAACACCTCAATTCTTATATACCTGTTGATCAAAAAGTCAGTATAAATTAAAAAACTTAATAAATCAGTGAATAATGTTGATAGAGAGGTAAAAATTGACAAACATGCTTGGAATGAGATGGGGTTTTATTAGAACCACATCTGCTGTTATTGGGCCTTTTTTCTTCGAGGAACTGCGTGATTCTGGTTTTGTAACTGCTACCGTGACGGGTGAGAGGTACGCCGATATGTTACCCAATCGCATAATCACAAGCCTGGCTGATAAACACCTGTTGGAACGTGCGATTTTTATGCAGGATGGCGCTCCACCCCATATTGCAAGACGCTTGAAAGATCTGTTGCGTGCGTCGTTTGGTGATGATCGTGTGCTCAGTCGCCACTTTCGTCATGCTTGGCCTCCCAGACGTCAGTCCGTGCGATTAGTGGCTTTGGGGTTGCCTGAAGTCGCAAGTGTATCGTGATCGACCGTCATCTTTAGGGATGCTGAAAGACAACATCCAACGCCAATGCCTCACCATAATTCCGGACGTGCTTTGTAGTGCTGTTTATAACATTATTCCTCGACTACAGCTTTTGTTAAAGAATGATGGTGAACATATTGAGAATTTTCTGTAAAGTAGATCATCTTTGCTTTGTCTTAATTTGTTATGCTAATTATTGCTTTTATGATCATATGGTGCGCCTCGGTTGCACAGTGGTAGAGTGCCAGACTACAAATCAAATATGTTCAAATGTTTGTATAGTCTATGGGACTTAACTACGGGGTCATCAGTCCCTAAACTTACAAACTACTTATGAACTACTTACGAAATAGGACGGCACAAATATCCATGCCCGAGAGGGGATTCGAACCCCCGACCGTAGTGGCCGTGAAGACTGTGACTGGAGTACCTTAGTCCCCTCGGCCACCGCGGCCGGCACTACAAATCCAAAGGTCGCGGGTTTGATCCCCACCAGATCCTAGGATTTTTATCTGTCACTTTCCACTTCTTTCACCTCTGGCAGTATTGCTCATGTGAAAAATACCGAGTAGCACCGTGGTTCGGAACCCACGTTAAACTGTAGGTCTGGGCTGGGTAAGTCAGTTTGAAGGTCGGAGGAAGGCAACGGCATACCACCTCCAAACAGGACCATGCCTAGTAAAGCACTGTGGTGTTCAAACCAATCTTAGGATTGTTGACTGCTTTACCTTTTTATGATCAGATGACGTGCCATCTGTCGGACATTTTTGAACTTTTTTTTCCTAATAAAAACCCATGTAATTCCAAACATGTGTGCCAATTTTTGCCTCTCTATCTACATTATTCCGTGATTTATTAAGTTTTCAAATTTATGCTGACTTTTTGATCACCCGGTATATTAAGATTATTTCCTCATACCATACGCCACTGGAATGTGACAGTAGTACACGAAGTGCACTCCGCTTGCGGAGTACGGTTGCAGACGCAGATACGAGTGACGCTGCTTTGAAGCGCGGAGCTTTCATGCCGGTCTCGTTTTTGCGAATTCTCCGGCGGGCGGCGGGAGTTGATTTGGCATTCGGCTCGCAGCCGGTGGGGCGGCAGCTGTTGCTACACGGCGCTGCTCGCTGGGCCGCCACCGGCGCCAAACGCCAGCCTCTGGCTCTGTGACGCGCATGGCCAATGCCGCCACACCAGACAGCTGGGCCACCGTTGGCACACCGGCGCGCGATTTTGCGAGCGCGGTCGCAACTCATTCTGCGCCGCATCGCGCTTTCTAACCTGAACGCCGCCAACATTCTAACGCGTTACTCTGACCTCTGGTCTCTCGCACTGTTAGTCAAGTCAATGAATGCACTGTAGAGTGCATGGAATATGCGAGAATTTTTGACTTCAGGACTTCGTTAGGGATAGTTAGGAGGTGAACATACTAAAAGTCCCCGCCCCTGGGGGGTGAGCTAAAGCGGGGAGGGGGGTGGAAAGGTACCATTTTTTGATTTTCCGCTTATATCTCGAAAACGGTCGGCTTTAAGAAACAATTGTTCCAAATAAAAATGAAAGATAGTAGAATTTCCTATAAAATTGTTTATATTCATATACGTCGCATTCCCAACGGTTTTCGAGATATACGTTATTGAAAATCTACAATTTCGGAAAAAATCATCTTTACCTCACCAATCTTGTCAAATATTTACTTCTAGTGACTCACTCGATCGTTTAACATAAAATTTCTTCCAAAGAAAGATGTAAAGCATTAAATTTCCTTCAGTTTGATATGCACATTTGTTACATTATCTTCAGCCAAAAAGAACTTACATCATTTATAAGATGTGCGCTCAGTTTCGATGTCCCCTCCAGAAATGAATGTTATGAGGGGCTGTGACGTTTTTACCTTATGAAACGTGCTAGCATGGTAAACAACAACACGTTAACAATGACAAGAAGGTACTTGCTATTGAAACAGAACACCTTTTATAATTGTAGCTTTAATGATAATGTTGTGAATCATACAATTAAAGTTTTTACAAGCACTGAAAGTGAATCAATATGGAAAAAAAATTCATTCAACGCAACATCTTCGTTTTTCTGAGGTGGAAGAGTTGAGGCTCATTTATTGTTGCCTGCAGTGGACATGTCGTCAAGGTCGTCAGTACCTAACGCCCGGTAGAGGGTTAACGATTGGGAAGCCCCACGAGGAACATCGAAGGCCTGCATATTCCATGCAGTCTACACCCCTCTTTTGAGCACTCATTGACTGGACTATGTCTGTGGTGGAACTGGCGGAGCGCGTGGCTGCTTCTCGTCGAAGTTCCGAGTCCCCCATCGGGCATGTAGGGTGATCATCGTTTCATCTCGGGTTAGATTAGATTAGTACTTGTTCCATAGATCATGAATACCACACTTCGTAATGATGTGGAACGTGTCAGGTTAATAAAAGTTGTCTTTACAAAATATTACTTTGTACTAAATGTTGTGTTGTTGTGGTCTTCAGTCCGGAGACTGGTTTGATGCAGCTTTCCACAATACCCTATACTGAGCAAGCCTCTTCATCTCCACATAAGAACGGCAACTTACATCTGTCTGAATCTGCTTACTGTATCCATCTCTTGGTCTTCCTCTGCGGTTTTTACCCCACACACTTCCCTCCAGCGCTAAATTCACAATTCCTTGATGTCTAAGAATGTGCCCTACCAATCTATTCCTTCTTTTAGTCAAGGTATGCCAGAAATTCCTTTTCTCCCCAATTCTGTTCAGTACCTCCTCATTACTTACACAATCCACCCACCTAATCTTCAGCATTCTTCTGTACCACCACATTTCAAAAGACTCAATCCTCTTCCTGTCCGCACTGTTTATCGTCCATGTTTCACTCCCATACAAGGCAACACTCCATACAAATGCCTTCAGAAACGACTTCCTTAGGCTTAAATCAATATTCGATGTTAACAAATTTCTCTTTTTCAAGAACGCTTTTCTACCCATTGCCACTCTGCATTTTATATCCTCTGTACTGCGACCATCATACAAGGCAACACTCCATACAAATGCCTTCAGAAAGGACTTCCTTAGGCTTAAATCAATATTCGATGTTAACAAATTTCTCTTTTTCAAGAACGCTTTTCTACCCATTGCCATTCTGCATTTTATATCCTCTGTACTGCGACCATCATTTGTTATTTTACTGCCCATGTAACAAAACTCATCTACCTCCTTTATTGCTTCGTTACATAATCTAATTCCTTCAGCATCACCTGATTTTCTTACACTGCACTCCGTTACCCTAGTTTTGCTCTTGTTAATGTTCATCTTATATGCACCTTTCAGCACACTGTCCATTCTGTTCAATTGCTCTTCCAGGTCCTTTGCTGTATCTGACAGAATTACTATGTCATCGGCAAAACGCAATGTTACACGACACAATTTATTTTAATTTTATTATTTCTTATTATTATTACTATTATTATAATTATTATTACTTTTACTAATTTATATCTAAAAATTCATCTATAGCGTCGGAATTACCATTCACAAATTCTTTTAATTCATTTTTAAATGCCAGTTGGCTATCTGTCAGGCTTTTAATGCTGTTTCGTAGGTGACCAAAGACTTTTGTGGCAGTATAATTCACCCCTTTCTGTACCAAAGCTAGATCTAACCTTGAATAGTGAAGATCATTCTTTCTCCTAGTGTAGAGGCTATGTACACTGCTATTGCTTTTGAATTCAGTGGAAATAGTGATAACAAATTTCATAAGTGAATATATACAGGGTGCTACAAAAGGTACGGCCAAACTTTCAGGGAACATTCCTCACACACAAAGAAAGAAAATATGTTATTTGGACATGTGTCCGGAAACGCTTAATTTCCATGTTAGAGCTCATTTTGTTGCTTCTCTTCAGGTCACATTAATCATGGAATGGAAACGCACAGCAACAGAACGTACCAGCCTGACTTCAAACACTTTGTTACAGGAAATGTTCAAAATGTCCTCCGTTAGCGAGGATACATGCATCCAACCTCCGTCGCATGGAATCCCTTATGAGCTGATGCAGCCCTGGAGAATGGCGTATTGTATCACAACCGTCCACAATACGAGCACGGTCTCTACATTTGGTACCGGGGTTGCGTAGACAAGAGCTTTCAAATGCCCTCATAAATGAAAGTCAAGAGGGTTGAGGTCAGGAGAGCGTGGAGGCCATGGAATTTGTCTGCCTCTACCAATCCATCGGTTACTGAATCTGTTGTTGAGAAGCGTACGACCACGTCGACTGAAATGTAAGAGCTCCATCGTGCATGAACCACATATGGTGTCGTACTTGTAAAGGCACATGTTCTAGCAGCACAGGTAGAGTATCCCGTATGAAATCATGATAACGTTCTCCAGTGAACGTTGGTGGAAGAACATGAGGCCCAATCAAGACATCACCAACAATTCCTGCCCAAACGTTCACAGAATATCTCTGTTGTTGACGTGAATCGAAGAAGTACAGTAAATACTAACAAAACAATTAGGTATTTTGACAATTTACATTTAAAGAGAAATACTAAAATGAGCTCTAACATGTAAATTAAGCGTTTCCGGACACATGTCCATGTGACATATTTTCTTTCTTTGTGTGTGAGGAATGTTTCCTGAAACTTTGGCCGTATTTTTTTGTACCACCCTGTATACTGTGAAGCTACTGTGAAGATCCCTAGCTCTTCAAATGTCTGCAGGATGATCTTGGATGGGCTCCAGCAATTATTATGATTACACGCTTTTATGCAATGAACACGCTTTTATTCACTGATGAATTACCCCAGAAAATGATGCCATACGAAAGCAGAGAATGAAAATAGGCATAGTAAGCTAATTTGCTGAGATGTATGTCACCAAAATTCGCAATTATCCTAATAGCATAAAGTAGCTGAACTCAAACGTTTCAGCAGATCTTCAATGTGTTCTTTCCAGTTCAACCCCTCATCAATGCAATACACCTAAAATTTTTGAATATTCTACCTTTACTGCAGATTTCTGATAAAAGACTATATTTATTAATGGTGTCATTCTATTTACTGTATGTACTGTGTTTCATCAAAATTTAATGATAGTCCAGTTGCTGAAAACCACTTAATGATTTCCTGAAAGACGTCGTTTACAATTTATTCAGTTAGTTCTTGTCTGTCAGGTGTGATAACTGTACCTGTATCATCAGCAAAAAGAACCAGCTCTGCATCTTCATGGATATAGAATGGCAAGAGCAGCTGAGGACCCAAGACCGATCCTTGTGGCACCCCATTTTTCAGTATTCCCCAGTTTGAGGAATCAGCTGTTTTTTGCTTGTCTGCCATGTCTCCCTAGTAATACTATTCCAAATTGTTTTTATTTATCAGAGGTACTAATCTCAGACATGCTGCGCCTGCTTCTGGACTTTTTAATAACTTTTCTTAATGTAGAACAGTAGTTTTTATAATATTTGACTGTTTCTGGGTCATTACTCTTTCTTGCTGTTAGATACAGTTCCCTTTTTCGGTTATAAGATATTCTTATTCCTTTAGTAAGCCATCGTTTCTTGCATGATTTCTTATCATTATATTTAACTATTTTTTTGAGGAAACAATTTTCAAATACTCTTACTAATGTATCATGAAATAAGTTATATTTTAAATTAGCATAAGCTTCCTTATACACCTCATCCCAGTCTAACTGTGAATATTTTTCTTGAAATTTCTAATTGTTGAATCGTTAAGTGAACGCACAACTTTGGAGGGCTGTTTTGAATTACAGAGACGAACTATGTCATTTACTGTAACTAGCTGTGCACCATGATCGGAAAGACTATTCTCAACAGAACAAGCATTTATGTTTTTTACTTATCTTGATGTATAAAAAAGTTATCTATCAGTGTGTTGTTGTCCTTTCTACCCGAGTAGGAAAATCAATTATAGATGTCAAAGGAACCGAGTGAATTGACCAAAATATGATAATTATTGGAAGGGAGATTTACTCACAGTAAATTTCAACTGCACAACTATAAACATTTCCTTGGAATGGATGACAATGGAGATGTAAACATTTTTTTAAAAATCAGACATACTTGGCTTATTTTTATTCATTTATCGTATTTTTGGTAGCTCTACAACCTGAGAATGAGTTTTTAAGATAGCAACAGCATTAATAAAACTAATTTCTGGAGCAAATTCAAGAAGAGGATGTCAAAACCTATTGGATTTGCTTTGATATATCGTTTTTATGATATACAACTATTTAAGCAATGCTAGAAGTTAATAAAATCATTGGTACAAAATCTTCAACCAACTGTTCAAATGTTTGTTGCGCTTATGGGACTTAACTGCATGTTAATTAGTCAAATCAAAATGTTCAAATGTTTGTATAGTCTAGGGACTTAACTACGGGGTCATCAGTCCCTAAACTTACAAACTACTTATGAACTAAGACTAAGGACGGCACAAATATCCATGCCCGAGGGGGGATTCGACCCCTCCGACCGTAGTGGCCGTGCAGACCGTGACTGGAGCGCCTCAGTCCCCTCGGTCACCGCGGCCGGCTGTTAATTAGTCCCTAAACTTACAAACTACTTATAATCTAACTTATACTAAAGACAAACATGCATGCCCGAGGCAGGATTCGAATCCCCGACGGGATACGGCCTAGCGCACCGGAGAATAGTGTCTCAATGCGCTCGGCCACTCTGCCGCGGCTATCTTTAATCTTAATTTCCACTACGAGAGCAAACAATGAAAACAGATTTACCTTAAACAAAAAGAAAATACGCACGAACACTTGGTGTCGGGTGCTTGGTAAGTAGCTGCATGGCTTGGCGTATGAATCTGTGTGTGAATGTGCTGCAATTCCTCCATTCCCCCCTATGAAACGTGATCGTAATTAACCTGTACTCAACTTTGCAGGTGGGCAATTTTAGGGCAATGTAATTGTGGATATTTTGAATATTTTGTAAGGTGTGTTTTTTATTGTAATTGTAAAAAAATGGTCTTCCCCCTTGTTGTTTTTTGTTTTGAACATTAAATTAATTTGTTAAACTATAATCCTTTTGTGCTAATTAAAATTCTCCCCTCATCATTTATTTCGGATTAATGCGGGGTAATTTGTTCACGTATCTTGTGTCTCTGCTCCCTTCTGGAGCAGAGAATATTTGCATTTCCGTTGCCAACATTTCTGATTTCTGATTTAGATCCATAACTGCGGTTCATTATTTAATTGTGTGCAGTTTCCTCTAAAGATTACAGTAAGGGTAGAACTGTTTGCTTAACTTATAGAATCAGAGTTTTGCTTAAGGGAACCGTGTACTTCCGCCACTGTGTGAATATCGCTGTAATTAGATTTTGTGAGCAAGCAGTCAATTGTTAACTTCACAAACACGGCTAGTTAACAGTCAACAAAACAGCGGGCGAGTTTCATATTCGAGTATAATGACATTTCTGGAGACTAGAAATCTGCTCTGTAGGAAACAGCATGGGTTTCGAAAAAGGCGATCATATGAAACACAGCTCGCGCTATTCGTGCACGAGACTCAGAGGGTCATAGACACGGGTTCTTAGGTGGGTGCTGCGTTTCTTGACTTCCGCAAGGCGTTTGATACAGTTCCCCACAGTCGTGTAATGAACAAAGTAAGAGAATATGGTCTATCAGACCAATTGTGTGATTGGTTTGAGAAGTTCCCGGATAACAAAAAGCAGCATGTCATTCTCAATGGAGAGAAGTCTTCCGAAGTAAGAGTGACGTCAGGTGTGCCACAGGGGAGTGACTTGGGTCCGTTGCTGTAGTATATAATGTTGTAACAATGGAAAATTGTACTGAAATGCAGGAGGATCTGCATCGAATTGACGCATGTTGCAGGGAATGGCAATTGAATCTCACTGTAGACAAGTGTAATTTGC
Source organism: Locusta migratoria (assembly GCA_026315105.1). Classification (NCBI taxonomy): domain Eukaryota; kingdom Metazoa; phylum Arthropoda; class Insecta; order Orthoptera; family Acrididae; genus Locusta; species Locusta migratoria. Next base: position 436,762,753 of record CM048747.1, read on the forward strand.
TGCGAATACATAGAAAGAAAGATACTTTATCATTTAGCTACATTATAGCAGGTCAGCAACTGGAAGCATTTAATTCCATAAATTATCTGGGAGTAGGCATTAGGAGTGATTTGAAATGGAACGACCATATAAAATTAATTGTCAGTAATGCAGATACCAGACTTAGATTCATTGGAAGAATAGTAAGGAAATGCAGTCCGAAAACAAAGGCAAGTAGGTTACAGTACACTTGTTCGTCCACAGCTTGAATACTGCTCACCGGTGTGGTATCCGTACCAGGTGCGGTTGGCAGAGGAAGTAGCGAAGATCCAACGGAGAGCAGCGCGCTTCGTTCAGGATCATTTGGTAATCGTGAAGGCGTTACGGACATGATCGATAAACTCCAGTGGAACACTCTGCAGGAGACACGCTCTTTACCGAGGAGTCTAACAGTATATTGCTCCCTCCTATGTATATCTCGCTAAGAGATCATGAAAAAAATCAGATTAGAGCCCACGCAGAGGCATACCGACAATCTATCTTTCCGCGAACAATACGTGACTGGAATTGGAGGGAGATCCGGTAGTGGTGCTCAAGGTACCCTACGTCACACACCGTCGGGTGGCTTGGGGAGTATGGATATAGATGTAGATGTAGATATTAGGCATTTTGTCTCATACCATCAAAAATCTGCACGGAGAATCACATACATAACATTAAGAACATTCTGAAACACACTGTGCAACGTGGACCTTTTCCCAAACTCATCACAACGTTGTATAAGACAGAGTTTGCTTGCACTATGACTACTCGTGGCAGACAGCGCACAGGCCTTGTATCTAGGTGGCGTTGGTAGCGGCCAGCCAGTCAGATTGCGTTCTCGGCCTCTCGATGTGACTTAGACACGGCCAGTTATAAGGCCTTGTCTTGTAGGTGGTGTTGATTAGTTTAGTTGTGAGCGACCTCTTGTGGGAATGTACAAACTAGCAGTTCCAACTGTCGGTGTACCCTTGGCCGTTTCGATTATGGTGTAGTTGTGTCTTGGGCGTGATCAAAATACGGACACTACAAGTACATGCAAGTGCTTGCAATAAGCGAAACTAGCTGAGTAAAGAAGTGAAAATAAAGCTGAAGGCTGAACGGCTGTACGAAGTAACCTACATAAAGTTCTGATACATAAGCGTAGTTTCTGTACTGTTCTTCCGTAAGCACATGCTAAAGCGATTACTACAACATAATTTGTGTATATATTTTTATAATTCAGACGTACCGATTCAGAAAGTGTTACTTACGAACTAATGCAGTAATACTGCGTGATATTTTACTGTAAGTAAAATGTTCAAATGTTTGTATAGTCTATGGGACTTAACTACGGGGTCAACAGTCCCTAAACTTACAAACTACTTATGAACTACTTACGAACTAGGACGGCACAAATATCCATGCCCGAGGGGGGATTCGAACCCCCGACTGTAGTGGCCGTGCGGACCGTGACTGGAGCGCCTCAGTCCCGTCGGCCACCGCGGCCGGCGCATATTCTTCAGTCGTTTTTCTGCAACAAGCGTACAAATAAAGAAAAATAAGTGCATACTGCAGTTTGAAAAGTAAAACTACCAATAAAGATGCCAAATCATGAGAAAGAAATTTGGTGTTCTCGATCCGTCTTTAATTAAGTATATGAGCTATTTGCCGACATCGCGTCTTACGCCCGGACCACAAACAGTTTTCTCGAGTATCTCTACGAAACTTGGCTATTTATGGCGGTGTACAGTAGAGGGATTGGGGTGGGGTTGGCGGTAGAACGTAGAACTCCCGTGAGGGAAGATAGCTCGCTGGATAGTGGCCTGCTCTTTCTTACAACGCCTGCGACTGGAAGAGCGAACTCAGAAACTGTGTGATATTTTGTTACATTACGTCCACATAATACGAATATTACCATCTGTTCCATCGGCTGCAGATATTTGAACTTCCGTCTGTGGAACGACTGTTTTGTGTCCCGACTTCGTCGCCGCTTTTGTGTCTCAGCCTCGTCGTAGGTGTCGGTGGCCGGGTGGATGAGACCGACACGCTGGTGCAGTTACGGAGGGGAGCAGCCAGAAACTATAAACACTCGAGTAAATTAGAAAGAGATATATTGCACAGAATGTAACAATACTTAACTTTTACATAGTACTGCAGAATGTTGATACATAGTTGTTAGAGGCCTGCCTAGTGCCTGTACAATAGCAAAGTCTTCACTCGTGCCTATCGGATTACGAAGGTCCTAACTCGTTGCTATCTCAGTCCGAAGTGACCGGTGTCTTGCAGCGGTGGCCACGAGCGGCGTTGCAGCAGAGGGCGCTCGTGGCTGTCGTCGTGAGAACGCCGCGCCGTGCGTGCATGGCGGCGCGCGGCGAAAGTAGGTGGCGCGCACTTTGTACTTGTGCGACACCACACCCCTCCCCCCCAAACCGCCGCGCCGTCGTGGCGTAGGGCTGAGGGCCACGGCGACGGCACTGGGAGGAGGGCCTGGGCGGGGGCGTTACTGGTGGGACGGGCGTCGTAGCTGAGGCCGGGATCGAGACGCCGTCCGCGCCCCGGCATCCGCCTTGAGATCCTCCAGGGAACCCGCCGAAACCTGGGGAAGGGCGCCCGCCCCCGCCCAGAGGGAGCAGGTCATCTTCTTCTGAGGTGCGTGGCCCAGGCGGCGGCGGCACGCACGGTCCCGGAGTCCCTCTCGGTGACGCTGTCATCTGCGGCGGCGACAGCGGCGGCGTCGCGTCGATCTCCATCGGGACGATCTCGTAGTCCAGGGACGAACGATGTGGTTGTGCTCCCTGGCGGTGAACTGGGTCTGGAATCAAGAAACCGGAGACAGGATCGCGCGGCCTGTGCAGGCGCAATTGGTTTGCGTGGCGCCGCAGCTCCGACCCTGTGGAAGAACGTACAACATACATATTGCTACCGAGCACGCGCTGAATGGTGCCCGGCAGCCATGTCTTCTTGTTTCCAGCAAACACCCTGTACAGCACCGGCGTAGAAACCTGAAAACGCGTAGCGCCATACGAACCGACTCGGTGCGTGGGAGGCTGCAGCAGGTGAAGGAGAGTGCGGTGACGGCGGCCGTGTAGCAGCTCGGCAGGAGACGGGCCGTCACGTGGCATGCACCGATACGTAGACAGGAAAATTTGAAGAGCTTGCTGCCTGGAGTGCTGACCTTTCATCTTCTCCATGTGAGACTTGAATGTTCGAACGAAACGTTCTGCTTCACCATTGGACTGAGGGTGAAAAGGTGCGATGGTGATATGCTGAATGCCATTCACACGACAAAACTGTTGAAATTCCGCACTAACAAACTGAGGTCCATTGTCACTGACGATAGTTTCAGGCAAGCCTTCGATGCAAAACACTGATGTTAAGGCACTGACTGTACTAGACGCCGTCGTTGAGTTCATGGCAATCACAAAAGGAAACTTGCTGAAAGCGTCTACAACAATTAACCAGCGCGTATTCCAGAATGGTCCGGCAAAGTCAATATGTAAACGTTGCCATGGTCCCTTGGGGCGTGGCCAGTCTGAGAAACGCTGTGGAGGAGCCGCCTGATGCTCCGCACAAACTGTACACTGTGATGTCATGCTCTCTATCTGAGCGTCCATACCAACCCAGGTACAATGACGTCTGGCCAATTGCTTTGTCCTAACAATGCCCCAATGTCCTTGATGCAGGAGGCGTAACACTTCTCGTTGCAGGGAACGAGGAACAATCACTCTTGCTTGGTCGTTGTCGGTATGCAACAACAGTACACCCTGACTTAAAGATAATGCATGACGTTGTGCAAAATAACGTCGAACCAGAGGCCGATCAATGTCTTTGGCTCTGGCAGGCCACCCTGAGCGAACAAAACGTGCTACCACACTTAGGTCTGCATCCGCAGCTGTTTCCTGTGCAACCCGACGAGAGTTCAAAGGAAAGTCTGCGACAGCGGAAGCATCTCTGGAGTCTATCTGACAACATGCCATTTCTGAAGAATCAAATGATACATCCTGGCCAACCGGAAGTCGGGAAAGTGTGTCCGCGTTGGCATGTTTAGTGAAAGGGCGGTACAAAATCTCATACTGATAATTTGACAATATCAAGGACCATCTCTGAAGCTTTTGTGCCGTACGTGGCGGAATTGGCTTTGTGGGTGAGAACAACGACGTGAGAGGCTTGTGGTCTGTCAACAAATAGAATTTTCTGCCATAGAGATAATGATGAAACTTTGCGACGCCGTAAATGATTGCTAAGGCCTCCTTTTCTATCTGACTGTAATTCTGTTGCGTCGGCGTCAGTAGCTTGGATGCAAAGGCAATAGGACGATCGTGACATCCAATACGATGTGAGATTACAGCGCCCAGACCATACGACGAGGCGTCAACTGCTAACACTACAGGCTTCTGTGGGTCAAAGGGAATCAAACATGCATCACTGAGTAGTGCAGACTTTAGTTTGTCAAAGGCAACCTGACAATCTTTGGACCATACAAAAGGAACATTCTTCCTACGTAAGTGATGCAGTGGAGCTGCAATCTGAGAGGCATTGGGAATAAATCTGAAATAATAGTTAAGCTTTCCCATTACTGCTTGCAATTCATGCACATTCTTAGGAGGAGGCAAGTCTTTGATTGCTCGAAGATGTGACTGTAAGGGATGAATTCCTTGGGCATTAATCACATGGCCTAGGTATTTCAGTTTGAAAAAACGAACACTTTGCTTTATTGCAACGTAGACCTGCTGCAGTCAAAACTTTGAAAAGGCACTCCAGGTTTGCTAAATGTTCTTCAACTGTACGTCCGGATACCACAATATCATCTAAATAGTTTGAACAACACGGTACAGAAACTGTCAGCTGTTCCAAAAAGCGCTGAAAAATAGCGGGAGCGGAAGAACTGCCAAAGGGTAGGCGTTGAAATTGAAAAAGGCCCATGTGAGTATTAATGACGAAAAACTTTTTTGACTCGTCATCAAGTGGAATCTGTAAGTATGCCTCTGCTAAATCAATCTTGGAAAAGAAACGAGACTGTCCTAATTTGTCCATTAGTTCGTCAGGTCTGGGCAGGGGATAAGTGTCTACAATTGTTTGATTGTTTACTGTTGATTTAAAGTCCGCACAGAGACGAAGTTTTCCTGACGGCTTGGGTATAATTACTATAGGCGAGGCCCACTGACTCGCAGAAACAGGAGAAATCACCCCACTATCTTGCCAACGTTTAAGTTCTTCGGCAACTGTATCACGCAATGCGATAGGCACTGGTCTAGCTTTACGAAATTTTGGAACTGCAGATTCTTTTAAAGTCACATGTGCCACGAAGTCTTTTGCGCAACCTAGTTCCGGCGAAAACAAGTCACTGTATTTGTCACACAATGCATTGATTTTATCCTGAGACACTATTGACGAAATTTGAAGCACATCTCTTTGAATTGATAAACCAAACAAGTCAAAAGCATCTAGTCCAAAAATGTTCTGTGTACATTTGGCCTGAAGAACAACAAAAGCAACTGTTTTTGTTACACCTTGAAAAGAGGCGGGCAGGCTACATGTTCCTAGCACGGGAATATTTTCACCTGTATAAGCTGTTAACACTTGCTGTGACGGCGACAATTTTGGCGAACCCAGAAGTTCATAAGTATCTTTATTTATTAATGTGACAGCGGAACCAGTATCAAGCTGAAATTGCACCGTCTTATTTTCTACGAAGAGAGTCACAAACAGTTTTTGCTTGCGGCGCTCGACAGGTGCGCGAATGTGGGCAACGTCTGCTACGGTTTGTTTGCTGCGTCTGCGCGGGCCGCGTAGTGAAGTAAGCGGCGCAGACTCGGCACGCAGCGGATTAACAACACTGTCACTAGATGACACTACCGCCGGATCGGCGTCCGCGCAATGCGAAGCTACTCCAGATGTACTAACTACTGCACTACACTTTTGAGTAGCTACTTGGTGTCTACTGTCACTAGCTACACAGTACTGGGCACTATTACAAGGAGCAGTTGCAGAAGGCACTATTTTCACTACAGGAATGCACTGTTCATAGTCATTTTGCTTGTCCCGAACCCTTTTCCGTTGCACTGTTTTACGCGCTCGTCGGCGCTTGCTACGTGGTGCACTATATAGTTGTGCCATAGGCGCAGAACTACTTTCTTGAAATTGAGATCCAAGGAAAGCACTGTCCAATTCCACAGCCCGTATAACATTTACAGAATGAACTGTTCTCGCACTTTGCGAAGCACCGTTTCTAACGTTACTGTTCTTTGAGTTTTTAATTTGCATACACACAGACTGCACATGTCCCGATTTGCCACATTGATAACAGGTTGCGTTGCGACTAGGGCAATGAGCACGCTTGTGGCGAGACACACACTGGGGGCAAGATTTACGTACATTTTTCTGAAATAAGCGTTGGCGCCCGCTATTCAAATCACTGTTTCTAACACGACGGGGCGACCTTTGTGTCGCACTTTTACACTGGCTACTGTTCACTGTCTGTTCAGCACGACCGGTAGAAAAATAAGAATCACTAGTGCTATACTGAGAACTACGGCTAGGAAAGCGTCCGTTGCGGCACACTGAATTTACACTGTGGCTTTGCATTTCTACATCAGCTAAGTCAAAAGTATCATGCGCTTCTATAAGCTGCAGTACACTGTCTAAGGAGGGGTCAGACTGTTTCAGAATTGCTGCTCTAATTCTGGGGTCCTGAATATTCTGCGTAATCGCATCCCTCAACATCACGTCACTATACGAAAGTCCACAAGAGCAAGTAAATTTACATTGGCGGGTTAAGCCCTTCAATTCCGTGATCCATTCTTGGTGTGACTGCTGTGGTAATTTTTTAAGTCTGAAAAATCGGTATCGTGCAGCGCCTACAAGAACTTTTCTCTCATAATGAGCATTTAGTGCCTCTACTATTTGTTGAAAGTCTACATCACGAGGAGATGCTTGCGGGAATAGTTTCTGCAGTAATACGAAGGTCTGGGGGCCCACAATCGATAAGAAAAGGTTCTTCACTCTCTGACCTGTAATTTGATGAGCCGCGACGAGTTCTTGAAACTGTGCGAAGTAGTCGCTCCATTCTTCCTCACGTTCGTTGTACTGGCGGAACGTAGGGAGCGGTACAGCGGCAGGTGTGGGCTGCTGATGCGACGGCTGTTGTTGAGTTGCCGTCAACTGCGCCACTGCGTTGAGAAGTTGTGAGATTTGCGCCGTCTGTAACTGAATAATTTCCATTAAGTTTGGGTTCGGGGTAGTGGCCATGCTGACCGATTAGGCGCCGCGTATACAAGTAAACTAGTACAAAACACAAATGCAATATAAAAGAGGACGCTCTGCAACAAAAAAGTCCACAAAATACGTAACAGAATATGTTCCCCCAAAAATCTTATAATAAGGGTGGGTGGGCGGGAGCAATTTTTGCGTGCTCCGACTGCTGCTGTCTGGCTGCTGTAAGCGGGCTGGTCCAAGGTTCTATCACTCCTCGTCGCCACTTTTGTGTCCCGACTTCGTCGCCGCTTTTGTGTCTCAGCCTCGTCGTAGGTGTCGGTGGCCGGGTGGATGAGACCGACACGCTGGTGCAGTTACGGAGGGGAGCAGCCAGAAACTATAAACACTCGAGTAAATTAGAAAGAGATATATTGCACAGAATGTAACAATACTTAACTTTTACATAGTACTGCAGAATGTTGATACATAGTTGTTAGAGGCCTGCCTAGTGCCTGTACAATAGCAAAGTCTTCACTCGTGCCTATCGGATTACGAAGGTCCTAACTCGTTGCTATCTCAGTCCGAAGTGACCGGTGTCTTGCAGCGGTGGCCACGAGCGGCGTTGCAGCAGAGGGCGCTCGTGGCTGTCGTCGTGAGAACGCCGCGCCGTGCGTGCATGGCGGCGCGCGGCGAAAGTAGGTGGCGCGCACTTTGTACTTGTGCGACACCACAGACTGTACATATTGTCCGTACGCTTAGGCCTTCTTGGCCCCTCGAAGTTGCTTCAGGTACTTGACATTGTTTAAATATCTCTATATTTCACAAAACAACAGCCAAGAACGCTCCATCTCTTTTTATATTAGGAGTACAGGTTTCGGCAGCTTATACTGCCATCATCGGATCTGTCTTAACATCCTACTCTTGACACAAAATTTTTCGACAACTATTATCGGCATCTCATAATGAATGTAAAATGTTTCCCACATCTTGCCACTATACTGATGACGCATTAATTACGTCAAAATATATTATCTTAATAAATAAAAAAAGAATGTTTGTTAAGCTTAAGGGACTTATCTGCGGGGTCATCACTTACAAACTACTTATGAACTACCTTATACTAAAGATGATACAATCATCCATGCCCGAGCGGGGATTCGAACCCCCGACGGAGCCTCGCGCATCCGAACATAGCGCCTCAATGCACTCAGCCGCTCCGCCGCGGCTACCGTGTATAAACGATTGACAAACACCGAAATGTTCGTACGCGAGATACGTTCATATGATCTATTTATGTAACCATTTTTGCTTCATGTTGTATCATTATTGCATAATTTCGCGGAGTGTTAGAATGTTGCATGTTACACTTTACAGATCCGATGATGAAAGCAAAACTAGTGAAATATACTAGTAGAATATTTGGTCGTGTCAGGTGCGTACGATGTCTTCAGTCATTGTAAGGGCCGTCGGCGCTACAGGGGTTATGTGTTTGGCGTGGATTGATGATGATGGGTTCCCTAATAATGAAACCATTTCCGAGATAAAAGACACATTCGATATTGTTGCCTGTGAGACTACAAGGGGCGTTTTATCTTCCAAACCGGAAGAGGCTTTGTTTCCTGCTGCATACAAGGCCTCTTGCCACTGCGTGTTTGTTAGTATCTGTGGACAGTACGTGATTGTTGTGAAAATGCTTTTAATCTGCTACTACGTTTGTGTTGATTAATAATGAAAGAAGGGAGACATTGACACCCCATTCTGGGACAAAGCTTAGCCCTCTCGAATAACGGAAAAAGAACCAGCGGGAATAATGCACACAGCGAGATCAACTGTCTCAAACACTCACTTCGGGACACACTGTAGAGACGTTAGTAATTTAATCCACTACACTGACTCTCACTCAATGGTGAAAACATTATTGTGATATAAAATAAACATAGTTCAATAATAGTGTTAACATTTTTCGATCCTTCGAAAAAAATAAGGATATTAGACATGGTAACCCTACTTTGCAATTCTGAAACTGAGTCATTTAAAAATATGTAGGAATTTTGGAGCAAATATTGAAAAAGAATGACGACGCCTCTTAGGAAGATAGAAGAAAGAGTCTGCAATAAATCATCTAGAATATGCGGATGATTTTGTCAAAGGCCGACAGTTGTAACAGAGACAACAAATATGACAGGGTTAAGAACCTCTGCAGGGAAAACAAAATCAGTGGTAAATATTAAAAGTGCCTCAATATTAACTAAATACACTGAGTGAATAGAAAAAAAATTCTAGAAAACTACCGAAGAAAGATTTTCACAAAGTGCTGCTTTAGAGGAAAGAATACTCAACATGGATAAAATAGTATATCGTCAAAACTGTCCGCCTTCGGAGTCTAGTGTACAGCGTGGTCGGTTGCCACGCAGAGGGCCCGGATTCGATTCCCGGCCGGGTTGGAGATTTTCTCCCCTCGGGTACGGAGTGTTGTGTCGTCCCCATCATCATTCTATCATCATTGACACACAAGTCGCCGAAGTGGCGAAGTGGCAACAGGCAGGCTGAACACGACCCCAGTTGGGGTCTAACGGCTATAAATGCCACACCATCATCATCATCATCGTCAAAAACTATTACATTCCTAAGAAAAGTTACAACAAAATGTGTTTCTCTAAAAAGCTTAAAACATTACAACAATTTCATGATACAAAAATGTTTGTATGCCAGTGAATTTCTAGTATTACATTTAGAAACCTAATGAACTAGAAAAAATATTCTTACAGAACGTATTGTTTTCAGAAAAACGCGAAATTTGTAAAGTACGAATTAATGATGAAATTTATTTTAAAAAAAATCCATAGGGAAAGTATCAGACTGTATGCCTAAGTACAAACCATCCTAATCTTTTTTCCTGTGTACAATAGATTCAGCTAGACATACACCGATACATAATTATCACATACAGTTAAATAAATGTGACTAAAGTCTACATGACTACTTCATTTGCTTATGTTCTTGTCATAATTCTATTATATTACTTACTGTGACTGGATGCTGTATCCACATTTAATATAACTTAATATACCCTGTACTACGTAACTGTACATACCCTTTCGTCTTTATGCCTTACCAGTTGTGTTACGTCGCCCAAGATTTACATGTCTATTTCATACACTGTTATTTTATACATGATTATAATATGTTAATTTTCGAAGATGTATTCCTACGAATTGTAATATTATTCATGCTCTGTTATAATACTATGCTCAATGCTATCTGCATAAGTTGATTGTAATAGTACGATTCTGTCAAAGGGTAACAGTCATATTCCATAACATCACGTGTTTTAATGCATATTTTGTTCACCTAATTTTATACTTTGACAGATAATGGTAGTTATGGCACATATTTATTTGGTTCCTCGGTCCAAACTGTTATTTTCATAATGTTTACATATCACACTCTGTATAAGTCGCCATGACACCTTATCAAAGATGTATGCTGTGATGGATGTCAAAGATATATTATTTTCAGACCATGAATACTTCGATTTCTGCTAACTTTATCACATCAACTAATGTAGTTCTTAATATTTTGTTGGACGCTCGTTGAATTCATAGACCCTGACTCATTATAACACAGTCTGGCACTCTTTTTATTTGTCATCAAGACTTAAGTGACATGTTACGAATGTTTTATTGATTTACATGGATAAGGTAACAGATAATGTATCACCTTAATCGGTCTGTTTAATTTGTAAGTACTTTCTGGATGAAACTACTGCGTTATATTATGTATATAATTTAAAATTGAGTATAATTAACATTTCTCATATTTATTTAACAAACTTTACTGAAGATGGTTTGGAACCGAAACCGGCCAAGTTATAACTATAATAACCAGCTGATGATTGACAATATGCATTTCTTAAAGTATCGGAAAGAATTAGGATCAGGGCATAACTATTCTAGAACTTTTTTGCATTGTATGTATCAACAAAATTGCCAATATGTTTTTCAAAATACATTAGAGAAAATAAATTAACAACTACATGGAGTCAAAACGTTAGAGGAGGAAAACTACAACAGAAGAAGTAGTACTGGAAATACAAATTTTTAAGGAGAACAAATTGAAGCAGGATGGATTCTAAGGCAGGTGGAAAAGGAAAAGTGGAACGAAATGTTCTGAAGACAAGTAAATAAACACACTGAAGTACTCAAAGAATACTGGGAAAAAAGTAATGAACTGCAAAGGCCTACTAGTAATAAAATATATCAATATACACAGTTTTAATAGCGTGCAAATGGTTTGTTAATAATGGCCGGTTCCCGTTCTTACAAGAGGACCATCAGATCAGTTAATGACAGATTTTGATTCGTGTTAGGTATGTTGTAGAGAGATGTGTACTGAGAACATGACAAGTGGCTTTTCATGCTTTTCATGTCTCGACAGCGGTTTGTGAAAAAGATCGATGTCAAAGTTTTTGTGACTGCCATCAATATCCAAAACGTTTTTCGACTAGGCGACGGCTGACGTATACAGCTATCACCACTGTGTTAAATGTTCTAATATTGGCCATGAATTTTTTTTTTAATGTCACATGTATGTTTCGCTGAATCTATGACAAATACCACTTAGAATTTTGTTCTAGCACAGATAGATGAAGATGATAACGAATAAGACGATTCTGTTATCAATCCTGTAAAAAACGGAATAAACATTCGAAGAAAGTGTTGCTTTGTCTCGAGTCTCAGTGCCATATTCAGCTATACAAGAAAACAATTGGGTGTAACATGGAACAGAACAATAGACACAAGGCCAGTATCTCAGTTCCAAAACTTGAGTACAGTAAACATGCAGTTTTCACTCAAGGAAAAAATAACTAATTTTTTTATCAGGAGGTTCCTATGGAGTAGAAAAGACCTATCAAAGCAAGAGTGATCTTCAAGCCCATGTCAAATCATATAAAATTAATGACCTCCAAAGACTTTAACTGAATAAGGCATTTCTTTAAACAAGCGCATTCTGTATTTTGCATCCTTTTCAGATATACAACAGAAAGAAACAGAACAGCATCTTTCATTTATTGAAATGATTGCGAGTAATGCGATGCATTTAGTTTTTTTATTTCAATTCTTGAAAACGGAAATACGTTTAACCAGTTTATCCAATCCAGATAACTCCAACTAGTTACAAAGATGCCTGTCTTTCAACACCAGCAAAAAACTGTCATTACCTAACATTGATTCTAACTGTAAAATGTGCGGTACAGATCTGAGTTCGCTCTGGAGCATACACTTTTCAAATAGAGATAGCTGGAAATTGTAAATCATATCACCATTATCGCAGACTAAAAAACTAAATATTACCTTATAAAACATTGGCCAGTCATTCTGATACTGTCGCGCCCAACTTCAAAGATGCCTCAGGCGCCGGATATACTATCGCCTATTGCCGCAGTGTCTGTCATCTTGCAGTTCCCTATAGTTAGGAGTAAGGAGTACAGCACACACGCTAAAATAATCTCTTTGTCTTGGGGGTTTTTGAGAAGCTCCGACTCTTCTCTTCATGGCATGCCTGATCCTTTGGAATCCGATGATCAGGTATATTACCCAGTCTTACCGACTGGTGCCCAGAGTAGTGGAAAGAAGCAGTCTCAACTGTCACGAAAGGGCTTGCGGATTATATCAAAACTTGCCGATGAAATCATACATACATCAGCCAGCATTCATGGTAATTGGTAAAACATTCTCAATATGTCTTGTAAGGTGCACTCTGCCCTCCATGGAAAAACAATTATGTATGATCGTTCTCTTGTTTTTCTGAGCAAGTGTACAAAATGTATTCAAGAGTGGAATGTCACTGAAGATTTTGTCGAATTCGATAACTAAAGTATTAGGTCAAGTGCGCAAAATTTCATCGAGTTAGGAATATCTAATGTTTGTAAAAGTCCGTTAGTAAAGTATCCTCCGCCGTGCACCACTCTAAATTTTATGTAGACAATGACCTTACTCTTGGTTTGTAACTCAAGAGAGAGAAGGAAAAATGGATAAGAGAAAACTGAAGGCATTTGAAATGTGTTTCTGTGGGAGGATAACAATCATTAACTAGTTACATGGACAGGTTGTAGGCAGATATGGTAACTCATAACCAAGGAAGATACAACAGTATGGGAACATTCTAAAGACAGACATTTATTACGATGAGTGTGATACATATACCTGGAAGAGAAGTTTGACAAAGGCATGGAAGGAAATTTCAATCACAACATTCGGAAGACTTATAAACATAAAATGACGCAATTATTGAATAAACTATTATATCTATAGGATAGTGTACTGTAATTTCGAAGTGCAATGTGAGTTATCAAACACTCGCATCGAAACATCGTGGCAGCAAGTTAAAGACATCCAATAGCTCATACGAAATTTCATGGAACGCTCTACAAGTCGGGAAAATTTTAATTCCACAGTCAGTTTGTTAGTATTCAGACAAGTATTTCATAACGTAAGTTTTCATTTCCTTCAACGTGGTGGAAAACTCACATTGTTGTTGTTTTTGTGGTCTTCAGTTTAACTGATGCAGCTCTACCCTGTTCTGTGCAAACCTCTTCATCTCTGAATACTAATGGGACCGCCATTCTTTTGAACTTCCTTATTATATTCATCTCTCGGTATGCAATTTTTATCCCACACCCTTCCAACGCTAAAATTACGATTCCTTAATGTCTCAGATGTGTCCTACTAATCGATCCCTTCGTTAAGTCAAGGTATATCTGAAAATATGTTTTCTCCCTACTTCAACTCTTTCTCATTAGTTACGCGATCTACTCATCTAACCTTCAGCATTCGTCTGTGGCACCACATTTCACACGCTTCTATCATCTTTTTGTTTGAAATTCTTCTCGTCCACCTTTCACTCCTTTACAAAGCTACGCTCCACACAAATGCTTTCAGAACGGACTTCCTAACATTTAAATTAATTTTGGATTGCTCTTCTTCAGAAATTCTTCTCTTGCCATTGCAATTGTTCATAAAATATCTTCTTCACTTCGTCCATCAGAATTGTTTTGCTGCTTAAATAACGCAGCTCATCTACCTAATCTAGTTTCTTCAACATTTTCTTAGAATACATGTTTCCATGTTGTTAATTTTCATCTTATACCCTCCTTGAATGTCACAGTCCAATACGTTCAGTTCCTCTTCCAGGTCCTTTGCTGTTTCTGACAGAATATAGTGTCATCGTCAAACCACAAAGTGTTTTTTTTTTTTTTTTTTTTTTTTTTTTTTTTTTTTTTTTTTTTTTTCTCCTGAACTTTAATTCCTTCTTAAAAATTTTGCAGCTTGCTGAATATACAGGCTGAATAACAATGGGAAAAGGTAACAATGCCATTTTCGTCCCTTCCCAACCACGCATCGAGATTATTACACCAAAAAGTGAAATAAGTCTCAATTATGCTGACAGAAGAGGTTGACAGAATTTAATTCCTGGGATTACAGCTTGATAATAAATTCAACTGAGAGGAGCACATCACAGACTGCAGAAACGACTTAACAGATCTATATTTGCAGTACGAGTGTTATCAGACGTAGGAGACATAAAATAATAATAAAAAATAAAAAAAATAATAAAAATAAAAACTTTTCATATATTGCTTACTTCCATTCGATAATGTAATATGGTATAATATTTTGGAGTGCTCTTCAAGTCAATCAATAGTTTTGAGAGTCCAAAAGCGTTTATTACCTATGACTTGTGGAGTAATTTCGCGGACATCCTGTAGAAGCCTGTTCAAAGAACCAGGTATACTCAGTATATTTATTCCTTAATGAAATTTGTCATAAATAATATATCCCTTTTTCCAACAAACAGTTCAGTTCATAAATACAATATTAAGAACGAAAACCATCTACACGTACTTAAAAGCACTTACTTTAGTTCAAAAAGCGGTCCACTACTCAGGAACACACATCTTCAATAATTTATCAGCAACTATAAAAAATTTAGCTACAAATAAAGATCAGTTTAAGAGGAGTCTAATGGCCAACTCCTTCTATTCCACTGACGAATTTTAAATAAAAGTAAATCGTGTATGTGTCTGTATTCATGTTGTAGTTGTTATGGTCTTCACTCCGGAGACTGGTGTAATGCAGCTCTCCACTCTATCCTGAGCAAGCTTCTTTTTCTCCTCATAAGAACGGCAACCTAGATCCATTCGAATCTGCTTACTAAATGCGTCCCTTAGCCTCCCTCTGCGATTTTTTCCCCACACACTTCCCTCCAATGCTAAATTTACGATTTATTTAAGTCTAAGAATGTGTCCTACCAATCGATCCCTTCTTTTACTCAAGGTATGCCAAAAATTCCTTTTCTCCCCAATTCTGTTCAGTACTTTTTCATTAGTTACGGGATCTACCCACCTAATCATCAGCATTCTTCTGTAGCACCACACTTCAAAAGCCATTATGCTCTTATGGTCTGAATTATTTATCGTCCAACTTCTACTCCCGTACAAAGAAAAGACTTTCTTACACTTATATATCCGATGTACTACGACGGTTTATTAATTATGGTTTTCTGTTCCTTAGAACCCAATTTAGGAGTGGAACAAGTCAATGTCAATACATGAATTTTTACACAAGAATGTTAGTAGAAAATTTTTAAGCAGGCAGAATGAAACTTTCACTCTGCAGCGGAGTGTGCGCTGATATGAAACTTCCTGGCAGATTAAAATTGTGTGCCGGAACCGGGACTCGAACCTAGGACCTTTGCCTTTCGCGGGCAAGAGGTACTGGCGGAAGTAAAGTTGTGAGGCGGCATCGTGAGTCGTGTCGGGGTAGCTCAGTGGTAGAGCTCTTGCCCGCGAAAGGCAAAGGTCCCAGGTTCGAGTCCCGGTTCCGGCACACAATTTTAATCTGCCAGGAAGTTTCAATTTTTAAGTAGTCATATGCACATGACAACGTTAAGACAAAGTGAAAAGAATCAATAAAGAAAAAAATGAATTAGCTTAATTGTTTATCTTTTCTAGGAGTTCCTCGACAGAATAAAAGGAGTGAGCCATGAGGTAACTCTTCAATTTAGATTTGAAAGCGTGTGGGTTAGTGCTAAGATTGTTTATTTCTTGTGGCAGCTTATTGAAAATGGATGCTGCATAATACTGTACACCTTTCTGCACAAGTATCAAGGTTGTGTGATGCAAATGTAGATTCGACTTCTGTCTAGTATTCACCCATGAAAGCTACTAACTCGAAGGGGGGGGGGGGGGGCAGTTCGAATCACCCCTCGGGCACGGATATTTGTGCCGTTCTTAGTGTAAGTTAGTTCGTAAGTAGTTTGTCAGTTTGGAAATTCAGAATAAATAGAAAGAGATTTTCCTTTGAAATATAAATATCATTCATATGATTGCGATAAAATTTTGCACATTCGACGTTCAAAGCCAGAGGAAGGTCTGAGTGAAGTAAAAGTTTGGAATAGTTGGCCAGAAAATAGGAAAATTTGTGTAAAACTGAATATCATTCATACGATTGCGATAAAATTTTGCATATTTGCCGTTCAAAGCAAGAGTACATACATATCAACAATTGAGAAGCATTGCCGGGTCGACTAGATGACTCGGTGAACTTCGTATCACTTACGTCTGCCGGTCGCAGTGGCCGAGGGAACTGAGGCGCGTCAGTCACGATCTGCACCGCCACTACGGTCGGGGGTTCGAATCCCCCCTCGGGCATGGATAACTGTGCCGTCCTTAGTAGTAGCTAGTTCATAAGTAGTTTATAAGTTTAGAGACTGATGACCCCGTAGTTAAGTCCCATAAGCTATACAAACATTTGAACGTGACGCCAGAGTCAAAATTCCCAGACTACTGAAGAGGGGTTGACATGACGTTCGTGAACTTACACTACATGTTGCTCGAACCGCCCGTTTTTGAGCCAGAAATATCCTTTTTTCATCAGGCGAGTTACCCCAAAAAATAATGCCGTACGTCATAAGTAAGTGGAAGTAAGCGTAATAGACTACTTTTCGTGTTATAAATTGTAAAAACTGAGTTTTACTGTGATTTTTACATCAACTTGTTTTCTACAAGCCATGAACTTATCTCTTGAACTGCATTATTTGATACTGTGTCAATATTACGAGCAACATCCTTCACTACCAAGCTGGTATCATCAGCAAACAAAAATATTTTACAGTCACCTGTTATTCTCGAAGGCATATAATTTATATAAATGAGAAACAGCAACGTTCCCAAAACAGACCCCTGGGCCACCCCACACTTAATTGTGCCCCATTGCGACTGTACGTTATAGCCATTTTCTACAGTGCGGAGAATTACCTTCTGTTGCTTATTATTAAAATAAGAGGTGAACCAGTTGTGAGCTACTTCTCGTATTCCATAATGTTCCAACTTCTGCAACAATATTTTGTGATCAACACAATCAAACGCTTTTGTTAAATCAAAGAAGACACCTAACGTCCGTAGCCTCTTATTTAACCCATCAAGTGCCTCACAGAGAAACGAAAATATATCATTTTCAGTCGTTAAACCACTTCTAAAACCAAACTGTAAGGTCGACAATAAATTATATGAACTGAAATGATCAATTAATCTTGAATATACAGCCTTTTCAATAACTTTAGAAAATACCAATGGCATAGAAATACGTCAATAGTTGTCTACATTATCCCTTTCTCCTTTTTTATAAAGTGTTTCACTACTAAGTACTTTAATCTGTCAGGAAACTGACCGTTCTGAAAGGAAAAATTACAAATATGGCTTGGCACTGGGTTGGCATATGGAGAACAGTACTTTAGAATTCTGCTAGATACGCCATATATCCACAAGTGTCCTTAGTCTTTAGTGATTTAATTATTGACTCGATCTCCCCTATGGAAGTATCATGACGGACCATTTCAGGTAACAGCCTCGGAAAGGCATTTTCTAGAAAATGTTATATGATTACAGGTAGAAACTAGGGTTTCTTTGAGTTCATCTACTATATTCAGAAAGTGATTATTGAATATTGCACATATATCTAACTTGTCAGTAACAGAAACATTTCTACTAGGCACTGACGTTATATCTTCTACCTGCTGCTGCTGACCAGACACTTCCTTTACGACCAGATAGTTTTAATTTTATCCCGAGAGTCTGCTATTCTTTTTGCATATCACATACTTTTTGCATTCTTCATGACATTTTTCAGAAACTTACAGTACTATTTGTAATGAGCTACTGCATCTTCATTCTGACTGCTTCTAACATTCTGATACCATTCTACATCTATATCTACATACATACTCCGCAATTCACCGTAAGGTGCGTGGCGGAGGGTACACTGTACCACTACTAGGCATTTCCTTTCCTATTCCACTCCCAAATTGAACG
The DNA here is from genome assembly GCA_026315105.1 of Locusta migratoria. Lineage (NCBI taxonomy): Eukaryota > Metazoa > Arthropoda > Insecta > Orthoptera > Acrididae > Locusta > Locusta migratoria. Next base: position 436,781,318 of record CM048747.1, read on the forward strand.
AGGAAAAAAAGAATGCCTATATACCTCCGTACGAGCCCTAATTTCTCTTATCTTGTCTTTGTGATCTTTACGCGAAATGTAAGTAGGCGGCAGCAAGATCGTACTACACTCAGCTTCAAATTCCGGCCCTCTAAATTTACTCAACAGAAATTCACGAAAAGAACGTCGTCTTTCTTCCAGCGATCCCCAACTGAGTAGCCGGAGCATTCCCGTGACACTCGCGCATTGGTCGAACCTACCGGTAACAAATCTAGCTGCTCGTCTCTGAACCGCCTCTATGTCTCCCGTTAAACTGATCTGCTGCGGGTCCCAAATACTTGAGCAATACTCAAGACGTGGTCGCACAAGCGTTTTATACGCGGTCTCCTTTACAGGTGAAGTACATCTTCCCAAAATTCTCCCAATAAACCGAAGTCGGCTGTCCGCCCTACTCACAACTGTCCTTACATGCTCGTCCCATTTCATATCGCTCTGAAATGTTACGCCTAGATATTTGAATGACGCGACAGCATCAAGAAGCTCACTACTAATGCTGTATTCGAACATTATGGGATTGTTTTTTCTACTCATTCGCATCACCTTACATTTTTCCACATTGAGAACTAGCTGCCAATCTTCGCACCAACTAGAAATTTTGTCTAAGTCATCCTGTATGCTATTACAGTCAGTTACAGACGACACCCTCCCATACACCACATCATCATCAGCAAACAGCCGCATATTACAACTTACTCTGTCCATCAGATCATTTATATAGATAGAAAATAATAGCGGTCCTGGGGCACGCCTGACGATACACTAGTCTCTGATGAACACTCGCCGTCGAGAACAACGTACAGCGTTCTATTACTTAGGAAGTCTTCCAGCCAGTCACAAATCTGTGAACCTATTCCATAAGCTCGTATCTTCGTTAGCATTCTGTAGTGTGGCACCGCGTAGAACGCCTTTTTGAAGTCGAGAAAAACACAATCCGCCTGTTGCCCTTCGTCCATGGCTCGCAAGATGTCATGTGAGAAAAGGGCAAGCTGAGTTTCACATGAACGATGTTTCCTAAACCCGTGCTGATTCATGGAAAGAAGCTTTTCCGTTTCAAGGAAATTTACTATATTCGAACTGAGAATATGCTCCAATTCCTGCTTTGTTCTACATGATACTCTTATCCCCTTTGTCAACCACCCTGGCTGTTTGTTACTGGAAGTACCCAGTTTTGAGCGTTCTAGCGGAAAGCAACTTTCAAACAGCATATGAGATGTGTTCAGAAAAACATTATATTTATCATCTGCATTATCAGCACTATAAACATCCTGCCATTCGTGTTCCTTAATTAGGCTTAAAACTAGCTTCTTTGAGTAGTTGATATTTATGTTTAACATTGGTTTGAGAACAAATCCTTTTTAGAATTAAAATTTGGGCATCGTGGTCTGATAGGTCATTTACCATTCTGCTGACAGAGTGCCCCTCTAATAATGAAGAATGAACAAAAATAATGTCAATGGTAGAACTGCTACTTCCTTGCTCTCTCGTTGCAAAAAATACTGTTTGCGTCATGTTATAGGAATGAAATTGATCTAATAGCTGACTTTTCCTTGAGCTATCACCTACACAATTAATGTTGAAATCTCCACACACAATGAAATTTTTATACTTTCTATACAGTGAACCCATAACCAATTCCAGCTTGGGTAGAAACATTTTAAAATCTGAGTCAGCGGACCTAGAAATAACAACAATTACTAGTTTAGTTCCATTACCATTAACAACTCCTGCACAATATTCAAATATTTTTTCTGTGCAGTGTTTAGAAAAATCGATTGACTCCGATGAAAAATCGTTTTTACCTACATGGCCACTCCCCCACACTGCAAGGAACTCCTAGAGTAGAAGGCAGCTAACCTGTATCCTGCCAAAGGAAGTCTCTGAATCGTCACATCACTTAAAAAATGCTCTGAAATACCAATAATGTCCGAATCAATATCAATAAGCAATTCATTGACTTTACCTCTGATACTCTGCATATTTAGATGAAAAATAGTAATTGCCTTTTTACTTAGATTCTTAGACTTTATCAAAGGTGGTTCCTTTCTTAGAGGGACTTCCTTTAAGCAGGAATACCTATCAGCTGTCTTCAGTCTAAAAAAGGTTCAGCCCTAACACCAACTACTACAGGAATTTTTCCATGAGTGACACCCCCACCCCCTACTACACTGTCACCTATGAGCTCTGCCAACCTCCCCTTGCCATACCTATTGAGGTGCAGACTGTGCCTTGTGAAATCCGACCTTTGGATAGTCTCAACTGGCACAACTGCAATGTGATCCATGCCCTCCGTCATCAGCGCCTCCTCAAGCCCCATGTTAACACGCCTGAGAGCTGTATTAAGATAGGTCTATCATGGCGCTGAAACAGCTGCACGAAATGCACATTCGTGCCACCAGTTTGAGTTAGTTGCTATCCTTTCCAGATCACCACCTATAGCATGTTATTTTACTACCCAAGTAACAACACTCATTCACCACCTCTATTGTTTCGTTACCTAATCTAATTCCTTCGGCATCGCCTGATTTTCCCTAGACTGCATTCCATTACCTTTGTTTTGCACTTGTTAATGTTCATTTTATACGCCTCTTCAACATACCGTCCATTCCATTCAACCGCTTTTCCAGGTTCTTGGCTGTTTCTTACAGAATTACAATGACATCAGCAAAACGCCATATTTTTATTACTTCACCCTGAACATTAATCCACAGTCCAAGTTTTTCCTTTCTTTCCTTCACAGCTTTCTCGATGTACAAGTTGAATAACATTGGAGAAAGGATACAACCCTCTCTTACTCCCTTCCCAACCATTGCTTCCCTTTCATGCTCTTCGACTCAAATAACTGCGGCCTGGCTTTTGTACAAGTTGTAAATAACCTTCCTTTCCCTGTATTTTACAACTGCTGACTTCAGAATTTGAAAGAGTGTATTCCAAACAACATTGTCAAAAGCTTTCTACGAAAGCTAGAAATGTAGGTTTGCCTTTCGTTAATCTATCTTCCAAGACAAGTCGTGAGTAATGCCTCCCGTGTTCCTACCTCTCTCCTGAATCCAAACTGATCTTTCCCGAGGTGTGCTTCTGCCAGCTTTTCCATTCTCCTGTAAATAATCCGTGTTAAAATTTTGCAACCATGACTTATCAAACTGATGGTTCTATAATTTTCATATCTGTGTACGCCTGATTTCTTTAGAATGGGGATTATTACATTTTTATTAAAGTCTGAGGCTATTGCTCCTTTCTCATACATCTTACACACCAGGTGAAATAGTTTTGTCATGGCGGGCTCTCCCAGAGACTTCAGTAGCTCTGAGGTAATGTCATCTGCTCCCGATCCCTTGTTCCGACCTAGGTCTTTCAGAGCTCAATCAGATTCATCTTTCAATATAGTATCTCCTATTTCAAATTCATCTACTTCGTCTTCCTTTCCTACAACATTGTCTCTAAGTTCATTTCATTTGTAGAGCTCCTATTTGTACGTTTTCCACTTTTCAGCTTTCCCTTCTATACTGAGAACTGGTTTTCCATCTGAGTTCTTGGTGTTCGTCCTGCTGTTTTTCTGGTCCTCAAATCTCCCTTTTATTTTCCTGTAGGCAGTATCTATTTTTCTCCTAGTTATACATTCTTCTAAAGACTTACATTTGCCTTCTAGCCACTCCTGCTTAGGTATTTTGCAATTGCTGTCAATCTATTTCCTAGTCGTCTGTACGCCATTTCACACACACACACACACACACACACACACACACACACATATATATATATATATATATATATATATATATATATATATATATATATATATATAATTTTTTTATCCTTCCATCCATTAAATTTAGTATTTACTGTGATATCCAAGTTTTTTTAATTATTTATTTTATTTTGTTCGTCTTGCCTTTCTACCTATTTGCTCCTCTGCTGTCTTCACTATTTCATCTCTCAAAGCTACCCAGTCCTCTTCTACTGTTTTATTTTCCCCTCTTTCTGTCAATTGTTACCTAAAGTTCCTCTGGAATTCTCAAGAACTTCAGCTTCATTCAGTTTATCCAGGTCTTATCTCCTTTTTTCATACCTTTCTGCAGGTTTTTTTTTTTTTTTTTCAAATTTTAGTCTACAATTTATGACCAATAAGATATGCTCAGAGTCAATGTTTGCTCCAGGATATGTGTTACAGTTTAAAACCTGGTTCCGAAATCTATGTCTTTCCATTATAAAATCTATCTGGCACCTTCCGGTGTCCCTGGCCTCTTGCACGTATACAACCTCCTTTATGATTCTTAAACCAAGTGTTTGTTATGACTAAATTAGATTCCGTGCGAAATTCTACCTACTATTTTTCCTTCCATTCCTTCTCCTACTACCGAATTCCAGTCCCCCATCATAATTAAGTTTTCATCTTCATTAACTGTCTGAATAATTTCCTGTAACTCCTCATACATTTCATCAATCTCCTCATGATCTGCAGTATTCATACTATTAGTATTTTTATATTATAAGCTTGTATGTAAAAAAAGAAAGAAAGAAAGAAAGAAAGACATGTTCAACATCCACGAGGATATCCTCAACATGGATCTCTGGAACAAACAGTTAATCTGATCTAATCTTAAAGGAAAAATCGGTTTACGCAGCTGAAACAATTCTGCAAATGAACTGTCGTCTAAATATATATTTTTAGGTTGTGATTGTGTGTATCTTATTTAGTGAGAAAGATAACTATCTCAAAAAGCCAAACTTGCCGGCCGCGGTTGCCGAGGGGACTGAGGCGCTTCAGTCACGGTCTGCACGACCACTACGGTCGGGGGTTCGAATCCCCCCCTCGGGCATGGATATTTGTGCCGTCCTTAGGATAAGCTAGTTGATAAGTAGTTTGTAGGTTTAGAGACTGATAACCCCGTAGTTAAGTCCCATAAGCTTAACAAACATTTGATTTGAAGCCAAACTTGTACTTCCTCAGTCGATTACTGAACTGCTTGTTGCTGCTTGTCTAGGCAGCGTGTTTACTACAGGAAGCGATGTTGTTTTGTGGTTAGTCCTGGTCGTAAGGGCAGGCGGCGCGCTTGGGTGCTATACACGGCCGCCGCAGGAAGTAATAACCACTTTGCCTCGGCACTCGAGTTTGGAGCGGCCCGTAAACGGATCTCCAAGGCCCCGGGCGGCCATTGTCTGTCATGGCGGACGGCGGCGGCCAAGGGCAATGCCATGGCTCGCCATAACGCACTATCACCGCCGCCGCCGCTGATCGGCAGCGTCCACGCAATATCGTAACGCCAGGACACCGATCACCACCAGTAGCTCACAGCAACTCTATCCCAAGGAGGACGGAGCTGGCATAACCCGGAATCTGACGTCCCTATCGTCTGCTCTTTTTGAATAGCTGGTTGTGTAAATATATTTCAGATTGCATTGTACTGAAGCAACATAAAATAATTTAAGGAACGATGAAATCGATAAATTTGGCCTAATAAATTCGTGGTTGGTAAGTTGCAGAATGCCCTTTCCGTGAAGGGTCATCGATGCGCCTAGGACCATCGATGTTCTTGTTGTAAATTAATATTAAAACCTCACACTTTTTCTATGTCATGCAGTTATCTATGACGAAATACTACTAGAAAAGGCTAATAAAAATCGTCTGATCATGAGGAGATACCAAGGCGGGACAAAAACTGGCAATTTGTACAAATCAATCAAGAAAAATGACTACAAAGCCAAAGAATCAGAAACGGAATCAAACAAGTTTTACAAATAATTAGTTGAAGCAATCATTTTTTTTTAATTATGTGAAATGGAGTGATCACATAGGCTAAGTCGTAGCCGCGGGGGGAGTGGCCGAACGTTCTATGACACTTTTCTGTGGAGCTCGCGATTTCTCGCCGTCGGAGGTTCGAGTCCTTCCTCAGACATGGATGTGTGTGTGTATTCTCCTTAGTGTAAGTTAGTTTTTTAATTACTTTATAAGTCTAGGAACTGATGACTATAGCAGTTTGGTCCAATAGGTTTGCATTTTTTTAATTTTTTTAATTTAACATGGATGCCTTTACTTCATTAGCAGGTAGGATGACCGCAATTACTTTGGTGTTACCTGTCACTTGCAATGTAATGTCTGCTGTACACTTTTTCCGATGCATTACTGAAACTAAGATATATATTGCAGCCAGTATAAAATACTGTATATTCCAATACCAATATCTTGCAGTCCAGAGACTGGTTTGATGCAGTTCTCCACTCCACTCTACCTCGAGCAAACCTCTTCATCTCTTCATAAGCGCCAATCCACATCCATTTGAATCTCTTTTACTATATTCGTCTCTTGGTCTCCCTCTGTTACTTTTCTCTCCTCATTAGTTAGCCGATCTACCTAGTTAATCTTCCGTTCTTCTGCAGCACCACATTTCAAGAGCCTCAGTCCTCTTCCTGAGGCGGCGGAATAGCCGTGCGCATCGAGGCGCCGTGCTGCAGTGCGCTCTGCCGTTCGCCGTCAGCGGTTCGAGTCCTCCCTAGGGCATGGACATATGTGTTGTCCTTAGGTTACTTTTACTTAGTTTAAGTAGTTTGTAAGCTAGGGACTAATAAGCAAGCAGTTCAGTCCCATAGATTTACAAACATTTGAATTTTCTTCCTTTAGGAACTATTTATTGTCCATGTTTCACTCACGTACAACACTTCACACAAATGCCTTCAGAAAAGAGTCCTTCCACTTAAATTAATATTCGATCTTAACAAATTCTTTTTTTTCCAAAACGCTTATCTTCCATTGTCATTCGGCTTTTTATATCCTCGATAATGCAACCATCATATGTTATTTTACTGCCTTTGTTGATTCGTCACCTAAACTAATTCTTTCAGCATCACTTGATTTTCTTAGACTGAAATCCATTACCCGTGTTTTGTTCTTGTTAATGTTCATCATATACATTCCTTTCAAGACACTGTCCATTCCGTTCCTCTTCCACGTCTCTTGCTGATTGAATTACATCATCAGCAATACGCAGCGTTTTTATTTCTTCATCGTGAAATGTAGTTCCTTCTCCAAGTTTCTCCTTGCATTTTTTCACAACAAGCCAAATGTCAAAATTGAATAACCATGGAGAACGTCTACAACCCTGTCTTGCTCCCTTCCCCACCCATTCTTCCTTTTCGTGCCCTTCGACTCTAATAACTGCTATCCGGTTTTTTACAAGTTGTAAATAACCTTCTGTTCTCTATATTTTACCTAGATGACTTCAGAATTTGAAAGAATCTGATCCAATCGACACTGTCAAAAGCTTTCTCCAAATCTACAAATGATAGAAATTTGGGTTTGTATTTCCTTAATAAATCTTCTAAGACAAGTCGTAAGAAGAGTGTTACGTCCCGTGCTCCTACATCTCTCCTAAATCCAATCGGATCTTCCCCGACGTTGGCTTCTACCAGCTTTTCCATTGTTCTGTAAATATTTCATGTTAAAATTATGAAACTATGGGTTATTAAACTGATGGTTCTGTAATGTAGCCCCTGTCTGCGCCTGTTTTCTTTGGAATTGGGATTATTACAATTTTCTTGAAATATGAGGGTATTTCACTCGTTTCATACATCTTACACAACAGATGAATTAATTAGGTCGTGAATGGCTCTCCAGAGGCTTAAATATCTCTGAGGGAATGTAATCTACTGCAGGGGCCTCGTTTCGTCTTAGGACTTTAAGTGCTCTGTCAAATTCATCTCTCAGTATAGTACCTCCTATTTCATCTTCATCAACTTCCTCCATCCTTCCTACAATATTGTCTTGAAGTTCATTTCGTTTGCAGAGCCCCTCTATATATTCTTTCCATCTATCAGCTTTCCTTCCTTTCCTAAGAACTGGTTTCCATCTGAGTTGTTGATTTTCATACAACTGAAATTCTTGTCTCTAAATGTCTCTTTTAATTTTCTGTAGGCAGTATTTTTCCCCTAGTTATACATTCTTCTACAGACTTGCATTTGTCCTCTGTCTCTTTTGCTTAACCATTTTGGAGTTTCTGTCAGTCTCATTTCTTAGTCGTCTGTACTCAGTTTTACCTGTCTCATTTACTGCATGTTTATATATGTCTATTCTTTCATCAAATTTAGTATTTCCTGTGATACGCAAGGATTTTTGTAGGTCTTGTCTTTCTATCTATTTGGTCCCCTGCTGCCTTCACTATTTCGTGTTATTTCTGTCAATTGTTGCCTAAAACTGCCTCTGAAACTGTCAAGAAATTCGGGTTCCTTTAATTTAACCAGGTCCCATCGCCTTGTGTTTCTACCTTTGTGCAGTTTCTTCAGTTTCATTCTACAGGTCATTACCAATAAGATAAGGTCAGAGTCTATATCCGTCCCGGAATATGTCTTACGGTTTAAAGCGTGGTTTCGAAATCTATGTCTTACCATTATAATTACCTAACTACTACTTTCCGGTGTTTCCTGGTCTCTTCCAAGTCTTTCATGATTCTTAAACCAAGTGTGTTGATATTTCTCTACATTTCCATTCTCTAATAGCTCACGGGAAAATAGATGGGAGCTAACAAAATATAATCGGATTTGAAAGGAAATGAGTACTATAGTTTCAGTCGTTGGGCATTACTCTGAAGATGGATGGACGGTACACAGCCCAAATATTACAAGCAGCAGAATGTATGTGGCTGAACGCTGGAAACTTTATGGATAAGTCATTGTGCTGCAAAATCATGAAAATGCACATCAAAGTTGGATACCATCATACAGTGTCCTACCATAGCACTATCGCCGAGGGAATTTAAGTAAAACATGCTCTACCCATGACAAGCCACATTCTTTTGAAAGCAAGACAGTCTGTCTAAGAATATTTTACTCGTGGAACGATGCATGGTATCCTTTCCTTACCACTCTCTCTTCTTTGGATCTATCGTTCATACATTTTGCTATTCTTAAGAGATAACCAGCTTTTCAACTTTCAGTGTAACTTCACTTACTTTTCCCTACAGTCTTTGGATATTAAGAAAACACACATACACACACACACACACACACACACACACACACACACACACACACAAACTAACTGAACTACATTGCACAAAATACGAGGGGGAGTTGAAAAGTAAGTTCTCCCGTCGACTGTGGTCAGAGTAGCTTATGCAAGGGAAAAAAATAGAATGAGTCTTTAAAACTAAGTCATATCTTTTTTCTACGTTAATTACAAGTACATTGAGACATTTGTCTTACCGCTTTATCAACTTCAAAAAGCCTTCCAGGGAAAAATCAGGGCGCTCTCAACCAAAAGTTTCAATACGGTTTTGCGTTGCCGTCGCCGGGTGTGATCTCGCATTGTCATCTAACAGCAGAACGCCAGATCTGAGAAAGCCAGGCCGTTTCTTCCCAATCACCTCTTTCAGTTTCGTCAGAGTAGCACAGCACAGCAATGATGGTTGCGTCCTTCAAAAAGTCCAGCAACAAAACTCCTTGGGCGTCCGAGAAAACGGTGAGTAGTGCTTTACCTGTATACGGAGTGCTTTTGATCTTTTTCCGGACAGGTGATGACGGGAACTTCCACTTCATAGCCGTTAAAAGCTTCTTCCGTATGCAACGCTCTGATTTTTTCCTGGACGGCGTTTTAAAGCTTACGAAGCGTATTGTCTCAAAAGTCAGTCTCAGTTGCAAAATTTTCTTTATTTCACTGACCCGTTTCATCATTTTGAGGCATCATCAGATGATCAGAGGGCTATAAACACTTATGATGTGGTGCATACTAGATATATGTACAAGAACGTATGAAAAAATAACAGGTCTAAATATGGGGAACGGGATTACCATCTATGGCTTACTTCTATTTGCTGTACGAACCATAACTGAATTTATGGAAAGTAAAAGAATAAAATTACGTAAAGGATATATGCAGAGCTATCTGTCATCATTGAAAAATAAAACATCTACGAAGGAAACCTATCGTCATAGTCCATGCTGTGCGCAACATTATGTGATTGGTTTCGCCTAACGCCTTAATTTTTAAACGATTATGACGGTAGGTTTATTTTACAATGATGACAGATATCTCACCATATATCACTTAAGTAAGTTTATTCTTTTTTACTTTCTATAAATTCAGTTATGGTTCGTACAACATAGGAGTAAGCCAAAGATAGTAATCCCGTTCCCCACCTTTAGACTTGTTGTTTTTTCTTGTACATATATGTAGTATGCACCACATCATAAGTGTCTTTTGCCTTCAGATTATCTGATGATGCCTCAAAAGGGCGAAACGCGTCAGTGCAATAAATAAAATTTTGCAACTGAGACTGACTTTCGAGATAAATTCATAACTTTTTGCAGTACAAGCAACCAGAATAGAGAGAAACCAGTTTTGCTTATAAAGCGGTTTCAGAAATGTTTCAATGTACTTGGAAAACATGTAGAAAAATAGAGATATGTCTTATCTTTAATGTCTCATTCTATTATTTTCCTTTCATACCCAACTCTGCCCACTGTCGACAGGGGAAACCTATTTTTCAACTCCCCCCCCCCCCTCGTATTTATCGAGTTTCATCATGTAAGTGTGATACGTGAAAATAAGTTATTATAAAATGATGGAAAGGTATAATATGTGTGAAAGTAGAAGCAAAGGGTAGGAGGGGGCGGGAGGGAAGGGGGGGATGGCGCTTAGAATTTTCTCATAGGGGCGAAATCCCTGTAGGCAGTTCGCTGGCTGAGCTAAACTTGCGGGTGACCTTGACCCCTGAGCCTCCCTCAAGAGCGCGGCCGTTAGCACGGGGCGCCGTTATATGTTGTAGGGGAGGGGGTGGCAGGCCATGCGTCAGGCGCCGCCCCATTACGTCAGCAGGAGGGCCGCGTGTCCGCCGCAGATAGCGCTATAGCGCTAAATCACCACACAACGCGGAGTCACAGTGCCGAATCCACTGTCCGGCTCCCAAAATACAGCTTAGCTTCAAGCTGACGAAACACACTTACCGATTACGCGTTACTTCAGTGAACAACGCCACACAGATCTACCAATAGGGGAATTTGTGGTGTTTTCCACGTTTGCTCAAAGATTAAAATAGCCAGAACCACACAGTTAATTCTTTTTCGGGTGGGAGGGCGTGGCCTATGTGGCCAATGAGCCACAGCTTACAAAATAGGCTGTATGTGAGTGTTTGTGTGTATGTATGTATGTATGTATGTTCCACATCTCCTCCTAAACTACTGGACCGATTCAACCAAATTTGGTACATATGATCCTTACTATTAGGCAACAATCGCTGTTGGGGTAAGAACAAGCTGCGACATATACGTAAGGAGATATGGACTCATAAACAATGACAGTCATGAAAAACGGTAGCATCATGCGATAATATTCTACATCTACTCCTAAACTAATGGACAGATTTCAACCAAATTTGGTACTAATATTCAAATGTTCAAATGCCACACAGATCTACCAATAGGGGAATTTGTGGTGTTTTCCACGTTTGCTCAAAGATTAAAATAGCCAGACCCACACAGTTAATTCTTTTTCGGGTGGGAGGGCGTGGCCTATGTGGCCAATGAGACCTATCTTAATCTTACAGCTTACAAAATAGGCTGTATGTGAGTGTTTGTGTGTATGTATGTATGTTCCACATCTCCTCCTAAACTACTGGACCGATTTCAACCAAATTTGGTACATATGATCCTTACTATTAGGCAACAATCGCTGTTGGGGTAAGAACCAGCTGCGACATATACGTAAGGAGATACGGACTCATAAACAATGACAGTCGTGAAAAACGGTAGCATCATGCGATAATATTCTACATCTACTCCTAAACTAATGGTCAGATTTCAACCAAATTTGGTACTAATATTCAAATGTTCAAATGTTCGTAAATCTATCGGACCAAACTGCATGGTCATCAGTCCGTAGCTTACAAACTAAAGACAACACACACACACACACACACACACACACACACACACACACACATGCCCCAGGGACGACTCGAACCTCCAACGGCGAGCAACCGTGCACTCCGCAGCGAGGCGCCTTAGACCGCTCGGCTACTCCACCGCGGCATACAAAAATTGTTTAATGTCAGGAATCATTTACTGTGGTTGCAAAATCCACATAACATACATAGTTCATACGATATCGCATCATAAACAATGCTATTTGTCCCATCTTGCGGCGTGTGAAAGCGTGAATTTATTCGTCAACTATTTGAGAATGAGAGCACTTAGCGGCTTGCAATAAATTGTAAACATAATTTCAAATCTTTACGAAACTTTTTCTCGCTGACAACCACAACAAAATGATCAAAGAGAAACAGTTTATCGCTTACTACTTTTCCGATGTTCATGATGTATATTTACGGCATTTGCCATGAGGTTAAAAGTTATTACTTCTATACTGTAAATTTTATACGTCAGACAATTCACAGACAGTACACCATTGAATGTTCCTTCGATATTATATCACAGTTCGACATATAGTACATGAGATATGACGTCATAAACAATTTGGTTCATGAAAAACCGTATCATCATGCATGAGGTTTTGATTTATTACGTCTTTATTGCTAAACCCATTCACGATACATTTTGCACCTTAGAATTTACATCATAATACAACATATATTTCAGGACATATGAGTCATAAACAATGAAATTTTCGAATAACTGCTACATCATGTGCTCTTTTTCCGCATTTCCTCCTAAAATTATGGACCGATTTCAATTAAACTTTCTACACATATTGCTTACTATCAGACAAAACGCTGTGGGGTAAAAACTACCTACGACAACATAGTTCAGGAGATATGATGTAAACAATAAAGTTTCACATGATGCGACGTGTAATTTACGAGACTTCATTCATCCACTATTTATTCGTCGCAGACAGTTGGCTAATATTACTCTTTACAAGTGATCTGCATGGAAACGAAACTTAAATGGACAGATAACAAGGTAGAAGTCGATGGACAGAAATGGAAGAGCGATATGCCCTAAGATAAGAAAGGAATAAATACAACAGATTTCACAGAGGAACCTACATAAAGCATTTATACCAATGAATATATACCTACAAAATTACATCATTGTGCAACACGAACATCAATAGATATGACATAGTAAATTAACACTGCGGTAGGTAGTACGGCAAGTATTAAACGAACATTCATGGGGTATCACAGATAAATTGATAATAGGCTGAGGCAACACATAGGCTTCATTTCATCAAAATCAAATAATGAAAATAAAAGATATCGTAATTTGAAGTTTTAGGTGTATTTGATGCTAGGGAAGAACGGCGTAATGCAGCAAATACGCACTGTTACTTTCGTAGTGCACCAGAAAACTAATAGATAGGATTGAACGCAATGAATATAAAACATACAATTACATACTGACATCACAGTCTAACGTATACGTATAACTGCTATGAAAGTTTAAGTCTCACGCTTGGAGCGACAATAGTGCATCTAGCGGAAAGGGATCCAACCGTAAGAATAATAATTGTTTTCAGTTATGTTTCTACTTCATTAATGAAATACTTATTACTTATTATATTTCAGCTTTCCATGCCTCAGAAGATTGTCAAGAGACATGAATGATCATGAAATAAATTTTTAAAATGGCGAATATCACTGATGTATGAAGATAGGCCCATTTGTAACACCACGTTTCGCAAACATATTAAAAAAAAAAAAAAAAAAAAAAAAAAAAAAAAAAAAAAAAAAAAAAAAAAAAAAAAAAAAAAACCCCTCATGCAGATTTCACAGGAAACTTGAACTAAGATTGGGGCAACGTATAGGGATGATTTCATCAAAATGAGATCACAGAAAAAAGATACATCGTAATCTTAAGTGTTTTCAGTAACTATCTTCATCTAATCTCATAACTATTTCAAGGATTTACATGTTGCAACTTCGTTTCATAAAAGTGAGATCACGTAAAAATATTTAGATGTAAGCTATGCTTGACGTATGGCGGGCATAGTAAAGCAAACAAGCGATAGAGGCGCGGTAGTACACCAAATAAGTAATAGACGTCATTATTGTGAAATAAGTATGGGGTAGTACAGCAAGTCTGTGATAGAATTAAGCAATCTTATCTCTGCGAATAGTAACAAAAATTGAACATAGTGTGACGGATTGGATTTGTATATTAAATACTTGTCGACATTTCTTTGCTTCTTTCGGCGTGTTTCATTTTGCATCAATAACTTTATGAAGATACATAGTTTCGCAGGATGACGTTTACTTACATTTGACATCTTTATAAAGATACATCGTTTCGGCCTATGACTTTTACTTACATTTAACATCTTGGGTAGGACAACTGAATCTATTGACAGAGCGATCCAACAAGGACTTTTACTGACTGAGGTCTGGAACCCTAAAAACCCATGATACACACATGCCGTTTTTTTAACAACCGTTGCAAAGCACGGGGATATATAAGTTGGTATACATATAAATTGTGGTGTTTGTGCCTATATTTCACTCTGCAACCAAAACTACACATCGCAAACGAATAGTGTTTGTATGTGGTAGTAGGTATTAGTCTCCCATTCTGTGCTATGTTGGTAGAAAGTTGATAAAGATAAGTAGGTGGAAGATATGGGAGTTGAAAGATACCGACTTACATAAAATTCTACGTTGGGGTGTTAATATTTTGCCCTTCAGCAAAAACTACACAATAGAGACGAACGATCTCTGTATTGTTGTAGTACAAAGTCTCCCGTTGTACACCACAGCAGTTCCATGTCGATAGCTATAGAAGCGTGGAAGATATAGTGGTTGGAAGTCGTCAGCTTATATAGAATTCGGACTGAAGACCAGCGATGACTTTTGACACTATAATAGCAAAGAGGTTATATACAGCTAAACATGCACATTCTTCAGTTTTTCTGCAACAAGCGTACAAATAAAGAAAAATAAGTGCATACTGCAGTTTGAAAAGTAAAACTGCCAAGAAAGATGCCAAAGCGTAATTAAAAAATTTCGCGTTATCGATCCGTCTCTAGTAAATGGGCTTAGTGGTGTGCCGGCAGCGTCCCTAAGCCGCGGTGGAGTAGCCGAGTGGTCTAAGGCGTCTCGCTGAGGAGCGCGCGGTTGCTCGCCGTGGAGGTTCGAGTCCTCCCTGGGGCATGGGTGTGTGTGTTTGTCCTTAGGTTAGTTTACCAAGGTTTAAGTACTTTGTAAGCTACGGACTGATGACCACGCAGTTTGGTCCGATAGATTCTAAAAAAAGCGTCCCTACCCCAAGAGGCTACCCCAACCAAGCGGGAAGTTCAATTGTGCGTGCTGCCCACGGCAACAGACTGTGCCACAAGCACGCCCGGACCATAAATAGTTTTCTCGAGTATCTTTACAAAACTTGGCTATTTATAACGGTGTACAGTAGACGGGGTAGGTGTGGGGTTTGACGGTAGAATGCAGAAATCCCGTGAGGGAAGATAGCTCGCTGGATAGTGGCCTGCTATTACTTACAACGCCTGCGACTGGAAAAGCGAACTCAGAAATTGGATATTTTGTTACATTACGTCTACATAATACGAATATTATCAACTGTTCCATCGGCTGCAGATATTTGAACTTCCGTTTGTAGAACGACTGTACATATTGTGATACAATTTCGGAGGTACACTCAACTATATGCGTATATACTGTCTGTAAAATTTCCCGCGGCTACAAATTCTAGTGTAGAAATTAAAAATTGTAACGTCATCCTGAATGCCGTTGTTTTCCTCCATAAACAGCGAAAAATTAGTAAGCGAGAAACTTTTTTTCTTTCATCATTTTACTATGGTTGCCAGCGAGAAAAAGTTTAATAAAGGTTTGAAATTATGTTTAAAGTTTGTCGCTAAGTACTGTCATTCTCATACAGTGTATTTCGAAACTGTCGCCGCAATATATGGCATTTTTTGCGATTTCTATTGGTTATGACGTAATATCTTTTGAACCATGTGCCGTGTGTGATTTTTAACCATTCAGCAATTGTTACCTCACGGTAAGGAATGTATGCACCAAATTTGGTTGAAATCGGTCCAATTGTTTAGGAGAAAATGAGCAGCATTGTCGCAAAATGCAGCAGTTTTTCGCGCATCTCATTGTTTATGACGTCATATCTCGTGAACTATACATCGTATGTGATTCTTACACATACGGCGACCGTCCTCATGGATTGAAGCTTACGTGCACAAAATTTCATAAAGATTGGAACAAAACTGTAGATTTGTATGCAACACGTACAAATATACGGACACTCTGCTTTATATATTAGATACACGTTTCGGCAGATTATACTGCCATCATCGGATCTGTCTTAACATCTTACTCTTGACATAAAATTTTCCGACAACTATTATCGGTATCTCATAATGAAAATAAAATGTTTCCCACATCTTGCCACTATACTGATGACGCATTAATTACGTCAAAATATGTTATCTTAATAAGTAAAAAAAGAGTAGTGATATTGGTTGCTGTTCAGTCTAATAAATCTACACATCAGATCACCACGATATCAAACTTCTACTTTCACGATTGAGATTCGTCAATCAGTTTATTTTATCATACACTCTTGTTTAATTCTGAGCCTGTCTGTATATACAAATACTTTTTCTTATTGTTCCGACAAACTTCTTTAGTTGCTTAGGGATTTATCATACCGTATTTGACGCTTTCATGATCTATATATTCTTTGTTTCGAAAAAAACCTTAAAGTTTCCCTTTTTCAGCCGCTGTGATATACTGGATTAATCGCTGTTATGACACACTCATTTACCTACTTGGGACTGACATATTGACCATAGGCCGTAATGCCTCTGATATGTTCATGACTAGTTACATATTATATAACAGTAAATTTATCATCAGTTTGCAGAGCGAGGTAGCGCTCGTACCTCTATCCTCCTCTTGTTACAGCTTACACACTACACGCTTGCCGCTTCGCTTCATTACTCAGTCAGTAATACTAAAAGAAGAAGAAGGAAAAACCCAATGAAATATGTCCTAGTATTTTTTTCTTGAAAATATAAATATTCAGAGTTAATCTGCATCAGTTCATCATTGAAAAATATGAACTCATGTCTATCTTCTTAGGGGGAAAAAATATCTCGACTCCAGTAGGTCGTAGAGAAACCTTTTTTTAATTAATTAACAATGTTAGCAATTACTTTTATTAAAGGTTATTTCCATAACTTAATATTTAAATAGATGTTTAGAAACACCATCTCAACAAAGTGCAAAATTTTTTCGAACTCTATTTTTGATTCTTACAAATGTTTAAATGTTTGTAGATCTTATGGGACTTAACTACGGGGTCATCAGTCCCTAAACTTACAAACTACTTATGAACTACTTAGGAACTAGGACGGCACAAATATCCATGCCCGAGGGGGGATTCGAACCCTCGACCGTAGTGGCTGTGCAGACCGTGACTGAAGCGCCTCAGTCCCCTCGGCCACCGCGGCCGGCTGATTCTTACAACTAACAAATTATTAAAACTGATCTGATAGATGGCAGTAAGTTTAAAACCGTAAGTTGAACGCCATGCACTGAGAAGTTCTCCCCAATTTTCTAGAGCACGTTTCTCAACAAGAAATTGATTTATCTAGAAAGATAATGACGTTTTTAAAAATTTCCAAACGAGCACTTGTTTGACTTACCACGAAAAGTGTGGGAATGTGAATATTAACTAATTACAGAGAACCGGGCTTCTAACGATGTTCAACGAATTTTTCGTTATCTCTCGGAACGTAACAAAGCAATCGATAATTATGAAAAAGCAGTCGCTAGATCTTTTTAAGCCCAACAAGGTTCTTATATAATATTTTTAATAGGGATTATGGCTTTTAACTTTCGCGAAGTTACTGACCAAATTTAAAAAAAAGTGCTGTCATAATATTACCATTAAAAAGTACAGTGTTATATTAAAAGTTTAACAAAGTGAGACAAGTATTGTAGCTAGAAACTACGTGTTTCTCTTAAGGCTGAAACGAGGGTGGCAATTTTATTGCTTTTTCCGGGTTCTCCTATATTATAACTTTTTTTTTTATTTTTTATTTATTTATTTATTTATTTATTTATTTTATTTTATTTTTTTTTTTTTTTTTTTTTTGCCAGTTACTTCCCGAAATTTTATTTCCAGTTCAAAATTTCTGACCGACAAATTTCGAAAAATTTTCTTATAATCGATCATTTGTCATTTTCACATGTCTCGACGTCTCAAATCTATTGGACTGGGTTCCTACCGCCTCATGGGTAGGTTGCCATTGACCAGAAAACCAAAATCGGCGAATGGATTGATGCCGTGTACGGGAGCCATGGACAAATTGTATCGTGGTGAGTCCCACGTGTTCGTGTTTCTCGACGTTAAGGGCAGAGGGCGTGGGAAGCCAATGCTAGCGAAAGACACACAGCCGTAACCCCTGGCAGCATGGTGTGGTGAGACCAAGGCCACACAATTCCGTAAGCGGCCGCCTGCGAACAGCGGGAAAATTGAAGAGCGCCTGGGTGGTCATTATGGTGGTAAACTTCCTCGCGCACTTCAAATATGCGTAAGACTCATTTGATTAGCGCGTGTATTCATTCGAGAGAAGGGTTGTACTCTCGTTGTTGTTGTTGTTGTTGTTTTTTTTTTTTTTTTTTTTTTTAAGATCTCTTCATTTGTTGTCGGACCCGTTCTTGCAGGATCTTTTTCCAGCCATAGCGGAGATTTGATGTTTTGCCTGATTCCCGATATTCACGGTGCACTAGTGATATGGTCGTACAAGAAACTCCCCATCTCATCACTACCTCGGAAATGCTGTGTTCTGTCTCTCGTGCGCCCACTACAACACCATAATCAAACTCAAATCGTGATAACCTACCATTTTAATAGCAGTAACCGATATGACGCCTGTCCAGAACCGAGCGAGGTGGTGCAGTGGTAACGCACTGGACTCGCATTCGGGAGGATGGTGGTTCAAATCCACCTCCGACCATCCAGATTTAGGTTTTCCGTGATTTTCCTGCATCACTCCAGGCAAATGCCGGGATGGTTCCTTTCAAAAGAGCACGGCCGATTTCCTTCCCCATCCTTACCCAAAACTCCGAGCGTGTGCTCCGTCTCTAATGACCAAGCTTCCTTCCTTCCTTCGTAATGAAAATGGCCTGCCCAAAAACCTGTTGTCTTATATAAGCGTTGCCGACCGCTGAGCTGTGTTCTGAATGTTAACATATCTCTATGTTTCAATACGCCTGGATGTATTAGTTTCTTTGACTCTTCAGTACATGACTTCATGAACACTAAGATGCGAGAAAACCTAGCTTTTGTCCCATATACATGCAGTGTTTGATAACGAGAGGGCACTTAGTGACGTATAACTAGCTTTGAACAGGGGTTAAATATTAAAGTCGCGCCACAGCTTCCTAACAACGGCAACAGGCTTGACATACTACCCAGAAACTTGTCGCATCAGAAAATGGGAAGCAGAAATGCCTGAACTACTATTAGCACTGAAAGAAGTGCGAGTCGCTGGGTAAGATATTCCATACACTCTTTGAAAAACATTAAACGGGCTAAGGGTGGGCCTAACGAGATGTAGAGCTAACTTTCAGAAGTGTGGAACGCTTGACGCTGGTGTGGATGCCTCTTGTGAGTGCGGTACATTTCAGTGCCCTAAGGTTGGCGAAACGTGCTCCCAGGCAGATCTAATACTGGCCAATGATAAGGCAATAACTGTCGCTGATTATTGGAAATTTGCTGTTTCACGAGGACACGGAAAGTAAAGTAAGAAAGTAACAGAATTTCAAACCTTTTCTAAAAATTTTTCTCGTTTACATAATTAAAGTTGAATACTTAGCCTATTAATTCATTTCTACAAATGGAAATTACATTCAGTTTTTACTAGTCGTTTAAAGGACCGAGTGTTTACTGATATCTCATCAAAGATGATCACATTATCAGCGGAGATTTTACACAGATAGTATCAATGTTTGTAGAAGGATCACTTTCGAGTTAATAATTACGGGTAATATGAGTAATGTTGTCTACGTAATTAAACCGATAGTGTTACTCCATCTGGTAATGAGCGCTGCAAATTCAAGCCGTTCTTTGTGTAACAAAATGGATTTCTTAAGGAATGAGAATTTTCATGTACTACGTGACCAATGGCTTGTTGTTAATTATATTATTATCATTGTTTAAAGGTTCGTTATCTGTAAGTTTTTGTTTTAATGATTGTTTCAACTTCTGAATGTTACGTTAAATACTAGGCCATCAATAAAAGAATTAGAGATATAAACAAAGCCGAGATAATTTTTACCACCACTTTGAGCTATGTAGCGATTTTTTCTCCCTTTTCGTTGTCGAAACTACACAGATATCTCTTGAAAATTAAGTGAATATTGTAGAAGAATAATAAATAAAATAGTAATTAATATTCAAACACTTTCATTATTATGGATGTAGCTATTTAAAAATATGGGACAGCGTATAAAAATAGTACAATCTACAACTGCTGTTTAATTAATTCACATTCACAATCACATAAATTTTTATTTACTTGGAATGTAATAAATAAAATAATCAGTCCTTTCGGCAGAACTATAAAAATTTGCTTAGTTGTTCAATTATTAATCTAGAACAGAAAACATGCTACTACTAACGACATGATCATGAAGGTGATGCAGATGAGAGGTGTATTATGATTCTCGATCTTGATGTTCTGACCACAATGGTCATTTTAAGGTTCTATTTCTAGGAATATTATTTGCAATACGGTCACGCTTCTATAAATATGCCTATACTGAATTCTGTCTGATGGAATCCTTGTTGAACTAGTGTCGTTATTTGACAGAATGCTAGATGTTGAAAAAAAACTGACATTTTCGTTTCGTCCAACTATAAATGTTTTATATTGTTAATAGTTCCGAAACATCGGTGTCCGCGCGAGAACATCAAGTATTCTTACGGCGTAAAATTACGCACTTTTTCGATCATATTTTAATACACTATCTATATTTATTTTTATTCATATTTTTACCAAATAATAAAATAACTAACGATTATAAGAGGGAAAATTATTATTGTGGTTAAAGCACCAGATATACCGAGTTGAACGTCCGCCATTTTGATTTCCAATCCGACGACAGTGTCGTATGTTTTGTGTGGTGTAGCGAAGTGAATCAGCGAATATTTTCTGATTTTATTATTTCACAGTGGTTGGTTGTGCAGTTCCAGACTGCTCACATAATAGCAGACACGGTCGCTGTAAATTTTATCAGTTTCCTTCAAACACAAATCGACCTAAAAGGTGGCTAGTAAATAGCAGACACCAAGAATGGACGCCAAAATCGAGCAACTATCTGTGTAACCTTAAGAAGAAAACAGTGTTTTTTTCGCTGATTCACTTCGCTACACCACACAGAACATACGACACTGTCGTCGGATTGGAAATCAAAATGGCGGACGTTCAACTCGGTATATCTGGTGCTTTAACCACAATAATAATTTTCCCTCTTATAATCGTTAGTTATTTTATTATTTGGTAAAAATATGAATAAAAATAAATATAGATAGTGTATTAAAATATGATCGAAAAAGAGCGTAATTTTACGCCGTAAGAATACTTGATGTTCTCGCGCGGACACCGATGTTTCGGAACTATTAACAATATAAAACATTTATAGTTGGACGAAACGAAAATGTCAGTTTTTTTTTTCAACATCTAGCAATCTGTCAAATAACGACACTAGTTCAACAAGGATTCCATCAGACAGAATTCAGTATAGGCATATTTATAGAAGCGTGACTGTATTGCAAATAATATTCCTAAAATAGAACCTTAAAATGACCATTGTGGTCAGAACATCAAGATCGAAAATCATAATACACCTCTCATCTGCATCACCTTCATGATCATGTCGTTAGTAGTAGCATGTTTTCTGTTCTAGATTAATAATTGAACAACTAAGCAAATTTTTATAGTTCTGCCGAAAGGACTGATTATTTTATTTATTACATTCCTTGAAAGCGAGCCACAGGAAGTTTCAACCTTGCAAGAGTCACGTACAAATTTAAACGTTACACCACAATCAGAGCACTGTATAGTACAAGCACAACAATCCGCTATTTTGAATCCCACGTTGAAGGCGCGCATTTAAAGACGACAAAACACATACACTTCTTAACATGCTCTTAAGGCCATTAAATATACTTCCCTAACGCAAAAAATATTACAGCATAGTTAATTTGCTTACATTTTACTGTAAGAGGCAAGCAACTTAAAGTTGAAACTTTCATTCTGGAAACATCCCTTAGGGTGTGGCTAAGCCATGTCTCCACCATATCCGTTCTTCCAGGAGTGCTAGTCTTGCATGGTTCGCAGGAGAGCTTCTGTGAAGTTTGGAAAGTAGGAGGCGAGGTACTGGCGGAAGTAAAGTTGTGAGGCGGCATCGTGGGTCGTGTCGGGATAGCACAGTCGGTAGTGCGCTTGCCCGCGAAAGGCAAAGGTACCAGGTTCGAGTCCCGGTTCCGGCACACAATTTTAATCTGCCAGGAAGTTTCATATCAACTTAAAGTTAGTGATTACATAGGTATTTAGAGATGTGGTACATTCACATTGCAAAGTAAGGCACATAATGCCGTTCTAAAGATTTAACACATACGGTTAAAATACAATTATCGTAATTTCTGGTTTATAAATGGTATGTCCACATACGTTTACGGTAAATAAGAGTTGCATTCGAAAACAATTATGGAATAATGTTAAATTGCGATATTGAACTTCCCGTTTTCCCTCCCTCTAATGCCTCACATATTTTACACACACCATATTTCAGAGAAGATTTTCGGTCAAAATGTGTTTAATAACTTTGAACGTCTGGTTTCGTTATATAACGACTGAATAACGTCTCTCTAGTACCGTGCACTTTGAAATAAATGTTGCATGCTAAGTTTTGAATTTAATGCCTTTCATGTACGACGTATTTTCCTGTTAGCATTTTTTTTTTTTTTTTTTTTTTTTTTTTTTTTTTTTTTTTTTTCCAGACATACTGTTCTCAGATTGTCTTAGGCCTAAATATTCCCGTGTTGAGAAGCACATTTAAATTAAACACTGAACTAATGCAAAATTAAACTATTGCTTACATATATAGACCTATATTTTCAATATTACCTGTCTGTGGCCATAACTATTTCTAATAGGAATGGAAAAAAACATTGTTTTCTTCTTAAGGTTACACAGATAGTTGCTCGATTTTGGCGTCCATTCTTGGTGTCTGCTATTTACTAGCCACCTTTTAGGTCGATTTGTGTTTGAAGGAAACTGATAAAATTTACAGTGACCGTGTCTGCTATTATGTGAGCAGTCTGGAACTGCACAACCAACCACTGTTGGATCACAGCGCATAGCGGCCCGCCTCCGTCTCTTGGAGGCATCAGTTGCACGGCGTGACGGCTGTCAACAGCGAGTGTGTCTGACTCGTCTCAAACGTGACGGGACTAGTCAGCGACGCTGGTAGCCGCCTCTGAGGATCGAGTTCCACTTGTCTCACGCCTCTCTACCCGCAGTGTCAGTTTCTTAGAGAAGTTGCAGCTGACAGCGTATTAACTCATCTCTTTAGCACTGTGACGTCAAAGGGATCAGCCTCTATAAAATAACACCTTCTTTACGTGCAACAACTTCGTCATTTCAGTTATCCTCTGTAACCACTTGAGACTCTGACATTCCTCTATCTGACGAGTTCCTACTTAACTTCATCTACCCCAGCCGCTTTTTGCACTGAATCCACTTCCTCAAATGTGATCCTGTTTCCATCATCATTACTGTCCCATTCTGTCTCAAAATTTGACGCACAACTAAACGTTTCACCTACATTGAGCAATTCTTCAAAATATTTCCTTTAACTGCCGAAGGCATCCACAGGATTCACTAGCAGCTTTCCAGGCCTGTCCAAAACACCTGTTATTCCTTCTTCAATTCGTTTCGAAGATGACTAATTACTTTCCAGAATGGTGTTCCCGCAGCTTAGCCCATGGTTTCTACCTTATTTTCAAAACCTTTCTATGATTTCTGCTTGGATGCTGCAATTATCCGTTTTGGTTTGTTTCTTTCTTCAACATAACATTCCATGTCTGCCAGATTTTTAGTATTGAGCCAGTTTTTAAATGCCTTCTTTTTCTTTTTACAGGCTGCCTTGACTGAGTCATTCCACCAAGCTGTCTACTTACGAAAATTTGTAAACGATTTTACCGCAATTTGACAGTATAAGTATCTTTATTCTTTTGATGCATTACCCATATTTCGGCTTTAGAGCCGTTTTCAGGCGCAAATTCCGTCAAAACACGTTTTACATACAGGTTTCCAAGTCGTCATTATCAGAAACTAGTTGAAAACTCGGCGATGCCCTGGTATGTATTTATTTATTCAACCATTGAGTTAATGCTTCTCCTATCCCTTCTCTGTCTATCAACTTTTTTTTTATAATAAAATATTTATCAGAGAATATATAAGAAATAATGCTGTCTTACATAATATACAAAAAATTAAGTACAGTATGCAAACAAAAAAAGATAGTAATCAAAATACAAATGATATGCAACATTCATACATTCATGTCATTCACAACTCTATTATTAACAACATTTCTTGTGACTTGTACAGGATCTAATATGAATAATTTCTTAGGTGAGCCCACCCCTAAGCGCTTGACATAAAGCTGTCCGTGTGAGAAACCTGTACATGTCAAATCGACTTCACTGTATTGATAGATTGCCCTGTGATTTATTAATCGTAATAGGAAAAGCAAATCTCACTGGAAAATGCAGTCTCTTGAAGTTAAAAGCTATTTCTGCCGAAAATAATGGGCATTCTTTGGATGTACACTGTTTCATTCTCTTCCTTTCCTTGTAGCTAGAAGTCTACGGCTTTCACTTGCAGGCGTTAGCGCTCCACAGTTCAAAGTTGGTTCAAAGTTGTCAAGACCAGTCAGCTTTCAGGAATTTCCATAAGCTGACTGGAATACAGAAGTCTTTTACTTGTAAATATGTAATTGTATTAAAACGTGGTGCATGATGTAACAGGTTTTTACCCAACACAGTATATATTATCTCATATTTATTTAATTAGATGTTGTAAAATTGTATGATTTGCCGTTATATATCCATTTGTATAAGTACAGTATGTCGGTAAAATCCGTTGCGAACAGAGTTAGTTGTAAAGACATAATTGATTAAAAACTGATGCGTGATGGGGCGGTTTTCCATGAACGTTACTGTTTACGGTCACATATTTCAAGAACTACGTGTCGTACTGTGATACAATGTAGAAAGTACATTCAGATTTATGTGTGTATATGTGTATCCTATCTGTAAATTTTCCTGCGACAAAAATTTATACAAGATTTGCACAAGATCTCCATCCTGCCGTCAACAGAATGTGTTCTGTGTCACAAGAGTGGTACCATAATGTACAGTGATCATTTAAAAGTGTGTTCAGAATTGTACAATTGTAATTTAGACTCGACAAAATTGTATTGGCAAGCAAGAATGCGAATGACGTTAAGTCAAGTGCCGGAACATTAAAATAATAATTATTATTATATGGTAGTATTTCGTGACATTTACGTTCCGTTCTTGGATATTGGTATGTCGAAAACAAAACATTAGATCCAACCCTCGGCTTGAACAATGTCAAATATATACATTTTGAAATTATGTTTAAGGTTTGTTGGAAGTCACTAAGTACTGTCATTGTCATATAGTGTATTTATTAAGTCTCGTCGCATTATGTGACAGTTTCCTGCAACCCCTATCGTTTATGACGTTATATACGCTGAAGCATGTGTTGTTTGTGGTTCTTAACCGCACAACAATTGTTACCTCACGGTAAGGAAGATGCGTTCCAAATTTGCTTGAAATCCATCCCGTGGTTTAGGAGGAAATATGTAGCAATGTCGTTGGAAGCAGCTGTTTTTCGCGCATCTCATTGTTTATGACGTCAAATCTCGTTAACTATGTGCAGTGCATGATCCTTACTCTTACGGCGGCCTTCTTCATTGATTCAAGCTTAAGTGTGCAATATTTTATTAAGATTGAAACAAAACTGTAGATTTGTTTGCGACCCGTGTACACAAACATCAAACATATGGACACACTGCTTACATATAAAGATAATTGGAATGCATATGCTGGTTGGTCGGAAATTCCCGTTACAACCTTCTAGGACTTGTAGAGGGTAATGAGTATATAACATTCTGAATAGAAGCCCATGTCCGGAAACGTATCGTTTCCGATCCACGACGGTTTTAATTCAGATGATTATCTCATCCACTCCTACTTTAGGAGTGTAATTAGGCGTGACCAAGTTCAAATCAAATAAATGTTCAAATGTCTGTAAATCTATCAGACCAAACTGCGTGGTCATCAGTCCGTAGCTTACAAACTACTTAAACCTAGGTAAACTAACCTAAGGACAAACACACACACCCATGCCACTGGGAGGACTCGAACCTCCACGTCGAGCAACCACGCGCTCCGCAGCGAGGCGCTTTAGATCGCTCGGCTAACTCCACCGCGGCACGTGACCAAGTACAATTGTTGCAATTAATTTGAAAAGAATACCCAATCGTTCCGTTATGACTCACGCATTTTCATTACAAATTACACTTTATGGTTTACTCTGATCGACAACAACAAGAACCCAGCATCTACGGCACCAGTCGCAATGTACTGATGCATTACAACAGCGGCTCGATGTGGCGGCCACCAACGTCGTTACACACATTTTACCTCCGAAGCATGCTCTAGTACACACTCTCCATCCCACCTGGTGTCTCTTCAGTGTCTTCTGCAGCGGCCAGAACTCGTGCCAGCAGATATTCGTCTGTCTCTATAGGTGTCTCATAAATTATGCTCTTCATACGACCCCACAAGTTCATAGGGGTTAAATCCGGCTGTCGTGGCGGCCACGAGGTTGGACCACCACGGCCTATCCATCGTTATCCAAATCGTCTGTTGAGATGTCTCCGGACAGCCAGTGAAAAGTGAGGTGGTGCACCATCATGCTGGAACCACATTTCCTGTCGGACATTCAATGGCACATCTTCTAAGAACGGGACCCGTGAATTTGGATGGAAGGAGGTATGATCCAATCACATAACTATCCAGAATATCTGCCCACACGTTAATTCCAAACCTGTACTGAAATCCCAGAACATGCGTCGCATGAGGGTATTCATCCGCCCAGACAGGACTATTCCGACCATTCAGAACACACCCCCTTGTGAACCTACATTCATCTGAGAACTCGGCGTGGAAACAGGGGCGCGTCGATGCAGCGATGCAGGAACCATGTGCAGAAGGCGACGCGTTGTGGAAAATCTGCTGGACCTATAGCGTGTATCCTTTGTAAGTGGTACGTATGTAATTATTGCTCATGCAGGACGTCCAAGACTGTACTGTGACTAACAGCCACTGCACGCGCAGTTGTTCGAGAACTCGTTGACGGGCTATCTTCAGTGCGACGCAGTACACCTTCTTCAAATTCGGGAGCGCGGCGTCGCCGTGGAGCATCACAGTCCTGCCTCCTCGCGGTGAAGGTACCCGTTTCTCGCAGTCATTGTGTAATTTGGGCAAACAGTTTGTGCGATGCAGTGTTATTGGAAAACGTTCGTGATACAGCCGACTAGAAGCTCACCCCCGTTACCTCCAGCATCGCCATACACAAGAAGCATCTCTGTGTATTCCGCAAACATGTATGGACGATGTTTATCGGTGATGTACAGGTATTGACTCGGTCCCAAATCAAAGCAGACGATAAGTGACATCTGGTGATCGTTTGACGTAGTACAGGTTATCGTGTCTACCCTGTTGCGTACCAGGACAGGAAACCCTGAGACGTTTCTCTGTCCCTAAGATGTAGACGAGGTCTACATCTACATGGGATGCTCTGCAAATCACATTTAAGTGCCTGGCAGAGGATTCATCGAACCACAGTTATGCTATTTATCTCCCATTCCATTCTCGAACAGCACGCGGGAAGAAAGAACACCTGAATCTCTCCGTACGATATCTGATTTCTCGTATTTTATGCTGATGATCTTTTCTACCAATGTAAGTTGGAGTCAACAATATATTTTCGCATTCGGAGGAGAATGTTGGTGTTTGTAGTTTCGTAAGTAGCCCACGCCGAAGCGATAAACGCCGTTGTTGTAATGATTCCCATCCCACATCCTGTATCACTTCCGTAACGATGTCTCCCCTGTATCGTGACAGTACAAAACGAGCTGCCCTTCTTTGGACTCTTTCGATGTACTCCGTCAAACACACATGATAAGGATCCCACACTGGGCAGCAATACTCCAAAAAAGGACGGACAAGCGTAGTGTATGTATCTCTTTAGTAGTTCTGTTGCATCTTTTAAGGGTTGCCAATAAAACGCAGTCTCTGGTTTGCCTTTCCCACTACATTATCTACCTGTTCTTTCCAGTTTAGGTCTGAAGTAATAGTAATTCCTATGTATTTTGTAGACATTACGGTCTTCACTTTTGATTGATTTACCTTGTAAACAAAGCTTAACGGATTTCTTTCGTACTCATTTGGACGACTTCACACTTCTCATCATTTATAGTCAATTTTACACCATAGTCATATCTTATTCAGTTCGTTCTGCAGTTGGTTTTGATCTTCAGATGATTTTACTAGACGGTAAATGACGGGGTCATCTGCAAACAACCTATGAGAGCTACTTAGATTTTCCCTTAAATCGTTTATGTAAACAAGGAACAGTAGAGGACCAATAACACTACCCTGTGGTACGCCCGATATAACCTCTTCTTTAGTCGATGCCTTACCATCGATTACAACGAACTGTGTCCTCTGACCGGAAATTCCCTATCCAGTCGCAAATTTGAGGCGATATACCATAACCAGGCATCTGAATTGAAACTGTCGTAGAACGGAAACGATACGTTTCAGGATATGGGTTCCTATTCAAAATGTTATGTACTCATTACCCTGTACAAGTCCTAGAAGTGTGTAACGGGAATTTCCAACCACCCTTTAAGCATTCATGTAAGGCATATTTGGAAAACAAACCATTCTCACAGTGTAATGTGAACATATTGATACTGAAAGGATCTCTGATCTTGCACTCCTCGGAGTGGAGAATGAAAAGAATAAGTTTTTTTTTCTTTTTTTTTTTTTTTTTTTTTTTTTTTTTTTTTTTTTTTTTGCTGTAGTCTAGTAAACTGGTGTGTAGTGCTGTCGAAAGTGGAATGTTTCTCGGTATCTTCTAAATAATGCCGGCCACAGAGACTATGCCGTCTGAAGCAGATGCAGTGGCGCTCTCTTCTTGATTAAGCTAGCGGCGACGACAGCGCCCCTGTCAGTAATCGCTAGCGCCAGCAGGCACGGGACGTGGACGCCGGCAGTATACGGGGGACAGCGCGCCGAGAGGGAGTCGTAAAGGCGGCCCCAGGTGGCAGTCCGGTCGCGGGTCTCACTGCCAGCTGCCACCGCCTATCGCAGCACACTAAATCTCCACCCAGCCAATATTCGCCCCGCCCCTTCACTGTTTTACCCAGTCCATTGTTCCAGTTACGAGCGCTCTCGATTCCCAACCACTCACGTTCTCAAAATGTGACGCTCGGGATCTGCACATTTATCATCGATAAAGACTCCCACAACAACCGCTATTGCGCTGTACAACGATATTAGAGAATGGTCGCTGTTTGCGTTAGCGAATGATAATTGGGAAATTGAAATCGATGTCGCTGTGGGTAAGTTTCGCATTTGGAAGGAATGAGGATCAGACATCTATTCTGATTTCTATCTCGGAAATTCATTTCGGGATTGGACTTCACAGGATAGTGGTATACCTCAAGGTGATGTTGATGAGTAGGAGAAACAATCCCGTAATGTTCGACTTCAGCATTATTAGTGCGCTGATTGACAGAGCCGCGTCAATTAAATACCCATACGTAACGCTGCACAGCGATATGATGTGGAACGAGCGTATAAGGAGAATCGTAGGAAAGCAAATGATCGACTTTGCTTTATTGGGAGAATTTGTGGAACGTGTGATTTGTCTGTAAAGTAGATCGCATGTAAAGTGCTATTGCGGCCCCGTCTTGAGTATTGCTGAAGTGTTAGGGATCCCCTTCAGATCCGTTTAAAAGAGGACGTAGAGGCAGTTCAGAGGCGGACGGCGAGGTTTGTAACTGGTAGATTCGATCAATGCACGAAATGTTTCGGGAACTCAACTGGCAGTGGACGATCTTTTCGACAAGCTCTATTGATGAAATTTAGAGGGCCGCAATTTGAATGCAGAACGATTCTACTGCCGCCAACCTACATTTCGCGTAAAGACCACGAGGATAGGGTTAGAGAGATTAGGAGTCGCATGGATACATAGAAGTATTCGTTTTTCCCTCGTTCTATATGGGAGTGGAACAGGAAAGCAAGTAACTAGTAGTGGTACTATCCTCCGCTATGCACCTTTGGTTGGATTCCGGAATATGTATGTTATTTTGTGAATAATGAAATGCCAAAATCGCGCTATTTCGCCTTTTTCGCGATTTTGGCATTTCATTATTCACAAAATACATTTATAAGATCGCTCCCTGCCATGAGCAAATTATATGTGTATAGAATGAAGGCTTTCAGGGCAGGTATCGTCATTACTTAATGCTTCCGGGCTTAGATGCCGTGGTCCATACATAAAACTTTCTCTTGACGTTCCGCCGTCGTTTGCGGAAGGCATCCGCGGAGGTAAAGCGGCGTACTTCAACGAGAGCGCCGTATATATGGTCAAAACAGAGGGCGCCGTTGTCAGTCACGTGGTGTCAGCTGTGATGTAGTCTCTGCTATTGACAACCTCATCGATTGAAATTAATCGATTGTCTTGCTGTTGTTGCAGTGTTGACATCCATATCTTATCAAGTTTGAGACCTTCCTCCTCTTTTGTTAAAATTATTTCGACGTTTAAAAATCTCAATGGCCTATCTGTACAAACGCGCATAATAATGCGACGTCTTTGCTACAACGAACGTCTCGTTAAATTTTATTTCGTGGTCACCTTCTTGATACACGTGTCCCGCTACAGCCGATTTATCAGTATGTCCGAGGCGGCAGTTTCTTTTGTGTTCGCCCAGACGAGTGTTGACACTTCTTTTAGTTGTACCTATATAAACAGGTCCACAACTGCAGGGGATTTGATAGACACCTGGTGTAGTCAGGGGATGTCGCTTATATTTTGCAGATCTTAAAAACTCCTTTATTTTCGTGGTTGGTCTGAAAACAGTTTCCACGTCGTTCTTGCTTAAAATTTTTCTAATACGATCAGTGATGCCATCCTGTTACATCTGAACAGTATCTATCCTAGAATTCAATTCACTTTGGAAAAGGAAACCAATGGTCAACTGAACGTTTTAGATGCGACGGTTATCAAACGAGAGGACGGATCATTGGGTCATAAGGTCTACAGGAAAGACATACACACACACACACACACACACACACACACACACACACTGATCGTTATCATCAAACGAATTCTAACCACCACCCTCGACAAAAAAGAGTCGTGATTAAGACATTAGTAGATAGGGCCCACAAAATTTGTGAACCAGCGCACTTAGACGATGAGATTGAACATCTAAGAAGAATGGCTATTCAGACAGGGAGATAGACCGTGCACTACGCCCTAGACTGACAACCAGGACGAACGAGGAACGACAACAATTCAAGGTGACAGTTTTTCTAACATTTATCAGTAAGGTCACTGATCGTATTGGAAAAACTTTAAGCAAGTACGATGTGGAAACTGTTTTCAGACCAACCACGAAAATAAAATAATTTTTAAGATCTGCAAAAGATAAGCGACATCCCCTGGCTACACCAGGTGTCTATCAAATCCCCTGCAGTTGTGGACAACTGGACAACTAAAAGAAGTGTCAACACTCGACTGGGCGAACACAAAAGGAACTGCCGCCTCGGAAATACTGATAAATCGGCTGTAGCGGGACACGTGTATCAAGAAGGTGACCACGAAATAAAATTTAACGAGACGTTCGTTGTAGCAAAGACGTCGCATTATTATGCGCGTTTGTACAGATAGGCCATTGAGATTTTTAAACGTCGAAATAATTTTAACAAAAGAGGAGGAAGGTCTCAAACTTGATAAGATTTGGATGGTATCACTGCAACAACAGCGTGACAGTCGATTAATTTCAATCGAGGAGGTTGGCAACAGCAGAGACCACAGCACAGCCGACACCACGTGACTGACAGCGGCGCCCTCTGTTTTGCCTATATATGCGACGCTTACTTGCGCTCTCGTTGTAGTACGCCGCTTTACCTCCGAGGATGCCTTCCGCAGACGAGGGCGAAACGCCAGGGGAAAGTTTAATGTATGGACCACGGCATCTCATCCCGGAAGCTTTAAGTAATGTATATGTATGTTATGTAGATCAAGAAATCCTAAGGCGCATTATCCAGATAATTCCAAGCAAAAGCTCAAAGTTTTAAGCGCATCACATATGTAAGTAACTAGATTCCATTTTGTGCCATCCCACTACAGAATTATAATGAAATAAAAGATTTTCGCTTGGTAGGCGATGTGAGATGTTTCTTTTATTAAACTTCAAAACATATCGATTTCTTCCCTATGATGGGGCATCATCAGTGCTGTTAAAAACAAGGTACCTTGGTCAGACATTGAAATTAAAATAAAATTACATACACCAAGAATGTTATAAAATAGAATTACATACCAGAATTGCAAGTCATGATGACCTATGTGCTCTGCTTAAAACATTTTTATCAGTCATGTCATAAAAAACATTTAAGAGGTCTTGCCGGTACAAGTCACAAGAATACAATCAGGTAGCCGCTTACGTACACCTGGCGCCCGCTTTGTTTAAAATCGGTTACATTGTAACATTTTTAAAAGAAAATGGGTTAAATCATATTAAAAGCTTCAGAAGATAAAAATGGTGATTCTAGGTGAATTAAAGTTTAACAAATAAGATACACAGATTATGCATTATATCATAAAAATATAAATTACCATTTATCAGCGCCCTCAGGCGGGTAGGTATTAAAACATATCTTTAAAAATTTAAAATTTGTCACCATCAATTGTTAAAATATAAGTTACATTGTATCACGTACAAAATACTATCTGTTTAAAAAATATATATTTTTAATTAAGACTAGCATAAAAGGTAAAGTCGTTACAAAGCACCAATGCATATGTGTGAGTGTGTTAGAGAGAGAGAGAGAGAGAGAGAGAGAGAGAGAGAGAGAGAGAGAGAGAGAGAATACACAGCAGTTCACGCCATCTAGTTTTTCAGAATAATATTATGCTGGCCGTCTTTGCTTAGTACAGTGTGTCTAAATCAAAAATATACAAATGTACATGAAGGTTCAAATATGATTACATTGCGTCTAAACATAGAATATAGAAATATACATGAAGGTTCAAACATGATTACATAGGAGAGAAACAATCAGGATTTATATATATATATATACCATATGCGCTTACATTATCCAGGTGACATTGGTATATGTGGTTCTTATAGGTCACTCAACATAACTACAGCTACTGTGACTTTATATCCGAACTACCACATGAGCACAAGGGACGAACTTGCAATCCAGGACATGGGGAATACACACATTAGTGCTACATGGCGCATACGTCGCTACTTTTTTTTAAAAACATATATTGAAATAAAGCTAATTACAACATGTGGACATTACAGAGTGGCGTTGTTAGAAGCGAACATGAGCTCCATACGAACTAAAGCACGTGAAATAGGACTACTGCTTGTAACAAAAATATTGTTCTCATATGTACTATTTGCCCAGCCGTTCGACTACAGTGTAGACGAGCCCCCCCTCCCTTTTTTTTTCCATACCAGTGTTGATGTAAAAAACTTCCAGAAGTGGGTGCTTTTCATCACTATCTGTTCGTTGAGCAGTGTGCATCCTGGTGTCCTTCCGTTACAGAAAATCTCCATCTCTTCAAGCAGATCGAGATACCTCCCCTTATTTCCTCTGTGCAAAAGTTTCAACTGTGAAGTCAAGTCAGGAGGGGTATGTCCGGAATTAATAAGGTGAGTTGCGAAGTTGGACTTGTCAGCAATATCACGCCTGTCTAACGCCACATGTTCGCGGAATCTGATTTCAAGCTTCCTTCCCAAGACTGCTGCAGCGTGGTTGAGCTGCTCATGGAATACAGACTACTGCATTAAGAGAATTGCAGGGAGAAATTGGATTTACAGTACTAGATTTGGAACATGTAGGAATCATTGACCGAATTTGTGGAATTATAGAGATCCATGCGTTTAAAAGTAATAGATGATCAGGAAAAGTTTCGGAGTCTGATGAAATGTTACGAGAGTTAGTGATGAGATACCATTCGACCATATTGTCGATGACACTGCTTACCTCTTGTACTTCAATGGCATAATATCAAAGGTTACTTCTTGTGTGAAGGCCATAGCGCAGTTTTGCCACATGCCTTGTGTATTGCGGCAGATTAATACATTTTATTTTTTAAAAAAAGTTTCAGTTTAAAAATCACATATTGTCAACCATCAGCTGTTTATTACATTTACAACTTTACCGGTATCGGTTTTGAACCATCATCAGAAAAGCAAATTAAACATACTGATTACGTTGGTACATCTTCTGTCACCATATCCATAAATGGTGATGTGCTTAGAGTGCTTCACGTGTGAGACGTTGCGACACAAGCGGAGGGTGTCCCCCCGTGCCAGCGCGTGTCTGGTATTGAGCTTCGCCGTGGCTGCCAGTTGCTGACGTCACACTTGCGCGCAGCCGCCTCCTCCACAGGTCCATTGTTGAGGCCACGTCCAGGGCGACACCGACACAACGTGCCGCGCCTGCGTCGCAAGTGAGCCGCGGGCACTGAGTGGCGCGTCTCGTTTAGAAAGTCCTCTCATAGAGCGCCGTGTAAGTCTGGCGCAGTCCGCAGTTCGTGGTCTATTGTTTGCCGGTACGAAAGTTCAGCGAGTTCGCTGAATTGGCCATGCATTGTCATAGGAGAACCGAGTGACGTTCTCGGCTTAATTCCTGGCCTGCTAGGAAATATTCTTCACTTGGGGACTTAGTTCATCTGCTCATTTGGTCTCAGCATCATTACGAAGAGTCACTTGATCACATAAAAAGATTTAACATTTTGAGTGCCAGCCATATATGCGAACCGACTTCCCCCAGTGCCAGCCCATTTTCTTAGTCTCCTTCCCCCAGTGCCGGCCATTTTTACAGCATTTCGTCCAGTTGGTACAGATTCAGGAATAATCATTAATATATTTTTCTTGGTCAGGAATAAACCTTATAATTTCCTCTTCAAATACTTGCCCCGTACATTTCCCTGCTTTTTAAACCTTCATCACAACAATCAAAAGAAGAAACGCTGTTTTCGGGTAGGTAAAAATTGTTTTTCCGTATTATAAACTATTTACTAATAAACATGGCAATGTTTATGTGATTACATGCAAATATCATGAATATTAAACATCATAAAACGGCTTTTAGTGCAAATAGTTCTGTTTTGAGTGGTATAGCTGGAAGCAGGGCTGGACACAAAACCCCACTTTGCTTACTGCACACTGGAAGGAAGTATCCTTCCTTCTGGCGACTCCTACTTCTTTCTTGCCACTCTCTGAATACACTCTACAAGTCTTTTGTGCCTTCTTCTTCCCTGGTGGAATGGGTATTCTTTCCAGGAAATGGTGATGACAAGTCTTTGCATACCGCAATAATAAACTGGCTGGTAGAAATGTTTTTCTTTGTCACCTGTGTGTCTCGGCGTCGCTCAAAGGCCTACTGCTTGACATGTTGCGTCTAACGCTCGCCCTGATGTCTTACAGTCAACTGACACAAACCCTTGTTTCGTAAAGTGAACAGTTTTGTGGCGCCTCCTAGTGGCAGAGATGTCTACTACAAGGGTTTGCCTCCCTTCTGATAACTGCCGTAAGCATAATGATGCGCGCGAAAGCTAGAATTCGTTTGAGAACAGCCTTCCGTAATATTACGGGCGCGGCAGTTCTCGCAAAGACACAGAGAACGTAATATTACGGGCGCGGCAATCTTCGAACAAACGACAGCAACGTAATATTACGGGCATTGCACTCTAAGTGTTAAACGACGAAGCCGTAAGACGTCACTTAGAGAACTGAATTTAAATTTAAATCGGTAGCTGCGCTATTTGAGCAAATATATAACTTGAACACTGGCTTCTTGCTATTTCCTTCCTTGTAAGAATCAACTTGTGTTTTCGACAATATATGGGGAGTTGGAACTTAAATAGCGGCAATTGTTTATTCACAACCGATACAAAAGCGTCACATTTTTGCACCTGTTAATGTCCTTCAAAGCAATCACCAGCGTTGAGTAGAACTCGTTGCCAGCAATGTGGAAGGTGTAGTGTTCCGTTAGCAGGGCCTGTTCTGTTGATGGTACGAATGGAGCGGTCTACTGCCTGTCGAATCTCTGGAATAATTCTGAAGCGAATGCCGCATAGTGGTTCCTTGATCTTCGGAATCAAATCAAAGTCACAAGGACTTAAGTCCGGGGAGTATGGCGTATGGTACAGTACGTCCCAGTCCCATCGGCCGAGCAGAGTAGCTTCAGCTTGCGCTGTATGCGCCCGCGCGTTGTCGTGCAAAATGATGGGTCGGTTGCCCAGAAAGTGTTGCCGCTTCTTTCGCTAAGATGGTCGCAGTTGATGCTCCAAGAACAAACAGTAATACTGTGCATGGCGGTCTGCCGTGCAGGAACGTAATGCATTAGGATAACACCATCACAGTCGTACACAAGAATGATCGTAACTTTTGACTTTCGCAGCGACCCATAATGATTGGATTTGCGTTTCAGTTTTGGGTCGTACGATATGACTCGTGTCTTGTCCAGTGTTACTATACGGCATAAGAAAGCCTCTCTTTCATGCTCATAGCACCCCAAGTGCGTCTGAGCAGCGTCGTAACGCGTCCATTTCTGCATTTCTACCAATTCATGCAGAACCCATCGCGATGAAATTTAGACTGCTCGCTCACAAGTGACCGTGTTTCCCTCGATTGTGCGCACGCTGGTGGCGTGGGACGGGCGAGTCCATTTGCTCGGAAGTAAGGTAGGTATGTCAAGAACGTGTGCTATCAGCGACAATAGTAGATTCCATCGTATAATGTCTCCACAGCAGTGTTGCCACTATTTAAATTCCAACCCTCGTAGCTTTATGGTGAAGTTTCCAAACTTAAAGCATTCAATCAGAGACGGGAAGGTAAATACAATACGGCGTAATTTATCGCTAGACCCCCATCTAAGGCCGTTCACCCGTTTCCTTTTAAGTTTTGAAAAAGTTCAAAGTTTGCCTAGGTTAATCGGTCACTAGATGTACACACGACTTTACACTAACTTAAAGTAACGTACATTAAGGAAACCAAAAACACCCAGGCCAGACGGAGGACTCGAACCAACGTCGGGAACGACCGCGCAACCCGCGACATGGCGCCCCAGACCGAACGGCCATTCCCACGCGACCGTAGTTTTTTTTTTTTTTTTTTTACGCAACAGAAGTTCGGCCATTTCTTCGTAATGATGATGAGATGAAATGATCGGAGGTGAGCACTTCCTGATCATCCATAAAATCTACGAGAGCTAGATAGAATTTCCATTGAATTATAAGTTCTCATTCTTTATTTTATTTTATTTTATTTTTTATTTCCATTGCGCCACTACTTCTTTTAAATTTCTGTTTCTGAATAACTTCTTTCTCAATGCAACAAAAATTACGCCATGAATTCTGTTTTATGGACAGTTTTTTTTATTTCCTTTAAGGAATCTAGAGAAGGGGAATTCGAAAGGGAAGATTATAGCTCCATAGTTGACTCTATCTTGCCACAGTTACGCAAAATTACTGCATATTAACGTACTAACACTTCAGGTTGCTCGCCGTAGTGATAGTTCCATTCATCAAACAACAATAAAAAAATTAAATACTCAACTTTTGAGATTTATATTTAAGTTCTCCATAAATGAGATAGGTTGATTTTATTAACTCGGGTGGTGTAGTCAACAGGTTCGGTTTCAGCATTTACACATTATTCACATATTCAACTTATGTAACAACAACGAACTAACAACTTGCCATCAACAGACAGCTACTAACAACTCATTGGCAGGCGCGTCTTGGCCAGTATTTAAGCTTTTACAAACAATCCTAAGTTACATGAATAACTACGGTCATTTAGATTTTTTAAAGTATCAACAAATTATAGTTCATAGAACAATCACATATTGCACATATTTCTTTCTATTTACATATCAACTTTATGAAAAAATTGTAATTGTAATTATAGAAAGTTATGCTAATGATGGTGTTCATTATATCGAACAGTTTATCTAATTACAATGTCTTCATAAATAATTAATGGAGAAATACATCATAAGAATGATTGACTGCTGCATATTGCATTAATAAAACTTTGATCACATTTTCGAAACTTAGAATGCTTTCACAAATGTTTTCATTATTAAGAGCTAATTACTAACAACGTTCCTATAATCGTCATTACAGAAGCTTCTCGAATGGACATAGCAATAAAGTATTGAATTTTCGTTTTAAATGAAGGAAATAACAGTTTTTCATTCTCTTGTTAAATGAAATAACCTGTATAAACTGTTGCGAACCCGTAGTTACAAATACTGTGTACATAATACAAATGCGAAATAAATGTTGTCTTTTAGTCAAGTTCAGAAATACTATGCGTGTTATGAACTGATCATTGATAAAAGAAGTTTTCGCGTACTGCGATAAAGAATGGCCGTTACATTACAATGTGGAAAAAAAATTTGCACATGAATACTTCATGGTATGTAATTCCTTAATTATATAAGTGTTGCTTTCAAATGTTTGTTTAGCTTAAAGGACCTAATTGCGGGGTCATCAGTCCCTAAATTTATAAACTACTTATGAACTACCTTATACTAAAGACGACACAAACAACCATGCCCGAGGGGGGATTCGAATCCCCGACGGCGGACGGCTGCGCACACCGCAACACGGCGCTCCAGCACGCGCGGCTAGTCCGCCGCGGCATGTTGCTTTCCTCTTCCAAGTGTCGTTTACACAGATATACGTTTTAGAAACGTCCAGTAAGAACTTTAACCAGTTTACTACACATGTTATTATAAGAGATTTATGTATTCTAGGGACTAATTATAAAATATTTGATCTGCCGCCTCTAAGGACACAGGTTAGAAAATTGGCAATTGACACTAAATAAAGAAAAGTGTGAAGTAATACACATGAGCACTAAAAGAAATCCGCTGAACTTTAATAGATCAGTCAAACCTTAAAGTCGTAGATTCTACCAAATACCTATGAGTTACAATTACGAACAACTTTGACTGGAGAGAACACATAGAAAATATTGTGGGGAAGGCGAACCAAACGTTACGTTTCATCGGCAGAACGCTTCGAAGATGCACCAGCTCCACCAAAGATACTGCCTACATCACACTTGTGCGTCCTCTCCTGGAGTACTGTTGCCCCTTGTGGGACCCTCACCAGGTGGGACTGGGGACTGACGGAAGACATTTATAAGGTTCAGAGAAGGACAGCTCGTTTTGTCTTATCACGTTACGGGGGGAGGGGCAGCGTCACGGAAATGTTGCACGAATTAGGGTGGAAATCATTAAAAGAAAGACGTTATTCATTGCGGCGTGATCTGTTTGCGAAGTTTCAATCACCGACTTTTAGTTCTGAATGTGAAAAAATTTTGCTAGCACCCACCTACTTAGGGAGACATGACCATCCCAATAAAATAAATCAGATCTAAAACGGAACGATTTAGGTGTACTTTCTTCTCGCGCGCTATTAGAGAATGGAACGGTAGAGAAAAGTTATGCCAGTGGTTAATGAACCCTCTGCCAGGCACTTGAATGTGATTTGCAGAGGATCTATGTAGATGTAGATGAACGTCTGCAAGCCTCGGCGGTTCCCTCCAGTCAACACGAGAGTGCTCCGCCGTGGAGGTGTCACGCCACCGCTACAGACGCTGCATCGCTAATCGATGTCCGGCCCATCTGGCCCATAATGTAGCTTATCGACAATCGATGCGTGCGACACGACGCCACTTGCCTGCAGTACTTATCGTTAATTCACGGCTCACGCCCCTGATAACACCCTCAGCCATTTCCCGGCATGAGATATCCGCGCAGCCAAAGTGTCGCGCGCTTCTATGGTTCGGTGACATTAGTGGAGGTAAATTCTCCTGAGGACTCATCACCTAGGAGGATCTTTCAAAATAAACAACCTGTCACCTGATGTAACGAGTTTGCTTATGCGGCCAACTACCGCAGCAATTACCGAATTATTTGTTTTCTTGCTGCAATCCTTTTATTTTCTCTATACGCGTTACGATGTCTACTTTAGGACATATATGGATTCCATATCTGCAAATTACATTTTATGCTTACATATGTAGCCTCAACAGATTATAATGAGTTCTATTTGTTTTCATCTAAGTACATATAGTCTCGCTATTTTCATCTTTGGTGTTCTTTCCACCTGGTCACCTTTTGAATTCATACAACTTCGCTACAGTTTGTGTACTTACTTCTTTATTTTCTCACTTTTTCAATATTTACTGATTCACAGACTTGAAGCTGTATCACATTTCGAAATTAGTTTGTTTACACGTGTTGCCAAATTAACTGAGTATGTGTCTGAGGCGTGTGTGTTTTGTGTTCGAAAAAAGATGGTGTATTTCTTTTCCTTTTTTTCTTTTCTCGTGTGTGTGTGTGTGTGTGTGTGTGTGGAACGGCAGAGGGTTCATGCGAAAGTGAAGGGAGTAGGTATTTTTCTATTTCATCTATTGAAGTGAAAAAAAAGTTATAAAAGGAAAGAAGTACACAAATTCTGGCAAGTTGTGTGAATTTAACCGGTGACAATGTGCGCAGAACACCAAAGATGAAAATCGCAAATTCAGCCCGAATTTGATTTAAGCTAACGACTTTCAACCTCTATATGTCCACCCTTTTATAGCTATCGACTCGGAACTACTATTGTATACAACGGGAGACTTTGTACTACAAAAACACTAGGAGATCGTTCGTCTCCATTGTGAAGTTTTTGCAGAAGAGCAAAATATTGACATCCACACGTAGAATTTTATATAAGACGGTAACTTTCAACTCCCCTTATCCTCGACTACCAAAGTGCACAACGGGAGACTGATACCTACTACGACATATAAACACTATTCGTTTGCGATCGCCGGCCGCGGTGGCCGAGGAGACTAAGGCGCTCCAGTCACGGTCTGCACGGCCACTACGGTCGGGGGTTCGAATCCCCCCTTGGGCATGGATATTTGTGCCATCCTAGTTCGTAAGTAGTTCATAAGTAGTTTGTAAGTTTAGGGACTGATAAACCCGTAGTTAAGTCCCATAGACTATACAAACATTTGAACATTTTTTTCGTTTGTGATCTGTAGTTTTGGCTGCAGAGTGAAACAATTATAGGCTTAAACACATCAATTTTATATATATTAAGATATAGATGTCATAAATATGGAATTATTTCGAAACCCTTAAATTTGTGGTTGTTTCAGGATGAAAAATTATTATCATGTACAAGTGACGCAGCAGAAAAGTTTATCATCTTGTAACCTTGATCTTCGGATCCTTAACTGGAGAAACCGAGATCAATTTTTGTTGCCTTTGCTCCTACATTAGGACTTTTCGATTGTTGTTCGAAGCTTTCATTTGATACAGAAATTAATAGTAATAACAAGCGGAACATTATTTCAGAATCTAGAATTTTGAGTGGTTTTAACAATCAGGTTAAACTGTCGGCGAATAAACCAATATAAGCAAACAAGCGGTCCTTTCACCAATAACAGTACTTTCTACACCAATGCTTTGTAACACGTTGTTGTCCATTTATTTACAGGCAATCTGTATCGTTATGTACATAATTGCGTCACTTTCTTCATAAAAGAAAGTGCTTCGCTAATTTATTACCAAATTATATCAGAAACCCATAGAATTTTAATCATGGTATTGAATTAGTCTAGAAATTTATTCTTAGACATAAGCAAAGAAATTAAAATGAAGGAAAGGCATTGAAATCAAATTTGTGCTTCGGCCGGATGCATGATGAGTCAATTCATTATTATTTGTTTTATAGAGCTTATGGGACTTAACTACAGGGTCATCAGTCCCTAAACTTACAAACTACTTAAGAACTAACTACAACTAAGGACGGCATGCCCGAGGGGGGATTCGAACCCCCGACCGTAGTGGCCGTGCAGACCGTCACTGGAGTGCCTCAGTCCCCTCGGCTACCGCGGCCGGCAGCCCATGCATTGGATTGGCGTTTCAGTTTTGGCTCGTACTTGGCCCATGTCTCATCCAGTGTTACGGCGTAAGAAATCCTCTCCTTCGCGCTCTTTACACTCCAAGTGCGTCTGATTTCGATAAATTATTGCGGAACCCAACGTGATACAAATTTTCACATGCCCAGGCGTGCCTTCAGGATGCGAAGCACGGTCGAATGTGCTAACCCGTTGAATCTAAATTGGAGGGGAGTGTGTGGAGTAAAAATCGCAGAGGGAGACCGAGATTCAAGTGGATGTAGGGTGCCGTTCTTATGAGGAGATGAAGAAGCTTGCTCAGAATAGAGTAGGGTGGAGAGCTATAACGAACCAGTCTTCGGAATGAAGCCCAGAACAACAACAGGTACAGAAGAGAGAATTTCTAAAAACTGCGGCAGGTAATGGAGCGTACGCTTCAGTTTAGAGCGGCACTTCCCCTCCAGCGCTGATCACTTCCCTCACTGCTCCGGCCGCTACCCCCACCACTACCACTATTCCCACACTTGTCCAGCCGTTTGCGCATCTATTGGCCAATTTATCCTGTGCGCACTCTACTTGCATCGTGTAGAGCGTTGTTAATGAGCCGCGCCGTGTTGTCCTGTTGCAGAGCGAGTACGGGGAGCAGGTGTGGGAGCAGGCGTGCGAGCTGGCCGGCTGCCGCTTCCGCGTCTTCAACACGCACCACCTCTACCCGGACTCGCTGATCGGAGAGCTGGCCGCCGCCTGCGCGCAGGTCGTGGGCAACGGCGCCACCGTCGAGGGCTTCATGATGTTCTTCGGCCGCTGCTTCGTCCGCTACTTCAGCTACTTCGGGTAAACACCATATTTGCTTGCATGCAATAGTTCATACATATTACACAAACAGATAAAGTTAGGTGTGTGTGTGATCCCCAACTATTCCTAATTTTTCAACCATACTTGTTACCCATATTCCTTACTGTACGCCATGCACTGCGCCTCACTTTCCGCATCCTCTTACCATCTCCCATGTGCTTCTTCTACCATCTCATCAATTTCCACCGAGCGGGGTGGCGTAGTGGTAACGCACTGGACTCGCATTCGGGAGGATCGTGGTTCAAATCCACTTCCGGCCATCCAGATTTAGGTTTTCCGTGATTTCCCTAAATCACTCCAGGCAAATGCCGGGATGGTTCCTTTCAAAGGGTGCGGCCGATTTCCTTACTCATCCTTACCCAAAACTCTGAGCGTAAGCTCCGTCTCTAATGACCTAGCTGTCGACGGGACGTTAAACCCTAAGCTTCCTTCCTTCCTCCATCAATTTCCCTGCCGTTGTTCAGCTTATTAAACACTCCCGCTTTTGCTATATTATCCACAAACCTGAATCCAATTATTCAGGCTGTTCCAAGAGCCTGCTCCGTGAGCAGGAGTGTAGATGAGCGCTCATTACCCCAGTTTTTTTTATTTATTCTTTTATTTCATTTTATTTCTTTCTTTTAATTAATGTTTTATTTTTATTTTATTTATTTATTTATTTTTGCATCTCCAACCTCCCGTGTAACACGTCGTAACATCCTACAACAAAATACAAATCAGGGTTTTGTCAGTTCACTGACTTCAAGGAAGAAACAGACAGAAAAAAATCCATCAACTGACAATGTGCACCCCCAGCAACCATAATTCAAATTAAAACTGCTTCTGAAAGAAGCCTCAAGTCTTTAACAGAAAGGCTCCCATGCCAAAACTTCACAAATGGCTGGGAGTCCTCGAACAAATGAAACCAAAATAAGGGTGCCAAGTATTTTCATGCACACCAAACGAGTAATGTGGAGAAAACGCAGGTAAAGAAGAATAAGAGAAACAAACATGTCACCAAATGTGATGCAAAGGTAAAGGGACGCCTTAATAGAATGTAAAATTTAAAAAAAATCAAAGGTAAGAAAGAAAAGGAAAAGGCATTCCAAAATTGATATGTGTCAGACGTCGAGGTCCTGTTGCTGCCCGCGTATCAACGTGGCAGTGGGGCAGTTGCCATACATTTCCGTATACTTCCGGTGATCCTGCGTCTTAAGATGTTGATCCCAGAGAAATACCAGATAGGAAATGGCATCTTTAATCTTAAGTTGGATGACGGCATGGACCGTGCGTCCCAGTACTCACACTGTGGCGCAGTTTGTAGTCTTCCGTGGACACCTGAATTCAGGGACCAGCATCCAGATGACCGGAACAGATTCTCGGGGCATACCATTGAGTAAGGTCATCATGCCGCGGCAGAGGTGAGACTTTCCGGCACAGGAAGCGGCGCTCCTTC
This sequence comes from Locusta migratoria, assembly GCA_026315105.1. Classification (NCBI taxonomy): domain Eukaryota; kingdom Metazoa; phylum Arthropoda; class Insecta; order Orthoptera; family Acrididae; genus Locusta; species Locusta migratoria. The sequence continues at coordinate 436,825,970 of CM048747.1, forward strand.
GTATCTGGGGCGTCACAATCCTAGCAGGCTGCTGATGCACGGAGGCAGGTGTCTTCCACACGCTGGTCAGTGGCCAGTGTGTCGATCACGATGATGTACCATGGGGCTGAGACGTCCGTCGAGAGGACCGGGTGACTGACATTGGTCCACACCTGGAGCCAGCTGATGGCTGGCTGTCGCTCGACCATTTTTCTGACAGGTGGGCTTCTTCCCAATGCTTCGTACGTCGACAGACTGTCTTATTTCTGTCTCGGGCCACATACAGTACGTAGCTTCTCGTAAAATAGTATTCTTGTACAAAGGGCAGCTTATATGGGATTTCACGAGTGTCAATGGGGGTGCGTTCCAGCCGAGGTCGGTACTGGCTGAGTAGCACCACTGTCTATCCGTGGTGACGCAGGTTGGCACTATGGTGGAAAATAGTGTAGATCACTTGCGAGGAAAGTCCACCAGTCCCAGGCCACCTTCCGATTTGGTCAGAAACAGGTGGTCCCCCTGACTTCAAAAATCTCATGTCACCAGAGGATCCAGTCGACAGCTTGCTATTAATTTCGCGACTGGGAGGTGTTGGGCTGCATACCAGGCCTTAGAAAGTATTGCCTTGTTAATCAGGTTGCCTTCTGATGTAATGTAATGTGGCGTCTGGCGTGCAGCTGATAGGCACTCTGAATTCGGAGCTGGGGTGTTGGAGCCAGTCGACGTCACGCAAGCCAGTACTGGGCGGGCATAAGGAAACAGACGTGTGCGTTGAGTTTGTAACAACAGCAAAAAATTTGTCGACACCAAAGCCTGGTCCCTACTTCTTTATAAGAACTATATCTCTTGATGCCGGCAGCAGTGGCCGAGCGGCTGCCGCGCGACAGTCACGGTCTGCACGGCCACTTCGGTCGGAGGTTCGAATCCCCCTTCGGACATGGATGTTTGTGCTGTCTTTAGTATAAGCTAGTTCATAAGTAGTTTGTAAGTTTAGGGTCTGATGACCCCTCAGTTTAGTCCCATAAGACTTACACAATGTCTAATGTATCACAACTCTTATTGCACAAAAATATTTGTACTACAGCGTCATTACAGAAAAAAGGACTGCCTCGATTTTTGCTTGTGTGTCTCACATCCCTACAATTTTTATGAAGTTGCAAATTGGGTCCGTATTTTCTTGCACTGTCTTTGCAAACTGAAAACCTTAGTATTTGTGGCATTTCTTGTAATATATTCTGGATCGACCATTATGTCACTTCTTGTTGCTCCTGTTTAGCGCTTCTGAAACATTTAAGACAGGCGATTTTTGTAACTCTATTTATTACCGATTAAGATGGTGTGTTACTCATTTGCCTGAAGTAAGCTCTTATACCTAAACGCAAATATACCATTTCTTTGAACATAAAAAAAACAAAGCCTACTTTTTTCGAAGACCGCTATCCTAATTATGAAATGCACTGTAAAATTCGCATTGCTATATATAAGAACTTCTAAAATTAGTCTTCATTAAAAAATAACGGGAAAATTCGTTACACACATGATAAGAAGTACTCCTTATGTTGGTTCCATGAAACAGGCATTTAAAAATGTAAAATAATGCCACTATGAATATGCTTTATTAAATTCCAGTCATGAAACCACAACATTGATATTCAGGTTAACAGAGCTTTTATATTAATCATAATAACAAAAAACGTTATTATCGCCTAGGATTGATCTGGCGTCACGTGTCCCGCATTTGCATGGAGAAAAATGTCAGCTTCAATTATAGCTGTTTCAGAAAAAAATTATGCCCGTCGCGGAAATTTGAATATAACTGGCAATTTCTCGAGACGTCACAGCCCACTTCACTTGCACATACACTCCGCGCAGCCGTGTTCCCCACGCGACAACAGCTCAAGACTGAGAAGCGGTGCCCCGCGAGCAAGTGAGCGCTCACGGGCGAGCGCGCAAGCTGGAACAGCCTGCAATAACGGCATTGTGTCCCCTCAGACCACCAGCCCTAGTATGTTACTGCGCCTTTACAGTCCCATCCCACCACCTCCATATTCCATCGCAACGCAAATTCCACCGGCCTCCTCTCCTAGACAAACAAATCCGTTTCGCTATTTTTCAGTCATATCAACTGTAATTCCTCCCCACCTGTCTCACCCAACATCTTGGCACCTATCCTCCATTCCCGCCTACCAACCCTGCACTCCCTTCTCTTCTTGTTCGCCTGCCCCTACCCAAGAATCCAACTCCTCATCATCTGACTTCCACCGTCCTTATTTTCACCCAACTTTTTCCATGTTCTCTACAGTCGCTTCCCAACGAACCTCATCAATTTTCCACCTAAGCCCCTTACACTCCTGAACATTTTTTCCTACCTAACCCCTTCTTCCAACTGCAGGTACTTCAGGATATAGTATCAGTGCATACAAATTGCTGAGGTCATCGATAGCTTGACTTACAGCCATACCCGCACCGCAGATGTTCTCATCATTTGGTGGTGCATTGTAAATCTGTTACGCCAAAATCGCATTTTTTTAACTTATTTGTTTTGAGGTCTTGTTTTGGCACGCTAACATCTTCTGTTCAAATGTTTGCGAAGCTTGTGGGACTTAACTGCAGGGTCATCAGTCCCTAAACTACAAACTACTTATGATCTAACTTCTACTAAAGACAGCACAAACATCCATGCCCTGGGAGGATTCGAACCCTCGCCGGGGAGCGACCTCGTGCATCACAGCATAGCGCCTCAATGCGCTCCGCCACTTCGCCGCGGCAACATCTTCTGCTCTGGTATCTTACAGAATTTATGGCGTCACAGATGTACTCAACATTACAGTCACTTAATTTGCTCGCGTTTGGGATAGGCGCCCTTCTGTTAAAATTTTAAAAGGGCATGACAATTTCAACACCGGCTTTCTCCCGCATATATTAAATTTAACCTTAGATATTTTTTCTCTTTTAAAATTCAATATATATAACAACTTGCCTCAATGTCTCCGCAAGGAAACAGTTGGCTGCATTGCTCGCCGTGGAGTTTCGAGTCCTCCCTGGGGCATGTGTGTGTGTGTGTGTGTTTGTCCGTAGGTTAGTTTACCTAGGTTTAAGTAGTTTGTAAGCTACGGACTGATGACCAAGCAGTTTTGTCCGATAGATTTACAGACATTTGAACACTTGAACAGTTGGCTGCAGAGCAGAATATTTTTCCGCTGACAGCCCACTCCCTACCATTAACGGGCGAAAAAACAACAAAGGAAAAAATTCCATTCGGGCAGCCAATCTACGTCGACAAGCGGTTGTCAACTGGCTGGCCGTACAGCTCTGCTCACGGTGCAACTGTGAAATGAGAAACAAAAAATGGCGTGGAGGCTAGCGAGTACACTGTAGTGTTACTGGCAATTTTTTGATTCCACTAGTCATGTAGGGTAGAGCTTCTTTACCTTTTACACAACTGATGTTTCAGTGATTTGGTACAATTAATTTCTCCCGCAGTAGCGCACAGTGAAATACGATCGAAAGAAAATGTGTAAGTGCAGTACAAGAATGATAGTCCTTTTCTCTGTAATTTCGTAGCAGATGAAGAGTTCTCTTTATAAACAAATTTAATGAGACCCTACTCTAAAATATGTCGATAAGAATTTTTAATTTCAGATTAAACAGAGGAAGAAGTACTACTGAATGTGCATTTGGCACATACTCAGAAGAGTTTCAGTTTTTCAACGGGCAAATACGTTGCGGGAATGCTGCCAGAGTGAATAATATCATCAAAGTCATTTGCGTTTCCCGAAATTATGAACGCAAACGAGAAGGTTTAAAGTATATATGGAAATCATGAACTCGCTAAACACCGCAACATTAAAAGCTGATCAGAACGTTACAATTTGTAATAATTCATCAGAAATTGTATTAATAAATTATTTGTTAATCCTACGTGCCTCTCCCCGTGACAGTGGAACTATTGCTTTAAATGATCCCTTCATGTTCACTATAGTTACTTTAAGAGAATGAAAACCACACTTTTACTTTAAGGTTATGTCGAGTTGGCCGCTGCAAGCCTGCCCCATCAGGGGCTTGAAAATAACAATAAAGAAAAATAACTGCCAATGATCCTTTCTTCAGTGCAGCTGCAGACCAGGCTCGATCTCTTACGAAAATCAGTGAAATGCAATGAGTGCTGAGAGATAATGACCAGTGGCACTACATCAATAGTCGGTTAAGTTGGAAATTTTGGTCTGGCAGGAGACATGCTAGGGCTACTCGGTAAAACTGGTGGTCAGAGCGACTACTAGTAAGCAGGAAACTTTGCTTCAAAACGCAGTCTACCACAACCTTTATTTTTTTTTTTTTTTTTTTATTTTTCTGATTATTTATTTAATCCAAAGCACAGTGGCAGCTAAAGTGGAAAATTCCTTTTTGTGCTCTAATAATTGTCGAGTTCATAACTAGGTTGAAACTTGATGCAAATTGTTTGAATTTAAAATCTTTTCTGAATACTATTATAGGATCTAAATTGGCTGGTCTGTAATATCCGTAGGGAACGTATAAATTAAATGATACTTACTTACCTGTCAGTAATGTAAGACTTTGTGTAGAAACTGAATGTAAAATGTAAAATTTTACATTTTATTTACAATATTTATATCTACCGGCAACAATTCCGAAGTCCCGACATTCTGAATTTTATTCCTCACATTTTACTCTTCCAGCCTGGTAGTTCATATTATACTGGACTTGAATAACACTTCCCCATAACATCATTGTAAATTATAGCTTACAATCGTGAGCTACAACCAATTATAGCGCGCCTCTTTTCCCAGGATAGGAAAAGCTTTAAAACTGCTTCTGATCGGTCTTGACTCCATCGGCCAACTGCCATTACAAATTCTTTATTTTTCATTCGTAAAGAACGCAACAACGGTTATAATTGTTCTACTGAAATAAAGGCAACAATTAAAAAATACAACTTTCATAGTCAGCGACATAAACACCACAATGAATACTCTCAAAACAAGAAAACGAGTTCTCAGCATTCCCCTTGGTTCCTCTCCCTCGCCACAACCAGACCTGCTATTGCCTTCGACTGGCGCCGCCCCGCTACGAGGTGCGACAATAAAGTAATGACACTGATGTAATAAAAAATGTTGCTTTACCGTTATAGTCAAGTTTAGTGTTGTCTCCTTCAAAGTAGTTCCCTTCTGATTGCACACACTTTTTCCAACGCTTCTCCCATTGATGGTAACATTTCTGGAACTCGTCTTTTGTAATATCCTCCAACACCCTCAACACAGCTTTTTGGATATCTTGTGTTGTTTGAAAATGGTGTCCGTTGACCGCCGTTTTGACTCTTGGAAATAGAAAAAAGTCGCTTGGACCGATATCTGGTAAATAAGGTGGTTGTGGTAGTACCGACATTTGTTTTGAGGTTAAAAATTTCTGTACTGACAGAGCAGAATGGGATTATCGTGATGCAGAATACAATTATCATCAAGGATTCTTTTATGAAGTCCTTCTAACATTATTTGTAGTAATATTGGTTGTCCAGGAGGCATCCACTCTTTATGAACAATTCCCTTGGAATAAATAAGCACACAAGCATGCATTTCACCTTTGACATGCGAGCTTATTTTGGTCTGGGTTATCCGTTAGCACCATTGCGAACTTTGGCGTTTTGTCTCTGGACCGTACTGAAAAAACCAACGTTCATAATGAATGATAACACGGCTCAACAATTCCGGTACACAATTTTAATCTGCCAGGAAGTTTCATATCAGCGCACACTCCGCTGCAGAGTGAAAGGTTCATTCTGCAAACTTCCCTTAGGCTGTGGCTAAGCCATGTCTCCACCATATCCTTTCTTCCAGGAGTGCTAGTCTTGCATGGTTCGCAGGAGAGCTTCTGTGAAGTTTGTAAAGTAGGAGGCGAGGTACTTGCGGAAGTAAAGTTGTGAGGCGGCATCGTGAGTCGTGTCGGGATAGCACAGTCGGTAGTGCGCTTGTCCGCGAAAGGCACAGGTTCGAGTCCCGGTTCTGGCACACAATTTAATCTGCCAGGAAGTTTCAATTCTGGAATTATTTCCGGTTGCTCTAACAGATCGGCTGCCATACTTTTCCGTGTTTCTCGCTGTTGTGGTGTGAGATTTTTGGGGACAATTTTTGCACATGCCAAGATCTTCAGATATTATTAGTCGAACCGTTTCTCGATTGATGTTCAGTTCTACTGTAGTCATTTTCACGAATAATCTTCGATCAGATCGTATGAGTTCACGCACCCGGGCCAAGTTCACATCTGTCCGTGAGGTTGATGGTTGTCCACTGTGGTCTTCATCTTCAACATTAGTCCCACCTTCACTAAATATTTTATACGAATGAAAAACTTGAGCTCTTGACATAACCTCCTCTCCAAAAGCCTTCTGAAGCTTACCGTAAGTTTGCGTTTTCACCCACTTTAACGCAAAAAGAAATGGCATACCGTTGCACAATATATGCGGTTCCATTTCCGTGATGAGAGGCACAAATAAGTGTTAACCTATTACAGCACAACTCACGACTGAGCAGTTATAGACCAAGGTCAAAGATATTGTGCCTACCCAAGCCTGCAGGGCTGCCACATCTTGCAAAGAAAATCAGTCTCATTACATTATTGTCGCACCTCGCATATACCGCCCCATGTGGCCACACGTTTCGCACGTGCCTTCCGCCGGCCCTGCTAATTGGTATATAATCTGGACCGGAATAATGATTTTGTTATGTTTAACTGCTCCTAGAGTATTTCCTTCTCAATTACGCACACTGGTGGCTGTTCTTGATTCGCAGCCTGGAGATTTACTTCGACTTCTTTGGTGAAGGAATATCGGAAAGCTGTACTTAGCAAACCTACTTTAGGACCACTGTCATCAGTGGCATCGTTATTGCTATTGCCTTGTGAAGGTATTGATTGTGAATGTCGTACCGTGCTCTTATTGTCACACTGTAGGTTCTACTAATGGATTTCTTAAATTTCGGTTTGACTGTGGAAACATACGGAATTAGGAGCAACAAGTACAATTTTCCAACGCCACTTGTAGCCTTGTTTTGAATGTAAATGGATACCGCTACGTGAGCGCTAGCGTAGTGACAGCAATGCATGAAGTAAGTGCGGCTTGACCATTGTCCGGCGCACTTGTCCCCATCAAAAGCGAATATGCTGCACTCGTCGTAACTCCACCCTCCTCCTCCGTCGATCTAAAGAGGAGGCGCAGTGGTATCGCACTGGACTCGCATTCGGGAGAATAGTGTTTCAAATCCACCTCCCGCCATCCTGAATTAGGTTTTCCGCGATATCCCTAAATCAATCCAGGCAAATGCTAGGATGATTCCTTTCAAAGGGCACGGCCAATTTCCTTCCCCACCCTTACCCAAAACTCCGAGCGTTAGCTCCGTCTCTAATGACCAAGCTGTCGTTGGGTCGTTAAACCCTTAGCTTCCTTCCCTCCTTCCTCTCCTGTCTCCCACAAGAACAGTGGCGGCGCTATACGAAAACTGGGCGTCGGCAAACTCGTCTTTGCGAGGCCCCTTTCATTTTTTCATTAATGGAGAAAATGTTAAATGAGCTTAATTATACATCAATAACCAGTATACTAAAATTCCATTAGTATAATATACGAGTGCTATTGCAATGACAAAAATTACAATAAACAAACACAAATTACAGGAACTTTTCAGCTTTTCGGCTCACTGAATTTTTTTAAAATCACATCATAATACTAGCCGCTATTTCGGCTCCAGTTGATAGTACTGACAACGCAGATAGTCTTTCTTGGCTCATTGTGCTTTTCAACTTAGGCTTAATCAATTTCAACTCTGTGAAGCTTCTCTCGGCCGAAGCTGTACTGACTGGAACTCAGGATGATTCTGATTGTTATATAAACATTTGGATATACTTCTTCCAAATCGTTTTCTAAAATGTACTGAAGAAATTGTTTTGCAAGTATTTAACTAAAAATTGCATCGCTGCTGCACTCATACGGAAATAAATGCGGACAACTAAATAGCTGCCGGCCGGGAATGCCCGAGCGCACTAAGGCGTCATACCACGCTGATCGAGATCGCTCTCGTCGGGGGTAGAATCCCACCCTTGGGTACGGATGTGTTCGTCCATTCGTTAAGCTAGTGTAAGTTAGATGTAGGTCGTCGCTACATAACCTAGCAGTTCGGAAGCACCGTTAACCATCAAATATATAAAAAAAGCTAAAATATTAACAATGTTTTGCGAGGCCCTCACAGGCGCGATGCCGTCGCCGGTGGCCGACGTCGCCGACGCCTAGCGCCGCCACTGCACAAGAATTCTTCTTTTTGTGAACATAGTCCAGGAAATATGATATGCCAACTGCCATTACAAATTCTTTATTTTTCATTCGTAAAGAACGCAACAACGGTTATAATTGTTCTACTGAAATAAAGGCAACAATTAAAAAATACAACTTTCATAGTCAGCGACATAAACACCACAATGAATACTCTCAAAACAAGAAAACGAGTTCTCAGCATTCCCCTTGGTTCCTCTCCCTCGCCACAACCAGACCTGCTATTGCCTTCGACTGGCGCCGCCCCGCTACGAGGTGCGACAATAAAGTAATGACACTGATGTAATAAAAAATGTTGCTTTACCGTTATAGTCAAGTTTAGTGTTGTCTCCTTCAAAGTAGTTCCCTTCTGATTGCACACACTTTTTCCAACGCTTCTCCCATTGATGGTAACATTTCTGGAACTCGTCTTTTGTAATATCCTCCAACACCCTCAACACAGCTTTTTGGATATCTTGTGTTGTTTGAAAATGGTGTCCGTTGACCGCCGTTTTGACTCTTGGAAATAGAAAAAAGTCGCTTGGACCGATATCTGGTAAATAAGGTGGTTGTGGTAGTACCGACATTTGTTTTGAGGTTAAAAATTTCTGTACTGACAGAGCAGAATGGGATTATCGTGATGCAGAATACAATTATCATCAAGGATTCTTTTATGAAGTCCTTCTAACATTATTTGTAGTAATATTGGTTGTCCAGGAGGCATCCACTCTTTATGAACAATTCCCTTGGAATAAATAAGCACACAAGCATGCATTTCACCTTTGACATGCGAGCTTATTTTGGTCTGGGTTATCCGTTAGCACCATTGCGAACTTTGGCGTTTTGTCTCTGGACCGTACTGAAAAAACCAACGTTCATAATGAATGATAACACGGCTCAACAATTCCGGTACACAATTTTAATCTGCCAGGAAGTTTCATATCAGCGCACACTCCGCTGCAGAGTGAAAGGTTCATTCTGCAAACTTCCCTTAGGCTGTGGCTAAGCCATGTCTCCACCATATCCTTTCTTCCAGGAGTGCTAGTCTTGCATGGTTCGCAGGAGAGCTTCTGTGAAGTTTGTAAAGTAGGAGGCGAGGTACTTGCGGAAGTAAAGTTGTGAGGCGGCATCGTGAGTCGTGTCGGGATAGCACAGTCGGTAGTGCGCTTGCCCGCGAAAGGCACAGGTTCGAGTCCCGGTTCTGGCACACAATTTAATCTGCCAGGAAGTTTCAATTCTGGAATTATTTCCGGTTGCTCTAACAGATCGGCTGCCATACTTTTCCGTGTTTCTCGCTGTTGTGGTGTGAGATTTTTGGGGACAATTTTTGCACATGCCAAGATCTTCAGATATTATTAGTCGAACCGTTTCTCGATTGATGTTCAGTTCTACTGTAGTCATTTTCACGAATAATCTTCGATCAGATCGTATGAGTTCACGCACCCGGGCCAAGTTCACATCTGTCCGTGAGGTTGATGGTTGTCCACTGTGGTCTTCATCTTCAACATTAGTCCCACCTTCACTAAATATTTTATACGAATGAAAAACTTGAGCTCTTGACATAACCTCCTCTCCAAAAGCCTTCTGAAGCTTACCGTAAGTTTGCGTTTTCACCCACTTTAACGCAAAAAGAAATGGCATACCGTTGCACAATATATGCGGTTCCATTTCCGTGATGAGAGGCACAAATAAGTGTTAACCTATTACAGCACAACTCACGACTGAGCAGTTATAGACCAAGGTCAAAGATATTGTGCCTACCCAAGCCTGCAGGGCTGCCACATCTTGCAAAGAAAATCAGTCTCATTACATTATTGTCGCACCTCGCATATACCCCCCATGTGGCCACACGTTTCGCACGTGCCTTCCGCCGGCCCTGCTAATTGGTATATAATCTGGACCGGAATAATGATTTTGTTATGTTTAACTGCTCCTAGAGTATTTCCTTCTCAATTACGCACACTGGTGGCTGTTCTTGATTCGCAGCCTGGAGATTTACTTCGACTTCTTTGGTGAAGGAATATCGGAAAGCTGTACTTAGCAAACCTACTTTAGGACCACTGTCATCAGTGGCATCGTTATTGCTATTGCCTTGTGAAGGTATTGATTGTGAATGTCGTACCGTGCTCTTATTGTCACACTGTAGGTTCTACTAATGGATTTCTTAAATTTCGGTTTGACTGTGGAAACATACGGAATTAGGAGCAACAAGTACAATTTTCCAACGCCACTTGTAGCCTTGTTTTGAATGTAAATGGATACCGCTACGTGAGCGCTAGCGTAGTGACAGCAATGCATGAAGTAAGTGCGGCTTGACCATTGTCCGGCGCACTTGTCCCCATCAAAAGCGAATATGCTGCACTCGTCGTAACTCCACCCTCCTCCTCCGTCGATCTAAAGAGGAGGCGCAGTGGTATCGCACTGGACTCGCATTCGGGAGAATAGTGTTTCAAATCCACCTCCCGCCATCCTGAATTAGGTTTTCCGCGATATCCCTAAATCAATCCAGGCAAATGCTAGGATGATTCCTTTCAAAGGGCACGGCCAATTTCCTTCCCCACCCTTACCCAAAACTCCGAGCGTTAGCTCCGTCTCTAATGACCAAGCTGTCGTTGGGTCGTTAAACCCTTAGCTTCCTTCCCTCCTTCCTCTCCTGTCTCCCACAAGAACAGTGGCGGCGCTATACGAAAACTGGGCGTCGGCAAACTCGTCTTTGCGAGGCCCCTTTCATTTTTTCATTAATGGAGAAAATGTTAAATGAGCTTAATTATACATCAATAACCAGTATACTAAAATTCCATTAGTATAATATACGAGTGCTATTGCAATGACAAAAATTACAATAAACAAACACAAATTACAGGAACTTTTCAGCTTTTCGGCTCACTGAATTTTTTTAAAATCACATCATAATACTAGCCGCTATTTCGGCTCCAGTTGATAGTACTGACAACGCAGATAGTCTTTCTTGGCTCATTGTGCTTTTCAACTTAGGCTTAATCAATTTCAACTCTGTGAAGCTTCTCTCGGCCGAAGCTGTACTGACTGGAACTCAGGATGATTCTGATTGTTATATAAACATTTGGATATACTTCTTCCAAATCGTTTTCTAAAATGTACTGAAGAAATTGTTTTGCAAGTATTTAACTAAAAATTGCATCGCTGCTGCACTCATACGGAAATAAATGCGGACAACTAAATAGCTGCCGGCCGGGAATGCCCGAGCGCACTAAGGCGTCATACCACGCTGATCGAGATCGCTCTCGTCGGGGGTAGAATCCCACCCTTGGGTACGGATGTGTTCGTCCATTCGTTAAGCTAGTGTAAGTTAGATGTAGGTCGTCGCTACATAACCTAGCAGTTCGGAAGCACCGTTAACCATCAAATATATAAAAAAAGCTAAAATATTAACAATGTTTTGCGAGGCCCTCACAGGCGCGATGCCGTCGCCGGTGGCCGACGTCGCCGACGCCTAGCGCCGCCACTGCACAAGAATTCTTCTTTTTGTGAACATAGTCCAGGAAATATGATGTTGTAAGTAATACAAATGTTTAAATGTTTGTATAGCTTATAGGACTTACCTATGGGGTCATCAGTCCCTAAACTTACAAACTACTTATGAACTAATTAATACTAAGAACGGCACAAAATATCCATGCCCGAGGGGGGATTCAAACTCCCGACCGTAGTGGCCGTGCAAACCGTGACTGGAGCGTCTCAGTCCGCTCGGCCACCGCGGCCGGCTTATAAGTAATACGTTCCATGAAAAGTACCCCATGACCAATGATGATCTACCTTATTGGGTTTTACTACTAACTGAAGACCTCGGGAAAAATGATAACCCTCATTTATAAAGTGCTGCGATATAACGACTTGTATGTTTGAAAAATAGCTTCTATTACATGTTTTAATATTTATATTTGCCATCTCTCTTCAGCTTCATGTACTACTTGAAGAAAATGAAACATTCAGTCGGATAGGTCTGTTTGAGCCAATTACATTAAAAATACAGCAGTTGAGGGTTATCATTATTTATCTCTGAGGCCTTCAATTCCATTCGCAACACATTCAAAACTATGCGTTAAAATTTACCTCAGGTCATGCATGATACATGGCACCTAGTTCAGGAGATGTCTCGTCATAACGGATGAGATGCATGAAAACCGTCCCATCAGCATGATGTTTTAATTTACTATTTCTTTTCTGCTGAATTCATTTATTATTAACTATTCCCAGCACATTTCACAGACTGTTTCGTTTCCTAATGTAGCGCTAAACGTACTTAGAAAATTAATTTATTATTGTACACATTGCTCAAGAGACAAGGCATCATAAGGATTGAGATGCGTAATAACAAAACTACACACCAAAATTCGAGGCAGATACAGGACAGAAGGAGCGAGAAAGGGACATAAGGCAATGGACAGAAGAGCGAACATGATAATGGACCAAGAATGGGATACATACAGACACCGGCGATACCATTTACTTAATCTAGTACTGAAACAGACGAAAGGCAACCACTTGACTGCGTGTAAATTAACAGCCAACCGCTTCGAGTGTTTATGATGTCAGTTATCTATAGATTGTGCGAAGTGTGAATTCGAGTATGCATGCATACAAATAGGGTAGCTTGACCATTATCAGAACATACGATATTTTGAGCCAGTTCATCCCTGCTGTATTTTCTTTTTCCTTTCCTCTGAAGCTTTGTTGTGTTCTTTGCTTTGTTTCGCTTTGTGCTCAAAAGTTTAAATAACCTCCCAAAAATGTTCGTACTAATATTCTCCTTCAAGGGAAAGAAAATATCTGAAAGCGAAAAGTTATTTAGGTTTTACAGAGAAGAAGCCCACACTTTGCATAAAGAACAGCGTAAACAAATAAACGAGGTGCAATGAACATTATTTCAGAAGTGCAGATTATAGGAGTATTTGACAACAAAATAATTTTCGATGTAATTTGATATGGAAGAGGCTATCTATGTGGTCCCAGCGTTCGCGTGAAAGCAACAAGCAACACAAGCCACTATATTTTGTAACGTCATGTGACCAAACATTTAACATCGACAGATAAGTCAGACGGTGGTAAATCATTTGTTTTTGCGATAGAAATAAAACAAAGTTCAGAGCATCGGAATGACCAAAGGAGAGTATGTATCACGCCGCACTCACCAGGGATCGTAGTTAACTGCCTAGAATCCTGGGACGTCAGACTCACTTCCACATGAAGCTATGGTTAGAATATTTGAGAGGTTCCTCTTTTACGTTTCTTGACGCCCATTCCTTAGGCAACGTTTCCAGCTTATTGAAAATGTACCCGATCCGTTTTGTTCGACATACTTTGTTTCGGATCTATATAAGAAATAGCATCGTTACACTGTAGATGTACCGAGCGAGGTGGCGCAGTGGTAAAGCACTGGACTCGTATTAGGGAGGACGGTGGTTCAAATCCACCTCCGGCCATTCAGATTTACGTTTTCCGTGATTTCCGTAAATAATGTAGGCAAATGCTGGGATGGTTCCTTTCAAAGGGCACGGTCAATTTCCTTCACCCATCCTTACCCGAAACTCTGAGTGTTTGTTCTGTCTCTAATGACCAAGCTATCGACGGAACGTGAAACCCTAAGCTTCCTTCCTTCCTGTAGATTTAGTTGTTTAGACGCAACACAAACCAACCATGGAAAATCGATATAGTCGCTGCTGTGCCCAGTAGCGTAGCTGGGGCGGTGAGGGGAATGCGGCCCGCACCGGGTACCAACTACAAGGGGGTGACAAAACTTGCCAGAGGTTTCCTTTTTTTTTTTTTTTTTTTTTTTTTTTTTTTTTTTTTTTTTTTTTTTTACGCTAATGTAATATAGTTAATGGTCTAAACCGACGGGGCTTGGGTGTTCAAGTGGTCAAGTGCGCAAAAGAAGGACACAACCATGAACTAGTCTAGCATAAAACCAGAACTGTTTTCCGCCGTGGTTATCAATGTGGTATGTCATAATGTTCAGTGCAGAGCTTTCCAAGCTGGATGTCACGACACCCAAGGGTGTCGCGTAGTGCCACTAAGTGTCGCAACAACATCAAAATCTTAAGATAAAATAAGACAGAACACTGTAGAAAAAATACCAAACATCCTTCAATTCGTTCAGTGTGCACTTCAAGTACAAGTGAATCATGAAAATTAATATTTCTTCAAAGTATCACTTGATATAGATAAATCTTTCTGATTAAAATCAGCTTAAGTGTTTCTTGTAAAACTTTATATATTAGAAATGGTGTCGCGACTAGGAAGAGTTTGGAAACCTCTGGTATAGTGTACAAGACAAATCATTGAAAATTACAAAAAATATCATATGGGTTTATTATTTGATGCAACGGTGACGTCAAATAGAACAAATCTCCTTACTGTTTGCTGTTCATGAATATCTGACCGCCGTAAAATTGCATAAAAGCATTTTCTCCTATACAACAACAGACAACTGATTACTAAGTTATTGCATTTCAGGAAGATTCCTCTTTTAAGCAATATTTGCCTAAAAATCTAAAGACAACTAAGAAGTGTTTGCTATAAATTAATATGAAGATTTCTATTTGCTTGTGGACGAAGCCTTTCGATTTGCGAAGGACACATGTGACGAGATGGGTATTCCTGTCGAAAAAATAAGAACTATTAGGAAGAAGAAAATGATGCCTGAGGAAAAGGCTGCAGACAAGCTTCTGACTTTGCACCAGGAACTGAGGTCAATGTTAGAGTGCATCGACAGTTCCAACAAGAAATTTATACACGTTGCAGAAACATGGAGTGTATATCAGATCGTTTTGCTGTTTTAGAGCCCAGAAATCCGATTAAGAAAAGGAAATTCCCATGATTGTAAAAATGTTTAATTGACAATTACGATGAGATTTCTGAAGATGGTATCCTCGCAGAAATTCTACGGCTGCGAAGATTTGTGCTGCTGCTAATGTCCCAAAATAAGGATCTCTTGGATGGACATCTTTAATAGTTTTACAGTTTGTTGTTGAATATGAAATTTCTGAATCTGTTCCGAACCTCACTTTTGCATTAAGATTTTTCTTAACTTTGTGTGTTTCGGTAGCGACCAGTGAGAGAAGTTTCTCAAAGCTGAGACTCATTAAGAATTACCTTAGCTCTACTATGAGCCAAGAAAGACTCTCTAATTTGGCAATTTTGTCAACTGAAATTAGTGTAGCTAAAGCTACTGACTTTGACCATGCAATTTTAAAATTTTCTGCAGAGAAAATTAGACGGGTGAGTTTGTAAAATGCATGTGAAAGTCACCAGTCGTTAAGTCTTTAGCTTGATTAGTAATCGATTAAACTATGTTATTTATAAAAACTAGTTTTATTTCCTTTCATACAGACTCTTTACAAACTAATTAACTTTCTATTTTGCTCATTTCATAATGTGTATTAAAAATTTATTCCTCTCCCCTTGAAATTTTTTTCCATTCTTTCTAAGGTTGGCGAGAGTGGTGTTGGAGGGGGGGTGGCAAGTTGGATCACCGCACCGGGTGCCAAACTACTTAGCTACGCCACTGGCTGTGCCTATTCATTGCGATGACCTCCCCCATGCTACAAAGTAATACCGTCGCAGCTGAGCTAGCTGCCAGCACTCCCCAGCTTCCGCGGCCACTCCTCGCGACTTCGTGACGCGCGCCGATACAAGGGCAGCGGCGTCGCTCGCGTGTCCCCTATCATTCCGCCGCTTCCGGCCAGAGACCTCCAGAACAGCCCTCACGGAATGCGCCACCCATTTCCTCCCCGCCGTTAGGAGGGCACACGAGCGCCACGTGGCCTTAACGGCCAAACTCGTAGCGGCTGGGCTGTCTTTCCGGTCCAGTCGCGACTAATCTCTCTGTCTCTGTCGTTGTCCATTTATCAGGCACAAAACGTGTGAAATAAGACGTTTTTATATTTTCTGTGAAATCGATTAGTCTTCACCGTTATCTTACGTGGATCTTTCTTAAAGTAAGAATCGAATCGTAATGGACTGAGATTAATTTTTTTTATCACAGATTACACTGTGCACGTATTTTTCACTTGTCAACACCGTCACCGTCAACATTTAAACATTTGCCAAGTCGTGGCACCGGATTTTGTATCCTACCATCAACGAATTCTGTTACCTGACTTTCACATTTATTGTTGTGATGTCTTTCAGTAACAATATGTAAAGGTAAAGCAGTCAACAACCCGAAGATTGGTTTGAACACCATAGTGCTTTACTAGGCATGGTACAGTTTGGAGGTGGTATGCCGTTGCCTTCCTCCGACCTTCCAACTGACTTACCCAGGCAGTTATATGGGGACTTACAGTTTAACGTGGGTTCCGAACCTCGGTATTTTTCACATCAGCAATACTGCCAGAGGTGGAAGAAGTGGAAAGTGACAAATAAAAATCCTAGGACCTGGCAGGGATCGAACCCGCGCCTTTTTGATCTGTTGTCTGGAAATCTACCACTGTGCAACCGCAGCGCACGTAATAATGTGATAAACGACTTATCTTGAAACTTGTAATTTCTGATGCAGTTTCTCAAAACTGAAGCAGCTGCTTTGATCTGAACGAAGACTTGACACAGGACGTTGATGAGGCAATTCGCCAAAACAGGCGACAAAAATGAGATGGTCAGTAACAGAGTTATCTGATGCTGGGATCGAAAAACTGGTGCCACGACTTGACTACATTGAAATGTTTAAATTGTGCATACTGCGGTTTGTAAGACAATTTACATTGATCAATATTCTCTTTACCCATTAGAAATAGGTTCTTACGTTTAAAATGAGCCTCATCTAAGTGGGGAGAGTCTCACAGCAAGACACTGCAATCATGTCAGGTGATTCTGATCATCTTGGCTAAGATTTTTTTCTCTTGCTTAAATGACAACTAGATTTTTTTTAAATCAAATGTTCAAAAAATGTTCAAATGTTTGTATAGCTTATGGGACTTAACTACGTGGTTATCAGTCCCTAAACTTACAAACTACTTATGAACTAGCTAATCCTAAGGACGGCACAAATATCCATGCTCGAGGGGGGATTCGAACCCCCGACCGTAGTGGCCATGCAGAACGTGACTGGAGCCCCTCAGTCCCCTCGGCCACCGGGGCCAGCTTTTTTTAAATCCTAAAAAGTGATTATTTCCCTTCTCGTTCTTAAAATTGTGCTTACGTTACACTCGAGTAAATATCCGTGATTGATCCATTGCGGATGAGCGATATGTTACACCCGAATTTTTCTCCTTGTGTGGCATACGATGCGAGATTAGACACCACACGTGAACTGTGTGTTGTAGTTGACATTGAAACAGGTTTGAAGTTTTTATTTATTTATTTTTATTTATTTTGAACGACGATTTATGACACATGGATCACATCATACAGCATATTTCGCGAGAACAAGGCTTTGAGATCAACAATGTCTATAGTGAACATTCAGCGTCACAGAAACTACGTTCGCTAACTCGAAAATCGCCGAAAGCGTTCTTGGAATGAATGTCACGTCCCCTTCGCAGAGAGACACGCATTAACGGGAACTTTTTCTGTAAGGTTACCTCCAACACGAACGGGAACGTTACCCAGGAACCCACTTCTAACAGGACTGTACATGCAAGCTGTTTAGTCCTCTTTCAAGAACAACAGCAGCAACAGTATATGGGCGAACGTATCGCATCGATTTCAGTAGCCAACGACAATATCATATCCACTACCTTAACATGAGTCAGTGTATAATTTCAATCTACTTGTTTCCTCGTGTTTCGATTACTTCAGAGGTTAAAACTACAACCACGTTATGAAATTTGTGGAAGGGAAGTAGCTTCATTATCATTTCAAATAATAATAATAATAATAATTCTTTCTAATTGAACACAGCGTATTCTAATCTTACCGCGAATTTTCTTCGGAAATCAACTATCGTAAATTAATTAGAAATAGTTTTTCTCTAGTTCAGAGAGATTTTATGTTGCTATCATTGCTTTCGGCCACGTTGAAACTGTATCGGAATGTCAAAATGTTCAAATGTTTGTTAAGCTTAAGGGACTTAACTGCGGGGTCATCAGTCCCTAAACTTACAAACTACTTATGAACTACTTACGAACTAGGAAGGCACAAAATTCCATGCCCGAAGGGGGATTCGAACCCCCGACCGTAGTGACCGTGCAGACCGTGACTGGAGCGCCTCAGCCTCCTCGGCTACCGCGGGCGGCTATCGAAATGTCGGTGTTGACACCAACTTCGTAGTAAAGTGAAAAATAAAAAAATAAAAAGTACAGAAAAAATACAAAAAGACACAATATATTATTTAGATGTTGGCCATACTATTGTAGCCTAGCTTGGGTAACTGGGGGGCAAAGGGAATTTTACACCTCTTTACATCTCTTTCTCCGCCTCCTCCCTCTCCCTGTTGACACCTTCGTATTTTACTCAGCAGCATTGCCGTTTAGCTTGTTTATTTCTTTATGATTCCTTTATGATTTACTACGACGTAAAAATTACATCACTGTATAATTTTTTATGATTTTATTCAGAATATGGAACAACATACAACTCAAAATTGTATTACATAAAACAGTAACGAAATTCTTTATTTCACTGCCCCACTATCGATGCAAAGCTGCAAGGGAGAAAACAACAAATACAAAACAATTCTCTTCAGAGTTTTATTACTTCGCCTCTTTTGTTACATCCCGACCGTTTCAGTCTATTAGCCGTACGAAAGAAACGTCCCCATCTCAGGGAGAGGTATATATTACGCTCACTCGGTCCAGTTCGATTTTCCCCGTGTTTTTCTTTCAAAAACCAATTTTAGTGGGCTCCTATCCTATTTCTTAATTTTTTCATGCTACTATTATTTCTTTATGTCATTTCTCCTACTATTTCGTTCTCTCTCTCTCTTTTCCTACTTCTTTTTCTCAAAACTTGCGACACCATGGGAGTAGTCCATAGGACATGTAGCCTGAATGTAGGTTTCAAAGAAAAATGTAACGTTCGAATAAAACGTTGAGTAGAGCGCAAGTTTACCTGTGTGAATTGATAACTTTTGTTTGGCCGCACTGTGTGGGTGACTTATTTTGTGATCGTATTTCGGCAGGTACGACTTGCCCATAAAAGCGACGGGCCGACACTTCTCGGACTTCCTGCAGAACGTGGACAACATCCACATGCAGATGCGCTTCACGTACCCGAAGATGAAGAGCCCCAGCATGTACATCACGCACGTCGACCCGCACGGCGTCGAACTCGTGTACCGCAGCTCGAGGCGCGGCTTCGTTCACTACCTCATGGGTGAGTAAAGCGGTGGAACAACGCAGCGTTTGACGGTACAGGCTGCATGCAGTGTAAATTATCTAGCTAAGAAATTGTGACGTATATTTACGACTTTCTGGCTGTACATTAACATAGTGGACTACTCATGAGATTTAATCTCGATATTTTAGATAAACATAAACGTCGAGGAAGGTTACAGTTCCTGTAGAAAAATGTTCAAATGTTTGTACACTTTATAGGACTTAACTACGGGGTCATAAGTCCCTAAACTTACATACTAATTATGAACTACTTACGAACTAGGACGGCACAAATATCCATGCCCGAGGGGGGATTCGAACCCCCGACCGTAGTGGCCGTGCAGACCGTGACTGGAGCGCCTCAGTCTCCTCGGCCACCGCGGCCGGCAGTTCGTGTAGAACCATGAAGTCAGCTAACAGAACACTGCTAGAGAAAGACAAAAATAATAACTAAAAAAAAAAGTGTTCAGCCTTGTAAGCTACCAACAGGTCACATCAGAATAAAAAATATGGATTCCATCAACTAACCAGATAATGTTATTTCTGAGTATTTTAAGAAGAATTATAATTCGTTTATAAAGTTTCCCATCAAATGAATCTTCATTTTAGAAGGAACTAGTATTAATTTAATTTCCTGCCTGCGAATGGCTTCAGTGTATCATATAAGAAATCTTGCAAAAAGGAAAGAAAAGGATAAAACTATAATTTTTCTAGCATTATTTTGTAAAACTAAATCTATAAATTTGAAATAAGTCACTGGGGCATCTCCCCCCCCCCTCTCTCTCTCTATCTCTATCTCTCTCTCTCTCTCTCTCTCTCTCTCTCTCTCTCTCTCTCTCTCTCTCTCTCTCTCTGTTTTGTTTGTGCAGATGTTTGAGAGAGAGAATATCTTAGTGGGTGAACCGTCTTGTCCGTCTGAACATTCTAATTTCCAAGGCTAGCTGCATAATTGTGCCTGAAATTCGTTATATGTTGTCAAATTAACTCGTTCTCAAATAGTGGGTGAATAAACCTGGTTTCTAAGACATTAAAGATAATTTGTGATGCGGCCGGGAATCGAACCCGGACCTCCATGGGTACTAGGCAGACGTCTTACCACTTTTTTTTAAACTATGGACTCTGCTAGGTCGTCAAAGCATGTCTTCTCGCAGTATTGAGCTGTTACCATTGATCTGTTTGACCACTTTTTTTCTTTTTTTTCCCCCTTTTTTTTAATGATGTAGAAACGAGAATCTTTGACAAACAAAAGAAAAAATAGTATTCATATTACAGGGTGATAACAAAAGAATGTTTTCATCATACGTGCAAATTTAATGGGGAAAATAGCGGGGAAAAGAAATCTTAAAAATTAAGCATCTTTCTTCAGTTATGGGTGGTATGGAACTTTCCTCGATAGTTGCATGCCTCGTTCCTGCAGCATCGCCACGTAATTTTGTCTGCAATTTCGTACCGTTTGTGGTTTTATGGATTGGCACTTCCTATCAGAAGTCTCTTCTGTTCTTTATCGTAAGACGTCAAACGTAGTTTTCCACTCCCCAACTTTGTGGTGGGTTGATAAAAACACTTCGTAAAGAATTTGCGAAGAGTTTTCGGTATCTCGGTGTGCGTTCGAGGTCACTGTGTGCGTCTTGTAGATAGTACCAATAGTCAAAGCATGACTTTTCTCCTCCGCCGAAAACGTAGTCGATTGTCATTGCCTTGATCCATTGGATCAAAAAACTTACAAACTACCTATAAACTACCTTATACTAAAGACGGCACAAATATCCATGCCCGAGGGGGGATTCGAACCCCCGACCATAGTGGCCGTGCAGACCGTGACTGGAGTGGCTCACTCCCCTCGGCCACCGCGGCCGGCGATCCGTGGTATCGCATGATATTTTGCAGGGGTAAAGTAATTATCATCTGGACTAAGGAGGCTTCGCGGTTCAATCATTTCCGGTGTGACGCGAAGATTATGATGTTTTGGGTCAGTCTCCAAACGCCGGACGTCGACGTCGAGGCGTTGTTCATCGGTGTCTAGGAGCTGACAGTCATGACGAAGAGGAGAGTCTATTCGTCCGATACTGTGGAGTCGGTGTCTCGTCGCATATTTTTTGTTGACGACTTGATACCAAGTCGAACGTGCTTGTGTGGGCAGGAAGAAGTTGTGTATAGTTTTCCACACGCGTGACTATTGTACAGTTGGATACTTGGTTTCTATTACGTTACGTGGAACAACCCGCAGAAACCTCTATATCACCGCACCACTACTCATTAAGGCGCCTCGGAATAGTCTAAGTACGACTTCCCGCCACGTCACAGAAGCTGCATTAAGGTTTATGACATGGAGGGAAGTCGTACTTAGACTATGCCGAGGTGCCTTAATCACTACTGGTGCGGTGGTCTAGTGGTATGCCGGGCGCCGTGGCTCAGCGCGCCCGGTCAGAGGGCTGAACGCTGTAATAAAAAAATAAAGCTGAGCCAAATGCTCAACGAACGACCAAGTACGAACGATGAAAACGACCGCCAATCATGACATGAAGAGAAAAAGAACGTGGGAAGATGTCTACCTAGTAAGCATGGAGGTACGGGTTCGATTCCCGGCCGCATCACAAATTTTAAATCATTGCTTCACCTTTATCTTTAATGTCAATGACATGTTCAAGACGAAAAACAGTCTCAGGGTTTGTGTAGCCTATTTCTATTTACATTGATATTTAAATACATCGCAATACACCACCCTCAACACTTTGGAGGGTTCTTACCCCTACCACACACTCACGCACACATACTTATAATACGTTCCCAAAACTTTAACTGCTCAATTTTTTCCGGTACAGTTATTCATATAGGAAGCCATAATAAAGGAGACGGGGCACTAAGCCGTGGCATTAGCAGACCATGATATAGTTGGTATTGCTGTGTCTGATGTAACCTTTCGCGTGAGAAACCGCACTATGTTTCTTGTTTCTGCAAGAGTGGTGTTTCTCATCGAGAGTCGGCCCCGTCAGGACGAACCTGAGATGGCCGGTGTAAGCGAGCCAGACCTAGAGTGCCCCAGCTTCGCTGGATACAGTTTCTATAGTGTGTGCTGTTGAAAGGCAGCGGGTAACCGAGTAAATGTTGTACCTTTGTGGCAGATGTTTGGCAAGTTGTCTCACGAATAACTTCAGACTTAAGCAAATTGCTGGACAAACAAATGCATAACGGCAAATATAATATTCATGGTTAGACATAGCTAATTTTAGTATAAAATTTTAGACAGTAGCATTACTGCCACAAAATAATTTTTTTTATTTTTTAACGCCGTTTGACATATTTTCAATACGTCGAAAACATCTCTTTATATTTCTTTAGTTGGTACATTTGGTAACTGAATTTCATGGCAAGTTGACTGGAGTGTTCCTTGTAAGAGCAGGGACGTTGTTGCGACATCTTTCCTCTAAGACGGAGAACATGTAATACAACAAGACATATCAAAATTCATTGCAATTATCTCGATCGAGGGAAGACGTCTATATTCATCTGAACAATTAAACCCATCTTGGATGTTCTGTAGATTTTTAATTGGTACATTCTAACTGAATGCTTCAGGAAGCATTCTATTCTGTGGAAACGGTGTCGATAAGCCAGGTGATACGTAGCATAATATCTTGTAGGATTATAGGTCAATACTGAATTGATGTTGTGTCTCTAAACACAGTAAATTTCGGTATTATCAGTTACTTCTACTTATAGCCTGAGGGTCCATAATATCCACCAGTATGTAGCTTATATACATTTATACATTCATTTGCCTCTAGACAACAGAGGGAACGTAGGGAATTGTGCTATATTTATAATTACAAATATGATCAACAAAAATATGACATAAGTACGTGACCTGAAAACTTCTTAGAGAACATAATGATACCCTTACCGCAGACATGTAGTGTCATAGAGTGTAAAGATTATAGAATAATAGTTTCAGATGCAATGTTACCAAAGCTGTGACCAGTCTACTTCTGCGAAAAATAGACAGGTAACTAGAGGCGAAGATCACTTCGGAGTCAGAAAAGGAAGAGGGACCAGAAATGCATTTGGGGTCCATGGATAATGCGAGAAAGATTTTTGGAAGTGAATAGAGAGAGTGTTTTGACGACTGGTACAAGACACGGGACATGACTGTTATATTCTGTTGAAGCTCTGAAAGTTAATGGTATATATCTATCTCTATAAATGTGAATGTCTGGTTGGTGTACGTTTATCACGTCTGAACCACAAGACATAAAGAGCTAAAAATTTCTACAGTTACTAATGTCTACCCGGGGAAGGCTTTAGGTACAGTTTTATGGCGATCGGATAGCTATTTATCTATATATATATTAATGTGAATGTCTATTTGGTGTACGCTTATCACGTGCAAACGACAAGACGCAGGGACTTAAATATTTGTACAGTCACTAACTTATACCTGAGGAAGGTTTTAGGCACGGTTTTATAGCGATCTGATAGATGTTTAGTAATTTGAAGAATATAACGCGATATGCGTAACAATAATTACTCCTTGAAAATTGTATTTACTCTTTGAAAATGGTTTTATTGGTTCCATTGTTGCTTGAGGGTTGATAATGATAAAAGGGTGGAGTAAATTGGGATGAAAAGTTATCGGTGTATATAAAGTTCTACGTGTGTGTGTTAATATTTCGCTCTGCAGCGAAAACTACAGAATGGTGTGTGAGTATTTGTTGTCCGAAGTCTCCCGTTGTACACCATAGCAGTTCCATGCCGACAGCTATAAGGGGGTGGAAGATATGGTGGCTGAAAGTCATCAAATTATAAAAAAATTAGGACTGAAGGCCAGTGATGACGTTTACCACTCTATAGCAAGGAGATTACGTACAGCGAAAAGTGATGCCACAGACCACATCTTTGGTCTATGCGTTCTCAAATGTTTTCAGCTCTTTCTCTGTAAGGATAAGTGTACGAATAAGGAAATATAAGAATAAATAAATAAATCAGTAATAAAGAAATTTCTTTTAATACATCTCTTTTAAAAAAATCAATTTACGTTTCGCGAATTACATCAAGTGATCCATCTGTGACATTATTACAATCATTATTGTTGAATATCGTGATTGGATTCTTCGAATCGAGTGCTTTTTTACCTGTGATTTCTTATATATTCTCTGAAAAATGTAACATGTTTTTAGAAAAAAAGGAGATGGACAGAGTGAGAGTGGTTAGGAGAAGTACTAACTCAAGGTTCGAATACATAATTAAATACCCGGGCAACGCCGGGTTTTCAGCTAGTTATATATATAGCAACTCTATATGAGGCAGTTCGAACCGATTAAGATGAAACTGAAAAAGTGGGTATAGGAAGAACTGAAGCACTGAAAAGTGGTTGAATAAGGCCTTGGAAAAAGCGGAAGGATTTGCTGTTGCAGTAGGAAGAAGAAACAACTTGAAGTATGCAGGTAAGGTAATGATGGAGAATATTGTAATGATGGTAAAGAGAGTTCCATAAAACAAAACGTTAAAGAGCAAAGTGATGAAACCGGAAAAGAAGATGATACTATAAATGTCACTAGATGGAAGAAAACTTACCAAGATTTGAAGCTTGATGACTTCCAGTGGAAATTGTACAGAAGAAATGAGAGGCAGAATCGTCACGCGAAAGAAAGCGTTCGGGAAGTAAGTGATTTGATAAGTATCTACATTAAACTCAGAAAGAAGTTCCCCAAATGCTGTGTGTAGAATATGATGTCTCGTGGTTCTGAAACGTGGGTAGTTAGACAGAAACAACAAAAACACTTTCAACGTTTTGGAATGTGGCTAGAGAGAATGGAAAAAGTGGACAGAATAAAAAATATGGAGGAACAGTAAGGTGAGGCAGGAAAGGAACCCCATGGTGATACAGAAGAGGTAAACATCTTGGGTGAGACACATATTACGGAGGAACTGTATACGGGAGAGCGAGCAATGGAAGGAAAAGTAGTAGGGGAAATAGGAAGGCGAACGTTTAATATACCAACAGATGTGAAGAAAGGAAGAAGTTACAAGCAAATAACGAATGATGCCCAAGACAATGAAGGACGTTCAGTTGATAACTTTCTGACAGGTTTACTGAAAGAAGAAGTAGTTTTAACCACAAAGATTCCTTGAATACAGTAACGTTTCTTCATTTTGATACACAACCTCTAACAATAAAGTTGATGAACTACAGTTACCTTCGAGATAGTCACTCCCCATAACCATGCACCGCTGAGCAGTCCGATACAAGTCCTGCAAAATTTGCACGAAGTCTTCCTTAGGATGTTGTTCAAAAGCTACGTCACGTTTCGTTGGATCTCAGGAATATTGTCAAATCTATTTCCTTCATAAAGCGGTTTTTGAGTCGAAAGAATAGGAAGAAGTCTGGAGGATTGAGATCCGGTGAGTATGTTGGATGATGCTTCTGCCCCTTTTTTTCCAGGAACTCTTTGAGGATACTGGCAGTATGTGGGCGGGCGTTGTCGTGCAACTTCTCCTCTATATTCCCCAGATCTCAATCCTTCAGACTTCTTCCTATTCCCTTGACTCAGAATCGCTTTGAATTCAAAGATATTTGACGTTATGCATGGCATCCATCGTTGTGTGACGAGGCTTTTGAAAACCATTCCAAAGGAAGACTTCGTGCACTTTTTCCAGATGTATCGCAGAGCTCAGTGGTGCAAAGTTATGCGAGGTGACTGTTTCGAAGCACAGAAGGTAACAATGGTTCATAGTTCATCTACGTTAATGTTACAGCACTATTCATCGAACTTTATTATCAGTATACAGTACTGCACGCAGTAACACATTTACATGACATTATATATTTTACGTACTTAACCTAAGAAGCGTATTATTAAACTTAGATGTAACGTATGGTTTGTTATCAGATTGTTCGCCGAGGAAATTTTTGTTTTAGTTCTCACTTAAATTTAATATGCGTACCTCCTTTTCGATTTCTGGGTGTACCTTTTGCTGTAAATCTTATTGTGCTACACTGCACAATTGTGGCTCGATGTCCTCACACACTGTAATTTTGCAAGGAAGTAAACAGCAGACTCCTTTAAAATGTTCTCTTTTAATATTTTCACGGAAACAGGATTTGAGTTAGATCACCAAGAGTTTAATTCATCATTTGAATAGTGCATTGTTTTTAAAATATATATTTTATACAATTCTATACAGGAATACCTGTCTCGTGATAGACGCTGTCATTTTGCTCAATTTTTTTTTTTTTTTTTTTTTTTTTTTTTTTTTTTTATTTTTTTTATTTTGAAAACATGGCTGTCACAGTAGGCACGGCTGCAAACTTAAGTAGATCGTAACTCGTAAAAATTACAATTAGTGCACAAAAATTAAAAAATTAAAATATGAACAATGAATTAAACTAACTAGGTACAAAAATAATACAGTATTTACTTTTACGAGGTATCAACACTGGCCATCAGTTTCCTCATCAGAAAATTCATAGTTACCTTAAAGTATTATAAATAAACATTTCCAAAAAGAGCAGAATACTCACTTATTATGCAAAAGTAAAATGTTTAAATAGTCCTCTAAATTAGGCATTCCGTTGCTTATTATTAGATTGCGTGGCCTGTTTAGTGTTTACTTTGTGCCAACTTTGGAATATGTATCTCTTACAAGTGAACCTACGTAAGTGTACGCGTCGTATTTGATTGGCTTTGCATATGTATTACTGGAGAGGGAAATAGTAGACACCTTTTTCTTGTACGTGACCATACGGCCGTTAAGGGAGTGTAAAACTTTCTTGCAAAGATACGTTTGAGGCGGTAGCAAGTGAAAACACAAAAAAAAAATAAAAAAAAATAAATAAATAAATAAATAAAAATATGCAAGTTGAATGGCTTCAGTGTTGCGTATCAGGTGCGCATGCAGTGATGGAATTTGTAGTTTATTTCTGAGAAATCCGTCTTCGGAATACCATTTCCTTTGGTGCTAACGATGCGATACGTCTGCTGTTGATCGAATGTCGAAATGAAAACCAAAATGCTACGCTGGAGGATATTTCGAAAAAAAAAACTTCGTCTGTTCGTGTTGCGCCGCTTCAACGAACAGTAAAAAACCATACAAAATTTTTCCCTGAAGTAATTTTTTAAATATTTGTTGCCGTTTCAAGGAATATTTAGCAATATTAAACACAATTTTTTACAATGGAGTGTTTGACCCCTTACCTCGAGCGCCCCATTGCATATTACATGATACATCCGTCTAAAATACATTCATTCACACTGACTGTCGTTATTTTGTAATGACGCCGACTTCATCGTATTCAATACACTCCACAGAACGAGTAATTCACCTGGTCATATATCTCACGGTGACTGTTTAGGTATCAGGAGTAGTCAGTAGCAAGTGCTTTTTGAGTGGGTAAACATTTCTTCAAGAAGTATAGCATTCTTAATTTATCACTTCTTTCTTTCCAAGCTAACACTGAAATGTTAAACGTTTCCCGACTATAATTCTATAAAGGAAAATAACTTTAGAGACGATTTTCCTTAGGAAAAAATATTATTTTATTGGAGCTGTCATGTATGTTACATCGTTCTCTGTGACTTCATTCCATATTCCTGTGAAGAGGGAAGCGAACAAAGGGAAGGGGACGAAGATGAGTTCAGGAATACCAGCAAAGGGCCGCGGTGGGGGGGGGGGGGGGTAACCGAGCGGTCTAAAGCGCCGCGCTGCGGAGCGCGCGGTTGCTCGCCGTGGAGGTTCGAGTCCTCCCTGGGGCATGGGTGTGTGTGTCTGTTTGTCCTTAGGTTAGTTTACCTAGGTTTAAGTAGTTTGTAAGCTACGGACTGATGACCACGCAGTTTGGTCCGATAGATTTACAAACATTTTGAACCAGCAGAGGCCAAAAGATGTGTTTTGTACATGCCAGAAATAGCTACAGAGAAATGCACTGCTCAGAGCTGACGAATGTAAGGTGTCTTGAAAGTAATAATGTCTTTCCAGCCAAACATTCTCAATAAACTGTTACAAAACTAGAAATCTCCGTAAGAATATCAAGTAATAATTTGAAAAGTTTGTAAAAACCGATTTTCAATCTTTTTTAATTTTGTTAAAATTTTGTCAACAACAATTTGTGACGCGACAATTTGCAATTAGTTTATGCATTTTAGGACACAGGGAACAATTTATGTTGCATTAATTAGCAAAACGAAAGCAATGTTATTTATTTCCGTGTATCAATTTGTCGCCTACTTGAT
Organism: Locusta migratoria; assembly: GCA_026315105.1. Taxonomy (NCBI): domain Eukaryota; kingdom Metazoa; phylum Arthropoda; class Insecta; order Orthoptera; family Acrididae; genus Locusta; species Locusta migratoria. The sequence continues at coordinate 436,854,775 of CM048747.1, forward strand.
TGGTTCAAATGTTTGTTAAGCTTATGGGACTTCACTACGGGGTCATCAGTCCCTAAACTTACAAACTACTTATGAACTACTTACGAACTAGGACGGCACAAATATCCATGCCCGAGGGGGGATTCGACCCCCCGACCGTAGTGGTCGTGCAGACCGTGACTGGAGCGCCTCAGTCCCCTCGGCCACCGCGGCCGGCACTTGATTGGTATGTATAAATATATTCTTGATTATTTGACTATCACTGGTGCCAGTCGTCACCAGGACATTTCTGGAAGCTAACGGCCTTGTAGTCTCTTATTTTGCTCTACACTACACATATTCAAATCCGATCAATTTTATTTCCCACCCCTCGGGTAGGATTATACGTAAAGTCTGATGCCCCGTCCAACTGCAGCTGTAGCTCTTTTGGATACTGATCTGAACGAGCTTCTTGTACTTGGAGACTGAATAATCTGCCCCCTCGCACTCCTAATACAGCCCCAGAAGAGTTATGATCACCCCTACAAAGTAAAAGAAGAAAAATAAAGAATAACTATTTACCTTCCGGCTTCGGATAGTGATATCAGTACCGCTTCTCAGTTTTATAAATTCAGGCAAAGCTTAGATATTTTCGCGGCATGTGTGTGACCTACAAGTAAAGAGTGAAAAGAAGTAGGGCGCACAATGGTCGAGTGACGCGGGCGTGGCGTGCTGCGTATCACAGCCGCTACACACGGCACGCCTGTGGCCGATGGCACACTTGATACCGATATTATCTGAGACGGGAATCACACGTTAGCCGAAACCAAAAGTAGCACGCTGAGGTACCTGAGGTCAGTAGCGGAGAACAGCTGTTATGTGACAAGAAGAAGTAATACAATGCAGGTTTCTGTCACGGCTCAGTATAGTCATGAGCAAAACTTCTAGTACAAAGACAATAAATCCAGAACATCAACAGCAGACATACGTTATAGGTTTGTTACTGGTGGGTTCGACCAATGTGCGAGTCTCACGGATATGCTCCGGGAATTCTAATGGGGAACGATAGAGGACAGACGTTTTCGAGAAATTCTGTTGAGGAAATTTAGAGGGCCGGAATTTGAAGCTGAGTGTAGTACGATCTTCCTGCCGCTTACTTACATTTCACGTAGTGACAACGAAGGCAAGAAGAGAAATTAGGACTCGTACTGAGGCATATAGGCATTCTTTTTTTCCCCGTTCTATTTGGGAGTGGAATAGGAAAAGAAATGCCTAGCAGTGGTACAATGTACCCGCCGCCACGCACCTTGCGGTGAATTGCGGAGTATGTATGTAGATGTAGATGCAGACCTTGCTTAAGCGTTACGTGACCAGCGGGACTCGCAAATTTAATTACCTGTTTTCATGAGGTTATGAATGTCTCATATCTACGAAATGTTGCGATCTAGCGGCTAATGTATAAACTGTTAGAAGCCGAAGGCAGTCATTGTTTGCTGCTTACAGGTGCGATAATGCTTAATAATTGTTTCAGTTATTATTTTAACAGTTTTAGACAATTTTATGTACTTTTACCCACCTGCAACACATAAGCTCAGTAAAGCATTATGTTGTCATTTTTACAGTGTTTACTAGAAATTTACAGATTTGTGTGCCCATTTATTGATCAAATACTTTAAATTTCAGTTAATGGTTTTGCCTTAAGGCTAGTCTACATAGAGAGTGGTTGTTTGTGGCCTTTTGTTCATACTTTTGTCTAATTTTATTTACATTTATTCGATGCTTTAGACTGGCTCCACCAGTGGAGAGAAATATATGCTCTTGCGAGACAGTACCTCGCATGTTGACATCCTCTTTTCAGTTTCATCATGTAGAACTGTATAATGGAGGAAAATGTGACTAACTTACTTTTCACCTTGCTCTTGTAAGGCAACTGTCAAGTGGGACAAATCTAAAGAAAATGGGAAGGCGAACATTCATCGCGAAAAAAATACTGTTAGTTGAGTTCTTGGTGATGTGCGCTGGTATGCAGTTGGAAAACATTTTCCAGCAAGGAGCACAAGAGCACAAAAACATACTAATTTCACATGATCTACTGCAAAGTACCTTTATGTATTCAGGCATGTTTGGGAAATTTTCGTACAAAATATTAAGTTGGGAACAGATGTGATTGTTTGACATAATAATGATAGTTGCTTTCTCCTTTTAACTGATCCAAATCCACAGGAAAATTAATTTGATCCCTACATTTATTGTTTCTTCAGTCCAACGTAACACATAAGTCCCACTTAAAAACATTATTAATTCAGTCATAAAAAGATTGAAAACAATGGAAGACACTGTTTTTTAGTCTTGAGAGTTTTTGTACAGAAAAACTGTATCTTCCAGAAATTTAAGAATATTACTGATTTTCCGTAAATATCACTGCTAGAGATTACAAATTATGTTAAACTACATGTGTCTAAGGTGAGGTTCGAATCATAACCTTACAGTTCACTGTAGGCTTTTACGAAGCATTATACGTGTCTTTCCAGCGATTATATCATTGGTAATAAATTTCAAAGATATTCTAGTTATAAAGATGCATCCTAGGTGCTAAAATAATTGGCAATTACTAACTAAAGGGAATGACGCTTATGAAATCATCCAATATTCTGTTATACGGCGATATTATATCCGTATCACACTTTTAGAAACTTGCCAGTCTCTCCTTTAGCCATAAAAGAACCACTGACAACGGATTAAGGTACGATCTTCTCTTCATCTTAATTTCAGTAATATATCTACATTCATTTCGTTAGTAAACCATCTTTCTAAAGGAATTTATAAATATGTTATCACCATGTAGTACACGTATTATTTTCAAATAAAATTGGAGTGAACATTGTTTCTTAATTGACTGGTAACTCCCGTGACCAATGCCCTTCCGCCTCCCATACATGCAATATATGAGAAATAGGGAGGGAGAGAGAGAGAGAGAGAGAGAGAGAGAGAGAGAGAGAGAGAGAGAGAAAGAGAAAGAGAAATAAAAATTAGTTAGTTCATAATTATTTTCAGATTTATTGTACAATAATTTTTCGTTATTGCTGTTTCAGCTGTACTGATGTTTTTTTCGCATATCCCACCCTGTCTGATATCACTATTTTTGCCTCAGAACCAATTTAATTATTCCTGAATGGCTTATCAGGTATCTGACTAATCTGTCCTTTCTTATTATTTCAAACTCTGTTATCTTACTTTTCCACACCAGTACATTTGAAATGTTTTCAGTTTAGGAAGGAAGGAAAATTTTGATTTCATGTCCAGTCGACGTCGTGATCATTAAAGACGGAGCAAAAGCTCGGATCGCTTTTGATGTGGATGGAGGAGGAATTCGGACATGCCCTTTTGAAGGAACCATCCCGGCATTTGCCTGTAGTGAATTAGGGAAATGACGGAAAACCTAAATCTGGATGTCCGGAGGCGGCTTTGAACCGCCGTCCTTCCGAATGCGAGTCTAGTGTACCACTGCGCTACCGTTTTCAGTTTCATTTACCCGGATTTCCAGTGGTCCACATTTCTCTTCCATACAATTTTGTGCTACAGACGTACACATTATTTTCACTTGTTTATCAATATTAACGTTAGTACAGCTCTTACATTCATATCCGTTCATTGTTTTGGGCCCAACAAGCTAAGTTAGTTCTATTAATCCAACTTAGAGATGCCTTTAAAGAAAGAAACGTGTTAGAGTAATGTTTCTGTATTGATCTGAGACTGCAATTGCTTGTACGTGTCTCGGTAAGTCGCTGATTCTAATATTCCAGAATGATGACTGCTCACATTGTAACACTAAGAGTATTGCTATAGTCAGTTTTGTGCTGTTATACAACAAAACAAGAAAGACAACAAGCGAAAGTGTATCAACCTCGGCGAATCTCTCACCTCTTCTCGGTAACCCGCGAGGATTCCTGCGCGGAGATAAGAATTTGATTACCAGTGTGCATACGATTACACCGACGAGAGAGCTGCGGTTTTAATTCTGCAAAGAATTATGGGGACTGAAACTTTCCCCTTGCGGGAACTTCAACGCCAGAGATTAAGAGAAAAAAGTTACGAAGTTTTCACTTCGCCGGTAATTAGAAATAAATGGAACGCCTGTCCAATTCCCAGATAAGAAGAAAGCGAAGTAACAACATGTTAGCACACGACGCCGCCAACGATAAAGCATCGTGTTCGGTACGTAAATTCATTCATTCATCTGATCTCGTTAATCCCATTATGAAGGAAAGCTTTATCGGCTGTAGAGCAGGTTACTCTGGATGACCATAAAGTCTCTCTATCACATCAGAAAACCATAACTTAGAAACTTTTAGAGGTAGAGCAACGTGGTCAGCTGTAAAACTTTTAGTAGCTCTAAAAGTTTTGTGCCATAACAAGCTCAACGCCCGTACTTCGCAATGGGAATTAAGGAAGGGTAGTCCATACTGCCGTTTTTGGGATTCAGTAGATCAATCAGTAAAGGGAACAGTAATAGGATCACTTAGTCAACAAGGTCATTTTTCTTGGCTAAGTAGAGAAGTACAACAAAATCTGTCGAAAGAGTTTCCTCACATTGGGCAATTATAGGCTATCTGTGTTATTCAACTTGAAAGAAGATAACTCCTCAGTCAAGACAGCATTTTGCGATGACTGGTGTCGTTAAACAGATGCATCATCATTTGATCTTTGGTTTGTGAACGAAATCTATTCTACTTTAATTACAGGGCAAATGATGGTATCTTTCTCTCTCTCTCTCTCTCTCTCTCTCTCTCTTTCTAAACCGCCTATCGAACGGACAAAGTAATTTTGTTAAGTTCTTAGTACACTAACTGAAAAATCATCCGAACGTCGTAATGAAATATACAATATTTGGCGTAATCTTCCGAAATTACTACTGACTCCGACTGTGAGTTAGAACTTCGTTCTTTGATGTGCTACGAAATTACAAGAATGTTCTATTGGTTATTTTATGCACTACGCCATACTACCAGGCAGACTAGACCTCTAAAACCTTAAATTACGATATGTTTTTTTTTTTTTTTTTTTTTTTTTTTTCTTCTTTGCTTCGATTTTAATGAAATGAAGTCATTATGTTGCGTCAGGATATTCCATGAAACTAGTCTAGTAGCTTTACAGATTGTCGTGTCCAGACAGACACGATGATTTTGGATAAAACCAATGGATAAGCATTTGTTAACTTTGAGTCTATTTGGAATTTAATCTTCGTATATTTGTTGCTTGTCGGTACAATATGATTGAGGAATACACATTGAGAAATTAAAACTTATGTCCTTCATATTACACGTCATTATTAAACACTGAATGACGAAACAGCGCAAGGGTCGTATTACGTCGAAGAAATGAAACAATAAACATACCTGACATAAAAGTTTTCTGGGTATTGTATCGCGTCATGATCTAAGGCTATTACTTAAACGTTGGCCGAAACGTCGGTTATTTAAGTAATAGCCTTAGATCATGACGCGGTACAATACCCAGAAAACTTTTATGTCACCTGACTCTGGCCGCGGAAGCCTACGTAATTATAAATAAACATACCTGTTAACAAAATGTTCAACGTAAACGTTTTGTAAAGCTTATGGGACTTAACTACAGGGTCATCAGTCCCTAAACTTACAAACTACTTATGAACTACTTACGAACTAGGACGGCACAAATATCCATGCCCGAGGGGGGATTCGAACCCCCGACCGTAGTGGCCGTGCAGACCGTGACTGAAGCGCCTCAATCTCCTCGGCCACCGCGGCCGGATACCTGTTAACACTTGTACGGCAGAGTAAGTAAGTCAAAGAGATATAGTTTTCCCTAAGAGTACTTATTGCTCCGTATCTCACACATTTTTTGACCGTCACACTCAGCTATTGCCATGCACCAAGACGATTCTCTCTGACGGCGTAACACTAAGAGGTCAGTCTACAACTACAGCCTCGAATGGACGACTGTGGGTAGTCTTAGAGAAAAGTCAGTCCGTACACGCAAAAGCCTTTTACATAGAGATATACGTGATACAGTCAGTACGTTCTGAGGCTTGATACCTGGAGAGTAGGCACCCGCACGACGCTGTATGTTGCAAAAACTGTCGCATTTCACGGCAGCTTGTGCGATATTCAGAGTCGTGTGGGTGCCTACCCTCCACGTATCAAGCCTCAGAACTTACTGACTCTTCGACATAGATTTCGTGTATGCTTCGTTGTCATTAGTATATCATCAAGTCGATATTTGAGTTCTGCACATCTCAACCTTGTAAATTCAAGCTTTTTGATATTGAATTATACACACAGGGCGTAAGGTCGTTGCATAACATTTGACTATCAGAACCTAAAGATTATTAATTTGCACTAGTCACTACAATGTTCAAGAATTACAGGCCATATAATTGACGTCGATTTGCAGTAGGAGTTTGGAACACACACACTTTTTTTTAACATCATGAACTAGAACGGAAGATTTTATTTTCTCCTTGCGCTATTGGAGAGTAGAACGGTAGAGAAATATTTCATTATAGATACAAACCTGCTTGTGCTGTCTTGAAAACTCAGGTAAACTATCCTCATCCACCTATGCCTGAAGCTGCTACTTGGCTTAGGGTCCACAATACTCTTTTAGATAGTTTTGAAGTTAATACCACTGGAGGACCTATTAAACAAATGGATAATACTCTGGTTCCATTTATTCCAAGATATCAACAAGAACATAATGAATGCCACCAATGCATCGAAAAAAATGGAATTCTTTCAAAAATGAGTAATACTGTTCTACCTACAGAACCAGTTAATTTTTCTCTTGGTATTAATCCTGTACCAAATAATGTTTCAAAATCTGAAAATAGCTTTGTAAATGCTAAAATTATATTTTTGATGGTGACTAGAATTAAAATTGGTTTTAATTATGAAACTTGGACTAGTCAGGTTCAGTGTTGGTCATAACAAATTATTTTTCATGAATCAAACATTAGCTGCTGCTGGTTTTAATTACAATCAAGCTGGTGGTGTACATGTTGGAAATGTTGTTGGTTCCTATTCATATGGTGGAATTGAGGAATCTCTTAAGAAAAAGTTTAGAGGTGTTACAAAACAAGAATTAAGTACCAAAGAAAGTGAAACTTCATCTTCATCAAAGATTGTAAGGAATCCAAATCTTAATGTTACTGCTACTAATGTTACTGCCGAAGATGCAGGTTCTCGTTTACGAGATCTTGTAAAAACAAATAGAAGACGTACTAAAGGATCAACACCACCAACAACAACAACAACAATTGCATCAAGTAACCGACCAGCTACATCAAAAAATGTAAATATTAAGAAAAGAGATGTTGAAATATTAGAGGATCATTAAGAGGATTGTGATGAGGATATGGCTGAAATGATTGAGGTTTTAAATAAAAATTAGTACAGACAATTTTGTAAATATTTTTTATTATTATTACTTTGTAATTAAATCCAAGTCAATAAACATGCCATATAAAGTCATTGGGTGTAATTCTTTCTCAAATCTTTTATCCCAATATTTCCATGAATACTTTACAATCCGTTCATCCCATACAACATGTTCTGATAAAGTACATAATATAGGTTCTTGCAACCAATTATTAGTAAATTGAATTTTTGTAATAGGACAGCAAACATTATAACAAACTAGTTGGACCAATTCCTGAAAACTTTTTCTACCACTTCGATATTCTTCTTTTGTGTTTCCAACAAATGGGACAATGTCGTTTGAGATGTTTGTACTATGGATTTCACTGTTTGACCTAACTTGTCCGCTGGGTCGTTCGGATTGCAGAACAGTCAGATGTCCCTGATTCACGATTTCCACTGTGTTTGCTTGGACAAGTTCTTCATTTTGTCCGTGTCGTGTAATTGCAAAGTGAAGTGATATGGTTTCATTGCATCCTCTTTCCATATATACTGCGTGTTCTGCTTGTTGTTTGTAACTGAGATACTTGAGGATATTTGATTTTTTGGTTGTATCTCCGGCTTTTGCAACTGTGACGTATTGTGGTTTACCCACTTTAGCCTCAAACTCTCTTCCGTAGACACCTGCAGTTGCCGTAAGGTCTATTGCACGAGTGAAGGATGTGGACGAGTGGTCAACTTCCTTCCTCGAAGCACGTGTACCAGAATCGGTATCTACGCGGTTTATTTTTGAAAAGTGATCTTGTAAATCGTATAAAACGCTCTCGATTTCTTTTGAAGATAGCTTGATCGAAAACATGGTGCGTAAGATTTTGGCCTGATTCTGTAATACACAAGTACTCAATTGCAGATCGGGATTTGACATCACTGTTTGATATATGACCCAGGACGCGGACTTCAAGTTTTTTGGCAGTTTAGAAATAAAGTTAATACATGTGTCTTACCAGTTAACCCTGTCAATTCCTACAAATATTTCCATAAGTATTGCAATAACAAAAGACCTAAACTCGTCACTCCAGTTTTCTTATTGGTTGTTTTGCTGCTGTCGTACCTTTTTACTAGAAGGAGGTTGTGCTGATGAAATTTTCTCAGCTTCAATCTCGTCAGCAATTTGGTCTATTTCTTGTGGCTTCCTTTCGAGCTGTTTTTTCTTTGGAGCATTTAATATAGGAGAAGCCGCCACAGCTTACTAATCATCACTAATGAATAACATGGGATCGGTATCGGCAGCATTGGTTGTAGATGTTGAAGCCATCTGCAAAACAGACAACAAGAATAAAGGAAAATTAGTTACATGTATTTTTTTGTACCTTGTGGAGTTGCTCTAGTGATATTATGAGTGAACATATTTTCGATTCTCCATGAAAACATAGGTTTCAAACATATGTTGCACCAACACAAATCTTTATATGAAATTAACGTTTCAAAGAAGTTACTTTTACTGTAACAAGTGTACTCATTAAAAAATGGTCATATTTCTGCTGTAGAGGAGCAGGTAAGTATGGATTTGCACCAGCAGTATATTGATTTGTCTGTATGTGTGAGGAGATCATAATACTGGTACAATCCTCATCACATATTTCAATTAAGTAACAATTTTGGCACACAGCGCCAATTTGCTTTGGTTTTAAATAAGCACCACTGTGACCCAGACATGATTTTATAATTGAATTAGTATGTACAATTTTGTAACCTGTCTTAATGATCACAATTGTACCTCTCCATAAAACTTTTTTTTTTTTTTTTAATTATGGGACTTAACTACGGGGTCATCAGTCCCTTACAAACTACTTATCAACTAGCTAATACTAAGGACGGCACAAATATCCATGCCCGAGGGGGGATTAGAACCCCCGACCGTAGTGGCCGTGCAGACCGTGACTGGAGCGCCTCAGTCCCCTCGGGCACCGCGGCCGGCCCATAAATTTTGCCTATCGAAATAGCCCCAAGGCAAATTTATCAAATCATTATCAATGCACTGAATATACTTCATAAATACATCAAACTTTCTACAATTTGTATGATCAAAGTCAAAATCACGAATCAACTGTTCTTCATTGAATATGTCCGCTGTCGTATATGGAGAGTTGAGATAAGTGTGCAGAACATTTGGATAAGCCATTGGGTAAGTATAACCGTCACCACGAGTGGAAGTAACCATTTCTGATTCTGAAATATTCACTTTAAATTGACACTGTTCTATATTTTTTTGTACCCAAGTAAGATAGTTTCTACTCTTTTCACAAAGAATTCGCGGTTTATTAATAAAGCTTAATTGTTGAAGGTTGTGCAACACCTTGAGAATAAATTTTGTCCAAATGTGGATGGCCTAAATTTCTAGCAGGACACATATAATTTGATGTATTTTTACTTTCGGTTGATGCAGTATTATACGATCCATCACCCTACATTAGGGTTTCAAAATCTACACTATTGGAGTCACATATACCAATACTACTAATACTCATATCCTTGTCAGTGCCATTAATTTTAATTGTTTCATGAGTGTGAACCTGAGAACCTCCCGTATTGTGAATTAAAAAAAGGACATGGGTAATACTACCACTAGCTGCTAATGTAGATCCAGTAGCAAAAGAAGCTTCTAAACCAACTGGAATCAAGCATACTTCAGTATCTTCAATATAAGCATACCTAGGAAGAGCATCAAACTCTGCTCGAGAAATAAACTGAGGTAAAGAATCTAAGTACCATTGTCCAGCAGATGTAACTATACGATTACATATTGGCATAGTAGCTTCACCATATTTTTTATCGGCAATCCATTTACACTGAAAACCCCAAGAAGAAAATAGATGAGTATGAATGATTTCTAAAACACCATCTACAATTTTTTCCATACTTTTCCACATCATAAGTCCAGGTGAACCCATAGCACCAGCAGCACCACCAGTATTTGCACCACTAGAACCGGCAGCACCAGTCATTTTCTATTGTGTTTCACCAGTTTCTGTCATTGTTGCACTCATGTTTCCACCAGGTAATGCCTGTAAAAAAATAACTAACTGCTGAAATTCTTTCTAGAGTCCACTGTGTTCTTGAAATTGACCAACTGTAGGGCCAAGAAATGCACCAACTATTTGTCTTAATACTTCATCGACTTCGGTATTACCACCGTCCACAATAATTTCATTTCATTTAACCATCTCGGATAATATTACGACTAGCAACAGCAGCACCTTGAGCAGACTCGCTGATACTAGTTAGCAAATTTTGAGCATTGTCCAACAAAGTCCCATTCAGGCCAATCGTCTTCTTGTGCTGCACCTCCTTCTTCTTCTTCGATGCGACGTACAGCTTCGTCTACCTCACGTTCGGCTTGCCGTTGAATTTGACCATGCAGATGAGCACTCCGAATATGATTTAGACGAGCTATGTGTTGACAACCATTCGCGTCACGCCATGGACGCCATGCCATTCTTCATTGTCGGCACCAACTCATTTAATATCAACTCTTGCACGTATATTAAATACAACAATGACAATCAAACTGCGAACATCAATAAAAATACGAACACAAAAGACAATTCGTACCACATTACACGTCTACACACTCCTTACGACTGAAAAAATCAAGCCTCAAACGCGTACGTATATATCTCACATCCCGGAAGAAACCCACTGATAACTTGCTAAAGCAGCAGCAGCAACCGCAATCACGACAGGCGCGCGCATATGCGCCTATGCGAGAGACATAGTTTTAGAGAAAAATCAGCTTCAGTTGTGTAATAACTAGACCTTGGATTTTAGGTAAAAAAACTATTTTGTTTCTCGTTAAATTACGGCAATAAAAGTTGTACATACATGAATTAGGCAAATTTATGATCAAAGACGCTAGTTTTAAGCACCTAAAATAACTAATTGTACTTACATTTTAAAAATCGAATTAACTAAAATTTAAGCTAAAGATTCTCTCGTGGTCTAAACAATGTAATTGAGCTTGACATCAAATTTAAATATATTATAATAAGGAAAGACTTCTAGAGAGTCATTGCTAATTTGAGACAGACAATGCGCTAGCTATCTGCCTCCGAAAGCACTATAAACAAAGTTATAATCATAGAATTATGTTTACACAGTTCACGTACAGACGGTGCACATGGCTTTCCTCTCTAAACTTATCTAACAATATGTCGTGGAGTGGAGTGCCATCCGCCCACAAATTAAAAAAAAAAAAAAAAAAAAAAAAAAAAAAAAAAAAAAAAAAAAACCCTGTTTATTAGATCATAGAAGAGGCAAGAGAAATGATGAACCGCAGCGAATTTTACACGTTAAAATCACTGCACCCATTTTCCATCATCAAACATCGAAGCACACGAATTCAAATTGCAGTACAAATAAAGACCACTGGTTCCCAGTGTGTAAGTACCATTGACTTTGTCATAGTTGTAAACTATACCAACGCTCTTTATATTGATGTGGGAAGTCTGCATAAGTTCAGTACACATCTTTTAACTTAGTTTTTCTTTCATGTACAGTTTATAGCCAATGGCCTTTATTTTTTTACATTATTTTTCTTTTTTGTGAAATCGTAGACATAAACAGCATATTTGATCGCTTGTGTCTCAATGCATATGCAGAACAATTGCGGATATTCGCCTGCAGCTGGCAACCCGCCATTCTTCCCAGACGGGAGGTTTGCACGGAAACAGGCGCTACTCTCGATAGCTCTCTCTCAAACACGCATCCGCAGAACATACATGCTGACAAGCGTGTAGGTACACATTCGTACGCACACATTCGTCTCTCTCTCTCTCTCTGTCTCTCTCTCTCTCTGTTACTCTGACACACACACTCACACACACACACACACACACACATACACATACAAGCTCGCGAACATATCGAACAGCTCGTGCTAAAAACTCTGGAAACAGCGGTAGCGGTG